>JANXHW010000008.1:12850000-22850000 GCA_026170595.1 Plestiodon gilberti rubricaudatus
CCCCCCGCCCCCCCTCCAATACACACAAGAGCTTCCAAACAGTGCCATCCAAACAGCAGCATACGGTGCTTTGCAGCCTTTCTCCTCGCCAAATCGATTTGTGCCTTGTGAGATGGCGGAAAGGCAAGCGAGCGCATATCCACAATGCGTGAACAGATGGGACTGCGCAGTTAAAACATAAAGACTGACACGCAGAGGGGCCTCCCCAGCTTTCGTTGTTGTTGTTGCCGTTGTTAAATGGTGCCATGTCTAGTTGGTGCACTTGATATATAAGTGCTGCCAGCCCCAGAGGGGGAGAGCAGGGCAAGGGTGAGCTCTGAAGACTGCCAGCGCAGCATGCTTCGGAAGAGGGCAGAGCCTGGCACGGAGAGGAAGGGAGGGACATGGGTTCATGCACACCACCGCTACTACGGTATCCAAGTGCCCGGTGATCAGACCCAAATGTGAAATATATACCATCATCAACAACCAGCATACTTTCAGATGAATGCATAAAAGGCGCATGACACTTCTGAGTTCTCCAAAAGCAGGGCGGGGTGGGTTACTGAACTACATAAGAGCAGCCCCAACTTTTCTTTACATGAAAAGAACAGCAACAACTCTAAAGTAGCTTACATCAAAATGCTAAAACAGGAAGACAACAAACTGGAAAGCAGAACACCACAAAAAAATTGCCCAACCATAAAAATAAAGAAAGCCTAATTATCCTCCAAGAGGTACTCTAAGACAGGGGTTCTCACCCGGTGGTACTCATACCACCAGTGGTACTTTGGCTGACTGCTGGTGGTACTGCCGGCCTGCCAAAACCCCACTCCGAAGCAGTGCTTTTGGTGCCACATTTTTGCTCCCGAGGGGCTCCTGTCTTTGACCAAGCCTCTCGGGAACACTGAGAAGGGCCCTCCCACCCACCCAGAGCCTCCAACATGCGTTTTCTGGCTTCTGAAAACCTGGAAGTAACTGGCAATGATGTCATCGCCAGTCACTTCTAGTGGAACGCAGCAGAAGAGTGGCACCGGAGGTGGTACTCAGCTGGAAAGGGGTTGAGAAGATAAGAACGACAGAGGAAAAAAGAAAACAGCGATGCAAAGTCCATTTGTCCCAAGGGCTTTTCTAGAAAAACCAAGGGTGTTTTTTTTTTAATTATTTAAAATGTATTAGAAGTTTTTGACCTGGTGTCTGAAGGCCTGAAGTTCTGGGGCCTGGCAGGTCTCTCTGGGGAGGGCATGTCGTACGTTTGATGCCCTAACTGAGAGGAAGCAGCGCTGTTATCAGATGACCAGGGGACCGGGGGGGGGGGGGTGTTTACAGATTTTTCTGCCATCCAAGTCCTGGAGAGACTCCGTTCCAAAAAGGCGACTGAATCACAAGTGTTCAGAGGACACACTAAGTCAGAGCTCTCCAACTTGTACCCCCAGGAAAGTGCGCGTTGGTACCCACGTGGTGCAACCACCTCCGCCACTGAGGCCGGTGCCGCCGTCTTCTCCCAGCTTCTTCACTGCAAATTCTTTTGAGCCCACTTAAATGGGAAGGTGGGGGGAGAAAGAAGTTGCTCTTGGCACTGACCCACTTGGGAGCTGCTGCGGTAAACAGAAGCAGCACTCGCCACCGCCAGCAGCTGCCGCCACAGCAACCGAACGGCAGCACAGCCCATTCCTCAGAGCAGCTGCGTGTCTAGGCTAAATATCCGCTGTGTGAAAGTTTACAACCTTGAAATATAAAAAGAAAATGCTCACCACTGAAACAAATCTTTCCGATGATTACAACTTTTATCAGATTTATAGCACCGCGCTCTACTTTTCATAGAAAATACGAAATAACTTTTTTATATAGAAAATATGAACTAACTGGTATTTTTATAAATTGAGTTCCTTCCTACAGGTTTTATGCTGGTTACATTTATGGCCGGCTATAAATTACAGCCAAGTTTGTCCGCTTTTACTGCCTCATCCTGCTTCACTTTCTGAAAACAGATTCTGAGGTTCACCTGCAGTTCCATCTCCTCCACCTGCTGGCTCCTATTTTTCTTGCTTACTTCTGACTTGCACTTAGCTCTTAAATGCTCTCCTTATTTGTGCCCAGCTGCAGAGACATGGAAGCACACAATACTTCCTGATCAGGGCTCCTCTCCCTCTGTAAGAGGAGCCCATGATGCAGGGTTCGGAGCAGAGCTTTTGGCAAAATTATAGGGGCCACAAGAAATTGTTTCTTCCTGCAGCCAGAAATGTCTAGATCAGTGGTTCTCAAACTTTTTAGCACTGGGACTCACTATTTTAAAATGACACCCTACCGGGTCCCACCTAGCTTTACGAGACTTTTTTTTAAAGGTGCTCTTGAAAGAAATAATATATTTATTTACAAGTAACATTTTATTTATTTATTTGTAAAAAAAAATCAATCTACTGCAGGAGCTCAGCTGTTTGCAGGGTAATCAGCAGCTATCTTGCAAACTGCAGGAGCTCAGCTCTTTGAAGGGCAGTTAGCAGCTATCTGGTTTTTGAATAGCCTCAGGCCTTGTGGCAATTATTATATGATCTTTCCATCACCTGGGACCCACCAGAAATCAAGTCCTGACCCACCAAGTGGGTCCCGACGCACCGTTTGAGAAACACTGGACTAGTGACATTTGATTTTTTCTCTGTGTGTGTGTGTGTGTGTGTGTGTGTGTGTGTGTGTGTGTGTGTGTGTGAGAGAGAGAGAGAGAGAGAGAGAGAGAGAGAGAGAGAGAGATTGCAGCCATCTCAGACAATAAGGGCTGTCCTTTCCTTTCCCCAGAGACTGATAGTTTTTTTTGGGGGGGGGGCTAGCTAGAGGGACATGTAACATACAATTTTATAAACATGTATTAAATTGTAATCTAAGGAGAAGCTCGTTGCATGACCCTGAGGGAGTGGGGAGCAGTCGGGTCAGAAAGTCCAGACCTGGACTTTCCTAGTCACAACACCAGGCTGAGTCTGGAGGCTGGGTGGGTCTGCCAGTCAGGAGACCCCAGAGCCAGTACCTACTGAGCCCCTCAGAGGGAGCCCCTCAAGGAACCTGCACCTCTTATACCCAGAACCCTGAGTTTGCACATCAGTGCTGGGAATGGGCCAGGAGGAACTGCCCCTTAACTCTCTCCAGGCAGGGAAGTGGAGCCTGGGCTTGGAGGAACCCAAGACCTCATTCTTCCTTGTTGGCACCAGTTGCTTGCTTGGCGCTCTCCAGGGTCCTGCAGCCTTGTCTTGCCAGCCCCAGTCAGACAGGACATACTGTATTTAGCTAATGTTGAAGTATGAGCTTGCCTGGAAACCGAGCTTCTTCGAAGTCCCTCCTGCAGGCGCCCTAGTCATTTGGGGAAAGGTGGGTGGCAACTAGGGGGCCAGCCTCCTCAGTGGTGGCACCCCATTTTCTAAATTATTAATCTGCATACCACCTTTCAGTCTCTCAAAGTGGTTTAAAAAGGTAAAGGTGACCCGACAATTAAGTCCAGTTGTGTCCAACTCTAGGGTGTGGTGCTCATCCCCATTTCAAAGCCGAAGAGCCAGCGTTGTCCGAAGACGCCTCCGTGGTCATGTGGCCGGCATGACTCTCCTTGCAGCAGCGCGTAGCATGCAGCTGGAACACGGAGCGCTGTTTACCTTCCTGCAAGCGGTACCTATTTATCTATTCGCATTAACATGCTTTGGAACTGCTAGGTTGGCAGGAGCTGGCCAAGCAACGAGAGCAAACCCCGTCGCGGATTCGAACTGCCAACCTTTCGATCAAGTGGTTTACATACCACTAAATAATGATATGGCCTACTGCGACTTTCGAATGTTTGCTTGGCTGCTAGCACCCACTTGGAGGGGACTGTAGCTCAGTGGGTAGAGCAAATGCTTTGCAAGCAGAAGGCTAAAGGATCAGACTCTGCCATCTCCACACCCTTGTCTCAGCCCCCTGCACTGACAATCAGCTTCCCTGTGTCTCAGGCACCTGACAACTTGGACACTTTAAAATAAAATAGGCATCAGCCAATGTCTGCCCCAGCCAGGTTTGACAGTGACCAAAATGAAGACCCTGGGGGAGGAAAGGACTACCACATATTGTGTTGTTGTTTGTACCAACTGGCTGTTTTATACACACTGTGGTGTGCTACATACCCAGAGCTGCAAAACAAGCTCATAGGGTTTCCCCTCCCCCAATCTAAGTAAATAAATAGACTTGACTTGAACTCATGCTTCCTCATTGTTTGCCATTTTATTTCCCATGCTCTATAAAACATTAAACTCACACACTGGAAAATAATGGATTGCAATTTTAGCAAATGGATACGGCTGCCCCCCACTCCTAAAATTACTGCTGGAAGGTGTGGGATTTTCTCTCTCCAGGCTTTGTATGGGAAGCCCTAGAGAGTAATTGCTGCTCGTGGTACACCTACATGTAACAGTACGGCATAAAGTTTTATATACATTATTAGAGAGGACACAACCTCCGTCGCTGTTTAAATGACTTTGCGATGCACGATATAAAGCCTTGTAAATGTCATGCTTGTTGCAACTGTGTTTTGGGAGGTGTTCGGATGCATCTTCGCAAAGCAGCCAGTTAATTATGAGAACAAAGCATGAAGGCCCAGAATATTTTCACCTGCCAAGCGCTAGGGTAATAAGGGGCAAGTCTGAGGGTGGGGAAGGAGTACTAGGATTTGGAACCGGGGGGGGGGGGGCGTGGTCCAAGCCACTCTTCAGAACCACACACATAGTGATGCTGGCATCCTTGAGCCGCAGGTCTGTAAAATGGGAACAAAGGTCTACCTCTCAGGGCAAGGAAGAGATGAAGACTTGATCCACTTTGCAGCATTGCCCCTGGTGTGAGTTCTGCTGTTGGATGATGCGGATCATTACGTCTGGTACTGTTTTTAGGGGATAAAGTAAACTATTTCTGCATCTCTTTTTCAAAGCGGGTCATGACTCATGACCTAAACGGTGTGGGACTCAGACCCAGTGTGGCTGATTTACTGCTGCCGCCTTCTGCGTTGCTGTTGTATTGATCATTGTAGATTGTAAGACTTTTGTAGTTTTGTTTCTATGATGTTGTTCACCACTGTGATATCCTTTGGAATGTATGAAGCTGCTTCCTACTGAGTCAGGTCACTGGTCCATCTAATTAAGTATTGCCAGCACTGACTGGCAGCGGCTCCCCAGGTTTTCAGCTCAGGGGTTTTTCCCAGCCCTACCTGGAGATGCTATCAGAGACTGAACCTGGAATTTTTCTGCATGCCAAGCAGTGCTCGACCTGCTAGCACTACAGGTCTTCCCATCCTTGATGAAGAAAGGGCAGTATATTACTGTACATTCAAAAAAGAAGGGGCATTACCTCCAACATCTATCCTGACAGAAAGGCAGGGCACATGTTTCTAAAAATGAAATTCACAATCATGTATTATTTTTTTCCTCAAGCCCTTTGGTAGTCTAGCAATCTAAATTAATTCCATTGTGTAAGACGCACATGATATACCATCTTGAATTACTGAGAAACCACTTGAAAATATCCACGGTAAGGTTTGAGGAAAACTGGAAGAGACCCCCCTTTTTGCAGCCTCCTGTCTAGAGGGGAAATGGTTCGCATGTGACATACAAAACAAAACCAGGGGGGGAGGATTTTGAACCTGCCGGAAAAGGCCCCCCTTCCTACTTGGCGCTTCCCCTCTCCCCCCCCCCCACGGGTACTTCAGGTAGTAAGGCATGGGGATGTCAGCTTTGATTTGAGCTAACCGAAAGAAAAATCTTGTGGATGGATAAGCTCCAGGACCTTTGAATTAAATGAAAGACCAGCACACTCCAACAGCAGGCCTGCAATAACAGTCGCCACAGAAAATTATGAGGAACTACATAAATCCACCCCTCTTCCTCTTCACACAGGCTCATTAAAGCCATACTGCCTCTCTGGGCAGCTATAACTCTGCCAGCCGATACCCTGGAATCACCCTGTCAATACCCAGCGGTGTGCTGCCTCTCCAACTATCTGTGCCCCCGATATGCCGCTCTTTGATGGGATTTGCTGACCTTTAATCCGATGCAAGTTTACTCTCATCGCTGAAGTGTAAGTTGGAGAGCAATAAAAACGGCAGCCTCCTGGAATCAAAAGGGAGAGCTAAACAGCGCCACTGACTGTGAATCTAACCTTTCGTAATGGCTCTCCCCTGAAGGAGAGGAGGAGAGGGGAGGGGGACGTGCTACACAGCTGAAAAAACAATATTTAATCCCAACGGTAAGAGTGACGAGAGCCTTCTTTGCATGAGGTTAAATTAGAATTTCAGGGCCGGGAAACAGAGATGAGCCTGGGAGGTGCAGGATCAGGGAGCTGGTGAACATTTTGGCCATTTCAACAGCGCAGGTAGGAGCAGAGAGGCAACCAGCGTCTGTTGCAAAGAAGATAGACACAAACAAGGTACACTGGGATGAGGGCCTGTTCTGGATTTTGCCTGCACTAGCCTAGGAGCAGAGTCTTCTTGGTAGCAGCCCCGATGCTAAGAGCACCCGGCTAAGGGAGGCCTGCATTACTTCTTCCCTGCTGCACTTCTGAAGGATGGCAAAAACTTTACTTTGTTTCGGCTGGCCTTTTGAAAACTGAATGTTCTATTCCTTGCTCTCTCTATCGTATTTGCTGCATTGCTGTTGAACTGAATTTTTGACAAAGTGTATAATTCTGTTTGTTTAGGGGATTTTAACACCAGTTTCCAACGTTTTCCAAGGGAACCTTACAAACAAACACAAATCACGCCAACTAAAACTTACAGGATGAATCAACTCAGATGTCTTTAATTGGATAACAGCTCTGGAAAGTTGCTGTCCTCTTAACAGCTGGCTTTTTATGGTCCAAAAATCACCTACCGACGAACGAACACCAGCTTTCTTGTGTCAGTCTGTTCAGCCCTTCTGATCCTGTGATCAACTGAGGCACATTGACGGTTGCAGCAGGATGCTATGAAGGGAAGGGATCACCCTGCCCCTTGTTCAATGGGATACACAAGCCACAGGAATCAGCTGGGGGAGCACAAGAGAGCCAAATTGTTTTGGTCCCTTACCCCACGGCCAGGGCAACACCCTCTACTCCACTGCTTCCAGCAGCACTGCTGGGGGGAAAGCTGAAGTCTCGGGGCTGCAGCATTTAAATGGTCGAGGGCTTAAATTAATAGATTAAGAACTTTTGAATAGATTAAGAACTAAATTAATAGATTAAGAACTAAAATAGGGCAGCAGATCTGTGTGTGTGTGTGTGTGTGTGTGTGTGTGTGTGTGTGTGTGTGTGTGAGAGAGAGAGAGAGAGAGAGAGAGAGAGAGAGAGAGAGAGTTGATATATACAAACATACAAAGCAATAGAATCAGAGGTATTGTATTTTCGTTATTTGTAAAAGGGAGAGATCTGCAAGCTGCGTAATAGACCCATATATTGCCCTGTTCACTGGCAGACTTCATTGCTGTGGGAAGCAAAGTTTTGGAGGTGCATTTTTTTCCCCCTAAGCTTATGGGCAGCTTGTAACAGAAACGTCCAGAAGCACAGAATGCAGAAACGATGAGGGGAAACACGAGCTTTGAACTGACAGCCCTCCAGTCATGGGGTGCCTGCCTGCTTTGCACATATTTCTCCAAGCTTTTTAGGGCACGTTCACACAATGGGTTTTTAAGATGCACACCCCAAGGCGTTTTCTGGGTACGCTGAAAACCATCAAAAGCAGAAACGTGACCACCATGTGGGCCTGCATACACATCTGTCATGCAAGGTGCACTAGTCGGGGACTGGACTGAGTGGCGTGTATGTTCTGCGCCACACCTAGGTTTGCTGCTCTGCAATATGCGGAACAGGCCATAGATGCTGGAAGGAGGAGGAGGAGGAGGAAAGAGATAATGCCCAAGTTGTCACAGGGAATGCTGTAGCTCCCCTCTGCACAAGGAAGAGGCCAAGCAACAGACACCCCCGGGAGGGGGGCCATGTGAAGTCTGTGGTCACAAACACCACATAGATAATGCCTTAAAGTGTCTTGGGGCCTCGGTGCGCAGTAGGCTAGCGCAGAATCCATGGTCGGAGGGGCGATATTCAGCACAGCAATTATTGCACAAAACATGCCACCCAGCATATTTTGAAAGGAAAAATGGGGAACGTGCGCCTGCAGAAACTCTCAGAGACCGACTTTGTCAAGGCACTGATAAGCTGGGAGTGCTTTTCTAAAGGGTACTAAGAGATGTATCAGGCTGCAAAGCTGAACACAAAAACGGCGCTTGTATAAAGGCAGAACAAAGAAAGAAAAAAGGAAGGAAAAGGAAGGAGGAGGGGGGGGGAAAGAGGCAGAAAGGGAGGGGGAAATCCCAGGACTGCTCTGGAGAGAGACTGGTAATACATTAAACATTTAAAGTCTGGCACGACAAGCACTGCAGAGACCCTGAAGAAGGCAACAGATATTAATGAACAAGCCCTGGAATTAGTCGCCTGGGATCCAAAAAAGGAAGCAATAATGCTCGTGTTGGCGATGTGGTTTTTATTTATCTTAAAAGAAGAAATTATCTCTTTGCCGGATTACATTACTGTCTTAGTGACACACTGGTCACCCTCTCTCTCTCTCACAAACACACACCGAGCAGCTGAGACAACGCCTTTTATTTAGAACCTCTTATTGTCAATTATGCCCACAAACTTTTGAGTCACACAGAATTATCAGACTGAATATGGGGGGGGGGGGGAGAGAGAAGAAATAAGGAACAAAAAGAGAGGAAAAAAGAGGAGGGGGGCTTCTGTTGAAGAAAACAACATAACCTAGCTTAAAAACATACACCATACAGTCTTCATCCCAAACATCCAGACTCATAAACAGCTGTGTCTAAGTTGAAAGCTTGCGCTGGGTATTTTTAAACCGTAGCACAAATGATAACACTGAATATTTGTATAACATTTGTTCAGTGTGCAAAGTGCTTCATGTGTATTATCATGACAGTACTTACAACAACATCGTACAGCATTATTCTTCCCATTTCACAGACCGAGAAGACTGAGGCTGAGAGGAAGCAGCTTGTCTAAGTGCATATGGTGAGGTCATGGCAGAGGGGAGATTTGAACACAGAAGACCAGATTTGCGGCTCAATCTCCTAGCCGCTACAGAAGCTCTAACAAAAAGTCTTGTTTATTATAGCATAAGCTTTTGGGCCTACAGTCCACTTCATCAGATGAAAAAATAAATTGGTTTGTCTTTAAGGTGACACAAGACTCTGTTGCTTTTGCTGCTACAGGAGTTACCCCTCCAGAAACAAAAGTATTGTTTTATTTGCTCTGCATTCCTGGTCATTTATATTCAATTTATAGACCAACACATCCCAAAGGCAGAAGGGGTGAGGGCGGGGAAGACTCCAAATTAAATTAAAATTCCTAAATTATCACTTGGAATCAGAAACCGCTTAGCATCCTACTCAACAGCACAGCCCCTGAAAGAAATCAACAAAGGGACATTTGGGTCAGAGGGTCTTTGGCGTTTTTTCAGCCAAGGCCGAAGAGCGTCTGGCTTCACAACTGAGTGGTCAAGAGAGGAGAAGCACCTCCCTCCTCAGGACAAAAAAGGTGGCTCTGGTTTCCGTAGCATTTAACCTGACAGAACAAGATGAAGGGCAAAGAGGAGACAACACGGGGCCTTTATTGTTTAGACAAGGGCCTTGTCAGATCAGGTAGCCCCTCTGCAGCCTTGATGCACCGAGAGCAGAACACGGCGAGAAGAAGAAGGTAACCGAAGCAAACATCGGGTAGACATTTCACAGGATGCATCAAAATTAATCCCTGGCCTGCTGAAAGGCTGCGTCTCGAGAGCGTCATTCAAAGCGACAGGCTTGGGGGGGGGGGCCTTACAAGCTGGCGAAGGGGGCTGGCGCTTCACCTCGTACGTGGCTTCACACATTTCCTTTCTTTGATACCAGAAATGAAGTCCGAAGGGGAGACTCCCTGCTCAGTACTGAGGGCCAAAAAGGAAACCTACCAAAGTTCACTTTGACTACCAGTATTTTAGATTCACGTGGATGTGACAGAAATGGGGGGCTCCCTGCACTTGTTACGGGTCACGCTACAGCTAGCCAACGATAGTTGCCTTCCAAAGCGTAGCAAATGAAAAATCTTGCCACATGGACTTAGAAATCAATGGAGGTAGATGTAATGGACAGGCAGACCACCTTGTTTTGCAAAGCATCCCTCAGTAACCATGAGGGCTAGAAACCTGCGCTGCAGCTTAAAATGAGAAAGCTACGAGTCTCAAGTATCGCGTGCAGTAGGGGCTGCCCACCGCCCTCCTTAGAATTCCTCAGCAGCCTGGCCCATTTTTAGAACTAAGCTGTATTCACTGAGCTTACGAGGGCAATATGCTTAGGGGGACGAGAAGGTTCCCGGAAAACAGAGCTAATTCGAACATTGAGGAGATTATCTCCAGAGACAGCTTAGAGTCTTCTCTGGAGCATTTTCCCCATTATATTTGCGGTAAGAAAGAGTTCCTTGCTTAGCCCTTTACAGGTCCTCCAGCTTGGCTCTTTTCAGATGTCCTGCCCCCTCCCCCCAGGAACCCTTTTTCACATCAATTTTGACTGCCGAAGAACCCACCACCTTCTCCTGCAGAATTCCTGTGATGCAAAAGATGCTGGGACACATCAGAGTGTTAGAGTGCTACTGTTGGGCTCCATCTTTCCCCACTCAGAGTGGCAAATGCTCCCAAGACTACACAACTGCACAGAAAAACTGGTTATGGTGGGGAAGGGGGGGTCTCTTCAGATGCTTGTCGATTTGCATGCATCTATTAGTTTTAAAAGAACTGCACTGGCTCCCAATTTCCTTCTGGTTGAAATTCAAGGTGCTGGTGATGATCTTTAAAGTCCAAAATGGTTCTTACCTTTTCAGTCTTGAAGACTTACCTGTCCATGAGTCTTTGGGGGGGGGGGTTAGGCTTGCTTCATGTACCAAGAGCAGCTGAAGCTCAGCTGCTGTGGACATGAGACAGGGTCTTTTTAGTGGCTGCCCCCAGGTTGGAAAACTCCCTCTCTGGGAACATCCCACCATTCTAAGCATTCCAGCTACTGAAGACCACCCTGTTTGTTCTGACCTATGGTGGGTAAGGAATTGTTGCATGCTGTTTTTTCCCGCCTGTTACGTCAGTACCACTGTTGGTTAGAAGTTATTATGTTGCTGCTCTGTTCTTGGCGTTGTTTCACGTGCTTTGAATTTCTACTGCGTATTGTTTTACCATTTATTTTGCAAACTGCCTTGGGGTCCCAAGGCGAAAAGGAACCTACACGTGTGTGTGTGTGTGTGTGTGTGTGTGTGTGTGTGTGTGTGTGTGTGTGTTTTAAAGAACAAAACACAATAAAATATTTAAGTAAATTTACACCCTGCCTTTCCCTTATAAAAAATAAACACCCGACGGCTCATGAATGCAACCCAACAAAAACACAATAAAACAATTAAACAAAATTAACACAGCAGTTAACAACAATCAATTTAAAAGTGATTAAAAAGTTTAAAACAGCAGAGATTAAAACAAAAAATTTCAACTAGCTAGGCATTTTAACAGCCTGCTGAAAGACTGGGGTGTTAACACCAGAGACGAAGTCGATAGGGAGCGAGCACAACAGGGAGTCCTTGAGCTAGCCATGTGCTCGGAGGTGCACTGGCGTCACTACAGGGGGGGCGGAGCTGTAAGTTCTTCCGTGATCGGAGCCTCCGTTACACGGAAGAATGAAGCGCCCGCCCCCGCGCCTTCCGACCCATTCAAAGCAGTGAAAACAACGCGCAGTGAAAACTCCTGCGCGTTGTTTTCACTGCTTTGAATGGGTTGGAAGGCGCGGGGGCGGGCGCTTCATTCTTCTGTGTAACGGAGGCTCCGATCACGGAAGAACTTACAGCTCCGCCCCCCCTGTAGTGACGCCAGTGCGGTGGCCTATACCTGGATTCGAACTGGAGGCCCTGCAGCTGCTGCTGGACCTGTACTGTAGATCCCACAAGCCTGAAGCACACCCACCCCTCTTGCAGACTTCTCATAATCTGTCCCCCCCCCCCACATCCGCCAAAGAGGAGAGATGAACAACAGGTGCCTGTCATTCTTCTTGAGATGAATAATATGGCTTCTCACTCCAAGAGGACACAAGGTTTCCAGGATAAATTCGCCCAGGGTGATGGAGCTTCAGCTTCAAAATCTAGGAGTGTGAAGTTTGTATTGACTGATTTTGTTTCAGCCCAGCCAATGAGCGCTGACATACTTGGTCCAAGATGGATTTGCCTTGTGATCCTGGAAGGTTTTTACTTGTCCCTGTTGTGTGGCTGATACGCTCGAGTCACAGAGAGCCACACATGCATCCCTTGTGTTTAGGGGCAGAGTGGACATGTCAAGCTACCTTATTCTGAGCAAGACCCTTGATCCATCTAGCTCAGCGTTGTCGATACTGACTGGCAGCGGCTCTCCAAGGTTTTGAGTGGGGGTCTTTTGCCCAACCCTACCCAGTGACTGAATCTGGGACCTTCTGCGCGCAAGCAGGTGCTCTGTCCCTGAGGTACGGCCCATCCCCATTCCGAGAATACGCTGAACACCTATACGTTGGTCGTGGTTGATGGTGAGCTGTGAAGTCCTCAGGTCAAAATTCACATTATCCATGGCCTCACTAGATGGCCTTAGGCAAGCTGCTCTCTTTCAGTTTCTGCAAAAGGGAGAGGATGCGACTGGACTACCTTTACAGAGCAGTTAAAAGGGATTAGCCCCAAGATATACATTGTCCTTGCTGAAGCTAAGCTGGACCGGACCTGGCCAGCATTTGGAAGGTGGCCTGCTGGGGAAGCCTGCACATGCCACTTAAGAAGAGATCCACCACGGAACAAAGACACACTATAAATGCAATCAACAATAGAAGAATTAGTCATCGGGCATAGGAAGTGCTTTGGTGAATCAAGCACAATATAAAACGCTAAGCGTTATTCCTGAGAAAGGGCACAAAATGACTAGGATGACTACGATTACTGCTGCCATCTCAACGACGTGACCAGAAGGTGTTTGGATGGAGTACTGTATTCTGCTGCCCCGGACTGGGTGAGCTACAGTTTCCCTAGAACTTCACGACTGCAGGAGTCACAAATCCTTCTCATCGGAAATCAAACTTCCTTAAAGAGGCAGCCACCGATTGCGTAGGCGAAAAAGTCGCAAGAACGACGGGTCTCAAGAGCTCTCTGGAAAGAGACCCCCTTGAAATGACAAGGGGTCAGCTCAAGGATGCTCTGTTGCTAGGAGACAGTCGTCACAAAACATATTGATAACATTTAAGACAGATGAATAGATAAGGGAGCGCTGATTAACCAAGGCGCTTCAGCGATAACGAAAAGCAAGGATCAAAACACATCCGTGTTTTATTAAAGGCCAAGAGAACCACTGCAGTTTCGTGGCACTTCCACAGCAAAAGTGGCAACTTTCTCCACGGGAAGCTCCTTCAAGAGTTTACTAGCATGCGTACACCTATCGCATGAATAGTAGACGCGCAATTTCAGAATCACACGTGTATTTTCTAGTCCAACAACCAAAACGTAACAAGTATCCTATAGAGCAGAGGTTCTCAACCTGTGGTACGGGTACCCCTAGGGGTACGCAGACCTCTTGTTGGGGGTTCGCCAAGCCCTGCCCCTTATCTGCCCCATCAGCAGTTAATTAAGTGTTAACATGGATTTTAAATTATTTTCGGAGCCCTTCCGTCTCTCTGATTTTGGTTTTGGGCTTATTTTTGTACTTTGGAAAATGTACTTTGGTGGGGTGGGGGAGCGAGGAGCTGATTTTGGGAAGTGTGACGGGGAAAAAAGAGATCCTTGTCACTCACACTCACAGAGAGAGAGAGAGTGAGTTAGTTAAATAAGGCATTTTTTCACATTTAAAATTGTTTTAGTACTTTTTTATTTAACGATTAATTACCTAGTTAATTGATTAATCAGCAGTTAATTAGCAGGGGGTACTTCAGAAAATTGGACCGTGATAGGGGGTACCCGGGCCTCCAAAGGTTGAGAACCCCTGCTATAGAGGCTTCTGTTTCACCTGTTTAGAATTTAGTCTCCCTCTTATTACTGGGAAAAAAAAGCACTTGGGAAAAACTCCTCGCAAAAGCTTTGCAAATCAAAAGATGGGTTTCCGGTCCCCTCAATATTTCTTCTTTCCCCCACTAATTGTTGCCTCTGGAAACTGGCTTCCCCTTCCTTTGGATTTCCAGCAAACCTGTCTCAACATTGTGGAGGCTCGTTTATTCATCACCTATATCCAATAACCTAATTTTTCTCCTCTTAGCATCATAGTCTTGGCGAGCAAAATAGGTGAGGCGCCAAGACCATCTCTGAGCCTTTCAAAACTTGATATGCGCATTCCTGTGCCGCTTGCCTTACGGCCTACCGCCTTACCAGCTATTGCCTGGATGCTAAAGCAGCGTTCAGATATTCAGTAACTGGTTCCAGGAAAGACACGGAGATAAGGACAGTTATATGAAGACACAGACTTGAAGTACTGTATGTGTCAACCAACTTGTGGTTAATGGATTGCAATTAAGTTGCCAACTTCCATTTCCTCTGCCTAAACTTTCTGTGTTCTGCAAAAGTCAACACCACACAGGAGACGTGAAGTGTCGCCACTGCAAACGCTGCCTCTCTAAAACCTGAGACAGCTGTTGCGTGAATCAGTCTGGAATATCCAGCAACGTATCCTAAAGACATCTTCCGCCACCCACCACCATGCTGGGGCGACACAGCCGCACTGGATACAGACTGCTTGAAATTTTAAGCTGTCATTAAAAACACGGTGGCCCGGTTTCAGCAATGCGGCTGCAACACTTCTAATGATCTTTAGAGGTAATTCGCCATTCAGACCCCCAGCAAAATATGCAAATGTGCTGCTCACTGCTCCTTATTAAACACCCATGGGCTACAATAAGCGGGCCACATTTTCTCTGAACATCCTAATTAGATGAATGTAGTTGGAGGGGAAGAGGGGCGAGGGAGAAGAGCAAATGCGCAAACCAGGTCAGGCAAGAAGAATGCCCCATCCCACCCCCAAAGACATACCATTCCCACCCTGCAACTCCACTTCATAAATCCCTGCCGTGAGAGAATGCAAAGCACAGCACTTCCAGCTCATTGTGGTCTCTCTCCTTGTCCCCCCTCCCCCCACACACACACACACACTGGGAAGGAACATCTCTGCTCAAGTTAAGGCTCCAGGATCATTTCCAGAATTATGCCTAAGCACCAAACGCAAGACAATGCATAATATATTAAGCAAAAGTCCGGTTTTAAATTAAAATTTACCCAAGGTTATCTGCTTTTCCTATATACAGAGAGAATTTTGCTTTTGGTTGGAGGGGATTCACATTAAGGCAACTCTTTTCATATATGTTGCTGCATGCGTTTTGGGCTACTGTGCTGTTAACCGGGCTACTGCTAGAGAGCTAATTTCTACAGCACTTTTTAAGAAAAGCGCACACATGCCTGAGACTTTTAAGTTTGTATTTTAAGAGCAAGACAGACAGAAAAACAGCAACACTTTCTCCTAATCAAACGGATATAATCATTTGTACTCAAGGAGAAAGGAACAAAGCATAAAAAGACACCACTGCTCACTAAAAAGCGGAATTGTAGGTCAGAGTTCAAGCTGTTGCAATTCAGGCTGCAATCCTATGCACTCTTTCCTGGGAGTAAGCCCCACTGAACACAATGGGGCTTACTTCTGAGTAGACATGCCTAGGATTGTGCTGTAACTTAGTAAGGAGGAGCTGTAGCTCAGCGATGGAACCTCTCCTTGGGACGCAGGTGATCCCCCGGCAGCATCTCCAAGCAGGACTGGGAAAGACCCACATCTGAAACCCCGGAAAGCCAGTGCCCGTCAATGTTGACAGGCGGACCAAGGGTCTGGCTCCATATGGTCAAGGCCCCCCAAGAGCGACTGTCCTGACATGAGACAAGGCTGTGAGCGTTCAGAGGTAGCGCATACACTTCTCAGGGACACGACCAATGCTTGGGAGAGTTTCCACATACTACATCATGAAAGGGATCTCTGCAGCCATGGTGTCTTTCTCCAGACAGGAGTTCCACGTTAGGGCACTTTTTGGAGCTCAAGAGCATCCCACTCATTCTCAGAACCATTCTCTGAAAGAGATGCCTCTGACTGTGGCGCATTAGCGAGGACAGTTGTGTGGCGCATGCTGAGGCCAGCAATGGCTCGGGCTGTGCATTTGCCTCTTTTTTGTTTGTTTGTTTGCTGGCATTTCAAATTGTTTTTACCTGATGCATTAAAGTTCACGCTTAACAGAGAGGTAAGGTTGCTGTCCAAATTCTCGACTTTTTCTTTTTTTGAATAGTTGGTAACTGGCGATCATAGAAACACACTGCGGCCAAGCATGGCCAGTTGATATTGCCAGACTTCACAACACATGTGGTCACATGAGAACTGTCAATCTGCACTGAAACATGACATTGGAGGACTCGCGCCTTTTCTTCTGTATCTGGTTTTCTTTTCACGGTAACTCTCAGCTTGGAGACCAGCTTTCACTCTGTAAGTTGCATGGCTGTGCAGCTGGAATCGAAGTCGTGTGCACTGCCCACAACTGCACTTTCCCTCTTGACGTCATTGCTGAGCTCTAGAGCGCCATCGCCAAGCAGTCTGGATGCTGACAGCTGCGTCCGCACAGCCACCGTATGGCTCCGCGCAGTTGCGGAAAAAAAATAGAGGGAGCATTGCTTGGGATTACTTTGGAAACCCCCCACTCCTAAACTTGCTCCACCTCCTAACACTCTTTTTGGGCCGTTATCCTTATAAATGGAAAAAAAAACACTGTCTTTAAAAAGACATGCAAAAATAAATAAATAAAATAAGACCCACTTCACATATTGTGGTTTAAGGAAAACTCTGAAAAACGTGTTATATGTACATTTAAGATCATTGGATTGTATCCCAAACGGTGAATCCTGACTAAGGACCATTGAAGTCAATGGAGACAAGCTAAGCATCACTAAACGCAAGTCCCATTAGCTGCACTTTCTTTGGATATAAACCCATGAAGTATGCGAAGAAAATACGTATCTGCAGCACGTACAGCTCTGGGAGCTGGGATTTGCCACAGCTCTCAGCTGAGCATATTTCTGTATTGCAAACTTGGGCAATGTGCGGAACGGTCCCCAATTCCTTTCCAAGGAAAACCTTGAGAAGGGGAAGAGAAGATCCCGTACGTACGACACGAAACACTCAACACCACAGGCAGGTGGTAAACACCCATGAGCCAAATCCCAAGAGGAGAGAACAAACGCAGTGGCAATGGAAACCATTTTGCGTCACTTGCCAATTAGTGAAATTCAGTAATTAGCAAAGGGTCACATCACATTAGTATCAATTAAAGTGCTTTTTACTGGGATTGTTTTAACCGTTCACTTGCAGCAGCCAACAGGATAAGGAGGAGAACTGCAAATCAAAGCCAATAAATATATATACACACACACACGCTGCAGCCGTCAGCCCAATTAACCCTCCCCTCCCACTCCAAACAGAAGATTTGCTGCTAAAACGATACCGGCGGTGCCAAAATTCCATGCTAATCCACTCTGAGGCCCCCGTTCTTCAACCAACAGCCACGGGACAAGTCCAGAGAATTTGGTCAAAGCGTGCTGCAATGTACGCACATTCACACAAGTGGCATCTACAAACGGGGTCAACGAAATTTAACCGAAATTCAACAGACTTGCTTCGCCGGTTTGTTGTCCAGGACTGATGTGGGAAATCCCGCCTCCAAAAGGTCATCGCACAACAGTTGTACCATCACAAGGACATAGGAGCAGCCCTGCTGGATCAGACCAAAGGGGGCGGCATCCCTGTTTTCGGTAATGGCCGACTAGCTCCGATTAAAATGTAAGTGGCTGGCTAAATGCCCTGGAAGGCTGGTGTCCTACGCACCTCGCAGGGAAGGAGGTGACCTCTGCACCCCACTGCAACTATTATTTATTTATTTCATTGACAGCCCGCATTTCTTCCACCTAAGAACTCAAGATGGTTTATATGGGTCTTCTCAGACAGCCTCCAATCTAGGCCCTCGATGGGCTCAGAAAATGCTTAAATTCAGCAAGGTGGCCCCCTCATGTGCCTTGAGACCAGAGCCTGGGATGGTATAAAAGTATGACGGAAGAGGATTTTGGTGGCGCCATCACAACTACAGAGACTGACCAAAGCCTAAAGGCTGAGCTACATTACACACGTCGCGGAGCTTCTGACCTCATTTTTGAAGCAAGCGGAGCTGCTGCGACCTCCGCACTGCCGGCGCGTACCTCAAACTGGAATCCTACTTTTGAGGGGGCAGGCGCGCATAGCTAGGGGGCGGTTCGCGGAGCTACTGCCGCCCACCAATCGTAGGAGAGGGGGGGAGGGCGGCTGCATGCCAATTAGAACTACCTCCAATCACCTTCTTAAGAAGGCGGGACAACAGGAGGGACAACAGGCAGGAAGACACTCCCCCACTCCAAGCGCGGAGGAGGAGGCGGCGGCAGAACCTCTGCCTGTAATGTAGCTCAGCCTTAACACTGAACATGTTCTGGGCGCAACCGCCAATAGCCCTGAACTGGAGTTCCCTGCCTGCCCCCTGATGGCACACTGGGCACCACCACCAGTACCGATGGTTCAAGACTGGGCCCAGTAAGGCCAGCCCTCTAATGCGCATTAGTTGTCATTCAGTGGCTGAACCAGCTAACCCATGATGCCCCCAGGGTTCAGTCATGGGGTATCTGGTTAAGACAGTCAGTTGCGTTGAGAGGTGATGTTCTTACATGGCTAACTACAGGGCTACAGGGGAAAAAGCCTATAATTCCACATTTTAGGGTCCAGTTCCAGCAGAGCAAACAGAATCTTTTAATCTTCAAGGCACCTCTGTAAAACATCTTGGGCAAATCCCAAGGCATCAGGCACCTGGTATTTCCAGCCTTGGCAACCCATTTTATAACTGACCTTAGCTACGTTTCCTACTCTGACCCTTCGAGACAGTACAGGATACAAATTTAAATGAGCCGACAAACGTTCACTGTAACGAGTCTCAGATAATTACATGAAGGGGGGAGGGGAGGGGGGGAGAATGGCGTTCTCCACATTACGTGCCAGCACAAAAGGGCAAAGAAAATAGCCCCCGCCAAATTCTGCATGCTGAATTTGGGGACTGGCGCGAGGGAGGAAATGGTTAACACACTAATTACAGTAATTAAGAGTTGCCAATTTAATTAGAGCCGGGAATATTAATGCCGTAACATTGGTTGGGAGTGCAACAAACAAACCCTTTCAATGCACGGGTGCTGTTTGCGGCTCTCTAACAGGGCCCTCCTCCACAACGCCCAGCGCTGCCGCGCTGACACAACAGCGCCGGGTTCAGATTGAAGAACTTGTCAGCAATCAGGCAGGAGGAAGCTAATTAGCTGGCAGGTTAATGAGTGTGATGGCTCTTGACAGCATTTTGTTGCAAGCCTCTACTGTATTTAAACAATAAATGATTATTACTTAAATACAGCGGAGCCGGTCAGCTTATAAACAGCGACGCAGTACTTTAGTTTTCGAGGGGGAGGGGGCATTCCCAAGGGCGCAAACTCAGGGTCATGCCAAGGTGGCTAGCTGCCTATTAACTATCCCTGTGGTCCCCACAATCAGGGTGCAAAGTACCCCAATGCAGAAAGTGGGAATTTTAACCCACGTTAAATGCTTATGCTTAGAGCTGCCTCCTCACTCACTTCCTTCAAATCCCCTTTTAAAGACCACCTTTTCCGCGAAGCTTGTGGACACTGCACTTTTGTCCCCGTTCCCTATTGCACTGGCAACTACACTTATGTAAGTGTAGCCAAAACCAGAACAGATGCGCCTCTCTTGCTTCCATCCCCTTGTCTCTCTGCTGTCTCTCTGGGGTCTATATCTCACCTGTAAGCCCCTTGGGGCAGGGAGCAGCCATCTCTTCACTCTCTGTAGAGCTCTGTGTGCTTTGATAGCCCTAAAGAAAGAAATAAGAGGCCGAGAACACAACCAGGAGGAGTTAGCGCAGATTTATTCACAGGAATGACAAGGGTGTGATCTTGTGTATGTGGCACAAATCTATTCCAAGGTTTAAAAATTAATAAGAAGGTTTGTACTAAAGGACAGGGCACTTTTAAGGTACTTGTGCTGCCCCTGGCGGGCCATTTAAAAACAGAGGTTTGCACACAGCAAAATGCAGGCGTTTGAACAAAACCCTGTGTGCCCCCCACCCCGCAACCATCCGGCTCCCCAGATCCTACAGTTCTGGGAGGCAAATGGTGCCCATAATGTGCCATCATTGGTTACTTTTAATTACGGGGGATTTGGAAACAGGTGGCGAAGTCAAGGAACAGCTCTGCGGAGAGATTAACCCATTTCTCTGTCCATTTAAGGAGGGCAGGGGGACATCTTACAGCCCTCCTGCAATCCATAAAGCTAATGAGAACATGAGCAACTAGCTTCTCCTCTTCGCCACCCCCCTAGAAAAAAAAAAGCTAAGAGAAACCATCAATACGGCAGGTGGCAACACTCCAAAGAAAGGTGGGTGTGGACTGAGGCAGGATTTGCTGTCTGTCTTAAACTGTATTTACAGGAGAGGCTGCAGCGAATTTGTACGTCCAAAAAAAAAAAAAAAGCCTCATCAGAAAGAGAAGGCTATTTTCAATTTAATATGCATCGTTCCCTGGGTATTTGCTGAGAATCCGCAGCCGAAACAAAAGCGCCTCACCTGCTGAGACTCGGAGAGTTCTCTAAATTATTTTTGCACGCAGGAAAATGATTTGCGCCCTCCCACAGTTGCCTGTGAGAGTTTCTCTCTCTCTCTCTCTCTCTCTCACACACACACACACACACACACTCAGAAGGAACATGGCAATGCTGCCAAATACCACCTGGGCTCAAACACAACACTGCACGTATTTGGGTGAAACAGCAGCCCTGGGAAAGAATATCAGCAAGTTTAAGGAAATCCCAACAAATGAAAATGACCAACAAACGGACTGGAGCTTCCATGAGCTACACAGGCAGCTTCATCAGGTTTACCCTGCAAATGCTTACTTGAGAGGCAATAAATGCATTCCCATTGGTGTCCTCCCCGCTGAAGTGGAGACTTGACCCTGGGAAAAAATAGCTCCAATCTTATAATTTGCACTACCCATCTGAAGTCCACCCTCCAAAATCCCAGAGTTCATAATACTCCACTTTACATACCACAGGCTGCTGTTCTAGTGCGCCCCCCCACCACCACCAACGCATGCACACTTTATAAATTGCTGAAGGCTTGACTCTGTCTGCTGGATTAATCATGTTACAGTATTCATTTCTTCAGCACTCACTTGCCCTGCACCGTTTCCAAGCCAAGCAGCTCTTTGTTCTTTAACAGCCTGAAATGAGGCTCACCAAGATGTGATGTGACAGGCTATGCACTCCATGGGGTCTTATTGGTCATGCGTGTGCATTTTACATGCATGCGCATCAGCGAGAAAAATGCATCCACCTACCCAGGGATGTGGTTTTTAGGTGGGCTTACTTCAGGCTTGTGGGATCTATTTTCTCAAGATTCAGCAACTGAAGCCAGGTGCTAAACTGTGGCGGGTGAGGAATGGAGGTGGGTGCAAAACGTGGCTCAAGGGGGCAGAGCCAAGTGCACAACCCACTGAGATAACCTGCATACACATGATCAAACCTGCATCTGAAGTACTACGCACTCGAAAACAAAAACTGGCCAGCAGAGCAGCGCAAAGACGTGGCCAAAGGTAACTAATGAATATTCCCATTTCACAGGTGAGGAACACTGAGGCTGAGAGAGAAGCAATTAACACAAGGCAAGCCATTACAGATTTATATATTAATTTGCAATTCTGCATGCTATTGGTTCAAGTAGTACAGGGGGACAGAAACCCTTGCCAATCTACTGCGAGCCCCTGATCTATTCTGCCCCAAAGAGGAATCTGAACCCTGAAGAACAGTAAATCTGGCAAGTCATATTAACCATTTTTGACAAGGTACCTGCTGCCCCCCCCAACAACAACAAAAAAAGCAAAATAGGACAGTAACCAGCAAATAGGAACTGTTCCTGGTAAACAGCGACAGAGTGGAGATTGTATGAATTTTATGAGTTCAGAAAAAACACCACCACAACAACAAACTAGACTGCACAAAGCAACTGGAAGTCGTAGAGGACGCGGGATTGATGAACCGCCAAAACAAAAAGGCGGGAGATATTTTTTCCAAGTCTGGTTACACTCTAACAGTTCAAACCCCCAGAGAACAGGAAATCTATGTTTCAAACACAAAACAAAAACGTTCTTAAACAATTACTACGCTTCAGACCGGCAGCAGCAGGTAACTTTTTCCAGAGCGATGCAGGTAGACAGAGATTCAGATCTTGTCTGTTGCAACAAGACCACAGCTCCTGGGACGGTTCTGTTTTTCCGGGAAATTATATCCCAGCGCGAGACATCAAAACCCCGTTTAACGCTTAACATCAGGTGAGGCTATTTATAAAGTTAGCTGAACTGGGTGCCATATTTATATCGCAAACGCCTGCTCCTTACATTATAAATGGGGCGCCAAGACAGTTCCCCTACATCACCACCACGTGTGGACATTCATCACCCAGACGCTGCACATGGCCTGTGCGCCGACATAAAGCATAGAGTCATGTCGGGCCCAAATCAAGTTGGATTTCTGCAAGCTGAGCATTTAAAATTCCAGCCTCTCAGTCCCAAAGGCTGAGAAGATCTAGCCAATCCAACACCACTAAACTTTTCCCTCCACCGCTTATGCTTCTGTCATGGTTTTATTAAAAAAAAATAAATATTAAAAACTAAAGCCAGGACCACATTATCGATCGGAAACGGGCGCCAAACCGGACAAAAGCCACCGACCCCTCTGCCTGCTTTAATGCAGGGATCCTTGGGTCTGAAAAAATTATTTATAGAGATTTTTTTTACTACCCTTGTATACTGCAATGTTATTTCCTTTCCCACACACTAGCAAAGTCCATTTTCACAACTGCTATAAAGCGACATGTTCACAGCTAGTAAAACAACTCCATAAATAGCCCTGCAAAGCTATAGCTGTCTCATATCCTTTCCTCAATAAAAACAGAGGTGAACTGCTTATTTTCAGCAGCACACTATAAGAAGACAGAAGCATTATGACTGCTCATACATTCTGACTATCATTTGCCACAAGCTATATCTGTCAGTATTAAATAAAGCTGCATTATAAATGTAAACACAAACACCCACATCTACAAAATGAGCTGTCCGCCATTGCTGGAGGCATGAATTGAACCCGCTTATTGACTCCCACTCGCTCTTTTATTTATCCTCCTCTACAGAAACGCATTTACTTTCCTTCCCCACCCCTCCACCACGCAAGCGCCGTGGTGGGTTCCAGGGGCAGCCACTTGTCGCAGACAGGTGACAGACGCGGGCCTTAATGGGAACACCATTAAGGTGGGGCAAACAAACACGCAACTCTTTGCTGAGGGAGCTGATTTATTTTTGCAGAAGGTTACACCGAGATCAAAAATGCAACATCATAAATAATTTGCAGAAGCTGGCCAAGAGAATTTATATTTATGAATTTTGAAAGGCTGGTGGAGGAGCTGGGGGGAAGAAGGGAAAGCAGTGTGGTGGGGGGGGGAGTAATTCATTGCAATCGAAACAATAATGCCAGTTTGAAAGAAATTACGTTCAGAAATCAAAACGAGCCAGAATTTACTGTCGGAAGAGGTGGAAAGGTCTTTGGCTGCAGAAGGAGTTGGCACGCAGGTGGCACGCAGATGAAATACACTCCTCTTCTCCCAATCAAGCGACTGCGTTCTAAGCAACTCTCTGGTGCTTCCAAGACTGTTGGGCCGTGTGCAGCCTGGCAGGAGAAGGCTGTATGAGGACCCTTAGACCAACCTCACACGTACTTCCCTGCTCCCCTTGGGCACCCGGAATGAGACACACAGCTGCCGGGACTCGGGCCAACACTGAAGCCACAGAAGCACTGCTCCAATCTTGGGACAAATGGGCAGGCTCACGACTTTCACTGTGTTCCACTAATTCAAGAGGCATGCTTCACTGGGGGGTGAAAGAGGGCCTTTTCGGTGGCAGCACCCTATGGAACACCTCTGCCCTCGCTCCCCTGATATTTCAGTCCCCAGGCCAAAAACCACTCTTCAGGGCCAATCCATGATCTCCCAAGGCCCCCAATACCAGGCAGTGTGCCAGCTGCCACTGCTGCTGCTCCTCCCACTTCTTGCATTCAACAAGGAAGAGGGGAACATAGTGGAAGAGGAAGTGTGGAGGAGTGAGGAGCACTGGGCTAGAGCGTCTCCCTCCACACTTCCCTTCTATTCCCCTCTTCCTTTTCAAACTTAAGGAGCTGAAGGAGAGGTGGATGATGCTCTCTCTCTCTCTCTCTCTCTCTCTCTCTCTCTCACACACACACACACACACACACACACACACACACACACACACACACACACACACACACACACCGTGTGCAGCCTTGTGCACTCATTGGAAAGGCAGGATATAAAGTCCTTAATAAAGTCAATAATTAAAGTCAAGAATGGTTACACAGCCTTCCAAGGGCAGTTCAACAGCACCCTTGCTGGAAGGCAACACACTGACTTTTTACTGACACAGGAGGAACTTGTGGGAATGAGCATGTTTCCCTCTTCCTTTTAAGAAGAAAATAACTAAATAAAGAGCCAGTGTAGTGTGGGGGCGAGCGGGTCCAACTAGGACTAGGAAAGACCTGTGTTCACATTCCCATTTGGAAGCTCACTGGGTGATCTTGAGAAACAAGAACACCAATGTCTCACCTTCTCCAGCATCCTTCTCTCCACGGTGGCCTCTGGGATGCCCACAAACAGGGCACGAAAAAAAAGCAACCCACCCCTGCTGTTGCTCCCCAGCAATGCCATATTCAGAGGTAGACTGCCTCTGACCTGGGAGGTTCTACATAGCCATTGATAGTCCTCTATGAAACTGTCTAATCCCCTTTGAAAGCCTACTTTCACAGGGCTGTTGTGAAAAGAAAAGGAGATAACTCGTGTATGATTTCTTGAGCTCCTTGGGAGGAAGGGTGGGAAATCAATGTGAGCAATAATGTTATTTCAAATGTTAACCAAGACAGTCCCCTCTTTTGCCCGGATGGTTAATCTTGAGATTGTTTTGCCAAACGCAGGCGCAGGTGCCTAAAATGAGATCTGGACGTTTAAGACTTCAAAATACAAATTTCCTGGCTTCTAAATATGCAGTGCCAGTTCCTTGGCATTCTCAGGGTTATTTCGAGTCCTGCAGCGAAGCCAAACAGCCTGCGAGTTGCCGTAGGAAAACGAGACCGGACCGGATGCGCCCGCTTGATCTGAGCATGTGCGTCACCAGTTAGTTACCCAACAGTCTCAGTGGAAATGCTGCCATGCACACATTTTGTAGGAATGCAAGCAGGAGAAATAAATTTTAGCCACAGCTGGCAGGCAGCAAGAGAGAGAGAGAGAGAGGTGGGGAAAAAAGTTAGCACACAAGATGACCTTAGCCTGCCTTCCCTCTCTACTCAAAGGCACCCCCCCCTTATGTGCAGGGGTAGGGCTATGCCACGCCACCCGTTCTGCAGAGGCAGGTATTAATTATTCCTGCTTTCCTGTTTTAAGATAAGCTTGTTAGCAAAAAGCTGGATCTATACCGGGAGCTCCTGCTCGGCAATGGCTACCCAATGCGCTGGCAATGTTTACAAAGGGGAGGCGGGGAAGGAGATAGCTGAGTGTAATTAATGCACAAGGCCTCCATTTAAATAAAAGCAGGGCTCAGCAGTAACACAAGAGTGGGGGGGAGTTAGGGGGGCGGAGAATCCCACGAGAGCACACCACAACTTGACAGAGGCGCGAGAACCCCAGACCAGAACCCTTCCACTCCCGCCACCAGGATTATTACTTGTGCAAAGCAAATACACGGAAAGCCTCTCCCCCCCCCCCCGCTCTAAATCATTTCAATTCCTATTTCCAAGTATAATTTAATCTTTTTCAGCGACACTTGATGCTTACTTCATCACGGCATAATGACAGATTAAAAAGTTGTTGAATTAAATATTAAAGAGGACTTCAGGCAGTCCTGCATTTTTAAGGAATAACAGAGATTGGAGATGAAATGAGAAGCCCAAATGCATATTTTATTCCAAAAAGGGGGAGGGGGGAAAGAATACATTTTTCCCCCTCCTTCAGGCCACCTACTTTGTAATAAAACATAGGGCAGGTTTTTATGTAGTGGATAAAAGTGGGATATTGTATTAGAAGATTCATATCGCTGTAAACCAGTGGCATTCAGCGACGTCAATGCTAATGGCACCAGAGAATCAAGTGTGGTCTTTTGTTAAACCACCGTGGAACATACAACAGAGGTGTGTTGTGTGTATTTACTTGCATATTATTTTTCCATTCAAACTAAAGTCGACACTTGGGCACAAAAGTTTTTCCTTGCAGCACCACTCTGCTCGCGACATCAAAAGAACAACAACACGTGACGTCAAGCATTTGTTCAGTACAAGTCAACATGGAAACGACTGTGCTGTTAACAGTCCACCCTCGAAAACCTCTGCCCTAAGCCAAAATGATGGATAGAGCATAGCCCCACCCATTTTGGGGAGAAAGCTCTCCCACACAGTACATGGCACAGCAGAAGCTGCCAGGCTTGATGCGGGAAGTGGGCGGAGCTAAACATGGGACACGAGATCATCTCAGAGGGACAATGCCCCCCAGGGCACATGATCAGCACAATAGGTGAAGTTTTCCCCTTCCCACCTGCAAATCTTCCAAGTGAAGAAAATACCACCCTACTCTTTTAATGTTAGGGAAACCTGAAAAAGATATGTAGGGTTTTTCGGAGTGTGTGTGTGTGTGTGTGTGTGTGTGTGTGTGTGTGTGTGTGTGTGTGTGTGTGTGTGTGTGTGTGTGTAATTTTACGTAGTTCTCTATAGTATATACTGCTCCCTTTCCCATTTAAAAAAACATCATTTTTATAAAATTATTTATAAAATTGGCATATTAAATGTTTAAAGGAGCTAATATTATTAATACAGTGCCTACATTTGTAACCTATCCCAATCACAAGGTCAAGGCAGCCAACAGTTTGTCAAGCATGACAATACAAATAAACAATGAATTAAAATTACCGGTACATGCCGAACAGAGCAATCCTATGCACGTTTACTCAGAAGTAAGTTCTACTGTGCCCAACAGAGCTTTCTCCCTAGTAAGTATGTTTTGGATTGCAGCATGAGTGAGCGATGCATGCATGCAACATACGCACGCGCGCACACACAGAGCACGTGACAAAAACAAAATATTTTAGGAATATAAGGAAAGATTTGAAGGAAAAAAAATAAAAAATTCCGTAAGTTGCTTTGGGAGGCTATTATGGTCAAACAGCAGGATGAAAATTAATTTAAAAACATTTAGCCCCCATCCTGTCTGGATAGGAAGTGTGTTGATAATACCCCAGAAGATGCACTGCATTTTTGTAAATAAATAAATAAATAATGCTTGACATGATGTGCAAAAAACCCCAAAAAACCTGGAAGAGAAGAGAGCGCGATGCAGTGTTGTTACAAGTTCACATCAAAGACCTGGGGTCACCACTGCCTCACCATCAATCTCACCTCTTCGGCAGAAGGCACTTTGCCCAGAGCCCTTCCTCCAGATCTAAGTCAACAGTGGGGCTCAGACGGAGAGAGGTGCTCTCCAAAAGATGCCAGTTCCATTCAACTCCTTTGGGAGTCAGGCACCAGCCACAAAAAAGGTGTGCTCACTATCACTGGCAGTCCATGCGCCACCAGAGGAGCATGGCTGATGCTTCTCCTGCAACTCCATTATGCACCACACGCCCCAAAAAGTTGAGACGGAGCCATGCCGCTCCTTGAAGAATAGGCCTTGCACAACCAGGGATTCAGACATTTGACTTCCTTGCATTCAAACACACTCACGCTCTAGTTACTCTGGAGTACCCTCACTGATTAGCTCCAAACTACTTCTGAATAATTGGCTGCTAGATGACATTTTTCAATAGCGCTGGCTGTGACAACTTACAAGCATTCATTTGCATAAATTTGGAGAGAGGGTAGAGATTTTCTCCCCCCCCCCAACTGCTGCTTCAAAAGGGAATGGATTCTCTTTTTTTTTCCTAATTATGTGCTAAACTACTGGGAAGAAGGGATGGCAAACAAAAGGCGGGGAGGGAGGAGGCAGCGTTACAGGGAAATACACATTCCCTTGTAAAGCTACTTGGTGCAGGATATAAAACGTGGCAAGCCCGCAGTAGCCGGACCATCCTCCATCTTCAACAGATAATCTCTCTCTCTCTCTCTCTCTCTCTCTCTCTCTCTCTCTCTCGTGTGTGTGTGTGTGTGTGTGTGTGTGTGTGTGTGTGTGTGTACACAACTGAAAAATCCTCTCTCTCAGTTGTTTGCTGCGAAAGGTGGTCTGATGGGGGGGAGCATTTATATGTAATAAATATTATATTTAATCCATTTAGGATTGAGAACTGAGACTGAAACACTCTTGCCGTTTTGTCCAACAACCAACTTTGCCCGTGGAGAAATTCCCCACGTCTCATTTAGATGCCTTCAGTCAGAAGAAATTTCTACTTGGCAGTTTGACCTTGCCACATTGGAAAAGGGCAAGGCATTTAAAGAATTTGTTTTTTTTAAAGTTCATGTCAAAAACCCTATACATTTCATTTCATGTATTTATGGTACTACGGAAGACTTCACAAAACTTGGAGAATCTTGACATCTGCCAGTAAATGTTTCATGTTTTAGGAGGTTGGCGGGACACGTCAGAAGTTTCTGATGTTTACCAGGATATGTGAATGCCAACCAAATACTTTGGAATGACAGTGAAAGTTGGACACTAGCATCGTTTACCATAGAAGAAAAACCTGAAAAGTTATTTATTTGTACCAAGAGGTGCCACACTTTTCCAACACTTCCCACCCATAACATATACATGCTGTCACCTGGCTACAGAAATGATGTATTTGCATCTTGTACTAATTATCTACAGTAACACACACCATCCAACCATCCCTCAAGCTCGAGGGCCACCCTGCATGACCTTCCTTCGCAAATGTTGGAAAGGGGTATTTTGACTATACACCTTGCTTGGGATTTATCAGGGGCACTTGCACCAGTTTTGCTCCTCGGCCTTTTCTCAGACAGACCAATGAGCCAACTGGCCCCATCTTCCTGCCAAAGGTAGTCGCCATTTCAATTTTACAGGTGGCCTACGGACACCAAGTGTGCGCAATTTCATCCACCGATGGAGTCCATGGTGGGTGCTGACCCTTAGATCCCCCAGTCCAACATCGACGGCGCTGGCTCTGCATAACCTGATTTATGTTCACACTGAAGTCCGAAACAGGCTTCTCTGATCCGCTTTGCACGCATAACCGCCCCAACGAGCGACACAGCCGCAGCAGGGGTGTCTCCATTTGTGGGTTCTTAGTCTGTTAGCAGAAAGGGGGAGGGGGAAGAAACAGTGGCCATCTTGGCGCCTGTCAGGGCTTTCAGCAAGAGCTCTCACAGCCAACTTCTACAATTAGAAAGCAATTTTTCCCCAGTAATATTTATGATTTTAATACTGCCAGGATCTCTGCTGTCAGAGCAAAGCCTTTGCCTTTAACTCATTAAGTGGCAGAACAATGGCAGCCACGAAGGCTACAAGAGAAGTGCCATTGTTCCTTGGCTGGAATCCGAGGGGGGCTCCTCTTTCGCCCCCATGTAAATGAACTTACAGCTCACTCCATTCAGGCTTCGGCAGGCGGCGGAGAGCTCCTCATTTGCTGCCTCTCTGCTCAGGCGACAGCATTTTCTCACCAGCCCTGACTGCATAATTCATGCAAATGCCGCCTCTGTGCCATGAGCCGGGCTCCTTTGGTTTACTTTGGTACGACACTTACAGAGGAATATTAACTAGGGAAAGGAGCATCACAACAGGGGTGGAAAATCAGCCTGTCAGGGACTCACTCCAAATGCCACTGAAAAGGAGAGCGCTTTCAAGACTGTTTCATCAAGGTGATTGAGAACAAAAACTACTGAGGAAAATTCAAGCTTACATTTATGAGCTCCTCCACATGCATTATTTATCATAGCTCTTCTTCTTTCCTCCCCCCCCCCGCATCCCGTCCCCCCCCCCACCACCACTCCAAGCCTCTGAACCTATCGGAGCCAGATTCCCAGGCACCCAGCCACGTAACAATAGCCTGTGGAAAGTTAACACAGACACAGCCGCTCTCCCCGCACGTAAACAAATGAGACCAATTGCAGAGAAGGGGACAAAACACATTCTTTCATCAGCTGCCCCCCCCATTCCTCCCCAAATAACGGTCCACTGGGTATTTGGGGGTAAAAATCGGGTATTTTCATACAGTCCGAAAAGTAGATTCAGCACTCCCCAGCAAGGATAAAAGGTAGACACATTTTGAGTCACATCATTAACAGATGACTTTTTCTTCTCCGCTGTCTTTCGCCAGGCACGGAATGGGGCTGTTCATTAAGAAAGGATACACAGCTGCACCTTTCCAGGCGTAAGCCAATTACAATTTTCCTTACGCCACCTTTATTCGTAATCCGAGTCGCGTCAAATCGACGGCTCGAAATTTTTTTCTCCATTTTTAAAATCATGATTCAATCTTTCACTGAACCCAGCAAACGGGGAGATTGCCTTAGTATGAGTTGTTTGGGGGGGGGGAGAGTTGTATTTTTAAATACGACTGAAAACATCTATCAGTTTGGTTAAATCAGGTGACACATATATCACGGCTTAAAAGATAGATTTGCAGGCTGATTTTCAAAGGAACCGTCCCCTGGGACAGGACGCTCAGTGCTGATGGTATTGCTGATGTAAACGAGCTATGAATGCTTCTTGATATGGGCAATGCTCCCAAGGGAATTGACATTATTTGTCTGAATATTCTGCGGAGAGTAACTATTGGCTTCCTTGCATTTTTTTTTTTTTGTTCACCAATGGGCAGGGTTTTCCTGCCCAAATTGAGCTGACCTAGGCCAAGAGGCCTCAGAGAGCCCCTCCTGCTTTCAAGCCAAAACTCCCACTCACGTTTGTGATTCAAATGTGGTTATTCGCTCCTCGCTTCCTTAGATTCAAGTATATTTGCAGGTAAAACAGATAAGTCATTCTGGGAGGAAGCTGCACAAAGGGATGCCCCATGCATTCACACACACACTAGTTTAACATCAGGGCAGAAAATCTGAAGTCAGGTTGTTGGTGGGGAAAACGATGAAGGAAGTTGGGGGCTCACATGACTTCACCCATTCCTTGACGACACAGGTTACGTTTTCACAACGGTCTAAGTAGCGATTCTCTCTTCTTCTTCCCTCCCCCCCCCCAAAAAAAAACCTCCTACTGTTTGCTTTAAGGAATACTAACCTTCTCACAGAATTGCTTTACTTTTGTAGCTGAGAGTCAGAGGGAAATATTGAGAAACCACGGGCCATAAAATTTGCCAGCCAAATATTCAGAGCAATGACGACAGGAAGTTGATGGTTGTACATATTGAGCCAAAGTTGCCATTTCTCACTGTGCAATCCTTCCGTGTCTAGAAACATTTTGCGCCTCTCAAATCTCAACCTTTCAGATGATTTCCTGTTTTAAAGGGGGAAGAGGAAAAGAAGCGGCGGCGGCGGAGGGAGGCAGCAACCTGGCTTGTGAGCTTCTGTCAGCTGCAAGATTCAACAGAAACAGAACGGCTGGTTTCAAAGGCTGGCTGCTGGCAAGCCAGCTCCTACAGGGGGGGAAGAAGGTGATCCGGGTCCGCAAGCACGCTAGGAATTCCTCCCCACAAAGAGGTCAAATGCCGGCCATAGGATAGCCTTACACGTCCCACGCTATGCGGTGATTGAGAACTATCGGCAACTGCGGGGCTTTGGGGCTTTTAATTGAACACATGAAAAAGCCACACGCGCACACACACAAACACACGGTGCGGCTCTCCTAATAGCGCACTATGTGCCCAAACAGATCAAAATGAATGTGCCAATCAAACGGTTTGTTTTCGCGGGGAAACAGGCTCGCAGGCCATTATTACAAATTAAAGGTGTTGCGTCGAAGTCATTTTTAATATCTTAGAAATGAGTAACGATTTGACCGACGCTAAATCATTCTCCCTCTCTCCCCCCTCTGCCCCACGGCCGGCCTGTAGAAGTCAAATTTCTTGGTCGCCAGTGCATCGTGCATTTAGGCGGAGGGTTTGCAAAGGGCAGAGCTTTTGGTAGAGGGAGCGCCGTACCCATGGGTTAAGGAGGGTCCTTGCACAGACGCCTGAGTTGGCCAGGGCACTGCAGACGTCTCTCATCCCAGAAGCTGCAATGCTGCTTTATTTGCGGCGATAAGCACCATAGTGATTATGAGGATCACTAAAAGGTTTTCGTCCTCTCATTCCTGTAGTCAGTGAACATCATGCACTGTACAAAGAAAAAAAAAGAAAAGAAAGAAGAAGAACGATGTCTGTGTTTGCTGCACACTGTCACAGACAGTTCAGCCCAGTGTGTATATATTTGGTAGGCAAGAGAAAGCCAAAACATACCAGCTTCAGAGGACTAAGTTCATGCAACTCTGCGCGCCATCAACTCTAGAAGCCTCCATTTCGGCACTGCGCTAACAGGGCATTAATATTGTCATTTTCAACCTTGGGATCAGTACACAAATGTGCTGTAAAACGGGGGGAAATCCCCCTGCGATACGAGTGCGAAACATGCAGCTCATTGATTTTCTTCTTGATAGTCTGCTATTAAACCGGCGAACAGGCTGACCTTGTGCTCATGGGGAGAGCACTGCCTGGGCAACATAAAGTTGAAAAACAGCTGCAGGAGCGACTGTGAAACTGCAGCCTCCCGGCCCCTTAAAATATAGGCCCGGATTCCATACTTTATTTTAAATTGGCAACCACAATTTAACAAGCGATTCTAACAAATGATTAGCATAGCATGGGCCTTTCCTTAGCCATCAATTATGACACAGGGGTAACGCAGGGCGCAACTTAAGTGTCAAATTACAAGATGGTATACACAGGACCCGCGTTTTCAACCCTGCTTTGTGTTTGCCGAGCAATTATTGCTGCCTTCCCAGCGCCGATATAAAAGCCAGTGTCAAAATCCTAAATGCCACACTCAGTGCGCTGGGCTGTTTCAGCATGAGGAGGGAGCTGTGTTTACATTTTAGATGGCAACACCCCCCCCCCAAAAAAAAAAAAACCCTAGGACATTTTAACATTGGCATTTTGCCTTTCCAATGTGAAGCATCAGCAACAAGATTTTTTTTTTAAACATTGCCATTTTAGTCTTTGAAATATTTGAATTAGAAGAAGATATAGAAGTATTTGGGGGGAAAATGGGGAGGGGAAAAATAACTGCTTGCTCTCTCTCTCTCTCTCTCTCTCTCTCTCTCTCTCATAAATGCCTCAAGGCCAAAACGTGAAATCTGCACTTTCGTTCCTGCAAACCTTTCAAGATATTTTTGATCTATTAAATAGAGTGAACAAGGAATCGTTTTTTATGGATATCAGATGCGGATCTGTGTAAACATAAAACTATAGGCAGGCCGTGAAGACGCTTGGCTTATTTAGGAAGATTTAAATTGCGATCTTCAAGCAAATCACTCTGAAGACTTTTACAATCTTTCTCCATTAACGGACGGAGGAAAAACAGAATCATTTGCAACTCAGAACCTTCCACTTCTCCTTGTTCCACGAATTCTCTATTCTATGAAAGGGGCGGCGGGGGGGGGGGGAAGAGAAGAGTCAAGAAATCCAGAGCTGAGCTATTTTGCTCTCTTCTGTCCTTCTGCCTGCATTTGCCTAAAGGCCCCCAAGTAAATTACACTCCAAGTAAATGACTGTAATTTACCCGTTGAATTCCCTTGTTCGGGAAAAGCACACACAATACATTCCTGCGTTTCCTCAGTTCAAATTTACCATTCTGCATGTCAAGAACAATCCAGGCACCGTAATTTGAAACTGTTTGAACCTTCAAATAAGGGAAATTAGAAATGTTTTGAGAGCCAAGATTTCCAGCGAGGAGATAAAACCTGATAAAAATCTGTAACAGTTCAATTCCTTCTGCTTTAGATTTATAAACAGGGCATTAAATGTACGGTTAAGCCAGTGGGGAGGGAGGGAGAGAGAGAGAGAGAGAGAGAGAGAGAGAGAGAGAGAGAGAGAGAGAGAGAGAGAGCATGAAAGCGCAAGTGCCATAGTGGAGGAGGTATTAAGAGCAAAACATGAAAATATTTATTGCACCAAGGAGGAGCGATTACCGGTTTTAAGGAAAGACAACAGCAAAAAAACAAAACAAAAAGAGACAGAAGGAAAATGCCTGAGACCTGGCTGACCTAAAGGGAATATGACTAAAACTTATTCCATCCGTTATTCAAGCAATCTTGGAATTTAGAGATAAATACAGAGGAGGGTGATGAACGCATGAAAGAGTGTGTGTGTGTGTGTGTGTGTGTGTGTGTGTGTGTGTGTGTGTGTGTGTGTGTGTGTGTGTGTGTGTGTGTGTGTGTGTGTGTGTGTGGATATATGCCTGTGTGTGTATATTTATTATATACATGTATATCAGAACAACAAACTGATATGCAAACTGATGAAGAAAGTATATAAGGGCTCCCGTTGCACAACTGTCCCTCTTCTTGCAGAAGATCTTTAGCCCTAACCAGGAGAGGCACCTTTTTCCCCCTCGCAGGATGACGACACACGAACACCCGCAACGGTTAAGCATGCTCTCAATAACCAAAACAGCCTATTTTGCTCAGCCTAAAAGCAGCCTTTCATTCAGCAAAACTGTTATAAATTCTCATTACCCTAAATAAAATTACAGCACTTTAAACATATCCAGGGAGAACATTCTCCCTTCTAAACAACCACCTTAGCGAGTAATAGGAGCAATATGGTTGTACTTGTGTCACAGTTGGAAGTCTTTTTAAACTGTCGCCCCGCTAGCAAACCAATTCTACATATTAAAATGAATGGATTGCTTATTTCAAGAGGAAGGAAGGGGGTGTGTGGAAATCATTTATAAAATCAAGACCATTATTAAGATACGGTGACTTATTTCCACTCCAAACTGCAGGCACCACTGTACATCCAAAATGTCTTCTCTCCGTGTCACAATTTTCTCTTTCAAATGAGTCATCCATCCGTAAAAGTAAATTAAAAATTGATCCGGGGGTCTATGCGGCTGAAGTTTTACACGGTTTCAAAGTACGAGCCTGCTAGAGATGCCACAGAACTGTCGCAGGCTAGCAAAGGAGAATGGGATCTGGTTCTAGCGTGCCCTGAATGCAATGGAGATACCGCGCTGGCCGCCCTACAAAACGCACGCACAATATTTGCTCTGGAGTGCCAGAAATACACATCCCTTGCTGTGGGCAGACTGAGGGTGTTTGCAGTGTGGGACACACACACACACACACACACACACACACACCCAAATGCAATTAACGTCTCTGTTGTTCTTGTTTGTTTCACAAGCAAGTTTCTAGTCCTCATGGCCGCAGCTAGATGCCTCAACACGTGTGGGCAAGGCCTGTTGGGAGACCCCAGGAACTAGACAGGTGCCTGAATATTCCCAGAGGTTGCTGGCAAGTCTCTGCTGCCCTGCCTCACTTCTCCTCCCATCTCAAGTATAGCAAAATACATGACTCGGAAGAACATAAAAATGGCAGAATTGTTCAAAAGACATTCTGCAAAATAATTCATATAGGATGCAGATTTCTGCTCTTCTTGCTTCAGAATTTCAGACAGTCTTGGTTATATTCATAACCCTCCAAATGCACTTATTTTTAAAAGGCCCACACTACCGTGGTTTCTATCAAGTTGCCTGTCTTGCACCGGAGTGACCTGCAATACTGATGCTCACCTGAAAAGTGCCTCTCTTTGAGCTGGTGCCAAGCTTTCTTCTCCCCTCCCACGCTCAGCTTCCTGCTTCAGCGTCACTATTTTGTGAATGCAAATGTAGCCTGGCTGTACCATCTCCCGATTAGAAAAAGTCTCTTGGGCAGACTGCTTGTTTGATGAAATTGAATCAAAGGCTCAGTTACACACCAACACAGCAGGTTTGGGCACGCACACCTCCACACCACTGTGGAAATGACTGGAACCCTGTAATTTGGTGGGGCTGCGCAGGCATTTTCCTCACCAACTCAGACATGATCTGATTGCTTTGCTAAAGATTTCCCTGGTACTAATACATCGCTCTCAACATGTGTGCTATGCTGGACTCCTCTTGGCATCCATGTGCCCCACTTGGAAAGCAAGGCAGTTCCTGGAATGCACTTAACCACAGGGTTTGGGGCCTGGCAAAAATATTTGCAGGAGGTTATCCAAAGTGTCTTTCCATCTGTCCTATGAGCATGCTGGCCAATGAAGTCGGCAAGGCAGTTAGTCTGGAAACAGATCCATCCATTCCTGTAGATCGGTGCCTGCAGTACACTCCTGTTTCCACCCAATACTTCCATTTCCCAAATACATTTTAACACTCGATCTTCTGCACACGTTCATGGAAAAATGCTTCACCTGTTCCATGTTAAAACAGCAAGGCCAAGAAGATGCTTTTGAAATTCCCAAAAGGCAAATGCAGAAATGCACATGGATCAGAACGGAGGTTTCGATTTTAACATGGCTCTTTTCCACTTTTTTTTAGTATACCATTCCAGAAAAGAAGCATGGATGACTTAAAAAAACATTTCTGGAGTCAGTAGTAAAAAAAAAATGCTCATGAGATGTCATTTATGAACTACACTCACATCTGAAGATATGCAGACAGAATCCCAAGACACTGAAGGGGAGGAGAAGGAAGACTCGGAAATTGTTAAACCGATTTCAGAAGCTCAACCACCACAGGTCTTCCTTCCATGCTATTTCGTTCACAGTGATGCTCTCCCACAAGAGAACAGCCATGTTTTTAAATTTTAAAATGGGAGAATCAACTTTCAAAAAGGCAGCCAATCATACTTGCCCAAGAAAATTCTGTTTGTTATGTGTGCATGCCTGCTCTTTTTAAACACACACAAAAAATAAGTTCTCTATAAATATTTAGCCTGGTTGTGTTTGTAAATTAAAAAAAAAAAAACCACACAAACCTGGATGTATGAATATTGCTCCAAAATACCGAGCACAATAGCCAGGATATCTTTCCACAAAAGGCATCAAAGCTTCCCCCATGCATGCCCCCCCCACTCAAAAGTGATGGTTACCAAGCCAAAAACAATTATGCTCTTTTGAATTATGGCACCCAATAAACGGAGACCATGGCCATATGCAACAAAATATTTTGGCACTTGAACTTAAACGGGGGGAAAAAAACCACACACACAAAAACACACTCTTGGCGACAACTCTGGCTCGCCGCGGAAGCTGAGCGCCGGGGTCCCACCCGAGGCTGCCAATCGGAATGCCAAAAGCAGCTGAACGCGACTCATCCGAGCAGCCTTGTCAATGAGTGGCACAGGCGCGCACAGCCCCCGATCCTCCCTTCGCAGGCATGGTCTTCTCCAGCTGCAGCTTAATTTCCTGTGACTTGCCTAATTACTGTAATTAAGGATTAATTGCCATTAATTATTCACACATAAGCTCATCGCAAATCATGGGGTAAATGTCTTATGAAAGCTGCCATACAAGCCATGTATAAACACACTGGGAAGCTCCAGGCACGAGGATCTATCACTCAGCCCCGAAGCAAATCTCGGCGCTTCTCTTACGAAAACAGCTATAACTCTTAGAAACTCGACAGCCTTTGCAGGTAAAGCATTAGGTAACAAAGCATGTTTTCCTGTGGAAGCCACAACGGTTTTTATTAGTACTATAAATGCTGTTTTATCTTTCCAACTGCTATTTTTATGCTTCCATTTTTATTCTACAGCATTCGGTTTAGGACAAGCATTTGCTACAAGGAGGAACGTTGGCAGCGGTTACACGCTCCTCCACTCCTCTCCCGCTCCGCCCCCTTGCCTCGCTCCGCGGTATTAAATTGTCGCCATAGGTGTGCCGATCCCAGTCACGTGGCCAGGTATTGTAAAACTCTGTCAACTAACAGCAGCTGCTGGGCCATAGGAAAGGAAGAGATAGCCAGAATATTTTAAAACTCGTAAGCTCAGGAATGCACCGATCTTCCCAGAACCCATGGTCTCCAAACAGACTGCCACGAAATGAGTGTGAGCGAATGCTTACACATGTGGACGACCACTATGGCTTACAGAGATAATGAGGGCACAGGGGACAGCCAAATTAGCCCCTGAGCCCAGAGAATCTTGCATTTATGTGAGAACCCAGGAAAGTGTCTTTTTACAGAGCCAGATCATTGGTCAGTGGAGTTCAATATAGTCAACCCTGACTCTCCCAGGTCTCAGGCAGGAATTTTATCTGTCCTACCTAGAGACTGAGCTTGGGATCTTCTGCCTGCAAAGCAGATCCTCTCCCACCGAGCGACAGGCACACCCCAACAGCCGCCCTGTTTTTGTTTGCTACTCGGTGAAGCACCATAGACATGGATAGTGTTTCAGAAATTATTAATCATTCATCACTAACCTGTAACTAAGCCTATGGACATGTTAACTGAAATAATCACATGTTATCTCCCTGTTTTACTCCTTTCCTCCAGCTCCTCCCTCTTATTCTGTTGTCTCACTTGCATCAGTTTTCTGAACTGCAAGAGCTTTGGGGCAGGGACCTATCCTTTCATGCTCCGTAAAGCACCATTTGCATGGATGACACTACACAGACAATAAAAATCTGAATTAGTTACCAGGGACGCCTGTCGAATCCTCCTCAGGAGAGGACGCCTACAAAAGCTATGTGGAATACCCATCGTGACATAAGAACATGCACTGTTTTCCTCTTGCTCTTTGTCAGGTTGCTCTGCAGATGCAATGGCTATTACTCCCGTCTTACTCACCAGAAGTTTTGGGATTGTGCTATTGTTTAAAAGGGGGATAGGATGTGTCAGGCTTTGCCACTGGAGCACGTGGTGGAATTGGAACCTAAGGAGGGTCAGGCAGGGATTCAGTTTGGAAACAACCAGCCAGGTCTGGCCAAAGAAATCTACAGACAGATCAACAAAGAAGCCTCCTAATTTTATTTTATTTATCGGTATCCTGCCTTTCTTCCATCATGAAACTCAAGGCGGCTTATATGAGTGTTCCCAAACTCAAACTTGCTTAGCTTCAGCAAGACAGCTGCCTCGTATGATCTCAGAATATGCCCTGGGACGTCTGAGATGCAGGGGTAGAGCTGGGGTCAGCCAGGATGGACACTGGCTGAGGACTCACACCTACCAGGGGGTCCACCCAGTATTAGCACCAAGTGTGGGGGATGCACCAGGGAAGGCCTGGTCCAAGGCTTTATCTTAGTGACCCCAGCAACAAGGAACACCTGAGCTCTGCAGAGGATTCTGAGGCATCTTCTGGAGTGTCCACACTTCACAATGGGGCACACTGACCCATTGAATGTATTTGAGCTAGATACTATGTGTGTCCCCCCCTTGACGTCACCACCGGAAGTGACGTCACCGCTGCTGCCGCTGCAAACCACACAGTGGGAGGGTGGGCCAAACCAAGTGCTGTCTCTGCCGTCGCCGCACGCTGTTCCTGCCGCCGAAACGGCGCAGTTGCCACCCCCCCACCGCTTTGTCACCACCCCCTGCTTGTCGCCCGGGGGGCCACCCACCCCTGGCGATGCTTCTGATTCAGCTCAGACTTGTGTTCACTCAGTACCCCACCCCCCTACAATACTATGCATTTCTGGGGAGGAGGAGAAGTACGATGGACAATGTGTTATTGAGGAGAAGTTTGTCTGCCATGACTGACCTCCTCCAAAGAGAACTCCCCTGATAGGCTTTCCAAGGAACCCCAGTGTTCCTCAAAACACAGTTTTAAAAACCACTGAGCTGTTTATTTTAATTTTATTTCTTGCACTTACATTTCAGCTTTCTTCCACCATGGAGCTCAAGGTGACATACAGGAGGTCAGTAACACAGGCAACTTCCTTCCGCGGAGCATTCTGCTCTGGGCGCTCTGGCAGCACGAGGGGACCAAAGACAACATAGTGGGCGCTCTCCAGGTGAGCCAGGGCTCCAAAGATCCAGGAGCTGCTGCAGGCACCATGAGTCAGCACCACGGACAGCTCCAAGGGGAACAGACTGGGCCAGACACAGAACTGAGGGCAGTAGGGGCAAGGTTGACAGGGTTGATGGAACTGCTCAAGAGTTTAAGTGAAAAGATCTACCCCTTCTCCTGGGAAGTCTGTTGTGGCCAGTGTCAGATTAACCTAGTAGCAAAAGTAGCATATGCTACTACAGGCCCCGCATTTTCAAGGGCCCCGCACTAAACGCTTGCAAGCTGTCTGGTGAAATCAGCATCTCACGATCTGGCAACCCGCAATGCCTTATACCTGATCCAGCAAGAGGTGCCTCTGGAAGCCACTTCTGGGTCACTCCAGGCCGCGATGCACTCTATCGGCCTCCACACGGGCCCCAGGACGCCTTGGAGAAGTGACCAGAAGTTGCTTCTGGTCACTTCTCCAAGGCGCCTTGGGGCTACAGGACCTGCACTAGCTTAATCTGGCCCTGGTTGTGGCTTAAAGAAAGGGACCCTGTCTGATTTTTCAAACATGGGACTCCCACAGTACAAGGAAACAGTGGTTCCCTTGCAGGTTCCTCTGAGGAGTTCTCTAAATCCAAGGAGAGGGCAAGACTGTGTCCTCTGGCTGAAGCAGGGGTGCTGATTTCAATTCCTGCACAAAGGTTTCCAGAGAAGAGGCATCTCAGTTCGGCACCCAGGGGACTCCTGGCTTGGCATCCTCGTTGGACTCCCCTCCAAGGTTGTCGCCCATCCAGGCACTGACCAGATCGAAACCTTCAAGCAACGTGGCTAAATCATGTAACCTCAGACCAAAGCCCTGGGAACCATTAAGAAGAAACCAATTATTTTCAGTGGGGTGGGCTTCCCACTTCTCCATTATGACGCCCATGACAACACTCAAGGGTTGTCCCCCGCTTTTGCGTTTACAATTTAAAAACAGGGGGGAAAACTCACAGGCAGGCAGGCAGGCAGGCCTCTTACTGCTACCAGGTTTCAAAACTGTACAAATTCAATTTAACAAAAGAATAAACTGCTGTGTGAAAGCTTGGGGGAGGAGAAGACCCTTATATCATCGCTACGCATTAGCACCGAGAAGAGTGCCCCAGGAAATTCAAATGTAAGCAGGCAGAATGTCGTTCTAATTGTTATGTTAGTACCTTCTGCAGCAAATTAATGCATGAAACATTTTCATTTTGGTACATAAGTTTGCGCGTGTCTGAGTTAAACATTTATGTTAATGGGCCTTCTGGCAACTCCGTAACGTTTCAAATACTCTTGTAGAACAGCTTCTTCTCTAAGGATATCAATTAGCCGTTTCCTCCTCCTCCTCTTCCCTGCCTGCCCCCCCCCCCCAAACACCTCTTAATATTTCCTACCTGATCCGGGGGCCATGGTGCGGAGGGGAGGGAAAAACCTATTTCACGGTTTTAAAAGCCCTGATGCTCGGGTAGTTACAAACCTCAAACCATGTATGTGACGAGGCACCAATTAAACATGCATTGCCACTAGCAATGTAATCTGTATTATAAAGGGAGGGGGGAGAAGGGAAAACAAAACAAGGAAAAACTGCAGAAAGTCACGCAAGTGTTTGGCATATGCTCAGATCAAACACATACCAGCAAGCTAACAGGCCAATTTGCGCTCGGGTGGCAGGCCACGCTTGCAGGGTGCATCAGATTTCAACAGGAAAACAGTCCACATGCAGAGTGCTCAAAAGGCTCTCCAGGCCAAATTAGGATAAACTGAATAGAATTATAGGAGATCAGACTCTACAGAATAGCCCAGTGAAGGAGTGAGAGGAGAAGAGACAGGATTCAGGATACAGCAGGCCAAGACCAGCTTAGCTGGAATTAGGCCTGAAACCAAAATCGTGAAAGCGTTAGGAATTATCTCTCCAGATATTAATCAGTGAAGAATGTTTTTTTTCCCCTCCTCACCACTATTTGGTATCTTTTTTTTATACCACGATTACGTGCATGCCACAATCTCATGGGATCACAGAAAACCAATAGGGTGTGAAGCTGACTGCAGCATTCGGCTTCCTAAGGTTCCATCTAAGCTTTCATTTTTTCCATCCCCCCCCCCAAAAAAAGACAAGTTTCTAGTTCTTATGGTTGCAGAGATATGCTTGAAAGCACATGGGGCCTAGTGGGGGGAAAAAAGAAAGCTGAATGGTGTCTAAAGGAAAGAGCCCGAGAGGAGAGAAGAAACAGAGCAAAATGGGAAGGGAGAGAAAAGTGATTGCATGCGTATAGGGATTGCCAGTTTCTCAAAAATGACCCTGTTTCTCCAGTTTTTTCTTAGTAAGCAGGTGCTTGCCACTGAGCCCCACCCCTCTGTGACAGGGCTTGGCCTCTTTACCATGTGGTTTCATTAGTCTTTTCCTCCGTGAATTTGTCTAGCACTGGCTACTAGGGATGCTGGCCATATGCTACCTGAAGGTTCAGAGGCAGTCTGTTGGGAGAGGGGGTTTGCCTTCATCTCCGGCTTGTGGGGTACCCCAAGACAACCGGTGGGCCAGTGTGGGAAACACGATGCTGGCCTGAGTGGGCCCCTTTTGGCTCTTCTTATATGTACCCCGTTACCACTTTTCCCCCCCTCCATTTTTGCAAGAGTGAGCCAGCCCCTATGACACCATCAGGCCTTCCTCAGAAATCTCAAGCTCTTGGCTGCATCCGACCCGGCAACCCTACCATGTATTTTAATGTCTTCCGTTTCTTTCAAACCCAGCTCAAAGCGGCTAACGGGCCACAAAACACAATATCAAATAATCACCAGAAAAACATGACGACGGCAAAAAAAAAAGCAGCAAGAGAAGTTCAACCCGAGCAACAGGAAACATGCAGAAACCAACCCACCCATCCCAAGAGAAGCACAACCATCAGAACCAACATGAATGAAAAAGCCACAGTGCTCTGGCACCAGAGCCCATGTGGAATGACTCTGTTTCAACCAGGAGATGGACAGAGGCACAGGGAGATTTTGTCCTCTTTTCACTCCAAAAGGTCCTGCTACAGGGACGGTATTCACAGAATCAGAGAGTGGAAAGGGTCCTTCAAGGCCATCTAGTCCAGCCCCTGGCTAGAAGCAGGAGAATCCTCTCTACAGCATCTCCCAAAGGGTGCCTGTCAAGCCTCTGCTTGAAGACCTCCAGCGAGGGAGAACCCACCACTTCCCTCAGTAATCGGCTCCGTGGTTGAACTGCTCTTCCTGGGAAGAATTTCTTCCTGATATCCAACTGGAATCTCCTCTTCTGCAGCTTAAGCCAATTAGATTCCCTCCCCATGCCGTCAGCGGTTCAGCCAAACCTTCATGCGGAATGCCAGGTCTTCATCCTACTGCCAGCTGCTTTTTGGGAGAGGAAGAAAGAAAAAAAACACCGCCACAGAACACTGCTCTTGTCCCGAGTTGGTTCTATCAAGCCTATGAAGGGACACGCAGAGGAGGGCTGGGAGCAAATGCCCCCAGCTGATGCTTCTACATCAAGTCCCACCCAACCAGGTGTTGGTCTCCACCACAAATCCAAGCAATGCAATTTGCGCCGCATAGGTCACAGAGGGAGGAGAGGAGGAGTCATTGCTCAAGGGTAAAAGCATTTGCTCTGCATGCGTTATTATATTCCATATTTACAGTCTTTTTTCCAGTTCAAACTATTGTGCTTCTGTAAATAATATTTAGCACTCGTATACTCAGGACATAATACACATGAAATGCTTTGCAAATTTTGCAATGCATTTCACATGTACTATCCCTATGTTGCCCTGACAACAACTCTGAAAGGTAAGTTTTATTGTCCCTGTACTGCAGATGGGGAAGACTGAGGCGGAAAAGGAGGGGCTTACCTAAGGCCACCAACTAAGTTCATGGCAGAGGCCAGATTTCTGCTGGAGAAGTCCCATCTCATATTATTATTTTACAGTATGTTTCCTTGATAAAAGACTGCTCACAACAGAAACATGTTGGGATGAAAGATACTCCAGTCCTACCAGCTAGTCTTCTCTGTTTTAGGCTATGGTCTCTCCCCCTGCAGTTTGCCTCCTTGAAAGTGAGATTCAGATACAGTGCCTCTATACATGGAGGTTCCAAATAGCCAGTGACAGACCAGTCCTCCTCTGCCATGAATTTCTCTAGTCCCTTTTAAAATCATCTAAACAAGCGGCCACTGCCAATTCTGCTGTAGTGAATTCCAAAGATTAATCATGCACTATGTGACAAAGTCCCCTCCTTTCTCTGTCCTGAATTGGGGGGGGGGGGATAGCTCAATGGTAGAGTCCCTGCTCCCCATGCAGGCAGTCCCAGGCTCAATCCCTGGCAGCATCTCCGGGTAGGGCTGGGAAAGACCCCTCTCTGAAACATTGGAGAGCCGCTACCAGTCAGTGTAAACAATACCGAGCTAAATGGACCAAACGCCTGACTCAGCATACAGCAGCTTCATCTGCTGAAAAGCTGGCTGGTTTTGGAGGATCTGGTGAGGGAAGAAGAGAATATTTTGATTCTTCTCACATAAGGAGAGCACACAAAAGAGGACAGCTCAGCAAATTAAATTCCTCCAAACCATCCTCCCTCCAAAGTCACAGCAGCTATAATTTGCCAGCTGGGCTCGATAGACAACTCTGCAGAGGCAGCAAGCAAATGGGCGACACCTAAGAGACGCTAACATCTCCGATTCTTCTCTCCCCCCCCTTCCGTGCGGGACCCCCCCCTCCAACAAATGCCTCGCCATCAATGTCATTTAATTGATACTTCCCCCATTTTTGTCACCTTGCCACTTAAACCAGCTGCCAAGAGCTGCCGTGTCACTTTCCATTTATGGACTCCCAACTCCCCTGATCTGAGTAATTAGGGTTTATGTGTTAATTGGAGTAAATACAAAGATGGGAGTCGCAGGCATAAATTTCCAAAGCTGCAGCCGTAAATTGAGGGGCTGATAAGCAGGCGGAAGAAGAAGAAGAAGACAAGGACGAAGCTACCACCATCACAGAAGAAGCGTCAGGTCCATTTTTAAGACTGCAGGGGTGGCTACAATTGCCAACCACTGCCCTGAAAAAGTTTCCAAGATGAGACATGCCATTTTTACTTCATTTTAAATATGGACAGGCAGTAGCTCAGTGTTATTGAGAGACCTTGATTTGCATGCAGAGGGTCCCAGGTCAAATCCCTGGCAGCAACTCCAAGTAGGGCTGGGAAAGATTCCTGAATCTGAAACCCTGGAGAGCAGCTGCCAGTCAGTGTCTGGCATTGCTGATCTAGAGGGACCAAGGGTCTGACTCAAGATGGCAGCTCTCTGTGTTTCTACATTGTTGTGTACTACTCTTCATCCATAAAATGCTCTGAAAGCCATTTACACAGCAAAAGGAATGAGAAGATGTGCCCCTGTCTTATAGTGGCTCACCATGTAAAAAGAAGCACAACTTGTGCTGCACAAGAGGATACCAGCAACAGCCATTGAAAAAGATGCTACGCTGGGGTGAACAGAGACAATTGCTCTCACCCTGCTAAATATAAGGGAATCACCACTTAAAAGGTGCCTCTTTGCCCAACTACAGACAGGATAGGAACCAGAATTGGAAGAAAACTTGACTCCTATTTAAGCAACCAATGATCAAACCTGCTAACACCCTGTTCCTGGCATCCGGAACAACCTGGACCAGTAGGAGCAGGGATATTTTGGAAATTTGGCCCATGACACTGACTGCCCTTGCACCCATCACAACCAGCCGTACCGCCACACCCTGCCTCTGGCACACGTCAACCAAGCCGGCTGCCGGTCCCACCTCCAGGCACTGCCTTTCACAGGCTTCTTCCAGGCTGCAGCTTCCACGGATGCTCCTGCGATCAACTACAGAGCCGCCTCCCCGCCTTTCTTTCCCCGCAACGAAAATGCCACTTGAAAACAATCTGATGCTATCAAATCCAATTCAGCTTCCCCGAGAGCACTTGTGTCAGCAGTTCAGAGCGGCACCGAGTGCCAAGGCAGGCCTTTTCCAGGAGGAGTCTGGGCAATGTTCATGTTGTCCAAAAGTGGGGAGGGGGGCAGGGAAGCACAATTTCGGTCCCACTTAGGCCCCCAAAGAGAGGCGGGTTTCCCAGGAGGCTTAGCTCCCAGTACATCACTTGAATGCAAAGTATTCCGCAGGTTAGCTAAAGAGGAGGATGAGGTAGGATCGCTGGAAAGCAGAGTAAGTGGGAAAGGCAGGTCCCTTTCCTTCCTTCTCCTGTCCGAGTTGGGGACAAGGGCACAGGCAGCCCAAAGGTGTGTTTGGCCCAGTCCTAAAGTCATCAACAAGTGGCAGCCAGAACAGATTGTCGCGCCTGAAGCTTCTTCAGGGGAATGTTCTTATTTATTTAGAAAACAAAATACTCAAAGAAGACGAGAACCACTAAAAAAATAAGCACAACACTTTTCAACACACAATAATAGCATCTAACACACGCTAAAAGCATAAACCAAAAACACACACATGTGAATTTCCCAACGGCTCAGCAACCAATTTTTAAAATGAATTGCATTTATTGCCCGCCTTTCCTCCAGGGAGCTCCGAGCAGGGTACGTGGGGATCTCCTCCCCTTTTATCTTCACAAAGACGCTAAGACATAGGACAGGCTGAGAGAGGCTGCAACAGGCCCAGGGGAAGCTTCAAGCGGAGAGAGGACACTCTAACCGCTACCACACTCAAGCCCAGGGACCTCTGGAAAGAGCCATATCTTTGCAGGCTGCCAAAAGGTGAGCAGAGATGGAGCCGAGCAGGCTGCCCAAGGGAGGGCATTTAGGGGCCATGCTCAACATGCACGCGCTTTCTTGGCTGCTCACCCGCCACGACTCAGACAGCGGAGGGGTATGGGTCATCACCACATCTTGTGGCAATGAATTCCACAGACTAGTAATGCACCACGTGAAGTGCCACCTCCTTTGGTTCATCCTGCCTCTCTCTGCCAATCTGTTTCATTGGAGGACCCCTGGTTCTAGTGGGAGGGTGGGCAAACATCTGCACTGCCTCTGGCCACGGAGTTCCACGCAGCCATCACACCCAACAGCCGTGGACAGACTCCACCTCCATGCAGGTGTCTCCTCTTTTAAAACTTAGTGGCCTTCAGCGCAGCTCCTGGCAGAGAGTTCCACAAATTAATGACACAATGCATGGCACAGATTTCCACTTGTGAGCACATGAAGCTCCATCATAGCAAGTCAAGCCCCGGGTCCTAGCCCAATGCAGTCTCCTCCGACAGGCGGCCACTCTCCAAGATCCCCAGCAGAGATCCCGTTCACCCTTTGAACCAGAGAGGACTTGGGACTTCCTGCATACGACGACTATGCTTGATTACAAAGCCAATGGTGCAGACTTACAATATCACCAGAAAGCTGGTGGGCCAACTCTGTTTAAGCTCCAAGAAGCCAACCGGCACTTGCAAAATAGCTCACTCAGAAGGTTACTGGGGAAAGAGCACTACAGTGGTGCTTGCTGTTTCCTAAGCCCCTACGCGCTCAGCAAAAGGAAGAAAGGGGAGTTTGGAAATGCCGTCAGGGGTTCTGCTCATTAATTGACTATCTGCAGTGCCTAACAGGCTGTATCTGAATATTAGCCATGCACCGGCAGTCTGCTCCAGCTACTTGGAGCGGGGTTATTGGGTGTCAAACATTTTATTCGCGAGTTAAGCAAGCCACCAATTGGAGCAGAGAGCAGGCACACAGGACGCAGGCCCCAGAGTACGCCTGGACATTCTTCCACCATGATCTTCCACCATTAGAAAATGAAAACAAAGACCGGCCTGGCCGGGGTCCCCGCATAGGAGGAGAGCTCCGCTTCCAGTTAATATTGCAGTATCTCGCCGAAAGCCTTTGAAAAATGTAACTTCGCTGACAGAAGCGCTATTATTGTTGAAATATGTGCCTAAATATTACACAGTAAAAGCATTTTCCCACTTGAATTAATTACATTTGACTTTGTCCCCGTCTCTCTCCCCCCCCCCCACTTTCCTCCCTCCCCACTTCCCCAAGCAAAAGCACTCTGTCCAGCCACAGAGGCCTTCTCCTCCTGATCAGATATGAAATTTACCAAGCCTCATTTATCCTGAAATTTATAATTCAACAGATGCTTTTCGCTCTCGCGCCCGGCTGCAACCACAGGCGCTGGGAAATAATAGTGCGGATTCCTGGAATGCGGGGAAACCAAACCTCTTAGTAGCTATTTGGAAATGAGAGGACAGGGAAAGAAAGCCAAATGCCAGGCCCCTCTTTCCAATTGCTATGCTCTGCATGACCCAGGTTAAAAAAAAAAAAAAGTTTAAACTTTGATAGAACCCCCCCCCTCCCAAAAAAAAACTTGGAAAGAGCACAACGGTTGTGTGACATAATTTGATGTTTTTAAATGAAAGCATTCTGCCTCATCTACACAAATTAACAGATGTCCTTCGGAAACAGTTAGGAAACAAAGGAACGCAGGCACGAACATCGCCGACATCCAAATGAGCTGATTGCCGGAGTCCTTTTAAGGCCCAACCAAAAGGGCTCACAAGCCTGGAGCCTACCTTTCAACTTGCAAATGACAGTGTCACCAAAAAGTGTCTTTCCATCAATCATGACAGGCCATGAATATACAAAAGGGGGCTGAAGAGCTGGTTCCCTCCTGCAGTGTTCCACTTGGCCTAATTATCCAGGCCCGGCTTTCTGCTGCAGCAGGGGAACGGTGCACCACGGTTTTCTGGGCAGCCTTGGGCCTCACCGAGGAAGGGTTGCATGTACCGGCACACTTGTGGACGCCCGGCCCAACTTTGGTGCGAGTACCAAATGCCATCAGTTTTTTTAATTCATCATAACTGCCTCGACACCCCACAACCTACCGCCGCTGCTGTCATTTTGCTGAGCTCATGGCCAGTTGAGTGACTTGGCATCCTGGCTGACGTGCTAGAGCAGCTCTGCTGGATCAGACTACGAGTCTGGGTAGTCCAACACCCAGCAGCGTCACTGCAGGGGGGGCAAAGCTCCAAGTTCCGTCGGGCTTTGATCCTCCGTTATATGACGGGAGAAAGCGGCCCTGCCCCCTCAGCTTTGGAGCCATTCCGGCCGACAAAAGCACTTGCTTTCGTCAGCCGGAATGGCTCCAAAGGTGAGGGGGCGGGGCCGCTTTCTCCCGTCATGTAACGGAGGGTCAAAGCCCGACGGAACTTGGAGCTCCGCCCCCCCTGCAGTGACGCTGCTGCTAACACCCTTGTTCCAACAATGGCCACCCTGACACATCTGGGAAACCCACAAACAGGGCAGGAAAGCCTCTCCTAATGGCTTCCCCTCAGCTATTGGTATTTGGAAGCCTGGTATTTGCCTCTTGAACCCAGATGCCCCATTTAACCACCGTGCCTGACAGCAACAGGGCCTATCTGCGTACATCTGTCTAGTCTGCTTTGGAAGACAGCACACAGCTCTATCTCTCAGGACAGTGAATTCCATAATTCTCTGTTGTGTGAAGTTCTTCCTCCTGCCTGTCCTGAATCTATCATTTCATCAGGTGACCGCATGTTCTAAGATTACAGGAGAGGAAGAAAAGCTCTCTGCCTCCTCCACATTGTGGATAAATTGTAAACATCTCTAACATTCTTTCTGTAGTCATATTTCCCCCCCAGACTAACAAGCCCCAGATGCTTTCACTGTTCCTCTTAGAGAACATGCTCTGATCGCCTGAACAAAAGCAAAACGTGTTTTTGTTCGCTCTCTTCTGTAGCTTTTCTAGCTTTATAAAGTGTCCTTTTCTCATTTGTAAAGGTGTCCCTCCAAGATGCCAACTGAACATCCCATTCCCGATCTACCTCCAGTGCAGAAAAGGGCAGGGAGAAGAGCTGCCTTATGTCAGTTCTCAACCCCTTCCCGGCCAAGTACCACCTCCGGCGCCACTCTCCTGCCGCGTACCACCAGAAGTGACTGGCGATGACATCATCACCAGTTACTTCTGGGTTTATGGAGGCCAGAAAATGCAGCTTTGGGCAGATGGGAGGGCCCTTCTCAGTGTTCCCGAGAGGCTTGGCCAAAGGCAGAAGCCCTTCGGGAGCGAAAATGTGGCGCTAAAAATGCTGCATTGGAGCAGGGTTCCTGTGGTCTGGCAGTCCGAGTACTACCAGCAGTTGGCCAAAGTACCACTGGTGGTACTAGTACCACTGGTTGAGATCCCCTGAGTTAGACCATTGGCCACCCAGGCCAGGAGGGCCAAACCTCAGTGGCATAGCTAGCCTCTGAGCTGCCCCCTGTGATGTCAGTAGCCCTGCCCACGAGTGACATCAGCTGGAGTGAAATGTTTCTCGGGGGCTGGGCGGGGAACACACCAAACGCAGCGCGGAGGCAGCAGGACGCTGCCACAGGCTCCTCCGAGCCGTTCCGCTGCCTCTGCCGCCTGGATCGCCACCACGTTCTCCGTCGCCATCTTCTTGCCCTCGCCGCCATCTAAGCTGCCCCCTCCCGCCTGCTGCCCGGGGGTGTACCACTCCCCCCCCGTGCCCCATCATTTCCTACACCTCTGCCAAACCTCATTGGCTACAGGACTCAAAAATACAACTCAACAGACCCGGAAGTAGAAGTGTTTTGCTGCTACCAGAGAAAGTGCAGATTGAACCAGGAGCACAAAGCATCAGTGCCCCTCCCCAGACCCTAGAGGGCAATGTCAAGAAGGCCCTCAGCTTTCCCAGGAGGGGAGCTGCTCTCCTAAACATCCCCCCCACCCCATCTGATTCAAGACTCCGGTTCAGCCATCGCCACCATCTTCCATCAAGAGGGACGGTAGCAGCCCCATGAAAGAAGAAATATCCAGGTTTGCTGAAAGCTGCACATCGGTGCCTTCCAGTTTTTGGAGAGGGAAAGAGGCAACAGAGTCCTTGGCTTGACCTTTTGCGGCCTCAGAGAGAGAGAGAGGCTTGCGTCAAGTGACTACTTCTGTGCCGCATCTCAGCCCCGACGTGTAGCCTGGCAAGAACTCCCACAGAAGTTACCAGTGCATAAAAAACGGCAGCAGCTCGCCAGCACACACATACCTGTGTTAGTCATTTGTAAGAGTAACAGAACTGAGCAGAGGCTAAATTCCCAGGGTGGGGAGGGTCTATGTCTACTTGACATAAAAAACAAAAACAAATCTAGTTATATTGAACAGAAACACGTCTAGTTACGTTATACGTTCCATTTCAAACGTTTGTCCACCATCCTCCCATCTCACTTGCACATGTTCGTGTAGGTCCGGGAGCTCCAACTCCTCTGCTCAGGCTATTTGCCAGGACAGCTTATTATGGATTATTATTAAGAATATCTATATACCGCTTTTTCAACCAAACAGTTCACAAAGTGGTTTCGAGAAAATCAAATCACTAAATGGCTCCCTGTCCCAAAAGGGCTCACAACCTAAAAAGGTGCAGGAGAAACATCAGCAAACAGCCACTAGAAAAGACACTGTGTTGGGGTGAAGAGAGACGGTCACTCTCCCCCTGCTAATCGGGAACACAGGACTCCAATGTTATTTGATATGTGGCTGAAAGAGGAGCAGTCCAGGACCTGGGACTTAATATCTGCCTGCCTGCTGGGCAGAACCTAGAGACGCCATCATACTTCGGGCCAAGCTCTGGTCCCATCCAGCACATCCCACTCTGCAGCCCCTTTTTCCAATGGCCACTACTGGGTGTTTGGTCCTGCTTCTGGAGAAAGAGGAGGAGCGTTCAAGGACCCGGAAGTTAACATTTACTTAACTCCCGAGCCTCCTTAAACACTGGGGCCAAGTACATCAACCAAACTAACGACTGAGCTCCTTTTTCCTTTTAAAATTGATTTTATGTTCACAAGGTCATTTTAACTTCATTTGGCCTCTGTTATTCCCCCAAAACATCATAATCATTATCATTATTACTCCAATTAGACTGTGAGCCCCTTGGAAACAGGACTATTAAGATCTTTGAAAAATTAAATTAAATTTTAAAAAATGCTGTACGCTGCTCCGGGATAGAGCAGGATATAAACAGGGAAAAATTAAATAAAATATTGCTTGTCTACTCATTTCTGAGCTTAAGGTGCTGGTCCTTATGATTAACACTCTAAAACAGCTTGTGCCCTGGATACTGACGGCCTGTCTTTTCCCTTGTATTCTTCCACATGTGCTCAAGTGAGGTTCTGCTCCAGGTGTCTTTACCGAGTGGGTGGGTGTCTAACTAGGCACAGGGCATCAGCTTTGTTCAACACTCTCTCCCAAAGACGTTTGCCTGGCCCCCACACTGTGCGCTTCTAGGAGCCAGGCTAAGACCTGGCCTTTTAAGGAAGCACTGGAGTTTGGTTGATTTTATTTGCCAGGTTGGCCATCCATGAGGCCAACTGAGGCAGTTGCCTTAGGTGGCATGTTGGCAGGGAACTTCGGGCTCCGTCCACCCACCTCCACTGTTCCTTCTCCTCACATCCTAGATTTGAAAAGGAAGATAAGAATGGAGCAGAAGAGGAACCATGGAGGAGAGAAGAGTGGTAGGCTAGAGTGTCTCACTTTCCTCTCCTCCACACTTCCTCTTTCGCTCTGTTCCCATCTTCCTTTTCAAATCCACAAAGTGGAAAGAAGAGAGGCAACACCTGGTGCAATGCCAGTATGGGGGGGGGGGAGCAATTATGTCTGCTGTGCCAGTTTTATTAGTATGCTTTTGCGTTCCATTTAGATCTGGTGTTTTATGGAGAGTGTTGTTGGCCCCTTTGGCTTGCATGGTTCAGAACAGCAGAATAATTTACAACAATAATAATACTACAATAAAATACACGGGAGACACGTTGCTGGATCATGCCAGGTTTTCCTAGAAAATCTGTAGCTACCCATTCCAAACTTCCAATAACTTGTGGGCTGGAACCACAAGTAGCATTTTAATCATGACTTTAAATGTTCTTTAATGTTTTAAGGGAGACAACAAAGGTTCTAATAATTGTCTTGATTTTGTCTCTTTTTTTAACAACAAAAAGGTGTGATGTGCAAAAACGCCTTTCCATTTTCAGATATCTGCTAGGACTTCACGGCGGTGTGTAAGGTTGTGTGATGGGGCGTGAGGGCTGCTTAAGTGAAGTAGCTCCTTAACACACACACACACACACACACACACACACACACACACACACACGCCATCCCTGAGCCTACCTTTAAGCAGACATAATTCTCAACAGTAATTTATTTAAGGCAAAAGGCACATTTATACGCCAGACATGAGACCGCCCCTTTCCCCAGCTGACTCCTCCCTTTCCGCACTAATGTGTCATTAAGAACTGCCAAGTGTCATGACAAGAGCAGCAGCTTGATATATGGCAAAACCAAGCCCTTCTCAGAGCAGATCCTACAGCACAGGGGCCTCGGAAGCTGTGGAAAGGGCAAAGACCTCAAAAGCTGGCAGAAGGTAGCTTGACAAAACAAATAAAAGATTCAAGTGATCTTAACAATCTAGAGAAGCAGCAGGCCATCGGGAGAGCAGCAGAGCTGAGCAGAGAAAAAAGTGGAAAGCATTTCCTATTCACTAGTAGGGCTACGTGCCCCTAGATGCTGCTAGGGACTGAACCTGGGGGTTTCCGTGCAAAGCAAGGCCTGTACCACTAAGCCACGGCTTCTCCCAAGTGGTCACTCATCCAGGCACTGACCAGACCTAGACCCACTTCATTTCAGGCAATGTGGCTATATCATGTACCCTCAAATCAAAGCAGAGGCCTTCCCCATTTTCCTCCTCCGCTTCTTATGAAAATGGTTCCCCCCCTTCTGATGATTCTTACTCCTTGAGAAACCGTTTCGTCAGGGTTGAGGAGGCTTTCAGCAGTGGGCACCCAGTGGGTGTGTTGCCTCAGCAGGTGCTCAACCGTGAAATTCAACATCAGCACCGAAACCACTGTCGGTCACACCCAGAATCAGAATCAGATTGGCTATGCAGTGTGATGACATCACTCCATCCACGATGTGTTCCCTGATTGGGTGGTGGTACAGAGATGACTAACTCCATCAGGTGACATATGACAGCAACCGCCAGGGCAGACAATGGCATAGAACACGATTAGAAAAACACACAGCTACACATTCTTACACTGAGAGTGTGGGACGGCGGCGGCAACAGAATGTGATTTTTGTCCCACTGAAAACTGAAGACTTCAACCCCAAAATCAAATGTGGACAATATTCAGCACAGTCCAACCCTTGCCAAAGAAGATAGAGATAAAGAGTTGGTGCAACACAGTGGCTGAGATGGAGCTGCAAATCAGGATTTCCCGAGTTTGAGCCTCACTTCTGCCATGATGTTCATAGGGCAAGTCTCAGTCTTTCCCACCCCTGAAATGGGGATAGCCACACTTACGGTACTTATCCTTACAGGACTATGATAAGGACAATATTGAGAGGTTACATACTTACATTCCAAAAGTGCAATACAAAATGTTAGGTGTTATTGTTATTATTATTGGAAAGGTGCAACACTGTTCTGGGTCACAACCAACTAACTGAAGACCCCTGAATGGAGAACTGAATAAAGAACAAGAATCACATGAAGCGCCATTGCCTCCCCCAGATCCGCAACTGTTTGAAAGGCAGACTTAGCACAGAAGAGGGCATCACCCATTCCCCCCCCCCCTTCTATTTGTCTCTTGTGATTAAACCAAAAGCCTTTTCGATCCATGTTTGCATTTTCATAATGCAGCAACCCCCTCGCCCCCATTCTGTTCTCAAGTCAACCGAGGAGACTGAAAATAAAGGAACTGGGTTTTCTAGCACGAGGGTGGGAGAAAGTGACGATCTTTAAAACCGGGCATCAACTCGACAAGTTTCATTAAAAAAAAAAAAAAAAAAGCCCTCTCCAAAGAAACGGACGCGGCGCCCAAGTGAGCTTTCCAAATTGCAGTGGGGGGTTAACTGGGTCACGGATCTCTGCGAGTGTATTCAAAGCAACGCAGACTGCCTTCGATAATTTAGAGACAGCCACGATAACCAGTATTGGTACATGACAGTCATATGAAATAATAAACCTTGCTAGCTATAAACATTACCAAATCCTGACACTATTGATTTATGAACGTCTAACAGTGACATCAAAAACCGAACAACTGACAGAAACAATGTTACAGCTTTAAGAGCAGTTTGTCAACGATTAATTCTGCCAAACGGGGTTTAGTTTTTTATGCCGGGACTGCTTGTCTAGCAGTTGTCAATCCAAGCAAAAATTACTACTGCCATGCGTCTGCTCACGCCAGCCCCAGGCGCCACTTGCCGAGCCCTCATTACCCCTCTCCGCTGCAGAGACAGGCGCAGGGGGCCAGCCCTCTTTTTAATATGCACATTAACAATGCAAATTATTAATTGGGCTTGCGCCGAAGGACTCGCGCCAGTGCCCAGGCGGGAGTCAAGGAACAACGTTGTGAGGCATCTCCAGCCTGACCTGTGATAGATATATAAAGCCGAGCTGAGAGGCGACGCTGTCCACGCCTTCGATCCCAGCCGCAGCTTCTCCCCATCACAGGGCATCTCTGGAAGGCTCACAGCCCCTCTGCAGCTCTGGCCTAAACCACATTATTAATCCGACCCGTTTACCGCCGCTAATACCTCTCTGACGCGTGGCCCGTCGCAACTGACGGCATTCCTTGGCACACACATACATTCACACACGCTGGTTCTGTGGCTGATGGCACCGCTCCGTTGTGTGGGGTGCCTGGTTATTTTTTTTCCCCTCCCTTCTCCTTCCCACATATTTTTATAGCCCTTCCTCTTCCAGCAGGACCGTTGTTTTTGTCCAATTTATATTACACTGTCAATAAAAAGTGTATGACACAATATTATACGCTGTAAATTTGTTTGATTCCCCCCCCCCCAACCACCTTAAATCAAATAGATTTAAACCCGCAAAAGATAGAGAGAGGGTAAAGCTCTACGAGTTTTCCAATTAAAATTTACAGCAGACAATGTTGTAAATTTTATACAGTTGTAATGCTTGCTGCAGTTGTACTGAAATGGGAACTATTGATCAGTCTGATTTCCCAGGATACATGGCGGGGGGAGGGGGGGAAGAGAAAGAATACAAGGTACAGTACTGCACAAGCAAGAAACACACACACACACACACACACACACACACACGCAACACCCTTTCATTTGGAAGGCCCTTCCATTATACTTTACTGCCCTCATTTGGTTCCTGACGCATCTCTCTAAACAGAATCAACAAGGTCACAGCCTCTACCCAGAAGACCAACACACAGGTCTAGAGGAAACTGACAGACAGGAAGGGGGGGGGACACACACACGAATGACACAGCCCCCCCCCCCCCACACACACACATCACCTTTCTGTTCTTTCAGAGTGCAAAAATCCTGGGGCATTTCCTGGAAGGATTAGACTACAAAGCGTAAAGCGCCCAGAAGGGGGGTCCTACATCATCCAAGTCAAAAGAAACCAGGCCTCCAAAGGACACAGCCACCAGTTCCACGTCACAAACCTTGGAGAAATATGCAGTCAGCTTCTACTGTCACTTAGGTAGCTGCAGAGGCAGTATAATGCAGGGAACAGCCTCACACAAGGTCATCTTGTCCGTCCTTTTGCCTCAAGGCAGGCAAAATCATACAGTACCTATTCTCTGGCCTATATCTAACTAAACTGAATTAATATTTGTCTTGTGCCACCACCACCTCCCTCCCTTATGTTGCTGTAGGTTACTTGGGGCAGGGACCTGTTGTCTCATTACCCTGCAAAGTTCCATACACATTAATATTATTTTCCACCAATAATAATAATAATAATAATAATAATAATAATAATAATAATAATAATAATAATAATAATAAAATTAGGAGGAGGAGGAGGAGGAGGAGGAGGACTTGGAAATCAAGACTTTCCCAGCTTCAACCTGGCCTCTGCCATGAACTCAGTTAGGTGACCTTAGACAAGTAACTCCCTCTTGGCCTCAGTCTTCCCCATCTGCAATATGGGGATAATACTACTTATCTCACAGGGTTGTTTTTAAAGGGTTACATCAAGGTAACACTAGGGCATCTGACCCTCCAGGACTAGCCTGGAGTTTCCAGGATCCAGCATCAATCTCCAGGTGACAACAGAAAGCAATCCTAGAGATCTTAACAGGGCCTCTTTGGCTTAATGACATAATGTTAGGTGGGTGGGAGGGAATATCCAGGAATAGCTTCAGTTAACCCTAGATTGCCATGTGATTCTGCCTAACTCACAAGGTCATCCCTAGGGGCTGTACGTTTTAGTTTAAACCAGCGGCTCCCAAACTTACTGGGGTTGCAGCACCCTTCTTTCACGGCATCCGTTAGGATGCCCCCTGCTGGGAGCCTCTTCTTCCCAGCTCTCCAGGGGGCCGCCATCTTGAATCTCGCACGATCCAAGGTGTCGGCGCCCGGGAGAGCGGGGAAGAAGAGACTGCCAGAGGCATCCTGTGATGCCCCTGTGAGTGTTGCAATGCCCTCAGGCGTCGTGATGCACGGTTTGGGAATCTCTGGCTTAAACTCAAAAGCCATATATTCCCGATATCATCTTCAACTTCCTCCTCAACTGGAACCAAGTTCTAAGTACATTCAAGAGCATTATTTGTTTATTCACCTAAAAGATTTATTTGCCATCTTTTGGGACTAAATATACGAACACACACACAGTTTTTAAAACAATACAAAGAAACAGCTGAAAGCAAACCCAAACGTGGAGAGAGAACTGCAGACTGGCAGAGAAAAAGCAAAGAACAGACCAACTAACAAAAGTCAAATGAAAGAGGTCGGTTTTGAAGCTTCTTAAAGATGGCCAGCCAAGGGGCTTCACGGGAGAAGGTATTCCAGAACCTGGGTGCCTCTGCTGAAAAGGTGTCCCAGTTTCGTGTCCCCACTAGCCATGACTCAGTAGGCGAAGTGATGTGGAGCAGAGCTTCTGATGATGCCTAGTATGTGAGCAGGTTCATAACTGTGTCTCTTCCTCCCTGGGCAAGGAGGCACCTTTCAAAAGTGGTGCTCCTCTTATATTTTGCAGGGGGAGAGTAACTGCCTCTACTCAACCCAACATAGCACCTTTTTCTAGCAACTGTTTGCTGGTGTTGCTTCTAAGGGTTTTTTTTACACTGTGAGCCCTTTGGGGACAGGGAACCATCTATTTACCGTATTGGTCTGAGTATAAGACTCACTTTTTTCTCCTAATTTAAGTTTTTAAACTAGGGGTGCGTCTTATAATCAGGCTGTTGCAATTTAATGCCAGCAATTTAATTAAAAAATTTTAATAGCACCAAACTTTAAGGGTGCGTCTTATAATCAGGTGTGTCTTATACTCGGGACAATACGGTATCTTGCTACATACACTGCTCTGTGAACGTTTTTTGTTGAAAAGTGGTATATAAACATTCTTAACAGTACCTGTAATACAGGGAAGAGGAGGTCGTTCAGGTATCCGGGTCACAAACCACATAATGCTATAAAAACCATCCCGACTGCCGGAGATTGTATGCTCCTTGTAGGCAGGGTGCAAGGCCTATATAATGATGTGACGGGACACGTACACTGATATGGTATATGTGTATAAAATAAAACCAATAATACCGGATTACTTTAATAATACCGGATTACTTTAAGAGAGTCCCCATTTTCAAATCTGCTAGCCCTCTGGAAGTTTAGCTCAGTTTTCCTGTCTAACATGTGGTCTTGCCTCACTCCTTGGTCTGACCTGCCCTAAGTAGGAAATCCAGCTTGGCATGGATCCAGATCTTTCCCTGCTCCCCCTAGAGTCCCTCACACCAGGACAGGGTGGTGATGGCCAATTTTCAACTTGCAAATGTGGAGAATTAGATTAATAAATAAATCTGCAGCAAATGTGCTTGCGCTGTGCCAATTACTCTGTTAGAGTGAGGATACAAGTCCGAGCTCAGCAGAAGCTGAAGCAGCAGCAACAGTCTATACCAGGCATGTGGGAGTGGGAGGGATGGGCGCCCCTTGTCTTACTGCAAGATTGCCCAGTGGTGGAAAAGGAGAGGCTGCAGGTATGCAGCCCCAAAGGGCCACTTGTTATTGGCCTGTGTTTATTGCACACACTGACAGAGCTGCTAGCCAGCAAGGCAAACAGAGGGAGCAGATCTCTTTTGCATGTGCAGAGTCACTTCCTCTATTGATGGGGAGAGTCCTGATGTGGAAGGCGCATCAGAGAGCAGAACTCTCCCCATCAATAGAGGAAGTGACTCTGCACATGCAAAAGAGATCTGCTCTCTCTGTCTGTCTTGCAGACAGATAAACGGTGGGCATTATAGACAGATAAAGAGATGGAACTGAGGTTCAAGGGCATCAATATAGCCCTGCAAAGAGTGCAGACACTCTCTTTAACCACTGGAAATACCATGTGGACGCTACCAAATACAGCAAAATGCCAAACAAAAACAATTCAAACATTGTACAGGGCAGAGAGAGTCAAAAATCCCAGCATAAAACCAACACAATCTTATTGGATGGGCAAAGAAAAAAATGTTCCCCTCTGATGTTGAAAAGAATACAAGGTTACTGAAACATGTATGTATTAGAGAGATTGTAGTGTTTTACAAATAAAATAAATATATATGGCAAAAAAAAAAGAATACAGGGAAGGTGCTAAACAGACTTCTGTGGGGAAGAAATTCCATAGGTGGGTAGCACAATGGAGAAGACCTCAATTCTGGTCACCATCCCCCCCCCCCCCCCCCCCGTGAACAGAATGGGGCCTTTGAGAAGTATTTTTTCATAATGGATTTTAAATTGCAAAGAGTATTTACAAATGTTTTTCAACGGATATACACAATCATCGTCACCATTTACACCATTAATTCCTATCTATTAATCATGTTTCCATTTTTTAATATTCAGATACGAATAATGAATACAATTCCAAAATATACCACCCGATTATTCAAGATCAGCTGACTCTTTCTTGCCCAATATTGGAAAAAAAAATATTCACCACTTTCAAGGATCATGTGAAAGTTTTGGCAGTTTCGTGCAGAAGAGACAATCTTTTCAGGATCCTGGTCTCTGGCTATTTGGGACTTCAGAAAGTAAGACTTTAGATTGTGAGCACTTTTAGGACAGGGAGCCATTTAATTATTTGATTTTGTCTGTAAAATTCTTTGTGAACTTTTTGTTGAAAAGCGGTATATAAATACCGTTTTATAATAATAATAATAATAATAATAATAATAATAATAATAATAATAATAAAACTGCATACGCAGCTCGACTAACTTCAATATATTCGGATTTAACAGACATCCACAGTGGTGCCGCAATGCGGCCCCCTGTGACGTCACCACCGAAAGCGACGTTAATGACGCTGCAAATCCCTTCAGAGGCGAAGGGCAGGTGGGTGGACCAACCCCGTCGCCGTCTCTACTGCTGTTCCCGCCACCGAAACGGCACAGTTGTCGCCCCCTTGCTTGTGCCCCCCCCCCCGGTGATGCTTCTGGACATTTGGCATTAACGGGCATCCCTTTCCCACATTAGTCTGTTGATCAAGGTTTCACTGTACTTAAAAAAACAGAATATGCCTTATACCAGTGGTTCCCAAACTGGGAGGTGTGGCTCCCAGGGGAGCTGTGGAAACCAGCAGAGGAGTCATGGAGTGCCACGGAATCCTCGCGGAAAACAGTGCAATGCCAAGTGGCAGGCATCAATATAATGTAATGGGGAGTCGCAAGCTAGTGGGCGCCTATGGTCAAGGGAGCAGCAAGACGAAAAAGTTTGGGAAACACTGCCTTATACCTACACCATGGACATTAGTCAACATACAACTGTTTACATGATTCACAATGGTCAATGAACTGCCTATAGATTATCTCACTAATTCTTACAACTGCCCTATAAAGTAGGCTAATATTTTTCCTGAAGCCAAGAAAATACTGGCTTTCCTAAGACCACACACATTACACTGCAGCAGTTCTCTAGCCGTACAATCTTAGCAGATGCTGTGAATTTAATTTAATTTTATAAATGGCTTGTCAGAAGCCATGAGGACCAGAAACTTGTTTCTGATCAAACGCAAAATTGGGATCTTCAGGAATTTGATGGTGTGGATTCTGCGATTTGCAGCCTGACAGCAGCCACATGGCAAACTGGTATCCTTGGCAGTGGGCCTTTGGTACAACCAGCGCCCATCATTAACAAGCTATGCTCCTGGAAAGCAACAGCATGCACACGTGCGCATACACATACACATACATACACACACACACACACACCCCAACAAAAAAAATTATTTAAACAGTGTTCTGGGGGTGTAATAGGTCCTGAATTAACCTGCTGAAAATAAGAGTGTATTTAAACAAGAAAAGCAACACAGGCTATTGTTAAACCAAAAAGAGACACTGCCAGACAATGGGCAAACCCAATCACAGGGGGGAAAGAAAGATAACAAAAGGCCCAGGATTCCAGCAGCTGGCACAAAACGCCCTTTGCTGTAAACTGAACAGCAGTTTCCAAAAGTGCTCCAAGCATCGTTCCTTTGCCAAGGCAGTAAACAGCTTTTATCAGCAATAATGATGGCATCATCCCAGCTAAAAAGGAAAGGAACATATGGCGGAAGCCCTACAAATACCATCCCGACAAAGGAGGGGGCATTTTTATTACGGCGTCCACTTGCAGAAAAACCTGCCAGATGACTTCTCTCTCTCTTTCTCTTCTCCCACTCCCTCCCTCTTCTTTTAGAAAAAAAAACAGGTTATCATCTTCGCTGTTTGAGCTGAATGTGGCATTAGGGAGTTTTAAACTAATGAGTTCATTTTTCTAGGAGAAGGGGAAAAAAGGGGAGGGAGAGAAAGAGGAGAGAGAAAGATTTCCCCAGATCTGACAGATGACAAGGAAATCTACACAGTCTTGTGAAATGCATGGGTGTTTTCTGCATGTTTAACACCATGCTTTGGAGGGCACCATTCAATGTTTAGTCATGAATACCCAGGTTCAAATGTATATTTACTGCGCAATCCTATGTATGTCTACTCAGAAGCAAGTCCCACTGAGTTCAGTGAGATTTACTCTCAGGTAAGTGTGTAAAGGATTGCAGCCTAAGGCAAATACAAAAGCTAGAAAGGAGTATTTTTATCACCTGTTATTGCTGATGTAAATTTGTCCTTGGCAGCTCCAGTGAGAAACTAGAATTTATCAGGAAGTTTGATTCTATTAGTTTTGGTGTGAACCAGGATAGGGGGTCTTTTCTTACCTCACTACAGTGTTTTAGCAACTCGGTTCAGCAGAAAAAGAAGAAGTCTAGCAGCACCTTAAAAGACTGACAAATTTACATCAGCATAAGTTTTCATAGGCTCACAGGCCACTTCATCAGATGCATGAAATGGTAGTTCAGCCAGGAAGGTTGCATTATCACTGATCATTGCAGATGTAAATTATCATTACACTTTTTTGGGGTGCACTTAGCTTCAATTAAGAATAGTCACTCACCGCACCTCTGGCGTTCCATGGCCATTTGGTCCCTTCCTTACAGGTTTGGGCCCACTCCGGTGGGCTCTAATAGGAAACTATTGTTTCTGCCTCAACACTTTAGTTAGCTAGCAAAGCCAGGGAGATTGCGCATACACAAACCAACTCTTCCCCCCCCCCCAAGTTGTTAGACAAATATCCTTAATGCAGAGAGAAAGAGAGAGGGGGCAGAGGTGAGTCATACATCAAATATGCTGAAAAAGCTTCAACCAAAAACTAAAATCTGCACAGATGTTGCTCCAAAATACTTGCCTGACCTCAATTGGCCCATTTTTTTCAGGAAGGGCAGGCCCCGCCCTGCAACATTTCTCACCACAAACATACCTGGGAGAAAGGCACTGACTTTCCACAAAAAACACGACATGTCAAAAAAAATACTCTTATTGTCAATGCAATGGCTATTTCCACTTGAGATCTCCTTGTGCCCAATCTGGACTTAATTATGGCTCACCAATTAACATGCTAATTATATTGCCCTATACCCCGGCCAGGGTGTTTGACAAACGTATAGCATGAACCTTTGTTTACCCTCCCATGCAAATACATTTGCTGGCTGCAGACCGGATGAGGAAAGGGATGGAGGAGTGGAAAAGCGTGTGCTAATTTTCCCATCCCCCCCCCTTTGACATCTTTACCAATAAATATTTTTTTCAGACTGAAAAATGTATCTAAGAGCAGCACTCGCTGATGTGTGCTGCAGTTTACTACAGCGTCTATATTTCTGTTGTCAGTTTACAGTATCTTCCTTCATTAAACCTATCAAGTTTTCCTTTTGATCATGCAACCAAGGCCAGAAGACAGATATCTTCCTGCAACAGAGCCGTCTGCCAAGTCTTTCTCAAGACCAGCTTTAACCTCCCTATTGATTTTTCTCAACACTGCAGCCATTCATTGTTTGTGACATTTGGCTGTCGGCTCTTTAACACCCTTCAACCAAATCAATTTCATATTTTTGTCAATGCCCAGCATGGAGGACGGCGAGCAAAATGGGAAGAGACTTTAGCATGATTTAGAACGTCCGTTAGGGCGCAACAGTTTGCAGGGAGGGTGCGTGTGTGTGTGGGCGTGTGTGTGTGTGTAATCAGCAGTTTTTACAAGCCTTATAAAGTTAATGCAACATGTTTGCTTAAATAAGCATATGGAATCCAAAGGGAAGGAGGGGTGGGGGAAGAGAGAGCTTGCTAGAAATTTTAAGGTTTACATTTTCCCAAACCTTAATTTGTACAAGATTTAGAATCTTTTTGTTGCTTAAGAAGAACATTTTGTCTCACCCACCCCCTAGTCTACCTTACTGCCACTAAACATAAGGACAAGTAGATTAAATAGTCACAGAATAGTCTTCTACTAACAGCCCATGCACAGTCATGGCACTATAGAAATAAATAACGATAAAATTATAATTGTCTATTAATTTAAAAACAAATATAGCTTACAAATATCATTATTTATACAGCACCATCTTATGTGCATAGCGTTTTACAAAGAATGTGAAGACTTATTAGGGAAGGGCCCTGGGTTAATGGATTTCAAGCAGAAGATCCCAAGTTCAAATCCCAGCACCTCCAGATAAGGGAAGACTCCTTGCCTGAAACCCTAGATATTTACAGCCAATCAGTGCTTGACAATACTGAGCTAAGTCAACCAAGGTCCCAATTCATATTTTCCCAAGTTAAGCCAAGTCACAGTCTAAAAATCAACAGAAGGAGGTATGGATAAAGTACGGAAACTATTGTTTTGTTTACAGGTACTTGGGTTAAATATTTATAATCATTTTAAATATTAAAGCACAGCAATAAAAAGTACAACACACAGCCTTATAAGTAAGCAGGAAAAGGAAGGCAGAGGAGAAAACATTAAGTCACTCTCCTCAACTGGCAGATCAACAGCTCACTGCAATAAAATCTTGAAAAGATGCCTCAAAAACCAAAAGAGATACAACACAGCAGTTCTCCACGGGGAAGGTATTCCACAACCATGGTGCCACCGCAAAAAAGGCTCTGTTCTGTGAATCTGGCTGTTTCATCTCACACAACGACGGGTCAGAGAGCAGGGCTTCCAACGCTGATCTAAAGTGTTGGGGAGGCTCATGATTGAAACAAAATCCCAGGTCAACTATTATCCAAGTCCAACAGGCTGAGCTGTTCTTACACCCAAGTATACAAACAATTAACATGCAAAAACAAAAAAACAGGATAGTGATTATCTAGGATTTCTGCCTGGAAGTGGGACGGGGTGGGGGGAGAAACTGGAAGAACCCATCACCAATGTCCCTCCAGGCACCTTCTGTTTGCAGCTTGGAAAAAAAGGGATTTATTGACAGGTGTATACACGGTCCTGCATCAAATATATACTAGGGCACTGTACAGAATAAAACAAATATTGCCTGAACACTATGCAGCAACATCATCGCAACACTGGGCGCACAGGTGAGTCTCACACGCAAAATAAACCCCTCTAATCTGGCCATGCTAAAATGGTAACAGAGACGTAACTATGGGTCACATTGCCCACCAAGGGGGGCAACAGGGTATTGAACATTAGGGAATGGACTGGCACCAACACATGTAGGCCTATCCCTGCTTCACAAGGGCCAGTGCAGTTAGTTTCCCAACTTTTCCTGCTCCCTTGGAATACATTTAAGAAGCATAACATGAAAAAGAAGCCAAGTTTCCTTGGTTCCCTCTAATCTGTGATCACAAGCTAAAAACCCATCACATCATAGGAGTCTCGAGAGCTAGGAGAATGCTAGCATGCCAAGAGCAAAGTGATCCTGGTAACAAACACAGTGTTTGTTCTTAGCTGTGCAGACAAGATGCCAAATCCTCGACTCGCCCTTGTCAACAAGGAAGGATTCATTGGCCTTAATTGCGTTTCTCAAACCCAGCGGAAAGCTTCCGATCCATGAATAAAAGGCAAAACATCATCTCTTCCAGGATTTCGCAGGCAAATCCACTCTGCTTTGAAGAGGCCTCCCTCGCACCTGCTTCATCAGAACTGGGGGAGTGGCAAGGCGAAAGACCCCCTCGCAGCGGCAGGTAAAGCTCCCCAGGATCTGCCATCTGGAATCTACAAATCTGTATGCTAACTGGTGTCATACGATGTTTCTTTTCCAGAACTCAAATATTGCCAGTACTTAGCATAATAAGACCACTTACAGGGCAATCATATTCATGTATACTCAGAAGTAAGCCTCAGTGTAGTCAGTGTGTTTTACTTGCAAGTAAGTGTGTACAGAATTGCAACCTTCGCTTTGTATCGTGCTTTCTGAGTGTGCAAAGTGCTTTACATGTACTACCTTGATGTTGTCCTTATAACAAACCTGTAAGATGAGTATTATTATCCCCATATTGCAGATGGGGAAGACCAAGGCAGAGAGGGAGAGGCTTACCTAAGGCCACCTTAGTGAGTCCATGGCAAGATCTGAACTGGGGGACTCCTGATTTGCAGCTCAGTCTCTTAACTACTAGATTGGTAAGCTAGACCAACACGCTGTCTGCACAAGTAAAGTTATTTATCTATTCATTCAGTTTATACCCTGCTTTTCTCCTGCACGGGAACCTAAAGTGGCTTTACTAAGTATCCAAGCGAGAGCTCTGTTATTCACAAGTCTTGCCGTTTCTCCCGTGTTCCTGCTGCCCGTTATGGTTGGATTCTCTTCCAAGACACCTCTGTGGTGCAACCTCCTCCCCACACTGCTTGAAATCAGAGCTGAGATCTGCTTCTTCCATGAATTTTTAGTCTTCGCTCCATAACCCTCATCTCACCCCCTTCTGCATGAACCTGTCTCACAGGAGAGGTCTGATTCTGCATCTCTCCACACAGTGAGGCACAGAGGGTTGAGACGTGAAATTGGGCCTTCTTAATAATCCAGTCTATGGAACACACAGTCTTACTGCATGCATTTGGACAGCAGGTAAGAATGACCCTATCTGAAGATGCTTTTCATGATCCTGCCCCCTGACTGCGCTGCAGCCGACACATGGTCTGCCCTTGCACTGTTTTAACATTGTCACATTGCTTTCTGTGAGTCACTCCAAGAGCTGTATTTGAATGGAAGTTGCAGGGTTATAAAATATTTAAATCTTTAAAACAAAAAACAAAAAACAACACCTTGGCAGAAATAAACTCTAAGTACTGGTCACTGCAGTCGCTCACATTTGTCCCTTGCTATCCTCAACAGTTTAAAATGTTAACTGCAAGCTCCTCGGGGCAGGAACCTGCCTTTTCCTTACAGTACCCTGTAAATTGTAATGTACACCAATGAAATGAAAAGCGGAAATAATCATCACTTGTTTAGAAGCAGCAAAGAAAAAAGACTCAACCCTTTAAAAATTGACAACTATCCAATTAATAGCACATACAGCTAGTGCCAACGCATGGCCTTCTTTCATAGGAAGCAAGCGAAAGGCAGGGGAGACACCCCTTTACCACACCCCAGAAAGCCAGCCTTTTTCTCTGGCCGAAAGCCACCAAACAGCTGACAAAAGCCATTCCCGAATCGCTGGGAAGCAGCAGCTGTGCCCTCTCATCAAAATATATTTAGAGATTTTTAAAAGATCATCTCAACGGCTTGCTGAGCCCAGCATCCCCTTTAGAGCCAGGAGGCACAATCTGGGGCATTTGGGGGGTGGGAGAGAGAAAAGGAGACAGAACACACCTCTCCTTTTACGGTAGGGAGCTTATATAGTGCCATTAAAATGAGAATTTCAGAAATGCCCCCCGATGTGTTTACATGGGGGGGGGGGCTCTGCACGGCAAATCCGGTAGTTAAAAGTATATATATAAAAAACACAAACATTCATTCACAGAACGGAACCATTAAAGAGGCAGATTAATAGCCTGACAGTCCAAACAGCTTCTTTGGAGCTATTAGGCACCGTGGTGCAAATACAAACTGGGGGCATTTCTGAAGAGCGCGTTAATGGCACGACGGACTGTTACCACAGCCCTCCCATGCACCTGGATTGATGCTGTTTATTTGGAATGTCTATATCTACCATATGCTCTGCATTTTTTTTTTTAATGGAAGCTGCTATCGAGCGTGAGGATCACACAGCTGGCAAGGGCTTCTTGGCCTGCGGAGGGAAGGGGGTGTGGCCTTCTTTGGAGACGGAGGAGGCTGTGACCAGAGAGAGAGAGAGAGAGATGTTCCTTCTGGAGAAGAGGGTAGACTTCAGCTGCCCAGCACAAGGAACAGAAATGCAGCGCTTTCAGTTAAAAAAAAAATCCAGCACAGAGCACCTGGGGGAGGTGAGGGGAGTCATCCTTCAGCATCGTTCCTGAACTATTTTTACACAGCTGATAAAAATGGAGAGGCTTGTGTTTAAAACTGTGCCAGTCTCAAGGACAGGAAGGACAGAGATTACAGAAAGTGACATACCTGCAGTGGGGAGAGAGGAGGAGAGCAGACACACCAAGGTAGCTCCGGGCTGCTTCCCTTGGGTGCCATCGACCCACAACCCTACAATATGCAAGCATGTTTGCTCCAGTACTGCAGGCTGGGATGCAGAACAGGCATTTGGGAAGGTGCAAGAACTAGCTGGAGAGGCAGGCTGACAAGGCTCAAACCTGGGTACAGAGGGGTGATCAACCTTGCGTTCTTCGGAGCCAGACCAACTAACATGCAATGATCTTTAGACGTTTGGACAACGCTTTGCTCGGAACACAGACTCCTCTCCAAGCTTGGACTCAAGGTCATCAACACCGCCAAGAGCAGACTCCAATGCCCCTGGAGAGGCAAAGAGGACACACAGTTCTCATCCAGAACGGCTCAAAGCGTACTGCTCCCTTAGCACCATTGTGGCACCCCAGGGCCTCTGCCTCCCATTATTGCCTTAACAGAGCCCACACTGGCTTACTTATTAATTTATAATTTATATGCCACCTTCTCCGCCAAGCAATGCTTGAAGCAATGGATAATGGGTTATCCAAAGCACTAAACAAAAATCCTTTGGGGGGTCCTGGGTGCAATGGTGGCTAGAGGGAATGCACCCCGAGTTCTAAACCCATGCCCAACAGAAAGGCTTGTGGCTGTAGCTCAAAGTAGCAGAGCCCCTGCATCGAAAAGGTCTCGGGTTCAACCCCTGGAAGCATCTCCAGGTAGGGAAGGAAAGACCCCTTGATCCTGGAGAGCCACAGTCAGTTAGCATATAGACAATTAGGATGCAGGTGAACCAACGGCCTGAATCAACACTAAACAGCTTTCTATGTCCATATGAATATGACACACTCCAGCAGAAGCAGGGGGCATCCCTTTGTCCCCTTCTCAACACCTGTGACCTTCCCTCCTCCTTTAATTGTCACAGTGAGATAGAAGAGCACTGCCTTCTTCTCCAAAGGTTTTTATGTGAACTATTTTCATTTCGGACAGATGCTTTCCAGGCACCTGATACAGGGCTGCATAAATGCAAGATCTAATTAGGATGTCCTAGCCAGCACTGAAAATGTCCCAGCTGTCGGGCATTTTTGTCGGTCCTGCCTAGGACAGGCTCTTAGTAACGTGGTGCCAATGTCCAGGCACCACAAGCAGGCAGGACCAACTAAAATGCCATTTTTTTTTTTTACATTTGCCTCTGCCATTTTCCCGGTCCTCATCCTCTAAAACCGAAAGTCGTTCTTCGCTTGAGACGAGGACCATCCAATTTCAGACATGCCTAAATCTAGTCTCAGTCTAGATTTTCAGAATCAAAATGACAAATTGGATCAGAGAGGTCTACCTGGGCAACACAAGACTCCGGTCTATTTACTGTTTGCAGAATTTCTACAAGCGAAGAGCAAAAGATAATTCAATCACTCATTGTAGCAGTTCCTCAGAAGGGGGCGTAGTTTTCAAAAGGCATGTGTTAAAATGGAAGGGAATGGATATGACATGTCACAGCTCAAGAACAGTGTATTACAGGTCAAATGAGAACCAACTCCTACTCAATAACAGCCACCAACACATTCCTGGGGAATCTTTCTGTCATACCTGGAGACAGTGCCAGGAACTGAAACCGGGACCTTCTGCTTGCAAAACAGGTGCTTCCTCACTGAGCTATGGCCCTTCCCTGGAACCTCCAGGTACAGAGGCAATATTAAAGGCGGTATATAAATACTGTATATTATATTATTATTATTATTCTGGGACCACACCACCAAGGAGGGGTCTACTTCATGCCTTGCTCGTGAGCTTCCTGGAAGTGGCCACTATGATAAGCAAGACCCTGGACAAGAAGGACCCTTGGTCTCACCCAGCAGGGCCCATGGGAGGCACAATGCCACCATCTTGAAAAATGCCAAACGTCATCGGTTGTGCTATGTGTATAGGCTTATGTCCATGACGTCATTGCCATTGCTTGGTACCAGTGCTGCCATTACAGCCCAACAGTTCCACTTGCCCAGAGGTGCACGAAGCCATGCTGGGTTTTTGGTCATGCCATTAACCCAGACCAGAAAATACAAAACTGTTCACAAAGGGGATTGGTGGGGGGACAACATCAATGTCAAAGAATGTAATCTTGCAAGATTTCCAACAGAAACTGAGCTGCTTCCAACAATCTTACTTCCATGCCCTGCTTAAAAGTCAGCCTGGATTGGGAATGGGGCACACCACCAGATATCTTACGTCAGAGATCTAAACTGTCCTATATGCTACCTTGAATTTCAGAGGCAGCACATTCCCGAATACCAGTTGTAGGGGAGCAATAATGGGAGAGGAGCATTGCCTTCATCTCCAGCTGATGGGATTCCTGGAGGCATCTGGTGGGACGCTACAGGGAACGGGATGCTAAACTAGATGGCATTTTGGCCTGATCCAGCATGAGGGAGTTCTGATGTTCTTACCCTACAAGAATGTGAGCCTCAGGACGACAAACTGCACATGCAGCATTTGTCTTTGAGTGCGCGGTGGTGTCTCCAGCCCCCCTTTTTATTATCAAGGGGCTATGAGGAATGTTCAGTTATTACAAGCTCAGGATGTTCCATTATTTCCACCGTGCGATCTCCCCCACTCCCGCCCCACATCCTCGTTGCTTTCAAACACAGGCTGCTGCTTCGTCTCAGAAATAGCCTGCGCTTGCTTACCCAGGGGTAGAGCTTCAAATATTATATTCTCACATTTTCAAATCAGCGCAGACACCTGAGACAAAAAAGTGTCCCCCAAGCTGACTGCAGAGGCAACATGCTGGTCACTCTTCCTTGTCAAGACTGATTTATTGCCTCCTTGCTGTTCAATTTCACATTTTGTCCTCATCATATCCGTGCCTCATGATCATTCCAGGCTGACCCTTGTAGGGCAGGCAGGGAATATTGATAAAACAATTATCTGTTAGCCGTTCATTTGATTTTCCATTTCAATTACGGATTGCACGAGGCAAAAGGAAAAAGATTGCATCATTGATTTTTCCCCCCCCCACCTTACAACAGTAAAGAGTTGCTTTGATGGTTGTAAAATGAATGCAGCTCAACCATGTTTTTAAAGGTCATATAGTTTCATTTTACTGCAACTTTAATACATAAATGAAAGAACCCCAAATACGGAACTGGAGGGGTGGGAACCAGGAGAGTGGATGGGATAACAAGATACCAATGCTCAAGGAAAGCCCTGGGGGGGGGGGGGATTAACAAGAAGCAAAAATGCAAACTTGCCCCAAAGGTGGTTGCAATGAATCTAATTTCTTTTTAGTCTTACCAAAATCAATTGAATTTCTTTCTAGTATTTGTGGTCTGAAGACACCGTCCCTGAAACTGAGCAGGCCCTAGGCAGCTTGGAGGCAGCTTGACAACCCCACTGAAGCCGTTCCAGGCTCTTTGGAGGAAGACCATTGTACAAAGTGACACAGGAAATCTGTTTCGAGGGCGGAGGGATGCTGTCCTTATGAACTATGAAGAAGAAGAAAAAGAAGTGGGCAAACTCTAGTCAAGAAAGCTAAGAGCAAAAGCTCACTGAGGTGATTTTACCGCAGGGAAGACTTGAGTTGATGATGCTTCCATAGCTACCATACTTGAACCCTTGCAGTATTCTAGACAGTTCTGGAGACATAGACATCACTTGCTGGATGGCACAGACATCCAACATTATGAACAAGTAAGTATCACAGGTGACTCTTACTGGTGCAAGCGATCCCTCAGGTAATTGGTCGGGGTTTGCATCTTGCATGCACTTAGGGAGACCCCCAGTGAGCAGGACTCAGTAAAGCCATTTAGAATAGGCTACTCCAGCTCACAAAACATTGTGTGTGTGTGTGTGTGTGTGTGTGTGTGTGTGTGTGTGTGTGTGTGTGTGTGTGTGTGTGTGTGTGTGTGTGTGTGTGTGTGTGTGTGTGTGTGTGTGTGTGTGTGTGTTCATTCTAAGTCTGGCAGCAGCACTGCACGCTGGGAATTTTCACTCACGCTGCGCCATCTACAGAGCGCCAAAGAGACCATTACCCCTTTTGCTAAACATAACTACGTTAAAATTTCACCTGAGAGGATGATAATGTGCTCTCGCTAGCCAGTGATCCAGGACGGTCACACTCTCAGACAGAAAATGGTGCTCAACCTACTATACTCCCTTACGGTTCAGTGCGCAGTACAGCTCTAAGGGGATTTTCACATGGTCGACCTTAAGAAAAAGTTCAGCCTTTGATCAAGGTTTAGAACTCTTGGACTAGCGGTGGTAAAGGGGGGGGGAGGAGAAAAAAAGGGGGTTTCCATCTTCTGTGCCATAAGGTGCCTGTGTTGATCTCCTTAAAGCCCAAGAGGTTTCTCCCAAGCCTGGATTACGCTCAGCAATTAAGGTAATGAACTAGCTGAGGTAACAAGGCATAATGATCTCTTTTGTCCTTCGAATTCTTATGAACTTCGCTCATTCACAATGAGGAACAGCGCTGCATTCCCGGCCAAACATGCGGCACGCAGCTTAAAGCTCTCTGTGTGTGTGTGAGTTTTAAATGATTACTTCCATTACGCCTTCATAGTTTGACGTGCTTTTTTTTAATTTAAACCACCTGTAATATTTAAAGCACACCAAAATACCCACACTCCGAGAATCCTAGCTTACATTCTTGTAATATTTTGACACCTCAAGAATTATTATTTTAATGCCTGAAAAGATAATGTGATGAATCCACCGAAAATACATCAAAATATGTGCATGTGGGCCTCGTGTCTCACTTTTTAGTTCCAAAACAGCGGATCCTTACAAAATAAATATCAAACCATGTGGGGTGGGGGTTGGGAAGAGACAGAGCGTGCGCAGTTAAGGATCATTGAGGAGCTCACAGGAGTGAGAATAATCGTGAGAAGACCACAAGAGTATTGGCTACAACCCACCAAGCGCGGCTTTTTGTGTGATCTCTGCGCATTTCAAGAGGGGCGGCACTAGAGAAACGCATGGCAGCGCTCTGTTGGCTGCACGCATTGCCCATCTATCTGTCTGCGGTGGAAAACCTGGGCACCAAAATCAACTCCTCGGCACTAATGTGTGGGGAATCTCCATCAAGTGCAAACACCAACATTTCTTTTTTGAAAAGGTTCCTTTTGTGTTTTTATTTACTTATTTTAAAAGCAGCTGGTCCACCATTCACAGGTTTTCACTCTTCCGCCCGCCTCCCCCCCCAATTTGTTTTTTTGTACACTATAAGCCTTTTTCCTGCGCTTTGTGGAATCCGCTGCACTCTGATCTTTCATCTTAACACATTCCCAGACCCAAATTTCACTTCAATCTCACCTCATCTCTCCATACTACATTAACCCCTGGCAATTGCCTTCCAAATGACCCCATTAAGCTGTAATTGCCTCAGCAGGCCTGCACTTTCGCTTGTAATTCTGTACCTCTCATCTCCCAGACGTTTTCTCAGCATCATTTCATGTTCTGGCTCCCTTCACCGAGCTCAGCTTATGACCTCGCTGCACCGTGGCCGAAATGACTACTAAAAGCATCACGAAGACGGAATTCCATTACTTATTTTTTTAAAAGTTCTCCGGTGCCCCTAATGTAATATTCTTTGGGGACTGTTGCCAAGGATACCAAGCACCAGCCATTAAGACCTTTTGTTTCCCCAAGGCATTTTGTCTTTTATTAATAAATAAATAAAGATAAAGGGAAGCTCATTCTCCGCCCGCCCCCCCCCCCCTGCCTGCATATTCTGTTTGAAGAGGATACGGACAAGGATTACAATCTCTCTCTCTCTCTCTCTCTCTCTCTCACACACACACACACACACACACACACACACACACACACACACACACACACACACACACACACAGGGACGGGAAAGGGCAAGCACAGTTCCATGCTACAGAGTCACCAGGCTATTTGACAACAACAAAAACACGCTCAAGATTTTCACAAGGGCATTTTCCTGCAATTAACCATCTTTTCCACTGTCTTGGCAGCAATAAAGGGAGAGGCTAAGATCTAAGAAGACGAGGTTGCACGCAGCAGGTCAGGGCTTTCACAAAAAGAAAAGCACACACTAAATCCATCATATCCCCTTATCCCCCCCCCAAAAAAAAAAACACCTGTGAATTTGTCAACAATACCTACAGGAATCCCACACAAAAGCCAACCACCCTGCCAAAGAGGAACAAAACCTACAGATTCCCCCAACAACATTTGGAGCTCCAAAAGTGTTGCAAGAAGAGGGGCTGTAGGAGGAGCATCTCTCAAGAATCGCTTCCTCCAATACGAGTCTGTGCAAATATTGAGATCCATCTCGGAGGCCTTGCTCCAAAGTTCCTGTGCCCCACCATCAGCTACATAGGGGAGAGGGAACCAGAGGCGTAGCTGCCTCTGTTGGCGCCCGGAGCAAGAGGGGGTTGCCGCCGGGCCGCCCCTATCGCCGCGGCCGACAGACAGCGGCGCGCTCCAGAGGGGAGGGGCGGCGCGCTCTGGAGGGGAGGGGCGGCGCGCTCTGGAGGGGCGGGGCGGCACCCCCCCTCCTCCCCCTCAATCGGGAGAGCCGGCTCGGGGACGTCTTCCCCGGCCGGCTGCCCGGGGCCTTCTAAGGAAGGCCCGCGCGAGAACGGTATTTATACTGTACTTTTTGCGCATGCTTAGACTGTTACTGAGGGAAAAGGTTCCCCGCCCCTGCCACAAACACAGGGCACAATCCTATCCAACCGGCTGAGCTCTGCTCAATCCTATCCAACTTATGCCACTGGTGTAACCAGCGGTGCAGCAAGAACGGGTGGCCCCAGAATGGAAGGGGGATTCAAATCCCCTTTGAATTCCCCTTTTGGAGGGGATCTGAATTCTCTTTCCGTTCTGGGGCCTCCTGTTCTCGCTGCACCACTGGTTACACCAGTGGTGTAAATTGGATAGGATTGAGCAGAGCTCAGCCGGTGGCATAAGTTGGATAAGATTGCGCTGACACACACATACACACACACACCCGTTCCTGAATTCTACCTGCTCTTCAACTACCTGCCAAGTCCTGTTACTCTTACAGCATAACTCTATGCATGCCTCACTGAGTTCAATGATATTTACTCCCAAACAAGTGTGTACAGGATTGCACCCTTAGGATGAAGGGACATTCTCTAAGAGATTTTAAAAAATGGTGACTACCTCTGAAATACATTTGATATGTTCTTTTATTTATTTGCAAGGTTTCCTATAACAATCCAAGATGACTAAACAAGCACAATAAAGACGGGATAAAAATGACTCCGCAAAAACCACAACACACACCATTTTTTTAAAAAGAAAAAAAAACTTTAGACACAGCAGCGTCTGCAAAAGTTGGGAAGTTGACATTTCCGCCTCCCTCACCCTGCAGCTTCTTTCCCTCCTGTATCGTGCTGCCAAGCATGAGAGATGACAATGCCGTCTGAGCTTCATGGCTGAGTGGGCATTTGAACCCTGGACTCCCCAGTGCCAAGTTCAACATGCCATCAAATATGCCACAAAGGCCTTGACAGCACAACAGCCGCACAGGACAACATTCCGTATCAGAAATGCAACTCCCAAGAGGCGTCCCAGGTTCCAGTCTTCCGCTGGCCTTCCACTGAAGGGGGCTGTTCCAGCACCACGTTGTCCAAAGTCATCTTACCCCACCTGAGAAAAGCATTACCTGGGAACATTCGCCTGGTCATTTCTTTTTCCACTTCCGATAGTGCTACTATCATATCTTCCCCACAAAAGACTCTGAGATGTGTCAGCCATCGCCAAAACACATGCCCTTTGTACAACGAGCAGGGTGTCAGAACCACATCCTTATTACAAGGGAAGCTATTCCCGAGAAGCCACCCACCGAGTGCAATTAAGAGAGTATTTACTAAACTGCAATAAAAAATAAAAATGTTTTGCTTTGTATACCGGAAATCTCCACTGTGCCAGCCATTGAATCAATCGATATAATTTGGAATGTGGGGTGCTTCCTGCGAAAATTAATGCATCATAAGAATCTAGGGCAGAGCCACACCCAAATAATTTCATGGGGGGGGAAGCGCCCCAATTTGTGCATAGTGTGCTCGAGTGACAACATTTCAGGATGTGTTCAGGGTGATACATGATTTTCTCCTCTGCAAATATAGCTTGATTGCATTGCCTGACTCTGCTTTTTAATGAGCATGGTGGATGCTCTCTCTATTTATTTAACACATTTATACCCCAACCTTCCTCCACAATGTGGGCATCCAAGGCAGAAAACAAAATATACAAATATTACACGTGTGTGTGTGTGTGTGTGTGTGTGTGTGTGTGTGTGTGTGTGTGTCTAAGACTAGCTTTCTTGATAGGGCACTATACTTTCCCCTCCCCCATTTTACCCCAATGCCTATCTCTGACAACCCCAAGAACACTCTGCCACAACTATAAGCAATGGCACCGAAAAGATGCATGATGATCTGGGAGACAGTTGAGGCCAAAAGATGGCAACTTGCCCAAGGCTACCACCCCACGAGCTTTGAGGCGGAGCAGGTACCTGGAATTGGGCCTCCCTTACCCAAAAACCACAGCAGACGCTATCCACTGTGCCACAGAAAGCAGCTCTAGGGCCTGAAATTACATACACTCTCATTAAGTCTTCCTTGCCGTTCATTTGATATTCTGATGCGTAGACCAGAGGTTCTCAACCTGTGGTACGGTTACCCCTAGGGGTACCCGGACCTCTTGCTGGGGGTACGCCAAGCCCTGCCCCTTATCTGCCCCATCAGCAGCTAATTAAGTGTTAATTAACATGGATTTTAAATTGTAATTATTTTCGTAGCTCTTCTGTTTCTCTGATTTTGGTTTTGGGCTCATTTTTGTACTTTGGAAAATGTACTTTGGTGGGGTGGGGGAGGGAGGAGCTGATTTTGGGAAGTGTGACTTGGAGAAAAAAAAGAGATCCTTGCATTTGTGTCTCTCTTTCCCCCCCCCCTCTCTCTCTCTCACACACACACACACACACACACACACACACAAAGTTAAAGACTTTTTTTCACATTTAAAATTGTTTTAGTACTTGTTTATTTAACGATTAATTACCTATTAATTAATTGATTGATTCATGCAATTAATTAGCAGTTAATTAGCAGGGGGTACTTCAGAAAATTGGACAGTGATAGGGGATACCTGGGCCTCCAAAGGTTGAGAACCCCTGATGTAGACTACTGTTAAACTAGAGCCTCCAGGTTCAGGTGACACTCAGAGCTGTGGTTTAAGAAGGCAACATTCCTCCATTATAGTTCCACACCTGAGCAGGGAGGGGGGATGAGGGACAACATGGACTCAGTGTTTTTTCAGCTTACACTCATGATCCAAACCACCCTGGTTTGTTGGATAGTCTTACCCAGGCCAATGACTTAACCGAGATTGGAATTCCTTATAGGCCAAAGGCACAATCCATACAGCATTGCTAGGAGAGAGTATCCTTGCTCTGTTTGCCGATTTCAACACCCAAAACAAAACAAAAATGTAGAAAGCATCTTTTCCAGGGATACCAGCACAAAGCTGAAGACCTTGCTGTGTATACGCCTAAGCGCTCGTCGAAGAGAGAAAAAGGCTGACTGTAAAAGAGGAAGAATTCTTTTATGCATGTAACGCTTCTGAAAACTGATGCCGTGTCAACGTGAATGTGTTTTACAGTAAAATTGAGTGTCATAGCCAAAGTGGATTCAGTGTTTCTCTGCAGGCTAGTGCAGCGGCAGTAGCTAGAATTGAGTGAAGTTGTCAAACACACTGATGTTTGGTTTCAATAAGACAGCCCAAGCACTGAAGAACCAGCTTGAGAGCACCTCTGGAAAGGCTCGAAAGCTGCTCATGCACCTTTCCTGCCAGACTTTAGCAGAGCTGATAACAAAGCCGTATCATCCGACAACGGGAAAGAAGGAGAGGCACAACGGTGTCAACAGGAAAAACACAATTTCTGCTTCCTAAACACTCCGCTGTGAAGAGTTCCTCCAGAATGCTTTATTCTGATAGGGTCAAAGTCATTGCAAAACAGAGATACAAGAATGACAGGTGGACGACACCAGATTTGAGAGATGTTACAATTCAGGTAGATTTACATTTTTTCCAGATGGGATCTGAAGCCACTGAGGAGTGATGCCACCCACAAGTGGCATGGCGAGGAAATGTGGAAGGGGGCATGTGCTTCCCACCCACCCACCCCCCTTCACCAATGAACCCTCCACAGATGTGGCTGAACGTTTGGCCCAGCAAACCTTCAGCCCAAGTCTAATTTTATGTGGACAATGTCCTACCCCACCCCGGAAGCTCTCCCTCTGCCCTCCTTTGCCATGTTTCAGTCATTGCACGAGACGGTGGGTGTAGGAGGGACCGGAAGCAGCGGCGCATCCCCCCCTCAGGAAGCCCCTGAAACCTAAACCGCCTTGGAAGGTGCCCATTGCCAAGCAGACGTGTGTAGAGATGCGGCCAGTTAAGCAGGCCTTTGAATGAGGAAGTGGAAAGAGAGTCAACGGAAATCTTCAACCGGGGAGAGTTATCTGTTTATTTCCAAGACTTCCCCATCTGTGAAAACATTTCTGTGGGACACTTGAGGAGCCAGCTGCAGGGACGGGCTGCGTTCACGCATCACACAGCTCCACTCTTCTGTGACTTTCCCATTTAACTAGGACAGCCACAGGACGGTTCCGGCGGGCACCGGGGGAATTGTGGAACAGCCCCACAGCTGCTCACTGCGTTTAAGGGGAGATGTTAAGAAGTGACAGCTTGGCAGGCCAAAAGGACCCCCAGCCTGCTACCAGGGGTGGACGCGGAGGCTCACTAGAGCATTCACAGGCCCCACGAGTGGCTGCCACTCGGTACGGCTTGGCGGATCCTGCGACTGCTTCAGGCTCTAGGAAGAGTCAGAGTCAAGCCCAGAAACAAAGCCAGAAGGAATGCCTTAGAAACAGAGCTCAACTGGCAAGGAGAAAGTCAGCCCAATTGTTATTATTATTGCTATTGTTATTAATAATAATAGCAAGTATATTAATAATAGCAAGACGGATGCCAGTTCCAAAAGGTCACGCCTAGCAGAAGGCTACAGCATTGCATTGTCTGCAGGATCTCCACTACTGGGCGTTCGATGGCAATAGCAAGCCTGTTAGCACTGGGGCAGAAGCCTCCAAGGTCCAAGCCAGACCTTCAGACACAGATACACACACGTATGAAGTGCGCCTTCCCCGCGTCAGACCAGTGCTCCACCTAGGTCAGCATGATGTCCGCCAATTGGCAGGTGTTCTCCTGGGTTTCAGACTGGGGGAGGGGGTTCTCTCTCAGCCCTACTTGGAGAGCCTGCCAGGGATTCAACCTGGCTGGGACCTTCTGCATGCAAAGTAGATGCGCCACCCTCCCATACCAAGGAGCACACGGCACTTAAGTCAAGCGCAACACTTGCCAAGTGCAACAATCCTCACGGTCGCACGCTTTGAGCAGGACTCACTTGCCCTAAGCGAGTGCTTTCCAAGTGTACTAGCGGTACATCACAGCATGGCAGGAGGCCCTTGGTCTCAGTGCCATGCTGCTCGTGTCCCGTCTGGCCCAACGCCATTGGAACTGGAGGTGGGTGGGGACAGAGTGCTCCAGGAGGCAAGAAGTGGCCATGCAGCTCCCTGGCCCTTCAAAAAAGGGGCACCAGTTGGGAAAGAAGGGTGCAGATCGAAGCCCCAGCTATGGGGCAAGCCGTCCACTCCTGTACACACATACCATTCTGGTACCCATCAAAGGTAATACTTGTGAAAAAACAAAGAGGTTGAAAAGCCCTGCCCTGGGCACTCTTCCCTGATGGCAGGCACTGTTCTCTCTTCCCTTCCAACCACCTCCTGGGCTCATGATGCAATATTGGTTTGCTAATTTATATCCCATTTTATGTGATCAAGATGGTCCACAACAAACACCGCCCAACTCAGGACAACATCAAGACAACAAACATGCCACCAAACCAAAACTATTTTAAGAGGCAACAGGACCAAACACCACAGCCTTTGCAGTCGATCAAAATGAATGGCCAGGTGAACCTATATAGGGCAGCTGCTCTGAAATGTGGGGGGGGGGACCCCTTCTCTCGTGGACGCTCGCCACAGTTCTGATAGGAGGAGAACCTAGAGAAGGGCCTCAGTAGTGGGAGGGATCAGGTAAGGTTGTACAGTAGGCAGATCTCAGATGAGCCTGCCTATACCCAAGGTCAGCATTCCTCCTCCTGAGTAGGACTGTGGAAACGGATGCCTTGAGCTGCCAGGCAAGTGCTATGCTGTTTGGTAAGAGCTTTGATCCGGACTTGTTTCTAGCTCAGCTATCCAGGTCCCAGTGGGAATTGTGGGGGAGCCAAGTTGGAGGGGGCAAGTCCAGCTGAGGCATGATAGGTACCCCAGTTCTGCAGGGTGGGCTAGTGTCCTGGGGGATGCTCTCAGGCTTCCCTTAGGATGTCGCATCTCCCCTTGGCCTGAGATCTTGCTGGGCCCACAGTGGGGTCTTCTGATGAGGTGGGTCTCATCCAATTCTGATTCTGGAAGGGCTCCCTGACCTATCAGAGAGATTGGTGGATGCAAACGTGACTCACTGGGTGCCACAACAGCGCTGCCCAGAGCTGCGTACACAAACACATCAGGGCCAGGGTGAGAAGGGAGTTCTTCAGTAGGCTGAACTGGACGAGGCTGCAAGTCCCAGGCACAACTCTGCCAGGGAGGTGGCTCCTGTCAGCAGCTGCTCTTCAAAGTGCATAGCCGCAAAGGAGTTACAAGGGACCCACAAAGAACCAGGGCGCTCAACACCATCCCTGCTGCAGAGCTGAGTGAACCAGCATGGTACAGTCCAGCTATGACCGGTCATTCTGAGATGCCTGTTAACAGAGTGAATTTCATATTGCAATTACTCTTGCAGGTGGGGGGGGGGGGGGTTAAAGGTGGGAGAGAATTAAAGCCAAGTGATCTCGCCCAGCACATCTGCTAGGCAAGTTCAGAAATCTTTTTAAAGCAACCCATTCATGAGATGCAAAAGAAAAAAAACCCACTTCAGGTTATCTGGTCCAGGGTGACATCACTCCTTTATTCACCTGTTCGAATTTCTCCCCCACCCCATCTGACAGAGGCTTATTATGAATATGGTATAAGCAATGCTAATTAGAGCATGCTGACAAATTCATGATTTAAAAAACAAAGCAAACAAACTTGTGCAGGATTTGTAATATTACCCAATTAGCCCAACTCCCATGATTCAAGCAGCATCAAATCTGCACATGTTACAACCTGGCTGTAAATCTTGAGACAAGGCTCCAAAGCTAGAATTCATTTAAAAAAAAGAAGGATGAACAAACAAGGATGCAACTTGTGGATTCAGTTAAGCTCTCCTCTGTACTTCCAGTTGCCCAAGCCTCAGTTAGGTCTCAATTTTTACAGGTAACTTAAAACCAAAGCCATGCATAACAAAGGGTCAGATTAGTTATTTGTTATTAGGAGCAGGATGGTGTAGTGGTTTGGGAGTCAGACTTAGACCTGGAAGATCCAGGTTCAAATCCCCGCTCAGTCATGAAGCTTCCTGGGTGACCTTGGGCCAGTCACTATCTCTCAGCCCCACCTACCTCACAGGGTTGTTGTGAGGACAAAAGGAGGGGAGGAAATATGTACACCACTCTGAGCTCCTTGGAGGAAGGATGGTATAAAAATGTGGGGGAAAAAATTAGGGATCTCAGTTAACAGGATAATATTCTCCACCCCTCCTTGAAAAATTTGTAGATTGTCAGTGCACGTATCTGCTATTCATTCAGAACCTAAGAGGGACCACGAATGTAAAGCTGCTTTATCCAGAATCAAACCATTCGTCCATTTAGTCCAGTATTCTCTGTACTGACTGGCCATGACTCCCCGAGATCTCTTGCAAAGGCTTCTCCGAGCTCCACTCCCCGAGCTCTATTGAGCAGGACCTTCTCAGTCATGGCCCCCAGGCTCTGGCATTCCCTTCCCTTGACAGCCCATTTGGCCTCCTCACCCGTGATTTCTCACCATCTAGTGAAGACTTTTGTGTTTGGATAGGAGTGTATAGTACAGTAATTAGTTTTCACCCCATTGTGATTTCTGCTCTCACCGTTTGTTTGTCTCTTTGGTTGGCCTTTACTTTACTATAATCATTGATTACAATTTGCTTTTTATTTGCATATTTTATACTTTTGTTGTACTATTGTTTTTAATATGTTGTAAGCTACCTTGGGAGCATCTTTGGAGGCGAAAATGCAAGGGTATACATCCTTGGATAAACAAACAAAATCTTCTGTATGTAACTAAGCTATGGGCCCTTCACCGCAAATAATATAGTATTACTTAGCATTTGTACGGTACATCACTTTTTAGAGTGAGCAAACAGCATCATATGCCTTAGTTTGAGGTAGACTTTGCTACTGAGTAAGGCAAGTATCATTATTCCCGTGTTGTGGATGAAGAAGAATGAGGCCAAGAGGGAGTAGCTCGCACTTTTTCAAACAGTGCTCCTCTTATATTTAGTAGGGGAAGAGTAACTGTCCCTCTTCACCCCAGCACAGTGACTTTTCTAATAGCTGTTTGCTGGTGGTGTTTTGCATTTATTTTTATTTTTATTGTGAGCCCTTTTGGGACAGGGAGTCATTTAATTATTTGATTTTCTCTCTAAATCGCTTTGTGAACTTTTTTGTTGAAAAGCAGTATAATAATAATACATTTATTATTACATTTATAAATAATACATTTATTATTATTATTATTATTATTAATGGCAGAGGCCAGATTCAAACTGGGAAAGTCCTGATTCATAGCTCAGTCTCTAAGACTACAATCCTATATGCACTTACCCGAGAGGAAGTCTCACTGAATTCAATGGGACCTACTTCCAAGTAGACACACATTTTATTTTATTTTATTTACAATATTTCTATCCCGCCTTTCTCCCCAAAGGGACCCAAGGCAGCTTACAACAAAAAGAAAATACAAAAAATACAGATAGATAATTACTTTTTAAACAATAAAAAACAATTAAACTAATAAAAACATCTAAAAATTGATTAAAAAATTACATTTAAAACAAGATCATAAAAACAGCAGCACCCCACCTGTACCAGCAAGATGTTAAAAAGGCAAAGGCTCAGAAGGCTTCTTTGAACAAGAAGGTTTTTAGGCCTCGCCGGAAAGTGTCCAAGGAGGGAGCAGTTCGTAAATCAAAGGGGAGGGAATTCCATAAGGTTGGTGCCACTACTGAGAAGGCCCTATTTCTGGCCGCCGCCCCTCATACCTCCCTGGGCGACGGCACCCGCAAAAGGGCCTTATCTGATTATCTAAGGAGACGAGCCGGACTATATAGAAGTAGGCAAATATCCTGGCCCCAAGCCATATAGGGCCTTAAAGCATAGGATTGTGCTGTTAGCCACTACGGCACACCGCCTCAAACGAAGTGGCCTTAGTTATAATGTATGTATAATGGCCCAGTATTATCTGTTCTAACTGGCTGCAGCTCCAGCTCCCTCACTACTATCTTGCACCTGGCCCCGCTTGCCGATCTTGGGACTCTAGCAAAACATCGAGCAGATCGCAGAAGCCCAATTTAGGAAGATGTGTCTACCGCTGACAACTGGTATACGCAGCAAGAAATCAGATACTGCGACTATTCCAAAAAAAAAAAAAAAGGAGGTGCAGTTGGGATGGCATGATATCCCCCCCACCCACCGCCGTTTTTATACAGGTAAAAATGATACAAAGCAGAAGCTGACGATAAATTTTTCCTTTCAGTTTTAATCAGGCTTCCTGTTGTACAAGCGCAGCAGACAGTGACGCGAGGCTCATGCCTCCCAACTTCGGTTCACCTTTGCAGTTCCACCAGGGACGCCGTGTCAAGATTGTTCAGCTTTTTTGATGAGTGCTGCGTGGGTAACTAATGTGTAAATGCAGATACGTATAGAAAGCAGTTTTGACAGTGATGTATTGCAACTGGTTCCAGATGTCGGCACGGGATGCTCGGCCAGGCACCTGGGGCCCGGCGGCTGCCGCAACCACACCAAACGGTCTTCAGCTCAATCACAAGGTTTTTAGCGCCCCAATTATAATCTTATTAACAACCATCACCACCACCACCACCACGGCGGCGGCTCCGGCTCCGGCTCCTGCTTCGCTGCTGTCACCACAACAGCAAAATATATATTTCTATTGCTGAGCCTTAATTTAAAAATTAAGAGCGGCAATCTGGATCCGAGCAACGAGACGAGCATTTCGGCTTATCACTGGTGATGGTTCCAGTGAACAAGGTCTTGGGAGTTCCAAAAGAAAACCTCACCAAGTGTTGCAATGAAAACGGCCCAGTTCCATCAACAACACAATCACAATCAACACTCTAGCACTAGCTGGGGTTTTGTTGCTGTTTAGCAGCTGCTGGAGTTCTGGCCAACAGCAAGTCCACAGCCAGTCCTCCTGGTTCAGAGTTATCCAGCATGACACCACCATGTCACCAGCCTCGGGGGCCTGAACACTTGGCCTTGATTTTCAATAAACACCTGGGGTTTGAAAGAGTGCTCCCAACTCTGAAGTTGGACTAGAGATTACTAATGGAAGGGACTTTGGGAGACCCGGTGCCCAAGAACCTGGCTTGAATTGAGAAGAGCCCGAGTTCAAATCCTGACATGTCCAGGTGGGGATGAGAAATAACCTGTGAATGAGACCCTGGTGAGCTGCTGTCAGTCAACACAGACCTTACTGGGCAAGGATCTGACTCAGGCTAAGGAAGCGTCATGTGACTGGAAATAAAACTGCCGGTGCTGCAGAGGCTGTATACAACTCTATGGTGCAGTCACACCTGGTTGCGCCATCTTGGAGACAAGCTACATGTCAAGTTAAACCAGTCATTACAAGGTGGGCTTAGCACAGGAGGTAGAGTGGAAGTGCCTCTCCGTTTGTCCAGATGGTCTTTATTAGCTTGGCCACATCAAAGAGCAGTCAGTTGGCACTCTGGGAGGCCCTGACAGAAGCCTCACCTCTGCCACAGACTCATGGTGGAGCCTTGGGCGAGTCTCTCTCAGCCTCCGCTCCATCCAGCCACTTCAGTCACCAGTTTGTTCGTTTCTGGGTATGATTTAAAGTGCTGGTTGTTACCTTGAAGGTCCTTAATGGCTCTGGGCCAGGTATGTTAAGGATTCCTTCCTCCACCTGAAATGTATAAGATGCTTCACATTCACGAAGCCCCCCTTGCAGAATTTGCTGCTTTCAGAGGCTTCTTTGGCAGTGACCTTGAGAGGGCTCTCCCAGTGGAATTCCCTTCCCTGCCAGCGGGGTTCTGGCACCATCCTCATCAGTTCTCTGGCGTCAGCCGAAGGCTTTTTTGTTTCAACAGGACTTCACTCGCCCGCATGCCAATCCATGCCAGATTATGATCCTCACATTTGTCCCGGCTTCTGCAGTTGCTATTACATTATTGCTGCTGCTCTCAATTCTTTCATCTGCTTGTTTTCATTGTTTTGCTATGTTTTTACCTGTGTGTTGTGAGCCCCCTAGAATTCTTTAAGAAAGGCAGCATGTAAGTTTTTTAAACAAGTGGTGAAATTGGAGTGACATGGACTGACCAGGCACAGATAAAAGTGCAAGCACAAAGATGAGAGGGATGCAAATAAAGTATGATAAATTCTCAGTAGTAGTTTTCGATTTAAAAAAAAAAAGGGGGGGGGAGAATCAAAGATGTCAGGTTAAAAAAAGCCCCAGTGTCTCCTGAAGAGGGGTGGGTGTGTACACACTTGTGTGTGCATGCACACAGTTTGTATCGCAAGGACAAGCAAGCAAGCGCTCCTTGGTTACATGCAAAAGGCAGGTAAGAAAACCTCCAGCCTCCCAAGTGCTAAGCAACGCCTGCTTGGTTAGGGACCGGGCTCCTAAATTGTGCTTCTAGCGAAAGGAATGAAAGAAGGAAAACAAGACCCAGAATTAAAAACAAGGGAGCCTAATTAGCTTGATAGCAGTCATACACGGAGCACCATTACTGCTAATGAGCTGCGGGGAAGGTGGAAGCAAAGGCAGCCCTGTGCAGGAAAGACAGCGTTTAACCCAGGTGCGTAATAAAGTTGCACCTCTTGCATGGGGAGGTGTTTGATCGGTGCTCGGTCTAAGGGGGGGGGGAAGCTCTTTCCCCTCAAAGAGCTTGTCTGTCTCCCTTCTCTTCAGATACAAAACTCCCAGCTCCAATCAAACACACCTCTCAAGGGATTCGCCCTGCCGCACCATGCCGCTTTGCTATCAGGCCTTATCCTGCTGATCAAGATACCGGCAAAGCAGGGCTGGTGCTTAGCCCAGAACAAAGAGGGGAGCCTGGGTTGCTTCTATCTCATCAAGGGAGGGGGGGGGGCTAGGAGACTTTTAGCTGGAAAGCCAGTGGAAGCGCAGACTGCTAGCAAGGAAAAACAACAACAACGTCCTTGACAGCACATCCAGCTCCTTTGCATCTTGTGTCAAGCCCTGGCAAATTGATAAGGACCAGCAGTGAGGGTTATAAGGCAGCTTCCTGTGGCAGAGGAAGCTGCCTTATAGAGAGTCAGCCCCCCGGGCACACGGTGCTATGCAGTCAGCACCGTGTGGAATGGCAGGATTCAAATCCATGAAATAAAATAAGCCTTAGATTTTCCTGCGCTGACCACCAGCTACTTGCCAGGGTTCCGTCCAAGGCTTTTACCAGCCCTGCCTGGAGATGCTGCCAAGGAAGGAAATGGGGAACTTCTGCCTGCAATTTCCGACTCAGCCAGGAAGCTCAGGAGGTGACTGTGGGCCAATTGTTCTCTCTCACAGGATCACAGAATGCTGGAGGGTGCCTTGGAGATCATCTAGTCCAACCCGTTACTGAGCACAGGCAACTACAGCATCCCTGACAGGTGGCCTCTGCTTGAAACGTTCCAAGGAGGGAGAGTTCACAACTGGTTGTTCCAATGTTGGCAGGTTGTCCCAGTGCTGGACAGCGCTAACAGTTGGAAAATCCTTCCTTGCATCTAGCCTGAATCTCCCTCTCAAATAAGCCTACCACACAGGATCGTCGTGGGGATAAAGTGGGGAAGATAAAGGTGCAATAAATTAGAAATAATAAAACCCAAGATTAATTTATTTAAAGTATTGCTTTTAGTATTTTGTGCAGCTGTTTACAAGTTACCACCTTCACATTATATTGATGGCTTCTTTTGACATGGCGTTTTCATCAGCACAGGCCATATTGAGCTTCATGGAAAAGCAGCATATAAACATTTAATATACACAAAAAAGTGAAATTGCATTCTCTCTAGGCATGCAATGAGGGAGAAAAGCCATGGCATTTTCCTAGCCTTTGTTCCAGTTGCATTGGGAACAAGGAGGTCGTATCAAAGGCTTTGTGGGTTTTGACTCCTGGGGGTGGGGAGAGAGGTGGTGCCATTCAGGCATTCAGGAAAGAAGCGCCAGCGCTCTAAGCAAACTGCAGGCGCAATCCTATCCTACTTACGCCACCGTTGTAACCAGCGGCGCAGCGAGAACGGGAGGCCCCAGAAGGGAAAGGGGATTCAAATCCCCTCCAAAAGGGGAATTCAAAGGGGATTTGAATCCCCTTTCCGTTCTGGGGCCTCCCATTTTCGCTGCGCTGCTGGTTACAACGGTGGCGTAAGTAGGATAGGATTGCGCCCTAAGTCCCTGTAGCAGAACCAGGTGTTTGGGGAACAAAAGGTCACCCAATGCTACTGACTTAGCTGATGAGGTCACAGATGTAGAGACCGACGGATCAGTTTCAGCTGTATCTCCAAGTCCAAGAGCATCAAGTTTATTTCTAGACATGCATTTAAAAATGATCTACTCGTAAAATTTTATTAGCAGTACAGAACGCGCTAATGAATGGAGCCAGATAGCCCACGAGTGATAAACCGCGAAGGGTTCCGCTATCTTTATCGGTCACACGGGACACAGGCTCCTACCTAGGTCACATAAACCATCTCGGCAGGCCTGCGGTGTTTTCTCTGTGCCATTTTGTACGCCTGGAGGTCGACTGGGTGAGGGGATCTTCCAACCAGTGAAGTTTGCTTCAGACATTTCACAGACCGGAGGGCAGGTTTGACCCATAGCTTGGTTAAATGGGAATGCATGCTCAAGCCTCCAGGTGCAAAAGGAAATGGGGGTATGCCACATCAGCCCTTGCAAATGGCCAGCAAAATGAAAGTTCTAGGATTGATCAAGGCTGGCATAAGTATTCATAGGCTGACCTGTTAATTATACTTGGTCCACCTGGCTAGACCAACTTCCTGCTCAGACTAGGCCTTTCAGTGGGCAGCAGACCGAGTTGAACAACCAGGGGACATGACTGAGGCGTACAAAATTAGGCATGGTGTGGAAAAAATGGAGACACAGAAAAATGTTCCTCCAGCTCTCACAACACCTGAACAAGGTTGGGCCATCCAATGAAACTGACTAGCGGGAGATTTAGGATGGAGAAATGGACGGACTTTGTACAGGACATAATCAGACTGTGGAATTCATTGCCACAAGATGTGGTGGTGGTGGTCACTAGCTGGGATGGCATGAGAAGAGAATTGGACACATTTATGGAGAACCAAACCTACCAATGGCTACTACCCACGACAGCTATGCGTCGCCTCCAGATCCAGTGGCAGGTTGGCTTCTGAAAACCAGCTCCAGAGCAGCAACGGTGGGAGAGAAGTTTGCCTTCATCTCCTGCCTATACAAGCAAGCTGAGAAACAAGACATTGGACTTATGGGCCTGAACCAGTAAGGCTGGGCTTCCTACTCCTGGCTTATCCTCATGTTCTGACATCCAGTTTCAAGCCACCAAGACCATGTTTCCTGGCTTCCAGCGGCTCAGTTCCAACACGAGTGCACAACAGACCCAACATTCCGTGAGCCTGTTCTCCGCATTCCTGCTACAGCAACACCTTGACTTTCATCGCTTTGCTCTTTCAGTCATTTTCAATTATAACCACATTTCAAATTTCATCCACGTACTCTCCTCTTTCATCCAATTTCACCCAACCTTCCACAACGTTCATATGTTTCTGTTTCTTTTATTTCCGTTTATTTAGGTTTCGCATGCATTCGAATGTGTTATACTGTATATAAGTTATTTACGTTTTCTCGCTGGCCAAAATAAACGTGCAGGCTAAATAAGGCTATGCGCTGACATTCATTCAATTTTGACTTTCGTCCATGCACTGGTCCCTAGCCAGATGAAAGTGCAAGGTATTGCTGTATTTGTCAAGTCCTCTCCAAATTACAGCTCTTTAACAGTCTCTCTTCAATGGAGATAATAGCCATATCCAAGTGGAAGGATTGCTGATAGGAGCATAGGGCGTGCATGTGTGGGATTTTCTTCCAAGAAAAAGAAAACTGAGTTAACTCTTGCTCCTTCCTTATTGCTTCTCCCAATTACAGATGATGTTAGTCAGGCTGCCCAGAAAACTTTTCATTCAGGTGGGGAGGGGCGAAGAGAGATAGACTACAGCACACTCAGGGGCCCTCAAACAGAGAGGGCATAAAAACACACAACTGGGAAGCGCATTTACTGGCTAAGTTGGGAAGCCGAGAGAGCGAGTCCTCAATGTGGAACGGCCTCGTAGGTGAGCCAAGCGAAGCAGAAATATCCTGATCATTCAAGAAACAATTAGATACCATCATGTGGGGAAACAGAGTACTTAAAAGGGAATGCACCCCGATGCTTCAATGGGCTTTTACTCAGTGGAAACTGCATTCCTTACTGCCTGGCGCACATTTGCCTGCCTCTTTTCCAGGGCCAGGCAGCGAGATGTGAAGAGCCTCGGCAGTTACTAGTACTCTAAAAACAAACACACACAAAATAGCCCCACTGATGGCAGAATGGAGTGGGGGAGGCCAGAAGGCTCTTGTTTTAACCTCAGCCTGCAAACCAATGGCAATTCTCCACTTCTCCAGGGCTCCCTCCTCCTTCCTCCCAACGTGCCTGTGACCAAGGGTTTCAGTTTGTCAACCAAGATGGACCAGGGCCACTTCTGCCCACACATGCTTAGAGGTGCGGCAGAGCCTTTGTCCCAGTCATCCTGAATCCTCGTTTAACACGATAGCACAGTGTCTGGTGGATTCTCCACGTAACTGGGAGTGTGGCTTCTGAGGACAGTTTCTCTCTCTCTCTGCCTGGTCTTGTCTTTGTGGTGGCAATGGCGTCTGCTGGACTTTAGGTCCCTGCATAGAAGCAGATTGGGGAAAAGGAAGGAGATACACCCCCAACAGCAAGTCACTCACCCACTCCGATCACTACGTGGCTTTACCTTCCCTTACAATAGCAAGCTGACTGAACAGAATACCTCAGAGTATGTGCAGACTGCTTTTTCTTCAAGCACAACTCCCCCCCCCCACACACACACACACACACACACACCACAACAAGCAGAAGAAGAGTTAACACACAAAAGTGTGTTAAAATGGGAAGAGAAGGGGTATGCATAAGTCAAGAAGGGAAAAACAAAATAACCAAGCTTTGGAAAAATGCTTGTGCGCTTGCAGTGTCCATGTGGAGATCTCAGCAAACAAGCAGACCATGACAGGCAAGCCATACAGCAACACAGAATTCTTGTAACGGGGCTACCTCTCGGGTCCCGAGATATGCTTACTCAAAGTTGCAGCCTTCCGGATGCCAATACATCTCTCTGATCCCCAGAGAGGTGGGCGAGAACTAGACCAAACACAGAAGTATGGCTCCCTGGGAGCCAAGTCTGAACACCTTGAGCCTCTGGACAACACCTTAAGCAAGCTCGCTTTGAACCCGTCACTGGTCCGTCCAACTGGACCATATACAACCACCCTGACATTCCCGCCCATCTTCTAAGCTGGCCAGGTGTGTTTAGATGCCCAATCAGCTGGTGCACGCCAATCCCAGCAGGTAGGCTGGCTAGGCCTATTGTCCTGGCTAGACCCAGATAAAAACTGACAACAGCAATTCCACAAAATGCTCTGTCTGCTGTGCTAAAGATACCTTGGGTATGAAAATAGGTCTCGAGGCTAAATTAAGCCCAGTTATGTTCATCTACAGCAGGTGAAAAGGAGAACAGACTGCAGATGTGAGAGACATCAGAAAACATCACCAAGGCGACGGGGAACACACCTGGTTGGCTCATCCTTCCCCACCTGCTGCTCTGCCTGTTTAGGACTTATCAGTCCAATGGTCGGTTTTTGCGGCCACTCCAGGCCAACCACTGAATGTCCCCATCTCACTCAGGTCACTGAAGAGGCAGCGCATCACAACGGGGGACTCCTAAAGGCATCCACTGCCCAAAGGCTTCCTTCCCAAGGATCGAGTTTTGGGTTTTTTTTAGGTTTCAGTCTGAGCTGCCTTGCAGGTGAAGCCATGGAGCAGAAATTATCCCAGGGAGTCATGCTGGGCGTTTTGCGGTTGCTGGATTGTTGCTTTTCATTTGTTTGGGATCAGTGCCTCCGTTATTGTTACGATTCTCCTACGTTTGTTTTTGGAAAGTTGTGCATGGCCTTGAGTTTATTTCAACAAGGAAGGAGAGGTATAAATGTTTTTAAGCAAAACACAGACAGAGTGCAGCAGTTTCCCGGCTGGAAGCGCTCAGCCTTGGGTGGATGGGAGACCATTCTTCTCGTGAGAGGTACGGAACAGCCAAGCAGCAAAGCTGAACAGATAAGCACCAGTCACCAACAAGACTGATCCAATGTTATATATATATATATAAATCTTAATCCTCGGAGTCATTTTAATTACCACCTGCCTTTCTCTAGGACCAACACAGCAGCCAGAGCAATGCCTTTCCTAATTGCCGTTTTTAACAACGCTCCAGAGTTGGTCCAAAGCTTTGGAGGACTCCGCATGCTTCCTTCCCACACCTGCAACTGCAGAAACAGCCACTGGCTCACCACATAGTGGTTCAAACTTCACACCAATTTTTCTTCATGTACCTGTTCCCATTATCACCATGCAGGAATCAAAACTGAGCCAGTCTTCAGGCTCTCTTATGTGTCTTCTCCTCATTTCCCTCTCTTCCAACGTCCCCCACACCCTGCCACCATCTTAAGCTTACTTATTAAATACTAATTACTAATTAACAAATAATACTTTGCCCACCTGCTGAGTGGGCAAAGCACTCCTTGATGTAATCCACACAATACCCTGTAAGATAAGTATTATCCCCATATTGCAGATGGGGAAGACCGAGATGGAGTTGCTTGCCTAAAGCCCCCCTACTGAGTTAAAGACAGAGGTGAGGTTTGAACCAGCGAACTCCTGATCTGTAGGTTAGTCTTCTCACTACAGTACACATCTCGTTGATCTATTCAAAGGGGTTTTCTCAGAACCATTTTGGATCCTATGGAACAAATGCGGCAACTACTCTAGTAACGAATCAAAGGCCAAGTTAAAGCAAGATGGCAGCCGACATGCCAAGGAAAGGGGGGGGGAGTGTTCAGGGGACAGGAGCGCACTACAAAGCCACACTTGCTTATTGCGAACATATCCGAGAAATAATCACACGCTGCATCTCGGAGACACAGACATTAGCGCGGATGCCGTTTAAAGTGTAATCTCCGGCACATGTGAGCACCTCCCATGTGATGGAGTGGTTGCTATGGTAATGCTCTTTACTGAACAGCAGCCTAAACAAGTCCATAAAACCCATTTACTGATTAGCATGTAAAATACGAAATGCACAAAATCCACAGAGCATGCTGGTTATGGCAGGAATTCCTGGCCATGGAGATCTCCAGGAGGGGTGCAGGAAGGCTTCCTATCAGGACCACACCATTTCCCCTTGCAGGCTCGGACTTTCGAAACAGGTTCCATTTTGCGTCCCCCTTGCAGACTCGGACTTTCGAAGCAGGTTCCATTTTGCGTCCAGGGTAAGAAAGCTCCTCGCTACCGCTCTCCTTTTCTGATCTTCGACCAGGCCTTGCCCACTGTCTCAGTACAGAAACTGACTTCTCACTGTAGGGCTGCCCCGGCGATGCAACTGGGGCGATGCACCTCACGTTGAGATGCAGAACTGCTAGAGAAACTGCCTCCTCCGTTCAAGGTCTGATTGGTACCAAAACACTCAGCATAGGTTAAACCTTCAACAGATCTTGCAGTGGAGTTGCAAGAAGTCAATAGCTTCCCTTGGCTAGGCAGGGAAGAGGGCTGGAGTGCCCTTTTCTTACTCCTGCCTAAGCAATGACTCTGGGGTGGCCAAACCCCCACTACGTTAAGGAAGAAAATACAACCACATCCCAGAGTAACTAATTTCAGGGATGATACGGACAGACAATGAAGTGTGAAGAAAAAAAAAAGGCAGAATGTTGTAGCTGTGATGCAGCGTTTCCAGGAAAAAGTCCCAGGTACAGATAAAGCTGGAGCCAGCGGGTGGCGCAGTGGGTTAAACCACTGAACCATGAGCTGTCGATCGAAAGGTCGGCAGTTCAAATCCGTGCAACTGCTCCTGCCAACCTAGCAGTTCGAAAGCAAGAAATTGCAAGTAGATTAATAGGTACTGCGTCAGCGGGGCGGTAACAGCGTTCCATGCGCCTCGGTGTTGAGTCATGCCGGCCACATGACCATGGAAACGTCTTCGGACAGCGCTGGCTCTTCGGCTTTGAAACGGAGATGAGCACCGCTCCCTAGAGTCGGACACGACTGGACTTAATTGTCAAGGGATACCTTTACCTTACAGATAAAGCTGCTGGCAGGAACTGAACTTAGAACCATGTGCTTGCAAAGCAGGTGCCCTACAACTGATCTACAACCTCTCCCAGTTTGTCGTCGTTGTTTTTAACACACTTTTCTAATCATGGAAATTACACTTTGGCAACTGCTGTAAAATACAACTTCCTAGCCAACGAGCACCCTCAAGGCTCTACAAGTCAGACAGACAGACAGACCAAAGCAGCTATTGCCCTGGCTTCTGGGAGTGAAGTTGGTTCATACGTTGCACTATTAAAAAAGAAAATACACAATCGTGCACCAAGGAAGTCCAGTTGTTGGCTCCCAAGGTATGGGGGTGCGGGGTGGGCGGAAATCACTGCATGCTAGTTTGCTTCTTGAGCACAACCTTGCCCCAAACCATACGCTCTCTGCTCAACAACATATTTGAGTTTTTGCCAAAGTTTCTTCTCCCCCACCAAAGAGCAGCAATGGCAGATTATACTGACTAAGGGAAACACACAACGGGAGATAATGATTTTATATATTTTTTAAATGCAGAGCTGCACACAGCACAGACATTTCTGGAGCCACCTGCAGGCCATGCCACTACATTTCCTTGCTTTCAGGGAGAGCGAAAGCAGATTTTGAGGAATGCAAATTAGATGGTGGGGAACCAGATTCTCTGGAAGAGTTTCACCCGCAAGCAGCTCTGGTCGCTGCTAAGCGGATTCATAACCGAAGGAAACTACTGACCCACCAGTCATGCTCTTAACAGCAAAAAGTTTGAAAGGCTGCACTGCTGGAGAACAGACTTGCTCTCGAGTGTGCTTTTCTAAAAGTGTAACCCACAGCAACGGAATCCTACAACACACTGGAAGGGGAGGAACCCCACTGCTGTCATTTTACTTCCGGGGCTCTCAAAGACCATGCAACTAGTCTAGGCTACAAGGATCTCAACGGATGAAACCAAGATTTCAAGCTAGTCTCCTTTTTCCTTGGGAATTGCACCAAATCCAGAAGAAGAAGAAAAACCTATGTAGTAGCAATACGGAAACAGAAAGGAAGAAAAAACACAGGGTGCATTCCTGCAATAATGGCATTTGCCGTTCATGGGTGTTTACATCCAGAAGACCAATCCAGCACTTTGCTTCAAGGAAGTCCAGCATCTATGTTTTGGAGGAAAAGCCATGGGGAAGACACTGAGCTAGAAATTATTGTCCTTCAGCAACTTGTACCTGGTGTCAAAACACATTGGCATCATCTTCCGTTCTCGCACCGTGTCAAGCTCTCTCTTAAAGCGCTGATCTCCTCCCCCCCTTTTCCTTCACCCAAGAGCTCAATCACACCACAGCACCAAAGAATCCCGCAAAAGGTGAACTAAACTAAGTTTGCATTCTGCAAGTGTCTTCTCAAACTCTCATTTGCAAATGTGAAATTCTGATTTTCCTCTTTAAAAAAAAGTAAAAATTAAAACAATTCTTCATTGCATAGTTTAAAAATAACTCCAGTATTAATGCAGGGCCCCTTTATTTAATCACTGGCTAATTTACTTCTGACAGAAAGTAAATTCCACTATTTTCTGTGAGGCTTTATGAAATTGCCATCATTTTTAATTAATTCTTAATTAAAATATATTACACCACAGCTTCTACCCATCTCTCTTGATATTCTAACATAATCAATTCAAGACCATTTACATATCATTAATTAAAAGCCTTCCCCTCTCATCCTTAAAATCATAATGAGGCTCTATTTCTCATTAGGAGCCTTTAAGGGATAAAACAACAATACAGACAAGTATGAATGGAAATTTAAGCAAATACACCCTTTCTTCCCTTCCAGCTTTTGTGATGGACACCGACACCACGGGACATTCTCCTGCTTTTAACAGTTCCTCCACATCTCCCAGAATTTTTGATCCGGCATCATAGCCAAGCTTAACATTTCAACTACGACAAAAGAAAGTTGCAATTTTTTTCAAGAAAGCTTGACGCTGCAGACAAGATGGACAGCTACTGAAACACAAAGTACGTCAAGATAGGATTCCGCAGTCCAAGTTCTGTCCACACATAATACTGATGAGTATCTCTCCATGCCAAGTGTAATACTCTCACAGCGCAATTCTATCCAACTTACATCACCGGTGTAACCAGCGGGGGTGGGCAGGGCGGGAGGCTTTGGAGGGAAGGGGAGACTTAAATCCCCTTTGAATTCCCCTTGGGAGGGGATTTGAATCCCCTTTCCATTCTGGGGCCTCCTGTTCTCGCTGCACCACTGGTGTAAGTTGGATAGGATTGCGCTGTCAGTGTAATACTCAGTGCCAAGCCGAGACACAAGACTTGGGGAGAAAGAGGCCAAAACAGACTTAGCCAAGAACACTTCTCCCTGCACCACATATTCATACGACAATAGCCATTCTTCTGTCACTAGAGTCTCTCCTTCGAACACTGGCCCACAACAGTGATCTACCATACTCTCTATTAGGGAGGCATGAGCACCCCAGCATTTGATCAGAAACAGAGGCATGTTTTTGCACAGGTTCCAAGCAATCATCCACAAAAAGCTCCAGCCTTCGTGAACCATCCAATCTCTTGCAAAAGCTGAAACATGACCACGAAAAGGTCACGCCTTTTGGAGCACAGACCACGTGTAAAGATTTGCAAAGTTTGGAAAGGAATTTGCCAGCAGTTTGCTCGCAGAAGGTTCAAACTTTGGCGGGACCCATTCATGAGCAAACATTAGAGCAGGGGAGTTCAATATTTCATGCTTCCCCAGCTGAGCGCCTGCAACATCCCTGTATCTCAGGAAGATACAGGAAGTCCAAACAGGAAGTCTAAGGGGCATCGGTGGCAAGGCAAGAGAGCTGCTCTAGGCCAAAGCAAAGGTGGCTCGCTGGCTACACCAAGAGATCTTTCCACTCAAGGTTGAATGCTAAGACTTTAAATGTGCTTAAGAGGGGAATGGATAGCTCCACCATCAAACCCGCATGCATTGTTGTTTTCTAGTACCTGCCAGAGTCAGATGAAATATACCACATTTATTCTTGAAAGGAAAGGCTGAAACAGACAAGATAGTTCCAATAATTAAATTCAGGAGTCAAGATATGTTTTACGCATTCGTAAATGAGCTGTGATATATGATGCTGCTATAAAGAATTACCATTTATTGGTAATGAAAGGTAAAAATTAACCATCTATTCAGTCTGCTCCTCTTCCCTCCCCTCCCCACCCCTGCCATTCCGCGAAGTTTAAGGCTGAAAATGTCCTGCAGGATTCATTGTAACCCACGATTTTTTAAAACCTCCTCTTCTCAATGTTTTGGCGAGGGGTTATGAAATTAATACAACCTTACCTATGATTTTAAAATAACTTGAGTTTAACGGGTAAAAAGCAATGACAAAAAATGTATAAAATATCAATAAAACAAGCATACTAGGTACCTATGATTACTTTTATGTCTGGAATAAAATAAAATTTCATGATAGTTTTCCCCCACCCTTCTTTTTTTTTTTTTTGCAGCACACCTTGATCTATCAAGAGGAAAAATGGCCTCTTGAAAGGGACTTAAAAAAAAGATTAACTCTAGTATTTAACATTTGTGAATCTTCTTAGTTTGCCTTCCTGCTGCTTTAAAAAAATACCTTTTTAAAAATCATCATTATTAATATTCACAAATTTCAAGATGAAAACAAGGAGGTGGAAACTGGATTGCAAAGATAGACAGTTTACACCACAAGCCGTAGTAGACAAAAGGGAGAAAGAGGGGGGAGAGAGAAAAGAAGGATTGGGTCTGCTCCTTGGAAATGTTATGCAGATATATTGTCACCAACATTAACATTATATTTCGGCGCCACGTATCAGGCAAATCAGATTTATATCACTGTCGTCTGCCGATCGCAGGTGCTCCACCACAGCTTGTCAAGACAGCCTGTCTGAGTCTTCACACGTCAGATAGAATCAGAGCACTTGGTGTTTTGGTCTGTTGACAGCAATTTATTTTGATGCGTTGTCACAATATGGAATTCTTCTACGCTCGGCACCAGGGTGCCAGGAAAGTCCTACTGTACTTTCCTGACTGCCAGATGCTACAGGTTTGAGAGGTAAGTGGGGTTTTCTTTGGGAGGGGAGGGCATCTTTCCTTAGTTTGGCTTTGTTTTGAAATTGCAAGGAATAGGGAGCAAGATAGCTAACACCTGTCTCCTTAAGATGATCATTAGAGGCCTACGCTGCAGAAAGACCAAGCTGTAAGAACCCTTTGAGACCACTTGGAGATGCTAACACGTAATCCCGAAGACTGATAATGTGAAAGGAGACATGGCCCAAGTCCATGGGGTGGAATGGGAAATAAAGGAAAGATCTGGCGACGACTACTTAATAATTATTAGACTTGGCATTTGCAGAGTGGTTTCTGAGTGGAGGACAGGTCTATCAATGGCTCCTAGTCTCAAGGGCTGCGCACAGCCTCCAGGCTCGGCAGCGGAGTGTCCCTGAATCCCAGGTGCCAGGAAGCAACAGTGGGAGGTTGAGGAAGGGAGTATTGCTGGTTTCATGCCAGGGAACAGGAAAGACAGAGGGCTCCAGCATTTCCACTCGACGGGGACTCTCCACCTATAGGAGTAAACCTCAGTTAACTTAATGTGCATTAGATTACCCATTAATCACTGCAATACACAGTAAGTGTGGCTCCAGGAGTGGTAAAAAGGATGGACTTTTGCAGTCCTGCGACACGTGGGGGAGCAACGGTGGGGGAGAGAGAGGGTTGCTTTTCACTCATTGGGTGAAATGAGGAGCCTATTCCCCCCACCACCATCTATCCACACCAATGATAGAGTACAAAAACCAAACCATGTCAGTTATTCCATATTTAGTTATCAGAATGTGTAATTTTTATCTGTATTAGGTTACACTGTAGAAATTGCAAAAGCCCTAGAGACTAGTCAATACAAACTTTCATCTATCTATCTATACTCAATGACTGCATGTACAAGAGTGTGGTCTTGCATAAATAGCATGAGAGATTTTAAACGTATGGTCCCTGAAAAGGATATTGCCGAGCTGGGAATGGTGCAAAAGAGGGGCAACCCAGACGATCAGAGGACTACAGCACCTTTCTTATGAGGAAAGGCTACAATGCCTGAGGCTTTTCAGCTTGGAAAAAAAAGGTGATTAAGGGGTGTGTGATGGAGACATACAATTATGCATGATGTGGAGAGAGCAGACAGAGGATTTTTCTTCTTCTCTCCCAGGACTAGAAGCAGGGCTCGTTCAACTGGTGGTGAGATATTTAGGACAAAATGCATCATTAGCCTATGGAATTCATTGACACAGGATAGGATAATAGATACTAGCTTGGGTGGCTTGAAAAGGGTATTGGACAAGTTCATAGAGGGCATGTTGATCAATGGAGGGCAGGTTGATCAATGGCTACTAGTCACGATGGCAATGTGCCGCCTTCGGTTCAGCAGCAGTTTGTCTTGGAATCCCGCTTACAGAGGAGCAATGGTGGGGGAAAGAGAAGGATGCTTTTCATTCCTGCCTGTGGGCCGTCCAGTGGGCAGAAAGTGTGGGAAACAGGATGCTGCGCAAGATGGGCCTTGGGATTGAACCAGCAGAGCTTCAGTGCAGTTTACAACAATTAAAATATAAAAGGAAAACAGGATTTAAAAAACAAAAAAACAAAAAAAACACCAATGAACAAGATCGCAAGATTAAAAAGCAGCAATTAAACCACTACCCAACACAGATTTCAAAGCCTGGGAGGATAAATCTTCTTTGTCTGGTGCCAGAAAGACAGCAAGAGAGGTGCCAGGAGAGCCTCCCCCGAGACAGCTCCATCATCGTGGCGCTATCACCCAGAAAGCAACTTATATGTGCCTGTATAGGAGAGGAGCGGCGGCACACATACCGAAGACTACCAGAAAGGAATAGCAGTCTGTGCATGCAAGGGAGTGTGCATGCACGCCACTCTTTGTGATGGTCCACTAGCCAAAGTTTACTTTATCCCCCCCGGCACCTTGTGGAGCAGAGGAGAGTGTTCAAGTGCAGCACATGTTCAGAGTTCAGAATCCTAAGCTGGGAGTGAGCGAGAACAGTTGTAGAGCATGTGCGCGAGTGTGTGGGGAATCGTCTCTTAAGAGGAGAGCAGAAAAATACTCTACCATACAAAGAGAGCAGTATGCACAGCAGCTTACCACACCCATCAAGATAATACAGCAGTCAAAAGGCTGGTAAGAGAGCTTGCGGGCAGATTCTTGCAGGAGCTGCCAAGTGTACACAAGGCCCGAGAGCTGAACAACGGGCCTCAAGGTATCCAGTCCGCAATGCAAGCAAGGAAGACTGAACAGGGACAGCCTCCAACGCTAGATTCAAAACGAGGCTTTAACATTTGAGAGAGAAGCAGCTAGCAGCAGCGAGGCACACAGGCTCCTGCCTGCAAGGGGCGACAGGCAGGCCCAGCTCCCCCTCCACCTTCCCAGGCACGGAGAAAAGGCTTGAGGTGTAAGCTGCCCGCTTCAGATCTGACCTCAAAAGCTTGCGACGCTTTTCCACCCAGGGCTTGATATCAAGATCCCTGCAACTCATCTTCAAATACCAAGGCCTAACTTCACGTTTGTTTCAAGGCGAAAATGTTAATGCGTTTGCTTCGGTACCTCCCAGCTCTGGCTTCCACTTCTCCATGAAAACAGCAAGTCCTGCACTGCAGGGATAGAATGAACATCACAGAAACAAAAGAAGGCTTGGCTATTCTATAGATCGTCCCCAGTCTGCAGGAAATCCACATAGGAACCTTCTAGTTACAGAGAAAGATGCCATTGCAGCTAAAAACAGGACTACCAGCTCTGGTTCTCTGACTAAACGGGGGCTAAGAAATGCCAAACCCACCTAAGGAAGCTGGATCTCGAGTTAGCCAATACTGTTTCTCCCTGTGGTTGCAGGAAGGCGTAGAGGAACACGTGCAGAGTGCCTGTTCCTAGAGATCTCCCTGGCCAAAACCAAACCTTGCTTGGGTATCAAAGATTGGAGGGGCTGCAGGGTATAAATGAAACATAAAAAATGTGACTAATGGCTGTTGATACACCTGGTCTCCTCCTCAGGTTTGTCTAATCCCCTTTTAAAAGCCAGCTGAGCCAGTGACCGTCACTATATCTTGCAAGCAAGAATTCCCCAGACTAGTCATGCATCATGAGGGATCTCTCCTTGAGTCTCCAAAAAGCACTTTTCAACCCACCCCCCCATCTTCACTCAAGTCTTTTCCCCGAAATTTTCTTCCTCTCCATTTCCCAGCTCCCTTTCCTCACGTACTGTCCAAGGCCCCCTTTTCTCTATGGGGACCAGCCTGAGTTTAGGTGAATTTATGGTATTTCTTTTAATTCACACCTCTAACCAGTACTAACTAGGCACAAGAAAGCAGAATACTCGAAGACACTCCTAACCCTGAACACCCATTGACAAAAGCAAGAGTTAAGCTGTGTCAGGGAATTGTTTTTCAAGGGCTGATTGATTTAACACAACCACATCCACTCTCAAAATCCCTTTTAGAAGCCTAGTTGCCTTTCCCAACAAGTTTGTCTCTGTGGATATTTGCCTTGTTTCGTTATGGAACTCCTGACACTTCTAATAGAGCCTCCAAATACACACACACACACACACACACACACACACACACACACACACACACACAGTTGCACTGCCAGGCAATAACCTTCACATTTTACTCTTCACTCATAATGAAAATTAAGGGGGCCTGACCAGCATGCCGGAGAGCTTTCAAGAGCGCACACACAGCAAATGCAACAGCTTAAGCAAGAGCAGCAGCATTTGCAGAGACAACATGAATACAAAGCATGGGGCCATGGCTCTCTGGAAAGAGATACCCTGTTTCCCCTAAAATAAGACCTCCCCCGAAAGTAAGACCTAGCTAGGATCATCAGCCAGACGGATGCGGGCCCCCCTCAGCACCCCATGCAAACCCCCCCCCCAGGCACTTACTTTGACCGATTAAAGCTTCATTCTTTCCCGAGGGTGCAAAGCACGTCGTCTCCATAATGGAGGACTCGAGTCCTCCACAATGGAGACGACATGCTAGAGAGACTCTGCAAGGATGCAGCCTCCTTGCTGGCCTCTCCAGCACGTTGTCTCTATGGTAGAGGACTCAAGTGCAGGCCTTCCAGAGCCTTGCACCCTCAGGAAAGAATGAAGCTTTAAATCGGTCAAAGTAAGTGCCGGGGGGGGGGGGGGTCGCACCACAGGTTGGGAAATAAGACCTCCCTGAAAATAAGACCTACTGCATTTTTTAGCCAAAATTAATATAAGACACTGTCTCATTTTCGGGGAAACACGGTACTGCATGGTTCCAGCATGTTCAAACGCTGGCAGTATCCCCAGATAAGGCTGGGAAAGACCCCTACCTGAGGACCTAGAGAGATCATTGGTCCATCCATGTGTTGTCTACACCTACTGGTGGTGATTCTCCAGGGCTTCAGAGAGGGGATCAAACCTGGGACCTTTCCGCATGCAAAGCATCTGGGAAAATAAGTCTCTTGGAGTAGGGACCTGCTCTTAACTATATGTAGAGCCCTACACACACTGGATGGCACAGTAATCGCCATCACCATAGTAAGTTCTCTCTCACAGGCACATTCAGGCCTTTGTCCTCCCCCCCCCCCCCAAGGCTTGGCCCTCAAAAATCTCACTGGTTCCTGTGGTTTTTTGTTTTTGCAAGAAGTTTCACTCTACAGGTCTAAGCTATGCTAACCATTCTATACACCCAGGTGTTACACACAAGGATATTCTGTCATACTGTTTATGGGGAAACACACAATTGCAGGCTTTCAATTCAAGAACAAAAACACATCAACATATCATGACTTTGTAGCCGATGATTCTACAGCAGGAGGAGGAAAATAAAAAAACGAAATAAGGGATGCAACTCGAAAGCACAAGGAGGCAAATCACCCGGCATAAAAAGAAAGCTGTAATCTTACAATCAACCCTTAAGGAACAGGCTTGATATGCTGAAGTGTTTGTTCCAGAAGCAGCGATTTCATACTCGCGTACACAGAGTGGGGGGGGAAAAAGGGAGGGGAAAAAACATGGGACACGGGAAAGAAAAACATTCCTGTAATTTTCTATGCCATTTTCTATGCTTCAGTGGAGCTAGGCTGGGGAAAAGGAGGAGAAGCGCATAGATTCCACCCAGAGCGCATCAAGCTGTGTGAAGGGGACCCAACAACCATTTACCCAGTCAATCAACCTCCACTCTGCTCTCACACAGGCTAGAATGGGAGCTCAGGAAATGGGAATGTTTTTTTAACTCCTCCGTTTTGCCTGACATAAGGTAATCATCTGGTGGGGGTGCCACGCTATAAGTCCTGGCCAGTGCTTGTGGCCTTTCCTCACCCTCTGTGCCAAAAAGCAATGACATGTGCATGTCCCCCATGAAGCTGCGGGTTGCTAAGAATGGTTGTGTGTAGGCTCACTGCTCTGTCCTCATCACTCCTTCACAATCCAACAAGCCATAGTAAAAGAGGCAGATACAGGGAGAGAGACCAACTGGCCGGGACCAGCCTGATACACATCTCCAGGCCAGACTGACCGGAACAAAACATTTTGACCACAATCACCACGAAGCACTTCTTTCCCCTTTAGAAGTGTTCTTTAATGTATTCACATCCTTTAACGCTGTGGTAATGTGGTGGGTAATTAAAAGCTAGGTCTAGAGTAGCTGTAGCCACTGTAATGGTCTTAAAATCAGACACCAGCCATGCCAGGAAGAGAGTCCTGTTCATTCATTCATTCATTCATTCATTCATTCATTCATTCATTCTACACAACTCCCAGGAACTGGCTATACCAAAAAGTCACACATGTCCACTCTGCCCTATATCATCATCATCATCATCATCATCATCATCACCACCACAGACCTTGCAAGGTAAAACAGAAGTGCCCAGGAAAGGTTGCTATACATACTGATTGTGAGTTTTTAAGATGAAGGCAGCACATAAATCTTTTAAATAAATACATCTTGGGAGAGCATCTCCCACTTTTTCCAAAACAAGCCACCAGGATGCCATCATGAGAGATCTCCCCATATCTGTTCCCGACTTCTCCTCCGACACCAACGCAGCATTACTCAAAGAGCAGCAAGATAACATGACCAAGAGAACATTCAGGGCCGCTGAAAAACTCTAGATGGCTTGAAGCCATCACTCAACCAACAATTATTGCTGCCTTGAGACACCCTGAATATTGAGTTCGCACTTGGCACGCTTGTGTGAGCAGAAAATTAACACAGAGAGTACCCCCATTCATTGGCCCCCATTCTCTCTTACCTAAGAAGGGAGCACACAGCATCTCCCAAACAGATGTCCTATGGTTCAAGAGATGGTGGGTGTTCCCTCCTTACACGGACAGGTGAACGAGGTTATATGAGGAGTAGAACCAGACCCAGCCTGAGGAGCAGCACAGCAGATTGGTGGCTCCTGGCAAAATCAAGGCAGAAGTGTCGCTTCACAGCAGGGATCAAACACCTACTATTTCTAACCTTGTAAAACAGGAAAGAAGATGGATACCGTTTCCCAACTGAGTCTGCAATCCTAAACACAGTTACCTGGGAGTAAGCCCCATTGAACACAATGGCGCTTACTTCAAAGTAGACGTGCCTAGGATTGCACTGTGAGATAGGGAGACTCTGCCCCATGTCAGCATAAAAGCCAGCTAGTATTTAAAAAGGAGAAAACAAGACCCATATAATTCTTCAGGACCCCCCCCCCCCCAGGTTTGCAGAGCCAGGAGCATGGCTGTGCGATTTGAGAATGGATGTGCTCCTCTCAACTGAAGTAAACGTTTCTGTGTTCCAACAAGCCAGTCTCAAAAGCACCAAACCAGGAAGAAAATCCCCAAGCTGCACAAGGTAACTCACGGACGTTGGTAACGAATGCAGGAGTCTCTGCTGAGGCTCTCTCCTCCTCCCCCCTCCTTTTCTTTTATTTCCCCGCAGGGTTAATCCAGTTCTCTCATCCATAGCTCCCTCCTCTCTGCACAGTCAGGAATTGCCCAGCCAGAACAGTTTGCAGTAAATAGCCCCGTGTGCAAGACAATCTACTCTCTTTATCTGAAGCACAAGGCAAAACGCGGCACATTATGGACTTTAACATTCTCGGGAGCTGCATGTTTTCATGAGGAGGAGAGCGAGTGGGCAGACTGCTAGGTCCTTGGGAGGCTGGGGCGCCATTTACGCTGCTGTGCTATATATGCCAGGGGAATGGCATCATACGGGCCACACAGAAAACTCACTAGTAAGGAGAGCTCCAGATGAAGCTGCTTCATACTGAATCAGACCTTTGGTCCACCTACTTCAGTACTGCCAGCACTGACCAGCAGCATCTCTCCAGGGTGTCAGCTGGGGAAGGGTCTTTCCCAGCCCTACCTGGAAAAGCTGCCAGGAATTGAACATGGGACCTTCTACATGCAGAGCAGGGGCTCTACCACTGAGCTACCTTTACCCAAAGCTGAAGTAAGAAGGTACTTCCAAGAGCTGCTGCACATCCTTTCCTTCAGCCCTTCTATGACATCAGGGTAACTCAACCAATCACTACCGGAGGCTTCATCGCCACCATCAAAAACTCCCTCATTGTGCAACTGGGTGAAGCTGCAGGTAAGGTCACCTAGGCAGCTAGCTGCCTTATTATACCATTGGTCCATTTATCTCAGAGACTGAGTGGCAGCGGCTCTCCAGGGTTTCAGATGGGCATTTCCAAGTGCTACCTGAAGATGTCAGAATCGGAACCTGGAACTTTTACATGCAAACTCCATGCTCTGCCACTGGGCTACAACCTTCCCCTTGGCCCTCTCCAATATTGGAGGGGTAGTGAAGAGAGTCTCTCCAGAAGATTTTAGATCCTGGCAAGTTCATGTGGGACACGACAGTCTTTCAGGTATCTCCAGCCCAAGCTGCTTAAGGCTTCAAGGGTTAAGAGCACCCCTGAATTGGGTGTGGAAATGGGGACTTTTGTTCCTTAAACAGAATATTAACAAACAAATCAAAACAGAAGAGGATAGATCAGCAGTTAATACAGAAATGTGGGACTTGAGGCACCACGCCCCCCCCCCCCCAAATTAGCGTTCTTGTTGGACCACGAATTTTCACTTTGGGTAAAGACTAGAATGCATAAAAATCCCAGCATTCTCCCTAAAATCACTTCAAACTTTTGCACGTGTTCTAAATTAAAGTCCGCAACAGTTCAAGCCTTTGCAAACCATCAATTCCATCTCCCACAAGGGCTCAGACATGCTCCCCCCAAAAGGGTGAATCTTTGCAAGTGCTGCCCGCTTGCGAAATGCCTGAACGGAAAAAAAAAAAGCCACCTTCGCAAGCTGGCAATTTGCTTGCCAGAGGTGCAAACTTTGGGGGGCATGTCGGTCCGTGTTCATCTCAATTCTGCTTGCAAACTGCTTGCCTGATAAGACACTTGAAATATCTCTAGATGCAACAAGGGATAATGGCACTTCCCCTCTGGAGGGGAGCATAATAGGGATCATGCAGCGAAGAGGACAAGTGGCTTATGTGCCATGGAGAACCAGAGAAGCACTTAACACCAGGGGTGGCACTAGGGTTGGTGACACCCGGGGCAAGAACTCATGGCGTCGCCCCCATGAACCTCCTCCCATGCCAGACCACACGATGTGGGGGCCTCCTGGGAAATGCAATTCCCGTGCGAGTCGTGGCGGGGATTGGGGAAAACCCGTTTTTGCACCACCAGTAACAAATAGAACAGAAAGTCATTTTTGTGTGTGTCCCCCCCTCCCTCCCTGGGCTGTCAGCCGGTGCAGTCCGCACGCCCCTGCTTAGCCCCAGCCACAAGGGGAGGAAAGGAGGGTCATAGAAGACCCAACATTTGCACATTTGAGACCAAGTTCCGACTCCCAACTTATGCAAGGAGAACAGGAGTTCAGAAAGAAAGCTTATCATGCATTATGGAGAGCAAAGCACTGCCCTTTTTGTAATCTCTATTAATATCCAGGCCAGGCTCTGGAACATGGTCTGAAATTTGTGGGTTGGGCTTTTTACTCTCCATTAACTTTAATTCTCAACTAGAATTTTAGAAGACAGGTCTGCGCATCCAGAGGAGATTCTCTTCCCTGCACGTCCCGTCCCCCCCGAATCCGTTCAAATGAATCCAATCCTTTCTATTTTGATATGAGACACGAAGGCTCTTCATTAGGCATTTTTGCCTAATGAATAAGAGTTGGCATCCACCGTACTGGAGGGAAACTTCTTTTAAAAAAGAAGCCTGCCTCTGAGCCACTGTGAACAATACTCATACAGAAAGGGAAGCTCACCTCTCTCCATTGGGAAGCAAGCTAGCACAGAGATTGATAGATGGTCTCGGGAGGAAAGAGGAGAAAGGAAGTCTCTGCAAAAGTCTAGAACAAAGGAAGGGGGCTAGGATAAAGAAGACACAGGACCAATGGAAACAGCCAGGATGGTGTAGTGGTTTGGGAGTCGGACTTAGACCTGGAAGATCCAGGTTCAAATCCCCGCTCAGCCACGAAGCTTCCTGGGTGACCTTGGGCCAGTCACTATCTCTCAGCCCCACCTATCTCACAGGGTTGTTGTGAGGACAAAAAGGAGGGGAGGAAATATGTACACCACTCGGAGCTCCTTGGAGGAAGGATGGTATAAAAATGTGAAAAATAAATAAATAAAAATAAAAACTGTGCCCTTTCCACAGACAGGCTAAATCAGGGAAAAGGAACCAGGTAGTGGGCTCCTGGTATGTAGAAAAAAAAGCCAGGGGGCTGATTGACAGGGCCTGGCCCACAGAGCTCAGCCTACCCAGTATAGTTGTTGGGAAGGTCTCAGAAGGGCAAACACAAAGCGCACAGCTCAAACCCCACCAACTAAAAATACAAGAGCAGCTTTGAGAAGACTCCAAGGTCCGCCTAGTCCAGCCTCCTGCTTCTCCAGTGGTCCACAGGAGCCAGGTTTCCTTATGTACCTCAAGGGCATCTTGTGAACACAGCAGGGGACGCTGCAGGTTCTGCTGTTGGAGGATCTGCTGCACTGTGCCTGCCGTTTTTGCAAGGACGCCGTCTTTGTGAAGTTCTCTTGGGGTAGTTTTGTTCAGCCTTACTTGATGTGTAAGACCATCATTTTATCCTGTAATTATTCTACTCCTTTAGTCATCGAGTTAACTTAAAACTATTGCATTTCTGTAAGTATGTCATGTAATGCAACATTATGCAATTTTACAGGCGTTACTGTTCCCTTGAAAAGAGGCTATCCACAATAGAAACGTGTAGGGAAGAAAGATACTCCAGTCCTGCCAGCTGGTCTTCATGATTTTAGGCCATGGTCTTTCCCCTGCTATTTGCCTCCTTGAAAGTCAGATTCAGAGATACAGTGCCTCTATACATGGAGGTTCCACACAGTCAGTGACAGACCATACCTATTTTGCCATGAAGTCATCTAAGCAAGTGGCCACTGCCTATTCTGCTGCAGTGCATGTCACACATTAGGTGCTGTGTGACAAACCCTCTGTCCTGCAATGCGGAGAGAGCCACAGCTCCGTGGCAGAGCCCCTGATCTGCACAGGCCCCAGGCTCAATCCCTGGCAGCACCTCCACGTAGGGATGGGAAAGAGAAACCTGGAGAGAGGTTGCCAGGAGATACAGACCGGAGCGTTTCTCCTTTTTTGCAAGTGCCACTTTTGCAAGCACCACCGCAGTGCACAGAAGCCAAGAAGTGGGGAAATGTGCCCCACCTTTGACTCTGCCGTGGAGGGGAAGCTTCACCAGTTGCTGCAGCCGCCGCCTCATCTCTCTCCCTGCTCTGAACCTCTTTGGAAGGGCTGGGCTGTCAGAGCACCACAGACTGGACGCTGCCACATCGGGTGGTGCGAGGCCAGGTGTCCCACAGTCCCCCTTAGGCCTTAGGCAGTGGGACTAAGAATCACCACCTGCCATACTGTGAAACACCACCAGCACATCCTATTATACACATGCAAAGCAAGCATGTAGACAACACTGAGCTAGCTGCCAATGGCCTGGCTCGGTAGAAGACAGCCAAGTATGAATCTCCAGCCAAATCAACTTTCCCTGGACAACTCCAAATTCTAGCATTATCAATGGATGAGACAAGAAGAGACCATGAGAAAGAAACCGTCCATGGTCAAATCAAAAAGAGAACCCAGAGCTCTTAAACGGAGAGGATCATTCCAGGCAAGAGGCATTCAATTTTGATGGGATCCATTCCTAGTCACCAAACTACCCAGTTCTGTCAGTGCTGGCTTCTGAAGCAGAGAGCTCGTCAGAGGCGGGCATGCTGGAAACAGGCCTCCCAATTAAAAAGGCACTAAAGAATCCCTTCTAGCTCCACCTCGCAGGGTTGCTATCGGTACAGGTTATAATCCTAGATTTGCAGGGCTTTTCTGACGGCAAGCTGTCTGGGGTAATTACTAGGCTGTCTGAGCATTACTATTGAACTCTGTCCCGTTTCATCTCCCCGAGTGACCACTGTTTGTTATGAACCCAACTACTAATAATATATTAACGCACAGGCTTAATATACAGTAATATGTTTGCATTTAAACGGCGTTGCACTCTGCACTCTTAAGTGTAGGAAAACACTGAGAACGGAGCCAAACAGTCACACCGGAAATAGGCTATTATGCTTACGGAGGCCACGGAGAAGGACAGCGAGAGCTATTTAGTAACTCGCACAAATAAAATTACTTCACTTTTGAGTGGCAACTGGGTAACGGAGGAGGGTCCTTCATCAAACACCCCGGGAACCGGCAAAGCCAAGCAAACAGGCTACGGTTCTAAAAGCAAAGAGGCTAATGCTTGCTGGACAGTCAGTTCTCTGCCTGCGTTGAACGAAGCCGAGAGCTCTAAGGAAGGGGGCAGGAGGAAGAAGTGACAAAGACAGCCAGACAAAGAAAAGGCCTGTAACCAATCGAGACAGCAAGCATAAAGGCTTAGCATAGGGGTAGCCAACGGACACTCCGCGGCCCAGATATGTTCCCTGGCAGCCTTGAACATGCAAAGTTGTCTTATACCACTGTAAGCATATTGCACCTATATTACTTAGCTTGCCCCAGCTACCTGTATCCTTCTGGGTTCAAGTCAAGAAGCTGGTTTTGACCTTCAAAGCCCTAAGCAGTTGGGGACCGCCCTTTCTATACATGCCCTCCTTTACATTCAGACTGTCTATGGTTCAACTTTGGGTGCCTGGCTTGTCGGAAGTGTGACAGGGACCCACAAGAAGCAGGGCCTTTTTAGTAGCAGCACCAGCCTTTTGGAATACTCTCCCCTCAGAAACCACTTAGGCACCCACTCTTCAAATTTTTAAGTGGCTGATTCTGGCTGTTCAGGAAAGTATTTGATGTTTAGTTACCTTGGCTGGTTGTGTTTTGTTGCTGCTGTTGATTTTGATGGTATTGTTTTCTTTGCCCTGTAAGCAGCCCTGGAATTTATTTTTGTCATTGTTGTTTTTAAAAAGGACAGGATATAAATCTATTAATTACATGAAGAAAAGTAAACATCCTCAGAGAAAATGTGTTTTAAGTACAAGACCTCTAAGAGTCGGTATTTGTGAAGCAGAAAGAACCAAGAAGGGGTCAAGGAGACCACAGCTCTTCCATAAAAAAAGGCTCCTTCACCAGAAACATGGCGCAAATCCATTCCAAGAGGTCACGCAGGACGTCTGGGCCAGAGAGTCATAAACTCATAGAGAGTCTCCCCAAGTCAATCTCACACACACACACACACACACACACACACACACACACACACACACACACACACAGAGAGAGAGAGAGAGAGAGAGAGAGAGAGAGAGAGAGAGACTCCCCAAGTCAATCACAGAGAGAGAGAGGGAGAGAGAGAGCGCCCATTCCAGCTTCCCCAAATGCACAGCCGAGATAAAAAGGTAATAAGGATGTCAAAAGCTTCACACTCTTGGCCTGGTGCAAGCTAAGCATAAAGCAATAAGAAAGAAGCAGGCCCGGAGCAAGGATCTTCGAGAAGCAAAACACCAGCCGAATAGCCCCCCTTTTGGTGTAGCAAACAGCTTCCTGCATCTGAAAGGGAACTGCACTGAGCCAAGCCATAACACTGGACTTCATGGGAAGGAACCACAGCTTAGAGGCAGAGAGGGCATGCTGCAGGGGTTCAAGGTTCAATGCCAACTGACATCTCCAATTAAACTATCCCAGGTAGCAGGGCTGGGAAAGCCCTCTCTCAGCCAGGTTTTCCAGAGAGTTGCCACCAGTCAGAGCGTGCACAGAGCAGCAGTCTGACTCGGCACACAGCAGCTCCACACCTTTTCAACTGGCTTAAGCTATACAGGCCCCCTGTAACATGGGGGATTATCTGGTGGGGGAAATACTCTTCTATCCCACTCACTGTTTGGGACTCCTTCAAAAAGCACCACAGCTGAGACAAAGCAAGATGCAAAAATATGCAGGGATTACCTAACAGACCCAAACGTTGCCCTGCCTGGGCTCTCATAGGGATCACTCCAAGTTACATTCTGTGACTGCAGAACAGTAGAACTGGCACTTAAAATGACAAGCTTGTGCGCGCGCATGCACACACAGAGGAATTTTGGACAGAGCTTTTCTTTAAAACAGAGCAAAACCATGCTGAGAACTTATTGTTAAGAATGCAGTTCTGTTGTACATATGAAAGACAACTTTAAATACTTAAAACTTTAAGAAAAAAAAACTTGTGCATCTTATTGATGCAAGGCAACTGAACAATTTGAACCGATGCAGCTCTGCTACAACTCTGTCTGTAAAAGGTTCAATGTTTTTCATTTGTATTGAGTTAAAATTGTTATTTTCTATAAACACAAAGAGCCTGGAGAAAGGTAGGAGCAAAGATATGCCACGCTCTTCATAATGCAATACAATATACTGCCCACTTAACCTGAAAAAAAAGAGAGAAAAAGATGCTTCTAGCTAGCCCTCATAGCTGAAAAGCAGGATCCACAGAACGCACGCACACAACCAGTGGCGTAGCTACACCACGCGGGGGACTGGGTCGCAGTGCAGGAGGACACCCCCGTGACATCACACCCGGATGTGACGTCACTTGGTCCTCTCCCGAGCGACGTAATCCGGTGCCAAATGTCCCTCGGGGGGTGGGAGGGAGGGGGAACACAAATTGCGGGAGGCCTCTGCGGCCTGTTTCACCGCCTTTCCCATCGCCGCCATTTTGCTTCTGATCCAGCGGTTTTGACACCCCCCATGTCACCCAGGGGTGGAATGCCCCCCACCCCCATTCCTATGCCTCTGCACATGATGTGCACACACACGCTTCAGGCCTACAGGGTGCTCCACCCTCACTGCACATGATCAGCACATGCATCTCTCTCAGATGGCGCAACAGTGACTGGTCCTCTCATCACCAGCTCGAGCCGGGTGGACAAATGGTGTTGCCCCAAAGACACACACCGTATGTGACCTGCTGACCAAGCAAAAGGTCTTGTGTTGTCGTGATCGGTTCTGGTCACTGATATAACTCCTAGGAAGGGGAAGTGACTGTACAAGCTGCACCACACTTTGCTTCTTGCTGCATCATTTTAAACAGAGCTTTTCCTATTACTCTGCAACAAACCATGACATTTTATACTTTTTACCATGACCAAGCCATGAAATTCTCCAGCCCTTTGTCCACAATTTACACTGGGACAAAGTTATCAGGGCTGCTGTGCCGTTTAACTAAATAGCCATGAAAAAGGACTCCTCTTCCTCCTCTTCTCTCCCTGCCATCTCTCATTCCCCCCCCATGCAAACAGAATGAAGAATTTGCCTATAATTAAAGCACGAATTGTTAAGTGCTGGCAGTAAAAGTTTACAGCCTTGCTCGACAGTCACAAAGATAAGCCAGTAAAAAAATCCCAGGATGCCTTGCCTCTTCCCCGTGCTTTCCCACGTAGGCTAACAATAGGGTTATATCTCTCAGCATCATGAAATCAATCTCAGATTAGGTAATGAAATATGCACCAGGCCTTTTTTTTTCCCAGAACCCTTTTGACAAATCACACACAATCCTAAATCTTCATAAATCACGATTAAAGACAAGTGTATCATCACCAACGCATATATCTTCCCATGCCTGACCCAGAGACTAATGAGAAAGGGCCTCGACTATCTCGTCTGATTAATTAATTCAAAATGTCTGCTGTTATTCAAATGTGAGGCTGGTATTATTTGAATAACACTTGACAGCAGTGCCTGAAGATATCATTTCTGATTTGTGAAGCTGCTGCGGCATAACTGATGATAGTTTATGAAAATGTTCTGTCGGAGCGGCTTTTCTTGGCACAAACGGTGAAAGGATCCTTTCCTGAAGAAACTCGTTCCCTTCTCTCGCCCCCACAGCTGCGCCTCCGCCTTGCTTCTTAGCCTGTAAAAGTTACTAACATTATCAAACACTTCTAAAATGCTAACGTATCGGAAGACTCTTTCTGTACCCCCCTTGACTCAATTCTTAGCTTCTCAGTTTCTCAAGTGCTGTTTAACAGTGTTGCAACATTTGGTCGATTAAACTAAGCAATCAATTAAGATGCCCCCAATTAACGGAGCAACAGATTTTCAAGTTATTTTAAATACAAATGCTTCTAAAATTGTGACACCTGAGAAGAGGCACACCCTCCCCCCCCACCCAGAATGCCTCTCCTGAGATGAGAAAATGCCTATTCTAAGATGGCAGCTTATGGAGATACATGTGCATTATCACACAGTGGATGGCCGGTGCGCCTTCAGAAAAGAGGGGTCCTCCACACAGAAACAAATGCCTCTTCCAAGGTCTTCTCTGATGCATGCGGTTCAACACATTGTTGTTTCTTGGTCAATGTTATTTCACTGTTTATAGGATATTGTTTTAATTATGTTTTTATTCCCATCAGGTTTTGTAACCTCCCTTGATCTCTTGGACAAGTAGTCTAAAATGTCAGTATTTTTTTTTAAAAAAAATATTGAAATAAAAAGACGACACTATGTTCTTCAGAACTTCTATTTTTTCCTCTAATGTACAGTTTCACAGGTTCAATCTATTAATTGACTAGAATTCACAAGATTAGCCTAGGTTTTTGGTGTCTTTTTAAACCAAGTGATGGTCCTATTATACATCCTTTTCATATACTATATACAGTGTTATTCAAAAAGGATGGTGCAAAAGTAAGGCTGATTTATTCTTAAATGAACCGACATACCATACCGTCATGACATGAAAAGACAGAAAAACGGTCCAAGTTTCACATGCACATTACAAATGTTCAATGTGGGCACTTGCGTAGCTACAATGGGGCAAGGGGGGGGGAATGCCCTGGGTGACACCTTGTGAGGAAACTGCAGCTGTTTCCCCCCATTACCCCATTGGAGCTACGCAAGTGCCCACATTGAACATTTGTAATGTGTATGTGAAACTTGGACCGTTTTTCTGCCTTTTCATTTCATGACGGTTGTGGTATGTCAGTTCATTTAAGAGTAAATCAGCTTTACTTTGGTACCATCCTTTTTGAATAACCCTGTATTTTTCTTATTTGGACAACAGCCAAAAGGCTTCACAGAATGACGTCCTTTCCCTTTCCTGAGTCCGTCTGACCTTGCAGGAGAACAAGGGGGCAAAGTCTTTTTCTGGCACTCGCACAAAGATGAAAAGTTGGAGATGATGGAGCCATTTTATCCGGGGGCAGGGAAGAGAAGGTGCATACACTCAAACACCCGAGCTAGTCAGGCGCAACTGCTATCCTCCAAAAACTCAAGAGCAGGGTAATAATGACCCCATTTAATATATGCTAACAGATGCGGTAGTTTTACACTATCAACAAAGTAAAAAATCTGGCAATACAGAAAGGAAAAATGGAAGCCAACACACAAGAGGCAAATGACATGGAGATGGACCTGAGCTACGCACACCTATGTTTGCTTTAAGCCACTGCCCTCTGGGGAGAACCCTCAACATTTCTGGGTCCTGGCACATTCTCGGGGGACGGGGACAGAGCAACAAATTACTTGGGCTGTGCTACATTAATCTTTCCAAGACAGATCAGGTCTTCACTGGTTACCGGTCATTATAAGTAGGAAATGACCAACCACTTCACAAAAATGGAGAGTGTTTTTACCCAGATAATCTTATTATCCCCCCCCCCCAAAAAAAATGGAGAGCGTTTCATAGCAATACAGACAACAAGATATTCCGACATGCATGACAGGCAATGGTGAACAATGCTTGATATTAGGAACAAAGGAAGCTGTCTGATCCCAGGTCAAATGTCCCCCTGTCTCAGGCTAGCAACTGTTGCCCAGAGCTCCAGAGAGGGGTCTTTCCAACCCCTACCTGGAGATGCTGCCAGGGATTGGATCCGGGACCCACTGGACGCAGGGAGGGAATCTACCACTGAGCCACGGCCTCTTCCTATAAGAAGTCTAAAAACTAAAATGACAAGTTGCGCAACCCTCCCTTCATACTTGCATCCCTGAATCCAAGTGCCAGAATAAGAGGCAATGAGGTGCAGTGGCTGGAATGTTGGGAAAGCTCACAAGGTGGTCTCAAACAAAATTAATCTCTCATCCTATTGAATGGGTTAACACCCATAGAGACAGCCAGCGCTGAGTTATTGAAGGACACAAGCATGAGAAGTAAATAAAACAGAAGGGGGGGGGGAGATGAAAGCATAGCCATCCAGTCCAAATTCCTCACCATTAGCACCCTCGTGAAGGATCCACCTTGGACAGAGGATTCATAACTGCCACAGGCAGCTTCCCTCTGTGCAAGCCTCCAGCCAAATTAATAAAGCCTCTTCAATTATTTATACAAATATCTAGCAATGGACCCCCAGAGCGGCCTCCCCACTGCCTCCATAAGCAAGTTTTCTCTGCCCCTTAATGTACAACTTCTGCGCGGGGGACACATTTTCCGTCCAAAGGCTCCTCAAGTCCTAAGAGAATACCATATCCTTCCTACAGCATCCAAAAGAGAGTCCTTAGCAGAGCGAGAGAGTGAGCCACCAACCCACGTGCATCAAGCTAAGAAGACCAAAGACATCAGAGTGGGCCGCCTCTCAGCCCAGCCTTAAACGGGTCTGTCAAAACAAAGGAGAGCCTCTTAAAAGCCGCGTGGTGGTGGGGAGTTTGACATGAAGAAGCAGCTTGTGTTTACTCAAATGAAGCTATTTTTTAAAATCTCTGGATAAGACAAGGATTATTCAGCTGGAAGGCAAGAGGAGTTCCCTATGAAGAGTGTAACAAGTAGTATTCACAGAATCAATAGAGTTGGAAGGGGGCCTTCAAGGCCATCTAGTCCAATCCCCTGGTAGAGGCAGGAAAATCCTCTTAAAAGGAGTAAACAGGGAAGTAGCAGGTAGCTCTCTACATTCAACGCTTGGCGAGATTAAAACATAAAAGACAGCTTCCCATCTACCAGCGTACAAGAAAAAAAATGACACACCTCCGTGAACTCGTAGAAGTCTCATTTTGGCATAGAGAGAGGCAGTTGCTCCCTCCACAATTATGGTTTTGTTTGGGGTGTCACTTTCTTTCCACACACACACACACACACACACACACACACACACACACACACACACACACACACACACACACACACACAATCCCCAAACAAGGAATGTTATAAAACAGAGAGGCAAGTTGAGCCCACCAGAGCAACTGAGAGACAGACAGACACACAATTATGGGGAGGAGTTTACGGATCTCTCAAGCAACCATCCGAGCCTCCTTAGGGAGGCCTGCTTCACCCTCTGAGACCGGGAGATTTGTTTCAAAAGGAATCCAAGTATTTATTCAGTCTTAGTGTAGCAGGGTTCTTAATTGTACGACTTCCTTTTGTCTTATTAGAATACAAAGATAATCACACCTTGGGGGATTATATTCTTTACGCATTGCACTGCCAAAAGCTGCGTGGCCAGTTATAAAGATTTTATTTTATTACTTAAAAAAAAAAGAGAGAGAGAAAAAGAAAAAGAGAGAGAGAGAGAGAGAGAGAGAGAGAGTCTTGCTAGCAGTCTCATAACCATTTTAAAAACTGCAATATCTTCCAGCAGCCCAGCAACAAGCAACTGAAAAATAATGCCCCCCAAAAAGGAAGAGGGTGGGGGGAAGGGAGAGAAAGATGTGAAAGGTACAGACTAAAACGAATATAAATCAATCATCATGACAGAAGTAGCACTTATTTGAGAGTCAGAAGTGAACTAAATATTCTGTGTCAGCAAAATGTCTCTTGTCAAAACCTGCTCTTTGAAATTTCACTACAATGTACTGAGACAAATGTCCCTTCTAACGCTGCAGAGGGAGAAATGGTCTCTATCGTCATAAAAAAGGTACACCTTCTACTTTCCAGGCCAAAAACAGCGCATGAACTGCTCACACACCCCTATGCTCTACGTTGGGAGAAATGTTGCGTTTTTACAGTCACACAGGCCACACCGCTTCCTTTCACCCGGCACTCCGAAAGGACAAACGACGCCCAAGCACAGCAGCCCGAAGCAGTCCGTGGAAGGAAGGCACGCCGAAAGGCTTATTTGCCCCCCTCCCCCATGTGTTCATTTTGTGGAGAGAGTATTAATCTTCATGAAGGTTATGGGGACATCAGCATGAAAGGGTGCGTTTACGTGCCGTTCACTTGGCAAAGAACACGGCCAAGGCCCTTAACGCTGTACAGATTGCCCTCAACAGTACAAAGGGAGGCAATCTATCCTAGGTAAACGCTGTGTCTTTTGTGGAACCACCTTCCTTCTGTGGAAGAAAGAGGCTATGCAAGCTTCACAGCCACACAGAACTCCTTAGCAGGCAAAGTTTAAAAAAAACCTGGAAGGAGAGGCATCTTGTAAAGTGATGGATCTGGGGGAAGAGCACGTGTCCCTATTTATCGCACATAGCATGCTTTTCAGTGGCTATTCACCAGTGTCTTTGGCATTTTTTTTAAAAAGACTGAGCCCCTCTGGGGCAGGTAGCCATCCTTTCATTTATTTTGCTATGCAAACTGCTCTATGAGTTTTTGTTGATGTTGCCAAAACGCAGTCTAGAAATATTTTTAACAGGAACTAATAAATGGCCAGATCTTCAGTACAGACCAAACAGATGCAAAGAGATTTCACCTGCTTTCCCCTTCCATGAGATCACCTAACCACAACAATTTGCATTTTAGAGACACACAAAATACATTAGCCAGCAAGAGGATGCTGCAGAAGCCATAAGGCATTGCAAATTCATAACCTAGTGGTAGCTGCTAAGTTATAGGTGCTTGAAATCTTGGAGACTCACTGCCTGTCAGTGTTGACAATACAGAGCTAAATGGATCAGATGGTCTGACTCAGGAGAAAGAAGCTGCTTATGTAACCTTGCTTTCTTCTATGGCTGAAAGAGGGTTTTCAATTCTTGCTTGCTGAAGAGTTCTGTGCAACTTAAAGGCTTACATACAGCTGATGGCCCAACAATCACCAGTCCTTCCCCCTTGATCTTGAGGGAAAATAAGCTCTCGCATACCAATCCGCAGTAGATCACCCAAATCACAAGCATTGCAACCACTCAGTGCGCAACACAAGTAACCAGCCAAAAGCAAAAGGATTTGCTTCTAAGAAATCATACAATTAGGATAAGGCACATGACTTGCTTTCCAACAGCCTCAGAACGAAACTAAAAAAGGTGCATTTTTTGGCATTTTCTAGCAGGAAAAATTTGGACCGTAAAGTTAGCGCACCATTCCCAAACTCACCCTTTCTTCCCTCCTAACAAGCATGGTCTTCTCTCTTCATCTTACGTGCTTCCTGAAAATTGTAAGGCTATATTCACACAACCCATTTTCCCCCCTCCACAAAGCTGCACATTAGGAGGGATACAAATCTAGTATGAATTCAGAGGGCACACCACCACACACCCACAAGCTCACCCTGTGCACAATCACCAAAAAGGTCAAGGGACACACATACACATCCACTCATAATGAAGTATGGCTTTCAGGAAGTCACCCTACAGACAGTGAGACACAGCGGGTTAAGCCACAGGTGCGAATCCAGCCAAGCATTCACTGCTAGTCTTCCCCAGCCCTACCTGCACCCTGACCGTGGGACTTTCTCCGTGCAAGGCGTGTACTTTCCGACAGGATTACAGCCCCTCTCTTCCTCAAGACCATATCAGAAGATCCAAGGTTGGTTGATAGTCTCCAAATTAACCCTCCTTACCTAGGTAGGACAGTACTGAAGAAAGGGAAAGACCTCTAACCAAGATGCTAAAACGACCAGTTCCTCCAGTATTAAATATAGCTTTAGGGCAATTTATGTACAGTATAAGCGTACTAATGAAGGGACAAATGTATAAATATCCTCAAGAGTGAAAAAGCACCATTCCCCCCCAGAAAACACGATCCAGTTTTTATCACCAGTTTCCCGAGAGATGACAAACTCTCCCTATGGTTCTGCCTTAAGACATCTCATGCTTTTATCCTTTTGCAAAAATATGAACCGGCGATGAGCCCGACAATGCCAAGAACCACGACAAAATGGATTATTAATGAGAACCTGATCTCCAGAACTCTATTAATTTATGTCTTCCTGTCGGATCCCAAAGATCTATCAGCTTTCTCACTCACAAGGGGGGGGGGGGGAGAGAGAGAGAGAGAGAGAGAGAGAGAGAAATGCCAACGTTCTATTTGGTTTTAAAGTTCCTCTCAGATGAAGAATTCATTATCCCAAACAGAGTCATGTTATTCTCTATTTCCTTGAAGGAGAAAATGTCTTTATCACTTGGTGGGGGGAAAAAAATTGCTCGACAAGCACAGGAATCTTGGAAAACATGTTGTATTCACATGAAAAGAATTGCAGAAAATAGGTTTTTTTCTTCTCTTCAGCATTACACCACTGCTGTAATTACCCAACAAGATTATCAGAAGCCCACATGAAGAAAGATGGACCAAAACACAGACTTACACACACTCCAAATAATTCTACTAATTACAACAATGCAAGTTGAAATGAACTCCCCGTGACAAGTAAACCCAAGATTCCTCTACAAAGCTTAAAATGGCAAACAGATGTAATATAGTCTTTTAAGCCTTCACAAAGGGAAGGGGGCGGAGAAAAAGCCCTATCTAATCTCTGCTTATCATAATATTTATGAAATAAAAAAAACAGAGAGGAAAAAATGGCTATAATGTACTCTGGATGACCTCTGCTTTTGAAGAGGAATGAAAACAGCCTTTTGCTTTTCAATCCCCATCAAACTGGAGTTAAAGGAGGGACAACATTCCCTCGCTCACTGCCATTAATCATTGCTTTCTTCAAGCAAGTACGTATTAATTTCTGTCATCCCAAACATCAGTGAGTATTGTTGCAGTGCCGTTCACTCCTCATTCACCACCAGTTGTTACCAGTTTCCCTACACTGAGCAGAGACAGGGTGATTCGTGTGGATTTCAGTGTTGGAGGCCTTTATCCCTGGGGTGCTGACACCAATTAAGCAGTCTCAAGAAGAAATGGGAACAGGCACGCAAGCCCTTCCGTGTAACGAGAGCTCGCACCTTCCGCTGGCAGGCTGCCATTTTCTGGCGCCTGGCGCTCACAGACGCTCACTGCCATAGCCTTGCGGAATCTCGGGGCATGTTTACACATTTAATCTTCGTAGCATCTCCGCTAATTTCTGGAGATCCAAGGCAGGAATGTGACAGGGCGGAGAGAAAGGGGAAGATTCCACAGCCGCATTTTTAACACGTCTCAGAGAGGACCCATCTAGATAGGCGTGTTAACTTTTAAAAGAGGGTGTCTGTGTGTGTTTGTAAAAAAAAAAAACCAGCAATTTTTTGAAATAGTTTAACCTGAAGACTTGTTGTCACAACAGTCCCTATATGCTCCACAGCTGGACAAGATTAAAATTTAGGAAACGGAACTCCAGTTTCGACTGGAGATTCAAGATGACAAAACAATGTGCGCTGTGTTCTAAGCCTCCAAAATTAACAAGAATGTGTACAATTAGCAACATACAAGCCTGCCAGTTGAAAGCTCTCATACTAACAAGGGAGCGTAGTACTTTGGGGATGGAGTTGTAGGCTCAGCGCAGAGACATCCCTGCTTTGCAAAGACGACAGCCCAGGTTCAACCCCTGGCAGCATCACCCGGTAGGGCTGGAAAGACCCCAGAGAGTCCGGGTCAGTCACTGAAGACAGCATTGAGCTGCTAGATGAATCAACAAGCTGGCTCGGTGTTCATAACCGTGCCCATTTCAGGGTGCAGGAAGCTTGTTATTTATTTATCATTCATTCCTATACTGCCTTCAATAAATGGTCCCAATACAACTAATGAACAATATAAAAACAAAGGCAATTTACAATAAAACAGATCTGACAATTCAAATTACTCAGAGATGGACTCCAGCAGCAGCAGCAGCAGCAGGTACAGGACAGCCCAGCTGCACGAACACAAAAACCTAGCAAGATAAGTGCATCTTAAGCACCTTTTTCAAAGCAAGGCAAGGGGGAGGCCTCCCACACTCCCTGAGGCAGGGAGTTCCACATCTGGAGGGCTATCACAGAGAAGGCTCTGCCCTGCATTCACACCAGTCAAACTTCGTCAATGACAGCACATGGTGCAAGAGCGTCCCCGATGAGCTTCACAGGCAGATAGTATCATGTGGCTGAGGGTTCTCAAGGCCACAGCACGGCAGAGTCCACAACTGCTGACCCAGTCCCCACCCCAAACGCAGACGTTTCAACGCGTCTGATATTGTTTGCACATTACTAAACAGTGTGTAAAGATTCATCAAACTCGCCAGCCAGGCTGTTGATTTTTCCTTTTTTTTCCCCAAGACCGCTTTCGATCTAATCATTCTCCTTGTTTCAGACGTTTACATCTGCTTTTAAGTTTTTATGGTTGCCTTTTGGCAGGCAGCAAAGTGGAGCTGTCGATGCCGCGGCAGAATAATGCAAGGTTTGTTATGAATTAAATATTAGAAACCTTAACGCAGCGGCCAATAAGAATTATTTGCCTTATTAAAGCAGCAGAAGACGCTGATTAAATTTTCATTGCATTGCAGTCTTTTCCCCATTTCTGCTTTCCATTCATCATTCTAATGTATGAAAGCCTTGCCGAATAATGGCGTGGAGACTTAATTTCTGGAATGCAAATATGGCAAAGAAAATGCCATAAATACCCTCCCAGAAAACATTAAACAGTCAGTTCTAATTAAGTGAATACTAACTAAGTAAATATTCTCTTAAAGGGGAAAAAATATAACTCAAGGTGCCAAGAATTCCAGGAAGGAAAGCAATGGCAAACACATTTAAGAAAAATAATAAAAATTAAGAATGGCCTACTTTCCACCTGAATGTCAGGAAGTCACAGAGAAGTTTTAGATAAGCACTTTTGCAGAAACAGAGACCACTGGTCAAAGCACTGGAAAGTCAAGATAGTATGGGGTGGACTTGGGGGCATATTTCTACCTGTGCAAATCATTGCACATGCCTGCCCCCCACCCACCCACCCAGAGTCCAGAAACTACAATATGCAGCTGCAAGACTGCTGCCTGATGTTGTGACCATCCATCAAAACATTTGCACTGCTTGCCTGTATGTTTCCAAGCACAATTCAAAGTTTTGGCAATGTCCCAAGAAGCCCTGAATGGTTTGGGACCCGGATACCTGAAGAAGGCCCATCTTTCCCCGTACGAGTATGCCCATTCAATGTCACCCAAAACAGCCCAGTTGTGGGTGCCAACATCATCAGGTAGTTAGTGGGCAGTGACCCACCACACGGCCTTCTCTGCAGTGGCACAAGGCCTATGGAACTCACTTGCAACCGAGATCAAGACCGCTCCCTCTCTCAGAGGGAAATTAAAACTTTTTTTGTTTTCTCTAGTCTTCAGTTGATAATTTGCTCCATCGGCTCTTAGTTGTTTTGGGTTATGCTGCTGCTGTTTTATTTGGGTTTGTTTTATTACTTTTTAAAGTAATTAGATATAAATGTGTTTCTACTGTTTTACTGCCGTTTGCTAGCCGCCTTGAGCTGCTCGTCCGGGCTTGGAAAGGAGGGATATAAATCTTTTCAATGAAATAAATAAGTTCAAAAATACATACATACATATTTTAATGCAGTAAGGCTACAACTTGGAAGCGTCCAAAAATCAACACTACTCAGCAGTTTGGCGTAAGGTGCCAGTTCTACGATCTTCTGCTTAAAATTTACACGGAATATCTAAATGCTAACAAGAACGGGACTCCCTCACAATTCTCACTACCGGAACTGGACTGTAGTGGGGTGCAGTGCAACCTTGTTTAGTAAATGCGGTCGTCCCCCTATCCCCCCCCCAAGATATCCAAGTAATCACATCCTACGCTGAAGGTTGTTCACATTTCTGCCTTAATGTGCATCATGAAGAAAATGAACTTCAAGTATCCATTTCCCCCAGAGAAAATCTCTTCCCTGAAACTCTGCAACTAATGAAATGGGGGATCTATAAATAGCAGCATCATTACCATGAGAGCCCTTGCTTTGTACTAGTCTCCGCATCTGACCCTCTTTACACTAATAACTACCAGCCTTCAATATAATTCCTCCATAGGATGATCAATATTAGGACAGTTAAAATGTGATGTACATTTAAACCATAGAGGATATTTACTTACTACCAAGGCTAGTTTGAAGAAAGAAAGAAAGAAAGAAAGAAAGAAAGAAAGAAAGAAAGAAAGAAAGAAAGAAAGAAAGAAAGAAAGAAAGAAAGAAAGAAAGAAAGAAAGAAAGAAAGAAAGAAAGAGATGGGTGGGTTTGGTAGCAGAGAAAAGAACTCTCAGAGAAAAGAAATATACACGACTACAGACACTGCTACCTTTCACCCCCTTGCTTGGCTCATGATTATTAAGGAGTTTCTTATTGTCTTTAGCGAGATGAGGGGGCTGCAGTGCAGCTCAACTCTGATGCTAGAGAGACGTGCAGTGACGAGAGGGACACACACCATAATACACCTGAAGTGATCCTCTCCTGAAAGGGTTTCCAATGATCCTCATTTAAATGGTTATTCCTTTCTAAACATGATCCATTCAAGCATCTATGTTGAATACAAAAAAGGGGGGAAGAGAGAGAGAGAGAGAGAGAGAGAGAGAGAGAGAGAGAGAGAGAGAGAGAGAGAGAGAGAGAGAATGAGCGCACACACACACACACACAGGTGTTCTACCTTTTCCCTGTTCCAAGAGAAAAATATTGCCAGCTGCAACAGATTCTTGCAAAAATAAATAAAAATAACTAATATTTAATGTCATTGCTGGGTATAAATTGACCCAGGCTAGAATGATAACCCTGCTGGAAAAGATACGGCGGGGAGGTGGGGGGTGGGTGGGAACCCAGCAGGAACTATTTTATTAGGTGCCTATGGAATGCTCAAGCACTCTGTATAATTTATTGATACTGAGGTATTTATGTTGCCCTTCATTAAAGGTAAATATCCAGTTACATTTGCATCTCCCACGATTCAAAAGAGCTCAAATCGTTCTGCTAATTTCATCTCTCTTAAAAATAAATATGATAAAACATTCCAGTGGGTGGACGAGTTTAAAGGCTTTTATTCTCCGTGACAAAATTATTGATGACAACACATCATAAATGGCACTTACCCCGTATAAGCATGTCACGGGAAAAATGTAAAATATTAGAACAGTTATGCTTGCAGGAACATTTACTTTTTAAATGAAAGAAGATGGGGGGGGGGGGAGAGAGAAGAAGAAGAAAAAAAAAGAGAGAGAGGAGAGACCCTAATGTTCCAATATTAACTGCCATGCAGCTAAATCAAGGACATGTGTGAGAAGCCAACTAGGACACCAAATTTCACACACACTTAATTTGACGCATATTCTTTGCGTCCTCAGGTACTGTATACACAGTAAAATTTGATCGACTTCATTGGAACAACAAGACACACACTTTGCAAGCTGCGCGACTGGACACGGCTGGGCTTCTTCCTCCACACACACACACACACACACACACACACACACACACACACACACACACACACACACACACACACACGGCTCAATTCCTGGCGGGTGAGGGAGGCTGGAAAGACCCTTCCTGAACCCCCAGACAGCAGCTGCCACTCTGTGTGGACAATATAGGGCCAGGACCATCACTGGAGGACTCGGGATAAGGCAGCTTCTTATATTCCTGCCAACCAAATGGATACTGGCTTCCTTTCAAACATAGCTTTCCTTATCTCCATCCCATTACTGGATTGGTTTCAGAGCTACCAAAACGCAATTGGTGTGCGCTTCCACCCAAAGATCACATGGTGACGTATGCAGAAGGTCTGCCCAGTGGTGGGAAATGGTGTAAATATTCATAAAGAAAAAAGAAGAAACAGAGAGACAAGGGTCTATGGTCTACCGGTGTCTGAAAATGGCACACTGGCGCCATAAGAGTTAGGTTTGACCAGTTCCCGCAGCAAATGTGAGAAACTCTTACATTACAACCAAAATTTTAATCATTCAGCCGTGCTTCAGAAAGACCAACAAGGGATTACTGCATGCATTTTCCCCCCTTTGGAAAAGATTACCAGTAGTATTATAAAAAAAGCAAACACAGACCTCTGAAAAATATGTGTTTAAAGGGAAATAAGCAGAGTTAAGTGAAGCTTGCAGACCATAATTAATGCTGCATTAAAAAAAAAACAGAAACAAACAAGTCACTGCAATTAGATGTATGGCCAATGTTATAAGCACTGGAGGAGGGGGTGGAAGGGGTTGGTTTGTCCCACGCAAACTGCTCACATTTTAGCTGTGCGTATAAATAAGATGGCAACTGCTACCCGTGCAAGCGTGCAATGAACGCAAGGCAGGCGATCAGCATCTGAAGGGCTTTGCAAGTTGGGAGAGTTAAATAAGGCAGATTTTTAGATGACGGGGGACTCGGCGACAGCGCAGCTCTTGCTCCGAGGCAGCCGCGGATGGAGCCGAGCAGCGCCGCGGCAACACGACAACAGCAGCGGCAGCAGCTCTCCCACAATTTTAACCCTCAAATCCAATCAATCGTTGCTCTTTGCATTTCAAGCAGCTCCTGGCTGCCACTGCCTGAAGATAACTGTTTTACCACCTCTGTCATGCCTAATTAACAAGTCAGATGTACAATTTAGAAATTTTGCAATTAACCTGCTAAAATATTGCTGGAGGATGCTAATTGTTATGCCAGTTGCCATAAAAGCTCATTTGCATAACTTATGTGTGAAAAACAATTATGAGCAGCGTTTCCAGACGTGGTCCACAAACCGCTCCCAGCTACGGATGAGAGGGCCACAAAAACACTTAATTCATTGCCCACGAAAAAAAGGGAAAAAAATTAAAACATTTCCCCCTTTTCCCACCCACCCCCTGCAACAGCATCTGTTTCTGCAAAGCCATATTCATAGAAAATCCCCAAATCAACAATTAGAAGCATATGTAAATGTGCGATTACAGTTCTTTTTCTTTCACTGACAACTCCCCCACCACCACCACCACACCAAGCACAAGAAGTGGGAAAGGGAAGATGATAAATGCTTCCACTATTCCAATTCACTTGCACCACAAAGAGGAAAAACGTCCGCAGCACCAGCCAGCAGGCAGCCATTCCAGGCCACTCGGCTCTATCTAGTCCTTGCAGTCGGATCACTGGGGGCCACTTTAAACAACAAAGAAGCTAAAGCCAATTGTTTCTTTTGTAAATGGGCTTCTTCTGTTCTTCAACCAAGGCTGCTCAGAGCAGATTTTGCGCTGCTGCCGCTGCCACCACCGCCACCTTGGCCGGTCTTTTGGTCATTAAACTGCAGTCTGCAGAACAGGGCAGCTATACAAATATTTACATCCACCCCGGCCATGGGCTCAGTGTTGCTACTTGGATTGCACAGTGCTCCTAACCGGAAGAAGACACACTATGACACCACTTTCCCTTTTAGGTGTGATGGAGCAGAATCATGTCTCATGCACACATCCGGTTTCTCTCCGCGCCTTCCTAGTGCAGCGTTTAGGCCTTGTACAGTACATCCCGTCTACCCATCACACCAACTCCACTACTTCCAGAAAACGACTCCCGGACCACAATCCATGCAACTTCTACTACCCCTACGGCTACTCCTTTGCAGACCTGCCCCTTTGATCTCTCCATCCCTCTGGCTTGACCAAGTGGAGCATATAACCCATCATTCCAGCGTCCCCTGTTCCATCTCAGGGCCTACTCATACTAAATGCCAAGATGTGATTGTACTTAAAGAGCTTATTCTCAGGTGGTTCCTCATACAGTCAAGCCAGACCTATTTAGCTTCAGCAATGAAATGTGTGTTGTAGGTCTTCAGACCAAATCAACAGGGCCATTTTTCCTGCCCTCTCTCAAGATTACAGTCAGCCAAAGACGCAGCTTTGGACTGGATCCTGGCATAGCAGATGGCGCCACACCATGTCTCCCGGAAACTGCTCTTCTTAGCATTTACTTGAAATATTAAATGCAAGAAACACCTAGAGCAGTGTTTCTCAAACTGTGGGTCGGGACCCACTTGGTGGGTCGCGACCTGATTTCTGGTGGGTCCCAGGTGATGGAAAGATCAGATAAGTAATTGCCACAAGCCCTGAGGCTATTAAAAAATCAGATAGCTGCTAATTGCCCTGCAAAGAGCTGAGCTCCTGCAGTTTGCAAGATAGCTGCTAATTGCCCTGCAAGCAGCTGAGCTCTTTACTTGTAAATGCATTTATTTATTTCTAGATCACCTTTTTTTTAAGTCTCGTAAAGCTAGGTGGGTCCTAATAAATAGAGTGTCATTTTAAAAAGTGGGTCCCGGTGCTAAAATGTTTGAGAACCACTGACCTAGAGGGCACCACCTGTAGGCATTCAGAGTTCATTTGATGACTGAGCGCACTTTGGGCAATCCGTGGTGGGACCAAATATGGGACGGAGGGCTTCATGGTGTCACTGGCAACCCTGCCAAGTGCTGGAAAAGTCATAAGGGAAACACCCAGCCTGGTTCACACAGCTCTCTTCTCACTTATGGGCCACTAATCAAGGGGAATATTTCAATAAAATCAAGAAAATATAATCAAGAATATATTTCTTTACCCAGCGTGTAATTCATCTGTGGAACTCCTTGCCACAGGATGTGGCGACGGCACCTGGTCTAGATGCCTTTAAAAGGGGGTTGGATAGATTCATGGAGGAAAAGACCATCACAGTTTACAAGCCATAAGCAACCTCCTGGCTTTAGAAGTAGGTGTTCTCTATATGCCAGGTGCAAGGGAGTGACAACAGGAAACAGGTTATCTTGTTCGCTGTGTGCTCCCTGAGGCATCTGGTGGGGCCACTGTGAGATACAGGAAGCTGGACTAGATGGGCCTTTGACCTGATCCAGCAAGGTTCTTAAGGGAACGTGTTGCCTAAAATATCAGCGCACAATAGACCCCACAGGCAACAACTGGTCAAGTATACTGTGAAAAATAGCCGATGAGTCTCCTTCACACTGAACCCCTTTCAGAACTGAGCATTAGGAGGAAAAACTCTTGCACGAGTGGATTTGGAAAAAAAAACTAAGAACATGGGATCTCTGAAATAACTGTTGATGATTCTTATGGGTTCTTTTTTCCTTGAAATGTTATTTTTAGTTTGAGTGAGATGTGGGGCTGAAACGTTGGGGAGAAGAATGTACCATATACTTAAAAGGTCACAGAGGCGGGAGACAATGCAATTTTTAAAGAAGTTGCTAACCTCCAAGCACTGATCTCCAAGCCAAAAAAGACTCGCGCCTTGCTGAAACCTGGCCGCCACTGCACCACAATGGCCGCAAGACAGCACTGCCTACTCCTTTCCAAAAAAATGTTAGACAATTGAAAAGTTACCGAACAATCAGGGTGATTAAGCAGCAGCTGTTATGATAATCAGCCCGTAAAAAGGAAATTGATTTGCCTAGTGCTAGCAACTACAATATTATTAGAATCTCTGTATACCGAAAGGAAGAAATATTTCCTTTATTGAACACTAAATGCCATAAATTCAGGTAAACTGAAATTAGTCCGTGTAATACACTGACACCCAAGAATTTATGTATACACAGCCTATCATTTAATTTTCAGACATTCAATTCCTATACTTAGCCACAGTCAAAAGGTCAAGAACCAAACAACTCAATACGTTCCCAAGGAACTTATTGATAACACGTCAGGGCCCTAACAAGTGGCAAGCCCACAAGAACTAATTCACAACAAATTCACTTCTGCTAGCCAAGAGCTAAACGTGCCCCAGCAAAGACCACTCGCCCAAGGCCAGGGCCCCAGTTAAGCTGTTCAGCACAGACCTCGCTGGCAATTCCTCAAACCGCTGGAAATTTCAGGACAAAAATGCAACAAGGTGCGGCCAGCAGCCTCGGGGGCAACGCTTTTACCGGAGGGCACCAATAAGTTACTAGGCCTCATCGAAGCCAATACAGGTTTGCAAGAATATTTATTGGAAATATTTCTTTCCGGCTTGTCTACCACATTGACCTTCAGGGCGCTTTAAGGAATAACACAAAACAAGCGAGGTCAGGATTCAGTATATGGAGAAGGAATGCGATTCCTAAGCCAGAGCCTCCCAGCTTTTTTGGGCTTCCATTGTTCAATCAAGCCCCACTTCTCCCTGCCCCCTTCCAGGTCCATGTTATTGTGTTCACATATTTGCTTAATTAAGTTATAATCCTTCCCTTCAGAACAAGGGTTCTTAGGGAGGCTCACCAAGTTTAAGTGTCAAAACATAACGCACTAGAGAGAATGGTAAAGGAAAGCGTCAATTTCAAGTCTTGGGCCCAAATTCCTAGTTACCCGATTCTGCTGTAAATAAGCCTAAGTACATGTCAATGAAACAGCAGCATGGTCTTCCACAGTTTACCAGTCTTCACTCCGTATTCACTTTCTTTTGAATACAACCTTGCAACTGGTTATTAGATTGCAAGACTCTAGGGGCAGAGGCCAGCCCTCTCAGTCTCCGAGAGGCACCATGCACATAGATGGCACAGTACTCGATTCAAGTGGGCTGTATTCAAAAGAAAGTGAATCCTAAATCCCACAGAATTTAATGGGACTCAACTGAGCCATGATTAGCTTGCCTCCATTGACTTCAATGGTGCTTAGTCAGGATTTGCTTCCTTTGGATATAACCTATTGTGTGCACAATTAAAATATTATATTCTCTCACAATAGAATCAAATAAGCCAATAATCAACAAGTAAAAAACCCAACACATGAGAATACATACAATCCAGGGTGGGGTCAGGGGTCAGCCAGGCCAGGCACAAGGACCCACACCCACCCGTGACCCAAACAACCCCTGAGGCGCCCAGCTGCTGCTGGACAGATGCTCTCTTTCTCCTCCACTTCACCTTTCCCCAGCAGCTGCACACAATGGAGGGGGGGGGACACACACGACAGGACAGGACGACAACGACATAGGCCTTTGTGACAAGGTTTTGCAGATCCTGTTGCCATCACCACCACCACCCCGAATACAATACTGTATGTCATATACAAGGTTTCTAAAGCTTTGGAGATGGTTTTTAAAAAGGGGGGTTATTACCTGGTGCCAGAATGACATTCCAAGCAGAGACCATTCTCCCTGGGGAGGATGTTCCATAGGCAAAGCACCACAGGTGAAAAGGCCCTCTCGCCAGTTTCTACCTGCCTCACCTCAAAATAGGGCAGCTTTGGGAGTCAAGCTTGGTTGAAAAGCAGGGTATAAATGCAAGAAGTCTCAGCGAAGGGCGATTTCTTCAAAGCCTTACAGAACAAATGTAACTTGACTCACTGTCTCTGGGAGTTACGCCCCCTTGGTTTCATCATGTCACTTGCTGTGTGAACTTGATCCACAACAGATTTTTTAAATCCCATTCTTTTATTTTCTCTGCAAGTACAGTCAGTTCACATCTTATGCAAGGGTTACATTTTTCATACCAAAATCACCAATCGCGGGCACCCAAAATTACAATGAAAATCCCTTGCAGCCCCCCAAAATACTGTCTCTTTAAAAACTACATGCGGCAGATGGGAAGTGAGATCAACTGAAGGAACAGCAGCTTCAACCTCGATCTCAGGCTCACTCCAGGGCATGTTTTTAGTAAGCAGAATGACGGGCAGCATTCCTTGCACTATTTAAATTTGTTGCTTTTCTCTTTCTGTTTTTTTGCCAACTGAATGCAAGTGAATTCGCACAAGTAAAGTCCGTGTAAGATGTGGGCCGAATGGAACCACATTTTGCAGGTACCACCTTTGCCAGTATCGCTGCTGCCACCAGCTTGCCCACAAGAGTGGGCAACTTACCCACTGTTGTCCCAACAGCAAGGAAGAGGCTTCTTCAGCTGTTGCCTCCAAATCCAGACTTTGCTCCAAACTCTTCCTCAAACCATGCATTTTTTGAAGGGCCGGCCAGCTGCACAACCACATCTTGCCCACTGGTGCCCCAGTATGTCAGCCACCTTCACTTCCAATGGTGTCAGGGCAGTGCCACGCAGTCATTGTGGCAGTGGAGCCCAGTACCACTAGGCTGCACGCAAGAATCTACCCACAGCACTACCCTCAAGAAGGTGGGCTGTGGAATAAGATTGCCACAATATTCCTGGTTCGCTCTTAGTACAGAGTGCCTCTCTCTCTCTCTCTCTCTCTCAACACCTGAAGTCAACAAAGGAAAGAAATACGATGGAGGAAAACCGATAGCTCCCACTCCATTTGAATAACAAGTGAAATCCTAAAACCACCACCACTGCATGTTATTATGGACTGTATCACTGGGTTTTATAGTGACAGGAAGACTGTGCTATAATTTTTGAGAAAACCCTGGCATAAAGCACCATAAACCCAACTGCTCCTGTAATGAATCACCTTATCTAGTGCACAATCATTTCCACAACTTTTCATGTTTGTATAATTTGTTCAAAAATGGTAATAAATACATCCTTGAAGCCAAGCTAAGAATCGATGCACAATCTTGGAAGTCTTCTCGGCGAGAGCTGGGTTAGTGCGGGGGGGGGGGGGGATGAGAGAGTCACAGGAACATAGGAAGTTGCCAGAGCCATGCTCTAGCTCAGTATTATCTACACCAGGGGTTGCCAAACTTAAGAGCCATGTACAATAAACTTCAGATGTTTGAGAGCTGTAAGAAAGCCACAAAATTTAAGAAGCATTTAAATTCTTAAATATATTTACTCACCATGAACATTAAACTTATGTTTTAATCCAATAACTCTCAGTTTATACCTGGTAAATTATAAAGCTTGAACATTTCTTATTTACGCTTTTGTGTTGTGATGCAAAAAGGAGCTCAACCAACATGTTTCTGAGAGCCGCACATTGTACGTCAAAGAGCCGCATGTGGCTCAGGAGCCACAGTTTGGCCACCCCTGATCTACATAAAAAGGTAAAGGTGACCCCTGACAATTAAGTTCAGTCGTGTCCGACTCTAGGGTGTGGTGCTCATCCCCATTTCAAAGCCGAAGAGCCAGCGTTGTTCGAAGACACCGACTGACAATGGCTTTCCAGGGTTCCCGGGAGGGGGTCTTTCCTGGCCTTACCTGGAGATGCTGCCAGGGACTGCATGCAAAAGTAGGTGTCCTGCTACAGGTTCCCCCATGCGAGTCAGAAGTCCCTCCTGCAATGCCACTCTCATCCCAGCCACAAACCATCAAGACGGCTTTAAGCCATGCAATACAGGGACAATACTACTGGCCCACCTTACAGGGCTCAAGAATTTTAAACATTACAGAAAATATAAGGGAAATGCTTTCCACACACTTGAAATGCACTCTATCCAAGGCCAAGGCCAAGGCTGCAGGCAGAAGTACATACCTTGTGCGGTCAAGTCCAGTGTCTATTTATACCCACTCTTTTTTGGGTGGCCATACCAACTTCCAAACTGGAACAAAGCCAGCGGGTGGCGCAGTGGGTTAAACCACTGAACCATGAGCTGTCGATCGAAAGGTCGGCAGTTCGAATCCGTGCAATGGCTCCTGCCAACCTAGCAGTTCGAAAGCAAGAAATTGCAAGTAGATTAATAGGTACCGCGTCAGCGGGATGGTAACAGCGTTCCATGCGCCTCAGTGTTGAGTCATGCCGACCACATGACCATGGAAACGTCTTCGGACAGCGCTGGCTCTTCGGCTTTGAAACTGAGATGAGCACCGCTCCCTAGAGTCGGACACGACTGGACTTAATTGTCAAGGGATGCCTTTACCTTTACCTACCAACTTCCAAACTGGAACTAAGCCAGTACAGGTGCGGCAAAGGAAACCTCATTCTGCACTATGACATACCTGAGAGGTGGAATGGCCGTGCACGACCCGAGTATTGTTAGCATGGCACTGGGGGCAAGCAGGAAACGTCAAAGCAGATGCGTCAAAGAACCCAACTTCCCAGCTCAGGGTGCCACGGCCAGATACCGACATGCAAATGGCTACTGTGAGATGTTCTGGGGACCCTAGTTAAAAAGTGAGATACAAAATCAAAACAGACCAAAGGCCACCCACCGAGAACCCACTGTGTTTCCCATCTTAACACAGTCACAGAGTTTGTGTCTAAAATATCCTGGAAATCAAACAAGAATGGGCCACTAGGACAGGGAATCTTCTCCTCTGCAAATATAATGAAAAAAAATTCAAAACACGCACAAAGAAAAACGCAAGAGCTGAAAGGAAACACTTCAGCAAGAAGTTCTGGAACATATGGGATGGCCCTCATTTCAAAGTATCATCATAGGAACACACAGGCCCACTCATGCATCTTCCAGCAAAACGTCTGTGTCACGCAGTTTGCATTACAGCAGGTTTAACTATATTTGGCACATAAACACAGTTTTCCTCACGTACATGAAAGGCACTGTGATCACCAAACGGGCAAGACAGCACCAAGCAGGGGGTTGGACTAGATGATCTCTAGGTCCCCTCCAACTTTGACATTTTGTGATTTTCCAGCAAGGAGGCACATTCCACTCTGCCCCACCCCAACACACACACACACACACACACACACACACACACACACACACACTTAGGACTCCACACCCACTTATATTTAAACCAACTCTTCAAAGGAGTTAGTCTCCAAGTTCAGATTCTGGCTTAATTCAATTAGTCCAATTCTCTTGGAGTTCCCAGGACTTCTTCTTTCACTGCCACCTAACCTTTATTAATAGTCTTTTTTTATTAATAGTCCTTAATTTTAATTTTTATTTATTTTTATTAATAGTCCTCGAGTCATTTTCTTCCAGGGTTTGCAGCTCAGAAATCAACAGTTGCTAAACTAAAAGTTACTTCTGACCAAGGAATAATTTCAGTGGATATTGCAGTACAAGTCCTCATGAACTACAGCAAACAACTTCAGCAAAGCATTTTCTTCCACATGTGTAATCACACAAACCCTCACGGAGGGGATTTGTCCAAATCACTCACTCACTCACTCACGTCCAAATCACTAAACTTGAAACCATTTTGGAAAAAGCGTTCTGACCAGAAAGACATAAAAAACCCCACCCGTTACTTTCGACTAACTAAGCGTATCTTAGTTACCTTGCCCATCAAGCTCTTAAGGCCGTGACAGACCGCACGAATCCCGGCTCATCCCGGACGCCTGAGGAGCTTAGTCAAGGCGTGCTGGGGTGTCTGGTTACCACAGCGGAAGCGAGCAGTCTCCCGATTTCCGGCACGATCGAAAATCTTCCTGGGCCATGTTTGAGGGGGCTGCATCGCAGAGCTACTGCAGCCACCAAGGGGGAGGAGAGTGGCTATCTGCCAATCGGGTGTGTTAGCCAATCACCGTGGAGGTTTCTTCCAAAAAGGCGGGACAAAAGGAGGGACAATTTGCAGGAAGACACTCCTACTCCTCTCGCATTCGCTCGCCTCGGCACTCGCTCGTTCGCCTCGGCATGCGGTCTGTCACAGCCTTAATAGCGAACAAGGTAGCCCTATCTACTTAAAATATATCTAGGGATAGAAACTTCAATTTTTAAGATAGGAATTCCTATTTTAAAATTGAGAAAATTCAATCACCTGCAAGCCCATCAATGTAATATATCAGTGAGCTCAAGCGCCTTTGAATGCCAAATTCAATACATTGGTCAAACTAAAGACCTCCCTACCAAAGTTACATGTCAACAATGAAGCAGTAGCTAAACACCCAATGATGCCAAGACATTTTAATTCTGATGGCCTTGGCCTACCTGAGACATTGAAAGAAAGAGAAAATTATATAAACTCAAGATCCTGCCACCCTATGGCTTCAATCTCGAGGCTAAATTCATTTCACCCATGCATGTCAATTCCATTCTCTTGCATGGGTCACATGACAGAGAATTCCAATGTTATCAGCTTTCCTTAGAAAAAAACCTATCAGCACCTTGGGCTTATATTCGAATCCAAACTTGAAGGAGGAAGCAAAGATGTTTAAAAAAAAGTTTTAAATCTTAAAACTTACGTTTTAGTCTGTGCTTTATGATATTGTTTGCTTGTTTGTTATTTATATTTTATGAATGTTTGTCTTTATGCCAATAAAGGTTTCATTCATTCATAAATCTTCTGTTTCGTAAACTACTCTTTTTTATTACACACCAGGTAACACACAGTTAGGCACAGCAGTTACAGACAGCACTAGCAGTTTGTACATTGTGAAATGTGCGTCGTCCATGCTTGCGCATCACAAGAGACTTGTGGAAGTCACATGACCAACACAAGATGACTTCCCTATTAGGGTGGCTGCTTACAGAAAAAAACGGCAGTTGGCTGTCGAACAGAAAACAATGCAAATCCTCAACTTTCCAGGATGCAAAAAGGCACAAGTACAACCTCCTCCTCCATCACTTTTGCCTCCAGGTTCTTATGCATCCTTTTAGGACTCTATACACTAGCACAGATACCCAAGAATGCTACATGTACATTCAGCAGGATGCCAGTGATGAATGGCAGAATTTCCCACAAGATATACCTATGAAAGTTGTAATTAAGGGAGGGAGGGTCAGGAGGTGGCCTTCCTAGGCAGGGCCGTCTTTTCCATTGGGCATGCTGGGCAGTTGGCCTGGGGGCCCTTGAGCGCAGGGGGGCCCATCGCCATGGAAAAAAATGTTTAAAAAGGCACTTTTTTGCGGCGGCGCCACCACCACCACACTTTTTTAACCTCTATGAGAGGTGTGCTGGTCCCTGGGGGGGGGGGGGGGAGCCTGCATACCTCCCCCGCACTTCAGAAAGGTCCTCCGACCCGATCACAATCCACTTCTGGTTTCGTTGGAAAACCGGAAGTGGGTCACGATCGTGTCGGTGCCCAGGGGCCCACAATGCATTTAAGACTGCTCTGTTCCTAGGGGAGCTCAGCCATTTAAGCATCCATGTACCATTCACAGTTGACGTATCAATGCAAGTATTTTGTGCCTGGGTATCCGTACCCAAGTATTTCAGTGAACTATGACTCAGTCCTCGGCTTACTGCCCAATGAAGTAGCCAGGCCAAGCTCTGGGAGTCTTTTGGAACTAGAAAGAAAAATTGACTTATGTTTGCTGGGCAAATAAGCTGTGAAAAAGTACAAGCCCTCAAGCACTAGACAACTTCAGCAAGGCATTTTCTTCCACATGCATAAACATACACACACACACACACACACACACACATATCCCCACATGGGGACCTCACTCACACATTTTTGTCAACGCTTCTCTAGGGCACCCGTGTTCCAAATGCAACAGAACCCTCAGAATTATGTTTAAATGGGTATTAGGGTTAGGAAGACCATAGGTAAAACAGAGGCATTTTCCAAATCGCCCTATGGAGCTCCAAGCGCTGCACAAGGCTCATCACGGCGACATTATGCACAGCATATGCTCCAAAAAAGGTGCTCAATGGGTCGCATTATTTATTTATTTTTCACATTTTTATACCACCCTTCCTCCAAGGAGCTCAGAGTGGTGTACATATTTCCTCCCCTCCTTTTTGTCCTCACAACAACCCTGTGAGGTAGGTGGGGCTGAGAGATAGTGACTGGCCCAAAGTCACCCAGGAAGCTTCGTGGCTGAGCGGGGATTTGAACCTGAATCTTCCAGGTCTACGTCCGACTCCCAAACCACTACACCATCCTGTAGTGTGAGGTGAGGATGCAAGCATCAAACCAGGAACTTCCTTGCACTCACGGATTTTAAAGTCAACCCTTCATGCCACTTCCACGGCCCGGCCGTCAAATAAAACCTGCAGGCAGCGTAACAGCCCCTTCCTTAACGAAGGGAACGATGCACCTGAATTGCTTACAGATCCATGGGAAACCCTGTGACTGAACAGAGACTTAACTTACTGCGGTGGCGGTAACTGCAGTTATTTTATAACTTCTTTGTTTGGCAGCATTCTTGAAATCAAACCCTTGTCATGCAAGTCTGAACACACACACACACACACACACACACACACACACACACACACACACACACACACAGAATGTCACCTGTCACAGATATCCCTCTCAAGGCTTCTGTATGGAAGAGTCTTACAGTTCTGAGTCATATGGTACAGGGAGGAGGGGATGGTGGAGAGAAGAGCCACCAAACCCAAGATAGCACTTTCCTTCTCCCTCTCAATGTACAGCGAAACAAACACAAAGGAATTCTTCACGTTCGCTGTCTCCCATTAGATCAATTAATATTCAGAGAAAGCCTCTAACATGAAGTTTAAATAATCATAAAAGGGGGAGGGGAAAAAGGGAAGGAGGGGCAGGAAGAACCACCAATATTCCAGAAGCTTCTCTAGGCCTTTCAATCAATTTTATTTATATGCAAAACCAAGAGAAACTCAGGGAAACACACACACACACACACACACACACACACACACACACACACACACACACACAAAGCTCTTCCTGATGTTAAAGCTCTCAATTTACTGACAGGCAAATGGCTTCATGCTGCCACTTAATCTCATTTCTTGCATAATGCCCTCTAATTAGCATATCAAAGTGAATTAATACTTCTAGGGCATTAGCAATGGGAAAAATCTGCTCCGGGCTTCACAATAGCAGTTAAGCAAGAGCCAAGAAATCCTCAAAACACACCCCAAACCACTTTGCATTGCAAAACTGTCCCATTTATTTATCCTCTCTCCCTCTAAAACATTTTTACCGCACACTGTTTTACTACTGCTCACCAAACAAAAAAAAAAAGATAATTGCCAAAAAAAGTTACCAGCATCTGTAAGGCTCCATGTAGAATCTTAATTTAGATTGCAAAACGGAAGAGGATCCGAGAGAGGGATGGATTTGTCTCATCACGCCTGCCAAAGCAAAGAGCTAATGCTGTGGGCTGGTGGCGAGGTTTGTTTGTTTTTAAAATCTTACATGGAGGACAAGCAGCTTCGTTCTTGTACGTTCCCACAAATAAATATATATGAAAAGCCACCTGCTGGACAGCAGAGATCAGCCAGACAGGTTGAAGGATAACAAAGCATGACAAGATATTTAGACCTAGAAAAATACTTCTCTTCTTCCCCACCATGATCTGCTGTTAACAACCCTCCATGATTAATATAACTGTGGCAGTATTTAAAACAACCACCAAAAGGTGGATTTTCCTTGGTAGGAGAGGGAAGAAAGAATGAAAGATCAGATACAAATGCTAAAATCAACCAAGGGGCAGTTTGAGAAGCAAGGATATACAGTACTTGAGCTTCGGCTCTAACGTTTTTCTGTTCTTTATCAAACCCAGTTAACACCACTTTGCAATGAAGTGCTGCATCTAAGAGGAGTTTCTCTCTGTGAAATAACTGCCTCGCTTCCACCAGAAGGAGACGGCACTCTCAGAACCTAGGAACGCAGAAGCCACGAGTCTGTCAGTATGGCCACAAACACATGAAGGTCTCCATAACTGTATCTTGCAAGGTATATTTTAAAATGTACACACACACACACACACACACACACACGAGCAGCTTGGTGTACAACATACAGTCTGAGCAAAGAGGAGACGGTCAAGCTTAGAGGTTTGTGACACATCCATTTTCCTTCCAGTAAGGATGAAGTTCTGACAGCAGGGCACCAAACTAGAACAGCTATTTATCTATCTACAGTTTCCCCCTTCTAGGAGAATACAAGCAGCACCTCCTGAAGGAAAAACAAAACAAACAAACAAAAATATAGAGAGCATTTCAGCCTCACACATCATTTGCCTCCACATGAAACTCCCTTGTTTGAGCTTGCGGCAGAGATAACACAGAATCACTCTAATGTCCAGCTAAAAAGTGTAATTTATCAGTTTGGTTGATGAACTGCCCCTTAACTTGTTATTAAAAAAAAAAAAACCACACACACAAGAGAGAGAAAGCAAAAAAAAAAAAAAAAAAAGCAAAGCAGAAGCTGTGAAAGACAAACATGAATCTGAATTGTTTACAATATTGATATAAATTATTTACTCCATTCACACCTAAGAGAGAGGAATTGCTTGCCAGAGAAAAGCAAAACAAAAGACAAAAGGTCAACCTGGAGCTTTTAAAAAAAGAAGGAAAAAAAGGCAGAGTGTCAGGAGTGTGTTATCGGAAGCATGCTGATCACCTTGATAAGCGACTGGCATTAAACATGACTGCTGTAGGGAGGGGAAAGCCAGCCAAAGCATCTTCTGTGGTGTCAATTCATAGAAACATCTACATCTCATTCCATCAATGACAGGGGGAGGGGAGGGGAGAGAGAACGACCCGCCGTCCAGATTTATGTTAAGTTGCTGGTATACAGACCTATTAGCCATTCCTATTTATCTTTAAATATTCAGCTGCTCCTCATCTGCCAGGTTTGAAATGCATCCCAGACTGAGTGCTGTCAAACAAACAAAACAGAGTACATCGACAGCAATCCACGCTTACAGCATTTGTAAAATAAACACTTTTTCAGAAGTTGGAGCCATTGATAATTTTTGTGGCGGAGCACGTCTGCCTACCGTACAGTTCTGAGCGATGCCTTCCAAGCAGCTCACCGTTAAAATTGAATAAGGATCACATCATATTCACAGCATGGAAATGGGCATTTCTCATCAAGGGCGGTAGAAATTGAGCTGACAAATCTATTAAAACCGGTACGAGCTGAAGCCTGGCCCAGACGAGCTCGCTAACCTACCTACCAGTGACGGACATGGATGCAAAAAGCGATCCAAGTTAGAACAAATGTCACGCAAGTACACTGCACAGCGGTTCATGATCAGTTTAAAACATTTTAAAATATGCAAGGTTATTTCACTGTCAAGAAGAAAATTAAACCTCCTTTAAAAAAGAACACAAAAAAACACCACACCATCAGGAAGAGAGCACACAGGAAGAGAGAACACACAGACCAAGTTAGTATTGACAAGTCAGTCTGATTATACTATATCAGTTCACAGGGAGGAAAAAAATGCCCAGAAATGGACTAATCAAACCGATGCTTATTTGTTACTTCCATACATCAAAGTCCTCTTGGCAAACACACTATACAGTAACATAATAAGAAGCACTGGAATGGGGCTTTCCGAGTGTTAACAACAAGATAATCCATGTGAAGTGCTTTGACGGTTACAGCAGCCCTGTAAGGCAAGTGGCAGCCCAATCTTATGCATGTCTACTCAGAAGTAAGCTGCAACAAGTTCAATGGAACCTACTCCCGGGTGAGTGCACATAGGATTGTAGCCTGTGGCACTATTCCCACATTGCGGTGGGGGGGGGGGAAGGAGAGGGAGCGAACTGCCTCAGGCTACCTAACCCGTTCAAGGTAGTGGCGAGGCGGAACTGGGGAAGTCAGGATCACGCTCTCTTAGCCATTACGCTACATCAAGTCACATGCTATTTACGATCAAGTACTAAAACCTTTGGGATAATGCGCTAGAGCAGTTAAAGTAATACTTTGATGCTTGAAAGAAAAACAGAACAGAATTTACAGGGTCCAAAACCCACAGTCTAATAATACTTTTATTGGACAAAACTCCAAAGACGCAAAATCTTAAGCAAACGTCCAAGTTCTCCTGAACTCTTCCTCAGGCTGTTGGAAGAGTTCTGGAGGATTTGCTTTAAGACTGTGTGTCTTTTGAGTTTGTTCTAACAAAGCTCTTCCACAAAGTGGCATTGCTTTTTTTCTCTTCTGGTCCGGCATGACTACCTGCAATTGTTATACTCTAAAGGGTGTAGCTTAATAATCGCGACAGAAAATCGCAGCTGTAGTTCAAGGGTGTTTTTTGCGGTTAAGTGAAAGACAGAATCATCATTATTGTTCTAACGGGAGTCGCAGAGAAAAGCAGCCTTTAACAACACTACATTTTTTTCCTCTTCTTTAGGTCCTAGCAGAATATTTCAGGGTCAACTAAAAAAACCACACCAAGGGAAAACATATACTTGATAGACATCTACACACACACACACACACACACACACGAAAAAAATCACACTGAAGCAAATTTTAAAAAGAACCTCTTTAAAGTTAGCTGAACACATATCACAAGCTCCCATTAAGCACAGCATTTCACAGACTTCAAAGCTGTCAAACTAGATGCATTTCAAAGGGTCCTTGTCTCTTGTATTGTTTTATTATTTCATTGCCAAAAAGAGGGAGGGGAAGCAGTTACGCCAGTTTGCAGATTATGATAAGTTGTAAATTAACCTAATGTTGGACGTTCCTCACACTCATGAAACTTAATTTTCAACCTTTTGCTACAAAGGGGGGGGGGGGAGAAATGAAGGTCCGATACTTGGTATAACTACAAAGGGGAGGAACCAGGAAGCATTCAGAGAGTCAGGCTTTGGACCTCCACACGGAGTTCTGTCGCAAAGTAAAAATGGAAGGCAAGCATCATCAGTGAAGCGGCGATACATAGCTAAGGAACAGCTGCAGCACAACATAATTTAAAGCCCAATGATTTGGGCATGTGGGGAAATGCACAAAATTAGGCCTATTGTCAATTTCACCTCGCATATTAGTGTTTACATGGGGAGAGAGAGAGAGAAACAAAAAAACAGCAAGGAATCCACATGGCCCTGAGAAAAGTTTGGCTTCTTGAAGTGAAAAAGTGCATCGTGGTTTTTGTTGACATTTTTAAACAGTCATTTCTTCTCACCTTTTAATACATAAAAAATGGTCCTAGCAGCCCAATCATCCAAGCAGGCCTCCCTCTCCCCCTGCGGACTCCTCCTGCAGCCGAGGAAGTTCATTAAGTTTTATGATCTTTCCAAGTTAGTCCTGCTTATAACCATCACAAAGGCCACAAATCTGGCAAGGAATCATGTATGCCATTAGGAGTCACTAGTGAATGAACGCGATTTAGGGTTGTGGTGGCATTAAATTAGGGCTTGGTTGGCAGCTGTCATATTTGACTCTCTTAAAAAGACACACACATACACAAACGATTCTCTCTCTTGCGCTCAAGCACAGATTCACATGCAAACATTTAGAACGTGCAGCTTACACACAAGCTCAGCACACAGCCATATAGTATTCCATCGGGAAAGGACTGAAACTCCTGACTAATTTTTAAGAGATTGTCAAGATTAATGTATTTTTATTTTACGTTACTATAAAATACAGGTACCTCAAGCTGAAAGCTAAGGGCAGTCAGGCTTTAAACGCGGCAGGGAGGGAAGACAAACCAAACACAACACATACACATCAAGAGAAGCTTGCAGGAGCAAATACAGAGACACACAAAAGGGGGCAATGGATCAGGCTGCTCTGGAAGCAGATAACTTTTGCATTTGAATCATATTCAAGAGACGTACGGAATAATAAGAAAACCACAACACGACAGAACAACTGAGATCTATCACTAGAGGACTTCCAAGACTTTACGTTTAATTTTTTTTCTCCAATGTACTAAAACAAACAGGTGCTGTTTTCAATTGATTACTATCTTGGGATGCCTCTAGGAATATTTGGCTATTAGTAGGGAAAGGGAAGAACAGGACTGTTGCTTATAACACACACCCCAAAAAAAATCTGCAAGTATTTTTGTAAAGAAAAGAAGCCTCCCTGTCAAGTTAGATATTGGTATCCTAAATGAATTATTCAAAGTGCTGCAAATGGAAAGTAATTATTACAGTTCCGCAATCCCTTGACTTTCAAGGAGATACATATTATACCTATAGTCAATAGATAGGCAATACCCCAAATGAAAACGTTTCTCTCTCTCTCTCTCTCTCTCTCTCTCTCACACACACACACACACACACACACACGTTTCACAGTCTTGTGGACCAATCCCAACACTGGCTGCACAGAACTGTCAATTATCCACAGAACTAAATAGAAGGCATCCAACACACGAGAAAGTACCTCCGCAGCAGTACTGGAGCTACCAGGACAAGTCAAACACTACCCTTTAAGGCTAGCATTTCCATATGCCCTCTTTCCTAGTCCCAAACCATTGCTCCTCTATTTTTTCCCCTTTCAAATATATAGTGATTGTCATTGCAACTATTTTCTACATGGGAGGAAAAAAGAAACAAACAAGAGGGGGAAAGCAAGCATCTCTTTCACAACTCCACTTTTTTTTTTTTTTGCATGCGCAAACACACACACACACAAAATTAGCATACACCCAGTTGCAAATGTCTGAAATCAGCAGGATCACACGACAGACCACCACAAAGCAGGGTGGAGGAGAGAGATGGGGAGGGGAAGACTCTCCACTGCTGAAGTGTCCCCCCAAAAAACGCCAAGTCGTTATAATGGTGGTAGTTTAAAATTGCTAAGAAAACAACACGAGCGGCAAAGATATGCATGGATTTGACCATGCAGAGTGAACAAGAAGTGGGAAGGAGGTCATAACAGTGATCATGGTCTTGCAGAGTGGGGGGGGGAATCAGCCTCTCTCTCTCTCTCTCTCTCTTTGTGGGTTTTTTTTTCCAGGAGTAAGATAATGCAATACAAGATATATAAGAATTGGCTTTCACGCTTCCCTTGCTAATGCATGCTCAGCCATTTCATCTCAGATGGGCAATCCTGAATGAGGGTCGCCCTATTAAAAACTCGGGGGGGGGGGAGGAGGACGGGTTGGAGGGGCGATGCATTTTTTCCTCCATCAATCTCTCAGCACATCAATCCCACCCTTCCAAAGCTCCTTGAAGCTGGAAAGATTGTGCTCCTGGTCAGACAGGCAAGCCTTCCCTTTTGTTGTCCCTTCACTATTTTGCAGAAAACATCATGGGGGGATGGGGGGGGGATAGCATCTTAAGCAATGACCAGATATCCCCACAAACATTCCAAAACTCGCACACTGCCTTGTCACTTGTCAGCTTCCCTTTCCTCCCCAAAGCAGAAAGGGCTCTTGCACGCCTGAGCTGTGAAAGGGACTTTCTCCCTCCTCAACTCACCTTTGACACAAGGAGGGCTCCACTTTCTTTTCAAACAGCCAGGCTTAGCTGCCTGCAAAGAAATGATCACAAAGACCCGCGCCTGCTTAACTGAAATCTGTTTTCTTCAAGACATCAAAGGCAGTCAAGCTATGAAGGTGGCTGAGCAAGGAAGTTTAGCAATAAACACAAATGCAAAGCAAGGTGGGGGCAGAAGAGAAAAAAAAAAAGAGGGTTGCACCAGGGTCCGAGGCGCACTTATGGGGGAGAAATCAGTGTCCTTTTCTAGCATGCTACAAAAACTCCAACACCACCACAAAATCCATCTGGACAGTCACAACACTTCACCGATACTCAGCTGTCAAAAAGAGAAGCGAGGCAAAATCCAAGAAAGCTGGATATGAAGGAATACAAGTTCACTGAAATCTACCGGCAGACTTTTGTTGTTTCTAAACTCTATTGTGCAAATACATTTGTCCAGAAACGTATGAAATATAGACTAAAACAACTAAACTAAAAACCTTGTGCGGGTTTTTTTTGCCCATCACGCTCTAACCTCGGAGGTACAGTTTAGTTTTCAGGTGTAACTAAAATATCAAGGGTGCGGACAGTTTCTTAGTTCGGCTTAGTTGTGCAAACACAACTGCTGGACAGAACGTCACACGATGCTGCCAAGATTTTCCTCCTCTTGGCTCCAATTCAGTAGAGAGTGGTTGACTATCAAGGACCTATGCTATTGCCACCAGCACTCGAATAATGCCACTTGGTGTGGAGGGTGAGTGCAAAGTACTATGGGAGGGACAATAATAGGGTCATAATGCATCATATCAAGAATAAGCAACGCAGGCAGCACAGTTGCAATGTTTTAAAACAGCCACAAATCAGACGTGGCTTACACATCCTACTTAAGTATGGATACAAGCAGACTCCCACCGTCATTTGGCTCTAAGCGATGGACATTAAACACACACACACACACACACACACACACACACACACACACACACACACACACACACACACACACACCACCCCTCTCTCCTAAATAGTCCAGCATTTCCATTCTAACCCTGCAGCCCAACAGAAATGCCTTTAAGGGCAACCCATCGGCAGTGTTCACAGCACTGGCTGGGCCTTTTGGTACACCACACACTTGTACGAATAAAAGTTTTGTACGAGGTATGCAAACAACAATGCTTTGAAGTGGAGAAGCACAGATGCTAAGTGCTGCTAATTACAGCCCAAAAGATCATTTCCGGAAGGTGCACTTTTAACTCTAAGGTTCAAAAGCTGTGCACGCTGAATCCTAAGTGATTTCCCACCCCTCCTTTCTATGTTTACATCACGCGGACCCTGTTGCAGAGAAGGATATTTTCAAGCGCGCTTCATTCAATATGAACACACACTACTGTCGGCCCCCGACTGTCCTTTTAGCCTCAAATCTGCAAATCACCATCTTTAAACTGGGCACTTGCCGGTTTGACACCTTGCCTCTGTTTACAGTATGGATAATTTACATTCTTGCTGAAAGTATCCACAGACACACACACCCCTGAGTAAAGATGCACAAAAAACAAACAAACAAAAAGGTGTCCCCAGAGTATTTCTGAAGATCGGTCATTTTCCTACAAAAAGGAAATTTTCCTCTTAGTCACTGACAACTGACTCTCAGTCATTTTCCTCTCAGTCACTGACAACTACAAGATCAACACAGAAAGTTGCCAGCTCTGCTGGTCTCCTGCTCTAGAGGGGCCGCTGGCTGCAATTGGCTTCTCTAGGCTCTTGCATTGCTTCTTTAAGAAGCAGACACTCAAAAAAGGGGGGGGGGAGAGAAAGCCCAGGTCCTCGCTGTTCTCTCCTCGACTGCAGCCAGAGGGAAAAATTTACCCTGAACGGCGACACGATCATTTTCATTTATGTTGCATTTTGCACCAGGATTATGAATTGTAAAAAAAATTCCACCAGATTGATTACAGTCTCCCCTACCTCCCAACCCAAAGATCAGAAACAGACAAGGAGGCGATGATCAAAGATGGCTGCGGTTCCTAGAGCAGCTCTCCTAGAGCTCACTGAGAGAAGTATATTGTAATGTTTACTTGTGGGGGGGGGGGAAGAAGGGGGGAAAGAAGGGGATTCGGTTTTTGTTTGTTTGTTTCTTAAAAGGTGTGTAACGTGTGGGCTCCTACCTGTTTTCTCTTTGATTTCACAGAGGACACTGAACAAAGCAGGCTTCATTCTGTGGCAGTTCAGTGCATGCTTTCTGCAAAATAAAGATACACACACACACACACAAAAAAGGTGTTAGCACAAGCTATTTGATAACATGGCGTCTTTCTGTAAAATAAAAGATTAAAAAGCATTTTAACATGAAGGAGCTTTACATTTTACTCTTTGTATTGTGTTCGGCGCAAAAGGGTAGCAGGGAAAGACAGCTCTAGATGACAGGGAATGGGGGGGGTACAAGCTTATGACTAGGCTCCACTGGGCAACAGGAGCGATCTTATCATGGACAGACTCCCTCCTTTTAGGTGAAAGGCAAGGGATGTGCAAACTTAAAACACAAGAGGTACAAAATGGGGCTGGGGTGGGTGGGCTGGGGTCGACAGTCTTCTCATTCATCCGTGAATTGACAAGTAGTACACCCGGCAACCCCCAGCAGCTCTGCCGGCCACTTGCAGCCAGGAAGGGACCATCCAAGAGAAGTTTCGCTCTCTCTTTGAGAAGATCAAGTGTGGAATTTCTTGGGGGGGGGAGGAAAGGGGCCATTTGTTTATTTAAACCCAGGAGTCTCCTTTGAAAAAAATTCTTGCCATTTCTTCTGCGCATAAATCACAGCTTGTCAAAGCTTTCCAATCCGCTACATCATCATCACTGATTTATGAAGAGAGGGGGGGGGGGGAACTTCCAGAGTTCAACTACATGCTTTGTTTTGTATTTTCTGAAATGTATTTATCCACTCTTAAGATAAGCTCTCTCTCTCTCTCTCTCTCTCTCTCTCTCTCTCTCACACACACACACACACACACACACAGCCTGTCTGACCCAGAAAATGTTCCCTCCATCGCTTTTTCTATCAATCTAGCCTGCCTGACCTCCACCGCTTCGGGGGATGCAGAGCTCGGAGAAGAAGTTCAGACACTTCTTTCCAAAGAGATAGGCAAAGCCTCCCCAAGACCGGAGTAAGCTTGGGATGATAATACACTGACCCTCCTTCCCCGGGCTGAACTCTACGACCCCAAATGAAGGGGAGGGAGGGCCAGGGTTTGGAGAGAGGAGAAAGATGATCAGGGCAGTCCAATTCTAGGCATGAGCACCACAAAACAGAACCGGAGGAGGGAAGGGAAAAAGAAACCTTGGCACATGCAGGACTCTCTCAGACTAACTCTGGCTGGGGGGCCCTCAGCTGCTTTTGCAACGGAGCATTTAAATTTAAGCAAGGATCCACGGAAAAAAAGGAAGGAGCGGAGCAAACCACCACCATCCTCCCCAAAAGAGAGACACGCATGTAAACACTCACACACTCACTCACATACACACACGGGAGCGCACAGACAAAACAAGGGGGAAGGGGGGTTAATGCGAGGACACCAACTTTGCTTGCGCCTCGTCCAAGCTCTGGTCCGTGATGGTCATGATCTGGTGGAGGATGTCTCCTATGTCTTGCTTGCGGCCGTCGCCGTCTGCCCCTTCGTGTCCATGGGGAGGAGGCAGAGCCATGCCCCCCTGTACCGAGTGGCCAGCCAGGTTCACGCCGGCCAGAGTCTGCAACATCCTGGTCTGTTCATCCATACCTCCTACCGCAGCCCAATCAATGCACTTTGGAGCGGCGGCAGCGGCTGAAGCAGCAACGGCAGCGGCGGCAAGGAGGAGGAGGGAGGACAAGAAAAGGGGGAAGGAAAAAAAACACAGAGAGAAAAGAAGAAGCGCTACCCCAGCAGAAGGTGGGTTTGTGCTTGGAGGGGAGGAAAAAAGGCAAGGGCAGCACCGGCTCTCGTAGTCACTTTCAGTTCCTGCTCTCCGGAAGAGGGACAAACAAACAGGAAAAAAAAAAGGAATCTCTCTCTAGATCTGGATAGATCAGTGGTGGATCTCTGGCTGGATCTCCGTTGTTTATTCCACGCTTTCTTCTCCTTCCCAGAGCCGTAAATCACTGGCTTCTTTCCTTACAATCTTCTTTCCTCATCATATCTGCCGCTCGGCTAACCGGCCTTGGTAAGGTGGCTGGAGTTTTCTTGCCTTCTGTACAGTCTTCATCTAAAGCTTTGGATTATTTCCTTTTCGGAGGAAAGGAAGAAAGAGGAAGGAGAATAAAACAAAATGTTTAAAAGTTAGTTGCTTGTTTGGGTCCTTTTCCTGACTTGTCTCTTTTTCTTTTTCTCCCCTCTTTTAAAAAGCCTCTTCTCAGAAGAAGAAAAAGAAAAGCAACCACCACCAGAGGACAGGAAAATCGTCCAAATGCAAAAATGTAAAAATAAAAATTTAGAAAAAAACACCTTGCTCTGAAATCCTTAAAAGTTACGAGTGTGGCACACGGTGAGGGATGAAAAAATCACAAGGAACCAAGCCGGCACCCCCAGCCTCGAATTGCAACATTTAAAAAAAAAGAGAGAGGAGTGAGAGAAGCCAAGAAAAGAAACAACCGGAGGGTGAAGAAGGAGGAAAAAAATAATAATTGCCCTTGCCCCCCTCGGAAAAAAAGAGAAGTCATAACAAACGATTCCAATGTCTGTGGCAAGGGGGGGACAAGGGGGAGGATAAAATAGCAGCCTCCCAAAAAATTAATAATAAAACTTTGCACAAGTTCGAAGGAAAATTAAAAATAAAAGAGCGAATTCTTATTAATATTTTTCCAAAAAAAAAATAAAAGAACCAAAAAAGGGAGAAAAGTTTTGTTTTGGTGTTTGTTTGGGGGGTGTTTTTTTTTTTGGAAAAAAAATAAATAAAAAAAATTAATTGCACGCTCTCTCTCGCAAAGGCAATGCGCAGAAATATCCGCCAGCTGGAATTTATGAGCTCAGCAGCTCGGTGACTGTGTGTTTTATGTTGTTTGATGGCCGCTTTGGTGAGGGATTGACAGTCTGCCAATGCCACTCACTCACCCTGCAGACGTGTCACCCTGTGAAGGAGGAGAGAAGCAGAGAGAGGGACTAGAGGGGACGTGGGAGCCAACCGGAGCCACGCCCCCTCCCTCCCCGTTCTCCTTCCTCCAGGCAGAAGCAAGCAGCCTTCCCAAGCCACGCCCCCGCCAGCGCCACGAGCAGAGCCCGCCCCTAAGAACTTCTGGCTGCAGCAGCCCCCAGTCCTTGGGATCGCTCACACCGGCTGGCGGGGGGGGGGGGCTTTTTCTCCTAGCCAGCCCTCTGATTTCAGCGAGGAGGTTCGTCTGCCTCGGGGCTGCAATGCCAGGCGCGCAGCTCCTTGCATGCGGGGGTGGGGGCTGCTGTAGTTAAAACCTTCGCACTCCCCCCCCCCGCCACTCGCTGCCTGGGGCTCTTGCAGCAAAGCGCTCCTCCTGGTTGTGCTACCACCGACCACCTACCCCTCGTTGGCTTGGCTCTGTATTCCCACGACACACACACGCTCTGCTTCTCCACCCAGTCACAGTGGCGGGGATCCTGCTGGACGGACGGCAGCGGAACCTTTTCCCCAGCACCGCGAGGGACGCAGCCGCGGGTGGGGGGGGCACGACCTGATGCATTTCTGGCCGCGTTGGAATTTCTGCTGGGGGGTGGCGCTGCCAGAGAGGGGAAAAGGTTATTTTGGCTCCAGAACCTCACCCCCTGCCTTAAGACTTTCTTAAACAACCCCACAATCTGTGTCCTCCCCAACAAACAGAGACCCCCCACCCCACTTGCCCCTCTCCCCGACAGCCCTCATTCTACCACAGCCCCTCCTTCCAGGCTCCCCTCCATCTCCTTTCCACAGACTCCCCCTTTCCAAGCCCACCAATATTTAAACCCTTCGCAACTTTTTCTTCCCTTTGCCTAGGACAAAAAAAAGACTTCCACACCCTAAATCCAATTATAGGTCCGCAACTGCCTTTCCTGTAAGACACCCCAGTTTTTTTTTCTCTTTCCCCCAGGTTAGCTCCCTCTGCACTCATTGCACAAGCCTCACCTCAAAGTTCTGGCCCCACCCCCTGAATTAGCTCCGCCCCTTTATTAAAATATGCATTTAGCTATGTAAAACTTGGGAACTTTTTTTAAAGCAGCATATAAGATTCTTAATAATAAAAGCCTCCTGCACGGCCAGTCACCCCTGACTGCGGCTCCTCCCACTCCACACACTATCCCCTCCCTTGAAATTTCCCGCTAAAGCTTTTCGAACCCACGCGCTTGCCACGCCCCTCATCGCTTGGCTCCTCTCTCAAAGCCTTGCCCCTGCTCTCCATCTCCCACTTTTGTCCCCGCCCACTCCTTCCGTTAGCCCCGCCCCTTGGAGCATCTCTCACGGCTTTCCCCCCCTCTTTTCACAGCTTCACTGGCCCCGCCCTACTCCTGCCTCAGGCCTCTATTTATATGCGCCACACCCCCTTAGGAGGCGTGGTTCGTGAAGCGTGCTCGCTACAGAGGGGAGGGGGAAACTGCGACCGAGAACGCTCGGTCACGTGCCCGAGTAGGCGGGCGGGATGAAAGAAACAACAACAGCCCGGCGCTCCGTCCTCTGGGTTCTCTCTGTTAGCTCCGGGGCGGGGGTGTGGCCTCGTCGAACAAGCAAATAAAAAATGCTTATGCCCCGCGCGCTCTTAGCGTCAGGCCAATCGCCGCAGCAGGAGAAGGACTTGGCCAATCATTAGGAGCGGTGAAAAAGGAAAAATCGATAACCGGCCTTCTTTCCCGCCCCCTTCTTCCCGTCTTTTTCTCGCTATGCAACTTTTGATTGGCGAGTTCGAACGAACACATGATCCTGCGATAGGCTATTGATGCACCGCCCTAGTCCCTTTTGTGGTTACCATGGCATTAGCGGGCCTAGCGGGAGTAGCCGCCGCGAAGGACCCGGCGAGCTGAGGGCATGGCTTTCCCCCGCTGCACATCTCCTCCAAGGACGCTCCTTTGTTATATTGCAACCTCCCTCCGTCAGGAAGCGAGCCGCGCTCCTTACACCCTGCCCTTTCCCTGTTTCCAGCTTCACTTCTACGTTTTGCATACTTACTCTGAAGTAAACCCCACATCATCAACCAGTGTAATCTGCTCCTAGCATGCGTGCATTAGTTTGGCAGCACTGGAGCTCAACCAAGTTGTTAGTCTTCGGGAAGAAATTTGCTGTGAGAACCCTCAAAAATGTACCTGGGACAGTGCATAGTCCCGTACATGAGAGTGAAGAAGACATTTCCCTGCCCCGAGGAGATTGTAATTAAGATATTAGCACAAGGACGACAGCGTTGTTAGCGTCAGTTTAATAATATTAATAATAGTATTTACTATTTGTGAGTTGGCTTGTAATAACAGCAACAATAATATACTAAAAACACGTTTCTTGAAGGAGAGCCATGTTACAGAACCCCCTATGTACCAGGTGGGCCTACAGTGTTCCTACAGTGGGCAGGTCAGGTGAGGCAGAACCACCCTGTTGTCATCCATGGAAAAGAGCCACAGCCTGAAGGCCGATCTACACTGCACTGCGTCCAGCTGCGTCCAGCGTGGAGTCGTCTTGCCCCAGCCTCCGCCGAGCGGGTCGGAGGAGTGTCTGTTGTCCTGCCTTCCTATGTAAGCGCATCTGTGATTGGCACTCTCCTCCCCCCCTCTCATCCAATTGGTGGCTGCATTGCGTTCGGCGAAGCTACCCCTCAAAACATGGTCGGAATCATGTTTGACGCAGTGCACGCAGCATAGCATCGGGAGCGCGCAAATGCTCCGCAAGACTGCAAAAATCTCCGCAAAGCGCCGGACGCGGTGCAGTGTAGATCGGCCTTAACCCTGAAGTTGTGCGCACTACCCGCTTTCATCCAAATAGTGGGTTTTCTTGGGTGATGAAAGCACGTGGTGCACATGCAATCTCAGGGTTAAGCTGCAGCTCTTTTCTGTGGACAACGACAGAGCGGTTCTGCCACACCGCACGTCCCTGCTATGTACATGTACTTGGAAGTGAGTCCCACTGTTTCCGGTGTGATTTTTTATTTAAAATATTTATATCCCAGCTTTCTTAGAAAAAAGACACAAGGCAGCTAACAGCCAACAAATAAATAAAATGCAATAATAATCATAAAAATATGGCACAATCCTATGCATTTTTACTCACAAGCAAACCCCACTGTTTGCTTCCATCTAAGTGTGCATGGGATTGTAGTTTTATCCTGCAAACCTATCCATGTTCTCTCAGATGTCCCACTGAATTTGATAAACTATTCTTTTTTTCCCCCTACACCCCCATTACGTAACTAATATTTGAGATGGTGGGGAAAGAATGAAGGACATGCTTTGATTTATTTTGAAAAAGTATGTAAAATAAGAGCACCTAATGACACAATCACTATCTAACACAGTGGTTCTCAAACTTTTTGGTTTCCAGAGCACTTTCTACTTCTAACAATTATCTAACGAAGCTCCAGGACTCTGAGGAGCACACATTGAGAAATGCTGATCTAATGCAAGCCCCAACTGCATGGCAACAGTTACATCTCTCAGTTCCATCCTCTTCTACTTGAAGGTATGTCCTACAAATTTGAGACCTACTTCCAAAAGTAGGAAGGAAAAGGAAGAGAAGAAGGAAATTATGTTTTTAACCAAATGTGAGCTGCCTTGAGTGCCCCTTAAGAGGTGGAAAAGTGACATATTAACAGTCACTTCCTTGAGACTGAAACCAAGGTCTATCATCCAGCAAGCATGGCCACTGCAACCACTTGCATTCATTAATTTCAGTGGGGCCTCCACAGAAGACCTTCCTTTATCGAAAGCAGTGGAAGATGTACAGAGGCAGTCCTTAACAGAATGCATCCATTTTGAAACAGGACAAAGTTGCTGTCTGTATGATGATATCTGATATCAGGACTGAAGACATATTAAAACTTACTCTAAAGTGTATGAGAGACCTGGCAACCTGAAATCATACCTGACAATCCTTTGGGTTGCATTTTTCTTCTGACTGAGTGATTCCAAGAGGGATCACATACATTAAAAAAAATTTAAAAAATGACTCTCTCATATAAAATTTATTGTACAGTGTCTCTAACAGCGTGGCACATTGGATTGTAAGTATTTATGAAAATATTTCATATTAACATTCTGTTTGCCATTATTTATTAATGCCACATTTAAAAATATTACACTGAAAATTTATTCCAATGCACATTAGTAAATAAATTATGCTTGTAATTTCTAATGCATTTTTAATTATGAATTTATCCATGTCTCCCTTTATTTATGGTTGCAACACTCCCCATTGCAGTGCTGTGCACAGAATGGGAGGACTCTTAATTAAGCATTAGTGGACATTACATGTGACAAAATGTTCTGAGAGCGTGTTTGGTTTTTTTTAAAGGCAATCCAAGTGCTGTAATCAGAAACCTGTTGGCACTTCCCGTGTCAGTGAGCCAAAGAAGCATAATCTGGCAGAAAACAGCATCACAGTGGCTGTAATCATATGTGTGCTCACCAGAGAGTAATAGCGTGATCCTACGCATGTTTCCTCTCAGACATAAGACCCATTCTGCTCCCACTTGTATCGTTTTGCAGCCTAAGTCCTGTTAGAATCAGCAGGACATGCTTCATTAAAAACAAAAGTATTTGCTTATTAAATAGTTAAATATAAATTCCAAAATGTATTATACCAAGATTCGTTTCACACACACACACACACACACACACACACACACACACACACACACAAGAAAAGCCTTCATTAATAGACAGCTACCACATTGTAAAATTAAAAAAAAAACATACAGAAAGACGTTCAACAAAGAGGATTCCCTCTTGCATGTACATAACGAATTTCTTTTTTAAAAAACCCCATAAGATAAATATTCTGCCTTCTAAGAAACAGGCAGAACTTACTTCTGGGGGGAAAAAGTTGCATCAGAGTGTAGTAGCAAGTCATAAATCACATTCCTTCTGGCCAGGTTCTTAGAAATGTTGCATGTGTGTGAGGGCAGTGTAGGTGTTTGCAAATCCATGTGGAACAGGAACACCTAGGAAGCTGCTGAATACTGAGTCCACACTGGCAGCATCTCTCCAGGGTTTCAGGCAGGGGTATTTCCCTACCTTACCTGGACATGCCAGGGATTGCACCTGAGGCCTTTTGCATTCCAGGTAATACTCTGCCACTGTTGAGACTCCATCCCCACTCTAACTGCAACTAATATGTTGATAATCTAACAGCCCAATCCTGTCTAGCTAGGCTGCAGCACAGACATAGAACCCGCACTGCATCCTACCCAGATAGGACCCAGCACCGGCAGGGCTAAAGCACTCCTCAGAGGAAGGGGATGTTCATCCCCTTACCCCGAGTAGAGCCCCAGCTGCCCCGATGGTTCTACTTTCGAGTTGGCTGTGTAACAGCGGCCAGGCCTGGGAAGGGGAATAGGATTTTGGTGGAGCCGCCGCCACCGATCCCTCCCCCTTTCCGGGCCAGGCCAACCAATCCTCCTTTCCCAGAACACCCGCCTCCCCCCCCTTACAGCCGCCCAACAGGGAACCTACCTTCCCCGGCGGGCGCTCTACTTGTTCTGGGGCGGGTAGAGTGGCACCAGCCTCAGCACTACCTACTTGCAGGGTGCCGGAAACGTGCTTTGTGGCATGTTTGTGACACCCTAGAACAGCTCCATTGGTCTAAACCTTGCACAGGATTCCGCCATTAGTTATTTAAATAATTTAAATAGAATAATACCATCAATACTCAAACATACTGAACATTCTGAGCGTGCAAAACACTCTACACATATTTTCTTGATGTTGTCCTTACAACAGCCCTTTAAGCTAAGTACCATAAGTTTTATTCTCCCTATACTGGAGACGGGAAAGACTGAAGCTGAGTTTCCTGCCCAAAAGTTAAAAAAAAAAAAAGCACCACATACATGTCAGTCACCCCAGGACATTTGTTCTCACTGGCCAAAATACTGGAAGCCGAGTTACGAATTTATGAGCAACTGGGGAAAAAAAATACTGACTGCATGTTTTGTTTTTGCCTTCCCCCCCCCCCACCTCAAAGAGGTGAAAATTCAAAGAAGGAAGACAGAAATGGAGGGGGTGACCTCAGCAGCAGTAGCTCTGGCTATTATGTTATATACATAGTACTTAGAATATTTATATGTATAGTGTTTTTAAAAATAAATTCTCAAAGGTTACCTTGCGTGGTAGGATTGCTTAACAATTGTGATTCCTTGTGCATGCTAAGTAGGTAGTAAGTCCCACTGACTGCAGTGGGACTTACTCCTGGCGGTCTTCCTCTAGGTGCCCCTGCCTGTGAATGTGAGGTGAGTGGCAGCAAGGGAGAGGGCCCTTCCTTCTCGGTTGTGATGCCCCATTTGTGGAATTTTCTCCCCAAGGAAGTTCATCTGATGCCTACTGGACTGGTGGTGCCCTTCAAGTGTCAGGCAAACCCCTTTTCTCCCAGGCCTTTTAAAAACAATTGCTTTTTGTGCTGTTTTTAACCACTGTCCCAACCTCCTGTACATCATATTGGAAAAAGAAAAAAATCTCCAGGGATAGCTTCAGTTACAGTTGGCAGCTCTACTCACTGTAGATTGTTAAAGACTGGGGAAGCAGGGAAGTGATGTAAAATGCTTTTCTCAGCCCATTTGACGCCCTTGTTTCCTCCCAAGGCTCACAGTGGTGACCAAGGAGATTAGTCCCTCATCCCTTGAAGTTGGTAACGGAAGATGTTGGTGTCCAAGGATTAGAAGATAGGATGTAGCCTCATTATGGCATAGTGAGATGCAAAGGAAGAGAGGAAGGCTCCTTTACCTGTGACAGTTAGGTTGAGGAGGGAACGTTTTCAGGTAGAGCTCTTCATACAATGAAGAGAAAAGCTGCACCGACTGAAATTCTCTCTTCTAATGCATCCGGTACAGCTACAGGAGCTCTCCTCTCCTTTGCATACTTTGCATCTCCTGCCTCAAATTTTTACCATGCCCATCCTTGAAGCTGCTGTTGGCAGTATATGTGGGTTACTCCATTTTATCCTCACAACAACCTTGTGAGGTAGGTTAGCATGAGAGATGGTGACTGATCCAAGTTTCATGGCCTACTGGGATTTGACTCTAGGTGCCCATTATCCAAGTTAGACACTCTTCCAACATGACACACTGCCTCTCAATCTGTTCATATGAACAAAGGGAAACAGTATTGACGACCATAGCGCTTACTGATGTACAGCATAAACAATGCAAAAAGACCTTTTCTGGATCAGACTACTGTATCTCCATGACCTACTACAGTATTCATTCAGATCACAACTGTGTGTTATCAAGGAAGGCAGAATGTGAAACACCTACCGACAACTACCCAGTTGTCCGAGCGCTGCGCCGGCCAGGCTTTCAGGAGTCGCCCACAGCGCATCCTCTTTGTGGCTGCCTGAAGTGGGCGAGAATTTTCTCCAACCCCGCGCCTGTAGAGCCTATCTGGCTGTCATCTGTCCTGGGCTTTGTCTTGAGGACTAGCCTCCTTCCGGGGGGGGGGGGGGGGGAGGCTGGCGGTTGTTTTTTATTATTTGCCATTAATAAAACTAAGATAATGGCATCTGGTCCCATCAATTCCTGGCAAATAGAAGGGGCAGAAATGGAAGCAGTAACAGATTTTACTTTTTTGGGTTCCAAGATCACTGCAGACGGAGACAGCAGCCATGAAATTAAAAGACACTTACTCCTTGGAAGGAAAGCTATGGCAAATTTAGATAGCATAATAAAAAGCAGAGATATCAGCATGCCAACAAAAGTTCGTATAGTCAGGGAGATGGTGATCCCAGTAACAATGTATGGTTGCGAGAGTTGGACCATAAGGAAGGCTGAGCGCCGAAGAATAGATGCTTTCGAACTGTGGTGCTGGAGAAGACTCCTGAGAGTCCCTTGGACTGCTAGGAGATCAAATCAGTCAATCCTAAATGAAATCAACCCTGACTGTTCCCTGGAAGGACAGGAACTGAGGCTGAAACTCAAATATTTTGACCACCTAATGCGAAGAGAGGACTCTCTGGAGAAGACTCTGATGCTGGGAAAGATTGAAAGGAGAAGGGGAAGGCAAAGGATGAGATGGTTAGACAGCATCACCGATGCAACGAACCTGAAAATGAGCGAACTCAGGAAGATAGTGGAGGACAGGAAGGCCTGGCGGGATATGGTTCATGGGATCACGAAGGGTCAGACACGACTTAACGACTGAACAACAACAAGAGTTGCAATATGGTTGCTTACCAAGACTTCAAAATATGCTGGCTTGCTTTGTGGCAGAGACTGTGGCAGAGACTGTGTGACGGAGGGGAGAGTAGACGAAATAAAAAATCTCAAAGGTATCTGCCTATAAGAGCATTAGAAATTGCCCTGCTTGATTCAGTCCCAAAGGTTGACCTAGCCCAGTGTCCTGTTTATCATGGTGACCCAACTCAGTGGGCAGTTGACATGGCAGGGCATGAAGGCAATAGCCTGTTCTTGCCCACCCAGCAAGAATCAGATGCCTCTGAAATCTCTCTATAGCATTTATTAGTTGCCTTCCATCAACTGGCTAGGGCAACTTAACAGTTTGAGGATGCTGCTACCCCAATTCTGCACTGTTTTGCAATGGAAGGAGGAACGTGGTGTCAAGTTGCTATATCTGAGAACTGCTTCGAATGTAATAGAAGCCCTGTGTGCATGTGTGTAAATTGTCACATGGGATTGCACATACAGTATAGTACTGTACTTGTCTTTTCTCCTGGGTCTGCATGTGGGAAGCTGCAACTGACTGCTTCTTCCCAGCACATGTACTTGCAAGTGACATACTTGCATTGCACTTGTTGTGGGTCACTCAGCATTGTCTGAGTGACAATACTCAGTACTGGAGTGTTTCGTTAAGCTACACTCAGCTGCAGCCGCCCAGTATGTGTATAAGTAGCAACGTATATACGTATGCAATCATCGCAGGTGCTGAATGACAGTATGGTTGAGTGCTCTTTTTTAAACAGTACACGAATTTCCATATAGGAACGCTGGCCTAATTTGAACAGAGCCCAAGAATGAAATGCTTTTAATGGGGTGCAGAATAAGCTATACTTTCAGCCATCTTTTGGCATGATGGGATGCTGGAATCCTATGGCTCATGCTCAGTAGTTGTTGTTGTGCCCACTGCTGTACTGTATTGTGAACTTTCTGCTTGCTTCATACAAAATGTGATACTTCAAGACAATCAGAAGCTGCAAGACCTGCCCCAACCCAATGCAAAGTGAGAGGCTCTCCCATTGCAGCTCCTGAGCTCTCCACATGTGTTGGAGATCTCGGGGAAGGAACAATATCAGTCTCCCAGCATCCTCTGTCAGCTCCACTGAAGAGAAAACTCGCAGGACAGGATGAATCCCTTCACATCAGGGGTCCCCCAGCTGTAAATGCAGTAGCCAGGAAGAGATTTCTGGTTGCCAGCATCAACTTGGCAACCATATTTGTGAAGCCTTGTTCTTTGAATATTTTATATGATGGCATATCATGTCCAACAACTGACAAATTAAATGCTTAAAATATTCATGGCAATTCAAGTACTCCTCAGTTCATGATGCAGTTTTCCATGAATTAGCGATGTTCAGATACAAAATTTTGTTTTCACGTTTTGCTCTCCAAACTGGAGTGCAGCAGAGCAACATATTGCCTTCCCTGTCTCTACATATATTTCTGCCTCCCTTAAAAGTGGTGTTGCATATTTGGGTCATTTTACAGAACAACAAAACTAACTGTTGTGAGGATAGGGTTTCCCCCGAATGCTTCATTTGTACCTGATGCTCGTTGTTCTTAAAATGCTGATTGGTTTGCTATTGCCCAGTGTTGCAATGCTATTGCACATGCTAACCTACTTTTTGAAAGACCAGGCTAAGTGCTGGTCATCATTCCCCATTCAAAATGCTGATTGTCTTCCCGTTGCTTATTGCTGTCTTAAGAGCTGCCTGGTTTGCTATTTCACACACCTATTTCTCAGAAGCCTGGACTATCTTGCGTCCTAATATAAGCTCGGCTTGTCATTTTCCATTCAGAATGCTGATCAGCTTGTAATTGCTTATTGATGTTGCTTATTGAACCATCTGGGTTGCTGTTGTGCATTGCCATGCTAATGGTCAAGCAACCAGCCTATTTCACAACTTCCTCTATTCCAGCTTTGACTTTAACCACTCACCTGGTCAGCACTGGTGACTTGGAATTTCTGGCAGGCGAGTGGCAATGACAAGGGTCAAGTCTGTGTGGGTAGCAGCAGTTTCAGCAGTGGTTCAAGTGCTGATAGCATTCACAGCAGCCATTGGCTTAATTGTGCAACATCTTTTATAACTAAGAAGTCTGCTTCTTCTCTGTTTCCCCATGGATCTGCGTTAACTGTTTGGAAACCTTGTTTTTTATTTGTATCGCCCATCCACTTGAGTGATGGTGGAGTTTTTAATGTGAAAACCCTTCCCGCATTTCTGGGGTTGATAGCTCCTGGGAACCAAGGGAAAGAGCGCTAACAAATGTGGAGCAATAAGCAAGCAGTGTTGGGGAGCATCTCCAGCGTGGTCGTTGAACGCCTGCCTTGTTTTTTAATCTCTGAGAGCTCCAAAGGCAGGAGATGCCCACCTGCTGCAAGTGGGGGTTTGCTTTGGCTCTTTGCTCTTGATGAACCCTTCAGTGCATCTTTAGGCCCAAGGTTGCTGAGCCCTGGGAGAAACAGAACACCATCTCTTTGCTCTTAAGTAGCTTATTATTATGACAAGGTTGTCAAGGCACTCTCTAGCCAAAGCTTGTGTGTTTGTTGCAGCTCCCAGTGTGGGGGCCTTAGGTCACTGCATCTCCAAGCTGCGGAAGAACTGTTGATTAGCTCGGCTTTTACATCTGTGTGACCTTGTTGCTCCAGCTTTTCCTTCTGTGAGACAACTTGGTTATTTACAGGTCGTGTGCGTGTGTGTGTGTGGGGGTTGTGTGTCATCCTTCAGCGTTTCCAGCCTGACCTGTGCTACGGAGTGCTGCAAATGTGGATTCTGCCTTCCATGGAGGGAAGTGAAGGCTTGACGGGACTTCCAGAAGTAACTCATCTTAGGCTGAGTTCATCTAGGCCTGTCCATTCAAAGGCTCCCAGACAGAGTGTAGCTCCTTTAGCAGAGTGTAGCTCTCCACTGGGGGATTGTGCTGCAGTTGGTTATCCAGACCCCCTCCTAAATCAGACGGCCTATAATTAGGTCACAGGCTTGGCATACATTATTGTCTGAGACCAGGTGTCTCAAGGACTGCCATACACCATATGAACCTGTCCCTTTCTTAAGCTTGGCTTCTGAGGCTCTGCCCTCTGGCCTGTCTTTACTGGAAATTTCATTGCTGGGTATCAGACACACGGAGCCTTCTCGGTGATAGCACCACAATCTGGGAAGATCCAGCAGGCTTCCTGCTTTTATGGAGGCTCCAAAAACCATTTTAGTTCAACAGGCGTTTGGTGTATGGGCTTTTTGATGCTTTAGTTCATTTTAGTACTGCTGGCTGTTAAGATAGTATCTTTTGATAGGCTCTTTGAATACTGTGATTGTTTTAGACACTTGTTTGCTGCTTTGAGTGCCTCTACAGAAGATCAGGACGAAAGTGAATGGGAATCAATGTTCCAGGTTTATCTCCAGTTTTAAACAGACAAGAGCTAGTGGTGAGGGCAGCCTCCTGTGGCAGGGCTGCAGAAGGCCTCTGTCTGAGAGGTGGACGAGGTTAGAGCTACTGCCAATCGCTTGTAGCAGGAGTTGCTGGGATAGAAAGACCAGTGGTTTGAGCTTAAGGCCACTAGCATGTTGGCCCTAGCTCAATAGTAGAACACCTGCTCTATATGCAGAAGGTCTCAGGTTCAGTCCTTGGCATCTCCAGAGTCTCAGACTTGATAGGGGGTTGTGAGTGTGAACCAGTGTGGTGTAGTGGCTAGAGTGCTGGACTTGGGCAAAGTGCACTTGGTTTCAAATCTCTTCTCAGCCATGAAGCTTTCAATTTAACCTACCTCACAGGGTGGTTGTTAAAGGCATAATTGGGGGGACCGCATGGGCACTACCCTGAAAGGGTGGGATCCTGGCATGGCAGTGACGACACCTGAATGGCTTAGCTGCTCCTGCCACTGTGCAAAATCCATCAAGTTATCAAGTTCCTGGATATTTGAGGGGGGGGGGAATTAAACCAATGGCCTCACGCACATCTAAATCAGGCAAAGCGCTTCCTTTTTTTAATTTTCCCTTTTTGCAAACTGCCTCCATCCCGGACCGTTCAGTGCAATATCGGAATGAAAAATGACACCGCTTTGTCATCTGTTCCAATTGATATTGCACTCTTCGCAGTGACAGCTGAAAAGGCCCACAGGTGCCATATAAAGAGGTGACCATGTTGTCATATTTCATTTAGGCGTCCCTCTGCAAAGCCATAATTACCTAATTAGGTTGTTAATTAGGAGATTAGCATTTCGCTATATTGATAGAATGCTCTTTGCAGGCGGGAGCCGAGAAACGGATTTGTCTGGCCTAATTTATAAGTGCTGCAATTCCCCCCCCCCCCCCGGCATACACACAAATATTTATTTGCTTATAAATAAATGGAGGTTTATCCAAGGAACAATTTTCTTACTGACATGCTTGGTTTTGCCCCAATCTTGTCAAATAGCAGAGAGAGGTGCGTGTGTGTGTGTGTGTGGGGGGGGGTATATATCAGTTTCCTCATTTCTGTCCCTTTCCCCCCCCCCCTCCAGTTCAGTAAATAAAACATGCAGTTGGTATAATTATTTTTCTGCTTTGCATGGAAACAAAACTAGGTGCCGGGCAGTGCATGAAACACAGGAATTCAAACAGATATGCAGGTTTCTCAATTGGCAAAAGATATTTTCCGATTCATTGACATTTAGCTGATTCATTGGTAAAGATAAGAACCTTTTGATCAATTAGGAAGGTACCCATCATTTTAATAAGGTAGCAGTTTTTTCCTTTTAATGTATTTTTAATGCAAGTATTGGAAGACGCATTTCTCCCATCCCTTCTCTGTGTGTGTATATGTGTGAGAGAGGATGCCTCTTCTAAGACAGCCCATGTTGTGACTGCTCTGTTTCATGTAGTGTCTGTGGGTGGGTATCGCCATCTTGGAAGAAGCAGTCTTCTCTCACACACATGGTGGTGGGAATGCCTCTTTTCAGAGTCAGACAACCTAAACCAAACATCAACAACCGAAAAAGTATGCTTTGTCTTCAAAGTTATTGGTATTCGAATGTAAGTTGAATCAGGTGCTTGAAACGCATATAGTTGCTTGGCTAAGACTGCAGTCCTAAACACGCTTACCTAAGAATAAGCCAATTGCACACAATGGGACGTACTGAGTAGATACTGTATAGGATTGTACTGAAAGTTTTCTTTCATACTAGTTGCCGTTCTCACTATTTTTGGCAGATACCTGTTTGTGAGTATTGCATTCCATTACATAATTTGCAGTTCTCAGGCCTCAACAAACCTGTGTTTAAATAGTGACTGTTCTCTCTCTTCCCCTTGTAATTATGTAGAAACTGGCACAAGGGGAGGGGTCATAGCTCCGTGAAAGGCGCACATGGTTTGTGTGAAGGAGGTTCCAGGTGTAATTCCTGGCATCTCCAGTTTAACAGGATTTTGGTAAAAGGGCCAGGAGAGACCAGATAGACTCCCCCTGCTGAGAGCTCTCCTGTGCCGCAGGTGGGCCTGGCTGCTGGAGGCGGCCCCTTGTATGACATTGTGAGCCTCTGCTGCAGCCAGGATTTGAACCAGGGAGACCCCGGCTTAACCACTTGGTCACACACAACAACCACTTGCTCCACCACCATGTCGCTTTGTTTTTCCATTCTGTGTTGACCATGTGGTTGTAGCATGTATAATATTGATTTTTTTTTCCAACCCTGAAGTCAGAAGGCGGTGTCATACTCCAGAAACACATGAGGCTGGGCTAAGCCACTGCATGATAGAATGCCACTATTGTGTGCTTTTTGCCGGCTGCATTTTTGAGATTGTGATAATTGTTTTTGCGCTTGTGCCCTGTTGCTTTTTAGCAGCCGTAGCTGTATGTGGAATGTTATAATTTGTGTTTTTTTTCCTCTCTAAAATGTATTGGGCACCCATTCTTTACTAATGAGACAGCAACCTCAAGATTTTCCTTTCAGTCTTGCCTGGGATTGGAGACTCCTATTTGGGGGGGGGGGAGTTATTGAAGGAAAACAGGAATTATTTTTCAGATTCTAATTTGCTGTTTTGTAGTTGATCAGCTTCCTGTGTCATGGCTGCCTGCGCCGCCCAGGTAATGTCACGCTTCTGGCGGTACAGCCATTGATCAGCTCCATTGCATGTAGAAAATGGGCATGCTGGAGGGAAGGCTTACCGCAGCCCTTGCCTTGATTTGCTGGTTTACTATACGCAGAGTGTGTTTTGCAAGGGGGCGGATTGTGACATGCAAATCAAATAGTCCAGCATTTTTGCCTCCTTAGCTTTACTACCTCGTTCTATGCAATGGGTAGATGGGGTCTTGGATGGCTGTAAAACAAGATCAGACAAATGCATGGAGGAAAGGTCCATCAGTTGCTATTACACATGATGGCTGTGTAGAACCTGCATGTCCACAGGCAGTCTACTTCTTTGATATCAGTTGCTGGGCAGGAGGGGGGGGAGCAGGCCTATTGCCTTCCTGTCCTGCTTATGGGCCGCTGTGGGCAATGACCCATCAGGCCTCCTCTTGCATTCTTGACTTCCTAGATTGTGCCCATCCAGCCTGGCATTCTGCTTCTGGCAGTGGGTAGCCAGACAAGCACAGCCTGATGGTTGATGGCCGTCCCCCGCTGTCTCTCCCTAGCAGCTGGTAATCAGAGATGGGCTGCATCTGGATACAGAAGTAAAACAGCAGCAGATGTGATTTTCTTGTCACCTTGACTGTCCTGTAGCTAAAAGGGAGCCAAAGGCTTGTAAGAACTCCGCAAGGAAGCCTAGGCCCATTTAGCATCCGTCCTGGAAGCCACTTGAAGTGGGGGGGGGGGGTTAGTATGGGAAGATTTGCTTTAAAAATAAATAAATAAAGGCCTTGCATCTGCCTTCACATGTTGCGAACTCCCTCAGCAGACGTTAAATCATTTTCAAGTACAATAATAGTGTGGGAGGTAAATTAACTAACCATTAACAATCTTATAAATACACAATTAACATGCCAGCATTTATATGACACATTGATGGGGCAGCAGTAATGTTTGATTGGGAGGGTTTCTTTTGTGGGCCTTCGAAGTGCTCCAGGCTGTTGCTTTATAGAGATCAAGTTCTCGGCACTGGCGAGGCAAGCGGCAGCATTCTTCCCCACTGCCAGGGTGCCCCCATGCCCGTAATACTGCAGTGTGGAGTGGTTCTGCATGCACTCACTGGCGAGGAAGGTGCAGGCATGCCAAGAATGCTTTGGCATGGCTGCATCATCCTTATGTCCTTCCTCTGCCCCCTCAGGCCAGGTGGATGGTTAACGTCCGTTTCATAAATGGCCTTTTAAGTCGATTAGGCCTGCGGTCCCCAACCTTTTTGGCACCAGGGACCGGTTTCATGGAAGAAAATTTTTCCAAGGACCAGTGGGGTGGGGTGTGTGAGTTCAGGGTCATTCTATTATATAATGAAATAAATAATTTGATTTGTCTGTAAACCACTTTGTGAACTTTTTTGTTGAAAAGTAGTATATAAATACTGTTAATAATAATGAAATAAATCATTTGATTTTTGTCTGTAAACTGCTTTGTGAACTTTTGTTGAAAAGCAGTATATAAATACTGTTAATAATATTAATAACAAAATATATAACACCATAAAGCAGAATCAGTGGGAGCACTGAGCTTCATTTCCTGCAACTAGACGTTCCCATCTGGGGGTGATGGGAGACAGTGACACCCGAAGTGTGTTGCTTACGTCCAGTCTACTCCGTAATCTTGTTTTGGTTGCTGTCACTGCAGAATACTCTGCTTCAGAAAGATAAGATGTTGGAAATGGAAGCAGGCTTTTCAGTGCTTTTGTGGCAATCTCAGGATATTCCGCCTTGCCTTTAATCCAGAAAGTATGGAGATTTGAAGTTGTTTCAAACATACTTTTAAGGCCACTGTCATTTGTGATCTCAAGCAATTGATCCTCTTCTAGCACGGACAAAGTCGATTCACCTGGCTTATTTACAAATGGGTTGCGGATCCATTCTTCCCAGTTCGGGGGTCTTTTGAGGTTGGGAAGTAATGCTCAAAGTCTTTTGAAAGTTGAGATAGGTGATCATGCATCAGCTGGGAGAAAGAAGACCCTGGCTCAGTCTCTGTCAAAATCTCTCCTAATGTTTGAAACATGTCAAAAATTCCAACGTTCACTCGTCGCCCCCATAATTCCAGTTTGGCTTTCAATGCAGCCACTTTATCTGCCGACTTGAACACACTTGTCATTCTCCCCTGAAGTGACAGATTAAGTTCATTGAGCTGGTTGAATATGTCACACAAGTATGCAAGTTTTGCGACCCATTCTGTGTCACTGAAATGCGCTGCCAGTGGTGACTGTTTTTCTAAATGAAATCTCTGGAGCAGCTCTTGTAACTCAAAAACTATGGACAATGATCTACCTTTAGAAAGCCATCTCACTTCTGTGTATAAGAGAAGACATGTGTGCTCTGTGTTCATCTCCTCACAGAGCTATACGAATAGTCGTGAGTTAAGGGCATGTGCTTTAATGTGGTTGATCATTTTAATCACATTCTGCAGAACGCTGTTATGTTCAGGTGACATTTTTCGGCTAGCCAGTATTTCTCTATGGATGACACGGTGCATAGACTCACATTCAGAAGCGACCTCCTTGACCGGAGTAGTTAAACCAGAAAGCCGTCCAGTCATGGCAGCCACTCCATCTGCGCATATACTGACACAAAATGACCAATTCAGTTTTCCTGACATGAATAGTTCTGCAGCTGTGGTGTTGGTTGGCAACAAAAGTGCACATAACATATCCTCATGTACATATCCTCATGTACATCCTCCTGAAAAATATATCGCACAAAAACAAGCATTGTTGCCTTCTTGTCAACATCAGTGGATTCATCAACCTGGATTGCATACCATGGTGACTCAATAATCCTCTCTAACAATTGTGCCTCAATATCTTCTGCTATTTTATCAATTCATCTAGTTACTGTGCTAGCCGAAAGAGGAACAGATGCCACCTTTTGAACTGCAGCCTCTCCTAAACGTTCACGTCAAATGTCCTTAGCAGCAGGCAGGATCAACTCTTCACCAATGGTAAAGGGCTTCTTAGTTTTAGCAATGCTGTTAGCTACTAAGAATGATGTTCTCAGTGCAGACACATTTGAAGAAGTGGTGGCCTTCAGTAATTGCTTCTGTTCTTCGTGTTCTCGTTTTTTTCTTTGGAAAAACTTCAAAGGTTTGCCTTTTATATATATATATATTTATTGCTATTTGCTTCGTGATCCCATGAACCATATCCCGCCAGGCCTTCCTGTCCTCCACTATCTTCCTGAGTTCGCTCATTTTCATGTTCGTTACATCGGTGATGCTGTCTAACCATCTCATCCTTTGCCTTCCCTTTCTCCTTTTGCCTTCAATCTTTCCCAGCATCAGAGTCTTCTCCAGAGAGTCCTCTCTTCGCATTAGGTGGCCAAAATATTTGAGTTTCAGCCTCAGTACCTGTCCTTCCAGGGAACAATCAGGGTTGATTTCATTTAGGATTGACTGATTTGATCTCCTAGCAGTCCAAGGGACTCTCAGGAGTCTTCTCCAGCACCACAGTTCGAAAGCATCTATTCTTCGGCGCTCAGCCTTCCTTATGGTCCAACTCTCGCAACCATACATTGCTACTGGGAACACCATCGCTATATTAAAACAAAAAATACATATTTCATAAATTTATAGCAAGCACGAAGCAATATATCCTACTAGCATACTATTCACTATTTTCTACATATAATATCCAACTAAGCCAAAATAACACCCACATTCTATTCATTAAATCCGCATATCACCACATCGTTCTTCTCTCTCTTAAAAAAATCGATAAATGGTTTCATTATTCACAAAAAGGTTAACTGACTTTTCCTTAATTAAAATTGTAAGTTTATCCATTTCAGCATAGTCCAAAACTTTCAGCCACCAATCTTCCAGCGAAGGTATCTTCGAATTCTTCCAATATTGTGCATATAAAATTCTTGCCAGTTATCATATATAAAAATAAAGTTTGAAATTTTTCACCTACGTTATCATCCCACATACCAACAAAAAGGTTTCGGGTTTCATTTGAACCTTAATCTTTAAAATCAACTCTGTTGATGAATGAGTCCAATACAGTAAAACCTTGGATTGCGAGCATAATTCATTCCGGAAACGTGCTTGTAATCCAAAGCACTCATATATCAAAGCGAATTTCCCCATAAGAAATAATGGAAACTCAGATGATTCGTTCCACAACCATTTAATCATAAAAAAAATGATTACAGTAATACAAAATACAGTATAGAATCAAAATAAAACAAATTAACCTGCACTTTACCTTTGAAAAGAATTGTGGCTGGCGTGAGGGAGACGAGAGAGAGGAGACAAGGAGGAGTGTAGGACGTCTATCACGAACGTTATTGTGTAGGATGTTATTGTGTAGGAAGTCTATCACTAACAGGATCACTGCTATCTGTTGGCTCACTGGACTGAGACTGGGAGACGATTACCCACAATCCTGCAACGAGAGAGACTACTCGCAGAGGCGTAATGGGCCTCACCGGCACCTTTCCTCACAGGGCTGCCTCCACGCGCCTTTCCTTCTATGCACGATCATGAGGGCGGCGTGAGAAGGCAGCCGTTCAGTGGTGGAGCCTGAGCGTAGCGCCCCATGCCCGAAGCAGCTGCTCCTTGGGCTCCAAAACCTACTTGTAATGCAAGACATCGCTTATTAATCAAGTTAAAATTTATTATTTTTTTTTGCTTGTTATGCAAAACGCTCTCAAACCAAGTTACTCTCAATCCAAGGTTTTACTGTACTGCTTTGCTTGGGGGCATGTCCACCACATATGATAAAAAGTTCCTTCTTGCTTTTTACATTTCCAACAGCTATTCGTCACCTTCTCATATATTCTTGCTAATTTGCTTGGGGTTATGTACCATCTATACATCATTTTATACGTATTTTCCTTAATATTAACATTTAACGTAAATTTCAACTGTTTTAACCGTAATTGTTCCCATTGCTCCATTAAAACAACATGACCTACATTTTTCGCCCATTGAATCACATATTCTTTAACCTGTTCTTCTTCGGTCTCAAACTTCAAAAGCAATTTATACATTTTTGAGATTACCTGGTCTTCAGATTTTAATTGTGCCTCCAGTATTGATTCTTCTTCTACAAATCCATATGCCTTCTTGTCCACTTTAAATCTCTCCAAAATTTGAGCATATACAAACCATTGGCAATTAAAGTCTTCTTCCATTAATGTTTCTCTTGACTTCATTGTACAGTCTCCTTGCGAAAGGAGATCTATCTTGATCTATTTGTAAGAATTCTACCAAAATCTGTTAACATTCTATTTCTTGTATCTTCTCCTTGCTGTTCTGGAATTGCACGAAACCGTAAGGAAGTCTGTTTCCTCTCTTGTTCAGCCAACGGCAACATATCTTGAATCTTACAACTCTCCATTTCAAGATTTATCACTTTATCTTCCTGTGTTTTCATCTTGATATTTATCCCTTGCAAATCGCCTTTCATTTCTTTCGCAGCTACTTCTAGCTGGTACAATTCTTGTTTCAGCTCTACCTTCATCTTCTGAAATTCTTCCTGCAAAGTTCCCAATTTTGCATCAAAAATTCTTACTGCAGTTCCTCGCCACTTGCATAAGCAAAGCAAAAGTATGAGTGGGAGAGGGCTTGACTTACTATTCGTCTGATTTTTGAGCTCGTTGTTGATCCGTTCTCTTCCACGCTCAAACCAAAACAAACCCAATGAGCCTACGCTCTTCAGGAAAGTAATGGGAGCGATCTGAAGATATGTGGTTTATCTCATCGCACACCCTTTTAATCCAGGGTAGAGTAATTAAGTCCATCAGACGTGCTCTGTCGGTGTAGAGCAACCGACAGAGCTACCAGCCAGCCATTTCTCCTTGCCGGAAGTCCGGGTTTGCCTTTTAATACAGGGTGCTTGGTGTCCATGTGGCGAAGCAGTCTTGAAGGTTTCATGGCTTCATTGGACAGCCACTCGCCCCATATTACACAAAGCGGGCTTGGAAAATGTGAATCACCAGATGCAATTAACCCATAATTTAAGTAGGACTCTTGGTATTTTCTTTTAAATGCAGCTTTCTTTTTGTTGGCGGTCTTAGATTCTTCCGGTGTTTCATCGGGTCTTTCCCCCCTTTCAAAGAAGCTCTCCAGCGATGTTTGTTTTTTATTCATTTTGAATCTAATAATAACGCACACTAACGCACAATGGCAGAAAATGCACTAATGCAGAAGGCTAAACGCACAATGGCAGAAAATGCAGAGGCAGAAAGCAAAACGCACAATGGCAGAAAGCGCACTGAGGCAGAAGGCTAAACGCACAATGGCAGAAAATGCAGAGGCAGAAGGCAAAACGCACAATGGTAGAAAGCGCACTGAGGCAGAAGGCTAAACACACAATGGCAGAAAATGCACTGAGGCAGAAGGCAAAATGCACAATGGCAGAAAGCGCACTGAGGCAGAAGGGTAACGCACAGTGGCAGAAAATGCACTGAAGCAGAAGGCTAAACGCACAATGGCAGAAAATGCAGAGGCAGAAAGCAAAACGCACAATGGCAGAAAGCGCACTGAGGCAGAAGGCAAAACGCACGATGGCAGAAAATGCACTGAGGCAGAAAGCAAGACACACAATGGCAGAAAATGCACTGAAGCAGAAGGCTAAACGCACAATGGCAAAACGCACAATGGCAGAAACACACGGAGGCAGTGAAGATATGGGGTCCCTAGCTGTGCCTAGTGCAGCAGCTTTACACGCTTCCTCCCCGCCAACCTAGGGCATGGGGAGTTAGCAGAACTGAGGAGGGAGAAGGGAATAGGACAAAGGAAATTGGTGCTTTTGGTGGAAATTTTTGTGGAAATTGGTGGAGATTGGAAATAGGGCAGGGGAAATTGGAGTCTCCTCTCCCGCTCCTTCTTCCAGAATCCAGATGCGACTCTGACGCAGTGTGTGCACGCTGCGCTCCTTCCAGCTACACTGGGCGGCCAAGACTCTCCCCAGCCCTCTTGTAGCTGGAACGAAGGGCGTGGCTTTGCAAGCTGTTTCTGGGCGGGAGAGGAGACTCTCCCCCGCCCGTCCTGCGTAGCCGGAAGCCGCGGCTTGTTTCTGCGTGCGCAGGCTGAAACAAGCCGCGGCGCTCCTGGCTACACAGGACGGGAGAGGAGACTCCGGAAGAAAACGAGTCGGCCTTTCTTCGGGAGCCTCCAGACCGGAAGAGAGTGGGAGGGCCCTGCAGCAGCCTCGGGAGAGATCGATCGCTGAGCCTGACGATCATTCACACGCGAGAGACGCGACGATCTGATGAGCTGCTGTGAGTCAGCTGCTTCAGCGCGGGGCCTTTACGAGGCTGCCAGCCCGAGTCGTTTTCTTCCGGAGTCTCCTCTCCCGTCCTGTGTAGCCCGAAGGAGCGCCGCGGCTTGTTTCAGCCTGCGCACGCAGAAACAAGCCGCGGCGCTCCTTCGGGCTACACAGAGTCCCCTGGGCCTCGGTTACGGCGGCGGTGGCGGGGGGGGCGGACAAAAGCTCGCGACCCTTTTAGCACCGGCCCGCGGCCCGCTAATGGGCCGCGGCCCGGTGGTTGGGGACCCCTGGATTAGGCAACTTCATGGAGGACAGGTCTATCCGTGGCCAACCACTCTCTTGGGTAGAAAGCGGGCAGAGAGAGATGATTTACCATAATGCTGGAATTTGAGACAACCCCATGGAATTGATTGGCCCTTAATGCAAGTTAGGCAAGAGCAAGTTAACCCCAAGACGTACGCAGTTGTGGCTGTTGGCTAAAAATATTGAGGGTGGTTTTTTTTTTAAGGATGAGATGCATTCATAGAGGGTAGATGTATCAACAGCTGATTGCAAGGCTCAAAGTGTGACATTTATGTTTGCTTGTTGTTGTTTTTTCTTAGCTTCCCTGAGAATGTTTTGTATTGAAGGACTGCAAATAAATGTGTTAGTTAAATGAACTCCTGTTGCAGTGTGCATGTTGGTTCTTCTTCTGATTTGTGGGGAGGTCCCGAGGGCAGCGGTCTGAGCCCATCGCTCTGCAAGTCAAATCCAGTGTTCACCTCTGTGCCGTGGGTTTGTCACCCTTGAAATAAGGTGCTTTTCAATAGTTTTCATCCACTTAATGCAAATACTCATGTTGCCGCCGCATGGAGTCTATTGGACCCTGGCAGGGGTTCAGCAGGCAGTTGGGTCTCGGGGGGGGGGGATTTAGGTGTATTTAGGGGGAAATGGTGCGTGGCTTTGCAGTCCCTGCCAGAAGCCTGCTTGATACTTCCTTTGCAGCTTTTGTTTTTTGCAACATGGCTCAATTTATAAACTGGATCACTTTGCTTGTCAACAGAATGGGGAAGGGGAGCTCAGTAGGACAGCCCTTGCTTTGCATGTAGCAGGCCCAGTCTCAATCCCTGGCAGGTAGGGCTGGGAAAGATCCCTGAGCCTGAAACTCTGGAGAGCTGCTGCCAGTCCGTGTAGACCACTCTGCGCTAGGTAGACCAGTGGTGAGACCCAATATACGTCTCCTCGTATGCTCATGTACTGTACATACCGTAGTGGGTTGTGAGTTCTTTCTGTTTTGGTGCTTCTTGTAGAATTACTTTTGTAGGAGAGAAAGAATGCCTCTTGTAATAAAGGGATGCTAGCATGAGAACCCGGAGCACTTATATCAGCAGAGCTGTGCGTACAACCCTTAATTCCCCCTCCCCCCAATCTACATTGGTTTTGAATTGCCAGGATGCATAATTATATTTATTTTGCATATTTGCAAAATAATCTGAATTCTTTTTCTTATTTTACATAATTGACAGTATAATTTAGTAGTATTGCATCTCCCACCAGCTGGTGGGGAAGAGCCACATTGTAAGCCTCTCCCCCAGCAGAGTCATTTCTCTCATACCTGTGTGGGTGTCATCTTCATGTTGTGGCACCTCCCATGTGACTGAATCGTTTCACTTTCATTGTGCTTTTCTTCCAAGGAGCTTAGGTCAACATACGTGGCGCGTCTCCCCCCCCCCTTATTTTAAGCTTACAACAACCTTATGAGGTGGGTTAGACGGGGAGATAAGGTCACCTGGGAGCTTCATGTCTGAGTGAGGCGGGTTTTTGTGTTTGGGTCTGTTGCTCTTAACCACTATGCCATGTGTGGCCCAAAGGGGTTCCTGAGATCGTCTCTTGTGACATGGAATGAGCTGTTGCTATGAGGGTAACATGAGAAGGGTGTCTGTCAGAATGGAACAAGCAGTGTTTGTGTTTGTCAGAATGGAACAAGCAGGCGATAACTACTGGTAACCTGCATTGATTTGCAGAACATACCAGGATAGTATTATGTTGGTGTAGCGTGGGCAGCTGCGTCTGAGGAGGGGCCTAGCCTGGTACCTGCCAGTTTGTTTCATGTCCACATTCCTTGGAGCTATAATTTAGCTAAGCTGGCGTCATGTTTTTCAGGGAGGTGGACTCTACAGATGTGAAAGTGCTGAGGCTCCAGTTGCGTCCATGTGCTGTTGGTGGCCCTGGGATTCTTGCTTGCCTGACATTAAACATCTGCGAGAGCTAATGACTCTGCTCTGGGACGCCAGCCTTGCCTTCTCTTTCTAAATTAAAGCACCTTCCATGGAGGGAGAGAAGCCAGACTTTGTGCTGGCGGAATGCACGTTCAGGTTTCAGGGAAAGGAAGTAGCCTAAATCCCAGCGCCTTCATTTCCAGATCTAATTAGGCAGTGCCAAGGGCCTGGGGATCACTTTCCTTCTCCAGAGGAGCCCTTGGTGAATGAAGAAATACTGCTGAGTGTGTCCTGGCTTTTTTCTGTCTAATAATTTCTGGGCTTGCTTCTCAGCAGTATGTCGCAGAGGTCAGAGCAGATGGTGTGTAAACAGTGACACTTGCAAAGCTGGTCTTTTGGGGGGAAGAAAAGAGCAAGGATTGCAGCAAGAGAAGAGCATCGGTCCCAGGTTGGCAGCATTTGTGAGAGCATCAGTTTAGGAGCTTGTGGGGGTGTTCTTCCTCTCCCCACTCCACCCCATGGGTTGACAGCTTCAGGAAAGGCTCTTTGCAGCTGCCCCACCCATCCAAGGCTCTGCTGGTGGCAAGCCAGTCCAGTATGTCCCGGGAGCCAGAAAATTCCCAGTTCAAACTTCACCTCGGTGAGGAACTCCTCGGATAGTCTTAGGCTACCTAAGTTGATATTTCTCTCTTGCACACTCTTTGTTTTTGTTCTTGCACACCCATCTGCAATATATGGACAGCAATTAGGCAGATCTCCAACTAGGGCTGGAAAGACTGATACTGAGTTTGAAAACTAGTGGAGGTGCAGCCAGTCAGTGCCGACAGTAATGATCTAACTAAACCAATGACTTGACTCCGTAGAAAGCAGCTGCCTATGTAATTCTTTGGTTTTCTTTAAACTGACATGACTTTCTGTGTTGTGCTTTCCAGGTAGACAGATCAGTGGCTCAGAATGGAGCGAAGAAGATAGTAGGGGAACGAGGCAGCATTTGGGAGAGGATGGCTTTCTTGGACAACCCAACCATTATCCTGGCTCACATTCGGCAGTCGCACGTGACCAGCGATGACACGGGGATGTGTGAAATGGTCTTGATCGACCACGACGTTGACCTGGAGAAATTCCATCCCTCTTCAGCCAATGGGGACAGCAGCACAGAAACACAGGGGAGCAACGGCGAGTCTCAGGGTTACGTGTACTCTCAGTCAGTTGACATTACCTCAAGCTGGGACTTTGGCATTCGAAGGCGATCAAATACAGGTGAGTGAAACGAGAGCATGTAGGGGACTCTGGGGCTTTGCTTCAAATATTTATATCGTTTTTCAACAAAAAAGAAAGTTAACAGAGTGGCTTACATAAAATGAGTGAGTGATTCTCTGTCCCCAAGGGGCTCACAATTTAAAAGAAAAAGAGACAACGGAGATGCCAGCAAACAGCCATTGGGTAAGATTCTTTGTTGGGATGGGTGGAGACAGTAAACAGCCATTGGGTAAGATGCTTTGCTGGGATGGGTGGAGACGGTAGCTCTCCCCCTTCCAAATGTAAGAGAACCACCACTTAAAAGGCTTAGTTTTCCTATGAGTACAAAATCCAGCCATTCAACATCTGGGTCCTGCTCTGTTCAGGTTCACCAATATTTTTGGGCTCTCCAGTTCAGACACTAACTTTTAAAAACTGATTCAGGAACCTGTTTGGTTTAGGTACCTTTCATTCAGAATAAAATACTGGATTGTATGCTTGCCACATAAATCTGTAAAATAAATACAACAGTAAGTATTCCTGCTGAGAGAAAATATTTATTATTTTGAACTGTTATGGCTTTTTAACAGCATTTTACAAGCAAAATAAGACTAAGAGGTAGAGTTTTATCGGTTAAAAGGTAATGTAAAAAATTTTAAAGTATTAAACAGGCCCTTTTCAGTGCTATTTCCTTTTTAAACTTGCATCTTTCACCAGCAGTCAAGAGCATCTCGCACAGGTTCTCTATGTTTCCTTGAGAATGTCCAGAGTCTTGGATGAAACGTCGGATTAATATTTTACGAGATGTGTGGTTTTTGGGTGATTTTATGTGTATTTTAAAACATTGGAATTCCTCATAATTTTTGTTTAATATTTTAAAAAGATTTACATGACCTTTTAACCTATAAAACTCTACCTCTTAGCATTATGTCTGGTCATGAAAATATCCATGCTACAAGGAAATAAGACATGAAGCATACACTTGTAAAGCAAAGGGCCTCGTTATTAACCTGTGCTTTTTTCTGAACTGCGTAGGGGTTCAAGGCAACCAAGAGATTTTAGGTTCTGGTTGGGTTCACTGAATCTCTCTGAAATGGTATCTTGGTTTGCGTTTTGGTTTAATTTCCTGCTTGCGGGAAAGCTGGGACTGTGTGTTTTTGAACTGCAGAGTCTTCTTCAGGCCCAGAAAAGAGTAGCTGTTTGCATCGTTGTTCCCTGTGATTGGCTGGCAGCATGAAGCCTATGGATTGGTCTGGCCCTGTAGAAATCTCCATGATTGCTTTCAGTCATTACCTGAAAATGATCAGTGCTGATTTCTGGAGAACTGGCCACCTTGCCAGCTACTGACCTGGACTAGAGAGCATACTTAGGTTCCAGGTGGTCAACTCCAGCCTGATCCTGCCAGGATGTAGTCTCCAGTCTCCTGAAATGCCACACAGCCTTGTATTCCAGGGCTCCAGATGGGCGCTCAAGACTACCATCTTTCCCTGATTGATGTCCGTCCTGGTGCCCGGTGGTGGCCACTTTCGCCAGGCCAGGAACCCTTCATTCCTGTCATGGGGAAAACTGCAGCGATCCAGGCATGAGTCAGAGATACAGTTTCCAAACCGGGAGGGACAAGTTAATAATCCTTGATGCAGAAGGCATGGCAATGGTCACGTGAGCCCCGCCCCGCCCATAATTCCCTGTGGCTTAGGGCAGTAAATGGGACTGTGGGAGACTTCATGTTGGCGAAAAAGCACCGTCCCCCAAAAGCCCATTCTTAGACTTTCCAAGGGAGCAAGGCCTCTTTCATGCACCCCCAATCCTGTACAGTACTAATTCACTAGTAGCACAGCATACACCATACCGACTTGTCCATGAAGCTGCCTGGGGGATTCTCCTTTGGCAGCATGTCGGTGGGGGGCACCTGCCACCTCTGATCCTCCTCCTTCCACTCCCTGGACTAGAAAAGAGGAACAGAGCAGAAGAGGATATGTGGAGGAGAGGGAAGTGACGAGCTAGAATGTCTCCTCTCCTCCACACATCCTCTTCCAGGAGCAATAGCATAAGTGAATGAGAGGTAGCATTTGGCACACTGCCTCAGACTGACACTAAAATGTCTTGGGCCCGCAGAAATGTACACTGTGTTTGTCTATGCCCCTAGCTGAGAATGACAAAGGGTAGTTTATGACTCCCAGATGTGGGGCCGGAGAAGACAGTTCTGTGTATACCAGGCCTCCGTCGCTTGTAATCGAGCCCTGCGCTCAGTAACCGAACAGCATCCTTCCCTGAATATGCATCAGCTGCTCCTGTTTCATGAGACAGGGAGAAACAAATCCCCCTCGGGTGGAGACGGATTTACTTCTGGGTCTCTGTCACAAGTGCATACGCTTCCCACCCGTCTATAGAAGGGTTATGGGGTTAAAGTCCTGGAATGTCTGTAGTGTACAAAAGCTCAGAGTGGCGATGGGGAAAAAAAAATAGCAAAACACGACTCTGTTTGCTTGTCAGGAATAAGAGGGATCTGAATTCTTGAGTTTGGGAGGTAGTGCAACACCACCTAGAGCTCAGAAGTACGTTTTGCTGGAGTAAATAACTGCAAAATGTTATCTACAAGTGTATTAAGATCAGAAAAGGGGAGGGGAACTCCCAGCCCCCTAAGGTGTCATTATAGCTGCTGCGGGGGAAAAAGGTTCCAGATTTACGGTGATTGAGCACAAAAACAAAAGCCTGTAGCTTAGCACTGTTGCTTCAACTTGTCTCTTCCTGCTGCTCAGAGAAATGGCGGATGTGGCTGGGGAGCAGTGCCTGCTCAGTCAGTCCAGACCAGCGGAGAGACCAGAGTAAGAAGAACAGTCATATTGAAATAGTGATACCCCCCACTTTTTTCTCCGAAGAACCTTTGTGGCAGGCCCCAACGATATTGATTAAAAACGGTTCACATTCTGTCAAAGCTGTGGAATGATGCAAAGCTGTCATTGGGCAACTTGATATGATGTACGCCAGTGGTAGAAGGCAGGGACAAGTCTTCCACAGGCCAGGCCAAACACCCAACAAAATAGTGTTGGCAGCCTCACACCATTATATCGTCTTCATGGGCTGACTCTGCGTTTCCAGAAACAAGTATTGCCTATAAAGCCCGGGATGGCCTAGGAGCTTGAATGCTTGAAGGACCACCTCATCTCTACCCATTTTGATTATTATTATTTTTATTTATTTTATTATTTTTATTTATTTATTTACAGATTTGTTTTTAACAAAACAATGCCGTTAATAGCAAAATAAATGAGAAGCTGGTTCCCTACCCCAGACGACCCTCCGTCTAAAAAGAGATGCAAGGGAAATGCCTGCATTAGCCATTGGAAGAGGCACTGAGTAGAGATAGTTGCCCTTCCCCTGCTAAACAAGAGAATTGCCACTTAAAATGTGCTCGTGAGCTCAGTTAGCAGGGGTTATGAGCCTGCCTGCTCCCAAAGATCCTCTGGGGAGGTGCTGTTGCAGGTGGGGTCTCCATTGTAGGTGGGGCTGGTGGCAGCGCACAGGAGAGCCTTCTTGGTTGTGGCAGCCAGCTGATGGAACTCCCTTCTGCTTGCGATCAGGACCCCCACCTTGATTACTTCTGCAGGAATCTAAGCACTTGTTTGTTCTGGTGTGCTTTTAGTCAAGTTAGCCCTCGTTGACTTGTCTTTGAATATTTGCTCCCTTGGTTTGCTGATTTAACACTCTGGTACAGTTTTGTTGCACTCCAGTGTGGTGTTGTATGGGATATTCTAGATGTTGTTGTGTTACTGGTTTTGTCTCATCCTGGTTGTAAACTGCCTGCGTTCTCCTTGAAGACAGGCAAGGCACAGTAAAGGTTTTTACATTTATTAAATTTCTGCCGAGCGGTGGACTGCCATCCAGGAAGGGTACTATTGGGCAAAGAGTTCCAGAACCTGGGTGTGACTGCAAAGAACACCCTGTCCTATGCACTCGCCTCGCAGCCCCTGGTGGCGGGATGTGAAACAACGCCTCCCCCATGGCTCTGAGTGGGTGGGCAGAATCAGCACCCAAGATCCTTGAAGCATGTATGGATCAAAAAGATAATATTCTGTGAAGCATTTTATCAAATGTATCAGTTGGTTGAAACAGGTTCAGCCAGCGGGTGCAATGCCCTCTTTGGCTTTCTCGTTACCTGCCATCCGGCGTCGGGTGATGAAATGACACTTTATAGAGACCTTTGGGGGGAAATGATGGATCAATTTCAATATTGTATCATCTCTCTCTTCTGCTAGCCAATTACAGTTCCCTAAAAAGTGGGAGGAAAGAGAATAGCAATCTTTAAAGAATGAATGAAACTGTTGCCTCTCATTGCTGAGGGGTGTGGAAGCCTAAGCAGGTTTACTGAAATGCAAGTCTGATTTCAGTGGATTCCTTATGAATTGCAATCCTAAGTGCAATTCTAAGTGTGTTTAACTGGGTATGTTGTTCCTACTTTGTCTTGCCTTTTCTTTTTTTCACTTCTTAGGGCCATGACCATTTATTTTGTAATAGCTGCAGTGCTGCTTTCTAGCACAAGTGTGGGCAGGCGTCAAGTTTATGGGATATACTGTGCACCCAGAGAAGTTTACATAGAACCCCTAAGTCCACCACCTGGAACAGGGTGTCAAGTTGAGGCAGGGACGGTGCCAAATACAAAATGGTGGCTCAGGAGGCGAAGCCAGCTTTCCATTGCACCCCACAAGCAATGAACAGGAATAACCCCCATACGCAAGTACAGGTGTTCATCCAAGTTACTAAGGCTGGAATCCTATGGACACTAACCTGGGAGCAGGTCCCATTGAACTCAGTGGGATTTACTTCTGAGCGGGCGCAGATAGGACTGGGCAATAAAGGTCAGGGATTCAAGCAGCCTAATTTTAGGTGCAATGAGGTAGAATACTGTTGTTGTTTTTTGCTGCTCTTGTTAAAAAGTGCAGTAGTCGAATGCAAATTTTCCAGCAACGTCCCGGTAAATACAAAACTATATTTGCTGTTTGAGGGACAACGGTTCACCCAGTTATTAAACTTATTTTTTTTATACAGCTATAGTTAAATATAGAAAGAGAGGGAGAAATGCAGAGGCGACCCCCAGCCTTTCAGGTATCCATATTTCACCGGTTTGAGCATGTCCCTGTTCTTGGACATGGAGTTATAGAAATACATTTTTTAAAAAAGTAAAGGGGGGGAAATGATATTCATTTAAAAAAAAGATTTGACTAATGTTGTGACGATACAAATCATTTATTTTTACTACCTATAAACTGTTTCGGCACACTGAAGAAAAAGCTATGCTAATTTATATAGAGTTGACATTTTATAATTTTCATGATTTTTTTTTAGATAAAGGATTTTTTATTTAAAAATTTAATAGTCTAGTCCGAGTTCATTTATCTTTAATTTTTGAAACGGGGAGAGTAATTCATAACAGTAATTTTATTCCTGTAATGTAATATTCACTTCAGTTCATTTGTGCATTAAAATTCCTTTAAGACCGTTATTAATGATTTATATAATGAAATGTCATATTAATCACAGAAGTTTTCACATTTTATTATTCTCTTCCATGTTAATACTATCTTTATGATCTCTATTAATGTTTTATATCCTCTAATTTCAATTATAAATCAAGAACATTTTCATGTTTTTGTTGGTATTTGCTTTTCAGGGGTGCCACCTTTTAAAATTTTATGACTTCCTCCCCCCCTCCCCACTGTACATGTGAATAAAACATCTTTATTCATTGAAAGGTAGTTAATTATGTCTTTGTTTAATAGTAAACTTTCATTGACAAACTTATCGTTGCCGTATTTCTTTTTCCAAGCTCAGAGACTCGAACGACTACGGAAAGAGAGACAAAATCAGATAAAATGCAAGAATGTGCAGTGGAAAGAGAGAAACATGTCCTATTCAGGTAAAAAGAACTTGTTTGCAATGATTTATCAGGCTTTAACTGGTAACAGGAGAGCCTTGCTGGATGAAACCCAAATGGCACCATTTAGTCCAGTTTCTCACAGTGGCCATATGCTTGTACATGGAGGCCCCATTCCTGTCCATTATGACAAATAAGAACTGTTCTGTCAGATCACGCCAAAGTTCCCTCTAGTCCGACATCCTGCTTCTTACTGTGGCCAGCCGGTGTCCTGTAAGAGGGGTGTGAAGGTGACGGTCCTCCTCAATGTTTGCTCACTCTGCCCGGCATCAGGTATCCGGCATCAGGAGTTGCACTACCTTTGACTGTGGGGTTCCCCGTAGTCATCCTGACTCAATGCCACTGATAGACCCTCCATCCTTCATGAATTTCTAAAATCCCCTTATAATAATTAGCATTTGTGTGGCACGTTTTGAGTGTTCAAAAGTGTTTCATGAGTATTATCTTGCCGTCTTTACAACCACCCTGTAAGGTAAGTAGGTGATTTTCTCCCCATATTGCAGATAGAGAAGACTGAGGCTAAAAGCCTCTTTAGTCTTTACCCAGTGTCGCTTAATCTCATTTGCGTAAGCCCCCCTATGTATAATGCTCCAGCTTCCCTTTGCAAAACCTTTTACAGTTTATAGTATCGTCCTTAAAAGGGGAACAAATAGAGCCGCTTGCTGGATTCCAAACATGGTTGCTTTAATCCCCTTTAGCGTCCTATCTTGGATGCTTCTAGGAACAGCACCCCCTAAAACATTTTTTTAACTCCTACTCAGGACAATGTTGGCAGTCTGAAGGCTTAATCAAGTGTAACCCCCACTTTGTGTTTTGTGTATATTCACACATTACATTCTTGGTCCAACACGAAGCACTTAATGTGTTGCAAGTGTATCCTGGCATTACTGAATGTGGGCTTATTGGACTTTATTCTCATAAGAGCCCTGTGTGTGTGTGTGTGTGTGTGTGTGTGTGTGTGTGTGTGTGTGTGTGTGTGTGTGTAGTATATCTCTGTAGGAGCTGGAAGGGGTCCTCTGCTGGGCCTCTTGTTGCCTTTGACAGCTGGCAAAGCACAGTGGCTCCGAATCAGAACTTCCCTCATTCCCACAAGCTCACCACACATGGTGATGAGGATACCCGGTTATCGTTGACCATGGTTAGTGTTGGTGCACACGCGCTGTGAAACCATGGTTACACACTGGGTGGAAAAGGAAATAGGGTGGGAAGAGCTTGCTTCAGAGAAGAGGAGGAGGGTGTGCGCTGGAAGCTGGCTCTCAGTTTGCATCTCATGGAGCAAAGATGCAGGGAGTCAAGTTCAATTCAGGTTCATCAGAATCTTTTAACTCTCCTGTTCATTTCCAGTGTAGACTCTAACATTAAAAAGGGGTTCATCTACCAGTTCTTTGTACTGTATTTTTAATAGTAATCTTATTTTTTAAAAAAAGTTCACAAAGTACAGTAGTTTGCATAGCAGAAGGAGTGACAAACTGGTTCTCTCCGCCAAAGGGGGTGTTCGACCCAAAAAGCAACAGAAGGGAAACACCAGCAGAATGTGGTACTTCCTGAAGAGACACATTTCACACCAAATTACAAACCCCTTTGCTTGCAGTGCACATCCATAAACTGAATACAACTATGCCTTTTGTAACACACACACACACACACACACACACACACACACACACACACACACACACACACACACACACACACACACACACACACACACACACACACACACACACCCTACAGAATTAAAATATGAACAGCACCGGAAAAGAAAATCTGAGTCTAGCAAGTGGAGTGTCTGATTATTGACCACTTTTTGACTTTAGGAATTTGGCTCTGGTTCAGGATTCAAACCAAATTAGGGAATATAGGTTCAGGTTTAGTTCTGCTTCCCTGAAAATAAGCTTCTTGCATAGGTTTTTTTTTAATTGATTTAACTCCCTGGGTTTGCGGTGAGCCAGTGTCCTGGCTACACTTGGCCTTTGCGATGTGCAGTGGGAAATGAGCGTAGTGCCATTCAGCAACGATACTGGAGGGCTTCTGGCCCTTCCCCTCCTCCCTGGTATCTGCTGTCAGACCGAACAGTCCCGGAGTTGCATGAGGTTTCGCCTGGGCCAAGAGAACTCAACCAAAACAGATGCCACAGTGATCTGTGAAGAAGAACTCCAGAGATGTGCTTGGCGGCTGTGCCAACAGAGGAGACAATAAACCAACACCTCCCCAGTGTTTCCTGAGAACACAACTACATATTGAAACGCTCGCGTCTCCACGCTGAAGCCAATGAAATGCCTGCCTGGAACTCCAGGGAGCTTGATGCTTTCTAAAAAGGCACAAGAAATAACTCCACACAGACCCACAAGAACATAATTATAAATGAGATTGGGGGGGAGGGTGTTTTCAGAATAAGATAACAGCTGGAACAAAGCCTGTCATATACCAATATACCATGGTTTTCGTGCTATCATAGTTAAGAAAGAATTTAATCATTCTCTGCGAAGTTAGCCTGTCCCTTGCACTGCTCTGTTGGGTATTTTCATCTTTTCCTGCGCCCACACCTGCATGTTCTCTATCTCAATATCCGGGCAAGTCTGCTGCCTCCAAATTTAGCGGAAGCTATAACTTAGTTGCAGTTTGACAAGTTTTAATTTCGCCATTTAACAAATGAAGGCGAGACACCACCACCCCTCCTCCTGCTCTCCCCGCGATGCCAGCTTTGGAAGTCCCCGTCCAATCTGCCTCGGCAGCAGTTTCAATCCTCGAGAGGGGCAGTATGTAAATCTTTGAGACGTGCACAAATCCAGGCACACGGATAAAGAGCGGGGATGGAGCTGGTTGCGGGCAGATTGGATGCCGACCCGCCAATGGTGATTGATTGAGTCTGGGGGGCCCTTGCTCCTGGAGCAGATGTGGCACAGAACCCACCCAGGTTCAGTTGCTGCTCTGCAGAGGGGAGACCCTTCAGCGCTAATCGGCAAAAAGCTGACAGATCTCTAGCTGTAGTCATCCGTCCTGATTTTTTTTTGAAGAGTCCTCGTAATGGACACAGGTTGGGGGGGCCCTCCTGCTTTTATGTAGTAACGCAATACCACACTTGTCCCTCTCTTTTTGCTTCTTCTTTTCGGGTGTTGCTGCGCGCACAGTTTATTTATTTGAAAGCATTCATAGCTTGCCTTTCCAGATTATTATACCGTATATTATATCCATCCCAAGGTAGCATACAAGGAATTAAGCCACAACAATAGGCATTTCTGTGGCACTTTCAAAGGGTCAAAAGCTCATCTTGTGGATTATCTTGTTATCCTTACAGCTACCCCCTAAGCTAAGTTTCATGATCCCCATATTGCAGATGGAGAAGACTGAGGCTGAGAGGAAGTGCCACCTAGTGAGTTCACTATAGAGGCAAGATACAAGTTGCGGAAACTTTGATTCATGGCTTAGCCTCTCTCAGATGCAGGGAGAGGCATCTGCTTTCTCTTCTAGCAAGAAGCAGTCAAGGAAAACACAGAAAGCAAACTGTAACCAGCCCAATAAAACAGCAGTTGTAATACAGTAGTGTAACTGACAGATAGGCAGGATAGAAATTCAATTAATAATATTAAAACAATCTCAATAAAATAATAACCTGAATACTAGCAGCCCCCAAAGATCTCCCACCCAAAGCAAAACAAAACCACCGAGTTTTCACAGTGCACTGAAAGGGGTGCAGATTGGTGGCTTTACAGACTACTACTGGGAGAGAATTCTATACGGTTGGTGCTGTCGCTCGAAGTCCCTATTTCTAGTGGATGCCTTGTGAACGTTTGACACCCAGAGCAAGGCCGCTGTGGGTGATCTGAGCGTACAAGGGGGGGCTACATGGGAGAACTTTGCATCGCTCCTTCCAGGGTTCCTTGCTGCTTTTCTGCATGTAAGCCGCACCTCCTGCTGGTGAATCTGTTATTTGACAGCGGTGGTGGTTGTCATTCTTTATCCACCCAGTTTTTTCATTGCACAGAACTCTCAAGTCAGCTTACCATATTATTAAAGCCAGACGTGGAGCAATTTAAAAATCTACATAATTCCTAATGAAAGGACAGAAGCAGAGTCAGTCTAAAAGCCGCGGTGGGGGTACAACGGCGAACGGGAGGGAAACCTAATTCTTGCCGAAATATAAAGGTCTCTGGGTGGTAGGGAAAGGCTATCAAAGAGCAGGTGAGAACCTCTCCAGCAAGGATTCCACAATCTGGGGAGTGCCCCAGAGAAGGGCCTTCCCCCTCGTCCCACCAACCCCACCTCAGTTGGTGCAAGGACCTGCAAAAGAGGCCACCTTGCTTGATCTTGGAGGGTCAGGGTCCTTCCATATAATCCAGCCCGCTCTCTTCAGTCGTCTGAAAGGGCCCTTCTAGATGTGCTGCCATTGAGAGAGGTTAGGGGGTGGCGGCCAGAAACATGGCTTTCTCGGTAGTGGCGCCTGTTCTATGAAATTCCCTCCCCTTTGAGCTGAGAACGACTCCTTCATAAAAAGCCTTCCTTCAAGGCTTGAAGTAATTTCTATTTCAAAAAGCCTTTGGAATCCAGTAGGGTCTTTTAAGGATTGCAGACTGTTGTTAGTCCATTGGTTTGGTGTATACAACAGCAGCTCTTTAAACGCTGTATCTTATCTTCCTCCTCCTCCTCCACTGTAAAGGTGGTTATCGCTAATTTCCACAAGCAAATCCCAAGGTTTTGATATGCGTGTAGCTGAGTGACGGAGCGCCTGCTTTGCATATACAAAATCCCAGGTTCAGTTTCTTATCAGGGCTAGGAAAGTCCTGAAACCCTTGAGAGCTGCCACCAGTCAGCGTAGACAATACAGTACTGGCCTAGCTGGCCCAAGGTGCCCACTCAGTAGGAAGCAGCTTCATATGTCCCTATGACAGTTGGTTAAATCCTGCAGCTATTTCAGCTGCTCCTGAGCCTTGGCTTCCCCAACACCCTTCTTCATCTCTCCCTTTTTGGTGGGGGACGTCCCTTGAGAAGAACCTGGAACATGTCAGTGTTGGACTGTTGCCTCTTCTCCTTTCTTCCTTATCTCCTATTGTTGACCCCTTTTGCCATCAGCTGGGAGATACTGGGCACCCCGTAACTCTTCTCTCCCTTCCAAACCACAGTGGAGGAGCTGAGCCTGCTTTTTGAGAAGAAGAACTTCCGGTTGAAGCCTCCGCATACCGTGAAGCCGTCGATCCTTTCAGTCCGGCTGGAGCAGTGCCCCCTGCAGCTGAACAATCCGTTCAACGAATACTCGAAATTCGATGGCAAGGTGAGCAAGATCAACCCCTCCCTTTTTAAATGGAAGCAGTCGGGTCCCACAGGGAAAGGTTTTGTTGTGCTTTTAGAGCTAAGAGCATTTCAGTGCACTTTGTGAGTTCTGAGATCCCTTAGCAGTAGGTATTACACAGGTGACTGGTGTCCACATTGGCCTGGGTTTTAAGCTGTACCAGAGAGAGTCTTGTGTGTCCTCTTGTACAGACTTCATCAGCAAAGGGGAAGAGCCATCACTGGTGGTTTCATTTTGTTTTGGGTGGGGGATCTTGGGCGACTGCTAGTGTCCAGTGGTAAAACACATGCTCAGCATCTACTCTGGCCTAGATTGAGCAATGGCCTGCTTTGACAGAAGGTAGCTTTGTGCCTTCCATAAGGATACTAGAGGAGCACCTCTTTTAACCAGAAGGAGCAGGGTCTTCTCTGTGTTGACACCCTCCCTGCAGCCAGCCCCAAGGTGCCAAAATCTGATTTACTTATATTTCTCAATTATTCATTTCAGTTTTATGAGCTATAGAACCACATGTTGTAAGCCCACCAAAGCCACCTCTTCTTCAGGCATGCTGCAGCTCTTCCTACCCATTCCTTCCCTGTTGCAAGTTTATTTAATTGTTTTTATTTATTTCTGTATTTATATACCGCCTTTCTTATCCTCAGATTGCTCTTCAGATGTTATTCAAGGCGGTTTACATAGGCAGGCTTATCTAGATCCGATAAGGATCTTTACAATATTGTTCTGTATAGAACCCTACAATTCCAGCTGGTTTCCTCCATGGTGTAGTCATCTTCACTAGCTGCTGAACACAAGCCTCGAGCTCTCCACAGGACGCCACAGATCATGCTGAACAGGGAAACATTTTTCCAGTTGTCATCGCTCTGTCACTGACATTCTCAGTATTCCAATCTGTTCTCTCACCGCACCATGCAACAGCGACTCCTCTCTGCCACCGAGGGTCATGACAGCGTATCAGTGACTTCCTGGTCTCCCTTCCAGCACGAAAACTGACTGTTCCTGCTTAGCTTCTGGCAGTCTTCAGGCAGTTCAACCTTGGGACCACACCTCATTCCAGTTCCAGGTGTGCATGAGGCTGCCCCAGAAGGGGGGTGATAAATGACCCCAAACTGAGTCCCCTGTTTGTTTTCAGGCTCCAGTGTTTTGTCTGAACTACGAGTGGTATTTTGCTCTGAGAAAGATAGGTGTTTGCCCAGGGTTCTGCCCTGTTGCGCAGCCACCGCTCCCCCCCCCCCCGAGACAATAAGGCAGCCTCTCCCTCCTGCACAGAGCAGCGGTCCCAGTCTTGACATCTCTTTCCGTAGAGTGTCGTTAACACAGGTATGTAGAGCCAAGTTATGAAAAGGAAAATGCTGCACCTCCTGCCTCCAGAGTTCAGCCAAAGACTTCAGGGAAGAATCTGGTTTTGAGTTGCAATGTGATGGGGGAGGTAAGAGAGGTGTCAGTGAGACATGGATTGGGTGTAGTTTGTAAAGTGCACCAACCACCTATTTGTGGGCAAGTTTCCTTAATTTAAACAAAAAGAAAAAGAGGAGGAGGAGGAGGAGATAATTACAGCAGCAAAGCCTTGTTTTGGAACTGACAATCCTGGCAAGTGCTTTTAAGAACACAGCAGTATGCTCAAAACTAGCAGGTTAAGAAAGCAGACCACCACCTTCAGTTGGGTCTCGGGACCTTGCTGTCGATTGTGTCGGTAATTTTGTGTTTGCATGTTGAGGAGCCAGGCTTTTCCTTCCCCGTTTCTCTTGGCTTAAAGAGTGTAACAAGCCAGTTCCCAGCTGAGCCATCATTATGGGTATTGCTCCGCCACAGCAAACGAGCCCCGGCTTTGATTTGTGTTATGTTGTCTCCCTTTGTAAACTTCTAAAAATTGTACAGTATGACGGTAATGAGGACCATGTCGCGGTTTTGTCACGCCTACATCAGAACCAACCTAGTTTTAATGACTCCGTCCACGTTAGGTCCACACTCCAGTCTTTCAAAGATTTTCAGGGTGTTGTGTGTGTGTTTAACATGCTAAGAGATGTGTTTTTCGGCAAATATTCATAATTCTTTTCCTGGGAATAGTACATGCCTTATTTGCATAATTAACTGAGCCACTCCGGTCCCCTGGGAAAGTGGTGCCTAATTGGGGAGAGATAGGGGAGTCTATTAAGGGGGGCTTTGGGGCCTAATTAAGCATGCTTTAAAAAACCCTACTTAATTATGTATTTACTCTAGAGGCCGGGGTGACTCTCGAAATCCTCTTTAAGATTAGGACCAAAAGCTTTGATTCTTTAAAAAAAAAATTAAATCATTATTAGAAAGTTCCATCTCTCGGCTCAGGAGACAAAAATCATACTTGCATTTTTCTGGGAAATGTGCAGAGATTTTCATGCCTCGTTTTGTGTGCAAGCTTCTCCACCAGTGCTAATCAGCCAGGTTCTTAAGTGAATTTAAGGGAAAGGTTTTTGTGGCAATATGGTGTACTGGGTATGACATTTTAAAAAAGGAAAGGGAAACACGATGACAGACATTGCACCTTTGTGAACTTACACATGTTTCCTTGTAGGAATGTGACAATTATGCAGATGTCTCCTAACAGCTGTAGGGCACTAGCAACCGTTTTGTAAAAATGGATTCAGAAATCTTGTTGTTTTGTATTATCCTACACCTTCTTTTGGTGCATCCAACCACTGTTCCTCCACACATCCACCTAGGACAACTTACACCCATGGTATAGGCTGCAACCAAGCCACATGCAGGCATAAATGTTTAACCATAGTTTGTTTGACCTTAACTATGGCTAAGCATCGTACCTAAATTGTGGTTAAGATTTGGCTGCATGCTAACTTGTGAATGTTCTTAAGCATGGTTAACTTCAACGTGGCTAACTTGCATCTGTACCAAGCACAAAATTAACCCCCCTCTGCTTACAAAGTGACAAGCTGGTCTCCCTGCACTTTCCTGCTGCGCTAGTGCTCTACGACCTCACAGAATATTTAGGACCTTGACTTGTGTTCCTGCAACCAACCATCATTAACCATTTCTGCACCAGAACCCAGAAAGCAGGTTCTTGCAGAGCAAAAAATATTTTTGAGATATTTTTTGAGTCAAGTCACCCCCGAAAAAAGCAGGGTCACTAGCTAACCTGGCCCCATTTCAGATAGGGGCAGCTTTGTCCCTATTCACTAGTGCAGAGCTAGGGACGTTTCTGTCTCTTGGAAGCTACTGAGAAACACTGGTGCCTTTGTAACTTGGGAAGGGGATCAAGGCCTCCAGAGGTGGAGCTTCTGTTGTGCATGCAGAGAGATCCCAGGTTGAACCCCTGGCAGCATCTCCAGGTAGGACTGGGGAAAAAAAACCCTGACCCTGAAACCCTGGAGAGCTGCAGCCAGTCAGTGTCCAACAGTACTGATCTAGATGGACCGAGGGTTTGACTCAGTAGACAGCAGTGTCGCATATAGTATGCTTGGAGAGTTTTATTGAAGCTTTTTTTCTTTTTTAGCAAGGATCATCTTATTGCTCTTTTTTATTGGCTCCATTTCGTTTCCCAATTTTAAAAGTGTGTTTTGTGTTTAATCGTATTAGGGCTTTCTTTTCTTAAGTATTTGAATGAAAATGTTACCGATAAATACTAAGTCAATAGTAAAACAAAAGTAACCCCACAATTCCAGCTGTGAACTTAACCTCTTTCTGGGTTGATTCTGAAAAACAGTTCTACAAGGTTTGTTTGTTTATGCATTTCTCGTATTTATACTCCACCTTTCCTCCAAGAGCTCAGGGTGGCAGTTGTTGATGGGGTTACACCAATTTAATTTGGGCCTCGGTGCCCAGCAAGTTAGGGAAGGGTTGCTGAAGATTCTTTTGTGGATGCGACAGCCATGAACCTGTTGTTTAAAAAAAAATCAACAATGTCTTTGTTAGCAACTGTTTTTTAACAACGAGGCTGGGGGAAGGGATAATTCATGAGTACTAATTGCTTGGCTGTTAATTTTCATAAGTGTTGATAGAAGCAGTTCCTTAAATTAAACTTTGTTTAAAACGTATCAAGGGAAATATTCCACAATGTCGGGCCTGAAGTGAAAATTAATATGAATGCTGTGGCAATTAACGCGTACTGGTTAATAGCTTTTAGCAGCATTTGGGGATGATAGACCTTAAATACATTTTTCGCATGCTGCTCTTGTACCAGTCGCGTTCCACTGTATGTCTGGATAATTATGAACAAATGTTTTTCACAATCACGGGTATTAAATAGCTTTCCTGGAAGAAGAAAAAAATCCACGCCAGATAAAAGATGGAGAGAGGAAACAAGCTGCAGCGCAACTGATTTTTAAAAACGTCGGGGAGGTTAATTCCAGATTAAAAACTCAGTGTGCAGAAATCGGAGGCTTTAATTTTAATTTTGCATTTTGGAAGATTTCTAACCAAAACTGGTGCACCAGATTTTTTTTAAAGCATTTGTTGTTTTTTAAATACTAATTGAGAGAGAATGGCAAAGGTACTTCCATGATGCATAGAAAGCTGGAGCAGACAACTAGAAACATCTGGAAATGCATCTCCTGTTTTGACCTCGCTCCCTCAAAGCACAATATTCCACCTCCTTCCAACAACCAGAGTTCCAGCGTTCTGCAAGCCAAGGTGCGAGGAGCGATCATGTCATTCCTCGCTCTCTGTGGCTCCTGGGGGCAGGTCTAGAAGCAGTGGGTTGAAACGACAGGGAAGATCCCAGGTTTAGTCTACACATGAGGAAGAATTTTCTCGCTGTACTAGCTGTCTAGCACTGGGACAGTCTGCCTCATGCGGTTGCAGGTGTTCCCTCATTGGAGGCTTTCAGGCAGAGGCTGGACTGCCACTGGCAGGGATGCAGTAGTTGCCTGCACGGAGCAGGGTGTTAGGCTAAATGTCCTCCAAGATCCCTTCCAGTATTCTTTGGTTTAAGAGTCATAGTATGCTCATAGAGGCATACAAAGTTCTCTCCTATCCTTCCCCCCCCCATCCTCCCAGCAGTCATGTGAGGTTCAGTTGAGAGTGCGAGAAACTGGCCCAGAGTCGCTTAGTGGCTGAGGGGGGATTTGACCCTGTCTCTCTCTGTCCCTAGTCTGACATATCACCGCTACACCACACTGGTTCTCTTTTGGGTTGTGTGGAAATTCCCTTGTCGCATCTTTTGAAGCACTCTTGGGTTGAGGGAGGGGAACAGTTTCTGCTGGCAGCCAGGACTGTATCTCTGTTTGCCAAATGCAAACTGTGTCGACATGGCTGCACGTGTGTGTGTGCGCGCGCATGCGTTTGTGTGTGTGCGCATGTGTGTGTGCACGTTCTCACACATGACTGTTTTGGTGCGTTAGCTCCAGAAAGCCTGTGTTGGAATTCCAGCACAGTTTTAGACTTGTTGGGTGCCTTCAGAGAAGTCCCACAGTCTCAAAAATGGCAGGGACAGCCTTTCTGTCGAGCAGCTGGGAACGGAATTTGGGGTGGGGTCAGGCTCCAAGGTGCCCAAATAGTTTCTTTTAGGCACCTTGAAGAGAATCTTGATGGTAGCCTGCCTTAGGGATGCAACATGTTTAAAAAGTAAAATGAGATGACTTTAATCCACATGGAACAGCAAGTAGACCGTTTGGGTAGGTTGCATAAACTGCATTCCAATAGACCCCTTGAATATGGTGCATTCCCCCACCCTGCCCGATCGACAACATGCATCTTCCAGTGGGCTGCATTGGGTGGCTGAAGATGTGAAGAGGTGCCTCTTTCCCCCTCCATTGTGTTGAAACCAAACTAGCTCTACTACCTCCTCTCTCTGCTTCTTAACAATTGTCTTCAAGGGCCAGTGGGGTTTGCTGGGGAGGAAGAATGGGCAGGGTGATGGCGGTGCACGTGCCACAGAGGGATCAATTACGCAAATAGCATGGAAGTTGCCAGCCCGGTCCGTTGACTTTTCAACACATTAGGCCCAATTGAGGGCTCATTAAAATATGTTCAGGCCGCGTTCTATTACTCAGCATGCAAACTGGGGGTTTGCTGTGAATCAGAACTGCTGGTCTGGATGAATCATTCGGTTTAAAATGCCAAAGAGTTTGGGTCCTAGCCTAGCTTTGGAGTGGCCAGAGGGTGGGAGGCTGCTGTATCAGAGAGGCGCCTTCGTCTAGACAGTAAATCTATCCAGCCCCTTCCTGTAACGGTCGTGACATGACTGCTGTAGCTTTACCGGGCAGAATTGCAGCACAAAAGGTTTTGAATTGGGTCTGTGTGAAGACGGGGGTGTAGCTCAGTGGTGGTTTTCATGGGGAAGGTTCCAGGTTCAATGCCTGGTGTCTCTAGTAGGACTGAAAGAGACTCTTTTCTGTCTGAGACCCTGGAGAGGTGCCTGAAGTCCGATAACGCTGGACCAAGGAACTTGTTTCCTTTTGTCTCCCTCCATGTTCTGCGCTTCCCCATAGCCTTGGTGCTAACCAGTCAGTGCCGCTGTCTCTACATAAAACGCGGAGTGGCAGCCGATCTCGACAACCTGTCAAACGTCCCTTGGCAAACATACATTGGCTACAGTCTTTCCATCTGAGGTGTACAGCTACATTTTTAGCTGTACGCCTAAGATGCAAAAAAAACTTCAATAAGCATGTGTTTGCGAGCAAGTATGTCTTAGTTACACTTGTCGGTTTCCCTTGGCGGTGCTGGCTGCTGCTTGCTCTTTGTACAGTCAGTGGCAAACCCAGATTTGCTCCTGCATCGTTCTTGCGCCTGTTTGTTTGAGGTTTGTCTCCCTTTGCTATCCCAGAGGCTTCTGAAAATAGCACTGAGTACCTGTGTGGTTCAGTGTAAGTTTAGATCAAAGTAGTGGTAAGCGATTTTCAGTTAACCGAATGAATCTGCGTAGGTGCTGCGCCGTAATGTCGATATTACGGTTTCCATATCGAGGTCTTATGCGTGAGCTTAATATCACTATGACAAACAGAAGACTTATTTATGATACGACAGTTATGATTTCCTGTCTTGGTGCATTGGAAAAAGATTTGTGTGTACTCTAAAAAAATAATAATAATAATTACAAGATATCAAATCAAAATAATACTTGCTGAAATCTCTGTTATTGTTCTGCTTTTGGAGGGTTGGTGATGGGGGATATGTTGTCTGGTTTTTCACTTGTAGATGTTGACTCTGTCGATGCCACTCTTAATTGTATTGTGTGTGCTTTATTTGGCATTCTGTTCTGTTTTGTTGTGAACTGCCTTGGGCTGCCAAAAGACAGGAAAGGTGGGGTAGAAATGTTTTAAGATAAAACAAAACAAAATATTGTAGAGTTCCGCCTCCTCGCCCAAACAGAAAACTATATTTTTTCTTCATTAGATATTTATCTCATGTGGTTTGTGCCAACTGTAGCTTACAGCCCAATGCATGGTGTAGTCGTGCTCTTTGTCTGCTTCCATCTACCATTCCTTAAACTGAAGAACATAAGAGCCCTACTGGGTCAGAGCAAAGGGGGCCCATCTAGTCGGGAAGTTCACCAGGAAGGCATTAACCTTCCCTGGCAACTGGCTTTAGAGGTAGACTGCTTCTCAATCTGGAGGAACTACATAACCATCATGGCTGAAAGCAGTGTTCACTCCTGTCTCCGGGGTGCATAAGGCTCCAGCGATGGTGCGTTGGCTGTAATTGTGGTTTGTTCATTCAAGCCTAATGAGCATACCTCCTGGTTTGCGAACCCACTTCAAGTCACTGTTGCTGATTCTCATTGGCCAGTTGCTGGCATAACCAGTGGTTGTCAATTTGGAGAGCAGACAAAATCATCATGCAGCTTCCCATAGTTGCGTTGCATCCTTCAGAGCTCGGTGCAACTACAGGGGATGACCTCCCTCCCTCTCAGGCCCAAAGCTGGAAAGGGAGGTCATACTCCTTCCATCACCCTCATCATGGCAAAGGTGGCAAGCGAAGCTTCCTCTTCCTCTCCGACAATCAAACTTCAAAACCCTCCAGAAAAGATTGCGTTCAAAAGCAAGTTGTATCTGTTGTCTCTCTCCCCCCCTTCTCCCACTGATGGACAAAGCATGTTATTCTGCAATGAGGATTTCTGGTGTGAGCATTTAGCTGCAATTCATTTTAATTGTCCTTATGAAGTTAAAAAGTATTAGTGTCAGATAAAGATTCATCACCGTCGTGTGATTTAAAGCTGGGACTCCAGAAAGCGGGCATGTGTTCCGGCAGCTGTTTATAGATGACGCTGTCTCTTTTGACAGCAGTTAAAAACTATAGTTGCAGTAATCAAATTGCCATGCCCGCCTCTCAGAGGCTACCACCAGATTGAATTATATATATTTTTAATATATGTGTGTATGTGTATACACATAGGCATAGGCTTTAAAAATACAAAATAAAAGTCACTTCCTGTTTTAACTATTGAGAGTTGTGGCCCACCGCAAGAACGGAGGTTGTTACACAAATGATTCTAGAAGTCGAGGTAGGGCAGTACTTCTGCTGAGATCAACTGAAAAGTCGCAGAGCGATAAGCAAAAAAATAAAATTGTAAGTAGCTGTGTTGGATTAAAACAAACCTGTAAAAGCCACAACCAAATGATCCTTTTCAACTCGGGCCAGATAAAAAGACCCAGGGGTGTGAGCCCATTTTGGAGTTCCCCCAAGCTTTTCGTCAGGTTGGAGGTTAGCAGGATCCTGAGCTAGCTGGACCTTTGCTGCATTCTTCGTCTTCCAACAAGGAAGAAACAGGGAAACACAGTGGACTTGGACAGTGCGAGAGAAAAATGTGAGATGATGCGTTAGGCGGAGAGTCAAAACAGAGCAACCAAATAAATTGTGCAGCCTTGTCTAATGGCTGGAGGGCATTTCATCCTCAGAAGTTAAGTTCCATTGTCAGGTGGTAGCAGGTCGTCTCCCTCCCGTTGGGAGATCCCTCTTCCAAAGGGCACTTTGCAGTGCTCTGAGATGATGTGACTTCAGTCTGCATCTTGGCCTGGTGTCACCCAAACAGCAATGCTTCTGACGGTTCCGCCATTGCAAGGAGTGCCAGCTAAAAGGAGCAAGGGACTGAGAACCTTCTTTGGGAGAAGCAGCTCTGAGGTGTTTGAGGCTTTCCGGTTGAGGAACAAAAATGACCAAGTACGGGGGGGAACAGGTGTTCTAAATCTTTGTGCACATATTTGTGGCTAGAGAGAGCTTTTTCATGCACTTTCATGAACTTGTGGAATTCACCGCCATGTTGGCCACCAGGTAAGATGGCAGTAAATAGACGCATTCATGAAGGCGGAAAGGTCTGTCTGTTGTTATTTGCTATGATAGGCAAATGGATCTGTATTCTTCAAATATCGGATGCTGCAGGCAAACGGAAGGGTTCCTAGCCATGTCCCTTTTGCGCATGCCCACTTTTAGAGATAAAACACTCGCCCAATAAATGCTCCTTTGTCTTTTGCGCTTCAGATTGGATAGGTATATTCACAGGTGCCCCTATATGCCGTTTATATTTATATTTATTACCTTCCTTCTGTAATTTCAGTTAGCTTCAAAGTGAGCCTCTTGTATGTGATATATGGCGTCATGGCATTTGTTCCCAAGTGCCATGAGAGGAGGGGAAAAACATCCCCCCCCCCCCTGAGCTGACACCCTCAACATTTCATAAGTCCTGGAAGGCAAAGAGCAGAGGTCTTCAGTGGGCAATTCTGATTTTTTTTTTTAAAGTTTCCCTTTTTCTGATTTTTTTTAAGTTTCCCTTTCTTTTAATTTACAAACGTACTTTGGTGTACCTGGGGAGTACTGAGTATGCAAAAACCACTACCTTATTTTTGGGTGGCCACCCAATAAGCCTGGAAGGGGAGGGAGGGGGAGAGAGAGAGCATGTGTAACTGATACACATCTATTATTTTGAGAACAGGTGAGACGTTTGTGTTCTTATTTAAATTCCACCCCACCCTACCCCCGCAGGTGCTGGCATTTTGTCCTTTCATTGGCTCCTCTATTTTGGAATGAAGTCTCGACCAAGCTTTCCGATTCAGCTGACATTTTGAAAGCAGTAACATTCCCTAGATCTGCCATTTGCGGGTTTTGTTTCCCATTTCAGAAAAATTCTGAGCAAACCTCTTTCAGTAGCACCCGCCCTTCTCCCTCTCCCCATCCCCCATATTTGGCAGTTCTTTGGAAAGGAAACTGACTTAGCAAGATAATTGCTACACACTTCATTGCGCAGAGTGCTTAGAAATAATCGTACCTGGTTGCAAAACGGAGAGGCCTTTAAAAGGCATAAATTTGGCATGAACGGCTACCAGGATCTAAATTTAACCGGGGAGATCAATATGGGAACTACACAGAAGAGAGAGGAGATGTCTACCGCCAAAGCAGCCAGTTCGGTCTGCAGGGCCAAGTCAAGGCATTTAGCTTACCCCAGTTTTATATTATTCCCTTGCATGTGGCATTTGTGGCCCTCTCTTCTTGATGTTTTGATTTCTAGTTCGGTTGTCAGCAAGATTTTCCATTTTCGGACTCTGGTCTGAGGAACCCTGGGGGCCTTTGGGCTTTGTGTGGCTACAGTCAGGTTGTCAAATGTGACTTTCCAAGAACCCAGTAGTATATTTTACAACCCTTTTTCTTCATGTTTAGTTTTTCGAGGACAAATTTCTAGGCCGAAAATGTGCAAGGAGTTTCTCCTATCATGTTTTTTTTAGAGAACAAAAGGGCATTGGGAGAAGGTGCTTCCCAGAAACGCTTCTTTTCTGGCTGCAACCTACCTCCAGGTTCAGAGTCAGCGTGCCTGTGCATACCCGTAGCTGGGAGCGATGGCAGGAATCTGTTGCCATCATGTCCTGCTTTTGGGCTTCCTTTGAGGTATCCAGTCAGCCATCATGAGAAATAGTCCTGGACTAGATAGACTTTTATTTATTATTTAATTTATTTAAATAATTTTTACCCCACCTTTCTCCCGATCAGGGCAGTCAAGGCGGCTTACAATTAAAACTTGTTAAAATACATAATACAATACAATACAATAAAAATAATTAAAACATGTAATTAAAACAATTAAAACAAACCCCAGTGGGTCACCTTATGATTACATTTATTAAAAAATGTAATTTTTTTTTTACCTGATGTAACCTTTTGACCTGATCAACCGCCTAAGAAATTAACATTCCTTCTGACATTTGCACAAACCATTGTTTATTAGAACTAACCACAGTTGGAACAAACCACAATTTCCCGAGTTCTATCACAGCAGAACAGTCCTGATTGTTCACAGCGTGATGTTTTTAAAAGCGGAAGCTGGAATCGCCTCCCCTTGCATGCAGAGGAGGAGACAGATAGCGTGTGAACCTGAAACCTATCATAGCTAGGCTTACCATAGTCCCGGAATAGAGTTGTGCTGCGGCCTAGAAAAGACCCGAGCCGCTCCCAAGAGTGCACCGCGGCTGGCAAATATAAGCCGCGGCTTCCACAGTTTCCGGTAAACAAGGCGACCGCATTGGCCAGCCACGGTGCACTCTTTGGAGCGGCTCGGGTCTTTTCTAGGCCGCAGCACGACTCGATTCCAGGACTATGGTAAGCCTAACATAGCTCACTCGCAGCAACCAAGACTATGAGTTCACAGACAAGCAGAAAGTATTTTGGGATCTGCTGGCTCCTTTTGGCTTGTAGGTAGATCAGCCCAGGTTTCTGACTGTCACCTGTTTTGTCAATAGTGCAACTAAGCAGTTTCTATTCCTCTAATACAAGAATCAATTCCTGGGCTGAGCATGTGCTCAGAGGCACCTTGTTCCTTAATTATAGGTGCCTGTCATAAGAACATAATATGAAGAGCCTGTCTGCCCCATCCCAGCCACTGTTTTGCAGCCATATCCTTAGTGGACGTAGTATTGCCTTCACTGATTGGTAGGGGCTGGCCAGAGTTTCGGGGGGGGGGGTGTCTCTCCCGGTCCCACCTGGAGATACTGCCAGGAACCTTCTGCAAGGGAAGCTGATGCTTCACTGCCAGGCTAGAGCCCAGTGAAAATGACACAGTAGATCCTACAGATGTCAAGTCTGCCTTTCCATGGTTTAGCTGATCATCTACGCTGGGCTTCTATTCTGTCTCCTGCTTGTTCTTTTTTTGCCAGTAGGACAAAGGCCCACCACTCTCTATCTGCCAGGCCATTGCATGTTTTTAGATTTAAAAGGGCATTTTTTCCCCTTTTCATCATATTCAGTTGAATTTACAAAGGAAAAAAAATGTTAAAATGCAATTTTGGTCTTTAAATGCAGTTATGTAGAACTGGGGACGGATATTATCTCTTTAAATGAGACAGGAAGAATAGGTCTGTTGACCATGAATAATTTTTGTCAGTTTTGCTATCCCGGCAGATCCTTCATTAAGCGTTCAGCATTAAATTAAAATAGAACCAGTTTCCAATAGTAATTAACTTGAGTATATTGGGAGGCCATTACTCACATTAAAGTAACCTTTTAATAGCTCTGCCTTTAACTTCACTGCAGGTAATGACTTTAAAGAGCACTTATTAAAAGCGAAATGGTAATGAGCTTTAATAAAGCAGAACAACTCAAAAATTAAGAACCATTTTCTATGGAAAAGGATGTATAGGTGTAACTTGGATATTACATTAATGGCACCAATAATTCTTTATCCAGCCTTTTAACATTTAACAGCGATTGAGAAAAAGGAGCGATTGTTTAGCAAAAAATTAATTTTTTGCTATTTTTTATGTTTTAAAAAAAGAGAGAGAGGAGAGAGAAGTGGGTAATGTCAAGAGAAGAAAGCGTGAGCAAGAACAAAGGAAGTTCTGTTATTAACTGGAGAAGATTAGCCTAATACAGATCCCTGGCAAGCCGAGGCCCTTAATATGCATTTCCATCTCAAAAGAAAAGTAATCGGAAATAAATAGTTTAACTGCCGCATTGTGGTGAACCAGTCTGGCGGCTTTTTATGCGCTTGGAAGGCTTCTCTTTTTTAAAAAAAATAATACACACAGATTAATGATCTGGGTTTTAGCTGAAATATGTTTCCGGCTCAAGAGGCAATGCCAGCACTATTAAAATTTGTCTCTTTCATGCAAAAGAATGTCAGGCTTGATCCTTCCCCTTGTGTGTGCAGTGGTCCGGGGGGGGGAGGGGGGATGCTCCCTGGAGCTGTGGAGCCTGTCCGGAGTGTGGCAGACCTTTGGGGGCAAGGGTAGAGTAGAAGACTGAGCCGTTCTTGCTTCCAAGACTCCCCCCCCCCCCCAATCTTCAGCCGACAGGACTCCCGGAGCAACTTGCATAAAATCAGTAAAATGGCAAATTATTGAAACGGCTCCAGCAGCAGCTTTCCAATACACAACCTCATCAGAACAGCACCCCCTTTGGACGGTACTGAGGCCCAGCAAGGAGAGAGGCCCGCAGTGGACTCCAGGGTGCCGCCTCTGGCCACCTGCGGCTTGGCCCCCCCCCCCCGCGCTCCCCCCTCTGAGGCACCTGCCCTACAGCAGTGCCCCGAAACCAGGGGCAGGGAGGGAGGGGTTTTATCCTGCCGAATGAGCATTTTTAATCTCCACTTTCTACCAGTGTTTCCAAATCCCGTGTGATTGCTTAGCATCTCCCTTCCCATGTTGATTTCAGGTTTTAATACGTTTTTAGTATTTTTGTTAAAATAATGACAAAACAAATTGTAAGAAACGGTAGAAGATGTGTGTGTGTGGGGGGGGGGGCATTGCTGTGTTAGCTTCTTCTCCATCTCTTCCCAAGGTAGTTGTTGGTTCTCCATAGGAAGCTGTGTTTTTCCAGGTTGGTCCATCCCACTGCTAGCTTGTCGACCTGTATTGTTACCTCTGAATGGCAGCAGCTCTCGAGGGTTTCAGCTCAGGTAGGTATTTTTTCTGTGTTCTACCTGGCGATGCTGCCAGGGATTGAACCTGGGGCTTTGTGCAGGCAAAGCAGAGGCTCTACTATCAAGTTCAGGGAGGGAAGCTAGTCCCAGCTGGAAAAACAGCATAGCAGGTGATGGCAGTGATGGTACTTGACCTGCAGGTTTGCCTCTGGCCTCCTAAGCAAAGGGCAGGTAGCAGTGCAGGGTTGATTCTGTACCAACCCACAGACCCACATGCTGCTATTCAGGTGTGCCACAAACCCCTACTGCTATTTGCACCACTTGTGACTCTCCGCTATGGGTTGGAGCCCTACAAATTAAAGCCATCCCCATCATACCTGCTAGTCGAGACAAGGCCATTCTGGTGGAACGTGCCCAGTGATTTCCAACAGTGCAGGGACTTCCCTTGTGTGCCATACTGAAGTTGGCTGTGTTCCATTGAAACAAACAACGCTATGCCTTTTTAAACCTGGATCTTCCATTGTGCTGATGGGTATTGAACTTGTTTGTTTATCAGACAGACCCCACCCCCAGGGCACAGTCCACTCTCACACAGAACACACAATTTATTTATTATTTATAGAATTTTTACCCCGCCTTTCTCCCACCAGGGCAACCAAGGCGGCTTACAACAAAAATATTAAAATACATAAATACATTTAAAATCAAGAATTAAAATAATTAAAAACAATTAAAACAAACAGCCCCAGTGGGTCATCCACATTTGTTAAAAGCAATTTGTTAAAAAGCCAGCCCACCATGTCAGACATCAAATGCTGATCTAAATAAAAATGTCTTGAGGCCCCGCCGAAAGGTCTCTAAGGAGACATACACAACATACAACATACACAAGTATGCTGTGTGCCAGGGGTTTGGAGAGGAGCAAGCCTTTATGTAACTGTGAGGCACAAGATGGCCTCACTTTATCGGAAATAACGTTATGTGATGTCGCAGCGGCAGTGCCCCCATCTGAAAGCCAGAACGTAGGTCAGGGTGTGGTTAGCAGAATAGCTATAGGGGTCTTTGCAGCATGCAAACACGTGAACGAGACAAACTATTGTGCCCTTACACTCTAATTTTGCATTACGCTTCCAGGCAGGGTTGTTGCCCTTAGTTGATTAATCTGTGTGATTAATCAAGTGGAGTTTAATTCGCAGATTTAACATTTTGCATTACGCTTTTAAAATTTAAAATTTGTCACTGGATTAATTGGTCAGTATAACAAGCATCACAGCCTCCAAGACTTGGAACTTATGAGAGGCCTCTACCTCTCTAGGATGTGATGATGTGCCAGCTGTCCTCCGTCTCCGTGCTGTGCCAAACTTGTGTTGCCATTTTGATTTGAAATCTTCGCCTTGATTGAAATCACCCCTGCTGAGCACCCCATGGTTCTTCAAGGCATTCCTTGGTTAAAACAAACAAAAAGAAAGCCCAACATTAACCAGTTATAAAATCTGACATTCTTTATGCAAATATTTCAGTTTTATTGTTCTTAATTGCTACATTTTAATTTATTTTATTCCATTTTTGCTCTGAGGAACTCAGGAAGGTTCTTTCTCTTCCCCGTTTTATCCTCGCCACAACCCTGTGGGGTTAGTTTCAGACTGAGAGAAAGAAAAGAGAACGAACGATTGTCCAAGGTCACCCAATGAGCTTCATGGCCTAATAGGAACTGGAACCCAGCTCCTCGACACCCTGCTCTGGCACTCTAACCAGTACACCACACTGCCTTGCTCTTCTCTTGAAGTTATAGCCCAGATCTTTGAGCGTCTGTCCCGTACAGCTCAAGCCACACGGAATGCCGCTAAGTAGCAAATGATCTTGGCACTGCATAATAGTGTGGCATTATAGCGAGTTGGTTTTTTTAAAAAAAAGGTAACAATAATAATAATAAATTAACAAATAAAACGCCCCCACATCTGTTAATAAAAACAGTTGTGTTACTTTTACTGACATAATATGATTTATAGCCAGACTTGCAAGATTAATTTTTCTTTTGGTAAAAATTCAGCATGTCATTTTTCACCTCAGAAACATACTGTCATTAGACATAATCTTCCTATTGTAAAGAGCAGCCCTGAACAAATAAACGGCTTGGTAGCCAGACTGCTGCTCTTTTCCTCGCGCTTTAGTTCTTTTCTTTAGCAAATTTCTTGAGTAAATGGAAAAACAAATGTTGCTGGGCTCCAGGAGGGAGGGGGAGGGACAGGGCCGTTCTTTAATTTTGTCTCGATTTATCTGTGAAATGTGAGGCCATTGGCCCAATCCAAAGACTTGCGTGAGCATAAGGGTGCCCTCAGTCCACCTGCGTTGTCATATTTTTACATTTTATGTATATGTTCTATTTTTTGCAAGCACACTGTGTGGCTGGTCAAATTTGAGTTTTTATATCTATTTATGGTTATCTTGTTGGCTGTGTGCTCCCTGAGGCATCTGGTGGGGCCACTGTGTGCTACAGGAAGCTGGACTAGATGGGCCTTTGGCCTGATCCAGCAGGGCTCTTCTTATGTTCTTATGATCCTCATAAATGATGCTTATTTATTATTTATCTAGCGCCATCAATCTGCATGGTGCTTTGCTTAGAGGGAAAAGATAGACCCTTGCCCCAGGAGGCTTACAGTTGAGATATTAAGATAAAAGAGAGAGCGGGGATGAGGGGAGATGGCGGCGTGGGTAAACTAAGGTGGTATCATTGATTGAGTTGATCTTAGACTTGGTTACAGTACGTCAAGGGGTCTAAGGCAGGCTGCTCGAGGCTTCATGGGGCGAAAGATGGGTTTGGGGAAGGGATTTGAAGGAAGCGAGTGAGGAAACATCCCACCCGTGCTCTAGCAAGCAGTTCCAGGAGTAAGAGAAATGACTAAAAAGGAGCAAAAGTGATCATTGGAGGGCACAGAGACAAGACAGATAAAGGATCCAAAAAAATGGCACAAGTTTGGTTAACCATTTCAGAGCCAGGCTTGGGTTGTTAATGGGACTCCCATCCTTCAAAGAGCTTCCTGTATGATCTGGCTGTCATCGGGTTGACTCCGTGTTACTATCCATATGTGATGGTGAAATGATGATGGCTTTCCTGAGGCAAGTTGGAAGTTCTTGGCAGAGGGGAGCTGGACTTACTGTTTTGTAGTTCAGTCACTAGGCCACTACCCTGAATGCTGGTAGAGCAGAGTGGCTAAGAGACTGAAATCGGGACCCTCTCTGTCTCGGTCTTCCCCATCTGGAATCTGGGCATAACGATACTGACTTACCTTACAGGGATGTTGTAAGGATAACAGCAACACGCGAAGGGCTTTGATGCTTTGGAAAGAGCTATACAAGTGCTACGTTCTATTACACTATATCATCGTCATTATTTTATATAGCGCTGCAATCTACGTTGTACAATTATACAATCTAAACAGTAGCACAAGAGTGGGGGAAGGGGAGGGAGATGGAGAGGGGGCAATTGAGAAAAAATATGCATGTATTTCAGTTACATGTCTTAGGTTTAGTTGCATTAGGATAGGGGTTGTGCCAAAGGCTTCACAGAACAAATATTATCACTCTTTGTTAGTGTTTTTGAAATTGTTTTGTGTTTGCTTCTGCCTCTGTGGTTTGCTTTTAAACTCTTGCTACAAGCAATTCTGTGTGTCCTCTTCAATTTCCTTTGCATCATGAATTGGACATGATTATAATTGGTCTTTTCCCTCTCTTTTTTTCAGCTAGTCCTTGTTCCGTTTGAAAAATCTGGTATAATCCCCCTTGCTTTTTTTAATCCCCCTTTCCTTTTGCCTAAGCCACCATGCTGCCTTATTTACTTGGGTTTAATATATATATATATATATATATATATATATATATATATATATATATATATATATATATATATATATATATATATATATATATATATATATATATATATATATATATATATATAATAAATTCTGAAAAGGAGCTTGGGCGGAGAAAGAAGGACAGGAGACCTCAAAAAGAAGAACTTGAAAATGGCTTTTGAAGAGACGAGGGAACTTTCTATTATATTTATCTGTCTAGAGGCAATAAATCTGTTTTCTGCAGATTAAATACCCGACTTCTCCTTTAGAAAGCCTTGTTTTCTAGAACCTCTTATCAGGCGGCACTTGGCACTAATCACACCTACGGAAACTTGTAATTTTCCTCAAGGAGGGTGACACTGACAGAATTAAAAATGAAGGGCCCCCCTGAAAAGCCAGTTCATTACAAATTAGCAGTGGTCCTAGGAAAACAGTGGGCTAAGGCGTGTCAACCAGTGATATGGGAAAGAAACCCAGCATTTTAAACTGTCAGAGCCCGGGAGGAAAGCTAGCCTTGGAACAAATTAATCACAGATTGTCAGCGCAAAGTTGCATCAAATTAACACATCGGATTCCAGCATATTAATGTGAAAATGCTTTCACCTGATTATTACTGCAGCCATTGCCACTCTCCCGGTTGCAAAGATATAATTAAATTGCTAAATACAAAGTGCATATAATATCCTGCGTGCATTTAGGATGCAGAAGCTGAAAAGATCACAGCCCGGTAAGTGACAGATTCCATTTGTAGGGTGAAAAACTTTATTCCCTCCCCCCCACACACCGACTGCTACTCTTTTTCTCTCCCCCCCTCTTCCTCTCCCCTCCCCGTTTACTTAGGAGTACTAGAGTATGAAATGAGAAAAGTTAGTTGTTGTTTATTTATTTAAACACACACACACACACACACGCACAGCAACTTAGGTGAAATACAGGTTTAATTTAACTGATTTGCTACGCCGGGTCTGTGAGTCCATAATTGTCTTCCCCATTCCTCTCTGTTTGCTTTGGGAAAAAGAAAAGAGGAAGGGACACGGATTTGTCACCACGGAACAAAACGCATCCCAGGAAGGTCACCTCTCCCTCCCCACTGGAAAAGCCCCACTTGTGACTCCGTTCACTGGATTTGCTCAAGATGTACTTCAGGGCTGGACTTAGTAGCAGAGGCCCAGAACCTGACCTAGATGGGATGTCAGTCATGCCAATTGCCATGGGGGTGGGGTGGGGGTGGGGTTTGATATTTTGTTCCTTAGCAGTGGAGCGGTGGGGGAAGAGCAGGACGGGCCTTCAGACTCCTCCCCCCCCCCCCGTACTTTGATTCTGATGAAAATCATGTGTGCCCACACATGCACCAAAGCTGCTGTTTGCATAGGGAAGGAAGCTGCCCTTGCATAAAGGCCCCCCTTATTCAGAGGAAGAGAATGCTGTTTGTGCCCCCTCAACTGGTACGAGCATTTTATCTCTTGAGCTCTGAACTCGGAGCAAATCTGTGTTGTTGTTTTTCTGTGGAGTGAGAAGTCCGGACCAATCGGCCAACCATGTAAGAAGAGCCCCACTGGACCGAATCAAAAGCTCATCTCCTCCAACATTCTGTCCCTGTCCGTCCCTCCCAATGGCCAATTTAATGTTTCTGGGAAGCCCACAGGTATCAGCATCTGGTATTCAGAGGTATTCTGCTGCTGGATGTGGAGGTGCTATTTGGTAGATATGGACCAAATAGCACCTTTCCAAAATAAGTCTGTCATTCTTTTTGTATTGAATGCGTTTTTTTCATAATTTGCAAATTGTAGGCGTGTTGAGTTTGGCAGGAGGGGCAGAGGGGTGTTCCCCTCTGCACAACCCGTTTCAGAAAGCAGAAGAGGGACTAAGACCCCACTGAGCTACCCCTGATGATATTTCCTGCAGCGAATCTCCTCGTCCGGTCAGTATGACAGATGTGCTCCTTGAAACACCCACAAACCTGGGAGCTGCAATCTATTTTGAGGTTCCCTGGTGGGGCAGCTGTCTAAGGGTGCATCTCTGTCTTTCACGCTACGTGTGTGATGAGGAAAACACCCGCGTAGCTGCAGCAAACATGGCTGTCACGTGGAATATGGAGCTGCTTTTGGTGCGCTGCAAATGACAGCGTTAAACGTAACTCCTCTTCGGTCTGCAGCACTGTTCTGCAGAGCGTCTAGGATGAGTTTCTCATCGGCCTCGCAGCCATGTGGCTGCCAGCAGGAAGGCGCACATTGAAGTTGCACAAACTGGCTGTAAATGCAGGGTCGACCACCAGCATGGAATGGGCCTTGGTCTTCCCCGGTGCCTTTAAATCCAGCCTTGCTTGCTTGAAAGAGCTTCTGCCCCCCCCCTCTTTCCCCTCCTGCTGTGATAAAAGCTGCCCTCCACATAGACAGGAGTGGAGATTTCCCTGTCGGCGCCTGCTGGCGAGGTCTTTGTCTTGGTTGCTGCTGCTGTGCCAAGCGCATGCCGCTGATCTTCCAGTTCATCTCCGATGCCTGCACTTCTTGGTGTCAGGCCTCCAGATGTTGCAAGGACATGACCATGCTCTCCCACTCCTCCTCGCATCAGCAACTGCAACATGGGGAATGGCAATCCCCATTGCACACTAAGCGTTGTCCTCGGCTTCTCAGGAAAACCTGTGGCAGTTTCCACACTGGCCTCCGTTAGCCCTCCTCTGTCGATCTGTCTTGCATGTCCTCTTCATCTGGCTTCTTCAGAACTAGGTTCCAACCAGCACCCCTACTGGGATGCTCCAGCTCCTTTGGTCTCCAGAGGGCAGGCAGGCGTGCCCAGGTGGTCATAAGTGACCCAATTGGATGGGCCAGTGACCCAGTCGAACCTAGCTTTCTTAGGGTTTTGTCCAAGGATGGGTGTTGGTGTTCCAGCTTGGCTCCCTCAAAGAAAGCATTGGTGTGGTCAGGTTCTCACCCACCCTCCTACTCTAGGGATCAGAGAAGTGGAATGAACTCCAGCTGATCCTGGACTATGCACAGATCTGGAATGGTGGGGTTTAAATGTGCTAGGGATTATTCTGCTTTGAAGCCTGCCTGTAACGCTGCTTGATCCACACCTGGGCACTTCCAGCGCCCAAGCCACTTTGCAAGCCTGCTTGTTTTATTCTCTTCTCCTTGCATATCCACCCCCACCTCTTGTATTTTAATATACTCCCTTTTAGCATGTTAACTCTTCATCTGCATGTGGTTGGTTGAACTTGGAGGGAGTCTTGCCCCAGTCGTCGTCCATTATTGGCGACACTCCATTGATTAGGTTTGGGGGTAATTCTCTAGGTAACTGGGAGGGAAGCTTCTGAGGATGGCTTTGACCTCTTGGTGGCAGTGGAGTCTACCCATTTTTGGCCCTGAGATGGGGGGCAGATCAGAGGAAAGGAGGGAGGTCCCGTCTTGAGGACTCCCTGCCCCAATCACCACAACACTGCAGTCTGTATTTTCGTTATTCCCTATTTTTCATACCGTAAAGGCAGCCCCGTATGCAGCGTAGCACTGCAGCGCAAGCAGTCTTTTGCACGTGCTTGTGAAACAGTTCACAGAACAGCTATTGTTTTCTCTTTGGAACCCAACCATTCCATATTTCTGCACTGGTCTCCTAAACAGGTAGGGAATTTGGGGGGCACCTGGAGGAGGGAGACAAAACCTTCTGCTGCAGCGGGCGAAGGTTGTGCCACTTGTCGTGAAGCGATATCGAAAGCACTGAAGAGGGAGGGGGACGAAAGGCCGTTTCTAATGAGGTATAGAATATAATTTTAATGAACGTGCCGTTTGGAATGGATACTGATGAGGTGAAAGGGAAAAAAAGGCTTTCTGAAGCAGTGGTCATTTAATTAGAACACGTTTAATTAGAATAAAAATTTTAAAAATACAATTTTCCGCGACAGTCTAGTTAATCTTCTGCTTGAATCATATTGCGTTTTATTCAATTTAATTGATTTTAAGCTTTGGTCTAATGTCATTATCCTTCACTTAATTATAAATGGTTCAAAATGAAGAACGTGTGCGTACGTCGCCATTCGGAGTGGCCCAGGGAAAGGGTTGAGTTGTTTTATTAGCAGCAGTATGAAATTCTTGATTTGATTTAACATATGCATGGCAGAAATCTGGAAAAAAGTATTTTAGATAATATATAGTAAAACCCTTTGGGCATTTTTTTAAAATGTACTCTCACATGATTACGGTACTTTAATTTCATAAATTATTTATGTATTTATTTATTTATTTATTTATTTATTAAGATTGCCAGCCTTCGCTGTCTCCAAGGTCTCATACTGGATGGGTCATGGTTTTAAGACAAGGTTTAGAAAAGATATAATGCAGGTTAAATAAGCTGCGATTTAGGCCTGGTGCTAAAGATATGCTTGAATGTTTGCACAAAGGAACTGTTCACATCAGGACTAGGCAAAAGAAAACACGTGGCCCATTGGTGGACCTCCCCCCAATTTCTGGTGGACCACCAATTGCCTAGAATTCTAGCAGAGAGTACTGGACTGGACTTTAATCTGGTCCTGCAAGGTCATCCTTCCTTTGTTCCTAAACAGAAGGAATTTGATTGAGTTTTCCAGTACCATATATAACATGAAAGACCTCAGAATCCACCAACCAAAATGTCTGGAAATATTTAAGACGCCATTGTTAGGAAACCAAACTGCATATTCAGATGTGCAGACTCAGGATTCCTTCATATCATGTGTTAACAGATACAGGGATTTATATCCTGCTTTTCTGGTTTTTTAACAGAACCAAAGCAGCAAATGTAACATCAGACTTTGAGAAGGGGAAAATGTCCCCAAGTACGTGTCTTACTCTCGGTGGGCTGCAGGGATTCTGATATTTAAAATTAGAGTGAATCATACAAGACGTAAGACAGAACCTGCATCTGTCGTTGCCTCCTGAAGACGTTCCAGGCTTTTTATTGGATTTTTATACCCCCCCTTATCTTAACAGCCCAAGGTGGTGTACAAAAAAAGAGACATTCTAACACATTAATATGATAAGACAGAGTAATAAAATTTCCCAATAAAACCCGCATACCTGGCTGTTAAAGAAAAGAGGTGATGAAATGCACCTTCCCTGGCTGCTATAAACAACCCCCCCTTCTTCCCCCTCAGTCTTGCATCATGCCCCCCCCCGACGCATGCACACGTACGCATGCATGCATGCATATACCGGCCAGCTTGGTTTAAAGTTGGCTTCCTAGCAGAACACATTCTTTCCTGAAAAACGCCCATGTTGAATACGTTCCTGTATGCACTTTATGCTCAAATTTGGTACCAAGGTAACATCCCCTGTAGATCTCATGGGCTGGACAAGCACCTATCTCTTCACCAGTCCTTGGACCTTAAAAGTACTGGGGGTGATACTGAATTTCAGGCAGCTGCAAAAGGTTTGGTTGTCCTTGAGCATTACTGCATGTCCCCAAAGGGCCCAGTTCCTGGAGACATTGTAGGGTGATGCCTGAGGTCTCCCAGCCTTTGGAGACCTGCAGATGTCTGGATCAGGTTTTGGAACTGAGAATATAACATTGTGGATTTTCTTAGGCAGTTAGAAAATAGTGATAGAGAAGCAGAAAAGAAGATGCTGGGGAGGGATTGTTGGAGGGGGAAGAGAAATTAAAATTATAAAATGTGGTATACTGCTTTGGGGACCAAAGAAGGATATTAACCTAATAAATCACCGGAGGGACATCTGTCTTTGAATCTGATCCTGAGATCAACACCTGAGGTCCTTGTTCTCTGATCCACCATTGACAGACGATCTGATAGACATGTACCAGGGACAGAGCCTTTTTGATGGTAGCCCCACTGTTAACAAATTTCCTTATCATGCTTATTTTTTAAAACTTGCATGACGCCCTTCTCCTATGGGAACCTTCCTGATTTCTGGCCAAAAATTACAGATGACAATAAAATCACTATAATTCGAAATGTAGCCAAGCAGTCACCAAGCAGCAACAAAACAAAAAATAAAATAGAATTGGGCAAAATGAGAGTCAAAATCAAACGTCAGCCGCTACCACAAGCCTTCTGGTAGAGTGGTGCTTTACTAAGAGCGCAATCCACACTAACTTCCAGCGCTGGAGCAAGCGCAAACGTGTCAGAAAGCATGTTTGCTACTACTTGGGAGTAAGGGCGGCCGGCCGCCCTCACGCCGTCACCGGAACACCTGGGTGTCCACCGGAGGAGGTGAGTCCGGATTTGGTGGGCGCGGGAGTGGTTCAACAGGCGAGGGAGGGGGCCATTGGCCTAGCTGGCCCGGAGGGGGCAGTGGATGGCTCCCGCCATATCCCTGTCCCCACCGGGCTGGCTAGGCCATTACACGGCCTCCTCTACTTCCGCCAGCTATTTAGCTGGTAGAAATCCGAGGAGGCCTATCTGGCCGGCCCCGGTTTACACCTGGGGAAGGGGGCGAGCGCTTCCCCGAGTAGACCTTTGGCCCGCTGCTTGGCAGGCAGTCTCGGGTTGGAATCTGGCGGGCGGCCCAGGGCTGCCCGCCAGATCCTTGGGCTGGATTGTGCTGTAAGGTATATAAGGCATACAGTGTTAGTGCTTGCCTGGCTTGTAGAGGGAGGAATGTTCCAAAGGGCTGGCCTCACCCCCCACTCGTTCCCAAAGCGCTCGATATGGGCCCCCTACTCTTACAGGTTTTATGAAGAAACTTTAAAACTGTTCCTAGCTGGCGAGGCTTTTCTGGCTCTGACTGCTTGTGCTCATGCTGTTTTCAATTTGTGTTACTTTCATTCCTGCTGTGTTTAGATAATGGTAATAATAGATTATTGACAATAGACTTGTTTTAAATTGTGTGTTTGTTTCCTTTAAAAAAAGTTTTCTTTTGTAAACCACATTTGAGCTTTATTTAGCAAAAGCGGTCTAGAAATCACATAAACAGACGTCTTGCGAAAGGGAGTGCTCAGCATGCAGGAACAGTGGTGGGAAGACAGTGTGTCAGGGTTTGAGTCCCCTCCTCTTAATGTCCTAGAACAACCCCCCCACCACCACCCAATGAAACGTCTGCTAAACCTACCTTGTGCCTCAGCATTTCGTTGCTTTCGGTGTTACCTTGAGCTGATTATGTATGTGGCAAATGTTAGTAATCAGAATAGCCCAAGCCTCCCATATTCCATCTATTTCTGAACATTGTTTTATTTTTTGTGTGTGTATAAAATGTTTAAATGTTACGTAAGATGTTTTTAAAAAATAGATAGATGAATCAATATAGATCTATCTGGATGCCTTTTGTAAAAAGACACGTCTCTGACGGCCAGCTGAAGCAGTAAATGAGGAGACTGTCCCGGGGGTCTGTGTGTGCCCCCACATGTGTCAATGTGTGGAAAGGGGGGAGGGTTCTCTCGTTGTCATCGTTGTTCCTCCTCCCACCCCATGTACCTTTCTGTAGCACCATCTACACATGCATAGGGCTTTACGCAGAGTGAACAGGCAGACAGATCCCTGCCCTGAGGAGCTCACAAACTAGATATTAGCTCAAGGGAGCCAGCGAGGAGGGGAATGGGCAGAGTTGGTGGGGAGCAGAAGTCCTTCAGGTGGTTGAGGCTGATGGAAGTGGACGAACAGAGGTCACGGGCAGAAGCGTAGCAGGATATAAGAGCTGAGAGTTCTTGGTCAGATCTGACGGATCCCCCCAAAAATGAATGCTTAAAGTCGGAGCTACACTGCACGCGTTTGCGTTCCGTACGCATCTGGTGTCCTGCCCCCAGGTCAAACAATAGGCTCTGATTGGCTGAACGAAACGCAAACGCATCCAATTTGGGGGGCAGGACACCAGACACATACAGAACACGTGCAGTGTAGTTCCGGCTTAACTCTTGGATCCAAAACAATGAATGCTTGAATCTGACCCCCAAAGTTCAAAACACAAGGACGTCAAAGTCTTACAAGTCAAGAAAAGAATGAATTTGGGCTCAGCTGCCCTGAAAGTTTTTAAAATTTGTGTTTGGCAGGGTACACGTTGTCCAGAAATAAATGGCTGTCCCTTCCTTCCGCTCATGTGCCGACGTATTTTCAGGACCGTTAAGGAAAAGTTAGAGGTGCAACTTTCCAGGCACAGCCCTGGAAAGCAATTTTTCCACTCTCTCAGCCAAAGAACCGAGCGTTTTAACAATCACATTTTTCAAGCCCCGGCAGTAACAAACCTGTGTCTTTGAATCTTATGATAGATCAACCCCCTTTTTGGGAAGTGCAGTGAAATATTTTCCTCCCAGGAGCGGCGTATGCTGATTGGTGAGGCTGCTGGTGCTGTAGGGAGGAAAGTTGAGATCAAAAGTTGTGCCAGAAATGCAAGTTCTGATGTTGCTCCTGCACACATGGAGAGGAGTGGGTCCCACAGGACTCCACGATAACACTCTATTCCTTCATGTGCAGTGCACTGCTATCCAAAGCCCTCCACCAGGCTGTGGTCCCTTGCCAGGCCAGAGGCCTCAGCTTTATAGAGTCAAGTGGGGCTCTATTGACTCTGGAATCACCTGGTCTTTTGCGCAGCTGATAGCTGCAATACCACCCCCTGGCCAGCAGGTGGTGATGAAGTATGGCAGAGAGGGTGTCGGTTGCTTGTCTTTGTGGCTGGCTGTAGCTTGATCCAGCTGTCTGCAGACCAGCAGTGAGGGAAAGTTCTTGTGCTCTCCTTCTCTTCACCCTGTGCTGATTAATTTCAAACATGGAGAGCCATACTGGATCACCGTTATGGTCCACCTAATCCAGGATTTGGTTTCTAGCGGATGCCTTTGGAGAGCTCATGAGCAGGGTATGGTCCTCTCCTGCTTTTGCTTCCCTGGAACTAAACTTGGGGAGTTCCACTTAGCTATTGTGGCTCAAAGCTCGAAGCAGACCTGTAATAATACGTAGCTATTTGCATATCATACAAAATGCTTCATATATACTGTCTTGATATAATCCTCACAACAACCACGTAAGATAAGGGAGGATTATTATCCCCATTTTGCAGATGGGGAAGACTGAGCCTGAGAGGTAGTGGCTTGCCTCAGGCCACCCATGAGTGAGTTTGTAGCAGAGGTGAGATTGGACGTGGGGACGTCCTAGTTCTCATCTCAGCCGCCACACTCCACCATCTTTTGCCTGGTGAGACTCTTGCCTTTTAACCCATTCTCCATGAATTTGTCTTGCCCAATGTTAAAGCCATCTGAACTGGTGGCCGTTTTATGCCAGATCAGGTAGGCAGCACAGGTCCATATCTTGCTGCCACCACAGCCAGGCCTTCTCTATCTTCCCTCCCCTCCCAGGCTGGTGGTGCTCCCCTGATTACCCCACAGTGGTGTCAGAGGCTAGGCAGAGTCATCCTCAGGGCAGGGGATGAGACAGATGTGCCCAGCCTGCGTCCAAATACGTTTTGTTTGTGAGGGTTCAAGAGAGCTAGTGTGGCACTGTGGTTAAGAGACTGAGCTATGAATTGGGAGGTTCCTGATTACATTCCTTCCGCTTCCATAATTTCACCAGTTGGCTTTAGGTGAGCCATCTCCACCCAGCCTCAGTCTTCTCCATCTGCAATATGGGATAATAATGCTAATCTGTGTTACAGAGCTGTTGTAAGGATGAACCATTTATTATTATTTTATTTATTCAAAATCTCATAGAACACAGTCAGATGATAAAAAGTGTCATTGACTGGTACTAAATAGTGGGTACAAGTTTCAACCTAAAACCTAAGTGGTGGTGGTGTTAATGTCAATCCATTCCTAAGTAGAAATTTTAACAGGCAACACAAATGAAGCAAAAGAGAGGAAGAGAATTGTCTGAGGTGGGTGGAGGGAGAAGCACAGCACTGCTTGTTGTACCCCGTGACGTGCTTGCAACAGCGGTTGGTGACTGCCATTGTGCCAGGTGCACATCGGGAAAACAAAGGGAGCTAGCAGAGCCAGGGCTTGCGATGCTGGCTGTTCGGAAGCCAGCAAATTAACGCAAGTTGGCGGGTCAGAGTTGCTTGTGGAATCGTAGGCATTCGATAGCTGAGAGGCTGCATCCCGATTAGTCTGTCTGAGCCCCACGTTTGGGTCTTCTTCTTTTTGTCCTCCGTATGGTGCCGGGAACTCGGCCTCTCCCGCTTAGCTGAGGCTACATCTTGAGAAGACATTTAGACGACTCCTTTGTTATCTGCAGCCCCTCTCTCCTCCAGGGTAAGGGACAATAATTAAAGCGAACATCTTTTGCAAGCAGCTGGAGTCAAATTCCAGCTGACTGCAGCACCTGCAAAGACCATACCTCCGCCTGAGGGGGGCCGCGTGATACGCTGCTAGCCGCGGCTGACGCGGTGACAGCGTGTTCCGGAGCCGCACAGATTCGCCAGGCGAGTTCAGGAGCGCGGCTGCCCCTCTGCAAAGCTTCAGATGGCAGCCGTGCCAGGGAAACACGGAGTGTCTGGCTTGGACTAATTAGAAGGATGATTTGTGAAATGCAGGCTATTTATTTAATTAATCACAGGCACACAGCTATAAAACCCATATTTTTTTGGTTACTTTTTTTTTAATCCCTGTTAGTTTGCCATGTGGGTAATAGATTGCAGCGTGTTGAAAAGTGTCACAGTGATATATTAAGAATCTTCTGGCAAAGGTTGGTGAATGTCCTCAAGGAACTTAAGCTGTCGGTTTTCTGCAAACGGCAGCGCAGAGCCAGGATCTGCGCTCCCGTTTTTGTTCCTTGGATGTGGGAGAGCACATCTATTTTGGGAACAGCATCTGTTTGGTAAAGGATATTGTGGTTTTCTAAACATGCGTATGATGTGTATTGTGGGGTACTGGAATAAATATATGAGGGGTTTATTGGGGGGGTGCATTTGTTGCTGTAATATTTTTGAGGGAACAAAATCTGAATAAGTCTCTTGAAGCAGACCATCCCTTTCCCCTTGTGGAGCACAGGGTAGGGTTACTGACGGAAGTGCCCAAACTAGCAACCATCTAGGTACCCCTGCTGGGCATCCAGATCTGATCATCTGCCCTGCACAACTAGGAATGTGAATCATTTTCCTAAATGCCAACTTCAGTTCCTGGGGAATCACAACCAGACTTTATGTCCTTTTTTAAAAAAATAAAAAATAAACAAAGGATCACCTTTTCTTGTATGAACCCACCCACCTGCTGAGGGCATAATTTGAGGGCCTGCTCCAGATTCCCTTGCCTCTGGAAGTTAAATAGATGATTACTGAAGACGGGGCCTTTTCTGTGTTGGCACCCTGACTGTGCACTTCCTTCCCCAGAAACATTTGGCTAGAGCCAACACTGTTACCCTTTCCACATTAGGTCAAAACTACTGTGTTCTCCTGGGCCCCTGACTGCAAATCCAGATTGATATGCTTATTACCGGTAATTTCAGCAGCTACTTACTGGTATCTCTTCTGTTTTACAGGCATTAGGAGTTTTGTTTGTTTGATGTGGCTTTTATTATGTTGGTGTAAATTGAGCAGTTGAGCTGCCTTGAAGGGCCAATATGGTAGAAAAGGAAGATAGAAAACCCTGAAATAAATGAAATATTTTTCCCCAGGTTCCTGTCCTGCCTTTTCTCAAAGTGGTTTAAAAGCAGTTTAAGGGGGGGGAAACCCTCTAATTTTAATCAAAATTATTATTTCCTGGCTCTTTGTAAATGCCAAGCAAAAAAATTATGCCTTTTTCGATAGGCCTTGGCATAGGCTGAGCACTCCTTTTTTCTCTTGTTGGGTGTGTGTGTCTATATATTCCCTTTTAGATCTCTTCTGGTCTGTTTTGCTGTATTTCACGACAGGATCCCAACTGAAATCATCATCCCATCTATTAGGCGGAGGTGTTTAGCTGCAAGTGGCTCAGGGCTGGCTGATATTAGAACTCAGCTGATAGGAACCACCCCCACGGCCCCCCCATTGCTCTGTACTGTCTTCGGTGGGTCACCTTACAGCACAAACCTGTGTAAGGATACATGGCCGGCCTAAAGGGCCTGCTTTTGTATCCTATGCTGGTCCTGGGCTGCCCCAGGGCAGCCCGGAAGCACCTCAGGAGAAGGGGACATTCATCCCCTTCCTTGGGTGTCAGCAAGCCTGGAGTCTATGGGCCTCCTCGAATGTATGCCAGCTCTGAAGCTGTCGTATATCCGGGGAGGCCATGTAAGGCCAATCCAGGCTGGGAAGGGGCTTAGGATATCAGTGGAGCACGCCATTGATATGGGTATAAGCAACCTTCTGGTTGTAGGAGTAGATTTTCTTTGTGCCAGGTGCAAGGGAATAGCAACAGGATACAGGTATCTTGTTGTCTTGTGTGCTCCCTGAGGCATCTGGTGGGGCCACTGTGTGATACAGGAAGCTGGACTAGATGGGCCTTTGGCCTGATCCAGCAGGGCTCTTCTTATGTTCTTTTGTTGTTTTACTATACCTATGATTTTTATTTTTATTTTTCAAACACATATATACCTTTGTTTTGTTTTTGTGTTTAAGTTTATTCCCTGCCTAGCAACGCTGCTAGAGATTGCATTTCTTGTTTTCCCTTAAAGAAACTTACGAACACTTAGATAAGTTGCATGTCTCATCTCAGCTGGCTTTAGTTTTCCTGAGGGGGGGGCTTATATCCCACCTCCCATTCCATTATTAGAGCGACCATCAGGGCAGCTGACAGCATCTTAAACAAATCGTAAAACGGTCTTGTTGTAAGAGGTTGCTGTGAGCCACTCTGGTCTCTTTTCAAAGGAGAGTGGGAAATTCAGGCAGCTTTTAAAAAGGAATGAATAAATATAATCACTGTGGGATGTCCAAGATGTGGCTGGTCGCAGCATTCACGTATGATAGTTGACAGTCTCGTGGCTGGTGTTGCGGGTGCTGGCGTATGCACCAGTGTGTGTGTGCGTGTAGGGGGAATGTGCTCACAAAATCTGGCACTCGCAGTTTAGTCAACCAACATATATACATATCCCTGAGTTTCTGGGTGCTGGTTCTGCATTGGGGCTAGAATTAATTGTGGTAGTGGGGGGGTGTAGAATGGAGAGTGTGTGTTGCGGTGCGCGTTCCATTTTGTATGTGTTTGTTCTTGGATCACTTGGATTTGCAAAGCCCCCTAGCTGTGTCAGGTGTTGCTATCAATGCTCCCATTGTTTGAGGTGTGTGGATCAGATTGGAGCTGCTCAGAAGAGCATCCAGGTTGGGGGGGGGGGCACTGCTACTCTGCCTGACATGGTATAATAATTAACTAGAACATTAGGAGGAGACTGGGGGGGGGGGGAATTTCAGAATAAAACATGAGTATGTTAATGCAGCCTGGAGCTGATGTTGCACTCATCATTGCAATGCAGATAAAGCATTCCTCATAACTGCCAGTGCCGACTGGAGCCCCTGAAACATCTGGGCTTCTAATTGAAAAATAGTGCAGGGTGGCGGAAGGGAGAAGCCGCTAAGTGAAGGCAACAATTTAGAATACCCAAAATGTGGGGGGAGGGCTTTATTTACATTGCATTTGAATATTCATACTGTGTTATGCTTTGCATAACAGGAAATTACCGGGTTAAATTTTTATGAGTGCTGACAGCACAAATGAGATAAATTAAGTGGGAATGTTAATGGGATTTTGCAGTGGACGCATCGGGGAGCTGAATGGGCAATCTGTGGAGCGTCGTTCCTTCGAGGGTCGCGACACGCAGTCCGGCCTCGTTGGGTGACTTTTTGCCCTTCAGTCTGGCAGTTCCCAAACTCTGCTCGGAGGGGTGTATGTGTGCTGGAAAAGAACTGCGAGGAGGCTACTACAAGCAAGGAATGAAATAGTTAAAGACTCCTGTCTAGCCCTTGGAGGAGGCTGCCTGTTGCTTCCTGGAACAAGTCGCTGCTCTGGCCTTCCCATCAGCCTTTGCTTAGGGCAGATATTGCTGCCATGCCTCTATATCAAATGTGATAAGGTCACTGAGTGGCTCCTGATCCTCAGCTGAGGCTGCCCACTGTACCGCTGCATGATTTTCTGTATGGCCTTGCCCTTTCCAGTCCACTTCTGCAGGGGATTCTGCCCTGCCTTTTGGGTCATGTCTGGCCATCTCACTCAGTCGCTGTGCAGAGATCCAGCAGAGTTCCCTCCCCTCCTCCAAGGAGGCTGCCCAGTGCATCTCTATTCTGGGCGTGCCTCTTTCCACTCGGGAGGAATGCTCAGAACAGTGACTCACGCAGAAACACAAGAGGGTGAGGCCTTCTCCGAAGGACGGTAATTCTTACTTTCCCCACATTCTGAAACAAGCCTCTCTTACCCCATGTTTTCTCTCTCTTTAGTAGATATTGAGTATTGATGTGAACATAATTTTGCAAAACGCAGGCGCCAACACGATTTTCTAGGAGGTAGAGTGGAGAAACATGACCCAGCTGGGCACCTAGATTTTTGCACCCAGTTGAAATCTGTCGGTTTGTATCTTCTTGCACATCTCCCTTTTCCCCTTCTCCGCTCTCTTCCTTCCCTCACTCCCTTGCCTCTCTGTCTCCCTCCCTTTCTGTCTAAGAAAAAATAAGCCACTCTGTGTAGATATTAAAACAATGAAATTATTACTGTTGTTTTAAAAGGCAGAAAGCAGTGGTCACTCAGTCAGTAAAATTGAGCAGACCAGTAAAAAGGCCATTAAAATCAGCAGTACTACATGCGAGAATACCTGGGCAAATAAAACAAAATTCTTGGCCTGCCTGTGGAACAATGCCAGTGAGGTGTATCACTGGCTATCAGTCAACACAGCTAAGTGGAACCTCCAAGTTCAGAGGCACTCTATCTCAGAAGGCCAGTTGCTAGCGGGATGAGGCTATTGCCTTCACACAGCATTTCTGAACTTTCTGGAGGCTTCCAGGGGGCTACTGTGATGAAAACATGTCGCTGTACAAGGGCTGCTCTTCGGTTCTCTGAAGTGGGCGGTCCATGCATGGCGTGTCGCAACCATAAAGACGCCACTGGCATGTGCCTAACTTCAGGTGGCAGAGGAGCTCCGAATAGGGCCTCTGGTGCTGAGTGCATGTATCTCTTCCCTTTCTGTTTTGATCTTTAAATTAAAACAGCGGTGGGGAACCTCCACCCCCCGGGGTGATCTGCGTGAGACCGGACCCGATTCCATCACATCCAGCCCGCACAAGATCAGACCTGAGGCTCCGGAGGCCCCGCGCTCACCTCGGCGCGACTAAAACTCAAACCGGCTGTTCTGTACGTGCGCAGAACGCCGCTAAGAGGCCAAGAGAGGGAAATCTCTCTTGCCCTCTCTTGGCCTCTTAGCAGCGTTCTGCGCATGTACAAAACAGCCGGTTTGAGTTTTAGTCGCGCCGAGGTGAGCGTGGGGCCGGCGGCGGCGGCCCGGTCGAAGGCTGAAGGTAAGGAGAGTGGGGGGTGGGCGCGCGCGACAGGGGGCGCCTGTTTGCGGTGGAGGGGCGCATGGCCCGCGACACATTTTCCCCATGGGAAAATGGCCCTCCACCGCAAATAGGTTCCCCACCCTTGCACTAAAACATGCAAGTCACTTAATATCTGCCCTCTAAATGTGCGGAGGGGGGGGAGAGAGAAGGGGCTATGTTTGCATTTAGGAAAATAAAAATGCACACACACACACCAAAGCTCCCGTTTGTTTCTGTTTTCCCTAATATTTTACATTGTTTGTGAGGAGGTGAGTCAATGACTTGAATTAATTCTAATTACTGGAGAGACACAAACTGATTGTGTGAATAAAGTAGTAAGCTCATTTGCGCCAAGGCCATCTAATTAAATGCTAACTTTGGATAAGCTGGATGTGTGTGAAAGATTAATTTTTAAGAGGTTTTTATGACTCACTAAATAACGATTCAGTAAAATCTTCTGCATTATCTATCATTTGGCCATCTAATCTTAAAGTGATATAACATTTAGTCACCGAACTCCATTGTATAAGAAGATGCACTAAATTATTATTATTAACAAATTAATCATTTTTCCCTCTCCAGGAAGTGTGTGTGTGTGTGAATGTTATTTTGCTGCTGTGCCAAGCATTTGAAGACATTTCAGTGAACAAAACATTGTGAGTTGTAGTGCTCTAGGGAAATCCCTGCTTGGTTTTGGCACGGAAAGATCCATCGCAACTTCCCTGCACACATGATGGCCACTAGCAGAGTTGGCTTCAACAGATCATTAGGGGGTTCATGAAGGACAAATCTATCAATGGCTCCTGGTCACAATGACTATGTGCTACCTCCGGGTTCAGTGGCAGTGTGTCCCTGCCGGTCTGCCGGCAGCCGCGTCCTCGGCTTCTCTTCCCCGCGATCAGGGAAGAGAAGCCAAAGACGCAACCACCCTAGTCCCTACCTCCTGCCTCAGCTGCTCAGGAAGTGATGTCCCTTCCGGGTCGAAGTGACTTCATTTCCAGTTGTCACTAGGCTGGGGAGTGACACCCATCCTTGCCGCCCCAGATGGTGAAGAATCTCGGTTCTCCTCTGCCCAGGATCAGTCCCCCACCCCACCCGAGACAGGAATCTTTCTCTGCTCCACCTGCAGGTGCCGCCAGGGATTGCCCCTTGTGCACACAAACTGTCTGCTCCACTCCTGAGCTTTGGCCCCCAGGTGTCTGCCTGCTTTGTCTCCGTGAGTTGCGCCAGGTTGATATGTGTAATGGAGAGCAGAAGGGGAAATGAATACGTTCTCCAGTGGATTTTCATTAGGAGTCCGTATTAAATCTCTGGGACTCCTTTTTATTGCAGGGTTGGAGTTTACAGCGGTAACCTTTTCTTTATAGGGGTTTGTTTTTGTTTTAAATCCTGGTTTTTATATTTAACAGGCATTGATTTTCTTCAATAAAATGCTCTCCAAGGCTGCTCTGTGGGGGCAGTGGACCAGATCCAGTCTGTAAATTGTTTCCTGGACACAAGTCTTCATTGCGACTACCCTTATAAACCCTCTTGAAACTTGAGGATATTTCTCTTTCTGCATATCAGGAATGGAAAAGCCTTCGTTTTCCTAACCGGGGAGAGGGTCAGGTCTATATCATGTTGCGAACTCAGCTGTGTAACTCTGCTCTGGTGTCTGCTGCCTGGGTCCTTTATTCGCCCTTAACTTCAACTACTAAACCCAAAGGAGATTTACATAGTAATTCTACTCCAGAGATGTCACATTGGTAGGAAGTGTGTATTAAAAATATTTTTGAATGATTATTGAAAGCGTGAATGGTCAACAGATGTTGTCTTCTTAATCAATAATCCATATTGCACCCTAGTAACAACTTGTGCCCAGTATTTAGACTATCCAAGCAACTGGCTCACTGGCTTAATTTCCCATCCCTGAGCAGCTTCAGGACATTCATTTCCTCTCCCAAGCCATCTTGGAGAACGTCCAACCCCTTCCTTGGGAAGTGGGATCTTGTCCACAATGTTTTACACTTACGGGAATCGATGCCATGTAAAAAACAGGAAGCTTGAAATTTAATAGGCTCCTATGCCGTTTGCGGGTTTCCGATTCCAGGCAGCCGCACACGGAGTAAAAATACTTTTAAAATCCAAGGTGTTTTGCCCAACGTTTCGTTCCGGCAGCTCGGAACTTCCTCTGGGGTAAACCTCTGGGAACTTCCTCTGGAGCTGCCGGAACGAAACGTTGGGCAAAACACCTTGGATTTTAAAAGTATTTTTACTCCGTGTGCGGCTGCCTGGAATCGGAAACCCGCAAACGGCATAGGAGCCTATTAAATTTCAAGCTTCCTGTTTTTTACATGGCATCGATTCCCGTAAGTGTAAAACGTTGTGTGCTAATAGCTGGCCATGAAAGCTTCCGAACGAAATTGGGATCTTGTCCTTATCCCAGTTCAAATTTTAGCCCTCTCCTTGTTGGTTTACTGGGATGTTGGCTTCTTAAACAAATTACTGTACTTCTTAGTTGGCCTCTAATCTAGTGCATGACCTTGCTGTCTGCTACCTTGTCCTCGTGTTTCAGCACAGGCAGCACCTTATAAGATGAATTCCGGTCTGGAACCCTGGAGAGCTGCTGCCAGTCAGTGTTGACAATACTGAGGGAGGCCTGACTCAGTATTAGGCAGCTTCTAGGATGGATCCTACCCAGAAGTCCCAAAGCTGTCTTCCATCGCAGAAGGGAATATGCACCATCAGCCCTCGGGATCGGTATGAGAGCTCTCGATCGACCAGGCCTGGTATCAGTGCTTGGAGGACCCAGGCTACTGCTGCCTCTTCGCGCCATGGATGCCAGGCTAGAGCCCACATGTCAGGCCTGGGGAGAACTTGGAGTCCCTGCTGCCCACAGGGCCCCTCCTGGTCTTGACGACAGCGCCTAAGACCCTTGCTGCGTTTGATTTCCAACAAGAAGTTTTAGTTTGTTCTTTTTCTTTTTTTAAAAAAATGGGTGTAAATGTGACTACTTAGAGCTGCTGATCCTTTGGTTCCTGCACATCAGTGATTCAGTGGGCCCCGTCCCTGTCCGAGACATATTTCCAGAGAAAAGATTAATGATGATAAAGCAGCGAAGCCCCAATTTCCACGTGAGCCGCCCAGCATTAGAATGATATAAATAAGAATCATAAATCCGTTGTTCCTGGTTACAGTATTCCCTTGGTGTCCCGGACAGAGCAAAGAACGGCTTCTTCCGTTTCAGGAGGCAGCGGTGGGAGAGAGATTCACTGTCTGTTGATGTCATATTAATTCATTCAACTCCTTCGGAGGGAGAGAAGAAGCAAATGTATTTTCTGTATTTCCTCACATCCATCCCTTGCTACCCTTGTCTCTCCCACCCCTGTTCTTTGGACTTATCCACAATTAAAATTTAAATTGCAGCCTTCTTGGTGGCAGAGGCCTAAAATATTTGCTTGCCAAATTCTGTGAAGCATAGGTATATGGATGATACTACTTTATTTAACTCTAATTAAAACTTTGAAACTTACCTATCTTATTTATATTATGGAGGAAAAGTTGAAGACTGTTGATAGTATAGGTGTAACATAGGTATAATGAACAGATTTGTGTTTTTAGTTTTTGCAATGGGCATAAGTATTAACAGTTAGGTAGAGGTAGCCCTTAATTGAAGTTTGATGACAAAGAATTGCTATTTTGATGACATTTTGACTTGGGTATGAAATTCTGTTGTGTATATGAAATCCTATAGAACACGCTCTCTCTCTCTCTCTCTATCTATCTATCTATCTATCTATCTATCTATCTATCTGTCCTATGACTTGTATTGAAAATTAACAAAAAAGAAAAGGGAGAAATAAAGAATCCTTATTGATAGCAGAGGATAAAATGTCCGTTACAGGCCATGAGAATCTTAAATCTTATTGAAGCGAGAGGCCTGCAGCGAGAAGTTTTGGCTACTTGGTCAGTTTGGTGCCATTGCACAGGTTGTATGGAAAAGCCTCATGGGTAATTCAGAGGCGGGAAAACACCTGTGGGTTTGGTGGGCCAGGTTGCAGGGAAGCAAACTCTCTTTGGGGTCTCGAGAATCGGAACAGCTTGAAATAGCACCCTATCAACTCCAGATTAAATGTTTTCCTCCCAGTGTAAGCGTGCATATCTGTATCCAGCTACACTTCCTGTTTTAACTGAGTCTTAATCTCCCTCATGCTGGAGAGAGAAAGTGTGCACGTGTGCGTGTGTTTTAATAGAAGATATTGCAGTACAGCACCGTTGCATATAGTTAATCCTGCTTGACTGTCTCTCGATACCAGCGTCACAAGACTCTCTGTTGACAAACACCCACCCACCCCAGCCATCGGCAGAAGCAAAATGAATTATGAAATGGCAGAATTTAGACCAGTCCATCTCAAAAAATCCATCTTTTTTTCTTGTTGCAGAATTGTGATTTATATTGTCTTCCTTCTAATGCAGAGTGCAAACAGCTTGTCTATACGCACATGCACTTGTGTCTCCCGTTCTGGGTTGGAACGCAACCCCCCCTTTTTTTTTTTTTCAGCCGCCCTTTCCCTGAATGTACCGCAGGCAACTTAGCTTGAACTGTCTTCTACCAACAGGGCCACGTTGGTACCACCGCAACCAAAAAAATTGACGTCTACCTCCCACTGCACGCCCACCAGGACAAGTTGCAGCCCATGACCGTGGTGACGATCGCCAACGCCAAGGTCCACGACTTGATCGGTCTTATCTGCTGGCAGTACACCAGTGAAGGACGGGAGCCCAAACTGAAGTAGGCTCATCCTTCCTTTCTTTGCCTTCCTCTCCATCTCTAATTTCTCCCTCTCTCTCCTCTGCAGCCACTTTTGCATAATGAAATGGATTTCCACATCAATATCTTTTTTACAGATAAATCTTGCCGGAACACCTCCACATTTATCAATATTTCCTTCCACGCTATGCATACATCTATATCTATTTCTCTTTCAATTAAATTACTGGGTACTGTGTAATGACAAGCATATGAAGCCAATGTTGTATAAATGAATCATCATTTCAAGATGCTCTCCCTTTTCGGGTGTCTTGTTTGTTTGCTTTTAAAACAAGATAAATCGCATCAACTTTCAGTGTCGCCGACATGCGTTACATTTTTATGTCCGACGGGCTTCTCAAACTGCTTTTTAATGGCCACAGGTCAAAGTAACTGGTCTTGCCCAAACTTCTGAGAACTGAGGAACACTTTTTTCTTCTTCTGATTGGAAGGGGGGGGGCTGTGTGAAATAGGACAGAGAGGGGATGTCCCAGGCTTCACTGTAGAACAAAGTGAATGATGTGCTCACCTTGTAGTGAATTGATAATTTATGTTATGTTTTTGATTGTTTAGGAGTATTTTCATGGGCATTTTCAGCGGTGTTGCACACCAGGAATCCATCTCAAGATATCTGTGATAGTTTTTTGGGTGTGTGGGTGTGTGTGGTGTGTGTGTGTGTGTGTGTGTGTGTGTGTGTGTGTGTGTGTGTGTGTGTGTGTGTGTGTGTGTGTGTGTGTGTATATATATATATATATATATATATATATTTTAATGCTTGGTGTTCATATCATTTAGGCCGAGTCGTAAGATTTCATCTTCTGAATCTCACATGAGCCTGCTCATCCGTTAAGGAATGTCCCACGTCAGTCTGAAGCGCAATGCCTAGACATACATTCCTATGTATGAAGCTGCATTATGTTGAGTCAGGGCACTGATCTGTCTAGGTCAGTCAGTATTGTCTATTCTGGTTGGCCAGAGGTTCTCCAGGGCTTCAGGCCAGGGGGCTTCCCTAGCCCTACCTGCCAGAGATGGAACCCAGGACGTTCTCCATGCAAAGCAGGCCTTCCACCATTGTGCTCCTTCCCCAAAAGGTACAGCCCTCTTCTCCCTGCAAGGGTTTGTCCAGGGTGGAGGGAAAGGGCTTTCTCCACTGTCATGCCCAGGCTGTCAGCCTTCCTACCCCAGGAGATCCATTGGCCCAGTCTCAGTTACCATGCAGTCACTCCTGAAGCCCTTACTCAGAAGTCATTTGATCTGGCTGCTCAATATTATCTTACCTGGCTACAGCCAGCATTTTTGTTAATTGCCTGTCGCATATGTCTTGTTTCTTTTTGTTGTCGTTTTTCTCCGTGATCTAAGCCTCCTTGGATATTTTTTCTTTTAAAAGAGAGAAAGGCGGAACAGAAGGAGCTCTAAAGATGGCACCGGGAGTCCAACGGACTGGCACTGCTACCTTCTGGGAAGTGGATGGTGGTTGGCAGATGAAGGGGAGACAGAGCCTTCTAGGTAGTCTGGGAGGTAGTTGAGTGACAGAACAGAGGTGTCAATTTTCAGGACCTGGGGGGCAGTGGGAGGAGCTGTCTGTCTCCCCAAGTGGGCCAGAATTGGTGAGTGGTCCCAAGCTGAGAGAAAGTCCTAGTCCTGAACAGCAAACAAAGCTCATAATGGCCAGAAGCAGGTGCCTGGTCAAAACAAAGTGTAGATCCAGATACAAATGATGTAGGCGGAATCCTCAAGCTAGAGAGGAATTTCTCAGACCAAGGGGCTAGCTCTGAACCCAGGCTCCTGTCCTGGGACTGGCCCCTTGGGTGGGGTGGGGGTCAGCAGGCAGGATATGCAGGCGGGCACCCTTGAGCCACAGCACTCAGTCTGCCAGACTTGCAGCGGACCATGATCAGAGTTCCACGAAGGCGAGCCTGACCTGCTGCAGATGGGTGAGGCAGGTCCTGCTGAGGCCTTCAGTACTTGCCCACAGATTCTGTCTCCCTGCCTAGAGGAAGGAGACTTGAGCCTTCCGGCCTGGAGCCTTGCTCCTGACCTCCTCTTGCTCAAATCCTGCTTTGCCTGTTGCTGGTGCTAGTGTGCAGGCACAGGGAGTGCGAGGTTCCAGGGGATCGGGCTCTGGGGTGCTGCCTCTGAAAGGCTCCTGTTCCAGGGTTCTTCAGGCTCTGGCTCAGTGTTGGGGCCCAAGGTAGTTTTCCCTAAAGCTTGTGTTTAGAATAAGTATTAACGAAGGCCATCCTTTGCTGTGCAGTTGGTGGGTTCTGTGGCTACTTTAAGCCTTTGTTCCAAGGCAGTTTCATTTCCCGCGTTCATCTTGAAGCTTAAGATGAATTCCCAAATCTAGATAAACAGTGCGGGCGTAACAGTCATAACAAATTCTTCCATCACCACCGCAGAAAGCCGGAGTGTTTACAGCGACAGCCAAGAGCTGGTTTACGTCCTCGTTAGCCGTCCATTTAGCGAATGTACAGGTTACATTAACTTTAATGTCTCATTACTACCTGTTTGATGTAATAAGTACCTTAACCATGACAGTCAGCGGATGGATCACTTGGAGTAAGCACTTGTGTGAGCTGAGTTTGCCACCCAAGGTATACAAATTAATTGGGAAAATTGCAAATCGGGTAGCTGGCGAAATAATTCATTGTCACATCCAATCAATAAACTTTGTAAATCAACTCATTTAATTCCCCCCTCCCAAAAATGATCTCTATAGATCAAGCAACCAATTAAACAATTAGCATGTGCTTTGCTATTAATTAATTTAAGCATCAGTCAGGCAATTAAAACTTCCAAATTCAAACGACCAAGTTTAGAAAACCTACTGCCACAGGAATATGGAGTCAGCTCTCCACATCACGCGGGAAGGAAAGCTGTAAAACAGGCACGGCCGAGGAGAGCCATAGCGGTACCATGAATGGAGTGAATTGGGCCTTTTTCAGTTGAGGAAGCCAAAGAGAAAAGTCACAGAACCACTGTTTCATAAACAGACGGAAGAGCTTCGCAGTGTGCTTGGACACAGGTTAGCTTGCATTGCGTCATTCCAGAATATTGGTAAAGATTTCCCATTTCCAAATAAACACATTATCTATTTGTCTTGAATCATACAGACTACGTGATGATGACACTTCCCTTTCTGTAGTGCTGAAGTGTATTCAGAGTGCTCCACGTACATTGTTGGATCATGTAGTCCTTGCGACTCTACATGTAGGTCAACGTGTGCTGCCATATGCGAGTCAGACCTTTGGTCCATCTAGCTCAGTCTTGTCAACACTGACTGGCAGCAGCTCTCCAGGGTCTCAAAGTGGTTTTTGTTTCTGTCTCTGAAATTGTGTGTGTTGGTTTTTAGATTGTTTTCACTGTGTGCGCTGTTCTGCTTTAACGTTTTTAGTGTTGGCCGCCTTGAGATCATAGCCGTGGGGCAAGATAAAAATCAAATAAATGTACATTACTGTGCCAGTTCCACGTGCCGTGGCCTGGCGGTGCCAGCTCAAGAGAGGAAAGGGCTCCTGTGCTCCCCTGTGGGACTTAACCACTCTCCCTTTTTGTCCGTTCCAGCGACAATGTCAGCGCTTACTGCCTCCACATTGCTGAGGACGACGGCGAGGTTGACACGGACTTCCCGCCCTTGGATTGCAACGAGCCCATTCACAAGTTCGGCTTCAGCACACTGGCCTTGGTGGAGAAGTACTCGTCGCCGGGCTTGGCAGCCAAGCAGTCCCTCTTTGTCCGAATGTAAGTTCCGACACCAATCCCCACCACCCTTATTTTATGTTATGCCTGATCCTTCTTCCGAGGATATCCAGTTGACGTATCTTGTGTTGCGTATCCCACATCGTCCCAAGGATTTTGAGGACACCTCTCAGGTCAAGGGATGCAGGCACTTGGAGGAGCCCTGCCCTCAGGGTTGCTCTTTTGAGACAGGAATCCCATCCTTGTGTCCAGTTTTAGTTTGGGGGGGGGATTGGGGAGGGTTGAAGTGCAAGTATTTCTGATGAAGGATGTTTCTGGCCAGTTGGAGAATGCCCAGTTATAGCCTGTATTGAAGATTTTGGGGCTTGAGCTTGGATCGTGTAGGTGTTAGGACTTTGCCTAACGGGCCTATGTGGAAGGGCACTGGGACATGTGGCACCAGTGAAACCCATGGATTGGGCAGACCTGGTACAAGTCTCAGAGCAGCTCTAGGCAGCAGGTGCCCTCTTGGAAGCCCCCCCCCCCACATCCAAGGTCTAGGTGAGGGCATCCTTGCCACCCCACCCTCTGTACATGCACATGGTTGGCTGCATGAAGCCTGTCGAACCTCTGCAGCTCACCCCTTAGCCTTTGCCTCTTCCCCCAGCATTGCCATTCCCCCCTCCCCCCGTCTAAACAACCATGTGTTTTTCTGGAACCTCTCACTGCGCATGTGTACGAGCACATGATGTACCACAAAGCATCCTGAAGTGGATTTGAGCTTCCGTGGGCTCAGTGGTTTGCATGCAGAAGGTCCCAGGCTCAATTTCTGGCAGCATCACCAGGTGGGGCTGGGAAAGACCCTTCTCTGAAACCCTTTAGGGCTGCTACCAGTCAGTGCTTGGCAGACCAAGGGTCTGGCTCACTATAAGGCTGCTCTGTATGTTCACGTAGTTCACCCCATCATTTTTGGTGGAACATTGGCAAACCCAGCAGTGGCTATTACAGCGCACACTCTTCTGCACTGTCCTCCTGAATTCTGGCCTGAGGAACAGAACAACTGCTGTCTGTCCACACAGCTCCGCATCTTTAAGTCTGTCCGTTTCTCTGTTGGCAAAGGCCACGTTCGGGGAAGAAGCTGAGACTTTCCATGTGTCAGCTTTGACATGACAGAAGTAACCAAGTGGGATGATCAGTGGGGCACCCCTCCTCTGCCTGCCCAGCTCTTGGATGTTCTTACACATCCAGGGGTTGAGAACTTGGCCCAGAGGCAAGAGTTGAGCAGGCTAAGTCTCCTCACGTGTACTTTTGAGACAGCTCGTCGCACAGCACGCCCAGCAGAAACAGAATCCACACTCCCCCAGCCGAGAGTGCGCTATGGTAATGCCCTCCGTTAATCTCGCTATCTCCTTCTGCTATCAGCAGGGTGCAAACTCTTCTTCCAGTAGCTCAGCAGGGTGCAGACAAATGGTCTCCACCAATGGCTTCACATGGGGCAAGCCTTCCGAGGAAACTGCTACTGTAAATTAAATAGCTCAGTGGTTGTCGAGTCATAGATATCTTTTTGATTTGCCATTTGCCACCAGTGATTTTGGGGGTGGGCGGTGGGGGTGGGCATTGCTACATAGTTATCCAAACAAGCCACGACCAACGCCCCACCCGCAACCCCTACACTGAGGAGCTGTTGTAAGCTCTGGATGCTTGCAGAAGTACAGTTCATAAATAAATTTTGTAAGCTCTGTGTTTTTAAAATAGTACATTTATTTGATGAGTTTGAAACATTTTGAAACTTTTAAAAGTTTCACTAATGGTAGATGCAGGCCAGCTATCCTGCCCTGTTGTCAGTTTATAAAATGCTGGTGTGTGTGTGTGTGTGTGTGTGTGTGTGTGTGTGTGTGTGTGTGTGTGTCCCTTTCATTTCAGTGTTTGGTTTTTCATTTCTTATACCCTACCTTTCCATCTCATTCATAAGATGCCCAAGGGGGGGGGGGGGAAACTGTCAAGCAGTAAAATAAAAATGCAAGCAAACGTGCAACAGATTAAAATCAAAACCAAAAGGGATAATAATACTTAGCATTTGTACAGGGCTGTCTGATTGTGCAAAGCACATCACACAGAATATCTTGATGTAATACTCGCCTTACAGGACTGTTGTATTATCCCCATATTACAGATGGGGAAGACTGAGGCTAAGGGGGAGGAGCTTGCCTAAGGCCACCTAGTGAGTTGAGGGGGCCTTAGGCAGAGGCAAGATTCAAATAGGGAAGTCCAAGAGACTGATTTGCAGCTCAGTCTCTCAGCCTCTTCGCTACACCTGCTCGCCATACACCAGCATAGCAATCTGTATAGGCTTGATAATCTATGGTATGTGACCAACTCAGAGAGGGAACATTCCAGAGCCTGGGGGCTTTTGCAAAGAAGGCTCCGTTCTGTGTGCACAACTTTAGTAAGTGTCTCAGTAGACGGGCAGATTGACGGGACAGCAGGCAGTCCTTGAGATCCTCAGGGCCCAAACCATCACCAGTAGTACCCTGACTTGAGCCCAGAAGCATATGAGAACACAATCCACGTAAAGTCTGGCGTTTACGCTCCCATCGCAAGGCCCCCACCTTCAACCTGCCTGCCGTGTTTTTGAACCAGTTGCAATTTCAGGAAGCTTCTCTGGGGCAGCCTCACGTAGAGCATATTGCAACAGTCCGAAGTCAGCCGGAGCTGGCCAGTACGTTGGGTGACATCTGCTCTCAGGTGGCCTGGTTCAGTGGGCCTAGCCGTCAGTGAGGCCCCGATTCGGAGGGGCATGGCGTCCACAGTGGCCATTTGCAAAACGTCCTGCTCCTTCAGAGCCCTGCCAAGGCAAACTCTCCGCCACCGAAGTTTTGTTTATAAATGCCTGGTGGCAGAGGTTGGAAGTAGCCCATGGCGCGTTTAATATTCTGAGCGGAGAGTTGAGTGTCTTTGTGGTTATGGAGAGTAGTAAATAATTGAGTTTGATTAGGGAGAGGCACCTCATTATCCCCCCACCTGTGCCCAGCTGGTAGGGGAGGGTCGAAATGAAGCCATTAGCTGTCTCTCTTACTGGCATCTCCAAGCGCTGAAATACATCTGTGTCTTATTTTCTTTTCTGGCACAATCAGTCGAGCGAGCTAAGCAGGCATGACCGGATTTGGCAAATCCCAAGGACTCTGGCAAAGTTACACAAGGAGAAGACGGAGGGCAGCCATCCTGGCTTTGAGCAGGGCCATTAGTCTAGCAAGCTGATGGCTTTTGGAAAACAAATGCTCGGGATGGAGGGAGCAACTTTTGTCCAATGTCAAGCATGGAGCTCCCTCTGCATTCCTGAGCTGAGCCTGGCCTGCCTTAGAGACGGCCTGAGATGCAGGGGCTAGAGGCAAGCAGAGGTCAGGTCCTGAAACAGCAAGCAGGACACTTGCTCTGACACCAGAGACGAGTTACTGGGACTGAGGAGGCCGCTCTAAGGGCAGGCATCTCTATGCTCGGCTGCCCTGTTATTGGCCCTTGAGAGTCAGCTGACTGGGATCGGGCAGGCTGGTACTGCAACGGAGGTGGCGCCCTTGAAGCCCAGTTTCAATGCAGTCAAGCTGTGCCAAGTGAGTCCCGATTCATGCAAGCATCAGGATTTTGCAGTGTCTTGGAGAACTCTGGAGCAGCGCCTCCAGAGAGGGCACACCAGCCCTCAGTGCTGCTCTCTTCAAAAAATCCTAGTTTGAGAGTCGGGCTCGATTTGGTGGGCCTTGAAAAAGCCGCCACCTCTCAGAAGCTCCCAGAAGCGCCTAGGGTGGCATTACTTCGAAGATTGTATACTGCGCCTTGTGATCTCAGTCAGTGGATGCAGGCTCTTCTCCCACTTTGCTCGTGGGCGAAGGTGGCCGCCACGGGAAGCTTTTGCAGGCGGCTTCCGAGAGGAAGGCAGAATCGGCCTTTTTGCGTCCCCTTGTTTCCCCTCCCAGCATTAATGGATTTGCCCAAGCCGAGCCCAAGGGTGAGGCGCCGCACGTTTCTCCAGAGGCGCCGGAGTTCTCCTCCTCGCCTCTCTCCCCCGTTTTTTCATTTTCCCTCTCCTGAACCTTGCCACCCTGGCTCCGGCGTCGAGGCTGTAAAGGAAGATGGAAAGCCAAGTTACCTCAGAATGATCACTATCATTAACATTCACAGGGGGTTCACTCATCATTCCTGACTGCACAGACATGGCAGCCGCTCTGAAGCGTCCACAGGTGTAGTGCGATGATACATATTACATTGTGCCACAATGGATTTATGTATTCTGTAACAAAAGAAAAGTGTAATGAAAAAATACAGAAGGTAATCCTTTATTCCTCCACCGCGCAATTTATCAGTAATGCCGGCGGATGATAAGTGCCAGGGATTTTCCTTTGCTTGATTTAACCTTGTCACCCAGGTATGTTTTCGTAAAATGATGGGGAGGGAAGAGGGTTAGGGGGAAGCCAGCCGTTAGGGGTGTCTCCTGGTCCAGTTTTTAAAAAAGGAAAAGAAAACACAACCTTTTTAATTGGTGGGGCAATTTCTCCCTCAGTCACGCTTTGCTCAGAAGTGAGGAGAGCAAGTACTCGAACTCGAGGCCACCCAGTGGACCTCATGGGCGGCAGGCCCAGGGCCGGCGTACAAAAGTATGGTTCCACATCATAATTGATTTACCCGTGGAACACGCTGTCACAAGATAGGGTGGCGGCCACTAGCTTGAAAAGGAGAATTGGACAAAGTCACAGAACAATTATGTATGTCCACATGTATGTGTTTGTTTAAATGGCGCCATTAGTGTATATGGTGCCTTTCACAGAAAGAGAAGACAAGTCCCTGCCCCTAAGGAGCCTTCAATCTAGCTAGAGACAAGGGGGTGGAGGAGAGGGAAATGAAAGCAGGGGAAGCATATGCAGTTGTATCAATGAGATGTATTTCAGCTTAGTTACAGCAGGGAAAGAGGCCAAAAACTTCACAGAACAGGAGAGTTTGAAGGAAAGAGGTGGCACTTTTTTCAGGGAAAAGTTCCACGCGTAGGGGCAGCAAGGGACAAAGGGCGGAAGTGTTTAAGGGCGGAGGAGCCCTTTGGATGGTTGAGGTGCACTGAGGGTTGAGGAGCCAAGGTGCTGGGAGAACCTCCATGTACAGAGGCAGTGCACCTTTTGGATACTAGATGCTGGTGGCAAGTGATGGGGGAAGTTTTTAAACTGTTGCTTACCCACACTGCTTCTGCATGCCCAGAGGCTGGTGGATTGCTGGACTTTGGCCTGATCCTGCAAAGTAATTCCTTATGTTCTTATTTGCCAAGTGCCAGTGCACTAGGCACTATACAGTGGACTGGGGGGGGGGGGGGAGATTTACAATCTAACAAGGCACACAAAGGAATAGGGAAGAGGAAGAAATGATTAAAAGAAATAAAACTGCCACCAATGTAGATAAAGGGCGTGAGAGCCCTGCTGGATCAGGCCCAAGGTCCATCCGGTCCTGCATCCTGTTTCCCACAATGGCCCCACAAGCTGCCTCCGGAATTCCACAAGCAGGGCAGGAAGGCCGCATCCCTCTCCCATCGGTGCTTCCGGTCAACTAGTGTCCAGTGGCAACACTGCATACGACCATCACGACCCGTGCCCGTGACCAGACAACCTCCCCTCTTCCGTGAATGTTTCTGATCCCTTTTTAAAGCTCTCCTTAGCGAGTGGCCATTGACGCATCTTATGGCAGTGGGTGTTGCCAACACTGTTCATCATTCTCTCTCTCTCTCTCTCTCTCTCACACACACACACACACACACACACACACACACACACACACACACACACACACACACAGTAACTCAAATTGAACCAAATTTATTTATTTATTTACAATATTTCTAGAGGGAGAGGTCAAATTCAGCAGAGTCTGACAGTTTTGGGATCGTTGACATGGGTTAGACCACCTTTTATTCTTTTAATAAAAGAAGTTTATTAAAGAATATAGGCAAACAAGTAAAAGGCACGTATACTTTCGGTTACGTTACTTAGGGAGTTCAGTTACAGAACTTTAAATGGTTGCAAGTGAAAGGAATTCTTATGAATAGCTGCATTTGGACAGCAGGAGTTAGTTGGAGAAGTTGACTGAATGAGGCTGAGCTAATCTGGGTTTCCTCCCCAGTCAGCCAGCAGAAGGAGATTTCAATGGAGACTGTGGGGGGGGGGGGGAGAGAGAGAGAGAGAGAGAGAATTGAAGGAGAGGCTACCAATCCTGTTCTTCTGGGGAGGGTTTGAATATGAAGTCCAGGTTCCAGGGGAGAAAAACGCAGCAAAAAAAAGGGGGGGGTGCTCCTTTGCGCCAGGAGGGTAGCTCCTCCGAGGGTGAGGGCAGCTACCAAAGCAAGAGGGCTCATCAAGAGGCTTCCTGACTGCAGGACAGTGTTGCCAAGCAGAAATGTGGAGGCATTCAGCAGCGAAGAAAGCACCACCAAATAGGGGGAGTCTCTGTGGGGAACAGGCCACCAAAACATACAGCAACGGTGAGCACCTTGGCAAATGAGAAGATGAAGAAAAAACACTCAGTGTGGACACCTCTAAAGGATGGAGAAGAAGTGACCCAAACGAAGGAGGTTTCTACTGGGAAAAGAAACCTCAAAAGCGCAGCATGGACATCTTTGCTGGGCAAAAGATGACCCAGTTCTGCCTCCAGAGCAGTGGAAGTTATAGGAATTTGCATAAAGGAAACAAAGCATTGGGTGGTGGGGGGGTTACTTCTCTTTAGATATGCAGCATAAGTTTCTTGCCCTTCCAAAGGTTTGATTGCACCCTAGTCAGAGAAGTTCCTGAGGGTCAAAAGGCATGGCAGGATGTGTGCTGCACTCAGGCTCATGTCGTTGATGGGAGAGGCTTCTTGGCATTGAAACTTGAAAAGATTGTCCAGGTGGCCTGGCCACTGGGCAATTTGAAATTTAATTTAGTATGCAGCAGGACTTGTGCTTGCAGCCATGATCTATATAGATGGAGCACCCAAACTTGCAAGACCTTGGAGGAAAGGAGATGTACAGATGACCCACAGACTCTAACCTTTCTTAGTGGACCTTAACTCTCCTGAGAGTCCGGCCTGACCTCACCTCCCTTGCAGAGCAAAGTCCTACTTAACTCTCAGAAATGTCAGCCAGAAACCAAGATGGAGTTAGGTTAGACTGCACACGAGTTGGGGAAAAGAGGGGGCGTTTATTATAACACGGGGTTGCGGATTGCCTGCCTGCAACACGGGTGTCCCAAGTGGCAAAGGCAGCAGGGTTTTGTGTCCCACCAGAGCAGAGTCAGGTCTCCCTACTCCAGGCTCCTTCAAATAAGAGGCAAAAAGTATCTCTGGCCCTGCCTCATACTTTTGCCTGGACCGACCAGAAAGGTCAGCCACCACAGACGTTGATGGGCACTCCTCTCGATCATCAGGTGCCAAAATGATTGTCTGCCAGCAAAAGGGGGTTTTGAGAGGCTCCTTAAAATGTGAAGTTGTAACAGTGTGGCGTTTTGGAGGAGGAGGAGGGCAACTGCAAGGGAAGACGAGAGAGGGAAGGAGAGACAGGATGTAAACAAGTGAGCGAAGGACAGATTTCATGACATAAGAAGCAAAACTGAATCCAAAGAGGACGAGAGATCTGGATTCAGAGACCGCAGCGAGATGGTTGGGCGATTGCAAAACTGCAGAGGTCTCCAGCCACGCAAGTCCTTCCCAGTCAAAACTGTAGGGCCCTTGGCTTGTACTAGGGTGCTTCAGGAAACCAGTGCAGGCACAGGAGTGCTGATGTCTTCTCCCAGCAACCCCCCTACTCCTCTGCCCCCCCCCCCCCGGCTAGACCCTGGTTGTTATCCCTGGGCTCCTGGTGATTGACGCTGCAGTCCCGCCTGGCCCGGCTCCAGAACAAACATCCCGACATTGACAGTTCCAGCCTGCACTTTATTCCGCAGCCCTTGCCAGGGCCTCACTTAGCGCATCGTTCCACTAAATATAGTCAACAGGCAGGGTCTCCTGCCCCCTCCTCTCCCGCCTGGGCCTGTGCTTCCCCCCCCCCCCCCCCCGTTTTCTTATTTTGCTTTGATCAGTAAAATAAACGTTCAGAGATTGGTTCTGGGATGGCCTCCAGGTTCTGAGGTAAAGGATGGCTAGGGTTCAGCCATGATTCAGTAATGGAGCGCTCTGAGCAATTAACTTGACAGTTCTCAGGCCACGGAGCTCACAGACGACAGGCACGTCCAAGTTAATACGGATTTGAATTCACCCCTCAGTTTTCGGTCTTGAAAAGGGACTGTTGATCGGGGGGGGGGGAGCATTTCTTCACAAAATATTTGCAAAGCCAAATAAGGTCATGGCTGTTCTGATGCCGTTGTTTGCCATCCTCTTGGCCCAAGGTACCTCCCTCTCTTTTTGGCGGAGTGTGATGAACCCGTGCTTGGGGGCCCATTTATAAAATGGGTAGAATCCAAGCAGTATAGCTTTTTTGCTAGACTGCCTCTTCAAGCTGATGGGGTGGTGTTGCATGACCCCCCCCCCCCGCACATGGGAAAGTAGCATATCAGAAAGGAGGCCAGCCAAGCCATCCCCTTCCCCCTATTGTACTAGTTACACGCAAAGAGAGCTTTTGCGGCCAGGAAGCAGTCAGACATGCAGTTCCTCCCCACATACTGCCTGAAGTGGTACAGTCCAGGAAGAGCTCTGCTGCTTGATTGTGTTGGCTAGAAATTCCTTGCCCCGAGGTGTGGTGGTGATCACCAGCTTGAAATGACTTCCAAAGGGGATCAGACAAACGCATGGAGGATGATAAGTGTATTGCTGGTGGTTGGCCGTAGTGGCTGAACAGAGCAGGTGTGTGCCAAGGTGCACTCTGCAGGAGGGGGCTGTTGGCTTCATGCATTCCTTGTGGGCCTCCTGGAGGTTGGCCACTGTAGAAAGCAGGATGCTGGACTGGGTGGACCTTTGCTGGTCTCTTAATGTGGAAATGGACAAATTCATGATCGAGAGGCGGCGTCTGAGTCGTGGTGTCTGCATGGCACATCGGGCAGGTGCTGGGGACAGACCACAGGGAAGGGCTTTTGCCTTCTCCACATCCTGCTTCTCAGAGGTCACTGTTGGAAGCCGGGTGTTGGACTAGGCAGACCTCTGGCCTTGACCCGGCAGGGCTTTTCTTAGGCTCTTGTGACCATGTACACTCACCTGGGCTCTCCAGGTCTTAATTTGTGCTTTTCTGTCTCCTGACATCCAGAGAAAGCCGTTGAATACATCAAAGCAAGAACGGAGAGAGAGAGAGAGTTGTAGATGTTTCCAAATGCGAGAGAGCACCCCATTTGTCACCTTGGGATAATTTCTCCTGACTTTTTTGTAATTTAGCTTGGCCCTCCCTCGCCCCCATAATTTTCACTATGGTTTCCTTTCTGTATTTCTAGCCCGTTTTCTTAACGTTGACTTTGGAGCCTTGCCAGGCACCAGAATATACTTGAGTTCTCCAGCTTCGCCACGGTGAGCTGTCTTGAGCATCGGGGAGAGGTGGAGGCTGTTCTGCTTGTAGCCCCGGCCAAAAAGAGCTGCGGTTCATTAAGTGTAGGGGGGGCAGGTGAGAGGGAGGGCACTGCTCAAACCCATCCTGTAGCCGTCCATTTTGTGGGTGTTTTAAGGAAGGGATTTCTCCTAGGAGCATACTGAGGATCCAGCGTAAGTTCAACGCAAACCACAAAGAACCTCTTGCATTTAAAGCTGGGCTGAATTTCAGTTAGTTTACAAAAGAAGTTTAATGTAATAAAAGCTATTGGAATAAATGGGTGTCAAGGGGCCAGGTGCTTGTCAGTCAATCCAGAACTGTTGCGCTTGTTGGCCAGGACAGCGAAACACAGCATCAGGCTCCCCCATCACCCACTGCAAACTTTGTTGTGCATTGCAGAGCACATCCAGCCCTCTCTTCCACAACTGCACATTTCAGGGAGAGATCAAGGATGTTTACATGCATGTGCAGCTGTCTTCCACGGAGTCCTTCCGTGGTTGCAGCTGGTTCAGTGCTGTCTCCTGTGACTGGCAGTGGATCTCGAGAGTTTCAGGCTGGAGATCTTCCCCAGTCCTACTTGGAGATGCTGACTGAAGCAGGTACCTTCTGCCACTGCGCTAAGCTCTATCCCTGCCCCCCATTTCTGAAGTGCTCCGCAGATCAAGAACTCGGAATTAAAAGGGTAAAAACAGTATCCTTGTGTTAACACAGCAGAGCTGCAAAATCATCACAGCATTAAAGCCAGAGCTTAAAAGACTGCTGTGGTCTCCTGGGCAAAGAGATCTGCTGCTGCTGCTGCTGGCAAAAGGACGTCAGAGTCGTTGCCAGATGAACCTTCCCGTCGTTCAGAGCACTCCAAAGAGGGGCCATCGCCACACCCCAGTCACCACCTTCTCTTTTCCAGGGGGTTGTGGTGCACACGCTCTCTTTCAGGGAGGTCCATCTGCCATTGCAGGGCTCTTGGTTGAGGGAAGCCTGATAAGCTTCTTGGGCACCCCAGGCTTTTGACAAACAGACTTTGAAAATGAATGGGCCAGGACAATGAAATGGGCACCTTGTCTTGTCTTTGGCCCCTAATCTCCAGTTGCATTGGCCCAGAACAAGGCAGTTCCGTCAGCTTCTCCGGCGTTCAGCGCTTGGGACACCATGAGGCTTCATCCAGGTATTGGAGGGTGAGCTTAATTGGAAGAAAGAAACCGCTGGAAAGTGCCTCTGGGTGCACATCTCGTCCATGTTGCCAGTCAGCACTCATTTTTCTCTGCTTGTGGCGGTGCTTCTGGGTCCAAAGCTGCACCTGGAATCCTAGCTGCCAGGCACAAATTCCAGATGCGTAGGCGGAACCTGTTGTTTCAGCAACAAAGTCACATGACTCCTTGGAGACGCCCTGTTTTCTCCTGTCTTGATCTTTCACAGACTTAGAGTCCATGTCATCAGAGGTGTGAACTGGCCTAAAACGTTGGTGGGTACATGGATGAAGATTCTAAAGGTTTTGCACAGCGTGGCCTGAAGTCAAAGAAAATCCAAGGGTGGCAAGGGGTGTGACCGTGTGTGACGCGCGCACACACCTTCAGCTTTGGATTCGGAATTAGGCTCAGCAAACTCAAACTGTTCTCCCCAAAGAAGAAAATAGCTTGATTTGTTCTGAGGTCCGACTCCATCATGTTCCCAATGGCATCGTTCGGGTCAGAGCATCTCTGCCTATCTGCTGCCGCCTTGCCACTTTCCTTGCTGGCCTGGCAGCAGTAGCAACACTGACAGCAAGGGGGCTTTACCAGGGACCTTCTCTGGCACCTGTTTGAACACTACTACAACAGTGTCTCAAGCAAGCTGGGATGTGTGGTTTTCCCAAGGCTACCCACGTCCTTTGTTTGGCCATCCCCGGTGCCTTGAGAAAATAACTTCCCAAGGCCTCTGGCTCCTGGGATGCCACCATAGCAGAATTCTAGCAGGTGGCAGGAAGGCCAAGCAAGGCTCCTCTTCTGCTGCCAGATAGCCAGGTATGGAGGAGTCGGGACAGGTCTCACAGGGCTACGTTTGCCTTGGCTTGAAGACAAGCATTGCGTGTCACCAAAGTTCATTCTCCAGACCAGGAAATCCCAAACTTTGCTGGCGTTGCTGATGAGATGTGTTCTGATCCTATCCAGAGCACTGATGAGTCCAAGACTTCATCAAAGTAACTGCGTCGTGCTCCAAGTGCAGCCAGGGGACATATGGCATGGTACACTTTCCGTCGTGAAAAAACCATGCCAAACTCCCACTGAGGTCTTGAGCGCCAGTGTGTCTGGTTGGGTTCTGGAGTGCCGTCTTTTCCACCTGAGCTCAGTGCAGAGATGGTGGCCCTTTGACTTGGCTAAACGCCTTCCCAGTTTGGCCCGGACCCTCAGGAGCTCCCTTTGGAAGCCATGCGGGATTTTCCGCTGGTGTGCAAATAAGACTGCTCCGCTATTGATGCACAGTGTCTGTGAGGCACCACCCAAGCTCTGTGTTGTTTGTGTTTCATTGGTGCAATTGACGGGGCTGAGTTTAATCCATGGGGCACTGCATGATTTGAGTCTTGGTGATTTTGCTCTTTCTTCCCTCGCTGGAAAACGCTCCGACGACTTTGTCTGCTGTAAACTGCCCTCTGGTGACCGTTTTGCAATAATGTGGGATGTACGTGTGTGTGTGTGGTGTGTCACTCTCTCTCTCTCTCTCTCTCCCTCTGTCTTGCAGAAATGCTGCACATGGATTCTCGCTGATCCAGGTGGACAGTGTGAAGGTGACCATGAAGGACATCTTACAAAAGGCCTTGAAGCGAAGAAAAGGGTCCCAGCGAGGCTCAGGTGGGAGGTCTTGCAATCATTCCAGCAGTGTCTTTTCCTTGTCGGCGTTTTGCTTTCTTTCCTCAAAGATCTGTTTGTTTGCTGCTGTGGGTGGGGGGGGGGAGGAAATCCCACTAATTTGCTTTTCCCAGCAAGCAAGCACAAGTAATTTTTCCCCTAGCACATCTCCCAGCTGTCGCCGCTACACACTGGTTGGTGCATCCTTTCCGGCTATTTAATGAGGAGACTCCAACCAATGTCCGTGGCAGCCCCCAATTCCTGGTCCTTGCAGTGGTCATCTGTTGGCCACGAACAGCACAGGCTCCAGTCTGGCATTCTTAGGTCTGAAGCAGACTAGAAGTGCAAGCGAGCCCTTCATGTTTCCCTTTTTACATGAGTGTCGGAAAAAGATATGGATTGGGGCTGGAAATGTGTAGCTGTGTCTCTACCCCAGGCAGTAATACTTACTAACAGAGAGACGAGTGCACTGTTGCCAGTGCCACCTCAAATGGCTTACGTTTTGAGCCCCGTGGTGGTAATTTGATGAAAAATTTCAGGTCTGTGGCATTAATGTCCACAGACCTGAAAGCTGCTTTGGGTGTCACCTTTTTGCAGCATTAAGGTAGGAAAACACAGAGAGAAGGTGTTTGGTGTTTTTTTACAGCATCAGAAGAGTCGAACACTCAGAATGGGAGGAGGGTTCTGTACCTCCTTTCATGCATCACAGAGATGAGATGCTCTTAGAGAGCAGGTGTAGCAAAGTGTCATGTCTAAGAAGTAAAGGTAAAAGTATCCCCTGCTCAAAAGCCAGTCATGTCCAACTCTAGGGGTGTGGTGCTCATCTCCGTTTCTAAGGCCAAAAAGACAGCACCGTCCGAAGACGCTTCCATGGTCATGTGGCCGGCATGACTAACAGAACACTGTTACCTTCCCGCCGCAGCGGTACCTATTTATCGACTTGCAATTTCTTGCTTTCGAACTGCTAGGTTAGCAGGAACTGGGACAGGAGACAGGAGCTCACTCCGTCACGTGGCACTCGGGTCTCGAACTGCTGTCCTACTGACCTTCGGTCTGCAGTTCAGCGTCTTAACCACTAAACCACCACGGCCCCCATGTCTTAAGAAACGGAGCTGCAAATCGGGACTTTCCTCAGTTGAGATTTAGTCTTTGCCATGTGGTGGCCTCAGGCAAGTCACTCCCTGTTGACCTCAGTCTTCCCCAACTGCGATATGGGGATGTGAATACTTACCTTGCGGGGCTGTGCATCAAGACAGCGCATCTGAGGTTCTCTGCAAACCCAGAAAGTGCCATACAAATGTTAGACATGGTTCAGTATTAACAATAATATGCGCATGGCAGAACCAGTTTCAGAATCGGCTCTGACTCCAAGCGCACATGCTTGTGAGCAGTGACCTGGGGCGTTTTCTTGAGTGATGCGAAGAACTGTATCTCAACATCTCGTGTTTGTAAATCAAACGAAAGAGCCTTTTTGATCAAACGTATCGTCGGTTTTACAGATCCCTCCTGTTTTTGAGCGCTGTTCAGGAGCGATGCTTTAGAGCCTTAAAGCTGTGATTGGGTACTGGGGTGTAAATGCCGTCGGGCTCAGTGGGACTTCCTTTCCCTATCAACGTGCACAGGACTGGGGCTGTAAAAAGAAAAGTTGCAAAATACCTTTTATCACTTAAAAGGCTTTCAGATTCAGAACCTTTATTGGCAAATTAAAACATACATAACATACAACATAGTCATATAACAAGTAAGGGTGAAGAGTCCTAACCTAGCATACACTACCCATATGACTCGCACTGCGCCTCTTTACAATTAGCTTTAAGTAGGTTGCAACTTTTTCTGCTTAAAAAGCTTTCTTTCTGTATGAAAAGTTCAGTGCAAGAGAAGTCCGGAGCAGGTTTATTCAGATGTACGTTCCACAGCATTAAGTGTTATCCTCTAGTAAAGCCTTACGTTTGAGAGCGCAGGAGCTCCCAGTATTCCCGCTTTTAATTGCCAAGCGGCTCTTTCCACTGCTGTAGGCCTCTGCGTTCGGTCCGCATTAGCGGCCCTGCCCTTACGGCCCCAGCCAAGGCTGAGAAAATCTCTCTCGACATCGAGAAATAATTATGGTGAGAAATGGTACAGGGTCTTGTCACGCCACAAAGAACTTTAATATAAACCTATCTATAGACTAGGTGGAGATAAGCATCTTGTCTTGGTTAAATGAATGAAACGCTCCTTATTCTTTCCCCCCCTCCCTTTTAGTTTTAACTGCATGGGGGGGGGACATAATTTCCCCCACCCAGGGTTCTGTTTAGAAAAAGTAGTAGAGCACCATTGAGTCCCGTCCCCCCCCCCCGTCTTCTTCCAACGAGTCTATAATCTGTCACAGATTTAATTAGCTATCTTCAGATGAAAGCTGAAGTTTTAATAAAAGTTAAAAGAGATAACACAGCGAAGGACACGGATGAGCTGTCTCAAGGCCATATTCCAAGGGAACGATAAGAGCTGTAAAAAATGGCAGTGGAGAGCAATTGAATGGAGCAATGAAAATCTGATTCTCGTAAAAAAAAAGGGGGGGGAAGAAGAAAGAGAACCGAGAAGACAGTGCTGGTAGGGGCGGTTGCAGAGGAGAACCTGCTCGCGTCTGCAAGCGATTTGGCCCCTCGCCAGACGTCATCGTTCACCCTCGGCTGTTGGCGGCTCAGTCCAGATGTGCCAGCCGCACGTTCCGGCTTTTGCCAGCTGACTGCGCCGTTTGATAACCGGCTCTCCGGATGCCCATCGCTGGCCGCAGAGATAGAATTAGACGATGATGATCTTCCCACAAGTTGAGAGAGGAAACAATGCATATAAATCTTGATTTCATCTCAGCATGAGAAGTCTTTATCCATCATCACTCATAATGAACAAGTCGTTAGCTGCGATGAATGGTGCTCTGCTTTTTTCTCTCTCCCCTCTCTCCCCCACCTCAACACCTTCTCCCTCTCCTCCCACTGCTTTTGTTCACTTTCAGGGTTTTTGTTTTATTTCTTTGCTGGGGGAGGGTGACTTTTATCTGTTTCCCGGGGGTCAAACTTCTCCAGGAACAGCAAAAGTGTTTTGCTTAGCTTGAAACATTAAAAGTTGCCCTCTTGCCTAGCTGATTAGAAGCAGTGCAGTTGGCAATCTCGTCGTTCGTTCAGGCACTTTTTGAACTATTCCGTTTAACGGGTTGGCTTTGTCCTTCGGCAAAGAGGTTGGCTTCTTGGCTTTTCTGACTGTTAGCTCTGGGCTCTGAGAATCCCAGTTCACTGCTGCCAAGGGTAAAAGCGGACATAATATTTTAACCGTGGGGAGAGTCTTTCATCTGTGGTGTGATCCTGGCTTCACCCCTTACCTTATTTTTCTACATGCCAGCAGTTCTGCTCTTTCTGCCTTGCTGAAAGCAGGCTGCTCATGTTGTGTTAAAACTTGTGTATTACAGCTGTATATATACTTTCTCTAGATGATATATAGGGTGTGCGTGTGTAATCTCAAAAGCAACTTAAACAGCTCTGCAAACAAGTCGACTCTAGATCTTAGAATTATAATAATACATGTAAATAAACAAATGAAGAAGGTGAGATAGCTTTGAAACTGTTTAGTTAATTCAGCTTCTAAAACATTTAAACAGTTTTAGAACTATCTCTGTTTTGACATTCTCATAGTTTATACATACATGCACACGCACACACACGTATGAATGTGTTCATCACCTTAGTTTCTTTTTTTAAATGTAAAGATTTTTAAAACGGTTGCAAAACTGCTCTAGTATTAAGGGAATGTGTGTGTGTTGGTGACACCCCAGGCAGTAGCCAGTAGGTCCCCTCAAGAGCCTGGGTTTTTCCATGACTCAAACAGAACTGTGCTGAAAACCTGAAAAACTGATTATTCAGGAGCAAAGTTCATCTGTACAGAGTGCAGCGAGGGTCCTTTCCAACCTGTCCTTAAATATTGCTCTTAAAATATCACGTGTGTCTTCAGGCCGATTCACTGAGTAAATTCTGAGAAAGTCACTTCTGCCTCTCTGCCCGGCCCTACTTTTCCAGGCATGCTGTGCTCAGATGTTTGTACATAATAATGCTTCCACTGCCAGACCTTTTTGATGTTCTGGATTCACTCCCTCACTCCACCCGTTCCAAAATGTCACTGTAACCTTATGCAAGCAACGCTGTGTGCCCAGAACATTTGCTAGGAGGAGGATGTCGCAGCCATATGTAGAGAGCGTTGAACTACAAATGGGGAAGATCAAGGCAGTGTTCCCCCTAGAGAGCACAGTCGTGCACCTCTCAACCGAGCTCCACGGAGCTCAGTTGACCCAGAAGTCGATGATGATGTGATGATGTCATCATCGACAGCTGTGCAGCATGGGAGAGGCTCTGTGCAGCGCCCCTTAGAGCGAACACTGGACCAAGGTCCACTGACCTTGGGCCAGTTGCTATTTCTCAGTCTAAGCTACCTTGCAGGGTTGTTGTGAGGTTAAAATGGAGGGGGAAGACAAAAGAACCATGTACAGTGAAATCACACCCTGCTCATTAGTGCTCTCGTCGGATTTCCTTTTCAAAAGGGGAATTGTTGGGGTGAAGGGATTGTCAGCAATTAACTACCTAAAAATGATTATTAGAGCATTTCAGTAGAGGTGAAGTTTTCAAGACATTTAATTAACACTTTTTTTCCTTAACTGAATAATGACAGTATTGTTAGAGATTCTCCTGTTTTTCTGTGTGTTTGTTTTGTGTGTGTGTGTGTGTGTGCTGGCCCTTAATGCAGATTTTTAAAAATGCCCAGTTAAAATATACATCTCATAATGAAACCCATAGCCTTCAAAAGCCACACCTCAGCTTAGGTAAAAATCATCCGTATCATCTGAGAGAACGTAAGGGCTTGGCCTGAATTGCAAGATTTATCCATTCTTAAAGAGCTAGTGTAGTGTAATAGTAGCTTACGGTGAAGTCCTGACAGTTGGTTCCACTGAACAAAATTGGACTTGCCTCTGATAAGTAAACATGCACAGGGTTGCTCTGTAACCGACTGAGCTGCGAATCGGGACTCCCCCAGTTTGAATCTCACCTTTGCCATGAATTCTCCCTAGGCCTTAGGCAACCCACTCCCTCTCAGCCTCAGTCTTCCACATCCAATATGGGGATAATAATATTTGGTTAGTTTATAGGATTGTTGTAAAGATTCCATCAAGAAAATACTCACAAAGCACTTGGCACACTCAGGAAGTGCTGTATAAATACTAGTATTATTTTAGATATTATGGAGAAGCGGAGTTTCATTCATAGCAGCAGAGCGTAGCGGACCGTTAGCGTGCCTATGAAATTCTGTAGGCAATTAACTGGGGCCAGGAAGTTCCATGAAGGAAGACTGGCGGGATAGAAATGACAAAAGCATCCAGGCATTGTGCATGGTTTTGAAGACCCACCAAGATCTATTTAGTAGTGCATTGGTGCAGCTTCCCAACGGAAAGGAGTGCGCTTGCTTCCATTTTGGCGTGCAGGTCTTGACCAGTCAGCGAAGGTACCATTGTGTGTTTCTGGAGCCGTGGTTAGTTGCAGACCTCGGGCTCGATGCCCAGCATCTCCAGTTGAGGGAATCTCGGGTAGCAGGGCCAGGAAATAAATCCTGGAGAGCTGCTGCAGAGGACGCTGTCCCAGCCTCGGTGGGCTTCATGTGTTTATAGTCATTGATGGGTCACTTGGATAACGGCTGACTATCTCATCTTGATGACGGGTGCGCCTGGATTTTGCCAGCGGCATGTTTGGGTTTGAAATGGGCTGGGTCGCCATTGTGACTGGCAGGCATGACTGTATTTCTTCCCTTCTCCCTCTCAAAGTCACCTTTGTGAATCAGTGACCTTCCCAGGCTCTCCTGTTTTGACTTTTGTATAGAAATGCCATTATGGACCTTGTCGCCACCAACCTTTCCCAGCCTTCTCAAGCATGAGGTTAGTGGTGACAGAGAGAGTGTGTAGTGACAAATGGGACCTTGGGATTCTGCTCAGTGAAAGCTCCTTTGCAGAAATACGTGCCCTGGCGAAGGAAGGGAAGGAAGCCTGCGTTGGGGGTTGGGACCTGCAACGGAGAGGGCGGGCAGTTGCTGCCAGGGTGGGTGAGGAGCTCTGAGTCTGGGTGTGAAGACGGAGCGAACCTGTCCCATATTCAGATGCCCTTGGGGACACTCTCTGCCACAGGGTCGTACTGCTTCCTGGACATGCGTTTGTGTCCTGCTTTTCCAGCTCCAAAGGCAAACTCAGGGCAGCTTGATGCTCTTGTCGGTGCCATGAGTTTGCAGTGGGTGTGGGACACGTATAACTTGGAGGCAGTCTACAGTGTCTAATGCAGTTCTCATGCGCAAGCCTTGAACTGTGGGTGACCCAGGGCAGAAGGAGCTGAGCTGCACATCTGGAGGAAGCTGTGCCAGGTTTGGACAGAGCACTTTGAGCGGGTAGCCACAGAAGAATCAGTCCAGAGGCAGGCAGGGCAGGCGAGTGGATGGGAAGCTGGCGGGCTGGGAGTGGAGCAGGGCGCAGGAGGAGCTGGTGGCGCACCAGGGCATGTGTGTGGAGCCAGGCGTGGACCCGAGAGGAGACTCCTGCCACTTGCTCTTCCCCTCGGTGTCTCAAGTTACTCTCGCAAAGGAGCATCTGCACACCGCTCGGGTGGCTTCCAGGTCAAAGCCCAGCGGAGCCGGAGCAATGGAGGTGCAGTCAAAGGCCCTCAGGTGCACTTCTGCCCATGTGGCCCGCTTGTGGGGTGGAAGCCCTCGACAGGAAGAGGGCTGTGAACAGATTTATTACAAGTCACCTTTGCTAAAAAATAACTGCAGCTGAGTAAGTCTTTGCTTTGCAATTTATGATATATCATTGCGCCGGGGGCAAGGGGGTGGAGATCTAAGAACGTCAATAAATGGGCGTGCAAATGGATAATGACCTTTTTTTCATGGAAAATGCTATGAGTGTGATGGAAAATCATTTTGATAGTATTGGAATGGATCTTTCTAAAGTCCACCATTCATCAAAATACCACCGCTGCCCAAACGTGTTTGAGTGGGCAGAGAATTGAGACTAAGTGGAGGCCCTCTTTGAGTTCCTTTATAAAGACGTGCCCCATGTACCAAGAGGGGACGTGCGAGGGTGGCTCTTGATGCCTGCGGCCGGCGCTTAGAACGTGCAGGCGTTTCTTGTATTCGTGGAAGCCATAGAGAGGATCTCGGTATCGCTTATTCCAACGTCCAGCCTGCCCTGGCGCAGTCCTTCATACAGTCGTCAGCATCCACATTGTATAGCACCACTGCCGACTCTTTGAGTAGCTCAGCAAACAGGGACATTGTGGAAAGATTTCTTCCCCTGCCTCCCGCCTCTTCCTTTGTTGTTTCTCTTGAGTCTGTCTAGATTGTAAGCCCCTCGGGGCAGAGAGCTGTCCTCCCATTCCATGAAAGTCACCATGAAAATTGATCGTGCCGTATGCGTTGTTGTTGTTGTTGTTGTTGTTGTTGTTGTTGTTGTAGTAGTAGTAGTAGTAGTAGTAGTAGTAGTAGTAGTAGTAGTAGTAGTAGTAGTAGTAGTAGGGTAGCCCAGGAGCCCGAAGCAATGCCCGCCGCCACCAGTTACCTTGCAAAGGACACGTTTCGTGTGTGTGCTTAAAGAAAAGCTCCTCCTTCGGCTGGTGGGATGGCAATGGCGGAGAACAGTTCTGCAAAGGACAGCAGCAGGGGGTTAATGGGAATGCTGTATCATTTTTCTGTCACATACCCAACAAGAAGCTGGAAGAAGTTTCCGTGAATGTTAGCAAGATTTTGGGAAAGCGGCGGGAGGGGGAGGAAGGGGGAGCCAGTAACAAACAGTCATTGTCACCGAATGGGGATGATAAATCTGCTGAGGAAATTGTTGAGGCAGATGTTTAATTAGTTGAAGTCAAGCTGGATAAATCAGGAGATGCCTATGCAGATCTGTGGGGCTTTCCCCCCTTCTCTCTCTCCCTTTTTGTTCTTTCTTTTTCCACGTCTCGCTGTCACCCCCTTAAAACCGAGCGCTTCTTTCCTTCTCTTTTTCATGTTCCCCACCTCCTCTTCCTGCTTGCCACAGGAGAGCCAACTGCAGTTCCTCTTTTTGTAATGGATTCCCCCTGATGCGCGTTCATAAAAATAGGAAACGTAATGGATGTTTTCTTATGGTAATGAAAAATAACAAAGCAGCACACTTTATCTTCTGTATAGTTAACCTATTGCGTGCTCAGCGGCGCGGCTGGCAAACAAGAGCCAGGGAGGGAGGAGGGAGGCTTGGCTGAGGAATGGGCTTCCCAGCGAGGTTTGACCAGACCGGAGGGAATCCCAGCGGCTCGTGTTTCCTGCCACTACAGGCCAAGGGCTTGGAGTGAGCCACCAAGCTGAACGGTGGCCCTGCCAGTTATGTGGCGGTCCCAGGCAGGCAGCAAAAGCTTAAGCCTGGACGCTGTAGCAGCTTGACTGAGTCATGAGTTGTCTCCAAACTCTCGTCCCCCAGCAGCAAAGGTCCAGCTGTTGTTGTCCCAGCAAGAGCCAGACCCACCCTGGAACTGTCTGGCCAAGGTCAAGGGGGCACCTGGGAATATAGATTGGGGGATATAGATTTTTATTTATAAATATTCTGGGGGTAGAGACAAGATCACCGATGCAACGAACATGAAAATGAGCGAACTCAGGAAGATAGTGGAGGGCAGGAAGGCCTGGCGGGATATGGTTCATGGGATCACGAAGGGTCGGACACGACTTAACGACTGAACAACAACAACAACAACGACAAGATGGGACAGGGAAGGACAATCGTGCCCCTCCTTCTTCACTTGAGGGCGCCAGTGCACATAGATTCCTGGTTTGGGTCCCAGCTGTAACCCTTCACAGAAAAGTCACAAGAGGTGTCATTGCTTGGTGTGGTTTTTTTTTTGGGGGGGGGGTACTGTACTTCACTTTTCCAGCCCCTGGTGCTACTGGAGGCTGTTGGTTCTTACGCCTAAGGAATTGCTGTCTGCTGAATCAGCCCTTTGGTCCACTTGGCTCAGGTTTGTCAGCATCTCTGCAGGGCTTCAAGCAGGGGTCTTCCCCAGCTTGCCCTAGAGGAGATTGTACCAGGGCCTAAGCCTGGGACCTCCTGTATGCAAAGTAGGTCTTCTGGAGCCCTCCAGTCAGCACATGCAGCAGGGGTCTTCTACTCGATTAGACTGTGGGTCACCGCATGGCAGTGTTTCTCCAGGGACTCAGACCTGGGTGTTTCTCACCCGTGTCTGGAGATGTTTTATTCCTGTTCACATTACTATCCAGCCCTTTCTCCAAGGGTGGCGTTCATGGCTCCTTCCCCTCCTTTTATCCTCGCAACAACCCTGCAAGGTAGGTTAGGCCAAGAGATAGTGACTGGCCCAAGATAATCTGGTAAGCATCATGAAAGATTTGAACTCCGTTCCAACTCTCTAACCACTACACCACACTCTTGCTCAGTGTCAAATGCTGCCAGGGCCTGCGCTCAGGACCTTCTGCACGCAAAGGGGGTGCTGTGTGACAGCACTACAACCCTCGGTATCGTTCTTGAGGCAGTCTTTTGAGAATTGCCTGAGGAACGTGGCACAACGTTGCAGAAAGGGCATGCAATTTAACTAAAGAGGTGGTGTCTGTTCCAAGACGAAATGAAATCGAACGTCCCTCCCGTAAAAATTCCAGGCCGCCTGCGTGGAGACACGGCCTTAAGAGTCCTTCCAGCTTTCCATTAAACAAATGGGCCTTATCAATCTCTTTAAAGGGTTTGGACCAAATCCTGTGCTTGTAAATGGCACTGTGAAGACCTTAAACGTTCCTGAGAGCTTTTATGGAGCAACGTTCCCTGTGACCCACCAGGAACATTTGGGCCAGTGCTGTTTCCCTTCCTCCATGTTGGTTCTGAAGTTGCCCTGTGCCTTGCTTCACAAGCAACAGTTCCTTAAATGGAGTCTGAGATACCCGGCAGAATCTGGGCTTCGCTGGCTCTTCAGACTCCACAACTAGTTACTCAGTTGTAAGATGCTGGGGAGGGGGGGGACTCGAACCGGGGCTTCCAGCACTTCCTGCGCCATCGGCTCTGTTGCTCTGCAGGCCACACGGACCAAACTCTTTGCATTCTTCAGGGGCACCATCTCGTACCAGTCCGCCTGAGCACTCTGTCAGCTGACCACCAAGGACCAATCCCAGGGCAGCAGTAGAGGACTCTGCCTTCACTCAAGAGAGACTAAGGGGCCCAAAGAGGAGGAGGCCGCCTCAGGGCAGTATCCTCGAGGTGGTGGAGATGGGAAGGCGGGGCAACCTGCTCCCTCCTGAGTGAACCAAGACCAGGCAGGTAGAACAGTCAAAGAGAGAGCATTCAAAGAGGAAAAACACACCCCTAAAGGGGCGGGAATAAAAGGCAAGAAAACAGGCGGTCCTGGGAATCCAGCAGCAGTAGTGGGGTAAACCGAGAGAAGACTGGCGTGGAGGCTCAAAGGGGCAAGCTGAAACTGTGCTATTGAACCAGTGTGGCTTTCTGCCCGCTGGCTGAAACGGAGCATGAGTAGTGAAGCTGCGCTTCTGTGCGACACCACTGGAAGTAAAGTTGATGTTTGCTAAACAGCCGTCAACCTGACCGTGACTTGGCTTGCTCTCTCGAGTTACTCGGCAGAAGGCTCGTGGCACACTCTGGAGGAAAGGGTCCCAGGTTCAGTCCCAGCACCTCTAGCTAACAGATCTCCAATAGCCCTAGACACTGGAGGAGCGGCTTCCAGCCGGAGCAAGTTGTACTGGGCTGGAAGGACGAATGGCCTGACTCCCTCTGCAGGGCCATTCTATCCCCTCCTCCTCAAATCTCAAAGCCACTGCCGCAAACCTTGAACCTACACAAAAAGTTTCTGCTACCCAGCCCCTCCCCGACTCCCAGCTGTTGAAGCTGCTCCTCCAGTTCACCCCACCTGGATACAATCCAAACACGTTTGCAAGAGGGTTACCAGTCGTGGCTGGACAGCCGCTCCCAGCTGCAAGCACATCCCCCCACCAGGAATAAGGCTCGGTCCTTTTAAGAGCAAAACGCTCCTCACGTCTGACTGCTATAAACAGTGTCTCCCAGCCAACATCTCATAGACGTGATCTGTATTTTTCCATAGGTTAGGGCAAGAGTTGTTTGCCGAGTGTGTTCTCAGTGTGTGCCGTTCAGAAGGGGTGAGGGGCCAGTACCTGTGAAAGAAACAGACACAGCAGCTTTGTACTAAGACAGCAGCCTCCTGGCTGCATTTCACAGTCTTCAGGCTGAAAACGGGCAAGAGTTGCACGTCACAGTGCAGAGTTGCTTGCCCTTTCTCTCGGACTCGTGTGTGCTTGTGAGTGTGTATGTGTGGATGGACTTCCCTTCGTTCCCCTGCAACATGTGAATCTTGCTGACTTGAACAGTCTTTTCTGAAGATCTTTGTCTAAAACATTTATAATGAAGATTTTTTTTTCTTTTTTCTTTTCTTTTTTGCATAGTGGTTAGACAACTGAGCTATGAATCGGGATTTCCCTGGTTTGAATCTCTCCCCTGCCATGAGCCCACTAGGTGGCCTTAGGGCAAGCCGTTCCATCTCAGCCTCAGTCTTCCCCATCTGCAGTATGGGAACAATGATGCTTGCTTTATAGGGTTTTGAGCCCATGTCCTGTTTTTGAAGGAAGGCAAGAATAGGGCGACTATCGGGGGCCAAATGACCCTGCAGATCAACAGAAGGGCTATGCCTGTAGTGTGGTGTCTTTATCCTTTATCTTCAGCTAGCCCCTGAGTTCCACTGCAGCTCTTCCTGCCTCCTCCTCCTAGTCTGGAGGGAATCCTAGACTGTGACGTCAGCTGAGTTCTGTGGCCCTTCTGTTGCACTGAGTGCCTCAATGGTCAACTGGAGGCTTAAGAACAAAGTTCCACCCAGCCCCGGCATTCTCCCTGCTGCCTGAATATTGGCAACTGATGTTTCTGGTGGTGGCCATCATAACTACTAGCTGTTGATAGGATGTGGTCATCCCCAGCATCTGGGATTTAGTGGTTTACTATTGCTGGACGTGGAGGTTCCATTGAGTTGTTGAGGCCAATAGCCATTGATAGATTTACCCTCTCTGAATGGTCTCCTCCTTTGGAAAAAGCGCCTGGGCTAGTGGTGTTCACTGTGCCTGGTAGCAGTGCATTCCACAAGCTGACTGCACTTTCAGGAGGGAGGGGGGTCTTTGCCACTTGAAATTCTGAATTCTCATATTTGACCAACTTCTGATGCTACCCAAAAAGGGAAAATAGCCACATCCCCCACCCCCTTTCTCCGTACCATGAAAGGCAAGGAACAGCCACAGTGGAGGACGTAGAACACAGGAAGGGCCCTGCTGGAGTGGACCAGAGAGCCACGTAGCCCAGCTTCATGCTTCCAGTGACAGCCAGCCAGATTCTTCCAGGGACCCCAGAAGAGGAGCTTGAAGGCAATAGACTGCCTTTGCTTTTTATATTCCCCCCCCCCCCGCATGGTATTCAATGGCATCCTTGCCTATGGACGTGGCAGTTTCTATTGGCGCACCTTGGCTAATAGCCACTGATAGACGCCTCCATCCCCATGGATTTGCATGATCTTCCTTGGCAACAAACGTAAGACCGCGGCCATGACATCATCTTGTGACCCCGAGTTCTAATGCTGTGAGAGAAGGAGGGGAAAAATCATCAGGGACTTAAACCGCAAGTGTAGACATGTTGTCTCCCTTGTATATACTGCTGGAGTGGGAGCTCCTCAGGAGACGGACCTGCCCTCTCCTTTGTTGGAAAGTGCTGTGTACATTGGTAAGGCTCTATAAATAATGACGAGGACAGGTGATTTGCTGTCCCCTATTATTTATTCCCAGCTGCAAGGTTTCAGGAGACCCCAAGCTTCAGTTTGTATCCCCACCCGCCCCTCCCCTCCCCAATAACACATCTTTATTTTATTGGAAATGTAGAATCTCCTTTTCGCCCCAAGGATCCTCTGCTTAACAAAAGCATCTGCTTTTTTTTCCCCCCAATCACCCCTTTTAACATAAGGAAAGCCTTTGCTGGGGAGCCTTTGCCTATCCCCGTTTACCCCTTGAATAATACAACTTCTTGTTTTGACAATAAATTGAGCCTGTACACAAGTGAGGAAGCTGAGACCCTCCTCCTAGCGCTGCTGCTCTTGTGGCTGCCTAGTGGTACCGGCTCGCCGTCTTTCCTCGCTCGAGAAGCGCACAGAGAGGAAAGGGCCTTTTATTTATTTTAAGGCGCATTTTGACTAAATTCTTTAATTTCGCCAGCTGTCAAGGTGGTGTTAAGTAAAATGGGTTTGAACCGCTGTAGTTTTTGTGTCCCGGACTAGATGTCAAGGCCCTTTTGCCATCACTGGAAATTCTGTCAGTCTGGATTTACTATCGGCTTCCCGCAGCTGAATTCTTAAGCAGTGTGATTTAACACCTTGGCTCTCCGTCAACCGGGTCTGGCATTTATTTGAATGCATTACGCCACCGGTTTCCATAAACTCCCTTTTCTCTCCCCCCACCCCGGTTTTTTTTTCTTCTTTTACAATTGTTTCAAATAAATGACTGTTTATTTCCACGGAAACCATCTGTATTTCTGCAGAGAGCGGCAGATAAACTGTATGTGAAATTCGGGAACGCCACTGCCGCGCAAGTTAAGAGAAAACAGACTGGATGGCGGGTATCGTGGCTGAGAGTCAGGGTTTGTTTTAATCCTTCTCGACATCTAACACGCGGTAGCTCAATTTGCAATGCACCAATGTTAAGTTGGAAAATAATTCACTTACACGCCTTTGAAGAGGTTTTGGTTGAGACTTTGAATCATCTAAACAAATGCTGAAGTTGCCGTCATAGGAGCGGGAAGCGGAGAGCAAACAGAATCCGTTGTTAAATGCTTCCCACCCAGACTGTGTCTGCCCCTTTTTTGGCTAACTGATGTTTTATGTGTGTAGCACCATCAACAGGCATGGTGTCTTATTGAGTTAAGAGAAGCAAAAAACAGGTCTCAGCCCCAAGGCATTTACAGGTCACATTACTTAGTATTACTTACGCTACTGCTCAGTAATAATCATTGATAGAGCTCTATCAGTGTGAGTGGCGCTTTATAAAATAGATCCCTGCCCCGGGTAGCTTGCATTCTAAAACTTGACCCAAGGTGAGTGACAAATCTGAAATGGTCTCTGTAAATTGAGAGGAGACCGAGTCTCTCATAGTTCCACCTTCCCCAGGAGAGCCAAACGTTGTCTAGTGGGGATCACTCTTCCGTCATGGCCAGTAGGGATCCACTGCAGTTGCAAAGGAAAAGTAACACAATAAAAATAGCAGTGGGTGATATCCCACATCCAAAGGGACAAAGGCTGCAATCCTATGCTAATTTTTCTGGGAGTAAGCCCCATTGAACATAATGGGCCTTAATTCTGAGTAGACATGCATAGGATTGTGCTGCTAGTCACCCCGCTAAGCTCAGCATTGAACCCATAAAATAGTAAAACAGTTTCAATATCAATTAAAAAAAAAAAAGCACTCGGAAAAGCCGCAATTAAAACCCAGAGCAAACCCTGCAGTGTAAATGCCTACCAGTCAAAGGCATGCCAGAAAAGCAACTTTTTCCAGGCCAGTGAAAGACTAGCAGGGATGGAGCCAGGTGTGCCTCCCCTGGGAGGGCATTCCAGAAGTCTATGGGATGTAAACATTTTAGATAAATTAAATGCATACAGTATTATTGCACTGCTTTTACCTTTTGCCGTACATCATCCTGGGAGCTTTAAATTGAGGGGAAGATAGCTAGCACCAAGTGATCCACGTTCTCCTGCAAGTCCCGCCTTTCCAGCCACGTGGTCCGGCTGAGATATGGGGGAAACCCAGACTACGTGGCTGGAAAGGCGGGACTTGCAGGAGAACGTGGATCACTTGGTGCTAGCTATCTTCCCTTCAATTTAAAGCTCCCAGGATGATGTACGGCGAAAGGTAAAAGCAGTGCAATAATACTGTATGCATTTAATTTATCTAAAATGTTTACATCCCACCGTTCCCCTTATTTGAGGCTCTACAAATAATGCAAGAAGTAAAACCGTCTTAAAATTGCCAAGGCGGCATTTCAGACCAAGCCATCAAATCCAGCAGAACTATAAAATAGCCGTCAAAACCGGGTACTTAATGTATTCACTCTAAGTGTTCCAGATACAGGCACCAACTATGACTGAAGATGTCCTCCACTGACCCCTTGCCCAACCACCAATGGCAGGTGCCCCCACCGATGAAACATAGGGTTTGGGCACACTCACGTGCTGGCAAACAGCTCTTTTATTCTTGTGCATTTATCACTGAAAACGCACCATGTGCAGCGGAATTCGCACGTAGCATCCATTTGTGCTTGGACTCCTCTGGATCGAACCCAGTGTCCTTTGGGGTTTATTCCACATCTTTGTTTGTAGGCTTGAACATAAAAATCTCATTTGTGCAAGAGCCACCGGTCCTCTGTAATGTTGACCTGATTTGTTCTAGCACAGTTAAATAGTGATATCTTTCTTGCAGCCTTCCTATTTAGTTTATTGCATTTACTTGTGTTTTGTTTTTAAAGGAGAGGAAAAAGCAAGAGGAGGGTTTGGGCCTGTTTTATTGGGTGGCTTCATCTCCCTTGACCTATGCATTCTTCACTGCTGTTGAAAGTTAAATGGGGGCAGAATTGCATTCTCCAACATTGGGGGCCTGCAGGTAGCTGCAGCCTGAACTTAGTTGATCTCTGGTGATCGGTTCAATTTAGTGACCATTTTTAGCCATTAGGCCCAGGCAGAGTGATGGTGATTTGGTGGAGGCCGTGTGTCTGTGGGAGAATTGGCTCCTTGATAAGAGCCCTGTTATCAGAGGGGGATACTTTCTCATTTACATTTAGATGAGTATTGATTATTTATTTACTCTGAGAAGTGAGATTCGTTCCCAATCTTATCTCTCTCGTCTCGGCTTGTCAGCAGAAAGAGAGATAGAGCTTCTGACATCGGCTTGAGATAACAGCACTTTGTGGCGAAGATAAAAGTTGGAATTGGGCCTTTTTCTCGCCTTGACTGAAAGGATAAGTTTTAAAAATTAGAACTGATGGGTCAGGCTTTCAGAAACCTTTCTGAAGGCTTTGCAATTTATCCCGCTGGCGGGACAGCTCCGGATAATAGGGTCCGGCTTTTCTCTCTTTTGTTTGAGGGAATTGTTTAATTTGGTTATACTTCTCCTCGTTTGTGGGGCGGCGCGGAGAGGGAGTGTTATTTTATTTATTTATTTCTCTGTGCTGCAGGGCGCGCAGTGTAAGAGGCAGGAGAGTTTAACCTTCACAGGTCACAGTCAGCTTCGTCTTTTAATTTTGGGCACCTTGGCAAAAGAAACATTTTAGCTCCCTGGTACCTTTGAAGCTCAGAGAAGGGAAGCAACTGGCCAGCGATTCTATCAGCCATCCAGGACCGCGGCTCGCGTGAGCCCGATTCCCACCTTGCGTTTGTTGAAGGGTCCCATCTTCAGGTTGGCTGGCCTAGTGGCAGAGCAGCTGCTTTGCTGCCGAAGGCTCAGTCTCCAGGTCGGGCAGGGAATGATCCTTCCCCCTTTGAAAACCTGGAGAGCTGCTGCTGGTCAGGGCAGGCAGGCAGGCAGGCAGGCAACACCCGGCTATGTGGACCCAGACATCATCGGCTGAGCATCTGGGATGAGGCTTGCCTGCTGTGCATTCCAGTCAAACAGCCCTCCGCGTGTGTGGGTTTTGCCCGGCTGTGTTGTGCGGAAAAGTGCCGTTTCAAGCCTAGAGTAGGCATGGCCTCGAGAAATGTGTGTCTTTCCTCTGAGAGCTGCTTAACTTTCTTCCTTTCTCGGAGGAGGAGGAGGAGGAGGAGGAGGCTGCTTCCGTAGCAGTTGCCTCCACTGCACCCCAGGGCCCTGCTGGATCAGGCCAAGGGTCCCCCCACTAGACCATCCTGCTGCGTCCCATCCGAAAGCTTCCGGGAGGCTCACAAGCAGGGTATGACGGTGTCTGTTGCTGCTGTTTACCCCCCAAAGGCAGAGCGTCTCTGCATCTGGAGGCCCCATTGCATTCTTGCCCAAGAGCTGTGGACAGGTGTATCCTCCATTCCTCTGCAGTGTCCTCCCTGGGAAGACCCATGTGGCGGCTCCCTCTCTTGTCGCCATCCTCCCAGAAGCAGCTTCAAGCCTTTTCCCTTTCTGTTGCGCTTCCAGAAGTTGACTGTGGAGCGCACACTGAGGCCTGCGGGGGAAGCCTTAAGCCGGAGCTACACTACAGGCAAGGCTCTGCCTCCGCCTCCGCGCTGGAAACGGGGGAGTGCCTTCCAGCCTGTTGTCCCTCATGTTGTCCCGCCTTCTTAAGAAAGCGCAGTTGTGATTGGCTAAACACAACCGCCCCCTCTCCTGCAATTGGCAGGCTGCAGTAGCTCCGCGAACTGACCCCTAGCTCTGCGTCCTCGCCCCCTGAAAAATAGAACTCCAGCTTCAGGTACGCGCCTGCCGTGCGGAGGTCGCGGCGGCTCCGCCTGCTTCAAAAATCAGGTCAGAAGCTCCGCAACGCGTGTAATGTAGCTCTGGCTTTACTCCATCTTTCTCCGCTCTTCAGTGGGGCTGGAGGGGGGGGCACAGCGGTAGATCCCTTGCTGTGCGTGCAGAAGGTCCCACCAGGTTCCCCGCTTGGTAGGCTCTCCAGCTACTTGCCCATCTGGTCCCCCTGCAGAGCTGGGCTTTTGAGCCTTGTTTGTTCTGCAAGTCTGCTTTGCAGGCCTCATGTTTCCGATTTCCGCTGCCAGAAGTGGGCAGCGTGACCCAGCACTGTTCCTCCAGCAGGGAAGAGGCTTCTCTGGGGCCGCTGGCTCTGGATCCATCTTCTCCTCCGCACCCTCTTTCGCAGGGCTGGGCTCCCACACTGCTGCCCCCGGTCATCTCCACTTCCAGTGGGGTCAGGCCAGGCCAGGCCAGGCAGAGCAGTGTCACATGGGGGGGGGGCAAGTCCTGCCTGTCATCCTGCCAAGTGCCACTGGCTGAAGAGCATGGCACGGGTGTTTATGTCTGAAGAGTGAACAGTGCTTGGCCTGGCAGGCTGCTCTTGGGAAGCAGTTCCAGATTTCCAGCAGTGACCGTATGCTTCTGGCACTGTCTCCAGAACGCACCTTTTCTGAAGGTTTTGGGAACCTGCAGATTGATTTGAAATGATCGATCCAGAGGCAGGCAAGCAGGCAGGTTGCAGACCCCGGGCTCTCATGCCACGTCCCGCTCTCCTCTTTTCTCCCTTTCCCCCCCTGCTTGTTGCTTGCGCCTTTTATGCCACTGGGTTGGCATTCCCAGACCGTGGCATTGGAAGGACTCCACAAAGTGGCCTTGAACCGGTTGCACCCACTAAGCCAGCGCAAGTGACACATGTCTAAGCAGACCCTGGCAGCACCTCCCAACCCCAGACACAAAGGGGGGGGGGAAGCAGGATGGTGATGGCAGCGGAGGGGCGAGGGTCTCCGTTCTGAGGGCCGTTTTCTCCCCAGGACCCCCCTCTGAGAAGTAAGCACCATTTCCGTGCCAGAGGGTGCTCTTGGCACGCATCTTGCTCCTGTTACTCTACCTTTCCTTTCAATCCCCTCAAACAAAACATGGTTGCCTGTTTCCCTGTCTTTTGTTCTCCGCCCTCGCCTGCGTTTGGAGCAGCGGGCTCTTTTGAAAGCGGCTTTCTTACAGAGCGAGCACTCGGCCGCTCTGCAGTCTAAGCCGGAGCCTTTACTCTCTATGCGTTGGTGTCTTTTTTCTTTTCTTTTTTTAGGACCTGCTTTGTTCTCTCCTCCCTCCCGATCCTGATGTTTTTTGTTTATTTGTTTCTTTTTTCTTTTTTGGTGGTTGGTTGTTTCTCAAATGCCTGGAACCAGCTCCGTGTGCTGCCACCGATTTGCACCAGCAGCCGCAGAGGGATTTTGCTGCGCTTTCCCCCGTGGCTCACAAATTGGCCGCTTTTCTGCATCTGTTTGGAAAGTCACAAGAGCAGAGGAGTCTCCATTTTCCCCACAAATCAATGCCGCGTCAAGAGCTGCGTACGCTGGCAGAGAGTGCTCTTCACGTGACTTCGGGGTGGGGGTGGGACGACAGAAAGAGAGAGGAGGGAAGAGGAGCCATAATTGAAACTGGCCTGCAGTAAATTTTTGAAATTAATTGGCTAACTCTTAAGTGCACGGTGTTTGAGTTGGAGGCTTCCATTTAAAGGGGGGAAAAACACCTGTGTGTTTAAAATATTTGTCGGTGCTTTTCCAGGTCTGGATTTCAAGAGGACTGAGCCAAACCACTTAACTCCCACTCAGGAAAGCTTGCCTGTTCTGCCCCCTGCACGCCCTTTCACCCCCAAAATTGCAGCCTCTCAACGGGCCGCTGTGTAGAAAAACAGTTCAGAGGCAAATGTTCCTGTTGCTCAAACTCCCAGTCTTTTGCTTTCTAAAAAGCAGTGGCATGGGGCAATTTGGATTGGGACCAGTTTGTGGGATGCAGGGGTCTAAGCCTCGTCCCCCACACCGTTTCCCCTTCCAAAACTGACATTGGCTGCACCTCATAGCAGCTTCATATGAGGATGAGTTAACTTAAGGAATGGGGGGGGGGGGACGACGGCAAAGGTCTACACTGCCCACTCCCTCCCCACGCAGCTGCTTTTTGAGAAAGCAAAACCTGTTGGGAGTTCCAGTTGCAGAACTCCCCCATCGCATCCCATTTGTCTCTTAAAGGGAGACTTACCTACCCTCAAAGGAGAGGGGGGGCCCCATGTGTGTGTCTGCATGAGTTACTGATCTAAATGTGTCTCCTGATAAGAAGGAAATCTTCACAGAGTGAAGACTGCACAAGTGGAGACTTGTGTCGAAACACATCAGCCAGTGTCATCTGAATGCAGGGAACACTGTGCTGCTCTGTGTCAGGAAGGCTTGAAGGATCCAGCCACGCCCGGCATAGAGATGGGAATTATCTGCCCTGACCAAAGGCTGGTTGGAAGGAAGCTAGACTAGAACAGTGACTCATGCAGAGATGCAACAGGCAGGCTCTTCCAAGGGTGGATAAAATTGTGGGATCTGCCATGTTTCGGCCCAGAATGCTTCCTGGGAATGTCATGACATCATATCATTCCCAGAGCACATTTGACTCTTGGGGGGAGGGATGGTGACTTCCCACCTCAAATCTTTTCTCACGCCTCATGCACCCACAAAGATCTCAAAAATGCTCCCCGTATTGTTACAGCCAGGGAAGCGGACTGCAAAAGGGGCAGGCTGTTTTGGCTCAGCCTGCTTTACAGGGCCGCTTGTTGGGGTGGAGGGGGTTAAGAAGTCTGAATAAGTAAGGCAGTGTGGTCTGCCCTGTGTTTTGTGTGCTGAGTCTGCCTAATCTGGCATTCTTTAGATTTCTCTCCCCCTGCACACGCATTTCCAACTTTAAAGAAGTCCTGTGAATTTATTGTCTGTTTCTAGGGCCTCAGTACCGGCTGGAGAAGCAAAATGAACCCAACGTCCCTGTTGACTTAGACTGTACCTTGGAAAGCCAGAGGACTTTGGAATTCTGCCTCGTCCGCGAGAATAGTACGTTGGGTCCTTTTCTCCCTCTTATGCTGTCACGTAAGTTGCATCCTCTGGATCCCCAGGCTAGGAGGCCAGCTGGGCAAGTGAAGCTGGAAGAGGGCTCCGACTCTCTCCTTTCACCCCCCCCGCCCCCCAGGCAGTTTTCCTCCGTGCCAAAAAGGCTTCTGTTTCCAAAACTCAAGTGATTGATTTCATACCTTTTCGGTTAAATAGTCTGCACCCTATCACTTTGTGATTAATCTGTTTTTGGCTCACCTCTGCACTCAGAACGTTATGAGCCTGTGGTGAACCTCTCTCATGCTGCTGCTTCAGATCGGTCCTCCTGCGTGCTCCTCCAAAAACAAAACAGAAAAAGCCCACCCGAGTTCACATAAACTCCAGTGTGGTCTCAGCAAGAGGTCGTGATCACAACCCAGCTGCTCCGCTCGGCCATTTGCCAGACTCGCCTCTGGTCCCCAGGGAGCCACCAAAATGATTTCCCCAAATCAGGCCTTTCTAAGACACACCAAACGACCTGGGGAAAAAGGAGCTGCCTCTCCCTGAGAATCATCTTTCATTTGTAGAGCGCCTGCTTTGCATGCAAAAGACCCCAGGGCGCAAGCCCTGACATCACGGTTGAAACCCTGCAGAACTGCTGCCAGTCAGTGTTGACAGTACTGAGTTAGATGGACCAAGGGCCAGACTCAGTAGGCAGCTGCTTCCTATGTAGTCTCACTGCTTGAAACATCAAAATAGAAACAAATTTCCATCCCCTGCCACCCCAACAAGAATACTAGGTTAACCTCACCACAAAAGCCTCCCTCCTCCTCTGCAAACAAAACACAGTTCCTTATTACTTTAATGTACTGGTATATTGCTTGATGAAAATTCTTAATTGTAATTCAATTAATTACATACACAGAGTCCCCAATTACATTTTCCAATAAGACATTGGCTTTGGTACAGGTCTAAAGGCACTTAACCAATTCTAATATATTAAGACCAATTTCCCTTGAATACTAATTACTATCTAATGATGAAATGAGAACTAGGAACTTTCCAGAAGCTGGGTGGAAAGTATAAAAGTAAATTAACCGTGAAGAGTTTGGGGACTTGTTTTATTTTTGCGAGAAGGAAGCAGGCAATTGCATTCCGGTATCAATCGTACTGCAAGTTCCGTAACACCCCAAATATGGGGGGTTTTTTTTTTTGCTTCTGTTAATCTTCCTGGCAGCAGCATTGCACGGGGTGGGAGAAGGAGGCGCCTCGCTGAGCCTTTGGGCGAAGGCAGAAGTCTTCTTGAGCTTAATCCCTTGAAACACAAATAATGCAGTGGCCCAAAAAGGGAATTTTTGGCATGCTTTGTACTAGCATCTGCTCTGCTCTCGGCTCTCTGCATAAAGTGCTCGTTTTAAAAATAATAGCTCTTGCCCTGGCAATCCCGTATCTGAATAAATGGCTAACTTTAATTATGGCAGCTAAAATTAGCCTGAAATGTATCTCACAATTGCAGCCATTTCCACTGAATACGAAGGTCTGGTCCACAGCCGCCCACCGCCGCCGCCGCCTGTCCTCCACAGCCTCAGTGTGACTGAAATGCTGTAAGGCTCAGTAACAGGCTCCTGTCATGAACACGTTGACCAGGAACTAAGTCCTATCGATCTGCTGATGGTCAGACGGATTGGGTTGTGTGTCAGGTGCCGGCAGGCTCCCGTTCAGGGATGAGGCGGCGGCAGGACCCATGCGCCAGCAGCCACACTCGGCACAACTGGGGCAGTTCACGGGTCAAGGGAAGGTTGGGTCTGATCTATGCTGCTCCACAGCGCTCCCCTGGCTGAGAGTGGTGGGAATGGGCACTGCAGTTTGTCAGCAAAGGCAAGCCAGGAAGAGCCCTGCCAGCTTTGTGCCACTGTTGCCTCAGGCTTGGCTCCTGGTCTGCCTTGGACCGTGTTTCTGTTCCTGGAGCTTGACCCAGCTGGCTCTGGGCCGGCTACTTGCCAGTGACGGTTTCCCTCAAAACTGGACCATTGGGGGTCTGACCCCACTGAGCCCTGGCACTGTCTATCGGCTCCATGTTGTCAACCCTGCCTGAGAACAGCTCTCCTGGGTTTCAAGCAGGATTTTTTCCCTTTCCCACCTGGGACCGTCAGCATTTTAAACGACAGCCCCTCCCTGGGCTAAAGATTGACATCTGTGTTTGCAGAAGTGGGCAGTAAGATCTTTGCCTGATCTCTTGGGTTACTGTGGCAGACTTAGTAACTGGAATTGTACCAGTCCAACCAGATTAATTACAAAAATAATTTTTATCCTACTCTTCCCCCAAAGGGTTCAGGGGTATAAGTCTGTTGCCCTGAACCACAGTGCCACACTGTCTCTCCTTCAAACTTCTTGGGGGGGGGGGGGAGAAAAAAAGTTTTAAAATACCCCAAGTTATGCACTGCAAGTCCTGGCAAGGGCACCATTTGAGGGATACGGGGGAATCGGAGCCTCCTCTCTGTGGATCGAGCCCTCTTTCTCCTCCCCTTGCCACAGTGCCCATTGAGGAGGATGGCAGAGCAGCAAGTTTTAGAAAGAAAAGCAAGCGGCTTAGAGAGACAGAAATGCAGTGACCCAAAATCTTCCCTTTAAATGTGCCGAGACTCTCACACACGACCCACTCCCTCCTGAAATCCCTCAGACTCTGGCACGGCACTCTGTGTTCTGGTGTAGGGTGTCTCTTCCCTAGTTCCTGACATGCCAGCTGCTGCTGCTGCCAACGCCACTGCTCAGTTGTTGCAAAAGCACTTCGCATCTGCTCCGACAGGCCAACTTCCTGCTAATCTTGTTCCCTTGGATGCCTGGCGGTTGTCATGGTTTGCGGCCTCGATTGAGCTGCTCTGGCATCATTTGTGCGGCTGTGGAAAGAGAGATGGGTGCCCTGGGGCCCAGAGGGTTTGAGGGGCGGCTGGGTCCTTCAATTTGTTTCCTTTAGAACATGTTTTTTTCCCCCCTGCCCTTTGCATATGGCCCTGGCCAATATGACAGCCAGGGCTTGGACTCCGAGGGGGAAGGAGCTGGTCAGATCTCTGACACCAGTATCAGCTGCCTTGCAAAAGCTGCAGGTGGCAAGGAAGGCAGATACCTCTTCCCGGATGGTGCCATCTACTTACAGGTTCCAAATAATCTCAGCTTCGCAGCAGGCATTATCCTGGATAAGGACCCTCTCCTATGTGAGAGAGGAGGTGAAAGGCCTCTCCTAAGATGTTATCAGGACCAAGGATGCATCTAGGTGTCTCAACAGGCACCTGTGTAGAAGAGGCATTCCCTCTTGCCTGAGAGAGAATGCAGGAAGGCCTCTCCTAAGAGACACGCATGCATGCATCTTCTAAAAACAAGGGCACTTTCTTTCTTTAGAACCTTTTTCTCCTGCAAATGTATGCAGACGTCATCAACTACTTAATTGATTAATCACCTTCTGGCTTTGAACAGGCCCATGTCATCTTAGTACAGTTTGCATTAGTATCTCCTTGGTTTTCTTCTGGGTCTCTGCTGTGTGTTTGCCTCACAACTGGCCTCCGTTGTAGGTTAGGCTGGGAGAAGGTGGCTGACCAAACGCCTCCCAGTGCACTTGACGGCTGAGTGAGGCCTGGGGAAGGGGCTGTGGCTGCGTGGCAGAGACCTCCCCCCCTTTTGCATAGGAGGTCACTGGCTCCATCCCTGGCAGTGTCTGCAGGCGAGGTGGAAAATTGCCCTTGAATCTGAACCCCTGGAGAGCCACTGGCAGAGGCTGATGCAGGATAGTACCATCGCCCTCTCCACCTGCTGATGCCTTTTAGACTGAAATGCCCCCCCCCCAAAAAAGAAAGAAAAGCACCAGCTGCTCTGTGAGGAGGGGAAGCCAGAGAGGCATTCTCCTCCCCCTCTCCCCTTTACTTTTCTGTTCGACCTATAGTGTGAGTTCCCCTGGGCATCTCCCAATGAGAAGAAAGGCAGGATATAGATATTTCCAGTCAACAAATAAGGCAACTTCGTGTGTTCTTACGATGTGTTCTTACGATGCCAACCTCTACACCCCACCAACTCATAGTCCAGGTAGCACCCCACCTTCCGGGACAGAGTCATGGGGCTGGTGAACTGAGGTTCAAATTAAGCCCAGGGCGTGACTCTCTAGCCCTCTTTGGATTTGTTCCAGAGACTCAAGAAGGGGCTTCTGCGGATGTTGAAGTTGGGCCATGCATCTGAAGCCCTGACACGAGACGTCATGACAATGGGCTGTAGCGTGGCGGCTGTTAACACAGGGACCCGTGACGGAGTCCATTGCAACGCCTCTGGAACAGCCATTACCCTTCATCTTCTAGTCTGGTATAGGCCCGGAGCAGATACAGTGGCTTGCAAGGAGTCTGTGTGTATATCCCCTTCGTGGGGAGGCAGGAAGGAAGTCAGGCAAGATTGATTCACTTTACAGATTCAGGAGTCCTGTCGGATTTGGTGCCACACAGCACTGGGGTGTGAAATTGCGATGACGGGGCCATCTGCCTTAATCCTGGCATCCCAAGTGAGTCTGGTTTTTGTATTCAGACTGATGCACTGTCTTCAGAGCTTGTTTTCTCTATTTCCCGCACCCCACTTCTCACAGGTGTCTTGGTAGGCTCTTGGGTGGGGTCTCCTCTCAGCCAGGATCAGAGACTAACAGTGGGGGTTGGGTCAAGCTTCAGAGCAGACATATTGTCCAGTTCCTACAGTCCAGGAGAGAGGAGGGGGCGGCAAGGTGAGGGGCTCTGTGTGGCCAGCTTGCTCAGACTGGGGGACTAAACCTGATGCAACAGTTACACAGGGCCTTCCAGGCTCCCACTGGTTCTTCTGATGGCTGGTTTGGCTGGGTGAATGAATTGCAGTACCCTCTCTGGACGTCAGCTGGGTGGCGCTGCAGAGTAGCAAAGATTAGGTCAGTAAGAAACTCCCTGTGTCTGAGTACGTAAGGTGTGTGGTCCCGGTTTGAGAAACACACACTCCTCCCGCTGCCGTGCATGTGGAGAGAAGAGAAGCAGGTTTCACCAGGTCACCTTTTAAAAAGCATGGGTGATTTTTTTCCCCCTTCCCATTTTAGCTCCACTCTTTTCCTTGCAATTTCAAGTGAGCATGCATTGAAATAACATGATCTGGATAAGGCGGAAGAGACTAAAATCCTCCACCTTTAAAGCTTTAGACCAGCGAAAGCCAAAACAAACGTTCAAAAGGTCTCCATGCTTTGGGGGAAATGCTTGTGATTCAGCAAGTTTCAAGGGGAAGGGAGTTGCACAGCTCGAAGATTTCTCTGTGTCCTTGTTATGTTCCTTGATGTGTCTCTTCCACTTCCTGTCCCAGTATCTACTCCCCCTGCCTGTGAATTCCTTCTCTGTGAAACCAGACACATCATCTTAAAGCCCCTGTTTTTCTTTCCTGCTCTCCCTTCTTCCCCGTCCTCCTCTTGGTCCCATCTTCCTTGAGATCTCAGGCTCTACCCGTCCTAACGCCTGTTCGTTTGGTGATATGTTTATTAAGGAGTCTATACCCTGCCTTTCTGCCCTCAGAGGGGTCCCCTCCCCAGGGCATCTTAAAGGTTGTCAGTGAATAACACAGTGGCCCAAAGCCAGAATCTAGTTTAAAACAATGTAATGTTATATATAAACTAAAAAAAAACCAAAACAATAATAATAATAATAATAATAATAATAATAATTAAAACAGCACATATAGCAGGAACTGAAACTCACAAATTATACTGTAGATATACAGTATTGACAATTATTTAAAAACAAAAAGTCTGGAAAAACAAGGAGGATTTCACCAGCCACCAAAAATAGGACAGGGTTATTGCCAGGAGACCTCGCTGGGGAGGGAGAGCATTTTTCTGTGAAGACTTGGTCTCTGCCCCTACTGTAACTAAGCATGCAGCCCAGTTATGTGCATGTTTACTCAGAAGTATGTTCCATAGTAGTCAGTGGAGCTTACTCCCAGGTAAATGTGCCTATTATTGCAACCTTAAGCCCGGGTAACTTGAAACAATTGCAGGTGCTTCCCCCGTGTATCACAGCCTCCATCCCCTTTCCCTTCCTTTGCTTGTGTTACGATCTAGATCAGTGTTTCTCAACCTGTGGGTCCGGTTCGCAACCTGATTTCTGGTGGGTCCCAGGTGATGGAAAGATCAGAGAAGTAATTGCCACAAGCCCTGAGGCTATTCAAAAATCAGATAGCTACTAATTGCCCTTCAAAGAGCTGAGCTCCTGCAGTTTGCAAGATAGCTGCTAATTACCCTGCAAGCAGCTGAGCACTTTACTTGTAAATATATTTATTTATTTCTAGATCACTTTTTTAAGTCTCATAAACCTAGGTGGGTCCCGATAGAGCGTCATTTTAAAAAGTGGGTCCCAGTGCTAAAGAGTTTGAGAAACACTTATCTAGATTGTAAGCCTGGTGGGGCAAAGACTCTGCCACCATGTTACATTTGATGATGAATTAATATAATACAGTACACGCCTTGGATGTCACCACTGAAAAAGCTCCCACCAAACCTACCTGCTCTCGCTGGATTTTGATCTTGTGCTCTGGCCCCCCGATACATCGGCTTGTCTCCCTTGCTAGAAGGGGATGCTGTCTGTCCATCATCCCTCCCCCCTGGGGACACAATCTGAAAATGGAGAAAACCGCTAAGAGATTATTGCAGAATGCTCCAGGGCAAGCAGACCAGTTCTCTTCCACCTTCGGGGCCGCTTGGCGGTCTGGGATATGGATTTACATGCCCAGGGATGACACGGTCCGAGCTCCAAAGCGTTCTGGCATTGAGCCAGTTCCAAGAACCCAGGTCTTGCTCAGAGTTAATGGCGAGAAATGGACGAGCCATCTTGCTGTTCCTTTTTTTTTTCCACCACTGCTGCTTTGAAAAGCCCTCTCTGCTGAAAGCCCATCTTCTCATTTATTTTGGCAAAAAAAGAAGAAGAAAATCAAAAGTTTTCATTAATCTCTCACGGCAGAATTTAGGACTGAAAAACTGGCAGTTGTTTCGGCTTTTAGGACTACATTAGCTGGAGTATTAAACAAAATGTGTCACTCTTGCAGTATCTTCTGCGAGATGCTAAATCAATTTTCTCAGCTGTATCCACGCACCACTTTATCTAAAAGCATCTGAATTATCATTTACAGCTAAGATACTTTATTAGCAGCTGGCGTAGAAATTGCTCTGTGGAAAGGAAAAGCAAAAAAAAAAAAACCCTGCATGTCACGTTATAGTAATTTTTAAATTGGTGTTAATCCAACATCGTAAAATGTATTTCTCTCACCCCCTTCAACTTTTTCTCTTTTCATAATTGGCATTTTGGCTTAATGAGATGTTGTCAGTTTTTTTCGGAAGCCAGTTTCGCAGCGGCAAGGAGGGTTCTGTGAAGTGCATCATGTTCAAGGTTCCCAGTATAGAGTTAATGAACATGTTTAGTGAATGAGTCTTATCGCCTGCCCTTATATAAGGTGATCACATTCTGTTAAGGTCCATCTGAAATGGGGGGGGGGGGGGGGCTGGCCCATCTATGAGGCTGCCTGAGGTGGTTGCCTCAGGCAGCAAAGTGGTGGGGGCACCCACTTCAGTCTACCCACTCTCCTCCACTGTTCCTCTTCCTATTTCTTGAACTGGAGAAAAGGGGGGGGGGGTCTTAACAGAAGAGGATGTGAAGGAGAGGACTCTCTCTAGCCCAGAACTCTCCTCCACACTTCCTCTTCCACTACGTCCCCCTCTTCCTTTTCCAATCTAGGGAGTGGGAAGAGCAGAGACTAGCACATTACCAGGTAATGGGGGCAGTATTTGGCACACCCCCGCAGGTGCCAGAGGTCTTGGAACAGTCTCAGAAGCGCCGCACAGAAATACCTGTACATCATGCAGGGGGTGGGTGAAAGGGAATTTCCTGTAACAGCCTCTTAGGGATCTCCCCAGCTTAGGGAGCTGGTTACTTATTTATTCATTTATTTCTGCCACTGTGTGGAACCTCTCTTCTGAATGCTTAATTGCTGTTGTTGTGGGGTGAGAAATGGCTCAAGGGGTTTTGCCTCCAGTGAGAAGGGATGAAATTTCAGGTGCCAGTAGAGCTTTGTACGTTCTCCATCCTTGAGAAGATGCCACAAGTGCCCTCCAGAGATTGTAACACTGCATAGTTGTTGCTTTGTATTTGTTTTCCTGCTGTTCCTCCCATAAACTGAGACTGGCTACGTGGAAGTGCCCGCCCACAAGGTATTCTAAGCTTGAGAGACAGCAGCGGACCCCACAGTCATTCAGTAAACTTTGTGGCTAAAGGAGGATTTGAACCCAGGTCTCCCATGCTCTAAGATCCCCCTTCACTTGACCAGCAGAGGACATCTCTGGGAGGCTCACCTGCTCCATTGGCAATGGCGTCGCTCCCGTCAAGCGATGGGAGCGGGCCGCCACGGGGTGACGCGTGCACAGAGGTGACGCGCGTCGCCCTCCGGATGCTCCAAGGCCAGCCCGGGAGCCGGCCTCGGAGCGTCCAGCCTGGCCGGTGCTCCAGGGCCTTCTGAAGGCCCAATGCGTCAATACAGGAACTTTTAGTGTTTTCGCGCATGCGCAGAGACCAAACCGGTCTGCGCATGTGCGAAAACACTAAAAGTTCCCGTATTGACGCATTGGCCCCGGGCCGGCCTCAGAGTGTCCGGAGGGCGACGCGAAGGGGTGGGGGGGCACCCGGGGCAGGGTGCAGCCGGGTCTCCCCAAAAAAAATCGCAGCGCGGCCATAGTCGGCAGCGTCACTAGGGTGACGCGCGCCACCCTGCCTTGGGGTGACGCGCGTCCTAGTGACGCCTCTGTCCATTGGCTTGAACCATTGCAAACTGTCTTAATAAATGAGCTTCGTTATTGCGTTTACACAGATTTAGGTGCCATTTTCCTTCGGCTCCTCTCTACGATAGCACACGGTATGGTGAGATGAAGGGTCCTGGGCTACCAGCCTTCCGGAATTATTTTCAGGATCGCACGTGTCAGAGCATGTCAGAATATTGAGATTGCCAAGCTAGTGACAAGCCTCAATAATTACATCAGTTCCCCACAAGCCTAAGATGGCAGGCTCCCCTGGCCCTTTCCCCTGCAATATGTGTGAGACTCGATGGAAACCAGACATGTTTTTGCCTTTGTGTGTGTGTAGGTTCGAGAGGAGAGGAGATCTCAGAGGAAGACCCACAGATCGACATTGCCACTGTCCAGGATATGCTCAGCAGCCACCATTACAAGACCTTCAAAGTCAGCATGATCCACAGGCTCCGGTTTACCACGGATGTTCAGTTAGGTAAGTCGGTCGGTGTGCTCAGTGTTGACAGAGGGGCGTGACCCTTTCCTTCCGACCCACGTGTTTTGTACAGTACAGTACTCCTCCCATATCCGCTGAGGATATGTTCCAGGCCACTCCGTGGATACTTGAAACCGTGGATAGGAGCGAACACCCCCTCCATGGTTTCCTGAGGGGCCCCGGCCCTGCCTCCCCTGCAGGCAGGCGTGCGCCCCCCCCCCAGCTCTTATTTTTCTTTCAGCAAGCGTTGTTTCTTCCTTAAAACAAACAGAGAAGCAGTCTCCATTGCAGGCAAGTAGAACGAGACTAAGTCCTAGAGAGGCTTAGTCTCGTTCTCCTTGCCTGCAATAAGCAGCCGGAGTCTGCTTCTCCTGTTTGTTTAAGGAAGAAATGAAGCTTACTGGGGAAAAAAGTTAAAGCCTGGGGGGGTCCCCATGATCTGTGGATAACTGAAACCGTGGATAGCAGATCAATGGATATGGGGGCCCACCTGTACAGTAAACTCTGGCCCTATACGACAGATTTACATAAGACACACAGGTTGTGGAATACAGATTTTCTGCGTGTGGAAAATTCTGAGCACAGAATTCTAAGTGCACGCAGGAGCACAAAAACACACAGCGCTGGTGTAGGCTCTAGGATTGTGACCATTGTCCTTTTCCAATCTTCAAGTCTTGTCTGTATCTGTGTCTGTGTGTGTAAAGAAGCTAAATTTGTTACTTATTTCTCAGAAAGTTGCATCTACTTAGAGGCCCTTTTGTCTCTCTGTGTGTGTGTGTGTGTGTGTGTGTGTGTGTGTGTGTGTGTGTGTGTGTGTGTGTGTGTGTGTGTGTGTGTGTGTTTTGGACTGTCTTGTTAAGGAAGGATTTATATGCTGGTGCTGGCGGAGGGCAGCGTTCGGCATGTTTTCTGCTCTCGAGCAAACTATCTGGGAGTGATAGTTTCCTTCCAGGGAAGTTTGACTCCCTTGTATCTGGAAGCTGTCAGAAATAAGAGCTTGAAAAGGTCGTGACAGATCACTAAAGATAAATGGTTAACGGAGAGAGCCTGTTACTGGGAAACAAATGGCTTCTGCTTCTTTCACAGTGAAGGGACAGACCTTGCCCATTTGTGGAAGGACCATCACGCATTTTCTCTCCTTCACCCCCTCCCCACCCATCTGCATGCCCTCATTTTTGCTAAACTTTGTAATCCGTGGCTCATGAAATAAGCGTCTTCACTGGCGTGCCCCGGCCTGGCTCAAGCTGTGGCCAGAGCACGGATAGGGGAGGCACCTGAGGAGCCCTGCTGCCTGGTGGCGTGGGCTATGGAGGCCCCTGGGGCAAAGCCCTGCACTGGGTCTGCTGTGGTGCCCCCCAGCTTCCCCCGATGGTGCAGTGGGTGCTACCACTGCCACCAGTACTGGGAATTCAGGGGTCAGTCTGGTCAGATGGGCCCTCTGATGGGTGTGGGGCCTACCCTGGCTGACACCTGATGCCACCCGTACCAAAGATACCAGGTATGAACTCTGACCTCACCAGCTCCAAGTCACTCTGGGCCAAATCCTTGAGTTAACACTTTGGGGCTCAGAGCCTCCGAGGAGACACTCCCCTCACCCCCAAGGACATCCTGATCCTTACCAGGAAGATAAGCGCCCAGCTAACGTAACTGGGATGAGGGAGTCGCCTGGCCCTTTCAGCAGCTTCACCCATTCCTCAGGGGGCAGAGCCTGGGATGAGCAGCCAGGCCAGGGAGAGGGGAGGGCCCCGTTATGCTCCAGCCCTTGGCAGAGGAGCATGTGGTCAGCTCAGGGCTATCCACACTCCTGATGGTTGGGCTCAGCCCCACCTGCTGAGCAGGGGGGTTCTCAAGCATTATGCCGTCCTGCAGATGCATGCACATACTTGCACCCTTCTGCCAAATCGGACCATTGGTCCACCTAGCTCAGTACTGGCCTCACTGACCAGCAGCGACCTGGAGATGGTGCCGGGTGTTAGACCCACAACGTTCTGCATGCGAAGCAGGGCTCCCCACTCCTCCCTGCAACAACCACCCAAACTGGAAGGAACCATAGTTGCTGGATTTTCAGCTTTCTGTGTGCAAGGATTGGGGTGGGGGCTGAGAGGGGACCGTTCCAGCATGCAACCCTCCCCTCTGGTGTGGCAGTGAAGGGAGGGCCACATGTGTAGAAGCTCCATGCAGGTATCTGAGTTGCACAGGCAAGGCTATGGAACGGGACAATCAGCCACAGCACACTGGGGGGTGGCGGGGTGTGTGTGTGTGTGTGTGTGTGTGTGTGTGTGTGTGTGTAAAGCACTAACATTGCACGTGGCGCACTGCAGAGTTTCCAAAGTGGTTTCCATAGCAAAAAGAAGGGGTGGTTCCTTGTCCCAGAGGGGCCCACGGTCTGAAAAGAGGCACACTGGGAGGGATGCGGACAGTTGCTGCCCCCCTGCGAAGTAGAAGAGAATCTCCACTTTGAAAGTGGCCTCTTTGCCCAGGTAGCAGGAGCACAGTCCTGTGTGTATCTACTTGGGAGTGAGCCCCATAATTCACTGAAAAAACGATGTGCTTTCTTTTAAAAGCTGGCCAGAAATGAATTAAACTACTGTCCTGGATGGGACGTATTTCTAAGAGGACAGATATAGGGCTGCACTACGAGTCCTGAGAATCAGGTGGTCAAAATGCGCCAGAATCGATTGAACAGCCCATCAGCTCCAACATACAGCACAAGCCACAGCAGCGAGTACCGAAGCTGAGGGTGGAGTGAGGGGGCAGGGGTGGGGGGAGGGAGAGGACCAAATTGACAAAGGATCTGGTGCCCTGCGGAGGCGTGTGAGAGTGAGCAGGTGCTACCGATGTGGCGATACCATTATAATAGATGGGGAGCGTACAGCAACAATTTGCAGATAAAAATAATAGGAAGTTTAAAGTGCATTTTACATGATAAAAGAAAGATGAAATGGGGCGGGAGAGAGGGTGTCTGTTGGCTTCGCAGTCTCTGCTTGCTTCCTCCCCCCCCCTTTTTTGGGTGAAGTAGCCTCCGTAGGAAAAGATTGATGCAACGAGAAGTGACCTTGGCTTGGAGCAGGAGCCGGTGATGTATGTATGAGCATCTCTCGGCTAAATGGACCCAGATTTGTAGTGCTAATATACATGGAAGCCCAGAACCAGACTCTGGATGGCAATAAATCAACAGCCACTTTGGGTGTCATTTCTGTTTTATATTCCACTATTGTTCTATCACTTTAATTCATGTCACTATCATCTGTTCATCTGGAACAGTTTTATATAATTTTCCACTGGAGTTACCTGACAAATCCTATCAAATTAACACGGGTGCATTAACAGTATTGACTCCACTGTGCAGATTCTTGGAGTTGCTTGCATTGAATGAAACGTATTTGGTTTAAAAAAAAAAAAAAGGAAGGAAAGCCCCTCGGGGGCAGTTTGTATTTGTTTTTATTTATTGAGGAAGGGCGGAAAAAAAGGTAATCTGCTTTATTTCCATTATAAAGGATCTGTGCGATTTCATTTTGCACTGTTCGTCTTGGGCTATTGCCGAGCCAAAAAAACAACAACCAAGTTTTTAACGTCAAAGTGACAGCTGCTGGTGATATTTTCACAGGGGAGATATGTAGATTTTGGAAAAACTAATGATCGGGCTGCCGAGAGTGAAATGTCCTAATAAAGAAGCGTCGTCCTGATGGAGAATCCAGCTTTTTCATATTATTTTCACACTCCTGGCTTCCTTTTCGGGCTCCTGACACCGTGTGTAATTGAAATATGGTATCTTGGATGGGAGGGGTGCCTGGTGACAAATTGCACAGCTTGATTAATTGAAAAGCGCACCTCTGCTGGCGGAGCTGCTCCAAGCTATACTGCAGTGGTCAAGCTCCAAATGAGGGTTACGCTACATTTGGCGCCCACAGGAGCGAAGGTTAACACAACATGCATGTAGGTCACCTGTTCGCCCTGCCACTTGTTTTCTTTCGGCTTGGGCTGTTGGGAGCTGCGTGGGTTCAAGAGAACGAATGGCCAAGGAGCCGTCGGCGTGGTGGTGAGTGTTGTGGTAGCCTCTGTCTGCCTTCTTCAATCCCATAGCGGTGAGAAGGTTGGACAGCTGGCACATCTCTGCACATGGCATATGAGTGGGGGACCCCCATGCCCTCCAGACCGAGAACAGAAGAGCCGCTGCTGTGAGTCCAGCAGTGACGGGACAGGGCCGCGTGGACTCTGCCAAAGCTTCTAGTCCAGTGCTCCCCAGAGGTGTAACGTTCCTTTTAATGCAGTGAGGTTTTGACACTCGGGGCTTCCAGAGATCAGAAATTGAGGAATGGAGCCAACATGTATTGTCCTCGCCCCTGGCTCATGTGACCTCAGCTCATGATTTTTCAGCTTCACAGTTCTCCCATTTCCAGAAGAAGACCATTGCACTGATTGAGCATCCAAACGTACATCTGTAACGTTTGGAGCGGCAGGCAAGAACATTGGAGCCAGACTGGTAGACACAGGTTGAAAGCCATTGGGTGCTCTTGGGCAAGGCTGTCCTTCTCAGCCAAGTGTACCCTATAAGGATGTGGGGAGAAAAAAGTCCCATGTTGAGGAGGGAGGGCAAGATTACAGTACAGAAATACGTAGTGAGGAAAGAATGCAACGTAGTGTCAGAAATGAGCACTTGCACCCCTCCTCCGTGTGGATTCATGTCTGGCTGGGCAGATGCATGTCAAAGGACTAGGATCAGCACGGGCAGCACACCATCTATGGACCTGTGAAGCTGCCACCTGTTGAGTCGTCTCTTTCAGTGGTGGCGACTCCTCGGACAGGGCTCTTTGACCAGGTTTGCACAATTCCATGCATGCACTGGGGTTGTACATGTGGAAGACCTCCTGGCACTGTGGCCACATCCTGGTGTTCACCCGAAAAACATCATCAGTCATCTGTCTTCCGCAATATTTGGGATCTGCGGTGGGATGACCCAGAATACATGACGCCAGTATTCCTAGCAAGGAGGGAGAATGATTCAGGGCATCCTTTGAATCTTTGGAGGAAATCGTCACACCCAGGGAACTGATTGAATATTGATTTAGATACGAGGACTACTTCATTTCAGCGGGAGCCCATTAGTTGTCTCCAGGAGAGTTCATACGTCTAGCACTCCCGATTAAGGCATCCTTCTGGAACAGCTGAATGGACCAGCCTGCCAGAGAGCGAAGAGGATGTATGTGAAGCAGAGGAGTATGATTGACATATGCGTAAAACGGGGGGGGGGGGCCTCCTGTGACGACGAGGAATAGGACTGTTGGAATATTGAAGGTATTTAGGTGACTGCATGTGATCAGGGGCCCACAAGTGCTGTTGCCAAGTGACAACCATAGATTCACCCCTGGTGACCAGCAGCAGAACTCTGTGGTTTGCTCCGCCACTGGAGTAACACATTTTTTCGAGGGCACCAGCAACACAGAGAGGCAGAGGGCACCTCTTCCATAAATGGTGGATGCAGCATCACTGCCACAGGCTGGAGGGGGGGGGCTGCCTCATACCTGCGCAAGCCCCGTTTCCCTGTCTGGGCAGCAGATCCACGATCACTTATAGCCTCTTTTGAGCAGGAGCGGAAACGCTGCGCCTGGCTGGCTACAGTGAAGAATCGTTGACCCGCAAAGCAAACCCAAGCCTGTGGACCTCTGCACGCGCCTCTACAACACTTGGTACATTTCAGAAGTAGCTTCTGTGCCCCAATGGAACAACACTCTCATTGTTCCTATGTAGTATTTTTCACATAGTCAACTCTATCTAACCTGTTTTTACTTTCTAATAAATAGGTGGATTTTTCTTTTTTTCTTTTTTTACCTGTAGGGTTTTCTTAAGCTCACAGTAACCTCCCTTTTCAGTTTTGTTTGTTAAAACAAACCGGGCAGCCCCTCGTGCCAGAGCGACAGACCGAGGCCATCGTATACCATGCCATGGACGTGTTTCTCCGAGTTGCAGCCGTTGTAACAAAAAAACACCCTGTTTTGCTGTGAAATGTAGCATTATTTTGCCACTCTATCAATGGGACTACATTTGGCAAAGATGGTGATAGAAGAAATTTGTTTTGGTGTGTGTTGTTTTTTAAACCTCTATTAAAAATAATAATAATAGAGCTGTGCTCTCATCATTTTCCAGAATAGCTCCAAGGAGAGGGGGGAAAGGATCTGTGCTTTTGTTTTTCTTTTCCTTTTTTCCTGTAAACAAAGAAACCGCTTTCCTCCGCCAAGCATGTTGTTTTTAAATACTTCTTATTCCTTTTGCCTATTTCAACGTGACCTTGACCTATAACTCATGACCTAAAAATGTAATTACTTTTAAGTCTTCCCTGCACAGCTGCCACTATGAAAAAGTATATAGAGAGGTTTGGTCACTCATGTCAGAGGAGAAACCTTGTAATTGTAAGTTAAGCAATGAGAAGCTGTCCATTTCTGCTCCGCACGGCAAGGTTGTTGCTGTAGAGGAGAAGAAAGGGGTGGGGGAGAGAAAAAAATCCATAATAGAATCTGTTATAAATTACTGAGTGTATCCCAGGGTGGATTAACTTCTTAGTTTGCTCTTTTGGCATCTTGGATGAGTGGAACGGCTGTTTGCTTGCTGCTGAAATCCAACGTGATAAGACAGCGAGTGTTTTCTGCTCGCAAGCCAGATACTTGGTCCAGCAGAATCTTAATGTGCAGTAAAATGGTTTTGTTTGCGTTTGTACCCCACCTTGCTTCCCTCATGGAACTCGTGGCAAGGCAATCACCCAAACAGATACTCGCCCAGGCCAGCGTGGCTGTATCATGTGCCCTCGGAGCCCTGTCCAGAAGAGGAGAGGTGGGGATGGTGAATAGAAATGGTGGCCCTCGTTGTGCAGGAGCCAAAGGGCACTGCCAGCAGTTCTCTGCACCCAGGCAATCCAGATTCTGCAACCTGTACAGAGTGGTCAGATTTCTCCAATGCTTGCATCATTATCTGGTACCACCACCACCACCCTCCATTTTCCATCACATATGCTTGTTTTGCTGGTCATGGGGAGGACAATTTTGCATAGCCCCTGGAAACGTGACTCAGCCGGTGTGGCATGGGAGGAAGCCACAGGAGAGTGGCAACTCTGCCATTCCCCCAATGTGCAATTCAGACCCACTCTGCACCAAGCAGAGCGAGGGGACAGAACTCTGGACTGTTCCACCGCAGGCTGCATGTGGGGCATCACATCTTTGAACTTGCCCCCATGCAGGACACACCCTATGTGTAGTGAAGCCTGCACTGAACCTTTCCTACAGTGTGCTCATTAACTGCATGCAGTGAGGGGGTTTCTTGCACAGGGGGGCGTTCTGCAAGAGGGCTCCCCACCTGCTCTCTGAAATGGAGCAGTCCAGAATTCTGCCACATCACTGGGCCACCATGGGAACTGCTGCTGGTTCTTCTTGTTTCTCTGCCACTCGCACTGGGTGAGGTGCTGTTTCGGTCCTTGGGGGTCGGGGGCTTTAACCTGCAGCCTCAAAGCCTTCATGCTGGCCTGTTTTTCTTTGCTCTCCTCCTGGCGCACAGGCATTTCGGGAGACAAGGTGGAGGTGGACCCCGTCACGAATCACAAAGCAAGCACCAAGTTTTGGATTAAGCAGAAGCCGATCTCCATTGATTCCGAACTCCTCTGCACATGTGACCTGGCGGAAGAAAAAAGCCCAAGTAAGTTGCCTGCCTGGCTTTCTTTCATTCTCCTCCTTCCCTCCACTGGGAGCCCCATACCAGCACCTGCCCAAAGCCGGCCCTACTAAGGTCCTATAATGTTTCTGGAAGGTGCCTAGCTAGAGTCACCCTTTGGCACCAGTCCCAAAGCAGGAAATGGGACCGTTGTGGGGAGAGCCTGTCTTTCATGCCACAGGAGTCAGGGGGTGATTTACAGGAAGCCTGCTGTCACATTTTGTTTCTGACCCAGGAAAGCAGCCCGCAAACATTGTCCTCCCTTCATTTAATTCTCGCTACGTGTCTCTGGTGGCCATGGTCTGAACTGAAGTTCTGAGAAGTCCTATTGATTCCTAGGGGAAGCATGCAGAGCCTACTGTGAGACTCCAGTGGACTCAAAACAGGGGAGCTGCCAGTGGGACCCAGGCACCTTCCACCCTGTGCCGCCAGGGCAGTATACGGGCAAGGAATTGAGCTTGGCTGCTCCACAGTGGCAGGAAGGGGAACTGCAGCCAGCCAGCAACTCGGGGAATCCAATATAAGAGCTTGCATAGCTGGCCCTTGTCTGCCTAATGTTTTATTTTAGCAAGCTCTGCAAGTCTTGTGATTGTCAAGATTAGTTGTCTCTCCGCTGCTGTTCTAGATACAGTACTTCATATTGGGTTTTTCGTGTCATGTTTGCAGCCTTAAACACACTGGAGAGGAAAATGCGGGACAGACATTTTTAAACTAAGTACTGTACTCATTGTCTTTGCCGCTTAGGAAATTCAGTGTGGAGCTGGTTCTGTGCAGCTTTCACGTCCGCACTGGTTGTCGTATGCTTTTAAAATGAGAAACAACTGCGTGTTGCCTGCATGCCGATGTTGCATGGGCTTTGTTCCCATCATGCACTGCGGCAGGGTTCATGGCGGATGGCGCCGTCATTCCACACTCCAGGGCTCTCTCAGATCAGTCGCTCTTGAACTTTTAAGAGGGGAAGCGAAGCTTGTTTGGGCCGCGTGAAAGAATGACGCTCCCTTCATAGCCCCAGTTTTTGCTGGCGATCTTATCGGCAAAGTGATGTATGTTTGTAGCAGAGTTTACATCAAAAATTATTCTTGGGGCTTCCTTGAATGAATTATGGCAAAGGGAGCGAGGCTGGGGGAAGATAAGGGTTTTTGAGTTCTGCAATATATTTTGTTTCCGTGTCTTTATCTCTTGTAACACAACCATCCTCCATCCAGTCTTTCTGAGCTGCGCCAGAAGGTGTCACAAACAGATGGTTATGCGGCTCTCCTCACTGTGCCGGCGGGACACCTTTGCTCTTTTGTTCGAACAGGCCTGTTCGAACAGGCCTGTTCTCCAAAGGCGCTGCTTGCGGATTAGGTAATGAACTTGTCCCCCACCCAGCTGCACAATGTGAAGGAGTCGCCTTCAGAACCTCCTCTGATGAATATGGGTGGTGGTGGTGGTGATGAACAGGCGAAGTTGCTGTGTCCCGAATTAAGCTGGTGATCCTTCCAGCCCAGGGGTGTCAACACTGACTGGCAGCAGCTCTCCAGGGTTTCAGCTGAGGGGTCTTTCCCAGCTCTAACCAGAGGACTGAAGCTGGGCCCTTCTGCAGGCAGAGGCCCTGGAAGACCGCAGGAAACTGTCTTAGCCAGAGTCAGGCCATTGGTATGCTTAAGTCACAGTTGTCCGCTCGGACTGGCAGCAAGTCTGTAAGCAGAGCTCTTTGCCATCACTCTTTTCCTAGCTCTCAGTCCTGCTCACCTGTCTGGCTTGCTTTCTGGGGCCTGCCAGTTGCTGGCCTCTCTGACACCCCCCCCCCCCCCACACACACACACACACACCATTTCCTCACCTTCCAGCCAGACACGTCAACCCAGAGAGGCCCCAGAAGCTCTGCCCAGCATCGCTGGCCACTGTCTCCTGGTCCACACGCTCCCCAGAACAATGACTGCCCTGTGTGTGCCCCAGCCCACCGCAATGTTCATGGGCCATTTGGAAGATTGATGTAGGCCTGCTTCGTAGTGTGGCTTCCCCTGTTGCTGGTGCTTATTTTTCATGCACCATCCACACACACAGTACAGAGAATGAGAGGATCAGGTCCTGACCCAAAGAGGCTTGCGGTCACTCTAGACATCAACACAAAGGAGACGGCAAGGAGACCTTCTCTCAGAAGTGGCCACTAAGGTGGAGAGGGGTCTGGACACCGAATACTCAGAGGAAGAGTTTTACAAAGAGCTTGGCCTGTTTAGCCTAGACTAGAGAAAAGAAGATTAAGGGGATATATGATAGCTGTCTCCGAGTCTCTGAAGGGCTGTCATGTGGAACAGTAAGTAAGGGGAGTAAGTAAGGGGAGAACTTACTCTTTGTCACTCCTGAGAACAGGGCCAGAACCAATGGGTTAGAACTACAGGGATGTCGATTGAGGCTAGACATGAGGATTTATTCACGGTAAGGGCTGTCCAGCGCTGGAACAGCCTGCCTCCTGCAGTTGTGGGCTGAGCCTCATTGGAGGTTTTCAAGCAGAGGCTGGACGGCCACCTGTCAGAAATGCTGTAGTTGCCTGTGCTGAGCAAGGCGTTGGACTACTATATGATGCTAATATTCTTGGAAACTGAAGACTGGCAAGGAGGGGAAATGAAGGCAGAGGAAATGTGAAGATTATGCAGTTACTTCAGTAACATGTAGTTTGGTTTTATTACAGCAGAGGACAGACAATGCTGTGTTGTGCCAAAGGCTTTGTTGCCAAGGACTGTTTTGAAAGAAAACTAATATTACTTGGCTGTATAAATATAGCACTTTCTCAGTGTGCAAAGGGCTTCACATACATTGTCTTGATACTGTCCTTACAACAAGTTTGTCAGATAAGTAAGTAGTGTTACCCCCATTTTGCAGATGGGGAAAACTGAGGTTGAGAGGGAACATCTTGCCTGAGGCCACCTAGCAAGTTCATGGTAGAGGTGACGTTTGAACTACAGAAGTCCTAAAGAGCCCCAGTCTCTTTAGCTCCTTTGCAACACCAGCTCTCAAGAAGTAAGAAACGATGCATTTCGCAGAGGTTCTAATCTAGGAAGTAGGTCCCAAGCTCTGTTGTAAGTTTGCTGAGTTTCAAAATGGTTTCTGTTCCATTTCAGGAAGAGTTGCGCTGGGGTCGTTTCTGCCCCTAATTGGCTGTTGCTGTTAGGGAACGGCTGAGAGTCTTCACACCCTGTGCGCAGGCCTGGCTTAGGTTTTTGAGTCTTTTATTTGCCAAATAAATCCAGCTGCTTGAACTCCGATGCAAGGAGAGGTGCTAATGGGGCCTCCCTTGTAAAAAATCAACCATATTAGAATCTTACAAACAGCATATCTATAAATTGCTTGTTTAAATCAGCCACCATCTGATTATCACAAAAGATTTTGCAGGCTCTGAATCTTGAGGGGATGCTGTCGTTAAGGAGGAAGATTTAAGCCTTAATAAAGGAGCTGCCATTTTTATGGCCCAAAAAGAGCCCTGTATCTCAATTAAGCATACATAATATAAAGTCTTAAGGAAGCAACGTAATCGGCTTAATACAATTTTGTCCTCTGGCAATGGTGTAATTTAAGGAAAATCTGATTCTCTTAATATCTCTTTATGTTGTTTGGTGGAGGAGGAGGAGGAGGCGAGTCGGACATCAGTTCCGTGACCTGTTTTGGAAAAAGAGCCCTATGGCCAGAACGCTGAAAGGTGACAGGCATTGTCCCGTTCAAGGGGATTGGGGAACGAGATTAGCACAGTGTCTGCGAGAAGCAGTGTTGGCCAGACATTCAAGTCTAAAGAAAAGTAGTTGCCTTTTTGTTCCTTTCATCCTAATTTCTCTTGATGAGCATGCGTCTCTCCCTCCTCCTTCTCAAAGTTGAAGAGGCCCATTTCTGTCCAGACCCAGAGTGCCATAAGACAAAGGAAGGGCCCTGCTGGGTCTGGCTAAAGTTCTTTGTAGCTCAGCATCCTGCCTCCCACAGTGGTCAGCCTCCAAAGAAGTCCTACAAGCAGGGCATGAAGGCAACAGGCCTCCGCCATGTTCATCCCCAGCCTCTGATATTTGGAGATAGACTGCTTCTGAACATGGAGGTTCTATACAGCCATCACAGCTAATGGCCACTGACAGAGGTGTTTGAATGGGGTGTGAGTAAGGGGTGTGTGTGATAGAGGTTGAGTATGAGGACGGGTGTGTGACAGGGAGTGCACAAAAGGGGTAAGTGATGTGGTTTTGCGTGTTGATGTGTTTTTGCGCGTTAGCTTGGTTTTGTTAGGATTCTGTAAATGGCAGGCTTCAATCAAAATCAGTAGGATTTGGTTAAATCAGAATTTGTCTAGTGTCCCTTGTGAAAGCCTTCCAAGCTAGTGGGCATGGAGTGTTGCATGAAGAAGTCCTCTCATTTGTCAGCCTTGAAACCACCAATTTAATTGGATGGCTCCGACTCCTTGCATGATGGGGGGGGGGGGGAAGGTCCTCTCTGTCAAGTTTATCCTCACACTGCATAAATTGTGTCCAACTCCCACTATTGTTAGCACCGTGGCTGTCAAGCGCACAGCGTGGTGGCCAAGAACAAACGCCGTCCGTCTGTCCGTCCTCCCCGTTAACCACTTTTCATCACGGATGGCCTCTGAATCGCTGTGCTCTCCCTCTTGTTTCCCAACTTGCCCCGTAAGGGAAGGGTCCTCCTCCTTTTGTGCCAGTTCTTATGAAAAAGGTGACCCTAGCCAGGATGTCACGCCAGTTCTCCAGCGGTCCAACAAAGGCCTCCGCCGTGTTCTCTGCGCATACCTTGGTGGCTCCAAGTCGTAATTTAATTGCCGGCTGCGTGGCTTGTGGTCTCCAGCTTTCCTTTCGATTCCCGTTCCATTGTTGTGCCGGGGCTTAACAGAATGTTAACCTGGTAATAGGCACAGGGCCTCCCCATTATGTGTCTCGCTATCGAGCGGTTCTGCATGGCTAGTTAAGGAAGATGGCAAGAAGATTAATGAAAGCTGCCTAATGCAGAAGGGGGTAGGTACCTCGGCAAGACTTCCAGCGAGGGCACATTAGAGCTGAACCAGAGTGCAGCTCCCCCCCCCCGCTTTCCTTTATCCCACCACCTTTGAACTCGCCTCACTGTCGAGAGCTGCCAAGAGCCCTGACGTTTTGATTGATGTTGCTACACCAGTCAGTCTTCTTTCCCGTCGAAATCCGCATCTGCGCGAAAATAGCTTTTCCAGCAGAATTTGGTCTGGCTTGTAAGCGATAGCCAAATTAACAACCCCAAATGCGGCCATTGTTTTCGTACACGGATGCGTCTACTGTTTTCATTCCACAGCCGTTTCTTCTGGGCTGCAGGCGTTGGCCATAGCGCGAATCTGATGGGGGGGGGGTTGTGTCAGGCGCCGTTTGAGCAAGAGAGGCCAGGCTGTTAAAAACGGTTCGGTCCCGTTCAGACACAAATTCTGAAAGCAGTTTGGTCAACCGGTTCACACATTTTGAACGAGTTTCCAGACTTTATGCAGAATAATATCAATGTCTTTTGCTTGCAATGTAACTCTGTAAAATGAATGCAATGTTGGCTGCTTCGCTTGAGAAGAAATATTTGATTTTTGAGAACTTTCATTTTTAGCAACATATACAAGATCTTTTTTTAAAAAAACCCTGGCAAATAAGACACAAATCCTACATTTGAAAGCTTGCATGCATTGAACTGATGCAAGCACCTCTTGTGTTCAGGGGTCCGGTTCTGTTTCTGGTTCAAAGTACCTGTTGGGTTCACTTCTGGTTCATCGAGAAAAGGCTTTTCTGGCCTGGCTCTTGGGTTCAGGCTTGCTTTGGCCCTCCTGACTTGAATGCAGCCTTCAAGTCAGCTGAAGGTTCCCTTGAAGTACATCTGCTTCCGATGTTGTTGTGGCTGCAAGAATGTGCACACTGACCTGAGAGTCAACCCCACTGAGCGCTATGGGACTGACTTCTGAGAGAGCCTGCCTAAGATGGCCCTGTTAGTTCATTGGCTCTGCTGCCTGCCTTCTCGCATGGGAGCCCCCGGAGGTTCTCAAGCAGCTTTCCACCCAGCCACTGATCGGATTGCACTGGGCATCTGTGGAGCGCAGCCTTAGAAGTCCGGGGATACTTCCTTTTTAAGTACATCTGCTTTAAGTGCATCACACACACACACCTGATGTCAGAGGGGCAGCAAGTAAGTGTGAGAGATGGGGCCTTTTCTGTCATGGCCCCCTGCATTCAGAATGCCCGCTCCAAGGATGTTGCTGCGTGCCTTTCACTATCTGAACAACCTTTTTAAAATGCTGCTTCCTGAATGATAAGCGAGATCTGCTGGCTGCTGTGTTATTTTTCTGATTGGGATTGTTGACTTGTCCAGAGCTTAATTTTTCAGTGATGCTACTTTGGGGTGTGTGTTAGACTGTTATTTGGCCGCCTGGCATATCAGCACTAGAAAGTGCGGGGAATAAAAACATATTTGCTTTAAAACCTGCCAAGCTGGGGCTCAGGGGGTTCCCTGGCCGTCGCCCATCCAAGACCTGACCCATGGCCCTTCAGACCCTGCTCTGAGACTTTAAGGTCCTTTTCCACCCTCTCCATTTTTAGGTGTATGTTTCTTAAGATGCCCATTTGAAAACATGCGCATGATGCAGGTGTGATGCATGGGGTGCTTTTCTCGCCTCCTTCTCAAGAGAGAAGGCACAAGGCAGAGGAATTGTCCCGGGCTGCCCCACTGCCCCCTTTACCTGCCAGTCCTCTCACCGGGCTGAGGGTGGCAACCAGAATTGGGGGGGGGTGTGCCTGGGTGTACAGTTGCGGCTGAAAGACTGAGCTGCAAATTGGGACTTCCCCAGTCCAGATCTCACCTCTGCCATGAACTCTACAAGATGGCCTAAGTCAAGTCACTCCCTCTCATCCTCAGTCTTCCCTATCTGCAATATGGGATAACAATACCTTAGAGTTCTTATAAGCACAAGATCAAGATGTGTGAAATGCTTTGAGCACTCAGACGAAGATTTGTGCCACCCAAGTACATGGCACTTTACAAAGTACAAGAGGAGGGGTCCCTGCCTTGAAGGGCTTACAGTCTATTGACACAGGAGAGACAACAGAGGAAAGGGAAGGAGATGGAAGCCAGAGTAAAGAGGAGCAAGATATGTTTGTGAAACGTGCTGCTGCCTCCATGTTTGGTAGACGCCTCCCAATCCCACAGGCGCAGACTGAGTCCTGCCGCGTTCGGAGGGGCTGCCTTCCAGACCAGTACCCCTAGGAGGGCAGCCGTGTCCCTCCAGCACGCCCCAAAAGAACATCCCTGGGCTTAGTAGGTGCGTCCCTTCCAGGCAGGGCTTTTTCTGCGCAAAACGCTCTCGGAGCACCATCAGGAAGAGGCTGCTGGTTTCCTCCTCCTCTTTAACAAATATGTTTTGCAGCCCTATTAAAAGGGGGTCTTCATCTATCCTGTCAATTTTGGCCTGCCGGGTCTCTCTCTTCCTCCTCGCTCCCCCGTTTAATTACACTATCCAATTAAAACTCCTTTGCTGCGCTCGGATTTGCTTCTCCTTGGGCTTGAGTGGATATGACATTTACAAGGCTCGGCTCTCAAGCAGACAATGGCGTGATTGATGAGGTGCAGACACAACGCAGGAGCCGATCGCAACTGTGGAAAGGCTGCTTGGTGCCGTTTGATTTATTTATCATCTCTTCCAAAACAAGAGGACTTGCAGGGGCGGGGGGGGGCAGCGGCTTGGAAAGGGAGGCCAGCCAGTGGCGCTCGGGCAGCAGTGGGCTCCGCCTCCATTTCCAGGCCTCCTGCCCCAAAACGGTTTTCTATCGGTTTTCTATCGGTGATGTTCAGAACTCGGAGGGATGGTTGAACCATTGCTTTTGGGTCTCAGGGTATGTTTCTTAACTTGAGTGTGAAAGGTCCTGGGTTCAAATCCCAGACAAGGTTGGTCCCCTGGGGACAAGGGCAGTTCCTTCTTCAGTTTGTACAAATACTAGAAATTACCTTGTTTTCCTTTGTAAGGACAAGGGGGAAGCTACTCAAACCTGCCTCTGTGCTGTGACCAGGGTGTGGATATCCCTTTCCTCTCCCCCCCCCCCCTTTGTGTGAAATACCGGTATTCCATATGGCACAGATACTCTCACTGCTGACATGGAAAGTTGCACACTGGAAAGTCCTCCAGTGTGCAAAGGAGCAGGAGAGTGCAAACAGGGATCTGTGTATTATTAGGACTGAAAGTCTGTAGCACATAGCTGGGGTGGCTGCAAGAAGGGGCTGCAAATCAGTTTGAATCCCGCTTGTGCCATGAATTTCCATTTGGTGTCCTTAGACAAGCCCCTCCCCATTAGCCTCAATCTTCCCTTCCTGCAAAATGGGTGTAATAATACCTACTGTACAGGGCTGTTGTGTATTGTCTTGATGTCATTCTTACATGGAGTGTTTTTTTTTAAGTGTTCACACTCAAAAGGTGCTGTAGAAATGCTTTTTCTTACTTGGAAGCTTTATCCTTGACAGTGGCAGAGGGACTGGCTGCCTGGCATCCCCTAATTTCCAGGACCTAGAGGATTCTGGGATGTGGCGGTGGCCTGCAGTTTTCCTACTATCTAGCCACCACAGCTTGCTTGCGACCAGCACAGCTCCCAGATTGAGCCCTGCATTGGCTGACCCTGGCAAGAAGAGTTTTCTTCTCTTGCCTTTCAGAGAGAATGTCCTCTTTGCTGACAGAAGCTGTGTACAGTGTGCGAAGACTCTCTCTCAAGAACTCTCAGTGCAATTAACATTCTGCTTAGTCTGTCCAAGGCCTTGCTAATATTGTGAGGGGGGCAGTCTCTCTTTGCAACCACACCCTTGAACGCTGGTGGATCTCCTGGAAGCCCAGGCTGAGTTTGCGCGCACGCACACGCACACGCACGTACACGCACGCACACACACACACACACATATATATATATGTGTCTCTCCTCTTGGAGAAACCAAGCATTCTTCGCATTAATTCCATTTTCAGCATTTTAAATAAATCAGCAAGGTGCAGGAATGTCGCTTTTATGTGCAAGGAGATGGATATATGGAGAGTTTTACGTTTATGGTTTACACTTCCTGGTCTTTGCGAGGTGCAGGCTATAGATCAGCGTCCTTTTAAAGTTTGCGTTGCTGAAATTCTCTCAGCAGCCCCGTGCAAGGCCCATGGTGTGGTGCTTGGGGATGTGAGACTTGCTTTGCTAGAGGTCAGTATTCTGCGTTCAGCAGTGACCAGCCAGAGAAGCTCACAAGCAGGGCATGGAAGTAGCCTCCTTCCCCCAGTTGTTTGTCTCCAGTATCTGGTACTCAGAGATACACTGCCTTGGTATATGGAAGTTTCATTTACTTATTTTGTGGCCGATAAGTCTTGATAGTTTTGATCTTGTGCCTCCTTCAAACCAGGCAGGAGGATTTTTAAACATGATTTCTGTCTAGAGTGCCATCAATTTGTATAGGACTTTACAGGTCCCTGCCCCAGGGAGCTTGCAATCTAAAATTCAGCCGAGGGAGGGGAGGGAAAAGGAATATGGAGTAAACAGGAGAAGAATGTGCCATTCTTTCAGGTACAGCTTAGCAAGGGCAGGTAAAGAAGACTAAGGCCGCAATCCTACACCCGCGTTCCTGGTTGAACACTATGGGGCTTCGTTCGGACTAGACATGCCTAGGGTTCTGACTGCTGTACGAGCTTATAGTAAACATTGCACAGAAAAGACAGAAGTTTGAGGAAGGAGTTTGCGGAAGGTGGCCTTCCGCAGGTATTCAGAGAGGCAGTTTGGTGGCCGGTTCTGGGAGACATGGGCTGCGAACGCCAGCTCCCTCGCTCGCTGGGAAGGATGTGCCTGCACCCAGTGAGAGGCATCTGCTGTGATGGATTGAAACAGGCCTCTGTAACTCTCCCTGCAATCAGCATTATTGACATCTTGGACTCTGTAATGGCCCCCGAAAAGGGCTGACTCTCTAAAAAGCAAAAAATAAGAATTTGAAATAAAGTTCCATGTTCTGTTTCTGTCAACTGTGAAACACCGGAGCAGAAGAGGCGAGATAAATCACCAGATTTTAAAAGCAAGGAGGGACGGCAGCGGGAAGCTTCACACGCTCACAGCAAGCCCTGTAATGTCGCGGTCAGCAGTTGGCAGCCCCCCTGAGCCAAGGCCAGCCAGGCACACGCATGCCTTGCACGGCCGAGAGAGCGCCACAGCAGCGGCGTTGGGGCGGAGCTTCCGTATGGGCTGGTTGTCATCTGTGGAACCGTGTGGGCCTGTTATCATCTGATTAGTGATGCAGGGAGGGTGCCACAATTCGGCAGGTAGCGTCCTGGAACCTTGCCTCCGGTTGCCCACTCCCTCCTCAGCCTGGAGGAGGTCTTGGCTGGTTCCAGCTGTCCTAACAGCTGCACCAAGTGGGGTGGAGGCTTGACCCTTCTCCCCTCAGTTGCTGTAATGGTCCTCCCAGTTGTACAACCTGAAAACAAGCTGTGGCAGAGTTAGGGTGGAAGCATTCCAGCACTGCTAGTTTTGTGGGTCTTCGAAAGGGACCAAGAGAGCATCTCTTTTGGGAGGGGATTCTATAGCCAAGGGGCCACCACCAAAAATGCCTCCTCGCTTGTATCAATAAAAAAAAAATGCCTTTGGAACGCGTGTTCTGCCCAGGGCATTTTAAGACTGTTTCCCATGCCAAGCTTAGTTTCCTAACACGAGGAAGCTGTGGTGTTATTGTGGATTTATTTATTTCCAGTTTGGAATTTTTGCCTTTTCAGCAATCGTTCCTTTGCTTCTGTGATTTAAAGTTTGGTGGTTTTTGATCGTTTGCCAACTTTTCAACAGAGAATTCATAATTCCTGATTAGTGTGTGATAATAGCATTTAATTAACATGCTGCAATGAAATAGTGAGGTCTCTGGTTTTGTGGATATATATCAGTTTATTTTTGGAGGTCTGGAGAATTAGCTACTGTAAATAAGATTTTGAATCCAGTCCCCTCTGGGAAAAGTGGATAAATCTCCATTAAAACACTGCTGTTATTTCTGTCGATGAGTTAAATTGGACCTTTGGACCAAACGCATTAAAACAAAAATGGAGCAAACAGCATAATACTGTATGTTAAATCTTAATTGCCCACACATGAATTTTCAACCAAACAAAGGACATTTTCACGTCTGTGTAGTTTTTACACGAGGAACAGTTGTGGTCAATCTGTGTCGTGAGCCAAGAGCCCTCTTGGTTGTGCTGCCCTTGCACCGATGAGAGAACATAGTGAGGGATTCCTAGTTATTGGAGGTGCTGCAGACCTTTTCCCTGTCTTACCTCCTCTCCATTCCCCTCTTCTTCCTCTGTTGCTTCCCGCGCATCATTTTCTAGATTGTAAACTCCTCAGGGCAGGGATCTGTCCCCAGTCTCTGTAAGGCACCTTGGACATATAGATAAAACTAAATTAATGAACAACAATAACAAGATTTCTTTCCTGTTGATATTGCAGTACTCAATTTAATCTTTAACCCAGGGATGGGCAGACTAGAAGTTTTTACTAGAACTTGGGAGTTGCAAAATAGTGGCAGGAGGCGGAGCCAGATGCAAAATGGTGGCTCAGGGGGTGGAGCCATTCTCTACCGCACCCCATGAGACGCTCGCTAGTACAGCCTGAGCTTCCACAGCTTGGGGATTTGGACACAATACTCTAAAACTAGCCAGCAGAGCTGCACCAAGCACTGGTCAAAGACAGCAATGGACTATTCCCATTTTACAGGGGAGAACTGCAGAAAGAAGCCATTAGCACAAGGCCAGGCATGGCCGAGAACGCTCCTGCTTTTTCCTTGCAGCTTTAGTTGTTATTGGGAGTCAGCAACCCTTACTGATCCACTGCAAATCACCCAGAGACCTGCCAGTCGATCCAAACTTATCTTCTGCCTCCACCCCCTCCCCGCTTTAAGCAGCTGGCTCTTATTTTTGGTAACTCCTATCATCCTTGAGTAAATCTGCCTTGTAGCTTTTGACAAAGTCCACCCTCTCTTCTCTGCAGACAGCGATTACGCTCCAGGAATGTTTCATAAAGTCCTTTTTTCTCTAGAGGAGAAGGGGGGAGTGAACTTTTCTTGAAGGGAGTTCAGCCTCTCCTGTAAGCCACCACCACTCGCCTTAAATTGAAATGACACGGGAAGGCTGTCAGGCTCCTTCTCTCCGTCTGTTCTGCCGACGGTACGCTAAGATCGCCATCTGTGGTTCTCCCCCCCCCCTTCTGTCATGCCCACGAGCTTTTGCTGAAAGTTTTAAGAGCGATAATTCCCAAACTGTATGCTGGGGGAACACTGGTACACTACAAGAGAACAGCGAGTTGGGTGCAAGGGAGGAAATTGCTTTAAATAACCAAAGTCCAAAGGAGCAACACATGGCAAGTGCTGTCCCGTTGAGCCTCTGCAAGAGTCCCTGGCTCTCTCTTCCTCTAAGCTGCCTAATCAGTCCAGATGCCCAGAGAGAGCAGAACTACCCACCCTCAAACAGAGGCTGCCCACTGAGTCTCTGCCTGAGTCACCAATCTGGCTTCCCATCCTTCTGATCAGCTTCCATCGGGGTAGGAAATTCTGGACTGTCTCTCCAGCAGATGCAACTGTGTCGCTCAGTCCCTCCTAAAGCAGAGATGCAGTGGAAGGAGGGACCCACCCTCAAAAGGAGGCTTCCTTCCCCTCACATCTCTGCTTGAGCTGCTCTGCTGGGCTTCCGGTTCAGCAGAATGGTGACTCTCTCCAACGCAGCAGGACTAGAGGAGGGCTCCTCTGAGAGCAGCTCAGTCTTACTCTTCCACACTCTTCCAGGCATAGTTCAAACCCCTTTTTTAAACATCTGCCTCAGCAATGAATTAAGCGCATATTGATCCTTGAAATGGATTCTGCATTATTCCATTTGCTGTCCCTATTTGTTAATATACTGTCTTCTAAATTATGCCTTATGTAAGAGAGACTGTTATTCCATTTAATATGTAACAAAAAAATCTTCAGAAATGAAGATTTTCTTTACAAGACTAGTGCTCAGCTTTTACTGGATCAAGTCCTAAAAACAACCCACCGTGTGCCTCCCATTTTAATCTGGGGGTGGAGGATAGCAGAGTGCCTATGCGGTCAGAAGTTTGAGAAAGGCCCCTTTCCACTGGGCCCCTTTCCCCTGCCATAATCCTCACGTTTCTCTTTCTCTTCACTCCTTCCAGGTCATGCAATATTTAAACTCACATATCTAAGCAATCACGACTACAAGCATCTGTACTTCGAGTCAGACGCAGCGACTGTCAACGAGATTGTGCTGAAGGTAGGTAGTGTCCAAAAGGGAACATCTGGGAACAGGGAGGCGACACCAGACCTAGGAGTGAGTGACCATCCCCAACCGAGGGCCCAGTGCCTGGTTCTCAGGCCCCAACAACTGGAGAGGCTGCCACCGGTCCCAGAATGCAGAGGAAGCAGGCAGGAGCCAGATGTTCAGCTGGGAGGATTCCCACAAATTTGGGGAGTCCTGAGGGATGGAGGGGTTGGACTCGCCTTATCTCAGGAGTCCTCTGAATGGCTTTCCCCACAGTTCCCCTGAGAGCGATGCTTGCACCACTGCCATTGCACAGTGTTGATCTGAGGGAACAGGGCTGCTGCCAGTAAGGCCCTCCTTTTGCCCCCAAATGGTTGAAACACTGCACATGGGACAGTGGCGGAGGGGCGTTTTGAGTAGAACGAAACAAAGCAGACGGTGAGAGATGAATTCCTAACTCCATTCGCTGATTTTGCCTACTCTGTTCTGCTTCTCCTAGCTGTGGGCCACAGGCACGTGCAGTGGATGCAGTGGAAGCCACTGACTGCCTCCCTCACGTGTGGCCCTCTTCCTTGGCTTTGGGGTGCCCATGCTTTCCTTCGGTCTCATGTCCCACCACACTGGCCAAGCGTTTCCTTATCCCCCGTCGGCCCAGAGCACAGGGGATTCCAGCTTGCATCCCACTGCACTTGTGCCTTGTCTTGGTTGCCGCCATTCGTCTTACTCAGAAGATTTCAGGGCTATTCCGTTAAAACGGTGAGCCTGTGCTCTCGACAGTCAGCAGTGCTCAGGGTCCAGCCAGGTTTCAGGACCTGGATCGCGAGGGAGGGAGCCTCGTTCTTCCCATGCCACAGCAGGACTCGCCCGAGCTCTCTGTTCAGAGATATTTAAAAAAAATTTTCATTGCTACGGTTTACTTTTTTTATTTAAGGAAATACAGCCCTGCTGTACGCCCTGGTTGATTTACTTCCCGAAACAAAGACGCTTAATGCTGCTGGGAGGTTAAACGGAACTCTCTGCCATCTATTATTTTTATGGCAATTTAAAATTTTCAAGTGATAAGCTTTATGTGCCATTTCCAGTCCTTAACGGTTTTTTCCGTGTAAAGCTTATGGAGGTGCTGCATAACTGACATATGCTAAAGGCATTTCAGTTCTCACTCACCACCCAAGCAGAAGAGCTGGGCACGAACTTCCCTTGCCAGAGTCCCTCCGTCCCCTTTGCTCGTGGGCGAAGCTGCACCCCTCTGACATAGCTTTTGGGAGCCCGGGTTGGTGGAGAGAAAAAATCCATTCCTTTAACTTGTTGTTCAGTCGTTAAGTCGTGTCCGACCCTTCGTGATCCCATGAACCATATCCTGCCAGGCCTTCCTGTCCTCCACTATCATTTTCATGTTCGTTGCATCGGTGATGCTGTCTAACTACACCTCTCAAAAAAGAGGGCCGCCAAAATCAGGGCCCGGTTTTTCTTGCCCTCCCACAACAGCACCAGAAGCATAAGAAAGTGGGGCCAGTACCGGTGCAGCAACCTCTGAGCCTCCTCCTAAGCAGCCACGGAAGATATTTTTATGTCACAAGGTTCTTAGCGAGATATTGTTTTAATTCTGCTGCTATTTTAAGTCTTAATTTTTTTTATAGATTGATACTGTAATTTTTTCCTTATATTTTATTGTTATTAGCTGCCTTGGACCATTGAGAGTGGGCAGCAGGGTGCATAAACAAACCTGAGAAACCTCCCCCCCCCCAAAGTTCCTAGTTCTCAAGCCTGAAAAACCATCTGTAAAAGGATGTAGGCCAGAGGTTCCCAACCTTTGTGGGGCCATGTACCACCGCGAGCCCTCTCCGTCCGCCACGTTCCACCGGTATTGCCGCTGACGTCATTGGCACTTCCGGGTTCGGCAGCACAGGAGGCAAGGAGCACAAAGGTAAGGAGCGTGAGCGCACGGGAGGACCTAACCCTGTGTGCGGGAAGCCCGTGCACTTGAGCTCTGCCGATCTGGCAGAGCTACAGCGCATGGGTTTCCTGCGCGCAGGGAAGGGTCCTCCCGTCCACGCTGCAGCCCAGAAAAAAGTGGCTTGAGCTCTGCCAAGCGGCAGCGCTCAAGCCTCGTTTTCCGGGCTGCGGGGTGGAGGACCCTTCCCTGCGCGTGGGAAGTTTCAGTGCACGGGCTTCCCGCACACAGGGAAGGCACTCCCATACGCTCCTTACCTTTGTGCTCCTTGCCTCCTACGCACCCGGAAGTGTCGATGACGTTGAGGGTCCTCCTTCCCGTCCGTGTTGCAGCCTGGGAAACAGCTCCATGCGCTCAAGCTCTGCTGATCTGCACTGGAAGAGCACCACCCTGCAGTGCATAAAATTGGGCAAGTTTTTTAAGCCACAGCATATTAACCAGCTAATGGCAGAGCAAAGGGCGTTTTTAATCTTTTGATTTTTGCATTAACCTTCCATTAAAATTATCTATGTGATTATCGCCTGAGCGCTGGAAGATAATAAATTTTAAGGAAGAGCTGGCTTGTTAAATATCATTTAAAAATGCCTTCATCAAGGCACATGTGCCAAAACATACCAGACGCACGAGAACAGCTGACTGTGCAAACATCGGAAGGAGAGGAGGAGGGGGGACCTTTTATGGCACGTCGTTAATGGATCGGGCTGGCAGAGCAACTCCTGCCCTGAGTAATGGTGTTCATCGGTCACATGAATGATAGATGCTGCCAAATTCCTAGATCTCGGAGAACGGGGGGGGGGGGGGGTGAGGTCACTGCAGCACACAGCCATTTTAGAAAGTTGTCCAGGGACATCCCAAGTGGGTGGGAAGAGACAAAGAGATTCCTATCTGCAAAGACTTCCTTTTATTCCCCAGTCCTACTGATGTCGCGCCATCAGTGTGAATGGTGTATTACACAGACTGAAAGGCAGCTCCTTGCCCTGAGGATCTTACAGTCTGGGTATGGGCACAATGGAGTCCATGGCAGGGGTGAGCAGAATGCGGATGACCTGTGGTTTCTACTGTTGCTGTTTTGTCGATGGTTGTATTGCGTTCAATTGTGGCTAACCCTCTCTCAACCTCTCCGCCGGCTGCGCTCCTGCCATGACCTTTGCTCTTCCAGACAACCCTCAGTTATCTGAAGGTGCCCAGCTCCTTTAAGATGACTCCTCTGCCCCTGTGCTTGAAGAGCTGGGTCCTGGAATACCTGTGGGATGATGCACTCTTTATATTTATTATTTTTTATTTTTCACATTTTTATACCGCCCTTCCTCTAAGGAGCTCAGAGTGGTGTACATATTTCCTCCCCTCCTTTTTGTCCTCACAACAACCCTGTGAGGTAGGTGGGGCTGATAGTGACTGGCCCAAGGTCACGCAGGAAGCTTCGTGGCTGAGCGGGGATTTGAACCTGGATCTTCCAGGTCTAAGTCCGACTCCCAAACCACTACACCATCCTGGCTTTCACATCCTCCAAATCCTGACTCAAGGCCTGCCTTTTTTCAGGAGGCTTTTGGCACAACGCCTTAGTCCCTTACCATGCACATAAACGGAAGTAGGTGCAACTGAAACCATCGCATCTGCTTCCCCTGCCGTCTCCCTTGTGTCAGTATCTAGATTGTAAGCCCCTTGGGGCAGAGATTGTCTTTTTCACTCTATCTAAAGTGGATGGTGCTTTATAAATAAATAGTAGTAATGATAAATTAGCAGCTTGTTTTTCTTTAACTGAAAACCACTCTATCCACTGCACCACATGAGCTTGGGACATGTTCTTGCACTGGCCACATTTTAGCCATGACCCCTCTTGGAACTGAAACTCTTCTCTCTCCCTCTCCCTCTCTGTCCCTCATAGGTGAACTACATTCTCGAATCCCGCGCTAGCACAGCTCGTGCAGATTACTTGGCTCAGAAGCAGAGGAAGTTGAGTCGAAGAACCAGCTTTAGCTTCCAAAAGGAGAAGAAACTGGGACAGCAGTGAAGCCTCGGCTGGCGTGGAAAAGCTGCCTGCCAAGTTCACAGCAGGAGATGCCCCCAGTCGCTTGGGACAGGAGGGGCTCATGAGCTCTAGCTGCCAGTGGCAGCAACCAGCCAGGGCAGAAATTGTTCTTTTTTACAGGTCAGCACGACAAGCCCCACTTTCAGCTGTGGGCGTCGCCCCTTGACGGAAACAAAGAGCCATATCAACTCCAGAGAGGAGGGGCAGGCTGTCGGGCCACGAAGAAGCCCCCCTGTGCTTGGCATCCTGGGTTTTGTTTTTTCTAGAACTCTCTCAAGTACAACCGTGAAGAAAGCTGCCACAGGTTGGCCAAGCAATCTGCAAATCTCAGAGGCTGGAACCAAGCGGCCTCCACCCCTAATGCACCCATGCAAACACGCCCACAAAATGTATCTCTTGTGACATGATCAAAATTTCTTAAACAACAACAAACCCAAACTTGTAGGACAAATGTATCCATTTTTACTACTAATAAACGAGTGTACTCTTTCTCAAGGTCTTTTTTGACACCTGTTTTTTGGGGTGGTGCGACGAGTGGTGGTAGCCAGGGGAGGGGAGCCAGAATCCTGTGTCCTCAGGAATTGGGGTCATGATGACCATGGGTGGCCTCTATATAGGCCTTCAATGCAATTCATATCTATTCGCTCAGTAAGCCTCCTGACTCTGGGTAAGTCAGTAGCATTATCCCCATATTGCAGATGGATGGAGTGGTTGATGCCAGCCCAGTTACGATGATCCAACAAACCATACTTTGCCAGAGCATGAATGAGATGTACTTATCCCATACTCTTTCCCTCACTCACTCTTGGCTGAGGAATTCAAAGTTGCCTAGTTTGCCCTACCACAGAATCCTGTGCCACCCAAACCAGACCAAAATTGTACACCAGGATTAAACCTCTTACTGCAAATGAAGGGACTGAGGCTGAGAGACGGCAGCCAGGCTCAGACCACCCAACAACACAGCAAACTCAGCATTGAGGAGGCAGCATGTGAGATTGTCACCCCCTTCTAACTTGAGAGAGTCCTTGGCCTCCTAAAGACAGAAGAGAGCGAGAGAAGGCTCTCTCGCATGCAGCCATTGTAATACTACCTTGTGAAAACACTGGGTAATGGAATGGAGGCTGCATGTGCTCCTCTAGCTCCACAGCACTGAGACACTTTGGATTACAGGCGAGGTCAGTCTAACCACAGGTGACCCGATGTGAACTAATTCACAAGGCTACAGCAACACAAAGCTATTTTTAGCAACACAAGGCTACAGCATTCCCAAGGCTCTTTTCTGTCATAGCCTGGATTTGGCCCACAGGCCAACCACAGCTGCTGTATTGTGGAAGGAGTTACCAAGATCCTCCTCCCGAGGAGGCCTAGGTGTAAGTTTAGAGCATTTTTGCCTAGGGTGTGGGAAGCCCAAGCTCTCTTGTCCAACCTAGGGAAGGAACCTCATTAAGGCAATGCTTGGGTGCAGCCCGGCAAAGATTAATGGAGGCAGTTATTCATGGAGACACGTCTGTAATGGAACCATGAATTTCCAGAGGAATCTGCCGCCCGAAGTTGTTGCTACATTTCAGGAGGGAGCTTCAGCTGAAATTAGTGCTGCTTAAATCATCAACTCGAGCACCGCACGGCCTTCTTCACAGCCCTTGCTGTGCTTCCGAGCAGGCAGGTGATTACGACGCACAGGAGGAGAGGAGACGCTCTCCCGGAGCGCTCAAACCTCCCACCTTGAGGATCCTTTTCCATGCCAGCTACCACCACCCCACCCGGTGTGTTTGCTGTGGGACCCCTGCCTGTTGCAGGGGATTCCGAGACACACTGGGGAGCCACACACCATTGTCCTGCATGAACTGAGAATGCCTCCAGAACACACCAAATTGGGGGTGGGGGTGAGTCAGTTGTGGTGCCACACTGTCAGAGACGCTGTTGCCCATCTTCTTGAGAAGTCCCACCAAGTTACTATAGAAGTGCCAACTCCCCACAACATGATTTTTGGAAACTGCTGCTACAAAGTACGGACCTCAAAACAGGTTACAAGATCAAGAGCCTAGGACCCCCAGCCAGTCTCTCTGGCCCTGCAGTTTAAAAGGGGCAGAATTTAGCCCAGGAACTTTCAGCTCAACACTTGGGGGAGCAGGGGATGTGAAAAGTACGCCAAATCCTTCTCCCAGCACATCTATTTTTGCCACTTGTCATTTGTCACAATGGCAGCACCGCTTCTCAGAGCAGCCGACTCATTTTTTTCCCCATAAGGCCTCTGGGGATGGCACTGTGTAATAATGGCATCATGCCATTCCCAGGGGACTTAATGGGAGAAAACGTGGCACCTGCCCACTACCAAAAGGCCCCCCATCTCTCCACCACAATTGCTGAAACAGTCTCTGCCCTTCTACCACCTGTTAATCAGGGGAGGGCGGGAAGGATGGCATTTAGCTTCAGTCCTACCTAATGCATTCCTACGTTCTTTGGGGAAGCAAAGTCCTAGCTCGCCTTACTGCAGATAGGCTTGAAAGTAAGCTAGTCGCAAGTTGGAGCAGGCCTCCATAGTCCAGCCCTTGCAGATGAGAAATCACCATCAGGAATCCTCAGATTTCACTTGGTATACCCTTGCATTTTCAAGCTTCCTCCATGACTACATGGACTAGAAAGCAGTTTAAAAAATAAATATATAAACTGGCTCTCTCAGAATGAATTTTATCATTCACAATAACTATATCTAATACAGAATCTACCCCCAAAACCAACCTCAGCTTCCTTCCTCACAGCAAAACCATCAGTGCGGCTTAAAGAGATACTCAGCAAGATGCGGCAGCAGAGTCCTGACGTAATAGAATGGACTGTACCATTTCAGACCATTTGTAAACGTTTCCCCCTCCCCATCTTGGAGAAACTCCCTGAAAGTAGCACTCACTGTGGTTTTTCCTTTGGTCCTAATTTTCTACTTGCAGGGATGAAGGAGGGTTACACATTCCAACAGTGTGGATTCTGGGGCATATTGTAGAGGTTGCACTCTGTTTACAGTGGCCAGGCCTTGTTTGGCCATGCGGACTAAAGTGGTACAGTCCCCATTCTACCACCTCATCAGGACTCCACCATCTCATCCTGGCTGGACAAGTAGACTTGGCCTCAAGGGGGAGCCAGCTTTGGAGCCTGTATTAAGACTGGCCTTTCCACACCTTTTCCCAGGCCAGCCTCTTCTTGGAGACAGGCAAGGAGTCAGTTGTCTCCGAGCCAAGCGAGCAAACAGTTAAGAGGTTTGTCATGTTTTATTCCTCCTCGCACACCCTTCTGCTTTAAATGTAAAAATCTCAACAGGGTGATGTTGGCTATAAAAAGCCCCTAAGCATGATTTGTGAACTCTCCCAGCCTTGGTAATCTCATCAGAGTAATGGGATTATATTTCAAATCACTGCGGCCTGTTCATTACACATTTAAACTCCTTTTGACAGAGGAAAAGTTAAATAAAATGTGTGCGTCAACCGTGCTCGACTTTCTCAGCTCTCTTTCCTGATTAGACAAACAGACGCTGAGCTCCAAAATGAAAAAATAATGCCCTCATTTATTCACCTTTTCTGACAAGTCACAATAGATTTTTTAACTACAAATGAGGAGGGCCGTTTTCAGGTGTGCCAAGGGTAGAGGGCCTAAGCATTGCCTGGGCGAGCTTAATGGCTCCTCCGGAAATCAGCCTGCTCAGAATAAACCGGCAAGAAAGAGTGATCGCAACAAGGGAAGGTGTGGCTAATTTCTCTGGGGGCCAGCGCCAGCTTAATTTCTCCGAGGAGCTTGGTGGAGAACTAGGAATTACCCCTTCCCTGACTATCGCTGCTGCTCTATTTAGCTGTCAGCACCAAGGCAGCATCAGGTTTCTGCTCTTGCAACCTGTGCTGATGCAGAACATCTCCATCTTTTGGGGTCCTGGATTAAGGCCAAAAGAAGATACTGGCTGCTGGGGCAGACCACAAGTCCCATTTGTTCAGCATAGTTTCTTCCACTGTGGCCAACTAGATGCTTTCAGGAAGCCCACAAGCAGAGCGTAAAGGTAGATGTTTCCCCCAAGCAACTGATATTGGAAGGTAGACTGCCACTGAGCATGGAGGTTCCCCATACCCATCACAACAAATAGCCTCCTTTTGTTTAATTTTCAATGTGACCAGTAAGCGTTGATCGACATTTCCTCCTCTGTGAATTTGACTACGCCCCTGTTAGTAAAACTGCCAAGAGCAGCCCTGCTGGCTCAGATCAAAAGTTAATCCTAGTCCAGCAGCTCGATTCCTTCAATGGCTACCCAGATGCTTCCAGGAAGCCTACATGAGTACACAAGATTTCAGCCTGCACTGCTGGAACCTGCACACGGGAGTCACTAATTAGGCCGGCTCTGGAGCTGGCTGTATCTGCTGCTACAAGCGCCACCCCACCCCGCCACCCGTTTCTTCTCAGCTTCAGAGGTATATATAGCCTGCATCCATGGAGGTTCCATTTAAACAGCATGGCCAATAGCCATCGATATTCCTAACCTTCCATTAAGAGACTGCCTCTTAAAGCCAACTAACTGCATCCTGTGGCAGCAAATTCCTGAATTAATTCTGTGTTGTGCGAAGGACGACGCCTGGATGTGCCATCAATTTCATTGGGTGGCCCCAAGGTCTAGTACGATGTTGGAAGGAAGAAAACCCTCTGTCCATGTTCACCAAACATCATTTTATAAGCTGGTCGCATGGCCCCTCTCCAAGTTGCTTTCTTTCTACACTAAAAAGCCCCAAATGTTTTAGCCGTTCCTCCTAGGAAGGTGCTGCACTGCCTGTCATTTCCTAGTTCTAGCGTCCACTAGAGAGGGCCAGGAGTCGCGCACTCTGTCTGTACACACTGTAAGCAGTCACTGCATGGTCCAGTTCTGCAAAAGGACCTTCCTCTTTGGCTTCAGGACTGATGGGAAACCCTGGATGGTCATGGTCAAACGTCTCCATCAGGAACCTCTTGGTTTCAACCATCTGGTGATTGATTACCCATCACCCTGGGACTTCCATTGTTGGTAGCAGAAACAGCAGCTCACCTCAGTGTGCTGCCGGGATAGTGTCTTGGGGGCAGCAGAGACTCAGCCGAAGTAGCCCCCCCCCCAAGGAGCTACCTACAGCGTTTCAGTTCTGCTGTGGCAGCGGATGCAGCCAGCTCCAAAGCCGGCCTAATTAGCGACTCCCTTGTGACAGGTTCCAGCAGCGCAGGCTGAAATCTTGTGTACTCCGAATTTTGCTAATTACCTGATTTGGTTGTGATTCCAGCTCCCCACTGCCTAGCCCTCCCATCCACCAAGATGCTGGAGGGAGGGGGGGGGCTCCTGGAATTTCAACACTGCAAAAGGGTTCCCAGCGCTCCCTAGCAGACCCGCGAATGCACCTGCCAGGTCTCCAAGGAAGTGAGGATGGTGGCACCAAGGTCGCCACACTGGAGGGTTCAAAGGGGACGTGACCAGTCATCTGAACACAGACAAATTGCCATTTCTCTGACTTTTTAAAACACAAAATAAATCACGTGTCGCTTAATTAGTCCTTCTACTTTCAAGATGCATCTGGGCAAATCTGATTAAAATGTCACAAATAATCAGGTTTCTTTGGTCATCGTTTCCATCATTCTGCACTTTGGGAACGAGTCAAAGCACTGGAAAAAAAATGGCTTTAGAGGCAATTCATATAATGGAATAAACTATTTTGGCTGTAGTTGAGCTCTGTAAAATGGATGCAATTACTGCTTAACTTGAGACAAAAATATTAATGATTTTTTTAAACCCATGTCATATTTTTAAAAGTTCTCCAAGCAACATACACACATGGATTCTCACACATTCTCACAGTTCAAAGCAACCAAGATTTTAGATTTGGATCCAATTCCGATTCACGGGGGAGGGGGGAGAATCTGAAACGGTTTTGAGGTTAAGGGTTCGGGTTTCGTTTAACTTCCTGTTTGAGTCCCAGTCCTTGTACACCTGAAGCCTGGAACACACCTCAAGGGGTCAAGGAAGGAGTTTAATTATGAATGATCGGTGAAGCCAGGAGCCACACAGAGATATCAAGATCTAGTATGTTATCTGAGCTCTGGACAACGACTGGTGTCCCAACCAGGGGAGCAGAAAAACATAGAACCCTTGGAGAGTTGGGGCTTCTTCCTCTCTCACCAAGAGTTGAGAGGCATCTTAAATTCAGCATTGTACAAAAGAAGCACACATAAAAGTAACTATCCCTATATACTCGAGTATAAGTCAATCTCATGGATAGGTTGAGGGCAATTTTTAAGCCAAAAAATCATAGAATTTGCTGTGACCCATGGATAAATCGAGGGTAAAACTTAGTGGTGTTTGAATTTCTTTGAATTCTTGAACATGACCAGTGATTGTTCTGAGGCAGCAAAAGAAATTCTCCAAACAGGAAGAAAGCTATTTTACCTTGTTCTGAAGCAGCACAGAAATGGAGCTCTTCTCCAAACAGGAAGAAAGAAAGGTGAAGGAGCCTATGGGAGCTATAGGTTTTGTGAGGAGTACAGTACTGTACTTCCATAGCAGCAGCCCTCACAAAGATTACAACTCCCATAAGCTCCTTCACCTTTCTTTCTTCCTGTTTGGAGAAGAGCTCCGTTTCTGTGCTGCTTCAGAGCAAGTTAAATAGCTCTTTTTTTTAACCCACTCCCATGCGTTCTGCTTCTCAGCTCCCGCCCCCCCCCCCCACGAAGCAGCTGTTCTTAGAAGCCTCATGTATAAGTTGACCCAGGTTTTCAGGGTCAATTTTAAGGCATAAATATTCAGACGCCTACATGGGTATATAGGGCATATATTTCCTTGCCACAAAGCCTGGTTTACAGAACCTTATAGAGGACAAAGCCTGGTTTACAGTGAGATCCTGAATGAAAGATGTTCCCAAGTGGTTTGATTCAGTGTCTGGATGTTGCAGAGCAGTTCTGAAAGTTTTGCATTGCCACAGAGGTAGACTACCATCTATGAGCTAAGAGAGCTTTGATGGCTTCCCCCCAGGAGGGGTTGCATTCAGGGCAGAGGCATTAAGACCAATGGAAGTGGATGAGGCATGTAAGCAGTCACGCCTTGTTTGCGAACCTCCAGAGGGGTCTAGCTGTCCACCCCTGGAAACAGAATCCTGGGCTAGCTAGACTTTTGGTGTGACTCAGCATAGCAATTCTTACACCCTTACGGAGTTGAGAACCAAGTTTTCATAAACAGGGGAGGAAGATTAAAGACCAGTGGTCCAAAGGGTTCTGTGGGCCTAATACACTCCCCAATGTGGCTTTTGCAAGAGATTCTGAATGTAAATGGATGTTTTCCAATTCTGGGGGGGGGGGGGAGAGTTTTTGACAAATTAAATTCCATGTACTGCAATTTCTATTGCGTAAGGTACAGAATGGGGAGCATTCTCTTTTCATTTAAATTATTATTATTATTATTATTGTTCAGAGATATACTGCCTTTGACCATGGAGGCTCCATTTAGCTGTGAACATAAGCTTAGAGTGCTGGTTACTTTTTAGAAAACTTGTTCTTCAGCTTCCCAAAACACACTGGACTATATATTTCTCCCCCCCCCCCTTCTTTGTGCACATTTGCTGCTAAAGTCTTCTTTTGTGGTTTTGATGTATACATAAACAGTTCTGGGGTCCAGGATCCTGTATTTAAGCTTGAAGCAATGCGGGGGGTTCCCTCCCCCTGGTTAATGCCATGGCCTTCCTCTGTCCCCTCAATGATTAATAAGCACTTGCGTGACAGGAAGTCCAGAGCCTTCGCTGCGCTGTCTCAGCCATGCCCGTAATCTTTCCGCAGAATGGAATTCTGGGGGCTCCATTAGGAAGCTGAAATGCCAGATAATTAGAAATACCCGGGCAAACTCAGTTATTGTCAAGAGGATGCAACTGTATACAGTAATGAAGCAATTATTAATGAGCTGCAGCAAGGTTGTCATTAATTTCAGCTTTTAAGGATCACGGGATAAGGCACGTTAAATGTTAAAATGCAGGCAGAGCAACACCGTGATTTATAAACAAGAGACTGGCTGCAGCCACAGCTGAGCAAGGTTGGCCCTCGTGCCACGTGGCGACACGAGAACGTGGCGGCGCTGGTGTGGGGGGAGCCACGTTAACGTTCCAAGAGGACTTGAGCCTTGGCCCCCTGTGGCCAGGTGGGTGTGTGCTGGCTGCAGGAAAACCCTTCAGGCTGGGGCAAGAAACAAAGTCAAAGTGGTTCAGGGGCTGAAGCCAACTACCGCTTGCACCCCAGAAGCAACACACTGGAATAAACTGACATATACAACTGCAAATCTATACCAGAGTTCCTGCAGATCAAAGATACCAACGGCTTAATTTAGGGCAGGGCAGGGCAGCCTTTTTGGTGTTGCCATTAGCAAGCTCAGAAACCCTTGCCAATCTTCTGCAGTTCATCCACAATCTACCAGCAAGATCCTGATCTGTTTCCTGCCCACTTCTGCTCTAGAGCTTCTCCAGCAGGGCACAAGGGTGGTAGCTATGCCCTGTTGTTCCCCTGCCCCAGCACTTGATAGCCAGAGGTATACTGCCTTGGAGCCTCCACAGTCAATTTTGCGACGGAGATATGTGCAATACATGAAATGAAACGGGCCCATCTCGAGAGTGTTGGTCTCATCTGACAAGGTTTCATCTACTCCTAGTCCAGCACATCTGCAACAGTGGTCAGCCAGAGGTCTCTGGAAGCTCACAAGCAGAGTGTGAAGGGAGTGGCCATCCCCGGTCGCATGCCTTCGCCAGCACCGGGTGTGTACGCTACTGCCTCTGGTTCAATCCATGCCCCCCTGTCCATGGTGCTGAAGAGGTGGACAGCTCCCCCTTGGTCCTGGAGGAGGATCCAGGCCAGTCAGAACACCAGGCTGGAGGCTCTCATAGGCCACCAGATCTGGCCCTCAGGCCTTTTTCTGCCTCCCTCAGTTTTAGGCTACTTGAGATGGAGGGGAGATTGAAGCAGGGCCCTTCAGCATGCAAAGCATGTTCTCTGCCCAAGCTATGGACTCGCTGCTCAGTGCCAGTCAGGTGGTTCAGCTGTGGAAAAGATCCGGGACTGACACCCCTTCTCAGCTGAACCACAGGCTCATTGTCCACACCAGACTTTCTGACAACTGATATGTTCTGCTCCTACCACCAATTCTGCCGCCCCTCCTTCCTCCATGCTGTAATAATGCATCGAGACAACTCTAGATCAGCAGAGTGTGTGTGTGTGTGTGTGTGTGTGTGTGTGTGTGTGTGTGTGTGTGTGTGTGTGTGTGTGTGTGTGCGCTGTCATCTGCCATAATTCCTAAGGGCTGGCATCTTGCTGATTTGCGCATAAGCAATGAGAGCAATCCACCTGCGTTAAGAGTTCGGAGTTTCTTGATCTGGGACTGTCAGGCTGGAGTATTTCAGTGCCTCCTGTGATTAGGCAGAATTGACAGGCCCTGAAACACAGAGAATTTGTGCAGGGTGTGAAAATTAACAGCCAGGGACTGGCATGGAGCATTGCAGTTGCTTAATCTGCAATGTATCAGTTTCTGTGGCTTCCAGGAGAGAGGGAGAGAGAAATACAAATCTGTACTCCTGTTTTAATTTCTCACGGCAGGAGACAAGCATAGCAACACTGAGAGGGCCCAGTTTGGTTGGGGTTATTTTTGATTTGTTTACAAAATGCAGGAACATACAAGGTTGCCTGACGCACAGAGTCTGACCACTGGTTCATCCAGGCCAACGTTGACTGCTCCGATTGGTAGCACCCCTGCAGGATTGCACATGGGGCCTTTTTAGGCTCTTTGCTGTCCAAGAGCCTTTTAATTCGAGATGCCAGACATTTGAATGCATGGCCTTGTGCTTGCAAAGTAGAGGCTTCTCCACTGGGCTTTGGGCTCTCCTTGAGCATAAATACAGCTGAAACAACATGCACAGACAGACTCTTTGAACAAAACTTAGGAAAGTGGGAGGACTGTGATGGCCCTCACCCTGCTAAGATCTACACAAAGCTTCATATGTTCAGGGGAGGGCTCATCACTCAGTGCTTTGGAATGCTAAGGCCACATCTGGAGTACTGTGTCCAGTTCTGGTCTCCACATCACAAAAAGCATATAGTGGACCGGGAAAAGGTGCAGAAGAGAGCGACCAAAATGATGAGTGGGCTGGGGCAATTCCCTTGCAAGGAAAGGCTACAACATTTGGGGCTCTTCAGTCTTGAAAGAAGGCACCTTGGGGGGGGGGGGAGACATGATTCATTTTGAGACATATAAAGTTAATCATGGGATGGATAGAGGAAAGTTCTTTTCCCTCTCGCACAACACCAGAACCAGGGAACATCCACTAAAATTGACTGGCGGGTTAGTTAGAATAGACAACATGATTTTTTTTAATCCAGCATGTAATTAATTCGCAGAACTGCTTGCCACAGGATGTTGGGGTGGCACCTGGCCTAGGTGCCTTTCAAAGGGGATTGGACAGATTTATGGAGGAAAAATCCATCACAGGTTACAAACCATGCCACCTCTGGGTTTTAGAGGTAGCCTTTCTCCTAAAGCCAAATGCAAGGGAGTGGCAGCAGGACACAGATATCTTGTTTGCCTTGTGTGCTCCCAGAGGCATCTAGAGGGCCACTGTGAGACAGGAAACTGGACCAGATGGGCCCTTGACCTCACCCAGCAGGGCTCTTCTCATGTCCTCATGACCCTGGTTCAGTCCCCGGCATCTTCTGTTACAGGATCTCAGAGAACAGGGCTTGAAAACTTCTGTTTCTCAGAGACCTTGGAGAGCCACTGTTGGGCTATGGACCAAGGGTCTGACTCTATATCAGGCAGGGTCCAATACTCTCTCGGGGCTCATGCGAGTGACCTGAGCAACACGGCCACAAGCCCACTTTTAGAGTCAGCATGGCACTGCCTTCTTGGGGGGGGGTGCAGGGGAGGATGGGCTCCCCCACCCCGTGACCATTCCATGCACCAGCCTCGTCCTTCCTGTGTGCCTCTTCCAGTTTTCACCAGCTGCTCTCCTCCGCTTTTTTGTCGCAACGCCAACAAGCCCTTCTCCAACCTTCCAGTTATGGGAGATTATTTATAATGAATCAAATATGTTTTTAAGCGGCCTATTCCCGCACTTAGGGGCGCACTTTCACCGCCACTTTCCCTTAATTAGGGAGGCTCCCTCGCTCGAGAGCACCAGGCGTAAAGTGCCTCTCCGAGAAGAGCTGCCGTCGGTCAGGGCTGTACTTTTTCAATTTATAGCCCCAGCACGTTCATTTGGAAAATGGCCCTGCCTTCCTCGCCGCTGAGTGCAAGGCTAATGCAAGCATGTTCAAATTAATAGCGACTCACACCTTTCATTATTATGATTAAATGAGAGGCTGGGGGGGGGGGTTGATGGATTCACTTGTTGTGGAACTTAAAAGCCTGGCAGACGTGGGATGTGTGTTTCCATTTTATCTCGACCCAAACGGGTCGTGATGTCAACCCAGGAAAAGTCAAGATGGGGTCCCCTTCCGTCTGCAACACAAATCCTTTATAAAGACAATTAAAATTTTATTTCATTTTTATCCCACTCCTTCCAAGTTGCTCAGGGCAGTGTATGTGGTTCTCCGCACCACCACTTTATCGGTACAACAACCCTACAGGATGGGGCAGGCCAAGAGAAAGTAACTGGCATTTTTATGAAGAATAAAATACTGCTTTTCAACGAGACGTTCTGAAAAGCCCCCCATTTACACAGCAAGAGGAAGAAGATGGTTCCATTTCTCAAAACACAGACACCAGCAAACCGCTACTGGAACTGATGCTAGTCCAACACTCTCCACATAATTTTATCATCCTTCATCATGTCCCCCTGTAGTTGCTCTTTTTCTAAACTCACAAACTGCAAACACTTTTTTAGGCCTTTCTTTTAAGGAAGGTGCTCTCTCACCATCATAAATTTTTTTTTTTATTTTCCTGCACCTTTTCCTGTTCTGCAATATCTTCTTTTGATATGGAGCAATCAATTCCCAAACTGGGACGGGCAGCATACATAGCCTTGAAAGATAACTCTGGCATGATCAATAAGCAGGATTCATATCCAACTTCCACAAAGTCAGAACTAAGGGCTTGAGTGTGCAAACTGCAGATTGCATGGTAAATCTATGCCTGGATTGATACTGACATTTCAGACCAAGTGACACTTCATGTCAATTTCAGGGGGACTTCGCTCCCAAGGTGAAACACCTGCTAGGTTTCAAGGGAAGCCAAAGAAACTCCTACAAGACCCGTGAAATCTTTCAGGCGGTTCTGCGCATACCTACCCTGAACTTTTGTCCTCTTCAGGCTGCAAGTCAGATCAGACAGAACGTATTGGCTCAAACCACAGGTCGTAACAAAAACCACAATTTGACATAGCAGATGCAGAATGTCAAGATCTATACTATCAACAAGCGTTAAAACGACAACGTCGAAACGAAACACAACTTTGATGCACCCAGACCTCTGCAAAGGCATACGAAGTGACTTTTTTTGCTAGGAATCTACTGCCATTGGGTAGAAGCAAAAAAAACTAAGCCACAAGTTCTCACATAAGCACTTTCAGTGCACAATCTTGGGCATGCAAGGGGTGAAACTGGCCCCTTGGCAATTTTATTCCCAAGGACCTTCCTTGCAATGATACTGTGGGATGGCGAGCCATTGCTCAAAGAAGGATTGTGGGGGGGGGGGGGAGAGCGGTAGCCACTGGCTACCAGGAGTAGCTGCTGCCACCAAAGGTGACTTCCATGCCCCCAATTCTGCACCCCACCACCCAAAATGTCCCCCATTTTGTTGCCTGCAAATGGGGTGGTGGAAATAGGAGGCTTTTTCCAGCTCAACTCTAAATTGCTATCATGTGTGTTTGTTTCATGATATGCAAGAACCAGATTAAGATGCATGTGGGCAGGCTTACCAGATCTCCAACCGGGACAAAGTGCTAGAGCTTTAGGAGAAGGAATGTGGGCAGGCATAGCTTGTTAAACCTTGGAGCACAATCCTAGGCATGCCTACTCAGAAGCAAGCCCCACTGAACACAATGGGGCTTGCTTCTGAGTAGACATGCCTAGGATTGTGCTCTAGGGTTTAACAAGCTACACCTGCCCACATTCCTGCTCCTAAAGGTCTAGCACTCTGTCCGGGTTGGAGATCTGGTAAGCCTACATGTGGGGCATGCAACAAAAGTTTGTACAGTATCTCCTCAACCCTCGTGTCCAACTGGCTCAAGCAGGCCAATTCCCTCTCCTTGCCCCCCCCCCCTTGGTGTTCTGCTGCTGCTGTTGTTATTGTTGTTGTTTTCCAACTGACAGCTCAATGCTCCATGGCTTCAGGGGTCCACTGAGCATGCTTAGGCTGAATCAGGCTGGGGTTTTCATTTTATGTTGTTGTTTTTGCAGGGAGGACAACAACAGGATATTTTCCTTTCTTTTAAATTTACAAACTTATCTCCTTCTGCATACATAAGGAATCCACTGCTTGGTGGGTGGCTCCATTGTGCCTACAAGCTGCTGGGCACCCAACCACCTGACTTTGCTACAGTACATTAGTATATACCGGTAGATAGATGCTCTATCTACCCGTAGTTGAGAATCACACACTTGTGTGCATTCGTGTTTCATTTGCTGCCTGGGTTCAAGTTTGACATGAAACACTCCCCCCCACCACCATCTATACATCCCTCTGCTAGACTAGACTCTCTCCTGGCCTTTCCTGCTACCACTTGCCAAGTTTAACATTTGCTCCTTCCCCTGCCCTCTACCTCCAGGCTTTGGCACTGACAGAGGAAACGTGTCCAGGAGCAAACGCTGCCCTTTTTGTTATAGCTGCTGCCACAAATACAGGCAGTGACACATTGCATCAATGTTGTCATGTTCTGAGTGCCATGACTTGATGACACCAGATGTGACAGAGCCCAGATGATGAGGGAAAGGCATTTTTTTTGGGGGGGGGAGATATTCTGCTGTTTACAGGCCAGGGGATGGTGGGGGGAACCAGTCACTGGTGCAAGATGCAATGTGTGAACCCTAAAATAAAGGAGGGAATGATTTCTGCCATATCCCCCAACTGCAAAAGGTTGCCTCTGCAGTGTGTATAAGAATAGCTCTGCATAAGAAGGAGGAGATATTAAGTAGACCCCTTATTTCTACAATATTTCATTTTTATTACGGTGCTAGTGATGTGTGTACTGCTTTACAAAGTTTCATAAAGATAAAGTCCCTGTCTGAACTAGCTTACATATTCTCAGTTAAGACAAGAAAGGCCCGTCTCAAGGTGCTTACAATCTACATTTAGCCACGCAACTTTTAGGGTGCTCGTGACATATGCTTAGCCAAACGAGGTCCCTGCCCCAAAGAGCTTCCAATGTACATTTAGAGAAAGAAGGCCCCTGACCCAAGTGACCTACAGTTTCATTTTGGACAAGGAAGACCTTTTTGCCCCAAGGAGTTTACAATATCAGTTTGGTTAGGCAGAGTGAAAATAGCAACAGGGGTAGAAAGAAAGGAGAGAAACAAGAGAAACAGAGAATGAATGCAAGCAATTTTCATTTTTAAATATACCCACAACAACTCTGAAGTAGATTATACTGTTAGAGGTTTTGGGGCTTGAATCAGGAAGTCTTGGCTAGAGGTGGAGAGGCACTTAGTGTAGCAAACTCCTCTTTGGCAGGCAAGTTCTTCGGGTTTGGCACCTCCTTCAGACACAGAAGGAACAGGTGTGTGCAATATTGGTCTCTCTGACTGGCAGGCAGCAGGCAGCCTCTGGATTGGCCAGGACTGGTATAAATATAAGGAGATCTGACTACCTGCCCTCCCCTGGTCCACAAAGCAGTAGCTACTCCTTGCTGGACTTCAGGCTCCAGTCCCTGCTCTGGTTTCGGTTTTGAATCAGAAACTGACCTCAAAGATGCACAAAGACATACTCCAGGCCTGATCTGGGCACTGTCGGTCCCCTGGCTGGGCCCTGGGCCTTGTCCCAGGATCAGCTCAAGAGCTTCATGACTTCACCTCCCACCCAAGCCCAACCCTACGGCAGGCTAGTTCTCTTGGTCATCTCCCTCAGAAGAACCAAAGGCACGGATGGTATGTAGGGACGAACGAATGACCAAGGGGGACTGGCTTCCTTCCCTGCCCAAGGCGGAGGTGTCTTTTCCATTCAAGCCCCAGCCCTGTTCTATCATTCCGTGGTGTCTGAGAAGGCACTTCACGCAAGCAGTTTTTGCACCATCTTTCCTTGTTCCGTTTAATTATTCCTGACGTCTTGTCAGCCATATTGTAAAGTTCCTCCTCAGCAAAGGAGGAACAGATTGTCTCCCTGACAGGCAAGAGGGGAGGGAGGGAAGGAGAGGGAGAGAAAAAAAAGCTGCAGAATCTCCTAAAGTGTGGGCCTCTGTTTCCTGTCAGCCAGACAAGTGGTTTTCAGCTTCCTTTCACAGGGGATCAGGACACAGCAGGCCACACGCTCTGGACTTTGCACGGAAGGGTCCTCTGCTCTGTGTGAACTTCGGCATAGCGTGCTCCTTGCAGAAAACGGATAAATACTTGTGCATATGTATATAGCGCTGATATATGCCACAACAACAGAAACCCGGAGTAACATTCACAAAGACATCGCATTTATTTTACAGTCAAACCCTCACCCTCGTCAAAGTCCTTTTGCCTTTGCTTTGTTTGGGCTTCCAACCCAGAGACGCAAGTTTCAGAAAGGGCCGGGCTTTCTCAGATAGAAGAGCAGGTTTCTATCGTGTGCCAGAGGTGATGGGCTAATATGCTTTTGTTCTGAAAATGGGCCAGGGAGGGCTCTGGTTTCTATACTTAGCTTGCCATCTTGAGGCCATGGAAAGTAAACCAGCAAAAAAGCCATGCGCCGTACGTGTACACACACACACACACACACACACACACACACACACACACACACACACACACACACAGAGCCATGTGCCGAGTTCTTGAATGGTTTCAGTTTTTGAACTGCAAACTTTCAGATGTCATTCCTGGGATGTTGCTATACTGCTTTTGTGTTTAACGTCCCGTTCTGCTAATGTTTTATTTTTCTTATTGGTTTTATTTGTAAGCCATTTTCTTTTTTTTAAACAGAAAAGGGATCTAAAAAATACCCTAAACAAAAGAATAAATGAATAAACTCTGGATGGACATGGGCAAGAGAAAGGCAGGTTGTTCAGAGAACCAAAGGCGGACTGAAATATGGATCACTGTTCACGTGTTGTGGATGCTCACCTCATTTGTGTTAGCCTGGACAGGGCTTGTGTGTTGTTTTTCATACCTGGCAGATCGATTGGGCAGAGGTGGCTGATGTGCATGTAGGATTTCCAGTGCTCTGAAAAACTACACCTCGCGATCAAACAATCTGTTGCATTAAGCACAGCGATTGTCCCCGAGTATCAATTTTTTTTTTCCACTGTGCACAGCAGCTGTGAGTGAGCAATCAGGATTATGGGGAGGTTTAAACTCCTGACACCCATGCCTCGGTCCAGATAAAAATTACCCTGCTTCCTGGAAGCTGTTTCTGTATGTATTTGCCTTGGTTAGTAAGCTGTCAGTGTCTCCACTAAACCAACCCCTCCTGCCCCGTCAGAAGAATATCTAGCATTTAAGGTCCATATACATTGCACAGAGATAATAGAATTCCAGGGGGGATATAATGGGAGAAAAGGATATAGGCCAACTCTCCGCTCTATTAATCTTTCCTAGCAACTAGGAATTTCTACTTCTGTTGCTTATCTCTGGTTCTCTCTTTTCCTGCAGCTAATTTTCCCTGCTCCTTTCGTCCCAATTGCTAGGAAAAATTAGCTGCACTGAGAAGCGTGACTGGAGGTAAACACCCGAAGGAGACATTCTAACAGCTAGGGAAGGTTAGCTGTGCTGAGAGAGAAAAGTGAAAGTAAACACAACTGAGAGATAACTGGAGTAGGACTTCAAAAGTATGACTTCAGGAACCTCCAACTTTCTTTGCACATGAGGAGGGATCCTTCAAAATTCTGTAGAGGAGCAGGCAGGCTATAAGATGAACATGGTATTTAGCTCTTAAATTCTCACACCAGCTAAAGGGCAGGCTTCTCCAACACCCTGGGTTTTTGCTTTTTTTAAAATTCCGCCTGAGGAGCAGGTCATGGGGAAAGGGGCAGGGAAGGGGCAGGTGGCGGGTAGGAGAGAGTCAGATTTGCCAAAGGGGGAATATACAAAATACCATTACAACCAAATCACCCCCTATGTTGTTGGAGTGCCATAATTGGATTAGATCTCTATCAGTGTGTTCCATTTGTAAGGGGGAGATGTTAACAAAACCTGGGGGCTACACAGTGCTAATCAGGAAGGGCAGGGGGTGCCGTCTGCTACCCGGCAGGGGGGAAGCCTATTCTCAACAGCGAGACTTAAACTTTTATTGGCAAATAATAATGTTTTGCGATGAGATGAGCAGGAGAGGGAGAGCACCAGTGTGGAAGGCTGTGTTTTTGCAGCAATGACTTGGGGTGTATACACGTGGTGGTGGTGGTGGTGGTGGTGGTGGTGGTGGTGGTGGTGGTGGTGTGTGTGTGTGTGTGCGTGCGCATATTATTATTTGTATGAAGACGACTTTAATCCCCCAAGCAAAAAAGAGGCAGAAAGATTCTTGTCTAGCATGCCAGTGGCGCCAGCCCTTGGAGGAAAAAATACTTCTGATTCAGCAAGGGGAGGCAACCAACAGGGCTCTATCAACTCCAAGTTAGGAACATCAGAAAAGCCCAACTAGATCAGGGCAGGCCCAAGACCAGCCCACCCATGGGTAAGCCAGCCTTCAATAGAAGACAAACACCACATCATTCTCGGCTGGTATTCAGACTGCAGATCCAGGCACGATTATACACCTGCCTGCTGCCTGTGAGATTTCAAAGTGATGCATCCCTCCACACTGGTGAGCAAATGTTAAGACCTCTCTGCCCAGTCTCAGCTCCCAGCTGCTCCTTCCCACCCTCGGCAAGCCCCTCTTTACTTAGTACATACAAACAAATCTGTTAAACCAGGGCAAGTGCTTGAGAGAAACACTGAAATGTTAATGCTTTTTAAAAGGGAACATTAGATTCTAAACCCAGATTTACATGGAAATATGACATTAAACTATATATATTTTTAAAGGGTGCAGAAACTCTGGGGACCTACTTCTGCCGGGGAATATACAGACACATTCCTAGCGTTTTCAAACAGAATTAGCATTGAAATACTTCTTGTATATTCACGTTGAGCTAATGCATAAAGATGGGAAAACAGCCCTGGGCGTTTATGTAAATGGCGCAGGAATCACATCCGCTAAATTGTGCGTCTCTCAGAAAGGGAAATTTGGGAGTTTGCGAACGGGGCAGAGAGAGGAAGAGGGGGGGGGTGAGTGTTTCATGTGGTGGTGATGTGGTGAAGCCGTAGCACGAGTCAACTATTTTGGCACACCCAAAAGATGTCTACGTCAACGGTCCCTCTCTCATTATTTAACCCACCCATCCCCCATTTCAAAGGGGTTTTTGCAAGTCACAGGTACATATACTGATGCATCAGACTTCAGCAGTTAAGTCAGGACCCCAAAGCGGGTCACACACCTCAACCTAAGGTGTCACATCACCATCACCACCTCTTTGATTGTGGAGGCATTTTGCAAGAGAAGGCAAAGAGAAGAGGAAGCCATAGGCCAGTGGTAGACACACACACACCCTTGCCCTGCATGCTGAAGGCCCCAGGTTCAATCCCTGGCAGCATCTCCTGGTAGGACTGAGACAAAACACACATCTGAAACCCTGGAGACCTGCTGCCAATCAGTGTAGCACTAGATGGACCAGGGGCCTGACTCAGAAGAAAGAGGCTTCACATGCTGCAGTATCCTCTTAGAAGAGGTGCACCTTGCTGTGTAAGTGAGAAGGAGGAATGCCTCTTCTGAGTTTGCTCTCTGCGACTTTTGAGAGCACTTGTAATAAATAATAATAATATTAAAAAATCTGCTTTCTAATTAGTCAGGCACCCAGCTAGTGGATTAAGTGTTTTGTAAGCCATCGATTTAAACCAGTCAAACATAGCAGCCATATTACAAAACCAACTCCACGCTCTAGGTGTTTGTTCAGTGCTAAATCCTCCTGTTCTCAGATATATAATCCGTGTGTGTGTGCGCGTGTGCGCATGCGTGCGCTGCAGCTTTGTGGGTGGCCTGTAAGAAATGTAATTATTTGTGGATATACTCAGAGTTCCCTATTTTCAGGGAGAGGGGTGCAAGTGTCCTATTTTCAGATTCCTCCAAGAACTAGGGTCCTTTGGTCCATATCTATCCGATCTCGGGACTCGCGTGTATCAAGAAGCACCCTAACCATGAAGCTGCTTCTCTATGGCCCAGGAAGCTCTTTTTTCCAATTTAGACAACCCGTTGACCCATCAAGCACTTCACCTCTCCAAGCTGCTGGTTTTAAGAGGTACAGTCTGCCACAAAATGGCAGATGCTACTGTGTTCAGAGTCTCTGGATGATTCTTCCAGCAAATCTTGCTTTTTCTCCCCCCCCCCCCATCTACAACCAGGTCACCCTGTAGCCTGAGGGACCCGACATCTGATGTCCACAGTTGGTACAGAAGACAGCCGTAGCTCACCCTGAGTTGGGGAGGGAAGGAGATCGCTATTTCAGCAACCATTCCACACCACAGTTGGGGGAGAGGGACACCAGGACGGAGATGACCAGCAGCAGAGACAACCACCAAATACAAGAGAATTAGGAAGGCTTACAGATGAGATAATTGTCGTAATTTTGGGGAGAGAAACATTACATGACAAGGGACAACCATGCAGGCTACTACAGTAGTGATTTGAGGGTCTTGAATTTTATTCTCGCTGTTTGTTTGCCTTTCGGTGGAAACTAAATGCTTTACTGAAGCGTTAAACTAAAGCATTACTGGATTTGGGGGCAACCCTGTCATTAGGCAGAGTGTGGCGGCGTCAGTGAACCTTCTCCCCACAGATTTATCTCCATGCATGGGATAGCTTCACCTGTTGATTTCTGAGAGAGCTTCCGGTTAGAGGGAGGCACCGTATAGATTTTCACCTCCAGGATCAAACTGTCTTGAGCCGACCAGCCTGGCACCCTACCCTAGACACACAAGCCAGGGAATCAAGAGACCACCAAGGTGACCGCCAGGCCTAGCCTACAGTCGTTACCGCTGGGGGGGGATTTCTGCTCAGCTGTTCCATTCCAATGCGCCTCCATTCCCCCTCCGCCCAGCGCGCAAATTTTAGAAGCCGTTACGAGGCCAAGAGTTTAAGCGGCAACAAGCACTCGCTGAAGGCACAGGCCATTGCTGAGAACTAACAGCCAGTATTATGGCTTGTACAATGCGTTTTGTGCTGCCGTTAAGCAGCCTGGAGACTGCCCTTGGAGCAGGGATGCGCGTCGGCTGAACAAGCAGCACGGCTGGGTTTTTTATGGAGATGTGTCTACCGGGGACGGCGCAAGGAGCATAGAGTGGCTTCATTAGAGTTCATTTTCCGTTGGCTCAGGCTTCTGGCCTGGAAGCCATGTATCGGTGCCAGGGGTAGTTATATGGAGGAAAGGCCTGGCAGAGCCGTTCAGCCCGCACAAAGCGAGCTCTTCTCCCAATGCCTTCCACTCACAGGCCTTGCATTGGCTTGCTGCACCAGTGGCTTCCAGTTCTCAGGGTCGTGGGCAAGAACTGTCTGGATTGGAGTTTTCCAAACCTCTGAACCCTACTTTCCCCCACCCTGAAGTCAAACGAGGAGGCAGACCGCAGAGTCCGCTTTCTAAAAGACTGTCCCAGCTAGCATGAACATTTGGTCTCAAAGGGTACTCAGGATGTCCAAATCCCAGCGCGCTCTCTCTGCGTCTGTCTGTGTGTGTGCAACACTAAGAACCACCTACCATCAGAAAAGTCCCCCCCCCCATGTTTATGCTTTTTTTAGTACAGCTCCTAGAAATTATAGGCAATCATGGATAACCGCATTATTAATAATAAATAATAATGGCAATAACATTGCATTCACTAGCTGCACCTGCCCTTCTGCCTTTATTTCCTTTGCAAACGAAAGGTTCCTCTTTCTGCAGTTTCTAGCAAGGTTGCATGGGATACATTTGCATCAAGGTGCAGCTGTTGCAATATGTTTACTACTCTTTCCTCCGCCAAGATTATGCCGCTTGTGAAGTTTGAAGAATGAGCAAGCATCGAGAACGTGCAAGGAGTCATGGGGTGGGGGGGCAGGCAGTACTCATCCCCCCCCCCCCGGTGAAGCCTGGCCTCAGGTGGGTGCTCTGCTCCCCTCTTCCCAAGCTACGCTTGGCCCATGAAGATTAGACAGCTGGTTACCATGTTGGCCTGTGATATGCCTGTCATATCCAATTTGCGGCTTGCTCCTTTGCTGTCGACACGGGAGTCAGGCTGGACTTTTCCAGGTCAAAGAGGCTGTGTCCAGCGCAAAGGGGAGGGGTGGATTTTGCTGTCTCCACTGAGCACAACAGATTAAGCCTCCAGTGGTTTGCACCGGCTCCCAAGGTGGGCTGTAATAGCCTCTGCAGAGGGCATCCCAGTGCAAATAGGTGGCATCCATCTCTTTAAGCAGGGATGCCCTGCTCAGGAAGCGGCTTCTTACTAGGTCAGAGATCCTTGGTCCACCGTCCACCTCTCTCCGTGTTGTCAACATGATCGGCGGCAGCTCTCCGTATTTTCAGGGAGGATCTTTCGCTGCCCTACTTGGAGATGCTGGGAACTGAAACTGCAAAGTTCCACTGGGGCTGCTATTTCTCAGAAATGCAACTGCCTTGCAACAAGTTAGCCCAAACCAGGCCTCACTAGGCTGCAGCTCTAGAATAGGTTTCTAGAGCTGCAGACTGCTTGCCCAATTGCTAAGATTTTCCACAGAGGCTTGGCTCTGAGTGACCCCACCAACAGAAAAAGCTTCTCTCTCTGTCTGTGGACAGGGTCTTGTCCGAGGTGGACCTTGAGTGACCCAACCTTTGCTTACAGCAGGGGTTCTCAACCGGTGGTATGCATACCACTAGTGGTACACGGACCACCGGCTTAGCGGTACATGGTTCCTTGGCTGCCAAGATGGCGGCCACCAGGGAGCCCGCCCCACGCTGGAGCCCTGGAACCGGTGCCTTGAGCTCTGCAGAGCTCGAGCGCGCAGGTTTCCAGGCTCGGGAAAGGCCCGCCTGCCCCACGCCCCTTAGCTTACCTTTGCAGGGCTCCGGCACAGCAAAAACCCAGAAGTAAGTGCCGATGATGTCATCGACACTTACTTCCAGTGGTACGCGGCAGGAGATCGGTGTTGGAGGTGGTACGCGGAAAGTAAGAGGTAGAGAAGCCCTGGCTAACAGCTTTCAGCCAGCTTAACACCAAGCATCCAAGAGACTGTCCAAAGGTTCACGCCAATAGTAAACCAGCAGCCACTACGAACGTAGCCCTACCGAAACACACAGCAAGCACATCTCCGGGCAGCGGACTTCATGTCTCGGGCCCAGTGCGCAGACAAGCAATGGATATGTCAGTTTCTCGTGGCTCCCTGAGCAGCTGGTCTGTGTTGCATGCCCTTCTTCCTGACAGCCTGGCAATGCAGGTGGTTTTCTGCATGGCTTGTGATCATCAGGACTTCTAATGAATTTCCACGGCTGCTCTGCCCAGCGTCAGCCAATGGGAAGGGGCCGCATTGAACAGGCTGGCACAGGAATTATTAATGTTTCAAAGAATGGACAGCAGGCTGGGTGGGTTAGCCTGAGGGAAGCAGCAAGAGAAGGTATGGTTACCAGGAGCCGTTATGAAAAATTGAAAAGCTGGTTAACTTAGTTCAAGATGGCCTCAGCTTGGCCCAGTGCATAAATGTGGGGGGTAGGGGAGAACGAGCTGGGATGGGCTCAGTTCAGATTAGTTCAAAACATTCCAATACAATATGGAAAATGATGGTTCATGCGTGTGTTTGCAGGGGCAATACCAGCCGGCTCATTTTTTCCCATGCGCCACAGCACATGAACACAGAAGCTGCTTTCTGATGCCACACAGGTTTCTGTGGATAACCTATTTTCTTATGCTACTTATACACACACACACACACACACACACACACACACACACACACACACACACACACACACACACACACACACACTAATATAACCATTGCTCTGAAATATAGGAAAAGCGGTATAGAAATCTTTTAAGTTAATGAAATAAAAAAACCACTGTTCAAACAGAAAACTTTCACCACAGTTTACACGCTGAAAATAAATTCAACCAAACCAACAGTTAAACCGGTGCATTTAAATCCACACACAAACACATGTCACATCAGGATGGCATGTTCTCTGGGTGCCAATGGGCATCTTCTCATTCCAAAACACAGTCTTCTCTCTCTCTCACACACACACACACACACGGGATTGAGCAAGTAAACCAATGTCACCTTTCCTTCCATAATGGGGGACCCACAGGCTTACAAAAGACATAAAATGTAAAGCAAAAAAAATACACAACAGTTACTAACAATAAAAAAATTAGAAAGCCTTCCATACAAAACAGTATTGATAAAAAAAACACCAGCATAACACAACAGCGATGCATTAAAACCCTTTAAAAAGCAGCAGCAGGAACAGAAAACAGAGACCATGTCCAAAACACACCTTAATCAGACTAAAGACCAACAAAAATTATGGCCAAAAAGCCAAACAAAAAAGAGAAAAGGTTTTTGGAAATTAAGAGTATTCGACCTAGAAAGCCGAGATTTTGGACTTGCATTATCCAAGGTGCCCGAATTACTAGGAAAGGATGAACATACAGATTTCATACATGGCACAAAGATCAGGATATGACATCTACGGTAGTAGGAAACAAACAAATAACAGGAGCTGGTAGAGAGCTATAGACTTGACGGCGCTCATGGTTAGTAACCACAGATAGAGCTATCCTCTGTGAATATACCGGTACATTTGTATGTAATGTTCAAGGTACCACACAATGAAATAAATCTTTGTCAATTAATTGTTTGTTGATTAATAAGGCCGTGGGAGGGAACTGCATTGCTCCTTCAGGCACTTAAAATTAGCTGTTGGCGAGGTGGGGGTGGGACACTTCCATTACCCCTGAAAAATACATTTCCACTGTATTTGTGAAGAATGCAAAATCAGTTCACACGTGGGTAGTATATACCGTATATATTTAATTATTTGCATAGCGTATACAAGATGCCGTTCTTCCTTCCTCTCTACCCCCAACATTAGACTAAGCCACAATTAATTCCCCATTGCAAGAGCTTTCAATTAGCCCGCACAAATACCCAGACTGCTTGATGTGTTCATTAGTGACACGGCCCCATCACCAAGTGACGGACTGCATGACAAAACCGTCTCCAGGCTCTTCAGGGTGGCTAGAAGACTTCCCATCATGATGCGGAGACACGGGCAAAAAAATCACACAAGCCAAGGGCAAGTGCAGGGTACAGTTGGAGCCTGGCCCAGGCGGAAACCATAAGCCTGTCACGGAGCACGTGCAGAGTTCTTCTTGGGGACCTACAAGGGTCGGGTTCTGGGGGAGCTGGCTGGCTGTCCAGGTGAGCTTGGACAGTGTCCTCACACCTGAGAGAAACGCCTTGGACAGAGAAGAAAGCTCAGATGCTAGAGCTCTATCTGGGCTGGCCGGACAGGACTGGCCCTTAGGGTCAGCAAAGGCGGGCCCAGGAGGGCTGGAACTGCAGCCTAGGTGGGGCTCTCCAGACACAGAACTCAACCATGAAGCATACTGGGTGACCTGGGCCAGTCTCCATCTCTCAACCTAACCTCCTCACAGGGTTGTTGTGAGAAAACCAGGAGGGGGCACAGCCATGTACATCACCCTCGGTTAACCTGGAAGAAGGGCAACACAGTATATACACATATCAAAAACCAATCAATTATTGGTCTTCTCAGAAAGGCCTCTGGCCTTCTGGCAGAGCCGTCTCGATCTACTGGCTGCTTTTGCAGCAGACACAAAGACGTTGTGTTTGCAGTTCTATTCTGCTACAACCCTTCTCTGGCCTTTTAAAAAACCATTTTACTGCGGCTGCAATGCGTTCATAAGCCACTTTGCTTTCTGCTTGAAGGGCAGGGTCTCGAATTGTGCAAAATAAATTTAAGGCAATTAAATGCTTTAGATATATATATATATTTGACAGCGGCAAGTGCTGTACCTTTATACGCGTTTGGGTTTTAAAAAGTGTTAAAAGAAGAGAAAAATGGGGACAGGGTGGGAAGTGTGGTTCAGCTCTCAGAAGTTTGGGCAACGATACCTTGGGGAGCTCACTGGCCTTCCATATCTGGCCTCCGCACATTCGTCATGAGGAGACACGCTTGCAAAGTGTGCTTGGCGGTGTCTCCGGAGGCCACCGCAAGTGCTGAGCTCTTAAAATTTCAGCCAGGCAGATGGCTGCCGGGCCCCTTTCAGCATCAGCCCCTGGAAGTGGAAGGACATACATTTGCGCCATTTAACAAACAAAAACCAGAGCAGGTAGGAAAAAAGAAAACCAAAGAGACTGTTGTTGCTTTGGATAGGAATCAGCAACTGCTGCATACAACCCAGTTCACAGTGGTCATTTTTAACACCAGGAGAATGCACACAATCCTCTCAACAGTATCGCAGTTGTGCTTCAGCCTGTTTGACTGAGGCTGTGTTTATTTCAGCCGTGTGTACAATGTAGCATTGGCTGCAGGAACACACTGTTCTGAGAATATCAGGTTGCTTTTATTAAAGAAAAAAAATCCACCAAGCTTCTAGTCCTCAAGTCTGTGGATAAGACATTGCCTATTGACAAGACTCATGGTGAAGAAGACAGATTTCATGCTAGGGGTCATTAGGAAAGGGATCGAGAGCAAGACTGCTAGTATTATATATATTGCCCTTAATTGAAATCTATGGTGCAGAGTCATATTTGGAATACTGGGTATAGTTCTGGTCACCACATCTCAAGAAGGATATTGTAATACTGAAAAGGTGCCAAAGAGGGCAACCAAAATGATTAGAAGGCTGGAGCACTGTCTTACAAGGAAAGGCTACAATGTTTAGGATTGCTTAGATGGGAAAAAAAGCAATTACAGGGGGACATGACAGAGGGTGCAATCCTAAACACACTTTCTTGGGAGTGAACCCCATTGAACACAATGGGACTTGTTGTTGTTGTTGTTCAGTCGTTAAGTCGTGTCCGACCCTTCGTGATCCCATGAACCATATCCCGCCAGGCCTTCCTGTTCTCCACTATCTTCCTGAGTTCGCTCATTTTCATGTTCGTTGCATCGGTGATGCTGTCTAACCATCTCATCCTTTGCCTTCCCCTTCTCCTTTTGCCTTCAATCTTTCCCAGCATCAGAGTCTTCTCCAGAGAGTCCTCTCTTCGCATTAGGTGGCCAAAATATTTGAGTTTCAGCCTTAGTATCTGTCCTTCCAGGGAACAGTCAGGGTTGATTTCATTTAGGATTGACTGATTTGATCTCCTAGCAGTCCAAGGGACTCTCAGGAGTCTTCTCCAGCACCACAGTTCAAAAGCATCTATTCTTCGGCGCTCAGCCTTCCTTATGGTCCAACTCTCGCAACCATACATTGCTACTGGGAACACCATCGCCCTGACTATGCGAACTTTTGTTGGCATGGTGATATCTCTGCTTTTTATTATGCTGTCAAAGTTTGCCATAGCTTTCCTTCCAAGCGTCTTTTAATTTCCTGGCTGCTGTCTCCGTCTGCAGTGATCTTGGAGCCCAGAAAAGTAAAATCTGTTACTGCTTCCATTTCTGCCCCTTCTATTTGCCAGGAATTGATGGGCCCAGATGCCATGATCTTAGTTTTATTAATGTTGAGTTTCAAGCCAACTTTTGCACTCTCCTCTTTCACCCTCATCAAGAGGCTCTTTAGTTCTTCTTCACTTTCTGCCATTAGGGTGGTATCGTCTGCATATCTGAGGTTGTTGATATTTCTCCCGGCAATCTTGATTCCGGCTTGCGATTCATTCAGCCCTGCATTTCTCATAATGTACTCTGCATATAAGTTAAATAAGCAGGGTGACAATATACAGCCTTGCTGTACTCCCTTCCCAATTTTGAACCAATTGGTTGTTCCATGGCCGGTTCGAACTGTTGCTTCTTGACCCGCATACAGGTTTCTCAGGAGACAGGTAAGGTGGTCTGGTACCCCCATCTCTTTAAGAATTTGCCACAGTTTGTTGTGATCCACACAATCAAAGGCTTTTGCGTAGTCAATGAAGCAGAAGTAGGTGTTTTTTTTGGAACTCTCGTGCTTTCTCCATGATCCAGCGCATGTTGGCAATTTGATCTCTAGTTCCTCTGCCTCTTTGAAACCCAGCTTGTACTTCCGGTAGTTCTCGGTCCACGTACTGCTGAAGCCTAGCTTGTAGGATTTTGAGCATAACCTTGCTAGCATGTGAAATGAGTGTAATTGTGCGATAGTTTGAACACTCTTTGGCACTGCCCTTCTTTGGAATTGGAACGTAAACTGACCTTTTCCAATCCTTTGGCCACTGCTGAATTTTCCAAATTTGTTGGCATATTGAGTGCAGCACTTTCACAGCATCATCATTTAGGATTTTAAGTAGCTCAGCTGGGATATTATCATCTCCACTAGCTTTGTTGTTAGTAATGCTACCTAAGGCCCACTTGACTTCACTCTCTAGGATGTCTGGCTCTGGGTCAGTGACCACACCAGCGTGGTCATCAGGAACCTTAAGATCTTTCTTGTATAGTTCTTCTGTGTATTCTTGCCATCTCTTCTTAATCTCTTCTGCTTCTGTTAGGTCTCTGCCTTTTTTGTCCTTTATCATGCCCATCTTTGCACAAAACGTTCCCTTGATATCTCCAATTTTCTTGAAGAGATCTCTAGTCCTCCCCATTCTGTTGTTTTCCTCGATTTCCTTGCATTGTTCATTTAAGAAGGCCTTCTTATCTCTCCTTGCTATTCTCTGGAAATCTGCATTCAGTTGTTTATATCTTTCCCTTTCACCTTTGCTTTTCGCATTCCTTCTTTCCACAGCTATTTGTAAAGCCTCATCTGACAGCCACTTTGCTTTCTTGCATTTCTTTTTCTTTGGGATGGACAATGGGACTTACTTCTGAGTAAACATACACAGGATTGTTCTGAGCGACTTATAAATAACACATGGTGTGGGGAAAGAGTTTTTCTTTCTCCCTCTCTCACAATCCTAGAACTGGGGGCCATCCAATGAAACAGATTGGTGGGGGATTCAGGATGCACGTCAAGAGGAGGTATTGCAGCATACAGTGCACAATGAGCCTGCAGAACTGTTTGCCACAAGATGTAGGGGCCACTAGCTTGGACAGCTTTAAAAGGGGACTGGACAAACGCATGGAGGACCAGAGGTTGACCAGTCATAAAAGCTATGCACTACCTCTGGGTTCAGCAACTGTCCGACTCTGAACACTAGTTGTAGGGGAGCAATGACAGGACAGGTATATAGGCCTTCATCTCCTGCTTGTGGGCTTCCTAGAGGCAACAAACAGGATACTGAGTTAGATGGGGCTGATCCAACAGGTGTTTTCTTATGCTAATAGGCAGGGATGTGGATCAAGTCTCTGACTCAAAGTCTCAAGTCAAGTCCCAAGTCTCTGGGTTCAAGTCTCAAGTCAAGTTCTAAGTCTTTGCCCCCAAGTCTTTGGTTGAGAGTTGCGAGTCCCTATCTATTTAATGGAGGAAACAGTTTAAACATGAATAAAATTGGACTTGTAAAAGGTTCCAAGTCTCAAGTCGAGTCTTTCGAGTCTTTTACAATCACCGAGTCAAGTCATTGACGCGACTTGAGTCTGACTCAAGTCTGAGTCAATAGACTCAAGTCTACATCACTGCTAATAGGCAAACTAAAAAACATTATACCTGTAGGATTATATCTGTGACGGTTCATTCATGCATACATGCCATACACTGGTGCTACAGTCATCGAAGCCAACAAAGATGCTTCAACACACACACACACACACACACACACACACACACACACACACACACACACAAGAAAGTGGATGGCAAGCACAACTCCTGATTTAGCTCTAAGCACCAAAAGATAGTTTCCTTTCCCTTTTACTTGCTGAAGCCCCCCAGAAGGAGGTTGCCTTTTGGAACTACAGTATTATTATTACAAATGGGCTTCAAGATAGCTCATTCATGCCATCTAGAGGCCAATGCTCAAGAGTATTTCATTTTGGGAGGAAAGAGAACATGTTTGCTTATAAAACAAAATGTTTAAACCAAATTATGTTTGATTTATACAAACCAAATCAAACGTTTGGGCTGTAAACACACTCTTTCAACCCTTGGACAATAACAGCTGGTTCACACTAGTGGTTATCCATGTTGGTTAATTGGAACCTCCATGGAAAAGGGCAGTATATCTCTGAATACCAACTGCAACAGCATGAGGGACTGTTGCCCTCATGTTCTCCTTGTGGGCCCTCCTGCAGGAATCTGGTTGGCTACTGTGGAAAATAAGATTCTGGACCAGATGAACCTTAGGTCTGATCCAGCAAAACAGAGAGCATGCTGATTTTTTCCTCAAGCACTGATGGACTGCAAGACTGATGACAGGCAGCTGAATGTGTGAACAGACTCCATTGGAGAATTAATGCACCTGAGATGGCAGCGGGTACAACAGAAGTTCCATCTCAGCCGTTAGATCTGCACTGGCTCGTTCACATGGGTGAGCCATCACCTGATGCTTCAGTCATCAAGTGACGAATGCACTTGTGTGAACACACCTTGAGATGAGGGACAGAAGCAGAGAGAGCCGCATCTCTCTGAACTAAAAAGGAACGCCTAGTCCATCCAGAAAGGTTGAAGTGGAAAGGACTGCACTGCTACAGACCAGAGTGGTCATTTTGAATACTTCCCCATGTTTAAAAAATAAAAAACCTTGTAAACAGAAAACTAGCCCCCCTCTCCCCTGATGTGGTACAGGTGCAAGGGAGTGGCGACTGGACACAGGTATCTTGTTGTCTTGTGCTCCCTGAGGCATCTGGTGGGGCCACTGTGTGAAGGAAGCTGGACTAGATGGGCCTTTGGCCTGATCCAGCAGGGCTCTTCTTATGTTCTTATCTTATGTTCTTATTTAAGTCAGTGCATTCGACCACTTCAGTATTCTACCACCTCATTCTCCAGCGTGTAAACCAAAGTAGAAGAGGACAGCCCCTCGGAGCTTACAATCTAGAAACTGACACCTGGGATAAGACCGTGTGATTATTTCAATTACACATACATACAGTAAAGTACTTAAGCTTAGTACACATACTTAAGAATACCTAAGGGTATTCAGATACACAGTATAACCCAGGGGTTCTCAATCCCTTCCCAGCTGAGCACCACCTCCGGTGCCACTCTCCTGCTGCGTACCACCGGAAGTGACTGGGGATGACATCATCGCCAGTTACTTCCAGGTTTTCAGAGGCCAGAAAATGCAGTTACAAGACTCTCGGTGGATGGGAGGGCCCTTCTCAGCATTCTTGAGAGGCTTGGCCAAAGGCAGGAGCCCCTCGAGAGCAAAAATGCACCACCAAAAGCACCATGTTGGAGCGGGATTCCGATGGTCCGAGTACCACCAGCAGTCAGCCGAAGTAGCACTGGTGGTACTAGTACCACTGGTTGAGAACCCTGGTATAATCTTTGCAATTGTTACAACAGTCTTGCATGGTAGGCCAAAAGTACAGTACGGAACAGCCACTCCAATCAACATCAGGGGCCCTGCTCCATTTCACCCCCAATGGGAGGGACTTGTGACATGGCCTTCTCAGTCACGGTCCCAGTCTTTGGAACTCTTTCCCCCTGGAAGCTTGTTTGCCCTCCTCATTGGTGGTTTTTCATTGCCTGGTAAAAATGTTTTTGTCCAAGCAGCAATTCAGCTCGCTTTTTACCCCTTCCCCCATTTGTATTTGTGTGTTTTCCTGCTCAGTTTAGTTGGGTTGTCTTTTAATCATGTGATATCTGTATGTCTTTAATTATGTAATATCTGTACAAACTGCGGGGTGGGTGTGTGCTTTGGAGGCAGAAAGGTGAAATCTAAATGTTGGGAATAGGTAAATAAGTACTAAGGGGCTGTAGCAACAATTTTGTAGAAACAGGGGGATTTTAAGGTAGGGTAGGCTTACCAGATCTCCAACCAGGACAGAGTGCTAGACCTTTAGGAGAAGGAATGTGGGCAGGTGTAGCTTGTTAAACCTTAGAGCACAATCCTAGGCATGTCTACTCAGAAGTAAGTCCATTGTGTTCAGTGGGGCTTGCTTCTGAGTAAACATACCTAGGATTGTGCTCTAAGGTTTAAGAAATTACACCTGGCCACATTCCTTCTCTTAAAGGTCTAGCACTCTGTCCCGGTTGGAGATCTGGTAAGCCTATTTTAAGGTCATATAAGAGAGGCGGCATCACACAGGGGTTCTAGGAGCCAGTGCCAGGCATAAGAGAGCAACTGCACAGCACAGAAGGAGAAGATCTAGCAAGCTCTGGAAGGCCCTGTAAAGTGTCAGGCACAAAGACAAAGTCATCCAAGTCAACAAACAAAATCCAAATATATATATATATATATATATATATATATATATATATATATATATATATATATATATATATATATATATATATATATATATGAACCTACCTTATCCTGAGTCAGAGCAGGTCCAGCTAGCTGAGAATTGTCTCTATTGCCTTGCAGAAGCTCTCCAGGGTTTCAGACAAACAAGGGCCTTCCTCACTCCTAGCCAGGGCCCTTCTGCCTAGAGAGAACGTGCTCTTCCATTGAGCTCTGCAAGAAACAGGTGCATGTTATTATCCCGATTAAAGCTTGGGAAAAGCAGAGCAGAGGAGCTTTCGTCCGGCACCTCAAAGGAAAGGCCCTGCTGAATACCTTGGGGAGGACAGTGCAACTTCAGAGTTCCACAGAACTTGTTTTGATTGAATCAAGTCTGGCCATGATGATGAATCCGTCTAGCACAGGATTGCCTGCTACTACACAATATCAAACACAGGGTCTTTTTCTGCCCTGCCACTTGGAGTTGGACCTGGGACATTTCTGCAATCAAAGTAACTGTTCTGCCATTGGAGTACAGGCCTTACTTGTACAACCTTTCAAGGCTGCAGGGGACTGGACAGCCAACAGGTTCTCCTACTCCCATTTCCGCATCATCACTCCATTGCTTATCCCCCCCCCCCTGCCCACAAACCCCAATGCCATGTCTTCCTGTTCTGGGGGTGGGGGAGTCAGCCAGAGGAGAAATCCATGTTCGTCTCTTCACCAGGCCTTTAAAAGCACCCCCCCTTTTTTTTTAAAGCTGTTTTTCAAAACAGATTTCCTCGAGTCCCAAAATGAGATCATGATTGTAAATTAAAGTGTAATTAGCCTTTATGCTTTTATATTCATTAACTCTTCTCTGTTAATGATGCAGAGGCTGGAGTGTGAAAGCCGGGCATTATGAAACCACATCCAGGAAATAAAATAGTGATTTAGATAATGGCCAGAATGTATTGCTTCTTGCACATAATTAAACAAATGCTCCATTTAAACTTGGAAACATGAATGAATGTTGATTAACCCCAACCCAATGAATCTGCATGCGATTTGGTTAAGTGGCTGCACGGCTGGCAGAGGAAGGCAGCCGGAAGAGGATAAGCATCCGTCAAGCTACACCTGCTCCGTACAGGTGCAGCCACGGGTTTGGAGCGGACACAGGTGGGCAGGCGGGGAACAGAGTGCGTCGGCGAGCCAGCAGTGGGGTGCGTTAGGGCAGTGCTTTTCGAGCTGTGTTTCAGGGAATCCTCGAACATCTCCGGAGTTCCTTAAGGAGAACATCAGAGAAGTGACCTGCTGGATTAGGCCCAAGGCCCATGTAGACTAGCATCCTGTTTCCTGCAGTGTCTTCTAACCTAGCCTAAATGCTGCAATCAATGAAGCTCATAAGCAGAACAGGAAGGCGATACAGAAACCACCCGACACTCTCTCCAGCAGGTAGTCTGCCTCTCCCTTCGTATATACAGTATTCCTAATAATAACGGCACTATTGGACCGGCTCTACTGTAGGTTCATTTCCGTTTTCCACCCTGGCCAAGCCACATAGCAGCAGGCCATGAAGACAGACAACACACCTGAGTTATTTGTTCTTGGGCCATTTCAAGCCCCCAAACAAACAGCCAAAATGTTACTGGCCTTGTCAGTTGCCACGAGCAGAGGAAACCAGGCAAGACGGAAAAGGTGCCAAAGGGAGCAACTGAAATGGCTGGAGGGCTGGAGCACTTTCCCTATGAGAAAAGGCTACATGCTTTGGGGCTTTTTGGCTTGGAAAAAAGGCGGTTGGGGCGGTGGCATGATTGAGATTTATAAAATGATGCATGGCATGGAGACAGGTTTTTTTTCCCCTCTTTCAGAACACAAAGAGCCAGGGGTCGTCCAACTGACATGTGGGAGATTTAGGGCAGACAGAATGAGGCACTACTTGACACAGCGCATAATTTGTCTGTGGAATTCATTGCCACAAGATGTGGTGGTGGCCATTACCTTGGGTGAGCTTAAAAGTGGGTTGGACAAATGAACCAAAAACAAGCCTATCTAAGGCTACTAGTCATGGTGGCCATGCGCTACCACCAGGAACAGCAGCAGCTGCCTGCCTCTCAATACCAGATGCAGGAGAGCAATGGCGGGACAGAGGTGTGCCTTCCTTTCCTGCTTGTGGGCTTCTCAGATGGGCCACCACTGTGGGAAACAGGATCCTGGACTGGATGGGCCTTGGGCAGGATCCAGCAGGGCTCTTCCTGTGTCCTCATGGCACATTTCCAGGTGAGCTGTTTTTAACCATCAGTGCGCAAGTCCATTCTGTCACTGCAGTCAAATCTGCACTAATGCATCATGTGCCATGTGTCTGTGTATGACTGTGAATCCCACACTTTATCCCCTAGTGTCTATTCTCAGAGGGGACTGCTATTCTGCACATGCTCAGATTATTACTATTTATCCTGAACTAAGTCAGGGGTTCTCATTCAGTGGTACCCGTACCACCAGTGGTACTTTGGCCAACTGTTGGTGGTAACTGGACTGCCAGCCCTCCAGGACCCCACTCTAATGTGGCACTTTTGGCACCATGCTTTTGCTTCTGAGAGACTCCTGCCTTTGGCCGAGCCTCTTGGGAATGCTGAGAAGGGCCCTCCCACCTGCCAAGAGCCTCCTACCTGCATTTTTTGGCCTCCAAAAACCCAAAAATCCTGGAGTAACTGGTGATGATGTCATTGCCAGTCACTTCCAGTGGTACGCAGCAGGAGAGTAGCGCTGGAGGTGGTACTTGGCCGGAAAGGGGTTGAGAACCCCTGCTCTAAGTAACTCGGGGCAGTGTACAAGGTTCTTCCCCCCCCCCCATTTTATCTGTGTGGTAGGTGAGGCTGAGAGTGAGTGATGGACCCAAGGTCACTAGTGAACTTCCTGAGTGGAAAGTTGAACCCAAGTCTCCACAACACTCTAGCCCTTATTAATAAAATTTCATTCCCTTTAGGAGGAACGAGGCATTCTGTATAGGCTCAGAGGCACTCTGCTTGAGGTGCCAGATTTTTTCACTTTGCTGACCTCAGTGCTTGACTGGATTAGGCTGGAGACTTGGCAGCCTGCTGCCTCAGAGTGGATGTGGAGATTTTTTCCCTAGCCTTGTCTTTGGACATGTTGGCAGCAGCGGCCCAGTTGAACTCCAGGATTCTGGAAACAGTCAAGGGGTCAAGCTGTCCTGCCCCCGCGTCTACTCATTGGCCCAGCGAGGGCTCTGCCAATGCATTTGCCTGAGCCGTAGGTGACGATCCTTTAATGGCAGGCCTCATTACTCCGCCGATGGGGAGCGGTCCGCAGGGCGGCAGTGAATAATGGCTGCCTCCATGTGATCGCTTCCCCCTGCCAGCTCTGGAGCTGACACTGTCAATCAGAGCTCCTGACAATGGCCACATGGCAGGAGTGGTCTGGCCTTCGTGGAGGAGGAGTGAAAGAGAGCAGTTCACTGTCTCCAGCTGGAAGCCTGCATTGCTAGCAACTCAGCCTCAAAAGTCCTTGAAATATATTGTGAGGCGTATTTAGTGCCATCCATGTGCATGGAAGGCCAGCGGGTGGCGCAGTGGGTTAAACCGCTGAACCATGAGATGTCGATCGAAAGGTCGGCAGTTCGAATCTGCGACGGGGTGAGCTCTCGTTGCTTGGCCAGCTCCTGCCAACCTAGCAGTTCCAAAGCATGTTAATGCGAGTAGATAAATAGGTACCGCTTGCGGGAAGGTAAACAGCGCTCCATGTTCCAGCCGCATGCTACGCGTTGCGGCAAGGAGAGTCATGCCAGCTGCATGACCACAGAGGCGTCTTCGGACAACCCTGGCTCTTCGGCTTTGAAATGGGGATGAGCACCACACCCTAGAGTTGGACACGACTGGACTTAATTGTCAGGGGTCACCTTTACCTTACTATGTGCATGGCACTTTCCAGCCGATGAGAGGACATGCTGAAAGCCCTGGCTTCAATCTCCGGTTAAGGATCAGGTAGCACTTGGTGGGAAAGACCTCTCTCTCTCTCTCTCTCTCTCTCTCTCTCTCTCTCTCTCTCTCTCTCTCTGCCTGCAGAGCTGCTGCCTGTTAGAGTTTACAATACTGGGCTAGACGGATCAATGGTCAGACTCAGTACAGCAGTTTCATACGTTCACACATATCAAGGGCATGTGTTACCTGCACCCCACTCCTGGCCTGCCTGCGTTTCCTTTTGACGCATCCCCACCTTTGATTTCTGTGTCTTTTATATTCACTGATGAATTTCGGTACCGTCTCTCTGAAGGGCCTACACAATCTGAGTTCTCATGTGCAATTATTCCTAACCTAATTAAAATCGGTGCTGCCATCGTGTTGCACCTCAAAATACAAATATTGTTATCCCAAGTAGGGGAACCAACTGGCTACCAGGTGACAGCTGTCAGTTGATAGGTGGCTGAGCAACAGCCCAGGGGGCTGTCACCCTGTCTTCCGACAAGAGTCGCGTGCCTGAGTGACAGGCAAGATTTCAACTGGTGAAATGTTCATACATCACGACACGTCCCAGTGGGGAGGATGGTTACATCTGTTGAATTTCAGCCTTACCAGTTCCTTTTCAAGAGCCATCTGGCCTACATTTTAATGCAGTGACCTCAAGAGAGATTCTTTCCTTGCCCCTGCAGGCTTCTGCATGACAAGGAATATTCAAGAACTCCAGGTGCTGGTTGAACATATGAAGCTACCTTATCCCTACCTCAGACTACAAGTCTCCCCAGACCAATATTGTCAACTCATGCAGCATCTCTCTAGAATTGCAGGCAGAAAAAGGTCTTTCCCAACAGCTGCTGCCTGATCCTTTTAAGTGGAGATGAACCCAGGTCCTTCAGTATGAAAAAAAACCACTCTGTTGCTGGGCTACAGCCACCTCCTCTAGTTTTAACCAATGGGTAAAGGTAAAGGTGACCCCTGACAATTAAGTCCAGTTGTGTCCGACTCTAGGATGTGGTGCTCATCCCCATTTCAAAGCCGAAGAGCCAGCGTTGTCCGAAGACGCCTCCGTGGTCATGTGGCCAGCATGACTCTCCTTGCTGCAACGCGTAGCATGCGGCTGGAACACGGAGCGCTGTTTACCTTCCTGCAAGCAGTACCTATTTATCTACTCGCATTAACATGCTTTGGAACTGCTAGGTTGGCAGGAGCTGGCCAAGCAACGAGAGCTCACCCCGTCGCGGATTCGAACTGCCGACCTTTCGATCGACAGCTCATGGTTCAGCGGTTTAACCCACTGTGCCACCCACTGGCCTTAGTTTTAACCAATAGAACTCTTTAAATGTTTTGGGCCTTATATCTATATAACTTTAAGCCTGCCTTCGCTGTGTCCCACCCTGTTTGCTATACTCAGCTGACTGGCACCACTTGAATGCAACCTGTGAATAGGGCTAAAATCTAACTTTTGTTTTTGAAACTAACATGTATTTTTCTGGGGGTGCATAATTGAAACAGGCCTAAACAGGGCCTTTTCAGTTGCAACCGCCAAGGCTGTGGAACTCCCTCCCCCTTGAGGCTCATTTTGATCCCTCATTGCTAAAATTTTACTGTCCGATTAAAACATTTTTGTTCAGACAGATGTTTCTGTTTAGTTGATGCCCCGTATTATTTATTGCTCTCATTTGGTTATTAGTTTTTATTGTTGTGGTGGCTCTGTTTTAATTAGTGGCTAGTGTTACTGTTCTGAGTTTTTTTTTTAAGTTTTATTAACTATTATGCTCACATTTTTTAATTTTGTTGTAAGCTGCCTTGGAAGATGGGACAAAAATGGCCAAATAAGTAACAGCACAATCCTATGCATGTCAACTCAGAAGTAAGTCCCATTAATGGGTCTTACTCCCAGGAAAGTGTGCAGCCTAACAACCCAATCCTGTGTAACTCTTGCACCGGTGTAACAGTAGATCCACTGGTGCAAGTGCACTTATGCCAGTGTAACTTGCCGTACGCCGACGGATGCAGGACGGACACCGCCTTAACCCCCCTCAGATGCCATGCATGCGCAGTTCGGATGTAGGACAGATGCCAGCGCAACTCCTCCGGTGCAGGGGGCATTCTGGGGGCATCCAAACACCCCTGAAATGCCCGCTGCACCGGCAGAATTGCAGCAGCGTCTGTCCCACGTCCGAACTGTGCATGCGCAGCATCCGAGGGGGGGTTACGCCAGTGTCCGTCCTGCGTCCATCAGCGTACGGCAAGTTACACTGGCATAAGTGCAGGATTGGGCTGTAATAGAAGGGGTTCATTGAATCAAATGGAAGAGATGCTTGCAAGTCAAGAAGGACATCAGGTTGTCAGAACAGTCACACTTGGATAAATGGTGCCTGGGGAAAAATGGAAGATTATGGGTGGAGCCTGACAAGCTCTTGGCTGGAAATTGGCAGCATTTCAAGTTTAGTGGGCTCTGGGGCTTGATGGAACATTGGTTTACAGTTCAGGCCAGCAAAATGCTGCTGTTTTTTGTTTGTTTTGTTTTGTTTTTGGCAGCCCTAGATTATACAGACTACTCCTGATTTAAACTTGATTTAAAAAAACAGCTAAGCAACAGATCCCAGCTAATCTGCTAGTGGGTTATGGAAAAGGGCCCTGGTGTGTATTTTCTGCCCTCAAAAACTCTGGGATTGCTGCATGTGTCTTTGTGGTCCCTCCCCAGGCCTATTGGCTGGAGACCCCCCCTCCCTCTTCTGTTCACGCTTCCAGGTATATGATTTAATGAAAGGCACAATAAGAAGTGAGACAATTAGAATTTCTGCCTCATTATCATGGTAATCTTATCAGTGGGATAATGAGGTATTAATGGAGATTTAATGTGCCTCTCATAACACAATCCCTTGGAGAAAACACATAAGGAAATTGCTGTAAATCCACTTAATGATGGAAGGGTCCCCAAACGCCATCTTCCAGGGGATGAAAAATGCCAGCAGCGAACGAACGAGACTCAAGGTCAATCACACGGCAGGGACTGGAGGAGGTATGAACAGCGGCTGTGATCAGGAGGGCCAGAATGGTGGCCTAGTTGGAAGGGCTTGAGGCTGACATTTTGCAAAATTCCTTCCCAGGAACAGAAAGGTCAGAGAGGGATGATCCTAGCCGTTGCCCCAGTCCGGAGCAAGACAACAATCGGACAACACTTACACACTACTCCAGGAATCTGCAGCACAGAAAAGATGTGTAATACAAAGCACTTCCATAATCACGAGCCTTGTAAATATCAGAGGAGCCCTGCCTGATCAAATCAATGACCTATCAAGGCTAGCATCCCACTGTTTCTTCCTCCCAGCAACTTGTATTCATCTTCTGTCTGAACCTGGTGTTTCCTTCTTAACCATTATGACTAAATAGTGATAGTGGATCCTCTGGGAGCCACTACTTAACTGTGGTGCCTCTTATGCCTTCCATATTCTCTCTCTTTGTCTGCATTGTCATTTGCAAGTTGCCAATGAATCCTTCCTTCAGGCTTCTTTAAATCATGCACACCATATTGCAGTTGCTTGATAGCTCAGGTCTAAGGTCTTGCACCTTAGATATGAGCTATTGAGCTGCTCAGGTTTAGCCAACTTTCTTATCTATGGAGTGTGTGTATGTGAACGTACACCGAGATCTAAAAGGGGTGAAAATATTAAAGCATTGCTCCAGGTTTCTTATACAGATATGTTCCTTATTGCTCCAAAGATGGTACAATGAGATGTCTGCCTTCTAGCTCACACAATACAGACATTTAGCAGGTGAAGCTTTTTTGGCACAGAAGTCAAATGATGGAGAATGCATTCGCTGAATCATCTCTGTTTATTAGGAGAAACACGGGAGCAAGGTGAGTTCTTAAAAAGATGGCAGTCTTTGACCCTTGTGGGCTTCACCGATCCATGCTCCCTTATGTCACCCCAGATCCCTCAGCTGCAGCTAACATTCCAGATCTGTCTGATGCTCCCCTGTTCTGGCAAGAATCCTGCCCTCCTTTATTCGTTGCCTGCTGCTTCCAAGCAGCACCAATCATGGTGGAGTTTGCAAGGGGGGGAAAATCCCAAACAGTTGCTATTGCATAGTCCTAGACAACCCCCCAAGGTCATGTAAAAGCCAGGTCAGGCTGAGGGCATGTTGAGGAACTTTTGCCACTAGATGGCACTCCAGGAATGCTAACCTCACCCAGGAAAGAGCCTTGGGATAACTTGAGATTTGCCTCTCCGACACCACCTCCACCACCCATTGGGGTCTTGGGTCTTTAGCAGTTGCATAGCAGGCAGATATCCAATAAGAGGCTATCAGTGCCCTTTCTTTGCCAGGAAAGCTGCACTTCCTGAATTTCTACTTTGCATGCATGGGTTAAAGTAGCTGGGTAGAAGGTAGATTAGATTGGGAAGTACTGTAGTAGATCTCTGAATGATTTGCAATAGATTAGCAAAGGTTTCTGATTCCTACTTGTTTGATAACAGCAACAACTAATAGGTCGCAACTCTCTTGCACTGATCCATAAGAAAGCTGCTTCTCACGGCTCCTCAGCTGTAAAATGGGACTTTATTAAGCTCAAGAGTGCAAACACAACTGGCTGTTTCTTCAACACTGTAAGAAAAAAAAAAGCCCTTACACAGTGTAAAAAGATGCACAACGAAATTGTGTTTCCAGTTGCAACAGCAAAGCACACACCCCTTCTGTTGGCTGAGGTGAAAAGGTGACTCTTTGCCCTGCCTTAGGGAAGCCCCTCCCCCTTCTTCCCCAAGCTGGAGTCAAGTGTGAGATTCATCCTTCAGCAGGGAGAGAGCCTCAGGACGCAGCCCCTACTATGGACAACCTCCCACAGATGTGCCAGCGACTGGGGTACGTGCTGCTCTGTTTCCTTGACCCTTAGCATTGCAAGATCCAGAGCTGCCTATTGGGCCACTGTTCAACAGATGTCAGTTTCCCCATTGAAGCATTGCCATGAGCGGGTTGTTTCAAGACTGCTCTTAGAATTACTAGGAAAAATCCCTCTAGATCTCAACTGCCCCTGGTTTTAACAAAAGGCAATTGTGCATCACCCAGAGGACTAGGGAGAGAGGTGCATTGATGAATATAAGACAGCCACCCGCCATGTGAATCCACCTGCCCATTAGGATGAGGGAGGGAGGCTGCCTTGCACATTCTACTGCTCTCTGAAGTTTGGTTGGTGTTGATGTGCTGGAGCCTCTAAAATATGGAACTTCCTGCCATGTGCTGTGCAGTTTGCTCCCTACTTTCTGGTTTTTGAAGATCTCCCCTTTGCACAGGCATTTTTTCCAAGTGTGTGTGTGTGTGTGTGTGTGTGTGTGTGTGTGTGTGTGTGTGATTAGTTTGTTCATTACAATTTGTTTTAATGGTTGCTATTGTTTCACTGTACTGTATTATACTTAATTGATATTGTAAGCTGCCTTGAGTCCCTCAAAGGGGCAAAGGCAGGGTAGATTTTTTTAATATGTACAATACAGAAGCAAAATCAGACTCTTTTACAGGATCCCGCTCTGGGTGGTGCCACTCATGCACCAGGCAGCCACCATGAAATGTGATATAAGGAGGAGGCGGAAGGCGTACAAGCTCATCCGCAGGCATTTGGTGAGAAGCGGGCTTTTTGCCATCATAAGGACTAGAAACTTGATTTTAAAAAATGGAGTGTCAGGATGTGGGCTTCTGTTATGCCAGATTATACAAGTGGCATAAATGCACAGGCATCTGGAGATAATAATGGAATACAGAGCCCTGATTTATAAGTGATAGTCACTATTCCAGAAGGGAAAAAAGCACAACATTCTCTCTCTCTCTCTCTCGAGTCCTCTTTATTGCATTTCTGTTTTTAAAGTGGGATGAAGGAGTCGGCGTGGGGAGAACAAGGTTCCCGACCTACGTTTATCCACAGGAGCTGAAGGATCTACTGCGCACAGTCTTCCCAAAAGGAGTCTGTAATTACCCAGATCCCGATCCTAGCAAGGTACGGAAAAGTTAGATGCTGCCCCAAAGCCACCACAATCTTTGCCTAGGATTGCAATCAAGAGGGCCACTGGTTCAGGTTCACAAATACCTGCACAAGAACTAGTTGCACCTGCCTGACCCCCAACTGCCTCTTGTTCCCCCTTGCGCTCTCCACAAACAATGGTTTCCTCAGTGCAACTCTATTCAGGAACTGGCCCCTGAACTACACCACCACAACTCTCTTTCCAGTACTCAAGACATCCCCACTCAAGACATTCCAGCACCTGAAGTAACATGCCAACGGCTGCCCTCTTTCCCTGATGTGCCAACCTCTGCTCCTCTCACTCACTGGATTGGAAACGGGGGACAGACAGGAAGTATAGAAAGGAGACTGGTGGGCATTTGACCACTTTTCCAATCCAGAAGTGGGTGGATGGAAGTGTGCCTCCTGCCAATCTGCTGCCTGAGGCAACTGCCTCAGTTGACCTCGTAGATGGGCCAACCCAAGTAGCATATTATCCCAGGCAGTACAAAGGCCATGAAGCATATGGGGGGGGGGGGGGGTCACAAGCTGGAAGAATCTGCAGAATTATTAGTTACCAGCATAACCTAATATGCTTTGATGCATTACAACTGCATTAGTACGGTCTGGGCACAGAAGATTGATAAGATCTGGGTGGAACCAGACAAGGTTTGTCTCTACAAAATGATGTGCATTGTATGGATTAAGGACAAGCTGTAGTCTTCTCCAGCCCGAACTAGTTCTGTGTCTTTTTAAAGGTTGTACGTATCGCACTAGAAGACCTACACTTAATTGCCAATCCAGCAGCCAGGGACGAATAATCTTTGCACGGGAAGTGAACCGAGAGCGCTGGTGCCTGCTGAATCAAGTTCATATGATGTCCAGTTAACTATAACCCTCCTTTGAAATTTGACAGAAATACCTCACCATACAGATTTGGCACAATGTCAATGGCAGCCATGAATCTGAGGTGCTGACATTCAGTAAGAGGCTTCCACTGTCCTTTCAATACAAATACCTAAATGTATGCTGTTCTTCTGTAGTATTTGGGATTTCATTTTTTTAAAATCAGGATACTTGCTGCCATAGATTCTTAATTTTGTCATTCAGAATGCTACATACACTAAAAAAACAAAAACAAATGCTGCCTTAGAACATTTGGTACCCAGTGGTACCCATTTCCCAGAGAACTATGCAGTAAAATGAGGATACCAATTTGACGGAGGCCCCAACAATATCAATATTTAAAGTAATGGTTACTCTGGCCTAGAACAGCCAGACTCGAGCAGGGAAAAGGCTATGAAGCCCTCTCTGCAAAATCTTTTAGGGGCCTCAGAGAAAAAGAGCAAGAAGTCATCTTGAAACGAACTCTCTTCTTACAATCTCCTCAGAAATGGGGAATGTGAGCCTGAGAACTCACAACTGAGGAGAGTTCAGGGACTCTGTTGCCCCCTCATCTTTCCCTGTTTCTGAGGGGAGGTTAAAGAATGCAAAAACTCCCAGCAGAAGAAACTTCTGGGACTCTGTTGCCCCCTCATTGCACAACAAACCCTTCAGAGAGGGGCAGGGGTCTAACATTCTTTCCCTCTTCCTTTTCTGAGGTAAAGTAGCTGCCCCCAGGGTGTGCCACCACAGAGGGTTGTGGGCAGAGGGACAGAGTCTGAGGTTTCCTCAGAAATTCCTTTGTGGCAACGCTGTGGTTAACCAAAAAGTCACATTGCAGTCCTTGCCAGATGACTTTTTTTGTGGGAAAGCACTGTATGTTTTTAATCGTGCCAATACTCTGGGGTTTCTACTTACCCTGCAGCATTTACACACAAAACGGAGTGTCCCCACCTGACCTTAAGCAACACTCTTGAGAGGAGGGAAGGTTCCTTTACGCGACGCTTCATTCATGCCTTGGTCAGTTATGTTCATTTGCCAAAGTCCCCGGCCGGCTGGCACCCAGTTCACTCTCCAAGTGACAAACCTGAGAGGAGTGCTGGGGGCAGAGTGTAAAAGCAGGCTGGGCTTGTGGGAGGCGACTCCACCCTCGCTGACTGCAGGCCATCCCATCAGCTGCATGAAAGGGATCCTCAGTAGGCAACCTTCATGCAGCCGCTGACTGCTTATGGCTATGATTCGTTTATAATGTTATAATCTGCAATTAGCAATCGAGAGCCAGACACCGCCTAAGCAGCCCTTCAGGTTTTGCGCTCTCTCCCCCCCTTTAATTAGAGCATGGCAAGAGTTCTGGTCAATACCCGAATGTCTCAGAGCAAGGAAGGACTGGAAGTGGAAGGGGAACAGGAAATGTAGACAAGTCTATTTTACTCAGTCCTGGCTACACTGGAGCAGGCGGGAAACACAACCCACTGAAGGATGCCCCCTACCCCCTGTAGAGGAAGGAGATCCAGAAGACTGGCAGGAGCCAAGTGTGGTGTCAGCAGTGGACCCTTGTTGACAGATCCGGGCAGCAAGGAGTTAACAGATGAAGACTTGGACTTTGACAGGACTGGGCAGCAAGGGGTCAACACCCAGGACTGCGTGGGTGGAAGCACACCTGAAAGCAATTGGGCGTGGCCCACAGGTGTTGCTACTATGTAGGAAGAAGCTGGGACTTTGAGTGCAATGGGTGTGGCTCGCAGCTGCACCCAATTAGCACTAATTGGAACTTAAGGATATAAAAGCAGCAAGATTGCAGCAGGCCCCTCATCTTGCTGAGGACTCTCTCTCTCATCCTGGCTTGCTGAGGGAGCTCACTGCAATCTCATGCTGCTAAGCTAAAGGACTTTGCCAGAGGACGGGACGCTGCTGCCACACTGACGGAGAAAGGAGCTGGAGGAGCTGCTGGACACTCTGCGAAGCCGAAGGGCTGGTGACCTTGGACCAGAGACTGGAGAAATCCGACTGAGAAAGCTCTACTGCCCAAGAGACCCGTTTGGAGGGAGACTGTTTCTGTTGTGTGGACTGTGCTAAGCGGAAGGGTTTCTGCTTTGGGAGATTTAGAGATAAGGGTTATTGTAAAGCAATACATTTTGTTAATTGTTTGTCCGGAGTTCAGCTTGCATTTTTCCACACAGCTTTATAACTATTTGAGGAGGGAGAGGTGTTTATTATCAGTTGAAGTGGCACATTGGGAAAACATTTTCAGATTTAAATTATTTAAAGGGAACAAACTTGTTCCTAGGAGAAGTTGGATCAAGACACCCCCACTCAGTGACTTTAAATGCCCTCAGTGTGGTCCACAATGGGCAGGTCTGAGCAGAGAGGCAATACAGAGAGATCCAGGATTTGGATATGAAGCCCCTGCCTTAGAACAGGGAAGGGCTGTGGCTGTGTAGTAGAGCCGCTGCTTTCTCTGCAGAAGGGCTCAAGCTTAGACCCGGGCAGCATCTTCAGGCAGGGCTAAAAAAGACCCCCATCTCAAATGCCAGAGAGCAGCTGCTAGTCAGTGCAGACAATACTGGGCTCTATGACCTTAGCAGAAGGCAGCTTCATAGATCCAACAGCAAATTAGATGCACACAGTAAAAATGCTAGAGACAAAGAACGTGCAACAAAAACTTCAGCAAAAACCCCTGGCGTATGTATTTAATATGAATAATCAAAATATATATTACAGTTTCTGGTTTCATAGGGAAAATTCTGTCTGGGGTTTGTACAGTATACACAGTTTTTCAGAAGGGAAAAAAACCCCAAAGTATTGATGCTTCTTTCTTTGTTTTATATTAGAACGTCTCTCTTAAAATGCTCCCACATCCTCTATATAAAGCCAAAATCTCACCTCTTCCGTGCAATAAATGAATAGTCTAATGCCCTGTCCAACATGACAAAAAACAAAATACGCTAATGAGAAAGCCCTGTGAATCGTTTCCAGTTTTAGTAACGTTCGATAAGCATTTACAATAAATAAATACTCAGTCTTCCCCGCCCTCTTCCCTCTGATCCTTAGCTTAAATTCCACGGAGGTCTGTAGCTCTGACCCAGCACAGGGGGTCAACTCTCCCAGTGCCTGATTGGCAGGCGAACAAGGCCAACGATGGCAGAGGTTTGTTAAAATACAATTATTGTTATATTTACATTGTTCTTTCATGATTTTTTGAGTTTGCCCTTCCGGCATCCACTCACTGCAAACTGTCCCATATGGCTGGTGTCTTTTTACCAAGAAAACGCATGACACTAAGCAGGGGGTTTGTTAGAAAGTGCTTGCCCTAAGTTAAAAAGTAAAGCCAAAATAATAATCATTGTACCAACAACAACACGAACTGAAATGTTAGGAAAACATGTCGACGTGGGGGTCGTGGCAGCAGAGAAAGGCCTGGAGACTCCAGAACACCTGTGGCATGTGGTCCCTTATCGTGATTTGACACAGTGCTAGTTTCTAAGGGAGGGAAAGAAGAAATGAAGAAAAGAGAGAACCAAAACATTACCCCAAACCACCCTAGTGGAATTAATCTGATTAGTAAAGGTTTGCTTTTTAAAATGCCTGGACTCTGTACAATATTTACACATGGAAGTATTTTCCTTTTTCTATAGCCTGGGAGGGGCAGGAAACAGGCGACATACATTCTTAGAGGTCCTTCTCTTTGAGCAGTGTGTGTGTGTGTGTGTGTGTGTGTGTGTGTTTTCCGGCACCAGTGCTGGCTTGGGTCACTTGCGTTCATCGATAGTCTTAATGAACTCAACGGCCGCCGTGAACTGCATCCACCAATAGGATTCTTCTCCAGTTAAGCAGCTGGCATAGAAACTACTGATGTACTGGACAGTGGACAGCAGACAGGGTGGATTAGCCTGAGCGGGGGGGAAAAATGTGTCTGTTAAAGTGACTTAACAAGCATGCAAATGACTAATCACCACCTGGTTAGTAATACAAATGGCTTTCTACATTGAGCTACCATTTATTAACTTTATTAACTACCATTTCACTGATCACTGCACTGTACTGGTGACTACGAGACCTTGGAGCTCCTGGTCATCCTACTGGGGGAAATTTTTCTAAGGGGCCATCATTAACCTTCCAGACTTTTGCAGACTTATTGCACATAGAAAGTGCTCTCTGTAGTCACAACATACCCACTGCTCTCTCAATATTCTTTGGCACAAGTCTGCCCCCTGCTGGTTGGAGGACAAACACTTCCTTTTATCCAGTCCAGAGCATGAGCCCTGGATAAAGAATGAGGTGGCAGATAGCACTTTGGAAGATGAGGTGCTTGTTGGGGGGGGGGGGGGGGGGGAGACACAGAGAGGATGCCATCTTTGAAAGCTCCTTAAAGAGACACAACTCCCTGCAAAGAGAGAGACTACTACAACATGTCAGCACAACTGTTCTAACCCAGCATGCTTCTTGGACTGCTACTGTTCCATCTGCAGGGAGTTTTTCACACGGGGGGGGGGGAGTGCTCAAAAGCAGTATCCCCACCTGCACGTGCATAGAAAGTGGTACATTCTATCCTACTGCACACGTAGACGCATCTTCAATTTATAAAAAGGCAGAGGTGCTGGGGCTCACGCTCCAAGTGATTTCTGCACAGAAGTGCACCCTTACCTTTATGAGCACAAAAACAAGGACGGGAACAAAGTCGTCTGCCCCAGGGACAGAGTCTTCGTTTGCCAAGCTCAGCAGGTTCATGATAGTGGAACACATTCTCAGGACACACTGCAGTTTGTCCCGGGGCGTCTTGTAGGCGCTGATGGTGCGGATTTCAGACTGTGCCGACGGCCATGGTGCTTCCCGAAGATATACCTACAAGAGGCAAGGAAAGGAGAAGACTGGCTTCTAGCTGTACCGTGCCCAAATTACGATTGAGACTAGGAAAGAGAGCAACGTACAAAGGCAACAAACCCTGCACCTCCAAGAAAATATGTATCGGTATGTATTAAATACCTGCTCCAAGGTATGACATATTTCATGCATCTGTATCTCACTTCTCTTCCACTAGGCAACTCACAGCTGTGTACATGGGGTTTCCAGATGGTCACCCATCCAGGCACTGACCACACTCAGACCTTCGTAGGGGCAAGGTGGTTGGACCAAGTGCCCTCAGACCATGCCATATAAACATAAATACAAAGAGGAAACTAGCACAATGTCAGGGAAGCTTCCACCACCTGACACATACGCTAGAACAGGTCTTGTGCAGTTGCTGCAGAGCAGTTACCCAGAAAGGAGCCAGATCCTGCCTCCTAGGAGGGAGGGCCCACAGCCTGGTGAGAGTGCCCTTGCTTTGCATACAGAAGGTCCCAGGTTCAAACTCCGGCATCTCCTGGTAAGGCTGGGAAAGACAACCATCCAAAACCCAGGAGAGCCACAGCCAGTCAGAACTGAACTAGATGGATCAATGGTCTGACTCAATAGAAGGCAGCACGTATAAAGGCAGCTCATGAAGCCGCCCAAGAGGAATGGGGGGGGGGGGGTGTCAGCCAAGGGACCTGCAGGGTAATGCACCGACCTCCTCTCAGGGAGACCATTTTGCTTTGCAGCTTGTAGGAGAAGCAAGGCTGGATACAATTCTGACTGAGAGGGCAAATATGCAACAGGGCGGGGGGGGGGGCGGATGACAGGACAGGCATATCCATGTGAATGTTCAACCACACACCCCCAAAATGTTGCTACATTAAAATGTCACCCATGTCAGGGAGGAGGGTTATTCTCTCCCACCTGCCTTATACACTAGTTGTGCGCACGTAGCGATCTGCCACCATGCAAGCCCCTGCCTGCCATTACAAGTGGTACAGCCCAGCGCAGGGAGAACTATTTATTTATTTATTTATTTATTTATTTACACTATTTTTACCCCGCCTTTCTCCCCGAAGGGACCCAAGGCGGCTTACAACATGGGATACAAATAATCACATTTAAAACAGTAAAAAAACAATCCACAAAAGCTGGTAAAAACATCATCTAAAATTAATAAAAATACATCAAATTACAATTAAAACAGAAGCATAAAAAAGCATTAAAAAGCAGCAGCACCCCACCTGTGCAGGATGTTAAAAAAGGCAAGGACTCAGAAGGCCTCCTTAAACAGGAAAGTTTTCAGGCCTCGCCGGAAGGTCTCCAGGGAGGGAGCAGTGCGTAAATCAAGAGGGAGGGAATTCCATAGGGTTGGTGCCACTACTGAGAAGGCCCTATTTCTGGCCGCCGCCCCTCGCACCTCCCTGGGCGACGGTACCCTCAAAAGGGCCTTCTCTGATGACCTAAGGAGACGAGCCGGAATATATGGAAGTAGGCGGTCTCTCAGATATCCTGGCCCCAGGCCGTATAGGGCTTTAAAGGTCAAAACCAGCACCTTGAATTGGGCCCGGAAACGAATTGGCAGCCAGTGCAGCCGCTGAAGAAGCGGCCCGACAGAGTCGAACCGCCTACCCCCAGTAACCACACGGGCCGCCGCATTCTGCACTAATTGCAGTTTCCGAACCGTCTTCAAGGGCAGCCCCACGTAGAGCGCGTTACAATAATCTAATCGTGATGTCACCGTGGCATGGATCACCGTGGTCAAGTCTGCACGATCCAAGTACGGTCGCAGCTGGCGCACCAGCCGAAGCTGGGCAAAGGCCCCCCTGGCCACAGCCGCCACCTGGGAATCCAAGAGCAGCTGCGGATCCAGGCGGACCCCCAAGCTGCGGACCTGCTCCTTTAGAGGGAGTGCAACCCCCTTCAGAGCAGGACGATACTCTAGCACCTGCATCGTGGATTTCCGGACCAGGAGAACCTCTGTCTTGTCCGGGTTTAGTTTCAGCTTATTAGCCCTAACTAAAACTCAAAGGCCACGCCCTGCCAAAGACTTTACATCTATTACCTCAGGTATCTGAAGGGCCTTATGGTTTGCAGTCACTACTTTGGATAACCTTTGGATGTGATCATGGAGAAGCCTGGAAACAAGAGAAAAGGCGGGGAGGGGAGAGAGACATGAGAAGTGATCCAGGAGACAGAAGCTGGAATTCCAAGCACAACACTTTCCCAGGAACAGGGACTCTTTATGCATATACACAGTTACTCTTGGCACCATGTCTGCACAAAAAGTAGCTGTGTCCAGCAACGCTCTACTCACTGGTCACGCAGAATGTCCCCGTCCTGGTTTGGGTAAAAGGCAAGCTTGAAGATGCGGTTCATGACGCTGCGCTCAATCGCCAGCTGGGCATCCTGGAGCTGCTCCTCGCTGGCATTCTGCCAGATGACGTCCTGCGCCATCGCCCCATACAGGAACTGGAGGAAGTCTTCTACCTGGGCCGTTTTGTCATCTGCTGCAGTCAGCTTCTGGAAATCTTGAGCCACAGAGTACATTGGGAATTGCAGAGTTGGAGGGGCACATCCTCCACAGAAAACCCCCAAAACTACAATGCGCAGGTTTCCTCTGTTACAGAGCAGAGTTCCACTAAGTTTATCTATAGCACCTGCAAAGCTCATGCACACTCACACGCCTAGCAAAGAGGGATAAATTAAGGATGCTCCAAAGGGAAGGTTTTTTTGGGTCTTAAGTGTGCACCAAGACCCACAAAGCCAGCAGACTCCTCTGTAATATCAGGCCACCTCAGCCAATGGTAGCCAAGCCCCTTCTATGACATCACAGTAGTACATCCAACTGCTGTAAAGGCTACACCAATGGTGCATTTAAGAATATTTTTATCCCACTCTTGCTCTAAAGAGCTTAGGATTCCCCCCCCCTTCCTTTTATCTTAAAAACTATGTGAGGTAGGTTAAATTGAAAGTTAGCAAATGGCCCAAGGTCATGTAGGAAGCTCCATGTCTGAACAGCAATTTGAAACCAGGTATCCCTGGTCAATATCTGACACTATCCTTTCAAATACAATGCAAGCTGCACGGTTACCTTGAATGAACTCCTTTATCTTCGTCTCTTTACTCTCCAACAGCAGCCGTACACACACGGTGGTGAAGTATCGGTTGGCGACCTCCTTGTCTCGCAAAACTCTCTGCAGGAGTCTTTCCAGATGGGCCTGGGTAGTCTGCAGACCTTGGCGACAGCGAGTCAGATACGCAATATAGGGAGCCCTCTTCCTGGGTTGGAAAAATAGGGGGGGCATAGCTCAGTGGGCAGATGTTATGCAAGCAGAAGGCCCCAAGTTAAATCCACAAAGGTGGCACTTGGAAAAAGAAAGGATTTCAAAAGCATTGCTCCAGCCATAATTATTCTCCATTGACAAGATGCAGATAAAATGCTGCCCTCAGAGACATCTCCCATTGAAAGGAGACGCAAGAGGTTACCTGTAATCCTCAGCGATGGAGGCCAAGAGCTTGCGGCAGGTCCGATTGTCAAAGCGGCCGACACAGCGCATCGTCTCCTGGATCTGGGCCATCAGGTTCTTGTCCTGGAGGTTGATGGCTTCAGCTAGTTGGACTTTCAGGAAGCAGACTATTTCGTTGTCTTATTGAGATGGCAAGGGGAGGAAAAAAAAGGTTGGGAGAAGGTTAAACAGAAGCTGTAGCATCTCAGCATCCAGCAAGCGCAAATGTGGTGAAACAACCATGATGTGGAGCCTCCGGACAATGACTTATCCTCAGAGAAGGCTGCCCACAGTGCCTCTGCATGTGACTGTTCTACAATGTCTTCCTTCCAAGCCGGGAGACATGCCCAGAACAGCGACTCATATACAGGCACAGTGACGCAGGCTCCTCTTACCCTTGGAAAGAAAATCTTTGAGCACAAGCATACATCGCTCCTACAATTTTTAATTTGGCAGAGAAATTTAGGAAACGCTGATATAGGGATAGAAAAAGCCAAACATCTCACCTTCAGGGTCCGTATGATCTGGAAGACCATTCCGTGTGGAGTGGGACAACATAGGGAAGGCCACGGAATCCGCTGAACAAAGCGCAAGCCGTAGTTTCTTCTTTGCATCCCTGCAGGAAACAAAAAAATTTCATTTCACAACAGTGGGCAATTTTTTTTAAAACACATCACTAGTTAATTATGGGCAACCTTCCTAATTACACCTTTCAAGCAATTTGTTGGATTACAATCTTGCAACATTTTATACCTCAATCCTGAAAGCACAGCACCCCAAAAACATCAATATGGCAACGGAATGTTGCAAGAGTACTCCCAAAGGGTAAGCGTAAGTCACTAGCCCTCATGAGGGTGCAACAGAACTTGGGATACATGGAGGTGGTTTCCGCTATCTGTTTATTCAGTGGAGAGCATCTAAGCAAAACATTCAAAGCCAGGGGCTGGTACATGCCAAGGAGCTAATTTCCACTATGTACCCACAGCTCCTGAATTTGGGAGGGCAGTCATCCAATTTCAGAATTCCAGACCATGTTCAGATCCAGCCTTCCTCTCCTGAGGCACCCCACAGAGTAAGTTACCTGTAGGAGAACGCAGAATCCTGGGGCTGTGCGACCTGACTAGCGGAATCCGGGAGGTCATCTGCAGACATATTTTGCAAGGTGTCATCCCGTGGAGAGTCGTGGAAGCTTTCGCCATCTCCAGCAGCATCTAAACAAACACCTCAAGTGAGCTTTGAATGGTTAGCAGGCTTGCGCCAGAAGCAGGCGGCGGGCATTCTCCCCCCGCATGAGAACCATGTGGCTGGGCCGGGAAAGACTGTTACCTGCGCTGTCGTAGCTCACTGCAGCTGCCTCGTTGGGGCTGGTTCGCTTAATTGCATTCCTGTACTTGTCCAGAATGTCCTCCGCCGCCTGGGCCTGAGCGCTCAGCCTAGGACTGGGGTCATCTGAAAACAAGAAGCAAAAGTCAGTGGAGTTAGACACACTTATCTCATGTCGGTAGCTTAACAGCAAAGACACACAAGTCTGTACAGAGACGGTGTTCATCATCGGGGCCTTCTTCCTGGTTGTTAAATTGTTGTGGGTACACAAACCCAAAGGGCCAGTTTAAGCAGTCAGAGGAACCAAGTGGTTCAGCAGACCTCCTGGACTGAACCATGTTGGGATGCAAGGGGGGGGGGCTTGCAGGTTGGAATGCTCACCAATATAACCAGTATGTCAGGGGAAAGGGTTCAGAAACCACTTCATCCTTCATGCTAGTCTTTGCAGGGAGCTTTATTTAAGCAGAATGAACATCCAATTCCTCCCCCCCCCCCACGTCCCCAAAGCCTGAAATAGAACAGGTACAAGAAGAGTGTTATCACTTGATTCTACCAATTGTGTAAACTGTCTCCATGTTGACAGGCTTCAAGCATAGTGGATATGTGGCTTCTATTCTATATCTCAGACTGGGATTGTTAAAGTCCCTGCAGATTTCTTTAAAACAGTATTATAAAGCTGTCTGGTTAGCCAAGTCTGACTCACATTATGTGCAGGCCAAGAAATACAATCTGGAAACCAAGTTACTAATTAACTTACAGAGCCTTCTCCCAGAAAAGTGTGCCTAGGATTGCAGCCTGCACTATTAAATACATGTACCAGAAACCATCGCATTATGCTTCTCCTGTTCTCCCTGCCTCCATCCCCTTTACCACCTCTGTCTCCCTTGTGTCACAATCAATTGTAAGCTGCTCACAGCAGGGACCAGTCTTTTCACTCTATATGAAGCACCATGCACACTGATGAGGTTACATTATAACAACAGACACTGACTCAGTGTCTAGGTTCATTTGGAAATAGCAATTCGTACGAAGGAGCTAAGAGCAGCATTCGATACAAACCTTGAAGAGAAGCATATCGATCAGGCCCAAACTCATCTTTGTCCTTGTCTTGTTTTTCTTTTTTTCTAAATGGGATTGGGGCTGGGAATTTGGGAGGAGAAAAAAAAGTAAGTCAGATAGAGCAATATTTAAACTAGGAAATAACAGGAGCTTCCTGACAGCTTAGCTTCCAAATGAACATGACCAACCCCGCTGCATAAGGAGAAAGAGGAAAAAAAGCTCAAGGATGTAACAATCAAATTTTAAGTATTCATATTTAATAAGCCTGATGCATGCACATGTTCAAGTGATATTTCTCCTCAGGAGGAATAATATCACTTCCTTCAGGAAGTGAGGGAGTTGGAGGGTAATCAAAATGTTGTCTTCTGGCAATGAAAACAATGGCAGCAAAATGAGGAAGACGTGAGCTGCAAACTGAGAAAAGGAGCAGTTTTTGGCTCCACCGCATCACATTTCTGACATGAGGAGCTTTTCTATTGCTGTCTGAAATCATCTCTTCTTCCTCTGCAACTCCTATTACATGGCTATTTGTTTCTGGGATGACCACCATCCTAAATGAGTTGCTTAGCAGGTTTATCTGAATCTATCCAGAAACTGCCTGGGAGCTGTATGAGGTTCAGAAATTAGTACAAACATACATTGGACCAGGTCATTGATCCATTTGCTTTCTCTAGATTCAGTGCCTTGGGTCTACCTAGCTAAGTCATATCTATGCCCATTGGCAGGACAAGCTGGGGTATAAATTTTAATAAATAAAAGCAAATACATAAAATGTGATCATCTTGTCCCAACCAAAGAACGTTGATGAGCTGTTACTGGATTCATTCACAATTATCTGGTTTTGAGCTTAGATTGCAATTTTGTATACATTGCCTTAATTTTGTTAAGAAAGGCAAAGTAAAAGGACCTTAAATAAGTTATGCACACATCTGACATAAGAAACCAGATCTCACCTTTTGGCATTGCTGAAACAAACCGTTTTCTCCACCATGGCCTGTTCCGATCAGATTTCTCATCATCGCTGTCTTTTCGATCCTCCTGTTGGAAGAAACAGATACAGTACTTTTCTTTTTCTTCAGACTATGCTGCATTTATATCTCTACAGTGATACTGGGAAAAAAGTTTTAAAATTTAGAATTACAGATTTGTTTAGACAGGACCCACACTGCAAAAGCAAAACATCCGGTTTTTTTGAGAGCTTTATTGCAATACATTTTCCACACTCACACACACACACCATTTGTACAGTTAGCAGGGATAGTAACAAAAGCAAAAGGAACAGAACCAAGAACCACACGGGGGCACAAAAGATAGAAGAGTCGATACAAGCAACCAATATCTGACTTCAGAACCATCTGAACATATGATTCAAGAAAGAATGCTAACCAAGGATAGGACACATCAAGCCAGTAGAGAATGATGGCAGAAAAGCCAGCAGACATTAACATTTAACGTAGGATATAGCTGCAGCGAATGGATTTAAGAAAGGAACCCCAGGTGAGACTCAATCAGGGCTGTTTTCTTCTTACCTCTCCTCTACAAGAATCTTTGCTAGGAGAGGAGGAAGAGGATTGAGGAGCAGTCATCAAAACAGTTCCTCCCATGTTGCCAATGGGCACGAGAATCTCCCTCTCCTCGGTACCCACTCGCCGATTCCAGCCAGGATCACTCATCGGCCTCCGAACTGACGACACTATATCCGAGCTCCTGCTCCGCACAAGTCTCTCGGGATAGGAATACCGCTGTTTGAACGCCTCCGAGTCCATAAGGATGGCGGTGTGAGAGCCAAAGTTGGGCAGCCTGGCCTCGTTGCCTCCCAAGGTTCCTTCCAGGATCGGGGGATCCGGTGGAGGGTGTGAAGGTCTTGCATAGTGTACTTTGGGCCTCACCACTGCTGAAGGAAACACCCATGTTAAATCTAACATAGCACTGCCCCTCACTGCTGTTCTGTCTTGCAGCTAAGCTAAACACACAGGGGGGTTGCAGCAATGGAGAGGGCAGCAGCACGGAAACAGATCCTTTGGGCCTGGTTCAGGAGGACTAAAAAGTCGTAACTGGCTCCTATGGCCAGGTCAAAATCCTGTCCCCATTTGCTGCAGAGGCAGGAGAGGAAGGAGGCTGCAGGCCTCTGGGAAGGAAATGCCTCCTAGTCCAGCCTCCAGCAAGTCTTTCTTCAAAGAGCCTGCCTGCTGGTAGACAGAGAGGATGGCACCCAGTGTCTGAGACGCGAGTAACCCACGCTCTGCAAGATTACCTTCGTGTGAAGACAAGGGGTCAAACATGGCCAGCAAGGAATCCGCCTGAGAAGGGGGAGAGGTCAACTGGCTGGCACCTGAAATATGGAGAAATGCGTCAGCACATGCCATGGACGTCACTGCTGGTAGGAGGCAAGGTTGTCCTAGAACTCTTGGAGCTGGGGTATTCCCAGAGGTCACCTACATCCTCGCACAGGTCAGAATTTCTAGGTCTGTACCATACAGATGCTCTTTTGACCAATTTAGCCCAGTGGCGTAGCTAGCCTCTGAGCTGCCCCCCTGTGATGTCAGTAGCCCCACCCCCAAGTGGCATCAGCCAGAGTGAAACGTCCCTCGGGGGCCGGGCGGAGACCACACCACATGTGGCGCGGAGGCAGCAGGAGGCTGCCATAGGCTCCTCCGAGCCGTTCCGCTGCCTCAGTCGCGTTCTCTGCCACCTGGATTACCGTCTCCGCTGCGTTCTCCGCCGCCCCTGCTGCCATCTTCTCACCCCCACCGCCATCTTCTCGCCTCTGCCGCCAGTAAGCTGTCCCTTCCTGCTTGCTGCCCGGGAGGCGTACTACCCCCCCCCCGCCCCATCGCTTCCTATTTAGCCCGCACTGTCAAGTTCTAGGACAGTGTTCCTGTCCAATCTCAAGTACTCAAAGCAAGCTGCAATTGCGTGTGTGTGTGTGCGCGCGTGCGCGTTTTATTTGTTAAACATGGAAAATTCAACAGTTTTAGGTGCATATATCAAAAAGCTGCTGGCAAGTTCACCAAGTCGTGGTCCCATTCTTCACTCTTACCATGTGCGGTTTCATCCATATCAGGGCTGGTTACCGAATCTTTCCCGCCAAAGTCAGAGCTACACTCGGACCGGAGATCCTCGATCTTATTTGGGATGTCTTCAGAGGTTGCACTAATACCTTGGCAAAGAAGAGGAAAGGAAAGAACATAATGGTCTCGGAAGGAAGACACAAAGTCTAAGGACACGGAATACTGTTATCAGTCAGATGTTTTGGGGGATCCATTATTTTTGGTAACAAAAAAAAAAATACAAGAGACAGAATACAAATTATAACAACCATCAAACAAACGTGACTTCAGCTTGAGCTTCTGTTTCCTGTTTTTTCTCTCTTTTCTGCAGACAGATGTCCCCTAACATTGCCTGCTACAGTAATCTCAACCCCGGAGACATCCACTCCTAAATCCTTGCCCTTTATTGCCACTCACATGCTTGAGGGTGAGGGATTTACTAAGCCAAAGATCTCCCTTCCTCACCACATCTAGAATCCTGTCCAGTTAGGTCAGGGTCTGCAACCTTGAGAGGGCAATAAAAGTCATGCAATGCCTTGTCCTCTGGTTTACACTCTAATGACGTTACCTATTTGCAGCCATTCCTCTGGGCTGCATCAGAGGGGAGACAATGAGGTCCACTCCAGACTCAGCAGAGATCAACTGCCATCTTACTGTTTGTTTTCTCCCTGCTATTCATGAGCGCGGCACTTTACGGAGAACGAGAGCACAGGTCCCCGCCCCTAAAAAGTTTACAAACTAGCTATTGACAAAAGGGAAGCGACAGAGGGCATCTGGTTCTTCCCGTCCCCAGGACTTTCTCAGTAGCCATTCCATCAGACCATTCTGCTGTTTGAAAGGTCTTGGCAGCTCAGTCGGCTCGTTTCCCTCTTCCTTCCTCATCCTTTATTCCATTTGTATTGTGTCTACTGGACTGCAAGCCTGCGTTCATTTTGGGTTTTTAACCTATATATGAAGCCTAGAAAGACAACTTCTGCCCCCTGCCCAATCCCTCCTGCGCCTCCCAGTCCTATTCTTAAGATAAAATTTTGACTGGTCTCGGAAGCACAATGGCAACTCAAAAACTCACCAGACACAACGCTGAGGCCCGGTGTGCTGGGACGGGAACTGACCTCCCTCACATCGGTATCGTCGGAGGTGCTGCCCACTCCAGAACAGCTCTCCAGCTCCTGCAGCCTTTCCTCCTGCTTAAGGTCTGGGGCCTCTAAATGGGAGACACAGACAACACGGATCAAGTCTCCTCTTGAGACGGTTCTCAAGCAACTGAATGCCAGCGGTTCTCAAATGTTCCACCTTTAGGGAACCCTTCCTCACATTAAATCTGCCAGTGCATTGTAGGGGAAGATCAGGAGTAGTGGGAAACCTCTTGGGTAACTTTGTCTGCCATTTTTAATCCTTTTGTTAAGAACCCCGTGAAATGCTTCTGAGGAACCCCTAGGATTCCCCAGGACACAAGGCTGGTTTAAAGAAAAAATGGAGGGGGGCAGAACTGAATTTTCAGGCAAGGAATGACTACAGGATTCAAGAAACTGGCAAAACAACATATTACAGAATTGTACCGGCACCAGCAGACAAGTCCCTGCCTACAAGGCACTTACAATGTAAAGCAGAGAGTAAGGAAAGAAAATAGAGGGTGAGATACGTATGGGCAGCTTCCAAGACACAATTACACGAATTTGGTTACAGTTGGAAATGAGAGTTAAGAAGACAAGTAGAACACATGGAAAAAGGTGAGTTTGAGGAAGGATGTGAAGGGGGACCGGAGGGGGGGAGCACCATGAAGGTGTTGTGGGAGGAAGTTCCAGAAAAGAAGAAATAAGGGAGGAGGGGTGATGTTACTTAAGGAACCTTTGGGCAGCTGAAGGTGATAGAGGAGAACAAGCCACAAGTGGTAATATAAATGAGAAACACGGTTCAAGAGAGAGAGAAAGAGCGGCGTGAGGCTGTAGAGAACTTTAAAAGGTAAAGGCCAGGAGTTTTTGCAGGATGTGGAAAGGGCAGAAGGTTAGGGAAGAGACCCAATACTGTTCCAACACTTTCAGCCACAGAAGCAAGAAGGCTGTGTCCCTCGGATACGTGGGAAATAAAGGTTTTCCCCACAATTTTTAAAATGAAGGGTTCTGACCCGAGTCGCTCGGTAGAACTTCGACACTCCAAGCTTCACTGGTGGTTTCCGAAATAGTGGAGCCCGTGCAGGGGTCGAGCAGCACCGATCCTGAGCCAGGCAGACACAGTAAGCTCCCCAGCATGTTCTCTGCCGCGGCACCTGTGGAAGCAACCCTGAGCGTTAGGGGCAGGGATGTACCCAAAGGCTATCAATTCTGTCCCCCGCCTGTGGCTTTAAGGGAGAATCTCCCACAGGCTGTGAAGGAACGCAAGACTTGCATCCTGGGAAGACAGGAAACCCCATTCACCAACATTTTAAACTCTCTTAAACTGCATTTGCTTAAAAAAAACACATATCCTGCATTTTCCCCTCCGACTTCTGAGGCGCTAGCAATAAAATCACAGAATCACATGTTGCTGATGAAGTCAGAGATGTCTCCTAGGTTAAGGACTGCTGACTTCCGCGACATACGGCTCAGACTTACAGCAAAATGGTACCTGCACAGTGCTTCTCTCAAGCTGAATCCTGATAAACAATACCAGGCCCTGAATGTCTCTTTTCTCATGCACATGTTTCATCAACATCATCACAATTACCTGCAATTTCTTGCAAGCGGTCCTCGTCGATGTTTGGGTCAAAGTCGCTGCCCAGGACATCAGTACTCCAGGTTTCGCTCACCGTTTCCGAGATGTCTCTGTCGTCTGTTAAGCCCATCATGTCGCGAATCTCAAATTTACGGAGCTTGTCGTCAAGGTTATCTTGGGTGGTGGCTGTTGCAAAGACAAGTTTTGGTTAAAACGCTTTCTATCCACAGGTTTGCGGTGGTTGTTTGTAAAAAAAGAAACACACACACACCCCCGGAACACCCTCTGTTTGAGCATCTGTAGTCTTTGGGCAGCCTTTGCTATCAGTTCCAACCTTGCTCGTGTTCCAGAAGCTGCAGCGCTTCCACTCCATTGCTGCCGGACGGGCCTGCACCCAGCTCGGACACAGATTCCCCTTCTAAATCCAGCGAGGAGACGGAATTGGAGCGGTTTGAAGGGCCTGTTGGAGAGAGGTTGGGCCGTCAGTCTGACCTCAGTAGAAAGATATGCCCAGAAGGTGCAACGAAGATAGCGAAAGACAGAACAGAAATTGCTAGCAAGGCGACACCCCCTCACTGCAAAATAATAATAACATTTTTTTCAACACAAGTCAGCCAATGGAATGAGCGGATGTTGCAGATTTTACAACAGCGGCAGAGATAAACACGCTAGCTACAATGAAAAGAAGCTCCTTTTAAATACACCCTCTGACAGACAAGATACTAAAGTGACCCTTCACCTTCAGATATTCCTTCCAGATTATCACTGCAGAGGGAAAAGCGCAAGGTTTTATCAGGTTTACCGTGGAGTTTGGTTTCATCAACAGGGACATCTCCTTGCCCTCCATCAGAAAGCTGCATGTTTAAAACCTAGCAGAGGGAGGAGAGAAGTTTTAAAAAAAACAAATTTTCCCCCTCTCCAATCAACAGTTGAGAAACATTCAGTGCATGTCAAACATCCAGGACAGAAATCTAAGTTTGGCCTAAGTAAAGGAAGTGCTATTGCCTGGCAGCTGAAAGCTACATCCATGGGGCCAGATCACCTGCTTGGCGATTCAAAATAACTGAAGACTCCGCAGAGCAACAGGGGAGCTGCTTCTGTGGGCTTTGACATCAGTCCGTCAGGGGTTACCAGAGGGGTAACTATGTTAGTCTGCTGCAGCAAACACAATCAAGATTCTTGTACCACCTTAAAGATTAATCAAGTTATTTCAGCAGAAGACTTCATGATTGCCATCCACTTGCATCTGATGATATACTTGCGGCTTCTATTTTAAGGGCTCCCACATGCAGCAATGTGGGACCTGTGTTATTAAACCGTAATCATCATACAATTTTTATAAATGTTTTATATGAAAATCCCATAGCCACTAGCCTCTGTGTTATAGGGGACAGCACCCCTTCCAGCGGTATGACTCTTTCATCCCTACCTCATTTTCCGACATCATTCCCGGCGTTATTTGGGGCCCCGTCCCAAGGGAAATAACCAAGACTTCTTCCGGCTGCACTTCCTGTATCGTCTCCTGGGAGGAGCCATCGTGGTCTGTGTGCTGGTCCATCTGGATGTTTGACCGGCTTCTGCTGCGGGTCGCTGGAACATTTTGGAATAATTTTATTAAGAGACGATTGACAGTTTAAAACAGTTTTTTTTTTAAGAGGCAAGCAAACTCTACAAGGATGGTGTGTAAGCGCATGCACACTGAAGAACAGGCAAAGAGGACATTTACAGGTTGGCACTGGGGCGCTCCAGCTGCTGTGAAAGGATGCAGGGTTTCTTCGTTCAAGTATCTCACACACCGCGCTTCTCCGTCAAGAAAGGTCAGGAAAAACCCTTCAGGTACCCCGTCCCTCTGGCTGTAAATCACTGAACACACCGGTTGCCATGACTGGCAGACCTGCCAAAGGTCCGGTCCAGTGGTCAGTTTCAAACCTGGACAGCAGTATCATATGTTAATTGTGCAGAAGGAAGAATCCTGGCTTGTTGCATCGCAGAGGAGCAGGGGCAAGAGAAGTTACACATGTCAACATTCCCTCACCTGCACAGCAATGTATGAAGAGCCCAGTGCCCTACACAGAGGTGCAACCACGCTTCCCTGCCTCGTAATTCTACAGCCCAAGTAATTTTACTTTTACTAAGCTTTTACTACTTAGTTTGTAAAGTCTGCACAGAAGTTTAAATAGCCATTCAGTTACTCCATTTTGCTCCCTGAAAGGTAACATGTCTGGCTCTCCTGACAATCTGAACTTCTCCGTTGTGCGTTTCAGAAACCTACATTGCATTACAGTTCTATCTTTTAGAAGACAGTATATCTAGGTCATTTACCAGGGAGTCTGCGCTGTTTGCTAACTCCTAAGAGATACAGGATGTGTTTCTGAGTTTTTTGCAACCACAACCATCTCAAAGGAGGCAGGACAAAGAGGGAGGTGTTCCCGGACCCAGCCCTTGGTTGAGACTAGAAGAAAGAAGGATGAAAAGATCACCCAACTTATCAGTTACTGAAGGCGACAAGTAGGGAGAAAATCCTTTTTTGAAAATGCTGACAAACATAGAACACCTCTGGGGAAAAAAAGAGGTTTTCTATACATCGTTAGTAAAGAGCTCCCCAATATTACCGAGTCAGTCTATATAGGTATCAGCAATAATGTATTTTCAGCGTATTTTCATGACTATGCCATCCTTCCTGGACAACAGCAGTAGCTAAAGCAAGTTCATGAGAAAAAGGTGCTACCATGACTGCAAGGAAAAAGTTGCAGATCCTGCCATTGAGACAGATGTTTAAAACAACTTGGCAGCTAAAGCAACACTATTACAAGGACTAATGATCTTGGGGAGTATCTAAGTTCAGGCACAGCACCATACCGGGTTCAAAACAGCCAAGCCTGAGCCTTCAAAAGGCTTGCAGAAAAAAAACTTTAGTGATTCTTACTTTTCTTTTTAAAATAATGCTCTTTCACCCAATCATGATGCATAAGAGGGAAACAGCAAAACTGAGATGAAACATAAAACGCTGTACAGTGTGTACACACACACACACACACACACACACACACACACACACACACACACACACACACACACACACACACACACACACACACACAGAGTTTCTGCTTTTTTAAAGGCTAAGTATATGAGCACTGCACCACCACAACACGCACCATGGAATTTCAAGCAAGCTGCATTTTTCTAAGCTTCCAGAAAAATAGGGTGACTCTCCAATGCTTGCAGCTTGGGGGAATAAAAGAATAGCTTAAATAAATCAGCAGAATTAAGTGGCAAGTCTTCCCCTCCACCCCTGGGTTGGCTCAAATTAGTCCACAGAGGGAGCTGAATGTTTGGACATATCTCCAATAGCCAACAGGGAAAACACAACACCTTCCCTGTGAATAGAACACAACATTAGGTTTGGAGGGCTTTTTGTAGGCCAACGTGAAAATATATGTCACCCACCCACACACCCCTGCAACCTGAAGTGGAAAAGCTGGAGATCTGGGGAAAAAATTTATCACTTGATTCTGCTGATGGCATAAACTGGCTCAAAGCATGCGAAGCATCATTGCATTGGAGAAGTTAATCCCCATGTCAGATGATTCCAATTTAAGATTTTTTTATATACTGACAAGTGGATTATAAATCTCTTAAATAAATAAAAAAAGCATCCATTTGACTGGTTGTCTTTTTGGAGGGAGGGGGGAGAAAATATGCATGTGGCGATCACAATGCAGCCAGATATTAATGGATCTTCCAGCACACCGACAAGGGGATCTACTCTTGAAACTGAGAGGAACTGGGGAACAACCTCTGACATGTCATAAGAAGCTGTGCTTGGAAGGGGACACACACAATGGCCCAGTACTCCAGCACCTCTTTGGATCACAGATGACTAGGGCTGCAAGTCTGCCCAAAACGGCTCAATCTCTTCAATCTTTCTTTATTCTCAGCAAAAAGAGGCTGCGGCAAAGGTAAATTTCAGGGCACCCGGGGGGGGGGGGCTTTTACCCATTTACCAACTGGGCTCTACCCTAGTATCGGACCGTTCCCCTTCCCCATTTTTCAAGGGTTGGCAACCTTGTCTCATCATCAGGCCCTGTCTCGGGAATCTCAGCTTTTTGGGTTATCCAATTTTGCAACAGTACAGATGTCAGCAGTACAATTTTGCAATGTTCCAGACCCATTTGGAATTCCAGAATGCCAACCTAATAAATTGGACAAGCTCCCTGGAATTCTCTTCCTCTTGCAGCAACCTCAAAGCCAGATTGAGAGAGAGTTTCCCACATATCACCTCTGGCCAAAATTTTCCAACATGTTCTCTAGCCATCAAAAATAGGAAACAGCAGAACAAAATAAGACACCTCCTGGAGAGCAGCCGGTGACACAGACATGCATGCAAAGCATGGCTTCAGAGAGACACTAACAAAGAGAGAAGAGGACAGGAGGATTTTGTTACCCACCAAATGGGGTTACTAGGTTTATGTGAGCTGTCAGGTTGGTGGCAGATGTATCCCAGGCAGTGATGGCTGCCAACTGTTGTCCTGAGTGGACAGCGTTAAAGAGAAAAGAACGTCAAGCCATTGGGAGGAGAGAAAACACAGTCGCAAAGTCAATATATACAGAAATGCTTCACTGGAGAAACAGGGCAGCCAGGGATTATTTCAGTCTGAGAATGATCAGGATTTATTTAAGTACACGCTGGGATGTGTGTGCCACAATTCTGCACAAGTGCGGAAAAGCTACAGGTTGCAATACAAAATTCAGTTTCCCATGTGTCTTTTGAGTGGTTTTTTTAAAGGCACATTTCTAGACCTCATAGTTGCGTAGCCATGCCTGAAAGTATGGCAGAAGTGGCTGGTGAAAACTCAGAAGCCAGAGAGGCATTATTTCCAGCAGTGGGGGACAGGGATCCAATACCTTAATGCAGCTCATTGTCCCTCTCCTTGACTAGCAGAACAAATTATGCAAGAGAGCAATAATGGCAGTTAAGCATTTTTGTAAAAAAAAAGTGTACACACACAGCCCTGTGGCTTAGAGGGGGATATGATCCATGCAGGATCCTCCAGAACTAGAATTCGGTGCAAATAATAACTCCCCTGCATTTTCTTAATGAACTGTTGAAAATCCCTATTTTCCAAGCCTACCCAACCCTTGTAGGGTTGTTGGGATAACAAAACAGGCAAACACTTCTGTATGCGATTCTTGACTCCAGGATGGAAAGAACAGAAATGTGATTGGCAGATGGATAGTTTTATACAGGGCAGCCTACTTTCATCATCAAACTCCACCCACAGGGTGAGATGAAACCACCAGAGTACTAGAGGGATATACCATTTCAAGAGAAGTAGAGAGGCGGGGAAGAATGGACTAGATGACCTTCTGATGCTATCCATTTCTACGCATTAAATAAGAAAGCATACCCCACACAAACTTCTCAAAAGCCTAAGATTCCAAGACATATACCTACATGCACCAAAGACGGGGAAAGGAAAAGCTCAGAAGCACCCTTCAGCAGGGATTTTTAACCCTGGGGAGTCCTGGAGTACTTTGCAGCTCCGCAATGAAAATATCAGTAATGGCAGACGACGTTCCCTGAAAGATGCCTTCTCAACCACTACTGTACCTCCCTCCGCAACATAAAGTTGCAGGAGGGCACTGGGCATGATCTTGGGTGCTCTCAATTTATGCAAGGTGTCACTGGGGCCCAGGTACCCTAGCCAATGCTCCTCTTGAGCTGGTTGCATACCCTAGGGTTCCAGAATATTCAACAAGGGTTCTGTGGCAGACACACAAGGGTTCCTTGGAGCACAAGCCAATAAGGATCCCCTGAGCACATTTGCCCACCACTACCCTACAACAAAAGAGGCCTTTTTTTAACAGTACGAGAAGAGAGTACTACAGAAGCCCTGCTCTCAGTCTTCCTCACCTATGGGCAATCGATTTTTTTTGTTGGCTGGTGTGGTTGCTGGTGAGAGTTGCGGTGTGTTGTACGGTGTCATTTCCAGACTACTGCTTTTCCCTGGCTTGTTCTGGGGTAGGTTTAACAGCAGGTTCTCCAGAGCCATCCGATCTTCTTTCAGTTGGTCACCAGACATGACGTTCCGCATAAAGCCAACCTGAAAATATGGGTGTGGTTGTTATTAAAGCTGCAAAGTATATCAATCACACACACAACCAAAGTATCTCCTTCTGCAGCTGCCTTTAAAACGCTGCAGCATTACGATACTTACCAGAGCTGTAAGCTGGCCATAGGTCATGTACACCACGGTTCTGCTCAGCCCTTCCAGAAGATTCACAGAGGACATGGGAGGGGTTTCCACTGCACGTCCACTTATGACAACGTCCAGAAACGCAGCCACACAACCCTGTAAGGAGAAAACTGGGACTGAGCAAGCCCTTCTAATATTTCAGAAGTATGGAAACTTGCCCCTCATCAAGAGACCTTTATGCTGCCAGTAAAAGAGGAGCTCCCGATTCCTCATTTATACACGTAGCAAGACAAGCAGCAGCTAATATGCTGAGATACCTCAAAGTTTTTGACTGAACTCTGCTGTGTTAAATTATACAGTATTTTATGTTTTATAGTGTTAATTTGTTCTTAAAATCAGTAATTTCACTCTAGAACAGGGGTTCTCAACCTTTGGAGGCCTGCGTACCCCTATGTGGTTGCCCCTCCAGTTGCCCCGCATACCCCCAGATGTCCCGCCCCCCCTACGTACCCCAAGAACCCTCTCCAAGTAACCCCCCTTAAAATGTATTTTTCCCTGAGTTGCGGCGCAGGCGGGTCCTCCTGCCTGCACCGCAACCCGGGAAAAATGGCTACAGGCCTCCTAATGTCCCCCGAAGCTCCCCCCCACCTTCTCCTGGCCGCCGCCATCTTGGATCTCGTGAAATCACAAGATAATGGATCACACGAGATCCTAGATGGCGGCGCCCAAATCTCACGAGTGCTTGATGCGTCCTTAAGAGATTTGGGTGCTGCCATCTTGGATCTCGTGAGATCCAAGATGGCTGTGGCCAGGATAACAGGTAAGGAGGAGCTATGGGGGACATCGGGAGGCCTGTAGCCGTTTTTCCCGGGTTGAAGAGCGGGCGGGTCCTCCCGCTCATGCCGCAACCCAGGAAAAATGGTTCCGCTGCCTGTCATCAGCTGCTGATCTCAGCAGCTGATAACGGGCAGCATCTTGCGTACCCCCGGCCTGTGGTCCGCATACCCCTGGGGTTATGCATACCACAGGTTGAGAAACCCTGCTCTAGAAGCTTTTATTTAAACAGAACGCAGGGTATGAAATCTTTTAAATAAAGATAATGAAAATGCACTAAAAATACAGGACTACGACTTAGCCGATATATAGACCTGGAAGCACAGACACTGTATAAGTATATACATACGTATATAAGAAACAAGTATATTATGCACGTTTAATAATAATAACTAGTATTTTTACCAGTTTAGTAATTTTACCAGTTATATAACCAGTTTAGGAGGGATAAGACAAAGGAGTCATTGGGAGCCCAGCGAACTCCCTTTCAGAGGATATTAGAACTATGCCTAGGGAAAATGTTCATGCGAAGTACTGAACCTGGTCTGAGAATTATTCTTGGAAATAGCGCTTCACTTTATGTATAGAAATGAATAAGACTATATATGACAGGGGTGGCCAAACAAGAGCAGCAATATTTAAGAAGCATTTAAATTCTTAAATATATTTACTCACCATTAACATTAAACTTATGTTTTAATCCAGTGAACTCTCAGTTTATACGTGGTAAATAAAAGCTTGAAAATTTCTTATTTACCATACCTTTTATATTAATTGTGATGCAAAAAGGAGCTCAACCAATGTATTTCCGAGAGCACATTATGGTCAAGAGCCGCATGTGGCTCAGGAGCCACAGTTTGGCCACCCCGATATATGGTATATTTATTTTGTATGTTCTCTTTTTTTCTCCTTGCTTTTGTTTTTCAGTTTTTGTATATCGAGGAGTTAATACTTTCTGGACTTTCTCACTTTATTGTATTTTTACAATGTTAATACACACAGTGCCAAATTTCCACAAATTTCCAAAACGGAAGCCATTGGCATTTAACTGCACCTCCTGCCAATTACGGATTTCGCTGGAAGAAGTGTCATTGGTCACTCCCCTTCTCACTCGCTGCTGTTCACATTTCCTCCTGCCTGTAACAAAAGTCTTCTTGAGGGGGCCAAGATACTCCTTATGGTCTGACAAGACTACCACGGGTTCATCTCCTGGTTAAGGTTATGCAGAAGGAGAAGACGTCAAATGAACACCAACACAGAGGCTTTATGTAGCTTTGACACTTACTTTGTCAAATTTACCCAGGTGGCTCTTTGTGTGGGGGTCTCCTTCTTCAGAACCAGTCATTGCCAGCTGCTGCAGAAGTCTGCCAACCTACAAATGGGGAAACCAGTTGGAGAGAGGTTATATCACCGCCACAAAAAAGGGGGGAATCCCTACGTTGAAACCAGTTGAAAAAAAGTATTCATAATTCAGCCTGCTCAAGGTTTGAAACCTCACATCTGCACTGCAAGTTAAAATATTTTGCATGAAGCTTCCACAGGAAATTCCTGGCCAGAGTTTCTATCCCCTTATGGAAACTTTCGATGCCTCACATCAGCTCAAAGAGTTTTTTGTTCCACGGTTCTTGCATCGTGTGTGCATTGCTATAGGGAAAATCAACAAGGCCTGTTCTCTACTCAGCAAGCCACAGCTGTTAGCTTGAATGTTGTGCGGGACATGGGTTTCCATAGATATTTAGTGGGTGTCAAAGGATTAAACTCAGGTTGTAATCTACAAATCTGCGTAAACACAGAATATAAGGGACAGATCAGACAATCTGAGAATCACAGCTTTTATAAGACAAAGATGGGAGGAATCGAAAGACCAACAGTGTCTGCTCGTTTCCACTAAACCTATGCTATATCTATATAAAAACAAACAACAGTAGGTCTCTTGGTCATGCAGAACTTCCAGTACAGTGTACCACCTTTGCCTGCAGAGGGCCATGCACATACAGGAAGTCCAGTGTGACAAGAATCTAGCAGATGATCAAACTTTCAAAGTGTCCTAGAATGGCAGGCTAGATTTCCACTCGCCTTTATGGAAGGCCCTCACTTCTACAGAACAACCAAAAGGTTGTGACTGCCCACATCCCTCTGGTGACCTGACCCCACTATAGTCTAAAGGTAGGAAGGAATGCGCAAAATGGCAGACCAGCAGACTGACTAGATTTAATTTTTGCCACTAGTTCTCATCCTCATAAAGAACTGGTATTATATCAGACACAGACTTAATCTCAATCTCACTCACTAGAATGACTACTGTAAAACCTTCTCCAATAAAAGAAGCTGTTTGAGCTCATTGCTCACAGACACTCAGTCGTCATCCCCTTATCTCAACAATGGAAGATATTACAAGAGCAGCACCACCAATAAAACAAGGCTACTTGGATGCACACATGTCGAACAAATACGGGAATCAACGCCATGGAATAAAAAGAGCGATTTTACTGACTTCCAACTGCAGCGGGTTTCCTCAAGGGCAGCCGCTGTAGAAAATACAATAAAATCCAAGGAGAATGTATAGTCCAACGTTTCGCTCTGGCAAACCTCAGAGCATTTTCATAGGAACAATCAAGATGATTGTAGATGGTATTGGATGCTACTTGGATGCAGTCCCATTTCTTGTAAGTGAAAAAGAAACCACACAAACATACACAAGTTGTGGCAGTTTGGAAACTAACAGCCTTACCTGAAGCATGAGGAGAGCTGGACAAATTCTCAAGTGCCTGGGCTCCAAAAACATTTGACAGTGGCAGCTAGAAAACTCATTTCATTTTTTTCAGACTTGCTCTTTATGGGGAAACCTAGTGTAGCGCAGTGGCTGGAGTGTTAGACTAGGACTGGGGAGATCTGGAGTCAAATTTCCACACGGTATAAGGTTCCCTGGGTGGGACGGCCACACTCTCTCAGTCTAACCTGATTTGCAGGGCAGCACTTCTGGCTTCTCAGAACAATTGACTACGGTCAAAACAATAGTTGGCCACGTGACCAGTACGTCAAGCCGTCCTAAGTTTTCCTTATGAATTGGGAGGGCAGGGTATAAATGTCTGTAAATAAATAAACAAACTCTACCATAAAAGACTCTGGTCACCAAAAAGTTAAAAGCCTACCTGACCTCGCATTTGTGACACACTGGAAGAGAACCAACTCTCTCCCCCAATCGACAAAACCACCCTGCCTGGACACACTCGGAGGCACTTCTTGTCCACCATGGGTGACTAGGTCAAATGGTTATTTCAAGAACTTTGCAAGCTTGCCCTCCCCAGAAGGTCTTTTCCTCAAACAGTCAACAGCCAGGGTCAAAGACAGTTCTAGCTGCATTCCAGTAGAAGTTTCTCACTGCTTATGGCATGATGCTAAGCGGGAAGTGGAAGGAAACAGCAGCCAGAAAATGTGGTCTAAGAGGCATGTAGGATTTTACAAGCATAGTCCCTGAGCAAACGTCGCATTTGGACTGCACTACCCCAACACGTGATCCCCAATGAGAATTAACAGCCCAGTCGTCCATCTAGATTGAAGCACCCTTCACCTTTGTCTTCTTTCTGCTTCAGACAAACACAGCTACTCTGTTAAAATGTGTGTGTGTGTGTGTGTGTGTGTGTGTGTGTATGCGCGTGCGCATATATGTGTGTATAAAGGGATGCCATACCTGCATCAGGTTAAATCTTGCCACTTCATTGATTGGGGCGTCAGAAATAATTCCGTACTGTTCTGGGTTGACCACTGCAGGGCAAATGAAGCAGGCCAGGAGAAGGTCCGTACACATGGCTCTCACTTCTCCTACGTCCAGCCTGTCCACGCATGAGAGCGTTTTGTACATCTGAGAGACAATCCACCGCAGGCTGTGGGGGAAGCAGTAGGTGTTCTGCTTGAGGTAGCCGATGAACTTGTTCACCAGGGTCACCAGCTTGGCCTCGTTGGACTCCACCATCTCCTGGACTTTCTGCCTGAACCTGTCGGTGCCCTTCTCCCCAAAGAGCTTCTCCTGCTGGGTGGGAGAGAAGCGCTCAATGAGTTTGTTGGGGTCCGTCTCCAGGTGGTCCTCGTCCTCCACCAGCAGCTGCATGATGGGCTCGTGCAAGGTGGCGGTGAGGAAGAGCTTTGCTGAGAAGAGCCCCTCAGAGAAGAGTTTGAACAAAATACTGAAGGCACAGGTGCCTCTCCTCAGAAGCCGCCTGGGGTTATCGCTCTCCTTGAGTTCAAACTCAATCAAGTAGCGCAAGACCTGGAGGAGGTAGCTCTCATCTTCCGGCATGATGCAATTGCCGTAGATGGAGGTGAAGACCATGTAGATGACGCTTTGAGTGTTCTCCTGGTTGAGTTTCTCCCCGGCGACCAGGCAGGAAGCAATAAGACGAGGATTCTCATGCAGTCTGTTGAGGAACTCCCCATAGGCTGTCTCCTGAAAGCCCAACTGCTTGTACCCGTCCACAAACTGCGTGTCCTCCAAGACCTTGGCATGCTGGCAGCACTCAGCTGGGGAGGCTTCGGCACTTCCAGAACAAAGGAAAAACGCTTGTTTATTCCAGAGAGTCATATCCCACCTTCCAAACTAACTCATCTCTAAAGTGCTTACAAAGGATTATACAAATTAGCAAAACAAATGCGATGGGTGGCTGAGAGACGTGATGTTAAGTCTCTCCCTAGCTTTCTGGTGTTCCTGACGCTGCTGGGGTCTATGGCAAGCCCAGGGGAAAACACCCCCTTCAGGAAGTGTGAAATGTACCCCAGAGAGGAGACCCACAGCACAATCCTACCCATCTTTCAAGCACCGGTGCAGCTGCAACAATGCAGCCCCGAGGTAAGGGAACAAATGTTCCCTCACCTTGAAGAGGCCTCCGTGACTTCCCCCGCACTGCAAAATGCAGTGTGCGCCCTGTTGGCATGGCTACACCAGCGTTGGAAAGTTGGTTAGTATTGCGCTGCCGGGACTGTCAGAGCCTGTCTACAGGAATGGCCCAAAATGTCCTGCACAGCTGTCCCCCGGCCATCTCCACTTCCGAGGGGGCCAGGCCAGGCACAGCAGCATCATGTGGTCCCCCTTGGCAGTGGGGACAAGGACTGCCTGTCCTACTGTGAAGTACCTCCACTGATACTCATACCATCGCTGAAAAGCACTGCTTTACAATCCACCAACATATTCAAGGTACACTTCCTTTTAACAAAAAAGGGGGGGAAGGAGCTGTGTAAACACAGACAATGAGGAGGTACTTCTTGCAAGTCATCTTTAAGAGAGGCTGAAAAGCTTTCACGCCTTCAGAAAAAGGTTTTCATGTTCCTTTTCCTTGTGCCTCTTTCAAAATTCTTCCCTTTTCTACCTACTGTTCTTTAATGTTATGATGCACGTTCCCTAGTGACACTGAGCCAATAGCTGGAGAAACAGAAACTCAGACAAGCTATGGCAAAAAAGAAAAAAAAACCTGGTTACAAGTGTATGCCTCTGATTGAAGTGACCTGAAAAACACACTTTTCCAACTAGCTCTTTAAAAGAAAGGGTTATTGATCCAATTCAAATGTGCAGCAAAACACAGTAAATGACATACTGTGCTTGGGGTTGTAACACTGCAGGTTTGGGACAGGGCTGTTTGAATGTTCTCAAGTGTTTAAAAAAAACCGACAAAGGGAATACATCAGTGAGAATGCTAGATCAAAAACCCTTCTTTCCAACATACTAGAAAGGAGGGTTTTTATTTCCGAGGGGTACATTCCGAGGGGCACAAACAGCACATTGAAAATGGAGTCTGAAGTGGTATACGGTAGTCCTGGAGGACTCTTCCATGGGATTCGGGGGGGGGGGGGCAGGATCTAAATCAGTTGATGGACACCTGCCCTTTATTTACTGAGCATTTGTATAGTGTTTCCAAGCATTCAAAGCACTTTATATGCTACATCTAATCCTCAAAACAACCTTGAAAAGGTAAGTCGCTATTTTTATCCCAATATTGCAGGCATGGGGCTGGCTACGCAGTTCCCAAGTCTCAGGCAGGAATCTTTTTCTGCCCTACCTGAAGACGCTGTCAGGATCTGAACCTGGGACCTTCTGAATGCAAAGCTCTACCAGAGTGACAGCCCCTCCCCTTAACTCTGAACCAAAAGCTTCCATTTACAATGCACAAACTCTGCAGTGCCTGAGCAGACACAGCACTTGAAAAGATTAGGGTTTCCATAACCCATCACCTGGTTATGATCAGCCGGTCCAAGTTAATCCTCTGCTGTTTGGAAATCCATGCTGTGCGGTAGAGCTTTTCGGCAGTCTTCAGCACATCGGCGTTCAGTCTCTGAATCAGCTGCTTTTCAGAGTTCACGTACAGCCGTTCTTGCTTGAGGTGATGAGCCAGCGTGTGAATGTCCAGCTTCACCATCTTCAAGGGGGGTGGCAGAATGGGGGGTTACTTGCTGCAGAGAAATGGAAAAGAGAAACAGAACAAAGTCACCTTCAGGACAACACTGGGCTAACTTGCAGGTTTCAGTCTCAAGTGTGCGCTCATGGAGGTTTCTGAGGCACAGAAATTTTCCACCTTTGATCCCTTCTTGCTATTGGCATGACAAACATGATTGTTGCTGGTTTGCTGCCTTGCCTCTTTTTTACTTTGTTGTAATTAACTGCAATCCTAAATGAAATCAAGCCTGACTGCTCCCTGGAAGGACAGGTACTGAGGCTGAAGCTCAAATATTTTGGCCACCTAATGCGAAGAAAGGACTCTCTGGAGAAGACTCTGATTCTGGGAAAGACTGAAGGCAAAAGGAGAAGGGGAAGGCAAAGGATGAGATGGTTAGACAGCATCACCGATGCAACGAACATGAAAATGAGCGAACTCAGGAAGATAGTGGAGGACAGGAAGGCCTGGCGGGATGTGGTTCATGGGATCACGAAGGGTCGGACACGACTTAACGACTGAACAATAACAACAACAACAACAACAACAATTAACTGCATTCTTTAGAGACTTTTTTGTGATAGGAACACAGGGAGACACTGTTGAGTTCATCTAGCTCAGTGCTGCCAAACTGAGATTCCACAGGGAATGAACCGGGAACCTTCTGCAGGCAAAGCAGGTTGTCTCCCCCTGAACTATGAGCCCTTCTTCATACATGCAGCAGAGTCAGACCATCTAGTTCAGTGCTGCCCACACTGATTGGCAGCAGCTCTTCATGGCTTTTTCCCAGCTCTGCTAGGAGATGCCACAGGGCTTGAACCTGCACTTTTCTGCATGCAAAGAAGGTGCTGTACCACTGGGCTACAGCCCTTCTCCAATATATTTTACATATATTGCTAGCCACCCTGATGGTCCCTTAAATGGGATGGAAGGTTGCAGGATGTCAATATTTTAAAGCAAAACAAATTCCCTTGGAACAAAGGGGCCTTTTGAAAATAAAAACTACGCCTTTCAGACTGCCTTCTGACCAAAAACTTTGCATTATGTTTAATAAAATCTCTGTTTTTGAAGTACTGTACTGGTATCACGCAAATGCTTGTGCTGTCCTTTTTTAAAAAACAACAACGTGCGTTTCCACAAAGAAACAATTGAGTCAGAGGAGAACTACTCAGCATTTTATGGAAATGTGCCCTCATCAGAATACGCACTTGCACAACATTGTGTGGGATTATTCTATTCATTCATATGCAAAAAAAAAAAAACCCAGAAGGGAAAAATAAAGAATGTTTTCAACACCACCTAAAACACATCTAGATAACCACATGCAAATGTGTGTGTGTGTGGGGGGGATGCTGTGCATTGTAACAGATGAAAATATAAAGATGCTTTACGTTGAGCCAGCTCATTGCTCCTGTGGGCCCAGTCCAGTCTGCTCTGGCTCACAGTAGCCTTTCCTAGCCCATGTACCTATGACCCTTTTCAAAGGGAGATGCTACCAGAAACCGCACCTAGGACCTTCTTTAAGCAATGCAGGGGCTGTTCTACTAAGCTACAGCTGAGCCCACAGATGCTAACAGGAGCTGGTGTGGCACAGTAACTAGCAGACTGAGCTGCCACACAGGACTGAATCTGAAGCTCACCTCTGCTACATACTAACTTAATGGCCTTAGGCAAGCCACTCCCTCTCAGCCTCAGACTTCCCCACCTGCAACACAGGGGTGATAATTACCTTATTCAGTTGCTGAAAGCATTACATCAAGGTAATATAAGCGAAGTATTTTGCACATGCAAAAATACACAAACAGCATTACTGTCACCCCCTGTAACCTAGGTGCAGACTGCCTTCTGCCAGGTCAGACCATTGGTTTCTCTAGCCCAGTATTGTCTACTCCAACTGGCAACAACTCTCCGGCTGAGATTCTGTCAGATATTTTATAATGGGGGATGCCGAGCGTTTGCCACGCTCGGTTTCTGGAGTCTGCAGGATATCTAGGACCAAGAGTTCAATATACAAAACTGGATAGCGAGCAAGAGTCTAGAGATGAATGGCGAAAATGAAACTGAGAAAGTAGCAGGAGTCCCAAGTTGGGTGTGAAGGTTGTGAACTGGCAAAGTTTCTTGCAAGGACTAATATAACTGCACCCAGCAATTACAAAGCCGTACACACCCCAAAATAATTATACCAGAGTTGGCTGGGCCTTTTCTACAAGGAGTGAGACTTTCAGGGCTTTCTGGTTCTCAATTACGTTGACCTGTCTGCCAGGACCAATCCTGGAGATCTCAACCTTTCCTTACATTCTCCACTGCTTCAGCTGGGACTAGGTAGATAAATACATCTCAGTCTTGTCAGCACTGGCTGGCAGCTATCTACACTGGTCCTACTTGGAGATGCTGCCAAGGACTGGCCTGGAAACACAGGAAGTTACATCATATCAAAGTTACACTGCTGGTTGATCTAGCTCAGCACTGGCCACACCAACTGGCACCACCAGGCTCAGGGGTCTTTCCCAACCCTACCAGGAAAGGAACCCAGGATTTTCTGCATGCAAAGCAGGGGATTTGCCACTGAGCTACAGGCCCTGCAGAGCCCCCAATGCCAATGTCCCAGAATCTGAGATCTGTTTCTAGCTCTAGTCTCAACTAAATCTCCTTCCCCTCCCCCCCCGGGTTTTACCTGCACATTGCCAGTTGCATGGAAGCCTACAGCAGCAGGACCAATCCTGCCGGGACGCGAGAGAACAAAGCTAAAGCAGGTGACTGGCGACGTTTAAATAGGGCTGTAAGGCGTGTGCTGCTTCGGAAGTGCCTAAAAACCACCCACATGAATAAAAGCGATACTTGGATTCAGTGAAATGGGAAGCATGAGAAAAATACTCTCAACAGATGACTGGGCGCCTTGTTCTCACTTTCACCACTGTCTCTAAGCAGACATTAGAAGAACAGCCTGTGCTGCTGAGAGTCATCTGTGCCACCGCCAAGATATGGAAGTCAACGGAAGTTCTTTCCTCCATCAGGTTTCCACAGCAAGTGCTACAAATCATAAACAAGCTACTACTATGGGAAAGCGACTGACGACACTCTTGCTTTTCTGGAGCAAAGAGGGAGGGTTTGTAACTCAGTGGTAGAGTTCTTGCTCTGCATGCAGAAGGTCCTGGGTTCAGTTCTTGGCCTCTCCAGAAAGGGATGGGAAAGACCTGTGCAAAGACCACCAGAGGGTCACTGCCAGTCGGAAGACACAATATGGAGCTAGCTGGACCACAGAGCGGACTCGGTATATAAGGCAGCTTCCTAAAACAGATTCTTAAAAACCAACCCCAAACTGACCAAGGCACCAGCTTATTTCCGGAGAAATCAAATCTCCAACTGATTCTTTATCTTTTACATAAGGGTCTGCAGTGTTTGCATTTCTGTAAAGATTTTGTATTGGGGGGGGGGGGGAATACCCTGCATTACAACAGTGCCAGGCCTCAATCCCAAAAAGATAGCTTGAGGTTGGAAATGAAAACACAGTCTGTGGTAGAGATCCACAAGCCACAATGTTCCATTCCTGGCTCACATCCATCTAGAGAATTTTCACTTCCCACAACTGAACAGCCATGCAAATTAAAGTCAGTTGTCCACTGTCACCAATCTTCATACTGAAGATCCGTTGATAAGCTTTTAAGGAAAACTCCCCCCAAAAACGACACAGAACACAACCCTATGCTTGTCTACTCAGAAGCCCCTTTGTCCTCAATGTGGCTTACTCCCAGGAAAGTGTGCACAGGATTTCCGCTAAAGTCTTGCAGTACTTTAAAGATGAACTCAATTTATTTCAGCTTAAGTTTTCATGGACTGCAGTCCACTACATCAGATGCCAGGAACCCCAGGACATCCCAGAAACCACTGCACTATGCAAGCAAACCTGCACATCCCATGAGGCTCACTGATTGGTTGGTTTGTAAATGCCCCAACTGCTGGAACCACAGGCTCAATTCTAAACATTCAGCGCATCAGAATTACTTTGGAAAGCGATCACTGAAACTGGTGAAACATAAGGATAAGTCCAGGGAGCAGCGCTGTCAGGAATACAGAATGCTCCTCAGTCACAAAATCCTCCTGAAAAAGGTTACTTGGACAAACCATTCTGAAGTATTGCTTTAGAAATTTATTTAGAATGTCACCCTACCCTGCAAGAGTCAATGTTATATTGGGGCTGGACCCTGATTGAACGGGAAATATTTCTAAGGTTTATACCTCAGTTCCTAAAACATAAGCTTTTGAAGATGATATTAACAACTTCTGGCACTTGTTTATAAAAACATACTGAAAGACCCAATGTTGTTGCTGCAGGGATGTTGTGTCAGCTTCCACAAGGAGATATAAACCAGCACAACTGTTTTGAATTCACCATGACCAACAGCTTAATTTCCATATGGACAGAGGAACTGTGTAACATCAGCAGCCATCTACATTTTGGCACTTCCCGTAAGTGCAAAATATTGGTTCCAACACTACATTTGCATCTTAAACATGAGAGTCCAGAGTCAAGCTCAAAAATAAAAAGAAATCAGCCAGTCACATGAGGTTTCGCGCCAGCAGATGATAGAACCAGCCCTAATTTCAGGGTGGACGCTAAAACATAATTGCAGTATTACCCAAGAACTCTACAGCACTGCAAGGAATAAAAATGCATGCAATACACAGGTGATGACATCTCAAAGCACTGACATCTAGTCATTTTGGTAGCCCAGTGCAAATATGACATTTGGAAATGTACAACACATCAAAAAGAGGAGGGAGAGGGACTCAAGCAGAACTAAAATCATTTTTAAAAAATCTACATCAGCCATATAGTGGGCCCCTTCTCAGAACTGTTCCTGTTTATATGCCATTACTGGCCAAATGCTCTTCATGACGATAGTGGTGTTATGTGCAGACAAAGGGCGTATTTATAATTCATGCAGCGCCTTCCACACACAGCTCAGCCTCCTGAGTTTCACAGGCAAAACTAGACAGGTCCCTGCCTACAAGGAGCTTGCAATTTAAATGCAACTGGGAAAACAACTAGAAGAGAGATGAATGCACTTAGAACGTGATTATGGTTAGGAATAAGAATTAAGGTGGTCAGCTAAAGGCCACGCAGAAGGGACTTTAAAGGAGAGTGAGATGGCACCAAATGCCTGCTTGATTACTGTGTGGCCGAGGCGGAAGGCAGACTTTGCCTATACCACCACACTCTATCTAGTGCAGTGCACTCCACGGTAGCAAATGGCAACCAGTCCTTGAATGGAGGAGTACAGATGGCAGGGGTACAAATCAGGGACATCACTGGGGTAGGGACAAAATTGCTCCTGTTCGTAGTGATCTCAAGCAAGCCAAGCTTGCTTCCACCTCTAGTCTCAAGTCCGGTTCTCTGGCCATTCCAGAGCAAGCCAGAACAATGGAAATTTGGTAGATTATCGAGACTTAAGCAGCCCTTGCCTCAGAAGTTGCTTCTTTTGCTCTCTGGCAAAGCAACCTGACTGCACTGACTAACAGTTCAAGATTTATTACACACTCTACTACAGGCAATGTTGACAATTATTCTCCCCTACCTCCCCTCATAAAACTCTCCTGGAAGCATGCAGCAAGCTATGTTTTCCTGGGAAGATTTTCTGCTCCTTGTCACTTGGCTTAGCTGTCAACTCAATGTGAAACTGGGCAAGGCCAATACAAGGCAGACCAAGGGAAACAATACAGGAACTTGCCCGTCTTAAATTCAACAAAACAAGCTGGACGTTTCCTGCGCTATGGTAATCTGCTCTGGCTGAAATCTCACTCACTCACTCACTCACTCACACCAGGTTTTTCGTTTCCCAAGAGTAACAGCTAAAAAGGAAATATATTTTTGATGAATTTATGGATACCAAAAACATTTAGCCAAGTAAAAGACAGCTTTGCTAGTTAACTCAAGTGCCGTCCAGGCGCTAGGATGTTAAATGCACCAGGTTTGTCAATTAGCAACTTTTCTGTGTGGTCTGCAGCAAGCAAGCATTGTAAAAGGAAAAAGAAAAAAGAAAAGAAGGGAGGGCACCAGTACAAAAACAAAGAGAAGTGGGACCAGAGGGATGGTTAATCACTGACAATGCACTTGTTTTGCATGCAGATTCCGGATGCAGATTGTTTTGCACCCACGTTCAATCTCCAGGTAGGGCTGTCCAAAATCTTAGAGCATTCCTGTCAATCAGCAGCGAGTTAGATAGACCAATGGTCTCACTCTGTATCAGGCAGTCTGTTCTTTTTTCTTTCAGGCTATAAATGCGATGCAAATGACTAACCCAAATATGATTGGGCGGGCAGGCAGGCAAGTTAATTTTCTAGATTTATTTGCAAGGTTGAAACACATGGGTACAGAAATTGAGAAACACTAGGATTAGCTTATCCTGTTTTTGTAGGGTAGCTGCTGGGTCTGGGGGAAAAGTCACAGGCACCTAGCTGCACGGCTCACCTTGAACTTTGACACTGGTCCCTACGATTCTGAAACATGTTTTCCAGCCCCTTGGCCGCTTGCCTGTTCGCCGCGTACAAGTGTTTGCAGATCTGGCCACATAGTACAATTAATCATTACTACAGTGCAGAAGAAGGCCAGCGGGTGGTGCAGTGGGTTAAACCGCTGAACCATGAGCTGTCGATCGAAAGGTTGGCAGTTCGAATCCGCGATGGGGTGAGCTCTCGTTGCTTGGCCAGCTCCTGCCAACCTAGCAGTTCCAAAGCATGTTAATGCGAGCAGATAAATAGGTACCGCTTGCAGGAAGGTAAACAGCGCTCCGTGTTCCAGCTGCATGTTACGCGCTGCGGCAAGGAGAGTCATGCCGGCCACATGACCACGGAGGCGTCTTCGGACAACGCTGGCTCTTCGGCTTTGAAATGGGGATGAGCACCACACCCTAGAGTCGGACACGACTGGACTTAATTGTCAGGGGTCACCTTTACCTTTACCTTTACAGTGCAGAAGAGGTCTGAACTAGTGGCATTTGCAGGTTCTGTATAGTAGTCCATCACAGAGAGCTAAGAAAATCCTAGGCAACCTAGATGCCTTGCTGGAAGCATTCAAAAAAATATGACTGTTCATGCTCATGCAGGGTTGAGTCCTTAAGAGTTTATTCTGGCTCCTAAACATCAAACACCAGAACAAAGAGAAGGAATTTGAAGGGTTTTTTTTCCAGCTGAATGATGTACTTTTCCATATAATAAGCATAAGAACAAAAGCAAACACACACTTAAAAGCAGGCTGTGAAAGACATGGTATGGGTTAGTCAAAGCTGAGCACCTCTGAGTCCGCTAAATACAACTTGAGAGATTTAAGCACTCAATTTTTCTGTTGAAGTCAGAATTGCAAAGCTGGATTGTACCCTGTGATGTCTACCCACCATGTGTGATATTTTTAACATCACATCTCCAAATAGGGTTCCCAACAATTATTTCAAGTTCTTAGCAGGAAAGGATGGATGCAAAATGAGACAAATAAAAACCACCTTCACCACAATGCTTTACTTTCCCTAGTGATCTCCCTCAAATGATTTATTCACATCTCCTTCCCAACCAGCCATTCCTTTTAACATAGTTGAGTAGGACACTTCAGACATTCAAGAGAAAAGCTGCTTGGGACCAAACAAAAACAAGACATAACTGAAACGATTACATACACTTTCCCTGCCTCTATCCCCCTCCCCCACCCTATCGTATCCCTTAGTTCCAATATCTAGATTGTACGTTCCCTGGGGCAGAGGCTTGTCTTTCCACTCTATGTAAAAGAGCCATGTGAATTGATGGTGCCACATAAATAAATACGTGGCTTCACTGTATAACCATTTCTTCCTCTAGTCTACACCCATGTGCACAGATATCAACATATATTTGTCAATTGAGGATAAGACGTCATGCATCTGATGAAATGAGCTTAGTCCTTGAAAGCTTCTGTCACAATAAATCTGTCAGTCTTCAAGGTGCAATAAGTCTCTTAGGCTGCAATCCTATGCACACTTGTAATGGAAGAATGCTCCACTAAATACACTGGGACTTACTTCTAAGTAAACGTGCATAGGCTTGTGCACGTTGAGTATGACACTTCATAACTGGGTTATGTTACAACGGACTAATACAGCCACCCCTCAGGAACATGCTTTTTGCCAGTCTTAAAAGGGTCTCCGAGATGTGCACAGAGCCTTTCCTTTGCCTGTAGAAGCCATTCCATGTATCACAAAATGTAGACATGGAGAGCGCTTCTATGTACAAATCTGAAGCAGAGATGCATGTAGATTGCAACATGCACTAATCAGACGCACAAGCTTTCTTCTGCATGTGCACACATGCAGAAGGAAGCTGTGACAACAGAACTCAGCGTGAACAACAGAACTCAGGATGAGATTTAGATAGGAACTAATTTTATTCTCAACAGTTGGGAGTCAGCAAGAACAAGTTTAACCTCCAGCCCATCATGCACCTCATTATTTTCTCCCATACAAGTTAATAATTGTCATTTATTCCTAAAAAAAGAAGTATTTATTGCAATTGGGGACATTGAAAGTTAAGCAACACCTGTTCCAGGCCAACAGCGGGTGGCCTGCCTCTGCCAACAGAGACATCGTGGCTTTCTAGGGTTGTGCCCCACAGAAACTTAAAGCTGCCAACAGGACCCTTGCAACATGCAAGCCATATCTCTCCACATACACAGGTTGGGGCTACACAGAAATCTGCCCCCCTCTACCACTGACGCTAGATGAACTGGTCCCTATTGTCAGAATCCCAAGCAAGGGTGGAGGCATCATATCTGTCTGTGCACTACATGCAACACACACAGGAGGAGGGAATTTGCCCTCTTCAGAGCCAGCACACTGGGTCAACACATTCATTGAGCTCTCCACCATAACCCCAAGCTCTTTTTCCTGGTTAATCACATACAGCTCAGATCTCATATGAATGCATGTAGTGTATATGCAAAGCTGGGATTTTTTGTGCCAATAGATTAGCATGACTATCCAGAGACTCCTCACGTTATACTGTAACCAAGCTTAAGTACGAGCACAAAAAATAACTGCATATTCTCTCTTTTAGCCTTGCTAATACTTGCCTCCCCTTCCTCTACTGTCTCCCGATGTCTCTTTTAAAATTTGTAAAACAGCCCTTTTGTTGTTTTTGTAACAAATTTTATAACAAAATTTGTAAACAGATGGAACATACACAAATCTTAGTAATAAAGACTCAGTATTTGCATTGCGCTTTCTAGGGTGCAAATCCTAGGAAGACGTGTGTGTGCATGTAAAACTGAAGAGTGGCTTTTATAAGGAGTGAGTTGATGGGAGAGGCGAGGTCGCACTGGACTGGAGAAATCCTGATTAGCCACTAGGCTACATCAGCTCTGTGTGTGCAAGAGAGATATACCCCTACTAACTGGGCGAGGAGGCACTTTTTAAAGCAGTAGATCTCTTATATTCAGCAGGGGGATCTCTCCACTCCAGCACAGCATCTTTTCAAATGGCTGTCCGCTAGTGTTTCATTCAGTCTTTTTTTTTAGTCTGTGAGCCTTTTTGGGAGAGATAAATGTTTATTCATTTCATTATAAACCACTTTGGGAACTTGCTGAAAAGTGGTATATAAAACAGTTCTTTTACATAATAACTATAAAACAGGATTTAAATACCAATGTCAACAGCTATACTATATAAAGATTTCTTTTTACTCACACACAAAACCACACACACAGTGTTTTCATGTGTGCATAAAATAAGTTACAGTATACAAACATTATTTTACACACAATTTTATACTGTATATGGGAGGGAACAAAAAATAGACAATGGGGGGCAGGACCATCCTGACCTTAGGCAGAAGATGTATTGTATACAAAAAATACAAAAAAGTGTGTACAAAAAAGGAAGTCCAGCAAAAACCTAACCAGGCCACGCCCCTCGCCCAGGCCAGCCACGCCCCTTTGCCTTCGCCCCGCCCTGCCAAGGCCCAAGCAGCCCCCTAAGGCCAGGCCAGGCCCTGTCTACAGTCAGCGCGCGCCCCCCTGACGCCAGGCCCAGTGGGGGAGAGACGGTGTGTGAGCCGCGGGGAATCCGCCACCTTGGCCTAGAACAGCCTCCCTTCCTTTCCCCGAGGGACCCGACCTGTGAGGGTGAGAGCGCTTTCTCCACCGCCGCCGCCGCCTCGGCCTCCGTCCGGACCCGCCGCCCAGCGCGAGCTCTTCCAGCAGGGCCGCTCCTCCTAGTCTGCCACCCCCCCTCTCTCTACCCCCGCCTCCACGCGAAACAGGTACTGCGCATGCGGGAAGGGGAGCCCCGAGCAGATGGGAAATGTAGTAGGGAGGAAGGAGCTTGGCGTGAGTCACGAGGTAGCAGAAGAGCCTCCGGGGGAAGGAGGCGGAGTGGTGGGTGCATTTTTTCCATATTCTTTCTTGAGGTTCCAAAAAGCCTTGGGGCAGACTTGTAATAAACAGGGGGTGATCTCAGAAGACATCAAAAAGACGCGCACCAAAGCTTCAGGTGGAAGCTGTCAGTCTGCCGAGAGGGCAGGCAGCAGCACACCCATTCTAATACACCTGTGAAGGTTGCCTAACTTAAAATGTGTTCAGTCACGGGTGACAGGTTGATGCTTGGTCGGTCCGGGCAGATGCTTGACTGACCCACGGACACTGACTGGAGAACCACCTAGCACAACCTCTGAGTCCTCCACATCGGTGAAAGCGCCCGGTGCACCTTTAGGGGACAGACAGGGGTGGGGCCCAGTGCAGAACTTTCTTTCAGGGACCCCGTGGCACCAGCCCTGGACAAGGGCTCAGATTAGTTTTTCTGCATCTCAGTGCTTGGAGCTAAACCGCATCCTTTTGTTTTCTAATGCATGTCTCCGCGTAAGCATACCTGTTAAGGGTTCATGAAAATTGCCCACTCATTTTAGCTGAAATGGAGATCCACCTCTGTAAGAAGTTATAGGTCATCTTTGTTTTCTCCTCCCTGTCTCCCACTTCGGAATCAATGGGGAATCACATATGCACACAATTTTTTCCTCTCAGTCTACCGGACGGGACCTTCCTTTCTCCTAAGATTGCCTGGCACTTTCTTTATATAGTACTTTCTCGGCAGCTGGCTTTGGCACACTTTCTCCCTGGCTCCCATCTAATTTTGGAGATGTTGCATTGGCAGGTAGGAGGGGCTCGAACGTTGAAAGGCAACTGGCATCTGAGCTGGAATAAGAGCAAATGAGGCCTCACCATGCCTAGAACAGAACAAGAGCTCCAGTGGGCAGCACCCAAGACAAGATGAGCTGTTAAGTGCCATATGTCTATGTGAAAAATCTTATTTCTATCTAAGGCTGTTATGACCGGCAGTTAAACTTATCGAAGAGGGTAAAACAGGTAACAAGGTCATATTCACGGCTAAAACCGCGATCCAGCTGACTAAAACAATGACGATTTAATCTAGGTTTGACAGCAGCCAGTCCCAGACAAAACAGAGATTATTAAAAGTCAGTACTGATAGAGAAAAGCCGGACCAATTCGCTTTGGACTGCCTCAGAGGATGTGTCTGGTTTAAGACACGAAACGTCGGGCTTTTCTCTATCAGTACTGACTCTTAATAATCTCTGTTTTGTCTGGGACTGGCTGCTGTCAAACCTAGATTAAATCGTCATTGTTTTAGTCAGCTGGATCGCGGTTTTAGCCGTGAATATGACCTTGTTACCCGTTTTACCCTCTTCGATAAATCTTATTTCTGTTCTGTATTCACATTTTTGCATTCTTTAAGCAGCTGGTTTTAATACATGCCTAGAAAGCATTTTTCCCCAGCAAGGCAGCCCTGAAGAACCATTGTTGTTCTGAATTGACCTTAAAATGATTATTGTGCTTAAACCCTTATTAAAGCCTTTCCCAGTTAATCACATACTAATGAGATGTCTGCAAAGAGGAGAGCAAAAGTGCATGCAGGAAGAGAGGGATTGTACATTGCAAGATCTCCAGAAGGGACCAGCGTGTCTCTATGAGCTTTATATAGACACACTGCACACCTCTGACCATGCATCTCTCTGAAGGGTGTGTGTGTGAGAGAGAGAGAGAGAGAGAAAGAAAGAGGGGTGTGTGTATATATAAACTAGGGCTTCCAGAAGTCAAATACTGGTGCCTTAGTTACCGCCTAGTCAAAGGAGGGCATGAAGGGAATAGTTGTGGTCTGCTCACGCACTTGCACGCAACTGGTATTCAGAGGTATTCTACATCTGAACATGGAGGTTCCATTGTGTGTTCATTCATTGCTGATGAGGAAGGTCAATTTGTGAACAGTTGGTTACTTAAAAGTATAATTTATTTTATTGTTCAATTGATATTGTTTTAAAACAACTGCTTATTGCAAACATGCCTTAAGCTTAAGCGGAGCACAATCCTATGCACGTCAACTTGGAAATAAGTTAACACTCCAGTGTGTAGGATGGCAGCCTTAGCCATCTTGCACAGCAATAGGGCAAAAAAGAGGCAGGGTATAAACCCTTTAAATAAATTAAATCACTAGAAACTCAAAATCAGTTTCTTAATTTCACACCTAGTGAGGTCTGATTTGTGCTTTAAAAGAACAACAACCCTCAGTTCATTTGTGTGACTCAGAAACGACACACTTTGAGCATTCCAGTGCCAGAAATTATGGCACTGCTCCCTCTAGAGATAGTGATGAAAAACAGCACCTAAAACAATCAGGTTAATGCAGAACAACTCACAAGTTGCAAGTGATGAACAGTGACTAACAGAAAATCAACACTCATTCCAACCTATTAGACCCCAGTGAGTGCTTTGAGCAACGCCTGAAAGAAAATAGTTTTTTAAAAAAGGGCTTCCCCCAATTTTTCTGGAATTTTTTTGGTGGAAATTAGACAGGTGAAACTATTTTTTAAAACAATTTTCAGATTTCTAGGGTCACCCCACTGACCCCCCCAGAAGAGCAAATATCACTGTTTTTAGGGAAAATGAGGTGCAGGAATTGGTTGCAGGGTACCCCCTCCTCACTGAAATTAGAAATGAAACTTTGGCTTTTTTTTTCATGGCCAGGGCCCTGGCTTTTTGGGAGCACCTCAGGTGCAGGTGATCAGTTGTACACAGCAGTAAGCAGGAGCAACACCAGGCATTGCTCAAAGCCCTCATTGGAGTTATATGGGTAACAGAATAGACCTAATGCAGTTATTTTCATCATATTGCATCATTTCCTATAGTTTGCCAGTGAATTTCTGCTTTGTTTTCATGGCCAGGTCCCTGGCTTTTGAATCCACTTTGTTTCTAGCACCCCAGGTGCAGGTGATCAGTTTTACAGAGATGTAAGTAGGAGCAACACAAGGTGTTGCTCAAAACACTCATTGGTCCTTAGAGGGTAATCTAATGCTGTTCCTGTAAGTTGGCTGTTTGTTTCTGGAGGGGGGGGTTCTATTCCCCCCTCAGGCTGAGCCTAGCAAGGGTTGAAGGTTGGGGTACTAAGAATTCTGTCTCCAGCCTCAAATTGACTGTTTGCAGGGATCTGCCAGGTGGCTGTGTTATACTGATTTTCAGCAGGATTTTTGCAGGCAGCTCAATGTAGATGTTTATTTCTAGGGGGGGGTTCTTTCCCCCCTCATCAGGCTGAGCCTATCAGGGCAGGGGTGAAGGCTGGGCTACTCAGAATTATGTCTCCAGCCTCAACTGAGTGATTGCAAGAACCTTGCAGGTAGCTGCTGTTTATATACTGATTTTTAGCTGGATTGTTGCAGGGAGCTCAGTTTACCTGTTTTATTTCGGGGGGGGGTTCTTCCCCCCCCCCCCGGCTGAGCCCAGCCTGGTGATATGGTATTTTTCCAGTAACAAGTGCATTCAAGGGTCAGGAACTAGCCTCCAGCTAGGTGGGTGTGGGTGGAATAACAGCCTTTGTTATAAGGCTGGCTGTATAACAAAAGACGTTTGCTTTGCTGATTGGGTATTTAATTTTTAAATACCCCATCAAGAATGATCATTGCAAGATGATTTTGCAAAAACGAACTCTCAAGAGCTATTAAAACAAAACCCTTGCAGGCATGGACTTGTAACTTCGTGCACACTGTGCTGAGACATACCCCTAAAGAACCCTAAAGCACAGAAGCTGTGTGCACAACACAACTATGCGTTTGTTTGAGATCTTGTGTTGTCAGGTCTATGCTTTACATAGGAATGAATGGACAAATTTGTTATGCCTTAAACCCCAATGAGTGGCGTTTGCAACACCCATGCTACAGGTATATGGCACACCTGGGAATTTTTTTGCAGCTGGTTTTCTCTATTTGGGGGTACCTTAAACATGTGACAAAAACTGGCATTTGGAAGTTCTGGGGAAATATGGCCTCGGGGACAAATCGGTATAAGAGCCAAATTACGTAGATGTTGCATCCATATTTGTGCAATATAATTTTGTGTGTTTTTAAATTAAATGCAGCCTTCGGAGGCTGTGAACTAAGATCAGAGGAGCTGTGTGTGTGTGTTTTCTGTCCAAGTACCCTCAGTTGTTTTCCCCACGGGGAAAGGTACAGGCACCCTGTATTGGATAAGTGAGTGTGTGTATGGGAGGGGTGTTAATTCCTCTGCTCTTGAAGTAGTTTTTCATTTAAAAAAATCAAGAAAGCATTACAAACAATTTATTAATTCACTTAATGTTTAGACTGCTTTTCCAGGTGGTCAAAGTGGTTTACCAAAAGATTGATTAGAATAACAGTCATTAAAACACAATATCTTATATGAACAAAAATAGCAATCAACAATTACCGAGTTGGGAAGACCTTACCAAATAAAAACATGTTTAGCTTCTTTCAGGAGTAGGAGCTGTATGGGTCTTTCTGGAAAAGGAGTTCCACAATAGTGGGCTCACCACCAAAAAGCCCCATCTGGACTGTTATGGACCGAGCCCATATGGACTGTTAATCCATAAAGATATCTGCCAATGAGATGTAATAGAGTTAATTACTCTAAAACAACTATGAGCTGCAACGGCCAGAGATCCGTACCCCTGAATCAGATCTCTGGGCCTGGGCACGAGGGGAGGATGCCATCCTTCAGAAACGTATATTGGTTTTATACCACTTTTAACTGTCATGGCTTCTTGCAAACAAGCATGGGAATAAAACCAATTTCAAGTTTTCATGGCCTGCAATGATCATAGAGTGTTCAATAGACGGGTAAACAGCCATGGCAAAATATTAGATAAGTAAAAATGATAAAACAGACCGACCGCAACAACACTGACAGACCCCATCCGCTGCAGACAATGTGTCTTCCTGCTTTACACAGATTGAATATAGTTGGTTGTTAACAGTTACCGCTAGTGTTGCTGTGTTGGATTTGTGCTTAACGGAGGTTGGAGATTTATTTATTTTATTTTTATTTTCCTGCCTTTTCCTATGCCGAAAGGCAAATGCCCAAGGCGGCTGCGTTCTTAATCTTATATGGATGCTTGCGCCTGTGTTCTTTTGTAGTATATGTGGTTCTATAGTTGAGTGCTTACAGGATACCTACATTGGTCGCTCACCTGTGGTTTCCCATTTGCAGATGGATGCCTCCATTATCTCCTCTGGTCACCTGGGTTAATGACCAAGTTTGACTTTGAGGCTGTTCCCGGCTGTTCCCGCCTTTATGTATCGTGGCGGCACTGCCTTGTGTAACATCTTCCCACCACATAGGTGTGTGTTTGCTTGAAAATGCTCAATGAAACTTGAGTGAAATGTAGCAGTTTAGATCTTGGTTTTAATTTTAAAGCTTTTGTATTGGTTTGTAAATGTAAATGTGTGGATGTGTTTGTTCAAATCTTTTAATGTTTTTAGTCTGTTTTTAGTTTGTAAAGTTAGTACCAATACATTTTCCACGTTTTTGACCACCTACCTCTGTTTTATCATTTTTACTTATCTAATATTTTGCCATGGCTGTTTACCTGTCTATTGAAGCATGGGAATTGTAGTTTGATATGGGTGCTGAGAATTGTTAGAGATCTAGGTCACCACCATTGCCACAGAACTACAGTTCCCAGAATTCCTTGGAAAGAGAGCACATAATTATGCACATCTATTTAAACCAGTGTCTTAGAACACGTCTTGTTATGCATGTTAAGTAAGCACAACCCACAACATGGGTTGGTTGCTTGATGATCCTGGCTGCACAAATTCTCCTTGAGGGCAGATAAACAAGTTGAGGCAGTTTATTATAGCAATGCTAGAAGTGTGACTAATCATTTGACTGAGTTAATGCTCTGCTCATGTTTTACATGGTGCAACATGGTGCAACAACACCAAGAAATAGGGTCTGAGGGACTCCACCCACAAATTCCTCTTGACCGGATGAGTGTCTCTCTTCCTCCTGCTATGGGGAAACTCTGTTGGACATTCTGACCAAAGTCCCCCACAAAGGCACTGTATATGGAAGCTCAAGCCGTTGTATTCCAGTTAATTACTCTAAAACAACTATATGCTGCAGTTTGGGTAAACAATGCCATTTTTGTGCATCACCTCTGCAGAGGATCACCCCTGCACATTGATCCTTTTGTGCTTGTACAAAAGGTGTGTTTAGGAAAGTGCATTAAGGGTAATTAAATGCTTGTTGGAGTCATCTTATTCTGACTTGAAAGCTTGATTTAAGAAGGGTTTGGATACAGTGTTTCTCTTCCCCATTGTGGGTTACGAATGTGCAATGACCTAGCTTGGATTTATTATCTCAGACAAGTTTTTGCACTTGTGGTTAAGGGTCACAGAGGTCAGGACTGATGTGGGTTTGTTACTACTTAACACACTTTAATCCTCCTGGTGCGCTCACAATGAATGGTAAAAGTGTGGACTTCCCCCTTTCTTTTAATGCATATTTATGGACAAAATGGGGATTTGAAGCTATGTTAACAGTTGTAGGTTATACAACCATGGAGTGGATATTACTTTGCTTGATGTGAAGTGCTTGGTGTTCTTGTGTACATTCAGCAGGACAAATGGTTTCCACTTATTTCAAATAACGCTTTTCACTGGAGTGGGGGATCTCATCCACATGAATTTAAGTATCAAACCATTAAGTGTAGTCATTTGAGAGTAATGAATCTACCATAAATGGGTATATACCCATGGGCTGTCCATGTAGACTGTTAAAGGAGTGGAATTAGAGATTGTGTTTTCAGCATTTGTCTTACTTCAGAATCAGGCACTGTTTTCTGGTGTTTTCAGACTGTGGAATTCTCTGCCACAGGAGAATGTTTTCCTCCCTCTCTGCTTGAGTCCCACTGTCAGCTGATGACTACTTTTCCATAACCCACCTTTAAGCTCCAGGAATAGCTTCAGTCAGTGTGTGCAACAAGACACTGTGTGATGTTGCATTCTGAAGTGGAGTTTTTCCCCACCGTATATAAATTGACATCTGAAGTAGGAAACACATAGATGATTGCAAGAAAAAAAAAACACTTAATTTTCATTCGAAAGCTTTCATGGCCAGCAGATATACCGGTAGTTAGAGAAACAGGTAGTACGGGTAACGCAGCCATATCTATGTAAAAAACACAGCAATCTGACCGAAGTTTAATCGTCATTGTTTTTAAACTTCAGTCGGATTGCTGTGTTTTTTACATAGATATGGCTGCGTTACCCGTACTACCTGTTTCTCTAAAAACTTAATTGTGTGTACGTTTCACTCTACAGTGCCAAAATGTCAAAGAGATGTGAATGCAAGTTATCCACACATGTGCCTCTTGAGAAGCAGGTTCCATGTTTTTTTTTACTACATGAACATAAGAAGAGCCCTGCTGGATCAGGCCAAAGGCCCATCTAGTCCAGCTTCTTTTTTGTCTGTTTTAATCCTCCCTCCACTCAATTTGAGTGGATTATGGAAGCGTGTAATGCTCTTATTTCTGTGAGGAACATTATAGCCAGGGTGTCATCCTAGCAACCTGAGTATGTGACTCTGACCTCTTAGAAGGAAAGGAAATAAATGTAATAAAATGCATTTAACTACACGCACATGACATGTTACACTACTCACAGAAGGATTCATGTGTACAAATGTCGTCATGGGTGTCCTGTTTTACCTGCAGATTCCATATTTAAGGCATAATGTGTGAATCAGTATTGGGGGGGCGTTATTATATATGAGGGGCAGGGACCAGTAGCAGCACAATCTCTGAACACCACCCCCTCCCCATAATAACCGGCTCCCAGGCTCTGGTTGAGCGACTCATCTGTGGAACTCCTTGCCACAGGATGTGGTGATGGCACCTGGCCTAGATGTCTTTAAAAGGGGTTTGGACAGATTCATGGAGGAAAAGACCATCACAGGTTACAAGCCATAAGCAACCTCCTGGCTTTAGAAGTGGGTTTTCTCTGTGCCAGGTGCAAGGGAGTGTCAACGGGAAACAGGTTATCTTGTTGTCTTGTGCTCCCTGAGGCATCTGGTGGGGCCACTGTGTGATACAGGAAGCTGGACTAGATGAGCTTTTGGCCTGATCCAGCAGGGCTCTTCTTATGTTCTTATGACTGACTGCTAGGCCTGGTAACCATAGAAAATTACAGGCGGATCCTAGCCTTCCAAAAGCGATGTCCCCCTCCCAGCCAATGGGGTCTATCCGTCTGGTCCATTGTACGGGCTCGGATTGGCCCGCGACACCGGTAGCCCAGCCCAATGAGACTTGAAGGCGGCAGGTCGGCGCCCCCCCCCCCCCCAAAAAAAAGCCAGGACGAGAAAGGAAGAGGCGAGGCCGAGGGCGACGACAGCGCGGGCACGCGACGCTGATGCATCATGGAGCTAAACCGGCCAATTGGCATCGGCCAGCTTGGTGGGTAGCCGCCAATCGCGAGCCTCCAGCAAAGGAGATTGGACCAATAGGATGACTCCACGCAAGGCTGCGGGAAACTATATAAAGACGGAGGGCGCTTGGGCCCGGCACAAGGCTGAACGGCGAATCAGTAAGAAGAAGATTGTTTATAGCGGCTGTTATAGGGCGCTTAAGAGGCCGATCGCGTGGCAATAGAGGTGAGGCTTGGGAGCGGCCTGACTTGGGGGTGGCTGCCCATGGTAGGGAGCTCCTAAGGGGGGGGGAACATGGGTGTCCCCTTCTCGCTACCCCAGCCGGTGTCCAGTTGTCTCTGGTATACCCAGTGCCTCTTCTTTGAGCTTCTCTCTGGGGATGTTAAGTGCCTGGCTCGCCCTCTCGCTTTCCTGCTGAGCCCGGTTTTTCCTCCACATTGTATTTTTATCCCAAATTGCTGCTTGTATAGTTATAACTGTAAGACTGTGTAGTTAAGTTGACTTATTGCCCTTATTACTATTCTTTATTTTCTTTCCCCCCCCCAAAAAAAAATCGCCAATCTTCCAAGTCTCCTGGGGGGGATATTGGGAAGGGATTGCCAAGCCGAGAGGATGGAAGATCAAAAAGGGGTCTATATAACGTTGCATCTTGTTATATCATATTTATAAGTTTACCTTTTGGCTTTATTAGAGGTCTCTCCTTTCTCAAAGGAGAAATGAGAAAATATCTTGGTTTAGAACACCCTTAAGGACCCGTTACAATACTGTCGTGTTACGTTGGGTTTGCTTTCTTTATAGAGAGAGGAAACCCATACAGGAAGCTGGTATAGTTTGCTAGTCAGTGTATACCTGCTGTGATTATGATTGGGGGGGGGGTTCTTCTCTTTCCCTCCCATCTAATGGCTTCTTGAGAGGCTGGAACCACAGCAGGCTGTGTTCTGGTTATGCCATGCTAATTTCTTGTTCTAAGCATGCTGCCACTATCTGCCAAGCTAAAAAAAAAAAAAAGGAGGAGGAGAGTGGTGAGGTCAGGATCCCTCTACCACGTGTCCTTTCTGTCTCTGGCGCCAGGCAGCTTTTCCTAGGGTGCCGGGATCCTTTAGAGTAAGTTGAGTTGGTGATGTGGCTGGCAACTGTTCACTTGCACACTTGGTCTGGTTATAAAGCAATTAAGTCAGTTTCTCGGGCTTAAGTTGAAACTTGTAAGAGGTGAGCCTGTGTTCACCTTGACTGTTACTTGTCAAGTAACAAAACAATTGGCAGGATACAGTGGTTGCCTGGCTAGTATTTCTGCTTATCCTTTTCTATGGATGAAAACGTTTCTTTAGGTATTCAGTGAATAGAGTAGGGATTGTATTGGCTCACTTCCCTTGAGCTGTCTGAAATCTCATGACCGTTCTTATAAAAATGCTTTTCTAAAATGTCTGACTTAGTGCAGAGTGACTTTTCAGCCCTTATACCTTCTGAATGTGCCCATTAACCCTCCAGTGCCCAGGCTGGGGTTGCATGGTGCCTGTAAGGTGCTATGAGCTGGGGTACTGCTACTTTGTAAACCTGCCTCCATTTCTCTTGTTCTGTAGCTGTTGTGTGTGGCGTTCCCTCATGCCTGGCATTGTAACTAACATTAGACTTTCCTTCCTGCAGAATTTTTCCAGCTGGTGTGTGACATACCACGAGGTCAGCATGAAGTTTGTGCTTGTTTGTCTGCTGCTTATCGGCAGCATCTTTGCCGATGATGACGACAAGAAGGAAGACGTAGGGACTGTGGTTGGCATTGATCTGGGAACCACATACTCATGGTATGTACAGGGAGTGGGGAGGTAGCATCTTTGATTAACTTACTATTTTCTGGCTGCCTTGAGCAAAGGCTGATTGTGAAACATAGATAAGACCTAGTGCAACGTTGTGCATTGTGTTGCATGTCTGTAAATGGAATTGTGCAACAGAATAATAGTTACAGCTATAATGTAGCCCAAACCAGCTGTGGGATGCTAAGTAACTTGCACCAGTCCAGCATCTTTGCAAGTACTTGATAGTTGATGTGCTTGTTGCACTTCCCTTGTGCCCAGTATGTTGACAGCTTGCATTTCCTCAACAGTGTTGGTGTCTTCAAGAATGGACGTGTAGAAATCATTGCCAATGACCAGGGGAACCGAATTACGCCCTCCTATGTGGCCTTCACCCCAGAAGGCGAGCGTCTTATAGGCGACGCTGCAAAGAATCAGCTGACCTCCAACCCAGAGAATACTGTGTTTGATGCCAAGCGTTTGATTGGCCGAACATGGAATGATCCTTCCGTGCAGCAGGACATCAAATATCTGCCTTTCAAGGTGGGCATTTAAAAGCACCTTTTTAAGTTTGTTGTGCCTTTTTATTATATGCAGTGCTTCTCAGTCCTTTTTTGCTCGAAACTTCACGAAGCCCGAGGTGGGCTGCTGTTCTGTTGAGGGAACACTGTCTTGCTGAGGACTAGCTAACTGAATTCAAAATTAAATAGGGATTTGGACCCAGATTTAACATTGTCCTCAGGGGGTTCCACTAGTTGTGGAATGTACACGACTTAGTGGTGTCCCAGTTCTGTACAGCTTATGCACCACCACCAAACGTGGCCCAGTACTGCAGTCATATGTGGCAGCTCCTGGACCTCCTACACTTCCATGTTGAACATTTGCATATGGGGCTCCCAAGTTGTAGGTCAAGACCAAAGGGCTAGGTACATAGTGACTACTATTAAATGTGACAACAAGAAGGTGCCCCGTTTCACAAATATCCAGAGGTGGAAAATCTTTAGCAGTATCTCACTTGTGTTTCTTGGGTTAACAGTGTACATTAAGACATAGAATGTTAGAGTGAAAGGATCTTTTGAGGTTATCTAGTCCAACCTTCTGCTCAATGTTGAAACATCACTGTGGTTCATGGGTACACGACACTGAAAGCATGGGCTTTCAAATGATGGGACTTCTAACCCCCTGCAAGTGCTGTAGATGTTGTTGTTCAGATTTCTAAGTGCTCAATTCTGATCTCTCTAAAACAGGTCATTGAAAAGAAAACTAAACCCTATATTCAGGTGGATATTGGAGGAGGGCAGACAAAGACATTTGCCCCAGAAGAAATCTCAGCTATGGTTCTAACAAAAATGAAGGAGACTGCCGAGGCTTACTTGGGAAAGAAGGTAAGAGTAACATGACTACATGAAAGAATTAAGACATCTTAATTCCTGAGATTTTTGTGAGAAAATTGTCACATGAAGCCATCTTGTATTAAATCAGATAATTGGTTCACCTAACCAGACTCTTTACTCTAGCAACAACTCCCAATTCCCTTGAACTTCCTTGCCCACCCATGAGGTCCTTTTTAAATGGAATTGAACTTGGGACCTTTTTTGCACACAAAGCAGAAGTATAGTTATCCCAGAGCTATAGTGCCAACCCCACCCCGCTGCCACCATCCTGAAGCTTGACTGCTTAAATCTGCAGGGGAAACATATATTTGTTTCTCCTGGGCAGATGCTTGAAAGAAGCTACTGTTCTTCAGATATTCCTGGAAGGTGTTTCTCCAACAATGAGGCTTCAAAAAATGAAATCAACAACGTTGGATGCTGTAGCTTTGACAAAGATGATCAGACTGTGGTTGCTTTATTGGTCTTTATTCTTCTCTTCCAGGTTACTCATGCTGTCGTCACTGTACCAGCTTACTTCAATGATGCCCAGCGCCAGGCTACAAAGGATGCTGGTACCATTGCTGGACTGAATGTTATGAGAATCATCAATGAACCGTAAGTAGGCTTAGTGATTGTCTCATTTTCTGCAGATATTCAAGGGTAACAGGCTTTGTGAAACAAGAATCTGAATGCTTGATTTCTCCTAACAGTACTGCTGCTGCTATTGCCTATGGCCTGGACAAGAGAGAGGGTGAGAAGAACATCCTGGTCTTTGACCTGGGCGGTGGAACTTTTGACGTGTCCCTTCTCACCATCGACAATGGCGTCTTTGAAGTTGTGGCAACCAATGGTGACACTCACCTGGGTGGAGAAGACTTTGACCAGCGGGTGATGGAACACTTCATTAAGCTGTACAAGAAGAAGACCGGGAAGGATGTCCGGAAGGATAACAGGGCTGTCCAGAAGCTGCGGCGAGAGGTGGAGAAAGCAAAGAGAGCCCTCTCTTCTCAGCACCAGTCTAGAATTGAGATTGAGTCCTTCTTTGAGGGAGAAGACTTTTCTGAGACACTGACTAGAGCCAAGTTTGAAGAACTGAACATGGTAGGTGTCCTTAGAGGAATGCGAAACTTGTAAATGCCTTCCACTTGGGGCAGTACTGTTCACCAGACCTAAAGTGGGAAGGAAGTACTAGGGTTATTCTTATTTGTATCCTGTTCTTAAGGCTGTATCTTCACAAGGTGGTTATATTGAAACTGGATAGAACAGGACAGGGTTAAAATGGGAGTTGGGATCACACGTATGTTGGATCTCACTCCAGATTCTATATACCTTAAAATAAAATAGCTGAGAATAGTGGTGGAATCAAAGTCTTGTCTTGAAAAGATCACCATGATTGAACTTGGTGGATTCTTGTGAGAGGGATATTCACAAATGAGATAGAGTGGAGAAGGTTGGCTTGATCTCAGGTGGTCCATAAATTAAGGTCTTCCCGATCTTGAAAGGTGGGAATGTAGTCGAAACGTGGTAACTCGTCTCCACTGAAACTAGGATTAGACAGCGCTATATATTCACAAGTACTTTTAAATTCTTTTTTAGGATCTTTTCCGTTCCACCATGAAGCCTGTCCAGAAAGTCCTGGAGGATGCAGACCTAAAGAAGTCTGACATTGATGAAATTGTGCTTGTTGGCGGCTCCACTCGAATCCCCAAGATCCAGCAGCTTGTGAAAGAATTCTTCAATGGCAAGGAACCCTCTCGGGGCATCAATCCAGACGAAGCTGTTGCTTATGGTGCTGCTGTCCAGGCTGGTGTACTCTCTGGGGATCAAGATACTGGTGCGTTGAGTTCCCTTTTAACCGGGTGGCTTTCCATTGATCTCATGTCTTAATGCAATGGCAGCTCAGGGATATTAATGACTTGTGTTCCATACAAGCATTCAAAGCAGCCAGGATCTGATCTGCTGGCTATATATTTTTTGTCAAGAGAAAAATCAATTAACATTTTAAAAAAGGCAACTGGCAAAATTAATACAATTACATTGGATTTTAAAATGTAGGCTCGTATGTCTGTTGGCTGACAATTAAGCAAATGCTTGGGAGAGTTAATGCTTTATTGATCACCTCTATTAATTTCTTCTCTTCTTGCCTAGGTGATCTGGTGCTACTTGATGTGTGTCCTCTAACCCTTGGCATTGAGACTGTTGGAGGAGTCATGACCAAGCTTATACCAAGGAACACTGTTGTCCCCACCAAGAAATCCCAGATCTTCTCCACAGCTTCTGATAACCAGCCCACTGTGACAATCAAAGTCTATGAAGGTAAATGGCCTTTCCTCGCTAGACTTGGAACTCTTCACAGCTATGAGGTGGTGGGTTTGGGCATCTAGTGAGGGCATGAATTCAACCTGTTACGTCCTGCTGCTGTGTTGGGATTTCTTGCCATCTTGCTTTTGTTTTGAGGAGCACAGGGTGTAAACTTGAAAATGTCAGTTTAATATTAATCTTAAATGACACTAATTCAGGGTTGCTTTAATGTATGTATGTAAAACATGTTTGTTCCTTTCTGCAGGAGAACGTCCTCTCACAAAAGATAATCATCTGCTCGGGACTTTTGACCTGACCGGAATCCCTCCTGCTCCCCGTGGCGTCCCTCAGATTGAGGTCACCTTTGAAATAGATGTGAATGGAATCCTTCGTGTGACTGCTGAGGACAAGGGCACAGGAAACAAGAACAAGATTACCATCACCAATGACCAGAACCGGCTGACCCCAGAAGAGATTGAGAGGATGGTCACAGATGCCGAGAAATTTGCAGAGGAAGACAAAAAGCTGAAGGAGCGGATTGATGCCAGGAATGAATTGGAAAGCTATGCCTACTCCCTGAAAAACCAGATCGGGGACAAGGAGAAACTTGGTGGCAAGCTGTCTTCCGAAGACAAAGACACAATAGAGAAGGCTGTAGAGGAAAAGATTGAGTGGCTCGAGAGTCACCAAGATGCTGACATCGAAGACTTCAAAGCTCAGAAGAAGGAACTGGAAGAGGTGGTGCAACCAATTGTGGGCAAGCTGTACGGCAGCGCAGGCCCACCCCCTGGCGAAGGAGAGGAAGCGGGAGAGAAGGATGAATTGTAGGTCTTGAGATCCTGAATGTCGACTCTGTAAATATTGGACTTGGAACTTTTGTTAAACTATTGGACTCTAGATCTGGAATGTGACCAGAATCTTCACCTGAGTGGAGTTGGAAATGCTAGCCCAAAAGTGGCTGTTTACTGCTTTTCATTAGCAGTTGATAAATGTCGGGGGGGGGGGGGAGAGGGAAGCGGGTGGGGAGGGTGGGAAGCAGTGGAGTGTAGGAAGTGTTCACCTTGAAAACATTCTATTTAACAAGTTGGGTCAGTGTGCATTGTGGCGAACTTTTCTACCCTACAAGTGACAACAATAAATTTGTTACTTACACTGGATCTTGGTCTGATTTCATGATATGCAACCCCCAAAATGCTATAGGAACTGTAGAGGGCTAACTTTATAATGTTCCATGCAGGCAGTGTCTTGGGGGTCATAATTTGTCTTCCTACCCCCCAAACAAACACACCAGCCAGGAACCTTGGTTTTGAGCCTCACTGAAGCTCTTCTAGGCAAGTCTGGCATTGATGGCCTGCAAGTTTTGTTTGCCTCAGTACTGTCGTGTAAAAATAGGTGTAGGTCTTGGCTGAGAGATAGCAACATCTTCCTGTCTTAAGACATTCTATGACCAGTGGACTGGAGTCAAAGGTCTTGCCAATAGTACTTGCATAATATGCCCTGGATTAAGGAGACCTTGGTCTACTTAACAACTAGACACTGGTGCATCTTTCCCAAAACAGATTGGGGGGGGGGGACATCCTGGAACATATACTGTTCATTTGTACTCTCCAGATGGTCTTTCCCTGGTCCGCAAGATTCTGCCAAAAATTGGACCTTTGTGCAATGCAGGGAGGTTTATCTACCTACACCCATTCCTCTGTGGGGGGAGAGGAGTCCTACAGTTGTTCTATCCCTCAACAGCAGGAGAGTCTTAACAGCTGCCATACCACTTAGAATCTGCAGCAGTGGCAAAGCCAATATTTGAGCCAGAGCTTAACTGGAACAGAAATTATACTCTGCTCCATCTAGAATGTTAACACTAGATGTGGAATTTCTTAATTTTTGGTCCTAATCAAAAATGCCAATAAGGATGAGTAAGTGCCTCCCCTGACACCTGAAAACCTCCATTGCAAAAGACATTAGCAGTGCAATCCTATCCAACTTATGCCACCAGTGTAACCAGTGGTGCAGCGAGAACGGGAGGCCCCAGAACGGAAAGGGGATTCAAATCTCCTTTCTGTTTGGGGGGGTCTCCTGTTCTCGTAACGCTGGTTATACCGGTGGCATAAATTGGATAGGATTGAACAGAGCTCAGCCAGTGGCATAAGTTGAATACGATTGTGCTGTAAATATTCTAAAACAACATAGCTATGGGGGTGCTGGAAGGGTAGAGAGATCAAGTCTGAATAAGGCCCCAAAGCAGCCATTTGCTCTAGGAGGGAAACTTTATAGGTGCAAATACATTCAAAGCCCAATAAAAGCTTTGAGGGGCAGCCAGTTTATCAGGCAAAAAGGATTAAAAACACACAACTTTTTCCAATGGAACATAATAAAAATAGGAAATTCTTCCTTGGTGGAACTTGAAATGATGTAATAGTTTAATCTATTTCATCTTGATGCTCACCTATCCCCCTTAATCTCACACACAAACACACCATGGGTCAAATCTTTTATCTCCAGTTATGAATGCAAGTTGGGAAGGGTTTGTTGGAGGGGATTGCTCACTAGTTATGCCTAGTTCAAAATGGAGAACTTTTCATACTAAGGAACTAGATGATGCTTTTTAACATTGTCCATTAGGAAGCAGAGCTATGGAAAAACCATGTAAATTTTTGGTGTTCTGGGATGAAGCTTGGGTGGTGAGGGTGCAACGTTTGGGGAGGGGGGTTGCACAACCAGGCAGACTGACTATAAATATTTTGCTTAAATAGGTTTATTTAAGAAGGCTTACAACACAGTCCCTGTAAATTTCCCCTTTAATATCCATTCCACCAAAAATCAGGCAGAGGTGGTGCATGGGGCAGCCTTTAGCCAGAGCGTTGGCTTCTTGGTCAGACTCTTTGGTCGATTCTGTATTTCCTTCGCCTGCTGCTTCAGGCTCTTGATTCTTAACATAAGAAGCTGCTGGCCATGGAATGACACACATAGAATGGTCCAACCGTGCAGGGGGTAAAGGGGTCTTGAACTCTAACTGTGTCCAGTGATTCTTTGCTGCAATCAGAAAGTCCCAAATTTAAATTGGAAACGTTAAAGGGGACAGGGAGTAATTATCCTTTCCTCAGCTGTGAAACACTGAAACAAATGGAAACTATGACCCCTCAATATTGTGCCGGGGAAGATGATGGGGCCCTCCATGCTGGTTGGTCTTTGACTCAGCTTAGCCCCCTCACCTCCATCCAGTGCTCTTAAGGCCATTCACCTTGCTCAGTGCATAGATCACACCTCCTTAAATCTCTCCATTGGCTTCCTACCTGCTTCTGGATCCAGTGTAAGCTTCTTGTTTGTTCTTTCAAAGCCCTCTGTGGTCTTCCCCGTTCTATCCGTTCTTGTTTTCCAGCTCGCTCCTGGCCATGGCCTTCATTCTTCCAGCCCCACCCTCCTTAACTGTCAGGCTCCTACTCCCTTTGTCCCCCCCCCTTGACACCCCTTATATACAGTACTTGCAGGATGCTTCTTCGCTCATCTCCGTCAGATCTCCTCTTTAACCTACTTTTCCCACTTCTAGCCTATGTTCCCTTCTGTAACAGTTTAAATACCTGTAACTGAAACAGTTGCATATTTTTTCCTTGTTAACTCAATCCTGCTTCCCTTGTATCAATATTCTAGATCAGGGGTTCTCAACTGGTGGTATGCAAACCACTAGTGGTATGCAGACCGCTGCTTGGTGGTACGTGGGTCCCTGGCCACCAGGGAGTCTGCACCGTGCCAGAGTCCTGGAACCGGCAGCCTGAGCTCTGCAGAACCTGAGTGCGTGGGTTTCCAGGGCTGGAAAAGGCCCTCCCGCCCCACCCTTGCCCCCTTGGCTTAACTTTATAGGCCACTGGCACGGCAAACCTGGAAGTGCCGATGACGTTATCGGCACTTATTGCCAGTGGTACATGGCGTGACGGCTGCCCAGGAGGTGGTACGCCATGCCGCTGGGGTTGGGAACCCCTGATCTAGAACATAACTCCTGACTCCCTATGGCAGTTTCATACATAGTCAAAGGCCTAAAATTGTACACAGTGGACAACCATTCACCTTGGCCTCTTCCCGATATGGATTGTCTTCTCCCCCTAATTTCTGGGCATTAGCAATTGTCCCAGCAATTTTTAGGTGCTTTCATTAACAATACTACAAATAATCTTAAGAAAAGCTCACCAATATGGTATCTGTACATTGTGTCCAGCGCTCCTGTCGGGTCCATGCCGCCAAAGATGTACAAGTTGCCCTGAAAAGCAGCAGCTGCATGGGCTGCCCGACCTCCCGGGACTGAGCCAGTGGCTGAGAGTGCCTCCCATTTCAGGTCCGCTGCAAGAGGACAAAGCGATCGTCGTCTGGTTGTGCCACATGCAAAATGAACCAGTTTGAAATGCACATTGTTAAGGGTATGTGTGGTATCTTTGTGCATTTCTGAGGGAGATGCTTTTTTTTTAAGTTGTGCACAATTGATTAAACTTTAATAGCACAAAGGGTCAGGTAAGAGAGGCAAGGATTCAGTTCTGCAATGTGACCACTGCCGAGGACTTACTTATATCAATGCAGAACAGATCGTCAAAAAATGTATCGCCAGCCAAACCGCCATGTACGAAGAGCTTCTTCTCGACTGCCACCACTGCATGACCATGCCGAGGGGCAGGAGGCGTGCCGCATACTTCTGGCTGTAGCCATGTCAGTGTGGCTGCACAGGAGAGAGTAAGTGCATTAACATGCAGGCAGAGACTTTCCCCTCCAATGAGGAAATGTCTTGGAAGAAGCTACCATGAGACCCATTCCACTCCTCTCCTCCCTCCCCCCATTTGATCTAAGGTAAAGGTGACCCCTGACAAGTCCAGTCGTGTCCGACTCTAGGGTGTGGTGCTCATCCCCATTTCAAAGCCAAAGAGCCAGCATTGTCCGAAGACGCCTCCGTGGTCATGTGGCCGGCGTGACTCTCCTTGCCGCAGCGTGTAGCATGCGGCTGGAACACGGAGCGCTGTTTACCTTCCCGCAAGCGGTACCTATTTATCTACTCGCATTAACATGCTTTGGAACTGCTAGGTTGGCAGGAGCTGGCCAAGCAACGAGAGCTCACCATGTCGCGGATTTGAACTGCCGACCTTTCGATCGACAGCTCATGGTTCAGCAGTTTAACCCACTGCGCCACCCGCATTTGATCTATCTGCTTCCAAATCTACAAGAAGTTTAGCTAAACTGAGTTTCATTTGGTTTGAGACGTGTCTGGATGCTTTCAGTATGATTCAGAGCTTATGGTTCTCAGCAAGTCATGTGGCAACTCTGCCACAAATATAAAAACACTCATCTGGATTAAAATGAAGATTGCATAGACCCAATACTTCCTCTCTTACTATGGTCATCAATTAGCTAAACACTTATTGGAAGTAGCGTAGAGATTTCCATGACTTGTAATTAGAAAAGAAGTACAGCTTAAGGGTATTTCAGCCATGTATATATTTCCTCAATTTTAAAAATACATACATGGCTGAAATACCCTTAAGCTGTACTTCTTTTCTACTTATTGGAAGCTCACAGGTTGAGTATAATGGTGACACTCATCTCCTGTCATTTTCCCCCAACATAGATTATTGGAGATACACTGCTTCCGAACATGGAAGTTCACAACAGAACCACAAAAATCATCGTTTCAGGCCAAGGTTTTGTGAACTAACCAGTTTCCTGAGTTTGGATGCAATGGGAAATGGATTAATTCAAAAGCAAAAGTAGAGCTTTTAATCTCCATCCATTGTTTACAAAGGGAGAGCGTGGAGGAAAGAGGATATAAGTCTGAAGTTTGATGTGCTTTTTCATAATACCAAACTGTGGTCTGTTGCTGTGTCTGAGCTGGATCAATACAATCCTATACACATGTGAGTAAGTCCCATTGAATCCAATGGGGGGTCACTTTTGCAAAGGATTGTGTTGTAAGGATTGCAAAGTGCAAAGGATTGTTTTGTAAGTTACCTGAGTCAAACACATGAAGCGTCTGATCTTTTACAGGATCTGCCCCTTTCTCGCCTCCTCCAAACACGTACAGCCGGTTCCCAATTGCTGCCGAGGACGTGTGATATGTCCGAGGGGACAGCTGAGTGCCAGTCACTTGAGGGCTCTCCCAAGTTCCAGTTTCTGACAAGGAAACCAAAAATATTAACAAAATTATGAGAGTCAAACCTGGGATTCCACATATATTCCAGCCCAGGTGTTCTCAACCGGTGGTACGTGTACCACTAGTGGTACGTGGACTGCCGGCTGGTGGTATGCAAGTCCCTGGATGCCAAGATGGCAGCCGCCAGAGAGCCCGCCCTGCCCCGCGCTTGAGGTCCTGGAACCGGTGCCTCAAGCTCTGCAGAGCTTGAGCACAAGGGTTTCCAGAGTCAGGAAAGGCCCTCCTGCCTGCCCTTACCCTTTAGCTTACCTTTACAGGGCTCCGGCGCGGTGAAAACCCAGAAGTGCCGATGACATCATCGGCACTTATTTCTGGTGGTATGCAGCAGGAGAGTGGCGCCAGAGGAGGTACGTGGAAGGTAACACGTTGAGAACCCCTGTTCTAGCCAATTCAGGCACCCCATTTGAAACGCAAGAATGTATTAAGTGTCACACAGCTGTGAGCATATGAAGAAGGAGAAGCAGCCATTTGTGGTTTGGAACTTGATTTGAGACAAGATGCAGATTCAGCAACTACCTGCTAGAAATAGGGGTGCTGAGGACACCCCACTTTCTGGAGCAGGTCCTACCGCTATCAACACAGTTGCACAGTCCCTACTTTCCTAAGTGGTAAAAACTTCCAGGGGCAACACTACTGGGGTTTGGTTTCTTTCATATGAGAGACTGAAGACTTATCACATCTTTGTAATGTTTGCAAAAATATAAATACCCAGCTACATTATGTGTCAGGTGGGACAACAAAAGGCACCAGTTCTCTCACCCTGAAGCACCGGAGGCATTTTTTCTGAGCCGTTCCCTGGATCGTTTGTTATTTTGCTTTCGGAAGTTTGGAGGAGAAGGAAAGATTTGTGAATGGGACAGTTTCTCTCTGATGGTACCTTTTGACTCCTGGTTCAACATCTCAAAGTAGAGATGTACAGTACTACATCCTTTAGAAGGATGTGATGCCTACAAATTATGTGGAAGAGAACAATAATTCTGCGGTCCTAATGTCTGTGTGATTAGGCAGGAATTGGTCCAGAAAAGTGCTGGAGAGCCACCTTACATCTCTTTCTGACTCCAAGCATTCACTGCGATTCAGTCGGTCATTTCTTTGCACTGCAACTTTGCAACTGTGTTTGATGGGATCTCAGGGATTGACTGTACTTGCAAACTGCCTCTTTCATATACACGCCGTACATTCACCGCATTCCTTCAGCCAGAAGTGTGTCTCCCTTCCCAAGTTCTGAAGGACATCTCCCAGAGAGTTCCCTCAACTATCTCCTAAAACACTGAGGAACTCCAAGGCTATTAAGAAGCAATCCACATTATCCACTTAACAAAAGAACTGCCAAGCCAGAAGAATCCAAGAATCTGAAAGAAACATGCAACATACTGTAACATTGGTGTTGTTGTTTTTCAAAAGAAAGACACCAATGATGAGAAATTCTTACCCAGGTCCAAAACTTGCACACAATTCCTGTTCCCCGTTTCGCTGGCCCCGCCATACACCCAGAGGCTCCTGGGCTGGCTTGTGGGAATGAAGGCTGCATGCTCGTACCGTGGCAAAAGGCCTTCCCAGCCAGGCACAGTCCAGCTGTGTGCATCTAACGAGTATACGAGGAAGGCAAGACATAATTCAAATAGTAACTGGTCTAAGAGCTTTTCTAGCATGCAAATAACATACCGGTACATTGATTGATAGTTTTATGTTCGAATAATAATTCAATATTATTATATTATACTATTATTGTAGTCAGTAATTGCTTTAGCTACAGAGATTTAACAGGACATGACTACATGCTTTCAAGCATGTCTGTATACTCAAAAGGACTAGAAACTTGCATTAAAAAATTAAAGCTGAGATTTTTGGAAAGCTGAACTCTGTTCTTCATGCCATTCTCTGTGCTTTTCCTGCACTCCTGCTGCACACCAGCAGACGCACAACAGGCACTCAAGCCCTTACCAAGATCGATGAAGTACAAATCAGAGAAGCTACTGCTGGGATTTGCCCCTCCAACAATGACAACTTTCCCTTTACTACCGCTTGGGTCCAGTGGAGGCAGATACAAGGCGTTGTGGCCCACCCGGGCACAGGGGCTTTCTCCGAGCAGGGCAAGGGTGTACCTGGAAGAGAAGAATAAAATAAGCAACTGCAGCAAGGTTGTAGCCCCAGATGGAGCAACCGGAGAAAAACTTTACATCCGATCTGCAGTGTGCTATCCTCTTCATCACTGTTAGTTAGAGAGGGACTACTTCACGGCCACCCTCAAATTATGGGATGCCCTTCCCATTGCAGCCTGTCATGTTCCACCCTTGTCAGCTTCCTGACCATCTGTTGAAAGCTCTCTTTTCCAGCAACGGTTTGATTCATGGCAGCCAGAGTCACTAGAGTTTGCGTCACCTGGTGCAAGAACTCATCGCATCACTGGCAGCAACGAGTTTTCTCTTCCTGACATCTTTTTCTTTGAGTTGGGATTGTTTTGTTGCCTCATCTCATTTTGTATTCATGAATTTAATGGTGCCTTATCAAACTGTGTGTGTGTGGTTATGCTTTTATTCCATTTAAAATATTTTTATAAATAAAATAATCTCTCTCTCTCTCTCTCTCTCTCACCTACTTGACAAGGTGGTTGTGTGAGAGGGCAAGAGCTCTTTGGAAGAAATAGGAGATAAAAATGTAATATATGGTAATAACCACACACAGGAGAGTGAACAGAGGAAGGGGCAGGAGGAAATGGAGTCAAAGATGGTAGAGAGGAAAAATATGCGCAGGTTTCAGTGATCACTGCCATTATTAGCCTGAAGAGTTGGATGCGGGGAATGCTTTGCTGGCCAGCTTCACGCTGCTTCCCATTCCAAGGGACACTTCCTTGCAAGGTTATTTTGCCCCCTCCCGTGTGCCGAATGCTCCCCTCCCCAAGGAAGAGCTTCCGAGGAGGCTGCGGCTGGGAAGGCTCCAGCTTAGCCCCCTCTCAGGATCTCCACCCTCTGTGCACGCCCCCCTAGGTTGCACTCACACGTACAACGAAGCCCCACTTTGCGAACGCACCAGCTCGCGTCTTCCGGAGTCTCGCCAGGCTTCAGCTCCCGCAGCGCTGGCCCCATTGATGCAGTCCGAGGAGGAAGAGAAGGGCGGAGTTGGGAAAACAGACCCCGCCCTCTCCAGTGCCTGTTGCTAGGAGACTCACAGTGGCTCCCCCCATATAATAACCACCCTACACTACGTACAGGCAGCTGCTTTCTCCTTTTCTCTGAGTGGCGGCCGTGGGGGGGGGGGGGCGACACCTCACATCTTTGATCAGCAAGTTGGCTCCAGGAGGCAATGTAGCTTCAAAGGCTGTTTTGGTTAATAACATTTTTTCTTAATGAAAGCAGGTATCTTTGAATTAATAGTAGACTACTAGACAGAGAGCCTCTGATCACGTGCAGAATTCTCTTCCTTCTCTATAGGGACCCCCCCCCCCCAGACTCTACATTCTCTTCTTCCACATATCTGCGATTAGGGGGCTTGGGCTTTTAGAGTAGGTTTGAGCTACAGGATCTCTTGTGTGGCAAGGAGGAAAGGGATCCATCCAGTAGAATGTCCCGGGGCTCACGATCTTAAAAGATGCAGAAGAAACTCCAGCAAACAGCCACTATTGTGGGATGAAGAGGGAGAGTTGCTCTCCCCCTGTTAGGTCCAAGAGGAACAACACTTTTAAAAATGCCTCTTCACCCAATAGCTCAGGGTGTACAGTACATATGTACATATTTTTCTCGCTTTCTCCTCCCAATAAGGTAAATTGCAGGTAAGGTAAGCCAGTGAGAGAAAGTGACTGAGGTCACCATGTGAACTTTATTATTACTTATTTAGTGCCATATAGGTGCATGGTGAGCTACAAAGAATAAGAGTTCCTCGCTTCTAGGATTGCTGGGCCTCCTGGATTGAATCAGCATCCATTTCCAGTTGACAACTGAAAGCAATCCTGGAGATTTTGACAGGGTCTCCCTGGCTCACTGACAATGACATTATTATACCATATTTTTTTGATGGTGGTAGTGGGAAACCTCCAGGAATAGCTTTTGGGCTGTTAGCAACCCTAGGTCACTGCCCCAGGAGGGGCTGGCTTGCAATCTTCTAGATCAGGGGCCGTCAACCTTTCAATATGAATGATGCTCCTGGCCCTTTAATTAATGGTTGTATAGGCAGGTGCAGCTGCTTTAACAGCACAAGGTTCTGTCTTCTACACACAACTCTTAAGAACGCAGAGTCCCTAATGGTAGGTTGGCCACCCCGTTCTAGATAGGTTCATGAATCATCATGGCTGGCTGAGGGAGGATTTGAGAGGTCCCCAGTCCTAGTTCAATGCTACATCCCACTGACTTTCTAGGAAAAAGGCACAAGAATGTTCCTGACTTTTCCCCTGTCCCTCTCAGGACGTCTGGCTCAGTTGGTAGAGCGTTCGTCTCACAAATGCTTGAAGATCTGAAGGACAGCAGTTCAAGACGGCCGGAGTCTGTCGGAGAGCTGCTGGGCCGAGCTGATAAGCTGCAGAGCCTCTGTGGGGGAGTGGAGCTGCAAGCTGAGCACTAGAGTGGCAGTTAAGGTTGCCTGTCAGCTGAAACGTGCTCAGGCGAACCTCAGAGAGAGAGAGAGAGAGAGAGAGAGAGAGAGAGAGCTGGACTGTGAAAATAACATCTCGAATGAAGGGTTCTATGAAAGATTAGAGCGTTATTATATTGTTAAAACCCCTTGGGGTTTAGAACAGCCTGCCCATGTACACCGCCTTGAATAAAGTCGGAGGAGAAATCCAATGACCAGAAAGGCGGTATATAAATACTGTATATTATTATTATTATTATTATTATTATTATTATAGAAAAAAGGCCTTTTGTTTCTGTTCCCAAGGCATTAGGTAACTTAGAGAAAGAAGGGCAATGAGACTACAAATCCCAGAATGCAAAGGGACTGAACACCCCCCCTCAAAGCGATTACTGCAATGCAGCCTGGGAGAAAGAGGCGGGATGGAGCCGGAAAAAGCCGCCTTGATCCGAACCGGAAGGAAGCCTGGATGTCGGATTCAAAGGCGTCCCCGCTCCACCCACCGGAAGTGGATACGTTTCCTGCCGGTGTCACTTTTGTCCGCTTCTCCTCCCGCCGAGGGGGCGGGTAGAAGAGGAAGAAGACGACGACGAAGAATATATACATATTTTAAAAGAAGACGCTCTCGTGTCATTCGCGCGACCTAGAGCTCCAGGGAGTCCTTTTCCCGCCTGACGAACCGGAAGTACCTGGCCCGCTTCCGGTCCTTTCCTTTCTCCTGTCCCCCCACTTCTCTGTCTTCTTCTCCCCTCCCCCCACTTGAAAACGGCTCTCCCAAAATGGCGCCCCTCGACCTGGATAAGTACGTGGAGATTGCACGGCTCTGCAAATACCTGCCCGAGAACGACCTCAAGGTAAGGCTGGCAGGGTTAGAACCAGAGAAGGAAGCTGGGCCTTCCCTTCCCGATGGGGCTCTCCTGGGTGGCTCTGTTTTCATAGTAAGGCAGCTATGGAACTGGAGAGCGGGCCACACAGATTATTTAAAAGGGATGGACTAAGCACTGTTGTTGGAGTGACGTCTGCCTTCGTAATGGCTGTGTAGAGCCTCCATATCCAGGGACAGCATGCACCTGAATATCAGTTGCTAGAGGAGGAGGTGGTAATAGCAGGAGAGGGTCCCTTATTCGTGAATGGAGCTATATGTATCTATATCGTGTTGCCACTGAGAACTGGTGTAGCACGTTGGCTAAAGAGGCTAAGATCAGGACTTCCCCAGTTAAGTGGACTTAGGCAAGGTGATTCGGCCTTCCCCATCTGCAGTATGCTTACCTTACGTTGTTGTAAGAACTCTGTCAAGTTAATACTAGAGTTGTCAACCCTCCAGATTGAGCTTGGTGTCTCCAGGAATCTGCACTAGTCTTCAGGTGACGTTTGAAAGCAATCATGGTATGGAGACTTTGACAGAGCCTCCTTGGGTTATTAATGGCATTGCATTGCATCAATTTCAGAGGAAAAAAGGAATCTCCAGGAATGCCTGAAAGTCAATGATTGGCTTTGATCCCTGTATTGTGGGGTTTCCTGTGGTGTCTGGTTGGCCACCATGGAAATCAGGATGCTGGGCTAGGTGGACCCTTTCGTTCAGTAGTTTGTTTTGGACTGGTTTGGCACAGGGACTGAGAGGCTTGGACTATGAAACAGGACTTCCCTGTACCGTGAGCTCTCAGTGGGTGGTGCTAGGCGAGCCACTCCCTCTCAGCCTCAGTCTTTGCCATCTGCATCATAGGGATGATAATACTCATTAGCTTACAGGTTTGTGGTAAGGACGATATCAAGCTAATACATGGGAAGTGCTTTGCATGCTCTGAAAGAGCTGTATCAAATGTTGATTATTATTAGGTCCAGGAGGAATCTTTTTAACTTACTAGTCTTGATAGTTAGGTTCGACATCTTCAGAAGTGCTGTACCTGAGTACCAGAGCCTGGGGGGCAAAGAGTGGGCTGGGGCTATTGGTGCCATGTGTTGCTGGAGTCACTTGCTTGGCTGTTGTTTCAGCAGGTGGGGCTTTTCCCACCTCCCTAGTGGCAGGTTAAGTAGGTAAAGGTGACCCGTGACAATTAAGTCCAGTCCTGTCTGACTCTAGGGTGTGGTGCTCATCCCCATTTCAAAGCTGAAGGCGCCTCCGTGGTTATGTGGCTGGCATGACTCTCCTTGCCGCAGCGCGTAGCATGCGGCTGGAACACGGAGCGCTGTTTACCTTTCCGCAAGTGGTACCTATTTATCTACTTGCATTAACATGCTTTGGAACTGCTAGGTTGGCAGGAGCTGGCCAAGCAACAAGAGTTCACCTCATCGCGGATTTGAACTGCCGACCTTTCAATCGACAGCTCATGGTTCAGCGGTTTAACCCACTGCGCCACCCGCTGGCGCAGTGTTACACCTCTCCAAATGTCATCTTCTATGCTCAGTTAAAGGTTACAGGTTATTGGCATGCTCCTTTGTACATCTTGCATGGCTCGCATTGGGAGGTTGCAAATTGTCCTTCCCAGTTCAGCCTGTAAAGGATGTGCGAGTTCCTTCCATGCATGTGGGTGTTTGTTTTGGTAGTTGCCTGGCAGCTGTCTCCAGGAAGAGGGCTTGCAGCTAATATTGTGCTATGTTTTCTTATCTCATTGAGGCTTGGATTTTTACTGGGTCTTTGTATGGTCTTTGAAAAGAGCTGACATTGGGTGCTGTCTGCTCCCCTTTTGTCTAGACCACTACAAAAGTCAAGGTGGTACCATCTGTTGAACCCCTTTATAGTGGCAAAAGAGTGGGCTAGCTTTAAGACAGGACTCTTTTTGAATCCCATAACGATGAAATTACTTCTGTCCAAGGAGTTCTGAAAGTAACCTACTGGCCTGCACTCTGTTCTGAAGTGTGTTAATGGAAGAGTTTAATCCCATTGTGCTTTCTCATTTGTTTTGTTTTGGCAAAGCTGGTACGTGCTTTGTAAAGCCTTTGTTGTACTGGGTTAGACTTTTAGCTCTGCTCTCTTATCCACTCCCACCTATCCAAATCTAATAGTTCAGATAATAATGCTAGAGTAGACAAGATCTGGAATAACTGAATCAAGTACAGGCCAAAGGTCTCTAGTTAATTATATTTCCTAGTAATCTCAATTAGCTTCAGTGCTCAAACTTGAGTCTCTACCTTAATTGCCTGTGGGAAGTAAGAATTTCCTCCAGATGAGCAGGAGGGAGAGTGCTTGTAAATCAAAAGAGTGTTAATTCATTTTTTTTAATCTGCTATGTATGATGAACCCGAGTAAAGTAGTCGGGCAGGCTGTTAAAAACTCTTCCTTCTGTGGCCATATTTGCAGAGTCAATCTCAACCATTTCCCTAGCCTAAGCAATGGCACATGCAAGCGTTGTGTGCGTTGTGCCATACAGCTTGGTTTGGAAAGTTCTTACAAGTTCTTGTCAGACTTTCGGCCTAATCCTATGACCGACTTATGCCGCTCAACGACCACTGCGCCAGCCTAGGGTGTCACAAACGTGCCATAAAGTACATTGTGACACCCAGAGAGGAAGCGGGCACCAGCAGGAAGTCCCTGCATCCAGGAACACTGCTTGCCGGAGCAGGTAAAGTTTGCTCCAAACGGCATGGGGGCTGGGGGAGGGCAGGGATCGGGCCTGGGAGGGGGTGGGCTTGTCTACACTGGCTCACGCCGAATCCTATGCCCCTTCCCAGGCCTTTTCTGCTTGTACGTGGCTTCTCGGATCTGTGCCAGCATGAGGCTCACGTAGGTCCGAGTAGCTGCATTCTGGAGACTGGGGCTTTACTCTACCCTTACCCCAAGGAGACGTCCAGCCTGCTCCTTCCCAGCTGTGGATACAGCATGAGCTGCGCAGCCCCGCAGAACTACTGGCTAGGATTGGGCTGCCCGTTAGTTGCTGCAGCTAAAATCGACACACGAGAGCTGACTTGATGAGACTGACTTGCACGAGTGGCTGTCCATAGCAAAGCCCGCTATTGACCAGAATGAATTCTCTCTTTGCAGCGCCTGTGTGATTATGTGTGCGACCTGCTCCTGGAAGAATCAAATGTGCAGCCCGTTTCTACACCAGTTACAGTCTGCGGGGACATACATGGACAGGTGGAATTTCACATGAACTCTTTCTTTGACCCTGCACCCTCCAGCATGCAATTGGGCTGGTGTGAGCTGTTCCTTGTATGGTGGAAGAGCATACAAATACTGGCTTTAGGGGGAAACAGAAATAACATTTGAATGAGACACCTCTTTGTTTTTTCAGTATTCTTTGTGCCTTGGAAGGAAAGCGTGCGTGAATGTTCTTGTTACCAGTACTAGCAGTACGAGGTGTTCTGCAAAAATCAGAAGAGAGAGCATTTCTTGATTATGCTTGTCATCCAAGGAGATGTGATGTGTCAGTCATCTCCCCCCCCCCCCAACAAAGGAAGTCCTCTTTGCAGATAGAGATGAGTGCTTGAAATTTTTTCTGAATGACCAGTCTGTGTAGTTTTCTTCCGTTTTGGTCCTTGTACAAAAGCAGGTCGCCTTTAGGCTGCTCATCAGGAACACTATCCCTGAAGTCCTTTCTACAGATGGAATTCAACTCAAACCTGGATTTTTGAGGTTTTGAGTGGAATGTTTCAAGCAAATGTTTTTGCACCTGCCTCTCCAACCCCAAAAGAGGTTCCTAGAATGACTGACAAGTTAAAAACTAGAAATTAGACAAAACAATTGATAGCACTCATTAAAATGTACTTAAAACAGAAAGATGGCTACCAAACAAAATTAAACCAGCACAATATATGCATTAAAAGTACCAATTTAAAGAAAAATCAGCAAGGTGCCAAAAGGACATTTAGATGAATGGCTACTTTATGTACTGGATGTTCCTCTTCCTACAGCATTTCAGAGCCGTTGCTTGTTAGCAAAAGCAAGGATTGCCTTATGAGAGTGATTCTGAGTGATTTTAGCTAACTGCTAAAAGCTCACCTTTGTTTCCTCATTTTCTCTTTCAGTTTTATGATTTATGTGAATTATTCAGAACCGGAGGCCAGGTTCCGGACACAAACTACATATTTATGGTATGGAAAAGATAAGTAGTATATAACTTATTTATTTTAAAAGCAAATGTTTTTGAACATAATACTGATTAGAGTTCAGTGAGGCTTACTCGTAGGTCAGTTGTGCATAAACGTACAGCTCTGAGCACCTCTTGTCATTGTGATATTGTAAAACATTGTTTGACCTCTCAGGGTGACTTTGTAGACAGAGGATATTACAGCCTTGAGACGTTTACCTATCTTCTGGCTCTGAAAGCAAAATGGCCTGATCGCATCACTCTCTTGCGTGGAAATCATGAAAGCAGACAGATAACGCAAGTATACGGATTTTATGGTAAGTGTGTGTGTTTAAACCGTCATCGTTTTAATGTTGATTATCAGAAGAATTGAATTTATTTCTGTTCCTGAAGTTGTAGGAGTTTTTGGCTGTGTAGTTTAGTTTCTTTTGCAGTGGGGATAATGGATGAGGGATTTATCAAAACTGAAAGCAAATATGAATGCTGTAATATAGGAAGCTGTAATATGGGGCTCAAAAGCCATCGTAGTGGCTACAGATGAGAGCCCAGGTCGCATTCCCCTACCTCCGTGAAGGGCCCTGGCTAAAGAGTGGGAGGACAGCAAAACAAAGGAGGAGAAAAAACTATTTAAGAAAAAACGCTGAGCTCTGTCTCGGAGAAAGACCACTGTGACCATCTCCTGGAAGAGGCAGGGCTGGTCTGGGGGCAGGATGCCCTCCCAGGAATGAGGAGACCTCGTGTGAATTGACCCTGCCTCCTGGAAGGGAGGGGCTTCCCATGTGTAAGGCATATCCCCCCCCCTTCCTCTATCAGACAATATGGTTTTTACTTATATTTGGCTAATGAGCAGAAAACTGGACAAGGACCCACAACTGAGTTCAAATCCCCATTGTCTCTGAGTATACTGAGTGACCTTGTGCGTGAGACATATAGCTTAAAATATACATGCATGCACACACAATTTGTCAAAAATCACACAGCCCTCAACAGTGAAGTAAAGGTCAGCTGGCCTTGCACTAGGACAGCATAGTTGAGAGTTGCCTACTTTGTCAGTCATTCAAGAAATGTTGACCAGTTAGGATGAAACTTCTACAGGACTGTTCCAGTTGTAACGCACTTCAGTTGTGAGAAAGGGCTACCAAAATGGATAAGTGGCTTGTGAAAAACTCCTAGACAGATCACCTGCTGTTTCTGCAGCCCCTCTAGTTTAGTTGGACTGAGGAATTTACAACAAATAAAACTTGGTTTTTCCTATCTTTCTTTGCCCCCCCCCTCCAGATGAATGCCAAACCAAATATGGTAATGCTAATGCTTGGAGATACTGCACCAAAGTCTTTGACATGCTCACAATTGCAGCGGTAAGGGCTTTGTTTCACTTTTTTTTAAGTATAAAAGGAATAACTTTGCCTTGCTCTGTGACCACATTGCCTAAATGTTTGCAGAATTCGAAGCTTGGGCTGCCAGTAAAACCTGTTCTTCTCTTCTAAGTTAATAGACGAGCAGATCCTCTGTGTACATGGGGGCCTATCTCCAGACATCAAAACATTGGATCAGATTCGAACCATAGAGCGCAACCAAGAGATTCCACACAAAGGAGCTTTTTGTGACCTTGTCTGGTCTGACCCAGAAGATGTTGACACGTGGGCTATTAGTCCCCGAGGAGCAGGCTGGCTGTTTGGGGCGAAAGTCACCAACGAGGTAAAAAAAGTCATCTTAAGAAATGGTCAATTGTTTAAGTTTCTGCCATCATTCTTTTGTGTTCGGTACTCCATGCAAGTGTTGGATGAGGTTGAAAAGCAGCTCTGAGTATTGTTCTTTTAGAAACCGTGATAAATACGCAGGCCAGTTTTTATTTAAGAGAATCTTCCAGCACATGGAACAACTGGTGTTATTTTTTGTCTCTCTTGTAGATTGTTGATTTGCTCTTCTACTACTTTCATGAGAGCAGTTGAGTTAAGATTAGGAGAGCCCATTACATCCTAGTCATATTGCTAAACTTGCAAGTACTAATGTATCGGCTACTCCCTATAAATCTCCATTTTGGAGATCTTTTATTGAAAACCATGACACTGCTATAAGGTAGCCATTCAGCATTGTAGTTCACAGTAATCAAAATGGTGCCTCTTTTTTGTTGCATGTGGAAAACACCTTCATTCTGTGTCTGATGTTGTTGCACCATATATATATATATATATATATATATATATATATATATATATATATATATATATATATATGATTAGAGCTTATAGGAAAGCGCAGTTATTATTATTGGGTTATAGTCTAACAAAATTAGTAATGACTAATGGAAGTCCTATTAATTGAATCCTAACTTGTTGAAAGATAGAGAGAGATGGATGGATGGTGTTTAACTTTAAAAATCACATTTTGCAAGCATTGACTTGTGTAGAGAGAGAAAAATGAGGTGAGTGAGATAGAGATTTGCCACAGCTGCTATTGGCAAAACAGGGATTTCTTCTTTGTCTTCGCTGTAAATGTTTTTCTTACTTTCCCTCCTCCCTTTAAATCCTATAGTTTGTCCACATCAACAACCTAAAGCTCATCTGTCGAGCCCACCAGCTGGTGCACGAAGGCTATAAATTCATGTTTGATGAGAAGCTGGTGACAGTATGGTCTGCCCCGAACTACTGCTACCGCTGTGGAAATATCGCCTCAATCATGGTCTTCAAAGATGTAAATACACGAGAACCAAAGCTCTTCCGTGCAGTCCCAGACTCAGAACGTGTGATTCCTCCAAGAACAACCACGCCGTATTTCCTCTGAGACGTTGCTCAGCCCCTTGTACTTTTTTCCTCTGTGATATATTTTTTATCGAGCACTTTGCTGCTGAAATGCTGCCTCTTGCCTCTTTTTTATTTTTAAATTATCTAAATGTGTTGTATGTTATGTCTTTAGCTATTTGTGTGTGTGTGTGTTCTCTCTTGCCTTGTTTTTCTTTCTCCTTCACTGTTGTCTTGTCTCCAGCCTCCCCTCCCAGACCTATCTAAGGGTGCCTATGAAACATCTCTGGCACTTAACTTGCTCTTTTTGTTGTTCTTGCACATTTCTTTTTTTCCCCTTGGGGGAGGAAAATGCGTTTTCCCGTTTAAAAATTGAGCAAGACCTCAAAACTTATCAGATGTTCTTATTTAATTCAGGGGTTTGTCTTTGGGGAGGCTTTATTTGGACAAGGTTTTAAGGAATTTCAGCAGCAAAGTTGTCTTTAGCATGCACACCAGGACTTTTGATTCCAACTGCAGTGTGCATGTGTCTAAGATGTAAAAGTGAATTGTCCTAGTTTATATTTTGTTTTAAGTGGGTATAAATAAATGGTCTAAAAGACTGCCCCTGATCTTTTTTTGGTTTTTTTTTTTTTTTTTTTAGGATTCAAACTAAAATACAAAACCCGCCACAGGTATTTGAATTTGTACATTAAAATAATTGTTCTGATTTTTTTCAGATACCTTGTATTTTTAATAAAGGCATATCTTGAACTCTGACTCTAGGTTGAACATTTGAAATAAAGCCCTTCATTGTTGATGTGAATGTATGTCTTTTTTATTCTCTCTTCCCCCCCCCCCCCCTTCACAAAGATCTGTCACAGGTGCTGTTGCAGTTTGGTAAAGTATAGTGGTCTCTCTTAAAAGCACTTTTTGTTTTCTGGAAACTAGTAAACCTGTTTGCTCTCTGCAACCCCCCCCCCCCCAGACTGTTACTTTTTCCCCAATAAGCTCTGCTTTTTCCTTAAACACAAGAAGCAGCCTTTGGCGGCTTATTACAGGCAAGTAGAATGAGACTAAGTCCTAGAGAGGCTCTGTAAGGTTAACAGAAACCTTGCAGAGTCTCTCTAGGACTTAGTCTCATTCTACTTGCCTGCAATGGAGGCTGCTTCGTTTTAAGGAGAAACAAAGCTTGCTGAAAGAAAAATAAGAGCTGGGGTGGCGCGCACGCCTGCTCGCAGGGGAGGCAGGGCGGGGGCTCAGGAAACCATTGAGGGGGTGTTCTATCCATGGTTTCAAGTATCCACGGAGGGGCCTGGAACATATCCCCAGCAGATATGGGGGGGGGGGGAATACTGTATTTGTTTCCAGCTAAATACTGTATGTTCAAATGATGCCATATCACAATTTTACAATTATTTGATGTTGGGGTTATTGGTCTTACAAAGGAACAAGCAGTTTATCCAACTGGTCTGAGTTCCCAAATTTTCACCAAGTACATTTCTACAGGAGGGCCAAACTTGGATGCTTAGTGCCAAAACAATTAAACTGGCTTTTGTAAACTTATGGGTTAAGTCCTTTCCAGAGTGCAGTCAATAAAATGTACGGTATATTTACCACAAACATCACATGCATTTGCTTCCAGGTCATTTGTCCTGTATAAGTGCAAAGCCTTTTCCTGTCATCCCTGTATATTTCAGCACTGCTGTACGACAGCTACAATTATTCAGCGTGTAAACTTTCCTTTTCAGTGCTGAATATTAGTATTTTGTTGGATTGAAGTAAATGTAAGGTAAATTGTACTGTAAAGGGGGTGCTAGATAGAAACTGATGTGAGTTAAATCACAGTAATGTACCCCCCTGAGCAAGAAGTGGTTTAGGTTGTGCTGTGGAAGTGAAGTGCCCTACAAGCCGAATTAACGTGAAGCATTTTGCTGTTGATCGAAAGGTCGGCAGTTTGCTTCCCGCGACGGGATGAGCTCTCGTTGCTTGGCCAGCTCCTGCCAACCTAGCAGTTCCAAAGCATGTCAATGCGAGTAGATAAATAGGTACCGCTTGCGGGAAGGTAAACAGCGCTCCATGTTCCAGCTGCATGCTACGCGCTGCGGCAAGGAGAGTCACGCCGGCCACATGACCACGGAGGCGTCTTTGGACAGCGCTGGCTCTTTGGCTTTGAAATGGAGATGAGCACCACACCCTAGAGTTGGACACGACTGGACTTAACTGTCAGGGGATACCTTTACCTTTACTATTTTTTAAGTGAGCTGATGTGTAAACGGCGGTCCTAACGAATACTTAGTAGCGAGTCCCGTTTAATTTAGTGGATTTACTTCTGAGGAAATTGCACTGGATTAGTGAAACCGAACTGATATAAAATTGGAAGCGTACAAATAATTGAAGCGATTTTGGCGAAACCGAGTCCTGCTTTCACGACGTTGAGGTAACAACAGGAGCCAGTGTGCGGTGAGGCCGTGGGGGGCGACTCCTGAGGGAATTCGCACAACCGGCTTTATTGTGACGCTGATTTAAAAGATGTATATAATATAACTCGCTTTTTTATCAGCTTCATTTACGTTCAACTTTTTAATTGGAATCTCAAATCGAAGCGAAAGCCACCACTCCAAATTGGCCGCAGGCACGGGAGCAACGGTGAACTGAGAGCGCTCGCTGGAGGTCACGTGGGCAGAGCCAGGATGTGGGGCGGAGCTACCCCACAAGGGCGGGAGAGTCGGATTTTCTGACATGAAGTCCCGCCCCACTTCTGCAAGGCCTTCGCGTTGGGAATTGGTCGGCCCCGCGCCCGTCACAATCGCTCAGCGCCGACTTCTCCTCCCTCTGCGCCGGTGAAAGGGGGGGAGTTTCCGCTTCCGGTCTGTCTGTGTGGAGCCGGAGGCGGCAGCGGGAGCGACGGTTGCTTCAGGGTCTCTGGTCGGTTGTCCGGCCGCCCGCTATGGCGCGGAGCTCGCTGTCCTCGCGCTTCCGCCGCCTCGACATCGACCAGTTCGACGAGAACCGCTTCGTGGAGGAGCCTGACGGTGCCGACACCGGGACAGAGGCCGGCAGTGGGGGTGGCAGCGCCGCCGAGAGTGAGGCTGGAGGCGGCGAAGGCGGTGTCGGGCCGGAGGTGGAGGCGGCGCTGCGGCAATATCCTTCCTCGGTCTGGTGGGGCAGCTTCCAGACCCTTTGACTGGCCGGGGGGGCTCCCCACCCTGGGACACTCTTTATGCCTTGGATTCCTCCCCCCACGTATGTGGGGTTGTTCCTCTTCCCTGCCCCATCTGCATGCCTGTCGCCGCCCCCCCCCCCCCCCGTGACTTGAAGTGCGCCTTATCCACCTCTCTCCTCCATGTACTTCACAGAGAGAGGCTCTAGGTCTGTGATTAAGCCGTTTTGCTTGCAGAGGGACCCCAGGGTCAGTCCCCAGCAGCATCTCCAGGTGGAGCTGGGAAAGACCCTTCCCTGAAGCCCTGGAGAGATACTGCTACCCAGTGTAAGCGTTATTGGGGCTAGGTAGAAGGCAGCTATGTAGGTTCATCGGGAACATCCACTGCTCCGTGGTAGTGCCATCCACACTTTGCTTGCAGAAGGTCCTTCTTGGTTCAGTCCCTAGCAGCTTCCCTGGTCCAGGGTCCCTGTAAAGCTTTGTAACTTGGTTTCCTGGTGATGATTCTTTCTTACCCCAGGTGAGTAGCTCTGTGCAACACCTTCATGGAATAGTGTAAAAGCAGCATATAAATGTAGTAATAAGCTCTCTGTAGTTCTTGCTCCAGTGAGTCTCCTGTTCCTCAAGGCCATGACTTTTTCCTGACCTCGCACCGCTAGTTCCTGGGATTGGGGTAGTGTCACTTTTGACCCATATCAGTTCTAAGTGTTCTAGCCCCTCTGAGTGCCATCCTCAAGTGAGGCTTTGACTGTGGAGCAGGACTATACTGGATGTGCATTTATGACACCCAGCAGTTATTCCCTGCCACAAATCTTGTCGGGATCTCCTCTGTGGGATTGGTCTGAATGTGTTCCTTACTCACTGTTCCCTTCTTTGGTCCAAGACCTAGTCTCCTGTTACAGCAAGTTGGGCATGGCCCTCTCTGGCAGTGGACTTCACAGCTGTGTGCTTGCTTTGCTCAGAAGAGCCAAGCTTTCAGTGGACTGTCCTTACCCAGCTCTGCTTACGGCACTTTGAGAAGGTGGGGGTTGACTTGGGGGGCCTGGGAATGGAGCTGGCATCTGACAGCCATAAAAGGCTGAGCTGTCTAGTCAAGAACTGGTCTTTAGTGCTTGTCATCTTTGGAAAGCTGCTTTGCTGGTTGCGGCAGTGTATGGTGTGACTTGTCGCTTCTCCTGTGTAATGTGGGTCTGCCTAACAGTTGGGGTAATTTGCTGTGAAGGAGTTGTAGGAATGTACAGAGTACTCCTTGGCAAGTGGGTGTATGTTACTTTGCAGGCTGCGATAGGGGTTAGGAGTCTGCAGAGGTTGCAGGACAGGTCACTATGGTGCAAGATGAGCCCCACCCTGCAGCTACCCATGGTGTGTCAGCGGTGACAAGCATGTGTGGGGTTGTGAGGCATGCATCTGTCATGCATGGAATCAGGTTTAGCAAGAAAGTGCTTGTCTTGCTGGATTTGAGTAGCATTGTGCTGTGGTGGGCTTGCCCTGCCAGCCTGGGTGAGCAAATGTTGCTCATGGTGCAGCAGGAGCCTGTACTTCATAAACTATGAAGCACAAAACACTAGCTGGCGGGTTAGAAAGTCACTACTGCTTCTGTTTCCACGGGAGAGTTTGTTAAAAATTCTAGAACAGTATCTGTTTTGGCTGCAAAAGGGATGTTGGATTGTAACTAGAGGTTCAGAATGGATGAAGTTCTCTCTTGCCAGTGGTTGCTGAGAGGCAGAAATAATATGTTTGAAGTGCAACCTTGTCCCCCTCCTAAATGTTCCTAGGAGGTCAGTGACAGCTGGCTTGCTATGAAGGAAAGGAAGTACAGTACTGGCAGAATCCATCATATTCCCAGCTCACTTTCGGGGTGCAAGCATCGTGCTGTTAATGCGTGGTGATTATGGCTTCTCTGTTTTTGTCTGAGGGGCCTTGGCTCTTAGTAGCATTGGGTTAAGTACATCCAGTCAAAATAACCCTGCAGATTCAGGAGTATGTGTGTTCTGTGAGGGAGGAGCAGCGCAATGCTCAAAATGGTAGAGCTAAGAGCAGAAGTGTTGTGTAATGCTCTGAGCGCCTCAACTGTATGGATGCTTTCAAGTTGCATTCTCTGGGTTTATAGTGCTTGGCTCCTCCCAGCTGTTGCATTTCTCCTCTCCTTGGCCCCTTGCTACTTTTCAGCCCTTTTCTGACCTTGTGTTTCCATGGGACTCTGTGCTTGTCTATCTTATCTTTAGCCAAGGGCAAGCTTGAACTTGATGGAAGTGCTTCTGTTTGACTGATGGAAGTTTTGTGTGCTGGGTGGGAGAGCAATTTCGGCGGCTGGACTCTTGCTTCCTCTTCTTTTTTTGGTGCTGCCAGTAATGATGCCAGGGCTTGAAATAAAAAGTAAATGCATCCTTTTGGGTACGAAGAGTGAAATTATTGGTTTTCACTTTTTAAAAGTTTCCCTGTTTGCAGTAGTGGTTTTCAAACTGTATTCTGTGAGCCTTGTCGTGAGAAGATTAGTAACAGTGACAAGCATCTTGAAAGATAGCTTGTCATTGCCAGTTGCTCTCTGCTGCAGTGCCACATCCTCAGAGGTACATGCTCAGCTTGTGTAGGGCAATAGTGAAGCCCTAGATTGCTGGCCAAAGCCCTGTGAATGAAAAATCATGTCCCAGAATCTTCTGCAATGCACAAAGATTCTGTAGGTGTGAAGGAGATTTCTCCGCTGAAGAACCTTGTAGAAAAGGGCTCCCAGTGGGTAGGAAGTCTGAAAAAACACAGGTTTCTTTGCAGTGGGTGTGGGAGGCGATTTAGGATCTGGTTTCCATTAGTGAATGAAACAGACTTTGGTCATGATTTTTTCTCAGCATTCGCCAAGCTGTGAAATTGCCCTGGCTGGTTAATGCAAGCAAATTGTCTACAGTCAGAATTGCAGAAAGAGGTTGTGCCATTCCCTTGTGCCACTTTTTCTGCAACAACTTCTCAGGCAGGCTGGTATGGCTTGCTGAGAGCTAAACTGATGTAAGGAGGCTCAAAATAACTCTGCAGGCAGACTCCCTGGGACATAACCCAGATTGCTGATTTTATGAAGCACCTGCCTGGGAGAGGAAAGCAAAATGGCCTGTGGACACGGTTCTTTGGATTTGAATTTTGCAACCTGGTCAGTGAGAAGACTGGCAGGTGATGTTTTTTCATGCTCTAGTATAGTGGGGATGTCTGACTGTAGAAAGATGGTTGTAGAACACACACAGCTGTTTCTACAGAGTCAGACCATTGGTGTATCTAGGTCAGTATTGTCTGCACTGACTGGCAGAGGCTCTTTGGATGGAGAGGGGGACCTTTCCCAGTGGTCTTTTTCACCTGGAGATGCTAGGGATTAAAACTGGGACCATCTGCATATGCAAAGCATGAGTTCTGCCACTGAGTTATGGCTGCTCCCCACTGTAGTACCAGTGACTGCAACTGTGAGCCTCTCCGCCAGGCACAAGACAAAAACCGGCCTCATCGGTATCATTGGATAGTTGGTCTTTGAACATGGCTGGCCTCTGCCCTGGGATGCAGTGGTAGGTTGCTACTGTGGTATCGAGGAGTTATCTACTTGCTGATTTAAAACCATATGCATAACCTGCTGAACTGGTTAACTGGAATTCTGAGCTTTCATACCTTTGCTCAAAGAATATATTTTATAGCCATTTCATTGTTTGATGAAGGACAGCAAATTCAAGAGAATTGGAAAGGCCTTGTACAAGCTGAAGGGGTGTTGGGAGGGAACAAAATGGCTGGTAGCTGATGTGTGTTTGAGGATAGCACAGTCATGGAATGGAATTCTGCTTAGCAACTGCCTTGTTGCTGGTGTGGAACAGTGTTGCTGGTGTGTGGAACAGACATTGAGCCTAAAATTAGTACCTCCCTGGTTCAGAACTCACTCCTGCTGCGGGCTTGCCAGGTGGCCTTTGGCAGTCTGCTCCTTCTCAGCCTCAGTCTTCCTCTCCTGCAGTGTGGGGATAACACTTTACAAGATTGTTGTAAGGATTATATCAAGGTGATTCTTGTGAAGCACTTGGCATATTCAGAAAGCATTATCCAAAGGCCGAGTATACTTATTGTTGCTCTTACGACAGTCATAGTTTCCTTGCGACTCCTCTTGTGCATGTTCGGACTCTTTGCTGAACAAATCATGCACCATCCTCCCCAAGAGGAGGAAAGGTGGGGCAGGGTGGAAGGAGAGAATGGCGCCAGATCAGAGGCCCCTTTGACGCATGCCCGCCAAGTGACTGGTGGTAGGTGACATTCTCTCCCCCCCCCCCTTTATGTGGTGAGGGCAATTTTATACGTGAGAATCCGTGTACAGATAGGCTTTTGCTGGTTCAGAGACTGATTCATGTTAGTGAGAAGTGTATAAATTTAGCGTGGAGTTAAACCGTTGAGCCACAAAAGGCCTTGACTCATTTCAGCTGGGCAACAGCAACATTTTTTTAAAAGCTTCTAATCCTTAATATCTTCTTAGGCTACTCGTCTGTACCACCCGAGTCTGCTTAAAAAAAACAACCCTGGGGCAGCTGTTCCCTGGGTGCCTTTACCTATTTCTTGGCATTGAAACATCCACACAGTGAAATTAAACCCACTCTTTTAGGGCAAATATTTGCAACATCTGATTTGTTGTAATTCTGGGAGCGTTACACAGATCAGCTCAAGGATACTTGAAGCCTCGAGTTTTCGTGAACTGCTGGGCTCCATGGAGCTCTGTCACTTTTGCTTTGGGTGACGCAGGATTTCCTGCCAACTTCAATAGGAACAGTTGCTTTGGATAAGTGTAGAGGAAATTGACCTTGATGCTTTGCTAAGGGGAAGTTTCAGGGCAATCAGAAATTTTCTGTATACCACAGCGTTAAGTGCATAGCAGGGCAGAAAGCAAATGAGTTTTATTTTTGGTAGAGTTGTTCAGGTTTGTCTCCTCTTTAGTGGCTTGATAAGCGAGATGAACCTCACAGATGTCTTAGCTATCCTGATGCCCACCGTGGCTTCTGTAACCACAGTGAATGGGAATCGTATTGCTAAAGGCCAGGTGGCTGGTGTTCCTTTTGCCGGAGGGAATCGTATGCTGCTGGACGCATTTCCTCAGGGTTTGACAGTGGTAAAATCAAATGCTTCCCTGTTGAATGGAGGGGTTCAGCTAGCCCATAACTGTAGAATCGTGTTGAAAGAGCTTCACCGGTGCCCAGTTGATCTCCAGGCTCAGGCAAGGTGCTGGTTTTAGTATGTGTCTGCTCAGCTGCTTAGCCCCTTAACTGACTTTGATGCACAGGTGACCTGCTCAGAGCATTTCATGCAGCTTTGCAGAATTCTCCAGTCAACACAAAGAACCCAGCAGCAAAGGTGAGTGGTCTTTGGAGGAACGTTTAGTCTGACATGGTAGAAGTCAGTGGGTGTCGGGACACAAACTCCAACTAAAGAAAGCATGCTTCTTAGCGGAACCTTCACAGGGTGCTTTGCTGGGGGAGCCCTGTTCTATCTGTTGAACTGTATCTCTTCAGCCCCAGCAGCTTGTAGTGAAATGGAATAGCCCTGGAGAAGCCTATTTCTGCCTCATCTCCCTACCGTTGAGTCAGTTTGTAGGAAATTTCCAGTGTGGCTTGGACTGTCACTACCTCTCTTTTCCTCTCCCCTCTCCAGGAGCAGGCCCAGGAGGTGGTGCTGAGGGTCCTCACCTCTTTTAAAGGCAGTGAAATAGAGCCAGCAGTGAACTCCTTAGACAAAAATGGTATTGACTTGTTAATGAAGTACATTTATAAAGGATTTGAAAAGCCAACAGAAAATAGCAGTGCAATACTACTCCAGTGGCATGAAAAGGTGCGTAACTTTTAAAAATTCTTCTTGGCGCTTGCACCCAAATCTGTGGTTCAGCAGGCCAGGTAGCTGGTGGTTCTTGAATGGCCATTTGCCTGCCCTGTACCGGTCCATCTGTAGTTCCACTTGCCACAGGGTGGGAGTTGGGAAGCTTCGTGCAAGTGGGTGAGGTTTTGCGGAAGTTGCGCTGGGAGAATTCCGAACACTCTGAACCCCAAAATGGCACTGGGGCCCACTAGCAGCATGTGGTGCTGCTCTAGTACCTTTGCTAGGTGCGGTCTACCCAGGACAGAGGCTGTGTCCACTTAAACGTTCACACAGTTATGTGGCTGTACAAAATGTTGAACCAAAAGCTGGGCGGTTGCTGGGCAGAAACAGTCTGCCCATCACAAGTTAGCACTTGCAACAAGGTGTATGAAACACAGCGCAGCAGCTGGGTAAAACAGTGCAGTTTCCTGCTTCACGCTCTGGCCAGGGTTTCAGTCACACTCGTACAACTGCCTGCATTCCAATTGAATTCGTAGTAGAGCTTTTCCTCTACCATTTCAGGCTGCAGGGGAGGCAGACTGTGCGTTTCAATGCTTTCTGGACCAAACAAACCTCCTCCTTGCATGTAGACAACTAGTGTTTGGGGGGAGAAATGTCCAGCCTAGCCTTTTCCCTACGATGCTGTTTTTTTTAGTGAGACACATTAAAATATGCAGACCTGCTTCTGGATGTGGCATATCCCAAGGAAAGCTTTTTAAAATTTGCTGTACTGTATATGTATACCTGAGACTTAATTCCCCACCCCCTGCAAACAACAAAAACTGAAAGCGTGGTGGTGTATCTCGAGGTGGGGCTTGGCAGCCCCCAGCATATGGAACTAAGTTTCCTGAGAAGTGCAGCCTCGGGAGAGAGGGAGGAAAGTAGAATTTGTGCACTTGAGTTAGTTCCATGACAGTGGTGTGACAAGGACTGTGTACTCCACTAATGGCTCTCCCCTGCTTACTGGCCTAGTGATGCTTGATTCTCACATCTGCACATTAACTGAAGATGTAGTAGTGGGTGGAGGGGCACTCTTGTGTTCTCATGACAACATGGAATGTGTATCCAATGGAGACAGCAGCGTGTGGCCAATGTGGGCTGATGCTGGGGGGTGGGTGGGTGGGTTGTGAAATCTGATGGCTTGCTTCACACTTGATAGGGTTACTGTGTGTACCTGCAGCCCCCCAGGCTCTGAGGTCAAGGCATTGCCAAGAGTTCCAACAGTTTATAGGCTGAACCTTTTGCTTGCTTTCTTCTGCAAGGATGAGAGGAGAAAAGGTGGGCCTGTGGTTTCATGCCATTGCCTGAGGACAGGAAGCAGCCGTCACCCAAAACCTCCTGAGGCGAGGAGGCTGCTCTCACCTGCTTCTGGGCGTAGGTCTCGGAGTGAGTGTGCAGAGGTCTCCTCTTCTGCTCTGTAGGCAAGGGCTACTGGAGCCCCAAGATTCTTGCTGAGCTGGTCACACATAGCTTCCAGCTGTCCCTGGCTTACTGTCTTGGGTCCTAAATTCTGAAATAAAATCCAGATTCTGCACAAGTCTAACTTGAGCCACTTGTTTGCCTTTTGTTTCCTGCTGTTGCTTTTATCCCCTGAGGTAGGTACTCGTGCACAGTCCAGGTAGAGTCGTCTCCTCCTGTTGGTTCCCAGGATAGCATGACAGTTCTAGCCAAACACACTAACTTCTTTAAACACTGCAGAAGTGCTTTTTTCTTGCCCTGTGGAGATGCTAACTTGAACAGGTTTGATTCCAGAAGCCCTGCATGGCTGTGGCTGGATGGAACCAAGTTGTCCTACTTGCCCTTGCCTGACAACCTCCATCGTCCCCAATCCCTGACTCGGGTGGTGGGGAAGGACACACAGAGTTGGGGTAAAACTAAATTGGTCTGGGGAAAGGGAAGTTTCTCCCCCCTGGAAAATGCAGAAGATGGCCTCTGTTCTCTAAAGTAGGTGGGGGTGTTTTAGATATAGAGAACAACCCCCTGCAGTGACAGTGGTGATGTTCTGAGGAAAAGAGCTCCAGGTTTCCACCTTGTGGGGGCAGCCCACCCACTAATGCCCATTCTCTCTCTCACCTTCCCAGGCATTAGCAGTAGGTGGACTAGGATCCATAGTAAGAGTTCTTACTGCGCGAAAAACTGTTTAAAGAGAGACTGCATTCACTTAAATGGAGAACACCAAGAACTCTTGGACCCAGGAAGAGGAACTGGCTGCACCGACTGGCTTTGGTCACCCTTCCAGGAACCACAATCTACTGAAATACTTTGGGAATCTCCTTCCACTCTTGGAACAAGTACTTGTAACCGTGGTGGGGGTGGGGAGAAGTCCATCTATTAATGTTGTCTGACTATCAGATTCTGGAGGTGGGAGGGGATGACTTGTGCTGCGAATGAAAGGTGGGGTGGGGTGGGGTGTATGGGTGTGTGTGCGCGCCTGCCTCCAATATGGCTACTGCTCTGGCCAAGTGTGCGTGGATGAGTGAGACTTTAATTTAAATTAACAAATGTGTGCAGTGGGTGTGGGGGAAGCTATGAGCCTAGTTTTGGGGCTGGAGAAGGGTTTTTCTTATGCAAGAGGGCTTTTGTACATACAGTTGAATAGCTGGACTCTGTACGGAGTTGGTTTTATGTAAAGTGCCTGCTGCGCTATCAAATAAAAGTTCTTGGATGGTTAGAATAAATTGCTTCTGCTCTGGCTTCTCAGACAGTCATTCCAAACTTAGAGTCTCCTTGAAGGCACTGGACACATGCCCAGAAGGTGAATGCAAGACTGATCACAGGCACTAGCCCGTGCTTTCAAAAGGATAATGCCAGGAAAAGTAAGCTTTATAGCTGGAAGGAACAAACTTGTTATCCATGGAGCTGAAGCATCTGCAAGCAAAGTCTTCCTAGATGACTTGCTTCAAGAGGGGACTACCTATGCAAAAATGGGGAAAGGCACATTTCTTTCACACACTGCCCTATCTTTATCCCTTTCTCCATTCTTAAAGGCATTAAAGGGTTGTGTTTTGGTATTGCATAGACAGTACTTTGCATGTATTTTATGCTGGAGGAAAGGGGACACAGGATACTCTTACATGTAGGGCTTAGTCTTCTGTTGAATAGGCAGGTTTTGGTGCTTCATCTTAATAGCTTGCACAAATGTGGCAGGAAGGTGATAAGTCAGCCTCAAGTTTTAATCAAAAACATATTGCACCACATGTCAGATCGCTACCAGCCATTACATAACAGAACCCATCTGTACACAGCATGAATGGACTAGCCTGATGTCCATAAAGGCTTTTTTATATACACTCCGTTGCTGGGGTCTTTGTACAAGGAAGAAAGTGCATTAGTTGCTACTATTTGAGTATGTACATCTCATTCTCACACAGATACCTTAAAAGCTCAACCATCAGGCTACCATTAAACTTCTGACCAAATAAGCTTTTCTAGGCGCATAGGCTGAGCTTGGCCAACACCTCAAATGTAGACTGTTGGGTGTTTTACTCTGCACTCTCGGAAGGAAGACCAGTGCATCTCACCCCCTTCCTTGGTTGACTCTTTCTTAATAAGCAGTTGGTACGAATACTGTTGCTTAGCAATAATGCAGTGGTAGTGTTAAGACTGCAAGCTGCTGTTTGACGTGGTTGGTCTTCTGAACAGAATAAGAGCATCTTTAAATATTAGTTTAAAAAACCCTGCAACTTCTACTCTAGATATTTTTTGGTTAACGACTAAAGGAAACACACCTGACTTGAGATCAGGAAGTCTGTTTCTCCTTTCTATTCAGACAAGCTGAGTGCTGACCTCAAGTAGTGTTAAAAATGAACCGATTGTAGGAGCCAGTTCAGAGCAGCAGCACATGTCACTCTCAAACCAATTCTAGGATAGAACGAGCGAGTGCTGGTCTGCTTCCCCCAGCAAGTCCACCTGCCTCAGCAGCTGCTTGCTCCAAACACAGTCCTCTATTCCCCTACCTGTACACACTAATCTAAAAGGCAACTGGGTCTCTCTCACACAGACCCTTTAACATTTTCCTTGAAAACAAACTGGCCAATGCCCAAGGAAAGTTGTGCTGGAAGCCCCCCATGTCACTTCCTGGTCAGGGTTTCTGCACCAGCAAGTGCAGCCACTTAAACCAGCACAGGGGAGGGAGGGGTGGAATGTCTGGGGCAATCTGAGAAGGCAGAAGGCCCTCCCCTCTGCAGGAATGATGCAAGTGGAGCACACGCTTCTCTTACTCGACATGTAAGAGAATACTGGTAGGGATTTGCATTCTGCAATAAGGGAAGCCACTGAGGCACCTCAGACTCCCAGTTCCTGCCACCACGTGCATAATCCTTTGGTTCCACAAGGCCTCAGGCACAAGCCAGCCCCCTCAACTGCACTGGGGGCAGAGTCACGGTGCAGCAAAGGACAGTCATTTTACAGTAAACATTTCTTCAGAGTTCTGGTATAAAACACTGAGACGGCAGCAGTGAAGATACCTCAGATTGCAGGTGCAAGTATCCTTTTCTTAGAAAAAAGAGCAAGCTGGAGGCGGGCAGCATCAGCGTGTCCTTGGGGCCCTTCACAGCCACGGGGTCCTCGGGCTTGAGATGGAAGGTCGGATGCTGCCCCTGGGAGACGGCTTTGACCCAAACCAAGACGTCTGGCATGGGGGGAGGGGAGCACAACACAAAATTGGTGTGTGGTTAACAAGAGTGCTGGCAGCTCTTTGCACCCTTAAGCCTCCTGGGGTGGGTCGCAGTTGCTGGTCCCTCCAAGAAATTACAGCCAGCCACACCCCAAGCTCTCAGTCTGCCATTTCAGGAGAGCAGAACACTGCAGCTTGCCCACCATGACACCAGCAGCACCAGGCCGCCTCATAAGGAAAGGGAAGCCCACAGAAAGGCACTGCACACGTGTCCATTGTCATTGGCTGTTCTCACTCCATCACTGCCACAACCTGTGTACACTTGTCCTAAGAGCTGGAATGAAGTCTTACCTTGTATTCCAGGGTTTCCTTGAGCATACTTTCCTCCTCTGGAGAGAAGTTCAGCAACACAGACACAGCCTTGATCAGATGAAATGCCTGAAATGTGACAGACAGCAAATCGCAAAAGGTTGCTCTTGAGCATCAGTTGCTGGCAAGCACCAGTGGGAGAGGGCTAGTTGCCTTTGTGATGTGCAGATGCTTCAGGGCACAAAGGCATCTGAGAAACATGGGGAACATGACAGACCTTTGCCCTGATCCCACTAGCTTGGAGCCAAATTTCCATGAGTCTCTCAGAACATTTAGAAAGACTTGTATCCTACCTCAGACTGAACTTCTATGTTCAATTGTGCACGTCGATACTTCTCCAGGGCGTACACAGTGCTATAATTTGCTTGTTTTGAACTACCAAATTTGATTCACCTCCACTTAAAATTATGGAACACTCCCCACCTAGGAAGGACAGTGATGACTCAATGTTCCCACTCCCAGTTAAAATGGCATCAGCAAGGCATGTTTTTTCTACCTCCGATTCCCGGCAGGACATGAATTTCAGCACCACATGCTTAAGGTATTCAAAGTTTATCTCCCGGGAGTCATTCAAATCAGAGTTGTTTGTCACAGTCAAGGCAGCGCTGGGCACATCAGGGACCTCGCCGTCAGGTCGGATTTTCTGAAAGGGGCGAATACAGAGCTAGATTTGAACACCAAACAAAAGCTACTCAAAGTCTGCGACAGGAAACTGCCTCCCCGTTGAGTTAACCCCCCCCCCCAAGGCATGCAGTTATCAGGACTCTTGTTTACCCATGCAAAAAATAAAAGAAAGTTCTGAGAAATGCTGGATTTGGAAATCTGTGTATGTTTTGCAACATTGGGCAATGTTACATCGTTCCTCATACTCGCCATCATTTACTCAGCGCTGCTTATTGTTTTGTACATTTTGTTTTGTATTCAAAGATTTATTCAAAGATTCATAAATGGGATTAAAAGCCATGTGTCTCCAGAAGGAAATTATTAATGCTTTAAAAACAAGTTCCTCTTTAGGCGCATCTTCTCAAAGGTTCTCAATTGGCGCACAGTATCCTCCCCGTACAGGAACTTTAAAACTATCTAAAACTCTCATGGCCAGCAATTATATTTAAAGATTTATAAGATTTTTGGTTTGGTTTTGCTAGTCCTGGGTGGGATGAGGCGACTGATGCTCAGCCACTTAAAAGATTACTCTGCCACCTCCTTCTGAGATTTCAGTGGGAATTAGTGAAGGGTACCTCCAACAGAGCTAGAAACTTGCCCCTTTTAAATATAGATTCTCTGGAATCCATCTTCAACTCCCACTGCAACATCCTACCTTTTTCTTGCATTCCTACAGTATCATGGAATACACAGAGCCGGTCATGGGTGGGGAGCAGCCTGTGGTATGGCGGAGTGGCAGACCGGGCCTGCTGGCCATTTCTATTAACCTTGGAACACTTATGGGGCCGTACTGCTTTTGAGGATTACTGTTAAGGGCAAAAGAGGAGAGAGTGTAGCTGGCAGACAGCCGTTCAGGGCAGGCCACCACTCACCAGTTCTTTCTGCAAAGTCTTCTTGAGCTCTGTTATTCGCTGCTGTAGCTGCTTTATCATCTACCGGAGGAGAGAGTTTCAGCTCACAAGAAATCACAGAGTGGTGGGCTATACTAGCTGCATCCCATTCTCCCCACCCCACCCTGAATGCTCTGGTGCTGCCCACTAGCCCCCAGTCTTAGCTGCTCTCTCTTATGCAACAAGGAAAGAGGTTCTCTATTGTTACTTTCGAGTAGCTGTTCCCGGGGGGGGGGGGGGAGGAGAACGGGATGACGGACACTGTTCAGAGAGGATGTTGCCATTCTTGCAAGACACTCAAGCCAGCATAAGAAAGGTTGATCTATGCAATATAGATATACCGAAGGGCTCTTAGAAAAAACTATTATTCTGGAGACCAGACTACTAAATCTTATTTAGGGAAATGGATGTTTCTGCGGCTGCCACACCCTTAATGTCTCTGGATGATTGACTCCAGCCAGTGATTTCTGAACTTGCTTGCCCAAAATGATAGCAAGTGCAGTATTGTCAATGCAGTGGATAATCCACCAAGGGCCTGTTAAAAGGCCCTCATTATTGTTTGCACCTAGATCAATCCTTGTCTGCATAGATCTCACACACACACACACACACACACACACACACACAGAGGATAGGGGGCTCTCACCTCCTGGAAACAAGTTCAGTGAAAACAAGAAGGAGCCCTTCCGAGTTCCTTGTGGTAGCAAAGCAAGGAGGGAGACGACTCCCTGGGGCTGAGGGTTGTGCACAGAGCCAGAGAGTGGGCTTCCTGGAGAAGAGGCAAGTGGCACTGGGTGGATCAGAAACCACAGGAAGGGAGGGAGCACACACGAGCAGCCCTGGTGCTCTGCTGAGCCCTCACCTTGTTCTTCTCCGCAACCTGCTGCTCCAGGTCCCTGTTGTCCTTCTGCAGTTGGAGGACATCCATAGTAGACACCTCCCCGTTTGGTTCTGCTTCTCCATCCTCGGAGGGGTGCAAGTGCTTTCTCAAGGATGCCGGATCCAAGGGAGCAGCCTGTCGGAAGGTACAAGGAGAACAGTTCACCACTGCCAGAAGAGAGATGCAGGCTTCACCAGGAACAGTGAAGCCTCCTGCACCAAAGGAATGACAGCTGCACCAAGTGACACACAGGGCTCCCTCGGTAAACCCTCAGGTTGCTGATGAAATGCTGCACCAACATGCAGATCAAGGGAAGCTGAGATGGAAAGAAGCATTTCTACAACCTGTGGTGCAAAAATCCATGGTCTTAATTTCCTTAATGTATTAAACTAGTTAGAGCTAAATAGGGCCCTGTAGACTCTTTCCCTGGAAGTCTCAGCTCAGCAGCTTCTCTGGCTTCTGCAAGTCCACAAGCTACCACCCACCCACACCATTTCTTTACAACCAGAAGGGCTAGAAACTTGAAACAGTCCCTTGTTCTTAATTAAATCCCGAATTTTGAGTCTTTTCTGGGCTTCTTGTGGAACTGCAACATCCATGCAGCCCTGTGTGTAAAATATAATGGGGCTGGCTTATACAGTCGGACCTTTTTATCCACAGATTTGACTCAACACGGACGGCAAAACTGTGGAAGAGAGAGCCCAACCACACTACATTACCTCTTTTTTCAGCGTAGTCGGGGGCCTGCCAGCCACTTCCAGCCTCCTGCGCGTGTCCAAACGGCTGAAAAATGCAGACTGGAGTCTCTGGCGCCATTTACAGGTTGTGTTGCTTCCAGTAGTGGCTTTTGTTTTTTCAGTCAGTTTAAACAAACTCAGGAGGAGGGAAGCGGTGAAGATGCTGGAGAAAAAGGTAATGTGGCACCGCTCCCGACCCCCCCTCCCCCGGATTTCATACAACCCTAATTTGCTTATCCACTGTGGTTCCAGGAACAGAACCCTAGTGGATAAAAAGGTCCGACTGTACAGCATCAGACTAACGGCCAATCTAGCTCAGTACTACCTACAGCAATGAACATGGGAGCAGGTCTACTGAATCGAATCAAAAGCCCATCTGCTCAGGCATTTTGCTTCACACAGTGGCCACCCAGAGGCCTCAGGGAAGCCCACAAACAGGGCACAAAGTCAACAGCCTCCCTTGCTACCGCTCCTCCCAGCAACTGATATTCAGAGGTAGGCTGTGCTTGAATGTGGCGGTTCCATTTAGCAGACTACAGGGTCCTTCTCAGCCCTGCTGCCTTTTGGGGGGTGCACTGTCACAACCCAGCACCCACCAAGATGCAGAAGAACATCTAGACCTCACAGACACTCTCTGGGGAGCACCTGCAACGTTTGTCTGGCCAGGCTAAAAGGTGTTCGCCCTTCCCAGATGCTCACTTGGCTCTCGCTGACCAGCAGGCGCTCCTGCAGAGTGCTCATCTGCTCTCCCGCTGCTGCCACATCTCTCTCCACAGTCTGTTGCTGGCACAGCTCGAGAGTGGACTGCAACTGGCGTATCTGGAGCAGAAGCGCATCGTGGCCTGGGGCAAGAGGGACCACACAATGGAGACCAGGGTCAGAGACAGGAAGAGGGGCTTCAGGGGTGCAGCTTGCCAAATTGGGGCACTTGAGTGGGGAACTGGAGTAACCACAGAGGAAGAGGTGAAACATCAAGGTGCGTGGCTTGGCCATGTGGCTCCTCCCTTCCGAGAACGCTGTTTCCCTGCAACCATTTGCCCCACCTTGCTGCGGCAGAGGAGGTGAGTCACCAAGCCTCCCTCCACTGGTCTAGTAAGGACCAGTCTGCGTATTCCTCCTCCCCTGCAGGCTCTTTTAACCGAGAGCCCCTCTGGGACAGGGAACCCTCTCTTCATTCCATGGAAAGCACCACAGACAAAACACTGCAAAGAACAGGAATACCATCCCCACCCCACAGCTGAGCAGACTTTGGAAAGCTCTCCAGAATGTCCCAGATTATTTACAATCTTATAAACTGAGATGCTTATAGAGGCCCATTAGGAGGGTGCAAATGGAGAATCACCTTAAATATCAGCCCTGTCTCAATCGAAGATCTGTTTACAGGTTTGTAATCTGGGTGATGCAAAGTTGCAGCTCGCATTGCAAACAGAGAGCCAGAGCCGACAAAGGATATAGGAACAGCTCTACATGGGTCTTCCCCAGCCTTACCTCGAGATGCTGCCGAAGACTGAACATGGGACCCCCTGCAGGGGCTCTACCACTACCCTATGGCCCCATCCCATCCCCAGGCTTACAAAGACAGAGAAGACCTACAGCTATTACTAGCGTCCAGAGAACATTCTCCCTGCAGGCGACAGACTGGGAGGCATTGGGGTTGCGGGAGAAAGGCTCAAGCAGCCCTGGGATGACCACCACCACCACCAGGAGTCACGGGATTAAGACTTGCTGGGCCTCACCGTGCCTCAAGTGCTTCAGCTCTTCCTCCCTTTTCAAGAGTATGGCAGTTTTATCTGCAATGAGCTGGTCCTTCTCCCTTAACAGCAGGGTCAGGTCTGCAACCTAAACACCAGAAAAGCAAGCCATGAACAGTTAAGAAGCCACTTCTAGTCCTTCCTTTGGAAGCTCCTCCCCTCGCCCCGACTATGGACATGTTTCCACACCCTGATCAATACGGACTGGTTTTGATGGGGCCGACTAGCAAAGATGCTGCAAGAGCGACACTCCAGGTGCAGCCCCTTGGTACCCTTGCCAAGGCCACGTGCACCACCACCAAGGGCTGGCGTGGGACCCCACCTGCTGCTGTAGCTCCTCCCTTTGCTTCCGAGTCTCTTCCAGGGCTTTGGCTATTTCCACGCCGATCGTTTCCCTCCTGTTCATTTCTGCCTGCAGAGCAGTAAGAATCTTGGAGTTGTTATGAGAACGAGCAACACGGAGAGACAGAAAGCTCCGCAGGAAGGAAAGACCAGCACCCTCAAGCGCCCAGGTTCTGGCCAGGTTTATCAGGGTGACAGACCCCAAATAGGGGAATGCTGAGGGTCTGATCCTGCCTAATCTTATTCCCCCTGCCACCACTGGCGAAAGACATCCTGGACAATGTACTGTATTAACAGACACAAGTTGGATAATGAACAGGAATGAGAATCACACCGGAAGCTGCCTGACACCAGGTCAGACCACTAGTCCATCTAACTTCAATACCAACAGCTCACCGGGGTGTCAGGCAGGGGTCTTTGCCAGCCGCACCTGGAGCTGCTATAGTACATTCTGTGTGCAGAGCACATGCTCGACCCCTGACCTACAGTCCCTCCCACTGGGGAGCTGGAACTGAAAGGGACGATATGTCAAGAATAACTGGAGGTATTTGTGGCTGTCTCTTCTGGTCAAGATTGCCCGACAGGCAATGATAGTGTCCCAGGGTCAGGATCCCCCTTCCAGAGGGAAAGGGCAGAAGGCCAAGAAGCATAAGAACACCAAAACAGCCCTGCTGAAAGGGACCCAAAGGGGATCCATCCAGCCCAGCATCCCCTTTGCCACAGCAGCTAACCAGTTGACTCTGGGCAGCCCACAAGCAGGATTGAAAGGCAGACTTCCCTCTCCCCGCTGAAAACCCATTGCAGGGGAGCAACCCCCCCTCCCCAAGGAAATTCTGCCCATCCCTCAGCAGGACTGCAGCTTTCAACTGGCCAACCGTGACCAAGGCATTACGAGTGCAGATCCTGCCCATACCTTTAGTCTTTCCACTTCAGACTCTTGCTTCTTGAAAGAACTTCCCAGGTATCTACATCTCTCCTTGAGTTCTTCATTTTCATTCTTCAGCTGGCTCTAATGAAGACAGGGAAGCACAGAACTGACTGGTCAAGATTTATGGGATTCAGAACACAGCTTTTAGAGCTGCTCTCCCTCTTCCCTCTCGCCACCTAGGTGTGGTTCAGTGGTCACGGTGTTCTTATCTTACTGCGGGGCCTTGGGCAAGTCCTTTCTCAGCCTCGGTTCTCCTAACTGAAGCAGGAAAACAGTAGCCTACCTCACCAAGTTGTTGCAAGAAAGAAAAACAGCAGGCAGAGAGAGAGGCAGAGAGAGAGACACTGTGTCTGTGTGTGAGAAACATAAAAATAAAAAGGGGCACATTATATGTCAGTGTCATGTCGCTCACACCTTCACCCTGAGCAGCTGGAATGTTGTTGAATATTCCATGGTGCCCCTAGGGTTCAGTGGGAGAGGGGAAAGAGGGGCAAGTCTAGGGGACATCTTTCATCACTTTTTATGTAATTGGACTGCTGGAAAGGGAGAGAGGCTCTTATTTCAAACGTTTCTTTTGGAGCTGTGAGCAGGCAGTTGTATTCTGCAAAGGAGAATAAGGAGCAGGAGCCACGGCTGTGTGTGCATGCCACAATTCTGTGGTAGCACAAAACAAGCACAAGATGTTGGAGTGGGTGCAGAATTTAGCTTCCTGGGCTTTCATTTATTTTCTTTTAACGCAGTTTTCTAGCTCTTAAGACTACAGAGACATGCTTGAAGGGCTGTGAGCAATGCATGCGAAATCTTAAGAGGCCATTAAGGTTACTGCACAAGCCTGAAGGCTATGGGACTTCACTGCAGTAGTTCTTACACTGCTCAAGTTAAAGGGAGACCAGAGGGGTTCTGGTCCCCTCAGCAATTGTTTTTAGAAGGCTATTGCGGGGAGGGGGAAGTTGAAGATTTTATTAAATCTCCCATCTTTCTCCCCCAAAATTTGAGCACTGCTTCAGCGTTCTTAGTCTCATGATTAGCTACTGGAGCGTAAAGCAGGGATGGGGAACCGGCGGCCCCCGGAGAGATCCGGTCCGGGCCCGCGTGAGCCTGGACCAGATTCTATCGGGTCCGGCCCGCGCGCGCTCGGAGCGGAGCCTCCGCTCCGAGCGCTCACATCGCCGGACTTACTCTCAACCCGGCTGTTATAGACATGCGCAGAAACAGCCGGGTTGAGAAGAGGTCGCGCGATCTCACATGACCCTCTCCTCAACCCGGCAGTTTCTGCGCATGTCTATAACAGCCGGGTTGAGAGTAAGTCCGGCGATGTGAGCGCGCGCGGGGCCAATGGCGGCGGCTGAAGAGAAACTCTAGCATAGAAGGAAACTGCATGCTGGCATGCTAATGGTGCATGCAAAGGTGCTTGCATATGGGGAAAGCGCATTTTAAAGGAGACACTGGACCATCCATGTAGCATCCGGCACAGCTACGTTCTTTGCCTGCAGCCTGGGCTTTCTATAAATCAGCTCCCCGACTGAAACTGAACGGCAGGACAAAGGTGAAACCGGTAACACTCGGGCACAAAACATCAGAGGCCAAGTTGAGGCAATATGAGTGATTATGAGTGAGGCAATATGAGTGATATGAGTGATTCTGTCTGGGAGGGAGGGAGAGAGAGTGGTCCGTGGGTGGGTGGGAGGGCGGGCTGTTTACAACGGTAAATTTGCGGGGTGTGTGTGTCAAATTTGCGGTGGGGGGCCAAAAATTTCGGCCGCCCTTATGGGCGGCCCGCGGCCAATTTTCCTAATGGGGAAATGGCCCCCCACCACAAATAGGTTCCCCACCCCTGGCGTAAAGGATAAGAGGCTGAGCTGAGAATTGGGACTGCCATGTCCCTTTCAGCCTCCCCCACCTGCAGTATGGGTATAATACTTAGCTTGCAAGCTTGTTATAAGGAGTTAAGTACTAGCCACACCAGAGTTAAGCAAAACAGTCTCACTTGCATAGTTTGTGCAGGCCAAAGAATATGGACTGGCTGGGTGCAGTATTTTATTTTCCCTAGCATCCAGAGTATGTCAAGCTCTAAGGCAGAAGCTGGAATGTTGCTCCAAAGAGCAGAGTGATACTCACAATCTTGTGCTGGGCAGTCGTCACTTCGGACTCGTGTGCAGCTCTGAGGGAGACAACTTGCTCCTCCAGCCTCCTGACCTGCTCCGCACATTGATGCTCTGTAGCCGAGATGGCTTCCTGCACCTTACTGGATTCCACCTCCAGGTCCCTTTGCTGCAAAAGGGTGGCCGGGAAGGAAGTGAGAGGGAATTTCAGAAATGCTGTTTAATGCTGCAGGCGCTCAAAACAAATTCTCCAAGATCTATAAACCATTTTGCAGATCTACAAACCATTTTAGACAGAGAATGTAGCCAAAGCAAGGGCTAGGGGAAATGACATCAGCATTGACAGAGGAGCAGGAAACCATGCAAAGCAGAGTGTTTCTTGCCCCAGTTTTGGCAAGCAAGGCTTGCATGTTTTCAAACTTACCTCCATGCCCTTGAGGGCTAGAAGCTTGTTTTTTTAAAAAAACACAAAGGAAATTGTACTAGTAAAAGTATCTTATATAAAAGGGCAAGAGAATCAACACTCTCTAGCCAAGGTACGGTACCAGGCACGATTCGAACACCTAAATACTAACAACACCTTTCTAAAAGCCTTCCCTACTGAAAGGTGGGAGCAGAAAGGGAGGAAATCCACATTTCAAGTGTGCCAACTGCCAAAGAAGGAGAGCTTTCAATGAGGGTGCGGGGAGGAAGGGCAGGACTGAAAGAAATACTCGCTCACCCTCCCCACCAGAGTTTGATTCAAACTTTTGCTTATCAAGTCTCTCTCTTTCACCTCGAGGTCTGGGGGGACCTGCAAGAGTTGCGTCCCATTAACTCACCAGCTTTTGGATCTGCAGTTCTCTCTCCCTGACCTCATCTTTGCTCTTCGCTGTTGCTTCGTTGGCAAGCTGGAGCGCTCGGTCGTGATCTTTCTGCTATAAAAACCAAGAGAATGTTCTTTCCTTGTTTCAGGGATTTCAAAAGCGCACCTGGCCGCTCAGGATATGGGGGGGGAAGAGAACTAGAAAAGGAGACGAGGCTCAGGTGGCGGCTACCTGTTGCACGCTGCTCTCCTGGAGGCTCTGCAAAAACTCCTCCTTCTCGTTCAGGAGTGCCTGCCCTTCAGCCACTTGGCAGTTCAGTTTGTTGACCTAGAATGCAACACACACAACACTGAGCCAAAATGCACAACCAGGAGAATCACCTGCTATGGCTTTTGCTGGCTGGACCACTCAAGATGGCAGGTGCAGAACATCATGCCTGAAGGTTCCCTGAAACCAAAGTTAACAGCTCGATGCTTTCTGGTGAAGATAGATCCCAAGGATAAGCCTCTTAAGACTGAGCCCCCTGCCCTCTAGCAAAGCAAGAGGAGATCCGCAGGAAGTACAGGCGCTGTAGCAGCTTCTTCCACACTAGGCCTACCTGGGTCTCTAGGAGGCTCAGGCTCTCGGTGTGACTTGTCCGTGCTGCCAGAAGCTGCTCCCTGGACTCCTCCAATCTCTGTTCCAGAGCACTCTTCTGCAGCGGTTACAAACAGCCATTAGCCCACCCTGCACTGGAAGGAGCAGATAGATCCCAGCCCCCCCCCCCCAACCTGCACTTCACTGGAGTACAAAACAGTAACAGCCTCCATGGAGCAGACACCCAGCCCTAAAGCACATCCTATGGACAAAGAATCTCAAATTCGTATGTAATCATCATCACATACGTGGAAAATGCTTCACATGTACAATTGTGACTAAATCCTTACAACAAGCCTATAAGGTTTGCAAGGATTATTATCCCCATATTGCAGATGGGGAAGACCGAGGCCAAGAGGGAGTGGTTTGCCTAAGGCCACTTAATGAACTCATGGCAGAGTTGAGATCTGAACCAAGGGAGTCCTGATCTGCAGTTCTGTCTCCTAGCCACTACATCTCACCAACTCAATCAGGTCTGTGTGTCCATGGAAAGTCATTTTCTTTGGCTGTCTTTTTTCAGTGCAATTTTCATGTCCGCTTTGCTGCTCTAAGCCACTTTGAACACAAGCTGGGAAAGGGGCCTATACGTTTAACAGAGCAAGGGGTGTCATCAGCAGGGCACTTGGCCAAACCACTGGCGACAGTTACCTCCCTGAGCAGCTCCCGGACGTGCTCATCGCCAGAAAGGTCCCCTTCCAAGCGCTTCTCCAGCACGCTCACTTTCTCCCGCAAGTGGCTGATGAGCTGGTTTTTCTCTTCCACCTCAACAATCGCCTGTTGGAACACCCAACACCCCCTTTGACAACTCTGCAGTCAGTTGCTGGGGTCAAGCTTTCAGCCATACACATTTTCCAGAAACAGGGCTCTGCCCTCTCCTGCTCTGGAGGACAGCAGGGATGGTCCAGTTTTTCTTCATTTTACAAAGCTACAATTTTCAGCAGGGCCACATCCACAAAAACCAACGTGTGGAGAATTTATAGAACATGCCCATCTATGCACATCAGAGCTGGCTTTTCTGGCTCCCAAAATATTTGGGACGTTGCCCTCGGTGCAGACCAAGGGTCTGCTGGGATGGATGTTCCAGCCTTTTCCGTGGCAGTGCCCAACACTGAGTGTCTGCCCCTCCCCACCTTTTAAGGCAAACATGTTGAAACTTACAGGCTGGGCCTTTTGTTTGTGCTGCTCATACTCCAGCTTCAGTGATTCGTGCTCCCTGTGCAATGTTTCCAACCTCTTTTCGCAACCAGAGGTGGAGGCCTGAGCCTAAAACCACGGAAGAAAAGCCCCCCCCCCAAATCAGACCTTTGCACAGACAAACACTCCACTGTCTCCCCTGGAGCCTCAGGGCTCATCTGATTGTGGTCTTGGGCAGGGTGATCCTGGGACAACAATCACTTTTGACCAGAACAAAGATGCCACATCTCTTTGCTAACAGACTCATCCGACGGGGTAGGAAGCCCCACAGCAGCACTCTCTGCCAGAAAGGGCAGACCGTCTCTCCCTACTTGTTTCCCTGTCCAGTTCCAGGTGTTGGCTATTACACTGACAGCACTGAACAATTCGGGTCCCAGCTGCCCACTCTTGTTTCTGCATTAATCTGCTGGCCCACTGAGATCCTGGGGTGAGGTGTGTTCTGAGAGGCAATGCCAGACAAGCAGGGCCTAAGTTCTGGGACACACATAGGTACTTTGCAAGCTGCCTCATACAGAGTCAGACCCCAGGGTCCAGCCAGCTCAGTACTGTTGACACTGGCCCGCAGTGGCTCCCCAGGCCTTTAAGCGGGTCCTTTTCCAGTCCTACCCGGAGAGGCTGCCAGGGACCGAGCCTGGGACCTTCCACATGCAGGGGCTCTGCTGCTGAGCTACGGCCCCATCTCCTGAGCTGTCAGGGGCTCTAACTGCCCACCTTTCAGCAGCAACTAAAGATGTGGCTCTTTTCGCCAGGGGCTGGGGTCCCCTTGTACACAGTCATGCTGCGGCTTCCTTGCTATGTGGTTTTACCACGTTATTTTTAATGTGACCAAGAGACTCCCTGAGGGTGTTTGCACTGAAAGGTGGCACGCAAATGCCAGAATAAAACTCACATTTTGTAGATCGACTGACAGCCGTTGGATGAAGGCTTGGAGCTCATGGCCCCGCTGCTCCAGGGCAGTGATCTTGCTCTCCGCGCACTCTTCTGCAACAATAAGCTCATCTCTGTTCAAGCAAAACAATAAAAGAATGGAAAAGCGTCAGTGCACAGGCCAAAGGCAGAGCTGGCTGGTTTCTGACCAATCCTTACACAGGAGGTAGGAGCCTGCAGCACTTGCTTTCCTGATTCAGGGGAGCAGTCCAGCACTTTTCTACTATGAGCAACGGCGGCAATTTCACTGAGCAAACTCTCCCCTAAGGTGACACCCAGGAGCCAGGAGGGATCAATATCCATGGCTACTCGTCACAACCCCCAGCTCAGAGACAGTGCACCTCCAGATATTGGGTGCAGGGAATGACAGCAGGAGGCCTGTGGCCTTCATTCAGGGGTGGCGTGGAAGGTTGGCCAGGAAAGGTGCTGGCTGAAGGCCATGCCCATCAGAGAGAGGGCCTCCCAGGTCAGGCTGCCCTGCCCCAAGCACTGAGGGCAGTAGTTGAGCCCAATGCATGATCAGGAGGCGGATGTGGGATGCCATGGGGAGGCGGGCAGTGCAGGGCTTTGCCCCACAGCTCCCAGCAATCTGGCACCGACACTGCCTATTTCTCCTGCTTGTGGCCATCCTGGATGCATCTGTGGGGCCACTGGGGAAAACAAGATGCTAGACTAGTTGGGTCTTGGTTCAAATCGAGGTGGGCTCTTCTTCTGTCCTGAGGATCCCGCCATCCCCAACGTTCAGACACACAACCTGGCATCAGGCAACAGCCCCACCCAAGCAGACCGGCCAGAAGCAGGATCAGGCCTCCCCCCACCTCTCTGCCTCCAACTCCTCACGCTGTCGCCGAAGCTCCTGCAACTCGTTGGTCAGGCGGGAGGACAAAGCGCTGGAGGTCTGGAGCTCGTCCCGTGCATGGGTCAGCTCGCAGGTGGAGGCTTCCAGTTCCCGCTCCAGGTGGGCCAAGGACTCCTCCTTCTGCAAGAGCTGGATGCAGAAAAAATAAAATTGGTGACTCCAACAGCCCTGCTGCGTTTCTGAGCTTGAGTGAGGGATTTCTGTGCTGCCTTTTTGATTACTTGTGTTTTGTACTTTTATCAATTCATAGCTAGCCTGGCACCTCGGGCAAGGGACAAGTAGGCTATAGGCATCTGAAATAAAACAACACATAACATTCGCCTGAAGGTACACAATGCACCCGCCTTACCACACAGTCTAGGCTGGGCAGGGCCTAGATGGGGTGGTGGTGGTGGCCTGGGAGCTGCAGCATCTGCTACCTTGAGCTTCCCTGTGGACAAAAGTGGGATATGGGAACTTTTTACAGTCTAACTTTTTGGGTGGTATCTGATTTCACAGAGGTTAAAGCATGTGTATTCAACATGCTCCAGGAAATTGCCGGAAAAGAGATGCTCCCAAAGAAGACATTTATCATGCCTTTTGGTCTTGTACAAAGATTTAATTACACCAGAACTCAGGAATGGGAGACAGTGGAGGATCTGAGAGTTTATAATCTACCGAAAGATCCATTGGTTGCTATATGTTGCCATGTTAGAGCTTTGGTGACATTGGATGACATGCAAATGATTTTTCACTTATTAACAGAGGCAAGAATGGCAATAAACTTTCGGGGGGGGGGGGGAGAGAATGCAATCCTCCTTCAATTGAGGAATAACTGAGTTGAACATGGACATGGTGCGTATGTCTAAATTAAAAACAAACAATCAGGCAATCTAGAATCTATTTAACTGAAAAAAAAATGGAGATGGTTTATAATGTCCTGGAACAAAAAAGTACAGAATGCTGGGCACCCCTTTATTTTGTAGGTTGAGGTACAGATGACAATATGTTGATCACTAAGATAATTGTGTACTTATCTGAATTTAGTCTACTTGTGACCGTTGTATGAAGATGGAGATAATTTTTTTAAAAGTGTCATAAATAATAGGAAGGACATGGCAAAGCCCAATGGGCTTGGAGTAAGGGAGAAAGCAGCCGTCCCTTGGGACCTGGAGGTCAGGGTTCACTGGGTCACAGCCCAGAACAAGAGGAGGGGGGCTGGGCTGGGCTGGGCCTGGCTGCCCTGCCGCAATGAGACAGGCCAGGGGGAAAGCCTCACCATGTGCTTGACTTTAGCTAGCTCCTGCTGCTGAAAGCCTTCCAGCTCGTCAATATCATCTCGCTTCTGGAAGAGGTTCAAGCTCTGCTCCCTCATCTCTTGCAACTGTGCCGAAAGGAACTTCCTTTCCTGCTGGGCAGCCACCAAAACACACAGGAAAGGGGGAGAAGGGACCAGCTTCAGTTCAGAGGCCCACCAGCTTCTAAGGGGAAAGCTGCTGGAGGCCGCACTGCCAAGCTGGAGGCTAGTCCTCAAGGTCCCAAGCATTGCAAGGACTTGGCTACCAGGACGACCTATGGTGGGAGCCTGAATCAATCACACGTTTGGGAGACAGTCAAAGGCAGGGGAGACGGCGGCTGCAATAACTTGTGCATAAACCCCACTGGACCAGGACTTACTTCCAAGGAAACATGCACAGGACCAAACTTAAGAGGCCTGAGGTGTAAGCAGGGAACCAAATTCAAGATTTGAGCCTAAGGTGGGCTCTTCCCAAGAAGAGACTTCTCAGCACGCTACTTGCCTTTTCCAGGTGAGCCAGCTTTTCCCTCCACTCCTGGAAAAGTAAAAAAGGGCAAGTCAACATTGGCACGTCCGCTCGCGAGACAGGCAGGAAACGACAATGGGCTGCTTTGTTGGGAACTGTCAGGGAGCACACCAGAGAAGGCTGAGAGCTAGTACTGAAGCTCACAAGAAGCGTGGCTCAGTGCCCAGGCCCATCTGCTCTGCAGAATTCAAAGGGCATCCGCCACAGGGGCTCTTGTTACATCACAGTGGGGCTTCCTGCCTTAAAGAGACAGTCTGAGTTTATTTCCAGTACAGAGAATTCAGCACTCCAGAACACTGCAAATTCCTACTTGGAACTTCCCACCTTCCCTGGGGTAAATAGGGGAAGTAAGTGCAATTATTTTAGTTACACATCTTTAGATTTAGTTACAGTCGGGAATGGGGGCCTAAGGGGTGATGCTAAAGGAAAAGGTGGGTTTTAAGAAGGAATTTGAAGGAAATGAGAGGACGCATCATGCAGGCATTCCAGGAGGCAGATACATTCATGGAAAAGGGAAGGGACATGAATGGTGTGTTATGCTCCTCCCACCACACCCAGGGAGGAACCCCAGACAAGCCGGCCTTTGCCATTCAGTCATGCATCCCACTCACTTCTGTTGAGGAGCTCTATAAATAATACATCATTACAAGGTGGCTGCAAGGGGAATAGCCAGGAAAGGACGGGCAGCATCAAAACCACAGAATAACTCAAACGGGTTTGGGAAGGGCTGGTGATGTAGCGATATTTGGCAGGTGACCTTGGAAAGGGCCCAAAAAAGCATGATGTGACTTCGCCATTTATTACTATAGGATGTAATTTTGTAGTTTAAATAAAGGGCTACCAGGGAGCCAGAAATACTGGTCTTTATGCACACACAGCTGTGGCCAGATGATTTGCTAGCAGGAGTTGAGAAACACACTGCAGGGATGTTCCGCCAAGCATACTGAAAAACAAGGACCACGTTAACCACTGAAAGGGTTGCCAGTCAAGGGACTTGGGCAAACTCTTGGAAAAGTGCAGCAATGGCAACTAGTCACGAGCGTCATGTACACTGATGAAACTGTATTAATGATGGAGGCACCTCCAGGCTCAGCAGCAACAGCAGGAGAGGGATGTCCTGCTTTGTCTCCTGCTTGTGGGCTTTCCGGACGCATCTGGTCAGAACCAGGACATTGAAGAGGCTTTGGGTGGAGCCAGCAGAGATCTTCTCATGTTCTCAAGAACTCAGTGGTCTGGGGGCAGGAACGGTGCCTGGGAGAACCGGAGCTTGCCCCCAGCAACGCTAGAGAGCCCTCTGGTGCCATCACCTCACAGGCTTGATTTTACCTGGTCCTTCTTCTCCAGTGCCAAGGCCATTCCTTCCGCCATCTTGGCCCTGCTAGCCTGGTGAGCCTCATTCTGCTCCTGAAGTTTCCTCATAGAGGCTGTGGGTGACACACAATCTGATTAACACCTGGGCACTTCTTGGGTTGTCCACATCACATGGGAGACTCAGACTCTTACCAGGGTGGGTACATAAGAAACTGCTGTATACCAAGCCAGACCATTAGCTCACCCAACCCAGCGCTGTAGACTCTAACTGGCAGGAAGGAACTATCCAAACCTGTGGGCATTTCAACGGAGAAGGCAGGGATTGAACCTGGGATTTTGTGAGTGAAAAGCCTGCTGAGCTATGGATCTGCCCCACCAGCAGACTACTGAATGGCAAGATGAGAGAGGAAAAGGACCTCTGCAACAGGACTGCTGAGGCTTCCTCTGCCCCCACTTCCCCTTTGCAAGTTTATGAATCGCACATCAATCCTTCACCACCAGTTTGAATGGGATGCCCGTCATACTACTCAGCGTAAAGAAAGATGTCTAAATTCTCTCTCGTTTATCATTCCTTCCCTTCAGTCCCACCACAATTCTGCAAGGCAGGTTACACTGAATGATCCTGAGTTTCAAGGCTAGGAAGATTTTAATCTCTGTCTCCTACATTTATACAGTACCTATCACCAACCAACTAAGAAAAACATCTATCTGGGACTGTGGGACACTTTGGAAGAAAACAGGGGTATGCTCAACATCAGTTCCTGCAATTCGCAAGCAGAAGAGAGGCTGTGGACTGACTGGACCTCAAGTGAAGAGGTTGCAGGGAACAAGTAGCACACACAGCTAAGGAAAACACCTGTCTTTATCTGGTCAGGAACGTAGTACCCTCTGCCTATTGCTTCAGTCCCCAGAGACGTGAAGGTGGAGGACACACGCTCCAGAATGAATTCGAGTACCTATGACTCTGGCCCGCCTACGGCCCCCCAGACATGCAAAAAAGCACAGCTCCCTCTACTTTCTTTTTCTCCCCACAGAGGACATCACTGCACATTTCCAGTCACAATGAGCTCTTTACTTGCTGCCACATTCGGAGGCTTAAATTCCATTGAATAGGAAAGGGAAAAAAGGTACGTACAATCCTGATGCTTCTCTAATGCAATTTCAAGCTTCTCCTTCATCTTCTGCAAGTTCCGAACCTGCTCGGCATAATCTTGTAGGGGAGAAGAGGCAGCGGCAGCACCAACCAGACACGAACAGACAATAGGAAAAGTGAGGAGCGGGGAGGAGAGAAACGGGGAAAACGGTGACCATGATTTTCTTTGCTTGAAAATCATTTCCGTTACAGAAAGGCAAGGCAGGTGGCCTCACCTGGACAGAAAGTCAAACAAAAATATGACTACTGAAAGCTAACTACGAAGGCAGGGGGAGGTACAGACAGAAGGAAAAGGCTGAACACTGCCTGTAATGTGGGAGCGCAGCTGGTTGCAGAGCCAGCAAAGAGCACTGAGGCTTGTATTCTCTCGCTCTAGAGCCTGTGAGGCAGCCCTTTAAAGCAGAGTTGGCCAGGAGACAACAGGGGGATCTACTGACCACTCGCAGCAGACCTGCAAGGATTTCCAACTCCCAAACGTTTAAGAAAAACAGCCTTTTTTAACCCCTCTCTAAATTAAGCTGCTAAAACAAAAGAAAGCCGGTGGTGGTGGCGGCGGCGGTGGATTTCAGAAGTGATTTTTGTATGAAAGGACTGATCAGGGTCTGAAAACAAATTCCTGGGCAGAGCATGTGTTCAGAAGGGTACGTCTGTGCCCCCCCCCCCAGCTACCTTCAGATGGTGGACCATGGGGTTTTAGTAAACTCAGATTCCACAAGCCTGGAGTCTGCCCACCCCATGCCTCCAAGGAAGGGCTCTGAGGCAGAGAGCCCAGCAAGCTCCCTGACTGCAGAACCAACACAGCAGACACCTTTAGACCTGTCCCCCAGTAGCACAAACTGCCACCACTCCATGGATAGCGAACTGTTGAGACTAAGCTCTCTTGAGAAGAGAATCCTAGGAGGATCAAACGCTTTATTACTTTCACTTGTGCTCCTCTCTGCACCCCAACCCCCCCTCCCGTTTCTACTACACAAAGCCAAAAGTTCCCCCTTACCGTTAGGCAGGCTGGTGGGTTTTTTACCCTCCCCAAAGCACAATTATAATCTTACAGGCACATTTTGAATTCACCCATGTGAGCGAACCGACTCTGCAGCAGGCTGCAGGGGTAAAATTAAGACAGGAAGTTTGCCTGCCCAGGTTCTTATCCCTGCACCTTACAGGAAAAGAAACGTACCAGAGAGCTTAACCTCCAGCTTCCGTATTTGTTGATTTCTTCGGAATAGCTGCGAGGAGAGGTCTTCCCTGGAGCTGCTGCCGTCAGAGGGCTTGGCGGGTTAAGAGACACACAGGAAGACAGGCTTTAGAACTCCCCGAGGGTTCATGAAACAGAGACAGGCCTCTCAGCGACAAGACCTGGAAGGCCCTCCCGCTTCCCCCAAATTTTAGGGAGAGTCCACACAGCACTAGACGTTTGTCTGAATGGAGGACTTCCCATACTACATTCTCTAAGATGTGAGGAACGCATCGTGGCCTCGGGAGAAGCAGCCTCTCGCACACTTACAAAGTCATCCCCTGAATCTGCTCCCACAGATGTGATCGACTCCTTGCTGACCGATCTGGGCATCCTGGAGGCCCCCCCTGGCCGTGGGGCAGCAGCAGCTTCCTCTGCAACCTTCTTCTTCAGTTTTGCAAACATCTTCCAGGGGTGCTCTTCCATCCAGTTCGTCTCACTCCCTCAAGGGGCTCATAGCCCAGCAGTGCTAGAAAATCCAAGAGGGATCACACTTGAAGGCCAACCTGACAAGGCAGACTTGTGGACAGAAAGCAGCCTATCCCCAATAATAGGAAAAGAGGGGCATTTTGCACCTAGAACAAGTTCTTTCAAATTTCATGTATTTCGCTCTCTTTCTATTCTACCTTCTGCTTCTCCACCACCCACTCCAAATGTAATAATTTATTTTGCAACTGAGCATGTAAAAATCTTGTGTACTACAGTGGGATGCATGTCATAGTGCACAAGAATTTGTGGAAGGCGAGAATAAACACTTTAGCAAGAGTTTTATCTGCTGCCCTTCGCCCCTGTTATTGCCTCTCTCATCCGGCACCAGAGTCTCCTGGGCTGCTTTAGCTTCCAACTATTAGCTATTCCAGATCTAAGAGAGATGTTCAATATAAACAGGTGAAAAGTGATGCACATGGGGGCAAAAATAATTCCTAACGTGAGCTATGGCCCATCTCCTTAAGAACCGACACTAACTCCCTAGGGAAACAAACACCTAAGAATCTGAAATACAGTCCTAGGTCTGAAGCCAGGTGATTGTCTATGCCCGAGACATCTTCCTGGAAGGAAGGCAAAAGGAAATGTGTCACTTGCAGGAGATCACGGGAGGAGAACACAGGCGGCTTTGCAATGCCAGAATAGCTAGACATGGACGGTCTGGAGCTTCATCATCTGCTAGTTGCAGATTGCTGGCAACGTTACTAAGGTTGGATGATGCTCTTAGGCAAACAGCTGTGGCTGCAGAATCGCCAAGGAGCAAAATTCTTTGCATGAACGCTCAGACATGTCACAGATAAGTGGGGGGATTGCAGCTTGGCCCGCACACCAAGGGAACTGCAGAAGGTGCCGAGCTGCAGCCTCACAGCTTGGCTGCAGCACAGCAGACAAAAGGGAGGCAGTCACACCTTTAAAAACAGAAACTTCACCACTTCAGTTGTTTGTCTAAATACACCAAGCCTGCTGACATCATCTGGTTGCTTTCCTTTGCATGTTTATTATTATTAATAACAATAATAATACTAAAAAATAATTATTAATAATGTTTCAAAAAGCAGAAGCAGGAAAAACGAAGGTGGGATCATTATTCTAGGATTTACATTATTAAATACATTAGTACATTATTCTAGGGTTTGGAATTGCGTGTGGACACCAGGGCTACTGAGACAAGACACTTCACCTGAAAACAAGCAGCTCTGGCACACTTTCGCCTGGTTTGTCCTTGGGAATGAAGGGAGCTGCCTCAACCGAGTCAGAACACTGGCTGGCAGCGGTTCTCGGGGTTTCCAACAGATCTTTCTCTACTCTACCTGGGGGTGCTGTCAGAGATTGAACTCAGGACCTTCTGCCTGCAAAGCATCTCCTTTTCCACTGAGCTGCAGCCCCTCCCCAACAGGCCTTGACAGATGCTTCCAACCCTGCTGGCATCACCTGGACTCTGCCTCTGAAATGTGCTATGTACACACACAGCAGTGCAATGTGGGTTACCAGAGCAAAGCAGACCCCCCCCAACACAAGGGGGGTCTGCTTAACCATATAGAAAGGGACTGCCTTCTCTCTGCTCAGTCTTTCCATATACAGTATCTGATACCATCGCCCTGAGCAACTATGAATTATTTATTCGGTCCCTTGACAACCCGGCTACAGCCACAGGACACCAGACTCTGCACACAGAGCCTTGATGGGCCTTGTATCCACTATCAGGCCAACTACAATACGAAGGAGGGCAATCACAGCATCTATTGTTCTTCACTCTGCCCTCCCAGACTCCTATTACTATCACCTCATAAAACCCTGTGACATGCTCCACATGCAAAGGGAGAACACTCGTACCTAGGATTTGTATTGCATCTGAGTCCAGCAAATCCTGGCTTGTTACCAAGCAATGGTTAGGATGCAGGGGGATTTGGCAGGTTTGAACACAATAGCAAATTCCAGTTTGTCTTAAACAAGAACCGGATATTGCAAATTTCCTCGCTTCCCATAGGAAGGGGGGAAGCATATGTGATCTCAAAAACCCCAGCCAGGGGGAGCATATGAAAAGATAAGGACCGCTGGTCAGAGACGGTAAAAAGGCACAGGAGAAAAGACACACACCAAAAACATCTGGATGCAAACACAAGGTATAGGTGTGTACATGCAAAGGCAAGATGGTGCAGCTAGAGTGCTTGATTGCAAAAGAAGACACAGACATAGCTGGCAGAATGGAAACATGGTGGAATAGAGAAAACTAACAGAATTCAGTTATTCCAGGACACAAGCTCTTATAGAAAGGACAGGGAGAAGCATTGGGGGGGGGGGGATGGGACGATGACAGAATCCATCAAGGAGAATCACTGTGAGTGGGAAATACTAGGCCCAAATAATTATTTTGTTCTGGGGACGTGTTATTGCTCTCTTCATCAACATGCTGAGGGTGATCTTGACTTGGGAGAAAGAAGTCAGGCCAATGTAGGCCAGTTGAATTCATGTTCATGCCACAGCAAAGAGAGAACATTTCTAGATACACTCAGTTGGTTTGGAACAACCCAGATGGGAGGCAACCCTGATCCTATGTGGTACTCAGGACCTGAGACAAGTGCAGAGCAGAAACCCACGCCAGAACCGACCTTCTCAGGAAGGAAGTCTGAAGAACTGAATCAAACAGAAGTGACAGGTGATGAGGTTCTAGATTGTACTGACAAATTAAAACTTGCAAATCACCAGATCCAGACAGCATCCACCCAACGGTTCTTAAAGAGCTCAAACCTGCAACTACTGATCTTCTAGTAAAAATATGTAACTTATCCCTAAGTTTGTTCTAGAGGATCGGAAGGTGGCTAATCTAACACTGATATTGGCACAAAGGGAGCCAGAGTGGAGCTCAGAAATTACAGGTCAGTCAGCTTAATGTCTGTTCCCAGTAAACTAGTGGGAAGGATAATTAAGGATAAAAGTATTAAGCATACAAAAGAACGAGCCTCCCTGGATGAAAACGAAGCTTTAAAGGGGATAGGGTCAAAGGGAATTGGTCAAGTTCGTGGGGGACAGGTGTAGGATGGCGATGTTTAGCAGCAGGCTGCCTCCATCTCCTGCTTGGGGGGCTCCTAGAGGAAGCAGGATGCTGGTCTAGACAGACACACTGCTGCTGACTGATCCAGTGGGGATTTTCTTATACGCTGTCCTCCCAGCTCACCTGACTACCCCAAATGATTGTTCTTCCTAGCCACCTATTACCGTATATATTGTAAGACCCGGGCAACCCCTCCCCATTACCGTATTTATTGTAACACCTTTTATTCACTACGAATAAAAGAACACCCTAAGATATTACTGCCCCGCCCCCTCCAGGAGGCCTTATTACTGTAATATACCTGAATGTCCACTACCGCAATATACCGACAATTCACGCTTCCCCTCGGGGGGAAGCCTCTCCTCGCCACTCACCAGCTGGTCCTGACAGAAACGGTCGCGCTACAGCCGGACCCGGAAACTCCGTTGCCAGAGGCTGGCGGAAGTGACGAGACAGCAGAGCGGCGACAGCGCATGCACCAGGAGAAGCGGCAGAGGGGAGGGGCGGGACCGGAGAACAGACTCCGCCCCTCGCGTGACAGAAAAAGAGCGGGAGAAGAGGAGCGCTGAACGTTTGCTGCGTTCGCGCTACGTCCGGCCCATCAGAGCCTGCTGTTTGACCTGGAGGCGGGACACCAGACACGCACGGAACGCAGCCGCGAACAATGTAGCTCATGAGGCTGATCTACACGACGGCGGAGGGGCTCCGCCGTCGCCTCTGCCCGGCGCCTCCACGCTGGAAGCGGGGGAGTGTCTTCAAGCATGTTACCCCTCATGTTGTCCCGCCTTCCTAAGAACGCGCCGTTGTGATTGGTAGCTCTCTTCCCCCCCCTCTCTGTTATTGGTAGGCTGCAGCAGCTCCGCGAGCCACCTCCAAGCTCTGCCGTACGCCTCCAAAAAAATAGAGCACTTGACTTGGAGTACGCGGCAGTGGGGCGGAGGTCCGGCGGCTCCGCCGGATTACAAAAACGCTCCGCGACGCTGTCGTGTAGATCAGCCTTCAGCCTTCTTGAACAGCGTGGGAAGCGGCGCCAGAATCGCTTCGGGGGAGCCGCCTCGCGTGAGCAAGAAGGGAGCTGAGCGGGCGCGGGCCCTAAGCAGGAAAGGACTGCCCGAGGAGCGCCCATGCGACCTGCCTTCCCTCGTATTTCGAGCTCATTTTGAGGCCGGCGAGGCCCTTCCCCAAGAGCCATTTTTCTTCCCCAAAAGAGCTGTCTTTCTTTCGGCTGCGACGGTATTTGAGTGTTGGTGCTGTTTTTTACGTCTCCGCCGCATTCATTTGTACAGTGCCAGGCGGGAGGGTGTAGCTACTGCGGCCTCTGGGGAGCGGGGCGAAGGTGGGGTGGTCCTGGCTGCTGCAGGGATCTGGGCTGCTCATTACGGTGCGTGACGGCAGGCACAAGGCCTCCTACCACTAGAGCAGCTGTGGGGATTGGAGGGGGAGACCGTGCCTGCCTCGTGCAGCCAGCGTAGCCTGGAGCTCTCGCCGAAGACCGTGTGCGCCGGTTACAGTTCGCTGATGGGGCTGCAGGCAGGGGGCACATGCAACACAACACGCTCTTGCAGGAGCTACTGACTGGCCGTTGGTTTCTGCACCCAAGAGCAGGTGTTTGTGCTGCCTAGACATGGGACTGGCACACAGACCCTTTTGACAAAAGCAGGTGGCTAGCTATAGAACCAAATGGTGAAAGATATGTTTTATAGCCTAAGGCTAACAACACGTGTCAGAGTGGCATGCCTGCTGCATCTCGCAACACGATTTTTTAAAAAAAGTTACATATAACACACTACTATGAAAGGCTATGAAAACAGCTGCACCCCCATCACACTACTCTACAGCACTAAATGTAAATCAAATGTGTCAGAAAACTGCTTTGATTTAAAGGGAAGAAAAAGTCACCACTATTGTGAAGTTAAAGATTGAAAAGAATGCTCAACACTAGAGAGCCTGCAAAATTCTAAGCATCATATGGCAACTGATAATACTGGTTTATTTTCATTTCCAGCGCGGAAGGCTCAGATGCACACAATTAAGCAAATATGTTTATTGTATATTGGTGATACATATAATCCAGGAGGGTCTCGGATACAAAATTCATGTACAGTAATTCACAAATGAATGTACTCACATTCCAAGCAAACATTAACCAACGTGAAAGTCTTCAATACACTTGACAGCAAAACCCCAGAAATGTCATATCCTTGTCACTTAAAACATAAAAAGCAGTACTTTGTTCCCTTGATGCTGTGTCATGTCGGTAGAGAATCACAGTGTTAGCTTGGAGATTTTATTTAGCGGAATAAGTCTTCCCAACAGCGGTAAGTAGAAGGGAGTGGCAGATGCTTCATGTTTAAAAATAGTTGCCACAGGCCCCACCATTGCCATCTTACCGAGATAGCTTTCAGGGAACCCTTGAAGATACATCTGCATAAACCACAGCATGAATTAGTACTATCAGCCAACAAATGGGGAAATGTCAGATGGGATGAAAAAAGGAAACATACAGGACTGAGCATATGGCTTAGGTAATTCTGTTGCATTAGAGACACAGTTTATATAGCATTACAAGAGACAGACATTAGGTTTCCACATCACCTGGGGCCTATGGTGCGTAAGCAATAACTTGGCAAGAAAAAAAAAGTAATTTACAACTCCGTAAACAAGAATTACCCCTGACCCTCTCAGCATATGAAAAGCATTGTATTACACTGGTCAGATCAGGAATGTTGTAAAAATCTCAAGTCATAATGTAAATAAACTGGCACCAAGACATGGTTATGTAAAAAAGGTAACAGTGGCTTTGTGAACCTTTACAGAGGCTTGTTACCCTACAGCATCATCACATGCACTATGAACTAGCAGCACTTAGAACAGGTTAGGTACATGTAAGATGGTTGTGCTTCATTCTCTGAAAGAGATCCTAAAAACAGCTGTATATTCCGTACAACTGGCATCACAGTTCAACAACATTTCAATTACAGACAAGCATTTGCCACAGATTATGAAAGGTTTTTTTTAATCACTAAGGCAAATTATTATTTCAACTCCCAAATAAGATGTATTTTTGTAAAAAAAAAAAGCAATAGACATGTCACTTCCTAATGCAAGTTTATTAAGTCATGTAAATTTGTTTTCATTGTAGAGAATGCACCATTCTAGGTACAGTGTTGTGCTGTGCATGACTGATTTCAGCTCATTACAGTTTCTTGAATTTCAGCACAGACTCTATTCTAAGATTGCATTAGAGTCCAAAAACTATTTCTGTGCATCCATAGCCCTTTCTGATCTAAAATTATTGGCATCAGACTTTGCCGATGTGAACTAGATTTTATTAATTCAATTGTGCAAAAGGGTTCAGCGTTTTATCTACTGAATTTGTTTTGTGCTGCATTGTCCAAAACATGTCCATATGACTGAAGGACTAGAGAATCACATCAGAGAACACACTACAATTTTATATAGCCAAACCAAGCATCTGCAGAGCTAGAAACTTACAAGGCCCATACAAGCAAACAAAATATGCATAAACATGCAAAATGGCACTCAAAGCACAGGCTTAAAGATCCACAATAGAATCAGTAATCAGGCCCTAGTGTTACTACAATTCAAAGCCACTAATAGATATTAAGCTAGAATTTGACATGTGACTTCAATGTTTGTTCAAGGAGTGCTTGCTTTAATGTCATCATGAGATATGATAGAACCTTTATTGGCATAAAATCATGAGATAGTCAGCAGTCATGTGCCCATCCCTATCAATCTCAGAAAAGTAATGCTGAAAAGCAAGCAATTCCTGGCTTTTTAAAACAAGCTTGATTACAGATGCTTTGTACAGAAAGGCCATCTCCTAAATTTGTTGAACGTCCTGCAACAAACAACTGGAGAAAGGCAAAAGGTGCTCCATTCTTTTGGGAAGCAGAATTGTAAAGTTTTCTCCATTTCATTGCAGACACCCCCCCCCCCCAAAAAAAAAACAGGGCAGTAAGAGGAAGGTGTGTGTTTTTGTGCTTTATGGCTAAGGCATAGATATAAGAAACTATAAGGAAGCTTAGTCCATGCCCAGGCTCTGTTACCTAGCTTAGCATGGCTCTAGTTAAGTAATGAAGGCCTGAAGAAACCTGCACAGCGATGCTGAGAGCCCCTCACTTTAGAGCAAATCTATACCTCAGTCCTACTTCATTTATACCTCACATGTATTTTATGTGGTATGTCGGATTGCTTCATTGGAGTTTCCAAGCACAGTAAGTGTGCTTGTGGTTGTAACCTTGGTAAAAACAATATAGGATTCCAAATCAGAATCCAGACATGGATTCCAGAGCAAAATGGATTTCTGAAATTCCAATGTTAAGGGATGGTTTGATTACCCTTGCAAGAACAAACGCAGAAGGCCCACGTAGCCCTGAATCAAGGAGACAACAGGTATCACAGAGGATCAACACGTATCATGGCAGCCAACTCAGCAGAGCACAAAGAGTAATAGAAGTCAATTTTAGTATCAAAGCCATTCATTCCTAAAGGATTCTCAGCAAGAATCTGGAAAAATATAGCAAGGTGTATTTTGGAAGTTCAAAAATGTCAAGACACAAGACAAGGCTTCAATGTAATTTCTCCACTAGTCTTGTTACAGTGACCAGGTGACCAGTGTTCTCAATAATTTTGACTTAATATCCAGCAGTAGATGAAGTTACTAGAGCTTATCGTTGCAGCTTGAAGTTAGCAATATACCCATGACATTTATAATTCCAATGATGGTTACCATTTGATGGTCACAAACTGGAGAGAGCAGTTTTTGATGGCAAGTCTCACCTTTCATTGTAAAGATTCTCAGGCCAACATAGTACATCAGAAGGGTTTCCCTTTAGTTAGCTTTAAATCTGCAAATAATTACAAATATTCTACTTTGATGGCAAGGTTCACTTTACAAAATGCTGCTATTATACTGTAGACAATACATAGGTGTCGCAATAAATCTGTATAAGAGATGCTAGTTCAGTTTGCATATTTTTCCAACCATAGTTTAAAAGCAGGATGTGCTGCTTCCCTCTGGTACTGCATTTGAGAGGCATAATGATGTCATTGCATGGATAGTTCCATAGGCTGCAGGGTGAGTTAGGTTTCTTACTTGACATTCATCTTTAAAACTCTTGAACTGTCTGTTGCCTCTCACTGCCTTCCTGGTATCACCAAAGTATGCTATGTACCAGGAAGGCAGAATGAGAAAGGTACTTGCCTTCATATATAAAAGGCAAAACTTCACGTTATGTTAACGTGAAGCATGTCATTTGGGGCAAAGTCTTTCTCTCCCCTTTGGTAAATGGCAGCTGCAGGGAGGAAGAAATCCAGTTAGGACAAAACATCCAGCAAAACAGTTAGGACCTCTCATGTCTCAGTCCAAATCTACAGCCCCCTCCCCTTATAGCTGCAGAAATGTTAAGTGTCGTTCCCAATTATGAACAGTATTCAATACAAGTACTTTGGCCCAAAGAGATGTGCCACCAGTTCAGAACATATTCCTCTTAAACAAGGAGCTGCTAGACATTGAAATATAAAGCAATTTACTTGCTTACTACATGTACAAATTGCAGAGGACACAATTCGAAGAAAGGCAAGATAACAGTTCCAATTATTTCTGTATAAAGAACATGCTCTACAACTGTGCAATGGTCCCTCTCCAAAGACCTGTTCAAGAGGCTTATGCTCTTTTTCTGGATTTTAAGTGGGCTTCAACCAACACCACATAACAAACCAAGACAAGAGTCTTAGTGCTATGGGCACAGCCTGAAAGAAAACAAACACCTTGCCATCCACCCAATTTCAGTCATATGCATAAACCAGAAGGGCAGACCTTTAGTGAGCTTATTTAAATCAAGTCTGGCTTTTGTTTTTCAAGTTCACAGAACACCAAAAAGGGCCACCCAGATACAAAAGACAGTTCATTTGATAAGGTCCTTTAGATTTCTCTTCAGCACATTTTTCTAATTTTAAACTAGCGGCTGCCAAAGTACAATTCAAAAATAGGCTAAGAGATGCTTTTACCAAGCTGGAATTGTTGCTGCTGTCTAATGGGAGATCCACTTCAAGATACTGCACGATAAATTTGATCATGTGTACAGAATTTATCTCCTTGAGCTAAATATACTATTGAAAAAAGTGTTTCTTTGCCTTTGATTTAGAACGTGCCCTCTGCTGTCCTTCATGGCTGTTACAGAAATATTTCCTTTGATCCAGCACTGCATTTATGGAGCTGGTACAGTGGAGAACATTCCTCACTATTTGATTGTCTCATTCATAAATGAGGCCAGAAAAGTTTCCCCTCAACTCCCACTTTGTTTTGACTCTTGGTCAAGCCAGCAGAAAGCTGCGTATTTACTGGCAAACAAAGTCAAGGTTGTGTTTGTTTTGACTCTTGGTCAAGCCAGCAGAAAGCTGCGTATTTACTGGCAAACAAAGTCAAGGTTGTGTTTGTTTTTTAAAGGAAAAAAAAGTATCATTTGCATTGGCAGCTGAGCTTAACGGGTGTTTATCTGCTTCTATATGTCTGCAGTTATTTTTGTTTTGCATATCTGTTGTGTTGATCTGTATACTTGGTTCTGTTATGACCTAGACTTGCAGTCAAGACAAATATTTAACAAATAGAATACAAAATGGACACGTTAACAGAAGCCTCCTTTCCAAGCGCTCTCTCTCTCTCTCTCTCTCTCTCTCACACACACTATTTCAACATAATGAAACCAAATGGAGTATGATGGTCAGAACCAACTGTGGAGTCTTTGCACAATCGCCACCTGCACCCACCAGAGGAACCTCATTTAACTTGGAAACCCAAGAAAGAAGAGTCATTTGGTAAACTCTGCTTGCAGAATGGAGCACCCCAGAGCACGGGTCCACCGGAAGGCAACCAGCACAGAGAAGGAAGAGTCCTCTAGATGACACACTCTGCTTACTTACAGAACGGAGAACAGATATTTCATATTTCTAGGCAGTTGCCCCCTTCGGAATGGTGTGCAATTTAAAGTGCATGCGGGGCTTGCACTGGTACCAACGTGTTACAGGGAAGCAAACGAACTTCCACATTACTGGCCTAGAATCTGCTTGGTGAGCATTATGAGGTCACAATTAAAGAAATATTCGTCTTCAGTTTAAAGACATTCAAGGTCCTAGTTTCAGGACATTGAAGTCTTCCCCAAAAAGCCAAAATGCCACCTCGGAATTACAGACTCATGCAGTCACAGCCTGAGCAACAGCATCCTTAGTGATGCTACCCTGCATGGAATGAATTCTGCTCAGCACCTGTGTATACATCTTCATTTTGTATACATGTAGTTCTCAAACTTCCTATATAAATATCTACATATAAACACATTTACAGGCAGTCCCCATTCCCTCCCCCTCCTCCCTATTGGCAGGCAGAGTGCATATTGTACATATAAACACACCTTTCATCTACATTGTCATTTACAAAAAAAAAAAAAGGCAAAAGGGAACCAGAAGATCAAAGCACCACAGAAGAAAATGCATCAGTGCCTAATACCAAACCTAATCCAATGGAAGCTGCTCTGCTATTGAATTGTTTTTTGCGTGCCTGCTGAAAGTGAAGGCATTTTTGAGCCAGGCTATTAGGGCAATCAAAGTTCTGCAACCCTTGTGCCAACTTGTTTATGTCCTCATTGCACTCCATGCCCAACTTAAGGCACCTCTTGCTATCGCTCCCAAACTCTGCCTTACCCAGCTATGCAAAAGGTCTCAATCCAACTTGCTGGCTATTGGGCCTTATCCTGCACAGTAGCTAACAGTCAGCCGAGACAAGTTTTGCATGACAGCCTGTTGGAACAGATACCAAGCCAACAATATTTACTTGGGTAGAACGTTCAAAGGGGAAAAAAGCTCTCATTCCATTGTTCCTGCCTCAATTCAATGGTAGTTTTGAAAGCATCACGTTTCTACTAACATCTCAAGATACCCCCACGTTACAAAACACACTCACCAATGTGAACATAGCACTTGAATTGTGTGTTCATTTGTAGGAGGGTTAAGCCTGAATATACTGGACACCGACTCCCATTGGACTCCATTCCTGACATTGATGCAAAGACAGACACAAAACCCTATCAAAGACCATTTGGACAAGAGCAACATAAGAACAAGAGACCTACGACATCATTTGCCAGGATTTTCCTTGCATGCTCCATTTCCTTCAGTTTGAACGTGTGAAATTTCATCTGAAAAACATTCTAAGACTTCAGTGCTCATGGTGGGATTTACAGCAACATTTTTTTCTTAGTGGAGAAGCAGTTTCACTGTACAAAGCATTAAGTTACTGAACACAGAATAAAAAGGGAAAGAGACAACACGAATAAGACCGTGATGCCCTCAAGATGGTTGTGCTTGGCTGTAGCTCTGAGGACAGCCCTCATCTACAGCAGCTGGCTGAGTGCAGAGGACAACTGGAAAGCAGCACCCTTCCTGGACCTCCTTTTTTCATCCTCCATGGCACCTCCATGCTTTCTCCGTAGTTGTTTCAGCGCATGTTGGGAACAGAACACTGCACTTGAGCAGTTTTCCCTGCTGCTGCCATTCCCTTTTCCTGATGCTGTAAGAAAAATCCCTCCTACAATAAGATCCCTATAGCCTAGAACACGGAAGGGGCTCTGCTGGAAAGGTTATGATGTGCACCACACTCTAACAGGAGGATTCACATTTCACACAGGCCAGGAGGGAGCTGACAAGTCTTTCCTACAACTGTAATTAGATTTTACGTGGAGCAGATGCAAGGCAGTGATCTCTTCACCACACTACAGCATGAACTAGTATCTTCGATCATAAAACAAGGACAGACTGCTCTCCTGGATCTAGAAGAACACCATGAAAGAGTATTTCGATGGCCAAGTGTGGCAGTTCAAAGCAGCTCCTTGTCACGCGTCCGTGTGCAGGGAAAGAGTGGTATTTCCCATTCCTAGGACTGACTCTGGCCAAAGCTGGGGAATGGTACTTGTCTGAACGATGGGGAAAGGCAGTTCTCTCGAGGATTGCAGAATCCAAATCGACTGGTTCTCACCATCCTCTTGGGGCAGGAGTTCCATGTCTCTGCAAGAGGCACGGATGGTGGTCCAGAAAAAGAGCCGGGCCCGGTTCCTTCACATGGAAATAACTGCATGAGCCCATTCTTTCAGGCCCACAAGGGATGTCCTGCATGCTTAGCCAACAACCAACTTGAGTTTCTATCGGAATAAAGTATTTATGGGAACACGACATTTTCCGGAACCACTCTGACATCCCTTCCAATACGATGCTCTCTTGAGCTGACCAAGCAGGTTGTCTTGAAAGACTTTTATTGCTATTACTGCTTTGTATGGTGTGGTCCCATCATTCACATTTCAAATCCAGAATCTTTGGGGGTAAAAGATGGTTTTCTTCTTGGAGTGTTTCCTTTTTTTTTGCTTCCAAATTTTTAAAAATTGTACAAAAATAAAGAATTTCCACACACGGGCTAAAAGTGACCAATAGCATTTAATGATTTAGGATTATTTGTGATGTGGGTGGCTTGAACCACCAAATCAAAAATTTAAAACCCAAGGGATTCCTTTAGTCTAAATTTTAAAAGATGCAGAAAGGATTAGTTTATAAAATTGACCCCGTACAGAATGGAACAGCTGTGCCCACAGCCATTTTATTCTTTAAAAAAATAATCATAAATTTGAAAATAAAAATCAAGTAAATTCCTTTTGGGGATCTTCACATTAGAAAACTGCACCATTTCAAAAATCTGTGGCTGGAAAACCCCTCTGCAGTAAGAAAGCCAGAATGCCTTTTCTGTTTTAATAATCGTCAAGAGTGGTCTCCAGGAAAACGTTTCGGACATCCAACATGGAAGCCAGCTCCAAAATGTGCTTTTGGAGATGCGGGTTCTCCACAGTTTCATCCCTTGGCAGTTGGGGATAGGATTCTGGATAATTTCTAGTTTCCTGCTATATAAAGAAGGGGGGGGGAAGAAGGAAGAAAAAACACAGCATTTTAAATTGTCCAGTAAAGTCAGACTGTCAAAGGAAAATGCATTTCCTTAAACACTCAAGGACCACGGCTCCTTGAGTTGTAGAGCACAGCTTCTAAGTTGTACAGGGGGGAGAGACATGAGCTACATAGCAGCACATTCGGTCTTGTGAGCTCTTGAAAACAAAAAGGTTTCCAAGTCTCACACACATCCCATGTCAATAACTGTATACATGTCAATAACTGTATACATGTTAACACCTCAGATATTCATCTAACATTCGTTTCATTAAAAGGTTTACTCATGCAGATGCATTACTATAATCTCGAAACATGTTTAAATTGCTGTAAATAGTTGCCATCTGTACTTTAAGCCTCTTACCTGTGCACCCTGACATATCCCAGATGGCACATATGAATGTAGAACAAGCTAAGTTCCAAAGGGGCTCCAATGACTTGGGCATTCCCAGTTGGATTTTTGATTGTGTTTGCTTTGAACAGCAGACCCCAGCGCTGTATCACAATCTGTTTTTTGAGTCCCCTCACTTTCAAAACTGGGGTGCTATGCGAAGGTCTGTGGTTCAAGCCCTTACAGTCATAGCAACTAATTTCCACTACTTGCTGTTTTCTGAAGCCCTTTGCAGTTAGTGCGATTGCCGATTGGTCGTTTATAGGTCTCATAAGAACCATGTGTCCACATGCCAGTGTTATCTAGTATCGATGTGTGCACTGCAGTTACGAACTTGGTGAAATCCAGAGCTGTAAACACACTTGAGAACTGGAAAACTGTGGCAGGAAACTATACTGAACTGCCCGACTCGGAAATTAGTTGCTGTGACTGTACGGAGCATTCTCTCTGCCAAATGCTTTATCCTTTTAGCAAACCGGAGCGGAGGCATTTGAGAACTGAAGCTCGCAAGCATAGAGCAGAGCCTTTCATCCCCAAGTTGAAGCACTGCTGAATGCACGACAGTATCCATCAATGAGCCATTCTGACAGAAAGGAAGAAAACTCCCTGGCATACCCGGAAGATTTTGTGCATCCTCATGGTGGCTGAGCAGAAGATGAATCTTGTTAGAAGCAAACGAAGAAACTCGTCTCCAAAAAACTGGAGAAAGGCCTGATCTGTAGAGAGGAAGAAGGTGGCACTTAAAGCTAAATTCAGAAGGCATGGATCAGAGATGCTTTCTGTCTCCCCAACCCCAGATACTACACTTTTAAAAAGACACCCTTGCATGTTTTCAGCTGTAGTTTCCTCCAACCTTATACTGGAGGGATGTACCTATGGAACGGGAATGAGTCAGCAATTGCGCAATATCCCGGTTGATTTTTCGAAGGTAATCATGACACTTGTCCCACAATCCTTTGCGCATGCTTGATAATCCAGAGACAAACAGGAATGCCATTAAAGGGTTGTTCAGAAAGAAGGTGAAGAGGCTACCTCGTTGTGACTGATCTAGAAGTCAACAAAACAACATCACGTGCTTGGCATATGAAACCGGAGAAAAATTGCAACCCTCAACAGTGGCAGAGAGGTGACATTCCGAACTATCCCCCACCATTAGAATGGTTGTCAGCTCTCTGCAACAATGCTTAATTTTGGTGAACCTTTGTCAGCCAAATTGTCAGGGGCCAAATCCCCCCATTTGCTTGAAGCTCAAAATTCTGACATTTTTGTATACATTTGTCTTTCCATCTTATGCATTTCGTCTTTCTGCATGAGAAATAGCCTTGGGAGTATATCACACAACACATATTGCTTTTTATTTACATTTAGATAAATAAATGAAGATTCAGAGTGATGACACAAGTCCACGACAGGCAAGATTTCATCCAATTCACTGATATTTCCACACATTTTAATGACCTAACTCTGAGCCCCAAAAGCCTGCCCAATTACATATGTTTTACATTTCTTCAGAAAGGTACTCTGGGTCTGCACTTTGGGAAGTCCATAGCAAAGGAGAATTCCAGAATTACAGGGGAGCAGGAAAGTCACTAAGAATTTATAGCTGGATTCAGAGCTTGTCAGCATCAGCAAATGTAAAACCATTATCATCCCACTGAGGACAGAAACACAATACCACCCTGAAGAAACTGACCCCCAACCCCATCCCACCAAAGATACACACAAGAAATCCTTTTCACCAACAATCACCATCCAAATAATTCGCCAGAATGAAAGCTGATCCTTCAACTTGACTAGCTCTTAGCTGTTTCAAATTTGTAAGACTAAGCAGAACAAGAAAAAAGGGATTACTAGATTTAAAGCCGAGATCAGTAGGTACATCACCAAACAGAGCCCCCCTTTCCCCCACTGGAGACATTCACCGTTTTTTATAATTTTAAAGGCAAGTTCCATTATTTTCAGCATCCCTCTGGACTAATTTAATATTTTCACAGGAACAACACTTATTTTTTGCACTCAAAACCTATTGGCACATAATAGAACTTACCTCAAAAGGCAAACGGTGAAGTCTCCAGCTTCTCTCATGCATTCATGGCTGACCACCACCTTCCTGTGTCACAAATTATGTCACCAGACTGGACTTCATGCTGGGAAGTAGCAGTAAAGGGGCAGCTCTCTCAGAGAGCGACACACCAGAACCATTTACAGTTATAGGGACTGGAAAAATGGGTTGGAAAGTTAATAGATATAGAGAGCTTTATTGAGCAAATATTTAGCTCCCTAATTAGATTACTAGTCAGCGCAGAGAGTCTTCTGTTAAGTTAGGCCAGCCAAATAAATCCCTAAAGACAGTCTATCACAGTTTCTGTGGCAATGGAAGAGGGCAGAATACACACACTATGTTGTTTTTTATCTATATGAATTTCAAAGCCAGTGGAGATGGCAAGACCATGGTTTGTAATAAATATACCTCTGGTGGTAGGTGCCCTGGAAGGAAGGGTGTACACATCTACCACTTACTTCCTTGGGTTGTGACACATATTCTGCTTTCCTTTGGCCCCTGTACAAATGAGATATTTCAAATCTTCTTTCCTGCCCCCCGCCCCCGTTTTGATTCTGATTTCTTTTTCTTTGGTGAGCAAAAGTTTTATATTGATCACTTCAGTGGTTAGATCTTAAGATGGTCAACGATGCCACCTCAACCAGAAGCTAAAGTAAACAAAGTTTTGATATCTTTATATGATATGGGACCATGAACATCTATGTCTATATGAGGCTGCTGAGTCAGACCATTCCGCTGAGTCAGACTACTGGTCGGCAGCAAAATCCTGAACAGTCAGAGAGGGGTCTTTCCCAGTTTTTGTTTGGAGATGCTGTCGGGGACTGAATCTGGGACTCTCTGTATGCAAAGCAGGGGCTCTACCACTGAGCTACAGGCCCACCCCTAGGCAGCGGCCTGTCCTGGAGCACAGCAGGTTGGATTAGGGCCAGCTGCCCCAGGCTTTATGCCATTTTCCTAATGCAATTTCAGAAAACAGACACAAGGCAGAACTGACTATACAGACCAGGTAGCTATTAATATTCTGCAGCTGATGACCATTCAGCAGCAGTTTGCTAAAAAACAGAGAAAAGGAACGAGCAACGCTCCCACCAATGGGCAACATTAGGCCTCCGTCAGAGTAGCTTCACCAGGTGTCCAGGGTATATGTTCGTTTAATCAGTGGCAAATGTCAGTCTCAACAAGAATGCTAATGTGACATTTACTACAAACTCCCAGAAGACAGGAGGTGCTCTGTTGCTCACCATGGCTCAGGGGATCACACGGAAAAGGTGCTGCAGCAGATTTTAATCTGGGAAGCAAAGACCTTAGTCACTGGCATTTTAAAATACAGGATTTTAAGGCAATGACTGAAAATCCTGCTACAGAGGAGAAACACCTTCCTACCTTGCAACGCTTTTGGATACGCTGTGGGAGAAAGTAGGCACACCAATGGCTGTCCAAATAAGTTTGTGAAATTCTGAAAGGGAACGGAGACAGAGAAGGGAAGAACGGTGGCAGGTAAAACCAGCATAAGAAGTTTTTAAAGTAAAATATGTGTAAAGGTGGTAAAGCTGACCCCTGACAATTAAGTCCAGTCGTGTCTGACTCTAGGGTGTGGTGCTCATCCCCATTTCAAAGCCAAAGAGCCAGCGTTGTCCGAAGACGCCTCCGTGGTCATGTGGCCGGCATAACTCTCCTTGCCGCAGCGCGTAGCATGCGGCTGGAACACGGAGCTCTGTTTACCTTCCTGCAAGCGGCACCTATTTATCTACTCACATTAACATGCTTTGGAACTGCTAGGTTGGCAGGAGCTGGCCAAGCAACAAGAGCTCACCCCGTCGCGGATTCAAACTGCTGACCTTTTGATTGACAGCTCATAGTTCAGCGGTTTAACCCACTGCACCACCCGCTGGCCTATAAAATGTGTACCATTACCCAAAGACCCACCAGACATGACATGTCCACATGACATGATCCATAAGCTTTTGCTACAAACTGAATCGAGCATAAATTTCCTATTTGCATTTCTGGTGGGTCTTTGGGTAATGGTAAATATGTGTACCATTACCAAAAGACCCACCAGAAATGCAAATAGGAAATTTATGCTCGATTCAGTTTGTAGCAAAAGCTTATGGATCATGTCATGTGGACAGCCCAGCATGAACATTCAGCCTTCTACCATGGCAGCCTGATGACGAGAAGCATAAAGGCAAATGATGGCTTATCTTCCCCAGCCAAGAGAGAAATTTTCTACTACTTCCTTGCGCACACTTCATGGCAGAAAAGGTATCTAAAGAGGTCATGCATCGGGGTGTGTGTGTGTGTGTGTGTGTGTGTGTGTGTGTGTGTGTGTGTGTGTGTGTGTGTGTGTGTGTGTAAAATATTAGCAGCCAGCCGAGTCTGATCAAACTATTCACCCCCCTCTCCACTCTTACCTCCCCCCCCATTGTGCCTGATTCAGCACAAAGCTCCATGTCATGAGATAACGCAGGCAGATTTATGAGCTGGTATGTTCAGGCTCAGATGAGGAACAGTTTCTTAAAAAAACAGAACCAGCAGGAACACTCATGGTTGCCTGTTGTGCCTTGGTAGTTTGGAAGTTAGTACCGGTACAGAGTTATGACTGAATCTTGAGTTTTACTTTCTTGAAAGAGGAGTGCCTTCCCTTAACATTTGAGAAACATCTGATCCACATGTAAATTACTGCTACAAACCAACTTTGGTGCACACAATACTACAAGGACCTTTGCTTAAAACAAATTCAAAATGTGGAATCTAGGAAATCTGTATTCTGCTTTTCTTCCATGCTGGAACTCAAGGCAACATACATGTGGGTTTCCCAAGTGGTCTCCCATTCAACACTGGCCAGACCTAGACCTGCTTAGCTTCAGCAAGGTGGCCATATCATTCGCCTCAGGCCATGCCCTGGGTTTGAAACAGTGAGAGCTAGAAGCTTGGATTTTAAGAAGTTTTATTTTTAAAGCCCACATTCTCGACCACCAGAACTCCTTGCTACAGCAATGGCCACTAATTCAGTTTACGCCTTTAGATTTGAAATCTGAATGTATACAGGCTCAATCTACATGCACACTACAAATGGCCATTTGCAGAGGCCTTACCTTGTAGGCAACGCTGTTAGAGGAGTCCACTATGATAAAGAGAGGCTTCCTCGTGAAAGGATAGAGATCACCTGGATGCAGGCTAGAAGAGAGAAGTATTCAGAGGATGCTGGAAAGAGATACAGCCATTCCACATTTTTCTCTCCCTTAAATCTGCCCCAGTTTACCCAATGGAAGCATCAAGAAACCAAAGTGACCTATGAAAATATTAAATCTTAAAAACATTTGTCCCACTTTTCTTCCCACAACCAGAATGCCCAAGGCAGCTTACAACAGTGTGTTAAAAACAAACACCACATTAAAACATATAGCAAATACAATCAATAAAGGAGTTGGCAAATAGATAATCAAAACAAGCAAACAGCAAAACAAACCACTCTTTAAACAGCAACAAGGACCAGAAAACAAATAGAAAAAACCTAAGGCGAGAAGACTAAACAGAAGAGTCTTAAACCCCCACCGGAAGGCCAACAAGGAGGACACAGATCTTAATTCAAATAGGAATGGCTGAGGACAAAAACATAAGGACTAAATGATTTAGGTCTGTATACATTAAAAAGGAAAAAATCATGTGATCAAGATTCAAATGTCTGTATGAAGTCAATGCAAAGGCTGAAACCACATGAGCAGCAAAAGAGCATTTTTGTCCAAGGCCATTTAGTGGAGAGTGGCAACTCTCGATTCCAAGCACAGAGTGCTGCCTGCTCTTCCAGAACAGGCTACTCACCAGTGCATCTCCTTGTACGACTGGTTCCGCTTGTGGATGCCATCCCCATTTATAATGTCCCGGTTGCTGTTTGTCAGGACACCCCCAAAATCATAGGGACCTACAGATGGCAAACAGGAGCCCGGTTGAACAGGAGAAGTACAGCCAGGTTGACAATGAAACAAACACGGCAGAGAAAGTACAGTCCCAAATGGGGGGGGGGGGGGACTTCCTGACACCTTGCAGCCTGTGACTGACAACTGGCTGGTGCATTTGAGTTAGTCCAACTTTTGAATTGCTTATTTGATTTTTGGAACCAGAATGCATGCTACATTCACTGCATTCCCTATCTTGATTTGAAACTTGGACAGAGCTGCCAGAGGCGGAATAGAATTGCCTCGAGTCTCGGATCTGGCCAAGAGCTGTCCATCCCAGTTTTAGATTAAAGGTAAAGGTAAAGGTGACCCCTGACAATTAAGTCCAGTCATGTCCGACTCTAGGGTGTGGTGCTCATCCCCATTTCAAAGCCGAAGAGCCAGCGTTGTCCGAAGACGCCTCCGTGGTCATGTGGCCGGCATGACTCTCCTTGCTGCAGCGCGTAGCATGCGGCCGGAACATGGAGAGCTGTTTACATTCTCGCAAGCGGTACCTATTTATCTACTCGCATTAACATGCTTTGGAACTGCTAGGTTGGCAGGAGCTGGCCAAGCAACGAGAGCTCACCCTGTCGCGGATTCGAACTGCCGACCTTTCGATCGACAGCTCATGGTTCAGCGGTTTAACCCACTGCGCCACCCGCAGCACCAAAAGGATATAACTGAGCCTCATTCAAGGCCTCTCTAATAAGAACCGTGTTTATTTCATTATTTCAAGAAGGATTCATCTACACGATATTTTTTATAACCACCACAATATAATACATCCGAGAACTAGAACCCCCCCCCCTTTTGACACATTAACACGCCAACAAGAACCTTTCCAGAGTTGCCGTGAACACTAGCCACCACCACAGTGAACGCGACCAGAGAGGCCAATGGAGCCATGCGCTTTGGAAAGCTTCAAAGAGGACAGAACCATTTGTGGAACTAGCTTCTTGACAACTGCTATACAGTTCATGGGGCTTGCGGAGCCAGCTTGACAATTGCCCAGTGGGATTTCCTAGTTTTCCAAAACAAGACAATGCCATTTTCAAAGTGACTTTGCTTTTATCCCCCCCAGTGGAGATTTACAGATATGTCATCAAGTTGTATTTGCTAGGTAGTTAACGGGTTTGCAGCCCAATCTTATGAAATTAGAATTTACACGAAGTTCACTACAAGGTACTCTCAAGTAAGCACGCACAGAATGGCAGCTTAAGGGTTCATCTTCAAACACAGCTGCAGAGGAGGGGGAAGAGGAGACACTAGTTCTTGATGAACACACTTCTGCTGACAAGTCATTTGTTAGCCATTTCACACAACCAAGTTAACACATGGTCTTATGAATCAGCACTGGAATAAAGGGCATAAGCGCAAATTTAAATAATTTCAGAACAGGCACCTCACATTGCCAGGTCTCTCCTCAATGGAAGATAATCAAGAGGCAAAATTATTTGTGACGATCGATCAAGTGATAACTGGGCATAGCCACATATTTGCATTATCTAGCAATAACTATTGGTTAATCAACCAGCCCAAAATGCACAAGCCAGCCCTAGACAGATAAAAGAATCCAGAAGCCCTGCAATTCAAAAAATGCACAGAGATGGCCAAGAGGCACAACTATGCCAAGCTTCAAGATCAGCTTCTTGAATCCAGAATTGGCGATACAGTTTTGAGAGCTTAAAAGACCAAAACAGTCCTCACTCCCTAGGTTAAAACCTTTCCTTTCCTCAAGAGAGGACTAGTCTCAAGTCTTAAGGGCAGACTGTGGTTCACAGTCAAAGCCCAGCATGTAAGCCAGGACTGTAGCAACAAAGAATGGAGGATCTTAGTTCTTGTAACAGATAAGTATGGCTACCCCTCTGGATAGTTCAGACTGACGGGTCTCCTTTCCACTCTCTTCTTTTTCTGAATTCCCAACCACAGTAATATTGGGCTGAAACAAGAATTCTGCACATTGGAATTAGGCAAGAAAAACTGCCTATTGATTCACGTGTGTGTGTGTGTGTGCGCGCGCGCACGCACACGCCGCTTCACTTACGCTGCTTCCAAGATTTGGGTTTTCAAAATAGGATTTAGGCAAGAAAAACTGACTATTGATTCGCGTGCGTGCGTTGCTTCACTTATGCTGCTTCCAAGATTTGGGTTTTCAAAATAGGATTGTCATCTGGGAGACCGGAAGGACAGAAAAGTTTGGAGCACAAAGATTAGGATCAGCATACAAGCAGGACCAGGGAAAAAAAGCAGCCAATGGAGTTGGGGCAAGAAGTTGTGTCATGCACAGAAGGTCCCACGATCCCTCAAAGGCCCTACTTGGTTCCTTACTGGCTTCTGCAACAGGCAGGCCTGTTAAAGAAGCAAACATCACGATATTCTGTATAATCTGATCTTTCATAGAAACCCGGTTTCATAGAAACTCAAGTTCCCTCCATTGTTACAAGCAGATGCTGAGACCTTGCTCAGTATAGATTACCTATGTACAGAGGCCTCTGTATCCAGCATCTGGTAAGCTAATAGCAGGTGGCTCTGACTGCTGAAGATGGGAGGCTGCATTAATCACCAAAGCAGTTCTCACTGTGCATAGATCAGCCAGATAACCCAAGTCAAAAGGGACAGCTGCATTCTACTTTAGTCTCAGGTATGCTCTCAGGAACCAAGCTGCTCGAGGCTCACCTGGATGACTGCTCCCCATGCTCTTGGGTGGTTGTAACACTCACCTGAGAGAAGCAGCAGCAGCAGCATCTTAGGGGAAGGAAGGCCACTCTGTTCAGCTCAGGAAGTCAGTCAGGTTGATTGCTTATAGTCCCCATCAGCCACACAGAGCGGCAGGGATCAGCTTGGGCTGAAGCACATCTAGGGTGCGAGTAACTGAAGGGCTAAACCAGGAGACTAATTTCTGAAATTCTGGATTGGCCTCTCTGAGCACACACCCTGCTTGAAACCAAAAGCATCATGGGAAATCCAGGAGGCTCTCCAAAGGACAGAGATGGGATGCTTGTTCTATGGTACAGTGGGAAGAACAAGCAGCTGTCATGCAGCAGACTTAACATAGGCTACTGAGAGGGAGACAGGATATGGGACAAAAGCACATAGAAAATCCTACACCGCTGCTTCAAAAGCAATTTTTAAAAACCCTGTAACAAAAGATTTTACAGGGTTTTTTGGTGTAAGTATCTGGAAAGGTTTAATGAATCATGCAAGGAAGATGGAACAAGCATGCATCTTATAAAGGAATGCAAGTCTTAAGTGGGTGGAGTGAAATATACACATCTCTTGGGAAGAATTTCTTCATTTGATGCCAACAATTCCATGGGAACCCAATCATTTTGGTTGGTTTGGTCCAAGCAGTCAGCTTCAGACAACTTTAAAACAAAAACAAGATGGCAGCTGCATCCCGATATTTTGCCAGGTTGAATAGATGGGAAGGAGAGTGGGGGGTAGGTGGAGGAAAATTACTGAAGTCATGACAAGGGCTTGAATTGCCATGATGATCAAAACAAGAGGAGTAACCATCATCTCTATAGCCCTTTTCAAAGCACAGCCACCCTCTGGCCACGCTTGGATGTCACCAATACCAGTTTAGCTGTTTTGTGTTCCAACTGTATTAAGGAAGGGCCAAGCAAGCCCTAGAGGCACTTGCAATTTCAGACGCAGTTCAGAAATTTACTGGGCTGGCAATCCTCTTTGTGTAGTGGAGGAGCAGGGACACACTCCAGGTTTTAGGGAGCCCTTAGGTAGGTATACCTTGCCTCCATGGCCTGCTCACTTGCCAGGGAGTAAGCCGATAGACAAGCAAATAGTGGTGGCAGCTCCTCCTCCTCCCTGGTGCCACCCATTTGCTCATCCTCTCTGGGTCAGAGGCGTCAAAAGCATGTAAATAGCAATGAGGACCTGAGGGTCTTTGGGCCCCTGCAAGGGTGTGGGCTTTGACTGACAGCCGTCCTTATGCATGACCCACCCACCTATAGCAAGGCCTACTCAGTGATCCAGGAGGCCCGCCTGATCCCGTCAGTTTCCATTTTTTGAGGACGTGCCTACACTGCACTTCTTCACCAAGCTTACAGCTCGGCGCAAAATGGCTTTCTTCGGCTTGCTGCTGTATTTCATCTACTGAACTTTCTCCTCTCTGCTGTTGTCACAGGTTGTATTTGTTTCAATTGTTAGTTTACCGATTGCAGAGATGGTTTTACATGGTATAGTCCATTGCTTTGGTTACACAAGAAGAAAACTGATATACAAATTATGCCATTAAACGAACAAAATATACATATTATGTAATGCAGCATAAACAGCAAGGCAAGTGCTCCCTTGAGAGTCCTCTAGCTCCCCCACCCAGCTCTTTTTCTTTAATCCGGGGAAGAATGATTTGAATTGGGGGTGGGGCAGATGGATCCGACTTGCACGTAGCACGTGTGCCGTGGAAGGGTGAGCTTCACCACGCAAAGAGGATCGCCAGGCTGATAACTGTCTGAACCAGCCTACTGCTTTTGATGCCTGAAAACCTGAGGCGTGTGGCCCAAAAGGTGACTGAGAAGCAAACCCAGGACGCATAGCTTTCAGAACTGCCATGTCAGCAAAGGAAAGCCAGCCCACTTGGGGAGAGATGCTTGTCCTTTGGGAGGAGGAGTTTGGAGACCTTCTGTCGGTCCACGGATCATAAAGAGAATTCAAGCCCTGTGCATGACAGGGAGCATTCCTTTATTTGTACCTTCACTATCCGAACGACCTGAAGGGAACACGCCAGTAGCCGACAGGTAGATCAGCAGGACACTGTTCGCAGGCAGCTCCTGAAAGGTTGGCAGGAGAAGGAAGGGGGGGGGGGTTAGAAAGGGTAAGGGATGGGTGGGGAGAAGCAAGTGTTTAATTGTGAATGCACAAGACAGATACATTTTACACAGCAGCAATTCCCCTGCTGATTTCTAGGAGACATTTCCTTGGCAAAACCAGGAACAAGCTTCTCCAAAAAGATAGCCAACTTACCACAACTGACCTTCTCCTGCAATGTACAAAAGCAATGAGCATTCAGCATCTTTTAGGGTACACTCACAGTTCACAAAGAGCAACGAGGAGAGGCCCAACGAGTCTGGCTGGTACTCTGTATGAACTGATTGTGCACCCTAGACCAGGGACTGGTAGAAGACAGGCCAGGATCTGGGAGGCAACAGCCAGAGGATGCTCGGGGAGCAACTCTGCCTGAATGATCCTGGCATTGTGCAGAAACCACATTATTTCTGTTCCTCAAGCTTGACATTTAATGTGATTTTATCTTTTGCAAGATGCCTTGACCTCCTCCTGGGACTATAAAAAAACAACAACATTGTCTGTCTCCACCCCAAGTAATTGAGTACTTCTCTTCTTCCTAACACTAGCCTTGCATTTGCTAAATGAGCTCCATAACATGCAAAGCAACAACAGGAGACGGGTTGGGCTCTTATATCCCCAACAGCATCACCAGATATGGCTGGGAAAGACCCCCGTCTGAAACTATGGAGAGCTGCTGCATGCCCAATACTGAGCTAGATGGATCAATGGGGTCCAACTCAGGAGTCATAATTCATATGTTCAAAAATTTTGGGATTCATCGCTATCTGCTTTCAAACATGCTCCCCAATGCCTTTGTTTTTCAGATGTGCAGGGGTCCTGCTGCATTTTGATTTAGCAAAGGCTCATAGAGGGAAATTCTTCTACCATCCTCTTTTGCACAAACCTTAAACGATGCAGCCAGGAAGGTATACAACTGGCTGAAGGTTGGCTTGTATAGCAAGTACTTGTGAGGATTTTCCCTTCTTGCCGGTTTTTCTGTGGTCTCCTGTTTTAAGAGAAACATACATTCCTAAGGCATTGTCCATTTGAAACAAAAGAAAAAATGTTTACGGTTTATTTCAGCACGATGTTCTCAAATTATCAATCAGCCCATGTGGAGTTTTCAAATGAGGGAACCATTGCTGCCCACATCTCAACCATTGTCATTTGCTCGCATGGTGGGTCAGGGCTGGTGTCAGAGGTCAGCCATAGCTGGGCGCTGGCTGAGAACAGAGCAGGCTATCTACTGGGCACTGGAAGGCAACTTCAGACAAGAGTGGAGCTGTTTGAGAGAACAGGAGGTTTGGGACAGCCGAGGGTCATGGCGTGGGAGGAGCAAAGATGATGGGCAAGAGCATTAACAGGATAGGAGAGTGGAGATACAAGAGGGGCAAGGCCACAGGTGGTGGGAAAGAGGCTTTGAAGGTGAACAATAAACCCAGAGACTTGCCTGTAAGCCAGGCTTGTTCATTTGCGAAGCTAAGTTCATTGGCTCCCTCTCCAGTGCCTGCAGCATCCGGAACATGTCGATTGTCAGCTCACTGAACTTAACCTACAAGAGAGCCGGTTGCAACTTAAACCATTTCAGGGACAGCGAGAGCCTTTTGGTCTATATGGATGGGGGAATAGAAGCATTTAAAAAAAAAAACTATACATATACCACTTTTCAATTAGAAAGGTGTGCAAAGACATACAGAAACAAAAACAATACTAGTAGAAGATATTTAAAAAACAAACAGTAAAACCTCAACTGCTGTACCACCTCAGATTGATATTTGTTGATGGGAGAGGGAGTCTTCTTTGAAGGGATGGGAATAAGTTGACTCGCTTTGTCTATTTGCTATTTATTTAGGCTGAAGCTGCTTCACTTATTTAAATGCTTTTGCTATTTCTAGGTTTCATTAGGTATTTTACAAAGAAAGGTGAAATAATGTACTATGGTTTAAGCTTTAGTTGCCAGAGAACTGAAAACAGCAGTAATAGTTAAAACCTGATCCCTGTTCAAATCAGACAATATCCATGAGAAGGGCCTTTGATTAAAAAAAAAAATGCCTTCACCTTCCAGCAGAAACTGAGCAAAGAGGTTGAGACACAGACCCCCATTAGACAGGAAGTTCCAGAGATAGATGGGGCCAACACCAAGAAGGCCCTAGCGGTCTTGCTTTGTCTAAAGATGGGACATTTGTTTCCATAAATGCTCCCATTACTCCAACCAAAAAACTTGTCACTTTTTGGAACATTGGACAAAAACGCTCACTTGCAGGAGCTCACCTGATTGTTGCAGTTCCCAATTATAAGGGCATCCGCTAGCATCAACTGCCCCACGATCATTCCCTGCTCCAGCAGAGGGGCTCCCGTTTCAGAGAGGCGGTTGGAGAGGATCACAAGGGTGTTGTCATCATTCAAAACCATCACAGGGTCTGCCTGAAAAAGCGAGCCAGTAAGAGTGAGCGCCCCTGGACAAGAGCAGTCCAGCCAGGATTAAGCCTTACACCTTGCTAGAAAAAGGATGAACAGCACTGCTCAGACAGAAGTAGAAATTAGCCTGCCCAGTGCCAAGCCGGGTTTCTAAACCCTATCCCCAAATACTGCGGTGGTGTGTACATTCCAGGCCCTCTTCTCTTAAATCCAACTAAACTAAGATGGATGAAAGGGCAACAGAGCAGATTAACACCAAAGGCACAATCAATGCAATTTGGGATTTTATTTCCCAGTTAATCTATACTTAGTCTGCTTCTGCAAAGATTTGCTTCTAGCTTCTTATGGACAGCAGGAGCAACGGACAACCTACTGGAAGTGGACGTCTGACATTCTACAACAAGCTCTCTTTCGATGGCAGCAAGAATGGCCCCAATACAAGGAATCCTCCCCACAGAAGTCAGCCATTGTTACTCATGTATCCACTACTGAATTTTGCTTAGGAATAGGAGACTTACACCCTGCCCCTTTCTCCTTGTCAGAAACAAAATTCTGCGTGCAAAATAAGTTTATTTACAAAACATGCTGGTGCAATGTCTCTTGCACAACGCTGTTCAATTTGCCGTCAAGCAGTGTTTCTACCCTGAAAAACTGGACTATATCTGCAAACAATAATATGGAAGCAGAAGTGAAGTTGCTGAAAGGGTGCTGGGCAAGAGAAGGTGATCTCTCTCTAATAACCATTTGCCTCCTAGTGGACAGAGCAAATAACACCCCAATGACTGGACTACTGAAGGGGAACAAGCAGAGAGAAGCTGAAATTCTCAACCAAAAGAACAAGCTACAGTGATAGCCACCAGAAGACTTCTAAAGAATTGACCAATTCATGGAAGGGGTGACTAGTAACAGCCTGTAGTAAGAATTGTTTAAAAAAAAAGAGAGAGAGAGACTCCATATTTAGGCGCAATGTATCTGACTATCAAATGCTGGGGACAAAGATGGATTCTCGGTCATGCCCCAAGAAGCTCGCACGCAGGGTATCTGGTTGGACACTGTTGAAGAGCGAGTGTCGGACTGGATGGCAGTGGTTTGATACAACAGCCTTTTCTAATGCAACCCAAACCAGGCTTCAGGCCCCATACTGGAACCAGAAGAGACCAGGCATGCATCGAGTTCTACACCTTTGTCCAGAGGAAGAGCTGCTCAAGTCACCCTGCCCCAGATGCAACCCAGACTAATGCATGCCACAAGTCTAAAGCCAGAAGATGCATTGTTTGTGGAAGCTTCCACAGAGGAACTGGAGCCGGTGGTTGTCATACTTGTACAGAGCACCCTAAAAGAAGCATCTTGGTCAAGATCCTGGCTGGGGGCAGGTGCCGTGAGCACTTTCAGAAAGAGAAACGTACGTTGGTTTCTGTCCTTACCTCAATGAAAGCTGCCACCTCTTGGAGGACCAGGCTCCACTCCACCTGATCCTCAGTGTTGAAGCGGTGTGTGTAATCTTCAATCTCGTCTGATAACTCCTGGAAAAGCAGAGGGACAATGAACAGTATTTAATGGATGCCGGGGCTTCAGTACAATGCTAGTTTTGTTTGATTGTGTGGATGGGGGAGGATGGGACGTACAAGGAAATATGCAATGGTTTGACACTTAAGAGAGGTTGAAAGAAGCAAGAGAACCCTAGGTGCTAGGAAAAGTACCACAGGGTACTGTGCGGAGGGGAACCAAGCTCAGAGCCCTTCTTTGCATACAGAAGGTCCCACGTTCAATCCCCAACATCTCCACATGAAACTGGGAAAGACCATCTGCCCAAGATGCTCCAACATGCCAACTCAGTACAAGTTTGTTTCTAAAATTTCGGTACACCATACTGATGGAGAAGCCTGGACGTATGAAACCGAGTAGGAAGGGACTTTGGAGATTGCTCAGCACAGACGACTACAGCATCCCTGATTGCCATCAAGCCTCTGCTTGAAAACTTCCAACAAGGGAGAGCCCACAAATGCAGGACCATATTGTTCCACTGCTGGACAGTTCTTACAGTTAGAAAATCCTTCCTTGTGTCTACCCTAAATCCATTTCCCTGTAGTTTCAACCCATTGGTTCTAATCCTGCCCCCTCCTACAGAGAGAGAAGGAGTCCCCCCCCCTTCTTCTGCATGACAGTCTATCCAATACTTGAAGAGGGCTATCGTATCTCCCGTTAGTCTTTTCTTCTCCAAGCTAAACATACCCAGCTCTTTAACTGTTCCTCACAGGACTTGGTTTCTAGACCCCTCACCATCTTAGCTGCCCTCCTCTGAACCCATTCCAGTGTATCAACATCCTCCTTCAAATGTGGTGCCCAAAGCTGGATGTAGCATTCCAAGTGAGGTCTGATTAGTGCAAAATGGAATGGAACTATTGCTTCTCATGACCCCGACTCTATACCTCCACCAACGCAGCCCAGCACTGCATTAGCTTTTCTTCTGCAGCCTTTTGCATCACACTGCTGGCTCTTGCTTACCTTCACAAGATCCTTAACAACATCCATTTTGTTGAGTAAAAGGCAAACCACAATGAACCGTGCATAATAACGCAGTTTCTTCACTACCAGTTCAGGTCTGGGGTGAAAGGAAAAAAAAAACAAAAAACAGGAGAAAAACTATTCAGTGCATGGAAGTCACACAGAGGTAGGCAGAAAATAGGATGATCCTGTCCCTTGAGATGGTTCCTGTGGAGAAGTATCAAGCTGCACCAAGTTATGACCCTTCTATTCAATGGCTGCAACGTAACCAAAATGATTTAATCCCTGGCACATGTAGGAAAGGATTTAAGGATGTGTTGTAGCTCAGAGGAAGAGCCCAGTGTTTGCATACAGAAGGTCTCTGGTTCAATCCCTGGCAGCATCTCTAGGGCAAGCTCCCTGCTTGAACTCTAGAGAGATGCTGCCAGTTAGTGTTGAAAATACTGAAATAGGTGGACCGGTAGCCTGATTTCACAAAAGACAGCTTCCTATGTTCCCCAATTTCTGGAGACTGAAGGCACGAGTACATGAAGGCCAGCGATAAATCACTTCAGGAGGCCCAGAGGTCTCTCTGGTAAAACAACAAGGTGGAGAGAGAAGAGTTAACACCCCCCACACACACACACACACACACACAGACACACACACACACACACACACACAATACCCTCCAAGGTCTTCTCCTCCCCTCCCGAAATGGTTTTTCTGATATTAAACGCATCTCTTAACTCAAGTACAGCAATATGTTTGGCTGCAGGCAAGAGGGTGCTGAGGTAAAAAAAAAGGGGGGGGGAGACTGGTCAAGAGAAACAGGTATGTAGAGACATGGTGCCAAGGTAAAACCAGTGCAAGTGAGTGAGCATAAATAGGATGCAGAGGGGAAGACAGACCAATGGAGCAGGGGAACTGAGGTAAAAGTCAGCAGGGATAGAACAAAGAGGTAAAAAGGAGGGAAACAAGTGAGCCAGTTTGCGCAAATGAAATGCCGAGGTAGAATGAAGTAGGCAACAGGTGTTTACAGAAGGGATGCCAAGGTAAAAAGGAGGCAGGGGTTGGAGGACCGAGGGGGTCAAGCTGGCGTGTATAGGATACTGAGGAGGAACAAGAGGAGGACAAGCAAAGAAGGGACCAACATTATGAATAGGAATGGGGGAAAGAATCCCAATCCAGTCTTTGTCTTTTAAAATGGGATGTTGTTCAGCAACTCAGCACACAAAAAGACCCAAATACATGGAGGTAGTGAGATTTTAATTCACACTGGACAGCAAAAGGCCCTGGCTGGCCCTGCTTGGATGTTGCAAGGGACTTGCTGGCTCAGCATGGGGAAACCGCACCACAACGTGACCCGAGGGGGACTTGCCCTTCCTCTGGCCATGGCCGCAAAGTGGTAAGACTTGACCACATGCCAAGAGGACAAGGTGATAGGCAGGGCCACAGCATCAAGGTGGTGGTGCTTGGCTAGCGCCTAAACCACCACGGGACTGGCCCCACATCCCCACTGGGGTTACAACAGGCTTCTACAATAGCAATTATCTGTGTTTCGTGGCTAAGTGCTTTGGAAGCCAAGGGGCATTTCAAAATGCAATGCCAGCAAATGTGGCATGTGCTTGGGGGATGGCAACAGAGGGGATCTTACCCTTCAAGTCAAAACCCCTACTGGGAACATGGCAGGCCTCCAAGTAGCTCTTTAGGCCCCACAGGGACAAAAAATAATAGTACTAAACCCATGCAAGTGGTCAGGGGATACCAGCTCAGCAAGCGGTCAGGGGATACCAGCTCAGCCAAGAGCTGCCACCCGCCGCCCGCCAAGCCACACACGCCTCGCTGTTAAAAGTGGCAAAACTCACAAGACGGAGGCATGGCCTGACCTGTCTTCTTTGTTGACTTGCGAGTAGTAGGACCTCTGCCGGATAGCAGAGTAGAAGGAGAAGGCTTCGTTCAGGTAGCTGGTCTCGGACGTGCGAAGGCTGCAGGAGACAGAGGTGGGCTCAGGTCTCTGCCGGGGAGCGCATATGCACCACGTCCACCCCTCGGCTAGAGGCCAAGAACAAACGCACAGAGGAGCAAGAGGGCCGCAGACCTCAAGATGCAGAGAATTCGTTACCCAAGATGCAGAGTATTCATTGCCCCAGGGCTTCCTGCACAGCTTTTTACTGTCCTAGCAACGTATTTTTCTCTGATTTTTATTGAACATTTTATTTTGAATTGATGAAGCACAACATGTTGAGGAATACCAAGGTAAAAGTTCTCTTCTATTTTTAAAAAAGGAAAATTACAACAAAAGATGAGGCCCCATAAAACTGAGGTTACTCCTCTCTCCTTTATTTTTGCTTAAGGAACAAGATTAAGAAACCCGAGGTAAAATATTGCTTTTTGACAAAGGAAAATACAAGAGATTGTAAGTGATCCTGTGGTACTGGGCGAGGTGGTCCTGAGGGAAAGGAGGCCTCTCCGGCCTGTGAGGCACTCAGAGTGCATGGGGTTTCCCTCCAGAAGGGCAGGGGCAAAACACTCTAAAGCTCTCGGAGCACCCAAGGTTGGCCCTGCACAGGCACAGAACTCTGCTACATGCAACAGCACAGAAGAGGAATGTCTTGCTCACCACCTCAAAATAGTGCGGTGTGGAGTCTCTGCTGGGGTAACTCAAGTGCAGTTCTTTCAAGCAAAGAGCTCCAATACTTGAAATACCAACAGGCAACATAAATTAACCTCCTCTGCACCTTGAGGTCTCCTCCCCTTCTGCAGACCTCCCTGGCACATCCAGCCTTGTCTATTATTTATACAGTGCAAGCAGCGTTTACCACTCCAGTTGCCAAGCACACAGGACCTTCACTAAAGAGATGAACACACACACACACACACACACACACACACACACACACACCACACCACACACAATTGTTCCCAGAACGCCACAGGCTTGGCCGTGTGCTTTTTAAATCTTTTTCCTATCTCTATGGTTGAGCACATAGGCCAGCACTCCCACCCAAATGTATGCAGGGATTTTCCTCCAACCAGCTGCAGGGCGAACATAAAGGTCATCCTCCTCTATACGGCACAATCCCTGTTGCAAGGGGGGGTTGCGCGCATCAACAGAAATCCTAAATAGGTGACTGGCACTCTGCATGTGCAAAGCCTGGACTCTGTGCCAACCTTCAGGATAATGCAACTCACATTCTGTGCCAAGGAAAGCCAAATCCAACTGAAGAAAAATGTGACATCTAAATTTTTCACATCTCTCCCCCCCCCACACACACACACACAGTGAAGGGACTAGGCAGAACACAGAATACTGGAGCTCCATCCAATGGCCACAGCAAATGCTGCTCAACAACCCCTCCCCAGATTGTCAGACTCTACCATTGTCCATTTATTCTCAAGGGTCCCTTAGGACCCACCACCACCCCTCCCGGTCAGCACTCAGTACTACATACACAGCTTCCTCTAGCTGTACTTGTCCTCATTGCTCTCTCATGCATTGCAAGGGTTGATCAACAAGCCCTCGAGGCCAGGGAATTACTTACTAGTAGTGATAGTAAAGCTGTCCGATTTTGGAAGCGATCTCGCCAATCTGCCAGCGCTTCAGGCCATATCGATTGTCCAAGACTTGCCTATTTTTGGCCCCCCCAACAGAAGAGAAAACAAAGGATAGTGTGTCACATTGTCTGTTTATTTAGGGGGCACATCTACCCAAAAGGTTAGTGTTTTTAATTTGCTTCATTGTCACGGCTCTTCCCCCCCCACACACACACACATACAAAAAAAACACCCTGGAAATTTCAGCTTGGCAATAGTATTGAGAATGGTTTGGTAGAGGATCCTGAGCCTTATACTACCACTACTTCCCTGGGGAGAGGGAATGACTGCTAAGCCAATCAGTTCATAGTGCAGCTGCCCTTCCCATTTGGTTGCTATTATGCTCAGTTTCTGTGCACCTCGAGGTTTTCTACACAGCAGCTTCTCCTGGACTACAAGAGCTGTCTGGGCTCCAAACTGGTCTGCATCCTAAGAGAAAAAAGGCAAAAACTTATCTTCCAGTCCCTTCCTTACCGGTGCTGCTGCTGGAACTTCCAGAGCTTCGTGTAAACGTCAAAGGTGCGCCCAAAGTAAGACTGCCACTGCTTCTGCCCATACTGAGGTAAGTCTCTGCAAGAGAACAAAGAGGAAGAGCTCAGATCATCCACTCGGAAAGAGGGAGAGGCCACCTTGGGAGGGGAATGGACCACCTCATTCCATTCTTCATCTCATTCCTTCCCCTCTGCCTAAGAGCTTGGAAAGCAGCTGCCATTTGGACAAAATAGTACTGGCCTGCATAGACAAACCCAGCACAAGGCAATAGGTCAGAAACAGTAGACATGAAAGAAAAAGAAAACAAGAGGGTAGTGGAGTCAAAATAGGCATGCACACAAATAACTGGTATCAGTGTCAGAAAAAAACCAGTAGAAGAAAGCAGGTAAGTTTGTAGCAAATGTGTCTCTGACTTCACAGACAAACATTTCACAAGGCTCCTGTAAGTGGGGAGGAGGAGGAGGAAAGTGTAGAATGACGACTAGGAAGGCAAGGCATTGTAAGATGCTAGTCATCAGTGATCACAGAATGTTTACAGCCCTTTAAGAACGAGACCTTAATAACTGCACAGAACAAGGAGCAAATGAAGTGCTGAAGGAGGAAGAACCAACAGCAACTCTGGGAGGAGGCAGACAGACCACCCAGCCCCGTTTTTTTCAGTGATGTTTTGTACACAAATGAATGGGGGAGGGGAAGAGACATCCCCCAAGAATGGCTCCAAAGTCAAGGACAGGCAGGGAGTAAAACTGTACAGAGTTGGATGTGGCAGCTTTGCAACAGCCTTCTCATTTTAAGGTTGAGTTATTGAAAGATGAAGCTGGAATTCTGTCCATTCCAGCCCCATTCAGAACCCATGGCAGCCGAGGCCATGTGGAGATTGCTCTCCAGCACAAGCTGTGACCAAGAGTAGCATCCCCCACAGCCATGGCAAGTTCCATTCCCTTCTTCCTCAAATGCTGTAGCTGGCAGCTAAATCCAGGAGCAAGGAAGGAGGGAGTAGGGGTGGGGGAAGAGGCCAAGATCTCAGCACTGGCAGGAAGGAGGAGAGCTGCTGCCAGCAGAAGCCATAGGCTTGGCCCCCTGCCATCCAAATGCCCAGAAGGGATTTTAGTCGAGAAGAGAAGCCCTCCCCACTCTCCACACACAAGCAGAGAGAAGGCCGACTGCATCGCTCCTCCTTACACAATAAAAATCCACACTCACACCTACCCTTCTTGCCACAGAAAGGGTGTCAGAACAGATACGGACGTAGCGCCACCTGGGCTCTTGGCACTGCAAGGCTGGTTCCTAGAAATGTTTCTCAGCTCAGCAAAGAGACTCCTAAATATGACAGGGCTGAAGAGAGAGAGGCTTTTGCTTCCAGTTTCTCCCTCACAAACACCCTGAAACAGCAGCATTTTAGGGATCACTGCGGTGGAACATAGGATAGACCACTTCTCCTCCAGGCCCAACCTTCTTCCCATGGTGTCAATATTTAGATCGTAAACTCCTACCCTCTTGCTTTTTTTTTTAATGATGCGAAAGCTACATTTACCATGGTATGAATACTACAAAGAGAAGTGGAACACAAAGCATTCCCAAAACTCATTTGCAGCAGAAACGCTCTGTTCTGTGAGCCTCCATCTCTGTAAGGAATGCCAAACTGGGCTGAGCTGGCCTCCCATCTGGGAAGGACAGGTAAACAGCAATGGGCTTTGTAGGAGGCAGTGCTGCCCAAGAGATGGCGCAAGAGGAAGCCGCGCCTTTGGGCCGCTCCTCAGAGACACTGAAGACACAGAAGCTGCCTAATGCAGAGGCAGCCCACTGGCCCATGTCGCTTACCGTTGTTAGCACAGACCGGCAGCAGCTCTCCAGGGTTTTAGGCTCAGGGATCTTTCTCAGCCCTACCTGGAGTTGCTGCCAGGGCCTTCTGCATGCAAAGCAATGGCTCTGCCACTGAACCACAACTTCTCCTCAACAGGTGCTGAGCAGGGAAGCTTCATTGCAAGGAAGTTTAGCATTTAGTAGTTGCTGCCTGCAGAGTCGCGTAGTTTGGCCACTCACTGGAATCAAGCGAATGTACCCTGCAGGTGAGGAGCATGGGGGTTCCCTTCCGAGGGAGAGACCTTGTCAAAGCAGGTAGTTTCCTTTCTTTGCATCCCCTTCTGGGTCGCCCTTACTCTGGCAAGAGCAGGTAAGCTTGAGTGTGAAAATGATCAGGCCTCTCTCTCTCTCCCCTCAGCCCACCCTGCTGTAAATCTTCTTCAGCCACCCTTTCAGCTTCCACAATTGCAGCAGACATTGCCCACACGCTGTCAAGTGTATCTTCAGAAGCACAAGCTCTAGAAAATTGCTTTTTAAAAAAACAAAATGCAAGATTATTAGTGAATCTAGCACCCTCTCTCACAGCCAACACTCCCCTCTGTGCTCTTACAGAATCATAGAGCAGACATAGCCATGTCTGAGGTGCCTGGTGCCTACAGATGTCTAGAAGTGCAAATACAGGGTTATTCAGAAAGGATGGTGCAAAAGTAGAGCTGAATTATTCTTAAATGAACCATCATGACACGACATGAAAAAACATGAAAAGTTTCACGTGCACATTGCAAATGTTCGATATGAGCACTTGCATAGCTACAATGGGGCAAGGGGGCACAAATGCCCCGGGTGACAGCTGCGGTCTCCTTGTGAGGAGATTGCAGCCGTTTGCCTCCCTTTGCCCCACTGTAGCTACGCAAGTGCCCACATTGAACATTTGTTTTGTAATGTGCATGTGAAACTTGGACAGTGTGTCTTTTCATGTAATAACGGTTGTGGTATGTCCGTTCATTTAAGAATAAATCAGCTCTACTTTTGCACCATCCTTTTTGAATAGCCCTGCACATTTTCCCCAAGTTCATTGAGTGTCAGCCCTCGCAGGTTGGAGGTGCCCTCCCTCCACATTTTACTGCACAGCCCTGTTGAGGATAGATACTCCAACCTGGGAAGAGAATGGGGACAACTTCCCCAGCACTCCAATTCCTGCTCCTCTGTGTTTATAATAGGAAGAAGCCATTAGCACAGCATGAAGCTGCAACAAAGACCTTAGCAAAATGAAGGCAATTATGGTGGCGTTTTCCTTTGAGCCAGAAGATACGTCTGCCTTTTCTGAACCCTGGCAGGCAAGCTGGTGCACTGGGTAGAGCGCATGATTGAAAAGGGAAACTGCACAGAACAAACAGATCACAACTGGAGGCCTCCAACTGCCTGCTCTCAGAGCCCTTTTACAAGATGCAGTAATGCATGCAGCAGAATGGACTGTACCACTTCAGACGGTGGGGGAGGGAAATCACATTTCTGAATGTTCCTTTATATGTAAGAAGCCAAACTTTCAGTCTGAAGAGCCTCCAAACTCTGGCATACATCACAGTTGCATGAGCCTCCTGTTTATTTTGGGAAAGGGCTGCAGTTCAGGGGTAGAACAGCTGCTTTGCATTTAGAAGGTCCCAAGTGACATTCACCAGGTAGGCCTGCCCTGGTCCAAAAATGTGGAGAGCTGCTGCCAGTCTGTGCAGACTCAGAATGAGGCAGCTTCTTATGCTGCACTCTGTTGAGCCAGACCTACTCGCCTCTTCTCTCGGGCCGCCCTTAATAGCGTCCAAAGTCAGCCACTTCACCTTGCCTCGTGACAGGGCATGAAGGGAGGGATTAGCATTTGGGCCACAGAAAAGAGTCACCTTGTCAAAAAACCAAGGAAGAAGTGAAAGAGATTCAGTAAGATATATGGCTTGAAGCAAGAAACTGCTTCAAAAATACCACACCTCTTAACTCTTGCCGACAGGGCCGATCAGTATCTTGCTTGCCATTAATTCGGCCCCAGCTTTCCATTGCTGCTATAGCAACAGCTAGCAGGCATGCAGTACTTACCTACCCCCCCCCCCTTCCCTACCTGCATAGCATTTTGTGAATGTTCTTATTGATTACCTACAAGGCAGGAAGCAGGAAGGTTACCTCAAATAAGTGTGTGTGTGGTGTGTGTGTGGATTGTTGCTTAGCCAAGACAGTGAAAAGGATCGCAAATAAAAGAAAAGCAGCAAACCAGAACATGCACACATGACTAATAAAGGTGTGTGTGTGGGGGACGGACGGACAGGGATTTATAAGCACCAAGGTAAGCCTTGCTTGCATGGATGAAAAAAGCCAAGAGAAAATTCTCACGATGCAGTTGCTGCTAAAAGAAAAACAAATGAGCAGAAAAGTGCAGGATCTGCAACGCAAGGCATGTGTAGGTGGATGCCTGGTGCCAACAAAAAAAGTTACATTGGGGGACTTTAGCTCTACACAGAGTCTGCAGAAGTTTTCCAGGCTCATCAAAAGAAAAGCAGCAACTGGGCCTCCCTCAGAGGGTATCCTGTAGCTGCGGCCCCACTCCTTGCCCTCAAGGCATGTATTTTTTGCCCACCATTCTGTTCTGTCTCCCTCAACATTTCTGCTCCAATATCATGGCACTATACTCTAAGAAATCCTAAGATTTTGCAGCAAGACAACCTGAACTCACAAGCTGTGGGCCTTATGGAAACAGAATGCACTCACGCAAGTTCTTACTTGTGTAAATTATTCTGCCATTGTAGTGGCTGCAGAGAGATGGTTAAAAGTTGGAATACAGGAAGCTGCCTTATGCTGAGTCAGACCATCGATCTCTCTAACTCAGCACTGTCAACACTGACTGGCAGCATCGCTCCAGGGTTTCAGAGAGAGGTCTTTCCCAACCTGACCTGGAGATGCTGCCAGAGATTGAACCAGGGACCTTCTATATACAAATCAGGGGCTCTACCACCAAACTCAGCCTCTCCCCAAAGTGGTGTGGGCAACACTTGCTGCAATCACGAAAGCCAGACAGGAATGATTAAGATTTCTGGAAGTCAAAAGCAGGGGTTCACCTGGCTGCATAGCTTCTTGCTTTTCTCAGAGATTAGCAAAAACCTCAACTATACAACATTTTACATCAGATGAGAATATATGCAACATCTGTGAATGTTTATCCAAGCTGCAGAATCCAGCTTTCCTTGGCACAGAATTTGAAAGTCTACATTGCAAAACTTTAGAAGTTCCCTCCCCCTCCAACACAAGTACAGAAGGATGCAGGCCTGGCCTGCAAAGCACTCAAAACTCACTGACCTTAAGCCGTTGAAAAGCTGTTTGGATTTATCCAGTAGGTAACAGAAGTCCGTGACAGTTTTCCTCTCTCCCTGAGGGATGTCATCCTCCATACCGCCCGTCGACATAGTTTCTTTCAGGGCAAACTCAGTCCTAGGGAAGGAAAAAATACAAAAATCAACATTAGCCATGGTTGGCAAGAGACTCGGAACGAACACTGCAGCAGGGGCTCCGGCACATAGTGTCACAGGGATGAAAGGGAGGGGGAGGAAGCCACACACACTCACTCCCCACCCCCGGAGGCCCACTAAAATCCACACAGGAGAGGCTAAGCAAGCAACAGAGCGCGTGTTGTTCTTTCCCCCTATTCATTACCAAACCATGTAATCACAGTGGCTTAATAAGTGCCCCCAATAGATTCTGAAGTCTTTTTGCAAATCCACCGCAGATATATTTTTCTACATGAACTCTTGAGACTTTCACTAAGCCAGTGCAGTTAAGTCTCTTCAGCTCTATTGGTAGAGCTTGGTAGCTAGAGGTTTACCCCACAGCAGAGGCGCCGCTAGGGCTGGCGTCACCCGGGGCGAGAATTCCTGGCGTCGGTGTCACCCCCATGGACCTCCTCCTGTACCAGACCATACAGAATCCTTAGTAATTTTTTTGTAATAATGTTATTTGTAAATTGTAATTCCCATATATCACTGAATGTAACGGCAATAGTAGTGACAAACCCCATCAACCCTCTAAGAGGCAACAACATTGAGCAGCCACCAAACTGGTCACTGATTTGCTAGACTCCAGCAGACAGAGGCCCTACTGCAATCCCCAAAAGTCAAGCTTCTTGGCAAAAAACAAAGCCTTCTCAATCCCAGCACCTATGCTCCTGCCTTATTCAACAACAGATTACAGCATCTGTTAACTGGGAGAGAAACGGGGGGGGGGGGGGGGGGGGTTGTTGCAGATTGGCTGGTTTGGGGTTATAATTTCCCCATGGAGTTTGGAGGTCAAATGTTGGATGTTTTACATAAGGCTCAGGGGGGGGGGGAGAGATTTATTTCAGAAGATTTCAAAAACTTTCCTTCAGAAGAAGGTGGGTTTGAGAATCATGATAGCAAAGGCGGCTTTGGAAGGGAGACTAGAAAAGATCTCAAGTAGCTGCAGTGGGAAAGACTATTGCAGTAGGTAAAGTTAAGAACATAAGAAGAGCCCTGCTGGATCAGGCCAAAGGCCCATCTAGTCCAGCTTCCTGTATCACACAGTGGCCCCACCAGATGCCTCAGGGAGCACAAGACAACAAGATACTTGTATCCTGTCACCACTCCCTTGCACCTGGCACAAAGAAAACCTACTCCTACAACCAGGAGGTTGCTTATCCCCATCATATAAGAACATAAGAAGAGCCCTGCTGGATCAGAACAAAAAGTTATTTCCCTTGTAGGAATTCTCTACATGCCCTGTCAGGTTTTGAAGTCATGTTTCCTGGAAGTAGGAGCCTGCTAGCATAAAATTTCTAATTAATTTGTTACAGGTGGTACAAAAATGCACCAGTGGTAGAAAATGGGTTTGTACCACTGGTGCGTTTTCCCACCACCAGTAACAAATAGAATAGAAAGTCATATTCATGTCACCCCTCCCTGGGGTGTCACCCGGTGCAGTTTGCACCCCCTGTACCCCCTAGTGACGACCCTGCCCCACAGTAAGGTTATACCAAAATGTGCAGGGAGGGAGGGGGAGAGAGAGAGAGAAAGAAATCAGGTTAATTTCCTACAGAAGCAGATAACAGGATGCAACATTGCAATGTCTTTTTTTATGTCTAGGCTGCTTTTTGCAGCCACCCCGAAACAAAGCTTAATACAAGATAAGATACAGAAACTCAAACTCCCAAGAACCAAGGCACATGAACTGAGAGCAAACCCCCCCCCCATGCAAGCCCTCTAAACACCAGCAGTAGGAAAGAGTGCATGTGTGCGTGGTATGCCTTCCATATCCTGCTATTGGGCTTCCTACAGGAATCTCATTGGCCACTTTGGGAAACAGGATGCTGGACAAGATGGGCACTTTTGGGCCTGATCCAGCACGATCTTTGGTGTTCTCATGCAAGCCAGCCAAGCGACATACTGATCAAAAAAATTCTCATTCTCAGTGATGTCACTTCATCATTCTGGTGCTGCCCTTCGGTTAAGGCTGATTCACACTAGCCCTTCCGTGCACGTTTGCTCTACTCTAACGTCTGTACGTGCGTCTAGCAGTTCTCTGAACGTTTGCCCGCCTTCTTGAAGAAAGCGCAGGATTGGTGAGCTGCCTAGCACCGGGAGCATAAACGCTAGCTTAAACGCGAGCGCCGCAAAAAGATAAACCGAAACCATCTCTCCTGGCTGCGTCAGACGCAAGCATGAAAAACGCACGAAAAGAAGCCAAAACGCGCACGGAAAGGGCTGGTGTGAATCAGCCTTTAGACAATGCTAGCGAAGAGCAAGACGACAACAACAAGGCTCCTGCGGGTGGGTCCCCTGCTGGTCTGAGAGCCCCCAACATCTGCCCCATCTCACCACCCCCTCCAAACCAGTCATACATTGTGGCACGTGCCCATGGCCAGCCCAACAAGAATCTTTTCCTCAAAGTGAAAGTGGTATGGGAGCTTGCTAGGCCAATGCAACTGCGCAGGCAAAGGAGGAGGATCCCAGGCATCACACAGGCTTTCATTTCAGTTTAATTACACTTGAGCAGCCCCCAAACAATTAGTACTGGGGGAGATAACAAGGTTCGTTAAGACACGTTTTCAGAAGATCTGGTTTCAGGATAAACACAATTTGACCATTTTGTGCCAAATACTAGGCTAAAAGAGAAAGAGGCTCCAGACTTGGAGTACTATGATCAGAGAAGGCCTGTTCATCTTCCAGCCTTGCTTCCATGCATGCCTCCCCTCCCCTCCCCCAGCCAACCTCTTTCTTTGTCACCCTGAAAAATATTGCATGGATTTGCCCACTGGAGTTCCTTGCACTCTTTTTACATGCCAACATGGGGCTGTTTGCCCTTGTCAACAAAACCCTACCCAGTCACGCTGGATACATTCTAATGCACTGTGATGGGTTCCTCGAGGCTACACAAGTCTAGCGGGTGCATAACTTTCATTGAGCACTGGTTTCGATGGAAGCTTACTCCACGTCCACAGAAAGAATGGAGAGCCAATGGTATGATAGGATGGCCTGGCAAGGGACAACAGAGCAAGTGTTGTGCTGATCATTTTCACTTTCGACCACATTCAGGTAAGCTGGTTTGGGCCAGTCACTATCTCTCAGCCCGACCTACCTCACAGGGTTGTTGTGAAGACAAAAGGAGGGGAGGAAATATGTACACCACTCTGAGCTCCTTGGAGGAAGGGCGATATAAAAATGTGAAATAAATAAATATGCATGACAGACACTAGCCCTGTGTCTACATAGCTTTTCTTATAGCATCAGGTGAATAACTGCAATATAGCTGCTACGATAGATGCTTCTAAATCCTCCAACTAAAATTAAATTTTATCCTTCCTCCATGGAGCTCAGCATTGCATTCTAAAGGCTGTGACAGACCGTACGAATTCTGGCGAATCCCGGTGCAGAGGCGAGCGAGTGAGGCTGGCCGCTCTCTTCCGCGCTCTGAGCTTGTCTGTAGAAGTGTCTTCCCGCAGATAGTCCCTCCTTTTGTCCCGCCTTCTTGGAATAAACCTCCACGGTGATTGGCTAACACTAAAGTTAACTTCCGATTGGCAGATAGATGAGAGGGGGAGGAGAGTGGCTGATTGGTGGCTGCAGTAGCTCCGCGAAGCCGCCCCCTCAAACATGGGCCAGAAACATTTTCGATCGTGCCGGAAATCGGGAGATCGCATCTGCTCCACTCGCTTCCGCTATAGTAACCAGACACCTCCGCACAGCTCGACAAGGCTTCTCGGGCGTCCAGAACGCGCAGGAATTTGTGCAGTCTGTCACAGCCTTTAGCTCACAACCACCCTGTGAGGTGGGCTTAGTCTAAGCCAGTGTCTTGGTCACCCAGTGACCTTCATAGGCAAACAGATTTGAAACTAGGATCTCTCCTGTCAAAGTCCTGAATGGTAGACACTCACTGCACTGGGTCTCTGTTGTGCTAGAGGCCAGCTATAACCTGCCTGCTGGGGAGCAGAGGGGGGGGGGATTTTGCATTGAGAGTGGGCAAGGTGGGAAAATGTGAGAGGGAGAAAAGGTTGGGGAAGGAATGACAAATCGATTTTTATTTGAGTGTAGGGATTTCTTCCCAGGTACAGAGTTTTCCCTCCTGCTGCATAACAAAGAGAACGCACCAATCCCAGGGGGGTGGTATCCTTTCACAGCCCCCAACCCAAGACGTGTGCCTGCCCCTCCCAGTCTCACTTGAAGCAAGATCCGAAAAGACATCACCTTGTCCTCCACCTGTAGCATAGCAGCTGCCATGTTCTTGAAAACAGCAGCAAAAAATTAGCTACCAAGACGACATCGGCTCCTAGACTGGAAATAAGCCCAGCTTGGTTTACGCGACCTCCCTCCCACCAATTATCTCCAGCAAGCAGCCCCCAATGCTCCTGCATTAGCGGTGTCGGCAAATGTGTTTGCCAAGAGAACACGCACGTTTCATCCTCATAACCGTTATTTGTGGTGTGAAAAAATGGATTTGAAGAAAAGGTGGAACACGCCAAGGCTGAACATACTTGAAAAAACAAGTAAATAAGGTGGCATGAACAAGCCACTGGAAGGAGAAACAGATGGAGAGATGGAAGGCAGACAAAACAGAGAGAGTGATGCAGAGAAAATGAGCCAACTGAGAAAATGCCAGTTTCCCCTGCTTCAGACAGAAAAAGCAAATGGGGGGGGGGGGGAGGAAGACAGACATACAAAAGCAGGCTAAAAATATCCAGACGCAGAAGGAAAATGGGACACCCGGGAAGAGAAGGCAGGAGCACGCAAGAGGATAAGACAGACGCAAAAGGGATGGTGCAAGTATTTTGCAGGGAGACGGTTTCAAAGATTTCACAGAGACACACGCATGCACAGCTGTATATATGTTTGGCATAAAAAACAACATAAGCCCCCAACTTTCATGCCAAGAAAAACTGAATTTTGAGATTGAGCACAGTTATATATAATTGCACAAAACCTTTATGGTTTCTGCTGATCATGGATAGAAGAATGGCCAAGAAGTGGGGTTGCCACCTTAAAACAGGAAATTATGGGATGTTTGGTGCTCTACCAAAGCAGGGCAAGACAAGGACAATACCAAAGGGCTTATGATGGGAACTGGCAAGCAGGGACCTCAGAGCCAAATCCATCCCGCAAAGGAGCATCATCTGCCTCAGCCTGCCAACCCAGAAGCAGGCATCAGTAGCCCACTGGGGGAGGAGGCTAGCCCAACACCCTCCACCTCTCCTCATCTACCAGCCCTCCCATCAAAATGCAACATTGACCAGGGACAGTATTGTGGCCAGTGAAACCACACACCTCGAGTCCCACGGTTTGATAAATTTATATCCTGCTTTCCTTCCACCAACATACACAGGGCATTCCCAAGAACAGTTAGTATACAGAACAAGGACGATAAAACACGGCACATTGTTTTCTTCCCACTAGTGCTAAGAGTATAACCCACAGCTCAGTGACAGAGTCACTGCCGGGCATGCAGAAAGTCTCGGGTTCAAATTCCCACCTGGAATTCAAGAGTCACTGCCAGCCAGAGTCAACAACACTGGACTAGGCAGACCGAGGGTTTGGCTCGGTATAATGGTAGCTTCATACATTCATGACCTGAAGTCTTATGCAGGGCATCAAACATTCTCTCAGCCCAGTAAGCCAGTGGCTGCCATGCCTGTGTTGCAGATAGGTAGGCAAGCAGCTCGTCTACATCAGGCACCTAGTCACTTCTTGGCACACACACACACACACACACACTATCACCAGTGGAAAACTGGAGATGGAAAAGATGAGCAAGGCCCAGGAATGGACAGGCTCATTACGTTCTCAACCATGTGCCTCCTGCTCTCTCAGACATCTGCGGTGAATTAACAAGGGAAAAAGAAGAGAGTCTGCAGTCCCTAGTTACAGCGGTTCTTCCTGGGTTCCCAAGCACCAGGCTGCCTTGGAGGTTTCCTGCATCACTGAATCGCTCGGCTAACTGCCCAAAAGCAACTAATTTTGTTATGTTCACATCGAAACATGCACCGATAACATCCCTGAAGGCTGCAGCCCATGTTCAGATTAAGCCTTAACCCCCCCCCCAAAAAAAAATTTATTTAAACAGATATGGCCCACTCAGTCCTCTAAACAGGAGGACAAACCTTTAGACCAGGGGTTCTCAACCTTTGGAGGCCCGGGTACCCCCTATCACGGTCCAATTTTCTGAAGTACCCCCTGCTAATTAACTGCTAATTAATTGGATCAGTTAATTAGGTAATTAAATAAAAATACTAAAACAATTTTAAATGTGAAACATGTCTTATTTAACTGTGTGTGAGTGTGCGAGAGACACACACACGCACGCACGCACGCACGCACGGATCTCTTTTTTTCTCCAAGTCACACTTCAGAAGGGCGAGAGAAGAGAGACAGAAGGGCTCCGAAAATAATTACAATTTAAAATCCATGTTAATTAACACTTAATTAGCTGCTGATGGGGCAGATAAGGGGCAGGGCTTGGCGTACCCCCCAGCAAGCGGTCCACATACCCCTAGGGGTACCCGTACTACAGGTTGAGAACCCCGGCTTTAGACATAGCTGATGTGCAACTGAGGCTACCTCAGAAACGGTGATGTGAGTTCTCAGGAAGGTTTTCCAAATGCAAAATAATTCCAGTGTTTTTACAGTGCCCTAAATTAATGGGGATCAGATTTAGCATGTTTGAGTTTTACTTAGAGAACTACAAAACACACAAACAAAAATTATGCCATGCTAATGTGTCTCTACATCACCAGCCAGACCTGGTATGGTCCAGGAAACGTTGGTTTAACAAGTCTTTAAAATAAGAATTGTGGTGTTTGTTTGTTTTTCTTTTAATGACATGCTACCTTCCATGCAACAGCTGGAATAATCCTTCAGCATCAACCTGTCTCCAAGACAATATGCTGAAAAAGAAAGCAGATAGGCACATCACAACAAAAGAGTTTCTGCCATCATCGGATTACTCACACTGGGGATGGGCGAGGGAGGGCTGGCAAGGAAACCAAAAACAGCAAAATGAGAGGGTAATAATGAAGGAAAGGTCCAAACAACAATTGCTGGCCCCCTTAGAGGCACAACACATGGGGGAAAGGTACCCTTTCCACAAGCCTCTGTATGATTACGTCGGAATAGGTGGCTTGTCAAAGTGGGGGGAAGCTCTTCCCCTGGGCCTTTGTCTTCTCTCCAGCACCTGCAACATGTTCCCCAAGGAGAGAAGCTTACTTATAGATTAGCAGCCGTCTGCCCAGCTCCCTGGCTGTCGAATCGCTGCTAATAAACACCTTATGTTCCAATGCTGTGGGCTTCACAAGCCATAGCTACATTCCTTGCCCTGTGGTGTTGTAAACACCCAGTGGACAGGGTCAAGATTTCAGCCAATAATTCGGGACAAACAAAATCCAGAGATCAATCAGATCAGTCATTCAGTTGTCTTATTTGCTGCCATAACCCAGCCTGCAGCTTGTACTCTACCAGCTTTATTCTCTGCCGTTATTCTATGGTTTCTGGGCCTCTTAAGGTTCTGGTCATTTTTCCCTTCTGCCTAGAAATATGCCTAAAATTCCTCACTGCACCACATCCCCTTCTTCCTTCAGCTGACTCTTCAAAGCCCACCTTGAGGAGAGGTGGCTGGCTGCACTGTCATTATTCCAGAATCCCAGGGCCACTACCAAAAAGACCCTGCAACTTCATATAGACTTCACTTCCCCATGTTCACTTCCCCCAACGGAATAGCACCTTTGAGGATTACTGCAACAGGGAGGAGACTTCCTGGAGGTCTCTGTTAGCAACCAATTTGTTTTACAAGGATCCATATTTCCAACCAAGCAAGGCTAGAAACAAGCAGTAACATGGCCTCCACCGACACAGAGACTAGGTTAGAGAGGTCTTTGATCCCTTCTCCACATGGCAAAGTGCAATGGAGGCTTTAGCCTAGCCTTTTCCTCATGCTATGATTCTCCTCTGTGTCTTGGTTTATGGAGAGGAGCGAGCAGCTGAGACGAGGGGCATCGAGGGAGGGTTCTTGCAAAGCCTCATTTGCTCTTCATACTGGATGCATCCTGGGGTCAGAGGTGATGCCCAGAATGGGTTTGGCCCTCAATTGCCTATTCCTAATATAGAGGGTGAGGGGTTCCCATTTTGTCTTTTATACAACACCCAGCTGAACTGGTCGGCACGAGGCGATAGACCCCATGAACCTGTGTTCAGACAGGGGATGGGGCCCCTGCTTTGCGTACAAAAGGCCCCAGGTTCAATCCCTGGTTTCTCCAAGTAGGACTGGGGAAGATCTCTGCCTGAAGCCACTGCCAGGCATTCGGCGAGACGGACCAACAGGTTGACTCCACAGATGGCAGCTTCCTACGTATGCAACCTCAGCCCGGCACAAAACACAGTTTGACAAGCATGCTTGCGTGGTGGGAGCAGCGTCACGATTCGGCAAGAGCCTCCTCCAACTTCACTGAGGCCAGGAAGCATATGTCTGGTTCTTTAAAATAGCACCACCATCATCAGAAACAAAGCCCTGCAGGTTTAGCACAGACACAGAGCCAGCCACCTTTCCCCACCATGCCCACCTACATCCTCTCAGGCAGCAACCTGCCATTCAGAAATGTGGTACCAACCTGATTGGCAGGACAACGCCTCCTCTCACACAGCCCCACCAGGCTAATCGAGCAGCGCAGGAAACAACGAAGGTGACCAAGTTTAGTTACACCGACGGCTCTCGCTTGCATCAAGCTGCTAGCAAAGGACAGTGCGTTGGCCAATTAAAGCCGCAAGGTGGGAGGACAAAAATAAAGAGAAGTGAGGAGATTCAAAAATATTTGCATTCCAAACATACCAATGCAAGGAGAACAAGCCCATTTGAAATTTTATAGCAGGACTATGCAGTGTGAAGGCTGATGCGGCATGTGTGAGCTCCATCATGGCTTCCCCACTTGAGATGTCCCACCTGATGCTTGCGGGCTCCAAGCTCTGCCCTGGAGTGGTGGACTCTACAATGCTGCCTTATGCAGAGTCAGACCTTTGGTCTACTCTGTACGATCTGCTCTGGCTGGCAGCGGCACTCCCCCAGGCCGCAGTATTATGAAACCAGCAACCACTGTGTGTGCTTAGACGGTTTTAACTCGGATTCAAGGCACCAGGGAAATTTTAGGTTCAGTGCAACCCTCTGCAAAGGAGTCCCTCTCTCATGTTCCATCCACATGTAGCAGAGACCCCAAATCAACACAGTGGCAGGTCTTTGCTGTCCTGCATCTCCCTGTTGCATGGGGGAAGATTTTTGAATACGACTCTCCTACTGCCTCCTAAATTGGGACAGACCAGCATTTTACCACTGTCAGTGGACCATCTCATTTTGCACAATGTGTAGATTAAGTTGTCCGATACTTCCGGAACTCTGGGAGGAGAACGGAAAAAGGTAGAGAAGGATGTCCAGCTGGTCTGAAAGACCCGGGTTGGACCACAGCAGGGAGGGAGGCATTCACAGACTCCAGTACCATACATTCTATACAGTCTGCAAAGTTAGCTAAAGGGAAAAAAAAATCAGAATACAACCCACTACTGGATTTGGACATTAAGCCTCAGTGCTGTGCTTCCCCCCCTCCACCCCCTTCTGCTTTAGCCTCCAGTTGGTTCTGTCAGGACGGACTCTCTCCTTTTTCTTTTAGCAAATCACTTTGCTGGGGGGGGGGGAGGCTGGCGCTGCGCAGGCCACCCACTGAACTTGGCAGTTTTAAATGCCAGTTTAATTATGACACAGAATTATTTCCTCCCCGAGTTTCAGCCCAGCTCTGGACAGCAATGAACTTCTCATGACCTGGGGAAGTGATCAATGTGACCCAGTGAAGCTTCCTCGGCTAAAATTAGAAGCCTAAAAAGGAAAAAAATATTCTTTATTCTTTCAGGCTCCAGCAGTTTCAATTACTTTGCTTCTGGCTCTGTCCCTTAATAACCTGCCAGCAACCGTGTAGGCCAGAAGAGCGGCTGCAAGAGAGGAAGGAAGGTGGAAGCACCGCTGCGCCCAAACAAGGCAGCCTCACTGCAGAGGGCAAGCTGGAGGCCCCAGGTTCAGTGGGAAAGGCCTCTCTGGGCCCGAGGGACCAAACAGCTGGGCTCGGCATAAAGCAGCTTTACAGGAGCATTAGCAAGGGTGCCTTCTCCTCAGCCCTGTTGAGCCACTGGGAAGAGGTGGGTTGAAGGCAGCAAGGTGCAAGACCTTCCCTGTTGTCGTAGGACAGCATCCAAGGCCCATTTGACCCAGTCGCCATCCCAGGAACGCAGAAAGCTGCCGTATCTCAGTCAGGCAGTTGGTCCACCTACCTCGGTACTGTCAACACTGACTGGCAGCAGCCGAGCTGGAGATGCTATCAGGGACTGAACCAGGGGGCTTCTGCATGGGCTCCACCACTGTGCTATGGCCACCTTGGAGAAAAGTTGAAAAGACCTTACTGGTATTTCCGAGCCATTTGACCGTTTGCCCTGCTGCTGGTCGGGGTGTTTTTGCTTGCTGTTTCTGTGACACTGGAGCACTTTAGTTCGCTTCATGAGAAGCAGCAGGGGCAAAGGGCTCTGGCTCAACAGACAGGCTCCCTCTCTGGAACAGGATGGAGGGTCCATTCCCTGGAGCACCCAATCCCAGCCTGCTCCCAAACTGCACTTCCACTCGTGGACAAAAGACAGATCTCTACAATCCACCTTAGCTAGACTCTTGGCTTTTCATCCAACTTGCCCTCTGGTCACTCCCCTCATTCCCTCCGCCGACTTCACCATGACCTGGCTCTCGCCTGTCGACTGCTCCATCTAGCCCCGGATCCATTAAGCCTCTTCTCAGTGGGCCTATGTGCAAGACCACCGACCTGCCTCCAGTGGTAAGCCAGCTAGCCGAGAACTCACTGAAAGGCTACCAGCGGTGTTGCTCCCAGGGAGCTGCTCTTTTGCACAAAGTGATACAAGAGTCCTTACTTAGCTCTGAAACTCTTCCACTGCACAAGACAATGCAGATGAAAGAGCTGCGAGTCAGTGCCCCTTATAAAGCCAGAAGTTTTCCAACTGCATTCCCAGGAAGATTATCAGTTCTTCAAGAAGAAGCAGAGTAATAGTAGCCAAGCTTTCCTAAAAGGGAGCCTCCTTACCGCTCCTGACCCTTCCCAGAATGCTCAGCCGCTAGGACTGCTGGATGTCTTCCAAAGCAATGGTGACGCCCAGCTGAACTGGCCTGTACAGTCATGTGGACTCAGAGTTTGCGCGGAAACATGCTCCAGAATCCTCTGCAATGCATAGGAGGGTCCACTGCAGACACACAGGGCCAGCCCAAGCCCTTCCAGTGCCTGAAATGGCATGCCAAACGCTGCTGCCCCCTTACTAGGCAACACTTCACCTCTCGCCCAATTCCCAAAGAAAGAAGAAAACAGGGTGAAAGTAGTGGGCTACAGCAACTCTCCTTCATGATTCCGCTTCCACTCTGTTTAAGTACAGGTAGTTTCTGTGCTGCCTCCACAATCTCATCTCACAGCCTCTGGGTGGACCTGTCCTGCAGACCCATTGAGGAGGGTTCCTCAGCAGATATTCTAAAAGGGCTCCCTGAAGGGGGACAGAATCTGATGGCCCCCCCATATGAGCAAATTTTTAAAAATTTGCTGAAGAAGAGTCGCAAATCTTCAAAAAAAATAGCCACTAAGAGCAGTGTTGTACACCACAGCTTGCAAGGCAACATAAATGAGACAATAAAAAACCCTTTGTTATTTTTAGCATTTAATAGCATCCAGTGGCTGGTGGTTAGAAGCAAACAGCCGCAGTCCAATTAAGACGATAAGAACAAGTCCCGGTCGAGCCTCAGCCCCGATTTTCCTTTGTGCACATTTTCCGAGAAATAAGTAGCTATTAACGCTATTCATCTTAGGTGGCTGGTTCTTCCGCTCGTCTCTTGTTTTGACACACTCTCTCGAGCTTTTGGACAGGCATTACAAAGGGGGGGGGGGAGAGAGACGAGCAAGGAATGAAATTACGGCTGTTCCCAAGCTACCTGCGGGCCCATTGCCATGTGACTGGTGACTAACACAACACACCAAGCCAGCTCTCTGAAGCACCCATCTCCCTTTCACAATTTCTATGCTTAGACAAACCAGTAGGTGGGAGACCGAGAGAGCAGAGCTTTTCAACCAGTGGCACCTCACAGTATGGCAGGTGGCACTTAACTCACCATCACATGTGGTGAGCACGTGGCACTGCCCCGAGGTGGCTGGGGTGGTGGGGCACAGGTGCCCAGCTCTTCAAAAGAGACACCCTTTGGGGAAGGAGCCTGTAGAGCAAAGCCCCAACTGTGGGGCAGGCACGTCAGTCCATCTCTGTGTACAGCTGGTGGCAGCCATGGAAACCTGTACCCACAAGAGGCAGCGCTTGGAAAAAAACAGAAAAAGGATGAAAAGCTCCAAGGTAAAAGAACAAATTTTAGGAGAGAGGGCTGCAGCAGTGGCCTCAGCAAGCAGTATTCCAACCAGGAATCGTGGTTCACCACTCAGCCACAGCAATGCCATGAATAGAAGCATGTCGACTACAGAGTAACAGCCAGGAAATCCGTCCTGGGTAGCTGAAGGGCAAATGACATGACAAATGCAAGTGTGCACAAGGAAGCTCCAATGGCCTTTATTTTTATTTTTTTAATTGAAAGGCAGCTTTGGGCAGAAGCTGTGGGAAAGGAATGCTTAATAACTCTTTCTGCCCCCCAGCTGCTTTTCCTCCCACAGGTTGCCAGATGGATACACTTCATAACACAGCAGAAATACAGAAGTATAGTTACTATACTAACTAACTAACAAGATCATTTCAGAGAAATGTTCATGTACACATCACAAGACTTAAAAGTGGGCTTAACAGCCTTCCCTTGCCTCAGAGACTGCTAGAAATTGTAGTATGGGGAAAATGAAATCATGACTACAGTTCCCAAAATTCTTTGGAAGGAAAGCACAACTAGTACCCTGATGGCGAACCTATGACACGTGTGTCACAGGTGACACATGAGTTCATTTTCGGTGACACGCCAGTGTTTCCCCCAGGGCCCTGACACACCTTACATTTTTGCAAGTTTTACAGACTTATCTTGAACATTTAGGGCAGAGATTTTTGGAAGACCTCTTTTATTATTATCACTAATTGATGTTAAATAAAATGCAATGTGTTCTATAGTTGTTTTCAGTTCAGTTCAATTCAAAATTACTATTAAAAGTAGCAATAGTCAAAGTACTATTAAAAGTTGGGGGGGGGGGGAGACACACCAGCAGGGTCAAGTTAGGCATTTTCAAAACTTTTGACACACCAAGCCCAAATGGTTTGCCATCACTGAACTAGTATAAACGAGATGCATGTTTTAAAGTGCAGATATGCCCTGCAACCTCTTCAATAACAACCCCAAACCATCACCAGTTGACCTACCGGTAATATGCAAATCCATAGCCTAACTTCATACATAACTTGATTTCTTTTTTTCAAAATGTACAAGTTTCTAGACCTCATGGCCAGAGAGACAAGCTTTACAGGACAATGCCTAATAAAGGCTAACATCAGTGCATGCATGGGGAGGAGAGCAGAAGAGCCAAGATTACCGTAACTTCTTCACAGCTCACCAACCTCCCTACTCATTTCCACTGCCTGCCAGTATCTTGCAATACCGATTCCCCCTTCTCCACTACTACATTATTTTGCAATTTAGAACGCGTTTTCCAGTGCAAGCAGAAGCAAATCAAATACAAATACAAGTCGTGTGTCATCAGCCAGACTGTAACTCATTCATATTTTATTTTGATGTTTTTGTAGGTTTGTAAGCACCAGTTGGTGGGAAAAGGGATGTGTATGTGTAGGTTCTTTAGATAAAACAAATAAAACTACGGTAAATGCTGATTACCAACACCAGGAAACCAGAATTAAAACTGAAGTGCATATGTGGGCTACACCATACGTTAAGCCTTGTTGGCTCTTTCGGAAAGAGGTTGCTTTTCCTGCAACGATATCTGAGGCTCAAAGCTTTTATCCACTACTCAGAGTGGCCAACAGGAAATCTCTGCACATACTGTGGTTGCCTGCATTTCACTCCTGGCCAGCCTAGAAGAGACAGTTGGCCGGAAAGATCTAGTTACAGACACCATTCCCTTCATTCGGTATGTGTGTTAATGGGATCTGCTTTCAGACCGGGGTGTGGCATTTAAGACACAAATTTTACCAGCATATACTGTATAAGCAACAAGATTTGGACCCAACCAACTGCACTGAAGAAGAAAACAGGTCAATGTTGTGGCTAATCCTATCCAGGGCCCTTGACACAAGCTCCTACGGTAAGACTGTGATTTTTAGACAACAAGAGGAGTCTATACACTGAGAACGAGATGCCAGTCTCGGCTTTACTGCAGTTCGCCTCCACAGTACATCTGCATCAGGAACGTACCTCAGGACACACCAGAATCAGCAGACCACACAGCAGTGGCCACTTGCATCCGGCAAGTGGCAGGCTTTAGTCAGAGAGACTGTTCGAGAAGGCAGAGCTGATACAGTATTAAGGGCCTAAAACGCCAACCACCCCCAGGGCAAGCCACCCTTGGTTACACATCTACACCGGCAGCTTCATGCAGAGTCCTACCCTTTGTCCCACAAGGTCAGTATTACCTGCACTGACTGGCAGCAACTCCAGGGTTCTGCCACTTACTTGTGTTTCTTCCATTGATTCCCCAAACAGAGGGGTCAGGGAGGTAGTTGTCTTTCACCAGTGAAGGCGGCAGCCACGGTAAACTCCACTTGTCACAGGGGTTTCCAGGCATGGGGGTCTTTCCTCTCCCATAAGCCCCACTGTCTGAATTGCCTTCATCTCCAAACTGGCTTCAAGGTTGCAACCCTACTCCCTATGGCACTTCTGAAGAAATACTCCCCATTTCATTCCCCCCTCTCTTCTCCTTTAGTAGGGAATAAAATGAAAAAAGAGAAAAACTATCACCATGTTAAAGGGAGGGGGGGGGGGAAACACATATTTTCAACTCCATCACATCTAATTGGAGTCAGCAGAGATGTTGCTCTACGCCTACAAAATATTAACATCGGAGCTCCTTCGGGCCAGAAGCTGACTTGTTTACTCAGGCTGCCAAGACCACTTGTCCTGCAAGCAAGCACCTTCTGGCAAGGCAACCACTCTCCGCTTGCGACTCAATGCAATCTAAATAGTGAAGGTCAATCTGTGGGGTACGGAGCCTTAGCTCAAACGGCAGAGCCGCTGCTGTACATGCAGAAGGTCCCAGGTTCAATCCCTGACAGCATCTCCAGCTAGGACAAAGAAGGGACTTCCTGTCTGAGACCCTGGAGAGCCCATGTCAATCAGTGTTTACAATACTGAACTAGGTGACCCAAGGAGCCGACTCAAGAGGCAGCTTCCTACATAGCTTCTGGGAAACAAGCTGCTCTGCCTCACAGCCAGAGTAGACTTTTTGTAGCCCTTTTCAGACCAATGATTCTAAGTGGCTCTTAGTTTGGCCGCACAAGGGCCATCACAAGGGCCGCACTACGAACATCCAGGCCATCATGCCTTCCCACCATGCCACAATCCTGCAGCAAGCTCAAAAGCACTAAGCAGCAATACTTAACATTCGCATACTGCTTCATCTTGCAACAGTCCTCTCTACAAGGTAAGTATTTTACCTCCATTCTGCAGAGGGGGAAGACTGAGGCTGAGAGGAAGTGGCTTGCCCAAGGCCGCCTAGCCCATTCACGGCAGATGAGAAGTCCCGAATCACAGCTCATGCAGTCACTGACCTATGCGAACCCTGATACACAGCATGGCTTTTTTTTCCCCTACTCCACTCTTGGGAAAGAGGAGATGTTGCCACTACCATGACAGTCTCATGGAGCCTCTGTTGTTATAATTACTGCCATCCAACATCCTAATAATTATTTTGCTACAGTCACCCACATGGAAAATTGGATGTGTACAGGAGGATGTATTTTTAAAATTAGCTCCTATCTCGCAACACAACCAAAGCAGGGAGAAGGAGTCTGCCTCAAGACCCAGCTGGAGTTAGGTCACACCTTGAGTTATCCAGGCAGCTTCCCCAACACACAGCAGTCCCCCTTCCTCCTCAAAAATCTGCAAGATCACGCATGTCCCCACAGTTATACAGGGGAAGCATATGCATGGATCAGATGGTACAAGGACACAGAGCCACCATGTGCGATGCTGCAGCAAGAAACAGGCTGGGGATTTCAAGGGGAGCAGAGAGCGCTTCGGAGAGACATGCAACATTTCTCAGGAGAGACTGCCACACTTTTCTACCCATAGGGAAGTTCTGCAGTTGGACTCTCAGGTCCACAAGGTCGTGCCCTTCAGCAGACTGCTCCTTCTCCCTAAACCACTAGATAGGAGACTGCACTGGACTACCTCACAGGGCTGTTGCAAGGCTTGCCAAGAATGCACACGAGGCCCTTGGACGGTGAAAGAGAAGTACACAAATGCTAACGGCAGTAATATTAATGTCTGCAACAGTCTCTTCTATCCTTTTGGCAGTGTATTGTCACATCCCAAGGGCACAATCCCAGGTGTCTTGTCACATGCTGAGGGTACCACAGCACTGCCCCCAGGTAGATGCAGGAGCACCTGGCAACAGAAAAGAAGTGTGATGCCTGTTCTTAAGACCGACTGACCAAGGCTGCAATACAGCATCTCCCGTTACAAAAAAGACTCCGCTCTGGCAGCTAAGGCACACTGGGCCCACTTGTCTCCACACTGCAGAGCAAGGGAAGCCAGCCAGCTCCATTTTCTGCACACATCTGCTGGAGGCTTGCCAGCTTCACTTGTGGCAGAGCCAAGCCCTACCCCCTTACCTCGAGCAGTCAGGAAATGCATCCCTGGAACAACCAAGTTCCTGGAGAGCATCCGAGCACTGGGACAATTGCTCCTTCAGAAGGAAGAGATTGATCAAGGTAGACGCAACCAACCCATCTCCCAACAGGAAGAGAGAGGTTTGATCTCTACCAGGGGTCAGAGACCAAGCATGACAATGACGGGAATGAACTCTAGGCTGTACTATCCAGCATGGTAGTATAATAGGACCTCCATGGCCAGAGGCAGTATACCCCCAAATACCAGGAACATAGAGCAGAGAAATGCTGTTGCCTTCATGTCCTGCTAGTTCCAAGATCCACGTGCAAGTACGCACTTGGAGAAAAGATTGGCGTACCTCCCTCATTTTCCTCTAAGCCACTTGTAAAGAGAGTGAGACAGTGGCAACAGGAAAAACTCAGAGGGAACAGGGGCACGCTGAAGATTAGAAGAGGGACAGGAGGAACAGAAAGGGGATGAGTACAGGGGGGAAAGTAGCAAAGGGTTAGAAATTCATGAACGTATGAAGCTGCCTTCTACCCAACCTTCTACTGGTCCATCTTGTTCAGCATTACTGAACACTGACAGGCAGCAGCTCTCCTGGGTTTCAGGTAGAGAAGGGTCTTTCCCAGCATGACCTGGAGATGCTGCCAGGGCTGAACCTGGGACCTTCTGCATACAAAGCAGGGGTTCCACTACAGAGTCATGGCCCAGCCCCTAAGGCCTGGGCCAGTGCTGCTCTCTGATCCATTTGCACCTGTGTTAGTTACCGATGGCTGGAAAGGGGCAAGGGAGAGAATCCACCAGCTCTTTCCATCTGGGAGGGTCACCTGGAAGCCGTTCTCAGTCAACACATGCAATCAGACAAGCGCTGGCTGTTTATAAGAGACACTTTTAAGAGGACAGTGGTGACTGGTAGAGAGAAACTTGAGGGGAGATGCTTAATGCCAGTGCCCAGCCAGAGTCCTCCAGTTTGCCCCAAACAGATGAGGCCCCTTACTTCTGCATCCTCACGCACAACGCTTCTTTGGCAGCACTGCCCGGAAGAGCTCCACTCAGAGAACAGCCTGGAGGTGCACGACAGCTCCACTTAGGAAGCTAACTGGGCTGGGTCCCGCAAGCTGCCTGGGATACTGCCTGAGAATCTCAAACAAGGCGCTTCAAGCTCCTCTGAGGAACAGCAGTGTAGAAGTGTAATTAATACTTCTTCCTAAGCTTGCCTGCTCAGCAACAAGACCACACTGCTGATTTCAATAGCGTTCTGCTATTAAGGCAAGGTCCTTCACAGGGCCATCAGGCCAGGCGATGAGAAGGCAACAGATCTTTGGGCACTATTACAGCAGAACATTGTTAAATGTATTTGTTGTTTTCTCTTTACCACTGTGTGTGGAGTGGGGGGGGGGGAGACTTGAATTTTCTGCATCAAAACCCCTTGACCTGCCTCTGTTCTTCCTCAAGCCACTTTTCCTACCCAGAAAAACAACTAGTCCAACCAGAAGCATCACCCGTTTTCCTCTTAAAAGTTTAGCCCATTTGAAAAAAGCACTCAAAGGTAACATGCAAACCAATTAAAAGCTAAAATTGCCCAACCACAAACAAAAAATACAGAGGTCAGCAGAAATTATTATGGTCTGGCAGATCAGGAATGTGCCTCCGGCTCTTGCACTCCTACCCGCCTCCACACTATGGGCCAATTCCTTTCTGGAGCTCTAACCAGAGTTCTCCAGGATGTCCAAACCGGGCCACCATAGTTATAAGCGTTCACCTCCGAATCATGGTTAGCCAGTGCATAGCCGAGTTCGCCCAATTTGGATGTTGTGTCAAACAATGGGTGAGGTGGAGGAGCAAATTGGTGCGTAGGTCCTTGGAATGTCCTTGAGGTTTCAGAGGCACATCCAAGCTGATCCTCTATGCCTTTTCAGCCTGCACCTAAACTCTATATAAAACAAGCGCTGCTAGATAAGGCCAGAGGCCTGGGTAGTCCTGCATCCTTTCTCCTACAGTGGCCCACCAGACTTCTCTGGGAAGCCCATAAACAGGACATGTAGGCAAATAGCTGTCACCCACTGTTGTGTTAAGATGCACGCTTCCTCTGAAACTAAAGTAGCATGGAGCCATATAGCTCCAACAGCAACCTGCCCTTGTGCACCTCCCTGGATAGCCAGTTTGAAAGATGAAGTTCTATAACTGAAAAAGCTCTACCCCAAGCCCAACAGGATTTTACATCACGCAAAGGAGGCACTCAAAGCACCACCTTTCCTGCAGGTCTTAGAGAATCGAGACACAGGTGAGGAACAAGGTGCTTTAGCACTGACTGTACCTCACTGGTAAAGTAGTACTTCTGTGCACAGGGAAGGTTTCAGATTCAATCTCCAAGTACAGCTGGGAAAGACTCTTCTCTGAAACCTTGGAAAGTCACACCAGTAGGCACCGACAATACCGAGCTAGATGGATCAGTGGTCTGGCCTAGCAGAAGGCACTTTCCTATGTTCAGAATGGAGAGGTTCATAGGAGAGGAAACATTCCCACAGATAAGCTGGGCCAACAAATCTGGATGCCTTCACTGTCCTTCCTTCCAGGTTCTTGTTTATTGGAAGACAGAAACACACACACACACACACACACACACACACACACACAAGTCGCCACAACTGGGCTTCTTTCTCCTGGCTGCTGCCAAGCATGGATCCCATTCCCTTTGTGGCTCTGGCAGAACTGATGGAAGGAGCCGGACCCAAATGCCCGAGTAACTTGATATTTCAGTTTAGTTTGCAATGACTTACCCTAGGCAGTGAGAGGGAGACTGGGGGATAAAGGAGGGCAATTAATCTAGCTTGTAAAGAACGCACACGCACCAACCAGTTTCTCTTGCCTGCCACGCAGGCAGGAGGAACGCAGAATGTTCTCAGTCATTTGTGCCACAGTCTGGGTGGTGAAGAAGTTCCAAGTGTTACACAATCAGGTTCACCTCGGATCACCAGATGCGCTGAAGCTCTGCTGTGCTGCAGCCAAGGCCTGAAAGCATCTCCATCATGGTTCGCCCTATTGAAAGCAGCAGCAAGGAGAACCGAGGGTAGGAAATCAGCCACTAGAAGCCCCTGGGGGCCAGCGCAGTCGCCTTCTAGATACCCTGTCCCCCAACAGATGTCAACGTAGAGGCAAGTCAGTTGTGCAGAGGCATCGTTGGCTGGGGCACTGGGTTTTACTTCAGACGCACACATCCCATAAGAGAAGCTCTGCTGGATCAGACCCCTGGAACATCACTCACCCGAGTTCTACTATTAGGAGGGGACAAAAATCCCCTCTTTGGTTTTGCCACCCCACCCATCTAAAAGTAGGTACAAGTGGACAAGTTCAGATGACAGCAGCACGCACTGTGCAAGGAAGAGCATGTGTGCACGTCCGTGCGTGCGCGTGCACACGCACACACACACACACCATTCCATGTGGCACAGCCCAGAATACAGTTTCTCGCCAAAGGATGTGAAAGCCTGAATTGTAATTGTGTACACATTTCTACCAAAGTGTCCTTTTTGTTATGAAACCACTTCCTACTGAAACAGGTCCTTGGTCCAGTTAGGCCAGTACTGTCCCGGCTGACTGGCAGCAGCTCCCCAGGGTTCCAGGTGTGGCTCTCTCTCTCTCGCTCCTACCTGGAGATACCAGAGGCTGAATCTGACATCTTCTGCATGCAAAGCACATTCTTTCACGGAGCTATGCCCCCTTGTTGCATCCAAGGTGAGACGGCCAAGATGAACTCTCTGAACCCTTTAGAGCCACTTTATTATCCAGCTTGGAAGCACAGGGCTCCGGCAGGATGCCGAAGGGATTGCGCGCTATGTCAGCAAAGTCTCTGTAACAAAAACTGGCACCAGCTAGCACTGAAGGCGTCACAGTGATGGCACAGAGGCTCTCAAGCACCGCTAGGGTGTTGCGTCTCTTTGGGTTTTCAATGCAACACAAGTGCCGAGTCGCTCCACTCTTCCTTACCAGCAAGGGTATGAGCAAACTTCCTACCCACATCTTAATTAACATTGTTAGCACTGCTGTGGGCCAAACAGGCCTGCTTCACAAGACCCAACATGCAGGCCACCAACTGGCGACCCTCCGGTTCCTGGATGTGACAGACAGAGGAAGATTGTTGCAAATCGCTTGGCGCTGCCAAGTCGGAATCTGTTGCTCATCCGAGCTTCTTTGACCATGTCCCACCCCTTTGCCCAATTATTGTTGCAACTCTTAACACAAGCGGCAGATCTGTACAAAAGTTGAATCCATAGGAAACTATCGCCTGCTGAGCCAAGCCACAGGTCCATCTAGCTCTCTCCACACTGACCGGCATCAGCTCTCAGGGGTTTCAGACATCTGTGCTTCCAAGCTGGAGAATTTCCCAGCCCTACTAGGAGATGGTGCCAGGAACTGAACATGGGACCTTCTGAATGCAGAGAACACACTGACCCACAGCCCCTCCCCCTACTCTCCTTTTATCATAGACTGCCAAAAGCCAATCTAGCATGTTGCTAGAATGAAGTATGGAATTTCAATATGGGAAAAACCAGGTTAATAATTTTTTTAAATCAATTTTTAAAACATTCTGATATTTTATCTAAATTCAACTACCACAATAAGATGCTTGAAAGGAAACCTGGCTTAAAATCAGGCACACTGTTATACCCACATCTCTGAAGCTATGCAAATCTAGGTCTGATCAGCACCTCTGGGGGACCATCTGGAAACCCCCTCCAGTTCCCTAATGGAAGAAAGGCAGAAGTGTAAAAAAAAATCCACATTTATGAGAGCTGAAATGGCACAGTGGTGGTGTGGCCACCAGGCCCAGGGACTAGAAAATCATTGCAAGGTCCAAAAAATAATCCTACATCTCAGCTGGATCATCAATGAAACCCACATGGGTGACCTTAAACCCTGTTCTATACTTGTCAATTACCCGACCATCAATTCTCAAACTATCAATATTTACGTCTACTAATTACGTAGCATGGTCAAAGGTGAACCATTCATAAGGGTGGCCAAGGCAGTTGCATTGGGCAGCAGACTGGCAGGAATGCTCACCTCCACCTACCACTGCTGCAACTCTTCCTTTCAATACCCAGGAAGTGGGGGGGGGGGAGGAGGGAGGAGGGAACAGGGCAGAATGGGAAGAGTGGAAGGCAAGAGCGTCTCCAACTTCCGGTCCATCTCCTTCTTCCGCTTCATATCCAGGAGCTGGAAGAAGCAGAGGTTAGCCCATCACCAGCTTAAGGGGTGGTGGTAGAATTTCGTGCACTGCCTCGGGAGCCAGGATGTTTTGGGCCAACCTTGAGCATGGGCGGTTACTGTGTCTCATGGAGAAACCCCACCAGTGCTTGTTTAAGCTTACACATCTACAAGCCCAGGTATGTTTACTCAGACACAAGTCTCACATTGTTCAATGAGTCCTGCTTTTGAAAAAAGCATACACAGGATCCACACAAGTGATTGCGCATAGCACTCTTGCAAATATGTGTCTGCCCATATTATGCAGTGCACGCAAGTACCACTGCCAGAGGTTTTAGGTTGATGGTCCTAGTTTGTACATAAAGGAGCAGCTTGGCTTGCGACCAAGACATTTTAATTGCTACAGCAGCCAGTCAGCAGGCACACTCATTCAGGCAATATACAAATGTCAGAATGGGAAACTGCGGATCCGAGTTGGGCTTTCTCTTGGTGAATTTTTTTTAATCACCCTTTTAAAGTCAAGCCACCTACTGATAAGCTACCAAGCTCACATGAGTGGCCTGTCCAAGGAGCACCCACAGCAAAATGGCAAGCCTCTACTTTGAATGCAGAACGTTTCGGGTTCAATGCCAGCATCTCCAGCTAGGCTAGGGACTGGGAAAGACCCCTGTCCGAAACCCTGGAGAACCGCCACCAGTTAGAGCAACAATATTGAGCTAGACGACAGACAATACGGCCTGGGAAAAGTTACCATCTTCTGGTCTAAAAGGCTCCATTAGGATCTGAGGAGGAAGAGAGGGATACAAAACAAACAATACAAATCATCTTACCAGTTTTCCAGAAGATCCGATCAAGATTGATCAGTAACTGGAGGCTCTGGGGCTGAAACCAAGCCCTTCAGTACCACCGGCTGCCAGCCCCAAGGTAAGAGAGGTATGTGGAGCAGCAAACAGCCCTCCCATACACCCTGCTCCGTAACTCGTTGTTAGAAAAAGGAGCCTCAGTGGTCATGGAGCACCTGTCTCTATTCCCTTCCAAAAGGAGGTTCGGCAGTGAACAACAGAGCATACAAGATGGGAAGAGCCTCTTCTTAGGTACATGTGGCCCAAGCTACGACGAGACAAAACGGATGCCCTGAACTGCACCAGCAAAGCCAGAGGAGGCTGAGCAGAGACACTGGAGCACTGGCATAACGCGTTCCCCAACAGCCCTCCCTAACTGGCAATAATCATGGTAATTTTGCCCAAAGGGAATTTTCAACCTGACATCCTGACAGACCTGGAAAAACGCCAGCAACATTACACAGCAAACACTTGAGAGCGAGCGAGATGCAGAAACCTGAGCCACTTGTAGAATTCACAAAAACCATGGAGCAGAGATCGGCGGAGCAGCAGAGGGAGAGAGGCTGGCAGCAGCCAGGGATCCGCCTGACAGATTTGCTCAATAATAAAACCTTCCAGAGCCACCTCTCTGGGTGCATCTGCTGCATTCCTTTCCTCTCCTCTCTTCCTCCTCCAGCAGCTACAGTGCTATCCCTCACCCCAAATGTTAAACCTTCTAGGGAACCTTGCTTTCTACTGCTTTGGGGGCACACAGAGGGAATCTTACCCGACAAGGAGTGTAAACACACACACAGAGCCAGACCTGCTTCCTAAATCTCCTCAGGGATGGCAGCATACACCAGGAACACAAGACAGAGAGGAGCTCCCCGACAGACACAGCAGGCATAGGAGGAGGAGGGGGAAGATAGAGAAAAATGCTAGCTTCCTGTGCTGAGCCTTTTTTTGCACAGGGGCTTCTCCCCAACAAGCTCCCTCCCCTCCTCCTCCTCCCCCCCCATACACAACAGGAACTGCTCTCCCACAATCACTTGCTAGCACATGCAACATTTTCAGCTTCTGCCCACAAACCCCTCGCTTCTCTGAGTTTTTCCAAGGCATACCAGCCACAGCCACCATGAAAAAAGGCAGGCCTCTGAGCCCAGGCAACAGCTGACCACGGCTGAGAGAACTCACGTAGGAGTCGTCTATTCACACACGCAAGGAGCTGATGTCATTCCAGTAACTGAGGTGGAAGGTACATTTCCCAGCAGTAAGCAAAACAGAAAGGGAGAGACCCTGCAACACTCAGATTCCTCCATGCCAGAGGCTGTACATGTATTTTATATATACATACACAGTATAACAACAAAGGGGAGCAGCCATTTCTGCTCTGAACCAGAGAAACCTGTGGAATAAGAAGCTGCGGCACACAAGGAAGCAATGCCCCAGTTCCGACATTAAACCCTAGACTAAAGAAAGGGAAGCTTACAGGAAATGCAGCTGCAGAGCATGGGGAAGAATACAACTGCCTGCAGCATACATTTCAAGATGAAGCTCATGGGGGTGAGCAGAGAGAGACGCAGAGATGTGGGTCCAAAGAGCAGTGCACAACATGCTCCCTTTGGGCCCTCTCAGGACCAGCAGCCAGGGAATGCCAGCTCCCCACCGCCATCCTTGTCTTCTGGTTGCCCTGTAGAAGGCAGCAGGAGCTGCTCCCCAACAGCACCAGGCCCAAATATCATTTCTGCCCCCATTCCCACCAGCAGATCTGGGAAATCACAACACAGACATGAAGCTGTTGCAACAGCAACGGGAGGCACAGCAAGACGGGGAGGAAAGCATGATCCGAGAAGCCTGCTGAATTCCTCGCCACTCAACAGGGAAAGGGGGCTGGAGAATGGAGATCCCCATCCTCTTACCTGCTTTTCCGTCTGCGAGGGGGCTTCTCCGCCAGGCCTGTGGTTCTGGAGAGCGGGGGTGGGGGAGGCGGGGAAAGAGAGAAGGCAATGACAGAGGGCTGCAGGGACAAGCAAGGACGACATTCCCACTCCACCCAAGTCAGCACATCACTGGGAACCTCCACAGCTCACGTAATTTCCTGTGCCTGACAAAATGCCTGACCCCAGGACACCCAACAAAGGCCTCTTCCCCCCAATCCCTCAGGAAAGACAAGCCAGCAAAGGGCAGGTGTTACTCTTCTTTAGAGAGTCTTGTTTTCTCTCTATGCACATGCAAGGAAAGGATGAATCACCTACCCACAGAATGTAGCCACTCACCCTCCCAGCCAGGGATCCAGTCTCCCTTGCATCCTTGTAGTGTGCCCCACATTCTCCTGAAATATCTTCCTAGTGCATATCTATGTATGCCCCATGCCCTTTCCTAGACAGCAGTGTTGCTCCTACTCTAGACACATCAACCCCTCACCAACAGACACCATGCCACTCTGCTCTAACTTCACCATCAGCATCCTTCTCTTTCCTCCAGGCCACCTGCCCAGGGCACCAATGCCTCTTCTCCCACTCAAGTCACCAACTCTGCACCCCAGAATGGTCCAATCTTTAGCCAAGGATCCTGAACCCTGGACCTCAAACCTCCCACATCCCTCATGCCTTTCCACACCTTCTGCCCAAATCTTTCCCATATCAAATTCTTGCCTATAACCCCCCAACTTATTCAACACCCCATTCCAGCCTGATGTGACCCCCAACCCATTCTGCTTGTATTCCACCCTAACTTCCCATATACTGTGGCACAAACCTCATCCATCATACACTGCTCCCCCACCACAACCAGCAGCGCTCAAAACACACGACTCTAAACCAGCAGATTCCCACCCACGCAGCCCCAAAGCTGTCCACCAAGCCCCTCACAGGTCCTGTATTCCCCTCTGCCTGGTTAACCCCACACAGCAAATATTGACCTCAAAGCTTCAGATTTCCCTTTATTTCAATTCCATCTTACCAGAGATGCGCTCCTCCACCTGGTAACCCTCAACCTCTTGAGCTCTTGACCCCAGCTCCCCCCATAGTTAACTCCCAAGCCTCTCATACGCTTGTCTCATATACCCCAGACATCAAGGCAAGCCACAATCCCTCCCATGAGGTTAGTATGGAGTAGAGGTAAACCACCTCACAGGGGTGTTGGGAGGATAAGTGGGGGGGGGGAGAAAGAGAGAAACAGACAGACAATGCATGCCACCACCCTCAGCTCCATGGAGGAATGGTGGGGTAACTGCATATTATTCTCTTTTTTGCAATAATTATTTTCTCTCCCTACCTCTCTCAATGCAGTAACCCAAAACATACGGTAACACTTTTTTTTTACCACCACCACCCACCCAACTTCCTGTAGATCACCAGGCACCCTCAAGGGGACCTTTCAACCTCACGTTGCCCCCCCCCATGTACTGTCTGGCCTACCTCACAGGGTTGTTGTGAAGGTAAGACAGGAGAGGGTAGAAACACTGAGGGGAAAGTATGCCTCCCAGACCCTGAAGTCTTGGGGAGGTGGAAAAATAATTAACATGTTTAATTAATTAAAAATAAAAAGGTTAATAAAATAACCACCAGAATAATAATACACTCTTTTAAAGTCCAAGGTCTGCCATACACACCTTAGACTCCCAGCCCCAAGAAGACCCCCTAACCCTCACATTGCCCCCACCCCATGTACTAAGCCTGCTCGACCGCATGAAGTTGCTGAGAGGATAAAATTGAGGAAGGTGGATGGGGGGGGGGGGGGAAGCAGGGAAAAGAGACCATGTAAGCCTCCCAGTCAGACCCTGAACACCTTACTTAGAGGAATGGGGGAGAAAGGAAGGATAATAATCACATGCTTAATTAAACAGTAAAAATCAGCACAATTAATCCCCCCTCACCTCTACACAAGCTCCCAGCCCCCCTCACAGGGTAGCCCCGGCCCCATGTACCAAGCCTGACCTACCTCACAGGGTTGTTGTGAGGACAAAATTGGAGATTAGGAGTGGGGGGGCAAGCAGACCACGTACACTTCCCAGACCCTGAACCCTCAGAGGGAGGAGAGAGAAAAGGGGAGGGGGAAGATAACCAACCAACTAACTAATTAAACGGTTAATTAATTACAAATCACTATTAATAGCGCACTCTTCCACCCCCTCCTCCCTCTAGCGACCCCCTCCCCCGTCCTCACCTGGAGGCCGGGCCGGTGCGGGGCCGAGTAGCCCCTCTCACCATCCGCGCTCCCGAGCGACGCCGTTGAGGGAACCGCGTCCGCTCGCTCGGAGGATGGAGGTGAGCGAGGGAAGGAGGCGGAGGCGCCGCCGCCTCAGCCTAACCTGGCCACGGACCCGCCCGGGCTCCCTCATTGGCCGCGCGAACACAAAAGCGGCGCTCCATTGGGCAAGTGCGGTGCCACTCTCTCTCCCCCCCCCCCGCCGGCTTCTAGCAGAGGGGAGGCGAGGCCGAGCGCCACCTTGAGGGCCGAGTGTGGCATGGCAAGAGCTCGCTCGCCGCCGTCACCTGCGTCAATAGGGGGCTCCATCCGGGGGCTCTTCCCTTGGGAACTGCATTGATTGACGTTGATGGACCGACTAAATCCTGTCCACGTCAACTCAGAAGTATTCAGTCCCAGGTAAGGGCGTATAGGATGCAGCCAAATTCGACTTTTTTTAATTTTAGAGATTCATAGCCTGTCCTTCCTCATAAACATAATACTGTACATATTTATTTTCGTATGTGAATTGCTTTGTGAAATTGGCTAAAAGCGGTATATAAATATTCTTATTAGTAATGATAGTAAATAAATAAGCAAGCCCACTGCAACTGGCAGCCATCAGTACAGGCAATAAAAACTATACATACTAAGTTAATGAAAGCAACATACTATATCAAATATAACATGCAAACATATTTATAATTATATATAGGCACCTATGCATGTCGACTCAAAAGTAAGCCCCATTGAGTTAAATGAGGTTTACTTCTCGTTAAGTGTGTATAGCGTTGCAGTCAGCTGTTTTATGCTGCATTTGTAGAGGGAATATCCAGCCTCCAACCTGCATCAATAGCGCTGCAATCCTATGCACACTTTCCTGGGACTGGTGGTAGAGAGTAAGTCCAATTGGCGACATTGAGACTTTCTTCTAAGTAGAAATGCACAGGATTGCTCTGGGACTTGTTTGGTATCAGGGCGGGGCTTTCCCAGGAAATTTATTTGATTGATTATGTATTTAGTTATTCCATACTAACAGTACAATAATAAAAGCAAATAATGTTTTTAAGCCGCCTTGGGTCCCTTCGGGGAGAAAGGCGGGGTAAAAATATTGTAAATAAATAAAATAAAAAATAAAAATACAAACAAACCCGTTCGATTATTATTAGTATGTCTCAAACGTTCCAGGCTTTATTTAATGTGCATTTGGCTGATGTAATTACATTGCTTTATCATTGCTAAATAATTAGATTACTCTATTGATCCGCGCTTAATTTTCTGATGCGGGGCTGCTGATGAGTCCCAAAGGGAGAGGAGGAAAAACTAACACTACCCTACTACAGCACCGTCATTCATTCAGATACATGGACTAAACCATTAGAAGATAGGGAGGGGAGGGAGGAATACTCCCCCGCATTGTGCTGTCATTGGTTAAGCCAGACTTCTGGTTTCCTGTTCCTTCCCGGCTTCCGTCCTTTCCTTTCTCGTTCGCAGCTCGAGCTTTTCGTCGCTGCCATGGTGAGTAGCAATTTGGGGGAAGCGTTTAATCCGGTTCCATCGGATTCGGAAGGAGGTTTTGAGCCGTGGGGATGCAGGGGATGGGACAAGGGCCAGTTGGAAGAGCGAGGCCGCGCTAAATGGGGAGGCGATAGCGGAAGAATCATTGCGGATTGGAGGGCTGGATTGAGTAGGCCGTGGCAGGCTAGGCGCTCAGCCTTAGGCAGTAAGGAGCTTTGTAAGGGGAAGAAGCTTCCAGGGCAATAAAGGCAAGTTACTCTGTAGCCCCTTGGTGGAGGAAGTGTCGGGAAAGTGTGTGCATATGACTATCTCAGGCTTTGCTCAGGACTGCTTGCTGGAGACAAATTGGAAAGGCCTTTCAAACCAGGTTTGCTATTGAAATGAAGCTGGAGAGGAAGCCTTTCTCGTAATGCGTGGTGGGCTGTTCACACATGTGCAAGCCTGTCTCTTGGTGGCAGCTGTAGCATCAGTTGTAAACTTACCTGTGGCAGAACATGCTTTCCATGCAGAAAATCCCACGTTCATACCCCTATATCTGCAGTGCAAAAGGCCCTGTGGAAGTAGTAGAGCTGGGAAGAGCTTCTTTCTGCCTGGGACGACAAGCTGCTAGTCATAATAGTCACCAGCCGTGGGGTTGAAAGCTGCAAATAGACATCACCTTTGCTTTTCTGTTGTTAGTGAGGTTATGTCACATCTTGCACTGTCAGCTAAGTGTGTGGTGATGAAGTGATGTATCTGCACATGTGAACCTGTATGTTACAGTGAACAAGTTGATCTCCATTTGTCCATATGTTTTTTAAGTACTGTACATATGTAAAATAGTTTGAGTGTACACTTGAAACCATGTGATGTGTGAATGGGCCCTCTGTGTGGCGCTGGACCATTCTGTGGGGGTGAGGGAGCAATAGAGGAGAAGCCCAAAGCTCCTGTGATGGTCCCAGCAACAGAGAGTGTGTTAAAAGGGTAAGACAAATTTGTGGAGGATCAGTCTATCAACAGCCACCCTTAGCTATGATACAGTTAATTGAACTTCTGCATGCAGGAGCAGTGTACCTCTGTATACCACTTGTTGGCGAACAGTAAGAGAAAAGATGGGACTGTTTCCATCTTCCTCTGCTAGTGACGAAGCCCAAGTGTTGTTGGAAGACCAAGTGTTTGGTCTGATCCAATGTAGCCTCCTGTAAGAGGAGAATACTGGCATGTGTATAAGCCATTGTTTTAAAATCTATATAAAGTACCTGTGCTCTGTAAGTGGGTTATTTGTTTTATTTGTTGCATTAATGGGCAATCGGCTCCTGTCCAGCTTTTTCCCTCAGTGTGAATGCGACCGAGCCAAGTGTAGGAAGTACAGTACTAGTGCAGTGGACCCCACAAAATTTCCTCTGTTTTGGCTATAACAGAGATTTTTGAAAGTGTGTAGAGGCTGAATGCTTCGTGCCCCTCAGGGCAGGGTCCTAGCAGCCATGTTTTGACCATGCATTACATTTCTGGGCATTTTTGAAACCTGCAGTCAGCTTTAAAAAGCTTTGTAATTAAAATGTTGTGTCCAAGCAGTCCATATTTTGCAGCCTGTATGCGTTACTCAGACTGAGCAAAATATGCGCAATGTGTTCTGACTTTTTCTAGTTGTGGGAAGGGTCCTGAGATGTCAGCAGACCCTGCCCGATGCATAACCATGCACATCTCTGCAGTCACAAGGACTAGAAATGTTCTTTTTCCTTCTTCGAATGAACGTGTAATTCTGCAGGAGCCCAGCTGTATAATATCGCCCTCCGTGTGTTGTTTCTGAACACCGGCAGAATTGTAACATGCACACACATGGCTCTGCCTGTAATACACCTGCACAGAGGAACGTTTACTATATGGATTCTCGTGTTCTCACGCCAGATCAGGGGCTTGGCTCTATACAGTTGACGTGATCAGCTTTCTGCTATGACAGTAATAGGGAAAAGGAGCTCTTTTAAAAAAAATTATGGGATATTGTTTTATCTCTGGCCTTCGGGATAGGAAGATGCTCCGTGGCCATGTCTCAGGGACTAAACAAAGAGGGGAAGGCTTAATAATCTCTTTCATGCCTTCCCCCTCTGCACTCTGATGCCATGTATGTTCTCATTCCCAGGCCAAGATCAAGGCGCGTGACTTACGAGGGAAGAAGAAGGAAGAGCTGCTGAAGCAACTGGATGACCTCAAGGTGGAATTGTCCCAGCTGCGTGTCGCCAAGGTGACCGGCGGAGCAGCCTCTAAGCTCTCCAAGATGTGAGTGTCTATAGCTCTGCTTTACATGGTGGCCTGCAAAAACAGAGTGAAGGAGTGGGATGTGTGTGTGAGAGATGTTCTGCATCTAGATGGCTTTTTGAGGGGATTAGACAAACTCAATAGCTGTAGCTGCTAAATTCAACTCCCTGTTCAGAAGCCTTTGCCTGCCAGACCCTGGAGACCAGCAACAGAAGATGCTGACTCCTCCAGGGCATTTGGTTGGTCAGTCTTTGGACCAAATAGACACTGGCCTCATCTGGCATAGGGAGGCAAACCTTTAGTGATCAGTGTTCGGTGTGTTGAAGGAATGCTGGGCTCCTATCATGTGTCCTGAACATCTTCTTGCCCTCTTTGCAGCCGGGTTGTCCGCAAATCCATCGCCAGAGTGCTGACAGTCATTAACCAGACCCAGAAGGAAAACCTCAGGAAGTTTTACAAGGTGAGTCTGGGACGACATTTTGGCTTGTTCTTCTGTGACCAGTCCATTTCTTGCAGCTGCTTCCAGCGAAACGAGAAGGCCAAGCCAGTGACAGGTGTGGGAGCTTAGCCTTGCTTAGGCTAAGTAATCATAGACTTGACCACTGCCTAGATGGGAGACTATCACATAATACATTGGCCCCTCGGCATTCACGGATTTCACCATCCGCAGATGCTGAGCCGTAGGCCTCCTCTGCGTCACGTCGGGCCTGCAACCGCCACCGTAGGCCTCCGCGGGCCTCAGAATGCATCTTCAAAGCAACTGGAAGTCACTTCCGATTTACCTGAAGTGACTTCCGGTCGGTTTGGAGACACATTCTGAGGCGTATGGAGCCCCCCCTCCCCTGGCAGGATCAGAGAAGTTATTGTGGCCTTGGGTGCTGTGTTTCAGCACCCGTGGGTTTGTGGTATCTGCGGGAGGGAACTCCTGCGGATACCGAAGGCCACTGTATCTTCTCTTTTGAAAGCTCAGAGTGTCTTAAGTTGACTCTGAGATGAATGTGGATAATCTCAGTATGGGGAGTGGGTTTCCCAGAATGGGTGACTTGCAAGGCTAACACCCAGCACTGCTCAGATCCCCGTGGATGCAGTGTGAATCTGCTCTTGCTAAAGAATATCCCTGCTGGGCAGCTTTTGCTGGGCCTTCTGGTCTGAGTGATTGTCCAATAGGTACACAGCTCTCTTGTGGTAATGTAGTTCTGTGGGTGTGACTCACACACACACACACACACACACACACACACACACACACACACACACACACACACACACACACACACACACACACACACACACACACACACACACACACACACACCCCTTGAGCGCCACTACCAGTCAGTGTTGACTGTACTAAGCTAGATGGACCACGGGTCTAACTTGGTGGGAGGCAGCTTCGGATAGTGGAACGTTTTCTGCAAAAAGCTTCTTGCCCACTCCGCATCACCAGTGATGGCTGGCTTTGAAATGGTCACAGAGCACGAGCCAGTCGAAGAAGGGCTTAAGGAGAGGGGAGAATGTGGAGAGGTGTTGAGGTTGAACCAGGCAACTGTTGCATATGGAGCAGCTTCAGCGCCACTGGGCCCAGAAGGCCTTCCTGTATTATTCTTGTTTATATTGGCAAAAGCCAGGTCTTGGCCTCTGGCGCTTAGTCTAGAGTTGGACAGAGTGAACTGAGAAAGTGGTGGGATGGAAGAGGTGGGATGGACGTGAGCCAGTGCAGTTTTGCGTCATTAGGCTTTGCTTCAGTTGGAGGTGAGGCTAAGTCCAAGTCATTTGCGGCCTGAGAAGAAACACTTCCTCTTTCAACTGTACAAAAACTTCCCTGCTTGGTTGCCTGAAGTGACTTTCTACAAACCTGGCATAGTGGATTAAAACCAAAGACTTTGCAGAAGCAATCGTTTGGGGTAGGGGGTTTTGTAGTCAGAGTAGCAGATTCCTGCTGCCCGTGATGGTTCTTCAGTGACATCTGTAATATCTCAAGTCCTTTTCTAAGCCCATCTTATGTCTCCCCTGCGAACAGGGCAAGAAGTACAAGCCTTTGGATCTACGGCCCAAGAAGACACGTGCCATGCGACGCAGGCTAAACAAGCACGAAGAAGGTCTGAAGACCAAAAAGCAGCAGAGGAAAGAGCGCCTGTACCCCCCTCGGAAATACGCCGTGAAGGCGTGAGGCGCCTCGGGTGCACAACTGACCCGCTGACAAGCGTATTCCCATTAAAGGTGTTTTGTCTTTGGAACGTGTTGACCGTAGTGGCTTCTGTTTAGTAGCGTAGAACTGGCGAGGCTCATCCTCAAGGGTTCTAGTAGGTGATCAACTTCTGTTAATATGCTCACAGAGACTACTGGAACTTGTGCCTGTCATGAACCGGAGGTGGCAACATGTAGGGCTTGAGGTGATGGGTCTCTGCAACAAAAAACCCCACATTTGTAAAATCTAGATCTTATTGTTGCAAGACATAAAGAGTGTGTGTGGAGCTGGTGTGGCGTAGGGGCCAAGAGACATCTGCAAATCAGGGCTTCTTCAGTTTGAATCTCGCCTCTGCCATGAATTCCCTCTCAGCCTCAGTCTTTCCCCATCTGTGAAATGGGGATAATACTCACTGACCTTATAGAGTTGTCATAAGGATTACATCAAAATAATCCATACGAAGTGCTTTGCCCACTCAAAGTGCTATACAGATGCTAAATATTATGTATATAGAATTGGGAAATAAGATCAGTGTAATACAGTATTTCATTTCATTTCTCCAGGCTTCTGATTCCTTATGTCAAGAAGCTAGATCTGACATGAGTAGTTCTTTTCCCACATTTAGACTTACCTGTAAACTATAGTTTAGCATCCACTTTGTAAAACTGAGATTCAGGTGGTTATATGAGCAAATAGAACATGTATGGTTCTACATGTGGTACACAGTGTGGGGGGGGGGGGGAAGCTGGTAATATTACAGTGCCATCCATGTATGTGCACTTTACAAAGAATAAGTTAGTTCCTTGCCCCAGGGAGCTTACAATGTAAAATCCGATGCAAGGGAGATAGTAGAAGGGGGGAATGAGGAGGAATAAAGATAAATGGGAAGAGTATATAATTCTTTCAGTTACAAGAACTTGGGTTCAGTTACCGTAAGATGTAGTTCCTACATTTTAACTCATCCCTATAGTCTCAAGAATGTTGTGAGCAGAAATAAAATGTAGGTAAACCCTTAGAAGGGCCCTTAAGGAGACATCTAATGTATGGCTACACATGATTGCATAGTCTGCAAATGAGAGAAGAAGGAATTAATTCAAATATACTCTCTGTTTGGTACCAGAAAGCTTTAAAAGTGACTTCAGAACAAGCCAGAAATTTCTGACTAGCTAAATTAGCCTCTCAGGCACTTTACCTAGGTCCGAGATTGAGGCAGTAGAATTCTGGACTGAATCTGCTTCCGTCTACAAGTGGATGACAACTCCCTGCATGGAGTAAAATTAGTACATTGAGGAGGGAGGGTTTGGCACAGTCCCCTCGGACCTGCCACTTTAACACGTGTAGATCAGCCCTCAAAGTTGGTAAACATGGACCCTGTGATTGTTGTTCTTCAGTCATTAAGTCGTGTCTGACCCTTCGTGATCCCATGAACCATATCCCGCCAGGCCTTCCTGTCCTCCACTATCTTCCTGAGTTCACTCATTTTCGTGTTCGTTGCATCGGTGATGCTGTCTAACCATCTCATCCTTTGCCTTCCCCTTCTCCTTTTGCCTTCAATCTTTCCCAGCATCAGTCTTCTCCAGAGAGTCCTCTCTTCGCATTAGGTGGCCAAAATATTTGAGTTTCAGCCTCAGTACCTGTCCTTCCAGGGAACAGTCAGGGTTGATTTCATTTAGGATTGACTGATTTGATCTCCTAGCAGTCCAAGGGACTCTCAGGAGTCTTCTCCAGCACCACAGTTCGAAAGCATCTATTCTTCGGCGCTCAGCCTTCCTTATGGTCCAACTCTCGCAACCATACATTGCTACTGGGAACACCATCGCCCTGACTATGCAAACTTTTGTTGGCATGGTGATATCGCTGCTTTTTATTATGCTGTCTAAGTTTGCCATAGCTTTCCTTCCAAGAAGTCTTTTAATTTCATGGCTGCTGCCTCCGTCTGCAGTGATCTTGGAGCCCAAAAAAGTAAAATCTGTGACCCTGTGATACTGTACCTATAATGAATGAATGTTGATTTATTTCCTTGGATTTTTTTGTAGGTCATTTTTCCAAGGGAGCAAAGTGGTTTACAAAAAAAAAAACCCTGATGTGAATAACCATCATAAACACATAATTAAAGCAGTATTGATAAACATTAAAATAACATAAAAGCCAGTAAGTAGTGACCATTGGGAAGGCCTTGCCAAATAAAGATGTTCTTAGCTGCTTTCAAGTGTGGAGAGCTGGGTGAGTCTTTGGGACGGAAGTGCCACAACCGTGGGCTACCACTGAAAAGGCCCTGCCTTTCGTGCACACCCACCTGCCTTTCAGTCAGTGATGATATGCCAGAGAGCAGGGCCTCTTGTGCAGTTGAGTCCCTGGCTTTGCCCCTGAAAGAACTTCAGGTAGCAGGACTGGGAAAGGCATCTCTTTGCCGGAGATCCTGGAAAGGTGCCACTGGTTGGAATAAACCATACAGATGAATAGTCTGACTTGGTATAAAACAGGATGTTTGTAAATTTAAGGAAATGGTCTTCAGCTCAGTGACAAAGCCCTCATATGCGTGCAGACGTTCTTCTGGGCCTTCTGCGTGCCATGCTATGAACCCTCCCCACTAAATAGCAGGAGAGAGATTTCAGCCAGCTTGCAAAAGATTTGAGCTCTGCAATGTGACTTGTTTGCTTTTTGCTCTGCTAAGCCCTTGGGGCAGCATGCCTTTGGTGGAGCCAGTGATTCAGCCTGTCTCCTCTTGCTTCAGACAGTGTTAACTCCAGATACGTTCCGTTTTCCACCTTTGTATCCCTTTCTCCAAGGGGCTTGGAGCAGTGAACATGAGGTTGCTCCCATTTAAGCCTCACAACACCCCTGTGAGGTTGGCTTAGGTGAGAGACAGTAACTAGCCCAAGACCACCCAGCCAAGCTATGTTGTATGAAGCCCAGAGCTCTCTAGTAGTCCACTGCTATCCACTACCTCACGTTGACCCTCAAGCTAGGCAGCTTTTATGTTTGTGGACGCAAATCCACAAACCTAGGTTTTCGGCTCGGCCTTTTCATATTCAACAAAGTTATGAATGTTAATTCCCAAGCGTGTATATTCCACACCACCAATTTATGAATTACATGAGCAGATTAGCATGAGTGTGTTCTGCAGTTTCTTGTGCTGTCTTGCATCAGTTCTGGTTTTGCTAGTTCTTTGGTGGTGCCAGGAGTCCTGCAGAACACAGCATCCCAACCTCTCACCTCTGGAAACCTTTATTCAAACATATCTCTGGTGTGGCGTGCTTTTCAGGGGTATTTTTGCAACCATGAAAGCTAGAAACTTGTCTTGTTTGTAAATGAAACCTGAAATTCACAGGGAGCTGGGTTAAGAACATCAGAAGAGCCTTACTGGAATCTGATCATAGGCTGATCCAATCCTCCTTCCTGTCCATCTGTTCCCCAGTGGCCAACCACGTTTCTGGGAAGCCCACAAAGGCAGAAGCCCTCCCTAAGTGTTATGTACCCAGCACCTGGTGTTCGGAGGTAGACTGTCTCTGAACATGGAGGTTTCATTCCTGAGGTTCATGGCTGATAAAAACATAAGAGCCCTGCTAGCTCAGGCCGAAGCATCTTGATTCCTGGATCTTATTTCTCACCGTGGTCAATCAGAAGTAACAATTTACAGCCCAATCCTAACTCCAGTGCCGATGCAGCTGTGCCAATGGGGCATTCACTGCGTCCTGCGGTGGGGGGGGCAGTCACGGAGGCCTCCTCGAGGTAAGGAATGTTTGTTCCTTTACCTCGGGGCTGAATTGCAACGACATCCATGCTGCAAAGCTGGTTAGGATTGGGCTTTTAATGTGGTGTTGCCTGCAAACCTGACCACCTCGCTGTTCACTGTGAACTTCAGATGATGAACAAGTTAAAAAGCAGTGGTGGTCCCAACACTGATCCACCCCACTTATTTTCTTCCCCTGTGAAAACTGCCCATTCTTACTTTCTGCATTCTGTTTGCAAACCAGTTACCAGTCTATGAGAGGAACTGTCTTATTCCATGACTGCTAAGTTTACTCCAGTACGTTGGTACTTTGCCAAAAGCTTCTTGAAAGTCCCAAGTATATCATGTATGTTATAGCTAGGCTTACCATATCCAAAGGGGGTGCCTACACCTTTAACCATTGTAAAACGAGGGAATTTGGGCAGGTGCAGCTCATAATGGAAGAGTGCAACAAGCTGCACTTGTCCAAATTCCCTCTTTTTACAATGGTTAAAGGTGTAGGCATCCTGTCCCCCTTTGGATATGGTAAGCCTAATTATAGCAGATATGGGTCACCCTTTTCCACACTTGCTCTGCATCCGATTCCCCATTCTGCACTCCCATGGAATCCATGCATGCACACACAGCTCTCTCTAAAACATAAATTGTCAAATGGAGGTGGGCTAAGAGTTAAATCCAAAGAGGGCTTAGTCCTAGAGAGGCGCACGTGTGTGTGGGCGAAGGCACATGGTTGCATAGACATACAGACACACGCACACACCCCTCTCTCTGCATTGCAACAAGTACGGCTCCTTCCTGCTCCGCCCTGAATAAACTTCTGTAGTATCACAAGTTTGCAGTTACACACTGCACAGTGGTTGGCAACTGGGTAAGTAGTCTGGGGTGTTTGGTCCAAAGGGGAGGGGGCAGAAGGCAGTCCATGGGATGGGATGAGAAGCCCCTGAACAGGGTGGGAGCAAAGGTGGAGTGAAACCAGATTCATAGCAAGTGCAGAAATAGGTATTCTAGCGGAAATGGCAGCAAGGTGTTGTTCCATTGGTGCTTAGGAAAATTTCAGCAGTGTGCTGATGGCCACCTGTCTCCCCACTCCTGCTTTCCAGCAGTGAATACCAGACCTTACGCCTGCCAAGGGATGTGTATGTGTCCTGTATCTTTTACCCTGGAAGCCCTCCTTCCTTACTCCAGAGATGTCCAGAACTGTAAAGAGAGACTCTCAAGATGTGCATTTTTTTCCTCTCCCCTCTGTGACATTCCCTCTTCTAAACAACTGTTAATGTCACAGAGCAACCCACACTGGCTGGCTTAGACGTGCAGGGGCTTCTTGGGTTTGTATTGAGAAAGGCACTTTTCATATGCACAGAGGCACTCTGATGCACTTAAAATCAGGGAAGGGCTGTAGCTCTGTGGTAAATGACCTGCTTTGTATGCAGGAGATCACAAGTTCAAATCCTGACAACAGCGCTAGGTAGGGCTGGGATGAACCCTTACCTGAATTCCTGGAGGGCCACTGCCAGTCCATTTTGAAGATGCTAAGCTAGACTGACCAATGCTCTGACTCGGTATGTAGCCGGTTCATGTGTTTGTCGGTATACTAACTGCCACCCTGGGCACCTTAAATGTAAGAGGAAAGGCGGGATACAAGTAGTTTACATTGCAATAAATAAAAATGCAGCAAGTGGCATTGTAGAAATATTTGGGGGAAACCCTTCTCGGTTTTGGCTCCGTTCAAGTCTTGCTCCCCCACCTAGCTGGATCTGGAGGGGAGGGGTCCTCCCTTGGCTGCCTCAATACTTAGCTTCCACCTTCTCCCTCGTACCTCAAAGGGTGGTTCCTGTCCTGGAAAGTATTCAAATATATTTGGTTTATCTCTGGTGGATTGGTGCAGCTTTTCTTGCGCTGGATTGGTGCAGCTTTTCTTGGCATGAAGATAAAAAACTTCACTCACTCCATTTTTAGGTGTTGGGCTTATGTTAAAAGTGCAGAAACAGGGGGCTAGTTGGGGGAAAAAAAAGTTGGCCACTTCATGTTACTGCAGCCCTTTGCTTTGCTGTCCATAAAGGAAAGGGTTTTCTCCCTCTCTCTCTCTCCAACCATGCCTCCGTTGTTCCTTCAAGCTATGCGGAACTAGGCTGCTGTCTGAGGCTAAAGTGGTTAGCCAGTTCCTCCTTCCTTGTTCCTCTTTAACATGGTGTCTGAAACTGCTTTTTAAACACAGTTTCTTGTTCCCAAATCGCTTCACTAAACAAGAGGCTGGCTTGGGAGCAGGTGAGTGGGAGAGACGTATAGGCCAGGAATGAAATTTCAGATCAAATGGAATCTTACGTCTATCGACGGGTCCCAAACTTCTGCTGTAGCCGAGTTTTGTGTATGTGCATTTGTTTGATTGTATTTCTCCAATCCGTTGTAAGAAAGCTGGCGTAGTGGAGTGGCTAAGAGACTGAACTGCAAATTGGGACTGCCCTGGTTCGATTCTCACCCCTGCCATGAATTCCCTAGGTGGCCTTAGCACCTAAGACCATTTCAACCTGCCAGTAAAAAATAAAAATAGAAATGCTGTTTTCAGGGCCGGCCCAACTATGAGACCAACTGAGGCAGTCGCCTCAGGTGGGAAATTGGCAGGGACAGCCAGTAGTGACCTCTGTTGCACCTCCTCTTCCTCTTTCCACTCCCTGGATTCAAAAAGAAAGAGAGGAACTGATATTGTTTTTCTGCCTCAAGAAAGTTCGAACTAAGATTCTGCTTTGTTGTTTTACAGGTCCTGCATCTTTCACCTTCCCTGGGTGTTGTGAACTGTGCAGACCAAGCCTGGAGCAAGAAGCTGGAGAAAGGGACTCAGTTCGTAGAAGACTACGCTGCAAATCCATGATATCACGGGGAAAAATGGCTGCCACAGTGACCGCCCAAGATCTCTCCTTCCAAGCTCAGCTAGAGCAGAACATTGAAAGAGAAGAACAAGTCCGAGCGAGCCTTGGCTTTGGAAAGAGGGAGAGAGCAGTCCTCTTTGAGGAGCTCCTGGGATGGGGGTTCCCACAGGTGGAGAAGTGGGAGCCTGAAAAAAAGGGGACCCCTCAGAGCTGGGAAGCTGGACGGGTGAGAGTAAAACCGAGTCCTGCAACTCCAGCATGGAATAACCTGCAGCCCCCTCCGCTAACCCCGAAAGACGACACTGAGGCCTACTTGGCCACTTTTGAGCGGGTGGCTGAGGCCTGTCGGTGGCCAAGGGACGAGTGGACATCTCGGCTTGTGCTGGCCCTCAGTGGATCTGCCCGACACGCCTATTGCACCTTGAGTGCCTGTGACGCAAAGGAGTACGAGAAGCTGAAGGAGGCCATCTTGAAAGGCTACAACATCACCCCAGAGACGCGGCGCCTGCGGTTCCGGCAGTTCCGCTACCCAGAGGCCGGGCGTCCTCTAGAGGTCTGTGGTCAGCTCCAGGAGCTTTGCTATCAGTGGCTGAAGCCAGAGAGGCACACGAAAGAGCAGATCCTGGAGCTTCTGGTTCTGGAGCAGTTCGTGACTGTCCTGCCCCCAGAAACCCAGAGCTGGGTCCGGGAACGAGGCCCCGAGACATGTCGCCAAGCAGTCGCCTTGGTGGAAGATTTCCTGCTGAATCAAGAGCTGAAGCAGCAAGAGGCCAAGAGGTGGGAGGAGCAACAGGTGAGACAAGAGGAATGGCTTCCAATTTGGGAGGAGAGAGAGAGAGAGAGAGAGAGAGAGAGAGAGAGAGAGAGAGAGAGAGAGAGAGTTCTCTTTGGGTGGAAGACCTCTGCACTACAGGGCCGTAGCAGTAACCCAAGATCTGATATCCAGACAAAACGTAATCCTTATCCAAACCACTGTAATTAGTGTTCAAACTGCAAGATAAAATCTAACAGTAGTGTCCCACCTATATACCCTATATACATTGGGCTTTACAAGCTAGTCTGGGCCCTGCCCCAAGGAGCTTACAATCAGCATTTAGTCAGGGGACAACTGAAGGAGGGAAGGAATGCAAGAGGTCAGGAGACAAGGATGAAGATGTAGTTACAATTACTTACAGGGCAAATCTAATAATGTCCCGGTGAGTTCCATGGGGCTTACTCCCAAATAAATGTGCATCAATGATTAAAGAAATGATTACAGCCTCTGTCCTTGTTTAGGTGGTAGCTGAAGGGTTAAGGAACATGCACCCCTCTCAAGCCTAGCACTGTGTTTGTTGCAGGAGGTGGCCAGAGATTCATGTGAGCAAGAGCCAGCAGCATCAGGAACTAGGCAGAGGCTGCCCTGCCAGGAGGAAGGGTCCAAGAGTGATGTTGACAGCAACTTGCAAGGTAAGGAACCCTGACCTCTCTGGGATCAGGATGTTGTAACTTCTTCAGGTCGGGCGCCTTTGCTCTCTGGTGCCTACAATTCCAGGAATGCTCAGATAATCTTTGCATCCAGTGGTAGGGAGATGTTAATCTCTGGCTTCATGATAAAAGGATGTGCGGGAATGCACCAGAATGAAGTTAAAACAAATTTGTGCCCCCAAATCTTTCTGCAGCTCTCAATGTAAAGCAGTCTCCAGATAGTCTTTGAAGATTCTCCAAATATTTGATCTGTGTTTGACATCTGTAAAAGGAAGATGGTTTGTGGTTAGCAACGGCTTCTACCTCCCTGCTTCACTCTGTGACTGGGTAGACTAGGATTGACTGGGGAAATGGTAGGCGGACATACAACAGTATTTGTTATTCGACAGTACAGTAGTACAATACAGTAATATGTATTTATTATTCAACTTGCATTAGCATTCTCTATTTGATAGCTAATGCAACAGTACTAGTACAGTACTCCCCCCATATCCGCTGGAGATATGTTCCAGGCCCCTCCGTGGATACTTGAAACCATGGATAGGAGCGAACACCCCCTCCATGGTTTCCTGAGGGCCCCCAGCCCTGCCTCCCCTGTGGGCAGGCGTGCGCACACCCCCAGCTCTTATTTTTCTTTCAGCAAGCTTTGTTTCTTCCTTAAAACAGAGAAGCAGCCTCCATTGCAGGCAAGTAGAATGAGACTAAGTCCTAGAGAGGCTCTGCAAGGTTTCTGTTAACCTTGCAGAACCTCTCTAGGACTTAGTCTCGTTCTACTTGCCTGCAATAAGCAGCCAGAGGCTGCTTTTCCTGTTTGTTTAAGGAAGAAACGGAGCTTATTGGGGAAAAAAGTAAAAGCCGGGGGGGGGGTCCCCGCGATCCGTGGATAACTGAAACCTTGGATAGCAGATCCGTGGATACGGGGGCCCACCTGTATTCTCCTCTGGTTCTAGGGTGGCTCAGTCTGGAGCATCTGGGAAGCTCCTTCCTCTTGTGCACGTAGGGTGCACAGATGATCCAGATTCTTTCAAGGGGGAGGGCTCTCCCAGGTTTCCCAAACTGACATTGCCTCATGTGCAAGAGGTAGCGACAAATTTTCAGCAGCAGGCCTCAACTGTCTGATCAAGCTGGACACCCTCCTACCCCCACCCCCCGTGCTCACATTAACCACACGTACACACACAATGTAGATATTATATATATACTGTATAGACCAGGGGTGGCCAAACTGTGGCTCCTGAGCCATGCGGCTCTTTGATGTATAATGTGTTGCTCTCGGAAATAGGTTGGCTGAGCTCCTTTTTGCATCACAATTAATATAAAAAGTAAATAAGACATTTTCAAGCTTTATGATTATTTACCAGGTATAAACTGAGAGTCCACTGAATTAAAATATAAGTTTAATGTTCGTGGTGAGTAAATATATTTAAGAATTTAACTGCTTCTTAAATACTGCAGCTCTCAAACATCTGAAGTTTATCCTTACATTAAGCAAGTTTGGCTACCACTGGCCATACTATAGACATTATAGTAAGTTGAAAGGTGGTAGCATTTATTGCCTGATGAAAAACATCAATGGGGGATTTTTTTTTTCTGTTATAAATAACAGCCCCTCCACAGTTCCTCTCACTTTTGTGCCCCCTCTCTCAGGCCACTATTTAAAAGATCTCCTGTCCACACACTGGACCACTTTGCATGCTCAGAGGCACATTGAAACAGGCCTGAAACAGTCAAGCAATACCTAAATTCAGCCTAAAGCACTGAAATGTATCTTCTCCAATGAGCTCACTGGACTTTTCTTCTCCCCGTGACCCTTGAACCCCACCTCCTTTTCAGGGTAGGGGGAATACACTCAGTTGGTTGTCTTCCTGCAGGTGGTGGGATGATCGCCAGTGAAAGAGAGCTGAAGACTCCCCTGCGGGAGAGCAATGAGATGGAGGAGTTCAAAAGGATGGCCCCAGCAAGATGCACCGATGACCTTTCCCAAGGCCAGGATCGAGTGTGCGCTAACTGGGTCAGGACAGTGAAAGATGTAACCAGACTGACGAGAGAGAAAGACGCAACTGCTGCCCCTCACGACGCAGGACACCCTGTCGGCAGCGGAGTGAAAGCACATGGTAAGAGCTTCGGCAGGCCAGCAGAGCCTCTCAGGGACAGGGGGACACAGCCTGGAGAGAAACCGTATCAGTGCCCCAAATGCCGGAGGCGGTACAGCGAAAACACAGCTTTCCACCAACATCTCAAAAGCCACTTTGCTGAAAAACGGTACCAGTGCACCGAGTGCGAGATGCGCTTCCGTCAGAGCTCGGACCTTATCAAGCACCAGCGCATCCACACAGGAGAAAAGCCGTACCAGTGTCTGGAGTGCGGGAAGAAGTTCAGCCTGTGTTCGGCTCTCTACAGACACTGCAGGGGGCACTCAGGGGAGAAACCATTTCAGTGCAAAGAGTGTGGGAAGAGCTTCACACGGAACTCTAGTCTGGCACAGCACCACCGGCTCCACAAACGATAGAATCCGGTCCAAATAACGAGAGAGAGTGAGAGTCGGGTGTCCCAGAGGGGCTATTTGTATTCACTGACTGCACAATGCATGTTCGGAAACTGGTACCAGGTGTGGAATCCAGCACCCCCAGCTCTCAGTTTGAATTTTCACTTAAAAATAAATAAATCCCAACAGGGTTCTAGTTTTTAAGTCTATAAAAGTAAAGTCAAAAATTATGTGGGCAGCGCCTGATGCAATTTAAGACTTCAGTGACTGTATAACTCTTCCAAATTCTGTAAACTAAATAAAAGTATGGTTGTGTTTATCGTCACATAATAAATATTATTTGTGTTTTCCTTTCCTCTCCATTATAGAACCCAATGTTACAAACACAAGGACGCCAATAATACTGTTATTAGAAAATAGTAATCAATATCAGACATCGAGAGCAGAAACAGATTAAGCTGGAACTGCAGCAGCAGCAGTCAGAATAGCAAAACGGTTCTGTCGTTAAAAGCAGCTCATGAAATGTAAGACAGTACAGGTGAAAAAGCAATCATGAACAGTTAAGACCCTCAAGCTGCATACACCTGGAAGAATTAATCTTTGCTTGGTACAGACTTGTGTTTTTCAAAACACCATATACCGTATTGGTCTGAGTATAAGACTCACTTTTTTCTCCTAATTTAAGTTTTTAAACTAGGGGTGCGTCTTATAATCAGGCTGTTGCAATTTAATGCCAGTGATTTAATTAATTTTTTTTAATAGCACCAAACTTTAAGGGTGCGTCTTATAATCAGGTGCGTCTTATACTCGGGACAATACGGTATATGTGCACAATTCTGTTCAGATTATGTTACTTTGAAGATTAAAATTAAATTGTTGCTTTGCATTTGCCTTCAGCTCTTTGGGTTGAGCTTTGTCCATTTTCTCAACCTCTCTTACAGCCCAATTGGGCTGTCATGAAAGGCATTTACAACAGCAGAACAGTTTTCTGCCATTTTCCAAGCGCTGCCACAGGAGGTGGCAGCGCGCCACCACCACTGCCAGACCACGCTGCTCCCGCTGGAGAAGGTAAGGTGGCAGCGGGTGGGCGGGGAGGGGGAGGAACGAGAGCAGGGAGGCTGCGGGACAGGGTGGATCCAGTGGCGATGACGCTCGCCAGATCCTATCTCCACTTTTGCAAGCCTCCTCATTCCCTTTCTCTCCTTGGACTTGCATTCGCTACAGAGCTGGCGCAGGTCCAAGGAGACCCATTGGAGCAGAAGGCTTATGGAGGGTCATTCGCCCTCCCCCTCTGAAGCCTCGCGATCCACCCTCCCCCCGCTGGATACAGGGCAACCATTTTTGGTGTGGGTCCACCAGTGGGAGCGGGGAGGATAGGATTGGGCTCTTACTGTGGCTCAGACTAGGGATGCATCCAGAAACCAGAGATTTTCTGATGTGGGGCCTGGTGATGTCAGAAGATAGCCATCCTTTAAAAATTGGGGTGGAGGACAATCTGGTACTCTGGCAGAGCCCAGCAGTGGCCCAGAAACGGCCTGAAATTAACCCTCTGCTGCCTGTCCACCTGAGAAAAATGCAAAAAACTACAGAAAGAGGGTCATTTTGGGCAGGTGTCAGCAGTAGGGCTGTTAAGAGTGTTGGGAACCTGGCAGCTCCCCAAGGGTGCCATATGCCAATGCTGGGCTGCTTCTGCCTGCCTCTCTTAGGGACATAGCAGCTTAGCCAATAGCATATGTGTGCTCTCTGTGATATGAGAGCAGCTCAGCCAATCACTGACTCCTTTGTACGTTAAGAGGGAAAATGCCGCTATTTGGCACAAGACGCAAAAGTCCAACAGGCGATGCACCCACAGTGCTGTCGTTCTGTTCTGGGCTGGATTTCTGCTGTGCACACAGTTCCCAAAAGACACAGTAGGCTGGGCAGAAGATAAGAGCGGCAGTCAGTGTGACTGTAGTGGTTGGCCCGCTAAATTAGGATGGGAGAGAGGCTTCGCTTCACGTCCTCATCCAGCCCCCACCTGCCAGCCTCACCCACCTTGTGGGGCGGTTGTGAGGATCAAAGGGGGGAAGACCCACGGAGACGATCCTGAGTTCTTTGGAGGAAGGAGATCTGCCAATAAGTGTAGGTACCTCTCAAGCAAATTGTCAAGGCTTTCAAAATGTTGGGTAGGAAGGACCGATACACGCGCATTTATATGATCTCCTCTAATTTTGCAAGTTATATTCACTTGTTCTATTCAGGATCATTTTGCAATGCTCCCCCCCCCCCGGGGTGAATATGCAAAGGAAAGAATACACCTGCCCATTGTCGAATGCTAGAGGGCGATTTGCATGCCTCCAGAGTTCATTGCGCTGAAGGGCTGGACGCCGCTGGAGGAGAACAGACCTGGCGCTGCGACTTGGGACATTTCGACAGAGGAAGTGAGGAAGGGCATGCCATGGGTCTGCGCTCCCAGGACGCAGGAGACCCTTGCAGTGGTGAGTGAATGGTGGTCCTTTAGCAACTTGAGGAGGAGGGGTTTGTCGCTCAATGCTCACATCCACATGTGGGTTCAACTTCACATGACTTGTGGGAAGGGGCTGATAAAGACATAGCCACAGTGTCCTGTTCAGTTGGCAACCCTGCTCTTGTTTCAGTTTTTGAACTGTTGTGGTAGATAAGCCAGGCCTCAAGGAAACTTGGGTGACAGCCAGTCTGATGACGCACTAGAAGTGTTGCACTGAGAACAGGGACCCTGGGTCAACTCCTCTCTCTCAGCCTACGCTACCTTACAGGGTTGTTGTGAGCAGGGTTGGCTCAAGACCTCCTGGCACATGCATGAGGCAATGTGCCAAATTGCCTTCTCCCTTACCTGGTGATGCACCAGCCTCTGCTCCTTGCATTGCCTGGCTTGGAAATGGGGACAGAGCAGAAGAGGAAGTATGGAAAACAGCAGAGTGGTGGGCTAGAGTGTCCAGCCCACCACTCTCCTATCCTGCACACTTCCTCTTCCACTGTGTTCTCCTCTTTTCCAATCCAGAAAGTAGGTGAGTAGGCAGATGCAGGTGGGTGCCCCTTATCTACTCCCTGAGGTGCCTGCCTCAGTCAACCTGACAGGTGGGTCAGCTCTGGTTGTGAGGATGAAAAAGGAGGGTACTAGAAACTTTTTGAACTTTTTGAAGGCAGGATAGGGAGGAAAAACTCCAGACTCCCCCCTTAGTCAGAGGCAGTGGCTCTTTTTGCTCTCACTTTGGAGAACTCATGGGGTCAGGTCAAGTCAGGGAAGCACCCTGGATTATGTATGTGTTATGGGTGTTCCCTAGCAGCAGATTCTGTTTCTGCCTCCTCCAAACACTTTGGCTGCATTTCCTTCCTGGATACGATTACTAGCTTACCTCCTCCACAGAAAAATCCCTCCACATTTAGCAGCTGCACAATAGGCTGACGTTGTACTACTAGCACAGGTTTCCCCCAAATTCAGCCCAGTGGAGAAGGCTTCATCTGTTGAATGTCTACCTATCCAGCAGCTAGATCTGGCCTGAATGTCTCAAAGTGCTGGTCTGTCTCCTCTGTTTGTATATGTATAGGACTGTAGCCAGGGTGGGGCCACCTACAGCACTGCTTGGTCCAATCTGGGATTTATTTATTTATTGAGTGGAAGGGAATTGGCTTTTTAAATTTGTGATACGGAAGCCTCTGTTTAAAGAGTGAGAGCTTGTTTTATTAACAGGAACAACTGTAGTTAAAAAAATATCTATAGCAGGTGGTGCCCCCATCCTGTACTCCATTAAGGAAAGGGAGGGGGAAATAGAACCCCAGGAGAGGTACAGATTGGGCCGGCACACCCATGAGGCCAGTTAAGCCCCTTGCCTCAGGCAGTGGGCTGGGGGAGGCAACGGAGTGGCAAAGGATGCCCTGCACCTGTCTGCTTGCCACTTCCCCCAGCCTGCTGCCTGCCTGGCCCTGTGACCTGGCTGCCCCATCCTCTTCCTACGCACTCAAAAAGCTTGCAAGAGGAGGATGGAACGGACTAGGGTTTCAAGGGCCCCAGAGCCCTTACGCAGCGCAGCCTGTTCTGTCAGGTTATGCTGGTGTTGAGGAAATCAGTGATTTCCCATTCAGGTATGAGAAACCCTACCAGACTGCCTGAGGTTGTTGCCCAAGGCAGTGGGTTAGCAAGTGACACCCGCCACTGCCTCCTCCTCTAAAGCCCTCGGTTTCCTGGTCCTGGGAGCAGGGAGGAACCAGGCAGCAGGAGCAGCTGAGCTGGCGGCGTTGCCCTGCTGGGTAAGGACAGAGGACGCACTTGGGGCAGTGAGGGAGGGCACCAGGAGGCTTTGGGCCAGCTCTGGCCCCATCTAGAAACATGGCTGCCCCACCTATCATTAAGAAAGGCTGGCGATAGCCCTGACCCCTTGGTGTGCCTTTAACCGTGGCTCAGTCCACAGCTGATGTTTTTCCCTTCCTGAAATGAAGATGATCCCAATCGTCTGTCTGTTATTCCCTGCCGGTGAGGCTGCTGCACAAGGCACAGCAACAGGTGCTTCTGGAAAAGTTGGCATCCTTTTTGCAAGGAGTTGCAAGGGCTCCTTGAACAGCTGCTCCAGGAAAACTGTGTGATACTCATCATCCTGGCCACCGTTTTGGAGGCGCACCCAGCCTGCCACTGCATGAGGCTGAAGCCAGTGCAGGGAAGACTTGAAAGGAGGCATAATTTCTCCAAAATTGGCCACTCTGAAACTGTGCCCTTGCTTTGCTGCCTCAGGCGAGGCCTTCAACCTGCCTCATGATGGAGCCGTTCTTGGACACAACTGTGAAAAGGATTAGGAGTCCTGACGAGGCGTGGGGAAGTTGCCACATTTCAAGGCCTTAGAGTGGGTGGGTGTTTTGGTGCATGGTGCATAGTGCAACCGGAGCAACGGCCTGCCTGAGCATTCTGCCGTGAATGTGGGCCCGGCGAGCCGTGGGTTGGGGGAAGTACTTCGGTCAGACAGCCTGTCTCACGCGCGCTCACCTTTGGGTGACCCGAGCCCCCGCCTGGCAGGGCCTGCCTTGGAAGTGGCAAGAGCAGCTTGCTATACTTCATCGCTGGAGTCTAATTTCCTGTGCGGCCTGTCCGTAGCCAATGAATGGGCCGTGTGCCTAAGTATATGTAAGTGTTTCTTGCAACAGAAGGGGCCATGAGCCAATCCTCCAGAAGCAAGACTCAGCTGCACAGAGATAAGGCCTCGTGCGGGTGTGAGAAGGAAGTGCACGGCAAGAAGGAAGGGGGGGGACTCCCACGCTTGCCGTTTTCTCCCTCTGCCAGAGGCAGACCCGAGTGCTTTTGCACAAGGTGCACCAGCAAACAGGGGCTTCACGGGCGGAGGAGGCCACCCCCTCAGCACCTCCACCTCGGCTCTTCAGCTTCCAGATGGGACCAGCCTATTCATTCGGAGGAGGGAAGAAAGTTCCCTGATGGTGAGGCAAGGAAGACCCAGTCTCTGGTAATGGCTTCTGTCTGTTCTGAAGCTCTGTGTGTGTGTGTGTGTGTAGTCTAGACTTGCGGAGCTGGTATGTTGCCAACTAACAGGGAAGAAAGCCTGGTCCGTTGATGTTAGCAGGAGCTTTTCACAGCATGGAGAGAGATATACCGTATATTTGCCAGTATCTGCAGATCAAAGATCAGTTAAAGGCACAGAAGCAGGGGCTGGTTAAAAAGTTGGCAACTCTATAAAGTTGCCAACTTTCTTTTCTACCAGGGCAGGATTCCTGTGTCTTTAGCAGCTGCCTGGCATAAAAATGTATAACTGCAGCCTGAATGTTTAACCTGCTAAACTTGTGCAACTGTTATAAAGGCACAGGAGCTTTGCCTGAAGAAGTGTTGACAACCTCAGGAGTTGTATTACGTGGCCTTTTGTTTGGATTGCTGACTTTTTTTTGGGGGGGAAGGAAAAGGGGCAGATGAATAGCACACATATTTGAGACAGCATTGCCAACTGACCACAAAAGCGTCAAGCCAGCCTGCTCCTGTGCCTTTAAAAACAGCTTGATCTGCAGAAATCAAGTGAAAATCTTCAAGAAAAAACAATCATCACCAGCTTATATCTGCAGATTGGTGCATCAAAAGATGCAGGAGTAAGGGATGGTTAAAAAGTTGGCAACTTTACTTCAACCTTTTTTCCTAGTAGTGCTTCTGTGCCTTTGCTTACATGAGAAGCAGAGAAATGAGGGGTAAAGCTTTTCGCAGCATGAAGATGCAGAGCTACGTCGGGGGCAATGAAGAGATGTGCTGCTTGCTTCTGATTTGCACCAGTATCCCAGATTGTTGTTTATCTGACAACTGTAGCTATCTGGCCAGTTCTCTCAAGGAAGCATGTTGAACCTGTGCACCAATCTTGAGTCTCTGAAAAACTATTTATCTTCTAGGCATGAGACATGTGGCACATGTTGAAATGGTGTTTTTTTTAATTCTCCGGCCATGCATGTTGCTAGAGCACATGGCCAATTGATTTGAGTCACTCACTCATTTGGTTTATTCATTATACAGTATATGAACTCCTCCACTCCGAAGGTCTCTAGATAGGGGGTGCCAACTTTTTTGATTAGCCCTGTTCCTCTGCCTTCAACAGCAATCTGACATGGGTCAAGCTTCTTCCGTCCCTTCAGCTCCAGGCCACGAAAAGCTTTACCAGCTTAATAATTTGTGCTTGTAAGGCTTCTATTAAAGGTGCAAGAGCAGAGTCGGCAGAAAAGTTGGCAACCAACCCTGCATTCAAACCCAGGAGTTTCCCACAAGAGTTAGTGTTCTGTCCAGTGCTGTTCAGTATCTCTGAGCAGTATCTCAAGAAGTGACACAAAGTTTGGAGGAACTTCAAACAGGATAAGTGAAAAGAAAAGAAAGGAAAAGAGTTTCCTTAAACCAGGGGTGGCAGCAAAATGGAATTCAGCCAGGTCAAACTTGTGATACCAGCCCCTGCATGCTCAATTGCGCGCCATACAAACAAACATTATTGCATCAAAATCCCAATGTGCCATTTTTTCTTGTGTAAATTGTGCTCCACAAATTCCTGCCTTGGGAGCAGAGGTGTGGTCAAGGGGGAACAGGAGGGAACGAAACTGTGGGGGTTTTCCTACAGCAGGAGTGGTGATGTCATCAGCAGGAGCACTCAGGTTTTGCCCTTGAAACAATTTCAAATAACCTTAGTCAAGAAGAAGCATTCGGCTCAGCAGGAGGAAAACTAAGAAATTTGCCTAGGGGCACACATTAATGTATAAGCCATCTTCTTACCCAAGGAATGCTTGAGAGACATGTGACATGACATTAAGGGTACAATCTTATGCAAATTGACTTGGGATTAAGCCCTATTGAACACAGTGGGACTTACTGCCGTGTAAATATGCTTAGGCTAACACTCTTAATACAGTATACAGTACAGTACTTTTAATATTTATCTGGAATATGTTTTTATCCCATCCTTACATTTTCATACATTTGTTTTAACCTACTACAAGCCACTCCAAGAATTGGGATGAAATGCACCAGATCTTTAAGCAAAGTGAAGTAAGTTTCAAAGCAGGAATGAGTGGGTAGGAGAAGAAAACACCCCAATAATGCAACGTGAAGTAGGTTTTTTAGATTTCTTAGTGGGGCACAGTTATGGGGCCATGCTACAGGAGGGTGTCCTGATGAGTCCCTGTACTTCAAAATGTACCGTTCTGCCACTGCTTGGGGAACAAAATATAGCAGCCTCTCTTGTGCAGTGGGCCTTGGGGCATAAGCGAGGCTTATGGGAGGGGAGGACAGTAGACTGCCACCTTCAGCTGTGGGGCTGTGATTGTCGGGAATGAGGCCTGACCGGTTTGGTCTGCTTCTGGCCCCCAGGAATCCCAAATGCTAATAAGTAGCTAGGGTGAACATTCCGGGCAACAAATTATTAAGGCCATTTATCTGCCGACTGATGTGTTTTGCAGCCGATGTGGCTGTGTTTGCACATACAAAGCCTGCTGACGTGGTTATTTCTCTGATTTATAGTCCCTCGCCCCATCCCAATGGTTCAGGGGTAGTACCAATAAATTAAAATTGCAGAGCCCCAGGCACCATCAACATGCATAGCTTCGTACAGAGAATGAAAGGAGAGGTCCCTGTCCTGAGTGGCTTACAATCTAGACAGACACAAGGGAAAGAATGAAGAAAGGGACGGGAAAGGGAGGCAGAGGGGGAAAATAGGTTTCAGGAAAGTTATAGGAAGGAAAGGGGACCATTTGTGGGCAATGGAAACGAATAGGAATAAAAATTGCCTTACATGGCAGGTCCCCAGCACCTGCTGATCTGAGGTATAATGCCTCAGGATGTGGAGGCTCTATTCTTAGCAAATGTGGCTAGTAATTAGTCATACTAGCCAACCTCCATTAATGTGTAAACCTCATTTAAAGCCACCTAAACTGGCAGCTGCTGTAGCACCTTGTGGCAGCGAGTTTCCTCAGCTCAGCTAGATATTACTAGTTACGTTTCTATCCCAGCCTTCCTCCGGCATGCTCCAGGGGTTTAGTCATCTATGAACGAAGGGGGGGAAAGTCTCTCTTTGTTCCCTCCACATGTTATTCAAAGACCTCTTTGCTGCTCCAGACCCCAACAGAGAGCAGTTCCGTTGATTTTTGTGGTAACTGACTCATGGTTTGGTTCTTGTATGCGTAAGGCAGCCCTCAGAAGGATTAGCTTGCTTCCTCAAATACAACAAAACTACAGAAAACACCAGAAGCTCCTGTGGCTTCTGAGTTATGTGGTGTATAGCGGGAAGAGGGAACTAAATGTCAGTTTTCAGATGGGTCCAGGCTTTATTAAGAGCATAGGAAGAGCTCCACAGGATTGGACCAAAAAGGCCTATTTAGCCTAGCATCCTCTCTCTAACAATGGACAGTCAAACCCTATACCTCCCAGGGCCTCCCCTTGCAAGGCATCGAGGCACAAATGCCAGCCCGCCTTGCCCAATGGCATGTTAGCCGCTGCCTCCACCGCTCCAACCCCCGTGCCCTCTGCGACCTCCAACTGCCACTGCCATCATCATCACCCCTCCATGGTCCCCACTCCCACTTACCGCATTGTTGTTGTCATTGCTGTCCTCGCCGTCTGTCACTTCAAAAGCCAAGGGGGCGGGGAAAGGAAGGAGGAAGTGGGGAGAGAAGCTGCAAGTGGCAGCCTAGAACGGCTACTCTGCTCACTTCCTGCCTCTCTTCCCCACCCTCTTTGCCTTTTGAAATGACAGGGAAGGAGCCGGGAGGAAAGAGGAGGTCGGGGGCAGCTCCTTCTCCTTCTACCACCACTGCCCACTGCACCATGCTTCCGGGGTCTCACTAAAGTGCCACTAAAGAGCTCATTAAAGTGCCAGCCCTGCTTCCAGCACACTGTTGCTTGAGGCAACCACACAAATAGGCTCAAGGAGGAGGATAGCCTGGCCTTGCAGCCAGATGCCATGGGAAGCACACAAGCAACGATGACCATGTTTGTCTGCCTGATCCTGTATTTAGAGGTATGGAATAAAATCCAATGAACAAATATCAACTTATTTATTAATTCATTTCAAATGCTGCAATGGCTGCCTGAGACCTCCTTGAGCAGACCCCTTTCCGCAGTCTGCAAATGCTCCCAGCTCACACGAAGAGTTTTATTTGTTTACTTGGACATAAATATCAGTGTGTCTTGATATTTCCAGGCTGCTTTTTGGACCCAAAGGGGCAAACATGAAAGCTTTTTTTTTAAGGGCTGTAGCGTGGGAAGGACTGTTGCTGAGTGGTAGAGCCCCTGCAAACAGTCCTGGGTTCGATCCCTGGCAGCATCTGACAGCTGGGAAAGACCTTCTCGGTCTGAGAGTGGTGCTGCCAGGTGGAGCAGACAACCGTGAGCCGGTGGTCTGACACAGCAAGAGGGGACTTTCTGTGTTTCTAATATATGAAAACAAAATATCCCACAATTAACAAACTGAGAAGCATAAAGTAAGAGCCAGGTGGCACCAAAATTGAGAGGAGACTATTGGAAGCTCTAGAGATGCTGCTCTGGACTTTTCAGCATTTCTGAAACTGTTCCTTTGAGTTTCATTATGAGACGCTCCAACGTCTCTTGAACAGGCCTTGCTTTGCTGCGGGGACATAGCCACAAGGTGGCGCTGCTGGCCAAGAGATGTGTCTCCTCAATTAAAAAATAGAAGCTGCTTTGCCTGGTTCTTTCCAACAGATGTGCCTCCAAAACTCCCTGATACACAGCATCCACGATATAAATTCTGGGAGGTCAAGAAGCTGTGCCTGCTGATTTAATTATTGCTACCTTTATAGTAAACCGATCCTTCCTTCAATGTGCTCAGGCTGTGGTTCCTGGGGGTTAAACTCATGTTTAGCCTCACAACAACCTTGCAAGGTAGGTTGGCTGGCCCAAGGCCACCCAGTGAGCTTCACAGTTCAGCAAGGAGTTTCTCCTCCAATGCTCTAACCACTACGCCATCCTGGCTTTACACACTGTCCTCATGCTTCTCTTGTTCCTTCCTGCAGAGGAAACTGGACTGAGAGGTCTTCAGGAAGAGGTTAAGATGGATGGCCGCAAGGCTGGAAGCAGCCTCAAAAGCCCCCAGAAGCTCTCGCTGCTCTCTTCCCCAGTGCGGGCCGTCATTCGCCTCCGGAGGTCGGCCCGGCTGCTGGCGAAAGGTCTGTCACCCACAGATCCCCAAAAGAAGCTTCTGCAACGACAGATCTCATTGGGCAAAGCCAAGTTGGGGAGCACTTCCGCCTCCCTTCTGAGCCAAGCAAGCTTTGAGACTTCACAATATTTCACTTTCGACACCTCGGTGCAGCAGCCTGTAACGAGAGCCAGCAAACGGAAAAAGAAGCGCAGGAACCCCAGGGTGCTGTATCCCGGGAGCTCCAAGAAGTACCTCCCCACGGAGCATACAAGCAAAGCAAAGCGATGCCTCCTTTTGCTGGTTGGCATCATTTGCTTCCAGATCCTGAACGCCATCGAAAACTTGGACGATAACATCCTGAAGTACGACTTGGATGGGCTGGAAAAAACCATGCACCGGGAAGTCTTTGGGCAGACATTAGCCATCGAGAACATTATGGGTTTGCTGAAGGACTACCTGGCCACCCACATACACAACAAGCCTTTGGTGGTTTCCTTCAATGGGCCGAGCGGGGTGGGGAAGAGTCACGTCGGCTGGCTGCTAGCCAAACACTTCCGGTCGGTCATAGGTCCCAGTTCTGTGCTTCACTATTTCACGATGCACCACTGTCCCGACAACACCTCGACGACATTAGCTTGCCAGTTAGATCTATCCAAGACTATTGGCGATATGGTAACTCAAGCAGAAATCGAGGAGAAAATCCCCTTGTTTATTCTGGACGAGGTGGAGCTCATGTCTCCAGCCCTCTTGGATACCCTTGGCGGGTTCTTCCAGACAAACCAAACCAACGAGTTCCTGAATGCTATTTATATCCTGATAAGCAACCAGGGGGGTGACGAGATTACCACCGCTCTCCTTCAGGAAGTTTCTGGCAACGTCCCTCAGCCCCAGTGGAAGGTGGAGGCGCTGCGGACTGCTCTCCGTCCCGTTCTCAACCGCATCCATCCCCTTTGGGCCTTGGTGGAGATTGTCCCATTTGTGCTGCTGGAGAAGAACCACATACTGAGCTGCTTCTACGAGGAGATGATGGGTGAAGGTGTTTACCCAGATCCGGGCCACATGGAGCGCTTAGCCAGTCAGCTCAAATATTACACGAAGGGGGAGCAGCAGTACGCCATCACCGGGTGCAAGCAGGTTGTGGCCAAGGTGAACCTACTATAAGGGCAGATGAAAATCCAGGCCAAAATGTTGTCTTGGGTGCGTTCTTTTCATCACGGTAGACCCTCCTGGACTTAATAATGGATAGATTTGTTCCCAAACTGAGAGGAATGAGTGGCTCAGTTAAAACAGAGCAGTACATAAGAACATAAGAAGAGCCCTGCTGGATCAGGCCAAAAGCCCATCTACTCCAGCTTCCTGTATCTCACAGTGGCCCCACCAGATGCCTCAGGGAGCACAAGACAACAAGATAACCTGTTTCCCGTTGACACTCCCTTGCACCTGGCACAGAGAAAGCCCACTTCTAAAACCAGGAGGTTGCTTATGGCTTGCAGCCTGTGATGGTCTTTTCCTCCATGAATCTGTCCAAACCCCTTTTAAAGGCATCTAGGCCAGGTGCCATCACCACATCCTGTGGCAAGGAGTTCCACAGATGAATTACACGCTGGGTAAAGAAATATTTTCTTTTGTCTGTTCTAACTCTCCCTCCACTCAATTTTAGTGCATGTCCCCTGGTTCTGGTGTTGTGTGAGAGGGAGAAGAATTTCCCTCTATCCACTCTCTCCATCCCATGCATAATTTTATACGTCTCAATCATGTCCCCCCTCAGGCGCCTTTTTTCTAGGCTGAAAAGCCCCAGACGCTGTAGCCTTTCCTCATACGGGAGGTGCTCCAGCCCACGAATCATTCTGGTCGCTCTTTTCTGCACCTTTTCCAATTCAATTATATCCTTTTTGAGGTGTGGTGACCAGAACTGGACACAATACTCCAGATGTGGCCTTACCATCGATTTGTACAAAGGCATAATGATATTGGCCGTTTTATTCTCAATCCCTTTTTTAATGATCCCGAGCATGGAATTGGCCTTCTTCACAGCCGCCGCACACTGGGTCGACACTTTCATCGACCTGTCCACCAGCACCCCAAGATCTCTCTCTTGATCCGTCACAGACAACTCAGTACCCATTAGCGTATATGTGAAATTTTGGTTTCTTGCCCCAATGTGCATCACTTTGCACTTACTTACATTGAAGTGCATCTGCCATTTTGCTGCCCATTCTCCCAGTTTGGAGAGATCCTTCTGGAGCTCTTCACAATCCCTGCTGGTCTTTACCACCCGGAAAAGTTTAGTGTCATCTGCAAACTTGGCCACCTCACTGCCTATCCCCAACTCCAGGTCATTTATGAATAAGTTGAAAAGCACCGGTCCCAAGACCGATCCTTGGGGCACACCGCTTTTCACCTCTCGCCATTGTGAAAATTGCCCATTGACTCCCACTCGCTGTTTCCTGGTCTTCAACCAGTTCCTAATCCACAAGAGGACCTGCCCTCTTATTCCCTGACTGTGGAGTTTTCTCAGGAGCCTTTCATGAGGGACTGTGTCAAACGCCTTCTGAAAATCCAGATATATAATATCCACGGGTTCGCTCGCATCCACATGCCTGTTGACCTTTTCAAAAAATTCTAACAGGTTTGTGAGGCAAGACTTCCCCTTGCAGAAGCCATGCTGACTCTCCCTCAGCAGAGCTTGTTCTTCTATGTATTTTAAGATTTTATCCTTAATGAGACTTTCCACCATCTTCCCTGGAACAGATGTTAGGCTGACCGGCCTGTAGTTTCCCGGGTCCCCCCTCCTTCCTTTTTTAAAGATTGGCGTGACATTAGCTATCCTCCAATCCTCTGGCACAGTGGCCGTTTTAAGGGACAAGTTGCATATTTTGGTCAATAGGTCAGCAACTTCATTCTTGAGTTCCTTCAGAACTCTTGGGTGGATGCCATCCGGGCCTGGTGATTTGTTGATCTTTATTTTGTCAATTAAGTCTGAGACGTCTTCTCTTTTAACCTCTATTTGACTTAATTCTTTAGTCAGGGGAGACCGTTCCGGCAGCGGTATTTGCCCAAGGTCTTCTGCCGTGAAGACAGATGCAAAGAACTCATTTAATTTCTCTGCAGTCTCCAAGTCCTCTTTTATCACCCCTTTCTCTCCCTCACCATCCAGTGGACCAACCGTTTCCCTGGCAGGTTTCCTGCTTCTAACATATTTGAAGAAGCTTTTATTATTCCCTTTTATGTTGCCTGCCATACGTTCCTCAAAGTCTTTCTTGGCCTCCCGTATCATCTTTTTACATTTCTTTTGCCATAGTTTGTGCTCCTGTTTATTTTCCTCATTAGGGCAAGACTTCCATTTACGGAAGGAAGCTTCCTTGCCTTTTATAGCCTCCTTAACTGTGCTTGTTAGCCATGCCGGCACCCTCCTGGACTTGGTCGAGCCCTTCCTCCTTTGTGGGATACACTCCCGCTGGGCTTCTATGACTGTTGTTTTAAACAGCCTCCATGCACTCTGGAGCGATTGTACTCTTTTTACCTTCCCTTTCAGCTTTTTTTTAACTAGTCTCCTCATTTTGGGGAAGTCTGCCCTTCGGAAGTCAAGGGTTTTCGTGTCAGATTTGCTTGGCACTCTCCCTCCGACATGCATGGCGAAACAGATCGCAGCATGGTCACTGTTCCCCAACGGTTTGGTAACATTTACCTCTCTGATGAGATCTTGAGTGCCACACAATATCAAATCCAGAGTCACCTGTCCTCTGGTCGGTTCCGTGACAAGCTGCTCTAAGGCACAGTCATTTAACATATCCAGAAATCCAGTCTCTCTTTCATGACCTGAGCATGAATTGACCCAGTCGATGTGAGGATAATTGAAGTCCCCCATGACTACAACCCTGTCTCTCGTTGACACCTCCCTGATTTGCTTCCTCATTTCAAGATCCCCTTCAGGTTTTTGATCTGGAGGACGGTAGCATGCCCCTACTATTACATCACTCTTTGAGCCTGGTAAGCTAACCCACAGTGATTCTATGGAGGAGTCAGAGCCCCCCTCCAGCTCTACTCTGGTGGATTCTACCCCCTCTTTGACATAGATGGCCACCCCACCTCCAACACGCCCCTCTCTGTCCCTGCTATAGAGTTTATATCCTGGAATTGCAGTATCCCACTGGTTCTCCGCATTCCACCAGGTTTCTGTTATACCTACTATGTCAATGTTTTCCCTAGCCACCAAACATTCCAGTTCTCCCATCTTTGCCCGTAGACTTCGGGCATTTGCATAAAAGCACTTATATACCTGGTCCCCCAAGAAGGGCTGCATGTTTGCACCTTTATTCCTGCAGCCTTCTGTCCTGCTAGACTAGCTGTCATGTCCCATCACGCTACCACTCCCAATTCTTACTCTGTTATTACTTGACTGTTCCCCATCCTCTGCACCCTCATTCCCTAGGGATGAGGAGTCCCGAACCGGATGCCCCTCGGCTCCTGTCGGCTTTCCCCCAGGAGTCAGTTTAAAAGCTGCTCTGCCACCTTCTTAATGTTACGCGCCAGCAGTCTGGTTCCGTTTTGGTTCAAGTGAAGGCCGTCCCTCTTGTACAGGCCCGGCTTGTCCCAAAACGTTCCCCAGTGCCTAACAAACCTAAACCCCTCCTCCCGACACCAGTGTCTCATCCACGCATTGAGACCCCTGAGCTCCGCCTGCCTAGCTGGCCCTGCGTGTGGAACAGGTAGCACTTCTGAGAACGCTATCTTTGGGGTCCTGGATTTGAGCTTCCTACCTAGCAACCTAAATTTGGCATCCAGGACCGCCCGGCTACATTTCCCCACGTCGTTGGTGCCAACATGCACCACAACCGCTACCTCCTCCCCAGCACTCTCTACCAGCCTATCTAGACGAGAGGTGATGTCCGCAACCTTCGCACCAGGTAGGCAAGTAACCATGCGGTCCTCACATCCGTCACAGACCCCCCTCTCTATGTTCCTGACTATAGAGTCACCCACGACAAGAAGCCCCCTCCCCCCTCCCCAGAGGAGTATCCATAGTGCGACTGGATACGGGCCCATCACCTGAAGAAGGGGTCCCCACTGTGGGATTGTTTCCCTCTTTTCCAGAGCGACGTCCTCCAGCCCTGAGACTCCCTTTCCTGGCAGCTGAGGAGCTGGCCAACTGAGGGTGGGACGATGCCTCCACGTCCCTAGAAGTCTCACCCTGGTTCCTCTCCACCTGTCTCTGCTTCTCCAGGTCCGCAACCGTGGCTTCAAGGGAGCGAACCCGTTCCCTGAGAGCCTGGAGCTCTTTGCACCGAGCACACACCCATGACTTGTGCCCAAGAGGCATATAGTCATACATGTGACACTCAGTGCAAAACACTGGGTAGCCCCCACCCCTCTGCTGGCTGTCTGACTGCATAGCTTTTGAGTGTAAGTTATGGATTTATCAAAGTTTGGGTACCTTAATGTTGTTGGAGCTCTCCTCTCTTCAAGGTTGTTGGAACTCTCCTCTCTTCCTCTCTCCTCTCCACAGGGGAGAAGTGCCGGGCAGTGCGTGGGGCCTGGCTTCCTCGCCCCGCTGCCAAACTCGCCCAGCTGCTTAACTCGCTGTGTCTTTTTTACCTTGCCACTTCGTCCCAGTGAGGCCACTCGCTGCTCCTGAAAGGGCTCACTCCTAAAGGTAAAGGTATCCCCTGACAATTAAGTCCAGTCGTGTCCGACTCTAGGGTGTGGTGCTCATCTCCATTTCAAAGCCAAAGAGCCAGCGTTATCCGAAGACGCCTCCGTGGTCTTGCTGCAGCGCGTAGCATGCAGCTGGAACACGGAGTGCTGTTTACCTTCCCGCAAGCGGTACCTATTTATCTACTCGCATTGACATGCTTTGGAACTGCTAGGTTGGCAGGAGCTGGCCAAGCAACGAGCGCTCACCCTGTTGCGGGAATCGAACTGCCGACCTTTCGATCGACAGCTTATGGTTCATCGGTTTAACCCGCTGCGCCACCCGCTGGCCTAGCAGTTTACAATAAATAACAACCAGTATTTATATACCGCCTTTTCTTGGTCATCGGATTTCTCCTCTGAATTTAATTTAAAGGTGATTTATACAGGCAGGCACACTGTGCGTCTCGAACTGCTGTCCTTCAGATCTTCAGGCATATAAGACGGCCGCTCTACCAACTGAGCCAGACCTCCTGCCCCAGTAGATCCATCCTTTGATGGTTCTTTTGAGATCTCACACATTCACAGACTCTCCTCCCCCATGCTTCTTCATCCATGGCGAACTGCGACCGGGTCCTCTCTCTGCTCATCGTTCTGGTAATGTTCTCACATTTCCCATCTGTATCATCCTACATCTTCTTTGTGCCATGGGCTGCTACTTACCAAATGCTGAATCTTTATTATTATTTAAATACAGCATTTCTACCCTGTCTTTCTCTCTTTGGGGGACTCAAGACTGGCTTCTGCTAGCAATTAAAAACACAGTCTTTATTCTGTCAGGTTCAGCTGGGCCTCAAATCAGGAACACTCAAGTCACTGAGGGTGGTCTTGAACCAGTGCTCTCAGAGGTCAGGCTCTGTGCTTACCTCCTGCTGCACTGCATACGTTGTTTTGCACTGTAAGCCTGGCAGACTGAGCTTGGTGGCTCAAAGACGCCATCCAAGCTGCAGCACCAGCCTGCCTGAACATTCTGTCAGCTGACACCCCGGGGCAAATCCCTGTCCACCACCAATTTGTCCAATCCCCTTTGAAAGCCACTTAGGCTAGTAGTCGTCATTGAATCTTGTGGCAATGAGTTCCACAGACTTAACAATTTGCTACATGAAGAAGTACCTCTGTTTGTCTCTGTCTCTCCTGTCAGTCAGTTTCATTGGATGACCTTTGGTTCTAGTCTTGTGACAGTGAGAAGAAAAATGTTCTCTACTTTTTTTCAATACCATGCATAATTTTATACGCCTCTATCATGTCACCTCCTTCATTTAGTTGCCTTGTCTTCTAAACTAAAAAGTCCTGAACGTTGTAGCCTTTGCTTGTAAGGAAGACTCTCCAGCATGGATCTGCTCCCAAACAGCCCTGACTTGGTCTGGGTAGAAGTACTTGTGGGTCAAGGCACCTTATTCATTTGCCTGGACAACAGTTGGATTCTGGCCTTGCCTGTGCTTCTCCTCCTATGCCTCTTCTTCCCCCTTCTGCTTATCTTCTGCTCTCCCTCCATTCCTCCCTGACTTCCTCCTGGTTCCTTATCTGCTTTTCCTGCTTGCATCCCTTAATGCCTTTTATCCTTTCTTAGATATGCAAGATGTATGCAAAATGGAAGGACAAAGTGGGGGGGGAGGGGAGAGGAAATTCTGCAAAAGACACCTCTAAAAGATCAATAGGTAGGGCTGAATATAATATCAGGAAAAAACTGGAAACAAATCTTACATGATTAGAATAAGAAAACTAAAATGGGAATATAATTACAACAAATCCTAGGATTTGAGTTTTGTGGGGGGTTTTTTAAACAAGGAATATGGTTGAAGGACATCATGTACCTTTGTGGTTCCAAAACATCACAAATAAAAACTTATTTTCTCAAGAACACTATGTAAACAAAATTAAAATTTAAAACATTGAAAAGAGGTCTATTTAAGTGTTGTTGTTGTTGTTGTTGTTGTTTTAAAAAACACCCCTGATAGAGGTGGTGAAACAGAAGCAGCTAGGCGGCGGCACAATTCAGGAGATGTTCTGAAATGCGGCTCTGTGTGGCATTAGTGTTCAGACACAATTGCGTGTTCGCTGGACAGCCCGTTTTCCTTCTTTCTCAGCTTGAACTAGGAGAGACACAACTGCTGCAGGCCTGTGCTTCAACAGATGACACATGGTGAAAATGGACAAAAGAACGTTTTAGAACGGACAAAAGAATATATTTCTTCACCCAGCATGTAATTCATCTGTGGAACTCCTTGCCACAGGATGGGGTGATGGCACCTGGCCTAGATCCCTTTAAAAGGAGTTTGGATAGATTCATGGAGGAAAAGACCATCACAGGTTACAAGCCATAAGCAACCTCCTGGCTTTAGAAGTAGGTTTTCTCTGTGCCAGGTGCAAGGGAGGGACAACAGGAAACAGGTTATCTTGTTGGCTGTGTGCTCTCGGAGGCATCTAGTTGGGCCACTGTGAGATATAGGAAGTTGGACTAGATGGGCCTTTGGCCTGATCCAGCAGCCAGGCTCTTCTTATGTTCTTATGTTCCTGAAATGGCTTTCACCATCAGATCAGTGCAAGGGAGGAAGGATTTTGAACCTGGGAATACTAAACAGAACTGGATTAGACAGGAAGAGCCGATGTTTCAGATTATGTATGAACATATAAAAAGCTACCTTCTCCTTGGTTTATCTAGCGCAGTCTTGTCTTCCCTGATGGCTCTAAGATCTCAGGGAGGGGTCTGTTCAGGTAGAGCTGGAGCCTCCACCTGGAGACACTGCCAGGGATGATTGAACCCGGGACCTTCAGCATGCAAAGCAGGTGAGCTAAGGAACTTGACTCTGAGCTCCTGCATACAGGCGGCGCACTCCACCCTAACAGTTGTTCCCCATCCACCTAAGCCTTTGCCCTGCGGTGATGCAATTCATAAATAACTCTCTTTTGCATACACCTCTGCTTGTGCGGAGGCAGGTGGGCCAAGGGAGCAGGTGCGCTGACTCAGATCTTTTCATTAGGTTGCCATCATCGTGCAGCATTTTCTGCACAGCCAGCAGTGTGTGCTGATGCCCCTTCTCTCCAAGGAGCAAAACCATCCCCAGAAAAAATTAAACAGAAAAAGAGAAACCCCACATGCATGCAACCGGGTATTTATCTGGTCAGGACCCTTAGCATTTCCTGCAGGGAGGCCTTTTGAAATCAACCATGATAACGATCACAGAAATGAGTCATGAGAAGCAGGAAGAGCTGGTTCACTTTGCACAGCTGCTTTTGCACTTGGAGGTGCTGGGTAGCCTCGTGAAGAGCTTCTGGGGGACCTTGGGGGTTAAAAGCCCCCTCCCAGTGGCACAGTTCCCCTCTGCTTTGGAGAGTACTGCACATGCTAGTTAGTAGTTACCCCCCCCCCCTTGTGCTGGGCAACCAGGCGGGAGGTGGATACGAGCTCTCCATGCCTTCCCACACCAACAGTGGTGAAGGAGGCATCTCACCTGCTTTCCTGGCACCCAATGTGGAGGCAGTGGGGAGCAGTAGGTAGCACCAGCAGGCCATCCTCTTTCTGTTCCCAGCATCATTTAACAAACTCTGGATGCCATAGCCCCCATCGTGATGCCAAGGGAAGGAGATCTGGGAATTGACTGTCAAGTGGCGCTGGCTGGGGAAAGACAAAGACAGCTCACTGCCTCCACTCCCCACCATAATCACCCAGTAAGCCTCCCCATGATGAGCCCAGTGGTGGGTAGGTAGCAGTGGCAGCTGCAGGCCCTTTCTGGCTCAGGGGCTGGCTGGGCACAGGTGTGATCCCCAATGTAGGCCCAGCAGGTGCCTGTCCCGTGGAACCCCCCTGGCTCAGACTTGCCAAAGCCACAAGGCAGGCAGTAGGCCAGCGCCAGGAGCTCTCTAGGGCCAGATGGAGCCTCTTGGCTCACTGCAGCAACTTCAGGGTTACTCTCCTAACCCTGCAGGAGATGGATGTTGTGAAGCCCCACAATGGGGGGTCCCCAGCACATGAAACCACAAAACTGGAAGCTGAGCGCCGGATCACCCTGCCGTATCTTTTGAACTAGTTGCCGTTTTATGCATTTAGAGGTTCGGTTCCAGCTCAGGGGCCTTGTGAGGATACTTTCAGGGGGCGTCAGAACAGCGCAGGCACCACTCAAGGGCTGCCCCAGGCCGTCAGAGTGCTTACCCTGAATCCTCGGTCCTGATAGCAAGGAGGGCTGTGTGTGTCCCATGTGCCATCAAGAGCAGGAAGCAGGTGCCATGGTGGACCCACCCGGGTCCAGACATGCCGCCTGCCTTGCCTCGCTGTCCGGAATCCGGAGATCATCAGCCAACGCGGGCAGCATGACGGATTCGGAGCCCGAAGCACTGCGTGTCTCTTGTTGACGTTGCTAAGCAGGGGCGAGCAAGAGAATCTGGCCGGCTCTTCCAAGCGAGTGGGTGCAAGAGGGGATGTGAACAAGGTCTAGGCACCTGTTGGTATCAATCACTCAGCTGGAATCATCCAATCTGCCCTCATTTGCTAATGAAAGCATAGCTGGCATCAGAAGAAAGGGAGCGAGAAAAAAGATGAGTCGAATGGCTTAGGGCTGTTTTGCTAAATGAATTTCATCTGAAATTAAGCTTGTAAGGGGAGGGTGGTGCTCTTGATATGCCCTGAGCAATACCAGGTCATGCAGAGAGAGGGGGGGGGAATTTATGTCCCCCTCCTACATAAATTGTTGCTAACATACAGTGTTGTTAAGCAACCTCTGGGTCCTGCACACCTGCTTGCCTGCACCCTCCTCGCCTTGGCCATGGGCCTGAAGGAGCTCTGTTCCACTTATTTATTTCAAAAGCACAAACTTGCCACTGCCCCCTAGGTAACAGCATTCAAAAAGGCACCCTGGGAAAAAGCTCTCAACAAATGAAATGCCCATTAAAATATTTCATTTATTCTTCTTTTATGGATTTGTAGCCTGCCTTTCCAAAGAAGGGCAGTGCCAAAGAGTGTTCAAACTACCGTACAATTGCACTCATTTCACATGCTAGCAAGGTTATGCTCAAAATCCTACAAGCTAGGCTTCAGCAGTACGTGGACCGAGAACTACCGGACGTACAAGCTGGGTTTCGAAGAGGCAGAGGAAGTAGAGATCAAATTGCCAACATGCGGTGGATCATGGAGAAAGCACGAGAGTTCCAAAAAAACACCTACTTCTGCTTCATTGACTACGCAAAAGCCTTTGATTGTGTGGATCACAACAAACTGTGGCAAATTCTTAAAGAGATGGGGGTACCAGACCACCTTACCTGTCTCCTGAGAAACCTGTATGCGGGTCAAGAAGCAACAGTTCAAACCGGCCATGGAACAACTGATTGGTTCAAAATTGGGAAGGGAGTACGGCAAGGCTGTATATTGTCACCCTGCTTATTTAACTTATATGCAGAGTACATTATGAGAAATGCAGGGCTGAATGAATCACAAGCCGGAATCAAGATTGCCGGGAGAAATATCAATAACCTCAGATATGCAGACGATAGCACCCTAATGGCAGAAAGTGAAGAAGAACTAAAGAGCCTCTTGATGAGGGTGAAAGAGGAGAGTGCAAAAGTTGGCTTGAAACTCAACATTAATAAAACTAAGATCATGGCATCGGGTCCCATCAATTCCTGGCAAATAGAAGGGGCAGAAATGGAAGCAGTAACAGATTTTACTTTTCTGGGTTCCAAGATCACTGCAGACGGAGACAGCAGCCATGAAATTAAAAGACGCTTACTCCTTGGAAGGAAAGCTATGGCAAACTTAGACAGCATAATAAAAAGCAGAGATATCACCATGCCAACAAAAGTTCGTATAGTCAGGGCGATGGTGTTCCCAGTAGCAATGTATGGTTGCGAGAGTTGGACCATAAGGAAGGCTGAGCGCCGAAGAATAGATGCTTTTGAACTGTGGTGCTGGAGAAGACTCCTGAGAGTCCCTTGGACTGCTAGGAGATCAAATCAGTCAATTCTAAATGAAATCAAGCCTGACTGTTCCCTGGAAGGACAGGTACTAAGGCTGAAACTCAAATATTTTGGCCACCTAATGCGAAGAGAGGACTCTCTGGAGAAGACTCTGATGCTGGGAAAGATTGAAGGCAAAAGGAGAAGGGGAAGGCCAAGGATGAGATGGTTAGACAGCATCACCGATGCAACAAACATGAAAATGAGCGAACTCAGGAAGATAGTGGAGGACAGGAAGGCCTGGCGGGATATGGTTCATGGGATCACGAAGGGTCAGACACGACTTAACGACTGAACAACAACAGCCTGCCTTTGCTAACCGGTCACCCCAAATACAACAATTATATACACCTTTTTTTTTTAAAGGTGACCCCTGACAATTAAGTCTAGTCGTGTCTGACTCTAGAGTGTGGTGCTCATCCCCATTTCAAAGCCGAAGAGCCAGTGTTGTCCGAAGACGCCTCTGTGGTCATGTGGCTGGCATGACTCTCCTTGTCGCAGCGCGTAGCATGCGGCTGGAACACGGAGCGCTGTTTACCTTCCCGCAAGCGGTACCTATTTATCTACTCACATTGACATGCTTTGGAACTGCTAGGTTGGCAGGAGCTGGCCAAGCAACGAGAGCTCACCCCGTCGCAGATTCGAACTGCCGACCTTTCGATCGACAGCTCATGGTTCAGCGGTTTAACCCACTGCGCCACCCGCTGGCCTTATACACCTAATTATATTCAAGAGTCCTAGCTATTGACTTCAATAGCCTAGCTTGACTTTAGTAAGGTATTCGACAATGTTCCCCGTGACATCTTAATCAGCAAGTTGGTAAAATAGAGGCTAGAGAATGATGATAGCATGTAATTCATCTGTGGAACTCTTTGCCACAGGATGGGGTGATGGCACCTGGCCTGGATGCCTTTAAAAGGAGTTTGGATAGATTCATGGAGGAAAAGACCATCACAGGTTACACAAGCCATAAGCAACCTCCTGGCTTTAGATGTAGGTTTTCTCTGTGCCAGGTGCAAGGGAGTGACAACAGGAAACAGGTTGTCTTGTTGGCTGTGTGCTCTCGGAGGCATCTGGTGGGGCCACTGTGAGATACAGGAAGCTGGACTAGATGGGCCTTTGGCCTGATCCAGCAAGGCTCTTCTTATGTTCTTATGATATGATCATTAGGTGGATTTGCAACTGGTTGGATGACTGTAAACAGTCAGACTGTACACAGGCGGAACAGTGGCTTCGCATTGACCTGGAGGATGGAGTGCCCCAGCCAGGGCTCTGTCTTGGGCCCTGCTGAGCTCTCTTTAACATCTTCATCAACAACCTGGATAAAGGGATACGAGGAGGCCTCATCAAATTTGCAGGTGACACCAAGCTGAGAGGAGTAGCAAACACAACAGAAGACAGTAGAAGCATCCAAGAAGACCTTGACAGAATGGAATACTGGGCTGAAATAAATAGGATGAAGTTCAAGAGGGACAAATGCAATCTTCTGCACTTAGGCAAAAATAAACAAAGACGTAGTTATAGAATGGGAGGTACCTAGCTTGGCAGCACAACGTGCGAGAGGGACCTTGGAGTTGCAGTGGATCACAAGATGAGCATGAGTCAGCAGCGTGATACAGCTGCAAAGAAGGCTAATGCAATGTTAGCTTGCATTCGTAGAACTGTAGCTTCCAAGTCACAAGAAGTAGTGGTTCCACTTTACTCTGCGTTGGTCAGACCTCACCTGGAGTACTGTGTCCAATTCTGGGCACCTTACTTTAGGAAAGGTGCGGCCAAACTGGAGTGGGTTCAGAGAAGAGCGACAAGGGTGATCGCAGGGCTGGAGAACAAGCCCTATGAGGAAAGGTTGAGGGAACTTGGTATGTTTAGCCTGGAGAAAAGGAAGCTGAGAGGGGATATGATAGCGCTCTTCTCATACCTGAAGGGTTGTCATACAGAAGAAGGAACAAATTTGTTCTCAACTCTGAGAGTAGAACTGGATCCAATGTGGGTACAAACTGCAAGAAAGGATATTCCGGTTGGACGTCAGGAAGAAATTCTTCACGGTAAGGGCGGTTCGGCAGTGGAACAGATTGCTCAGGGAGGTGGTGGATTCTCCCTCACTGAGAGATCTTCAAGCAGAGGCTCGACAGGCACCTGCTGAAGCTGCTCTAGGAGATTTCCTGCTACAGGCTGGGGGCTGGACTACATGACCTTGTGAGTCCCTTCCAACTCTATGATTCTATGAATCAGGAGTTCCCTGGGTTAAACGTTATCTCTGCCACAACCTGACTAGGTGGCCTTAGGCATGCCACTCCCTCTCAGCCTCAGTCTTCCCCATCTGCAATATGGGGTTCATAATGCTGACTTTCCTTATAGGATTGCAGCAAGATGATACAGGTGAAGTACTTTACATACTCAAAGTGTGATATGAATGCTGTATTGTTATTTAGCTTGACCCTGAGAGAGTAATTTGCCACACTGTGCCACCGCACGCATGTCTGCTCCATTGAGTTCAATGGGACTTCCTCCCAGCTAAGTGCATATAGGAGTGTCACCTAAGCCTCCCCAGTGAGCTACATGGCTAAGGAGAGATTGAAGCCAGGCGTTTTCAGTCCGAATCCAACCATTTATCCTCCCTGCCTTGCAGCAGCAGCAGCAGATGGGGCCAAAGGCTTACAGTAGATCCAATCTCCCCATCTGAAGCTGCGATTGGCAGCCCCCTTGCTGATCTGACAGCCTCACAAGGCTTGGGCAAGGGTTCCTCACCTTGAGGCTGAGCATTCTGCTCCAGAATGCAAGGGGGAGCCCCAGGCCTGGTGCCCTTCCCAGCCGTGGGTGTGGACAGGTGAAGGATCTGGGGCCGATGCCATGCAGTCACCTCCATGAGTCAGACACTCCTCCCAGGTGAACTCTATGCAGCAACTCAAAGTATTTATAGCCCAGGAAGAGTTGGAGGAAAGACAGATCAGATAAGCCTATCTCCAAGAGGCTAAAAATCACGCCAGTGCTGCAGATCTCGACATTTTACAGTTTTGCAAGCTACAAACTGAGGCTTTGCAGGCTTCGTGATCCCCCTTTTGGATTGAAAGCAGTTGCTGCCGAGTCTGCACCACCCCTGGGATTTGACCACGGTAGCCAATGGCTGATTCAGCTGGTCCAAGGACGCCGTTCACTGCAGACACCCCTGTCTCCAGAAGACCTTCGATGATGGGTCCCTTGGATTGCTCCCCAGGGTCCCAGCCTGAGAGGTCTCCCACCCACCCACTCCGGAGAGGCCGGAAGCCCAGCAGAGTGCTGTACCCCCCACTGGGGAGAAAACGTTGCCCCCGAGAGGAGGCTGACCCCACCAAAAGGTGTCTCCTGTTTTTCATTGGTGTTGTCCTACTGCAGATCCTGATGGAGGAGCCTGGAGAAGAGAGTCAAGGCCTCCTGGAGAACCAGCTGCTTGTCGCTCCCTCGGCCACCCAGCGCCCCACAACACTGTTCAATTCTTCAGGAGATGAAGCAGTTCTGAGAGAGACAACCCTGCGGCCTCTGTACAAGACCCTGGGCAACAGCCTCCCTTGCAAGCCACAGCAGGTGCAGGAGACATGTCGGGCAGACCCCAGTCACTGCTGCGGGCAAAGAGGATCGTAGATCACTCATGAGCTGTGCTTACAGTGGTCCAGGATAGTCCAAAAAGAAGGCACAAGTGACCTCAAGATCTGTGGAGGACGTTTTGCATGAAACCAAGGGGAGTTACTTATGTGCATCCTTATAATTTCACTGACTTGGGATGGATTCATTCAGAATTGCAACAGCAAAAGATTGCAGAGCTCCCAGGAAAGCATCAGAGACGAATGGTCCTGAAAAGAGGGAGGTGAAATATACATTTGTTTCTGGGCTGTGGCATCCGGCACCTCAACAGTCCCTGTCTCCTCCTTTCAGTCACTGTTCCTATTTTTGCCTTTTTTGGAGGATGCCTTATCACAATGTTGAACATGGAAGTTGGTGGGCTGACACTTCTCCAGGGTTCCACTTCCCATTAAATCTCCGAGTGAGACACGGATACACGTTGTCTCTGTTGCACATATTGAGAAATGCATGCGCACAAACATTACGGCACCATGCATTGCTTGCCAAGGGATACACTGAATGGTTATGATGATAATGTGCCATTGAAAAGAACATTTCTGTTTCCGTTTTGGTTCAGATGCTGACTTTTAAAAGTGATTCGGTAACTGGTTGGGATGCTTTGAACTGGTTTAGATACATTCCGTGCAGCGTTACAGCAAACTCTTTTTTGCTTGCAGTGGAATGCAGTCAAACAAATCCGATGATCGCTATTTAACTTGAGTGAAAAAATATTTATTTTTTTTAAAGACTTTATTTTTGAATTCTTGAAAAGGTTTAACAAACAAAATTCAGACAACAGGATAAAAGGCAGGAAACCCAAACGCCAACTGTATCTTTGCTAGCTCAGTGCCTGGTTGCTGAGGCAGTCGTTTTGAACCGGTTTGCCAACCAAAATTTATTTTGGGGTTCTGTTCCGAAGGATTGAAAAAACACTCAGAACCATTGTTTGGGGTTCAGGCTCTGTTTGACTCTCTAGTTTGTTTTGTTTTTCCGTAGTATCTCTTCACCTGCAAACACTGTTGTGCTTAGCTTTTTAATCTATGGAGGATAAGCAATTGCTGCATGCATAAATACAGAGCAAGTGAAAGAGAATCTTATGCAATCTACAGTAGCAAGGATGGGTAGGAACCCCCATGATACAAGAATGAATGTTCCAACCAGGTCCCTGTTTTCACCTTTGAAATGTTGGTGGGAATGTGACACTTGGCATTTGGCTTGTTTATTACATCTCGAACCAAAATAAGTTATTTCATGTCAGCCCCAACCCAGCCTCTCCTTCAGGGTCTTAGTGTGAATCCAGGCAAGTGGGCAATGGACGCCCATTGGACGCCTCTCTCTGCCTACACAAGCACATTAGTGCTTTCAAAGTCAGTGTGCTTGTTTGGTCTCTGCTGTTCCTCTTGTTGCCTGTGTCTTCATTTGCTTGTCTGTTCTGCAGTTTCCTTTTGAAATCATGCCACTTTATACGTGCGTCTATGCAGGGCCTTTGTGGTCATGGCACCCTTGTTGTGGAATGCCCTCCCTAATGGGGCACAGGCTTCCCCCAAGACTTCCCAGCACCAGAGTGTGCCAAATGCCCCCTGCTCCCTTGCGTGGCACCTTGCCATGTCAACTGCTTCCCTGCTGAGGAAGTGCAGAAATGGAAGGGCAGGAGGAAGAGAGGAGAGTGGCACCGCAGCCCACCTCTCTCCTCTCCTCCACACTTCCTCTTCCACTTTGTTTGTTCCTCTCTTCTTTTTCAAATCCAGTGCAGGCAGGGCAAGGGGGGGGCAGGCAGGTGGAGGTGGATGCCCCCCAACAACACACTGCCTGAGGTGACCTCTTCATCTCCCCTTTCCAGGACCCATGAGGCTGAAGACTCTTCAATCTTCAGGGGGGGGGGCTGTCCATCATTGTATAAAGGTAAAGGTATCCCCTGACAATTAAGTCCAGTCGTGTCCGACTCTAAGGTGTGGTGCTCATCTCCATATCAAAGCCAAAGCCAGCGTTGTCCGAAGACGCATCCGTGGTCATGTGGCCGGCATGACTCTCCTTGCCGCAGAGCGTAGCATGCAGCTGGAACACCGAGCGCTGATTTATCTTCCCGCAAGCGGTACCTATTTATCTACTCACATTAACATGCTTTGGAACTGCTAGGTTGGCAGGAGCTGGCCAAGCAACGAGCGCTCACCCCGTCGCGGGAATCGAACTGCCAACCTTTCGATCGACAGCTTATGGTTCAGCGGTTTAACCTGCTGCGCCACCCGCTGGCCATTGTATAGTTTCTATCATTTCTATACCTGCATCTTTAGGAGACCATTTGAGCAACAGATAAATGACTGCTGGTGACCTTGCGTAGCTTTTGTTTGTATTTTCCTGCCAGTGTTGTCATTTACAGTCTCCTCTGATTGATTTTGTTAATACTGCGTTGGTTGTATACTGACGTTTTAATCTGCAAGCTGCCTTGAATTCTCTTCAGGGAGGAACAGTCAAGTTATAAGTATTTTTTTAATAAATGTAAATATTTCTTTTGTATTCCATGGCCACTGAGCAATGCTGAATCCCTCCTGGCTCACTATTAATCTAATTATTTTCTCTCCTTCCAGTTGTAAACCAGTGGACAAGATCATGCTTGCTTGTTGTCTGCGTGTTACTGACTGTACATCACGCCCATTGTTTAGGGGCTTAATAAAATCCACTCACTGTTATTGGATGTCCTTGTTTTTGTGAACTGAAAGAGGCCCAGCCATGGGGGGGGGGGGAATCCAAATCTTCTTCCCAGTGAAGATTTTCAGTTGTGTCACCTCAGGGTTGATTCTTGCATCTACATTTGTGTGTGCCTAAGATGTGCCCCTTGCCAGGAATCCACAGCAAGATGCAAATAGCTTCTTCATCAAATGACTTCCTTGTGTTTGAAATCCCCCAGGCTAGAGAGGTATATCTCCAAATCCTTTGATGGAAGAGGGGGGCCATGACTGCATATGCCCCAAACTGCCCCTACATTCAGGCATGCGCAATTGAAGAGTCCAGTGGCAGGGAAAGAACCGCCAGTGCGAGGCTCTGCAAAGTTGCCACCAATCGGAGGAGACTGGTGCTTTTCAACCAGCGGCATCAATGCTCGGCTCAGTGCTGTGGTGACCAAGTGGCACTGCTTCTCTTGGTTTGACACTGCTGGAAGTGGGGCACCTGCTGTGTGGGCCAGGTGTGGCTGTGCCCTTCAGGAGAGAAATGGGTTGGGGAAGGAGGTTGCCGAGCGAAGGAGGTATCAAGAGGCAGCAGTGACTGAAGACGCCTGCTGCAAGAACAACTGTGGGGCAGGCCGCCCACTCCTGTGCACAGCTACCATCTCTGGTGTTACTTGCAAAAGGTGGTACACGGGAAAAGTAGCATCCTTACCTCCTCCTCTGGCTCCACTGCTGCCATTTTTGGCAGTGTTGCTGAAGGAGGAGGCAAGTTTCCCCTCCTCCACCCTTCCCTTGCTCACTGTCCAAGGACGGCAAGCAACACGAGAGCAGGACAGCAGCCGGGGGAGAGACTGGGCAGTTTGCTGCCTCTCCCAGCCTGCTGCTCAAAACGGCCACTTCACCCAGCCTCATGGGAGAGTCAGCCGCCCTGGGCACATTCATGTCAACACACATGCATGAACACATGGTGCAGAGACTCTCCAGGGCCACATGTTGCAGAGGCACCTTTCGAATTGTGATCAAATGCCTTAGCAGGAAGGCAGTGCATCAAAATCTAGTAAGCAACATTAAATAACCAGCAAGGGAACTGGAGGTCAGCAAGTGTGCGCACACACACACACACACACACACACACACACACACACACACACACACACACACACATTTTCATCTGTGAAATGTCAGCTGGTACATGACTCCCTTCCACCCCCTGGGCGATGGGGGCTTGAGGCCGCCCCTTGTAAAATCCTGATAGTGCCAGGGCGAGACAGTCCACCCTCCCAGCATGTGTTTGGGTAACAATTTAACACGCACAGTCTGGATCTCCAGGTGTTTCCTGAAAATAGCCCTTTAGCAAGAGCTATTTTTGCCTTGCAATTAGCTTCATAATGATCCTAATTTGAGGCCTCGAGACGGGATTTTCCTCTTTTAATATGTACAAAAGTCCTCAGGCTGGCTGGCTGGCTGGAGAGCGTCACCTGCTTCTCCCATCTACTCATCAGCACAGTTATGGAGGAATTACACGGAAGGAAGGAAGGATGGTGTAGTGGTTTGGAAGTCGGACTTAGACCTGGAAGATCCAGGTTCAAATCCCCGCTCAGCCACGAAGCTTCCTGGGTGACCTTGGGCCAGTCACTATCTCTCAGCCCCACCTACCTCACAGGGTTGTTGTGAGGACAAAAAGGAGGGGAGGAAATATGTACACCACTCTGAGCTCCTTGGAGGAAGGGCGGTATAAAAATGTGAAAAATAAATAAATAAATAAATAAATATAAAGCGCATGGTTCTGAGTGCAACAACCAGCCTGCTGTTTTAGTTCTTTCCTTCCACTGTCTTCTGGCCTCTGCATTCAGAGGCTTAACGTAGCCTGGCCCAGGATGGGGAAACAAATCCGGAGTTGGCCTTATTACTTACAACTGGAGCTGGAGTTGCCAACTGATCAGGAACAAAAAAGGCTGTTCCTGTGTCTTTTAGGGCCAAAACGTATTACTCGGAGATCTTCCAGTGTTGTTTTTTAATGTAATGCAGCTGTGGAATAATGGTGCAGCCCTGCAGCTCCGAAAAATGCAGCCCTGCAGCTGCATTACGGTACCAATGGAAACATCAGGTGATTTGACCGTGCATCTCCTGTGTTAACTTGTAGTTTGGCTCCTAGCAGCGGTTTAGCCTGCAGAACTCAAGCGCTGAAGCTTTTTCAGAGCATGGAGATAAAGATCGCCTACAGCCACTGTGCCTCTAAGTTGGGAAATGAGGTAGGGGAAACTTCTCCTGCTCCTCTTCCCTCCCCCCAGGCACACACAGAATTCTGCTTGTGGGCAGGAGAACTCAATGATTCACCAGTCACTTTAAAGGTACAGGGAAAATTTCCAGGTTTCAACTTGGCTCCATTTATGTTCCAGAAGAAGCATCAAAACAAGTAGTTACTGGAAGCGGGGGGGGGGGGGGGGAAGAGATCCCATAAAATCACTCCTCCTCTAAGGCTGTCAACGTTTTAGACTGACCTTGCTCCTGTGCCTTTGACAGCCACCCCGGCAGAGAGAAATGTAGCAGGTAAGGCTTTTCCTGGTGTGGAGCTATGTAGTGGTGATAGGGAAAGCTGCAGCTGTTTAATGTCTGTCTGCCAGGCTCCTGTTAAAGGCATAAGAAAGGGACTATGATTTAAAAAAAACCATGTTGACAGCTTTCAGGAGCAACAATTATACAGAATTTGGGATATGTGAAAGGATGACCTGATGACTAAAGGTAAAGGCGACCCCTGACAAAAGTCCAGTCGTGTCTGACTCTAGGGTGTGGTGCTCATCCCCATTTCAAAGCCGAAGAGCCAGCGTTGTCCGAAGACGCCTCCGTGGTCATGTGGCCGGCATGACTCTCCTTGCCGCAGCGTGTAGCATGCGGCTGGAGCACGGAGCGCTGTTTACCTTCCCGCAAGCGGTACCTATTTATCTACTCACATTAACATGCTTTGGAACTGCTAGGTTGGCAGGAGCTGGCCAAGCAATGAGAGCTCACCCTGTCGCAGATTCAAACTGCTGGCCTTTCTATCGACAGCTCATGGTTCAGCGGTTTAACCCACTGCGCCATCTGCTGACCTGATGACTAGAAGATGCCTAATTCCGTGGGCATTGATGGCTGGTGACTGCATGGACAAGGCCAGCCTGCTTGTGATGAGATACAAGCTGGGAAGTGCCTTCCTTATTGGGAAAGGCATGTGGGGGGGGGGCAAGGGTCAGATGGCCCCTCGGCTGTGCCTTTAGCAGCCACCTGAAGGGCAGGAATTGGCAGTCACTCATGCTGGGAAGAGAGTTATGGGACCACTTGTGTACATCAATGACTGCAGTTGAAGGCACCAGGACCAGGTGGTTAATCTCCTGCCCATTGGCAACTGTAATAGCCCAGGAGCAGGGAGCCAGTGGGTGCAACAAGGTGATACACAGTGTTTGCAGACTTGCATGGATTCCTTGGCTACGGAGGCCTCACAACCGCAGCCTGTTGTTCGGTGGTGTTTCGATCTGCATCGCTTTGCGATTTCTGCGTCTTCAGGAGCTCCTACTGCTCCACCTCTCTGGGTTTGTCTGCGAGCCCAGAGGCCTCAAGTACTGCTGGGTGTGGGGCTTCTCACTGTACATGCCGTTCCCAGAAAGGCCAGGGCTGTTTGGCTCTTCCTCCTTGATAATCCCATCTGCCTGGGGAGGACACCCCACCCATTCCGCGCACTTGCCTTTCCAGAACCCATCTTGGGAAAGGAGAAAAACACTGGGCAAAGAGAGAGCTTAGAAGTGCACCTCTCCCTTTCCCATCTCTCCTTTGCCTGTCTCTCTGGGGTAAGATCCTGCATTGTTAATTGCAGCCACTTAATGATGCTAGCATAGTCACTTTTCCCCCTGGTTTTGCCCAGCAAAATGTTCAGGAGCTAGCAGGTGAAGCTTTCCCCCCAGCAGTTCATTTCCAGGCTGGGAAAAAGCTTCACCTGAGAAATCCTTGCATTGTCAGGTAAAGGCACAGGAGTGAGACCAGGTGGGTAAAAAAAGAACTATTTAGCTATTTTACCTTGTTCTGAAGCAACACAGAAACGGAGTAATTATCCAAACAGGAAGAAAGGTGAAGGGGCTTATGGGAGTTGTAAACTTTGTGAGGGCAGCTGCTATGGAAGTACAACAGTACTGTACTCCTCACAAAGCCTACAACTCCCATAAGCTCCTTCACCTTTCTTCGTGTTTGGAGAATAGCTCCGTTTCTGTGCTGCTTCAAAACAAGGTAAAATAGCTCTCTTCCTGTCCGGAGGATTTCTGTTGCTGCCTCAGAACAATCACTGGTCATTTTCAAGAATTCAAAGAAATTCATACACCCCTATGTTTTGCCATCGACTATGGGTCATAGCAAATTCCATGATTTTGGCCTTAAAATTGCCCTTGACTTATCCATGAGATCAACTTATGCTCGGGTATATACGGTATGTTTATATTTTTACTAAAAGAGTTTTAATTTGAATACATTTACAGAAATCTGCCTCATAAAATTTTGTGTGGATAAAATGGGGGGGCAGGTTCATGTACACCTCCCCAAGTTCCTTGAAGAAAGGGTGAGATAAAAATATAATAATAAGAATTTGGTACTGGCTGCAGAATCCTGATCAGAGTTTTCATTTAAAAATAAATGGACATGTTTCTAGTCCTTAAGATAGGTCGAGGACTGTAGTGTGAAGAAGGCATCTGTTGCAGCCACTTTATTGAAGTTTTGCAGATCTGGGTCTGGTCAGTACCTCAGTGAAAAACCACCTGGGAACCATATCTATGCTACATTGAATCCCACTGAAGGATGGTGGATTAACAGCGCAATCCTAACCAAATTTCCAGTGTCGGTGTAGCTGTGCCAACAGAACGCACACTGCATTTTGCAGTGCAGGGGCAGTCATGGAGGCCTCTTCAAGGAAGGAACATTTGTTCCCTTACTTTAAGAACAAGATGTACTGCATTGCGGCTCCACCGGTGCTGGAAAGTTGGTTAGGATTGCGATGTAAATAAATAAGTGCAATGTGAAGTGTGTGGAGTGAGAAGTTATTGATGAAATTTCAGAAGCTTAGTGTGTCACTCAGTAGGAAACCTGGTGGTCAAGGGGGTGCAACCCTTGCCACTCTTTATGACTCCCAGCAGCAGAACAAATTATGCAAGAACAAAAGAATTCAAATTGATCCAAGTTGCAGATTCCAGTTTTTCTAGTTGCAGAATTTGCAGTTTTTTGGTTGGTGCAGAATTTTGAGATGTACTGTATATTGTTTGAGTACACACAGCCGTAGGGCCCGATTCCTTCTTTATAACAACCCCAAGCTGTCTTCCTGCATCATTATGTTTAAATTTGTTGTGTGCACAGAAGGGTTCTTTCTATTCTATCTGGAGACTGACCTGAGGCCTTGGGACCACATTCTGCTTGTGTGTGGCTGCCCCATTGCCTGTTCTCCTTGGGATCCAGGAAGGGAGAAGTGAGGGAACGGGCTATGCCCCGGGTGCTTGTGCAGGTCTGAAATTGGTCCCTCTCCACTTCCATCTTGCTTATATAAGAACTGGCTCATTAGAGCTTGTGGCTGGCCAGCTTGTAATTAAAAAGGAAAGAAAGACGAGGAAAAGGTCAGTTGATGTAATCAGATTGTTGTCTCAAAGACCTTTTGCTTTTGGGATATGTTTTATGCTGCAGCCACACTCCCAAAGTGAAACGTCCAGGCTGCAGTGCCCCAGCTGCTTATCTGACAGCACTTCCAGCAATGGCAGATAAACGACTCTGAAATAAAAGGAGACCTGAAGCTCTGCAAGAAGGAGTATCCAGGCCAAATAGCGGAGGGTGGATTCACACATTATATCCAGCAGCAAACGTGGGTGTGCTGTTGAGTGTACGCTCGACAGGGCCAATCCCTGGTCCTATTTGCAAGGCAGGGATAATAAGACCGGTAGGCTGAGGTCAGGGTTTCTATATGTATGTATAAGCAGACAAAGTCAGCCCATTGGTTCATCTAGCTCTGTATTGACAACTCTGACTGGCAGCATCTCCCCAGAGTTTCAGGGAGGGGTCTTCCCACAACCTGCCTGAAGATGCTGCTGGTGATTGAACTTGGGGGGAGGGGCCTTCTGCATGCAAAGTAGGGGCTCCACCACTGAACTATAAGCCCCCCCCCCATTAAGAGAATTGTTCAGTAGGTGGAAAGCATGCAAGAAATGGACAGTTGTCCTACAGTATGTTATCAGCAGTTCAAAATGGATCTCAGTAGCTGTAGTATGCAAAATAACAGGCTGCGCACTGTTCACTGTATTTATGTGCTTGTGTGCTACACACAGAAAGAGCTTTAGCTTCTAGAGACCCCGGGGAGGGAGTTGAACGCCAAAGAACAACCATGTTTGAAACACACTCTAGCAAACATTTAATAAGGCATCTCCAAATGACTTGTTGTTGTTCAGTCATTAAGTCGTGTCCGACCCTTCGTGATCCCATGAACCATATCCCTCCAGGCCTTCCTATCCTCCACTATCTTCCTGAGTTCGCTCATTTTCATGTTCGTTGCATCGGTGATGCTGTCTAACCATCTCATCCTTGGCCTTCCCCTTCTCCTTTTGCCTTCAGTCTTTCCCAGCATCAGAGTCTTCTCCAGAGAGTCCTCTCTTCGCATTAGGTGGCCAAAATATTTGAGTTTCAGCCTTAGTACCTGTCCTTCCAGGGAACAGTCAGGGTTGATTTCATTTAGGATTGACTGATTTGATCTCCTAGCAGTCCAAGGGACTCTCAGGAGTCTTCTCCAGCACCACAGTTCAAAAGCATCTATTCTTCGGCGCTCAGCCTTCCTTATGGTCCAGCTCTCGCAACCATACATTGCTACTGGGAACACCATCGCCCTGACTATACGAACCTTTGTTGGTATGGTGATATCTCTGCTTTTTATTATGCTATCTAAATTTGCCATAGCTTTCCTTCCAAGGAGTAAGCGTCTTTTAATTTCATGGCTGCTGTCTCCGTCTGCAGTGATCTTGGAACCCAAAAAAGTAAAATCTGTTACTGCTTCCATTTCTGCCCCTTCTATTTGCCAGGAATTGATGGGACCAGATGCCATGATCTTAGTTTTATTAATGTTGAGTTTCAAGCCAACTTTTGCACTCTCCTCTTTCACTCTCATCAAGAGGCTCTTTAGTTCTTCTTCACTTTCTGCCATTAGAGTGGTATCGTCTGCATATCTGAGGTTGTTGATGTTTCTCCCGGCAATCTTGATTCCGGCTTGCGATTCATTCAGCCCTGCATTTCTCATAATGTACTCTGCATATAAGTTAAATAGGCAGGGTGACAATATACAGCCTTGCCGTACTCCCTTCCCAATTTTGAACCAATCAGTTGATCCATGGCCGGTTCGAACTGTTGCTTCTTGACCCGCATACAGGTTTCTCAGGAGACAGGTAAGGTGGTCTGGTATCCCCATCTCTTTAAGAACTTGCCACAGTTTGTTGTGATCCACACAATCAAAGGCTTTTGCGTAGTCAATGAAGCAGAAGTAGGCGTTTTTTTGGAACTCTCGTGCTTTCTCCATGATCCAGCGCATGTTGGCAATTTGATCTCTAGTTCCTCTGCCTCTTCGAAACCCAGCTTGTACATCCGGTAGTTCTCGGTCCACGTACTGCTGAAGCCTAGCTTGTAGAATTTTGAGCATAACCTTGCTAGCATGTGAAATGAGTGCAATTGTGCGATAGTTTGAACACTCTTTGGCACTGCCCTTCTTTGGAATTGGAACGTAAACTGACCTTTTCCAATCCTTTGGCCACTGCTGAGTTTTCCAAATTTGTTGGCATATTGAGTGCAGCACTTTCACAGCATCATCATTTAGGATTTTAAGTAGCTCAGCTGGGATATTATCATCTCCGCTAGCTTTGTTGTTAGTAATGCTATCTAAGGCCCACTTGACTTCGCTCTCTAGGATGTCTGGCTCTGGGTCAGTGACCACACCAGCGTGGTCATCAGGAACATTAAGCTCTTTCTTGTATAGTTCTTCTGTGTATTCTTGCCATCTCTTCTTAATCTCTTCTGCTTCTGTCAGGTCTCTGCCTTTTTTATCCTTTATCATGCCCATCTTTGCACAAAATGTTCCCTTGATATCTCCAATTTTCTTGAAGAGATCTCTAGTCCTCCCCATTCTGTTGTTTTCCTCGATTTCCTTGCATTGTTCATTTAAGAAGGCCTTCTTATCTCTCCTTGCTATTCTCTGGAAATCTGCATTCAGTTGTTTATATCTTTCCCTTTCACCTTTGCTTTTCGCATTCCTTCTTTCCACAGCTATTTGTAAAGCCTCATCTGACAGCCACTTTGCTTTCTTGCATTTCTTTTTCTTTGGGATGGTTTTAGTTGCTGCCTCCTGTACAATGTTACGAACTTCCGTCCATAGTTCTTCAGGCACTCTGTCTACCAGGTCTAGTGCCCTAAACCTATTCTTCACCTCCACTGTATACTCATAAGGGATATGGTTTAGGTCATATCTGACTGGTCTAGTGGTGTTCCCTACATTCTTCAATTTAAGCCTGAATTTTGCAATAAGAAGCTCATGATCTGAGCCACAGTCAGCTCCAGGTCTTGTTTTTACTGATTGTATAGAGCTTCTCCATCTTTGGCTGCAAAGCACATAATCTATCTGGTTTCGGTATTGACCATCTGGTGATGTCCAGGTGTAGAGTCGCCTCTTGTGTTGTTGGAAAAGAGTGTTTGCTATGACCAGCGTGTTCTCTTGACAGAACTCCGTTAGCCTTTGCCCTGCTTCATTTTGCGCTCCAAGGCCAAACTTGCCTGTTGTTCCGTTTATTTCTTGATTTCCTACTTTAGCATTCCAGTCTCCTATGATGTAAAGGACATCTTTTTTGGGTGCTAGTTCTAGAAGGTGTTGTAGGTCTTCATAGAACCGGTCAACTTCATCTTCTTCGGCATCAGTGGTTGGGGCATACACTTGGATTACTGTAATGTTGAATGGTTTGCCTTGGATTCGAACTGAAATCATTCTGTCGTTTTTGAGGTTGCACCCCAGTACTGCCTTTCCCACTCTTTTATTGACTATGAGGGCTACTCCATTTCTTCTAAGGGATTCATGCCCACAGTAGTAGATATGATGGTCACCTGAATTAAATTCGCCCATGCCCGTCCATTTTAGTTCGCTGATTCCCAAGATGTCAATGTTCAATCTTATCATCTCATCTTTGACCACATCCAGCTTGCCTTGATTCATAGACCTCACATTCCATGTTCCTAAGCAATATTGTTCCTTGCAGCATTGGATTTTCCTTTCAACCTCAGACACATCCACAGCTGGACGTCCTATTGGCTTTGGCCCAGCCGCTTCACTCTTTCTGGGTCTACTTGGAATAGTCCTCCGCTCTTCCTCAGTAGCATATTGGACACCTTCCGACCTGAGGGGCTCATCTTCCGGCGTCATATCTTGTAGCCTTTTGGAACTGTTCATGGGATTTTCTTGGCAAGGTTACTGGAGTGGGTTGCCATTTCCTTCTCCAGTGGATCACTTTTAGTCAGAACTCTCTGCTACGACCTGTCCGTCTTGGGTGTCCCTGCACGGCATAGCTCATGGCTTCATTGAGTTACGCAAGCCCCTTCGCCACGACAAGGCAATGATCCATGAAGGATCAAATGACTAGGTAGGGATAAAATAGGTGACCTGTTCACGCATTATATTGTGCAAGTGTCCATACATGCACATGTGGTTTTGTGGGCATGGATGTAGACAAGTTTGTTTTAACAGTGAATGCAGGGACTTGACCCCTTCAAAACGCAGCATTCTGGTGGGGTATGTTGCTGCCCTTGTATTAAATGGTAATGTAGGAGTACACTGATTGTGCGCACATACAGTGTAATTAGGGGCAATGGGACAGGTACCAAAAATAGGGATGATTGATACCTGGTAAATAAGGGTGGTTGGAGCATGTGAGAGATGTTTAACTTTGCATATTTCCACACCACCCTTGTGGCAAATTGTAGGAGTCGCTAATGTCTTATGTGTTGCACGTGATGGGATGTCCATGTGCTGGCCATTCTGCGGGACACCAGTTCCCAGTGAGCTGCAACTTTTGCCAGTGTGACTTGATTCGGTAGCAGCAGCAGAGTGGAGACAAATGGGCCAGGCTTGCAGCTTTCCAGTTTTGGGGGGATGGCGTGGGAGCTGGAGGGGGCCCAGAGCCCATAAGTCAGCCCCTATTTTCTGAAGAGCTCCTTTTGTATTGTGGTTTTCCTCTTTTGCATGCAACACTTGGCCTGTCTCCAGACTGAGTTTGGCCCGAGCGCCAGGGAAGGCAGGCAGCTCCTAGCCAGGGGGGCTGGAGGGAGCGAGGGGTGGGGAAGAAGAGAGGAAGGAGGAGGGAGGTGAAGGAGACAGCAGCTTTGCCTTGGAAAAAAAATCTCCCTCTTCTCCATGGCCTCCGTCAGGGGGTTGCCATAGGAACGGGAGTGACAAAGGCTAGGGAGTCTCCAGGGCCCGTGTGGAGGGACGGAGCAGAGGAGGAGTTTCAGCAACTTTGAGCGAATCTTCTGCAGGCCGAAAAGTTGCTTCTGAAAGGAAGAGATGTAGGGAAGCGGAGTGCGGCTGGATCCATGGCGATAGGAAGGCTGGGATCGCCATGACCCTGGTGGTGCAGAGGCCAGGCAGGTAGGCCTCCCCTTCCAGTTTGCCCCTCTTTCTGCTCTCCTGTGGTCCTCTGCTCTTGCCACTTTCCCAGCATGCGCCGTCCTTTCTCGTTGTTGTTGCTCAAGACAATGTTGGCAGCCTGCCTTATTCACAGTGGCGTCCTCAAGCCACAAGGCCTAGCCTAGCCTCTTCTTGTCCTGCACAACAAAAGGAGGCTCGACCGGGTGCCCTGGCGACAGGAAGCAGGCGTGGGCTGTGGCAAGACCGGGAGGGGCAAGCGGGTGCCTCTTCCTCCGCTGGGGCCTAGGAGGAGGGATGGCACCACATCGACCCTTGCTCAGTTCATCGCTTTCCAGGAGGGAAAGCATCTTGCTTTCTGAAGAGCACAAATATTGCACACTTGAGTGCTCAATGTTCCTTCATACAAGGGCAGGAATCACGCAATAACACCCTCAAATGAAAGCGGGAAATGGGCAATAATTGCTGAAAAGTTGAGCGGGGAATGCACACCAATTCCTTCAGATGGGAAATGTGTGAGAATTCCTTAAAACGATAGCAGGTGGTGCCCAATAATTCCTGCAAATGAGGGCGGGAAAGGTGCAGTAGTCGTCCATCCAACAAGAGTGTGACATTCCCTCTGCAGAAATGCACAGTATCCCTCCAATGGAAGCACCCCTTTGAGTGAAGATGTGCCAACAATGTGCAACCAATGGGCAATATAGTACATGCAAAAATGAAAAATAATTATGCCCCTTCTTGCTTTCTTTAAGCAGCTCAGAGAGACTAGCATGTGTCATACTTTGGATATAATTATGGAGGGGGAGAGGTGTATTTCCAAGTTACAGAATGGAGGGCATATAATACCTTCATTTTTGGATGGGGAGGGTAATGATAATGTCGGGGTGATGTCCAATTGTGGCCAGATTGGACATTGACCGAAGACTCACACCCATCAGAGGGTCCATCTGGCCCCTAACTCCTGAACTTTCAGTACTTGTGGCACTGGTAGAGTCCAATGCGCCATCAGGGGTTTGGTTAGGGGGCACCACTACCTCACAGGGTTGTTGTGAGGACAAAAAAGGAGGGGAGGAAATATGTACAGCACTCTGAGCTCCTTGGAGGAAAGGCGGTATAAAAATGTGAAAAATAAATAAATAATAAAAATAAATAGGGGGGGATCTGATTGCCTCAGTTTCCCCAGCAACCTAGTGCTGGCAGCACTCAAGAATGGCCGTCCATGTCTGAAAATCAAAATGGCGCCATCTCAGCTATGGTAGTAAAAATATAGCAATAAACTTCATAATTGAACATTTTCTTCTTTTTAACGATATCCCAAAGTCTTCTACCTGATGTAGGCGGCCTCAATCTGCCTAACGATGAGGAGTGTCTTCGTAGACGGGGCTTTGGCAGAGTAGAGGTTGGGGCCAACATTTTGGCCACCCAACTTCACATCTCTGCCCTTCCATCACTTCACACATAACCTCTGTAATAGGTGTAGTGACTATTTCCTCACTCTTGCAGGTTATCGCTGTGTATGAGGCCTGGTGTCACCGGCAGCACCTTGTGTTGCTTCTGTGACACCCCCCCGCCACACTGCAGTAGGGCTCACCCCTGACATCTTCCCATACCTGCCTTTGGGTCTCTACCCAAGGGATTATTGGGCCCAGCCGCCACTGGTGGTCATAATTCCTCCTCACAAAACTGTTGAATTAGGAAAAAAATGGTAGCTACCAGTGGGAAGACATTGTTCTTTTCCCCATAATGCTCTGGGACAATGCTTTGTCAAGAAGCACTGCCGAGAAGAATGCCACGACTGCCACCAAGTTAAGCCACCCATGAACCTTGAGGGGATCCACCAAACGTTGCTGAGGGTCCCTCAAACTTAAGAGTTGGCCCTGTTATATACAAACGGCATACTTTTGCCACTTTACCTGGAAACTCGATCTTAAATTTTGTCAGGCTGTCTCAGGTTGTGAGCAGATGGCAGGGGGCTAACTAAGTGTGGTAGCTGGACAGGGAGGCAGAGGTAGGGGCCATGACCATGGTTGGGACCCTCTAGGCTTCCTGAAAATGCCTCCAACTCCCACCCATCCTCAAATCTCAATATGTCCCGTCTCTAGTCTAGGGTGTGCCTCACGTGACAGGATTCCTTTCATAGCCACACAGCATGCAGGGCACTAATCATGGGGCTGCTAGAGGAAGAAGGTCAGGTAATTTAGGATAATGCGGGCAATCTGGTGGTCTGGATGCCTGCAGTTGTGAAGTAAACTTGGTGGAGTTGGATCCTACTGCTGCAGCAACTATACCCTAGCCCAGACACCTGGATTATATGAGTGAGTGTGCAAGAGACTGTGTGTTGCTATTGTGTGTTTAAACGTGGAAAAAAAGATGCCCATATGCACAGGGAAAGGGAGTGTTGCTGGGAAGAGAAAGAGAGGGCAGTGTTGTGCCCACCAGTGACTTCTTGTAACTTGCATCTCTCTATTTTTGCATAATGAAGTCTTAAAATGTCATGTTTTGGAAGTGAAATATACAAGCCCAGGATCTGGTAAAGACAGGGCTGGGAAGGAGAAAGAATAACAACCCTTTACATCCATGGACATAAAAAAAATGAAATAGGACGGAGCTTGTGTGGATCTAGACAGTGAACAAAGAGTTTGAGAGAGGAGCAGAAGGCTGGCAGATGCTCCCGGCTCATTTCCTCCTCCCTTCTAGAGACAGCGATCTGCAGAGAACTGAAGGGGGAGGGTAGTGGAGGGGGTGCTCCAGCAAGTGTGTGGGTGATGGTATCGGAGTGTGCAAGGGGGTGCGCATGTTGCAACGTGCAAGAGGATGTGAGGGACAGTGCCTGTGTTTGCACGAGAAAAGTGGTGGCAGGGAACTAGGAACAGGAAAGGGAAGGGCAGATTAGCAGGATCAGCATGGCGTGGAAAGGGTGGGAGATGGGTCTTGTTCATCCCAAGCCAGCTGTTCTCCCTTCCTCCTCCCCTCCCAGCCCGCCTCCTCCTTCAGTGTGGATGGCTCACAGGGCCGAGGAGGCGGCTCTGTTCCGCCAATGATTGTAACGGGCTTTGTTTTTTAAAAATAATGTACATTCTGCCAGCTGTTAGCAATTAGCAAGTGGATCCACCCCGGGCCCCCGACAAGGGAGAATTTAACAATTTCGTGCCTCTCCGCCAGGACAGTGGGGTGGGGAGGGCTCGCTGCTGTTTTCTTTTCCTCCTTGCTTGGGAAAAGGGGAGAAATTTAGTGGGAGAATTTTATCCATGAAAGAAAGCGATGCAAAAGAGAAGACAATGCAGGGGTGGGCGAATGGAACCTGGAGAGCCAGGTTTTTCCCCAGCATAATTTTTGCCATCGCCGTGGCCTGGAATCAGAATCTTGGAGTCGCATTGTCTAGGGGCTCCTCAGCCAACGTTCCTTTGACAAAACTGTGGCAGTCCCAGAGGTTCTTAGTTTGTGGATTCACTTTTCTGTCCCTTTTCTGTCAGATAATCACCAAGTGACTTAGAAGATACAAGCAAACAAAATGCTCAAATGACTAACATACATATTCACAGAGAACCAGAACAAAGTCCACTCCAAATCATGCCGCAACTAATAAAACATTGTCTTAGGGCACAATCCTATGGTTGCGCTGTGCCAGCAGAGCTCGCGCTCCGCTGGCGCAGATTGTTGCAAACGTGCCATAAAGCACGTTTTGACTGTACGTCAGATTGCAGCACCAGCAGAAAGGGTTGCGCCTTCCTGCTGGTGGTTCCAGGGACGTGCACTGGAGCAGGTAAGCCGTCTCAGGGGGCAGAACGGGGTGGGGAGAGGGTGGCGGGGAGAGGGCGGCAACGGGGTGGGGTGGGCGGATCAGGCCCAGGAGGGGGCAGGATTGGTGGTTCTGGTGTATGCCATATAATAACCCCCTTCCCAGACCTGAACTTCTGGCATGGTGCACACGGACATACGCCAGCCATATGGCAGGCGCAGGTCCAGGTAGACCTGTTGTGCAGGCTGGGGCTTTCCCTGGGGCAAGAGCTCAAATGTTCCCTTAACTCGAGGAGACTTCCCACCTCTTAAATTCCCCCGCAGGATGCAGCGTAGCCTGTGCCAGCCTTGTTGCATCAGCACAGGGATAGTTAGGTAGGATTGGGCTGCCCGAGGCACATTTGTGGAGGATAGGGCTATCGGCAGCCATGATACCCAAATCGAACCTGCATTTTCTGAAGCAGTATACCTCTACATACCAACCAGCAAGATTCGTCTTATGTTCTGACTTCATTGGACAGTGGAAAGAGCTATGGAACTTCCCTGGGGGAGCAGATTCCACAAGTGTAGGAACCACTACTGATAAGCCCCTGTTCTGTGCTCTAACTGACCTTCTTTTATGTGCACAGAGCAAGGTTTCATCCCTACTTCTCAGAAGATGGGGAGGAAGGTATGAGGGGAAACACTGTCGGAAGTTTATATGACTCAGACCATTTTGGACTTTAATGGGCCTGATCAGTATCTCAAACAGGGCCCAAAATTGTCCATACTATTGACTCAATGTCTGCTACTTCTGCATTTCAGCTTCAGTACAATAGTCCCGAAGCCCTGGTATACAGGCAAAAGCACAATAGCCTGTACTGTAACTTCACTTCCCTACTTGTGCTAGTATGTGCCTTGCTGTGCCTTGCTGTATCATGTGGATGGTCCATAACATGAATTCTGTGTACTTTTGCAACACCAAGGCCGGTCTATCCATAAGGCCAACTGAAGTGGTTGCCTCAGGCAGGAGATTGGTGGGAGGAGCCCATCTTTGTCTTCCTTCTCCTTCCACTCCCTGGATTGGAAAAGGAAGGTAAAAGTGAAGGGGAGTGCTGAGCTAGAGCACTGGAGAGGGGGGGGCAGAGGCTGGCATATTGTTGGGTAAGGGGGGGTAGCATTTGGCAGGCCACCCCAGGCATCGGGAGGTCTTGGGTGAGCCCTGGCGAAACCGAACTAGTAAGCTGTGGCTTACATTATTGCACTAAACAAGCATGATAGTTAGAAAGCTTTTTTTATGCCAGAGTTTGTTTTTGTTTTTTCTAAATAAATCTTGTTTTTATTTAATAGTTATTTGTTTTGCCCTGAACTGGGTCTAAGAATGACGAGTTCGGGGTCAGCGAGAGGACTTCTTGTGACAGCCAGTGTTTGTTGACACACCCAGCCCAGAAACCGAGCTCAAATCCTCTTTCTCTGTTTCTCAGAAACGTGAATGGCAGTGACTGACCACCACGGAGCAGTGCCTGACTGACCCACGGGCTGTGGGAAGCCTCTCCCACATCTCTAAGGATGCTCTGTTTGCTGCTCCTGCTCCTGGCTGGCCTCTCCTGGTGCTCCAGCTCAGAAGTTAACCCTGGTAAGAAGTTTTCTGGTGTGGTGTTTAATAAATTGCTGGCTGGGCCGTCACCCATATCTTTCTTGCCCAGAGGCATCTCCTGTTTTCTCTCAGTGGCCACCGTTGCCCCAGTTTTAGCTGCTGTATTTTACAATCTTGTGCATGCGCAGTGGAAACATGCCCATCTCAAGAAGAAAAGATAGGGGCTGCTGTTGTCTTTCATTGCACATGCACAGAATTACACGTGTGCATTCATTTTTTGGAACACATGGGCTAATGAATAAAAATGAATTATGGTTTGTTTTTGAAGCCCCCCATTCATCGGTGATTTGTTTTCATTTAAAGTTTTTTTTAAAAAACAACAACAGTGTTTCTTATTTAGAACAAGTAACTCCTGGCCAGAGTTCCACGCAGCAACCACTTCTTCAAAAGCAGCCTTTTTATTTATTTTACCCACACTGTGCCTTTGTTTCCCTTTCTTGTCCTCAGCAATATGCCGATACCCTTTGGGGATGCACGAAGGGACCATCCGAGACGAGGACATCACAGCTTCCAGCCAGTGGTATGACTCTACGGGGCCACAGTATGCACGGTGGGTGAAAACGCCAGCGCTTTTGGACCATAGAGTGAAATGTAAAATTGGCTCTGCTGTCTGGGATTTAGAGACAGGATTTCATAGACGGGTTTATGGAGGAAAAGTCCACCACAGGTTACAAGCCCTGATGATGACTATATGCAACCTCTGGGTTTTAGAGGTAGCCTGTCTCTGAATGCAGATGCAAGGGAGTGGCAACAGGACACAGAATCTTGTTGTTGTCTCGTGTGCTCCCAGAGCAGGGCCCATGAGAGGGGGGTAAAGGGGGTAAATTGTACCTGGGCCCAGGGTCAAAAAGGGGGCCCAGGAGCCATGGGAGGGCCCCCAGAAATTTCCTGGGATCCCAGCTGACCTCATGGAGAGTGAAAGACAGAGGCTGGGCCAACTGGGAAGCCAGGTCTACCAGGTGGGTAGATCTAGGCACCGCATGAGGAAGCCTGGTAGACCTGGGCTCCGGAGCCTTTTCCGGCCATTGATGTCTTCCCTCTGCCCCTGTTTTGCCCCTCCCCCTTGAGAAGGGGCCCAAACGAAACTTTGTACCCACTGATAAAATTCCTCTCAGAGGCCCTGTCCCAGAGGCATCTGGTGGGCCACTGTGAGGAGATGCAGGAAGCTGGACTAGATGGCCTGATCCAGCAGGGCTCTTCTCGTGTTTTTAAAGTATAAGGACTGGCTTCCAGAGAGGCTCAAACTCTACCCCACTTAACTTCTAGAAGCCATTTACTAGCACCCAGTGAAATGTCTGTCTCCAGTGGCAGAAAACATGAAGGTGGCAGCTGGGAGAGGTGATCTTGCTCCCACTCCAAAGAGAAGCTGGTGTGATTTGGGAGACGTGGCACTTTTTGCTCCAGTGTCCCAGAGGAAATGACGAGTCAGGCACTTCTAATGACAGTATGGATGAAAGCCAATAGCTCCCTCCTGCCACCTGGGCTAGCTTTGAAGGGTGACTCTCTTATACTCGGCAGAAGGAGAATGAGTGTCCCACTTCCGCCCAGCAGAGCATCTTTTCCAGTGACTATTTTAAGATTACGAGGGATAAGGAACCATCTTTTCATTTACGTTGCTTCTGTGGACTTGTTTTTCTGTAAATATTTTAAATAATAATAAAACATTCCCTCTTAAAACAATTGGTTCAAATATAAGTCCAATTCGTGTAAAAGGGGAAGGAATATGGGATGGTAACTAGTGGAATAATGCGATCTGGACAAATAAGAAGCTACATTTCTATCCCACTCTTCCTCAGTGGAGCTCAGGACAACCTATACAAGGTTCTTCCTATCCTCCCATTTTATTTTATCTTTACAACATCCCTGTGAGGTAGGCTGGACTTAGAGTTTGTGACCAGCCCATGGTCACCCAGTGAATTCCACGGGTCTCTAGGATTGGCCTGGAGTCTCCAGTTGTCGGCATCAACCTCAGAAGCAATCCTGGAGATTTGAACAGGGCCGCCAAGAATTTCCCACATTACATCATGCTGGGGGAAAAGCACCCCCAGGAACGGCTGTAGTCTGAGTTGGCAGCTTTAGTTTCCCTGCTCCTAATCAGACACTCTAACCACAAATTGTTCAAGGAGGAGAGTTGGAGGGTGCGTAGGACGGAGGCTCGTGGGGACTTGGAGGCTTATGACCCGGGGGGGGGGGGGGGATAGGCCAATCGGATTTGGATCGGCTCGGAATGAAGCAAAGCTATTTTCCAAACTTTGGGAAATAACTCAAAATATTTCCAAGCTGAGCTGATTGATTCACGCGTTTGGAGAGCACGCTTGTCACCACTCTGTGTAACAGTGAACTTCATATGCTCATTGCATTGCTGTATACATTATTCAGGGTGGCCTGGTGCATTTTTCCCTGCTTCCTTTCATGTCTGATCTTTGAGATGTGTCTGTCTTACTCAGAGTCTGTCTTACTCTCTGTATCACACATAGATTGCAGAGGGAGGAGGGTGACGGGGCCTGGTGCCCGGCTGGCCTTCTGCAGCCTGAAGATGTGCAGTTTCTCCAGATCGACCTTCACAAACTCTATTTCATCACACTGGTGGGGACACAGGGGCGACACGCACGTGCCACCGGCAAGGAGTTTGCACGTGCTTACCGAATCGACTACAGCCGGAACGGGGAGCGTTGGCTCTCCTGGAAGGATCGCCAGAACAAGCAGGTGTGTGAGACACTGTCCAAACATCTCCAGGGACGAATGGGGTCACCATTCCATCAGACTTGCCAACAAGCCTACAAAATCTACTAGTCCTCATTAAAGTATTGTAGCCCTTTTGATGGCTGAATGTTTAAAAGAATCTATTTATTATTGGTTATCAATGTTTATACCCTTGCAATACCTTCTCTGTTCCAGGTGATTCAAGGCAATGTCGATACTTATGACGTGGTCTTGAAAGATCTGCGCCCGCCAGTTATAGCCCGCTACATCCGAGTGATCCCTGTGACAGAGCAGCCCATGACAGTCTGCATGCGAGTGGAACTCTATGGTTGTGCTTGGTCTGGTAAGGAGGGCTCACTCTTTGGAAATCTCCTTGGCAAGGCTCCAGGGGGCTTTGACAGTTGGACCCAGGTGCCTTTTCTCTTTGCACTCTATGGCAGCTTGCTGGAGGGCAGGGAGCTGCTAGCCCATTCATTGCTGCACTTTAGTGCCACTGCTGGTGGGAGGGTGGTATTGCAGCTACCAGCTTAGTGGGGATCAGGTGACACAAACTGATCAATATGGAACCCTATTAGTCCTATACATTGCTGACTCATGGCTGATCCTCAACTGGAGCAATTTGTTGATCAGGTACAGATTGAGCTGCTGTCAGATCGTCAAGTCATCCTGGCTGCTTGGAAGGTTTACTTGCTTTCTGCTTGTCGCTGTGATGCCCTGCATGGTTTTGGAGAGTGGGATGGGTGAAATGGGTATGGTGTTGTCGTCCCCCCAACAACCCTTTTTTGGACCAGAAGAGATGGGAATAATTTCTGGAGTTGCATCTTGCCCATTTCTTGCTCTATAGGCAGAGAGATCAGGACCCTCCTGCTAATGCTGGGACCATCTTGTTTTCTAGATGGCTTGGAGTCCTATAGCATGCCTGAGGGGGAAATGATTGCAGTTCCTGGCCACCCCATTGTTTACCTGAACGACTCGACCTATGACGGCTACCAGGAACGCAGGTAGGAGGAGACACTCTGTTTCAAGCATATCTTCGCAGCCTTGAGGGCTACAAACATGACTGCCATTTTATTTCTGTTGGGTTTCATTTTGACTTCGTGTGTCTTCTTCATGAAGGAGAAGTCTTATTAGTGGCTATGAGGCACAGCAGTTATGTGAAACTTCCATATTCAGAGAGAGTCTGCCTCTGAATGCCAGTTGCTGGAGAAGAGCAGCTGGAGAGGGATCTTGCTTTCATACCTGGCTTCTGTTTGGCCACCAATTGGAACCAGGATGGTTGATGAGGTGGGCCATTGTTCTGATCCAGCGGGGCTCTTTTTATGTTCTTATTAGCTGCGAAAGCTAAGAATGGAGCCTCCACGTTTAGAGGCAGCGTACATCAAAGTACAGCTGGGGACACGGTGAAGGGAAGAGCAGTTGCCTTCATGCCCTGCTGGTGGGATTCCTGGAGGCATAAAGTTGGCCACTGCAGAGGAAGGAAGTGCCTGCAAGGATTCCTTTCTGCTGCTTGTAGCAGCAGCAGCTTGGGAGGTTGGCTTGGTTGGAGAATTGAGATGGTGGAAGTGTAAAAAAAACAACACCCCTGCACTGTGGCCCTGATTCAAATCATCCTCCCAGTTGCTTTTTGGAGAAAGAACGAAAAATTGGACTGCAAACAGAACTGGTGCACCAGGGTCCAGTTTGGCCTTGGTTCTGTCTTCTTGGCATGGGCTAATCTGGGGTGGCACCCTGCTCCCTCTTCAGGCTTTTGCACGGTGGCCTGGGCCAGCTGACAGATGGCGTTCTGGGTTTGGACGATTTCACCAAGAGCCATGAGTACCGTGTGTGGCCTGGCTATGACTACGTGGGCTGGAGGAACAACAGCGTTGGTGGTGGAGCCGTTGAGATGGAGTTCCAGTTTGACCGGCAACGGAACTTCACTTCCATGAAGGTAGGGGCCTTGGAGGAGGCCTGGCAGCCGTTTTCTTACACCTGCCGCTTCTGCAAGGACAAGCCGCTGAGCAAGGCCACTGCCCTTCCGCCTCCCCGCAGGTGCACTGCAACAACATGTTTTCCAAGGGAGTCAAGATCTTCCAGGCAGTGGAGTGCCTCTTCAAACTGCGGTTGATTTCTGAGTGGGAGCCGGAGCCTGTAGGCGTCGACACCGTCCTGGACAACAAGAATCCCAGTGCACGGTTTGTGACCGTCCCCCTCAACCAGAGGGTGGGCAAAGCCATCCTCTGCCGCTTCTACTTTGCCGACACCTGGATGATGATCAGTGAAATCTCCTTCCAGTCAGGTGAGCGTCCCTCACCTTGGGGACATATACTGTATATAAAACTTAATATGCCAATAAAGGTACTGTATTCGTAGTTGACATATACTGTATATACGAGCACAAGACAAAGCGCTGAATTCCACTTCCTGAGAATGTAAGGTTTCTTAAAACAAACAAATCAACCACACAAGTGACTAGTCCTTAAGATTGCAAATATATGCATTCTAGAGAGACAGCTATGTGTCTATTGCAGAAAAACTAACCAAGTTTCCTGTGGCACTTTAGATATTTATTGTGGCATAAAAGCTTTGCTTGGAGGTGGCCTTGGGACCAAGGTTTGGTCGGCAGTCTCAGAGCCATGATTTGCAGTTTTGGGACACTGTTCAAGGGGCAGTCCCACCTAAGGCACAGTACAGTAGTCTAACCCAGAAGTGACTGAGGCATGTGTAATGGAAAGGTGCAATAGGCAGCCTTCTCTGAAGGCAGATAATTCAGCATTGGGAGGGCCTGGATGATGCAGAAATACAGCACAAGTACCCCAACTCCTTTGAGGACAGGTAATTTTTTGAGCTCACAGGAGCCTAAATCTATTCTCCCAACACCCTCCTAACACCCTATTCTCCCAACACTCTTACTGCACACTAGAACGTTAGAAGCTGCCTTCTTCTGAATCAAACCCTTGGTTCTCTGTTGTTAACACTGACTGGCAGCAGCTCTCCATGGTTTGCTAGAGGGGTCTTTCTCTGCCCTACCTGGAGTCGCTGCCAGGGATTGAACTTGGGCTCTTCTGTATGCAAAGCTGGGGCTCCACCTCTGAGCTACAGCCCCATTTTTACTAGCATACTCTTGCCCTGTCCAGCTCGGTGGCCAGTCGGTGATTGCGCGGCTCGTCACGGTGTGGAACACCCAGGCTGTGAGTGACGGGCTGATGTGACTCTTCTTTCCTCCTCGTTTCTCTAGCAGACATGGACCCTGTCAACCCCATTCTGGTCACCCAGCCCTCAAGCACAACTGCAGAGATGCTCCCGTCAGAGGAACCCAATGTGACAGACGGAACGTGGGGTAAGAGAACAGGGCCATGTGCCAAGTCAGAAGCCTAGTCACATATGCAGAAAGGAGAAGTCATTTGGAGGCCGGGGGGGGGGGGGGTAAGTGTATGGATAGAGGTTGATGAAGCTCTAACAAGAACAGAGAGGGAAATATTTACACACCTGAGAACTCCCACTTCCTGTCTTGTTTGGCCCTTGCTCCCTAGCAGCCTTGGGAAGGATGTGTGTGCACAGAAGATACTGTTTTCAGATTGGCTGGCTGCCAAAGGAGTGTTTGTGCTGGTGTGAGACCTCCATGTTCAGATGCAGTCTACCTCAGAATATCAGCTGCTAAGGAGCAGCAGGGAAGGCCTCTTCCTTGTTTTTTTTGTTTTCTCGGGGGCATCTGGTTGAACGCTGTGGGACACAAGGTGCTTTGACCTGATCCAGCAGCGCTTTTTTTATGCTTGAACATTTGTAAATAAACCAACTGTTCCAAAATGCCTGGAATCTCCAGTGCTCATTCAAAGGGATCTGATCTTCTAGTGCTGCCCAGGGAACCTCTTGCCACTTGGAAGTGAGGAGGATGTTAGAATATCTTTACCTGCCCTTGCAGGGACTACCACAGCACCCGCCACAAGCTCCTGGGTTGCACCAAAGGCGGAAGACTCCAGCACCTCAAGCTTGGTTGGCTCGCTGGTGGCTATTATCCTCGTGCTCCTTATCATCATCATCACCATCCTCTGGAGGCAGTACACCCAGAAGCAGCTGGAGACGGTAATGTGCGTCCCCACAGCAGGCTGGCTCACCAGCTCCATCATCCGCTCCAGGAAGGAGAGGGAGAACCTTAAGCACTAGAAACTGGCGGGTTTTCAAAAAACGAGATTCTCAGGAAGCTGAACTCAGTGCTTTCAGTTGTCCTGTCTCCTCCCTGTCCTCTGCACAGAGAGCTCACCAGTTTTCTTCCCTACCCCTTTCCTCAAGGCTCCACGGCGAATCCTGGAAGAGGATGCCACTGTTCGGCTCTCCTTCTACAGTTCTAGGATTGTCAACGGCCAGACACAGATCCACCAGACCAACCCAACCTATGAAAGAGTTTTCCCATTGGATCTGGAATATCACCAGCCCACCACTCTGCTCCAGAAGCTGCCTGAGCTCTCCCAAAGTGCTGAGGACTCGGGTAAGATGACAGTGATCTGGTGGGGGGGAGGGGCGCTGTGCCTTTCAGAACACATGGATAGAGCCATGTGGACTCTGTGCAAGGGTCTGGCCCTACTCCTAGGCAGGGTGGGCCATCCTGCCTCAGGATGCAGACTTGAAGAACTCTGAAATGACAACAAATCAGTCATTTAGTTTTATTACTAGTTTTACCATCAACACTATGTTGATTTTCTGCCTCACTCCCCAAAATGTATTTGGTCATCATCGCTACTGTGAGCTGAACTGACCACAGTTCTGTGATTAGTAATCCAGCTTCTGCATCAGTTCTGCAACCTGAATACATTATGCTAATTGAATGAGTTACAGTATATCTCATTCAATGAGTGCATTATATCTTATTTTGCTGAATTGGTTTTGGTAGTGTTAGTTTTGGGGGAGGAGCTAAACCGAATGTTGAAGCCCTGCCTCCCCCAAGTACTGGAAACTGCCATTGTTGCCGTGGATAAACAGTTTCTTGTCCCCACTTCACCCATTTTCCAGCCCTTCATGTTTTGTGCTGAAATACCCTCCATTTTTCCCACCTGTGAATTGGGTGGCAAAAATGGGGGAACCACTTTGCCTCCGGCTTAATTATGAGTCATGGCGGGATGCAGGATTGTTAGCAAGATTATATAAACATCTTAAAGGAATACAGTGTAGTAGGTGGTCGGGCTTGATGTTTGTCTAAGCCTCTGTTTCCTTTTCCTCCTTTCAGCCTGTAGTGGCGACTACGCGGAGCCGGACCTCACCAAGTGTACCCCCCACCAAGGCTTCCAGAACAACGTCCCCCACTATGCCGAGACGGACATCGTCAGCCTGCAGGGTGTGACGGGGAACAACACGTACGCTGTGCCAGCCATCACCGTGGACTCGTTGACCAAGAAGGATATTTCCGTGGCCGAGTTCCCAAGGCAGCAGCTGCGGCTCAAGGAAAAACTCGGGGAAGGGCAGTTTGGGGAGGTGGGTGCACCCCTTTTCCAGACGTGCTCCAAATCGGGCCCAAGGAGAGTGGACAAAATACAGAGGCGGGTGAAGAGGGGGCAGCCATCAATTTTCTCTGGAAATCTCCTCTTGTATGATGCTCTGTCATTACTAGGAGCATTAATTGACATACACATAGAGTGAAACAATAGGTCTGTGCCCCAAGGGGCTTACAATGTGCATATCAGTTCTGCTTAATCTCATTCTGTGGTCGGCGGGGCCTTTCTTCTGCAGGTCCACCTGTGTGAAGCGGATGGCCTGCTGGAATTTCTGGGTCATGCTTCCCCAGAGGCCTCCAGCCGGGCAGTCCTAGTGGCTGTGAAGATGTTGAGGCCCAACGTCACCAAGACAGCCAGGTGAGTGCAAGTGCCGGTTCAGAAAGAATCTGCTCACTCACAGAAAGAAGACTAGGAAACTGGGTATCAATGGGCAATTTTCACAATGGCGAGAGGTGAAAAGCGGTGTGCCCCAAAGGATCGGTCTTGGGACCGGTGCTTTTCAACTTGTTCATAAATGACCTGGAGTTGGGGATAAGCAGCGAGGTGGCCAAGTTTGCGGACGACACTAAACTTTTCTGGGTGGTGAAGACCAGCAGGGATTGTGAAGAGCTCCAGAAGGATCTCTCCAAACTGGGAGAATGGGCAGCAAAATGGCAGATGCGCTTCAATGTAAGTAAGTGCAAAGTGATGCACATTGGGGCAAGAAATCAAAAGTTCACATACACGCTAATGGGTTCTGAGCTGTTCGTGACCGATCAGGAGAGAGATCTTGGGGTGCTGGTGGACAGGTCGATGAAAGTGTCAACACAGTGTGCGACGGCTGTGAAGAAGGCCAATTCCGTGCTTGGGATCATTAAAAAAGGGATTGAGAATAAAACGGGCAATATTATTATGCCGTTGTACAAATCAATGGTAAGGCCGCATCTGGAGTATTGCGTCCAGTTCTGGTCGCCGCATCTCAAAAAGGATATAGTGGAACTAGAGAAGGTGCAGAAGAGAAGCGACCAAAATGATTAGTGGGCTGGGGCATCTACCTTATGAGGAAAGGCTACAGCATTTGGGGCTCTTCAGTCTAGAAAAAAGGCGGTTGAGGGGGGACATGATTGAGACGTATAAAATTATGCATGGGATGGAGAAAGTGGATAGCGAAAAGTTCTTTTCCCTCTCACACAACACTAGAACTAGGGGATATCCACTCCAATTGAGTGGAGGGAGTATTAAAACAGACAAAATAAAATATTTCTTTACCCAGCGTGTAATTGGTTTGTGGAACTCCTTGCCACAGGAGGTGGTGATGGCACCTGGCCTGGATGCCTTTAAAAGGGGATTGGACAGATTTATGGAGGAAAAGTCCATCACAGCTTACAAGCCATGATGGGGATAAGCAACCTCCTGGTTGTAGGAGTAGGTTTTCTTTGTGCCAGGTGCAAGGGAGTGGCGACAGGATACAGGTATCTTGTTGTCTTGTGCTCCCTGAGGCATCTCCCTGAGGGAGAGTTAGAACAGACAAAAGAAAATATTTCTTTACCCAGCGTGTAATTCATCTGTGGAACTCCTTGCCATAGGATGTTGTGGTGGCATCTGGCCTAGATGCCTTTAAAAGGGGTTTGGACAGATTCATGGAGGAAAAGACCATCACAGGTTACAAGCCATAAGCAACCTCCTGGTTTTAGAAGTAGGTTTTCTCTGTGCCAGGTGCAAGGGAGTGGCGACTGGACACAGGTATCTTGTTGTCTTGTGTGCTCCCTGAGGCATCTGGTGGGGCCACTGTGTGACACAGGAAGCTGGACTAGATGGGCTTTTGGCCTGATCCAGCAGGGCTCTTCTTATGTTCTTATGTTCTTATCTAGTGAGGCCACTGTGTGATACAGGAAGCTGGACTAGATGGGCCTTTGGCCTGATCCAGCAGGGCTCTTCTTATGTTCTTATGCTCTTGCCACTAACATTTTCCAGAGACCCGGGTGGCATTAACCCAGATGGATGCCTGGTTGGGGAAACGGCCACTCCCGCCTCCCCATAAAATTGGAACCATAAATATCAACACTCCCAGTCAGAATGAAAGAGGGTTGGGGAAAAAACATGATTTATTGCTGTCTGTTTCATGTCATGCCATTGTAACTGTCCTGACTTCACCCAAAGGATTCTGGGAATCGTAGTTGATAAAGGTGTGACAAATTTTCTGTTGGAGATCCCTGTCCTCCCCGCTAGAATTCCCAGGGGAGAAGGAATGACAATTAAAACAGTTTGTACCTAAAACAGTTCTACACAGATAAAGATACTTGGGTTGGAATCTAGGTACTTGAAGACTCGGCACCTACCCTGCCTGCCTTCTGTAAGAACATGAAGGTGTTTTCTCATGTCAGGCATTTGGTTAGTTTAAGTTTCTTTTGTAATCTGTTTTTGGACACCGCATCCTGCTTTGTCGTTTTGTGTTTTTCCTCTCTTTATCATTTCCTCTTAATTTGTGAGCTGCCTTGAGTTCCCCCTGGTTGGAGAGAGAGGTGGCCCAGGAATAGTTTTCTAAATAAATAAAATATGTTAATGTTGGAGTCCAGAGCTCGCTTGCTGAAGCTAAGCAGGTCTTGGGCTAGTCAGCATTTGGATGAGAGATTGTTTGGAAATGTTCATGTCTGTTGCATTGTGTTCCCTGATGGAAGAAAATGGGTTTAACAACAAAATAGATGTGTTTTCCCCCAGCATTCACTTGTAAATGCTGGCACTTGCTGTAATAAATCCTTCCTATTTCTCTCTTCCTTCCTTCCTTTCTGTCCCTCTCTTTTCTCTCTCAACGTTTGCATTGTCTCCAAACAAAAACAAGGAGAGCTCTTAAGTTTTACGACTGTTGACGTCATTTTAACTTTCCAAGGAACGATTTCCTGAAGGAGATCAAGATCATGTCCCGGCTGAAGGACCCAAATATCATCCGTCTGCTGGGCGTTTGCGTGCGGGACGATCCACTGTGCATGATCACAGAGTACATGGAGAATGGGGATCTCCACCAGTTCCTGCTGCAACGGCAGAGTCGGAGCACCTTCACACTCTCCAACAACATTCCCTGTGTCAGGTGACGTGAGAGGAAGGGGCGGGGCATGATTCAATAAACCCCAGGGGTAGGTGGTCCAGAGAAGATTGGGCAGCCATATTGATTGTGTGCTGTCATGATTGTGTGCTGTCCACTTGTGGAACTCATTGCCACAAGATGAGCATAAGCCTAGACGGCTCTCCATTTGCATGTTGTAAAATGCGCCATAATCTGGGTGCAAAGCTTGGCCTTCAATGGAGCCGGAAATCTGGTTTAGTACCAAACATTTCCAGACCTCTCCATGGTCCATTCCAGAAGTGGACAAAGCCAGTGGGACCATGGAAGATCCCTCCTTTGACTGTCTCTTGCTTCCCGCAGCTGCCTCCATCTTCTACTCATGGCCACCCAGATTGCCTCTGGCATGAAGTATTTGGCTTCCCTCAACTTTGTGCACCGGGATTTGGCCACACGGAACTGCTTGGTGGGGAACAACTACACCATCAAGATTGCTGATTTTGGCATGAGCCGGAACCTTTACAGTGGGGATTACTACCGGATCCAGGGTAGGGCAGTGCTGCCAATCCGCTGGATGGCCTGGGAGAGCATCCTCCTGGTAAGAGGGGCCAAAGGGACAAGGCAACACGTTTTGTTGAGCATCAATGGCACGCAAGGCCCTGTACAAAACTTTGCAGTTGTAGTATAGTTCTTGCTTTAGAAGTGGTATGGTTCCTGCTGCAGCAGGTGTCGCAGTCCACCACAACAGAGGAGCAAGAAAGGGGTGTGCAGAGAGATGAAGGGATAGGATTTTAACTACACTACAAACCTACCTTGACTTTTTTTATCAGTGTTTTTCCCCAAAGACTCCTAGCATTGTAGTCTAGTGACTATACTAGACAGTGACTACTGAGACTTCTCTGTTAGCAGTCCCTAGCTACCCTGAGCCACAATTCCCGAGATATCCAGGAATTATTCCCCTGGGCTAGGATGTTCAATAATTAGCAGTGGGAATGTGGGAGGGGGAACCTCAGCGGCCAGTGAAGACGCAAAGCTTTTCCTTCCAGTGTGATGCTGCTATCTATCTAGGTGTGAAGCGATGGCTCCCCCACTCAGAAACAAAACTACGTTGCATCTTGGTATGTCTTGGTCACTTCCTCTCGCACTCCCCACAGGGCAAGTTCACCACCGCTAGCGATGTGTGGGCTTTTGGCGTGACACTGTGGGAGATGTTCACACTGTGCAAGGAGCAGCCGTACAGCTGGCTCTCGGACGAACAGGTCATTGAGAACACGGGGGAGTTCTTCCGAGACCAAGGACGGCAGGTACAGGATATGGATATGATGCTGGGTGGTTTCTCCCAGCAAGGGGTGCACGGGTCCAGGCTGCCTGTCTAAAATGCTGGTCCTGGCAACTGGTGCTTGGGTCTCTGGAGGGGGTACAAAGCTGGCTTCTCCTCCTCCTCCTGCTGTGTGTGGTCCCTGGCTGCCACCCTCTCCTCCCATGTGGTTTCTTCTCTTTCCGTGTGTGTTGCTGTGTGGGGTGCCTTGCTGCCACCTCCTCCTCTTCCTTAGTCCTGTCTTATTGTGACCAGCAGCCCCTCCGGAGGAAGATAAGCCAATTTAAGACCAGTTTGAATTCTACAGTGTAGATATGACACTTTTTCGATCGTCGCATCCTAATGCTCAACTGGGTGGCGTCTCTAGCTGAGCCCAGAAACTGGCGGTTCAAAAAAATCCCTCGCCAACTCCAGTTCTGCTTGTTCTGCTCGCAGGCCTACCTGTCTCAACCGCCTCTGTGTCCAAACCCTGCCTTCTCCCTGATGATGAAGTGTTGGAGCCGAGACATCAAGGACCGACCAGCGTTTGAGGCCATCCACCTGTTCCTGGTGGAGCAAATGGACGGGAGCATTTGACCTGCCAATGATGTGGAGGGATGCTTGTCGGTTTTGGAGCTGCCTTTTGCTGGCCAGTCCTCCTTCCCAGGGTGTCCGGTGAGCTCCCTTGCCCACTCTGGGTGGATTTGGACAACATCTGATCAAGCGACGGAGACAGTAACATTCTGGAATTCTTTTGACATGGGGCAAGCAAGAGACATGCATGTCAGAGCACGGCTTGTTGCAGAGTTCATGTGAACAGCCACTACGGCAACCCAACACGGTCACCCTCGCCGTGGCTTCACACCCTTGATCCAGATCCACTTCCTATGACCTCTGCTTGAAGGAGGCGCCCATGGCAGCTGCTCCCTCCCTAGCCATGGTCAAGACCCACAGGCCAGAGCCACCTCCATTTTACCTTCCTTCCTGGAAACACTGTGAGGGGTCTTTGCCTGAGCCCTTTCTCATTCAACCTCACAAAGGTATTCCTCCGCCTACAGCAGCATAGAAACACAGATGGGGGAAAGTAAGATATTAAGCCTGTCAGGAATGTATCGGTTCTTGGAAGATGTGGTGACTTTTCTTGGAAGCCATCTTTGGTGTGTTTCCCTTGCTGAAGGAAACCCACAAGGAGTGGGGGCAAAAAGGGGGGAACGTGACCTTTTGCAACAGAATTCAACAGAAACAGTGTCACAAGTCTACATGTTCTGGGGATTAGTGATGCTTGTGACTGCATTGGTTGCAAAGAGGGGGGGCACATGTGTATCCTTCCACACTGGATTTCCTCTCTCTCTCTTTTTTTTAATGAATGTTAAATGGTCATAGGAAGGTCACTGGACTCAAGGACCCTCCATTAACCTACAAAGAAGGCATTTGCGGGAGTGGGGGACGGGACCTCACAAGGCAATTGGTGATGTGACTACTGCCACCATGCCGTCGATGCCTTGTGCCTGTGAATTTGTATAGCCAAAATGGACTGACGTGCAATTCATCCTGTATCTGAAGCTCACATGAGCAAAGCACCAAAGAGGAAGTAGAAATCAAGGCTTGCAAGTTATCTTCATTTTCACACAGCCTGCCCACTTGCCTTTGTTTTAAGGGATGCCTTGATTTAGGTCCTTGAATTTCTGCCTCTTTTTGATGATGATTTTCTTTTTTTAACTCTGAAGCTTTTGGAAATGTCTAGAAATCTCTGAACTGAACACTGCTTCCAAGGGTGTGTGTGTGTGCGTGTGCCCCCACATGTATTTTGTTTTCCCACACCGTTGTGGAAGTGGGCATTGTGCTCAAAATTCTACACAACAGAAAAGCTCTGCTTTTCAAACAAGTTTCTAGTCCTTGATGATAAGTTTGAGGACTTGTGGGTATTCCCTGGTAAAAATCTCAAAGATGGGGGAGGGGTGTTGGAGTAGATACAGCAGGACGTCTAGAACAGAAAACAGCGTTTAAATGTTCTGCATATTTATTCTGCTACATCCATGGCTAGTGGACATGGAACAATGATGCCAAAGAAACACGTTTGGATCAATCTGAGATGAGCTGGGTGGTGCTTGCATGTTGTCCACAGGTCCAGTGGCGTCGCTGGAGATGGGGCGGAACGCTAAGTTCCGCACCGCTTTGACCTCCGTTACTCACCGGCACGAGGCGGCTCCGCCCCCTCACCTTCGGAGCCATCCAGTGGGGCAAAGGCAACGTACCGGGAGACTCCTGCGCGTTGCCCTTGCCCCACTGAATGGCTCTGAAGGCGGGGGCGGGGCCTTCTCGTGCCAGTGAGTAACGGAGGTCAGCGCGGTGCAGAACTTAGCGTTCCGCCCCCACCTCCAGCGACGCCACTACACTGGTCTGATTACTTGTTGCAGGGATTAGCGTAATATAGCAAGCTGCTGTTTACTGAGTCAGACCGTTGCTCCACCTCATTCAGTATTGCCAACACTGACTGGAAGCAGCGCTTCAAGGTTGCAGACAGAATTTTTTTTCTGACGCACCTGGTGATGTTACCAGGGTTTGAAACTGGGAACTTCTGAATGCAAAGCAGTTTCTTGTCCAATGAGCAAATGCATCTCCTTAGATTTGTCTTGTACTTTTTAACAGTGGTTTGATCAATAGCATACCAGGTTGGTTTAATTTTATTGGCAACTCTAGTAGGCATAACTACACTATGAACGTATATTTGGGTGTGGTTTTTTTTTAAAGTCACTTTTATTGTTGAGGCTTCCCTGAAAGAACACTAGGAATTGTAGTTTGGTAGGGTTGCTGAGAATCCTCCATGAGAGATCCTTAGCCATGGCTATCCTCTAGAACTACAATTCTCAGGGTTCCTTGGGGGAAGAGGGAATTACTATTACACTAGTTTAAGTCTGTGATGTAGATGGACCAGTTGGGCTTCTGATGCCCGAATGTTTTAGGACCAAAATCCAGATGTAGCAGAGATTGTGTGCATCATATAGGTGGTATGGCATTCACTGGGAAGACTTAGCTAGAATGTGGGATCAGTTGGGTCCGTTAGAAAGGAAAGTGAATGGGGAGCCCCTTATTTCCAAGCTGGGGCTCTGAGAGTTTTCAGTTGCAACAAACTCTATGTGATCCAAACTGCAAGGTGGGAGGGGAAGAACCCCCCAAAAAAAGGACTTCTCCTAAAAATGATTTAGGGACATGCTGTTCATTCAGGGAGCCAGGAATGTGGGAATAACTGGAATTTGTGTAATCGAGATTTGATGTGTACTGGACTGTAGCATTGTTAAGGAGCAAAGACAGATATGCAAATGACTGCAACCCGATTGGATGGTCACTGGTGCATAACCCTCTCCAGGACTCAAGCTGTGGCCAGTTGGATTTGGCGATGCAAATGTGTCCTTCCTAATCGGCATTGGCTTTTCTTTGCTGCTCTTAGCCTCACCTGCCTTGACCCACCCATACCTGTCATGAGTCTGAAGCCTGTGACACACCGGCTGCAGTGCATTGCGTAGAGCAGCGTCCACACACGGCTGGAAAATCTCAGTGTGTCTTGTCTTTTACAAGATCACAGCGCAACTCAGAGCTGTGTTGCAGTGCGAGCGAAGTTGAACAAATTGAACTTTGGCTGCGTTTGATGCTGTGGGGGTGGGACGCGGAGCAGCGTGTTGGCCAATCAGATTCGAGTCTGAAAAGACTAGATTCTGATGGGCTAAAAGAGAGCAGGGGGTGGGGCAGGACGTCTTACCCTTCTCCGTGCGGCTTCCTTCGGTGTAGACAAGGTGAGTTGTGGCACATCGGCTACTCTAGCACCACACCGTGATGGAACGCACCGCAATGTAGCCAGTGTGTCACAGGCTTTAGAGGTGACTCCACTGCTTATGCCTTGGGCTTGGCTTTTATCTCGGTGTGTTGGACAACAGACCAAAGATGTGGTGCTTCTCATGATTCTGAATGTGAAACTCAGCCGCCTTCACCTGTCTGCGTTCCACTCCAGCTACCATCACATGACCCCTTTTAAGCCTGTGGCTTTCTAGTCCTCGGTCTCTCCCAAGCCGCTTGTCTCCCTTCCCTACTTTGCACAGATCCTCATGTTGCCGGGCCTTGTGTTATATATCCTGTTTTCCTTTTCTCACGACCAAAACCACAACCTCTGAAGGTTGAATGTTAGTGAACATTCCATGGCAGTGTTTGAATCTATCTATTCCTAGGCAAGAAGGAATTCTTCAACAGACCCTGCAGGAGGCAGAGCAAGATGCCCAAGCAATTGGGAGAGAGCTTGATGCTCGATGAATCTCTTGCATGAAAAGCACACTACCCAGTGTCCTCTGCTTTTTTGTGGCACAGTTTTTATACAATGCAGTGTGTGTTTTACAGTTCTGACAACCCTGTGAGGTTGGTCTCCTACATTCCCATTTTACAGAGAGGATTAGTGAGTCTACAGCCATCAAGGCTGCACCTCCATAAATCCTTTTACTGTGTAAAACACTTTGAGTGGAAGACCTGTTTTACAGCCTGGTTTCCAAGAGCATAGTGAAAGAAGCCACTATGAGGTGGCAGATCACTGGCCCTTCCACCTATAGCAATGAAGTATGTGTCTTCCCCGGGCCATCCTTGCTATCTGGAGGTGCCAGTCATTGAACCTCAGGCCCTATAGGTGGCAACTAGGCTCTCTACCACAGAGTAGCAGCTCCCTTGGTTTTAGGGGAAGTATCAACACTGACCACCTCCATTTCCGGCCCTGTGACAAGTCAGTAAGGTTGCCACCTATTTTACTATATCCTGCTCCTGTGCCTTTAGCTTGTTCCATAGACATTAGCAGGCAAATGTTTGTCTCCATGCCACACATGAAACTGATTTCTCTAGATTAAGCACAGGAGCTGGCTGAAGTGTTTTTTCTGGTCAGTTGGTGACCTGAGAAGCCCATTGCACAATGGAAGGGCTATCTGTAGTCTACTCACCTCTTAGCCAGGTAGGCCACAGCCAGTACTTCTGGTGCATAACCTAACCTAGCAATGGTAGACAGAAACCCAACTTTTAATTACGAGTGATAATTTTTCACCCTTTCCCTCCTATTTCTTGAGGGCCTCCTGGAGGGGGAAGTCTTCTTTCCACTTTACTTGAAGTTCGAAACTGTGGATACATCTGCCATTTTTGTCCCAGAGCACATACAATTTCCCCCACAGTCTGTTTTTTGTTTTGCTACCCTTGCTCGGCTATATGTCGTTTTGTTCTGGCTGTTGTTTGGCTGTGTACATATTGTATTTAGAAATGGCATTCAGATGTGTACATAATATAATATATATGATTTAACCAGCAGTTCCTCCACAACAATCATGTCTTGTATGTGGGGATTGGTTTTGTTTTGTTTCTTCTGTTGACAACTGACCAATAAATTCTGTTGGTTTACATTTTGTTTCTTGTTTTCCCTGCCCTGTTTCTGCAGCCTCTCCTAAACCAGTTTAATTCCTTTCCATGGTTGGTATAAAATGCTGAAAACCCCAAAGTGTTGAACAAGCTTTCAAGTAGCGCTGAGACAACACCTGCTAGTGTTGGTAAGTGCCATCTTAGAAGAGGTATTCCCCCCCCTTGCACAAGAGGGAATTCCTCTTCTAAAATGGCTGCTTCTACAAAACATCCACGAGCCATCTAAAAACAAAGGAAATATGTTTTGTTTCAAAATGAGTATTTTTATTCATATGCAAATATGAGTAACCTTAACCAATTGACTGAAACCCATATGTTTAATTGATCTTAATCACTTTCAAGTGTATTTATCTGATGTACATATGATATACTCGCATATAAGGCAAGAAATTTAGGGAGGAAAAACGACTCAGAAACGTTACCTCGCCTTAACAAAGGGTCAATGCTCTTCTTTCACTGTAGCCCCCACCCGATTACATTTGCTGTGTTTTAATTCAAGCCTGTGCCTTGTTTTCACAAAATGTTTGCTTCTATACTTTAACTATAGTAGCTCAGAAGCAGATAAGCTGACTGGATGGTAGAGAGGTTCAGCAATTAACAGGAAGGAGTTCCAGTTCCTGCTTCCTGGTAATTGGGCTGAGCCTCTACCATCCAGTCGGTGTGTCTGCTTCTGAGCTACCTTAGTTAAAGCATAGAAGCAGACGTTTTGTAAAAACAAGGCACAGGCTTTAGTTGAAACACAACAAAGGTAATGGGGGGGAGCCGTGGGGGGGTGTCTTCAAAAGCATTATTAATGCGTGCATGTTGCTGGAGGGGAGCTGTGTGTTTGTGTGTGTGGTTCTGGCTGCTATTGGTGGTTTGTGAGTGGCATGGAGATTTTTTTTTCATAAGGGAGATGTGCGTGTGTGTGTGACTGAGAGGGAGAGGAAGAGAGAGGATCTTTAAAATGCAGCTCCCAGGGTGATCTTTACAAATGGCAGCCCCCCCCCCCCCCCGCCGCATGGATCTTTAAAATACAGTGGCTGTGATGAGACTGACAGCCCAAGCCTATTCATGTTTACTCAGAAGTAAATGCCATTGTGTTCAATGTGACTTACTCCCAGGTAAATGTGCATAGGATTGCAGCCTGAGTGGCAAAGCTGCTCCCTCTGAGCCTCCACAACCAGGCTACAGTCCCTTTCCAGTCTCCCCTCTTTCTCCACATACCCTCCTCCAACCTTCCAGTCATCAGGAAAAATCAGACCAAATTATCTAATTCAAAGAATTCCACAAATCCTTAGGTTTTACCCTCGACTTACTGAAGGGTCATAGCAACGAACATCAGGATTTTTGGCTCAAAATTTGCCCCTCGTCTTATATCCGAGATCGCCTTATATGCGCGTATACAGTATATGGTAGATTCAAATGTTTACATTGCAAAAAATTGAATTGAATTTTATGAGGCTCCAGAAGGAAGTTAAGACTTTATGTGTGAGGCAAACAGCTTAGAATTTTGACGATGGGAGACACTCAGAATCTTGTTGGATGATCTCAGTGTCCTGGGATGGTGATGTGGGAGTACGCATGTCATACTGAAGGCGTTCCCAGTGTTTGTCAGGCAGCTGCTTCATCTCTGCATTTGGGCGGAACCAAGACTGCAGTCCTATGGCTGCTGCTTTCATAGTTTTTGTTGCTTTATTTTTGTTTCTTGCCTTTGTGTCCAACACAATTCACAGCAAGGAAAAAGACGGAAGTCGGCAGGAATAACTGGCCATACTATATTGGAATAACTTGGTGGAAGAGGACAACGATGACGGCAAGGCCGACATAGACGGTGGCCAAGCTCACTGCCATTCTGATACCTGAGGCAACTGCCTCAGTCTGCCTTATGGATGGGCCAGCCCTAGAGTGTGTTTCCTTTTGTTGTTCTGGTATAACTAGCTATAGGAATTGCAGCTTTAAGGGATGGAAAGTAGGGAAAACAAATGTGTTTGTGTGTTTTCACCCAACAGCAGAACTGTCCAAAACATTAACAGATTTGTGATTGCAAAATGCAGTACATACCAGAAATCTGGACAGGAAATGAGAAAAATAGCCACTGCACAGGTACAGGCACGGAGAGTGATCTGCCCAAGACCTGTACAGACAAAGCTTTGTCCAGGCACTGTCTCCCGGCCAGGATGACTCACCCTCGGCCTTCATTTCCTTGTGCCCCACACAGAGTGACTGAGGCTGAATGATCTGGTTTGAACGGAGGATGCTTGACTTCCTGGTTGCACCTGCCTGAAAGCAAAACGGGAGGAACAGAACAAGCTCCGCACAGCCAGGCTTTCAACGCAAGACGGCCAGCTGTTCTCGTACAGGTGTCAGAACGATGGCCTACCGAGAGCTGGTGAAGGAGTGGCACAGAGGAGTCTTGGCTCTGGAGAAGGATGACTGGGAATCTGCCTTAAGAATCTTCGGCTGCATTGAAAATCCTACCTCCAAGATCGATTTTAACATCGGCTGCATACATCTTGTAAGAGGAGACCTGGAGCATGCTCTGGAGGTAAGCAATCAATCAAGCCATTTCCCACATGACGCAGTACTGAAACTGGGGTTCCCACTTCTTGAGCTATAGGCAATTCTGGCTCCCCAAGGAGCACCATACAGGGCAGGCTCAGATTTGAGGGGATCTGAGCAAAGTGCTCCCCTGCTTACATTAGTGCCCACTGGCTGCCATTTTTTCCCATGATGCCCCTGATGTTGCAACATTCCAGGACATCATCCCCATTGGCAGCTGCTATTCCTTTCTCTACAATGTTGATGCTACATTGAAGGCATTGTGGAGGAACAGTTGGCAGCCAGGAGTGGCCAGACCCCATCCTCCCCAAAGCAGGGAGGCTGAGGAAAGGTGTAGGCCGGCATTAGAAGTGGGCTTTGTTAGGGTCTCCGCAGCTGCTCAAGGGTGCTTGGCCAGGACCTGATGGATGTGTTTTCAGATCCTTGTCACACTCGCGTAGATGTGGGTGCAGCAAACTTAAAAGAAAACAAGGTAGGGTGTGCAGATAACAAATGTGTTGCATGAAGAGACCCCAGAGAGGAACAAAAGCAACCCCAGTTTTACAAGAGTTTGTGGAGTCTTTCTTGCTGGAGAAGAAAACTGTGTAACGCTATTGGGGAGGAGTTGGCGCTGGGTGAATTTGCAAGTTCTGGGAGAGATGAGTCAGTGGCCCAGAGATGAGTCAGCAGCACACCATCCCTCAACTTCCAGAATGGGCTGGTGTCAAAACTGTCACATTTAAATGATTAAGTATCACCCCTCTGAACATATGCAGAGTGTCTTTCACTATTGAGTAGCTGGCCCATGCTGACAGGTCTGGGACAAAACAAGTAGAGTTTCCAGGTCTTTGCTTAGGGTAAACTCAAGGAGCTTTCTCTTTATGGAGTCCATAAAGACTTAACAGCCTGCCTCCTTGATATCATCTCATTCCTGGAAAGGTTTCTGATTTTACTATGCAAATAGAACCAGGACTGGCTGTACCATGCAGCAGAGTGAAGCAATCTTTCGAGCAGCAGATTCGGGGACACCCTTTTCCTGCCTGTAGCAGTCTTTATCCCAGCCTCCCATGACCTGGTGCTAAAGAGAAGCACCAAGGGTTGCAACGGCTTAGGCTCTGCCAGTATGGACAGTGGGCGGGTTACTGCATTTGACAGCTTTGGAACAAGCCTGGAACACACAGCTGTAACTTGTCGAGTTAACGGCAATGCATAAGAACGCCAAGCAAACATACAGCTTTCGTTTGTCTGCTTAACATCAATATTGCGGAGCTCTAGACAGGCATTCCTGGAGATGGGAATCGGAGCAGATTCAAGCCATGACCCCAAGGCTAAACGTCGCCTAGTTTTTGATGGAATCTATTACTAGCCTCTTTGGTTGTGGCGTGCCAGGCAGCAGGTCTGAACTGGTCTGACTGCTTTATTAATGTATGTCTGGGGGGAAAAATTACGCTACATTTAGCAAATAACTAACTAGCTAGTTAATATATTTAATGGTAGATTATTATACTGTATCACAAATAGTAATGATAATATTAACTAATGATAAATCAGTATATGTTACAATTCCAGAAGGGGTAACGATCCTTCTTCTTCTGCCCCTGGATATCCACGCACAGGGATATGGGGGCATGCCTCTGTTTTTATTTAGGAAATGTCGGAGCCTATGGGGGAATGTAGCAGCAGCCTGACACACAAAGATTTAACTTTTCTACATCAGTTGTCTCCATGCCCATAAAAGCCTTCTCCACATCAGCTGCTGTTAAAAGCAGAGGAGCAGGAATAATTTTAAAAGTTGGCAAACTTAGTGCTAATTTGTTTTTGTTTTTCTCCCGGCCCTCAGGCATTTGAGCAGACGGTTTCCAAAGACTGTTGCCTAGCTGTGGGCTTCTACCAGAGAGGGTATGTCTGCCTGCGACTGCAGAGGTAAGTGCTTTTTCACGGCTGCTGGGGAAGAGAATCAAATTCATGAATGTCGCAGGATCTCCAAGGCATTCCTTGGGGAAATTGAGGCAAAGGAACAACACAGGGGCAGGAGGCAGTGCAGACTGCAAGCAAAGTGTTGCAGCAATTGGACACTAATTGACTCAGGGTTGCACCTTTTTCCTGGCAGGGCTCCTCTGCAGCAGAAATTCAGCAGCATCAGTTTCTGCCATCACTGTCTCTCTGAGCCAGCAAAAGCATCAGTTGAATTTCTGCCTGCCATGCAACTTGTGGGCCGCCAAGGAAAAAGGGATCTGCCCTATGAATGCTACAAAACCAAATGACCCATATCCCTCCCAGTGTATTTGCTGCCTGCTCCATATCTACATTCGTGGCCAGCCCAAGACCCCCTGAGGCAGCCTGCCAAATGCTGCCCCTTTCCCTGGTGATGTGCCAGCCTCTGCTCCTCCCGTTCTCCAATGTTCTAGCTTAGCACTCTCCTCGCCTCCACATTTCCTCTTCCCTCTGTTCCCCTCTTTTCTGATCCAGGGGAGGAGGAGGAACAGTGGGGGAAAGTAGGCAGAGATGGGCACCCCCCCACCAATCTGCTGCCTGAGGCACCTGCTTCAGTTGGCCTCATGGATGGGCCAGCCCTGTCTGCATTTCTTCCCCCCCCCCCCCTTCTCTGTTGTCTCCCTTTGTCCAACTTTAAACTGGAAGTTCCTTTGGTAGAGGGTTTGTCCTCTTATCTTTGGTAAAGTTCCACAAAGGCGGATTGCACTGTGTATGTCAACCATAAAAGCAAAACTCTCTTTCTGATCCCAGTTTGTTGCCCTGTGGCAGGTACGAAGAAGCCCTAAATGACTGCCGGCTGGCTCTGACTCACCTCAGAAATAACTCGTGCATCGATTACAAGCAGCTGGGTCTGAAGGTTGTGTTGTGCGCCTGGGAGGTACGTAACGGCAGGGAAGCGTATATCTGTTTTGCAAAAGGATGGCAGGGCAACGGAGAGGTGCAGAGGTTAGACTAGGAACTGAGACTTTTGTAATAAAATACAACTGCAGCACTAGCCTGTCTGGCATGAACAGGCAAAGCCCTACTGCGGTTTGTTCAAGGCTTCTATACCTTTCATTATTATTATTATTATTATTATTATTATTATTATTATTATTATTATTATTATTATATATTTATTAACAGCATTTATATACCGCTTTTCAACAAAAAGTTCACAACGCGGTTTACAGACAAAATCAAATGATTAAATGGCTACCTGTCCCAAAAGGGCTCACAATCTAAATTTGTACGTTTCCTGTTGGTAAGTTTACCCCTGTTGTTGCTTCCCGATGAGTACAGGTTTGGGGTTACTGATGAATAGCCCATTAATTGTTCCTTGAAGAGTCTCAATTGCCCCAGTTTTTCTTCCTGAGAAAGAGCTCTGTGTAACCCCAAAAGCTTGCATCTAGCTGAGATTCTTGTTCCACACAGGTGCTGTACAATACTGCTGCGGCCCTCTGTAGGCTTGGGGACTGGCAGGTTGCTCGGCAAACGCTAGAGGAGGCCATCGGACAGGCTCCTAAGGGCCAAATCCCAAACCTGGATGTTGCTCTGGAGCAGGTGCAGGTAAGCAAGACCTTCTCCTGTAATTGGAGCTGCAGCTTTGCTGGAATTGTGGGTCCACCTTCCAGCAGGACTAGTCTGGGGTCTGGAGTTAACTTTGCAGTAGCCCATTCCTCTGGCATCGCCACTCACTTGTTTCAGAGAAGCCAGATGATGTCACCGTCCAATCACTGCTTTCCAAGTTTTCTAGATTCTCGTTTGTTTTTCTCGAACTTGTGGCAAAGTGATTTCATTTGACATGAAAATGCCAACTTGTCCAGTGGGGAATGACATAGAGCTGTTGAAACTCGGAGGGGACTCCTGCTCCTTTATTTAAAGACTTTTTGTTTGCTGGTTCAGCGCAAGGGTGTGTGTGTAAGGAATTGAGTCTCAAGCAATCTGAGATTGTGCATTGTCCGGCTGCTCTGAATGACGATGTACCTGTTTCTTTCTATTTATATGGAGAAAAAATAATCTTGTTTTGGGCGGTCTGCCTTACCATAGGAACAGGTCTTCCTGGAGCCCCGAAGCATCCCTCAGGGGGAGTTTTTCAGGCCCCAGAAGAAGGATGTGGATGAACTGGAATCAAAGGACTTTTTAGGCCAGCCTAAGGTAGGCCTGCCCTTCCGTGACAAAAACGGTGATTATTATGTGGTTTGGGGTCTAGTCCTCAGTGAGGCGGTAAACTCTGTGGTGATGTTGCCCCTTTGTTACCTATGTTTGCACCTGTTTTGGACCTTGTAGTGCCCCAGATGTTTCTAGGATGCCTCAGCATCCTGCAGTAGTCATGGATATTACAATCGGTTACAAAAAGCGGGATCACACACACACCCCACCTTGTGCATTTGCTCAGATCCAACATTGGAAGCATCTGTTGCTTTCATGGGGAGCTCACCTTTCTGCAGTGTGGGTGCCAGAACCCGGACCATGGACTGTCCAGACAGCATGCATAAGTAGAGTAGGGATTATGATGGTCATTCGCCATCAGAGACCACATTACCTGAAGGAACATCTACTCCCATATTCACCGTCTAGCCTTTGAAATCCAGATGGCAGGCACAAGAGACAGTGTGTTTTTGGTGGTGACCCCGCAGCTCTGGAACCCATCCTAAAGAGTTTCAAACGACCCCCTCTCTTTTGAAAAATAAAAAACTGTTTCTATTTTTCAAGAGCATCTTCGTTCTATGAAAATTATTTCTGCTGATACCAGAGTTTATTGCTGCTGCTTTTAGATGTTATTTGATGGTGTTTGTTACATTTTAAATTATTTTCATGTAAACTGCTTTGACATTTTAGAAAAGTAGGCTAAAAATATACCGGTAGTAAACAATATTGTAAAAGACCCTTAATAGGTCTAGGATAGCCTGCCTATGTAAACCGCCTTGAATAAATCTGATGATGAGAAAGGTGGTGTATAAATACAGAAAACAAACGAACAAATAAATTTAGAAGGATTCCCAAGGAGCCTGGTGCCAGGGCCAGCCCAGGTCCTCCTGGTATCTGAGCCAGTGCTCCAAATGCTGTTATCCAGCCAGCTACTCCTCCTCCTGCTCCTGGATTTGACAAGAAAAAGGAGACCGGGATGAAGTGTAGAGGAGAAGAGAGTGTCTGATGCTCTCGCCAGCCACTATCCTCTCCTCTACACATCCTGTTTCACACCATTCCCCTCTTCCTTCCCAAATCCAGGGAGAGGAGGAGGAAGAGCAACAGACAGGGGTGGGTGCCCCCCTCCAATTCAGTAGCTGAGGCTACCATCTAACTCTTCATATGCTAGATTTCTGACCTCTACCCCCCCCCTCCTCGGTCTGTCACAGGTCATCTCCTCGGCTTTTGAGGAGGATCAGGACAGTGGATTTCCCCGACTGCATTCCCAGGTGAGCAGGGGGCTGCGGGCAGGTATGCAGGTTCTCTTCCCAGGGATGGTTGGGGGTCGCGTCTTTTCCCTGGCAAGACCTCTCTATCTTCCACAGCTGCAGTTCAGGCAGATGTTAGTTGGTGAAGCATTCTGAACCTGGCACAAGACCCACACTTGTATGTTTCCACTTGTATGCGATGCCTCTCAAATACACACATGAGTTTTGCTTATGTGGTTGGAGGAGGCCCCAGATTGGTCAACATTGCAGGCCTATGGATTCCATAGGGTGGCCAGGTCATAGGCACTGGAAAACCATGCACCTCTGAGGCGGGGCCTGGTGATGTCAGAAGTTTGCCAACGCTTGAAAAATGAGGGGGCAGGAATCTGGGAATGGGGGGGGGGGCAATGCCGAGCAATACATGGGGTAGTCAGGATCAGACCCCAAATGGCCTCATATTAACCTTTCCCACCCATCTGCCTGAGAAATGTAGCTGGAAAAACAGCTTTTGGGGTAAAATGGAAACCTTCTCAGGGAGGGTTGAGGGGGAGGGAGTAGTTCATCTGTCCCTTGCAAACACAGTCTGTTGTTTCTCTGCAGGGCGGTTATAAATCTGGAGTGGATCCTTCATGGTGAGTGAGCAGCCTGGCATTTTTTCTCTGTCCATCCCCTGGAACATGTTCTGTAATTTGCATTCTGGGCCCAAGCATGTGCTTTACCTGCAGAAGGCCCAGGTTTAGTCTCCAAAGAAAAAGATCCCAGGCAGCAAGACTAGGAAAGACTGCCTGCCTGGGACCGTGCGAGTCTGACTGCCAGTTGGAATAAATGTGCTGAGTACGAAGATCCCTGCCAGATCAGACCAAAGTTACCTAGTACAGCATCGTGCTTATCAACTAACCAGATGCTTATGGGAATCCCCCCGCCAGACAGGAAGGTAACAGCCCTCCTCTTCTGTTGCTCCCCAGTAATTGGTACTTGGAGGTAGACTGTCTCTGTACCTAGAGGCTCCACCTACCTATCCAAAGGCTGCAGGCTCAGTTCCTGACAGCATCTCCAAGAACCCAAGTTAGTCAAACCCTGAAGAAATAGCCTTTTGGGTAGACTCAATACAGTACAAGGCGGCTTCCTATAACCATTTGCTGGAGCGCTTTCTCCCAGCTCAGTGGCACAGCACATGGTCATTCCATCCCTGGCATGGCCAGTTAAAAAGGGTCACAGCAGAGATGGGGGCCTGTATCTACCCAAGTCCCTAGAGAGCGAAAATCATTCTCCTGCTTTCACAAAGTGTGTGGGTGTGGTGCCCTCTAGTGTCAATCCATGGGATGAGCATCACTTGGACTTTTCGGCTCCCAAATTGTGGAGGACCACAATCAGCTGTCCAGCTTTAAGACAGGAAGAGCTGCGGCAGTTGCCAACTTTAAAATTGAGTTGCCATGGTTTTTGCTGACATGCTCCTCTGCCTTTTAATAGCTGGCATGACTGACAGATGTGGCTTCCTCCCTCCCTGCCTCTCCATACCAGCCAGCGGCGTCACTAGGACGCGCGTCACCCTAGCAAGGCTCTTGGGGGGGGACCCGGCTGCACCCTGCCCCGGGTTCCTCCCCCCGCCACGCGTCGCCGGCCTCGGAGCGTCCGGCCCGGCCAGCGCTCCAGGGCCTTCTGAAAGAAGGCCCATGCAGCGCGTTAATACGGGTATTTTTACCATTTTCGCGCATGCGCAGAGACCGTTTTGAGGGCGGGGTCGGACGCTCTGAGGCCGGCTCCCGGGCTGGCCTCGGAGCGTCCGGAGGGCGACGGAGGTGACGCGTGCGGGGGGTGCGCGCGTCACCCCGTAGCGGCCTGCTCTCGTCGCCTCACGGGAGTGACACCACTGATACCAGCCAGAGCTAGCCAATAACCTTGACAGCTTAGACAATTAGAGTAGACAAGAGTAGGTCTTGCAATAAGGGCTTTTATGTGGTGCTGAGATTCAGCCCCAAGGATTTGGGAGCAGTAGACAAATTCATGGAAGGAGAGATCCAACGAGAGCTCTGTAGAGAGATCTCGGAAGCATGCAGAAGGTTCTGGGTTCAATACCTGGCAGCAACCCCAGGTAGCACTAGGAAAGACTTTCACCTGAAACTGGGGAGAGCTGCCTGCTAGGTGGACGAAGGGTCCAATTCTTAGCTTCCGATTCTGCTCGCGTTAGCCCAGCTACAGATGTGGAGACAGTCCTGTCCTGGCCAGAGGTGTGTGTTTGCATCTCCTGGAGTGTTGCTGCTGGGCAGGCGCTCATGCTTCTGTTTCTTCCCCAGCAAACGCTTTCATGGCTCCCTCTGCCCCGCGGGCCCTTATGCCCGCGAGGAGAATGCCCTCCAAACCACCAGTGCCAGTCACACCTCATCAGCTGGACCGGACAGCCATGCCACAGTTGTCTACGAGGAGCGGGTGAGTACTGAGTCAGACTCTTGGTTCACCTATCTCGGTATTATCCACGCTGACTGTCAGTGGCTCTCCAGGACTTCATAGAGGGATCTTTCCCATGTTATCCTACCTGGAGAGCCTGAGGATTGAATTTGGGGGCTCCTGGCTGCAAAGCAGTTGTAGTAGCTATTCAGCTCCCTGAATAGGGAGCTGCTGGTCTGTCCGTCCCCCAGGGAGAGTGGCAAGACATTTGGCAGGTTGCAAAGCTTCCTTCTCTGTGTTCTTGCAGAAAGTCGGTCCTGGCCTGCCTCTACCACCTGGAAAAGTGCCCCCCAACAAGGTCCATGAGAGGCAAATGGTGCAGTTCCCAGGTCAGACACAAGCTGGAAATGTGTGGGTACGGGACAAAAAGGATTGTAGCACTTAAACTGGGGCTTCATTTGAATCAGGGGAAGGCCCAAATGCAACCATCGTAACACATTCCAATGGCTATTAAACAAGTAATACTTTGACCATTTGGGTGCGAGAGACCGCTGTGGAAGCAATCCACCAGCTTCGTTTTAAATGTAGAAGTGGAAAGAATTCAGACTTTAAAAAAAATGTACTAGAACTCCCAGGTTCTGGAATCGGATGTAAGATGGTCAGAGATGTAGCCAATTACCAGCTGCTTAACTCAGGAGCCACACACTGGCATAACATGCATACACAAGAACAGATCTACATCTGAATTACTATGCATCAGGCATTCAAACACGAAACTCAAAAAACTGCCCAGCAGAGCTGCACCAAGACCTGACCAAAGGCAACCAACGAATTCTCCCATTTTACAGGTAAGGAACACTGAGGCCAAGAGAGAAGCCATTAGCACAAACCCAGTGATAGGTGGGGGATTCTTTGTGTAATTTGGTGCTTTTGAACTATTAGAAGTCAGAAACCCTTGCAAATGTTGCCCATCTCCATGAAGTTTGATAGTAGATTCCAATCTTCCTTCTGTCTGCCCTGGTTTTAATGCATTTCAATGGCCATTTGGAAATCCAGTGTATTCCTGTGGCTATTTGGAAGGAACTTCTCCATTCCAATGACTATTGAATTTTAGGATATCCCCTGAAGGAATGATGGTATCTCAATAATATGAAATAAACAGATTTCCTTTGCAGGACCAGCAGAAAGAAAAACCGATAAGGGGGACACTAACACCACCAAACCTGGAACAGCCCTGGAGGTAAGACACTCTTACTGCTATAAACATAGTCTAGCAAATATCTGTCCTACTCAAATGTCTTTAGCTATTGTGGCATAAACGGAAGGCTTCAGGGTGAGATGGTCCGTCCGTGTGAGACTTATGGAGAAACTGTTTTGTCACAGCAGCCTGTGTGAGTAGTTGTCTTGCATAATCACATCCAGGGCCTGCATAATCCATAATAGCTGAGTTGTTAGAGCTCTGGTGTGTGCCGATTTTGTATATCTAGTAGAGTTGTCATATCTGACTAACGGTGGTCACAGAGACCTGGCAGTGACCCAAAATACTTTTCAAAGAGGGCTTGGCCTGCAGCCCAAGCTTTGGCCGATACTTCAAATAAGATCTAGGGATGTTTACAGAATCCGCCTCTGCAGGATTCCACACCGGAATCTGAATTTCTGCTTTACCGGTTCTGTTTACCAGAGCAGAACACAAAATGTCAAAACTTTTTCCTGGTCAGCCAGGTGAAGGAGGGCTTTTGTATTTTTTCCCCCAGTAACACCAAACAGTAACTGGTGTTCCCAGTAGCACCAAATACTCAAACTACATAAGAACATAAGAAGAGCCCTGCTGGATCAGGCCAAAAGCCCATCTAGTCCAGCTTCCTGTATCACACAGTGGCCCCACCAGATGCCTCAGGGAGCACAAGACAACAAGATAACCTGTTTCCCGTTGTCACTCCCTTGCACCTGGCACAGAGAAAACCCACTTCTAAAACCAGGAGGTTGCTTATGGCTTGTAACCTGTGATGGTCTTTTCCTCCATGAATCTGTCCAAACCCCTTTTAAAGGCATCTAGGCCAGGTGCCATCACCACATCCTGTGGCAAGGAGTTCCACAGATGAATTACACGCTGGGTAAAGAAATATTTTCTTTTGTCCGTTCTAACTCTCCCTCCACTCAATTTTAGTGCATGTCCTAAAGCTTGTCCCACTCCTGCAAAGGCCCTTCAAATCTTTTTCTTTTTACATTGTGCCTTTCTATAATAATTATCCTTTTTATACATTGGGGGGAAAAAAACACCAGTTTTATACTTAGAAAAACCAAACCAGGAAAGGTTGGGGATTTTGTCTTGCAGTGGCATAGTGGTAAAATTTTGAATTGCAGGAGCTCATCTTCACTCTCTCTCTCTCACTCACTCACACACACACACACACGAAGCAACATCACACTAAGACAATTCAACAACACAATCAACATTTTAAAAATTATTTATAGAAAGTTTTAACAAATACAAGAAACAGAATACCACAAAAGAAAAAGAAATGCAAATTGAAAAAATAAATATAAAGAGAAATATAAAAATAGAAGAAAAAAAAGAGAAGCAAACAAACATATCTTTACAATTTCCCTTCCCTAACACAAAGCAAAAAAATAATAATAACTCGGTTGATCTCCACTTAAAATATCATCATCCAAATTTCCCATTTATCTCTCTCCACCTTTATCCACTGAAACCCCCCTCAAATTCGTTAAATTTATTAAATTTACTTATTCATCAAATCCAAGGATCATTACATCTTTTTCTTTTGCATACAAAAAGTCAATGAGTGGTTTCCTAATTTTTATAAATACTTCAGTATCTCAGGATACTTCAGTATCGCAAAAACATCCTTCCTTTAATAACTCACGTCTAAAAAAAGCTTCTTGCGTAGAAATCCATAATGGTATTTTAGTACAAAACCTCGCTCTATATTTATTCCATATCCTCAATAATGCATGTCTAATAAAATGATTCTTAAAATCTACATTAACTTTAAATTTTTCATTTCACAAGTAACCATGCTATCCAAACACAACCAACTTTCAATGCTTGGTCACCGATTCCTCCTTTGAAACTTATTTCAGTACATTGCGTGTACAGTCCTCACTTTTGAAGTATTTTGTATGAAACCCCACTATTACCGTATTGGTCTGAGTATAAGACTCACTTTTTCTCCTAATTTAAGTTTTTAAACTAGGGGTGTGTCTTATAATCAGGCTGTTGCAATTTAATGCCAGTGATTTAATAATTTTTTTTTTAATAGCACCAAACTTTAAGGGTGCGTCTTATAATCAGGTGCGTCTTATACTTGGGACAATACGGGGTAGTTTCCAAATCCTTACTCTGCTTTGTCTCAGCAGAGCTCCCTGGCTCTTGAAGACGTCGCTGCAGCCCAGAGGGAAGAAGCCCCCCACCATGGCGGCAGGCCCATGCTGCTAAAGGTCCACGGATCCTACATCGCGAACATAAAGCTGAGTGTGGCACCATCCCTGGCTGACCTCCGGGCTCTGTTGCAGGAGGAATGCCGCCGGCAGGCAGAGCAGATGGTGCTGGGGTAGGTGCCTTCGCCCTCCAACCCTCAACAAAGGGCCTTGCAATATTTAGTGACAGGTAGAAATCCAATGGGTGAAGCTTTCCCCAGCATGTTGTTGCAGAGATGGGGGAAGCTTCACCAGCTGAATTTCTCAGGAAAAAAATGGAGACGAGGCAATACTCATGGCTTTTTCCCGGCCCCACCGCAGGTTCAGGCCTCCGGGCAGCAATGAATTAATCCTGATTCACAGCAACAAAGAACTGAGGAATGTTTGGCAAGGGGCGGAAGGCGGACACCTGACCCTCTGGAGCCAGGTAGGTGATGGGTTTCCAGCTCCATGCTGGGGCTCTTCTTTCACCCCAGGGCCCCTAGAAATCTAGCACTGACAAGACAGGTACTAAGCTACACACCTCAGACTCCCTTCTGAGGACCCGACCTGCTTGTGTTCCAAAGAGCAAAGAAGACAGACCCGTTCTCTACCAGATGGTGGCACGCCATTCTTACACTGCACAGGGGCCAGAGGACCTGAATTTTAAGGAAGGCGACACGTTGGAGATCCTCTCCGAAGGTAGCGCATTTTATATTCTCAAGCTGATGGTGTGGTGTTATCCTTTCCTTCCCTAAGCAAAAACTCTGGACTCTGGTATCTTTTCATGGTTGTATAGAGATTTTGGCAAATTCAGCTTCTGCTGCGGGGGGGGGGGGGGAATGCCCCTTTGCCAGAGTTCCCTTTGTGATGCATCTGTCAAAAGGGTCTTTCCCTTGGCATCTGGTCCATTCTGCTTCCATATTGCTTGAATTATATGGGGGGGGGGGGGTGAAGGTAGACTGGACATTAATGAAATCCCCATTTTACCCCCATTTTACCCAATTATGAATACCTTGTAGCCTTCTCAAAATAATAGCTGGGGGGGTCATTACAAAAGGCAAGTGGCTGAGCCCCTCCCCCCATTCAAGCACTGCTTTTAATTCTTTCTGCATTGATTCAGTTTATTTTAGACTGCTTTTCCAAGAGATCAAAGCGGTACGTATACACAAAAATTGAGCCTAATAATGACAGATAATTAAAACCATCCTAAAATAACCTTTAAAGCAAAAAAACAAGAGACAAAAGTTGGAGAAAGCAGTGCCAAATAAAGGCTTATTTTTCAGCCCACTCATGCCTGGCTGTGTTTCCACAGTGAACGAGGAATGGCTGGAAGGCTGCTGCAGTGGAACGGTGGGCATTTTCCCCAAATGCTTTGCAGTGCGAGATGGTGCCAGCGCTGCCCCCTCCTAGAAGAGGCCTCGTTCCTCCGTGTTGTCATCGTCCTCCCCCCACGGCAAGCATCACAGCCTCCTTATACCTTTCATGGAACTGGGTTTCATTCCATTCTTTGTGTGTTCAAAATATACGAACCCAAAAAGGACCGATGGATGCGACCCAAGGGCAGTCAAGATCCATTATCTCACAAGCATGAAGGCAACAACCCTCTCCTGTTGCTGTCCCCGACCACAGCTGGTAACTCCAAGGTAGACTGCCCCTGAATGTAGAGGTTCCTTTTAGACATCCTGACTAACAGCCATTGGCCAACCTCTCTTCTCCTCCATGGACTTAAAAGCAGACTGAGCCTATAAAGAAATGGCCTGCAATTCTCCAATGAAGCAAGTCTTTATATTGTCAGAATAGGCTGAACAGCATTGCATCCTCCACAAAAATAAAACCGATCAACATTTTGCACCACATTCTGTGCCAGACCTTGATGTTTTAAGTCTCTATTCCAGTGGTTCCCGACCTTTTTAGCACCGGGACCCCCCTTTGTAGAATTACAATCTGTCGGGACCCCCCCTAAGACCTAGTGATGTCAGTAAGCAGGAAGTGGTGTCGTAATAAATTACACTGTTTAATAAATCACATTTTTTAAAATTGTACTCATAAGCAGCCTCATTTAGAGGGCAGGAGGAGTGAGCTAATATTAACAGAGATGCTAAAGGACAAGCAGAAAGTAACACAAGGTGAGCAAACAAGCCCCAAGAGAGCATCAGACACTGCCCTCTGGACATTCAAACACCAGACACTTTCTCTGCTGTGTGTGTGGGGGGGGGGGGGGAAGGAGTGAGCCGCCATCTTGGATGTGACCATCCAGCCAACTTCCTGTGCCCCCCCATAAACTGCTTCGTGACCCCCTTGGGGGTCCTGACCCCCAGGTTGGGAACCACTGCTCTATTCACACAAACAGATACCTCGGTGTAACAGAGTCAAATGGACAGCTGGTAACTCTTGGTCTGTTGTCACTGTAGGAGGCATCATTCACACAGTGTATAAGCCACTTCACTGGGCACCGCTGGCAAATCACAGGGGCAGAACAACTGCAGTCCCAGGCACAGGAAGCTTGGTTAGAATTGCTGGTTGTGTTCTGAGCAACCGCCCAGGTAGGATTGGGGGGGGGGGGGATGAGATGGGGAAAACTGCATACAGAGGAAGAAAAAACAATCCTAAATGAACAAGTAGCACTGAAAAGCGCTTTTCAAGTATTGAGAGGCTTCAGGCCCAGTAATCCTCACAACAGCTCTGTAAGGTAGAAAGTCCTGGTTCAGTCGCTGGCAGCATCTCCGGGTAGGGCAGGGAATGGCCCCTCTCTGAAATCTGGAGAGCTGCTGCCAGTCAGAGTAGGGGGAAAATAAATTCTTGCAGGATCCAGCATGGGCGTGACCTTTTTGGTTAAGGCACAAATGGTTGTTGGAAAAGCAGCTGGACTCCGCCCTGCAGGGCCACAGGGTGCTCCTAGTGGTGGAGGATCTCAGTTGACATGAGGGCAGCAGTAGCACCCCTGGTGATGAGGTGGGAGATCCACGGAGGTGAGCGACTGCCCACAGCGTCCCACATTGCAGATTGTCCAGAAGAAAAGGGGAATATTGTGTCGCATTCATCGCAGGCAGTGAACAAGCAGGAGAACGAGGCAGAGAGCCAGGATTGCCACAATGAAGAAGATGCTGGCTGCCCAGACGCCTTCCTCGTGTCCTTTCAGGGGCCTTTGGCCCTCCGAAGGAATCATGTTGGTGAGGTTTAGCATGTAGCCCAAGGTCCAGCCAATGTCCGAGTTGGCAGCCTGCAAGAGGAGAGAATTTGGCAGCATGAAGGAGGCAGACTAAACGCAACAAACAAACCCAAAAGGTTTTGACACAATGAAGCCTGGAACGTTAGAGTTGGAAGGGATCTTGGAGGTCATCTAGTCAAGCCCCCTGCTCCATGCAGACAACTGTGACAGCAGCCCTCTGCCTGAAGACCTCCAACGAGGGAGAGCACACAGATGCACAAGGCAGACTGCTCTAGTGCTGCATAGCTATTACTGCGAGGAAATTCTTCCTCATGTCTAGCCTCAATTTGCTTCCTTGTAGTTCCAACCCTTTGGGTCTATAGTTCTGTTCTCTGGAGCAACAAAAAGCAAGTTCTCTCTTTCTTCCCTTATTCTCTGTGACAGCCTTTCAGATACTTGAAGTTGGCTCTCATATCTCCCGTTAGTCTTCTCTTCTCCAGGCAAAACATACCAAGGACCGAACTGAACCCGAACCTCAGATTTTGCCTTGACTGAAACCAAACTCCTAAATCCATGAAGTGGTAATGAGTTTATTTATTTATATTTATTTCACATTTTTATACCACCCTTCCTCCAAGGAGCTCAGAGTGGTGTACATATTTCCTCCCCTCCTTTTTGTCCTCACAACAACCCTGTGAGGTAGGCGGGGCTGAGAGATAGTGACTGGCCCAAGGTCACCCAGGAAGCTTCGTGGCTGAGCGGGGATTTGAACCTGGATCTTCCAGGTCTAAGTCCGACTTCCAAACCACTACACCAGTTTGGATATTAGTTTGATATTATTTGGCGTTTAAATGGATTGAAACCAGTTCAAAGCATCTGAGCCATTTCTGAAAGTCAGTGTCTGGACTGGAGAGTTAGAAAACGTTGGCGAGTCTGAACTTTAAACCAGTTTTAAATGGTTTCACTCCCTGGGGTGGGAATGACTCCTGCCCCTTGCCACTGGTCTGACTAGGAGGCCACTGGACATTGGCATCAGGCAGGAGTCCGTGTCCCCACCCCAGCCCTTGGCAGTACATACACCTGACCTTGGCCCTCACCTGCATCCGGAAGGCGATGTTTCTCCAGGTGGTGTTGCTGAAGTGAAAGCCATCCAACAGGAGGGTGAGGATGTAATTGGCACTGGCACAGTAATTCTTTAGACGCTGCATGTCCTCGCTGGGATAACTTGAGCGCAGCTGGGAAAAAGAAAAGAGGAGGACATGCTAAGAGGGGTGGATGTAATTGTCTGAGGTAGCAAGACCTCTTTTGTAGTCGCCCTCCTATATAAGAACGTAAAAGTGCTGCTGGATCAAATCAAAGGCCCAGCTAATCCAGCATCCTCCTTCCCACAAGGTGCTGTGACACGGTAATCTCCTGAGCATGAACAGAGTGTCTTTCTTGTAGCAAATATTCCTGAGTTCAGAAGTATAACAAGATATTCTTCTATTGTAAGCCAAACCATATGGGACATACCTTATCCAGCATACACATCCATCCAACATAATATACAGTACCTGATCAGTTGCTTATTTTGTTTATATTGATTGTATGCAAATAGAAAGCTAAAGGATTCCTTCTTTTGTAAACACTAAAACTTTGAGTGAATATTAGCTGCAGCCAGAAGTTTGGCTGTTGGCAGAATGACAGCAGATAAGAAATACAATAGAAGCTTGTAGTGATGTCCAGCTGAGAAGTTCGCCAAGTATATTTCCTTCTTAATATGCTATCTCTAAGACAGCTAGCTGAACAGTAGAGAACAATGGACTATATGTGTAAAAATTATACTAGGAATGTGTAGTGAAATACTGAGAATTTTGTAAGTCAAACCTCCGCAGGATAGAAAGCAGCCAATGCGAAATGAAGCTCATCTTTAACCTGCCTTTCTGTAATTTGTAACCAATAAGAATATGATTTGTTTTGCTAACCTGATCTTCCTTTCTGTAATTTTTTCACGTACTATAAATAGTCTGAGCAAGCGGAACTAGCTCTCTCTCCTATTTTGAATTGCTGAATTCCTCAGAGAGCCCTTGACACGTGTCACTGTAATAAACCCACTCTATCACACCTGGTTGCTGATTGATTATTGACCTTCTAACAGTGCCTTTTGGAAAGCCCACACACAGGCCAGGCCCCTTCTGTGAGATGTACGATAGAATTTTAAGTTTACAATATACCTGTTTTAGCACAATGTATAACCACTATTTAGAACTTGGCTTTTAAGCAAGAATATTAACTGGCATTCTGGCTTCCATAAAATAGCTGACACTGCGAAAACAATGTAGCAAGGCAACAGAGGCCCAAGGTTGGGAGCAGGGTGGGGATGTACCGAGGAATAAAGATAACAGCAGAGGCCTGTAAGGGAGGGGGAAGGAGGCTCATCTAGTAAACAAAACTTATTTGGGAAACGAAAGTTATGAAACCTAATTAATTGGGGTGGAGACAATCAATGTATGCACTCAGACAACCAATGTATGTGCTCCAAATGCAGTGACGTGTTTTTCATGTTTTTTGTAAGAATTGGAAGGTATAAAAGCTCATGCTCGGCCCATACTCAGGGCCGTAGCCTTCCCTTTTGTCTCGGGGCTACGCTGCCAGTGATATCACTTACCAATAAAGCTGCTTCGTAATTCCTCTTCCTGCCATCCAGAGTCTGATTTAATTAGCTCCAGGTTACATTTCTGGCGCCGTGACTCGGATGGTGACTAGTGGCAGTTGCCTGCCCTTCGGTAGAACCCCTGTTTGGGCTCTTCCGCGGAGGGAACCCCAGCCTCAGGCGCCACTCTGGATTTTCTGGAGAGAGATTTGGGGTTCTGGCTGCGGGAGACCACTGCGGGGGCCTGCTGATCACCGGGCTTCTAAGGACGAGGTTGACAGCGCAGAAGGATCGCCGGCAGGTATAGGGCGCGCAGAGGAGGGACGTCCCAAGGTGTAGCAGGGATTAGCCACCCCTGCTTGGACCGGAGGGGGGTGCGGCAACACCCCAGATACCTCGTCGTGGTCCACAGGTTGGGTTGGTGCGTGACTGGAGTGTATTGTCTTTCCTCATTGTAGCCAAGCCAGACCCTTTACTGGCCGGCATGGATTTTGCCCTCGTGTTGTCTTGTTTGTCTGGAACGTAAGCCCAGGACACATTGGAGATGGGGGTTTTGTGAAGTGTGAATGTTAAAGGTGTGTGGAGGCATTTGTGAATAAGTAGATCAAAGCGTGTGTGCAAGAAAGGCAGAGAGGAAGAGTGATTTATGATGGCAGCAGCCATAAACAGGGACAAGGAAAGGCAGAGGTCGGAGAGGAATCTCTGGTAGGAGAAAAAGTGCCTGATCAGTTTTTAGGGTCTCTTTGGTCTCGGGTGTAAACAAAGGAGAGGGTGTGGCTTTGCAAGAGAAAGAGAGGTGAATTTGCAAGACAAATAGTGTGTTTTTAATGTAGAAGGAAAAAAGTGAGAGCGGAGTTCTGTGTGTGGGGGAGCCAGCGATGTGATCAGAGAACGGAGGCAGCGTGGGTTGTGTCTGGCTGGAAGAGATGGCTGATCTTTGTGCAAAAGAGAGAGCTTGTGTGTGAATGATTATCAACTGACTGATGTTTGTTGCAACGAATGAGAAGTTTAGAAAATGCACGTGTTTCATTTCATTTGTGTTTATGATGGCTTGATTTTGACTCCTTGTGAGTATTTAAGTATTAGGGGTGGGATATTTGATGAAAAAGAAGAAATGCACTGTTAGGTTCCCTAGGGAATTCCGGACTGATCACCCTGGGTTCCCTCATGGAATTTTGTTTAACAGGCAGTGCATGCTCTTCTTCCCATCCCACAAAAAGTGTTTTAATGCGCATAGTGATTTTTAAGTGTGTTAAGGTGATTTCTAAGTATAATGAGAAGAAAACAAGGTGTCTGGTTTGGTCTGAACAGTATCCCAAAACTCAAAATAATGCCTGGGAAATGTGTTTAAAAATGTTGTTAATTCACTCTACCAGAAACAAGTGGTAAACAAAGGAAAAATGCGTGGATGAAAGCCTTTTGCTGCAACTTAAAGTGAGTACACTTTTTAAATATCTTAAGAGGGATGTATGATGGGAGCTTTGTAATGGATCTGACAATTCTGGGGAACTTAATTAAATTGGTGCAAGGGGAATGCTGGCTCCAGAAGCCAGTATTGTGTGCAAGACATTCCAAGAGGGAGGGAGTGGTGAAGTTGTTGATGCAAAGGTTCTCCCAGTGCTAATGGGGAAATTAATGTGAAATGAATAATGACTTAAAAATAATGGGAAAATGTGTGTATATGTTTCTTTTGCCCTATAACAATCGGGGCCTCTGGAAGGAATTTTACTGGAAGGGCACAAGGTTTATTTTGAACTCATTTTTAGGGGGGGGGGGAGCAGCAATGGCTAGAGCCAGAGCCCGGATTCACCAGGCTTCCCAACAACTGTCTGGTGGACCTAGCCCTCCAGTTGGCTCAGCCCCTGTCTTTTACACTCCATAAGGCCAGTTTGCCTCCTTTCTCCCCCCCCCCCCCCCCAGGCTCTGATAAAATAATGTGGCATGTTTTTGACTTGTGGTGGTAAATGGAACTGTTTGTTAGAGAAGAAAAAGAGAAGAAAGAAAAAAGGGAGGAAAAACCCCACAGAAAGTTTGTTTAAAGTTAGAACGTCGCCTCTGGGTTTAAATGGAACTGTAGCAGAGGCACAGAGGAAAATGGCAAGTCGAGATGATGGAAAGTGTATGTTTTAAAATAGGCGTAAGAGGTAATGTTGGACAAGCCTTGGCTGGAGACCCAAGGAAAGATTCGCTGGCCAGAAAAGCAAAAGACAGGTCCTCCTTCCTCCTTAGCTTGAGAATGTGTTTTGCCAGGAAAACAGGAGGGGGAGAAGGGAGATAAGAGTGTCTGAGAAACCCACAGCCTGTTAGCAAAATACCAAGGGAAGGGGGGGGGGCGAAGAGATGCAAGGATTACGCACATAGACTCTCATAACTACACTGGATGAAACACAGGAGGGTGACACAAGACTAGCCCCTTTCTCAAGTGTAAGCCAGGTGAGACGTTATGAGCAAGAGTGGTGCAATGGAAGAAAAGGAGAGCCCCCCCCAGAACCTCAGCAGCCACATTTCAAACCCAAAAGCCTGCATTGTATTGTTCACAACAGATTGCTATTTCCAGAAGCCTAAAAAGCAGAATTTGAGGTCCCTATCAAGCTGAGAGGTATGACGTACAGTAGAGCTCTCTGCCTTGTGAACAGTCCTATACAAGGCAAGATCAGAAATTGGAGCCTGCTGGCTGCTCCATCAGAACAGGGCCTAGCAGGCCACCTCAGCCACTTGTTGGAATCCATTTGTCTATTTTTGAACTATCTCTAGCAAAGTAATGAAACTAAAGACATTGTATATTGTTGTGATTTCTTATAACTTACCTTTTTTGCCGAAAGCTCACACCCCTGGGTTTTAAAAGCTCACAAACAGCTATTTTTCCTTCCTTGCAGCATGTTGCTTGTACATTGTTTAAAAAAATGGACACTGTCTTCAGATTTCTTGGCAGGCAGAAGCCCACTGTTATCTTGTAATGCCCTTGTGAACAGGAACACAGCATACTCCCAGTATTGAAGAACAAAAGCACTGTCTCAGTGCACTGCGCAAAGAGCTTGGCAACTCAAAAATTGCCAACTGATAGGCAATGGTTGTATTTTGGAAAGGCATGAAAAAAAAAATCCTAAATTGTATTGTTTGAATTAATTGTTCTTTTGATTTGGTTATATGTGGTTATAAGAATCAAAGTTTTGTGTCATCTGAGTATTGTTGTTTGAAAATGTGTATGATGTTGTGGGGGTCCCCTGGGAGGGGAGTCCGGAAGGGGGGTGTCTTGGGGACTAAAGTCCTCCAGAGTGGTCCCGGGCAGCCTGGCCTATCCTGAGGGGGGGGGGGGCTCCGGGACACGCGGAGGGGTCGCTACCCCTTGTCAAGGGTCCAGAGGTTCGGCGTCCTAGGGACAGCTCCCAAGGGGGCTCCGAGCGAGCAGTAGCCTCAGAGCACGAGGAGGGTGGGGGTTCCGCAACCCGGCTTCCACCTCTCCTCCGGAGTCGACTGATCTTAGGCTCCGAGAGAAGACCCGGCTTCTTCGGAGCCTCCTAGCCGACTGCCTCATCCCTGGCCGGTTGCTCTTTATATACTCCAGCCCCCTCCCTCCTACCTGATTGACAGGCGAATGAGCCTATCGGCTCATCGCCTGGTATAGCAGGCACGCAGGGTGGCCCGACGCGAGGGCGGGCCCGCCCTGGGGATTCCCTTGAGCCGTGCGCGTGCGCACGGCTCGGGCCTGGTGGCCGGGGCCGGCGCGCTTCCTCCTTCGCTCCCCCGGGATGGGGGAGAGGATTGTCCAGCGCCGGACGACTGGCGGCGGGGGACGCGGGCGACGGCCCGGCCGGCTGGGAGCTTCCTGGGTTGGGGGCCCTCGGGGGTTCGCTCGTCGGTGTCCCCGAGGGGTCTCGCCGGCCTGGCGACCCCTTCCCTTGGATCTCGGGGACCCCAGCCTCCCTGTCTTCGGCGGGAAAGGGGGTAAGTCTGGGGTCGCCCGTGGGGGACCCCTGACAGATGTCATTTCTCTTCTTTGTTGTTTAAAGAAGTTGTTTCAGTAGGAAAGGTTTAATGGATTTAATAGCCATGTGCAGAAGGCTTGATGCAACAACAACCTTGCAAGGTAGCCTTGGTAATCTTCAACCACCAAAACAGAAAAAGAGAGCAAAGAAACGTGGTTTAAATATTAACAATGATCAAAGACTATTATAACCAGCAGCAATGTAAATCGAATGAAGTATATCAGGATTCAGGTTATAAAAACTCAATTTATAAAATGTCAATTCTATATTGGAAATTGGTTTAAATATTGTTTGCATATAAATCCCCTATAGATAGAATAGGGAATTAGGATAGCAAAGGAGGGGTCCGAGGAAAGGTTTTGAGGTTATGGGAGGGAGAAATGAAAATCCGGAAGACCGAGAATTGTCACCCCGAGGAGGAAAAGATGAGTTAGGGAATTTCCCTATAAAAGAATTATGAAACATTGTTAAGAAAACTGTTTTTATTTTGTTGTCTCAGGTCTGCTGTATTTTTAATGTTGTTGTTTTCTTTTGTATATTTCAGGTTGACTGGCAAAATAGCTAAGGAAGTATTATGAGTTGCCAGAAGGCAACATGGATTTAACTCCTTTAATATTTATCTTAATAGGTCTGAACCCGGAACTCTCTGGAACCGAAAGAGTCAAGAGCCAAAAGCAGTTGCTACGGATTGAATCCCAGGAGAATGGAGCCACTAAAAGGAGAGGCTCCCCAGCTTTGTGAGAAAAGAATCATGTGTATTGGTGCCATTTGTCGGTGTGGAGAAGCCAGCCCAAAATTCAGGGACACTGAGTCTGGCTCCAAGATGGCAATATTGGCAAATGCTGGCACCAAGCAGGAAGATTCCAGAATCCAGAAACTTTTAAAAGGACTGACCCCCGTTTGCCTCCTTGAGATTTGGGGGTGGGGTCTGTTTGATCACAGTCATATGTGTCCCAAATCAGGTTTGGAGGGGAGTAACACATGGTTTTGCATCCATTACCAGTTAAAGGAGGGGATTGCTGATCAGGATCAATGAAACATTGATCCAAACTAACCCAAAGAGCTGTCTGCTGGCAGATGCAAACTCCCTGCTCCTTTGTGGTTATCAAGATGGAGAGCAGAACACAAAAAAAGCAATGGCTGGACTAGCACCTGAGGCAAGTGCAAGAGACACAAAGGATTGTCATTTGCTTTGCTAGACACCTTTTAAACTCCTCTAACAGAGAAATTGTGTGTGGCTCGAATCATGGTCAAACAAAACGTTGCCTAAGAAGTAAACTAGGCTGTGCCTTGTATTGATTGCCACCGACAAGCAGAAAAAGAGACATTTGGGGATCAAACCCTGCTAAGGGGGGAGAACAAATAAAAATAATATTGCTTGTGTTGTTTATTATGTACCAGACCAAGAATGGAAAGGCTGGGACATGTCATGGTTAACATCGTGGATACCTAGCTTTGGATGGCTTAAGGGAATTTTAGTATTTGTTTTTATCATGATATTATTGCTTGCTATTTTGCCTTGTTTGATTCCATGTATCATTAAGTTCATAAGTGCATGTGTAACTAGGCTTGTGCAACAGCAGACTAACTTGACAATGCCAGCAATGTATGATCAAATGATACAAGAAGATGGCGAAGAAGAGGAGGCTGAATCATATAAAACTGCTATAGCTATGCAAGGAGAATCATTAAAGGAAAACTGAGTTAAAGATTCTAAGGGGGGAATGTGAGATGTACGATAGAATTTTAAGTTTACAATATACCTGTTTTAGCACAATGTATAACCACTATTTAGAACTTGGCTTTTAAGCAAGAATATTAACTGGCATTCTGGCTTCCATAAAATAGCTGACACTGCGAAAACAATGTAGCAAGGCAACAGAGGCCCAAGGTTGGGAGCAGGGTGGGGATGTACCGAGGAATAAAGATAACAGCAGAGGCCTGTAAGGGAGGGGGAAGGAGGCTCATCTAGTAAACAAAACTTATTTGGGAAACGAAAGTTATGAAACCTAATTAATTGGGGTGGAGACAATCAATGTATGCACTCAGACAACCAATGTATGTGCTCCAAATGCAGTGACGTGTTTTTCATGTTTTTTGTAAGAATTGGAAGGTATAAAAGCTCATGCTCGGCCCATACTCAGGGCCGTAGCCTTCCCTTTTGTCTCGGGGCTACGCTGCCAGTGATATCACTTACCAATAAAGCTGCTTCGTAATTCCTCTTCCTGCCATCCAGAGTCTGATTTAATTAGCTCCAGGTTACATTTCTGTTCACCTGCAGTCAGAGGTAGACTGCCTCTGAGCATGGAGGTTTCATTCCCAACATTAATTAGGAAGCTCCCTGCTGCAAAGGCCCACAAAGCCCAGCATCCCTGTTCCCCACAAAGGCCAGCCAGATGCCTCTGGGGCCATCCATCCAATATGGCACTCACTTCATCCCACTTCCTGGTGCAGAATGCCTGAATGTCATCTTCTACCTTGTCCAGTGGGCGCGTCTCAGTCAAGTTCAGAAAATGGAATGTGTAGTAATATGCAGAGAAAGCCTGGAGGATAAATAATAGGAGGTAAACGGGAGACAAGGCACGGGAGGCAGCAGTAAGGCGAGGGCCTGTGACAAAAACTCCCAGTAGAGGAAGTACTGAGGGACGGGTGTAATTCTGACTGAGCATTACTGTTATGAAGGAACAAGCAAAAATCAACATGGGAGGTGAAGGCATATGCTCCAAGGTTTTCCTGCAGCTACGCAAAACACTTTGCAACACAGCTCAGGTCTCTTGCAAGCTAATTTGTTCGCTCACAGCTACAAAACAGCTTGCTTTAAATCCAGGATCCTTGGTCCTTAATGGGCCGCACTGAACCTGAATTACCAGATCAAAGATGAGGCTTTTGATTAACTCGGAGCTATTTAGCTTGGCACTTGCAAACTGAGCAGAGTGACCAAAACTTAGAACGACCTTTCTGCATTAATGCTGTACAAATTGTATGAATGCGTTTTGCTTTTAGCAAACATTTACGAAGGTGGTAGAAAACAACACAAATATTATAACTGTACACTTTGTCTTTTCTTGGCATGAATACCGTGTCCTGCAGCAGGTCACACCGAGGTGCCAAAGCTGTGTTTCCTGACAGGTGTGCCTCCACAATGTCCCGTCATTGTATTCCCTTCCCGCTGGATATTTTGTGTAGTCAAATCATATATAATCAGGCACTCCTAGGGGGTGAACCACACTGGAGGCTTTTTTCAGCTGCTGAAGCATTGTCTGTTTGCAATCAACTGGAAGTGCAAAAGAATAGCAACCTTTCCCCCCCCCCCTAACCTCCCTAATGTTCTGTCCCACACCACTGGGTTGGGGGAAGCGCTATACCCTATGTCGCATATGCACAAAAAAGAGGCACATTTCTGTGTCTTTCCATGCACATCTTTAAAAAGAGCATTCTTGGCACTCAACAAGATAGTGAGACATCAATATCCTTCCATGTGCTCAACACAGTTTGGCATGGTGCCCACCATTTCCCTAGTTGTGTGCTTGAACAAATCAATATCCCAGTGACTATTATCCCCATATTGCAGATGGGAAAGACTGAGGCCAAGAAGGGAGTGGCTTGCCTAATGCCAGCTAGTGAGCAGAGGAAGAGATTCACAGCTGCCACACTGCACCAGCTCTCAGAGCTGAATCTGTACTAGACAGACATGACCGTGCCCAATCTCTGCATAAGCTCGAAGAACACAGCGCAAGCACACGTCCCACTCTCATCTGTGCTCCTTGGTCATTCCACATCAGCTGGTCAGGGGCCACAACATACCAGAAATTTCCCGTTGACTTTTGGCTGGTACACCCCGTTGAAGCCACAAGATCCGTTGTAGGGGCAGGCTGAGAAATCAAAAATCTTCATGAAGGTTTGCCTACACAGGGTAGCATTGCCTGTGCCCACCAGAGACACGTTCCTCAAGGGCGGGGGAGGCTGCATGGCACAAGGGCTACTGTAGATGGATGCCGTTGAAATGGACTCATTGTAGCCCAGGGGGTAGCAGGGGTGGTGGTGAACCTGAGACGAAGTGTTTGAGTTCTGGAAGCAAGAGCCACAGAAAAGACCTGGTCATTATGGCCATGCAAAAAAGAGGATATTTTGTTTTCACAGCAGTTCATATAGACATGATATCAAAGGAAAAGGGGAAGGAAAACAAGCTCAGTCAGGTCACAGAATGCCCTGGCAAGGTGGTTCCTTGGTAGAAAGCTTGGAAAACCACGGTTTTTACAGGTCAGCCAATTACAAAAAGGGCACTAATCACTTAGATAGACAACAGCCCTGACATTTTCAGTCACCCCCCATTGTATCTGCCTGGGCAGCTTTCGGACAGCAATGGCAAACTTACGACAATAATCCGGAGAAGATGTTTGAGAGCCTGATTCTGGCCATAGCACAGGTAGCTGTGAGTATAGATTGCATAGTTGAAGCCATAGAGTCGGAACTCCGTTTGGTTAAAAAACGGGCTGGCAGGAACAAAACTAATTTGGGTCGATGCTCCTCCAAGATCCAGTGCCCCCAGGATGTTGGCTGATGGAGGGTGGATCCAGTCCCGATCTTTAGCAGAATACTGTGAAGACACAACAGAACAACACTAGATTCATGGAGCTTTGGCATGGAAGGATACTATTTTGAAATCTGACAACCCCACCAAGTCTGGGGCCAATCTCCCTCCTTACCACCTTGAGCCTTCCCAAATCTGGTCTTTGTTTTGGTTGGTCCAGTTTCCGACAACTCTTGTTACTGGCAATCTAGGCTATGAAAGATCAAAGCACTCTATTCCGCAACTACTTGGTGCCACCTCTAAGCTGCCACTGGCTGTCTGCAGAGAGGGGCGAGGCCAGAGGCTAGATATAAATTGCATAGGAATCTGCCTTATATGGAGTCGGATCATTGGTCCATTGAGATCATGGTGGTATTGTTGACTGGTAGTGGCTCTCCAGGGTTTGGGGGTGATAGTACCCAACCCTACCTTGAAGATGTTGCCAGGGGTTGAACCTGGGATATTCTGTATGCAAGGCATAAGCTCTGCAAGCGAGACCCCTCCCAGCAAAACACTATTATTATTTTATTTTAGCATCCTTCCACATACAAGGCACTTTACAAAGAATGAGAGGGCAGGCCTCTGCCCCAGGAGCTTACAATCTAGAAAACAAACATAAAGGGAATGACGAGAAGGACTAGGTTATGAATTTGATTTTTATCCTAACCTTATTACAAGCTACACCCTATATGATTATCTCACCTGCTGTTTTAATCCTCACGGTATCCTGGTAGGTTAGTCTGACAAAACGGCAGCCAGCTCAAGATTATATAGTGAGCCTCATGGCTAAGTGGGGATTTGAACTCGGGGCTTCCTAAGCCTAAACACTACACCACAGGTGGCTTTCCCATTTATTGGAGGTGTTTTACAGGTATCCACACCTGTTCATACACAGTGCCTGTAACCCACCTCGGTGAAGGAGTTCAGCAGATAGTTGATGGTGATCCAGCCGTAAGCACCTTCCTCGTTCCCGCTAATGATCCGAGCCCCTCGGAAGCTCACGGGGTACTCCTGGATGGTCTTGGCAACTTCCTGCAGGATCTCGGTGGCCACTGACGCATTCTCTTGTCTGTAGGATTTGCAATAAAAGCACCATGAACATGAAGATCTAGGATGGCAAGTTGGGGTGTAGGATTTTGCACATCCGGCTTTTATTCTAAAAGCGGGGAAGATTCTGTCCCAAAAAGGCAATTCAAACTCCACACCAGGAAATGTTAGATTCTGCAATCAGATGCAAGTTCAGCAGGTTGGAAGGAAGCCAAGCCGGAACAAGGAATCAGGCAAAGATCCACTGACCAGATTCTTCTGGAGCTGGCTGCTTTGGGCTTCTAGAAGCTTTTCAGGATCAGAGAAACAGCAGAGGGTTCTCCTCCCCTCCCCTTTAAAACAATTCTATCAGGTTCTCCAGTCCGATTCCCAGCCATGCCAACCCCCTCGTTCCTTGGCTTTCACTGTGGTCCCCTGTGTCTTATACCTCAGTAGTCGCATGCCAGCTGTGGCTCCCAGATAAGCAGGTGCTTCTCGCTGCCTCTCTCGGGGAATCACTGTCATGGCGGCATCCAGACATGCCTGGAGGGAAGCGCCTGCTTCTGGCGGATTGTTGGCATAACCCGATATCCCAGAGCCTGAAACACAAAAACAGAGGTCAAAAACTGCCCCGTGTTGGGACAGGCCCGGAGATGCTATCTGATGAGAGCTGGTATGTGCATCACATGCCCTCCAACATTTCACAGACAAAAGCAGGGATGTGCTTGAACACCCCAATCTCATACTGAGGTTCAGTGCGCCAGCTCCTCCCTCCTTGACTGACCCGTTGCTACAGGCTCAATTCTGCTGCCGTGGTTTGTATGCTTTGTGAGCATGTCTTTTGCTCCTTTAAAACCCAGGAGAGCACCCGCTTCTTGGATTATTTCAGATATACCCCCAAACCATAATTGTCCTACATTAAGCTATCAGCAGTTCACAGTATACCTCTGCATCTTCTGGGTGCAAAATGGCAGGCTCTGCATTAGTGCTCATTGCGCATACATCGATGCTCGCGATTGCGACACTAAGGAAATGCTTTCGGAATGGGCAAAGCACTTTAAAAATATTATCCTGATGTAATCTTTACAAGAGCCCTGTAAGGGTATCATCATCATCATCCCCCCCATATTGCAAGTGAGGCCGAGAGAGAGCAGCTTGCCCGAGGCCACCTAGCAAGTTCAGAGCAAAGGTGAGATTCAAACCAGGAACGTTCTCATGTGCAGCTCAGCCTTTTAGCCACTATGCTAGAGCAGCTCTCTGAGGCAGCTGCTCCCCACTCTGAGACTTAACTGTAAGAGAGTTCAGGACACGGAACACTGAAGCATGAGGACTAGCAACTTATGCTAGAAGTTTTAAGAAGGCATTCTCCAAAAGGCAAACATACGCCCAGTGATTTGCTAGGGACAAGTACCAGACTGGTTTCAGGTAACAAGAGAAAGTTGGAGCACATAGTGTCAAGGTTATCAGCAATGGGTGAACTCAAACCTTAGTCTCTGGCAGTCGCGTCGCGACGACGCGCGTCACCCCAGAGCGGGCGCGCACGTCGCCCTTAAGGGGAGGCTCCGCCCCCGCGCGTGACGTCACGCGCAGGAGCAGAGCGCCCTCCCCGCTCCGTTTTCGGCTCATTTTGGAGCCAAACGGACACAGGGGAGGGCGGGCGGGCCCACCCTCCGCTCCAAACTGTAAGTGGGGGGGTGATCGCGCGTCACCCCTAGACACGCGACACCCCCCGGCGGCCCGCCCCCCCCGCTTCCCCCTGTCGACGCCAGTGGTCTCTGGGGAGCTGGGCTGGAGTCTTGTTTAATGCAGACAGCTTTGGTGGTTTCACCTCTCCTCACTGTCATTGGGCACTGCTCTTTTTTTTTTCTTTTTCTTTTTAGTATTTTTATCCCGCCTTTCTCCCCGAAGGGACCCAAGGCGGCTTAGTGTCTTTCCTAGTGTCTCCCAAACACCAAGAATTGCATTCAACCCATACTCTGATATTGACCTCTGTCCCAGTTTCCCTGATGTATATTAGAAACAAGTAGAACACTGACCATTGACATGACAGGAGAAGGTTTGACTGACTACGCCTGTGTTATTCTCTTTGTCCGATGGCCACTGGTAGACAAACAGGGAGGTGTGAGAAGAGCCTGCATCAAACACCAGTCCATACTGGAAGGAAGATATTCAGAAAAAAAGGGTCAGGTGGGAAAAGCAGCAGTTCTGGTTAACATAAACTTTGTAAAACCTGAGCTGCTCCTTGCAAGACATCAGCTGCTTTGCAGACTTGATCAGGAATGGTTTCAGAAGTGGTAGGACCTAGTTCCTTCCTTGATGCTTGCCCATTAATCAGTGTGATTTTGGATGTTAGATATTCGAGTGGAGGGAGAAGAAGCTTTCTGTCCTCTTCCCAAAGGTGTGAAGTTCAAATTGGAACTGACATCACAATTGCTTCCTGTTCTCCCACCACCATCACATATCATGCAATTTCTGCAAACACTCTTAAACGTATCACATAAGCATGCTCAGTAAGATCCATCAAGTTCCATGGCACTTACTCTTCAGTAAGGGTGCATACAGCCTTTAATCATGTCTTGCCACTTTTTTCCTTCTGGCAAGCAAGTCCACCTTCACCACACATTTGACAGTCAGAACATATTAGTGAGTCAACCACTCCATGAGTCAGACTGTCTTACTCCTTTTGTTTGGTTTTCAAGTGTAGCATGAATTTTTCATTTAAAAGTATGTTCATCACTTTGAAGAATAAAAAACAACCACCACAACCAAATCCCATTTTTAAAGGGGTGCATGGGGATGGTGGGTTTGTGACTGTACAAGCACTGGCAAATGGATGCTGTGCACTGTTAGTCTCTACTGAAACTGAAACTGGCAGACACAGTTTCTTCTGAGCATGGTTCTAGACAGGGAATTCTACCCTATAATAAGACATAAGAAGCTGGGTAAGAAAAATAATAAAGCTCTGACAAAGAAACCTTGGATTTTAACAGCCAGCCAGCGGAAGAGACCTGTCTGACCCAAAAGCTTGCATTCTCAACTTTAGTCACTAGTTGGGTTCAAACTTCAAATGGTCCCGACTCCCACTTACCCTACTGTTCTTCTCTCAGCATAGCAAATTGCACTCACCTTGTTGCCAGAAGGCAGCGCGACTTTGTGGATTCCAACCAAGCTAAGGATCAGGGCCACAAGGGAGAATACGGCCAGAACCAGCAGGGCTGCAGGGACATACCAGTTGCTCCATTTGATGCTCATTTCTTTAAAAATATAAAAAAGCGATCATATTCTTATTTCATTTGCTTATGTTCTTGCCTTTGCTGCTCTAGTTGCTATTATCTGCCATTGTATCAACTGGGCATTCTTGCATATTTTTCATTTTTATAAAACATAAGGACATTGTTATAAGTTATAATCTGTTTCCTTTTTTATTGTTCTTCTTTACAATTAAAAGCCATCTTGTAAATTGTTCTGAATCAAAAGCTATCAACAGTTTAACTAATAGAAATTGGATCAAAGTGCTCTGTCTTCCAACACTGGCCAGCCAGACACGCAGAAAAGTGAACAATCAGGGCAATGACTGAAGATCGCCATCCCTTGTTGTCTCGTAATTGAGGTACACTGTTTCTAAACATGGAGGATCCATTGTTAGCAATTATATGACTATTGGTAGGCCAACCCTCCAGGAATTGTTTCCGATCCTTCCTTTTTTTAAAAGGAGCCTCTGAGGTTGATGGCCATCACCCCGCTTCTTGTGATAAACACCCTTCCGATGAAGCTCACCAAATGTAGAGGTCAAGTATCTTCCACCTTCATTACAAGATGTTTATAGGCAGGACTGATTTTGAGGTTGAACCAGTCGACACCAGCATGTGTCTGCAACATCTGCTGAATCTTAATAGCACTTCCATGGGAAATCTTGCAATCTACTGGGATCCCCAAGTCTATCTTGGGGCTAGAGATGGCTGTACATCTTGACATGTGTCTACTGAGTCAGCTTCTACTGAGTCAGGAAGTTGGTTCACCTGGGGCAGCACTGTTGGACACTGACTGGCAGCAGCTCTCCAGGATTCTAGACTGAGGGTTTTTGTTAGTAGTACAACCTGGAGATGCTGGCAGGGATTGAACCCAGCCAGGACCTCCTTCATGCAAAGCAGGTGGCCTACCCCGGCGGAGGAACAGCCCTTCTGGCTTTTTCCAGGCTCCCAAACAAACGTTTCCCACCTCTCATCTTTGAAACCTGAAGATGGAGAACAACCCAAAGTCACAACCCCCCTGGATGACGTGAGCACCACCTCTGACTGACTCCATCCCAGAACCAATTACACGGATCATTAGAGACCCACATGCGGAACAGAAACCTCCCAAACCCCAAACAAGACTGTGATAGAAAAGCATGATTTCTTTTAACCCCAAGAGTGCTGCAGAGCATGTATCAAGATTCTGAAAAACCTGCTCCTTTGCAAGGAGGCACCCGAAGCGGAAAAAAAGGAGTAGTGATTATTATTTACATTGTTTTTTACATAGCACCATCAAAATGCAGGGCACTCGACAAATACAAGAGGACATAGGAAACTGCTTTATACTCTTGGGTTCATCTAGCTCAGCTTTGTCAACAGACACAGGGATATTATTACCCCATATTGCAGATGGGGAAGACTGAGGCAGAGAAGGAGTGACATGCCTACTGAGTTCCTGGTAGAAACAATATTGAAAAAACAGAAGCCTGCAGGCTACACTGTACTACAGGGTATCGAGACTAGTCAGGGAACAGGCTTAATGAAAAAAAGGTGGGTTCTGCAGGAAGAGAGGGGGCAGCATCAGGCTGGCATGCAGAGAGAGAGAGGAGAGTTCTAGGGTTTTTTCCTCCAAAGCAAAACATTTGGAGAGAAGTTTGGGAAATGCTGTCCAAAGAGGCAGGAACTTATATAACCTCTGCAGACGGAGGGAACCCTTTTGGCTCTCAGAAGGAGAACTGACATCATGTTTCTCTTGGCGGCTATGCCAAGTCCGCCGGTAGCCTGCAGCAAGGTAAACACAGAGGGAGACTTGGTCGGGCACAGGGCGAGAGGATCCTGGTTCAAAGAAATGACGTCTCTTTCTTTCTCTTGGTTTTGTGTGCTCTGGTCAGGGCAAGGCAGGGCAGGGCAGGCAACTGGAACCAAGGTGGGGAACAAGAGGCAGACCCTGCACTGGCAGGCAGCATCCCTCCTAGGTTCAGACAGGCCTGGAGATGCTGCCAGCCAGGGATTCAACCTGGGAGGGAGAAACTGCAGGAAGTAACTGGAGCTTCCTCCGAGCCCTCTCTACCCATTGGGTGTCTGATCAAGGCTTTGACCAGAGAAGGAACCCAGCATGGTCAGTCGTACTGCGGGGAGGTGTGGCACACTCTGTGCCCTGCCACACCTTTCACCACAGATGTGGTGCCCTCCTAGGAGATTAGCCATAAGTGAATCGTGTTCCCATTTTCCCAGCCCCATTCCTGGATTCGTCAGCCACAATTTCACCTCGGGCTTCCAGCCACATGTGAACCGGCAACAACCCACGAGCTGGACAATGCAAAGAGGGCTGGCTTCATGGGTCATCATTCTGTGCTCATAGCCTTTGCGTGGTGGTGATGGGGCACACCCAGGTAGGACAGGGCCATGGAGGGCAGTTTGCTGAGGATTCCCTGGAGCCTGGAGCCAGGCTAGTTCTGGGCCTAGGAAATCCCAGAATTATAGGATAGCTGACCGACAGGGCAAGCTGTGGGTTAATAAACCAGAACGGTCAATAGGGGTTTCCTCAATGGGAGCTAATGGTTAAGTGATAACTAGGAAGCGCTTTCTCGCTCTCCCCCCCCCCCCCATCAGAGCCTGCACAAGAAGATACCTCTCCCGGATAAGGGAAGGGGTTCAATATGGCAGGGGTGGGAAGACTTCAGCCTCATGGGGATCGACTATTCTTTAAACTACAACTCCAAAGGACACCAACAGGTGCCAGACACCAAATGGTGGCTTAGGGGGCAGACCCAATTACATCCTGCACCCACTGAGATAATCTTCATAATCAAGGTCAAACCAATGTCTGAGTTACTACAGATCACAGGTTTGAGTACAAAACTCTAGAACTGTCCAGCAGAGCTGCACAAAGGCCTGGTCAACAGCAAAGCAATGAATATGCCCAATTTACAGATGAGGAATATGGAGACCGAGAGAGAAGCAATTAGCGCAAGGCCAGCCAGGACAGATATTTCAAGATTATTAAAAAACTATTGGGAGTCAGAGCCACCTTGCTGTTCTGCTGCAGTTTTAACCCAGAGATCTACCCAGAGATCCCAATTGACCCTCTGCCCATTTCTGGCACATGGGTAGTGGTCAGTCCAGCTGCCTGTAGGAATGCAAGCTGTTTGCTGTCCCTTATGCAACACTTGTCTATTTGTTGAGAAAGTAAATATTACAACAGTGATATAACTCTCCTATGTTCTCTCTGCCCCAAAAGGAAAACAAACATGAGTAGCCTGCCTCTGAAACTTCCCCGAAAAAAGATACCCAGGACCAGTCTCCTTTCCTCCACATTGGGATCAGCAGCTCCCAATACGTGGCCTCTTCCTGGGTCTCCAAGTCCCCTTTCCTGAGCTTTAATTACCCTCTCCTTTAAAAAAAACCATGCCCTGCTCCAGCTAGATGCTACAAGTGTCCAGAAAATGTACCACCTCTAATAGAAGCATATGATGCTTCTAGTCAGGTCACTAGTCCATCTAGGTCAGGATGGTCACTGACTGGCAGCATCACTCCAGGGTTTCACGTCAGGGGTCTTTCCCAGCCCCCCCCCCCGGAGATGCTGCCAGATTGAACCCAAGACCTTCTGCCTGGAGAACACTGAGCTGCAGTCCCTTCCTCTGCAGATCAATGTGAATAGTCTTACTGAAAATGTTGTGTCCTTTCCTCGAAGTCCCTCTGATCATGTTTTGCCCAAACAGGAAGCAGAGGAAGAAAAACTCCAAAAGGTTGTAAGATATGTCAATAGAAACATGAATTCCTAGTTCATTTTGAGCCAATAGGTTGTCAGTGGCAATGGAAATATAAAATGGATTACAACCAGCATTTACCAAATATCAAACGTTAAAGCGACCCGTATCGTGCCAGCTTGGAAAGATCATCAAATGCCATTCAATTGTATATTGCTACTGCAGGAGCAAAAAAATAAATAAAATTATCACGTTAATATTTGTTCATATATCATTTTGTAGAACTGATTCCTCACCCAAGCACTCTCCCTCCTCTGCGTTCCTGCATCCCAAAGTCAATCTCTAATTCTCTGTTTTTGGGTTCGGAAGCCGTTTTGCAAAAGGAATACTGGCGTTGAAAATTAACAGTAATTTCATGTGATAATGCTTTCCCCACACTTCAAAGTTGGCATGAGACCGGTGGTTTGTTGCAGTATCAGTGCTTGAAATACCTGATGATATTGGGTGAAATAAGTTTGGAAAAATGAATTATATATAAATGTTTTCATTTCCTCAGAGAAAGAGCTCAGCAGCTCAGAATACATGAAACATGTTCTGGTTGGAGCATTTTACAATGAAAAATCCTTCCAGCATTGGGGGGCCTTCCCTCCTATCTCCCATGGGGTGTAGCTTAGTACAAGAGTATCAGATCCTGTCTTTCCATGGTCATAAGAACAGCCTTGCTGGATCAGGCCAAAGGCCCATCTACTCCAGCTTCCTGTATCTCACAGTGGCCCCACCAGATGCCTCAGGGAGCACACAGCCAACAAGATAACCTGTTTCCTGTTGTCACTCCCTTGCACCTGGCACAGAGAAAACTTACTTCTAAAACCAGGAGGTTGCTTATGGCTTGTAACTTGTGATAGTCTTTTCCTTCATGAATCTATCCAAACCCCTTTTAAAGGCATCTAGGCCAGGTGCCATCACCACATCCTGTGACAAGGAGTTCCACAGATGAATTATACGCTGGGTGAAGAAATATTTTCTTTTGTCTGTTCTAACTCTCCCTCCACTCAATTTTAGTGCATGTCCTTAAAGAGGTGTGGTGTTCTGAAGAAACAGAAAGCACTGGTGTCTGACCAGGTTTATGACCGGCTGGCACAATGGAAGCAGAAACTTGGCCAAAAAAAAAAAAAGACGACGACGACTTCTAAAAATGCCTTAGGGGAGTCCAACCATATTGTCAGCTGGGGCTCGGATCCGATGTGGGCTATGGTTGTTTCTTCAACACACACACACACACACACACACACACACACACACACACACACACACACACACACACCCCTACCTATCTGGGCTCGTGGTGGATTAATCCACATACTCTCTAATCCCCAGGGCAAACTGCGAACTGTTGTAAAATGCTCTGACCATAAGGGGGGAAAAAGACACTTTGTGAATTTGCCTTCATTGCCCAAGGCAAGGGTGGGCATTCTCCACCTACCTCCAGGGGGCAGAGCAGGAAAGGCGACGGTCTCCGAACACAGCAGCAGGTCGGCCAGGAGGGAACGGAGCGTGCGGCTGTCACCAAACAGTGCTCACCTCGATGTGCGGCTGTACAAAGGTTGCTGCTTGTAGATGGGCATTCAGCCAATCCAACGCCCACTTCCTCCCTCCCACACCCATCGTCGCAACTGGAGACTTTGCTTCCTTCTCCCTTTCTGGCATGGGGGACCCATCGTCGGGGCACACCCTGCCCCGCAAGTTTGTTTACTGGCCGGGACCCAGCAAGGCGACAAACGACAGTTTTGCACAGGAGGAAAAAAACAACAACACAGTTTCCTTGATGTCAAGGATATGGAGACGGGACGGTGCAGCTTCTATGGTTTCTAATCTCTGAAGGTGAATGAGCATCTGTGAATGCTGGAGGGAGGGAGGCCTAAGCACCCTGCCCTCCTTCCCAGGGTATAGCTGATAGTCTCAGTACTGGCCTACTTCACTTACCTGGGCCTGGGGCCTGTTCTGGCCTATGTTCTCCTGGCCGGGGGGGGGGGGAATCTACCAAGAGTGGTAGAGCCCCTACTTTGCATGTGGCAAGTCTCAGCTTCAATCTCTGGCAGCATCTCCAGGTAAGGCTGGGAAAGATCCTCGACTGAAACCTGGACAGACGCTGCCAGTCGAAGCATGGAACACAAGTTAGATGGAACAATGGGGGGGGGGGTCTGACTCAGTTAAGGCAGCTCCATAGGTGGGGAAGGGCCCATAGTGTAGTGGGAAAGCACAGATTTAAAATGCAGTGCAATAGCTCTAGCGAATTAAGATCTCAGGTAGCCAGGAAAGTCAGGGGACTTGTGCACCCAAGCTCTTGTGTTGCATTTTGTTACATCAGAAGTTGCCATAAACTGAGTCAGTCCCTTGGTACATCGTGCTAAGCGTGGTCAACAATGACTGGCAGCATCTCTCCATAGTTTCAGAAAGGGGTCTTTCTTTGCCCTACCTGGAGACACTGCCTGAACCTGGGACCTTCTGCAGACGAAGCAGCTCTACCACCGAGCTCCAATCCTTTGCCTCTCATTCCTATCCCGTTGTAGGTACGCACAATACCTACAACAATTATGATTGTAGTGGACCGATAACCAACGCAGTGGAGGAAGCCACCACACACTGCCAAGTCTTAGGACTAATTCACACATACCCGCGTGAGCACAGGAACATCTCTCGGCCATTTCTGGGTACAGGTTCAGTTTCCCCGGCAAGGAGTCTGGCTCAGTTGGTTAGAGCATTCGTCTCACAAATGCCTGAAGATCTGCAGGACAGCAGTTCAAGACGGCTGGAAGTCTGTCGGAGAGCTGCTGGGCCGAGCTGATAAGCTGCAGAGCCCTGTGGGGGAGTGGAGCTGCAGCTGAAGCTGAAGCGTGCTGAGGCGAATGCCAGAGAGAGAGAGAGAGAGAGAGAGAGAGAGAGAGAGAGAGAGAGAGAGAGAGAGAGAGAGAGCTGGACTGTGAAAGTAACATCTCGAATGAAGGGTTCTATGAAAGATTAGAACGTTATTATATTGTAAAAACCCTTTGGGGTTTAGAACAGCCTGCCCAAGTACACCGCCTTGAATAAAGTCGGAGGAGAAATCCAATGACCAGAAAGGCTCTGTGTGTGTGTGTGTGTGTGTGTGTGTGACATGAACAAAAAAACATAGCCAGGTTGCATGTGGAAACGAGCTTTTCCATCTCTTCTGAAAGAGGGGCAGATTCAGAATTTGGGGGACCTCCGAAGGAAAGGGGGCTTCAAATAGGTGTGCGACTGGCAAAATGCCACTGTGGGCTCAATTCTTGGTCACACTTGGCAACCAGCCACCACATACACCTGTCCCTCAATTCTTGTTCAGACATACTGTAGAGCACACAGTCACATAGTGACTCCAAACTTGTAGAACTTCAGGCATGTAATGGCCTGATGGGAAGGACAACACCTCTTTGATACGTCAACAGAATTCAGTGACAGTCCAGACCGGTTCAAGGTGTCCTTTTTTATTAGCTGTGGGAGGTAGAATGTTGCTCTTCAGAGTCCCAGAGGCAACGTTAATTAATCCCTTAATTAATCATACTGTATATCACAGGCAACAATTGTTGGCTACAGCTCCTTTTTGGGAGAAAGGATCAACTTCGAAGGTCTGGCCTATGAAGAACATTAAACCAGTCTGTTTATATGTATTTATCTTGTACAGAAAATGTGATGGAGCTTGCTAGTCAGAGGATCTCCAGCGTCGGGCCGTCTAGAAGGCCAAGCTGCAATCCTATAACGCTTACCTGGAAGTAAGTTCCATTGAACTCCATGGGTCTTCTTTCCGTGTGTAGGATTGCACTGTAAGTGAAGGCGTTGCCTCCAGCAGCAGACTGACAGGGGCGCCTGGATTGTCTGCCTGCTTCCCCTTCGCTCTAGATTTCGGAGATGAACAGAGTGGAAGAGGAAGTGTGAAGGAGAGGAGTGCTCTTGCACAGATGTATCCAGATGGCAACGAATTTCCCCACCCCTCCAGTTCAAGGCAGAGTTACGTATGTCGAGAACGAACAGAACTTCCATCTTCCAACTGAGGGTTTGGTTAAGGTTACAGTGGCTGCAGCGAAGAAATGGTGAGTTGGGGAGAAGGACTGGTTTCAGGTGGCAATGAGAAGCACCCTCAACAACCTCACAGAGTTTTTGAGCCAACAAGCATATATGAAACTGAAATGCAAACAGTCACAATCACGTTCCACAGCCAACAACAAAAGTCATCAAAGGCTCAACAGAAAGGTCTTAACGGGTCTTTTGAATGATAAAAGCGTTCTGGCACCTCCTTTACCCATCAGAGAAGGGCACTGCACAAAGGGGGCACCGCCACTGAAAAGAGCCATCTCCTTGGTCACCATCAATCCAACCTCACCCACCCCCCAGAGATGCCTCCAGATTCACCAGGGATACCCCTCCAGACAAAGGCTACTGAATTAGTGGATGCTGACATAATTTTTTCCATGCCCAACCTTAAAAATAAAAACTTCCACCACCACCACCACCCCGTCCAGATTCTTCAGGGCAAACTGTGTGGATGGGTACAAGGGAATCCCAGATGCCTGGAAAGACCCTGAGCTTTCTGGGCTGTCTGTCTGGGCAAAGGGGAGGGTGCAACACCAGAGGGCGCTGTTCACCGGGCTACCCACAGCCGCAAGGAGAAGGCTGTTGCCTATTTTGTTCCAGCAGCTGAGAAATATTACAGATCTTATTGAGAAAGAATGTCCCATTGCATGGAACCTACAAGAAGCTCAATGAAAGGAACTTCCTGAAGGTTTCAAGGAGATCAAGTGTTTGCTCCAGCCCATAATAACCTGATAGGTGTGGCATTTCTAGAGTGACTGACCCCATGCTCTGTGGACAAGAAAATCCCTGTGACCCTCGAGAGAACACTCAACGGGCCTTGGGAACTGGCCAGGTGTGTTTGTCCAAAAGGAGGCTGGGGCTGCTGGGAGTATTTGGGTCACAGGTGGAAAAGAAAGCATTTTTCAGACATAAAGGTCTGGTCTTGTAAAGGGATCTTGGCTTGACACGGCACCTGCAACACGTAGGCCTGCCAACAGCATTCTGGGACTCTTTTCTGAAGCTGACATGGGCCCTGCCCCCCCCAGTAATTCTGATCGCTCTGCTGAATTCACATAATGGAGCTGAAAGATGGGCGATAAGAGGGTGGGGAGGAAAAAAAACCGCACAAACGCACAGATACTTCCTATTCATTCCATGCATTTTTTCCAACTGGTTTCCTCTTTATGATTTGCCATTCAACAGAGTGCATTTTAGAAGCTTATTTTTTAAGCATAATGCCGTTATAATAATATAAAGGAATGTTCACGCATGTCTCGCCCTCATATAGCAAAATCAGATTGACCTTTTTACAACTCAAACACAGATAAACTTACCAGGGGTGAAGGAAGTCAACGTCGTCAAGAAACCCGGTATTTGGGGAGATGAGGAGGCTTAACCCCTTGCAGAATCGGTTGATGGAACTCACCACCACAAGAGGAGGCAATGGCTACCAACCTAAATGACTTACAGTCACGACACACTCTTATCCATTGCTTTTATCATTTATGTTTTACATTTTAATGCAGTGTGTGTGCACCTTATTTCATGTTGTTAGCAGCCTTAAAGATCTTAGTAGGGGAAAAAAAAGAAAAGGCAGGGTGTAAATACTTACCGGTAATTGGATAAATAATTTTTTTTAAAAGGGAATTGGACACACACACAAAAAGGGGGGGGGGGAAATTGGACACATTCTAAGAAAGGATAAAACTTCAGCTTCAATCAAATTGAACTTCCATGTTCAGAGGCAGTGTACCTCAGAATACCACTTGCTGGGAGATAAGCAGCAGAAGGGGAGGACTACAAGTCTGCAAATTTAATACAGACTGCCCTCCCAACTGCCTTTAATAATAATATTTTTTTTTAAAAAAAAAAATAACACCACCAGATTTGTGGATGGGTCTCCCATCATATATTATATGTAGTTGGGTCCTAAACTTGTTGCAAAACATTGGTTTTCTCCCCTACTAGATCAACCAGTTTCCCCAAATTAGATAAAGCTGACAAAAAGAAGAACAATGAGACAAAACACAGGCTATAGTATTGAAATCTTCACAACTGTTGGCTGCCTGCAAGGGTGCCACAGCCGCTGGTTCAACTGTTGAGAGCAATATGGAATGTTCACAAACATTCCAGCTACTCTGGTTTTTAAAACTTGACCCAAACCAAAGGGCTGTTGGTGGAAAAGGCTGCAGAGGAGGAAGGAAAAGGCACCATCACAAGGGCAGTCAGCTCTTAAGAATATATGAAAAGTGTACAAATGGCTGGTATATAAATGTGGTTGCACAAGTGTATGAAACGAAACAAAACCCAAAAAGGTATTAATTTACAATTCCTGTGAATTGTTCACATAGACCAACAAGGTGACCCATTTACGTTCTACTGAAGTAGATGGTGACCATCACAAATTTCTTTACAAATGGAGAACAAGATGAAGGATGGGAGATGAATGAGAGAGTGTGCTGTGCAGTGACAGAAAAGGACAGTGAGAGAAAAGAACAAGAACAATGTTGTTGCCATCCTCAAGGTTTCTTTTTATTAAATCACATCTCAAAACCTAGACACTTCCATTTGCATGGAAAAGGATCCTTAAATACAGAGCAGCAAGACAGAAGATGACAGGCCCAGATTGCAGTGGCAGACAAAGAGACCTCCTACTTGGAGACGAGTCAACAAGGTAATTGTCATACTTGAGGACACTCTTCAGGGAGAGGGTGGTGAACAAAGAACTGTCTTGCAGGATCATATCCATACCCACCAAATCTAGCGTTTTGTTTCCAGCAGTGGCTGACTGGGAGCTCGCAAAAGGAAAGGGAGACTGTGACATGATCTAGCAAAGCAATTCTTCTGTTCAGAAGGTCAATGGCTGATACCTAAAGAAGGGAAAGAATTACCCATACAGCAGTAACTGCTGGCTTCAGGATTTCCCACTGCAGAAGAGGCAATTCAATGATTTTAAAAGTGGCTTGCCTCTTCTGTAGCAAAAACAGCTGTGCTAAAAACAGCAAGCAAATTTTCAATGGCATGCAGAGTTTATTCCTGCATGTATATATCCCTTCTGTGGATCATGACCCATGTCTTTCACCAAAAGCATGGCTGGAAACTACAGCACAGTCCAAGTTCATACTGCAAAAATTCTCCATTATCTGGGGCTCCAGCCACATCTGTCTAAAACTCTCTCACACCGGGACACAAGAAGCAATAATTCATGTTTCCCATTTTCATATCTGCTGTTTTGTATCCTGTCCTTCCATGGCACCCAGGATGGCATATAAAGTCATGCGTCTTTGTCCCCCATTTATCCTCACAACAACCCTGTGAGGTAGGTTAGACTGAGAGAGAATGATTAGCCCAAGGTCACCCAGTGAGCTTCATGGCTAAGTGGGGACCTGAATACCGAAGTTTCCCTTTCCTAGTCCAACACAAACCATGATACCACACTACCTCTTTCTAGGATCCACCCAGAACAGGCTGGCATTATTCATGCCTTGTTCCTATGTATAAAAAAAATCTCAAACCATTCATTGACACTGTGTCCTTCCTAAGAAGTTCAGCCCCATCAGTACCATACCACCATTGTGAACTGATCCAAATTTCCAATTATCCACATATTATGGAGAACTCCTAGCTATCTGGCACTCATAACTCTATGATGGGCCAAATTGGAATCTTCTACCCAAGACTAAGAATCATGGTTGTGATGGAGTCACTCTAAGGGAGAAGGTTGTCATCATTCAGGGGAAATCAAGGCTGTCTCTTTCTCACACCCACACACACAACTAGTGTTTCTAGGAGGGATGAAAGGTGAGAAAGAATGGGGTTATCATCATAGGAGATCCTGCTGTGTTATTGCTGTATACTCCCCCCTCCCCGGAGGAATGAGTCAGCCTCGATGAGACACCACTTTGCACCAGTACAATGGTACAGCTGAGCTCTCTGCAACCGACCACAATAGAGTTGGGAGTGAGCATCGCTGGGGTCAAAAGCTCGGCTGCTTCATATCTTAGGGTTGGGAGACAATGTAGAGACTCAAAACTTTACAATCCAGCAGGGATCTCGCAGCACAGAGAGCACATCTATACCGATATACTGGAATTTCAAGAGATTTTCATCCACCACCCATATGAGCAACCAGAAGCTTAAATACCAACATGGTGTCCAAACAGAGTTTATCACAATTTAATGGACTGGCCTGCTGCGTCTATGGCTCCCTGGATCGAAGTCTGGAAGAGCACCACAAAGGGACACAGGGTAGAACGTGCTCTGCCACGTACAGTGGTAGCTAATGCTGAAAGAGGGGGTGCAGCTCATGGAAGAGCAGACACGTTGCATGTATAAGGTCCCAGGTCCAATCCCTGGCAGCATCTCCCGGCAGGCCTGGGAAAGAGCCTTCTTTGTCCCACCCTGGAGAGTCACCGAGAGTCTGAGTAGACACCACGGAGCTCACTGAGTACCAATGGTCTGACTCGGTACATGACGGCTTCTTACGGCTCAAGAACATTTCTTTGGAGCAGCGTAACAGAACGTGGAACTGGGAGGAATATTCTGGACAAGCCTGATAGCACAGCCGTGAATGTTGCTGGTGTTAGTGCACCAAAGCCTTCCCAGGAAGACAGCAGAAGGCAGTCACATTAGTCCTCGAGTACCTGCAGTGTCTGGAGGCCCCCCAGATTTACTACTACCCGTAGTACCAGAAGCCACAGGACTACAACAGCTGTACTGGGTTCACATCGTTAGGAATTGACAGCAGCACAAATGTGTCTGGAAGTGTCTTGCCTCTCCCCAGAGCAGACTCCCTGCCCTACAGGGAGGCCCTGCTCCATCTTCCCTTTTCTTGGGAAATATAGTTTGCAGGTGCTTGGAAAGTATAGTTTGTAGGCGCCAGAGGCAATTCTGTAGCACTCCCTCACAGGGAAGTCCAGTTACATCAGTCTCTTCTGGTGGGAGCAGGTTAGAAGGCAGGTGAAGATCGGACTTCCCTGGTAGGACTTCCAATTTGTCCCCTGCATCTTAACAAGTATTACTTGCTAAACTAAGTTTAACAAGGGACTATTACTTGTTTTAAACTGGCATGTTCAGATCTGTTTGTTTTTAAAACTTTCCAGCATGAACTGTTCCTTCAAAATATCTTTTAACATCCAATGTGTGTGTTACAAACCATTTGAAAAACAAAACAAAACACTGTATAATTTTCCCCTCTCTAGATTAAGAGCTTGCAGGAAGATACAGTCCATTTTACCTTGCGTAAAGCACTTGGTTGTGGTGGTGTATTTTTAATGCTCTGTATGAATAACAATGTTTATTAGTATTAATAAAACATAATCAATAGGGATGAGGAGGCAACAGCCATGCTTCTCAGAAAGATCATGGGATTATAGCAAAACACGCTCTCAATATGGAAGGGCTGTGTCTGCCTTCTGTTCTGGACTGTTTTAATTGGCCTGTTATCACTTTTTGCTTCAAGCAATCAATAGACTATTAGAGCTGTTTTGCATTCGTAAAATCAATTCTGCACCAAGGGAATTCCAACCCTGCTCCAAGGAAAGGTGAATTTTGCAAGCCATATATAAAACTGCACACAACAAGCAAACTTCCATATATTTGCTTACTTCTGTATAAAACTCATTCTGTTTTTGCTGGTCATGAAAAGGGGGAGAAGAGCAATGCCTGCTGAGTCGCACACCTCTGTCCAGTCCCTTGAAATCGCATTCAACAACTCCCACACCTCACCTCAACTTCAGGAGGTGTCACAAAGTTTCAAGCGTGCTGTTGTGGCCTTAAGGACGAGAACCTCTGCCCCTCTCCTTTAAAATGTCAAATTCTGTGCTTCCCACGTGCAACAACAGAAAAATGGAATCCACGACGCAGACCAGAGTTAGAGACCTCTTTGGGGATACTCTGGTCAGTCCTGGTGACTTTGCTTAGAACACTGACCATAGGAAAGGATTCAGAAGAGAGACCCAAGCGATCACCAAGGGGACAAATCAATCATGCAAGGACAGCCTGACAGACCCAGGTACGCTTGGCCTAGAGGACAGGAGGTTACGGTGGGATATGCAAGAAAACGCCATAAAAAGGAGGAAGAACAGCTCGCCCTGTCCAATGAGAACAGGACCGGAAACAATGGCTTCGAACTACAGGGAGGTAGATCTGGTTTAAAAATGTAAGGAAACACTTTCTGACTGTACAGGCAGCAGTTTATGAATGGAATGAGGTGTCCAGGGAGGGTGGTGGATTTTCCCTCTTCTTGGAGGCCTTTGCCAAGATGGACCCCTCGAATTACAGAATCCAACGCACAAAGGGCTGCATCTAAGGGCTGCTCAATACACGACTTTTTCCTTCACAGAGATAATCGAGGAAAGCGGATTGCACCAGGTACCATCAGCACAGCCACAAGATGCTGCAACAGCTGCTAGCACAGGAGGGGCTCCAAAAAGGGAGCTGGACAGGTTCGTGGAGGAATCGTCTACCAGTAGTTGTTACCTACAAGGGCCAAGAATTGAACGCCAGGGCCAGAAAGTGGAGACAAACAGTAGGGAATGTCTATCGCTCATCGTGCCCCGATAACGGACTTCCCTGCTGGAGCAGCGCTCTTGGACACTAACAGATTTTCGGTCTCACCTGCCACAACAGGCCTTACACATCTGCATTTGCAGGGTGGCACGAGTGCTTAATCTGCCACAACCACACAGACTGGACTGCCGTCCTGCACACTAGCTGTCTGACCCATGGGCTAAAGGGAAAAAACATATGTGCATTGTGGTGAACCAAAATGCACTTTCCATTTTCACCAGCCCCCTTCACAGGCAGCAAAAAACCTGAAGGGGTTTCAGAGACTGGGGGTGCAACATGAGGGTGAAGGGGGGATTGCCAGCGACAGCAGTGGCCTTCTTGATAGACAGCGGCTGCCATTTTTCCCCCCTCCAAGCATGGCCCTGGGCACGACAATACATGAAAATGGGAGTGGCTGCTACAGGTGCTGCCAAGGTTGGTAGCAGAGGGAGGGGTACTTGGCACAAAAAGGAAAGTCGGTTGACACACACACACACACAAGACACCCCAACTTGATCTAAAGACGATCCGTTCAGAACTTTTAGCTCCGCTCTGCTGCAGACATGACTCTGTACACACTTCCTCATAGATGGGAGATTACCTCTGTGTATGAAAAGCATCACGCATGACGTCCACCCTGAGAAGAATTTATCAAACCCCTGCCAGCGCCACCCGGAAGCACCATGGAAGAAAGTCTCTTGCGCCCCCCAGTGGCGCAGCTATGAGAAGACAGTAGAAGGTACCCACGTTTTACAGGAATTAGTAAACCCTCTGTGGGAAAGTGTTAGATTTGCCAAATAAACCATGTTTCCATTACTGTATTGTTATTTTCAGCAACTGTACACTACACCCATGGCTGAAATTAATTTTTAGGGGAGGGGAAAAAGAATTCTCAAAATGTCCTCGTTTGGTTTCTGAGCAAATATTTGAATATAGATTCTCCTAATCAGAATTTTGTTCAAAACTTCCCAATTAAGGACACCCAGAAAGGGCTCCAAAAAACAACAGACCATTCAGAACACTCACTATAGGAAATGTCCTTAAAAACCGAGACCATTCCAAAAGGTCAAATTTTAACTGAAATAAATTTCAAGTTGCTCCAATACTTCCTAGTCATCTCTCAAATCCAACTCCCAGGACAGGTTTAATAGAATAAATATAAACAGACAATGAGGACTGAGAGAGGGGTTCAAGTTATCTGCCCTGGTGGTTATCCGTCAATTATACAAGTGGCAAGAAGAGATGGAGAGCACAACCAAATGGAGAACTTGGGGGTCGTCACTTTATCACAAGGAAGGTTTATCGTGTACACTGGTTTTCACTTCACAATCTTCTCAGAAACTAAGAGAAAACAGGAGAGGTCACTGGGTTAGTCTCCCAAGAACTGCCGGGAAAGAACACACAGCAAACTCCACCCATAAGTCACCAGGAAAACCACACCTCCTTCGGAGGGCTCTGCCTCCTTGGATATTCACGCCACCTGAACAGGTAGGAGACCACAAAAACTAATACCGCTATTTCAAAGTATTTCCTCCAAGAAGGTAATAAACCCAATATTGGCCACCCACAGACGATCACCACATACTGGGTTTGTCTGGAGCAGAAACGAAGTGTAGCAATACGTCATTGGCAAACAGTCCTCTCCATGGCCAGGCAAGTGGGGAGGGAATTATGCCCCCCCCCCAGTACAACCGAGTGCTACACACAGAGGGCTTCACCTCTGAAATCAAACAGCCACAGCTGATGGCTGCAACTCCACACGGCAGCCAAAGGATTCAAATGTGCCTTTCAAAAGAAACATCATAGCAAGGTTGAGTGCAGCAAGAGTCTTTGTGAAACATGGCTATTCGTTTCTAGTTTGTTATATATACTCATGAGAACGGACCAAGATCCCTCTCGGCCACATCACTGTATTTCTAAACTAAAAACGGTTAGCAAAACCCCAGTTTTGCCAAGCTGCAAAGACTGCTCCTAAGTTAACAACCTATATTTTGAAGGGAACCTGCAGTCAGGGTTCAAAAACTCTGCAGACATGCAGGTCTGCGAAAGAAGCGTGTGGAAAAACCAACCTGCTGGTGATTATACATGTATATATATATATATATACGTCTACAGAAGATATATTACTATTTCAAATATATTTTCAAGCAGACTGAAAAATATCATCTATTGGTTATTGACGTGTGTTTACCTCGATAGCTAATTAAATATTCCCTCTATTCGATATAAAAATTGCACTTATTTTTGTTTCCCTATTAAAACAAAACAAGATCTTTTGAAAGTCTGGATTTCCTCCACCCGACGCAAAGATTTTGGAACTTGCTGCCCACAGCGTGGAGGGTTGAGCACAGCATCCTCGCCTCCCAAAAAAGAGGCGTCAGCTTGAGAGACAGGGAGGACGCTGCACACCGATGCTCCCCCTTCACCAGTTGCACAAAGGGAAAAAAAGCAAGTTGAGTTTTTTTTGTCGTTAAGAAAACCTGAGCTTTAAATGTCTTGTGTGTTTGTTTGTTTGTTTGTTTGTTTGTAAAGGACCTGAAGTTGCATTTGGCCCTTTGTGACCTAAATCAGCTCAGTCCTGTGAGGATTTCCCATTCTGCCCCGTTCCACAGTGCTCCCTCCAACAGCCGTATGCACCAGGCTGAGTCACGCCTGAGGTAGCAGGCCGTCCCCCTTCAAGTCCCTCGACGTCCCCCGACAACGCGCCCGTTTAGCTCCGTGGCACCACGGCCACCAACAGGCACCCGAGGCCTCCCCCGTGCCTGTGAAAAGGTCTCTCTTTGTATGAAGCTCGGCCGCTGGGACTCCAAGAAAACAAACCGCTCTTTGGGCAATTGCCAGCTGCCCTCACAAGATGTCATCGTAATCCAGAAGCTTGGAGTGCTGGCGGGTCTTCCAGAGGCGATAGAGGCGGAAATCAAAGTAGGTTTCGATCATCTGTTTCCCTGCAAGCAAAATCCAAAGAGGGTCAAGTCAATTCTGAGTAGCAAAAGACAGTCCAGACCCCAGAAAACTACCTTTAGCAAGAAGTCTTTGACATACCCTCTTCGGTCCTCTCTAACCCTGAATGCAAATTCCCCCAGGTATCCTGCCTCCATTTCCCTCCCCCTCCTCTACTGCCTCCCCCTTCACACTTTGCATGGCACAATGGGTCACACTGGTGACCGACTGGCATTTGCGGCCATGAAGTGTGGGATGCCGGACTCTGAAAATGCGGTGGACAAACCGTCAACTGTAGCACATATTCCAGGTGTTTGGGGAGGCACATCTCCCCTTTGCGGTTGACTTACTGACTGCAGTCAATGCTGATGGGGCTTGTGAACTTCACTCCTCCCCCTTGGATTAGTCAGTGAAGCATTTACCTTGAGCAGAGAGTTCGAGAGGAGATTCAAAGGTAACCCGACAGGGACTCATCAGATTCCTCAGGTTCTGGAACAACTGAAAGGCAAAGAGGCAACAGAGTCACTGGTGTCCGGGGGTCAGATGCTGAGACAGGCAATCCAGAGCAGTTACCTGCTCTCCTGCATGACAATCAGGGAGGGAAGGAAGGAGGATCTCATCCTGCCAGCCAGTTAAGTGATGCTGGGCCCACTGCCCTGTTAACAGTTGTAACAGGACAGTTACAGTAGCAGGGCACCAAATCAGGAGTGTCTCAGCTTCACCTCTAATATAACAGAAACACGTCTTCTGATGTGGCAAAACATCGAGAGGAGGCAGGGCGGGGTGGGTGGGTGGGGAGAGACAGACCAAGCGCAGCTTCCTGGAGAGTATCTAAAGCCAGCTAAGGGATTCCTCCACAGCTCAGAGTGGGAGCTCCGGGTCAGAACACAAGGAGGAGGAACCACGGGTGCTGGCTGGACCACCCTGATCCCTCCATAGCCAAGGCTTCTGGGGGGATAGCAGGTGGGAAACAGATGCCACCCACAAGTATAGAATGCCCTCTCTCAGGGGGCTTGTGGGGCTCCATCCCAACTACCCTTCCAGCATTTCAATCCTGTACTGTCCCCCCTACTGTACTGTCAGGGAGGGGAAGACCTTCAGAAGTCCCAATAAAGTAGGAGGACATCTGAGATCGTGCAGGGCTGCACCAGCTCCAGAAAAGAATGGCACAGAGAACAGGGCCAGATGACCACAAACTAGTTGGAGTTATCAGCTCTTCAGCCTCACTCTTGAAGCTTAGGAGGAACAGCTGCGTCTTCCACAGGAAATAAAAAGAGACACCGCTCGGCAGCAGAGCATATACTTTGCCTGCAGAAGGTTGCGGCATCTCTGGTAGGGCTGAGAAAGACCCTTGCTTGAAACCCTGGAGAGCCGCTGCCAACCAGTGCAGACACTTCTGAGCGAGATGGGCCAAGAATCTGACTCAGTAGGAAGCGGGAAGGACAAGGTGGCTGTTCTCTCCCACAGTCATGCTCAAGAAGGCAGACCTCACCTTCTCCCCATTGTGGTTTCCCAGCACGTAGCACCCCATGATGTGAATGAGGTTTGGTTCTGGGTTCAGCTTGCTCATCAGGTGGCCTAGGCGCTTCCAGAAACTGGAAAAATAGGATGGTGGAATATTTTAGCTATTCCTTCACTTTTGAATTTGAGTCACAGTTCTCCCCCCCCCCAATACTGGTTCTATTAAAGAAAGACTTAACCTCGTGCATGTTACGAAACAGTGCTAACTCACAACACCCTTTCTAAGCAAAGTGCAACTCACTAGATCATGTCTTCCTCTTTCTCCACTTTTGCAAACGTGGCAACTTTATTCTTCAGAAGGTATAAGTGACCCGGGCCACCCTGTAACAGGACAGAAACACAGACTGCAACAAATAGCCTGGCACACCTCTCCTAGAGAGCATCCTCCCCATGCAGGGGACAGAGCTGCTGCTGTTTTGCGGCCAGCAAGGGATATGGCCAAGTGAAGGATTTCATGTTATCTCTGGAAGGTCAACAGACCCATCAATGCTCCTTCCACAGGGCAGGGTTTTATCTGTTGGGTTTGCCTGGGCAGTAAGAAAACGCCAAAATACCAAACATCTTTGCAACAGCCCCACCCAACAAAAGAGACACTGCTGGAGAAGGGAACGCCAGAGACATCCGATGCAATACTGGGCAGTGCTTATTGCTCATGAATGAGAGGCAGGACCAGTTCCCAGCCCTCCCGGCGCCGGGGGGGGGGGCGGGGTTGGAGCGCCCCCCCCAAGTAGCCGGGCTCGGGGCTGAGCGCCCACTCCGTGTCCCCGGCCTCCGGAGGCTGCGCTCCGAAGGCTGGGGATAAGCCCTCCTTAAAGCGACCGCCCCGTTCGGCGGTCGAGAGCTTTATGAAGAAGCCGAACGCGTTGCTGGCTTTTATAGGGTTTGCGCATGCGCAAACCCCCAGCGACATGTTCGGCTTCTTCATAAAGCTCTCGACTGCCGAACGGGGCGGTCGCTTTAAGGAGGGCTTATCCCCAGCCTTCGGAGCGCAGCCTCCGGAGGCCGGGGACACGCGGAGTGGGTGCGCTGCTTCGGAGGGGCGCGCCAGCCGGGCTCTGGTGCCGCGCCGCTCTGCGCAGCCCCGAGCCCGGCTGCCGCACCCCTCGCCCACTCAGCGCCTGGGGGGGAGCACACCTGCTCCCCCCATATAAGAACGCCTCTGGGCAGGACACAGGAGAGACCTGCCAGAACAGCGGGTGCAGTCTCTTTGCAACAGGCGCTAGCCAGGTCAGCTCCTCCCTGCTGCCTGTGCCCCCCCCCCCCGCAACTAGGGGATTGACCAAGCAGGCAGTGAAAGGTGGGGGCCATGTAGACGATTTGGGAGGCGGGCTAAATCGATGGTCAGCAATATGGGGCTCCTTTAGCATATTTTTCCCAGAATGCCCCTCCAAGATACACTACACAATCACGCTGGCTACACAATCATGCAGCATCATTATGAGGGGCATTCGGGGGGGGGGAGAGTTGCTCCTCACTGAAACATTGGCAACAGTGGTGAAGAAATGCAATAGATTGCAGGGAGGACTTTTGTCCCACCTTTCAACATCACCCAACGCCCTTATTCAGCCAAACGTTCAGCCCATAGAACATCTGGCCCAGCTGCCATTCTGAGGTAGAATGTCTCTGTACATGCAGGTTCCATCGAGCCACCCTAGTTAATAGACATTGATAGGTCAAATCTGTCTAAATCTTTGTAAAAGCCGTCAAAAGTGTCTGTCAGCAGGTGAAAGTTAATGACGCATTACTGCCTCACACAATTGCTCTGTTTGCCCTCTGCCTTTCATCTCTTCTCATGGGTGGATGGGAGGTGGCGTGCCAAGCTATTTGGCTCCTTTAGCTTGCCTCAGAAATGTCTGCAACATGTCACTAAACAGGGAGAAAGGGGTGGGCCAAAAGACACGCATCAGCAATGGCTGTGGCATTTGGAAAGAGTTTAGATGCCCAACAAGAAGAGCCAGTTCTGCATAAGCCAGAATGAATAAGGCACATGGCACATTTTCTGGGCTTCTACGGAGGCAGCAAGTACTACTTGGGGCCCGGGCGGGGGGAGGGGTGGCGGGAGTCCACACTTTCCAACCCCCTTCCTGAGTCTGCACCACCACAAGTCTGGTGTGCCTGGTGCTGGTTGTTGCCAGGGAGAAGGCACAGGTCTGAAGGTGATGCTATGCAGCTAAGTATCTCTCATAAATTGGAGGAGGGCCGAGTTTTAGGAGAACAATCCAGCAGGAGTGGCCACTTTGACACTCCTTTGGGGAGGGCGCACCCGGGTGTCAACAGCCTCAAGAAGCAAGGGAGTGAGGAGCCAACAGCTGCCTGAGGCCTGCCTGCGTACCTGGCAGAAAATCAGCATCTTCCAAATCTTGCAGCCTTTCCGATAGATGTTCAACTTCTTCTCGATTTCCTCTGGGGAACCGGGGGGGGGGGGGAAGGAAGGGGAGAGGCACGTGAGCCATGCATAATGGGAAGACAGAGCCTTTCTGGCCATGGATAGGCCATTGCTAGGGTGGTGGAAATAAGGGTTGATGCACACTATGAAGCACCAGCCGGGGCCTCAAGATGCTACTCCAACAGTGGCATCCTTTTCATTTGTGTGGACCTTGAGAGAATTCTCAGGTTCCATGTCCAGCCTCTTCCAGGTTAAGGCAACCCCTACTCCCCTTCTCTTGCATCTGCTGCAACAAGGCTTCTTCTACAGCCACTAGGGGGCAGAGGAGTCTAATCTGACTCCCCTTTCCTTGGGTCACCCTCTTCCTGGTGACTCTAGCAGCAGCCTGTCTCAGACCAAGCTGCCGTACACCTCCCTCCTCCCTCTCATCCAGCCATCCCCAAACACCCACATACCCAGAATGTCATCAAAGGTGGCGTGCTCGTGATCCTGCAAGCAAACACAGAGAAACAGCTAAAAGTTTCACATTTTATCCACTAACAAGGCTCAGGAGCTCAGAGATGATCATTTTCAAGAGTTGAAGGTGGAATAATAGAGGCACTACTGCCCGTGGCATACACACTTCTGTCTTCTGTCCTGCTATTGCCTCTGCTCAAATACGGTAAGTCTTTCAGGTTTTTGAAACACTACGAAAAACCTGAAGCATTTGTTTGACCAGAGACAAAGGCACAGGAAATACAAAATAAGTTGCCATGTAGAACAAAAGCTCCTTCTTAATACTTTTTTAAAAAAAATTAAAATTGGGCCTTTTTTCGTGGTGATTTCAATCGCCTTGGTTCAAATTAGTCCATCCTGCTTCCAGCACAGATTGGATGGGAATGGTCATGCAGGACCTTTCCAAGACAAGGGGGACCCAGGCTGATACAAGGCCAATTTGCACTACACGGCATCAGGTTTTACCCAAGTGCCTCGGGGTGCAGCCTCCTGTGACCATAAACCAGCAGCCATCCTACTCGAGAGAAAGTCACAAGAGGAGCCCTCCCCAAAGATGGGATGTTTGGTGCACAGCATTCACGAAGTTGCCTTGAGACACTTACATAGAGAATGGGGATGATGGATGAGTCATCGCGGCGAATGATTGTTGGAACATATTCAGCTTTGGGCACCTTGGAGGAAATGAGCTGGAAAGAGGGGAGGAAAAGAGAGAATCAAAACAGGTCTGAACGAACTTAGGAGACCCTTTCTTGGTAAAGAAAGAGCAGGAGGTAGACACAGAAGAGGTCTAGTGTGGAGGCCACATTTCCTGCAGTGAGGGCAAGGGTTTTTCATTTTCTGAGGTGTGGGGAGGCCTGCAGAGGGGTCCGCAGTCTCCCCATACCCCTGGAGGACCAGCACACCTCTCAGGGAGGTTAAAAAAAGCACAGCAAAGCGGTGGCAGCACAAAAAAGTGCCTTTTTAAACACTTTTTCCCGCGGCAGTGGCGCGATGGGCCCCTCTGCGCTCAAGGGCCCCTGGGCAACTGCGCAGCATGCCCAATGGAAAAAGACAGCCCTGCCTAGTATATAGGAAGCTGTCTTCTGCCGAGTCAGACCCTTGGTCTATCTAGGTCAGCATTGTCGGACACCGTCTGGCAGCAGCTCTCCAGGGTTTCAGGCAGGGGGCTTTCCCACTCCTACCTAGAGATGCTGCCAGGGACTGAACCAGGGAATTTCTGCATGCAGTTCTATCACTGAGCTACTGCCCCAAGCAAGCTAGACAGGGATGGTTCTGCTGGCACACGTGCAACAGAATAGCACTGTGGTAGCCCTCGACCCGAGCTGAGAGTGGCTAAGAGACTAAGCTATGAAGCAGGACTTTCCTAGTTCAAATTCCACCTCTGCCACTGACTCACTTAGGTGGTCTTGTAAAAGCCATGCACTCTCACAGCCTTGGTCTTCCCCAGTGGCATTATGGGGACAATATACCCACTTACCTTTACAGGGATGTTAAATGAACAACATCAGTACAACACAGATAAAGTGTTTTACACATTCAGAAAGCACAAGTTACCGTAGTTCATATTGTCCCAGGGTCAAGGGAGAAGGCAGTTGTGCTGTCCCAATTATCCTCTTGCTCCTGGGATTCCGTTGCCAGTACTTCCTATTGAATCAGACCAATTCTAATGCTCACCATGATCTTGGGAGGGATGAAGTCCTCTCCGCTGCAGGCTGCAGCTTCAAGCTCTTTCTCTGCCTCCCAGTTCAAGTCAACGCCCTTGTCAGGCACACAGCAGGAGTCCTGGAGATCATGGCCTGAGGGGTGTAGAGAGACAAGAGCGTCACACGGGGCTCTTATGTGGGAGTGTGTTTGTACTCATCCACTCCCAACGGCCCACGGTAAGAGGAGGCCCACACCCTGACTGTCTTCCTCCTGGGACAGCAATTAAGACCCCCCCCCCCCAGAGATGATGAAAGATGAAGCCCTGAGGATGCCTGCTATCCAACCAAAAAGAACTCCATACAGTTTGTCAGGTGCCAACTTTTACAGGGCATCTCAGACCCAGCTGGCTTTCACCCTGGCCAGCTGAAAGCTACATATTGCCACTTCCGGGTCAGGTCAAAGCTTAGCTCTGAACCTGCTACAGGCTACCACAACCAAAATGCCCAGCAGCAGACACCAGAGGTTTTGCTTGGACTGTCTCCTCCTCTTTTTGCTTGTCACAGGCTGTCTTTCCAGATTTGAGCCTTAGTGCCTGCCTGCTTATCTATGCAACCTGTCTATACCCAGCTTGATCTGGCGATGGATCTTACCTCTTCTGCTGGGCAGCCAGATGCTAAAAATGCCCCCTCCCCACAAAGAGGGGGAGCGCCTGTCAGTCAGTACGTTCCCTAACAATCACCACCAAAATATTACATGGAGGCTGAGGCTCTCTCAAGAGGTCTACACCTGTATTAAGTCACACGCACACACACACGCACAAGGAGAGAACGCCCCCTCCCCAAACTTCTAGGTCACCCCCTACAACTCCTAGTAAGCCAACACGGTGCAACGGATTCTTGCCTCACCCACCAGCAGCCAATGGCAAGCCCAGCATGCAGAAGACGGAAATCCCACAGCAAGCTGGACAGACGACTAGCCTAAGAACCCGCTGCGGGTAACGGACGAAAAGGCCACACGCTGTCTCTACCCAATCCCTTCTGGCGACATGGTCCATGTCAAACCAGCTACTTCGGATTGGGCAGCGGAGGACACAGAATACCGGAACGTACTTTCTCGGGAATCATTGAGGTTTTCGGGCTTAATGGGCGTGGGGTCGCTCCAGGACCGGCTGAAGCTCCTCTCTCGCCGCTCGGCATATGCTAAAAAGATTAAATAATAATAATGTCTAATCATTACAGCTTTACAACCAGCAGACACGCACACACACACATCCCTGGCTCACAGATCATGCTCATAATCACTCTGCTACAGGTAGAGCAGACGTGAGGAAGGGAGGGCCATGTTTCTATATGGGATGGTCACATGAGAAAGAGTGGGGGGAAAGGACGACTGCCTAGGAGATAAGGGGCCCCAGGGCAAGGCTCAGGGTAGCCCGATCACCACCGCCCACCTCTTCGAATTCCCCCCACTCACTCTGCGCCTTCATGCGACGGCTCCCCACCATGCGCAAGTGCTTCCTGAAGTTTCTGAAAGAAGCAAAGAAGATGAGATTATCTGTAGCACTGACTTGATTTACCAATAAACCCCAAGTGGCTCAGGAATCGGGTACCTAAAAGGTCACTCCCTACCACCCGAGTCCACCTGGGAGGCCTTCCTTTGGGCTCCATCTGAAATTAGGTGACTGGGGAGAGGGCTGTGGCACCCCGATGATGGTGTTCACTGTAATGTCATTCCAGTACCAGGCAGAGACATTTTTATTGTGTACGACACTGATAATTGCACCAAAGCACAGCTTAGAAATTCCTGAAATAAGATACGGGAGTCCCAAGAGATGCAAACGTCAATATCTGGGGCTGGGAAAGCCCCAAAGTGATGTGTGGGTCATGTGGTGTGCAGAGGGGGGGGGTAGAGTTGGATCAGCTGGCCACATGGAGCTTCAAAAGAGCAAGGAGCTCTTTTTCCGCTTGCCAGTGGAAGATTCTGGAGCTCCCTAGAGCCCTGATCAAGCACAACAGACATCTAAGGTGGCAGCCATTCAGGAGAACACTTGTGCAAATGTGCTGGAGTCAATCAGCACCATCTCATCCCACATCACACATGAATTTCAAATGGTGGAGAGGCACAAAAATACATGTGCACCACCAACTGGCAGCACCACAGTGCTACATCTGTCGGATAGAATCCAAGCCACATCTGTCAGCCCTGCTTCAAATCGCTTCCCTGAGGGCCATGTTCTGCGTAGTTCCTTTGTTTTGTTTTGGGAGCGGTTTTCAGTTTTAGACAACAATGCAGCCACTGAGGCCCTGTCCCCTCACTCTGTTTTTCTGCTGAAGATCACATCCCTTTACCACAGCTGACGAAAAATTTGGATATGGAGAAGGAGGGGCAGTGGTAGTCCCCTCCCTATGGAACTCCCTAAATATAACAAACATTTACTGTTGTATTTTTACAGAGGTAACCATTTAGATTTTCTGCCCAGAGCACCAACGTTTGTGTCATATCCGACACCACAGGGCTGCAGTGGGCAACCTCAGCGTTGTCTCCTAGAATCCTCTGCCACAAAGAAAATGGAGGACAAACGTTTCTTGTGTCATATCCGACACCACAGGGCTGCAGTGGGCAACCTCAGTGTTGTCTCCTAGAATCCTCTGCCACAAAGAAAATGGAGGACAAATGTTCAAGTTATGTGGCAAAAAGATAAATACCGGTAAGTCCATTGGATAGAAATTCTCCAGGTACCAGAAATGTGTTACTCTGCCATGCAAACCCAGTGTATTTAGGGGGGCATGAATATTGTGGATCACCAGAAAGAATTTGTTTTAAAGACACCTGCTGGAGGCTTTGAAATAAGGAGCATCCTTTATGGTATTGTCAAGAGAAGGGTGAAGAGAAGAAATAGGGAGCTTTCTGTTGTATTTAAGGTGTGCTGGAATAAGAAGAATCTCAACCCCAAGGAGTTTTTATGTGTCACTCTGTTTTTGAGTGGCTTACAAGCCCACCCAACTCCCGTTGGTGATGGGTGCCTCAGAGGATCCAACACAGACCTGTCCCAATTGTGTAATGTAGAAAATGAGGGGAAAGTCACATCCTCTTCCTCCAGCCCCCATCCTGTGGCATTTGCTTTCTCCACAAGAGATAATCCAAATATTAACCATGACAGCAAAACAGAACCTCCATGGCCAGAGGCAGTATACCTCCAAACAAAGTATACCTCCTGGATAAACACAGGAGGACTCTTGTTTTTGCACTTTGCTGGTGACATTCTAACCAGCTGGTGACATTCTAACCAGCTGCAATTGTTAAGAAATGGGTCTTTGGTCCGATCCAGCAGGGCAGTCTTCATAGCAACAAAACTGCCTTTCTTTCCAGGAGCAGAAATAATACATTTCAACTGCTACTGCCAGCATGCATCTGTAGAACTGAAAGCTCAGAATGGACCCCAAGAGATTAGGACTTAAATTAAATTTGAGAAAAAAAAACAACTGCCAGGAAAACCGTGGTTGAGATTTCCTTTACCAAAAGTTATATATATCTTCCAAACGTTACTCCCAGATAAATAAGTCAGCACTGCTCATTGTGGAAGCCAGTAGATTTAGAGAGGATCTGAGGAGGGTCAGGGGAAAGGTGCACAAATTCTGCTTTTTGGCAAGTTGATACTTTACTGGCTTACAGTTCATCAACTTTTTTTTAAATGCTTGTTTTTTTAAAAAAAATATTCCACACAAAGCAAAACTTATTTGAAATTCAGGACGACAACTGGTCAATGTTTTATTTTGCATTTGTGAAAAAGCTGTGTTTTGGCTCTACTCCAAAAACAAAACCAATCCAAATGAAGGATTAGCAGGGATGGGGTTTGAGGGGATATTTACATTCTCCACAGCAGCTGGTCAACCCCTGATACCAACCCCATTCCTCACCCACCCACCCTTGGAAGGAAGAGAATTAGCAGTTCCATAAAGTACAGGAATTCCTTTGACTGTGTGTGAGGAGGGGCACGTGGGAGTATTTAATTCAAGTATAAAAAACAGCTTTCACTCACAGAGAAGGGCACTTTTGTACGTGTGCACGCATGATGAACAGAACCAGCCCGTTCTTCCAAGAGTACACTGTACAATGCCCAGTCGCGGTCACTTCCACACTAGGCCGGTTACCACGGAGACACTCACAGTTCCTTGCTGGGCCCAGCACATGGCACAGAACGTACAGGCCAGACTAGAGTCAGGCCATGCCGAGACCAACGCAGCTGAGATGCAACCACAAACGCTCGGTGACAGGCGCTGCTGCGGACTCCCAATTTGAGCAGAAGGCTAGAGGACGCAATGTGTTCTCTTGGCCTCTGTCTCATCCATCTCTGTGAAAAAGGCCACGCCATTTCACTGAGCTGCCTTCTCCAAAACCTCTCCTCAGTCTTCCACAAAGCCTGTTAGCCTCCAACTGCTGGCCCAGCTTCTCCCCTGGTCTTTTAAACTTGCCTATCAAAATATCCCAACCAAAAGACTGCAAAGGAAAAAGCTATTCCCAAGCTGTCCGGTTTCCCTTCCTACTTTTGCACAGTACCCCTGAAGACCAGCAGTATGAAGGGTATTCAAATCAGTCAGAGAACAAGCCATCACCATGATCACCACACCCAGTTTCTCAGCCAACCTGAAGCAACAGCCTTCCCCGTTGGCTACAGCAAAGCAACCGCAATGACCCCTTTTCCTTGCCCTAGCTACAGGCTGCACCAGGCACAAGGCCAAGAGCCAGTTTTCTGGCATAAGCTCTCCTGCAGAGCCAAGGAGTCAGAGCCGACCAGCCTAGCGCAAAAGAGGGGTTTAGCATTCGCCCCAAGCCCACCTCTCCTTCTGAACATGCACTGGTTCTGAAGCATCTGGGATGGGGGGGGGGGGGGAGCTCAGCACTGCAATGCAGGTTCTTGCCAAGGAGGAGAAGCACAGACCACCAAACCACCCCGGGAGCTGGCAGCCGGGTGGGCCTTACCCAACCACTCACCAGACAGCAAGAGACGATGCCAACAGCCGAAGCCCCACGCAGCAGCATGCCCTCAGCCTCGCTCTGCCCGAACCAGAAAGACAAAGCAGCGAGGCTTGAACTATGCAACGTCTGCCGGCATCCAGAGCACGGCCACTTAGTGGGGCACTGAGGCACTGGACTTTTCCAAGAGGGAACTAGCTTCATCCAGAGGAACTCCGCACCACACAGTATTCTTGTTGCAAAGCTTCTCTTCTTTCGTTTTCTTTGCCATTAGCCCACCTAACGCTGCAAGACCAAACTTGGCAGAGCCTGGGAAATTTTGCTGTTCCTGCTGGCAAAGCACAGTGGCTATGAGCCCAAGCTGCGAGTTGGAGACATCCCATCTTGCCTCAGCCACGAGCTCACTAGGTAAGCTGCACTCTCTCAGTTTCAGTCTTCCCATACTGTATGCAGAATGGCTTACTTTACAGGGTTGTTGTAACCATTACTGAAGTAATGTACGGGAAGTGCTTTGAACATTCTGAAACACAAAGTGAACTATTTTTCAAAAGTTCACAGAACAGCTCAGTTTATTGCAAGATCAATGTGGACTCAGGCTCCCCCCCTCCCCCGTTGAGCTTACAAGCCCACCCAACTCCCAAACCCCCTCTTTCCAACTCCTCGCTTACTTTTTTTGCTGCTCTGGCAAAAAGATGGCAGCAGTAGGGGATTGGAGGAAAGTTCCTCGCCCCCCCCCCAACACATGCTGCTATGACTACTTGCCAGTCTCAAGGAGCACTGGGAAGTGCATTTCCCAGTGCTCCTTCCCAGTGGCATGCAACAGTAGCAGTGTACCAGGAATCGAAGGGGAGGATAAAGCAAGACCTTCCTCTATTCAACCACTGCTAGGGAAGCAAGAAAAGCAAGTGAGGTCTTGATATGAGCGTTATAAGAAATTACAATATTTGTGTTTCAAGCCAGGAAGTACAAATTTTGGCTCAAATTTAGTTCAAATTTTGGAACAGCAACTTTGAAAAACAGATTTCTAGGGTAGGGCAGGATGGGATGGCCAACGTTCATATACCTGGGGCCACTCTGCTCTCCAGACAGTAGTCCAGGGGTCAGAAACTTATTTTGCCACACAAACAACCTCACACACATCAAGGCTCCATGCTATCTTGCAGTAAGGGCTTCTCATGAATAAATATGTTTACCATACCCTCTCTCTTCTATTCCCTCTTCTCTAGCCGGGAAGGAGAGGTGTAGAAATTAACGTGTGGGATATGTCTATTCCTTTCAACTTGAAACTACCGTATTGTCCCGAGTATAAGACGCACCTGATTATAAGACACACCCTTAAAGTTTGCTGCTATTAAAAAAATTTAATTAAATCACTGGCATTAAATTGCAACAGCCTGATTATAAGACGCACCCCTAGTTTAAAAACTTAAATTAGGAGAAAAAAGTGAGTCTTATACTCAGACCAATACGGTATTTTCCTTCTCCTTACGAATGAAACTCTGGACAAACTTTCCAGTGCACACTTTGTTCTTATGCTCTTGCCAAGTTTGCTTCGCAGCTCAACTCTGGATTGTGTCCCACACAAAGGAGCTGCCGAACTTACTTCCCGTAGCATCTCTCTGCAAAGACTCCCAGCATGGAGATTAACGCATCCACAACACTCACTGCCGGTATTCAGAAAAGAGAAGTGCCAGTGCCTCCGGCAGGTGGCCCATGCAACAAGAAGGCAAGGACTGAACCTGTGCGAGGAAGAGAGAGACGCCCCCCGTACCTCTGGATCAGGGCCGCAGAATCATTCTCCCGCTTCCGCCGCTTCCTCTCTGCGTAGCCCCTGAATGCCCTGGGAAACCAGTTTTAAGCCATTAAAACCAAAAGTAGAACAGCTTAGAAACTGGGAGACGACATGGGAGGAAAAAAGGAAAAAGAAACAGAGGACAAACTCCCAGACAAGAACCTCTTGAGAGGAGGAGGAGGAAGAAGAAGAAGAAGAGGCGGCAACGCAGGCCACAGGAAAGAACCACAAACATGTCCGGAGGGAGGCTAAGAGAGCAAACGAGGAGGTTGAGTGCACGGCACACGCCAGTCCGGGGCAGGGGGATAACACCAGGAGACGGCAGATCGTAAGAGCATGGGGAAAGGGGATCAGATCTAGAATGGATGTAGTGGCAGCAGGCAAAGAGTCTGTAATCCTCCCCACCATGAAGTTTGCGGTCTCAGGAAGCGGGGGGAAGCGCCCCCTACTTCCCCCACCATTGCAACCACCACCAGAAAGAGCTGCAATACGAGATGGATGCTGAGCAGCCACTCCCGTCTGCCCATCTCCCGAATACCCTAGAAGTAAGATGGATGCGTGTCCAGAGATCCCCTCCTCCCAGTCTCCTGGAAGGGGCCACAAATTGAGAAAGCTAAGATGTAAAAAAAGGGAGGAGAAGAGGAAAAAACAGAGAGGAGGGGGCCCAAATGGATACACAAGCTGCTGGTTGTTTGAGAGGAGGATTTGATTCATGGGCTGCCAGCCGCTGAACTCTGTCACCAAACTAGCCCAGAAGTTGGCAAAGGAGCAGTGTCAAAAATGAATGCCACACACTCTGGCCATCCAGATCCAACTGGAACCAGCTGTCGCCCTGTGGAAAACAAGGCTGGGATGGGCCATTGGCTGCTGTTTGTGCATCCGCATATGGACAAAATACCGGGGGACTGTTGAAATCTGGTCCACAGACGCCAATACACAAGTGATAAAAGGGTAAAGGAGCTTCAGGGGGAGGAGGAGTGGCTGTACTTACGAGATGCTGATGGTCCCAAGGAAAGCAGTGTGCAAGGGTGAGGAGGAGGAGAAGAGAGAGAAAAGAGGATACATGTTAGTGAAGAAAGCCTTCCAGACCAAGTCATTTTCTGCAACAGAAAGCCATTTTGAAATTAAAAAAATCCAACACCAAATGTTCACACCACCCCCTCAACCCCCCCCCCCCAACAACATCATGTTTCAAACACCGATGAAGTTTCAGTAGCAGGCCTGGCTTTACCACCACTGACCTCAGGGTCATCATACACACACATCTCACGTGGTACTGAGACAGTTTCCAGGTTTGCACCTCCAGCCTAGCACCAAAACTTAATGGGGTTCTACTGTGCACAAATGAGCACAAGAGTCATGGCTAGACCATCAGATCTGGCAAGCTCAACACATAGGCTCCTCTGTGCAAGACAGTGGCAGTCAAGGTTGCTCTAAAGAGATAAACATATGAACACATGTCACTGTGAGTCAAGGGGAGGTCATTGTGCAGATGTGGGGGGGGCATGCAAAAGCAGCAGCACTGAGAAAGGGGAGAATTCATCTCATTGCACCTCCTTTCCTTCTGCCTCCCCCTCTGTCCAAATTGAGATTGTACGTTCTTTGGGGGCAAAGACCTCTTTCTGGTCACACCATTCTCTAAACTCCCTGCTCATGGATAGTGCTATACAAACTAAGAAGAACAGAGGACAAGTGAAGGAGCACGCAGCCCACAGCAGCCCCTCCCAGCTTCTCACTTACGCTTGCATAGTTGTTGTAGCTGTTTGGAAAGTGAAGAGGTTCTCTTTGGGGAACCAAGTCCTGATGGGAACTTCGTCTGGAAAAAGGAGGAACACAGAGCTGTGAGTGTCCAGGAGAGAGAGAATAGGGAGCTCAAATAAGACCACTTGGTTCTGGCAAGCACACACTGACGAAATTGATCACTAGCAGTCCACACAGTAGCGCAGGGCAGCTACAGGGTCAGCAGAAGCAATACATTCTTAACAGGGGCAGTGTCGAGAGTTCCATATGCTCAGTGCTTAAAAACAGCAAGCAAAATTCTGCTGAGCTGCTTCAGTTCCAATCATGGAGGCTATTGAAAAACTTCTGAGATATTTCTACAGCAAGTACAATTTACACAGCATACTTTTAAGTTTTGATGACAAAATATCAGTCAAATATGCTCAACACACATACCCCCCATTAATTTTAGGGCATTGGAAAAATTCCCAGAAAGGTTTCCAATTCTGATTTTTTTTAGAAAACCCACACACTAGATATAGACAAAGTGTTGAATAAACATGTAGCTGTAGTAAAACGCTGTTTTAGACCGTAGGGGTGGGAACGAGAGACCCTTCAGTTAAGCCTTGCTGGCATTTGGAGACCGACACGGCTAGCATCTATTGTCACCTTCAACACATACTTGCCGTCTTTTTTAAAATTAGAAACAGGAGTGGAGTCGTGCGTGCATGAATCTGACACCAGGTTGCAGCACATGTACCAAAGTCCAAAATTAGCTAGAGCTTTTATCATCCAACAATGCCAGAGAGCGGATGGATGAAAAGCAAGCGCACACACAGTTGAGTCCCACATGCGGGACAGCAGTTGGATGGGCTGGAGAGTTCACCGCGGTTAACTGACCGGAGGCACTGCTGCTGGAAAATACTCGAAAGGTGCGATCCACAGTGCTGCGCACAGGACAATGTTGAAAAGGAAGATGGCAGCCAGGCACAGTGCTGGTGGATATTTACTCAGTGCTTAACTGGCTGTCAGGCACTCACTTATTTGTTATTCACAGTGTTTGTGTACTGCTTTTCAGGTCAAGACTCTCAAAAAGCAGTTTATCTGAAGTTTTTAAAAACAGCAGTCTATGAAAACGTCCAACAAGAATAACCAGGAACGCAGAGCAGCCAGACAGACCAATGTATGACAGCCCACCCTTGGAATAGGACACAGCAGTGCTGTAGCAAGACAATCAAAACACACACAGGGAACAGACCATCCGTCTCATGAAGAAAAGTTTGAAACGGCTTGGAGCTTTAATGAAAACCTGGCTGAGGGGAGATGCGACAGAGGTTTACGGAAGTATAAATTGCGCGAGTACAGAAATGATTCTTTCTGCCTCTCTTCACACACTGCCACCAGGAGCCATCCAGCAGGAACAAGCTGGCAGCCAGCCAAGGGCAAACATCGCACAGTGAATAATTAACTTATGCAATTAATCGCTACAGGTTGTCGTGGCGGCACGGGCTCAGACACTTAAAAAAAAGGATTAGATACATTCAAGACAGACGGCTTTGGCAGAAGCTACAAAACCCGTTAGCTAAAAGGAACCTCCGTTTCAGTGGTATTCTACCTCCAATTAGACTCATTCATTCTCCACACGAGTGTTGCGTGTAGAGAGAGCACAATTGGAAGTAGACTGCACACGTGCACGCACACCGCATCCTGACCACACCAATGGTCCATCTATCCCAGTACCATTAACTCTCACTGGTAGCAGCTCCGCAGGTTCAGACAGGTGTCTTTCCCATGTGGATGCCAGACTGAACCTGGGATTGTCCGTGTGCAAAATACGTGCTTTGCTCATCACGTTACGGCCCCTGAGCAATGGAGAAGGTGCCCTGCCTGCAGACTTCCGAGGAGTATTTATTTATTAAATAAATTGATATCCTCCTTTCCCCTACAACTGTGGGGTGTCCCAAGGTGGCTTAGAGAGATAAAAGAATATAAATTCAATAAAACCGCCATATGCTAAAATTAAAAAAATGACAATTTGACAGACAAAAATCGACAATTCAGCATCACCCACACAGTAAAAAGATTCTCGGCACACAGAAGACATCAATTAAAAGCATAAACAAAACCATACAATTACAACCAGGCACATAAAAATAACAGCCCCCTGTTGGAGACAAAGCACTGGGCTAGAAGGGCCTTAGATCCAAGCCAGCGTGGCTGTCCTTGCACACTCCACCCACCTGATACGCGGTCAATGCTATACATTCTCTCCAGTTTTTTCCGGCGCCAGCCAGTCTCGCCAGCCTGGTGGTGGTGATGGTGGTGGTGGTGGTGGTGGTGTGGATGGTGGTCCAGGTCGAAGGCATGCTGAGAAGGGGCAGCCAGCTGGGCGCAGCCAGGGCACTCCTTGGAGACCTGCCGGTTGCTTGTCCAGCCACCTTTGCAATGGCTGCCAATGTTGTGAGAGCTGCCAGCATTTTGCAGGGGCTGGCCCTGGGAGCACTCTTCCTCCTCCTCTTCCTCCTCCTCGTCTGCCTCAGCTCCCTTGATGACCACCAGCTCCATGCTCTCACTCTGGTGCTGAGAGAGCATAGGCCTCTCGCCAGAGATGGTGTAGACACGTGGCTTGGGGCCCTCGCCTGCCAGCTTCTCGCCGTGCTCCTCCGAGAAGCTTCTCTCAAACTTGCCGTCAGAAATGAGCGAGAGTCTGCGCTTGTTCTGGGCCGCTTGGTGCATCTCCGGGGAGTCCTCCTGCCCAGCGTACGATTCTGCTAGCAGGTGATCTGAAACGGACAAGAGGAGCATCAGAATGCACACTTCTGCTTCTGACCCACACTTGAGGGGGAAAAAATCCTGCACAAAACAAACCTCAGCTTCTGCAAAATGAAAAACTAAATTTTCCAGTCTGCACAGAGGCGGCACTATATGTTTTGCATTTAAAAAAAAACTGAATTAACACCAAGTTAATTCAAATTCTCTGCCCAGATAAGCCCAACTCTGTGACATTTATTATGCAACTTAAGATGCATCACGCTCATTTTGCATAATTTATTCTGGTTTCACTAATCAAGGAGAACAGGAACTAATTGTTCCCACTCTGTATCCAGCCATCTTTCTGGCTTTAGCGATTTCAGCAGGCATTGGCCACCAACTTTCAAGAACCATAAGGACTAGAAACCTTAGGAAAAAAAATGTGAAGCCCACATTCTCAAGCAAGTGAATTCTACACCCATTACCATAATCTCCCCTTCTTCTACACCCCTGCATACAGTCCTGAATATGTGTTAAGCATATCAAGCACATTAACACAATGCAATAGCATAACACAACACGATATGCGCCATTTTTTCCGTTTCTCTTCGCCAAAGTTAGCATCAATTTACACTACGCTTACAGCGCAATCCTATGCATTGAGTTCCATGGGACTTAATCCCAAGTAAGTGTATATATAATTGCAGCCTTAAGGATGTACTTCAGCATTTATTTGAAAATGAAACAAAACCATACACATACACACACAAAACAAAGAAACAGGGACTGCCGAGATTCTTCCTACCTACCTGAACCATTCCTGCTTTCGGGATGGTTTTGGGAGAGATAGTCTCCAAAAGCCCTCGCCGCTCTTCATGTAGCCAATGCAGGGAACAGCAGAGACCAAAACATAGAAGAGAAGGGGGATACAAAGTTAGCAATCAGACAAAGTCTAGTACTAAATCTCCCCCCCCCAATTATCAAAAAAGAGAAAAGATGGTTACAAACATACAAATCGTCTATTTGAAATTCTGTTCAAAATGCATCCTCCTGACATTGTTGTTGTTCAGTCATTCAGTCGTGTCCGACCCTTCGTGATCCCATGAACCATATCCCGCCAGGCCTTCCTGTCCTCCACTATCTTCCTGAGTTCGCTCATTTTCATGTTCGTTGCATCGGTGATGCTGTCTAACCATCTCATCCTTTGCCTTCCCCTTCCCCTTTTGCCTTCAATTTTTCCCAGCATCAGAGTCTTCTCCAGAGAGTCCTTTCTTCGCATTAGGTGGCCAAAATATTTGAGCTTCAGCCTCAGTACCTGTCCTTCCAGGGAACAGTCAGGGTTGATTTCATTTACGATTGACTGATTTGATCTCCTAGCAGTCCAAGAGACTCTCAGGAGTCTTCTCCAGCACCACATTAAGGGTCCCCAAATTAGGGGCTACATTGACCCCACTAACACATTCTGGCCTGCCTTATAATTTTGCTAGTAGCATTAAAATTCTGTCCAATGCTCCCCCACCCCACCACATACTCCCTTCTTCCTGCTCAACGGAGCGTCAGCGGCTGGTCTGGGTCGCTCTTGCCGAGAGTCCAGCTGAGACAGAGACAGCAAGCAGCCCCACGCCTTGCAAATAAATTTCCTCTGACTGTGCCCCTCCCCAGAGCCACACACAAAACGTATAGTATATTAATTTTCTATAACTGGCTCGTTCCTCCAGCCCAGCATGACAGCGAGACTGAGCGATGTAGCCCTGGCAGTGGACAGTTTGGGGCACCTGCCCTTCCTCTTCTCTTGTTGTTTCAGATCAGTTCGTCCACCTCAATAAACCAAGGCCAGTTTTTCCCCATAAGGTAAGCCTGGATTTTTTGTTGCTCTTATTTTAACATGTTGCATTCTTTTTCTCCGTAACCATTGCAACATAAATTCTTAACAGCCAGTTAGAGACCAAAGGGTCTTACCACAAAGGAGCCATAATAACACCTGCCCCAGTAGCAATATGGCTGGTGCATTAAATCACTCTCAAAGGGGGCTCATTGAGGATGCCACACCTAAGGGCCCCCCCAATCCTAGAGCCGATGCAGTCCATGGTGCAGTCCTGAAACACGCACAGCCCTTTCCTGTGCCCACTACGACACGTCTGTCACCGTGGTGCATCCCAGAAAAGGAAGCAGCCGCCACTCAAGAGTCTCAGAGCTCTCTGCACTCAAGGACATCCATTGTTCTGTCCTTCTCAAACCCTGCAGACGTGAGCAACGCCATCTCCGGAAGGCCTAACAGCACTTGTAGTCCATCGAGAAGGGGGAGAGCGTGGAAAGAGCCACTTCCCAGCTGCCTAAGCATGCACCTTCCCAGCATATAGGGGGCATGCATAGAGAGGAGGCATGCAGTTCAAGCAGCAGAGCACTTAACTTGCACGTGTCCACAAGGTCTCGGGTTCAGCCCATCTCCAGATAAAGAGGATATCGGGTAATGAGGCTAGGGGGAACCGACCCTGAAAACTGGGCTCAATGTGGACCAGTGGTCTGGCTCAGCAAGTTCTCTGTAGTAGCCAACATCAACTGTTTATAGAACCAGCTTTGCAAATGGAAAAGCAAAAGTCTGAACCTTTTGTGGGGGGCAGCAAGAGCAGTGGTTTCAGATGAGTCTTTCCCAGTCCTATCTGGAGCAGCTGACAACGACTGAACCAGGAAACCCTCTGCATGCAAAGTACATGCTCCAGAACTGAGCCACAGGCCCTCTCCTTAAGCGACTGGCCAAGTCTACTTGCATACACACTTCTGCTGCATGGTGCTTGACTGGGTAACATAGGCCAAAAAGCTGATCCTGCCTCAAGGAGCTTACAGATCTTAATTTGGGGAGGGGGGGGAGAGACAGCAGGGGAAAGGGAGAGGCAAGGAGAACAAGCTACGGAGAAGAGTTGAAGAGGCCAGGAAATGAAGGATGAGTGTTGACCACTACATACGTGTACTACACAATGCCAAGGGCATTTTCTCAAATGGAGGTTCCACTCTGTTCAATAGGGCCTCCTCCCTAGTGAATGTGTGTAGGGCTGCAACTTCAGGCTCCCAAGCCTGGCATCTACCCTAATACCCTGTAGACTAAAACAGATTTATAACCCCGTGTCTGGTTTACCAAAAAAAAACAAAAACAAAAAAACCCACCAAAACAGACTGATGCCATTGCCAATACCTGGGAATTTAAATATTTTCTCAGGTTGTTTGCACATAGTTGGCACCTCAAGAAGTTGATGCTGGCACTTAGGTATTTGAAATATTTACCCAGCCTTGCCAGACACAGGCAGATTAAATCACATGAACCGATCCCTTTGAAAATCTCCCTACTAGAGGTGAGGAGCAAAGGAGGTCACAGGAGAGCAGCCAAGTCGGTACTCTGGTATAGCACAGGGACTGAAGTGTGCATCAAGACTTCCAAGCCTCTACTATGAACCCTCACTGCACTAAGTCCCCTACTTACAGAGAGGTTAGGTTCCGAAGATCTGTATGCAACTTGAAACTGGCACAAGTCGGAACAGCCGGTTCTTGTTGGCCCAGCGCTATTGTTCCTGCACAGAAGCACCAGTAAAGGACATACTGCATCTGCGCAAAAGCGCCAATGCATCTGTCCATAAGTTGGACGTCCGTAAGTTGGGGAGTGCATGTACGTGGCCTTAGGCAAGTCACTCCCTCTCAGCCTCAGTCTTCCCCATCTGCAGTATGGAGATAACAACATCTATAGAGTTGCTATAAGGACTACATCAAGATGATACATGTCCTGCTAACTGGGCAAAAGAGGCACCTTTTAGAGTAGTGTCCTCTTGTATTTAGCAGGGGGAGAGCAATTGTCCCTCTTCACCCCGGCATGGCGCCTTTTCCAGTGGTTTTTGCCTCTTCTGTATTTTTTTGGATTGTGATCCCTTTGGAGACAGGGAACCATTTATTGATTTATTTTACTATGTAAACCGCTTTGTGAACTACTCTTGTGGAATAATACACTTGCAGCATTTTGTATACTGAAAAAAAGCACTGTACAGCTGCTAAATATTATTATAGGAAGAGATGGAACTGATCAGCTAGGCCACTTTCAGGCTGCTATGCAGTTGAATGGAGAACACAAAATGGGTTTCTGCTTTTCTCCTGGAGCAAACTGCAGCTGGGGAGGGGGCGGAATGAGATCAGGAATGTGGCAAGGACAAAAGGTTAAAGGTCCCCTTGCCCCATGTCACAAATCTGTCTCACTCTGAATTTTTCCTAGAATTTTTCCTCTTCCCCCCCCCCAAGTACATTAGCTCTAATGACATGTCATTTGGTCCTAAGAGGCTGTTTCTCCCACAGTGTTGTGCAAACACACGCAACAAGGCTGCTGCAATGGTGTGCGCATTTTGAATGAAATGGTTTGAAGGAGCTTTCAACAAGCGTCTTCGTTTCACACGTACCCCCAGGTTGCAGCCACAGGCATTTGGCCAAGCAAACCCGGGCAACCAATTCCTGGACATATGTCCGCTCTCTTTCTTGCCGCTGTGCCCTCGCCTTTGTTTTGGCTCCCTCGCTAAACGCTTGCAGCCATGACAACTGCGCACTGTTTGCAGGCACCAGCTCTTCACCGAGGACTGGAGGCAAAACGTCAAGAATGCCAGCGTTTGCCCAAAGAACTTTTGCCCATGGTGGGGCCCCTCGGAGTTCTGTAGGCTGTGTCTGCTGGGAAGGCTGTGTCTGCTCCATCTCTCTGGAAATATGATCCCGAAACATCAGTGCCAGTGGACATTTCAAGCGCTGCTGCTCCTCTAGAAGCCCTCTGGTTTGCTCCCACTTATTCTCATGGTGCAGGAGTTTATAGCCTGCCTTTCACATGAACCTCAAGGAGACTAACAAAACAAACAGCAGCAGCAGCAATTGAACAGTATAAACACTACCAAAGGAAGGAGGAGATTAAAAAGCAATAATGCGTCAGCAACCCAAAAACCATAAAACAGCAGTCAATCAATCTTGCGAGGCAATAAACTTCTTAAAGCGATAAGACCTCTCTGGCAACACAGAAAATCAAGCAATGAAATTAGCCGGGATTAGGAGGTGGCCGTGCTGTATGGACACCAGGGCAGCAAGTCAATCACTTGGACGCTTTCTCTGCATTGACATCACACACACCCCAACACACACACACGACAGGGCAGCTTCCTACGCACGGAGGCATTCACAGTACTGTATAAGTAGGGAACAGAGAAAGGGGATCTCTTCTTCCCTTACCATGAAAACCATCAAGAGGAATTTAACATTTTCCCCATTCTGCTTTCCAAATAACTTAGAACTGATGAAAGAAGTATGCCCTCCAGCTGTCTGGGGGAAAGCCATGAAAAGAAAGGTAGAGGGAGCCAAAAGGGACAAACAGATGAGTCAGCTGCAGAGCATTTGCAAGCTTGGTTGGACCCCTAGGTCACCAATTGCACCAAGGATGCTGTCCATACATCACACACTCCTGTGCTTGAAGAACAGGGCTCCAGCACACCACTACAAGCAGAAGTACAGTACCTCTTTTTTGGCAACATCCCCCCGTTTTCTGCAGGAAGTCTGGATAGTTATGCTCAGCTGTGTAGCTTTGCAGGAGACCAATGAAAGCCAAAGCATCTTGCCTGTGAGTATCGCTGCGATTGGATGCTCCAAAACGGATCCTAAATTAGGGCCGTCATGACAGGCCACAGGTGCAGGAACTTGGCAATGTACTTTCTAAAGGTAGGGGTGAAAAGACCCCTTGTTTGAAACCTTGGAGAGCTGCTGCCAATCAGTGCCCAACAACGCTAAGACAGATGGACCAAGAGTCTGACTCTGTACACAGCAGCTTCACATGTAAGCATGTTGTTTTGGGTCAGGGCCAAACCCACATGTTATGCAGGAGATCTGCAATGAGAACTCTGTACACAGATTGGATCTGGGTTCTGCCCCTTTCTGCCTCCTTGCACCACTTTCTCCCCATTTAAATCCCTCAATCTGCTATTTTCAAAAAACAAAAATGGAAATACTAAGATGCGTTTCCTGTCATGCAGTTTGCCTCTTTGGCAGCAATCCTATAAACGCTTCCATGGGAGTAAGTCTCCTCGAACTGAATGGGACCTACTTCCAAGTCAGCCTGCAGAGGCTGGTGCTGTTCGGACAGCATCGTAAGTGCTAGTGGTGTCTGCCACTTGTGGGTAAGGCTGACTTGCATCACAGAGTGGCTGCAACGAAGAGAGAGGACACCAAGTGTTTTGAATCCTCAAGAGAAGCAGACATCAGTGAGGCAGGAACTCAACTCCCTCAAATCCCTTCCTGCGAGGAGTGACTATCCAGAGAGTCCTCCCAGCACACTGCAATTAAGCTGAAGTACATGAAGATGAGACAACCACACCTTCATCCCTGCTTCCGCTTCTCCATTGTCTCCCAAGCGTCTCCTTTTCAATTGCAAGTCCCTTTGGGACACAGAACTGTCATCTCCCTTTGCTTCATGACTTTTATTTATTTATTTATTTAAAAAATTTATATCCCGCCTTATCCCATGCCGAGGCAAATGCCCAAGGCGGCTTACAACAAAAATTAAAAACAGTTTAAAATACAGAAAACAGTTTAAAATACAGAAATTTTTTTGTTCAAAAGCAGGATACAACTATTCTAAATGAATAACTGACAGTATCAGCGCTAACTGCTTTTATAATTTTGCGTCTTCCGTGCATTTTTGGACCAGCGTTTCGCCACCTCCTTCATATCAGCTGTCGTCCCACTCCACTTAACACAACAAAGAGAAAAATGGACCATCTGTGCCCCAACCTCCTTTTTTCTCCCTGACTCTGCACAACCTCTGGCTATTTTTCAATCTCACACAGAAGTCTCCAGTGTCCCTCTAGCCTGTTTTTTCTTGCACGTCTCAGCAAAGTTACCAGCATACATTGAGAGAGACAGTTGCCCGTGTGCACATTTAGTTTTAAAAAGACCCAGCTAAGCCCAACTGAAAAAGGCTGTTGCCTACTCCCGAGAGGAAGACGCAAGTAAATACAAGAGCAGAATGGGGACAAAAACTAGAACCAGGCCATGAAAAATTGCAACAAAAAAGTCTGCTGTGAAAAGAGGCACCCAAAAGGGAAAATTGGGCAGAAATGTTCTCTTCCTTTCCAGCTCCTCATTATAATGATAGAGCCATTAATTTGGCAAGCAGGAGATGCTCTGCAGAGCAAGCTGGACTCCCAGCTTCCAAAAGCATACAGGCGGCACAACCACCCCATCTGCAGCAGAGGACACAGATCGCTGACACAACAGAGCCTTAGAACAAGCAACACAGTTCAGGCTGCTGCACCCCAGGGAAACTACTGAAGATGCAACAGAAGCCGTGGAAGGACGGCTGGGAGGAAGCAGGCGGGCAAAGGATGCTCTCAAAGGGCATCTGGTTTCTGGGAACAAAGCTGTCACAGACCGATGCCCTTTAAGCACAGGAGAGAGAGGGGGCTGCTGCTGCAACTGGCCAGTGTGAGTTGCCTGGAGGCGAGACAAACACTGGTGATGAAGTCCAGTTCCATGACAGCTGGGGAGCAGAGGCTTACAGGCATGCGTTTAAGTTTCCAAAGTCTGTAATTTTGGGTACACACACATGGGTCTCTACATGCGCAGAATAAAACCCATGATTTGATGACAGTCCCTCTCCAAGGGTCACTAGCTAATCTGACCTAAGCAAAACAAAAAACAACCTACTCTCCATCCCAATCTATACCTTTATAGTATACCTTTTCTCATATCCCTACCTATGGTCTTTGCTTATCCAGCCATTTTAGCCATCCCTCAAATGACTCCAGCCTTTTCCCCTTGCTGGAATTTGCTGCCACTTCCCAGCCCTTCCTCAAAACTCACTTCTTCCACAAAGTTTTCAGCTTAAACCTGTAACAGCCGCCCAATCCTAGGCAAATGGATTGAGAAACAAGTCCCGCTGCTGTGTTCAGTGTAGCTTATTCCCTAGGAAGTTTTCATCAGATTGCAACCTTAGTCCCTACCTTCAGCTGAAACAAAAACCTGAGGCCTAATCTACATAGACAACATAAAGTGGAAGAGTCCAGAGAGGGAAGAATGGCCTGGACGTGCAAGTCTACAGGTAGGAGGATCACATTTTTAACACACTCCACATCAGAAAATCAACCCAGCAGAGGCGGCTGGATGAAAATCTTCAGATGTGTTAGGGGCTTTTTGGGTTGTTTTTTACACTGAAGAAGCTACTTCTTATCCTGGGTCAGCCCCCTGGCCCATGTAGCTGTGTACCGGCAGCACTGACTGGCAGCACCTTTCCAGGGTTTCAAACAGGGGTCCTTCCCAGGCACACCTGGAGAAGCTGCCAGGAACTAGCAAAGGAGGGGCTCAAACATTAGTCTTTAGCACCTTATTTGTAGAGTGTTCTTTAACACATTCAAAATCGGCACCACCACCCACCTACAGCCTGGAACGGTACAGTCCATTCCATCCGCTCCAAAGTCTACCACCTCATTCTGCTGTAGGTCTGGATTGGCGTCACTGCAACTCTGCACATCCTTCTCCATTACCCTTGTCATCTCTCTCAGCTGTTTCTTCACCACCAGCAATGGCTGGACTGCAATATCCCCAGGGCAGGGATCAGGGGTTTTGTGGGGGATAGCTGGGTTGCTTATGTTACTCTATCAAGTGCCATTAAGATTGAGGTAGCTCAATAACCATCTCCAATATGGCCAGGACACGCCCCAAGCGGGAGCAACACCCTGCCTTTTTCAGAAGGAAAACATCACAAGGGGTTACAACCCCATACAATTCAAAATACTTATGGGGTGGTCTCCAACAGAAACCGAAGGATTTATAGGAGCATTTATAGGAGACCCTTCCAGGATTTCAGTCCTGACGACTCCAATGTCAAAGACAAAGTCACAGTTCCAAACACTGCTTGTAAGAACAGCCTGCAGAATCTCCCAATTCTCTCATGACATACACATGCTGGATCCAGAACCGTTCGCCATACAGCTTTGCCTTTTCCTCCCCTCGCATAGCTGCTCTTTAAGGAAAAAGACACACCTGAAATTATCCAGCTTACATTTTCCCCACCCCCACAAATTTGATTAAATCAGAGGCTGGATTCACATGCGCACACACTCCCAGTTCAGCTTCATAACTTGTAAATCAATAAGGTTTACCCAATTCCAAATCTGCTGGGACTTAATTTGAAAATTCCCACCCACCTCTTTGGGTGCAAGGCTGGAGCTGGCACGAGAAGCAGGGGGAGCCTATGTTACAGGATTGTGTTTGGAGATATTCCCCATCTGCCAAGGTCTCTAGCTTATCTTGGTGTCACAGTTTGGTTGTTTACAAGGATCTAGGCCGAGGTAAAAGCTGAGCAGAACTTAATTAACTGTCTTGGGAAGCAATCGATCAGGTGCCCCGAGACCGAGATCAAGAGCTTGAGGGAACCTGCAGCATCTTGCAGACACCGACTGCCAACAGAGATTGTTTTAACTCTTGGTCTGGAGTCACCTGGGCGAGTTGGGAGAGGCAGGGAGAGAAAGAGAAGCGAAGGTCCTGAACTCCCATTGCTGAGCCCAGACCGCGCAGCCACCATTTCTCAGCTCAGTATTACTCTATGAACTTGTGCTGGCCAACAACGCCACAACTCATCACCTCTCGCGTGCATTTCCAGCTTGACCCAGATGCAGTACTTCCTACTGGGAAGACCCGAGTTCAAGTTCCATCTTTGCCAAGGACACACTGTGCGACCTTGGGCAAATCACTCTCTCTCAGTCTCAGTTACCACACTTGTAACATGGGAACAGCAGCATTCTCTCACACAAAGGATGAATAAGATACAAACTGCAAAGTGATCCTGGTGTTTAAACGGTCTCTATAAATTGGCCATCGAAACAAGCCTAAAGATCTTCCCAGGGACTTAAAGCCAAGTACAGCCTGCAGATGGCAGCACTATAGTTCAAGCCTTCCTCCATCCTCCCTCTCCCCTGCCTTTTCTGACCCTTCCTGAAGTTTAGAAAATCTGGTTCACATACATTTGTATAATACTTAATTGCTCAACCGTCAAGGCTGTGACAGATCACGCATGCCTTAATTTCTCAGCACTGGTGACTAGCAGCTGAATCTGTGCGTGATGGGGGGAAAGCGTTGCTTTTGAGGCACCCTAAAAATAACATCTGCAGGTTTTGATCTGAGACAGCATGTTCATACAGGTCACCACTTGATGTTGCAGGCCCTAAACACGTGTGTGAACCAGCCCTGGGATGACTCTCAGCCAAACTGTGCCAGAGATCCCACAGAAACTCTATTGATGGTGTTTGGTACACTGTCATTCACACAACACAGTACACCATGCTGCAGTCATCAGCTGATGAACAAGTACGTGTGAACTGACCCTAAGAGAAGGGCTGTGAGAAGCCCAGTAGATATTGAGGGGGAAAGCCTCTCCAGCTGGAACAGGGGCAAGGGCACATCTCACCTGCTTGGGGGCATGCAAGGGTATCTGCAGCGAGATATTGACCGATATTTTCAAAAATTAGCACATTTCTATCCCATGTGGCCAATCTGGGAAAGATTGAAGGCAAAAGGAGAAGGGGAAGGCAAAGGATGAGATGGTTAGACAGCATCACTGATGCAACTAACATGAAAATGAGCGAACTCAGGCAGATAGTGGAGGACAGGAAGGCCTGGCGGGATATGGTTCATGGGATCACGAAGGGTCGGACACGACTTAACGACTGAACAACAACATCCCATGTGTCTTCCATGAAGGAATTCCAGGCAGTGTCCATGAACATTTTCAGGTGGCCTCCCATCCAGCACGGGCTAGACTCAAGCATGGTTTCCTCTAGCTAGCTGGCTGGTGTCCTCGGCCTTCAGATCACACCCTGGGAAAATGCCTTGGACTCTTTGAGAGGGGTTTATTCACACTACCTTGACCCCCTAATGATTGCAATGCCATCACTGACCAAGTAAGGAAAGGACTGCAGTCCATCAGTCACTAACATAGGGAACTAGAGATCACGTCCTTTCATAAAACCCCACCAGCCGTCTCATTCATATAAAGCACCTAGCTTACAGGAATGGCAAATGTGCTCATGCTTCCCAAATTCTGCCTTTACCCCATGGCTCTATCGCAGAGAAACGACCACAATCGCAACCAACACTGAGTGTATACTCTGCACTAATCCAAATGTCACACCCAGGAATGTCCGATCTCGCACTTGGTCAAGTCTGAATTTTGAGACGCAGTTTCTGCTACTTTACAGAAATACATGCCCCGAACTGGGCATAGTTTGTTCTGCCACTTATAGAGAAGAGCGAGGACCTTTTCTGGGTAGCAGAAAAAGGCAGCCTAATGAAAGAAGTCCCTTCCTCTAAGATGAAATGCTAACATGAGAAAAGATAACTAAGGGGAGACATGATACAGGTTTACAAAATTATACCCAGTGCAGAGAAAGCGGGAAGATTTTCTCCCTGTATCATAATACTAGAACTCAGGGGTCATCCAATGACACAGATGGGCAGGAGATTCAGGGCAGACTCATTCACATAGGGATGAATTAATCTATGGAATTCACTGCCACAAGACGAGCCGATGGTCATGAGCTTAGAAGGCTTTAAAGGGGCTCAGACAAAATTGCAGGAAGAAGAGAAACCTATTGATTGCAATTCATCATGATGGCCAAATGGAACCTCTAGGCTCAGAGGCCAACTACCAAATGCCACTGGCTGGGGCATGAAAGAGCAGGAGAGCCATATATGCCCCGTTTGCGGACTTCCCAGAAACATCTGGTTGGCCATGGTTGAAAACAGGATGATGAATTTGATTGACGCCCTTTGGCCGGGTCCCGCAAGCCTCTTCTTATGGACATGTCCCAGCTTCTGAGAGTCCACCCACACCGTTTCAAGTCTATCCTCATGGCCACAAGGCCAAGACACTTTTTAAACTGGAAACCAAGGATCTCAGCCTTCTGTGTATTCTACACTCTGTAACAACTGCCATGCTTGATGAAAACTGGTGCCTTGCGCTTGCAAGGAAGGAGTCCAGTTCTGTTTGTGGTTAACATTGCACCTCATAGCTCCGTGTGGGATGGGCATCCTATACTCGTGAAAATAGGTAGCAATTCAAAGGTCGCCTTGTCCAATTCCCCATAGCAACCAGGTGCCTAACAAGAAAAGGCAACCTCCAGAAAGGGAGATATTTCAACTCTGCTTGGAAATCTGCTTCGCTGACCAATTCTTCTCACAGTTAAACGGTTTCCCGGCATCTGGATACAATCAGCTTCTCATGCTTTCCTCAGATCCTTTTTAACCACTGCAGCAGCCCAAATTTAACTAGATCTAAATTTCTTTTGAACAAGTTTTTATTTTTATGGCTCAGTTGTCCAATAAGGTCATCTTTACAGGTTAACCTTGCTCTGTGATGCTTGCAGTCCTCAGCCGTCTGGTGCCAACTTAGCCTTCTCCACGCCTTCCTCCGGTACAGGGCGGGCATCAACACAGGGTGCCCCTGCCCCCCCACAGGATTCCTCGACTGGGCCAATGTGGTGGGATCTCCTTGCAGGCCACCAGAGCGGATTCCAAGTCCAAGGAGCAAAGGCAGCTGCTTCTTGTCAGAGATTAAGAAGCCCCAACTGCGCAGGCAGCTTCCCCTGCAACTCCATGCTGCATTCCTGGAGCTTGGAGTTCACCAGAGCAGCCGTGGGCTCTTTGGGGCTTTGCCAGAAATGGTCCACGGCCGGGCAACCTGCCAGGAGCTTCACACCTCACGTCAGCTGCTATTTCAACCCGGCACAAAGCGACAGCCAGACTAAAAATACGGAGTAGCACATATGGCTCACTGACACGACAGGAGAGTAAAGGGGGCAGAGGCGGCAGCAGCAACGGCAGCAAGATCACTCGTCCAGCACAACGACACACAAACACTTTCAAGCAGAAGGGGAAGATGCAGTACCCTGCTTCCGCAGGAGAGAAACCTGCCATGCAGAAGATGCTTGGTCTCATCTGCAACCCCACAAACAAGGGGTCTGCTGCTAAGTGGAAGTGGCATTTCCACTTGTCCTACGGCACAAAGGAGCTGTTGCCCTGTGGAAGAGCCTTGCATTACCTATGAGCTTCAGTGCACAGATGTGCAAGGATATAAGGAGAGCCTGACTGGATCAGATTCATGGTCTGTCCAGTCCAGCGTCCTGAGAAGCACAGAAACCTCCCCAGTTGCCTGTCTTGTCGTGTCGTGGCCCCCCCCCCCCCAGCATCTGGGCGCATAACCTCCAAGCATGTACTACGCTGCTAGTGAAACCCGCACACTCCATCCCCCGTTGCGCTCACTCAGCCTCCCCTGCACAATGGCACCATGTGGCGCCCCTCTTCTGCTTGCCCAGATCTGCACCCAATACCCACCTGCCCCAGCACGTAACTCATTGCCCCCTCCACTGCCAGAGACTGACCTTTGCACAGTTTGGTGTGTGTTCCTTGCACACCGGCCTCGCCCCTACCTCCGTTTTGCACAGTCGCCCCCCAACCTTTCCCTTATCTGGCGGACAGCTGGAAGGAGGACATCCTCGCCTTTCTTGTGCCCTGCTCCCTTTTTACGCACAGCCGTCCAGGGGACGTGGCGAGTCTTTTTTTCCCTCTCACCCCCCCCCCCCGCTCTTTGCTCCCCAATCTCGCCCTCCCCCCGGCCCCGATTCACCTGACTTTGGCCGCCACTGACGCCACGGCCTCGTTGCGGAGCGAGCGGCGCTTGGAGACGGCCGTGCCCATGGTCGTCCAGGCTCATCTCCGCCACCGCGCAGAGCCGCAGGCGCCGCCGCCCATGCTGCGCCCCGGCCGGGCTCCGATCGTTGCCAGCCACTACCCGAGCTCAAGCCTCCTCCACCTCCACCTCCACCTCGGCGGCAGCCGCCTCCACCCCCTCCCAGGCGGGCTCCGCGAGTGGCGCTGGAGAAGGAGGAGCTACCTCGATCCACCGCCCCTCGGCGCGCATCGCCGCTGCCCATTGACTGCAGCGCCGGCACCGCAGGAGAGAGCCGCTGGGGCGGGGCGCAGGAAGCCCAGGCGGCGGCATGACTATATTTGGGGACGCCAGAGACGCCCCCCCCAAAGTGCTGACATCAAGAGCGATGTAGCGGGAGGGGGCGGCCCGGTACGTCCTCTCCGCGCAGAGCGGCCGGTCGGGGGCTGCTGGCTGGCCCATCTGGCAGTCTGAATAAGGAGCGGAAGTTGAGCACCTTCAAAACCTCTCTCTTAAGGAGAGCCCGGCTGGGGGATCGAGTCTACAAGATACATCAAGATACATCTACACCAGCAGCCCGCTTCCGACAGTGCCTGGTAGGGCAACCAGGTGCCAACCAGATGCCTGAGGCAGCCCCCGAGAGGCAAGAGCCCTCCCTGTTGGTCGTCTCCAGTATGTGCGTGGTATTCACTATTCACTAGTTTCTGAACATGGAGGTTCCATTTATCCACCTGACTAATAGCCAGGTTTGTTTGCCCCATCCTCCCCCCCCCCCCAATCGTACACTGGAAAGTTGTCCCCTGCAACACAAGATGCCCAGCCAACTCCTCAGTTCTTTCCCTCTCCTGTCACCACAAGTATCTATCATCACTCTCATCTGGAACTGGAGGAAAGGGCTCCAGGAAAGGGCTCCAAGCACAGAAGGCCAAAACCTGCAGGAGCTCTTGAGCCTCTGTGTCCTTCTTCACCCTGCAAAACTTGTGACAGCAGTTCCATCCCTCTACAGTGGTCCAGCAAGACCATGGAGAAAACAGAGTTTGCTCAAGGTAATCTAACAGCCCAGTCGCCAAGCCCATCAACACAACACGGACTGAGATCAACCCCCATAACCATCTGGGCGCATCTCGCCACAGGGAAAAAACCTGTGCATATTGGCTTCTGGCCTGCAGTGAGCTGCCACTGGTGATGACTCAGCTTTTTTCAACTCAAGCGAACAAATGTTTGACAAAGAGATGTTTGCGGCAGCACAACGACACAGGCTGCACCTGGCAGTGCCTCCTGTCCTGATCCAATTTAACAGGGCAAGGCATGTGGCTCTTTTGGGCTAAAATGCTTTGAACATCGTAATTGGCTTGCAGTATTGTGAGTTTACATACAGTTAGAACATTCTTGCCCATGCCTTGGATGAAAATATTTGAAGACATTTGGCTAGACTGAATTATCCCGCCCTCCCTCACACACACACTATGACTAATCTCATTCAGTGATGACTTTGGGCTGGGAGAGGGGAAAATAATGTGTGCCTGGTCACTACCACTCTGAAATATACAAAATATCTGAAATATACAAACGATACTGAAGGATGTCTGAGCATGTGCAAAGCGTGCAATGCCTGCCTCATCAGGCTGCAAAGCTCAACACACTTGGAGTCAGCTCCAGCTGAACACACTGAGGCTTACCAATACACATCCCTCCAGGCATCAGTGTATGGAGAAGCATTCAGTCATTTCCCCAGCCCCTAGAAAGCCAGCATGTCTAGACCCTTGTTCCCTGTTATTCTAGGATGGTGTCACTACGTAAAGCAATTAATTATTTTAATAGAGGAGCATTTCTTCACATGAGCCCCCACCTGCCACCTGAAGACACAGGTTAGCAGTAAAAACGAAGCCTTCAAAAGGAAATGGGGCGTGAAAGTCAAGAGTCACCTCCTGCCAGAAGGTCAGTCATGACTTTATTCTCATGAAAAATTGACTGTTTACCCTCTAGTCTCCGTTTGGATGCTCACATTCGGCTTGTCCTTGCAGCACTGCGGATGGAGAGTTGTCTTATTTTCTTGGTGTGTGTGTGTGTGTGTGTGTGTGTGTGTGTGTGTGTGTGTGTGTGTGTGTGTGTGTGTGTGAGAGAGAGAGAGAGAGAGAGAGAGAGAGAGAGAGAGAGAGAGAGAGAGAGAGAAAAGCACCTGGAAACCTTGTGCTCCTCCAGACAGCCTAAGATACTACTGTGCCATACCTGGCTGTGCGTCTCTCTCCAGCTTCCGCCTTGAACTTCTGTGTTGTTGCTTTTCCTTTATAGCTTCAGCATTTCCACAAACGGCAGCATTGATTGTTCTCCATCCAATCGCAGTGGAACCTGTGTTGCAAAAGAAATCGGAGCCCAGGCTAAAGATACTTCAAATGCTGCATGTAGTAATAATTATTTGTTGTTTTTTCCCATTATTTTCTTTACATGATTTATATCTTGCCTTTCTCTCTTTATTCTCTTGAGCAATAAAATGCTCAAGGCAGTGTACAATAAGGAGAAAAACCAGTAAAAAGCAAAAATAGACATGAAATATTAAGTACAATAATTGTAAACATTCATAAAGAATAGTGAAATGAAAGAACATTAACAGGATACAACCACAAAACCCAAAAACTAACTAACAGCGCAATCCTGTGTAACTCTTGCACTGGTGTAACAGTAGATCCACTGGTGTAAGTGCACATGCCAGTGTAACTTGCCGTACGCCGACAGAGCACAATCCTATGCATGTCTACTCAGAAGTAAGTGCCATTATGTTCAATGGGGCTTACTGCCAGGAAAGTGTTATAGTATAGGATTGCAGCCTAACTAAGAAAAAGCTTAAAGAATTTGAAAAGTTTATATCCTGCTTCTCTCCATTCAGAACTAAAGCTGCACAATCTGTTTAGTTCCGATAGGATATGGCGTCCGGCCCTTTAGACTGGGCGCTGTATCTTACACAGGATTGGACTGCCCAGCAGGTAAAACCTGCCAGGGATGGTATTTAGAGAGTTTCTTCTGCCAAATGCAAGCATGATAAGCAAACCAACAAACCATTTGCTTTCATCCTAAACTGTCTCCTTGGGTAGTTTTTGCAGGGAAGTGTTGCTGTCTGAGCTGTGGCAAACAAAAGCTGAGACCTCCAACCTCTCCCCCCCCCAAAAAAAAAACTTCCTGGAAAATTAATTTCTCCAGGGTTGTAACAGAGGCTCTGTTTGTTGGGTCATGTCCTGAATTGTCCAGGGACTTGTGACCGGCTGGCCAGCCAACTCCAATTTTCTCCTCTGCAGCAGATCACCAGTAATTTGGACTCCGTTATGGTGCCAGGCAAAAACACCAGCCATTGGCACTTGCCAGAAGGTGCCAAAAGAGTGCTACTTTACAGGGATGTTGAACAACAGGATGCGGGATGGGGCGGGTGCTGCATGAAGAGCGACAGACGTACAGAAACTGTCAAGGGCCTAGAGGGGAAATTGAAAATGACTGAAGCATGGCCATCCAGAGATGTCAATCTTGTATTCTTGCAATCTTGTGCACCAATAGCTTGCATCTTTCCTAACACAGCCCTGGGAGACAGTCCCTCTGCAGCCGAGCGCTTCTCTTGCTTTGTATTTCAGTTTGAATTATTCTTCCATGGCTTTCATCATCCCTGCGCAGTCCCGAACGGCTCTTTGTGCGTTTGCACGATGCAGTACAAAGCCTTGCACAGAAATAACAAACGACAGCAGGCACCCAAGTGGGCCGCTTAAAAAGATGTGCTCAAGTACTTACTACTTGCAAGTAGAGTTACTCACAGGTACCCCCCCCCCCCTTCCAGTCTGGTGTTTTCAAGCAGCAACTTGAAGACAAGATTTCCTGCAAATGTCGGTTCAATTAGGTACTCTCATGCTCACCTTGAAGGGGCTTGTGGCTTGGGGGCACAGAGCAGCAATTTCATATCCTTGCCCCCAGGGCCTTGCCACAAGTATGAGACCCGCTGAGAAGCCCTGCCCTGCCCAAGAGACAGATTCAAACTGAACAGTTAAATTGCTTTATTACAAACAACAGTAGGCAAGAAAAATGCAGTTGATAAAAAGGTAAGGATTTTAGGCAAATACTCCCAAAGAAGTTTTTTTTTTTAAACCCTCTGGCAGACTGGTAAGTCACAAGGCAGAAAAGTTAACATTCCCAGAACTGATTCACACAACTCTCTGCAACTCAGCCACAATGAAAGGGTGCTCTCTCTCTCTCTCTCTCTCTCTCTCTCTCTCTCTCTCTCTCTCTCTCTCTCTGCTGATGTTGTCAGAGTGCTCAATTATCTTAAGCAAGCATATTCTTCAATAAGTCAGCCAAGGAGGATGCCCTGGACCAGGAGGATGACACACACTGAGCCCTGAGGCCTCCACTGAACCTTCCAGAAAGCTTACCACATGGTAAGACTCTGAGGCTACAAATATACACACTTTCCTGGGAGTAAGTCTCCCAGGAAATGGGCCTTACATCTGAGTAGACACGCATAGGATTGTACTGAGAGAGAGGACCTTTCAACTGGAATTTTCACTCTGGTCCTCGTGTGGTTTCCTGCCTTTTTTTAAAAACTCTTTCCTAGGGTGGTTACCCCTCTTGTTCTTCAGTTAAACAGGATACACATATTTTCTGAGGTAAAAACCATGTTTTCTTCTGAGGGAAAATTTAGCTAACAATATCCAGAGTCCCAGATTCTGTCCAGGGCATCTCCAGTTAAAAGCTTTGGAAGACAGTGACATGCAGTGAGGTCCAGGCCTGGGGAGGTACAGCCACATACATACTATACATACTCAATCACTCCACCCAGAAATAAATTTTTAAAAGCTCACCTCTTCCCCCACTCAGAGCTAGGGAGAGTTCAGCCACCAGCCATCCACACACCCCCTGAGGCAGCTTAATAGCTGCCTCTCCTGCAGCTCTAGAGAGCTGGTCCCCACATGTAGGCTTCCTTCTGGTTTTCATGGCTTTTTTTTTAACAGAACTGAGGCAGTTCTGCCTGCTGCCTCCCCAGAGCTTGCTGATGCAGCCACCCTGCCTTTTTTTTCCTTGGAAGGCAGCCATGATTGCAGCCTAACTGATAAGGCCGCTCTCCTGTATTGCAATGTGTGTGCGCATGGCTTAACTCATTGACTGTGCTGGAGAGGAAAGGAGCAGCACAGAAAGGCAAGATACTGTGCAATGTTTTAAATATACGGGAAAGGACGCCATGTAATAAAAGACTTGTACTTTAATCACATCCAGTGCCTAGACCATGGTGGTCCAACGCGTGGTCCGCGGGCCGCATGCGGCCCCCGAAGGCCTCTGCTGCGGCCCCCGGCTGCTCTTGGAGCTCCCCTCCCCTGCAGTCACCCACACTCCCCTGATGATCAGAAAGGCAGTCGGGAGCCGACCGCCTTTTCGATCTTCAGGGAAGCGTGGGCAGGGCATGCTAGACAGCGGGGCGGGGCATGCATCGGTCATTATTATTAATTAATTAATAATTTAATTTATTGTGCGGCCCCCGGGTTTCATGTCGAAGTTCGCATGTGGCCCTCGAGGTACGAAACGTTGGACCACCCTGGCCTAGACGGATCTCCTGACGGCAGCCGACATAGGTACACAAATAAGAACACGTGGACACGTATAAGAACAGAGAGTCAGCAAAGAAGAACAACACCATCTCAATCTACTCGATTTCGCCCCAGGAAGAGGTTCCGAGACCGGAATGAAACGTTGGGCTAATACCCTTGGATTTTAGTTATTTTTGTGTACCTATGTCGGCTGCCGTCAGGAGATCTGTCTAGGCACTGGATGTGATTAAAGTACAAGTCTTTTATTACATGGCGTCCTTTCCCGTATATTTAAAACATTGCACAGTAATCGCGGGCCATGAAAGCTTTCGAACAAAATTAAAGGCAAGATACTTTTTTTTTAACTTGTTGGGTGGGGTTAGCATGCTGAGGCTCTCCCTGATTGCACATCCCTGTGTTGGGAGAGCTTCTGCCAGTCAAAGTAAGCAAATACTGAGCTAGATGGCTCAAAGGTCTGACTCAGTAGGCAGCGTTTCATGTTTGTTTGGGTCCAAGTGACAGTGCTGCTTTCTAGGGCCATGACAGGGCCGCCTGTCAGTCAAGCAAGCATTTCAATGTATTCTCCCCTCCGCCGTTTCTTGACCCTCGCAGATGTTCCAAGCCTTTCCATCATATCAACAAGGTGGTGCAATCAATCAGAGGCTGGCGTGTCTGGGCTCAAATCTGCTCATTAGCAAAAATCCAAATAGTGTAATTGGGAAAAATTATGCCAATCAGGAAAATGCGCAGCTGTTTATTTTACATGTTGTGACGGGAAAAGGGAAAAAAAAAAAAGAAAGATCAAGTTGGGAGAGCGACATGTTGCAGAGCAGAGAGCAGGGCCAAAGGCGGCCAGCAGGCCCACAAGGCCTAGTTACCAACTTCTGATCTCAACAACATTCCCCCCCTCCCATGTGTGGAGCCAAGCTAGGTGGTCATCATGGGCACAGCTGGCAGAATTTGAGAGCTGATGGGAGTGGGCCCCTTGGTACAGTATCTTGGCATTGCTCACTCTCTCCAGCCCTCAGTGCTGGTGACCAGAGCAACACACTCTCACAAGTCAGAACAATGAGATCCTGGCTGTGTGCCTGGCAACCCTAGCCTCCCTGCAGAATTATTTTGATCTTCTTGGCTTAATATTAAATCAGACCACTTTTTTTTTTGCAACAGGTCACCTGTGACTTTAATCATGGCCCAACAGGCAGAAACTGAAATGGGCAATGTTTCCCAGCAAAAGCATCACCTGATGAATTTCTGCTCATCACACAGGTATTTTTAGAAGATCAAGGAGCCTGGCCAGGAAAAAGGGTGGTTACTCTAAAAGAGCAGTTTAAAAAACAATGGCAGAGTTTCAGAATATTTGTTCTCACCCCATACAAAGCAGGACTACTGCACTATTCCTGTTTTACAGATTGGAAACTAAGTCTGGCCATAGGACACACCAGGGTCATCCAAATGCTCCATGGCAGAGACTGAAATACAACTCCTGTCTACTGATCCACACTGACCTGCTAGCTTTCTTTGCTGGCCAGGCTTTCAATCAGCCCCTGTTGCTTTGCCTTTAGCAGCTGGCTGCATAGACTTCTTAAGCAGCTGATAACTAAGTTATCACCATGCTAGGACAAGCTTGGCTTGCTGATTTCTGCTCATCAAGCTGCTATTGAAGGCCCAGAAGCAGACCAGGCTGTTTTTTTTCCTGGTCAGTTGGCAACCCTACAGATGTTTCTTCTGACCAAAAACTCAGACATCCAGAACCTGGCTGGCAGGGAGCATTTGATGTGGCAGAGGACCAAAGCCAACCTCTTGTTTGCTGCACCTATATTTCTTTTCCATCACCAGCAGCAGCTCGTGCCATTTCCAAGCTTGGCCTCTGCGGTCCAGGGGAAATCGGCCAAGAGAACACTTAATGAAGTCTATCTCAGTGCTCCAGAGATGGGGGTGGAGGCAGGCTTAGCAAGCTCCTCACAGCTGGGAATGGCAACAGGTAAGCAAAGTTACGTTCCATTAGAACTCTCCTTGGAGAGATTAACTCAGTCAGTGAAAGAAACCGTTGTGAACTTAATATCTAGCATTCTTAAGCCAGAGCTACACCGCACGCATCTCGGCGCATCACGTCCAGCGGCATCCGCGTGCGTCCCAGTGTCATCTTGGCACCGGATGGTGTTGGGCCGCCAGAGAGTCACATTCCATCTCATGCCAAGTGGAGACAGGCTCCACTTTGCCCGTTCTGGCATGTCGGCTGCACTTGGAATGTGCCGGAATGCGAACGCGTGCAGTGGTGGAGCTCGGCCTTCAGTCTTGATGCCTTGAGCTTCCCTGGGGGGGGGGGGGGGGAAATGGTAGTTGTGGCTATTGGCTTGACACCCACTTCTGGGCTTTCCACTTGTGGACGGGTTGTTGGCTATGTGGAAGCATGTGGAAAGGATGCTAGAGTCTAGCTAGACTAAATGGATATTTTTTCTGCTGAAAGACAGGCAAAAGGGGGGAGGTGTTGCCGTATTAGTGTGTAGAATTATATCCCCCCTCTACAAAAAGTGGTTTAGAAAGTTGCTTGAGGGTTGATTTCAGTCTTAATATTCTACCTGCAAAATTCACAGCCTGCCGGTAACAGAAGTGGCGTAAGATCTGAGCAGCTCAGCTTTGCAATTGTTCTTTAAATACATTTCAAAAGGAGCAGTTCTTGCAAATTCATCATAGCCTGCAAGAACACAGCTGAAGGAATGCTGTTAAAAGTTTCACTCCCCTAGAGGAGTGCCAGTAAAGATGGCCAGCAGCTGAAGTTCAGCAAATCACCTTTATTTTCTTTAACTGGCCAGAAAAGACAAAAGTTCTCTGTTTTGGTCTAGCAAGAGTAGGCTGGGCTTAATTAGCTTGAAAGAAAGGAGCAAGGACATCACTTAGCTCTGGCAAGCTCTCTTGAATAATTACAAGCAACATTAAGAAGCCTCCCACTGAAATTAAAAAGATAATGGGCACTAGATACCGCTGTTGTTTTGATGGATCTCCTCCAGGATATATTAAGACAAGAGGACATGGAAATTATTTTGAAAGTTTAATGACTGCAGCAGAAAATTATTAATTGCACAGTGGTGAAGGCAACACAAAGAAACCAACAATGGGAATGGGGTTTAGGCAAACAGAGAATAATGAAAGTTATATATTCCGAGATTTTGAGTGTAATGGAAGAGAAGTACGGCTGGGTCAGTCCCAGGGTCCATCTAGTCCAGCATCCTGTTTCCCACAGTGGCCCACCAGCAGCCTCTGGGAAGCCCAAAAGCATGAGAGAAAGGCATCTCCCCCTCCCATGGTTGCTCCCCTGCAACTGGGATTCAGAGGCAGACTGCCACTGGATCTGGAGGTGGCACATAGCCACCATGACTAGTAGCCATGGATAGAGCTCTGGTCCTCCACGAATTTATCCACATGCCTTGTAAAGCCATATAAGCTGGCGCCCATCGCCACATCTGAAATACCACCTCGTTTTGTCCGTCCTAAATCTCCCACCAGTCAGTTTCATTGAATGACCAAACCAAGAGGAGAAAGACTTCTCTCTCGCCATTCTCTCCATTACTTTGTCTCAATCACATCCTCATTGAACTGCCCCTTTTTCCAAGTTAGAAAGCCTCCATTGTTGTCACCTTCCTTGTAAGGGAGGCATGCAGCCCTCTGATCATTTGGGTTGCCCTCTTTGGCACCTTTTCCAGCTCTACAGTACCCTAGTTCTTGAGAACGGGTACCCAGTATTCCAAATGGGGCCACGCCTGAGATTTTTGTCAAGCCATACTAATAATAGTAGCCTTATCCTCAATCCCTTTCCTAAAGACCACTACCACAAAATTTGCTTTCTTCACAGCGGCCATACGCTGGCTCTTAACTACAACCCAAGGGCTGTTTCCTGGTTAGTCACAAACAGCTTGTAGTCTCTCTGTAAAACTGGGAGTTTTTGCCCGAATGTTCATTACTTTACACTTACTGGCACTGAACTGCATTTGCCATTTGGTTGTCCATTCACCTAGTTTACAGAAGTCCTTTTGGAGCCCTTCACAATCTGCATTGGTTTTTTCCTACGCTGAAGAATTGAGTGTCATCTGCAAGCTTGGCCATCTTGCTGTTCACCCCTAACTCAAGGTCAGGTATAAACAAGTTAAAAAGCACAAGGCCCAAGGAAGATCCTTGAAGGAACTCCACTTAACTTTTTTTTTTTTTTGTACAAAAATCTGCCTCCTGAGTAACCAGAGGCACCCTTAGCCTATCAAACGTCTGTTGATGGATTAATCTGACCTGAAGGTGAGCAGGTCTCTCTTCTGTAGGTAAGGCCCATGCTGTGCAGACCTTCGTCCCACCCGATATACCCATCAGCCCTGCCTGACTGCTTGCCCACCCCAAATTTCTGGGAAGAAGCAAGCACAGAAGATGCCACTATCATTAGCTTGAGAAGGTGGGCGTTGGTGGGTGGAGATATCAGCCACGGTCTTCAACCATCTGAAAAGCCAAGGGGAGGAAATTGCTGTTTCTGGCTTGCTCAAGTGAAGGTGCAGAGGAGCAGGCTTGACAGTCACTCCAGACCATGCTCTCTCGAAAGCAGCAGACCCATGCACCCCTGTGCAACAAGAGGCAGAAAATTGGAACACTAAAGCAGTGTTTCCCAAACGTTTTCGACCTGCGGCTCCCTTGACAATTATGTTGATGCCTTGTAGTGTTTTCTGAGAGGATTCCATGGCACTCCGCGGCTCCCCTGGCTGGTTTCTTCGGCTCCCCCTGGGAGCCGCACCTCCCAGTTTGGGAACCACTGCACTAAAGATTAAAAACTCACACACACATGCACTATGCATTGGGGTTTGTATTAAAGAATCAACAACTGCAATGGCCTCTTCACACAACAGCTCACTGACATGGGTGTAGGTGAAAAACTGGTGTATGCCATCATGTGTGAGAATGTGCTCAAGGGCCTGCTGCATTAAGTGGATCAGCTTTTGGAGGATGTTCTTTAGGAACTGGGTAAAGCAGATCTCACTATATACACCTCCAGTTCGGATTCTCTCTGTCCTACAAAGCAGGGGAAGTAGATCTCCCAGAATACACCATCCACACTTCTGCTACCTACAGTGAAGGATCTTTGCCTTAAGGCTTAAGGGGAGACATGCCCTCCAAGCACTAGGCATCACTACCCAGCTTAGCATCTGTGGATTTAGTACTGTCAACTAATTAGTCTACTGGTGCTTGCTGGGTTTATATCATCCCTGTAGAGTGTCAGGCAGCCTGGCTTGGGTGTTTCTTTTCCACCTCCTTCACATATTAAATCAGACCCGGATTATAAGCAAAATCCATTGACGTTTAGAGATGTCATAGGGGCTCTCTTTGCCAGTGTCCCAACTTACCCATCTGTTTCCTTGGGGAAAATATCACATTTGAATTGAAGTGAAGCTCCACACTTGCATTACGGAACGCCAAGGTCTGTCTACTTTAATATGTATACAGAGCTGCTATGAATCTTCCCCACACCCTTAAAGTACTGAGCTGTGAGTCAGCAAGTTTCCTACTTCAAATTTTGCCTCTGCCATGAAGTAGCTTCAGGAAAACACCACTGTCTCAGCCTCGTCTACCCTACTGGATATGATCATATTTGGCCTACCTTATTGGGTTGTTGTAGGGATTATTTAAAACACATAAAGCGCTAGGCACCTGCTAAAGAACGCTAAATGTCTTCTGGAAGATGTAGTTTAATGATGTGCCACGATTTACCTGCGACAAGTTGGAGCCCCCCACCCATGGCCTCAAAAGCAAGTTTGGCGTAGTAGTTAGAGCACTGGACTTGGAAAATTTGGGTTCTGATCCCCACTCCGCTACAAAAATTAGTTTAGTGGATCGTCTTGAGGTCTACCTCACTCTCTCCATCTACCTTACCTCAAAGGATAGCTCACACACACCCCATCCACCAACCCCAAACCCAAGCTGGGAGCCACAGAAACCCCCAGATCATATTTTGGTTAATGCACAAGAAGGTATGGTTCTGGATTTTTAATTTAATTTTTATTTTCAAAACACCTGAAATACAGAGAGACAGACCGATACTGTAACACAGGTTTGTCTGTGTGGCCTCTGGACAGCGCCGTCTTTGGAGTGCTCCCTGCAGTGGGGATGACACAGGCACTATCCAAGAGAAGGCTTTCAAACCGAGTTGCGGAACGCCACGACGGGAAAACTGGCTCCTCTTTGCTGGCCTGCAAACAGCCAGAAGCTGATCCGGCAAATGCACTTCAACCCATTCCTGGCGAGGTGGCTGCTGCCGCTGCCGACAGACGAGACGGCCCCCCAACAGATGGCTTCGTTACCACGCTGTGTTGGAGGCAGGCGAGGACCTTCCAGATTCATTTGAATGTTAACATTCAGACTTCCTGCTAATTGTCATCAGAACCTTTCGTTCCTTGGCACAGATGCCATCCAAAGAGCGAAACAAACAGGAGGTGGAACGGGGGGGGGGGGGGGGAGAGATCTACTGAAAAGCACCAAAAACTGCCCCCTCCCCAGTCTGTGCACCCAAGCAAGTTCCCCCTCTTGTCCACAGGGCAAGCGGAAAAGACACCATCAACCCCAAACCATTAAACAACATTGCCCCAGAATTCTTCTGGGCCAAGTTACTCAAAGTTCATGCAGGCTTGTACCCAAGAGACACACAGAATTTGGGTTGTGTGTGCAGGCTGAGTGTAGTTCCTCCCCATAGTCAGCAGCCCCCGCTCGACGGCTACCCTGGCTTTAGATAAGGGGGAAGAAAAAAGAAAAAGGAACACAGCTGCATCTCAACCAGGCAAGTTTGTAATGGTGAGAGGAGAGCATGTAGGGGGCTTTGACAATCTGAAGGGAGCCCCAGGTGGATTAGCTCAGCTCTGTCGCACTGCTTGCTTGGCTATCCTGGCTGGTAACGCTGGCGCGCTTCCGGAGTCGAACTTCTTGGTCCTGCTGGGAGCAAGAGAATAAGAGGACTCATTTGGACGGGTGTGCAGGAGCTGTAAGCCACATTCAGAATCCTACTAGGACCCAAGCCCCATCCTTTTAGCTTGTAGATTTTTTCCAGATACAACTCAAAAACTCACAGAGCCGATCTTTACAGCTATAAAGGTAAAGTAGCAGCTAAATTTGTACAGAAGCCTACTATAACTTGGCCCCCTACAACCATTTCAATTCTCATGACTCACTCCTCAAACCTGCGAAGTGAAAAGGCAAGAACACCCCTGGACGCCTGCAGAGTAGCTGCATCTTGCAGGTGAGTAACCAAAGCAGACTGCGAGGCCCAAGGCCTCTTTCAGCACGCTAAGCTCCATTCCCACATCCCTCTGGTGTTCGCCCCAACCATAGTCCCAGACAAGCCCTTACGGAGTCAGAATCTTCTTCGGCCTGACTGCTCTGGAAGTTGACATAGTCGTCTTTCTGGCTGCCAAGAACCTCCTCCTCATACTCTGTTTGATAGTCGGATTCATCTGCATGAGAGATGAAAAGAAAAATCTGTTTCGAGCCAGCAACAGGGTGCTTGGGTGGGTTGAGGGATGCTCCTGGCTTCCAACTGGTCCCCAAAAGCATAAACTTGGGACAGGGCAGAGTTAGCGGCTGCCCCTGTGCACTGTATTTAAACATGGAGAGAAACCCTTCTTGACTTTTCATGCTTCTACAAGACCAGGATCCTAAATTGGTGATGTTTTTGTCTCAGATGATGCCTAGGAATTTGATTCTGCCGCCTAGGGATTTTTTCCCTAGCCCTCCAGCTACATAATGCCAGAAGTCACCAAAAGAGAAAAGGCACAGGATTGTCGTTGGTCTTCCTTGCTGAAACTTAACAACACATAGCTTTGTAAACCAGTAGCCCTATTCATGCATTATGCTCAATGAGCAAGCAAGGAGGCAGTAGCAGAGCAGATAGTCCAGATGGCTCAAGTGAGCAAGTCATATGTTACAGAGAAAGCCAAACTTGTTTTGTGCCCAGCTGGTGGAAGTAGAAAGAGACATCCAAGATCCAGGCAGAGGATGATCCCTCTGCCCTCTCAAAAGAAAAAGCGCTCATTTTCAAGGGAAGTCCAAGCACGCATGCATGCGCACGCACACAGGAATACAGAAACTCAAACTCCTCCCTCTGTGCAATGGTGCTAAGCCCCACAATTTACTCACCATCCTCCACAACCACAGCCTTGACTGGCTCAATTCTGGATACTATTTCTGCCAGGTCCGTGAAAGAGGTTGTGGGGCAGGTCACAAGCTAGAAAAGAACACAACCACATGGCCGTCACCTCTTTGCATATTAGGTTTGTCCTGGCACAACTGGATAGTCAGCCCTATGCTGCAAAATGAAGGCTACACCGTGAGATGGTATAGCAGTTGATAAGACTTATGAATCAGGACTCCCAAAGTTCAAATCTTGCCTTTGCTAAGAACCTTAGGATGGCCTTAGGCAAGCCATAACCATTCAGCCTCAGTCTTCCCCATCTGCAGTATGGGGATAAACATACTTATCTTACAGGATTACAACAGGAGAATACATATGAATGCATGAAAATGATTCACAAGTGTACAGTACTTAATATGTATATATAGCTTTTCAACAAAAAATGTTCACCAAGTGGTTTACAGAGGAAAATCAAATAACTAAATGGCTCCCTGTCTAAAAGGGCACACAATCTTAAAAAAAAAACCTTGCAGAAGACCAGCAAACAGTTCTAGAAAAGACACTGTGCTGGGGTGAAGAGGGAGTTACTCTCTCCCCTGCTAAATATAAGAGGGGCACTAATTGATTAAGGCCTCACATTTGGGATAGGGGGATAGGGGGGCAAAACCAGCTTTGTTTTTTGGCTGGGCCACCCCCTTTTGCTGCTGCTGCAGCTTCATAAACAGCAGCAGCTCTCCTTGTGATCACTGGTGAACAATGCTACGTCAATGCAATGAAGCATTGCTCTCTGCGGCATTCTGGGAGAAGAAAATGGTGGCCCCCAGATTATATGTTGCTGTAAAGCCCCTTTTTCACCCACCTTTTCTTGTGTCCACCAAAAACTTCTGAAACGTCTCTTCTCCCCATTTTTGCCACTTGTGAATGGTGTGGTGGAAAGGGCAGGAACCATTTTGTCTCAGACTAAATTACTACTACAGCTTTTTTATGTCTCCTGGCACAGAATTCTCAGGAGAAAAGGCACTAGAGGGAAGTAGTTTTGCATCTGTGCGAAGAAACATGCATGTGCACCCAGACCTTGGAAAATTCCCTGCGGCTGTTCTCCCCTTCTCTGCTGCCATGTTCTCCCATACCCAAAGAAAGAATGATCTTCTGCATGGTCATCCCCCCACAAACACAGCTGCATCTTTCTGGCTGCTTAATGAGCAAAGGGCATCCCAAATGTCCCGTTCTGGGCAGCCACAGCTGTTGCCATTGGGGCCCATGGGAAGGTCCGCTTTTTCTGCGGCTCCTCACCCACCCACCCTCCCTCATCTCGGGGGACAAGAGAGCAGCTGCAACGCAGTTCTTCCTGTCAGCTTGGAGCTTAATTTCCTGCTATATGGGGTGGGGAGGCAGAAAGGATCTTAGCCTGAGAGGGAAAAGTTTGGTTCATTCTCCACCTGGGCCTTGGAGATGGGATGTCCCATTGGGAGTCCTCAAAAACACAAGACATGGAGAGAAAGAGCGTGTGTTCATGAGGAGGGAGTTGCATCATGGATGCTGGATACACACCTCCCGCTGTTCTTCTTGGAAACACTGTGGGGTTCCTCAACACTGCCCCCATGGTACCCCCGCCCATCAGGGAGGCATAATCAGTCAGTAGTACAGCACCTGATCTACCTGTAGGAAGTCCCAGGTTCAACCCCCAGCATTGCCAGTTAAGAGGATATCCAGTGGCAGAGCTGGGAAAGGCCTCTATCTATCTGAGACCTCAGAGAGCTGCAGCATATCAGAGCAGACAGTTCTGAGCTAGATATGCCTCACACATGAAGGTTTGGTCAGATTTGGGTGTAGCAATCTCTATTCCTTTCCCCCCCACCCAGGCTGCCTCCTGAGGAATGGGGCCATTGAAGCAAAAAGCACGACACAGCCATCCTGGCTCCTGCTCATTTGTCCCACCCAGGAGATCGTAAAAAGGAATTATTGAGCAGCCACAGACAAAGCCTTGGCAACATCAGGGCACAAAATGAGAGAGGAAGTCAGGGGTGGAAGCAACATCTGGTGAAAGGAGCATTTATAAGGGCTGCTGGCAGAAGAGTCCGTCAATCTTAACAAATAGCACAGAGACAAATCCTGCTCCTTGGTTAAGAGCCTATCGACCCGCGTTGCAAGGCACTTGGATCAATTTGCCATACAAAGGACAGTCCTTCCCCCACCCCCCTTAACTGGTTGCGTTATCTCCCTGCTACAGTGAACACCTGAAACGGGGTGACCCTACGTCCACGTTGACAAATCCAGACCAGTCCTGCGAGTCATAAACAAACTAAATAACCAGAACTGCATCAGCAAGTGTTGACTGGTCCCTAAATACATTCACACTCCCTTATGCCCTCCCCCCCCAATGGGAAATATATAGTTTACAGGTAGTTGCAGAACTCATCTGGAACCATCAGCCCTGACAGGTAACCAGCAACATCTGCCCAGGGATTTTGCAAGCAGTACTAAAATTAGTATTTTTTTTCCAATGCAGGAAAATGTGGCTTCTTTTTTTAAGAGCCACGTTTCTAGGCCTCATGGTTGGGATACTCACACATGAAGGTTTGGATTTACAGAGCTCTTGCCTGTCTTTCAGCATCTTATCAAGAACACCACTCCTGCACCAGACATTAAATACCGTCCTCCCGTGCTGATAGCCCACTTCCTGGAAAGAGACAGAATGGTCAGTGGCTGCTGCTGCTGCTGCTGCTATGCTGCGTTCTCCTGCTACCGCCCAGGAGGGGTGGGGGCAGAAGCAGAGCCTTATGCCTGTGCCTTGATGCAAGTAGCCAAAGTGCAGAATAGGGGAAGGGCTTTGTTAAAGCTCCTGCTTGTTGCCTCACGCTGGGCAGGACGCAGGAGGGAATCCCAGAGCCCTTTGCCTGGAAGGGTAGAGCCAGCATTGCTCCCCCTTCAGCCTTTGTTTTCCAAGCTGCTTTCTGACCGACTGGAATATAGCCATTTGAATGGCCTTTCTTCCTCTGTCAACAGAGAATGTCGCCCTGCCCCCCTGGGTGGGGGTAGTCTGGCACCTCCAAGCCAGGAACCACATGCAACAACTTCGCTCCAACTGCCTCCCTGCTCAACTAACACAGATTTCGTCGAACTTCCCAAAGTCCAGGGTGCCGTAGCGATCAATGGGTGGCCTGATGTACTCGCAGTAGTCGCTGTTCTTGACCATCTCCAGCTGCCGGACGCAGCAGACGTAGGCCAGGCGGGTCTGGATCTCGGCCATGTTCAGCACCTAACCAAATGCAAAAGTGCATCTTTAGCGCCACTGGGAAAATGCAACAACTACAACTACAGTATATTAAACCTGCCGTGAAACCAGTTTCCCAGAGTGGTACAACTTCTGGGAACTATCGTTTTGTGAGGAGGATGAGAATATTAGACATCTTTAATCCCAGATAACTCCTTGGGCTGGGAACTTGACGGTTCTACAGAGCTGAAACTGGTTTGATTCTGCAAGTGTAGACAGGGTTACTGTGCAAGATACCATGGCAAAATTTATGAGGCACCATTTTCCTGCCCAGGCTTTCTACAGAGCCATTAAGTATGGTTTAGTGGTTAGCGGAGGGTCAAACCCCTGCTCAGTCATGAACCTTACTGGTTGAACTTGGGCCAGTTCCTATTTTTCAGGCTTAACCTGCCTCAAAGGGTTGTTGTGAGGATATATAACGGGGAGGGGGGAAGAACCATATATGGTCATACTACACACATGGTCAATTCCTCCATCTGCACCATGGACACTTGCAACAGGTTCTTGCAATTGTGATACAGCCTTGCAAATATGACCAGAAAGAGTTACTAGCTCCTCAAAATTCACATTAGTCCATCTGCTCGCACATATCTATGCTAGCATAGCAGCCCCCCAAAAGGACACTGTCTTTCTTTTTCTTCCAGTTGAAAAAAAATCTTCCCTTCCTGGCAGGGGCGTCGCGACGACGCGCGACACCCCTGAGCGGGGGCGCGCGTCACCCTTAAGGGGGAGGCTCCGCCCCCGTGCGTGACGTCACGCGCAGGAGCGGAGCGCCCTCCCCGCTCCGTTTTTGGCTCATTTTGGAGCCAAACGGACCGAGGGGAGGGCGGGCGGGCCCACCTCCACCACAAAAATGTACGTGAGGGGCGCCGCACGTCACCCCTATACGCGCGACGCCCCCCGGCGGCCCGCCCCCCCCGCTTCCCCCTGTCGACGCTAGTGCTTCCTGGTCGCCTGGAAGTTCTTCTCACTCGCCCTAGGCAACCAGGCTAGCCAATATTTAGGAGCATTGCTATGAATACCTTCACTTTCTCCACCAGGGGATTCCACCGCTTCCACAGCAGCCACCAGCCAGAGAGGGCATCGCCGTAGTTCGTGAGGTTGGTCTCGTCCCTGCTCCCCACATCAATGGCGATGACCACTTTCGCCCCCATGGACCTCATGACGTCCGCTGTTGGGCAACAAGGAAGAGTCACTCCCCCGCCCCCTGCAGCGCTTCCACTGTGCTTGCCAGTTTGCCGCCTGGTACAAAGCCAGGCTTTGGCAGGGTCCTTGCCACACGTCTCCCATGCCTCCCACTTGCTGGCTCGACGCCAAGAGGGTCATTTTATCTCTGAAAACACTCTCTCGGAAATTCTTTCCCTCTCAGCAAAATGAAGGTAATTTATAGGCCTGCTCTATTCCAGTAATTCACTTTTCAACCCAAACATGAAAAGCAGGTCTCTGACAGAAAGGCCTTCCAGAGAGAGAGAGACTGACTCAGTGGTCCTCAGGAAGCCAAGAAGATGAGAGAAAAAAGGCCCTCAGAGAGCAGTCATGACAAAGGTGTCATTTCAGCTGGTGGGGAAGGGGAACATCCACAGCAAAGTTGAAAGGCACCCTCCCGCACATGCTGGCACGTGCAGTCCCAGAAAGCACCGTGTTTTCAGAGAATGTCACGTACTAACTCTTAGACTTAACTAGAGCAATTTCCGGAGTCTGTAGCCGGAAACAAAACAGCGACCGACAGATCTCTTGCAGCATGGCCTACAGTCCACTCATCAGCTACACAAAGCGAATGCCCAGCAGGCAGAGGGTGTGGGGACGAATAGAGAGAAAGCAAGCGAGTAGAGAGAAAGCAAGCGTGCAAACAGAAGGCGAGATTGCCGAGGGAACTAAGGAAGGATAATCTTGCAGCCAGCTTAGAAGAATACAAAGGCAGCACAGAGACAGTTCACAACTGGTGCAAACCACCTCATAGCAATGCTAATTAGCTCTGTAATGTGATAAAAGCCCTTCTCTCAGCTAAGACCCCCTTTTGTGATGGTGTTAAGTCTCAGGTCATCAACATAGCCCAAGTACAAATAAGTGACTTCATTCAGAGGTCACATGCCCAAGGCTTGCACTGGCAAAATTCTTCTCACAACATGGGTTGTGCACTCCCCTATCCCTTTCCTACTTCCTTCATGCTCAAGGGGAGGAGGTTGAAGGCTTCCCCATCGGAATAGGACAAACCTCAATTATGTCACAAACTCTGCTTACAAACCAAATCCAAACTGTGGGTTGGTATCTTGATTTGTGAACTAACTATGGTTTGAGCAAATCACAGCTCTAGGTACTTGGATTCAATGGGAAACTGATTTGTTCAAAACCATCACTAGAAGCTATAACTTTCCTCCCTGTGTATGTCCAGGAAGGAAGAAAGAGAGCCTATGCAAGCCCTAAACCAGCACTGAATAAGTAGTATGAACGGGAAGCTACAACGGTACCTGGGAGATTGTTGATGTAACCACCGTCCATTAGGAGATGCCCGTCCTTTGGATCACAAAGTGGGGGCAAGTAGCCCGAGAGAGACATACTGGCTCGGATGTAGCGCCACAGACAACCTATTCGGAAGGAGGGCAAAGAAGGGAACCCTTCTTATAAAGCAATATCAGCACAGTTGCGCTAACTCTCACCCACCCCACACTCTTCAACATGCAGCAGCTGGAAAACCTTTGGAACTGAGGAAGATGCCTTCTGCCGAGTCAGGCCCCTGGTCCAGCCAGCTCAGTACTGGCAGCATCTCTCCAGGGATTCAGATGGCATTTCTCCCCATCCCTCCGGGACCTTCTGCAAGCAAAGAAGGTGCTCTGCTACTGAGTTACGGGGCCCATCCCTGTAGAGCCGCCCACACCAATCTGTTTCTAGCTCTGGCCTCAATGAAACCTCCCACCTCCCCGGTTTTACCTGTGCATTACCACTCGCATGGAAGCCCACAGCATGACCAGAAGCTAAAGCAGGTGACTTGCAACCTTTCTGCTGAATGGAGCGGCCTATTGATGGCTAGCTGGAACCTCCATGTTCCGAGGCAGCATAGCTCTGAAATGCCTAGTGCTGGGGGGTGAACAGAGTGGGAGGGCTCCTGCCTTCATACCCTGCTAGTGCAATTCCCAGAAACGCCTGGATGAACTCAGGAAGCTGGATTGGATGGGCCTTTGGCCTGATACAGCAGACTCTTCTTTCATCCTTAAGGAATGAAGAGCCAGGGCAATGTGGTGAAGGGCGCTAGACTTGGACTGAAGGAGACCTGGGTTCAAATCCCCACTCAGCTGAGTGACCTTGAGCCGATGGCCAGTGACCCAAGGACAGTTGTGACCATATAATGAGATTAAAGACTCATGCACACAACTCTGCAAAGCTGTTTGAGGAAAGGGCGGATAAGAACAGGATGAATAAATGTGTACCTTCCTCTGTGGATTGGGGCCAGTGCAGTGCAGTGCATGTGATTATTTGGTAGTCTGGGAAGGCCCTTAAGGTGCCCACTGATGAAACCCCTCAGCAAGAACCCTCGACATATCTTCGGACCCCTTGTTTTCCTCTCCTACCAGTTTTCTTATTACGACGAATGAACCACCAAATAGCACCGAGTGGAAAGCTTTTGGCCAGCAACCCCGTCTCTCTCTTGGCTGGCTCAATCACTTCTATTCAGGGCTGTGTGATGAGGGAATTTATAACCATTAAAAGCAGAGTGGTTTTAATCAGTAGAAATGGATTGGATTCGCTCCCTGTGGAAGGCAGCGAGGCCCGAGACCTTGCCCTCGTAATTCATCCCGTGTGGCCCTCCTCCAAAGCAGCACCTGACAAGTAGAGTCTAGCTCAGATGCTCCCTTGACGTAGTTTCCCTCCCCAGACGGAGCGGCACTGAGACCCAAGATCCAGAAGAAACCCCAAGTCTGGGAACCTTCTGAAAGGGATGGCAAAACGTTGCTCAACAACCCTGTGGCTAAGAAGGAGCAGGAGCCTGAACGCACATCTGATCGTAAGCACTCAGACGGCAGGACCAGATCCTTTGGGAACCAGGCTATCTAAAAGCCCTAATTAGTTAATTAGAAGTCCAGACCGTTTAGCATTTTGATTACTGCTTCAGGACTGTGAAGCTCAGATTTTAATTTTCTCCCTGTAATCGTTTTCATGATTGGGCTTGTTCTAAAACTGAGAGTCCCCCCCCCCCCCCCAGTGCTGCAGGCTACTGTAGGAGGACAGGCACTAAATCAGCTGGAGCCCGTGACAACGTGCTGGTAAGTGGTCATGAGACCATCTGAACCCTACGATGCTATGCCCCACCCCTGCAGGAGGAAGAGTAAGGAGGCAGTTGGTGTGCCCCAGTATACAACTCCCAAAAGAGAGAACATATTCTTAACTTTGGTACGCTCTTGAAATCCCTTTCTTTAAAGGGCTGGAGTGGAAAGGAGGAGGAGGAGGAATGCTCTCAGAAGCATATGTGGCTTTCTTATGCCACCAGATTGGTGATGACAACTAGATGGCTTTTAAATATTAGACAAGTTCATGGGGGAGGAGAGGTATATCAACTGTTATTAAGTCAGGATGGCTATGGGGAACCTCCATGTTCCGAAGCATTCTACCTCTGACTATCAGTTGATGTGGCAGGGGGAATGCTGAAGAAGCACTGTCTTCCTGCCCTGCTTACGGGCTTCCCATTGGGGCATCTGGTTGGCCACTGTGAGAAACAGGATGTTGGCCTAGCTGGGCCTGATCCAGGAGTGCTCCCTTCTTACACCGGCTTGGGTCACAGTCCTTCAGAAGGCATAGCCACCTTGCAAAAACTAAACAGGTCTCAGTCTGGTCAGAGCCTGGAGGGCTGGCACCTGGGAACTCACACGTAAGCCATGGAGGAACAACTCCACTGAGCCCCTGTCACCTTGAGACGTGAAGCCCCCGAGAAACACTTACCATCTGTGTGGACCCTCATGGTCGAGGCTGTGATGTCTGTTGTGATCGTGAAGTAAGGAATCCAAAGATCCTGCAAGGCAGGCACTTCTTATTAAAAACACTAATTCCCAAATCGTGCTCTGTGCAAAAATTTAATTGAAAGAACCCTCCAAGCCCAAACTGCCTGTCCAGAGGGGAGCTGGCCTCATGTGTCTCTGTACGAGTCAATGAATTAGTTAGGGCGAGAACAATGAGCCTTTGCAGGGGGGGGGCAGGCAATTATTCTGCATTTCTGGAGTGGGCCATGCCATCAGCCCTGCTCAAAAAGAGGCTGCCTCTTGCATCTCTGCACGAATCACTGCACTGAGCTCACCTTCTTCCAATGAAGGTGTTCATGCCCAGATCAGGGACTCATGTAGGAATGCAAGAGATGGCTCCTCTGAAACATGGATCAGGGCATGCCCATTCATTGGAAGGAAGCCAGTCCGAAGCATGCAGACACACAACAGGCAAATTCTGCATTAAGGGTAGGGAATTATACTGCATCTCTAAGGGGTAATTGCAAGGCCCAATATTGCCTGCCCCACCAAAAAGGCTGAAGGCTCTGGCCTTCAGCATGGGGTGTGAGGCTCTGGAAGCATGGGGTGTGAGCACCTCCACTGCGCAGAATCACCTTAAGCGTCAGCCAGTTTAAGAGGAAAACAATGTATATACTCCAAAAAGGAACATGAGCTCAAAGTGGGATAATTTTAAAAGATCACCCAGTAAGCTTCAAGCAAGGGTTCGAGCCCAGGTTTCTCCAGCCATAGTCCGACAACATCCCCACACTTGGGTTCTCTCTTGAGCAGGCCTCTTACCTCAATCTGTTTGTCCTTGAAGATGTGGCCAATGCTGTTGTTGAATGAGGTTCCGGAGAACATGGAGGTGATTGGGTATGTCAAGTCTAGGACCGTTTTGAAGACTGAGTTCATATTCTAAAGAAGGAAGGGAGACTTTTTACTTAAGGAGGAAAGAAAAAAAAGATAGAGGCACACTAAAGATGAGGGCATCTTTCTCACATTGCACCCATTGTGCGTTGCACAGGAGTCTGGGGCACACGGCACATACTCAGTTCCCACAGGCCAGGCCCATCACATTTCCCTATGTGATCCAGAACGCCCATCACATTTCCCTGGCACCTATGCATTGCCTGTGGACAAACGAAAGCCGCTGAAAAACTTTGCCTGCCATTTCCAATTGTGGCACCTCTGGTTCTAATGCCGAAGACCTCTTTTAGCATCACAATGGGGGAGAGGAGAGGCGGTTAGGACTGTTCCAGCCACTGAACTGCAATCAGGAAAACAGGAGCCTCCCAAGAATATGACAGAGGCCAATAATAGAGGCCAAAGTGAATGGGATTTCATTCTCTGGTCCCAGAGTTTAAGTTACAGTTGAGAGGAAGACATGGTGCTTCTGTTTGCGCAGCTTAAGGGTGTGCTTGAGGCCCAGCTTATGTGACCCGAGCATTTTGTTCTCCAGCCCTAAGCAAGAGGATTGATGGATGAACACAGATGACAGATGCGGCCCCAAAGAGAGATTCGTAAGAGGCCCTTCCCATTTGTTAACCAGTAATCCCATCGACCTGGTTTCTGCTGCTCCCCTCACAGCGAAGGGGAGGGGGGGAACAACTTCTAAAAATACTTAAAAGCCTTTTTGACCCGCAGTCATTTTTCATCTCCTTTTAGCGAAGGGGAAAAACAGGTGGACGCTATTTAGCAAGGCACAGGGGGAGGCAGAGACAAAGACGCAACCCGAGGCTGGAATGTTCTCTGGCTTGCAGCACCCGCTTTCACAACAGTGTCAGGTGTGCTACGTGCCAAAAGGAGACCAAATCTGGCACCCAAAATAAAGTCAGGAATTGGCTGCCTTTGGCCCATCTTCTGCAACGTAGTTTGCAGGTACAAAAAAGCTTTTGCAACACGGCGAATGGAGGGGCCCCGTGAGGCAGATATGTTCTCCCATTCAGGGCAAGGACAGAAAGTATTACCCTCGGTCCGATTTGGCTTTGTGATGCCATCATGCAATCAAATTTTATTGGCCTTGTGGTGCCATGAGATCACCACATTAGTTATTGGATCAATCCAGTAAGACTATCACACTTTCACTCACACACAGCTGGTGAGAAGAAAATAAAAGTGAAACAGTATGAAAAGGGACAGGCAAGGAGATATTACAGTGTACCCCCAGCCTCTAACAGGAAGCCTGCAGTGCTGTTTAGAGCTCACAGGGTGGGCAGGGGGGGGGGGCGGAAGGACATATTTGTTCTTTTCCACCTTCCTGAAACCTCCCTTGATGTGCACTGATTCTGAAGGTTCCCAGAAAGATGGGAAATCTGTCACCATTTCCCTTGCCTTCCTCCACGAAAGATGACAGGTCGGCCAGAGCGACCCCTGGTTTTCTTCTGCCTCTCATTCATCACACTAAAAACAAATGGTGAGTGGAGACCACGGAGGAGCTCCCTCACATACAGTGCCCACGTTGTTTACCCATGGTGCCAAGGAGACTCTGCTCTGATCAACCGAAATTCAGAGACAACAAACCAGGCCAAGAGAAAGGGCTGTTGGGGGAGAGAAAGTCCGAGGTCCATCCTCCAGACCTTTTTTCCCCCCCAACTGAACCAGGGCTGACAGCCCATCAGGGAAACCTCTTTGGCTAGAAAAATCAAAGGGGAAGTGCCATAAGCAACAGAGAGAAGGATTAAATTGGAGGCTCACTGGAGCCACACCCCCAATGTACGCTTGGGGTAGAAGCGACTCTCTGTAACTCCGTTGCAGAGGCATCAACAGCAGTTTCTCATAGGCTCCAGAAGCCGTGTTTGGAAGACAATGGATGAGGGGAAAACACACAAACACCAACAAAACCACATAGCAGATTCTCAGCAAACCCATCTTCTCTTTTGCAGAATTCCTTAACTCGAGACAAAACAATTACAGTACCTCAGTTAATCACTTCAAACCCACAAGGTGACAGCATGTGGAACGAGAGAGAGAGAGAGAAAGAAAGAAAGTTACAGGAGAGAAGCACTGGGAGAGGGAAGGCAGGCCTCCATCATTCCTTGCGTGAACCGTGCCCTCCATGAACAGCGTTGCTCTTGGGTCCAAAGGCCTCTCCACCAAACCCTTCCCCTTTATCAGCAGCCTCGACTCCAGGCTGGGGCACAAGAGGTGGTGTGTCTCTCTCTGGATGATCTCCAGCTGCCGGCACTTGGAAAAAGCTTTGTTGGAAAGCTCTCCCAAAACACAGAAAGGTTTCTTAGGGTTCTGAAACCAAGACCTAGCCCCAAATTCCGCACTCAGCCAATGTCCACCTGCCTCTCCAAGCTGTTCCTTGCAAGGGACCCGGTCTGCTTCACCCTGACCTCACCAGAGCAATCATCACAGCTAATGATGTCTGTGAGAGGGCAAGTCACTGAAGTAACAGTGGGTAAACTGCCCGACATAAAACACGGTTGTGCTGCTGGCATCAGATTGTGCAACACACCCCTGGGAAGACTGCCCGTTCTGCTGCAGAAGACTCGGCAACAGACAATGCTGTAAAGGCACACGGGTTTTTGCACTGATGCACAATGGAACAGCTGGCCTGCCTGCTGAGGAAGGAGGAACAGCTCCCTTGAGGAGGTGGCACTGTCAGCGTCTTGGGCCTGACCAGTTTCTATCCCTCAGCTGGGAAACGGCTGGCTTATTTAAGGCCTCAGTAACTTTTCATGCTGATGAGATCTGGAAACACGTAAAGATATTTCAACCTCCCTATGACAACCAACGCCCTCCAGCCAGGGGATGAAAGAGCCGAGGCAGGCACCCCGCAGAGAGTGGAACATCCTTACCATTGCCCACTGCCTGGCCTTGATCCGCATCTGAGTGTAGCTGCGCTCCTCGGCGTACAAGGCACCCATGAAGGCCCCAATTGAGGTGCCGCCGATCATGTCAATGGGGATGCCGGCTTCGTTCAGTGCCCGGATTACACCCACTTGGGAACATCCTCTGTGGGGGGGGGGGGAGAGAGAAAAAGGGAAACACATATATTAAAAAAGGTGTTGAGAAATCTAAACTACAGCCATCAAAAGCAGCACGAGTTTTCCCTTACTGGAGGCAACCCCTGTACCCAGCTAAAAAATAAATAAAAATAAATTAAAATCATATCCAAACACTCCAAATTCTGCAACACAAAAGCAGGATTCTGCAGTCCAGAATATGCCAGAGTCCCTCAACATAAAGTATGCAAATGGAGAACACAAGCATAGCTTATTCTGACATTTTATTATTGTTTTGCCCTGCAAAAAGAGGTGGCAAGCAGCAACCGGATGCCCCGACCTCAAGAACTCTTATTTAGCAAGAACTTTGGTTTCAGCAGTCAGTCAGTCACACACTACCAAATGTACCTCTGAGATCATAAGAACCAGAAACTTGCATCTTTCTGAGATTCTTAGCTTCCATTGAAAAGAAGAATCATTTGGCACTCATGACAGCTCTCTGGAGAAATTGTGGTCTAAAGCTGAGCATGGGATGGAGAGAGTGGATAGAGGGAAATCCTTCCCCCTCTCGCACAACACCAGAACCAGGGGACATGCACTAAAATTGAGTGGAGGAAGAGTTAGAACGGACAAGAAAATATTTCTTTACCCAGCGTGTAATTCATCTGTGGAACTCCTTGCCACAGGATGTGGTGATGGCACCTGGCCTAGATGCCTTTAAAAGGGGTTTGGACAGATTCATGGAGGAAAAGACCATCACAGGTTACAAGCCATAAGCAACCTCCAGGTTTTAGAAGTGGGTTTTCTCTGTGCCAGGTGCAAGGGAGTGTCAACGGGAAACAGGTTATCTTGTTGTCTTTTGCTACCTGAGGCATCTGGTGGGGCCACTGTGTGATACAGGAAGCTGGACTAGATGGGCTTTTGGCCTGATCCAGCAGGGCTTTTCTTATGTTCTTATGGATGAGCTGCCTGGAACAGTGGGCACCCTGTCCTCAGGGGAAGAAGGAAAAACAGGTATGTGCAACATCTGCCCCTGCGATGCATGAAGCCCTGATGAAAATCCTCAGAGCCCGTCCTTCCACCTTTCCTCGGTCAACGGAGCCTTCTGAGGTCTGGGCTTCAGCCCAAGACCGCAGCACCAGTCAGCAGCTCACTGCAGGGAGGACAAGTCTGAGAACACACAGCTCTGAGATTTGGGCATCGCTGCCCACGGCCCTGACAGACAGGCTGGCAACGCTGGTCTGAACGGAGCACACCTCCGGCCTCTGCGTGCTGCCACGCTATTCTTGTCGCCCTCCCTCTCACTGCTTCAGGAACTAAAGAGCGATGCCAGGGTGTACTTGGAGAGATATGCAAATCCCCTCCTTCCTTTGATAGCTGCTCTGTGGTGTGAAACGCTGTAATTTGAGCGCCATATCTGTTGTACTTTTACACCAGGATGACGGGGAAGGCGGGGGGGGGGGGAGAGATGAGAGGAAGGAATACAGCACGCCGTTTCTGTTCTCTTGTCTGGCATGACAAACCTGCACACACACAAAAGATAATTAACCTAACGTGTCTGGTTGCAAGTGGGGGGGGGGAGGAAATAATCACAACTCAATTGTTACCGGAGGTGCCTGGTAAAGCCCCGTTTCAGGAACATAATGCCGGTTTTGTGAGGGAGTCTGTGCTCTGGCTACAATTCAAGAAGAAGAGGAAAAACCCCTCCCACAACCACCGCCCACCAGTAATGCCAAACGGCTGGCAAGAGCCAGAGCAACCTCACTCTCAGGCAGATTAAAAGAAGAGAGGGCTTAAGCCCAGGGAAAAAAGTAGATTGTGGAAATCTCTGCTTCCCTCCCTCTCCTCGTCAGCAGCGGCAGATGCCAGACCGAAATGGCGCTGAGACAGAAAGGGGAGCCAGCAGCCCAGGGCTGAGCCTGGGTCACGATTCCATAGGAGAATCGGGTGCAAACATTCCGCTTCCCAAGGAGCAAAGTTTCAATGGCAAAAACAAATAAATACACAAAACCTACGAGACAGGTTCACGTTTCTACCCCTTCTTTCCTCCAAGGAGCTCAGTTTCACAGTTTCTCCCCCACTTCCTATTTTGTCATGACAACAACCCTGTAAGGTAGATTAGGTTGAGAGGTCATCCAATGACCATGTGGCCAAGCAGAGTTTCCAACCCAGGTTTTCCTGTTCATGGCCTGACACTCTACTTACTACACCATGCTATATCCTGGCTGTATTTTAGATCTATTCCTTTGCATAGTACAAAACACCCGGCTGAGCAATCCAAGCAAAAAACAAACCTCTCTGCCCCAAGGAGTATATAGTCTATGTATACATAGTCTATGTATAGACTATGTATATAGTCTAGTCTATGTAATAGGGGAAAACACCAAGAGGGGAGGCAGAGTACCCCCTGTGAGCAAATGCACTCCCCACCTCACCTAGTACCTGTGCCTTGTGAGGCCCTTTGCTCTTTGGCCTGATGACAATGGGGCCAAGTGCTTGGCAGAGCATCCCAGTGGGATTGCAGGCAGTGGGCAAGGCCTTTCCTAGGGCATCATGGAATGTGACTGCAGCCAGCCCAGTGGCGGTGGCAGCAGGTATGCTCAGGTGCTTGGGGCCTTAGTCAGCAGCAGCCCCAGGTGTCTCAGGGGAAATCGGCTTCTGGGAAGTCCAGCTAAGTCCCCAAGCATAGCCCAGGGGAAATTCGGAAGAACAGAGAGCGTTTTGTTTCAGGTCAGGGGCAAACTACTAATGTGCAGCAGGCAGCAACTTCTACCTGCCGTCTGAGGTGGCGAGAGCCAAGGAGCAGTTGGATCCAGGCTCAGCAGCAGAGAGAAAGGTGCTGCCAGACAGGGAGCATCGCCCTCCACCCAGCCACTCACCCACACACCAGGCTCTTTTTTTGTGCTATTGCTAGTTCAGGCAGAGAAAAAAAATGGGGAAAATGTGCAGAGAAAAAAATATGGAAAAAATGCACACAAAATGTGGCTACAAGTCTTTGGGTTTTGCTTCAGTGGAGGTTGCCACCTCAGCAGGTAGGCCAAAGGCTTCTTCCTATGCAATCTCGTTGGCAATTAAGGTACCAGGCTATACAAACTGTAGAAGTAGCGAACACCCACAACCCTCACCACAGTGTCCCGCCTCACAGGGGTGTGAGGAAGAAGCAGTGAGACTGAACAAGAACGAATTAAATCATTTGGCCCCATGCAAGGAGACAGGAGAGCAAGGAGTGGGGAGGAAGGGCTGGCAGGCTATTGGCTTGTCTGCAGGGATTATAATTCTGAAGTCCTCCCAGATTGGTCTTGGTGCCACCCCCTCACCACCAATTCCAAGAAGCTGTTTGCGTGTTCTCTCTCCCTCTTCTTGGCTTGAAGGGGGGGGGGGGAGAAACAGGGTATTCAAAATGTTAACAAAGGGAGGGGAGGCATCAAACTCCTCTGGGCTGGAACAAACGTGTGGGCGAGTTCACTTGCGGCATGTCTCCCAAAGCCCCAGAACAATCAGTGAGGGGCTGGCAGCCAAGCGTCGGGGGACTAATTACCCGCGCAAAAGTATGGGAGACAAGAAAATTCCAAGGTTCGTGTCAATTACATGATACATGTTCACCCCCCCCCTCTGCAAATGCAGCAGTCCCCCAAGGGCAGAAGAAGGGTGAAGCTTCCAGGGGTGCGAAACACACAGACATAGTGAGGATAAACTCCACGTGGCATTAATGCAGATATTAACGTATCACACACGTTATCTTTGAATCCTCAGAACAGCTCTGTGAAGCCAGTCCACTTATCCCCATATTGCAGCTGGCGAGAGCCAAGACTAAAACAGAGTGGCTCCCCCAAGGCTAGGGAGAGAGTTCATGGCAGAGGCGAGATTAGAATTGAGGACCCTCCAATTCATATCTCTATCTCCTACCAAGACAGACTGGCAGGACCATCACTCAGTATTGTCCATACTGAGCAGCAGCAGCAGCTCTCCAGGATTTCAGGCAGGTTAACTTTCCCAGCCCTACCTGGAGATGCTGCCAGAGATGGAACCAGGTAAGGGACACATGCCAAACACCTGCACTACCCACTGAGTCATAATGCTACACCAGCTGGAGATGTAGGTATGTCTGAGGGTTCAGAATTAAAACTCAGAATTCCAGTGTTTGGCCAAACATAGCAGGAAGTGTGGCCGCAATGACAAATCAAGAAGCGACAGCCAGCCGGCAAAATCACTGCTGATGTGCTGCTGCAGGGCTTCGCTCTCATTTGGCGACACGTTTTGCAATCTGGGTGTCTCCCACTAGGGCTGCCAAGCAGTACACTGAAGTGCATATCCGGTCTTACCGTGCGCCACCTCCTCCAAGCACTAAAGCGACAGCGTTCCCAGTCAAGACGCGGGCCAGGCGGGAGAAGTCGGAGTGTCTGTCCGGAGGCTTCTGAAAGACCCGCTCGTACAGCTCTTTCTGCAGGCAAGAAAAAGAGGAGAGGCGTTTCCCACTGGGCGGCAAACAGGTTTCTGGGTCACAGCAGGCTGTGCCCTGCTCCAAAGTCCTGCCGTGATCTGGGACCCAAACACTGGGAGGTTCAGAGGTTGCACTCTTCATGTGACAGTGACAAGCTGTCCAGAAAGGGCTCCTGCTTCCTCCTTTCTCTCTCTCTCTCTCTCTCTCTCTCTGTTTCTTATGCCTGCAACTACCTGCCAGCATGCCACCCGTCTCCTTTCTTTCAAACTCTTCTTCAACAACCCACCTTTTCCACGAAGGCACAGCCCCTTCACCCCCAGACTCAAGTTTACCCAAGCCTCAGTAGGTGTAACTGCAAGAGTGAGCTACAATGCTTCCATTTCCTCTTCCCTCCATCTCCCTCCCCTTCCTCTGCTGTCTCTGTGGTGTTGTTGTTTTCTAGATTGTACACTCCTTGGGGCAAGAACCTGTCCTCCATTCTTTGTATAGCACCATGTACATGGATGGTGCTACACACAACCAATCAATAACATTTGCAGGGCCAGGCCACCTGCCGTCTCGTCCCATGTGTTGTCTGGCCCCCACCACCTGGGGGGGGGCCCTGACATATCACATGGTCTGTATCCTTGGAAATTACCAACACAAAGGGAAGAACAGGACACAGGGCTGCCGGTCTGGCCACAGCACCTAGTTCCAGCCTTTTTCTGTTCCTCCGAGCTCTTGAGGTGGGGAGGGAAGCACGGGGAAGTGCTGGGCTGCAGTTCAGCTTTCCCGGAGCATCCCCAGGTTGCGCGCATGAGGTAATGTTTGTGCACCTGGGCACTGCCTCAGCAGAGCTGCTTTCTCCCCAGACTCTTCACAAGTGCATCCTTCGGGGGATGTTGTTTTCGCCACCCTTCTCCCCCACCCTGGGGGGAGTTTTGTCACAAATAGTTACACCATGTGAGACGATGCCCTCGGTACAGTTTTCCCGTCACTTCTGTATACTTGTTAGACGGCCGGCCTGTTAGCAGTGCTCCAATGTTAAAAGGATCGCCAAAATGTCTTCAGAATACTTGCTTTGAAATCTTATTACAGCTGGACTTGGAAGCTGTGTTTGCTACCATGTAGATGGATCTCGTGAACATACACTTAATGGCTTTGAGCTGAATGTATGAATCGACCCCACTGAGAAGCATTTGGTGCCACGAGGGGTCCGGGGGCACTGCGGAAGTTCTATTTGCGGCATTTTTTTTGATGATATATTTAATTTTTATTAATAAACTACAAAACAAAACAACAAAACAAAACAATACAACATACTACGAAAGATTACAGCAAGCGCGAAGCAGTAAATCCTACTTGTATACTATTATATATTTTCTACTTATAATATCTAACTAAGCCTATAATATACTATTCATTAAACTCTCTCTCTCTCTCTCTCTCTCTTAAAGAGTCTGTAAGTGGTATCGAAATATTCATAAAAAGATTAACTAACTTTTCCTTTATCATCTAAAAATCTTAATTCCCACTTCAAATATTTTAATATATAAAGCCACCCCATTTTTCTCCAAATGTATTAAAATAAAAACCTTCCAAATGTTTCTTTTTTAAAAAAAAATCTATATCCCCTTTTTATATAAAATTCTTAAAAACAAATCACATCTTACTTAAGTCTTTTCAAATAATAAAACATTATTTTTCTTTTATTCACAAAAGGGTTAACTAACTTTTCCTTTATCATCTAAAAGTCTTAACTTCCACTTCAAATATTTTAAATTTATTAAGTCACCCCATTTTTTGTCTTCAAATTTGTTAATTCATCATCAAAATTTTTCCATCACTCTTAATATAAGTTTCTTAAAAACAAGTCATATCTTATTTGTTTTTTAATAAAACATTTTCTTCTTTTTATATAACATTAACTCCAATAATATTCCCCACAAAAAAAATAAATTATAATCCCTTTTTACTTTTGACAGTTTGCCATTACCCCTTCCATCCCTCCCCTTCCTCCTTCCTCTTCTTCTTCTTTAAATCTTTCCCAAAAGTCCCTTGTTTTTTGAATTGTATCCACTTTACAATTTTTTCCACAGAATCATTCACGTCTTCTATATTCCTCTCCCGAAAGACAATCTTCAGCACCTTTTTTTAGTAAAGTACTCTGCTTCTCTATCTCAAGTCTTGGTTTAACTCTTGGTACTTCCTCTGCTACAGTCTCTTCCACTAAATCTTTCTCTTTATCGTTGTCTTTTCCTTTATCTTCGTGTACTTCCATCGTAACCTTTATTCCTTGTAATTCATCCTTTTCATCCTTTTCCTTCACTGCTTGTTTCAGTTCTGCGTTCATATTCTCAAGATTTCCCTGCAAAATTGTCATTTTTGCATCGAATCTCTGTTCCCATTTTTTAAAACAATACAATAGTGTATTCATGTTGCAAATTTTTCACCAGGTGCCAATCTCTCTTCTCTTAAAAAAAAAGAGGTAATATAAAAAACTTCTGCGGTCGACGACGTGAAACAGAAAGATTAATTGCCAAGATCCATGAACTCTAACACGGAAGGGCTCATATTCTTTTAGCAAAAATGTCAGGAATGTCAACAACAAAAATCCCAAACCATTTTCTCTTGCCAGAATAGTCTATTTAAAAAAAACCTTCTTACTGTTTTAATCTTCCATAAGTACAGAAAAGAATCAATAAAACTCACCGCTATTAAAACTTTAACTTCGTCTTTCCAACTTTCACTTTCGAATGTTCAGTTCAGTTCGCCTTATCGCAACGTATTATTTTTAACGTTAACTCTTATCTCGGCTAATTTCTTCAACTCATAAATCATTTCTACGCCTCTTGCTTAAGTAAAGCAAAGCATGTCGGAGGTGGCTTGACTTGGTTTTCATCTGCGGGTCGAGCTCGATGGTAATCCAGCCTTCTCACCGAGAATCCAAAACTTCAAAGCCTTTGCCTTGAAGTGTCAGAAAGGGGGCGATTGAAAGCAATGTGGTTTATCTCTTCGTACTCCCTTTTAATCCAGGGGTAGAGTAATTAAGTCCATCAGATGTACTCCGTCAATACAGAGCGATCGGCGGAGTTGTCAGCCAGCCATGTCCTCCTAGCCGGAAGTCCCTATTTGCGGCATTTTCTTGTTGATACTGCCATGTCACACTCAAGTCATCGTGTGATCTTGCAGTCCTCGTACTGCTCGTCTGATCCACACCATATGCTGACTTGCTAGAGGAGGGCCTTATAAAGCTGTGGATTTGGACCAGGCCCTGCAGTCAGAGTAGCTCGTCACTTGGGCACAGTCTGAGGTGCTCTCAAGCTGCCAAGCCCCACTCATCCGAATACACCTGCGGGAACCTTCTTCCCTCCCTCTCTCCCAATTCTTTCTTAAATCCCACCTTCTCTGGGACAGCTTTGACAGCACACCTTCGTCCCTATTCCCTGCTGTAAACTAAACCACAGATGCTTACCCTGCCTCCAATTCCTTCCCTCCCTCAGGTCTACATAGACTGCACGCTCCTCCAGGCAGGGAGCTGTCTTTTCACCCTATGTAAAGTACCATGTGCATAAATGGCGTTACATAAACTTACTTCCTTGCCTTTGGCGCTCCACCAGCGTAAGTTGTACCTTGTTTAAGATGGCACTCGAGTCTTATGGATTGACCACGAGCAGGGACGTGTGGTGCAAGTGCAGCAGATGAGGCAGAACCATCCCGTCATAGTCCACGGAAAAGAGCCACAGCCTAAAGGCGGATCCATACCGCACACAGCTTGGGGCATTGTGTCCAGCCAAGTCCGCGTGCGTCCGGTGTGGTGCTATTCTCGCGTGACGGCGTTTGTCCTCCAGCTGGTTGAGTCCCATCCCGTCTCAAGTGGAGTCCAAGGCGACTTTTGGCACGTTGGACGCTCCTGGAACGCGACCAACACGAATGTGTGCCATGCGGATCCACCTTAACCCTGAGATACCACCCACTTACTTAGGTGCAAGTGGGTGGTGCATGCACACAATCACAGGGTTAGGCTGTGGCTTTTTTCCCCGTGGATGACGACAGGGCAGTTCTGCCTCACCTGCTGCCTCCACACTGCATGTCCCTGGCCACAAGTCAACAACTTGCCCAATTGTCAGGCCTCCTAGAAGCACTGGGGGCAGACAGGGGCACCCAACCACTGTGGAGCTTGCCAGCAAAAGTGACGAGTGACGAAAGAGGGGACACCTTTCCACTGCAGAGCTTCTTCTTACCAGCTTGGGCAGGCTCCGCCGGGAGAAGACACGACGAGGGCAACGGAGGTGCAGGTGAGCCGAACACCAGCTTCGCATGTTGAGCCACTCCACGGTCCGGGAAGGAAGGGGCCCCTCCTCTCGGTGGAGCAGGATGAGCTGCTTCTGGGCCCGGACGGCCGTGTTCTCCAGCATCCGCTCCAGCTGACAATGCAGAGAGCGCAGTTGTGACTGCAGAACCAGCCCTGACATGCCTCAGCTGCCCGTTTCCCCACATCCCGCAACATCAACTGCCCCTTTGGGAATGCCACACCTCTCCGACAGTGGGCTCCTGCTCCCCCAGCCCCACAATCAGGATGCAGTCGGCCTGCCGGATACAGCGCTGGGTCCAAGGCGTGAGGGTGCTGTCAGACTGGTAGAGCACAATGCGGTGCATATCCTCCTGCTGTCCCAGCCAGCTGGACAGCCGGTATTCATGGATGCTGAGGGAAAAAGAGGTGAAGCAAGCCATGAGACAAAGCTCTTTGACACTCTGTGGCCTTGGTCTTCAGCCAGGTGTGGGGAACAGGGGGTGGAAAAAACACACACAGAAGGACGGCGAGTTTGGGACACAAGAGCCACCCTGCTGGATCAGATCTGCCAGCCAGTTGGTCTAGACGGGGCACAAGTCCCATCGGTGCCAGGGGTCTCCTACCTCTGGCTCCCAATCCTCGTTTGTTGCTCTAAAACTCACCCCCTGCCTGCCTGTTTTGAAGAACCAGCTGTCTCCCATTCTGGAACCTGACACAAGCCAAAGACCGACACAGGGGCTGGTGCAGGAGTCTCAATGAATCAGGCTGCAAAAAGCTCGGGATCGCCTCACCCACCCACTCACAGCTTGCCCCCTTCAGCAGAGGGCTTCCCCAGCTCGCCTGCCACTTGTTCTTCCTGTCTTCCGTCACACCGGAGATACAGGAACGCGGCTGCCAGTCGTTAATCAGATATTTTGTGACAACTTTTTGAGAAGTCGGCAAAAACATTCACTCACTCAAAAGCAGGGCTAATTAACCTGACAGCTGCCTGGTATTTCAGGGGCTTGACGAGCAAAAAATGAGCCGGCAGGAAATTAACGTGGGGTGTGCATAATGACAGTTTAAAATATGTCCAATTTCCTCCACCTGAATCCAAGACTAGAAGGGCTGGGATTTAATTTTTGTTTTCTCTCATTTGCATCCAGACCTGCTCCCAAGGAGCTTAGAGCACCACACCCCATGCGTGGGGGGCGGCAGCGACTGAGGGGAAATCCATCCTATTTTATCCTCACAATCATCTTGTGAAATAGGTAAAGTTAAGTGGCTTTTTCCAAGGTGACACAGGAAACCTCACTGAAGAAGCAGCATTTGAACTCAGGTTACTTCTGGCCGAAGTCCCACTCACACTACACCTGCCTAACCTTGGAGGTCATTAAGCAAAAACACAGCTCTGATAGCGGCCTTCAATATCTCCTCTTTACCCAAAGGGGTGAGATTTACTTCCACTGAAGCAGATCTATGGCCGGCCACTTCCTGGACAAGGACCACCAGGGGCCCCCCTTCATGCACACCCCGAACTGTATGTCCATGGTGGCAGGAGACCGTGTGCAAATACTGCCACTGTGTGGGCTGCTCCCTTAAGGGGCCAGGTCAAACCACTGTTTTGCATGCAAAAGGTCCCAGGTTCAGCTCTGGCATCTTCAGGTACACTGGGAAAGACCCTTCTCTGTCCAACCCTGGAGAGCTGCTACCAGTCAGTGTCAACAGTACTGAGACAGATGGACCAAAGGTCTGACTTGGTATACAGCAGCTTCCTATTGTCCTAATAAGCAGAGTCTTCCCCAGCTTATCCCTGCCCAGATTTCAGTTTGTAAGTGCAACAGGCTATAACTACTTTCTTCTGTAAGTACCCCAAGTCTCCTTTATGGATTCCCTCCACGTGAGGCTAGGTGAGGATCCATAAGGTTTCCCCCAAGGTGTGCGTGTGCATGTATGCTGCAGAGACCAGAACACTCCCTCCCCCACCCCTCGGATTTCCTCTGCAACCTGAAGGGGTCAATGAGAATTGGTTACCTGTCCAGGGCTGCTGAGCCAAGTTGCTGTTTGATGTTGTCACTCGTGAGCAGCAGAGCTGGACCTGGAAGAACAGAGAATTGCTAACCTGTTAAGCATGGCTGTGTTTGCGCTGCAACCATGCTGCAAGAGGTTGGGAATTTAGTACTCATTATCCCAAGAATCTCCGCTTTTATTCTGCAAAATGCATAAACAAAAACCCACACACACACACCCCAAGTCACTAGCCCTCACTGATCACACTGCAGAACTTTGCGAGAAGCTCAGTTGGCACAGACTTTCAACCCTCCCGAGGAACTTTCTTTCTCTTTTGCAGAATGAAATGGGAAGGACTGTAGCTCCACAGAACACAACTGTGGGTTGCAGAAGGTCCCAGTCCCAGGGCCTGCAGATAGTAAAGTTGGGAAAGGCTTTTTTCTGAGACCTTTGAGAACCACTGCCTGATGTGATCCATGAATACAGGATAGTGGCATCATGTTCTGGGGGAGGGCTCAGTAGTTGATTGCATGCCTGACATACACAGGTGCCATTCCTGACATTTCCACCCAAAACATCTCAGGTAGCAGTGCTAGCAAAGATTTCTGCTGGAGGCCCTGAAAGTTGTTACCAGTCAGAGCAGACAAAACAGGATAATTCATGTATTCAATGAACCCATGTTACTAGTCCTCATAGCTAAAAAGATAAATGTGAAACAGTGAGAAAACAGGAAGGATCTGAGCAGGACTTGTGCTGACTGGAGTTTCAGGTTTCTTCATAAGTCTTGCAAAATGAGCACACAAACACTATTAGCACATATGAATTAGTTTAGTTTTCCCACACATTGTGCACATGGATGCCCTGAAAGAGTAGGAAAGAGCCAACGCTCTCCTCCAGTTTAAACACATGCTGCTTACTGGTCGCCTAGAGGATATTCTCACTCGCCATAGGCAAGTATCCATACATCTTTACTCAGCTTTGTAGCTAGGAAAAAAAGAAGCAGGCATGACAAGGAAGCAAAGCTATGCACGTCAGCTTAGCCCACATCTTTTGTTCAGTTCACAGCTTCCCTGAGCGCAGACTTTGAATACATGTTTTGTTGGAAAACAAAGCCCCTAAAACTCAGTGTCCAAAAAAAGCAGCTTTCCCTTGGGTCAAAAGCTGCTTGCTGGCCGCGGCAGTCCTTCAGCCCTTTTTTTATTTGCTGCTATAAATGTCACAAAGAGCCAAAGTTCTCCCTCCAGAGTAATTGTAGCTGTAAGACATGTCAAAGCGGGGGGGGGGGGGGAATTAAGGAAAGGAGAGAAGAGGAGGGGAAGCAAGGGATTAATGTCAGGCTGGAGAAAAAGGTCATCGACGATATTGACAACTGCTCGCGTTTAACAAAACATGAAATATAAGCCCTGCCAAAATTGCAACGGCCTGCCGGAATAACTCATTTTCCTATTAACAAAACAGCGTGGCTAGAAATTACAGTAACAAGCTGCTCAGTGCATGAATGGGCACCAGGGGCGCTTGGGGGGGGGGGGAAGGAGAGGCCAAATGAGGCCACTGCAGTGATCATCCAGCCTTAGCACAATGAAGATTTCAGGGTTTCGTTTGTTACAGACATTTTTGTTTTCTATGCTGTGTTGTCCTTGTTGGGAACAGAAAAGGCCAAATATCAGAAAGAGTGATATAGTTTATTTTAATTATTCCAACAATTAAAAATCTTTGGACCAATTAAAAAGGCAACACCTCACCCCCAATGAATCAGGCAGCAGGGTTTTTTTTTTTAAGAGTTGCTAATTATTTTAATTGTAAGTGCTTACAAATCAATGGGCGACAGGCACTTCCTTTTTTAATCCTCCTAAGGAGAGGCATTCCTCCCCTTGCACACAGGAAAGAACATACATATCCTTAAAAATACAGAAGCACAAGAAGCTGTTCCTGGGCTCTGTGGAACACTGATTGAAAACCAGAGATTTACTTGTATAACTTAAAAGTCCATTTTAAGAAGTTACAATCTTCTCTCTCATGCAAGGACATAAGAAGCATTTGCCCACAGGAAAACAGGAATATGTCCCCTGAACATGGAGTTTCTATTTCGCAATCATGGCTTATAGCTGTTCAACAGCCCCATGAAAAGCCATCTAAGTGGGAGGCTGTTACTGAGTCCCACTTAGCATGAAGTTATGTGCACCCTCACACTTGGAGCCTAGCGTGCAGAGCAGGAGACAGCGCTCTCAGAAGGGTGTTACCCAGGAGCTCGTGTGTGCCCCTCTTCCATAGGCAAAGCCACTAAAAATGAATGCAGGAATTTATTACTGGCAGTCTAACTGTGCTGCTCCCTGTCTCTTTGCAGACTATTTGGGTGGCTGTTTCGGTCACCACAGCCTTGAGCCGAGAAGAGAAACACACGCCATCTCCACAACTGCAGCCGCCCGTCAGCTCTGCAACACACAGCAGATGCTCCCCGTCTGCCATCGTGCAGAGGACATGAAACTGCATCCGCCAGTAAACAATCTTTTTCCTCCCACCTCTGGAGTCTGCACTGGGATGAGTCACTGCTCCAGCACAAAAAGGCAGTGGCGTGTGCCTCTCACACACCAAGCCGGCTCTCTGTGGCAGTGCGGTGGCGATGCCGTTAGGAGGATGCCCTGGGCTGCAACCCAAAGTGGAAAGGAAGGGCTGTCTGTTTTATGCAGACACACCTTTAAATGCAGGCTTACCAGATCGCCGACCGGGACACTCCGTTTTGCCCTTAAGGGCGGCGGGGGGGGCGGGGCGATATCGCCCCCCCCCGCCGCCCTTAAGGGCAAAACGGAGTGTCCCGGTCGGCGATCTGGTAAGCCTGTTTAAATGTAATCTTCTTGCAATGAGGGGGGGGGGGCAATCATGGAGGCCTCCTCAAGGTAAAGGAATGATTGTTCCCTTACCTCAGGGCTGCGTTGCGGCTGCATCAGCGCTGGAAAGTTGGATAGGATTGGGCCCTAGTCTTCCCCATCTGCAATATGGGGGTAATATCTCTTATTATTCACCTTACCGGGTTGCTGTAATGATTCCATCAAGATAATACTGTAAATATGACATTCTTTGCACACTTAGCAATCAATGCCAAGTATTACTGTTGCTATTCCCAGCCTGTGAAACATCAACAACCTCAGATATGCAGACGATACCACCCTAATGGCAGAAAGTGAAGAAGAACTAAAGAGCCTCTTGATGAGAGTGAAAGAGGAGAGTGCAAAAGTTGGCTTGAAACTCAACATTAATAAAACTAAGATCATGGTATCTGGTCCCATCAAGTCCTGGCAAATAGAAGGGGCAGAAATGGAAGCAGTAACAGATTTTATTTTTTGGGGTTCCAAGATCACTGCAGACGGAGACAGCAGCCATGAAATTAAAAGACGCTTACTCCTTGGAAGGAAAGCTATGGCAAATTTAGATAGCATAATAAAAAGCAGAGATATCACCATGCCAACAAAAGTTCGTATAGTCAGGGCGATGGTGTTCCCAGTAGCAATGTATGGTTGCGAGAGTTGGACCATAAGGAAGGCTGAGCGCCGAAGAATAGATGCTTTTGAACTGTGGTGCTGGAGAAGACTCCTGATTATCCCTTGGACTACTAGGAGATCAAATCAGTCAATCCTAAATGAAATCAACCCTGACTGTTCCCTGGAAGGACAGGTATTAAGGCTGAAACTCAAATATTTTGGCCACCTAATGCGAAAAGAGGACTCTCTGGAGAAGACTCTGATGCTGGGAAAGATTGAAGGCAAAAGGAGAAGGGGAAGGCAAAGGATGAGATGGTTAGACAGCATCACCGATGCAACGAACATGAAAATGAGCGAACTCAGGAAAATAGTGGAGGACAGGAAGGCCTGGCGGGATATGGTTCATGGGATCACGAAGGGTCGGACATGACTTAACGACTGAACAACAACAACATTCCCAGCCTACCAGGAGATGCTGCCAGGGACTGAACCTGGGACCTTCTGCATGAAAAGCAGGGGTGGCTCAAGGGCAGGGCTGTAAGATCTCACTTTATGAGATCAACAGAGGACGCAGGCAGACCAGAGGCGGTGCAGAGTTGCACATGTTATGGCCACCAGACGTGTCCTGTTGGGGGGATCCCTTCAACCCCAGCTCAGTGAGAGATCCCCCCTTCAAATGGGAGAAGGACAGTGGCTGCAGTGTCCTGCAGGACTCGGGTGAAGGCAGCTTCGCAAGGAATCCTCCACAGAGAGCTGCTTTCCTGGCTTCAGCTACTGCCTGGCCTTGAATTTAGGAGCTTATCAATTGCGAGTCAGTGTTGCCTTTGGCTTGGATCCAGACGAGCACGATGCCTGGCCCGGGTCCCAAAGAGACTTAGCACTGGTCATTAGCTGTGGACCAGCCAAGGCCCACACCCTCCTCCCCCTCCAAATGCCTAAGCCATCAACAGGGATCAAGAAAAAGAATCTGTACACACGCAAATTAGAATATGGGGAAGGAATCCTTGGAAAGCACCACTGATGCACTTTTCCCAGAACTCGCCAGAGCTGGCGTTCGGGTCAGAGAAACTTCAGTCTTGACTGGTGGCGAGCTAGCAACTGCGTCCCCCTGCAGAATGTTTTGCGTGCCCCGTTGAGAGTAATCAGAGCCAGCTACCTTCACAACAGGAAAGCTCGGAATTGTGTACAACCTTGGAACATTCAAGCGGAAGTCTCAACAGTCATTACACTCACAGGCACACCTAACCCGCGGGCCTGGCCCATCTTACCGATAGCGCAGAGGGCATGCTTGAGCTCCAGGGTGAAGGTGGAGAGGGGCACATCCTCCGACACAGGCATGATCGCGACAGTGGAGAGGTTGCTGGCTGGGTTGCTGGCATCCCATTTGCTGCCAGAAGCATGAAGTCCAAGCGGATGACCTGCTGTAAAAACGTTAAACCAGGTCTTGCAAGCCATTTTCAGACTCTGCTCAGCAGCTCTCACAACACTGGTCTCTGCTGCCCACCCACACTATTCCAGAACAGCCCCCCCCCCCCCAGGGGTCAATGCTCTGTCTACCTCCCTGAGCTCTAGGTGGGGCCTAGGGTGCATTCTGGACCAGGGATATTCCGAGACTGCAGCTTGGGAGGGTTGCTCCCCATTGTTCCAGCAAAGGGGTTTCCAGAGAATGCCGAGGGACAGAGGGAAAAAGAGGAAAGGGGTTGAACAGTCAATGCAGAAGCGCACCGAGTCCACAGATAGCACCGTCTGTTCTCCAACCAACTGTAGTGCTCCACTTGAGCTCCTTAAACCATCCACTTGAGCCCCTTAAACCAATCAGGTGTTCTGTGGCTCTGAGCGCATTAAACGGTGCCAGAGCCAAACTGTACCTCCAGTTCAAGAGCCTCTTTTTGCCTAGCCCCATGAAGAGGAAAAGGAGGGGGCCAAGTCTTACCCCCTTGTTGAAGGGTGCCAAGAATCTTCTCGCCCAGCAAATGGATGAGACGAGTCACAACCTGGCAGGAGAGGAGGGAACGAAAACAGCGCAGTCAGATTGACAGCATCGAGACCGAAGAGGCACAACAAGCAGCAGCGTCAAGATTTACGAGGGGATATTTGGAAAGGTTGCATCGCCGAGATGCCCGAAAGCCAGGGAGTTTTGCGAAAGCACAATGTCTCCTCTGGAGCCATTACCCCTTTGCTAAGGTTTCACAGGTCAGTCTTCCCCTTTTTTCCCGCCTCCAAATAAAAGCTCCATGCTACATAGGCTCTATTTTTAACCTTTTTCAAATGTGTTTCAAATGGCAATTTATTCTTATTCGTATGAGAGGATAGATCAGCCAGTTCCCAACATTCTAGGAGAACCAAGAAGCAGAACTTGGGAGGGGAGTGTGCGGCTGGAGGAGGGGGGACTCTGCGGGTAGAGCTGGCTGGATTTGCAATGAGGAGGGCGCTCCCAGGCTAGTGGTGCCTCTAGTGCCATCATTTTATTTGCCCCTCTATGAGGCAGTGGCTTCCCCCTTCAGGGTGAAGGCAAACGGTTCCATCCCAGCATTGTCCACAAGCGCACACCCCAGCCACTCCGTGGTTCCGGCTCTGTCCTGACCACTTTTGGGTAAGAAGCAGCCTCCTGCCAGGAGACAAATTCCAGATTGACCCTCTTATGGCTCTACCCTAGCTGGGTCCAAATCCTGCTGGGACTCCAGATAAGCAGATGCACGAGCCTCCCACATCTTCCAGCTCAGCAGCTTTGTAAGCAGAAAGTCCTGTGTTTGATCCTGGCCATCTCCAGGGCAAGGATTTTAGGTGCTGGGAAAGGTCATTGTCATTCCCCACAGAGAAAATAAAAAGTCTTGCAAGGGCAGAAGACATTAACAGATCTGCTTTCTGTGGAATGCAGCCTTTCATGGTGCAGATTTTCAGGTCGACATGTGCCTTGGTTAATTGGTGAGTTAAACACACAGGACTTGAGGCCTTATTGGCTACCTCCCAAGTCCCAAGATGAGGGAGGGGAACTGTGCAGGCCTCCACTAGCAGCCACACACGTCCCTTCACGCGATGACTTACTCCAAAAGCAGCTCTAGTTAGCCCACAGCGGGTTGCTTACTGCCACCGGGTGAGTCACTCTGCGGCTGCCATGGCAACGCGCAAGGAACATCAATTTCGGATTTGAGGGAGGCAAGCGGCACGAGAGTTCCTTGGAGTTTTGAGCACGTACCGTGCGGCTCTCATCGAAAGGGCACACCGTTCTTTTTATTTATATATATATATATGAGAAAGAAAGGGGAGGGGCTCCACTGCTATTCTGCCAGAGACATTAAACACCCACCCAGGGCCCTGCCGATATTCCCAGGTGTGCATTCAGGCTCTTCTGACATGGCTCAGGGCAGGCAAAAATGCGTATTGTGAACAAGCCCCACTGAAGCAGGAAACAAAGCTGTGGGGACAGACTGAAAGCCAAAACCGAAAAGAGACAAGGCACACTGTCTCCCCTAGTCTCCCTTCTAGGCTGCCCGACTGAATTCTACTAGAAAGGGCTCTGCTGAAAACAGACCAGAGTCATAAGAACATAAGAAGAGCCTTGCTTGATCAGGCCAAAGGCCCATCTAGTCCAGCTTCCTGTATCTCACAGTGGCCCCACCAGATGCTTCCGAGAGCACACAGTCAACAAGATAACCTGTTTCCTGTTGTCACTCTCTTGCACCTGGCACAGAAAAAACCTATTTCTAAAGCCAGGAGGTTGCTTATGATTTGTAACCTGTGACGGTCTTTTCCTCCATGAATCTATCCAAACCCCTTTTAAAAGGCATCAAGGCCAGGTGCCATCACCACATCCCGTGGCAAGGAGTTCCACAGATGAATTACACGCGGGGTGAAGAAATAATTTCTTTTGTCCGTTCTAACTCTCCCTCCACTCAATTTTAGTGCATGTCCCCTGGTGTTCTGGTGTTGTTCGAGAGGGAGAAGAATTTCCCTCTATCCACTCTCTCCATCCCATGCATAAGTCCATCTAGCCCAGCACCCCACGTCCCGCAATAGCCCCTCCAATTAAATGCTTCCATGAAGTCCACAAGCAAGCCATGAAGACAACAGCAAGCCATGAAGACAACAGCCCTCCGCTGCTGTTCTAGTCATGAAAGGTAGGCACCCCTGAACACTGTGCCCCTCATGACATGAAAGCCCCCCCCCCCCCGAATCCTTAAAGTTCCTTTTTAAAGTAATCTAGGTTGGTGGCCTTCACCACAATCTTGCAACAGCAAATCCCGCCTTGCGGGGAGGAGCCAATCCTTCCCTTCTGCCTGACCTGAGTTTACTGCCAGCCAGCTTCACGAGGTGATCCCAAGGATTGCAGTGGGGGTGGACGGACTCTTTGTGCTGCTGGATTAGGTCGACACTCTGCCTCCAACCAGATGCCCTGGGGCACTTACGAGACAGGCACGCACGAGGGAGACAATCATCCCCCGCCCCGCACTCGACACAGTCTCTGAAGACGGAGCTCCATTTGGCTGGCCTGACTTCCCATGTTTCCAGGTGCCAACTGTTTCCTTTGAAGCCCTGCAGAGAGTGGACCCTGAATACTGGAGGAACACTGAAAACTGAGGAAAACTGAATACTGGTCAGTCCATCTGCCTCCTGAGATTCAGGGGAGACTCCGCTCCACATGCCGTCATTGATCAAGGCCGAAGCGACACCTGTGTGGCAGAGAGTCTTCTCAGCTATAACCCCCCAGATGTGGAGCTTCATACTTTGGAGAGTTGCGATGCCCCACCCCTCTTAACTTCTAAAAAGGCACTTAAGAGATGCACTTGTTTTACCAGGTCTTTGGACGATAAATACCTGGGGGTAATTTCTGTATCAGCTGCTGCAGTTTTTGGCTGCCCTGCTCCCTAATTAGTTTCATTTTTAAACTGTTCCTACGTTTTTATATTTTACTGTGAGCTGCCATGGGATTTTTAAGCAAAAGGCAAGATAAAAACAGAAAAGAATAAAAAATAGTTTTTACTATTGGCTGAAGGGCTAACCACTGTTGACAGGTCTGTTCTCCATAAATCTGTCTTTAAAAAAACCCAACAACCACTTTCTCTATCCATCCTATTTATGTCATTTGCAATTTTATAAGCCTCAGTGATCCATCCAGGGCAAGGAGAGGTCCATTCCTTCTTCCATATGTGTTCCAAGACATCCCAGAGAAAAGCTGGCGTTTAACGAAACAAAATGAAGCTTCCAGCCTGTATCAGTCACGAGAGGATAAGGGGTGTGTGTGGGCAATGCCCCTCAGTCCTCCCTTCTTCCTAAAGCAGGAAACCCCAAAGGCGTCGACCTTTCCTCACAGGACAGGTGCCCAGACCCTTCCAGTTTCATGGAACCTGTCGCTTAGAGGCAACTTAAATCGCTCTGAAGCGCAGCATTGTCGACCTGCAGAGGCCAAGCTGATGCTGCAACCGCAGTGCTTACGTTGCAAGACCTACGCAACCTCCAAGGACCCATCCCCGTGCCGGGAAGGCACAGCAGAGCAATTCATCACGGCCCCTTGAGGCGCCTTCGGATTTATGTGTGGCGCTCACAGAGTGGCAGGTTTTTTTCTGAGGTTAATTGCTGCGCTGCTCCCTTACAAACTTGGGAGAGCCGAGCCCGCAGCTGGGGAAACAAACGCTTTGTTATCCGCAATATATTTGCATTGATCACATTATCCCAAAAGGCTTCCGAATGCAAACCGAAGCACAAGAAAGAAGCTAATTGCTTGCATGGATCAGAACATGGATGATATTAATTAGGAGAATACTGCTTCATATGGTGTCCGACCACAAGGAAGCCTAGCCCAGCATTGTTTACTCCAACTCCAAGGGATCAAGTCGTCTCTTATCTACACTGTCTTTGTATTGTTTTGCATCAACATTGTCAACACTGGGTCTGTCCCAGGTCTACCAAGAGATGTTGCCAGGGAATAGCATTTATACCCCATTTTTCAGCAGAGATAGACTCCCAAAGCATCTTAGAATTACAATCCACACAAAATATATCAGGGATGCGTAGAGGGATTTTCTGGCAATCCCTTCGGCTCCTGGAACCAAGTGCAGGTTCCAGGCTCTGTCTGGATGGGAGCCAGAAGCAGCCGTAGGTGGATGTGGGGACTTGCGGATGTGGATGTGCCACCTACCCACAGAAAAAGCCCCTTTGCAGCTCTGCAGAGTCTTCCGTCCCCTGGCAGGTGATGCCATAGTCCCGGTACCAGAGGGGCATATGCAATAGCCATGCCAAGGAACCGGCCACAAGAGCCGCGTACGTACGCTGCTATGTTGAAAAGTGTAATCTACCCTGCACCAAAGAAAGCTGGCTCCTTTGAGCCCTAGGGCAGAAGCTGGAAACTAAAATACAAATTTAAACTAACATGTCCTGTTTCACTCCACTGCCCAGCCATGGACAGACACCATCTGCCTGCTGAAATTGAAATCTCTTGCCTTGTAAGCTCCAATGCAGTCGCCACCTACCCTGATCTTTACATAGGAATGTTCAGGGAGGGGTCCAGAGCACCCCCCAGGGTGTGATGCCTTGTGCATCTCTGCTCTCCCAAAAGGCAAGAGTTCTAGCCAAGATGACAGCTTCTGCACAACACACCAAACTGGTTTTCTGGTATATGCAGCAGAAGACCAAAATCAGCTCACTCTCTTCACTATACAGTCCTAGGCTTGATGAGCAGATGCTCAAGACATCTGTTGAAAGCCATGCAAATGAGCCAGTGTGCAGTGGCTAAGAGCGCCAGACTAGGGCCGGGAAGTCCCAGGTTCAAACCCCCAGGCCCAGCTTGCCAACTTGGGGCCAATCACTTTCTCTCAGACTAACTGAATTGACAGGGTTGTTGTGGGGTTAAAACTGGAATGGGTGGTGGCGGGGAAGAGCCACATACCCCGAGCATACTGATGACTTTGAAAGTGGATCGTGATGGCTATACGTAGAACCTCCAGGTTCAAGGGCAGTATACCTCAGAATTCCAGGGGAGGGGGACAAACAGTGAAGGAGGCTGTTGCCTTCATGCCATGTTGGGGGCTTTCCAGAAGCACTGAGGTGGCCGGCGTGGGCAACAAAACTTGACAGACCTTTGATCCGATCCATGCAGGGCTCTTCTTATAAACTGCCAAGTACTTGGATGGGTGAGAGCACTTGGGAACACTGCATTGCCTGCTTTAAGCACTGGAAAGACTTACCAGAAACCGAGTCACCTGAGGTAGAAGCCAGACATAATTTCTCTGACACATTTCTACTTCATTGCAGGTGCTAAGTCTGAACACACACACACTGAAATACTGATGCTGCTCAACAGACTTTCATATCTCAGTTTCTTTTAAACTACGGATCTGGGAGGAAATATGGCCACCAAACGTAGTGATATAATAAGTAAACTACAAGATGAGCCCTGCTGGGTCAGGCTGAAGGGGGCCCACCTAACCCAGCATCCTGTTTCCCCACAGCGGACCACCAGCTCTCTCTCGGAGCCTCACAAGCTGGAGAAAAAGGCACCCTTCTCTCCCCCGTTGCTCGCCGGCAACTGGTTTTTCAAGGCTGCTGGATTTGGAGACACTGTGAAACCATCACGACTAGTCACCACTGACAGATTTGATCAGACAACAACACTCTATTTTCCATCAAAACCTGTGTGTGTGTGTGTGTGGGGGGGGGACTATCGTGCAAACCTGCAGGAAGACTGATTTTTTTTCCAAAGAGCCGGACAACACACCTTCAAACATCCTTTCAAGGACAACGGAAACCTTTTTTAAAAAATAAATAAATAAAAATGTCAGAGTCATGCTTTTTCTCCCTCTGCCATTGCCACTGAACGAAGCCCTGGCTTGTCTCCAATGCTTAACAGGAGGCGATGGTGCTGATTGACAGCACGTTTTAAAGTCTATCGGTGCTGGTGTTGTGAAGTTCCTCTGACTTTTTAATCAAAACAAAACTGTTTGAGGGACATAGGGGAGAGAGCATGCAGGCAAAGTTCCATTGCCTGTTAAACTGGAGGGTAGGGGAAAACTCAAGCGCACTCTGTGGCCCAATTTTCATACGACAACGACAACGACGACAACAAGCCAGCTAGAAAAATAATACACAGATGGAGCTTCCTTCTAAATATAGAGTTACAAAAGTGGCTTAAAAAATGCAATACAGATAAAGTTGCAAGCTGATTGAACATCAGCACATTCTTGGAGCTTGGTGGAAAATGTTGTGGAAGGAGGGGGGCCATCAAGGGGGGGGGGCAGAGAGAAGACCCATGGTAAGGCCAGCTGGCCAGACCAGCCTGGAGCCTTGGAAGGCAAGGCAAAGGAGGAGTCCAAGCCTGACTGCCCAGCCTGGTGCAACCCTTTTGGAGCGCTCATGGTCATGTTTCTGGGTACACAAGCTTTTGTTGTGCCAGGCCAATGATTTTCAATAATCCAGCTGTTGGATTTCACATTACAGCGAGCTTCAGTTTAAAAGCAAGAGGTGCTAAATAGGCTCAGGGGGGAAAGCTTGGATACTTTTTTCATATGCAAGAGTGCCTCCAATTAATTAAGCCACTTTAAAAAACAAATGCCAAAACAAGCAAACAAAAGGGAGGTCCAGCATAAGCAACTGACGACACACTGTGAGCATAACACAACGGTTAGAGTGTTGGACCAGGACTGGAAGACCCGAACTAACATTCCCACTCACCTGTGATGCTTTCCACAAGACAAACTCAAAATGATAATCTGCTGAAAGAGGAGAATTCAATGTAAAGAAGTCCCCCCTCCCCCCGAACCCAGGTCCTTACCTGTGGGAATTTGCGTTTGATAGAGGTCAGCGCCCCCTCCGGAAGCTTGGCCAGCTCAGAATCACGAACTGCATGGACTGTTGTTGCTCTGGGTTGGTGGGTTAAGGCTTCGACCTGGGATCAGGAGGTAAGAGAGAGAAAATTGTTGAGGTGACACAGGCAGCCTTTACTGCTGAAGAATAAGGCCCCTCCAAGGGGGAAACTGCCCCAAACTGCTGCTGGACCCATATGAGTTCACATTTGCTCAGTCTTAGACTGCTGACGCAAGAGACCAAGATAATTGCCTTGTTCTTTTATTATTGGCCTATGCAGCTTTATGGATTATACCTTGCACTTTTTGTCTGGAATCACCTAGGGGGCTGAAATGTAGGACTACAACTCCAATATTACCATGGGGAAAGGAAGCAGCTCAGTGGGACAGCATCTGCTTCGCATGCAGAAATTCCCAGCAGCATCACCAGATATATCTGGGGAAGACCCCACCTGAAACCCTGGAGAACCACTGCCAGTCAGTGCAGGCAATATTGGGCTCAGGGGACAAAGGGCCTGACACAGCAGACAGCAGCTCCATATGTTTTAATAACTAAAATTTTAAACATTAGGATTTTGAGACACCCTAAGAAACCATGGAAAATATGCTCTGGAGACTGATCTGTCCATTCATTTTATATTTGTGGGGACCTGGGTGGTTCTCTTCTCCGCCACTGGGATGTCTTGAGAACCCCGAAGCTTAGATCTAAAAAAGGAGCGATGCTTGGTCTCCTGCCCCTTTAAAACTGTCAATCCCTGTGTCTGTTTGTCGCTTCCAAAAATACAGAAAATGTGCGGGCGAATTGTCACTTAATGAGACCGCGTGCTGAGCCAGGCAACGTCACCCATTGCCCAAAGGGAGGTGCCGATATTTCCCCTGCTCAGCAACACAGCCAGGTTCCTGGAGTTGACGTGCCGCCACAGCCCCAGCACCCAGGGTGAAATCCCACACAGAGCGCGGCAACGCAGACAGCACCATCAAGCCGGCCGAGTGCTTAGCAACTAACGGACTCTGGCAAGGAAGCGGACGTCACTTGCCATTTGGATCCGCTTCCCTGCTGCAAGAGGAGCTGGAGAATAGGGATGTGTGGAAGAACATGCATTATTCAGAAAGCCGAGATTCTACTGAAGGATTTACTCCTTCAAAGAGGTTCACACCCTTTGCAGCAGCAGCTGCTGCCCCTGAATGCAAGCAGAAAAACAAGTTTAGCACATGATGTTAACTCTTGTCCTTGGCAAAAAAAAAAAAAAAAAAAAGAGGATTAAAAGATTAGGAGGGGATCAGGGGAAGAGTACAGAGGAGCATGGAAGGCAAGAGAGAAAGATGTGCATGTGTCACACAAGCCTTCCAAGCTGACATTCTTCTCCTTCCTAGAGGCAGGTCTGGGAAGACTACAGATGGCCCCAATCTGTTCTGCCCAAGTCAAGTGGCATCGTTCACTTATGGAATCTGCTGCCATGAAATGTGGCAACAGCCACTGGCTTAAAAGGGGAATTAGAACCAGTAGATGGGGAAGACTACCTCCATGAAACTTCCATGGTCAGATAGTCTACCATGTGGCCACAGGATGCTGGACTAGGTGGGTCTTTGGTCTGATCCAGCAGGGCTCTCTTATGATGCTCTTCAGTCTTGCCTGTGATGCCAATTCTGACTCTCCAGTGACTGAACATGGAGAGGGCTAGCTGGGATTCTCAGGAGCAGTAGCCTGCACCCCTGCGGAATCACGAAGCACACGCACAGACAGAGCCCTAACTAGCTGACACACAGAATGGGGAAGAGGAACAGCCAAGGGGACTGCGCCTCTGTGCAACCTTTAGAGTACAGCGTGTCTCTTTGGAAAGCACTGGCGTGGCCAACCACCCTGCCAAGGCAGCCGGGCTGTGCCGACATAAGGCCAGCTTTTTTGCTGCAAACACTGACGCGGCCAAGCCTGTTGGCATTAAAGGAACCCAGCTTGCCAAAGTGGCTGTCAAGAGGCCTCTGCAGGAGCTCACTTCACAGCTTCTGGAGTAGATTACTCAGGTCTGCAGGCCAGAAGCAGGAAGGGTCCTATACTCTTGTGTAGGACAGGAGGGGCCTCCGTCAGCCTTGCATCAATATCTCTAAGAAGTGCAATGGGCTTGGACTGGGTAGACACTTGCAAGACAAAACAGTGACGCGTTTATCATGGTTCTCTCCATTTACAGGAGATGATGCAAAAAACGCCAGGAGTTCACTGCCTACCAGAAAGAGAAATGAACGAAAGGTTCATCCAGCTGAGCTACTCTGACGGGCGACTGGTCTTCGGCATCTCCGTCAGCGGTGTTGAGGATACCTCATTGCCTCACTGTGATCAATTTGCTAGATGCTTCATGGACAAAAACGCTCACATCTGCCTCGACTTGGACTCCACCATTAACAGCTCCTCTAGACATACCCTCTGCAAAAAGTCTGCTCTTTTCACCTTGTACAGCCTGAGGATGTGGGCAGGATTCCTGAAGTACGAGGTCATCCATGTGCTCATTTGACCCTTGCTCTTCTTGGTTAATAAAAGCTGCTGGGGCACGACCACTGGCTACTAACACCTCACTCACTGAGCTTGCTGTGCACCATCTTCTCCTGAAGAAGCCATCCCTAAATCCTGCCACATTGGATAACTGCCAGCCATTCTCAGACGTCTTGTTTCTGAGCAAGGTGTTTGAGCAGGTAATGGCGACCCAGCTCCAGGAACTTCTGGATCCATTTCAGTCTGGCTTCAGGCTGGGGTTAGGGACTGAAACAGCATCAGTCGCTGTAGCTGATGACCTACACCAAGAACTGGACAGGGAGAGCGCACCCATGTTGGTTCTGCTAGATCCCTCAGTGGCATTGGGAAATTAGGCTGGTCCCTCTTTTCACCATCTCTTAAAGCCTATATTTTTGTATTGCCCACTCCACGAGGCACCTCGCAAGCAACATCTAGGCCCTATATTGGTCAAGCTCCAGGGCTGGGGAGATCAGAATACGTTAACTTTTATCGACGGAGATGGATGATGTAATGGAAAGATCGGCAGCCTTTTGTTAACGCAATCATTACAGCTCGTAAAGCTGATAGTATTCCCTATGATGTTTAAGCTGTAATTTTGTTGTGTTTGTAGTTTTGTTTGTTTTAGATGTTTGTAATATAAATATTATGTGTTATGCGTTAAGTGTTATATGTTATGTTTGTTTTTGTTTTTATGCCAATAAAGGTTCCTATATCTATCTATCTCTATCTCTTAAAGCCTTTTCTTTTTTGCCATGCCTTTGAACCTTGCACCTTGCTTTCTGAACCCTTCCGAGTTGTTGTAATGCCCTCGGGGGGGTTGGAGGGGGTGTTACCAGTACCAGGGGGGGTCCCTTGGTTTAAGTTTTATGGGTCTGTTATCGCTATGTTTGGTTGTAAGGTGTAATTTTTGTTTTCATTGTAGTTTTGTTGTTTGGAAGCTGCCTGAGCCCTTCCCTTTTGCGAGGGGAAAGGCGAGATAAAAAAGTTTGGAGGGCAAGGGGAAATAGGATTTTGGAAGGTAAAATGGAAAGGGTCAGTCAGCTCTGAGGTGGCAGGGAGAAGGAGAAAGAGAGAGGAGGCACTGTGAGACCTACACTGAAGACCAAAAAGAAGATCAACACTGCTCAGGGCTGGGCACCTGCTAACTCGGGTACCAAGTCCAAATGGTACTTTAGAACAGAAAGAGGCAGAGCACACACTGCAAACAGCGGGGCTCACAGAAGATAGACGATGTCAAGCTAATCCAATATCCTTTTACGGATAAGTTAATTGGCTTCCTGTTTGAGCTACTGTTCCCATTTGGATTTCAACAGAGCATTTGATCGAGTACCATGCAGGAGGTTACTGCTCACCCTGTACAAAAATGGGGAATTAATTGTGGTATTAATTTCTTGCAGTCTGAATAAAGGGTTACAGCTTTTTGCTGCAGGGCAGGGAGCTGTACTGTAAAATCCTATGCGCTGATATTTGAAAAAAATTAACAGCACAGGATTAAAACAATGTGCGTAAACACTTTGAGGGCCCAATCCTATCCAACTTTCCAGCGCTGATGCAGCTGTGCCAATGAGGTGCATGCTGCATCCTGTCACGGAGGCGGGGGGCAGTCACGGAGGCCTCCTCTCCAAGTTAAGGGAACATCTGTTCCTTATAGTACAGTGCAGTGCAGTTGCATCAGCCCTGGAAAGTTGGACCGGATTGGGGCCTGAGTGTGCTAAGTGTTTCATGTGTATTGCCTTGATGTTGTCCTCATAACAACCGTGTCAGACAAGCAAGTGTTCTCCACATACAGAATGGGGAGGCTGGGAGGGAGCAGCTTATCTAAGGCCACCTGGTGAGTTCAGGACAGAGGCGAGATTCAAACCAGGGGAAGTCCTAGTTCTGCAGAAATAACTAGCAGTGTGGCAGCCCTGATCTCTTGAGTAATTCTCAACTTTACTGCTCCTGCATTTGGGGTGAGGGGGGCAGCCCCAGGAGGTGGGGCCGTGGCACACGACGACAGCCCCCCCCCCAATGCCGCTCTAAATGAACTCAAGACTCTGGGCGGGCAGCCAACGGCGCAGCCAAACTGCACGCCTGTTTTTCTTCCCACCGCCTGTCCACTTGTGCCTTTTCCAATGCAGCTGTGGCGTGGTTGTCACCCCCCCCCATGTGCCGCCCGGGGGCCCCAGGGGGCCAGACGCTACTGGAGGGGGGAGGACGCAAGGTCAGCCTGAACCTGAGCAGACATCTGTTACAGGAGGAGAGAGAAACCTGTTCCTTTGTTCCAGGGCAGAAGATCTACACACGGAAGCCCACCCCTGCTGAGAACGTAAACAGCTCTATTGCATGCTCCTTAGGAGATCTAAATGGCAAAAAGGCTGGAGAGAAATCTGTCATATAAAATAAAATTAATGGCCAGAAACTACCTCTATCAGCTGAAACCTAATATTACTGAAATAACTTGTGGAGGTAAGAAATAATCCTCCCCGACCTCCAATTACAGAGTTCTTCGGTCATCGTATGCAGAAATGCTACAGAAATCAGAAGCAGGAGCAATGTATTACATTGACTTCGCCATTACAAAAAAACTGTCTTGTGGCTGGGATCCAAAGAGCTATTTTGGGTGTGCCCAAGATTGTCTGTAGGTTATGTAGCTTGCGTGAGCCTTTCAACCTTTTTAAAATGTCACCTTCAGGCCAGAATACAACCTGCCTTGAAATCCCACCCCTGTTGCAAAAGTAGTTGGCCACATGGAACCCGCAAGCCCTGTCAGGCACACTGCTGGGAGTGCATCTCTTTGGATCCTGGCCAAACACATGTGAGTGGTCCTTGACACTTGGGTGTTGGCCTCTCCCCGCCCATCCTCTGCCCCTGCTAATATTTATGAGTTGTATTAACCAGAATGTTTAGAGCAGGCCATAATAGCCCTATCTCCTGGAGCGTAAAATGGAATTCACTGCCTCACGAGCTGGCTCAATGCGGCATTTGTTAATTTAATTTCATCTTCGGGGCAATATATCACTAGCTCCTGGGCTGAACGCGGCTGTGGAAGTGCCTTTGAGATCTTTTCCGCTTCTCCTGCAGTTTACTTAAAGGAGATTGCCTACTGTCAGAGGCATCAGTACTCTGTGCTTGTTTGTTTTTATAAAAAGATACATTGACCCACCCCCACGAATTTCCACTGTCCTTCCTAGCCAACCAAAAGCCTACGGTTGCCGGGACCTCACTGTCCCTTTCAGGTACTGCCCTAGAACTTGCACTGCAGATCCAGGAGCACTGGCTCCAAGCCTTGAGCTGGGGATGAGGGTCTCTCCTGCAATCAGGAAATCATTTCATGCAGCTACAGGAGGGCTGTCTTGCATAGGGGGCAAAGAGACTGGGATGCAAACCAGTTTGATTTTCGCCTCCATCATGAACTAACTGCATGGACTTCAGCAAGCCACTCCCTCTCAGCCTGAAAAATGGGAATAATTACAATCACATTACAAGGCTGTTGTAAAGATTACATCAAGGTAATACACATGAAACTGCATGTTCAGAAAGCATTAGACAAATGCCAAGCATCATCATCATCATCACCACTCAGACTGAGACCTGCTGGCTTGACCTACCTCTAGGCTACCGGAGCTGGTGACATCTCAGAACGTGAATTTTCAGTCAAACTCCCTAACCCGCTTCAGATAAACCATGAAGAGACTTCTCCCCAACACAGCAGCCTCTTACCACACCAATCAGGTCCCCACGGCCATATTCCCCCGTCAGCTGCTTCTTCCCATCGTCCATCCTGATGACAGAGCGGAGCCGCCCGTTCAGCACAATGTAGGTGCAGTCTGAGTTGTCACCCTGCCTGGAAGGAAGAACCCCGTGTGCCCCAGTTAAAGCGGGAGGCTCTGTGTGCTATAGATACAAACCAGGGTGAACCCAACATTCTTTCCCCTGCTTTCTGGAGGAAAAATAATCTAGAAGGTCAATGGTTGGGGCCAGAGAAGTCACATGGTGCTGTCCTCAGGGACTGTACCACTTCAGATGGGGGGGGGGGAGAGAATACCTTACTGCAACTAAAGATAAAGTATGTGTAGCTGAAACAACATGTTCTTTCCTTGTTTACCCTCGTTTCCCTCTCCCCTTCCACCAGTATCTACACTGTAAGGCAGAGACCTCTTCTCTAATTCCTTCTAAAGCCCACATAAATGGACACTAATAGTTTAAATGTTCCTCTGTGTAAAAAAAAAAAACAACAACACAAAACCACCCTCCCTGCACATACAAACCTTGTGGATCAAGGAAAATACAAAGCTAGTGCCTCTCCCCGTGAAATGTAAACTTGCCACCCACCAAGAACTTTTAATTTATATTTTTATAACAATGTTGGCATTAAAAATACATAAGGCTAAAACAATCAATTTATATTTTTATAACAATTTTGGCATTAAAAATACATAAGGCTAGAACAATCAAATTAAAAACAACAACGAGCCAGCCAACAAACTTCAATCACCTAATGCACATTTCCTACCTCGGCTGTTATGAAATACAAAGCAAAGTTAAATTAAGAGCTTTCTATTCAGGTCAGTGCTCAGAAAGCGAGCCCCGCTTGCAGCCTAAAGTGGTACAGCCACAAGAAAGACACACCATGCGACTTCTCTGCCTGTATACATCCATGCAAAGAGGTCCTGCAAAAGCCTCTTAGTGTAGATCAGGTGCCCTGTCTGAATCTAACAAGCTGCCAGGTCTCTGTCACGCTCCAGAGTCCAGACCCAAGGAGGGAACTGGCTGTTAGTCCAAGAGTGTCAGAAGCAGGTGCGTAGACCCCAGAAAGGCAGGGGCCAAGAGCCCAGAGAGCAAATTGGGGAAAGGGAGCAGGGGCTTAGGAAGCATCTCACACTAGAGACAAGCTTCTCAGACTGAGGAGCTCACTTGGAGGGAAGAGCTTTATAGAGGCTACTGCCCTGGGATTGGTCCGTGGGGTCAGCTGACAGAACACTCAGGCAGGCCAGTACTGCAGCCTATATGGCACCCTAAAGCACAGAGCTGGCTCAGCCAGGCTTGCCATGGAAAGAGTGCTAATGAGCAACAGCCCTATCAAAACAGGGTCCCCCAGTTAGGTGCACAGACTCCCCATTTTGTTCATGCCCTACCTGTAAACGGCCCGCCCAGCTTCCACTTCCATCCAGTCGAGAGCAAAATCAATTTGCCTTACAAAGGACGACATCCTTTTCACCACAGTGCGCGCCACGCCCAGGACAACTGTTGGCTGCTCCCGCATTATCCTGGAAGGCAAGGCCTGGCCGTTAGGAAGAGGGTTGCAATTAAAAAGCCTGCATAGACACCGACAGCACCATTTGTGTTTGGGAAGTGGCTCAGAGCTCTTTTGTGATAGCTGCTGGGAATTCCCATTTCCCCCAGAATACCCAGCTCGTAAGGAGCAGGTTCAGCTACCTGGGAGGAGCCTAGCTCAGTGTATGGGACCTTTGCAGAAGGGGCCAAAATTCCCATCCACCACCACTCTATTGTTACTCTGCCTTTGGACCTTCAAGGCTAGGCTGGCACATATGTGAGGCCACCTCAGGCATCCCCAGCCTTCACCATTTCTCCTCCTACTGCTTCCTAGAAAGGAAGAAGGGAAGGGAGCAGAAGAAGAAGCATGGAGGAGAGTGGTGGTCTAGACCAGAGGTTCCCAACCTTTTCGGGCCGCGTACCACCTACGCGGGCTTCCGGCTGGCTGGAAGAAAGTGCTGATGACATCACCGGCACTTCCCGGTTCGCAGGCATGCCAGAGTTCGGAAAGGCAAGGTAAGGCACAGGGGAGGGCCATTCCCTGCATGCTCGAGCTGCCACTTTTCGGGCTCTGACCGGCAGCCTGCATACCACCAGCCAGTGGTCCACGTACCACCAGTGGTACATGTACCACAGGTCGGGAAAAAGTCTAACAGCAACAGAACAAGAAGCCAACAACATGTTACATTTCAAATGTCTGACAGAGTTAATTTTGCTCTTTAAGTGAGCCTGCTTCCATTTTCATAGCACTGCAAACTGACTAATTGAGAAAGAAAAAATGGTTTGTTGCCTATAGGACTGCAAGTGTGTACACACACACACACACACACACACACACACACACACACACACACACACACACACACACACACACACCCACCCTTGAAAAATGAGACTGCAGCATCCAACGGCTCTGGAAGAAACAGCATGTCGAATCCACCACAGACTTAAGCATGCATAAGCCCACTTAAATCAATGAGCTTGATGTTGCTGAACTCCGTGCTAGACTGTAGCTTCCCCCAATGGGAACTCTGAACTTTTATCACACACTATACAATTCCTGCATGGACAGAGACTGGGTAGTAGGAATTCAGACTGCACGTGTGTCAACAGGTCATGAACCTCTACACACCTTATACGGCGTGGCTAACACGGGTTGGATTCATCACTCTTTATGAACTGCGCATGGGCAAGGCAGCCATGCTTAGGCTGCATGACACCTCCATGCAGGAACGGCGAAATACACGAAAGGGCCTGCAGTGTTTTCAAAAGCAACACCCAATAGCAGTTCCAAAGAATTGTTCCGCAGTGCCGCCCCTTTACAGCCTGGGACGACCAACCCCCTAAAGGACCACCTGCTTCCATATCAGCCTATCCAGCCTGTGAGAGCTGCCATCGGGCCCACTAATACAGATATTAGCGGCAGGCTCCAGAGATGAGGGGCCCTTCTGTGGCGGCACTCCATCCCTCACCCGTGTTTTCTAAGAGAAAAACTAAAAAATTTCCTTCAGAAAACTTTCCCCTTCTGAACTCTGTCTTGTAGATCATCTGCTGAATCCGTTGCTTTTTCTGTTCTTTCTATTTTTGGAGGACTAAAGATTTGACTTTTAAGTATTTTATTGGTTTACATTTGATCATTCTGTGTGCTGTTTGAGGTTCTGAGGTTGTAAATCCATCCAAAGAAATAAAAATATCTGAAGGCAAGCAGGTCTGGGCCTGGCTAGTGACTGGATAGAAGACCACCTCTGTGCGCACGCACACACACACACCCCCCACTGTCTGCCAGCCTGGGCTCTCCGTCTGCAGCACGACTGGCATCAGAAAGCAAATGGTCCAGCTGTGTGGGACTGAACCGTCCCCTCTTACTTGAGTTTAGGGCCCTTACAGCGAGCCAGGAACGCTCAAGACAACCAAGCAGAAAGCTGGCAGACAGGACTAGGGGAAGCTAAAAGTGGCGGGGGGGGGGGAAAGAGGAGGAAGGACAAGGCAAAGACAAGAAAACAAAACAGAGACAGGAAGGCAGAGTCAAGAAACCAAATCTGAGCCCCCAATCTTCTCCCTGCTGGTTCTTACAGAAAATCCGGGGGGGGGGGGGGAGGAGAAACAGAGGCTGAAGTCAACGAGACTCAAGCAAACAAGGGAAAGCCTGCAAGCAGGATCAAGGAGCAGCTCCCAACAGGCCAGCTCTTGAGGAAAGTGTGAGCTGAGCCTTTGCAGGCAGGTTACTCCACACTTTCCACCAGTCAGATCGCAAGGTTTCATGCTGTCTTCTCTTGTGCCCCACACACCCTGGTGATGGCTTAATTAGATGCTGGATTCAAGAGGCGCATCCCACCCCAAGCTGCAGCAGAGGCAGTCTGCATTTAGCACATCACAGCTGCGAGTTCAGGGAAACAGTGTAATTAGCTGGCATCTGTCCTGTGCACTTCAGCCCCTACACAGAGACACGCCAGTTACAGTGTGTCGGGGGCGGCTGCACCATGTCAGGCTGCTGTCTTTGTTGTCCCACAGCTGGGCTGAAGGCAGGAGATGGTTTTATTGGCTGTTTTCTTCCTCCCCAGCACCCACTCTGAAGCATTTGCTGAGTGGGGCGGGGGGGGGGGGAGAAAGAGGACAGAAAGGACTAAAGGTTCCCAATCCTAACCCCAAAATCATTTCAGAGAGGTTTCTTCCTCTGAAGGCTGAGGAGATCAATTTGAGAGTTGAGGGAAACACCTGTTGAAATCTCAGAAACACTATGAGCGAGAGAGAGAGAGAGGACATGCAGGATTTCCAGTAGCCAAGACATATATGGGCACATAAACCCATGCCTTCCTCTCGAGCCTTTGAGGATACAATGGTTCAAAAAATTCCAGTGCAATAAACCCTGAATGTAAATCTTGAACCACAGCATGGGGTGTGTGGATCAAAAACGAGGCTGCAGCCTTTGAAACCTCAGTGACTCTTGTCCACAAGAGCTCTGGCTTTAGTACAGACATACCTTGACTTTCAGTGCCTCGACTTTCATCACTTTCTTCTTTCGTCTGTTGCTGAGACCTAGAAGTGGCCCATGCAGAGCATGACTTGTGGGAGGCAGAGCCTCCCGGCCCAAGTTGCCGCAAGTGGCACAGGGACTCCATGAGCCTGGGCGGGTGGCTTCGCTGTTCCCCGTCCTGTGCATAGCAAACTGGGCTAGAGACTTTGCCTCCCAAGCCGAGCTCCGTGCAGGCCACTTCTGGGTCTTGACAACATTTGGCAACGTTAAAACACCCTCGTACCCAACATTCGTCTGTTTTCGACTTTCATCAACGCTCTGGTCCCCAACATGTCAAAAGAGCAAGGTATGCCTGTATATTAAAATAAGAATCCCTGTCACTCTTATTCCAGTCAAAGAAAGGAGCCCAATTCAGAAGTACTACAAGATGCTGAGACCAAGGGCAAGGATCCAAGCAGCTTATGTCAAACCTTTCCCAGTTTCCTAAAGATTTGACTTCTGCAACCAAACCTGGGAATCCTTAAGCTTGCTCCACCAGATACACCCCAAGGAAGAAGGAGGGGGCTCACTCATAGAAGTGGGACTTAGAAATGGCCAGGAAGCTACAGTCGCGGTTGGCCTTGATGGTGAAGATGAGGGGCTCCCCTGTGAGGACGGCAAGTTGCCCCACCAGCTCTCCAGGATGGGTGATGAACAGGCAGGTCTCCTCCTCCGAGTCAATCTTCCGCTGATACACATGGAGCGTCCCCGAGATCACAAACCGGATGCTGACGTCCTGCAGGGGCAAAGTCAAAGCCTTTGCTGCAGTTTCCCAAATAATATGCAAAAATGTCTGATGGCAAAGTCCACGCCTGATTTTAATAAACATTTAGGAAAAACCATATCTGATCGTAGACAATCAAATGAGATATCAAACAGGGCACCAAGTTTAAAGATAAAGTCTTTTTGCACACTTATCCCCACCCCCCAAAAAATCTGGTTTTAGTCTATGGAAGCTACTGACAGTGCTAAGGGATGTCACAGACATTTCACATGTTCTGAAGGTTTGTTTGCTTTTTGCGAGTCAGCATGCAAAAGACAGAAGGTCATATGGGTGCTGAGAAAAGGAGAAGGGACAGCACTACCGAAAAGCTGGTCAAGAGTGAGAGTGTATGGAACACGTGAGGAGAACGTGCTCTTGATTATCATCACACACCGCCACATTTGTGCCACCCCTTTCTCCCAGGGATGTGTACTGGGTGCAAGTAGCATGAATGGAGGCTTGAGAGAGAAGAAAGGAAAACACAGATCAAGTATTAGCTGCAAAGTGCATAAGGTACATCAGAAGCTTCCTCCTGCCTAGTCAGACCCTTGGTACAGGTAGCTCAGTACTGACCAGCAGCAGCTCTCCAGGGTTTCAAGCTCAGGGGTCTTTCCCAGCTGAATCTGGAGATACTGCTAGGGACCAAACAGGGACCTCCTGCATGCAAACCGGGGTTGGCACTTCCCCTGAGCCACAGCCCCATCTCCAGGAGCGCCTCTTCTTGCTCATGCACTGCAACTGCAAACCGTGCACCGGGTGGTTCTGGCAACTCTAATGACCAAAGACAGGCATGCGCACACTGCACGGTCTTGCAGACATTGCAACTGAGCAGGTGGTGGAGTGCGAGAAATGGTCTGCTGGCCTGGATCGTTAGCACACTTCACTCTACCAGCCAGCGTGCGTTCTCTTCGATTCGCCTCACCCTCAGTCGTCTCTGGCTCTGCATGCTCTCACAAGTGGCTCTTTCCTCGTAAGGGTAGCCAGAAAACCAGCCCAGATGAGTGCCGCCAAAACCACTCTTAAAACAACTGCCCTGGAGTGCAACGCCTTCCCGTGGGGAGCATTCCCAGCTGTGCATGTTGGGCTTGGGGCCATTAAGTCAGTAACAAATGCCTGGCTATTGTACACACTGCCCCCTTGAGGACCTGGAGACGACGTTCTTTATGGCAAGGGCTGCTGCGTTTGAGCTCCACCTGCAGATGCCAGAAATCCCCAAATGAAGAAACAGCTGCTGCTTTACAGACCTCACAGTTGTTTGTACAAAGTCACACACATACCCCCAGTGTGTGCGTGTGGGGGGGGGGCGCTCCTCTCTGCTGTGCACATCCCATTTGAATATATCCAGATTGAATCTATCCAACTAAAAAGCGACTATTTTCTTGGATAGGGAAGGTTAACCTGGAGCCCTTTTCCCTGCCAAGCTAATTTTCTAGATACAAGTAGTTTGGGATTCTTTTCCAGAAAGGAAGAATTTAAGACAGGCAATTCCTGCCCTGCAGCCTGAAGTGGGGAGGTCCAGCAACAGTTGCACGACACAATGCTCCTCTAACACAGAGGCACAGTGCTGCTCTCCCTGCTCGCTCAAGGGTAAGTCCAGCACCCGAGACATATGGTCAAATGTTTCCTTGGCGTAAGCCTCAGCTGACTCTGCTTCATAATAAGAGCCAGGAATCTTAATACCGAAGTAAGAAGTTCAAAAGTTCGTATAGTCAGGGCGATGGTGTTCCCAGTAGCAATGTATGGTTGCGAGGGTTGGACCATAAGGAAGGCTGAGCGCCAAAGAATAGATGCTTTCGAACTGTGGTGCTGGAGAAGACTCCTGAGAGTCCCTTGGACTGCTAGGAGATCAAATCAGTCAATCCTAAATGAAATCAACCCTGACTGTTCCCTGGAAGGACAGGTACCGTGGCTGAAGCTCAAATATTTTGGCCACCTAATGCGAAGAGAGGACTCTCTGGAGAAGACTCTGATGCTGGGAAAGATTGAAGGCAAAAGGAGAAGGGGAAGGCCAAGGATGAGATGGTTAGACAGCATCACCGATGCAACCAACATGAAAATGAGCGAACTCAGGAAGATAGTGGAGGACAGGAAGGCCTGGCGGGATATGGTTCATGGGATCACGAAGGGTCGGACACGACTTAACGAACGAACAACAACAACAAAGAAGTGCAAGGTGTGGGGAGTGGGGGCCCTCACGTTCCCCATCCCAGCACACGCGATTGTTTTCAGTGGGTTACTTCGCTAGCTGAACCAGTGGTGTATCGCCACCATCCCAGTACCACGGGAGTCTTCTAATTTTCCCACTGGGTCAGGTGGCTTCAAGAAGAGGATTAGACAAATTTATGGAAGAGAGATTGATTAATGGCTATTCAGTCATGGAGCCTCCATGTTCATGGCCACTGCAGGAGACTGGATTAAACAGCCTTTCTGGACAGTCCAACAAGGCTTGTCTTGCATTCTTAGAGCGAGACTACTCTCTCTAGAAATAGCTCAAGGGTATTCCAGGGTCACTGAAGGCAAAGCTACCCACAAACCCTCCTTTGCTGGGGTGCTCACCTGGTCGCCTTGCCTTGACACCACCGTCCCAGCGGTGACCTGATGCAGCGTCACCTTCCCGTGCAAGAGGGAGGGGTCCTAAAGCAGGAGAGAAAAACACGAGACGTGCCCTAAAGGAAGCACTGCAAACTGAGGAAACGAATCCTGCCGGGGAAGGTCCCTCGTCTCCCCACCCCACCCCTTGAATGCTCCTTGTGGTGCCTGGATTTGATTGATCCATTCGCTGTATTTGCCTCATGGACACTGAAAGGCAAGAGAAATAGGACACCAAGGAAAGCTGGCTGCATTACCGTGTGCTTCTGGTGGCCACAGGGCATCAAGGGCCCACTCCAAGTCCTCCTTAGTGGCATCCCCCCGACCCCCCACCCCGCATATCTCCAAGAACTACTGTAATTTCAGCAGAGCTTAAATATCCTGTGTTTCTCTTTATCCTTCCAAGCAGCTGACAGTGTAAGCAAATGCTATGCAGAGAGGCTGAACTCGCAGAACATATTCAGGTGATATCTTTCCTTTTGCTATGCACGTGAAACTTCTGACTGCATCTGGGTGACAATATTGCAGGGCCACAGAATTCAACATTTCATCAGGGGGCTGCATGCAGCCCATCCTGCACCAACGGCCTTCCTCATCCTAAGGGGTTGGCACTGCAGGCCACTACGTTGCCACCTCCCCCCTTCCAACTGCAAGCCTCTCTCGGCTCTCCCAGTCACTCACATCCAGCTTCATCAAGGTTAAGAGATCCTTCTTGGCAGCCTCAAAGATGGTGTCAACCTGCTTGCTGGCGCCGGACTCCTGCGTGGCGAGGTTGTCTTGTGTGTAATGGAAGACGGCAGGGGCCATTTCCGTCACTGTCACCGTCTTCTTCAAAATGGACTTTTAAGAAGCAGAAACACAGCAGGTATTACTTAGAGCTCTCCTTGGGAAGAAGTATCGGTAATCGCCTCCCACTGATCTGTCCAGGGTGCTGAAAGATCTGTATCCAACCAGCCCTGTTTTTCAGCATCCTCGCCTTGCTCTACATTCTGCCTGCCTGACCTGGTTCCTTCCCACCCACCTGCGGTCTCTGAAATGCACTCCAGAATTCATGCAACCCACCCACCCTAGTCATCCTCCTCTTCCACAGCCCATCAAGGAAGTCAATGGTGGCAAGCACAAGAAGGTCAAGATAACACCCTTCAAGGGGCCACATTTGGCTTCTTGACTGCTTGTGGCTGAATCCTGCCTGATGCATTTTTCAGGCCCCACAGAAAGACAGCTAAAGAATAGAACACTGCAATCAATCAATCTAAAAGCAACCGGAGGAAGGAAAAGCCGCACCAGCCAACAGGATGTGCTGCACACAACTGAGACAGGAATGGAGGTAACAAAATTAAATCCTTCATTCCAACAGTATAGGACATGCACTTGTGCCTAGAGATGCTGGAACCTGTTTTTCAACAGTTATTGCAAAGGCCTTAGGAGAACTGGTTTTTCAAATGGCCGTGGAAAAGTCCCATATGGAAAGATGCAACCTGTGTTCCCAGCCACCATGCAAGACCCACTTGGAAGTGTGGACCAAAACCCTCCTGAATTTAAGTAAATTTAAATTCAGAATTTAAGCAAAGAAAGGAGACAGGAGAGCTCAAAAAGTTACCTTGCAGGCAGAGGTGCTGGAAAGCGCCTCTTCGGAGGAGGAGAAGGAGACCCTGGCTCTCCCATACACCATATCCAAGTCTGGTTTTGCACCAGTTGATGTTCCTGCAAACAGAACAGAAGGAAGGGGCTAGTTGCACCACCACCAGATTCCCACTCTCCTTCAGCATCTCTACCTGCCCTCCCCAAAGGACAGTCACCAGGAATTTATCATCTCGAGGGACACGACTGTCCACGTGCACTTCCTCACTCCCGTCGTTTCTACCCACAACTCCTGCTCACCAGTAGCATCAGTGTATCCGGAGGATGTCAGAGACAAGGTCCTCCTGAGAGGATGCTCCGATCCCAGAGACTTCCCTGCATCTGCAAAGCAGGACATGAACACAACACAACTGGCGCACCAACTAAAGGCTTACGGGGGGGGGGGGCTGCTTTATACTCAGGCTGGGCAAATGCTGTCCCTTAGGCAACGTCTGGGAACCCTGCCTCCTAGCAGGACCCCATGCCAGTTACCAAATCTGGTTGGGCTCCTGTAGGTACAACTCTGGGCAAAGGAAGGCCTCACTGATTTGTGTGTGGCCACCAAAGGTGGGCTTGAAGGAGAAGCCCGGAGTGCATCTATCCAAAAGGTGGGGAGTCTCCTGAAGCAGCCGATGCCGTATTGCTCAGATTGTCACCAAGAGCAGGGTTCGCTACTTACCCGCATCCAGGGAAGCCCCCTGCTTCTCCAGTCTCTCTGCCCGCTCTTCCTCAGACAGGTTTGACAGCTGCCTTCTCAATGCTTTGTTTGCACTTCCACCAGAGGTTACGCTGGCAACAGACACCAGTGGGATAGCCTGGCTCTCCTGGCAGGGTGCAACACAGAGACACAAGTAGCCACAACACAAATCACACCAGGAGCTGCTCTAGCCCAATGACAGGCAGCAGCACCCTAGAACTCCCTTCCAAGGCCACTACTCAAGATATCGCACAACAAGACTCTTCCGAAGCTACACAAGGACCTCTGGCCTTTACAGTGTGTGCTCATTGAAATGGGCAACCAGGCCTAAAACCATGGTAGTGGATGGAGAGGATCTAGAAGTGAAGTCAAGGGTTTGTGGATCATTCCATTTCTTGACAGTCTTTTCCTGGCTTGACTGGGAGACCTTATAAGGGTCTCCCTCTCATACATTTCTGCCGTACTCTTCTTCCATCAAAGTACATGCGTATAAACAAGGTATAGTTTTATAAAATTATGCATGGTGTGGATCAATCCACGCTGTGGATTTCTCTCTCACACACACATTAATGGAACTCTGGGTCACCCAGTAAATTGCCAGGCAATAGATTCAGGACAAAAAACCCTCTTCACACAACACATGATTACATGTATGAGCACTCACTGTCGCAAGAGATGGCAACAGCCCTTGGCTCATATAACTTCAAGAGGGGTTTAGATGAATTCAAGGAGGAAGAGAGGTCTAGAGGCAGCTATTAGCCATATTGGTTAAATGGAACCTCCATGTAGAAAGGCAATCTACCCTGAGCACTGGTTGCTGGGTGGGCTATTGCCTTCAGGCCTTGCTTGTGGGCTCCCAGGAGACATTTCGTCGACTGCTGGAGGAAGCAGGACGAGCCGGACCTTTGATCTGATCCAGCGGGGTCTTCTTAGGTTCGCAATACACCCGTTGAGGTTTACCCCATTTCATCCTTGCAACAACCCTGTTAAGTAGACTAGGCCAAAAGAGACAGAGAGAGAGACTGGCCCCAAAGTCACCCAAGTGAGCTTCATAGCTCAACAAGCATTAGAACACAATATCAGTTTCAACCACTATGCAATACTCGTCCTCAACAAGTAGGGACCGATGTGGGAAGATCTAATCCTCCTCTCTGCAAAGGACATCAACTGGGTTTCACTTACAGAGCTGAATAGTTCAGTGGTCAAGCCCAGGTAGTTGTGTAAGGCCAGGAAAGTCACTCTTTGGAGCCTCACCATGATGATCTGAGAGAGGAAGAGACCCAAATACAGGCAGAAGATCAGTTGTGACCAGCCTCAACCACATCTCTGGTGAGGTTCACAGATGGGAAGGAGGGAGGAAGCCATCAAGACCCACTTGTTCCTGGGCTGGAGCAATGTCAAGTCCATGTAGAAGCCCAGAACTAGTGAGGCGGCACCCATAAGTGGCTGCCCGAGGTCCCTACTCCATCAATCCTGCTCGGGAAGAGGGGGCAAGCACACATGCCAGTTCTGGATCAAGCCCCAGCTGGGATCCAGAAAGGGGTAGAGCAGGCAGTTCCCCTATAAAACCCTTCATTCTCTGCCCTCTAACTGCCGCTGCCCTCTAACTGCCGCTGCAACAGCACTGTGAGGAAGCCACTTTGAAACAGAGCTCCTGCCAATCAAACTCTGTTGGCTACTCCTCTGCCAGCCCAGCCCCCCCCCCCACTGCATCCCAGATCTAACTGTCGTGATACTGCTGGGCAGTTTCCCTGCAGGCCTAGGTCTCCAGCTGCTCATGGCCTCTTGCACTGCTTGGGGTTAGCAGAGATGAACAGCACCAGAATAACGTTTGGAGCGCATTTAATATTCTCATTCCTCAGCAAAGAGGAAAGGGGAAGGTGGTCACGGCAACACCATAGGTTAGTTAGGCCTCAGCTGCAAAAGGGAAGCATCCAGGACCCAGAGGCAGAAAATCTAAGGGGTACAATTCACTGGGATGTTCTCCTGCCAACCTAACCACGAAAGCTAAAATTTTGAGAAAGAGGGAAAAGACAGAAACGGAGAGAGAGAACTGCATCAATCTCACCTGTACAACCCTAACAAGGGTCTCGGGGTATTTCTGGAAGACATCCTGAAAGGCATTAGCTGGGAGCCGAAGGATGGTGGAGGGCATAGCTGCTCGAGCAGAGACTGTTTTGTATGGGGCAGTGTGACCCTATGGGAAAAAGGGGGGCAGATTTAAATGTTTCCCCATCACACAGTTCACCTGCCTTGGCGGTTCCCTAGCGGCTCGTTTGGCCAGCGCAGGGCAGTGTTTACGTGCCAGGAGAGCACCACCATTTTCAAGGACATACCCAGCAGCTGCAAGAGGGCAGCGGCATCACAAGGCAAAGCAGGGACTGCAAGGAACACGGGGCCCTTCAGAGCAGAAATGCCAACCACACGATGCAACAGAGGATGAAGCGTGCCCTTGCAGATCCAAGGCACCGCACTGAGTGGCAAACTTCAGGCTAGTGGGATCTTCCAGGGTGGGGCATTTTTCACTGAAGCCACAAAGTCCAGCCAGCAGAGCCAGGTACAAGTTGGTGGTTCACAGGGAAGGACATGAGAGTTAAGCAACAGGGTGCCTCCAAGCCCAGCCTCAGCCCAGGGATTTCCAGACCTGAGCTCACAACCCTTCGACACAAAAACCAGCTCCTGGTTCCAAGTCAACTGTCTACTTTGTAAAAGAAGAACAGCATCTTTTGTTGCTGCTGTTGTTTGGGAACCAGAAACTGTTGCTGATACGAACCTAAGAGAAGCCTAGTAGTTACTGACCAGCTCATCCTCCATTATGCACTATGGCAAAGTCCCCCATAGATCCACTTGTGGATCCTGAGCGATCTTTTGCCCACCTCTAACTTACATGCAAGCCCTGATTGTCCTGTGGAAATTGGGAAAAAGGCAAGAGGAGACTCGTTTGCATAGGTTTCCTTGATGAATTTAAATCAGACGCTCAAGTGAAGGCGTTTTTATTGCTTGCCCTGTCCCTACATCTCTCTGTAGAGTTGCCTAGGATGCGTGCTCTTTGCCCCATCACCACCCTGCTTCCCAGCAATTCACACACAAAAAAAAAACACCCGTTCCCAAAACACAGTCCTTCCACAGTTGCTGTAAAAAGGAAAGTCATCTGCCAGCTTCACAGTCTAGTCGTATTCCCAACTGGCTGATAGATTCTTAATTACGGGAGATAAACGGACTAAGTAATGAACACAAGGCTTAGACATCAGCCCTGCCGGCAGCTCCACAAGGAAAAACATGGCGATAGACTCTAGCACACAGCAGACCAAGAAGAGTTAAGATGAGGCGCCCAACATGAACGCAGTCGGCTGCCCCACTGGCCCCTCTCTCTCTCTCCCAGAAATAAAGATGTTCAACTTACTGTGATGACATCCAGAATGCTAAGGAGGCTGTGGACGCTGTCCCCTGCCAGGACTTCCTTAACCACCATTTCTGTGCCATCCTGAAGGAATAAGAATGAGGAATAAGGGAGTCATCCTTGGGCTTCACGAAGAAGGGTTAAGTTGGCCTCTGCTAAGGACAAGGTCTGGGACCTCCACAGCCAAGATGGAAGGCAGCGTGTTAACTCCCAGGAAGGGTTGGAAGAGGAGGGAGAGAATGAGAAACATTACATCACTGTATGGAAGCCCCTGCCCTGACCACAAATCCTTTCCCCTCCTGACCCAGCTCACAATACTGAGCCTCCAAGCCCAGGCTGGTCCTGTACCATAAAGGGACTACCATTCCAGGCACGACAGAGTGGTGTGCAGCGTTCAAATGCTGCCCCATGAAGATAAAATGCCCTCCTTACATGTAAAAAGCTAGTATGCCAGCCCAGCATTTTCCCCAGTATCCTATTTTTCTACGTGTAGGGTGTTTCCCATAGAAGAGCACTGAAAGCCTTCTGCACCCCAAAGTGGTACAGTCCAGGCAACGCTTAAGCACTTCATCCTGTGGAATGTACAAACTGTGCCCTAGGTGTTGGATTCTTCGTAGCTGCATCTTCTTACCAATTCCTGGAGGCAGACTTCCAGTTTTCCATCTTGCACCACATAAATGCTGTTGTCCAGCTGCCCAGGCCGGAAGATGTACTCCCCTTCATGCAACTGGACAAAGACCATGTGCTTGCACAGCTCTAGGAAAAGAGGCTTCTCAAAGTGCCCAAGAACCCTGTGTAGGAGGGGGGAAAGGATGCAATTGGACCATGCACAAGATGTGGCAGAGGCAGTATCTTGTCCAATGTGCAGACCCAGAGCAACTCCCCCCCCAGCCCAAGGGAGGGGGTGGAAAGATGGTGAAAACACATCCACTGTGGGTACAGAGCAGGGTTCAAATCTACCACTTTCATTTCAAGCTTGTTTTCTTGTTGCTGAGCAACTGATTTTGATTTCTTTTGCATTGCCTCTGACCCCAAGTATCTTATTCCTCCTATTTTGTACTCTGGTGTGCCCCAGATTAAGAAATCTGAGAGTGAAGGAGGAGCAGGTCACACACAGTCTTCCCATCACCACACTGGGTTAAGCCTAGTGTGCCTGTCCTTCCAGCTGGAGACCATCCAACAGGCTGGCAACTGAGTGCCTAGATATGAGGAGGAGAAGCTGCTTCTTACAGCGTCAGAGGTTGGGCCATCTAACTCAGTACTGTTCGGAAGCTTTCATGGCCCGTACTTTCATCAGCAACCTATGTGGTTGTTTCCTATGAGGAAGTTCCGGCTGGCGGAACGAAACGTCAGGACTGCATTCTTGGATTTTAGTGTTTTTTTCAGTCTGCAGAGAGGCTGCCCATATCGGGAAACCCTCTTGCAGTTGAGTTAATTTATTAAAATTCAAGTTCTCTTTGTTTTACATGGCATCTGTTCCCGTATCTGTGAAACACTGTTGGCTAACTCAGTACTATTTGCTCTGATGCGGTGGTGGATCTCCAGGGTCTCAGACAGAAAGATCCATCAGCAGCCAAAATCAGAGAGAGCAGCACAAGGCCCATTCCCAGAGGCAGAACCCTCCCCGGTACCAAATGCAGGCGATGAACAGCGAAGCATCACCGCCATCATGGCCTCCTTATGAACTTCCCAGAGGGGCTCGTCTGCCTACTGCTAGTAGACAGGATGGGGCAGCCAAATGAGCCTCGCGCTTGCAATCCTCGTTCTCTCAAATCACATCACATCACAGCTGATCCTTACGCAAGCCTTTAATGAAGGGGGAGGAGGAAGCAATCGCTTTTCAAACTCCAGCATTGCTCAGGCTCACTTGTCACTGCTGCCCTTACCTGACGTTTTTAAGCATGTAAAGGACTTCGGAGGGCAGGTGGGAATTCTTCACGTCAAACTCTGTTAAATCAGCTTCCAGCAGGGAGGGAGGAGGCTCTTTGGGCTGCAGGGTGGGGGACTCCTTCTTGAAACGCAGGATCCTGCCAGAAATGAAGTAGAACCATTTGCCCCCTGCATTCACAAGGCCCAGGGAAGCACATGGGTTCATCCATCTTGCTTCCGTCCACCATTTCGTCTTATGTTTACTCAGAAGTAAATCCCATTGGGTTTAATGGGCTTACTCTCAGGAACATGTGTCCAGGATTGCAGCCTAAGCCACTTTTCTACACCAGCTCTGTTTGCCATGTCTCCAAGCAACTCTGCTACCCAGCTTCTGAAGCTTAGCAAGAAATAAGGTAGTTGTAACAGAAAGCCGAAATCTGCCACCTGCTAACCCAGATCAGCTGAGACATGGGGCACACACACACCCCAGTGCCTCAGCACCACAGAAGCAACAGTAGCCTCTCTTGTAGACTGCAAGCCTATGGGCAGGGCCTGTGTCATTCCTTAATCTACCTACTGCACCTCAAACACTTCAAGTGCCACTCTGCTCCGAGCCCTCTACCTCTTTGCCAAGGACAGGACTTTGGCCCTCTTCCGCATCCGCTGTCGAGGCACCGTGTTTCCAACCAGAGAGTTTGGCAGAGTTGTCACCTAGAAGGAAGCAAAGAGGGCCTGAAGAATCTGATCGTGAAGAGGGGTGTGTGAGAGAAAGACTCCGTTCTGGGTTCTAGCAGCTCCACGCTAGCAGGCTGAAGGTATACAAAAGACAGTAAGGCCCCCTCAGTTGGACTGGATTGGCCGGGGGACCCTGGTTCCTTCTCTCGCAGAACTGTCATCTCAGTTCTCGCAGAACCGTCTATCACTTGGCCATTATGCAACCTGAAATGGCTTCTTCCCCCCCCCCCCATACATGTTTCCTTTTGTATCATCTCTACTAGACTGTAAAAGCCTATGGGGTGGGCCCATATCATTTCTTAATCTACCTACTGCACCTAGAATACGCAGCACCTCAGCATACACTGGTAACTGCGGCAAGCATTGCAAGAAAATAGTAGGTTATCCTTTGTGTGCAATTCCCAAACACATTTTATGTGTACTATTGTTTACAAATTCTATAGAGTTTAAATTTATTGTTACAAAATGGTCAAGAAGCAATCCATTTAAAAAAACCACGTTTTTTTTTTCTCCAGCACATTCATCCAAACTAGGAGGAGGGAAAAAAGGATGGTGGAAAAGAGAAAGGAAGAGAGAGTGGAAGGAGAAGGGAAAATAGGAACACACAAGAGGCAGAAGCAAGGGGCCACCCAGGTGGTCAAGAGTGCTGACATTTAATTATTGTATTGTTATAATTCAGCCAATGGTTCCCAGGAAGAGTCAGTAATCCAAAGCTTCCCAGTTGCGATATGTTAGTTGTTCCAGTGATGCTGAGATCTCACACACCCTCCCCTCATAACCCAATTCTGGGAGCGTGACTTGATTCCCAGGGTTGGAGGACAATTCCTTTAGCTGTGTGCATTATAATAGATGACATTTAACAGGCATGTTGGGAAATTGCAGCCTGCAAAGGGGACTCTTCACAGCCAAGGGCACCTGATCAGCCACAGTAAGAGCAGGGTAGGAAGCGCCACCTACTGGAGCAAGGCATGAGCTGCAACTGATCGTAGATCGCCAAGGCAGGTCCACCCACCAGGTTTCTAGTCTGCCCTTACAAGATAGTAGCCCTCAGAACACTAGAATGGATTTCAGAAACACCTCACAGCTAGTTAGTCAGCTCCAAGTTTAACAACGGGAGCCTTGGTAATTTCACCAGACACAGTTCCTCCCAGTCCTCGATTCTGCATTTCAGAGCCAGGGGAACCTATGGGATTCCCAGGAACATGTGTGAGAAAGCAAATGCCCCCACTTCTCCCCCAGTGACTATTTACGTGCGTGTGCATAAGTGTAACCAGACAAACAACATTGCCAGTTGCTTAGCAACTATCCAGGCTCTCCCCCTCACATTTCCAAAGTTATCTTTGACAATTATCCTTGGCTCAGTTGCAAGTGCTGAACATAATCACAGAAAAGACCCGTTTTTTCTTTGAGAATTCCTATAGACAAACAGGGGTGTGCCCTGGACTACTGCAAAAGCACAAACACAGCCATGCAGAGAGCAAAGTGAAATGAGTCACAACAGAACATGCGCACACGCTGCGCGCACACACACAATCCTTCAACATTTAACTCTAGGCAAGACAAGAGAAAATGTTTCCATCTCCACTGCAGCCTATGAACCCTGCCAAGGTCAAGTCTGTGTCAAGATGAGAACAACAGTTTGCAATAATGCTGGCTGACACTACTGCCATCAGCATGCGTTCACTGTCAACCTCTATCTCATGGCACGATGCCTTACCTTGCGCATGATCTTGCGGCCGTAGAACATGACTTTGTCTCTCTTGCGAAACCTGTATTGTGGTGACTGAGGCTGAGGCTGCTCTGAAAGACAGACGGGTCATCACCCCATCACTCAATTTTGAAGAGCAAGAGTCAAGAAATCTCCCCGGAACTAGTCCCCCATTACCAAGGTTTTGTGGTGCAAGAGGAGATGCTACAGGCTTACACGTGTCCTGCCTAAGCTTCCCATCTTGGGAGGGAAATATGAGAGGATACTAATACAGTACTAGAACTCAGGGCCATCCACTGCATTGCCACCCGCAATGCCTCCATGATGCCACATCTCTTACTTCCTTCACTATGAAGCCTTTGGCAGGATCCTCTGCCCCCAATACCCTACTGCAAATAAGCTCCTGAGCATACATAACTGAAAGAACCACAGGCTCTTTCCTCAATTACTCTGCCTCCATTTCCCTTCTCTTCCACTGTTGCCTCCCCTGTGCTAAACTGTAACTTCCTTGTATACAGATGGCACCAAAGACTATTTCTAGAAGGTGGTGCAGGCAAAGATGGTTGAAATAGCTAGGTGAAAGCCTCCAGAATCCAGCTGTTCTCTCCACCCTCTCTCCCTTTCAACTTTCATGTGAGCTTTCCTTTTCCTTTGGAATTTATCCTATTCCTCCTCAACAGGTACAGTATAGGTAATGCAGGGGGGGAAAAGGACTGGATTGGACAGACACTGAGCTCAACGGGTAACTTTTTGTACCATCTGTGTGCCCCTCAGTGGGCTTCCAGTGGCATTAGCAGCTCTCACAGCATAGCTACTCAGAAAACTATCAAACAAAGAGACCAAACTTACTCGACTCCTTTACTTTCCGGTACACAAGATACACAGCAACTCCGAGAAGGGACAAGGCTACTGCTGCACCAATGATTATTCCAGTTAGCTGCAGGAAGAAGTAGTTAGACAAGGGTTTTAGCAATTGGATTTGCACTCTTTCTTCAAAGTACGCAGGAAACACTCGGCAAGACGTGGTCTCTTTTGAAAGAATTCAACCCCATTTGATAGCATTTAACCACGCACATAGATGTCCTAAGTGTATTACTTAGGAGCACCAAACCCCATTCTTGCAACTCTAGGTCCTTCCTATCACCTAGAATGGTTCAACTGCCACCCAGCCCTGCACCAGCCCATCAAAGAGGCCCTCAGACCAGACCGACCCCTGAAACCTCAAGATCTACGGTAGCTGTGGCCCCCAATGTTTTATCCAGGCCTTTGCCCCTAGACTGCCACAACAATGAATACACAGAAACCAAGAGATTACAGTATATGCTATGGACATTTGGAAATCTCAGAGATTTATGCACAGATTGCTTATTAAGATACTTATAGATTGCTTATTTATATGTTTTATAATCTTTATACATTTCCCCCCTTTTTCATTTTTTTTTTATTCACTGATAAAGGAGAAGGGGACAAACAGATTAGGTGCTGTATAAACTGTGCCTCTTGCGAGGAAGCACAGGGCAACTGTACTTCCTGTTAACACTTGCCACCTTCAACTAACCTCCAAAATTCAACACACACACACACACACACACACACACACACAGGCTTACCATGGTTGTCTGCAATCTTTCTTCAACAAACTGAAGAACTCGCGTTTTTAGGGCTGAGCTTGCCTGGGAGTAGCCCTAAAGAGAAAAGAGCAGAGGTATATCAGGGATTGAAGATGGCAGTGTCCAGACTCCAAAGCATTTTGAGTCAAGGCGTGATTGGTCAAGTTAAGTTGGATCAGCTTAAATGCTGGACTGACAGGGAAAAAAGATTATTCTAAAGAGAATCAACTAGAGTCATATCCCCCGGAACAAAAAGAGCCCAAGTAGCTGTAGACATTTTTACCTACATTAACAGTTTCTAATTTGATGCTTTTGAAGTTGCTTGAAGATGTTATGGGGGGGGAGTAACCCCAACTAAGAATTCTGCTTGTCCCCTCTTTCTCTAAAACGGCTGGATCATAAAACGCAGCGCAGGCTTTCGTTACTTGGGTGATGTGGGAAGTTTCAGATACTCAGCTTACGCTTGTTCGTATACCAAGATCTATGTCAAGGTTGCTCCATTAAGAACCCAGGAGGAACTCATTTCTGGAGTGGGCAGGCTGGCGAGTCTCTCTCTTCCACCTGCAAATGGAGATCTGGGCCAGGATCCAAAGAGCTATTTTCAGCCTGCTCAAGGGCTGGGCACAAAGTAGTACAAACACACACCCTAACCCTAAGTATGTACAAAATCATGAGCTGAAGGACCAGAAAAGGTGGATCAAGAGAGAAGACAGACCTCCAGGCTCTGTTTATACCAGAGCATTTTAAACATGGGACTAAAATTGGCATTTTTAAATCAATATGTTTTGCTTATTTCCAAAGCAATCTAACACAAGCGAGCTATTAGCCCTTTTATGAAGCAACTCTGATAAAATTTGTATGATATCATATACGATAAAATTACATTTCTGAAAAGAGATATATTCACTCTCAAACATGCAACCCAGAACACACATTCAGATTTTGATTCATTACATTCGTATGTTCCTGTCACACAACATCACACTTCCAAAACATCAATAGTTTTCAGACATTATCTATATAGCACCATCTATGTGCACTTTACACAGACCCCTGCCCCAAGGGGCTTACAATTACAACACGACAAGACTACAAAGGAAAGGGAGAGGGATGAAGGTTGCCCCTGCTAACTGGGCAAGAGGCACTTTTTTCAATTGGTGCTCCTCTTATATTTAGCAGGGGGAGAGTAACTGCCCCCCTTTCACCCCAGCACAGTGTATTTTCTGGTGGCTGTTTGCTGGTGGTGTTCTGCATCTTTTTTAGATTGTGAGCCCTTTTGGGACAGGGAGCCATTTCATCATTTGATTTTGTCTGTAAACCGCTTTGTGAACTTTTTGTTGAAAAGCTTATATAAATACTGTTAATAAATAGTAGTAGTAGTAGTAGTAGTAGTAGTAGTAGTAGTAGTAGTAGTAGTAGTAGTAGTAGTGAAAGGAAAAATATGCAATTATTTCAGTTCTGCATACTTAGGCGTGGTTACAGGAGGGTACAAGGAAAAGGGGTTGTTCAGTGGGTTTCGAGGGGGGGTGTTGGAAGGAAGGGAGAGAGCTGGCATTACACAGCTGTTCTGGGAGGCAATCCCAGGTGACTGGAATCAGCAAGAGAGACAATGCAGTTACTTCTGAGAGATGGAAACATGCCAGGAAAGTTGTGAGTGCTATTTTCCTGTATATCAAAACTGTATTGTGGCAGATAAACAGAGGAAGCTGGAAGGTAAGTTTCAGCATCAAATACACATCTGATAGCCATCAGAAACAAGTTCCCAAAGTCTGAAAGATGGCTTTGTAGCTGCACAAAGAGCTAGCACGTGGCATGGTTTACAATGTTTACGTTAAAATGTTATAAAAATCCAAGTGCAGCTCCACCAGGACGCTAAGAAATCCACAGGAAAGCAACAGGGAATAACAGATCCTCCAAGTGCGTCTGGAGAAGAGAAACATCTCTGTGCCTTTTAAATGTGAAAAGGGAAGAAGAGTGGAGAAGATCTGGGAGACACAGGTCAAAATGGTTATTTTCCACGGTAACCACAAGGCAGCCTGATGTGGAAGTTTCAAAGAAAGCTATCTCACTGGAAAGTAGTCGGTATATTAAGTAGTGTTATTTGAAATAACATGCACCAAAACGGGCAGCCCAATCCTTTGTAACTTTCCGGTGCCGGAACAAGTGAAGGCACGTTTGCGCCTCCTTCCGGCGACAGACCCAGCCATGGCCGGCAGCGGACGGTAAGTCTCCTGCCACCGGCGGGCAGTCTGGCCGCCCGAGGAAGGGTGGCCATTGGCCCGGTAGCCCGGGAGGGGGCAGGGGATGGCCATCGGCCATATCCTGACCCCTGCCGGGCGCCGGAGCTTTACACGGCCTCCTCTTACTTCCACCAGCAAAATAACTGGTGGAAATCTGAGGAGGCCGATCTGGGTGGGCGGCCATTACACTTGGGGAAGGAGATGAGCGTCTCCTTTCCCGAGTAGACCTCCCACCCGGCAGCCACGCTGGCTGCCAGTGCACACAATCCGGCGGACGGTCATGGACCGCCGGCCGGATCTTAGGTAGGATTGGGCTGTTACGAGATGTCACAGCTTTCCACTTAAGTGTGTATGACAAAAAGGGCTACAGAAATAGGTAATAAAAAGACCCACAATGCCAATACTTGGCTCTTCTCAGCCAGCTTCTCTATGCCACTATTCCATGTCTTCTAAACCAGACAGAGAAGGAAATTCCACCATACATACTTACAGGTGCTAAAGGATTTTAACATATTACATAGCCAATTTCATTTTATAGTTATTGTGTTTAAAAACCTTCAGGGAGAGGAGGTGCAGAGAAAGTCAGAAAGAGTACATGTTTTCCATACTGAGAGTCCCAGTTTCAATCCCTGGCATCTTCAGCTATAGAGGATCTTGGGTTACAGGGAGCTCTTGCATGCTTTTTAAAAGGAAAAGCCTGCAGCAGCTAATTCTCATTCGCCTGACGGGGGACATGATTGAGACGTATAAAATTATGCATGGGATGGAGAGAGTGGATAGAGGGAAATTATTCACCCTCTCGCACAACACCAGAACCAGGGGACATGCACTAAAATTGAGTGGAAGGAGAGTTAGAACAGACAAAAGAAATTATTTCTTTACCCAGCGTGTAATTCATCTGTGGAACTCCTTGCCACAGGATGTGGTGAAGGCACCTGCCTTTAAAAGGGGTTTGGATAGATTCATGGAGGAAAAGACCATCACAGGTTACAAGCCATAGGCAACCTCCTAGCTTTAGAAGTAGGTTTTCTCTGTGCCAGGTGCAAGGGAGTGACAACAGGAAACAGGTTATCTTGTTGGCTGTATATTCCCTGACGCATCTGGTGGGTCCACTCCGTGTGATACAGGAAGCTGGACTAGATGGGCCTTTGGCCTGATCCAGCAACACTCTTCTTACGTTCTTATGTTCTCTTCTCAACAGAGTTCCCAACTTTAGCCTTTAAGACTCCTAGCATAAGAACATAAGAAAAGCCCTGCTGGAACAGGCCAAAGGCCCATCTAGTCCAGCTTCCTGTATCTCACATCTGGCCCCACTAGATGCCACAGTGGCACCATCAGCATGGGAACAGAGACATCTGCCTTCTATCAAACCAGACAATTGGTCCACCCAACTCAGTACTGTCAACACTGACTTTCAGATAGGCTCCCTCCCAGAGCTACCTGATCCCTGGAAATGCTTCAAGGACTGAACTTTGGACCTTCTGCATGCAAAGCAGGGGCTCTACCCCTGATTTACAGTAGGACTCCTCCCCATATCACCTTCTCAGTAAGCCTTGGTCCACCTAGCTCCCTGACACAGACAACAGCTCTACAAGGTCTCACACCTGGGTTTCTCTTTCCAAGCCCGACCTAGAGATGCTGCCAGGGGACTGAAACTGAGACCTTCTGCATGCAAAGCAGGGAATCTCTGCCACTGAGCTAGCTACGACCCACCAACACCCACCCACCCACACAAGTGCTCCTGCACATGTGCAGGCTGCCTTTCCTCTGGTAACAAAAATATTATCCCAAGCAGACAAAAACAAACACATATAGAAAGGAAGGGCTGATGATGACACCCTGAAGAAGGAAGAACTACTTCTGAGAAAATTAAAAGGGAGTTGGGGGGTGGAGATGACACGTACCTGCAGCGGGGAGCACGCGCTGCTCTCGTCCCCCATGTCGGGACCTCCTCAGGCGAGGGGGGAGGAAAAGAAGACACCAACCGTTCTCGTCCCACAGGATCGAGCCCTGAGGGTGCAGCTAAAGGTCAAGGCTTACCGGTCAAAGGCCAGCAAGGGGTTACCATGGAGGCGCTTCCCTATACGTCACTTCCGCCTACAGGCGCCGCTCTATACTGAGAGCTACTATAGAGAGACTCCGCAGACGGGGCAGCTTCAGTTCCGGCACTGAACGGAACTTCTTAATTCTTTCAACATCGAGACAGCAGGGGTGGAAGGGGGGCACATCCCGCCGGAGGATGGGTGTGAAGAAACGAGGTAATATTCGACCAATCAAGATAGAGATTTCCTTGTGACGGCAGGTAGGTGTAAAGAGGCGGGAAAATAGAAAACCAATCAGAATAGTTTTTCTCGTGACGGTATATCGCTCCCGCCTCCTTCCCATCCCTAAGGGGGGAAATAAAAAAAAAACTACGTTCGTTTTGATTGGTCAAGAAATATGTTCCTGCCTCAGCGTAACCCTCGGCACGCTGCTTGGAGGAGCAGTTAGAACGAAGCCCATGATTGGTCGTTCCCGTTCAGCCAATGAGAAAGGGCGGTGTTGATGGGTCTCTGAAGGGAGTAGAAGCGCCCATCGGTCTGAGGTAAAATAAAGCCGGTGAAGGGAGAAGTAATTTTAAAAGGCGAGGAAAAAGCCTCGCGTGGCGATGGGGCTCCTGGGCGAACTGGCGCGGGGCCTGGTTCGCGGCGCTGACCGGACGGCGGCCTGGACGAGCAAGCGAGGCCCGCGCAGCTTCTACAAAGGCCGCGGCTCCAAGTTCCTGGGCTACCTGACCTCCAGCCGCAAGTTCAAATTGGTGCCAGAGCAGGTGCCGCGGTTGGTGGTGCCCGACCTGAGCGGCTTCCGCCTCAAGGCCTACGTCTCCTACCGTGCCCCCTCCGGTAGCGAGCCACCCCTCACCGCCCGCGCCCTCTTCGACCAGGCCGCCGCCCCCGCCATCGAGCGCGACCTCCGGGAGGGCGTCTTCGACCCGCAGCGCCTAGAGAAGTACGGCTTCCAGCCCAACCAGGAAGAGCAACTCTTCCGCCTGTTCCCCAAGAACTTTGTGCGATAGGGGAGGACGGGAAGGCCTTTCTCTCCTCTCCCCCCAAGCAGTGTGCACATATATATTGAAGTGTCCAGCTGATAAGAAAAACAGCGAAAATTTTCCCAAAGTCTGAGAGATAAAGGATGGAGGAACGAAGATTCACCAACTACTAAGAAACGAAAGAAAAAGATTATCCAGCAGGCAGCCAAGATTTCCCAACGGAAAAGGAAGGGGGCGGGGGAACTCGCCAAGAGCTGGGAAGAAAAGGGCGAGAATGGCCATCAGCTGAGAAGCAAAATCGAGGCCCATGAAGAGAACTAGTAGAGATTTTCAAAGAAATCCAAGAAAGGGAAAGAAAATTGCCACCCATGAGATGGTGAATGTTGGCTTTCTGTGGTAGTCTTGGAGGTGGCCACAGAGGGGTTTGTGTGTGTGTGGGAGGGGGAGAAGCATCACTAGACGTTACAACTGAAACAGCAGCCCTTGATGCTCCTGCCAGACTGTTTATTATACTTTATCTAGAAGGTTCACTGGAATATGAAAATCAAGATACAATTTAAAACTAAAAATAAAAGTTACAATCCAATTGCAACAGCTCTCTGCGCATGTTTGTAAAATTGCCGTTAAAAGTGCATTTCAAAAGCAACACTAGAAAGCATATTTTAGTCTTTAAAAAAATGTTGTAGAGGCAGTAATGCAAATATAAACCTTCCATTCACACTGGCTCCCCTTAGTAGCTCCACAAGATCTCTCTGGCCGTTACTTCTGAATTATAGGTTGCATACCTCCAAGCCAGTTAACTCTGGGGTTGTACTCCAGTTAGAAGTGTTCTGGGAACTGTTACTACAGGCACTAGAGAGCTGGTTAAGAGTTCAGTGGAAGCATTATATGGGCTGCCTTGGATGCACCAAACCTAATCAATCAGCATCTAGTTATCTACGATATTAGGGCTAGCTTAATGTAAATTGATGAATGTCTGAACCATTAAGAGCTTAATTGGGACAGTGAATAGAAAAGTGCCACCCCTGTCTGCAAAAGATAAGTTGTGCAGTGAGCAAAAGTGTAGTCTGTATGCTGTGGTGCAAATGGTTATTCTTTGCTAAGTTTAACAGGACAGCGGTTGGGGCTCTTCAGTCTAGAAAAAAGGCGGTTGAGGGGGGACATGATTGCGATGTATAAAATTATGCATGGGGTGGAGAGAGTGGATAGAGAGAAGTTCTTTTCCCTCTCACACAACACTAGAACCAGGGGCCATCCACTCAAATTGAGTGGAGGGAGTATTAAAACAGATAAAAGAAAATATTTATTTTGTTGTTCAGTCGTTAAGTCGTGTCCGACCCTTCGTGATCCCATGAACCAAATCCCGCCAGGCCTTCCTATCCTCCACTATCTTCCTGAGTTCGCTCATTTTCATGTTGGTTGCATCGGTGATGCTGTCTAACCATCTCATCCTTTGCCTTCCCCTTCTCCTTTTGCCTTCAATCTTTCCCAGCATCAGAGTCTTCTCCAGAGAGTCCTCTCTTCGCATTAGGTGGCCAAAATATTTGAGTTTCAGCCTTAGTACCTGTCCTTCCAGGGAACAGTCAGGGTTGATTTCTTTACCCAGCGTGTAATTGGTTTGTGGAACTCCTTGCCACAGGAGGTGGTGATGGCACCTGGCCTGGATGCCTTTGAAAGGGGATTGGACAGATTTATGGAGGAAAAGTCCATCACAGCTTACAAGCCATGATGGGGATAAGCAACCTCCTGGTTGTAGGAGTAGGTTTTCTTTGTGCCAGGTGCAAGGGAGTGGCGACAGGATACAAGTATCTTGTTGTCTTGTGCTCCCTGAGGCATCTGGTGGGGCCACTGTGTGATACAGGAAGCTGGACTAGATGGGCCTTTGGCCTGATCCAGCAGGGCTCTTCTTATGTTCTTATGTTCTCATTGCTGCTGAAGTGAATTGTGTATGAACCTGCAAACACACACATTAAACAATCATACCAATCAAGGCATCATGGGAGCAGATAATGCTGCATAGCACCCTTGACACTTAACACACACCCAGTGACAAAACGTAATCATGGACGGTTGTAAGCAAAGGCAGGAGTCGTGTTTGCTTTAGAAATGTCCAATATATATTTCAATTAAATCATTGTTCACAATACTGATGTATTTGTACACAAGTGCCCCAGGCAGGAGTTACACATTGCTCATATGCCCTTCAGCAAGGACCTCTGCAGCACTGAGAAAGTGACATAGTCAGTATCTGGGTTTTGTGAAAAGTATCCTCACTCTTAATACTGACTGTTGCTGGTGTTCTTCAATTTTCTGATAATGGAAGTAATGAAGCAACATAATAGTGGGGGACAGGTAGATAACTGATGAGCCCACCCACAGCAGTGGCAAGTATCTAAATTGCAACCCAGTAACATATTGAGCAAGCAGAGGCTTCAAGCCATGGACTAAGACTACTTTTCCTCTAAAAGGAAGAGAGACTATAGACAAAGAGTGTATGCTGCATAGGTGCTTCTGTGCATTTCACCTCCCTCGGGTGTTTGGCTCAAAGAAAAGGTCTCCTTTTAGCCACCTGGTGGGCATTGAATGATGAGGTAAACCAGTAGCCACACACAGGCTGCCATTTGTCAACCTCATTTTAAGCTGGTGTTTAGAGAAAGATAGCTTTTCCTGATTAAGTCCCCAACAGAAGTGGGGCTATCAAAAGAGGTGGTTTTCTTTACTGCAGTTCAAACAATTAAGCCGAGCCTTCAGCCAGACCAAAGAAGCTTACTTCCCAAGGAAAGTAAAAAGAGAAAAAGATGGGTGTAAGTCACAGCATCTCTACCCTAAGTCTACTTTATGGAATACAGTGAGAAATATGAATCCCAAACTGCTGTGTACATAAGACATAGTGGAATGAAAAAGCCTAACCCAATTACTATTACTGAACTTCAACAATGAATCACGCAAAAGGCAAGGCCCTAAGAGGAGCTCCCACATGAAATGCAAGTTGGAAGAAATGCAATGGGGCTGCTGATGCACAATAGCCTTCTCTGCAGTAAGAAATGGGGGTCGAACAAAAGAGAACTAAGCTCATCAACACATCCCTGAACTGTCCCAAGAGTCTTCAAAGCCATAAATTACTCCCAGAGTACAGCTGGAAACCTATTGGAAAGGCAATGGGCCAGCACCAAGGGCATCCTGCCCCAAAGGTTCTCTGTGCCTCTCCCCACCCTAGCGCTAAGCAACCTGCCAAGGAGAAAGACAGGCAGACAGCACTTATAGCTCAGAATCAATGCTGATGTTCCACTGGGGACGAAGGACCAGCCTGGTTGATTTCCCATTTCCAAACATGTAGGACGTTATCGTAAAAGGAGCATGTTGCCAGGAGGCTGGTCTCACTTTGGGATTCTAACAGTGCTGTGGTGCTGTATGCTTTGGTGTCTGAGCTGTCTCCGCCAGGATATGGTCCTCTTGGGTCAGAGCTCCTTTCCACTTGGACTGACGAGGCAGGAGCTGGCTCTTCCTGATCTAGCAACAAATCAAAGGTGGCTGTAGGGGATTCATAAACAATCTTGAGGTGCTGCACTGCCAGATCCTCCATCTCAGCTCCTTCATACACATGAGCCTCAGGCATCTCTGTACACAGCAAAACCGGCTCCTTCAACGACAGCCTTGACCAGTCTGCTCCGTAAGCCAAGGAATTATGCAAGATATAGGAGGAAAGAACACTGCATTGCTCTTGATTCTCCACTAACAGAAAAGGAAAGGATGGTAGCCTGTTAGACAACTTAGGGCTCATTAGTGGTGTAGATATTACACCACTAACCCAATTACTAACCCAATTGCCTGGATACAGGCAATTCCATAACTGCCTGAGTTGTGGAGCACTGACGCTAACCATTCAATTTTAAATCTTTATACCCACCATTCCACAGTGCTTGAAGTGGTTTACAAGTACAGAAGTCAAACTCCTACTGTGCACACAACCAATTTAACAGGAATTAAACTCCTCATCCTCTGAAAAGGTGCCCAACTATTTCTGCTCAGGACGGTTCCTATGGGTAGCGTTTTCCACTCCAAACCATTCACACTGCTTCATTCAAGCAGCAGAGGAAGGCAGCAAAAGAAGCATGCGGCTCTCAGGATGGCCTCCTCAAAGCAGCCACCACAACCAAGATAGTAAGCACACTCACCCAGACTGCCCTGGCAATCGAGGATTTTGAAGCCATTGTGCATGCAGGCTGCCAGCAGCAAGTTCTCTCGTGTTGGATGCCATTTCAGCCTCCAAACTCCACCTTGCACGTGAGTGTCCGAAAGGGGCTCCTTCATGCTCCGGGTGTCCCACAGGAGGACACGTTCATCGTAGCTAGAAAGACAAGACAACCCTCAGAATGCCACAAAAGGGTGTTTTTCCAAGTACAGAGAGTTTCATGGGTTTCTGGTGAACCCTTTGGTGGCCTTGCATGGATATCAAGAGCATGGCCAGGCTCAAGACTACTTCCTGTTCTTCTTCAGGCAGGCTGTGTTCCATCCATTTATTCAAAATATCTATACCCCATTCACCTAATACAGAGGCACTCAAGACAGCTACCAATGTAAAAATACAACAAACATAAAATGCAGAACGCAAAATGCAGAACGCATAGCACCAACCAGGACATCCAAACCCAATCCCGACAGTACATGAATACAGAATCAACAAAAAGCCGCTATCCAGTGTTCCCCAAAACGTAGGCCCCTGACACTAGATACAACTGGTGTGTTTTTAGCTGTCAATAGAGCCGCAGCCGTTATGGAGCCAATCTCCTCTCCAGAGGCAGAGAATTCCACATGCTGCGTGCCACCACAGAGAAGGCCTTGCCCTTCACACATGTCGTTGCCAAGCACACCTCCACTGGTGGCAGAACATGCAAGGAGGGCCCACCAGCTGACCTCATGGGGCAGGCTAATTTCATGTGGGGTAGTCCTTCAAGGATTTAGGATCACCATCATCCCACCTATTTTTCAGTCACTGGACCAGATGGCGACATACCGGGGTAACTTACCTTCCGGTGGCCAGCAGGTTTTCCCGCAGCGGGTGGCTCTGGATACTGCATACCCCCATAGAATGCCTGCAATGGAACACAGGTCGAAAGTGACACAGCAAGGACCGCCAAAGGTCTCACGATCTGAACTTGCTCCAATTGTCAAAGCAGCAGACGAGGAGTAAGGAGCAACCTTAGCAAACCACCCTCATCCAACAGGCTACTTCTTACCTCTCGCTAGTGAAGGTGGGTGTCTTCGGGCTGCTCCGGGTATCCCAGCCTCGCAGCTTGCAATCATCTCCCCCTGAAACAGAGAGTCTGGTGATATTGGCTACCGGTGTAGATGGCTGGGGGAAGTGATGCCTTTTCCCCATGGCACATGGGGGATGCAGAGCCATCCCACAAGGCTGGGAAAAAACTTCCTGAAGGTTCAGGACAGACAAAAGAAAGGAACTTCTTCCCACAACACAGAATTGGATTATGGAATTCTACTGCCACAAGATGGTCACTGGCTGAGATGGCTCAAAAAGACGGGAACCAGATCTCTCCCATCAGTTGGTCTATCAACAGCTATTAGTCATGAGGGATACGTGCAACCTCCATGCTCAGAGGCAGTCTACCTCTGCATACCAGCTGGTGGGGAGCAACAGGAGGACAGACCTATCACCTTTTGCCCTGATGGTTTTCCAGGCATTCCTGGAAATATCTGGTTGGCCACGGTGGGGGAAGGAAGGAGAAAAACAGGATGCTGGGCAAGGTGTGTCTTCGGTCTGATCCAGCAGGCCTGTTCTCGTATTCCCTAGTATTCAGATGGAGATAAAATATAAATACCCCAAATACAGACCTGAGTAGACAATGTGCATGTTCCAGCAGTCGAACGCAGCGATCCAGGCCTCGAAGTCGTGCGCCTTCCACTGTTGCAGGATGTCCACAGAGGAGGCAGATTCATCGACAGCCAGCAAGTTCAGCCTGCCTTTGGAATCACTACTGACCAACTGCAGCGGGTGGAGGCTGCAAGAAGTAGCAGAGAAGCATCTGAATACACAGGAACTCTGCTCTTGAGAACGAGGCCAAGGCTGAAAACCGACGGGAAGGAATTGCAGGTGGCAGCCTGTCTCTGGCCCCCTTCTTCCAAGATTCTTAAGGCCCAAAATGACACTCCCCCCCCCCCCCGCACACCCAATCCCAACGTTAGCAGCAGCGCAACTGCTGCCTGAGAGTACCATGTCCCCATTGGTAGCAGGATGGTTCAACAGAAGCTGGCCGAATTACACTGGTACAAGGCTGCCACCACAAAACACAGGTATGAATGAGGGAAGCACAAGGCACGATCAAAGGATGCCGCTGTCTTCCGCAGGCACTTTGACCTGGACTGCCAGGCAAAAAACAAAACAAACCACCACCACTGGAGCTAAACTTGCAGTTCTTGGACTACAGCCCGGCTCACCAAGTTTATCCCTTCCCACCAGGCCAAAATGCCCAGTTTCCTGGCCTCAGCTCACCACTGCTCTCGTCTCGCAGACCAGTCCAGAGACAAAGCGAGGCATTCGTCTCCTAGGCTGGCGGCACATAGCAGCTCCAACTTGCAGCTCTTCTACTGGATAGAAAAGAAAACCGATCACCAGAGAGGCTCAAAGAGGAGAAAGTTTTCATCCCAGTAATGAAAACCCATCTGGACACCCCTGAAGAAACTACAGTGTGCACCACCCTGCCAGCTTGTAAATGGAGCACCTTTGCCCACCTACCTCACTTCCTGTCAAATGGAACAGCTCCACTCTTCCCCTGGCATTTGCAATGCCTAGAACGGGATGTTCTGCAATGGGAACATGGCACCTAGAAGAGGAGGAGACAAGAAACACTTATGCTGAGACCCAGCTGCTGCAGCCAGGTCTTTTTTTTTTCCAGAAGGAAATGCAAAAATTTTAAGTTTGAAAACTCTCTTTAGATAATTCATTAATTATCTCTTTAGTTAATAATAATTCATTAATTCTCTTTAATTCACTAACTCTCTTTAGATAATTCATTAATTATTAGTTTTATTCATTAGTTTTAGTTCATTAATTATCTAGTTTCAATTCTTGCTAGTACTGCATTACCCTCCCCAAGCCTGGTGGGAGCAGGGAGGGAGGCAATAAATGTTCTCTTGAACTTCAAGAAGCCCAACAATCTGCACCATCACCGTGGAAAGTTGTCATCTCCTCCAGAGGAAGCCACCATCCCGTCCCATTGCCCATCTTTTAAAAGCCTGCAAAAGAACCACTCGGGTGGCAGCTTGGGCATCGGCCCATAAAAACACCAACAACCATTACTACCATTTAATGTCCAGCACAGCAGCCATTTCCAGCCTCTGGAACTCTGTGAGTGGGACAAAAATGCGTTCTTCAAAATGGTACAAGTAGAGGCGGCCCAGGCGAACGTGGGGTTCATCGTTTTCATCGGGGTTCTTGCCATAGAAAGCAAAGCAGAAAACTGTTACCTCTGAGAGTTGTTCAGGAAAAAATCCCCCCATTTTCACCACTTACTTTCCCTGAATCATCACGCAGTCACACAGCTAGAAGGGATCAGAGATTCTTGGGAGTTTGGCCCCTCTGGAGATCAACCCCATTGCTCACCACGTCCAAAATTAATAGGTATCAAGGGCCACAGTCGCATCCAGAAGGGAAGCAGCGAGCTGGTTAACAGCTCAGTGCACCATTCCTGGGAGATGTCTGGGACGTGGAGAGAAATGCATTCCACACTCCGCGAGATCAAAGCTAGAAACGCAGCGCTTGCATCATCACCATTCGCCAACACAATTATCCACTCTGCGTGATCCGTCAAGCACAAAGAGCATTTGCGCCCAAGGGGAGCATTATCGAGGTACAAAATCACCTGTTGTACAGAAAGGATTCATAGGCCTACCAACAACAAATTGAATTTATGTAAGCAAACTATTGTTGTTGGAAATATTATCTTCTGTGCGCAAGGGCACATTGTACATTTTCAGCTGTCTGTGTGGCAGACTGAAGGACAGCAAAAAGGAACCGTTTAGGAGATCCAATTTGTTTCTGTAATTTTACCTCGTTCTGTTACAGTCCATACCCTGAATCAAAACTGCAGGTCATATCCTAAGGAAGTTAGGACCAAGCACCATGGAAATCAATGAGGCAAGTTACTTGTGACTAACTTAATTTCCAATAAGTTTAGTGGGACACAGTCATGACTCATTTGGCAAATGAATCCCCTGGGGCAGGGAACTCCTTAGTTCAAGGACTGGTGTGCAGAAGGCACACACTGGCATTCCCACCAATCAAACATCCAACAATGGTGGGAATGCACAAAAGAGCCTCCTGAGTTGATCTCAGAGGGGAGGCAGGATCATATGGGAGGAGATGGTCCTTGCAGAATCTGGTCCCAACCCATTTGTAGCTAAATCTGTCCTATTGTATTTCAGTTAAGGGCTTCCCTACCTCTTCGTCCTGCATGTAGCTGAGGGTTCCACATGACCCAGAGGTGGGGGGGGGGGAGGACACCCAAGTCAAAGGAAAAGAGCTGCAGCTTAACCCTCAAAAGGTCCTAACAGGAGCACCAAAACGAACACAAACGTCATGCCTTTCCCAAGCTTCCTCCACCTCTTCCTTAAAACCACCCAGGCTCTTCTGGGAGAAACGGCTGCTCACTTTGCAATCAGGCTTCTTCAGCTGGTAGGTGCCACATGCCAAGATACTGCGCCAGCCCTCCACCGGGCACCACTCCACGGCATCGGCACTATACTCGGTGTCGACTACTTGCAAGGTCTGTATCTTGCACTTGGAAGCCATGTCAGTGTGTGCTCATCCTGGTCCGGAAGGAAGACGAAAGAGGCCCAAGTCAGCAGAATTCAGAAATGCTGAATTAAATTGAGGGTCAGAGATTTGAATGAGCATTATAGCTGGAACAATAATTCTTTAGCCACTTTGAAGTTGAGCACCAATTCCTCCAGAGCTGCTACACACTAGCTTATACTGTCATTTTCACTATTCTAGTGACATCTAAAACCCACGGACTCAAGATTCACCATCATGAACGTAAATACGAAATCTCCCGTGATCCTCATAGGTTTCCCACACATCAGGGGTCTAACTCTCACCTACATTAATACGTATTAGGGTCTTCCTCTTAACCCCCTTCACTTTAATGAAGAACCACTGCAACTCTTTCTTATGCTGGGGTGGCTTCTTTCTTAAACCCACCACCACCAGCACCCCAAGAAACCACATGCACTAAAAACTGTCCCACTTCCAACCCAAGACTGCCCTTCTTATCCTAATATACATACTAGAGACCCAGAACGTGTGTGTGTGGTTAGGTTAGAGGATCCCCCTCCTAACACCTGACCCATAATAACAGAATTGCCCCGTATCAGACCACAGTCTGTCTTTAAGAAGTGTGTGTCAAAGACCCCCTCTTCAACACCATCACCGGGATACGGTTACACTTGCACATGATAAATCAAGAATGTTCCCTTCCCCACCCACCCACACTACGCTTCCTCTCAAGCCCACACACCATGCTGCTTTTTCTCTGTCCCCAAGGGGCTCCCAGTCTGAAAATAACGTAACATGAAGCACAGACCAGCAACCACTGTTAAAGTCAGATACAAGGTTGGGCCTAATAGGGACAAGTCTATCCCTGGCTACTAGTCATCATCGTGATGACTGCGTGCAACCTTCAGGTTCAGTGGCAGTCTACCTTCAAATACCAGCTGCAGTGCAACAACAGTGGGAGGGGTTTTCCCTCCATCTCCCACTTGTGAGGTTCCCAGAGGCTGCTGGTGGGCGACTGTGGAAAACAGGGTGCTGGACTGATGGCCCCCTTGGGTGGGTCTGATCCAGCAGAGCTGCTCTTATGAGTTGCTTCTTCTTCCCTAGAGTTGCTCCTTCTTCCCTAGCTGTGTAAAAGTTTCCAAAGGGGTCGCCCTCCCCTGTGTATGTCTGTTGCAGCCAAAATGAAGAGAGCCTGTTGTAGCCCCTTTTGAAGCCCCCTCCCCTCTTTGCTTCCGCATCGGCTTTCCAGCCAACCTCCATTGGAGTCCAGGAAAGCAGGAAGCGGAAATGAAACGAGGAACCCTTTCCAAGAGGCAGCAAGGCCACTGGTCGTTTTGTGTCGCCTCTGCGGCCAGTTTTTTGCAGAAGCGGGACACGAACCACACAGATGCACGCCCACAAGCACAGAGCTCTCCACACACCCCGAAAACTACCTTCACACCACGGACACGCATTATGTTTGCAACAAGAGAGATGCACACACGGAGACCACTTCCCAGCCTTCCCCCCCCACACACACAGGCCAAGTATCGGGGTCCAAAAGCCCCCCCACCCGCACACCCACCTATAGATAGCCCATTCTCAGAGGTGTGGAGTTAAGAAGACGACCCTCGAACCCTCCCTCCTTCCCTGACAGCAGCACAGCAGCCCCCTTAACCCCCACCCTTTAAGCAGTGGTCAGGACGACTTGGGGCGCGGTCCAGGGCCCCCATGATCCTCCCACCCTAGATCCTGCGAGAGGCGAGGCCAGACAGCTCCGCTCCTCGCCGCGGAGGAGAGAGGAAGGGGAGGAGGAGGAAAATGGGGCCGGGCTGTGACGCGCCCCGGCCACCTCCTCCTCGGGGCGGCCTGCTGCTTCCTCCCCGCCCGCACGTCGTTTTTCCCCAGACCAAAAGCACGCCAAGAAAGCGCGCTTAGCACTGTATTTCTTGCGCGCTTTCCTTAGACTCACTGGACACAACAGAACTTACTCCTGAGTAAACATTCATCATCCTAGATCGCTGGAGTGTTCCAAAGCCCCAGGAGGGCAATATAATAAAAGGTTGTTCTGTCCTGTGGAAGAACGAGTGCCCGAGCAAGCAACCGCGTTGAGACTGGTGGGGTTTCATTTACGCTGCAAATATATGCGCTGGAAGTGGAACCCATTGAGTGCAGGGAGGGGGGAGGTTAGAAGTTAGAACGCAACACAGAATGCAAAAAAATAAATGCTGAACTTTTTATAGCACTTTCTGAGTACACAAAGCTAAGCACTCCGTTCTTACAGTTCTGTAAGGCGTTTTTATCTCCATATTGCAGGTAGGGAAGACTGCTCAGACCAAGAAGAGGAAGCGCTGTTCATGTAGTAGTGAGTTCATAGCAGAGGCTAGATTTGAATTGGGAAACTCCTGGTTTGCAGATCAGCGTCTTAGCCACGCCCCTACACCAGCTCTCCCGTTTCACAATTAGGGTCCACTGAAATGCCACAAGGTGGTCAGCAAGCTTTCAAGTGGCACAAAGCTCTCCTCCAAGGGAGGCTGGATCCATAATAAGGGCAGGGAAGGGGGGGGGAGGCTGAACCTGTTGTATGTTAAATAGAGCACTGAGCAGCACTTGTGGGGGGGGGGGGTCTGTAGTGAAAGCCACATGTCCCTCGTTTTTGCCAAATCAAGGCACTTCTGTCAATAAAAAGCACCAGCACATATGTCCCCTCCCTCCCACACTTTTGATGAACTCAAAATCTGCAGTTTGTAAAACCAACAAAGAATCGTTTGGCAGCAGGAAGACTATAGCCCATTTTATTTCAGCACACATTTTCATGAATTGCAGTCCAGTTTCATCTGAGGTATGATGTGAAAACCTCAGTAGGTGGAGGGGGGCAGGTGGGTGTACCTGTACATAAAGCCAAAATGAGTTGTGAATGGTAGGATCAAAGGGGCCATGGGATGGAAGGGGGCAGATGTGCAGTCCACCATCATAGTACTTTATATGACCATGGCTATCTCTCTTCCACCCCATAGCTCTTTGACCCCACCTTTCATAACCTTTCCTTTCTTCCTCCCTGTACTCACGTACATATATGTCTCTGCCTACTGAGATTTTTGCTTCACGCATCCGATGAAGTGGGCTGCAGCTCATGACATCTTTCCTGAAATAAGCTTCCTACTGTTACAAGACTCCTTTGCTGGTTTTACATAACCAGGTTCTGCTGCAAGAGATTTGAGAAGCCTTTAAAGGTGCTGTAAAACTCTTGCTGGCTTCATTGCGACAGACAAACGTGAGCTTCGGCTGTTTGCAACAGGGCAAAGCTTTTCCATTATGGTGAATTTTGGAGAACTATGAAGGACTCATGATTTTGTGATATTTTAGTTGGCATTTCCCTCCCACCCCTGCTCCCTTTTGGTATTTATCCGTTGAAGTACTGTCAATTAAGTCAATAATGAAGAGTGTAAGAATTACACTAACCCTAACAGGTTAGAAATATTCACACATCTGCATACAGGAGATCCACATTTTGTATGTTCTTTAAACCCAAGGCCAGTCCCTGCTCCATGAGGCTGATTGAGGTGCGTAAGGCACCAGGAGGTCTTGGGTCAGCCATTTAAACTAGTCCCTCCACTCCAAAGTGTTTCAAGCACTTTGTGCTTCTCCAGAAGAGTCAAAACGTTGCCTGATGGAATTGCTACATTGCTTTTTTTTTTTTTAACCTTAACAGGGTTAGTGCTACCTGTACATCCGGACAGCCCCAGATGCTTCCACCCTCTGCCAAGTCTACCTGCATGAATCTTTACATAAGAACATAAGAAGAGCCCTGCTGGATCAGGCCAAAGGCCCATCTAGTCCAGCTTCCTGTATCTTACAGTGGCCCTACCAGATGCCTCAGGGAGCACACAAGACAAGACACCTGTATCCTGTTGCCACTCACTTGCATATTCGTTTATCTTGCCTTTATACGCTCAAGGCAGCATATATAGTTTCTCTCCTTTCTGTACTCTTGTTTTAGCCTCTCAACTACTTCTGAGTAAAAGCCCTTTCACTATTTCTTCGGGGAAGGAATCGCCTGCAGTTGTGATAGATTTCTTTACCCAGTGTGTAATTGGTTTGTGGAACTCCTTGCCACAGGAGGTGGTGATGGCACCTGGCCTGGATGCCTTTGAAAGGGGATTGGACAGGATTTGTGGAGGAAAATTCCATCGCGGCTTACAAGCCATGATGGGGATAAGCAACCTCCTGATTGTAGGAGTTAGGTTCTCTTTGTGCCAGGTGCAAGGGAGTGGCGACAGGATACAAGTATCTTGTTGTCTTGTGCTCCCTGAGGCATCTGGTGGGGCCACTGTGTGATACAGGAAGCTGGACTAGATGGGCCTTTGGCCTGATCCAGCAGGGCTCTTCTTATGTTCTTAGATGCTGTCAAAGTCCAGAATAATTTGGGCAGCTTCATGTATACCTAGAGAGTGTCAAGGCTTTTCCAAGGCTAATCACGAAAGGAGCAGCTTTAAAAATAGGAACACTTAAGACCTATGACGATAAAATTCAGCACAGTGGCTGAGCCATTCCCGGCAATGGTCACGGTGGCAGCACACCTTGGGCAGTGTTTAGAGGAGGGTGGTAGGCCAGACCCCTGTAGCGGACTGCTAAGAAGTCCAGCACCCCCAGCTGGCGCTCCCTCTACACACTTCTCTTGCACCCAGGATGGTAACAGGGAGGACCACGTAGCCAGAACAGGCCTCCAGTCGCTGGTCCCTATAACAGAGACAGTTGGAAAGAGTAGGTCATTGCAGAAGAGTTCTGGACACAGTACCAGCTCACCTGGACTTACCTACCCTTGATCCATACAGCAAGCGGCCACACACAGACTCTGCGGCCCACTGTAGCTGAGGTGGGGTGACAGGAGACAGCTGCTGCAGGAAGCATCCTCTGTGTGATTTGGTTGCATTGGTGTTGCTCTTGCACACAGACAAAAAACTCATCTGTCTTGTGCCAAGTCCTCAAGCACCACCTTGAATCCCTTGCTGAGGGCGCAGGCAGTTAAAAACTCCAACATCCTCAAAATTTGGACCATCTATCCGGTATTTAAACAAAAAACTAGAGGCGCCCATAGCCTGGACTTGATTTAAAGACAGAAGTTATTCCACTTCCACAGCTCTCTGACAAAAGCCAGACATCACTTGCATTGGGAAAAATATGTATCGTAGTATCCAGTTCAGTTTATTTATTGGACTTACAGCCTGCCCCTGCTACGAAGTTCAAGAGAGGTAACAGAATCCTCATTATTCAACCCTATTCCAGGCTACAAGAGCTAATTTGAACATTTAAAAAAAAAAAAGCTCAGGAAGGGGGAGTCTCTAGGAGAAAAGAATTCCACATCTAAGGGGCAGCCATCGTGGATGCCTTTGCAGACCCAGTTTGACACAGGGATCGTAGACTTCAGAGTGCTGCCCACCCACCTGAAAGGTCATGTTGGGACATGGGATGGGCGTGGCCTCTCCATTATGCTGGGCCTAGGCTTCAAAGCTGCCTCAATGCTGGATGTGGCAATACAGACTATGCTTGGACTCTGTGCTGAGGTAGCCACAAAGTCACCACCAATGGTCCACCATACCTCCTACTTGTGTAGGTTTCCAGCAACCTTGCTTCCTTGCTGCTCACAAATGTCTACGAACAGCAGGCCTGGGGCAGGTGGTGATTTTGTTGCCACCTCACTCCGGGAGACATGGCTTTAATGCAGTCCTTGCTGGCATGTCCAGTATTAAATTGAGGCCAACTCAGAAGCCACTCTGTTATGGTGCTCTATGGACATTGGCAGGAACTAGGATGGTTGAGAACCAGTGCTGTGGCAGAGAAGAGCGGGGGGGGGGGGGGAGGGATGACAACAGTGACGGGAAGAGGCGGAGACTCAGCTGCTTTCACATCTTCGTGGGGGTGGGTGGGAGTGTCACTCGGCACAAATAAAGACAGCCACGCAGCATTGGGGGCCCTGCCAGCTCAAAGCAAGACGGCAACCAATCCATTCCAATCCTTTACTTGAAAACACGGCTTCCATGCAGAGTTGTTCAGATTAACTGCTGACGTCTGAAGCTAGCTCCCCTGGCCGTCTCCCAGCCACAGGGGGAGGAAAAGCTTTCGCTACAGGACAGTTATGTCGACCAACAATGTGTTCTCACCTGAACATTACAGTAAATGAGTCCTATATAAGAGAACTGCTAACAAAAAAAACCTGTACACAAGTTTACAAACATATTAACATATAAATAACAGGAAGCTTCCGGCCAGGAGAGCTTCCCCAGTAGTCTTTTTGCTTGAGACTAACACTGGAAGGGGAGAGCCAGTCCCTTTCCTCAAGCATCACAGGGGTTGGTTTGTAAGTTTTTTTTCCTTTTTCCTGTCGTCAGTGCCTCTGGCTTCAAGTGAGCAGTCTGTGCAAAGCGGGCACCTCCCCGTGCCCTCCAGGAAGGCGCCCTGCGGCTGAGGCCTCGGCCGGCCAGCCAGTCATCGCTCTGGTCCAAGCTCTTGCTGGAAGACCCGTTTCTTCTCCCGACAGTGCTTCTTGTGGGCTGGCCAGTCTTTCTGCTGGCACTGCGAGCCGCAGTACCGGGCCACTTGGCACCGCCCACAGATGTTAAACTCGCGTAACTGGAGGGAGGAGCACGGGACAAGACATCAGTATCCCTTTTGGAGGAGGGCAGAGGAGAGAAACCGTCCCCAAAACAAGCTAACCAAGAGGCCCAGGGGATAGCCTGAAGGTGGCACCTGACACAGCCCCCTTGCTGAAGCTAAGCAGTGCCCGATGGGAGAGCACCCTGGAGCCCTACACGTATGCTGTACCTGGAATTCCGTCACAGAAGAAACATGGGATGCAAATCAATAAATAGGATGACTCCCACACAGGTAAACCTCTCTTACAAAGCAAAGTATCTTGACACAGATTTGGGATGGGGACAGGGCCATAGCTCAATGGTTCAATCCAGGCAGGGCGCAGAAAGACCCTTGCTTGAAACCCTGGAGAGCCACTGGTGGCAATGCTGACCTAGAGGGACCGAGGGCCTGACTCAACGGAAGGGACAGCTTCAGATGCTCAGATGGTTTTATCTGCAGTTTCTGAACATGCATTATTTGTCTGCAAAACTTGTAAGGACTACTTGCGTGTTCTTCCCCAACCAATTCTTTCCCTCCGAGTCTATAGTTATGCTCCATGCCCACAGCCCCACTTAACGCCTTTCCTCTCACAGAACCACGTGTTCTGCATTTTTCAGAATATTTATAGGCCTTCTACAGTGGCTTACATAATTGCTTCAGTGGGGTGTCAACCAGTGGTGTCCTTTTCCACCTCCCCATCCCTATCTCCCAGTGCTTTCTTCCCAGGAGAAAAAAATGAGCTAGGAAAACAGGTTCGGGGTCTCCTGTCATGGCACCTAGACCTTCTTGGTGAAGGATTATCCAAGCAGGAGTGTAGCTCAAAGTCAGTTGCACACAGAACAGAACACACTACTGAATGGTGCCTGAGACAACTTATTGAGGTTAAACAGCACCGAGACATTTTCTGGCAGGGCAATGCAAAGAATCCACTAGATGTGGCTTGGGGACATTTCTAAAAACACACTTTGGCAAAGCTTTGAAGAGGGACGAACATGGAGCGGTCAGGCTAAGGACACAGATGGTGTTTTCCACAACTTGCTTCTGGGTTTGAACGCACCTGTTTCTCAATCATCGTGCAGGGAGGATAATGACATTCGTAGTACGTGCACGAGTTCTCCTCTTCCTCCACGACGTCCCCGTTAGCGTTATAATAGCGTGTCACATTCAGCACAGGGAACTGCTCCTCTATTGGGTCTGTGGGAAGCTGCTGTATCGCCAGCCAGTATAAACTTTGTTCCCTACAACAACAACCCACCCCCAGCAAATTAGGAGTTTGTCTCAGCAAGCTGACAGCATAAGATAAATAAAAGCCTCAATCCTTTGCAAAGTGCGAAAGGGACAATAGCTTGGATCCTTGGCTGTTGACGTGGAGAAACCAACAGTTCCCTCCCAAAAAGTTACTTGTTTAACTACCCCAGCTATTGATCATGATGGCCAAGTGAAACCTCCAGGAAAACCAATTGCTGGAGAGCAAACAAGAAAGGGCTATTGTTTTTGAGCTTGTGGGCTGCCCACTGGCATCTGGGTGGCCACTGTGGGAAGGAGGATGCTGGACTTGATGGGCCCGTCCAACTAACCCAGCAGGGCTTTTCTTATGTCCTAGGCCCAAGTGTGAAAACATTACATGTCATCATTTCAACAGAAATCCTACAACAGGGGACAGAAGGCAGCCACAACCCAGACAAGACTTATCCAGAGCAACAAAGCCTGGAAGCTGTTTGATCCTCCTCAACCCCTTATCCGTAAGTCTTCGGGTGTTACCTTTGTTTACTAGAAATTTCTTCTGCTTTGGGTCTCCAGCCCCATGGAACCAGTCGCAGGTTGTCCAGACGGTTGTCCACCGTTACTGCGTTCAGATGCACTACCTGAAAACCTGGGGCAATGCCTCCCCGATGTCTCTCCCTGGAACAGACAAACAACTTGCACTTTCCAGCACAGAAACATCTGCATCCTATGCAAATTGGGGGGAAGGCCAGAAGCTTCCCATATACTAGATGACATTTCAAGCTGCCATCTCCAGCTTTCCATGCAGGTTCAAGCAGTAAAAAAAACCCAAAAAAACACCACTTCATTTTTTTCTTCTACCAGCAGTTTGGTCCCACTGTTTTCTGAGATCTTTAAAAGAGGACAAGCAGGTGACTGTCTGCTACTCCCAGCAGCTAAATTCCAAACTACCCAATTTTAGAAAAATAAAAATCCCTTCCATTAGAAGATATGCAAAAATATGAAGCAGCTTAACTACAAACAAAATTTCCACCAAACTAAAAACCATGTCCTAATAAATCCTCGAATACCCAATCTAGGTATTTCCAGTGCTTACATATCAGCAGTCATCTTGCCTATCACATATACCTGGCATCACTCCAAAGCAACAGTACCACCATTCCTAGTTTGTTATTAATGACCAGACCAACAAAACTAGGAATTTTTATCATTATTGAACGTCACTAGCCAGCTATATATACTTTTTATTTAGTTGTGGTTTTCAGTTTTGAACACAAGGATGAAAAACAAAATAATATCTAAATATTGGGGAAGGAAGGAATATTAAAATGCAACACAGATTCTGCTTTCTCTTAATGTACCTCAAAGTCCAATATATACATACTTTCCAGTTCTTTGGAAATCTGCAATGAGTTCCGTCCACACAGCAATACCCACCACAGTAACTCGTGCAGCAGCCGTCCAGACCCCCTTCCGCGATTTTTGTCAAATGCATAGGCAAAAATTTTAGCACCATTTCCGTCAGCATCGACCTCCATGCGAGCCTGGCCAAAGGAAGAGAACACATTTCAAGAGGGAAAGGTCCACTGTGAAAAAGGACGGTGGGTTAGAGGGACCTGGGTTCCAATCTCACCTCTCAGCATTAGCTGCCCATCCATAAAATGGGTATTACGTGGGTCATAGTCACTGTCACTGAGATGGTCAACACAGACTGCAAATTGCTTTTGATAGCAATATAGACATTAACAGATACCTGTAACAGATACATGCCCAATGGCGTACAGAAGACAGAAACTATACAGTCCTCATTCAGGGAATTTACAGTCTGTATTGAGCAGAGAAGAGAAGGAAAAGGGTAAACGGTCAGGAATCTAAATGGTATAGCAGGGATGGGAAAGACAACAGGATCAGGTAGCTGTTGAATAGGCAAAGTGAATTTGCAGCAGCTCCCTATGAAAGGGAAAAGGGGAGGAGGCAAACCATCACTCCACCCAAAGAGTCTTCTCTTCTTTCGGTTTTGGAGGGTGTGTGTGTGTCAAATGGTAACCTCAGAGGGAGAGATCTGACCACAAACACCTGACCCTGACAGCTCAATCCTATGCACGTTTACGAAAGTGTACATATTGCATTCAGGGGAACTTACTCCCAGGAACACATGTGTAGGATTGCAACCTCAGTGTAGAGGGACTCAGGGATGACGCTACTAAAGAATAGACACTAGAAACAGAGAGAACAGCAAACACAAAAAGGTGGGTGGGACAGCAGAAGTAGGGCTAGAGTCTTACCTCAAAAGAGTAACTCTCCACGAGCGGAATGTCTTGCTCATCTATTAGTGTGTACTTTGTCTGGAATGAGAATGGTAATTAAGAGTGAAACACTTTATGCCGGATAATTTGCCAACACCTTTTCATTCATTTCAACACAACACTATGCTAAACTACAAAGCCCCCCCCCCCCGTTACCCAGGGGCACATTTTATCCAAAGATATATAGCATCCATCTTAGAAAGAATGGCATGTTGTGTGTGTGGCTGGGCCACTTTCCTACACTTAGTATAAACCAGAAGGAAATTACTTCAAGAAGTGAGGCTCATAAGTTTTAGGATCTCTACCTGCCAATCAGAAGAAAATGGTCAGCAAACGTTTCTAGGCTGAAAGCTGCTTTGAGAAAGGAGTGGGTGGGTCAAGGCTCTCAAGCCACCCCCAGCAGTCTGCTGTCATTGCTAGCTTGGCCTCTTGCTACGGGTACACTGAAGAACGGCAGAGCCCACCTGGATCAGACCAAAACTCCATCTAGTCTGGAAGTCTGCAAACACCACATGACACTTCTTTTGTCTCAGAATTGGCAACTGAGGAGGCAGTAGCAGGGAAATGCCTTCAAAAGGCAACTTTTACCTCAGAAGCCACCAGTTGCATCTGAGGACATAAGCTCTTGCCCACCAAAGACTAAGCCACAAGAAATCCCTTAAACAGTTTTCTCCTACAACAGACTTATTAAAATGGTTCTCTCGCTGGAATGTATTGAGAACCTTACCCTGTAAACCTAAGACCAAAAGAACACACAGGTTCATGCTCCACACTGACCAAATCAAGGGTAAGCAGCGCATTCACAACCAATGCAATGGGATTACAGCACAAACATCTTTTTGCCCTAGAAATATGACTGGAACGAAGGTGGGAGTGGTCTGACCCTTTTCCAACCAACCATAATGGTGAGTTACACAGTGGAAAATTCTTACAGTTGGCAGTCAGGAGTAACAACTGAGCCATGTAAGAAACTTGGAACAATTTTTCTCCATAGACCAATACCCTTCACACAACCCTACAGGGAAGAGGGCGTTAAAACCTTGGAGAAATGCAGCCAATCAGCATTGATAATATGGCGCTAGATGGACCAATGGTCTGACTCAGTGGAAGGCAGCTTTGCATGTCCCAGGCTCAATCTCTGGCTGCATCTCCTGGGAGAGATGGGGAAGACCCCTGAGCCTGACACTCTGGGGAGCCACTGCCAGTCAGTGTAGGCAATATCAGGCTACATAGACCAAAGCTCAGACTCAGATGGCAACTTCCTATGAAATTGGGTACCTTCTGTCATAACACACAGCATGCTCTATAAACATAAAATTTTAAAGGCCTTCTGTGTGTGAGTGTGTGTGCTGTTGGGCAGACAACTATCCGCTCCAGGGAACAGCCCATCCGCTTCACACTTTCGAAAAAGCCTACTCTGTGCAGTGGGTGGGACAACAATCCCCTTCTCTCTACATCTTCTATAGCTATAGGGCAAAAGGCTGAGGGGGGAGGGGAGTTCAAATTTTAGCCGCCACCCGCAAAATGCACGTTTTGGTTTTTTTTTTAAAGGTGAATAACTAAAAGCTGACAGAAGAGAACCCCTTCCACCGACCACCAAGCGGTCGGCTGACGTCACAGAGAGAGCATGGGGCCCGCGTGGCGTCACAGAGCGAACCGTGTGACGCGTCGGGGGGCGTCACGTGCCGGGGCTGAGGCAATTTGCGCCCCCGCCGTACCCTCCCCCACTCGCTCTTTTCCCCCACCGGCCCCGCCCAGCGCGCGCAAAAGAGGGGAGGAGAAGGGCCCCGCCCGCACCTTGCCCGCCACCCGGCCGAGCCGCACGATGCCCAGCTTGAAGTCGGTCATGGCCTCGGCCTGGGCAGGGGGGGAGGAGGGGAGCCGCAGCGGACGACGACGAGGAAGACGACGCTGCCCGCCGCTGCTGCCACGCGCCGCCCGACGCCGCCGCCGCCTGGCGCACACCCGAGCAGAGGGGAGGGGGCGGGGCCGCACGCACCGCCGCCGCTTCGCCAGCCAGCCAACCAGCCGGCCCTTCGCGGCGCCGGCCAATCGGAGAGCGAGCCGCACTTCTGCGTCATCCGTCCAGCGCCGACGCTCGCTCTGAGCGCGCGCCGGCCTTCTGTCTGTGAGTGATCGTCCCTCCGCCCATCCAACCCGTCGCCTTCCACTGACGAGAGTCGCGTGAGAGGGTGGGGATGAGGTGGTGGCGACGCAGAGGTAGGAAGTAAGAAATACTAGAGTCAGCATATCAGGCTGTGCCTGAGAGCTCCACTGGAGCGGGAGAAGAGGCTAAGATTTTATGCTGACATAAATGCAGTCTGTCTCTGAGCCTGAGCAAAAGACATGGAGCAGAAATGTTTTTGGAAAATAGATATCACACACACAGAGTATATACAGTCTGTGTGTGTGTGTGCAAATGGTGCTTTACAATTGAAGAAAATATGCTCAGTCTAGAAATAGGAATATAGATTTTTATTAATGTACATTTCTCACTACTTATGTGTTTTACAGCCCAAAACGCGAAAAACCATTACATTGCGGAGTTTTTTTCTTGTTTACTAGCTAATACATGTAGGTATCTTTCTAACTTGTCTTCTAATACAATTATTACTCACTGCTATTGATCATTTGCTGATTTTGAAGTTCTATATGTTTTCACGTAATTGATGGCATGGTTTCTTGGTTCCATGGCCAAAATTTGGCCCATTTAACTTTTGACATTTTGTCTTTTTCATATTTACTTATTGCTTTTATTTTAAATAAAATTGTTTCAACCAAATTGTTAATATTTATTTCCTTGCCTGTTTTGATTTCTCTACTTCTTTGAAATGTTAAAACTAATAAATTGATCAAATGTAAAGTGGACCATGAAACCATCCAACAATTACTTATTTCTGTTTCAGTGTGTGCTTTCTTTTTGCAGGTTTCGTTGTCTTCGGACCTTCGACAAGTTCTGCTTCGTCTGCTCCCAACACAATGTTTTCCCAGTTTTGGCTCGCCAGGTAAGTCCAATTCATTTTTATCGCTAATTTGTTCCACGTTGTTTTAGCCGTGATGCACTTGCTTACAAAGTGTCTAGAAATAGGCCTCAGGGAGATGCTACAGGGAGGGGAACAGGAGCAATGGCGCCAGGAAAACTGAGCTGTGCTTTGGAATTGTAAATGAAAAGTGTTCCTGTATAACTATTTAACTTACATTCATCATCATAAGTAATTGTATAAGTTTTCTTATTCTACAGCTCTCTGTACTGCCTACGATTCCCAGCTATCAATAGGTGGAAAGTTTTATGAGGAATTATACGGGTGAAATGCAAACTGCCAGGTTGAGTCTTCTAGCAGTGCTAAGCGCGATACCAGGCAGGAAGTGATCCTGAGCAAATCTGAGCAAGTGTCGTTTTCTTGTACTTTTGTTTTAATGGATTTAATGGATTGTTTTTAAGTTGGGGTATGAAAAAGACTTGTTCATTGAAAACTCGGAATTCTCCCATTGAGACACTCAAGTACTACTCTTGTGGTTTTATACCTCTGTGAAGAAAGCAAGAGCGGCTCTTATCTCTATGGGCCGGCGGCAGCAGATGGTGTCACAGCCCCGCGAATACTGTACTATGTACAGTATTTATTTATTTAAATAACGCACGGGCAGGTGGGCGGGGACTGGGGTCGAGACGTAAGCACTCTGGCCTTGCAAAACCTCGATTTACCAGGATGCGCGTCAACCGAACCACTTTTTTCTTATACTAAGAAGCATAGATTTGCTGCGCATTTAAAAATGCAACTGGAGTCTACCGTAAAACATACAATATCAGGTCTTAGGAAAAACATGGCATCCTTTTTGATGCCTTCAGGTATCGATGATTTTTCCTTTTCTCTATAGCTTTTGCATCATATTGGTACCTAAAAATGCCAGAGGGCCACATCTGCAGCGTGATCCTCTTGCTGCAGTTTAGTCAGAAGTGAATCTCACTGCATTTGGTGATGTGCTCAGTGCTGCATTGGCACCACTGGCAAAGCAGGGCTCTTGTGCCTTTTAAAGAAGTGCACAACTGGTGAGGCTTTGCTAGCATGCACCAGGATGTACTTCACCTGATGAACTGCTAAAAAAGCTGCCAGAAAATGAGAAGAGGCAGCCCTGGTGAGTCATCTCTGTACTCTTCTCCCAGGCAATTGTTTTCTTGTCTACATCAAACTTTGCCATGGCAACTGAGATTTGAGATCAGCAAGGTGGAGGCCTCTTGATCACCTAATTTCGAGGTAACATTTCAGAGCTGCTGTTACAACAACCTTGGTAAAGTCTAGACTAGAGGGGATTTATTGGTATTTGTTTTTAAGCTGAAGGGGAGGGAATCTTTCTGTTTGGGTAGATAGTGAGTACTGTACTGTGTTCTTTTTACTGTTCATTACTGTACAAATAGATGGAGAAAAATCAACAGATAAAATTTTTGTTAAAGCAAATATGGGAAACATTGTCTAAATATAAGCATTCTAAAGAAAAAAGTTTCAGACAAGTTGAGAAGTGAATTCTTTTTATTAATTATTAGAATAAGTATCGGGATAACATTCATACACGCTTTCACGGTTTTTTGCTATTTTCTTATGTTATAATTCTATATTACAATATATCTGACACTTAAGATAACAGACTGTGTGCGTTTTTTCTCATAGTGCCAAAATATATATGGTCCCCAGTTTGTACACCTGGCAAGACCAGATTCAGACACTGATCCGGAATCTTCCATCAGCTGGAGAACATGGGCATGATCCAGAGTGCAGAACCCTGAGAGCTACAGAACACGAGAACCCGCTGATGTCACACAACGTGTAACCGCTATTCCAGCCGCTGGAGAGCAGGGGGCTGCGTCAACATCGCTGAGCTGGCGTGATGGAGTTCCAGCAGAAACAAATCAAGTTTTTGGCCCAACAGTACTTGGATGGCGGCTACCCAAAGAAATCCAAAAGGACGCCATTGCTCTACAGAAGGCATGCACAACACCACTGGTAATGCAGATAAGGGCCACTGTTTGTTCCACAGCAATTGCCATTCAAAGGTATACTACCCCCTGAAAATGGAGGTTCTAATTAGCCATCATGACTAAGAGCTTGTGGGAGGTCTTTGCTCCTCCAAAAATTAGTCCACTTCACTTCCCTTTTAAATAATGCCAGCTAGTGGTCATCATGGCACCATGTGACAAAAATTGCATAAATGAATTATGTAGACTCTAAGCATTTCCCAAACTGCAAAAAGGATTCCAGTTCCCCACAGATACAGAACTTTTTTTTTTGTACATCAAAATACCTTTAGGATAATCTCTGGTGTATTTTGTTCATGTCCCCATTTTTCACCATCATGTCTGATCTATGTATGTATATACTATATTGATAAATTGTTCTATTTTATCCTTTTTTGCAGTTTTAAACAGTTTCAGTTCTTGTTGCAAGATTCTTGCTGATGGTGCTCTATATGAAATGTGCCTGAGATTGCAGGTGCTTGCATGCCCTCCAACATGCAGGACAGCAGGAGCCTGCTCACAGTAATCAGAGCTGTGCACAAGACTGCCCTTGGAGACTGCCTAGAAACAAGTACAAAATATAGATGCTAGACTATTGCATGGGACTGAGCCTTGAGAACACCCTGACGTGATTGTAACAAGACCTCCCAAAAAACAGAATTTGAAGAATGTCCTAAGTGCTGTCTGGTAACAGTCTGCCTTGTGCAGTTCTGGGCTCTCTTGGAGGTTTTCAAGCAGAGGCTAGGTGGCCATCTGTCAGGGATGGTGTTGTGGTTGCCTGCACTGAGCAGAGGTTTGGATTAGATGACCTTCCAGCTCCCTTCCAACTCTTAACATTCTATAGTTCTGTGCTAGGGATCAAAAGATGGGGTCAGTTTATGGTAAATAGGGGCAATTGGAGCACACGCAAGATGACAGTCACATTTTCCTGCTGTCAGCGAAGTGGGCAGTGTGAATCAATGACTGGCCCTTCAGCAAGCTCCAGTGAATGCCTAACTTTGCCCATAGTGGGTCCCAGCCATTTGAGGCTGCTAGGTAAGTCTCCCCTCAAATACTGTGTATGTGTTTGGTTCCCAGGGGCCCCATGAGCAGAGAAAGCAGCGCATCTCCACTCTTCCCAGGAGTTTATTCTGGAAGGCAGAGCAGTAAGTGTAAAGGAGGACTTTGGTAGGATCTCTCTCTCTCTCTCAGGCTCCAATCCCATCTTTTGACTTACTTGCTGGTGTGGCCAATGTTCTTTCCAGTACCTCCTCCTCTGTTAACAATAGCTTGAGCTGTAGATATTAGTGGGTGATTATGCTTCTCTTCATGCCAATTGCTAGGCCTAAAGTGGCTGCTAAAGGCATACAGTAGGAGCAAACCAGCTCCCTTTCCTGATAGCAACTGTAGCTGTGGGTCACCAGATCCCATTCCCACTCCCTCCACATTCCTGCCCTTCGCCAGCATCCCCTGGTGGTCTATGGCTGCAGTAGCTAAGCTTCTCATCCTGTTTTCCTAGGGCGTCAAGGGACACCGGACGGCCGGATGCCACTGGAAGTAAATGTGGACAGCCCAGGGCCAGCAGCCTACTCGCCCCCCAACATGAACTACAGGGAGACCAGCGCTCCATCCTACACCTTTGGCTGGAAGATACCACCACGAGGTATTGAGAAAAGGCAAAGAAGGAAACAAGCCTAGTTACAAGGAGCTCTTTTTATGAACCAGAATAGTCTTGGGACAGGTTGTAAATAGCCTGCCTGGAACAGAGTGGCTGTCAAACATATAAAACTACCTTAGCCTGAGCCCAACCCTTGGTCCATCTAACTGAGCATTGTCAACCCTGACTGGCAGTGGCTCTCTAGAGTTTCAGGTGTGTGTGGGGGGTCTTTCCTAGCCTATCTGCAGATGCTGTCAGGGATTGAACTTCTGCATGTAAAGCGGGGGCTCTGTTATTGAGCCAGCCTATACCCATACTGCCAGCCTGAGTCAGCCCATTGGTTTACCAAGGCCTATATTGACTGGCAGCAGCACTTCAGGGTCTGAAGAATGGGTTCTGCATGAATGTCTTTTCTCTCCTCCCCCACCCTTTCTGCTGATGTGCCATAGTGTGTTCAGAAGGGCTGAATAAATTGTGGAAGGGGCTAGTACAGGTGGGCCCCCATATCCATGGATTCACTATCCTGTTTGTTATCCACGGATTGTGGGGAAACCCCCCCACCCCAGGCTTTTACTTTTTCCCCCAGTAAGCTTTGTTTTTTCCTTACACAAGCAGGAGAACGAGACTTATTGCAAGCAAGTAGAACGAGACTAAGTCCTAGAGAGGCTCTATAAGGTTAACAGAAACCTTGCAGAGTCTCTCTAAGACTTAGTCTCGTTCTACTTGCCTGCAATGGAGGCTGCTTCTGTTTTAAGGAAGAAACAAAGCTTGCTGAAAGAAAAATTCAGGCAGGGGAGGCAGAGCGGGGGCCCCTGAGAAAACGATGGAGGGGGTGTTTGCTCCTATCCACAGATTCAAGTATCCACAGAGGGGCCTGGAACATATCCCTAGTGGATGTGGGGGGAGTACTGTATAGACTCATTTATAAGGCTGTTTGGGAATCATAGACCTATTGAGAACTATAGCAGCCTTCTGAAACTCAAAGGGAGAAGCGACAGAAAGATGACCTTGCTTTCCATATGGGTCACGCCTGCCAGGATGGTGGGTTTCTGGCTCAATCTAGCCGTTCATGGCAAACTCTTGTCTCTCTGCTGTGGCAATTTTGACTTTTCCTTCCTGTCTCTGTAGATGGTGGAGGACGCCGTGCATGGCAGAAGTCCTGGTTCCAGAGCAAGCACCCTTTCACCCAGAAAGCAGATTTTATCCGAGAGACAAACGTACGTGGCGCCTAGGGGGCAGATACCGAGTTTGATTCAGAGGCAGGAGAACAGAGGGCCTTGCTGAGCCCATGAAGGGGGTTTTCTACCGTGAGTGGGTAGACCTTAGATTAGGATCTACTAGTAACAGCGCCAAGCCATTTGCAGTAGAGCAGTCCAGGTTTCTCAGTCCCAGTTTAACAAGGATGCTGCTCTCTGCTGATCCATTTGCAAGTTGTGCATCTCCAAGCCTCAGTGTTCCCCAGCTGTAAAATGGGACTTGACACAAGAACACTGACACCACAGGCTGATGCTGAAAGTCTGATACTTCTAGGAACTGGGGCTGTTACTGCAGGACAGCTGTTTCCAGCCTTGAATGCCCAAAACAAGCACATGAGTTTCAGGGATAGCAGTACACATCTGAGCACAATCGTAAGACTTTGGAATTGGGGAAGAACCATTTTTCCCACCTTTGCACAGCTGGGGTAGCATAGCTGCCACGTTGTTACTCAGGACTTCGCCAAGAATATATGCTGGGCTTAGGCAAGTCCCTCCCTCTCAGACCAGTTCTAACCAACTTTCCAGCACTTATGCAGCCCTGCCAATGGGGGGCACATTACATCTTGCAGTAGGGGGGACAGTCATAGAAGCTTCCTGAAGGTAAGGGAATGTTTGTTCCCGTATCTCAGGGCTGCATTGTGGCTTTACCAGCACTGGAGCATTGGTTAGGATTAGCCTGTCAGTCTTCCCCATCTGCAGTATAGGGATACTAACCTTATAGGACTGTTGAAAGGACCACACAGGTGAGGTTCTTCTACAAACCCAGGAAGTGCTATGCCAAGTCTTATCCCCCAGCTCAGCTCAGCTCTGCACTTGTGCTTTGCAGTGGCCATCTCCAGCTGACCACGGCCTGCCCCTGGGAGCCAAGCCAGCCAATCGGCCCAACGCCCCCAACTTCACCATTGGTCAGAAGAACGCATTCAGCTGGGTCAACAAAAGTGAGCACCCTGGAAGAACCTGTCCTTTTTCCTGAGCTGCTAACAGTTCCCCTGGTGCACCTCTGCCCTGTTGTGACTGGCCAGAAGCCCCAGTACTTGCTAGCTGAGTTGACAGACCCATTTCTCTACTGTGCCCCTGGCCTCATCACTATGCTGCCTTTTCTCTAAAAGAGTTCAGAGCAGTGGCAGGAGGCAGGAGGATGAACACAAAAGATGCTTTCAGCTGCATCAGTCCCTGGTCACCTGGTTCAGTCTTGTGGCCCACGTACAGTTCTTCACATCTAATGGGATAGTTGGGATAAAGCCCTTCTGCCAGGTGAACCCTTGGCACTGATTGGTAGCAGCTACCGTATCCAGCGCTGCAGGAAGAACAGCACAAACCTCTTTTGCCCAAGCTTAATGCTGGCTGTCTTGGGGGTAGGGCCTCAATATCTGACCCAGGCACCCCAATGCTGTTGGGGGGGGGATCCTGCCTCCCTGTCCCAACATGGGTAGATCTGCCACAGCTCTAGCCACTAGAGGGCAGACTCATCACTAGTTCAGCTGTCTCTGCATCCAATCTTCCTTGTAGTTTGAGAAGCAAAGCAACAGATGTCTGCCCAATAGTGGCTATGACCAGAAGTGTCACGGAGCTGGCATCCAAAGCTCCAAGGATGGAGCAATTCTTCCCTGCAAGCCTTGAGAGCTGCTCCAAGTCAGTGCACCAAGGGTCCAATGGGCAGCATTCTCCACCTGGCAACAGGGTTATGGGATAACGCATTATGGATAACTCATATGCGAGAAATCCCATTACGATGTGAATTGGGATTGAAGCTGGGCCCTTTGCTTGGGAAACAGGTGTTCTAGACCCCAGAGGCTGTAGCCTCCCCCCAACCCAGTAGCTGCAGCACACCCTTTTAGCCTAGACCCAGAGCACCCTTTCATGCCCTGAAAATATTGAATCCACTAATTCTATGTTCCCTTACCTGGGAAGGAAGCCCCACCCAAGTCATTGGATCTTATTCCCAGTTAAACATGGGGACAGGGTTGCACCAACAAACAAGGCAATGATGGTTGCATATGGGGGGGGGGGAGAGAAGAGGGACAGCATGCACCAGGCCTGCAGAAGTATATTCTGTGAGTTTCACTTTTCTGTAAAGCACCCAAGAATCATTTTCTCCAGATTTAGGCAGTGTACCTTCCTGGCACGTTGGCTATTTGCGACTGTCCTGTTACAAACATACTTATGTTGCCATTACCTTGTCTCCAGCAAAGGAGGAGCCTTTTGTCCTTTCTACTCTCACCCTTCCCCCCCCCCCCATTACAGATTCGATGAACGACCCAGGCCCAAGTCAGTACTATACAGACAGCGGCTACTACCACGTGCTCCACAGGTCGCCATCCTACATCATCAACCCTGCGCCACAGAGTGTGTTCATCTGGGCAAGCAAAGGTGAGGCATGTCAGAAGGTGCAGGCAGAGGCCCCAGACTGCTGGGAGCCTGAAGCCCTTTGCCTTAAGGTAGAAGGGAGCCAAGCAGCAGCCACACAGAAGAGCCCAAGAGGGATGGACAGGTGCCACAGGATGGAATGGGCCAGGGGTGGGCAGACATCCCTTTGCAGGATCAGAGGCAGGAGAAAGGCTGGCTGAAGTGCAAGTGAAAACCGGCCTCCCTAGTGGGGGGATGCGAGAGCACCCTGGACCCCCAAGTCCAACTGAATGTGGGTGCCAAACAGGAGCTCAGGGAAGGTGGACAGAAGACCCGAGCACCTGTCTAGCCAAGAAACTGCAGCCCTAGAAAGCCACACAGTTATGCCCCAGGCTTACTTTCAGTTGCCTGGTTCAGAGAGGGTGGAAGAGTCCTTTTGCCATTTTAACCAGTGCCATCTACTGCAACTTACCCAGAGGTGACCAAAGATGCAGATCCTTAAAGGGTTTTTACGAAGTTGAGACAGATGCCACTGCTAGCCCAATGCTGTTTTCAGAGGCAGAGCAACACCACACACCAAATGTCAGGGAACACAGGAAGCAGACCACTGGGGGCAGTGGGATGTTGAAGCAGGTGGGCCTTAGGCCTCAGCCAGCAGGGAGAGTCTTTATTCCCTAAAGCCACAGCCTGGGCCCATCGCGGCCCAGAATCACTGGCTGGTGTATTCTTCCCTACAGAGGGCACTCCTGGGCCTGGGGCTTACAACGTGGAGATGGGGCACATCGCCTCCCTCCCCAGCTCCCCAAGCTTCTTCATCCAAGGCGTGAGACGACCCAAGAAGCACGAGACGGGGCCCTTCACAACACTGTGATGATGCAGACACAGCGTCTCTCTTCTCGGCAACACTCTGTTTCTGCTCAGCGCCTTATTCTCACAAGGCAGCGCTTGGACCCGAATACAGGCTGAACTTTGTTACTGGCAGCATGCATTCCTTCCTGCTACCTTGGCTCCCTGGGTGCCTGCCTAGGCAACGTGAAGCCCAGCACTCTAGCCCCACAGCTCTCTTCTCCTCCACACTTCCTCTTCAGGTTAGAGTGGAGGGGAGGTGCAGAGGCAAGTGAGCAACCCCCCCCCCACTCCGCTGCCTGAGGCAGCAACCTCAGTCTGCTGCATAGATGGGCTGGGCCAGCCCTGCATCTGTTCCTCATTACTCTGTCCACATTAAGAGTTAGAAGATCCAGGAAAAACTATTCCAAGTCTGTACACAGAATAAACACATAACTTGAAGGTATACAAGTCTAACATGGAGGGTGCCACATTCAGAGCCCAGCATGCCATTGACTTTTCCCTGTCAGCTGATCCTAGGTGTTTATGCAGGTAACACCATCTTTGGTAGGTGCTGATGGCTCTCAAGCCACCATACAACTGTTTCAGCAGACCCACACGGCTGCCCCTCAGCAGACGCATCACTTGGGGCTTGGTTTAGCCTGCTATTATGTCAGGGGGCAGAACAGCCATCTCTCGCTTCCAGAATGATTTCTTACATGGCAGGCCAAGGTGTAGGCAAGATCAGAATGGGCTAGACTAGAGCTTCCTTCTGATGGAAGGTGATCTGCCTAAGCTCATCTCATGGCCCTGCCCTCTGCCACCATGTAAACCGCAAAATTATGCAGCAAAAAGATAAAATCACATCAGTGGACGGAGCTAAACTTTGAAGCCTCTGCACACTGTTTTGGACGACTTCAAGAATAAATGTTTACACTAAGGGCAAAATACAGCCTTAATCACCCTGGGGAATTACAACCCTCAATGAGCCGAGGCACCCTGGCATCTCCCCTCTTCAGGCCTGATTTTTCTATCGCCCCAACCTACTCAAATGGGACAGGTGGGAAACAATCATGTGATCAGGAACCAGAACCAGATTTTCAGACAAAACTGCAGTTTTTTTAATCATCAAAACGTGCTACAGATCTTGTGTTGAGTCTGTCGAGACAGCAATCTTAGCTCTGTTAAGGAGAAGGGGGGGGGGGAAAGAGAGAAAAAGGTATTAAGATAAGCAATACAAAAGGAGCCAAACTCTTATCTACTACTGCCAGACAAGAGCAGCACTTACCGCTGGGCACTCAACTGCACCACTGTTGATGTCATCGATGATGTCATGGGGATGTCTCCCATCAACATTGCAGCCAACAGACTGAGCTGTTCCCAGGATCTCCTTGATGGTTCCTGGAGAGAATGGAAACGTGAAAGTTCAGGCTGGGTGTCCATGTCTCATAAGTGCAACACAAAATTGACTTGGGCAGACCAAGGATGTGGAGACGCCGGGGTGGAAGAGCGAAACAAGAACCACTCAATGTTTGAACCACTATGCTGCCAGCTCTCTCCCCCCCCCTTTCCCATGGGTCAGATCTGCCCCTCTCAAGCTGAGGCAGCCCCTCCACCATGACTCACAATAGGGCCAGCAGGTCAGAAAGGGTGGACTTCATCTAGAATCAGAGAGCCAGTCCCAATACATACATCCTAGGAGACAGACGGTCGTATAAAGGCAGCTGCATGTTTATTTGGGGAAAAGCTATCCGTCAGGCATCAGCCTCACCCTTCAGAATAGTCAGATGGCCATATAGAGCCAGGTGCTTCACCTCCCCCACCCCAAGGCCCCCCCACCCCGTTACCTGAGAGCTCTCGCGCCAGGGACCTGTGCCGCATCTGCCGGGCGATGCTCACAATCTCATCGAAGCCGACGTTGCCACTGTGCTTAACTGTAACAAAAGAACCTCATCAGTTTCCTGGGTTCAGTCGTGCGCCCTGCCAGCAAGAGGGCCCTCGGGAGGTTTCACGCAGATTGTCAGCAGCCAATCGCTTTCTTTGTTCCCAGTCTTCGGCACAGAGTTATCCACAGAGAGAATAACCCTGTTTCCTGGACTGGGGGTTCCTCTTAGCTCACCACTGGAATGTACCAGCCACAGCTGAAGCTAGGCAGGCACAGTGGCGGGTGGCTGCAAGCCTCACTCCTGCCATCTTTATGGCCACAGTCCATCTTCAGAGCCACCCCTCAAACTGGCCTTTAGCTCCTCTTCCTCCCAATCCTGGCCCGTTAGTATGCTTTTTAGCATTGAAGCATAATCCTAAGTGGGTACCCTTGAATTTCCTCCCAGGTAAACATGCCAAGAACTGCACTGCACATCAGCCATCAGGGTCTGGGGCACTGAGCAGGGTTCCAATACAAGTTAAACAGCTCCTGTTTCCCAGGTGAGCTTCACCTACAATTTGTACTCTTGGAAACCTATATATGGATTGCCTGACCCTCCATCTTCCTTTCCCCACCACCCCCTCCCAGCTATTTACCTGCATTAAATACAAATTCTGTCAACTGCCCAGCCACAGAGAACTACATTTCCCAAGTTTCACTGGTCAAGAGCCATGACAAGAGGTTTGAAACTGGTTGTCCGTTACCAAAGTCACATGTTATTCCAGTAGAGGTCCGTGGGGATGGCAAGGAAAGCTGCTCCCCATACACTGCACATGTACTCCCCACGCCAAGCCTCTGCCAATTGGACCAAGAGACAACCCCCCCCCCCAACACTCACTGTTTTTCTGCTTCTTGCGGTCACGGGGTGGCTCCTTTAAAGCTTTGATGATCAAGGCGGAAGCAGAGGGGACCACTTCAATCTGAAGGGGTAGAAGATGCAAATCTGAGACTTGTGAGAGGGGAGGAGACAATCCTTGCTCCCCTTCCACAGGTCTCAGTAACTGGTCCGTAGCATACGCCGCCGCCTCCTCCCTGCCATTGCCACATCCTTGCCGGCTATAGGCACCTATATAGGCACCTCCTCCTCGCCATTGCCACATCCCTGCCGGCTATAGGCACCCTACTTCCTCAGACCTGGGTTCCCTTATACAACATTTAAAGAAATCTAGCATCCGGGACTAGGCTACTGAAGCAGGAGGGGCACAAGTTGCACAGGAGTGCTGGGGTCACAGACTGAGAGGAGCCATTCTGGACTGATGCCACCACTGCAATCGGAAAAAGCAGCAGGCCCAGCTCCCTCCTAGCAAGGGGGGTTCGGAGCGGGAGGGACCAAGAGCATTGCTCTCAGCTCACCACTGGATCTCATCTTTCACTGTTGCAAGAGAGGCGTGGCGGCAGGTGACTGGGAAGCACAGCCACAGGGCAAATGCCAACAGGCAGACTGGGACTAGAGTTACCTCAAAAGGTCTGTTCTAGGGACCTGCTCGCTGGCCCACCTTTCACAAGATACGCGACTGGCAGGCAACAGTGACGGGGCCCCCCTTGTCCAGATGATCTCCCATTAACCAGCTGAGATTCGGCTGACCAGCTGAGATTCGGCTGACCAGAGTTCCATACCAGAGCATTCTGCTCACCTGCCACCCAGTGTACCTCAGTCATTTTGCCTCCCTCCACCCGTCATTCCCAAAGGACCAAACTTTTAAGGCCTGGCCCCAGTGGCCTCCCACACAGCTAACTGTGTGGCACTCATTTTATCGACCTCGGAAGGATGAAGGGCTGAGTCGACCCTGCCAGGATCGACTCGTGGCGCCAGCTTCCTGGCAGCCGCAGAGTCATCCCTTGTGGCGTTGATTGTACCTGAGCTTGCCTGTTTTGAATGGTGAGCTTCACTGTGATCCTCAGTCCCTTCCAGTCACCGGTGGCCTTGGCAATGTCATCACCCACCTTTTTGGGAGACTGGAAAAGAAGCAGCATATGAGGGAAGCTGTTACTCTGACAGGCAGCCAAAGCAGATCATCATTCGACAGAGCAAACTGCCTTAGCTTTGGTAGCCATTTGGTTGCACTCAGAAACAGCTGACCCACAAATCTGACCCATGTAGACCAGGCTATGAAAGCAGCATCTAGGACAAGGATTAGCCAAACTCAGCCTGCTCCCCTCCGACTGTCAACCCAAAAGCAGACGTGCTGTGAACAGCTGTTATGAGCAACTGGACGAAGAGGACACTCGAGGCCCATATCCATCCCACTCCTTCACAAACCTAGTTTCTGACCACAGATCATGGTCTGCTAGCCCAGTGTCAATGCTCGACTTTTCCCAGAATGTCCAATGGGCCAAGGTTAACACATCTTAACAGGTGCTGTCTTGTACGGCCACGACACACGTTGTGGCTTTACTGCACTTTTTCTCCTGCCAACAGGAAACGTGCTGAACTTTCATTTCAGGCATACAAGTTCTGCCTTGCATGCAAGCCTCCCCACAAGTTACTAGTCCACAAGATGCTGCATTAGCCCCACTACTTGCATATGGCCTATTCCCTTAAACACTGCTGGTACACAAACAGCTTGAAAACACTTTTGAAGGGCCTGGCAGCAATTCTGACATGACTTACAAGTCTGCAAATTGATAGCAAGATTATCATAATAAAGTACCGTTCCTCCATCAAGACTCCAAACAGCAAAAATCTGGCTATTCCGGCAAAGGCTGAGTAACGAGCAGAGGCGTTCTTACATGGGGGGAGCAGGTGTGCTCCCCCCCAGGCGCTGAGTGGGCGAGGCAGCCGGGCTCGGGGCTGCGCAGAGCGGCGCGGCACCAGAGCCCGGCTGGCGCGCCCCTCCGAAGCAGCGCGCCCACTCCGCGTGTCCCCGGCCTCCGGAGGCTGCACTCCGAAGGCTGGGGATAAGCCCTCCTTAAAGCGACCGCCCCGTTCGGCGGTTGAGAGCTTTATGAAGAAGCCGAACGCATAGGCGGTCGCTTTAAGGAGGGTTTATCCCCAGCCTTCGGAGCGCAGCCTCCGGAGGCCGGGGACATGCGGAGTGGGCGCTCAGCCCCGAGCCCGGCTACTTGGGGGGGCGCTCCAACCCCGCCCCCCCAGGCGCCGGGAGGGCTGGGAACGCCACTGGTAACGAGGATACCTCAAGGGTGTCCAGAGTTAAGTCCTCTACAAACAAACTACAACAGCTAAGAGAGCAGGATACTTACCAAGCCCAGGGGTCCTATTTTCGGAGCCAGAGCTGAGGTGGCACCGACTTCACCTCCGGTGCATCTTAAATACACTATGGAGAGACAACAAAGAATCAGCACTCAACTACCACCAGACAGAGCCTCATTTAGGAGCATGTGTCCAGCTACCATGTCTATAGGGAACTTAAGATCAACTCACACACTGCAGCAAGCAAAACCGAATGCAAGTGACCTGCTTTACTGGATAGCTACCCACCTCCAGACCCGAACGGCTCTCGCTCTCTGTATCCATTTTTCAAAAAGAAGTTCAACATCCTGGCTCCCACCCAAACCTATATATCCCCCCAAAACCCAGCTAGCCCTTGAGCTCACACTTGCCACTCCCTCCTGCCCCCAAAGCAAGCAAGAGCCTGGAACATCTGGGACTCAGCTGCCTGAGCCCAACGTGCACAACTCCACATCTCTCTAGTCATCATACTTTTGTGGACTGCAATCATAAGCAGCCTTCCTAATTATATATTAGAACGTTTTATTTCTAGAAAGCAAGATTGGCTAAAAAGCAAAAAAGGGACAAAAATAAAAGCTCAGACATTTAAGGCCCAGACATAGAATCCTTAACAAAATGTTTTACTACTACAATGGATCACAAACGAGGTATTATATAACCACGTGCAAACTAGCGCACCAACCATAGAGGCAGTTGGAAGCGTTAAAACTGGAACAGGAAGAAAAAGCATTCACACGTGCTAAACCATGCACGGATCTCACGGTCATCACAGATTACAGTGGTCCCGTAAATCCCGACCATACATGCCCACCAATCATACCATCCTGACAGGCCCCAGCCTGAAATGAGCCGCAACGCAGCCATATCCGACCTCAAGACCTACCGACTTTAATCTCATTAGGATCGAACTTGGGCGGCATGGCGGCAAACGGGGTACGGGGCTAAGCGCTGGGGTAGATGGAACCGGATACCAGAACCACCTTCTACCTTCCCGAGCAAAATGGCAAGAGAACTAGAGACAGCCTTCCCACGAGATATATTGGCTAAAATCTCGCGAGATTATGTCGCAAGACCTAGAGGACAGAGATTAAAAAATGCCAGAGTGGTATATTACATATCGGAAGTGGCGAAGAGGTTTCTATCTCTATGGTCCATTCCTATTTGCCTCCGTTCAATGCTTGCTTCGAAAGCCGAAACCATGGCCCTATCACAATCTCGCGAGACTGAACGGGCCTAGCCGCCCGATCAAAGCCGCGCGCGCCATCTTAACTGAGGGCAAAGGAAATTCAGTCGTCTTTCTAAAGACGCTCTAGGCTCAGAACTTTGTGGCGACAGGGGAAAGGGGTGCTCATGGGATACGACCGATATGGGGGCGGAAATGTGCGGAGCTTAGAAACTTCCTGAGACGAATTGTTGTTTGTGAAAGGAGGGGCAAGGACCGTTGTGGAGGGATGAGTCGGTAAGTACGGGGCGCGGGAGAGGACAAATTCCGTGTGGGCGGGGCTTGGCTCGCTCCCTTTCTCGGGGATGAGATTGGTGCTCCAGCCCCCCTCCTTTTTCTGATTCTGGGTGTGGTCAAGGAGGCTTTGATAACCCCCCCCCCCAGCTGTACCTTTCAACAGTGTCAAGTAAAGATGCACCTGTTGAATCTCTGTTCATAACATTGGGGAAAACGCTCAAGAGTCTAGTGAGTCCGTATTGGCAGAGAGAAACCAAAAGCATCAACCTGTGTATGGGTTATAATAACACAGTTCAAGATACATCCAGGAATTCACGTTATTGTTATATAGCTATTGTTGCACCAGGAGGTCTCTGCCCCAAGAGACTTACACTTACCCAATAAACAAAAGAGGGATGACAGAGAAAGGGGAGGGAAGTGGAGGCAAGGTAAAGAGGGGATGAATATGCAATTATTTCAATTACAGTATGTATAATTACGGTAGGCTTGACTGCATGATTAGAATGAATGGAATGCTGTTCCACATCAAAAATAATGTTTTAGGATGTCGGGGAGAAGAGCTCTAGTTGAGCTTTCTCCTTGACATGCTAGTCTTCATGCAGGCTTTTCATTTCATTCTACAGTATTTTTATGTGGAGGGGTATTCAGGCAAGGGAGTTCTCCTCTATCTATCTGTAATCTAAAGTGGTACAGCCCACCCAAGTTTACCACCTCTGTGAAGGTTAAGATCACCTTTTCTCCTTTCTTTTCCTTAGCAGAGTTCCTGTGCCTTTTTGCAGCTTCACAACAGGCAGAAATCAGCTTGCTCCATCTCCATCAAGGCAGCATCTCCTTGCTGGGAAAAGCAACACTGCTGATTGTATGCCTGTTACTACCGATTAAAGACACAAAGCCTCTGGCAATCCTCACTTAGAATTGACTTATGCCATGGACTGAAGGGTCTGGCAAGATGCCCGTACTTTCCAGCTGCCAATCAGCTATTACAAAATCTTCTTGTTGCCACACAACTGTGCCAAGAAAAGCTTCACCTGCTGAATTTCTGACTGTCAAGCCACTATCCAAAGTCCCCTCCCACACCCTACATATGGCGAGCCACTGTGAGATACAGAAAGCTCGAGTAGATGGGCCTTTGGCATGATCCAGCAGAGCTCTTCTTATGTTCTTACATCCATCCCTCCAATGAGATGCCTCCCATGTCTGTTGATAAAATGGTGGGGAGCTACAGAATTATGATGGTTACATTTTTCCCCCTCTTGGGGTTCATTTCCTTTTTTGCGCCAAGCAGTAGGTGCCAGTTACTGACCCTTCTCTCTTTAAATATGTACATGCATGTTTATACAGTATTTGATGTGTGATGTTGCTATTGAGTTTTGGAGTGGGTGGCACCCTAAGTAGATCTGGTTGGACAGGAGCAGCAAGTGATATGGATGTAACCCAGGAATTCTCGTTGCTCAGGTCGCAGCTTCCTGCCTCGCCTCACCTGCCTTTTCCACTGCCCGTCTTCTGCCACTGAGCCAGGATACAGGGAGACGGTGGGAAGATGCTGCATTTCTTCCGCAAGCGGAAACCCAGCGATGAAGCCCGCAAGCGCCTCGAATACCAGATGTGCCTGGTAAGGTGTCATGGGGAATGGCCACAGGGAGGGACTGTTCTGTAGGAAAAAGGCCCCAGGTTAAGCGGCTAGCAGCCCCAGGCAGGGCTCTGTGGTGAAACCCCCCAACGTTTGGCCTCTTTTCCAGCCATTTGGGGCCTTCCTGGCATCTCAAAAGCATCCTGAAGGGGCTGCTGCTGAGACAGTCACCGCATTTGCCCTCTTGCCCTGATGTTTCTTGTTTGAGCATCTTCGTTTTCCCCAATGACCCAGTAAACAAAGGACTCGCTGGACTGTGAAGCCACCTGATTTCCAGGAATGGGGAATTCAGGTGACTGCTGCTCCAGCACCCGGTCCCATAAGCGAGGCCTGGTTAATGCCCACAGGTTATAACAAGTGGAGTCATGCACCACGCTTGGTGCATCTGCCCAGATCTGACCTTGGGAGCATCTCATTCTCCACAGGGGCTTTCTCAGCCCTCTTGCCAAGAGTGGGCACAAGGGCTTTGGGGTTTACTTAATTTACCACTTGTATGTTAACATTCTTGCCAACCCCGACCTTTTTGTCTCCTCTTCTTAGTTGATCGGTGCCTTGCTTTCTATCCTGGCATCTTTGTATTTTTAAGGCTTTTAATAAACTTGTCTTTTTGCTGTTTTATCTGCCTGGTCTCAGTTCACTTCGGAGGGAGCAGGTTGCTTTACTTTCCCCTCTGGAGTTTTAAGAGGTTCTCAGGGCTTGGGGGCTCTGTGTTAACTTGAGGGGGAGGTTTTCTCAAGGCAGCTTCCTTCTGTTTCCTACCTCTGCGTGGAGGCAGCAGAACTACCTTTTCCCAGTTCATTCCCAGTTTACCTAGTTAAAAAGCTGAAGCAGGCTTTGGTGGCTTGGTGGGTGCCAGTTCCCAACTGCCACCCCCGACTAGCTCTCAGTCTACCCTTTTCGAACTGCCTGAACTCCTGAAGAGCTGCTTCCAGTCAGAATAGGCGATACTGAGCTAGATGGACCACGTTTTGACTCAGCAGGCAGCAGCTTCATACACTCACTACAGGTGGGCCCCCATATCCACTGATTCGCTATCCACGGTTTCAGTTATCCACGGATCACGGGGACCCCCCCCCCAGGCTTTTACTTTTTTCCCAGTAAGCTTCGTTTCTTCCTTAAAGAAACAGGAGAAGCAGCCTCTGGCTGCTTATTACAGGCAAGTAGAACGAGACTAAGTACTAGAGAGGCTCTGCAAGGTTAGCAGAAACCATGCAGAGCCTCTCTAGGACTTAGTCTCGTTCTACTTGCCTGCAATGGAGGCTGCTTCTCTGTTTGTTTTAAGGAAGAAACAAAGCTTGCTGAAAGAAAAATAAGAGCGGGGGGGGGAGCATGCCTGCCTGCAGGGGAGGCAGGGTGGGGGGGCCCTCAGGAAACCATGGAGAGAGTGTTTGCTCTTATCCACGGTTTCAAGTATCCACGGAGGAGCCTGGAACATATCCCCAGCAGATATGGGGGCCCACCTGTACATTGGAGGAAGGGCTTGCTTGTACTCTGCATAACTTTGCTTTTATTGCTTGGGTTCCAGCAAGCATCTGAGATAAAAATTCTCCATGAATCCATCTGTCCACAAACACGTGCAAATGCTGCTTTTGCAGCTGCAGCTCACCCTTCTGTCTCTCAACAGGCAAAGGAAGCAGGAGCCGATGACATCCTTGACATTTCCAAATGTGAACTCTCAGAGGTACGTCCTCTACAGACACCCAGTTTGTACATTGAGTCAATGAGTGGCAGGAAGATTAGGGATGAGGCACTAGGCTGTGGGCAGTAACTGCTTAAGGGCCGGAATCTCTGGTTGTTTTCGCTTCCAGGTCGTGCTTTTTGATCAGATCCAGAGGTCCCTCTCGGAGGGCAGAAATTCATTCAGCTGGGCATTGGCTCATGGTTACCAGATGCGGCCTGGAGATTCCAGTTGCACCTTTACGTTGTCCTGATGCAATAGAAGTTACCCAGGGATGGTTAATCCTCCCTCTAGGCAAGACTACGCAGATGAATTCATGCTTGGTTTCTGCCAACAGAGGATTGCAACCCAGAGATTTGTGTAGGACCTTGCAGCCTCCCTTCAGTGGGGGAGGTTTTCCAGTTTACTCCTCCCTTCTGGTTTAGAGGCAGGGGCTATGCAGATGGTTCCGTGCTTGGTCCCCATGAATGCGAGTCACAAGGTTGCAGCCCAGAAAGTCAGATTATCGACTTCCATTAACTGATGAAGGCAGCTGCAACTTCTCCTGCTTGTTCCTCCTGTGGTCCTTGCATCCCACGTGTCCCATTTGGTATTCACTACAGCAGGGCAGGGCAGACTCCCCTATGCTTAGGGCAACAAATTAACTTCTAAGCATCATTGGTTTCTTTTTGTGTATCATTTTAGCTTCCATATGGGGCCTTTGCAACCTGTAAAGTCTTGCAAAAAAAGGTAAGCGATGCCTTACTGGAACGTTGATCATTTCTGCTGTCCTGGGAGGACTTTATCACAATGGGTGGGATATACAAATCTTTAAAATAAATCAACGTGAAGGCCAGAATCCAAATAACAAGGAACGGCACGTTTTATCTACGTGGTGTCTGTCAATTGGGCATTTGCTGTATTGTCATTAATATATAACTTTTTAAAAAATGGACTCCCAGTGTCCCTGTCACAGTATCCCCTGGATTCTTGTCCTCAGGTGCTGATCGCTCACACAAATTTCTTGACGTATCTCATCCCAAAGTCCTGCAGTCTCCTGAATCTCATAACTGTGAAGGTAACTTGCAGGTGTTATGTTACAGTAAATCATACTATAAGTCGGGGCAAGTGGAAGGCGCGTGGGTGTGGCAGCGAGGGAGCTGTGCGCAGGCAGAAGGGGTCGTCTCTTGGAGGCCCATTCCGAGATGTTTGCCTTGTCGCACGCCGCCACTTTGCTAGCTGAAATGTGGAGTTCCCTTTCCTGTTGCCTTGGTGGGTGATGGCCATTCCACCTCTTTCTCTCTCTCCTCCTCCTCTTCCAGGTTTTAGATCTCCATGATAACCAGCTGACCTCACTTCCTGTTGATATCGGTCAGCTGACATCTCTCCAGGTAAAGAGAGACTCACATCCTAGGGAGCCTTATCAAAACACTTTCTCCAGCGCAGTGTGAGTGTTGGGATTAGATCCTTTCCATCACCTTGGGGTGTTTTGTGCTACCCAGCTCAGTCTCAGTCTCACAGAGCCAGGTCGTATCCAGGACTTGGCCTGAGAACTGAATTTCCAGATGATGCAATCAAGCCTGGAGAACCTCTGTGAATTGTGTGCATGCGCAGGCCTCAGAATTGTTGTCAGGCACAGAAGGGAAGAGGGGGGTGTGTGACATCAGAGGCAGTATGCAGCCTCTGGGTTTGCCAAACAAAGGGCAAACGCTAGGAACCGGACGTCTTATTTACCAGCAGGAAAGGCAAGCAGCTTCGCGAGGTCTGAGCAGTTGGAGCAGGTTCAGGGGAAGGAAGCCTGGGTTTCACAGGGTGCTGCCCAGCATGAACAAAATAACCAGGAGCAGGGCTGGAGGAGGAAGTGGGCTTGCAGAGCTGCCCTTAGAGAGCTGTTGCACCAGGCCTTCCTGGAGCCTCAGCAGTGCCCTGGTCCAGAATAGGTGCTACTGGCTGTCCTTCTCCTTTCAGGTAGGACTCCTGTCCTTCAGGGGTTGTTGGCTCCCTGTCCTGAAAACGGAGGAGGCCAAACTCCAAGAAGACGCAAAGACGGACAATTTAATTAAAATGTCACTAGGTCCAGTGCCATCTTTTGGAGCGCTGTAATAGACAACTCAATATAGTAAACAACAAACATTTGGAATTGATTTGCAGTTGTTCCACAGTGTGTTGTGTTTGTGGTTTTATGAAATCACAAATAGGTAATTATTACCGATAGGTCCTGAACGTTGAGAGAAATCTCTTGAAGACCCTTCCAGATTCCATCGGAGACCTTGTCCAGCTGCAGACCCTCAATGTCAAAGGTAGGAGGAAACACCTTTGGGCAGGGGAATGTCTTGGGGGGGGGGGGGGGAAAGAGACTTCCACAATAGAGAGCTGATGGATAGCATCGCTCTCTGTTCTCACAACGCCGTTTGGAGAAGGAAAAGGTGGCTAATGGCTCCATGGGAGGCATCCAGAGTCCCCCAGGGAAGTTCTGACCTGCAAAACATGGAGGGCTATAAATGCATGCCAAACCATAAATGTACTTGGAGATTATGTGACTCAGGGACTGCACCCAGGCCTTATCTCACATTTTTGTGCCTCCCCCATCTCCCCCAAGTCAGCACTGAACTGGAGAAAAAAAATACCTCTAAGCCAGAACTGAACCCGCCTTGCTAATGCTCCATCCCCCTAGAGTACACAGCACGTAGCACCTGCTGTGCTTGCATGAGGCCCTCTTCAGCCGTAGAGTGTTGGGCACAGCTGCTGCAATGTCACCCTTTGGGCTGCAGAAATGTGTTCTCCCGGATCAAAGACCTTGTCTGCACTACGAATGTGAACTGGTTTCATTGTTATGTGAATGATTTGTGGCTTTCCTGCTGCAGCCAATAAGTTGAAGGTACTGCCAAGCACAGTGGGCAACCTCCGGAGCCTGCGGACCTTGGACATCAGTGAGAACCTGGTGCGGGAGTTGCCACCAGCACTGGCTCAAACTCGAACACTGGAGGTACACAGCAGCGCGGTAGAGTGGTTATATACCTGAGTCCAAATCTCCTGTGAAGCCTTGGGCCGTCTCTCTTACTCACCCAGCCAACTTTGCAGTGTTGTTGTGAAGATAAAAGCATAGGTGCAGGAATTTTGAAGTGCAGGAGCTCACCATACCACCCCTCCATAACTGCATCCTTAAAGCCCCATCCACTAAGATTGTAAAACAACAAAAATCAACTTTAAACACCATAGTTAGAGTGTTTTCTTCACCTGGCACTTATTCCTACTTTGAACCTTATTGTATAACACTTAAAGTTCCAGCTCATTTCATCCCAGGCTCTTGGAGCTGGTTGCAGTAGTTTAAAACAAATGCATAAACCTTGAGACATGGAATTTAAAAGCCTCCCAGATATGAGGCAGGAGCATCACTGGGGGGGACGGACCCCCAGGTGTCACCCTGGGGAGAGGTGACACCAAAATTACTTTCTATTCTATTTGTTACTGGTGATGCGGAAACGGGTTTTTCCCGATCCCCACCGTGACTCGCATGGGGATCGCATTTCCCAGGAGACCTCCACATTGAGTGGTCTGGTATGGGAGGAGGTCCATGGGGGTGACTCCATGAGACCTTGCCCCGGGAGTCACTAACCCTAGTGACACCCCTGATATGAAAGGCATACTATAGCACATTCCTATATGTGTTTCCTCAGAAGTAAGGCCCATTCAGTTCAGCAAGAGCTCCTCCCGGGTGAATTTGCATAGGGTCGTCTGCAACGTGACAAGAGGGGAGCAGAATGGAGGGGTTGCTCCACAGGCTTCGTGGTGAAGTGTGTGTATTGTGCATGAATTGCAGACACTGACCCTGGATGCCTCGCTGATGACCTACCCGCCAGATGCCATCTGCAGTGCCGGCACAGAAGCCGTCCAGCGGTTCTTATGCGTAGGTGAGTGAGGCGGAGCAGCCTCCCTGCGCGTGTTTTCTGCCAGTTCGTCCCTTCCCTCTTAGTTCAGTTCTGCACATGCTTACCTGGGAGTCAGTCTCATTGAACTCGGTGGCACTTGCTCCTAAGCAGACGTGTCTCGGTTTGGACTGCAGGAGAGGGAAGGGAGGCGGTGACGTTGTGGCCGTCTGCGTGGGCTGCGGGGGGCGTCTTGTTTACACCCCGGAGCATTTGCACTGCTGAACTTGGGAGTAAAGCTTGTACTTGTGGAACGACAGGGCAGCCTGTTCAGTATTTTATCCCCACAGCAACCCTGCGAAGGTTAGGCTTGCACAGATAGCGACTTGCTGCAGGCAATCTGCTGAGCATCGTGGCCAAGCAGGGATTTAACCTCCACTGTCCCTGGTCTGGGTCCCAGACTCCATCCGCTACACCTCGACAGGCTTGATCTCTGAGCCTTACCAGTTTCCCACGAGGTTTGACGTGTTGCACTCTCATGCCTTCTAGAACTAGGAATGGAGTACAGTCCTCCATCGCAGTATTTGCTCCCGGTATTGGAGAGAGATGGAGGGGAGACTTCGGTGGACGGGATCAGCAGGACAGCTTGTAGATACGCAGACAACCAGGCTGAGTGGCAGGTGAGAGCCGGGGAGCAGGCAGCTGCTCCAAGTGTCCCCAAGATATTCCTGTGGCCCCACGTTCCCTGCTACTGGTACCGCTGCTGACACCAGTGTTGTGTGTTGGCCACACATGTTCTAGGCACTGGTTTGGCTTCCCCTGAACATTGTTGTGCTCTACCACATCACCTCTTACAAATTAACTCTGGTTTAATTGTCTTCATTTTGCTTCTTTTTTCAGAACAAATTCCTGGACTATGAGAAGCGGAAGGTAAGAAATTGCCCCTTGTCCAGCCCGTTCTTCCAGCAAACCGACACACTCCTCTTGCACCACCGTTCCTTATGCACAGAGACTCCCAGGGTCTCTCAAAGGCAGTTTGGGAGAAGGGGAGGTAATGGGACAGAAGCCATGGAGATGAGATGGGTAGAAAGACCCAGCTTTAACAGCCTGGGTTCAAAACCAGGCTTAACCATGGACTGTCTGGCCCCCAGTTCACAGTCTGACGTGGTACAGTCCGGGGCTACTTGTGAGAACAAGGCCTGCCTGTCCCATTGCAGCATGGACAGTATATGTTGCAGGCTGTGTGTGTTGACTGGGCTCTCTGCTTGGTCTCCTCAGGAGCAGAAAATGAAGGAGAAACTGGAATTTGAACGCTGGCTGGACTCGGAGCAGAGAGAACAAGTACAGCTGTTGCATCAGAGCCATACCCAGAAGGGGGAAATCCTTCAGAGCATGAAGGAGGTAATTTGTGGTCACTCATGTTTAAATCCGTGCTCCTTTCAATACATCCTCCGTTCTTAAAAACCATAGCATGTCCCTGCTACAAAGACGGTGACAGACACTGTCCCTGTCCCGAAATGCAGGGAGCAGCAGTGAAGAGGTGCAGAGGTGAGGAGTGTGCTCTCGCACGCACGCCCTTTGCAACCAACTCCCCCACCCCCAAATTCTGTTGACGTTCTCTCCAGACCTTCTGACCCAACCGGAGTAGAAAGACTGTGGCTGAGTGGCAGGGCCCCTGCCTTTGCTTGCAGAAGGTCCTGGGTTCAGTCGCCGGGGAATACCCTGCTTTGTCCGACTGGGAGTGGCTCTCCAGGGTTCAGTGTTGACAGTACTGAGCTAGGCAGATCCAGGACTGACTCGGCATAGGGGACGAGTCACAATGCAGTGGGACAGCCCCTACTTTGCGTGCAGAACTGGAAAGATTTGGGGTAGGAGACCCCTCCCTCATAGCCTCGATCGCCACTGCCTCTTGGCTGAGATCATGGCTCTGGCAGGCACTGAGCTTAGGCTCCACCCCCTAGCAGAGCGCTGGGTTTGACAGCCAGTCTGTCTAAGGCAGCTTCATAAGTTTATCTTTGAGACTGGCAATCCAGAGCGGGGCCTCCCCTGGGTCCCAAGGTGCAGGGAGGCTTGTATGGGGGAGAGTGGGCTTGTGAGAGAGTGATGAAGCCCTCCGGTCATCGCAGGAGCAGGTGCGGCTGGAGGAGGGCCTGACCCGGCACCAGCAACGCCTGGGAGAGGAACGTCTGAGGCTGCTGGACCAAGTGAAGCGGATGGAGCAGGGCGTCACCAGCCGAATCCAGAAGCTGCTCAAGGAGAATCAGAGGCACTGTGGGGCAGGCGTGGGGGTGGTCCAGGCTGGCTTTCTTGCTCCCTGGCTTAGGATGGAAAGTGATGGAAAAGAGCTTGGAAAGCAGCTGCCAGTGGGAGGAGAGAATAGTGGGCTGGAGAAGCCAAGGATCTGGCTCAGCGTAGGCAGCTTTGTATGTGCTGCTTTCTTTTACAAATATGCTCAGAGGTAGAGCCTCTGCTTTGCCATGCAGGCAGTTTGGGGTCCAGTTCCCGGCAGGCAGCATCTCCAATCAATGGGATCTCACTTACTGGGGGCTGGGGAAGGCCTTCCTGGTGCCTAAGTTGGGCAATAAGGAAGGGAGGGAGGGTCTTAGAAGCGTATTCAGTTTAGTTTTTGCAGCATTTGAGCTGAGTGTCTAAGTTTGTTTTTGGCAAGAGCAAAGAGAAGAGGGTTGAGGCTTACAGGGAAAAGGATCCCAAGATTTAGGAGAGAGAAGGACGAGTCAGAATTTCATACTGGGAGGATGTTGCCTCTTCCTCATCTGAGAACATCCTCTGTTTTTCTGTTTCTAGACAAAAGCAGAGCTCTGCGATCCTTAAGTCCCTGGAGAACGATCGGTGAGATTCCTGGGTGTTCCAGGGTGGGCAGGGATGGCTTTGGGGAAAGCCATAGTGGCAGGGCCGTGGTTTGCAGGCAGGGGCCCAGCAGGTTCAGTCCCTGGCAAGATCTCCAGGTTGGGCTGGGAAATAACAACTGTCTGGAACCCTGGAGAGACGCTGCCAGTCAGTGCAGAGAATAATGTAGTAGATGGAACAAGGGCCTGACTCATGATTAGACAGTAGCTTCCTATGTTCCTAACCCTAAATAAGGGGACATAGCTCATTGAAAGAACACTTGCTTTGCATGCAAAAACATCCTAGGGTCAACCCTCAGCATCTCTAGGGAAAGAAGGATCTCAGGCAGGCAACAGGGCTGCAGAAGACCTTAGAGGTGGCCGCTGCCAGTCGGTGTTGACAATACAGAGCTAGATGGACCAATGGTCAGACTCAGGTTGGCAGCTCCACGTGTTCACATATATATGTAGGTCACAGCATCTGAGTCAGGGTGCCAAATGAGATATCCAGCCACTGTGGTGCACAGCCTTTGTGAAGCACCCTACAGGTTTGGCAGGTGGCGGCCTTGAAAATCCACTTAATTCAGAAGACTTTAAAAAACAGGTTGACTTCGTGGAGGAGGAGGAGTTCTGTTAACACTTGTGGTAGCTAAATGGAGCCTCCATGTGTAAAAGCAGTCTACTGCTGAGTAGCATATGCTGGGGGGGCATCTCCCTGGCCACTGTTTAAAACCAAATACTAGATGGAGATCTCATTTGATCCACGATGGTCGGCAGAGGGCACCCCTTGGCTGACTCTCCCTCTTTGCTTCTAGGATTCGGATGGAGCAGCTGATGGCCATCACGCAGGAAGAGGCGGAGCAACTGCGCAGGAGGGAGGTGGCCTGTGAGTGCAGCGAGGTGGCGCTTGCTCAGGTCCCAAGTTGTACAGCCCTTATGGGCGATAGCTCAGCATGGTGGGAGGCCAGATTTCTCTGATGTACCGAACTTGCGCAGCGTAAGCTGCTGAAGGTTCTCCTAAGGATTTTGGAAGTCAGCACATCCGAGAAGCTTCACTAAGGATGTGTCTGCACACAGGGTCGTCGTCGCCCCCCCCCCCCCCGCGCGCCATATTTTGAGGGCAGGAGGAACAGATGTTCCATATGAAGTCTGAACAGAACGTCGGCACTGTGGGCAGGAAGGGCTCCTCCAAGCAGAGAGGTTTCCAGCCTCCTGCTGCAACTTACACCCTCCTCAACCAGCAGATCTGCTGCCTGGGAAGGGCTCCATCTCAAAGCAGCGGGTCAAGTCTTTCCTTGCCAGCAGATTATTCCTGAGTAAGAATCTCAAAGTCCTTTTAGCAAGGCAGCCCCTGGTTGCCTTTCATCTGTTGTCACCTGAGCTTCATGCACAGATGGCAAGTTGAGTAGAAATGTAGCGAGAAGCCTGTCTTCAAACTGTGTTTTCATCTCAAAGAGCTGACCGTCCCAAAGGTTTTTCCTGTTCAGGATTTGTGCGCTTCATAGTCATCCTCCTCTGGCAACAAAAGCATGGCTCCTCTTGGTTCCTACTCCCTTAGAGGCAGACAGAAATCTTTCCCCTCAGTAGCATATCTTGTCTCTCTCCTCTTTCTAATGTTTTCCTTCTTCTGCCAACACTCGAAGCAAAGGTGTGTGGAGTGCAGACCTAGAAGCTTCCTGGGCCACTTTCTGAAGTGTTTTTCCATTATCATTTGTGGGAGGGAGCAGTTTCCCAACAGATCCTGATTCCCGTCATTTTCCGCCTCCCTAGCGGCAATGCAGCAGATGCTTGCAGAAACCTACAAGAACAAACTCCTCCAAGTAGCCTACGAGTCGCGCCGCCAAGATCTTGTCAATCAGACATGTTCCAGGTACTGCTGTTTCCCATTTTATTCTCACAACAGCCCTGTGAGGTAGGCTAGACTATTGGGGAGGGACTAGGATGCCAGTCCTGCCTGCCTAGGCCTGCCAGTGTAAGCCACAGGAACAAGGAGGAACCTTTGGCTTCAATCGTATACACACTTACCTTGGAGTATTATTATCATTATTTTATTTTACAGACAAAATCAAATGATTAAATGGCTCCCTATCCCAAAAGGGCTCACAATCTAAAAAAGATGCAGTACACCACCAGCAAACAGCCACCAGAAAAGACACTGTGCTGGGGTGAAAGGGGGCAGTTACTCTCCCCCTGCTAAATATAAGAGGAGCAGCAAAAAAGATGCTGAAGTCCCATTGAAAAAGAAGTCCCATTGAAATCAGTTGGACTTATTTCTGAGTAGACATGCATATAGGTTGGTGCTCTTTGGCTGTTAGCTCTGATTCCTGACCCACTGAGATCCCCTGGGCTTCACTTTCTTGCCAGCCCCAGCTTGAGTATACCCAGACTGTTTATGTCCAGAGTTGGCAACCTGACTTAGATGGTCTGGAGATCTGCATCAGGGTCTCGCTTGCCCTGGCATGGTCTCGAGGACATGAGTGCCAGGCAGTGACCCCTGTGTCTCTTGCAGCCTAGCCGAGATGGATCAGAAATTCCAGCAAATCCTGGCTTGGCAACAGCTGGATCAGAACAAAGCCATCAGCCAGATTCTGCAAGAGGTACTGCTGTGTTGGGGTGGGGTGCGTGTGTGTATGTGTGTGCACCCAAAAGGCACTTATTCACAAGATGGGCAGGATGGAATGCACCAAAACAAAACCTGGGGGCAAGTTCAGAGCTCCAGAACAGAAAGCAAGTCCTGCTGGATCGGACCAAAATGCTCATCTCATCCAGAATTCTGCCACCTCTAGTCACCAGCCAGATGCACGGGAGGTGTGGCGGAAGAGGGGTCTGCCTCTGTTTTCTGCTTGTGGGCTTTCCAGAGGCAGCTGGCACACCACTGTGGGAAACTGGCCTAGATGGGCCTTGGGCTTCTCCAAGCAGGGCTTTCCTTGTCTTCTTTTTAGCCAGGATGGTTAGGAACAGAACCTCCATGTGCAGATGCAGTCTACAGACTTGTTGCTTTGGTGCAGCTTGTGGGTTTCCAGAAGGAAGGGAAGGCAGGCAGACAGCAGGGAATGACCTTCCCGTCACCTTAATGTCCTGGTTTTAGATTTTCTGGAAGCATCTGGTTGGCTGGTCTCGTAAACAGACTGTTGGACGAGATGGACCTTTGGTCTGATCCAGCAAAGCAAACCCAGGGCACTGAAACAAAACAACCCAGCCTTTGGAAAGGCTCCATAACCGGTAGCAGCCGCCTTTCTGAGTAGACTCCTATGCTGGTGTTGCACATGTTGTGGGCTGGCTTAGGACTTTGTAACGGCGTCATCTCTGGTGTCACATTTTTCATACCAGTCTGATCTGTGCCGATGCAGAGGACTGCCCCACTTCCTACTGCACTGGGCATAGTGTGTAGCTGAATGCCTGTTTCCCCCACAGTGGAAAAACCTGAACACCAAATTATTCTCTGCATGCAGAGAAGTAGCATTTTGGAGTCTGATATAGTCTTTTCCCTGACTTCCTACTTCTCTATGTCTGTTTTATTTTATGTGGAAGAATCAGTCTAACATGCAGTCCCCTGACGTGTGGTCTGAAGCGATGCAGTCTGAGAAAGGCTATGGTCGTGTGACTTCCCTGCATATCTAGCTCAGCTCTTAGGCTTTTCCACTTATTTCTTACCAGGGGAGGGACTAGCTCTATTCTAGAGCCCTTGCTTTGCATGCAGAGGGCCCTAGATTCAGTCCCTGGCAGCATCCCAAGTAGGGCTGTGAAAGATCTCTGAAGCTACTGCCCTGGAGAGAGGCTGCCAGTTCGTGCAGCTGACTCAGTTGAGTTTTCTGTGTTTTCAGAGTGAAATGCAGAAAGCTGCTTTCGAAGCCCTCCAGGTGAAGAGGGACCTCATGCATTGCCAGATCAGGAATCAGGTGAGTGGAAATCGGACTTCCATGGGGAGGGGGCGGCGGCAGCAGCGGCTCACGCCTTCCTCCCAGATCAGGTTTCCTCCTCAAGGCTTGTTCTGGGAGCCAGCATTGCAGGGCCAGGAGCGTTCCCTCATTCGAATCCTGCACTCCTCTCCTTCGGACCAGTTAGGTGGGCCCCGTCCCCAGGACACTCCATTGCATTTCCATCCCACACTGGCTCATGGAAGCATGATTACCGTTGATTTGTGGTTTTCTTTTATTTAAGTTTTCTGTTTCCGTCACCGACTTGCTTTGTTCAAATCCATTTTGGCAAACCTAGGGTGCCATCGCTGTCAGCGTGGGGCCGCAATCCAGAAGTGGAGCAAGCTGTTGCCAGAGGTTTGAGGCGGTAGCGTTTGCCAACTCCGTAGCGTTGTCCCCCTCTCCATTGCATCTACCTCTGCCTTTGACTAGGGGGCACCTGGGTCTCTGTTCTTCCTCCTCTGGGAGAGGACTTTCTGAGAGGTGCTGGGTGAGGTCGTTGGTTCTCTTTCCTGTACTGTGGTGGCTGGACAATCCCACAGAACCATCTTGCCTTTCCTGGGAGCTCGCAGCCGCCTGTGCCTGATGCCTCCCAGAATGTCCTGGACGCTCAGGGCTTGTCCTGGAACAGCACCCAATCCCAGGCTGGCTATTCTCCCTTTGAGGGTGATGCAGAGGCACCCTTGATCTGCCGCCGTATCCCATCAGAACATCCAGCCCAACGTTGCCCAGAGAAAGGGTCTCCAGCACAGTGGCTGCACGGGCGCATGTGCACCCATGGAGGTGACTAGCAGGGCCCACCTGCCCTACTGCTATTGCTTCCACCCTACCTGCTGTGCAGGCTCGTATTGTGGAAGGGGAAGCATGACAGCGTACAAGAGGAAGACAGGGCATCGGGATGGGTGGAAGGTGCATGCAGATGGATGGACGAGTGGATGGTATGTGTCCGAGATCTCATTTGGTACCTGGTCCCTTCTCCGAGTTCCTGTGGCACCCACAGGCTCCGCAGTCTAGGCTGACAGGCAGTGACTCTCCAGTGTCCTTGGTAGAGATGGCTCTTTCTCACCTTGTGCTCTGCTGTTGGCAGCCACGAGGGATAGTGCGCGATTGTCATGAGTCCGCCTCCAGCCCACCAAACGGTAGGCAGGGAGCCAGGAGGCTGCTGCCGCTGGCAAGAGATAAAGGCTTTGCATGGCTCAGTGAGAACTTCTCGGTGGTGTGATGCTGGCACTCCAGAGGCTTTGTTAGGGTCGTAGAGGAAGGTGGCTGAGAGCCGAGTTCTTTTCCACCACGAGTAAACCCCTCCTCCTGTTTCATCTTCTGCCTAGATTAAGTTAATAGAGAGAGAGTTACTGCAGCTGACACAGCTGGAGTTAAAGAGGCAACAGCTGGACACAGAGGCGCTGCAGGTACGTCGGGTCTTGCGGGGCTCTCCATCTCGACCCATCCGCTCCTCACTCATGCTCTCTCCACCGCTATTCGGCTTTTGCAACCTCAGGGTGGCTTGGTGCTTGGGCAGGTGTCTGGGTGGGGTGGGGGATCTCCCAGTTCCCTTCCTGGGGCTTGGGCCTCCTGCAAACACTGCTGCTCTCAAAGGCCTGGAACCATGTACAGACCCGGTAGGAACTGCCCTTCACTGGAACCGGAAAGAACCGCCTCCTGCTCAACCTTTCATGTTTCTTTCTACATTTTTTTTTGCTGGTTTTATTTTCATTTCTTTTTAAATATCCACCCCAAAGCAACATCCCAAAGAACACACCTCATCTCTCCAGTTGCACTCACTCTGCTCAGTGGCAAGCAAAGCTAAGGTGGGGTTTTTTGGGTGTTTTTTTGTTTTTTTGCAATCCCCATCAGAGGATGCCGTGTTGGGCGTATGATTCTGCTTCTTCAGAATCTCTGTTTTTAGTTTTACAAAAGGCCAAGTTTCTAGTCCTTATTGCAGCAGAGCTGTGGTCAGAGCTCCTGATGGATTCTCAGAAGGCCCAGGCAGCCTGAGTAGGATATAGAGCAGGGGTAGGCAATTAATTTTCCTAAGAGGCCACATGAGAAACTGGGACTGTTGTGGAGGTCCTGAACTAAATTCTGTTCAATATAAATTATATTGCCTTCAAAATATTAATTCCTGATTTCCCATTGACCTCACGTGGACTGGTCAAGGGACAATCAAAGGGCCGGATGTGGCCCTGGGGCCCAGGTCTGATATAGAGGATGCCCTGCATAGAGCTCCTTGCCTCTCCTGCAGTTAGCTGAGCTTTGTCTACTTTATATGGATTGTGGAACCCTTTTGGCTCCCATTTCGCTTGTTAATTTGGCCATGAGAACAATTTGGCCCCAGGCGTTTTCAAGCCATTCTTTCATAACCGGGATCAAGGTGTGGCCTCCCATGCCTTGTGGACAACATTCTGGCCACTGTAATTGCATATTAAACCAATTTTTATCACAGATTTATTCTTTGGTGTATGTCAGCAGAAAGAGGTCTAAATTAATTGGGTAACCACATATTTTCTCTAATAACATTAAGTTTTTCCAAAATTGTTCTGCCACATTCAGACACAAATCAGCTCCAGGGTCCCTCCCCATGACATTTCCAGCAACTGGAGCTGCAGATATTCATCTTATAAGTGGAGCATTAGCTTAGGAAGTACGGAGGATTCTAACCCCTGGCTTTTTTGGGAGAACTCCCGTTAGAGAGAGAGGGGGGGGGATTTGTGGTGGAGGTATCAGGCCTACATGCCTGTGTAATGCGTTTCAGGAGGCGATTGCGGAGCAGCGGCGAGCCCTCAGCTACTTGCTGCAGCAGCTTTTGAAAGAAAAAAAGCAGCGGGAAGAAGAGCTGCAAGAGATCCTGGTGAGAGTCTGGGGCAGGGGTGACTCCTGGCTCCTTGCACCTGTTCAGAGACGACTTGCTCGGCATCAGCCGGTGCCCCCAGCACTGGATGAGCCTCTGACCCTTTTTCTCCTTCCTTGCAGCGGGAGCTGGAGGCCAAGAGTGAAACCAAGCAAGAGAACTACTGGCTGATCCAGTACCAACGCCTCCTTGACCAGAAGCCCCTCTCGCTTCGGCTGCAGGTGAGTGGCCAGGTGCTCAGGTAGCCCTAATGGAGAAGCCCTTTCCTCCCAGGGGCCAGGGAGCAGACTGGTCATACCTCAGTTCTCAGTTCTCTCACATGAGAGAATGCCTCTTCTAAGAGAAGAAAGGGGCATCATGCAGGACCTGTGGGTGGCTAACATCTTAGAAAAGGCATTCCACCTTCTTCAAGAAGAGACAGCCCCCCCCCTTCACAGTAGGGAATGCCTCTTTTAATTCACCAGAAGACAAGGCATTCCAGTTACTCATACAAGAGGGAATGCCTCTTCTAAGAAGACGTGATGTGCATGTAATCCCCTAAAAGCAAAATATGCACTCTGCTGCTAAACAGTTGTTTTTGCATGTGCAGATTTATTCAGACTTGCCATAATTATTTTGTAATTGGGTCAATCCACTAAAATCCTTATGATTACTCTAGTAGAATTTCTTTGAGTTACATCTTAACTTCTTACCAATGGCACATTTTTCAGCTGTCCAGAGGCAGCTTGCTAGCTTTCATCTTCCCTTCCCCCCCCTTTTTTTTGGCAGGAGGAAGGCCTGGAACGACAACTGATGAAGCTGCTATCCGATCTCTCAGCTGATCACTACGTGCCCATCTTTGCTCACCATCGGATCTCGCTAGTAATGCTGAGCAACATGGTTCCCAGCGACCTGGCCAAGGTACGAGGTTCTCGGTTGCCTGGCGCTCTGAACACGCCCTTCGGGGCGCTGCAAAGGATATCCTAGACCTGAAAAGGAGCAACCGAATCCATCAGGAGGTTCCCTACATGGGAGGACTAAAGCGCTGGGAGCTCGAGAGTAGGGATGTGCACAGTGGTGAAGCTATCTAAATGATGAATAATTTTTAAGAGATGACAGGCGGAATGACTCAATAGAGGCGTATAAAAATGTGGGGGGGGGGGCTTGGAGATGGTGGAGAGAGGGAAGTTTGGCTCTCTCATGGACCTGAGGGTCACCCTGTTTAAAAAAAGAAAGGGGACATCTTCACACAGCACATAGTAAACTTGCAGAATTTCTTGCCACGTGTGGCAGTTGCCACTGGCTTAGTGGGCTTTAAGAAAGGGATTCATGGAGAAGTCAATCAGTGTCTATTAGACGTGGTGGCTATGTGCATCCTCCATAGTTGCAGGCAGTCTACCTCTCTACAATAGATGCTAGGCACAAAAACCAGGAGGAGGGGTGTTGCATTCATTCCGTTTGTGGGCTTCCATGCAGCATCTTCCTGGCTACTGTATGGGAGATGGGATACTGGGCAGCTTCAGCTATGGGGCCACCGTTGTCATGCCGGGGCCTGCACAACATTGCCGTTTGCAGACCAAGCAGGAGGGGAATGTGTCTTCTTGGGAGGGTTATGGGGCTCAGAGAATGTTTTCCATGCCCTGCCAAGGGCTCGCTTCCTCTTGCAGATAGGAATAGCTGAAAGTGGCCTTCAACACTCTATCATCCGGAGGGCCAAGGAGATTCTCGCCGTTGCCGAAACCATACCAGGTAATGTTAATTTAATTGTTTGTGCCAGCCCCTGTTCCCCCCCCTCCAGCAAATGGCATCAAGGGTCCCTTCTCCAGGAGAATCCAGCTGAATAATACTGGAAAACCATCTCTCTTCCTTGGAAGGAGATGGTGGGAGCACAGCTCAGAAGCCAGACTCCCTTCCCTCTTACCTTTCCTTCCAATTGCTTGCAGAGCTGCTGAAGCCCACAGAAGAGACAGTGCCTACTGCCCCAGCAACCAGCCAAGAGCCCTGCGATGTTGAAGCCCCGTCTGCCCCACCTCTGGATGAGCGGCACTGCGAGTGTGTGGTCTGCATGGAGCAAGAGGTAGGCCTCCGGGACCCCCATATGTGGGTGCTTTAAACTCCCACTCCAGCACATCTGGGCCCAAGAATGCAAGAAAGGCCCAGCCTAAGGCAGCAAGTCTTACCTTTAGTGCTTGAGATCCTGCATTCGATTCATGTCCCAGAAGACTGGCCCCATGTTTTAGGGGTAGGGTCCATAGCTCAGTGGGAGGAGCCCATTTTGCATGCAGAAGCCCCCAGGTTCAGTCCCTGGTAGCATCTCCCAGCAGGACTGGGAAAGCCTTGTATCTGGAACCACGGAGAGATGCTGCCAGTCAGTGTAGTCGCCACTGTGAGCTAGGTGGACCAGGGGTATGACTCAGCAGGCAGCATCTTGGCTTGATTCTCCTGGCTCTGTATCACATTTGTATCCTCCTCTGCCCACCAAGGCACTGTCCAACTGGCTAAACTCAGGATACATGCGGGGGGGGGACGGACTGACTCCATGCCTGTAAGGCTCTGTAGTTTTACTAACTGTCTCAGGCCCTCCTCTTCTCTCTCCTCCCCAGACTCAGGTGGTCTTTCTCAACTGTGGCCATGTTTGCTGCTGCCAGGCATGCTCAGAAGCCCTGCACATTTGCCCGCTGTGCCGCAAGGATATTGTGCAGCGCATCCGTCTCTTCCACAGTGGCTAGCAATGCATGGGACGCTCCAGGAGGATGGAACAGCCTTTCCCATTGCGCACTGGCTGCACCCGTCTACTCTGCCCAGGTGGCAGGTTGGGGGATAAGGAGGCCTGGAATTTTGCACTACTGTCTTGCACTTTGTTAATGCCTACCTGTTGTCGTCATTGTTGTCATGCGTTCCTAAAGCATGCCCACCTCTCCTCCTTGGCAACTGCCCGCTGGCCATTCCTGCACCTACTGTCAACAATAAGCTGGAAACTACTGGCGACAGGAAGTATGCACAGAGGGGCGCTCACCTACCTGAAGGCTGGGGGGAAATATATTTCCCGTTCCTTAAAGCCAGCCTCAAGTGTTAGGAAGTCAGCAAGATTATTCTTAACTTGCAAACTTGTAGGACCGGGAGATATATTCGCTGTGGCCAAAACTATTGTTCATTTAACTATCGGCACCACTTTTATAACACTGTCAGGGGATTAAAAACTATTTAAAATGCCCACAAAAATCCCCCTTTGTGTCCATGGCAGTGGGTCAAAGGGGCTTGGTAGGGGAAGATCGCATCCAACTACCCGAAGATCCTGGTTTTAGTGTAGCAGTGACTGGTGAGTCAAAGGTAACAGAGGCCCGTATAAGCCCCTTCCTGGGGCAAAGGATGATGCCAAAATTGAACAGCCCCCCTTTCCCAAAGCAGAACCTTGCAAGTCTTGCATTCAAATCCTTCTGCCTATGTGGTCACAATGTGCCTTTGCTAGACCTTGACTATTAGCTGTCACCCAACAGCCCAAGCATGCTGCGTCTCCCAGTGGTTTTGTGCTCCTCACATCTATTTCCCAGACTTACAGCTAGATCCAAGTCTAACTTTCTCCCAAAGGATAGTGAGAGTTGTAGTTTCCCAAAGGTGCCAGGAGATCCCCACCTATACTGTAGTTGTACCTTCAGCAGATAGTATTTGCCTCTCTCTGCCACCTTAGGCAGTGCCAAAGAGTGGAGTAATGAAGAAAAAAGCTGCAAGGCCCCCCCCCCCAAGCAGGAAGACCACCCAATTCAGGAAGCAGCAGGAAGTTGGCTGTGGCAACTCATGAGCACCTGTCCTGCATGAATCTCTGTTTTTCACTGTTGGTCTGTTTTAAGTGTGATTGTCTCCTGTATCCGGAAGAGAAATAAAGAAAATTTGGAAACTCAATTGTGTTGTCCTTCCCTTTGCCTCTACAGTAGATATACAAGGGGCAGCGCAATCCTTTGTAAGTATACGTGGCCGGCCTAAAGGGCCAGCTGCTGTATCTTACATGGATTGCAGGCTAACCCGGGGCTGCTAGGCCACACCTCGGGAGAAACAAGCCTGGGGCCTATGGACCTCCTCGAATGCACACCTGGTCCAGACCTGGCATATGTTTGGGGAGGTGGTGTCAGGGAAGGAAAGGGCCCTAACCTAGGATATAGACGTTGATATCCACGGTCCCAGCCCGGGCCAGCCAATGGCTCCCCTCCCTCACCGACTGTTGTGGGCTGGAGTCGGGTAAGTTGCGAGGCATAGTAAGCAGCTCCAACCTCCACCGCATACTCTCCGGCTGTCAAATGTGCCTTATGGCACATTTACAACACCCTGGAGCAACACAGCAGCCGCACAGCTCCAAAGTTAGGCAGGATTGCGCCGTTAATCAGTTTAAGAACAGGCCTGCCACCTTCTTTAAGAACAGGCCTGCCACCTTCTTTAAGAAATCTTAGTTGAATTAATTGCCTGAGTTCTAATCAATGGATTAAATCTGCATATAAACAAGGATGCATACACCACAGGATGCACCCTCGTAGAAGAATTCCACCTCCTGTCACTCTCACACAGAGAGAAGTGGGAATGCCTCTTCTTAGCACCTGCTATAACACATAAATGCAGCATTCAGCACCAGGGGGTGACTAGTATCTCAGAAGCAGCATTCTTGCTCACAGAGGGAGGATGGCACTTGCTGGACATATACGTGCACCATCCAAAGAACACAAGTGTCTCCCTGTTGCTTTAGTTTGCCATCCTTTTAAGCTACTAATTTGTCTGCTGCAAGATACAACCATGGCAGTTTTGCAGGGCCCCAGAACACCTTACCTGTTCCTGAAAAGATGTATGTGAAGCTCTTTAAAGACAGAAGCATTACATACATCTTCAGTGCTAACCTTAAAATACCACCTATCCCAGCTGTCCGTTTCCAAGGGACAGTTCCTATTTATTGGCTTTGGACAAATGCCTTCACATTTTATTGGTGGGAGTTGCTACAGCTGTCAAGGCCAGTCCAGGATCTCCTGGTGCCTGAGGGAACATGCTATGTGCTCTCCACCACCTGCTAATCAGCATGGAGAAGACAATGGTGGTAGATGGCAAACTAGCCCCCCACCCTCCTCTCCTCCACATCTCTTCTTCCACTTTGCCTTCCAATCCAGGGACCAAACATGGGGAGAAGTGCTAAATGTGCAGGCAGAGGTGAGCACCTGCTGACAGTCTGCCTGAGGCAGTCGCCTCATTAAGCCTCATGGCTGAGCCGGCTCCAAGAGCTGTCATCCCTAAGGGTTCAGCTCTGAACCTCACAGTTAAATCAGCATGGATTCATCCAGTCTCTACTGCACATGTAGGCAAATGCATGCACACAAACACTGCAGCGTCATCTCGCACACACTCTATTTTGAACTGCTGATAACATTGTGAGGCAAGCTGCATTTTTTCCCTAGGATATTTTAACTTGATCTGCCTGGTTTTTGAAACAGGGGCAGAGTACGTGAACACAGCCAGGTAAAGAAAAGCCTGTAGCAAGCTGTTAGCGCAGAGGGCGTGACGCCCGCCCAGTGATCCTTAGAATGAAAGCAGGGGTGTTTTCATGTGCCTATTTTTATCTGTCAAAACTTGGATACATAACTCCTGCCTCCCCTCCTTCTAGCCTATTCCTGGAATGAAACCCACCCATCCACAGAGATTCTGGCACAAACAAAACATGTACCTTCGGTTAACAAGTCATTAATTAAGGCTTAAAGTTCAGCCGTGGCAGGACTTGGAGAAGCTTTATTTGCCAGCCCATGGTCCTCGCTTACACACATCAGGGCCGTACTTGGGCTGAAAGGTACTTCGTACCTGCTCTTATCGGCATTTCAGGTGCACTTCAGTTACGGTAAAAGCAGGCTGGAAGGAGAATCACTCACACTGGACGTTTTCCTGCTGCTACAAGATTGAAGGAGCTTTGCTCTTGCCTGGGTCACCACCCACTCACTGGGGTCTCTGCGGTGTTGTTCAGCTCTGAGGCTGCGGCTCTTGTAGTTGCCAGACCAGAAGCAGGCAAGTGAAGGCCAGCCATGATGACAGCTGTCTGCCTTCAGTTCTGAGAGAATTGTCTCCTGCTTCGATCATCAAGGAAGCCGAGGGCCAAAAAGTGTTTGGATCCTCCTCAAAAGTCGACTGCAGGCCCAGGCATGGCACTGTCACCTGCAGATGTGCAGCTTGACATGAACATGGCAGAATGTGGCATTTGCTATGAGGCTTACAAAGAGGCCTCCAGGGAGCGGGTGCCCAAACTCCTGTGGTGCTACCACTCACTCTGTCTGGCCTGCTTGCGGAAGCTGGTCTGCCAGAACGGAGCCTTCTCCTTTGTGGTGTGCCCCTTTTGTCGGACGGTGACCATGGTGCCCACTGAAGGGCTGCAGGCATTGAGGAACGACGAAGTCCTGCTACAGGAGATGGCTCCCTGGAGACCGGTGCGGACGGGCCCCGAAGAGCCAGGGGACAAGGATTCCTCTAGAGACTCCGACTGGTCCCTGGATGTGGAGTTTAACTACAGGCCTGGCACATCCATCTTCACTGTCAGCAGCATCGTTCCGGCCTACCCTGTGGGGCTCCACTCTGGAATGGGAATCTGGAGCATGTTCCACGTGCAGGAGGTACACAACACCGTGCTGGTGGAACTCCCCAGCAGGTCTGCTTCACAGAACTCCCAGGCACCTACATCCGTGGAGAACCTCCGGCTTTGCTTTGCTGTCACCATCCTCCTCCTCATCGTCTCGGTCTTTTTTGCATTGGTCTTCTTCAAGTAGGAGATGCAGTCTGGAGAAACCTTAACTTCTTGGCTGAAAGAGAGATGAGCTTTTCCAGCAGAGTCAACACTGGGACTGGAATCTTGTGTTGGGCTGTTGCACAGGCCCCCTTCTTCCTCTGTGCCGCTAGAGACCTGTGAGTGACAGTCTGACTCATTGATCTCTCAGTGCCAGGTGATGTGGGGTGTGTAGGTGGAGGTCATGACAGTGGGACTGAAGATGTGCCTACTCACTTTCCCCACTTCTCTCTCCCCCACCCACCAAGAGAATTCAGTCCTTTTCTTTAATGTAATCGTGATAGGCCTGAAAAATCCTGGCTCCAAACCCATAAACTGGTAACATTTATCTATTAAATTAAAACAAAAACAAAGTGTTTACTTCACTCATTCACAGAAGGATTGGGGCGGAGGCGTAGTAGGTTAGATTCAACGTTAAGAATATTCTTATCGTGCTTTTCAACACAACACAGTTTGCAAACTGGTTTACACAGGAAAATAAGTGGTCCCCTGTACCCCGAGGGACTGGCACGGGGCTGGCCCAACACCTCCTGGGGCCTGAGAGGATGTGACCAATACCAGCTGGTGCACACCAGCACACCTCTTCCTTTTTGAATCCAGGAAAGAGAATAGGGGGAGGAGAGGTGAGCCACGGGCTCAAGCCCACCCCATACAGAGGGCAAGAAAAGTTTCCAGCTGCTCCATCTAGCAACACAGTTCTTTCTTTTAAAGAATGAACAGCAAAATAAAACAGCAGCTTCTCTACAAAATTAATTCAGGGAGGATTACGCAGCAGCTAACAGAGCAGTTGCGGTTTTATGAGCTGGGAGGGCTTCGTTTCAAATATACCTTCTCAGCCATTACGCAGCCACTCCCTCTCCGCCTCTGAATCTGGCATGTGAAGATAATAATATTTTTATTTGCATAGTACTTGGAAGGGGACTACTTGCAAAAGACGACAGACAAGCTTTGCTCCAAAGAACCCCAAAGCACTGCATAATAACACAATGAGCATGCATGAAAAGCATAAAACATAGTCAAACAAAAGAGACAGGATAATACAGACTTCATTTAATTGCACTTTTATTTTCTCCAAGACTCAATCAGATAGCAACATTTTGCCAAGTTCCAGAACAGGAGACATTTCCGTAAAGAGACTGCCTAATGCAATGGAGCCTCCCTCCCCGTTGAGGCCATGAGACAAGCAATGGGGGAAAATGGGGCTGTTGGGTTGTTGTTTGTTGTTTGTTTAAGGCACCCAAAATCAATCCTTTGAAGCACACCACTTCCCAACCCAGACTGTGTCTGGGATTGCTCTGACTTTTTCCGAGCCCTGCTAAAGCTAGGCAACATGACGAATTGAGGGGGAATAGGAAAGTCAGCAGTCAGGTGTTGCTGGGGTGAATGGTGAGTTTAATCCAATTTAGGTGGTAGCCATTGGTGGCTTCCTCCACCTCCGCCACCCCCACCCCCATGTGGGGACATGAAGTGCATCCTGCTGAGGCTGCTTTAAAAATTCCTTTGTGGGCAGGCTGTGAGCACAGGGAAAGGCAGTTCTCCTCCACACCACTTGAAGTCCCGCCACTTGAGCTCCAATGACTGAGAGGACAAGAATTCGGAAGGGGCAAATTTCCTTTGAGGAGTTTATCACAACGGAAAGAAGAGATCTGTGTCAAAAGCGCTCTAACAAGGCTGCTGCATAAAAACTTCCTTTTGAGTGTCGGTGTCCCCACATGGCCAGGGGAACACAGACACAGCCAACCCACCCTAGTAACCCCGTAACCCCGTTACTTTCTAGTAACCCCGTCCAAAATCACAGAATTGACACATCCCGACAACCCGTATCTAGGGATGACTCTCCACCCCAGATGTGCACATTGGAAAGGTTTACATGGGAGCTTCTGGGCACATGCTGGAGCCCTAGAGCTCCTTTATCAGATTATTCTTATGGTGATATAATATTAGGAATCATTCTTGTATAAGCCGCCACCGTCGCCCTGAGGGTAGCACTAGTTTAACGTTTCAGTGGGTTCCTGGCAAGCCACAAGCTCTCTGCCCACCTGCCTCGCTGCAACAGAGGGACCTGCAGCTCTAATCGGGCTGAAGGTCACCACAAACAAAACCCACAACATACCAGCCGGGGCCAAGAGGGCAGCAATTAGCTACCTTCTCAGCCAGGAAAAGAGCAGCAAGTCGTCAGCGTGAGCACCTCTGCCAAGTTTGTTGCCCAGCAGGGAACTGCTGCTGCTGCTGCAGTGCGTTCGCATCCTCCGACTGCGCTCAGCAGGGGCTGGAGCAAACAGACGTCAAGCAAGACCTGCCCTGGCACAGCCAGACGACTTCCCCTGCCAACCCCAAAACAAGTGTAGCACCCCAGGCATCACCTCCAAATCCGAGTCAATACATACCTCCTCCCATTTAGTGCATGTGTGGAGGAACTGCAAAGTTTGAGAACAGTGTCCAAGGCCCAGGGAAGTGGAAGGGGTGCGGGGGAAGCTCAGCACCTCAGAACTTTCCTTTTGGCAGTCACACAAAGAGGGAATCCTCCGGCTGGCGGAGCAGCCTCCCAGCCCCTCCTCCATCTCTTCATGAAGAAGTCTGTCTTGTTTGCATAAGTCGTTTTAGCAGAACGCCTAGCTGCGGACAGCTTAGGACAGATGTGGACGTACGGAAGAGAGAAAAAAGTCGGCTCCTCGAGTCAGTCCAGGTGGAGAGATGGGGCCCCGGCCCTTCAAAGAGCACAAGTGAAACCGTCAGCATCTGGTGGCAGTGACTTCCCTCCTGGCCACGAATGAGCAATCCAGGGAGCCCCGCACAGAAACACAGTTCCATCCGTTTCAGCCCAGGGATAAAACTACAATCGGTGCCCAAGAAGTCTTGCCATGGGGTTTGTCCAGGCAGTCCCTCATCCCAGCCAGTCCAAGTCATCGTCGTCGTCATCATCCCCAAAGAGAGGGGTTGGGGGAGGCCGGCCTTTCATGCTCTGAAATCCCCCCCCCCCCCCCCCGAGAGACACAGTTAGGTCAAAGTTGCTAAATGTAGCAGGAGAGACTGTGGTCAAAGATAAAAGAGTCAGGTACAATTCTGTACATAGGAAAGTTGAACTCCGGGACATGAAGGAGCTGGTACCTTTTTAGCAAATTGGCACCTGTTCGCTCACTATGTAATAATGTTCTTTTGCTGGTCACAGGGAGGGTTCAAGGAGACATGCAAGGGCTAGAAGCTTCTCCCTCTGATCACTGGCAAGCCTGCTCACTCCCCTGTGGCCTTAGCAGAGGTTGCCCGTTTACTGACACAACTAAAAGAAAGTTGAAAGTTTTAGACCCAAGGGAAATGAGTCTGAAATAAAGACACTCCATGCTTCAAAGAAGCAACTGCCCCTAGATACAAGACCCATGCAAACGTCTCAAAATATCAAGCACGTTTCTGCCGGCAGACATGTCAACCTCGTTAGTACTAGGAAGCATCAGGCCCAGACAGCTCTGGGAACAGAGACCCCCTCCCTCCCAAAGTCCTTACCAATTCTTCTTCCTCATCCTCCTCCAGAGGCCCACCGGGTGTTGATGGCTTACGAGTGGCAGCTTTAGACGACTTGCCCTTGTCCTCAACATGGCTGAGAAAGAGACAAGAATGTGATATGAACACAGAGTAAACTCTGAGTGCAGGAGGACAACCGAGATCTATGAAAAGTCAAAAGCAGGCCAGGGCAAGCCTGAAGTCAGTCTGCTCCTGCCCTATTACATATTCACAAATGCCAACGGCTGCCAAGGTGGTGGCAGGGATGGGTGCAAAAATCACTGCAGGTAGAGCATCCTTAGGACTGACCTGGCATTCACTTGCAGAGGGCCGGATACTGGTTCAGGCCTATCTGCCGTCGAGTCCTTTGTGTCAGTCGTGCCAGCCAGAGAGGTGGACGACACACTGGAATCCAGGCTTGGAATGTCCGGAAGGAGCCCTTCTTCTCTGCCTGGGACCATGGTGGGCCCCTCCACCTCATGCTCGGTCTCATCAGTTCCTAGCTTTGAAAGCTCTGGAGCAGCCTCCGTAGCCAGTGCTGGGCCTGCCGCGCTGCCTTCATCCACCTGTTCAGAGTGGACTGTTTCCCCCTCTTCCTCACTAGCAGAGCCCTTCGGGATTTCCAGCCCTGAGCGAGGCTTTGAGGTCTGCCCCAAGTTGAGCGGCGTTTGTTCCTCACACACTTCCACCGTTTGTGCCTCTGGCATTGTAGAATCCTGGTTGCCCTGGCCACCTTCTGGAGAGGGGGGAGGAGGACTGGCTGACTCTTCCTCTGGGCAATGGGAGGGAACAGGAGGTGCTGCTAATGGTGGTTTACGTGGAAAGCGGCTTCCAGGCTCTGCGTCAATGGCTGCTGGGCTTGCCGGTTTCCCCTCTGCAGGCTCCATTCCTCCCTCTTCACTGCTGCTCTCCTCATGCCTCTCCAGCAGCTGCAGAGTTATTCTCTAGCAAGGAACAGAAGGGGAAAACAGTGGAGAGTGATGGACTTGCAACATACACAGTAGCTCGTGGTGCAACCCAAACACACCACTTTCTTTACCAGGATATTTCAACTTATTCCAAAATGCACATATATTTGCTTATTTACAGTAACTTGTTTTGCTCTTGGTTGCTGGAAGGAGACATGCAGAAGGGACCAAAGGGAGCATGATCCAGCACTGGAGAGGGAGACGGAGTCAAGCTTCTAGTCCTCATCAGGTTTGCAGAATGTTCTGATGGTTGTCAGTTTCTCCTTTTCTTGGTGCAGAATTGCACAGCTGTGGTTGTTTTGCTTCTTCAGGCAAAGAACCTGAGCTATGAATTGAGACTTTCCTAGTTCAATTATCACCTGTCACGAATTCTCTTGGTAGATTTTGGTAAGCCACTCCCTTTCAGCCTTGGTCGTCACCATCTACAACATGGGGATACTACTACTTGCCTTATAGGACTGTTGCCAAGGACAACATCAAGGCAATACATGGGAAACCTTCTGCACACTCAGGAAGCACTACACAAATTCAAAGTGTTGTTACCTTGATGGTGTTCATGACAACACCCAGGACCACCCTGCCAGTGTAGGACTCCTCCAGCTCAAACTGGCCCCGCAGGGAGCGGAATACTCCATTCATGATCTTCTTTACCTGAGGAGAAACAGAAGGCGGACAGCTTTCCAGCATGAATGCTTCCCGTGGAGAAAACGGGGAGAGGCCAGGAGGAATATGCTGTGCTTTCGGGGTGGGACTGCAGCTCATGGGCTGAGCTTACCTGCTTTGCATAGGCTTACCTTCGTCCCGGAATCGAGCCTAGCTTCAGCCTAGAGAGGACCCGATCCGCTCCCAAGTGTGCACTGCGGCTGCCCAATGGGCTTCCAGCTTCCGGCACTTCTGGCCAACGACGCGACCAAAGCCAGAACCCCATTGGGCAGCCGTGGTGCACCCTTGGGAGCGGCTCGGGTTTGCTCTAGGCCGAAGCCAGGCTCAATTCCGGGATGAAGGTAAGCCTAGCTTTGCATGCAGAAGGCCCCAGCAGGTTCAATCTCTGGCAGCATCTCCAGCAAGGGCTGGGAAAGACCCAGGCCTGTATCCCAGGAGAGCTGCTGCTAGTCAATGTCCGACAACACTGAGATAGGTGGACCAAGGGACTCAGTATAATAAAGCCTTTTCACACATCCCATTTTGCAGGCCCTTGTCCTGCTCTGCTCAGAGTGATGCTGAACAAATAAAGCATGGGGGAAGCACACACACCTCTTCTGTCGAGTCTGCAGGCAGCGGCCGCTCGATACCTTTCTCAAGTTCCTGGATCTGCTCCTCATAGTGGGCCTTGAGAACAGTGACCTGGGACTGCAGGGCTAAGTACTGTTTGGGGAAGGGAGAAGAGAGAAGGAAAGGACGGACAACAGTCATGGTGGTGTCGAAGGTGAGAGCTTTTCACTTGGGAGTCTTGGATTCAAATCCCTGCGCAGCCATTGAAGCTCTGGGCCAGATGTTCTCCCAGTTTAAGCTGCCTCAGGTGCAAGAACAAACATGACATAACCCTCTGGACAGAGATGAGAAAGAGGAAGTCCAGTGGCACAGTTCATGTTTGCCATTCCTAATCCCAGGCAGCAGCTCTGCACCAAGTGACACACCCCAGAGGAGGAAGGGGGTTGTCAGATTGCTCGGAGACACCAGACTGCAGCTCCCAAAAGCTCCGCTTGCCTGCAGGAAAACGACACCTGGTGTTGTTCCAGCACTGAGCAGCGGGGCTGAGAAAGCAGCAAGGACCCTCAGGGTGGGGAGGAAAGAACAGAGCTGCACTTGCCTTGTCTTTCACAGGCTCCAGCTGCTCCAGCTGTTCCTGCAGCACCAACAGCTTCTCATCCTCTGAGCTCCTTGTGGTTTTGAGCAGAGAGAGCTAGAAGGAAACCACAGTCCATACTCAGTTTCAGGAGCCAGCCTGAAAATCAGCCAAGTGCTCATTTCTCAGCTTGTGCCCTCTGAAGAACGACAGCATTTTGCATTTGGCAGGCAATGTCACCTATCCAAGAGACCTCCTTGAAGTTCTCCCCTCCAAAATACAGACAAGCAGCAACTGAGAATGGATATGTGCACTTGGAAGCAAAAAAAAAAAAATCAACTTAAACACACAAACACCTCTGGGTAAGTGTATTGTTTTAGAGCTGCGACCTTTAAAGTTGATTAATCTGATTGAAAATATTATATCTGATTAATTGAACAAGACATATTTTAAACGTGCTTTTATATGTAAAATTATCTTTAAACTACAGAAGGGCAGAAACCATCCTAAGAGGCATTCCTCTCTCCCATAAAGGAATGCTTCTTCCACATACATGCACTGCTATATAGTGCCATCTCAAAAGAGGTATTCCACCCTCATGCTTGTACAGGATGGAATGCCTCTTCCAAGATGGCACCTACTACTACATATACTAAGAAAGGGTGCTTTTCCCTCCCAAACCTAAAGAAGTCTAGTGAAGCTGTATCCTGCAGGCTTCGTACGAGGAGCAGCAGCTGAAATTCATTCATTTTTGGAAAGTCACAAAGATCAGGCTACCTACTTTTTCTTCCAGCTGGGAGACTCTCTGCTGCTGGATGTCCCTCTGCTCACACACCTCCTGGTACTGGCGCATGTGTTGCTCCTTGGCAGAGTTCAGCAGGCGCTCGCATTTGGCTTCCCACTGAGACTCCAGCTCTGCCTGCATGAGAGACAGCTTCCATCCCCCCCCCCGGACATGCTCGTTAGCCCCCAACACAACCACCTGCTTCTATCCTGCCCCTCCAGCCCCATTAAGAGCAGCAGCTTTGAGCCCTGCTCTTGCCAAGGTATGTCTCAAGCAGATTAAACCCTGGGATGGCATTCCACCCCAGAACTACGAAGGGGGAGGCTGGGCTTTGACTGACAGAAGACCAGTCCTTTTCCACCCAGCATGAAAAGCAGCAGGGGACATAGATGCCCCTTTCCCTCTTACCTGCTCCGAAGCAGCCTGGTCAGTCGATGTCCGGGCCTTCTTCAGAAGCTGCCGGAGTTTGTCCAGCTCTTCCTGGTACGACTTGCGGATCTCGTCCATCTCTTCTTCAGCCTGCCCCCTCTCCAAGAGGGACTTCTTCTTTCTCTCAGAGAGGTTCTGGATCAGCGAGGGGGGGGGGGGAAAGAGTAGAGTGCAGCAAGATCAGTTTGCCAACCTGTGTTTTGTTTATTTTATGATGGAATTAAAAATGTCACTCCTCAGCACAAGCTAACAACAATATCTAATTTTAAACCACTAACACAATAAAGTTGCAGATCATAAATAATCACAGCAGAGCAAAAACAATAAAATATTTACTTATGGAGGGCCATCATCATACAGGGTGCCTTAACACAGACTCAAAACGCAAGTCCCTGCCCCAGGTGCTTTCAAGTTAGCAACAACCCCCCCCCCCCCAAAGCAGCAGATTAAAAATGCTAGACAGACCATAAGGGCTTTGTGTGGCACTAGAAGGGCACTCAATTCCACACCCAGCAAGACTCCCTGAGAAGGCATGTAATGGAACAAGGCGGTAGACTGAATTCTGCTATTGCAGAATACAGATGGAGATGGGGTGGCACTTTTGAACACCCTGCAAATAGAAGACTAGCAAGTCAAGGAGAAAGGCTCTAGTGCCTTTCCTGGGCATGCTACTTTTCTACTTTCAGGTAATCAAATAGGAGCCATAGGGTTGGGGGTGGAGCCCACCTGCTTTGTATGCAAAAAGCCCCAGGTTCAATCCCCGGCAGCATCTCCAGGTAGCACTGGGAAAAGACCCCTCTGAGAGCTGCTGCCAGGCTCAACATATATTAAAATTCTGTATTCAGGCAATTCTGATTCTGCGCCTCCCTTACCTTCTCCAGGTTCTCCTTCTCCACGCGGAGGTCGGCCAGCTCTTCTTCCAGGGCCACCACCTTCCCATCCAGCTGTCTGCGGCTCTGCTTCTCCGCTTGGAACTTGTTCCGAGTGTCATCGGACGACTCCTGAAGCTCTGCAGATCACAGGGCATAGAATTGGCACTCAAATGAACCCAAAGTACTAAACCTCCACCTGCTGTTAGAGCAGAAGATAATCCCCCTGAAGGGGTTTTCTCAGGTCGAGAAAATGAGCACTCTGTACATGTTCTGGAAGTACTGTTCCGCTATCTTAGCCCTTCCCCTCCTTGGCTCCCTTACCCGCCAGTTGTGCCTGCAGCTGGTTGAGCTGTGCTCCGTGCCTCTCTGCTTCCTTCAGGGCCACATTCAGCTGGGATCGCAGGTCCATCTCCTTCTTTTGGTGACCAGTCAGCTCCAGCTGAAGCTGGGAGATCTGTGCTGTAGCAGCCGCCAGTTCCTCAGCAACTTTGACCTGCAATGTGAGAAAAGAGAGACAAGAAGTGGGGAGGGGGACAGAGAACCCTTGGGAGACCTCTCCAACATTATTGAGGAGGGTGCCCCACAGATGGGACTAAGCTCCCAGGAAGCACACTGCATGCCTGTTCCACTGACGATTCAACAGCTTTGCATTCTGCATTTTTTGGAGAGACAAAACCCTACATCATCATAGAGAGAGAATACAATTCCAACAGCGCAATCCTAACCAACTTTCCAGCGCCAGTGTAGCCAAGCCAACAGGGAGCACACTACATTTTGCAGTGCAGGGGCAGTCATGGAGGCCTCTTCAAGATGAGGGAACATTTGTTCCCTTACCTCAGGGCCACATTGCTGCGGCTGCACCGGCGCTAGAAAATTGATTAGGATTGTGCTGTAAATTGGAGCTGGGCATAAGGTAGGTCTCTGGGTGATTTGCAGTGAATCCAACTCCCCATCACTAAACAACAGACACAATTGTTTACCTTTGAGGCTATTTCCCTTTGCTTTCTAAACTGGGTTGCTGAAAAACGAAGGAAGCTTAGGTTGTTACATGGACAGATGAGCAAGCTCCGTTCTGGTCCTGAAGAGAAATTCTTGGGCAGACCAGGTGCCCAGAGGTGACCTGTTATTTAATTCCAAGTGTGTGTCCACCCCCCCACCCCCACCCCAAGTCACAGCTTCCAGGGTTTCTGAACACTGGAGGACAAGGGCCTCACCTGGTCCCAGCCCTGATCCAGAGGCAGCATGTGTGAGAAAGTAAAAACACAAATCAGGAAAGGAAAGTTACCACCACTGCCAAGAGCAAATGCAAGAGAAAGAGACAACAGACTAAATGGTTCGGAGAAGAATTCGGGGAATTCTGAATGAAAGAACCAACCGGAGAGAGTGAAGGAGATGAATGCTCAAGTACCAAACTTCAAGCAGGAGATGCATTTTGAGACCACTTCTTGCAGATTTAGCCACACACATACACACACCTTACTACTCTTTAGAACCATTCTGCTGTTCTTGTGATCAGGGCAGCCAAGGTGTGGTTCAGGTTTTCCCCACTTTTCACACACAGGCTTATGGGCAAGAAGCGCCTTTCAAAGCTGCATTAGCAACAGTGCAGAATGAAAAGGGCGGTGGCAATTCAAGGTTAGTGATGGCCCCAAAACGCGCACGCGCACACGCACCCCCATTTTGCAGACCCAGTTCCATGCGTGCCAAGGGTGAAGGGCCATTTCAGAGAGAGAGAGAGAGAGAGAGAGAGAGACAGACAGACACACACACACACATTGTTCCAGGACTGCCTGCCAGATGTCATTTTTTCCCCCAGAAGTCACCTAGAACAGGGGTTCTCAACCTTTGGAGGCCCGGGTATCCCCTATCATGGTCCAATTTTCTGAAGTACCCCAGCTAATTAACTGTGAATTAATTGGATCAATCAATTAATTAGGTAATCAATCATTGAAAAAGTACTAAAACAATTTTAAATGTGAAAAAATGTCTTATTTAACTCTGTGAGAGAGAGAGAGAGAGTTTTTTCTCCAAGTCACACTTCCCAAAATCAGCTTCTCCCTCCCCCACCCCTCCAAAGTACAAAAATAAGCCCAAAACCAAAACCAGAGAGACAGAAGGGCTCCGAAAATAATTACAATTTAAAATCCATGTTAATTAACACTTAATTAGTGCTGATGGGGCAGCACTAGTGCTGATGGGGCAGATAAGGGGCAGGGCTTGGCATACCCCCAGCAAGAGGTCCGCGTACCCCTAGGGGTACCCGTACCACAGGTTGAGAACCTCTGACCTAGAACAATACAAAGATGTGGGGCTTTTTGGTGAAACAAAGTCACTAAAGGAGGTCACCCATTAATATTTTTTAAATGCCAGAAGCCGCTGTTAGCGAGAGGCTACATCATCAGGTGACACCATTCTAGGAGGCTTCTGGGGAAAACAAGAGCACTGCTAGAGCAGCAAAGATACCCCCCTCTCCACAACTGGCCCTCCGTTTGCTTGGGACTGTTCAATTTCATGGCAGAGTTACAGAGGAGGACTTTCATCCCAATCTTTAGTTTGATTATCTCAGGATCTCAGAGCTCCTTTGCTTTCTCCGCAAGCTCACTCCCTGTCCTGACTTCTCAGCCTTCATCCCTGTTGGACACTTACCTTCTCCTGCTCGGCATGCAAGACCCTCGCCTGGGTGTGCTCCGTCTTCATCTGAAGAGACGTGTTTCTCTGCTCCATCAGGAGGTTGCTCTGCTCCACATACCTAGGGAGGAAAGAAAGGGAGAGGCGTGTGGCTTCTGAGGCCCTGCTGGCAGGAGGAGCCCAATGGATCTGGACCCAGAAGCGTTACCATCTGCCCTGCAGCAGCAAAACTAGAACAAAGCCCAGCAGATCTGTTTTTCACGGAGGCTGGGCAACAGGAGGAACTGAACCAGCTGCAAATGCATTTCCCAACAAGGCAAGACTTCAGGCTCCTCACCTCTGGTTGCGATCAATCAGCTCACTGATCTTCTCATTCTGCTCCTCCACGCGGCTGCTCTTCTCAAAGACTTCCTGTTTCAACCTCTCGTTCTCCTGTAGCACAAACAAGACGCATCAACCATCGTGAGGTGGACTGAAGGTCTGACTCAGGAAAAAGCAGCTTCCTGTGTTCCTTACCTGGATGATGCGCTGGATGTTGCTCATGATCATGGCCGTCTCCATAGTAACAGAGGAGATGCCTGGCAACAAGTGGTGCCCAGAGTTCTGTTTCTGTAGTTCCTCCATCTGCAAGAGAGTTGCATTGCTGAGTGTCAGCATGTAAGAGGAGCAGAGCAGGGCCTGGACCTAGGGCAAGTGGCAATCTACACCTGCCCCACATGGAGTGCTCTCCTTAATGACAGCCTCCTCGTAAGCTTCTCAGAGGCATCTGGCCAGTTGCTTTTGGGCACAGGTCAGCAAGGCAGAGCCCCATTACCTTGGCCACCAGCCGATCCATTTTGTCTGCCACTTTGCCAACGGCCAAACGGATTTCTGTGTTCTGCTGCCGCGCTTCCGTCATCAGGAATGAGCCGATGTCTCCGGCTGCTGTGATGAAATGGAGAGAGGTTTAAAAAAATATAAAAAGGAAAGATTCCTTTTTTTCATGGGTAGGCATGTTTTTAAACAGACCTTGAAAAGGAGCTGGATACAGCGGCCCAACAGGCTGGAGCTGGGAAGCAGCAGCAGTGGCTTGTGGATAAGCATAGGTCATCCCTGTATACGGCTAAGAAAACAAGGCAGGGTGGGAGGAAATAAGAGAAGAAAGTCAGGTGGCAGCACTGCCCTTGATAGGGCAAAATCTTGAGTTTTAATAGTCCTATCTGAACACTGAAATTGATGTGGGGGAGAAATTGGGGCAAAACCCCAAGAATGGCAAAATTTGAGAACAGGATGAAACAAATCTAAACAAATTAGAAGTATAGGTTTCTCAGCCATGTAATTAGTTGAAGAATAAAAGTTTTAATACTAAAACATTAGTCCTGCTGACGTTTCACCCTGCACTTAGGGGTTCTTCAGAGCAAAGAACCTGGCACCAGCCAGTAGATGTTAACTGCCAGTGGAATGCCTGGAACGTTTAAAAGCCTTGGTTCTAGTTAGGAAAGGAAACCAAATTTTGTTCACATAAACTAGTTCTTGCTGACGATTTAAAGGATTAAAAGCTCTTCTTTGAGAAATTGCAATAGCCTCCAGATTTCTTCTCTGCCTGTCGTGCATTTCATTAAACAGTGAGCGAGTTTCTTTGAAGGCGATCTTGTGTCCTGTTTGAGCTGCGTGTGCAGCCACTGCAGATTTGTCCTCCTGCAAGAGTCTGGTGGCTCTCGAGTGCTCCTGTAAACGGACCCTTATCGGTCTTTGGTGTTACCCACATATGTTCCTGTACACTTGCCACAAGGAATCTCGTAAACTCCAGGATTTGACAGGGGAGGTCTTTTGTCCTTAGGGTTACCTAGCATTTGTTCTACCTTCAAAGTGGGCAGAAAGTGAGTCTTAACATCATATCGCCTAAAGATGCGTGCTATTTTATCTGAAAAGCCTTTTATATATGGGAGAGACAACCAGGGAATATGTTCTTTTTTCTTCCCAGCTTCTTGTTGTTCTTTTTCCACATCTCTGGGCTCCGGGATGTGTTGACTTTTAGCCAATTGTTTTTTCCAGCATGTTTCAATTTGTTGGCTCCCATATCCATTAGCTTTCAGCATATTAGTAATGGTGCCTTTTTCTTCTGCTAAAGATTGAGGGTCGCAAACATGGATAGCCCTGTATACTAGTGAATTTATCAAGGAATTATTTTGTGCAGGATGGTGATTTGAGGTCTGGTGTAAGTACTTTCCAGTGTGCATGGGCTTCCTGTAAACTGAATGTCCGAACGCGAGATCTTTCTTTCTAGACACCCGGACATCCAGGAAGGGTAAAACTCCTTCTTTCTCTATTTCCATGGTAAATTGGATTTCCGGACAAAGGCTATTTAAATGTTTCAGGAAGTTGTCCAGTTCCTCTAACCCATGGTTCCACACGCAAAAAACATCATTAATATACCTTAGCCAGGTAGACGGTTTATATTTAGCAGATTGTAACGCTTTTTGTTCAAAAAATTCCATAAATAAATTTGCACAAACTGGGCTCAACGGATTTCCCATTGCAACTCCCTCTTTCTGTTCCCTGAAAACCCCGTTCCACACAAAATAGGTCGAAGTGAGACAGTGATGGAACAAAGGAACTAAATCTCGGGGTAAGGTGAGGTCACTAATCAAATTCATCACTTTCACCAGGGGAACTTTAGTAAAGAGAGACACCACATCAAAACTGACTAACAAAGATTCTGTTGATAATTGTGCTATTTTAAGCAATTCAATAAAATGATAAGTATTTTTCACATGGTGAAAAGTATTGCCCACATATGGTGTCAGAATCTTAGCAAGATGTTGGGATAATGCATGCGTAGGTGCACCCACATTACTAACAATAGGGCAAAGTGGTACACCTTCCTTGTGGATTTTAGGGAGACCGTACAGCCTGGGAGGTAAAGCAGATGACTTAGTTAGTCTGTTCTTTATTTCAGGTTTAAAATTGGATCCATTAATTAACCTATTGGTTTCTTTAAGAATTTCATTTGTTGGATCTTTCTTTAAAATATCATAAGTTTCAGGACTGAGCAGCTCGCTCACTGTTTAATGAAATGCACGACAGGCAGAGAAGAAATCTGGAGGCTATTGCAATTTCTCAAAGAAGAGCTTTTAATCCTTTAAATCGTCAGCAAGAACTAGTTTATTTGGTTTCCTTTCCTAAATAGAACCAAGGCTTTTTAAACGTTCCAGGCATTCTACTGGCAGTTAACATCTACTGGCTGGTGCCAGGTTCTTTGCTCTGAAGAACCCCTAAGTGCAGGGTGAAACGTCAGCAGGACTAATGTTTTAGTATTAAAACTTTATTCTTCAACTAATTACATGGCTGAGAAACCCATACTTCCAATTTCTTTACAAGTAATAGCTAGCCATGAGAACCTCCATACCAAGATAAATCTAAACAACACACTGGTTGAGCTGAAGAACTAGCATTGTTAAGAAAATCTTAATTCCCGTTCTGAATTGTATGGAAATGACTATCAATGCAGCTAGTCCTCAGTTTCTTTCTAGGCTCAAGTTTAACTCTCTTGCCACTGCACAAGCACACAGGCAATACAGTATGATGCTACAGCGGCTGAACATATGGGCAGAAGGGCAGGGCACAGAGCAGAAGGTGGCAATTTCACTTTCATTTAGACTTCCTCCTCACCACCACTGCCCCCACATCCTGCCTCAACACTCATCAACTCTATACCTGAAAGCTCTGGACAGTCCCAGGAAGAACTGGCTGGGGCGATGGAGGTATTACAGCCGCCGAGGTCACCTGGAGCCCGGAGACAGCTGGCTGAGGCACTAAAGAGAAAGCAAAAACATCAGTGCTGCTGATCTCTATAGAGACTGGCTGACTGTTAAAGCAGATGAAACATACTCCCTCCTATCCTCCATGACCTTTTTGGCACATTTTTCCCACCTGTGCAACGCACACCATTTGCCCCCATTTCAACGCTAGTGCCTCGTCTCATCCGCCATTCCTCATCTGAGAAAAGACACACAGCCCACAAAGAATACCCAGCGAAGAGGATTTCCCAAGTACAGCTGCTTCGGATTAGTTAGCACCTCCAGATATACTGCAGCTTGGGGGAGGGTCCCATTGCAGCTTCTGTGCACCAAACACCACAGCGATCTCTGTTCACCGAGGTCAGTTTGCACATGTTTTCACTGCCCAGCTGCAGAGATCCCTCACACGCACACTTAGGACTGGCTCCATTCAGAGGAAAGAAAAAAAGATCACATATGTCCACCAAGTCAACATAGCTCTTGGGAATATCCGTTTTTTTTAAACTAGTGGCTTCCTCTAAGACCACCATCTTGGCTGGTTGTTTTGTGTAACATGCCACACTCTACGAATGAACGCACGCACACACGCACAGCTTCACCTTGTGCTGTCATCTGAGGAAGGTTTGTTAGAGGGGATGGCTTCAGGGGGGAGGATGCTGCTGGTTGAGCCATTCCTCGCAACGTATTTGGGTCCTGCAAACAACACACACATTCTCATAAAGAATGTTCCATATTAACAATAGGAATAAGTCAGATCTTAGACATTAAAGGGTCAGGATCAAAGGGGGGGGAAAATAAACTTAGAGCAACAAAAAGATAGCAGAGATTCGAGGGGGCGGGGGACATAAAAGAGCCACTTGCTGCTTGAAAGAGCCACTGGCTTGCCAGAGGCTCGAGCCTCTGGCTCGAGCCGAAGGGTGAGAGCCTAAGGGCTCTTTGCCCGTGGCTCTTCGCCCGATGGATCGGAGACCACTCAGGCCAGAAGACTTCACCTGCGGCTGAGCTCACCCAAGCTGTTGTTACCCAGTGGGTCACCATTTGCTTTTAATTGTCAGCCCTGCCATGTCAGCATCGAGAGAAAGGTAGAGTGAGTGGTATATGTATGTGGGTGATTGAGTGTGTATGATTGTGGTATATGGTAAGCGTAGGGGTTCTGTGAATGGTTAACCTTGGCCTCGGTGAGAGGGAGGCCTAAGGGGGACGAGTGGGACCTCTACCCCGGTGAGAGGGGGGCAAGGGGTGTGGGGTGCCGTGACCCACGCCTCAGTGAGAGGGAGGCAGGGGTTGCTGGACAGGAGTAATTGGGGGTTGGAGGGAATGCTTTCATATACGGATTGATTGGAGAGTGAGATGGTGACTGAGAGTGTGTGGTGAGTGTGTGAGAGTTTTAGGTTGTCTGGTCTCCTGTAGGCTCCGCTGAAGGGCTATGTGTTTGACACCTCGAGGGAGCCTAGGGGAGGGGCGGGCAGCCACTATTAGCAGAGTGACGGGTCACGGAAGATATGGCGGTGGGGACTGGGCAGGCCGTTTCAGGAGAACGAGGGTCAGTCACAGGCAGACTGTCCCTCTTTCTGGCCCTTCTCCCATCCCTCTGACCCTTGGCGGTCTGGGCAACAGTCCCCTGAGTCTGAAACTGCTGCTTTTGAACGCCAGGTCAGTTAATAATAAAATCTGCCTAGTCCAGGATTTAATCCTGGATGAAGCTGCTGACCTGGTGTGTATTACGGAGACCTGGCTGGATGAGTCGGGAGGGGTAAGTCTCTCCCAGATGTGCCCACCGGGTTTCCGGGTATTGCAGCAGCCACGACTACAGGGGCGGGGAGGCGGAGTTGCGATAGTCTATCGTGATACCATCAGTCTCACTGGGTACCCTGTCCCGCGGTCCACTGGGTTTGAGTGCCTCCATGTCGTGTTGGAAGGGCGAGACAGAATAGGGATTCTGTTGGTGTACCGCCCACCATGCTGCCCAACAGTCTCCCTGCCTGAGCTGACCGGGGTGATCTCGGCGCTGGCGTTGGAGTGCCCTCGCCTATTGGTGCTGGGGGACTTTAATGTCCACGCTGAGGCCCCGAGGACAGTTGCGGCTCAGGACTTCATGGCCGCCATGGCAACCATGGGTCTGTCTCAGAGAATATCTGCCCCGACACACGATGCGGGACACACGCTGGACCTGGTGTTTACTGCTGGGCAGGTGGATGGTGATCTGGATGTGGAGGAAATTAACATCACTCCTTTGTCATGGACAGATCACTTCCTGGTGGGATTTAGGCTTATCGCAGCCTGTCGCCTCCGCAGTGGTGGGGGACCTCATTCTATGGTCCGCCCCCGGAGGATGATGGATCCGGATGGATTCCTAAGGGCTCTGGGGGATTTTCCTGTTGACAGAGTCGGCGACTCACCCAGCGCCCTGGTTGACCTCTGGAATGGGGAAATGACCAGGGCCCTGGATCTGATCACTCCTGAGCGTCCTCGACCTAGCCGCAGAGTCAAAGCGGCCCCTTGGTTTACTGAGGAGCTGCGGACGATGAAGCGGCAGGGCAGAGGCCTAGAGCGACGGTGGCGGAAAACTTGTGCTGACTCCGACCGGGCACGGGCTAGAGCTCACTTCAGAGCCTATTCCGTGGCGGTGGCGGCAGCTAAGAGGGCTTTCTTTTCTGCCGGCATCGCGTCTGCGGAGAACCGTCCAGCTGAGCTTTTCCGTGTAGTCCGGGGCCTGCTCCATCTGGCCCCCCCAGTAGATGGGGCGGAACACACGGTGGCTCGCTGTGACGAGTTTGCAAAGCACTTCGTGGACAAAGTCGATCGGATTCGGCATGACTTGGATGCTGCATTAGCAGTATCTAATGATGTCCCTGAGGCACCTGTCTGTTGTTCTTCCTGGGATTCTTTTCAGCTTGTAGAACCTGAGGATGTGGACAAGATTCTTTGGAGCGTGAGACCATCTGCTTGCCCGCTTGACCCTTGTCCGGCATGGCTGATTAGAGCTGCCCGGGTGGGGCTGGCTGAGTGGACGGGGAGGGTGGTAAATTCATCTCTGAGGGAGGGGGTGGTGCCGCTGTCTTTGAAGCAGGCGGTGGTGCGCCCCCTCCTGAAGAAACCCTCCTTGGATCCTACGATTTTGAACAACTTCCGGCCAGTCTCAAATATCCCGTTTCTGGGCAAGGTGATCGAGCGGGTAGTGGCGTCTCAGCTTCAGAGGGTCTTGGAGGAAGCTGATTATCTGGATCCATTCCAGTCTGGCTTCAGACCGGGGTTCGGGACAGAGACGGCCTTGGTCGCCTTGGTGGATGACCTGCGCCGGGGACTGGACAGGGGGAAGTGCGTCCCTGTTGGTCCTGCTGGACCTCTCGGCGGCTTTTGACACCATTGACCATGGTGTCCTTCTGGGTCGGTTGGCTGGGTTGGGGCTTGGAGGCACCGTTCTGAGGTGGTTCTGCTCCTTCCTGGCTGATAGATCCCAGAAGGTGGTGCTGGGGGATGCTTGTTCGGCACCCTTGCCCTTGAGGTGTGGGGTGCCGCAAGGGTCAATTCTATCCCCCATGCTGTTTAATATCTATATGAAGCCGCTGGGAGAGGTCATCCGGGGATTTGGGGTAGGGAGTCATCAGTATGCGGATGACACCCAGCTCTTTCTCTCCTTTCCACCTGACTCCAAGGGGGCGGTCGATGTCCTGAATCGTTGTCTGGAGGCAGTTGGGAGCTGGATGGGGGCTAACAAGCTGAAATTAAATCCTGATAAGACAGAGGTTCTGTTGGTCCAGAAGTCTACGACTCAGGTACTGGATCATCGTCCTGCTCTGAATGGGGTTGTACTCCCTCTGAAGGAGCAGGTCCGCAGCTTGGGGGTTCTCCTGGATGCGCAGCTGCTCCTGGATTCCCAGGTGGCGGCTGTGGCCAGGGGGGCTTTTGCCCAGCTTCGGCTGGTGCGCCAGCTGCAACCGTACCTGGATCGTGCAGACCTGGCCACAGTGACCCATGCCCTAGTGACATCTAGACTAGATTACTGCAATGCGCTCTACGTGGGGCTGCCTTTGAAGACTGTTCGGAAACTGCAACTAGTGCAGAATGCGGCGGCCCGGGTGGTTGCTGGGGCTTGTCGGTTCGACTCAGTCGGACCATTGCTTCAGCGGCTACACTGGCTGCCGGTTCGTTTCCGGGCACAATTCAAAGTGCTAGTTTTGACTTTTAAAGCCCTTTACGGCTCAGGTCCAGGGTATTTGAGGGACCGCCTCCTTCCTTATAATCCGACCCGTACTCTGAGGTCATCAGGGGGGGCCCTGTTGACCGTGCCGCCACTGACGGAGGTGAGGGGGATGGCGGCGCGGAATAGGGCCTTCTCGGCAGTGGCGCCCCAATTATGGAATTCCCTCCCCCTGGAATTAAGAACGGCTCCCTCCTTAGAGACCTTTCGGCGGGGCCTCAAGACATTTTTATTTAGATCAGCATTTGATGTCTGACATGGTGGGCTGGCTTTTTAACAAATTGCTTTTAACAAATGTGGATGACCCACTGGGGCTGTTTGTTTTAATTGTTTTAATTGTTTTTAATTATTTTAATTCTTGATTTTAAATGTATTTATGTATTTTAATATTTTTGTTGTAAGCCGCCTTGGTTGCCCTGGTGGGAGAAAGGCGGGGTAAAAATTCTATAAATAAATAAAAATAAAATAAATAAAGAGGGTGAGAGAGACAGGTGAAGAGATGACACCATTGGATGTGGATAGAGTTTGGACCACAAAACAGTTGGCAAGTTGCAAGTCCAAGACTACCTTCCTTTAAGTTCTTTGGTGCAGTGGGAGGCAAAGTAGCTGCAGCTTCTCCCGTCTGTTCCTCCCCTTCCCTTGCTTGCTCTAAAGGAGCACTGCAGGGGCACCATAGAGATGGTGCCTGGACAGAAGGAAGGAGCTGCAGCAGCTGCCTTATCTCCGGCAACACCTAGAAACGGCAAGAGACGGGGCACAAATCTCCAAGCTGCAATCTGCAAAGTTTCATGAGTAATGTACAAGATCCACCACCTTTGACACTTTGGGAAGAGCTAGTTCTAGAAATTCCTATTTAATTCCATAATCACAATTCCTATTTCAACTCAGTTCAACTCAGCACTGCTACTGGTCAGAATGCATAGTTTGTCACTATGGCAAGGATGGCACGGCCATTCTGTTCTGAATCCCAGTCAGAAGGAAGACATGCTAGAACATCCCACCACGCATTCATTACAGCGATGGTTCAGCACCAAAAATCACAACAGCAGCTCTTGGATCTCGACAATGATCTGCAAACCCCCACCCCCACATCTCAGCAAAAGCGTCCAAGCTCTGAAATAAACAAACCTCTATCTCCGAGTCGCTGGAGTCAAGCTGGGCTGGAGCCGTGCCCGAAAGGAAAGGCAACATGGGCTGTCCCATCTTGGCCATTCGGGAAATCAATTTTGCCTTTGCTACGTCAGGATTCTGGAGACACGGGAGAGGAACAGAGACCGACTTAGAACTGGCCTGCTTCCTACGGCTACTGGCTTTTAGACAAAGATCTGTTGCCCCTTGTTAGAATCCAATATTATGCTGGAAGATCAGGCTACCCCAATCTCATTTTCCAGCCATGGGTCAAAAAAAAAAATTAATAATATTGAGACAACTGGCAATTTGAGCTCCAACGTTTAATTGTTTAACTGGTTGGGACTGATTAAAACCTAACTAACAAAAACTTAAATCAGACGGCAACTTGCAAGTCCTCCCATGAAAAACATTCAACGAAAACTGTGGTTTTCTGTGGTGCCATCATGGAAGGGAGAATGCCTTTTCTTTCTGTGTGCAAGAGGAACAACTCTAAGGGGATGCCGTTATAACATACAGGTGCCTCATCATACAGCACCATTAGATAGCCAATGCCATCTCTGAAGGGGGAATGCCTCTTTTCACATACACCAGAGAACTCCTCTTCTAAAATGGTGCCTGCTGTGGCACATGGTTGCATCACCAGAACACAACTAAAAGTATGCCTTTTAAAAAGCAAAGTTCAAACAAATTCCAACACAAACGTAATCCATTAATCAAACTAATGTGATCTATTTTATCATATATGATCAAACTAATTAAACTTTCTTTAAAATGTGACAGCTCAACTGGACATTGACCGAGCAGTTTAAAAAGGTAATTTTTCCCAAGGGAAGGAGTTATACCTTCCTTGCTAATTTCTTCCTGGGCTATTCATTCTTATAGATGCTTCCCTAGGGATGAAATAAAAATATCGCTACAGAAAATCCATTAAGACTTTCACTTTTCTTGTGGCTCCCTCTATCTCGATTTTAGCCACTATGGATACTGGTATAAGAATGTTCAGAAAAAAATTAAAAAAACATTCCTTGGGCAAAATTGCATGACTGAATTCCCCGACTTTGTGTTTACAGAGGACAACTCTTAATGAGATCGCCATGTTAATATTGGTAGGAGGGGGAGGTTCTTGTTTTGGTCCTCACCCTGGAATCAACACATCAATAAGACAAATTAATAGGTTTGGCCTAAGTGGAGACTCACCGCCAGCTGTTCACTGATGGAGTTGGATTTGGCCCGTACAGCCAGCTCTCTACAACGCAGGGGAGGGGGAAAAAAAAAAAGAGGGTTTTTAACACATCTCAGCACTGTAGGTTTATATTACAGAAATTTAAAACATTATATTAACAGAGGCAGAGAGTCCAAAACAAAATAGGATGCATGAATACTGGGTAAAGTCATATACTGCGTGTGTATAGGGGTTCCCCCCTTTTTTTAAACTCACAATGATTCAGGTTTCTCACCCTGGCTTTGGAGGTAGCGTAGAGGGAGGCAACCCTGCAGGGTCTGTGGTGAGGTTTTCCAGGTTTGGACCAGGGGAAGGGGCAGGGGAATCTCTGGGGCCCAGGCTCTGTCCATTGGAAGCAGCATCCTTTGCAAGTCTCACCTAAGGAAGCAAAAAGGGGTGCAAAATTCCTTAGCAAGGGCCAAGAAGAGATGGCAACAATATGAACAGTTCAGGCAACCCAAACACCTCGCTACGGCCTTTGGTTGGGAATGAGGTATCACTCACCCGCTTGACTTCCACTTCAAAGGCCAGGGTCGAGTCTGGAGGAATGCGATTGGCTACTCCTTGAGGTCCATAAGCCAGTGCTGGCGGAATGAGGAGAAAACGCTTGCCTCCTTTCTTCAGGCCAACCATTCCCTCTTCCCAGCCCTAGGGTGCCAGAAATAGAAAACCAGACAGAAGACAAAGTTTGCGAACAGTCTGAGCTGATGCACGGAGTGTACGGGAGGGGACAGGGTTGTGGCTACCACAGATTTTGGCTTGGCTATCAGAATCTGTGCCCAAAAAGGGGTGAGCCAAAATTTGTGGCTCCCTGGGGATGCATTTGTCCATGACTATTGGTTTGAGAGCATGGAATCAGTTATTATCCTGGTCTCCCTACACAGATTGCCACTGTCCCATCTGTTAAGATTTGAAGGCGGGTGCAAACTCACTCAGGGATCCCCAGGCAACAGTACCTTGATAACTTTGCCGGAGCCCAGCTTCAGCCGCAACAGCTTGTCTTTGTTCACATTCGAGTCAAACACCTATGAAAGGTAAAACAACGGAGCTAGTAAGACGTTCAAATTTCACCACTCAGGATGATGTTTCACTGCTGCATGGCATTTTGGCAAAGCCTAGAATGAACCCTTGGATGGTTACCGTGTCTCCCATTTTACAAACTGGAGAACTGAAGCTGGGCAATAGCAACTTGTCCAAAGGATTGAGGCTGGGGGGCCAGGACATAACGAAGCAGGAAGACTTTGGTCAGTCACTCTGTCACGAGCAAAACACGTCCTCTCAAGGTTCAAAGGCTAATATGCCATCCATACTTGAAAAAGTGTTTTGAAAAACAGGCAGGATGCCAACAAGTGTAGACAGACAAACAGAAATGGCACAGTTGTCAACTCCCTCTCAAGTTTTACCTGTCCAAGTCCACAGTTCTGGAAAAGCCAACCAGTAAAGGCAACCTCCAGTGAGTCTCCCACTTCCACTCCTTGGCCCTCTCCGAGAATCAAGTCCTGGAATAGCACCGAGTCAGGGGGAGGTCCGCTGTTGTATTTGGCAATGCAGAGCTATCAAGGAAGAAGCAACTCCTCAGCATCTTTGGCCAGTAACATGCACAGCAGCCCAGGCCACCCTGGGACCCACACAGAGCAGCCAAGAAGCCATGCAGATGCTTTGAACAAGAGTTAGGTAGTAGCATAAGCAAGCATATATATGTGTGTTTGTCTCCTGTGCATTACTCTATATGAGGTGCTTGACAGGCAGGTCCCTGCCCGAAGGAGCTTGCAAGCTAAAGGATGGGGAGTAGAGCGAGAACAGCAAGAGATGAGTGTCGCATATCCCATGTGCCTCTAGTTACCCAACAGATACACTTGAATGCTGGTTTAAGACAATCACCGCTACCCCCAATGCTGTTGGTACCTGCTGGCTGAAGTCTGCAGCTGTCTTTTCTGACTCAAACATGATGGACCAGTTCTGCCTCTGATCATCATAAAATGTGCTGTAGTTGTTGGGCTGGACCTGAGGGAGGGAGGGAGGGAGGAAAAACTTTGCAAATTCCTCAGAGCAGATGGCTTCTGCTCAAACTGAGTTCTATTACTTAAGAATAAAGGGTGTGTCTACGTGTGGCAGATAAAGCCTCCATCCACTGCTATGTGCTTCCCAAAAGCCATTCAACTGATCACTGTGGGAAGACCCACTTTGGCTGATTCTTTTTGCACGTACGATTACAAGTTGTAGGATTACAGCTTAAAACCGACAGAAAGATTTCTTCACATGATACATAAGTAACCTATATGGAATTATGTATATTTAGCTGTATATATTAAAAAATACTCTATTTGATTGATAGTCTGCCCTTCTCCTATCATGGAACTGGATGGGAGATCCCAAGAAGTCTCCCATCCAGGTGCTGATCAGCCCCAGATGAGCTTAGCTTCAGGAACGTGGCAACATCTTGCGCCCTCAGGAGGCACACTGGTTCTCGTTGCTCTCAATGCCAAGCCTTACCGTGAGCACAAACCCAGAGTGGATCCTAGCGCTTGCAATCTGCTGCTGCTGGTTGATATAGAGGAGGATCCTGTACTGGATTCCACAACAGGTGGGAAGAAGAGAAAGGGGAAAAAAACCCACACAAAATGAGCAAAATGAAGAAAGACAGCAACCTTAACTCAGGAGGTGGTTTCGTCTGTCTCATCCCAGATGGTGAGTTCATGTTCGTAAGGGCCAAGCTACACATTCCAGAGAGTCACATGGTACAGTCCCTCTAGGAGGGTTGTACCACTTCAGAATACAGGTGGGAAATTGCAAAACTCAGAAGAGAACATGGTAGTGCCCAGAGGAAAAATGCAGGGACCTCTTCTGGTCTGCCAACCTGAACTAGCCAGTATTACTGGTCAATTTACACTATGTAGCAGGGTCTAAGAAGGTAGTAGCACCTCAGTTTGGTCAAGCTCTACTCATCATCAGACACGTTCAGCCCCAGTTCTAGCCCACCAGATCCCCCACCCCATTCCCAATCCAGAAGGTTCTGCCAACGAACCCATTAGGCTCTTGGGGAAGGTCTGCAGCTCAGCAGTGAAGCCCCTGTTTTGCATGTAGAAGGTCCTAAGTTCAACCCTTGCAGCATCTCCAGGTTGGGCTGGGAAAGAGAGAGCCCTAACTGCAAGCGGCCACAAATGCCGAAATGAGAAGTTGGAAACGCTGGAAGAGGCCGCACTACCCACACAAAGGACGCCCAGCTGGATCCCGCAAAGTCAACTACACCAGCTGCTTGGGCTGGAAGGAAACTGGTGCCAGTGGACTGCAAGGATCAAAACTGTGCACTGGAACAGCACCTCTGGTTCGCCCAGGACAAGACACGGCTGGGGAACTGACGCATTAAAAAAGCACCGGCATAACAATGCAGCAACATCTCTTACCTCTTTGGTGGCGTGGCTCCCCACCACGGCGGCTCCATACTTGCCTTGTTTCACGTATTGCCCATTTGCGCTGGAATGAAAGGAATGGAGTAGTGTCCCACACTACTGCACTAGAAGCCATCCCATCAACACAAAAGCTATATTCAAAGTGAAATCAGTGCCTTTTCACTGGGGCAATTATCTGGAGTGCCACCACATCTGGATCCCACCCTTTCCTGAGCAAGAGCCCTGCTGGCCAGGCAAGGCCAAGTCGGGCTTCCCTAAGGAGATGCAGACTCCGGCAGCAAAAAGCCACCGCAGCTCCCCCCAATATAAGTACTTACAACCGATATGCATGGACGGCCGTGGCAATGAGGACAGAGGGTACGGCTGAAGCAGGTGTGGGAGTGGGTGGCTTCTGGGATGGTGGGCCTGCGGCTGCAGCAGCACACAAGGACAAGGGTAAGTCTCCACGCAAGCTAAGTCACTGCACATTTAGCATTTACCTGCAAGCATCAGTGGCTCTGCACAGCCTTAATTTGAAAGGTCACGTGGTATAGCCCTTCCCAGACTATACTACAGGTGGAAGCTGCAGCATCTTCCTTACGAGGAAAGGCTACAACATTTGGAGCTTTTTAGTTTAGAAAAAAAAAGGCAGCTGAGGGACATGCTTGAGACTTACAAAATCATGCATGGTATAGAGAGAAAAACTTCTCTCTCACACAAACAAAATCAGTACTGGAACCAGGGGTTGTCCAATGACTCTAACTGGCAGGAGATTCAGGACAAACAAAAGGAGGGACTTCACACAGTGCATGACTGATCTATGCAATCTGCTACCAGAGTCCATGAAATTTTAGGCAAAAATAAATGTGTTATGTCTTTAAGGTGCTACAAGATTCTTGGATGCTACTGAAGGGAAGCACCGGCATGCAAGGGTACCCTGGACAGTTACTTACCAGTAGCCAGCTGGCCCTTTTTAGGCTGTTTGGGTGCCGTATATTGAAAAAAATCATTTCCGGTGCCCGTATCCGTCGGATCCAATCCAAAGAGAGATGCCAGCCGGGCTCTATGGGAAGAGAAAACCATTTGCTCACTTGATGCAGAGATGCCTCATTGTGACGCGCAGCACAATGGTTTCATTTTGGACCTGCTCCTACTCCCTCTCGGCACACTAAACATTGGCAAAGGCTTGCAGCTGTGGCGTTTGCTTTGAGAGTTGGTGTGGTACAGGTGTTCGGGGGCTGGATTTGGACTCCCACCCACCCATGAAGTTTGAGGGGATCCAGTGTCTCTCAGCCTAAACTACCTCACAGGGTTGTTTGAAGGAAGAAGGGGGGGAGAACTCTATGTACACTGCCCTGAGGTCGTTGGGGGACGAGCAAAATATGAATTGGAGAGGGTGGGAGAGAGACACAGAGAGATCAGAGATACAGGAACCCCCAATTTTTAATTCTGCCCTATGCTTAGATTGCTACCAAAAACATTCCAGGACTGAAGTGCAGTTTTAGCTGCAAGCCAATATTTCCCCATCCAAGACACCCAAGAAAGAGCTCCCATTGAGGAACAAACCCGTGGACCGCCTGCCAGCGATACTCCAAACGCCATGGGCCCGACATTGCTGTTGAAGAGCCCCCGGCCCGCCGGCTGGTTCTCCTACCACTCCTATCCATTTGAGTGTCATTATCATTTTCTCAAGGGTAATCACGCCTTCCCCCACTCCCTTTCCCATCCTGAAGTATCAGCAGTTAAAGGCAAAGCTACTTGGATTTCCAAAGGTAGTCCTGCGTTTGCACAATCACGATCCTCTGGAAGTGCTGTGTGACCTTGCGGAGGGTTTTTTTTGGAGAATTCCAAGCAACTATCTCATTGGAATTTCTGCCAAAAAGAAGTCACAATGGGCTGCGTATACATTTGAGGGGCACCCAGAGCAAGGTGGAGGCAGACTTCTGATCTCCACTCTCCCCCGGCAGCAAGGAAAGCCAAGTCAGGAAAGACATTTAGCCGTGACACAGTTTGGATTTCGATTTCGTTGCAAGCTCATGAGTCCCCACATCATATGGCCCTCATGTGACTCAGCTGCATTGCTTGGGAGCAGAGGAAAAGGAAAGAGGAAGTAACAGTATTGCTAGGCATTAAAAACAGCTAACAGGAGGGTTTGTATTCCCTGGTGTCGGGGTTGGAAAGGACTTTGCCCAAGCCCCTGCTGTGCTGGCCAAAATGGCCACTGGACTTCATCTCTTTATCATGGTGCCTCTTCAACATTTTAGGTCAACAATGCTGCAAAACAAGATGCCAGAGCCTTCCCAAAAAGCTCATTTTTCCCAGCAACTCATCTGCTTTTATCAGTCAAGAACCTCCCCTTGTTTAAAACTAGACTACAGGGGCAGCATAAAGGTTTTAAAGCCAGAGATTTTGCTTTCACATTTGGCTGTTTTCTTTTGGACATTTTTCAAATATCTGAACAACAAGCAAAAAACTTGACAGCACTAAAGGACTGGAAAATGCTCAACTGCCCAAGACGTTAAGTTTGATATCGGTGCCGAAGGACTTCTTTCCAACCCTGGCAGTGGCCAGTATGAAGAAGACAATACTGTCTCCTGAAATTCTGATTCCAAGGTTTTGCCAGGCATTGCCCACATGTTTTCAAGTTTATCTTCGCAAGCTTAAGGGTTAAAAAACTTAGAGCACAATCCTGCTCGTCGGGCAGGCGGCGGACCTAGCGTAGGTCAGGATCCAGCAGGCGGGGTGAGTGGGTCGGCGGACGGGGGGAGGGACGGCGGAGCCGGGAGGGCGGCCATAGGCCCAGCCGCCCCAGGTGGGGGCAGGGGCATGACGTTTGCCATATCCTGTCCCTGCCGGGCGGCTGGATCCTGACCTACGCTAGGTCCGCCGCCTGCCCGACGAGCAAAATAGCTGGCGGAAATCCGAGGAGGTCTATCGGCCCCAGCCGACGTTACACTCAGGGAAGGGGACGAGCGTCTCCTTCTCCAAGTAGATTTTCCACCGCGGGCTGCCTGCTGTAGGCTGCCCACGGTGGAGATCAGGATCCGGCGGGTGGCCTCAGCCGCCCGGCGGATCCTTACGCAGGATTGGGCTGCGAGTTTTCTAACCCTTAAGCTTGCGAAGTCAAGAGTCTAGATCTGTCCCCATAACCGAACTCTGATCACAGTGGTGCAATTGAGTAATTCCTCTTGTCCTGGCATTTCCACATCACACTTCCCTTCTAGACCTTCAACTTTCTGCTTCCACCCTCCCCTGCCAAATCCACCTCCAATCTGTCAGCTGCCAACAGACACTCCTTTCACTGTCTGCTGCCAACAGACACTCCTTTCACAACACCACTCAGGAAACTTGGGGAACTCTCTTATTTTTCATTTAGGGCTACTGATGATCAGGGGCTTGCCAGTTTGGGCAAGGTCTCCAGTGTTGATGATGCAAGCGTCCTTTCCTGGACCAGGGCTGCATGCAAATCTTATGTTTTTCGCAAACGTTCAGAGAAGTAGCAATGCAAGTCTACGGTGCAAACACAAGCATCTCAGAGACCCTGGAGAACCAATGCCAGTCAGTGTAGTAGACCTTAAAGCCTCACACAGTGACTAAAGCATGCGCTTTGGTGGAAGTAGCCTGAGCCAGCTCAGCCCACAATCAGCCACCCTGATCAAATGGGTGATCACCCCCACCCTCTCACCTTGCTCACTCTCCTTCCCTTGCACAATCTTGCCTCCTGCTTATCTCACCTGTATCCTTGCAACAGAGTCCAGACAGTCAGCCTTCCCAAAAGCACCTTTCGAGCTTCAAGGCAACACCAACCACTCAATTAACACTCATTGAGTGTCACCCACTGAGACACAATCACAGATCACTTCCATCAACTGCACAGCCCTCCTTGGCAGCAATGCCTGGAAATACTCCGTAAGAGTGAGGCAGCCTGGTGGATTTCCACACGAGTAATTCCAGAAGATCAACTGTGTTTAAACTGTAGCAGAGCAGGACACTTGAGAGCAGCAGCTGTAAAACAAGTCTTCCTTGGCATGTACCATGCAGGCAAACGTACACAACATTCTAGGCATGGATACGATCCTGAGTCAAGTTGACTCCTCCTTCCCTCGCCAAAGACATGGGTGAATTAAATGTCATTGGCAAAGAATTTTCAATGATTTAGACTAATGGCAGGAGGAAGAAACGGTAGCATAAGCATTTTATTATGATTATGATTAATAATAATAATAATAATAATAATAATAATAATAATAATGAACATATTTACAATGAAAGCACTTCAGAGAAAGGGAAGTGTTTGTTGTTGCCCCACAAAGCACCATACACATTGACAGCATAACAGGGCCAGCTTTAAGCTAATTGGATCAATTGCTCCCAATTGGGTCCCACACAAGGGTAATCTACTCTAGTCTTGTCAAATACACACGACAACACAGTGCAACATGCACATAACACATAAAATGTGCTTAGATTCTTTTGGTCCATTAACTCACCTGTACTTTTTAAGCACACATTTTGATTGCTTTCCATTCTACCATAGAGCTTTAACGTCTATAATAAATTTTATTTATACAGTATCTCTAAGATTCTACAGACCTTGGTTGTGCAAAAATGTTTCCTGCAAAAAATATTTCCAATTGGCCTCGCAGCTCCTAGGCTCTGCAGCATTACCCACTGCTGCCTGCCCTGTGTCAAATATAGATCCTCTGTTGCCTCCCTTGTGTCTATTTTGTAGACAGGGAAGGGCTGTAACTCAGTCGGGAAGTCCCGTTTTGCATGCAGAAGAATCCCAGATTCAATCCCCAGCAGCATATCCAGGTACAGTTGGGAAAGACCCTGGGGAGTCGATGCCAGTCAGTGCAGACCATGCTGATCTACCGTAGATGGACCAAGGCTCTGACTTCATAGGAGGGAGCTTCTTACTCCACAGGAGCAACAGCAGGAAAAAGGTCTGCCTTTATCTCCTGCTTGTGGGTTACTCAGAGGCAACCGGCAAGCCACTGTAGGAAACAGGATGCTGGACTAGGTGGATCCTGAGCCTGATCCAGCAGGGCTCTTCTAATGTTCATCAGGCACAGGCACAGGCACAGCCACACCTCAAAGAGAGAGCCCCTGATTTGAGAGCCAATGCCAGTCGGTGTAGCAGACAATAATGAGCCGGACTCAGCAGAAAGCAGCTTCCACCTTTCCTAGGTTGTAAGCTCCTCAGGACAGGGACCTGTAATCTCATTCTCTGTAAAGCACCACATATACAGTACCTCTAGATCAGGGGCTCTCAACCCTGGGCCAGCATCGTACCACCTCTGGCACAGCTTTCATCGAAGTACCACTAGAAGTAGGCGGCAATGTCAGGACATCATCGCCGCTTACTTCTGGGTTTTCAGACACCAAAAGGTAAGAGGCTCCGGATGGGCACATGGGCCATTTTAAGCGCTCCCAAGAGGCTTGGCCAAAGGCAAGAGCCTCTCGGGAGTGAAAACGAGGCGTGAAAAGCGTCACATTTTCACAGGGTTGTGGGGTTTCCGCTGGGGCTGCAGGGGTCCAGGCGGTCCAAGCACCACCAGAGGTACCCAAAGTACCACTGGTGGTACGCATACCACCAATTAAGAACCCCTGCTCTAGATGATAAAATAGGTTCTCAGGGCAAGGAGGCAGCTTCTCTTTTAACACTGGCAGCTTTAATAATAAGAAGAAAAAGAATAATAATAAAGTTGTGGTTGAGGAAAAAGGCACTCCACACATGCTCAGAGGCATTCTTGACACACACGGTTTAGTCTCAAGGGGGTTGAAAAGCCTGCTGGAGGCTTTTCACAAGCCTAGCCCCCGTGACAGGCTGGGCAGCAAAGCGGAAGTATCTCCCCCTTTTCCTCTCCCACTTCCGGTTCCACCGCCTCCCGCGAGCGTTGGTTGCTCTCCCCCCCCCCCGGCTGCCGTGTTCTCACCCGCCGGTCGGGGAGAGGAAGTCCGCGTCGTCCTCCTCACCGACGCCCCCAAACATTCTTCTTACTTCAGCCACCCCACAAAACAGAACCTGGAGGCACTACCGTAAACCGCGGCAATTGCAACCTTTTCACGACAGCGTCGCAAAAGCCGCTCGCCGCACAAGCCTCCCTGCTAAACTGAATAGAAAAGCGCGAGCCGGTGTAGAAAATGAAAAACCATGTGACTGCATCAGCGGACTACGGGTCGTTGGGACGCCCAAGCATCTTCAAGATGCGCGCTCCTCCTCATTCTCCTTTTTTTTAAGGGCTTCCTGCGGGACCAATCGCGCGCCGCGTTGGCACTGAAAGGCGGAGTGGCCTCGAGTCTCATAGAGGCAATGAAAAGGCCAGAGTGTCCGGCCCCAATTTTTTCGATGAGGGACTTCCGGGTTTACATTGGATAAATCACAGCGACAGCAAGAGAACGTCTTGTGGCACTTTAATCAATAGCACGAGTTATTTTAATAACATAACCTGCCATGTCCCGCTCCCTTGATTAGAAAAAAAAGAGGAGGAAGAGGAAGCTGAGAGAAGAGCGATGGCCTAGCATCTCCTCTTTTTCCAATCCAGGGAGTTGTGGGAGGAGCAGTAGTAGAGGTGAGTGGGTGGGCGCGACCCCCTCCCAATTTTTTGCCTGACGCAACCGCCTCAGTTGACCTCATGGATGGGTCCATATGAACTCCGGCAGTCGCGATCTTTTTCTCCTGTGCCTCTATCCTTTTTCCTGCTCTGTGGGGGAAAGGATGCAAGCCACGGGCACTTTGAAGGAAGGATAAGGAGCCTGGAGGAGAGGCTCACACGAGAGGGAAGTGAATGGAAGACTCTCTTGACCAATAGGAAAGGTGTCCTGCGAGAGGGAGGCGTGCCCGAGACGGGCGCGACGGCCAATGAGGGGGCGAGGACACTCGCCGGCTGAAGAGCGAGGGGGACACGTCCGCGGAACGGTCTTAAGAGAGTGAGTTGGGGGGTGGACGAGCCAGAGCCTCCCCCCTCCCGGGATGCAAGAAGAGGGGAGCAAGAGGGAAAGGGGTGGATGGAATGGGGGACAGGGAGCCAGGCTCCTCCACTACACATGACCTGGGAGAGTCAGCGGCTGAGGCCGGGGATAGAATGCTGGGCTAGTCCACTTCAGACTGCAGGTGGGGGGCGGTCATATGTTTGTTGAATCTGCCTCCGTGTAATGAAATCTCACTGTGTATTGTAAGTGAGCACATTAGAGGTGTAGCGTAGGGCTCGCCCTACTTTGCTATGTGCAAAGGGGAGGGAGAAGAGAGAATTCAGAAATATATATAATATGACCCCCCCCCAGTCTGAAGTGGAAGAGGCCAGGATTCATCTCTCTCTTCCCCCCCCCCCAGCTGAGGACTTCCTCCTCCTCCTGTGCGATGGGGGGGGTCACGTTAATATGAGGAGTGCGGGAAAGTGAATGGAATTGCGGGGAGGGGAAGGTGGATGGGGAAGAAAAGTAGGGGAGGGAATGAAGGGGCCAAAAATTAGGAAGGGGCTGTGGAGAGAGAGTGAGGATAGGGAAAAGGAGGGGGAAGAAAGCAGGAGTAGAGTAAATAAATAGAACTGGGGATGCATGCAGGAATGAGAAAGGGAGAAAGCGTGGGAGGAAGTGTGGGGACAAGGTCATATTGATGAGAAGATGGGTACATGGGAGCAGAGAGAGAGAGAGAGTAAATGGAAAGGGGGGAAGCAATGGCCAGATGAGATAGAAATGGGGGAGAATGGACAGGTGGATATGGGGTGGAGCTGCAGAGGTAGAGAGAAAGGGGGAAGAATGAGGTGTGATGTGAAAGGGAGAGAATGAAAAAAGGGACAGCAGAGAGTGAGGCAGATGAAGGGTAGAGAGGTTAATTAATTTCATAACTGGGGAGAGAGTGAGGTGAGGATGCGGTTTCGGTTGGGTGCTGATAATAAGAGCAGAGTATGAGACTTGAGCTGGGTGGGTTAATAATTGAGGAGGAGGTTAATTGGGGAGAATGTGGGGGAGTCTGCCTGTAGCCCGTGGGATTGTTCAAACTGACTTTCTAATGTCCCAATTCTTTGATGTCTGAATACCTCTCTGAGGATCTTTAGCAGATTTCAAGAAAGGGCTGGAAAAACTCCCAGGTGCCAGATTGCCCAAGCTCCTCGGGACCTTATACTGGCACTTAGAAATGCAAATCTTCCTGTTGTGTAGGAGGTGCTTGTTGGCTTTTGAAATATTTTTGGGTGGTAGAGCTGCTGGTCATTTCCGGGATACATTGCCAAGCTAAGTTGGCTAACCACTGCAAATACCTGGTCTCCCAGGCTCCAAGAAATGTGGCACTGATTGCAAGATTTTTCTCTTCTCTGCTCTGAGCTGGTTGTCAAAAAGTGGTGCTGACTACAAGGAGTTTGAAGCCTTCCTGTGTCTTAGTCCCCTTGATGCTGCTGCACCTTGGCAAACTGAGCCTTAGCTGTGCCTTGGGCTCTTTTTCTGGGCACTTGGCCAAGTTCTTTGGCAGATCTGCTGCTGTTTTAGAATGTCTTCGTAGAGAGTTGACCAGGTAATTTTCCCCAAAGAAATTAAGGCATGATTTTTCTAAAATCTTTTACACTTTGTAGATTAACTTTTAAAAGAAAACCTCCTCTAATACAGCTTCTGATCCAAAGGTGGTTTGGAACGTGTGTGTTAAGAGGCCAGTTGTATTTTTCTATCAATCATCTCCAATTGGGTTTCTGAAAAATAATTTCACTACAATCAGATTCTTATAAACAAGAGAAACTGCCTGTCAGACCCTTGATCCATCTAGCTTAGTGATGTCCACACTGACTGGCAGCTCACCAGGGGTCTTTCTCCTCAGCTCTACCTGGTGATAGTGCCAGGGCCTGAACCTGGTTCCTTCTGCATGCGAAGCACCACTCTCACTGAACTAATGGCCTCTCTCCTCTGTATCTTCAAACCCCTTGCTTGAAGCACAGGTAGTTCATGGATTCAGACCTAAGAAAATCCCTGCTGGATCAGACCAAAGGCTGATCTAGTCCAGTTCCAGCAACGTGTCTCTCACAGTGACCTACCAGTTGCTTTGGGAGAGCTCACAGGTAAGACATGTGAACCAGCATCTGCTGTTCAGAGCCGTACAGCAATGCAGTGAACCCTCTATTTAAGAGACCTCAATTTACAGACTTCAGAAACAGACATTTTCTTCTCCATTAAAAATTAGTCATATTTTCAAAGAAATAGGGAATACAGGCTTTGACGCCATGTAAACATTGAAATAAAACAAGTAAAAACACATTAAAATCGCGTAGCAAGCAAATGTTAGAATACTACATGATTTTAATGTGTTTTTACTTGTTTTATTTCAATTTTTACACAGCATCAAAACCCTTATTCCCTATTTCTTTGAAAATTGTTCCTGGCCATGAAAGCTTCCGCTCTTTACTACGTCTTCATTGACTACAATGCATTCAGATTTAATGGACTTTTGACATTAATGGACATCCCTTTGCCATTAGTTTCTTCAAGGGCAGTTAGTTTCTGCTGGTACAGGTGGGGGTGCTGCTGTTTTTATGCTCCTGCTCTGATTGAAGCCATGATCTTTTAAATTGTTTTTAGACACTGTTTTTATTAACTTTCATTAATTGTTTTTATTGTTTTAAAATGTGATACTTTTTATACTGTGTTTTTTGTATGTATTTTTTTTTCCTGTTGTAAGCCGCCTTGGGTCCCTTCGGGGAGAAAGGCGGGATATAAATAAATAAATAAGGGTAGTGCAGGGGATGTGGTCCCCAAAAACTGATCACTGCATGAAAAAGCGTTATTGGAGGCGTTGTTATAATGAGCAGGAAATGGGCGCTGATTGACCCAGAATGCGCTGCTCCCATTGGTTTCAATGGTTGTCAATCACACTAGGACAAAGAGCACTGTAATGAATCAGGACCAAAGGAAGCTGCATTATCAGCGGTGTGACTGTACTGCCTCTAAACCTGGAGGTAGCGCATAACCATCATGGCTAGTAGCAGCCAGTGATAGACCTGCCTCCATGAATATGTTCAGGCCCTTTTGAAAACAGCTAAGCTTGTGGCCATCACCGGATCAGCAGCGAGTTTCATAGATTAATTATGTACTATGTGACTAGCAAATGGGAAAAGTAGCGACTGAAGTGATGAAGCCACCATGGTGGAGTTTAAGATGTTTCTGTTACTGTAAATACCCTTGACATGTGAGAGAGGAATTGGGTAAAACTGGACCATTTCCTGGGATCAGTTCTTCTGTTATATGAGGTGTGCGACTATCGCTCCCCTAAACTCCACTAACATCTGTAGTTGAGAGCCCCCAATTCCAGGATCTGGAGAGCATAGATCTTCATGCTTTTCTATGATGTATTTGAGCGTTGACACAAATAATTGCTGCTTGGAAAAAATTCAAACAAACTTCACTGTTGTGTGCCTTTCTGTGTATTGGCCGATTCCACCCAGCAAATGACCTGTCTGACTTGTATATTTCTTGGGTTGGAATGTTTTCATTCAAATTAAAAATCAATATGATGAGAGCAACATTCTGTTTTTCACCAGGCACCATCCATGTTTCTAGGGCTCTGCAGAGAGCTGGCATTCCTGTTGAGTAAACCGTCCAATTCTACTTTGTTTGGCAGTGTACAGACGTCCGTGTCCCGTTGCCAGGAGTTGGAGCTAATACAAAGTGGGTGTTTCTGGAGCAAGACTGAGCTGGGCCAGGGTAACAGTCGGTCTGTTCCTGATTGCTGGAAACGCGAACACTTCTCTGCCTCAAGCAGAACAACAAGAAGGTAAAAATGCTTCTGGGGGATTTCTTATTCCTTGCTTTGACTGCAGTGACTGAAGGATCTCTGTAGGGGGGACGTTTCTGCCAACCCTGGAGAAATGGCAGGCCGTTGGTACAAGGGGAGAGAACTCGGCGAGGGAGGGAAAGGGAGAACATCCTGACAATTGGCTGTGTATTGGTGCAACTGGAAGAATGAAGGAGAGTTTAAGGAAGGGGGTAGACTCCAACCAGAGTGGCACTAACAACTCCAAAGAGCTGGCTATGCAGATATTACAAAGCTAGTACGGTGTAGCTCACTTACAGCATCCTTGCAAGGTACTTAACAGCCATGTTCTACTACATGATTTTCTCGAACCTAGTACCCTGCTGTTGGGTATGAGGTTAGAATAGATGATGACTATGAAAGAAAACTCTTATTCTAATCACATGAGTTGTATCATGCCTAAACTGGCTGTTTCTTGAAACTGACAAATCTATACTCTGAGTCCTTTATATTGGCAAACTAAGTTTTCTTTGGAGTGTTGTGGAGTTTGTGTGTGTGTGTGTGTGTGTGTGTGTGTGTGTTTAAAGAATTGAGCCCTGCAGGTGAAATGACTTGATTGTGGTTCATTGAAGTTCTTCGTTGTGTCTCTTTCCAACTGCTGTTTGCTTTCCCTGCAAACCGAGATTGTGTCTCCTGCCAGTTTGCATAATAACCTACTTGTGCAGCTGTAATTCAGGGACAAAAGGTTCAGGGACAGACGTGGCGTCTGTTTACAGGAGGCACAACAGTGAAATGCAGCATTGGTGGTGTGTACGTGAGGTCAAAGTGCCATCTCTGGCACTTCCTTTTCATCTTTCCGTGGAGGTTCTGGGAAAGGCCAGGCCAAGAAACCAGGGCTGCTTCCTGTCTAGAAAAGGCTAGTCTCATTTCTTCTGGCACTTCCTTGATTGAACAAAGTTTCTCCTTAAAAACTATGATCTGCTGAGGGATTGTTGTATATGTAGAAAATGGGCCTCCTGCCATCTGTGGGAGGGGAGGCTGACTTTGGTATCGCAAGCTTCAACAATCCTGGAAGTTGGGGGTGCCTGTAAGATCATTGAACTTATGAAGCTGTCTTATTCCAAGTGAGGCTGTTGCTCCATCCTGCCCAGGACTGTCAACCTTCTGTCACCTAGAGGTGGCCAACCTTCTACCATTAGGGCCTCTGTGTTCTTAAGAGTTGTGTAGAAGACAGAATCTTGGCAGCTGCAAGTGTTGATGGTGCTGCTAAAGCAACTGCACCTGCTGAAATGCCCTCACCTATGCAACCATTAAAGGGCCAGGAGCATTCATGATGTTGGAAGGTTGGCCACCCCGGTGTACTTCAGCTGCCTGGAAGCCTTTCCCAGCCCTGCCACTTGGGATTTCCAACTCAAGATGTTGTCAATGTTTTGAAGCTTGCTTTCGGGCAGGATGCTATAGGCTGTCCCCAGAATGATGAACTGAATCCCCCCCCCCAACATTTCCTAGTGGCATAGCTATATTTTTGAGTCCCTTTTTTCCATCTTTGATTCCTACAATTTTATTGTGGCCAGTTATGTATCCACACGGTGCTTGCAGCAATGTAGCTTCGCTGCACGTGTGCCATCATCTCTCCCCGCCCCACCCTGAACTCTTGGCTCATCTGACAAATCGAACGAGGGCAGCATTGACAGGCACTGACCTTTGAACTGGAGGAAAGCACCCAGAAGGGAGGCTTAAGACTGCAAAGCAAGCAGAAATGCCCATCTGTCTGAAGCCGTGTCGCTTGACCCTTAGATTCCCCTCCTCCACAGGGCTGCAACTTCCCTCTCCACCCCAGCTGATAGAGGCAAATCCTTTCAAGTGCTGCCTCTGTTTGCTGTTTTCTCTAAAAGCCCTGGAGAGCTGCTGCCAGTCAGTGAAGATAATACTGTACCAAGCCAGGTGGACCAGGAGGTCTGACTTGGTACACAGCAACTTCTTCCATTCCTATGTCTTGTTTTCTGGGATTAACAGCTATTTTTATTTCCTGCTCTTCTATTGTCCTAATCACTTCTGAAACCGTTTGTTGGCACTGGAAGGTGGAGCTTCTAGGTTCCCGTTTTTTAAATGCCCTATCATTAAAATGGTACCATCTCTTGATGGTGCTCCGGGGTTACTTCTGCACAGTCTCTGAACATGAGCTCATCCCTGTCATCCAGCTCACGTTCCTGACCTTTCTGTAAACTCCACCAGTGTAATCTCTACCAAGATTGCGCACTTGGTTGCCAGTGGTGGTCTTACGGAGGCAAAAGGGGGTGCTCGTGGCCCTCTGCTCCCGTTTATCAGGTTTTGTGGTAAGGGGTTGACTTGTGTAATCTCATCTGTTGGCCCATTTGCCTTGCGATGCCAAGACAAAGTTAGGTACCGCTGCAGAGTTCAAAGTTGCACAGTTGTTGCTATGCCAAAGTGTTACAATGCTCCTTGCTGCCAGGCAGTGCGAGTAAATACAGGCATTTGAACTGTGTTAGGAAACATCCCCTCATATAATCCTTTTTTTCTTTTCTTTTTCTTCTCTTACCTTAATAGGGGGTTTTCACAGTTGTATTTTTTAGCTTTCTAGGGTTTTTTAAATTTTATTTTATGTATTTTTCTTTTTTCTCACAAAATGAAAATTAAGTTTTTTAAAAAAGGAAACATCCCTTTAAAAAGGCAAAGGAGAGTCTTCTCTGCAAATGTTCGCCGTGACCTATAGGAATAATAATAATAGTACTTAGCATTAATATATTGCATTTTTGAATGTTCACATACATTACACAGTCCTTACACAATCCATTACACAACAGTCCTGTAAGGTTGGCCAGTGTTTGTTTACCAAATCCTATGAGGAAAAGTGCATAAGAACATAAGAAGAGCCCTGCTGGATCAGGCCAAAAGCCCATCTAGTCCAGCTTCCTGTGTCACACAGTGGGCCCACCAGATGCCTCAGGGAGCACACAAGACAACAAGATACCTGTGTCCAGTCGCCACTCCCTTGCACCTGGCACAGAGAAAACCCACTTCTAAAACCAGGAGGTTGCTTATGGCTTGTAACCTGTGATGGTCTTTTCCTCCATGAATCTGTCCAAACCCCTTTTAAAGGCATCTAGGCCAGATGCCATCACCACATCCTGTGGCAAGGAGTTCCACAGATGCTTGGTGTGTTTAGCCTGGAGAAGACTTAAGGGGAGATATGAGGGCCGTCTTCAAGCATCTGAAGGGCTGTTGCACAGAAGAAGAGATGGACTTACTTTCTGTAGTTCCTGAGGGCAGAACCTAGAACCCAGTGGGTTGAAACTACAGGGAAATAAATTTAGGCCAGATGTGAGGAAGGATTTCTTAACTGTAATGGCTGCCTGGCACTGGATCGGTCTACCTTGTGCAGTAGTGGCCTCTTCCTCATTGGAGGTTTTCAAGCAGAGGCTGGATGGCCATCTGCCAGAAATGCTGTTGCAGTTGACTTCACCAAGCAGAGGGTCAGACTAGATGACCTCCAAGACATCTTCGGACTCTACTGTTCTACAATTCTTATTTTCCAGTTGGCTAAGATTGCTGCCATGTTTGGAGAGTGAGCACAGCTGCACAGTCTACCTCCCACCGGTGACGTCTCTAGGGGGGTGCAGACCGCACCTGGTGACACCCTCGGGGGGGGGGTTTTTGACACCATTATTGGCCAAAATTGTGGAAACCTTTTGGAAAAACTGTATTTATGAATAATGCCATAACGTGTTATATCATTGGAAAGGTAATTTAAAGCAGAATGTAATGGAAAAAAACTGTGTTGAATTGTCTGTATTCTATCAGATGTTATGGCCAAATAAGCAGAAAAAGAAAACACAACTGCCATATGTAACAAAAAGTGGATTTCCTTAACCCAAAACTGACCAATAAGTGACTGTTCCGAGAGCCAATGAAGTGCTATGGGACCAATAAGGTGTTAATATGAGTCAGCTCTCATTTCTATGTATCAGAGCTAGTACTAGAACTTTTATTCAGTTGTGTGAGTATCATCAATTTGGCCACTGTTTTTTTGTCGATTACTGATTTGTTGGGTGATCTGTACTGTTAAATATTAAAATAAAGTTAGTGGGGGTGACACCATGAGTTACTGCACTGGGTGATACCAACTCTAGTGACACCACTGGGGTGACGTGATGAGCTCTCGCACCGGGTGACACAAACTATAGTGACACTGCTGCCTCCCACCGCTTGAACAGATCACAATAGGCTGCATCTGCCCTTGCAATGTGGCAATGCTCTTATCCCAGTCAGAACGGGCACCTGGGATGCTTGCTGCTGTCGGAACTGCTGCAGCGTTGCCTGACGGGGAGTTGTTGCTTGCCAGTAGTGAGCCAGCAGCCGGCTAATGACTTTTCTAAATATACTGATGTTGCTTTTAAGGCGTAGGGGACTAATGGTTCAAATTGTGATGAAGCTGGTTTGGTTAATTTTCTTGAGGCTGAGAGTTGTATCTGCAAGGGTAACAGCGCTGCATGAGGGGATACTGGAGAGAGCCATCACCATTGTACCACGTGTATGTTTGGTACCACATGTGTATGTTTGGATGTCTGTCTGGCCACTGCCAGAAGCAGAACACTGAGTAAGGTGTCCATTTGTCTAATCCTGCAAGGGAATTTCTATGGGGCAATAGGGTGAGCAGCATAGGAAGCTGCCTTCCTGAGTCAGACCCTCGGTCCATCTAGTTCAGTATTGTGGACACTGGCTGGCAGCAGCTCTCTAGGGTTGCGGGCACAGAAATATCTTCTCAGGCTTACTTGGAGATGCTGCTAGGGATTAACCCTGGGACCTTTTGCATTCAGAGCTGGTGTTCTGCCACTGAGCTCTGGCCCCTCCTTGTGTGGGGGTCTGTCCCTCCAGCATTGAATCTCAGCTGCCTGTACACTGCTGGGTAGATACAAGCCCCCCTCTGAGAGCCCAGGCACTTCAGCGTTGGAACGTCTGATTGAGGGATCCCAGAAGTACAGGTGGTGCCCTCCAGGTACTTGTACCGCCACTAAAAATAGCAACATCATCAGGTCTGAAGTTTGCAGTGTGGGAGAAGTTTTTTTTTTTTTAATAACTTTTTAAAAAAACCTGACAGAGCAACTTTCTTGCATGTTATGATTGTAAACTGGTGGGAATGTGATCCTAATAGCACTGAATTATTTTCTTGAAGCTCATGATACCTCGCTGGCAGGATAAGTTGTACAACCTGCACCTCAAGCCCTTTAAGCTGCTTCAGCCAAAGTACTGGAGAAAGGCGAGGAGATAGTAGACTGAACTAACAGAAAGTGGGGAAAGGATTCTGTGGCCCTTTGGGGTAAAACAGAGACCCTCTTCAGCACTTTATAAGTGAACGGGGCAGGCTTGCAAGTAAACATAGCTGCCCCATGGTATGTAGTTTGGCTCCCTGTGTTGTGGCCATCTCTCTCTCTCTCTCTCTCTCTCTCTCTCAAACAATGCTTCTGAAATTCGGATGGATTGCAAGCTTCTTGGGGCAGGGACTGGTTTGTGCTTACAGAAAAACTGTATAGCATAACGGCCGTACTGCGTGTGAATTCCACTGTATTCTATTATTGATATGGCGCCTACCGCATGCTGTTGTACAGCTGTGGTGTGGTGACGTTTTTCATAAGCACAAGTTGGTCCCTGCCCCAGAGAGCTTCCAATCTAACTTTCAAAAGCAGGAGAAGAACTTGGAGAGGGAGAGAAAAGGGGAGTGCACGGCAACAGAGCAAAGGTTTGCAGTGGAGCAGGGGGGGGGGAAGGTCAGGAATGAGATAAGGAAGTTAATATTTCAAAAGAAATAAGGAAGAAAATAAAGTAGAAGCCTGAAGGATGTTGCAGATCTTAAAGAAGCAATGGCTCTCTGCCCTTCCTTCCTCATGATTTCTGAGTGCTTGCAACAGTGTACGCACGCGCACACACATGCTCAGGAGTAAACTGTGGCGCTCTAGTTTCTGTAAAAAATCCTCCTCTGTCCACCTCCTTTTGTGCCTGCTGGGGCTCAGGACTGGAAATGTTTGAGCAGGAGGGGGAGGAGGGTATTTACTTTGGAGAGGAAGCAGTTAAAATTGGCAAAGGATGTCAGGAAATTGGATAAAGTGAGAGCCGCGTTCTGGTCTCATGATGCTGAGCTGAGAGTATCCATTGCGGTGAGGAGAGACGGAGTGGATGAACCATTCTGAGCTTTCTCTCCTTTTCTTGGCAGCCTCCAGAGCCTTAATCTAAAGAGCACCTGGCCAGAAGAGGTGAGCTAATTACATTTTGTCTGCCAGCTAGAGAGGGGTTCCTGGGTATTATCACTTCTGGCTTTACCCTGCGTATGTGACCAGGAGACAGCTCAGGTTTAGCTGAGAGAGCTCACCTGCATGTTAGGCAGTATCTGTTTTGGAGTGTGTGTGTTTTATTTCTTTTTTCTTCTGGGAGAAAACACTTGGTGGAGAGGGTGAGCTTTGGGCTTTCTGCTACCTGCCTAGGGAGCGGATCCGGATTCTAACAGACCAGGAAATTCTAGCTCTGTCGTGATCCCATCTTGGGAACACCCCACGTCCAGCTCATGCTGTCCGGACAGGTGGAATTGCTGTGAGACAAACTTCCTGATTTGACATCCACTTCCTGGCAGAGCTGCTATTGACTGCCAGGTGTGGGGATTTGCAAACCCAGGTATAATGGAAACCTGAGAGGTGCTTTGTACCTCTTGTTCCTCTGGAAAGTAATGAGGGCAGTGATTTCAGTGTAGCGCTCCAGTGTGAAAGACCACACCATCTTATTGTGCCTTCTTAAATACCTTGAGAGGAAATCCTCTGGGGAGCAAAGCTTCCTTGTACCGTAATCGACCTAAATGTGTCATTTTGATTAAACAGGGTTTCTTTATTTAATATGGGTTGAAACTAAAGCTTATTTTGGCCTCCGGAGGGTGTGGTGTTGGGGGTTTGTTTCATGTCAGACTTGGCCAGAATCCACATAACTCCTCAGACTCGCCCACAGGTTTCCGCACACCCAGTGGGGTGTTTTCCCTTTGGACATACCACAAACTGGTTTTGAAACTCTCTTCTTGGTTTCTAAAGCAGTTTGCCGCCTAGAGGCAAACAAGAGTTGGTTGGGGGGGGGGGGTGACAGGGGGACGACGACAAGCTGAAGGCCCGTGAAAAAGTGTTGCAGTTTCTTACCTAGGTTCTTTTTCTTTTAACAAAACCTCCAGCTTCTCAAGTTTCACACTAAGAAGATAGGTCTTGCATTTCTCTTGTAGAATTAGCTCACTTCCATACCTTTTTAATGATTTTTTTCCCCTTACTCTCCTTCCGCTGGTTGTGGGGAAGAGCTTGGAGGGCACCCAAATTGCTGCAGGCCTTGCTGAGCTTCGCTTCTCCTCCTCCTGAAGTTTCACCAGGTATGGTCTTCACCCTTTCAAGCTCCCACTTTGGCAATCTTGCAGGCTGGAAACCCAGGGGAAGGTGGTGTATGGTAAAAGAAGCCATTTCTGCAGTGGTGAATTCCGCATTTCAGTTTATTTTTATAGAAACATTTTATAGCTCGGCTTTTTTTTTAAAAAAGCTGTACGTACGTTGCTCTGGAGGTCTGTGTATGCAATTGTGACAACTGTGGCGCTCTGCACTTCCATTCCATGCCTATTGCCATGGGATGATGTATTGCATTTAGCCTCTTTCAGCCATATTGAAAAATGACCATTGCTACTCAAAGCTGGTGCTGGCGCAACATCCAGGACTGTTTACAATGCTGTTAGACACTCCCCCCCCCCCAAAAAAAAAGTTCTATGTTTGTATCACAGAAGCTGTAATCCTGGTGCAGATTGGTACACGAACTTGGCAGTCTGTGAAAAGGATTGGGGATAATTAGAACTGATCGTGACTCCACGTCTGAATTTGCTCATCTCTAGAACACCTCTGCCCATGTTTCTGCTTATATCACAAAACCAATTGTTCTTCGCATGTACCCTCTGCACTGTATAGTACCAGAGACCTTGGGGTGGTTTGTACAGTACCAGAGACCTTGGAGACTGCCAGTTCCAGCCCTACTACCTGAGGTTCTTTAACTGGAGGTGCTGAGGTTTGAAACTGGGACCTTCTGTAGCCCAAGTGTGTGCTCTGTCACTGAGCACCCCCTCCCAAATACCTCCAGGTGCCCCAATTGAAGGATAGGTGCAGCCCTTTAGAGTACTTACGAGTATTGTATGTGTGTGTGGTGGGGGAGGGAGCTGCCTTGCAGTGGAATCCTTCCAGCTGTTGATGCCAATGCCTTTTCAAAACTAATGTGAATATGCAGAGCAAACAGAGTGATGAGAACCAATGGACCTTCACCCATCCCCCCAGTCTTCTAGATGGCCTGCCCCCCCCAATCCTCCCCCCAAGATGTAGCTGCTGAGCTTGGGGGGGGGTGCTGCCCAAGTGTGCCTGAAGCCAACAACAGACAACAGGAGGCTTTCAACCTCAGCCTCTGGCTTCCTGTCAAGAATCGCACACACCTTGACTTGGGCCTGCCAGGCAACTTGGTCTTTTCACAGCAGCTGGAAAAATCCCAGGCGCCTAAGAATATTGACTTTAGCATCACCACACAGGGCCTGAGCCTTGGACTATTCGGCGGAGATGCCAGGGGAAGGAGGAGGGGGAATTCAACACCCTGCCTTCCATACACAAATCTGCCTGCTGCCTGGCTGCCTTTTGACTTCCGCCCACAATTCCCACCCTTCTCTTCACTACTTGTCAGCACAGCTCATTAAGAGACCACGTACAGGTCCCAGGTTCAAATGTGCTACCACTAGTCTTCCTTCCTTCAGAGGCTCTCTCAAAGTCCAATTCTCTGTGTTGCCTGCAGCTTAACCCCTTAGTCTTTGTCCCACCATCAAAACCAGCCCCAGACTTTTCCCCACCTCTAAGTTTGGAGAGAGGGGGCAGAGATCAGCCCTGCAGTTGCACTGGGCTTCTAAGGTCCTCCTCAGCCCAGCACAACCGCTGGGATGATTCCCTTCCCCGGGAGATGGTGGGATTGTCCCTGCTGTTCCCATATGCATGCTTACTTGGGAGTAAGCCCCACTGAGCACACTGGAGCTTACTTCTGAGTAGATATGCATTAGAATTGTGCTGGAGGAGAGAGTGACAAGTTCTGATGACCTGACCATAAGTTTTGGCCAGCCAGAATTTGTGGAACGCTTGTTAAACAGAGGTTTGGAAACCACACGGTAGTAGTTTATGTGTCATGCGTAGCTTCCAGCTACATGGCAAGTTCAGTCATGTCATGCTCCCTACCCTTCCAAGAGGCTGAAAGTGATGGTAATCTCAGGCTTTACTGCTTGGCTGAGGGCTACAGGCTACCATTTGCCCATGCAGTTAGAAAGCTGTCAGCTGGTCAACCATGTGCTCTTGTTTAAATCTCTGTGGCTTCCATTCTCTGGGAGCTGTTGAACCTTGAATATTGGGTGGCCGTGTGTTTCCTCTCTCCATTTGATCATCAGCGGTAATGAAATTAAATGGATTTCAATCTCCAGCCTCCTGTGTGCTTATCACCTCCTGCCTAATTCAATTTAAAAGCCTTTTGGGAGCAGGGGAGGCTAAGGATCTGGGGTGCCAAAGGCGGTTGGAGACCTTTCTGCTGTCTGGTAGGCTCTTTGCGGTAATGCAATTGTACTGATCTGTTCCCAGTCAGAATGCATGGCTGCCAATTAAGCACCCTGTTCCTCCCTCCCCTGGTTTATTGCTGATGCAATTTGAAATCAGGCTTGGACCCAATTATACCTTGTGGCAGCAAAAGTTAACCTTTGTTGGTGTGTTTATCTGCAGCTTCCAAGCAGAGATCTGATTAAACGTGTCCCTTTCCACCCACCACTGCTGCTCCCTCTTGGGACTTTGTGTTCCAGGTCTGCCCTCAAACCCCTTGCAAGTGTTCCAGGTCTGGCACGGAACCGAGCAAGATGGGGCCACAAACTCCCATCTTGCTCCGTTCTCTGTCCACCTGGCTGCTTAAAGGCCCTTCTGTCTCTGACCGTTGCCAACCCACCTGCACCCTTTCCCTCCCTCATTGCGACGTACCTTTTGCTTCTGCCCAGCCATAGAGGAGCAATCCTGAATGGCTGTTTGCTGCCCTTCCCAATGCAGGGGACAGCCAGCATCAAAACCTGTGTTGCCCTTCCCAGTGAGGGGCAAAAGTAGAGCAGCGTTCTCCAAAAATGTCTCCAAAAGCTACATTTACTACTCTCTTAACTTCGTCTGCGTTCAGTCTCCTATGGCATGCATTATATTTTTTCTAACCATGTATTGACATTAAATGGAAGCTTTTCCATCTTGAAGCCAGCTGTGGATTTATTTTTTAAACAAGTAAATGTTTCCGCATCCTTCTATGAATTTTTCCCATTGCTTACAATAGTCCAAGCTGATTTTCACCACACCAAAGTCTAGAAACCTTGGTTGTTTTTTTTTTTTAATGAAAGTCTCTGGTCCTAAATTGACCAGCATCAATTTATGTTTTGTATTTTGACCCTGGCCTTTTAGACCAGAGATGTGTGTATTCAGTGCAAGCACAGGAATGGGCGTTGGCCACAGCATTCAACACCCCAGGAATCCTTCATTTTTGTTTTTGAAAGTCAAGTTTCTAGGCCTTAAGACTGAGAAAGTCAGCAGTGGGCCTTCAGTTTGTCTTGAATTGGCTACAAACATGCTGCTTCCTTGGGAGGTGCTCCTTTATTTCTTACATGTCTCTTCCTAATGTCTGCTGTCGTGTGTCTTCCAGCCTTGTGCAGCATCACTCGCCAGGGGTCAAGATGTCCCATGACCATCACATGTCGCACATGGGCCACAATATGAATGGCTCGGGCTCAGCAACACCCACCTCTGATCCTCACGCGCACCATCACCCGACGACGGCATCAGGACACATGCATGGCGGAGGAATGATGATGATGGTGAGCAGAGCACAGACCCAGCTTTTGGGCAGGGGAGAAGAAAATAACCCAACTTATTATAAAATATTATTATTATATTAATATTCTGTAATATTAATTACAAAATAAAATATTAATATTATAAAATAACCCGTACCAAAACGTCCTAATTATATAGTGATCAGGAGGAGCAGTCACTGAGGAGGAGACATTCCTGGGGGGGGTCCCTGACCCCTGCCTAAGGTTGTGGAAGAGGATGGGGTGGGGGAGTCCTTCTGGTGCATTCACACAGTCGCTGCAATCCAGCGCAGCTAGTTTGAAACCAGGATGCTGACAAGGCCCTGCAGTTTGTAAGCTTTGTCTCCAGCATGAAACTGACGCTTTGTCTTTTGGGCAGGATATGACCTTCCACTTTGGCTACAAGAACGTGCCTTTGCTGTTCTCTGGGCTCGTCATCAACACGCCAGGAGGTGAGTGAGGTGGGCTGAATGGCAGAACCCTTAGTGCTGCTAAGATGGACCCAAGGAATAACAGGACCAAAGCTAGAGTCCTTGGTAGTGCACTGCCTGCTTGCCTGGAGTTATTCTGTTGCAACACAGGCTTCAAACCTTCTCCTTCAAGGAGCTCTTGACCACAGAACCCTGGTGTGTGGCAGAGGATTCTGATGTATGTTTTAGGATGGGGTCTTTCAACAGGCAGGGCAGGACCCGGGGTGGGTTGTAACCTGACCTAAACTGGGTAGTGGCAATGCTGCTGCCACTGTTTTGCTTTGAAGCTCAGGCTTGCACCATTTGAACAGTAGCCAGGACTAGGAGTCTTAAATGAAGTCAATCCCACTGAAGACTCTGGCTTTAGAGAGGTTGCTTTGGCCAACCCCCCCCCCCCCACACACACACACACACCTACCTGCAGTGGGCCCCTTGTTCTCATCCACCTGCTTCTCCTTGCCTCCTCTTTCTCTCCCTCCACTTTTCAAAAACACTATTTTACAGGCTCTCGCCTTGCCACTCTCTGCCCCTTCTTGCCTTCCATCTGGCCTGGAAAAGGAAAGAACGGGCATAGCAACATAGTAGCTGTGTGTGCAGAATGGCTGCCAGCAGGCAGGAAAACGGGGAGGATAAGGAGCCGTAGGCTCACTTGTCTACCTGCCTCATGCACCGGCTCTCAGAGGTGGGTCCTGTGTTGCAGCAAAGGGTTTGAAGTGGGGCCCACCTCTTGGCAGCTTGAAGATCACTATCTTGGGAGGCATGACCAGTTCCTGTGCCACCCTGGTGCAGCCTGTTAGGTGTCACTTTACACTTTATAAACCTCCAACCCAGTTGTACACTGCAGGGCCAAGCTGTCTCTCGGGGAATCTTGTCTGCCATTCCCAATTTTTCTCATTGAGAAGCTTTCATGCAAATCCCAAGGCAATGCAGGATGCTGTGATTATCGTGCTGAGGGGCAGCAGTTTTCAGTTCCTTGGAACATGGTACTGAGTGATGATCTTAACAAACCTGACTCTTGTAGCTGGGCCCTGGGAGCTGCTTTGGAGTGATTGCATAACCTGTTCAGCTGAGACACTAATGCTTCACAAGGCACTTTCGTCCCTCTCTCTGTCAGAAATGGCTGGTGCATTTGTGGCTGTTTTCTTTCTGGCCTTGTTTTACGAGGGCCTGAAGATCGGCCGCGAGAGCCTTCTCCGGAAGTCGCAGGTCAGCATCCGCTACAACTCCATGCCTGTCCCTGGACCAAACGGTACCGTCTTGATGGAGACGCACAAAACAGTCGGGTGAGCAAACATCTCCATTCATGGGAGACTTGAGGAGAACAGCTGTAGCTAAGTGGTAGATCTCCTGATTTGCATGCAGAATGCCCGGGATTCAAGTCCTGGCATCCAGTAGGGGTGGGAAAGACCCTTGTCTGAGAATCTCTCTCAGTCCGTGTAACTGGCCCAGATGGACAGAGGAGCTGATTCAGTAGGCAGCTTACGTTCACCTGAAAGACAACTCAGATGTGACCCATTCACCCCTGCTCTGTGGCATGCCTTGTTCTGTCAGGTGCCGGGGGGATTCTCCAGGCAGGGGGCCAGCAGCTATTCTCCACCAAACCTTTGGGAACTATCAGACCTTCAATGGATGAAAAATTGTGCTTTTCATGTAGAGCGTTGGTGCCAAAGAGTTGAGAGTTAGCTCTAATGGAAGGACTGACACAACGAGATCCGTGCAGTGAATAGTAATTCGTGTCCGGGAAATGCAGCGTTGCTCGACACCAGATAAATGATTCTTGGAGCGATCCGATCGTTGTGTAAATACCCGTATCCATCTCTGTCCGATTTTAATTGCCATTAACATACCTGATGCTGTATTTTCTCTGTATTTCATCAGTGACACTTCAGGCTCTCCCACTTGTTTTGTGTGTAAGTGTTCTGCTTTTCCAGTATGAAGAGTTTGAAACTATTTCACTATTTCACTATTTCAATAAGAATATCTGAAATGGAACCGCCAGGGTAGTCCATCTCCTCATCCACCCGGTTCCTTCAGCGCGGCCTGTAAGGTTGGGCTCCCTGGATCCTGTCATCCTTCTGAATCCAGAGCCTGCCTGTTTGTTTAAAAGATCTGTAGGTCTACTTTTCAGCCAAAAGTTTCCTAGGAAGCTTGTTTAAAAACAACAACACCTAAACCCCACAAGCTTTGCTTTTATCCGCATTCAGGACAGATTTCAATTCACATTTATCTTCTCTGGTAACAAATGGACCTATCTATGGGTCCTGTGACAGGTTGCAATGGATGGAGAGGACAGGGCAGAGAAGGGGCACACAGTGTCCTTTCTCTCCCTCTTCCCCTTGCCTCAGCGCTGCCTTGAGTGTGACCCCTCTCCAAGCTGCTCCTGCTGTTGTAAATCATGCCGAGGGGCCTTGTAGCTATATTTAGAAAAGCACGTCCTGTAACGTGGCACATGAAAGCAAGCTCTTGCTCCATAATTGTTCAATGCTTTTTGGGTAGCTTTGAGATCTCTACAAATCCATTCCCATAAGGACATATTCCCCTCCCATTGTTCCTGAGATCTTGCATTCCACATGCTGACACTTTTTTTTTCTCCTCCCTCACCTCCGCTTCTGATTCCTCAGGCAGCAGATGCTGAGTGTCCCTCACCTCTTCCAAACAGTGCTGCACATCATCCAGGTGGTGGTCAGCTACTTCCTCATGCTCATCTTTATGACCTACAACGCCTACCTCTGCATTGCTGTGGCAGCAGGTGCAGGAATGGGCTACTTCTTCTTCAGCTGGAAGAAGGCAGTCGTGGTGGACATCACGGAGCACTGCCATTAACGCCGGGCAGCAAGTCCAAGCCTTTCCCTGCGGTCTCCAGGAAGGACAAGGTTCGGGCCCAAACTTATTGAAAACACACCACGACAACCCACAGAGCGCTTCCCCCACCAGCCTCCCGGGGATAGTCCCTCTGCCTCTTGCTCCCCTCTCTTCCCCAAGGAGGGGCTGGCGGTGAGAGAGCTGCTGTCTGGCTAAGACGGGCCCCTTAGGACAGCCAGCTTATATGATAGAAACAAGGCACATTTCTGATCTTAATTTTTTTTTAGACTTTTTACCATGATTGAAAGTAGCTGGCAGGCTGATGTAGAAGATGATTCCACGCTCTTTCAAATAATACGTTAAATGGCATATGCTTGGATTTTGCAGGGTAGCAACTGAGCGGTTGTACTCCATCACTGGTGGCGGCCGGGGGCTGAAACGCGACAGCTATTGTAACACCAGTGCCTCTGTTCGGTACTACATCAGAGGTCTCTGTCATCAGCTCAGAGGCTGTTCGTGTCTTGCGTCCCCAGGTCTGAGTCCAGCTCTGTGAGGTTTTTTCCCCAGACGAGGCAGTGACATTGGCTCAGCTCCAAAACGAGGTACGGGCAGGCCGTCTCTCTTGGTTCGGCATCCCGTAGCACCTGATTTTCTGGACCAGCCGTGAGGCTCTCCACAGCTGTGGGTAGTGCGACATTGTTGTCGCAGGCTTGCTGTGTCCACTGTGACTCAATTTTGAAATGTACACAATGAACATAAAACATTACTTTAAAAAAACAGTAATATTTTAAATAAACGGATAGAACAAGCACTTGTTTCAGTCTGACCTGCAGAGAGGAAGAAGCAGAATGTGTTATCTTAAGCAAGCGAGTCTGTCTTGTGTACATCTAATGCTACCTCAGGCAAGGTGGGATCAAGCAGCCCTAAGCTGTTTCCATTCCAGTGATGTGTATCTCCCATTCTTGACTAATCCATTTCTGTGATGCCTGCTGTGCGTTTTCAATTCAAGTGGACAAAAAGCAGCACAGGGATTATTAGCAAGTGAATACTGTCATCCCCTCAGCTACTGCATAGAACAGTAGACCAGGGTAGACAGTGCTCCTCCAACCAACCACCCATTGTGAGAAACTTGATTTCCCTAGCAAGACAAAAATTCAGAATGGGACCCTTGGGGAGGAATACCACACTACAGCACAGACAGTGGCAGCTGTCTCTAGAATGCAACCTAGGTTTGAAACTGCTGGTTTCAAAGGGGTTCTACCCAAGAGGGCCGCTGGGCCCTGCTGCCTAATGAGGAAGAATTGGGCAGAACCACAAATCTGCTGCCGCTTTAATTTTATGCAAGAGGCTGGTTCTGTAGCAAGGAGAGAGGGCAGTCCTGAGAGTGCCATTCAGGGCTGATTGTCTGTGTTTGCCATTGCTTACTTGGTGTCCCTGTGGCTACAATAGGAAGGACCTGCTTGGAGCAGATCCCACAAACACAGGTAGCATTGACAGAGGTTACGGTTAGAGTTTGTCTTCTGACCTCGATGGGTTTGTTCATGAAGAGCTGCTGCTTAAGGCTTGGGCAGTTTGAGCAAAAACATCCTTAAATGCAACTGCTAAATCTCTGGCAGCAAGTGAGTGTCCTGCTGCCCCTGCCAGAAATCCATAGTGAGGATGTGTGCAAGAAAACATTCCACAAGGAGTTGGGCCAGTACTCCCCCTGCAGTTAAGAGATAAGAATTATCTTTCTTTCTAAAGGAGCAGTGGAGAATATTTAGACTGTATTTGCAAGGAGTTTGAGTGGCCAAACAGCACATAAATGAGATAGTTGGCAGTTATTTATCTCGCATTAAAAGTGATGTAGCAACCAGTGACTCAAAGGGACACAAGGCAGGGCTGCTCCAGTTACAGTAGCCCAGGCAACTGTCTGCGGCTGCCAAATTTTCAGACACACCTGCATCAGCCCTATAAATGCCCCACAGAGAGAACTGCCATTTGCATTTCTGGAGGATATGCCTGGAGGCAGTTAAGCGATCATGCTGGTTGGTAGCCCTTGTGTTTCAGGCCACAACTGAGAGCCTGCTGATCTCCACTGCCTGTTTGGGACATCACTGTTAGGACTGTAGCAAAAAGGCCTTTATAAAGTGGTGTGTGATCCTGCATAGTGTTAAGCAAGCCAAAGCCCAATGAAATCAATTGCCTGCCTTAACTGCATAGGCTTGTTCTATTGAATCCGTTTTTTAACGATGCCTAGAAATCTGGTGATAGTATTTATTCCAGCTGAATTAAGATTATAAGGAGCCCTGCTGGGTTATCCCAAAGCCCCTTCTAGTCCAGCACAGCACTCTGTTGTCCACAGTGGCTAATGAGAGACCTCTGGGAAGTCCATAAGCAGAAGATGAAGGCATACCCCTTTCCCCTGCTGTTCACCTCCAGCAACTGGTATTCAGTGACTTTTGCCTCTGAACATGGTTTCTAGCCATGATGCCTAAGCAGGACTGCCATCAGTAGACCTCTCCTTCCTTGTGAGTCTGTCAAATCCCCTATGAAGCTAGTGGACATCACTGTATCCCATAGCTGTGAACTTCATAAACTAATTACCCAGGGTGTGAAGAATTGCCCACCCTGGACCCTACTGCTAATAGTGTGTGATATAGTTACTGCAATTAAACATGAAAATAATAGGCTCTTGATCATTCAGTGTGGTGCTATTGTCGCTCGAAAGAGTGGCTGGGGCAGAGACTTATCTGAACCATGTGCTGTTTGATTTGGGGTGCTGCCCTCTGTGCAAGGTATGCGCTACCCTTGCCAAGTTTGAGCTCCATCCTCAGCTGACTGCGCTGTATTTGTAGCAAGGAAGGATCATCTGTAAGCAGCCAGAGAAACTTTTTACAAATAGGTTGAGAGCAAGTGTGACTTCCTTTAAGGCCCTCCCTGGCCCCATGTGAACAACTTGGATGCAGGTGGGCAGTCAGGCTAACAACGTTTCTGGGATGTCATGCAAGGCTGCTGCAAACTTGCATCTGCCTGGAGCATCCAGCCAGGTGGGGAGGCAGATTAGCCACACTTCTGCAGTGTGAGGCTACTCAGCCAATCAGCTCTCCAGGCGAAGGCACTTGTGCCACCGGAGTTTGACACTTTGCCACACAGTTCACCGTCCACCTAAACGGTGACATTCTCCAAAAGTGGAGGGGTGGTAAGTGAACCAGCTTTTTCCAGCTCTCTAGCTGCTCCTGGGGAGCCTTACAGGTTTACAGACTTCTATAAAGCTCCACTCTACAGACCAGCCTCAGCAGGCTTCCACAGTATGTATTGGAGAAGAGGGAAAATCTATCCTGTACCAAGGTACTCATCTTGTCTGAACGTGGAACGAATACCATGTTACTGTCTCTTTGTGCCATCTGCCCAAACTCATCCTAGCTCCGACAGGGTGGTGGTGTTACATAGCCCCACGCATAAGAAACAACGGTGCCTTGAGAACACGTCTCCAGACTGTCGTCTTTTTCCTAGCACACTATGTATGGATGTATATTGTTTAATGCAGAGTGCCTAACCTAATGCAGTTCTATAAAAATGTTAACCAGTCTGTATGTAAACTAATAAAGCAGAACATATCTTACAGTAGTGGTGGATGTGTGGAATGTTTGAAAACCAGCAAAAGTGCCACTAAATGTTAATGTGAGGATGCAAAACCAAACATGCCAGCATTCTTGCTAAAAGGCTGTTTCACAGTATTAAACATGGCTTTATCATGTGCATCCAAAAGAGCTTTAACTCTTCCTGGCTTGTGCACCTGTACATTTAGGGATGATGTATACACACACTGGAGGCAAACCAAGCTGTGTCTGAGCCACGCCAACACAGTTTGACAGTGCATTTTAATTAGTGCATTTAATGAATGCTTTAATGCATTTTAGTGGCTTCTAAGAAGCAGTGGAAGCCAACCAGCATGTTACAGTACTAACCTCAAAGAGGATTGCATTACTCTTTGCCTGTGTTGTGCTGTGCTCTCTCTCTCTCTCTCTCTGAGCTACAGCCACAGCAACTGGCATGCAGTTGTACTGCCTTTACACAGAGATTCCACCTAGTTGTGATGCTAACAGCCACAAGATAAAGTATCTGAATCCCCTTTAAAGCCCTCTGGGCCAACTGCCATCACCACATCCCATGACAGAGAGCTCCACAAATCCAATCTTCTTTAGGTATGAAAGTACTTTCCCCTGCCACGGACCTCCAAAGAGCAATCCCCTTGGACAGCCCGAAAAGGCAGCTAACTAGCACGTGACTTCGGGGCCCTTCTCACCCATCTGTGTTCATAGCAAGACTTTGTAAGGAACCTGCAGGCAGTGTGTAAGAAAGGCATACCCATTCTTCTATGAAGAATGGCTGGGACACTTCCTTGCTGCGAATGCGCAGTACTACTTTTTGCAACCAACCACTCTGCTGTCTGTTCTTCAGGGTCCGAGGACTTGCTTCTGTCCATATGATCTTGCCTTCTTGTGAGTGGCCTGGTTGAGTGGCCACAGCTCTTCAAGGTCTTCCCCATCACCTTCTACCTGATCTGTTTAGCCAGAAGACTGAAGCTGGGCCCCTTTGCGCACACAGCACATGCTCTGCCATGAAGCTATGGCTGCTTCCAGGCCACTCAGCTTCCACAAAGTTCTGAATTTCATTTGAAAAACCTTATTCCTTCTGCATTGCAAGTACAAAAAGTGCACTCAATTCTTATACAATATTACTTGTTAAATACTACCCATGTTTTGGGGTATTTAAAAAAAACATTTATTTAAGACATGGGAGCTAAGAAGTTTGCATGAAGAAAAAAAAAAAAGGAATCCCATCCCTCTTTGGGGGAAAATAAAGTCTCCCACTGACAGAATTTCTTCTAGTGGCAAAAAAAGCCCTCCTTTGGCATTTCGAAGTCAGCCCATCATTGCCACTTAATTCCTGCTTTGCCCAAAGGCACACAGCCACTGCGGAAGCCCAAACACCGCGCTTCTAGAATTCAAAGTTTCCAAACTGAGATGAACGATTGTTTGGTTTGGGCTGCGGTTTGTAGCCAATCCGATCGTGTATCATCTGTTCCCGGTTCTTGTGGTCGCTGTTTAGTCCCAGGGCTCCCTCGCTGTCGCTGGCTCCCACCCCATCCACATCTTCACGCTGTTTCTTACGGCCCTGGAAAAGGAACAGAGAAGCTACTCATTGAAGGTTTCCAAGCAGAGGCTGGATTGTCGCTGGCAGGGATGCAGCAGCAGTCCCCTGCACTGAGCAGGGGGTTGGACTAGATGACCTCTAAGATAGTTTCCAACACTATCATTCTACTACATACACAGAAATACCCAAAAGGCGGTCTCCAGCGCAACCACATTCCTACCCACCACCAAACTGCAGCTGGACCCAAATGAAACCCAAAACGTGTTCCAGGGGCAAACCCTAACTGAACCTACATCTAAAATCAATGTGATGCCTTGAACCAGCACTGAATCCCTAAACACAAGAAATGTTTACTGGTTCAAAATACAGCATGTGGCTCAGTAATCAAGCTCCCAGCTTTCAATTGTAGGATTCATGTTTTGTGTCTCCTCATCCTCTTGCATGTATCTCCCATTGTAAAAACCTTTTAAAAAAAATCAAAATAAAACAGTTTTTTAAAATACTGTTTCTTCAAGTTAAATGGGGCACCCCATAGACCTGAATGCACAATGTCTCTGAGAAGATGCAGGATGGCTCTTTCCCTACAAAGGCATGCTCGTCTAAAAAGGAAGTGCAAGTGTATATGCACAGAGAGTAGCTTTTGGAAAAAGCATCCTAGTAAGCAAGTCTCCCCTGGGCACATGCAGAGTGTCATTTCTTTTTGCAAAGGACAACCTATAGACCTGAACACACACCACTTTCGAGAAGAAGCAAAGCTGTTTAAAGTGGCAGAATGCCGCTCTGAACATGCAGAGTAGGCTTTTTAAAAGCCCCTCTGAGAATGCAAAGATCCCTCTGGCTGGGCACATGCAGAATATCTCTCTCTTCATTGGGACACCTTCCGGGCCTGCAAAGACACTGGCTCGGACTGAGAAGCAGCACGGAAGGGACCTCGGGGGGCAGCGTGCGTACCTCTGAGCATATGCAAAATGAGTTATTTTACAGCACCTCTCATGAAGCAGCGCTACGACTTCTTCTCCATCCGTCCCCTACCTACCTCCAGCTCCTTGCGGGCACCCTCGAACTCCTCTATGTCATCCAGCTTCAACTCTAACCGGGTCGGCTTCCTCCGTAGCATCTCCGAGCCGGGCCGTGACGCTTTCCCGCTGCGCATGCGTAGTACTACCATTAGCGACGACCCGCTCGGCCTCCCTTCGAGGCGCAACTGATCCCGGCAAGGTCAGAGATCCGCATTGGTTAGAATGGCAGGAGGACAGAAAAGCGCCGCCGTGATTAGCTGAAGACTCTCCCCGCTGCGGAAGCCGGTGCTGCAGTAACCCGGAAGTGGTTGCTAAGCGCCGTTTTGGTCTAGGTTTTCTAAGTGTAGGAAGGATGAGTGGCGGTAGGGCAATGCTGTCGTCGCGGCCCCCCTCGGTGAGTGAGTCTGAGTGGGCCGCTTGGGCCTTGGAGAGGCGGATTAGGGGGTCTCCCGCTACGCACATAGAAGAAAGATCCCGGTTCGGTCCCAAGCAGCAGCTCTGGGAAGGCTGGGAAAGGAGGACCCCGCCTGAAATCACGGTTTGCTGCTGCCAGTTGGTGCTAGCAAGGCTGAGCTAGGCGGACCAGGGATCTGACTCGGTAAATGGTAGCTTCCTAGGTTCATAGCTCAGGAGCAGAGCTGCCTGCTTTGCATGCAGAAGCTTCCGTCTGCTGTGTCCTCTCCAGGTAGGGGCTGGGAGAAAAGCCGTCCAACGTGAAAACCTGGATAGATACTGCTAGCCGGCACTGAGCTAGGTGGACCAAAGTTCTGACTTGGTAGAAGGCATTCTATTCATTTTTGGAATCATTAATAGCTCTTTTCATCATTCATGCATCAGAATCCTCTAGAAGCATAGAAGGAAAAGAACGGGTGCGCAACATCAATGACTGGCAGACAGTACAATGGTGAAAGACCGTAGCTTGGTGGTAGAGCACCTGCTTTGTATGTGGATAGTGAGTCCCAGGTGCCATCTCTGGTAGCATCCCTAGATAGGTATGGTGGGAGAACGCTTGTGCCTGGAATTTTGGAGAGCTGCCGCCAGGCACTGCAGGAAGTCCTGCGATAGATGGACTAACAGTTTGACTCAGGATAAAGCAACTTCTTATGTTCCTGTAGGGTTTTTTTTATCCAGCAGCTGACATTTTGTGTGTACATACACAGTGCGCGCACACACACGCAACGAAATAGATATCACTTTAAAACTTCTTTGATCAGATGTTTTGATGTCTTGCTTTCTTTCTCAGCAACACAGCTGTGACCTAAGCGAATGCTGCAAGCTAACAGCTTGAAGAATATGGGGTGGTGGTGGTAGAATTCTCAGCAAATATGAAGGTTGGCTCTGTCAGAAGTAAATGCCTTGCAGCAAGTTATTATAGTTCCTTTGTTGTCGTTACAGAGTTGTGCTTTTAACATTGTATAGAAAGGTTTGATGTTTTTCCACAGTGCCAAATGTGGCATCCAGGGCACTTGCATTCAATAGAGAGTGTGTGTGTGTGTGGGGGGGGGGGAAGTAAATTGGATAAAATCAGACAAACATTGGAAAGTTTTGGGACAATTTTTCTCACCAGCAGAATGTCAATTATGAGCATTGGAAATTGTGGCTGCAAGTCTCGGCATGCTTAGCTAGGAGCAAGTCCCAAATTAACTCCATGGAGTAACAGTGCAAAAGAAAGCACCTGAATGTTTTGACGTGCCCCTCTTTTTGTGGCAAGAGAGTACCACAGAGCAAAAATACACTACAGTGATGAGATCACCTCTGTGTCCTGTATGCTGCACATCCCCTCGTAACATCAAGCCTGGGAAAGGTGAGGGAGGGTGGGGAAGCCTTGTTCATTCTTGTGCTTCCACAGAAAACCAGTGCTGAGAGAGTTTTCTCATTGCAGGGTACGAAGACAAAGGCCTCAGATGACAATGATGCACCTCCTGCCAAGAAGGCCCCAATTTTCTATGGGAGTCTAGAGGAGAAGGAGCGAGAACGTCTCCTTAAGGGGGAGTCGGGGCTGTTGGGGAAGGATGCAGTCAAAGCTGCCATTGAGGCTGGCAACATCAACATCACAAGTGGTAAGAATTAGTACTGAGCTGCCTAGCAGTTGGAAGCATGGGTTGAGAATGCTGATGCTGCTGAAGAGGTTTATATAGCTGAAGGTTTATATAGCACCATCAGCTTGCAGTGCTATAAATATTACCCAGGGGGTAAGTAGATGCAAATTCAGTCATGCTGTTGCCTGTCTTCAGTTGTCAGAACCCAGGCCCTGAGTTCATCTGCACCTCCCTTTTGACCTCTTCTAAGTCTCACTTACTGGCTTTGGTCTGGGTCCAGGTGAGGTCTTCGACCTAGATGATCACATCAGCGAGCGGCAGGCGGAAGTCCTGGCCGAGTTCGAGCGGCGGAAGCGTGCCAGGCAAATAAATGTTTCCACGGATGACTCTGAGGTCAAGGCCTGCTTGCGAGCTCTTGGGGAGCCCATCACGCTGTTCGGCGAGGGGCCTGCTGAAAGAAGGGAAAGGTGAGAGAGAGGATGAATGTAAACGTGTACTCGCTGTCTTTCCCTGAGAATCCACTCGCCAGCAAACAATGGTAGTTTTAGCCTTACGTTCTTGTCTTGACAGGTTGCGTAACATTCTCTCAGTGGTTGGCACAGATGCCTTGAAGAAGACCAAGAAAGAGGATGACAAATCCAAGAAATCCAAAGAGGAGGTACTATGTGTTGAGTGTTATGTGGACCCAGCCGCTGTTTGGATTCACAGTGTCTTGCTGAAAGAGTTCTGGTGCTTCTGGGTTAGACTCGGTGGCTTCCTGCAACACTGGAGTCCTGACACCTCTCGTTTGAGAAGTTAACAGTTGATCTTATTGCCTGTTGAGCCATCTCAACTGAGCTGTAGTCAGGGTGGGGCTAGTTAGTGCACTGTCCCACCACGGATGGGGGCGGGGAGGCAGGGAATGGCAATCTGTGTTCAAAGAATGAGTGCTTGTTTTAAGAACTGGAACAATTAAAATATAAAAGATGTGGCCCACCAAAAAGTTCAGTAGTGCTCCAAAGTCCAGCACCTGATGTGCATGTCTCTGCTTGCGCTCCAGTTAGCTGGTCACCCAATGACAGGGCTTCAAGCACCCCAGAAGTACACCACTTATATAGCCCATTGTGTAGGTTTCTGTTGGTTCTGAGGAAGCTGCTGATCTCCCATTTATATATTTGAAGCCCTGTCTAGCACCATGGCTGCCCCACCTAAGAGAGGTTGATTATGATCCTTTGTCTTAACATTCCTTGCCATCAACTTCCTAACTCTGAAGATAGTTTTTTTTCTGTAAGGAATGTTACAAGGGTGTATTGCATCCCCTCAAGAGCCCCAGTCCTTATGCTTAACGTCCCTGCTTTAAACATGCTACAAAACTGGGCCTTTGTCCTTTCAATATTGCTCTTATGAGGAGGAGTTCCAGCCCACAATTGTACACACTTAACTCCTGTTGCATATATAAACCCTTGGGTAAAAATGCCTTAAAGCATTGATCTTCAACCTTTACCTGAAGGTAAAGGTCACTGTAAGTCTTTGTGATTTGGCCGGGACGGGGGTGACAGCACTTCCGAGTTTGTGCCATCACTGCCTCCGACTAAATAAAAAAAAGGGGGGGTGGACTTACCCATCTGTGTTGGCAGCGAGAACCTGGATTGTGCGGTGTCTCCAGCTGCCTCCACTGACAAATCCAAAAACCCCTTTTTTCACTTAGTCGGAGGCGACACAAACCTGACAGTGCCTCTGCCGCTGTCTTGATGTCATGGCTGAGTCGCCACTCCCCTTAAGGGGAATGACGTTGTCTCCCTCCGGACTTTGGGATCGCAACCCCAAGGTTGAAGATCACTGTTTTAATGAAAGTGAAGGGGCTTTATTGGGGGTATCTCACAAGAGACTTCTGCTCTCAATTGTTCTTGCTTCTCTTTAGTATCAGCAAACCTGGTACCATGAAGGACCAAATACTCTGAAGACAGCCAGGCTGTGGATTGCCAACTACTCGCTTCCTCGGTAAGGAACTCTGCCAAGGCCTTGGTATATGCCATTGCCCTTGCAAGAAGGGGAGGTGGGACCTTTAAAAGACGAAGTGACCCTAACAGAAGAACTGTCACCAAGGTAGCTTTCAGACCTGTTGAGGGCAGAGAGGAGAGACCTAGAAGGGCCTCATGTCTCCATCTTGGTTTCCTGCTCTAGAGCGGTGAAGCGGCTGGATGAAGCCCGGTTGTTCAAGGAGATCCCCGAGGCCACGCGGACATCCCAGAAACAGGAGCTGCACAAATCTTTGAGGGTAGGACTGTCTTTGCCATATCTAATGTTCAAGACACCGGACTGCTGGAAAGAGAAATCCTTCTGTGTGTTTGCTTCCCTCCCCCAAAGCCACTGCTCAGTGGCCGAACCTGTGCCTTGCATGCAGAAGGTCAAGTCCCTAGCAACATAGCGCTGGGAAAGCACTATGGGAAAGACCCCGTCTGCTGCTGACTATTGCAGAGAATACTGAACTAGGTGGACTCTGTGTGCACATTAAGGGGATGAGATTAAGCTCAATCTCCAAGCACGTTTTGCATGCAAACGGTCCTGGGTTCAAGCCCTTGCACCCCCTGCTCAAAGAATGTCCGGTAGTAGGCCCGGGAAAAGAAATGTTTTAAAAAGCCAGTCACAGTACAAAATATTGAGAGAGAGTGAGACCAATGACTTGGTCTAGGGCAGCTTCCCATGTCAAAAACACCATGTCTTGAACCTTTTGGACAACTTGCTTCCCTGGAAGCCTTGTCCTCTTTGCTCCTCTCAGTTCACCTGCTTTGGTTAACTCTGTGATTCCTTCAATGGCAACCTGTGTTTTTTCTTTTCCTTCCAGTCTTTGAATAATTTCTGCAGCCAAATTGGGGATGACCGACCAATTTCATACTGCAACTTCAGCCCCAACTCCAAGCTCTTGGCTACAGCCTGCTGGTAAGGTTTTTTTCCTTTCCTCCCCCCTCTACCCCTGTTAGTTCTCCTGACTTGTGCAGAAGTGGCCATGAGGGCTGTCGGGGAGAGCATTCGGGGAGATCACAAATTTGAAAAGTGCCTGAGGTGGGGGGTAGGGGGTAGAATCTGCCTGAATCCTGATGCTGCTGTGAAGTATCTGCCCTGTTTGACATTTTTAGACTTGAAAGCAACACAGCTGTTTTTTAGACTTGAAAGCAACACAGCTGTTTTCTGTGCATGCATGAAGCTGAAATGTTTTACCGTTCTGTTTTTTACCTATATTTGTTACTCTTTAAGCTGCCTTGAATGTTCTTTGTGACGCAAAAAGACAGGATAGAAATGACTTTGAAAAAGTGCCTGTCACAAAGAGAACCCATGCTCCTTCTCTTCATCCCACAGGAGCGGCCTCTGCAAACTGTGGTCAGTGCCGGACTGCAATCTCATCCACACATTGAGAGGTACCAGCTCTCTCTCTCTCTCTCTCTCTCTCTGCTGCAGCGGCCTGCTCTTTTCTGCCTCCTGAATGATTGTAAAGACTGGATTGTCTGGTGGGACTGTGGATTCTGAGAGTGTAACGAACAGAGCCGAGTCTCTCTAGCTCTTCCTCCTCTCTCCCTGTCCATTCTGGGATTTCCTGAAGTGACTTCCTGCTCTGGAATAGATAAGTTGCTTAAAGTGCCCTTAGAGTAAACAATTCCAGGTAGAGTAAACTGCCGAGTCGGATGTTTTAAGTCGTTTCGTTTCTCTGAGCCACGGGATGGCTATTTAGCAGGGAGAACGGGAGAATGTGTTGGTTGTTCTACAGTGTGTTAGGAGGGTGTTTTAGTGGCCAGTTGACACAGAGGGTTTGATTAGGGTAGGAGATCTTGCTTGGAGTGTAACAATTAGTAGAAGTAGTGTTACAGGTGACAGCTGACGCTATTTACATCCGGGTCTCTGTTACTCTGACGCTAATCAGATCCAGAAACACAAGTATAAATGAGTGCTCCTCAAATGTTGCCTAACTTCTGATGGTGCCCCTAATGAATGGGGTGAAACGTAAAGTTGTCTTAACATCTGGTTTATGTAAATAAAGAGCTTATAAACGACGTAGTTTTACCCGGAAATATGTGGATTTTCAATTCGGAGATTTGGTCACATCGTGATAGTCTATAAATGTAATTCCAGGTAGCTCAAGTGAGCAAGCCAAGCAGTGTAGGACAGGGGGAATAATTATTCTGAATAGTTAGAATAGACACTTTAACTTGATCTCGGAAGGATATCCTCTCTGTAAGCCACTTTGGGGGGTCCCTTCTGGGTCAAACCATGATTGAGGGGCTGAGCTCAGTGGTAGAGCCCCTGCTTTGCATACAAAAGTCCCAAATTCAGTCCCAGACAGCATTTCCCTGGGAAAGACCCCTGAGTCTGAAACCTGGAAAAGCCACTGCCTGTCAGTGTTGACATTGCTGAGTGAGACAGGCCAAGGGTCAGACTCGGTACAAAGCAGCTTCCTGTGGTGGAAAATTAATTACCTAACCAGCTGCTTGCCTCTGCTATTCTGTCCTCCAGGGCACACCACCAATGTCGGCGCCATCGTCTTTCACCCCAAGGCCACCATCTCCCAGGATAAGAGCGACGTGAACTTGGCCTCTTGTGCAGCCGACGGCTCTGTCAAACTCTGGAGCCTTGAGAGGTCAGTCGGGCCTGTAAAAGCCAGAGTTTTTTTCCATTTGTCTTTGTCTTTGTCAATCCTAACAAACCCAGTATCCCTGGTGGGGTGAAATGTTCAAGTAATTTGGAGAATGCCTGGATGTATTTTTTTTATTTCTTGTATTTATATCCCACCTTTCCTCCACCATGGAATTATACATGAAGTTCTCAGAGGTCTCCCATCCAGGTACCATGTGGACCCAGCCCTGCTTAGCTTCAGCAAAGGGGCTGCATCACTGTAGCCTCTGATTGACCATCACCCCACAGGCATTCAGTCAAGTACCCAAGGCAAGGGGTACTTGACTGAAGATTTGGTCAAAGATTTGGTCGTCGTCCTCCATTTTGATCAATGTAAAACACCTTCAGCAATTACAAACTGACCCAAGGAAAAAAACATAAAATTATTCATAGGGTCTGTACAGATACTTAGGAATATGGGGACATTCCTGCTGAAGTCCAAAAATACACACTGGCATCACTAAAGACTGAAATCCATGCAGCTGCAGTATTCAGCGGAGTATTTACATTTCGTTCCCAAACTCCTAACGGCTATCCCTTAACCTCAGTTGAATTTCAGCAGAAGGCTGGTCACGTAGCTTGTTCCAGGTATTTACTCGGGGAGAAAACGTGTCTCCGGTGGTCACAGCATTCCTTGACTTTTATTTTCTGTATCTTTTTCCATGTTACTGCAGATGTTCCTAAACGTTTGTCCTGCTTCCTCTTTGCATCCCTATCACCCCTTGTACTACTACAGGGAACAGTGAAGTCCGATTTGTTCCTGAGCCCCCCAGGCTTGGGGCTGGCCTGCCTCAGCTTGGTCTGGATTTCTGCACCTTTTACCTTGCTGGGTCCCAGAATCCCCTGCTGGCACTTAAACAAGCCAAGTCTGGGTTTGTTCCAACAGGCTGTTGCTGCATCTCTTGGGGAGTGATTTGTCTGTGGCGCATTTAGGGAAACGCAGAGAGAGCCCGTTCTGTCCTCTAATTGGCCCTTGGGGGAAGAGGTTTATTTCTGTCTGATACTGTTGCTGTGGGCAGAAACTTTAGTGATGGCAAATTGGTCCCTGGTCCTCTCTGTGTGGTCCCATGATCTTGTCTTACACGGAGAGTACAGCTTGAGCCCTCCTGCTCGCTGGATTGGGTGTCTTTATGACGGCAGCTCTTCTCTGCCTGCAGAGTTGCCAGGTGAAACCCGGTTGCTTAGCTTGCCAGGTGAAACCTGGAAAGTGAAGAGTGCTTTTGAGCATGTGTAAAAATGGCTGAGCGACCACGATCTTTCTGTGAGATAAGTGTGCTGAGATGTCACAAGAATCCACTGCGTTGAAGATACATTTGTTTGCTTGCTTTGGGCTTCCAGGTTTTCTTTTCTGTTTCAAATCTTGCCTCGTATTTTGTAGCCCCTGAAAATAAGTGGGGCAGGAGTGGGATCTGTCTCCAGCAGCATCGTTTCAGCCTCCTGGGGTAGCAAGTATTCAAAATGATCCCCAGCAGGGCTGTCCTTGTGTTTCTTTCAGCGATGAGCCAGTGGCTGACATTGAGGGGCACACAGTGAGAGTGGCACGGGTGGCATGGCATCCCTCTGGCAGGTTCCTGGGCACCACCTGGTAAGGAGTTTCTCCCTCCCCCTGCACTTCCCGGCACCCATTTCATGAGAACAGGAAGGTGCAATTGACCTGGAGGGAGCAGGGTAGTGTATCCCAGGGACATCCCCAAAAGGCTGAAGGAAAGTGACCCCTAACAGCGGGGGGACGGGGGGGGGACCATAGTGCTGACAATACTTTTGCTATCCAAACACTGACAAACAGTAACGTTGCGTGTGCACTCTCTCCTGCATGGCGTTAAATGTGTGCAATTGTGTCAGTTCCCATGGGATGAATTGCCTGTATGGGAATGGAAGGAGTGGGAGGCTGGAGGCAGAGGTTTTTTTTGTTTTTGAGTTATTTGTATACCACCTTCCAAACATGATTTTAATAGTTCCCACAAAAACAGCCGTTGGAAAAATCTGGCAACTAGTGAGTTGAACCGGAGTGCCTTGTGTCCTACGCAGGACATCCTCTGGTGGCACCAGGCTATTCTTCTAAGCCTCTCGGCTGTGTGTGTCAAGCCAATGTTGCCTCTGCTTGGAGTGGCAATCGGGACAAACCGTCCGAGCCTCATACTACATGTGTAAACGCCTGCTGGAGCGCTATAAACTGTACAACTCTCTGTCCTTTTTATTTTTCCTGCAGCTATGATCATTCATGGCGCCTGTGGGACCTGGAGGCCCAGGAGGAGATTCTGCACCAGGAGGGGCACAGCAAAGGGGTCTATGACATTGCCTTCCACATCGATGGCTCCCTTTGTGGCACCGGGTAAATCTATGCGCAGACAAGGCCTCACTTCCAGACAATGGTTGCATTTGTCAGTGGGTGGTGGTACTTCCTCCCACCAGGCTTAAAACTTACAAAAGAAGAGAGGCTTGGGCTTCTAGCTTGGAAGAGTCATCCTAGTTTTTCCCCCACTGGAGCAGAGAGATAATATTCCTGCCCATGTGCTTTAAGCACACCAACAAATGTAACTGAGCGATAGAGCACCTGCTTTGCATGGAGAAGTCCCAGGTTGAATCCTCAGCATCTCTGGGTGGGTGGGTGGAATTCTGGAAGCCCAGTGAGCCACTGCCGGCCTGTGTTGACAGATGGATCAAGGGACTGATTCAGTATAAGCTGACTCGGCTTCTTAAGCTCTGAGTTCAGGTTGCAGGAAGTGCTACTCTGGCTGCTAGTAGTGGTGTTAGGAGACCCCCAGTCACCGTGAAACAAAGTTGAGAATAGAGGCAAAAGCCAGCCTTGCATGGGAGGCTTGTGTGACATCTTTTCCATTTCTTTCAGTGGCCTCGATGCCTTTGGCCGCGTGTGGGACTTACGCACAGGGCGCTGCATCATGTTTCTGGAGGGTCACCTCAAGGAGATCTACGGGATCAACTTTTCCCCAAATGGGTAAGTGTTCATGATCTGCCGCTCCAGATGTGGGCTTTCATATTGGCATCCTCACAGAAAAGCCGAACTCCCAACTTCTCTCCTCGCTGCAGGTATCACATTGCCACGGGCAGTGGTGACAACACCTGTAAAGTGTGGGATCTCCGCCAGAGGAAGTGCATCTACACCATCCCTGCCCACCAGAACCTGGTGACGGGGGTGAAGTTTGAACGTAAGTCTCTCTGCAGCTGCCTGGGCCTTGCAGGGGAACGGAGGGTTGGGGGTTAGGACAGGAAACCGAGACGGAATTATCCTGCTTCCAATTGTATGTCCTGCGTCTTGAACGCATGGGAGCAGATAATCCACTCTGGATGTCCTCTTCCAGCAACTGTCACGTTGGGAGACTGCTGCACACAGTCCCCCTAGCCGTGTTTCTCCTTTCTCTGCCCACAAAACTGGAAGATGAGATGTAGCTCAGTAGGAAATCTCTGGCAGCATCTCCAGGCAGGCCTGGGAAAGACCCCTCGAGAGCTGCTGCCAGTCAGTGTCAACCAGATGGATCATGGGGCCTGAATCGATGTAAGGCAGCTTCCTATGTGCCTGTTAGGATGCTGGCTGCTACCATGAACAACAGAAAAGTATGGTGGGCTTGGGAACCTAGATGGGACTTGATGCTACTATACGTCTATTCATAATGCTTGCAGCTGCCACAGTGACGATTAGAATGTAACAACCCAAACAAGATCATTTGGCTTCTTGGGGCAGAGGCCACCTTCCAAAAATCATTGCACAATCTGTGCCACAAAGATTCCTAGACACATACTGATGGTTGGCTCTATATTGAATCCCCATTTGCTGAGAGAAGAGTGTACTTTCCTTTCCTGCCCCCTCCCCTGCGTTTTTGACGCTCAGCCCTTTGGTCCTCTGATTACAGCTTTCTCTCTCTCTCTTGCTTACTGTTTGGTGTGTTTTCTTCCCTCTCTAGCAAACCATGGCAACTTCTTGCTCACTGGTGCCTATGATAACACGGCGAAGGTCTGGACGCATCCGGGCTGGTCCCCCCTGAAAACCTTGGCGGGGCATGAGGGCAAAGTCATGGGCTTGGACATCTCTCTGGATGGGCAGCTGATCGCAACATGCTCCTACGATAGGACCTTCAAGCTGTGGATGGCGGAGTAGGCGTTTCTAGTGGACTGGCCCTTCTCAGCTCCCATAGCAAAGGCAGACAGTAGCTGGCTTCCTACAGTTCCGGCATCAGCGCTCCCCTCCACACACCATGCTGGGCTGGAGAAACCTTTTCCCTTGAGAGTGTTTTATTTTTGTATTCCCTTTCTGTTCCTGATGGACTGAGGCGTGTTCCTTTTTTTGGCTCTGACCTATTGGAGCTGGAAAATTGCCTCCACAGCCTGCCTGTCAAGGAGAGGTGGGTGCCATGGCGCCTCTAGATCTCGAGCCCAGCCTTCCTGTGATTGCTGCCCACGTTGGGAGATAACCCAAAGTGACGGATGAGGGCTGCCCCTTGCATTGAACTGGGGGTGCTGGGGTAGGTGCCCCTTCTTTGGTGGACAGAGACGTTTTAAAGTATTAAAACAGTCATTCTGGAGCAACGCAGACTTCGCTTGGTTGCCTTTTGGCTTTTCTTGGGCTTCTACAGGGAGGAGGAAACCATGTCCAGGGGCTGATGGCTAAGCAGTGGAGGAACAGCTGCCTGCCTGCTCCAGTGCTCACCGCCTCATTTCACACCCCTCCTTTAAAACTGGCAAATGCCAGGATAGCCCTGCAGTGCCTGTCATTTTGAGCCTCAGTGGGCCAAGTCTCAGCTGTATCTTCAAAGGAGTGAGGAAAAGCAGCAGACTGAGCATCTGCATATTCCAAACCGGGGGGGGGGGGAGAAGGAAGGGAGGCAGGCAGTAGTTACAAATTGGCTATTCACGGACAAGCGGACAGCTGGCTAGCCACACCCCTGCCCATGTTGCCATGTGCCTACCTAGCACCAAATATAGGACATGTCCTCCTGGATCAAACCAAAGGTCCATCCAGCACAGCATCTTGTTTGCAGCAGGGGGGAAGGCACATGTTTCTTTAAAAGGCCCACAACTCAAGCAAAGCATGAAAGCCAATAACCCCTAGGATTTGGTACTCTCGAGGTAGACTGTCCCTACAAAGTGAAGGTTGCCTTCATAATTATCATGGTTAAGAAGAACACCTGAGAGAAGCTGCTGGATCAGACCCATGCCAGAGGGATTGCGTTTCCTGCAGTGGCCAGCCAGCTGTACTAGTGGGAAGTCCACAGGTAGGGCATGAAGACAGTAGCCTTCCCTTGCTCCCTGGATACTCCGAGCCTCTGACCCCAGGGAGCTTCCCTAGCATTGATTCATCTCCTTTTGTCAGTCTAATTCTAATCCTTTATTAGACTGGAGACATCTTGTGGCAGTGAATTGTATAGACTAGAGGCAGTGATCCATTTTTGACTGTCTTGAATCCCCTGCCCATTGATTTTGTTAAGTGACACTGTCCTAGTATTATATGAGAGGGAGACACTCCCCCTCGCAACACCATGCATAACTTTAGGATATTATTTTTGCTCCACCTCTAGCACATGCAAGCTTCTGGCAGACCTGGTAGCAGCCAGGCCCACACTGCTGTTATCTACAAGGTTCTGGTTGTTCAATGACCAAAGAGATGGATACACACAGTCCCTGCTAATGATGTAGTGACCGGCTGGCTCAGCCCAGCTTGTGCTGGGTCTCTCTGTACAGTTATTAAGAGGCTGTCCTAGATTAGACCTGTGACCTATTGCCACGTACTGCTAACAGCAACCTTGTAGGTGAAGCAACAGCCAAATGTGTGGCCACAAACACATCTCAGGCCAGGTTTGGCATCTCACAACACCAATTTGGGCCCATGATTTGGCCCTCTTCTGGTGGCTTACCTGATGGAAGCCACAGAAGCCGATCTCCCCCCTGTCCCATATCTCCCAGTGATTGTCAAGCCACAGAAAGCTCTATTTCAGTAACAGAAGGTGGATCAGCAGTGAATCCCTTTATTTGGATTTACACACACATTGAAACAATAGGGTGGGAGGTCATCGGCCTTTCTCCTGCATGTAAAGGCAATGCTTTCGTCTCAGTACTTCCTTTCCAGAGCTAGGAGAAATCGGGAATGGGGTGGGTGGACTCCAAACAGCTGTCTGCTTGCTGGAAGTTCATTGCCTGGCAAAACCGCCTACCTGATCTTTCCCCTTAATGATTGCTGATCACTTAAGGCATCCTCACTCAAACCTGGAGTAACAGCCAGTGGTAGTGCCTGCACCCAGAAAATCCCCTTTGAGGTACAGCCTGCTAGGAATGGCGATGAGGTCGGGATGGGGTACCCTTGAAAAGAAACCGTGTGTGTAGCTGAGATGTCCATGTCCTGATGGCTGCAACTGAGCCTGCTGTCACAGAAGGATAGATGGGCAAATCCGAAATATTAGAACAAGGGTTTGTGATTCCATTTGTATCCAAGTGGTTTGCTTTTTAATGGTGGAGTACTTGTTTGAATATGGAGGAGCCATGCTGCTGTGGCAGGGCCCTTTGGCACAGCGGAAGCAGTGAGTTCAATTGCACCTTTCTCATTTTGTGGCTCCCGTTGCCCAAACTCAGGAGCCATGAGTGAGACTTTCCACCTGCCCTCCCCAAATATATAAGACTGGCTCCCAAGTAAGACTTCCAGAGTAGCCCCCAGGTTTCCCCTCTCAGCCCCAGCCCCAAAAGAACTGCTTGGTCCAGAAGACAGAGAAAATCAGGAGCAAAGTTACACTCAAGATGACGGCCATCAGGTATGTGAAAATACGGAGCTGTGGGTTGCGGGCGCACTCATGGAGTGGAGAGCGGCTGGGCAAAATGGTGGTTGTCACACGGGGTGTGTCCTGGCGGATTTCAGTGACTGTGTCTGGCTCTGGGCCCAGATCAAGGGTGTAGACCCGAGGCTGCCGTAGGAAGTACCTGTTTTTGCGCTGCTCCTTCAGGTACAGCTGCCTGCCTTCCAAGATAATCTGGTTGGGCTCCAATCGCAGCAGCCGCAGGACAGCATCATTGGTAGGCAGGTGGGTAACTGCCTGGTCGCTGGGCAGCACGGTGGGGTGGCGGCAGAGCGGGCACTGCAACCGGTTCTGGATGGGGGACACCAAGCTCAGGTGGGCCAGGCATTCGATGCAGAAGGAGTGCTGGCACTGCAGGACCTTGGGTGTGCGGAAGGTGTTGTCGTAGGGGTTCCAGCAAACGGGACAGTCGGGCACTGGGTTCTGCTTCTCAGCCATGCTGTGGAGGGAGGCACCCGGCCTGTACTGCCAGTGGCAAAGGCTTTTTTGCTACCTGGAAAGGGCAAAAGAGTTGGGACTTCCTTCTAGGTAAGCAAGCACAGGTTAGGAGTACACCGTGAAATCGCTGTAGGCAAGCTCCGTATTGTCACTGTTGGCTGCAAGTAGCCTTTGTAGATTTAGCTCTAAGCCCTTTGTATGACCTGCAACAGAAGGGGGTTGGAGTGAGAAGTGCATGCCCCTCTAAGGCCCAGCGCCCCCTGACTTCACCTGCCCCACATTGTCCAGGGTGGTCTTGATCTACCTGCAACATTGGGGCAAGAAATCACAACTTCACATATGCGCTAATGGGTTCTGAGCTGTCAGGAGACAGCTCAGGAGAGAGATCTTGGGGTGCTGGTGGACAGCTCGATGAAAGTGTCAACCCAGTGTGGGGCAGCTTTGAAGAAGGCCAATTCCATGCTCTGGATCATTAAAAAGGGATTGAGAATAAAAAGGCCAATATTATGCAATTATTATACAAATCGATGATAAGGCCACATCTGGCATATTGTGTCCCGTTGTGGTCTCCACAGCTCAAAAAGGATTTAGTGGAACAAAAAGGTGCAAAAGAGAACAACCAAAACAATTAGTGGGCTGGGGCACCTCCCTTATGAGGAAAGGCTACATCGTTTTGGGGCTCTTCAGTCTAGAAAAAAGGTGCCTGAGGGGGGACATGATTGAGATGTATAAAATTATGCATGGGATGGATAGAGGGATATTATTTTCCCTCTCTCACAACGCCAGAACCAGGGGGCATCCACTTAAATTGAGTGGCGGGAGAGTTAGGACAGACAAAAGAAAATATTTATTTACCCACCGTATTATTAAGCTGTGGAACTCCTTGCCACAGGATATGGTGATGGCACCTAGCCTAGATGTCTTTAAAAGGAGATTTGACAGATTTATGGAGGAAAAGTCCATCACAAGCTATGATGGGTATAAGCAACCCCCTGCTTTTAGAAGTAGGCTATCTCTGAATGCCAGATGCAAAGGAGTGTGGCAACAGGATATGGCTATCTCGTTGCCTTGAGTGCCCTGAAGGTGTTCTCTCAGCTGGGGGTGCGGGGGCTGTTTGGTCTCTGGCCAGCCCTGGGAAAACATCCCTCAGAGAGTCCCAGTATCTGCCACAATAGACACAGCTGGTATTTTAGCCCTGGTATTGTGTACCAATTCAATGCTTGCTGACAACTAAGCAATGTGCCTTGAGAGTAGTAGCAGGGGGGCCAGCACAGTCCTTTCTCTGCTGTCTCCTGTGAGAGGTGAATGGGGAACAGGCTTCTTTGAGCTCCACCACAGCACCAACTTTCACTGCCCTGGACATGCAGCTGCAGTGGACATGAGTACCTCTGAGCATGTGCAAAGTGCTCCACTGCTACCACAAATTTTAAATGCAGCCTGTGCCTCTGTATCTGGGAGAAGGGGGCAGAGCTTCCAGAAGAGAGCGTATTTTCTTCTCAACCCACCTGCATCCTGGCATTTCTTAAAATCACTCCTGCAACAGAGTTTGCTCACATTCATTCCTTGCATCTCTTCTCCTCCTCGCCTCACTCTTACCCTGTTGTTTATCTTCTATCAATATAGACTGTAAACTCCTTGGGGCAGGGATCTGAAACTTTCTAAAGTGCCATGTAGATTTGATTGACATTCTTTATATTTTGCATTTCTCATTCATTGTTACCTTACGGCTCTTCACATTCCAAAATAAAATTTAAATATATAGGTTGAGTATCCCTTATCCAGGCTGCTTGGGATGGGAAGTTGTCTGGATTTTGGATTTGTTTGGATTTTGGAATATTTGCATAAATATAATGAGATCTTGGGGATGGTACCCACGTCTAAACACGGAATTCATTTATGTCTCATATAAACCTTATACACATAGCCTGAAGGTAATTTTATACAATAGTTTTAATAATTTTGTGCCCCAGTATGCCTTGTAGTATGCCAGTTAGGTGCTGGAAAAAGTTTTTTTTAAGTCATAGCCACAAAAATGTCTGGATTTTGAAATAGTCTGGATTTCGGATGTCCAGATAAGGGGTAATCAACCTGTAACACAAAATGCACAGGTAGCATTGTGTTAATAAAGTATGCAGCATGATTCTGCCAACAGGGCTCCCCAAGACTCTTGCCTCAACCTCCCATTTTTTCTCCTGCCTTTTTACTGTCCCTTCCCCCAGAACTTACCATACAAGCAGGACCTGTGGACTGTGTGGTCTCATCCTGCCTAGGTAGTAGAGAGGAGCATGGCATGGCTGGTTTGCATGCATGCAGGAGGCAAGTTGCAAGCCTTGCAGCTTTTCCTTCTTTATAACTAGGGAAGCGCAGAGTTCACCTGGATCAGAGGCTGGTCCAAACTGGGGGAGGGGGGTAGAGAGCCTGTCCGGGGAGCTTCCTCAGCTGGCACTGCTGGAGAAGCAAGTGTGTTCGTGCTCCTCCTGCAGTCCTCCGGAGACCTTGTCCCCAGAGCAAGGCTCGGTGTTCTGCTCCGTGAGGTTGGCAAGCAGCTGTTGTTTACCACCCAAGAAGAGAGCAATGGAAGGCTGAGCAGGGCAGGCAGAAGGCTGCTATGAAGATGGACGAGGGCCCTGGCCTGTGGGTCCAACGGACAAGGGCCCTCTCAACTGAGGGGGCTGAGGACCTAGGGAGTTGTCAGCCAACCCTTGAGGTTGTGTTGTGCTCTGTCTAAGAACAAAGCAAAATTCCACATCAGGAAAAGCTGGATTCTGCAACCTGAGTTCTCACCCCCCCCCCCAAAAAAACCCATTTTTATTTTACTGTAAGCAAAACATCTGGCTGTGTCACTGAAATAAACCTACATTCTTCCCCTCTTTTACTCCCTTCCCTTCCCTTCCTGTGTTGTTCCCCCCCCCCCCCCGTGGAAAACCATAGATTGTAAGTCTATTGGGGCCAGGGACCTGTCCTCTTGTACCTGTGAAGCAACCTGCGCATGGATGATATATAATATACAGTAAATAAATGTACTTCTGCTGTGAGAGATGGGGGTGAGTAAGGGAGCAATGCTGGTCATTGAAGCAAGCACCCCCAAACACATGCATGAGAAGTCTATCAATGGCTATTTAGCTCCAAATGCAGCCCCCAGATTTGGATGCAGTCTACCTTTTAACCAGTTCCTGGGGACAACAAGATGCTGGACCAGATAGCTTTGGTCTGATCTAGCACACCTCTTCTCAAGTTCTCACCCACCCTGGTTTTGAAATCTTGTTCATTGCCCTTTCTGGCTTCTGTGATCTTGCCAGATGCTTTCCAACCTTCAGAACTAGAAACTTGATTCTTGAAATGCTGAGTTCTGTGCCATTATTGAACTTTCTACTCCTATGGTTCTACTCCTATGGTTCATGCTTCTGCTCATAGCTTTGCTGTGGTTCCTTCGGGGGGGGGGGGGAAGAAGCTGGTATCTGGCCTCAGGACCACACAGCTGCAGCTTCAGAGTGAACTTTGCAAGAGGCATCTGAGTAATTCTGAGACAGCTTGTGCCAAATGTGGCTGAATTTTACGGGTTTTATTAAGGAAGTTTTCTGCAAAGCGCCAGCTGCTACATTTACTTCCTGGGAGGACACCCATGCAGCAAAGCCCCCCCCCCCATGGCCCACAGTACCATAGATTCTTATCAGTACCTGCGTGATAAGCTCTCTTAGCCACAGGGGTGGCAGAGATTAGAGTCCTTTTATTGCCCGTGTACAAATACCCTGCTTGGATTTATGACCAGCTTCTCTGTACCTTATGAATTCCTATGGACAGAGGCTGGAATAAAGCAACTCTTTCTTGCCTGTCATATGGACTACTAGCAAAATGCGGACAGCCCATAGCTCAGTGGCAGGCACATGCTTTGGTATCCACAGGGTCCCAGGTTCAATCCCCGGGGTTGTCACTTGGAGGATCTCAGGGAGCAGGTCTGGGAAAGGCTTCTCTCCACTGGAGAGCTGCTGCAGTCAGTGAGCAGGAGGTATATGGAGGTCCTTTAGTAAATCTCTGGGTGATTTTCAGCAGAGCAGCCAGGTTTTCTGACTCCCAATTGTTTAACAATATTGACAACAAAGACTGCAGTTGCACACTTCTGAGCAAGTTGTTTGTCTCTGAGCCTCAGTGTTACCCAGCTGTAAAATGGAACTTTCTACTACGAGCACTGACCCAATTGGCTATTCCTTTAAAAACTGGAAGTAATATAGTCTGTGCTATGTGTTAATAGCTTTTCTCTCTGCCTCAGTGTCCCTCACCTGTAAATGGGACGATTCATTCATTGTTTTTGACCAGATATATTTTGTGCGGTTCAGCTGGCCAGTTCTAGAGTCTTGTGTTTGAATCCCTGAAACTTAAAAGCATCTGGTTGGCTGCTGTGGCTGTGGGAAACAAGAATACTGGATGGGGCTGGATAATCAGAATGTTTTATTAGATTAGGGCTTGTATATGTTGTTCCAAGTTAGTTAACACAGAGTACAAGAGTGTGTATTACACAGGTGGATAAGCATGGAAAGCTGCTTTTTGCTGAGTCCGACCTTCGTCCATCTGGCTCCATATTGTAGGCACTGGCTGGCAGCAGCTCTCCAAAGTTTCACACACTGTACCCTACCTAGAAATGCCAGAGATAAAGTGTGTGAAGTGGCACATCTTAAGTGGCCCAGGATATGTGCTTCTACCTTCAATTCACTTTCTCAACCTTGTCACGCCCAACTGGCCTAGCCAGCTTCGCCAAGTCCCAGTTGCTAAGCGAGGGGAGAGACTCACTGACCCAAGCACTGGGAAATATTTGGTGCAACACGTCTGTTGCCAAGACTCACAAAAACATCAGAGGCACAGAAGCCAGTCGTGAAACAGGACTGAGAATTCATTTAGGTTAGGAAATTCCCAGTGCATTTGGAAGTGGCATCTAGAATGGCTGGACTCGAGAGGACTTACGGGACATTTCAAACAGCCTGGAAGTCTCCCCTTGTGGCCTAGGATGGGTCAGTGACACACCAGCAGATTTTATAGATGGGGCCAAAGACACGATCTGATCCAGTTGGACTTGGTAAGGGCATACCAGAAGCAGGGAGAAGGGTCATTCCCTCTGCTCTCCTTTCTGGCTCAGTCCTTGTGTTGCAGAAGGTGGTTCCTGGCCTGGATGATTCTAGAGGGCTGGGGGGAATATTGTAGAACATGGACCGTCCTCCCCCCACTGACCAGCCAGAGCAAGACGCTGCTGCGGTGTCCATCCCAGAGTGCCCTGTTTGCTACCTCTCCTACGACAACGTCTTCAACACCCCGCTGCTCCTTCCTTGTTCGCACACCTTCTGCCTGGAGTGCTTGGCCAAGCTATGTGCCTTCTTGAAGGAAAACCAGAGCTTCCAGTGTCCCCTCTGCAGAGGGCGCGTGCCTGTTCCCTGCGGAGGGGTCCCCAAGCTCCCAGCCAACATGGCCATCCTCCAACACTTCCCTCCGGGAATGCAGGAACGTCAAGAGGTCTGGCTGGATGGATTTCGGCTGTGTTGGTTGAAGAAGCTGCCAGGAAACTCGAAGGAAGAGACCGTAGAGATGGTTGTGACAGTGGACCTGCACAGAGCTACCTCCCGAGGTGCTGATCGCAGGAACCCTGTTGGCGTATGGCACCGCACACACCCAGCTTTTGAGATGTGCCGTCTCCTATGGGACCACCACCCTGGCATCTTCTGTGCTGCCGGCCTGCTGGTCTTGGTGGTGGTGTTGCCCATGGCTCTGATCCTGGGGTTGCAGCAATATCACTAGACCAGGCACAGCTGGGTGAGCCAATCAAATAGCTTCTTCTCTTCTGGGGATTGCTGGCACCCTGGGTCGCTTGCCTTAACATCACTGACTCTTGGATGGGGATGTACATTTTAAGATTTCCAGGTTTGGGCACAGTGGGGGAAAGGATAGCAGGCTCTGTGGCTGGAGTCGCTCTGGAAAAAATCGCTCTGCAACCACAACGGTTCTTGGCCGTATGGCAGCCCTGTGGGTCCTTGATAAACGTGTTTGATGGTGGCTTTGTGGGGGCCCTTTTGTCACTAAAAGAGGCACAAGTTGCAGGTGCAGACCATCACACTGCTTGCTCTGGACGAATAGCAGGAGAGTATGGTAGAATTTGCAGCGAGAGAACATGTAAGGTGAGAAGTGTGTGAAACTTGGGTCCGTGCGCCCTGAAGATTTGGACAAAACCAAAAACTAGACTGCAGCTTGAATGACTACTCACCTGGAGAAGGCAACAGCTTCTCTCTCTGACCACTCTCTTTCATATTTTGTGTGCGCACGTTTCTCTTGCATTGACCAAGTTCAGCTATTGCCCCCTTCTCTCTCCCTGATTCCTCCCCCCCCCCCAGATGGGGGAGAAGCTGTGATTCAGTGGCGGCCCCTGCTTTGCACAGAGAAGGGCCCTGGCAGCATCTCTAGCTGGAGCTGGGAAGAGACCTTCTGAAACCCTGGAGAACCTGTACCAGGGTGCCTGGGCCCCCTCCCACCTAACTTTTATTCTGTCACCTGCCTAATATGCTGGCTGCCAGTCAGCTATGTTTTCTTCTGCTGTGACTCTGTGTGGGGGAATCCTCTGCCCCTGCCTTGTGAATAATGTTTATACATTTTGGCGGTTTGCTGTATTTTTTCTTATCTTTCTGAATTTGTATTGATGCCCTGATTGTTTCCATTGTGAACCATTTGGGATTCCCACAAGAAAAAGCATAAGATGGATGTTTTGCATATATAAATATTTGGCTGGTGAAATCCCGTTTGTCCTGCCTGAGATCTCAGAACTGTGCTAATTATGTACTGCACTTAGTAACAATGAATGCCTTTTCAAGGATTGGAGAGTGAAAGCAGGTTGTTGGATAAGTAGTGGAGACTTACATTTCTATCATATGGGGTCTTAGATATGAAGACAAAAGATGTTAATGTATAGGAAGTCAGTATGAATTATTAGATTTTAGAGTGAAACTTTTCACCCTGAGCAGCTTGGAGAAGCAAGTACACCTAATCCAGTATCCAACTAGGTATGTGTGGGTAGCTCACAACCAGATCAAGCAGCCAGCAGCTCACGCCCAAGGCAATAGATTTTCCTCCTAGCAATGGGTATTCCAAGGTATACTGCTTCTGACCAGAGAGGTTCCACATAGACCAGTTCATGAAGAAGTAGAGGTCTATTCCCCTTTGAAAAATCCATCTAAGCCAGTGGCCATCACCATCTCTGGCGGCAGCAAATCCCATAAATATTCCAAATTGTGGGGTAAAAGGACTTGTCTGTCCTGGTTACTGTGACAGAAAGTGTGGGGTAAAAAACTTGTCTGCCCTGAAAGCAGGTATGGGGGGGAAGGATGCCCATTGCAAGTTTAGATCAATCTTCCTCTTTTACCTTTATTTAATAACTAGAGAGGTGGGTGAAAAAAAAGAAACAGATGCTCATACCTGTTGCTCAAAGTTTTTATTTAATAAACATTGGCTCAGTTCTAGACAATATGCAAGTGCATGAAGCACAAGGCACTGCTTCATAGTTGGGACCATCCAAAAGATGTAACCAGATCTCCACTCTACTTGCCACATATTTTGTGCTCTCAGCCTCTCAGGCCCAACCATCCCCATTAAGCATGGCTGACACTCACCTAGCAGGGGTTTCTGCACCGGCTGCACAAAATTTTAACTCTGTTGAAGCTTTTTGTTGCACCACAAAAACCTGTAACTGTTGGCCAGCTGCCTCCATGGCTTTGCTCCTGCCGTGCCAAATCTTGCTCCACAAGGCTGCAAGACATTTTGGTGCCGCGCTATGAATGTCTACCTGGCTGGCCACACGCTGCCCGCTTTCCCCACAATGCTGCGGTTCCCTGAGGAGGTGGGTTCATTGGGCTCAGAACATCGCCACTTCCTGAACTTCCAGCCTTTTTGCAAAGCCAACTCTCAGCAAATGAATCCCGGAGTTTGAGCTGGCGCAGAGGAGGCTGGCGTTCTCGCAGGCAGCCAGTGAAGCCAGAGGCCCTCCTCTGTCAGGGCACAAGGAGGTCAGGCAAGCTGGAAAGTATGAGAAACACACAGTCTATCAGGTGCAGAAAATCTTCCTTTTTTTCCCTCCACCTGGATGACTCCACCCCTGAGGATGCCCACAGGGAAGGAATGAAGAGCCTTCTCCCCTTGCTGTTGCTTTCTAGCAACTGGTATTCAGAGGTAGACTGCCTCTGAACATGGAGGTTCTTTACAGCCAGTGACAGACCTTATTCCCTTCCTATATTAGAATCCAGGGACATTTCTATAAAGCTGACTGTCAGGAGGCTGAGGAAACAAAAATACTCATACCCTCTGTCGGCATAGGATGCTATGAGGGCTGCTAGCCTTTATGCCTTTAAAAGGGATTAGACAAATGCATGTCAAGATAGGCCTATCAATGGCTTCTTGCCATGACAGCTAAATGGAACCTCCACTGTCCAGAAGCAGGTTCCTTCTGATGAACAGATGCTTTGAGGACAACGGCGAAGCCCATCTGCTCGGCAGCTTCCTAAAAGCAACTGAGCCACTGCAGGAGCCAGAATTCTGGGCTAACTGGGCCTCTGCTCTGAGCTGGCAGAGATTCTTATGTTCACTGGGCCCCAGGGGGCAGGCAAGAGCTCCGATACCTCCAGTGTCCTGGCTCCACGTTTTCACAGTGCAGTCATGCGATGAGGTGGCAATTACTGGGAAGGTGGTGAGGCCCTTGGGGAGGAAGATGCACGATGCAGTGGTCTGGAAGTGGCCCCTGAACTCACGCAGCCGGCACCTCGTCTGGCGGAGGTCCCAGAGCTGGAAGGAGAGGTCCAAATCAGCAGGAACTCTGCAGCAACACATCCTCCTCACGCTTCCCAAACTTATTCCCATGGGATAGTGAGCAGGGCATTGTAAAAACTACACATGCACTAGTGCTACAGTGTTTACTCAACTACTTAATTAAAAGCATTTTAATCAACTAAAAATGTGCCCCACCACATAATCGAGCAGTAGATTTTCAGATTTCTAAACCAGTTTGATACATATTAAAATTATAGACAGCTAGTCTTTAAAAAGGCATATGAGAGAGAAAGAGGCTGTAGCTCAGGCTAGAGCCACCCCTGCTTTCAATACAGAAGGTCCCAGATTCAATCCCTGGCAGCATCTCCAAGTAGAGCTGGGAAAGACCCTTGAGGCGCTAAAGCTCTGAAGAGCTGCTGCCAGTCAGTGTTGACAACTCCAAGGGCCGGACTCAGTGGGCGGCAGCTTTGTGCATTTCTGTCCGCGGCAATTGTAGCTCTGCAAGGAGGATTGGTGGCTAGCATGGCCTCACCGTAGCCTCACAGCCATCACCACTGAACCCGCTGCTGCTGCTGACACAGTAGCGCCCATCTGGGCTCACATCACAGGATGTCTGGATGTGCTGCTTGGAGGGGAAGGTGTGTGCCACCTGCAGGTCCCGGGAATCCCAGATTCTGGAAGGAGGAGGAGATGCAAACATGAACACACATGCACACGCGCGCGCAAAAGACATAGATATACACATGGATTGGTATGTGGGCAAACCATGGCATTTTCCCCACCCCAAAATGCTGCACCACACAATCCAAGAGAGGCCAGCCCAAGAATGTTTGTTACACTAAGCAAACAAAATGTGACCACCCTCCGTTCCCTTTGTATCTCACACTATGAGAAACTATGTCACAACTGGATATTAAAGGCTCAAGAGTCGATTTGGATGCTGTTTACATGTTTAATATAGCATTTCCATCAACTTAAATTGTCACTATTGCATACCAGATGGAGAGGAAAGAAGAAGAGGCAATTTAAATAGTTAAGCAGGACTAAGGATGACATACCTCCCCCCCTCGGCCAGGTTCCTGGGGCACCATCACTAATGCAGGATCCCCATTTCACCTTGAGGAATGCACTGAAAAGAGTGGATGGATCCAATTGTACAGGCAGCATCACCTGACTGCTCCACTGAGGCAGGTGCCCCTAAAACGTTGGCATCTCTCCCAGAAACTTAGTTTGCCTCAATGGCTGGGCTGGACCTACTTCTTCTACCGCCCCCCAGTTCATTGTGGAAGAGGCTGGGTGGAACCATCAGACCATAGGCTGCTTCACATGTACCACTAAAGACATACTGATGCCCCTACAGAAGTCATTTGGGTTGCTCTGGCCATGAGAAGAGGTTAGCAAGAGCGTCAGGGCACTGGAAAAGTGAGAGTCCCAAGCACTACTAGATTTGGAGTTCCTACAGGAGGCTATGACCAACCATCATTGGAACATGAGCCAAGAAGAAATTCAGACAATGGAGGTTTCTACGTGGCTGGTTCCCAGCTCCAAAGGCTGCAATAATTCCCACCCACGTTTAAATGCAGCAAATTAAAAAAAAAAAAACATTGGACATTCCAGAAATTGGATTCAAAATATGGAATCAATGTGAAATTCGTGCAAGATTGGTCCCTGCTTTCAATGGTGCGCACACCTGACAGTTTTATCCTCGGACGTCTGGACAATGTACGGCTCCCCAGGAACCCAGCACAGGTCTGTTACCTGCAAGAGAGAAAGAAGTACTGGGTACTCATCCAGACCTATCTGCAGGGATGTCATTTCTGTGTACAGGTGGGGAAGGGACAACTGACAAGCCTGCACTTGGGTATATTCAGTGCAGTGCTAAACTGAAAAACAGGAAATTTCAAAACATTGTAAAATTAGCATGGGCATGTTATTGGCTAAATGGGCAAAACAGCCCAGCATCCTACTTCTCACAGTGGCCAGCGAGATGCCTTCAGGAAGCTGACAGGTAGGGCATGAAGGCAACAGTCCTCCATGTTTGTCTCCAGAACCTAATAGTCAGAGCTATACTGCTATTGAACATGGAGGCTCATTTAGCTATCATTGCCAGGATGTCAGAGAGTTTCTCCTTTCCAAGCGCCATCTGCTCTTACCAGATTCCTGGAAACAGATGCACTGCACAAACAATCCCCCGTCTCTATGTCCCACGTGCGCACGGTGTTGTCGCGGGAGCCCGTGCAGAGTTGCTGGAAAGCTTGAGAAGCAGAGAGGGTTTGTGAAAGGGAATCCACTGAGAGATGTGCTTTTGTGTTAACGGTTTGAGTTGAAAGCTGCCTCTCCCTCACCTGGACTGGCAGCCAACCCGGTCACTACCAGGTCATGTCCCAAAAAACGCTGGGCTGGTCCGGAAGTACCATGGAGCTCCCACATCAGCACAGTTCTGTCCCGAGAAGCACTGAAAAGCCAGTTGGAGTTGGGGAGACAGGTGACCTGGGCAGAAGAGGGTAAAGGTGGATTCAGACAACCGGTGTTCTCCTTAGGTGAGCATGGAGTGGGTTAGCAAAAAAATATGCCCTTGGGTCATGCAAAAGAACCCTACAGCACCATGATTGATGTCATTGGATGGCCAATGGCTCCTCTGAGCCATTGGACTGTGTGTCAAACTCCACTTGCCGGGGGGGGGGGGGAGTGAAAGGGAGCCCATTTTGCGACTAGGGTGAAACGTTACCTTACTGACTTCCCGTTCATGACCCACGAAGCGTTTAACTGCTGTGCCACACCTCCAGTTGTACACGACGACAGCCTGAAGGATGAGAAAGAATTACGGTACTGTAATTGCAATACATTCGTTTGGACTATTGCAGGTGCTACATTATTGATTAAAATATTACTTAGTTAATATGCAATATTTCCCTTTGGATAAATCATGGCTTTGTGCATTATAAACACAGGCTTGTCACACGACAGTTCCATGAGCTCAGATCCATGTGGGCGGCCAACTGGAAGTACAGTTTATTTCACTTGCCTTGTCTTTTCCTCCCGACACACACAAGTCGGGTGCGAGGGAAGCCACGGAAGCCACGGAGGCGTCTCTGTGAGCTGGGCTGTACTGTGGGATCGCCTTGACGGGACTGTCCTCTTCCTCATATCTATTAGCTCTTGTTGGGTGGAAAGGAAAGAGAGGGCTCAGGATGAGACACTGAACCTCAAGCCCACTTTGCTCTGAGTATGAGGTGCTGTGCAAGGATAAATTCAATTCTCAGTTTAGTGATAAGGGTTCTTCTCTGTGTGTGTCCCATTTTTGCAATGCACCCAGGGCCTGACCCACAAGAGGCAGGTTGGTGAGGGGTTCTCACTTCTACACCTAATCTCCCCCCCCCCAGCTTCTTGGATTGGAAGAGGGGAACAGAGTGGAAGAGGAAGTGCAGAGGAGAAGACAGTGGTGGGCTAAAGCAGACACTCTTGCCCACTACTGCACTCTCCTGTCTTCCAGACTTCCTTTTCCGCTCTCTTCCTCTTTGAATCCAGGAAGTGGGAGGAGGAGAAAGCAGCAGCCAGGATTAAGGAGCATTCGGCAGGCTGCTGCAGGTGCCAGGAAGCCTCAAGCTTGCCCTAATATACCCGTCTTCTCTGCTATGGCCCACAGTGTGAAACTTGTGCACTGCACAAACTGTGTCTTGCAAAACCTTGAGGCAGAATAGAGCCAAAACTGAGAATACAGTAACTGCCAATGCTGGATCAAATCAAGGTCCATTGAGTCGGCCTTCTTCCAGCCTGTGACACAGTCTCTGGAATCTCATGAGCAGGGCACAAACAGTCCTTCCCTGTTGCTTGCCCCTAGCAGCTGGCATTCAGATGATGTACTGTATGATTCCTTGCCACATAGGTTCCGTTTAGCCACTGAGTGAACCTCTCCTATTATCTAGTAGTGGCCATCGCCACGGTATCTCTGACCATCTCAATCCAAACTGTGTGTTCTTCCATGGAACTATGGCTCCCTTATGAAACCTAGTGGGTAATTTGTGGGGGGGGGGAGGGTGGCGGGTGGCCAGACCATTGCCTCTCCAGCTAGCCTACTTCACAGGGTAGCTCCTTGGAGAAAGGGACACCGGCCAGGGATGCCCACATCAGCAAGACGTGTTCAGCCCCACCACCACACTGCAACTCTGCATTTCACTTTCAACGTGGTGGCAGCTGACCCAGCAGCAGCCCCGCCCCCTCACCTGTACTTGGAGGAGCTGTAGCTCATTTTGCTCTGCAGTTTCCCCATGATATTGTGTCAACGAGCCAATGACTGGAAGCTCTTAGCCTGACAGCGATCCCTGGCAAAAGGATAAGAAGGAATTAAAGGAAGGATCTTACTGTCCAATGTTTGCCCACACCTCAGCAGGCTACTGATAATATGACTGCTTTAACACTTGGCTTGTTTCCCAGTGTCCCTCCCCACGGCCCATACATGAAGCCGACACAGATGACTGCCCCAAGCAGCAGATTTGCAATGGCTCCCGGCTGTCTGCACCACTCCTCCTCCTCCTTCAGCTTCCTGGATTGGAAAAGGAAGAAATGCAATGGCAGAGGAAGTGCAGAGGAGGGGAGAATGGTGGGCTAAAGCAGACAACCTAGCCCACCATTCTCTTTACTCCACCCCCCTCTTCCTTTCCCATTCTAGGCACTGGAGGAACAGAGGCTGGCTCATCACCATGTAAAGGGGGGGTCATCACTGGCTCACTACCTCCAGTGCCAGGAAGTCTTGGGCTAGCCCCAAGTGGGAGGGGCAGCCCAATCCTAACTAAATCCCCCTGCAGCGATGCAGGTGCAGTCTACACTGCATCTCGCAGGGGAATTTAGCATGCTGGAGGTCTCCTTGAGGTAAGAGGACATTTGTCCCCTTGCCCCAGGGTAAGCAACAGATCAACTCGGACCTGCATCAGTGATATTGCTGGTGCAAGTCTGCGTTGACCTGTGTCGATGGATCAAGACTGCATTGATCTGCGCCGGCTCCACCAATCCCACCCTCCTCCCGGGCCTGATCCTCCCACCTTCCCTCGCCTTCACTTCCCCCTCCCTGTTCAGCCCCATCCCCGTCCTCTTCCTGTTCCAACCCTCTGCACAGACTTATCTGCTCCGGCAGGCGTCCATGTGGCCGCCGGTGCCAGCGGGAAGGCTCCAGCCTTCCCGCCGGCGCGGCAAATCCCAGCAGTGTTGCAAAGTGCTTTACGTTAGAATAGGATTGGGCCATAAGTCACATTAAACCCAGTGGGCCTTACTTCTGAGTAAATAGGCTCAGGATCACTCTGCACAGCTCCCTTGGATTTACAGAACTGCATGATACCTTGGATCCTGCCTTGCGTCATCTTGTTTGGGAGGCTGCTTCCAGGGCACCCCAACCCCCAAGTTGCAAAGAAGCTAATGGTTTCTAACTACTGGAACAAGACACACACACGCACACACCCTCTTGGTACTGTTCAGCAAGAAAACAGGAGGTCTGGAAACGGCAACCAACAAACTCCCGCCAAGGACTTTTCCAGATTCGACATCTCAAAGAGACCAAGTCTAGGCTTTGGGTTCCTCCCCAGCTGGCCTGAACTGGTTCGATGGAGGCTTTCATATGTGCCCAAATCTCCTGCAAAGGGAATTACCAACAAATGAAAGCTGATTTTACCTATTGGTTATAATTAAGAACATAAAAAGAAATGGCACTTAAAAATCCTGGGAATCTGGAGGAAGAAGGGCTGCAGGGACAGCTGCCAGAGACGACCCAGGCTATGTTCTAGAAAAGTATTCTAATTTTACCCCCACAATCACCAGCACTAAGCATGCAGTAAAACCTAGCTAAGCCCTGCATATGTACGTCCAAAAGACTTAAAGGGTAACCGATTTCCTGGTTCAGGCATCAGTTGGGCGATTTGTGCAAGCCCAGGCTTAGATTCCCCTTGAACGTTCTCCGGTCTTAATTGACCCCACCCCCCTGCAATCAACAGAATAATCTACAAATGACACCAAATAGCTGGCTAGACTTTCAAACCAGCAAAAACAAAAAAAGGTGTTTAAGGTCTAGCAAGGATTATTAGCCTTGATCACTCAGCAGAACTTCTACTTTTCAAGGCAGTCTACCTCACAATGCCAAGTTCTAGGAATACACAGTGAAGAAGCATTACTGCCTTCAGCCAGATGCTTTCAGGAAACCCACTAGGGGGTGGTCACTATGAGAAAAAGACCAGGTAGAACGTTGGTCCAATCCAGCAGGGCAGTCCATACATTCCTAAATTACTTACATTTTCCATTTTTATCTGTTTTGCAATTGTGCTTTTTCAAACTCAGGGTCCATCCAAGTCAGATGCTGCCAGAAAGCTCACAAGTCGGGAACGATATAGCAATAGTTCTTACCTCCTCCCACCAGCACCTGCTATGCAGAGGTAGACTGCCCCCGAACAAGAAGGGTCCACATAGCCATCTTGAGATTGCTCAATCCAATGAGGCAGCCAAATTCACATACAGTATATTAATTCTGTTGTGTGAAGAAACCCTTCCTTTTGCCTGCTCCAAGTCTCCTGCCATTCAACTCCCTTGCATGCATGCCCTCGGGTTTTCTCCCTCTCCTCTTCCTTCACACAATGCGTTATTTGATCAACCTCCTCCACTCCAGGCATCTTCTTTTCCAGCCCCCTCCCAAGCCCCCAGTGCTGTGTTGCCTTTCCTAGTACAGACGGGGCTGCCACTGTGACTGCCCGCTCTTTTCAGTTGCGATTCTTCTCTCCACAGTCAATGCGCTCCGGTGGATGGCGGTTTCTCTGTAAGAAGGGAGCCACTGGGTGGCGACAGCCTCGCAGTGCCAGCCTGCAACCCCAGAGAGTGGCACAGTAGGCAGCGCAGTTGTGGCCATTTTGCGTCCATTTTGCAGGGCTTGCCTGATGCTGAGATTGTTCTGGCTGCAGGATATGCTGGGTGCGTGTCCCTCTCCCGCCCACAGGCTCCCCACCTGCTGCCTGCCGCCCCCCAGCTGGACTCACCTGTCAGGCTCCTGCATTCTTGCTCTGCATCTGCCCCTCTGTCCTTGGCAACCAGCCGTCAGGGGGCGGAGACACTGCTGCCAAGGAGGGGCTGCCTGCCTCCCTCTGATCAGGGTGGCTTCTCCTGAAACAAAGAGGTGCTGGGGTTAAATTGCACCTCAGCTCCAGTCCTCCCTGGCTGCATTAACCTGGGGCAGGTTCTGCAAGTGATGCAGTGCTGAAACAGGGAGACAGTCCCCTTTCCCGCTTCCACCTTTTCCAGGGCTCAGCCCCAGAACCTCTGTTAAATCTCTCTCTCTCTCTCTCTCTCTCTCTCTCTCTCATATGCACAAAATACCTGCCAGAATGTCTGTACCTTCTTTGCAACAGGCAGCAACTCAACAGGTGAATGCTGCATAGTCAACCAGTCCTGTTGTATTTCTGTTGTTGGGCAGCTATAATAAATTAGAGGCATAAGGAATATACGGTAGTTTGAAATTTGTTTTAAATGTTGTCTGGAGTGTGCAGAGGAATTGTGGCTGAGACTGCCTCGGGTCTGCAGAGTATGCGTTGAATCTGCATTCTCCTTAGCAAGGAAACGAAGACACAATCCTGTACGCGCGTACTTGGGGGCAAATCCCACTGACTTCAATGGGACACTTCTCAGTAAACATGCTTAGGATTGCACTGTAAAGTTGCAATCCTATACGCACTTACGTAGGAGGAGTAAGCTTCACTGAATTCAACGCATTTACTTCTAAGGAAACGTACAGGGCTGTGCTGCAACTACCTTACTAGATAGATGGGGTTGGGGACAAAGATCGATGTAGCCCAGCATCCCGTTTCCAAGAGTGGGCAGCCAGAGACGGCCAGGAAGCTCCCCAGGGTGGCGGCCTGCCTCAGTGGTTTATGCCCCCGGCATCTGCTCTTTAGAGATAGACTACTCCTGCGCAGGGAGGTTCTGGCCAGCCGGCCGCGGCGGCATCGAGAGCCGCGAGCGTACAAAAAGGGAGTCCTGGGCGGGCCGCCGGGCAGCCAGCCAGCCGAGCCATGGGGCGAGCTTGTTGCTAGCGGGGCGTGTTCGGGGCGGCTCCCGAAGGCTCAGGCCGGCCGGCCTGGAACCGCCCACCTGAGCAGCAGGTGCCTCGGCCGCTCCCTGCTTTCCTCCCTTCGCCATGGCTCAGGAAGCAGAGGACGGGCGGCCCGGGGCAGCCCGAGGCCCCGGTGAGGGGCGCCCCTGTCCCGGAGCCTGCCCGGAGCACGCTCAGGAGCTGAGCTGGTTCTGCTGCGCGGAGAGACGGCTTGTCTGTGCCTGCTGCTTCAGCCAGGGCGGCTGCCGGGACCACCGCGTGCGCCCGCTGGCTGAGGAGGCAGCCGAGAGGAGGGTGAGCCCAGTCCAGGGATTCGGGAGGGAAAGGGGCCGGACTCGCTTCCTCGCTGTCTTTTTCTAGTGCTCAGTACCGGAAACTCTTTTAACTCTCATAACAAGAAATCTGCTGCTCCCTCGTGCCTTTACTGAGCCGCGTGACAGGCAGCAGTTCCACTGGTGAAGTGGTTCCAGCCATAGTTGACCACCACCCCTGTTGAATTTTTACCTGTTGCACTTGGCAAGTAACATAAAGACTTAGGAGGCCTGGATTTTTAAAATGTCATTTATCAAAAGTTCTTGTTGTATGTTGAGGTGGCAGCTTTTTGCTTGCTTTTCCTATTTTCAGAATAAAATTGTGGATCAGTGCGAGACGCTTCAACTCCAGAGCGCCACAATAGCGAAGTACGTGGCTGGAGTGCTGCCGGAGAAGAAACAGCAAGTTGTGGTAAAGTGTCTTGGAGATTTTGAGATGGTGGGTGGGCAGGTGGGCCTAAGAGCTCCTAGCACCTGAGGCAGGCAGCATGCCAAATGCTTCTCCCCCCCCCCCCTTCTCTGGTGCTGTGCCAGCCCACCTCTGCTTTTCCCACTCCCTGGAATGGAAAAGGAAGAGGGATGGAACTGAGAGGAGCCAGGATGGTGTAGTGGTTTGGAAGTCGGACTTAGACCTGGAAGATCCAGGTTCAAATTCCTGCTCAGCCACGAAGCTTCCTGGGTGACCTTGGGCCAGTCACTATCTCTCAGCCCCACCTACCTCACAGGGTTGTTGTGAGGTGAGGACAAAAAGGAGGGGAGGAAATATGTACACAACTCTGAGCTCCTTGGAGGAAGGGCGGTATAAAAATGTGAAAAATAAAAAAATAAAGCAGGGAAGAGAGAAGAGTGGTGGACTAAAGTGTGCACTCTCCTCCACATTTCTTCTCCTGCTCAGCCCCTTTTCTAATCCAGGAAGCAGCAGCAGCACCAGTGCCAAGTGGGTAGACAGAGGTGGGCACTGGCACCCACCCCATCAATCTGCTGTCTGAGGCAACCACTTCAGTTGTCCTCATCGTGGGTGGGCTGACACTGGTGGTGGGGAGTGAAGTACAGCCTGTGTTGCCCCCAAACATAGTGTAGCACTGCTGGGACCTGCCCAGAGCCTACTTCTCATGTGTCATTCCTCAGTCTGTACTATGAGAAGGGGGGAATTGCCACACCTGGTGCCCTTAGGGTTTCTACTTTACAGACGGACATGCCATACAGGTATAGCTTGAAGCCAGTGCCACACCTGTTTTGCATGCAAGGCAACTGTGCAAGGCATGGCTTGGAGCCACAAAGGAGGGAAAACATGGCAACACCCACCCCACAAATTCCTGGGGCAGAACATTCAGCCTGCCCAGTTAAGTGATAATGGCTCCTTAAGGGATGTGTCCCCACTCTCCTTTAAATCCCCTGGACTACAGCCTGTCTTCCTTTTCTGACGCTGCCAACAGTCCTGAGCTAGGGACACCAAGCGTCTGATTGGGAAACGGCAGTGTTCTGTGCTTGCTTGAAGGACCCCTTGACAGGGTTTGAAGGAGAGGCTGGTGGTCTCAGAGTGTCTTCTCTCCTATCATCCTATGCAACTACATTTGGGGGCTGCCACCCCAGTTTCTGGAGAACCAATAAATGCCTGCCGGATGCTGCAAAGATCACTGGTCTAGTGGGGTGGACCATGATCTGAGCCTGCCAGGCTGCTCCTTCCAAGAGTGCAGACTCTGGATCTCCTAAATACTAAGGCTCAACTCAGCTAGTACTTTTCAAAACACAGTAAGGACTGCGGGAGTCCAAGTGAAAAAAAGAATGCGGGTCACACACAAGGCTGAAGACACGCACACGCACACAACACCCTTCCCTCCATGTGACCAGCGCTGTTGCAATCTTTGAATTCCCATGGGAAGTTGGTTTTTGGGAACTCCGTCCCTGATGCTGTTCAACTAGGGCTGCAAGTCATAATTGACTGACGACAGTACAATCCTAGGCATGTCTACTCAGAAGTAAGTCCCATTATGTTTCATGGGGTTTACTCCCAGGAAAGTTAGCATAGGATTGCAGCCTAATTGTTGTACAGAAGGACAGATTAAAACCTTCTTAACCAAAGCTTTATCTGGTTAAGTGTCCAACACTCCTGCTTTTAAAATGTGAATTAGTTTTAATATATAATCTGGTTTTTATTTTTATATTTCACCCTTCCTCCAAGGAGCTCAGAGTGGTGTACATAGCTCCTGCCCCCCCTTTTACCTTGTGTGGTAGGTTAGACTGAGAGAAATGACTGACCCAAGGTCACCTACTAAGCTTCATGGTTGAGTAGGAATGTGAATGTAGAACTTCTTGGTCCAAATCCAGCACTCTAACCATTATACCCCCTTCTCTCTCACATAGGAGGGAGGTGCCATGACATTCAGATGCATCATCATGTAGAACCACTGGGTAGCTGGGGCTTAGAAGAGGCATTCCCATTTCACTCTCGGACAGGATGGCGTACCTCTTCTAAGACAGAACTTCCCATGACATGCACGCCTATTATGGAGCATCAGTGGGTGGCTGGTGCCATCCTGGAAGAAGCATTCCGCCTTTTCTCACAGGAAGGAATGCCTCTTCTAAGATGGTGTCTGCTGCGAAACATGCATTTGCCATCTAAAAACAAAATACCCTTTTCTTTTCCCTTCAGAATTATTGCTTTAGCCATATGCGAACTTCTTGCCTAAGGTTTCTTTAATAGGACAACTGTCCCATATTCACCCTCACTCTCGTAGAGTGCAGCCAGCAACGCCCGAGAGGTCCTGATTCAGCGGCTGAACCTCGTGAGAAACTTGTGTGATAGTGAAGAACAGCGGCTGCTGGACACGGTTCATACTGAGGAGGAGCGGGCCCATCAGAACATCCTGACCCAGCAGGTCCACTGGACAGAGTCGCTGCGGAAACTTGATGCCCTCCGGACCTACATGGTGGCCATGATCACAGCCACGAATGACTCTAGCCTTGTGGTGAGCATCTTATGTTTTGCCACAAGTATTGCTTGCTGTTCTTGTGGATTTTGTGCATCATGCATTATTTGTAATCTCTGCACTGTGGAGGCCTGCAATGAGCAGACATGTTGAGGGATAAGAGGGAGTGCCTTTAGCAGGGCAGGAAACCCTTCCCATCTTCCTGACAGCCATCCCAGGTTAAGGGAGGGAGCTGCAAGTTCATATACTCTCCGTCCCAGTCATACACAATTTGTTCCCCATCAGTCTTTAACCAGGCTCTTTCCATATGACGACTGTACCAACATCAACCAAGGTTTCCCTTAACCTGCTTCTATTTTCAGATTCTGATTAAAAGCAAACCCTGCTTAATTTTAACTATATGGTTTAACTTTAACGGTTAAAGTTGGTGCAACCAACGTAACTATTAAGGGCGTAGGGAGCACTATGGGCAGTGAGAGTGCATGTAACCACAGTTAAAGGATGGAGAGTCTTCTATCTAGTCTTCTATCTATCAGTATCGGCCATACTGTTTGACACAAACGCGTCCTGCGTGTAAATCTTGAGATTGCCTTTGAATTGTGAGAGCTGTAAAGAAAATTGTTTTTCTCCCTCTCTTTTAAGATATTTATCTCCTGGTTTTGCGTGGGCCTCCCTGTGATCTCCCAGCCAAAGGACTGACTTGTTCCATACACCCACTAAGCTTCAGCAATGCCAGACCATTTACCTGCTGTGTTTTCATTTTTTGTAACCTCTTTCTCTTTCTTTTTGTCCCCAGCAGGCAGAAGAGGAAATCTTTGAGAGGTGAGTCCTGGAGTGGATATACCTTTGCTTTTATTTTAATTAAACTTGGAACCTACAATTCCCTCCAAGAGATCAGAACAGTGTACATGGTTCTGTCCCCACACACCTTTTATTCTCCCAACAACCCTGCAGTGTAGGTCAGGCTGAGAGTATTTATTTAATTTATTTTTAAAAAACATATTTATACCTCGCCTTACCCTCCACCACTGGGTCATACGTGTGCTTGGCCAGCCCAAAGTCATTTAATGAACTCCAGAGCTGAGTCAGGATATAAATCTCATCATGCCAGTTTTCATTCTAACCACTACACCAAACTGCCTCTTGCTGTTTCCTACAGTGGTTGTCCAATTTTTAACCTGCCTTTACCCACCTCCCTGCAAGGGATGAGCAAGCAGGTCCAGCCACCCTCAAATCAATGGCTTTCCTCCAGCCAGAATTCCATGCACAAGATTGCGCATCAGAAATGTGTTATCAGTACAACCCATACCTTGCATCCAAATAAAATCAAGCTCCTGCAATGTGTGTCATTAGAGTTACAATTTTATTTTAGAGTTAGAATAGAGTTCTATTAGAGTTCAAATAGAGTTACAATAGAGGTACAATTTTGCCTCTGCCCCCCACAGGGAGAGAGCCCAAGAGAGGGCATACAGAGTGTCAAGACATCCCTCAGCAGCAGGGCCCACCTGGGTTATCATACCTATGGCAAATTGCTTGAAAAAGCATGCATCATTCTGATAAAGTCTGATGGTTTTTGTGGTTGTCTTGGCTAGGACAGAGGAAGCGGAGGGGATCTTGAAACCCCAGGAATCCGAGAAGTTAAACTTTAACCCACGGTGCATCCAGAGTCCACTAGTGAGCCGGTTATGGGCTTCAGCTGTTCTCTGCTGGGCCTCAGGTCAGTGTCCTGGGGGGGGGGGAATTTTGCATGCCCCTGCCTGTCTGAACATCTATGCAGCTCCAAGTTCACGGCAAACTTTTTTCGTTGTGTGGTGCAGCCATCCTGCTTTGCATGTAGAATGGCCCAAGTTCAATCCCTGACAGCATCTCCAGGTAGGACTGGCAAAGACCCTTGTCTTGAAACCTTGGAGAACTGCTGCCAGTCTGTGCTGATAATACTAACCTAGAAGGACCAATGAGGCAGCAGCTTGTTCCTAAACTTCTTTGCCACAAAGTGTGATGATGCTGGCCATTCCTTAGACAGCATTAAAAGGACATTAGACAAATCCACAGGGAAGAAAAGCTCTCTCAGTGGCTATTAGCCATGATGGCTGTGTGGAAACTCCTGGCTTCAGAGCAGTCTACCACTGAATACCAGTTTCTGGGGAGCAACAGGAAGGGAAGACTGTCCCCTTTATGCTCTTCTTTTGGTTTACTGCAGCTGGGACTAGTTCAGCTTTTCGCTTGTTCTTGTTTGCCACAATAGCTAAGTGGAATGTGCATGTACAGAGCTAGTCTGCTTCTGGACACCAGATGCAGGGGAGCAATAACAGGAGGAGAGAGCCCTTCCTCCATCTCTTGCTGGCTGCTGCTGGATTTGGTGGACTGTCAGGTTGCATTCTTACGGCACGCTTCCACTAACTGATTTGCCTCTCCTAACTGATTGGCACAGATGAGGTCCACGTTGACGAGAAAACAGTCAGCCCCCTGTTGGTGCTCTCGGAGGACAAGAAAACGCTGACTTTCAGCCCCAAGAAAGCCAGAGCGGACTTGGATGGCCCAGCCCGCTTTGACCACTGGCCCAATGCCTTGGCTGAAGAGTCGTTCCGCACAGGAATCCATGCCTGGAGAGTCAGCGTGACCAAGAGTGGGGCTTACAAGTTGGGGGTCTCGTACAGCTCGCTGCTGCGCAAGGGTGCAGGCCCCGATGCCCGACTGGGTTACAATCCTTTCTCCTGGGTCTTCTCTCGCTATGACAAGGAGTTCCAGTTTTCGCACAACGACCGTCACCAGGCGGTGGAACTGCTCAAGTGCCCGGCGGAAATCGGGATCCTGGTTGACTTGGACGCAGGAGAGCTGCTGTTCTACGACCCGGAATCCTGCACTGTCCTTCACGCCCACCAGGAACCCTTCACTGCACCAGTCTTCCCATCCTTTGGCGTGGCCGACCAAAGCATTTCTCTGTTGCGGTGAGAGTGAGGCCTGGCTGAGGGGTGACCCCGCACAGTCATATTTATCGTCCATCAATGTCATGGAGGTTATTTCCTCAAACTGCATCGAGCTACAGTTTGGCAGATGGCAGTGCAGTTCTTCCGATTCAGCAGATCTATATGGACTCCTGTTCCACCACACGTCTGCATCGGATGCGTAGGGCAAATCCTTTTTACCTTGTGGCAGGATGATCACAGAGCTCACCTCCGTGGAGCTCATTGCGGTGGGGCAATGCAAGGGCCCCACAACACAGGCATTATGTTTGGCAAAAGGACCTGTTTGGACCTTCACAACAAACAAGTTACAACTGTGCATTCTGCCATTCTTTTATTTTGCAAAGATAACATGTAATCCAGAGTAGGTCCATGTGTGGGGCTGGGACCCCCTAAGACAAAGACCTGCTGTTCCAAACTGGGCAATTCCTAGCTTCTTCCTCCTTGCATATGCATATGTACGTATAATCTGCAGAGTCAGACATTTGTCTAAACTGGAAACTAGCTTCTGGCAATCTTCCTTCCAACAAATCCCAAACCCTGTGGCCAGTTGTCGCTGGCCTTTTGATCCCAGGCAGGTCACTGCCTTATGAATAAGGCATGAAAAAGTCATGAATGTTCCATTTGGTTGGTCATTTACTTCCCTGCATCCCACCTAAGTGCTATTCCAATATGTTCCCCTTGATAGAAAATTGAATCTGGAAGACCTAGGTTCATGGCCTACCACCTCCTTTCAAGTACTCATTGTACAGCCCTGGACAGTTGCTGTCCTCAGTCTCCAGTTCCCTCATCTGTAAAATGGGAGCAAAGTGACTTACCTCACAGGGCTGTTGCAAGAATGATCACTGTCAAGCTTGTGAAAACACTAATTAACAAATTAACACTGAATTGCCCATAAACAAAAAGTGCTATTTCCATGAATGATAGACGGAGAAGGAAGGCAGGGAGGTTCGAGAAATACTGGTTCTTAGTTTGCTACAGTGCCGCCCTGCATAACAGAGGCTGATCTTACTGGCTCTAGAAATGTATATAAAAATTGAACCAAAACACAGCTGAACAGACTAACTTGTTCAGTGGATGATTTGGGTGGCTGATTAGGTGTTCCACCAAGTTGTCAGGCACAAGATCTCCCCTTGTTTCCATGGTTCTCTTCAGCAAGTGATTGACCAATGTGCAGTAAGCTTCCTGATTGAACCAGGAAGGAAAACTTAAACTGCAAGGGGAATGGATTGCAATTTTGAATGCTTCCCTATATAAACAATCAAAATTCCCTCCCTATGTGTAGAAAGGTAGAAGATCAGGGAGATAACTGGTTTAATTGCCTTGATTAACTGGCTTTAAAAAAAAACATTTCAAGCAGGGAAGCATCAAAAAGGCAAACCTTCCCTGCGTCTGCCACCTGAAGTGGTACAATCTAGGAAAGGCTCTACCAGTGGTTTTGCAGGACTCTCTTTCTCTCTCCCCCCCCCCCCCCCGTTAGCCTTTCTGTATAAGAGATGGCAGGTGCAAAAGCGAGGGTAAGAGGTGTTCTTTTGGCACCTCCGTCTCACACTCGACAGCTTTCCCGGCTGGCTTGAGCAGGAAACTGTGCATTCCCACCTCCCTTGCTGCTCTATAGTCATTCATATAGTGGTCCCCCACATGGGCAGCCAGTTGCGGGGGCACCCCTGAGATGCGCAGGGCTTCCAGAAAAATCCTCTTGTCTGGCTTGGCACATCCTACATCCTCTGAGCTCAACGCAAACTCAAAGTGCTTTTGGAGGCCATTCCGGGCCAGGACCTCTGAGAGCCTCCGGTCAAAGTTGGAGACAACGGCCATGCGGAAGCCCATCTGCTGGCACTTCTTGAGCGTCTCCTTGGTGCCCGGTAGCATCTCCCAGTTGCGTTCGCTGCTGTAATCGTGGTAGAGTTTCTCTGCAATGGAAAGTAGGACCTTCTCTTCATGGATACCCGAGAGCCGGAAGGTCTCCATGACAATGTCCAACCACCACTGCTTGGAAGTGAGGCCTTTGCCTAGGCCATAGTTGGGGAAGCGATCGTTGTGGGTCTTGTAAGCCTGGCTGAAGGATCGGTTGAGTGCCTCGGCCTGCACCTGAACCCCAAAAGCCTGGGCTTCAGCTGCGTAGGTCTTGCCCACAGGAATCCGGAGCCGCAGAAGGGTGTCCTTCACATCCCATGTCAAAAGCTGGAGCCTCAGCATTACGGCAGCAAAGCTGTGTCCCAATGCTAGCCTGGAATGACAAGTCAGAGTAAGAAAATAAAACACGGCATCTTCCCAGAGGCCAATATTGTCTGTTGACTTGGGTTGAGAGACCCCTCTAATGCAAGATCTTAAGCCTGTGACACACTGCCCGCAGCACAAGGTGAGGCAAAGCCGGCACTGCCCGCAGCACAAGGTGAGGCAAAGCCGCCGTGCCACTTCCTGTCTATACAGGTTGACTGGGGAGAGAACGTTTCAGACTCTATTCTTATTGGCTGTTCGCATCCTTTTGCGTCCCGCCCCACAACAGTGAACTGGCCTCTGATTGGCCGAAGTTCAATTTTTCCAACTCCTGTCATGCAGCAATGCACCTCGTGGAGGAGCATGCAGGATACACTGCTCTCCGCCGCTTCCCAACACACTGCACTGCATACGGTGTGTCACAGCCTTTAAGGAGGATCAGCTTCTTTCTGAATCTAGCAGATGTGGCTACCTTTCCAGACATGGCCAGCCCAAAACCTCTTAAATGTTGCACTTTTTAACCTGGTGATGCACCAGCCTCTGCTCCTCCCATTCCCTGGAATGGAACAGGAAGAGTGATGGACTAGACCAGAGGTTCCCAATCTGTGCGTTGTGATGAGTCCCTGGGGCATGTGATGCGATGCAAGCGATCACGGAGCAAAGGCTCTGCAGCGCTTGCCATGTTTTTTCGTGTTTGTTGGGGGGCACCCTACCTGACCCCCTTACGTTGTATTTTACGGTCTTCTTAGGCCGCAGAATCCGGAAGTAAGTGCCGACGACATCACATTGTGCGTCATCAGCACTTCCGGGTTCCATGATCAGCACCTGTCGGAGGAACGTCGGATTCCGAACTGTTGGACTAGACTGTCTGCTTTCCTCCGTACTTCCTCTTCTGCTCCACCTCCTCTTCCTTTTCCACTCAAGGGGGTAAGAGGAGATACAGTGGAGGTGAGATAGCAGATGGAGGTGAGTGCTGCCTGCCAATCTGCTGCCTAAGGCGACTGCCTCAGTTGACTTCATGGATGGGCCTGTCCCATGGCCAGCTATGTTGCATAGCGCTGGGCTTGGCAAGTGCATTGTTCTCCAAGTTCCAGATGAGCCTTCTTCCAATCAGGAATGTGCTTTGCAAAATCAAAGAGGCTGTTTGCTCAGAGAGATGAACACTCTTATCTCCCCAGGCTGAAAAGCACTCCTGAATCCTCACCAAGGCAGTAATTTAAATATATATATAGGGTGCATTGCAAACGAGAAGCTTAAAAACATCTCCTGCAGCCTGCTTCTGTTACACAATCTCTTCTGTAGGCACCATCGTTTAATGAGTAACCAAGACCAGTCAGATGACACCACCAAATGCAGTGGGGACAGGTAATAGCTTAAGGCTAGAACAGGTTCAGTTAAAGGAACTCAGCAGGGTTGGGAAAGCCTCTCTGCCTGAGCTCCTGTAAAGCTGCAGCCTTTAAATTAGCAGGAAAGTGCAACTCAGTTGGCTGGAGCCTGAGAAAAAGTGGTGTAAAGGGCCCAACATTTGGGAGTTTGATACTTTGGGTTGATCATAATACTGCCAGCAGCAGCACCACCACCACCACCAGGAGTCTGGCTGGAGGACTTTAGGTTTCCAAAAGGTGTTGAAAACAGCCACCTCCTGATTCTGAGAAAAGATTCCTCTCTCTCTCTCTCTCTCTCTCTCTCTGAACTGTTAGGCTGTGATAGGTTAACGAATACTGTACTCATTTTCACACTTCTTGGGTATTAGGAAAAGGCTGTGGAACCTGTTGAACTGAAAGGAAAGCATGGGGCTGGGTTAAGGTGGAGTTTCAGTATCAGCTCAGGGATAATGTTGCACATCCAACCTAACCAGCAGGACCCGTTTGCTACCAGTTCTCCTGGGGTCGATCAGAGTGTTCCTCAGGCCACTCGCTTTTCACAACTAGGGTGGAGACGATGAGGAGTGAGCTACACACCGCAGCAGGGGATGGGCTACATAACAGCTCACCCAGGGATCAGACTTCCAGCTCATGAGCCCCGCAGCCCATCTCGGCTAGCATCCTGTTTCCCACCATAGCCAAACCAAGTACCTCCAGGAACCCCAGAAGCAGAAAGTGAAGGCAGCCCCCCCTCCCCAGTTCTATATCCTCCATAATTGTGGTAGACTGTCTCTGTACATGGATGCTCAATTACCTATTATGACTAATGATGTCAGAAGATCACTGCTGGATCAGACCAAGGAAGCTTAAAAATAGCAAGCAAATAAATAACCAAGAGTCTTGTGGCAGCATAAGCTGCATTAGTTCCCTTTGGAAATTACGTAATTCCTGTTTTGTACGGGCTGTCTACGTCTTGGTCAAGGCTCAGACAAACCCGGTATGATTCCATAGACCACCAGGACTGAGGCAAATTTTAAGAAGCGTGCTGTTAGTCTTAAGCACATGATGCAGAGTGCAAGGGGTCATCAAGCTGCGTGGAGGATAGGGAAGGGCAGGCAACGTTAGGATTGGAATCGTAGCAGGGGGACTTCTGCAAACCCTCCCCTCCAGGGCCAAGGGGAAAAGAGGAAGTCTCCCTCCCAGCCTTACCTATATCAGCCAGACGCATACGGCTTCGCCTGGTGAGCATGCGCGGCACGGCAGACCATGCTCTGTGACTCCCTGCTGACGTAATCTCCGCTCATCTTTGCCTGCGTTCTGGACGTGTTAAATTCTTTCTAGCCCCGTAGCCCGTACAAAGAAGTGCTTTGGGAGAGGAACCCGGAATCATTGCGAGGTTTAACTACTCCAAAGACTCATTCCCAGAACGTGCATCTGAATGCAAGGACTCAGCCGAAGATAGACCTCTTTTTAATGGCTTTATTAAAGTCCTGTGCCTTTAAGAACTGCGAGGCAGGCAGAAATGCAGTTGGTGCAGCTTCCCCTCCATCGCAGCACAGTAAGGGAAAGGCAGCACTGCCTTTCTCTCACTGCTGCATGGAGTTGTTTCTTTCCCTCTAGCAAGACTCCTGGACCTTTAATGGCTGCAGGCCAGCCAGAAATACAACAGGCAAAGCTTTCTTCTGCATGAAAATGCAGTGATGAACAAAATTATACGTTAGATTTCTGCTCATTAAAACAGCTGTAAGATGGATGGTGGGCTAAAGCACAGCTGAATGTGGGTTGGAGGCTACATCCAGAGCTTCTGACGTTCAAATGTGAAAGAATTTTTGAGCCAGATTTTCCCTCCATTGAAATTTGGTAATAGTTGTCACAGAGCATGGGGAAGAAAAAAACAGCATCACAAATGGTGGGGTGCATCATCAAACTGACCCCCCCCCCCCAATTGCTAGTTCCTTTGAAAAAAGCCAAGATACAAACCTTTATGAGCTCTCTTTTAAACTCGGGACAAAATGTAATGCATGGTTTCTGGTTTTGTTTCTCCAGCTTAATGGCTTTTTTCTATCTGTGTCAGTTTTACTTTCTCATCTGTAAAATGCAAGTACAGTACTTGGTGGTTGCCTTTGACCAGCTCTTCTGGCCAGTTATTAAACGTTCCTGAACTATAGAATTTCAGGTAAAGATTTGTTATTGTGTATATGCAGATCATCACAACTTATGGTGTTCTGGTGGTAATTAGCTCTGCCCTTTTAATCCACTATTATGCACCTGGCTCCTGTTGGCTGATCTCGGGCTTCTAAAAAAACATGCAGCTCCCACCCCTACTCTAGTGTTATGTTCTACCTTGCACCAGCACACACCACATTAGCCCTAAAGTTTTGGGATCCCCAGATTCAAATCCTGCTCAGCCAGGAATTACTGCACACCCTTGACCCAGCCACCCTCTCTCCACTTGGTTAGCAACCCCACTTAAAATTCCTTCCATTACCCTCTTCCATAGGCTATTTGAACAACTGTAAATAAATCCACCACCACTCTTTCCAGAAAATATTAGAATTTTACTTTCTCTGCAGCATTTAATTTAAAAACCATACAGAACAAAGCTGGGGGCATGAGAATGCTTCTTTCCTGCCCATGAATGCAATGACTTGGGAAAAACAAAATAGTCCATGAATGCTCAGAAAACATGAAAAGGCTAAGGGAAATTGTGCTCTGGGATGTGTAAATGCACTTATGTTGCAACCCTATACATGTCTATGCAGAAGCAAGCCCCACTGAGTTCAATGGAACTTACGGTACTTTCAGGTAAGTGTGTATAGGATTACCTTCAACTTGACTTTGAAAAAAATAGAACGCTTGTCAATGTTTTTACCAGCCCTGTTCTTATGTCTTAAGCAGCAGCTTGGTGGGCACATGTTGGCAGATAACAGTATTTATCCCCATACTGGGGGAAGCTTCCTGTGCACATCACACAGCTAAGGTAAAGGAGTAAACCAGGTCTGCTCTTTTCTGGTCAGCAGCCCTAGCCGCTAGCCAGGCTAGCTTGGGCAGCTGGACACTGTGGTTTCCCTGGGTTAGGAATTACTCCACCTTTTTTAGCTGACTGCAAGCTATATTGACCAAGTATTATGAGAAGGGCAAACCCGATCTCATTCCTGTGCGCTTTATTGTGCTGAGTCACAGGCCGTCCCAGTGACAGAAATCTACTAATATGTTTTACTAGTTTTGCTCCTGTGGCTTTTAGAAGAAACTGAACCTGTGGAAAACTAGGTACTGAAGTGTTTCCTGGTATGGAGATTAAGCAGTAGTTTCAGTCTTCTACTAAAGGAACAAGGACTGTTGAAAGGAATAGGGTTGTTTCTGTTTGTTCCTGGCAGGGCTTCTGTGCCTGTAACAGCTGCATGCCAAGTCAACACAAAATCAACGTTTCTGGCATGGAAATGCAGCAATTTGACAAAGCTTCACCTGCTGAACTTCTGCCTGTCACAAGCTGGTTTAAGGCATAGGCCCATAAGAACAAATCCAGGCTGGCAGTTTTGGTGCCTGCCTAATATCTGGTCCACAGCACTACACGTCACATCCTCAGTTTAACAGTATGGCTATCTGGAGAGCCTCACTAAATAGCAAGTGGATACGTGGTGGGGCTTTCCTGCCTCTTTCCCAGCACTACTACAAGATGGTCTCCATGATTACGGGACACCCCTTTCGTGTACCTTTTCGCCAAGGGGCTGGGTCTGCTCTGTGAAGCAGTTTAGTAAATCTACAGCCAACTCGTGGCTGGTGGAGGAAGGGTAGATTCAGTGTGAGGTACACAAACTATTCCTCACTAGCGCTATGCAAAAAGAAACCAATGTTCTGGTTAAGGAAAGAGAAGAGGGTAGCTCTGGGCTTAAGTTTCTGTCAAAATAGAAAGTTTCTTTGGTTCCTCTGGAGCCTTTAAAGTAAATGTATGTGCAAGGAGCTTGCACTATTTCCATGAGGGCTGTGCAAGATCCCACAAGGATCTCCTCAATGCATCCCACTGTTTCCAAGCCATTTTCTGGGTGCCTTCTTGCTGTCCCTGTTCCCGGGAAGATGGCGTTCGCCTCACACCCGGTCTTCCTTCAGCCACTGCAGGAGTTGAGGCACGTAGTACGTAATGATGATATCGGCCCCTGCAGCAGGATGTTTTGAAAAACATAACTATTTCAGCATTTGTGTTTATGGAAACATTACCGACATCTCCCACCGGGCACATCAAAGCACTTCAAGACAGCTAATTTAAAAAAACAAACCAAAAAATAATCAAGCCTCTCTGAAACCACACACACACACACACACACACACACACACACACACAGGCAGAAATATCTTTTCTCCTCCTGATCTCGCCTTACTTATGCATGTCTACTCAGAAGTAAACCTCATTGAGTTTAATAGGACTTCTTTGGTAACTTGTGTGTATAAAATCACAGCCTTAGTTTCGTTTTATTATTAACTCTATATGAAAGGCTTGAGGACACCAGGCTGAGTATCTTAAGCCCCACAGCAGTGCTTCCTATGCCAGCTACCCAGCTGGGGTTGAGCACTTTGACCAGAATCCTGCACTGAGCAGGGGTTGGACTAGATGACCTCCAACTATGATATAGAATAGATTATTATTCTATGCTGTCCCGCACACGTTTACACCCGTGTTCCTCCCTCTCTCACCTGCTCGCCTAAATCCAGCCATGGCCTCCATCACTGCTGTCTTCAGGTCAAAGGCCCCGGCGTGTGCTCCGTGCCACAACATGGCAAACTCCCCCGAGACGTGGTAGACGGCCAGTGGGTGGCTGGGATGCTGGGAAACAAGCACATGCTTCCCTTTAAAGCCTTGCTGGGATGATGCCATGAACGCCAAACGATCTCAGTCTGCCCCAGCTGCGAGGCAGGGAGGGAGACAACCAATTCCACCCCATGTCCTAGAGGGGCAGCAAGACGCTTACCTTGTCCTTGACTTCCCGCACAAGGTCAAGGTAGGGCATCCCAGGCTTTACCATGAGAATGTCTGCTCCTTCCCGCACATCCCGGTCCTGGAGAGGGAAAAGAAAGTCCAAACTGAGTTTGGAAAGTCCAAACTGGTAAGGAGAGGAAGGGTTAGAGATCTTTAATAAAAGAAGGGTGTTCAGAACTGCTTCAATACAGAATCAGACCACTGGTCCTCCCCACCCCACACTGCCCACTCTCTCTGGCTCATTGTAGCTTTCCCTTGGGGCCTTTCCCAGCACTGCCATCTAAATTTCCTTAACTGGAAATACCAGAGTGAACTTAGGACCTCAAAACATGTCCTATACAAGCCCTCCACCATTAAGGTAGACGCTAAAAGTTCCCATTTTAGAGTCAACAAGGACCTGGGCTTTTCACAGTACCAGGTCACCTGAAAAGGTGAGTGCCTTGAGTGCCCTCGGGAGAAGGGCAGGCTACAAATTCCTAAAATAAAATAAATAAATAAATAAATAAATAAATGGGGAATGCACTTGAGGACCTAGGCAGGGCAAGGAGAAAAACAAACAAGAGACAGAACAATCTCTCAGTTGCTGCAGCCCAGGCAGCGACCCCCTGATCAGCAGGCTCAGCCTTAATCCCCAATCCAAGACAAACTAAATCCACTAAGAGGATCTCTGTTCTGCGTCGCAGGAAGCCCAGGGTGGAAGATTTCCACAGCCCCCTCCAGCCTGGAGCCCCTCAGCGTGGTCACAGAGCACTTCCCAATTGGCTGCTTCCACCTGGCGTCCAGAGCAGAAGCAACCAACACTGCAAGCTTCAGAGGACAGGGATGGAGAGCCAGGTCTCCTCCTCAGACCAAGGAGGCCAACACACCCTCCTAGCAAGACAACTTTACTGCCAGCACCACTGCCAGGCAGGCCCTGTACAGCAACTCACCACTGCCCGCACAGCCAATCCCCGGGCCCCTGGAGGGAGCTGGTAGCACCGCCTGTCTCCAAAAGCAGGTTTGGACAAGGCTGCATCTCTAAAGAGACGGAGGGAAAAAATAAAGAGGATCAGGGACGTAACTGACAGGACCAGTTCAGTTGTCACATTCCCAGGCAATAAATAAGTGGTTTGTTGGACTGCGAGTACGCTATGTGCTTGCATGCTCCTTCCTCCCCACTCTGGCTTACTAGAAGGCATCCTGGTTTCTCAAACCACAGTCTTTTGCAACAACTGAACTGGGAAATGGTGGCTGGAGCACGCCCTACAAACAAGTATCAAACGTGCTATGTAGGGAGTGCTGCAACCACAGCATCTCAATCTGCATAATCAATCATGATAAACTGTGGTTTGACAAACCTGGGTGTCTTCTAATAAGCTGGGCTTGTGGGCTCAATCCTATCCATCTTTCCTGCACCAATGCAGTCACAATGCAGCCCCAAGGTAAGGGAACATTTGTTGGACCTTTGTTCCCTTACCTTGAGGAGGCTTCCATGACTGCCCCCCCAACCAAAGCAAGATGCAGCGCACACCCCGTTAGCATGGCTGAATCAGCTCTGGAAAGTTGGATAGGATTGGGCCCTGTGTTTGACTGGGAATGTGACGTCTGAACTGGGCCATGATGAAGCCCCAAAGTTATTCTTGCCCTGTGACATTCTCCCACCTTACTGCACAGATGGCTGCCTTGAGGAAGAATAACCTTCATCTAGGTCATCCCCTAAGGTTGGGAAGACAGAACTGAGGGAACCATCATAAGAAGAGCCCTGTTGGATTGGGTCCTAGGTCCTTCTAGTCCTGTATTCTGTTTTCCATGATGGCCCACCAGGTGCCGCTGGACAGCTCACAAGTGAAAGACTGAGGCATCCCTCTCTCCTGCCATTGCTCCCCTGTAAATGGGACTCGGAGGCTGACTGCCTCTGAATCTGGAGCTAGCACACAGACAACATGACTAGTAGCCATCGATAAACTGTCCTCCATGAATTTGTCCAATCCCCTTATAAAGCCATCTAAGCTAGCGGCCCTCACTACATCTCGTGGCAATGAATTTCACAGGCTAACGATGCACCCAGTGAAGTACTTCTGTCCATCCTAAACCAAGTCTTCTTACACCATCACAACTAAAAGATATCGGAAGGCCTTTGTCTCCCCACCACTACCACCAACTCCAAGGACTGCTGGGAAATGCCCACCAACAGCGAAGCTGAAGTTGGGATGTTCCCCAGCTCACTTAGGCCAAACCTTCCTGCCCAGAAGTCCAAAATGGCTTCTTATGCTACCTCTCACCTGAACGGGCCATAAAAGCAGGATGCAAACTTGGCGCTGTAGCTCATAACCGAAACCTGTGGACCAAAGGAAAGAGGAGTGACTGTTGGGCCGCCATCTTGTTAGAGCTCACCAGACCTTAGATCAACACCATCAACCTGCTCAAGCGTCCTCTCAATACCCCCCCTTCTTCCCCCGAGTCTGGAAATAATCCAGCAGCAGCCACCTCAAGCTGCCACAGCAGAGGCAAGAGGGAAAAGCACTGAGGCTTGGGTGAGTAGTCCCCAGGGCAATCTGAACTCTGAGGTTTGGGTGAGAACCCAAAGTGGCCACAAGAAAAAAACCACGATCACAGCCTTCAGGAGTTTGAGACAAAACAGTTGTGACACACTGAAGGAACTTATGGGCAGAGGCTCTATTCTGTATATATAAAGGCGGTGACAGACCAAGCACGTCTTCCGTCCGGCATGGAGGTGCGTCCGTGCCGTGCGCGCGTTTTGTTTGTCTGACATGCCTTCGTTTCTGCTCCTGGCATCTGCCGGCAGCCGTCGTCAGCCACGGCTGCGTTGACGCCTCAGCTGCCCGAATCCCAGCTCTGGCAACGTCCGTCGCGTTTGGTCCGTGTCCCAGCCCCCTGGGGGCAGGACACAGAGCAGCCAGGGCCAATCAAAGGGAAGGAAGCCAAAGTCAATCAAAGGGAAAGAGGGGCAGAATGTTGTGGAAAAGCAGCCATTTTTCTCCTCCCTTGGAGTAACTGCGAGGAGCGCGCTGTTTTCAAACCTTTGTCACTTGGAAGGGTTTTTGACAAATGACAATCCAGAAATACAGTGTTGAAACATGTGCCTGGGGCAGCCAGCAAGCTCCATCCTTTTCTCCAATGCGTCTAGCGGTGTTTCCTGTCATTTGCTGATTCGGTGATCCCTCCCCCCCCCCTTGCTGGTTTTATTTTGTAGTTATGGCCGTTTAATATTGTGGCTTAGTAGTGAACAAACAAACACACATGAGTACAGATCGTTTCTCTTCTGTGCAGGTCCCCTCACTAGTCCTAGCCTCTTCTCTCCTCTCCCCTCCCCTCCCCCCCTCGCTCGCTCGCTCGCTCCTCCGCCGCCTTGGCGCCTCCTGCAACAAACGGCACGGCTTGCGATAGTTGCTGCTGCCATTTATATGGTGGCTTTTAAAAACACACACACACACACACACACACACACACACACACACACACACACACGAAACAGATGTGTTTCTCTTCTGTGCAGGTCCCCACTAGTCCTGGCCTCTTCTCTCCCCCCTCTCCCTCGCTCGATCCTCGGCTGCTTCCCTCACGGCAGGCTCCGATCTGGTGTGACATGCAAACGTCCCATCCAGCCCCCTAGCGTGCGTCCGGTGCGGCAACGCAGCCGGAGCGACGTGCGCACCGGACGGAAGACGGGCTTGGTCTGTCACCGCCTTAAAAGCGTTTCAGGGGCCAAGTTTGACCCAGAAGATGGGTTAAGCTCAGGTGACCCAGAGGATGGGTTAAGCTCAGCTAAGCCAGAACAGGACAGGGCTCTTGCTCTGCAGTGTCCAAATTCCATCCAAGACCCCTTGCCCACCTTGTTGCCCATGTCGTTGGAGATCAGGGCCTCCTTGATGGCATGGATGCGCCCATCCATCATATCTGAGGGGGCCACGATGTGGCATCCTGGAGAAACAAGACATGTGAAAGGAAGGAGAGATTAGCGAGGTCAGAACAAACAAGTCTGCTGCTTCATTGATAAGAGTCCTTCCCTCCAGACCCCAAGAATGCTACCGATGCACACGTTGCCTCTAAGGGGAAGATAGATGGTGGCGTGGGCAGGATCTTTCCCTCACCTGCTTTCGCGTAGGCCAGCGCTACCTCGGCCAGCCTTTGGCAGCTAGCCTCGTTCTGGAGGGTGCCATCTTGCCGAAGGATGCCTGAAAAACCAAGTATATTGTCAAAATGCAAGGGCTGCAGCAGCCCCCATTCCTAGGAATGGCAAAATCTATTTCTCTCCCCTCCCAATCCCAGTGCTGTAGTTCAAACCAAAGCCAGCAACCAGGAATGGATTACATGTGCAATGACCAGTATCACTGTATACTTTTTTTGAAAGCATGTTTCTAGCCCTCAAGTCAACACAAAGCACATGGGTTTCCAGCGATAAGATAGCCGAGCATTAGATTAATGCCCGTCTCACGACAGGCTAACAGAAAGATAATCATAAAACTTGTGTAACATCCACAAGATTTCATTTTTCTTGTGAATGAATTCTGATATACGTTTCTCATCTTGGCTCTGCAGCAAGAGGGCAGGCAGCAGCTTACCACAGTGTCCATGAGAGGTGTAAGGACAGAGACAAACATCACAGGCTATTAGCAGCTCAGGGAACAAGGAACGAATCTTCTTTATGGCCTGTATTGCTGGGGTGTCTTGTGCGTCGGCTGCGGAGCCTCGCTCGTCCTGCAAGGTGGGGAAAAGGTGCACAACATGTTGCTAACAGAAGGATTAGGGAGAGGTGTGTGCATTGCACCACTTGCCACAATTGCCACCCCCACTGGTCCTTCTTTGCACCTTGGCAGTGTTACTTGGGACCCCAAAAATCAGCACGCATTTCAGTCCATCAGCCACCAAGGGCTGCAGCATCTCCTGCAGTTTGTTGATGCCATACCTGGGAGGAAAAGAGGAGCAGGTCTGAGAGCAAGGCAAGGGGCATGGAGGAACTCGGCTCCTGCTACAGGCATGAGACCCTACAGAACCCCCAAGGCCCCATTTCTCAATAGGCTGCCAGTTCAAGACCCACCGAGTTAATAATTGATCCATCTCATTCCACCAACCACCCGTTAAGAAGAGAATCACAAAGGATTTCAGGGCAATGCAAGCACAGCACCCGCGATGCCCCAAGCACGGCTTTCAAGCGGGTTTGTACTCCCTACACAACTACCGACTGGCACCTCCCTATCCCTCACCCCAGTGGGTGGACCAGGACTGGGACAGGGACGTTATCTCTCATCTCCAAGATGCAGCCAGAACCACAGCCTTCGTGGAGAGAGGGCGGCAAAGGCTGAACCCTCGAAGAATCCCTTATCTCGCAAGCTCCAGAGAAGACGAAGTGTGAAGCTAACAGTATTTTCATACATTTCCCCACCCACTGAAATGAAGCCATTTCATACACGCCACCTAGCCTCTCATGCTAGATTTAGAAAATGAAAATGTAATCCTGGTCCGGAACTTCACTACGTTTTTTCTTCCTACTGAAAGGACAGACAGGTCCCACAAGCAGTGCCACACACACACACACAAAAAACAACTATCACACTCATCAGATCTTCCCTGTCCCCATTCAGGGGCCTGGAGGACTGCTGCTGACAATTGTGGGCTGATGCACCAAGGATCTGACTTGGGCCCAGATACATTCACTTACCGGGCCTGCCCGGGCAGACTCGCGATGAGCTCCACGGCATCTGGGCTGTCCCTGAAAGAGTTAAGCAAACAAGAGACGATGGATGCTTCAGAGGACCCCAGCATGGACTGCACTTGGCAGCAGTTGAAAACAAATCAGGGAGGCGGAAGAGGCCAGCAGCTCTGACACAGCCAGAGAGATGGGCCCAATGCCAAGCAAAGGCCTTTCCAAAGCTTATAGTCACCTGACAATGCAGCTATTCTCAGACTCTGTGGTTCTTTTTGGAAAAGGAAGCGGCTGTGGGGGCAGGAGGGGGTCAGGTCTCTGGGTCACAATGCTCCTGTTACCAGGAAGCTGGAGCTGGGAGGCAGCCCCCATCTAGCCTGTTCTGGCTTCTGGGGAATTAAAGGGCTCAAGTAAGAGCATTTTCTGCAGCTCTGGTTTTGCTACCAGCAGCGTGACCCAGTGGGAGTAAAGCTAAAGCACTGGGTTTAAGTTAACATGTTGCAGGATAGTGGCTAAGAGTTTAAGCTATGAACCAGGAAGCTCCCGGCTCGTGTGTCGTTTCTACCATGTGCTCAATAGTTGGCTTCAGGTAAGCCTCCTTTCCCTCTGCTATTCAAAGGTATACTGCATTTGTGTATGGAGGCTCCATCTCCAACTTTCACAGCCAACAAGAACATGAGAAGAGCTGAGTGAGACCAAAGGCTGAACTAATCCAGTGTCCAGTTTTCGAGACGCTTTCAGGAAGCACGTCATGAAATGACTGACTTACGTCACAAAGATGGGGTAGATGAGATTGGCGGCATTAAAAGTGGTGGCTGCCGTCTGCCAGGAGCGAAGCACGGGATGGAAATAACCGCTGTGCAAGAGAGAGTCCGCCTGCATCTTCAGGTCTCACCAGTGGATCTTGAGAGAAGATATTCTGAAAACGTACCAAGAGCTGCTTAGGACAAGCAGATTTTGAACTCGCTACATCCAGGGAAAACTTTCCATGTTTACTTGTGTGTCAAGCAACCCCAAGTGTCTCCCTTTGAATCCAGAAGAGGATACTTAGGAATGCTGCATTATTACCACCACCGTCTAGATGCATGGCGCTTGACAGAGCAAGAAGAAAGAAGAAATCAAGCAACACCCGTACTTTATGCTGGGGACGGGCTCTTCGTCCATGCAACAGAGTCATTGCAGATAATTAGAGACCAAATTTCATTTAATGCAGGGGTGGCCAACCTTCCACCATTAGGGCTTCTGTGTTCTTAAGAGTTGTGTAGAAGACAGAATCTTGGCAGCTGCAAGTGCTGATGGTGCTGCTAAAACAGCTGCACCTGCTGAAATGCCCTCACCTATGCAACCATTTAAAGGGCCAGCATTCATGTTGAAAGGTTGGCCACCACTGATTTAATGTATACGGCGCGTTGCTTTTCCAAAGGCAAACTGAAGCTTGTCTGAATGCAGACTTAAGCTGCACACACAGAGGCACGATAAATCACTATCACTAATAAATCACTCACCAGAAATTTTCAAGTGGAAACCTGCATGGTGGTTTAAAACAACCCAGTACAGTACAATATTTTACAATAAACACATCTCAGTCCCCCATCCCCTACTGTAACTAAACTTAAGTACATGTAACTTAATCACGCATGTTTGGCCTGCCTTCATTTATCTTCTCTTCCTCTGGTCTCTCGCCCTTGTGCCAATAACTTGATTGTATGCCCATTGGGGCAGGGATGTCTTTTCGCTCTATGTAAATAGCCACACACACTGATGGCACTATACAGTATAAGTAAATAAGAATTAAGCTTAGTTTACTTACTTTACTTGGGAGTAACTCTCATAGAACACAGTGGCACTTACTCCCGAGTAAGCATATAAGGCTTGCTCTACCTGTCTTGAAACCGTGCTGCCAAACTCATAAATTGGTTGCAGTGCTATGCACATTTACATGGGAGTAAATCCACTTAATGTAGCAGGACTTCTGAGTAAATGTGATACGGTTGTGCTGTTGTGTGAGGCAACAGGTAAGATTGCTTGCGCAAACCTAAAGTCACATTTCCTAAGCAGTAAAGTTTTCCAAGGGAGGCAACAATCCAGAGTGAACATTTCACAAGCACACAACCATGGGAAATCCTTCAACTTTGCTCCGAAATGCATCAAGTGTTAACCCCTCACTTGCTCACGTGGATGCAATCGTTGTGATGTGTATTTTGCACACTCCACGGTTCTGCATGCTACAAATAGTTAAAAATAGAATGAACATTTCATCCACACACGTCTTCACCCAAACTGGAGATAATAAGTAATTGCGGGGCTGGGAAAAGAGTAGCGGTCAAATAAATGCCACCTTACCTACTTTGTGGCATAAGGTTTTCCCTCCTAAAAAATCCTAAATTCCACCCCTGAAGTGCCACCTTACCTACTTTGTGGCATAAGGTTTTCCCTCCTAAAAAATCCTAAATTCCACCCCTGAAGTGCAGGAAATGGAAGAAGCAATTGCACTGGGGCCTTAGAGGCAGGGAGTCATTTGGAGCAAATGGAGAAGATAATTGCACTGGTAACTGCATGAGTGCCCATGTACACACAAAGTACCCAGTACAATTTAGGATCTATGTACCTGGTGCTTTTCAGAGGCTCTGCCCCAAGGAGCTTACAATCTGAAAATACTGTAGATCCAAGAGAAAGGACAGAGGAGGGGAAGGGAAAACAGAGGTTGTGGTGGACAGGTGATTATTTGACCAGCAGCTATTTAGACTTCCTGATGCAGAAAGAGTGCGGGGGGGGGGGGGCAGGGAGAGCAATTAAATTGTGTGTGTGTGGGGGGAAATACCGACAGAATGTGGTTGCATCGAGGCAGAGAGAGTCCTGTTGAGAGCAGAGGGCTCTCCGAGAAGAGCAAAGAGGGAGTCAGGAGAAGCCACCGTCCCTGTGAAACTATCTACACAGCCAGCCACAACCCAGCAAAAACAAGCGCGCGTGTGACCGGAACCCTTCCCCGTTGCATCCAGCCGTGCAGAAGCCCCAGTCGCCACGGGGAGCCCAGAGATCCACCACCCTTTCTCCCAGTCCAGCTCACCCGTTGCACGCAGCTCGTCCTCCAGCACCAGTGACGACCGTCCCCACGAGGGAGAGCCAGCTGTTTTCCCGGCAAGCCCCGCGAGCCTACCGCCCCCTCATTTCCATGACCATGCCTCCCATGGGCTCTTAAAGGGCCAAGCACGAAAAGTTTACCATCTGACCAATTTGTATGCAGCACCAAGCACACGGGAACAAGACAAGAATAAGATTACAAACGCTTTCTTTCGGAGACGCCAGAGCTGAAGTCTGTGTGGAAAATACCAACCCTCTGATCTGGAAGCACTTTTCCTCAGTCATTTGAGAAATATTCCTCAAGAAGGCAGCTCCCCATTTGCATAACTCCCTGCAGTGTTAGGATTAGATCAGATTTCCTGGCAGCTCAGAAAAGGCACTCTGCACCTACTCATGGGCACCCATCTATTCACTCTCCAGAGGTTTCAGCATTAAAGCTCCAGCACAAATTAAACCCCAAGAGACAGCCTAGATGCCTTCAAAAACAGAATTAAGAGGATGAGTCAAGCAGCGTTTATTAGCTTTATGTTGTTGTTCAGTCGTTAAGTCGTGTCCGACCCTTCGTGATCCCATGAACCATATCCTGCCAGGCCTTCCTGTCCTCCACTATCTTCCTGAGTTCGCTCATTTTCATGTTCGTTGCATCAGTGATGCTGTCTAACCATCTCATCCTTTGCCTTCCCCTTCTCCTTTTGCCTTCAATCTTTCCCAGCATCAGAGTCTTCTCCAGAGAGTCCTCTCTTCGCATTAGGTGGCCAAAATATTTAAGCTTCAACCTCAGTACCTGTCCTTCCAGGGAACAGTCAGGGTTGATTTCATTTAGGATTGACTGATTTGATCTCCTAGCAGTCCAAGGGACTCTCAGGAGTCTTCTCCAGCACCACAGTTCGAAAGCATCTATTCTTCGGCGCTCAGCCTTCCTTATGGTCCAACTCTCGCAACCATACATTGCTACTGGGAACACCATCGCCCTGACTATACGAACTTTTGTTGGCATGGTGATATCTCAGCTTTTTATGATGCTGTCTAAGTTTGCCATAGCTTTCCTTCCAAGGAGTAAGCGTCTTTTAATTTCATGGCTGCTGTCTCCATCTGCAGTGATCTTGGAGCCCAAAAAAGTAAAATCTGTTACTGCTTCCATTTCTGCCCCTTCTATTTGCCAGGAATTGATGGGACCAGCTGCCATGATCTTAGTTTTATTAACGTTGAATTTATTAGCTACTATATTGCTAAATAGAGCCTCCATGACCAGAGGTAATATAGCTCCACAACCAGTCAACAGGGACAAAGAAAAAGGGTTTAATACTATCATGGAATTCCTGGAGGCATCTGGTAAGCCGCTGCAGGAAACAGGATGCGATCACCCTTTCATTTTTGATACAGCAGGACAATTCTCATGCTCCTACTTGTGTTGTCCTTGGTCGAGTGGTTGCCACTGCAAACTTTCTTCCACATGGTGAGCTGCTGCACTGGTACAAGGAAAGTGTTCATGTTGCCTAGACCAAACAAGGCTATTTCCCACCCTATGCTCCTCCCCCCCTGGAGCTGACCAAAGAGAAAGGCATTTTAACTGATCTCCCTCATCTTTCAAAGCTTGATGACTTGGAGGTGCAGTCTCTCTGTCCAACACAACTATTGTGGCTCTGGAGAACCGGGCTCACTTGGAATCAGGGGTTAAGACTTCAATCCTAAATGTACTTCCTAGGAAGTAAGCCCCATTGAACATAGTGGGACTCTCCCCTGAGTAAACATGAATGGGGTCGAGCTGAAGGGAAGTGCATTTTTCACACACATATTCAGAGATCTTTTTGCTCCGCTTTGTCTGCAGGCTCCCTGGCTAGGAGAGCGTCTTCGAGACTGAAATCAGCCTGTTAACCATCTTTGATGTTGAAATATAGAAAATGTATTGCAAAATCTTGCATGATCTAAATAGAAGGAATTACATTGTAAGGCAGAACTTCTTGCTTCATAAACCATCAAATGATAGGCTACCCAATAAGCAACAAACTTTGCCACACACACACGATGTCTTAAGAGTAGATACTTTATGGATATATGTACACATGGCCATGAGCTTAGAAATCTCGCCTCTGCGAAGCTAATTTCACCTGGGCCTTCGTACACACCCCTCTCTGGGTTTCTCCACATAGTACAGCAAGGACCAACTCACTCCTGAAGCAATCCAGCATGTTGAAATACACATGACCCTCCGGGTCACACAGCCAAAAGCATCATGTGCCCTGAGGTCAAGAGGTTCCTCCCACCCATGCTCAGCTGCACTGCAATCCCAGGTGAGAGGAAAGCCAGTGAGAGTATCTGTCACTTTCACCAGCTCTTTCCACATACTGTGCTAAGCTTATCTCATTATCCACAGCTGAGGGGTGGGTGGAGAATGCTGATGCCCATCTGCAGAGCCACCAAGCACGTTCAATGGGGCATCTTTTCCTTTGGGAAAACAGATATATACAGTATATATTTTCAATTTGCAATGTGTAAAGAAGAGGCCATTGTGGCAACACTCAAACATAAAGTCCCATTTTTCAGCTGGGGAATACTAGGGCTCTGAAACGTACAACTTGTCTGTGGATCAGGCAAGCAAGCACAGAATATACAACCTCACCTATACAAACCATTAAAGGGCCAGCATTCATGTTCAAAGGTTGGCCACCCCTGGTATAAAGCAATCAAGACATATATCACTTTTGCTTTTGTTCTTTTTTTTTAATGAAATCCTGTTAAACGTTTCAGATAGTACAAGATAGAAGTCCAATACTTTTACATCCAAGTCACAGGCAGAACGCAAGGTGTGGGAAGAGGCAATTTCTGTGCAGCGGCATCAACACACCTCAAGCAAGGAGGCAAAAGGAACCAAACCAAACTGCATCTCGTATACAAAAAGAAGGCACACATGAGAGGAACAGAACTGAAGACAGCCAGCCACAGGCTGCCTTGCTGTTCTCTTAACACAAGCGTGACTGGTCCATGGCTTCCAAATTTTGCACCCCAAACCTGACCAGCCACACACCACAGCTGGTCCCAGATGCCAATAGCCAAGCTGGCTTGTTTAATATGTGTCTGTTTGCCAGGTGTTGGGCATTTTGCCTGTCCTTTCTCCCTCTACCAAAAGCCTACGGTTTGCTTTACTAAGCCGTCCAGGACGTAGGTAGTGGTGATTGCATTTTCTGCAGGGTTGCACACGGTTTGTGCCAATCGGGGGAAGCAACTTCAACCCAAGCAGCAGTCTGTTAAATTTCACTGGGCCTTCGCTGCTAGGAAACCTGAAGACGAGCAGTGTGCTTTTCTGCAAGAGAAGAGGAGGCAGCATTTCCTTTTAACGCGCAAAAGGAGCCGGGCTGCCGAGACTGGGCATCCAAGTAGTTCAGTTATCCACCTCCTCCTCCTCATTTTGCTCTTCCTCCTCCATCCTTTCCTCCTCGTCTTCGTTTTCTTCATCTCGGCTCTTCTCGGTATCTTCAGAATCTTCCTTCTTGTCCTTGTCTTTTTTCTTTAGCTCCGATGCTCCCTTCTTGCCTTTCTGCTCACGCCTGTAAGCTGGGAGAGACAGACGCCAACGTTAGATGCAGGCACATGTCAACATGAAGCCATTTGCAGGAGAAGGGCAGACTGGAAGACACTGAGACAAGTTTTCACGTTACCTTCCAAGGATTCTTTTAAAGGGCCTAGGAATCGCTGGAACTCCATTTCCTCCATGGCTGAAAGGACATCTCCAGCATTCAAGGTTTTCCTCTTCCCCTTCATGGCAAAGTTATTGGCACTAAGGGAATAGATGGAGCAAGAGGAATGCTAAGTGAAAAGTTATTCCCCTACTCCCTGTGAATTGTTAAAAAAAATATTTCTGTAAAGAAATCCACAGCTCTTTGTTCAATACTTGGTATCTCTAAGCCAGGTTGGCATAGATCTCCAAGCATGGAACCTGGAAAGCCACTGAAAATTGGCACTGACAATGCTGAGCTAGATAGACCAATGGTCCAACTAAGGACTTGGAAGCTGAAAACTGTGCATCTCTGGCCTTGGCCAGCAGAAACACTCACCATGAAGTGGCATATAGAACAAAGACACTGGCAGCCCTTGAAATGGCGCTTCGGGCTTCCTTGGAAATGTTCACTCCGTCAGGAAGCTGAGAAAGAAGAGATGGGCATCAGCCTGGGGAATACAAGCTCACGCTTCTAATCAAGAGGTTCCAGGAGATTTTTGGGGTCTGCTGCATCAGCCTTCAATGTCACCAAGGGCACTCTCCCACCAGACACACTAGCTAGTGTCTTTGGTGCCCCAGCTGAAGAATTCCCAGCAGCCCATCCTCTGACTCACCGCTTCCTTGATGATACGAGTTATGACTGCATTGGGGAGGTTGAGGTCTTCAGGCCGCTCAGCCATTGTGGGCACCTGGAGTGACAGGCAATCGGAGGAAGATGAAACAGGAAGCATTATGCATCTTTTGCAAGCTCTACCACCTTAGGGCTACGCAAAAGGCACGAGGTAAATCAAAAACAAACAAGTTTGAAAACAGAAAACTGAGAACCAAGAGAGGAAGGGCTGCAAGGCACATTGGGGTCACCCAATACTCTCTCGTGCTTTTCAGGGATTTCAAAAGTCCTTGGAGAGTACAATTTTAAACTTGCCAGGAGGCTTAAGGAACGTGAGGGGGGAATGGCATGGTGATCCCCTCTCACAACATCTGCAAGAGGGGATTATTTTATTCTATTAGGATGTGCTCTGTGCATGTTCAAAGACTTCCAGCAGTCGCAAGGAACAAATTTCTGAGAGAGAATGGCATTTTATTATGGGATAAGGGAGATAGAGGCAACTTTTTCTGCTTCCTGAATCTGCAGGGGAAGGAAGCACCATCCTGGTGCAAACATGTACCTATTACACTAAATTGATTACTTGATCAATTCTCCTTTGCAGAGGCTGAGGCTGGCTGGAAAAATGGGGAGTGCTCACCACCTGCAGCTTTTGGAAAAGCAGAAAGTCTTTCCCTCTATATCAAGGAGAGGGTACCATCTGAGCTTGCACAGACCACATCCCAAGACTACCAATTCATCTCCTCTAAAGATACGGAAGAATACATAAGGTGCTCAAACTAAAAGGGCAGCCTCAGTGCATATCCCAAAATAAGCTGCAAATTCTGAGGTTGGGTGAGGAGCTGAGGGTGCTCCCCTACTCCAGCTTTCAGAAGGCAAGACACCCCCTGCCTTTGCACTGGAAGGAGGAGAGAGGGAGCGTCTGAGAATGCACAGAGTACATCCCAAGTGAACCTTCCCTGCAAAATGCTGCAGAAGGGGGAAAGGAAGCCCCCTCTTTCTACTCCCGTTTTGGGTGCTTGCTCCCTGCCTCCCTAGCCCTGGAAAAACCCTGCACTCACTGTGGAACGAAAGTCCGCAGGAAAGACGCGCGAAACCGGACAACCCGCCGCCTCTAGCCGCGTTTTGTTTAACCACGCCCCCAGCTCCGCCTCCTTCTCGCTGTCCCAGCATGCACCGCGTAAAGGCTAACCGCGTGCTGGTTCCCAAAAAGCCTGCATCCTTGCGCCAAAGGGGGTCAGTTGAACCACATTCAACAGGCACTTCCGATTGCTAACTCTTCCATCAAACACACCCACACTACATTTATAACATCACGCATTTACTGCATCGTTTTGTAAACTGCTAGGCCAGCGGGTGGCGCAGCGGGTTAAACCGATGAACCATAAGCTGTCGATAGAAAAGTCGGCAGTTCGATTCCCGCGACGGGGTGAGCGCTCGTTGCTTGGCCAGCTCCTGCCAACCTAGCAGTTCCAAAGCATGTCAATGCGAGTAGATAAATAGGTACCGCTTGCGGGAAGGTAAACAGCGCTCCGTGTTCCAGCTGCATGCTACGCGCTGCAGCAAGACCACGGAGGCGTCTTCGGACAACGCTGGCTCTTTGGCTTTGAAATGGCGATGAGCACCACACCCTAGAGTCGGACACGACTGGACTTAATTGTCAGGGGATACCTTTACCTTTTTACAGTGTTGTTGTACAAATTGCATCAAGATAAATGCACACATGGAGAGCTACAAATAGGACAGGAAGGGGCCATCCATTTACAGGCAAGATCTCCCGCTCTGCATTGCTTTTTTCTCTCCAGTTGCTATAAATTCCTATCAGGAATTTCCTAATAATTTATTATATTTAATTTGTATCCTTCCCAAGGACTCAGAACGTCTTAGGGCGTTTTGCTAAATCTTAAAAAACTTAAAGCCCCAAGGGGCTCACAATCGTTTTCGTGTTTTAATGTTTGGGGGGAATAAAAAGCTAAAAGAAACTAAAATAACGTTGCAAATGGAAAAGGGAGCAAATTATTCTCAACGACAGCAGCTCGCTTGACTGTCCAGGGGCAGGAAAGGTGGTGCAGTGACGTCGTTTGACATACAGTACGGTAGTGCTTTTATTCTGTAATTAATAATTTCAATTATTGTTGCAAATTCATTGTACGATTAATAATTGTACTAAAATAACGACAATACAAAACATTTTTAAAAAGCATAACACCTCAAATTATATCAGCAAAGGGTCCTTCCCCACATATGTCAGCGGCCGACACGGAGAACCTCGGAAATTAACGCTATAACCGTGTGCACCCTCAACTCTTTGCCTTTTTAAAGCCTATGCAAGAGAGACGTTGGGGAGCGTTTCTCAACAATTGACTACTAGAGCGGACGCGCGGTGGATTCTGGGAGAAGGAGGAATTAGCCGAGAGAGGAGGTGGGTGTGGAAAAAGAGGAGAGTTTCACTCGGCGAGAACAAGCAAGCATTCGGGGTTGCTTAGCAACCGGAGCGAGGCCTGGCCCAGCCTGGCTCAGGTGGGGGGCGACGCGCGGCTCTCATGTTGTCGTCTTCTTGAGGGCGGGGTGGGGGGGCAAAAGGCGGGAAAAGTAGAGGGGGTTGACGCGACTGCCGTTACTACTTCCTTCCCCCCCACAACTCGAGGGGTGTGTGCGTCAGTCCCGTGGGCTCAGCATCCTGCTAAAAGCCACCTCAAGGAGACGCCCCTCTCCAAATCATGTGGCAGCAATTTCCATAAGCTAATTGTGCAATATGTGTGAAGAAATATTTTCTTTTCACTCTACTTAAAGCACTATTGATAATATAATATGAATTCTCACTATAATACAATTTCAGAAAGAAAAGAAAGCAGAGTACCCATTTAATTTAAAGTTACCTTTGCACCTGCTTAATGTTTACTGTCAAATTCTAGCCCACAGATGAAAGCTTTATGGTTATCCCCTCACCCCAAAAAAGTAAACAGACTCCAATGCAGAGGGCCCTTTAGGGATAGGGTACACACTGTATGTATAGTTGTGGGGCAGGCACCAAGAATGCCTCCAGCCATGTTTGTGCTGTGGCGAACTTGGCATGCAGATGGTATAGTCAAGAAAGGGCTCGGGCAGCCCAATCCTGTATACTTGACAAATGCTGTTCTGAGTGGTATAGGAGGACATGGAAGAGGTCGCTTGGCCCTTGCATCAGTGTAGCAGGGACACCAGCACTACTTCAGTATATCATTGCAAATCAGTTAGTGGCTGTGATGGTACAATGACAGAGGGAATATGGTCTCAGGAGCATCCTGGTTTCATGTCGTTAAGTAGTACTCTATATGTGGTAGCCCACAAACCTTGCATTTCTACTGGGGGTACCAGCCATGACTATTGTGGCACTAACAGGCTTATTGTGGACGTTTTGTGGGGTATAATCCTGTAAAAATGCATGAATTGTGTCAGTATGTATGACTGAGGCTAGGGCACTTATTGGACAGTAAGCCTTTTTGAAAATTCATTCACGACTCTTATTTCGTGCAGCCAGCATTTCTGGGCTGCTCCTTAACCCTAGACGTTCACCGCCAGGATGATGACCATCAACGCCAGTCAGTGGGATGAAACCATTTGCAACATGATTGCATGCCAACACCCACCTTGCTGGGAGGCACTGCGAAGGATTGAGAAAGGGGTCCCTCGAATCCTCTTAACAATCCCTGGGAGGGATTCTCCAGAATCTGGAGGTAAGCTGGCATTTGGTTGAAAAATACCTGCCTGCATGATATTTTTATTTTCCAGTAGTAATTGGACACCAAGCTGTCCTAGTCAAGTTTGAACCTTCAAACAATTACAATCATATACCTTATACAGAGTCAGACCGTTGGTTGGCCCATCTAGGTTAGAATTGTGTACTGTGGACAGTGGTGACTCTCCAGGGTTTCAGCCAAGGAAAGGTCTTTCCAAGCTCAACCTGGAGATGCTGCCTGGGATTGAACTTGGGACCTTCTGCATGAAAAACATGTACTTTACCATTGAACTGCAGTCCCTCCTTGAAAGCATTGGATGTGGTGGAAGTGGAAAAACAGGGTTTGTCCATTCATGAGGCCAACTGAACTGGCTGCCTCAGGCAGCAGATTACCAAGGGGGTGCCCATCCCTGTCTGCCCTCGCCCACTCATCTCTACTGCTCTTCCTCCTTCCATTGCCTCCTCTTCCTTTTCAGTTCAGGGAGTGGAAGGAGAAGAGGCTGGCATATTACTACCGTAGTTAAGGGTAGGCAGCATTTGCCATGTCGCCTCAAGCACAAGGGAGTCTTGGGGTGGACCTGGAGTGAAATAGTGCACATCAACACAGGAATAACATAACTAACAGCGCAATCCTGTGTACGATATGGTAGCCACCCTAAAGGGCCGGCTGCCGTATCCTATCCAGGTCCCAGGCTGCTCCAGGGCAGCCCGGGTGCATCTTGAGGGAAGGGGACGATCATTCCCTTCCCCGGGTGCAATGCGGCCCAGGCCCAATGGGTCTACTCGGATGTACGCCAGCCCTGGAGCTGGCGTACATCCAAGTCTTCCGTGTAAGGCCGCACCGGGCCTGGAGAAGGGTTTGGATATCGGCGGATCTCGCCGCCGATATCCCAGCCCTCTCTTGGCCTGGGGTGACCAATGGCCGCAACCCCCTCGGCACCCGGTCCGCCCTGCCCCGGCCAGTGCAGGACTTGCCCGGCAGGCACGGGGATGGTCTGCCAGGGGAGAGAGGGCCACTGGCCTCTGTGCCGGCGGCCCTTACTCTCCAGGTGCTGTAAACACACTTTACGGCGCATTTACGACACTCAGCACCGGCAGAGTGCATGTTCCCCCGGCGCTTCATTACACTGGATTGCGCTGTAAAAAATTCTGCACTATCACAGCTGTTTCTGCAGAACTATCTCTATTTTGCTATCATTTGCCAATTTTAGTTTTCAAAAATATTTTGATTGGGCCAGGGTGGGGTGAGCCTGGCAGATCAGGAATGGGGCTTCGGTTAATTTGGAAGTTCTGAGGTGGAGCCAAGTCAGAACATTTCAGATGTGTGGTGACATTTGGCAGAAAGTGACCAGTTGTGAGTACAACCTGATTGAATCTGGGTTTCGCTACCATACCAACACTGTCGACAGTCACAGAGTTGTTTGGGCCACAATGCAGTGGTAGAGCATATGCAAAGGCTACCAGGTTCAGTCCTTGGCAGCTCAGATTCAAAAGAACATGCAATAGGTGATGAGAAACATCCTCGCATAAGTCTGGAGAGCTACTGCCATTCAGATTTAGCAGCACTGGGCTAGACTCTGGTCTGACTCTGAATAAGGCAGCTTCATATTGTAGCGTGAAAGGATTCATGGCTAGGTACGATGCTCAATGATACAGGAAATATGGGATTAGTAGCCATGTATTTTTCTTGAAAGGAACAATAAAACTTTTAAAAAATGTTTTTAAAAAGTATGTTAGACTTTTTAAAAAGTATGTCATCTAACAGTAATTTATTTTGCTGTGTTGCCTTAACAATGTCCTAAGAAGAATAGGAGGAAACGTTGGCTTCGTAGGAACCTGAAACTTTTATCTTTGGCTGTCACTTTGATTACTTCGTGCTTCGGGTATGTGTTTGGAGTAAAGAAGAACGCTACAACATCGGTCTTATTTTTTAAAAGTTTTATTGTTCCTTTCAAGAAAAATACATGGCTACTAATCCCATATTTCCTGTATCATTGAGCATCGCAGCTTCATATGTTTACTCAGCTGTGGTGAGCAAGAACCACACCAAGGTGACCAAATGGAGAAACTTTACAACGTTATCATGTTTTTTTTTTCCTTTAACAGTGCAATCCTGGAAAAGCAGCCGGCGACAGAACAAGCGTTCCGTCACCGGAAGCCGTCACAAACATGCCGTAAAGGACGTTCGCGACAACTCTGTAGTAAGGGAGGCCGGCGCAAGGCCGGCCTCCCTCACTCCGGTGCCGGGATGAGCATGCGGCCGGCAGCAGAAGGTGAGTCCGCCGCTGCCGACCACGTGGGCGTTCCGGCCCAGGAGGGAGGGGGGGTCATTGGCCTAGCCGGCCCGGGAGGGGGTAGGATCCCTACTGCTATTTAGCTGGCGGAAATCCAAGGAGGCCTATCTGGCTGGCCCCGGTTTACACCCGGGGAAGGGGACAAACATCCCCTTCCCCCAGTAGACCTCCGGCCCGGTGCGTGCTGAGCAGCCTGGACTCAGGATCCAGTGGGCAGCCCTGGGCCGCTGGCCAGATCCTTAGTCAGGATTGCGCTGTAAGGCTGGTATATCCTGAGGTTAGTGACTTATGTAGAACTACGGTATTTACAAGCTTCCCCAATTGTGGATGCCAGAAATGCCCAATAAGCATACAGGTGGGCCCCCGTATCCACGGATTCGCTATCCACGGTTTCAGTTACCCATGGATTGCAGGGACCCCCCCCCCCCAGGCTGTTACTTTTTTCCCAGTAAGTTCCGTTTCTTCCTTAAACAGGAGAAGCAACCTCTGGCTGCTTATTGCAGGCAAGTAGAACGAGACTACGCCCTAGAGAGGCTCTGCAAAGTTAACAGAAACCTTGCAGAGCCTCTCTAGGACTTAGTCTCGTTCTACTTGCCTGCAATGGAGGCTGCTTCTCTGTTTGTTTTAAGGAAGAAACAAAGCTTGCTGAAAGAAAAATAAGAGCTGGGGGGGCACATGCCTGCCCGCAGGGGAGGCAGGGCGGGGGGGGAGGGCCTCAGGAAACCATCAAGAGGGTGTTCGCTCCTATCCACTATTTCAAGTATCCACGGAGGGGCCTGGAACATATCCCCAGCGGATATGGGGGGAGTACTGTATTTGGCTTTGGTAGTCCTGTTTCAGGGGATTGTTTATGACTAGCAGGTGTGATTTTCAACATGGTTTTCTTCTAGAACTTAGGGGCAAGGTTGTTTTTTGACAGCTGGTTAGCTGCGTATTTTAATTAACAATGTTTTGAGGTTCTTGAATAGAGAGGATTAAGAGTACAGAAACTTATTTTTGGTAAACTGGGATACTGCCACGATGATGTCTGATGATACTTAAAACAGATGTGAGCGATGCACACAAATGGAAAGTCAGTCGTTTGTTTCTACTGTTTTCTGAAGCAGGTTAATGATGGTTTCCCAATGTTTCAGATGAACTGCCTACACTGAAAATTGTCAACCTTCCCCTCAATTATTCTCGGAAAGGTCGCATCAGATGTAATGAAAGTTTAACCTCCATTTCCAAGACCATCTCCAATATCAGAAATACCAGAAGTTTTTATTCAAGTTCCACTCTGAACGAGACTTTGTTCCCACCCGTGTCTGTACTGAGGTCAGCACAGTCAGATCTCTGTGTTTTATACTGTGCACATGTGTTTCTGGAATTGTAGGTTTGGGTTTTTATTGTTTAGTGCTGAATTGCCCCTGTACACCTCTGAATAAATTAGATTCAGCTTGGAATAAATGTTGGTGCCTGAGGCAGAAAATCCAAATTCTTGCCTCCGCTAAGTAGGGCAGGGAAAGACCGTTGCCTGAAGCCTTGGGCGGCAACTGGACTGAGCATCTGACTCAGAAGCTTCATTTGAAAGGCAGACAGGGTTGGCTCAAGACTTTCTGGTTCCTGAGGCGGTGTGCCAAATGCTGTCCACCCCTTACCTAATGATGTGTCAACTTCTGCTCCTCCCACGTCGTGGATTGAAAGAAGAAGGGGATGGAGAAGAAGAGGAAGTGTGGAGGCTTAGAGAGTGGTAGCTCTAGTCTAGCCCACCACTCTCCTCCACGTTTCCTCTTCTGCTCCATCCCCTTCTTTTTTTTCTAATCTAAGGAGTGGTAACAGTGGAGGTGAGTGAGAAGGTGGAGGTGGGCATCCCCCACCAATCTGCTGCCTAAGACAACCACGCAGTCAGCCTCAAGAATGGGCAGGCCCTGAGGGGAGGGACCATAACTCAATAATAGAGCATCTTCTTTGTGGGCAGAAGGTCCCAGGTTCAGTCTCCAGGTGGGGCTGAGAAAGATGCCTGTCTGAAACCTTGGAGAGCTGCTGCCAGTCAGAGCAGGCAACAATTTGCTAAGGGGAACCAGTGGTTTGATTCAGTGCAAGGCTGCTTCATATGTTCATGTAAGACTTGTGCAGGTGAACTGTCTGGCAGATCATGCCCCATGTTATAGTGTGTGTGGGTATAAGTCCCACAATAAGTGAGTATGTATTAAATTGTGTGAGTTCCTCAAAGCTTGCCTATGGCTTCCGTGCTCTTTCCGTTGTGTTTGTTTGGTCGGCATGCATGTACCAGCTCCGAAAAGAATCTCGCCCCAGGACTGAACTCGAGGGTGGAATCTCGCACTCCTTACTACACACCGATTGGTTTCAGCTTCTGGAGGCAAGCGGAGGAAGTGAGTGCATTCAGTGGATTGCCGGGGTGGGGAGTGGTAGCAATGATGAGGCTGGTCAAGCAGCATCCACTGGTGTATCCTTGATGTAATCAGTACTCACAGAGGATTGAGGAAGCAGAGCATGTTTGCAGGAAGCAAATATTGCTCTGCAAGTACTTGGAACATCCTACTTACAGCCTCTTGCTGATCTATACAGTCTCTTCTATACAATCTCTTTGGTTGCAACTGGCTAAATGTTTATTTACCCAGTATCTCATTCGGAGCATTTGGAATCTTTAATTGGTGGGGAATGTGGCAGCCACTGCTGCTCTGTCAGATCACATCACCCAGTTGCTTATGGGTTTCATTGGCTACCAGTTTGTTCCTGGGCTCAATTCCAGGTGCTGGTTATGACCATTAAAGCCCATATGATTTGGAAGCTGGATACCTTTATGACCATCTCCTCCTCCCATATGTGTTTCTCTATCCAAGTATCATTTCAGGCCTTGTTCCAAGTGCCCTTGCCCTCAGAAGTGTGACAGGCATCCACCTGCTTTTTTCCCCCCTGCACTTGGGCTGTACAAGCAAAAATGTGTTTAAATAAATAAAATTCTTCTCTCTCTGTTTGCCAAATGCAGGTGTCGGATCTTGGCATGTTTGTTGATCCCAATCTGGATCAACAAACTCACCAGCCAGCCTTGGTTGTCAAGTGGGTCCCAGGCACACGGCATAAGCTTCTGCAGCCTGAGAACCCAGCCACGAATATGTAAGTAGCATGACTTGTAACGTACATCACACAGCATGCATTTGAAATATTTTTCTTCACCCCTTTCCTGACTTCCCCTCAGACTTGGGTAACATTCATGCCAACAGGCTTAAAAGCAAGGTATTCCCATTGTTGTGAATGAATAACATTGCAGCTCATTCTCTCAGGCAGTTGCTGAAGTCAGGGCCTGAGGGTCTCACCCTGCTGCTAATGTTGGGAGGAATTTTCTGTGCTTATTTAATTTAGTTATAGATTATATTATATCCCATTTTCATGCCAAACGTTGGCTCCCAAAGAAGTTCACAGCAATCAGTATTGAAACTGCAAGGAAGTAGATTTAAGCCCGTTAATTTAATTAGTTAATTTAATGCAGGGAAGTAGATTTAAGCCCGTTAACCAAGCATATTCTCCGTGCGTCGCGGAGGTGTGTCCGGGCTGCGCGTGCGTTTTTGCAGTACGACATGCCTTCGTTCTGGCCGCCGGGAGCTGCCGGAAGCCACTGACGCGTGGACACCTCCCCTCAGCAATGCCCAGCTCTGGGAACGTTTTTCGCGTTCCATCCGTGTTCCAGCCCCCTGGGGGCGGGACACAGAACAGCCGGAGCCAATCAAAGGGAAGGAAGCCAAAGTCAATCAAAGGGAAAGAGGGGCAGAATGTTTTGGTAAAGCAGCCATTTTTCTCCCCACTTGGAGTAACTACGAGCGTGCTGTTTTCAAACCTTCGTCACTTGGAAGGAGTTTTGACAATCCAGAAATACAGTTGAAACATGTGCCTGGGGCAGCCAGCAAGCTCCATCCTTTTCTCCAATGCGTCTAGCGGTGTTTGCTGTCATTTGCTGATTCCCCCCCCCCCCGCTGGTTTTATTTTGTAGTTACGGCCGTTTAATATTGTGGCTTAGTAGTAAAAAACACACATGAGTACAGATGTGTTTCTCTTCTGTGCAGGTCCCCTCACTAGTCCTGGCCTCTTCTCTCCCCTTCCCCCCCCCTCGCTCGCTCATTCCTCCGCCGCCTCCTGCAACAACCCTCACGGCACGGCTTGCGATAGTTGCTGCCATTTATATTGTGGCTTTAGGACACACACGCACACACACACACAAGTCCCAGCCTCTTCTCTCCCCCCCCCCCCGTGCTTGCTCGATCCTCCGCTGCTTCCTGCAACCCTCACAGCATGGCTGCGATCTGGTGGGACATGGTTACGTCCCATCCAGCCCCCTAGTGTGTGTCGCGTGTGGCAACGCAGCCTGAGTGACGTGCGCGCCGCACGGAGAACGTGCTTGGTGTGTCACGGGCTTTAGGCTAGACATGAGAAAGAATTTCCTAACTGTAAGAGCTCTCCATTCGGAACAGTCTGCCTAGTGCGGTTGTGGGCTCTCCCTCATTAGAGGTTTTCAAGCAGAGGGTGGACTTCCACTGGCAAGGATGCTGTAGTTGCCTGTGCTGAACAGCATGTTGGACTACTAGATGATCTCCAAGGTCCCTTCCAACTCTAGCATGGTATGATTGATTGTATGGATATCCAAAAGTTAAATTCAGTGCAAGAGGTTTCTTGGCAAGGGGATGCTCAGCTGGGTCTGGGTACAGACATAATGGAGTGCCTGGTTGCTGCCAACCCGCTCTCCGATAACCTCAGGCATAAGCAGTGACAGTAACTGCAGGGAAAGCAGGGAGGTTAACTGGATTCTGGTGCAATGGAGAGATGTCTGTATGCTGCCCCTCCTTCTGTCTTTTTAACTGACACCACAAATGCTTCCACAAGAAGTCAACTATGTGGCTTCTCTTTGTCTAGAGGGACACCTACGCAAAGGATATGTGTGAAAGACCTTGCGTTGGAAAGCCTCTTGTCTTTGACAGAGAAGCAGGAGATTGTGAGTTGTATTCATTTTCCTCTCAAGATTCTGCTGCTGCCAGCAGCTAGATTCGAAGTCACCTACAAATGCATGTTACCTTTTTTTTTTTTTTTTTTGCTGTTCTTGCTCCTCTGCCCCAATAGCCTGGCACACAGAAATTCAGCTGGTGCAGCTTTTCTTGGTGTGGAGAAAAAATAGTGGGAAAAGCTTTACTTGCTAAATTTCTGTGTCAGGCTGTTGATTAAGGCAGGTGAGCAGGGCCATGAACAACCTTCTTGCAAAGTGGGGGAAGATATCCTAGTAGATCACTCCCAAGTTGAAATGTCTTAATAGCAGGGAGAGTATCCAGTGTGATGAATTATGTGGCAGGTAACAAAGTTACAATGTTGGGCAGTGCTGCAGCAGCCTTGGGGGTGCAGAATGTAAGAACCCTGCTTAGGGTGCCTGTCCATTCCAGGGCACCCATGTAAATCATGACTTCCTGATTTAAATGGCCTGTTGTACCTCATTGGATTGCATTCACTTTTGGAAGAGGGTGAATGTGTGGCTGGATTTCTCTCTTTTCTCATTGGAGTTATCCCATTTCACAGAAAAGGAAGAAGTCAAGTAAAGTTCCTACAGGAGGCCAGCCCTACCTCCTGCATCTAAAGAAGAACCAGAAGGTTCCTAATGGTAGATCAAGGTCAGTCTCAGTTTACAACTCTTCTAAGCAGGGGTGTCCTCAGGGGAGCAGGAGGGAGCAGAGCTCATGGATTTCTCTTGCAGCAGGAGCAGTGATGTTATTAGCAGGAGTGCTCAGGTGAAACTTATCAAAGGCCTTAGCCTGGAAGAAGCAGTAGGCGGCAAAGGCAAAGCCGCAGGCAAAGCAAAAATTCTATCCAGGATTGGGCCAGCACAGGCGTAAGCCTCCTCGGGGTAAACGGACATTCGTCCCTTTACCCGAGTAACGGCCCAGCCACCCCAATGGGTCTCCTTAAATGTGCGCCAGCAAAATGGCCGGTGCAAATCCAGGAGACCTGTGTAACGCCAGTCAGGCCTGGGAAGGGGGATAGGACAGAGACGTTCCTACATCCTCCGTTGGGGGGAGGCGCCAACACGACACCCCCCATGTGATGCCACATGCCTCGCCCCCTGGGGGCGTGACAGAATTTTCGCGTGCCGCTGCCAAATTTCAGTGGCGGCGCAGCGCAAAACATCCTCACCCCCCGCTGCCACTTTTCAAGTCGTTTCCAACGGCTTCAGGGCGGACGGGAGAGCTGATCTCTGGGTCCAGCAGCACAAAAAGAAGACAGAAGCAGCAGCGGAGGGGGCGACGCAGTGGCGAGGAGGCAAGTACACCACCACCCCCGTTGCTGCATGGCGCCCACCGCCCTCCCCAACGACGCCTCTGGGATAGGATTCAGCAGAGCACGCCACCGCTGATTCCTCCCCCCTCCTGGGCCCGGCAGCCCAGTACGCCCCCCCCCCCCGGAATGCCCCCTTCCTCTGCCCCAACCAGCGGTAGACTTACCTTCCCTGGCGGTCACAGGCCCCAAACTGTGGAGGTTGGAGCGGCGCAGGTCTTGGCACCAGCACCGCCTTCTCCCAAGGAGCCGCAAATGTGCAATATGGCACGTTTGTGACAACCTGGAGTGGCGCAGCTGCAGGCACACCACTCCAAAGTTAGAGAGGATTGCCCTGTGAGACATTTTTCTAGAGGCATATATTAATGTCTAAGCCATCATGTTAATGTTTTTTCCAAGGGCTACCTGAGAGTCAGTATGTAGCCTATGTTACATCAAGGCTACAGTCCTGTGCTAATGTACCTGGGTGGGTGTAGGTCCTGTTGAACACAGTGGGATTTGCTTCTGAGTAAACATGCACAAGCAAATATGCCTTGTATATTTATTTGGGATATTTTTAATCCCATATTTTTAAATTTTAAGCATTTGTTTTTAAACTATTGCAAGTCACTCCAGGAGTTTGGGATGAAATAAGGTACCGGTAGATCTTTAAATGAAGTACAGTTAAAGTTTCAAAGTAAAAAATAAGTGGCAGGAGAAGAAAATGGTCGAATGAAGAATTTGAAAATTAATACTTTTTTGGTTATGGTCTTATGGGGTGTGGCTATGGTAGGTTGTCATGGTTTGCTCTTGCACTTTAGCATTTACCTTTACACCCCTGCTCCTAAGCCATAATTTATTTTGTAGAAAAGCCTAAAGAGAACTTGCACGTGTAAAAGAACTGTGCCAACATTCTGGGCCACTGAGTTTGGTGTGGCGTCCCTGCTATGAGCAAAGGGAGCCCTTGGATCAGGAAGTACCATTATGGTTCTTGCCACATCATTTCAAAATTACAGTGATGAACACATGCATACTCTGGAAGAAAAAAAAGTAATGACCCCACTTGTCCTGTGTTCAGACATTAGGCATTAGTGAGAGGCACACTGTTGTGTTTTGCTCTGAAGTAACCCCACAGGGAAAGAAACGTATCAAAACGTCAGCCCCAGCAGGAAGAGGCAATACCCTCCAAACCAACTGCAGCTTCAAAGTGAGGGTGCCCTGGATCTGGAGAACAGGAAAGGAATGTTGACAGAGAGCAAGGAGAAACTAGTACTCCCATTTATCGTGAAGAAGGCACCAAGTTTGAACAAATTTGATGCTAAGGTAAGCAAGACCATGAGGAGTGGATGTGTGTTTGTGGAGGGGGAGTCAAAAATAAAGTTGTGATGTCTTGCTGACTGGCCTGAAGGTGGCTGCAGAGGTGTGTTGTTGTTGTTGTTGTTGTTGTTGTTGTTGTTGTAGTAGTAGTAGTAGTAGTAGTAGTAGTAGTAGTAAACTGCACTTCCTTCCTCTTCTGCCCTCCCAACTTCTTTCTTTAGATTATCATGAAAGGAAAAGGCCTAAGAAAAACCCAAAGCAAACAGGAGGCTGCCTTAGGAGGTTTGGATGTGAAATTCTCGCTCTAGGTACTGCTTGATCTAGCTGGAGAGGCATCTGGAAGGTTTTCTAGAAAAGGCTGATTTGCTTCCTCTGACTTTGTTTTAGGTTCAGTGCTTTTGAGGTGTCCAGTGCCAAACCAAGTACAGCCATTGGATGACCCTGCTTTACCTTCCCAGCTGTCCCCGAACGCAGTAAGTACTGCAGGAGGACAGATCATATGCGGCTGGGTTTTCTGTCCAGCGTGACATGACCTGCCTGCCTCCAATCACTAATCACAGAGGCAGAGTGATCTAAAGCCAGCCTTGCCCAGACTGGCCCTGGCTACCCCTCTCCCCCCAGCACCCCTATTTTCATATTCCTAGGGAAAAGAAAATAGGAAGTTTCCCTTTCCAGGTTTCTCTCTTGTTTGTGGCCATTTCTTTTAGACCTGCACTGCTCCCAGTTTGCTCAGGCTCAGTTCTAGCATAGTTCATACCTAGACCCTTCTTCCATGCGTGCTTGCACATGCACACACATGACCACCCTTGAGCTAGAAGCACTCCACGATTGTGTAGATCAGCGGAAAATGGTAAAACACGTACACCCACCCTCAGTGGTGCATCTGGCAGTAAGGCTGCTACATTTGAGCAGGCAATGCCAGTGTGTGCCCAGTGAAAACGGTCTGAGGGTCAAATTATTGCCAATGATGGGAAGCAGATGGAGGGCTGAATTTGAGGCTGTTATGGGCTAATCCATCTAGGCCTTCCCATGCCAGCCTCTGTCCTTGCTTCTACCTTTGGGATAGTCATGGTACGCAGGGATTTTTTCAGGATTTTGTTATCCATTACCAAGAGAGAACTAGAAACACACATGCGCATATATGTGCGTAAGAAACTAAGATTCTCTGGGGCTTAACATGCACTTGGAACTTTTTGAGCTGTTCACAACTTATTCTCCTCAGTTTGCAGAGAACGGGCTCCAGTCAGAGGTCAGTGCTCCCCTGGCCACTAGCAAAGGAAAGACATCTGTAAAGTTTGTGGAGTACAAGAGCAGTAAGGGCGACCTGACCATGGAGGGTGAGTACAGCTGGTCTCTGCTTCCAGATACTCCACATGCTGCAGTGACAGCAAGGGGGTTAAGGAAAAGCTGAGAAGTGGGTAGATAACATTTGAGGAGGGCAGACATTGTGTGTGTGTGTGTGTGTGTGTGTGTGTGTGTGTGTCTTAACAAGCTAAAAAGATCAAGGCTAAGTGGCTTCTATTTGATTGGCTTAGAGAAAAAAAAACTGCACAGGCAGGCTGAAAGGCCGATATTCATAGGTGTTATATTTTTAAATTACAAATAAAAAAGAACTATATTTATAGTAAGAATTGCATCTGGAGAAATTTTTGTACGCCATTCAGCTAGATTTAGTTATGTGGCTTTTGCTTGCTGATTCCCTGGTTTAGACCTTACTGTTTCAAGCATGCATTTTCTGCAAAGATAGCAATTGCCAAACGCACCCTTGTCCCTATATCCTTCTTTGTTTTTGGCTTTGTTTAGGCTACGACAGCTCCGTTCACCAGATATCAAGAAGCAAGACCAATTACAACGTGTATTGCAAAATTACCGCAAAACAGAAGGGGGCTATGCTGGCCCAGGACATTTGTTGGGCCAGCAGCAGAGAGCAGTGGCCCAAGGGTGCAGCACAGAAGTCAGAGGAGAGTCTCTTGTCCCCTAATCCGCCTCCCCCTCCTCCCTCCCCCCTCCTCCCAGAGATCAGTGAGAATTCTTTTCCAGATCTTACTTGAAGCTGAAAGGGGCGTGTCGATGCACACACATGCACAAACAGCAGCCTTCTCCAGGGACCGTTCCTTCTCTTTTTGTATGCTAGAGTTTGAAATATGCTCCTGGACTTACAACCATTAAAATTCCAGCTTCTTCCATTTGTTGCCTGTGTGACCCTTCTCTCTAGAGCCTAATTTATTACAGTAGCTTTGTTGATCCATTAGCGGCAATAAGATAGAAAGTGCTGTTACACTTCTTGAGGCCTTCTTTTCATTAAATGCTGCACATAATGCTCTCAGAGGGTATTATTATTAGCATTATTATTAGCATTATTTATTTATATTAGCATTTATTATAATTATTATTATTGTTAGCATTGGGGTAGTAATTCCTGAGATTGTAGAGCACTTCACATGTATAATCTTGATCTTGTTCTTTCAACAATCCTGTAAAGTGAATGAGTATAATTCTCCCCATTTCACAGAAGACTGAAGCTGAGAGTGAGTGGCTTGCCTAGGAAGTTCATAGCCAAGGTCAGATCCAAACTGAGGGAAGTCCTGATTCACAGCTCAGAGCTGTAGCCACTATGCTGCACCAGCTCTGTGAATTGTGCTCGGAGAAGCCAGTGTAGCTTTTTAAGCTCGGGGCAGGCATGGTCCAAATGCCTGGTCCCAGTTAGTAATGTAGCAGCTATACTTTGTAATAACTGCAGCTTCTGAACAGTCTTCTCAGGCCACCCCATGCACAATGTATTGCAGTAGTCTAACCTTCATACAAAACTGTAAAATACAAAGGCAAAACAGCAAGTGAACATTAATAACAAAACCGCCTTTAGAGACACTGAATGCTAACTTTAGAAACTCTTTAGGACGCAGCAGATGAAATGCCGCATATAGCAGTAGGCAAAACCGGTATTTAAAATTCACAGTCAGATCATACAGCATTTCCCTACCTGGTGCTTATTAGGGGCTACAAAAGGGTCAAGCAATATTGCTAAAGTGCTCTTCCTTCCCTGAGCATTGAGTAGTTCAAGGTCAGTTACATTTAAAGGGAGAATATTGGGAACAATTGGTGTTTTTGATATATTACAGGTTGATTACCCCTTATCTGGACATCCAAAATCCAGACTATTCCGAAATCCAGACATTTTGGGGGCTATGACTTAAAAGAAAAAAAACGGTTTTCCAGCACCCGGTTGGCATAGCGCAAGGAATGCTGGGGCACAAAATTATTAAAAAATAAGGTGTATACGAGACATAAATGAATTTTGTGTTTAGACTTGGGTCCCATCCCCAAGGTATCTCATTATATTTATGCAAATATTCTGAAATCAATACAAATCCGAAATCCAGACAACTTCCTGTCCCAAGCGGTCTGGATAAGGGATACTCAACCTGTACTTACAAATATACAGGCTGCGTAGGGCTGCAGAGACAAGAACACAGGCATAGACTGAGGTCCCAATCCTATCCAACTTTCCAGCACCTATGCAGCCATGTCAATGGGGCATGCACTGCATCCTTCAGTGGGGGGGGGAGTCATGGAGGTCTTGTTTGTTCCCGTATCTTGGGTCTGCATTGGCACTGGAAAGTTGGATAGGGTTGGGCCCTGAGTCTCAGAACAACATCCCAAGTCAAAATATGTGGCTGTTCTGCTGGGCAAAAGTGATTTCAGCCTCCAAAGTTGGGGCCTACCAGATGTGACTCAAAGTACATCCCGAGCTAGGTAGATTTTGGCAAGTCATTAACATTCCACAGACCCATCTATCAAAACCCACATGCCCTCTAGCTGCCCTTATCCAGAGGAGAATGCCCCAGGGGGTAGTTATTCCTGACAGTCTATCTGAATGATACAAAGCGTGTTTTGTCACCTCTGACCTGGAGAAGGAGGCAGCAGCCCTGTTTGGCAATCCAGGCAAAAGGTACGTGCTATTCTTGGACTGGCGAAGGGGAGGTAACCCAGGTACAAAACTAGCTATCAAAAATTCCTACCATTAGGAGAAACTGACCAGTGGATTCCTGTTGCCATATGTGTGGCTCACTGTGGGGCAAAGTCCTTACCACTTGCTGGGGTTTTCCTTGGCACCACTACATTTCTAAGGGGGCTCCTCCCCCTTGAAGTTAATCCTCCTTGTCTTCTTCCTCCCACCCTCCCTCCCTCCCTCCCTGCCAGCTTTCATCCATAGCAGACAGTCCCAATCCTTGCTGGCAGCTTCCTCTGTTTGCCTGTTGCCTTGAGAGCAGTTGGTTCTTCCTCGGGACATTCACTGATCTGGTTTGCTGGTAAGTGCCAGGTTGCCTCATTGGAGGAACTTGGGTTTTTTGTGGGGGTGGGTTGGCTGCATGAGAAAATTTCAAGCTTGCCTGTTTGGAAATGGTTTCAACAAAAATCCAGCTGTGCAACAATGACCAATACATAATGCAGCACGGCTGGAGATGGGGGTAGAGGGTGCGCTGCTAGTGTCATTCAGCAGACAGAGTTGGATGGGATCCAGGGTTCAAGTTCCTCCTCTACCATTGGCTGATTGAGTAAGTCATTACTATTTTACTCACCTGTAAAACAGAAATAATCACGTCTATAACCAAGTAAAGCTTCATGCAGTCTATGACATTCTTAAAGACGCTGTACAATTCCCTCCAGCTCAGAGTCAGCTCACACATGTACATACATCCCTTGATTTTTCACTGCTTGATTCCTTCTTACTGGATGACCGACAGCTGAATGCATGAATGGACATTTATATATTGAATGGGTTTTTCTTACTCTTCCTTTCGGTCTCCAAGAGGGCCCCCAAGGCTCCTACAACAGAGAAATGCACAGCCACAAAGGTGTAAAATACTAGGAATACTGTAATCAAACTATTAAAACCAGTCATAACAGATAAATCCTAGTCTTGGAAGGGGCCTTCATGGCCATCTAGTCCAATCCCCTGCTTGAAGCAAGAAAAAATGACACACCAGCAGCTGGGGAGAAGGAGTAAACTTAGCAGAACAACTGGAACTCCAGGCAAAAGAAAAGCAGCTTTTCAGATGGGCCTCCAGGGACAGGGAGCGACAACACCTGGGGGCTGCAAGTGTGAAATGACCCTGTCCTGTGTCACACCCAACCAAAGTTGTGTTGGTGGGGGAACATGGCGGAGAGCCTCAGATGATGAATGGAGGTGGTGAGCAGTTTTGCATGGGAGACGATCCCTCAAGTACCTGGGGCCCATGCCATTTAAGGCTTTAAAGGTCAACATCAACACCTTGGATTGAGCCTGGAAAAGAACTATTAATCAGTGAAAATGGAGCAGACCTGGAGTCGCGTGCTCCCAGGTATGGATCCCAAGCAGATCCCATGTTGCCGTCTTCTGAACCAGTCTGAAGTTTTCAAGTGCAACAAGGGTGATCCCATGTAGAGTTCATTGCAGTAGTAGTCCAATCTCAGTCTGATTAGGGTGTGCGGTACAGTGGCTGGACCTGCTTTTGCTAGAGAGGAACGTAGTTAGCCCACTAGCCAAAGATGTGCAAAGATCCTTCTGGCCACAGCTGTCACTTGACCATGCAGAAGCAAGGCCAGATCCAGGAGCACCCCCAAAGTGTGAACCTGATCTTTCCCATGCTGCAGAACAGGCTCTACACCCAAATCTAGTTCAACTCTCCTACTGACCTGCACACCTCTGACTTGTCCAGATTATGCCTCAGCTTATTTGCCCACATCCAGTCCATCGCTTCCCCCAAACCGCTCCTAGAAACAGTGTCTTTTACTCTAAAGGTCAAGGAGCATGTTACACATTAAAGCAACAACTTCAGAAGGGTAAAGTTTCTAAGCCTGGAACTGATTAACTTAAACAAAGCGGGAGATGGATTTCTTGCTACCCTGCCCTGGGCAATCCTCGGCTTTTGATCCTGCAACCTGCAAGGCCTCCTCAGGCAGCTGAATCCTTAATGCTCCTTAACAGGCATATGTGGGAAAATGTTTAGCTCTTTTTCTCTCTCTCACACACACACATTCTGGGGTTGCCAACTTTCCCACTGGCCCCTGTAGCAATGTCTTTAACAGCACCTTGATCTGCAGGTAAATGTGAATCTCCTGATAAGTCTCCAGTGATTGGCAGTGGATCAGCAAACGTTTCCATAAAATGGATCTCCCATGGTTTGGCTTGTGCTTATCTGCCATCTTTCCAGCCTCAGTCTTCCTCACCTGTAAAAGGGGAGTATGGAGCTGATTGCCTTTGAGCAGCTACTTGTACAGCCCCTGCTGGTCAAGTTTTCTGTTCAAATTACAGATCCGTAGTGAGGTAGATTTGTACTCACATCTGCAGGTCATCTCAGTGTACAGCCCACGGGGTGCAGGTAGTCATTGCCTGAGCCGTTATTTTGCCCCAGCTCTGGTTTGTGGACCTTGAAGTTCTAGTAAAAATATCCTGCAGCCCTAAAGCCTGTCCCCCTCCCGGGCTAGGGTGTTACACAAACCTTCATCTTGTTCCCCTCCTCTGCTGCCTGTGTCATTGTCTTTAATCCAAATGAAAACGTAAAGGGAAAACAGAAGGTCAGGATTGGGTCTGTGGCTTGACCGATTTCTCTAGGCTTGTCTAGATTGAGGTGGGAAAGAAATACTGTAAAATAAATAACTTCATTTCAATCCATCTGCAGAGTCTCTGTGTAGTAAATTAGGAGAGTGTCTCTCAAGTTCATGTCCCCCATTGTGTCAGAGGTACTTGTTAAGCTGCATAAAAGACATGGGGGGCACCTTTGGTCGCCCTCTCTCCCTCTCCACCCCGTATTTCCCATAGCTTCTTCTGTTTCCTACTACAATAAATTGAGAGAGAGAGAGAGAGAGAGAGAGAGAGAGAGAGAGAGAGAGAGAGAGAGACGCACACACAAAGTTGCAATAAAATGCAGAGTTAGGAAGCTGCATTTGGAAGATGGAGGGAATCCAGGGGAGACACTGTGACATGCAAGGTAAAAATAAATGAATAAAATGTTGTGGAGGGAAGGAGGGAGGGGAGAATAAGAGGACTCTCTGGTTCAAGGGCTACATGGACTTGTGTGGTCTGTTTGGGAGCAACCAATCTGCCTGTTGCACTGGCTGGCTGCTGCTTCTCCTGGTGCAGCATTGTGGTCAAGTGCTTTATTGCTTTTTAACTGCCTATGCACAAATATTGTGGATATAAATGTATATAATAACATTATTATTAGTCATGGTGGGAGTTTTATGAGAATGATGTTTCAGTAAACCTTTTAGTTCTTTTTATCTATAGACCAATTTAAAATTCAGATATAGATAATCTGGAAATGGAGATACGATATTAACCTTGGAAATTATCTTACCAATATTCATTTCAGCTCCATTAAATGAAGTCAGTCTATCTCTGAATACTGTTTGTTGGAGGAGAAACAGCAGGAAAGGGCTGTTGCCTCTGTCTCCTACTATTAGACACAATAAGCAGCTGTCAGTTTCCAGTGGGCAATCTTCTCTCTTGCTTTCCTTGCAGAGATGGAACTCGGAACTTATGCCAAAGGCCATGTAACTGGACAGCCTTCAAAGTCTGGAGCTTGGACTCCATCGAGGAGGCAATCAGAATTGCTGCTGAGGCGAAGGAGGAAGATCAGCCACGCGTGTGTGAAAGGCAAAGGTGGGTATTGGTGGAATGATGAAGAAGAGGGAATGCCTCTCTTAAGGTGCCACTTGCCATCTGCACATATGTCATCATGGCAGACATCATCTTAGAAGAGGCATCCCCTCCTGTGGGAGAGAAAAGGGGAAATGCCTCTTTCCAGGTGGCGCCTGCCACCTGCAGTTTTTACAAATATTTGCCATAGAAATAATGTATTAAATTCTACTGACCCATTTGCAGGTGCACCTTTTTAAGTAGATTAAAGCTTTTAAAGTTGATTCTTCTGGCAAACTAATCAATACAACATTACAGCCCTAGCCACAAATTTGTGTACCCTTGCTAGATATAAATGCTGTGACTCTCAACGCTTCAACACTTAAAAAAAAAAAAAAAAACACCAGATACAAGCAAGATGTTTAGATCTGGTACCAAGCCAAGAATCAGGCATTGGACCAAACAATTAAGTACATCTGAAGGTCACGGTGTCCTCTAGTGACGGACAGAAAGCTCGCATGCACTGTCGGTGTGAGAAAATAGCACTTGCATTTACTAAATTGGAAGCAGTGGTGTATGTTGCATCTGAGGCCAAGGGTTTGCTTGCTTGTGCAGTCAGGTGTGGATCAACTTTCAAATCCGCCAATGAGCGTCCGACGCCTTTTGTCCTATTCAAACAGTGGCGGTTACAACGCAAGGCCTCTGCTGCCAAGGACAAAACTTTGCCTCTTGGAAGCTCCTGGAGTTCGTTTACGTTTAGCGACTTAAACGACAGGAAAAACTGGCTGGTGCCTCCCATTGCAGCATATTAGGGAGCTGAGGGGGCCATGGCGTGTAGAACTGTCCACAGGATCTCCCCCTGTGCCCAGCCGGCCAAGTGTTTGCAGTCTTCCTTTTGTCTGAGGACGTTTGGTGAGTTGGCGGAGGGGGGCAGAGTGGGGCGTTGCTGTGGCTGCAGAGCTGGTTGCCAGGAGACTTTCGTTCTTGCAGAGGGCTGGTATCTCTGTTGTTCAGCCCCCTGCTAAAAGCACCAGGGGTGGAATGGGGTTTACGAGTCATACAACAGTGATAGTACACAAGTACTCAACAGAAGGCTGGCAACGATCAGATCTCCCTTTACATTTCTTGAAATGCAAACATCGTACTCCCTCTAGATTTGTAATGGGGAGAAGCAGTCTTTTCCCCTGTGACCCAAAACACACATTGGGGAGAGTTGCGCCAGTTGCGACTCCCCAAAACTCATGCACATAGGTATTTGCGTGCATTTCAGAGCATTGCGCATGACATGTGGGATTTGGGCAACCTTGTGACTTCCAGGGGAGGATGTTGAAGTGTCTTTATGTAGTTGAAACAGAGCCCATCCTCCCCTGGTCAGCAAGGTAACCATTATTCTTTGGGTTGAAGATATACAGTACTAGGAAATCTGAGTTAGACTAAGTTGTCCAGTTCTCTGATTGTCCTACCAGCTGTTAACAACCATTCAAAATATATCGCCGCACCAGCGCTGTGAGAAATAGCTGGCTGAGCACAGCATGGCTACTTGGTGTTCCTGTGCCTTCATTTGCCAACATTTGCACTAAGGGCAAGATGCATTCATACATCCACTCGGAGATTTAACAGCTAGAGACCACAGGCAGGGTTTGAAGAACGTCAGCTCTAGCAACTTGGTGAGCAAATTATCAACCAAAAATTAACAAGGTTTAAAAAGGCATCTGCAGCAGGCAAAAGAGGGATAACAACCAGCAAATAGATAACATCTCCAGTAAATAGGGGCCAGCTGAACTAGAACACCACCGAACAAGATTGTAACTTGACTTGTAGCTTGTCTTACTTGCACGGGCCACCTGGCCAGAGATGGTGTAGTGATTAGAATGTTGTATTAGGAGCTCTGGGACCTAGGTTCAATTCTCCACTGAAGCATGGCACTCTCTGAATGATCTTGGGCTAACCCACCTCACAAGGTTGTTGTAGGGGGAAAGAGAATCATGGGTGCCTCCAATGTGGTCCTTGGAGGAAAGGCAGGATGTAAATGCAATGGTTAAATAATCAAGGGCTTCCTCAATTTATGCAGTTGTTGGTTACATGGGTCCACTTGTAGTCTCTTGCCTGGGGGACTTCCAAATCCTGAAGTGGTCCCTGTTGTTGTAGGGAAACGTGATCTATAGGTTGAGTCAGGTCTCTTGTTGGATCTTCTTACATCATAGCCAGGGAGGCAAACCGAGTCTGAACCCCAAAACCAGGTCTGAGAGGATTTTTCTTCCCATGAACCATAACTAAACACGCAAAAGTGGCAACTGGTTTAAAATAAGTGGGTCCCGTAATCAGGTACTCAGCTTGCAAAAGATATGATGAATGCTTTATTTTCCTGTCGTTTGTTTTTTTAATCCTATTGGTGGATTTATTTAATAAGATATTTTTTTCTCAAGTTAAGTATCATTTATTCATTTTCGAGAGTTACACATGCAAGCAAAGCAGTGTGATATTATTGTGCATGAAATGCTTCTAAATTGGGCCAAAGCCTCTGAAACGGACCTGAAGCCAATTTTTTAATGGTTTGGCTTCCTCTTGGGAGCACCATACATAATTCTGAAATCTCTCTGCCAGAGTATCTGCCCTGCTGATGTTTTCTGGGAGAAGATTCTGCAGCCTGCCAAATTCCTCCTAGCTGGACCTGGTTGTTAGCTGGAGGAATAGGGCAGACTCCAGGACTCACTTGTCTGGGGCTCTGCCATTCTGCTTTCACAGCAGGGCCATTGTTCGACGCTTACAGTGGAATGACGATCTCGTTCCCACGGTGGCAAACGCTCCAGGGCCTTGCATTACTTTGGCTGAGTAAAAAGCTGGGTTGAGAGGGGCTGTGAGTTGGCAACAGCTTCAGAAGGAGACTGGCTAGTTCAGGGATGCGGGCAGGCCTTGCAGTGAGGCAGAGTGAAACAGGCTGGATTGTGAGCCAGTTCTTACCATAGAAGCAGCATGGCAGCCCACCTAGCATCCCCCTCTACGGATGGTCTATAGAGGAAGGAAGGCAAAATGGCACCACGCTGCTTTTCTTTTTCCCTTTTTAACAAAAAATAAAGGGGAGGATGTTTGAAAGAAGGAAGGAATTGGGGTGTGATTTTAATAGAAAAAAAGAGGAGGGGTACCTTTTGGTGCTCTGTTTCAGGCTGTAAAATATCATGGACCGCCCGTAGGGTTTAGTTTGTTCCCCTACTTTGATTTCCCAGCCCTAAAATACATGCTTGGTGCTTCTCCTGCAGACGAACCAGGAACGGTGATCCACCATCCACTACTCCTTGGAATTAGGAGAGGCATCTTTGTTTTCCCCATGTCATGTTCAGTGGAGAACAACATAATTGTGCTGATAGCTGTTGGGAAGGGGTGACCGTGAGATAGGCAGCAATGCAGGAGGTCAAACCAAAGAACAGGACTTCTCACAGAACATGGAATTAGTTTGTGGAACTCACTGACACATGTTGTGTCTTGTGGGGATAGCCAGAAGCTTAGATGGGTTTGAAAAAGGATGAGAGTAATTTGTGGAGGAGGAGAGGGTGATCAATAGCTGTTACTAAGCATGATAGTTAAATGGATCCTCTGTGCTCAGAGGCAGTTGACCCACACATACCATGTGCAGTGGGAAAATAATGAGGTACAGTTGTCACTGCATACCCCCCTTGGGAGATTCCGAAAGCATCTCTTTGGTCATTGTAGGAAACTGGATGCTGGACTAGATGACCCGTTGGCCCATGATCCAGTGGGGCTCTTCTTGTTTTCTTCAGTGCCCTCTCTTCCCTTGCTTCTCTTTCTGCTGGGGATACAAATTTCGGTCCTGAGAAACTTCAGTGACATGAGCTGCCTTTCTCTCTCTTGCCCACCAGGGGGCACCTTGCAGGCACTGCAGACTTTATCTTCAATCATAGCATACCATAGGTGTATGCTTGCGGCCTTGTTACTGTACAAGACCAGTGCCCAAGACTGCATATTTGTGTGGCCTGCCAGAGCTTTCTGGTTGCCTGACAAAATCTAGGATTAAAATCAACCTGCCGTTCTCTAACTTCATTTTGCAAGCAATATTTTAATTACCATGCGTGCATGCACATCCTCCAAACAGAAATCACAGAAATGTGCACATAGAGATGTATGTTTGGAAAGAAATTAGGGAGAGCAAAGTACTGGACTGAAGCTAGGAATCAATGAATGTATGGAACTGTCTTTTACAGAGCCAGACCCTGGGTCTATCTAGCTCAGGTGTGTCTGCACTGAACAGCATTTGCAGTTACGCAGGAATCGTTTCCCCCATCCCTACCTGAAGATGCTGCCAGAAGTTGAACATGGAACCTGCTGCTTGTAGACCAGGGACTGTACCACTGCTACAGCTCTTTCCTAAGAGCTACAAACAGGTGGACTACAGTAGTTGACTCCCTCTTTCTCTATGACATAGAGGCTTTGCCAGAACTCTTCTTCGAGATGCTAAAATGTTCTTTCCTTCGGTCACAACAGGAGAAGGTGACTGAGTCCTTGAGATCAGGGGCTCTGGTGGGAACCAGATAGAATGCCTTTGACCTGGGAACCATATTGTGGTCCCAGCTGCTTATTCCTCTACTTTAAGCTAAGACCATATTGTTCCCATTTTACAGCTAGGCAACTGAGGCCACTGAGGTCTCTGCTAGAGGTGGGTCTTGAATTCTAGTCTTTCATAGCCAACTCCAACTTCTCTACCCAATACTCTCTGGCAGTACTCTCTGTCATGTTCTCTCTTCTAGGACGGCTGAAGCTCTCCATCAACGTGCAAGGAAGGGACCTTACACTGTATGGTGAGTAGCTGTTTGAGGTTAAAAGAAGTGGCAGGGGGGAGGACTGCTTTGTGTTTCCTAAGCCAGGGGTGGGTGGAAGATTGTGGAAGGAGCCATAGCTCAGTGGTGGAGCATCCGTCTTGCTTAGCCGCAAAAGAGGTTCGGTCCCCCGTGTGTCCCAGCAGGGCTAGGAGGGACCCCTGACTGAAGAGCTGCTGCCTTCAGTGTAGTCCATGTTGAGCTGACTCAGTGTAATGCAGCTTCATGTGGCATTGGGGTCTACTGATCAATCTGGGGGTGATCTGAAGGAGGGTGGCAAGGGTTTGTAATTCCCAATTGTTTGGCAGCAAAATTAACAGTCCTCTACACATTTTCTTGCCTGACCAATAGGCTCATATCTCTGAGCCTCAGTGTTTTCCAGCTATAAAATGGGAGTACAAACATAGCTGGCTGTTATTGCAAGTTAAAAAAAAATCCTCTGCTCCAGCTGGCCTTCCACTTACTGTATCATGCCTCTCTCAGGCTGAAGTCCTATGCAGACTTTCCTGGAAGTCCCATTGAATTTAATGAGACTTCTGAGTAGATTTGCCCAGGATTGTGCTTTTAGCCTCAGTATTCCCCACCTGTATGTAAAATGGGAGCATTTATTGGTCACCTTTGGCCAGGTTTTTGGGCAACTCTGCTGGGCAGTTTGAACATTTTGTGTTCAGATCTCTGCTCTGCAGTAATTGAAATGTAGTATTGTTACCCTTGTACATGCAGATCATCCCAGTGTAAGGGATGCAATGGGTAACTGATTCTGCCCCAAACATTTATCTTGAGTCTGGCTTCAGCTGGTGAACCTGGGGAGGGGAAGCTCCACAAACAAAACAGATCCTGAAAGCCCAAAGTCTGCCCACCCCTGCACTATGATGCTGTTCCTTCTGCTGTATCCATTGCAGAAGGGGAGAGGGAGAGAGCGAGAGCGAGAGCAGATTGTTTGGCATGGGGTAGTGAAGCTCAGCCACAAGAAAACGCTCTCTGCTGAACATACTCTAGTCTCTTTCTTCTGTGGGGTCCAGACCTGGCCAAGGTCGTATTCTGCTTTCTGCGTTGCCAAGAGAAACCCCAGCCTCTCCTGCATTATGATGGTGGAGCAGCTCAGTGTCTGGAGCTAAGATCAGGATGCGGCCGTTGATATTTAGCTTGATGGCTTTTCTGGGCCTTGGGCATTGAGCCCGCCACCGCGAGCTGAGGGAAGTCAGGCGTATGGAATCCAATTTGGCATCTGGATGCGGGACTGCATCTGCCTCCAACCAAACGCTCGGTCTTGGGTATTTTTAGTAGGCTTTTACTAATGGCAAACATTGTGCGCACACACACACCCTCTATTTCCCTCTCCCCTCTTCACATTTCATTCTCACCCAGTGATCATGGGGTACTGTACTGCTGCCAAACAGGGGCACCATTTCAGATTTCAGCAAAAAGGGAAACGATTCTCAGCGAGATGGAATGTCCTGCTCTTGAATCTGCTCAGGATTACATTGCACAGAAAAGCAGGGTGTGCTCAGAATGTTTGTTGCTGTCTCTTTTTAATATAGGGGTGTGTAGACTGCAGGCTTGTTGTAGAACTGATGTTGTTTTCTTAAGAGAGCTCTGAGGGCCACGAGGTGCAAAAGAGAGGGTTGTAAAGGCCAAGCCAGATGCAAACTGGTGGATGGGGGTGGAGCCCGTTGCAAAGTAGTGGCTGGAGTGGAGTCAGATACAAAATAAAGGGTTGGGCAAAGCAATAAGCGAGACAGTGGTTCAGGGTTCTATGCCAATGACCAACTTCATCCTATCAGCCGGTCATTCATGAGCCCACGTACAAGTAGAAATAGATCATTAATACTATGCAGCATCTTGGCTTCACACACAAGACTCTAAAATCAACCAGCAGAGCTGCACAAAGACTTGGTCAAAGGCGATCAGCGGATGCTCCCATTTTACAGACCAGGCACACTGAGGCTGAGAGGGAGAAAAAAGCCATTAGCATGAGGCCAGCCATGGCAGAGGATCTGTGAATTTAAAGGAACAGCAAGTTATGTCAGCACTCTCTTAAGTGTAAAGTCCCAGTATGGAGCTGATATTCTGGTTACCAGCTCCATTATGGAGCTGGTACCAAATTCTGCATTTTTGCAGAGCAGTTGCATAGTAGTATGCACAGCAACAACCCTGAACTCTAGAAATGTGTGCATCGATAGTGATGGTGGTGGCTGGGACAGGGGAAGAGACTTGCTGTGTGCACCAGGAGATGAGCGTTTGGAGAATTATGCTGAGTCAGCAGGGACCAGGGAATGCAAAGAACCAAGTGAGGAAGGAATCTGAGCATGGAGCTGAGTGAGTAAGACAGGCAGGAAGCTGTGCGGGCAAGAGAGATGTGTGTGTGTGTGTGTGTGTGTGTGTGTGTGTGTGTGTGTGTGTGTGTGTGTGTGAGAGAGAGAGAGAGAGAGAGAGAGAGAGTGTAGCCAGCAATTGCTAAGTCAGCTTTTGGTTAATCTTTCCCCTCTTGCTCTCAGCAAGGGAGCAGAGTGCCATTTCCAGGCTTGTTTAAAATGCATTTTTGTTCTTTTTTTCTCTTTCCCCCACCTGCTACCCTGTCCCAGTTATGGAAGCCAAAGGCCTGATGGGAAAGGAGTACCGGATCTGTGATTCCTTTGTCAAGGTGAGCTTGCTGCTCTCAGGGAAAGGTGTTTGTGCTGTGGCAATAAAAGCCCCTTTGTGAAGTGCTCATATTGTGGAGAAAGAGGTGGGGGAACCCTTAATGAAATCCTCAAGCCTTGCCCTCAGTTTTAGCCAAATCACGGTCCCCTCTGTAGGTTTTAAAAATAGTAGCTGGCAGGGCAGCCAAAAAGGTGAGGGGGCAGGAGCCCACTCTGGGACCCCTTATAATTCAATATAATTTGCCCCAGCCGGGAGGAATCATTCCTGGAGGGCTCTTATTCTTTTCTCAGCTCAGGCCCTCCTCCAAACCAGGCAGCTGACTGCATCGTTTGTGGTCATTGATTTATATATATATATAAACCCTTCCCTTGGTTTGCCGGCGGCGATTGCAAGACCTGAAGAAGGAAGCACCAAGCATTGCTGAGCAGCTGTGGGATGCAGGGAATCTATGCAGTGTCTGAGTTGGTCTTCTTTTGTGCAGTCTGGTGCCAGGGACTGCATGACAGTCTCAACAATAGGCGGCCCCTCTGAGCCGTGATGGCACAGGCAAATGCTCACTGTGTGCTCTTCCCCTGAGGTTGCATAGGTGAGCTCTCCAGAAGGTGCTGTGCAAGGTGCAATAATCCCTAGGAAGGGCACGTACTGTGGGGGGGGGGATTCTAAGTGTCTCCTCTCTCCGGTTTTGGTCAGTGGACTTTTTCCTGTTGCAGTGACCTCAGCCGCTGCTCCCTGCTTCACTTTGGAGAGTCAGCACACGTGGGCAAGTTTGGATCACTTGATACAATTCAGCCTGTCCTCTCTGCCTCTTCACCTTGCAAAAGAATCCAATGCAATGTTTGAACAGGCAGCAAAACCCTCCTCCGATGCTGCCATTCTGTTTACAGCTTGAAATCCAGGCATTTTTTTTCTTGCATTGCAAACCTGCAGGAGTTTTTTTTGTTCGTTTATTGTTTTCGCTCAAAGACACAGGTTGGTTGGAAATCCACTCTGGCTGAAAAAGGGTTAACACCTGCTTTTTCTTTCTCTCCAAACGAAGGTGTCCATCGTGCCAGACACAGATCGGAAGTGCAGGCAGAGGACCAAGACTGTTCTAGACAGCAAAAACCCTGTCTTCCATGAGCGTTTTCTTTTGTGAGTATGGGGTGGGGTGTATGTGGAAATGTTAGCTGTCCCGCTCCCTGCTCCCATTATCCTGTGTTCCAAACTGGGCCGGGAACATTATTGCTAAGTCTCTCCTTTTGCTCTCTCTCTCTTGTGAGCTATTATGTCTAACAACATGCCTTACGCATGGTGAGCTCCTGCGGCTAAATGAGGAGTGACAGACGCTATTCTGCTGTTTCTTGCATCCCAAATGCCTTGAACCTAGGCACAGTGTTGGCTTGCCTGGCTGTCAGCGCACAACCAGTATGAGAGCTGGGCTCCCGCTCTCCCCATCCTTGAAGTTTTTTTGATTTGTTTGCTTCTCTACTGAACCAGGGGCACACGCTTCTTTTCCTAGATCCTGGGCAGTCCTTGATTTGGGTGGGAATCGAGGCAGGTAAAAGGATTTCTGAAAGTTCAAGCATGCTGTTGCATGCTGAGAATGGGACAAAGCGTCCATGTCGGTGGCAAAAATTGTTTTGGTTGGAATTGAAATCCTGAATCTGGGGCAACTGTGCTGATGTTTGTTCTAACGGTGTATATCCGCTACCGTTTGATCTCTGTCTCTTGAATCCTGGTGTAACCAGAGGACGGTGTCCAGCTCTGGATCTTTGCCAAGTGCAGGCAAGGGTGAGAAGGCCTACAGGGAGAGCCTTTGCAATGCAAATCTAGCCACACCCATTTCTGGAGGCTGAAGGGTGCATCCTCTCTGCTTTGCCTTCCAGTTCTTTGCAAGAGGAAGATGAACGGAAACGACTTCTGGTCACCACGTGGAACCGACAGAGGAATTCCAGGTAAGGATACAGTTGCAGTTAGGACACTGTTGAGGCCAGGCTTAAAAAAATGGAGAAAGGAGCTCTTGTTGAAGCTTCTGGAGGCTTCAGCCTGGACGCTAGGGTATCATAGCTCTCCAGGATGTCAGCAGCCTTTGTAGAATCCGTTCCCAAGATGTGGCAGGATCAGTCAGGAGGCCAGCCAACAGGGTCAAGGCCAGTGAGGTAAGACAGTGAGATGATGGAAAGATGCTGGGTTGCTGCCTGATAGTGAGGAGGAGGAAAATGGAAGCATAAATCCATCAATAATTATAACAATTCCAATATAAACTTAATAAGACATGGAGTTTCATGTCTTTTAAACATCTCATCCCAGTTCTGAATAAATGACTCCCATTTCCTATATTTCTGTTCCAATATTTCCATGTTTCAATTTCAGTATTTCTTATTTCCAAAAGATATAATTCTGGCCATCCTTCTGATTTAAAGTTTCTTTATATCCCTGTTATACTGCAGTTTGCTAGTGTCAAGGTAATATCGTATTGTCCCGTGTATAAGACGCACCTGATTATAAGACGCACCCTTAAAGTTTGGTGCTATTAAAAAAATTAATTAAATCACTGGCATTAAATTGCAACAGCCTGATTATAAGACACACCCCTAGTTTAAAAACTTAAATTAGGAGAAAAAAGTGAGTCTTATACTCAGACCAATACGGTATTTTTTTTACAGTAACCTGGCTACCATCATTAAATTCTCAACCTGTTCCATTTTTAAGACACTTTGTCAAGGAGGAAAAAGATAAGTTGCATGGTGCTTAAGGGAGGAGGGGGAGTTTGAAGTGGCCTGGAGTGAGCCAGAGGGCAGCCATGTTGTTTGGGTGTGGAACCTGTGTCCCTCCCCTTCCTGCAAACCCTGTCTAGAACTGTTGCTCAGTTCCCTTTAACACCAGGGAGCTGTCCAGAGTGCTGGACCAAGAGTTTGGGGATTTTGCTAGGAACCCAGCATGCAGTGCAATCCTATGCCTGTCTACTCAGAAGTATCACTGAGTTCAATGAAACTTACTCCCAGGTAAGTGTTATAGGATTTCATCTCAAGCCACACGTTGCTGGAAACCTGGCTGGCCAGCACTGATGAATGTATGGAGCTTTCTATATTGAGTCAGCCCATTGGTCCCTGTCCCTCAATGTTGTCTGCCTTGATTGGCAGTGCCTCTCAGGTGGGGGTCTTTCCGGTTAGCTTATCACCTGCAGGTGGTTCCAATTTAGGGGATAGGACATCCTGATCTAGGTATCCAGATCTCTACCACCTGATTCTAGATTTGGTATATCCTGTCCAGACTTCAGGCAAGGACCCACAAGGCAAGACTCTTATGGGAGCAGCCTAGTGGAATGGGACACCCCAGGACAGCAATGATCAATGCTGGTAGATAGGAACAGGTAGACAGCTTGCCTGCAACAGGGCTGCAGGAACTCCAGTAGTTCCAACTGTATCAGAGCCAAACTGAGCTCTTATATACCGACTCTGACTTTGTGGACACAACTGGTCTTTGCCTCCGCCCAGATAAGGAGTATCTCCTTGAAAGGACCAGTCTTGGGCACAGAGCTTTGTACTTCTGTGGCACTTGGAGATCTCTGGGAGGGCCCTCTGGTGCCTCTGGAACATGGGGCTAAGTGATAGTGGTCTCTGAGGCAGAATTTCAGGGGGCTCTGACTGAGACAGTAGGCTGCTTGCTTTGGAGTTTGAGGCTAGAGGTGCAGTTTCCCACCTAGCATCTTCCTTCTTAGATTGTGCCTCTGACTTGATTAGGCTATGTAAGAGTGCCTCATCTGCTGCTTCCTCATGGGCACCTGAGACAGTGTTAGGCTTCATATGTTTTTTCTTTTTCAGGGCCCTGACTTATAGTGTGGGGGAGCTTCCTACCAGCCACAAAACAAGGGCTGACCTGAGATCTCTCCCCAAATGCACACTTTTGTGGCCAGCTCACAAAAGTGGGGGGCACGTTGGAAGTTTGTGTACAATTTTTCGGGTGGGGGCAAAACTGACCAGCTCTTTTTGGACGGTGGCTGCTATTTTGCTTTCCCCAGAATGCCCTGGAATGACAGTTGGGGAAGGCCGAGAGGGAGTGGCTTGCTGAAAGGCCCCCAATGAGTTCATGGTGGAGGTGAGATTCAAACAAGGGAAGTCCCGATGTATAAATCAGAGTCTTAACCGCTGTGCTACCAGTTGCTGAAAGAGTAAGCTGGGAAGGCCTATTCTGAACGTAGCTTCCGCCATGAACTCAACTAAGTGCCCATCCCTGAATCTCCTGGCAGTGTTGACTGCACTGGGATGCACTGATCTCTATTACCGGTTTCTCCACAGGCAGAGTGAACTCATTGGTTGTATGAGCTTTGGTGTGAAGACCCTCTTGAGCCCAGACAAGGTATGGATGGCCCCTTGTGCTGAGTGCGGGTGGGGGCATGCAGCTACATTTCTCATCCAGGAGACAGGGAAGCTCTCTGTTTTAATGGCTGGGTGGCAGCAGGAAAGAGATTGGGAGTGACAGCAAGATGTTTTTGCCCCAGAGCAAAGAGTGTACAGTTCTGGTCACCCCTTCTCAAAAAGGGTATGGTAGAGCTGGAAAAGATGCAGAGTGGTTAGGGGGTGGGTTGGACAGAGCACCTTCAGTACAAGGAAAAGCTGCAAGGCTTGGGACTTTTTGTGTAGGGGGAAAAACGGCTAAGGGGGAGCATGATTGAGGCATATAAAATGATGTCTCTCGCGTGGAGAAAGCAAATGCATAATAACATAGGAAGCTGCTTTATCCTCAGTGGGACTCTTAGTCCCTCTCACTCAAGACTGGCAGCTCTCCAGGGCTTTTGACAGGCGGTCTTTTCTCAGTCCCCTCTAGAGATGCTGCCAAGGATTCAACCTGGGATGTTCTGCATGCAAAGTAGGGACTCAACCACTCGGCTGTAGCTGTTTTGTCTTCCCCTCTCTCATAAAACTAAAATTCCAGGTTACCCAATGAAACTGCTTAGTTAATTTGTGGAACTTCCTGCCACAAGATGTGGCAGCAGCCACTAGCTAACCTGGCTTTAAAAGGGAATTAGACCAATTCAGGTGGAGAAGTCTTTTGCTGGCTATTAGGCATGGTAGCTGTATGGATCCTCTAGCTTCAGGGACAGTCTATCCCTGAATATCAGTTGCTGAGGAGCAACAATGGAAGAAAACTGTCTCCTTCATGCCCTGCTTGTGGACTTCCTGAAGGCATCATTGACTACTGCAGGATGCGGGTTGCTGGACTAGATGGGTCATTGATCTAATCTGGCAAAGCTCTTCTGATGTTCTTGTGTCACATATAGTTGCATGCACCCACGGTTGTACCTCATAAGCCTGGATTTTGGTGCATATCAAACACTCCCTGACCATAGAAAGCTTGTGTACTGTGAAAAAGGTCTGTAGCTCTTAGGCTTTCCCCTGACACACTAACTTTCTATGCACATTAAGAAAGCATTAAGATGTGCTTGCCTGCCTGTCTGAAATGGTACATCCCAGCCAGAGGTGGACCACCTGCTCCTACTGCTTGCATGTCTTAGCCCAAGCATTGACAAAGGTCTGTTATTTGCTGGGTATTGCCAGCAGCTTAGGCAGCATGTGTGTACGTGTGCGTTTGTGTGAGGGGGTTTACGTAATCTGAGTGTCTGCGACAGACAAGATTAACCAGGAGAGACATCCTTCAGCATTCTTGCACGCCTCCATCTGAGTCCAAGCAGTGGATGCCTGTAAGAGTGAAGGCATTTCCAATCAGGCAGTTAGCCCAATAAAAGTGTAGGTTCACTTCCTCTGAAGCCGAATCACAGGTTTAGGTCCGTAGGCTAGACGTCAGCCTCAAATCCAAGGCCCTGACTGGTGTATGTAGCCTTTTCTCTGATGTGCTGTGGTTTTGGCAAAAAACAGGGTGCATTTGTAGGGTTACCAACTCAGACTGAAGTTATTCCTGGATATTTTTTTCTCCAGTAAGATATAATTTTGCATGTCCCTGGAGGCCCCATTAAAACCTCCAGGATTACACTCGGTTGTCACCTGGAGATTGATGCTGATTCCTGGAGATTCCAGGCCAGTCCTGGAGGGGTGACAACCCTGTGCAAATAGAAAAAGAGGGGTGCCTTTTTTGGCTGAGTTTTCACCAGTTTGAAGTCTGACGGTATCTCAGGGTCTGTGTTGCAAAAAATGCACTTCAAATCTGACTTGCTGGACTACATTTGAAAGCCAGATTTTCACTCTGGCTATGTGAATATTAAGGTTTTATATTACCGGTAATTGTTTTAAATATGTGTTTGCCAAATGCAATGATTTAAAAAATCTTTCCCCCTCAAAATCTGTGTAGATCCAGCAACTATAACAGAGACCATTCAGACAAACCTGAATTTAAAGAATTAATTTTGCAAGCAAATATGAGTGAGGAGCAGTGGCGTCACTAGAGGCGTGCGGGAACTGCACCGGGTGACACACTTGGGGGGGGAGGGGTTTGACACTACTAGTGGCCAAAATTGTGGAAACCTTTTGGAAAATTTGTATTTATGAATAATATCATAAGATTGTATATCGTTGGAAAGGTAATTTAATGCAGAATGTAATGAAGGCGGAGGGTGCCATAAACGCGCCGTAAAGCGTGTTTTTGGCACCCAACGAGTAAAGGCACGGATGCCGGCAGCCCTCACTCCACCTGCGGAACTCTGCTGCGGCCACTGGAGGAAGGTAAGGCTTCTGCTGGTGGGTGCAAGGGCGGGCCAGGCAGTGAGGGAGGGTGGCAGTTGGCCGAACTGGCCCAGGAGGGGGCGGGGATGTTGGCCGCAATATCCCCGTCCTGTTCCCGGGCTCGGCAGCCGTCATACTGCCGCCTCAGATTTCTGCCGGCTCAATAGCCGGCGGACATCTGAGGAGGCCAATTGGGGCCTCCCAGTTCTACACCAGGGGAAGGGGGCGAATGTCCCCTTCCCCCGAGGAGACCCCAGGCCACGCCGGAGCAGCCTGGGAAGAGCATAGGATCCTGCGGGCGGCCCTATGGGCCACCCGCGGATCTTTACACAAAATTGTGCTGAAAAAGTGGATTCTCTTAGCTCAAAACTGACCAATGAGACTGATTGTTCCAAGAGCCAATGAGGTGTTATTGTGACACAGCATGGAACCAATAAGGTGTTCGTATGTAAAGGTAAAGGTGACCCCTGACAATTAAGTCCAGTTGTGTCCGACTCTAGGGTGTGGTGCTCATCCCCATTTCAAAGCCGAAGAGCCAGCGTTGTCCGAAGACGCCTCCGTGGTCATGTGGCCGGCATGACTCTCCTTGCCGCAGCGCGTAGCATGCAGCTGGAACATGGTGTTCGTATGAGTCAGCTCTGATACATAGAAATGAGAGCTAATACTAGAACTCTTATTCAGTTCTTGTGTGACCACTGGGTTTTGTTTTTTTGTTGGTTCCTGATTTGTTGGGTGACCTGTACTGTTATATATTAAAATAAATACCTCTGTTTCTCTTGTGTGTTGGAATTTTTACTGTGAGAGAGAGAGAGAGAGAGAGAGAGAGAGAGAGAGAGAGAGAGAGAGAGAGAGAGGTGCTGTTGACAGGCTGCTGCTGCCCTCTGCTGGTAATATTGTGTAACACAGTGGGCTTTCACTTGGCAAAAACTGGGACCCATCTCCACCTGCAACATAGAATCCACTTTCAGCAGCCCAGCAGGGGAGAGAGACAGGCAAGTGAGCAGCCTCTTCCCCTTCGGCTTCCACCCACTGGTGGTCAATGATTTGCTGCTGCTGCTGCTGCTTGTTTCAGCCCTTTCTTTCCTTCCAGGCTAATTGGAAAGAGAGGAAGGGCAGAGAGTGGCATGGCAAGAAATGAACTCAGTTCTGAAAGGCAGAGGAAGAGAGAGAGGAAGCGAGGCAAGGCAAGGCAGAGAGGGTGTGTGGCAGGGGAGAGCAGATGGATGTGTGGGAGACCAAGGGGACTTGTTGGCCAAAGCAGCGCCTCCAATTTAAGCCAAAGTCTCTGGCCACATTCACTGCTCCTAGGACCCCAGCCAGCCGCAGCTGCTGTTTAAACTGTGCAGGCCTGAGCCTCAAAACAACATGGAGCACTGCTGTGACTATCTCCTCTCATTTACTGATCTGGAGACTTTTGCCCCCCCCCCCCTTCTGCCCCAGGAGTGAGACATTTAAGTCATTCATCCTCACAGCAAGCCTCCAAGGCAGGTCTGCAATCTTCCATTTTTAAAGATGGAGAACTGTGGCTCAGAGAAATTGGGTTGGCTACTCTCCCTATGCCCCGTCACATTCTGCTGTGACCAAGAAACAGAACTGGGGATGGGGCTATGAAGATGAAGGGGGGGGGGGTTATACTTGTTTTTCCATTCTCTCTCTCTCTCACTCTCTCTCTCTCTCTCATCATGTTGGACATTTTGCTAATAAATATCATCGCCTAGAGATCTTTGGCTGCAAACATAAACGGAGTTTCTAAATCCTGAAAAATCCAGGAGCTTCTGCAGCTCTCTCTTTTTGTTTCTTGTGACCCAGGAGATCAGTGGCTGGTACTATCTGCTGGGAGAGGACCTTGGCCGGACAAAGCACCTGAAGGTGGCCATGCGGAGGATGAAGCAAGGCAGCAGAGGTACCTGTTGCGTCCGCAGTCACATTACCCCCACATGCAGGGCTTCTGTTTCCCCCCCCCAAAAAAAAAACTGAATGGCTGCTCCGCCTTCCGGATCTGCTGGGATATAAATTAGGCTGTTTGAGATCATGGGTGGGAGGATGGGAATGACTTCCTATTGTGTGCCGTGATGATGGAGACATTCCTCCCTTTTGCTTTACAGACCTGATGTTGATCAAACCAGCCATGTTCCTGGGGAGCGAGCGCAGCGAGGATATGGAGCAGCTGAAGGTATGTGTGGGAACACCTTGGTTGGAGAGGGCTCAGTAGCTCCTCAAGGTAATGGGATGTCATACTCCGGCCAGGATAGCGGAAGTTCTTTGCTGAGTCGCTTTATGCTCAGGATGCAGCAGGACACAGAAGGAATAACAGACTGGAGATTCACTTTCTAAGCAGAGAAGATCGATGGGTCTGCAGTGGAAATTCTGGTAAATGGTGGCATTTGAAAAGGTAGCACATGAAGAGCCTACTGTAAACGGAGTTGCACAATTACCTCATCTAGCCCAGTATTGTGGCACTGACTGGCAGTTGATGGGTCTTTCTCAGCCCTTCTTGGAGATGCTACCAGGCACTGAAGCTGGGACCTATGCAGAGCAGGTGCACCACCACTGAGCTGTGTGTGTGTGTGTGTGTGTGTGTGTGTGTGTGTGTGTGTGTTGAGAGAGAGAGCGTTTTCAAGCGCATTCTTTCCTTGGTCGCAGTCCTTTCTCTTCTCCCCTCTGAATACAAATGGGATCTCAAGACCCCCCTTTTTTTTCTAAACCAAGCGAGAGCAGAGAAAGACGGCTCCAACATCCTTCAAGTGTTTGTGAGAACACGGGCAATGGCCATGCGCCTGGGAGAATGCGGCAGGCAACAAAGGCTGCCTCCGCAAAGAGCTGACAGGAATCTGACTCTGAACTCTCCCTCTCTTCCTCATCCCTCGGAGTTCTCAGGAAGCCTCCGTGCTTATCGTCAAGCAGCATATGGCAGAGGCGGCCTGGGAGGTGAGGGGTGGCTTCCTGCCATTCTTCTGCCGAGCCGCTAGGTTCCCATGGGCGGCCATGCCAGGATTGCCGATGCTTATTCCCGGATGCCTGGCTGCAAGGAGAGGCAGGGGGTCTCTCAACTGCTCCTGCTCACCAGGGAGAGGCAGGGGATGATTTGAGAGTTCCATGGGCCAGCCACAAGCCTCAAGGCCTCGGACATGAGTCGCTTCAATGGGCTGTGCAGGGTTTGCTCAGAACAGCGCTACCAGCAGGTTGGTGCATCTGAACCCAAGAGCAGGTGTGCGTGAGGGAGCGCGTGAGCCTGTCTGGGGGGCTGGCATTTGGCATGCATGTGAAACAAGACGGGTGGAGGGAACAGTCTCCTGTGGATCTGGTTTCCTAATGGGCTGGATGGAGATATACATATGGCATGCTGCTCACTGAGTCAGGCCCTTGGTCTGTCTACCTCAATATTCCCTACACTGGCTGGCAGCAGGTCCCCAGAGTTTCAGGCAGAGGTGTTTCTCCAGTCCTACCTGGAGGTGCTAGGGATTAAACCTGCATACAGAACAGGTGCCCTGCCGCTGCTGAGCTATGGGTTCTCCCATGGCCATGGGCCTAGCCTCTCTACCATGGCTGTGTTCTGTGGGCCTGCCCCACTGCTGTGTACTATGAACGGATGATGGGAGGCGCAACCCAGATTTCTGAGGGGGGTTGGTGGGGTGTCTCCTTGTTTGTTCCAGGAGCAATTCCAGGCCCTTTAGATCAAAGTTCCCCCTCCCCTAATTCGATGCTACAATGTTTATTTGTTGGATGGGGGCAACAAAAGGTTTGTGGGAGTGATAAAAATCTTAATAATAATTCTACATGTGCAGTGCAGTCGTGTGCATGTTTGCTTGGAAGTAAATTTCATTGGTTTCAATGAGGCTTTCTCTCAAGTAGGTACACATAGGGTTTGTTTGGGTGTTCAGTGCATTTCACATGTATTGACGAGTACTCCTTGCAACAACCCTGACAAGTAGGCCTATCACCCCCACATTTCAGATGGTGAAAAGGGTTGGCTGGGTGGTAAGGGGCTCATCTTAAGGACACTTGGAGAATCTACAGCTGAGATCTGACTTGGAGAGATGAGCTGAACTCTGGAGTGCCTGCATCTGTTCTGTTCTGGCTCTATGCTTGCATTTGTGACTATATTATTTAAAATACTTCTGTCTCCCCACTGCCTCCTTGATTCCTGAAGAGACTATCAAGGCAGTGTACAGCAATTTTTAACATTCAGAGTAAAAAGCAGCACTTAAAAAAAAAACCCAATTATAATTCCAACCAAAAGAGACAGACCCAAAGCATATACCGGTATATGCTTTAAGGAAAACAAATATGTGCGCGCTCACGGACACCCACCCCTCCTCATAAGAATTATTCTACTGGCTCTGAGCCTGTCTAATTTTACACACGCATGGAAGTAAATATCAACAAACTAAGTGGGAGTGAGTGTCTTCGGAGTAAACATGCAAAGGATTGTGCTATAGGACATGTTGACTGTTTATTGCATGTATGTCTCGCTTTCCTTCCATGGTGGAGTCCAAGGCAGCGTACCTGGGGGTTCCCAGGGATGAGAGTCCACCCAGGTGGACTCTCATCCCTGACCAACACTAGACCTGCTTAGCTGTAGCAAGGCGGTTGCATCACACACACTCAGACTATGCTCTGTTCTGCCTCATTAAGTAAAACTTACGACTTGCATTCTTCCAAACCGCCTTTGGCAGGTCTGACAAAAGTGATGATTTCTATCAGTCTTGTATCTCCTGATCTTTTGGGACTTCAGCCTAGTACGCCCTTGAACCTCTTTGGCAGTTCCAGGGAGTGTTTGGTTACTCCCAGGCAGAAAGAAGCTTCCACGAAATCCCTTTGATCTGGCCGTCATCATCTTAGACTAGACTCTGGTGGTTCACATAGGACCCATCAATGGGGATCTTCCTTCTGGCTCCCTTTCTCAGAAATCGGAAGGGCAGATCCTTCCCCTTTGAGAGTCAGACAGGAAGCTGGGGGGGGGGGCATCTCTGGAATTGCAAGGACTTCAAGAAGGGATGTGATTCCAAGCTTGGGCTGAGAGAGAGAGAGAGAGAGAGAGAGAGAGAGAGAGAGAGAGAGAGAGCCCTTGACAGACCTCCTCTTGTCTGATGTTATTTTCTCTGTTGCTATGTTATCTGGTTAAACTATCTCTCTGTCTGATAAGCTTATCCAGACAGAGAGATAGTTTAACCAGATAACATAGCAACAGAGAAAATAACATCAGACAAGAGTTTTTCCGCTGTTCAGAGGAAATACTCCAAACCATGTAGACTGAAAAAAAAAAAACCAGATAAAAGATCCATTTGCAGTCCAAAACAGAAGACGGGTCAAGAACAGCAGCATTAAGATCCAATGGAACAAAATCTCAGATTCTCCGAAACATCATTTGCAGATATCTTTCTGAAAGTGTGTTGATCTAGCGACATAAAAACTATATGTAATTCTTGCGAGATGGATGGGAGGAGAAGGTCCCTGAGTGATGCAGGACCCAGGCCATTGATAGAGTGGAGAAGAGAACAAATACCTTGGACTGAGCCCAGGAGCTGTTAAACAAGCATGGGTGCCTTAAAACTGGCATTATGTATCATTAAAACCGAGAGACCCTGTTAACATCTCCAGAAGTAATCACTTCTGTGGTGTGGTCACCTGGAGACTCTTTTCTTTTCTAATTGATTTTGTGTCTCTACAATGTCATTTTCAAGTTCATTTTGACCTCTTTTATTCCACCAAACTATTAATATTATTTATTTTTAGACTGTGATCCCTTCAGGGACAGGACTCTTTAACATGTAGAAAAAATGGTATAGGCCACCACGAGCCATGGGATAGAGTGGGGCATAAATTAAATCATATAAATAAATAAGCTTCATTGACAAAATTTGGCACCAACCAGTGGGATGTTAGTAGGGGTGTGTGCAAAATCCCCCCCCCCCCGTTGTTGTTTTTTACTCCATTTGTTTTCATTATTTAAAATTGTTTTGTTAAGTTACTACTTTGTTAAAGCTGCCATTTGTTTCAAACGGCGGCTATTTTCATTCCCTCTTTCGTTTTTGTAATGAAGAAGGGGCTTCTTATCTCGTAGCATGGGAAAGCTTTCTTTCTTGTGGCAGAGCTCCTTTTTGGATGCTGTTTCTGCCCGTGGCCATTTTTTCCCCAGAATGCCCAAGATATTGAGTCAGTTCTACATCATTGGAAAAAAAAATGGCCACTGCACATGGAGGCTATGATTGTGTGGTGGCAGCCATTTTTTCCCCAGAATACCTGCTTGATTGAATCTCAATAAATCCCACAGTTAAATCTTAACACAACTTAAAGCAATGGTAAGGCCCAATGTGAAAGATTTTTGTAAAATAATTTAGATTGAATCACTTATTTGTTTAATGTTGTTTGAAAATATTTATATCCCACTTTATCTCTGGGGATTCAATCAAGACGACTTGGCCAAGAGGCTAGGTGGGGTTTTCTTTCAAGTAAGCAACTTGGGAGAAGACCAGCAAGCATCATTCCACAGTGCTGAGTGGTGGAACTGAAAATCTTTGCACTGGAGACCTTTTTTAGAAGGCCAAACCACAGAATAATCGTACGCATTCTGACTTTTGGAAAGTCCCTTTCCCTGCCTGTGACGCATACTGCTGTTCATATACAGCAAATAATAGCTGCTGCTGTGGTATTTAGCATCTTTACTGTGGTGACGGATGCAGGTTAGATCTCACAGCCTCCTCTCTGTGGTATTGGATGTGGCATAGGTCAGACTTGATAAGTTCAATTTAACCTTGATGCTTTTCACCCCAAATTTAGCCTGTGGAAAGTTGCTGACACACTAGGCCTGAAGCACAGAGCAAAATACTACCCAGGCATGATCAGCTGCTTACACGAAGGCTGAGCCGACACTGTCCACAGTAGTATTGGCTACTGTGGCTCCAACACTGAGCTCATGAGGGTCCCCATTGCAGCCTCTTGCTTATTCCTGGCTGATGCAGAAAGTCATATGCTCCTCCTGCCAATGCATATTTCGCCATGCGTTTCTGTTTAACAAAAAGCTAATTTTGCCATCTGCTTTCAGATTACAATCCCTCGGGGAAAGAATGGTTTCGGGTTCACCATTTGCTGTGACTCACCTGTCCGGGTGCAAGCTGTCGATTTGGGTAAGATCAAGGGGTGTCTGAATGGTGGATTGACGCGTGTTGGTTTGCAAAGGGATGAGGCAGCAGCCTTTTCTTTCCAACTTGTTTTTTTTCCCTAGTAAATAAATGGGTGGGTTTTCCCCCACTGGGTATAGTTCTTTTACAAACGTACGTTGGTTTCGTAACTGTTTAACTGTCATGGCTCCCCCCAAAGAACCTTGAACTAGGAAACTGCCTTATCCTGGCTCAGATGTTGGGTCCATCTAGCCCTGTATCATCTTCAGGATCTCAGGGAGCGAAAAATCTGTCCCATCATCAGCTACTTGATGTCCTTTTAATTAGAACTGTCAGGGACTGAAGCTGGGATCAAGGCCAGCCTATTGATGAGGCTGATTAAGGTGGTCAATTTAGGAAGCAGATTGGCAGAAGGGTGTCCACCTCAATTGTCTCCACTTGTCTCCACTGCTGCTCCTTCTCCTCCCTGTATTGGAAAATGAAGAGAGAGGTTGAGCAGAAGAAGAAGTGTGCAGGAGAGGAACTTGGTGGGCTGGAGTGTCAGAACACTCTAGCCCACCACTCTCCACTCTTCTACTCCACACTTCCTCTTTCACTTTGTCCCTCTCTTCCTTTCCCAATCCAGGTAGAGGGAGAAGCAGAGACTGGAGGGGCAGCATGTTGTGCAATGCCAGGTGCCAGAAGGTCGGGCCAGTCCTGTGTGCAGAGCATGTACTCTGCCGCTGGGCTGTGACTCCAATCTTGGGAATTGTAGTTTGGCAAAGATGCAGAGGAGAACTGCAGTTCCCACAGTTCCCTGGGGAAAGTCTGTTAAACCAGGTCAGCTCTGTGGTGTAGAGGCACATCCTCACTATGTCCCTGTCACCCTTTCTCTTCTGCAGGTGGCCCAGCGGAGAAAGCCGGACTGCAACAACTGGACACAGTGCTTCAGCTCAATGAGCAGTCGGTTGAACACTGGAAATGTGTGGAGTTGGCACATGAGATCCGGTGAGCATGGCACATGTGTGGATGGGTGAAGGCAGTGATGGAAACAAGGTCTAAGAGCCATCAGAATTTTGGGAGTGTAGGAGAAGAGGGCTGGAAGCCTTTGAAGGGGATGGGTTGGGGGGTCTGGACTGAACTGTAATGATAATGTGGCAGTGGGTCCCAAAATCAGCTGGTGATGAGTAAACGTAATTTGATGACAACTGGTGAAGCCTGGGGTGCTTCAGGAGGCTCTGAACCTGCCTCTGTTCTGACCCTTCCTCCTGCACCCATGTCTTTTTCAGAAACTGTCCTCAGGAGATCATGCTGCTGGTCTGGCGCATTGTCCCACAGGTCAAACCGGGCCTAGAAGGTGTCATCCGTCGCTCCTCTTGCAAATCAACGTACGACTTGCAGTCACCACCAAACAAGAGGGAGAAGAACAGCATGCTGCGTTCGCACCCTCCTGAGCACCGGCAGAGCTGCCACGTCGTGTATGATGGGAATGACGGGCTGGTGCTGAATGGCTGGGAGCGCTACACGGAGCTTGGGAAAGCTGCCCAGCACACGATGCCCCCGCTCTCCCGACCCCCCTCCACTGGTGGTGACAAGAACTACATTATCCTGGCACCACTCAATCCAGGAAGCCAGGTACAGACTCCTTAAGCCGGCCTCACACCGCAGGCATCTTTCTTCGTTGCATCCTGGAGTCGATTCTGATTGGCCCAAGACATTGCTCCGCGTCCCGCCCCCACATCGCCAAACGTGACCTCTCATTGGCCGAAGCTCGGTTTATTCAACTTGGAACACACCAGAACTACCTTCAACCAATGAGAGGCCACGTTCAGTATTGTGGGGGCGGGACGCGGAGCAATGCCTCGGGCCAATCATAATCGGCTCCGGGACACGACGAAGCAAGACGCCTGTGGTCTGATACAGCTTTTAGAGTAGAAGTCAGCAGCCTGGTGAGCAAACCTGACCCTCAGGTGTTTGTTAATTGGCCCCGTGTCTTCTAGTGGGCAAAGGAGCTTTTCAGCCCCAGCCAACTCTCCCACTTGTATGTTTCCAAAAGTTTCCCAGCACCTCTTGGAAAAGGCATGCTGGTGTGATGGAGAAGTGCCAACACTTGGGGCCAGATTCACCCCTTCTGTTGCTCTCCCCTTCCACTGCCCCCACGTGAACAAACTTAAGGCCAGCTCATTGCATGATTAGAACAACTGTGTACTTGTTTGCCCGTTTGCCCTCTGAAAGGTTCTGCGCATGCGCAAAAAAACCAAATAAAAGCCGTTGACGCGTTCGGCCTTCTCACAAAGCCCTCGACCGCCGAACTGGGCGGTCGCTCTGAGGAGGGCTTGTCCCGTCCTCAGAGCAGAGCCTCTCTGGAAGCTGGTGACGCACCGCTTCCGGGGGGGGGGGGCAGCCGGGCTCAGGCGCCGGGAGGGCTAGGAACACCACTGCTTGGAGGGAGGACATAACCCCAACTGTCTTGCTTTGTTTCTTGCAGCTCCTGAGGCCAGTCTACCAGGAGGGCAAGACCCCTGGAGGTGAGTGAGCATCTCTGTTGCTGCCCCTTGAGTTGGGCTGAAAGCATTTCTGACTGAGGATTTGGATTTCTCTGAGGAGCAGGCGCCAGAGGGAACATTAAGGAAGGCACTGAGCAATGAAGCCTCTGACTGGGGTCAAGTTTCATAGCCTGTATCTTGAATCTCAGTATCTGTCTGTGCTGACTCCATTGTGCAAAGTGCCTGAAGCATGCTGGGGGTTTTGTGCAACAACCTGTCAAGCTCTGCATTGTGGTTTTTTGATACTGGACCATAACCTTTGTTTGAGCTGCCTGCCTAAAATTGTGAAAACGGGGTATCCTCAGTGGGCTACACAGTGGGTCACAAATTGTGCAGTTTTGATTTTAGCAAATGTTTTAAGCTGTCCTATACTGAGTCAGACCCTTGGTCTGTCTAACTCAGCATTGTCAAGCACTGCCTGGCAGCATCTCGCCAGGGTTTTCAGACAGGGAACTTTCCCAGCTCTGCCTGAAGATGCCCAGGATTGAACTTGGGGCCATCTGCATGCCAAGCATGTCTCCTACCACTGAGCTATGGCCCCTCTCCAACCAGGATTAATTCCTGGGCAAATAGCAGCTTGTTCTGAGCCATTGCCAATTAACATGCTCCATCTGGACCACTGTTTATCTGAGCACAAACAACCTCTTTCCGAACAGCTAATGGAATAGGCCAGCCTTATTTACTTTGGAACAGCCCTATCTGTTTCCCCAGCTGTGTTCAGTGGTGTTTGGGTCTGGGTTCAGTGCAGGGAGGTCATGGGCATCCATTCTAGTTCTGAGAGAGAGACTTAATATTTGCCTTTCCCATCAAAAAAATGTGCATTGCATACAACTAGTGAGATGCCAACCAAATGGTGGGCATGAATATGGAAATGTGTGACTCGAACGATGGGGTGTAACTGAGCCAGTGGACATGCCCAACTTCTCACTTGGCTATTCTTCACCTTTCTTTTGCTTTGCCCCTTCACCTGTGTTCTGTTTCCCCAAGGCCTGCACTATTACTCGGAGCCCAATCCTATCCAACATTCCAGTGCTAATGCGTATCCTCCAGGGGGAGGGGGTCACAGAGACCTCCTCAAGGTAAGGGAACATTTATTCCCTTACCTTGTGGCTGCATCGGTGCTGGAAAGTTGGATAGGATTGGGCCCTCAGTTGTGTTTCCAGCCACTAGTTGCACGGGCTGTTCATCTCCACCACACACACCCATATTCCTCCTACACCATTTTGCTACTAGGCCTGCTGTGAGGCATGTTGATTGCTAGACATGCAGATAGGTCTGAGAGGTGGGTTGAGACTGATTTAAAGTGGCTGCTGACATCTTCCTTTAGCAGGGGAAGATCAGAGGAATAGATTAAGCTGCCTTGCACTATATCAGGCCCTTGATCTGTATCAGCTACACAGCTCTCCAGGGTCTCAGGCAGTTGTCTTTCCCATTCCGCCCTGGAGAAGCTGCCAGGGGTTGAACCTGGGACTGAGCTGCTCCCCTCAGCTACAGCCCCCAGGACATTTGAATGGGAAATTCGCAGTTCACACTTCTACAGAGCATGTGCAAGAGAGAACTTTCAAGTGCATTATACTCCATATTGGTCTGATCTTTCTGCTGCTCTTTAATGGCACCTAAAACCAGCAGCCAATGTGGTTTGTGCTGGCACAGGCCAATGACAACGTTATCAGCCTGACTCATCAATCCTCTCTTACAAGTGAAAACAGATTAACGTGCTTTGGACAATTGTCCTATCAGAGAGCAAGCTCTAAGCGGAGGCTGTGGAAAGTCTGCTCAAGCAAGTGTTGTTTTCCAACTCCTTTGCAGCAGGAACAGCCATGTAGGAAATTTGCTTCAGTGCCTTCAACTGGCCAACAATAAGCCAGATTGACTCAACGTTTCCGTTGGGCTCCGTTTCCTATTGACTCTTGGAAAAGTTTTTCTGCCGTGGCTGTGCAGTGGATGGACAAATAACAAACAACTCCTCGACATTCCCGGATGCTCAGAGCCAGTTAAAAAGTGCAGAGCTGTGCACGAGTTTTGCTGTACTTTGTGTTTTTGTGTGTGTGTGTTAAGTGCAAATCTTGCGCCAAATAAATGCAGCCTGTGACCACTGGTTTTGCATATTACATTCTGTTCCTGCTACTCGTGGGAAAACTAGCTGCAGATCCAAATAACTTTTGAATCTTTTGAAAACTTACGTTTTCAAAAGGGGAGCAGGCATTGCTTCTTTCTCCCTGTAGCCTTTTGTGCAAGGTGAGATCCTGTTTCGCACTTAACATGTTCTAATCTAATTAAGGTTATAACACCTCCCCCACACTTCCTTCTCACCAGCCCTGGGTAGTAGGCCTGTCCTTGCTCACTAACAGCCTCCTAATCTGAAACCAGCAGCAATAGCCCACATAACCAAGACACAGGGACCACCAGTAGCGTTGCTGGAGGTGGGGCGGAACGCTAAGTTCCGCACCGCGCTGACCTCTGTTACTCACTGGCACGAGGCGGCCCTGTCCCCTCACCTTTGGAGCCATTCAATGGGGCGAAGGCAACGCGCAGGGAGTCTCCTGCGCGTTGCCTTAGCCCCACTGAATGGCTTCGAAGGTGAGGGGGCGGGGCCGCCTCGTGCCAGTGAGTAACAGAGGTCAGCGCGGTGCGGAACTTAGCGTTCCGCCCCACCTCCAGCAACGCCACTGGGGACCACACCCAGATGCTAATTCTATCCCTATATCCACTCAGGCAAGGCTGGTTCAGTAAAACCATCAAGGGCTTATTTACCGGCTCATCCCCCAATATGCTATAGGCCACCACTTGCCAGCAATGCCCTTTTGCCATATACACAGCACAAATGGGTTCATCTCTATTCAAAAGAAGAAAGAGATGAAAATCTAACATTTAGAAATAAGGGCAACATTCAGAAAGTGGTGGGGGAACAGGACACCCGCCTGAAGAAGCGTGTTGGTCGACTTGGGAACTGGCTAATTTTGTTGGTTTTAGTCAGTGGTGCATGCTGGTATTTTGCTACTTATGCTGGGGGGGATCTGTGTGTGATGCTGAAGCCGCCCCTTGCCTTTATCGCTGGGAATGACTCTCAGTCCTGCCCCTGGTTTCCTCAATTCCACCTGGCCTTAGCCACGTGTGCGTCTGCGTAGCCTTAAGGCCCCTCTTTCTTGTTTCCAGGCAATGCATGCAAAAGTGGTTCTCACGGCAAGAAATCCCGGCTAATGAAGACTGTTCAGACCATGAAGAATCACAGCAGCAACCCCCAGAACTGCACCCTTGTGAGGCCCCACATCCCACACTCCAGTTACGGGACGTATGTGACGTTGGCACCCAAGGTGTTGGTTTTCCCCATCTTTGTGCAGGTAAGTCTCTGCAGAACTTCTGGACTGTCCTGTTAACATAAGAACATAAGAAGAGCCCTGCTGGATCAGGCCAAAGGCCCATCTAGTCCAGCTTTCTGTATCTCTCAGTGGCCCCACCAGGTGCCTCAGGGAGCACACAAGATACCTGTATCCTGTTGCCACTCCCTAGCACAGGGGTGGCCAACCTTCCACCATTAGGGCCTCTGTGTCCTTAAGAGTTGTGTAGAAGACAGAATCTTGGCAGCTGCAAGTGCTGATGGTGCTGCTAAAGCAGCTGCACCTGCTAAAATGCCCTCGCCTATACAACCATTAAAGGGCCAGGAGCATTCATGTTGAAAGGTTGTCCACCCCTGTCCTAGCACCTGGCACATAGAGCACCTACTCCTAAAACCAGGAGGTTGCTTATGGCTTGTAACCTGTGATGGACGTTTCCTCCATGAATCTATCCAATCCCCTTTTAAAGGCATCTAGGCCAGGTACCATCACCACATCCTGTTCTGGTCCTCTGGACAAGTTAGGGGAGTGGTCCAGCCCAAACCAGCAAGGTGAAGAACCGGCAGGTAAGCCACTGGTCGGCAGGAGGAACGATCCAGCATTATCAGCAATCAGAGGGCCCAACTGTTGAGCAGGAGAGGAACTGACCGGAAGGCAGATGAAACCAAGAGCTGGCCAAGACACCAGCACCCTCTAGGCAGCCCTGTGTTGCCCCACATGGTGTGCTGGTCGAGAATGATCCTGACTGCACTTGGGGTCTTGCTTTCTTTTCCTGAGCAGGGCTCTGAAATGAAACACCTTGTGCTGCCAAGTGAGTGCTGCATCTTTGGGCCCAGTTTGGACTGGTTCCTGTCTCTGGGATCTGGTGACAATGGGGTACATGTGTCTGGAGTTGGGGAGGTAAGTTCAGTCGGGGCACATTAAGTCCCCTGATTTTCCAGGTACCCTGAGCAGCATATTGTCCTGGAGAGTAGACTCAGAGTGCCCCGTCTCCCCCTGGTCCTGGTTCATGCTGGGGCCCACAGGAAGGTCTTTTTCTGATGAGGAGGTCTCATTTGATTCCACTCATGGAGCTGGCAAGTCCTGAAACAGGCATTGCTGAGATCAGCGACGGTAACAGAGAACCAGGAAGGAAACACCTAACTGGAGGGCACTCCCTGCAGCAGGGGATTTAGAGAAACTGTCAGCTTTGCTGCAGTGAGAGCCCCTTTCTCCCATGGTACTCCTCCTAGTCTAGATCAACAATCACCACAGTTATCCTGCCCCCCCCCCTCCCAGCCATGGGTGACTGGCACCATGATTCAGGCTACCAATCAGCCACAATTCAGTGTGTGTGTGTGAAAGCCCCCTAGGCATTCAGATGCCCTATATCCTGCTCCAGAGGGTTTGCAGTCTAATTCAGATGTAGAAGACTGGGAAGAGAAGTTGGGATAGAGACATATTTGTACCAGGTTGCACTGGGCCCTGGGGCACCACCCCCAACCCAGTTTGCTTTTTTCCACACCTGCTAACTTACTGGTTCAGGTGAGTGGGTGGTCAGGTGAGAATGTCCTCATTAGCCAGCAGATGAAAACGAAGCCCCAGTGTGGATATTGCATGCATGCTTCCTTCTTCCTCTTTTCCCTGCCAGCCAACAGGGTGACAACGTTTCTCCCAAGCAGCAAGAGGGTACTGGTAAATGAGGTAACAATTCAGGGCCAATTCAAAACTTTACTTTCACCTCCCTTGGGGTTGAGCATGGATCATCCACCTCATGTGAAGGGCGAATACACCCCAGCATCCCCGTGACAGATCCAGACTTTGGGGTGCATTCTTGGGTCTTGTGGAATTGCTGGATGGTGCACAAGAGGCCAGAATCCGATGATGCCACTGACATGGCAGGTGCCCCTTCAGTTGTGCCACCCTAATCAGCTCCCTTGCCTGCATAGACAATCAGGCCCACCCTAAAGCTATCACAGCAATGGGGAGGGGCTTGTAGTTCGGTGTCAGAGCCCCCAGTGGCTGCAGGAGGTGCCAGGCTCAGTCCATGGCAGCATTTCCAGGAAGGGCTGGGAAGAAGACCCCTCTCTGAAACCCTGGAGAGCTCCTGCCGTCAGCGCAGGCAGTTTTGGTTGAGGTCAGTGAATGGTAATTATCTGACTCACTACCAGGCAGCCTCATAAGCTTATCTATGTTCAGAGAGGAAGGCCAGTTTGGCTGCGTCTGAACATCTTCGCAAGTGAACAACTCGAGCTTGTGCGACCTTCCGGTGCCTACATACAAACTAAGATGTCCACCTGCTTTGGGGATGGGAACTGTGGCAGGCAAGAACAGAAGACCACCATCTGTGGGACTCATAACACCCTCCGCCCCCACCCTTGCAAACGTTTCCTTTTTGCAAACGTGCTTGCTGCTGCTGCTAGGTTTTTCCACCCAAGTTGTGGCTTCAAAGACAAACAGAAAAATCGCCCGACACCAAGAAGTGGAGAGTGCCAATTCCTTTCATGGCTCCTGCGTGACGTAGGTGTTTGAAATGTGAAGGTGTCCCCCTCCATCCCTTGTTATCGCTTTGCTAGACTCTGTGGACTTTCCATTTGCAAGATCCGCTTTCCTTTCAAAGGCTTACAGCCAAAGCTGCACTGAGCAGGTGAGAAGTTGGTGCAGCTCTCCAGGGAGTGTGCTCAGTGCTACTCAGGTCCCAGCTGAGCTATGTATCTTTCTTCCCATTAGCCTCTTGACCTTTGCAATCCAGCCCGGACACTGCTTTTGTCAGAAGAGCTACTTCTCCATGAGACCCGAAACAAACCCACAAAGGTAAGTAAGAATGTGGCTGGGTCTTGATTAGTTCTCCCTCTGAGTCCACTCAAAGCCAATATTTGCCTCTCTTAAGTGCCTTGATTGCAAAGAAAACAGTGGGTGTGCTCAGTTTCCCATGCCATCAATGGGGCATTTGTGCTGTAAATTGAAAATGCAGGAAGGGAGAAAAGTGGGAACTTGTAAAAGCAGTTATGCTCCCCACCTTGTGCAGGTTTAGCAGCTGCTTTATGCTATGAAGTCCTAATACAGGAGGCATCCCTAGATAAAGGGGGCAGGGGAGCTGGGTTACTCCGGCAGTACACCGATCTTCCAAACCACCCAGTTAAATTTTCCTCCCAGCGCACAGGTGTACGCATTTAACTCCAGATGCTCACATACACCTTTGGGTAAAAATGGTTTTTAAACTGGTGTAAATGAATGCCAGGAAAGGGGTCACGACTAGGTGTTGTCAGCTTTTTTTTTTCTGGCCCTGCTCCTGGTCCTTCAGCATCAGCCTACTGCAAAGACAGGTAGATTTCTGCCTTGCAGGAACTACTATGTATTTAGTTTAATGGGTTTTTACTGTGTGTTTTAAAGCCCTGAGGTCCCTCAAGTGGAATTTGGTATAAAATAAGTGTTTATGTCTGTGAGTTAAGGAACAGGAACACTTAGAATTAAGGAACAGGGTATTTCTGAGCACATGCTCAGTCCAGGAGCCCACAGTGCTTTCTCATCTAAATCCACTCCTGGTTTCCTTCTCTTCACCTCCAAGCTTTGTTTGTTTCAGTAGCCTGATTTTTTTTTGGGGGGGGGGGGGGAGAGCCTTTTTGTTGTCCTCGTCAAACAACTGCTTCCTGGGCTGCATCACTGCAGTTTGCAGGTAGGAGCCTACCTGTTTGCATCTTCTCCCAAGTGGATTATTTGGTGATTTGACTGTGACGCACATTGCAAATTCCTAGAGTTGGATCCATGGTGTCATTAGGATTTTTATGGTGATGATGCTGTTGCCTCTTACATTTTTCAGAGGCCATTTGGAGAGCTTTGATAAGAAGCAAGGTGAAAATCATTACATGAGTATGTAAACAAATAAGGAAAAGCAAAAAAAAAAAAAATGCAGTGGGGTGGCTGTGGAGCACATGGAGCTGTGCCAGAACCGGTCCTTTCCCTGAATCCTTACGCTGCCTTTGATCACATCCTGTCTAGACCTGATTGCAGTTCCCACACTCACGACCTTCCGAAATCTGGGTCCTGGGTTTCCGGATCTGAATCGTAGAAGAAACTTCTACGCTCAGGGTTTGCTTGGCTCAAGGCCTTCAACTGTTTACTTTTTGAGAAACCAAGGGTCCCAGGGGGACAACGGTACCACCCTCCAAATATATTGGGGTGGAAGAAATATGTCATCCTGTAACTGAGAAAGAGCCAATTAGGTTAATAGAATGCTGTACATCCAGGCACTGATGACTGCAGTCTGCTTGGAAGTTGGAGGAAGATATTTTTTTTACCATCAGAGGTAATCTTCTCCCTCCAACTATATGTTTTAAAAAAAAAAAGCCTCATAAGAATATACAAAGAGCCCAGACCAGAAGTCTAGCATCTTGCTGCCCACATTGGCCAACCAATTTCAAGCATGGTATGAAGGGAATAGCCATGTCCTGCTGTTGCTCCCCAGGAACTGGCATTCAGAGGTAGACTGCCTCTGAAAGTGGAGGTTCAGTTTAGCCATCATAGGGAATAGCCACTGATAAACTTTCACCTCCACGAATTTGTCCAATCTCCTTTTAAAGCCAGACAGATTCCATAAATTAATTCTGCACTGTGTGAAATAACATTTTTCCTTGTCTGTCCTGAATCGACTGCCAGTCAGTTTCAATGGATATCTTAGTATTATGAGAGGGAATGAAAAACTTCCCTTTATCCTTGTTCTCCACTCCATGCATAACTTTATAAACCTCTCTCATGTCCCTTTGTTGACTCCCCCCCCCCCCAAGTTAAAAGTCCAAACATCGTAGCCTTTCCTTGCAGGTTCGGTGGTCCAGGTCTCTTGATGATTTTCATTGCCCCTTTCTATACCTTTTCCGGCTCTATCATATCCCTTTTGAGATGGGACGACCAGAACTGTACATAGTCTTCCAAATATATAAGTCCATTGTGATACCAGCAATATTGTTTTATGAGTTTCAGGTAGGGTCAGCCCCAGCCCTCCCAGCACCTCATGCTCAGTGTGTCTCATGCTGCCTCTCCTTACCTGGTGATGTGCCAGCCTCCCTGAACTGGAAAAGAGGCAGACTGTGTGAAAGAGGAAGTGTGGAGGAGAGTGGTGAGCTAAACTAAAGCATATCCTCTCCCTCACATTTCCTCCCGTTCTGTAGGCAGACGGAGGTGGGAAGCCCCTGCCAATCTTCTGCCTGAGGCAACTGCCTCAGTCCGCCTCATGGATTGGCCGACCCTGCTTTCAGTGCTGCTCACTAGTCCTTGGTTCACATCAGGCAGCCACCCTGTTCCTCATCTGTTTGGGAAGCAAGAGCCTTTCCCTCTGTGCCTACTTCTGTTGTTCATGGATCTGGGAAGAAGAAGAGACTAGAACTCAAAATATATCTGGATTTTAAATGACAGTCATGCAGTGCTTGGAGTCCTTTCCCTGTCAGCTGTACATTTTGACTCTTTCCGACCCTGTGAGTCCAATTTATTTTCCGGTCTTGCACAGGTGACTCTCTTCATCTACTCTGATCTGTTGCTGTTCACAAAAGAGGACGAGCCAGGCCGGTGCAACGTCCTCCGGAACCCCCTTTACTTACACGATGTCCGGCTGCAGGAAGGTGAGTCCACCATGGCAAGGGCTGCTCCCTCCAAAGTCTACTGATGGTCCACCTAATCCCACATCCTGTTTCCCAGAGCAGGGAAGCCCACAAGCAGGGCATGAAGCCAGAATACCCCTTTCCATAGTTGGTCCCCATCGTTTTAGTATTCAAAGGTAGATTGCCCCTGAACATGGAAGTTCCTCTCCTTCCTGTCATGGCTAATGAGAACATAAAATCCGTGCTGGATCGGACCAAAGGTCCACCTACTACAGCATCCTGTTTTCAATTGTGTACCTCCAGGAAGCCCACAACCATGGTGCCAAGGTGAAGGTGATGGCTCTTCTGGTTTTTTGCCCCCATCAACTGATATTGATGCTCATGCACATGGAGGTTCTGTGAAATAATCATGGCCCTCTCCTGTGTTTTGCCTTCTCCAAGTACATAGCATTCAAAGGTATACTGCTTATGCACATGGAGGTTCTGTGATGCAACCACATCATAGCGAATAGCTGTTGGCAGACCAATTCTGCCTGAATTCGTCCAATCTCTTATTTAATTTTTTAAGTCATCTAAGCTACTACCGGTATTTGTTGTCACCACATCCTGTGGTGGTGGTTTTTTTCGTTTTGTCCCTCTTGAGCCTACTGCCAATCAGCTTCACTGGTTAAAATTTTACGTGGCTTCGCTGCTGCATTTTCCTTTCTTTTTGCCATTTAGGTGTTTTGTTTTTAAATACATTTCATGGGTGCATGCTTTTTTGGAGGGGTCATATTTTATATATTGTTAGCCACCTCAGACACATTTTGGCAAGAAAGGTGGGGTACAAATATTTTAAATAAATAATATGGAGAATGAGGGTGGAGAAAAAAAACCTGCCCGTTCTCTCTATACTACTTCGAATTTAGGAAGTTCAATTGTGTCTCTTCCTTGAGTTTCTTTCTTTATCTTTAATCCGAAAGCCCCAAATGCTTAAATGCCCCAGAGGAGCCGGAGCCGGAACCATCTAGCTCTGCCTTGTACGTGGCTAAGCTTTTATGATAAATTACAGGACTCCAGCATTGCCCTGCTGGAATAAGACCAAAATCAGTCTATCTCTTCCAGCATCCTGTTTTCAAGCAGTGCGCAGGATTGAGGTAGCTCTTCCCAGTTCTAAGTTCCTAGCACCTGATACTCCCTTCAGCATATGAAGCTCATGCCCAACTCTCATGGCTAAAAAGAAACCTTATTGTGCCAGACTATCTGGTGCAGCATCATGTTCTCCACAATGACCAAAAAGATGCCTTTGGTGAGCTCCATCTTGTGAATGTGATGCCCTTCCCTTGTTTGCCCCCAATATCTGGTTCTCAAGGACTACACTGTCTTGAAGAAGGAAATTCCACTTGGCTATCGCGGCAAATAACTGTTGATAGTAGAGAAGAGCCCTGCTGGGTCAGGCTCAATAAATCCAGTGTCCTGCAGCCCATGGTGGCCAAGCAGATGCCTCTGGGAAACCCACATAAGAACATAAGAAGAGCCCTGCTGGATCAGGCCAAAAGTCCATCTAGTCCAGCCTCCTGTATCACACAGTGGCCCCACCAGATGCCTCAGGGAGCACAAGACAAACAAGATAACCTCTTTCCTGTTGTCACTCCCTTGCACCTGGCACAGAGAAAACCTACTTCTAAAACAAGCAGGGCACGAAGCAGGGCATGAAGGGGAGAGCTCTTTCCCACTGTTGCTTCCCAGAAATTGGCATTCAGGTAGACTGTGTCTGAGCATGGAGGCACAATTTAGACCTCATGACTAATAGCCATCGATAGACCTATCCTCCATTTGATGTCGCTTATCAGTCATGACTTCACAGGTTGCACAGATGGTATAGGGGACCATTGCTTTGGGGACTTGAGAGTCAAGGAGCTCCTCATTTTATTTTATTTTTCTTGCTAACAAAACCAAACAAAAGTAGATGAGGGAAAAGAGACACAATTACTTAATGAGCCAGGAAAAAAAAGTCATTTTGCTTGTGGAATCAGCATTCTGAGGAAGATAATTTATCTTTTCATCTCTTACAGGTTCCTCCGAGAATCTGAAATTCTGCATCCTTTACCTGGCTGAGGTGAGCATCATACGTAGCACGCTGCCTTCTGTAATAATGTTCTGCCTGTCAATCTGCTTCTCCTGAATCATGTCATGGGGGCAGACAGGAGAAGTTTGGTGGATGTGTCTCCTTTCTTGCAGGAGAAAACCTCTCCCAAATGCCTCACCCTCTTACGAACTGCAGGAGTTCGTAAGAAGGTAAGAGAGAGGTGCTCACAGTGCTGAGTGATGGGCTCTTTCCTATTTGCATGTTTGAATGTTCTGAGCCCTAGCTTACAGCCTTGGTCAGTCTACACTTCTATAGAATATCAGATTTATTTATTTATTTATTTTTCACATTTTTATACCGCCCTTCCTCCAAGGAGCTCAGAATGGTGTACATATTTCCTCCCCTCCTTTTGTCCTCACAACAACCCTGTGAGGTAGGTGGGGCTGAGAGATAGTGACTGGCCCAAGGTCACCCAGGAAGCTTCATGGCTGAGTGGGGATTTGAACCTGGATCTTCCAGGTCCAAGTCCGACTCCCAAACCACTACACCATCCTGGCTCTCAGCGGGCCTAAAATTGGAAGGACCATTGCCTTCATGTTCTGCTTTTCCCAGAAGCATCTGGTTGGTCACTGGGAAGCAGGATGGATAGAGGCAGTGATCCTGGATAGCAGTGATCCAGTTGACATTGTTGTATACTTGGACTTTCACAGAGCTTTTGACAAAGTCCCTCACCAAAGGCTCTCAAGTAAACACAGCAGTCGTGGAATAAGAGGACAGGGCCTTTTATGGACCAACAGCTTGTTAAAGAGCAGGAATCTGAGAGTGGGGAAGAAAGGGGCAGTTTTCACTGCGGGGAGAAGTAATAATAATAATTAATAATATCATCTGTATTTATATACAGATATAAACAAGAAGTAATTAAGATATATAGTAAGAAGTGGGGCCCCCAAGGATCTGTCTTGGGACCGCTGCTTTTTAACCCATTGTTCATAGCTGGTCTGCAGTTAGGGGTAAACAGCCAGGTGGCCAAGTTCACAGATGACCCCTGAGCCATTTTCAGGGTGATCAGAACCAATGCAGATTGTGAGAGGCTCCAAAAAGACTTTTCCCAAATTGGGTGAATGGGAAGCCAAGCGGCAAATACAATCCAGTGTCAGTAAGTGTAAAGCAATGCACACTGGAGCAAAGCGCCCCAACATCACATCTGCTCTGATGGGGTCTGAGCTTTCGGGGACGAACCAGGAATGAGGTCTTGGGGTTGTGGTGGAGAGTTCAAGGAAAATGCCGACCCAGTGTGGGGCGGTGGTAAAGAAAGTAATGCTAGGGGTGAGTAGGAAAAGGGTCGAGAATAAGACAACTAGAATTATGCTGTAATGCCCCAATACAAATCTATGGTGCAGTCACAAGGGAATACATGGGGAATACAGTCGGCCCTCCTTATCCACAGGGGTTCGGTTTTGAAAAAAAAACAACCCATAACGCAAATCCGCAGATAATTAAATCTGCGGATTAAACTTTTAAAAAGTTTTGAAAAAGATTTTAAAAAGCATTCCCTTACCTTCTCATGACAAACTGCTCCATTTGCGTAACTCCCTTCCTTGGCCCTGGCTCGCCCTGGAATGCATTGCGTGATACACTCTGGGGTGAGTCAGGGCCAAGGGGGAGGGGGGTGCATGACCCAGAAGTGGCTTTTGGAGCACTATTTCCGGCCCTGCAAATGGAGTGGTTTGCCGCGCAAAGGAAAAAAACCTGCTTTTTAAAAAATATTTTTTACGTTCATCTCTATCATTAAAATTGTGACCATGGTCTGTTGTTATATGATCTGTTGTTATATGAACAACAGACCATGGTCACAATACCTGGATAATTTTAATGATGGAGATGATCATGTCGGTTTTAGAGGGTTTTTTAAAACTATTTTTTAAAGTGGACCTGGCATCCGCAGTCATCCACGGATACTGAAATCAGTGGATGTCTAAACCACGGATGACAAGGGCCCACTGTACTGAGTCCGGTTCTGATTGCCACACCTCAAGAGGAGATTGTCAAGCTGGAAAAGGTGCCCAAAAGGGGCAGCCAAAATGGTAGAGTCAGCAGTCGGCCCAGTCAAGCACTGGCCAAGGATCTGTAGTGCCCCTCAGAAGACTAATTTGGTTGGGCTGACGCCTAAACTTTCAGTACCAATGGCAGCAGCAGTGTCTAATGGGGATGGAGGGGGGCACCGTCCATATGGGGGCCTGTTCAAGGCTTTGCTCAGGTTCTGCAGCAACCTAGCACTGGCACTGAAAACCGGCTTTGAGCTTCTCAGCCTGCTGTGACTCAAGGGCATATGGTAGAATGACAGCACTACAGTGTGACTTGCTCCCCAGCAGGGGGCACCCTTGCGCACGGAACAATAAACAGCCTTGGCTTTGGGAAATACAGTATCACCTCCTTGGGTGTAGCTCCTTGCAGATGAGCCAAGGGCTTTGCATCAGTGGAGCTAAGAGATGGAGGAAGGCATTGAATATAGCCCCTGCCCCAACAGCCTTGCTTCTTTGCTAGCTATGTGGGTCTCCTGTCCTGCTTAACTAGCCCTGTGGTCAGAACCTATTGGCCTCTGGCTGCTAGGACATGCAGTTTGAATAACTGAGATCTGGCAGTACAACTCTCAAGCTGTGGACCAAGGCAGGCAAGTGTGCTGAGAGAGAATTCCCAACGTGACATGAGAAACAACTCAAATCATTAAAGACTTCTGCAACTCCAAAGTCTCCATCCACTGAGGAGGCTGCCTGTGCATCTCAGTATGACTCATTGTTCTGTCACTGCTCTGACTTCCTTCAAATCTGATTCTTTGGTGGGGGGGGGAGAGAAAGGTTCTGAGCTTCTGCATTAGGCAAGATGAAATTATTTTGTCATTCCCAATGTGGAGATGCAGAGGAATTACCATTCCTCAGAAGTGACTGCTTGTGTTTCATCTTTGTATGACTCATCATCGTTCGGTGGCTTGCTTCCTTCCAATCACAAGCCAGTCCTAGTGATTCATGCAGAAACAGAAGGAGGAAGGGAGCCCCCCCCCAGGGGCTGATCATTCTTACTATCACCCACCTTACAGTTATTGGGGTATAAGAGTGGAAACATAATCTCCCAATTTTAACTGAGAAAAATATTTGTTTGCCTAGCAAAGTGTGGTGTGTGAGTGCACAGTGCTAGAGACGGGACCTGGGAAAAACGTCTCTCTGCCCGAGTCTCTGGATTGCTGATACCAATCTGGGTAAACTGTTTTTGGGCTAAGTGGACTGACTCACTTTAAGGCAGCTTCTTATGGGCACCTTGCTCATGCCAGGTACTTGCTTCACATGCTAAAGTCCCTGGTTCCATCCCTGGCATCTTCAGTCAAAAAGATCTCTGCCACTGGCCTAAGACCTTGGAGAGCAACTGCCGGTCAGAGTATGCAGTACTGGGCTACTTGGGCCAAAGGCGTGACTTGGTATTCATGCATGTGTGTGTGACACTGACAAGTGGCTTTCTCACAACCTTTGTCTTGTCGATTTCAGCTCCCAGGCAAGTCCCCTCTTTGAAGGACAAGGGCAGGTGTTTGGACCACAAGGTGCTTCCCACTGGTCTGAGTAGGGATGTGTGTGTGAGTGGAGTGGGGAAAGTTACGATGAGCACCTGTGAAGAAATATCATATTTTTTGAAGCATCCATCAGAGAGCTTTCCTTTCCTAGCAGTTAGTTTGTGTAGCGTTCCTCTTGGCCAGGCCTAATCGAATTGATGCAAGTCGTTAATTCCATTAGCGGTGGTAAGGGCTGAGGGATTAGGAGACAGGCTTCTGAACTGCTCTTGATGGAGAGCACTTGGAAATGTCTTTCCAGCTGCCTCTTGGGGGACATTCTGGCGGGCTGTGCAAATGGCATATTAGCTCCACTTGTAGTATTGCCAATTTTGTGCCCCCCCCCCCCCAGTCCCGGCTACATTTTTATGACTTGTTAGCCTGAATCAATTTCCAGTAAACCACCTTCTTCTGCCTTTCTGAGCCACAAGTGTGGAGAGGTCTGGAGCAAACGAGTAAAGCATACTTTTCACATGCATGGGTCAATGTGGGTATCAATGCCCTCCATTGCAGTCCTTAAAAGGTGTGTGTGTTCCATCCGTGTTGCTCTTCTTAAAATGTTTCTAGCACATGTGTGCTTCCTCTTCTGTGAGCTGTGAACTCTTCTTTGAGGCAGGTAAGATTTTGTCTTTTGTTGTTGTTGTTGTTTTCAAGCAATGCCAGAGGGATATATAAGCCTGCACACACACACACACACACACACACACACACACACACACACACACACACTGATAACTTGGCTGCATTGTGCAAAAACTGTAGGGGAGAAGGAAAAGAAAAACACCTTGCCATGTTTCTGTGGAATGGTGAAGTAGCTGGAGTTCAAGGCCAGTTCCAAGGTTTTTAGTGTCCCTGATCCTTGAGGTCTTCTCCCCTCCCAGACTTACTTAGCTTCTGCAAACGAAGGGGCAAATTGCCTGAATGCAATGCTCTGTGAGTGTTACTTGCTTGCTCACTGTCCTGGTGGCGGCATGATTCTTAACTCAGTTTCCCTTTTTGCTGCACTTTGGCATTGGGGATAATAACAGGTTGTCATAATAACCATGTATGCACCGACATTCCCTGTTTACCCCGGTCAGTCGTAATCTTCTGGTCCCTGTTCTTGGTAAATATCTCTCTCTCTCTCTCTCTCTCTCTCTCTCTCTCTCTCTCTCCTATGTCCCTATTTTTGCCTTTTTTTTTTTTGCTTCATTCATAATCTACTGTACAGTAGGACGATTTATCTTTTTCTCATCTGTCTTTACCCAAAAGAGCAAACACCCCACCCTTCCTGCCTTTTAAATTGGTGGGAGGCTGATGATTGGAGAGTAAACTAATTCAGCACACAGATGGCAGAGCAAAGCTGTCAGCGATGTACAAAAGCAGTGGGGAGCTCGTGCCATGATCCTCAGTGTGGGAACTGGGGTATTGCAAGCAAGCATGTTCCTATTTGTGAAATGTTGGAGGGTATGTAACCAGTATCTGAGTACTGCAGTCGTGGAAGGCTGGCTTAGGGAATCAGAAGACGGTTGAGTGTTGAATCCTTTGCTCTGACCCTCCCAATGTCTGACAGAGTCTGCTAACTCCTTGTGTTTTCTTGTGTGCTAGAAGTTGGAGTGCATTGTCAGCTTGGAGGCCCACTCCCATGAGCAGAAGAAGCGAGTCTGCTGGTGCTTAATGGATAACATCTCAAAGCAACAAACGACCACCCCGTCTGCTCCTCCAGCTGAGAGCAAGGTAAGGATGCAAGAGGGAACAGGAGGAGGATGCTGGGAGTTGTCTCTGCCCTTATATTTATATGCAGCACCAAAACATCAAGTAGAGCTACAGTTAACCAATTGGTTGATCCATCAACTGAAGGTTTAGTTGATGATTGAATGGTTGAGGTCAAGTTCGATTGATGAGGGTGAATTTTAAGTGATTGGGTAGCCAGTTCCAGGCTCGCTTGTTCGCTTTTGGAAGTTGTTTTGGATCTGGCTGTCTGACTATATTGTTGAGTTGACCAGGAAGTGGCATCATGGCTGTTAAGGATCCTGGTATTATTGATTGAAAACTAAATGGTTAGCAATAATCTGCTGATGGTTCTTTAGTGGGCAGTAATGGCTGGGAGATAGTTCTTCAGTGGCTCATCACAGACACACACACACACACACACACACACACACACACACACACACACACACACACAACAGGCAGGGTGGGGCTGATATCAGTGTCTGCAGTGTCTGGGGGGACAGAGAGAAAACAGTTTTGGGGAGGATGCAGTGTGACGGCATGACCAACATGTGAGAAACAATCTGAGTTTTGCAGCGGGGCTGAAAAGAAGGCATCTGGCAGGGTCGTGCGTGTGTGTGCGTGTGTGTGCGCGCGTGCGCGTGCGTGCTTGCTTGCTTGCTTGTTTGTTTGTTTGTTTGTTTGTTTGCTTGCTTTGGGAGGATTAGATACTGTTTTACAGAGTCTGCAGTCTGCTTGCTTCGTTATCAATACTTACAAGTATACTTGTGAGAAGATAAGACGCACCCTGCTGGATCAGACCAAAAGAACCTTTAGTCCAGCTTCCTGCAGTGGCCAACCAGATGCCTCCAGGAAAGCCTCAAGCAGGGCACAAAGGGCACAAGTGAGTCCTCCTTTGCCATTGCTTCCCAATAACTGATACTGAGAGGTGGACTACCTCTATACATGGAGGTTTCACTGAGCCATTCTTGAACCTATCTTCCATGACTGTTAACAAACACATGCACAAAGACATTGTAGCCTCCAATGCTCTCTCAGCCCAAAGCAAACTAAACCCTCTTCCACCACCCCGTGATCTTCTCATTGCTTGGAGAAGAGTAAAGTACACAAGTTGTCTCCTTCCAGCACTGAGTGGTAGCTTTTGTTTAAGGAACTGATGTTTTTACTAGGTTTGTGAGGAAGGAGGAAAGGTCAATAATTTCCATGGGGTGGGAGAAAGAACCGATCATCAAGGCTGCTCCCACTTCCTTCCGAAAGCATCCCACATCCTGCAGTGTGTTCTGGGTATTGTATTTTGGGGAACTGGAGCAGCTTCTGTGTCTGATAAAGCTGCACCTCCTCCTTTCAGGTTGTTGTTGTTGTTGTTGTTATTGCTGTTTTCTTTCTGTAGCAGGTCTCCTGTGCTTTTAACAATTGCCCTCGGACAGAAATGAGCAGGCAGGCAATGCCTCACCCTTTGAATTTTGGCCTGTCATGCCGCTGTTTAAGACATGCAGAAATTTAACAGGTGAAGCATGTCCTAGCATGGAGACCAGACCAAAGTCTTCACGGGGCCTCACCCTTTCCATTTCTACCTGCTGTCCAGGTTTTCTAGGCACTGGAGCCTCGCTAGACAATCAAGTGGCATTGCTGCTCCTTCCCCTTTTCCAATCTACTTGCTGCAGCCTTAGGAGCTTGTGCTGCAAACTGGTTGCAAGGAGAACAGTGCCTCCGCTCTGTGGGACATACACAGGCTCATTTCTCCGGTCAGGAGGGAACTGGAGCCACCGGACCCCCTACGGCCTGGAGCGACATGAGGGTTTTGTTTCCTGAAGGCCTGCCTGCCTGCTCTGAAAGGCTTGCTTTTGTTCCCAGGGACTAGGGCGGGAGCTAGCCGTGCCTGCCTCTGTCCAGCCCAAGATCAATTTGGCATCTGGAGTTATGAGGGTAATTTGAATTGACTGCTTTCTGGCAAAAGTCCTAACTGGCGCTTAATCCAATGATGATGTGATTTAGTGAGGACAATAAAATCTCAGGCGAGCTCAGCTCTCCCGCAGCCAAGGATAGTTGCTCAGTGCACAGAATGAGGAGCAGAGCCAGCAAGCAGGCGTTGGTCAGGTCCGTCCAGGCGCTCTCTCCTCTGGTGGACAAAAGCCTTTCCGGAGCAGCCCTTTGCCCCCTCTTGCTGCCCAGCTAGGGAGACACCTGGCACCAGCCATGCCCACTTCTCTGCCCATCTCAGCCAGGCCTGGTCCTTTCCCGAGAGGATCAGGAACCATGTGGAGCCAAGTGGCAGCCCTGGAGATCGCAGGTTCACCATGAAGTCTAGGCTTGCCGTCTCCTGTGCACGCTCCTCCAGCTGCCTCTTCCAGTAAGGTGTTGGATGCTCTGGTGGGTATGCTGACTTTTTGCCGCTCTGGTGGGTATGCTGACAAGGGCTGGGAAATGCGAGGGGAAGGCATGTCTGTTGCACAGGTTTGAGAGCAGACAGCTCAGATCACTCAAGGAAGCTTGGTATCTTTCGCACCTTTCAGCCATGTGTGTGTGAACACTGTTTTTCCATTTGAGAAACTTCATTTGCTCAGGTCTGAGTTGTGCAGGTGGTTGGCATACCGAGCTAGCAGGACCATTGCTATTGTTGGCAGAGTTTGTTCACATTCCTCATTTGTCGTTTCCCCCACTGGGGAAATTCAGTGTGTCCCAAGCTCCTTGGGAGGCAGGGCCTGCCTTGTGTAGGTGTCTTTATTCTGTAAAGCATGCCTTGTTCTGAAGCATTTCTGGGAACTGTACTTTCTGCCTTGATAATCTCTCCCCATAATGACTGGATGTGTCTGGGCTTTGTGCGTACTCAGTAACAAAGGAAAGCTCTCTGCACACGATCAGAGATGTTCTCTTCTGCAAGATTACTGTGCATGTTCCCAAGCTGAACACTTATGTTCCCTCTCCCTTCTCTTAATGTACCCTAAATCAGTTTTCTCCTACTTAGGGAGATGCCATCGCTCAATCATAGAACATCTGCTTCTCTGCCTGCAGAGAGCCCCGTTTCAGTCCCTGGCAGCATCTCCAAGTAGGACTGGGAAAGACCCCTCTCTGAAACCCTGGAGAGCTGCTGCCAGTCAATTTTGACAGTACAGCAATGAGTTAGAAGGCAGCTTCCTATGTACCCTTTGCCCCACCCCAGTACATTCCATTTTGCAGAATGCACAGTGTGAGGCAACATCAATAAAGTCACTTTCTAAAATGTAGGAGTAGGAAAAAGGAATAAATTAAATAACTGACAGCTGACCGCCATTCTGATGGCGCCCCAAATCGTCTCCCTTGGGCAGCTGCCTCACTCTGCAACATGAGGTCACTGTTCCATAATCAGCCTTACTTGTGCTCTCTGGAAAGATTTGATATTTTGCACAACTTTGCATGCGTTCCAAAGGGAAGTCACCAGGTGTCTGTGATGTGCTGTGGCCGCCTGCTCTGGCAGCAGGGTGTTTACATCCCCAGACTCCCGTGGGTAGAGAGAGGCCCTTGCTGCTTGCTCCCGGTGTGCCGGTGAGGCATGTTGGAGCCTGACCAACTCTCCTTGTTTCCTGAGTTGGAGACGTATTTACAGTGCAGCCCTCTCTTAATGGTAGGTAAGTCCATTCTGTAATTGGCACTTGAGCTGGCACAGAACAAGGAGTTAAGAATGGGAAGGGTGGCAATCTGAGCTGAGTGCTGGGTAAACAGCGAGAGGAGACAAGGACTCTTGAGTAGCTGCCAGCCTCGGAGGCGAACAGCCCAACTTTGAGAATCCTAGGGTTGATTTTGATGCCGTGAAAAGTGTGTGTGTGTGTGTGTGTGTGTGTGTGTGTGTGTGTGTGTGTGTGTGTGTGTGTGTGTGTGTGTGTGTTGAAGGGGTGGATGGACAGGAAGCTCAAGTCCATTGCACTTCCTTTCTTCTCTCCAGTGTATCTTTGTTCCAATATAGAATAAAGCTGCTGTTAACTGAGTCAGACCTTTGGTCTGTTGAGCTTGGTGCTGTCAACACTGACTGGCAGCAGCTCTCCAGGGTTTCAGGCACTGACTATAGCCAGAAGTATGTATGTGAGGCACTGAAAATCACTAACATCAGCCCTGCTAGATCAAACCAAAGGACCCTTCAAGTCCAGCTTCTTCTTTCCTCCAGTGCTGTCTCCAGTACTGCAGGAAGCCCACAAGCAGGGTGTGTAAGCAACAGATCTTTCCTGCTGTTGTTCTTAAGAAACTCATATTCAGAGGTAGACTGGCTCTGACCCTGGAGGTTCCATATGGCCATCAAAATTAATAGCCACAGATAGACTTCCCATCCTCCATTAATTTGTCTATTTCCCCTTTTCCGGCCACCTAATATTGTGCCCATCGCCATCTGTGCGGCAGTCAAATTCCACAGACTAAGTAGGCACTCTGTAAAGGGGTCTTTCCCCCCCCCCTTGCTGAAAGCCCACCTCCCCCTTGCTAAAATCTGAAATGGCCTCTGTGTTTCATCTCACTTACATGGAGTGAGTCGGGATGAAGAGCACATATTGATTCATTGGTGTAATTAAACCATCAGCATCTTAACTGCCAATTAAAAGACCAGAGCTTCTATTCATCAGGCTTGCTCTTCAGCTGGCTTCCTGCTCACGTTGCCCCCTCATTTCCCCTTCTGTTAGCTGCAGAAATCCGCAGGAGATGACTGGAGTGTCTGCTTGTCCCAATGAAAAGAGGCAGCATCGATCAGTTCCATGCCAGGTGGATCAGCCAGCCCATCCCTAGCTCACCTGCACTTGAGGCCGTACCTATAATAAACCAAAGGCCCATCTAGCCCAGAGTCCTCTTTCTCATAGTCAGAGGCTGACTACATTTGTCTGGGAAACTCACGAGCATGGCATGAAGGCAGCACCCCTGTCCCATTGTTTGTCACAGGGGACTGATATTGGGAGATATACTGCTCCTGGGCATGGAAGCTCCATGTACTTATCCTGGCTTACAGACACTGATATACCCATAGTAGGAGGATTAATCGGGGCTTATGGATCCTATATATATATTGCACCAGATACAGTCCTTAAGAAAGGGGCAAATATAAAGAGGTGATGCAAAAGTCTTCATAACGCCATCATATCGTGCTCTCTGGCGTTATCACAGGGAACTTTGTTTTTCTAGGAGTTCAAGAGCCGTTTCTAGTCTTTCACCAATATATGGATTGGATCCAAACGGATCCAGGATTAAGGTTCTGAGAGTGTAGCTCAGCCTGTGCTTTCTTCTGTCCCTGGCCTGCCAGGAGAGGGAGCCCTGGAAAAAGCTGGTCCGAGTGGCAGCAAAGCCAGCACATATTTTCCTGTTATTGTGAAGGTCACTTCTCTCCCCCCCCCCCCCCGCTCTCCTTATTGTCAGGTACAAGAAGCTCCAGGGAGCTCTGACAGAGCCAGAAATAGCATGATGGGCTCTGAGGATCACTATCTGGGGAGCAGCTCATACAACGTCCTTGCTGTTAATAACCGTAGAAGGATCGGCTGGCTGCAGCCAGAGCTTTGCACTGGAGTCCTGCTGTGGGTGGCTGTCTAGGGTGCGAGTGACGTGCTGTCACGCCTGTTGCTTGGGGCTTCATTGCGGGGGAGGCTTGGAGCGGTGGGGTGCAAGGCGCAGCACCTTTCTGAGGCCACCACCTGGGTAGGTGTTGCTAACGTTTTTACGCCGAGGAAGCCAGCATCGAGACAGGATATGGACTTGCAAGTGGTAAACACGAGCTAGGGAAATACTTGCTCCTTGCAGTCTCGTGGCGGGGAGGTGGCAGCGTTTGCAGCCTGGGTTTGTGCGTTTCTTGCAACTACTGCCTGCCCTAGCAAAGCTCTGTCATGAATGTTGGTTTTTGGAATGGGGACTTGGAGAACCACCAGAGATTATAGGACCAGGAGGGGGGGGGGGGAGAGGCCTGCAGGAAGCTAGCCCCTTCAGAGGCCCTCCCTGGATCTTTACCATTCTTTTTTCTTGCTTTCTTTTTTTAAAAACTACAAATCTGTTTTTTTTTTAAGTATGGAGATATAAGAGAAAATGTGCAAATACCATCCTGCTTCAGTGAACAGTGAAAAGTTATTCTGCTCCAAGATTCCAGCATTCTGGCCAAGGTGTGCAAATGGCAAAATTATGGCAGTTATGTGGAACCTCCAGATTCAGAGGTGGTCTACCTGTGAATGCCAGTTGCTGAGGGGATGCAGACAATGGGGGAGGGCCGTTGCCTTCAAGCCCTGGTTGTGGGCTTCCTGCAGGCATATGGCTGTCCACTATTGGAAACAGGATGCTAGACTAGATTGGGCCATTGCTATGGTGCAGCAAGGTTTGACTTATAGAAAAGAGGTCTACCAACAGTTATTAGCTGTACCAGTTACATTGAATCTCCATAGGCAGTCTACCTCTGAATACCAGCTGCTGGAGAGAGAGAGAGAGAGAGAGAGAGAGAGAGAGAGAGAGAGAGAGAGAGAGAGAGAGAGAGAGAGAGAGAGAGATGCTTTCAGGCACTGCTTGTGGGATTCCTGAAGGAAGGCATCTACTAGGCTGCTGTGGGAAACCTGATAGTCCTGATAGTGACCTTCATGCATCTTTGGTCTGATGCAGCAAGCCTCTTCTGATGTTCTTATTATGTGGAGTGTATCTAATTAACATATTTTCAATCAGGATAGCTAAATGGAACCTCCATGTCAAGAAGAAGTCTATCTCAACTGACCAGAAAACATATGGGGAGGGTGATGGTGTTGGTTTTACTTTGCATTGACATATGGCCTCCACTGGAGGTGGCCACCAGCCAGCCTGGCTATGGGAATGACTTGAAAGAACTTATTTCCTTCTGCAGTCAGTAGCTGGGCAGAGGTATCAGATGCAGAGAAGAACTGGACTTTACATGCTTATAATAATTGCTAGAATTTTGGCAGGTGCTGTTTTTCTCATCGCGGCATCTCCATGCTAAGGAAGAGCAGCACGAATTCCCACCGGTTAAAGACTCAGTGCTTCTAACCCTTGCAACGTTCAGGGTTTGGAACTGTCACTTCCATCTGTCTGCCTGGCTTTCTTCAACCTGCACGTAGATCTCCTCTCTTTTCCTGGAGCTCTCATTTGTGCTGAGGTTTGGAGAACTATTTTTGAACTATTTTCCAAGCATTGGGAGAGGCTTTTGCAATTCTCCAAATCACAGTGCAAATGAGAGAAGACACCCCCTCCCCCTCTCTCAGCTTCTGAATTTGCTAGAAGACCTGGAAGAGAGGCAGGGTGGGGGTCTTCTCTCATTTGCACTGTGATTTGAAGAAGGTCAGAAGCTTCAAGGGACACCAGCTTTTCTTATTTCCTCCATGTTCCATTGTAAATAAAGCCAGACCCACCCTGCCTCTCTTCCAACCTGTCAGTAGGTTCAGGGGAGGGGTGGGAAGGGGATTGATGGTGATCACAGAGAGTGGTTGGCTAGAAAGCCAAGGCAACATTTGTTACCCTGCCAGACAGTCTTCCTTCCTTCCCTCCCTGCATGTCTCTGCATGCTTCTGTGTGTGTCTTATCAATGACTGTAGCAGAACATACTTGAGAAAGGCCCTATACCTGCATACACCGTGGGAGAAAGAATGCAGAATGGGCAATCATCTTCTTAATATGATGTGTAGATTTTTTTTTTTCTGTCACCCCAAACCCATTCCTGCTTGCCCTGTATAAATTTGCGAAACAAACTGACAACCCCCTGCATCTGCTGTGCAGACAGCTGGAGGGTTTGTGATACCGTCTGCAGATGCCATGAGGCTTACCGTGAGGTTAGGTACATCAGAGGTGTGCACTGGAGGAGTGCAAATACCCATCAGTACCAACATCACCCTGTGCAGGCCAGGCGAGTACCCTGGCCCTCACAAAGCACCTCTCCTGTTCCTGGGATTCCGAGATTCCTCCCTGTACCCCATCATCAGTAATCCCATGGCTGCTTGCCAGCTGATAAAGAAACTGCTGATGCGTGACGTGTCTTGGAAGAATTTGGGGCATATTAAAGTTGATTGCATCTGTTTGTTTAAGTTGCTCACGCAGGCGTCAGGGCAGAAACGAGGAACAGGCCAACCTTATTGAATTACGGAAGGAATGGCGGAGGGACTGGAGGGAGGAGGAGGAGGAGGAGGGGGAAGACAGAAGCCGGCTGCTCCTTGCGTCTGGGTGACAACAGCCAATTATTATTAATTATTATTAACAGTATTTATATACCGCTTTTCAACAAAAAGTTCACAAAGCGGTTTCAACAAAAAGTTCACAATTAAAACGAATGACTGGAACGAGGAGAGACCCACCCCTTCCAGAAAAAGAGAGGATTCAATTGCGTAGTAGGGTCCGTCTGTCAATAGCTGCTGGCCATGATAGAATGGGAGCTCCGTGTTCAGAGGCAGTCTACCTTAGTGTCAGATGCATGGGACAAGCAGGACGACAGCTGTCCCATGCATCTGCTTGTGGGCTTCCTACTGGGGGTACTAGAAATTACACTATCACTAGAGGGACCAACCTTCGGCCTGATCCAACTATAGGGCTCTTCCCATGGTTTCCAGGCTGGGATGGTTTCCATCTCAGGTTATGGGATGATTTCCAGGCCTGCAGGCTGGCTGGAAAGGAAAGTGACTCTCTGAGCATGTGTAGGATGCAAGTCCCTCTCTACTGGGTGAATACAGGCAATCTCTATACATATACACATAATCTTACAAATAACTCTGCTGGATAAGACCAAAGGTCTATCCAGATGCATCCACGAATCCCAAAACTGGGGCATGGAAAGAATAGCTCTCCCCCATTGTTTGTCCCCAATAGCTGGTGATCAGAGGTATACTGCCCCTGAACCTGGAGGTTCCACCTAGCCATCTTGCCTAACAGCCAATGAAATACCTCTCTTCTTTCTTCTTCCTTTTTCAAGTATCTGTTTTTCCCGTTCAAAAGCTATCTAAGCTAGTGACCATCATCGCATCCCAAAGTACTGGATTCTATCCAACTAATAGACATTTAGAATTAGGGGAGAGTGTTTCAGTTTGAGCCCCAGTACCCCTAATTTAATAAGTGCTGGAGCTGTTCCTGATGTTGGCATCTGACTTCAAGTGAGGCAAGGGACCAAGCAATGAACCCTGAGGCTGTTGTCAGCATTGAGCAGCATTGTGAGTTTGTCTCTTGTCCACATTGGGTCCTTTGATTGAATTTGCGAGGGATTTAATTTAATCTGGGGAAAAAACTGCTTCTCATCTTAAAGGAGCCTGTTCATTTCCTGTTAAGCCTGTCTGATGTTGACAGGAGGAAGCTTCTTATGGCAGCCAAGCCCCTGGCTGAGAGTATGTTCCCTATCCCAAGGACTGTGAGAAACCTAAACAAGTGTTTATATACAGGTTAAGAGCCCTCATTAGTGATTTGTTCCTTTATGTTAGTTTGCTGCACAAAATGACAAGCCGTACTAATACAGAAACACGAACCGGCCAGGGAGTCATCATTCTGGAAGGGACTGTACCACATAAGCACCTGTGAAGTACATAGGTGCATGGCCTGTGGAATTCTCCTCCTCCTTGGCGATGTTCCGACCCATCATGGCCTGGAAACTGTGCTGTTCCAGCGAGCTTAAAGTTCCTTGGCTCAAGCTGTATAATTTTTGACTTCATGCTCACCCTGGTGTGTCGTTTTGGATTAGTTTTACTGTTGCCGTTGTGATTCTGTGTTTATTTTTGTTCATTTATCTGTTTTGCACTGTTTGCTGTCGTTAGAAGAGTAAAGTGGGATGTAAACCATTTACCTAAATCTGTTACCAAAATTGCCCTTGTAATTAGGGGAATAGCTTAAAAATGGCAATTTGGTATTGAGCAGGGACCTTTAGACCAGCTATACCAGAGTTGGGCTTCCAGAGTTCAGTTAAATAATACTGAGGACACACATAGTTAATTTCAGTATTTACTGAATAATTCAGGCAGATTCATACAAAAATACAATCATACACATCATACTGTTCTAGAAATTCAGCTGGAAAAGACAGAGACATTCGCATTAGCAGGATTCCCTTTGAAGCGTTGGGGGTAATAGTCACCTTTTCTTGGACAGGAGTTGTCCTTTGGCTGCAGCAATATTGGGAGAGAGAGAGAGAGCACAAGGAGAGGAGGGAGATACAAAATGGCTCTGAGGCTCTGCACAGCAAGGTTCAGAAACCTACAGAGTGGCTGACTGAGGAACAAGGAAGCAAGACAGCAGGAGGGAAGGAGGCAGAGAGAGAGATGAAGCACAGAGCTCACCAGAATTCAGAATGCAATTTAACCTGCGGGTGGCGCAGCGGGTTAAACCGCTGAACCATAAGCTGTCGATCGAAAGGTCGGCAGTTCGATTCCCGCGACGGGGTGAGCGCTCGTTGCTTGGCCAGCTCCTGCCAACCTAGCAGTTCCAAAGCATGTCAATGCGAGTAGATAAATAGGTACCGCTTGCGGGAAGGTAAACAGCGCTCCGTGTTCCAGCTGCATGCTACGCGCTGCGGCAAGGAGAGTCATGCCGGCCACATGACCACGGAGGCGTCTTCGGACAACGCTGGCTCTTCAGTTTTGAAATGGGGATGAGCAGCACACCCTAGAGTCGGACACGACTGGACTTAATTGTCAGGGGTCACCTTTACCTTTACCTTTAAACCATGTTATAAGTAAATAAGCACAATGGCTCCTCTCAATTATTATTTATGCTTTTCAATTCCACCCTTCCGCTTTACTCCTAGTAACTTAGGGTTCTGACCCACCTTTTTGTCCCCAAAACAACCCTGTGAGGTAGGTTGGGCTGAGAAATAGTGGCCCAAGGTCATCCACTGAGTTGAGTGGGTATTTGAAGCCAATTCTCTTTTTTGGTGGGTGCATTGAAAATGGCCAGTGTGTGTGTGTGTGGGGGGGGGGGGGCTGATCTTCATTAGGACAGCTGTGTGGGAGATTGGGCAAACAAACTGAAATTAAATCTGGATAAAACAGAGGTGCTGTTTGTAAAAAAAAAACCAAAAAAAAAAACAAAACAGTGGGGGTTGGCCTGTTCTGGAAAACTTTGCACTCCCCGGGAAGGAACAGGTTTACAGCTCTGGGTGTGTGTGTGTGCTCCTGGACCTGACTTTGCTCCCGGATGGTCAAGCAGCAGCTGTGGCCAGGAGTGCCTTTGCTTAGCTTCATCAGCTAGTGCACCAGCTGGGTCCATTCTTGGGACAAGCAGACCTGGTTACTCTCTTCCTTCTTCATGTATTTGTGGTTACCCTCACAGACATTGGCGACATCACGGTTGGACTCCTGTAACACGCTGTGTGTGAGACTGCCTCTGAAGACTGCTGGGAAGCTTCAATTAGTGCAGAAGGCAGCCTCCAGGGTGTTAGCTGGCTCCAGGGGTCGTTGTCCTGAGCATGTCACGCCCTTGTGGTATCACCTTCATTGACTGCCTGAGCATTTCCAGGCACAGTTCAAATTGCAAGTGATTACCTACAAGCCCTGAAAGGCTTGGTTCCTTAACGGACTGCTTCCCCTGTAGGCTTTATTTTGGCCTTCCTCCTAAAGTCACCCAGGATGGAAGGCCTTGTTGCAGGTGCTGTCACCACTGGGAGTGCAATGGACTGCAACTCACAACAGAGCCTTCTCAGTGGTGGTGGTGGTGTCCAACCTGCGGAACTCCCTCCCGTGTGAGATCAGGACTGACTGTCCCCATCTTGTTGCTATTCTACAGGAATCTTAAAAACCGGTTTTTGCTCCAGCAAGCTTTTAGTAGTCCTCTGTTGCATCAGTTCTGGCTATCATTATTCTAGTTGTGATTTGTTTCCGTTCTCTATTGTGGTTTTGTTGCACAGTTGCTCATCATTTATTTATTTAATCAATGTTTACCCTGTCTTTCCTCCATGCGTGTGGCTGCACAAAGTGACTAACAATAAATATAGTATCTCATAAAAACGATATGAATCTAATCTTACAATAAAACACAAATCATTAGATCAATAAAATACATACAAAAATACAAGTTACAGATCCTGCCCTGCCATATATTTTTGTGTTTTTTTTTTCATATGTGATTCATCAGGAATTGCTGCTTCTTCTTAAATGGAAACTTACTTGACTTCTCATTTAATTGTCCAAGTTTCTACAGTGGCTGCTAATTGGCATTGCTGTTTATGGAAACAACCACACCTTGGACAAATCTTCCACTGTCTTTGACCACCGTTCCTGGTAGCTGGCACGGAGAACGAAGGCCCTTGGGTCTGGCTGTCAAGAGTCCCTGGAGCCATGTGCTAATTAAATTTTGCCTCATGTTCTTTACCGCCAGAAAACGTTATCCTTATTTCTCCCTTATTTACTTTGTTTTCTCCTGCTCTCTGTTGCTTCCCCACCCCAACTGCGTAAATTTAAATTGTACGTTCTACGGGTCAGAGACTCAAGTGCCATATATACTGTATACACAGATAATGCTATACAGGCAATTGGTGGTGCCTTTACAAAGCATATTGGGCAAAAATCCAGCAAACGTTTGATGCATGGCAAAAGCTGTGTAGTGTGCTGCAGATGTAAACCAGAATCTAATCTAGTTTAACTGGTATGGTTTCTGACTGAACAATGAACCCCAGGGATTGTGAAGGGGGCTGGGGTCCATCTCGATATCTTCCACCTATAAGCTTGATATTAGCTGCTCTGAGAACTGTTATGGTTGAAATATAAACAAAGCTGAATTCTCTGCACCCCCCTCCCCAATCCCAGGCAACAGTTTCCATCTGAGAAAACCTATGAGGCTGCCTTCTGGAAAAGACCCTGCCTAGCACCTGTTTTGTTTTTGTCTTTAAGATGTTAATCCTTCTGTTATCTCCCCTTCCTGGGACACTGGAACCCTTTATCCCCATTCCTGGCATGTGATTGACCCTTTTCCCCCTTTCTCCTTCTTTCTCCTGCTAGATGCTTGAGCCTGAGACTAAGAGTCCCAGGGCAGTGCCCTCCGTAGGAGAGAATGGGACTAGTGGTGTTGCCTGCCTCACGACAGAGGAGTCAGGAAAGGGGATGTCAGAGGAGGCCATGACAGAGACCCAGGACGCCCCTACAGAAGGGGACAAGAGGACAAGCCCTGTGGAATGCAAGGAAGAGGAAGAGTCCCAGGGTACCCCTAAGGCTTTCACAATCCCCAAACTACGGCTGGAGAGCACTCAGGATGTGCTGGAGCTTGGCAGCCTGGCAGATCTGGATGATGACGAGGAGGACGAAGAGGAGGAGGAAGATGAAGAGGAGGAGGAGGAAGAGGACAGCGATGAACCCTGCCCAAACCGTGGTGAGGGAAAGCGCTGCAGCATGATTGAAACATCCGTCTGTGAGCCCCCCTGCAAGCTGAGTGTGCAGAACTCTCTGCGACGACGCACACACAGCGAGGGCAGCCTCCTCCAGGACTCCCGGGGTGGCCACTGCTTCACCTCCGACACCAGCCTGAACTACACCGAGGGCCAGGGCCCTGCCGCCACTTGGACCCTGCCGTCCCCCAAGACCCTCAAGAAACAGCTCAGCAAAGATGGGGGCTCCATCCACCCGCTCGGCCTTTTCTTTGCCGGGCACCGGAAGGTACGCGGACTGGATTACCGACGGGGAATGGGGCGTGGGTGAGTGGACGGCTGGCTTAGACAGTTGCAGGCATGCCTAAAATTTGACACCTGAACAGGGATGCTAGCACTATCCTGCTTCCGTCAGTGAGGTGGGACGATTCCAACCAAGGTGATTGAAATCCGTGATTGAAATCATTGAGGAAACGAAGGCCTATTTTCATTTTCATGTATATAAATCAAAATTTTTCTATTGTGGTTTAGATACTTCCTGAATCAAAGCATATGTGACTTGGTTGATTGGTAGGTAGAGTTATACATATTTATAATTGGCGTACTTGACTCTGAGCCAAGAGATCAGGTAATCACAGGCAACACCATGTAAGAGGAGGAAAAGGTCACCCAGCTGGATCATTGCAGGCCTCAAAAACCAGCACCCTGGGAATCTCAGCTCCCCATTTTTCTGAAGAAGTAAGTTTCTAAATATTCAATCTGTGAAGATAGATTTGAAAACATTTGGGTTTCCCAGCTACAGTTATAAACACATGAAGTCAAACTCATGACCTATCTTGCTCAGTTTTGTCAGCAGCTCTCCACAGTTTTAGGGCCCAATCCTATCCAACTTTCCAGCGCCGAGGTAAGGGAACAAATGTTTCCTTACCTTGAGGAGGGCTCTGTGACTGCCCCACCACCACAGGATGCAGCGCACGCCCCGTTGGCACAGCAGCATCAGCGTTGGAAAGTTGGATAGGATTGTCAGCCAGGTATCTTCCTCAGCCCGACCTGAAGATGCTGCTAGGGACCAAACCAGGGGTCTTCTTTACCCCTGAGCTACAGCCCTCTTGGGATTGTTTCCCTTTCCTGAGAAAATGCAGGATGGGCAAAGCAGCCCCCTGTGACTCACTTCTGGCCTGGCTCAGTCTTAAAACTCTCATGTTGTGTATATCTTTCTGTGCGTTCAGGTTTAGTGACGTAGCCTTGCCCACCTCCTGGTGCTTGAAGCAGTCTAAACCAGGTCATGGGGCCAGTGCTTGGTTTCCATGGTGAAAGGAATTGGAGCATAGTCCTGCCTGTTGTTGTTTTCCTCTGAACTCCAGATGTTGGTACATCGTGATTCCTTGTACTCTGCACGTGTCCTGGGGCACTCTGTTATGCTAGGGTTGTGCCTGGGATTGAGGACAGCTCTTGGAGCTTAAAAACCTGGTGAGATCCAGATCAAATTAAATCAAGCTGCTGGGTCTTCCCAAATGGGGTGCCTGAAGGGTGATGCCTGGACTCCTCCATATCTTTCCTGGCTGAGGAGAAAACAAAGATACAAACCAAGTTTTCCCTCCTAGTGGCCCAGCTCAGCTGCCGGATTCTACAGAGGTCTTCATCCTTTCCCCAGTAAAGAGCACTGTGAGGCTTGGGCATTTCCACACGTGTATTCAAACGTAAGTCAGGCTGATAGAAGATAAAATGTATTCTTTTACCTGCTTTATGCCGCCCGTCCTTTGGGGCAAATGCAGTAATTGCTGTGTGCTGAATTCCCTTGGGAAACAGTGTCTTGTGCTTAGCCTCAGAGACCCCCTTCACACCCAGAACTGCCCATATTGCCTTGCCTGGTTCCCCTGCCTCCGCCATGGAGCCAGCTACTTCCTCTCTTTCCATCTGAGAATGTTATGTCCTGCTGCCCCACCTTACAGAGAGACTGTGTGACCGCTGGTTCCTCTTCTTCTTCAGTCAGTAGCTTCTTGGGATACAAGTGGTACCCTTCCCCAGACACCTTCAGCCTGGATTCCCTCCACCCTCCCCAGCTCTTGTTTCCTGTTACCAGCCTCTTGCCTGCTCGTGAGAAGGAGTTTTAACCTTCTCACCATCTTTATGTATGGTGTGAAGATAGTGGGGATAGGGAAAGGTTTTTCTCCTTTCATAAGAGTAGAACCCAGGCAGGGTTGGGGAGGTGTCACACTGTGAAATTGATGGGTGGTAGATTTAGAACCGACGAAAGGAAAACACATGTACTTTTAAACATAATGCATATAGTTAGCTTATAGAACTCACTGCCACAGCATGGGATGTTGACCATTAGATTAGATGACTAAAAAAGGGGATTAGACAAAGTCATGGAGAAGGAGAGCAGTCTATCAGTGGCTGTTATTCAGGAGGGCTATATGGAACCTCCATGTTGAAAGGCAGTATACCTGAGGGAAACAAGAGAGGGGAGGGATGTTGCCTTCCTGCCCCACTTGTGGGCTTCCCGTAGGCATCTTATTGGCCTCTGGGGAAAGCAGGATGCTGGATTTGATGGTCTTTGGCCTGGTCCAGCAGGGCTCTTGGTGTTCTAAAGACTTGGTTGCCACATTAAATAGCCTTCTTCCTCCTTTCTGATCTCCCAGTGGAATGCTACAGCATTAAGAATCCAACACATCTTGGCTTTTAGTTAAACCGCTGAACCATGAGCTGTCGATCGAAAGGTCGGCAGTTCGAATCCACGACGGGGTGAGCTCTCGTTGCTTGGCCAGCTCCTGCCAACCTAGCAGTTCCAAAGCATGTTAATGTGAGTAGATAAATAGGTACCGCTTGCAGGAAGGTAAACAGCGCTCCGTGTTCCAGCCGCATGCTGTGCGCTGCGGCAAGGAGAGTCATGCTGGCCACATGACCACGGAGGCGTCTTCGGACAACGCTGGCTCTTCGGCTTTGAAATGGGGAGGAGCACCACACCCTAGAGTCGGACACGACTGGACTTAATTGTCAGGGGTCACCTTTACCTTAATGAGGAAGTACCAGCTTGCCCTGGGAGCCTAAGGAGAGGCAAAGTTGGGTGGATTTGAGTTGGGAGCTCCAGGTTGTCATGGGCATCTTATTTTTAATTGCTGTAGTGTGGAACAGGTCCCTCTGCTGATGTTCAGTGCCCATGAAGCCCTTGGCCAGAAGCTCGTAGATATCGAAGCCTGACTTGCAGTCAGGGCTGAGACTGGCTGGTGCCCTTGCCCTGATTTGCAGGTGGGGTCTCTGATATTTACTCTCCAAACAGATGATTGTTGCTTTTTTCCTGAGCGACCTACCCACAGAGTCCTAGAGACTCCGTTCTGTCCTCTAGTGGAGACAGGGAACTAGGCAGCAGGTGAAGACAGACAACCCAAGACCAGTTTCTACAGCCAAACTTGACTGCTGAGGATGTCGCCACGGGGAGTATGGCTGAATGCTGTCCCCCCCCCCCCAGTCTGAATTGCGTCATCAACTTGAGGGAGAATGGTTTGTCCAAGTCATTTGTTGTTTGACTGAATTGGTATGTTTGTGATATGACCTCTGTGCGAGGCTTCTGTGTCATTAATGCAGACTGACATTAAGTCTTTAAGTGGGGAAAATTGTTCTGGTAATGTCTGAAGATAAAAGTGATGGGGAAGGCTTAATTTCTTAATTTTTGCTGCTAAAGGCATAGCTGTGCAGCCACTATAAAACACTGTTATTTTGGTGCTGCAAGCATGGGGTTCAGGACTAAAGGATCACTTGAAAAACACATGACAGGAACTCCTGGCCTCACAGGAACCTCACAGTTGCTTCCACATCTGTGTTCATGTCAAAAGTTTTCTTCAAAGCACATGATGGGTTTGTGATGTGCGCTGTCTGCCCCCTCCTGGTCATTCTGAGAATAGCTGTGGCCATTCCTGATTATCGGTGGGGTGGGAAAGCTTTTTAGCTAGGAAAGACACAGTGTATTCAAGGGAGGAGATCATTAGCCCGCTGTGGTCTTTCACTGGCAGTTTTATCCTTGTTTTATTTGCAGGAATGACAGCTGGATGTTCCACCACCACTGTGAAGTTTCTTTTTCACCAGTGGTAGATGAAGATTGATATTAAATCACTTCTGGCCAGAGTTTATTAGTAGGTTACTACTTGGAAGAGGCATTGCGGACAGCACTGCAGTGCAGTCCTTGGGTCTTCCTGGGCATAGAGAGATGGATTGAGTGGCCTTTTCAGAAACAGCAGCCTGCATCTGCTGCTATCTGTTTCATGCTGGGAAACAACAGAGGGAGAGTGCTCCAGTCTTCACGCGCTGCTTGTGAGGTCCCCAGAGGCATCTGGTAGCCCACCATGAAAAGCAGGAAGGTAACAATACGTGATAAGAACATAAGAAGAGCCCTGCTGGATCAGGCCAAAGGCCCACCTAGTCCAGCTTCCTGTATCTCACAGTGGCCCCACCAGATGCCTCAGGGAGCACACAGCCAACAAGATAACCTGTTTCCTGTCGCCACTCCCTTGCACCTGGCACAGAGAAAACCTACTTCTAAAGCCAGGAGGTTGCTTATGGCTTGTAACCTATGATGGTCTTTTCCTCCATGAATCTATCCAACCCCCTTTTAAAGGCATCCAGGCCAGGTGCCATCATCACATCCTGTGGCAAGGAGTTCCACAGATGAATTACATGCTGGGTGAAGAAATATTTTCTTTTGTCCATTCTAACTTTCCCTCCACTCAATTTTAGTGCATGTCCCCTGGTTCTGGTGTTGTGCGAGAGGGTGAAGAATTTCCCTCTATCCACTCTCTCCATCCCATGCATAATTTTATACGTCTCAATCATGTCCCCCCTCAGCCCCAAACACTGTAGTCTTTCCTCATAAGGGAGGTGCTCCAGCCCACGAATCATTCTGGTCGCTCTTTTCTGCACCTTTTCCAGTTCCACTATATCCTTTTTGAGGTGTGGTGACCAGAACTGGACACAATATTCCAGATGTGGCCTTACCATCGATTTGTACATTGATGTCACAAGGTGGGACCAGGTGACGTCACACAGTAGGCAATTGGCCCCCAAAGTCTGCTGCCACCTCCTTCTCCTCCTCTCTTTCTTGGTCAGTTGGAGGAGACAGAGTGATGAGCCAGGAGTGTACGCACAGTTTTGAATGGAGGAGGGCAGGGGAGAGGTGGTGAAGGCAGCAGGTGACTGGAGACTGGGCCACTCACCCAGAGGGCTGAGGGCCCTCCAAAATTGGAGTGTCTGCCTTAACACCCACAATACTGAATGGGCCATTTGCCGAATGATAAAATCCTTGGGCAGTCATGTACACTTTCATGGTAGCTGCCTGCGCCGCTGCTGCCTCTTTCTCTCTTGCCACTCTGGCAGCGGCACAGATGTGTCTGTGTTTCAGCTGGGGACTCCTCAGCTACTGACTGCATGAAAGCTGAGTGTTCCCCCCTCCCCCCAACAATGGGAGGAAATGTGTTTGGGGCTGGCTGGCGCACACAGAATGCAGAGGGACGTGTCTGCCAGGGAGGGAGGGCGCCCAGGCCAATAAACTCCGGAAGCCTCACCTACTGGGGAAGGAAGCCCCTGAGAGCAGGCTTTCTTGGCTGGGGAGCAGGTTCCCACGGTTGAGTCCAGGTCCTGGGCTGCAAAAGCAGAGAGCTGGAAAGGAATGGGAGTGGGATTCTCAAGCAGCCCTTCCTAGCTTGTTTGCAAAACATTAAAATGAAATAAGGAAAGAATATTTTGTCTGCTGCAATCCTAACGATGCTTACTTGGGAGCAGGCACCACACACTGAATGCAGTTTACTTCTAAGGGAACATGTGTAGGGCAAAGCTGCACATAATGTTCTCAGTGATGTTGATTAGTGATACTTTTCTGTTGAAAAGAATTGATTTTGGCAGGCTGAGGCTTTGAAATTGGTGGCTGGAGGTCCCCAACCCCCCCCCCCCGGAAGTTGAACATTCAGGGAGGGGGATATATCAGAGGGGTCCAACCCCACAGTCTCTACCACCCCATGACTGTCTCCTGGTCTCTTGTGTTTTGCAAAATTAAGACCGAAAACTCAATAGTTTCATAAATAAGCTCCTGCAACAAATCATATGCTCACAACATCGAGATTGGCAAGACCGGTTTGGATGTACAGTACCTGCTTTACTTTGGTTTCCTTTGAGATCTTGCAGTCCCAGCTCTTGGAAAAGGACTTTTTCAATGGCCAATGATGCTGCCTGGTGTTTCAGGTATACTGTACTCCCATCTGGCAAATCTTGTTTTTAACCACACCTGCTGTGGACTCGAAGAGGGTGATGGCATGGTAGTTGTAGCCAGGTAGAAGGTTGAACAGGTTGACAGGTAGAAGGGACATGGCAGGTATGAGAAGGGGGTTGGACTAGATGACCTCAAAGATCCCCTCCAATTCTGTGATTCTACTGGCAGGCCTCTGAGTATTTGCAATATTTCACCCAGAGTTTCAGACTCCAGTGCTTTAACAACAAAAAGGATACAGTCCTCTGCATGGTTACTTGACTCATTCATGGGAAAGCTGTGTACAGTACCTCAGAGCCTCAGTGCTCCCCAGCTGTAAAATGGAATTTTAAACTTAAGAGCACTGATACAACTGGATATTCCTTAAAAATGGCAAATAATTTTTAACACTCTCTTGCATGGCTGGCCTTGTGCTATGTCTCTCTCAGCCTCATTCTTCCTCACCTGTAAAGTGGGAGTGTTCATTGGTTGCCTGAACCCTGGGTGGCTGTTGTTCTGGCCAGTTTCGGAGTTTTGTGATCCAGTCCTTGACCTGCAGTAAACCAGGTGTAAATTTTATACTTGTCTATGCAAATTCCTCCAGTGTACAGTTCATGGGGTGAAGAAGGAAGCAACGAGCTAGAATTTGGCTGTGTTAGAATTTGAATTAAATATGATCCTCTTTTTTGGTTTTGTTTTCTTCCCCTCTGCAGCAGCAACATTTGCTGGATCCAGGGTGTGCCTGTGATCAAGGAACCAGGGATGCCCGCCAGAAAGTGAACAAGAACTTGTAAGTGTTAGGGTGGGCATTTATTTGAAGTTTTGAATTTTATACCCACCCCCGTTTTTTGTCAAATTTCTACAAGACTATGTTTTTAGAAGAGAAAAGGCTGTTCACAGAGGTGGGGAGAGCATTCTACACATGCTGAAAGATATAAGACTAACCCTGCAGGATCAGGCCATAGGCCCATCTAGTCCAGCATCCTGTTTCCCACAATGGTCCACCAGCTGCCTCTGAGAATCCCAAAGTTTGGCCAGACAGGCAATAGCCCGTCCTTCTTTGTACGTCCTCAACATCTAGTACTCAGAGGTAGACTGTACCTGTACATGGAGGTTCCATTTAGTCGCCATGACTGATAGCCATCAAATGTATAAATTTATTTGATGCCAAATAGTCTTTGCGTCGCTTTTTAATTTTGTTCTTAAAAATAAGCTTTGTTTCAGGGGGGAAGTTTGTTTAAAAAAAACCCAAAACCCAACAAAGTACAAAAGTTCTGCTCAGAGAAGAGGCACCTCTGCATGTGGCTCAGAGGTACTCAGTCCAAGGGGCCACCACTTTTTAAAAGAAAAGGTGGCAACATTCATACTGAGGGAAAATTTGGCTTATCTCTGTGTCACACGTCATCTTCTCCCTTTGTGACCCTTTTCCTTCTGCCAGCAAGATCCTACACACATCTAATCATGGAGCTTGATGATAATCGTGCTTAACATGTTGAGTGTGAAAAGCAATTCACAGGTATTCTCTTGATGTTGCCCTTACAACAGTCTTGTAAGGTAAGTATTATGAAGATACCCATATTTACAGATAAAGAAGACTGAGGTGAGAGGGAGTGGCTAAACCATCTCCTGACTTCATGGCAGAGGCTGAGTCAAACCAGGGAAGTCCTGCCTTGAAGTTCAGTCTCCTGTCACTGTACTGCATCAGGGCTGAGTCTCCACATGCGGTACAATGAGATGGAAGAATCCTGAAGTGCCAGCATGGACTGTACCGCTCCAGGCTGCCATGGGTGGATGCTGGTTTTGAATGTTCCCCTTGTATCAAGATATTATCTTCAAGGTAGGACAATGTTAGCACATCAGGGAGTTGTGATCATCTGCTAGTTATCTGCTTGCAAAAATTGTATAATGGGGGAAGCATTAAAAAAACAATGTGGGGGCTCAGCTAGGCTTACCAGATCTCCAACTGGGACAGAGTGCTAGACCTTTAGGAGAAGGAAAGTGGGCAGGTATAGCTTGTTAAACCTTAGAGCACAATCCTAGGCATGTCTACTCAGAAGCAAGTCCCACTGAACACAATGGGGCTTGCTTCTGAGTAGACATGCCTAGGATTGTGCTCTAAGGTTTAACAAGCTACACCTGCCCACATTCATTCTCCTAAAAGTCTAGCACTCTGTCCCTGTTGGAGATCTGGTAAGCCTAGGGCTCACCCATTTGCAGGCTGATGTGGTACAGTCCTTCCTGTCACCTCATTCTGCTGCATGTGTGCTGCATGAGGAACCTTACTCCTGAGTCAACATGTACATAGGATCGCAGCCTGCCTGTTATGGCATTATCTCGTTTATTTATTGTACCGTTCCCAACACCTTGGAAGGCAGGCATGCTCCCTATTTATCCTCACAACAACCCTGCTTGGAAACTAGGCTGATTCACACTAGCCCTTTCCGTGCGCGTTTTGGCTTAACGTTTGGTCTTTTCGTGCGTTTTTCATGCTTGCGTCAGACGCAGCATGAGCTTACGACGCAGCCAGGAGAGATGGTTTCGGTTTATCTTTTTGCTGCGCTAGCTCACCAATCAGAGAAGCGCATTTCTCTTCACCCAATCACGGCTGCGCTTTCTTCAAGAAGGCGGGCAAACGTTCAGAGAACTGCTAGACGCACGTACAGACGCTAGAGTAGAGCAAACGTGCACGGAAGGGCTAGTGTGAATCAGAGGTTGATCTTAACCCCGCAACCTCTTTCAGCTCTGCAAAAGAAATAAGAAATTCCAGTTGTGTGGGCAAGAAAAGACCTCACTTGCCACTGCTGAGCATGCGCGGTACGGAGCGAGCGTGCTCAGTTAGCCATTGGAAGGCACAGTTGACCAGAAGCTTCCGCCCTTCCCTTCGCAGACCAGTGCGGCTGTAGCGAGATTCTTCCGCTGGGTGTCGCTGTTTGCACGCGGGTTTGTTGCTGGGCTGGGAGCACAATCCCGATTGCGCTAGGCCGAGCTACATTGTTCACGTCCGCGTCGCGTCCGCGTTCCGTGTGCAGAGGCGAGCGCGGCAGCTTTGCTGTCGGTTTTGGTGTTGTTGTTTTTGCTTCACTTGCACGTGTGAGTGGGCAGGTAGCTTTGCACCGGTCTTCCTTACGGAACCCCTCCAGTTGCTGCACCCAAGATGTATCCCGCAGTCCGGTGCATCTCGGAATGGTACCTGGAGAGGTAAAGATGAGCCCTCCCCGGACGGGAGCCTTTCATGTGACGCGACTCAGACACTGAGGGGCTGAGAGATCTGCAAAGCGGCGGGGAGGGTAATTTCTTTAAAATATACTTGTTGGTATCTGAAGGAAAAAAAATTAAGTGCTGGGGCTGAGGACAAGAAATCCTTCTCTTAAATCTGAAGGGGTGTTAGCTTGAGCTATGGCTGTTCAGTGCAGGTGTTGGGGGGGGGAGTATTCTGCATGTGCTCAGGGGCATTGTATATCTATGGTTTCACTTCTTTGCAGGCATTGAAAATAGGTGCTGGGGAGGAAGGAGCCTGAAGTGAGGCTTCAAGAAAATCTTGTGTGCTCTCTCACCAATTTTAAATCTGTTTTGTAGCCTTTCCCCAGCCTTAACTATATCTTCTTCCTCCTGTGGTTTTGGGAGGCAGGAGGGGATAGAGCATATGCCACTTTTCTGTGTGTTGGTTCAATTCTATTCCAAATATGGGTGGGTGGGTAGGGCTCTGTCTGTCTGTCTGCTTGTAGTTTGTCTTGAGCTTTGAAGGTTTCTATACTTGGTATTTCTATCAAAAATACACACAAGGGCTTGAGACTAGCTGGTAGCCTGTGTGATAATAATTGTGGAGGTGTTAGGGGGCTCCTATAAAGGAAATGTCTCTTATCCTCACTTTCAGACATTGGGAGCATACTATGAACCTAGAAAGTTCCAGTTGTGCTCAGTGCAATGATATGAAGCTTCCCCTTTGGATTGTCTATAGAGAGCTTTTGCTTATGAATTGGGGACAAAAGATGGGATGGGGGGCATTGTGCTGAATCTCTTCTGTAGTTGGAAAATAAGCTCCCCCTAGTCTGGTTGGAGGAGGGAGAGAAGAAGGGTGCCCTGATCTCCTTCCTTTAACATTCAGTTTGTGGTTTGGGTTGTTTGCTTGAGCTATCTGTTCTGCAGGTGCCTTATTTCCAGTGCATCTGTCCGCTTTTTCCCTCTCCTTGTGGGATGTGGTCTGAAGTTGTGAGGTTGCTTGGTGTGAGACAGGTTGCTTGGTGTGAGACACTGGGGCAGATCAGGAGAGGCTATGGTTCAGTGGAACACTTGCTTTACAGACTGAAGGGTAAATCCTGACAACATCTCCAAGTAGGGCTAGGCTGGACTAGCTGGCCTCTGAGTCCCCCCCCCCTCCAAATTTTCAGTCGGTTTTTTTTTTAAATTAAAAATCCAGTGCCAAAATGCAGCTTTCCAGAAATAAGATGGACTTGCAGTAATGATAGATGAGTTTATGGCTTTGACGAGTTTATGACTTTGACATCTGACCTTTTATTGTGTTTGTGGTTTGAATGGGGACTTGGCTCATGTTTGTCAATGAGTTCTTTGGAACGGAATTGCATTTAAAAGGATAGATATTGTTAGATAGTAAAAATCATGCATGCTGAGCTGTGAAAGGCAGCAAACTGGGGAAGCTGTGTGTTGTTTAGAGATGGTACAACTGAAGCCCAGGCGATGTGCTCTGGATTTATCACTCAGTCATGAAGGTCAGCCAGTGACTTTAGGGCCTGGTGTACCTTGCGTTGTTCAGAAGGAAACAACCTTGGTGTACCTTGCTGGGTTGTTCAGAAGGAAATAAAAAGCGAGGGCATCTCCATGTATGCTACCTTATGGGGATGCATGACACATTTGGATATTGGTACAATAGTAGCCATGGCCCTTCTTACCTGGGACTAAGCCTCTTTACATTCAGTAAGAGTTCCTTCTAAGTAAATATCCTTAAGCTTGTGCTATATTTTTTTAAATAGACAATGTTTTTCCTGCCTTTCTAAACTGTGAAAATAGCTCTGTGTGTGTTTTCCCTGAATGTTGTATTAACTATGAGTGACACAGGAGCCCTGGGCAAAGGAGGAGCTGGCAACTTCTAGCGCATGAGCACGCTTCAGAGCATGTGTAGAAACTCTCCCTCCATCTAAATTTCCACACTTTAGACATGAGCTTCACTTCCCTCTTTCTTTTAATAATATTTTTGAGAGATATATGATCCACCCAGCAGAGGGCGTTGCTCCTTCATTACTAGGAGCAGTAAATTCCATTGATGCTTTTCTTTCCTTCCCAGCTTAACCCTTTGCTCCCCATCAGTCTCACTGAGCTCTATAAATAGCTTTCCAGTTTTGTGTCTGCCAGCCAGAAATAGGAGCCTTGCCTGAGTCACACACGTGCAGCCTCTCCCCCTTCCAAGGGGGCGGACTGGGCTGGGCTTAGTGGATGCAGCTGCAGTAGAGGCAGCCAGGCCAGGAGAGAGCAGGCAGGGACAGACTGATCTCCTCCTCCCGCAGCCAGCTATGCCGTTCTTTCGGGACCCTGCTAAGCCCCAGCCCATGGAGTTCCATGCAGAGATCCTGCTTGGAGTGCCCCCTCCAGGGTCCCACCTTGTTGGTAGTGGTGTCATCGTCAATCTGCAGAGACGGCACACCATGAAGGAGTAGGTTGCTGCTACTGAGAGGGGGGTCCCCTGGTGGACTTGAGCCTTCTCCCCAGTTGCAGCCACATGGGTGATAGAAAGGCAGTCTGCACATGCTCAGGAATTTGTTGCCTGGTTCCAAATTTAGCTGGTGTGTTTAAATGTGGGACAGACAGCATGAATTCCGGGGTTCGGCATTGTGACTTGTTTTCAAGACTTGCCTCTGAGTCCATGCAAAGTGCCTTTCTTTGGCCTACTTGACTGTTGTGGCTTGGGATCCATTATCCTTGATCGCAGAGATGTGTATTGGGGGGTGGGGGAGGAGTGGTTGCTTCTTGAATAGTGCTCTGTAGGTGCTGGGATGTTTTGTTCTTCAGTTGAGCACTAGACACTGAAAACTTGTGTCTTCGGGACTTGGAGAACAACTGCACAGATACTAGTCTCTCCTGCCTTTTGCCTCCAGGGCCAAAGACATGAAGAACCGACTGGGAATCTTCCGGAAACGGAATGAATCACCCGGCGCCCACCCTGCAAACAAGCTGGACAAAGTTCTGAAGACCCTAAAGTGAGTGGTGTATATGTTATGTGTGTGTGTTGTATACCAGGCTCCTCTTCCCATGAAGGGGATCTCTTCTGGAATAATCCCTGAATCCCCCCCCCCCCAAAGTAGATCCAAACTGGAATGTGCTTAGTCCTTCTGAGTGTGCTGATCCCTATTTTGCCTCTCCGTTTCTTTGCAAATCTGGGCTCTGAACTCTGCACCCAAATGCAACACGTTGTGTTTAAGATCAGAAAAGCATTGGGGGTGGATTGCTTAATGCACTGGAGCCTTGAACTTTTATCAAAGAGCTGGAAAGCATTTCCCCATTGTTTGACCCAAATCTACCTTTTCCTCCAGCTGGGTTCGTCCTGGGAACTTTGGCTGCAGGGAACCTGAGGGGTGGGCTGGGGGGGGGGAAGGCAAGTCATGGAGCTGAGTTGCATTTTGCGCAAAGAGGCACTTTCAGATTTTACTTTGAGGAACAGTCAAAACTTTTTCTTTATTACGGTAAACCTTGCTGCATAGAGGATTATCAGACAACAATAAGACTCTGTCCTCATGTCCTTTTCACTTTTTATTGCAACCTGTACACTGATGTCAAAATGCAGGGGTGGCTGAGGGGCATGTAACTGAACAGGCTTGTATAAGAATATTAACAGGAAAAATAACTCCTTAATTTAGATTGGAACTTTCAGGGGTGGGGGAGAGGATTAATTTAAAATGCTAGAAATTAAATTTATTTTGCAACTATGTATGTATCATGCAAATAAGCTATAACCAAATGAACTGCATATATTAAGCCTGTCAAAATATTTGGGTTTTGGTCAAAAGGAGAATTAAAACCAGCCAGTTTCAACAGATACTGCATGTCCCGAGGCTTGCAGTTGGGTGCACGCTTACCTGACAGTAACTCTCAATGAAAGTGGATTTAACTTCTGAGCAGACATGCAAAGGGTGGTAGTTATAGATGATTCATGGTGCAGTCCTATGCATGTCTACTCAGAGGTAAGTCCCACTAAGTTCAGTGGAACATACTCCCAGGTAAGTGTGTGTGGAATAGCGGCTTCAGTCTGATACAGCATATCCAATCCTACACCATATTAGATTAAATTTATCTGATTTTTTTTACTCTTTTTTATATCTCTTAATTGCATTATGATGTCTTGTTTTTCCTGCTTGCGGTGTGCCCTGCTGTCATTTAAGACGTTTAAAATAAGAGGGGGGAGTTCTTAATATATCTGCTGGGAAAGGAAAGCAAGTTTCCTGGTCCTCTTGCCTCCTGTTCCAGCTTCTCTTCCAAACCAAATGACTTCCCTCTCCCCCCCCCCTTTCCCTCTGCTTTTTCCTTAGACCAACTCCAGAAGAAGCCCTCAAGTGGGGAGAATCACTGGAAAAGTTGCTTCAGCATAAATGTAAGTGGCTCTAGCTAGTCTCTGTTTTTGGCCATGGCTTAAGTAAAATTGCCTTTCGAAGGTCTTGAAAATACTGTTAACTTTCAAAATGCCCACAGCAATGTCTGTAGCTAAACTCTAAATGGGACATGAGCGGAACGTCTGATTTGTTTGGTTTTTTTTTCCTTTTTCAAAAAGGAGCTGTGGTGATTTGTATTGCACATGAGGGTGGATTAACTGTCTGCCGCATTGATGCCCTGGTGCCAGTTGCCTGCCTGGATCTGTTAGCCATGGGGAGGAAGGAAAGACTGTACTGATGTGCCTATGCATTCCCCCTCCCTTGCAGCTTAACATAGCTTTGAGGGGAGATTTGGACTGGAGGCCCAGGGTGAAAGGGGCAGGCACCCTTGTGCTATGGCCTCGGTCCAAATCCTTCCACTCTCCTGCTGCAGCTTTTGGAAAAAAGGAGAAAAAAAACACCTTTGGGAGTTTCACTCGCATAATTCCCATCATGTCTGAGTTTAGCCTTCCTCTGCTTTCTCATAGCTGTGCTCCTTTCTTCCTTCCTCTCTTTGAGCCCCAAGCAGAGATTTATCTTGTAATGTCCTTTATGCTGCTGATTTTGGCTAAAGATCGTGTCACCCACCAGCTCACTGACTTCGGAATCCATGAGAAGCTGCCTTCTATAGAGTCAGGCAATGGGTCCATCCAGCCCACTGGTATATGCTATGACCTGCAGATGTTCTTTCTCCAAAGCTTTGGGGCAGAAAGGGGCCTTTTCCAATATGGGATTTTTTTTTTAAACTGGGGAGGGAACCTGGATACCTTCTGCATGCAAAGCTTGTGCCCTCCCATTGAGCTGCTGAGGCCCTTCTGCAAACTTTGAGGGGCATCTGTCTGGATTAGACCTTCCCCTCTTCCACCCCTGCCTTCTGAATTTCATCCAAGTGGATTGATTGTCGTCCCCCCCCCCATGTGTTGCTCCAGGCAAGAAGGTGGGTACACCCACATAAACTCACCTGTGAGGTCACATATTGGTGTACCAATGCCTGGTGTATAGGGGAGCTTAATTTGAAGTACTTTTATCCAGGCTAGTTTGGGCTTCTCCTTCATGGATCATTGTCTCCTTCATGGATCATTGCCTTGTCGTGGCGAAGGGGCTTGCGTAACTCAATGAAGCCATGAGCTATGCCGTGCAGGGACACCCAAGACGGACAGGTCGTAGCAGAGAGTTCTGACTAAAAGTGATCCACTGGAGAAGGAAATGGCAACCCACTCCAGTAACCTTGCCAAGAAAATCCCATGAACAGTACCAAAAGGCTAAAAGATATGACGCCGGAAGATGAGCCCCTCAGGTCGGAAGGTGTCCAATATGCTACTGAGGAAGAGCGGAGGAATATTCCAAGTAGACCCAGAAAGAGTAAAGCGGCTGGGCCAAAGCCAATAGGACGTCCAGCTGTGGATGTGTCTGAGGTTGAAAGGAAAATCCAATGCTGCAAGGAGCAATACTGCTTAGGAACATGGAATGTGAGGTCTATGAATCAAGGCAAGCTGGATGTGGTCAAAAATGAGATGATAAGATTGAACATTGACATCTTGGGAATCAGCGAACTAAAATGGACGGGCATGGGCGAATTTAAGTCAGGTGACCATCATATCTACTACTGTGGGCATGAATCCCTTAGAAGAAATGGAGTAGCCCTCATAGTCAATAAAAGAGTGGGAAAGGCAGTACTGGGGTGCAACCTCAAAAACGACAGAATGATTTCAGTTCGAATCCAAGGCAAACCATTCAACATTACAGTAATCCAAGTGTATGCCCCAACCACTGATGCCGAAGAAGATGAAGTTGACCGGTTCTATGAAGACCTACAACACCTTCTAGAACTAGCACCCAAAAAAGATGTCCTTTACATCATAGGAGACTGGAATGCTAAAGTAGGAAATCAAGAAATAAACGGAACAACAGGCAAGTTTGGCCTTGGAGTGCAAAATGAAGCAGGGCAAAGGCTAACGGAGTTCTGTCAAGAGAACACGCTGGTCATAGCAAACACTCTTTTCCAACAACACAAGAGGCGACTCTACACATGGACATCACCAGATGGTCAATACCGAAACCAGATAGATTATGTGCTTTGCAGCCAAAGATGGAGAAGCTCTATACAATCAGTAAAAACAAGACCTGGAGCTGACTGTGGCTCAGATCATGAGCTTCTTATTGCAAAATTCAGACTTAAACTGAAGAATGTAGGGAACACCACTAGACCAGTCAGATATGACCTAAACCATATCCCTTATGAGTATACAGTGGAGGTGAAGAATAGATTTAGGGCATTAGACCTGGTAGACAGAGTGCCTGAAGAACTATGGACGGAAGTTCGTAACATTGTACAGGAGGCAGCAACTAAAACCATCCCAAAGAAAAAGAAATGCAAGAAAGCAAAGTGGCTGTCAGATGAGGCTTTACAAATAGCTGTGGAAAGAAGGAATGCAAAAAGCAAGGGTGAAAGGGAAAGATATAAACAACTGAATGCAGAGTTCCAGAGAATAGCAAGGAGAGATAAGAAGGCCTTCTTAAATGAACAATGCAAGGAAATCGAGGAAAACAACAGAATGGGGAGGACTAGAGATCTCTTCAAGAAAATTGGAGATATCAAGGGAACGTTTTGTGCAAAGATGGGCATGATAAAGGACAAAAAAGGCAAGGACCTAACAGAAGCAGAAGAGATTAAGAAGAGATGGCAAGAATACACAGAAGAACTATACAAGAAAGATCTGAATGTTCCTGATGACCACGCTGGTGTGGTCACTGACCCAGAGCCGGACATCCTAGAGAGTGAAGTCAAGTGGGCCTTAGGTAGCATTACTAACAACAAAGCTAGTGGAGATGATAATATCCCAGCTGAGCTACTTAAAATCCTAAATGATGATGCTGTGAAAGTGCTGCACTCAATATGCCAACAAATTTGGAAAACTCAGCAGTGGCCAAAGGATTGGAAAAGGTCAGTTTACGTTCCAATTCCAAAGAAGGGCAGTGCCAAAGAGTGCTCAAACTACCGCACAATTGCACTCATTTCACATGCTAGCAAGGTTATGCTCAAAATCCTACAAGCTAGGCTTCAGCAGTACGTGGACCGAGAACTACCGGACGTACAAGCTGGGTTTCGAAGAGGCAGAGGAACTAGAGATCAAATTGCCAACATGCGGTGGATCATGGAGAAAGCACGAGAGTTCCAAAAAAACACCTACTTCTGCTTCATTGACTACGCAAAAGCCTTTGATTGTGTGGATCACAACAAACTGTGGCAAATTCTTAAAGAGATGGGGGTACCAGACCACCTTACCTGTCTCCTGAGAAACCTGTATGCGGGTCAAGAAGCAACAGTTCGAACCGGCCATGGAACAACTGATTGGTTCAAAATTGGGAAGGGAGTACAGCAAGGCTGTATATTGTCACCCTGCTTATTTAACTTATATGCAGAGTACATTATGAGAAATGCAGGGCTGAATGAATCACAAGCCGGAATCAAGATTGCCGGGAGAAATATCAACAACCTCAGATATGCAGACGATACCACCCTAATGGCAGAAAGTGAAGAAGAACTAAAGAGCCTCTTGATGAGAGTGAAAGAGGAGAGTGCAAAAGTTGGCTTGAAACTCAACATTAATAAAACTAAGATCATGGCATCTGGGCCCATCAATTCCTGGCAAATAGAAGGGGCAGAAATGGAAGCAGTAACAGATTTTACTTTTCTGGGCTCCAAGATCACTGCAGACGGAGACAGCAGCCATGAAATTAAAAGACGCTTACTCCTTGGAAGGAAAGCTATGGCAAACTTAGACAGCATAATAAAAAGCAGAGATATCACCATGCCAACAAAAGTTTGTATAGTCAGGGCGATGGTGTTCCCAGTAGCAATGTATGGGTGCGAGAGTTGGACCATAAGGAAGGCTGAGCGCCGAAGAATAGATGCTTTTGAACTGTGGTGCTGGAGAAGACTCCTGAGAGTCCCTTGGACTGCTAGGAGATCAAATCAGTCAATTCTAAATGAAATCAAGCCTGACTGTTCCCTGGAAGGACAGGTACTAAGGCTGAAACTCAAATATTTTGGCCACCTAATGCGAAGAGAGGACTCTCTGGAGAAGACGCTGATGCTGGGAAAGATTGAAGGCAAAAGGAGAAGGGGAAGGCCGAGGATGAGATGGTTAGACAGCATCACCGATGCAACAAACATGAAAATGAGCGAACTCAGGAAGATAGTGGAGGACAGGAAGGCCTGGCGGGATATGGTTCATGGGATCACGAAGGGTCGGACACGACTTAACGACTGAACAACAACAACAAGTTTGGGCTTTGTTTTTATTTATCTGTTTTCCGTATATTTGTAAATTGCCTTTCCCACAATAAAATCTGCCTAAAGTGGTTTACATTTAAAAAACCACATGAGATACAACAAATACAGCAGAAGGAAATTCCACTTCAGCCACAATCCTTCAGGTCTGCTGAAATAAGTCAGAACAAAACTCTGGTTAAAATCAATTAAAAGTCAAGCGAAACAGATGCCTTTTGAAGGATCATGTAAACGGTCAGTGTGGGTGGTCTGACTGACCTCTTTCAGAAAAGGACCCAAACAAAATCTGCGCGAGTGGCGGGCTGGAGAGCAGGGCCCAGAAGATGACGTAAAGGTGCAGGTGGGCTCACGATGGGGTAGACATGAGGGCTCCTCTTTGACACAAGAAGGGTTCCTTCTTTGGAGCCTGCCTGCTCCAGATTTCAAGTCAACAGTTGTCTCCTTTTTCTTCCCAGATGGCTTGGCGGCTTTCCGTACCTTTCTGCTCACTGAGTTCAGTGAGGAAAACCTAGAGTTCTGGCTGGCATGTGAGGAGTTCAAGAAGGCCAAATCCCAGTCCAAGATGGCATCGAAAGCCAAGAAGATCTTTGCAGAATATATTGCTATCCAGTCCTTCAAGGAAGTAAGTGGAGGGATTGCTTGCTATGGGGGAATGGGAAAGGGTCCTTGGGAAGAGCAGGCCTGCAGGGTTGGCTGTGTAAACAAAGGAATAGCTTCCCTTCTCTCACTCGCTGGAAAAGGGGGTGGGGGGAACCTGGCACTAGAATCCTGTCCAGTGTAAGAACATCAGGAGGGCCCTGCCAGTCAGACCAAACAGTCCATCTCATCCAGTCTCTTGCTTCCTACAATGGCCAACCAGCTGTCTTTGGGAAGTCTGCAAGCAAGAGATGGCCACGGCCCTCTCCTGCCGTTGCTCCCCAGCTGGTATCAGAACTAGACTGCCTCTCAATGTGGAGGGTCCACATGCTTCCAACATGAGCAATATTGGTCACTCCTTGGATCAGTGATGGATAATCTGAGGCTTTTTTGTGTGTGTCTGTTGCTTTCCAGGTCAACCTGGACTCCTCCACACGGGAACACACCAAAGAGAATCTACAGAACATCACCCGGAGCTGTTTTGACCTCGCCCAGAGGCGAATTTATGGTCTGATGGAGAAGGACTCGTACCCCCGCTTCTTACGCTCGGAGCTGTACTTGGACCTTGTTAACCAGAAGAAGTCCAGCTCTTTGCTGTAGAAGGAGCCGGGCCTACTTCTCAAGGAAGACTGCTTTTGGGGAGGTGTATGTTTACATGTGTGTAGCGACTACCTTTTTGGTAGGGGGGCTGCCTGTATGTGCACAGAAGCCGTATGTTCCCTCCGGAAGGAGCTGTGGTGGGGCCAGGGTTGGAGAGCTAAGCAGCCTTGTGCCGTCCCATCCCAGGCACCTGCGTCTTTTCTCTGGTACGACGGCGTCCTAGCAGCCAGGGCTAAGGGTCAGTGATGCCACTAGACCACTGTGAAATTCAGAGCTGCCTTCCCCTCTGGAGGTGATGGAAGGTGCCTTCCTGCGCAGGGACCTGGAATGGGACCAGGTGGCTTTCGTGGGCAGGCAGGAGGATGCCACCACTCCTTCCAAAGAGACGCTAACAAAAGGCCCATGTTTTTTTTTTGGGGGGGGGGAGAACAAGCACTCTTGTTCCTCTGCTTTCTACAGAAAAAGAAAAGCCCCCCCCTTGACTCTCCCTTCTCACTAACAGCCGTGCAGTTCAACTGCTTCTCTTACTGTGCTCCCTCGTTGCCTATTTCTAGGTTTATTTATTGAAATCTTCTAGCTGGATACTCAACAGTTGAGAACTTCTGGACTTTGTTGAGGAGTTTTTGTTTCTTAATTTAAGTGCAATATATATGTATGTATATATATTTGGGTGCGTGTCCTTCTTTTGTGTTTTCCCTCTTTGGGAACCTTCCGGTAGAATGAATGTAAATTCTGAGTGTGTTCTGGCATCTCTGATGTCTGTCTTATTTCTTCCTAACCACGTTCCACCCCAGCAGCAGGCAGCTGGGAGATTTGTGGAAAAGGGGTAGGGTGGGATATATAGCATACTCTTGCCACGGGGAACTTTGTATAGATCAAACTGACTGTATAAATTGAATGCTGTCTTTGCGCTGTTTGTGTCATGACGGTGTGTGAGAGGACGACACGCGTGGGTGTGCCTGCTTAACAGTTTGGTCTGGAAAGGCCTAATTTTGGCCAATTGCCCAGTTTACAGTTCAAACCCATCTTTGCAGCTAAACTTTTTGGGGGAGAGGGATGTCATGCCTATTTAGGGTAAATAAAGAGACAATACAGCTTCCTTTGAGCTGCCTCTTCCTGTTTCTCTGCTGTATTTAACTTCAAAGAGCAATCTATGTCCTCAGATAACTGTGCCTTGACCTAGGGGAGGAGCCTTCCTCGTCCATCTAGGCAAGCAAGCAAGCTGCCACGGAGATCTGTATCTTCAATCTTCCTGAGACTAAATTTCCTGCTTGGGCAGTTAACCATTGAACATGTCTTAAAACAAGAGTTGTGGGGGTTCAAGTCTGCTTTGGAGCCATGCCAGCTGTCTGAAAAGACCCTCTATGGGTTGGGTGGTGGGGGGCTGGTTGTATTTATGACACTGGTATGGGGTGGGCCCCCTATGAATGCTTGGGTGCCTTCACTCCTGTAGCATGAAGTGTCAGGGTTGGAGCCTGACAGTGGGGAAGGTATGTTCTGGGACAAAATGTCTTCCCACAAGAGGTCTCAGCCCTGCACCTAACATTCTCAACTGGAGATTCTTTGCAAGGTCCCAGGGGCCTCTGAAGCCCTGAGGAGACCCTTGGTCTCATCCAACAGGGATTCTATAGCTCCTTCCTCACAAGAGCCTAGAAATTAAACTGCACTTATGCCTCTTCCTCAAGCCACTCCCACGCGAGGAATTATGGGGAATTGCAAAGCTCATTTTATATGGAAATTGAAGTTAATAAAATATCACTTTGCAGGGAAGGAAAATCCCTATCTTTTCCTGAGGAGGGTGGAGCGCTGCTAATTTGTTTGATTTTCAGGTGTATTTCGGCTTTGCCCTTTCATAAAGGACAGCCTGTTTCCCAGCCCAAACAGCTGCTTAATTGATGCATCTCTTTTTTTATAGTAACCACCTGTTCCAGCATTTGGTGGGCCTAACTGGCGAGAACGATGCTTCATTTATATCTGCAGGATAGCAGAAAAAGAGAGCAAGAGAGAATATCTGTCCTTAAAAAGCACTTGATGTCACAAAGGACAATTTGGTTTACAGACGCAATCCTTTATGTTTATTCAGAAGTAACTCCCCCAGCCAGTGACTGATTCCTGACACTGAAAAATGAGCTTTTGGATTAGCCCAAGCTCCATTCTGCTAGCCAGGGAAAGCTGTACCTGCAGTAGCAGCACTAGAAAAATATTGTGGCAGGGACAAAGTACCTTGGAGGGGAGGGGGTTACCGAGCTTTGTCCTACATGTTAGTTGCAGAATTACTTCCTCTCCTCTAAACAGCATTTGCAGTACCACTGAGGGATCAATCCTCTCCTTGTGGTGCTCTAACTACAGAAGTGGTGACGCTTTCCAGAATGGTTCTTCCCATTCATTTGCTTCATTTGCATAAAGTGCAAGGGGAAACTTCATTTTGTTTTCTGTTTCCTTGATTGCAGTGGTTTTTTTTTTTTCCAAACAAATCTGCTGGATATTTTTAAGGTCTCAAAAGGAATTTTTAGGAACATCCAAATAAGTACACAGAACCTGGCTGCTGCTTCCCCTCTTATGAGTTACTAGGGTCTCTTAGTTGGAGTATCTCCCTGGCCTTAATTAGAGCAAAGTTACAGCCTTGCTAATTGCTATCATTTCCTCCCCAGTTTGCTCATCTGGTGATTGCCGCATCTGTTTCCCCTGTGGTGTATAAGGCTGAGAATACAGTGGTTGTGCCACCATGCCTTAATGTAAATCTGAGAGGGTGTGGGCACATATGGGAAGCTAGGGTACAGTTTTGATCTCAGAATAGCAGAGCAGGCGAAAGCGCACAAAAGGGCACTCAAAACCATCAAGGAGGAGTTCTCTGTTGTCCCAGAGGCCAGGACCAATGGGTTTAAATTTCAGCAAGGGAGAAGAGAGTCCTGATGGTACAAAGTGTTAGACAGTAGAACAGTCTGCATTGGCAGGTAGTAGACTCTCCATCATTGGAGGTCTTTAAAAGTAAAGGCTGGATTCCCCACCTATTGGGGAATGCTATAGTTGTAGACAGCCTGCAGTGGCAGGAGCTTGTCTCGATCTTATAGGTCTGGTCCCTTCCAACTCTGTGATCCTAAGGCATTGGGCACTGAAGGAAAAGTTGAAATAGTTGAATCTATTTAAAAAGTGGCAAAAGTTTACAAAATCATGCAGCAGGAAAGGCTTTTTCTTCTCTCTTTAACACTTGAATTTGGGGGGTCACCAAATTAGATGTACAGTACTGGCAGGCAAAATAAAATATTTCTTATAGATTCCTCGATCTCCAGAGAGCCGGCAAACAGGACAGGAAGATTTCCGGTTGACCTGTGGAAAGCAAGCTCTTGGACTAGATGGTGCCCCCCTTCTTGGTCTGATCCAGCCGGGTGGGCTTTGGTTTTTATTAGCTGCAGTAGCTGTATGGAACCTCCATGTTTGGAGGTAGTCTACCTCTGAATAGCAGTTGCTGGGGAGGCAAATTGAGGAAGGACTATTTCTGTCAGCATGAAACAAGTTCAGGGGTGTGTGTTGCAATAAGCAGAGTTAATCTCAAAGCAATGGCAAGGAAGATTTGAGAGGGAGCCCAGCCTCTGGCTTTGCATCTGATGCTCCTCTCCATGGGCAGCCCAATCCTACCGTAAGATCCGCCGGGCGGCCGAGGCCGCCTGCCTGATCCCGTGCTCTGCCACGGGGAGCCTCCCCCGCGGCAGAAAGTCTACTCGGGGAAGGGGACGCTTATCCCCTTCCCCGAGTATAACCGGGGCTGGGGCCAATTGGCCTCCTCAGAATTCCGCCAGCTATTTTGCTGGCGGAAGTTGGGGAGGCTGTGTAACGGTTCACCTGCCCGGTGGGGGCCGGGATATGGTGGGAGCCATGCCCCCGCCCCCACCTGGGGCGGCTGGGCCTATGGCCGCCCTCCTGGCTCCGCCGACCCCTCCCCCCCATCCGCCGGATCCTATCTTACCTGGGTCCAGCAGCTGGGCGAGGGATCGGGCAGCGGAGCAGGCCTTCCCTGCTCGAAAATAGTCGGAAACGTGCCTTACAGCATGTTTGCCATGTCCTCGGCCGGCGGAACGCTTGTTCCACCGGCTGAGTTTAGAAGAGGATTGCGCTCTGAGTTAAGTTATTCTGGATGCTACCTACAGGTCTACATCTTGGCTTTGGTGGCTTTTAGCCAGCATTTCATTGCTGTTGCAGTTTTTGGCCAGCCAAGGTCATTTTTGCAAGGCGAGAGATCGAGGCGTTGTTTCAAAGGCCCTTTCCAGGCAGGTTCTAAGCAAATATTGTGTCGTGCACTCAATAAGTACGGTACATCTTATCCCCAAAATCAGCAGGGAGGCGGGTGGAAATACAGCATTGCAGGAAATGCCTTTTTGCCCAGTTTCTCCTGGGGGTGTGTATTTAATTTTGTGTAATGCTTTTTATAAAACAGTGTACAGCAATCCTTCTGAAGTGGTGGAGGCACTAACAGTGGTGTTAGGGGGAAACCCCAGGAAGGGACTGAGGCTCAGGGCTGAGGTTGAGTATAGAAGGCCTCGCTTCAGTCCCTGATTATGTCGTCTGGTGCAAAGAGCAGGGGGCAGGCGATGAGAGAGACCGCTGAACTTGAGATGTTGGAGAGTTGCTGCCGGTCTGGGAAAACAATGCTAGCCTAGATGGAATACCATGCGGACTCAGGTTGTATATGCAGTTGCCTTAACTATCAGCAAGGTGTCCTTGTTGGAGCTATGCCCTGGAACAGCAATCTTCTTTGCCCTATGAACATAATAGAATGGCACTTCTGCTGAGTCAGATTGTTGACCCATCTAGCCTAGTATTGTCAGCTCGGACTGGTTTCAGTCTCAGGCCAAGGTGCTGCCAGGGGTTGAAACTGTTCTCTTCTGCCTGCAAAGCAAAGTACTCTGCCACTGAATGACAGCCCTGACCCCTGTGCATGAGCTGGCGTGCCTTGAGCCCTGTAATCCGAGCCCTGTGCTGCTTGCCAAACAGGCCCGGCTGCCTGGTGGGGAGAAGTGTGGATGGAAAAAATGCTCCACTCTTTTTCCTGTGCTCAGCGCTTAGAAGCCTATGAAAAACAGTGTATGCTCTCTGCCAGGTTAAGGGCCAGCTAGAGGAGTAGCAGAGAGAGAGGAGGTCCCTTTCTCCGTGCCCATATGGGGAATAAAAAGCAGGATTCAAGTCACCAAAGAGGATGAGCTAATAGCTGCTGTTGGCTTAAGTGTGAAGTACGGTACTCCTTATCTGACCATGACATCCCCAAGAGAAGGTATTGAAAGCTAGTGTGGTATAGTGGTTAAGAAGATGAGCTATGAGCCAGGGTCAAATTCTGCCCTGAGGCAGGGCTGGCTCAAGACTAGCATGCGACATGCTGCATTCCTTACTGGGCAGTACTTGGATTCAGTGAGGGAAATGAAGCTCTAGCAATGAAGAGGCAATCTGGTGATGGTGCCTGCCTCTTTCCTGCAGATCTGCCCCTTGCCCAGAGCCAAAATGATAGACTGCGCTGCCCCCCCCTGAGGGCAAGGCCAGACAGCAAGCGGCCATCCGTCCCAGTCAGAACACATCTGAACATCCTTTAACTTGTCCTGAAGTAGCCTCTGTTCAGTGAAGTCACTGCCCTGTCCAAAGAGATGTTTTTCAACCACTTGGCCACCCTTACCTGCTCAGGTGGACTGGAGTGGCCAGTGGGCTGGCCAAGATCTGTTGTTCTTCAGATACCAGCGGAAGGAGGCGAGCAATACACAAAACCGCTGTGTGGTATTTCTGTACCTGCAAAAAAGTCCTGCAGTGAAGCTTCAGATGAGAAATGAGGGGAGCAGAAAAGGAGGGAGATGCTCTAGCCCACCACTCTCCTCCACACTTCCTATCTAAAGTCAGGGAGTGGGAGGAGGGCATCCTAGCAGGCATCACTGCAACAGCTGTAACGGTTCACATGTACAACACATGCACAGCTTTCTTGGAGAAGCCACTGTACGAGACAGGACACAACCCACCCAGGCCCTCAGTGCAGAGCAGGGGAGCCAGCTCTGAAGATCTTCCTGGAGAAGCCCCTCTTTGCACCCCACACATTTTTTACACAATACCAAACAGTTAAGTTCTCCAGCAGGGTTGCTGTCAAGAATCTCCTGAAGATGAATGTTGATTCCTGGAGGCGTTCAGGCCAGTCCTGGAGGAGTGGCAGCCACAGGACACAACTGCACCACTTGATCCTTGAAGAACATTCCTGTGTCTTTATTCAGAAAGAACTGGTAGTGGACACTTCAGGTGCAACCAGTCGCTTCTCACAGCTTCACCACAGGATTTTTGAGAGGAGAAAAGGGGGCTGAGGGGATGACGCCTGGCACGTGGAACATTTGGCGGGAAAGATCGTTGGTGGGAGGGAGGGTGGGAGGGGACACTGAAGAGAAATGTGGAGGGAAAAGCCTCCTGGGCCAGGCCTCTCTTTCTACACCAACTTCATCATTTAGCTATTTGATTTTCTCTGTGAACTTTTTTGTTGAAAAGCGGTATTTCGATATAATAAATAATAATAACCATGTCTGTCAGACTAGGAACCGGGGTGGGGAATATGCTCTTGTCTTGAGCATTGTGCCTTTTCTGGTTACTATTGTAGAGTCAGCCAACTGGCAGGAAGGAAATTGTAGCCTAGAGATATCTGAGGGGCTGGATTGATGCAGCAGATTGGCTGAAAATGACCTTCCAGCTGCTGGCAGCCTCGGCTAACAGTTCTGATAACAACTTGAGGAGAAGGGCCAAGAAGTGGAAGAAGCCAAGGGGCCCACTCTGCCTGAGAAGGCTGCTGTCGAGAGCCTTGGCCTGGGAGTCTTTTGTCCTGATAGCCTCAGAAAGACCTGAATGAAAAGCCCACTTGAAACTAGAGCAGTGGTTTCCAACAGTCAGGAGACCGTGTACCACTGTGGCGACACGCTGAGACGCCACGGACCACCCGGGCAACCTGGAAGTAGTTCAGCGGTGACGTGACTCCTCCATACATCATCGCATCACTGCCGAATGCTTCCAGATTGCTGGGATGTCACAGTCAAACGGTCTGTGGGCAGGCAGGTGGGCTGGTCCTTTCCAGCTCCGTGCTCCAAGCCTCATCGGCAGACCTGCAGCAGAGGCTGAAGACTTGGGCAGTGCTTGTTTCACTCCCCCAAATGACCAGAGGCCTCTCGGACCATCTGACAGACCAAGGGGTTGGGAACCACTGAACTAGAGACTCGGGCATGAGAGGGAAGCAACACCAGAAGAAAACCAGTCTTAATTAGTCAGTGACTTAGCCTGGGTCACGCAGAAACCTTTGATTAATTTAATGCAATTAAGTCTCTAAATGCCTTTCTTTTCTTTTTTTCTCAGAGGGGCCATTTGCGAGGAGCCTCCACAGTGAGGAGATCTAGCTGTGGTGAGAAAACGGACTTTCAGAAAAGCTTATTGTGTTATATTGTATAGGTCTTTGCCGAGGGACAACCGAGAAGTTCAGTGTGAAAACTGCAGGGAACTTCTGTGGTCCAAGCTGACAAAGCTCGATGGGCTTCATGAATGGTGTTTGCAGGAATGGTGCAGCTGAAGGCTCCTTCCTTAGCCAACACACACCACTTCATGAAGTGGTATTTATGTTTGTCACTCCCTCGGAAGTCACTCAATGAAGGAAGAAAAGCACTGCCACGCAATTCCAATTGCCCTGCCAGCTTTTAGATGAGTCCATTACACATATTTCTCCATAGCATGAACATTTCCTGGATCAGTTACAGAGTTCAGCAAATTCTGAATCACGAGCGCATCTGTGTGTGTGTGGGGGGGGGGGGGAACCTACCAGGAATTGGCAAACAGGAAAAAAGGGTGGGTGGTTTGTTTCCTGCATTTTTCCATTGTGAATTGTTTGATGAGCTTTCTCAGATCCGGATCTCTTTGTAGACTCCAGCACAATCTGTGTTTCTTCTGTATAAACCCATAAACCCAGAGAAAGGGTCAAAGAAACTCAGAGAAAAGTGATGAAACAGGGAGATGTGATGCACAGGGGTATGTGAAATGAGTTCGAGATAAACACTTGTTGAGCAGATGCTATTTTGGACAAAGTGGAATTAGTGGTCCAGACATAACTAGGATCAGTGGAAGGCAGGTTGGATATCTATTGGTAGATCTCTGCATGATTCATAGTAGACTGGCAAGGGTTTCAGACTCCCAGTAGTAAGTAAAGTTGTGTGTAAAAGATACTCTCTGCCATCATGGCTAGCCCTGTGCTAAGGGTTTCTCTCTTGGCCTCAGTGCTCCTCACCTGTAAGATGGGAATATACATCGCTTGCCTTTGACCAGGTCTTTGTGCAGCTCTACTGCTCAATTTGACACCAGGTATTATAATCCCTGATCTGTAGTCACTCCTGTGCAGATTTGTCCTTGTGTATGCAAATCACTGCAGAGTGTGGCACATGGGGGAGGGGGCTGGAAGTAATTAGTTCTATCCCTTGAGTGGTATTTGGCTCTGCCCCCCTCCCATTTTGTATCTGATTCCAGTTGGTGGACCTCAGGGGTCTAGGAAAAATAAAACTGATTCTGCAAGGCTGAAGTCTGCCCATTACGTCTAGACTGAGCCTTACTGTGTTGTTAAATAGACAAATTAAAGTGGCTTGTCACAGGCTGGGTTGAAAACATATACTGCTGTAATACTATTTGGTGCAGTAAACCACCAATTCAGGCACAGAGCAGATCACTGAGGCATTTGTTGTTTCTCTTTATGCAATGTAAATGGTACAGCAGTGTGCATGTTGTATGCCTAAGGGAAGTAGATCTGTAGCCTGTATTTATGCTTAATAGACCTTGCTCAATCCCCCCCCCCCCAATAATTTCTATATATGCTCCAGCATGCACATATACCTCCCCACAGCTGGGATATATGCATGACCTTCTCCAGAGCTCTGGTGGGTATCTGATTAACATACACAGAGAAGTCCCCAAATATCTTCCTACCATCACAGAAAGTAGCCTTATAGTCTGAAGCTTGGTCCACCCCATTCAGGATGACTGTTAGTGACTCTCCAAAGTATCAGAGAGGAATCTTTCACAGTCCTAATCAGTGATGCTGCCAGGGATTGAAACTGGGCCTGTCTGCATGCAAAGCAGATGCAATGGTTCCTACCTCCTCAGCTTCCCATTTGGAGAGCACACCAATCAACCATTCTGGGCCGCTCACTTAACAAATAAATAGCCACCCTGGGCTCAACACAGAAACCTGCACGGACTGACAAAAGAGTCTCTCTTTTGCTCAGCAGATGGGACAAATATGTGTGTGTGGAGAGTTTAGTTTAGGAAGGATGAAGGGTGGGGAGGGGAAAAACATTTCTTGCAGATGTGAATAGCTCCCACAGGATCCAGCCCAATGCCATATGTGCTCATGTAGTGTTAACTGCAATGGAGCAGACTTCCACCACCACCCCTCCATCCAAGCATCTCCTTATTCTCATTCAGAGCTTTTGATGATTCAGGATCACAGCAACACAGCATCCCGCCAAAGCAAGGGAGTTATTCATACATATTTCGGAGCTGAGGTCACTGTTTGGCAGCGTCCATTGCTATGGGCAATGGTGCTGTGATTTGTCTACCCAAAAAAGCAACCATCCCCTTTTCAAGGAGTGAGGGAGGAAAAAGGTTTATGGAACGAAGCCAAAATCATTTTTCAAAAAATGTAGAATGAGGCTTTTGAGAAAGGAGTTACTCCAACATTTTCGTACGGTTGACTTCAGAGTTTCCTATCTCAGGATCATGTGAGGCTTCTCCTTAACAAGGACTGAAGCCATATAATTTTCTGTGTGTCTGAAAATAGGAAGGCGGAAGCCGCAGCATTGGCTTGAAGGCTATTCTCAAGAACCGGAACGCATTGCTGGCTGGCAGAGGGGGCTTTGTACTGTTTAGTGATTGTCCTTCCCGACTGTTGGGGAGTTTGGGGACTCCCTTCATGGCATAATGTCAGGGCTCCTAGCCCCATTCCTTTGTTAGGGAGGGTGCAGGTTGACAGCACACACAGGGTTGGTTACTGTTGTTTCCTCAATGTGTAAGAGATGAGAGTCTCTCTGTGTATTGGAATGAATGAGAGAGACACCCATCTGAACTTGGGAATGGGGACTTGCAAACCCAATCTGAGGGGAAGGGGCTGCTTTTAAATGCATGTATGACCCCTGTCCCATATCACCACCGCACAGACCCAAATAATCTCTCTCATCCTCCAGACCTCCTGGATGCTGTATCATACTATCAACAGAAAACCAAGGGATGAAAAATAAACAGGTGATTGAATGCTGGTGACCTCATTCATTCAGGTGAGACTAGTCCTCATGACACTTGCTTCCTTCCCATTTTGTTCTGTTGATCCAGCTGGGGGAGGGGCTCAAAGGCAAGGTTGAAGGGCTTTGCCACATTGCCGCCCTATGGCTCCAGTGGGAGTGGCCCTTTCCAGTTCAAGGGGGCCTAAGCATTTCTCTGTGTTCCCTCAGGTGACTACGGTTCTGCTTGCTTATTTATTGCGACTTCTCCCCATAAGGAAGCAGAATGAGGAAACAATGAGCAATCACCCCTTCAGTTTCTCTTTGTTATCTGGCAGAGCCTTGTTAGGGAGGCTGACTCTCTGGCAAACAATATGCCCCTTCATGGGAGACAATAGGCCCATTGAGTTCTCAGGGCTGCATTCACAAGGTTCCCAAAAAAAGACGTTAATGGGAATTCAGTTGGCTCAGCCGTTTAAAAAGAAGCCTTTCCAAACCGCAGATCTATTCTGGGTCTGGCTGGGAACGCTGGGGCGGGCAGTAATGTGGGCATCCTCATCTCTGGGGGTGTGTTTTGGATACCCCTGGTTGCGACTTATGTGTATATGACTGTGCTGGGGCTGGGCAGGCTCTGGAGAGCCTAGCAGAGCTAAGCTTGAGATGATGCAGGATCAGAGACTGGCATTGCAGGGAACTCCAGTAAGGGCACTTGACAAGCACCCCATCCAACCTGGAGCTGTAGAGGATAGTTCCACCCTCTGCTCCACCATCCTCTATTTGAAGTGGCTCCGGTGCAAGATGTTTCAGCCCGAACATTTGGGGCTCACATCTAACTGATGCAGATGGATCCATTACTTCTGGTTTTAGCCTTTTCCACCACTGGAGCGAAAAGCCGGAGGCTGAAATCCTTTGTGTGTATACGTGGGAGTAAGTCCCAGTGAACAAAATGGGATTTATAGGTACTAGAAGTAACGTTCATACTTTTTGTAGGCTTCTCCTTGTCACCCGGTCATTTCTTCTTCACTGCTGTTAATCTCTCTTGCAGTGTGTGAGTGAGGAGGCACTTCCTAGATGTAGGAACATGAGCCGCCAGCCTCTTCTTAAGCAGCTCCAGGAACAGCACTGCCTTGAGCAAAATGGAGCCTCTGCAGGGCTGCCGTTCTAGGGTTCTTGATTGCAGTGAGCCTGCATGCTGCCATCTCGGAAGTGGTTCTCCTCCCAGGCTCTGCTCCCCAGTGAAGCATTTGGGAGAGTTCTTGGGACAGGGGAAAGGGAGGGAAGTAAGATTTTTGGCCAAGTAATATCCCATATTTGCCAGCCTTGTCGGCCACCTCAGGTAACCCATTTACCTGCCTGACAACAGTAAAGAGTTTGCTGAAATATAAAATGTATCTGAAATATTTCTGAAACAGATGGAATACCTAACAGCCTGGGCCTTTGCATCCAATACCGAGCTGGGAGGAAACCAGGCCTGCTGCAGCATTTCTTGGGACCGATTCCTGAGTTTGCAAAGGCATGGCTAAGGTCCTTCCTGCCCTGAGCAGCAGCAGCAGCCAGCAGGGGGAGCTCTAGTCACTTGAAGGACCATAGCATGAGACTCTGCCCCTGACTTCTCTCATTGGTCCTGGTTGACTCTTCAGTGCCAATAAACATGTCCACGTCATCTTGACACAGGTTTCCATTTTGGTTGCAAAGTAATAGCCAGGACAGCACATCATAGAGTCATTTGCTTCCCTGTGGGTATTACCTTTTTTGGGTAAGGTGATTGAGCGGGTGGTGGCGTCTCAGCTCCAGGGGATACTAGATGAAACGGAGTATCTGGACCCTTTTCAGTCTGGCTTCAGGCTGGGCTTTGGGATGGAGACAGCCTTGGTCGCCCTGTTGGATGATCTTTGCCAAGGACTGGACAGGGGGAGTGCATCCCTGCTGGTCCTTTTGGACCTCTCGGCGTCTTTCGATACCATCGACCACTGGCGTCGCTCTAGGTGGGGCGGAACGCTAAGTGCCGCCCCACTCTGAACCTCCGTTACAGCTCTGCAAGAGGCGGCCCCTCCCCCTCCCCTTCGGAGCCATTCGAAGCAGCGAAAACAACGCGCAGGAGACTCCTGCGCATTGTTTTCGCTGCCTCGAATGGCTCCGAAGGCGAGGGGGCGGGGCCGCCTCTTGCAGAGCTGTAACGGAGGTTCAGAGTGGGGCGACACTTAGCGTTCCGCCCCACCTAAAGCGACGCCTGTGCCATCGACCATGGTATCCTTCTGGGTCGGCTGGCCGAGTTGGGACTAGGGGGCACTGCATTGCAGTGGTTCCGTTCCTACTTGGCTGACAGGTCCCAGATGGTGATTCTGGGAGACGTCTGTTCGGTGCCCTGCCCTTTACAGTGTGGGATGCCACAGGGTTCTATTCTGTCTCCCATGCTTTTCAACATCTACATGAAACCGTTGGGAGAGATCATCCGGGGATTTGGAGTTGGGTGTCACCAATATGCTGATGACACCCAGCTCTATCTCTCCTTGCCATCTCACTCCAGGGAGGCTGTCGAAGTCCTGGAGCGCTGTCTGGATGAGGGCTAATAGGTTGAGATTGAATCCAGAAAAGACAGAGGTCCTACTGGTCAGGAAAGCTTCAATGCAGGTACTGAGTCATCTGCCGGTTCTGAATGGGGTTGCACTCCCCCTGCAGGAACGGGTGCGCAGCTTGGGAGTACTTCTGGATTCACAGCTCTCCCTGGAAAGCCAAGTGGTAGCTGTGGCCAGGGGTGTGTTTGCCCAGTTTCGGCTGGTGCGCCAGCTGCGGCCGTACTTGAGTTGATCGGACCTGACCACGGTGGTCCACGCCTTAGTGATTTAAAGACTGGATTACTGTAACGCGCACTACGTGGGGCTGCCCTTGAAGACGGTTCGGAAGCTGCAATTAGTGCAGAATGCGGTGGCCCGGGTGGTCACTGGAGCTAGGCGGTTCGACTCTGTTGAACTGCTGCTTCAGCGGCTGCACTGGCTGCCTATTCGTTTCCGGGCCCAATTCAAGGTGCTGGTAATGACCTTTAAAGCCCTTCACGGTTCGGGCCCCGGATATCTGAGGGACCGCCTTCTCCCATACATTCTGGCCCACTCTCTTAGGTCATCTGAGGGGGCTCTCCTGCGAGTGCCTCCTCTATCGCAAGTTAGGGGAGTGGCAACACGTGGGCAAGCCTTCTCTGCTGTGGCGCCATAACTGTGGAACTCCCTGCCAGGGAATCTGAGAACCACCCCCTCCCTCATGACTTTTCGGCGAGGGCTCAAAACGTTTTTGTTTCGTCTAGCGTTTGGGTGATGGGTTGTGGTCTGCCTCCTGTGTCTCAAGATGCTCTGCCATGCTGTTTCTCTGCTCCATACTGTCGCGTCGCGCCCCCCCCCAGTGGATTTTATTGTTTTTTAAATTGTTTATGTATGGTTATGTATTGTTTAAACTTACCGTATTGGTCTGAGTATAAGACTCACTTTTTTCTCCTAATTTAAGTTTTTAAACTAGGGGTGCGTCTTATAATCAGGCTGTTGCAATAATGCCAGTGATTTAATTAAAAAATTTTAATAGCACCAAACTTTAAGGGTGCGTCTTATACTCGGGACAATATGGTATTTTATGTATTTTAAATTATGTATTTTAATCTCTGTTGTAAGCCGCCTTCGGCATAGGAAAAGGCGGGGTATAATTTTTTTTAAATAAATAAATAAATTATACTGCCCTCTGCCTCTCTGTGCTACTTTGTTTTGGATAGATGAAAGGTATGAAGCAGTCAAGCACTCTATATTGTCAGTGACAGAAGCTCACTAGTTGTCTCTAAGCTAAGCACCCACCTGGAGGCCATTCTCAGCCCTTCTACCAGAGGTTATTTAGATAGAGACTTAACCTAGGACTATTTGCAGTCAAAGCCTGGGAGCTGGTTTTGCTCTAGAGTAGGTTTGATTTTGCTCCTCTTCCAAGGGCTAGATTTCCTCCCAGCACACAGGTGTACACATTTAACTCCTGTTGTGTATATATTATATACACCCTTGGGTAATTTTAAGCAACTGTTGTGAAGCTAAAAGAAAGAGCTGGCCTAGAGATTTTGGAACCTGGTTTGTGTTGTGACTAGTGGCATTTGATCCAAGATTCAGCAGCTTGCAATATGTGGATCTGTAGGTCCCCATCTTCTGTATGAGGAGAAGAACACAGGGTTCTTTTTTGCAGGGTTGTCGTGAGCACTGCAAGAAATGTTGGAGTACAGGACTCTTAATTGTGCTGCTGCAACAGACTGCTGGAATTTGCCATCTGTAAGTAGGTCTCCTTGTCTTTATTGCTTGGGAAAAACATTGTTCCTTTTCTTCCCTTCATCATGGCTATGGTGGCTAGAAGTTCTCCTTGTCTTTATTGCTTGGGAAAAACATTGTTCCTTTTCTTCCCTTCATCATGGCTATGGTGGCTAGAAGTTATTTGCCTAGATCAGCAATGATGATCTGCATTGCCGCAGTTGGTGTCTACTGGACACATTCTTCTAGTGGGGTGGTGGACACAGTTGGCAGCTCAGCTGCAGCCAGCAAAGCAGAAGGAAATCTAACTCATATTGCTGGCAGGTAAAAAGGTGACTCAGGGTGGTTTCCATTTCCCCCCCTCCTGGGTATTCTGTGTGTTGGGTGAAACTGCAAAATTAAGGGTGCTCAGCCTCCGAGGACAATGGCCAGGCTCCTGTTTGGTCCATGTTTTCAAAGAATGCCGAAGGGTGCCATGTAGACCTGAATCAATTTGCCACTCTGTCCATTTTGACACTTCCGCTCCAACGTGATGGCTTCTGCCTGCAGTTTTTCCCCTGCAGTGACAATGGGAGGCTCCCTTTCCCCTGACTTCTGGCTGCCTCTTTGTATCAATGGATGCCTTCCCAGTATTCCCACAGGCTGGATTTTAATAGAACTGGCATGGAGAGTAAGAAAAACAGAACATCACGGTATTAAGCGAAGAAGGGGACCGTCTGTTTTAAAAAAGAAAAGCAGCAACGCAGGCTTGTCCCAGTGAGTTTATGGTTGCAGTTGCAATGAACGTGGCTGTGCATGTGTGCATGCATGTGCGTAGAAAGAACTGAATATCTGATGCTGCCTGATAGTCAGTCAGGCCCTTAGATCACCTAGCGGCTCAGCATTGTCAACACCGACTGGCAGCCACTCTCCAGGATTTCAGCCTCAGGGGTCTTTCCCAGCCTTACCTAGAGAGGCTGGCAGGGATTGAACTTCAAACCCTCAGCATGCAAATCAGGGGCTCTACCTCTGAACCACAGTCGGGGGGGGGGTCACGACCCAGTGGCTAAAGAACACTGCTCTATACTTTTTTGAGGGTGCACGTGTGCATAGCATCAGCACATGGCATCCTGGACCTTGCATAGCTGCCAGGGTCCACCAACCACTTCCACCTGCCTTTTGAGCTCCTCCAGGGAGGATTAGGTCCAGCTTCCCCCCCCCCCCCCACAATGCCTCTGGCCAGTAGTATTCTAGGCCATAAAATACTAGTGTATCCTTTCCCTCCCTCCCTCCCCCCCCCAGGAAGGATGGAAGGTCCCATCCTTTCTTTGCAGGCAAGATAGTGGGTTACACTGAATTTGGTATTGGGCTGCAGCAAAATGCAGCACTGAGAATCTGATGTTGTTTTTAAAGAGCACGTTTCTAGCACTCATTGCTGCAAGACATTGCTTGAAAGTGTGTGGCAAATCCTTGCCAACATCTGAGGCACCAAAGTGGTGGTTGAATGAGCTTCCAAGAGGCACAGGCCGGGGTTTTGTCCCCTGCGTAGCATTTCTCGCATCAGCGGTAATTGCAGAACCATGCGACTATGCTTACGGTAACTTGCTTGTAGCTTAGTCCAGTTGCAGAACTAACTTTTTCTGGATGCATAATTCTGATCCACCCAGAATGCAGCACAGTGTTTGCTGTGCTTGTACTGCCAAATTGATGTTTTCCTCTCCTTCCAGCTGTTTGGAAAACTTCCTGTCTGTAGGGGTCTGTGTTATGAAAACACAGGGCTGCAGTTCTTTTCCAGACAAAAGCAGCAGTGCTAAAAATAGCAAGAGGAAGTTAAGGAATTGAGCCCTGCAATGCAATGGGGCAGGGGGAGGATTGAAAGCAGCCAGATTGAAAGCAGCCAGATTCTGATGCTGGCCTGTCAGTTCCAGGCCCCAGCAAATGGGGTATTTGTGAATTCTTGTATTTTGGAAGAGATTTGGGGAATGCTGCAGATGGAGAATTCTTTCATGACCCCCTTGGATGCTTTCTCTTAGCAAGGGAAAGGCTAAAGCATTCAAGACTTTTTCACTGAGGAAGAAGCAAACTACAAAGAGAGGTCTCAACAGAGGCATTTTGAAATGAGGCCTAGTGTCGAGAGAGTGGATCTAGAAATTTTTTTCGCCCTCCCAGTATGTCTGTCTTTACATTTGCAGAACTTATTTGTGAAACAATATGCTTCAAGATGCGAGGAGGGCCGATGGCATTAAAAGGGGATTATTTATACACGTTTGTGGATGGAGAGGAATTCATCAGTACCTGTTAGCTGTGATGGCTGTGTGGAACCCTCGTGCTCAGAGTATAACTCTGAATACCAGTGTGTGTGTGGGGGGCAACAACAGGGCAGGACTGTGACCTTCCTCCTTATTGTGGGTTTCACATATGCATCTGGTTGACCACTGTGGGAAGGACAATGTTGGACTAGATGAAGTTTAGATCAGATCCAGCATAGCTCTCCTATTTTTATTAACCATGATGGAAAGGATTAGAGCCTCCATGCTCAGAGGCAGTCTACCTCAGAGTACCAGATATTAGGGACATAAAACTAGCTTTCGTTAAAAAATAAATGTCTAGTCCTTATGATGGTGAAGGAAAGTCTGGAGAGAAGTGAGCAATGCCCAGTGCCAATTAAGAGGAATGGAGTTAGGCCTTGAGCAAGATTTGCCAGTCACCACAGGGGAGGGACTTTGACGCTCTGTAGAACTACTTGCCCTTCATCATGGCTTGTGGAAATATGACAAGCAATGCAAATGATATGGAAAAATCTTGCCTTGGGAACTTGTACAGAGTATACAGTACTCAGTTCTTGGTGTCACATAGAGGCTAAGAGAATGAGCTATGATCAGGACTTCATTGGTTTGAATCTGCCATTACTTCACTCAGTAATGCCTCAGTCTTCTCCATCTGCAATCTGGGGATAATAATGCATACTTACATGATGATTGTGAAGACGGCATTAAGAATAATAGATATGATTTCCTTTGCCCACTTAGAAGACGCCATACAAATGTGTTGTTGGGTTTGTAACCGAGATGAAGCTGAACAGACTGGCCAAGGAATGTTGTTTGTCCATCTCTCCATCCTACCCCATGCCATCAAATTAGCGCTTCTGTTTTATCATCCTCCGAGGTCCAGGCTTTCACCAGCCTTAGGAAGTTGTCACCGCTTGCTGTTTTGACTGGCTAAAAATATCTGAGAGGAAACTGAGCCAAAGATAACTCTGACCCCGAAGGCTTTGCCTTGTATTCTGCCCAGTCGAGAAGTGTGTGTGTGTGTGTGTGTGTGTGTGTGTGTGTGTGTGTGTGTGTGTGTGTGTGTGTGTGTGTGTGTGAGAGAGAGAGAGAGAGAGAGAGAGAGAGAGAGAGAGAGAGAAAAGGGCCTTGAACCCGTGTTCCCTTTTCCCAACTTGTTGGAATGTGCTCTGCTACCACAGCTTCCTTGCTTGGGCCAAAGAAAACAGCTGGACAAAACATGTGGCCCTTAAAATCTTCATTTTATTTAAATCCTTTGTAGATGTGTGACGCTGCTTCTCTTACTAAGGTGGGGTACTAAGGTGGGACTAATGGAAATGGCTGCTGCAAGGGGTGGGTCGTGGCCAGTGGTTTAGCTGGCTTTAAAAGGGGGTTGGCGAAATTCGCGGAGGAGTGGTCTATCAATGGCAACTGGCCATGTGGACTAAGAATGGAGCATCCATGTTCAGAGACATCCATGTTCAGAGAATGGAGCATCCATGTTCAGAGTTGTAGCTGGGGGGCAAACAGCAGGGATGGGCGGTTGCCTTCATATTCTGCCTCTGGGTTTCCTGAATGTGAACTTGAATCTGGACTCAAATAATCTGTCATGCCTCTTATAGCTCCAGTGGGCATGGCCACTTTGGGAACAGGCGATTTTCTGGGCCGCAGCTGTGTTGTGTTCATGATTGTTAAAAAAATAGTATTCAATTAGGCCCAAATTCTTTTCTGGGCCTTGAATTTCCTTTTGTTGCAAATACAGTAGTGACTGCACTCCCAGCTGTGAGTGCTTCCGTGCATCTGGGGCTACCACCGAGCCCCTGGCCCATCTTGTACTGCCCCTCCACTCCCAGGGGTCCTGGGGTGGCTGAAAAGGCAGAAGAAACCCGCCTTGTGATAATGAGGAAAATTCAGTGAATATGTCCATCTGTCTCCCCTGTAGCTGTGGGAGGCCTTATTGAGTTATCTCTCTGTGTGAATGGAAGAGCAAACAATGCATCTCTCTCTGTCTAGCGGCCTTTCTCCATTTTCGGACAGGACCTCTCTTGCCAAAGCTCTCCTGGGACGTAGCCGAGAAAAGATGCTTTCTTTCCTGGGACTCTTTTGTGACTGATCAGCTGTTTGATCGAGGCCATCTGCTCACTGCACATTTGGGGAAGGACCCTCCTGGGCTTGGGGAGGATGAGCCAACACTCAATCTGCCTGTGCTGCTGACTCTTCATCTGTGTGAAATAAATGCCTGGTGATGCTGGAGTTCTCTTGGCAGTTCTGTCCTTCTGAGCCTGAAAGGTTGGAAAATCTATCTGCCTGTTCAGAAGAACGTGAGAATGATCTTGGCTAAGGTCAAGGTCCATCTCCTTCTGTTTCAACAGTAGCCAAGCAGATGTCCGTGAACACAATGTTAGTGCTATGATTGTTGAAATGTGGTATATAAATACTAATACTAATACTAATACTAATACTAATAAATAATAATACATACATACTAGAAGGGTTGTAAGAGGCCATCTAGTCCAACCCCCTGCTCAGTACAGGTGACTGCAGCATCCCACTACTTGGAAACCTCCAACGAGGCGGGAGAGCCCACAACTGCACGAGGCAGACTGTCCAGTGCCTGACAGTTTTTACCATTAAGTAATTCTTCCTTGTGACATGTCTAGCCTCAATCTACCTCCCTGTAGTTTCAACCCGTCGGTTTTAGTTCTACCCCCATGAGCCACAGATTCAACGTAGGCTGACCCATCTTGCTCACTACTGGCCACTCTGATAGGTAGACATTCTCCAAGGACCTTGGCAGAGAGAGGCTTTTCCAGCTCAGGCTGCTGCTGGTGGTTCTAATTTATATCACCCCATCCACGCTTTCTGTAGAAGAGCACCAAGCGACTTGCACTCCAGCTGTCGAAACAAAGGAGATGACGGAAAGGCTGAAGGCAGGGTGGACAAGGGAAGCATCTGTGACTGAGTTACACATGCTTAAGTTTAGCTATGGTAGGGAATGGGGACTGGAGCAAGGTGCCAAAGGTTCCATGGACAAGACAGGCCTGCCCTCAGTTCCTTTTGTGCCTGGAGAGGCTGGGGATTAAACCTGAGACCATTTGCATGGGCTGTGGCCTCTGGGATGCTCACTTGCAAGGCATGATGGGAGACGGAGGGCCTCCCAGGTTGTTCGCATGCCTTCGAGGTATATTGCCTCTGTATGTAGACGCTTCCTTTAATTAGCGTGCCCAAAAGTCGGGAAATGCTATCTTCTAGGCATTTGTGCAATCCTTTTCTGTTCTTTTAAGGCATCAGATATTACATACTGATGATTGCCACATCCTGTGGCGATGAATTTCCATGAGCTGATGCTGTATTGTGGGGATTTTTCCTTTTCTGTCCTGAATCTGCCAATCAGTTTCATTGGGTAACCTTGAATAACAGTCTTGTGAAAGAGGGAGAAAAATCTCTGTCGCCACTTTTTTCCATAGTATTCACAACTTTGTACGGTAAACCTCTATCATGTTCCCCTCGTAGTTAGTTCATTTGTTTTGCTAACCTAACAAGCCCCAAATGTTTTTGCCTTTCCCTGCAGTTCTAGTCCCTTCAGTTTCTTCCAAATCCCCCTTTGCATGTCCTCCACCAATGTGAAAGATGCTTCCATGTGATGTGACCCCACACTGCAGGAGCACATGTGTGAATAGCAGTGTGACGTGAGGGCTGCGGCGATTGCACGAAATTTTCCCATGCATCTGATATTCTGATGGGAGGGAGGGTGGATGCCAATTTGAGTGGGAAAGATCCAGGCAACTGGCATTGCATTATTTGCATGTGTGCGGCCCTGCAGTATGTGAAATCTGGTGCGTGAAATCTGCCTAGTGCATGTGTGAAGGGGCTTATATGGAGCCAGCTGCCGAGGACAGAAACAGAGGTGTGCTGGCACCATAGTCACCTCAAAGGCGGCCACACTCCTGGGGTGCTTGAGGAGCTTCCTTTAGCTGCTGGAGGCGGGTCATCCCACGGTCAGGAGATGGAATGCTTGGCTCCATGCATTTGAGACAGGCTTGCGTTCCAAAGCCAAAGTTACAAGTGGCGCCTGGGAGAGGATTCTGGGTGCCCACTGTGGTTTGGGAAAAGTTGGGTTGCAATTCTGGATCAACCACTAATGACAGAGAAAGCGTCTGGGAATGGACTCCTTGGGACCTCGCTGGCACTGCCTTCTCGCCCACAGTGATGATCTTGCTGGCGAGCTACATCTAGAGTAGCCAGCCAGATGATGCCGTAGGAGTTGGCTTGGAAGGAGGATGAGATGGAGACCTGAATGTGTCAGCAAGAGGAGAGATTCTGTTTCTGTCATGATCTAGCCTGGCCTCTACTTTGGGGGGCATTTCTGTCCCCCGCCCACCCCTGCTCGAAATGGTCACCTCTGATATAGGACTGGAGGCTGGGTAACTTCAGTGGGTGGCTGTTGGTTGTGACTAGGCAGGACTAAAGAAGGAAGAAGAGGAGGTGGCAACTGGGTACCAGACACTGCCCAAAAGAGAGGAGAAATTACATGGGGAACAGAAGTGGCAACCAGGTGCCACATAGCAGTACACGGAGGAGGAGAATAAGTTGCATGGGGAGCCAAAGGTGACACAGGGACCACACATGGTGGCAAATGTGGAAGGAAGAGAAAGAGAAGGAAAAATTGTGTGGGAGGCGGAGACTTGGGAATGCTATAACACAATGCTTTCTTCAGGTGAATGCTCTCTTTGGAGTTGCTTGTCTGTTTTGATTCTTCTGCCCCATCAGCTTAGAGCCCCATTTTTCATTTTGCCCGAGCTGCCACAGAAGGAAATATTTCACGCCTGTCCTGCACTCCAACAAGCGATTTTCTCACGGTAAACAATTTCCAGTAGAACCCGGCTGGAGCTCTGCAAAGCCAGAATGGAGAGCAGATCAACACAAGGCAGTCGCTCCAGCCAATGTAGGCTGCTTGCAAACCCTTCACCCCAGCTGGGGTTTATTTATAGCTGCCAGTGGCTTGCTAGAAGGGCAGATCGAGCCTTCCTTGAGTTCCCTCTTGGGTGTGTGTGTTTCATTCTCAAGAAGGCAGTCCGGAGTGTTCCCAGCTGCCTGGGCTGAAATCTGGAGCCAACTGTTTGGGTGTGTGGCCGCAGCCCCTGCACGCACCCTTGCGTAGAATAACAAACACAGGCGTACAAGAGTGAGTGATTCCAGCAGGGAAGGGAAGCCCAGAGAGAGAGAGAGAGAGAGAGAGAGAGAGAGAGAGAGAGAGAGAGAGAGAGATTATGCCACTTCTCTGGAGTGGGAAAAGAGAGAGATTTTTTGCTTGTAGAAATCCAAACTGGAGAGTCCTGAGCTAGAGGCAAAAAGTGATAGGATTTGATATGTCATCTCATTATTTTTGTGTGCAAATCTTATTTCTAGGCAAGTTTTTGTGTTCAGTGGCTACTCTTTTCCAATTGGGTGGCTGTAGACACTCAGTACCGAGGTTGGGTGGTGGGTAAAGCAGCCCTGCAGGACAGGAAGCTCACCCTGATTGCTGAATCATAACCTGGGAAAGACAAAATCCTGCATCTTTTGAATCTAGTCCTTTAGGCCTAGAACAGTGGATTGATGCTGGTGTTTGGCACACAGAATTCTATCCGCGGTAACCCCATATGCTTTTGCCTCCCTGTCTTTTACCTGGGACTGTTTTGTTTGGGGAAAATGGCAACTCCCAGTGACTCTTGATCAGAGGTATACTGCCCTTTAATATGGAGATTCCACTTGACTTGACCATCACGACAAATAGCCAGGGCTATCCTTTGATTGTGTGGATCACAACAAACTGTGGCAAATTCTTAAAGAGATGGGGGTACCAGACCACCTTACCTGTCTCCTGAGAAACCTGTATGCGGGTCAAGAAGCAACAGTTCGAACCGGCCATGGAACAACCGATTGGTTCAAAATTGGGAAGGGAGTACGGCAAGGCTGTATATTGTCACCCTGCTTATTTAACTTATATGCAGAGTACATTATGAGAAATGCAGAGCTGAATGAATCGCAAGCCAGAATCAAGATTGCTGGGAGAAACATCAACAACCTCAGATATTCAGACGATACCACCCTAATGGCAGAAAGTGAAGAAGAACTAAAGAGCCTCTTGATGAGAGTGAAAGAGGAGAGTGCAAACGTTGGCTTAAAACTGAACATTAATAAAACTAAGATCATGGCATCTGGTCCCATCAATTCCTGGCAAATAGAAGGGGCGGAAATGGAAGCAGTAACAGATTTTACTTTTTTGGGTTCCAAGATCACTGCAGACGGAGACAGCAGCCATGAAATTAAAAGACGCTTACTCCTTGGAAGGAAAGCTATGGCAAACTTAGACAGCATCATAAAAAGCAGAGATATCACCATGCCAACAAAAGTTCGCATAGTCAGGGCGATGGTGTTCCCAGTAGCAATGTATGGTTGCGAGAGTTAGACCATAAGGAAGGCTGAGCGCCGAAGAATAGATGCTTTCGAACTGTGGTGCTGGAGAAGACTCCTGAGAGTCCCTTGGACTGCTAGGAGATCAAATCAGTCAATCCTAAATGAAATCAACCCTGACTGTTCCCTGGAAGGACAGGTACTGAGGCTGAAACTCAAATATTTTGGCCACCTAATGCGAAGAGAGGACACTCTGGAGAAGACTCTGATGCTGGGAAAGACTGAAGGCAAAAGGAGAAGGGGAAGGCAAAGGATGAGATGGTTAGACAGCATCACCGATGCAACGAACATGAAAATGAGCGAACTCAGGAAGATAGTGGAGGACAGGAAGGCCTGGCGGGATATGGTTCATGGGATCACGAAGGGTCGGACACGACTTAACGACTGAACAACAACAATCCTTCTCCTTCCTGAACTTGTCCAATCTCTTTTCAAAGCCGTCTGCATGACTGGCCATCATCACTTCCCATGGGCAAAATCTGTGAATGGGTTCGTGAAGATGTCCTTGAAAACAGGACATCTTCTGATTGCATGTATTTGCTAATTGTATTGGTGTTTACTGTTTTTAGTAAGTTATCAGTATTTGTGTAAATGTGAGTGGAGTTGTTGAAATAAGGCTTGGTTTTAAAAGAAAAAGAATGCAACTGAAAATACGAAACTGGGGCCTGGCTTCTGGACTATCGGGGGTAGGGCTTCCTGCACCTGAAAGTGGGGAGTGGGACCCCCAGAATCTGGCTCTTTTGCAAACCCTGGACAGAAGATGGGTGAGCAAACTTGCAGGCATACTCTCCAAAATGTTACAGGGCTACGCCATCTGGTGTCAGGCAGTCTTCATTGCAGCTACTGCATGAGGTGAGGGGTGGTCTAAGGACCAAGTAAGTGGTACAGAAGTATAACAGATGACTGTAATATTCCCTTGCCATGCCAAATGCTGACCCCATACCCATCCTCCTGATACTCCTTGTTCTCCTGCTCTAGCCCACCGCTGTCCTCTCCTCCACACTCCCTCTTCCACTGCATCCCTTTCTTCCTTTTCAAATTCAGGAAGTGGAAGGGCAAGCAAGGCAGGTGGAGCCCCCCCCCCCAGTCTGCCACCTGAGTCAACTGCCTCAGCTGACCTCAGGAAGAGGCCAACCCAGCTCTTGCAGGTCATCTCCCAGGTGACTGGTCATAAGCTACCAGATATCCCAGTTGTGTTGTTGCTCGACAGGTGTTAAGCACTTGAGTATATCCATTCAGTTGTTCTTGCGTAAAATCAAATACTGATGCCTAGCTTGTGAGTTACGGCAAAAAAATTGTTTGGCGCTGGTGTGGGAAGAATATGTCATTCCCAAAGTACAGGATTGATTAATCAAATCATCGGTATATTGTCATCATAATGGAAACAACTTTAACACATTTTAAGAAGAGAGTGGAAGACCAGGAAAACGTATTTCAGAAAAGCTTGGATTTATTTGATCCAGGATCCCTACAGATCAGGCCTCAAATCGGGGACCCTTGCGCCACTGGGGGAGCTAGTGGGGGCAGCTGAGATATGGGTGCAATGGCCCAGAATCCTCCTGCTGTCATGTGACATAGAGGTCCAATCCGGTGCCATAGAAGATTTGCTGCCTTCTCTCAGTCTCGGGAAGTTATTCTTCCTTCTGCGCCACTTGGCTACCAGGTCTTTGACCCGCTTGCCATTTCACCAGCTTCAGCCCAGTTCTGTGACCACCCCCACCCCCCGGGGTTCCTAGCCCACGCTTGGGCCTTAGCACCTGACTGGGAGCACCAGAGGACAGTTTCAACTGGACTCTCCCCCCGGCTGTTTCTTTCCTGAGCAACCTGGAAACAAGTCTCTCGTCCACACTTTTTGTACTGCGCTGTTTGCATATGGAATCTTGCACAACACAGCTGCACTGGGCCGGTCGGCCGCGTGGCTCAAGGTGACCGTCAGTCAGTCACTCCTCACCCTGTTCCCTGAGAAGCATGAGCTTGCCGGCCACCTCTGACAACTGGCCTGGCTTTTGCAGGCGTGCCCAACAAAGAAAGGAATGAGGACGTGGCAAGAACACAAGGTACGTCCCCAACAGGAAGTTTTGAGTAGTGTGTCATGCGTCCGCCTGTAAGTGCTTGCAGGTACCTGCTTCCACCTCTGGCCCCAAGACGTGGCAAGTATGTAAGCTGAAGTCCAGGGATGCCTGTCAGATGCCAAGGTCACATCACTCTGTCCTGCTCTTATGGTGGGGCAGAGTGAAGGAACGTGGGGGGCATATGAACCCCACATTTCCAGTTGATGTGCCCCCCCCAAAGGGCAAGCTGAATAGGTCTATCTAATCTCCCAGCTTTCCTCCAAGAAGCTCAGGGTTGCATAGATGTCCTTTCTACTCCCCATTTTATCTTCTCAACTTCCTGTGGGGTAGGGTCAGCTGGAGCAGAGTGGCAGGCCTAAGGTTCCCATGAGCAGTGAGCTCAGTGGGGATTTGAAGCCAGGAGTTCAGGACTTCCCCAGTCCTAGTCTAACCACTATACCATGCTGCCTCTCATATTTAGTGCTGTTGGCTGAATAGGGGACCAGGGGAAACAGCCAAGATAGTTTAGTGGTGGTGATGGGGAATGATGGCCATGCAGTGTCTGTTGTTTAAAGAGCAGCTAATTTTTGCAGAAAGAAAACGCAGCCCCGATTGGGCCAAGGCTGGGGTTGTGCTGTAGCTGTATAAAACCACACATGCTATTTCTGGCATCTTTTAAATATAGAAATCATGCAACTGCCCCCCTCCCCCAATGAAATAAGATTAAGTAACTCTCGGGTCTAGAAATTCTGCATGATTGCTGGTTTCACTGCAGGAGGTGAAGCTGAACAGGCGAAAAATCTTCCTGCTGTGTGAGGAAATGCTAAAAATAGACAGGGGATTCTAATTTTAAACTTCTCTCACAGTATTATCCAATTGGCTAATTAGGATCTTGCCAAGTTGTGGGCTTAATTTGCTAATTAAATCAGCCTGCCTTCTTGTGGCTTCCTGAAGCGTGAGATGGTGTATTGCTGAGTCACCTTTCCCTTGGACCTGGGTGTATGGTGCTGACTCAGGAGAATCTGGACAGTCCCGTCCCACTCCCAGCTGAAGAGGAGGACACCAGGAACGCAAAGAAACCCAGCTGGACCTGTGCCTAGTTCTGAGTTACATTACAGTGTCCACCATTTTTGCTTCAGCTGACCCTATTTACCAGGGACAGTCCTTATTTCCTGGCTGGCCCCAGTATAAAAATATATCAGCCACGCCTTGCGGCCAGCGCTACAACAAAGGAAAAGGGTAAGACCAGCCCAAGACTGCATCTTCTGTTTGAGGGTGGCGGCCAAATACTACTTCCCGTTACTCTGTGCGTGCGTGCGTGTGCCGGCTGCCTTCTCCATCACTATTCCTCCTCTTGCTCCCTGTATTTGAAAAGGACAAGGGGAACAGAGAATGGAAGAGGACGTGTGGAGGAGAGGAGTGAGTGGTCTCGGCGCTCTCTTTCACACTTCCTCCTCTGCGCCATTGCAGGTGCTCATTCCTCTGCACACTTCTTCTTCTACTCTGTTTGCCTCTTTCTTTTCAAAACCAGGTAGCAGGAGAAGGAGGAGCGACGGCCCTGGTAAAGGCCCTGGTTGCAGCATCCCATTTTACCGTCCAAAAGGAAGTGAAGTTCTTTCCATTGCAGACCCCTTGATTAACCCCAACAGTGAACCATGTTAATTCATGTGGCTTCCTGAAGCGTGAGATGGTGAGGTGGAAAAGCAGAGTAGAAAAACCAGGGTAGAAATATATTAAATAAATAAATTTTTTGTCAACCAGAACTCAAGAGTACAAAATCCAGGACAAGAGCGTGGCTTTATTTCCGGTCACCCGTCCCTTTAAAATACAGCCACAAAAATATTTCTGGATCACATGGCAGGCTTTCTTTCAGGATCTTAGGGGCAGCAGCACCAGAAAAAAAAAATGTTGTTGTGCACAGAAGAGACAAAGTATATTTCTAGGGTTTCCTCTCGCTCTCTAGTTTGCCTTGTGACATGTGTGCTATCACGTGCACATGTTCATTTCTTCAGGCAGGGCTGAATCCCTGTTGTCCCTTTTTGGGCATAATGGTTTTCCTCTTCCACTGTCTTTCATTGTTGATGTGTCGTAAAGACAGGTGGAATGAAAATAAACTCTCTCTTTACGCAGCCTGAGTTCAAAAATCGTGGTCTTTAAACAAATACACAGAGAATCCAGTGCTTGAAACCTTTCCAAACCCGGAGATGGGGTGGCAGTTGCTGGCGATACCGGTTTCAAAATGGACAAGTGTGCTCGGACATGTGAATGGAGGGGATAGAATGGAAGCCCAAATATTTCCCCAAAGGCGTGTCTGGCTTTAAGAGAGACTGGAAGGAGAGAGAAGGCAGTCGGTGAGTTGGCCCAGCATGCTGTGCCCACGGGTGCCCACTTACGCAACACACGTGTTGTCAGCCTGGTTGAATGGAAGGCGCTGTAAAGAAAAAAAACAACACAAGGTCACTGTGAATGGGAGGAGGTTGCCCGAGCCATAGAGTAGTGGGAAGCTCTTTTGTTGGGAGTGTGATAGGCTATTGTGGTGTCAGTTGTGTCCAGGCACCAGCATTTCAGAGGTGAAGACAGGACTTGCTTGTAACACACAGTGCTGATTCCAAGGATCAATTTTTTACAAAATTGTTTGCAAGATATATCTATCCTGCCTTTCTGTCCCTGAAGGAGCCCCAGAAGTGGCTTGTAAGTTATGAGAGAAAACGCACTGATTCAGAAAATCTCAGCTCCCTCCTCGCACTCAAGGCCAGCTGTTGGCCATCACCCCTCACTGGCCCTTCCCCTGACGGTTGACTGAGCAGCATACAGCAGATCTGCTGTCCCTCCATTTCTCTCGTGAGACTTCCAGGTCACATACAGAGCGAGGAGGCACCATCTCTATGTTGTCCAACCCCACCAGAGATCTGGAGGATCTTGGTGTCCTCTGCCCCCACTCCCCCAGCAAGGAACTCAACCTTCCATCGCAGGGGGTTGATGGGTGAATCAGCTGGGTCACAGCTGATTGATGGGCGCTGTGATTCTGGACATCACCACAACACATTTGAAAATGTTATAAAACAAAACCAAATAACCAACAAATGACAGAAACACTGAGAGTGCAGTATCACACAACCAACGTACGGGCCACAAGTTCAAATAAATGCCTGCCTAAACCACAACATTTTAACCAGGCAATGGAACATTAATAATGAGGGGCCCAGTCGGGCCTGAAGGGGGAGCAGGTAGTACAGGCTGGGGGCTGCGACCAAGAAGGCCCTGTCATGTGTCGTCCCTGATGTATTTCACACGGAGAAAGAGGGGGAGCAGCAGTGAAGGTGGGTGGACAGACAGAGGTGGCCATTTCCCACCACCCTGTTACCTTAGGCATCTGTCTCAGTAAGCCTCATAGATGGTCTGGCCTGGGGTCCTTCCATCTAACTGCTTGCGTGCCTAACCCCACAGTGCCCTGGTGATGATACATCATACTTTGTAAGGCTTTTAAAACCTCTCTCCTCTTTTATGTTTTACCCCAATTGAACCCACTGGTCTCAGGGAAACTTGTTCTGTGCTTCTCGTGAAATTCCATGGATGTTTGGCTCACATAAGAATCTCTGGATCCAGTGTGGATTTTGCTTTAAGCAAAACGTGGTGCCATTGCCTCTCTCTCTGCATCAGCAATGTTATTCCGCTGTCTCCCTTCTCCATCAGTTGAGGCAGTGGAGTCTCCTTTGGCAGGAGGGAGAAAAAGGGCCACCCAGGCAGGAGAGGTTAAGTGGTACTTGCTGGCTGTGGGAGCTGTTGAGAGAGTTATGTGTGAAGATATGTTGAAAGCAGAGTTTGAAATGATGGGGTAATGAGTGCCCTGGATAATGATGATGATTACACCTTCAAGGTGCCTGCTGTTTTACAAAGTTTAAGAGGAGGTCCCTGCCCGGAGGAGCATACACCCTAAATGGCACAGAGGAAGGAGAGATTAATGGAAATGGAAGTAAATCGGATTTGCTCATTCTTTGCCTGCTCTGTAGAGGTTTCTGAAACTGTTGTGGAGTCCAACTTACCCCAGCATATGTGTGTGTTTTTGTTAACTTGAAACATGGCTGAAAGCCTCAGGACTATAGAGCCCTTGTGTGTGCTCGAAATTAACAACAAAGTAGGCTGTGCTCTCTCATTGTCAGATCTCCATTTATCCTTGATGTGAGACCCAGTTCAGCTCTCTTGCATTCACTGTTGTTCCCCAGCACCTGGTATTCAGAGGTATACAGTCTTTAAACATGGAGGTTCCATTCATGATTAACAGCCATTGATAGGCCCATCCTCTTTTCTCCCCATGAATTTCTCTACTCGCCTTTGAAAGGTGTCTTTGCTGACATGCCTTCTGTCTAGGGTCTGGTTTGTGTGTAGACTGAGTTGGGAAGGGGCAGGTGGGTGAATGTTTTTGCCTTTGAGTAGAGGGTCCGGCTAGATGGTCTTTGGCTTTGTTGTGATGCAGCAAACAAACAGAAGCGCTTGGCTACTATATCACATACAGAGGCACTCATTATTGCGGCAAGTTCTGCAGAGGGTTATTTTTATCCCCTTTTGAAACCACTTTGGCCTATTTTTGGAAAAAGAAGCCAGCTCTCGGATTTTCTGCATGTCAACAGTGATCTCTAGTGGACTGACTGGGACAGCAGCTGCATACCTTTCACCACTGAGGAACACACTTAGCTGGGAAAAGGTGTGAAGATGCCAAGAAGAGCTGGATGGAACCTCTCACAGTGGCTGGGTGGGGTGGGAAATCCCTTTTTCCTTAATTGAACTTAAATTCAAAATTTGATTCAAAATGATAGACGTATGGCGCAATCCTGTGTATCTTCGGCACCAGGAGAACGCGCACTCACCTGGTGCTGGGTGTCACAAAAGTGCCGTAAAGCACTTGCATGACACCGACTCACCCCCAACAAAGTGTCCCCGCACCTGCCAGAAAGTCCAGCCCCGGCCGGTGCAGGAGCAAGAGGAGGGCGGACTGGGTGGTGAGGGGGGGGGGTTTGCCATTGGTCACCCCAGGCCAGGAGAGGGCAGGGATATCGGTGGGCAAGATCCGCTGATATCCAACGCCCTCTCCCAGCCCGGGTTGCCCCAATGCCTGGGCCTCGGATGTATGCCAGCTCCAGAGCTGGTGTACATCCGAGTAGGCCCATAGGACCTGGGCCGCCTTGCACCTGGGGAAGGGAACTATCATCCCCTTCCCTCGAGGTGCACCCGGACTGACCCAGGGCAGCCCAGAACCTGGATAGGATACCATGGCTGGCCATTTAGGCCGGCCAGGTATCCTTTCATAGGATTGGCTGCCCGAAAGATGCCTTGAGAGAGATTGGAGCTGTGGTATTTTGAATCTCAGGAGAATGTCAGGGCATAAGCATTCACTCTGCAGCTGTGACCTCATGGGAAAGGTCAAGGGATTATGAAAAAAGCAGATATGAAACCAGCTTTTCTTTACATTGCAGCAAAAAATCATGTTGTAGCCTCCTGCTTGGATTGAACCACTTCAGTATGCAGGTGGAGAGATGTTTGAATGCTCCCTCATGTGCACTGACCTCCTTGCAGGTGGAAAGCTAGCACAGCCAGGAGAGAGTAATCCTTTAGTTCGTTTAATGCCGTGGAAAAGCATTTCAAAATGCTGGATCATCAGTTATATTCATGATGCTCCAGCCCCATCTCAAGAACCTGGGTTCAGGTTTGGTTCCTTTGCAAGTTTTAACAGTTCAGATGCTCACTTGAAAAAGCAGCTTGGAAACGGCGTCAGAGCATTGGAACGGGTCTACATTTCATTAAAAGCAAAAGATCTGGATATTATTCTGCATTAAATGTAACTCCATAAAATGTGTGCAATGGAGCATCAGAGAAGATGCTCTAGCTGGCATATCACTCTTGTCAGGGCCATTCAGAGGAATTTTATCAGGGGGTACAAAGTTTCTTCTGGGCCCCTTCCCTACATATAAATTTGGCTCCTGGGGGCCCCTTTTTTTGCTCCAGGAGTCAGGACCCCTTTTTGACCCCCTTTTTTTTGCCCTGGGCCTGGGTACAAATTAGCCCTTAACCCCCCTCAGAGGCCCTGACTCTTGTCTCCTGCACACTTCCTCTCCTCCATACTTCCTTTTTCATTCTGTTTCTGACACTTTAGCCCAAGGCTCCCCTCTCCTCCATGCTTCCACTGTGTTCTAGAATCTCCTCCACACTTACTCTTCTGCCCCAATCTTCCCTCCAGGGAGCCAGAAAAGGAAGAGGGGCAACAGAGGCAGGTGGTAAGCTCCCTCCCCCTGCCAGTCTGCTGCCTGTGGCGACCACCTCTCTTGGCTGCCTGGACAGGCCAGCCCTCATTGTACAGAAGAGACGTGCAATAAGTCTGTTTGAAAGCTATTTCAGAATTTCCTTTGCCTCCTTTCAGCCACTAGAGGGCATCACAGCCACAGATCAATAACGCTTTTATCCCAAACTGACACCCATCGGACCGGAGCCTGTCTGCTCTGACTTAAAAATCTTTTCCAATAACATGCAAACATCAAACAGGAAATTTGAATCTGTGTTACTGGGCTGACACCCGGCAAATGGAAATATAAAGGAATAGCTGTCAAGGAACAAATGTGCACCCAACAATATGGGAAGTTGCAGATCAAAGCAGGAAAGCTCTCTGGGATGACAGTTATTTAGAAATTGTGCTTCTTTAAACATGCAGTTAATGAGAGAGGAAGTGATTGTCTGGAAGTCAGGGAACTAGCATCATCATAAGAATTTGCCTGGCTAGAGCCACGCGTGGCCATCTGCCCCAGGGATGAGCAGACCTTCTGTCTCGGCTGCTGATCCTCTTCTTCTTTTGTTCTTAGACCCTCTTATGGTCCACTGATGAAATTGACAACACGAGCGCATATTTAGAATCTCTGGACAGAAAAGACGTCTTTAACCTCTGCTTTTTAATTATAAGTTTTGATTGAATCTTAAAAATGAATGTCTACCCTACAAAAGTTGCATATTTCAGCAGCAAGCCTACTTGTGATTGAGCAATCTCATCAGATGCAAATGTATTTTTCTTGGAATATAGATATGTGGCAGAACTATTTGCTATCTCTAAGGTTCTATTTTCCCAACAAAATTGTGGTTTCCAGTTCTCGCTGTGTGTGTGTGTGTGTGTGTGAGAGAGAGAGAGAGAGAGAGAGAGAGAGCGCAGCTGAGAAAAATTGCATTCAGAGGTGTCCAGATTGGAAGAATTTAACGTGGGTTAAATGTAAATGGAGACTCAAGAACAGACTTGCCCCAGTGGCCACCCTGCTGCTTTGTGGCAGTGGGGATGTATGTGGCACATGAATGTGTGTAGCAGGTATTTTGGTAGCGTGGCTAAGTAGGTCAGTTATTTTGGTCGCTCATTATTACGTGTGAAAACTGTATGCGGCAGATGTACTCCAACATAAGGTGATGGCTTAATTTGGGGAGCTGTCTTCAGTTATTACACATTTGGAGGATGTGTTTAAATGACTCCATTTCCTGAGCAGTCATCTTTCAAAGGCTGATGTCTTTTGGACACGTTGCTGGGAGTCTAATTCCCGGAGTGTGAACGTCCCTTGTGAAGACTCATGTCTCATTTTCCTTCATGCTGCACACGGAGTGGGATTGATCTGTAGTGCTGGTGTGGCTGTGAGCCAGTTGGTTTCCCCTTGCTCTTCTGTTCCAGGCAAAAATTTGGGACTCCAGCCCTGGAGAGCAACCAGGGACTCCAACCTCCAGGGGGCTACATTGGAAAACATATCCTGAGTAGCTATTCAGAACTGGACAGAGGTGGCCCAAGGCTTTGGGATATCTGAACAGGGGCACCAAATGCTGCCGCACCTCCTCCCCTTACTTTGCTGCTGCCACTGCCACCACCTTCCTCCTCCACTGCTGCCTGGCTTGGTGACAGACATCATTGTGTCCTCCTCGTGTCATGTATGAAAAGGAGGAGGACAGAGTGGAAGAGGAAGTGGAAAAGAGAGTGGTGGAAAGGAGAGTAGAATCTCTTGTGAGATGCTCTAGTCCTCCAATCACCTCTCCTCCACTTCCTCTTCTGCTCTATTCGGCTGTTCTTTTTCAAATACTGTGAGTATGGAAGTAGGAGGGGCAGCAGAGGTGGTGTCCCCCACCCCCGCTAATCTGCTGCTTGCCTGGTTTCAGCAATAAGTAGTGGGGTTTGGACCCAGTTCCAGAGTAGACAGCAGGGATCGGAGAGGCTAGAGGCAGACAACATGCTTGAAAACCACTTTGGAGCTTCAGTTAGCGCAGAATATGGCTGCATGAATTGTGGCCAGTGCCAGGCAGTTTGACCACATCACTCCGTCGTTACATCAGCTCCACCGGTTGCCAGTCCGTTTCCAGATGCAATTCAAGGTGCTGGTTGAAAACCCTAAATGGTTTAGGGCAAGGGTGCCTGAAGGACTGCCTTTCCCCTTGTACAGTGATCCTCTCCCCTGAGGTCAGCAGGCAGCCCCCCCCTCCAGGTGGGTTCCACTTGGTTGGCAGCGGTTCAGAACAGAGCCTTGTCCGTGGTGGCACCCTTGTGTAATTTCCTATCATTGCAGTCAGATTGCCTCCTTCTCTGCCTATGTTTCATCATGGTTCCTTCGCCATCTGTTGCGAGCTGCCTTGGGTGCCTACCAAGGGGAATATGCGAGATGCAGGTGCTTTATGGTAAATAAATAATGGAGCTGACTTAGCAGAACCCAACCAGTTGTTGCTCTGTTGGTCTGCGGTTCCTTGGAGCTGTCCAAGATCCAGTTAGCCTGCTTCTGGCTAGAGATTTTAGTCTACTTAGGCAACAGCTGGATGGAGCTACAGTAGTCATGATACACACCATCTGTGAGAATGGTGTTCTGCAAAGAATTGGGAAGTGCCGCCTTGAGTGCCCTTGCTGGGAGAAAGGCGGGGTATAAATTCTTTAAATAAATAAAGGCAGGTCCCTGCCCTAAGGCACCTACAATCTTAATAGGTGCAAAGGAGACAACAGAGGAAGAGCAGGCAGGAATAAACTGAGGAAGAAGCCATGATTATTTCATGAGTGTGCATTTGTGTTCAGTTATAACAGAGCAGGGAGAGCTGGGCCAAAGTTTTCATGGAAAAGGCTGGTTTTGAGGAGGGATTTGAAGGAAATAAGAGGGGATATATGGCAGAGGCATTCTGAGAAGGCAGTTCCAGGCATCAGTGGCATGAAAGGAGAAAGGGCACTAGGTGGAGCAGGAGAACTCTTCAAAATGTGATGCTCCAAAATGAAATTCCCTGTCCAAAGAAAAGTAGCATGTCAGGGGAAAGGCCCCTGCCTGGTACAAGGCTTCTCTCTGACATCTAGTATGGCCTGAAGTGATACAGCCCCAGACCCAGGTGGTCTAGCATCTGTGGGAACCACACCATGGTCTCTGCAACCTTCTCTCTCTTCCTCTCGCTCTCTAGTCCATGCATCATGCCGTTTTTTTTCCTGTGCAGAATCAACACAGCCTTACTAGTTTCTGCTACGAAGTCTTAACATGCAGCCACAAATCCGGGTTGATGCTTTCCTTGCAGTGGGCATGTAGGTGATCTCGCCTTCCTGGAAGGATACTCTGTCGAAATATCTAAGGGTGCTTGATTAAGCCTGGTAATGAGCATTTGGAAATGAAAAACACCCAAGCAGCTGTCTCTCTGGAGATCAAACTGTATTTCTGAAAAAGAATCTCCTCCCAACATTATTTGTTTCAAACGAGAACTTCAAATATTGTTTTCTTCTTTCTTACAATTTATTGTATGGTGACAGAAATTCTTAATAATTAATCTGGGGGAATTGGTGATGCCCCGATTTTGGAGTGCTCTAACAGTTACCTGAGTTGAGTTTTTCCTCCTATATCATTTCTTGGCCTGAATTTACAAAGAAATGACCCTAATTTTACAAAACCAGATTAAAAAGGCAACTCCCCTGGGGAATAGTAACCCATTTTTTCTAACAGTTGTTGCTGGGGGGGGGGGATGAAATGAAGGATGGCCATTTGGTTCGCTATTCATTCATTCATTCATTCATTCATTCATTCATGTATTTTCATTAAATTTTTTTCATTTACTTAATTAATATTATAATAGTTTATTCTGAGATGAATGACCAGAGCTCCAAAAGAGGAATTAATAAATTCATCATTTGAAATTCATTAGTTGTTCATTAGGAGTGCATTTGAGTTAGGAAGTCCCAGTCGCCTTAGGACATGAATTGGCAGGAGGTGCCTTCCTCTCTTGCCCAAAGTCTTCTCTCACACTCTGGTTTAAAAAAGGAAGAAAGGGAGTGGAACAGGAAGTGTGGAGGAGAAGAGAAAGGTGAGCTGGAGCATCAGAGACACTCTAGCCCACTACTCTTCTCTCCTTCACACTTCCACTCCTGTTCCCTTCCATTTTGAATCAAGAAGCAGAGGAGAAGTGGTGATGACCATCACACCACTGGGTAAGGAGGGGGTGGCGGCCACCCCCTCCTTACCCAGTGGTGGTGATTAGCATGCCACTTCAAGAACTGGATTGTCTGGAGCCATCGTTAGCGTTCACTTACAAGGATCTCATGGAGCAGGTCCCATTCCCTGATTTAAATTTTCCCTCCCACCACCAAAGCCAACGTTAGCTGCAGAGGACAATCTTTTACCCATAAGTTTTCCCCATTGCAGCTAATAACATCTTCAGGGTGATTTGGATCAGGGCCATGGCGCACAGGGGAAAGGGTTGGAGCCCCTGCCTTGTGCCATGCTCCTGCTCCAAATCGGTGGAGGTCCCTGTGGCTGCTTCTGCAAGAAGACTATTTGTTCCCATCCCTCCATAAATCTTTTCAATAAACTTCAACTTTAGAATTTGATTAGGAGGGACACTTAAATTAACCAACGAACTTCATCCTTAGCTCTTATCAATGTTTTAGGGCAGGGAGGTTTGATAATTGTACAAATGGAATCACATTTAAAGCCCCCCTCCCCAAATTCCAGTGGTGTCTGTACTTCTGTCAACAACTCTTCCTTGTGATGGCTAGACAAAACCTCCATATTCAGAGGCACAACCTTGGAATAGCAGTTGCTGAGAGGAGCAATAGCAGGGGAAGTCTACTACTTTCATGCACTTCTTCTGGACTTCTTGGAGACATTGGCTACTCAGTAAGGGAAGCAGGATGCCAGACCAGGTCGTCCAGACAGAACCCAGATCCAAGTAGGTCCTTACTTGGAAATGGCCCAGGACATGAGAATTTGGAGTGTGCAAATGTAACCTTTTGCAAGCAAGATAAACTTGCTGGGAAAATATCTCCCATGAATTCAGGGCCAGCCAAATGTGAGGAAGTGAATCCTACTTTCCCGATTCATAATCATATCCATCTATTCCTTTTCCAAAACCTCTTGGCTTTGAGTTTCAGAGATCGAATAAAATGCCAACTACGGTATCTATTTAGAGAGAGCATGGCAAGGACTGGATTCTGCTCGTCTCAGCAGAAAATGATGGTGCCTCCCTCTCCCCTCTAGGGTGTTCCCTACAATGGGTGTGTGGCTGGGGGATTCCTAGAACTGTTCCTGTGAGGAGGGGGCAGATCTTGGAGTGTTCAGAGAGGTGGATCCAAAACCCATCCTCATCTTGGGATTTCATTGAATTACTCCATTTGGTGGTGGTGTTCAAAACTTTGTTTGTTTCCTGATGGGTTCGTCACAAACTGTGTTTGTTTTGTTGTAATTTTGTTCATTTTCTCTGCTCCTGTATGTTTTTCTTTCCCATTTTCTTCAACAGTAAATCCAGCTGCTCTTCCTCTGCCTGCAACTTCTGCACTTTCTGTGCAGTTGGCACGAGATGTTCAGGCATGTGGGGTCATTTTGTCTCCCATTGACCAAATCGGCCCAAGACCCTTTCATGCCCGCTGAGACAGTGCACCGAATACTGACCTGCCCATTACAAATCTAAGCATACCAGTTGCTACCTCTACTGGTCTTTTTCGTTCCCCTGCTTCCTGAATTCTAAAAGGAAGCAGAAGAGGAAGGTGGAAGAGAGAAGGGTGGTGGGCTAGCTTAAGCCCACCCCTCTGTTCTCCTCCGCACTTCCATTACATTCCAGACATTTGAGCCCAGCATTCTCCTCTGCCCCAGACTCTTCTTCTGCTCCATTCCCCTTGTCCTTTTCAAATCCAGGGAGAGACTGCAGGAGTAGGAGTAGGAGTGATGGCCTCCACAATCCACTGCCTGAAGCGACCACCTCAGTCGGCCTCATGGATGGGCCGACTCTATATCCCTGAGTCTCTTTGGAGAAAGTCAGCTTTGCCACATCTATATCTTTGCAGAGACAAATCTAAGCGTATCTAGGTTATATATTATAGATGCAGACATACATATCTAAACATACATAAGCACTTAAACACTTGCCGGCACATTGGTAAATCACCTCTATATGCAAATATAAATTCCTGATGAAATCGCAGAGCTGTCAGAAGTCAGAACACAGGTGTCTGAAGGTATAAATACAGGGCTTAATAAATATTTTATCCACGACAATTTCAGAAATGTCATCTTTGAAAACATGGAAATACTGCCTCAGGAGAACCAAAATATTTAATATCTTTAGGAATGCTTTAAAGAAAACCGTCCCAGCAGGAAGTTGCAGGGGTGGGGAAGGGGAGAAAGGGAGGATTCGAGGTGTTTCTAGGAAGTCTGATTTTGTGGTATCTAACTGGAGCTTCCATGTTTAGGGGCAGTCTATCCAGTTTTATCAGTGTTGACTGGGGGTGATAGCTACATAGAACCTCTATGTTTGGGGCAGTGTGCCTCTGAATACCTGTTGAGGGGGGAGGCAGACAGCACAGGTGGACTTTGCCTTCAAGGCCTCCTCCTAGACTTCTGGGAAGCATCAAAGGGTGCTCATCAACCAGTTCCCCACAGGGGCCAACCAAATGCTCCCACATGCGCCCACAAGCAGGTCTTGAAGATAGGAGTCCTCCCCTGCCTTGCCCCTGCAACTGCCTCTGAACGCAGAGGTTCCCCTTACCATCCTAGTTAACACTCAGTGATAGATCTCCCCTCCTCCTCTGTGAGATTTCCGATTCTCATTTCAAGCCATCTGAACTAGTGGCCAATACAACAGTTTGTTCCACAGTCTGCATGGTGTGAAGAAGTCCTTCCTTTTGTCTGGGTTAATGTTCCTGCTGAACTACTTCATTGCATGACCCCTGAGTTCTAGTATTTTGAGAGAGGGAGAAAAACCTCTCTCTATCCACTTCCACTCACATAATTTATAAACCTCTATCCTGCCCCCCCCCCAATCTTAGCGGCCTTTTATCTAAACTAAAAAACAAAACCAACAAAAAAAACCCTGAAATAACTTTCACCTTTCCTTGCCTGGAAAGTGCTTCACCCTCTGACCATGCAAGTTGTGCTTTTGTGGAGATCATGTACACTGCCGATGTTGCTTGAGACAATGGAAGCTAGGGACAGGCCCCTTCTCTCTCCCTTCTGGAGTATTCTAGACCCCTTCTTTGAACACTGTGGATTCATTTAAGGGGCGACACCCACCAAGTCCCACTCTGGATTCCCTTTCTGCAGTTGTTGTTCTTTGACCTGAAATGATGAAATCATTAATTAGATTTTATTTTCCCTCTCTGTCTTTGTGGAGAGGGGGAAAAATTAAAAATGCATGCACTGCATGGGAGTAGGTTATGTATATTTTATTGATGTATAATTGGGATTGTTGTTGAGTTTCTGGGAAGGTGTGATGACAGCCTTTTCAGGTCATAAAGATGTTTGATGCACTCACAGTTATTTTCCTCCAACACATCGGTGCCTTTCCAAAGCACAAGTGCCTTTCCAAAGCACAATGGCCGTATGTGAAGCTGTCAGGAAATGGTTTGCACCTTGAATCCCCAGGGGTCTTTGGGGTCCCTCCAAAGCTTATCAGGGTTTATCAAAAGACCAGTAATGGCAGGTAGAAAAGGAGCCCTTTTCACTTCTTTGTCCTCAGTACTCATAGGTAGACTGCACCTATACCAGGAGATAACCAGATGCTAATAGGAAACCCATAATAAGCAGGGCATGTAGGCAGCAGCCCTGCCATCACTCTCTAGCAACTGGGATTCAAAAGGTACACTGTGCCTTAAGCTGGAGCCGGAGGCTCCACATAGCCATCAGGACTAATAGCTGCTCCTTTTCCATGGATTTATCCAGCCCCTTTTTAATGCCATCTAAACCAGTGGCCTCACCACATCCAGTGGCAAGTGGAATTCCTTAAGCTGGTTCTGTGTTGGAGGAAGAAGCCCATTATTTTGTTTTGCCCCAAATCTCCCAGCAACAACCAGTTTAATTGGGTGATCCCAAGTTCTCCTATCCAGAGCCTGTCCAAAGTGCTTCCCTTGTCCCCTCTAGAATGTTCCCCAGAATCCTCCAGGAGTTTCATGAAGAAAGGTGGACACAGTGTGAAAACTGCTGGACCATGGGGATGCTGAAGAGTGGGACAAGGGTGCCTCCTAGTGGCCAGCAGGGTAACCAAAGGCCACCCTTGTTCCCACACACCAGCCCAGTGTCTTGCATCCACATGGATCCTTTTCAGCTGTTCTTTCTCTCTCTCTTCCCCCCCCCCCCCTGCAGTTGACACAGGCAGCTGTGCACACGAGACTGGCATGGATCCAAGGGACGCTTTCATCTTTTCGTCACATGAGGTACTTCTGGAAACTTTTGATGGGGAGGGGATATAATGCCTTGGCGTTGACCGTATCAAGACAGTTTTAAAAGGGTGTTGTTAAGGAAACTTCATGTCTTCTTGGAAGGGGGAAGGCTGTGGTCTCACTGTGACGAGCTTGGACCTCTGGCCATCTGAATGGAAGGTTGAGGTCTAAAAGGGTGTTCCATATCTGACTCTTGTTGTTTTTGTAGGCATAGATTAGGGTTTCCTTAACCTGGTCTGCATGTGAGAGTGCCAGTGTAGCGTAGTGGCTAAGCAACTGCACAATAAGTCAGAAAGTCCCCAGTTCAAATCTCACCTCTGCCCTAAATTCACATGGTGGTGTTAAGGAAGCCACAATCTTTCAACCTCAGTCTTCTTCCCCATCTGCAAAATGTGATAATAACTTTACAAGGTTGCTATGAGAATTAGAACAAATGTGAAGGGCTTTTCTCAAAAGTATATTACAGATGCCAAATATTGCAAAGGAGGCTGGAGCTGAACTGTTGTATAGAAGAGGGAATTTTCACTGATGTGGTTTTTCCTCAGCCCAGCATGACAAGCCATCTTGGTCAATTGATTAATGAAATCAGCAAAAAATTGAGGAAAATCGACTTTGAGACAAAAAGAAGTGTTCTTCCTTTTAGGGTTTCCTTAACTTTTAGATTAGAAGATGTACACACTTGTTGCAGTAGGTGGCATATTTGGAGAGGCATTCCTTGTCTAAGATGGCAACTTCTGTGGCACATATGTATGTCATTTTGCAGTGCCGTTGGGTGAGTGCTGTCATCTTAGAAGAGGCAGTCTCTCCTGTCTGATACTGAAAATGATTGGCGCCATTATATCTGAGAAGATATCTGAGAAGATGCATTCCTATTTTACTGTCAGGGGGAATGCCTCTTCTAAGATGGTTCTTGTCTTAAGATTATGTATGTACTGTACATGTATTGAAACATTTTTTAAAGATTAAGAATCTGCTAGGCAATTAACCAGCCGATGCACATTTTTCTATGATCCAAATTATTTCTAATCGGTTAACTGATTAATCAATTAATTGTTGCAACCTTGATAATAACCTTGCAGTGTTGAAAAGGCATCTGTGTAGTGCAAGACTTGCTTTGTGCAGTACATACCTGGGTGGAGAATGTCAAAAGCACAAGTGACTGTGAACCGGCTTGTTCTCAGCGGCCTCCCTATAGTTTTCTCTCCATTCCCCCTCCCCCCATTAATTTCTACATGTACTTATTTATTCTTGCTTTGTCATGTAGGAGATCTTTGGAGAAAAGACATGACAAGGTGTATGCTATGGAAAGTCTCTCATGCCTTGGAGGTCGGACTTGGAGACAAGCTGAAAAGTATGAGGCCATCCAGTGAATGGGAGGTGAATTGTTAGATCATAGTTCTGGGCCTCAGGGCCTGCCCTGTGGAGATAAGAAGGGCTCAGCCCAAAGCGATTGATGTGGGGGGGGGGAGAGACCTTGGGGTTAAAAAAGGGGCATATCCTTCATGTCATTTCAGCTGCTGTCTTGGAGAAAGAGGTTTCTGTCTTTGGTAATAGTCTTCTATGCAGAGAAGTTTCAGGTTGAATTTGTACACTGCTTTTATTCTGGTAAGACTCCTGTGCTAGGAATATGACAGGCAGAAGTTCAACAAGTGGCATTTTCTTGGCACTGGGGGCAATTAATGCAAATAGGGATTAATGCAAATAGGGATCCTTCCTTTTATATCTGACAGTCAGCACTACACAAGCTTTATCAGCATTTCCTGGGAAGCCAGAGAGAAAGGTACCTACCAAAGGGACTCAGTGCTTTCTGTTATAGCTGAAAAGGGTTTGCAGCTCTTTTGCCCCCAGATTCTCCTCAAAGTTCTCACAGACCAAGAGCCTGCCTCAGGATAAGGCAACTTCAATGAATTTGACCCATTTCTTTTCAAAATACTGTACAGTACTACTGTACTGTACACAGCAATCTGGTGGACCACAAGGGGGCAGCACCTCTTTCGCAGCTCATTAAAATATGGAAAAATGAACACATACGTATGCGTGCGCGCGCGCGCACACACACACACACACACACACACACACACACACACACACACACAGGCGGACTTTCGGCCAGGCAAACTGTAAGCAGGGTGGCACACAGAAGCATGCTGGGATACATCTCTCTTCTCTAGGTGTCAATTGACTGAGTTACCTTCTCAGAATCTTAAAGCTACACAACCTGCTTTGGAGAAAAGGAAATTGTGATTGTGTCTCTCGCCTGTTTTCTTCTTAAAGGCTCTGGACTCTCATTTTTCACTGAAGGCTCTTGGCCTATTTTTTCCTCTTCCAGCTTGGTTCCTTGATACATCACCACTGATGACAGCAACATTCCCTGTGCTGTGAATGTGTGAACTAGCCACCACAGAGCTTGGAACAGTGCATTGCTGTATATGCCATGTTTGTCAGACATGGTGTCTTGCACCTTTGGTCAAGAGCCCTTGAGGCTTGTTGTGTGTGTATGTGTTTGTTTTGTGGGAATAGCTGCAACCATCAATGACCTGTCTGTGTGAATGGGCCATCCCTGATACGATGCTACCGATGAAATGTGTGTGTCTCCTCAAAATGCAGAGCTTTGCAATAGAAATGGCCCGTGCCTCTTGCTACTGTTCATCAAGAGGAACACAGAAAGTCAGGTCTTTAGTCCATCTCACTCAGTAGTGTCGACACTGCCTGGCAGCATCTCTCAAGGGTCTGGAAGAGGGTATTTCCCAGCCCTCCCTGGGGTGCCCAGCCAGCTTAGTCCTGACCTAGACAGCTCAATAATCCATAAGGCAGCTTCACATATGTTCAGAATGAAGCTTCCAAACTGGACGCACCCATCACTCTGTGCCCCTCGGAATGCGGAGGCCCCGACTCCCCAATCCTCCTTTCTCTTTTCCATGGATCAGGGAATAAGGACACACTTCACTGGGATTCGGTTGTGCTACAGCTGACAGGCTTGGTGGGAATCCCAGATGCATCCCTATCTGCCAGAAAGCAGGTCCCAACCCTGAGAGCTCAGTGAACGGGCAAAGCGAAGGCCAGAGGATGGTACCTTCACTAGGCCGCCTGTCATCGGGGCGAGGCTGCCTGCCTGCCTGTTTGGGGACCAGATCAGGATAGATGTGCGAACTCTTGTTCAGCCCTTGCCGTCTCTCGCCTTGACGTCTGCAGTGTCATCCTTGCTGGTCTTTCTTTGGCTCCCCTTGGCCCCATTGCCGCCTCCACCCAGCATTCTGCTGCGAAGGCCGTTCATCTCGCTTGTTGCACGGATCATGTCACGCTGACCCTAAAATCCCTTCGCTGGCTTCCTCTCCTCTCCCAGATCTTGTCCGGTTCGTCCTTGCATCCAAAGCCCTCCATGGCTTGGTTCTCCCCACCTCTCAGTCTTTGTATCCCACTCCTGCCCGGGGCGTTCGCCTTTCCAGCTCCTCCTCCACCCTCGACTGTCTGAAGGTCTTGTGCTGCCTCAAACGACTGCCTTTTGTCCCTTGCTGCTCCTAATGCTTGGAACTTCCTCCCAGAACACCTGCACAGCTTCCTTGTTTGCTTCCTTCAAATCCCTTCTGAAAACTCACCTTTTTCATGAAGACTTTGACCTTAGCCCCTGGGCCCTACTGTAAACAAGCTTACGTTTATGCGACTGAAACAATTGCATACCTTTCCCTTGTTTACTCTGTGTCCGTCCCCTGCACTCCCTCTGTTGTCTCCCTTGCATTGATATCAGATTGTAAGATCCTGAAGGCAGGGACCCTTTTTCACTTTGTCTATAGTGCCGTGTACATTGAGGGCACTATGTTAATAAATTGTGTGTGTGTGGGTGTGGGTGTGGGTGGGGGTGGGTCTATGGCACTGTGTAGCATAATTTTGACAGGGATTCTGGGAACAAATGATGGCCTCCACTGGCTTTTACCATCCCAACCTGAGCCTTCAGGTAAGAAGGATGACTGGCAACCATCGGGAGAAGTGACATTTGCGCCCCTGAAAACTGCCAAAATAGCTCCTCTTTTCCCTTCTTGTGAGTGTGACAGTGAAAATGGCAGGGGGAGGGAGACTTTGATTCAGTTCTAATATATACAGTATATCTATATTTTGTGTGTGTGTGTGTGTGTGTGTGTGTGTGTGTGTGTGTGTGTGTAAACTGTGCCCTCAGTTTTAATCTTGGGGAAAAACTATGTCCTAGATATTGAACACACTGAGAGGTTGTGAAGGCAGCCAGCAAATTTGAGATTAGCCCTGTGATGTAAAGTACAGGTTGAAGGATGCCAGAATATTAATGCGAAAGCACCTGTGATTTTCAAAAAAAAAAAAAAAGAAAGAAAAGAAGAAGAAAAAAGAAATAGCATGTATTATTCCACTCTAATTGCAACGGGATTAATCTTCGCCCCCTAATATAATGCACTAATAATTGATATTATTACCTCTGATAATATTATTCCCCTGAAATGTTTCCACTTAGGTTGTTCATTTTAACTATTCCAAGGTTAGCTTAAAGTATGATGTAGCAGTTTCTCTGGGAAATAATGCTGCTTTTTTGCGATGAAAAGAACTTGTTTTTAAAACCACACAGTTAAAAGAAGTGAATATTACGGGTATAGGGGTCTATTATGTGATAAATCTGACGAACTGTTTGAAATTTGCTCTCACCTCTTAATCACAGAGTTTTGGTCGTCCAAGGGGAATCCTTTCTACTTATTACATGTTGCTATTTTAGATGATAAAATAAAGCTTTGAAGCTCATAATGCAGATAAACATTTTATTTTTTAAAAAAGCTTTTTTGCAAGTTCACAAGCGTACCATTTTTGAGTTGATGGGACGATGGATGCCATTTTTCATTAGGATGAGCATTGAAACACACACACAAACCAACAGGACAAGGATTAGGGAACATTGTTTCACTAAGAACTTTGAGAGCTGGCCAGAGCAAACGATGCTGTTGTTTACTACTATTTTTAATATTGTATTCACAACACTCATGAAAAGTTCAGGCATGTCAGCTTTATAGGAAAAGCGGCAACCCCTTGGGAGGTCTAATTGGGAAGGTGGGAAACCTGTGGGAGAAATGTCAGTTCTTGATTGCTGCTTAAGGCTGCTGACTAGTGATCCAGAAACAACTGGATGTGGGTTGTGAGTAGTTGGGGCAGAGCTTGGTGGTCTTTTGCTGAGTCAGGGGTGGAGCCTGCTGGGGTTTTGCTGAGTCAGGGAGCAGAGCCTTGTGGGTTGTTTTGTAAAGTCAGGAGGTAGAATTTTGTGAGGTTATGGGATGGGTCAAGACATAGGGCCTGGATGGGTTTCTGATGGGTCAGGGGGCTGGGCATACTGCATCAGGATGTGGAGAAATTGTATAAAGAAGAATTAAACTCCCCTGTTTCAGAACACCTGGTTTATTCAACAAAAGGTTTGAGGTCAAGGAAAAGATATTCAGTTATTATATTATCAACTGCTCTCTTCCAGTAAAAGGATTGCATCTTTTGGGGAATGCCTGGAGACATGTAGAACCCTCCCTGCCCCAATTTGACTGAGTTCATTGACATTCTTAGCGGCCCCCCCCCCCTCAAATTTTGCTTCTGATTTTGCATTAGGTGAAATGTGGCTGGCTAGAGCTGAGTGGAGCTGCCCTATCCTCCCTCTGAAGAAATTCAGCCAATCTCTGTTCTGTACAGCACCTAGCATCCTCCCACTAGTGGCAGACAAAGATTTAAACAGTGCGGCACACTGTATTGGGGTCACAACCTTGGTCACCTTGCTACAAGTAGGTCAGAAGGCCGAAAAGTTTGTGTGCCCCTTAAAAATAGCACATTATTCCTACATTTAGAAAGGGCAGCTGCATCAGAGCCTTTTCCTGGCCTGAATCTGGGTGGCCATATTGTCTGCACATTGCAACACCATGAGCGTGAAGTGCAGAGAACCTCAAATTATAGCCTGTAAAAATATTTATATCTCAAAAATGCAGCACACGCATATTGCAAAGGGGAAAGCCATTTGGGCTGTGAACCAGTTATAGAAATTGTAGTGATGAATTCGTCTTTTGAGCCAGCTAATCAACTAAATAATTTGAGCATTTAAAATCCACAGATACATGAACAAAAACCTTACCAGAAATCCCTTTTTGAGATGCTGAAGGTAGGATGTAGTGGTTTATGGAATAACAGAAGCCCAAAGCAGCTCCCTGCCCCAAGGAGCATACAGTCTAAAGAAGTTATCTTGGTGGGAGAGGCTGGAAGGATCACCACCAGTTCAGGTGAGGGGGGAAATTCAAGCTTGAGCTGACTCATCTATGGGTTAAAGCTTGCAACCTTAATAGTTGCTTAGTTGAAATGAAGATCCCCTTAACACTCTTGACTCACTAGCAGCTACCAAAATTCCTCAATAAAAGAATAAAAATAGGACAGGCAGACAGGGCACCAAATCCATTCTCCCCAAACAATACTGCCCCAGGGGCTTTTCCTTTGCAGTATGGATATTCCCTGAGCAGTTGGTGTCATGGTCTTTTTGCTGTGAGATACCTTCCTTTCCCAGGTCATAGCATGTTTTGTTTCTCTTTTAAACAGAGTGAAAAGTGGAAGTGTTCTCTGTGGGGGTGGAAACACCATGAATTTACATAGTGGCATTACAATATCCTCTCTATTACTTTCTCTTCCTTGTTTAATCATTCATTACACCCTTTGCGTTGTTGCTTAACCACTTCAGTGCCTTGAGTTTGTGTCTGCCGGCAGCTCCTGAGAAAACTCATTTTTGGTCTGGCTGTATTATTAAGCCATCAGCATACGTGGTGCTTTTCCTTGAATGAGAACACAATTCCCTGCCCCAGTGGGCTTACAGTCTACAAGGGAGAAAACGGAGGAAGGGGAGTAAGATGGTCTGTCTATGTTTATTTTAGTAATTTTCACCCTACCTTTCTTTGTTAAGCGCACACACACAAGGTGGGTAATACAGCTGAAGGACAAAAGCGTCAACCCTTCTGCAGTTGGCCATTCAGGATTCTGCCTGCCTCAGTAACACGCCGGTTGTGACTTAAATGAACCTTGAAATGCCAAGGTGGCGGTTTTGAAAGAATGCTGAGGATAGTAGTATTCTCAGCTGAGTGGCACGTGCAAGAATTAAGCATGCGCACTCTCAGCCGGTGCGGGTGATACTGTCCAAGCTGCCCCCATGATTAGTGGTGGGATTGCGCATATCCTGCTCCCCTTCTTGGTGCACCTTTTCCTTTCTCCTAATTCAGTGTTTCTCAAACTGTGGGTCGGGACCCAATTTCTGGTGGGTCCCAGGTGATGGAAAGATCAGATAAGTACAGCAATTGCCACAAGCCCTGAGACTATTCAAAAATCAGATAACTGCTAATTGCCCTTCAAAGAGCTGAGCTCCTGCAGTTTGCAAGATAGCTGCTAATTACCCTGCAAACAGCTGAGCTCCTGCAGTTTGCAAGCTTGTTTGTGTGTGTGTGTGTGTGTGTGTGTGTGTGTGTGTGTGTGTGTGTGTAAAAAGTGGGTCCCGGTGCTAAAAAGTTTGAGAACCACTGTCCTAATTGCATGGTGGGTTTGGTTTGCGTTCCTGGGTAGCTAGTAGTAAAAAATGGCTGCCACAGGAAAGTGGAGTTCCTGCCACTGCTGTTACAGGAGGCTGCAAAGAATTGCCACGTGGTGTTTTTTTTTTTTGTTTACCCTGTTGATTTGGGGCTTTAATTTAGAAACAAACAGAAAATGGAGCCCTGGAAATGAACAGGGCTCTGGAAATGAGAAAAAAATAAATAAAAGGTGCACATTCCTATTTGGGAGGAATTCAGGGGGCTTCCTTTCCTGTTGGCTCTGAGCAAAAGCCCATCTTGTCCAGCTTCTTGCTAGGCACAGTGATGAATCAAAGGCCTCTGGGATATGTGGTTCCCTCCAAAGGATGAGTCTCCTGGCCTGTAATTAGATCTGGAAGGTCGTTGATATAGAAACGTCACATCTTTCTGATTTTATATCTCCCAAAGATGACATCAGTTCAGTGTGAATATATTGCTTACCCCCCCTTATTTTTTCAAAGCTGAAACAGGACGATGCTGAGCTTACATTCCCCAGCATGGTGTGTGACACTCCGTTTTGGGTAGTATGCTATGCAAACAAGACACCCACAGCCTTTCCTGTCGCACAGGTCCTGTGTGGTTTTTTTCCCCAAGCTAAACAGCCCGTACACTTCCCCCTTCTGAAACTGCAGTGTTTGCTCACATTCTCTTGCTGCCAACTTCTACCTATGTGGCTGGGGGCGGAGCTTACAGATAGGCTGCAGCCCAACAAAAACCTTTAAAAAAAAAAACCAAAACACCACTCCAATGACTGTGAAGTCCGCACCTTCCCGTTTACCCTAGTCTCTGTTTCCCTCGCCTCCTGTCATATTTATGTTGTTTTCTAGATTGTGAGCCTCTCAGGGAAGGGACCTGTCCTCACATTCTTTGTAAAGAGCAAGGCCTATGGATGGAGTGTATAATAGAAGATTAATATGTGAATTCTTGGACGTTTATCTCCCGCCTTCCCTTTGTGGAGCTCATTGGTACCTACATAAGAATAATATCCCATCTGCAGAGGTTTATGAGTCCATTATCTATCTGATCTTGGCATGACCTGGCAGCCTGACAGGGAATGAAACCTTGCTTTTGTGTCGGAAAAACGACAGGCTGTATGTGTGTTAGCAGGAGCAGAACAAAATCTTATGGAAATAACAGGAATTATTAGTTGTCATAAAGGCTGCAGGTGAGCAAGTGCAATGAAAGGGACGGAGGCTTCATATCCATGTGTTGTGAGGACTAGAGCCTTAAGCCAAACGCTTACAAGGGAGGAGGAGCCTTTAGCTTTTTCTGTAGTGGCTGAAACTAAGCAGGTTGGGGGTTCAGTTGCCTGGAGGACCCCCTGTGTCCACCACTTTGAGCAGAGGGAAGTTGGAATAGAAATGTAATTAATTACTGAAATTGGATGGTGGACAAAGGCAGCCTCTGAGGGGGAATGGTAGGAATGGAGTGTAATAGGAACAAACACTTCAGGAGCTGTGCAAAGGTGCTCTCTTTTAAAGAAGGTTGTATGCTCCTCCTTCAGTTCAATATCTCTGACCAGTGCTGGCCCAAGACTTCCCAGAGGCTGAGGAGGTATGCCAGATGCCACCCCCTCACACCAGCCCTTGACACTGCTCCTGGATTAGAAAAGGAAGATGGGAATAGAGCAGAAGAGGAAGTGTGGAGAGGAATGTAGTGAATTAGAGTGCCTGACGCTCTAGCCCACCAATCTTCTCCTCCACACCTCCTGTTTCATTCCCATCTTTTGTAATCTAGGGAGCAGGAGGAGGACCAGCAGGCGCAGCAGAGATGGGTGCATGGAAGCAAATGGCAGCCTTCCCCCTCCTCCAGTCAGTTGCCAGTGCCACACTACATCTTTGACAGTATGGATCTAATATACCAGCTTATTAAACTGTGGCAAGAATTTGTTAAATGCAAGCCAACCGTTTGTGTGAATAGGGATAGATATGATCCCACCTCCATTGCAGGTGCAAGGACCGCTCTTAGATGCTGTCCCAATTCTGGCAGAGGCCTGCAGGTTTTAAGTTTCTTGCTAGATCCAACAATTGGGAACTGGCGTGTGGCAAGAACCATTTTGCAGGGCACTTAAAAACAACAGGGACATAACCATACGCCAAACACAAGCGGAGGAGCCCTTGCAGCTCTGCCTGGTAGTGTTGATATTGTTTATATTCACATAAATAATTGTGCTAATTTGGGATCTACCAATTGATCCCTGGGTGAATTGCGGTAAACCAGGCAAGAGTTGCTGACTTGCCACTGTTTGACAATAGGGACAAAAAGACTTTGTCCCCCCACCCCACTTTGGTTGCTGTAATGAAGAATGCTGTGGGGGGACGGACCAGGACTGGAATATCATGTATTTGGGGGCTATATAGTATATAGGAATAGTGAAGAGAAGACAGCAAGCAATCTAGACTGAAAGGAGTTGTTTAAAATGAATTGTTTAACCCTGAGTCAGAAAGGCATGATGGCTTCGGCAGAGGGTTGCAGATAGCACAGGGGCTGAGTGCCTGCTTGGCCTGTTCCAGCTGCGGCCCCTGGCATTGTCTGCTGTGAAGTAACTCAGACTCGAGTTTCTGAATAATATGATGCCTTGGGTTCCTTTGCCCACTGAACCAGGGGGGCTCATTCCCCAGGAAAGTGTGTCTAGTAGGAATACAGCAATCACATTGCACTGATTTGGTATTACTTTTGAGTAAACATGCTTGGGCTTATGCTGCAATATGGCTCTGTGCATCAAAATGCTGCATTTACTCTGGATTAACTAAAGCAGGGTCCAGTGCGAGGTGTGATTGATGAAACAGAACACAGCTTCCCAATCTATGATTTCTGCATTTATCCCAGATTCCCAACTTCGTCAACTAATTTCGAATAAATACTCCTGCAGTCAATGACTCAGGACGTGGAATCCTATATGCTGATTTGGAAGCCAGTCCCACTCTGTTCCGTGGGGCTTACTACCGGGTCAGTGTGCAGAGGTTGTAGCCTGTGGGACAAATAAAACAGGGGTGAGGCAAAGCAGTCTTCCAATCCGAAGTGTGGGACTCACCCCGGACCAACTACTCTGGAGTGAAAGTTGGCGAGGCATCGTAGGCGCAACGCGCTTTTGTGTGCAGGGCAGAGCTCCGGGGCCGACTCTGCTGGTGTTGCTCTTGTGCCGCTGGTGCTCCAGCAGCGGAGGAGGCGATTGCCTGTTCGCTCTGCCTCCAGCGATGGCGGCAGCGCTCTGTGGGGCTGTTGCTGCTGCGCTTTCTCCGCCCCGGCGGGGCTCGGCCGGGCAGTGGCGCTGAACGCGGCGGTTGGAGACGCGGCCGGCCCATGCCCCGGGGGGCGGAGGAGCCCGAGCCGCCCACCCGAGCAGCGGCGGGGGCATCGCGGGCTGCGGCGGCGAGGAGGAGGAGGAGGGAGGCGGCACCGGCGGGCGCGCTGCATTGTGCGCCGCGCAACAGCAACAGCAGCAGTAGCGAGAGCGGCGGGCAGGCCCGGGAGGAGCCGGACTCGCCTGCCTTCTCCTCCGCGCCGAGCCCCATGAACGAGCCGGGCGCTTCCGCAGCGGCAGAAGGAGAAGGAGGCGGCGGTGGAGGTGGAGGATCCGCCGCCGCCGCCGCCGCCGCCGCTTCGTGTTCCGAGGACGCGGCGGCGCAGGTAAAAACAAGCGACCCGCTGGACTGGGGCGAAACGCCGGGGCGCACCGCAGCCTTCCATGCGCCCTTGCCGGGGGAAGGAGGGGGGACCCGCCGTCGCTGTTGTCTCCAGTGCGCTCTGGCTCCCTTCGGGGTGCTGGGGGCCCCATTTCCTCCGGGGAGTCTCCTGATGCCGAGTCTTCCCCTCCCGGGGCCCGATCCCCCTCTGCCCGCCGGATCGGGCTACACAAAAGCGGCCCTCGCCGGAGTCTCCAAACAGCAGCCAGGAGCAGCCATGTCAGTTTGGCCAATTCACATTTTGCAAAAAGGGAGAGAAAACACACACACCCCACCGGACCCCCTTCCTCTTCTTGTCCTCGCTTTCCCCGAACAGACCCCGGGCCTCCGGGCCGCCCCCCCTTGCACCTTTCTGCAAATCGGGGGGGGGGGCTCAGCCCCTCTCCAAGCGCCCCCCAGCCTTTGCTTTTTTTCCTCGCCAGGGCCAAGGTTTCTCTCTCTCAATTTTTTCTAATTTTTTCCTCCAAACGGTAGTTTTTTCTCTGCAAATGACGCCACCTAGAGGAGACTATTTCGTAAATACAGAGGAAAAAAAGAAATTAAAATTGGGAAAAAAAGGAAAAAAGAGGAAATCTTTTCTATTTCTTTATTTTCCAAGGAAAAGTTTCAATCGTTTGATTTGCTGTTGGAATTTAAAATATTCTTTTTTTTCCTCGTTCCCTTCCCTGGGTTTTAAAAGCCAGCGTAGGAGTCTCATGCCAAAATTTGTGTTCCAGCCTTTTAATATGCAAATTAAATTAAACTTGAATTTGAATGGAATCGAGGTAGGTTTTTTTTTTTTGAGGATAGGAAAATTCGCTTGTGATCGGCCGATCGTGTTTGGAAATGAAATTAAGTTGGAGAAAAGCTTGTGAATTCCAATGAAATGAAGCAGCTTTGAAGACGGTGGGAGAATTCTGCTGGAGCAATTATGAATTGGACTTCTTGCAAATTTGGTCAGGTTTTGCAGGTAGTGGGAAAAATAACTCAAAAAACTAATTTATTTTTTATGCCATTGAAAAGTTTACCTTTAGGGTTTTGGGGTTTCCCTCCAAAGTATGCTTTAGCAAATTTATGCAGACACACCCCAATTTTTTTAATGCTGATTTTAGGGGTTTATGTATTCTGAACTGGAAAAGCCCCTGTTCTCGACACCAGCCAAAACTGTAGCGTCATCGTGGGTTAAATTAAGATTTACAGGAGGTGCCTTTTGTTCTTAAATGCCATATATTTTCTGAAGCTTCTTGGCTTCTGGCACAATTCAAAATGCAATTCTAGCATTTAATTTTCAACCCTTTTTGCAGATGCAAGGAGAAGGGAAAGCCTCTTTTGTGGGTGTTGTGCCTATACAACAGAAACAATTCCAGATACAATGAATCTCAGAATTGTTCAGTGTGATACTTTTTTGTGTGTCAAATGCATCATTGTGTTAATCATGCATGCAAAATATAACAAATACTTTGAAAAAACTGCAGATCTGGAGGTGCAGATTTTTGTTTTTAAAAGGATGAAGGTTACAAAACTGCCATGTTTTGCTTATAATACCAAAATGATTTTCTCTTTGTGTTTGCTTTTTCTGTAGCTAAATTATGAAATATCTGTTTGTTTTTTTCCCCTCTCCTAATTAATGCTTTTTAGTTTGCATTTTGCAACAATCTTATTAATTGTCTGCTGCCAGCTTATTTGGGCTGACTGTAGGAGTTTGTGGTAGTAACATTTGTCTTATGAGTTTGGAGTTGTTGCTTCTGTGTGTTTGTGTTTGCTTTGGGGGGGATGTTTAAGTTTTGTTTTCTATTTTAAAAGGAGATTGAGTGAAAATTCCAAAATTTAGGGGGTCCCCCCAAATAGTTAAACCTCTGTAGCAAGAAAGAAATATGCAGTTCCTGTGTCTGAGAAAGGGGGATAAAAAGGGCAGGTCAACCCTGAATTTGCAAAAAAAGAAAAAAATGTTCTCACTTTAAAATGGGAACAAAATATCAAGATGGCCGACTCCACAGCTGCAGCAGTGCATTGGAAAAGGGCAGTTCTGTGCTGTGTTTCTGCAGCTCAAAAAAAATCCCTTCCCCCCATCTGAGAGCCTTCATTCAGGCAAATGTTTTAGAAAATTTTTAAACTTTTCTAGTCTGAATTTTTTAGAAAAAAAATTCAGAATTTGGAAAAAAATAAAAAGTTGATGATTTGTTAATTTTGGTTTAATTGCCATCCTGAAATGCAATTGAATATTTAACTGTGAACAGTCGGTGCTGTGTAGTTATCAGTGGGAGGGGTGCGATTAAAGAGTCGAGATCCAGCCAATCCTAGCCTTTCCCCCCTCTCCACATTTATTTGTGTGTGTGTGTGTGTGTGTGTGTGTAGCATTATGGAAGCTTCTGGAGCAACAGAAAACATGCAGTTTAAAAAAACAAACCTCACACTAAATGGCATGGGTTTGTTTTTTTGTTTTGCAACAGTGAAAAAAATCCTTCCTGGTGACATGTAGTGCAGAGGAAAGGAGACACAAGTTACTCTTGCTGGGAATCTTCATTAAAAGTAGTATGAGAAAATTAGCTAGTCACAGATGGGCACCAGCGTCGATTTTTGTTGTGTCTCAACTGGACTGAACAAGTTTTGCTTAGCCATTTATTTATTTGCAGTTTCCTGCAGTGGTTTTCCTTTTGCTTCTTGGATGACCGGGCTGGAGCTCTGGAGCAATTTAGGGGTGGTATGGAAGCCAATTTCCAACTATTTATTTGTGGGGGGGGGGGGAATGAATTGTGTGCCATGCGACAGGGCAACTTTGGTTTTGCTTGCCTGGTGTTGTCCCTTGAAAGCCAACTGAAGTGTCTTTGAGGGATGGAGAGACATTTATGGTTGCCCTTGAGATGCCAACAAACGCTGAAAATTTTTATTTTGATTTTGCAGGTACCTATACCTTCAGTTCCACCACGCAGAAAAAGATACCGCCTTGACTTATCCTAGTTGGGGGTTCTTAGATGTTTTCCAAAGTTGCATAAAAGGGAATTTCAGGTTGGGAAGTGAACCAGACATTGCAGTGAGGACCATATAGGACAGATCAACAGGTAGAGGTCCCAGGGCCAAACCCGCCTACTTGCGGGGTGAGCACCATCGAGGCCCTTCATTGGCTGACATGGAGGGAAGAGGTATTTGTGTTTTGCCTGGTGGCTTAGCTTGCAGGATGTGCCACATTCTGTTTTCAGAGTGGCAGTGGCAGCGGTGACACTTTAGCCCACCCAGCCTCTCCAGTAAAACTAGTTGCTGACCAGGCCTGTGCGTAATGCAGTTGTGGTAATTAAAAACGATGGTGGTGCGTGTTTATTTTTGAAGGCAGGGTGAAGCTGTTTTTAATTTTAATGTTGTACATCCGAGGCATTCATTCTGGCTGTAGACTTGAATTTGAGCCCGTGGTATGAATAAGGGCTCAGCTGGGAGGCGGGTAGTCGGTGAATTGCACCTCTGGCAAACTAACTCTCTCTCTCTCTCTCTCTCTCCTTCTGCCTCGTGGTGCTTCAGAGTTTTGCTCTTCCCTTCCTCTCCCATGGTTGTATCCTCACAGCAGCCTTGTGAGGTAGGCTGGCATGAGAGACAGCATCCAGCCTGGGGTCATGTCGGGTTGGGATTTGAATCTGGGTAGTCCTGATCCAATGCTCCAGTCACTGCTCTGGGCCTCAACACAGGAAAAACAGGACTGAGCCTACCTTATAAGCTTGTTGGTAAAAATTACTGAGAAGTATGCAAAAGTGACATGTACTGTAGGCGTGGCAGAAAGATTATTATTGATATCACAGTTGATGATGATTGACACTTATGTATTTTATAGGCCTACTAGGGTGACGAATGATACTTTTGGCAGTTTTTGAAGAGACCTAAGTGACAGTTGTGCTTCTTTCTCCCCTGTTGAACGAGGTTAATTTAATTTGCTGTGTTTTGTATCCAACGTTTTCCTCCAAGATGCTCACTATTTTAGTCTCGCAATGGTCCTCTGGGGCAGCTCACACAGAGAGCACGAGAGTGCATGAGAAGGGCCCCAAAATCACCCGCTGGCTTTGAATCCGTGGCTTATCTGCTCCAGTTTTCCTTCAGTCTACATTACAGAGAACCTGAGAGGTAGACACCAGGGTTTCTGCAGTGGGAAGATCAGAATTGGCAAGCCAGCTTCCTTGGCAGATTGCCCGGCAAATGCCATTGCCCTTCTTGTGCCATGCACTTTCGTTGGGGGGGTATTGGGCATGCCCGTAATTCACACAGGGGGTACAAGTGTGGCCGTCCCAGTGTGTGTGTTGTATGGCAGAAGAATCTATGGGCAAGATTCTCTGAATCTAGGAAGATTGAGGATATATAAAGATGTCTGCTGGATCAGACCAAAAGTCCTGTCTAGCTTAGTATCCTGTTTCCAACATTGGCCAACCAGAAGCCTTTGGAAAGCCTCCATGAGCAGTACTCAAAAGGCCACAGCCTGGTACTTGAAGCTTCTGAACAAGGATAAGTGCTAACAATACAAAAATGTATTATGATCTGTTTATTCCTCCAAAGAATTCACAGTGGTCATGTACCCCTTCCTTTTTAATCTTCATACAGCCCTACAAGGTAGTTCAGACTGTGAGCCCGAGGTCACACCACATGTTTTGTGCTTCAGACTTAGCTCTTCCTTGGTCCACTCCCCAATTTGCAAAATGAGAAGTGGATTTTTCCCCCTCCAGTGTGGGAGGTGGAGACCATGTTGTTATTTGCAAACAAGCATAAGTTTTGCATATGTATATTTATGAGATTCTCTCTGTACCGGTTTAAACTACTGGATATTAAACTTATTTTAATTTTTAATAGGGGTTTAATGACCGTGTCAGTCAGTTCTTAAAAGCATCAGTGTCTTAATGTTTCACTCCAGAATTTGTATGGTGCTTCTTCAGAAGTATGGAGCAAAGGCATTCGCTGCCCTTTCATAGCTTCTGGCTGGAGAGTTCCGGGATCTGGTGATGGCCGCTAGCTTAACGTGGCTTAAACAAAAATAATTGGCTCTGTCCTCCCTGAACAATGGCCACTAGCCTTCAGAAATGGGACCTCCGCATTTGGGAGCAGTCTTCCTCTGAGTGCCAGATGCTGCCGACAAAAAATGGGGGTGATCTGTTCTTGGTCTGATTCTGAGTTACTCAGAGCTCATTGAAGAAATTCTGGAGTAGGGAAGCCCTTGGTCTGAATCAGAAGCACAGTTCTTAAATATTTTTTCAGGCCCTGCAATTTGCACCCTTTTGGACCCATTGCAGAATTGCAAATAGGTTTGAGGAAGTTCCTAGCCCATTAACTTTTTTGGTAGCCCGACTGCCTGTGTTTAAAGGTTCCCTATCTAGCTTGCCAATTGCCATTCCTCACTTGGTTTTGAAAGTTTTTCACTGGAGAACAGAACTGAGAAATTTCAGGCCCAATCCTATCCAGTTTTCCAGTGCTGATACAACCATGCCAACTGGGTGTGCACTGCGTCCTGCGGTGGGGTGGGGGGAGTCACAGAGGCCTCCTCAAGGTAAGGGAATGTTTGTTCCCTTACATTCCCTTACCTCAGGGCTGCAGTGCGGCTGCCATCAGTACTGGGAAGTTGGATACGATTGGGCCCTTCAGGTGGTTCAGTTGTTGGAGCATGTAAAAATACGGAATCTATACTGGAAATGTTTTCAGCACAGCAGCTTGTCTTTTTCTGCCTATACTGGGGAGGGGCGGGGGAGAATTGATTGGAATTCAAGATCCAAAACACTGTGACCATTCTGCTGAAACAACTTGAGTGGGAAAGAAACTTGCATGCATTACTTGTGCAGGCTTCCGGAGGTTCTGCATGGTGTCTGAAATGTTCCCATTTCCCATTACCTGAGGCTGGGAACAGGGGAATTGCTCAGCGTTGCAAGAACCAAGAAGTCCATAGCGGAGATGAGATGTGAACTTGATCTCTTAATCAGGGCCGTGCCAAAGTCACGTTTGGTGGCACAGAATCACTGAGCTAAGTTCCTAAATTGTAGCATGTGCGTGGATTCACGCATGAGATGTTTTCAGTGTGTCCTTCAGACTGAACAAGGAGTGGGGGTGTATCCGTCATACATAGAATCGTTTAGAGGCTTGGCTGTTTGGAAAGAATTAAAGAATCTGTCAAGTCTCTACTGACTGTACTTTCTGGGTAATGTGTGAACAAGCTCTTAGAGATAGTCGGGGTCAAAGGCGTAATCAGGAATGAAGTTGAGGTTTGACTGCTTACTTGGGAAAGAAGCGCTTTCCCTAGTTTGACAGTTGACAATATGATGATTTCTTTCCTGTGTTGCATACAGCTTGCCTCACTTGCTGGAGATACCTGTTCTGGTGCAGCGGGTTAAACCGCTGAACCATAAGCTGTCGATCGAAAGGTCGGCAGTTCGATTCCCACGACGGGGTGAGCGCTCGTTACTTGGCCAGCTCCTGCCAATCTAGCAGTTCCAAAGCATGTCAATGCGAGTAGATAAATAGGTACCGCTTGCGGGAAGGTAAACAGCGCTCTGTGTTCCAGCCGCATGCTACGCGCTGCGGCAAGGAGAGTCATGCCGGCCACATGACCACGGAGGCGTCTTCGGACAACGCTGGCTCTTTGGCTTTGAAATGGAGATGAGCACCACACCCTAGAGTTGGACACGACTGGACTTAATTGTCAGGGGATACCTTTACCTTTACCTTAAGTATATTACAGGTATCTGTAAGATACCTGTTCTGAGCATATAAAAAGCTGCTATATGCAGAGTTGGACTATTGGTCTGCCTAGAGCTGTGTTGTCTGCACTGACTGGCCTTGGCTCTCCCAGCATTTTGTGTCGAGGTCTTTCCCAGGCCTGCTCGGAGATGCTGGCGATTCAGCCTGGGCCCTTCAGTGTGCAAAGGATGTGCTATATTGCTTGACCAGCTGGACTGGCTGGGTGGCTGACCGTTTGACTTCCTCTCATTCTATGAATAGATGGAAATCTTCTATTGAGTCAATCTGCATGCCCCAGCCAGTGATGTGTGGCGATTTTTCAGCAGAAAATCTTCCGTAATGGAAAATTTCATAGCTATCTTTTTTTTTTCCACAGAGTATTTTCTATTTCCAAACCTGCATTGTTTCATAAAATTTAATTAGTAGCATAATGAATGGATACGATTCTCGTCAAATTGGGCAGTTTCAAACTTGTAATTAACTTTTCTGGTGACTATCTCTTAGACGCAGCGTGCTCTCTCTTGCACATGCGTGCACATGTGCGTGCGTGCGTGCATATGCGCAATATGAAATTGACCAGAGGTTCAGGGCAGACAGCAGAAAGAATGTATTCACACAACATGTAATTTGTGGAACTTGTAGCTACATGATGATGTGGTGATGTCCACTGGTTTAGATGGCTTTAAAAGGAGATGAGCCAAATTCCCCTGGAGAGGATGGCTGTTAGTCATGAGGGCTAGCTGGAATCACCACGTACAGAGATGTGTACCTCTGAAAGACCATGTGCTGGGGGACCGGACAGTGAGCGATGACCATTCTCCCCTGCTTGTGGGCTTCCCAGAGGACTCTTGTGCCTTGTCAGTGTCTAGATCAGAGGTTCTCATTAGATCAGAGGTTCTCAAGCAGGTACCCCTAGGGGTACGCGGACCTCTTGCTGGGGGTATGCCAAGCCCTGCCCCTTATCTGCCCCATCAGCAGCTAATTAAGTGTTAATTAACATGGATTTTAAATTGTAATTACTGTATTTATTGGCGTATAAGACGCACTTTTTTGTCTAAATTTGTGACCCAAAATAGTAGGGTGCGTCTTATACGCCAATACTAAAAAAAATCCCTCCTCCCCCCAGCCCGTTTTAAAGCATTTTTGGGCTTACCCGTTTTTTTCAGGAGCCTGAGAGCTCCCTTGTGCTTTCTTCCCTGACTAATCTATCCGATCTACAGCTGTTTGTCGGGTTTAATTTATGCACGTGCATGAGTTGAGCTTCTCAGCAGCCAGCAGAGGGCACTGTGCTCAGTTCAGCTGAGCTGCAGAGGGCCTAGTCTTGGATGCAGAATGAATGCAGCTTTGGTAAGCTTCTGAACTGGGCCTAGTTGGGAGGCTTAGGTGAGGTGGGGGAAAAGAGTTGAGTCTGGGGGTTTTGTATTTGAGATTTCTGTTGTTTTAAGAGTTGGTAAGAGTTGAGTCTGGGGGTGGTAAGGTGATAAGAGTTGAGTCTAGGTTTTTTTTTACTTTTATGTTTTTTTACTTTGGAAACTGTGCATGGGTGGGTTGGGGGGAAAAGAGTTGAGTCTGGGTTTTTTTTTTTACTTGGGATTTATGTTCTGGTGCATTTTGTTCATGTGTCTTATTGCTGTGTGTTTTAAAAGAGATCCTGGTATTTTTGTGCAATTTATGTAAATTAGCTAATTAAGCAGCCAAGCGGTAAGTGGCCAAGTGGCCCAAAAATGCTTTAAATGTTTTTTTCTTGAAACCCAGGGCCAAAAGGAAGGTGCGTCTTATACGGCGGTGCGTATTATACGCCGATAAATACGGTATTTTCGGAGCCCTTCTGTCTCTCTGATTTTGGTTTTGGGCTTGTTTTTGTACTTTGGACATGTACTTTGGTGGGGTGGGGGTGGGAGGAGCTGATTTTGGGAAGTGTGACTTAAGATAGCCTTGCCCCCCCTCTCTTTCACAAACACAGAGTTAAATAAGACATTTTTCACATTTAAATTTGTTTTAGTACTTTTTTATTTAACGATTAATTACCTAATTAATTAATCCAATTATTTAGCAGTTAATTAGCAGGGGGTACTTCAGAAAATTGGACCGTGATAGGGGGTACCTGCGCCTCCAAAGGTTGAGAACCCCTGGTCTAGATTGTAAGCTCCTTGGGGCAGGGACTTGGCTTCATTCTGTGCAAAGCTGCATGTACATTGATGGTGCTATAAAAATATCTGGTTGGCCACTGCTGGAATTGGGATTCGGAACTAGGTGGACCCACCTTGATCTGATCAACAGAGCTCTTGTTATGTTCTTTCAATTGTAACCTGGTCATTGCTCTATTGCCTTTGAATTGCTAAATTGAACCTCCATGTTTTGATGCAGTCTACCTGTGAGCGCTAGGTGCTGAGGACAAAGGAGGTGAACTGTTGCCTTTGTGTTCTGCTTGTGGGGACTTTCCTAAGGTATCTGGGTGGGCACTTTTGGAAACGGGATGATGGACTCCCTAGGTAGGCTCCTGGTCTGATCCAGAGGGACTTGTCTGGTGATCTGCTTGCTCGAAAATGGGGTTACATTAATATTGAATACACACACCATCCAATCATGTTGATCAGATCTCCAAGGATTTGTGGCTTTGGAATATTTTTCTGGAAAACTTTCTCTTTCAAAATTTTCCAGAACAACCTCATCGCTAGTCTCCAGCTGGCGCCCCCTTTGGAAGGGCAACCTGGCGCCCTCCCTGGCTGCCAGCCTCTGCTTGCAAACGCCCCGTCCTCTTCTTTCCCGCAGCCCAGCCACATGTTTCTGCTGGCCACGCCCAGTTTCCCCAGAACATTCCAGGATCAGGTATCCGTGATCTCCTGCTGTTGCCGGCCTTGGAAGTGACTTGCTTGAACAGACCTGCTGGAATACTTCACTATTTTATCTCCCTCCTTCCTTTTTCACCTTCCTTAAGACCAGGGAATCGGACCTTTCAGATTTTGGGTTCAGTTCTGGTTCAGCTTCATCTGTACTTTTGAACTCTCCAGTTAAGATGCCCAGTTGGAAGAAGTTGAGGAACCAGGTTCAGAAGACTGTAGAGAGACGTTTTGTGAAGGGTAGTCTTCGAACTTTCTTGCTTGCACTGCATCTCTGTAAAATAAAGGTGGCTGCTACTTAATTAAAGAGGGAGAGAGAGATATTTATGTGTTTTGAAAATATTTGTTTGAATTCTGTAAAGCGTTTGGCAGAGAAAATGCAGGCAGCAACAGAGTGCTAAGCAGGCAAGTAATATTTTGATCATGCGTTTTGCGAGCTGACTGCCTGATTAGAGGGTGCTTATTTTGAACCAGTTGCTCCTTTGTGTGTTTTTGGGTTCAGTTTTGGTTTGTTGAAAAAGTAACTTCTCTGAACCAGGGTCTGAACCAGATTCTCTGCTTAAAACTCGCTGTTTTCCACAAATCCCACTGCCCACTTCTTGCCCCCGACTGCAACGGTGTCTTAACTGTGATTGCTTGTCATGCCTCATCTCTGATTTCCTTCCCACCCCGTGTCAAACATTGCACTGCAAACTCTTTGCTTAAGAGTGACCCTGCTGAATCACAATCATGTTCCCCCTTTAATCACCCTTTTCCAAATGAAAACGCCCCAAACATCTGTAGCGTACACCTTGGGGGCAGGGAGTGTCCCATTTATCAAAGCCTTTTAAAACTGAGATAAGTAACATTCCCTGCATTTGGGGGCATTTGGTGATGGATGTGTGGACTGGGGGGGTTGACTTTGTCCAGTTCATTCATTTATTTTAATAAATGTATATCTTGCCTCTCTATAAAGAAAACGTATGCTGGTGTGTGGATTGGTACAAGTCACCTGCCACTGCCTATTCCACCGGCAACTTGTTTGCTCCATCTTTGTGTACAATACTTGCATTCCCTTCTTTGGCACCGCCGAGTCTGGATTATGTGGGTTAATTATGGAGGATGTGGCTGGGGTGGCGCTGAGGCGGGGCTGGTTTTGCAGGAGCTTTCTTTGGGTAGCTTGATAGTTTTCTTCCAGCCCTGCACATGTTAAAAGCCGCCTATTGCCTCCCTGCGGATCCTCTGTGCTTGCTTTGAAGTCATAGAATTTTCACCAACATTGCAACTTCTGAGGGGAAGGTTCAGTCATGCAATGTTGAAATAAATTAATATCCAAAGCTGAAGATAGGGGTAGCTTAGGAGGAATCCAGGGGAACTGTGTGCACTTGGCAGGAAGGGGTGTGGAGAGGAGAGCAAGCCATGCTTTTGGTGTGTCTGTTCAGAATCGCTGTCCGGATCTTGTTCCGCAACAATTCCACGTTGCTTTTTTTGTCCTCTGCCTGATTCATTCTTTGCTCGCTCAGCACAAAACCTCAGTGTTGTGTTTGATAGACAGTTAAATAAATTTTTGATTATGCAGATTCTACAGTCTTCTGTGACTTCAGTGGAAATCAATGCTTGAAACAAAAAAAAATTAGGCTTTTTAAAAATTCCTTTTTCTCTTCTGAGAGTTTGAAACTGTAACCTGAATTTCTACAACAATGTATACATTTGTAAAATATGAACATGGTAAACAGATTCAGGAATCTTTGATATTTTTGCTTCTCTTGATTTGCCCCTGGAACACTCCTAGGCTGTTGTGAGCTCCTTGGTATATAGTGGAGCGATTTTCGTAAGCATGTGAGCTTCTGCCTGGAAGCGTTGGCTTTGCATTAAGGACCGTTGGTTCCTTTTCAGATTGTGTGTGTGTGTGTGTGGGGGGGACGACAAGGGAATAGTAATTGGCAATGTTTTTTTTTTTAAAATCATGTTCATTATGTGAGGAATAACTCTTAGGGGACCCGCTGGTCTCTCTTGCTGGTTTTGGTGGCAAACGAGATCGCCCACCCCTTCTGCAAACCTTTGGGGATGCAACTTCTTTTCTTTTCCCTTTCCATAATAGCTGTGAGCCAACAAGGCAATTAAATGTGCATGAATTGCAAAGCGAGAATGTGGAGCTGTGAATCCTCGAGCAGAGGAAGAGTGTGCAAAAACTGCCCTTTTGCCAGGCGTTTTGGAAAACTGGCACAGAACGCTGCCATCCAAACGTACAAGTGATTTCCCCCTCTGGAGAAGGGGCTTTCTCTATTGAGGGGGGAATTGTCTTTGCATGCAGAAGGTACTAGTTTCAGTCCTCGCCATCTCTGGGACTCTTGCATGACAAGGTGTGAGAAGGTCTCTCCCTGCCTGGGACCCTGGAGAGCTACTGCTAGTCAGGGCAGCTGGTGATAGACGAGTCCCTTGTCTGACCCAAGATACAGCAGCTTCCTATGTTGGTAGGAATTGTGGGGGGTGAGATGACATATTCCCTAGATTTGGAGAACTCGGATCCTTGTTCCAAGTTTGTATTCACTGCAGTTGGGGGGGCTTCTTTGCAGATTGGGAGGCCTCCTGGGAAATGCGATCCCTGCACCCCATTTTCAACCAGTGGTGTGTTTTCACACCACCAGTAACAAATAGAATAGAAACTAATTTTGGTGTCACCTGGTGTAGTCTGCACTCCCTAGTGATGCCCCTGCTGTTGGGTAGAACCATAGGCAAAAGAGTATTTTAGGGTATTTGTAATGGAAACTATTGGATTTACAGAGCATTGGTATCAATATTTCATAGGGCAGATGGCCTGGAGAAAGGAGCAGGAAATCTAAGAATAACAGTGAGATAGTTGAGTGATTTCTCTCCAAAACTTTCTTTGCTTAACAGAATTAAAAACATGGTTCCCGGGAATTCTGTTGTTTAATAAATAGCTAATAGAAACTAAAGCATCAAAGATGTAAAATGTCTGATGTTTCACTACTCAAACCGGTAGCATCCTCAGAGCAAAACTAGCAGAACAAGCTTTGAACAAGTCATCAGGTACACTTTCCATAGAAGACGAACTCCTTTGTGCCCAGTGCCAGGCTCCTTGGAGGCCCAAATGCCTGGCCAAAGGGATTTTGTAAAGACGAAAACAAAAAAACAAAATGTGCTTGAAATCAGTTAATGGATGACTTGAGTTTTAACGTTAACAGTTCATGTCACTTAGATGTGCCCGGCCTACCTATTTTTAATTCTGTTGAATCATACCATTTTAAAAATGCTGTCCCTTGTAAGAAGTTAAAGGAGAAGAAAATGGACTTGATGCTGATACTTTTTGCTATAGGCTTAGATAAATACAGTGCTTGTCGATTCAGCTTGCGAGTGCGTGGCCCTGGCTGTTAATGGGTATCTCCTCCTTTGCCAAAATGTAGGCTGAAGAGGCAGTGGGAGACCCCGGCATATGTCATGAAATGTTGTTCGTTTGTGCCAGCAATGCAAATGGTGTGTTATCTGGAGTGGAAAAACAAGTCCCTGCCCCAAGGAGTTTACAGTCTAGATATTGTCACGAGGAAGGGAAGGGGGATGAAAGCAGGAGGTGTGCTACTTCTAAGGGAAACTTGAGTCCCATGTTCTTACCACTGGATGTAAAAATGTCCTATTTTCTAGACTTCTGTAGACACCAGTGCATCTTGGACTATGTGTGTGCTAAAGTTTAGGGTTTGTTTTTTTGGGTGGTGGTTCTGGAAATATTGTAACCATTTTGGGGTACCATTTGAGCCCCCCATTTTTAACGGAGCAGCTTGCAAATGTTTCCCTTTCACCCCATCATAGTAATAAGAATGTCTTGGCCTATGTGGCTACCAAATTTCACCTCTCTCATACTGTGGGAAGTGAGCCAATTCGCAGGTGTGTGACGGATATGCAGTAGGACCCCCATATCCACGAAATATAGGTTCCCTGCCCCTCATGGAAAACTGAAACTGTGGAAAAGAGTGAACCCTATCTCCGTGGCCCCCTGCACTCCTTACCTTTCTCTGTGTTCTAGCAGTGGCCCCAAGCAATCGAGTTTTGCTTTCACAAAACGCTATAAACAGCAAACTGCTTATTGCAGAGAAGCAGACAAGGAGCCTGCATGCTAGGAAGGCTCAGCCTGAATGTTAAACAGGAAGCAGGAAGTTAACGTTCAGGCTGAGGCTTTCTAGCATGCAGGCTGCTTGTGTGCTTCTCTGCTATATAAGCAGTATGCTGCTTATAGTGTTTTGTGAAAGCAAAATACCTGTACACTATTGCTTGGGGCCAGAGCTAGAACACAGAAAGGTAAGGGGTGTGGGGGCCCTGCGGGGATCCGCAGAAAACTGAAACCACGGTTATGGGGGTTCTACTGTACAATCTATATGTATGTATGTGCATACAGGCAGAGCTAGGAAAGCGAGTTGTTTCTCCACTTGCAATGCTGCATTTTGGTCCATCTCAAATTACTTTTGAACCGTGGAATTTGTTTTTATTGTAAATTGTCTCTTTATACTGTATACTCATGTTGGTCACATTGGGACTGTCATGAATTCTCACTAAGTGGCTTTAGACAAACCACTTTCTTCTCAGACTCAGTCTTCCCCATCTGCAATATGGGGATAATAATACCTTGCAGGTGCTGTAAATACTATATCAAGACAACGCATGGAAAGTGCTTTGTACGCCTAAAAGCGCAATATAGATGGTTAGTACAGTATTCTCTTAAACACTTAATGGGAGTAAACAATTCATTTTCCAGCTTCTGGATTTTGATGTGTTAAGTTCTCAAAAGACCATGTGACATTGCTCAGTGCATGTGTCTATTCCTCTCAACAAAGAATGCTTTATTAATGAATTTGAATTAGTAATTGAGCATAGGGAAAAGCATCCTCTCCGGCCTCTCTTAAGTGTACCCAAGGAAGTTCATTGGGGGCAGGGGGCCGTCTTTCCTAGTGTAGTTAGTGCCTTAACTGCAAATGTAGTCTTGGAAGGTATCCAGCGAGCTTCTGACATTTGGGGAGCATCTTCTCTTTCTCTTGCACACCTGAGTTGGAGAGCAGGTAAAAGCACCATCACAAACCACACAAGCAGGTGCCGTGAGCAGTTGGCTTCTTAAAAAAGTAACAGTGTGGTAAGGTGGGTGGGTAGAAATCTTTCCTTCTTTATTTTAAATAATGAGCAGAAGGCGATTGAAAGGATAATTGGGGAAAAGAAATGGCAAAAAAAATCTGACTGCAAAAGATACTTTTATCATCAAAGATCCTCCAGTGTACTTGGACTGAAAGCAGAGGAAAAAAGCATTTGTGCAAGCCCCTGATTGAGTAGTGGAGTAGCTGCTGGTGGTGGGTGAATGCGGGTGCTAGTATATTTAATAGGGCTGTCGACGATTATAAAAATCTTAGTTGATTGTACAGCTTTGGGGTTATTAATTAGATTTGCACGTGGGCAAAGATAATGCTTCTGAACTGAGAAGCATACTTTGTTGTTCGCTGCTGCAGGTAGATGTTGTAGCTAGCATAAGCATGGGGAGTGAGAAGGGGAAATTTGGGATAATATTAGAGGTAATTCCTCCTGTGGGAAACAGTGGGGAATGTCTCTTCTAAGACAGAACTAGAAGAGGTATTCCCTTCTGTGTGATTGGGGGGAATGCCTCTTCTAGTACTAAGAGTGAATTACTGGTAACTGTGCCTACTGGGTAATTGCTGCTGATCCTGTCACTGTGAAAAGTGTAGCTACAGTGGCTGGTTCAGCAGTTGGCAACCCTATTTTGAGGCGTAGTTATCTGACCAGTCACATGTTAAAATAACAGCCAGTTCGTTTTAAACTTAAGCATTGACTTTATTAGAACAGCAACAAAAACAATTTAATCATCACCTGGTTTGGCACTCCTGCTAATTGCAAAAAAAATAAAATGGTTAAACAATGTTGTGAAATGCTGGAAGTAGCTTACAATATTGTAACGAATTATGGTTTTTAACTATGTCAGGTGAGGCTATGATAAATGTGAATGGTTTATATAGCTTTTTCTTTTGTTGCTTGTCCTGGAACACTGAGATCAGCCTCTGGTTAGCAAAGTGTTTTCTTTTTGATGAAATTAAAGCAATTTTTAAAAGCTAAAATCCTATCCTAGCCAAGAGATGCAGTTGGAAGGGGAATTTCTGCAAGGAGATGGCAGCCCCCTGCCCCGCTTTTGCTGTACCCCACATTTCACCACCTTGCTTTGCTCCAACCACCCTTGGGAGTGTGGTAGATGCGCTTTCTCCAAGGCAGAAGTGGAGCAAGAGGCTGGTTTCTCAGGCTCGTCTGCTGTATTCCTTGAGGTGTGTGTCTCTGCTTCTTCCCAGCGCTTGCTAGCAAGTGTGTGTCTCTCACTTGGAACACAGTGACCAGGATGGGAGAGGGGGGCAGCTGTGCAGCAGGAGTTGGCTTAGCTCACTAGCGGAGGTCCGAAAGATGCGTTGGCCAAGTGGAACCTAGGTGTCTTGAGTACCAGCTGCTGGGGACAGGAAACGGAAGAGACCTTGTCTTTTGTGTTTTGCTGGCAGTAAGCCTCCTGGGGGCAACTGGTCGAAAGCAGAACTTCTGGAAACTGGAGTGCTGGACTTTGTGGTTCAGACCCACTGGGGAGATCTTATGAGTCTGCCATCTCCAATCCTCAGTTGCAGTTGGGGTGATGGCTCGCTGGCTCTTCTCTAGCAATGGAATCAATATGATAACCTTCTGGTCCAGAAGCTGGTGTAGCATCTTGGCTAAAATACCAAACTGCAAATTGGGACTCTTGTCTCTTTCATGAACTCACTTGGTGGCTGGGCAGCCCAATCTTATGCGTGCCACCCACTGGCGGCACACCTCCCTCGCTGGTGCGGACTGCCATAAAGCAGGTGGCACCAGTTGTGAAAGCCTCCCCGACAGCGTGCTGACCAGCCTCCGCCTTCCCGGGTATGCTGGAGAATGCCTGAACGCGTGCCCAGAACGGTGAGCTGGCAGGGAGGGGAGGCGAGGGCGTAACGGGGAGGGAGTAACGGGGGCGTAACGGAGGCCGTGGGAGGGGGAGGATCTGCCACGGACGGCCCACGCCGGATCCTTTCTCCCTTCCCTGCAGGATCCCCGCCGCTTTCCTCGAAGTTATGCTAGCTAAATTGCTAGCATAGCTCCGAGGAGACCTGTTGCGGGTCTTGAGCCTTACGCAGGGGTAAGTGGGGGATTGAACGTCCCCATGCCCTGCAGAAGCCTCCTGGTCTGCCCACCCCACCCCCGCACAGGATGCAGTGGCTGTCATTGCGGTGCTGCTACATCGGCCGGGGGAGGGGGGAGAATGAATAGGATTGGGCTCTCAGTCTTCTCCATCTGCAAAATGGGGCTGGTGGTACTTAGAGGGTGGTTAAAGGAATGGCAGCAAAGTCATACATGTGAAGTGCTTTGATTCAACTCTAGGACTGTGAGCGCAATCCTGAAAAAAAAAAGCCGGCGACGGAACGAGTATTCTGTCGCCGGAAGATGTCGCAAACGTGCCGTAAAGCACGTTTGTGACGCCTTGGGACGGCCTCCCTCACTCCGGCGCCAGATCTCCATGTGGACGACGGCGGAAGGTAAGTGCTCCGTCACCGGTCGCATGGGCGGTCCGGCCGGGCGAGGGAAGAGGGCCATTGGCCTAGCCAGCCCGGGAGCGGGCGGCGGATGGCGTCTGCCATATCCCTGTCCCTGCTGGGCCGGCTACGCTGTTACACGACCTCCTCTACTTCCTGGCAGAAATCCGAGGAGGCCGATAGGGCTGGCCCAGGTTTACACTCGGGGAAGGGGACGAGCGTCCCCTTCCCTGAGCAGACCTCCGGCCCGCTGGTCAACGGGTAGCCCTGGGCCGCCAGCTGGATCCTTAGTCAGGATTGCACTGCCCGTCAGTTATGCTTGCCAGGAGAGAATCATGTTTCCTTGTGGGACAGAGGACAGCCAAGTGGTTCCGTTCCACACCTTGCAGAAGGAGGGGCTAGCAGTGACTTGCAGGGCTGTCACCCTTTTGCTTCTTGTAGATAATTACCGTAGTAATGATGTTTTTGGTATTTTAATGCGGTGCCATGATTGTGTGTGGTACTTCATAGACTCACAAAAGTACAACATATTCATAGACTCACAAAAGTACAACATAGCAAGAAATTCATAGCAAGAAAGCCCTGACAAACTTGCAGTCTGAATTTCAGCAGGTCCAGGGTAAGGAAGGCATGGAGGGATATGTGCAAATGGGGGGTTAACAGTGCAGTGTTTGGGAGCAAGCCCCTTGAATGCAGTGGGACTTCTGAGTAAACCTGCATAGGACTACACTGTAAGAATTGAAGTCGAAAGCTTAGTTGAAAGAGATGTTTTTTGGAAATGTGAAGTAACTCTTCAAGGCAAGTGAACTGCATGGATTTTGAGAAGGTGGTTCTCGGCAGAAAGGGGGGTGTCTTCCCACTGGGAAAAACATCGACTGGTGTGTGGTGCCCGGGTCCTTAATATCTGAGCAAACAGACGTGCTTCCCCTTTGCCATGTTTTTGTTTTCACTATTGCCAAGGCATGATGTGGCCTGCGTGGGCGGAAAATTTTGGAGCCTTTTAAGAAAATAATATTTATGTATTGCAAAAAGGTGCCACATCCAATTTACAGGCTTGTGGAAAAGGCTGGCTACCTGTACAATCCTCTTGGCGGATTATTTGTTGTTGTTTGCATGAACCTAATTTAAAAAAATAAATGGAAATTGCTAAGATGTAGTGGTCCAAGTGCCACAGTTTGACCTTTGAAAATAAATAGTGGGAACCAGGCAGAATATTCCAGAAGCCAAACGTTGCATCTTCTTTGTTGTGGATGCGAGGCAAGAGATGCTCTAATCTTATCTCCGCAGCCCTTTTGTAACAGCTGCAGTGTTGCAGGCTTCGGTGGAGTGCGTCATTTTTAGATTGCTAAAATTCTGAATGACGTTTTAGGAGATTGTGAAATAAATTGCATCGGAGCCTTGCGTTAATAATCATAATATTTATGAAGACTTTATATAGTCAGTCAGTCCATTTCCTGTACATTAGCTCAGTTGCATTTCCAACAATTCTGTAAGCAGCCATTTGGTTTTCTGGAAAACTTCACATCAGATGTTTCTCCCGTGGCTTCAATCAGTCAGTCGGGATTTAATTTGTTATGTTTGACTGTATTTTGGAAGCAAAACTAAAGAGAGTGCTCCCTGTTAAGTTTTCTATGCTCTATAAATATCTTAGATTTTTTTTCTCACTAGCCAAATGTAATTGGACTGAAGTATTTGATTGGAGAAAAGAAATTGATAGAGTGCATGTAATGCGGTTGAAATGTTGGTATTTTCCAAGGAAAAACATAGTTGTGAAAAGGTTTAGAGAAGAGCCTATAACTTGATGGTAGATTCCTTGCTTGCATGCAGAAGTTCCTGTGTTCAATCCCTGGCAGCATCTCTAGGGAGGGCTGGGAAAGACCCCTGAGCCTGCAACTGTGGAGAGCTGCTGCCAGTCTGTGTTGACAATGGGTGGTCCAGGAGTCAGACTTGGTAAAAAAGTAGCTGCAGATCTTCATCAGGAGCATCTGTAGCTCAGTGACAGAGCAAACAGCACTGCGTGCAAAAGATCCCAGTGTAAATGTTGGACTTGTCTCCAGGTGGGCCTGGGAATGGCCCTTCTCTGAAAGATTGGAGAGCTGCCTTTACTGTAGTCCATGTGGCGGCCTCATGTGTTCCTTTGCTTTGTTAACATTTTGGTTAACAGTAACCTCTGCTGATCTGACTCTGCAAAGCACAGTGTACTGACTGACAGCCTGTATTGATAATAAAGTTTTGGGGAGATGGGATTTGCAAAGGGGAAGACAGGGAGACATATTCTGACTTGTGTTGGTCTTTCTGTTGGCTTGTGTTTTTGTTCCTCCTGAATTCATATGTCCTTTCTTCCTACGCCACTCTCCGAGCTGTTAATTTCTGCCTTGTGCTCTCGCATCCACGGCCCCAGCAAACTTCTTAGCCACTCGCATCTGTAATTACTCTGGGAAGAAAGCCCTCCTGTCTCCTCCTTAATTCATCAAAAGTGTCTCCACCCCTTGCAGGCACGTGGCTGGCGGTTGCACTGCCCATGGGGCTGAGAAGAGCGGCTTGGTTTGGTTTTCTCTTGGTTGACAAAGGCTCATTGAACTTGAAAAGGAAAGGAGAACTTGTTCATTTTGCTCCTCTGGGGAGAAAGCGGTTTCTCTTTCTCTTTTGAGTGAACTTCTGTTGAAGAGTGACAGTATACATTTGTACAAGAAGCAAGTTGCAAATCGTCTCACCCGAAGTGCGTTGGCGGGTGGCAGAGTATCGCTGAGTGATGGACAGCATAGCAGCTTTGCAAAACAGTTCTTAGGAAATGGCAAACAATCTTGGCACATATTTAACCCTGGTTGTTTATGGCCTAAAGTGGGGGAGAAAGAGCCAGCTTTTGTGTGGTTGCCTTGGAGGTTGAGCTTGCTTGCCATAGGTGAGTGGACATGTGGCAATGAACAAGACTGGTGTTTGCTCTTTTCCCCATGTCAGAGGAGTGCCATCGGTACATGGCACTCCTCTGATATGAGGAAAAGAGCAAAAGAACTGGGGGGGGGGGGGTTGGACAACCCCTCCTCATGTACAACACAATGACAGTGCAGTGCGCAGTTGCGTGGAGGATGATGCGGCAGTGACAGTGGTCCTTTTCAAGTGCTGTGTAAAAATAAGTGAGCTGCATTTGTAAGAGTAATCGCTATGGGGCGTGGTTGCAGTTGGGTGATTGGCAGATGGGTGGGTGGCAACGTTCACGGATTAATTCCCATGGTTCTGTAACTGTGCAGGCACTTCAAAGTGTTTGCAGAGGCTTGGTCTCAGGGTCTCTCTCTTTCTCTCTGTGTTTTTGACTGATATCTCGCAATGTTGAAAGTTTTTGGGCATGTTGGTTAGTCCAGAGCTCAGCAGCCTTGTTGCTGATATGGACTGGCTAGGAAGATTGTGTGACCCAGCTGCTGTAGAATATGGCGCTGCTTACCAGTATGTTTCTAGCATGGTTCAAGTTGCTGATTAGGACTTTAACAGTGCAGTCCCCTATGGGGGAGAAAGGCAGGATAGAAATTCAATAAATAATAATAATAATCCTAGGCATGTCTACTCACAAGTGAGTCCCATTAAGCATTTGGGCGTTCATCTTCCAGGCCAGTGTGCATAGGATTGCAGCATACAAGTTAGAAATGGTTTGGGTCCAGGAAACGAGAAGAGCTGTGTTCAAAAAGGCCGTTTGTCCAGATCAGTAGGGGAGGCCCTCCTGTGCATGTCCCACTAATGCTTGAGTCTCGTTTGGTTGGGATCTGGGAGAGAGCCCTCCTTGCTGTTGCATCCAGGTTCGGACCTGGCTGACTGCCTGTCCTTGGGCTTCAGCACCCTATTCAGCCATGGGAAGGAATAACCATGTGCAGCATCGGCTTGTGTGATTGGCTAGCAGTATGAAGCCTTTGGATTGGCCAAGTCAGGTATAAATCCAAGGATTTTGGCCTAACGTGGTTGGACCGAGCAGTACCGCCTTCCTGTTGCCCGTAGTTTCCTAACATTGGGGAGCCTTGCATGTCTGGCTTACCCTGGCTAAGGACAATGAGGGCCAGTGACCTTAGTGAACCTAAATGTTTGCAAATGTCCTCCGTTACATGAGTGACGATTAGGAGCATGACTGAGGGCGGTAATGGATTTACAATTGCTTCTTCACCACAACGGAAGTGGCCCTTTCAGGCCAGGTTGGAAGCTTGCCGGCTGCATCTCTTGCTGTCCTCATCTTTCTCTGTACCTGAATCTGAGAAACTCTGTTGGTGACGGTCCTTAGGGGGCTGCTGCGCTCCCAAAATTTTCAGTCGGATCTTACGTCCTTCCCCTGTGTGTGTGTGTGTGTGTGTGTGTGTGTTGAGGTCTTTTTTGGCAAGCTGCAGATAATCCATTGAACGTCACCCAGACCTCTGTTCTGCGAGGGTCACCGTGGCTCTCCTCTCCCTGTTTGGCTTTGTACGACCCTCTTCTGTTGGCCTAATGCAGCAGAAACAGATTTGCCGTCTTCCTCGTGGCTGTAATGAATAGGGAGCTGCTTCGTATTCATTAAGAGAAAGCAAGTCTCCCAAAGGTTAAGTGTTTTTCATTTCAATGAGCTTAAATTAGAGTTGCAGGCGGCGGGGAGAGGAACACAAAGCGAGGAAATCTAGCAGCAAAGAAGTCGGGATAGGGTGGGGGAGAGGGACCGAAGGTTCGGTGCAAAATCAATGAAGTCAACTCAGCCTCCTTCCTGGTCTTCGAGTGCTCTGTGGGCCTCGGTAGGTGGCCCGGGTTCCTGATGGGTTAATCTTTTGATTGAGTCGAATTGGATGGGGGACGGGACATTGGCTTTCTCTTCTTCCCCCCCCCCCATACTCTCTTGTGACCATATCTTCTTGGACAGGGCTAGGTAGGTATGTTTTCTCTGTGACTATGGGATAATGCAAACTATGCGTCAAGGTAGTCCAGATTCAGCGCCAAAAGAATTTATATTTTTCCTGCAAGTTGTCTATTTTTTCCTCCCTTGATGCATTTAGCATCATTTGTCCCACTGTGGCTGGCCTACTTGGAAGGCCCATATGATACAGCTGCATGGCTGAAGCTGTCCCTGTCTGGGTTGAATCAGTGCCTGGGAGCCACATGGATGCCGCCCTGAGCTCCACCACAGAAGGAAGATGGGATATAAATGAACAGTCATCTGAGGAAGTATGGTGGCTAGGAGTCTTGAACTGAGTGTGCCAGTACTAGAATTTAGGTGTTTAGTTCATCACCATTGTCGTCGTTAGCCAGAGGCAGAAACCTTAAACCACCATAGTGTAGTGATTAGAGCAGTGGACCTGAGTTACAAGCCCCACTCTCAGATGAAAAACTCACACAATGACTTTGCGCTAGTTGCTCTCGGCCTACCTTACGCCTCTGGCTGGTTGTGAAGATAATAAGGGGCGGAAGGAAGGATAACCTTTGATGGTCCTCGATAACCTGAGGTCCTTGGAGGAAGGGTGGAATAAAAATAAAAGAATAACAAGCACTGCCCTTTGGCACCTCCACAACAGGTGGCCAGGCTGTGTATTGCAGTTACCAGCTTAGCAGAGTCAGGTGACACAAGGGGCTAGTAGGGTTCCGTCTGGTCCTGTGAAGCCGCTGAGTTGTTGCTCCAGACATGGACCGAACTGCTCTGTCTGCCCACCTCCAATTTCCCACTTGACTGCAGACTGATAGTCCTGACATCTGGAGGGGGCTGAGCTCTGAAGGCTACAAACTTGGGCAAGCCGCTTCTTTCTTGGCCTCAGCTATTCTGTCTGTGATGTGGGCAGATGGTGGGCCTTACCGGATAGGCCAGTCATTGTAAGGATCAGATTGGATGCAGATCTACAAAAAGGCCAGCTATGAAGGGATTTTGAACAGTGTGCTGACCAAAGACGTCACCAGTTCTTAATTATTATTGTTTTAAGTACTTGCATTGTTGGAAGTGAGGGAAGCTGATGGCTGCAACAGACTAACACTTTGCCCCATCTGGAAACTGCATCAAAACACCTGCTTTTTCCTGGAGAAATAGGATGCCCTTGGGATACCTCTGATTTTTTTGGCTTAAGTTGTGCCGTAGAAGGGTGGCGTCGAAAGAGCTATGAGCAGAGGAAATGTTTCTAGAAGGCCTCCTCCACAAATCGGAAATAACGCCTTTCATGGGCCTGTGGTGGACGTTTTTCCTGGGAATGTCTGAGGAGTTTGCATGTGAAATAGCTGAGTTTTTAGCTAAAACATGTAATAATTTATCCCAAAAGTCAACTGTGTTACCAGAGGTCACAGAAAGGAATCTGGAGGAGGGGGGGAGGATTTATAGGGAATACAATTTGAATGCAAAAATCACTATTCTCCCCCCCCCCCCCCCACTATGCTATGTTCATGGATTTATAGGTTTGGCCCACAAACCTGAAGACGGTGAGAAGTAACTTGCAGCTGCATGCCTGTCACTTCACAGATGGAAGCACAGCTTTCCATGGGCAAGCTAGTGTAACAGAGTGGCTAACAGGCAATCCAATGCATGCCTACTCAGAAGTAAGCTCCATTGAGTTCACTGGGCCTTACTCTCTGGCAGGGGGTGTATAGCAGGGGCTCCAACCCATTCCTGGCCGAGTACCACCTCCTGCGCCACTCTCCTGCTGCGTACCACTGGAAGTGACTGGCGATGACATCATCACCAGTTACTTCTGGGTTTTCGGGTTTCTGAAGGCCAGAAAATACAGGTAGGAGGCTCTGGGCAGGTGGGAGGACTCTTCTCAGCATTTCTGAGAGGCTCGGCCAAAGGCAGGAGCCTCTCGGGAGCGAAAACGTGGCACCAAAAGCACCGCATTGGAATGGGGGTCCAGTGGTCCCAGTACCATCAGCAGTCGACTAAAGTACCTTAAAACTGGTGGTGTGAGTACCGCTGGTTGAGAATCCCTGGTGTGTATATATAGAATTGCAGCCTAAGAGACTGAACAACAGCCTTTGGTTGGAATCTCACCACCGCCGTGAGCTTAATTCGATGGCCTGACGCAATCCACTTCACTCTCAGCCTTGGTCTTCCCCATCTGCTGTATGGGGATAATACTTTATGGCAGTGTTTCCCAAACTTTTGACCTGTGGCTCCCTTGCCCATGGGCAACCATTGGCCACGGCTCCCCATTACATTATGTTGATGCCTGGCAATTGGCATTGCACTGTTTTCCAAGAGGATTTTGTAGTGCTCCGCGGCTCCCCTGGCTGGTATCCGCGGATCCCCTGGGAGCCGCGCCTCCCAGTTTGGGAACCACTGCTTTATGGGACTGTTGTAATCACATGGCACACTCAACATGCTGTGCAATGTTGTGATGATGATGGTGATTAATGTTCTTCTATGAGTCTGTTACTAATGCCCAACTATTTTCATTTCTAATTATTTTGTTTAATTTCAAGCTGCAAATGATGAGAAATTCATAATGAATAGCTTTTTCCAGCTGGCCCTTTAGTTAGTTAGGTTTTGACCTTTGATTTTCTGAGTGATTTGTTTGTGATTAGCTGTTGTGCATTTTTGTATGTGTGGTGGTTTTTTAGTCCTGTAAGGTTGCAGTCCTAGACACACTTGTCCTAGACTCGCTGAGCTTGGTGGAACTTAGGTAAAGGTAAAGGTATCCCTTGACAATTAAGTCCAGTCGTGTCCGACTCTAGGAGCGGTGCTCATCTCCGTTTCAAAGCCAAAGAGCCAGCGCTGTCCGAAGACGTTTCCATGGTCATGTGGCTGGCATGACTCAACACCTTGAGCTTTCTTACAGTTGGAAAAGTGTACAGTGGTGTCTTGAGAGATAAATAAATTTGTATGTCTAAATGGCGATTTTTCAGCGGTATATATATACACACATGAAATATACATACTATATACATATACATGAAGAAGCCATTCTAAGCTGAAACAGAACCAAAGAAACAATTTTTGATATTTTTTCCAAAACAGCATCTGTTCACTCTTGTGATTGTTTTTCTGCCCTTACTTGGAAAATAATATTTTGCATGTTATTTTGAGAAATAAGGCTCTCAAAATAGACTTTTTAAAACAACCAGAATCCTCCTTCAGGGCTAAAACAGAAAGGCAGCCACTGATATTTTTTTTTGAAATTTCTTTATATAACTTTTCAAGGTTCGAAAGCAAATCAAAACGGAAAATTAAAAAATTGATAGAACAAACCAGACTTTCATGTTTTTTTCCTTAACCGCGCAGATTAGATACCGTTTCAGAAAAAGAACACTAAAGATAATTTAAGAAACTTTGAAGGCCATATGAAACAGAATCAAAACTACAGGCGACAAAGTAGAAATATTTTTCCGTGTAAAAAGGCAAGAAACCTTACAGTTTAGGATTTAACAGCAGCACTGAGTACACATGACCATTCATTTGGATGGTGTATCCATCTTGCCCCCCCTCCCCTTTATTTGTCTGAACCGATGAGATAATGGGGTAATCACTGTTTTTCCCCTCCTTTCTGGACGAATTGTAAAAGCAAAGATGAGCTCCAGTTCTCTGAGAGCAGGCCAGCGTGTTCTCCTGCACCCACTCCTTTATTGAATTTTCCTTCGTCTTTTTTCCCGTGCTGGGTCTCACATACACTATAACCTCATAAATGCAGCTGTGGAATTTCTCTTCTCCCTCCCCCCCCCCCCCCCAAATTCCATGCCTGAAGCACACTCTTGATTTCATTGTCGATGCTGAGCAGGAAAATGTGCTGAAAACTCAAGGAGATTTTTCTTGGATTCTAACCTGCCTATTTGGATTGCAGGATTCCGTTCTAGTGATGTGCCAGCTGCTTAGTCATTTTGTTCTGTGTAGATCCATTAACTTAAAAAAAAATTACATATTTTAACATATCTCTCTATGCCCCACCTATCTAAGTAGTTTTGAGATTGTAAAATCTCACAATTGCATCACCCTCAAACGATGCAATCGGCAAGGCAGTAAAACCGCAAAGAATTTTCTCTTCCTTCCCCGCCCCAGTTGTTTAGATTTGTATAATTTGTGGTTAGTTTCAGATTGAACCCAAACATGATGTGTAAACGAGCTTTTTTTGGCAACAGGGCAGCATATTTGATGTGTAATTTTGAACCTGTGTGTTTTCAAATTTTGATTTGGTGTATATATGTATAACTTAAAGATTAGTTCAGTAAAACTGATAACAAAAGTTTCAAAAATTGGATTGTAAGCTCCTTGGGGGCAGGGAGCTGTATTTTGCATTACTGTACATTACTCTGTGCTAGCTTGGAGAGTTGTTGTCGCATAGTGCCTAAGAGACTGAATTGGGACTGCCCTACTTCTTACCTCACCAGTGTTGTGAATTCTACTTTCAGACATTGTGAATAACCATGGTTTTGCCTTTGAACTGTGTCTTCACCCTCATTCCTCCCCCTTCTCCCGCTGTGCACCCAGCTGAATGGAAAACTTCTTGGTTTAAGAGTCACAGTTTACTGTAACTTCTGACCTGGGAAACTGTGGTTTGAGTGCTATTTTCAAACCACACCTACAGCTGAACACAAACCATTGTTGAACTGTAATGTTTATTGCACCAGTTACCTGTTAAAACTCTGTAACAGCACAATCCTGTGCAAAGATCTGCAGCTGACGCATAGGGCCGTCCGCAGGATCCTGTGCCCTCCCCGGGCCACTCCGACACTGCACGGAGTCTCCTCAGGGGAAGGGGACGATTGTCCCCTTCCTCCGGAAGGCTCCGATGGGCTTCCTCGGATGTCCACCGGCTCTTGAGCCGGCGGAAATCCGAGGAGGCCATGTTACAGCTGCCGAGCCCAGGAATGGGGACCGGGATATCTCAGCCGATATCCCTGTCCCCTCCCGGGCCGGCTCGGCCAATGGCTGCCCTCCCTTACCACCCACCCTGCTCCAACCGGAGCAACTCTTACCGTCCTCTGGTGGGTGCAGGTCCTTCCCAAGGTGGAGAGAGGCCTGCTGGCGGCTGTGGACCTTTTCTCTCCGGGTGTTGGAAACGCACATTATAGCGCGTTTATGACACTCTCCGCCTGCGGAGCGCATGCACCGCAGGTGTTTTTTTTTACGCAGGATTGCGCTGTAAATGAGCGCCTACTCCAGCCTGGTTGGTAGAGGGGGTGTCTGTTTTTAATTCTGTGAGCTGCCTTTTGAGATCTCGGGGTAAGAGGCGTATACCTTCCAGAAATAAACTAACCAGCTGGTCTAAAAATTCATCTTGCGATTTCTGTCTTCTGTTCATTCTCCCCCCCCCCCTTTTGCAAACTCTTGATTTTTCCATATTTTGTTAACTGCCATGGGAGTTATACAAGCCTGGATTTTCTGAATGATTAAAAAAAATAGAATTCTGATTATTTTTTTTGAAAGGGTAAAATTGGGAGTTTGTTTATTTTTATACTTGCTTGGGGAATTAATCGTGGGTATTTATAGCTTTTGTGGTTGGCTGATCGAGAGTTATTTTGTGTTGTGAATTTCTGAAATTTCCACATTAGCCCTGCTCTTATCCTCCTGCTTTTATTTCTGTGTTAGTTTTCAGCTTCTCTTTACCCTATAATTATTCTTCCATCTTGAGATTTAGAGGAAAGACAAAAAATTCTGCTTTATAGTTTCTGTTGCGGGGGCTGGTTCAGGCAACTCGATAAAGTGAGGTGGGGGGGGCATGGATTTAGGCCTGGATAGGATCTTTTGCTCGCTGCAGCAGTCCTAGACAGGATTGAGCTGTAAGTACTGTAGTTTTCATCACCTTGTAAGTGATCTTCCTTAGCATCCTTGCATGAATAGAGAGAGCCCACAACATCCATCTCTCTCTCTCATCCCTCAGCAGACAATTCTGCAATCCGTGGGGGTGTCATGGCCTGAGGCTGTGAGGTTCTAACCTGAGGTTGTATAAAATATTTTTTAAGTGTCAAGTGACTCTGTTATAGCAACCAGTTAGTGTGTGTGATTATTCATGTACTACACTGTAATTTATGAATTCCAGGATAGGAATGCTTCTGTCTGTCTTTTTTTGCTTGCTGCTTCTTAAATCCTCTTTATCAGTTCCACCCTGTATCTTTAGGCAGCGGTGTCCTCTTGTCCTGCAACTTCCCAGTGTCCTTAGGAATTTTGAGGCAGGTTTTGCCTGCCAAAGGCTATTTAGAAACTGAAATCTCCTGTATCACACTTCTACGATCATGCTGATGCCCTCAAACAGCAGACCTAAAGTTTGGAATGGCAAGGTGGTCTTCGTAGAAGCCTTGCTTATTCTCCGTTAGCCAGGCTCGTTCTTCAATTTGTTGTCGAGTCCTAGCATTGTTCATGCTCTTCTGCCGGTTTGAGAGCGAGGAGGGGCAGAGTTTAGGCTTAAGTCCAGCATTTCCCAGATGCTTTTTTGGAGAACAAAAAACTGGTGTTGTATTGGCTCCCTTCCAATTGTCTGGCAACAATTCTAGCTTGGTTGATAAGTTTACGCATTTTAGTTAATAGTTCAGCAATTCCATGTTTTGAGTTCTTTCAGAACTCTCGGGTGAATGCCATCTGGCCCCAGGGGCCTGTTAATTTTTAACTTTCCAGATCTAAAACTAAATCCTTTGTCACTTCTGTTTGTCAAAGTTTTTCAGATATGCAGCCAGGAAAAAAAAAAGCAAGGATTCAGGTGTGAATTTTCCTTGCAACATCTTCTGCCGCAAACGCATGCTGGCAAAGAATCTTGTTTCTCATCTTTTTCCACCTTTGTCACCTAACACTTCCTGGCTCCTTCCATTTTTTGGATGCGTTTGAAGACAGCTTGTTACAAGTTCTGATACTATACTTTGAGAAATGTTAGCTGTTCTAATTTCTCCTTAGCTTCCTTGTTGATTAACGTTTGATTTGCGCTGAAAATCAAACGTACTCACTGCCATCTGAAATTCATTTTTGCTGTGGCCAAGAACTGCCCCCCCCCCCCATTTGCGGATTCGGTATCTGCAGGGGACCAGGAACCTATCCCTCACAGATATAGGGAGTCCCATGAAGCAAATGGGAGCAAAATGTCACTCTAGATGGATCAGTGGATGATGCCGGTAATAGCTTGCCAGAATAGCCCCTTTTCCTCCCCTCCCCGTTATCCAGCCATAATATACCATACCATAACCTTTATTGGCATACCTGACTGTGCTACCTGTGCATACATTGTGCTACCTGACTGCTGAAGCTGTTTTCTATCTGCTTTTTTCTTTCCAAAGAAAAGTCATCGTGCGTACGTTCCATTTTAAGACATTATATACAGTAGTTTGCATTAAGTTCAGGTTTTTGAAAGGAGAAGTGTAGTTTGAGCTGAAACCTGCACCGTGTTTCATGCAGAACGGGTAAAACCTTTTGCCTGCAGTACAACTTTTTGAAATGAATGCAGTAATATCTATGTAACTGTTTTATAAACAGTATTTATAAACAGACCAACAAAAAATACAACAAGATTAAAAACACACACAAAAACCAGAACAATGGAGCTAATCTCAGCATGAAATTATGGTTGCCTGATTACTGACCCATTTATTTTAAACAGTTACTACTTCCTGTGTTAGGGAGCTGCTACCTGTGGAGACAGACACTTGGTCTGTGTAGTTCAGAATTGTCTGCTCTGACCGGCAGCGGTTCTCCAGGATTTCTGACAGACGTGTTCCTCAGCCCTTTCTGGAGATGCTGCCAGGACAGAACATGGAGCCTTCTCTGTTCAAAGTGTGGGCTGTATCACTGAACTGCTGCCCCTTCTTTAGAGGCACAGTTGCATAAGAGTGGCCCTGCTGGACTTCGTAATTTTAACTTGAATTATGCTTCCCACGAGTTTACCTGGAACAGATATTAAGGTGACCCTCTTGTAACTTCCCAGATCCTCTCTGGATCCCCTATTAAGTACTGGTGTGGCATTGTTCGCCTTTCCGTCCTCTGGCATGGAGGCTGATGTAACTTGTCCTTAACATAATTTTGTTAAATGTGAAGCTGTTGATCTTCTGAGTTTCTTATGAGCTCTTGGGTGGATGCCAATGAGCTTTTTTCCGGTAGCTTTCATGGCCCGAGATTACTGTACAATGTTTCCAAATTACGGGTTTAGATGCCATGAGAAAAAGATATATACTTGCACTTTAATAATTCTCTGAAACCGTGGATGGATCTCCGTGTAGGCAGCCGCCCCAGGCACAAAAAACACTAAAATCCAAGGTTATTGTTGACCCAATGTTTCGTTCCGACCTCGGAACCTCTTCTTGGGGTAAAGTTCTGATGTCACTCAGTGACATCAGAACTTTACCCCAAGAAGAGGTTCCGAGGTCGGAACGAAACGTTGGGTCAACAATAACCTTGGATTTTAGTGTTTTTTGTGCCTGGGGCGGCTGCCTACACGGAGATCCGTCCACGGTTTCGGAGAATTATTAAAGTGCAAGTATATATCTTTTTCTCATGGCATCTAAACCCGTAATTTGGAAACATTGTACGCCAATGAGCTTCTTTATGAGCTCTTGGGCCTGGTGACTTAGTGTTTTGCCTCTACTACACACTAGAATCTTGTCCCTTGCCCCCTCTGTTTGATTCACTTCATCAGTCTCCCTCCCTGAGAAGGCCATTTCAGGCATGGGTACATCTTCTCTAGTGGAGACAGATGCAAATAATTCAGTCTGCTTGTGTGCCGTCTCTCGGACCTCTTTAAGCTTCACTTCTAGTCCCTCACTATTTAGCGGTCCAGCTGCCTCCCTGGCAGGTTTCCTGCTTTTGATGTCTTTAAATATGGTTTTACTTTTTGCCTTGCTATTTTTAGCCATGCACTCCTCAGGTTCTTTCCTTGCATCTTCCATCTCCAGCTTCCATCTCTCTTGCCCAGAGTTTGCGTTCCCTTTTCTGCTTTTTACTTGGGTGAGATGTCTGTGTTCTGAAGGTGTGTGCACCTTGCCTCTTGTAGCTCCCTTGGCTTTACTCATCAGCCATGCTGGCATCTTTTTCCTACTGAGTGGTGCACGTTGCAGCTGAACTTCTGTTGTGGTGCTCTCCGTGCAGTCTGGAGAAATTTGACGCTCTGGGCTTCCTTTTTACTAGTCGCCTTGTTTTTGAAAAGTCCCCTCTTCTGCAGTCAAGTGCTTCTTTCTCCCAAGCTACCTTGGCAACTGTCCAGTTCCGTGTACGGTATGTTGAACTGGATAGCACTGTGGTCACTGTTCCTTTTTGGTTGCTGCTACGGTATCTGCTGCTGTGTGGATCTGGTCTGCAGTACAGTACTAGTTAGTAATCTGATTTACTTACTCAGATTGAATTCATAGTTTTGTATTAATTCAATGAATTGGTTGATGTGTTGGAGGGAATGTAGCTCAGTGGTGAAGCCCCTCCTTTGCGTGCAGAAGGCTTTTGGTCCTTGGCACCCTCTTCAGATAGGGCTGGGAAGGACCTTACTGGAGCCCCTGGAGAGCTGCTGCCAGTCAGGCTGACAGTGCTGAACTAGATGGATCAAGGGTCCGATTCGGTACAAGGGACCTCCAGAATGAGCCACCTCCAAAATTGCAGGTCTGTCTTGACTATGTGGCAGAGAGCCAATTTAACACATGCATTTTTGTAGTTTCAGTGTAATTGGCAACAAGGAAGCTGATTGAGTCAACAACAGTTTTGTTAATTGGTTTGACAACTCCACTTCTAAGATGTATTGGAAATGCTGCCCCCTCTGGTGAGCTGCACATCCCACACCTCTAGCGTGACCTGCTCTGGCATTTCTATCAATTTTGGTAGCCAAGGAGAGCCGTTTCCCATTGATTACGGACGGGACACAAATGAGGAGGCTGATGCTGCTGTAGTCAGTGGGGCTTGCATCCACCCAAGTCAATTGCAGAATCAGCCCCCCCCCCCCCCCGAGAACCCAGGCAACTCTGGCTAAAAGATCTCGGGCATGGACCAAAACCATAGAGGAGCCCTAGCCAGTTGGAGTGGACAGCACTGGACAGGATAGCCCACATCGTTTGCATCACTGTAGGGTAGAATATGCAGAGGGTGCATGTCTCATTGGTAGAGCCCCTGCTGGGCATGCAGAAGGTCCCAGGTTCTCAATCCCTGGCAGCGTCTCCAGGTAAGATTGGGTGAAACCTGGGGAGTTGCTGCCAGCCAGTGTCAGACAATGCTGATCTAGTTGAACCAAAGGTCTGACTCGGCAGGAAACAGCTCCTTATACTGAGAGGCCATCGCTTAGTGGTGGTGGACGTGCTTTGCATGCAGAAGTTTCCAGGTTCAGTCTCTGGCATCCCCACTGAAATGATGTCTGGTAGCAGTGCTGGGAGGAGAGCCCTCTCCTTGCCTGAGGTCCTGCAGAGCTGCTTCCTGTCAGAGCAGGCTAGGTGAGATGGACGAGATATCCAGCTCCGCCTGGCAGCTTCTTCATAGGTTCATAAAGCAGTATCAGTGTATTAAAGAATGTTTATCCCTTTTGTCCTTTTTATGAAGGCAAACCCTTCCAAAGCATGCATCAGCCAAGCTGGTGTATCCTGTGAGCGTTAACCTGCCCTGGCTCAGGCGCTAATTTGCATACACCTGTCGTTCAACAGGTTCATTTTGCAAAGAGGAGACAAACTGCCATTGGCAGCTTTCCCTGGAATACCTTGTGAAATTGGAAGCCTAGACAAACGGGGTGGTTTGCGGGGCTCAGGTATTCGTAAGACACAACATTAAATCAACAGTTTAAAAATACTCCCCCCCCCCACACACACACAAGCATTCACTTTTGTCTTGGTGGTTTTTGTTTGATTCTGTGCCAAGAGCAACCAGATTCTGCAGTCTGCATAAATAGTATATATAGTATTACATTGCATTGCTCAATTTTTCCTTGTTTATGGAGTAAACGGTGCCTGGCGCTGTACTGGAACCACAAATAAGGTTTTTAATATGGTAGTACAGTACTGTAGTATATTTTGGATCTCTGTAGTGGCGCAGTGGGTTAAACCGCTGAACCATGAGCTGTCGATCGAAAGGTCGGCAGTTCGAATCCGCGACGGGGTGAGCTCTCGTTGCTTGGCCAGCTCCTGCCAATCTAGCAGTTCCAAAGCATGTTAATGCCAATAGATAAATAGGTACCACTTGCGGGAAGGTAAACAGCGCTCCGTGTTCCAGCCGCATGCTACGCTCTGCGGCAAGGAGAGTCATGCTGGCCACATGACCACGGAGGCGTCTTCCGACAACGCTGGCTCTTTGGCTTTGAAATGGAGATGAGCACCACGCCCTAGAGTCGGACACAACTGGACTTAATTGTCAGGGGTCACCTTTACCTTTACCTAGCCCTTCCAGAGTTGCAAAGCGCATTGCATGTATTAACATGGCACAGTCTGTACAGCAACCTTGCAAAGTAAACCAGTGCTATTATCCCCCTGTTGCAGATGGGGAAGACTGAGGCTAAGAGGGAGCACTTCACTTACAGTTACCCAGTGAGTGTGTGACAGAGGTGAGGGTGAAACTGGGGAAGTCCTGATTTGCAGCTCTTGGCCACTGTGTACCAGTTCTTTTGTGGGCCAGCAAGTTCTGTAGCTTGTAATTTTGGGCTCCAGCCGCTTGGAAATTGCTCTATTCTCTGCAGAGTCTGAGAAGGAATTGCCTGTTTCTGCAGTCTTAGAAGTTAAGACCTTGTGTTAAAAACAATAATAGTAAAACAAAAACCCCAGTGCACTCCCCCCCCCCTCGTTGAGATGCTAATTCTACTTCCAGTACTAATTTCTGTTCTGTTGTCTGTGGATTTGTGAAATGCATAAATTCATGGTTGACGCCAGCTTTTTGAACTGGGCCTGTGGCCAGAGGAGGGGCTGGGAGTTGAATGCCGTGTATTGCTCATACTGGATTATGCACAGTAGCCCTGCAGGTCTCTGCCAGATTCTCACGAATCTGTGTCCTGCTTTCCTTGGTGCTGGATGATAATTTAGGAGACGTTCCCTGTGCATGTGTGTTTCAAGAACACCAAGGAATTTTGTGGAGCCTAAAAGGCTAACAATTATTGTTGCGTCAGCTTTTGTGGACTACAGTCCACTTCATCAGACGTTCAGTGCATGAATGAGTGCATGAAACTGAATTCGACCAGGTCGGGTCACCTGCTTGACTGACGGCTGGCGGCTCTCTGGAGTTGTGACCGGGGCGCTTTCCCAACCCCAAATCTGCCTGGAGATGCTGGGGCCTGAGCCCGTGACTGCCAGCAAAACACACGTCGCTCAGCCATAGTCTCATCCCATAGTCGTATGGCTAAATGCAGTGCCTTCTGTGGGAATGCCTTCCTGGAGGGTGGTTGTCTTAGTCTGTTGCAGCAAAAATAACCATGGCCGCTGTGGCCCCAGTTTGTAGAATTTGGTGGGTCGTGCCTTTCTTGAGAATGTGCCCCCTGGTGGATGGATTGGAGAACACCCAGTGCCCTGGACTACTGGAAGGGACAAGTAGAGAGTCTTTCCAAGGTCCACCAACTGGGGCTGGGTGCAAACTAGCAGCCAGAGACCGGGGGGGGGGAGGAGGGGGGAGCAGGGAGACGTATGCTGAAAATTGAGGCCTCGGGTGCCTCCATGCACCTGCTCAGGTCAGGAAGGTGTGTACTGGCCCAGAACTGAGCTCACAGTCCATTGCCATACAAAGATCCGCTTCTGGTTCTCCCACCCCACCCCCGGCTGCTTTTCTTGTTTCAGCAATATAATTTAGTGCAAATGTCTTTTTTTATTGTTGCTTCTGCTGCTGCTGCTGCTGTTAAAACACCTGGGAATCAGCAACTCTTGCAGGTCTCATCACCTGCAATTCTACCAGTAGATTCTGTTCTGCCCACCCCTACTCTGGACTAGATAGAGCAGAGGACCCTGCTTTGCATGCAAGAGATCATAGGCTTAATCCCTGGCAGCATCTCCAGGTAGGACTGGGAAAACCTTGAGGAGAGGCTGCCAGCCTGTGTTTACAGTCCTGAGGTAGGTGGGTCAAAAGCCTGACTCGGCATGCAGGAGTTCTAGATACTCTTATGGTCTTGTTCCCAGCCTTGGCTCATAGGGCCCTGGTTCAAACCCCAGCTTCCCCAACATGGCCAACTAACTAGAAGTTTACCCTATAATTGCCCCAAAGTGTGCCCTGTAATTGCAAGTGTCTGGTAATATATTGCTTTTCTTTTTCTTTGTAAATTTTGCAAGGATGGCACACCTTCCCTCCCTCGCCCTCTGTGGTTTAGGCCAAACTGGTTTAAGGCATTATGATTTTTTAAGTGACGAGGCAGATTTTCTTCCCGACTTGGCTTGCTGCTTAGGTCAGAAAGGGTACCAAAGGCAATATCACAGTGCGATTTTTTTTCCCTTCCTTTGGCATCTGGTTGTAACATTTGGTGTTAGCTTTCTGTGGTAGCTGCAGCACTGTTTCCTTGGTTGGCCAAACAGACAACTACTCTAGATTTGCCGCTCAGTTTTGGCCAGGCGCTTTCCATTTGTGAAATTTGCCATCTTTTCATGGTTCCTGTTCTTGCACCAGAACTGTCCAGGCTGTTCTACCAGAAGATCTTTGTGTGAGGTTCCCCCTTGGTGGTCTTGCCCTTCTCTATCCCCTTGATAAGAACATAAGAAACCCTGCTGGATCAGGCTGCTCCTCTTTCCAGGAGTCCAGCCTCCTGTTCCCTACAGTGGTCCACCAGCTGCCTCTGGGAAGCAGGTGAGAGAGGCAAACCCCCCCCCCCCCACACACACTGCTCCCCTGCAGCTGGGATTCAGAGGCAGACCACCCCTGAATCCAGAGGGAGAACACAACCGTGACTGGTGGCCATCCTCGCACTCTGGGCGTCCATGAGTTTGTCCAATCCCCGTTTAAAGCCATCCAAACCAGTGGCCACTGCCACATGCTGTGGCAGGGAATTCCACAGACTAATTCTGCACTGTGTGAAGAAGTGCCATCTCCTGTCCCCCCTAAGTCTCCTGCCCATCAATTTCATAGGGTGGCCTCTAGTATTAGGGAGGAAGGAGAAGAACTTCAAGCTGCAGTTGTCAACATTCCATGACCAAACCTTCCCCCTTCATTCATCAGCATGCTCACAAACCTTCCGTGTTGCAGTGGCAAGTGGGCTGATGCCTAAAATGCACAAGTCTCTGAGCTTGTGTTTTTAGTCACAGGGAATGCATAGTCTTCCTACCTCTTTTCATTTCAGCAAAATTGTGGTTTTATGGCCAGTGCAATGTGCTGGAGGGCGGGGGGGGGGAGGGGCTCTGTATTATGAGCCTCTGTAATATTGCACAGAATTGCCTTGAAGATCTGGACAATCTACCAGTTGTAAAAATGCACAGAAGTCTTTTTTTTTTTTTAGTGTTCATTCTGTAAGCATGACAAATCATTAATTTTTGATGGATTGCTTTGAATTATGGGTGCTCTTGACAGCCTTTCTGTAGCTTGTAACAGCTGTATAACAAATGAACATATTAATGTTCGCCAAAGATTTGGAGCTCCAGCAGAAGCAGTCGCCTCCTCCGCTCTTCCGACTTCTCCCGAGCAGGGAACAGGAGGGAATTTTTAACCAAAAACTCTCAATTAGCCAAAGTTTTTCAGTACAAAAGGAGTTTTCCCCCCCTTGCCTTTAATTTTTGTAGCCCTCTGTTTGCCGTAGCTTCCGTTGTTTTTCTGAGCAGATTTCTCAGTGGCAAAGTTTCATGTGATGAATTAAAATAATAACCAGTATTGAGGTTTCTCTGCCGTTTCTTTGTTTGTTTTGTTGCTGCTGTTCCTTTAAGATTTTCAGAATTGCACTACTGCACTAAACGTGACCTCCATAACTTTTAAATTAAGAATTTATGCTGGCTTGAAATTTATGAAATATTTCAGCTTGAAAGAAAGTCTTCCCCCCCCCCCTCAGGAAAATTGGACAATAAATCACCCAGCTTTCGATTTACTACCCTAAGGCTGGCCAGAGATAGGATTTTTTCCTCCCTCCTTCGTTCTGGGAAAAAAAAATGTAATCGTATAAGACAGCTCGGCTTCTGTACTCCCACTCTCTAGAATTTTTAATTTCAGCTGTTTCTGCTTGGATTTATTTCCAATATTCCTGCTTGGCTTTTCAATTTCCTCAGTTATTAAATTTTAATTCAGTGCATTAGCATTTAAATTAAAAAAGGGAGTTATTCTAGCGAACCTGTTCTCCCTGCAGTCCATCAATTGGCTGGTTTCTGCCATTCATGGAGGGAGGGGAGTGAAAAATGTGAACTGCAGCTGGTTGTCTTCTAACATACATTTGCCCAAATTCCAAAATTTAAAATAAAAATAAAAATTGAGTGTTTAAAATAATGAATTTTTTTTTCCCAAGGAAGCCTTGTCCCTCAGAGTAAGGAGCAGCAACTTGAAAAGGGAATTTGCTGCCAGGAGATGTGGTGATGGCATCTGGTTTAAACTGATTAAAAAAGGGAGAACAAATTCATGAAGGAGAGGTGGAGAGGTCTATCACTGGCTGTTGGCTAGGTAAAACCTCCATGTTTGAAGGCAGTCTACCTACACGACGCCTCTTGTTAAATCGCTACCCTGACTTCTTGTCTGCTCCTGGATCTTGCACAGTCTTCCCAACGTGAACCTTTGGAGCTCTCTGTCACCTAGTTCCACCCTGATCTCTCTGCTCTAATATCCCCACACGACCTTATCTGTGACCTTATCTTTTCCAGGCCCACCACCCACAACCTCCCAAAAATAAAGTTTCTTGCTTTATGGGAAACTGCTCTACGGGCTCTGCCCTTTCTCCCTTGCTGGCCCTTATGCCTGGAACTCCTGCCCCCAACACCTCAACCCTCTTTTGCTTCCTTCAAATTCCTCTTGAAACTCCACCTTTTCTGTGAAGGTTTTGATGCAGTCCCTTAGTCACCCTCCCCTACTGTAACTAAGCTCAAGCACATGAAACTGAAACGATTGCATATTCTTCTAAGGGCGCAATCCTATCCTACTTACGCCACTGGTGTAACCAGCGGCGCAGTGAAAACGGGAGGCCCCAGAACGGAAAGGGTATTCAAATACCCTTTGAATTTCCCCTTTTGGAGGGGATCTGAATCCCCTTTCCATTCTGGGGCCTCCCGTTTTCGCTGCGCCGCTGGTTACAACGGTGGTGTAAGTAGGATTGCACCCTAAGCTAAATATTCAGTTTACCCCTGCTGGACTCCTTCCCCTTCCTCTACTGCAGGGGTTCTCAACCCCAGAGTACCACCTCTGGCACCACTCTCCTGCTGCATCTCAGGACTGAAAACGTGGCGCCGAAAGTGCCATGTTGAAGCGGGGTTCCAGCAATCCGAGTACCACTAGCAGTCATCTGAAGTACCATTGGTGGTACAAGTACCACTGGTTGAGAACCTCTGCTCTAGTGTTTGGTTTTCTTGATTGTGAGCAACTCTGGGCAGGGATCTGTCTTTTTGTATTAATGATTGTATTACAATTTTAAGGAAGGATGTGAATGTATCTTCCTAATTTTAGAGTTCAAAACAAACATTTTTACCGGGAGACTCTGTTGTATAATTTTATTATTATAATCAGATGGTTAAAAAACTTAACGTTTCACCTCCAACAAAACGGAGGCGAAACGTTAAGTTTTTTAACCATCTGATTATAATAAAATTATATTATACAATGGAGTTTCCCGGTAAAAATGTTTGTTTTGAACTCTAAAATCTGGACACGACGTGAAAAATCTAAGAATGTACATACCTTCCTAAATTCCAACAGGAAGCATGACTGATGTGATTCTCGGTTCTGTGTGAAATTTGCATCACTTGTTTTGCTAGGAGAAAACTACCGTTGATTTGGGTCCCCTGCTTTTGTGATCTTTTGTACTAGTAACTAGTAAACTTGTCCTTGTGTTTCTCTGGAATGTTTAAAAATGTTTATGCTTTGTAAATAAAAAGTGTTGTGCTTTTTTTTTTTTTAAAGGAAAAAGTGATCAACTTGCCAGCCAATCTGATCTGTCTTTTTCTCTCTCTCTTTCCCCAGGCTGAAGGGAGCAGCAGCGTTGGGACGAGAGCGTCCGCCAGCAGGTAGGTTGCTGGATTGTCTCTTGTGAGACTTGTGGAACCATTGCTAGATTAGGCAAATGTAGTCCAACCGGTTCTTAAGAAATTTAAATGAAACTTTAAAATATTGATTCTTCTTTTTCTTTGCCTGGAATGGTTTTGGGAGAGAGAGGCCCAGGTTCTGGGTGGAGTTAACTTATCTGATTTGTGCATATTTTACATTTTTGTCCTCTTTCTCCCAGACATTCAAGATGGCGTACGTGGTTCTGTGGGTGTCCCAGAGGGACATGGCAGGCAGGGCTCGCCTCTCGTGGCTGGCACCAGTGGGTATCTGCAACTGGTGGGGTGGCTGGCACATTTTCGTGCTGGGTCTCCGGGATAGGGGGTGGCCATTAGAGGGAAGTGGGAGATTTAGGAGACCTCCACCTGTCCATCACTACCACTCTTTTGATTAAGAGTGGCAGTGTCCCCTCAAGCCTCCAGGCTCCCCAAATGCAGTTTGTGAATCTCACTTCTCCAGGAAGGTTAGCACTTAGGCTGGGAAAAGCAGAAACTTTCTCCGTAAGGGCCCTGAGGCCATGGGGCAAATTCCGAGGAGAGCTTTGTCTGTGCCCCTGTAGTGAGCTTCCCGTATTATTATTTTTAAGTGCAAGTTCAGCTGGACAGGGAATTTAGAAGGTATTGTTCCAGATGCATGTTTGACCTGCTTTTCTTTTTGCTTGCTTTCTGGACCATTCTGTCATTTCCTCGGAATGCTCCTGTTTTTCATTGTGTTACGTACGTTCGCACATCAATTTATTGAATGAGTCTTCAGCCCATATCAATACACTTTGCAGTGCTAAAGCACACCAGCTAAAATTATCCATGTCCTATAATAAAAGCTCCAGAATTAATCTTTGAAATCCACCAGAAAAATAAAACAGAAATACAATATGCCAGCAGCTCGTAGCAGCCTTACAAAAACCCCTTTACCATCCTAGATAAAACAAATTAATGCATGCAGTTTATTTTACAGCTTTATGCAGATCTTCAATTATTCAAACATCGAAATCTTGAGCACTCGTCTTTTCTTATTGTGTCATCGATATACATGTGCTTTGCAACAAATGATAAGCTGGGTCCCTGCCCTGAGGGGCTTGCAGTAAAAAAAAGGTGCACTTTTTAATCAGCCAGTTATCCGGAAGTTCTTTCCATCCAACAGAAGTTTTTACTACTAATACCATTTTTTGCAAGATGCTGTTCTAAGTCGGTGCTTTTTAGGGAACTTTTTAAAAGACGTTTTCCAGCACTGTACTTGAACATGGATTAAAACCGAGATCCATCCAGGAGGAAGAAGGCGTGTGCTTCTGTTGCTGTCTTCTGAGAATTGCATGACAAATTATTCCTAGCTGGAAGAAGTGTCCTCTTTTTATAATTGGGTTTTCTCCCCTTGCTCTTGTGGGTGAGTGAGTGAGAAAAGGGGGGAGGCAGCTTTTAGTCCCTTGTTTGTTGTTTATGGCATGCATCTGAACAACACAAACTTCAGATCCTGGGATTACCTCTGACTGCAGTGCATGATCCTTTCTCTTCATTCTTTCCCTATTTTGCTTCCCTCCTTCGTTGTCTGGAGGAACTTGGAATAATTTTCAGTGAACGCTGAGATGAAGGGGCCTCGGCAGACAGTGGCCTTTCCCACCCCAGCCTTTTGAGATATTTCACTGGAGGTGCTGGAACTTTGAACCTCCTTCATGCAAAATGGGCTGACCTACTGAGCTGTGGCTCACCCCCAGAAACTAGCTACGGTACATACCGTAGGGAAAGATCCCTGCCTGAGACACTGGAGAACTGCTGCCAGCTCAGGTTTTCAGGGCTGAGCTACACTGACCAGAGTTAAGGCAGCTCCGTCAGTGAGGCCGGGCTGATAGCTCAGTGTTACCGGTAGGTTATGTGTTGTGCAAACCTCTGCTGCGTCTAAGGCAAAGAAAAGAGCCCCTGTCTTAGACCCAGTGAGCTCCTGCCAGTCAGAGCTTAGAGAACACTGGGCTGGATAGACTGATGGTCTGACTCTGCATCATGCAGCTCTGTGTTTCCGCACTCTCCTCACAGAGAGAGGCAGCCCCAAAAGGCTGATCTTGAGTTTCCTATGGTGGAAGCTGGGCATGGGAAACAGTGTTATAAGCTGCCCATTCAGATTCTTGCATGCTGTGTGTTTTAAAAGATCACAAGTTATTGGGGCTTTTCTAGCTTGTCTGTCTTCATGGTTCAATAGCTCCTATCTGCTGGGATTTTTCAGCAGTTATTCCGACCTACTTAACTAAGCAACTCCATACATTGTTTACCACAGTGATCGGTGGAGGCATGCGTACTCCTGGTTTGTTTCCATTTTTCACTGCTAACTCTAATTCTCCGATAATATGGACTTAAGCTAGGTTCTCAGTGCTACATTCAAAACTTCGGTGGAATCCTGCAATGAAAAATTAAATTAGGACGAATGAATTGGGCCAAGCCCTAAAAATCTTCTCTTCCCCCCCCTCCCGTGACAAAGTGGTGGAGCTGAATCTACCGTTGTTGCATCATAATTATGAGTGTATGATGATACTGTCTACCGAGTCAGACCCTTCTTCTGTTTAGCCCAGTGTTGTGTCAGCTCTGATTGGCAGCATCTCACCAAGAAAGGCACCTTCCTAGCACTTTGATCCTTTCTTAACTCAAGGTGCCAGGAACTGAACCTGGGGATCTTCTGCATGCATGCTTCCTTCCTGATGTGTGTGTGTCACTGTTGCTGCACATGGATCCTCATCATAGTAGTTACTGGTATGTTTTTTTCTTCTCAAAATATCCTAACAAAGAACCCCCCCCCCCCCCATCAACCTACAAATTGCATCTTGCATCTGACTCTACCATAACCAAGTCTGTTGCAGTCCTGGCACACTGAATTCCTTCATGTTATGCTTTGTTGGCCCTTGGAAGAACTCTGAGAGGTATGTCACTGTGATGTTCCCATTTTACAGGTGAGAGAACTGAGGCAGAAAAGTTGTGATTTTCCCCCAGAGCTATGCAACAAGTCCAGAGCTTGGCTGACCTCAGGACAGCAGTCTCTTTTCTTCTGCTTTTGGAAAGAAGAGGGGCATATTTGTTTCATTGTGTCCACAGTTGTGAAGGACCTTGAGTCAAATAGTCATCGTCGTGGGTGCAAGCCTTGATTTTGGAGAGTTGGAGCCAACATGCATGAACTGTAAATTCAGCAGTGCTGCATGGTCAGGGAAAGTGTGTGTGTGGAGAGGGAGGGAGGAAATAATGAACTCAAACATTTATTTAAGACATTTTAATCCTGCCTCTCCCACAACTCCAGGTGGCTTATGAACACATCTTAAAATCAAACCGAATAAGCCCCTAAAGGTCTCTTGCCAGCATATAGAACAGCAAGCCTAAAACGGCCATAAGCTGCAGATCATAGGAACGCATGAAGTCGCCTTCTGCTGAGTCAGGCCCCTGAGTCATTCCTCTCAGTGTTGTCTGCACTGACTGGCAGCTGCTCCTCAAGGCCTTTCACATCACCTGCTCACTGAGGTCCCTTTAACTGGAGATGCTGCCAGGAATTCTGCCTGGGACATACTGCGCCCTGCACGACAGCGAAACCTGTGTCCAGGGTCTTCTCAGCTGTGGCACCCGTGTGTGGAAAACCTCTTTTCCCAGGGAAGTCCACTTCACTTTCTCCCAAGGGAATTCCTCTTTATTTTTTTCAGAGGAATTTTGACTCTCTGCTAGGCCATTGAGAAGAAGACCTTTGCTTTTATTAATGACATGTTTATGGTCATTCGCTTTTATTAATAAATCTCCCTCAGGCCCCTCATGCTTCAGGGTCGCAGGGAGCTTCCTTGCTCCCTTCCTTCAAATCCCTTCTTAAAACATGTCTTTTCTGGGAGGCCTTTGGCTCTGCTTCTTAGTCCGTTCCTGCTGTACCTAAGCTCAAGCTGTGTAACTGCAAGAAGCGCACCCAGATTCCCTGTTTTTTTTCCCTTGCTCCATCCCCTTCCCTTTCCCCTGCCCCTTGTGTCAGTATCGAGATTGTAAATCCTTTGGGGCAGAGACCTGTGTTTCATCTCCTCTCCACTCTGTAGCACTGTATAGATAAGCAATAATGAATAATTTGATTGATGTAGCGACTGTTACCTTGACCTCTTTTAATTTTTTATTTTGCATTGCATTGACTCTGTAACCTGAGCTTTTTTCAGGCTATGCAGATAAGATGCAAATATTCTGAGCACACAGATTTTTTTTTAGAAATCTACTTTGGAGTTGGAGCCCCTCCCCAAAATGCAACCCACTCTCTTCCTCCCTTGTTTTGTTCTAGCACCTCCTTAAGAAGCATCTGTTTCACCATGACTTTCCCCAGGTGATCTTCTCTTTCACTTTTTCCTTTCGTCGTCCTCCCCAATGTGTCGTCTGTTTAATTCTCAGATTGTGAGCCTGCAGGGAGGGTCTTGTTTTGTTTTATGTTTTGTACAGTGCCTAACAATTTTAGGTGCTTCTATTTGATAATCGGCATCTCCAGCGACCAACCTCCTGGGCCTTGGCAAAGATCAGGCTCCAGGCAGTCGTGTTCTGGGACCCCAGGGGAAGCCGACCCTCAATCCCCATAGCCCAGAAGTGGCTGCATGGTTAAAATAAGGCAGGAGGATCCAAGAGGAGCAGGAATTTAGGGTGCGTCCTCCTACCAGAGATGAACTGCTTGGAATTGAAGAGTGAGCATAGAAACCAGGGCTTTATAGGGCTGGTGGACTGGGGATTGGCTGTTCAGGGTCAGCTGACAGAACACACAAGCATTACTTGAATGCTCAAGCTAGTACTGTAGCCCAGATGGCTCAAACTTAGTTCTTAACTTCATTGCTAACTTTTAGTTTCTTATGGTCTTGTATTATTTTGTGGCGGTCCTGATGGTGTGTGTATTTCTTTGGGTTGTCCGTGGCCACAAAGACAGGGTATAATTGTGTCCAAGCAAATAAGCCAAAACGTTTTTGACCATAGTACACACCGCCTTGTTGAAATCAGCATTGATGTGAGAATTTGTGCGTTTCTTTTCCTCTTCTCCTGCCAACCCAGGGAGCGCTTAAAGAGGAGCCAGAAAAGCATGAAGGCCGAAGGCTCTGATTCGGCGGCTTCCCAGTCCTCACCAAGCGAGGAGACGGCAACAATGACAGAGGTGAAGGTGAAGACAGAGATCCCAGATGACTACATCCAGGAAGTGATCTGGCAGGACGACGCCAAAGATTCAAAGAAGAACATGAAAGGCGGGGTGGGAGAGGTGCCGGCCGAGATCTGCGTGGTAATCGGCGGGGTCCGCAACCAGCAGACGCTTGGTAAGCTAGGTCGGTGGTCGATTGGCTTAACCTTTTCCTGGAAAGGGGTGTGTGGTGGGGCGGGGGGACCTTGCAAGCAGTTAGGCTGTACCTGTGTAGTTTCTTTGGAACAGAGAAACAGCATGCAAATGGCAAAGGATGGCCACTGGATGAGATGGCTTTTAAGGGGGGGGTGTAAGATGCCTAGAGTCTCCATGCTCAGAAACAGTGTATCTCTAAATAACAGCTATCCAGTAGGGGGGGAACCATCACCTTAATTGCTGGATTTTGGTCTTATTCACAGAACAGATCTTAGGTTCTTGAAGGAGGACGTGAGAAGAGCTCTGCTGGACCAGCCTTGCCCAAGCCTTGCCCAGCATCCCCATTTCCCAACAGTGGTCAACCAGACACCTCTGGGAAACCCACTAGCAGGGCATGAAGCCCTCCCCCTGCTGTGACCCCCTCTCCGATGTGTGGTACTCAAGAGATATATTACTTCTGAAGCTGGAGGCTCTACATAGCCACATAACTAATTGAATCTTAATACTCCAGGCCTGAGCTTCTCAAAGTGTGGGTCGCGACCTGAGGCAGAAGTGGGTCACCAGTTGGGCCCATCCTTGCCTCTGTTTGGCTCCAAATTGGAGCTAACTGGAAGCTACTTCCGGGGCCCGACCTACCTTAGCTAGCCACTCCCATGTTGCTCTGGCCTGGGGGCAGCCTCCAGAGGCCTCAGAAGGCCTCCGGAAGTGATCCGGAGGTCACTTCCAGTTTCGATGACGCAACTTCCAGTTGCACCGGGAAGCGTTTCTGAGGCCTCTGGAGGCCGTCCTCGGGCCAGAGCGATGTGGGAGTGGTTGGCCGAGCTGGGTTGCTGTGGCAGGGGCTTTGGGAACCACTGCTCCAGGCCTTGGGAAACGGGCAAAGCCAGCCTTTCTTGATAAACTATAAGCTTTCTTCTTACCATGAGCAAACTGTGTGTGTTTGTTTTTAAGTTAAAAAAATTATAAATAAATGTAGCATCTTTGGATGCATCTGTAAAACTTTTTGAGACTTTAGGACATGCATTTCTTTTTGTCAAAATGTTCCAGTCAATGTAACTTGCAACAATTGCAGAAAGGTTTCAGTCCCATTCTGACAGAAGCCGCTTTTCCCACCATCCTTTGACAGGTTGTGGGTGTTGGGAACATCAGTCACTTGTGGTTGTTGAGGCTGCCTCGAATCTGCCTCTGTTCTATCCTGGCCACACTTCTAGAAGTTTGCAAAAGAGAAAAGCATGCTTTTTGTAGAAACATTCATGTGACAGCTCTGTACTGTGACATTCCCTAAAGCTGCATGAGAGCTCCCTCTCCTGGCCCTGCTTTGTAGCTGCAGAGTTGGGAGATAACCGCGATCTGGTGAATTTTAGATTCTAACTCTGGTGAGCAGAAAAATCAACAGAAAACAGTGATGTTGAGGGTGTGCACGCGCATTAAATTTAGCCATGTCTCCAATGACCCTCCTGTTGTCCCAACGTTTGGGGCTCAAGGAATCGCATGTGGTTGCCCTTCTTCCTTTTCAGAAACCCATTGCAGCTTTCTGTGGGCTCCCATCCGGGCATGGATCAGGTCAAGGTCTTCACTGTTGCTGTTGTAGGATGACACGTTCCATTCACTTGAGACCTCTTTGCTCTGTTGGACCTCTCTTAATCTTTGTTCCTTTAATTTCACATTTAGAAATGTTCAACCTCCCCCCCTCCGCATGTTATTGGTGTACTTTTTGAGTATTTGATGTTCATTTCTCCTTTTTGGGCAGTGCCATCTATTTTTTTTCTACTTCTCCCCCCCAAAATTGTTCAAATGCTTTTGGGAAGGATTTTTTGTATTCTTCCGTTAACATTTATGAGCACCTATTTTCAAAGTACACAAAGTGTTATGCAAGATATTATGCAGAGGCTACATAGCCTACAGAGGCTATGGTGAGATGGTCTCTTTGTACTCAACTAGTTAAATGCCAGATTACTCAGTAAAAATAGACGTCTCCTAATCAGTTTCACAGCCTTCATAGTTCATAGAAACTGAAGGCTGTTTTGAGAAGGACTCGTCTGCCTCACTAAAGATCCAACATGTTTAAAGTGAGCTTGGTACCAAGAGCATCTCTGCTGTTCAATGGGAAGGATCTAGGAAGTCAGGGGAGCGCTGCTGGACCCTGCCAGCATCCCGCTCGCCACAGGTGGCCAGTCAGATACTTCCAGGAGTCCCACAAACAAGGCGAAAAAGCAACAGCCCCTCCCCTGTGTTTGCCCCAGCAACTGATACTCAAGAGGTAGACTGCTTCTGAGGATGGCCATTCTAACTCTGACCAGTAGCTGCAGATAGACTATTACGTCTCCACAAATTTGTCTAGTACCCTAATGCCAGCTAGTGGCTGTCACCATACCTTGTGGCAGAGAGTTCCACAAGCTCATCCTGCATTGTGTGAGAAGTCCTTTCTCTCATCTGCCCTGAATCTCCTGCCAGTTAATTCCTTTGGGTAACCCCTATGTTTTAGTATTATGCAAGAGGGAGGAAAAAGAGTCTGTGCACTCCGCTTCTTCCCCACACTGCATCATTTTACCAACTTCCATCACCTTCATCCCTTCGTAAATGAAAACGCTCCAAATATTTTAACCGTTCCTCTTATTGCTGCAGATACACGAGCAATAGGACTGTCCTGGAGCTCCCCTAGTTTAAGAGGCTGGCTTAAACATGCTGTAGGCTGTGGGACCTGGGAGCATAGTGTCGTTTTGCTTGCCCCTGATCTGAAAGGCTCCTTACTTGTGCTTCTGTATTTCAGGATCTTATGAATGTGGAATATGTGGGAAGAAATACAAGTATTACAACTGCTTCCAGACTCACGTGCGAGCACACAGAGGTATGGTTGCGTGTTCTGCGCCTGTATTTTTGCGATCTGAACTGTTGCAGTGGATGTATTTTCTAAGCATGCATTCGCACGCTTCAGGATTCAGGTTTCATCCTGCTGCAGAATTTGTGTTCACAATCAGGGACCTTCCAGGATTGCTGCAGCTGCATTCTCCATTTTGTGGGACTGTCAAATGCCATGCATTGCAGAAAACAACCTGGCATGCATTGCAGAAAGCAGCACACACACATCCCAGAATAAGAGAGCAAGGCAGCATGGGCGTGTCCTGACATTCTCTCTGTAAATTCTGCACTCGGTTGAAATTCTGAGTCCAGAAAAGGTGCATTTCCAATCTATATAAATCATGAAGAGTTGCCTACCTACTCTGTAGCACAATCCTGCCTTTTAAAAATTATTTGGTATAATTTATCTTGGTTTTGCTAGTCATGGGAGGAGGGGCAAGAATTCTGGAGTCCCACCCTCATATTCTGTAAATCTTATTCAGTCACTCTGGCTTCTGAGATTTTACACATCTTGAGGACTAACAACTTGCATTTAAAACACACCAACCCGAAGATTCTTATGAAGCTGATTTGTGTCCCAGTTCTGGGCGTTTTCACTACTGCTGCAGAATTCCAGCATTCACATGGCCCTGGCCCTTGCCAGATGACTCTGTTTTGTGTGTCACATAGGAAGGGGAAATGCAAGGGGATTACTCACAGCACAATCCTATGCATGTCTACTCAGAAGTAAGTCCCATTTATTTCAATGGGACTTACTCACAGGTAGGTGTATAAGATTGCAGCCTTAGCCATTGCTCTTAAAGAAGGTGTGCACCATGGACCCATTAGCTTACACATACCTCCAGGTGACTCAGGCTAGTGAGCCAAGCTGTGTGTTGTAGAGAAATCTCACGGAACTTTATTAAAATTACTGTTTTCTTTATTATAAATACATATCCTGTCTTTCCATTTTTTAATAAAAAAAACTGCTTCCAAGGTAGCTCACAACCTATGAAATCCAAGGCAGTGTGGAGGAATGGTTGGACGTGGACCAGAAGGTCCCAGGTTCTAATCCCCACTGAGCCATGAACCATACTGGGTGACAGGCCAATTGCTTATCTCCCAGTCTGACCAACCTCACCGGGTTGCTGCGAGGACATCATGATGGGGAGGAGCCATGTACTGTACAACCATCCTTGAGCTGCTAGGAAGAAGGGCAGTAGGAACATGTGACATTAAATAAAGGAAATCAGCAAAACCAATTGACTGAACAAACAGTCGGCATACCTGAATAAAAGCACTGCATTGCATAAACACCACTGGATAAAATGTCACTGCAGCAGCCCCCAAAAGTCAGGAGAGCAGCTAAACAGCGGGTGCATTTCAAGCCTGGTGAAACAGGAGGGGTGGGGTGGGGGCTTTGGCTGTAAAAGTTGCATAGCACACAAGGATTTGGGCAGGGCCGGCTGTGAACAGAACTGTGCTGTTGGATTTTTGATGCAGCTTCTAAAGTCGGGCTTTCTCTCTGCGCAGACACGGAAGCCACATCGGGTGAAGGAGCCTCCCAAGGCAGTAAGTTTGAATGGGTTTCCCAGATGGGGAGGGGCTGTTGCTCCAGGCAGGTCCCTGCTTTGCATGCAGAAGTTCCCAGAGTCGGACCCTGGCAGCATCTCCAGGCCTGGCTGCAAAAAGACTCTGGAGAGCCGCTGCCAGTCAGGGTCGATGGCACCTTCCCACCGGGTATCCTAAAAGTTTTCTCTTTAGAGACTGTTCACCTCTGTAATAATTTACTTCCTTGATTAGAGAGGGAGAGAGAGACACCCTACCTGTTTCTAGGCATCAAGAATTGTGGATTGCTCCTCTCGTCCCTCCCAGCTTTAGGGGAAGTATCTGAAAGCTCTAGGTGCCAGAATGAGATCTGAGCAGAGACGCCTGAGATTCCTAGGTGTCTGCCTCCTGATGCTGGTTTCCCTGGTGATGATCTGATGTTGTAATTTTTGGGAAATAGCAGACTTGGGTGCAGGGCCAGTGGGGATAACGTAGGAAGGCTTTCAGAGGGCTAGTGACACACATGAGTGACATCTTAACAAAGGATTTGGCTCCCCCCCCCCCAAGTTTTTCAAACCTTATGCTCTCTCTTCCCCTTTACAGACAATTTTCGGTACACATGTGACATTTGCGGGAAGAAGTACAAATACTATAGTTGTTTCCAAGAGCACCGAGACCTTCATGCAGTGGATGGTGAGTGGAAGGGTGGAGTGGGATGGGAAGCTGGAGTAGCCAGCGCAGGGACTTCTGTGCATCTTCAGGCGCACCCCTCAGGCTCACTCTGTCTCCAGTGGGGAGTGTGGTTTACCAAGGTCCTATGTCTTGCTTCCAGCAGTCTTGCACGTAGTTGGCTAGGGTGGGAAGTAGGTTGAGCGGGATCCACGGATCGTTTGCTGGATCTTTTGCGGTGGTGCTTCTCCTCTGGGTGGCTGCCATTCCCCCCCCCCCCCCCCCATCGGTCCCCTGGGAGTGATGCTGTGTCATCGAGCATTGTTTGCAGGAGAATTATGGGGTGGCCACCAGCCAGAAGAGCAGCAAGAGCTGGCTTTTTTTTGTGTGTGTGTGCATCCTTCATGTCCTCACCCCCAACTTCAAGCCGATCATTCTCCCAGAAGATCTTTTAACTCGGCTGGATGATGAATGGCAGAGAGAACTTAAATGTACCTTTTTAACTTGCAAATCGGTTTTCCTCTCGAGCCTTCTATAAAATGGGTCGCCACAAGCTTGAGAGAGGAACAGAGAGTGTTTTTAAAAACGTTCTGGCTCTGCCTGCTGCTCAGGGCTGTCGTGGCTTGTCTCTTGGGTCGATACAGGAGGGCCTTGTATCTTCCCAGCTTCCTCTTGCTTCTCTCCCCTCAGACCCCTATGACCAAGCGATCATAGCGAAGGACGAAGTGAAGGAAGAGGAGCCCGAGCCGTTTCAGAAGATTGGTCCAAGTATGACTTACAGAGTTTGCAACTTAAGTAATTAACCCGCTTTCGACGTAATACAGTGTGGGGTGACCAGCCGGACCCTTGCCAAAAGAGACCCCCTGGATGCTCACCTGGGCTGGCCCAGTTATCCCAAGTTCTAGATGTGTGGGGATGGGCGTTTAGGTCCCTGAGACTTGGTCAGCGGGTATTCACTTTGCCAAATGCCAGTAGGGGGCAGCAGCGCAACCAGCTCTGCTTTTGTTTAAGTAAGAGGGGATGGGACAGGAGGTGGGAAAACCAGCTTCTGAAATCTTAGGGGCCGCAGTTCCATGGTAGAGAGATTTGTTTGGAGGTTGTAAATCACTGTGGAATTGCATAGTATTATTCCCTCTCTGTGCATGACAATTAACACAGAGCAAGAAGTCAAAACCTAAGTCGCATTACGAATCCCATTCTCACAAGGCAGCTAAAAAAATTGATGCTTTTGTGAATAGCAGTGTACTTCTTATAGAGCACGCACTATGCATGCAGAACACCGCTGGTTCAATTTTTCAGCATTTCTAAGTTCAAGGGTTCTCAGGTACCAGGTGCTGGAAAAGGTGCCAGAGAGCTGCCAGTCAGAGCAGGCAATATGTGGGCTAGCCTGACCAGTGGTCTGACTCAACAGGCAGTAACTTTTATATGCTCATGTGTGACTTGCCTGGGTGGGATAAGTTTGAATTAGGATGCCTGACACCTCAAGGAAATCCTTTTGCCTACATCTTTGTCTTTTGTGTTCTCATTTTGAGGAGTGGAAATGTGTGTGACCAGATGGTAATTTCCTTGCTCCCATGTCCAGGATTGTCTCGGACAACCGGAGAGCCTTCATCACAGAACCATTGCACCAGCCCTGAGTCACCAGTCCAGAGGGCTTTATAGTGTTCCCAATGGCTTTGCTGCTTTCTGGATCATCTTGGGTCCCTGATCCGGAGCATGAGCACAGTGTGCTGTTGCCTCCCTCCTCCTCCTCCTGCGTAGATGCCAAACTTGGTTGCTAGGCCAAAGCTTTTGTTCTGGGCTTGTTGCCACCACCACTCCCACGGTCCCAGGGGGTGATACAGGAGGATCTAGCGCAGTGGTTCTTAACCTTTCCTGGGTGACGGACCCCTTTTCCTGGGTGACGGACCCCATCTTAAGAAAAATGCACATAAACACACACATGCACAGTTTTTTGTGTACCCAGTTCACGGACCCCCTGAAGCCCATCCATGGACCCCAGGCTAAGAGCCCCTGGTCTAGAGACAGGTTGGGGGCCCTGACAAAGGGTGTTGGGCTCCCCGTATCATTGTCCCCTGGATGGTGGCCTCTGACTGTCCCTCAGGGGTATTGAGTCCCCCAGGTTCAATTGAGCTCCCCCCCTTCCTCTTTAGAGGAAGTCTGAGCAGGTCCCAACTCCTTCTCACCAAGTCTTCTTGTTTGTACTTTGCAGAAACTGGGAACTACACATGTGAATTCTGCGGCAAGCAGTACAAATATTACACTCCTTACCAGGAGCACGTGGCTCTTCATGCACCCATCAGTGAGTATCCAGCCATGATGTAGCGTGGGGTGGGCTCTGCTAGCTACCTGGGAATCCAGCAACCTTTGGGGATTTGATGTGAAGGCTGTTGCAAACAGTGACAAACTGAGAAGAAAAGCTGTGATAGAGGATCGGGGAGTGTCGAATTTGATCTGGCAAGCAAGTCATGCTGTTGGTTCATTTTAGGGGCTCCTCCTTTAGCGTCACAAGTTTGTGTGTATTTTGAAGCATAGATGGTGGCCCTGGTTGGCTGCAGCCATTACTGTGGCTCGCTTATTTGTGTGCTGCCATTGTGACACAGTGCCTTCCAGTATAATGCAAACGGAGAGATCCCTACCCCAAGTAGCCTACAATCGAAATTTGGACTGAAGAGGGGGACAGCAGATTGATGGAAGGGAGAGGAGAGGGACAGGATGAAGGGTAACATAAGGAGGTAAAAAAAATTGTGTGCAAGTGGCATTACAGACCACTAGCCTTAATGTCGATCAGGACCGGTTGACAGCTTGGAAGGTTCCATGGAATGTGCTTTCCATGACCTCCTCATGCTCACAGAGGCCAGCTTGGGACTGAGGGAGCTCTGGTCTCTTCCTGCAAAGCTTTTCAGGCTTGTCCTGTCTGGAGCTGACCCCTTGCACTTGGGATTTCTCAAGTGGTCCATGAGTCGGAGAAGTTCTGTTACCAGCGCTTGGGAGGGGCTGTGTGGCTCAGTGGTTTGCACCTGTTTTGCATGCATCAGGTGCCAGGCTTGATCCCTAGCAGCATCTTCCAGAAGAGCAGAGATAAGTGTCTGTCTGAGATTCTGACAGAGATTCTGAGTTGCTGCCAGTCAGTGTTGGTAATGCCAACCGAGAGCAACTCAGCAGCAGGCAGCATTTATGGTTGCTAATGCTAGGTCAGATATACACTGAAAAAGCAAGCTGTCCCAGAATCTGAGGGGCCCATCGCTCAGGGAGCCAGAGCTGATGGAAAAGTCTTCTGCCCGGGGCCCTGCCAGAGCTGCTGCAAGTTCTCGTAGGTGTTAATAGGGCTCAGTGAAATGAGGCAGCTTCGTGTGCTCATACAAGATCATACAAGGTCGAGGCTCTTACTGTCATGGAGAAGGATGGCTCCATTCCAGGACCATTATGTTCTGTGCAGGTGGCTTGTTCCTTTTTGTCCTCCAGCCTTTGGCATTCAGAGGTAGATTGCCTATGAACCTGGAGGTTCTACAATAGTACCCTTGAAATTGTCTCTCAGCCCCATAGAGTTCTGAGTGAAAGGCATATAGCACTTTGGGTCTTTTCAGAGCTGACTTGGGGGGTTGGCCAATGGAATTGTAGTTTCTGTGATTTCTTGGTAGGACTATGTGTGGTGGGTTTTGTGTTTTTTTAGGCTGAGGAAGTTTCCTAGAATATTCCTTGGTCTGCAGTGCTTAAGTCATCTTGCAGCCTGAACAGTTTCTTCCGCGTTCCTTGCGGCTGGGTTTCTGCACTGCATGTCAAAGCAGGGGTTTGACCCTTGGGCACACTTGTGGCAGTGGGGGGTGAGGGGGAGAAAGAGAGGGAAAAAAACAATGAATTAGAGTCCTGAAGGAAGAAAGAGTAGTTAGGCTGTGGTGTGAGTGTAGCGGGGAGGGTCTCAGGCTGGCAATATCTCCCCTCCCTACTTTTGAAACATAATTCAGGTGTCCACCTTAGTGCCTCTCACAAGAGGGGTACAGCAACATTTTCCAAGGATTGGGAATGGGTTTGCAACGCAGTAATACCCCCAGGTTCAGTCCTTGGTGACATCTCCAGGCTGGGCTGGAAAAGACCCCTGCTGAAACCCTGGAGAGCTGCTGCCAGTCAGAGCTGGGTGACCAGGGCTCTGACTTGGCAATACAGGGGTATGTACATAGTGTCTGGGGATGGGCCATAGCTCATTGCCTTTTCCAACTAAAGGATCTCCGATGGCAAAGCTGGGGAAAGACCCTTCTCTGTCTGAAACCCTGGAGAGGCACTGCCAGTCAGTGTTGGCGATACTGAGATAGGTGGACCAAGGGCCTGACTCGGGAGGCAGCTTCATATGTCCATAACTGGTCCTGGGAGGCCCAAACACGAACACTGAGTGACAGCCCTGTCCCCAACCTTTGGGAATTTCACCCGCTATCAGGATTTGCCCCTTTTAAGGTGAGCCATGGGGGCAGTCTTAACATGTTGGGGGATGTTGGAGGTTTTTCAGCTGCTGGGTGGAGGGCAACTCGTAAAAGAATTTGGGAGGGAGCATGGTACGTTAGAAGGGGAGAAAAGCCCCAGGCAGGTGCAGATTCTGGGCATTGACTTGTCTATCCTGGCACTAGTTCTTAGTGTTCACATCCAGAGTACTCTCGATCTCCACTCTTCGTGGCAGTGAAGACACAAGCAGGCCAATCGGGCAAAAAAACACCGGCGTCCATAATCCGCTGTTCCACCCTCCTCCACCGCACTCCCTCTGGTGTCCCGCCGGCATCCCAGTCACAGATGTTTCGTGCACCAAATTCCGGATCCCCGGGAAGCAAGGCCACGACAGGTACCAACGGCGCTTTCTACCATCCAGTTTTTGATGAATTGCATAACTGCCCTTGGGACCCCTCTGGTGACCTCCCCACCTGCCACAGCTAGAAGGGAGTGGGCTTCTGCCCTCTTCTGGGCTCCTTGCCACCTGTGCCTGCAGCATCGCCACAGGTCCGAGAGATCTCCTCTGCCACTCTTTCACGGGCCCTATTGAGGAGCGTAGGGAGCTGCCTTCCACTGAGGCTGTGGAAGCCATGGCTTTGGGCCATCTAGCTGTTGTCTGTGCTGACTGGCGGCTCACCAGGTTTTCCTGCAGAGAAGGGTCTTTCTCAGTCCCACCTGGAGATGCTGCTGCCAGGAGATTGGTGCTCCCCCACCAAGCCGTAGCCCAGTGTGCAGGTTGTGTGTTCGTGGGGTGAGAGCAAGATCCTTCTTGCATGTCTGCTCTATGTATTCTTATGGGGTGATGGGTTCGAGGCCTTGTATTACTTAAAATGGAACTCCCCCCCCCCACGTCCCTGCCAGTTACACATGAAAATGTGAAGGGAAAATGTTAGAAAGAGGTGCAAACGCTAGACCAGGGTTTCTCAACCTTTGGGGGTCCGCGTACCCCCTATGTGGGCCCCCAAAGGTTGGCGTACCCCCGGATTGTCCCACGTCCCCCCCAAAAGTGCATCCCCCCAAAGTGTGTTTTTCCGACCTGCGGCGCGGCAGGGCTGTAGCTTTTCCCTCCGGCTTGTGGCACGAGCCGGAGAACCCGCCCGGCCGCACCACAGGCCGGAAACAACACTCCCCCCCCCCCCATTTTCCACTCCCCGTTATCTTTGGTGGCAGCTGCGATCAGCAGCTGATAACTGGGAGCATCTCGCATATCCCCAACCTGCGGTCTGTGTACCCCTAGGGGTACGCGTACCACAGGTTGAGAACTGCTGCGCTAGACTGTCTTGACTCTGAGTGCTTCTATGCAAGCAATGGTTTATAGGGTTGTGATGATTGACCCATCGCAGTTCATCATGGTGTTTCAGAGTAGGGTCGACTACAGGCATGTGAATGCAGTGATCAGCCGGTGCCAGGAGGGCTAGGCAGCTGTTGAGACTTGTCAGTGTATTTTTTAAATGTGTAAAGCAGTTAACATGCATCTGAAGTGGCCTGCATTGGGCCAGCTAGCTTAATATTTCCAGCATTGACTGGCAGTGGCTCTCCTGGGTTCCAGTCAGGCGTCTTTCCCAGCCGTACTTGAAGATTCTGCCAGGGCTGGACCTGGGACCTTCTGAGTGCCCAGCTGGGACTCTCCCCCAAGCCACAGGCCCCTTCCCAAAGTGCATCTAGTCCAGTATTTCATTTCCCCCAGTGGCCAACCATGAGCTCCCCCTGTGGTTCAGGGCAGGGACATACTGCCTCCCGATATGGACGTTTTGTGTAGCTGTCCTGGTCATAGCCATTGATAGGTGTCCCCTTATCCAGTACAAGATGTTCCAGCCATCCTGGCTCTCCTTGGTTCAAGCACTGCTTCCGACATGGTGTTGCAACGTGCCCAGTGGGGATGCCCCCGCCAGCCTGGGACAGGAGTGGAACCCTTAAAAAGCTGCCTGGACAGAGCAGCCCAGCAGAGGAGCCTTTGCCCAGTCCCTGCAGAAATTCCTTGCCACACAAAAGATGGAACGCGTAGCTAGAAGGAAGGTCCTCAGGCAGCCTTTCAGTTCAGGACCAGAAGGTCAACATTTGTGTTCCAGTGACGTGGATCCCCTGACAAAGTTGCACAGGAGTAGAAAAGTTAATGCAAAAAGCTGGGAAGGGAGTCTCTCTTTGTCCAGCTGTGGAAGCCCTAGAAGGCAAAACAGGCGCTCTTTGTAGTACTCAGTGGCCCAAGGGGGGGGGGGGCGCTGCTCACCCATCCTCTGCAGGGCTCTGTCCTGGATCAGTTCTCACCAGGGTTTTTGTCTCCCCTTCTCCCACCCAGCAGAAAGTGCTTTCAGTCGGAGAGTGGAAGGCAAGGCGCAGAACAACTTTGAAGAGACAAACAGCAGCTCCCAAAACTCGAGTGGTGAGTATGTGCCCCCCCCCCGGACTTCTCTCCTGCAAGCTCCTTTTCCAAAGCCAACAGTAATGTGGGTGTGTGTAGCACTTGCGGTTTCATTTGCCATTTCCTCAAAATCCTGACCGCCTCTGGCCTGGGTGAATCAGGCTGGCTTTCCTGCAGCAGTCTCTCTCTTGCATGTGAATCTGTTGGCATGCAGATTTTTGATAAGAAAATGGCCGCTAGGTGGGGGCAGAGGGAGCTTTTGAGATCAAAACTGTTTCCCATCAACACTCTTCCTTCTCTGTGGCTATTCCTGAATCGAGCCCGAAGTGCACAGCCAGCCAAGTAGTCAGTATGGCAGTTCCCTTATGCTTCACTACTGAGAGCCCATCAGAAAAGGCATGTGGTATAGCCCTCCTCAGAATGCAAGTGGGAAGGGCACATATGATTGAAAGCAAAACCCTCTGTGCTTTGGAAAGCTAGCGTTTCCAGAAAAAGTCTTCGCCTCTGATCATCCACTCCTCCTACATTTGGATGCAGTACAGTCCCAGGAGGGCTAGCTGTACCACACACACACTTTCCAAGTCTCTGAATACCATCCCAGTCCATGAAATGGGATTGCAGCAATGGATAGATGTGCCTTGGTGGAGGTGCCCTCATGGGGCATGGGAGCACTCCAAGGTATCAGGATGTGCCCAGATAGTTTCAGTGTATTTATGTTCACACTGCCAACTTCACAGTCAGTGGAGTCAAGCAGGTGGCCCCTCAGCGTGGTGTTTCGTTGTGACTCTTGTGACAAAGCACTGCTTAGGGGCAGGACTGTGTGTGCAAACAAGGGGGTTGGAAGAGTGGAAACTGGACGTGGGAGATGTTGTCTCCCTGGCTGCTTGTTACACACACTGTGGTGGCGAGGCTTTCTTTTTATGGGTTTAAAACAGGTACTGCCCAGTTAGGGACCTTAATTGTGCAAGTTCTAGTGAAAGAATTGATTACTTGTCAAACTGATTGATTGATTTTTTTGCATGTTGGTGAAACAAAACTACAGCAGAAGGAAGCATTTTTCCTTGTTTTCAGATGATGCTTGTACATGTTTGTGGCAGGCATGGCCTGAGAAAGAGGCATTCTCTTTGGTGGGTGGTGGGGGTGCCTCTTTTAAGTTGTTGCCTGCCCATCTGCTTTCTAAAGATATGTTGTTGTTTTCAAATAATTTGCTGTTCTGCTGAGGGGGGAGCCTTTAATTTATCCCAGTTGATTAATTGATGTATTGAATTAAAGCTTATCAGCTTTTCTGACTGCAAAGAGAGACTTGAATGTGTGCCTGGCGAGCTGTCAAGAAGCCAGAAGGGACAGCAAGCAGGACTGCTGAGTGATGTGTGTTCATATGATACAGCGACGGCTAAAAACATTGTGTGTGTGTGTGTGTGTGTGTGTGTGTGTGTGGTATTTACTGGTACTGCTTCATGCCAATCGTTGGGCTCCATTCCAGAGTCTCCAGACCTGTAAATTGGCAAGAGATCCATACAGCCGTTTGGAAGGGTTTTGTTTCCCTTCCTTTCTGGGGTCATATTTGTAGGAATTTTCTCTGGGGGGTGGAGGACATCTTTGCAAGCGACGCTGACGCCACCGCTGGGGAAAAAGGACGGCTCAGTGGCAGATGATGCAATTTGCATGCAAGCCGTCCCAAGTCCGTTCCCTGGCAATGTCCCCAGACAGGCCTCGGAAAGATGCACGCATGCCTGCTGCCCGTAAGTGTGGGCCAGACTTCAGAGTCAGATTCGGCAGGTGGCAGTGCGCGTGTAGCCCGTGGGGAGGGGCCAAAGCCATATCTTGCATGCAGACAGCCTGGGCTCGATGCCCAGCGAAGAGGAGTTGGAGTAATAACAGTTGCTGGGAACGGCCTCTCCCCCCAGTGACCCTGTCAGTCAGCCAGGCCAGACAGCACTGAACGTGGATAGACGAGGGTCTGATGCGGGATAAGGCAGCCCCACGGTCAGGAAGAACTGCAGAAAGAGTCGGACTTCTTTTGTGTGGCCCACTAGAGTGTGCAGGAGGGATCTTTTCCTCGAATCCAGGATCGAGCACAGCTTCTCCCGATGCTTCCCCCGACCCCTCAGGTGTCAACTCTTCCCCCCCCTTGTTTGTGATTGATTGTATGTTCCCCCCCCCCAAAAAAAACCCTTCATGATGACTGGCAAAAGGGGGAGGGGTTGAGTCCCCCACTCATCTGCTGATCTGAAGTGAAGTTTGTTCCTAGCAGAAGGCAGAGGTGGGGGCCTCCTTGAGCTGAGCCAAAATGAGCCCCCATCTTTTCCTCTATTGCGAGAGTGGGCAAAACATTGGAGGACTAGTCTAGCAGTTTTGGGGATGGATGGGCTGAATTTCCGGGGTGTGTGTGTGTGTGTGTGTGTGTGTGTGTGTGTGTGTGTTTGGGGGGGAGGAGGGGGAATGACCAACATATCCCCAGTAGTCAATTGTTTTTCTCTCCTAGGCGCCACTGCAAACCACGCTGCATTGCTTAGAGGAGCATTCTGGGGAATGCTTTCATCCTCACCAGTGACACCTCCCCAACTTGGCCCAAACTCTAGCTGTAGCAACTACTTACTTATTTTACAGATTTTTTATTCCACATCTCACCAAATGGTATGCCATAAAATTAACACAATGATGAAGTTCAGCTTAACCAAGTCCATATAACAGTAGCCTGTCCCTCATAAGCTGTGGACACACTTTGATCTCTCTCTTTTCACACTTTGCCTGCCCCCCCTCCCCAGTCTCTCAAGCCCAGCAGGAGCGCATAGATTAGGCAGGTCCCAGGCTCTGGTAGATGGCGCAGGGTCTCTCCTTGGTCTCAATGTCTGAATCTCTTTCTTTTTTGCAGAAACCGCCAGTCCTCTGGTTTCAAATCCTTTCCCGCTTTTGCAAAGTAAGTGTGATGGCTGACTGTGGCGTTGCATCTTAGGCGGCTGTCTTTCCATTCAGCCCCTCTTAAATCCCACCCAGCTAGCCTCCCATTAATGTGACTCCCGGATCAGGTCCATTAGTAGTGGTGGTCCATTTAACACCATTAGTAGTGCTGTTAAATAGGTAAGAAATCTCTTACAGGTACTGTCCATGCATCCATTTAGGATTGCGTACACACACACACACACACACACACACACACACACACACACACACACACACACACACACACACACACACACACACACACACACACACACACACACACACACACACACACACACACACACACACACACACACACACACACACACACACACACACACACACACACAGGCAGTGTTGGTGGTATTGGTGAGGCAGTGGCTTGTCTAAGGCCACTGGGTGAGATTTTGTGGCAGAGGCAAGATTCGAACTGGGGGCCTTCCTGGTTCAGGCTCTTGAGCCTCAGCTCTTAACACAGTTTCTAGATCACAGTGAGTACGTTGCCACCAGTGGCCCACAAAAGCCGCCCCCCTGCAGTGCTACGGGAGCAAAACCACCTTGACAAGTTGACGGACCTGCCGTATTAGCAAAGTGACACAGCAGGCAGCCAAATTCGTAGCTAATGGGGGCAAGGTAAGGGCTGTTTCCCCTTGAGCTTACGGACATAATCCATGCCAGTGGCTGGGGATTCGTGTCCTAAATGAATCCCCAAGTTATTTTTTAAATGGATATAATGGTTCTGTTTTTGTCCTGCTGACAAAAGCCTTTGAAAATGTGAAGCAGAGTTCCTCTCAGGAGTGTAGTCTTTTTTTCAAGGGGGGGGGGGGTTTGCAGGTGTGGCGCTGGGACTTCTCACAGGTAGCCTTTGAACCAAGTGCCAGAGGACCTTAACCAAAATGAGGCCTCAGCCAGAGGGACACAGAGACATTTGCCTAGGAGCTTCTCGTCATGTGTGTAGGCTGTTGTCTTTGCCAAGGGCAGTAGGTGGCTCATTCTATGAAAGCAAGAATCCTCTGCAGATTTACCGCAGAGTCTGTCCTACGAAGCACAGGGAAACTTAGGGCCCAACCCTGTCCAGCTTTCCAGCACCAATGTATCCACAATGCAGCTTTCCTTCAACTTGCGGAGGCCTTTGTGATGCCCCCCCCCCTTGCAGGATGCACACATGCTCTATTGGCACGGCTGCACCAGCGCTGGAAAGTTGGGTAGGATTGGGCCCTTAGTCCTGCATAAATATGCAGAGGCCGGCACTCCATAAACCTTTTCTATTTATTTGGATCTTTGTTTGTCTCACCTTTTGCTTTCAATACACTTGTTTTCACCTATTGCTAGCCACTGCAAGAGTCTGGGTAAAATGAGCTGGATCAGTGAAGTAAAATAAGTTTCAAAGCAGGCGTAAGTGGCAGGAGAAGAACGCACTCCAGTGAAGGAAGTGTCACGTTGGTTTTGTGGTTGCATTGTCGTGTTGGGCGTGGCTGTTGGGGTGGGTCTCCTGCACTTCAGGATGCACCGCTACACCACAGGCCCCGCTTCTCTTCCCAAGGCTGAAGTTCCCAGTTCCTTCTGCTTTTTCCAAGCACCCTTCTGGGCTACCGTCTTATTCACATTTCTCTCTGGGGTCCCTTTCTGGCTCGTTCGCCTCCTCCTTGAGTTGAACAGAGGTAGCAACTAAGCTCACCCCTCCAAATGTGCCCTGACTATTGCTGGGTACATCTGGGCCCATTACTCTTGATTGCTGGATATTATGGCGGCTGAATATAGTGCAGAGCAGAGAAGATAAAAGGGAGGGATTGTACTGAAACTGGTGTTCAGTTTGATGTGACATTTGTGCAATGCTGTGTTCCTGTGCTTTGTGTAACACTTTGTCCTTTTCTCCTTTGAATGTCATTGGTTGTGCTTTTTAAACCAGCTCTCAGGCTATTGAGGTCCTTTTCAATCTGTGCCCTCAAAAATAGTTGCGAACCTCCCAGTTTAGTGTCAGTTGCAAATTAGTTAAATTAGGTGTCCATTCCAAAGGCCAAGTGGCGAATGCAGATGTGGAATGGTGCAAGGAAGTGGAGCCCCCGTATCCCCATGTAGCTTCACCCCCCCCAAAAAAATAGTTTTTTCATTCCAATTGACAAAAGTCATCATTTTTCACAAATAGCTGTAATTCAGTTCTGCGGCTTCCGGAATTCTGTATCCTGACACGATGACATCTCAGTGGAGCAAGAGATGACTCTGCTTGAATTGCAGTCCCTCTGTTGGAAATATTTGTCCAAAGGGGGTTTTCTCTGTGCTTTGTAGGGTGTGATGGGGTCTTCACCCTACTCTTGGCCCAACTGGGTCAGTGGCAGTGGCTGGCGGGTTTCACTCTCCGGGCTTTTCCCCCAGCCCTGCCTGGAGATGCTTCCAGGGACTGAACCGGAGAGCTTCTGCAGGCAGAGGAGCAGCTGTCCACTGAGCTCTATGCCCCCCGACCAACTATAGGCCTCCTTCATTTGAGGAAAGGCTGTTAAGTCAGGGTCTGCGCAAACCTGCTACTCTTTCAAGGGGGGCACGTCTAGCTCTTTCCTTCAACGTCTCTTTGGGAAAGTTGCTCGTATAAACTGAAGTGTAGCGTAAGTTGCTAGAGTCAGGTCGCTGCTGAGAGTCCTACAGCCCTACACGTTGATGTGGGGGGAGGTGGAAGGGAGAGTCAAAGGGAACAGGATGGCTACTTGCGGCTCTGGTTTTCATGGACTTCGGCTGTGCTTCAGTTGGGGGCTCGCGTGAAAGGAATAGGTGATGAATTCCATTGCGGGGCTGCTCTGGGAAAGGGTTCCCAGCATATGGGGCAGCAAGGGCAATCGAGCAGAATGGTGGACAGGAGCTGGAGATCTGTGGGGATTCTGGGAATGGCCAACTCTGCGGCAGTCCAACCAAGTGCCCAGAGTTGCAGGCTCTCCGTTTCTGTTGCTCCTGCACAACAGCAGACCCCCCCCCCCAAAAAAAAAAAAACACGGCCCTGGCTCACTGCTTTTGTCTGAGGTTTCTTTAGGGTGGCAGCTGGTATGGACGGAGTCTAAGCAGAGCTGATTCGCACAACCAAACTGGCATCCCGAGGACTGAGCGGAGGGAAGCCGTCGCGCAACTATCCCACGTTGGACTCCTGGCACTTCTGCTCCTCTCAGGAATGGGGAAGCTGTCATTCTACCGAGTCAGACCCTTGGCCCGCCTCCCTCACGTTGTTGCTGCTGACTGGCAGTGGCTGCCTGGGGTTCAGAGAGGGGTCTTTCCCAGGCTGACCTGGAGGTGCTGGCAGGAACTGAACCAGACTTTGGATTTCCGCATGCAAAGCAGGGACTGTACCGCTGAGCTGTGGCCCTTCCGCTTCACTTTGGTTGTGCGAACTGGCCAGGTGGGAGAGGGGGCAAAGGCAAACGCCCGGCTACAGTGCAGCTTCTGCAGCTGGAGCTGGACTGTGCTCGTGTCCCTCGGCTGCCTAGCAATAGTTGCCCCGAGCCCCCAAGTGGACATGCTGTTTCCCAACAGGATGTCTGACTCTCTCGTTCTGCCCTCCCTCTTTCAGAACCGTACACCTGCGGGGCCTGCGGAATCCAGTTTCAGTTCTACAACAATCTCCTGGAACACATGCAGTCCCATGCAGGTGAGTCCCCGAATTGCTCTTGCGGGTCCACAGAAGTAGCAGCGTGATTGACACGTCAGATTTGACGTTCCCCCCCCCCCTCTGCAGGAGCACTTTGGGGAGGTCAAAAACAGCATGGGAAGGTTGGGGCCAGACCCGGCCCACCCCTTGTTCTGAGTGGGAGGAGAAGCCCCCAGTCACTGGACTGTTACTAGTCAGCTACATTTGGCCGTTCAGGAGAAATTCCATCAGGGAAGGTCCGGAACTCTGCTCTGCAGACAGAAAAACCCAGGTCCCCTCTCTGGCGGAATCTGCAGGCCAGTCTGGGGAAGACCTTCTCTGTCTGAGCCCCTGCAGAGCTGTTGCTAGTCTGTACTCGGCAACGCGGAACAAGATGGGCCACGGGTGTGACTCCGTAGAAGGCCTGAGGGAGGAGCTGTAGCTCAGCAGCAGAGTCGCCTCCTTTGCATGCAGAGAATCCCAGGGCCAGTTCCAGGCAACACCTTCAGGTAGGGCTGGGAAAGACCCCGCCCAGAGTCTGGAACCTGGAAGAGGTGCTGCCAGTCAGTGTGGACACCTCTGAGGCAGGTGGCCCAAGGCTCTGACTCGGTAGGAAGCAGCTTTCTTTGTTCACAGTAGGGTCCCTAAACAGTTCGCAAGACGAGGCGTGTGATCTTTGTATGAATTAAAGTGGGAAATAATGTATAATGTCATGGAGTCCTTCAGTCTGTCCCTCTGTACCTGTCTGTCTCTCTCGCACTCTTGTTTTATATTGACTTGATTATAAATGATAGGTACAGTGTTACAAGTGGTGTGTTTTGGGGAGAGGAAGGAGAGGTCCTTCCCAAAGCTGGGAGGAGAGATCATTGCTAGTATCCTAACTGCGCAATCCTATCCAGCTCCCCCAGTGGTGCAGCCAGTGGGGGAGGGCAGAACGGGAAGCTTTGAAGGGGAAAGGGGATTTAAATCCCCTTTGCATCCCCCTTTAAAGGGGATTTAAATCCCCTTTCCCTTCCAATGCCTCCCGTTCTGCCCTCCCCCACTGGGGGAATTGGGGAGGATTGCACTGTAAATCACAGAATTTTGAAAAGCTTTCAGTAACTAATAATATTAAGGAAGCCACCACCACCCCTGGTTGGTCTGAAATAGCATGATGGGAAAAGGGCCCCTTTGGGGACAGTTGGGCATGAAGAAGCTACGGGCAAGGAGGGGATGCTTCATCTCTTTCCTGCCTCCCCCCTTGTGGGACCTGCTCATGGATTTGAATTTGGCCAGCCATACCTTCCATGCATGTTACAGGAGCCAGGACTGGTGGTCCTGAACGTGCAGCATTGACTTGCCAGCTCTCAAGCCCGTTCCTGAAGGCTGTTCTGGAGCAGGTTGCGTCATTAGGAAAGATCATGGCACCAGCCAGGGAATCGTGCAGTGGGGAGAAGCAATTAGGACGGGAAAGGGAGGCCGAGACACAGCACGGGAGCCTCGGCAGAGAAATTTGCCCTGTGGATTATAACTGCAAAGTAATTCTTCAGCATAGTAGTATCTGGCTCAGATTCCCTTTGGGGGTACTTTGTTCTGGTCTGGTGCGGGCATATCATGTTGTTTTGGCTGACATACACAAAGGACTGGCTAGGCTGAACCTGGCTTAAAGGATTTGGAGCAAGGGGGGGAGGTTACCAAATGATGCTCTGTACAGCTTGTGTAAAGGAGAGGAGATTCGAACTGTGTTAATGTTTCTAACGCTTTATGATGTACCAGGGGTATCATTTGAGGTTCCTCTCCCCCCCACCCCCACCCCTGTGACTTTGATGAAATAAGTTTTACAAACACCCAACTTGGAATGTTTTTTTGTGCCAATGGGCCCTGGGTAATGGAACTATGTCTTAAGTACGTCAACCTGCTGGAAGCCCATTCACAGCAAAATTTCAACACAGGGATTGGAAACGCTGTTTTTCTGCCCCTTAGGTTAGTGTCGGGGTAATGGGTCCGCCATAGGACATGTGTCCCAACCATCCTGCTTTCACCCCCCCCCCCCCACACACACAGCAGCCTCCTAGCCCTGTTTTCGCATTTGCCTTTCAAACTGTGGATATTTTAAAGATGTGTTATAGTCTGGAGATATGTGATACGGAGCATTCAGGAGATAAAACAGAGCAATTATTTGTGTGCCACCACTTACTCTTTTAGAACATATTAAACATGCAAGATTGGAAGGACATTTGAAAAGAAGTACTGCAGCACCTTTAGTCCTGCAAGAAACCAGCAGTTCAGGCTGCTCTGCTACAGTTTGGGGAGCCCTGTTTGCAACATGCCAAAGGTCCCAGGCTCAGTCCCTGATATTTCCAGGCAGGGCTGGAAAAGACCCCTGCCCAGAACTCTGGAGAGCCTCTCCCAGTTGGGTTAGACAAGACTGAGCTGGATGGACCAAGGGCCTAACCCGGGAGAAGGAGGCTTTCATCTGTTGGTTCTGAATGTTGTTTTTAAGACAAGTGTAAATCGCAAATTCTCTCCCCTCCTAAGGAACCTGTTTTGTGTCCCACAGCTGACAATGAGAACAGCATTGCCTCCAACCAACCCAGGTCCCCTCCAACGGTTGTGGAAGAAAAGTGGAAACCACAACCCCAAAGAAACAATGCCAACAACAGTATGTACCTGTAAGCGCTGTGTGCATGGGAAGGCGCCCCCTAGAGTTGGGAACAGGCAGCTGGCAGATCTTAGGGCTTCTACTCCCCCCCCCCCCAAGAATTAGATCCTGAGGACCCTTTTTTCATATTGGGCTTTTTCTTGTACAAGTGAGATATATGGGCAAAGGGCTTTTTTTACAGGGGCAGGGAGCACTCTGTCAGAACTTGAATTGCTTTTCACACTGGGATGGGTGGTGTTAGGGTGCCTTTGCCAATCAGTGGGTGTTGCTGGTGCTGCTGGCCAAGGCCACAGAATCTCTGCAAAAGGCTTCCAAGCAGAGAACAGCAGTGGAGGGAGGGAGCTCTGTACAACAAGGATCAATAATCCTGGTAATGAGAACTTTTATCCCACCCTTGCTCTAAGGAGCTCAGGTCAGCGTTTGTGGCCTCCTACTCTTTAATACTCACATTTTTGAAAATTACTAACATTCTTCTTCCTCTCCTTTCCTGCAGCTTCAGCAAGTGGCTCAATAGCAAACAACAGTGCGCTCCCTGAGAAGGAGCGGCAGAACATTGCGGAGAGGCTGCTTCGGGTGATGTGTGCTGACCTCGGGACACTGAGCGTGGTCAGCGGCAAGGAATTCATCAAGCTGGCTCAAACCCTCGTGGACAGCGGAGCCCGCTACGGTGCCTTCTCAGTCACGGAGATTCTGGGCAACTTCAACACCCTGGCCCTCAAACATTTGCCTCGGATGTACAACCAGGTGAAAGTGAAGGTCACCTGCGCCCTGGGCAGCAATGCGTGCCTGGGAATCGGTGTCACCTGTCACTCGCAGAGTGTCGGCCCAGACTCCTGCTACATCCTGACGGCCTATCAAGCGGAAGGGAACAGCATCAAAAGCTACGTCCTGGGGATCAAGGGGGTGGACACCCGAGACAACGGGGACCTGGTCCACCACTGGGTTCAGAACGTGCTGTCTGAGTTTGTGATGTCGGAGATCCGGACGGTGTATGTCACGGACTGCAAGGTCAACTCCTCGGCGTTCTCCAAGGCCGGCATGTGCTTGCGCTGCTCGGCATGTGCCTTGAACTCGGTTGTGCAGAGTGTGCTCAACAAGCGGACGCTGCAGGCACGGAACATGCACGAAGTCATTGAGCTGCTGAACGTCTGCGAGGACCTGGCAGGCTCGACGGGCATTTCCAAGGAGACCTTCGGCTCCCTCGAGGAGACGTCTCCCCCGCCCTGCTGGAACTCAGTGACTGACTCTCTGCTGCTCGTCCATGAGCGCTATGAGCAGATTTGTGAATTCTACAGCAGGGCCAAAAAGATGAGCCTCATCCAGAACCTCAACAAGCACCTGCTCAGCAACCTGGCGGCCATTTTGGCCCCGGTGAAGCAAGCCGTCATTGAGCTGAGCAACGAGAGCTGGCCGACGCTGCAGCTGGTGCTGCCTACCTACGTGAAACTGGAGAAGCTCTTCACGTCCAAGGCCAACGACGCAGGCATCGTCAGCAAGCTGTGCCACCTCTTCCTGGAAGCGCTGAAGGAGAACTTCAAGGTCCACTCAGCCCACAAGGTGGCCATGATCCTGGACCCCCAGCAGAAGCTGCGCCCGGTTCCCCCGTACCAACACGAGGAGATCATCGGCAAGGTCTGCGAGCTGATCAACGAGGTGAAGGAGTCTTGGGCTGAGGACCCTGAATTTGAGCCTTCCACCAAAAAACCACGGACATCGAGCGAAAGCTCACCGACTCAGGAAGAAGACCGGTCGGGCAAAAGTGAAGTCTATGACTACTTGCAAGAGCCCCTTTTCCAAGCACCCCCCGATCTCTTTCAGTACTGGTCCTGCGTCACTCAGAAGCATACAAAGCTAGCCAAGCTAGCCTTCTGGCTCCTGGCTGTGCCGGCCGTTGGGGCCAGGAGCGAGTGTGTAAATATGTGTGAACAGGCCCTCTTGATCAAGAGGCGGCGGCTGCTGAGTCCTGAGGATATGAACAAACTCATGTTCTTGAAGTCCAACATGCTTTAAAACTCGGTGTGGGGGTGGGCGGGCAGGACAAATTGAAATCCTCCAAAGCAGACCCTTCCCTCCCCCCCCCCCCGGCACGCGTGCAAAACACTGTTTCTAAACCAAGAACCCTGCGTTTAAATTCTAAACACTGTGGACCTCGTAACGGAATGCCCTGGGAAGGTAGCGCGCTTTTTATATAGGTATATAAATATTCTCTATATTAATATGTATATGAAAAGCAGAGATTAGAAGGGCTGCTCAGCGAGCAAGAGGGGCATACCTCCGCTTAAGAGCACGCACCTCCTTTGAGCGTGAACTCAAGAAACGTATTTCCAAAAGGGCAAACCGATCAGATGCTTACTCTTCCCTACGTCTTTAGGCAGCTGAGCGCTACAGCAACTTGAAAGGTTGTAGGCTTATTACAGTTCTTTTTTCCTCTTTTGTTTCTCCTTCCCGTCCTTCTGTTTCCTAGCCCACCTCTCTCCTAGGCCCTCCTGCCAGGGACAATCACACCTGCTCTCAGCAAGCCCTGATCCACACTGGACAGAGTAACTACGCCACGAGGGCATTTTTGTCTCAGCCTTTGGAACGTAACATGGCAAGTTCATAAGGCAGCTGTGTTTCAGAAACACCAATCTCTCTCTCTCAAAAATCAGGAAGGGAGACTTGAAGGAATTTTGAGTGTTTTTCAGTAAGAATTTTGGTGGTGTTTTTTTGCCCCCCAAAATGAGAACTACTTTTTTTCTGTCTCAGCTTATGTCCCCCCCCCCCCCCGTTTGATAGCTAGTAAATTTCCCATTTTTTTTTAACAAGGACAATTTTAATTTAGACCCTGGGAAAATGTATTATGGCACAAAGAATGTCTAACTGATTATGGGATGGGGGGGATAGGCAATTATTATTTTGTTTACACACTATAACCTCTCCCTACTTCCCCCGTCAAAGTTCCGTGGTACATGCCTAGCTCGTTGCACTGGAAATGGGTCTCTGTTCTGAGTGTGTGGATGGAGACCATCGCCCAGGGAAAAAAGTGTGTGTTAGGCTGTGTAGCTGCCTTGATCACAGTGACATAGTATTCCAGTGGCCAAGCCTTACTGTAGAGGTGTGCGTAGACCTCCCTTCTCTGTGTGACCTCCAAACAAACATGTTGAAAACCTCCTGCTCTTATATTCCACAAGCCTTCCTGGTCCAATAGCCAGTTTCAGAGCAATAGTTGCCCCCCTCAAGGGGTGTTTGTCCTCCACAGGAACAGATGTTCTTCTGGCTTTACTCATCTCATGGAGGTGTCCGAAGGTAAGATGACCACATGGGCCTGGCTGCATGAAAGCACATGTGTGCTAACACAGATGTCTCCTCCTGAGTACCCCTCTGTCCTGTGCTGCCATTGTGATGGGTAACTGGTGCCATTTTGGACAGGCAGCTTCCCACCCAATCGTGGTTGCTGTGAACCACGATTCGTGGTTGCTTTCCAGACGTTTGTAGCAGTGACCATCAGGGCCCTTGGGGGCTCTCCCGACTTATTTTTTAGGGGGCGGGGGAGTTCGTCCCCTCCCCAGCTTGCCTTGTGGGCTTCAAAGGGAAATCCCTCCCCTTCAGTGTCTTGGCTAGCTGCAGTACTTGAGGAAAAGCAATAGCAGCTGCATGGGAGGAACAGTTCAGGGGTGGTGGTCTCCAGCTGTCTCCAAGCACCTGGCCACTGCAAACCGCTGCACGTTGCCAGGGACCAGCCCTTGGGTGGGGCAGAGGAAGGGGAGAGGTGCTGTGCCTTTCTCTGCTACTGTTCCCTCTTGTGTGCTGAAGCTCCAGGCCAGGATTCAGGGCTGCACCTTGTGTGAATTGTGGTGGGGGGCTCAGAGCTTCTGTGGGTGGTTTTGACAGCCATTTTTTGCCTGCCAGGGTTCTCATGGGTGGTGGGTGGAAAAGGAACTTTGCAGGCGAGACCCTGAAGAAATTGCAAACGGCTTGTGTGAGGTGCAGTGGTGCTGGGGTTAGCTGCTGTTTCAGGCAGCGGAAGGGAGGGAATGGCGTAAAACCAGCCAAGCAGGGGAATTAATTGAAAGCCTGTTTTCCTCTCTCTTGTCCACGAAGGCTGTCATCGTGGTTCTAAAGAGCCTGTGCTGTCAGTTACGAAGCCCTAGACGTGAGGAGAATCTGTGCCAAGGGACGGGTATGTGTGTTCGTTACTACAAAAGGTTGCTCTTTTGTAAATCCTGTCCAACGTTTTGAGTAATCTGTCCATGTATTGCTAGGGTAGCTGCTGCAGGCAAATGAGCTTCTGCTTGTCTCCTTATCTGTCCCTGTCCACTCGCTGTGGTTTGGGAATGAGTTGTGTCCTGCCCGGCTGTAAACAATAGTGGCAGGTCCTGCTGCAGAAACGGGAGGCTTGCTGGCACTCCCCAGCCAGATGTGCCTTGAATGAGACCCAAGCTGGTGCTTGGAGGGTCGGGACATGGAGTGAGAGGAGCATCGCGTGCTGCCTCCCCTAAGGAGGGAGGGAGCAATTGGGTAGACTCTCCCTGCTGGAGAGTCCCCCTGACTTGATCCTCGCAGAACAGCAGGGAGGCTGCGTTTCTGAGCCAGCTGCTTAACCCTGAGAGGAGGTTCCTGTGGAGGGGCCTGGCTGGCCCAAGGGAAGCATCTCACCTTTATACTGGACCTCAAAAGGAGACATGGGGGTAGGTCCATGCTTACATCATTGCAACTCAAGTTGGGGGGCTACTGACCCACCAGGCCCCCCTCTAGCTACTGCTACAGCCTTACTGACAGGCCACCGTCCTGTACTGTAACCTGACTTGGTGGGAACCTGAGTTAGGGTGAGAATTAAGATGCTAAAGTTGCACAGACTCCACCAAAACTGCCAAGTTGTGGGGTGTGTTTTGCACGCCACTTGGGCACCTTCCCCAAGAACTGCCCTCTCTGCCTGTGTTACCTTAAGCTTGTCAGCCTGTAGGAGGCAACAGAGCTGGCAGGAGGGAAGCTTGGTAGACCTGTCATAGGATATCCAGCTCGGTGCAAAAGAGGGTGTTTGGTTTAGATCTCACAATTGCAGGGGGAGAGAGGATCTGTCTCTCTTGTTCCGGATAGGCCCCTTCTTCCCCCTTAGGAGTTGGTTTTCTGACAGCCAACAAAGGTGTTCAGTCAGTATCCCGAGTAGCTCCATCATACGTAGCCTGAGGGAGCTCCATCTACAGCCACTTCTGTGCAGAGATGTGTTCTTGGCAGGTCTGCTCCAGCTCTAGGCTTTGCCTCCGCAATCCGCCCAAGGCACATGTGAGAGGTGCCGTCCCCATTGCGCTGTACTGCTTAGCGGAGGCTCCACCACAGCTGCACCAAAGGTCTCCTCATGCACTTGTTTAGCCTGGCTGGCATCAGTAGTGGTAAATGTGTTGCCCTCTTGCGGTAGTCTTTGTTCAGCCTTTCAATGGATTTGAGAGCTAGTCAAGGTGCAGATGTAGCCAGAGTTCTGAAGGGAAGGGAATCCTTGCTAGTTCAAGGCGATTGGCAGTCGCAGGGACCCTTTTAGAAGAGCCTTTCACAGAGTGGAATGCCTCTTAGGACCCAATCCTATCCAACTTTCCAGCGCCGCTGCAGTGCAGCCTTGAGGAGGCCTCCGCGACTGCCTCCCCCCACAGCGGGATGCAGCGCACACCCTGTTGCTGTTGGAACAAGTGCATTAATGCTGGCAAGTTGGATAGGAGTGGGCCCTTAGAGTACTTTTCCCCAAAACTAAAGTTGGGATTACAGCACTGTTAAAAAGCACAAGGGATCTTTTAAGGTTAAACTTACCAACAAAGCATTGCAGCCCTGCTGCTGTCATGGGTGTTGGGCAGCTGGCAGCAAGCCAGGGTGGTTTCTGCTGCAGATTGGAACAGTCCTGTTTTTGCACAGCCTTTAAAGGGACAGATTGCCCTGTGCGGCTCCGTGGGGGTGGGGTGGGGAGATAAACAGAATGGTCTGTCAAAAGCCATCTTGTCTCTTCTCCCCCTCCTCCCAAAAATGAGTGTTAATGTGGGCAGGTGATGCTAGTTTGACAGGCAGGGGAGAAAGAGATAAGAGGAAAGATAAGAGGCATCTGCATTTTTATCCAAACAGAAGTTTCTAATCCTTTTGACAGAGAAGCATGAGTTGACTGGCTTCTGTTCAAACCTGGGTTTGTGTGTGTGTGTGTGTGTGTGTGTTTTTTACAAAGATGGCTTTGGCTGTCCCCCAGTCTCTGTAGCCAAGTCTTGGGACAGCATCACCCCTCTTCTATGGAGTAACAACTGTTGCTCCCCTCTTTGGTTGTATGTATTAAGAACTTGGCTCCTTACCAGGGTGGGGAGGAGAAGACAAGTTTTCTGGGGCAGAAACAGTTACCCATCTTTCCCACAGTGCTGTGTGTTCATTCCCTTTGTGGTAGGTCAGTGTTCCAGGCAATACCAAGAGATGCATTTAGTGTGCGTTTCTCTACCTGCGTTATGGAAATCTAATGTCATCTTTAAAGAGGAAAAAAATTACAGAAAAATTTAAAAATTATACAAAAATATTTTTTAGGGCAGAGTTTTTCTACAGGTATTAATGAATATTTTTCTTAATCCTTATAAGTTTTACTGTGTTTAATATTTCTTAATACCGGTAGCATTAATTTATACTTTTGTAGCAACACACTATTTTTATAAAATAAAGAGTGCCACCACTGGCTAGTCTTCACATTGGGGTGGGTGGGGGGAGGAATTGTATGAGGGCAACCAGTCCTCCTACTGAACAATGTACTGTATTTAAAAAAGGAGATTTATCTACTGTCACGCTTGCTGTGTGTTAATAAACGAGAGAAAAAAAGCCAAACCAGCCTCGTCTTGATTCGTTGGGCATCTCCTCTCCTGCCCCGCCAGCGCGTTCTCAGCACACATTGGTTAGCTAACATGTGCGAGAGAGGATTTGGAGTTCGTAGCTTCTGCAGGCTAAGAGAATTTAATGTTTTGAAATAATACAGCTAAATGAATTCTAAACAGGTGGTGTTCTCTTCCCCCTAAAGGGAGTGTGCCTAATACAGACAGATGTGTGTGTGCAGGAGAACAGAAAGCCTGCAGGTCCACAAAATTCAGCTTCTTGAGAAACTTAAGGTCTCCATTTTTGAAGACTAGAAACTTGTGCTTCCAGAGCTTGAAAGTGTGGCCAGGTTAAAGTTTCTGAAGCACACAGGCTCGAGCATTTCTACTCCTCCCACAACTAGCACTAACCAAATAGAGCAGTGTTCCTCAAACTGTGGGTTGGGACCTACTTGGTGGGTTGCGACCTGATTTCTGGTGGGTCCCAGGTGATGGAAAGATCAGATAAGTAATTGGTACAAGCCATGAAGCTATTCAAAAATTAGATAGCTACTAATTACGCTTCAAATTGCTGAGCTCCTGCACTTTGCAAGATAGCTGCTAATTACCCTGCAAGCATAAGAACATAAGAAGAGTCTTGCTGGATCAGGCCAAAGGCTCATCTCGTCCAGCTTCCTGTATCTCACAGTGGCCCCACCAGATGCTTCCGAGAGCACACAGTCAACAAGATAACCTGTTTCCCGTTGACACTCCCTTGCACCTGGCACAGAGAAAACCCACTTCTAAAACCAGGAGGTTGCTTATGGCTTGTACCCCGTGATGGTCTTTTCCTCCATGAATCTATCCAACCCCCTTTTTCTCTGGAAGGGAGAAGTGGGGCATTCGGAAAGATGGGTAGCCCCTCCCATCCAGAAGGCAGGGTCGGACCTCGAAGCTTGCTTCCTCTCCTTGGGAGGGCGCTTTCTTCAACCCAGTCCGACTCTGCCTTTCGCAGCGTTCGGTCGTGATCTCGGAGCTCTTAGTTTATGATTCAGAGATTCTCTGCGATTTCCAAAATTTTCCTCTCTTTTTACCTTGTCTGGTCTTCTCTTCTGTGTTTCCCTCTCTGTGTTTACCTCTATCTCAATCCCTCGTTGTTTTTCTTTGATTTTTTCGTCAGCCACCTCCCTGATCCGCTGTCAAACTGTTCCCCTTGCCTGTCTTTTATTCTGTGCGGGGGAGCAAGTTGTTGGAGAGTGTTCCGGTTACCACGAACCTCGTCGCAGGCACCAGCTCTCTGATTTCGCTCCGATTAAGGAGCCTTCGCGATCACCGTGTGAGACCCTGGGTCCACGCGGCTGATCGCGGCGTGATCTAGGCCCGGAGCCTTCGCGCTGTGCAGCGAGAGAGCGTGCCGGTTACAGGCCGCTACAGCTGGTGATTGACGGCTGCCTTGGGACGCGGAGAGGCCTCAGCTGGGATCGGCGTGTCCCGTGGTCGGCAGCGATTGCCGCGGCAAGCAGAAGGGGAGCAGTTTACATTGCCCAGGCGGCTTGGAGGCTGTCCTACACGTCCCTTGCCGCAGTGTGCATCGGTGAGGCAACGTTTCTCTTCAGGCTGCGTTTTCCCCCGCCATTTTACCTCAGCGCGTGAGTAAGAGTGGCATCATGGCGGAACAAGCTGCTGAGGGGAGCGGGGCAAGAGCTCAGGAGGTGGACAGGGTTATGAATTCCTCCATAATTTCCAGCATTACTCCCGAATTGCGGGAAGAATTGGGGAGGATGATTGCGCTGGCGATAAAGGGTCTCCCAACCAGCGTACCAAGGGCTCATGGTGCTTCACGTAAAGGAAGTGATGGAAAGCGGGGCCCTCCCTCATCCTCCTCTGTATCGTCTTCAGACCATTATGGGGGATCATCAGAGCGTTCCCCCTCGCCCCCTCCTAAGAAAGCCAGGAGAAAGATGAAGCACATTGACGTCCCTAGCAAAGTTGTCACTAAGCATAAGGGGCACAAACGTGTGGTTCAGGATTATGATTCTCCCCTATTGTCTTCCTCTGATGCTTTGGGTTCTGAGAAGGAGGGGGGGGGAGTTGTCGGCTGAGGGGGAAATACAAGAGTTAATAGGCTATTAACTCTTGTATTTACAAGAGTTAATACAGGTTATATACAAACACAGGTTAATAGGCTATTCCCAGCAGAACTGTTCCCTCTCCTTCTGGCCAAAGTCACTAATTCGCTGGGATTGTCTAAGGAACAGCAGTTAGAGACCCGGCAGACCAAGTTGGGGGTCTCACCGGTTTTTCCCCAGGGCCCTCCAAAAGCCAATTTAATTCCTTTTCCACCAGCCTTCTAATCTGTGATTGACAACGAATGGAGGGCCCCTGCGGCTAATAGACAGCAGGGTCGTTGGTTCAATAAACTTTATTCATTTTCGGATCCCTTTATGTCATCTTTGAAGTTCCCCGTAGTGGACACCCCAGTGGCAGCCCTCTCCTCATCGGCGGTAATTCCCACCGAGGGGGAGGGGGGGCCGAAGGATCCTTGCGATAAGCGAGTGGAGTCCGCACTGCGGCGGAATTTTGACTCCTCCTTTCAGGCCCTTCGAGCATCGGTGGCATCCTCAGTGATGTCTCGGGCTGCCTTTTTATGGGCGGAGGAGTTGGCTGCCACGGAACCAGGGCTGTCCAAAAATGTCAAGAATTGTCTGAAGAAAATTGCGTTAGCCTCCGCCTTTGCGGCCGACGCGACTTATGACGCTATACAATTAAATTCCAGGGCCATGGCGTCCGGTGTGGTGGCCCTTAGAAACATTTGGCTCCGTTCTTGGGAAGTGGACAGTGGTTCACAGGCTCGCTTGGTGGGTGTTCCTTTTCAGGGGAACAAATTATTTGGCCAGGCCTTGGAGCCGATTCTTATTGAGAGTAAAGATAAAAGGAAAGTCCTGCCCTCTAATAAGAAAGAACAACCAAAATCAAAACCTATGCAGTCCTTTTGTCCCTTTCGTGGAGATAACAAATTCCCGGACGCTGGAAGATTCAAAAAGGGATGGAATAAACCCAGGGTGTTTCCAAAATCTAGGCAACAGAGCCGTAATACCTCAGGAGGAGCCAAGGGTGGTAGAGATTCTAGACCACAATGACGACCACTTTACCATACCCACAATTCCCGTTGGTGGTCGGCTTTCCAAATTTTCTTCCCGCTGGTCCGCAGTCACGAGCGATGCCTGGGTCCTGGAGTTGGTATCAAAGGGCTATGCCCTCGAATTCGACCAAAGGCCTCGAAACAAGATGATCGGGGTTCCAAAATCAAAAAATCCGATCAAACACCGCCTCAGACTTCAGGCTATCGCTCGTCTTCTGCGTATAAGGGCAATAGAACCGGTGCCGCGTGGCGAACGCGGCATCGGGGTCTATTCCATTTGGTTCCTGGTCCCAAAGAAGAATGGGGACTGGAGAGCCATCCTGGACTTGAAGTGGCTCAACAGATTTCTGCGCAAACAACGGTTTCGGATGGAAACCTGGAGGTCAATAACTATGGCACTGGAAAAACGAGACTATATGACATCAATAGACCTGACAGAAGCCTACCTCCACGTTCCCATCCGGAAGGGTCATCGCAGATTTCTGCGTTTCTCCTACGGGGGGCGCCATTTCCAGTACAGGGCTCTGCCCTTTGGCCTCACGGCGGCTCCGAGGGTCTTCACCAAGACCCTCGTGGCTCCCGTGGCTTTCCTGAGGCAACAGGGCATCCATGTCTACCCTAATCTGGACGATATCTTAATCAGATCAGCGTCCAGGGAACTGGCACTTCGGGACTTAAAGGTGACCACGAACCTCCTGGAGTCGTTGGGGTTTGTGATCAACAGGTCCAAGAGTGCCCTAGTTCCTTCTCAACGCATGGAACATTTGGGTTTGATCATGGACACCGAGGTGTTTCGGATCAGCATATCTCAGGACCGTCAGGCAGCATTGCGCACATCCCTGGCACAGTTGCAACTACAGCAGAGGGCAAGTGTGATGTCCTTGGCCTCGGCCCTGGGTATGATGGTTTCGTGTCAGGACCTGGTGCCGTGGGCCAGGTTCCACATGCGCCCGCTCCAGGGTCTTCTACGCCCCTTCCAACAAGCGATAGAGCGCAAATTGCAGATTCAGATATGCATTCCACAAAACATCAAGGACAGCTTCAATTGGTGGATGGACCCGATCAGGTTGAGTCGAGGAGTCAGCCTGGAGGTGCCCGATCCTTTGGTAGTGACCACAGATGCCAGTCTCCTGGGGTGGGGAGCTCATATGCAGGGACATCTGATTCAGGGCTCCTGGTCCCCCGAGGAAGTGAAGTTTTCTATAAACCGCCTAGAATTAAGAGCAATCAGACTGGCCCTGGAAAGGTTACAAGACACAGTGAGGGGTCACCACGTGACAGTGCGCACGGACAACACCACGGCGAAAGCCTACGTGAACCGTCAAGGGGGGACACGGTCACACTCTCTGCTCAAGGAAGCTTCACTCTTCATGGTTTGGGCGGAGCAGTATGTGCTCTCTCTACAGGCGGAGCACCTGGCGGGGCTGAACGTCACGGCGGACTGGCTCAGCAGGAGGTCGCTGGTGGAGTCCGAGTGGCAGCTCAATCCATCCGTTTTCCGGCTAGTGACACTCAAGTTCGGGATGCCGGTAATGGATCTCTTTGCATCACGAACTTCAACACAGTTAAAGAGGTATCTAGCTCTGCCACCAGACGAAGGGGCAGAGGGGCTAGACGCCTTCAGGGTAAGATGGCCTGTGGGTCTTCTTTATGCCTTCCCTCCCGTCCCTCTCATTCCCAAGGTCCTTCGAAGGGTCAGACAATTACGGGCAGAGGTGGTTCTAATAGCGCCACATTGGCCACGGAGGGCTTGGTTTTCGACACTTCTGGAACTGTTGGTTCTGGAACACTGGCGTTTGCCCCTGGTGGACGATCTACTAATTCAGGGTCCCCTGGTACATCCGCAGCCCAGTCTGTTCCGCTTAACGGCTTGGCGCTTGAGCGGGCAGACTTGACTCGGTGTGGCTACTCGGAGGGGGTCTTGGGCACCTTATTGGCATCTAGACGAACCTCTACTAAGAAAAGCTATAAGTCCACCTGGAAGCGTTTTGCATTGTGGTGTCGCAAGGAACACATTAGTGTATCTCGTCCCAAAGTTAACCATGTCCTCGAATTTTTACAGGCTGGTCTAACGCTAGATCTTAGCACCAACACTATTAAGAGACAGTTAGCGGCCATCAGTAGTGTGCTTGGTGCAGGTGAGGGTCCTAAAGTTTCGCAACATCCTCATGTCAAGCGCTTTATTAGGGGAGTCTCCCTCGTTAACCCCCCAACTATTCACAGATGTCCCTCGTGGGATTTGAACCTTGTCTTGACAGCTTTGACGGGTGCTCCTTTCGAGCCCCTAGCTACAATTCCTTTACGTGAACTCACCTTGAAAGTGCTCTTCCTGGTGGCGGTTACTTCGGCGCGCAGAGTGTCAGAGTTGGGGGCTCTTTTGGTAAACTCCAATCTTTGTATTTTCCAAGCTGATAAGGTGGTGCTACGAACTGATCCGGGGTTTTTGCCCAAAGTTAACTCGATTTTTCATAGGTCACAGGACCTGGTTTTACCCAATTTCTGTCCCAATCCTTCGTCTCCCAAAGAGCGGATTTGGCATACCCTTGACGTTCGTAGGACCTTGAGCTATTACACTAAACGTACGTCTTCTTTACGTAAAACTGATGCCAGGTTCGTTTTGTATCACGGCTCTAGGTTGGGGGAAAAGGCATCTACTGCTTCCTTGGCGAAATGGTTGAAGGATGCCATCTCTACGGCCTACCTGGCTAAGGGGAAATCCCCTCCTTCGGGGATTACCACGCACTCAGTCCGTGGAGCCTCTACCTCGGCTGCGTTCGAGGGAGTGGGCTCATTTGAAGACATTTGTAGGGCAGCTACGTGGTCTTCTATTCACACCTTTACAAAGCATTACAGGATTGACAAGGCTGCATCAGCGGAGGCTTTGTTGGGTAGGAGAGTTCTGGGGAAGGTACTTCCGCCTTGAGCGTGAATGCCTATCTCCCACCCTAAGTTGGTTTAACTGCTCCTTTATATCACCCATCTTTCCGAATGCCCCACTTCTCCCTTCCAGAGAAAAACGGAATTCCTACCTGGGAATCTCCTGTTCTGGGAAGGAGAAGTGGGGCATTCGGCCCCGCCACTTTCTTGATGTCAGTCACGCTCAGTTTCTGTAAGTTTGTGGTGTCCCTTGGGGATTTTATCTTGGGAGACCTTTGTCTATCAGTGGGAAGTTGGCACGCCCTCTTGTGGGAGTGCCTGTCTCCTTTTCTGCCTTACTTTGGTTTCCACCTGTCTTTTCTCCGGTTCCTTTCGTGGTTTTCTGACTGTCACTGTTTTTTAGTATGGCCTGCCTAAGTGTTTAACCCATAGCTTTTCAATGTGCTCTGGGGGAGTTCACCGTTTGGAGGCGTGCTTTCGTCTGCTCGTCAGTTTTCTGGACTGGGTTGAGGAGAGCACCCTCCCAAGGAGAGGAAGCAAGCTTCGAGGTCCGACACTAATCCGGATGGGAGGGGCTACCCATCTTTCCGAATGCCCCACTTCTCCTTCCCAGAACAGGAGATTCCATGGTAGGAATTCCGTTTTTTTAGTATATAATATTTTATTAATATATTAAAACATAAAAATACAAATTTCATAAAATAATAGCAAGCGCGAAGCAATACATCCTACTAGCATACTATTCACTATTTTCTACATATAATATCCAACTAAGCCAAAATAACACCCACATTCTATTCATTAAATCCGCCTATCATCACTTTGTTCTTCTCTCTCTCTTAAAAAATCAATAAATGGTTTCTAGTTATTCACAAAAAGGTTAAGTGACTTTTCCTTAATTAAAATTGTAAGTTTATCCATTTCAGCATAATCCAAAACTTTTAACCACCAATCTTCCAGCGAAGGTATCTCTGAATTCTTCCAATATTTTGTGTATAAAATTCTTGCCGCACTTATCATATATAAAAACAAAGTGAAAATTTTCACCTACATGATCATCCAAACCCCTTTTAAAGGCATCAAGGTCAGGTGCCATCACCACATCCTGTGGCAAGGAGTTCCACAGATGAATTATACACTGGGTAAAGAAATATTTTCTTTTGTCCGTTCTAACTCTCCCTCCACTCAATTTTAGTGCATGTCCCCTGGTTCTGATGTTGTGCGAGAGGGAGAAGAATTTCCCTCTGTCTACTTTCTCCATCCCATGCATAATTTTATATGTCTCAATCATGTCCCCTCAGGCGCCTTTTTTCTAGACTGAAAAGCCCAAACGCTGTAGCCTTTCCTCATAAGGGAGGTGCTCTAGCCCACAAATCAGTTTGGTCGCTCTTTTCTGCACCTTTTCCAACTCAACTATATCCTTTTTGAGGTGTGGTGACCAGAACTGGATACAATACACCAAATGTGGCCTTACCATTTGTACAAAGGCATAATGATATTGGCCGTTTTATTCTCAATCCCTTTTTTAATGATCCTGAGCATGGAATTGGCCTTCTTCACAGTCGTCACACGCTGGGTCGACACTTTCATCGACCTGTCCACCAGCACCCCAAGATCTCTCTCCTGATCCGTCACAAACAGCTCAGAACCCATTACGGTGTATGTGAAGTTTTGATTTCTTGCCCCAATGTGCATCACTTTGCACTTACTTACATTGAAGCACATCTGCCATTTTGCTGCCCATTCTCCCAGCTTGGAGAGATCCTTCTGGAGCTCTTCACAATCCCTGCTGGTCTTCAGCACCCGGAAAAGTTTAGTGTCATCCGCAAACTTGGCCACCTCGCTGCTTATCCCCAACTCCAGGTCATTTATGAACAAGTTGAAAAACACCGGTCCCAAGACCGATCCTTGCGGCACACCGCTTTTCACCTCTCGCCATTGTAAAAATTGCCCATTGACTTCCACTCGCTGTTTCCTGGTCTTCAACCAGTTCCTAATCCACAAGAGGACCTGCCCTCTTATTCCCTGACTGTGGAGTTTTCTCAGGAGCCTTTCATGAGGGACCGTGTCAAACGCCTTCTGAAAATCCAGATATATAATATCCACGGGTTTGCTCACATCCACATGCCTGTTGACCTTTTCAAAGAATTCTAAAAGGTTTGTGAGGCAAGACTTCCCCTTGCAGAAGCCATGCTGACTCTCCCTCAGCAAAGCCTGTTCTTTTATGTGTTTTAAGATTTTATCCTTAATGAGACTTTCCACCATCTTCCCTGGAACAGATGTTAGGCTGACCGGCCTATAGTTTCCTGCGTCCCCCCTTCTTCCTTTTTAATGATTGGCGTGACATTAGCTATCCAGTGGCCGTTTTAAGGGACAAGTTGCATATTTGGGTCAAGAGGTCAGCAACTTCATTCTTGAGTTCCTTCAGAACTCTTGGCTGGATGCCATCCAGGCCTGGTGATTTATTGATCTTTATTTTGTCAATTAAGTCTGAGACGTCTTCTCTTTTAACCTCTATTTGACTTAATTCTTTAGTCAGGGGAGGCGGTTCCAGCAGCGGTATTTGCCAGAGGTCTTCTGCCGTGAAGACAGATGCAAACAATTTGTTTAATTTCTCTGCAGTCTCCAAGTCCCCTTTTATCGCCCCTTTCTCTCCCTCACCGTCCAGCGGACCAACCATTTCCCTGGTAGGTTTCCTGCTTCTAACATATTTAAAGAAGCTTTTATTATTCCCTTTAATGTTGCCTGCCATACGTTCCTGAAAGTCTTTCTTGGCCTCCCGTATCATCTTTTTACATTTCTTTTGCCACAGTTTGTGCTCTTGTTTATTTTCCTCATTAGGGCAAGAATTCCATTTATGGAAGGAAGCTTCCTTGCCTTTTATAGACTAACTGTGCTTGTTAGCCATGTCGGCACCCTCCTGGACTTAATCGAGCCCTTCCTCCTTTGTGGGATATACTCCCGCTGGGCCTCTATTACTGTTTTTTTAAACAGCCTCCATGCACTCTTCAGAGATTGGACTCTTTTTACCTTCCCTTTCACCTTTTTTTTTAACTAGTCTCCTCATTTTGAGGAAGTCTGCCCTTCGGAAGTCAAGGGTTTTTTTGTCAGATTTGCTCGGCACTCTTCCCCCTCCCCCTTGCATGGTGAAACAGATCGCAGCATGGTCACTGTTCCCCAACGGTTTGGTAACATTTACATCCCTGATCAGATCTTGAGTGCCCCACAATATCAAATCCAGAATCACCTGTCCTCTGGTCGGCTCCATGACTAGCTGCTCTAAGGCACAGTCATTTAGCATATCCAGAAATCCAGTCTCTCTTTCATGACCAGAGCATGAATTGACCCAGTTGATGTGAGGATAATTGAAGTCCCCCATGACTACAACCCTGTCTTTCGTTGACACCTCCCTGAATTGCTTCCTCATTTCAAGATCCCCTTCAGGTTTTTGATCTGGAGGACGGTAGCAACCCCCTACTATTATATCGCTCCTCGAGCCTGGTAATCTAACCCACAGTGATTCTACGGAGGGGTCAGAGCCCCCCTCAGACTCTACTCTGGTGGATTCTATCCCTTCCTTGACATAGATGGCCACCCCGCCTCTAACACGCCCATCTCTGTCCCTCCTATAGATTTTATATCCTGGAATTGCAGTATCCCACTGGTTCTCCGCATTCCACCAGGTTTCTGTTATACCTACTATGTCAATGTTTTCCCGAGCCACCAAACATTCCAGTTCTCCCATCTTTGCCCATAGACTTTGGGCATTTGCATAAAAGCACTTATATACCAGGTCCCCCAAGAAGAGCTGCATGTTTGCACATTTATCCCTGCCGCCTTCTGTCCTGGTAGACTGGCTATCATGTCCCATCACACTACCAGTCCTAATTCTTACTCTGTTATTACTTGACTGTTCCCAATCCTCTGCACCCTCATTCCCTAGGGATGAGGAGTCCCGAACCGGATGCCCCTCGGCTCCTGTCGGCTTTCCTCCAGGGTTTAGTTTAAAACAGGGGTGCACAACTTGGCAGTAGGTAGGGGCCAAAATGAATACACTAAACGTCTTCGGGGGCCGCAGATAGGTGTCACGGGGGGCGTGTCAAAGAACCGTGATGTCACTTCCTCCGGAAGTGACATCACACAGGGGGCGTGTCCATGAAATAAATAAATAAATAAATAAATATGCCAGGATCTTTTTATTAAACACACACACAGCAATAAGACACATGCACAAAAGGCACACAAATGCCAGGATCTCTTTAAAAACACACACACAGCAATAAGACACATGCACAAAAGGCACACAAATGCCAGGATCTCTTTAAAAACACACACACAGCAATAAGACACATGCACAAAAGGCACACAAATGCCAGGATCTCTTTAAAAACACACACACAGCAATAAGACACATGCACAAAAGGCATAAAAATGCCAGGATCTCTTAAAAAAACACACACAAATCCCTGTCCCAAGTCCACCCCACCCCAAAAAAGCACTATTCCCACGTAAAAAACATGTATAACACTCACCAAATCTGTCTCCCAACTCCCCCCCACCCCAAAAAAGCACTTTAAAACTCACCAAGTTCAATGCAGCAGCAATCGCGCGGGAAAAGCCAGCCCCAACCTCTCCTGGGAAGAATATTTTCTTCCGGAAAAAAAAGGCAGCGACTCTTGCTAGTTCAAATCAGCAGCAACTGCGCGGGAAAAGCCAGTTGCAGCAGCGAAGCCTCTTCCCCCCTCCAAGTCTGGGGAGGGTTGTGAAAGGCAGGCAGGGAGGGAGAACAGAAGACCAGGGAGAAACCGGGGAAACCAAAGTGCAGTGCTGTTTTGTTTCAGATCTTGTGATTAGCGGCTTGGTGATGTTTACTTAGCCAAGCTCAATTCACAGGGGTTGGCGAAATAGCAGTGTTGGATGGATCGAACGCGGGAGAGACTGAAATTTAATCACAAGAGAGAAAAAGGGTCGCTGCACGAGCGCCTCTCTGAGCTGCTTGCTAGTTCAAATCAGCAGCAACCGCGCGAGAAAAGCCAGTTGCAGCAGCGAAGCCTCTTCACCCCTCCAAGTCTGGGGAGGGTGGTGAAAGGCAGGCAGGGAGGGAGAACAGAAGACCAGGGGGAAACCGGGGAAACCAAAGTGCAGTGCTGTTTTGTTTCAGATCTTGTGATTAGCGGCTTGGTGATGTTTACTTAGCCAAGCTCAATTCACAGGGGTTGGCGAAATAGCAGAGTTGGATGGATCGAACGCGGGAGAGACTGAAATTTAATCACGAGAGAGAAAAAGGGTCGCTGCACGAGCGCCTCTCCGAGCTGCTTGCAAGTTCAAAGCAGCAGCAACTCCGCGTGGGGAAAGCCAGCCCCAACCTCTGCGCCCGCACACGCGGCTCATTCGGCTCTTGGCTGAACGCCAGGAGACTCAGCTGATTGGCGGCGATCAAAGTGCTGCCTGGAGTCTCCTGGCTTTCGGCCAGGAGCCGAATGAGCCCGTGTGCAGCGGAATGAGCCGCGTCTTAACGGGCACGGAGGATTTCCCGTGGCCCGCAAAGAACTTGGGGATCCCAGGGAGCGCCCGCTCTCTGGGATCCCCGATTTCTTTGCGGGCCACGGGAAATCGTCAGGCGGGCCGCATGTTGTGCACCCCTGGTTTAAAAGCTGCTCTGCCACCTTCTTAATGTTACGTGCCAGCAGACTGGTTACGTTTTGATTCAAGTGAAGCCCGTCCCTCTTGTACAGGCCCGGCTTGTCCCAAAACGTTCCCCAGTGCCTAACAAACCTAAACAAGATGAGCTCTTTACTTGTAAATATACTTTATTTATTTGTTTCTAGATCACCTTTTTTTTTTTAAGTCTCGTAAAGATAGCTGGGTCCCAATAGAGTGTCATTTTAGAAAGTGGGTCCCGGTGTTAAAAAGTTTGAGAACCATTGAAATAGAGTATCGCACGTGCACAAGGGCCAAAACTTGCAGCATTTAGAGGACAGTGCAATGTTACAGTTTATAAAGCAAAGTAGATACAGCCATACTCCCAAGTTACCTCTAAGGCATCTTTCCTGCCACCAGCTTTACAGAATTAGGTAGGACAAAAATCCCTGTAATTTTCCATAGCATGTAGCATTTATGACCCAACAATAAGACCATCTTTGGAAACCTGGCATGCATTGCCCCTCCCCATGAAGACCAGGATGCTCAATCCTTCACACAACAGGAAAATTAACTGGAGATTTACAGCCCGGTCCAGCCCAAGGCAACTGCGGTACAATTCAGGCACAATTGCAGCCCAAGTGCTTTAGGCCCGAGTTGTGCCTGAATTGTGCCTGAGTTGGGCTGCAATTGTGACTGAATTGGGTTCAGGCACAATTCAGGCACAATTGCAGCCTAAAAGTGGGCGTGTCGGGGGCGTGTCGGGGGAGTGACGGGGGCGGTTACGAAATTTGGTCCAGTTCCAGATGCTGGAGAGCCCCTGACATGCCCCCTTGAGCCCAACTCAGGCCCAAAATTTGGGCCAGCAAAAAGGGTGGACCCAAATGTGAGGAGACCCATAGGAGCCATTTTATCTTACCCACACCAGCCCTCTCCTGAAAAGTTCTAACACCCTGGGCCCGAGTTGGGCCTGAGTTAGGACCGAACAGTTGTGGCCTAACTCTGGACACGGACCCAAATAGTTACCCTATCAGCACCCAGCCCCACCCAGCCTCTTTCCCACAAAAGCCCAGCCCCAGCCCTCCACTCACTCTCTTTCTCTCTCTGAGCACGTGGCGTGGGGTTCTGTCCCCCAGCAGCCACAAAGTGGGACTTTGAAAACTTTTCTAACACCCCTCTTCTCTCTTCTCTTCACCTCTCTCCTCTCTGCCCCCTCTAGGGCAGAGAGGGCTGTTCTGCCTGTGGCCAAACTGTTTACTCCTGTGCCCGGGCAGCTCTCTCCATGCAAGTGTTTGCTAACCCATGTCTTTCTCCCAGCCCCTCTCCCCCCCCCCCACAGGCAACAACACCAGCAGGTAAGTGCAGGTAAGAGCAGGGTTTGTGCTGACGTGTGGTCTGACTTCTGCCTCTTAGCATAGAGAAATATAGGTAGGATACATGCCTCTTTACCAATGTCATGTCTCATAGCTGCCTGCATAGCCTGCCATGATATGCCTCTTTACCAATGTCTGCCTGCAATGCCTGCCATGATATGCCTCTTTACCAATGTCTGCCTGCAATGCCTGTCATGAAATGTCTCTGTACCAATGTCTTGTCTCATAGCTGCCTGTATTAATGTGAGCACACAATGCCATGGGTGTGGAACTGTAACCCATATGTAGACACCAGCTGTTCCCCCCCCCTCTTTTCTCCACAGGGTCTACTGACAGGTCAGTATTGCTAGGATTGCCATGGTTGTGACCCCCAAGTTGTGTTGTTGTCTCTCTCTTTGACCCCTTTCCCTTACAGGATCATGCTCACCTTACACCCAGGGAAGCAGCGCAGACCAGGCTCTGTGTCTCACACCACTCAGCTGTGTGTGATTACTCTCCCTGTAGGCCTTTGCAACAGGCACACTGGCATTTCTTCAATGGTGATTGCCACCACACAGCAGCTGCCATGGAACACCCCCAAGTTGTTCGTCCCCCCAGGAATGCACACTACCACCAACCGTCCGGGCAGCACCCCTGGGCCCGCAGTCTGGTTGCCCCATGGTCGTCTGCCTCGATGCTGCGAGAGGTCTGGGAGCCTGCCCTGCAACCCTCCTCAGCTGCTGCTGCTACATTCTGAGTGGCTGCTGTGCCTACCCCTGGCAGCCTCGCCTGGCCATCCCTGCCAATGTTCCAGAACAATAAAGATGCCCCTTGGGCAAAGGCCCCTTGAACACCATGCCCCCACTGTTACACAAGCACTGCCCCACACACACAGAGACAGCGCCCAGCACACAAGGCCCTGCATGAATCCCAGCCAGGGCCTGCCACAGCCAGCCCAGGGAGAACACAGCAGGGGGGCTGCCAGACCCTCAGGGCTCAGAGGGGAGGGGGGAGTTGGGGGACCTCTCAGGCAGGCAAACAGTGACAGGCGACATGGCGCATGTCCGCCACGTCTGTGAAGAACCCTTTCAGCAACCGGGGCTCTCACCCACCCTCGGTCCGCCCGTCAACGGCGTCCGTGTCCGCCCGTCAACGGTGTCCGTTTCCGCCCTCAGTCCGCCCGTCAACGGCGTCCGTTTCCGCCCTCAGTCTGCCCGTCAACAGCGTCCGTTTCCGCCCTCGGTCCGTCTGCATGAGAGGCGCCCGTTCCTGCATTGCCTCCATCTGCAAAGTGACCCCTGTGTCCCTATTGGTCTCTGCAGACCCCTCTCCCTGTATCCCTCTCCCACCAGCCTTGTTGTCTGTCTGTTTCTGACCCACCCGTGTCCCTCCCCAGCACCCCCTGTCCGCCTGCCTGTGTGCCTGCCTCCCCTCCCACTCCCTGATGATGGACGCTGGCACCCCCCACCCTGCCAGAGCGCCTGCCGCAAGGCGCCTACGTTGCCCCATCTGGGGAGTGATGAGCTGTGTGAGCCCTTCCCGCTCACAGCAGACAAGCCCAAGGCATTTCTCGGTCTTGGCCGGGGCACGGATCAGAAGGCATACCGTGCCTTCGGGATGCCTTCTTTGTGGGCATAGCCACGGCCCTGGTGGCTCAGGGCTTCAGGCAGCGCACAGGCATGTCATGGCGGAGGCGGTTCCAGACCTCATGAGACCCCCCTTGTGCGTGCTGTTCCCACCCCCTCCTTCCCTTCTCTCCCCCGCTCACCCCCCCATGACTCCCACGTGCAGCCTCACCGTGGCTTGGGGGTGGCATCGCAGTCTGCAGGAGGGAGGGCAGTGGCACTCCCCCCTGCGGCAGGTGGCTAATGCCCAGGGTGCCCTGGGGCAGCTGGCACTGGCACAACCTCTGCCCTTCAGCTGACTGTCGCACGCCCAGTGCCTGCAGGCCCACCTGTGGCTGCCCATCTGCTGCGACCGCTGCAGCAGCTGTGGTAGGTGCACGCAGACTGGCTGAGGAGGGGGCTCTTCGCTTCCACAAGACTGACAGCTCCCCACAGGGGCCTGCCTGCCTCTGCGGTAAGTTTTGCCTCGATCCTGGCCCACTGCTCTTGCCTCCTGCCTAACTCAGGCACAGTTGCAGCCTAACTCGGTCCTATTTTGGGCCCCAATTGTGCCACAATTGGGCCTCAACTGTGCCTTAGTTGGGCTGGACTGAGCCCTAAGTTTTAATACTCACACCAAAGTGTTTTTAAAATATGCCAGGCAAGGATATAGGCTGGAGCCTCCTTTTGCAAGCGACAAGTGTTTAGTGGAAACTGGGCTGTCTCTGTAGGCTCAGAGGCTGATCTTGCCATCCCCACCACGATGGAGAAGAGGTTCCGTGCCTGGGTTCCTTGCATTTGAGTGCCCATGGTTAAAACTACACCCCCACACACACCCACATTAAGTGGCGCTGCTGGAGGCTACAGTAGAAAACAGACATTTGTATCTCCTATATTCCGTGCAGACTAAGAGATCCTTGTCCCACTACATCACTTTGGCACACAGCTGCTAGATCATGGAGGAACTGAGAGGAGAGACGCAGGTCCTTGCAACCCAAAAGACACTGGTCTTCACTACCTTTTGGGTTGCAAGGACCAGTGTGTAGATGTACTGACCATGGGGCATCCTGACAGAATACAGACGTGGACTGCTTCAGGGAGGCTGCTAAGTCCTTAAAAAAAACCAGCAGATTCCCACAGTATCCAAAAGTGTTGAGAAGTCAGTGCTTTCATATGGTTTCTCAGAATGAAATGTGGAGAAATAAAAGTCCATGCATGTTCTACATGGCTGGCCAACCAACCTTGATCCTCGGCTCCCAAACCATGCTTGCAACACAGAATGGTTTCCAAATGCAATAGAAAGAGTTCAGTGCCCCTTATTCAGCCTGACCTGACTGAGAGGAACAAGTCTTGGATGCATTCACCAGTCCAGTGGCGCCTTGTGACTCATGAGTTTGGGGCTGTTCTCACTGTAGAACTGGGAGAACCAGCGCCTGAACTTCTGGATGGGACCGTCCTCCTTCACCAGGAGGGGGTTGGAGACATAGCGCTTGTTGTTCCAGACCATAACATCCCGCTGAAACTGGGGAGGCAGAAATACCGACAAGCACAGGAGTGAGGGAGGGGAGGATAAAAAAGAGGCAAAACGTGTGTGCAGCCTCTGAAATAAGGACCAATGACAACTATGCTCACAGCTTTGCATACTGAGACATGCAAGCCTTCCCCACGATGAGTTACACAAGGCTGCTTCGTGTCCACATTTTTCTAGCGATGGGGAGACGCAAGGAATTGAAAGGAGTTGTGCAAGACCACCAACAGACCACCTGAATGCTCACTTCCCCCCCCCCCTTTGGAGATTTCACCACCCACTTTCAACATTATGAGCTGTGACGCACACACACACAGCCCAGAAGGCGGCAACATACTTGTAGCCAACAGTGCTATTCCATACGTCAACCCTGAAGTTAGTCCCATTGTGTTCAAAGGGGCTTAACCCAGAAAAGTGTTTTAGACTAGACCAAGCCACATAGGCATGCAAGAAAGCATGTCACGTGCAAGAATTTCTGCCCCCAACCAAAACACAGCTGGAGCAAAACTAAGGGGTTCTGGAACATCAAATAACCATAGGAGCCTCCTTCCCTTTCCAAACCCTACAAGGCAGAGGCTCCAGCAGAGAGCATGCTAACACTGGCTCCGACTTGGGCATTGCTCTGTTTTTTGATGTTCATTTCATGATCAAGTTTCCAACTCTATAAACGTTGGTCCAGTAGGTATCATCTTACTATTAATGAACTGCATCTGTATGTTTATGGCACGCTGTAAAGAAGAATCCCACTCAAAGCACGTCAGGACTGTGTCAAGGACACTGCCATTGTACCTTGGAGGTGTCCTCGCAGGGGTCTGCACTGCCTCCTTCCTGTCCTGCTGCTGCTGAGCTCATTATTCCAGGGAGTAGGAGAGCTGGGACCCAAACATGCCTTGCATTTCACAACTGGTAGGAAGCAGTTGCTCAGCCCACTCATGTCCCCTGTCTCCCCCCCCCCCCCCCACACTCACCTGAATGCATTCTGCCCACAATATAAACTTGGGGACAAGAGTTAGTATGCGTCGCTGGTAGTACATTCGGTGGATCACAAGCTGCTGGAGAGGGTCCACAGGCGTTATGCTTTGAATGAGGACTCCATGGCCCAGGTAAGGATGCCTGATGTTAAGGAACACCAGTCCGGGTCCCACCTGGCACATGTAGACATGAGAGGACAGACTTAAACAGCATAACTGCGACCTCACAAGCTAAGAGCACATTAATGCAAAAGAAGACTTTCATGACCACTAGGTTCGCAGAGTAAAAGGTTTTCAGGTTTAAAGGCCATGTACTGCTAGGAGATCAAATCAGTCAATCCTAAATGAAATCAACCCTGACTGTTCCCTGGAAGGACAGGTACTGAGGCTGAAACTCAAATATTTTGGCCACCTAATGCGAAAAGAGGACTCTCTGGAGAAGACTCTGATGCTGGGAAAGATTGAAGGCAAAAGGAGAAGGGGAAGGCAAAGGATGAGATGGTTAGACAGCATCACCGATGCAACAAACATGAAAATGAGCGAACTCAGGAAGATAGTGGAGGACAGGAAGGCCTGGCGGGATATGGTTCATGGGATCGCGAAGGGTCGGACACGACTTAACGACTGAACAACAAAAGCGTAAAAAAGTTCCAAACTCCTCCTAAACAAAGGAATTATTAAAGCATTAAAAGTTATTATTATTACCCCAACGATCCACCAGTCCAGCAACTCCTGACTGGCATTTTCGGGGGGGGGGGGAAGGTTCCAGAGTATCCTACCTGATCTCGGAAGTGCTGAAACGAGTGATAAGAGAGCTGCAAGGGCCCCTGATCTTTATATCCAGCAATCGAGCACATCTGATATTAATTGGTGCAACAATTCCTTTCAATTTAAACCCATTCGGCTCCAATAAGTTTTTCGAGCAACTCCTGAAAGAAAATAGTTTTAAAAAAGGGCTTCCCCCAATTTTTCTGGATTTTTTTTCCTGGAAATTAGACAGGTGAAACTATTTTTAAAACCATTTTCAGAGTTCTATGTTTACCCCACTGACCCCCCCAGAAGAGCAAATATCACTGTTTTTAGGGAAAATGAGGTGCAGGAATTGGTTGCAGGGTACCTCCTCACTGAAATTAGAAATGAAACTTTGGCTTTTTTTTCATGGCCAGGGCCCTGGCTTTTGAATCCACTTTGTTTTGAGCACCTCAGGTGCAAGTGATCAGCTGTACACAGCTGTAAGCAGGAGCAACAGCAGGCGTTGCTCAAAGCACTCATTGGAGTGCATGGTTAACAGAGTAGACCTAATGCAGTCATTTTCATCATATTGCTAAAGCTGCAGCACTTACAGGGTTTGAAGGGTCTTAAAAACAAAACTCTTGTACTCAGGAACTTGTAACTTTGGGTGCACTGTGCTGAAACATGGCCCTACACAACAAAAGTTGTGTGTAAAACACAAATATGTGTTTTTGTGCATTTTTGTGCTGAACTCACAAAGCTGCAACATTTCAAGGATTTGAAGGGTCATAAAAAACACTGGGAGGAAGGGACTTGAAACTTGGGGTGCACTTTGCTGAGACATACCCCTAAAGACCCCTAAAGCACAAAAGTTGTGTGTACAACACAACTATTTTTTTTGAGCGTTTTTGTGCTGAACTCACAACTAAAACTGCAGTATTTCAAGGATTTGAAGGGTCATAAAAAAAAACCCTGGCAGGAAGGGTCTAGCAACTTGGGGTACACTGTGCTGAGACATACCCCTACAGACCCCTAAAGCACAGAAGCTGTGTGCACAACACAACTATGTGTTTGTCTGAGATCTTGTGTTGTCAGGTCTATGCTTTGCATAGGAATGAATGGACAAATTTGTTATGCCTTAAAACCAAATGAGTGGTGAATGCAATGCCTCTGCTACAGGTATCTGGAACACCTGGGAATTTTTTTGCAGGTGGTTATATCTCTTTGGGGGTCCCTTAAACATGTTGAACACACTGACATTTGGGAATTCTGGGAAAATCTGACCTTGGGGCCAAATTTAAGAAGGGGCCACAAGGAAACATCAAGGAACTATACTACAGATGTGGCCCCTTCTTTAAATTAAATTAAATCAAAAATTAACAATCAGAGGTGCTCAATTGCTGGATATAAAGATCAGGGGCCCTTGCAGCTCTGTTATCACTTGTTTCAGGAGTTGCTGGTGAAACGTTGGGGTAATAAGAACCTTTTTATGTCTTAAGAATTCCTTTGTTTAGGAGGAGTTTGGAACTTTTTTTACTCTACATGGCCTTTAATCCTGAAAATCTTTTACTCTGTAAGAGCACATTCATTTGTGGAACTTCTATGTTCAAGGCAATACACATCAATACCAAAGGTCAGGGACAAGAAGGAAGGCCAGTCCCCCAACACACCTTGCTTGTGCTACAACACACCACATCACACCATGCATAAAACTTTGAGAACTTGATGCCACAAGGTATGATGACAATCATTGCTAAAGACAACTTTAGCAAAAAGAGATACCACCTTGCCCAACCTCTTTTCTGGGCAGCTTAATGAGGTAACCCACTGTCATCATCATCAGCCTGTCTTTACAGTTTGCTTCTGCAATCGCTACACCTACCTGCCTGGCTGAAACAGCCAGGTCCACCAGGGAGCAGTGTTTGCCAAAGAGTGTCAGGCTGTGCTTCACATTCAGCAGGGCACAGTGGGTGTTGGGCTCTGGTTCCGGCTGCCACTCTGCCTAGGAGAGGAGAGGCCAGAAGAAATCGATCGACATGGGGTCCTCACACCCTTGGCACACTCTCGAGCCAAGTAGGATTTAGGTCTGCTTGGTGCAGTTTGGACTGTAGTTGCTGCTGTTATTATGCTTGCAATTTTATTGTATTTATATTTTTATTCAATTGCTGTTAGCTGCCATGAACACCTTGGCAGCAAGGGGAGAAGCAGGATAAAAATGTTTTTTAAAAGCCATAGTTAATCAGAATTCAGATTTTTTTTCACTAGGCGAATCAGATGCATGGCACCTACGTTTTGCCACAGCCTTTTTATAATGATCCTTTTGTGGCTGTCATGTTTTGTTTTTTGTTTAGCTTTCTTATGTGGGGGGGGGGGGAGAGAATTCCCCTGACGAGGAACGGTAGGGCTCTGAGGAAGACAGGGACAGCGGAGATGGAGACCTGTGTCTCTTACTTCTTTCTGTGAGAGGGCTTGGGGGAGGGTTCCTTTACCGTTCCCTTTAGCGCCACCGCAATCATCTTGCTAATCTCTTCCCTCAAACCCGGTGAAAGGGAGCCCTTGCTGGCGACTGAGCCCTCCCCCCACGTTCTTTCACCACTACCCCGTTTGCTTCACCACCTTGCTCCGCCATTACCTCACAGCCGACTTACATGCTGAAAAGGCGGCAAAAACTTTGCACTGTCCGACACTGTTAACGGTGGTGTTTCTGGCTGGTTCAGAGTGCTCCAGGAGACACCCCTCTCGGCTGGGCAGATCAATACGCTCCCCTTTGTTGATCTGATCGCCTCACTGACTGGGGCCACGGCAGGCCAGAGCGCTTAGCCTTCGCGCCCAACGGCGATCTTCCGGCACGAGCGGCAGCGACCTGCTACAGGTCCACTCTTCCATCGCAAGCAGGCAAACAGGCCTCCCCGACCTTGCCACTAGATCCAAAAGCGGCGGGAGGTCCTCCTGTGTGAGGAGGCCAACTTCTGGTCATGCCCCTCAGCCATGCCTAAAGTAACAGGCTAGCACACTTCGTCCCCGCCTTTCCTAGGGCATGGGGAGTGAGCAGAACAAGGGAAGGAGAGGAGGCTAGAGACAGACAAACACGCACAAAGGCAGATAAGTCCACAACGCACAAGGCAGAAGACACGGAGAGGAGAACAAACAAATAGAGAGAAAAACTGACAATATTGATGAGCTCCAATAACGCATGACTGTGCACTGCGAAGGCAGGGCCGGACTAGGGAGATAAGGAACACTCTCCCATCAGAGAGGAGTCAAGCTCAAAGCCAACCCTGCCTTCCAGGAGGGAGGGGCTTCCCAAAGGTGATGAATGACCCACTTCTTTCTCCCAGAGAACTGTTATTTATCGAGTTAGTGTTGTGATCATGTGGGGTGTATATGTGGACATATACTTCCTTTGCTTGTGTTGCGTGTGTATTTTATACTTCCATGGGGGGTTGTTGAAGAACTGTTGGAGAGTAACACCTTTAAAAAAAAAAAGCCTAGGATTACTAGCTAATCTGACACATTAGCCAGCTATTCTGACTAGCTAATCAGAACTAAACTAGACCCCACTGCAAAACAATAGGGTCTAGTTTTGTCCTGATTAGCTAGTCAGAATAGCTAGCAATGGGGTCACCACAAGGACAGTTCATTCGCCATGATGACACCGATCTCTAGCAAAGGCCAACCACCCTTCCAGGAAGAGAGCCTTGTTACCTGCCAGGTGTGCTTGAAAAATCCCCAGACTTTAGAGTTGCTGTATCGCAGGTCTGCTCCACTCATAAAGGAGGGACCATGGAGAAAGGAGAGGTGGGCTGTGTCAGCAGCGTTCTCTGGAATTTCCTAGGGTGATGGGAAAGAACAGCGGTTACCAGATGTTAGATGAACCTCTGCAGCTGCCTCATTCCCAAGTCCAACCACAGGTCCGCCATAGCTCAGCATCGACCGGTGGCAGCTCTCCAAGGCCTCAAGACTTTCTTGGCCCTGCTACCACAGGCCTTCAGTACCAGAAGACGGTGGGAATCGACCCTGGGAACCTGTACATGCAAAGCGCATGCTTTGCTGATGAGCCAAGCCAACAGAAAGTCCCCAGCATTCCCAGGGTTTAGTACTACTTATTATTTAGAGGAGTGCATCAAGAGGGATGAGAAAAGAACCAAGGATAGCGGCACATAAAATCACACAGCTTACCCCCCCCACCCCACCAAGAGGCATCATTCCAGAGAAGTGTTGCATTCACTCAGCATTACACCTCCACTCAAATGCCAACTTCCCACCCCTGCTTGCAGCTACTGCAAATTCGGCACATGCCACTTCACCAGTCCTGGCCCTAGCTAAGCAGCCCATCCACAGCCCAAGCATGTGCCTCCCTGGCCTTTATTCCCTCCATTGCCCCTTTCCCATCTGCATTTAGACCAGGGGTGGCCAACCATTTCCACCATTAGGGCCTCTGCATTCTGAAGAGTGGTGTAGAAGACAGAATCTTAGCAACTACAATTGCTGATGGTGCTGCTAAAGCAGCTGCACCTGCTGAAATGCCCTCACCTACACAACCATTGAAGGGTCAGGAGCATTCATGTTGAAAGGTTGGCCACCCCTGAACTTAGACTGTAAGCTGCTTGGGGCAAGGGCCTCTTTTTGCCCACTTCATTCTGCAGAAAGCAGGAGAGTGTTCACCAGAATCATACCTGAATGTGCGCGTTGATGAAGTGCTCAGAGATGCCACGGAACACCAACTCTGGGGAAGACACCGCCTCCTGCTCCGGGATTTGCCACGTTGGGTCAATACCATCGCAGTGGTACCAGACGGCGATCATGCCAGCAGCTTCACATGATGGCCAGACCTTTATCTTTGCACATTCAGGCACTGGAAAAGGGAGAGGGAGGTCAGAGTCAGAGAAATGAGACCCTGCCCTAACCCGTGCACTCACCGCCACTCAAGTCATCTGCCCAGCACCACTTTGTCACCAGCTCCGCAGAAATACACAGAGCCATCCCAACACTGGATGAAGAGGGGGTGCTCAGAAGCAACAGGGCTTCCCACTTGCCTTTTCCAGACACTGACCAAGGATAGAACAGAAACGCCAGCCCCATGAGCAGGGAAAAACCCCAGAGGCAGCAGGAATCCAGAAGGCTACAAGGACAGACCATCCGAAGAGTCCCCAACCCTTGGGCAAAAGTCAGAAGCTGCAAGGAGCATTAAACCACTCATCTGCATGGTCGTGGCAGCCCTCCAACTCTCAGGCTGCAGCAGCTGAGTCTCCAGCCCCCTCCATTTGGAAGTCGCTGCCCCCAAAGCAGTGCTAAGCTTAACATTATTTACAAATATTAAATTGGCGCAGATTCTTGAGGGCCGCAATGTTTAATTTCTCCCCCCCTCCCGCTTTTAATCAACTCAAAGAAATGCGGCTTGTTTACAGGAAAAAGCTAAGGCGAAGAAAGGACCGCAAGACACACGGTCACACGCACCCACAAAAAGAAAAATCACCTTGTTCCGCATATGGAATTCTGGTGCACTTGCCATCCTCACCCCGGAACTGCCAGCCGTGAAAGGGGCACTCTATGCAGCTTCCCACTACCTGGCCACCCACACCTAGGTTGGCGCCAAGGTGAGGGCAGTAGGCATCAACCACGTAAGCTTTCCCATCCAGGTCCCGGAACACGGCAAACTCTTCGCCTGTAGGGCAGAGAGAGGGACCAAAGTTAGGGAAGGAGCACAGTGCTCAGCTGGGAAACGTTTCTTCGCTGTGGCTTCGCTCGGAGCCACTTCCTGCACCCACTCCTGTGAGGCTGCTGGCCAATGCTTACAAGAGACCAGGGAGTTTCAGGCGGACGTTAGGAAGGGAAGAGTTTGTGTTCTTCATCTTGAGTCTGCTACCACCTCTCTTTTGCCAATCTGCCTCCCTACGTTCTCATGTGGTCCCTTTACGTATAAGGGACTGCGCAAGGACGGGGCGAGGTGGGAAGGTAGGGAGTGTCTCCTGGAGTTCCCCTGAGGAACTCTGCACAGCCAATGTAATTCTTCCTCATTTTGTCCTCCCTGCAATCCCATGAGGTAGACTAGGGCGAGGGAGGGTCCAAGCCAAAGTCACCCCCGTGAGCTTCACAGCTGAGTGCGAATGTGAGCTTACTTGGAAGTAAAGCACACTCAGGTCAAGGTGGGTGGTGTGGCTTTCCTCCCAAATTAAGCATCCACAAGGCTGCAGTGGCTCAGGTGTGCGATCCGTCTGTATAAAGAAAAAAATCAGGTTTGGTTAGAGGGGTATCCTTCAAGTCCTGGCGTGGTTTAGACGCTAGGGCAGTGATGGCGAACCATTTGGGCTTGGTGTGTCAAAATTTTTGAAAATGCCTAACTTGACTCTGCTGGTGTGTTGCTCCCCCCCCCACTTTTAGTAGTACTTTGACTATTGCTACTTTAAATAGTAATTTTGAATTGAACTGAACTGAAAACAACTTTAGAACACATTGCATTTTATTTAACATCAATTAGTGACTTTTTTGTTGCTGAGTTTTACTAGATAATAATTTGCAAGAGGTCTGCCAAAATTCCTGTCCTAAATGTTCAAGACAAGCCTGTAAAACCTGAGAAAATGTAAGGTGGGGCCCTGGGGGAAACGCTGGCATGTCACCCAAAATGACCTCGCGTGTCACCTGTGACACACGTGTCATAGGTTCGCCATCATGGCGCTAGGGTGATGAGGGTGTCACAGTCATGGTGTTCATCTATTTGGGCATCCATGTCCGGAAGGAGAGATGCGGGGTTTAGCGGGGGGCACCTTTCAATGTGGACTGCAGGGTCTGCCAGTAGTATATGTTCATATTGTGTCTGCCTCTGGGTGGAGATGTGTTGAGTCCTGTGTTTTCTGCATTAAGGTGAAAACAGCATGCGGAATGGCATGGCAGGGTGACATCCCAGCAGCAATGCTGTCCAAGGTGCCTGAAAAATAAGCAACTGGGCGAAGTGTAAGTCCAAACATTTGGGAGAGAACCCCCACAGAGTGACCCTCGTGTTCATGGACATAGAGAAAGAAGTCCTTCGAATAGTCTGGTGTCCCTAGAGCAGGGGGTGACACGAGCGCAGTCTTAAGGGCCTGGAAGGCCTGAATGAACTCAGGAGAGCACGCTGGTCTGGAGCATCATTGTGCAGCGCTAGATGTAGAGGAGCCGCAATATGAGAAAACTCGGGGATCCACTGGCAACAATAGGAGGCATCTCCCAGGAATTGGCATACTTGTTTTTTCGAGTTAGGAAGGGGAAGAGTGAGGAGGACTGAAATTCTGTCTTTAGTGAGAGAGCGTCCTTCTTCAGAGAGGTGGTGGCCTAGATACGTGACCTGTTGCAGACAGAATTGGAGCTTTTTCTTGGAAGCCTTGTATCCTTTTACTGCTAGGTTGCAGAGAAGCACTACAGTATCCTCCATACAATTTTCTTTTGTATCACTGGACACCAGAAGATCGTCCACGTAACAAGACAGAGTTTTTAGGAAAAGAGAAGTCTGACAAGTCAGTGTGTAGGGCCTGGCAGAAAATAGTGGGAGAGTCCACATAGCCCATAGGGGAGCCTGGTGCTATGTACGCTTCTGGTGTTCTAAGGACCATGTAAGGTCTATGTAAGGACCATGTAAGCTTCTGGTTTTTAAAAGAAAAGGCAAATAAAAACTGGCATTCTTCTGCTACAGGAACGGTGAAGAAAGCGGAGGACATATCCACAGCAGAAAAGTATTTAGCAGAGGAGGGGATAGAGGCTATTACTGAGGTCGGGTCCAGCACCAGCAAATGCTGGGGAATTACAAACTGGTTTACAGCACGTAGGTCCTGAACAAAATGCCAGATTTGTTTCCCATCTTTGTCTACCTTCCCCGGCTGCAGTTGCCTTGAAGGAATGCACAGTCTTCCTCCCCCAAAGAGAAAGCCTTCCATTATGCAGTGTCCTTCCTCACGACCTCACTTACAGCCTGGAGCGGTACAGCCTACCTAGGTACAGGTTCACAGCCTGATCCTATCCAACTTTCCAGCACCGATACAGCCATGCCAACGGGGTGCATGCTGCATTCTGTGGTGGGGGTCAGTCATAGAGGCCTCCTCGAGGGAAGGGAAGGTTTGTTCCCTTACTTCGGGGCTGCATTGGTGTTGTAAAGTTGGCATGAACACAAAAGGGAGATAACACTCATTGTCCTTTTATTTTCACCAACTCTGGTCTGCAGTTTAAATCATCATCATGCATCCTAACTGCACACAGGTTTTATTGCCAAGTCTGTGGAACTTATGGGGATGGAAGCAACGCCACCAGAAGAGCCCTGCAGGATCAGGCAAAAGATCTATCAAGCTCAGCACCCCAGCTGCCATCCACATGCCTCTAGGAAGCCCACAAGAATGCCTGAAGGCAGCAGCCCTCTCTTGCTACGTATCAGAGGCATACTGCTTTGAACCATGGAGGTTCCACATCACCAGTAATAAACCTCTCCTCCAGTAATTTGTCAAATCCCCTTTAAAGTCAGCCAAGTACAGACGGGATTGCAGAAAAACAGAGCAGAGCAGCATATACAGTACACAGAAAAATGTTTTTTGGCTTCAAATGCAGAAACCTTATTTGTATCATCACACTTTTCGATTAAAAAGCTAATGAACTACAAGCAGAGGGCAGTTTCAAAGTACCATGCCACTGAGAAAACCAGATAAGAGATTAGTCAGTTGGACTCACAGTACAATCCTCTACTTTAAGAAGTCCTTCTCAGCAGCCCAGGATACAATGCAAGCCCTCAGATGCCAACAGAACTCCAGGCCAATGTACCCCAGACACTGGGGCAACTCCAGCCAACACAGAGCAGAGAGAGGCCAACTCACACCATCTCTTATACTACCCCCGGTCGACGCGACACCAACATCCACACTGATGCAAGTCTACATGCGAAGAGCACCACCCAAAGCTCCCACACACTCTGCTAGGATAGAGCACCCAATACACAATACATTCTCAACTCCACAGCACTCAAGCCCCTGCCTTGGACGATAGGCATGTGCTCTCACATCAGGCACACAAAGGGGAACACTGGCCATGGAGATGACAAAGAAGAAGGAAACTTTGCTCACAGAGGAAGTATTTTGCACTGGGAACATCAGGAGGAAAAGAACTCAGTTGACACTCATCTTCACTGTGGGGTACCCTGTAGCTTTGCAGGCTGCGACAGACAGTGATCTAACTGGTGCAGTCAGACCTCAGTGATACCTGCTATGCTACCATCTGTCATACAACTGGCAAGGCAGAAGAGCTCTGCTGGGATTAAAAGGTTGACAACCCCACTTGTGTGTTTTTCGGTCAGATGCAGCTCAATAAAAGCTTTGACTTGAACACACATGTTCCTTTCTGAGCAGACAGGGTGGGGAGAAGCTATCCCCAGTTATTACTTACTTCAGCTGGCCTCAAGGTAGGACTCTGCAGGAGGCCGAGGAGAAGTCTCTCTGCTACCTGGGTGCAGAGTCTGCATCATCCCCACTCTCATTGGGTTGGGAGGCAGGCTCCTCAAGGTTTACAAGCAGCCTATTCACTGCTGCCATGATGAATGAGGAAATCAGTTGGGGAGGAGAGGGAACAGCTATGCACGGGGATAACAAGCAACCAGTACCAGTAATGATGCACAGAGGCCTGGTGTGCACCAATGCAAGAGAGAAGCTGTGTCACATGTGTGAGGAATAATTATAAAGTATAATTATTAAATGTTGGTTTTGTAGAATTAATAATTGTAGTAATGGTTGTAATGGTTGATGCTTAGAAGCTAATTCAGTTACAGGAGGGCTGAGACCCAAGGTCAAAAGTGCAGAAGGAAAAAGCTGAGACACAGGCTTTCTGAGCCAGACAGGAGAGAGACCAGAATAGTTTGGACAGACAGATGAACCCGTGTAAAGAGGAAGTACCTACCAACAGTAGCCAGTTCTCTGAATAGACACAGACGGTTGGGGGTTCGGGGTTCGGAGAATAAACTGGTAGTCAGCAGACTAGAAGGATGAGTAGTCAGCAGAGGTCAGAAAGGGGGCACCCCGTCAAGGAAGAAGCCCAAATATGGATAATGAGTGAGGGGAGATATGTAATGAGTGAGGGGAGATATGGGGTGGAGATAAAGGACCATGTGAAATATACAAGATGTTTGATAGGTTTTGGGAACCTAGCCAATCAAAGGTTTAGAGGAGTAACGGAAATAGGGGAGGAGAACCATTTCCAAACAAGGGGAATAAAAACTGGATACTTTTTGTTTATCGTTGCTCTGATCTTTTGATCGGATGCCCATTTCTGCAGAAATGTACAATAAAAATATTCTGCTTCATGTCTGGAGTCTGAACATCTTTTGGGTAAGCATATGTGATTAAGATGTATTTCTCACACATGCAAGCTGAATGACTGGCACAGGCGGCCACACTTCCTCCAATTGGTATATGACCAATATGACCACACTTCCTCCAATGGGTTTAGCCCCTCCGCTCCAACTCCATTTTAGTCCCTCCAACTCCCATTGGAACCTGTGGCCTCCCTTGGACAGCTACTCCGCCAGCATTCCATACAGTGGTGGTTCAGGAGGGGGGCGCGGCACCATAAGTGGTGCAAGGCTCTGCACTGCACCTTGCAAAATGGTGTACTGTGGCCCCTCCCACCCCCCCAGTGAGTGGGAGGGGCTGTGTTGCACCTGTTTGCAAGGTGCAGTGCAGAGCCTTGCAAGAGCCTTGCACCACCTATGGCACCCCACCCCCTCCAGAAACACCACTGATTGGTGTATATAGCTGGAGGCAGGGGGTACACTGCAAAGAGCAACATGCCCAATGAGGTGTTCTGCAGGTTTGCTGCTGTGGCTGAGTGGTTAGAGAGCTGTCCTGTATACTGCCTTCACCTCCTCCTCTTGTTAGGCATTTCTGGGCAGTCCTGCTGTGGCAACTTTGTGTGTTGCAGGCTGAGGTCATGCACTGATGACCTCATTAGCCCCTTCAATGCCCTGCCCATGCAGGGGCATTGCTGGTATGCCAGCTCGTGGTTGGTTCATGCTGGAAGTGTTGCCATAGGTATTGGGGGAGTGGCTGAAAGCATTGCAAGGGGTGGGGAGGGTGAGCTCCTCCTTGCTCCTCCCTCTATGTAGTAGTTAAGCCAGTGTATCTAGTGTAAGGTTGCACTGCAAGCACCTTTGGCTTATGAAATAGGCACGTCTTCCATTGACACCTCAAGAGCAATAAAGGAGTTGGACCCTGGGCCCTGGGCCAGGGAGTACCGCAGACTGTGGGCCCAATCCTATTCAACTTTCCAGCTCTGATGCAGCCCCGAGGTACCACTTAGAGCCTTTTGAAATGGTAGGCACTGCCGTTCCTGTGCAAGCCAAGCGCTGAATTCACTCTCTTTCTTGACCCCTGCGTGCCTTTCCGAGCCTGTGGCACTAGAGGGGTCTCTGCACCCCACTGCACCTTATTCTTCTTGAGCAGTCACTGTGCTTTAAATATTTTCATTCCCTTAGATTTATTTATTTATTTATTTAAGGGGCACGCTCAAGATTATCTACATAAAATGTGGCACATGGGGGTGTGCCACGGGTTGGCCACCACTTAAAGGATTGTAGCCAGAGATAGATAGATAAGAGATGTTTGTAAGAGAGAGATAAGAGATGTTTTCCCATAAGAGGCCCACCATTGCTTTTGCCCTTTGCTTTGCTGATCCTCTTCCTCACTCCCTCACTCCCTCCCCCATCCCTTTTAGCCAGTGTGTTAGGGCTAGCCGAGAGACCAAGTGCAGCACTTTCCAGGAGAGAGAGAGAGAGAGAGAGAGAGAGAGAGAGAGAGAGAGAGAGAGAGAGAGAGAGCCTGTTTGTTTGGACTCTTGGTTTAGCTCTCAGCTTCGTTTCTCTCTGAACCTGAATTGTGCCCTCCCCATGAATATATAAAATGTATAGGTATAAGAATGTGCTCACTCTTTTGTTCTTGGTTCAGCCCCTGTGATTCGATTGGGCTGGACCCGTGTGTCACCCTAAAAGATTAAAGGAAACGCCTTGTATCTCTCTCTTAAGACTGTGTTTTGCAATTCCCTTTGGGTAGCAAACCCACAGCCACCAGGAAAAGCTGACAGGCCATTTGGCAGGGACACCCCCATGTCAGTTTTTTAAGAACAGTCAAGAAGCAACACACACACACACACAGCAGCCAGAGCAACAGGCTGGCTTAGGCACCTCAGACACTTCCACTTTCCCCTTTTTGTTTATTTAAAATATTTCAATGCCACTTTTCTGAAGCTCAGAGCAGTACAGAACAAAATACAAATAAACGCATTTAAACAAAAAACAATTAAATCGATATAAGTGCGGTTAAAAGGTGTAAAAACAGCAACATAAAAACAGCAATGGGAGGCCTATAGATTCCTCCCTCCTCAAATGCCAAGCAGAATAGCTTTGCAAACCCCACTGGAAACCATGAAGAGGAGGGGGCGGCTCCTCCTCAGATTTTCTGGCAGTTGGATCCAGAGAGACGCGGTGTCACAACAGAAAAGGTACCCAGAGCAAAAGAGAAAGATTTAGTGGAAGAGACTGTAGCAGAGGAAGTACCAAGAGTTAAACCAAGACTTGAGATAGAGAAGCAGAGTACTTTACTAAAAAAGGTGCTGAAGATTGTCTTTCGGGAGAGGAATATAGAAGACGTGAATGATTCTGTGGAAAAAATTGTAAAGTGGATACAATTCAAAAAACAAGGGACTGAAAATAATGTTAAAGTGTTAAAGCAATTGGAAGCTCTTGAAATAAGTAAATGCGCAGTAGGAAAACTTTTGAATCGTCAGCAGGATCTAACCTTCTCCAACCGTATTTGGTTACTGATCCTGCATAAGAACAATAAGTTAACAACAAAAGAAATGGGAAAGGACGGTACAGTAACCCAAGATGAAACAGCTGCTGCGGTCACGAGCGGATAGCGAAAGTAGGTCATTTCCGCTTTCGAAGAACTGGATTCCCGCGCTTTCGTGTATTTAAATTGAAGGAAGGGTGATCTGAGGACAATACCATCTACAATCATCTTGATTGTTCCTATGAAAATGCTCTGAGGCTTACCAGAGCGAAACGTTGGATTATACATTTCTCCTTGGATTTTATTGTAAATTTCTGCAACGGCTGCCTTCGAGGAAACCCGCTGCAGTCGGAAGTCAGTAAAGTCATTTTTTCTATTCCATGGCGTTTACTCCCGTATTTATTCGACATTTCTGTGTAACGACAAGCCATGAAAGTTTTCGATCTAAATTAAATAAGATATGACTGTTTTTATGAAACTTATATTAAGAGTGATGGAAAATTTTTGATGATGAATTAACAAATTTGAAGACAAAAAATGGGGTGACTTAATAAATTTAAAATATTTGAAGTGGAAGTTAAGACTTTTAGATGATAAAGGAAAAGTTAGTTAACCCTTTTGTGAATAAAAGAAAAATAATGTTTTATTATTTGAAAAGACTTAAGTAAGATGTGATTTGTTTTTAAGACTCTTTGAGAGAGAGAGAGAGAGAGAGAGAGAGAGAGAGAGAGAGAGAGAGAGAGAGAGAGGAGTGATGAAGCGTGAATTTAATGAATAGTATATTAGAGATATAGGCTTAGTTAGATATTATAAGTAGAAAATATATAATAGTATACAAGTAGGATTTACTGCTTCGCACTTGCTGTAATCTTTCGTAGTATGTTGTATTGTTTTGTGTTATTGTTTTGTTTTGTAGTTTATTAATAAAAATTAAATATATCATTTAAAAAAAGGAAAGGTACCCAGAGCGTTTCCAACCTTTCAATTAATCTTCGATAGGTGGGGCACCCTGGCTGGAGTTTACACACTGTATTTGCACATTCACTTTTCACGCCCGTGAAAACACTACAGGCAACAAGATGCAAAAACCCGTCCTCAGCCGTCGAGTTCCTTCAGGGTCCACCAGACCCGAGGAGCACGCTCAGCTCAGCCTCCTTCCGCAGAAGAAGGGCACTCTGCACGCTCTTCAAAGCCCTCTCCACACTGCAGGCCCCTCGCCGAGCACTCACCCAGCGCGGACACGTGGCGCACCGCTCCAGGCCGTAGCTGCTCCGAGTCCAGGAGGCAGAACCAGCCGTTGGGGTAGATGGGCGGAAGCTGTCCGGTGGGTTGCCTCCTCCTGTGCAACCTGTGCACGACATTTGCACGGATGCAGCTGGGCTCAGGAAAGTAGCCCAGGGCCTCCGGAAGCCGGAGTAGCCTGGGTGGCCGGTGCGCCAGCACAGCCACGGCTCCGCCGACAGCAGAAAGCAGCACCAGCAGGGCCCAGAGCCACAGCAGCCCCGACGGCTCCTCGCTGCCCCAGCGCGTCTCCACGAGAAGGCAGAGCAGCGCTGTACTGGAGCCCCACAAGAGCGCACTCAAACCCGGCCCCATCTTCTTGCTGGTGCCTGCACCCTGGCCACCACCGCTCTTATAGCCACCGCTGGCTAGGGGCCGGGTGGGGATGGGACGGGGCAAGGCAAGATGTAACCAGCACACAGACACTGTTGCCCCCTAACCTTTTAAATTGAGAATGTTGCCAAGAGACTTGGGAAATATGTTTGATGCCAATGACTTGTGAATTAGAATGGAACAGACTGTGCCAGAACAGACTGTATCAAGGAAGAACGCGATGGCCATGCCGTGTTTGTGTTCCTGCGCCATGGGTGTGTGGAGACATGCTGTAAAAGGGATTCCCAAGCCATGAGTTATGCTAAGGGAAAAGCCTGATCAGCATTCAGCATTTCAGATGCCATGACCCAAAATGCTCCCAGCACGTAGGCACGCTCCTTTATCTTCCCCCTCTCCAGGGACATAGCCCTAAAGACTTGCAAAGTGACCAGTCTGGCAGGAAGAAGAGAATCCGCAAAAGAGAAGCAGATACCAACGTCTGGACCTGGGAAGGCCAATCTACATCTCTGGCTCTCCTGGCGTCTCAGGCCAGGATCTAGCCCATTCATTTCTCCCAATAAGCACACGTTGGTAATAATATAATGATGTTTATTTAAGACTATGCGGACATAAATTCAAAGGCAGGTAATACTGCAAAGAAGACTCGACAGACATATTACAGCCCAGTCCAGCCTAAGGCCTCAGCGGCACAATTCAGGCACAACTGCAGCCTAAGCGCCTTAGGCTCGAGTTGTGCCTGAATTGTGCCGCAGAGGCCGAATTTGTGCTGCAATTGTGACTGACATAGGACGGGTTAAGGAAAGTTGACCAATTCAGTCCTAAGTTTGGCATAAGAGCTATTCCGTCCTAAGTTTGGCCTAAAAGTGGGCATGTCGGGGGCGTGTCGGGGGAGTGACGGGGGCGGTTACGAAATTTGTTCCGGTTCCAGACACTGGCGACCCCCTGACACGCCCCCTCGAGCACAACTCAGGCACAAAATTTGGGTCAACAAAAAGGGTGGACTCAAATGTGAGGAGACCCATAGGAGCCATTTTACCTTACCCACACCAGCCCTCTCCTGAAAAGTTCTAACACCCTGGTCCCGAGTTGTGCCTGAGTTAGGACGGAACAGTTGTGGCCTAACTCTGGACACGGACCCAAATAGTTACCCTATCAGCACCCAGCCCCACCCAGCCTCTTTCCCACAAAAGCCCAGCCCCAGCCCTCCACTCTCTCTCTCTCTCTCTCTCTCTCTCTCTGAGCACGTGGCGTGGGGTCCTGTCCCCCAGCAGCCACAAAGTGGGACTTTGAAAAATTTCAAACACCCCACTTCTCTCTTCCCTTCTCCTCTCTCCTCTCTGCCCCCCTCTAGGGCAGAGAGGGCTGTGCCGCCTGTGGCCAAACTGTTTACTGCTGTGCCTGGGCAGCTGTCTCCATGCAAGTGTTTGCTAACCCATGTCTTTCTCCCAGCCCCTCCCCCCCCACAGGCAACAACACCAGCAGGTAAGTGCAGGTAAGAGCAGGGTTCGTGCTGACATGTGGTCTGACTTCTGCCTCTTTGCATATAGAAATATAGGTAGGATACATGCCTCTTTACCAATGTCTTGTCTCATAGCTGCCTGCAATGCCTGCCATGATATGCCTCTTTACCAATGTTGTGTCTCATAGCTGCCTGCAATGCCTGCCATGATATGCCTCTTTACCAATGTTGTGTCTCATAGCTGCCTGCAATGCCTGCCATGATATGCCTCTTTACCAATGTCTTGTCTCATAGCTGCCTGCAATGGCTGCCATGATATGCCTCTTTACCAATGTCTTGTCTCATAGCTGCCTGCAATGCCTGCCATGATATGCCTCTTTACCAATGTTGTGTCTGATTACTGCCTGTAGTAATGTGAGCACACAATGCCACAAGTGTGGAACTGTTAGCCTTATGTAGACACCGGCTGTTCCCCCCCCTTTTCTCCACAGGGTCTACTCACAGGTCAGTATTGGTAGGTTTGCCATGGTTGTGACCCACACGTTGTGTTGTTGTCTTCTCTCTTTTTGACCCTTTTCCCTTACAGGATCATGTTCTCCTGACACCCAGGGAAGGAGCGCAGACCATGCTATGTGTCTCACACCTCTCAGCTGTGTTTAATTTCTCTCCCTGCAGGCCTTTGCAACCGGCACACTTGCATTTCTTCAATGGTGATTGCTACCACACAGCAGCTGCCATGGAACACCCCCGTGTTTTTTGCCTCCCCAGGAACATCCACTACCACCTACCTTCCTGGGAGCACCCCTGGGCCTGCAGTCTGGTTGCCCCATGGTCGTCTGCCTTGCTGCTGCCAGAGGTCCTGGAGCCTGCCCTGCAACCCTCCTCAGCTGCCGGCGCTGCTGCTGCTCCACCTCCCTGGCTGCCTACTTGCTGTCTCTCCCCTTTCCATGGTGCAGGCTGTGGTTCCACAGGGGAAGGGCCTGTATCCCCTGGTCCATGGGACACGCCTGCTGCTGCTGCTGCTGTGGTCCGAGTGGCCGCTGTGACTACCCCTGGCAGCCTCGCCTGGCCATCTCTGCCACTGTTCCAGAACAATAAAGATGCCCCTGGAAACACATGTCCCCAATGTTACACAAGCACTACCCCCCACACACAGAGACAGTCCCCAGCACACAAGCCCCTGCATGAATCCCAGCCAGGGCCTGCCACAGCCAGCCCAGGGAGACCACAGCCAGGGGGCTGCCAGACCCTCAGGGCTCAGAGGGGAGTGGGGAGTTGGGGGGCCTCTCAGGCAGGCAAACACTGACAGGCGACATGGCGCACGTCCGCCACGTCCGTGAAGAGCCCTTTCGGCAACCGGGGCTCTCACCTGCCCTCGGTCCGCCTGTCAACGGCGTCCGTTTCCGCCCTCGGTCCGCCCGTCAACGGCGTCCGTTTCCGCCCGTCAACGGCATCCGTTCTGCCCAAGGTCCATCTGCATAAGAGGCGCCCATTCCTGCATTGCCTCCATCTGCAAAGTGACCCCTGTGTCCCTATTGGTCTCTGCAGACCCCTCTCCCTGTATCCCTCTCCCACCAGCCTTGTCGTCTGTCTGTTTCTGACCCACCCGTGCCACTGCCTCCCCTCCCACTCCCTGATGATGGAAGCTGGCCACCCCCCACCCCGCCAGAGCGCCTGCCGCGACGTGCTGACGTTGCCCCATCTGGGGGCGTGATGAGCTGCGTGAGCCCTTCCCGCTCGCAGCAGACAAGCCCAAGGCATTTCTCGGTCTTGGCCGGGGCACGGAGCAGAAGGCATGCCGGGATACCTTCTTTGTGGGCATTGCCACGGCCCTGGAGGCCCAGGGCTTCAGGCAGCGCACGGGCATGTCATGGCAGAGGCGGTTCCAGACTTCATGAGACCCCCCCTTGTGCGTGCCGTTCCCACCCCCTCCTTCCCTTCTCTCCCCCGCTCACCCCCCCATGACTCCCACGTGAAGCCTCACTGTGGCTTGGGGGTGGCATCGCCTTCTGCAGGAGGGAGGGCACTGGCACTCCCCCCTGCAGCAGGTGGCTAATGCCCAGGGTGCCCTGGGGCAGCTGGCACTGGCACAACCTCTGCCCTTCAGTTGACTGTCGCATGCCCAGTGCCTGCAGGCCCACCTGTGGCTGCCCATCTGCTGCGAACGCTGCAGCAGCTGTGGTAGGTACACACAGACGAGCTCAGGAGGGGGCTCTTCGCTTCCACAAGACTGACACTTCCCCACAGGGGCCTGCCTGCCTCTGTGGTAAGTGTTGCCTCGATCCTGGCCCACTGCTCTTGCCTCCTGCCAAACTCAGGCACAGTTGCAGCCTAACTCAGCCCTATTTTGGGCCTCAACTGTGCCTCAACTGTGCCTCAATTGTGCCTGTGTTGGGCTGGACTGAGGCCTTACAGACTTACAGGATTAAAACAATAAAACTAAACTCCTAAAATCTAACTGTTCCCTATCTCTCACCAAGAGTAGTTCCACCCCAGCCCCTGGAGGTTGTCTGGGGCCTTACCCATCAGATGGTAGGGTAGGCAAGAATCCATCAGGTTCCATACAAATCAGCGTGGAGCAAGATGGGAATAAGTTGAGAGAGAAATGCGAGAAGCGAGAGATAGCCCACTTTAAAGTAAGGCACTTAAGTACATTTTGTCCAATGATTGACAGGTTAAGTCAACCAATGGAAGACGGATCTGCACAGTTTCTTCCAGAAGGTTACGCAACCCATGCTCACCCCTTCCCAACTGGGAGACATCCACAGGTGTTCCTGGTTAACAAGGATGGCCTTGCCAGCTATCTCGTTCCCACCAGATAGGAGTTCCCATGATGCCCTGCCAGCATGGCCAGTGCTGAGCGTGCAAGAGGGCCTCTGAGAATTTGGCTGCTCTCCAATCACCATGAGACAGGCAGATTCTGCACATCCTGTTAAAGATGGAGTTTGCAAGAGACCGAGATTTGCTCTTAACATTACAATCACCATCGTCACTAGGGTGCGCGTTACCCTGGAGCGGGGGGGGCGCGCATCACCCCTGCCCTAGGGTGACACTACCCTGCTGCTGCTGAGTTCGTCCACCCCGTCCGGCGATCCGGGGCCTTCTGAGTAGGCCCTATGCATTGACGCGGCATTTATTAGCTTTTTCACGCATGCGCAAACTGTTCCTGAGGGCAAGGGCTGCCCTTTTGCCGTGTTGACGCATTGGGCCTTCTCAGAAGGCCCTGGACCGCCGGACGGGGCTGATGCTCCGAGGCCTTCTTCTGGCCTTGTAACCTGGAGCTAATTAAATCAGACTCTGGATGGCAGGAAGAGGAATTACGAAGCAGCTTTATTGGTAAGTGATATCACTGGCAGCGTAGCCCCGAGACAAAAGGGAAGGCTACGGCCCTGAGTATAGCCCGAGCATGAGCTTTTATACCTTCCAATTCTTAGAAAAAACATGAAAAACACGTCATTGCGTTTGGAGCACATACATTGGTTGTCTCCACCCCATTGACCACCCCAATTAATTAGGTTTCATAACTTCCGTTTCCCAAATAAGTTTTGTTTACTAGATGAGCCTCCTTCCCCCTCCCTTACAGGCCTCTGCTGTTATCTTTATTCCTCGGTACATCCCTACCCTGCTCCCAACCTTGGGCCTCTGTTGCCTTGCTACATTGTTTTCGCAGTGTCAGCTATTTTATGGAAGCCAGAATGCCAGTTAATATTCTTGCTTAAAAGCCAAGTTCCAAATAGTGGTTATACATTGTGCTATTATAAGAAAAACAGGTATATTGTAAACTTAAAATTCTATCGTACATCTCACAGCCTCGGAGCCTCCGCGCAGAATGGGGGCGACGCACGCGTCACCCCCCGCGGCCCTCCCCGCGCGCCACGCTCCAGTGACGTGTCTGATTACAATGGTCACCGGAGTAGAGGGCTGCACTGGTCCATGTGATCAGCTGCAGTCCCCACCTCCCGATGCTGATGTCCAGCGCCAGCACCCCGAACAGAGGCGCCGGGGGCAATGTGGCCAGAGCCATGGCTTGCCGAGGCTACCGCCGCTCAGTTGGCCAGCTCCTACAAGGGACAGGGTGTTACCAGGGAGGGAGCACAGGGGGCCCACCAACAGGACCGGTGCCCTGGGGCGACCCCCAGCAGTGGCCAGTGAACGTGGGAGGGGCATATCTGCGTGCGCACACGCGCACACGCACACGCGCACACACACACACACACACACACACACACACACCCAACCCAGCAAAGCAGTTTTGGTTGTATTATTGTCATAATACCAAGCGATTGGCTGAGTGCTATGAATCTACAATGGACAACTGTTTATTATTATCCTTTATGATTAAGAAACAGCTTAGGTCCCCTGGGCGGAAACTTTATGTAGCCTTTTTAGATCTAAAAGGAGCCTTTGATTCGATAGATACGGAGCTATTATGGGACAAACTTGCGAATATGGAGATCGATAAAAGGCTTCTTACCTTAATTAGAGGCCTCTATACAAACACTTCTTGTAAGGTGAGATGCTCGTGGAATGGTGACTTAACATCATTTATCCGGACCAATAGAAGGGTAAAACAAGGATGTATCTTGGGCCTTGGCCCCCATGCTGTTCAATTTATTCCTAAATGACTTTAACACCTTCCTGCAGGGGATAGAAAGCCATTGCCCAAAGTTGGGACCACAGCAGGTTCCTATCCTCCTGTATGCCGACAATGCAGCGCTCCTTTCTCAAACTTGTATTGGTTTAAAACGCCTGCTAGAAGGTAGCACGGAATATTTTCATATTAACAAATTACAATTAAACTTTGGTAAATCCAAGATTATTGTGTTTTCAAAAAAAATGGAAGCTACATAACTGGACATGCAAAGGTCACAAAATTGAGCAGGTCAGACAAATAAGATATCTTGGGGTTATTTTTCAATATACCGTATTTTTCGCTCCATAAGACACACTTCCCCCCCAAAAAATAGGGGGGAAAAGGCCTGCGTCTTATGGAGCGAATACAAAAAAATAAAGAAGAAATACTTACCGGGGCTTCAGGGAGGCCTGCAGAGGTTTTCACGAAAACCGGAAATGGCCGAAAATGGCCGTTTTTTGATGAAAGGAAGATCGGGGAGGCCTGCGCGAGCCTCTGCAGGCCTCCCCAAAGCCCCGGTAAGTATTTTTTCTTTACATTTTAAAATTATTTTTATTTTTATTTAAAATAACTTTTTCCCCCTATTTTTTGCTCCATAGGATGCATGCGTCCTATGGTCCGATGCGTCCTATGGAGTGAAATCACTCCTGGGTGGCTCACTGTAGGGCTGTGGTAAAGGTCGTCAAGGTGTCCTCCCAGGCGGTAACCAGGTTCTTTTTTAATTGTGGGAATAAATATGTACCAGCGGGTATTGAGGTTTATAAGGCGAAGATTATCCCATTAAAAGTTCTATATGCTTTTGATCAAACTATTGAAAGAATTCAAGCATTCTTTCTTCGTAAAATTCTTGGGCTGCCCAACTGTGTCCCATATGTAGTACTTTGTCTTGAAACAGGCCTCATCCGATTAAAGACCTTGGCATGGTTGAAGCTTGTGAAATGTTGGCTCAGAGTACTTTATAATCTTGATCATGATAGTTTGATAGTTCAACTTCTGCTGGAACCTGATTTACCTACTGAGATGATAGACCTATATAGGAAATTAAAATCCCTGGGTTTGGACACAGAGAGATTAGGTATGTTTAACCAGGCGGCGGTGTATAGAGAAATCAAGACACGAGTCTTAGATATTGAATACCAGGAGCTGCATAGCAAAGCTTGTACTTCCTGTTCCCCGCTAAAATCCCACATTTCATTTACGCTAGGTAAGATGGCCCCATACTTATACATTCCAAAATGTCCGCAGAATTGTAGAGCTCTCTCCTTAGTGAGATGCAATGTTCTCCCGTCTGCTTTGCTACAGGGAAGATACAGTGGAATTGCAATGTCTGAGAGATATTGCCCATGTGGCATGAATTGTGTAGAGACCCTCTCACATACATTCTTATATTGCTCGCTCCACAATGCATCCCGCACAGAACATCTAGTCCCAGTTAGTAGCCAAATTATGGGGTTTAGCTGATCAGGAGATATTGCGAAACATCTTATCAACGGAGGAAGGAGATACAATGGAAAGGGTTGCAGCCTTTGTTTGTTCAATCGTTCGTTTCATCTTGTGGATCAGATATATGATGTATTAGCCCCTAGATCGCAGTCCGATGTCTGGTTGTTTTTGTTGGATTGGTGGGTTTTTTGTTTCTTTTCTGTCATATGTGTTATGTAATGTATGTTGATTCTTGTTGTCTTTAATGCCAATAAAGGTTCTTGACTTGACTTGGTATTATTGCCCCCAGAGGGAGTGGCTTGTCTAAGGCCACTGGGTGAGATTTTATGGCAGAGGCAAGATTTGAACTGGGGTCCTTCCTGATTCATACCTCAGGCTCTTAACCCTGTCATTCAATCAATATCTTTATTACGGTCAAAGACCAGCCCCAAACAGAAATATCTCTCTCTCTCTCTCTCTCTCTCTCTCTCTCTCACACACACACACACACACACACACACACACAACAAATGAAATAAAGATATTAAACAGTTAAAGTTAAAATTACAAGTTGACGGACCTGCCGTATTAGCAAAGTGACACAGCAGGCAGCCAAATTGGTAGCTAATGGGGGCAAGGTAAGGGCTGTTTCCCCTTGAGCTTACGGACATAATCCATGCCAGTGGCTGGGGATTCGTGTCCTAAATGAATCCCCAAGTTATTTTTTAAATGGATATAATGGTTCTGTTTTTGTCCTGCTGACAAAGCCTTTGAAAATGTGAAGGAGAGTTCCTCTCAGGAGTGTAGTCTTTTTTTCAGGGGGGGGGGGGTTTGCAGGTGTGGCGCTGGGACTTCTCACAGGTAGCCTTTGAACCAAGTGCCAGAGGACCTTAACCAAAATGAGGCCTCAGCCAGAGGGACACAGAGACATTTGCCTAGGAGCGTCTCGTCATGTGTGTAGGCTGTTGTCTTTGCCAAGGGCAGTAGGTGGCTCATTCTATGAAAGCAAGAATCCTCTGCAGATTTACCGCAGAGTCTGTCCTACGAAGCACAGGGAAACTTAGGGCCCAACCCTGTCCAGCTTTCCAGCACCAATGTATCCACAATGCAGCTTTCCTTCAACTTGCGGAGGCCTTTGTGATGCCCCCCCCCCCGCAGGATGCACACATGCTCTATTGGCACGGCTGCACCAGCGCTGGAAAGTTGGGTAGGATTGGGCCCTTAGTCCTGCATAAATATGCAGAGGCCGGCACTCCATAAACCTTTTCTATTTATTTGGATCTTTGTCTCACGTTTTGCTTTCAATACACTTGTTTTCACCTATTGCTAGCCACTGCAAGAGTCTGGGTAAAATGAGCTGGATCAGTGAAGTAAAATAAGTTTCAAAGCAGGCGTAAGTGGCAGGAGAAGAACGCACTCCAGTGAAGGAAGTGTCACGTTGGTTTTGTGGTTGCATTGTCGTGTTGGGCGTGGCTGTTGGGGTGGGTCTCCTGCACTTCAGGATGCACCGCTACACCACAGGCTCCCCTCCTCTTCCCAAGGCTGAAGTTCCCAGTTCCTTCTGCTTTTTCCAATGGAGCATGGAACTATACACTGGAGAGGATTCAAGCAATGTTTCTACACAAAATACTAGGTCTTCCGCCTTGTGTCCCTTATGCGGCATTATGTATTGAAACTGGACAACTTAGACAATAGCATGGCTTAGGACATTTAAATGTTGGTTGACAATCTTTTATTATCCTCAACAGGATAGTTTATTTCCCCAGCTCATGCTTGACTCAACTCCATTAGTAGGATCACACCTAGTTTTTAAGAAGTTAAAGACAATTGGAATTGACACTGGTTTCTTAGGATCTTTAAGTTTTAATGCAACCTACCGTATCATTAAACAAAGATTATTAGATATTGACCAGCAGGAATTGCATCTCGCTGCTAACAAGTTATGTTCTCCCCTGCACTTTTCTATTTCTGCACGCCACGGACAGATGGCTCCTTTTTTCAGTTTACTAAACGATCCGCACGAACGCAGGATTTATTCGTTGGCAAGGTGTAATGTGTTGTTCTCTGCTGTTACTTTGGGTAGGTTTGCAGGCATCCCATATTCTGACAGATGCTGCCAGTGTGACCCAGAAAGAATTGAAACTGCGTTGCATATGATTATATCATGCCCTTTATATGATGATCTCCGCTCACTCTATCTAGACCCGATTTTGGGAGGAGTAGGAAAACTGCCTGAGCAAAGTGTGTTATGTTTCCTTCTTAGGGTCACTGATCTTGAGGTTTTATCCAGGGTTGTTGCTTTTCTAAAGTTGATGGCTGACCGACAGAAGCATATCTCTTAGCAGTTTGGCACAGGGGAAATAGGGTGATGGGTTTTAGTTTGTGTGTTGTGCTGGGTTCAGTATTTGATGTTCTTTTATGTGTAGATGTTCTTTTATGGGTATCTGGTATGCCAATAAAGGTTACGAAACGAGAAGGCCTGAGGGAGGGGCTGCAGCTCAGCAGCAGAGTCGCATCACGTGGGCCTGGCTGCATGAAAGCACATGGGTGCTAACACAGATGTCTCCTCCTGAGTACCCCTCTGTCCTGTGCTGCCATTGTGATGGGTAACTGGTGCCATTTTGGACAGGCAGCTTCCCACCCAATCGTGGTTGCTGTGAACCACGATTCGTGGTTGCTTTCCAGACGTTTGTAGCAGTGACCATCAGGGCCCTTGGGGGCTCTCCCGACTTATTTTTTAGGGGGCGGGGGAGTTCGTCCCCTCCCCAGCTTGCCTTGTGGGCTTCAAAGGGAAATCCCTCCCCTTCAGTGTCTTGGCTAGCTGCAGTACTTGAGGAAAAGCAATAGCAGCTGCATGGGAGGAACAGTTCAGGGGTGGTGGTCTCCAGCTGTCTCCAAGCACCTGGCCACTGCAAACCGCTGCACGTTGCCAGGGACCAGCCCTTGGGTGGGGCAGAGGAAGGGGAGAGGTGCTGTGCCTTTCTCTGCTACTGTTCCCTCTTGTGTGCTGAAGCTCTAGGCCAGGATTCAGGGCTGCACCTTGTGTGAATTGTGGTGGGGGGCTCAGAGCTTCTGTGGGTGGTTTTGACAGCCATTTTTTGCCTGCCAGGGTTCTCATGGGTGGTGGGTGGAAAAGGAACTTTGCAGGCGAGACCCTGAAGAAATTGCAAACGGCTTGTGTGAGGTGCAGTGGTGCTGGGGTTAGCTGCTGTTTCAGGCAGCGGAAGGGAGGGAATGGCGTAAAACCAGCCAAGCAGGGGAATTAATTGAAAGCCTGTTTTCCTCTCTCTTGTCCACGAAGGCTGTCATCGTGGTTCTAAAGAGCCTGTGCTGTCAGTTACGAAGCCCTAGACGTGAGGAGAATCTGTGCCAAGGGACGGGTATGTGTGTTCGTTACTACAAAAGGTTGCTCTTTTGTAAATCCTGTCCAACGTTTTGAGTAATCTGTCCATGTATTGCTAGGGTAGCTGCTGCAGGCAAATGAGCTTCTGCTTGTCTCCTTATCTGTCCCTGTCCACTCGCTGTGGTTTGGGAATGAGTTGTGTCCTGCCCGGCTGTAAACAATAGTGGCAGGTCCTGCTGCAGAAACGGGAGGCTTGCTGGCACTCCCCAGCCAGATGTGCCTTGAATGAGACCCAAGCTGGTGCTTGGAGGGTCGGGACATGGAGTGAGAGGAGCATCGCGTGCTGCCTCCCCTAAGGAGGGAGGGAGCAATTGGGTAGACTCTCCCTGCTGGAGAGTCCCCCTGACTTGATCCTCGCAGAACAGCAGGGAGGCTGCGTTTCTGAGCCAGCTGCTTAACCCTGAGAGGAGGTTCCTGTGGAGGGGCCTGGCTGGCCCAAGGGAAGCATCTCACCTTTATACTGGACCTCAAAAGGAGACATGGGGGTAGGTCCATGCTTACATCATTGCAACTCAAGTTGGGGGGCTACTGACCCACCAGGCCCCCCTCTAGCTACTGCTACAGCCTTACTGACAGGCCACCGTCCTGTACTGTAACCTGACTTGGTGGGAACCTGAGTTAGGGTGAGAATTAAGATGCTAAAGTTGCACAGACTCCACCAAAACTGCCAAGTTGTGGGGTGTGTTTTGCATGCCACTTGAGCACCTTCCCCAAGAACTGCCCTCTCTGCCTGTGTTACCTTAAGCTTGTCAGCCTGTAGGAGGCAACAGAGCTGGCAACAGGAGGGAAGCTTGGTAGACCTGTCATAGGATATCCAGCTCGGTGCAAAAGAGGGTGTTTGGTTTAGATCTCACAATTGCAGGGGGAGAGAGGATCTGTCTCTCTTGTTCCGAATAGGCCACTTCCCCCTTAGGAGTTGGTTTTCTGACAGCCAACAAAGGCTTTCAGTCAGTATCCTGAGTAGCTCCATCCTACGTAGCCTGAGGGAGCTCCATCTACAGCCACTTCTGTGCAGAGATGTGTTCTTGGCAGGTCTGCTCCAGCTCTAGGCTCTGCCTCCACGATCCGCCCAAGGCACATGTGAGAGGTGCCGTCCCCATTGCGCTGTACTGCTTAGCGGAGGCTCCACCACAGCTACACCAAAGGTCTCCTCATGCACTTGTTTAGCCTGGCTGGCATCAGTAGTGGTAAATGTGTTGCCCCCTTGCGGAAGTCTTTGTTCAGCCTTTCAATGGATTTGAGAGCTAGTCAAGGTGCAGATGGAGCCAGAGTTCTGAAGGGAAGGGAATCCTTGCTAGTTCAAGGCGATTGGCAGTCGCAGGGACCCTTTTAGAAGAGCCTTTCACAGAGTGGAATGCCTCTTAGGACCCAATCCTATCCAACTTTCCAGCGCCGCTGCAGTGCAGCCTTGAGGAGGCCTCCGCGACTGCCTCCCCCCACAGCGGGATGCAGCGCACACCCTGTTGCTGTTGGAACAACTGCATCAATGCTGGCAAGTTGGATAGGAGTGGGCCCTTAGAGTACTTTTCCCCAAAACTAAAGCTGGGATTACAGCACTGTTAAAAAGCACAAGGGATCTTTTAAGGTTAAACTTACCAACAAAGCATTGCAGCCCTGCTGCTGTCATGGGTGTTGGGCAGCTGGCAGCAAGCCAGGGTGGTTTCTGCTGCAGATTGGAACAGTCCTGTTTTTGCACAGCCTTTAAAGGGACAGATTGCCCTGTGCGGCTCCGTGGGGGTGGGGTGGGGAGATAAACAGAATGGTCTGTCAAAAGCCATCTTGTCTCTTCTCCCCCTCCTCCCAAAAATGAGTGTTAATGTGGGCAGGTGATGCTAGTTTGACAGGCAGGGGAGAAAGAGATAAGAGGAAAGATAAGAGGCATCTGCATTTTTATCCAAACACAAGTTTCTAATCCTTTTGACAGAGAAGCATGAGTTGACTGGCTTCTGTTCAAACCTGGGTTTGTGTGTGTGTGTGTGTGTGTGTGTGTGTGTGTGTGTGTGTGTGTGTGTGTTTTACAAAGATGGCTTTGGCTGTCCCCCAGTCTCTGTAGCCAAGTCTTGGGACAGCATCACCCCTCTTCTATGGAGTAACAACTGTTGCTCCCCTCTTTGGTTGTATGTATTAAGAACTTGGCTCTTTAACAGGGTGGGGAGGAGAAGACAGGTTTTCTGGGGCAGAAACAGCTACCCATCTTTCCCACAGTGCTGTGTGTTCATTCCCTTTGTGGTAGGTCAGTGTTCCAGGCAATACCAAGAGATGCATTTAGTGTGCGTTTCTCTACCTGCGTTATGGAAATCTAATGTCATCTTTGAAGAGGAAAAAAATTACAGAAAAATTTAAAAATTATACAAAAATATTTTTTAGGGCAGAGTTTTTCTACAGGTATTAATGAATATTTTTCTTAATCCTTATAAGTTTTACTGTGTTTAATATTTCTTAATACTGGTAGCATTAATTTATACTTTTGTAGCAACACACCATTTTTATAAGATAAAGAGTGCCACCACTGGCTAGTCTTCACATTGGGGTGGGTGGAGGGAGGAATTGTATGAGGGGCAACCGGTCCTCGTACTGAACAATGTACTGTATTTAAAAAAGGAGATTTATCTACTGTCACGCTTGCTGTGTGTTAATAAACGAGAGAAAAAAAGCCAAATCAGCCTCGTCTTGATTCGTTGGGCATCTCCTCTCCTGCCCCGCCAGCGCGTTCTCAGCACACATTGGTTAGCTAACATGTGCGAGAGAGGATTTGGAGTTCGTAGCTTCTGCAGGCTAAGAGAATTTAATGTTTTGAAATAATACAGCGAAATCAATTCTAAACAGGTGGTGTTCTCTTCCCCCTAAAGGGAGTGTGCCTAATACAGACAGATGTGTGTGTGCAGGAGCACAGAAAGCCTGCAGGTCCACATAATTCAGCTTCGAGAAACTTAAGGTCTCCATTTTTGAAGACTAGAAACTTGTGCTTCCAGAGCTTGAAAGTGTGGCCAGGTTAAAGTTTCTGAAGCACACAGGCTCGAGCATTTCTACTCCTCCCACAACTAGCACTAACCAAATAGAGCAGTGTTCCTCAAACTGTGGGTTGGGACCTACTTGGTGGGTTGCGACCTGATTTCTGGTGGGTCCCAGGTGATGGAAAGATCAGATAAGTAATTGGTACAAGCCATGAAGCTATTCAAAAATTAGATAGCTACTAATTACGCTTCAAAGAGCTGAGCTCCTGCACTTTGCAAGATAGCTGCTAATTACCCTGCAAGCATAAGAACATGAAGAGTCTTGCTGGATCAGGCCAAAGGCTCATCTCGTCCAGCTTCCTGTATCTCACAGTGGCCCCACCAGATGCTTCCGAGAGCACACAGTCAACAAGATAACCTGTTTCCCGTTGGCACTCCCTTGCACCTGGCACAGAGAAAACCCACTTCTAAAGCCAGGAGGTTGCTTATGGCTTGTACCCCGTGATGGTCTTTTCCTCCATGAATCTGTCCAAACCCCTTTTTTTAGTATATAATATTTTATTAATATATTAAAACATAAAAACACTACAAATTTCATAAAATTATAGCATGCGCGAAGCAATACATCCTACTAGCATACTATTCACTATTTTCTACATATAATATCCAACTATGCCAAAATAACACCCACATTCTATTCATTAAATCCGCCTATCATCACTTTGTTCTTCTCTCTCTTAAAAAATCAATAAATGGTTTCTAGTTATTCACAAAAAGGTTACGTGACTTTTCCTTAATTAAAATTGTAAGTTTATCCATTTCAGCATAATCCAAAACTTTTAACCACCAATCTTCCAGCGAAGGTATCTCTGAATTCTTCCAATATTTTGTGTATAAAATTCTTGCCGCACTTATCATATATAAAAACAAAGTGAAAATTAGGTATACATGCAGGTTTTCATGGCCAGTTGTTATGCTCAAAGTTACAATATTTAAGGGATTTTCAGCCGTGTGATTTCAGTTCTTAAAATTGAAGAAATAAAGATCGATCTTACGATTGTCAGTTGAAATTCCAAATCCTGGTTCTACCGCAACGTGGAGCGGGCAAGCGGGATGGATTATCCAAAGCTGACAAAGTTGAAATCTTTAAGGTCTTCTGTGCTTGACGTTTCTCCCCAGGCATTAGGGGCTTCTTCAAAAGCGAAAAGAGAACCCAGCTGCAAGCTGGAAGGTGTCTATAACCTTGCCTTAGAAGTCTCTGCAGATATAGTAGCATTCATTGAAAGCATGTGAGCCAGCGTGAACCCCGCTGATAGGTGTTAATTAGGTGCAGAAGCTGTCAATTCCTGGAGTAAACTCTCCTTCGCGTTCTGCTCTCCTGCTTCACTGCGATGCTGAAAAGACTTATGCAGTAAAGGCAACCATACCTTATTAACATAGGATAGTTCCTGTTGGCGATTAATAAGAAACTTTGACTGTCGTTGAGAGATAGAAATTGCTTCAAGGTTTGCACGTTGTCTGTTTCTTTGCTCGTTGAATAAAGACCTGGTTTTATGAAATTCAATTTGGTGTCCTGTTTCTTTAACATGTGTAACTAACGCTGATTTTTCTTCTTGGCCATTTTTGACCGCTCTCAAATGCTCTTGCATCCTGATTTTAATGGGTCTTTTTGTATTTCCTATGTAAGAACTTGGACAATTTCCACAATAAATTTCATAAACCCCTGGATTGGTTAACTCTGGTCTTTTATCTTTAGGGTTTCCTAACAGCTGTTCAATTTTGGTGGTAGGTAGGAATACAGTTTTCACATTGTACTGTCGAAACACATAAGATATCTTATCAGTTACCCCACGTACATATGGCAGTGACAGCCATTTGTGTTCTTTCTGTTCTGATTTTTCCAGTTCCATCGCTCTGTTCTTCTCATTAATTTCCTCTGGGGTGGGAATGTGTGTAATTTTCTCCCACTGTTTGTCCCATACCTGATCTATCTGTCTTGTGGTGTATCCATTGGAAAGTAAGGTCTCTTTAATGATTGTTTTTTCTTCAGCTAAGGAATCCCTGTCACATACGTGCATTGCCCTATAGACTAATGAATTAATGAGTGAATTTTTTTGAGCCGGGTGGTGATTGGAAGAATAATGTAAGTATCTGCCTGTGAAAGTAGGCTTCCTGTAAACGGTGTGGCCAAAGGACAAATCTGCTTTTCTAGTCACTTTGACATCCAAGAATGGCAGAACCCCTTCTTTTTCTACTTCCATAGTAAATTGTATTTCGGGTATAAGACACCTTCCAGCTTGCAGCTGGGTTCTCTTTTCGCTTTTGAAGAAGCCCCTAATGCCTGGGGAGAAACGTCAAGCACAGAAGACCTTAAAGATTTCAACTTTGTCAGCTTTGGATAATCCATCCCGCTTGCCCGCTCCACGTCGCGGTAGAACCAGGATTTGGAATTTCAACTGACAATCATAAGATCGATCTTTATTTCTTCAATTTTAAGAACTGAAATCACATGGCTGAAAATCCCTTAAATATTGTAACTTTGAGCAAAGTGAAAATTTTCACCTACATGATCATCTAAACCCCTTTTAAAGGCATCAAGGTCAGGTGCCATCACCACATTCTGTGGCAAGGAGTTCCACAGATGAATTATACACTGGGTAAAGAAATATTTTCTTTTGTCCGTTCTAACTCTCCCTCCACTCAATTTTAGTGCATGTCCCCTGGTTCTGATGTTGTGCGAGAGGGAGAAGAATTTCCCTCTGTCTACTCTCTCCATCCCATGCATAATTTTATACGTCTCAATCATGTCCCCTCAGGCGCCTTTTTTCTAGACTAAAAAGCCCAAACCTCATAAGGGAGGTGCTCTAGCCCACAAATCAGTTTGGTCGCTCTTTTCTGCACCTGTTCCAACTCAACTATATCCTTTTTGAGGTGTGGTGACCAGAACTGGATAGAATACACCAAATGTGGCCTTACCATTTGTACAAAGGCATAATGATATTGGCCGTTTTATTCTCAATCCCTTTTTTAATGATCCCGAGCATGGAATTGGCCTTCTTCACAGTCGTCGCACACTGGGTCAACACTTTCATCGACCTGTCCACCAGCACCGCAAGATCTCTCTCCTGATCCGTCACAAACAGCTCAGAACCCATTAGCGTGTATGTGAAGTTTTGATTTCTTGCCCCAATGTGCATCACTTTGCACTTACTTACATTGAAGCACATCTGCCATTTTGCTGCCCATTCTCCCAGCTTGGAGAGATCCTTCTGGAGCTCTTCACAATCCCTGCTGGTCTTCAGCACCCGGAAAAGTTTAGTGTCATCCGCAAACTTGGCCACCTCGCTGATTATCCCCAACTCCAGGTCATTTATGAACAAGTTGAAAAACACCGGTCCCAAGACCGATCCTTGCGGCACACCGCTTTTCACCTCTCGCCATTGTAAAAATTGCCCATTGACTTCCACTCGCTGTTTCCTGGTCTTCAACCAGTTCCTAATCCACAAGAGGACCTGCCCTCTTATTCCCTGACTATGGAGTTTTCTCAGGAGCCTTTCATGAGGAACCGTGTCAAACGCCTTCTGAAAATCCAGATATATAATATCCACGGGTTCTCCTGCATCCACATGCCTGTTGACCTTTTCAAAGAATTCTAAAAGGTTTGTGAGGCAAGACTTCCCCTTGCAGAAGCCATGCTGACTCTCCCTCAGCAAAGCCTGTTCTTTTATGTGTTTTAAGATTTTATCCTTAATGAGACTTTCCACCATCTTCCCTGGAACAGATGTTAGGCTGACCGGCCTATAGTTTCCTGCGTCCCCCCTTCTTCCTTTTTAATGATTGGCGTGACATTAGCTATCCAGTGGCCGTTTTAAGGGACAAGTTGCATATTTGGGTCAAGAGGTCAGCAACTTCATTCTTGAGTTCCTTCAGAACTCTTGGCTGGATGCCATCCAGGCCTGGTGATTTATTGATCTTTATTTTGTCAATTAAGTCTGAGACGTCTTCTCTTTTAACCTCTATTTGACTTAATTCTTTAGTCAGGGGAGGCGGTTCCAGCAGCGGTATTTGCCAGAGGTCTTCTGCCGTGAAGACAGATGCAAACAATTTGTTTAATTTCTCTGCAGTCTCCAAGTCCCCTTTTATCGCCCCTTTCTCTCCCTCACCGTCCAGCGGACCAACCATTTCCCTGGTAGGTTTCCTGCTTCTAACATATTTAAAGAAGCTTTTATTATTCCCTTTAATGTTGCCTGCCATACGTTCCTGAAAGTCTTTCTTGGGACTCCCGTATCATCTTTTTACATTTCTTTTGCCACAGTTTGTGCTCTATTTTCCTCATTAGGGCAAGAATTCCATTTATGGAAGGAAGCTTCCTTGCCTTTTATAGACTAACTGTGCTTGTTAGCCATGTCGGCACCCTCCTGGACTTAATCGAGCCCTTCCTCCTTTGTGGGATATACTCCCGCTGGGCCTCTATTACTGTTTTTTTAAACAGCCTCCATGCACTCTTCTGAGATTGGACTCTTTTTACCTTCCCTTTCACCTTTTTTTTTTTAACTAGTCTCAACATTTTGAGGAAGTCTGCCCTTCGGAAGTCAAGGGTTTTTTTGTCAGATTTGCTCGGCACTCTTCCCCCCCCCCCCACTTGCATGGTGAAACAGATCGCAGCATAGTCACTGTTCCCCAACGGTTTGGTAACATTTACATCCCTGATCAGATCTTGAGTGCCCCACAATATCAAATCCAGAGTCACCTGTCCTCTGGTCGGCTCCATGACTAGCTGCTCTAAGGCACAGTCATTTAGCATATCCAGAAATCCAGTCTCTCTTTCATGACCAGAGCATGAATTGACCCAGTTGATGTGAGGATAATTGAAGTCCCCCATGACTACAACCCTGTCTTTCGTTGACACCTCCCTGAATTGCTTCCTCATTTTAAGATCCCCTTCAGGTTTTTGATCTGGAGGACGGTAGCAAACCCATACTATTACATCGCTCCTTGAGCCTGGTAATCTAACCCACAGTGATTCTACGGAGGGGTCAGAGCCCCCCTCAAACTCTACTCTGGTGGATTCTACCCCTTCCTTGACATAGATGGCCACCCCGCCTCCAACACGCCCCTCTCTGTCCCTCCTATAGAGTTTATATCCTGGAATTGCAGTATCCCACTGGTTCTCCGCATTCCATCAGGTTTCTGTTATACCTATTTCAATGTTTTCCCTAGCCACCAAACATTCCAGTTCTCCCATCTTTGCCCGTAGACTTTGGGCATTTGCATATAAGCACTTATATACCAGGTCCCCCAAGAAGAGCTGCATGTTTGCACATTTATCCCTGCAGCCTTCTGTCCTGGTAGACTGGCTATCATGTCCCATCACACTACCACTCCTAATTCTTACTCTGTTATTACTTGACTGTTTCTAATCCTCTGCACCCTCATTTCCTAGGGATGAGGAGTCCCGAACTGGATGCCCCTCAGCTCCTGTCGGCTTTCCTCCAGGGGTTAGTTTAAAAGCTGCTCTGCCACCTTCTTAATGTTACGTGCCAGCAGACTGGTTACATTTTGATACAAGTGAAGCCCGTCCCTCTTGTACAGGCCTGGCTTGTCCCAAAACGTTCCCCAGTGCCTAACAAACCTAAACAAGATGAGCTCTTTACTTGTAAATATACTTTATTTATTTGTTTCTAGATCACCTTTTTTTAAGTCTCGTAAAGATAGCTGGGTCCCAATAGAGTGTCATTTTAGAAAGTGGGTCCCGGTGTTAAAAAGTTTGAGAACCATTGAAATAGAGTATTGCATGTGCACATGGGCCAAAACTTGCAGCATTTAGAGGACAGTGCAGTGTTACAGTTTATAAAGCAAAGTAGATACAGCCATACTCCCAAGTTACCTCTAAGGCATCTTTCCTGCCACCAGCTTTTCAGAATTAGGTAGGACAAAAATCCCTGTAATTTTCCATAGCATGTAGCATTTATGACCCAACAATAAGACCATCTTTGGAAACCTGGCATGCATTGCCCCTCCCCATGAAGACCAGGATGCTCAATCCTTCACACAACAGGAAAATTAACTGGAGATTTAGTTTTAATACTCACACCAAAGTGTTTTTAAAATATGCCAGGCAAGGATATAGGCCGGAGCCTCCTTTTGCAAGCGACAAGTGTTTAGTGGAAACTGGGCTGTCTCTCTAGGCTCAGAGGCTGATCTTGCCATCCCCACCACGATGGAGAAGAGGTTCCGTGCCTGGGTTCCTTGCATTTGAGTGCCCATGGTTAAAACTACACCCCCACACACACCCACATTAAGTGGCGCTGCTGGGGGCTACAGTACAAAACAAACATTTGTATCTCCTATATTCCGTGCAGACTAAGAGATCCTTGTCCCACTACATCACTTTGGCACACAGCTGCTTGATCCTGGAGGAACTGAGAGGAGAGATGCAGGTCCTTGCAACCCAAAAGATAGTAAGACACTAGTGGTCTTTACTACCTTTTGGGTTGCAAGGACCAGTGTGTAGATGTACTGACTATGGGGCATCCTGACAGAAGAGAGACGTGGACTGCTTCAGGGAGGCTGCAAAGTCCTTAAAAAAAAACCCAGCAGATTCCCACAGTATCCTAAAGTGTTGAGAGGTCAGTGCTTTCAAACGGTTTCTCAGAATGAAATGTGGGGAAATAAAAGTCCAGGCATGTTCTACATGGCCAACCAACCTTGATCCTTGGCTCCCAAACCATGCTTGCAACACAGAATGGCCTCCAAATGCAATACAGAGAGGTCAGTGCCCCTTATTCAGCCTGACCTGACTGAGAGGAACAAGTCTTGGATGCATTCACCAGTCCAGTGGCGCCTTGTGACTCATGAGTTTGGGGCTGTTCTCACTGTAGAACTGGGAGAACCAGCGCCTGAACTTCTGGATGGGACCGTCCTCCTTCACCAAGACAGGGTTGGAGATATAGCGCTTGTTGTTCCAGACCATAACATCCCGCTGAAACTGGGGAGGCAGAAAGACCGACAAGCACAGGGGTGAGGGAGGGGAGGATAAAAAAAAGGGGAGTCAAAACATCTGTGCAACCTCTGAAATAAGGACCAACCACAACAATGCTCACAGCTTTGCATACTGAGACATGCAAGCCTTCCCCAGGATGAGTTACATAAGGCTGCTTTGCGTCCACATTTTTTCTAGCGAAGGGGAGACGCAAGGAGTTGAAAGGAGTTGTGCAAGTTGTTGAAAGTCACCCACAGACCACCTGAATGCTCACACCACCACCACCCAGCTTTGGAGATTTCACCACCCACTTTCAGCATTATGAGCTGTGACACACACACAGCCCAGAAGGTGCCTAAGTACTTGTAGGCAACAGTGCTATTCCATACGTCAACCCTGAAGTTAGTCCCATTGTGTTCAAAGGGGCTTAACCCAGAAAAGTGTTTTAGACTAGACCAAGCCACAGAGGCATGCAAGAAAGCATGTCACATGCGAGAATCTCTGCCCCCAACCAAAACACAGCTGGAGCAAAACTAAGGGGTTCTGGAACATCAAATAACCATAGGAGCCTCCTTCCCTTTCCAAACCCTACAAGGCAGAGGCTCCAGCAGGCCCTACAAGGCAACTGGCTCCGACTTAGGCATTGCTCTGTTTTTTGATGTTCATTTCATGATCAAGTTTCCAACTCTATAAACGTTGGTCCAGTAGGTATCATCTTACTATTAATGAACTGCATCTGTATGTTTATGGCACGCTGTAAAGAAGAATCCCACTCAAAGCACGTCAGGACTGTGTCAAGGACACTGCCAGTGTGCCTTGGAGGTCTTCTCGCAGGGGTCTGCACTGCCTCCTTCTGCTGCTGAGCTCCTCACTCCAGGGAGCAGGAGAGCTGGAGTCCAAACATGCCTTGCATTTCACAACTGGTAGGAAGCAGTTGCTCAGCCCACTCATGTCCCCTGTCTCCCCCCCCCCACACACTCACACACTCACCTGGATGCATTCTGCCCACCATATAAACTTGGGGACAAGAGCTGGTATGTGTCGCTGGTAGTACATCCGTTGGATCACAAGCTGCTGGAGAGGCTCCACAGGCGTTGTGCTGTGAATGACAACTGCATGGCCCAGGTAAGCATGCTGGAAGGTAAAGAACGCCAGTCCGGGTCCCACCTGGCACATGTAGGCATGAGAGGACAGACTTAAGCAGCAACAGTGACCTCACAAGCTAAGAGCACATTAATGCAAAAGAAGACTTTCATGACCACTAGGTTCACAGAGTAAAAGGTTTTCAGGTTTAAAGGACTGCTAGGAGATCAAATCAGTCAATCCTAAATGAAATCAACCCTGACTGTTCCCTGGAAGGACAGGTACTGAGGCTGAAGCTCAAATATTTTGGCCACCTAATGCAAAGAGAGGACTCTCTGGAGAAGACTCTGATGCTGGGAAAGATTGAAGGCAAAAGGAGAAGGGGAAGGCAAAGGATGAGATGGTTAGACAGCATCACCGATGCAACTAACATGAAAATGAGCAAACTCAGGAAGATAGGGGAGGACAGGAAAGCCTGGCGGGATACGGTTCATGGGATCACCAAGGGTCGGACACGACTTAACGACTGAACAACAAAGGGTAAAAAAGTTCCAAACTCCTCCTAAACAAAGGAATTCTTAAACCATAAAAAGTTCTTATTATTACCCCAACGATCCACCAGTCCAGCAACTCCTGGCTAGCATTTTCGGGGGTGGGGTTTCCAGAATATCCTACCCGATACCAGAAGTCCTGAAACAAGTGATAAGAGAGCTGCAAGGGCCCCTGATCTTTATATCCAGCAATTGAGCACCTCTAATGTTAATTGGTGCAACAATTCCTTTCAATTTAAAGGAGAAGGGGCCACTAGGAAGCATCAAGGAACTATACAACAGATGTGGCCCCTTCTTTAAATTGAAAGGAATTGCTGGATACAAAGATCAGGGGCCCTTGCAGCTCTGTCATCACTTGTTTCAGGAGTTGCTGGTGAAATGTTGGGGTAAAAAGTACTTTTTCAGCCCATTCCAACCCAAGGGCCAAGCAGCCCAAGTCAGACCTAAAGTCAGCCTAAGTCGCTTAGGGAGACTTTAGGTCTGGAACGCAACCATTTAGGGCAAAGTTAGGTCAAAGTTAGGGCGAAGTTATGACCGACGGACTAAGAACAGCCCATTCCAACCCATGGGCTAAGCAGCACAAGTCAGACCTAAAGTTGACCTAAAAGTGGGCGGAACATGGGCAGACCGTGGGTGTAACAGGGGCGGCAACCAATTAATGTTGGATTCCAGACCCTGGCAAGCACAGACACGCCCCCTCCAACACAAATGCTGACACAAATTTTAGGTCAATCAAAAAGGTGGACCCAAATTCGAGTAGACCCATAGGAGCCATTTTACCTTACCCAAGCCAGCCCTCTCCTGAAAAGTTCTAACACCCTACTCCTGAGTTAGGTCAGAGTTGGGCCTGCTAGGTCTGGAAACTGACACAGTTATGCCTTAGATAGGGAGCCTATCAGCACCCAGCCCCACCCAGCCTCTTTCCCACAAAAGCCCAGCCCCAGGCCCCCAGTCTCTCTCTCTCTCTCTCTCTCTGTCTGTGTGAGCACGTGGCGTGGGGTTCTGTGTCCCCCACAGCCACAAAGTGGGAGTTTGTTGGTGGAGGGCAAAATTCACACCCCACTTCTCTCTTCTCCTCTCTGCCCCCCTCAAGGGCAGAGAGGGCTGTTCTGGCTTTGGCCAAACTGTTTACAGCTGTGCCTGGGCAGCTGTCTCCATGCTACCATTTGCTAACCCATGTCTTTCTCCCAGCCTCTCCCCCCCCCCACAGGCAACAACACCAGCAGGTAAGTGCAGGTAAGAGCAGGGGTTGTGCTGACATGTGTTCTGACATCTGCCTCTTTGCATATAGAAATATAGGTAGGATACATGCCTCTATACCAATGTCTTGTCTTTACCAATGTGCCCTCTCATGTCTGCCTGCAATGCCTTCTCTGAAATGCCTCTTTACCAATGAGTAGTCAGATGCCTGCCTGCACTGCCTGCTATGATATATAGGATACATGCCACTTTACCACTATTGTGTTGGATTGCTGCCTGTTATGTGAGCATACAACACCACGAGTGTGGTGGTGCTGTTAACCATCTGTAGACACCAGCTGTTCTCCCCCCCCCTTTTTCTCCACGGGGTCAACTGACAGGTCAGTATTGCTAGGATTGCCATGGTTGTGACCCAATATATATGTTGTCTTCTCTCTCTTTGACCCTTTTTCCTTACAGGATCATGCTAGCCTTACACCTGGGTAAGCAGCTCAGACCATGCTATGTGTGTCACTGCTATCACCTGTGTTATTTCTCTCCCTGCAGGCTTTTGCAACTGATACACTGGCTTGTCTTCACTGGCGATTGCTACCACACACCAGCTGCCATGGAACACCCCCGTGTTTTTTGTCTCCCCAGGAACGGCCACTATCACCTACCTTCCTGGGAGCACCCCTGGGCCTGCAGTCTGGTTGCCCCACGGTCCTCTGCCTCGCTGCTGCCAGAGGTCAGAGAGCCAGCCCTGCAACCCTCCTCAGCTGCCGGTGCTGCTGCTGCTCCACCTCCCTGGCTGTTGTTCTTGCTGTCCCTCCCCTTTCTATGGAGCAGGCTGTGGTTCCACAGGGGCAGAGCCTGCATCTCCAGGTCCATGGGGCATGTGTGCTGCTGCTGCTTTCAGATTGGCTGCTGTGACACCCCTGGCATCCTCGCCTGGCCATCTCTGCTAATGTTCCAGAACAATAAAGATGCCCCTTGGGCAGAGCCTCCTTGAAACATATGTGCCCAGTGTTACACAAGCATTGCCCTCCACACACAGACAGCCCCCAGCACTGAAGCCCCTGCATGAATCCCTTCCAGGGACTGCCACTTCCTTCCCAGGGAGAACACAGCAGGGAGGCTGCCAGACCCCCATGGGACAGAGGGGAGGGGGAGTTGGGGGGGCCTCTCAGGCAGGCAAACAGTGACAGGTGCCACGGAGCCCATAGCGGGGCCACTTGTGGCCGCTGCATCTGTGTAGTGGCCGCTCAGCAACCGGGGATCTCGCCAGCCAGGGTGTCCGCCCGTAATGCAGCCACTTCCGTCGAAGGTCCGCCCATAATGCAGCCGCTTCCGCCCACAGTCCGTCTGCATAAGAGGCGCCTGTTTCTGCATTGCCTTCATCTGCGGAGCAACCCCTGTGTCCCTATTGGTCTCTGCAGACCCCTCTCTCGGAATCTCTCTCCCACCAGACTTGTCTGTCTGTCTCTGACCCACCCGTGCCCCTCCCCAGCACCCACTGTCTGCCTGCCTGTGTGTCTGCCTCCCCTCCCACTCCCTGATGATGGCTGTTGGCCACCCCCCACCCTGCCAGGGCGCCTGCCGCGAGGCGCTGTCGTCGCCCCATCTGGGGGCGTGATGAGCTGCATGAGCCCTTCACGCTCGCAGCAGACAAGCCCAAGGCATCTCTCGGTCTTGGCCGGGGCACAGAGCAGAACGCACGCCGGGATGCCTTCTTTGTGGGCATTGCCCCGGCCCTGGAGGTCCAGGGCTTCAGGCAGCGCACGGGCAAGTCATGTCAGAGGCAGTTCCAGACATCATGAGCCCCCCCTTGTGTGTGACGTTCTCACCCCCCTCCTTCCCTTCCCTTCCCTGCTCCCCCCCATGACTCCCACGTGCAGCCTCAACGTGGCATGGGGGTGGCATTGCCTTCTGCAGGAGGGGGGACGGCCACTCTCCCCTGCAGCAGGTGGCTGATGCACAGGGTGCCCTGTGGCAGCTGGCTCGGGCACCTCGCTCACCTGTCACCTGCCCTGCATCCACCACATGACTGGCGCAAACCCCCTGCCTGCGGTCAGCCCCTTTGCGACCGGGCTGAGACAGACACTGCAGCAGCTGCCATGGATGGACGCTGACACGTGCAGACACACAGGCCTGCACATGCCCGAGCCAGACACCGAGCCTGGAGAGCCTGCCTGCCTGGGAGGTAAGTGTTGCCTGGATCCTGGGGTGGTGCTGGGTCACAGAAACTGCAGCCTGCCTAACTCAGGCATACCTCTGACCTAACTCAGACATAACTTCTGCCTAACTTAGGCTGCACTTAGGCCACACTTATGCCTGACTTGGAGAGGAGTTGGGTTGGAATGGGCTGTTTATGTCCTAAGAATTCCTTTGTTTAGGAGGAGTTTGGAACTTTTTTACTCTACATGGCCTTTAAACCTGAAAATCGTTTACTCTGTAAGAGCACATTCGTTTGTGGAACTTCTATGTTCAAGGCAATACTCATCAATGCCAAAGGTCAGGGACGAAAAGGGAGGCCTGTCCCCCAACACACCTTGCTTGTGCTATAACACACCGTATCACGCCATGCATAAAACTTCTAGAACTTGCTGCCAATCACTGGCTTAGGGAGCATTAGCAAAAAGAGATACCACCTTGCCCAACCTCTTTTCTGGGCAGCTTAATGAGATAGCCCACTGTCGCCTGGAGCCTGCTTTTACAGTTTTCTTGTGCAACCGGTACACCTACCTGCCTGATTGAAACGGCCACGTCCAGCAGGGAGCAGTGTTTGCCAAAGAGCATCAGGCTGTGCTTCACATTCCCCCGGGCACAGTGGGTGTTGGGCTCTGGCTCCGGCTGCCACTCTGCCTAGGAGAGGAGAGGCCAGAAGAAATTGATCGATATGGGGTCCTCACACTCTTGAGCCAAGAAAGTATGGCAGTCCATTGCAGAGCCACTCTCTGCCTGTGCACCCCATCATTTCCAGGCATAGACCCCACTTCCCAACCTCAACAGCTTCTCTCCCAACTCAGACAAATAGATGGTGTAGGTGCAGTGGGGTGGTAAAAATCAAGACACATCATCACGGGCATAACCTACACGCCACACGTAAATCCGGTAAACCATCAGGGAACCCTTCTGGAAGGCGCCAGTGTTATCAGCACCCCGACCCAAAAACAGGAAGTCCCAGGCGCTCTGGAGGAAAGCCACGACAGGCATTTGTAATGTAGATCTGTCCTCCAGTGTCAACCATATACAGAAGTAATTCTTACTACTAGGTATACTGTGTTAATTGGTTTCAGGGCAGTATACTAAACCGCTCTCTGTTACCCGGGGCAAACACACAAGGTAGTAACTGAATTCAAGTTGCAGTGAACAGAAAAGTGCAAGGCGCTGTCTTGGGGGCTGATGGCAACACGCTAAATGAGAGAAGCGCAACCCTGCCAAAGAACTGGAAGTCCCAGGGACTGACTTGGTGATGAAGTGTGCCAAGAGAGCCACTGCGTAAGTAGTAGGATTTATGTCTCCTTGGTGCTGTTTAGACTGTAGTTGCTGCTGTTATTATGCTTGCAATTTTATTGTATTTTATATTTTTATTCAATTGCTGTTAGCCACCGTGATCACTTTGGCAGCAAGGGGAGAAACAGGATAAAAATGTTTTTTAAAAGCCATAGTTAATCAGAATTCAGATTTCCCCCCCCTCCTATTATATAGATACACCAGATGGGGTGCCCTACATCTCCCCGGCTGTTTGCTATATGCACAGAGCAACTAGCAATAGGAATACAGAATGAGAAGATTGAGTAGACATTGGGCAGTAGAATAAGGGACTAGATACTAAAGCATTGTCACAGTTTACTCCTGAAATTGGCATTGAAAGACAAGGATAAAATTATGTTGTTTACTGGAAGAAAATATAGAGAAGAGAAGTCACCAATGGTGTGGCAAAAATACATGGCCATCGTCAAAGGGACTCTGTTTGGTCTTGTGGTGCCAGCAAATGTTAAGCACTGTTGGTGGGACTGTGAAAGAAAATTCTGGAGCGATGCATCTGCTGCTATCTCAGAAATTATGAGACAGCCTATCCAGGCAACCCCCCTGAGAAGGGTGCTAAGGGCGCAATCCATGATCTAGTAGCTGTGTGCCAAAGTGTTCTACAGCGTAATCCGAATTCACTTTTGTGCCTGTGTAATCAGTGGTGCAGTGAGAACGGAAGACCCCAGAATGGAAGAGCAATTCAAATCCCCTTTGAATTCCCCTTTTGTAGGGGACTTGAATCCCCTTTCCGTTCTGGGGCCTCCCGTTTTCACTGCGCCACTGGTTACAACCTAAGTAGGATTGGATTGCGCCTAAGATACCTAAAAGGTGCTGTTGGATCAGAACGTCATTTGTTAAGTGCTGCTAAAATACTGATCGCCACCAAATGGTGCGAGGATACACCCTCACTTCAACAATGGCTAGCCAAGGCATGGTGTATTGTCTCTGTGGCCAAACTACCCCACACATCATCTTTCAAACAGATACAAAGGCCATTTCCGCAATCTATAGATGCAAGATACCACAGAGCAATCCTGCCTAATTATCCGGCGGGAGGCCCAGGCCACCCGCTGGATCCTATCCTCGTTCCAGGCTGACCTCGATCAGACTGGAGGTCTACTCAGGGGAAGGGGACATTTGTCCCCTTCCCTGGGTGTAGCGAGGCCCGGCCCCAAAGGACCTCCTCGAATTTTCGCCAGCTATTTAGCTGGTGGAAGTAAGAGGAGGCTGTGTAAGGGCCACGCTGGCCCGGGAGGGGGCGGGGATGGTGGTCACCATATCCTTGTCCCCTCCCGGGCCAGATCCACCAACCCCTGGCCTCCCTCACTGCCTGTATTACCCCGCGCCCGCCAGGAGATCTCTTACCTCCTCCGGCGGCCGCAGGGGCGATCCGATGGCGGAGTAAGGGCTGCTTACCTCGCACCGGCGGCCTTTACTTTAAAGTCATCGCGAACGTGCTTTACAAGCACGTTTGCAACGGTTTCCGGTGGCGGAGCGCTTGCTCCGCCGCCAGATATTTCTGCGCAGCTGCAGCAAATGGATACCCACAGATTTAGATACTGGTGCTAGCTGAAATTGTTTATGAGGAAATCTAGAAGTTGATATAAATGTGTAAAAGGGGGAATAACATAGAACTGTTATTTATCGAATTAGTGCTGTGATCATGTGGGGTGTATATGTGGACATATACTTCCTTTGCTTGTGTTGCGTGTGTATTTTATACTTGCATGGGTTTTTTTTTGAAAAAAATGAACTGTTGGAGAGTAACACCTTTTTTTAAAAAAAGCCCAGGATTACTAGCTAATCTGACACATTAGCTAGCTATTCCTACTAGCTAATTAGAACTAAACTAGACCCCATTGCAAAACAATGGGGTTTAGTTTTGTCCTGATTAGCTAGTTAGAATAGCTAGCAATGGGGTCACCACAAGGACAGTTCCTTCGCCATGATGACACCGATCTCTAGCAAAGGCCAACCACCCTTCCAGGAAGAGAGCCTCGTTACCTGCCAGGTGTGCTTGAAAAATCCCCAGACTTTAGAGTTGCTGTATCGCAGGTCTGCTCCACTCATAATGGAGGGACTATGGAGAAAGGAGAGTTGGGCTGTGTCAGGAGCATTTTCTGGAACATCCTAAGGTGATGGGAAAGAATTACCAGATGTTAGATGAACCTCTGCAGATGTTAGATGAACCTCTGCAGTTACCAGATGTTAAATGACCAGCAGTTACCAGATGTTAGATGAACCTCTGCAGCTGCCTCATCCCCAAGTCCAACCACAGGTCCGCCATCGCTCAGCATCGACCGGTGCAGCTCTCCAAGGCTTGAAGACTTTCTTGGCCCTGCTACCACAGGCCTTTGTTATGCGTTGAATAATAAATCAGCAACCAGGAGAAACTGGACATCTTTATTACTAAGCACATGTGCTGACTGCTTCTCAAGGGACTGTTGTCCTAAAGACATGAGGAGCAGTGCTGAGTTCAGTGTTACTAAGCTTCTTATAGTCAACACAAAACAACTTTCAGAAGGCAGGCAGTTTGAAAAAGCAAATCCAATTCTTATTGGTTACAGAAATACAAGAAGACACGTAACAGACAAGTTACATATCTTATTGGTCATTCTCCGACAGCTGAGGTTTTGACGTACATAATTCTTGGAATTTCATTTACATATATTCTTATGACGCTTGTTATTCTGTTTGCTGTTGTTGTTCAGTCGTTAAGTTGTGTCCGACCCTTTGTGATCCCATGAACCATATCCCGCCAGGCCTTCCTGTCCTGCACTATCTTCCTGAGTTCGCTCATTTTCGTGTTCGTTGCATCGGTGATGCTGTCTAACCATCTCATCCTTTGCCTTCCCCTTCTCCTTTTGCCTTCAATCTTTCCCAGCATCAGAGTCTTCTCCAGAGAGTCCTCTCTTCGCATTAGGTGGCCAAAATATTTGAGCTTCAGCCTCAGTACCTGTCCTTCCAGGGAACAGTCAGGGTTGATTTCATTTAGGATTAACTGATTTGATCTCCTAGCAGTCCAAGGGACTCTCAGGAGTCTTCTCCAGCACCACAGTTCGAAAGCATCTATTCTTCGGCGCTCAGCCTTCCTTATGGTCCAACTCTCACAACCATACATTGCTACTGGGAACACCATCACCCTGACTATACAAACGTTTGTTGGCATGGTGATATCTCTGCTTTTTATTATGCTATCCAGTTAACCTTATCGGCAACAGAAGAAGGGCTAACCCAAGGTTCCATCACACTCTGGAGGCTTCTCCCTTTGGCCTCCAGCTCCACCCTGCCAGGATACTATCTCTTGCAGGTGTCTGGCTTTGCATAGCTGACAGGGCCTCTTTCGTATGTCATACTATTCTTCTGTAGAACCAGAATTGTGGCAGAGATGCAGTTAATGTGATACTCTTGCTTTTTGTCTGTATGTGAGCATAAACTATAACATAAACAGGTGTATATTTATGTTATAGTGACACTAAACCTTTCCGGCTCTTCTTATGTTCTTATGTTCTTATATTTCTCTCTTTGCAGAGACTTGGTAAGAGGTTATGTTATTTTGTATTTCTGAACTCAGAAATACATTTTGATGCTTACTATAAGGAAAGCACTCTGCTTATGTTCAGGAAACCTTACACCTTCAGTACCAGAAGACGGTGGGAATCGACCCTGGGAACCTCTACATGCAAAGCGCATGCTTTGCTGATGAGCCAAGCCAACAGAACGTCCCCAGCATTCCCAGGGTTTGGTACTACTTATTATCTAGAGGAGTGCATCAAGACATAAGCAACCTCCTGGTATTAGATGTAGGTTTTCTCTGTGCCAGGTGCAGGGGAGTGGCAGCAGGAAACAGGATGGCTGTGTGCTCCCTGAGGCACCTGTGGGGCCACTGTGTGATATAGAAAGCTGGACTAGATGGGCCTTTGGTCTGATCTAGCAGGGCTCTTCTTATGTTCTTATGTTTAAGAGGGATGAGAAAAGAACCAAGGATGGCGGCACATGAAATAACACAGTTTACCACCCACCCCACCCCACCCCACCAAGAGGCATCATTCCAGAGAAGTGTTGCATTCACTCAGCATTACACCTCCACCCAAATTCCAACTTCCCACCCCTGCTTGCAGCTAGTGCAAATTCCGCACATGCCACTTCACCAGTCCTGGCCCTAGCTAAGCAGCCCATCCACAGCCCAAGCATTTGCCTCCCTGGCCTTTATTCCCTCCATTGCCCCTTTCCCATCTCCATTTAGACCAGGGGTGGCCAACCTTTTCCACCATTAGGGCCTCTGCATTCTGAAGAGTGGTGCAGAATCTTAGCAACTGCAATTGCTGATGGTGCTGCTAAAGCAGCTGCACCTGCTGAAATGCCCTCACCTGTACAACCACAGAAGGGCCAGGAGCATTCATGTTGAAAGGTTGGCCACCCCTGAACTTAGACTGTAAGCTGCTTGGGGCAAGGGCCTCTTTTTGCCCACTTCATTCTGTAGAAAGCAGGAGAGTGTTCACCAGAATCATACCTGAATGTGCGCGTTGACGAAGTGCTCAGAGATGCCGCGGAACACCCACTCTTGGGAAGACACCGCCTCCTGCTCCGGGATTTGCCACGTTGGGTCAATACCATCGCAGTGGTACCATACGGCAATCATGCCAGCAGCTTCACATGATGGCCAGACCTTTATCTTTGCACATTCAGGCACTGGAGAAGGAAGGGGAGGTCAGAGCCAGAGAAATGAGACCTTGCCCTAACCCTTGCACTCACTCTAACTCAAGTCATCTGCCCAGCGCTACGTCATTGTCACCAGCTCCGCGGAAATACACAGAGCCATCCCAACACTGGATGAAGAGGGGGTGCTCAGAAGCAACAGGGCTTCCCACTTGCCTTTTCCAGACACTGACCAAGGATGGAACAGAAACATCAGCCCCATGGGCAGGGAAAACCCCCAGAGGCAGCACGAATCCAGAAGGCTACAAGAACAGACCATCCGAAGAGTCCCCAACCCTTGGGCAAAAGTCAGAAGCTGCAAGGAGCATTAAACCACTCATCTGCATGGTCGTGGCAGCCCTCCAACTCTCAGGCTGCAGCAGCTGAGTCTCCAGCCCCCTCCATATGGAAGTCGCTGCCCCCAAAGCAGTGCTAAGCTTAACATTATTTACAAATATTAAATTGGCGCAGATTCTTGAAGGCCGCAATGTTTAATTTCTCCCCCCCTCCCGCTTTTAATCAACTCAAAGAAATGCGGCTTGTTTACAGGAAAAAGCTAAGGCAAAGAAAGAACCACAAAACACACAGTCACACGCACCCACAAAAAGAAAAATCACCTTTTTCGGCATATGGAATTCTGGTGCACTTGCCATCCTCACCCCGGAACTGCCAGCCGTGAAAGGGGCACTCTATGCAGCTTCCCACTACCTGGCCACCCACACCTAGGTTGGCGCCAAGGTGAGGGCAGTAGGCATCGACCACGTAAGCTTTCCCATCCAGGCCCCGGAACACGGCAAACTCTTCGCCTGTAGGGCAGAGAGAGGGACCAAAGTTAGGGAAGGAGCACAGTGCTCAGGTGGGAAACGTTTCTTCGCTGTGGCTTCGCTCGGAGCCACTTCCTGCACCCACTCCTGGGAGGCTGCTGGCCAATGCTTACAAGAGACCAGGGAGTTTCAGGCGCATGTTAGGAAGGGAAGAGTTTGTGCTCTTCATCCCGAGTCTGCTACCACCTCTCTCTCGCCGATCTGCCTCCCTACGTTCTCATGTGGTCCCTTTACGTTTAAGGGACTGCACAAGGATGGGGCAAGGTGGGAAGGTAGGGAGCGTTGTTGATAACATTGTTCTCCTGGAGTTCCCCTGAGGAACTCCGTACAGCCAATGTAGTTCTTCCTCATTTTGTCCTCCCTGCAATCCCGTGAGGTAGACTAGGGCGAGGGAGGGTCCTAGCCAAAGTCACCCCTATGAGCTTCACAGCTGAGTGCGAATGTGAGCTTACTTGGAAGTAAAGCACACTCAGGTCAAGGTGGGTGGTGTGGCTTTCCTCCCAAATTAAGCATCCACAAGGCTGCAGTGGCTCAGGTGTGCAGTTGCTCACACAGCTGTGAATTTGTGCTACTTAGCTGCTGCTACTGTGGGCTCATCAGTGCAGATAACACTTTTTGATACATGCATTGCTACAAAATACAGCAGTAATTATAGTTTTCATACAATATGTCACAAGCTCAGCCCCCTCCCTCATAACTAAAGGTGACAGATTTCAAAAGTTAGGCGCTTTCCCACTCAACTTCCCTTTTCCCCATCATTGGACTCCCTTGATTTGGCATATGTTAGCAAATGGGTGCTGACGGTGTGGAGCTGAGCTCTGTATATGGATGTACTGAGTCAGACCGTTTCCAATTAAACAATCAAGCGGGTTCCCACGCTTTTAACGTTCGTTCTCTATATAGCCCTGTGTCCTCAGAACAAGGTCAACAACATCGTTCAGCGTATGCTGAGTTATCACATCTGCTTTTGAGAAAATCCGAAGTGTCTGGATGAAACGTCAAGCAAGGGAAGATCAAAAGACTTTTTCACCGCTTCGTCTGATCTGGAGAATCCGCTCGGATCGCCCGCTTCTAAATACCGGTAGGATCAGAGAAATAGGAATCTCAACGGACCAAGTGTAAGAACTCTTTTATTTCTTCAAGTTAAGAGCTGTTATCACATGACTGAAAAACCCATATTTATTACTTCTTTGTGCATTGCAACAAGCCATGAAAATCTACATGTGTATCAGTAATGATAGTTTTCATACAATATGTCACAAGCTCAGCCCCCTCCCTCAGAACTAAAAGTGACAGATTTCAAAAGTTAGGCGCTTTCCCACTCAACTTCCCTTTTCCCCATCATTGGACTCCCTTGATTTGGCATATGTTAGCAAACGGGTGCTGACGGTGTGGAACTGAGCTCCGTATATGGATGTACTGAGTCAGACCAGTGGCCTGGCTAGTAAATAACTTTGCAAGTAATGTTTTGTTTCTCTGGCTGAACTAACTTGATGGAGTACACTTCTTTGCATGCAGAAGGTCCCTCATATTCTAGTCCAACCAGTCGAGAGCAAATATGCTCCTTCTTTCATATGACAGCTCTTTGTGTGGTCATCCAGACAGTTGCGAATCTACCAGAGGATTGTATCATCATCACCTTTGCAACCCAGGCTGCCTTCAGGAGCAAAATTACATTGTTGGTTTTCCTGGAGCTCCTTGCTGCTCAGAAGTGGGACACAAGTGCACAACATTGACTGAGCTCATGTGATACAGTCAGGAGAGACTTTGAGCCTGCCAATAGTAGTAAGGGCTAAGAGGGAGAGGCTTTCATAGAAACGCAGAGGATTCCAGTGTAGCGGAATTTTAGCAGAGTATAATTAATAAAGAGGACCAGGAATACTGGCAATCAAGGAAAATCGTACGGGTTTATCTGGTTACGCAGCGCGTGGACAGCACTCCAGGAAAGATAGAATGCTGAACCCTTATTGCACGAGAAGGAGCAGGAGAATATAAGCCTGGTTCCTGAAGCGTCAAAGTGAGTTCTCCCTCTAAGATCTGCTCCGCCTGAGGTGCTTGCCCTGATTTTTGTTTTATTATTGTGTGACACCTGGTAAACGCTTGGGTGTTTTCCCGTTCAAGCCGCTTGGACAGTGGAATGGGCAAAAAAGGCACCGAGGTTATAGCGATGAATCCATCCCAGGGGAGAGTTCGGGATCTGGAAACCTCCTTGACACCAGCTGTGCTGGGGCATGGAGTGGTTTACGGAAATACCGTTTTGGAGGGTGAGGTAGAAACCCCCATCATGGAGCGCAGTAAACATTTCCCAGCCTGGGAAAAAGAGCTTCTCGCCCGTTGGACTGTAGAGGAGGCATAGGAAAAGGCGGGATATAAATTTTTTTAAAATAAATAAATAAATAAATAAACCTCCAAACTGGCCGTACCAAACTCCATCCATTTGGGCACACGTATACTGAACCTTGAAGGGACGGTTAGGTTCTGGTGGGTGGTCAGGGGCGCGTTCTTCTGCGCTTTCCTGTACCATCCATTCTCCAGAGGAGAGGTTAAACTGGATCAGCACCTGGCATAAATGATAGGGTACGTGTCCCATAGATGGTCCATTCTTGAAACAGACAGGGTGCAACGACTTTGGGTCATGCTCAATTTTGTTTTGTGGGAGCCCCTGGGTCTGCCCCTGTGCATGCCACGCACTGATCTGCTTTGCCCGAGCAATTTGACGGGCTTGGCGAAAAGGCATTTTTGCAGAAGAAGCCATTAAAGGCTAGCCTTACCAGATGTTTTGGCACCCCGAGGTCCAGACTGTTCAACATTAAATCACATTAAATAATTATTTTACCTTTTCCCCGTGCCTCTGAGCATGCCTTTGAGCATGTGAAGAGTTAAATCAGCAATCAGAAATCTCTCTCTCTCTCTCTCTCTCTCTCTCTCTCTCTCTCTGAGACACAGAGTGAGAAAAAAAACAGAATATGACAGCCTCATCAGGGCTTGAGTCTTTGCTTCCGATTACTTTTCAATTTTGACAATACCAGGGATGTTCCACATCCACAGAAAACACTGTCATCATTACTTGCACTCACTGTGCATCTTCTTCTCCCCCCCTCCCCACTCCAGCAACCTACACCAACTGTTTCTTCCCCTTCCTCTTCGCTTGAGGCTAGAAGCACTTCTTTTCAAAGCGACACTGTTCCTCTTCCTTTGGACTCCCTTCAAAAAAGTGACTCTCTGAACCTTTCTCCCTTCCCTTGTCAAAGTGACTCCCTCTTCGTCCATCTGTCCCAGCCTGCCAGCCTTCTTCATCTCCTCTCCTCTTCGTACCGTACTTCGTAAGCACTTTGAAAACATCTGAGTTCACTTGGAACTTTTCAAAGTGCTTCCAGCCTCGTTGCGTACTCGCGCGAGGCTAAAAGCGCTCCAAAAGGCCGAAAGACAGTGATATTAGGCTACTTCCGGTTTTCGTGAAAACCGGAAGTGGCCTAAAATTGCCGTTTTCCAATGTTTTAAACATTGGGGAGGCCTGCGGAGCATTGCGCAGGCCTCCCTACATGCCCCTGAAGCCCCGACAAGGTTAAAACCGCCGCTTTTGGTCCTTTCTGGTGCACGAAGAGTCCCAGCTGGGACAAAGACGCAGCACTGCGGGGGAAGTCCTGGCTGGCCAGGACGAAGAGGAGGATGACCGGGAGCCCGGGATGGCAGCGTGTTACCAGTACAATCCCGGTCATTTCCGGGGCGATGGTAAGCCTATTAAAGGCTGAACCCATTTCTCTGGAGTGACAGGGACGGCTACAAGAGGAGGCTGCCCATCACATCGCCCCAATTGCTCGCAGATCCAGCAATCACTCAGATTTCCCATGGTCACTAACGATTGCATAAAACCATACTGGGGATGTTCTATACCAGGAACCAATTTCACTAAATACAACAAGAATAAACATGATTATTAAGCCATCAGAAAAGAACCTCTTGGGAACTGTAGCTTTACAAGGTGTGACGTTTATTTATTTATTTATTTATTTATTTATTTATTTATTTATAGAATTTGTACCCCGCCTTTCTCCCACAAGGGCAACAAAGGTGGCTTACAATAAAAACATTAAAATACATATGTACATTTAAAAACAGGAAATTAAAACAGTTAAAACAATTAAAACAAACAACCCCAGTGGGTCATCCACATTTACATGTTAAAAGCCATCTGTTAAAAAGCCAGCCCGCCATGTCAGACATCAAAAGCTGATCTAAATAAAAACGTCTTAAGGCCCCGCCGAAAGGGCTCTAAGGATGGAGCCGATCTCAATTCCAGGGGGAGGGAATTCCACAATTGGGGCGCCACTGCCGAGAAGGCCCTGTTCCGCGCCGCCATCCCCCTCACCTCCGTCAGTGGCGGCATGGTTAACAGGGCCCCCCCTGATGACCTCAGAGTACGGGTCGGATTATAAGGAAGGAAGCGGTCCCTCAAATACCTTGGACCCGAGCCGTTAAGGGCTTTAAAAGTCAAAACGTTCTGGTAGATACTGTATCAGCTTAACCAGCACTGGAAAAAAAGGTATTCAAAAGGAAGAAATCCTGACACAACACTCCACCAAGACCTCTCTCAACTTATAATAACCCAGATCAAGGTTTATCTTCTGATGGTCAAATTATTAGGGCTTCTCTGTTTACAAAGGGGGAACTGTTCATTTCAAGGAGCATTTTCAGAGGGCCTATTGAACAGTCGTCAAACTCAAGCAACGCCCCGTTTTAGATCCAAAAATAAGTACTGTGCTGTATTAGAAACCATGCCTGCCTAGCTTGACCTTCCAAAGCATCCGAGGCTCCTGCTGGCTGAACAAGAGATGCTGAGCTCTGTGCTGGCAAACGAGTTTGCAAGTTTCAGCCATGGAGGGCAGAGAAGCAGGTCAGAGAATGTAGCGTGAAAGGATTCATGGCCAGATACGATGTTCAACGAAGCAGGCAATATGGGATTAAAAGCCATGTATAAGAAAAATACATGGTTTTTAATCCCATATTGCCTGTTTCGTTGAACAGGTCAGAGAATGATTTGTTGGGTTTCTGGGTGAACCACAGTGTAGCCAGAGAGAAAAAAGATGACAGGTGAATGCGAGTTGGTACAAACAGTTAACGTGCCACCAAGTATAGCATGGGACAGGAATGAGGTATCAACTTCAGGTCCCCAGAACATCAGAGAAGGTAGAACAGGGTCATGCTTAATTTTTAAGCTAAGATGCTCATTAATGCGAAGCGTGCATGCTGAAACAGGCTGCAGTTGCTCTGTGGGGAGCAAAGGCACTCTGTACATGCTCTATAGTATGCAAATTATGTCCACTCATTTAAGAAGGGGTATATGTGTGTGGCCAAAGAGAGGAATGGTTAGTAATGCATAAAATTTATTTATTTATTTTATTTACAGTATTTTTACCCCGCCTTTCTCCCCGAAGGGACCCATGGCGGCTTACAACATGGGAAAGGAATACAATACAATACAAAAAAATAATCACATTTAAAACAATAAAAACAATTCACAAAAACTAGTAAAAAACATCATCTAAAAATTAATAAAAACAGATCAAATTACAATTAGAACAAGAGCATAAAAAAACAGTAGCACTCCACCTGTACCAGCAGGATGTTAAAAAAGGCAAGGACTCAGAAGGCTTCCTTAAACAGGAAAGTTTTCAGGCCTCGCCGGAAGGTCTCCAGGGAGGGAGCAGTATGTAAGTCAAGAGGGAGGGAATTCCATAGGGTTGGTGCCACTACTGAGAAGGCCCTATTTCTGGCCGCCGCCCCTCGCACCTCCCTGGGCAACGGTACCCGCAGAAGGGCCTTCTCTGATGACCTAAGGAGACGAGCCGGAATATATGGAAGTAGGAGGTCTCTCACATATCCTGGCCCCAGGCCGTATAGGGCTTTAAAGTTCAAAACCAGCACTTTGAATTGGGCCCGGAAACTTCACATTCACATTCACATTTTTTTTAATACCGCCCTTCCTCCAAGGAGCTCAGAGTGGTGTACATATTTCCTCCCCTCCTTTTTGTCCTCACAACAACCCTGTGAGGTAGGTGGGGCTGAGAGATAGTGACTGGCCCAAGGTCACCCAGGAAGCTTCGTGACTAAGCGGGGAAACGAATTGGCAGCCAGTGCAGCCGTTGAAGAGGCGACCCGACAGAGTCGAACCGCCTACCCCCAGTAACTACAGGGGCCGGCGCATTCTGCACTAATTGCAGTTTCCGAACCGTCTTCAAGGGCAGCCCCACGTAGAGCGCATTACAATAATGTAATCGCGACGTCACCATGGCATGGATCACCGTGGTCAGGTCTGCACGATCCAAGTACGGTTGCAGCTGGCGCACCAGCCGAAGCTAGGCAAAGGCCCCCCTGGCCACAGCCGCCACCTGGGAATCCAGGAGCAGCTGCGGATCCCAAGCTGCGGACCTGCTCCTTCAGAGGGAGTGCAACCCCCTTCAGAGCAGGACGATACTCTAGCACCTGCATCGTGGATTTCCGGACCAGGAGAACCTCTGTCTTGTCCGGGTTTAGTTTCAGCTTATCAGCCCTCATCCAGGTCCCAACTGCCTCCAGGCAGCGCTCCAGAACCTCAACAGTCACCCTGGAATCAGGTGGAAAGGAGAGATAGAGCTGGGTGTCATCAGCATATTGAAAGCACCCCACTCCAAATCCCCGCATGACCTCTCCCAGCGGTTTCATGTAGATGTTAAATAGCATGGGGGACAAGATGGAACCCTGTGGCACCCCACACCTCAAGGGCCAGGATGCCGAACAGGCGTCCCCCAGCACCACCATCTGGGACCTATCTGCCAAGTAGGAGTGGAACCACCGCAGAACAGTGCCCCCGACCCCCAGCTCGGCCAGTCGGCCCAGAAGGACACCATGGTCGATGGTGTCAAAAGCCGCTGAGAAAGCAGAACCAACAGGGACGCACTCCCCCTTTCCAGTCCTTGACGTAGATCATCCACCAAGGCGACCATGGCCGTTTCCGTCCCAAAGCCCGGCCTGAAACCAGATTGAAAGGGGTCTTGATAATCCGCTTCATCCAGGACCCTCTGGAGTTGAGATGCCACCACCCGCTCAATTAGCTTGCCCAAAAATGGGAGGTTTGAAACTGGCCGGTAGCTGTCCATTACTGTGGAGTCAAGGGAGGGCTTCTTCAGAAGGGGTCGAACCACCGCCCATCTCAAAGCGAGCGGCAGCACCCCCTCCGCCAACAAAGTGTTGACCACCCTCCCCGTCCACTCAGCCAGCCCCTCCTGGGCAGATCTAATTAGCCAAGCCGGGCAAGGGTCAAGCATGCAGGCAGTCGGCCTCACACTCCAAAGGAGCCTGTCCACATCCTTAGGCTGTACAAGCTGAAAAGCGTCCCGCAACACTGAACAAGCAGATGCCAAGGGGACATCCTCAGATATTGTCAATGAGGCATCCAAGTCATGGCGAATCCGATCGATTTTATCTGCGAAATGTTTAGCAAACATGTCGCAGCGGGCCACAGTGTGTTCCTCCTGATCTATTGGGGGGCCTGGTGGAGTAGGCCTCGCACTACACGGTACAGCTCCGCTGGACGATTCCTTGCCGACGCAATGGTAGCAGAGAAGAAATTTCTCTTCGCTGCTATCATCGCCACGGAGTAGGTTCTATAGTGGGCCCTACTCCATGTCTGGTCGGATTCGGCACGGGTTTTCCGCCACCGTTGCTCAAGACATCTACCCCGTCGCTTCATCATTTGCAGCTCCTCAGTAAACCTAGGAGCAGCTCTGAGTCTGCGGCGTGGCAAAGGTCGCTCAGGAGCTATCTCATCCACTGCCCTGGCCATTTCCCCATTCCAGAGGTCAACCAGGGCCTCAGACGAGTCACCAGTCTTGGCAGTGGGAAAGCCCGCCCAGAGTTTTTTTACACAAAAAATACCCAGAGTATTTTACACAAAATGCAGTTAAATAAAGGGAGGGGGACCAAACAATAAGGCTGAAATTCTGCTCACACTTCCGTCCCATGGAACAAAATGCAGTGATCAGGCTTAAGGTGGTGGTAAATGGTTCTGGGCAAAACTCAATGCCTTACCTTGAAGGAATGCACAGTCTTCCTCCCGCAAAGAGAAAGCCTTCCATTACGCAACGTCCTTCTTCCCGACCTCACTTGCAGCCTGGAGCGGTACAGCCTACCTAGGTACAGGTTCACAGCCTGATCCTATCCAACTTTCCAGCACCGATACAGCCATGCCAACGGGGTGCATGCTGCATTCTGTGGTGGGGTCAGTCATAGAGGTTCTGGTGTTGTGCGAGAGGGAGAAGAATTTCCCTCTATCCACTCTCTCCATCCCATGCATAATTTTAAACATCTCAATCATTAGGCTTACCAGATCGCCGACTAGGACGTTCCGTTTTGCCCTTAAGGGAGCAGGGGGGAGGGGAGATAGATGCTCTGGCTTTTATCGCCCCTCCCCCCTGCTCCCTTAAGGGCAAAACGGAACGTCCCAGTCAGCGATCTGGTAAGCCTATCAATCATGTCCCTCTCTCTTTCTCGACCCCAGCGCGCCTTTCCGAGCCTGTGGCACTAGAGGGGTCTCTGCACCCCACTGCACCTTATTCTTCTTGAGCTGTCACTGTGCTTTAAATATTTTCATTCCCTTAGATTCACTTATTTATTTAAGGGGCACGCTCAAGATCATCTACATAAAACGTGGCACATGGCGGTGTGCCACAGGCTGGCCACCACGGAGTTAAAGGAATGTAGCCAGAGAGAGAGAGAGAGAGAGAGAGAGAGAGAGAGAGAGAGAGAGAGAGATATGTTTTCCCCTAAGAGGCCCACCGGCCCACCATTCCTTTTGCCCTTTGCTCATCCTCCTCCTCACTCCCTCCCTCCCCCATCCCTTTTAGCCGGTGTGTTAGGGTTAGCGGAGAGACCAAGTGCAGCACCTTCCAAGGGAGGGAGAGAGCGAGCCTGTTTGTTTGGACTCTGGGTTTAGCTCTCAGCTTCGTTTCTCTCTGAACCTGAACTGTGCCCCCCCCTCATGAATATATAAAATGTATAGGTATAAGAATGTGCTCACTCTTTTGTTCTTGGTTCAGCCCCTGTGATTCGATTGGGCTGGACCCGTCTGTCACCCTAAAAGATTAAAGGAAACGCCTTGTACCTCTCTCTTAAGACTGTGTTATGCAATTCCCTTTGGGTAGCAAACCCACAGCCACCAGAAAAGCTGACAGGCCATTTGGCGGGGACAACACCATGTCAGTTTTTTAAGAACAGTCAAGAAGCAACACTCAGACCCCCACCACTCTCTCTCTCTCTCTCTCTCTCTCTCTCTCTCTCTCTCTCTCTCTCTCTCTCTCTCTCTCTGCAGCCAGAGCAACAGGCTGGCTTAGGCACCTCAGACACTTCCCCTTTCCTCTTTTTGTTTATATAAAATATTTCAATGCCACTTTTCTGAAGCTCAGAGCAGTACACAACAAAATACAAATAAACGCATTTAAACAAAAAACAATTAAATTGATATAGGTGTGGTTAAAAGGTGCAAAAACAGCAACATAAGAACAGCAATGGGAGGCCTATAGGTTCCTCCCTCCTCAGATGCCAAGCAGAATAGCTTTGCAAACCCCACTGGAAACCATGAAGAGGAGGGGGTGGCTCCTCAGATTTTCTGGCAGTTGGTTCCAGAGAGACGCGGTGTCACAACAGAAAAGGTACCCAAAGCGTTTCCAACCGTTCAATTCCTCTTCGATGGGTGGGGCGCCCTGGCTGGAGTTTACACACTGTATTTGCACATTCGCTTTTCACGCCCGTGAAAACACTACAGGCAACAAGATGCAAAAACCCGTCCTCAGCCTCGAGTTCCTTCAGGGTCCACCAGACCCGAGGAGGAGCACGCTCCGCTCAGCCTCCTTCCACAGAACATGGGCACTCTGCACGCTCTTCGAAGCCCTCTCCCCACTGCAGGCCCCTTGCCGAGCACTCACCCAGCGCGGACACGTGGCGCACCGCTCCAGGCCGTAGCTGCTCCGAGTCCAGGAGGCGGAACCAGCCGTTTGGGTAGACGGGCGGAAGCTGCCCGGTGGGTTGGCTCCTCCTGTGCAACCTGTGCGCGACATTTGCGCGGGTGCAGCTGGGCTCAGGAAAGTAGCCCAGGGCCTCCGGAAGCCAGAGTAGCCTGAGTGGCCGGTGCACCAGCACAGCCACGGCTCCGCCGACAGCAGAAAGCAGCACCAGCAGGGCCCAGAGCCACAGCAGCCCCTGCCCCAGCGCGTCTCCACAAGAAGGCAGAGCAGCGCTGTACTGGATCCCCACAAGAGTGCACTCAAACCCGGCCCCATCTTCTTGCTGGTGCCTGCACCCTGGCCACCACCGCTCTTATAGCCGCCGCTGGCTAGGGGCCGGGTGGGGACGGGACGGGGCAAGGCAAGATGTAACCAGCACACAGACACTGTTGCCCCCTAACCTTTTAAATTGAGAATGTTGCCAAGAGACTTGGGAAATATGTTTGATGCCAATGACTTGTGAATGAGAATGGAACAGACTGTGCCAGAACAGACTGTATCAAGGAAGAACGCGATGGCCACGCCGTGTTTGTGTTCCTGCGCCATGGGTGTGTGGAGACATGCTGTAAAAGGGATTCCCAAGCCATGAGTTATGCTAAGGGAAAAGCCTGATCAGCATTCAGCATTTCAGATGCCATGACCCAAAATGCTCCCAGCACGTAGGCACGCTCCTTTATCTTCCCCCTCTCCAGGGACATAGCCCTAAAGACTTGCAAAGTGACCAGTCTGGCAGGAAGAAGAGAATCCGCAAAAGAGAAGCAGATACCAACGTCTGGCCCTGGGAAGGCCAATCTACATCTCTGGCTCTTTGGCGTCTCAGGCCAGGATCTTCTAGCCCATTCATTTCTCCCAATAAGCACACGTTGGTAATAATATAATGATGTTTATTTAAGACTATGCGGACATAAATTCAAAGGCAGGTAATACTGCAAAGAAGACTCGACAGACATATTACAGACTTACAGGATTAAAACAATAAAACTAAACTCCTAAAATCTAACTGTTCCCTATCTCTCACCAAGAGTAGTTCCACCCCAGCCCCTGGAGGTTGTCTGGGGCCTTACCCATCAGATGGTAGGGTAGGCAAGATTCCATCAGGTTCCATACAAATCAGCGTGGAGCAAGATGGGAATAAGTTGAGAGAGAAATGCGAGAAGCGAGAGATAGCCCACTTTAAAGTAAGGCACTTAAGTACATTTTGTCCAATGATTGACAGGTTAAGTCAACCAATGGAAGACGGATCTGCACAGTTTCTTCCAGAAGGTTACGCAACCCATGCTCACCCCTTCCCAACTGGGAGACATCCACAGGTGTTCCTGGTTAACAAGGATGGCCTTGCCAGCTATCTCGTTCCCACCAGATAGGAGTTCCCATGATGCCCTGCCAGCATGGCCAGTGCTGAGCGTGCAAGAGGGGCTCTGAGAATTTGGCTGCTCTCCAATCACCATGAGACAGGCAGATTCTGCACATCCTGTTAAAGATGGAGTTTGCAAGAGACCGAGATCTGCTCTTAACATTACAATCACCATCGTCACTAGGGTGCGCGTTACCCTGGTGGTCCGGGGCCTTTTGAGTAGGCCCTATGCATTGACGCGGCATTTATTAGCTTTTTCACGCATGCGCAAACTGTTTCTGAGGGCAAGGGCTGCCCTTTTGCCGTGTTGACGCATTGGGCCTTCTCAGAAGGCCATGGACCGCCGGACGGGGCGGACGCTCCAAGGCCTTCTTCTGGCCTCGGAGCCTCCGCGCAGAATGGGGGCGACGCACGCGTCACCCCCCGCGGCCCTCCCCGCGCGCCACGCTCCAGGTTCCTATCCTCCTGTATGCCGACGATGCAGTGCTCCTTTCTCAAACTTGTATTGGTTTAAAACGCCTGCTAGAAGGTAGCACGGAATATTTTCATATTAACAAATTACAATTAAACTTTGGTAAATCCAAGATTATTGTGTTTTCAAAAAAAAATGGAAGCTACATAACTGGACATGCAAAGGTCACAAAATTGAGCAGGTCAGACAAATAAGATATCTTGGGGTTATTTTTCAATATACCGTATTTTTCGCTCCATAAGACACACTTTCCCCCCCCCAAAAAATAGGGGGGGAAAGGCCTGCGTCTTATGGAGCGAATACAAAAAAATAAAGAAGAAATACTTACCCGGGCTTCAGGGAGGCCTGCAGAGGTTTTCACAAAAACCGGAAATGGCCGAAAATGGCCGTTTTTTGATGAAAGGAAGATCGGGGAGGCCTGCGTGAGCCTCTGCAGGCCTCCCCAAAGCCCCGGTAAGTATTTTTTCTTTACATTTTTAAATTATTTTTATTTTTATTTAAAAAAACTTTTCCCCCCTATTTTTTGCTCCATAGGATGCATGCGTCCTATGGTCCGATGCGTCCTATGGAGCGAAATCACTCCTGGGTGGCTCACTGTAGGGCTGTGGTAAAGGTCGCCAAGGTGTCCTCCCAGGCGGTAACCAGGTTCTTTTTTAATTGTGGGAATAAATATGTACCAGCGGGTATAGAGGTTTATAAGGCGAAGATTATCCCATTAAAAGTTCTATATGCTTTTGATCAAACTATTGAAAGAATTCAAGCATTCTTTCTTCGTAAAATTCTTGGGCTGCCCAACTGTGTCCCATATGTAGTACTTTGTCTTGAAACAGGCCTCATCTGATTAAAGACCTTGGCATGGTTGAAGCTTGTGAAATGTTGGCTCAGAGTACTTTATAATCTTGATCATGATAGTTTGATATTTCAACTTCTGCTGGAACCTGATTTACCTACTGAGATGATAGACCTATATAGGAAATTAAAATCCCTGGGTTTGGACACAGAGAGATTAGGTATGTTTAACCAGGCGGCGGTGTATAGAGAAATCAAGACACGAGTCTTAGATATTGAATACCAGGAGCTGCATAGCAAAGCTTGTACTTCCTGTTCCCCGCTAAAATCCCACATTTCATTTACGCTAGGTAAGATGGCCCCATACTTATACATTCCAAAATGTCCGCAGAATTGTAGAGCTCTCTCCTTAGTGAGATGCAATGTTCTCCCGTCTGCTTTGCTACAGGGAAGATACAGTGGAATTGCAATGTCTGAGAGATATTGCCCATGTGGCATGAATTGTGTAGAGACCCTCTCACATACATTCTTATATTGCTCGCTCCACAATGCATCCCCGAGCCGGCTCTCCCGATTGAGGGGGCGCCCGGAGTGGGCGCGCGTTGGGCGCTCGGAGCGCTGGCCCATCAGGCGCCCCCCAAATTGCGGCGCGGACTATGGCTGCGCCGAAAATCAATAAAAGGGGTGTGTCCGGGGGGGCTCACTAGGGTGACGCGCAGGCCTGCCCTGGGGCAGCGCGCACCCTAGTGACGTCTCTGGTGCTGGGACTTTTCACAGGTAGCATTTGAACCAAGTGCCAGAGGACCTTAACCAAAATGAGGCCTCAGCCAGAGGGACACAGAGACATTTGCCTAGGAGCATCTCGTCATGTGTGTAGGCTGTTGTCTTTGCCAAGGGCTGCTTAGAAGACAGTAGGTGGCTCATTACCCGTGCACCCCCCAATAAGCACACTAGACATAGGCTTGGGTAAAGGGGCCACTTTTATTATTTATAAACATAAGATAGACTGCAGCAGGACCTGGAGGTTTTATTCAAACAGAACTTTAATGAACTTAACTTAAAAAACCCCAAGCGTGCGGGATCTAGGTTGGGGGAAAACGGCACTAGCCGACCCGTTTACCTCCCCCATGTGTAAACGGGCATCACATCCTAGCTCAATCCTTGTTTGGTCACTGACCAATCCAGTCTATCATTGCCAACCCGCAATGGGTTGAGGCAGCTGGACAGCGCAGACCCACCCCAGGTAAGCCTAAAGGTGATCTTTGCTTCCAGCCCTGGGGTTTGGGTGGTTGGGTCCTGTAAATTCGCGGTGGGGGGGCAAAAATTTCGGCCGGCCTACTGGCTGGCCCGCAATCAATTTTCCCCACCCCTGTTTTAATGCAACCTACCGTATCATTACAGGCCAGCCGGTGGCACAGTGGGTTAAACCGCTGAACCATGAGCTGTCATCATCATCATCATCATCATCATCATCATCATCATCATCATCTTTATTGCAGTCTCAGACCAACGCAAAAGTTACCAGTACAGAGCCAAAAGAAGCATCATAAACGTCAATTAAGACAAGAAGTTAAAATAAAATAGATCCCCCCAACCACCAATCAACCTATACTTAATACTATAAAATCTAAGATAAAAGTTTGCTCTGAATTAGAATGTTAAATGTTAGCCAGTATGCAGAAATAGCTATCCACACTCTGGCCACGATCTTAATCTGACCAGTCTCTAAACGCAACATTGCATTGGAGACACATCTAGGCACTTCAAGGGCTGTCCTAAGAAACTTTGATTGGACACGTTCCAAAGTCAAGATATTGGGTAAAGGCCCCATTTGGGCACCATATAGTTGAGCTAATGCCTTAGCTTGAAATAATTTAAATAATGGCCTCCTTTTGTACGCATGAATTGTAAAATAGCAAGAGAACTTCTTTGGGCATTTGAGGCCAAATGTTCCCCATGAGCTTTTCTAGAGCCACTTGAATGGAAGATTACGCCCAGATATTTAAAGTGGGTCACTTGCTCAATCACATGATCATCAATCTTCCACGAGCGAATCTTTGGTCTTTTAGAAAAGGCCATGATCTTAGTTTTGTGATAATTAATCACCAGTTGGTTCGCTTTGCAAAATAAAGTCAAAATAAAGTCAGGGTCCTCAAAGCTCTTCTAAGGCCAACAGGAGTTCTCGAAAGAATCACTGCATCATCTGCGTATAGTAAGGCAGATATATGTCTCCCTGCAATCTTTGGAGGGTGAAAATCACTGTTATTAAGCTGGCCCACCATTGAATTAATATAAAAATTAAATAAAAGTGGGGCCAGGATACATCCTTGCTTAACCCCCTTCTGTGTTGGCACAGCATTCGTGAGGTGACCTCGTAAACTACATCTCACCTTAAGCGAGGTACCTCTATGTAAGGACTGAATAAGAATTAACAGGCGCCGATCAATATTAGTGGCTTCCAGCTTCTCCCATAATTTAACTCGTGAAATAGAGTCAAACGCTGTCTTTAAATCTATAAAGGCAGCATATAGAGAGGTCACTTCTCAATGAGATGGTGTAACATTAGACATTGATCAATAGTAGAACGTCCCTTCCTGAAGCCTGCTTGTTCTTCCGCAAGTAACTTTTCTTGTTCCAACCAATCCTTAAATTTCCAATAAAGATGTCTAGCATATAATTTACTAATGATGTTAAGTAGGCTGATGGGCCTATAATTAGAAGTGTCATCTCTCTTGCCCTTTTTAAAGATAGGAACAATAATTGCAGACCTCCAATCAGCAGGAATTTGACCCCTCTTGTCAATATAGGAGAAAAGCGAAGCCAAGACTGGGGCCCAATAATCTAGATTATTTTAATTGCCTCCGGGGGGATAAGATCTTCACCTGGAGCCTTACCCGATTTCAACTGAGCAACTAGGTCATGAATTTCCGAGACAGACACCGGTGGCCAAAGTGGGATGCCCTCAAAATCAATTGGATCATCCCTAACAACAGCATCTGAGTCCTTATATAAATCATAAAAATGTTTCTCCCAAATCCCAGGATGAATATAACAATCAGATAAGGTTGGCCCATGATTGGGGGAACTCTTTATAAGTCGCCAAAATAGGCCTGTATCCTTAGATTTAGCTGCCTGAATCACTCCTGACCAAGCCTCTTTCATGGTCTCTTTTTTTTTTTTTACATGCCAGCAACAATTTACTGTATATCGTTTTTTCTGCAGAAGTAAGTTTTGTGCAGCCTCCAATCCAGAATCAACTTTATACACTTGATAAGAATAATATAAAGCTGTTTTGGCATTTACACACTCTTTATCAAACCAATGCTTGGAGGGGTGGTAAGATTGATGACAGAGGTTGCGTGTCTTGTGAGCAAAATTCTGCTTCAATTCTCGGATTAGATCTTGATAAAAATCCAAAGTCCTAGATGTATGCAATAGAGATGCCTGAATAGATTGCAAAGGATGAGCACCACACCCTAGAGTCAGACACAACTGGACTTAATTGTCAGGGGTCACCTTTACCTTTTTTACCATAGCATTAAACAAAGATTATTAGATATTGACCAGCAGGAATTGCATCTCGCTGCTAACAAGTTATGTTCTCCCCTGCACTTCTGTATTTCTGCACGCCACGGACAGATGGCTCCTTTTTTCAGTTTACTAAAAGATCCGCATGAACGCAGGATTTATTCGTTGGCAAGGTGTAATGTGTTGTTCTCTGCTGTTACTTTGGGTAGGTTTGCAGGCATCCCATATTCTGACAGATGCTGCCAGTGTGACCCAGAAAGAATTGAAACTGTGTTGCATATGATTATATCATGCCCTTAATATGATTACCTCCGCTCACTCTATCTAGACCCGATTTTGGGAGGACCAGGAAAACTGCCTGAGCAAAGAATGTTATGTTACCTTCTTAGGGTCATTGATCTTGAGGTTTTATCCAGGGTTGTTGCTTTTCTAAAGTTGATGGCTGACCGACAGAAGCATATCTCTTAGCAGTTTGGCACAAGGGAAATGGGGAGATGGGTTTTATTTTGTGTGTTGTGCTGGGTTCAGTATTTGATGTTCTTTTATGTGTAGATGTTCTTTTATGTATATCTGGTATGCCAATAAAGGTTACGAAATGAACGAAACAATATTACGGCGGCTGAGTATAGTGCAGAGCAGAGAAGAGAAAAGGGAGGGATTGTACTGAAAGTTGTGTTCAGTTTGATGTGAAATTTGTGCAGTGTTGTGTTCCTGTGCTTTCAGCAGTGGCGATCCTAGCCCCAGAACAGGGTGGGGCCCACCCCTCGACGCCCCAAAGTAATTAGCATAATTACTAATTAACATAATTATGCTAATTACTTTCTTTTTTTGTTTGTTTGTTTTTCCGTTTTTTTCCCCTTTTTTTCGGCTTTTTAAAAAGGTTTTTTAGGGTAACGGGGCCTCCAGCGGGTTTTTTAGGGGTAACGGGGCTTCTAGGTCTATGTGTTTGCTTTGCTGCACTTATCTTTTGTATCTAGGGCCTCCCGACGATCTCTCCAGCGACGATCTCGCTCCTCTGCTGCCGCTCTGCGCAAAGCAAACAGCCATCACAGAGTTCACGCATGCGTGATGGCTGTTTGCTTTGCGCATGCGTGAACTCTGTAACGCTTAGGCTTACAGAGTTCGCGCTAGCAGAGCGGCAGCAGAGGAGCGAGATCGTCGCTGGAGAGATCGTCGGGAGGCCCTAGATACAAAAGATAAGTGCAGCAAAGCAAACACATAGACCTAGAATCCCCGTTACACCTAAAAAACCTTTTTAAAAAGCGAAAAAAAACCCGGAAAACATCAAAAACAAAACCGAAACCTAGGATGTCTCCCGCCCCCCCGCACCACCTCCCGCCCTTGCGCCCTGGGGCCCACCGCCCCCCGGCCCCACATCAGCCGACCCCCCTGGTGCTTTGTGTAATACTTTGTCCTTTTCTCATTTGAATGTCATTGGTTGTGCTTTTTAAACCAGCTCTCAGGCTATTGAGTTCCTTTTGAATCTGTGCCCTCAAAAATAGTTGCGACCCTCCCAGTTTAGTGTCACTTGCAAATTAGTTAAATTAGGTGTCCATTCCAAAGGCCAAGATGCGGAATGGTGCAGGAAGTGGAGCCCCCGTATCCCCATGTAGCTTCACCCTCCAAATAGTTTTTCATTCCAATTGACAAAAGTCATCATTTTTCACAAATAGCTGTAATTCAGTTCTGCGGCTTCCAGAATTCGGTGTCCTGCCATGATGACATCTCGGTGGAGCAAGAGATGACTCTGCTTGAATTGCAGTCCCTCTGTTGGAAATATTTGTCCAAAGGGGGTTTTCTCTGTGCTTTGTAGGGTGTGATGGGGTCTTCACCCTACTCTTGGCCCAACTGGGTCAGTGGCAGTGGCTGGCGGGTTTCACTCTCCAGGCTTTTCCCCCAGCCCTGCCTGGAGATGCTTCCAGGGACTGAACCGGAGAGTTTCTGCAGGCAGAGGAGCAGCTGTCCACTGAGCTCTATGCCCCCCAACCAACTATAGGCCTCCTTCATTTGAGGAAAGGCTGTTAAGTCAGGGTCTGCGCAAACCTGCTACTCTTTGAAGGCACGTCTAGCTCTTTCCTTCAACGTCTCTTTGGGAAAGTTGCTCGTATAAACTGAAGTGTAGCGTAAGTCGCTAGAGTCAGGTTGCTGCTGAGAGTCCTCCAGCCCTACACGTTGATGTGGGGGGAGGTGGAAGGGAGAGTCAAAGGGAACAGGCTGGTCCTGCTGCAGAAACGGGAGGCTTGCTGGCACTCCCCAGCCAGATGTGCCTCCCAAGATGTCTCCTCAGCCAGATGTGCCTTGAATGAGACCCAAGCTGGTGCTTGGAGGGTCGGGACATGGAGTGAGAGGAGCATCGCGTGCTGCCTCCCCGAAGGAGGGAGGGAGCAATTGGGTAGACTCTCCCTGCTGGAGAGTCCCCCTGACTTGATCCTCGCAGAACAGCAGGGAGGCTGCGTTTCTGAGCCAGCTGCTTAACCCTGAGAGGAGGTTCCTGTGGAGGGGCCTGGCTGGCCCAAGGGAAGCATCTCACCTTTATACTGGACCTCAAAAGGAGACATGGGGGTAGGTCCATGCTTACATCATTGCAACTCAAGTTGGGGGGCTACTGACCCACCAGGCCCCCCTCTAGCTACTGCTACAGCCTTACTGACAGGCCACCGTCCTGTACTGTAACCTGACTTGGTGGGAACCTGAGTTAGGGTGAGAATTAAGATGCTAAAGTTGCACAGACTCCACCAAAACTGCCAAGTTGTGGGGTGTGTTTTGCATGCCACTTGAGCACCTTCCCCAAGAACTGCCCTCTCTGCCTGTGTTACCTTAAGCTTGTCAGCCTGTAGGAGGCAAAAGAGCTGGCAACAGGAGGGAAGCTTGGTAGACCTGTCATAGGATATCCAGCTCGGTGCAAAAGAGGGTGTTTGGTTTACATCTCACAATTGCAGGGGGAGAGAGGATCTGTCTCTCTTGTTCCGAATAGGCCCCTTCTTCCCCCTTAGGAGTTGGTTTTCTGACAGCCAACAAAGGCGTTCAGTCAGTATCCCGAGTAGCTCCATCATACGTAGCCTGAGGGAGCTCCATCTACAGCCACTTCTGTGCAGAGATGTGTTCTCGGCAGGTCTGCTCCAGCTCTGGGCTCTGCCTCCGCGATCCGCCTAAGGAACATGTGAGGCACATATTGCACATGCACAAGGGACAAAACTTGCAGCATTCAGAGGACAGTGCAGTATTACAGTTTATAAAGCCAAGTAGACACAGCCATACTCCCTAGTTACCTCTAAGGCATCCTTCCTGCCACCGGCTTTTCAGAGTTAGAGTGCCCAGGTAGGACAAAAGTCCCTGTAATTTTAGAAGCTGTTGGGGGATTTTCCATAGCATGTAGCATTTATGACCCAACAAGAAGACCAGGTTTGGAAACCTGGCACAAATTGCCCCACCCCGTGAAGACCAGGATGCTCAACCCTTCACACAACAGGAAAAAAGTACAGCAAAAGTAACTGGAAATGTATTTTCTATAATCGCACCAACAATGTTTTTAAAATAAGCCAGGCAAGGATATAGGCTGGAGCCTCCTTTAGCAAGTGACAAGTGTTTAGTGGAAACTGGACTGTCTATCTAGGCTCAGAGGATGATCTTGCCATCCCCACCACAATGGAGAAGGGAATAGGTTTCCTTGCATTTGAGTGCCCATGGTTAAAACTACACACACATTAAGTGGCGCTGCTGGGGGCTACAGTAGACAACAAACATTTGTATCTCCTACATTCAGTAGACTAAGAGATCCTTGTCTCACTACATCACTTTGGCACACAGCTGCTAGATCATGGAGGAACTGAGAGGAGAGACGCAGGTCCTTGCAACCCAAACGATAGTAAGACACTGGTGGTCTTTACTACCTTTTGGGTTGCAAGGACCAGTGTGTAGATGTACTGACCATGGGGCATCCTGACAGAAGAGAGACGTGGACTGCTTCAGGGAGGCTGCAAAGTCCTTAAAAAAAACCCTGCAGATTTGCACAGTATCCAAAAGTGTTGAGAGGTCAGTGCTTTCAAATGGTTTCTCAAAATGAAATATGGGGAAATAAAAGTCCATGCATGTTCTACATGGCCAACCAACCAACCTTGATCCTAGGCTCCCAAACCATGCTTGCAACACAGAATTGTCTCCAAATGCAATAGAAAGAGTTCAGTGCCCCTTATTCAGCCTGATCTGACTGGGAGGAACAAGTCTTGGATGCATTCACCAGTCCAGTGGCGCCTTGTGACTCGTGAGTTTGGGGCTGTTCTCACTGTAGAACTGGGAGAACCAGCGCCTGTACTTCTGGATGGGACCGTCCTCCTTCACCAGGAGCGGCTTGGAGAGATAGCGCTTGTTGTGCCAAACCATAACATCCCGCTGAAACTGGGGAGGCAGAAAGATTGACAAGCACAGGAGTGAGTGAGGGAGGATAAAAAAAAGAGAGGCAAACCCTGTGTGCAGCCTCTGAAATAAGGACCAACCACAACAATGCTCACAGCTTTGCGTACTGAGACATGCAACCCTTCCCCAGGATGAGTATGATGACATTGCATTGTACAGTACCTGTTATACTGTACTAGACATTTCCAAAAAGACGACAGACCGTGAGTGACAGAGAACGAGTGACAATTCCATGTTTCTTGTAACACTTAATACCACCCTAATACTAATCATATTAATAATTCAGGTTAGAATGTAGAGATTTCAACACAGCTACATGGCCAAACAAGGCTGCTTTGCGTCCACATTTTTTCTAGCGAAGGGGAGACGCAAGGAGTTGAAACGAGTTGTGCAAGATGCTGAAAGTCACTCACAGACTACCTGAATGCTCACTCTCCCACCCACTCAGCTTTGGAGATTTCACCACCCACTTTCAGCATTCTGAGCTGTGACACACACAAAGCCCAGAAGGTGCCAACATACTTGTAGCCAACAGTGCTATTCCATTTGTCAACTCTGAAGTTAGTCCCATTGTGTTCAAAGGGGCTTAACCCAGAAAAGTGTTTTAGACTAGACCAAGCCACAGAGGCATGCAAGAAAGCATGTCACATGCAAGAATCTCTGCCCCCAACCAAAACACAGCTGGAGCAAAACTGAAATATAAAATAACCATAGGAGCCTCCTTCCCTTTCCAAACCCTACAAGGCAGAGGCTCCAGCAGAGAGCATGCTAACACTGGCTCCAACTTGGGCATTGCTCTGTTTTTTGATGTTCATCTCATGATCAAGTTTCCAACTCTATAAACGTTGGTCCAGTAGGTATCAATTTAATAATGAACTGCATTTTTATGTTTATGGCACGCTGTAAAGAAGAATCCCACTCAAAGAACGTCAGGACTGTGTCAAGGACACTGCCAGTGTGCCTTGGAGGTCTCCTCGTAGGGGTCTGCACTGCCTCCTTCCTGTCCTGCTGCTGCTGAGCTCATCATTCCAGGGAGTAGGAGAGCTGGGACCCAAACATGCCTTGCATTTCACAACTGGTAGGAAGCAGTTGCTCAGCCCACTAGTGTCCCCTGTCTCCCCCCCCACACTCACCTGGATGCATTCTGCCCACCATATAAACTTGGCGACAAGAGCTGGTATGTGTCGCTGGAAGTACATCCGGTGGACCACATGCTGCTGGAGAGGCTCCACAGGCGTTACACTGTGAATGAGGACTGCATGGCCCAGGTAAGGATGCTTGAAGGTAAAGAACGCCAGTCCGGGTCCCACCTGGCACATGTAGGCATGAGAAGACAGACTAAAGCAGCATAACTGCGACCTCACAAGCTAAGAACACATTAATGCAAAAGACTTTCATGACCACTAGGTTCGCAGAGTAAGAAGTTTTCACGTTTAAAGGCCACGTAAAGTAAAAAAAGTTCCAAACTTCTCCTAAACAAAGGAATTCTTAAAGCATTAAAAGTTCTTATTACCCCAACATTCCACCAGTCCAGCAACTCCTGGGTGGCATTTTCGGGGGTGAGGTTTCCAGAATATCCTTCCCAATACCGGAAGTCCTGAAACAAGTGATAAGAGAGCTTCAAGGGCCCCTGATCTTTGTATCCAGCAATTGAGCACCTCTAATGTTAATTGGTGCAACAATTCCTTTCAATTTAAAGAAAGGGCCACTAGGAAACATCAAGGAATGATACTACAGATGTGGCCCCTTCTTTAAATTGTAAGGAATTGCTGGATACAAAGGTTGCAGCTCTGTCATCACTTGTTTCAGGAGTTGCTGGTGAATGTTGGGGTAATAGAACTTTTTACGTCCTAAGAATTCCTTTGTTTAGGAGGAGTTTGGAACTTTTTTACTCTACATGGCCTTTAATCCTGAAAATCTTTTACTCTGTAAGAGCACATTCGTTTGTGGAACTTCTATGTTCAAGGCAATACACCTCAATACCAAATGTCAGGGACAACAAGAAGGAAGGCCAGTCCCCCAACACACCCTGCTTGCGCTACAACACACCACATCACAGAGGTGTGGAAAGACTGGAGCGAACGGAGCAGCAGTTCCAGGCGGCACCACAGTACGGGGCGGCGCTGCTCCACTCCATTTGATGCGGGCGCGCGCGGGGGGTGAAAGCTCTGGGGCTTTCTCCGGCTCTGAGGCCAGGGGAGAAGGCCTCAGCGAGGCCTTCTCCCCCGGCCTCGGAGCCAGAGAAAGCCCCGGAGTGTCCACCACGACCGGCAGCCGGGGCTTTCTGAAGGTGGCCGACTGCGTCGCCGCTATTTATACTTTTTTTCTGCACATGCGCAGAACATTTCGTTCATTCGAAATGTTCTGCGCATGTGCAGAAAAAAGTATAAATAGCGGGCTCTCTCCGGCTCTGAGGATGGGGGAGAGGGCCTCAGAGCGCCCTGGTAAGCCGGGTCGCCACCCCCGTAGCGGCGCTGGTACGCCTCTGCCACATCACGCCATGCATAAAACTTTGTCATCGTACCTTGTGGCAGCAAGTTCTCAATCACTAGCTTAGGCAACTTTAGCAAAAAGAGATACCACCTTGCCCAACCTCTTTTCTGGGCAGCTTAATGAGGTAACCCACTGTCATCATCAGCAGCCTATTTTTACAGTTTGCTTCTGCAACCTACCTGCCTAAATGTAATGGCCAGGTCCAGCAGGGAGCAGTGCTTGCCAAAGAGCGTCAGGCTGTGCTTCACATTCAGCAGGGCACAGTGGGTGTTGGGCTCTGGCTCCGACTGCCACTCTGCCTAGGAGAGGAGAGGCCAGAAGAAATTGATCCAGGGACCAGGGTGAGACTTCTAGGGACATGGAGGCGTCGTCCCACCCTCAGTTGGCCAGCTCCTCAGCTGCCAGGGAAGGGAGTCTCAGGGCTGGAGGACGTCACTCTGGAAAAGACGGGAACAATCCCCCAGTGGGGACCCCTTCTTCAGGTGATGGGCCCGTATCCAGTCGCACTATGGATACTCCTCCGGGGCGAGGGGAAGGGGGCTTCTTGTCATGGGTGACTCTATAGTCAGGAACATAGAGAGGGGGGTCTGTGACGGATGTGAGGACCGCATGGTGACTTGCCTGCCTGGTGCGAAGGTTGCGGACATCACCTCTCGTCTAGATAGGCTGGTAGAGAGTGCTGGGGAGGAGGTAGCGGTGCTGGGGAGGAGGTAGCGGTTGTGGTGCATGTTGGCACCAACGACGTGGGGAAATGTAGCTGGCCGGTCCTGGAGGCCAAATTTAGGTTGCTAGGTAGGAAGCTCAGATCCAGGACCCCAAAGGTAGCATTCTCAGAAGTGCTACCTGTTCCACGCGCAGAGCCAACTAGGAAGGCGAAGCTCAGGGGTCTGAATGCGTGGATGAGACACTGGTGTCAGGAGGAGGGGTTTAGGTTTGTTAGGCACTGGGGAATGTTTTGGGACAAACTGGGCCTGTACAAGAGGGACGGGCTTCACTTGAACCAAAATGGAACCAGACTGCTGGCGCGTAACGTTAAGAAGGTGGCAGAGCAGCTTTTAAACTGACCCCTGGAGGAAAGCCGACAGGAGCCGAGGGGCATCCGGTTCGGGACTCCTCATCCCTAGGGAATGAGGGTGAAGAGGATTGGGAACAGTCAAGTAATAACAGAGTTAGAATTAGGAGTGGTAGCGTGATGGGACACGACAGCCAATCTAGCAGGACAGAAGGCTGCAGGGATCAAGGTGCAAACATGCAGCCCTCCTTGGGGGACCAGGTATATAAGTGCTTTTATGCAAATGCCCGAAGTCTACGGGCAAAGATGGGAGAACTTGAATGTTTGGTGGTAGCGAAAACATTAATATAGTAGGTATAACGGAAACCTGGTGGAATGCGGAGATCTAGTGGGATACTGCAATCCCAGGATATAAACTCTATAGGAGGGACAGAGAGGGGTGTGTTGGAAGTGGGGTGGCCATCTATGTCAAAGAAGGGGTAGAATTCACCAGCAGAGACGAAGCCAGCCCATTTTCAGGTGGGAGCTCAGCCCTTCCGCCGCCCCCCTTTGATGTGCAATCCAATCATCAAACCTTTGATCTGTGATCAAAGATCCTTTGATCTTTGATCTTAGGTTTTTACGGGGGTTCCGGTTTTTTTAAAAAAACTTTTAAGGGGGCTGGGGGCATTCTAGGAGGGGTGCAGGGGCATGAGTGTGCTTTTGGGACACTTATCATGGCTCTGCGGGGCGCAGACAGCTTCTTCGGAGTGCTCTCAGTTCTCTTTCCGGAACTTGCAGCACGTTCCTGGCATGCTCTCGTCCCTGGCAGGAAGTTCCGGCGGCGCAACCTTGAATGGGCGGGACTCTCTAGGAGAGTCCCACCCATCCAAGATGACGCCGCCGGAACTTCCTGCCAGGGACGAGAACATGCTGCGATGTAATAGTAGGGGCATACTACTGTCCTCCAAAAACCTGAAGGGGATCTTGTAAGGAGGAAGCAAATCAGGGAGGTGTCAACGAGAGACAGGGTTGTAGTCATGGGGGACTTCAATTATCCTCACATCACCTGGGTCAACTCAAGCTCTGGTCATGAAAGAGAGACTGGATTTCTGGATATGCTAAATGACTGTGCCTTAGAGCAGCTTCTCACGGAGCCGACCAGAGGACAGAAGACTCTGGACTTGATATTGTGTGGTACTCAGGACCTGGTCAGGGAGGTAAATGTTACAGAGCCATTGGGGAACAGTGACCATGATGCGATCTGTTTTGCCATGCATGTCGGAGGGAGAGTGCCAAGCAAATCTGCCACAAAAACCTTTGACTTCCGAAGGGCGGATTTCCTTAATATGAGGAGACTAGTTAGAAAGAAGCTGAAAGGGAAGGTAAAAAAAGGAAGGTAAAAAGTCTCTCCAGAGTTCATGGAGGCTGCTTAAAACAACAGTAATAGAAGCCCAGCAGGAGTGTATTCCACAAAGGAGGAAGGGCTCAACTAAGTCCAGGAGGATGCCGGCATGGCTAACAAGCACAGTTAAAGAGGCTATAAAAGGCAAGGAAGTTTCCTTCCATAAATGGAAGTCTTGAGGATAACAAACAGGAGCACAAACTCTGGCAACAGAAATGTAAAAAGATGATATGGCAGGCCAAGCAAGACTTTGAGGAACGTATGGCAGGCAACATAAAAGGGAATAACAAAGGCTTCTTCAAATATTATAGAAGCAGGAAACGTGCCAGAGAAGCGGTTGTTCCGCTGGATGGTGAGGGAGAGAAAGGGGTGATAAAAGGGGACTTGGAGACTGCAGAGAAATTAAATGAGTTCTTTGCATCTGTCTTCACGTCAGAAGACCTCGGGCAAATAATGCTGCCTGAACGGCTTCCCCTGACTAAAGAATTAAGTCAAATAGAGGTTAAAAGAGAAGACGTCTTAGACTTAATTGACAAAATAAAGATCAATAAATCACCAGGCCTGGATGGCATCCACCCAAGAGTTCTGAAGGAACTCAAGAATGAAGTTGCTGACCTCTTGAACAAAATATGCAACTTGTCCCTTAAAACGGCCACTGTGCCAGAGGATTGGAGGATAGCTAATGTCACACCAATCTTTAAAAAAGGAAGGAGGGGGACCCGGGAAACTGTTCCAGGGAAGATGGTGGAAAGTCTCATTAAGGGTAAAATCATAAAATACATAGAAGAACAAGCTCTGCTGAGGGAGAGTCAGCATGGCTTCTGCAAGGGGAAGTCTTGCCTCACAAACCTGTTAGAAGTTTTTGAAAACGGCAACAGCATGTGGATGTGAGTGAACCCGTGGATATTATATATCTGGATTTTCAAAAGGCGTTTGACATAGTCCCTCATGAAAGGCTCCTGAGAAAACTCCACAGGGCAGGTCCACTTGTGGATTAGGAACTGGTTGAAGACCAGAAAACAGCAAGTGGGAGTTAATGGGCAATTTTCACAACTGCGAGAGGTGAAAAGCGGTGTGCCCCAAGGATCGGTCTTGGGACCGGTGCTTTTCAACTTATTCATAAATGACCTGGAGTTGGGGATAGGCAGCGAAGTGGCCAAGTTTGCAGATGACACTAAACTTTTCCGGGTGGTGAAGACCAGCAGGGATTGTGAAGAGCTCCAGAAGGATCTCTCCAAACTGGGAGAATGGGCAGCAAAATGGCAGATGCGCTTCAATGTAAGTAAGTGCAAAGTGATGCACATTGGGGCAAGAAACCAAAATTTCACGTATACGCTAATGGGTTCTGAGTTGTCTGTGACGGATCAAGAGAGAGATCTTGGGGTGCTGGTGGACAGGTTGATGAAAGTGTCGACCCAGTGTGCGGCGGCTGTGAAGGCGGCCAATTCCATGCTCGGGATCATTAAAAAAGGGATTGAGAATAAAACGGCCAATATGCATTTGTACAAATCGATGGTAAGGCCACATCTGGAGTATTGTGTCCAGTTCTGCTCACCACACCTCAAAAAGGATATAGTTGAATTGTAAAAGGTGCAGAAAAGAGTGACCAGAATGATTCGTGGGCTGGAGCACCTACCATATGAGGAAAGGCTACAGCATTTGGGGCTTTTCAGTCTAGAAAAAAGGAGGTTGAGGGGGGACATGATTGAGATGTATAAAATTATGCATGGGATGGAGAGAGTGGATAGAGGGAAATTCTAAGGTAATGAAAATATTTAAAGTACAGTGACAGCACAAGAAGAAAAGGGCGCAGTGGGGTGCAGAGACCTCCTCTAGTGTAACAGGCTTGGAAACGTGCACTGGGGTCAAGAAAGAGAGAGGGACTTCGAGCAGGAATGGCAGTGCGTGCCACTTCAAAAGGCACCCATACTGTAAGTTGACCACCTATGATACACCAGATGGGGTGTCCTAAATCTGCCCGGCTGTTTGCTATATGGACAGAGCAACTAGCAATAGGAATACAGAATGAGAAGATTGAGTAGACATTGGGCAGTAGAATAAGGGACTAGATACTAAAGCATTGTCACAGCTTTACCCCTGAAATTGGCATTGAAAGAAAAGGATAAAATTATGTTGTTTACTGGAAGAAAATATAAAAGAAGCAGTATGGTAGAACACACCAAGGGTGTGGCAAAAATACATGGCCATAGCCAAAGGGACTCTGTTTGGTCTTGTGGTGCCAGCAAATGTTAAGCACTGTTGGTGGGACGGTGAAAGAAAACACAGTCTTACTCTAAAGACTGCGGCGGTCCTTACTCTAAAGTCATCGCGAACATGCTTTACAGCATGTTTGCGAAGGTTTCCGATGACGGAGCGCTTGCTCCACCGCCAGATATTTCTGCACAGCAAAAGGATACCCACAGATTTAGATACTGGTGCTAGCTAAAATTGTTTATGAGTCAATCTAGAAGTTGATAAAAATGTGTAAAAGGGGGAATAACATAGAACGGTTATTTATCGAATTAGTGTTGTGATCATGTGGGGTGTATGTGTGGACATATACCTCCTTTGCTTGTGGTGCGTGTGTGTTTTATACTTACTTAGGGATTCGTTGGAAAAAAAAGAACTGCTTCAGAGTAACACCTTTTTTTTTAAAAAAAAGCCTAGGATAACTAGCTAATCTGACACATTAGCTAGCTATTCCGACTAGCTAATCATTACAAATCTAGACCCCATTGCAAAACAGTGGGGTCTAGTTTTGTCCTGATTAGCTAATCAGAATAGTTAGCAATGGGGTCACCACAAGGACAATTCCTTCACCATGACACCGATCTCTAGCAAAGGCCAACCACCCTTCCAGGAAGAGAGCCTCGTTACCTGCCAGGTGTGCTTGAAAAATCCCCAGAGTTTAGAGTTCCTGTATCGCAGGTCTGCTCCACTCATAATGGAGGGACTATGGAGAAAGGAGAGGTGGGCTGTGTCAGGAGCATTCTCTGGAAGGTCCTAGAATGATGGGAAAGAACAGCAGTTACCAGATGTTAGATGAACCTCTGCAGTTGCCTCATCCCCAACTCCAACCACAGGTCCACCATAGTTCAGCATCGACCGGTGGCAGCTCTCCAAGGCCTCAAAACCAGAAGACGGTGGGAAGCGACCCTGGCAACCTCTACATGCAAAAAGCGCAAGCTCTGCCGATGAGCCAAGCCAACAGAAAGTCCCCAGCATTCCCAGGGTTTGGTACTACTTATTATTTAGAGGAGTGCATCAAGAGGGATGAGAAAAGAACCAAGGATAGCGGCACATGAAATCACACAGTTTACCCCCCACCCCACCCCACCAAGAGGCATCATTCCAGAGAAGTGTTTTTTTATTCACTCAGCATTACACCTCCACTTAAATCCCAACTTCCCACCCCTGCTTGCAGCTACTGCAAATTCGGCACATGCCACTTCAACAGTCCTGGCCCTAGCTAGGCAGCCCATCCACAGCCCAAGCATGTGCCTCCCTGGCCTTTATTCCTTCCATTGCCCCGTTCCCATCTCCATTTAGATGAGGGGTGGCCAACCTTTTCCACCATTAGGGCCTCTGCATTCTTAAGAGTGGTGTTGAAGCTCCCTGGAGCCGGAACGGTTCCGAAAGAGGTAGGTGTAGAAGTAGGTGTAGAAGACAGATTTTACTTTTCTGGGCTCCAAGATCACTGCAGACGGAGACAGCAGCCAGGAAATTAAAAGACGCTTACTCCTTGGAAGGAAAGCTATGGCAAACTTAGACAGCATAATAAAAAGCAGAGATATCACCATGCCAACAAAGGTTCGCATAGTCAGGGCGATGGTGTTCCCAGTAGCAATGTATGGTTGCGAGAGTTGGACCATAAGGAAGACTGAGCGCCGAAGAATAGATGCTTTCAAACTGTGGTGCTGGAGAAGACTCCTGAGAGTCCCTTGGACTGCTAGGAGATCAAATCAGTCAATCCTAAATGAAATCAACCCTGACTGCTCCCTGGAAGGACAGGTATTGAGGATGAAGCTCAAATATTTTGGCCACCTAATGCAAAGAGAGGACTCTCTGGAGAAGACTCTGATGCTGGGAAAGATTGAAGGCAAAAGGAGAAGGGGAAGGCAAAGGATGAGATGGCTAGACAGCATCACCGATGCAACGAACATGAAAATGAGCGAACTCAGGAAGATAGTGGAGGACAGGAAGGCCTGGCGGGATATGGTTCATGGGATCACGAAGGGTCGGACACGACTTAACGACTGAACAACAACAACAACAAAGAAGACAGAAACTTAGCAACTGCAATTGCTGATGGTGCTGCTAAAGTAGATGCACCTGCTGAAATGCCCTCACCTATACAAACTTTTAAAGGACCAGCATTCATGTTGAAAGGTTGGCCACCCCTGAATTTAGACTGTAAGCTGCTTGGGGCAAGGGCCTCTTTTTGCCAACTTCATTCTGCAGAAAGCAGGAGAGTGTTCACCACAGAAGTGGGAGGAGAGTGGAGTGTGTGGAGCAGCTGCTCCAGGCACAGGCGGACTTACCGGTCTCGTCGGGGCGCGTTTGTTGTTGTTTTGGCCCTCCCACACTCCCTGGAGCCGGAACGGTTCCGAAAGAGGTAGGAAACCGGGGGGTGGGGTGGGGCTGGGTAGGTGGGCGCGTCACATCACCTAGGCCCCGCCCCTTTCTCCAGGCGCCAGGAGGCCTGGTTACGCCTCTGGTTCACCAGAATCATACCTGAATGTGCATGTTGATGAAGTGCTCAGAGATGCCGCGGAACACCCACTCTTGGGAAGACACCGCCTCCTGCTCCGGGATTTGCCATGTTGGGTCAATACCATCGCAGTGGTACCAGACGGCGATCATGCCAGCAGCTTCACATGATGGCCAGACCTTTATCTTTGCACATTCAGGCACTGGAGAAGGAAGGGGAGGTCAGAGCCAGAGAAATGAGACCTTGCCCTAACCCTTGCCCTCACCACCACTCATATCATCTGCCCAGCGCCACGTCATTGTCACCAGCTCTGCGGAAATACACAGAGCCATCCCAACACTGGATGAAGAGGGGGTGCTCAGAAGCAACAGGGCTTCCCACTTCCCTTTTCCAGACACTAACCAAGGCTGGAACAGAAACACCAGCCCCATGGGCAGAGAAAAACCCCAGAGGCAGCACGAATCCAGAAGGCTACAAGGACAGACCATCCGAAGAGTCCCCAACCCTTGGGCAAAAGTCAGAAGCTGCAAGGAGCATTAAACCACTCATCTGCATGGTCGTGGCAGCCCTCCAACTCTCAGGCTGCAGCAGCTGAGGTCCAGCCCCCTCCATATGGAAGTCGCTGCCCCCAAAGCAGTGCTAAACTTAACATTATCTACATGTATTAAATTGGCGCAGATTCTTGAGGGCCGCAATTTTTAGTTCCTCCCCCCACCCCCCGCTTTTAATCAACTCAAAGAAATACAGCTTGTTTACAGGAAAAAGCTAAGGCGAAGAAAGGCCGCAAGACACATGGTCACACGCACCCACAAAAAGAAAAATCACCTTTTTCGGCATATGGAATTCTGGTGCACTGGCCATCCTCACCCCGGAACTGCCAGCCGTGAAAGGGGCACTCTATGCAGCTTCCCACTACCTGGCCACCCACACCTAGGTTGGCGCCAAGGTGAGGGCAGTAGGCATCGACCACGTAAGCTTTCCCATCCAGACCCCGGAACACGGCAAACTCTTCGCCTGTAGGGCAGAGAGAGGGACCAAAGTTAGGGAAGGAGCACAGTGCTCAGGTGGGAAACGTTTCTTCGCTGTGGCTTCGCTCGGAGCCACTTCCTGCACCCACTCCTGGGAGGCTGCTGGCCAATGCTTACAAGAGACCAGGGAGTTTCAGGCGGATGTTAGGAAGGGAAGAGTTTTGCTCTTCTTCCCGAGTCTGCTACCACCTCTCTCTCGCCAATCGAGAGATGCAGCCCCGAGGTAAGGGAACAAATGTTCTCTTTCCTCCGTGACTGCCCCCCACTGTAGGATGCAGCGCACATGCTGTTGGCATGGTTGCATTGGCGATGGAAAGTTGGATAGGATTGGGCCCCAAGTGCAACCACCACGGAGACAGTCCTCTGCCATGTTCCCACCACTCAAAATTCAGATGCAGACAACAACTGGGGATAAGGTCTTTAAACCCACTTTCTACACGTGGTCATTCAGATGTAGACTTAAAGATGCCACTATTGTGAGCAGAGCCCAGAAACGCAATAGGCACCCCAGCAAAGCTGCTGGAGACAGAAGGGGAAATCTATTCCAACGAGTGCTGTTTTTCCAAGCAAAAGTGAAGTTTGCCAGATGCCAGAGCTCCAAGGCTGTCTAGTAATTCTATATTGCAAGAGAGTCAGTACTCTGTACATGCTCAACAGAACGGTAATTTGAACAATTCGTGCTTTTCTAATATGGCCAAAGGCACTTCAGCCAAGCATGGTGTTGGCTCCATGGTGTTGGCATGGTGACATCAAAATTGTCTCTGTCTCCCCCCCCAGTAGCTGTCCACGTTTAAGTGGAAACTCCCCCCCCCTTTTTCTCTGTCACAAACTCTGTCTTCCGTTCAAGGTAATTACAGCTAGTTAAAGCATAGGTGGCCAACCCGCGGCACGGGTGCCACTTAGAGCCGGTTGAAGTGGTAGGCACTGCCGTTCCTGCCAAGTGACGAAGTCCTTCTCTCGACCCCAGTGCGCTTTTCCGAGCCTGTGGCACTAGAGGGGTCTCTGTACCCCACTGCACCTTATTCTTCTTGAGCAGTCACTGTGCTTTTAAAAAATATTTTCATTACCTTAGATTTACTTATTTATTTAAGGGGCACACTCAAGATTATCTACATAAAATGTGGCACATGACGGTGTGCCACGGGTTGGCCACCACTTAAAGGAACGTAGCCAGAGGGAGAGAGAGAGAGAGAGAGAGAGAGAGATGTTTTCCCATAAGAGGCCCACCGTTGCTTTTGCCCTTTGCTTTACTCATCTTCCTCCTCCCTCCCTCCCTCCCCCATCCCTTTTAGCCTGTGTGTTAGGGTTAGCCTAGAGACCATGTGGAATTTCAAAGGGTGTGTGTGTGTGTGTGTGTGTGTGTGTGTGTGTGTGTGTGTGTGTGTGTGTGTGTGTGTGTGTGTGTGTGTGTGTGTGTGTGTGTGTGTGTGTGTGTGTGTGTGTGTGAGAGAGAGAGAGAGAGAGAGAGAGAGAGAGAGAGAGAGAGAGAGAGAGCCTGTTCGGTTGGACACTTGGTTTAGCTCTCAGCTTCGTTTCTCTCTGAACCTGAACTGTGCCCCCACCATGAATACGTAAAATGTATACATATAAGAACATGCTCACTCTTTTGTTCTTGGTTCAGCCCCTGTGATTCGTTTGGGCTGCAGAGGCGGAACAACCTCCCCCGGCGCCCGGAGCAACGGGGGAAGTTGGCCCCCCCTCTAGAGCGTGGCCCCCCTCCGGAGTGCGCCATGGCCTTCGCTCCGGAGGGGGGGGTGCCACGCTCCAGGAGGAGGGGGGAGCGCTCCGGGAGGGAGCGACCCCCCCTCGCTCGGGAGAGCCGGCCGGGGACACCTTCCCCGGCCGGCTTCCCGGGGCCTTCTGAGGAAGGCCCACTGCGCACGCGCGCGCATGCTCAGACTTACTGAGGGAAAAACGGAATTCCTACCTGGGAATGTCCTCTTCTGGGAGGAGGAAGGGGTGCATTCGTGGACTCTTGGGGATGCCCCTCCCACTCCATGAGTCAGGGTCGGATTGGTCAAAAGCCTCCTCCTATGGGAGGGCATCCTCTCTCAGTTCTCAGTCCAGAGCTGTAGAAAGGGGAAAAAGGCCCTCCACGGGCACCTGACCAAAGGGTCTAGGCTCAACTGGTCAAAAGGTGCAACAATAAACTAAACAGTGAGAACAGAACAAATTCTAAACAGAAAAGAGGTCTGGGTGTAGGAGCGGAACCTCTAGCGTTGTCACTATGGGTAGATGAAGATAAACAAGCAAAAACATGGTAAGCCATAGTCCAGAGGAAAGTGACGAACCAAACACAGGGCAGCCGCTAGGCCCGCGAGCAATCTGCATGATGAGAAGAACCAGCACCCAGTAAAGCTAGAGAATAATGGCTGCTTTTCCCTTGAGCCGCCGCAACAAAGGGCGGGACGAATGCACCCCTTCCTCCTCCAAGAAGAGGACATTCCCAGGTAGGAATTCCGTTTTTCTCTGGAGGGAGGAAGGGGTGCATTCGTGGACTCTTGGGATCTCTCAGAGCAGTACCAACTAGGGTGGGAAGAGAGCGGCGGTCCATTAGTGCGAGACCACCCTCTGCAGGACTCTCCTGCCAAAAGAGGCATCGGTAATCCCCGCAAGGTCTACTCTATAGTGTCGAACAAAGGTATGTATTGAGGACCATGTCGCCGCCCTGCATATATCAGCAATCGACGTGGCCCCCTCGAATGCTGCTGAGGTGGCCGCACCCCTAACCGAATGGGCTGTAATCCCCACAGGGGGTTCCTGTCCTGTGGCCCAGTAGGCGAGCTCAATAGCCTCTCTTAACCACCTCGCCAGAGAGGATGAAGACGCCCGCCTCCCCATATTTGTACCCCGGAACATTACAAAGAGTGCCTCAGATTTTCGAATGGCTGCTGTTCTATCCAGGTAATACCTCAGATCCCTGCGCACATCTAAAGTGTGCCAGATCTTTTCCTGAGACTGTGTTGGGTTCTGGTAAAAGGAGGGCAGCACCAATTCTTGGGCCCTGTGAAAAGCCGAGTTAACTTTGGGAATAAAGGTGGGGTCCGGGCGAAGAATCACTCTGTCAGGATGAAAAACACAAAGCTGAGAATTAGTGGATAAGGAGCCCAGTTCGGACACATGGCGTGCCGATGTGACTGCCACCAAGAACAATACCTTCAGTGTCAAATCCCTTAGAGGTGTAGTGGCCAAGGGCTCAAACGGTTTACCTGTCAAAGCGTCCAACACTCGGTTTAAATCCCAGGTAGGGGTCCTGTGAATAACAGAGGGGTTTAGCAAGCCCACCCCACGGAGAAAACGTTTAACATGGGGGTGAGTGACCACCTTGTGACCTATACCAGTACCCAGGGTACTATTTAAAGCGGCCACTTGCCGACGGAGTGTATTGGTGCTAAGCTCCAAATCCAAACCACACTGCAAAAAGGACAAGATGTGATGAACCTTTGGCTTCATGGGATCTACCCCCATCTCCCGGCACCAGCTGACAAATCTCTTCCAGGTCGCCCCGTAAGAGCGCTGCGTGGACCCCTTTTTAGAGGCCAGCAAGGTAGCGATCACCTTGTCCGAGTAACCGCGGGACCTCAAAGCCGCCCGCTCAACCTCCACGCAGTCAACCTGAAAAGATGAGGCTGCGGGTGCCAAACCGGGCCCTGTGTCAATAGGTCTTGCCTTGGAGGTAATGGCAGATCCCTCTGGACGGACAGATTCACCAGGGATGGGTACCAAGGCCTCCTGGGCCACCTGGGAGCCACTAGGACAACTTCTGCTTGGAGGTCCTTTATCCTGCGAATCACCCGGGCAATGAGAGCTATTGGGGGAAACGCATACAGCAGGCCGGTCGGCCAGGGAGAGTGAAGAGCATCCACCCATTCTGCCCCCTGTTCGTGCACCCTTGAGAAGAACCGGGGGAGATGGGAGTTTTTGCTTGTGGCAAACAGGTCCACTACTGGCTCGCCGAAAGTAAGAGTGATCAGCGAGAAAACGTCTGGGTGGAGACGCCACTCCGCCTCCTGTAACACTCTCCTGCTCAGCCAATCTGCGGATATGTTGGACGCCCCAGCCAGATGTTCCGCCCTCAGTGATGCAATGTTCATCTCTGCCCAATACATCAAAATCTCGGCTTCGCGTGCCAATCGCCGCGACCGAGTGCCCCCCTGCCTGTTCACATAGGCCTTGGCTGTAGTATTGTCCGTTCGTATCAGGACATGCTGACCTCTGATCTTGTCCAGAAAGTGGGCAAGGGCCAACCGGATAGCATGCAGTTCCAGAAGGTTTATACTGAGTTGGGACTCTGAGCGAGACCAGAGCCCCTGCGCCATGGACCCCAGCATGTGGGCTCCCCAGCCCAGGAGACTCGCGTCTGTCGTAATCACTAGACGCTCCGGGAGAACTAAACTGACTCCCTGGGATAAACGTGTCTCCGCCGTCCACCAACTCAGTGCGCTCCTGATCTGCAGCATCATAGGAATTTGAAGGTGTCATTGGCTCTCTATGTCGTTCTGGAAAGGACTCAGGATGCGCTGAAGGGGACGCATCCGGGCTGGGGACCAGTTTACCACATCCTGACAGGAGACCATCAGGCCCTGAATGGATGCCAGAACCATCAGGTCCACCTGTGAGGCCCTCATCGTGTCATGTAGGATAGTCTTGAATTTCTGCTGTCTGCCGGGTGAGATCGAAATCCTGAACAGGTGAGTATCTACCAGCAGACCCAAGTGTTCCAACCGTTGAGATGGGGAAAGTGCGCTCTTCTCCCGGTTTATTATGAAACCCAGACTCTCGAGACAATCCAGAGTCTGCCTCACATCCGCCAGTGCCCGCTCTCTGCTTGCGGACTTTATTAAAATATCGTCCAGATACGGAAAAAGGGTAATACCTATCTGCCTGAGGAACGATATTGGTGCGATTAGCAGTTTTGTAAACACCCTCGGGGAGGATTTGAGCCTGAAGGGGAGAGCGCGGTACTGGAGGTGTAGGGATCCGTAACAAAAACGGAGGAACCGACGATGACGTGGCCGAATGGGGACGTGAAGATATACCTCGGACAAATCGATTGAGGTCAACATGTCGCCCTGGTCGAGAGCCATGACAATGGATCTCCACGTCTCCATCTTGAAACGGCGGCTGCGGATAAAGCGATTCAGCCACTTCAGATCTAAGATGGCCCTCCAATCGCTGTTTCGTTTGGGGACCAGAAAAAGAGTGGAGTAAACTCCCGTCCCTCTCTGCGTCCTCGGAACCATCTCTACCGCCCAGATATCTAGTAAATGCTGAATGGCCGCCATTTTCAACTGGTGTTTCTCCGGGATCCTGGAAACTGGGACCCTCCAGAACCTGTCCCTGGGTTTTCTTACAAATTCTAAAGAATAACCTTCTAAAACCGTTTGTTGCACCCACGCATCGGTTGTAACAGTAGCCCACCGGTGCGCGAATTGCAACAGGCGTCCTCCAATAGTGAAGGAGGGTGCGTCTGACCTGGCGTCAGACGCGTCGGTGCTCTTTGTGGGGCTTGGAGGTGGTGACGGCGTTCCCCCCCTGTGGACGTCCCCTAGGAAAAACCCTAGATTTATTCCACCTGCTCCTGGGTCTTGGGCCGTCACTGGAGCGGGGGTATTGTCGAAAGGGCCGTTGAGAATAAGGCTTTGGCCTAGGGGCCTCTTTTTTAGTGGTCGGGAGGACTTTTCTCTTATCCTTATTCTCAATGAGAAGAGGTTCGAGTGCCTGCCCGAAAAGCTTACCACCTTGGAAAGGAATGCCCACCAATCTCGTGACCGAACTGGAATCACCTTCCCAGGATCGGAGCCACACATTTCTGCGCGCTGCTACATTGGATGCAATAGCTAGGGCGCTGAAATGCAGCGCGTCCAGGGACGCATCCGCAGAAAAAGCCAGGGCCAAAGCAACCTTTCTTAGGGACATCTTGGCAGCCTTGGATAGGCCTGACTCAGATTTCTCCAGGTCCGTGATCCAAGAATACGCGGCTCTGCTGAGGAGGGAGTTAGCGGAGGACGCTCACAAGGCATGTGCGGAAGCCTCGAATCCCCTCTTAAGGGATGTCTCAATCTTTCTATCTGTGGGGTCTTTGGGCCCTCCCTCCCCCTCGGAAGGCAATGCAGCCACCGAAGATAGTGATGCGATGGGCCCATCAATAGTAGGGACTTTCAGACTCGGAGACGCGAGTTGGACTCTGTGTGTGAGGGAGGGCGCGCTGCCGCTTTTCGAGGAGGAGCAGCCGCTGCTGCCCCAGCCTGTCGGGCGCCCGGGCGGGCTGCTCCATCTGCGCCGGCGTAAATACGCCTCTGTTGGGCTGGACCTGTCTGTCACCCTAAAAGATTAAAGGAAACGCCTTATACCTCTCTCTTAAGACTGTGCTCTATAATTCCCTTTGGGTAGCAAACTCACAGCCACCAGGAAACGCTGACAGGCCATTTGGCGGGGACAACCCCATGTCAGTTTTTTAAGAGCAGTCAAGAAGCAACACTCAGTCACACACACACACACACACACACACACACACACACACACACACACACTGCAGCCAGAGCAACAGGCTGGCTTAGGCACCTCAAACACTTCCCCTTTTTGTTTATTTAAAATATTTCAATGCCACTTTTCTGAAGCTCAGAGCAGTACACAACAAAATATAAATAAACACATTTAAACAAAAAACAATTAAATCGATATAGGTGCGGTTAAAAGGTGCAAAAACAGCAACATAAAAAGAGCAATGGGGGGCCTATAGGTTCCTCCCTCCTCAGATGCCAAGCAGAATAGCTTTGCAAACCCCACTGGAAACCATGTAGAGAGGGGGCTGTTGTCCTCCTCAGATTTTCTGGCAGTTGGATCCAGAGAGACGCGGTGTCACAACAGAAAAGGTACCCAGAGCATTTCCAACCTTTCAATTCCTCTTCGATGGGTGGGGCGCCCTGGCTGGAGTTTACATACTGTATTTGCACATTCGCTTTTCACGCCCGTGAAAACACTACAGACAACAAGATGCAAAAACCCGTCCTCAGCCGTCGAGTTCCTTCAGGGTCCACCAGACCCAAGGAGGAGCACGCTCAGCTCAGCCTCCTTCCGCAGAACAAGGGCACTCTGCACGCTCTTAGAAGCCCTCTCCCCACTGCAGGCCCCTCGCCAAGCACTCACCCAGCGCGGACACGTGGCGCACCGCTCCAGGCCGTAGCTGCTCGGAGTCCAGGAGGCGGAACCAGCCGTTGGGGTAGACGGGCGGCAGCTGAACGGAGGGTTGGCTCCTTCTGTGCAACCTGCGCGCAACATTTGCGTGGGTCCAGCCAGGCTCGGGGAAGTAGCCCAGGGCCTCTGGGGGCCGGAGTAGCCTGAGTGGCTGGCGCACCAGCACAGCCACGGCTCCGCCGACAGCAGAAAGCGGCACCAGCAGGGCCCAGAGCCACAGCAGCCCCGACGGCTCCTCACTGCCCCAGCGCATCGCCACGAGAAGGCAGAGCAGCGCTGTCCCTGCGCCCCACAAGAGCGTGCTCAAGCCCGGCCCCATCCTCTTGCTGGTGCCTGCACCCCAGCAGCCATCGCTCTTATAGCCGCCACTGTCTAGGGTCAGGGACGGGACGGGACGGGCAAGGCAAGGCAAGATGCAATCAGCACACAGAAAGTATTGCCCCATAACCTTTTAAAATGATAAATGTTGCCAAGAGACTTGGGAAATATGTTTGCTGCCAATGACTTCTGAACCCAGACCAGACTGTGTCAAGGAAGAACGCGATGACAATGCCTTGTTTGTGTTCCTGCGCCATGGGTGTGTGGAGACATGCTGTAAAAGGGATACCCAAGCCATGAGTTATGCCAAGGGAAAAGCCTGATCAGCATTCAGCATTTCAGATGCCATGACCCAAAATGCTCCCAGCACGTAGGCACACTCCATTATCTTCCCCCTTGTGAAAGACATGGCCTTTTTCCCTGACTCCATTTTAGTTGCCTGACTCCGTCTTGCAGGCCTGAGTAGAAAATTTACAGCTCTGATGTCTTGAATCACTTGAGCAGTTAGACAGCTGCTGGTAAGCTAGCTAATTAGTGCAAGCCTGAGAACGGGACCCGTTATCTCGGACTGATAAGTATGGCCAGTTTGTCATTCCGGGCTGGTGGATCCTGGTACTCGTCAAGGACATCTTAATTGCAAACTATGTGCACCTGAGATTTACGGTTGGGAGGGTGACTTGGAGCACCGTGATGTCAGGGCCTAGAAACTTCGGTCCGTGGAAGCTTTTGATTGGCTATTTCCCAGTTACTGGGCAGAAGAGAACCAAAGTTTACTTAAGGGGTGCCATCCTTTGTTCAGTGCGCAGATCAGAATAACAGAGGCGTTGTGCGGTTGACCGTTGAACATCTCCAGTATGGAGCCATGTCCTATTCACGCTTATTGGGACGGATAGCTTAACATCTCCACCTTGTCCGTGCTATGAGAGCCTATTGGTGAGTGTTAGGGCCAGTAAGTTTTAGGAGATAGCTTTATTTGTTTTATGTCTGTTTGTCTTGTATACTATGCCTTTAAAGCCTTACAAAGATTTGAATGCCTTCTAATATGTAACTTTAATTTACTTTAATAAAACCAAAATATATTTTACAGGCTTGTGTGTCTGTGTTGAGTACAAGGGAAACGGAATTCTACCCAGCCTGCCTAGCTGCTTGGTTCACTACTACCAGTGCTACCAGTACTTACCTTTTTAAGACTCTGAGGCTTGAGTCTGGTTCTCCTGTTGGATGGAGAGGCCAGCCTTGCAAGCACTGAGGTTTTAGCCTAGAGACCCCAGCTTTCCCTGGAGCTGTAGGCCTGGCGTACCAGGGTGGTGGCAGTTGATCTACCCTTGGGTTGTTGCCCAAGTTAAGGATATTCGGTTTCTCTGATTTAGTCACTCCTGCTGGAGCTAAGTCAGGCGGAACTGAGTAGGTAAACTTGTACTTGTCGATTTGGTTTGATTCGGTTAAGATCGTGGGGATCTGATTCTTTGGAGTTGTTTTGCCCTGAGAATCCGGACCCCCTGACAGTAACTGGGGGCCCTGTTTCATGCTTGTGCCAAAGCCAGTCTGGAATAGGTTCTCCCCTTAGTAAAACACCTTTAAGAACTACAGGCCTGCCTGTTCAGACTGTAACTACATCTTAACAGGAGGGACTGTGAGGTAATCAGAGGGCTGACGCTGCCTTGGTGCTCTGGTGGGCTAAGTTGACCAGGGGGGCGTTTGGCCGACGTTACCCGAGTGGGGTTCAGGGGTGAGCCTCTGGTCCTCCCAGGTATCACACCGCTCTCCATGGACATAGCCCTAAAGACTTGCAAAGTGACCAGTCTGGCAGGAAGAAGAGAGTCCGCAAAAGAGAAGCAGATACCAACGTCTGGCCCTGGGAAGGCCAATCTACATCTCCTGCAACTATGGAAGTCATCTACCCTCCTCCCCTTCCCCCAGTGTTTGTGTCTTCACCCCCCCACCAAAAAAAAAGGTGTACGTCCAACCCAAAATAAGGCAACTCCCTTTTTCAGTGTAGTAGCCACACTAACCCCTCCATTTTGCATAAGATATGCATCAAAAGGCAGGTTGCCAGTTTGCTCTCGAGCTCTCTCATCCTTCAGCTCTAGCTCTCTGACTCTCTTGCTCTCATCCTGATGGCCTCATGAGCTGGTGCTCTCTGGCTCCCCCCTTCCCCCCTCTTAACTTTACTTCTCAGTCACTCTACTATAGACTTCGGAGCCTGACCAGTTCAGAGCCAATTTCTTTCTTTCGTCCTTCTCATTCACTGCTGGCTTGTGCCATTACTACCCTCCTCCTGACTCTTAAGCTGGATTCACATATGACTGTGGATGTCCCTGCCCAGCATACGCGCTGATCAGGCGCTTGGAGCAGGGGGAGCGTCGCTCTGCTTGTCGTCCCTCCTGCTGTCCCGCCTTCTTAAGAAAGCGCAGCTGTGATTGGTTAAACACAACCGCACTCTGATTGGCTGAAGTCTTGTGAACTCTTGTTCTGCTTGCCTTTTCCTCTCGGAAGTTCTTGCCCTTACTTCAAGCACAAATTTTATATCATTATCCCAGAATGAACTGGGAAAATTTTGCGAGTTTTGCAATGACATTTTGCAATAACAAGGCTTGCTCTCTCCTCGTCCTGTGTTTACCGGGGTTTCCCTCTGGAAGAACAGTGGAATAGTAACCTCCGCGGCGATTGGAGCTACTTGTGATTGGCATGCATCCACTCTCCCCCCCTCTCACGCGATTGGTGGCTGCAGTAGCTCTGTGAACCCGCCCACAAGCTCCATGAGACAAGTTCCTCTGTGACATGGACCCAACCATCTCAAGCGATTCAAGCGTAAGTGCCCCGGAATGGTGTCCTATTTCATGATGAATATGCAAATATAGCTCAGCGCGGATCTGTGAAGCGCACAGCAGGGACATCCGCTGTCAAGTGTGAATGGGGCCTTACATAGGCTTACCCTATTTTTCAAACTGGGACACCCCCCCATACCCCCCGAGGTAAATAATTAATTAATGTTAAAGCAACGAAAAAGCAAGGCCAAAGAACCACAACCAATCGTAAACCACAACGAAAAAGCAATCAGAAACAGCCCCAACCAACCCCAAACTAGCATCCACAAGGAAAAAGCAATTCTAAAGCACAACGAAAAAGCAGAAAAAACAAGCATAAATGTCACCATCAATCAGAAATCCAAATAATTTATTCATTAGAAGGATTTCTTATCGAAGAAAGGGGGAGCGAAGTGCCCCCTCTTGCCGCGCGAAACGCGCTTGAAATTTTTAAATAAATAATTAATATTTCTATTAAAAATATATATTTAAAAAATACGCTTACCTGGTCGCTGGTTGCTGCTGCTGCTGGGGCCGCGGCAAGCAGGCTGTGGCGCGGCAAGCAGGCACCTGCAGAAGCACAGCCTGCTTGCCCGCGTTGCGCGAGCCTGCCCGAGGTTGAGAAGCAGGCTGTGCCTCCCAGCGGCTCCATGCAACACGGGCAAGAAGCAGGCTGTGCTTCTCCCGGTGCTGCTGCGAGACCAGCGGCACGGAGAGAAGCACAGCCTGCTTGCCCGCGTTGTGCGAGCCTGCTAGAGGCTCGTGCTGGCCGGGCAAGCAGGCTGTGCTTCTTCGGTCTCCCAGCGGCACCGCATGGAGCCGCTGGGAGACCGGAGAAGCACAGCCTGCTTGCCCGGCCAGCGCGAGCCTCCACCAGGCTCACGCAACACAGGCAAGCACTGTGCTTCTCCCGGTGCCGCTGACGACCGGGAGAAGCACCCGCTCGCCGCGCCGCCATCTTCTTTTTTTTTTAATTTCAAAGTTCCCGGCATCTTGGGTCACGAAATCTCGCGTGATCCAAGATGTCGGCGCCCTCATGAGATTTGGGCGCCGACATCTTGGATCACGCGAGATTTCGTGACCCAAGATGCTGCCCGGGAAGTTTAAAATTTTAAAAAAAGATGGCGGCGCCCATTCGTCCCCCGGGACCCGACCGGGAATCGGGTCCGATTTCCGGGACTGTCCCGGCGAAACCGGGACGAATGGTAAGCCTAATAGGCTTACCATATTTTTCAAACTTCAAACTGGGACACCCCCCCATAACCCCCCCCCGAGGTAAATAATTAATCAATGTCAAAGCAACGAAAAAGCAAGCACAAAGAACCACAACCAATCGTAAACCACAATGAAAAAGCAAGCACAAAGAACCACAACCAATTCTAAACCACAACGAAAAAGCAAGCACAAACAGCCAAAACCAACCCCAAACTACCATCCACAACGAAAAAGGCACCAGAAAGTAGAAAAAACAACCATAAATGTCAACAAAGCAGAAATCCAAATAAGAAATCCTTCTAATGAATTAGTTATAGAAGAAAGGGGGTGCAAAGTGCCCCCTCTTGCCGCGCAAAGCGCGCCCGAAATTTTTAAATAAATAATTAATATTTCTATTAAAAATATATTCAAAAAATACGCTTACCTGGTCGCTGGTCGGTCGTCGCTGGTCGCTGGTCCCTGCTGCTGCTGCTGGGGCCGTGGCAAGCAGGCTGGGGCCGCGGCAAGCAGGCACCTGGAGAAGCACAGCCTGCTTGCCCGGGCAGCGCGAGCCTCCAGCAGGCTATTTTATGTAGATAATCTTGAGTGTGCCCCTTAAATAAATAAGTAAATCTAAGGTAATGAAAATATTTTTAAAGCTCGCGCAATACGGGCAAGAAGCAGGCTGTGCTTCTCCCGGTGTCACTGTGAGACCAGCGGCACTGGGAGAAGCACAACCTGCTCGCCCGCGTTGCGCGAGCCTCCAGCAGGCTTGCGCAACACAGGCAAGAAGCAGGCTGTGCTTCTCCCGGTGCCGCTGGTCTCGCAGGGTAGGAAGCTCTTGCATGCAGATATGTTACATGACAGGTAACACCAGCTGTCTCCCACCTTTCTCTTCATAGGATCCTCCTTGGCCAGCAACACGCAGGAACAATGAGGTGGGGGAGCAAGCACAGCCCGGAGGCTGCAAGGAGGGAACCCCTCCCCCAGAAGCCCCGATGCGACCGGATGCCAAACAGCCAGTCCGGCCAGGTCCTCGGGCTGCTGCTGTTGGAGCTGTCACTGCTGGTTCCCATGGCTTGGCATGCCTGTGCACCCTCTCTCTCTCTTCCCCCCTCTGCAAGACCGATCCTTGCACACCCAAGACCGATCCTTGCGGCACAACGCTTTTCACCTCTCGCCATTGTAAAAATTGCCCATTGACTTCCATTCGCTGTTTCCTGGTCTTCAACCAGTTCCTAATCCACAAGAGGACCTGCCTTCTTATTCCCTGACTGTGGAGTTTTCTCAGGAGCCTTTCATGAGGGACCGTGTCAAACGCCTTCTGAAAATCCAGATATATAATATCCACGGGTTTGCTCACATCCACATGCCAGTTGACCTTTTCAAAAAATTCTAACAGGTTTGTGAGGCAAGACTTCCCCTTGCAGAAGCCATGCTGACTCTCCCTCAGCAAAGCCTATTCTTTTATGTGTTTTAAGATTTTATCCTTAATGAGACTTTCCACCATCTTCCCTGGAACAGATGTTAGGCTGACCGGCCTATAGTTTCCTGCGTCCCCCCTTCTTCCTTTTTAATGATTGGCGTGACATTAGCTATCCAGTGGCCGTTTTAAGAGACAAGTTGCATATTTGGGTCAAGAGGTCAGCAACTTCATTCTTGAGTTCCTTCAGAACTCTTGGCTGGATGCCATCTGGGCCTGGTGATTTATTGATCTTTATTTTGTCAATTACGTCTGAGACGTCTTCTCTTTTAACCTCTATTTGACTTAATTCTTTAGTCAGGGGAGGCCGTTCCAGCAGCGGTATTTGCCAGAGGTCTTCTGCCGTGAAGAAAGATGCAAAGAATTTGTTTAATTTCTCTGCAGTCTCCAAGTCCCCTTTTATCGCCCCTTTCTCTCCCTCACCGTCCAGCGGACCAACCATTTCCCTGGTAGGTTTCCTGCTTCTAACATATTTAATATTATTTCCTTTAATGTTGCCTGCCATACGTTCCTCAAAGCCTTTCTTGGCCTCCCGTATCATCTTTTTACATTTCTTTTGCCACAGTTTGTGCTCTTGTTTATTTTCCTCATTAGGGCTAGACTTCCATTTACGGAAGGAAGCTTCCTTGCCTTTTATAGACTAACTGTGCTTGTCATCATCATCATCATCATCATCATCATCATCATCATCATCATCATTTATTAATACGGTCAAAGACCAACAAGAACAGAATACAACAAGATTAAAAACAGAAACAAACATTATCAGAGCTAAAATTTAGCAAATGAGGACAAATAAAGCAAGAAATAAAGAAGCAGAGAATAATATTAATACTTGTCCTCAGTGTCGACAATACCTGTGCGAATTTTGCAAGCAGCTGCCAAGAAGCTTGCGCTCCAAATTGTGAACGGAGAATTAGTTCCCAACAGAAGTTTATTAGACATCATAACATCAGGCAAGTCCGGGAATTCCCTAGTCAGGGGAGAAATAAATTTGGAGCGGATACCCTGATAGAATGGACAGTGGAACAAGACATGTTCAGTTGTTTCTACATCTCCTGAGCCACAAGAGCATACCCTTTCAGAAATAGGGATCCTCCTATAGCGACCCTCGACAATTGCCGAAGGGAGCGCTCTCCACCTAGCTAGGAAAAAAGCCCTCCTATGCCTCGGGAACTCCAGTATTGTAAGATAGGTGGCTGGCGCAACTATATATCTGACATCCTCTGCAGCAAGAAAAGTTGGGGTTCTACTGATGTCTCCCTGCCTCTCATTATCTAATAGCCTCTGCCTTATAGTCGTTCTTGCATGAACATGATCCATTGCCAAAATGGCTTCGGGAGAAAACCCCACGTGCCTCAGCTTTGTGTCCCAGCTTTAAGCCAGGACAACTTTTGCATGAAGTTGTCATGCAAAATCAGAGATGTAAAGCTCTGGACATTGGAGTTTAGATTAAGCCAGATGTTAATAGAAGCAAGGGAAACCCTAGCCTCAACTTTTATCAGACCAGCGTCCAGACGCAAGCTTGCATTCGAAGCATAGCTGGACACTTGAAATATGGATCTAAGGAACTTAGATTGAACACGTTCCAGAGAGGCAAAACTGGAGGAAGGAGGTCCCAAAGTTGTTCCATATAACAGTTGGGACAAGATTTTGGCTTGATATAATTTAATAGCTGCTGGAATATAAAGGCCACCTTTGGTGTAGAAAAACTTGGTTACTGCTCGGGCAGATCTCTGCCCTGCCTCGGCCACAGATTCATGATGGGCAATTCTGGCACAGATGCTTGCAGCACTACCCCCAGATATTTGTATGTGGGCACCTGTTCTAGCCTATGGCTGTTAATACTCCAAGCCCTGATCTTGGGTCTCTTACCAAAGGATAGAACTTTAGTTTTCTGGTAGTTAATTACCAACTGGTTCTCTTCACAGAAAAGACTGAATTTCTTTAAAGCCCTTCTCAATCCCACAGGGGTTCTCGATAGAATAACAGTATCATCGGCATATAATAGCACAGGTATCTTACGATTGGCTAATGTCGGAGGATGAAAATCAGAATTGTTCAGATACTCTGGTAGGCTATTTATGTAGATGTTAAATAAAAGGGGTGCCAAAACACAACCCTGTTTTACCCCCTTGCATGTTGGAATTAAATTTGAGAGATGCCCATTTTTAGAGCATCTCACCTTAAGGGAAGTATTGGAATACAGAGTGCTTATCAAAAACAACAATCTGCGGTCTATAGAAGTGCCCTCTAGCTTCTCCCAGAGTTTAGTTCTGGAGATTGAGTCAAAGGCAGATTTTAGATCAATAAATGCCACATGCACGGAGCCAGATTTAACAGCAGCATATTTTTCGATAAGATGTTGCATAATCAGAATATGGCCTATTGTAGACCTACCTTCTCTAAAACCACCTTGTTCCTCAGCAAGTAGATTTTCCTGTTCAACCCAGCATTTGAGTTTAACTAACAAATGGCCTGCATACAGTTTGCTAATTATACTTAGCAAACTTATCGGCCTATAATTAGCTGGATCTTCCCTCCTACCTTTCTTAAAAAATGGGACTATGACCACCTGCCCCCACTCCTTTGGTATACATCCCGTTGAATCGATGTTCGTAAAGAGGGAGGCTAAAAGTGGGGCCCACCAGTCAACATTATTTTTTATTAGTTCTGGAGGGATGCTATCAATACCAGGAGCTTTGCCATTTTTAAGTTGGTTAATTAAAGATGTCACCTCTTCTATTGAAACTGGGGGCCATTGAGGTAGGTCATCTGGCTTTTGCACAGGCCCTTTGTATGATGGGTCTGTATATAACTTTTGAAAATAAATTTCCCAGGTGCTTGCTGAAATAAGGGAATCTAGAGGGGAAGAATCTTCGAAGGAGTAATTGGATATCATTTTCCAAAAGTGGACTGAATTTTTCTCCTTAGCTGCTTGAATTAATTGCTCCCATTGGACCATTACATCTGCCTTCTTCTTCTTAGCCACTATGTTCTTATATCTTTTTTTAAGTTGTAAAATATGTTGGCGAGAGGCCAGAGTATCGGCACCAGGATCTGATCTATATAATTGATAAGCGGAGTTAAGCTCCTGTTTGGCTTTAACACAATCTCTATCAAACCACCTTTTAGAATACCTGCGTGTTTGGCTAACTTGTGGGCAAGTATCTTGTACCAGTAAAGATTTCAGTCCCCGAGTAATTTGCTCGTAGGGAGACAAGAAATCATTGTCCCCATCATTATTCATAATGGCCCTTCGAGAAGGTACAATACTCTCACCCGCCAAGAATGCTTTTGCCTTTAGTTCTAGCCGGGGAGTCCACCTAACACAGCAACCCTCCCGTTTTGAGGGCTTAATATGTAATCTAGGGGAATTTTTGAGATAAACTTGTTGCGATGGCAACTCCGTCCGCAAAAGGAGAGGTAAGTGGTCGCTATCTAAGTCAGGAAGTACATGCAGGCTTCTAACCCAGGGGAATAGATTGTCACTAACCAAAAGGTAATCGATAGTACTACACCTAGCTCCTGCCATGAAAGTAAATTCCCCTGGATAGTCCCCGACTATAGCTCCATTCAAGATATGGAAGTTAAGTCTATTGGCCATAGCAACCAGACAGGAGCCAGCATAATTTGCCTTACTGTCCTTTAAAAGACGCGGAAAGTGAGGATGAGTATAATCAGTGCCCTGTTTCACAGTAAGCCCTTCAATCTTCCCATTCAGAGGAGGGGCTTGTGAACCAATTCGGGCATTAAAATCACCTCCCAAAAATACCATATCAACTGGATTATCAAGGGTTAGATCTTCAATGTATTGTTCTAAATCCGCCCAGGTCTTAGTTATATGGGCATTTACTTGTTGAGGAGAAAGATAAACATTGACTACTAGAACTGTCACAGCACCTAACTCAATGCGAACAGCCACAGCCCTCTGGTCCAAAGAACGTAACTCTTTGCATCTTGCATTCAGGGAAGTGGAAACCAGAATACCCAAACTCCCCTTCAGCCTCCCCGGTCCTACCCCAACAGTAGCCCCCTTACTAAAGGAATTAAAACCATCTATCCTGAGTTCATTGGCTGTCCAAGTCTCCTGGAGCAAGATTATATCATAGTTCCGATCAAAAAAGGAATAGCCATGACTTTTGCAGCGAGTCCAACCTGCAATGTTCCAGGAGGCAAGTTCTAGCAATTTCCCTGAGCCTGGCTCAGGTTAATTATTGCACAGTCAGACTGGGCCTGTATTTCCTTGCTGTTGCATTGGGCTACAGTCACCAGTTATCGCACATAATCCAGGGTCATCCGAAGGGACAATCACATTGGAAACTAACTGTGCTTGTTAGCCATGTCAGCACCCTCCTGGACATAATCGAGCCCTTCCTCCTTTGTGGGATATACTCCCGCTGGGCCTCTATTACTGTTTTTTTAAACAGCCTCCATGCACTCTTCAGAGATTGGACTCTTTTTACCTTCGCTTTCACCTTTTTTTTTAACTAGTCTCCTCATTTTGAGGAAGTCTGCCCTTCGGAAGTCAAGGGTTTTTTTTGTCAGATTTGCTCGGCACTCTTCCCCCCCTCCCCACTTGCATGGTGAAACAGATCGCAGCATGGTCACTGTTCCCCAACGGTTTGGTAACATTTACATCCCTGATCAGATCTTGAGTGCCACACAATATCAAATCCAGAGTCACCTGTCCTCTGGTCGGCTCCATGACTAGCTGCTCTAAGGCACAGTCATTTAGCATATCCAGAAATCCAGTCTCTCTTTTATGACCAGAGCATGAATTGACCCAGTTGATGTGAGGATAATTGAAGTCCCCCATGACCACAACCCTGTCTTTCATTGACACCTCCCTGAATTGCTTCCTCATTTCAAGATCCCCTTCAGGTTTTTGATCTGGAGGACGGTAGCAAACCCCTACTATTACATCGCTCCTCGAGCCTGGTAATCTAACCCACAGTGATTCTACGGAGGGGTCAGAGCCCCCCTCAAACTCTACTCTGGTGGATTCTACCCCTTCCTTGACATAGATGGCCACCCCGCCTCCAACACGCCCCTCTCTGTCCCTCCTATAGAGTTTATATCCTGGAATTGCAGTATCCCACTGGTTCTCCGCATTCCACCAGGTTTCTGTTATACCTATTTCAATGTTTTCCCTAGCCACCAAACATTCCAGTTCTCCCATCTTTGCCCGTAGACTTTGGGCATTTGCATAAAAGCACTTATATACCAGGTCCCCCAAGAAGAGCTGCATGTTTGCACATTTATCCCTGCAGCCTCCTGTCCTGGTAGACTGGCTATCATGTCCCATCACACTACCACTCCTAATTCTTACTCTGTTATTACTTGACTGTTCCCAATCCTCTGCACCCTCATTCCCTAGGGATGAGGAGTCCCGAACCGCATGCCCCTCGGCTCCTGTCGGCTTTCCTCCAGGGGTTAGTTTAAAAGCTGCTCTGCCACCTTCTTAATGTTACGTGCCAGCAGACTGGTTACATTTTGATACAAGAGAAGCCCGTCCCTCTTGTACAGGCCCGGCTTGTCCCAAAACGTTCCCCAGTGCCTAACAAACCTAAACAAGATGAGCTCTTTACTTGTAAATATACTTTATTTATTTGTTTCTAGATCACCTTTTTTTAAAGTCTCGTAAAGATAGCTGGGTCCCAATAGAGTGTCATTTTAGAAAGTGGGTCCCGGTGTTAAAAAGTTTGAGAACCATTGAACTAGAGTATTGCACGTGCACAAGGGCCAAAACTTGCAGCATTTAGAGGACAGTGCAGTGTTACAGTTTATAAAGCAAAGTAGATACAGCCATACTCCCAAGTTACCTCTAAGGCATCTTTCCTGCCACCAGCTTTTCAGAATTAGGTAGGACAAAAATCCCTGTAATTTTCCATAGCATGTAGCATTTATGACCCAACAATAAGACCATCTTTGGAAACCTGGCATGCATTGCCCCTCCCCATGAAGACCAGGATGCTCAATCCTTCACACAACAGGAAAATTAACTGGAGATTTAGTTTTAATACTCACACCAAAGTGTTTTTAAAATATGCCAGGCAAGGATATAGGCTGGAGCCTCCTTTTGCAAGTGACAAGTGTTTAGTGGAAACTGGGCTGTCTGTCTAGGCTCAGAGGCTGATCTTGCCATCCTCACCACGATGGAGAAGAGGTTCCGTGCCTGGGTTCCTTGCATTTGAGTGCCCATGGTTAAAACTACACCCCCACACACACCCACATTAAGTGGCGCTGCTGGGGGCTACAGTACAAAACAAACATTTGTATCTCCTATATTCCGTGCAGACTAAGAGATCCTTTTCCCACTACATCACTTTGGCACACAGCTGCTAGATCATGGAGGAACTGAGAGGAGAGACGCAGGTCCTTGCAACCCAAAAGATAGTAAGACACTAGTGGTCTTTACTACCTTTTGGGTTGCAGGGACCAGTGTGTAGATGTACTGACTATGGGGCATCCTGACAGAATACAGACGTGGACTGCTTGAGGGAGGCTGCAAAGTCCTTTAAAAAAAAAAACCACAGCAGATTCCCACAGTATCCTAAAGTGTTGAGAGGTCAGTGCTTTCAAATGGTTTCTCAGAATTAAATGTGGGGAAATAAAAGTCCATGCATGTTCTACATGGCCGGCCAACCAACCTTGATCCTAGGCTCCCAAACCATGCTTGCAACACAGAATTGTCTCCAAATGCAATAGAAAGAGTTCAGTGCCCCTTATTCAGCCTGACCTGACTGCGAGGAACAAGTCTTGGATGCATTCACCAGTCCAGTGGCGCCTTGTGACTCGTGAGTTTGGGGCTGTTCTCACTGTAGAACTGGGAGAACCAGCGCCTGTACTTCTGGATGGGACCGTCCTCCTTCACCAAGAGGGGGTTGGAGACATAGCGCTTGTTGTTCCAGACCATAACATCCCGCTGAAACTGGGGAGGCAGAAAGACCGACAAGCACAGGAGTGAGGGAGGATAAAAAAAGAGAGGCAAACCCTGTCTGCAGCCTCTGAAATAAGGACCAACCACAACTACGCTCACAGCTTTGCATACTGAGACATGCAAGCCTTCCCCAGGATGAGTTACATAAGGCTACATAAGACATTTTTTCTAGCGAAGGGGAGACGCAAGGAGTTCTGCAAGATGTTGAAAGTCACTCACAGACTACCTGAATGCTCTCTGTCCCACCCACTCAGCTTTGGAGATTTCACCACCCACTTTCAGCATTATGAGCTGTGACACACACACAGCCCAGAAGGTGCCTAAGTACTTGTAGGAAACAGTGCTATTCCATATGTCAACCCTGAAGTTAGTCCCATTGTGTTCAAAGGGGCTTAACCCAGAAAAGCGTTTTAGACTAGACCAAGCCACAGAGGCATGCAAGAAAGCATGTCACATGCGAGAATCTCTGCCCCCAACCAAAACACAGCTGGAGCAAAACTGAAACATCAAATAACCATAGGAGCCTCCTTCCCTTTCCAAACCCTACAAGGCAGAGGCTCCAGCAGAGAGCATGCTAACACTGGCTCCGACTTGGGCATTGCTCTGTTTTTTGATGTTCATTTCATGATCAAATTTCCAACTCTATAAACGTTGGTCCAGTAGGTATCATCTTACTATTAATGAACTGCATTTGTATGTTTACGGCATGCTGTAAAGAAGAATCCCACTCAAAGCACGTCAGGACTGTGTCAAGGACACTGCCAGTGTGCCTTGGAGGTCTATTCGCATTGCCTCCTTCTGCTGCTGAGCTCCTCACTCCAGGGAGCAGGAGAGCTGGGGTCCAAACATGCCTTGCATTTCACAACTGGTAGGAAGCAGTTGCTCAGCCCACTCATGTCCCCTCCCTCCCACCCTCCCTCTCTCACCTGGATGCATTCTACCCAAAATAAAAACTTGGCGACAAGAGCTGGTATGTGTCGCTGGTAGTACATCCGTTGGATCACAAGCTGCTGGAGAGGCTCCACAGGCGTTGTGCTGTGAATGATGACTGCATGGCCCAGGTAAGCATGCTGGAAGGTAAAGAACGCCAGTCCGGGTCCCACCTGGCACATGTAGGCATGAGAGGACAGACTTAAGCAGCATAACTGCAACCTCACAAGCTAAGAGCACATTAATGCAAAAGAAGACTTTCATGACCACTAGGTTCGCAGAGTAAAAGGTTTTCAGGTTTAAAGGACTGCTAGGAGATCAAATCAGTCAATCCTAAATGAAATCAACCCTGACTGTTCCCTGGAAGGACAGGTACTGAGGCTGAAGTTCAAATATTTTGGCCACTTAATGCAAAGAGAGGACTCTCTGGAGAAGACTCTGATGCTGGGAAAGATTGAAGGCAAAAGGAGAAGGGGAAGGCAAAGGATGAGATGGCTAGACAGCATCACCGATGCAACAAACATGAAAATGAGTGAACTCAGGAAGATAGTGGAGGACAGGAATCACGGGTTCATGGGATCACGAAGGGTTGGACACGACTTAACGACTGAACAACAAAGGGTAAAAAAGTTCCAAACTCCTCCTAAACAAAGGAACTATTAAAGCATAAAAAGTTCTTATTATTACCCCGACGATCCACCAGTCCAGCAACTCCTGGGTGGCATTTTCGGGGGTGAGGTTTCCAGAATATCCTTCCCAATACTGGAAGTCCTGAAACAAGTGATAACAGAGCTGCAAGGGCCCCTGATCTTTATATCCAGCAATTGAGCACCTCTAATGTTAATTGGTGCAACAATTCCTTTCAATTTAAAGGAGAAGGGGCCACTAGGAAGCATCAAAGAACGATACTACAGATGTGGCCCCTTCTTTAAATTGAAAGGAATTGCTGGATACAAAGATTGCAGCTCTGTCATCACTTGTTTCAGGAGTTGCTGGTGAAATGTTGAGGTAATAGAACTTTTTTATGTCCTACGAATTCCTTTGTTTAGGAGGAGTTTGGAACTTGTTTACTCTACATGGCCTTTAAACCTGAAAATCGTTTACTCTGTAAGAGCACATTCGTTTGTGGAACTTCTATGTTCAAGGCAATACATATCAATTCCAAAGGTCAGGGACAAATAGGGTGGCCTGTCCCCCAACACACCTTGCTTGCGCTACAACACACCATATCACGCCATGCATAAAACTTCTAGAACTTGCTGCCAATCACTAGCTTAGGCAACTTTAGCAAAAAGAGATACCACCTTGCCCAACCTCTTTTCTGGGCAGCTCAATGAGATAGCCCACTGTCGCCAGGAGCCTGCTTTTACAGTTTTCTTGTGCAACCGGTACACCTACCTGCCTGGTTGAAATGTCCATGTCCAGCAGAGAGCAGTGTTTGCCAAAGAGCGTCAGGCTGTGCTTCACATTCCCCCGGGTCTGGTGGGTGTTGGGCTCTGGTTCCGGCTGCCACTCTACCTAGGAGAGGAGAGGCCAGAAGAAATCGATCGATATGGGGTCCTCACACTCTTGGCACAGTCTTCTCTTGACCCAAACAAGAAAGACAGTCCATTGCAGTGTCACAGGTGCAGAGGGGTGGTAAAAATCAAGACTCATCATCACGGGCATAACCTACACGCCACACGTAAATCCGGTAAACCATCAGGGAACCCTTCTGGAAGGCGCCAGTGTTATCAGCACCCGACCCAAAAACAGGAAGTCCCAGGTGCTCTGGAGGAAAGCCACGACAGGCATTTGTAATGTAGATCTGTCCTCCAGTGTCAACCATGTACAGAAGTAATTCTTACTACACCGGCTAGGTATACTGTGTTAATTGGTTTCAGGGCAGTATACTACACTGCTGTCTGTTACCCGGGGCAAACACACAAGGGAGTAACTGAATTCAAGTTGCTGTGAATGGAAAAGTGCAAGGCGCTGTCTTGGGGGCTGATGGCAACATGCTAAATGAGAGAAGCACAACCCTGGCAATGAACTGGAAGTCCCAGGGACTGACTTGGTGATGAAGTGTGCCAAGAGAGCCTACAGTAGTAGGATTTGTGTCTGCTTGGTGCTGTTTAGACTGTAGTTGCTGCTGTTATTATGCTTGCAATTTTATTGTATTTTATATTTTTATTCAATTGCTGTTAGCTGCCGTGATCACTTTGGCAGCAAGGGGAAAAGCAGGTTAAAAATGTTTTTTAAAAGCCATAGTTAATCAGAATTCAGATTTCTTTTTCCCCTCCTATTATATAGATACACCAGATGGGGTGTCCTACATCTGCCCAGCTGTTTGCTATATGCACAGAGCAACTAGCAATAGGAATACAGAATGAGAAGATTGAGTAGACATTGGGCAGTAGAATAAGGGAACTAGATACTAAAGCATTATCACAGCTTTACTCCTAAAATTGGCATTGAAAGACAAGGATAAAATTATGTTGTTTACTGGAAGAAAATATAAAAGAAGCGGTATGGTAGAAGTCACCAAAGGTGTGGCAAAAATACACGGCCATAGCCAAAGGGACTCTTTGGTCTTGTGGTGCCAGCAAATGTTATGGGTGTTGGGATAACCTCTACTTGGGAGGTTACCTAGGAGATTCTTAGCAGAGTTTGTTCCCTCTTACACCCAGGCAGACTGCTATTAGCTAAATAAACACACGAGGCATATGCTGAGTTAAGTTGCAAAAAGAAGAAGTTTACTCACGGTTCAGCTCATATATACAGCATCTGATTGAGACCAGAGGTTCAGTTCTAACTTAAGATGAAGCCCCCCCCCTACAGCTGGGGGCTTCCTGCATGAGGTCTGCTGTCAGGTGGCCACTTGGGCTCCAGAGCCCACATGGCACACGACCATCCACCTTGGAGTCAGGAGAGGAAGTGAATGAGAAAGCATGAAGAAGGAGGAAATATGGTCAAGGGGCCACGCCCCTTCCTTTAGACACAAAGAGGTCAAGGTAAAAGGTCTTTCAGGTGACCAGACGATACAGTGCCCCCCAGTGTCCACCCCAGTGTTCAGCAGACGAAAGCTGCTCATCTCCAACAATGGGACTATGAAAGAAAATTCTGGAGCGATGCATCTGCTGCTATCTCAGAAATCATGAGACACCCTACCCAGCCAACCCCTCTGAGAAGGGTGCTAAGATACCTAAAAGGTGCTGTTGGATCAGAACATCATTTGTTAAGTGTTGATCTAAGTGATAAAATACTAATCGCCACCAAATGGTGCGAGGATACCCCCTCACTTCAAGAACGGCTAGCCAAGGCATGGTGTATTGTCTCTTTGGCCAAACTACCCCACACATCACCTTTCAAACAGATACAAAGGCCATCTGCGCAATCTATAGATGCAAGATACCACAGAGCAATCCTGCCTATCTACCCGGTGGGCGGCCCAGGCCGCCCGCTGGATCCTATCCTCATTCTGGGCCGATCTCGATTGACCTGGAGGTGTACTTCGCACCCACCAGGGGATCTCTTACTTTCTCCGGCAGCCGCAGAGGCGATCTGGCGGCGGAGTAAGGGCGCCGCGATCTGGTGGCGGAGTTCGCGACGGTTTCCGGCCGCCAGATATTTCGTCAGGATTACGCAGCAAATGGATACCCACAGATTTTGATACTGGTGCTAGCTAAAATTGTTTATGAGGAAATCTAGAAGTTGATAAAATGTGCAAAGGGGGGAATAACATAGAACTGTTATTTATTGAATTAGTGTGATCATGTGGGGTGTATATGTGGACATATACTTCCTTTGCTTGTGGTGCGTCTGTGTTTTATACTTGCATGGGGGTTTGTGGAAAAAAAATGAACTGCTTCAGAGTAACACCTTTAAAAAAAAAAAGCCCAGGATTACTAAAATGTAGCATGGAATTGGCCTTTTCTGGCAAGTTCCGTTTAAGTCCGTTGGTAGGATATCCAAGCAGTTTGTCATCTAACAGCATTCCACTGCTGTGTTTTTGCCTTGACAAAGTCCTGAGAATAAGGAGGAAACGTTGGCAACTAAGAAACAAAGACTTTCATCTTTGCCTGTTACTTTGCATCTTTTATGTATGTGTCTGTAAGGGTACATGCTATAAAGAAAGTAACGCTGAAGCATCTGGTACGTTCTCTAAAACGTACCTCAGCATCTCTAAAAGAATACATGGCCGCAAATCCCATATTTCCTTTCTCTTTGAGCACCCAGGATTACTAGCTAATCTGACAAATTAGCTAGCTATTCCGACTAGCTAATCAGGACAAAACTAGACCCCATTGCAAAACAATGGGGTTTAGTTCTGTCCTGATTAGCTAGTCAGAATAGCTAGCAATGGGGTCACCACAAGGACAGTTCATTCGCCATGATGACACCGATCTCTAGCAAAGGCCAACCACCCTTCCAGGAAGAGAGCCTTGTTACCTGCCAGGTGTGCTTGAAAAATCCCCAGACTTTAGAGTTGCTGTATCGCAGGTCTGCTCCACTCATAAAGGAGGGACCATGGAGAAAGGAGAGGTGGGCTGTGTCAGCAGCGTTCTCTGGAATTTCCTAGGGTGATGGGAAAGAACAGCGGTTACCAGATGTTAGATGAACCTCTGCAGCTGCCTCATGATTAACCTCTGCGGCTGCCTCATCCCCAAGTCCAACCACAGGTCCGCCATAGTGCAGCATCGACCGGTGGCAGCTCTCCAAGGCCTCAAGACTTTCTTGGCCCTGCTACCACAGGCCTTCAGTACCAGAAGACGGTGGGAATCGACCCTGGAAACCTCTACACGCAGGAAGCGCATGCTTTGCCGGTGAGCCAAGCCAACAGAAAGTCCCCAGCATTCCCAGGGTTTGGTACTACTAATTATTTAGAGGAGTGCATCAGGAGACAGAATCTTAGCAACTGCAATTGCTGAGGGTGCTGCTAAAGCAGCTGCACCTGCTGAAACGCCCTCACCTATACAACCATTGAAAGGTCAGGAGCATTCATGTTGAAAGGTTGACCACCCCAGAATTTAGACTGTAAGCTGCTTGGGGCAAGGGCCTCTTTTTGCCCACTTCATTCTGCAGAAAGCAGGAGAGTGTTCACCAGAATCATACCTGAATGTGCGCATTGATGAAGTGCTCAGAGATGCCGCATAACACCCACTCTTGGGAAGACACCACCTCCTGCTCCGGGATTTGCCACGTTGGGTCAATACCATTGCAGTGGTACCAGATGGCAATCATGCCAGCAACTTCACATGATGGCCAGACCTTTATCTTTGCACATTCAGGCACTGGAGAAGGAAGGGGAGGTCAGAGCCAGAGAAATGAGACCTTGCCCTAACCCTTGCCCTCACCACCACTCATATCATCTGCCCAGCGCCACGTACATAAGAACATAAGAACATAAGAGCCCTGCTGGATCAGGCCAAAAGCCCATCTAGTCCAGCTTCCTGTGTCACACAGTGGCCCCACCAGATGCCTCAGGGAGCCCAAGACAACAAGATAACCTGTTTCCCGTTGACACTCCCTTGCACCTGGCACAGAGAAAACCCACTTCTAAAACCAGGAGGTTGCTTATGGCTTGTAACCTGTGATGGTCTTTTCCTCCATCAATCTGTCCAAACCCCTTTTAAAGGCATCTAGGCCAGGTGCCATCACCACATCCTGTGGCAAGGAGTTTCACAGATGAATTACACGCTAGGTAAAGAAATATTTTCTTTTGTCTGTTCTAACTCTCCATCCACTCAATTTTAGTGCATGTCCCCTGGTTCTGGTGTTGTGTGAGAGGGAGAAGAATTTCCCTCTATCCACTCTCTCCATCCCATGCATAATTTTATAAGTCTCAATCATGTCCCCCCTCAGGCGCCTTTTTTCTAGGCTGAAAAGCCCCAGACGCTGTAGCCTTTCCACATAAGGGAGGTGCTCCAGCCCACGAATCATTCTGGTCGCTCTTTTCTGCACCTTTTCCAATTCAACTATATCCTTTTTGAGGTGTGGTGACCAGAACTGGACACAATACTCCAGATGTGGCCTTACCATCGATTTGTACAAAGGCATAATGATATTGGCCGTTTTATTCTCAATCCCTTTTTTAATGATCCCGAGCATGGAATTGGCCTTCTTCACAGCCGCCGCACACTGGGTCGACACTTTCATCAACCGGTCCACCAGCACCCCAAGATCTCTCTCTTGATCCATCACAGACAACTCAGAACCCATTAGCTTATATGTGAAATTTTGGTTTCTTGCCCCATTGTGCATCACTTTGCACTTACTTACATTGAAGCGCATCTGCCATTTTGCTGCCCATTCTCCCAGTTTGGAGAGATCCTTCTGGAGCTCTTCACAATCCCTGCTGGTCTTCACCACCCGGAAAAGTTTAGTGTCATCTGCAAACATGGCCACCTCACTGCCTATCCCCGACTCCAGGTCATTTATGAATAAGTTGAAAAGCACCGGTCCCAAGTCCGATCCTTGGGGCACACCTCTTTTCACCTCTCGCCATTGTGAAAATTTCCCATTGACTCCCACTCGCTGTTTCCTGGTCTTCAACCAGTTCCTAATCCACAAGAGGACCTGCCCTCTTATTCCCTGACTGTGGAGTTTTCTCAGGAGCCTTTCATGAGGGACCGTGTCAAACGCCTTCTGAAAATCCAGATATATAATATCCACGGGTTCGCTCGCATCCACATGCCTGTTGACCTTTTCAAAAAATTCTAACAGGTTTGTGAGGCAAGACTTCCCCTTGCAGAAGCCATGCTGACTCTCCCTCAGCAGAGCTTGTTCTTCTATGTATTTTAAGATTTTATCCTTAATGAGACTTTCCACCATCTTCCCTGGAACAGATGTTAGGCTGACCGGCCTGTAGTTTCCCGGGTCCCCCCTCCTTCCTTTTTTAAAGATTGGCGTGACATTAGCTATCCTCCAATCCTCTGGCACAGTGGCCATTTTAAGGGACAAGTTGCATATTTTGGTCAAGAGGTCAGCAACTTCATTCTTGAGTTCCTTCAGAACTCTTGGGTGGATGCCATCCGGGCCTGGTGATTTATTGATCTTTATTTTGTCAATTAAGTCTGAGACGTCTTCTCTTTTAACCTCTATTTGACTTAATTCTTTAGTCAGGGGAGACCGTTCCGGCAGCGGTATTTGCCCGAGGTCTTCTGCCGTGAAGACAGATGCAAAGAACTCATTTAATTTCTCTGCAGTCTCCAAGTCCCCTTTTATCACCCCTTTCTCTCCCGCACCATCCAGCGGACCAACCGTTTCCCTGGCAGGTTTCCTGCTTCTAACATATTTGAAGAAGCTTTTATTATTCCCTTTTATGTTGCCTGCCATATGTTCCTCAAAGTCTTGCTTGGCCTCCCGTATCATCTTTTTACATTTCTTTTGCCACAGTTTGTGCTCCTGTTTATTTTCCTCACTAGGGCAAGACTTCCATTTACGGAAGGAAGCTTCCTTGCCTTTTATAGCCTCCTTAACTGTGCTTGTTAGCCATGCCGGCACCCTCCTGGACTTGGTTGAGCCCTTCCTCCTTTGTGGGATACACTCCCGCTGGGCCTCTATGACTGTTGTTTTAAACAGCCTCCATGCACTCTGAAGCGATTGGACTCTTTTTACCTTCCCTTTCAGCTTTTTTTTAACTAGTCTCCTCATTTTGGGGAAGTCTGCCCTTTGGAAGTCAAGGGTTTCAGTGTCAGATTTGCTCGGCACTCTCCCTCCGACATGCATGGCGAAACAGATCGCAGCATGGTCACTGTTCCCCAACGGTTCGGTAACATTTACCTCCCTGACCAGATCTTGAGTGCCACACAATATCAAGTCCAGAGTCACCTGTCCTCTGGTCGGTTCCGTGACAAGCTGCTCTAAGGCACAGTCATTTAACATATCCAGAAATCCAGTCTCTCTTTCATGACCTGAGCATGAATTGACCCAGTCGATGTGAGGATAATTGAAGTCCCCCATGACTACAACCCTGTCTCTCATTGACACCTCCCTGATTTGCTTCCTCATTTCAAGATCCCCTTCAGGTTTTTGATCTGGAGGACGGTAGCATGCCCCTACTATTACATCACTCTTTGAGCCTGGTAATCTAACCCATAGTGATTCTACGGAGGAGTCAGAGCCCCCCTCCAGCTCTACTCTGGTGGATTCTACCCCCTCTTTGACATAGATGGCCACCCCACCTCCAACACGCCCCTCTCTGTCCCTCCTATAGAGTTTATATCCTGGAGTTGCAGTATTTTGCTTCCCCCCAGGAGTCAGTTTAAAAGCTGCTCTGCCACCTTCTTAATGTTACGCGCCAGCAGTCTGGTTCCGTTTTGGTTCAAGTGAAGCCCGTCCCTCTTGTACAGACCCGGCTTGTCCCAAAACGTTCCCCAGTGCCTAACAAACCTAAACCCCTCCTCCTGACACCAGTGTCTCATCCACGCATTGAGACCCCTGAGCTCCACCTGCCTAGCTGGCCCTGCTCGTGCAACAGGTAGCACTTCTGAGAACGCTACCTTTGGGGTCCTGGATTTGAGCTTCCTACCTAGCAACCTAAATTTGGCCTCCAGGACCGCCCGGCTACATTTCCCCACGTCGTTGGTGCCAACATGCACCACAACCGCTACCTCCTCCCCAGCACTCTCTACCAGCCTATCTAGAGAAGAGGTGATGTCCGCAACCTTCGCACCAGGTAGGCAAGTCACCGTGCGGTCCTCACATCCGTCACAGACCCCCCTCTCTATGTTCCTGACTATAGAGTCACCCACGACAAGAAGCCCCCTTCGCCCCCTCCCCAGAGGAGTATCCATAGTGCGACTGGATACGGGCCCATCACCTGAAGAAGGGGTCCCCACTGTGGGATTGTTTCCCTCTTTTCCAGAGCAACGTCCTCCAGCCCTGAGACTCCCTTTCCTGAGCTGGCCAACTGAGGGTGGGATGATGCCTCCTCGTCCCTAGAAGTCTCACTCTGGTTCCTCTCTACCTGTCTCTGCTTCTCCAGGTCAGCAACCGTGGCTTCAAGGGAGCGAACCTGTTCCCTGAGAGCCTGGAGCTCTTTGCACCAAGCACACACCCATGACTTGTGTCCAAGAGGCAGATAGCCATACATGTGACACTCAGTGCAAAACATTGGATAGCCCCCACCCTTCTGCTGGCTGTCTGACTGCATAGCTTTTGAGTGTAAGTTATGGATTTATCAAAGTTTGGGTACCTTAATGTTGTTGGAACTCTCCTCTCTTCAAGGTTGTTGGAGCTCTCCTCTCTTCCTCTGTCCTCTCTTCAAGGAAAGTGCCGGGCAGTGTGTGGGGCCTGGCTTCTTTGCCCCGCTGCTGAACTCGCCCAGCTGCTTAACTTGCTGTGTCTCGTTTACCTTGGCACTTTGTGGCAGGGAGGCACTTGATCCCAGGAGGCTACTCGCTGCTCCTGAAAGGGCTCACTTGCAAACCAGCCCCAGATTTAAACTGTTGTGTAGCTCCTCCCCCTGCCTACCTGAAAGTTTGAAAAGATTGGCCTCTAAGGGGGGTGGGGCCTGATGGGGGTTACTGGCAGGAAATTCCTGTTGCTATTGTTCTTGCTGCTGCCTCAATTTACATCTGGCCTACTATACCATGCGGTCTGTATGTTTTAAACTGTATGTTTTAAATTCTGCTTAAGTTTAACTCTGCTTAAGGTGTAGTTTAGCTTGCTTTCTCCCCTTCTTTTAGCCTCCTCCTGTTTTGTTTTGGGCTCCTACTCTAAAGTAGACTCAGGTCTCTGCCCTGGGCTTTTACTCTTGAGTAAACACTGGTTTTACTCAGAGTAGACCTGTTTAGATTTGGACTGCAATTCTCTTTAGAATCAGCTCCCAGGGTTGTCCAGTTTCTGCCCCTGCCTTTAGATAGGTGCTTGTTTGTTTATTTGAATCTATTTAATTTCCCCACCTAGCTTCTGTGCCTGTGTCCTAGCTACTGGACCTTAAAATTCCCCTCCTCAGGTTATATTTAGTTCTACTTAGCTAGGCTTAGTTCTAGCTAGGCTTAGTTCTATCTTAAGTTTGAGGTAGCTTAAGGTAGCTTTAACCAAGTCCTTTACAGTTAATGGTAAATTAGTTAGACAAAGCTGCACAACTGAGAGAGTTCACTTACCTTCTCCTCGCCCAGCTGCTTAACTCGCAGTGTCTTTTTTACCTTGCCACATTGTCCCAGTGAGCCACTTTGTCCCAGTGAGGCCACTCGCTGCTCCTGCGTCATTGTCACCAGCTCCGCGGAAATACACAGAGCCATCCCAACTCAGGATGAAGTCTCCAGCCCCCTCCATATGGAAGTCGCTGCCCCAAAAGCAGTGCTAAGCTTAACATTATTTACAAATATTAAATTGGCACAGATTCTAGAGGGCCGCAATGTTTAATTCCTCCCCCCCCCACGCGCTTTTAATCAACTCAAAGAAATACAACTTGTTTACTTTCTTCGCTAAGGAGAAGAAAGGACTGCAAGACACACGGTCACACGCACCCACAAAAAGAAAAAGCACCTTTTTCGGCATATGGAATTCTGGTGCACTTGCCATCCTCACCCCGGAACTGCCAGCCGTGAAAGGGGCACTCTATGCAGCTTCCCACTACCTGGCCACCCACACCTAGGTTGGCGCCAAGGTGAGGGCAGTAGGCATCGACCACGTAAGCTTTCCCATCCAGGCCCCGGAACACGGCAAACTCTTCGCCTGTAGGACAGAGAGAGGGACCAAAGTTAGGGAAGGAGCACAGTGCTCAGGTGGGAAACGTTTCTTCGCTGTGGCTTCGCTCAGAGCCACTTCCTGCACCCACTCCTGGGAGGCTGCTGGCCAATGCTTACAAGAGACCAGGGAGTTTCAGGCGCATGTTAGGAAGGGAAGAGTTTTGCTCTTCTTCCCGAGTCTGCTACCACCTCTCTCTCGCCAATCGAGAGATGCAGCCCCGAGGTAAGGGAACAAATGTTCTCTTTCCCCCGTGACTGCCCCCCACTGTAGGATGCAGCGCACATGCTGTTGGCATGGTTGCATTGGCGCTGGAAAGTTGGATAGGATTGGGCCCCAAGTGCAAACACAGAGACAGTCCTCTGCCATGTTCCCACCACTCAAAATTCAGATGCAGACAACAACTGGGGATAAGGTCTTTAAACCCACTTTCTACACGTGGTCATTCAGATGTAGACTTAAAGATGCCACTATTGTGAGCAGAGCCCAGAAATGCAATAGGCACCCCAGCAAAGCTGCTGGAAACAGAAGGGGAAATCTATTCCAACGAGTGCTGTTTTTCCAAGCAAAAGTGAAGTTTACCAGATGCCAGAGCTCCAAGGCTGTCTAGTAATTCTATATTGCAAGAGAGCCAGTACTCTGTACATGCTCAACAGAATGGTAATTTGAACAATTTGTGCTTTTCTAATATGGCCAAAGGCACTTCAGCCAAGCATGGCTGATGCCAAGCATGGTGTTGGCTCCATGGTGTTGGCATGGTGACATCAAAATTGTCTCTGTCTCCCCCCCCCCGTAGCTGTCCATGTTTAAGTGGAAACTTCCCCCCCCCCTTTTCTCTGTCACAGACTCTGTCTTCTGTTCAAGGTAATTACAGCTAGCTAAAGCACAGGTGGCCAACCCACGGCACGGATGCCACTTAGAGCCGTTTGAAGTGGTAGGCACTGCCGTTCCTGCTCAAGCCAAGCGACTAAGTCCCTCTCTCGACCCCAGCGCGCCTTTCCGAGCCTGTGGCACTAGAGGGGTCTCTGTACCCCACTGCACCTTATTCTTCTTGTGCAGTCACTGTGCTTTTTAAAATATTTATTGGCTCCGCCACCCTCCCCCATCCCTTTTAGCCTGTGTGTTAGGGTTAGCCGAGAGACCAAGTGCAGCACGTTCCAAGGGAGGGGGAGGGGGGGGGAGAGAGAGAGAGAGAGAGAGAGAGAGAGAGAGAGGTTTGTAAGAGAGAGATAAGAGATGTTTTCCCGTAAGAGGCCCACCATTGCTTTTGCCCTTTGCTCATCCTCCTCCTCACTCCCTCCCTCCCCCATCCCTTTTAGCCAGTGCAGCACCTTCCAAGGGAGGGAGAGAGAGAGCCTGTTTGTTTGGACTCTTGGTTTAGCTCTCAGCTTCGTTTCTCTCTGAACCTGAACTGTGCCCCCCCCATGAATATATAAAATGTATAGGTATAAGAATGTGCTCACTCTTTTGTTCTTGGTTCAGCCCCTGTGATTCGATTGGGCTGGACCCGTGTGTCGTCCTAAAAGATTAAAGGAAACGCCTTGTACCTCTCTCTTAAGACTGTGTTTTGCAATTCCCTTTGGGTAGCAAACCCACAGCCACCAGAAAAAGCTGACAGGCCATTTGGCGGGGACAACACCATGTCAGTTTTTTAGAACAGTCAAGAAGCAACACTCAGACCCCCACCCCACACACACACACACACACACACACACACACACACACACACACACACACACACACACACACACACACACACAGCAGCCAGAGCAACAGGCTGGCTTAGGCACCTCAGACACTTCCCCTTTCCTCTTTTTGTTTATATAAAATATTTCAATGCTGCTTTTCTGAAGCTCAGAGCAGTACACAACAAAATACAAATAAACGCATTTAAACAAAAAACAATTAAATTGATATATGTAAGACACAGATGTGTCTTACAGGTACTGAACCACTGTCAGCTCTCCAAGGTCTCAAAACCAGAAGACGGTGGGAATCGACCCTGGGAACCTGTACATGCAAAGCGCATGCTTTGCAGATGAGAAAAGCCAACAGAAAGTCCCCAGCAGTCCCAGGGTTTGGTACTACTTATTATTTAGAGGAGTGCATCAAGAGGGATGAGAAAAGAACCAAGGATGGCGGCACATGAAATCACACAGCTTACCCCCCACCCCACCCCACCCAGAGGCATCATTCCAGAGAAGTGTTGCATTCACTCAGCATTACACCTTCACTCAAATCCCAACTTCCCACCCCTGCTTGCAGCTACTGCAAATTCGGCACATGCCACTTCACCAGTCCTGGCCCTAGCGAAGCAGCCCATCCACAGCCCAAGCATGTGCCTCTTCCATTGCCCCTTTCCCATCTCCATTTAGACCAGGGGTGGCCAACCTTTTCCACCATTAGGGCCTCTGCATTCTGAAGAGTGGTGCAGAATCTTAGCAACTGCAATTGCTGATGGTGCTGCTAAAGCAGCAGCACCTGCTGAAATGCCCTCACCTGTACAACCATTGAAGGGCCAGGAGCATTCATGTTGAAAGGTTGGCCACCCCTGAATTTAGACTGTAAGCTGCTTGGGGCAAGGGCCTCTTTTTGCCCACTTCATTCTGCAGAAAGCAGGAGACTATTCACCAGAATCATACCTGAATGTGCACATTGATGAAGTGCTCAGAGATGCCGCGTAACACCCACTCTTGGGAAGACACCACCTCCTGCTCCGGGATTTGCCACGTTGGGTCAATACCATTGCAGTGGTACCAGATGGCAATCATGCCAGCAACTTCACATGATGGCCAGACCTTTATCTTTGCACATTCAGGCACTGGAGAAGGAAGGGGAGGTCAGAGCCAGAGAAATGAGACCTTGCCCTAACCCTTGCCCTCACCACCACTCATATCATCTGCCCAGCGCCACGTCATTGTCACCAGCTCCACGGAAATACACAGAGCCATCCCAACTCTGGATGAAGAGTCTCCAGCCCCCTCCATATGGAAGTCGCTGCCCCAAAAGCAGTGCTAAGCTTAACATTATTTACAAATATTAAATTGGCACAGACTCTTGAGGGCCGCAATGTTTAATTCCTCCCCCCCCCCACCGCGCTTTTAATCAACTCAAAGAAATACAACTTGTTTACTTTCTTCGCTAAGGCGAAGAAAGGACTGCAAGACACACGGTCACACGCACCCACAAAAAGAAAAAGCACCTTTTTCGGCATATGGAATTCTGGTGCACTGGCCATCCTCACCCCGGAACTGCCAGCCGTGAAAGGGGCACTCTATGCAGCTTCCCACTACCTGGCCACCCACACCTAGGTTGGCGCCAAGGTGAGGGCAGTAGGCATCGACCACGTAAGCTTTCCCATCCAGGCCCCGGAACACGGCAAACTCTTCGCCTGTAGGGCAGAGAGAGGGACCAAAGTTAGGGAAGGAGCACAGTGCTCAGGTGGGAAACGTTTCTTCGCTGTGGCTTCGCTCGGAGCCACTTCCTGCACCCACTCCTGGGAGGCTGCTGGCCAATGCTTACAAGAGATCAGGGAGTTTCAGGTGCATGTTAGGAAGGGAAGAGTTTGTGCTCTTCCCCCCGAGTCTGCTACCACCTCTCTCTCGCCAATCGAGAGATGCAGCCCCGAGGTAAGGGAACAAATGTTCTCTTTCCTCCGTGACTGCCCCCCACTGTAGGATGCAGCGCACATGCTGTTGGCATGGTTGCATTGGCGATGGAAAGTTGGATAGGATTGGGCCCCCAAGTGCAACCACGGAGACAGTCCTCTGCCATGTTCCCACCACTCAAAATTCAGATGCAGACAACAACTGGGGATAAGGTCTTTAAACCCACTTTCTACATGTGGTCATTCAGATGTAGACTTAAAGATGCCACTATTGTGAGCAGAGCCCAGAAACGCAATAGGCACCCCAGCAAAGCTGCTGGAAAGAGAAGGGGAAATCCAACGAGTGCTGTTTTTCCAAGCAAAAGTGAAATTTACCAGATGCCAGAGCTCCAAGGCTGTCTAGTAATTCTATATTGCAAGAGAGTCAGTACTCTGTACATGCTCAACAGAATGGTAATTTGAACAATTTGTGCTTTTCTAATATGGCCAAAGGCACTTCAGCCAAGCATGGCTGATGCCAAGCATGGTGTTGGCTCCATGGTGTTGGCATGGTGACATCAAAATTGTCTCTGTCTCCCCCCCCCCCCGTAGCTGTCCATGTTTAAGTGGAAACTTCCCCCCCCCCCTTTTCTCTGTCACAGACTCTGTCTTCTGTTCAAGGTAATTACAGCTAGCTAAAGCACAGGTGGCCAACCCACGGCACGGATGCCACTTAGAGCCGTTTGAAGTGGTAGGCACTGCCGTTCCTGCTCAAGCCAAGCGACTAAGTCCCTCTCTCGCCCCCAGCGCGCCTTTCCGAGCCTGTGGCACTAGAGGGGTCTCTGTACCCCACTGCACCTTATTCTTCTTGAGCAGTCACTGTGCTTTTAAAAAATATTTTCATTACCTTAGATTTACTTATTTATTTAAGGGGCACACTCAAGATTATCTACATAAAATGTGGCACATGACGGTGTGCCACGGGTTGGCCACCACTTAAAGGAACGTAGCCAGAGAGAGGGAGAGAGAGAGAGAGAGAGAGAGAGAGAGAGAGAGAGAGAGAGAGAGAGATGTTTTCCCATAAGAGGCCCACCGTTGCTTTTGCCCTTTGCTTTACTCATCTTCCTCCTCCCTCCCTCCCTCCCCCATCCCTTTTAGCCTGTGTGTTAGGGTTAGCCTAGAGACCATGTGGAATTTCAAAGGGTTTGTGTGTGTGTGTGTGTGTGTGTGTGTGTGAGAGAGAGAGAGAGAGAGAGAGAGAGAGAGAGAGCCTGTTCGGTTGGACACTTGGTTTAGCTCTCAGCTTCGTTTCTCTCTGAACCTGAACTGTGCCCCCCCCCATGAATACGTAAAATGTATAGGTATAAGAATGTGCTCACTCTTTTGTTCTTGGTTCAGCCCCTGTGATTCGATTGGGCTGGACCCGTGTGTCACCCTAAAAGATTAAAGGAAACGCCTTGTATCTCTCTCTTAAGACTGTGTTTTGCAATTCCCTTTGGGTAGCAAACCCACAGCCACCAGGAAAAGCTGACAGGCCATTTGGCAGGGACAACACCATGTCAGTTTTTTAAGAACAGTCAAGAAGCAACACACACACACACACACACACACACACACACACACACACACACACACACACACACACACAGCAGCCAGAGCAACAGGCTGGTTTAGGCACCTCAGACACTTCCCCATTTTGTTTATTTAAAACATTTCAACGCCGCTTTTCTGAAGCTCAGAGCAGTACACAACAAAATACAAATAAACACATTTAAACAAAAAACAATTAAATCGATATAGGTGCGGTTAAAAGGTGTAAAAATAGCGACATAAAAACAGCAGAGGAAGGCCTATATTATAGGTAGTATTCAAGGGGTCCCTAGGAGGTTCCTCCCTCCTCAGATGCCAAGCAGAATAGCTTTGCAAACCCCACTGGAAACCATTTAGAGAGGGGGCTGTTGTCCTCCTCAGATTTTCTGGCAGTTGGATCCAGAGAGACGTGGTGTCACAACAGAAAAGGTACCCAGAGCGTTTCCAACCTTTCAAATCATCTTCGATGGGTGGGGCGCCCTGGCTGGAGTTTACACACTGTATTTGCACATACGCTTTTCACGCCCGTGAAAACACTACAGACAACAAGATGCAAAAACCCGTCCTCAGCTGTCGAGTTCCTTCAGGGTCCACCAGACCCGAGGAGAAGCATGCTCAGCTCAGCCTCCTTCCGCAGAACAAGGGCACTCTGCACGCTCTTAGAAGCCCTCTCCCCACTGCAGGCCCCTCGCCAAGCACTCACCCAGTGCGGACACGTGGCGCACCGCTCCAGGCCGTAGCTGCTCCGAGTCCAGGAGGCGGAACCAGCCGTTGGGTAGACGGGCGGCAGCTGAACGGAGGGTTGGCTCCTTCTGTGCAACCTGCGCGCAACATTTGCGTGGGTCCAGCCAGGCTCGGGGAAGTAGCCCAGGGCCTCCGGGGGCCAGAGTAGCCTGAGTGGCTGGCGCACCAGCACAGCCACGGCTCCGCCGACAGCAGAAAGCGGCACCAGCAGGGCCCAGAGCCACAGCAGCCCCAACGGCTCCTCGCTGCCCCAGCGCGTCGCCACAAGAAGGCAGAGCAGCGCTGTCCCTGCGCCCCACAAGAGCGCGCTCAAGCACGGCCCCATCCTCTTGCTGGTGCCTGCACCCCAGCAGCCATCGCTCTTATAGCTGCCACTGTCTAGGGTCAGGGAAGGGACGGGCAAGGCAAGGCAAGATGCAATCAGCACACAGAAAGTATTGCCCCATAACCTTTTAAAATGATAAATGTTGCCAAGAGACTTGGGAAATATGTTTGATGCCAATGACTTCTGAACCCAGACCAGACTGTTTCAAGGAAGAACGCGATGGCCACGCCCTGTTTGTGTTCCTGCGCCATGGGTGTGTGGAGACATGCTGTAAAAGGGATTCCCAAGCCATGAGTTATGCCAAGGGAAAAGCCTGATCAGCATTCAGCATTTCAGATGCCATGACCAAAAATGCTCCCAGCATGTAGGCACGCTCCATTATCTTCCCCCTCTCCACGGACAGAGGTTGTCCTCTCCACGGACAATCTACATCTCCTGCAACTATGGAATTCATCTACCCTCCTCCCCTTCCCCCAGTGTTTGTGTCTTCACCCCCCCCAAAAAGGTGTATGTCCAACCCAAATAAGGCAACTTCCTGTTTCAGTGTAGTAGCCACACTAACCCCTCCGTTTTGCGTAAGATATGCATAAAAAGACAGGTTGCCAGTTTGCTCTCGAGCTCTCTCATCCTCTAGCTCTAGCTCTCTTGCTCTCATCCTGATGGCCTCATGAGCTGGTGCTCTCTGGCTCCCCCCTTCCCCCCTCTTAACTTTACTTCTCAGTCACTCTACTATAGACTTCGGAGCCTGACCAGTTCAGAGCCAATTTCTTTCTTTCGTCCTTCTCATTCACTGCTGGCTTGTGCCATTACTACCCTCCTCCTGACTCTTAAGCTGGATTCACATATGACTGTGGATGTCCCTGCCCAGCATACGTGCTGATCAGGCGCTTGGAGCAGGGGGAGCGTCGCTCTGCTTGTCGTCCCTCCTGCTGTCCCGCCTTCTTAAGAAAGCGCAGCTGTGATTGGTTAAACACAACCGCACTCTGATTGGCTGACGTCTTGTGAACTCTTGCTCTGCTTGCCTTTTCCTCTCGGAAGTTCTTGCCCTTACTTCAAGCACAAATTTTATATCATTATCCCAGCATGAACTGGGAACATTTTGCGAGTTTTGCAATGACATTTTGCAATAACGAGGCTTGCTCTCTCCTCATCCTGTGTTTACCGGGGTTTCCCTCTGGAAGAACAGTGGAATAGTAACCTCCGCGGCGATTGGAGCTACTTGTGATTGGCATGCATCCACTCTCCCCCCCTCTCACGCGATTGGTGGCTGCAGTAGCTCTGTGAACCCGCCCACAAGCTCCACGAGACAAGCTCCGCTGTGACATGGACCCAACCATCTCAAGCGATTCAAGTGTAGGTGCCCCGGAATGGTGTCCTATTTCATGATGAATATGCAAATATAGCTCAGCGCGGATCTGTGAAGCGCACAGCAGGGACATCCGCTGTCAAGTGTGAATGGGGCCTTACACAGCGTTGCAGCCAAAGACAACCTCTCCAGGAAAGGTAAATCTCTCATATGTACATATCAAGGAAACCTGCTAAGTCTCTACTTTTCTATCTAAGGGCGCAATCCAAACCTACTTAGGCCGCCATTGTAAACAGCGGCCCAGCGAAAATGGGAGACCCCAGAACGGAAAGGGGATTCAAATCCCCTTTGAACTCCCCTTTTGGAGGGGATTTTAATCCCCTTTCCGTTCTGGGGCCTCCCGTTTTCGCTGGGCCGCTGGTTACAGCGGCGGCCTAAGTAGGTTTGGATTGCGCCCTAAGTTTCCTAGCTATGTATATTGAGTGTGATTGGTTTTGTGTATGTATGTATGACTGAATTTCTAGTAAATATTGAAAGCAACCCACGTGTGTCCTCAATATTATTTAAAAACGGAATTCTGGGCTGGACTCTGGTATACACAGGTCTCAAGATCCCTGCATAAATAGGCTTACCATATTTTTCAAACTTCAAACCGGGACACCCCCCATAACCCCCCCCCCGAGGTAAATAATTAATTAATGTCAAAGCAACGAAAAAGCAAGCACAAAGAACCACAACCAATCGTAAACCGCAACGAAAAAGCAAGCACAAAGAACCAAAACCAATTCTAAACCACAACGAAAAAGCAAGCACAAACAGCCAAAACCAACCCCAAACTACCATCCACAACGAAAAAGGCACCAGAAAGTAGAAAAAACAACCATAAATGTCAACATAAAGCAGAAATCCAAATAAGAAATCCTTCTAATGAATTAATTATAGAAGAAAGGGGGCGCGAAGTGGCCCCTCTTGCCGCGCAAAGCGCGGCCGAAATGTTTAAATAAATAATTAATATTTCTATTAAAAATATATTTAAAAAATACGCTTACCTGGTCGCTGGTCGGTCGTCGCTGGTCGCTGCTGCTGCTGCTGCTGCTGCTGCTGGGGCCGCGGCAAGCAGGCTGGGGCCGCGGCAAGCAGGCACCTGGAGAAGCACAGCCTGCTTGCCCGCGTTGTGCGAGCCTGCTGGAGGTCTCCCAGCAGCACCGCATGGAGCCACTGGGAGACTGGAGAAGCACAGCCTGCTTGCCCGGGCTGCGCGAGCCTGCAACACGGGCAAGAAGCAGGCTCAGGCTGTGCTTCTCCCGGTGCCGCTGGTCTCGCAGCGGCACCGGGAGAAGCACAGCCTGCTCGCCCGCGTTGCGCGAGCCTCCAGCAGGCTCGCGCAACACGGGGAAGAAGCAGGCTGTGCTTCTCCCGGTGCCGCTGCGAGACCAGCGGCACGGGGAGAAGCACAGCCTGCTTGCCCACGTTGTGCGAGCCTGCTGGAGGCTTGCGCAACGCGGGCAAGCAGGCTGTGCTTCTCCGGTCTCCCAGCGGCACCGCATGGAGCCACTGGGAGACCGGAGAAGCACAGCCTGCTTGCCCGGCCAGCGCGAACCTCCAGCAGGCTCGCGCAACACGGGCAAGCACTGTGCTTCTCCCGGTGCCGCTGACGACCGGGAGAAGCACCCGCTCGCCGCGCCGCCATCTTTTTAAAAATTTTTTAAACTTCCCGGCATCTTGGATCACGAAATCTAGCGTGATCCAAGATGTCGGCGCCCAAATCTTGTGAGGGCATCATGCAAGATTTCGTGATCCAAGATGCTGCCCGGTAAGTTTAAAATAAAAAAAAAGATGGCGGCGCCCATTCGTCCCCCGGGACCGGACTGGGAATCGAGGCCAATTCCCGGGACTGTCCCGGCGAAACCGGGACGAATGGTAAGCCTATGCATAAACCAATTGCCATAAACAAGAGTGTTCAGGAAACACGGGAGTAGATGTCATGTATTTTAAAAGCTTGAACTTTTAATAAACTTCAATACTGTTTGCGGGTTTCCGTTATAGGCAGCCGCATACGGAATAAAATTACCATAAAATCCAAGGAATAGTCTAACGTTTCGTTCCACTTGCTGGGAACCTCTTCATAGGATCAATCTAAGAAGACTGCAGGATGGTATTGTCCTTAATTCACCCCCTATCCTTATAAGCCAAAAAGCGCGGGAAGGAACGATCAGGCAGCTGTCAAAAATTAAAGCGGAAGAGACCGGGCTCACAGCACGCGCCAGCTGTCAGCCATTCGTTCAAACTGCCTCCACTTTCTCTTTCTTCCTGGTTGAATGTCCTGATTAGATGTCTTATCTGTTAACAACAACTGTTTAATATGCTGTTTCCACTTTCTCTCCCTCCGTTATTGAATGTCCTGACTCGTTGCAGCGCTCGCTGTCAAACATGCAATCGGAGAATCTCTGTCTTTCATTTTCGCTCCTATACTTGAGCCTTGTTTTTTTATGTAAAATGGGCAACCAAACTCTGTCGGTAAATGCTAGGTCTTGCTGGCGGTTAAGAAGTTCTGGTAATTTTTTACTAATCTCCAATGCTTCCAAGTGATGTAAAATTTTAAAGTTATTTTCTTTTTGCAGGCACCTGGTTTTATCAAACAGGATCGAATGTCCTTCATTCAGTGCATGCTGCGCAATAGATGACTGATCCGGGTGCACTTGGCACACAAAACACTAACACCCCACTCATTCACCTCACAGGCAGTGACCCTTGCTGATACAACACTGCTAACAGCTGTGCCGTGCGGCTCTCTCCGTGCAAGCTCTTGCTAACAAATGTCTGTCTCCCAGTTCTCTCCCTACAGGCACTTCCTGGCTCCAGCCACATCAAGCAGGTAAGGGGAGCACTCTGGGCACAAGACACTACCACCACACCGTGCACCAAACACCCACCCTGCGCAGCGTAGGAAGCTCTTGCATGCAGATATGTTACATGACAGGTAACACCAGCTGTCTCCCACCTTTCTCTTCACAGGATCCTCCTTGGCCAGCAACACGCAGGAACGATGAGGTGGGGAAGCAAGCACAGCCCGGAGGCTGCAAGGAGGGAACCCCTCCCCCAGCAGCCCCGATGCGACCGGATGCAAAACAGCCAGTCCGGCCAGGTCCCCAGGCTGCTGCTATTGGAGCTGTCACTGCTGGTTCCCATGGCTTGGCATGCCTGTGCACCCTCTCTCTCTCTTCCCCCCTCCCTCTGCAGTCTGTGGTGCCACAGCGGAAGAGCCAGTCCTGCCAGGTCCCCAGGTTGCTGCTGCAGGAGCTTCTGAAGCTGTAGCCACCCATGTCAAGCTGGCCTGGGCAGCCAGGCTATGGTTCCAGTACAATAAAATGTCCCCAGGGCAGAGCTTCGGTTATACAAACGTCAAACAAAGTCACACAAGCATCACCTCAGACTGTCCATACCAGGCACTCCCCTGCACGAACCCCATCCAGGAGCTGAAAAGACCAACCCTGGGAGAACACACCAGGAGCTCAGCCAGACCAAGCATGGGAGGGGGTGGTCAGAGTGTGCCCCCGGTAGCCAACCAATGCCTGCCAGACAAAAAGCCCCTGACCAAGCACTGTGTGCTGCCACTCGGGAAAACCCACGAACACGCAGCATCCTGATGGTGGCCAACAGCATGTGGGTCGTCACGGCTGCCATATGGCTCACGGCCGGTCGCTGGGAGGCGCGATGACGTCAGCGCAACATCGGAGATGGTTGTAACAGAGGGTTGAGGTTCCCAGGGTCAGGTCCCAGTCTAAGCAAGACCAGCGCACCCCCAGCTCTGCACCTATCCAGGTCACTCCTGAACGAGGAGACGTTCACTCCTAAACAAAGAGAAGGTAGCTGCCACCACCTGGGGTATACACCAGACCACTCAGCCCCCAGGCTCCGAGTGTCTATAGGAAAGTTGGCATTGTGGAGCTGACTTCCCTGGAACAAAGGAGTCAAGCCACAAGGCTGCGTGGTGTCTTAGGGTGCAACTACATTACACGCAGAGGCTCTGCCCCCGCCTCTGCCTCTGCCTCCACGCTTGGAGCTGGGGAGTGTCTTCCCGCCTGTTGTCCCTCCTGCTGTCCCGCCTTCTTAAGAAAGCGCAGCTGTGATTGGTAAAACACAAGCGTGCTCTGATTGGCCGAAAAACTTGCAGGTCTGTTCTTTTACAGCGGGGCCGTCCTCAAGTTCGTTGCCGGTTTTTACTTTTTAACAACCCTACCCTATACATCTTTACGTAGTCGCAAAGGCAGCCGAGAGAAAATCACCCACAAGCTTCACACGTTTCTCTCTATTTCATTTTAATACACATGTTGAGGGGTTTCGGGTACTGCTCAAGAGCAGTCGTAAGCAATATTTTGCTTTCAATCCATAATCGGTCTGCAGTGGAAATATTGTTCTGCTCTGCCTGTGCACACACAACAGACCGTTCCCTTGCTCCAAGCAGCAAGCGAGCACCGAAACGCTTCTCTCTCTCTCTCTCTCTCTCTCTCTCTCTCTCTCTCTCTCTCTCTCTCTCTCTCTCTCACACACACACACACACACACACACACACACACACCCACCCACCCACCCTCTGATTGTTCTACTCTTTCTTGTTACAATTAATCCTCTTGGAATAAACCTCCACGGTGACAGGAGTTTGGACTATTTTGAGTATTTCCCGCCATTCTGGTTTTCTCTCTCCTCGTCCTGTGTTTTCCTCTGGGAATAGTCTTGGAATATAACCTCCAAGATGATTGGAGGTAGTTCTGATTGGCATGCAGCCACTCTCCTCCCCCTCTCCTACGATTGGTAGGCTGCAGTAGCTCCGCGAACCGCCCCATAGCTCTGAGAACCCGCCCCCTGAAAAGTTCAGTTTCCTGCTTGAGGTACGCGCCGGCATTGTGGAGGTCGCAGCGGCTCCGCTTGCTTCCGAGATGTTGTCAGAAGCTCCGCAACGTGTGTAATGTAGTTCAGCCCTTACGGTAGGTAGCACAGCTTACGCTGGGTATATGGTAGAATGGCTCAGGTGTCTCAGGCCAGAATCTAGCTCATTGAGTTCTCCCAATAAGCACACATTGGTAATAAGAAGAACAAGCTTTGCTGAGGGAGATTCAGCATGGCTTCTGCAAGGGGAAGTCTTGCCTCATAAACCTTTTAGAATTCTTTGAAAATGTCAACAGGCATGTGGATGCGGGAGAACCCGTGGATATTATATATCTGGATTTTCAGAAGGCGTTTGACACGGTCCCTCATCAAAGGCTCCTGAAAAAACTCCATAGTCAGGGAATAAGGGGGCAGGTCCTCCTATGGATTAGGAACTGGTTGAAGACTAGGAAACAGAGAGTGAGTGTGTAGAGAAGGGGGGTTTCTGGATTTAGCTTGGGTTGGTTCAAAGGAACACACAATGTATAAAATAGAGATGTTTTATTTGTTTTAGACTACGCAAGAGGCATAGAAGAGACACAGGAATAAATAAGGCAGTAAACTGTTGAATATATAAGGCATACAGACAACATACAAAATAACAGAACATAACACAAGAAAGAGGTAACTCCTAAGCTTAACATTTCCCTAAAGAACTCACCAAAAGATGTAACAGGTTTTCAGCCATCCCAGACAGGGATGCTGTGCAGGGGCCCACCCAGCCAGGCTTGGCTGGGAGGCATCAGGGCAGTTCAGCCCAGGAAGCCAACTCCACAAAACGCCATAGCACGCAGGCAAGTAAGTGAGAATGAGATGCTCCAAAATGGATCCTCAAAGGACAGTTTAAATACACTTTTGGGGATCAGGGGATGGACAAAGGCAATTAACCAATCAAAAGATGACACACGTCGAAACATCTAGAAGATGAACTCAAGCTCCTCATCCCCCTCCCCACTGAGAGAATCTTGTGATGTTTAACACAGGTGGCTGTAATAATGAGGGAAAGACTAACCAGCACGGTTCCCATGCAGATAAGACTCCCAAGGCAGGGCAAAACCAAAACTGCAACCTCATGGTCGCTGGACACCTGCCAATCTCCAAGGCACTGCAGCAAGCAGGCAGAGAATCCAAAATACTGAGAAATCAAAATGGAGTTAAACCAGAAGATATAGGCCTGTTCACCACAGGGTATCAATGGGCAATTTTCACAATGGCGAGAGGTGAAAAGCGGTGTGCCCCAAGGATCGGTCTTGGGACCGGCGCTTTTCAACCTGTTCATAAATGACCTGGAGTTGGGGATAAGCAGCGAGGTGGCCAAGTTTGCAGACGACACTAAACATTTCTGGGTGGTGAAGACCAGCAGGGATTGTGAAGAGCTCCAGAAGGATCTCTCCAAACTGAGAGAATGGGCAGCAAAATGGCAGATGCACTTCAATGTAAGTAAGTGTAAAGTGATGTACATTGGGGCAAGAAACCAAAACTTCACATATACGCTCATGGGTTCCGAGTTGTCTGTGACGGATGAAGAGAGAGATCTTGGGGTGCTGGTGGACAGGTTGATGAAAGTGTCGACCCAGTGTGCGGCGGCTGTGAAGAAGGCCAATTCCATGCTCGGGATCATTAAAAAAGGAATTGAGAATAAAACGGCCAATATTATTATGCCGTTGTGCAAATCGGTGGTAAGGCCGCATCTGGAGTATTGCGTCCAGTTCTGGTCACCGCATCTCAAAAATTATATAGTCGAACTGGAAAAGGTGCAGAAGAGAGTGACCAAAATGATTAGTGGGCTGGGGCATCTACCTTATGAGGAAAGTCTACAGCATTTGGGGCTCTTCAGTCTAGAATAAAGGCGGTTGAGGGGGGGACATGATTGAGATGTATAAAATTATGCATGGGATGGAGAGAGTGGCTAGAGAAAAGTTCTTTTCCCTCTCACACAACACTAGAACTAGGGGACATCCACTCAAATTGAGTGGAGGGAGGATTAAAACAGACAAAAGAAAATATTTCTTTACCCAGCGTGTAATTGATTTGTGGAACTCCTTGCCACAGGAGGTGGTGATGGCACCTGGCCTAGATGCCTTTAAAAGGGGATTGGACAGATTTATGGAGGAAAAGTCCATCACAGCTTACAAGCCATGATGGGGATAAGCAACCTCCTGGTTGTAGGAGTAGGTTTTCTTTGTGCCAGGTGCAAGGGAGTGGCGACAGGATACTGTTGTGAGCACCCAAGGGTGCTAAGTGATTTCAGCTCGTTTCATTTGGTGAGCAGACACCTGACTCCGCGGACGGAGTGGGTACCCAAAAAGGAAAAGAGAGAGAGAAACCGGAAAAGATCTGCAGTTCGCAGAGGCGCCAAAAAGAGCTCAAAATAGACCAACGTTGGGTAAAAAGGAAAGATCTTTTACTCAGCTAGCCAAGGACACGATCAGCAAGGCAGAAAGTGTAACATATATTTATTTATTTATTTATTTAAAAAATTTATATCCCTCCTTATCCCATGCCGAGGCAAATGCCCAAGGCGGCTTACAACAAAAATTAAAAACAGTTTAAAATACAGAAAGTTTAAATACATAATTTAAAAACAATAAAAACAATAATATCAATAAAAACCACTGGGGGGGGCAACAGTAGGGAGCACAAAAGCAGCATGGCAGAGCATCTTGAGACACAGGAGGCAGGCTACAACCCATCACCCAAACGCGAGACGAAACAAAAATGTTTTGAGCCCTCGCCGAAAAGTCATGAGGGAGGGGGTGGTTCGCAGATCCCCTGGAAGGGAGTTCCACAGTTGTGGCGCCACAGCGGAGAAAGCCCGCCCACGTGTTGCCACTCCCCTAACTTGCGATAGAGGTGGTACACGCAGGAGAGCCCCCTCAGATGACCTAAGAGAGCGGGCCGGAATGTATGGGAGAAGGCGGTCCCTCAGATATCCTGGACCCAAACCGTGAAGGGCTTTAAAGGTCATTACCAGCACCTTGAATTGGGCTCGGAAACGAACGGGCAGCCAGTGCAGCCGCTGAAGCAGCGGCTCAACAGAGTCAAACCGCCTAGCTCCAGCTACCACCCGGGCCGCCGCATTCTGCACTAATTGCAGCTTCCGAACCGTCTTCAAGGGCAGCCCCACGTAGAGCGCGTTACAGTAATCCAGTCTTGAAGTCACTAAGGCGTGGACCACCGTGGTCAGGTCCGATCGACTCAAGTACGGCCGCAGCTGGCGCACCAGCCGAAGCTGGGCAAACGCACCCCTGAATATACAATCAATGCAAGAGTTTATATACATTCATTATTTCATTTAGGGCCATGGAGTACATTGTTACAGAAAATACATGATAAAGATGAACCAACAGGGGAAGGGATCCAAAAGGTGACACGTCGATACAGCCAATAAGAAGTTGGATTGAAACTTTGCACCAATGGGAGCAGCAGCAGCATGTGTGAAACGTTGAACCAATAAAAGATAAACTTTATTAAAAGAACCAATGAAAAGTGTGGTGCTTTGTGCAACTGGGAACCAATGGGGGTGGGACTGGGAGCCAATGGGATGATGGGTATGGGTGCTGGGTGGTTGGGGTGATTGGATTAGGTCCCCACCTCAGGTGAGGTGAGGTGTTCCGGAGTTTGATGAATGGGGTCTTTTGTGTAGCCTGTTGACACAAAAGACAAGGATTCCCAAATAGATAGGCAAAAGTGCCAGTACAATAGGTCCCTGCCCCATGGCACCAGGTATACAATTGAAGACATCTGGATTAGTGCTGTCAGTCAGGGAAGAGCAAGGCAGATGATTGGATTAGCATTTGAATTAATTGTAGCCAGGCAGATCAGGAACAATGGGTGAGGAGATAGTGGTAGTTGGGATGGAGGGGAACATGAACAGAGTGACAAGTTTGCAATCAGGGAAATGGCAACAGGGGGCAGACATTTGAATGGTAGTGACAACAGGAGGCAGAGACAATGGTTTCAGGATGAGGGGGATGGTGGTGATTGACAGAGAGGAAGGCACCCAAAGAGCCAGGCTTGGAGATCAGGAAATGGTGGTAATCTGAGTTCTCATGGGTGAATCGGGAGTTCCCTGGATTCCCTGCCCCCATCTAGCCTCCCAGGTAGAAGGAAGCCATCTGAGAGCAACACAGAATAGGAACAATGATTACTAGCTTAGGTTATGTGTTTTAAAATGGTGTTTCCTACTCCCTGCAGCACAGATCTATGGCAGGAGGCGCCCCCCGGGCTGCCTACATTTGACCTCTTGTGTTCACGCTGGAAGGGGGTAGACGGCCTCGAACCGATCTCCATGTTTCCGTTCCCCAGAACCCCAACCAGGACGTCCAGCCTCAAACTGGGCTCTTTACTGGCTGCAAATCTATTGTACTGCTTCCAGGAGCCTCTCCACTCAGCATGAGGCTTACCCCAGCTAAGCGAGAGGATCGGGACCATTCCGTGTGGATCCCATCCCTAGAGAGACCCCCGATGACCTCCAAGGAGGTCCGGACACATAACCCCCAAGGGAACCCCCAAATAACCGATAAAAACTTCAGAAACCCCAGTTTAGTGAAAAACAGAGCAAAAGCCGGCTGTTAATGCGAAAAGGCGAGAAGTCGCGGCTGGGTCAGTTAACGAGCGGCACACGCCGTCTCCTGGAGTTGGCTGAATGCCCAGAAAGGGGATTATAGGCTTAGTGGGTCAAGAGGTTTAAGAGGATTAAAAAGGTACATAGTGTACCTTTGCTGCTGCCGCTTCTCTAGGGGTTCCGGAGGGCTTGTGGCGGACGCATGTCGGTGAACTTTTGCCCTTGGCTGACACGCGTCGGCTGTCAAATTGTGCGAAAAGCAGAAAGAAGCCGAATTTTAATGTGCTTTTCTTAAAATGGCTGTATCTCCGTGGTTTTTGGGCGGATTTGGATGGGGAAAAAGGCATGGGGTTCAGGACACAGCGGCTGAAGACATAAAATATGTCAGGGTTTTTTTGTGCTTACTACAATACAAGTATCTTGTTGGCTGTGTGCTCCCTGAGGCATCTGGTGGGACCACTGTGTGATACAGGAAGCTGGACTAGATGGGCCTTTGGCCTGATCCAGCAGGGCTCTTCTTATGTTCTTATGTTAATATAATGATGTTTATTTAAGACTATGCGGGCATAAATTCAAAGGCAGGTAACACTGCAAAGAAGACCTGACAGACATATTACAGACTTACAGGATTAAAACAATAAAACTAAACTCCTAAAAGCTAACTGTTCCCTATCTCTCACAAGAGTAGTTCCACCCCAGCCCCTGGAGGTTGTCTAGGGCCTTACCCATCAGATGGTAGGGTAGGCAAGAATCCATCAGGTTCCATACAAATCAGCGTGGAGCAAGATGTGAGTAAGTTGAGAGAGCAATGCGAGAAGCAAGAGATAGCCCACCTTAAGGTAAGGCACTTAAGTACATTTTGTCCAATGATTGACAGGTTAAGTCAACCAATGGAAGACGGATCCGCACAGTTTCTTCCAGGTTACGAAACCCATGCTCACCCCCTCCCAACTGGAGTCATCCACAGGTGTTCCTGGTTAATGGGGATGGCCTCGCCAGCTATCTCGTTCCCACCAGATAAGAGTTCCCATGATGTCCTGCCAGCATGGCCAGTGCTCAGAGTGTAAGAGGGCCTCTGAGAATTTGGCTGCTCTCTAATCTCCATGAGACAGGCAGATTCTGCACATCCTGTTAAAGATGGAGTTTGCAAGAGACCAAGATTTTCTCTTAACATTACAATCACCATCGTCACTAGGGGGAGTGGCTTGTCTAAGGCCACTGGGTGAGATTTTGTGGCAGAGGCAAGATTCGAACTGGGGGCCTTCCTGATTCATACCTCAGGCTCTTATCCCAGTCTCTAGATCACAGTGAGAACGTTGCCACCAGTGGCCCACAGAAAGAGAAGCATCTCTTTGGAATGTTTAAGTCAATCAATCAAACCTTTATTGGCATCACAAACAAACATACATGTTAAATATACCAATATACAGTCACCATCCTTCCAGTGACGCAAGCTACTGGCTAAAAGAAAAGAAAAAGAAGAGAAAAACAGTCTACAGTATTTTACATCTATAGGTAGTTAGTAGGGCTAGAAGTCTGTAATGCACTTCGACAGCAGAAAACCAAATAAAGATATTTAGCCACTATCTTGGTGAGGTCCTGGTCTTTCCCATATAATAAAAAATGTATGACCTCCATCTCTGGTTTCCAGGTAGGAATACAAAATTGATCTAAATATTGTTGATGGAGATCATCATACAGTTTACATTTAAGGACCATGTGTGCTAGGGTTTCCACCAAGTGACCATCACATGGGCAAATCCTTTCTCCTTCTACCATACCCACAAATCTACCCCAAAGGAGGTTTGATGGGTTAGAATTGAACCTAGCCAGCGAGAATGCCCTTCTTTCTTGCGGGTTGAACAAAAATTGTAGGTAATTGTTTTTAATTTCATGTGCCCAAGAAAGTTGAAGACAGAGAGGGGAACATGTTAACTGTGCTGCTACAATTAGTTCCTGGCGTTCAATATCCCACAGCCTAGTTTTTAGCATAGCCTTGGCGGATGGTAATGACACAGAACCCAGATGATCCACTGACAGCCCAAGTTGCTGTATCTTTGTATAAAACTGTTGTAGTCCTGGGGAAAGGAAGGGGTCTGACAAAAGTTCACTAAGGAAAGGATCTTTGTCTGCTAGAAAGCAGATGTTTAGCCAGCATAGAAGAAATCTCACCCAGGAAACTGTCTCTACCTTGTGTTGACCTACCTCTAAACACAACGCTACATAGGGTACACAATGCGGGACAGCAAATATCTTATATAAAAAAGCTGCCTGCACTCTTTCTACCATCTGGGTAAACCCTAGCATCCAAACTGGAATTCCATAGAGCAATTGAGCTGTAACTTTGGCATTGAAGACCTTAAGGGCAGAGGGGATATGTAAATTACCTCTTGTTACAAAGAAGCGCATTATGGCCTGCATAGACAGCTTGCTGTCATTCATCACCGCTGCACGGTGTGAAGACTACAGAACCCTATGGTGGAATGTGATCCCTAGGTAGTTGAATTCAAATATCTGCTGGATGGGTTTCCCACCAAAGATCTACCTATAGCTCTTGCGCGAATTCCCAAAAACCATTATTTTGTTTTTGTCAAAGTTCATACACAGTTTCATTCTGGTCAGATAGTCAATACAGGCATTTAACAAGCGTTTTAAGCCAATTCTTGTCCGTGAGAGCAGAATCATGTCATCTGCATATAGGAGAATGGGAATACTTCATGCATTGAGTTTTGGGCTATGAGCATCCACTAGATTTAATAATGGAGCAAGGTCGTTTAGAAATAGGTTGAAAAGAGTGGGATCGAGTACACAGCCCTGCTTCACGCCTCGATTTATAATGACAGGATCTGTCACTTCACCTCCTGGTGTTGATCTTATACAACAGGTGTTCTTTGAGTAAAGCTTTTTAATCAGGTAAAGTAACCTAGGTTCTAGGCCCATTGTCTCCAATTTGGTCCACAACAGCCCCCTGTCAACTGAATCAAAAGCAGCCTTAAGATCTAAAAAGGCCATGTATAGACATTCTTTATGGTGCCGCGTGTACTTGGCGGCTAAGTGGGATAGCACCACACAGTTACGCAAAGTGGATTTCCCTGGTCTGAACCCCGCCTGCTCTGGGCCTATGATGTTATTCTCGTCAAGCCAAGTAGTTAGTTTAACAGATGTTTCGCATACATTTTCCCAATGTTTGACAATAGACTTATTGGCCGATAGTTAGACGGTAGCTTTTTGTCCCCCTTTTTGAAGACTGGGACAATTATGGATTGCTGCCATGAATTTGGCATAATTCCGGATCTATCTACTCCAGTAAATAGTTCCGCTAATATCGGAGCCCACCAGTTTGGCTTGGCTTTAATTAGTTCAGGTGGAACAGCATCAGGGTCTGGGGCCTTGCCCGATTCCATCTGGGCAATTAAACTTTTAACTTTGGTAGTAGAAACAGGGAGCCACTCATCCAAGTTAGATAACAAGGCATGATCCTGAAAGTCTGATGGAATACAGTCGTCAAAAAACCCCGCCTTAAAATGCTCTACCCATGACATAGATGGAATTGATGTCAATGAATTATGCTGTATCTGTAGAGAGTCTGCTACAGCCTTCCAAAATTTCCTATGATGTTTGGTAAGGATGGCTGAGTGCAGCGAATCCCAACATGCCTGACTGTATCTTTGCTGGCTAAGCTGGATAGTTTCCCTAAGTTGCCGGGTTCTAGAGAAATAAGTGTCAGGCAGTCAGGAGCTGCCTGTCTCTCTAAACTCTCTATAGATTCTTCTAACCTTGGTTTTAATTTCTATGGTTTCTTTATCTGTCCACTCGCCAATCCCCGTCTTCTTAGATGGCCTATGAGGATGTAAATGGGACACTTCAATTATTAGGATGTCAATAAGTTCCTCAAACCTAGTGACTCTGGCAGCTGGGGAAAGTTCGCCACTTCCTACCGAGATCAAATGAATCACACGATCAGAGTGCACCAAGCTTGGGAAAGAAGTTAGGGTATGCTCATTAATTCGAATCTTTGTGTGCTGAGGTCTCGGTTCCTGAAGGGTTGGTTCAATTATATGTTCTGGCATACTTGATGGGAAAACAAATTTACAGCGTAATGGGAGATGGTCACTAAGCATAGGATCACCTATGTGGAACTCAACCACATGGGGCAACAATTTTGTGGGGACCAAAATATAGTCCACTACGCTATTTCCCTGTGGGGAGATAAAGGTAAAATTCCCAGAACCTTCCCAGTCAGTCAGCCCATTAAGCCACACCAGGGCCCTGGAGGTAGTCAACTTTGCGAGTTGCAGGCCTGCCAGATTGACTTCTAGATCCTGTGAGCTTCGTTCCCATAAGCAGAAATTTGGCAGAACAGAAGTATCCAAGATCTCCCACGCTTTTATATATACTTCCCACCCTTGGCCTAGGCGGGCATTGAAATCCCCTATCAGGATAATAGGTAAGTCAGGGCAGACGTTGTCCAGATTCTTAAGCACGTGAGCAAAAAGATCTTGGCTCTTGTTGGTTCTTGGCTGTGACAGTTGAAGTGGGAGGAATGTACACATTAACCAATAGCATTTCCTGGCTCTCTAATTCTATCTTAAGGTAAAGGGCCCTGGACGGTTCCTGTTGTATTTCCTCCAGTGCCTCTGGGGCGGCAGTTGTTAGTCCATAGTCTCTGTTGCCGTCACTTCATGATCTATCATCTGTCTGCTCCTTGTTCGTAATCATGTTGGCGGTTGGAAGGGTAAGTTCACTAGATCTTAAAACATCATCAGGATTATACGTCCCTGAGACCTCTCCCGGGGGTTCTTCCTCTGTTAAAATGTCATCTAGAGCCGGCATAACCAAGGCTACGTTTGCGGCTTTAGGGCAGCGTAAAGCCTTCCCAGGAGTTAGGGAACCTCTGCCTTAAAGGATTGAAGCAGTAGCGTCACTACAGGGGGGCGGAGCTGTAAGTTCTTCCGTGATCGGTGGCTCCGTTACACGGAAGAACAAAGCGCCCCGCCCCCGCACCTTCAGACCCAGTCAAAGCGGTGAAAACAACGTGCATTTGTTTACTTCAGCTTCTATTAGAGGATCACCGCTCTGGTCCTGAGATACTTGTAACGCGGGAGCTTGCACAGCGGGTTCGGGCGGATAACAGGGATGGCCTTGCCAGCTATCTCGTTCCCACCAGATAGGAGTTCCTATGAAGCCCTGCCAGCATGGCCAGTGCTGAGCGTACAAGAGGGCCTCTGAGAATTTGGCTGCTCTCCAATCACCATGAGACAGGCAGATTCTGCACATTCTGTTAAAGATCGAGTTTGCAAGAGAACGAGATTTGCTCTTAACATTACAATCACCATCGTCACTAGGGTGCGCGTTACCCTGGAGCGGGGGGGGCGCGCATCACCCCTGCCCTAGGGTGACACTACCCTGCTGCTGCTGAGTTCGTCCACCCCGTCCGGCAGTCCGGGGCCTTCTGAGTAGGCCCTATGCATTGACGCGGCATTTATTAGCTTTTTCACGCATGCGCAAACTGTTTCTGAGGGCAAGGGCTGCCCTTTTGCCGTGTTGACGCATTGGGCCTTCTCAGAAGGCCCTGGACCGCCGGACGGGGCGGACGCTCCAAGGCCTTCTTCTGGCCTCGGAGCCTCCGCGCAGAATGGGGGCGACGCACGCGTCACCCCCCGCGGCCCTCCCCGCGCGCCACGCTCCAGTGACGTGTCTGATTACAATGGTCACCGGAGTAGAGGGCTGCACTGGTCCATGTGATCAGCTGCAGTCCCCACCTCCCGATGCTGATGTCCAGCACCAGCACCCCGAACAGAGGCGCGGGGGCAATGTGGCCAGAGCCATGGCTTGCCGAGGCTACCGTCGCTCAGTAGGCCAGCTCCTACAAGGGACGGGGTGTTACCAGGGAGGGAGCACAGGGGGCCCACCAACAGGACCAGTGCCCTGGGGCGACCCCCAGCAGTGGCCAGTGAACGTGGGAGGGGCACATCTGCACGCACGCGCGCACACACACACACACACACACACACACACCCAACCCAGCAAGGCAGTTTTGGTTGTATTATTGTCATAATACCAAGCGATTGGCTGAGTGCTATAAATCTACAATGGACAACTGTTTATTATTATGCTTTATGATTAAGAAACAGCTTAGGTCCCCTGGGCGGAAACTTTATGTAGCCTTTTTAGATCTAAAAGGAGCCTTTGATTCGATAGATACGGAGCTATTATGGGACAAACTTGCGAATATGGAGATCGATAAAAGGCTTCTTACCTTAATTAGAGACCTCTATACAAACACTTCTTGTAAGGTGAGATGCTCGTGGAATGGTGACTTAACATCATTTATCCGGACCAATAGAAGGGTAAAACAAGGATGTATCTTGGGCCTTGGCCCCCATGCTGTTCAATTTATTCCTAAATGACTTTAACACCTTCCTGCAGGGGATAGAAAGCCATTGCCCAAAGTTGGGACCACTGCAGGTTCCTATCCTCCTGTATGCCGACGATGCAGTGCTCCTTTCTCAAACTTGTATTGGTTTAAAACGCCTGCTAGAAGGTAGCACGGAATATTTTCATATTAACAAATTACAATTAAACTTTGGTAAATCCAAGATTATTGTGTTTTCAAAAAAAAATGGAAGCTACATAACTGGACATGCAAAGGTCACAAAATTGAGCAGGTCAGACAAATAAGATATCTTGGGGTTATTTTTCAATATACCGTATTTTTCGCTCCATAAGACACACTTTCCCCCCCAAAAAAATAGGGGGGGAAAGGCCTGCGTCTTATGGAGCGAATACAAAAAAATAAAGAAGAAATACTTACCCGGGCTTCAGGGAGGCCTGCAGAGGTTTTCACAAAAACCGGAAATGGCCGAAAATGGCCGTTTTTTGATGAAAGGAAGATCGGGGAGGCCTGCGCGAGCCTCTGCAGGCCTCCCCAAAGCCCCGGTAAGTATTTTTTCTTTACATTTTTAAATTATTTTTATTTTTATTTAAAAAAACTTTTTCCCCCTATTTTTTGCTCCATAGGATGCATGCGTCCTATGGTCCGATGCGTCCTATGGAGCGAAATCACTCCTGGGTGGCTCACTGTAGGGCTGTGGTAAAGGTCGCCAAGGTGTCCTCCCAGGCGGTAACCAGGTTCTTTTTTAATTGTGGGAATAAATATGTACCAGCGGGTATAGAGGTTTATAAGGCGAAGATTATCCCATTAAAAGTTCTATATGCTTTTGATCAAACTATTGAAAGAATTCAAGCATTCTTTCTTCGTAAAATTCTTGGGCTGCCCAACTGTGTCCCATATGTAGTACTTTGTCTTGAAACAGGCCTCATCCGATTAAAGACCTTGGCATGGTTGAAGCTTGTGAAATGTTGGCTCAGAGTACTTTATAATCTTGATCATGATAGTTTGATATTTCAACTTCTGCTGGAACCTGATTTACCTACTGAGATGATAGACCTATATAGGAAATTAAAATCCCTGGGTTTGGACACAGAGAGATTAGGTATGTTTAACCAGGCGGCGGTGTATAGAGAAATCAAGACACGAGTCTTAGATATTGAATACCAGGAGCTGCATAGCAAAGCTTGTACTTCCTGTTCCCCGCTAAAATCCCACATTTCATTTACGCTAGGTAAGATGGCCCCATACTTATACATTCCAAAATGTCCGCAGAATTGTAGAGCTCTCTCCTTAGTGAGATGCAATGTTCTCCCGTCTGCTTTGCTACAGGGAAGATACAGTGGAATTGCAATGTCTGAGAGATATTGCCCATGTGGCATGAATTGTGTAGAGACCCTCTCACATACATTCTTATATTGCTCGCTCCACAATGCATCCCCGAGCCGGCTCTCCCGATTGAGGGGGCGCCCGGAGTGGGCGCGCATTGGGCGCTCGGAGCGCTGGCCCATCAGGCGCCCCCCAAATTGCGGCGCGGACTATGGCTGCGCCGAAAATCAATAAAAGGGGTGTGTCCGGGGGGGCTCACTAGGGTGACGCGCAGGCCTGCCCTGGGGCAGCGCGCACCCTAGTGACGTCTCTGGTGCTGGGACTTTTCACAGGTAGCATTTGAACCAAGTGCCAGAGGACCTTAACCAAAATGAGGCCTCAGCCAGAGGGACACAGAGACATTTGCCTAGGAGCATCTCGTCATGTGTGTAGGCTGTTGTCTTTGCCAAGGGCTGCTTAGAAGACAGTAGGTGGCTCATTACCCGTGCACCCCCCAATAAGCACACTAGACATAGGCTTGGGTAAAGGGGCCACTTTTATTATTTATAAACATAAGATAGACTGCAGCAGGACCTGGAGGTTTTATTCAAACAGAACTTTAATGAACTTAACTTAAAAAACCCCAAGCGTGCGGGATCTAGGTTGGGGGAAAACGGCACTAGCCGACCCGTTTACCTCCCCCATGTGTAAACGGGCATCACATCCTAGCTCAATCCTTGTTTGGTCACTGACCAATCCAGTCTATCATTGCCAACCCGCAATGGGTTGAGGCAGCTGGACAGCGCAGACCCACCCCAGGTAAGCCTAAAGGTGATCTTTGCTTCCAGCCCTGGGGTTTGGGTGGTTGGGTCCTGTAAATTCGCGGTGGGGGGGCAAAAATTTCGGCCGGCCTACTGGCTGGCCCGCAATCAATTTTCCCCACCCCTGTTTTAATGCAACCTACCGTATCATTACAGGCCAGCCGGTGGCACAGTGGGTTAAACCGCTGAACCATGAGCTGTCATCATCATCATCATCATCATCATCATCATCATCATCATCATCATCATCTTATTGCAGTCTCAGACCAACGCAAAAGTTACCAGTACAGAGCCAAAAGAAGCATCATAAACGTCAATTAAGACAAGAAGTTAAAATAAAATAGATCCCCCCAACCACCAATCAACCTATACTTAATACTATAAAATCTAAGATAAAAGTTTGCTCTGAATTAGAATGTTAAATGTTAGCCAGTATGCAGAAATAGCTATCCACACTCTGGCCACGATCTTAATCTGACCAGTCTCTAAACGCAACATTGCATTGGAGACACATCTAGGCACTTCAAGGGCTGTCCTAAGAAACTTTGATTGGACACGTTCCAAAGTCAAGATATTGGGTAAAGGCCCCATTTGGGCACCATATAGTTGAGCTAATGCCTTAGCTTGAAATAATTTAAATAATGGCCTCCTTTTGTACGCATGAATTGTAAAATAGCAAGAGAACTTCTTTGGGCATTTGAGGCCAAATGTTCCCCATGAGCTTTTCTAGAGCCACTTGAATGGAAGATTACGCCCAGATATTTAAAGTGGGTCACTTGCTCAATCACATGATCATCAATCTTCCACGAGCGAATCTTTGGTCTTTTAGAAAAGGCCATGATCTTAGTTTTGTGATAATTAATCACCAGTTGGTTCGCTTTGCAAAATAAAGTCAAAATAAAGTCAGGGTCCTCAAAGCTCTTCTAAGGCCAACAGGAGTTCTCGAAAGAATCACTGCATCATCTGCGTATAGTAAGGCAGATATATGTCTCCCTGCAATCTTTGGAGGGTGAAAATCACTGTTATTAAGCTGGCCCACCATTGAATTAATATAAAAATTAAATAAAAGTGGGGCCAGGATACATCCTTGCTTAACCCCCTTCTGTGTTGGCACAGCATTCGTGAGGTGACCTCGTAAACTACATCTCACCTTAAGCGAGGTACCTCTATGTAAGGACTGAATAAGAATTAACAGGCGCCGATCAATATTAGTGGCTTCCAGCTTCTCCCATAATTTAACTCGTGAAATAGAGTCAAACGCTGTCTTTAAATCTATAAAGGCAGCATATAGAGAGGTCACTTCTCAATGAGATGGTGTAACATTAGACATTGATCAATAGTAGAACGTCCCTTCCTGAAGCCTGCTTGTTCTTCCGCAAGTAACTTTTCTTGTTCCAACCAATCCTTAAATTTCCAATAAAGATGTCTAGCATATAATTTACTAATGATGTTAAGTAGGCTGATGGGCCTATAATTAGAAGTGTCATCTCTCTTGCCCTTTTTAAAGATAGGAACAATAATTGCAGACCTCCAATCAGCAGGAATTTGACCCCTCTTGTCAATATAGGAGAAAAGCGAAGCCAAGACTGGGGCCCAATAATCTAGATTATTTTAATTGCCTCCGGGGGGATAAGATCTTCACCTGGAGCCTTACCCGATTTCAACTGAGCAACTAGGTCATGAATTTCCGAGACAGACACCGGTGGCCAAAGTGGGATGCCCTCAAAATCAATTGGATCATCCCTAACAACAGCATCTGAGTCCTTATATAAATCATAAAAATGTTTCTCCCAAATCCCAGGATGAATATAACAATCAGATAAGGTTGGCCCATGATTGGGGGAACTCTTTATAAGTCGCCAAAATAGGCCTGTATCCTTAGATTTAGCTGCCTGAATCACTCCTGACCAAGCCTCTTTCATGGTCTCTTTTTTTTTTTTTACATGCCAGCAACAATTTACTGTATATCGTTTTTTCTGCAGAAGTAAGTTTTGTGCAGCCTCCAATCCAGAATCAACTTTATACACTTGATAAGAATAATATAAAGCTGTTTTGGCATTTACACACTCTTTATCAAACCAATGCTTGGAGGGGTGGTAAGATTGATGACAGAGGTTGCGTGTCTTGTGAGCAAAATTCTGCTTCAATTCTCGGATTAGATCTTGATAAAAATCCAAAGTCCTAGATGTATGCAATAGAGATGCCTGAATAGATTGCAAAGGATGAGCACCACACCCTAGAGTCAGACACAACTGGACTTAATTGTCAGGGGTCACCTTTACCTTTTTTACCATAGCATTAAACAAAGATTATTAGATATTGACCAGCAGGAATTGCATCTTGCTGCTAACAAGTTATGTTCTCCCCTGCACTTCTGTATTTCTGCACGCCACGGACAGATGGCTCCTTTTTTCAGTTTACTAAAAGATCCGCATGAACGCAGGATTTATTCGTTGGCAAGGTGTAATGTGTTGTTCTCTGCTGTTACTTTGGGTAGGTTTGCAGGCATCCCATATTCTGACAGATGCTGCCAGTGTGACCCAGAAAGAATTGAAACTGTGTTGCATATGATTATATCATGCCCTTAATATGATTACCTCCGCTCACTCTATCTAGACCCGATTTTGGGAGGACCAGGAAAACTGCCTGAGCAAAGAATGTTATGTTACCTTCTTAGGGTCATTGATCTTGAGGTTTTATCCAGGGTTGTTGCTTTTCTAAAGTTGATGGCTGACCGACAGAAGCATATCTCTTAGCAGTTTGGCACAAGGGAAATGGGGAGATGGGTTTTATTTTGTGTGTTGTGCTGGGTTCAGTATTTGATGTTCTTTTATGTGTAGATGTTCTTTTATGTATATCTGGTATGCCAATAAAGGTTACGAAATGAACGAAACAATATTACGGCGGCTGAGTATAGTGCAGAGCAGAGAAGAGAAAAGGGAGGGATTGTACTGAAAGTTGTGTTCAGTTTGATGTGAAATTTGTGCAGTGTTGTGTTCCTGTGCTTTCAGCAGTGGCGATCCTAGCCCCAGAACAGGGTGGGGCCCACCCCTCGACGCCCCCAAAGTAATTAGCATAATTACTAATTAACATAATTATGCTAATTACTTTCTTTTTTTGTTTGTTTGTTTTTCCGTTTTTTTCCCCTTTTTTTCGGCTTTTTAAAAAGGTTTTTTAGGGTAACGGGGCCTCCAGCGGGTTTTTTAGGGGTAACGGGGCTTCTAGGTCTATGTGTTTGCTTTGCTGCACTTATCTTTTGTATCTAGGGCCTCCCGACGATCTCTCCAGCGACGATCTCGCTCCTCTGCTGCCGCTCTGCGCAAAGCAAACAGCCATCACAGAGTTCACGCATGCGTGATGGCTGTTTGCTTTGCGCATGCGTGAACTCTGTAACGCTTAGGCTTACAGAGTTCGCGCTAGCAGAGCGGCAGCAGAGGAGCGAGATCGTCGCTGGAGAGATCGTCGGGAGGCCCTAGATACAAAAGATAAGTGCAGCAAAGCAAACACATAGACCTAGAATCCCCGTTACACCTAAAAAACCTTTTTAAAAAGCGAAAAAAACCCCGGAAAACATCAAAAACAAAACCGAAACCTAGGATGTCTCCCGCCCCCCCGCACCACCTCCCGCCCTTGCGCCCTGGGGCCCACCGCCCCCCGGCCCCACATCAGCCGACCCCCCTGGTGCTTTGTGTAATACTTTGTCCTTTTCTCATTTGAATGTCATTGGTTGTGCTTTTTAAACCAGCTCTCAGGCTATTGAGTTCCTTTTGAATCTGTGCCCTCAAAAATAGTTGCGACCCTCCCAGTTTAGTGTCACTTGCAAATTAGTTAAATTAGGTGTCCATTCCAAAGGCCAAGATGCGGAATGGTGCAGGAAGTGGAGCCCCCGTATCCCCATGTAGCTTCACCCTCCAAATAGTTTTTCATTCCAATTGACAAAAGTCATCATTTTTCACAAATAGCTGTAATTCAGTTCTGCGGCTTCCAGAATTCGGTGTCCTGCCATGATGACATCTCGGTGGAGCAAGAGATGACTCTGCTTGAATTGCAGTCCCTCTGTTGGAAATATTTGTCCAAAGGGGGTTTTCTCTGTGCTTTGTAGGGTGTGATGGGGTCTTCACCCTACTCTTGGCCCAACTGGGTCAGTGGCAGTGGCTGGCGGGTTTCACTCTCCAGGCTTTTCCCCCAGCCCTGCCTGGAGATGCTTCCAGGGACTGAACCGGAGAGTTTCTGCAGGCAGAGGAGCAGCTGTCCACTGAGCTCTATGCCCCCCAACCAACTATAGGCCTCCTTCATTTGAGGAAAGGCTGTTAAGTCAGGGTCTGCGCAAACCTGCTACTCTTTGAAGGCACGTCTAGCTCTTTCCTTCAACGTCTCTTTGGGAAAGTTGCTCGTATAAACTGAAGTGTAGCGTAAGTCGCTAGAGTCAGGTTGCTGCTGAGAGTCCTCCAGCCCTACACGTTGATGTGGGGGGAGGTGGAAGGGAGAGTCAAAGGGAACAGGCTGGTCCTGCTGCAGAAACGGGAGGCTTGCTGGCACTCCCCAGCCAGATGTGCCTCCCAAGATGTCTCCTCAGCCAGATGTGCCTTGAATGAGGCCCAAGCTGGTGCTTGGAGGGTGGGGACATGGAGTGAGAGGAGCATCGCGTGCTGCCTCCCTGAAGGAGGGAGGGAGCAATTGGGTAGACTCTCCCTGCTGGAGAGTCCCCCTGACTTGATCCTCGCAGAACAGCAGGGAGGCTGCGTTTCTGAGCCAGCTGCTTAACCCTGAGAGGAGGTTCCTGTGGAGGGGCCTGGCTGGCCCAAGGGAAGCATCTCACCTTTATACTGGACCTCAAAAGGAGACATGGGGGTAGGTCCATGCTTACATCATTGCAACTCAAGTTGGGGGGCTACTGACCCACCAGGCCCCCCTCTAGCTACTGCTACAGCCTTACTGACAGGCCACCGTCCTGTACTGTAACCTGACTTGGTGGGAACCTGAGTTAGGGTGAGAATTAAGATGCTAAAGTTGCACAGACTCCACCAAAACTGCCAAGTTGTGGGGTGTGTTTTGCATGCCACTTGAGCACCTTCCCCAAGAACTGCCCTCTCTGCCTGTGTTACCTTAAGCTTGTCAGCCTGTAGGAGGCAACAGAGCTGGCAGGAGGGAAGCTTGGTAGACCTGTCATAGGATATCCAGCTCGGTGCAAAAGAGGGTGTTTGGTTTACATCTCACAATTGCAGGGGGAGAGAGGATCTGTCTCTCTTGTTCCAAATAGGCCCCTTCTTCCCCCTTAGGAGTTGGTTTTCTGACAGCCAACAAAGGCGTTCAGTCAGTATCCCGAGTAGCTCCATCATACGTAGCCTGAGGGAGCTCCATCTACAGCCACTTCTGTGCAGAGATGTGTTCTCGGCAGGTCTGCTCCAGCTCTGGGCTCTGCCTCCGCGATCCGCCTAAGGAACATGTGAGGCACATATTGCACATGCACAAGGGACAAAACTTGCAGCATTCAGAGGACAGTGCAGTATTACAGTTTATAAAGCCAAGTAGACACAGCCATACTCCCCAGTTACCTCTAAGGCATCTTTCCTGCCACTGGCTTTTCAGAGTTAGAGTGCCCAGGTAGGACAAAAGTCCCTGTAATTTTAGAAGCTGTTGGGGGATTTTCCATAGCATGTAGCATTTATGACCCAACAAGAAGACCAGGTTTGGAAACCTGGCACAAATTGCCCCACCCCGTGAAGACCAGGATGCTCAACCCTTCACACAACAGGAAAAAAGTACAGCAAAAGTAACTGGAAATGTATTTTCTATAATCGCACCAACAATGTTTTTAAAATATGCCAGGCAAGGGTATAGGCTGGCGCCTCCTTTAGCAAGTGACAAGTGTTTAGTGGAAACTGGACTGTCTATCTAGGCTCAGAGGATGATCTTGCCATCCCCACCACAATGGAGAAGGGAATAGGTTTCCTTGCATTTGAGTGCCCATGGTTAAAACTACACCCACATTAAGTGGCGCTGCTGGGGGCTACAGTAGAAAACAGACATTTGTATCTCCTATATTCCGTGCAGACTAAGAGATCCTTGTCCCACTACATCACTTTGGCACACAGCTGCTAGATCATGGAGGAACTGAGAGGAGAGACGCAGGTCCTTGCAACCCAAAAGATAGTAAGACACTAGTGGTCTTTACTACCTTTTGGGCTGCAAGGACCAGTGTGTAGATGTACTGACCATGGGGCATCCTGACAGAAGAGAGACGTGGACTGCTTCAGGGAGGCTGCAAAGTCCTTTAAAAACAAATAGCAGATTTGCACAGTATCCAAAAGTGTTGAGAGGTCAGTGCTTTCAAATATTTCTCAAAATGAAATATGGGGAAATAAAAGTCCAGGCATGTTCTACATGGCCAACCACCCTTGATCCTCGGCTCCCAAACCATGCTTGCAACACAGAATGGTCTACAAATGCAATAGAAAGAGTTCAGTGCCCCTTATTCAGCCTGACCTGACTGAGAGGAACAAGTCTTGGATGCATTCACCAGTCCAGAGGCGCCTTGTGACTCGTGAGTTTGGGGCTGTTCTCACTGTAGAACTGGGAGAACCAGCGCCTGAACTTCTGGATGGGACCGTCCTCCTTCACCAGGAGGGGGTTGGAGACATAGCGCTTGTTGTTCCAGACCATAACATCCCGCTGAAACTGGGGAGGCAGAAAGACCGACAAGCACAGGGGTGAGGGAGGGGAGTATAAAAAAAAAAGAGAGGCAAAACCTGTCTGCAGCCTCTGAAATAAGGACCAACGACAACTATGCTCACAGCTTTGCGTACTGAGACATGCAACCCTTCCCCAGGATGAGTATGATGACATTGCATTGTACAGTACCTGTTATACTGTACTAGACATTTCCAAAAAGACGACAGACCGTGAGTGACAGAGAACGAGTGACAATTCCATGTTTCTTGTAACACTTAATACCACCCTAATACTAATCATATTAATAATTCAGGTTAGAATTTAGAGATTTCAACACAGCTACATGGCCAAACAAGGCTGCTTTGCATCCACATTTTTTCTAGTGATGGGGAGACGCAAGGAGTTGAAACGAGTTGTGCAAGATGCTGAAAGTCACCCAGAGACCACCTGAATGCTCACTCCCCCCACCACTTTCGAGATTTCACCACCCACTTTCAGCATTCTGAGCTGTGACACACACAAAGCCCAGAAGGTGCCAACATACTTGTAGCCAACAGTGCTATTCCATTTGTCAACTCTGAAGTTAGTCCTATTGTGTTCAAAGGGGCTTAACCCAGAAAAGTGTTTTAGACTAGACCAAGCCACAGAGGCATGCAAGAAAGCATGTCACATGCGAGAATCTCTGCCCCCAACCAAAACACAGCTGGAGCAAAACTAAGGGGTTCTGGGACATCAAATAACCATAGGAGCCTCCTTCCCTTTCCAAACCCTACAAGGCAGAGGCTCCAGCAGAGAGCATGCTAACACTGGCTCTGACTTGGGCATTGCTCTGTTTTTTGATGTTCATTTCATGATCAAGTTTCCAACTCTATAAACGTTGGTCAAGTAGGTATCATCTTACTATTAATGAACTGCATTTGTATGTTTATGGCACGCTGTAAAGAAGAATCCCACTCAAAGCACGTCAGGACTGTGTCAAGGACACTGCCGGCCGGAGTGCCTTGGAGGTCTCCTCGCAGGGGTCTGCACTGCCTCCTTCTGCTGCTGAGCTCCTCACTCCAGGGAGCAGGAGAGCTGGGACCCAAACATGCCTTGCATTTCACAACTGGTAGGAAGCAGTTGCTCAGCCCACTCATGTCCCCTGTCTCCCCCCCCCCCACTCACCTGGATGCATTCTGCCCACCATATAAACTTGGCGACAAGAGCTGGTATGTGTCGCTGGAAGTACACCCGGTTGATCACATGCTGCTGGAGAGGCTCCACAGGCATTACACTGTGAATGATGACTGCATGGCCCAGGTAAGCATGCTGGAAGGTAAAGAACGCCAGTCCGGGTCCCACCTGGCACATGTAGGCATGAGAGGACAGACTTAAGCAGCATAACTGCGACCTCACAAGCTAAGAGCACATTAATGCAAAAGAAGACTTTCATGACCACTAGGTTCGCAGAGTAAGAGGTTTTCAGGTTTAAAGGCCACGTAAAGTAAAAAAAGTTCCAAACTTCTCCTAAACAAAGGAATTCTTAAAGCATTAAAAGTTCTTATTACCCCAACATTCCACCAGTCCAGCAACTCCTGACTGGCATTTTCGGGGGGGGGGGGGAAGGTTCCAGAGTATCCTACCTGATCTAGGAAGTGCTGAAACGAGTGATAAGAGAGCTTCAAGGGCCCCTGATCTTTGTATCCAGCAATTGAGCACCTCTAATGTTAATTGGTGCAACAATTCCTTTCAATTTAAAGAAAGGGCCACTAGGAAACATCAAGGAATGATACTACAGATGTGGCCCCTTCACTAGCGTCGACGGGGGGAAGCGGGGGGGCGGGCCGCCGGGGGGCGTCGCGCGTATAGGGGTGACGCGCGATGTCCCTCACTTACATTTTTGCGGCGGAGGTGGGCCTGCCCGCCCTCCCCTGGGTCCGTTTGGCTCTAAAATGAGCCAAAAACGGAGCGGGGAGGGCGCTCCGCTCCTGCGCGTGACGTCACGCGCGGGGGCGGAGCCTCCCCCTTAAGGGTGACGCGCGTCCCCGCTCAGGGGTGTCGCGCGTTGTCTCGACGCCCCTGGGCCCCTTCTTTAAATTGTAAGGAATTGCTGGATACAAAGGTTGCAGCTCTGTCATCACTTGTTTCAGGAGTTGCTGGTGAAATGTTGGGGTAATAGAACTTTTTACGTCCTAAGAATCCCTTTGTTTAGGAGGAGTTTGGAACTTTTTTACTCTACATGGCCTTTAATCCTGAAAATCTTTTACTCTGTAAGAGCACATTCGTTTGTGGAACTTCTATGTTCAAGGCAATACACCTCAATACTAAATGTCAGGGACAACAAGAAGGAAGGCCAGTCCCCCAACACACCCTGCTTGCGCTACAACACACCACATCACGGAGGTGTGGAAAAACTGGAGCGAACGGAGCAGCAGTTCCAGGCGGCACCACAGCACGGGGCGGCGCTGCTCCACTCCATTTGATGCGGGCGTGCGCGCGGGGTGAACACTCTGGGGCTTTCTCCGGCTCCGAGGCCGGGGGAGAAGGCCTCGGAGCCAGAGAAAGCCCCAGAGTGTCCACCACGACTGGCAGCCGGGGCTTTCTGAAGGCGGCCGACTGCGTCGCCGCTATTTATACTTTTCTTCTGCACATGCGCAGAACATTTCGTTCATTCGAAACGTTCTGCGCATGTGCAGAAAAAGTATAAATAGCGGGCTCTCTCCGGCTCTGAGGATGGGGGAGAGGGCCTCAGAGCGCCCTGGTAAGCTGGGTCGCCACCCCCGTAGCGACGCTGGTACGCCTCTGCCACATCACACCATGCATAAAACTTTGAGAACTTGCTGCCACAAGGTACGATGACAATCACTAGCTTAGGCAACTTTAGCAAAAAGAGATACTACCTTGCCCAACCTCTTTCCTGGGCAGCTTAATGAGGTAGCCCGCTGTCATCAGCAGCCGCCTGTTTTTACTGTTTGCTTCTGCAACCTACCTGCCTGACTGAAACAGCCATGTCCAGCAGAGAGCAGTGTTTCCCAAAGAGTGTCAGGCTGTGCTTCACATTCAGCAGGGCACAGTGGGTGTTGGGCTCTGGTTCCGGCTGCCACTCTGCCTAGGAGAGGAGAGGCCAGAAGAAATTGATCGACATTCCAGGGACCAGGGTGAGACTTCTAGGGACATGGAGGCGTCGTCCCACCCTCAGTTGGCCAGCTCCTCAGCTGCCAGGGAAGGGAGTCTCAGGGCTGGAGGACGTCACTCTGGAAAAGAGGGGAACAATCCCCCAGTGGGGACCCCTTCTTCAGGTGATGGGCCCGTATCCAGTCGCACTATGGATACTCCTCTGGGGCGAGGGGAAGGGGGCTTCTTGTCGTGGGTGACTCTATAGTCAGGAACATAGAAAGGGGGGTCTGTGACGGATGTGAGGACCGCATGGTGACTTGCCTGCCTGGTGCGAAGGTTGCGGACATCACCTCTCGTCTAGATAGGCTGGTAGAGAGTGCTGGGGAGGAGGTAGCGGTGCTGGGGAGGAGGTAGCGGTTGTGGTGCATGTTGGCACCAACGACGTGGGGAAATGTAGCTGGCCGGTCCTGGAGGCCAAATTTAGGTTGCTAGGTAGGAAGCTCAAATCCAGGACCCCAAAGGTAGCATTCTCAGAAGTGCTACCTGTTCCACGCGCAGAGCCAACTAGGAAGGCGAAGCTCAGGGGTCTGAATGCGTGGATGAGACACTGGTGTCAGGAGGAGGGGTTTAGGTTTGTTAGGCACTGGGGAATGTTTTGGGACAAGCTGGGCCTGTACAAGAGGGACGGGCTTCACTTGAACCAAAACGGAACCAGACTGCTGGCGCGTAACGTTAAGAAGGTGGCAGAGCAGTTTTTAAACTGACCCCTGGGGGAAAGCCAACAGGAGCCGAGGGGCATCCGGTTCGGGACTCCTCATCCCTAGGGAATGAGGGTGAAGAGGATTGGGAACAGTCAAGTAATAACAGAGTAAGAATTAGGAGTGGTAGCGTGATGGGACACGACAGCCAATCTAGCAGGACAGAAGGCTGCAGGGATCAAGGTGCAAACGCGCAGCCCTCCTTGGAGGACCTGGTATATAAGTGCTTATATGCAAATGCCCAAAGTCTACGGGCAAAGATGGGAGAACTGGAATGTTTGGTGGCTAGGGAAAACATTGACATAGTAGGTATAACAGAAACCTGGTGGAATGCGGAGAACCAGTGGGATACTGCAATTCCAGGATATAAACTCTATAGGAGGGACAGAGAGGGGCGTGTTGGAGGTGGGGTGGCCATCTATGTCAAAGAAGGGGTAGAATTCACCAGCAGAGATGAAGCCAGCCCATTTTCAGGTGGGAGCTCAGCCCTTCCGCAGCCCCCCTTTGATGTGCAATCCAATCATCAAACCTTTGATCTGTGATCAAAGATCCTTTGATCTTTGATCAAAGATCAAAGGTTTTTACGGGGGTTCCGGTTTTTTTAAAAAACTTTTAAGGGGGCTGGGGGCATTCTAGGAGGGGTGCAGGGGCATGAGTGTGCTTTTGGGACACTTATCATGGCTCTGCGGGGCGCAGACAGCTTCTTCGGGGTGCTCTCAGTTCTCTTTCCGGAACTTGCAGCACGTTCCTGACATGTTCTCGTCCCTGGCAGGAAGTTCCGGCGGCGCAATCTTGAATGGGCGGGACTCTCTAGGAGAGTCCCACCCATCCAAGATGACGCCGCCGGAACTTCCTGCCAGGGACGAGAACATGCTGCGATGTAATAGTAGGGGCATACTACTGTCCTCCAAAAACCTGAAGGGGATCTTGTAAGGAGGAAGCAAATCAGGGAGGTGTCAACGAGAGACAGGGTTGTAGTCATGGGGGACTTCAATTATCCTCACATCACCTGGGTCAACTCAAGCTCTGGTCATGAAAGAGAGACTGGATTTCTGGATATGCTAAATGACTGTGCCTTAGAGCAGCTTCTCACGGAGCCGACCAGAGGACAGGAGACTCTGGACTTGATATTGTGTGGTACTCAGGACCTGGTCAGGGAGGTAAATGTTACAGAGCCATTGGGGAACAGTGACCATGCTGCGATCTGTTTCGCCATGCGTGTCGGGGGGAGAGTGCCAAGCAAATCTGACACAAAAACCCTTGACTTCCGAAGGGCGGAAGGAGGAGACTAGTTAGAAAGAAGCTGAAAGGGAAGGTAAAAAAAGGAAGGTAAAAAGTCTCTCCAGAGTTCATGGAGGCTGCTTAAAACAACAGTAATAGAAGCCCAGCAGGAGTGTATTCCACAAAGGAGGAAGGGCTCAACTAAGTCCAGGAGGGTGCCGGCATGGCTAACAAGCACAGTTAAAGAGTCTATAAAAGGCAAGGAAGTTTCCTTCCATAAATGGAAGTCTTGAGGATAACAAACAGGAGCACAAACTCTGGCAACAGAAATGTAAAAAGATGATATGGCAGGCCAAGCAAGACTTTGAGGAACGTATGGCAGGCAACATAAAAGGGAATAACAAAAGCTTCTTCAAATATTATAGAAGCAGGAAACCTGCCAGAGAAGCGGTTGTTCCGCTGGATGGTGAGGGAGAGAAAGGGGTGATAAAAGGGGACTTGGAGACTGCAGAGAAATTAAATGAGTTCTTTGCATCTGTCTTCACGGCAGAAGACCTCGGGTAAATAATGCTGCCTGAACGGCTTCCTCTGACTAAAGAATTAAGTCAAATAGAGGTTAAAAGAGAAGACGTCTTAGACTTAATTGACAAAATAAAGATCAATAAATCACCAGGCCCGGATGGCATCCACCCAAGAATTCTGAAGGAACTCAAGGATGAAGTTGCTGACCTATTGACCAAAATATGCAACTTGTCCCTTAAAACGGCCACTGTGCCAGAGGATTGGAGGATAGCTAATGTCACACCAATCTTTAAAAAAGGAAGGAGGGGGACCCGGGAAACTGTTCCAGGGAAGATGGTGGAAAGTCTCATTAAGGGTAAAATCATAAAATACATAGAAGAACAAGCTCTGCTGAGGGAGAGTCAGCATGGCTTCTGCAAGGGGAAGTCTTGCCTCACAAACCTGTTAGAAGTTTTTGAAAAGGGCAACAGCATGTGGATGCGAGCGAACCCGTGGATATTATATATCTGGATTTTCAGAAGGCGTTTGACACAGTCCCTCATGAAAGGCTCCTGAGAAAACTCCACAGTCAGGGAATAAGAGGGCAGGTCCTCTTGTGGATTAGGAACTGGTTGAAGACCAGAAAACAGCAAGTGGGAGTCAATGGGCAATTTTCACAATGGCGAGAGGTGAAAAGCGGTGTGCCGCAAGGATCAGTCTTGGGACCGGTGCTTTTCAACTTATTCATAAATGACCTGGAGTTGGGGATAAGCAGCAAGGTGGCCACGTTTGCTTTTCCGGGTGGTGAAGACCAGCAGGGATTGTGAAGAGCTCCAGAAGGATCTCTCCAAACTGGGAGAATGGGCAGCAAAATGGCAGATGCGCTTCAATGTAAGTAAGTGCAAAGTGATGCACATTGGGGCAAGAAACCAAAATTTCACATATACGCTAATGGGTTCTGAGTTGTCTGTGACGGATCAAAAGAGAGATCTTGGGGTGCTGGTGGACAGGTCGATGAAAGTGTCGACCCAGTGTGCGGTGGCTGTGAAGAAGGCCAATTCCATGCTCGGGATCATTAAAAAAGGGATTGAGAATAAAATGGCCAATATGCATTTGTACAAATCGATGGTAAGGCCACATCTGGAGTATTGTGTCCAGTTCTGCTCACCACACCTCAAAAAGGATATTGTTGAATTGTAAAAGGTGAAGAAAAGAGCGACCAGAATGATTCGTGGGCTGGAGCACCTACCATATGAGGAAAGGCTACAGCATTTGGGGCTTTTCAGTCTAGAAAAAAGGCGGTTGAGGGGGGACATGATTGAGATGTATAAAATTATGCATGGGATGGAGAGAGTGGATAGAGGGAAATTCTTCTCCCTCTCGCACAACACCAGAACCAGGGGACATGCACTAAAATTGAGTGGAGGGAGAATTAGAACGGACAAAAGAAAATATTTCTTTACCTAGCGTGTAATTCATCTGTGAAACTCCTTGCCACAGGATGTGGTGATGGCACCTGGCCTAGATGCCTTTAAAAGGGGTTTGGACAGATTCATGGAGGAAAAGACCATCACAGGTTACAAGCCATAAGCAACCTCCTGGTTTTAGAAGTGGGTTTTCTCTGTGCCAGGTGCAGCGGAGTGTCAACGGGAAACAGGTTATCTTGTTGGCTGTGTGCTCCCTGAGGCATCTGGTGGGGCCACTGTGAGATACAAGAAGTTGGACTAGATGGGCTTTTGGCCTGATCCAGCAACACTCTTCTTATGTTCATATGGGTCCTCACACTCTTGGCACAGTCTTGAGCCATGTAGGATATATGTCTGCTTGGTGCTGTTTAGACTGTAGTTGCTGCTGTTATGATGCTTGCAATTTTATTGTATTTTATATTTTTATCCAATTGCTGTTATCTGCCATGAACACCTTGGCAGCAAGGGGAGAAGCAGGATAAAAAATTCAGATTTTTTCCCCCTCCTATTATATAGATCAGTGGTGACCAACCAATCAGTGGTGAGCGTGCAACTCAAATACATAAATAAATAAATAAATCTAAGGTAATGAAAATATTTAAAGCACAGTGACAGCACAAGAAGAAAAGAGCGCAGTGGGGTGCAGAGACCTCCTCTAGTGTAACAGGCTTGGAAACGTGCACTGGGGTCGAGAAAGAGAGAGGGAGCAGGAATGGCAGTGCGTGCCACTTCAAAAGGCACCCATACAGTAAGTTGACCACCTATGATACACCAGATGGGGTGTCCTAAATCTGCCCGGCTGTTTGCTATATGGACAGAGCAACTAGCAATAGGAATACAGAATGAGAAGATTGAGTAGACATAGGGCAGTAGAATAAGGGACTAGATACTAAAGCATTGTCACAGCTTTACCCCTGAAATTGGCATTGAAAGAAAAGGATAAAATTATGTTGTTTACTGGAAGAAAATATAAAAGAAGCGGTATGGTAGAAGTCACCAAAGGTGTGGCAAACATACACGGCCATAGCCAAAGGGACTCTGTTTGGTCTTGTGGTGCCAGCAAATGTTAAGCACTGTTGGTGGGACTGTGAAAGAAAAATCTGCTGCTATCTCAGAAATTATGAGACAGCCTATCCAGGCAAGTTGCCTGAGGCAACCCCTCTAAGAAGGGTGCTAAGATACCTAAAATGTGCTGTTGGATCAGAACGTCATTTGTTAAGTGCTGCTAAAATACTGATCACCACCAAATGGTGTGAGGATATACCCTCACTTCAAGAACGGCTAGCCAAGGCATGGTGTATTGTCTCTGTGGCCAAACTACCCCACACATCACCTTTCAAACAGATACAAAGGCCATTTGTGCAATCTATAGATGCAAGATACCACAGAGCAATCCTGCCTATCTATCCCTTGTGAGGCCCAGGCCACCCACAGGATCCTATCCTCGTTCCGGGCCGATCTCGATCGGCCTGGAGGTCTACTCCTGGGTGTAGCGATGGACCTCCTCGGATTTCCGCCAGCTATTTAGATGGTGGAAGTGAGAGTAGGCTGTGTAAGGGCCACGCTGGACCGGGAGGGGGCAGGGATGGTGGTCACCATATCATTGTCCCCTCCTGGGCCAGATCCACCAACCCCTGGCCTCCCTCACTGCCTGTATTGCCCCGCACCCGCCAGGGGATCTCTTACCTCCTCCGGCAGCCACAGGGGCAATCCGATGGCGGAGTAAGGGCTGCTGGTCTCGCACCGGCGGTCCTTACTCTAAAGTCATCGCGAACGTGCTTTATAGCATGTTTGCGACGGTTTCCGATGACGGAGCGCTTGCTCCACCGCCAGATATTTCTGCGCAGCAAAAGGATACCCACAGATTTAGATACTGGTGCTAGCTAAAAAAAATTATGAGTCAATCTAGAAGTTGATAAAAATGTGTAAAAGGGGGAATAACATAGAACTGTTATTTATCGAATTAGTGTTGTGATCATGTGGGGTGTATATGTGAACATATACTTCCTTTGCTTGTGGTGCGTGTGTATTTTATACTTGCATGGGGGGTTGTTGAAAAAAATGAACTGCTTCAGAGTAACACCTTTAAAAAAAAAAAAAAGCCTAGGATTACTAGCTAATCTGACACATTAGCTAGCTATTCCGACTAGCTAACCATTACAAATCTAGACCCATTGCAAAACAGTGGGGTCTAGTTTTGTCCTGATTAGCTAATCAGAATAGCTAGCAATGGGGTCACCACAAGGACAGTTCCTTCGCCATGATGACACCGATCTCTAGCAAAGGCCAACCACCCTTCCAGGAAGAGAGCCTCGTTACCTGCCAGGTGTGCTTGAAAAATCCCCAGAGTTTAGAGTTCCTGTATCGCAGGTCTGCTCCATTCATAATGGAGGGACTATGGAGAAATGAGAGGTGGGCTGTGTCAGCAGCGTTCTCTGGAAGGTCCTAGAATGATGGGAAAGAACAGCAGTTACCAGATGTTAGATGAACTTCTGCAGCTGCCTCATCTCCAAGTCCAACCACAGGTCCGCCATAGTGCAGCATCGACTGGTGGCAGCTCTCCAAGGTCTCAAAACCAGAAGACAGTGGGAATCGACCCTGGGAACCTGTACATGCAAAGCACATGCTTTGCCGATGAGCCAAGCCAACAGAAAGCCAAGCCAGCATTCCCAGGGTTTGGTACTACTTATTATTTAGAGGAGTGCATCAAGAGGGATGAGAAAAGAACCAAGGATGGCGGCACATGAAATCACACAGCTTACCCCCCACCCCACCCCACCCCACCCCACCCCACCCCACCAAGAAGCATCATTCCAGAGAAGTGTTGCATTCACTCAGCATTACACCTCCACCCAAATTCCAACTTCCCACCCCTGCTTGCAGCTAGTGCAAATTCCGCACATGCCACTTCACCAGTCCTGGCCCTAGCTAAGCAGCCCATCCACAGCCCAAGCATTTGCCTCCCTGGCCTTTATTCCCTCCATTGCCCCTCTCCCATCTCCATTTAGACCAGGGGTGGCCAACCTTTTCCACCATTAGGGCCTCTGCATTCTTAAGAGTGGTGTAGAAGCTCCCTGGAGCCGGAACGGTTCCGAAAGAGGTAGGTGTAGAAGTAGGTGTAGAAGACAGATTTTACTTTTCTGGGCTCCAAGATCACTGCAGACGGAGACAGCAGCCATGAAATTAAAAGACGCTTACTCCTTGGAAGGAAAGCTATGGCAAACTTAGACAGCATAATAAAAAGCAGAGATATCACCATGCCAACAAAGGTTCGCATAGTCAGGGTGATGGTGTTCCCAGTAGCAATGTATGGTTGTGAGAGTTGGACCATAAGGAAGGCTGAGCGCCGAAGAATAGATGCTTTCGAACTGTGGTGCTGGAGAAGACTCCTGAGAGTCCCTTGGACTGCTAGGAGATCAAATCAGTCAATCCTAAATGAAATCAACCCTGACTGCTCCCTGGAAGGACAGGTATTGAGGATGAAGCTCAAATATTTTGGCCACCTAATGCGAAGAGAGGACTCTCTGGAGAAGACTCTGATGCTGGGAAAGATTGAAGGCAAAAGGAGAAGGGGAAGGCAAAGGATGAGATGGTTAGACAGCATCACCAATGCAACGAACATGAAAATGAGCGAACTCAGGAAGATAGTGGAGGACAGGAAGGCCTGGTGGGATATGGTTCATGGGATCACGAAGGGTCGGACACGACTTAACGACTGAACAACAACAACAACAAAGAAGACAGAAACTTAGCAACTGCAATTGCTGATGGTGCTGCTAAAGTAGATGCACCTGCTGAAATGCCCTCACCTATACAAACTTTTAAAGGACCAGCATTCATGTTGAAAGGTTGGCCACCCCTGAATTTAGACTGTAAGCTGCTTGGGGCAAGGGCCTCTTTTTGCCCACTTCATTCTGCAGAAAGCAGGAGAGTGTTCACCACAGAAGTGGGAGGAGAGTGGAGTGTGTGGAGCAGCTGCTCCAGGCGCAGGTGGACTTACCGGTCTCGTCGGGGCGCGTTTGTTGTTGTTTTGGCCCTCCCACACTCCCTGGAGCCGGAACGGTTCCGAAAGAGGTAGGAAACCGGGGGGTGGGGTGGGGCTGGGTAGGTGGGCGCGTCACATCACCTAGGCCCCGCCCCTTCCTCCATGCGCCAGGAGGCCTGGTTACGCCTCTGGTTCACCAGAATCATACCTGAATGTGCACATTGACGAAGTGCTCACAGATGCCGCGGAACACCAACTCTTGGGAAGACACCGCCTCCTGCTCCGGGATTTGCCATGTTGGGTCAATACCATCGCAGTGGTACCAGACGACAATCATGCCAGCAACTTCACATGATGGCCAGACCTTTATCTTTGCACATTCAGGCACTGGAGAAGGAAGGGGAGGTCAGAGCCAGAGAAATGAGACCTTGCCCTAACCTTTGCCCTCACCGCCACTCAAGTCATCTGCCCAGCACCATGTCATTGTCACCAGCTCTGCGGAAATACACAGAGCCATCCCAACACTGGATGAAGAGGGGGTGCTCAGAAGCAACAGGGCTTCCCACTTGCCTTTTCCAGACACTGACCAAGGCTGGAACAGAAACACCAGCCCCATGGGCAGGGAAAAACCCCAGAGGCAGCAGGAATCCAGAAGGCTACAAGGACAGACCATCCGAAGAGTCCCCAACCCTTGTGCAAAAGTCAGAAGCTGCGAGGAGCATTAAACCACTCATCTGCATGGTTGTGGCAGCCCTCCAACTCTCAGGCTGCAGCAGCTGAGTCTCCAGCCCCCTCCATTTGGAAGTCACTGCCCTCAAAGCAGTGCTAAGTTTAACATTATTTACAAATATTAAGTTGGCGCAGATTCTTGAGGGCCGCAATGTTTAATTCCTCCCCCCACACCCTGCTTTTAATCAACTCATAGAAATACAGCTTGTTTGCAGGAAAAAGCTAAGGCGAAGAAAGGACTGCAAGACACACGGTCACACGCACCCACAAAAAGAAAAATCACCTTTTTCGGCATATGGAATTCTGGTGCACTGGCCATCCTCACCCCGGAACTGCCAGCCGTGAAAGGGGCACTCTATGCAGCTTCCCACTACCTGGCCACCCACACCTAGGTTGGCGCCAAGGTGAGGGCAGTAGGCATCGACCACGTAAGCTTTCCCATCCAGGCCCCGGAACACGGCAAACTCTTCGCCTGTAGGGCAGAGAGAGGGACCAAAGTTAGGGAAGGAGCACAGTGCTCAGGTGGGAAACGTTTCTTCGCTGTGGCTTCGCTAGGAGCCACTTCCTGCACCCACTCCTGGGAGGCTGCTGGCCAATGCTTACAAGAGACCAGGGAGTTTCAGGTGCATGTTAGGAAGGGAAGAGTTTGTGCTCTTCCCCCAGAGTCTGCTACCACCTCTCTCTCGCCAATCGAGAGATGCAGCCCCGAGGTAAGGGAACAAATGTTCTCTTTCCTCCGTGACTGCCCCCCACTGTAGGATGCAGCGCACATGCTGTTGGCATGGTTGCATTGGCGATGGAAAGTTGGATAGGATTGGGCCCCCAAGTGCAACCACGGAGACAGTCCTCTGCCATGTTCCCACCACTCAAAATTCAGATGCAGACAACAACTGGGGATAAGGTCTTTAAACCCACTTTCTACATGTGGTCATTCAGATGTAGACTTAAAGATGCCACTATTGTGAGCAGAGCCCAGAAACGCAATATGCACCCCAGCAAAGCTGCTGGAAACAGAAGGGGAAATCCAACGAGTGCTGTTTTTCCAAGCAAAAGTGAAATTTACCAGATGCCAGAGCTCCAAGGCTGTCTAGTAATTCTATATTGCAAGAGAGTCAGTACTCTGTACATGCTCAACAGAATGGTAATTTGAACAATTTGTGCTTTTCTAATATGGCCAAAGGCACTTCAGCCAAGCATGGCTGATGCCAAGCATGGTGTTGGCTCCATGGTGTTGGCATGGTGACATCAAAATTGTCTCTGTCTCCCCCCCCCGTAGCTGTCCATGTTTAAGTGGAAACTCCCCCCGCTTTTCTCTGTCACAGACTCTGTCTTCTGTTCAAGGTTATTACAGCTAGCTAAAGCACAGGTGGCCAACCCACGGCACGGATGCCACTTAGAGCCGTTTGAAGTGGTAGGCACTGCCGTTCCTGCTCAAGCCAAGCGACTAAGTCCCTCTCTCGCCCCCAGCGCGCCTTTCCGAGCCTGTGGCACTAGAGGGGTCTCTGTACCCCACTGCACCTTATTCTTCTTGAGCAGTCACTGTGCTTTTTAAAAATATTTTCATTACCTTAGATTTACTTATTTATTTAAGGGGCACACTCAAGATTATCTACATAAAATGTGGCACATGACGGTGTGCCACGGGTTGGCCACTACTTAAAGGAACGTAGCCAGAGAGAGAGAGAGAGAGAGAGAGAGAGAGAGAGAGAGAGAGAGAGAGAGAGAGAGAGAGAGCCTGTTCGGTTGGACACTTGGTTTAGCTCTCAGCTTCGTTTCTCTCTGAACCTGAACTGTGCCCCCCCCCCTGAATACATAAAATGTATAGGTATAAGAATGTGCTCACTCTTTTGTTCTTGGTTCAGCCCCTGTGATTCGATTGGGCTGGACCCGTGTGTCACCCTAAAAGATTAAAGGAAACGCCTTGTATCTCTCTCTTAAGACTGTGTTTTGCAATTCCCTTTGGGTAGCAAACCCACAGCCACCAGGAAAAGCTGACAGGCCATTTGGCGGGGACAACACCATGTCAGTTTTTTAAGAACAGTCAAGAAGCAACACTCAGACCCCCACCACTCTCTCTCTCTCTCTCTCTCTCTCTCTCTCTCTCTCTCTCTCTCTCTCTCTCTCTCTCTCTCTCTCTCTCTCTGCAGCCAGAGCAACAGGCTGGCTTAGGCACCCCAGACACTTCCCCTTTCCTCTTTTTGTTTATATAAAATATTTCAATGCCACTTTTCTGAAGCTCAGAGCAGTACACAACAAAATACAAATAAACGCATTTAAACAAAAAACAATTAAATCGATATAGTGCGGTTAAAAGGTGCAAAAACAGCAACATAAGAACAGCAATGGGAGGCCTATAGGTTCCTCCCTCCTCAAATGCCAAGCAGAATAGCTTTGCAAACCCCACTGGAAACCATGTAGAGAGGGGGCTGTTGTCCTCCTCAGATTTTCTGGCAGTTGGATCCAGAGAGACGCGGTGTCACAACAGAAAAGGTACCCAGAGCATTTCCAACCTTTCAAATCATCTTCGATGGGTGGGGCGCCCTGGCTGGAGTTTACACACTGTATTTGCACATACGCTTTTCACGCCCGTGAAAACACTACAGACAACAAGATGCAAAAACCCGTCCTCAGCTGTCGAGTTCCTTCAGGGTCCACCAGACCCGAGGAGGAGCACGCTCAGCTCAGCCTCCTTCCGCAGAACAAGGGCACTCTGCACGCTCTTAGAAGCCCTCTCCCCACTGCAGGCCCCTCGCCAAGCACTCACCCAGCGCGGACACGTGGCGCACCGCTCCAGGCCGTAGCTGCTCCGAGTCCAGGAGGCGGAACCAGCCGTTGGGGTAGACGGGCGGCAGCTGAACGGAGGGTTGGCTCCTTCTGTGCAACCTGCGCGCAACATTTGCGCGGGTCCAGCCAGGCTCGGGGAAGTAGCCCAGGGCCTCCGGGGGCCAGAGTAGCCTGAGTGGCTGGCGCACCAGCACAGCCACGGCTCCGCCGACAGCAGAAAGCAGCACCAGCAGGGCCCAGAGCCACAGCAGCCCCAACGGCTCCTCGCTGCCCCAGCGCATCGCCACAAGAAGGCAGAGCAGCGCTGTCCCTGCGCCCCACAAGAGCGCGCTCAAGCACGGCCCCATCCTCTTGCTGGTGCCTGCACCCCAGCAGCCATCGCTCTTATAGCTGCCACTGTCTAGGGTCAGGGATGGGACGGGACGGGGCAAGGCAAGGCAAGATGCAATCAGCACACAGAAAATATTGCCCCATAACCTTTTAAAATGATAAATGTTGCCAAGAGACTTGGGAAATATGTTTGCTGCCAATGACTTCTGAACCAAGACCAGACTGTTTCAAGGAAGAACGCGATGGCCACGCCCTGTTTGTGTTTCTGCGCCATGGGTGTGTGGAGACATGCTGTAAAAGGGATTCCCAAGCCATGAGTTATGCCAAGGGAAAAGCCTGATCAGCATTCAGCATTTCAGATGCCATGACCCAAAATGCTCCCAGCACGTAGGCACACTCCATTATCTTCCCCCTCTCCACGGACAGAGGTTGTCCTCTCCACGGACAATCTACATCTCCTGCAACTATGGAATTCATCTACCCTCCTCCCCTTCCCCTAGTGTTTGTGTCTTCACCCCCCCCAAAAAAAGGTGTACGTCCAACCCAAATAAGGCAACTTCCTGTTTCAGTATAGTAGCCACACTAACCCCTCCGTTTTGCGTAAGATATGCATAAAAAGACAGGTTGCCAGTTTGCTCTCGAGCTCTCTCATCCTCTAGCTCTAGCTCTCTAGCTCTCTAGCTCTCTTGCTCTCATCCTGATGGCCTCATGAGCTGGTGCTCTCTGGCTCCCCCCTTCCCCCCTCTTAACTTTACTTCTCAGTCACTCTACTATAGACTTCGGAGCCTGACCAGTTCAGAGCCAATTTCTTTCTTTCCTCCTTCTCATTCACTGCTGGCTTGTGCCATTACTACCCTCCTCCTGACTCTTAAGCTGGATTCACATATGACTGTGGATGTCCCTGCCCAGCATACGTGCTGATCAGGCGCTTGGAGCAGGGGGAGCATCGCTCTGCTTGTCGTCCCTCCTGCTGTCCCGCCTTCTTAAGAAAGCGCAGCTGTGATTGGTTAAACACAACCGCGCTCTGATTGGCTGAAGTCTTGTGAACTCTTGTTCTGCTTGCCTTTTCCTCTCGGAAGTTCTTGCCCTTACTTCAAGCACAAATTTTATATCATTATCCCAGCATGAACTGGGAACATTTTGCGAGTTTTGCAATGACATTTTGCAATAACGAGGCTTGCTCTCTCCTCGTCCTGTGTTTACCGGGGTTTCCCTCTGGAAGAACAGTGGAATAGTAACCTCCGCGGCGATTGGAGCTACTTGTGATTGGCATGCATCCACTCTCCCCCCCTCTCACGCGATTGGTGGCTGCAGTAGCTCTGTGAACCCGCCCACAAGCTCCAGCATGGAGCCGCTGGGAGACTGGAGAAGCACAGCCTGCTTGCCCGGGCTGCGCGAGCCTGCAACACGGGCAAGAAGCAGGCTCAGGCTGTGCTTCTCCCGGTGCCGCTGGTCTCGCAGCGGCACCGGGAGAAGCACAGCCTGCTCGCCCGCGTTGCGCGAGCCTCCAGCAGGCTCGCGCAACACGGGCAAGAAGCAGGCTGTGCTTCTCCCGGTGCCGCTGCGAGACCAGCGGCACCGGGAGAAGCACAGCCTGCTTGCCCACGTTGTGCGAGCCTGCTGGAGGCTCGCGCAACGCGGGCAAGTAGGCTGTGCTTCTCCGGTCTCCCAGCGGCACCGCATGGAGCCGCTGGGAGACCGGAGAAGCACAGCCTGCTTGCCCGGCCAGCGCGAACCTCCAGCAGGCTCGCGCAACACGGGAAAGCACTGTGCTTCTCCCGGTGCCGCTGACGACCGGGAGAAGCACCCGCTCGCCGCGCCGCCATCTTTTTTTTTTAATTTTAAACTTCCCGGCATCTTGGATCACGAAATCTAGCGTGATCCAAGATGTCGGCACCCAAATCTTGTGAGGGCATCATGCCCTCACGAGAGTTGGGCGCCGACATCTTGGATCACGCAAGATTTCGTGATCCAAGATGCTGCCCGGTAAGTTTAAAATTTTAAAAAAAGATGGCGGCGCCCATTCGTCCCCCGGGACCGGACCGGGATCGAGGCCGATTCCCGGGACTGTCCCGGCGAAACCGGGACGAATGGTAAGCCTATGCATAAACCAATTGCCATAAACAAGAGTGTTCAGGAAACACGGGAGTAGATGCCATGTATTTAAAAAGCTTGAACTTTTAATAAACTTCAATACCGTTTGCAGGTTTCCTTTATAGGCAGCCGCATACGGAATAAAATTACCATAAAATCCAAGGAATAGTCTAACGTTTCGTTCCACTTGCTGGGAACCTCTTCATAGGATCAATCTAAGAAGACTGCAGGATGGTATTGTCCTTAATTCACCCCCTATCCTTATAAGCCAAAAAGCGCAGGAAGGAATGATCAGGCAGCTGTCAAAAATTAAAGCGGAAGAGACCGGGCTCACAGCACGCGCCAGCTGTCAGCCATTCGTTCAAACTGCCTCCACTTTCTCTTTCTTCCTGGTTGAATGTCCTGATTAGATGTCTTATCTGTTAACAACAACTGTTTAATATGCTGTTTCCACTTTCTCTCCCTCCGTTATTGAATGTCCTGACTCGTTGCAGCGCTCGCTGTCAAACATGCAATCGGAGAATCTCTGTCTTTCATTTTCGCTCCTATACTTGAGCCTTGTTTTTTTATGTAAAATGGGCAACCAAACTCTGTCGGTAAATGCTAGGTCTTGCTGGCGGTTAAGAAGTTCTGGTAATTTTTTACTAATCTCCAATGCTTCCAAGTGATGTAAAATTTTAAAGTTATTTTCTTTTTGCAGGCACCTGGTTTTATCAAACAGGATCGAATGTCCTTCATTCAGTGCATGCTGCGCAATAGATGACTGATCCGGGTGCACTTGGCACACAAAACACTAACACCCCACTCATTCACCTCACAGGCAGTGACCCTTGCTGATACAACACTGCTAACAGCTGTGCCGTGCGGCTCTCTCCGTGCAAGCTCTTGCTAACAAATGTCTGTCTCCCAGTTCTCTCCCTACAGGCACTTCCTGGCTCCAGCCACATCAAGCAGGTAAGGGGAGCACTCTGGGCACAAGACACTACCACCACACCGTGCACCAAACACCCACCCTGCGCAGCGTAGGAAGCTCTTGCATGCAGATATGTTACATGACAGGTAACACCAGCTGTCTCCCACCTTTCTCTTCACAGGATCCTCCTTGGCCAGCAACACGCAGGAACGATGAGGTGGGGAAGCAAGCACAGCCCGGAGGCTGCAAGGAGGGAACCCCTCCCCCAGCAGCCCCGATGCGACCGGATGCAAAACAGCCAGTCCGGCCAGGTCCCCAGGCTGCTGCTATTGGAGCTGTCACTGCTGGTTCCCATGGCTTGGCATGCCTGTGCACCCTCTCTCTCTCTTCCCCCCTCCCTCTGCAGTCTGTGGTGCCACAGCGGAAGAGCCAGTCCTGCCAGGTCCCCAGGTTGCTGCTGCAGGAGCTTCTGAAGCTGTAGCCACCCATGTCAAGCTGGCCTGGGCAGCCAGGCTATGGTTCCAGTACAATAAAATGTCCCCAGGGCAGAGCTTCGGTTATACAAACGTCAAACAAAGTCACACAAGCATCACCTCAGACTGTCCATACCAGGCACTCCCCTGCACGAACCCCGTCCAGGAGCTGAAAAGACCAACCCTGGGAGAACACACCAGGAGCTCAGCCAGACCAAGCATGGGAGGGGGTGGTCAGAGTGTGCCCCCGGTAGCCAACCAATGCCTGCCAGACAAAAAGCCCCTGACCAAGCACTGTGTGCTGCCACTCGGGAAAACCCACGAACACGCAGCATCCTGATGGTGGCCAACAGCATGTGGGTCGTCACGGCTGCCATATGGCTCGCGGCCGGTCGCTGGGAGGCGCGATGACGTCAGCGCAACATCGGAGATGGTTGTAACAGAGGGTTGAGGTTCCCAGGGTCAGGTCCCAGTCTAAGCAAGACCAGCGCACCCCCAGCTCTGCACCTATCCAGGTCACTCCTGAACGAGGAGACGTTCACTCCTAAACAAAGAGAAGGTAGCTGCCACCACCTGGGGTATACACCAGACCACTCAGCCCCCAGGCTCCGAGTGTCTATAGGAAAGTTGGCATTGTGGAGCTGACTTCCCTGGAACAAAGGAGTCAAGCCACAAGGCTGCGTGGTGTCTTAGGGTGCAACTACATTACACGCAGAGGCTCTGCCCCCGCCTCTGCCTCTGCCTCCACGCTTGGAGCTGGGGAGTGTCTTCCCGCCTGTTGTCCCTCCTGCTGTCCCGCCTTCTTAAGAAAGCGCAGCTGTGATTGGTAAAACACAAGCGTGCTCTGATTGGCCGAAAAACTTGCAGGTCTGTTCTTTTACAGCGGGGCCGTCCTCAAGTTCGTTGCCGGTTTTTACTTTTTAACAACCCTACCCTATACATCTTTATGTAGTCGCAAAGGCAGCCGAGAGAAAATCACCCACAAGCTTCACATGTTTCTCTCTATTTCATTTTAATACACATGTTGAGGGGTTTCGGGTACTGCTCAAGAGCAGTCGTAAGCAATATTTTGCTTTCAATCCATAATCGGTCTGCAGTGGAAATATTGTTCTGCTCTGCCTGTGCACACACAACAGACCGTTCCCTTGCTCCAAGCAGCAAGCGAGCACCGAAACGCTTCTCACACACACACACACACACACACACACACACACACACACACACACACACACACACACACACACACACACACACACACACACACACCCCTCTGATTGTTCTACTCTTTCTTGTTACAATTAATCCTCTTGGAATAAACCTCCACGGTGACAGGAGTTTGGACTATTTTGAGTATTTCCCGCCATTCTGGTTTTCTCTCTCCTCGTCCTGTGTTTTCCTCTGGGAATAGTCTTGGAATATAACCTCCAAGATGATTGGAGGTAGTTCTGATTGGCATGCAGCCACTCTCCTCCCCCTCTCCTACGATTGGTAGGCTGCAGTAGCTCCGCGAACCGCCCCATAGCTCTGAGAACCCGCCCCCTGAAAAGTTCAGTTTCCTGCTTGAGGTACGCGCCGGCATTGTGGAGGTCGCAGCGGCTCCGCTTGCTTCCGAGATGTTGTCAGAAGCTCCGCAACGTGTGTAATGTAGTTCAGCCCTTACGGTAGGTAGCACAGCTTACGCTGGGTATATGGTAGAATGGCTCAGGCGTCTCAGGCCAGAATCTAGCTCATTGAGTTCTCCCAATAAGCACACATTGGTAATAAGAAGAACAAGCTTTGCTGAGGGAGATTCAGCATGGCTTCTGCAAGGGGAAGTCTTGCCTCATAAACCTTTTAGAATTCTTTGAAAATGTCAACAGGCATGTGGATGCGGGAGAACCCGTGGATATTATATATCTGGATTTTCAGAAGGCGTTTGACACGGTCCCTCATCAAAGGCTCCTGAAAAAACTCCATAGTCAGGGAATAAGGGGGCAGGTCCTCCTATGGATTAGGAACTGGTTGAAGACTAGGAAACAGAGAGTGAGTGTGTAGAGAAGGGGGGTTTCTGGCCACCTTGACTCCAGCACAGAACAAGGCCAGCAAACCGGCGTGCACCACTCCCCCCTTGCTCCTTCTTCCCCCCTACCTGGACAAGGAGGGGGGCACCCCAAAACAAGGGGAACAACAACGGTAGACTGCCACCAGCTGGGGGCCTTCTAACTCCCCCCAAACCCCAGCTTCCGGGGGGGGGGCTACAGAGTACAGTACCGTTGGTCAAGTGAACTCCCTGAACAAGGGCAGGGACCCAACGTGTGACCCAACGTGAAAGAGAACAGGGTAGCGTGTGGCCAGCGTAGGCTTTTGGATTTAGCTTGGGTTGGTTCAAAGGAACACACAATGTATAAAATAGAGATGTTTTATTTGTTTTAGACTACGCAAGAGGCATAGAAGAGACACAGGAATAAATAAGGCAGTAAACTGTTGAATATATAAGGCATACAGACAACATACAAAATAACAGAACATAACACAAGAAAGAGGTAACTCCTAAGCTTAACATTTCCCTAAAGAACTCACCAAAAGATGTAACAGGTTTTCAGCCATCCCAGGCAGGGATGCTGTGCAGGGGCCCACCCAGCCAGGCTTGGCTGGGAGGCATCAGGGCAGTTCAGCCCAGGAAGCCAACTCCACAAAACGCCATAGCACGCAGGCAAGTAAGTGAGAATGAGATGCTCCAAAATGGATCCTCAAAGGACAGTTTAAATACACTTTTGGGGATCAGGGGATGGACAAAGGCAATTAACCAATCAAAAGATGACACACGTCGAAACATCTAGAAGATGAACTCAAGCTCCTCATCCCCCTCCCCACTGAGAGAATCTTGTGATGTTTAACACAGGTGGCTGTAATAATGAGGGAAAGACTAACCAGCACGGTTCCCATGCAGATAAGACTCCCAAGGCAGGGCAAAACCAAAACTGCAACCTCATGGTCGCTGGACACCTGCCAATCTCCAAGGCACTGCAGCAAGCAGGCAGAGAATCCAAAATACTGAGAAATCAAAATGGAGTTAAACCAGAAGATATAGGCCTGTTCACCACAGGGTATCAATGGGCAATTTTCACAATGGCGAGAGGTGAAAAGCGGTGTGCCCCAAGGATCGGTCTTGGGACCGGCGCTTTTCAACCTGTTCATAAATGACCTGGAGTTGGGGATAAGCAGCGAGGTGGCCAAGTTTGCAGACGACACTAAACATTTCTGGGTGGTGAAGACCAGCAGGGATTGTGAAGAGCTCCAGAAGGATCTCTCCAAACTGAGAGAATGGGCAGCAAAATGGCAGATGCACTTCAATGTAAGTAAGTGTAAAGTGATGTACATTGGGGCAAGAAACCAAAACTTCACATATACGCTCATGGGTTCCGAGTTGTCTGTGACGGATGAAGAGAGAGATCTTGGGGTGCTGGTGGACAGGTTGATGAAAGTGTCGACCCAGTGTGCGGCGGCTGTGAAGAAGGCCAATTCCATGCTCGGGATCATTAAAAAAGGAATTGAGAATAAAACGGCCAATATTATTATGCCGTTGTGCAAATCGGTGGTAAGGCCGCATCTGGAGTATTGCGTCCAGTTCTGGTCACCGCATCTCAAAAATTATATAGTCGAACTGGAAAAGGTGCAGAAGAGAGTGACCAAAATGATTAGTGGGCTGGGGCATCTACCTTATGAGGAAAGTCTACAGCATTTGGGGCTCTTCAGTCTAGAATAAAGGCGGTTGAGGGGGGGACATGATTGAGATGTATAAAATTATGCATGGGATGGAGAGAGTGGCTAGAGAAAAGTTCTTTTCCCTCTCACACAACACTAGAACTAGGGGACATCCACTCAAATTGAGTGGAGGGAGGATTAAAACAGACAAAAGAAAATATTTCTTTACCCAGCGTGTAATTGGTTTGTGGAACTCCTTGCCACAGGAGGTGGTGATGGCACCTGGCCTAGATGCCTTTAAAAGGGGATTGGACAGATTTATGGAGGAAAAGTCCATCACAGCTTACAAGCCATGATGGGGATAAGCAACCTCCTGGTTGTAGGAGTAGGTTTTCTTTGTGCCAGGTGCAAGGGAGTGGCGACAGGATACTGTTGTGAGCACCCAAGGGTGCTAAGTGATTTCAGCTCATTTCATTTGGTGAGCAGACACCTGACTCCGCGGACGGAGTGGGTACCCAAAAAGGAAAAGAGAGAGAGAAACCGGAAAAGATCTGCAGTTCGCAGAGGCGCCAAAAAGAGCTCAAAATAGACCAACGTTGGGTAAAAAGGAAAGATCTTTTACTCAGCTAGCCAAGGACACGATCAGCAAGGCAGAAAGTGTAACATATATTTATTTATTTATTTATTTAAAAAATTTATATCCCTCCTTATCCCATGCCGAGGCAAATGCCCAAGGCGGCTTACAACAAAAATTAAAAACAGTTTAAAATACAGAAAGTTTAAATACATAATTTAAAAACAATAAAAACAATAATATCAATAAAAACCACTGGGGGGGGGGCAACAGTAGGGAGCACAAAAGCAGCATGGCAGAGCATCTTGAGACACAGGAGGCAGGCTACAACCCATCACCCAAACGCGAGACGAAACAAAAATGTTTTGAGCCCTCGCCGAAAAGTCATGAGGGAGGGGGTGGTTCGCAGATCCCCTGGAAGGGAGTTCCACAGTTGTGGCGCCACAGCGGAGAAAGCCCGCCCACGTGTTGCCACTCCCCTAACTTGCGATAGAGGTGGTACACGCAGGAGAGCCCCCTCAGATGACCTAAGAGAGCGGGCCGGAATGTATGGGAGAAGGCGGTCCCTCAGATATCCTGGACCCAAACCGTGAAGGGCTTTAAAGGTCATTACCAGCACCTTGAATTGGGCTCGGAAACGAACGGGCAGCCAGTGCAGCCGCTGAAGCAGCGGCTCAACAGAGTCAAACCGCCTAGCTCCAGCTACCACCCGGGCCGCCGCATTCTGCACTAATTGCAGCTTCCGAACCGTCTTCAAGGGCAGCCCCACGTAGAGCGCGTTACAGTAATCCAGTCTTGAAGTCACTAAGGCGTGGACCACCGTGGTCAGGTCCGATCGACTCAAGTACGGCCGCAGCTGGCGCACCAGCCGAAGCTGGGCAAACGCACCCCTGAATATACAATCAATGCAAGAGTTTATATACATTCATTATTTCATTTAGGGCCATGGAGTACATTGTTACAGAAAATACATGATAAAGATGAACCAACAGGGGAAGGGATCCAAAAGGTGACACGTCGATACAGCCAATAAGAAGTTGGATTGAAACTTTGCACCAATGGGAGCAGCAGCAGCATGTGTGAAACGTTGAACCAATAAAAGATAAACTTTATTAAAAGAACCAATGAAAAGTGTGGTGCTTTGTGCAACTGGGAACCAATGGGGGTGGGACTGGGAGCCAATGGGATGATGGGTATGGGTGCTGGGTGGTTGGGGTGATTGGATTAGGTCCCCACCTCAGGTGAGGTGAGGTGTTCCGGAGTTTGATGAATGGGGTCTTTTGTGTAGCCTGTTGACACAAAAGACAAGGATTCCCAAATAGATAGGCAAAAGTGCCAGTACAATAGGTCCCTGCCCCATGGCACCAGGTATACAATTGAAGACATCTGGATTAGTGCTGTCAGTCAGGGAAGAGCAAGGCAGATGATTGGATTAGCATTTGAATTAATTGTAGCCAGGCAGATCAGGAACAATGGGTGAGGAGATAGTGGTAGTTGGGATGGAGGGGAACATGAACAGAGTGACAAGTTTGCAATCAGGGAAATGGCAACAGGGGGCAGACATTTGAATGGTAGTGACAACAGGAGGCAGAGACAATGGTTTCAGGATGAGGGGGATGGTGGTGATTGACAGAGAGGAAGGCACCCAAAGAGCCAGGCTTGGAGATCAGGAAATGGTGGTAATCTGAGTTCTCATGGGTGAATCGGGAGTTCCCTGGATTCCCTGCCCCCATCTAGCCTCCCAGGTAGAAGGAAGCCATCTGAGAGCAACACAGAATAGGAACAATGATTACTAGCTTAGGTTATGTGTTTTAAAATGGTGTTTCCTACTCCCTGCAGCACAGATCTATGGCAGGAGGCGCCCCCCGGGCTGCCTACATTTGACCTCTTGTGTTCGCGCTGGAAGGGGGTAGACGGCCTCGAACCGATCTCCATGTTTCCGTTCCCCAGAACCCCAACCAGGACGTCCAGCCTCAAACTGGGCTCTTTACTGGCTGCAAATCTATTGTACTGCTTCCAGGAGCCTCTCCACTCAGCATGAGGCTTACCCCAGCTAAGCGAGAGGATCGGGACCATTCCGTGTGGATCCCATCCCTAGAGAGACCCCCGATGACCTCCAAGGAGGTCCGGACACATAACCCCCAAGGGAACCCCCAAATAACCGATAAAAACTTCAGAAACCCCAGTTTAGTGAAAAACAGAGCAAAAGCCGGCTGTTAATGCGAAAAGGCGAGAAGTCGCGGCTGGGTCAGTTAACGAGCGGCACACGCCGTCTCCTGGAGTTGGCTGAATGCCCAGAAAGGGGATTATAGGCTTAGTGGGTCAAGAGGTTTAAGAGGATTAAAAAGGTACATAGTGTACCTTTGCTGCTGCCGCTTCTCTAGGGGTTCCGGAGGGCTTGTGGCGGACGCATGTCGGTGAACTTTTGCCCTTGGCTGACACGCGTCGGCTGTCAAATTGTGCGAAAAGCTGAATTTTAATGTGCTTTTCTTAAAATGGCTGTATCTCCGTGGTTTTTGGGCGGATTTGGATGGGGAAAAAGGCATGGGGTTCAGGACACAGCGGCTGAAGACATAAAATATGTCAGGGTTTTTTTGTGCTTACTACAATACAAGTATCTTGTTGGCTGTGTGCTCCCTGAGGCATCTGGTGGGACCACTGTGTGATACAGGAAGCTGGACTAGATGGGCCTTTGGCCTGATCCAGCAGGGCTCTTCTTATGTTCTTATGTTAATATAATGATGTTTATTTAAGACTATGCGGGCATAAATTCAAAGGCAGGTAACACTGCAAAGAAGACCTGACAGACATATTACAGACTTACAGGATTAAAACAATAAAACTAAACTCCTAAAAGCTAACTGTTCCCTATCTCTCACAAGAGTAGTTCCACCCCAGCCCCTGGAGGTTGTCTGGGGCCTTACCCATCAGATGGTAGGGTAGGCAAGATTCCATCAGGTTCCATACAAATCAGCGTGGAGCAAGATGTGAGTAAGTTGAGAGAGCAATGAGAGAAGTGAGAGATAGCCCACCTTAAGGTAAGGCACTTAACCTGTCAGTCATTGGACAAAATGTACTTAAGTCAACCAATGGAAGACGGATCCGCACAGTTTCTTCCAGGTTACAAAACCCATGCTCACCCCCTCCCAACTGGAGTCATCCACAGGTGTTCCTGGTTAATGGGGATGGCCTCGCCAGCTATCTCGTTCCCACCAGATAAGAGTTCCCATGATGTCCTGCCAGCATGGCCAGTGCTCAGAGTGTAAGAGGGCCTCTGAGAATTTGGCTGCTCTCTAATCTCCATGAGACAGGCAGATTCTGCACATCCTGTTAAAGATGGAGTTTGCAAGAGACCAAGATTTTCTCTTAACATTACAATCACCATCGTCACTAGGGGGAGTGGCTTGTCTAAGGCCACTGGGTGAGATTTTGTGGCAGAGGCAAGATTCGAACTGGGGGCCTTCCTGATTCATACCTCAGGCTCTTATCCCAGTCTCTAGATCACAGTGAGAACGTTGCCACCAGTGGCCCACAGAAAGAGAAGCATCTCTTTGGAATGTTTAAGTCAATCAATCAAACCTTTATTGGCATCACAAACAAACATACATGTTAAATATACCAATATACAGTCACCATCCTTCCAGTGACGCAAGCTACTGGCTAAAAGAAAAGAAAAAGAAGAGAAAAACAGTCTACAGTATTTTACATCTATAGGTAGTTAGTAGGGCTAGAAGTCTGTAATGCACTTCGACAGCAGAAAACCAAATAAAGATATTTAGCCACTATCTTGGTGAGGTCCTGGTCTTTCCCATATAATAAAAAATGTATGACCTCCATCTCTGGTTTCAAGGTAGGAATACAAAATTGATCTAAATATTGTTGACGGAGATCATCATACAGTTTACATTTAAGGACCATGTGTGCTAGGGTTTCCACCAAGTGACCATCACATGGGCAAATCCTTTCTCCTTCTACCATACCCACAAATCTACCCCAAAGGAGGTTTGATGGGTTAGAATTGAACCTAGCCAGCGAGAATGCCCTTCTTTCTTGCGGGTTGAACAAAAATTGTAGGTAATTGTTTTTAATTTCATGTGCCCAAGAAAGTTGAAGACAGAGAGGGGAACATGTTAACTGTGCTGCTACAATTAGTTCCTGGCGTTCAATATCCCACAGCCTAGTTTTTAGCATAGCCTTGGCGGATGGTAATGACACAGAACCCAGATGATCCACTGACAGCCCAAGTTGCTGTATCTTTGTATAAAACTGTTGTAGTCCTGGGGAAAGGAAGGGGTCTGACAAAAGTTCACTAAGGAAAGGATCTTTGTCTGCTAGAAAGCAGATGTTTAGCCAGCATAGAAGAAATCTCACCCAGGAAACTGTCTCTACCTTGTGTTGACCTACCTCTAAACACAACGCTACATAGGGTACACAATGCGGGACAGCAAATATCTTATATAAAAAAGCTGCCTGCACTCTTTCTACCATCTGGGTAAACCCTAGCATCCAAACTGGAATTCCATAGAGCAATTGAGCTATAACTTTGGCATTGAAGACCTTAAGGGCAGAGGGGATATGTAAATTACCTCTTGTTACAAAGAAGCGCATTATGGCCTGCATAGACAGCTTGCTGTCATTCATCACCGCTGCACGGTGTGAAGACTACAGAACCCTATGGTGGAATGTGATCCCTAGGTAGTTGAATTCAAATATCTGCTGGATGGGTTTCCCACCAAAGATCTACCTATAGCTCTTGCGCGAATTCCCAAAAACCATTATTTTGTTTTTGTCAAAGTTCATACACAGTTTCATTCTGGTCAGATAGTCAATACAGGCATTTAACAAGCGTTTTAAGCCAATTCTTGTCCGTGAGAGCAGAATCATGTCATCTGCATATAGGAGAATGGGAATACTTCATGCATTGAGTTTTGGGCTATGAGCATCCACTAGATTTAATAATGGAGCAAGGTCGTTTAGAAATAGGTTGAAAAGAGTGGGATCGAGTACACAGCCCTGCTTCACGCCTCGATTTATAATGACAGGATCTGTCACTTCACCTCCTGGTGTTGATCTTATACAACAGGTGTTCTTTGAGTAAAGCTTTTTAATCAGGTAAAGTAACCTAGGTTCTAGGCCCATTGTCTCCAATTTGGTCCACAACAGCCCCCTGTCAACTGAATCAAAAGCAGCCTTAAGATCTAAAAAGGCCATGTATAGACATTCTTTATGGTGCCGCGTGTACTTGGCGGCTAAGTGGGATAGCACCACACAGTTACGCAAAGTGGATTTCCCTGGTCTGAACCCCGCCTGCTCTGGGCCTATGATGTTATTCTCGTCAAGCCAAGTAGTTAGTTTAACAGATGTTTCGCATACATTTTCCCAATGTTTGACAATAGACTTATTGGCCGATAGTTAGACGGTAGCTTTTTGTCCCCCTTTTTGAAGACTGGGACAATTATGGATTGCTGCCATGAATTTGGCATAATTCCGGATCTATCTACTCCAGTAAATAGTTCCGCTAATATCGGAGCCCACCAGTTTGGCTTGGCTTTAATTAGTTCAGGTGGAACAGCATCAGGGTCTGGGGCCTTGCCCGATTCCATCTGGGCAATTAAACTTTTAACTTTGGTAGTAGAAACAGGGAGCCACTCATCCAAGTTAGATAACAAGGCATGATCCTGAAAGTCTGATGGAATACAGTCGTCAAAAAACCCCGCCTTAAAATGCTCTACCCATGACATAGATGGAATTGATGTCAATGAATTATGCTGTATCTGTAGAGAGTCTGCTACAGCCTTCCAAAATTTCCTATGATGTTTGGTAAGGATGGCTGAGTGCAGCGAATCCCAACATGCCTGACTGTATCTTTGCTGGCTAAGCTGGATAGTTTCCCTAAGTTGCCGGGTTCTAGAGAAATAAGTGTCAGGCAGTCAGGAGCTGCCTGTCTCTCTAAACTCTCTATAGATTCTTCTAACCTTGGTTTTAATTTCTATGGTTTCTTTATCTGTCCACTCGCCAATCCCCGTCTTCTTAGATGGCCTATGAGGATGTAAATGGGACACTTCAATTATTAGGATGTCAATAAGTTCCTCAAACCTAGTGACTCTGGCAGCTGGGGAAAGTTCGCCACTTCCTACCGAGATCAAATGAATCACACGATCAGAGTGCACCAAGCTTGGGAAAGAAGTTAGGGTATGCTCATTAATTCGAATCTTTGTGTGCTGAGGTCTCGGTTCCTGAAGGGTTGGTTCAATTATATGTTCTGGCATACTTGATGGGAAAACAAATTTACAGCGTAATGGGAGATGGTCACTAAGCATAGGATCACCTATGTGGAACTCAACCACATGGGGCAACAATTTTGTGGGGACCAAAATATAGTCCACTACGCTATTTCCCTGTGGGGAGATAAAGGTAAAATTCCCAGAACCTTCCCAGTCAGTCAGCCCATTAAGCCACACCAGGGCCCTGGAGGTAGTCAACTTTGCGAGTTGCAGGCCTGCCAGATTGACTTCTAGATCCTGTGAGCTTCGTTCCCATAAGCAGAAATTTGGCAGAACAGAAGTATCCAAGATCTCCCACGCTTTTATATATACTTCCCACCCTTGGCCTAGGCGGGCATTGAAATCCCCTATCAGGATAATAGGTAAGTCAGGGCAGACGTTGTCCAGATTCTTAAGCACGTGAGCAAAAAGATCTTGGCTCTTGTTGGTTCTTGGCTGTGACAGTTGAAGTGGGAGGAATGTACACATTAACCAATAGCATTTCCTGGCTCTCTAATTCTATCTTAAGGTAAAGGGCCCTGGACGGTTCCTGTTGTATTTCCTCCAGTGCCTCTGGGGCGGCAGTTGTTAGTCCATAGTCTCTGTTGCCGTCACTTCATGATCTATCATCTGTCTGCTCCTTGTTCGTAATCATGTTGGCGGTTGGAAGGGTAAGTTCACTAGATCTTAAAACATCATCAGGATTATACGTCCCTGAGACCTCTCCCGGGGGTTCTTCCTCTGTTAAAATGTCATCTAGAGCCGGCATAACCAAGGCTACGTTTGCGGCTTTAGGGCAGCGTAAAGCCTTCCCAGGAGTTAGGGAACCTCTGCCTTAAAGGATTGAAGCAGTAGCGTCACTACAGGGGGGCGGAGCTGTAAGTTCTTCCGTGATCGGTGGCTCCGTTACACGGAAGAACAAAGCGCCCCGCCCCCGCACCTTCAGACCCAGTCAAAGCGGTGAAAACAACGTGCATTTGTTTACTTCAGCTTCTATTAGAGGATCACCGCTCTGGTCCTGAGATACTTGTAACGCGGGAGCTTGCACAGCGGGTTCGGGCGGATAACAGGGATGGCCTTGCCAGCTATCTCGTTCCCACCAGATAGGAGTTCCTATGAAGCCCTGCCAGCATGGCCAGTGCTGAGCGTACAAGAGGGCCTCTGAGAATTTGGCTGCTCTCCAATCACCATGAGACAGGCAGATTCTGCACATTCTGTTAAAGATCGAGTTTGCAAGAGAACGAGATTTGCTCTTAACATTACAATCACCATCGTCACTAGGGTGCGCGTTACCCTGGAGCGGGGGGGGCGCGCATCACCCCTGCCCTAGGGTGACACTACCCTGCTGCTGCTGAGTTCGTCCACCCCGTCCGGCAGTCCGGGGCCTTCTGAGTAGGCCCTATGCATTGACGCGGCATTTATTAGCTTTTTCACGCATGCGCAAACTGTTTCTGAGGGCAAGGGCTGCCCTTTTGCCGTGTTGACGCATTGGGCCTTCTCAGAAGGCCCTGGACCGCCGGACGGGGCGGACGCTCCAAGGCCTTCTTCTGGCCTCGGAGCCTCCGCGCAGAATGGGGGCGACGCACGCGTCACCCCCCGCGGCCCTCCCCGCGCGCCACGCTCCAGTGACGTGTCTGATTACAATGGTCACCGGAGTAGAGGGCTGCACTGGTCCATGTGATCAGCTGCAGTCCCCACCTCCCGATGCTGATGTCCAGCACCAGCACCCCGAACAGAGGCGCGGGGGCAATGTGGCCAGAGCCATGGCTTGCCGAGGCTACCGTCGCTCAGTAGGCCAGCTCCTACAAGGGACGGGGTGTTACCAGGGAGGGAGCACAGGGGGCCCACCAACAGGACCAGTGCCCTGGGGCGACCCCCAGCAGTGGCCAGTGAACGTGGGAGGGGCACATCTGCACGCACGCGCGCGCACACACACACACACACACACACACACACACACACACACACACACCCAACCCAGCAAGGCAGTTTTGGTTGTATTATTGTCATAATACCAAGCGATTGGCTGAGTGCTATAAATCTACAATGGACAACTGTTTATTATTATGCTTTATGATTAAGAAACAGCTTAGGTCCCCTGGGCGGAAACTTTATGTAGCCTTTTTAGATCTAAAAGGAGCCTTTGATTCGATAGATACGGAGCTATTATGGGACAAACTTGCGAATATGGAGATCGATAAAAGGCTTCTTACCTTAATTAGAGGCCTCTATACAAACACTTCTTGTAAGGTGAGATGCTCGTGGAATGGTGACTTAACATCATTTATCCGGACCAATAGAAGGGTAAAACAAGGATGTATCTTGGGCCTTGGCCCCCATGCTGTTCAATTTATTCCTAAATGACTTTAACACCTTCCTGCAGGGGATAGAAAGCCATTGCCCAAAGTTGGGACCACAGCAGGTTCCTATCCTCCTGTATGCCGACAATGCAGCGCTCCTTTCTCAAACTTGTATTGGTTTAAAACGCCTGCTAGAAGGTAGCACGGAATATTTTCATATTAACAAATTACAATTAAACTTTGGTAAATCCAAGATTATTGTGTTTTCAAAAAAAATGGAAGCTACATAACTGGACATGCAAAGGTCACAAAATTGAGCAGGTCAGACAAATAAGATATCTTGGGGTTATTTTTCAATATACCGTATTTTTCGCTCCATAAGACACACTTCCCCCCAAAAAAAATAGGGGGGAAAAGGCCTGCGTCTTATGGAGCGAATACAAAAAATAAATAAAGAAATACTTACCGGGGCTTCAGGGAGGCCTGCAGAGGTTTTCACGAAAACCGGAAATGGCCGGAAATGGCCGTTTTTTGATGAAAGGAAGATCGGGGAGGCCTGCGCGAGCCTCTGCAGGCCTCCCCAAAGCCCCGGTAAGTATTTTTTCTTTACATTTTTAAATTATTTTTATTTTTATTTAAAAAAACTTTTCCCCCCTATTTTTTGCTCCATAGGATGCATGCGTCCTATGGTCCGATGCGTCCTATGGAGCGAAATCACTCCTGGGTGGCTCACTGTAGGGCTGTGGTAAAGGTCGTCAAGGTGTCCTCCCAGGCGGTAACCAGGTTCTTTTTTAATTGTGGGAATAAATATGTACCAGCGGGTATTGAGGTTTATAAGGCGAAGATTATCCCATTAAAAGTTCTATATGCTTTTGATCAAACTATTGAAAGAATTCAAGCATTCTTTCTTCGTAAAATTCTTGGGCTGCCCAACTGTGTCCCATATGTAGTACTTTGTCTTGAAACAGGCCTCATCCGATTAAAGACCTTGACATGGTTGAAGCTTGTGAAATGTTGGCTCAGAGTACTTTATAATCTTGATCATGATAGTTTGATAGTTCAACTTCTGCTGGAACCTGATTTACCTACTGAGATGATAGACCTATATAGGAAATTAAAATCCCTGGGTTTGGACACAGAGAGATTAGGTATGTTTAACCAGGCGGCGGTGTATAGAGAAATCAAGACACGAGTCTTAGATATTGAATACCAGGAGCTGCATAGCAAAGCTTGTACTTCCTGTTCCCCGCTAAAATCCCACATTTCATTTACGCTAGGTAAGATGGCCCCATACTTATACATTCCAAAATGTCCGCAGAATTGTAGAGCTCTCTCCTTAGTGAGATGCAATGTTCTCCCGTCTGCTTTGCTACAGGGAAGATACAATGGAATTGCAATGTCTGAGAGATATTGCCCATGTGGCATGAATTGTGTAGAGACCCTCTCACATACATTCTTATATTGCTCGCTCCACAATGCATCCTGCACAGAACATCTAGTCCCAGTTAGTAGCCAAATTATGGGGTTTAGCTGATCAGGAGATATTGCGAAACATCTTATCAACGGAGGAAGGAGATACAATGGAAAGGGTTGCAGCCTTTGTTTGTTCAATCGTTCGTTTCATCTTGTGGATCAGATATATGATGTATTAGCCCCTAGATCGCAGTCCGATGTCTGGTTGTTTTTGTTGGATTGGTGGGTTTTTTGTTTCTTTTCTGTCATATGTGTTATGTAATGTATGTTGATTCTTGTTGTCTTTAATGCCAATAAAGGTTCTTGACTTGACTTGGTATTATTGCCCCCAGAGGGAGTGGCTTGTCTCACTGGGTGAGATTTTATGGCAGAGGCAAGATTCGAACTGGGGGCCTTCCTGATTCATACCTCAGGCTCTTAACCCAGTCATTCAATCAATATCTTTATTACGGTCAAAGACCAGCCCCAAACAGAAATCTCTCTCTCTCTCTCTCTCTCTCTCTCTCTCTCTCTCTCTCACACACACACACACACACACACACACACACACACACAAATGAAATAAAGATATTAAACAGTTAAAGTTAAAATTACAAGTTGACGGACCTGCCGTATTAGCAAAGTGACACAGCAGGCAGCCAAATTGGTAGCTAATGGGGGCAAGGTAAGGGCTGTTTCCCCTTGAGCTTACGGACATAATCCATGCCAGTGGCTGGGGATTCATGTCCTAAATGAATCCCCAAGTTATTTTTTAAATGGATATAATGGTTCTGTTTTTGTCCTGCTGACAAAGCCTTTGAAAATGTGAAGGAGAGTTCCTCTCAGGAGTGTAGTCTTTTTTTCAGGGGGGGGGGGGGTTTGCAGGTGTGGCGCTGGGACTTCTCACAGGTAGCCTTTGAACCAAGTGCCAGAGGACCTTAACCAAAATGAGGCCTCAGCCAGAGGGACACAGAGACATTTGCCTAGGAGCATCTCGTCATGTGTGTAGGCTGTTGTCTTTGCCAAGGGCAGTAGGTGGCTCATTCTATGAAAGCAAGAATCCTCTGCAGATTTACCGCAGAGTCTGTCCTACGAAGCACAGGGAAACCTAGGGCCCAACCCTGTCCAGCTTTCCAGCACCAATGTATCCACAATGCAGCTTTCCTTCAACTTGCGGAGGCCTTTGTGATGCCTCCCCCCCCTGCAGGATGCACACATGCTCTATTGGCACGGCTGCACCAGCGCTGGAATGTTGGATAGGATTTGGCCCTTAGTCCTGCATAAATATGCAGAGGCCGGCACTCCATAAACCTTTTCTATTTATTTGGATCTTTGTTTGTCTCACCTTTTGCTTTCAATACACTTGTTTTCACCTATTGCTAGCCACTGCAAGAGTCTTGGTAAAATGAGCTGGATCAGTGAAGTAAAATGAGTTTCAAAGCAGGTGTAAGTGGCAGGAGAAGAACGCACTCCAGTGAAGGAAGTGTCACGTTGGTTTTGTGGTTGCATTGTCGTGTTGGGCGTGGCTGTTGGGGTGGGTCTCCTGCACTTCAGGATGCACCGCTACACCACAGGCTCCCCTCCTCTTTCCAAGGCTGAAGTTCCCAGTTCCTTCTGCTTTTTCCAATGGAGCATGGAACTATACACTGGAGAGGATTCAAGCAATGTTTCTACACAAAATACTAGGTCTTCCGCCTTGTGTCCCTTATGCGGCATTATGTATTGAAACTGGACAACTTAGACAATAGCATGGCGTAGGACATTTAAATGTTGGTTGACAACCTTTTATTATCCTCAACAGGATAGTTTATTTCCCCAGCTCATGCTTGACTCAACTCCATTAGTAGGATCACACCTAGTTTTTAAGAAGTTAAAGACAATTGGAATTGACACTGGTTTCTTAGGATCTTTAAGTTTTAATGCAACCTACCGTATCATTAAACAAAGATTATTAGATATTGACCAGCAGGAATTGCATCTCGCTGCTAACAAGTTATGTTCTCCCCTGCACTTTTCTATTTCTGCACGCCACAGACAGATGGCTCCTTTTTTTCAGTTTACTAAACGATCCGCACGAACGCAGGATTTATTCGTTGGCAAGGTGTAATGTGTTGTTCTCTGCTGTTACTTTGGGTAGGTTTGCAGGCATCCCATATTCTGACAGATGCTGCCAGTGTAGGCTTACCATATTTTTCAAACTTCAAACCGGGACACCCCCCCATACCCCCCCCAAGGTAATTAATTAATTAATGTGAAAGCAACGAAAAAGCAAGGCCAAAGAACCACAACCAATCGTAAACAAAAAAGCAATCCTAAACCGCACAAACGAAGCCCAAAGTCCCATCCAGAACGAAAAAGCCACTCTAAAGCACAACGAAAAGCAATCCTAAACAGGCCAAACGAAGCCCAAAGTCCCATCCAGAACGAAAAAGCCACTCTAAAGCACAACGAAAAAGCATAAAAAAGACCATAAAACTCCTAATAAAGCATTAATCCAAATAAGAAACCCTTTTAACGAATAAAATATAAAAGAAAGGGGGCGCGAAGCGCCCCCTCCTGCCTTGCGAAGCTTGGCCGCAATTTTTTAAATAAATAATCAATTTAAAATAATTAATTAATTAAGTAAAGGGGGCGCAAAGCGCCCCCTCCTGCCGCGCAAAGCGCGGCCGAAATTTTTAAATAAATAATTAATATTTCTATTAAAAATATATAATTTAAAAATAAGCTTACCTGGTCGCTGCTGATCACTGGTCCGTGGTCGCTGCTGCTGCTGCTGGGGCCGCGGCAAGCAGGCTGGGGCCACGGCAAGGCAAAGCAAGGCAAGAAGCAGGCTGTGCTTCTCCTGGTGCCGCTGCGAGACCAGCGGCACCGGGAGAAGCACAGCCTGCTTCTTGCCTTGTGTTCTCCCTGCGCAACGCAGGCGAGCAGGCTGTGCTTCTCCCGGTGCCGCTGGTCTCGCAGCAGCACCGGGAGAAGCACAGCCTGCTCGCCTGCGTTGCGCAGCCCTGGAGAACACAAGGTAAGAAGCAGGCTGTGCTTCTCCCGGTGCCGCTGGTCTCGCAGCGGCACCGGGAGAAGCACAGCCTGCTTTTTGCCCGTGTTGCGCGAGCTACAGGGCTCGCGCAACGCGGGCGATCAGGCTGTGCTTCTCCCGGTGCCGCTGGTCTCGCAGCGGGAGAAGCACAGTGCTTGCCCGCGTTGCGCGAGCCTGCTGGAGGCTCGCGCTGGCCGGGCAAGCACGCTGTGCTTCTCCGGTCTCCCAGCGGCTCCATGCGGTGCCGCTGGGAGACCGGAGAAGCACAGCCTGCTTGCCTGGCCAGCGCGAGCCTCTAGCAGGCTCGCGCAACACGGGCAAGAAGCAGGCTGTGCTTCTCCCGGTGCCGCTGGTCTCGCAGCGGCACCGGGAGAAGCACAGCCTGCTCGCCTGCGTTGCGCGAGCCCTGGAGCTCACGCAACACGGGCAAGAACACGGGTCCGATTTCCGGGACTGTCCCGGCGAAACCGGGATGAATGGTAAGCCTATGCCAGTGTGACCCAGAAAGAATTGAAACTGCGTTGCATATGATTATATCATGCCCTTTATATGATGATCTCCGCTCACTCTATCTAGACCCGATTTTGGGAGGACTAGGAAAACTGCCTGAGCAAAGTATGTTATGTTACCTTCTTAGGGTCACTGATCTTGAGGTTTTATCCAGGGTTGTTGCTTTTCTAAAGTTGATGGCTGACCGACAGAAGCATATCTCTTAGCAGTTTGGCACAGGGGAAATAGGGTGATGGGTTTTAGTTTGTGTGTTGTGCTGGGTTCAGTATTTGATGTTCTTTTATGTGTAGATGTTCTTTTATGGGTATCTGGTATGCCAATAAAGGTTACGAAACGAGAAGGCCTGAGGGAGGGGCTGCAGCTCAGCAGCAGAGTCGCATCACGTGGGCCTGGCTGCATGAAAGCACATGGGTGCTAACACAGATGTCTCCTCCTGAGTACCCCCCTCTGTCCTGTGCTGCCATTGTGATGGGTAACTGGTGCCATTTTGGACAGGCAGCTTCCCACCCAATCGTGGTTGCTGTGAACCACGATTCGTGGTTGCTTTCCAGACGTTTGTAGCAGTGACCATCAGGGCCCTTGGGGGCTCTCCCGACTTATTTTTTTAGGGGGCGGGGGAGTTCGTCCCCTCCCCAGCTTGCCTTGTGGGCTTCAAAGGGAAATCCCTCCCCTTCAGTGTCTTGGCTAGCTGCAGTACTTGAGGAAAAGCAATAGCAGCTGCATGGGAGGAACAGTTCAGGGGTGGTGGTCTCCAGCTGTCTCCAAGCACCTGGCCACTGCAAACCGCTGCACGTTGCCAGGGACCAGCCCTTGGGTGGGGCAGAGGAAGGGGAGAGGTGCTGTGCCTTTCTCTGCTACTGTTCCCTCTTGTGTGCTGAAGCTCCAGGCCAGGATTCAGGGCTGCACCTTGTGTGAATTGTGGTGGGGGGCTCAGAGCTTCTGTGGGTGGTTTTGACAGCCATTTTTTGCCTGCCAGGGTTCTCATGGGTGGTGGGTGGAAAAGGAACTTTGCAGGCGAGACCCTGAAGAAATTGCAAACGGCTTGTGTGAGGTGCAGTGGTGCTGGGGTTAGCTGCTGTTTCAGGCAGCGGAAGGGAGGGAATGGCGTAAAACCAGCCAAGCAGGGGAATTAATTGAAAGCCTGTTTTCCTCTCTCTTGTCCACGAAGGCTGCCATCGTGGTTCTAAAGAGCCTGTGCTGCCAGTTACGAAGCCCTAGACGCGAGGAGAATCTGTGCCAAGGGACGGGTATGTGTGTTCGTTACTACAAAAGGTTGCTCTTTTGTAAATCCTGTCCAACGTTTTGAGTAATCTGTCCATGTATTGCTAGGGTAGCTGCTGCAGGCAAATGAGCTTCTGCTTGTCTCCTTATCTGTCCCTGTCCACTCGCTGTGGTTTGGGAATGAGTTGTGTCCTGCCCGGCTGTAAACAATAGTGGCAGGTCCTGCTGCAGAAACGGGAGGCTTGCTGGCACTCCCCAGCCAGATGTGCCTTGAATGAGACCCAAGCTGGTGCTTGGAGGGTCGGGACATGGAGTGAGAGGAGCATCGCGTGCTGCCTCCCCGAAGGAGGGAGGGAGCAATTGGGTAGACTCTCCCTGCTGGAGAGTCCCCCTGACTTGATCCTCGCAGAACAGCAGGGAGGCTGCGTTTCTGAGCCAGCTGCTTAACCCTGAGAGGAGGTTCCTGTGGAGGGGCCTGGCTGGCCCAAGGGAAGCATCTCACCTTTATACTGGACCTCAAAAGGAGACATGGGGGTAGGTCCATGCTTACATCATTGCAACTCAAGTTGGGGGGCTACTGACCCACCAGGCCCCCCTCTAGCTACTGCTACAGCCTTACTGACAGGCCACCGTCCTGTACTGTAACCTGACTTGGTGGGAACCTGAGTTAGGGTGAGAATTAAGATGCTAAAGTTGCACAGACTCCACCAAAACTGCCAAGTTGTGGGGTGTGTTTTGCATGCCACTTGGGCACCTTCCCCAAGAACTGCCCTCTCTGCCTGTGTTACCTTAAGCTTGTCAGCCTGTAGGAGGCAACAGAGCTGGCAGGAGGAGGGAAGCTTGGTAGACCTGTCATAGGATATCCAGCTCGGTGCAAAAGAGGGTGTTTGGTTTACATCTCACAATAGCAGGGGGAGAGAGGAGCTGTCTCTCTTGTTCCGGATAGGCCCCTTCTTCCCCCTTAGGAGTTGGTTTTCTGACAGCCAACAAAGGCGTTCAGTCAGTATCCCGAGTAGCTCCATCATACGTAGCCTGAGGGAGCTCCATCTACAGCCACTTCTGTGCAGAGATGTGTTCTTGGCAGGTCTGCTCCAGCTCTGGGCTCTGCCTCCGCGATCCGCCAAAGGAACATGTTTATATATATATATATATAATCAACATAAAAACAATACATATTTCATAAAGTTATAGCAAGCGCAAAGCAATACATCCTACTAGCATACTACCGGTACAGTATTCACTATTTTCTACATAAAATATCCAACTAAGCCAAAATAACACCCACATTCTATTCATTAAATCCGCATATCACCACTTCGTTCTTCTCTCTCTCTCTTAAAAAATCAATAAATGGTTTCCAGTTATTCACAAAGAATCTCAACAGACAAAGTTGTAAGAATATTCTTTATTTCTTCAATTTAAGAGCTGATATCACATGTCTGGAAATCCCATAAACATTGCTTCTGTGTATATAAAAACAAAGTTTGAAATTTTTCGCCTACATAATCATCCCTCATACCGAACAAAAAGGTTTCCAGTTTCATTTGAACCTTAATCCTTAAAATCAACTGTATCTGTTTATGAATACCAAGGCTGCACTGAAGCAGTGCTGGAAAGTTGGATAGGATTGGGTCCTAACAGCCCAGTCCAGCCTAAGGCCTCAGCAGCACAATTCAGTCACAAAAGCAGCCTAAGTGCCTTAGGCTGAAGTTAGGACTGAATTGTGCCGTTGAGGCCGAATTTGTGCTGCAATTGTGACAGACATAGGACGGGTTAAGGAAAGTTGACCAATTCCGTCCTAAGTTTGGCCTAAGAGCTATTCCATCCTAAGTTTGGCTAAAAGTGGGCGTGTCGGGGGCGTGTCGGGGGAGTGACGGGGTGGTTACGAATTTGGGTCCAGGTCCAGACACTGGAGAGCTCTGACACGCCCCCTCAAGCACAGCTACGGAACAAAATTTAGGTCAACAAAAAATGTGGACTCAAATTTGAAGAGACCCATAGGAACCATTTTACCTTACACACTCCAGCCCTCTCCTGAAAAGTTCTAACACCCTACTCCTGAGTTATGCCTGAGTTAGGACGGAATAGCTGTGGCATAACTCTGGACATGGACACAGACATGGACACAGATAGTTACCCTATCTGAAGCCAGCCGCACCCAGCCTCTTTCCCACAAAAGCCCAGCCCCAGGCCTCCATTCTCTCTCTTTCTCGGAGCACGTGGCGTGGGGTCCTGTCCCCCAGCAGCCACAAAGTGGGACTTTGTTGGTGGAGGGCAAAATTCACAAACACCCCACTTCTCTCTTCTCCTCTCCTCTCTGCCCCCCTCTAGGGCAGAGAGGGCTGTTCAGGCTGTGGCCAAACTGTTTACAGCTGTGCCTGGGCAGCTGCCTCCTTGCAAGCATTTGCTAACCCATGTCTTTCTCCCAGCCTCTCTTTCCCCCCCCCCCACAGGCAACAACACCAGCAGGTAAGAGCAGGGTCTGGGATGGCATGTGTTATGATTTCTGCCTGTTCATGCCAATATATGTTTGACTTTAGCCTGTTCATGCCTATATGTAGGACTTCTGCCTGTGTAAGCCATACCGTAGGACTTCTGCCTGTGTAAGCCATACCGTAGGACTTCTGCCTTTTCATGTCAATATGTATGACTTCTGCCTGTGTTCGCCTTTATATAGTACTTCTGCCTGTCAGCACACATATATATAATAGCTGCCTCTTTACCAATGTGTCCTCTGATAGCTGCCCGTTGCCATGTGAACAGACAAATATGTGTTTGAGTAAATGTGACTTGCCTGTTAACAAAGGTGTGTTTACTAACCCGCAGCCTTGCCCCCATAGGGTCTACAACAGGTCAGTTATGATGTGCTAGCCATGTATGTAGTTGTGCTGTGTTTTCTCTCCTTCACTGTTGTCCTTTGCAGGATCATGCCCTTCTGACGGCCAGGTAAGCTCCTCACACTGTGACAAGCTCGTTATACCTAGCAGCTGTGTAATCTGATCTCTCCCTGCAGGCTTTTGCAACCGACACACTGGCTTGTCTTCAATGGCGACTGCTACCACACACCAGCTGACATGTAACTCCCCCTTGTTTTTGTCTCCCCAGGAACGTCCACTACCACCTACCTTCCTGGGAGCACCCCTGGGCCTCCAGGCAGGGTGTCCCACTGTCGTCTGCCTCGATGCTGCCAGAGGTCAGGGTGCCAGCCCTGCAACCCTCCTCAGCTGCTGCTGCTGCTGCTCCACCTCCCTGGCTGTCTACTTGCTGTCCCTCTCCTTTCTATGTGGTTCCACAGGGGGAGAGCCTGCGTCTCCAGGTCCATGGGGCACGTGTGCTGCTGCTTTCAGATTGGCTGCTGTGACTACCCCTGGCAGCCTCGCCTGGCCATCTCTGCTACCGTTCCAGAACAATAAAGATGCCCCTCGGGCAGAGCCCCCTTGTGCCCAGTGTTACACAAGCATTGCCCCCCCCACACACACACACAGAGACAGCGCCCAGCACACAAGCCCCTGCATTAATCCCATCCAGGGACTGCCACTTCCTTCCCAGGGAGACCACAGCAGGGGGGCTGCCAGACCCTCAGGGCTCAGAGGGGAATGGGGAGTTGGGGGGCCTCTCAGGCAGGCAAACACTGACAGGCGACATGGCGCCCATACTGGATCCGCTCACATCCGCCACGTCCGTGAAGAGCCCTTTCGGCAACCGGGGCTCTCACCCACCCACGGTCCGCCCGTCAACGACGTCCGTTCCGCCCAAGGTCCGTCTGCATAAGAGGCGCCCATTCCTGCATTGCCTTCATCTGCGAAGTGACCCCTGTGTCCCTATTGGTCTCGGCAGACCCCTCTCCCTGTATCCCTCTCCCACCAGCCTTGTTGTCTGTCTGTTTCTGACCCACCCGTGTCCCTCCCCAGCACCCCCTGTCCGCCTGCCTGTGTGTCTGCCTCCCCTCCCACTCCCTGATGATGGAAGCTGGCCACCCCCAACCCCGCCGGAGCGCCTGCTGCGAGGCGCTGACGTCACCCCATCTGGGGGTGTGATGAGCTGCATGAGCCCTTCCCGCTCGCAGCAGACAGGCCCAAGGCATCTCTCGGTCTTGGCCGGGGCACAGAGCAGAAGGCACGCCGGGATGCCTTCTTTGTGGGCATAGCCACGGCCCTGGAGGCCCAGGGCTTCAGGCAGCGCACGGGCAAGTCATGTCAGAGGCGGTTCCAGCCATCATGAGCCCCCCCTTGTGTGTGACGTTCCCACCCCCTCCTTCCCTTCTCTCCCCCCCCATGAATCCCACGTGCAGCCTCAATGTGGCATGGGGGTGGCAACACCTGTTGCAGGTAGGAGGGCTGTGGCACTCCCCCCTGCAGCAGGTGGCTAATGCACAGGGTGCCCTGGGGCAGCTGGCACTGGCACAACCTCTGCCCTTCAGCTGACTGTCGCACGCCCAGTGCCTGCAGGCCCACCTGTGGCTGCCCATCTGCTGTGAATGCTGCAGCAGCTGTGGTAGGTGCACACAGACGAGCTCAGGAGGGGGCTCTTCGCTTCCACAAGACTGACACCTCACCACAGGAGCCTGCCTGCCTCTGTGGTAAGTTTTGCCTCGATCCTGGGCTGGTGCTGGCCCACTGCTCTTGCCTCCTGCCTAACTCAGGCATAGTTGCAGCCTAACTCAGCCCTATCTTAGGCCACAGTTATGCCACACTTGGGCCTCAATTGTGCCTGACTTGTGCTGAGTTGGGCTGGACTGAGCCCTAAGAGGCATTTCACTCTGTGAAAGCCTCTTCTAAAAGGGTCCCTGCTACTGCCAATCACCTTGAACTAGCAAGGATTCCCTTCCCTTCAGAACTCTGGCTAAATGTTTTCAATGATGACCTTCATCTCGGAAGCATTTCTTTATCTTCTCTATGTAGTTTCAAACCGCAGGAATTCAAAATAAACAATTCAAAAACAAAACAAGTCGTTTTCTCTCACTGCAACAGTTTATGAATAACTCCACCAAATATTTCTTCGCTGCTTCAATCTTCCATAAGTACCAACAAGTTACTTACCGTATTTTTTGCTCCACAGGACACATCGGACCATAGGACGCATGCATCCTATGGAGCTAAAAATAGGGGGGAAAGTTTTTTACTTACTGGGGCTTGTGGGGGCTTCGGGGAGGCCTGCAGAGGGTCGCGCAGGCCTCCCCGAAGCCCCAGTAAGTATTTTTTATTCGCTCCATAAGACGTACACTAATTTCCCCCTATTTTGGGGGGCGGAAAAGTGCATCTTATGGAGCGAAAAATACAGTAATACTTTCACTATAGTATGTTGTCTTACTTCCAAATTATATCCTTTTCTCAACAAATCTATTCTTAAATTAACTCATTATATTAGCTTATTTCTTCAATTCTTACTGCAGTCCCTCGCCACTTGCATAAGTAAAGGAAAAGTATAAGCGGGAGGGGGCTTGGCTTATATTCCGGCTAATTTTTGAGCTCATTGGTAATCTGTTCTCTTCCACGCTCAAACGAAAACAAACTCGAAAAGCATATGCTCTTCGAGAAAGTAATGGGAGCGATCCGAAGATATGTGGATTATCTCATCACAACCCTTTTAATCCAGGGGTAGAGTAAGTCCATCAGACGTGCTCCGTTGGTATGGAGCAACTGACAGAGCTATCAGCCAGCCATTCCTCTCTGACCAGAAGTCAGTATCATAAACTGGAGATTTTCTATAATTGCACCAAAATGGTTTTAAAATATATCAGGCAAGGATATAGGCTGGAGCCTCCTTTAGCAAGTGACAAGTGTTTAGTGGAAACTGGGCTGTCTGTCGAGGCTCAGAGGATGATCTTGCCATCCCAACCATGATGGAGAAGAGGGGAGCTGGGTTCCTTGCATCTGAGTGCCCACGGTTAAAACTACACACACATTAAGTGGCGCTGCTGGGGGCTACAGTAGAAAACAGACATTTGTATCTCCTACATTCAGTGCAGACTAAGAGATCCTTGTCCCACTACATCACTTTGGCACACACCTGCTAGATCATGGAGGAACTGAGAGGAGAGATGCAGGTCCTTGCAACCCAAAAGGTAGTAAGACACTGGTGGTCTTTACTACCTTTTGGGTTGCAAGGACCAGTGTGTAGATGTACTGACCATGGGGCAGAATACAGACGTGGACTGCTTCAGGGAGGCTGCAAAGTCCTTAAAAAAACCCAGCAGATTCCCACAGTATCCAAAAGTGTTGAGAGGTCAGTGCTTTCAAATCATTTCTCAGAATGAAATGTGGGGAAATAAAAGTCCACGCATGTTCTACATGGCCAACCAACCTTGATCCTTGGCTCCCAAACCATGCTTGCAACACAGAATGGCCTCCAAATGCAATACAGAGAGGTCAGTGCCCCTTATTCAGCCTGACCTGACTGAGAGGAACAAGTCTTGGATGCATTCACCAGTCCAGTGGCGTCTTGTGACTCGTGAGTTTGGGGCTGTTCTCACTGTAGAACTGGGAGAACCAGTGCCTGAACTTCTGGATGGGACCGTCCTCCTTCACCAGGAGGGGATTGGAGACATAGCGCTTGTTGTTCCAGACCATAACATCCCGCTGAAACTGGGGAGGCAGAAAGACCGACAAGCACAGGAGTGAGGGAGGATAAAAAGAGAGAGAGGCAAACCCTGTCTGCAGCCTCTGAAATAAGGACCAACCACAACTACGCTCACAGCTTTGCATACTGAGACATGCAAGCCTTCCCCAGGATGAGTTACATAAGGCTGCTTCACATCCACATTTTTTCTAGCGATGGGGAGACGCAAGGAGTTGAAAGGAGTTGTGCAAGTTGTTGAAAGTCACCCACAGACCACCTGAATGCTCACACCACCACCACCACCACCCGCTTTGGAGATTTCACCACCCACTTTCAGCATTATGGGCTGTGACACACACACACACACACACACACACACACACACACACACACACACACACACACACAGAGCCCAGAAGGCGGCAACATACTTGTAGCCAATAGTGCTATTCCATACGTCAGCCCTGAAGTTAGTCCCATTGTGTTCAAAGGGGCTTAACCCAGAAAAGTGTTTTAGACTAGACCAAGCCACAGAGGCATGCAAGAAAGCATGTCACATGCGAGAATCTCTGCCCCCAACCAAAACACAGCTGGAGCAAAACTAAGGGGTTCTGGAACATCAAATAACCATAGGAGCCTCCTTCCCTTTCCAAACCCTACAAGGCAGAGGCTCCAGCAGAGAGCATGCTAACACTGGCTCCGACTTGGGCATTGCTCTGTTTTTTGATGTTCATTTCATGATCAAGTTTCCAACTCTATAAACGTTGGTCCAGTAGGTATCATCTTACTATTAATGAACTGCATCTGTATGTTTATGGCACGCTGTAAAGAAGAATCCCACTCAAAGCACGTCAGGACTGTGTCAAGGACACTGCCAGTGTGCCTTGGAGGTCTCCTCGTAGGGGTCTGCACTGCCTCCTTCTTGTCCTGCTGCTGCTGAGCTCATCATTTCAGGGAGTAGGAGAGCTGGGACCCAAACATGCCTTGCATTTCACAACTGGTAGGAAGCAGTTGCTCAGCCCACTCATGTCCCCTGTCTCCCCCCCCCCACACACACTCACCTGGATGTATTCTCCCCACTTTAAAAACTTGGAGAGAAGAGCTGGCATGTGTCGCTGGTAGTAGTACCGGTTGATCACATGCTGCTGGAGAGGCTCCACAGGCGTTATACTGTGAAGGACGACTCCATGGCCCAGGTAAGGATGCTTGAAGTTATAGAACGCCAGTCCGGGTCCCACTTGGCACATGTAGGCATGAGAGGACAGACTTAAGCAGCATAACTGCGACCTCACAAGCTAGGAGCTGAGCACATTAATGCAAAAGAAGACTTTCATGACCACAAGGTTCGCAGAGTAAAAGGTTTTCAGGTTTAAAGGCCATGTAGCGTAAAAACGTTCTAAACTTCTCCTAAACAAAGGAATTCTTAAAACATAAAAAGTTCTTATTACCCCAACATTCCACCAGTCCAGCAACTCCTGGCTAGCTTTTTTGGGGGTGGGGTTTCCAGAATATCCTACCCGATACCAGAAGTCCTGAAACAAGTGATAACAGAGCTGCAAGGGCCCCTGATCTTTATATCCAGCAATTGAGCACATCTGATATTAATTGGTGCAACAATTCCTTTCAATTTAAAGGAGAAGGGGCCACTAGGAAACATCAAGGAACGATACAACAGATGTGGCCCCTTCTTTAAAGTGAAAGGAATTGCTGGATATAAAGATCAGGGGCCCTTGCAGCTCTGTCATCACTTGTTTCAGGAGTTGCTGCTGAAATGTTGGGGTAATAAGAACTTTTTATGTCTTAAGAATTCCTTTGTTTAGCAGGAGATTGGAACTTTTTTACTCTACATGGCCTTTAAAACTGAAAATCTTTTACTCTGTAAGAGCACTTTCGTTTGTGGAACTTCTATGTTCAACGCAATACACCTCAATTCCAAAGGTCAGGGACAAGAAGGAAGGCCAGTCCCCCAACACACCTTGCTTGCGCTACAACACACCACATCACACCATGCATAAAACTTTGAGAACTTGATGCCACAAGGTATGATGACAATCATTGCTAAAGACAACTTTAGCAAAAAGAGATACCACCTTGCCCAACCTCTTTTCTGGGCAGCTTAATGAGGTAACCCACTGTCATCAGCAGCAGCCTGTCTTTACAGTTTGCTTCTGCAATCGCTACACCTACGTGCCTGGCTGAAACAGCCAGGTCCACCAGGGAGCAGTGTTTGCCAAAGAGTGTCAGGCTGTGCTTCACATTCAGCAGGGCACAGTGGGTGTTGGGCTCTGGTTCCGGCTGCCACTCTGCCTAGGAGAGGAAAGGCCAGAAGAAATCGATCGACATGGGGTCCTCACACTCTTGGCACAGTCTTGAGTGAAGAAAGGATGGCAGTCCATTGCAGAGCCACTGTCTGCCTGTGCACCCCATTATTCCCAGGCACAGACCCCACTTCCCAACCTCAACAGCTTCTCTCCCAACTCAGACAAATAGATGGTGTAGGTGCAGTGGGGTGGTAAAAATCAAGACACATCATCACGGGCATAACCTACACGCCACACGTAAATCCGGTAAACCATCAGGGAACCCTTCTGGAAGGCGCCAGTGTTATCAGCACCCCGACCCAAAAACAGGAAGTCCCAGGCGATCTGGAGGAAAGCCACGACAGGCATTTGTAACGTAGATCTGTCCTCCAGTGTCAACCATGTACAGAAGTAATTCTTAATACACCGGCTAGGTATACTGTGTTAATTGGTTTCAGGGCAGTATACTAAACCACTCTCTGTTACCCAGGGCAAACACGCAAGGGAGTAACTGAATTCAAGTTGCCGTGAATGGAAAAGTGCAAGGCGCTGTCTTGGGGGCTGATATAAAGGTAAAGGTATCCCCTGACAAGGCCAGCGGGTGGCGCAGTGGGTTAAACCGCTGAACCATAAGCTGTCGATCGAAAGGTCGGCAGTTCGATTCCCGCGACGGGGTGAGCGCTCGTTGCTTGGCCAGCTCCTGCCAACCTAGCAGTTCCAAAGCATGTCAATGCGAGTAGATAAATAGGTACCACTTGCGGGAAGGTAAACAGCGCTCCGTGTTCCAGCTGCATGCTACGCGCTGCGGCAAGGAGAGTCATGCCGGCCACATGACCACGGAGGCGTCTTCGGACAACGCTGGCTCTTCGGCTTTGAAATGGAGATGAGCACCACACCCTAGAGTCGGACATGACTGGACTTAATTGTCAGGGGATACCTTTATATATTAAACTGCTTGGACTTGCTGTGTATTCACTCTGTATTCGATAACACCTTGCATTCAGTTAAATCATGACTTTTGTTTGCCTTATGCCTGAGAATCCATAATTAGTAATCTATTTTTGATAAAAAAAAAAGTCTCCATAACCATAACAAATTTCTTTGGTTAAACAAAGTTTTCAGTACCACAGGTGCCTCTGCTGCTTTGAATTGTGTGTCCTCCAAGAAGATGGCATCATTGGAAGTAACGTTTACACTTGCCCCTGAGCATGTGCAGAGTGCAGTTCAGTTGGTCTCCACACTATTGTTATTAAAAAGCCTGTTTCTACCACTGCAATTATCTTACATGTGTGTGAGCCCCTGCACTGGAAAAACCCTTATTTGACTCACGATAAGGTTTCAATAAGGCTTGCCGTCTATCTTTCCCCCAAAAATTCTTTTGTGTTCTATGTTGCCTTTATAGTGCTAAGATACCTAGCCTGGGTTTTTATTCATTTCTTCCTTTATGGTGTCAACATTGTTTGTTTCAGCACAGGAAGGAAAAACAACTGATGTGCGCAGTGAGATCTGCAAACGCTGCCCCTGCGAAGTGGGACACCACCATTTCCCATTTGCTTGACACATCACTCCAACAGCTTGGTCTTTGTTTTACTGTTTGTATTTCTCACTTAGAATGTCTTGCTCCCTGGGTTCATATTTCTTTATCTCTCTGCCACTTTGCCTTTTGTAAAAAGAAAGGCCTGTCATTTGGGTTTTTTCCTCTCTTCTCTCTTGGTGGCCTGAGAAATAAGTACCCAGCAACCTTTGATTTGTACCTCACCTCTTGCCTAATTTGTTTTAGTACCACAGGAACCAGTAGAGCCTGAGCATACATGGAGTTCCTTCCAACGCCAACCCCACCAGGCAGGCCACCTAAGTAATCTTTCCCCTGTTCCTGGATCTGGTGGAGGACTCCTGCTGTGTCCAGATACTGAAGCATGTCTGTTCGATTCCCCTGTTTTCAAATAGCCTTTTTATTATCACCTTAGCTAGATAGCCCTAGAGTAGCAGCTCCTTACGGAGCTGGGAACAGTTTGAGCTTTAGGGGTTGGGAAACAACACAATTGCGCAAGATCATTGTACCCCAAGGAGCATAGCTAGTGTAAGGACATCCCCCAACCCCAAGTTTTTTTTATGCTATTGTTTGTTAAGTGTTGTATATATTTTGTCTTTTTTATTTTCTTGATTGTCAAGTTGGCCCTCTCTCTCTGAGATTTTGCTCCTGCTGAGCACTTCTTAGGCTCCTGGCCACTGGATGAACCTGGCCTGTTTGTCTGCTTTTCATATTTTGCTTTCTCTATAGCCGCAGGAGCCAACAAAAGGTACTGCAACTTAGCCCCCAGGACTGATCAGAGGTGGGCCAGTAAGACACCATTTTATAAGAGTGGCCAACTCTCTCTCATATAAATACTTTTAAAGTGTGTGAGCTATTTCTCTACAACCAGGTTCACAGACTGCACTCAGGACCCTGTGAGATGTTCTTTGTGATCTTATTATATTCACAGGTTATCCTAGGGACCCCAACAAGCATCTATTGTGGTCCTAGATTTATTTTGCTGTAACTTTTGTTCTGCATGGCCACCTTGTAGGCCATTTTGAACAAAAAGGGGGGAAGGTACTAATTTGATTTGGTAATTAGTAATTTAATTTGGTAATTCAATTTCAACAGCTGAAGTCCACTATCCCAGTGGCCCCTGCCACCCGCCAACCAAAAAGAAAAAGAAAATGTAATTTGAAAAATTGTGTATAACCAGTTATGTTTTGCATTTTGGAGAAAATCTATCTTACTGCACGAAGGAAAACCACCACATTCCTGCATCAGACCTGTGCCTCACATCAAGCCAGGAGAAGTACCACAACAGCCCTGCGAGGAGGGAAAAGAACTTGGTCCCAGGATGCAGCTGGACTTTGAAGGACATCAGCCATCTGCAAGGACAACCTCCACGCCAAGTGCAACCAGGCCCAAGACTTCAGCCACACTGGGCCCTATCTACAGACCTGGAGCACCACTAGTACCTGTGTCGACAGCAGCAGCAAACAGCCCAATTGTATCAGTTTCACAATACAAGGCCATTATGCCTTTGCCCTGACTCCTGCACACCTTGTTCCTGCGTACCTGCTGCCCAGACTTACCTTCCAGAGATACCTCCGCTTGTCTCCCTGTTCGCCAATGAACTACTGATGGGGAAAGCTTTACCCTCCTTGCCTGAACATTATTGACAATTATTCACTCTATGAACTATCTTTGTTTATGCTTGAAGAGTGCCACTAGTTATCGTTAAAGACGTTTGTTGCTTTGCTATCTTCACGTGCTCTAGAACACCCTCACTCACTCTGCACTCTATATAGACTCTGAACAATGAAGTGTTTTCAGCACTCCTTTGAAATGGCAATCTCTTTTGGAGCAACTAAGAACTTGCATTCAGTTTGCCTGTACATTCTGACCAGTTGGACTGAAAAGAAAACTTTGTGGACAATGTCATGCCTGCAATCTCAGTCTAACACAAGAAGAACATGCCCCTTGTGCTAACTTGCATGTTTGTCTTCCATTCCACAGTTGCAGAACAACTATCTTCCTGGCTAAGGAACCAAAGCCACCTGTCACCAATGGACTTTGGGAATGGGTTTGTTGGGACACAACTGAGTAGAAATGCTTGTGATGTTGCTGTTTTCTCTTTGTAGCACTGATGTTTTGCTTTCACTACATTTTAAGGTTTTACCCTGGCAGGCTAAGTGCTTATTCCAACAGGGTTGCCCCACAGCATTTCACGATCCTGCGAGTCCCACAAAAATCTATGACTAATATGTCTGGATGTTAGAACTGGCAAAAACTAATATTGCTTGATTGGTGTTACTGAGAACTTTAGATACTCAGTAACAAAGAAGGGACTGATGCAGAAAAATATTTTCCTGGTTTCTGTTCGTATCTGCCTCCTCAGGTCACAGGGAAAACCTTACATTTGGCAACTTAATCTTTCCTCCTTTCTAGGAGAGCATACACATTAGGCTGACTCTGGGTGCAGGGAGACTCCCGGAGCTAACTCAATTAAGTCTCCCAGAACTCAAGGATCGGACCATCAAGGACCATCAAGGGTCCTCTGACTAGCTCAGCCCACTGTTGTTCCCATTGTTTTCTGTAAAATGTAAATCAAAAGTCTCTTGTTTTTCCTGTATGACTCTGTGACTATGCACATTCTCAGCAACCATGTGATATTCTGCTTGGAAATGTATAAAAACTGTTCTCACATGGAGCAAAGGGTCAGTTCCCCTCCTGGGGTTCTGTCCACTGCGCTGCGTAACAAATAAACCCATACTTTTTCCTTGTTCACCAGTCTTCCTGGTCCTATTAATTATCAGTCTGCTTAAAAATTCCACTACACAGAGAACACATTGACAAACAGGCAGATGTCAGATAGCATTTCAGCATAGACCCTGCTCCTACCTGCTGGTGTTGTGGCCATAGCCAGGGATTGCCTGTGTGTGTGTGGGGGGGGGGGGGGGGGAAGAAGCTGGGAGAGAGACATGGGTTAGCAAGAGCTTGCATGGAGACAGCTGCCCAGGCACAGCTGTTAACAGTTTGGCCACAGCCAGAGAAGCTCTCTCTGCCCTTGAGGGGAGCAGGGAAGAGAAGTCCAGAGAGCCGACAGGAGAAGAGAAGAGAGAAGAACATAAGAACATAAGAAGAGCCCTGCTGGACAGTAACGTATGTTGATGGGGGGCCCTGTGGCCTTGGGCCCCGGGCGACCCCCGGGCACCAGCTTCCAGGGGGTGCCTCTTCAGCAGCCTCCAGTCCGGGCCGCCGCCGCTGCCGGCCCTGCGCTCTCGGCGCAACTCCTTTTCAACTTGGCTGTTCTGTACATGCGCATAACGTCTAAGAGGCCAAGAGAGGGCAATTTCGCCCTCTCTTGGCCTCTTAGGCGTTCTGCGCATGTACAGAACAGCAGGAGTCGCGCTGAGCTGAGCGCGCTGCCGCCACCGGCGGCGGGCGGCTGAAGAAGGTAAGGAGAGTGATGGGGGTGGGGTGGGCGCGGGGGCCGGGTGGGAGCACCATAGCTCTCCTTACCTTCTTCAGCCGCCGCCGGCCCCGCACTCACCTCGGCGTGACTCCTGCTGTTCTGTACATGCGCAGAACGCCTAAGATTGCCCTCTCTTGGCCTCTTAGGCGTTCTGCGCATGTACAGAACAGCCAGTTTGAAGAGGAGTCGCGCCGAGGTGAGCGCGGGGCCAGCGGCTGAAAAAGGTAAGTGCGGGAAAAGCCCAGGGGGGGGGAAGGTGGCGCCCAGGAGGGGGATTTCCGCCCAGGGAGGGAAATAAATAAATAAATGACGGATTTGACGCCCCTCCCCCAAATCGCTGCGGCACCAGGGAGTAGGGAGGGGGCGCCAATTCGGGCATGTGCCCCCTATAGGTTTAGGGTTAGGGACGCCACTGCTGCTGGATCAGGCCAAAGGCCCATCTAGTCCAGCTTCCTGTATCACACAGTGGCCCCACCAGATGCCTCAGGGAGAACACAGCCAACAAGATACCTGTATCCTGTCGCCACTCCCTTGCACCTGGCACAAAGAAAACCTACTCCTACAACCAGGAGGTTGCTTATCCCCATCATGGCTTGTAAGCTGTGATGGACTTTTCCTCCATAAATCGGTTAAATCCCCTTTTAAAGGCATCCAGGCCAGGTGCCATCACCACCTCCTGTGGCAAGTAGTTCCACAAACCAATTACACGCTGGGTAAAGAAATATTTTCTTTTGTCTGTTTTAATATTCCCTCCACTCAATTTGAGTGGATGTCCCCTAGTTCCAGTGTTGTGTGAGAGGGAAAAGAACTCTCTATCCACTCTCTCCATCCCGTGCATGATTTTATTTATTTGGGAAGAGCCACAAATGCTGTAGCCTTTCCTCATAAGGTAGATGCCCCAGCCCACTAATCATTTTGGTCGCTCTATCCAATCACTAATCATTTTGGTCGCTCTCTTCTGCACCTTTTCCAGTTCCACTATATCCTTTTTGAGATGCGGTGACCAGAACTGGACGCAATACTCCAGATGCGGCCTTACCATCGACTTGTACAACGGCATAATAATATTGGCCGTTTTATTCTCAATTCCTTTTTTAATGATCCCAAGCATGGAAATGGCCTTCTTCACAGCCGTCGCACACTGTGTCGACACTTTCATCGACCTGTCCACCAGTACCCCAAGATCTCTCTCCTGATCCGTCACAGACAGCTCAGAACCCATGAGCGTGTATGTGAAGTTTTGATGTCTTGCCCCAATGTGCATCACTTTACACGAGCAATGCCTCAAGCCTGAGGCACACCAACCACGTTCTCCATGCGGCGCGCACGTCGCTCAGGCTCGTTGCCGCACGCGACGCACGCTAGGGGGCTGGATGGAATGTTAGCATGTCACACCAGATTGCAGCCGTGCTAGGGTTGCAGGAAGCAGTGGAGGAGCAAGCAAGCGAGGGGAGGGGAGAGAAGAGGCCAGGACTAGTGAGGGCTGGGGACCTGCACAGAAGAGAAAAGCATCTGTTTCATATGTGTGTGTGTGTGTGTTTCTTTACAAAAGCCACAATATAAATGGCAGTAGGGTTGTAGCAGGAGGCGGCGGAGAAACGAGCGACCGAGCGAGCGGGGGGGGGAGGGGAGAGAAGAGGCCAGGACTAGTGAGGGGACCTGCCCAGAAGAGAAACACATTTGTTTCGTGTGTGTGTGTGTGTTTCTTTATGAAAGCCACAATATAAATGGTAGTAGGGTTGTTGCAGGAGGCTGCGGTGGAGGAGCGAGCGAGCGGTGGTGGTGGTGGTGGAGAGAAGAGGCCAGGACTAGTGCGGGGACCTGCACAGAAGAGAAACGCATCTGTTTCGTGTATATGTGTGTGTGTGTGTTTACTAAAGCCACTATCGCAAGCCGTGCCATGAGGGTTGTTGGAGGCGGCGGCAGAAGAATGAGCGAGCGAGGGGTGGGGGAGAGAAGAGGCCAGGACTAGTGAGGAGACCTGCACAGAAGAGAAACGCATCTGTACTCATGTGTGTTTTTCACTACTAAGCCACAATATTAAACGGCCGTAACTACAAAATAAAACCAGCAGAGGGGGGGGGGGAATCAGCAAATAACTGCAAACACCGCTAGACGCATTGGAGAAAAGTATGGAGCTTGCTGGCTGCCCCAGGCACATGTTTCCACACTGTATTTCTGGATTGTCAAAAACCCTTCCAAGTGATGAAAGTTCGAAAACAGCGCGCTCGTAGTTACTCCAAGCGGGGAGAAAAATGGCTGCTTTACCAAAAACATTCTGCCCCTCTTTCTCTTTGATTGACTTTGGCTTTGTTCCCTTTGATTGGCTCTGGCTGCTCTGTGTCCCACCCCCAGGGGGCTGGAACATGGACGGAATGCGGAAAACGTTCCCAGAGCTGGGCATTGCTGAGGGGAGGCGTCGACGCAGACGTGCCTCACGGTGGCTGCCGCCGGACCCCTGCGTTTGGTCCAGGGGCATGTCACACCGGAGGTTGCCGGACGCAACCTCCGCGACGCACGGAAAACATGCTTGGTGTGTCACAGGCTTCACTCGCTGGTCCATGAGCAGCGAGTGCCTCACTGGGGGTAAGTACCTCATTGGGAAGAAGTGCCAAGACGCGTTTAGCAGCTGTGCGAGTTCAGCAGCAGGGCGAGGAAGCCAGGCCCCAAACACTGCACTGTATGTCCCGTGAGAGGAGGTAGAGGCCCAGCTATATCAGGTGTCTAGGTAAACTCAAATCAAATACACTATACTAAACCGTATTACACAAAATTTTGCAGTCAGCCAGCCAGCAGCATGGTGGGGGCTATCCAGTGTTTTGCACCGAGTGTCACAGGTATGACTATATGCCTCTTGGGCATAAGTAATGGGTGTGTGCAAAATGCAAAGAGCTCCAGGCTCTCAAGGAGCGGGTTTCCTCCCTTGAAGCCTTGGTTGCTGACCTGGAGAGGCAGAGACAGATAGAGAGGGACCAGGGTGAGACTTCCAGGGATGTGGAGGCATCATCCCACTCTCAGTTGGGCAGCTCCTCCGCTGCCAGGGAAGGAAGTCTCAGGGCTGGAGGACGTCATTCTGGAGAAGTGGGACACCCTTCTTTAGATGGTGGCCCCGTATCCAGTTGCACTATGGATACTCCTCTGGGGAAGGGGGGAAGGGGCCTTCTTGTAGTGGGTGATTCTATAGTCAGGAACATAGAGTCTGTGATGGATGTGAGGACCACATGTTGACTTGTCTGCCTGGTGCGAAGGTTGTGGACATCACGTCTCATCTAGATAGGCTGGTAGAGAGTGCTGGGGAGGAGGTAGTGGTCGTGGTTCATGTCGGCACCAGTGACGTGGGGAAATGTAGCCAGGCTGTCCTGGAAGCAAAATTTAGGCTGCTAGGTAGAAAGCTTAAATCCAGGACACCAAAGGTAGCGTTCTCGGAAGTGCTACCTGTTCCATGCGCAGGGCCAGCTAGGCAGGCAGAGCTCAGGGGTCTCAATGCGTGGATGAGACACTGGTGTCAGGAGGAGGGGTTTAGGTTTGTTAGGGGTTTAGGTTTGTTAGGCACTGGGGAACGTTTTGGGACAAGCCGGGCCTGTACAAGAGGGACGGGCTTCACTTGAACCAAAACGGAACCAGACTGCTGGCGCGTAACATTAAGAAGGTGGCAGAGCAGCTTTAAACTGACCCCTGGGGGGAAGCTGACAGGAGCCGAGGGGCATCCGGTTCGGGACTCCTCATCCCTAGGGAATGAGGGTGGAGAGGTTCAGGAACAGCAAGGTTACGACAGAGTAGAAATTGGGAGTGGAAATGGGATGGGACGAGACAGCCGGTCCATCAGGAAGAGAGGCTGCAGGGGGGGAAAAGCAAACAAACAACCCTTCTCAGGGAACCTGACATACAAGTGCTTTTATGTGAATGCCCGAAGTCTCCGAGCAAAGATGGGAGAACTGGAATGTTTGGTGGCGAGGGAAAACATTGACATAGTGGGCATAACGGAAACCTGGTGGAATGCGGAGAACCAGTGGGATACTGCAATCCCAGGCTACAAACTCTATAGGAAGGACAGAGAGGGACGTGTTGGAGGTGAGGGAAGGGGTAGAATCCACCAGAGTGATTGAAGGGGGGTCCAACTCTACCATAGAATCACTGTGGGTTAAATTACCAGGCTCAAGGACCGATGTAATAGTGGGGGTATGTTATCGTACCCCACATCAAACCTGAAGGGGATCTCGAGATGAGGAAACAAATCAGAGAGATGTCAGTGAGAGACAGGGTTGTGATCATGGGGGACTTCAATTATCCTCATATTAACTGGGTCAATTCAAGCTCTGGTCATGAAAGAGAGACTGGATTTTTGGATATGCTAAATGACTGTGCCTTAGAGCAGCTAGTCACAGAGCCAACCAGAGGACAGGCGACTCTGGATTTGATATTGTGTGGTACTCAGGACCTGGTCAGGGAGGTAAATGTTACAGAGCCATTGGGGAACAGTGACCATGCTGCGATCTGTTTCGCCATGCGTGTCGGGGGGAGAGTGCCAAGCAAATCTGACACAAAAACCCTTGACTTCCGAAGGGCGGATTTCCCTAATATGAGGAGACTAGTTAGAAAGAAGCTGAAAGGGAAGGTAAAAAGTCCAATCTCTCCAGAGTGCATGGAGGCTGTTTAAAACAACAGTAATAGAGACCCAGCAGGAGTGTATCCCACAAAGGAGGAAGGGCTCGACTAAGTCCAGGAGGGTGCCGGCATGGCTAACAAGCACTGTTAAAGAGGCTATAAAAGGCAAAGAAGCTTCCTTCCGTAAATGGAAGTCTTGCCCTAATGAGGAAAATAAACAAGAGCACAAACTGTGGCAAAAGAAATGCAAAATGATGATACGGGAGGCCAAGAAAGACTTTGAGGAGCGTATGGTCAGAAACATTAAGGGGAATAATAAAAGCTTCTTCAAATATGTTAGAAGCAGGAAACCTGCCAGAGAAGTGGTTGACCCGCTGGACAGTGAGGGAGGGAAAGGGGTGATAAAAAGGGACTTGGAGGTTGCAGAGAAATTAAATGAGTTCTTTGCATCTGTCTTCACGGCAGAAGACCTCGGGCAGATACCGCTGCCCGAACGGCCACTCCTGACTAAAGAATTAAGTCAAATAGAGGTTAAAAGAGAAGACATCTTAGACTTAATTGACAAATTAAAGATCAATAAGTCACCAGGCCCAGATGGCATTCACCCAAGAGTGCTTAAAGAACTCAAAAATGAAGTTGCTGATATCTTGACAAAAATATGCAACTTGTCCCTTAAAACTGCCACTGTGCCAAAGAATTGGAGGATAGCTAATGTCACGCCAATCTTTAAAAAAGGAAGGAGAGGGGACCCGGGAAACTATAGGCCGGTCAGCCTAACATCTGTTCCAGGGAAGATGGTGGAAAGCCTCATCAAGTATAAAATCGGAAAACATATAGAAGAACAAGCTCTGCTGAGGGAGACTCAGCATGGCTTCTGCAAGGGGAAGTCTTGCCTCACAAACCTTTTAGAATTCTTTGAAAAAGTCAACAGGCATGTGGATGCGGGAGAATCCGTGGATATTATATACCTGGATTTTCAGAAGGCGTTTGACACGGTCCCTCATCAAAGGCTCCTGAAAAAACTCCATAGTCAGGGAATAAGGGGGCAGGTCCTCCTATGGATAAGGAACTGGTTGAAGACTAGGAAACAGAGAGTGGGTGTCAATGGGCAATTTTCACAATGGCGAGAGGTGAAAAGCGATGTACCCCAAGGATCGGTCTTGAGACCGGTGTTTTTCAACTTGTTCATAAATGACCTGGAGTTGGGGATAAGCAGCGAGGTGGCCAAGTTTGCAAACGACACTAAACTTTTCCGGGTGGTGAAGACCAGCAGGGATTGTGAAGAGCTCCAGAAGGATCTCTCCAGACTGGGAGAATGGGCAGCAAAATGGCAGATGCGCTTCAGTGTAAGTAAGTGTAAAGTGAGAGAAGTTGTTAGGGGTTTTTTACTGCACAGCTGACTACAAGTAGAGTAGTCAGTCTTTCCAGGTCCAAATCACAGAATTGAGCAGCAGAGTAATGGCATAACAATCAGATAGGAATTGGATGCAAATTATGGTAAGGCAAGGTAGGACTTTTATACTTCTGTCCACCAATCATCTTGTGCATTACCTCATCTCCCACCTGTGGATCACGTCATCTACATTGCATCAGCCTCTGAGCAGAGTCAGCAGGACACAGCAATTTCACTTTCTATTCTAACTGCATTGCTTCTCTGTTCTGGCTTGTAAATTCATCAGGTTCATTTTCAAACCTCAACAGAAGTGAGGTGAATTTTGGAGTCAAGTGCTCCCCTCCACCAAAGTCCCACTTTGTGGCTGTGGGGGACAGAGCCCCACGCCATGTGCTCTGAGAGAGAGAGAGAGAGAGAGAGAGAGAGAGAGAGAGAATGGGAGGACTGGGGCTGGGCTTTTATGGGAATGAGGCTGGGTGCGGCTGGGTGCTAATTGGGTGCCTTGCTTAGGCTCTATCCAGAAATCCACGCTCCTATTCTGGCCCAACTAGGGCGGTGGGGTGTTTGAAATTTTTCGGAAGAGGGCTGGAGTGGGTAAAGGTAAAATGGCGCCTATGGGTCTCCTCAAATTTAGGTCCACCTTTTTGGTGGGCCTAAATTTTAGGAGCTTCTCGGAGCCCGAGGGGACGTGTCGATACTTGCCAGTGCTCTGGATACGACCTAAATGCTGGAACGCCCCCATTACGCCCCTGCCATGCCCACTCTTAGGGCGCTCTTAGGCCGGAATACCTAACTCCGACTGTTCTACACATCCGTGGCGCACAAAGGCCGCCCGGCCCAAGCCGCTCCTATGTCCGTCGCAAACGCGGCGCAAATCCGGCCCAAATAGCACTATGCCGGCCCAAATAGCACTATTCTGGCCCATCTCAACTTATTCCGGACATAGGCCGGAATAGCAGCCACTATTCCGGCCTAAGACTTGGGCTGGATTGCGCTGTGAGATACCTAAAATGCTGTTGGATCAGAACGTCATTTGTTAAGTGCTGCTAAAATACTGATCGCCACCAAATGGTGCGAGGATACACCCTCACTTCAAGAACAGCTAGCCAAGGCATGGTGTATTGTCTCTGTGGCCAAACTAACCCACACATCACCTTTCAAACAGATACAAAGGCCATTTGCGCAATCTATAGATGCAAGATATCACAGAGCAATCCTGCCTACCTATCCGGCGGGAGGCCCAGGCCACCCGCTGGATCCTATCCTCGTTCCGGGCTGACCTCGATCAGACTGGAGGTCTACTCAGGGGAAGGGGACATTTGTCCCCTTCCCTGGGTGTAGCGAGGCCCGGCCCCAAAGGACCTCCTCGAATTTTCACCAGCTATTTAGCTGGTGGAAGTAAGAGGAGGCTGTGTAAGGGCCACGCTGGCCCGGGAGGGGGCGGGGATGGTGGTCACCATATCCTTGTCCCCTCCCGGGCCAGATCCACCAACCCCTGGCCTCCCTCACTGCCTGTATTACCCCGCGCCTGCCAGGAGATCTCTTACCTCCTCCGGCGGCCGCAGGGGCGATCCGATGGCGGAGTAAGGGCTGCTGGCCTCGCACCGGCGGCCTTTACTTTAAAGTCATCGCGAACGTGCTTTACAAGCAGGTTTGCGACGGTTTCCGGTGGCGGAGCGCTTGCTCCGCCGCCAGATATTTCTGTGCAGCAAATGGATACCCACAGATTTAGATACTGGTGCTAACTAAAATTGTTTATGAGGAAACCTAGAAGTTGATAAAAATGTGTAAAAGGGGGAATAACATAGAACTGTTATTTATCGAATTAGTGTTGTGATCATGTGGGGTGTATATGTGGACATATACTTCCTTTGCTTGTGGTGCGTGTGTATTTTATACTTACTTAGGGATTCGTTGGAAAAAAAAGAACTTTTGGAGAGTAACACCCTTTTTTAAAAAAAGCCCAGGATTACTAGCTAATCTGACAAATTAGCTAGCTATTCCAACTAGCTAATCAGAACAAGACTAGACCCCATTGCAAAACAATGGGGTCTAGTTTTGTCCTGATTAGCTAGTCAGAATAGCTAGCAATGGGGTCACCACAAGGACAATTCCTTCACCATTACACTGATCTCTAGCAATGGCCAACCACCCTTCCAGAAAGAGAGCCTCGTTACCTGCCAGGTGTGCTTGAAAAATCCCCAGACTTTAGAGTTGCTGTATCGCAGGTCTGCTCCACTCATAATGGAGGGACCATGGAGAAAGGAGAGGTGGGCTGTGTCAGCAGCGTTCTCTGGAATTTCCTAGGGTGATGGGAAAGAACAAGAGTTACCAGATGTTAGATGAACCTCTGCAGCTGCCTCATCTCCAAGTCCAACCACAGGTCCGCCATAGCACAGCATCGACCGCTGGCAGCTCTCCAAGGTCTCAAAACCAGAAGACGGTGGGAATCGACCCTGGGAACCTCTACATGCAAAGCGCACATTGTGCACATTGATGAAGTGCTCAGTGATGCCGCGGAACACCAACTCTGGGGAAGACACCGCCTCCTGCTCCGGGATTTGCCACGTTGGGTCAATACCATCGCAGTGGTACCAGACGGCGATCATGCCAGCAGCTTCACATGATGGCCAGACCTTTATCTTTGCACATTCAGGCACTGGAGAAGGAAGAGAAGGTCAGAGCCAGAGAAATGAGACCTTGCCCTAACCTTTGCTCTCACCGCCACTCAAGTCATCTGCCCAGCGCCACGTCATTGTCACCAGCTCTGCGGAAATACACAGAGCCATCCCAACACTGGATGAAGAGGGGGTGCTCAGAAGCAACAGGGCTTCCCACTTGCCTTTTCCAGACACTGACCAAGGATGGAACAGAAACACCAGCCCCATGGGCAGGGAAAAACCCCAGAGGCAGCACGAATCCAGAAGGCTACAAGGACAGACCATCCGAAGAGTCCCCAACCCTTGTGCAAATGTCAGATACTGCGAGGAGCATTAAACCACTCATCTGCATGGTCATGGCAGCCCTCCAATTCTCAGGCTGCAACAGCTGAGTCTCCAGCCCCCTCCATATGGAAGTCGCTGCCCCCAAAGCAGTGCTAAGCTTAACATTATTTACAAATATTAAATTGACGCAGATTCTTGAGAGCCGCAATGTTTAATTCCTCCCCCCCTCCCGCTTTTATTCATCTCAAAGAAATGCGGCTTGTTTACAGGGAAAAGCTAAGGCAAAGAAAGAACCACAAAACACACAGTCACACGCACCCACAAAAAGAAAAATCACCTTTTTCCGCATATGGAATTCTGGTGCACTTGCCATCCTCACCCCGGAACTGCCAGCCATGAAAGGGGCACTCTATGCAGCTTCCCACTACCTGGCCACCCACACCTAGGTTGGCGCCAAGGTGAGGGCAGTAGGCATCGACCACGAAACTTTCCCATCCAGGCCCCGGAACACGGCAAACTCTTCACCTGTAGGGCAGAGAGAGGGACCAAAGTTAGGGAAGGAGCACAGTGCTCAGGTGGGAAACGTTTCTTCGCTGTGGCTTCGCTCGGAGCCACTTCCTGCACCCACTCCTGGGAGGCTGCTGGCCAATGCTTACAAGAGACCAGGGAGTTTCAGGCGGATGTTAGGAAGGGAAGAGTTTGTGCTCTTCATCCTGAGTCTGCTACCACCTCTCTCCCTCCAGTCTGCCTCCCTATGTTCTCATGTGGTCCCTTTACGTTTAAGGGACTGCGCAAGGACGGGGCAAGGTGGGAAGGTAGGGAGCGTTGTTGATAACATTGTTCTCCTGGAGTTCCCCTGAGGAACTCCGTACAGCCAATGTAGTTCTTCCTCATTTTGTCCTCCCTGCAATCCTGTGAGGTAGACTAGGGTGAGGGAGGGTCCAAGCCAAAGTCACCCCTGTGAGCTTCACAGCTGAGTGCGAATGTGAGCTTAGTTGGAAGTAAAGCACACTCAGGTCAAGGGTGGGTGGCGTGGCTTTCCTCCCAAATTAAGCATCCACAAGGCTGCAGTGGCTCAGGTGTGCAGTTGCTCACACAGCTGTGAGTTTAATGAATCTGATAAAGGGTGTAGTGTAGTGATAAACGCTGAAGCAAAAGAGCTCATTGTGACATCCCCAATAATGGAACCCTAGAATCACACACCGAGTACTTTACTACAACATCATCATCAACTTGTTTGTTCTAATTGGAGTGTCTGTTTCCTGCCCCTTTATTTCTGATTTGAAATTTAAATATGGAGCTCCTTCCATCTCAAACACTTGAAGTGGATTACAGTATACAGTAGTTCTAGTGCTTAAAAACCAAAATGCGAGATAAGATATACTGGTGATACCTTTTCTATGTGGGATGCTAGACAGCAATCCTATGTACGTTCACTCAGAAGTGACATGTGTACCACCTGCATCTTAGGGCCCCTCATGCAATGAAATGAAGCAGACAAGCCCTGGGGTGGAAGAGGGCCTGATCCAGGCTCACTGTCTCTCCCATCCACCCACACCCTCCCCTTTCCTATAAATCCATCCGCATCATCTCCCCCCCCCCCCCCATCCATGATCCATCTGCATCTGGCAGCAGGGCTTACGTCCCTAGGGAAATTGCTCAGTTTGTCTCCTGCCAAGCCAGACCCACCTTCTCAGCTTAAGCAGCACTGGAAAAAAAAAAGATATTCAAAAGGAAGAAATCCTGACACAACACTCCACCAAGACCTCTCTCAACTTATAATAACCCAGATCAAGGTTTATCTTCTGATGGTCAAATTATTACAGCTTCTCTGTTTACAAAGTGGGAACTGTTCATTTCAAGGAGCATTTTCAGAGGGCCTATTGAACAGTCGTCAAACTCAAGCAACGCCCCGTTTTAGATCCAACAATAAGTACTGTGCTGTATTAGAAACCATGCCTGCCTAGCTTGACCTTCCAAAGCATCCAAGGCTCCTGCTGGCTGAACAAGAGATGCTGAGCTCTGTGCTGGCAAACGAGTTTGCAAGTTTCAGCTATGGAGGGCAGAGAAGCAGGTCAGAGAAGGTAGAACAGGGTCATGCTTAATTTTTAAACCAAGATGCTCCTTAATGCCAAGCGTGCATGCTGAAACAGGCTGCAGTTGCTGTGTGGGGAGCAAAGGCACTCTGTACATGCTCTATAGTATGCAAATTATGTCCACTCCTTTAAGAAGGGGTGTATGTGTGTGGCCAAAGAGAGGAAAGGTTAGTAATGCATAAAATGCAGTAAAATAAAGGGAGGGGGACCAAACAATAAGGCTGAACTTCTGCTCACACTTCCGTCCCATGGAACAAAATGCAGTGATCAGGCTCAAGGTGGTGGTAAATGGTTCTGGGCAAAACTCAATGCCTTACCTTGAAGGAATGCACAGTCTTCCTCCCCCAAAGAGAAAGCCTTCCATTACGCAATGTCCTTCCTCCCGACCTCACTTGCAGCCTGGAGCGGTACAGCCTACCTAGGTACAGGTTCACAGCCTGATCCTATCCAACTTTCCAGCACCGATACAGCCATGCCAACGGGGTGCATGCTGCATTCTGTGGTGGGGGTCAGTCATAGAGGCCTCCTCGAGGGAAGGGAAGGTTTGTTCCCTTACTTCGGGGCTACATTGGTGTTGTAAAGTTGGCATGAACACAAAAGGGAGATAACACTCATTGTCCTTTTATTTTCACCAACTCTGGTCTGCAGTTTAAATCATCATCATGCATCCTAACTGCACACAGGTTTTATTGCCAAGTCTGTGGAACTTATGGGGATGGAAGCAACGCCACCAGAAGAGCCCTGCAGGATCAGGCAAAAGATCTATCAAGCTCAGCACCCCAGCTGCCATCCACATGCCTCTAGGAAGCCCACAAGAATGCCTGAAGGCAGCAGCCCTCTCTTGCTACGTATCAGAGGCATACTGCTTTGAACCATGGAGGTTCCACATCACCAGTAATAAACCTCTCCTCCAGTAATTTGTCAAATCCCCTTTAAAGTCAGCCAGGTATAGACGGGATTGCAGAAAAACAGAGCAGAGCAGCATATACAGTACACAGAAAAATATTTTTTGGCTTCAAGTGCAGAAACCATATTTGTATCATCCTACTTTTCCATTAAAAAACTAATGAACTACAAGCAGAGGGCAGTTTCAAAGTAGCCATGCCACTGAGAAAACCAGGTAAGAGATTAGTCAATTGGACCAATAGTGCAATCCTCTACTTTAAGAAGTCCTTCTCAGCAGCCCAGGATACAATGCAAGCCCTCAGATGCCAACAGAACTCCAGGCCAATGTACCCCAGACACTGGGGCAACTCCAGCCAACACAGAGCAGAGAGAGGCCAACTCACACCATCTCTTATACTACCCCCGGTCGACGCGACACCAACATCCACACTGATGCAAGTCTACATGCGAAGAGCACCACCCAAAGCTCCCACACACTCTGCTAGGATAGAGCACCCAATACACAATACATTCTCAACTCCACAGCACTCAAGCCCCTGCCTTGGGCGATAGGCATGTGCTCTCACATCAGGCACACAAAGGGGAACACTGGCCATGGAGATGACAAAGAAGAAGGGCACTTTGCACACAGAGGAAGTATTTTGCCCTGGGAACATCAGGAGGAAAAGGACTCAGTTGACACTCATCTTCACTGTGGGGTACCCTGTAGCTTTGCAGGCTGCGACAGACAGTGATCTAACTGGTGCAGTCAGACCTCAGTGATACCTGCTATGCTTCCATCTGTCGTACAACCTGCAAGGCAGAAGAGCTCTGCTGGGATTCAAAGGTTGACAACCCCACTTGTGTGTTTTTCGGTCAGATGCAGCTCAATAAAAGCTTTGACTTGATCACACGTGTTCTGAGCAGACAGGGCGGGGAGAAGATATCCCTAGCCCTAGTTATTTCTTACTTCAGCTGGCCTCAAGGTAGGACTCTGCAAGAGGCCAAGGAGAAGTCTCTCTGCTACCTGGGTGCAGAGTCTGCATCATCCCCACTCTCATTGGGTTGGGAGGCAGGCTCCTCAAGGTTTACAAGCAGCCCATTCACTGCTGCCATGATGAATGAGGAAATCAGTTGGGGAGGAGAGGGAACAGCTATGCACGGGGATAACAAGCAACCAGTACCAGTAATGATGCACAGAGGCCTGGTGTGCACCAATGCAAGAGAGAAGCTGTGTCACATGCAAGCTGAATGATTGGCACAGGCGGCCACACTTCCTCCAATTGGTATATGATGACCAATATGACCACACTTCCTCCAATGGGTTTAGCCCCTCCGCTCCAACTCCATTTTAGTCCCACCAACTCCCATTGGAACCTGTGGCCTCCCTTGGACAGCTACTCCGCCAGCATTCCATACAGTGGTGGTTCTGGAGGGGGGCGCGGCACCATAAGTGGTGCAAGGCTCTGCACTGCACCTTGCAAAATGGTGTACTGTGGCCCCTCCCACCCCCCCAGTGAGTGGGAGGGGCTGTGTTGCACCTGTTTGCAAGGTGCAGTGCAGAGCCTTGCAAGAGCCTTGCACCACTTATGACGCCCCACCCCATCCAGGAACACCACTGATTGGTGTATATAGCTGGAGGCAGGGGTACAGTGCAGAGAGCAACATGCCCAATGAGTAGGCTTAACATACTTTCCTGAACTCAAACCAGGACACCCCCCAATAAAACAAACAAACAAACAAACAAACAAAAATAAAATTAAAAAATAAAATAAATTCAAAAATACAAAGGGGGCGCGAAGTGGCCCCTTTGCTGCACGAACTGCAGCCGGAATTTTTATTTATTTATTTGTTTAAGATACGAATTAAATAAATAATTAAAGAAATAAAATATATTTAAAAATACAAGGGGAGTGAAGCGCCGCACAAAGTGCACACGAAAATTTTAATTATTTATTTATTTAGTTTTACTTAATTAATTAAATTAAAATGACTTGTCATGCTCCATACCGCCATGCCCAAGCCTCCGTGCCGAGAGAGATTAGAGATGTTTTCCCCTAAGAGGCCCACCTTTGCTTTTGCCCTTTGCTCATCCTCCTCCTCACTCCCTCCCTCCCCCATCCCTTTTAGCCGGTGTGTTAGGGTTAGCGGAGAGACCAAGTGCAGCACCACGTTCCAAGGGAGGGAGAGAGAGAGCCTGTTTGTTTGGACTCTTGGTTTAGCTCTCAGCTTCGTTTCTCTCTGAACCTGAACTGTGCCCCCCCCCCATGAATACGTAAAATGTATAGGTATAAGAATGTGCTCACTCTTTTGTTCTTGGTTCAGCCCCTGTGATTCGATTGGGCTGGACCCGTGTGTCACCCTAAAAGATTAAAGGAAACGCCTTGTACCTCTCTCTTAAGACTGTGTTTTGCAATTCCCTTTGGGTAGCAAACCCACAGCCACCAGAAAAGTTGACAGGCCATTTGGCGGTAACAACACCATGTCAGTTTTTTAAGAACAGTCAAGAAGCAACACTCAGACCCCCACCACTCTCTCTCTCTCTCTCTCTCTCTCTCTCTCTCTCTCTCTCTCTCTCTCTGCAGCCAGAGCATGGCTTAGGCACCTCAGACACTTCCCCTTTCCTCTTTTTGTTTATATAAAATATTTCAATGCCAGTTTTCTGAAGCTCAGAGCAGTACACAACAAAATACAAATAAACGCATTTAAACAAAAAACAATTAAATTGATATAGGTGCGGTTAAAAGGTGCAAAAACAGCAACATAAGAACAGCAATGGGAGGCCTATAGGTTCCTCCCTCCTCAAATGCCAAGCAGAATAGCTTTGCAAACCCCACTGGAAACCATGTAGAGAGGGGGCTGTTGTCCTCCTCAGATTTTCTGGCAGTTGGATCCAGAGAGACGCGGTGTCACAACAGAAAAGGTACCCAGAGAATTTCCAACCTTTCAATTCCTCTTCAATGGGTGGGGCGCCCTGGCTGGAGTTTACACACTGTATTTGCACATTCGCTTTTCACGCCCGTGAAAACACTACAGGCAACAAGATGCAAAAACCCGTCCTCAGCCTCGAGTTCCTTCAGGGTCCACCAGACCCGAGGAGGAGCACGCTCAGCTCAGCCTCCTTCCGCAGAAAAAGGGCACTCTGCACACTCTTCGAAGCCCTCTCCCCACTGCAGGCCCCTCACCTAGCACTCACCCAGCGCGGACACGTGGCGCACCGCTCCAGGCCGTAGCTGCTCCGAGTCAAGGAGGCAGAACCAGCCATTGGGGTAGACGAGCGGAAGCTGCCCGGTGGGTTGGCTCCTCCTGTGCAACCTGTGCGCGACATTTGCACGGATGCAGCTGGGCTCAGGAAAGTAGCCCAGGGCCTCCGGAAGCCAGAGTAGCCTGAGTGGCCGGTGCACCAGCACAGCCACGGCTCCGCCGACAGCAGAAAGCGGCACCAGCAGGGCCCAGAGCCACAGCAGCCCCGACGGCTCCTCGCTGCCACGAGAAGGCAGAGCAGCGCTGTACTGGAGCCCCACAAGAGTGCACTCAAACCCGACCCCATCTTCTTGCTGGTGCCTGCACCCTGGCCACCACCGCTCTTATAGCCGCCGCTGACTAGGGGCCGGGTAGGGATGGGACGGGGCAAGGCAAGATGTAACCAGCACACAGACACTGTTGCCCCATAACCTTTTAAAATGAGAATGTTGCCAAGAGACTTCGGGAAATATGTTTGATGCCAATGACTTGTGAATTAGAATGCAATAGACTGTGCCAGAACAGACTGTTTCAAGGAAGAACGCGATGGCCACGCCCTGTTTGTGTTTCTGCGCCATGGGTGTGTGGAGACATGCTGTAAAAGGGATTCCCAAGCCATGAGTTATGCTAAGGGAAAAGCCTGATCAGCATTCAGCATTTCAGATGCCATGACCCAAAATGCTCACAGCACGTAGGCACGCTCCATTATCTTCCCCCTCTCCACGGACATAGCCCTAAAGCAGGCGTGGGGAACCTCCAGTCCGCTGGCCGGATCCGGACCATGGGAAGATCCAGTCTGGACCGCGCTGGACCGGACCGCGACCGGAGGATCTGCCGCCGCCCTCCCGCGCCGTCTCCTTTTAAAATCGGCCTTCCTGGACCTGCGAAGAGCACGATGCCGCAGGTCCAGAAAGGCCGGTTTTAAAAGGAGGAGGCGCCGAGGTGACACGTCACCTCAACGCCTACTCCTTCTGAAAGCGGCCTTTCCGTACCTGCGCAGATCGCCGCTGAGTCCAGCAGCGATCTGCGCAGGTACAGAAAGGCCGCTTTGAAAAGGAGGCGGCGCGGGAAGGCGGCAGCGGCGGCCCAGAGCCTGGTAAGTTGGAGAGCGGAGGGAGGGATCTCGGAGAGCGGTGGGTGGGAGGGAGCTGAGTGAGCGGTGGGTGGGTGGGAGGGAGCTGAGCGAGAGCGAGCGGTGGGTGGGTGGGCAAGTGAGCGGTGGGTGGGTTGGAGCGGTCAATTCACGGGGGGGTCAAATTTGCAGTGGGCCCCCCAAAAAATTTCAGAAGGCCTAATGGCCGGCCCGCAGCCAATTTCCCCCAAGGGAAAATGGCCCCCCACCCCAAATAAGTTCCCCACCCCTTAGTCTCATTCTACTTGCCTGTAATAAGAAGCCAGAGGCTGATTCTCCTGTTTCTTTAAGGAAGAAACGAAGCTTACTGGGAAAACAGTAAAAGCCTGGGGGGGTCCCCACAATCCGTGGATAACTGAAACCGTGGATAGCGAATCAGTGGATATGGGAGCCCACCTGTAGGTGGCTCATTCTATGAAAGCAAGAATCCTCTGCAGATTTACCGCAGAGTCTGTCCTACGAAGCACAGGGAAACTTAGGGCCCAACCCTGTCCAGCTTTCCAGCACCAATGTAACCACAATGCAGCTTTCCTTCAACTTGCGGAGGCCTTTGTGATGCCCCCCCCCTTGCAGGATGCACACATGCTCTATTGGCACGGCTGCACCAGCGCTGGAAAGTTGGATAGGATTGGGCCCTTAGTCCTGCATAAATATGCAGCGGCCGGAACTCTATAAACCTTTTCTATTTATTTGGATCTTTGTTTGTCTCACCTTTTGCTTTCAATACACTTGTCTTCACCTATTGCTAGCCACCACAGGCTCCCCTCCTCTTCCCAAGGCTGAAGTTCCCAGTTCCTTCTGCTTTTTCCAAGTGCCCTTCTGGGCTACCGTCCATATCTCTCTCGTTCGCCTCCTCCTTGAGTTGAACAGAGGTAGTATTTGATATTCTTCTATGTGTATCTGGTATGCGTATGCCAATAAAGGTTACGAAAGGAACGAAACGATATTAAGGCGGCTGAGTATAGTGCAGAGCAGAGAAGAGAAAAGGGAGGGATTTACTGAAACTTGTGTTCAATTTGATGTGAAATTTGTGCAGTGTTGTGTTCCTGTGCTTTGTGTAACACTTTGTCCTTTTCTCCTTTGAATGTCATTGGTTCTGCTTTTTAAACCAGCTCTCAGGCTATTGAGGTCCTTTTCAATCTGTGCCCTCAAAAATAGTTGCGAACCTCCCAGTTTAGTGTCACTTGCAAATTAGTTAAATTAGGTGTCCATTCCAAAGGCCAAGTGGTGAATGCAGATGTGGAATGGTGCAGGAAGTGGAGCCCCCGTATCCCCATGTAGCTTCACCCTCCAAATAGTTTTTCATTCCAATTGACAAAAGTTATCATTTTTCACAAATAGCTGTAATTCAGTTCTGCGGCTTCCAGAATTCGGTGTCCTGCCATGATGACATCTCGGTGGAGCAAGAGATGACTCTGCTTGAATTGCAGTCCCTCTGTTGGAATTATTTGTCCAAAGGGGGTTTTCTCTGTGCTTTGTAGGGTGTGATGGGGTCTTCACCCTACTCGTGGCCCAACTGGGTCAGTGGCAGTGGCTGGCGGGTTTCACTCTCCGGGCTTTTCCCCCAGCCCTGCCTGGAGATGCTTCCAGGGACTGAACCGGAGAGCTTCTGCAGGCAGAGGAGCAGCTGTCCACTGAGCTCTATGCCCCCCAACCAACTATAGGCCTCCTTCATTTGAGGAAAGGCTGTTAAGTCAGGGTCTGCGCAAACCTGCTACTCTTTGAAGGCACGTCTAGCTCTTTCCTTCAACGTCTCTTTGGGAAAGTTGCTCGTATAAACTGAAGTGTAGCGTAAGTCGCTAGAGTCAGGTCGCAGCCGAGAGTCCTACAGCCCTACAAGTTGAATTTAAAAAAGGAGATGTATCTACTGTCACGCTTGCTGTGTGCTAATAAACAAGAAAAAAAAGCCAAACCAGCCTCATCTTGTTTCGTTGGGCATCTCCTCCCCTGCCCCTCCAGCGAATTCTCCGCACGCATTGGTTAGCTAACATGTGCGAGGGAGGATTTGGAGTTCGTAGCTTCTGCAGGCTAAGAGAATTTAATATTTTGAAATAATACAGCTAAATGAATTCTAAACAGGTGGTGTTCTCTTCCCCCTAAAGGGAGTGTGCCTAATATAGAGAGATGTGTGTGTGCAGGAGCACAGAAAGCCTGCAGGTCCACATAATTCAGCTTCTCGAGAAACTTAAGGTCTCCATTTTTGAAGACTAGAAAGTTGCGCTTCCAGAGCTTGAAAGTGTGGCCAGGTTAAAGTTTCTGGAGTATTTCTACTCCTCCCACAACTAGCACTAACCAAATAGAGTATTGCACATGCACAAGGGCCAAAACTTGCAGCATTCAGAGGACAGTGCAGTGTTACAGTTTATCAATGATGGAGACTCGAGTCAATTGACTCGTACTTCAAGTTAACTTGAGTTGGTTTTCCTTTCACTCGTAACTTGCACTCGAGCAGTGGCGTCACTAGGGCGCGCGCTGCCCCAGAGCAGGGCGCGCGCATCACCTAGTGACTCCTCCCCCGACACCCCCCCTTTATAAACCTTTGGCGTGGCCATAGGCCGTGCCGCAATTTTGTGGGGGGGCGCCCGACGGGTCAGCCTTTTCCCTTAGTAACAGTCTGGCAGTCCCGCACACCTCGCCACGCCACAGCGACGCCACTGCACTCGAGTAGCATGCAAATTAACTTGACTTGGACTCGTAACCCACGGGGACTCGCATTTACTCTTACTTGTGGAAAAAGCAAGCTAGCACTTACTCGCTTGACTTGCTACTCGTGGGTGTAATGACTCGCCTTTTCGAGTCATGTTCCTTTAACTATCCAAAAGCCAAGTCCTTTGTCATTCAGAGTACAGTCCTGTTCCTTTAACTCTCCAAATTTAGACCTGCCAGCCACGTCCTTTGTCATTCAGAGTGGTTCATTAACACTGGAATGCAGAGGTGGGGGAGGGGAGGAGTAATCTTCCTGTAGAAAGCAAATGAAGGCTGAGGTGGGGGTCTTGGGGGAAAAAAGGGTCCAAACAGCTCCAGTGATATCCACATGCACATCAGAGCTGTTCATGGAAGAGTTAACTTGAGTTTTATGTCTGATCTATACGGAAACCAAGGAAGAATATTCTCTTCACAAACTGCAGTGAGAAAGTGGGGTGGGAGATGAGAGTTGGGGTGATTGAGTGAAAATCAGGAATAAATGCTGGGTAGATCAGAAAGACCCAGCAGAAAGCTCCCTACCACAGCTTCTCCACTGCCCCAGTCCTATCCCTTGCCACTTGCACTGATGCTGTGGGGTGATCAGGAGGCTTCTTCCTCAAGAGGGAAAAGCGATTCCCCCAACCTTTTTGCAATGGCTTGGGGATCTCTTCTGTTGTATGTCGCCTCCTCTCTGTTTCCACCACCCCAGCCCTTTTTTGCAAACACACAATCCGTGCAGCTCCTCCAGTTTAGTTGCATGCCTGTGTCCATTGCAGGAGGGGTTGCAGCCTCCTGGATTCATTGTAATGTAAACTGGGACAAGACAAGCACTTGATGCAGAAAAATATTTTCCTGGTTTCTGTTCATATCTGCCTCCCCAAGTCACAGAAGGAATCTCTGGTTTTGCAACTTCACATTTCCCCCTCTCTGGAAATTCACCCACACACATTCAGCTGCCTCCAGAGGGTGGGGTGGGGGCTGCATTTGCCTAACTCAATTAAGGCTCCCTGCCCTGACAGCTAGGAGACTCCCAGAGCTAACTCAATTAAGTCTCCCAGAACTCAAGGATCGGACCATCAAGGACCATCAAGAGTCCTCTGCCTAGCTCACCCCACTATTGTTCCTATTGTCTTCTGTAAAAGGTAAATCCAAAATCTTTTGTAGAAACTGTATGACTCTGTGACTATGCACATTCTCAGCAACCTTGTGATGTACTGTTGTTGGAACTGTATAAAAACTGTGCTCACATGGAGCAAAGGGTCAGTTCCCCAACTGGGGGCTGTCCATTGCGCTGCGTAACAAATAAACCCATACTTTTTCCTTGTTCACCAGTCTTCCTGGTCCTATTAATTATCAGTCTGCTTAAAAATTCCGCTACACACTCCTTCTCTGTACTGGAAAACTGTAGTTACATGCCCAGGTGTCTGTGTGTAAAAAACACCTTTCTCCCACCCCATTAAGTTTTAATTTGGGGGTGTTTTTTAAATCACAATACAAAACACATAATTTATATATAAATTTAAGCACGAGACCTAATCTAACCCTCGCCTCTTTTCCGCGCGTGCCCCCTCCCCCCATCGGTCTCCTTACCTTCGAGCCCGCTGCTGTGCGTCGCTCCTCTGACCTAGGCCGGCAGCTAGGCCCGTTCCGAGCTTCCGGCTTACTCACCTCTGAGGTCGCCGTCGCCGCACGTCACTTCTCAGCGCTTCTTCCTTGTCCGGCTGCGCGACTCCTTCTGAAAGCGCACATGCGCAGAACACCGGCGTTCTGCGCATGTGCGCTTTCAGGAGTCGAGCAGGCGGACAAGGAGGAAGCACCAAGAGGTGACGTGCGGCGGCAGCCTCAGAGGTGAGTAGGCCAGCAGCTCAGAACGGGCCCAGCTGCCGGCCTAGTCACTCCGAGGCCGCTGCCGCGCGTCACTCCTCCGACCAAGGCCGGCAGCTCAAAACAGGTCTAGCTGCCGGCCTAGTCACTCCGAGGCCGCCGCGCGTCGCTCCTCCAACCTAGGCTGGCAGCTGGGCCCGTTACGAGCTGCCGGCTTACTCACCTCTGAGGCCGCCGTCGCCGCGCATCACCTCTCAGCGCTTCTTCCTTGTCCAGCTGCGTGACTCCTTCTGAAAGTGCACATGCGCAGAATGCCGGCGTTCTGCGCATGTGCGCTTTCAGGAGTCGAGCAGGCGGACAAGGAGGAAGCGCCAAGAGGTGACGTGCGGCGGCAGCCTCAGAGGTGAGTAGGCCAGCAGCTCGGAACGGGCCCAGCTGCCGGCCTAGTCACTCCGAGGCCGCTGCCGCGCGTCACTCCTCCGACCAAGGCCGGCAGCTCAAAACAGGTCTAGCTGCCGGCCTAGTCACTCCGAGGCCGCCGCGCGTCGCTCCTCCAACCTAGGCTGGCAGCTGGGCCCGTTACGAGCTGCCGGCTTACTCACCTCTGAGGCCGCCGTCGCCGCGCATCACCTCTCAGCGCTTCTTCCTTGTCCAGCTGCGTGACTCCTTCTGAAAGTGCACATGCGCAGAATGCCGGCGTTCTGCGCATGTGCGCTTTCAGGAGTCGAGCAGCCAGACAAGGAGGAAGCGCCAAGAGGTGACGTGCGGCGGCAGTCTCAGAGGTGAGTAGGCCAGCAGCTCAGAACGGGCCCAGCTGCCGGCCTAGTCACTCCGAGGCCGCCGCCGCCGCCGCCGCGTGTCGCTTCTCTAACCTAGGCCGGCAGCAGCTCGGAACAGGCCGAGCTGCCGGCCTAGGTTGGAGGGGCGATGCGTGGCCGCGGCGGCTCAAGTTGAGCGGGGAGCCTCCAGTCTGGGTCTCGCGCGGGCCGGACTCGCGACTCTTGACTCGTAGTTTTTGGCCTTACTCGCACTCGACTCTTACTCACGCAAAAATGACTCGCCCTCAACTCGTACTCGTGGGCAAAAGGACCTGTACTTGACTCGTACTGGCCTAAAATTTTTGGCACTGACTCGTACTTGGACTCACACTCGTGCAAACATTACTCGTACTCGCACTCGCACTCGTGACCTAGTTACTAAGATACATCCCTGCAGTTTATAAAGCCAAGTAGACACAGTCATACTCCCAAGTTACCTCTAAAGGCGTCTTGCCTGCCACCAGCTTTTCAGAATTAGAGCGCCCAGGCAGGACAAACGAAAAGTCCCTGTAATTTTAGAAGCTGTTGGGGGATTTTCCATAGCATGTAGCATTTATGACCCAACAATAAGCCCAGGTTTGGAAACCTGGCACGCATTGCCCCTCCCCGTAAAGACCAGGATGCTCAACGCTTCACATAACAGGGGAAAAAATTCAGCAAAATTAACTGGAGATTTATTTTCTATAATCGTACCAAAAATGTTTAAATAAGCCAGACAAGGATAGACTGACGCCTCCTTTAGCAAGTGACAAGTGTTTAGCGGAAACTGGGCTGTGTGTCTAGGCTCAGAGGCTGATCTTGCGATCCCCACCACAATGGAGAAGAGAGGAGCTGGGTTCCTTGCATTTGAGTGCCTACGGTTAAAACTACACCCCCACAAACACATTAAGCGGCGCTCCCGGGGGCTACAGTAGAAAAACAAACATGTGTATCTCCTACATTCAGTGCAGACTAAAGGCTGAGCTACACTACAGGCAGAGGCTCTGCCGCCGCCTCTGCCTCCGCCTCCGCGCTTGGAGCGGGGCAGTGTCTTCTTGCCTGTTGTCCCTCCTGTTGTCCCGCCTTCTTATGAAGGTGATTGGAGGTAGTACTGATTGGCATGCAGCCACTCTCCTACGATTGGCAGGCTGCAGTAGCTCCGCGAACCGCCCCCAGCTCTGAGCACACGCCCCCTGAAAAGTAGGATTCCAGCTTGAGGTACGTGCCGGCCGTGCGGAGGTTGCAGCGGCTCCACTTGCTTCAAAAATCAGGTCAGAAGCTCTGCGATGCGTGTAATGTAGCTCTGGCTTAAGAGATCCTTGTCCCACTACATCACTTTGGCACACAGCTGCTAGATCATGGAGGAACTGAGAGGAGAGACGCAGGTCCTTGCAACCCAAAAGGTAGTAAGACACTAGTGGTCTTTACTACCTTTTGGGTTGCAAAGACCAGTGTGTAGATGTACTGACCATGGGGCATCCTGACAGAAGAGAGACGTGGACTGCTTCAGGGAGGCTTGTTGTTGTTGTTCAGTTGTTAAGTCGTGTTCGACCCTTAGTGATCCCATGAACCATATCCCGCCAGGCCTTCCTATCCTCCACTATCTTCCTGAGTTAGCTCGTTTTCATGTTCGTTGCATCAGGGAGGCTACAAAGTCCTTTAAAAACAAATAGCAGATTCCCACAGTATCAAAAAGTGTTGAGAGGTCAGTGCTTTCAAATCATTTCTCAGAATGAAATGTGAGGAAATAAAAGTCCATGCATGTTCTACATGGCTGGCCAACCACCCTTGATCCTCGGCTCCCAAACCATGCTTGCAACACAGAATGGTCTCCAAATGCAATACAGAGAGTTCAGTGCCCCTTATTCAGCCTGACCTGACTGAGAGGAACAAGTCTTGGATGCATTCACCAGTCCAGTGGCGCCTTGTGACTCATGAGTTTGGGGCTGTTCTCACTGTAGAACTGGGAGAACCAGCGCCTGTACTTCTGGATGGGACCGTCCTCCTTCACCAGGAGGGGGTTGGAGACATAGCGCTTGTTGTGCCAGACCATGACATCCCGCTGAAACTGGGGAGGCAGAAAGACCGACAAGCACAGGAGTGAGGGAGGGGAGTATAAAAAAAGAGAGGCAAAACCGGTGTGCGACCACAACTACGCTCACAGCTTTGCATACTGAGACATGCAAGCCTTCCCCAGGATGAGTTACACAAGGCTGCTTCGTGTCCACATTTTTCTAGCGATGCGGAGACGCAAGGAATTGAAAGGAGTTGTGCAAGACCCCCAACAGACCACCTGAATGCTCACTCTCCCACCCACTCAGCTTTGGAGATTTCACCACCCACTTTCAGCATTATGAGCTGTGACACACACACAGCCCAGAAGGCGGCAACATACTTGTAGCCAACAGTGCTATTCCATACGTCAGCCCTGAAGTTAGTCCCATTGTGTTCAAAGGGGCTTAACCCAGAAAAGTGTTTTAGACTAGACCAAGCCACATAGGCATGCAAGATAGCATGTCACATGCGAGAATCTCTGCCCCCAACCAAAACACAGCTGGAGCAAAACTAAGGGGTTCTGGAACATCAAATAACCATAGGAGCCTCCTTCCCTTTCCAAACCCTACAAGGCAGAGGCTCCAGCAGAGAGCATGCTAACACTGGCTCCGACTTGGGCATTGCTAAACAATATGTTACTTTGCCCTGTTTTTTGATGTTCATTTCATGATCAAGTTTCCAACTCTATAAACGTTGGTCCAGTAGGTAACAACTTGCTAATGAACTGCATTTGTATGTTTATGGCATGCTGTAAAGAAGAATCCCACTCAAAGCACGTCAGGACTGTGTCAAGGACACTGCCAGTGTGCCTTGGAGGTCTCCTCGCAGGGGTCTGCACTGCCTCCTTCTGCTGCTGAGCTCCTTACTCCAGGGAGCAGGAGAGCTGGGATCCAAACATGCCTTGCATTTCACAACTGGTAGGAAGCAGTTGCTCAGCCCACTCATGTCCCCTGTCTCCCACCCTCCCTCTCTCACCTGGATGCATTCTACCCGAAATAAAAACTTGGAGACAAGAGCTGGTATGTGTCGCTGGTAGTACATCCGTTGGATTACAAGCTGCTGGAGAGGCTCCACAGGCGTTGTGCTGTGAATGACAACTGCATGGCCCAGGTAAGGTTGCTTGAAGGTAAAGAACGCCAGTCCAGGTCCCACCTGGCACATGTAAGCATGAGAGGACAGACTTAAGCAGCATAACTGCGACCTCACAAGCTAAGAGCACATTAATGCAAAAGAAGACTTTCATGACCACTAGGTTCACAGAGTAAAAGGTTTTCAGGTTTAAAGGACTGCTAGGAGATCAAATCAGTCAATCCTAAATGAAATCAACCCTGACTGTTCCCTGGAAGGACAGGTACTGAAGCTGAAGTTCAAATATTTTGGCCACTTAATGCAAAGAGAGGACTCTCTGGAGAAGACTCTGATGATGGGAAAGATTGAAGGCAAAAGGAGAAGGGGAAGGCAAAGGATGAGATGGTTAGACAGCATCACCGATGCAACGAACATGAAAATGAGCGAACTCAGGAAGATAGTGGAGGACAGGAAAGCCTGGCGGGATACGGTTCATGGGATCACCAAGGGTCGGACACGACTTAACGATTGAACAACAAAGGGTAAAAAAGTTCCAAACTCCTCCTAAACAAAGGAATTCTTAAACCATAAAAAGTTCTTATTATTACCCCAACGATCCACCAGTCCAGCAACTCCTGGGTGGCATTTTCGGGGGTGAGGTTTCCAGAATATCCTTCCCAATACCGGAAGTCCTGAAACAAGTGATAACAGAGCTGCAAGGGCCCCTGATCTTTATATCCAGCAATTGAGCACCTCTAATGTTAATTGGTGCAACAATTCCTTTCAATTTAAAGGAGAAGGGACCACTAGGAAACATCAAGGAACTATACTACAGATGTGGCCCCTTCTTTAAATTGAAAGGAATTGCTGGATAGAAAGATTGCAGCTCTGTCATCACTTGTTTCAGTAGTTGCTGGTGAAATGTTGGGGTAATAGAACTTTTTTATGTCCTAAGAATTCCTTTGTTTAGGAGGAGTTTGGAACTTGTTTACTCTACATGGCCTTTAAACCTGAAAATCGTTTACTCTGTAAGAGCACATTCGTTTGTGGAACTTCTATGTTCAAGGCAATACTCATCAGTGCCAAAGGTCAGGGACAAAAAGGGAGGCCAGTCCCCCAACACACCTTGCTTGCGCTACAACACACCATATCACACCATGCATAAAACTTCTAGAACTTGCTGCCAATCACTAGCTTAGGCAACTTTAGCAAAAAGAGATACCACCTTGCCCAACCTCTTTTCTGGGCAGCTTAATGAGATAGCCCACTGTTGTCAGGAGCCTGCTTTTACAGTTTTCTTGTGCAACTGGTACACCTACCTGCCTGGTTGAAATGTCAATGTCCAGCAGGGAGCAGTGTTTGCCAAAGAGCATCAGGCTGTGCTTCACATTCCCCCGGGTCCGGTGGGTGTTGGGCTCTGGTTCCGGCTGCCACTCTACCTAGGAGAGGAGAGGGCAGAAGAAATCGATCGACATGGGGTCCTCACACCCTTGGCACAGTCTTCTCTTGAGCCAAGCAAGAAAGACAGTTATCACAGCTTTACTCCTAAAATTGGCATTGAAAGACAAGGATAAAATTATGTTGTTTACTGGAAGAAAATATAAAAGAAGCGGTATGGTAGAAGTCACCAAAGGTGTGGCAAACATACACGGCCATAGCCAAAGGGACTCTTTGGTCTTGTGGTGCCAGCAAATGTTATGGGTGCTGGGATAACCTCTACTTGGGAGGTTATCTAGGAGATTCTTAGCAGAGTTTGTTCCCTCTTACACCCAGGCAGACTGCTATTAGCTAAATAAACACACGAGGCATATGCTGAGTTAAGTTGCAAAAAGAAGAAGTTTACTCACGGTTCAGCTCATATATACAGCATCTGATTAAGATCAGAGGTTCAGTTCTAACTTAAGACGAAGCCCCCCCCCTACAGCTGGGGGCTTCCTGCATGAGGTCTGCTGTCAGGTGGTCGCTTGGGCTCCAGAGCCCACATGGCACACGACCATCCACCTTGGAGTCAGGAGAGGAAGTGAGTGAGAAAGCATGAAGAAGGAGGAAATATGGTCAAGGGGCCACGCCCCTCCATTTAGACACAAAGAGGTCAAGGTAAAAGGTCTTTCAGGTGACCAGACGATACAGTGCCCCCCAGTGTCCACCCCAGTGTTCAGCAGACGAAAGCTGCTCATCTCCAACAATGGGACTATGAAAGAAAATTCTGGAGTGATGCATCTGCTGCTATCTCAGAAATTATGAGACACCCTATCCAGCCAACCCCTCTGAGAAGGGTGCTAAGATACCTAAAAGGTGCTGTTGGATCAGAACATCATTTGTTAAGTGTTGATCTAAGTGATAAAATACTAATCGCCACCAAATGGTGCGAGGATACCCCCTCACTTCAAGAACGGCTAGCCAAGGCATGGTGTATTGTCTCTTTGGCCAAACTACCCCACACATCACCTTTCAAACAGATACAAAGGCCATCTGCGCAATCTATAGATGCAAGATACCACAGAGCAATCCTGCCTATCTACCCGGTGGGCGGCCCAGGCCGCCCGCTGGATCCTATCCTCATTCTGGGCCGATCTCGATTGACCTGGAGGTGTACTTCGCACCCACCAGGGGATCTCTTACTTTCTCCGGCAGCCGCAGAGGCGATCTGGCGGCGGAGTTCGCGACGGTTTCCGGCCGCCAGATATTTCGTCAGGATTACGCAGCAAATGGATACCCACAGATTTTGATACTGGTGCTAGCTAAAATTGTTTATGAGGAAATCTAGAAGTTGATAAAATGTGCAAAGGGGGGAATAACATAGAACTGTTATTTATTGAATTAGTGTGATCATGTGGGGTGTATATGTGGACATATACTTCCTTTGCTTGTGGTGCGTCTGTGTTTTATACTTGCATGGGGGTTTGTGGAAAAAAAATGAACTGCTTCAGAGTAACACCTTTAAAAAAAAAAAGCCCAGGATTACTAAAATGTAGCATGGAATTGGCCTTTTCTGGCAAGTTCCGTTTAAGTCCGTTGGTAGGATATCCAAGCAGTTTGTCATCTAACAGCATTCCACTGCTGTGTTTTTGCCTTGACAAAGTCCTGAGAATAAGGAGGAAACGTTGGCAACTAAGAAACAAAGACTTTCATCTTTGCCTGTTACTTTGCATCTTTTATGTATGTGTCTGTAAGGGTACATGCTATAAAGAAAGTAACGCTGAAGCATCTGGTACGTTCTCTAAAACGTACCTCAGCATCTCTAAAAGAATACATGGCCGCAAATCCCATATTTCCTTTCTCTTTGAGCACCCAGGATTACTAGCTAATCTGACAAATTAGCTAGCTATTCCGACTAGCTAATCAGGACAAAACTAGACCCCATTGCAAAACAATGGGGTTTAGTTCTGTCCTGATTAGCTAGTCAGAATAGCTAGCAATGGGGTCACCACAAGTTCCTTCGCCATGACACCGATCTCTAGCAATCGCCAACCACCCTTCCAGGAAGAGAGCCTCGTTACCTGCCAGGTGTGCTTGAAAAATCCCCAGACTTTAGAGTTGCTGTATCGCAGGTCTGCTCCACTCAGAAAGGAGGGACCATGGACAGAGGAGAAGTGGGCTGTATCAACAGCGTTCTCTGAAATTTCCTAGGGTGATGGGAAAGAACAGCAGTTACCAGATGTTAGATGAACTTCTGCAGCTGCCTCATCTCCAAGTCCAACCACAGGTCCGCCATAGCGCAGCATCGACCACTGGCAGCTCTCCAAGGTCTCAAAACCAGAAGACGGTGGGAATCGACCCTGGGAACCTCTACATGCAAAGCGCATGCTTTGCCGATGAGCCAAGCCAACAGAAAGCCAAGCCAGCATTCCCAGGGTTTGGTACTACTTATTATTTAGAGGAGTGCATCAAGAGGGATGAGAAAAGAACCAAGGATGGCGGCACATGAAATCACACAGCTTACCCCCCACCCCACCCCACCAAGAGGCATCATTCCAGAGAAGTGTTGCATTCACTCAGCATTACACCTCCACTCAAATGCCAACTTCCCACCCCTGCTTGCAGCTACTGCAAATTCGGCACATGCCACTTCACCAGTCCTGGCCCTAGCGAAGCAGCCCATCCACAGCCCAAGCATGTGCCTCTTCCATTGCCCCTTTCCCATCTCCATTTAGACCAGGGGTGGCCAACCTTTTCCACCATTAGGGCCTCTGCATTCTGAAGAGTGGTGCAGAATCTTAGCAACTGCAATTGCTGATGGTGCTGCTAAAGCAGCAGCACCTGCTGAAATGCCCTCACCTGTACAACCATTGAAGGGCCAGGAGCATTCATGTTGAAAGGTTGGCCACCCCTGAATTTAGACTGTAAGCTGCTTGGGGCAAGGGCCTCTTTCTGCCCACTTCATTCTGCAGAAAGCAGGAGACTATTCACCAGAATCATACCTGAATGTGCACATTGATGAAGTGCTCAGAGATGCCGCGTAACACCCACTCTTGGGAAGACACCACCTCCTGCTCCGGGATTTGCCACGTTGGGTCAATACCATCGCAGTGGTACCAGATGGCAATCATGCCAGCAACTTCACATGATGGCCAGACCTTTATCTTTGCACATTCAGGCACTGGAGAAGGAAGGGGAGGTCAGAGCCAGAGAAATGAGACCTTGCCCTAACCTTTGCCCTCACCGCCACTCAAGTCATCTGCCCAGCACCATGTCATTGTCACCAGCTCCACGGAAATACACAGAGCCATCCCAACTCTGGATGAAGAGTCTCCAGCCCCCTCCATATGGAAGTCGCTGCCCCAAAAGCAGTGCTAAGCTTAACATTATTTACAAATATTAAATTGGCACAGATTCTTGAGGGCCGCAATGTTTAATTCCTCCCCCCACACCGCGCTTTTAATCAACTCAAAGAAATACAACTTGTTTACTTTCTTCGCTAAGGCGAAGAAAGGACTGCAAGACACACGGTCACACGCACCCACAAAAAGAAAAATCACCTTTTTCCGCATATGGAATTCTGGTGCACTGGCCATCCTCACCCCGGAACTGCCAGCCGTGAAAGGGGCACTCTATGCAGCTTCCCACTACCTGGCCACCCACACCTAGGTTGGCGCCAAGGTGAGGGCAGTAGGCATCGACCACGTAAGCTTTCCCATCCAGGCCCCGGAACACGGCAAACTCTTCGCCTGTAGGGCAGAGAGAGGGACCAAAGTTAGGGAAGGAGCACAGTGCTCAGGTGGGAAACGTTTCTTCGCTGTGGCTTCGCTTGGAGCCACTTCCTGCACCCACTCCTGGGAGGCTGCTGGCCAATGCTTACAAGAGACCAGGGAGTTTCAGGTGCATGTTAGGAAGTGAAGAGTTTGTGCTCTTCCCCCCGAGTCTGCTACCACCTCTCTCTCGCCAATCGAGAGATGCAGCCCCGAGGTAAGGGAACAAATGTTCTCTTTCCTCCGTGACTGCCCCCCACTGTAGGATGCAGCGCACATGCTGTTGGCATGGTTGCATTGGCGATGGAAAGTTGGATAGGATTGGGCCCCCAAGTGCAACCACGGAGACAGTCCTCTGCCATGTTCCCACCACTCAAAATTCAGATGCAGACAACAACTGGGGATAAGGTCTTTAAACCCACTTTCTACACGTGGTCATTCAGATGTAGACTTAAAGATGCCACTATTGTGAGCAGAGCCCAGAAATGCAATAGGCACCCCAGCAAAGCTGCTGGAAACAGAAGGGGAAATCTATTCCAACGAGTGCTGTTTTTCCAAGCAAAAGTGAAGTTTACCAGATGCCAGAGCTCCAAGGCTGTCTAGTAATTCTATATTGCAAGAGAGTCAGTACTCTGTACATGCTCAACAGAATGGTAATTTGAACAATTCGTGCTTTTCTAATATGGCCAAAGGCACTTCAGCCAAGCATGGCTGATGCCAAGCATGGTGTTGGCTCCATGGTGTTGGCATGGTGACATCAAAATTGTCTCTGTCTTCCCCCCCCCCCCCGTAGCTGTCCATGTTTAAGTGGAAACTCCCCCCCTTTTCTCTGTCACAGACTCTGTCTTCTGTTCAAGGTAATTACAGCTAGCTAAAGCACAGGTGGCCAACCCACGGCACGGATGCCACTTAGTGGCACGCAGAGCCGTTTGAAGTGGTAGGCACTGCCGTCCTTGCTCAAGCCAAGCGTTGAAGTCCCTCTCTCTTTCTCGACCCCAGCACGCCTTTCCGAGCCTGTGGCTCTAGAGGGATCTCTGTACCCCACTGCACCTTATTCTTCTTGAGCAGTCACTGTGCTTTTTAAAATATTTATTGGCTCCGCCGCCCTCCCCCATCCCTTTTAGCCAGTGCAGCACCTTCCAAGGGAGGGAGAGAGCGAGCCTGTTTGTTTGGACTCTTGGTTTAGCTCTCAGCTTCGTTTCTCTCTGAACCTGAACTGTGCCCCCCCCCTCATGAATATATAAAATGTATAGGTATAAGAATGTGCTCACTCTTTTGTTCTTGGTTCAGCCCCTGTGATTCGATTGGGCTGGACCCGTGTGTCACCCTAAAAGATTAAAGGAAACGCCTTGTATCTCTCTCTTAAGACTGTGTTTTGCAATTCCCTTTGGGTAGCAAACCCACAGCCACCAGGAAAAGCTGACAGGCCATTTGGCAGGGACAACACCATGTCAGTTTTTTAAGAACAGTCAAGAAGCAACACTCAGACCCCCACCTCTCTCCCTCTCTCTCTCTCTCTCTCTCTCTCTCTCTCTCTCTCTCTCTCTCTCTCTCTCTCTCTCTCTCTGCAGCCAGAGCAACAGGCTGGCTTAGGCACCCCAGACACTTCCCCTTTCCTCTTTTTGTTTATATAAAATATTTCAATGCCACTTTTCTGAAGCTCAGAGCAGTACACAACAAAATACAAATAAACGCATTTAAACAAAAAACAATTAAATCGATATAGGTGCGGTTAAAAGGTGCAAAAACAGCAACATAAGAACAGCAATGGGAGGCCTATAGGTTCCTCCCTCCTCAAATGCCAAGCAGAATAGCTTTGGAAACCCCACTGGAAACCATGTAGAGAGGGGGCTGTTGTCCTCCTCAGATTCTCTGGCAGTTGGATCCAGAGAGACGCGGTGTCACAACAGAAAAGGTACCCAGAGCATTTCCAACCTTTCAATTCCACTTTGATGGGTGGGGCGCCCTGGCTGGAGTTTACACACTGTATTTGCACATTCGCTTTTCACGCCCGTGAAAACACTACAGGCAACAAGATGCAAAAACCCGTCCTCAGCCTCGAGTTCCTTCAGGGTCCACCAGACCCGAGGAGGAGCACGCTCAGCTCAGCCTCCTTCCGCAGAAAAAGGGCACTCTGCACGCTCTTCGAAGCCCTCTCCCCACTGCAGGCCCCTTGCCGAGCACTCACCCAGCGCGGACACGTGGCGCACCGCTCCAGGCCGTAGCTGCTCCGAGTCCAGGAGGCAGAACCAGCCGTTGGGGTAGACGGGCGGAAGCTGCCCGGTGGGTTGGCTCCTCCTGTGCAACCTGTGCGCGACATTTGCGTGGGTGCAGCTGGGCTCAGGAAAGTAGCCCAGGGCCTCCAGAAGCCGAAGTAGCCTGAGTGGCCGGTGCGCCAGCACAGCCACGGCTCCGCCGACAGCAGAAAGCAGCACCAGCAGGGCCCAGAGCCACAGCAGCCCCGACGGCTCCTCGCTGCCCCAGCGCGTCTCCACGAGAAGGCAGAGCAGCGCTGTACTGGAGCCCCACAAGAGTGCACTCAAACCCGGCCCCATCTTCTTGCTGGTGCCTGCACCCTGGCCACCACCGCTCTTATAGCCGCCGCTGGCTAGGGGCCGGGACGGGGCAAGGCAAGATGTAACCAGCATACAGACATTGTTGCCCCATAACCTTTTAAATTGAGAATGTTGCCAAGAGACTTGGGAAATATGTTTGATGCCAATGACCTGTGAATTAGAATGGAACAGACTGTGCCAGAACAGACTGTATCAAGGAAGAACACGATGGCCACGCCCTGTTTGTGTTCCTGCGCCATGGGTGTGTGGAGACATGCTGTAAAAGGGATTCCCAAGCCATGAGTTATGCCAAGGGAAAAGCCTGATCAGCATTCAGCATTTCAGATGCCATGACCCAAAATGCTCCCAGCATGTAGGCACGCTCCATTATCTTCCCCCTCTCCACGGACAGAGGTTGTCCTCTCCACGGACAATCTACATCTCCTGCAACTATGGAATTCATCTACCCTCCTCCCCTTCCCCCAGTGTTTGTGTCTTCACCCCCCCCCCCAAAAAAAGGTGTACGTCCAACCCAAATAAGGCAACTTCCTGTTTCAGTGTAGTAGCCACACTAACCCCTCCGTTTTGCGTAAGATATGCATAAAAAGACAGGTTTCCTGTTTGCTCTCGAGCTCTCTCATCCTCTAGCTCTAGCTCTCTAGCTCTCTTGCTCTCATCCTGATGGCCTCATGAGCTGGTGCTCTCTGGCTCCCCCCTTCCCCCCTCTTAACTTTACTTCTCAGTCACTCTACTACAGACTTCGGAGCCTGACCAGTTCAGAGCCAATTTCTTTCTTTCCTCCTTTTCATTCACTGCTGGCTTCTGCCATTACTACCCTCCTCCTTACTCTTACACAGCGTTGCAGCCAAGGACAACCTCTCCAGGACTGGTAAATATCACCTATGTGCATATCAAGGAAACCTGCTAAGTCTCTACTTTTCTATCTAAGGGCGTAATCCAAATCTACTTAGGCCGCCGTTGTAACGTTGTAACGGGAGGCCCCAGAACTTGGAATTTAGAATTCCAAAAGGGGAATTCAAAGGGGATTTGAATCCCCTTTCCGTTCTAGGGCCTCCCGTTTTTGCTGGGCCGCTGGTTACAACGTCGGCCTAAGTAGGTTTGGATTGCGCCCTAAGTTTCCCAGCTCTGTATATATTGAGTGTGATTGGTTTTGTGTATGTATGTATGACTGAACTATCTAGTAAATATTGAAAGCAACCCATGTGTGTCCTCAATATTATTTAAAAACGGAATTAAACAATTAAATTGATATAGGTGCGGTTAAAAGGTGCAAAAACAGCAACATAAGAACAGCAATGGGAGGCCTATAGGTTCCTCCCTCCTCAGATGCCAAGCAGAATAGCTTTGCAAACCCCACTGTCTGGAAACCATGTAGAGAGGGGGCCGTTGTCCTCCTCAGATTTTCTGGCGGTTGGATCCAGAGAGACGCGGTGTCACAACAGAAAAGGTACCCAGAGCGTTTCCAACCTTTCAATTCCACTTCGATGGGTGGGGCGCCCTGGCTGGAGTTTACATACTGTATTTGCACATTCACTTTTCACGCCCGTGAAAACACTACAGGTAACAAGATGCAAAGCTACAAGGGACGGGGTGTTACCAGGGAGGGAGCACAGGGGGCACACCAACAGGACCGGTGCCCTGGGGCGATCCCCGGCAGTGGCCACTGAACGTGGGAGGGGCACATCTGTGCAGACAGCTGATATGGGGGGCCTAGGGGGCAGTGGCGTCACTAGACGCGCGTCACCCTGGTGCGGGGACGCGCGTCACCCCCCCCAGGGGCGCGACGTTATGGGCGCGGGGGGAGGGGGCCATCCGGCTCCCCCCCCCGCATCGCGTCGCCCCCCTCCGGATGCTCCGAGGCCGGCCCGGGAGCCGGCCTCGGAGCGTCCGACCCCGTCGGCGCTCCAGGGCCTTCTGAACGAGGGCTTTTTGCCCTCAAAACGGGTCTGGGCATGCGCGAAAATCCGGGAAATACCCGGATTGACGCGCTGCCTGGGCCTTCGTTCAGAAGGCCCTGGAGCGCCGACGGGGTCGGACGCTCCGAGGCCGGCTCCCGGGCCGGCCTCGGAGCGTCCGGAGGGCGACGCGCGTCACGGAGGTGACGCGCGAGGGGGTGCGCGCGTCACCCCATGACGTGCGTCACCCCCTGGCGGCCCGCCCCCCCCCCGCCACGCCCCAGTGACGCCCATGCTAGGGGGAGATGGCCAATGGTTTTCCGGGGACAGATTGACAAGGGAGGGGGAGGAGGCCCCCCCCCAGCTCCACAGCTCACCGAATGGTTTGCCATAAAATTAACACAATGAAATACCCGGATTGACGCGCTGCCTGGGCCTTCGTTCAGAAGGCCCTGGAGCGCCGACGGGGTCGGACGCTCCGAGGCCGGCTCCCGGGCCGGCCTCGGAGCGTCCGGAGGGCGACGCGCGTCACGGAGGTGACGCGCGAGGGGGTGCGCGCGTCACCCCATGACGTGCGTCACCCCCTGGCGGCCCGCCCCCCCCCCGCCACGCCCCAGTGACGCCCATGCTAGGGGGAGATGGCCAATGGTTTTCCGGGGACAGATTGACAAGGGAGGGGGAGGAGGCCCCCCCCCAGCTCCACAGCTCACCGAATGGTTTGCCATAAAATTAACACAATGATGAAGTTAAGCTTAACCAAGTCCATATAACAGTAGCCTGTCCCTCATAAGCTGTGGACACACTTTGATCTCTCTCTTTTCACACTTTGCCTGCCCCCCCTCCCCAGTCTCTCAAGCCCAGCAGGAGCGCATAGATTAGACAGGCCCCAGGCTCTGGTAGATGGCGCAGGGTCTCTCCTTGGTCTCAATGTCTGAATCTCTTCTTAGAGCACTTTTCCCCAAAACTAAAGCTGGGATTACAGCATTGTTAAAAAGCACAAGGGATCTTTTAAGGTTACAAAGCATTGCAGCCCTGCTGCTGTCATGGGTGTTGGGCAGCTGGCAGCAAGCCAGGGTGGTTTCTGCTGCAGATTGGAACAGTCCTGCTTTTGCACAGCCTTTAAAGGGACAGATTGCCCTGTGCGGCTCCGTGGGGGTGGGGTGGGGAGATAAACAGAATGGTCTGTCAAAAGCCATCTTGTCTCTTCTCCCCCTCCTCCCAAAAATGAGTGTTAATGTGGGCAGGTGATGCTAGTTTGACAGGCAGGGGAGAAGTCCGGTCCGCGCGTTAAGCGCAGGGGCCGGTATTTGCTTTGCCGCTCCTGGACACATGGGGGGGGGGGTTTGTTCCCTGAAGCAGAGGTGGGCGGAGCCAGGTGAACTTATAGCCTGGCTCCCGGTCACACTGCTTCCGTTATGGGGTTTGGGGAAAAGATGTGGTTAAAAGCACGGGCGTCACTGGGGCGTGGCGGGGGGGGCGGGCCGCCAGGGGGTGACGCGCGTCATGGGGTGACGCGCGCACCCCCTCGCGCGTCACCTCCGTGACACGCGTCGCCCTCCGGACGCTCCGAGGCCGGCCCGGGAGCCGGCCTCGGAGCGTCCGACCCCGTCGGCGCTCCAGGGCCTTCTGAACGAAGGCCCAGGCAGCGCGTCAATCCGGGTATTTCCCGGATTTTCGCGCATGCCCAGACCCGTTTTGAGGGCAAAAAGCCCTCGTTCAGAAGGCCCTGGAGCGCCGACGGGGTCGGACGCTCCGAGGCCGGCTCCCGGGCCGGCCTCGGAGCGTCCGGAGGGGGGCGACGCGATGCGGGGGGGGAGCCGGGTGGCCCCCTCCCCCCGCGCCTATAACGTCGCGCCCCTAGGGGGGGTGACGCGCGTCCCCGCACCAGGGTGACGCGCGTCTAGTGACGCCAGTGGTTAAAAGCTTACCAGGTTTAAACTATTTCCTGGCTTGTGAGGACAACGTGGGGGTATCTTACGCCCCTTTTTTTCGCATGGCGCCGCTGCTGGTTTCTATTTTCTAAGCGCTGCCTGCTTCCCACCATGGGGGTAGTGCTTTGCTGGCTCGCGGAGGACGGCGCTTGCTATCTAGGACCGCTCTGAGCGGTTCCCTTCCGTTTTTTTACTTGTTGTGGCCGGGCATGTGCTCTGCGCTAACATGGCGACGCCGCTTGTAACATGGCCCCAGCAAAGTTGTTTTGTTTTAAGAACCTCGCGCTGCTTGCTTCCTTGGGCGAACTCGCTCTCTGCCCAGCCTGCGTCTTCCGTCCTGCTAGAGGTATTGCGCCCCGCTGCCCGTTTGTCCTGCCGGCCACGTGCTTTCCCGCCATCATGCCTGCTGCGTTTTAAGCCTGATTCACATATGACAGCGTTGTCCCTGCTGTGCGCTTCACGGACCCGCTCTGCGCTGTATTTGCATATTCATCATGTAATAGGACACCATTCCGGGGCTCCAATGCTTGAATCGCTGGAGTTCGGCTCGGTTCTACTTTGGCGAAGCTTTTCTCGTGGAGCTTGTGGGCGGGTTCACAGCGCTACTGCAGCCACCAATCACGCGAGAGGGGGGGAAGAGTGGTTGCATGCCAATCACAAGCAGCTCCAATCGCCGCGAAGGTTACAATTGCACTGCTCTTCCGAGAGGGAAACCCCCGAGGAGAGAGCAAGCCTCGTTATTGCAAAATGTCATTGCAAAACTCTCAAAATGTTCCCAGTTCATGCTGGGATAATGATATAAAATTTGTGGTTGAAGTAAGGGCAAGAACTTCCGAGAGGAAAAGGCAAGCAGAACAAGAGTTCACAAGACTTCGGCCAATCAGAGCGCGGCTGTGTTTAACCAATCACAGCTGCGCTCTCTTAAGAAGGCGGGACAGAAGGAGGGACGACAAGCAGAGCAACGCTTCCCCTGCTCCAAGCGCCTGATCACGCCTGATCAGTGCGTACGCTGGACAGGGACGTCCGCAGTCATATGTGAATCAGGCCTTAGTTCCACGGCTCGCGCTGATTCACACTAGCCCTTCCGTGCACGTTTGCTCTACTCTAGCGTCTGTACGTGCGTCTAGCAGTTCTCTGAACTTTTGCCCGCCTTCTTGAAGAAAGCGCAGCTGTGATTTGGTGAAGAGAAATGCGCTTCTCTGATTGGTGAGCTGCCTAGCACCGGGAGCATAAACGCTAGCTTAAATGCGAGCGCAGCAAAAAGATAAACCGAAACCATCTCTCCTGGCTGCATCGTAAGCTCATGCTGCGTCAGACGCAAGCATGAAAAACGCACGAAAAGAAGCCAAAACGCGCACGGAAAGGGCTAGTGTGAATCACCTTGGCTGATTCACACTAGCATTTCCAGGCTCGTTTTGGATCTGCGTTTGGTCTTTCCGAGCGTTTTTCATGCTTACGTCGCAGCCAGGAGAGATGGTTTCCCCTCCTCTTTTGATGCGCTCGCGTTAAGCTAGCGTTTATGCTTGCGGTGCTACGGCAGCCCACCAATCGGATGGGAAGGGGAGGAGAGTGGCGGCATGCCAATCATAGCCACCTCCAATCGGCGTGGGGGTTTCTTGCAAGGTCTGCTTCAAGGCCAATCGGAGGCAATTAGGCTTAGCCTGCACGGTATTGAAATAAGCTGGGGGATGTTTTTCCGGCCACTATAGCCGAGCGAACGCTTTATTTATGTGGCGGTTTGGGGCTTAAGGCTGATTCACACTAGCCCTTTCCGTGCGCGTTTTGGCTTAACGTTTGGTCTTTTCATGCGTTTTTCATGCTTGCGTCTGACGCAGCATGAGCTTACGCCGCAGCCAGGAGAGATGGTTTCGGTTTATCTTTTTGCTGCGCTCGCGTTTAAGCTAGCGTTTATGCTCCCGGTGCTAGGCAGCCCACCAATCAGAGAAGTGCATTTCTCTTCACCAAATCACAGCTGCGCTTTCTTCAAGAAGGCGGGCAAACGTTCAGAGAACTGCTAGACGCACGTATAGACGCTAGAGCAGGGCATGCGTGCCGGAAAGGGCTAGTGTGAATCAGCCTTAGGCAGCTGGTGGCGCAGTGGGTTAAACCGCTGAATCATGAGCTGTCAATTGAAAGGTCTGCAGTTCGAATCCGCGACGGGGTGAGCTCTCGTTGCTTGGCCAGCTCCTGCCAACCTAGCAGTTCCAAAGCATGTTAATGCGAACAGCGCTACGCGCTGCGGCAAGGCGAGTCATGCCGGCCACATGACCACGGAGGCGTCTTCGGACTTTGGCTTTGAAATAGGGATGAGCACCATAACCTAGAGTCGGACTGGACTTAATTGTCAGTGGTCACCTTTACCTTTACCTTGGGGCTCTTAGGAGCCAGGGCTCCATTGCCAGTCATGTTGGCCCAGCTGGCTGAGCAAATGTGCTTTATGAACAGCTGGGCTGCGGTAAGAGTAGCGCTCGGCGCTTTTGTTACCTCCACTTTCCTTAAGGAGCCCAGCTGATCGTTTCTTCCCTCCGTTTGCTTTTCCCTCCCTTTTCCGTTTAAAGGCGGTGACAGACCAAGCCCGTCTTCCGTCCGGCACGGAGGTGCGTCCGTGCCGTGCGCGCGTTTTGTTTGTCTGACATGCCTCCGTTTCTGCTCCTGGCATCCGCCGGCAGCCGTCGTCAGCCACGGCTGCGTTGACGCCTCAGCTGCCCGAATCCCAGCTCTGGCAACGTCCGTAGCGTTCGGTCCGTATCCCAGCCCCCTGGGGGCAGGACACAGAGCAGCCAGGGCCAATCAAAGGGAAGGAAGCCAAAGTCAATCAAAGGGAAAGAGGGGCAGAATGTTGTGGAAAAGCAGCCATTTTTCTCCTCCCTTGGAGTAACTGCAAGGAGCGCGCTGTTTTCAAACCTTTGTCACTTGGAAGGGTTTTTGACAAATGACAATCCAGAAATACAGTGCTGAAACATGTGCCTGGGGCAGCCAGCAAGCTCCATCCTTTTCTCCAATGCGTCTAGCGGTGTTTCCTGTCATTTGCTGATTCGGTGATCCCTCCCCTTGCTGGTTTTATTTTGTAGTTATGGCCGTTTAATATTGTGGCTTAGTAGTGAACAAACAAACACACATGAGTACAGATCGTTTCTCTTCTGTGCAGGTCCCCTCACTAGTCCTAGCCTCTTCTCTCCCCTCCCCCCCTTCCCCCCTTGCTCGCTCGTTCCTCCGCCGCCTTGGCGCCTCCTGCAACAAACGGCACGGCTTGCGATAGTTGCTGCTGCCATTTATATGGTGGCTTTTAAACACACACACACACACACACACACACACACACACACACACACACACACGAAACAGATGTGTTTCTTTTCTGTGCAGGTCCCCACTAGTCCTGGCCTCTTCTCTCCCCCCTCTCCCTCGCTCGATCCTCGGCTGCTTCCCTCACGGCAGGCTCCGATCTGGTGTGACATGCAAACGTCCCATCCAGCCCCCTAGCGTGCGTCCGGTGCGGCAACGCAGCCGGAGCGACGTGCGCACCAGACGGAAGACGTGCTTGGTCTGTCTGTCAAGGGAATCCAGCTGGGCTGCGGTAAGAGTAGCGCTCGGCGCTTTCTTTTTTCCCCCACTCGTTTTCCATATGTTTGCATTTCAGTGCATTAATACTGCCTATAGCTCCGTTGTTTTCCGCTGTTACTGTAAAGGGGGGAAAGGGGGCTAGGGTGTATTATGAATTTCCCTGAGCAGTTTGGCTAGCAGAATTATTGTGGACTTTGTAGTCATTGGGCTTACTATTTCACTCGTGGCAAGGGCTTATTATTTAAGGAATCGATATTAATGTGGCCCAAGGGGAATTAATATATGAAATAACGTTTAGACGCTTGATGGGACAGTTGATGAATTATACCAAGCTAATTTATAATCAAAATAGTGACTTACTCCCCCCCCCAATTGACCTATTAATGAACTTTGAACAACTTCAAGACTTTAGTTATATAGCTGACCTACTGCAATATAGGGGGGAATTCAGCTGTATTGAGTTAGCCTGTTATAACTTATAATTAAATCGAGCTATACGCTAGTAGTATATATCTGACCTGCCTGGCGCTGGATAGATAACCTGAGCTGGGCTGGCTGCTTTGAAGTTAGCCAGCTGAGTTAACTCAGTAGCTAGAGCAGCCCAGCTGTAGATCCAAGGGCTGTGGGTTCAATACCCCAGAGCTACTGTTGGAAATACGTGGCAGACTTGCTTAGCTTTACTTGGCTAGATAAAACACACGAGGCACAGGCAGATTGAAGTTGCAAAAAGAAGAAGAGTTTTACTTACATACAGCTTCATATGTACAGCAGCATCTGATTTACATCAGAGGTACATCCTAGACTTAAGATAGAACCCCCCTAGAGCTGGGGCTCCCTGCATGAGGTGTGCAGCAAGATGGCCACTGGGGCTCCAGAGGAGCTTGGCATCATCCCGCCTGGTCTAGCATCAGGATAGAAGAGAGAATGAAGTGTGAGAAGGGAGAAGAAGGAGGAAAACTGGGTCTGGGGCCACGCCCCTTCCTTAAGACAATGAGGGGTCAAAGACAAGAGGGTCTACCTAGGTACTTAGGTGATTAACCAACTCACACACCCCCTCCAGTGTCCAGCATACAGAAGTTGCCCAATTTCCCAACACCCCTTCTCAACTTTGGATGCTGGAGTCCGCGACGTCCATCTTTGCTCGCATACTCTGGACTCAGTTTCTTGCTAGAAGATTCTTCTTGGTTCTGGCGCTCTCGTGCCCCTTCTGTTTTGTGTTGTGCAGTGTCTTTCCACTTACTTGACTCTCGCCGCAACGACGACCTTGCGAGGTTGCACACTTCAAATCGTGAAGGTGGTACGCCTTTGTTTTCTCTGGGTGAACGTCTGAGGTGCTGATCTGGAACCTGGTCTGCATCGCTGGCGACGTCTGGCTCCGGCAGCTCGTCCTCAGCTGTGTCCCCTTCTGCTGGCGTACTGATCTCTGGGTAGTAATCTTGCACATACATTAGTTCATCATTTATCACTGGTGATTTTTCTATGGATGTCTGGCCCTTGTCAGTGTTTTCCTGCTCTTCAAAGTAGAGCCCATGACGTACTGACACACGTCCAGTCTTTAAGTCCATTACTCTATAGCCGGTGGATCCATGTGGATAGCCAATAAAGATCCCTTCTTGTGCTCTAAGATCTAGTTTGGATCTCTTTTCTCTTGGCACATATGCATAAACCTTGCACCCAAAAACTCTGAAATGTTTGGTGCTTGGTGCTTTCCCATGCCACAGTTCATATGGGGTCTTTCCTGCATCTTTAGTGGATAGTCTGTTTTGCAGATAGTTAGCTGTATCTACAGCATCACCCCAAAATGTATTAGGTAGCTTTGCATCTGCAAGCATTGCTCTGGTCATCTCTAAAAGACTTCTATTCTTCCTCTCTGCCACCCCAATCTGTTGTGGGGTACATGGAACTGTTGGTGTGTGAGCTATGCCTTGTTGGTTAAGGTATGTGCGTATTTGGTTTAACAGGTACTCACCACCACGGTTGCAGCGCAGTTCCTGAGGTTTCCTTCCAAACCTGTTGCTTACAGCTGCCACGTAGTTCTTGAGCTTGTCAAGAGTTTCACTTTTGTCCTTTAGTAGGTAAATCATTGTATAATTTGAATAATCATCAGTAAAAGTCAATATGAATCTGTTCCCGCCAACAGATTGCGTTTTAATCGGGCCATATAATTCAGTGTGAATAAGTTCTAACACACTGCTGGTACTGCACTTCTCAGCTTTCTGTGGATTAGAAAGTTTTGTGTCTTTTGTTTTCATACATACCATACACTTTTCTGGATGGTTGCTGCAGCGATTTACTTGTGGTCCCTCTGCCAGGTCTCTCCTCTGCAGGTCCAATATGCCACTGATGTCTGCGTGTCCACATCTTCTGTGGTTCAGGTGGACACGTTCCTTTGTGCATTGTTGTTGGGCGGACATCAGGCGCTGTCCATGCTGTTTTGGCATATCTAGAAAATAAACTCCATCCTGCATAGTTCCTTGTGCAATTAGTTCAGTATTTTTCAAAATATTACATCTGTCCCTCTCAAATTCAACAGTTAATCCTTGCTTTGTTATGGAAGATATACTTAACATGTTTTGATGTATTTGTGGCGTAAAAATTACGTTGTTCAGCGTGACATCATTTATTTTACCATGTGCAAGGCACTGTATGTTTATTTTTCCTCTGCCTTGAATCTCTAATTTCTCACCATTTGCCACAGTTATTTCACCTGAAAAATCTTGGTTCAACTCATGGAACAATTGAATATCTGAAGTCATGTGACTCGAACATCCCGAGTCCAGGATCCAAACAGCAGAACTTTTGTTGGTTTGGTGTAAAAACATGGCTTTTTGCTCTTTTTGCTCTATCAGGTAAAAATTGCAATGCTTGTAATCCTTTCTCCTTCCGTGATTCTCTCCTGCTGAATGCTGTGGGCTATAATTTCTCCCCCTCTGTTTGTAACTCGTTCTATTGTCTTCAGCTGAGCTGCCAGGGCCCCCTGGGGATAGGTGCAAATTCCTGTTCCTTTCATCCCTCTGGCAATGTCTGGCAATATGGCCCTCGAATCCACAAACATAGCAAACACGTGCTCTTTTGTCTGCAGGGCTGCTCTGCACTTTGTAATTTGATTCACTCACTGTGGGGAAATCCTGCTTTCTATAAGGAGTACATTCAGAACGTAATTCTGATAATATTTGTTTGAACTCCTTTTTCTCTCTTCCAGCTACTGCCTGTTTAAAACTTGCAAAAGTTGAATCGCTAACAGCCCATTCCAACCCAAGTGCTAAGCAGCCCAAGTCAGACCTAAAGTCAGCCTAAGTCGTTTAGGTTGAAGTTAGGTCTGGAATGCAACCATTTAGGGCGAAGTTAGGTCGAAGTTACGACCAACGGACTAAGAACAGCCCATTCCAACCCAAGGGCTAAGCAGCACAAGTCAGACCTAAAGTTGACCTAAAAGTGGGCGGAACATGGGCGGACCGTGGGTGTAACGGGGGCGGCAACCAATTAACGTTGGATTCCAGACCCTGGCAAGCACAGACACGCCCCCTCCAACACAAATGCTGACACAAAATTTAGGTCGACCAAAAAGGTGGACCCAAATTCGAGGAGACCCATAGGAGCCATTTTACCTTACCCAAGCCAGCCCTCTCCTGAAAATTTCTAACACCCTACCCCTGAGTTAGGTCAGAGTTAGGATGGAGTTGGGCCTGCTAGGTCTGGAAACTGACAGAGTTATGCCTAAGATAGGGAGCCTATCAGCACCCAGCCCCACCCAGCCTCATTCCCACAAAAGCCCAGCCCCAGACCTCCAGTCACTCTCTCTCTCTCTGAGCACGTGGCGTGGGGGTCTGTCCCTCACAGCCACAAAGTGGGACTTTGTCGGTGGAGGGCAAAATTCACAAACACCCCACTTCTCTCTTCTCCTCTCTGCCTCCCTCTAGGGCAGAGAGGGCTGTTCTGGCTGTGGCCAACCTGTTTACAGCTGTGCCTGGGCAGCTGCCTCCATGCAAGTGTTTGCTAACCCATGTCTTTCTCCCAGCCCCTCTTCCCCCCCCCCCACAGGCAACAACACCAGCAGGTAAGAGCAGGGTTTGTGCTGACATGTGGTCTGACTGCTGCCTCTTTGCATTTAGAAATATAGGAAGGATACATGCCTCTTTACCAATGTGTTGTCTCATAGCTGTCTGCATAGCCTGCCATGACATGCCTCTCTACCAATGTCTTGTCTCATAGCTGCCTGCATAGCCTGCCATGTCATGCCTCTCTACCAATGTGTTGTCTCATAGCTGCCTGCATAGCCTGCTATGATATGCCTCTTTACCAATGTCTTGTCTCATAGCTGCCTGCTTTGCCTGCTATGATATATAGGATACATGCCTCTTTACCACTGTTGTGTCTGATTGCTGCCTGTAGTCATGTGAGTAGACAATGCCACAAGTGTGGAACTGTTAGCCTTATGTAGACACCAGCTGTTCCCCCCCCCCTTTTCTCCACAGGGTCTACTGACAGGTCAGTATTGCTAGGTTTGCCATGGTTGTGACCCCCAAGTTGTGTTGTTGTCTCTCTCTTTGATCCTTTCCCCTTACAGGATCATGCTCTCCTTACACCCAGGTAAGCAGCTCAGACCATGCAATGTGTGTCACACCTATCAGCTGTGTTTTATTTCTCTCCCTGCAGGCTTTTGCGACGGACACACTGGCTTGTCGTCAATGGTGACTGCTTCCACATACCAGCTGACATGTAACTCCCCCTTGTTTTTTGTCTCTGCAGGAACGTCCACTATCACCTACCTTCCTGGGCGCACTCCTGGGCCTGCAGTCTGGTTGCCCCACTGCCATCTGCCTCGATGCTGCCAGAGGTCAGGGAGCCAGCCCTGCAACCCTCCTCAGCTGCTGGAGCTGCTGCTGCTCCACCTCCCTGGCTGTCTTGCTGCCCCTCCCCTTTCTATGGAGCAGGCTGTGGGTCCACAGGGGAAGAGCCTGCATGTCCAGGTCCATGGGGCAGGTGTGCTGCTGCTTTCTGACTGGCTGCTGTGACTACCCCTGGCAGCCTCGCCTGGCCATCTCTGCTAACGTTCCAGAACAATAAAGATGCCCCTCGGGCAGAGCCCCAGTGAAACATATGTGCCCAGTGTTTACACAAGCATTGCCCCACACACACACAGACAGCCCCCAGCACTGAAGCCCCTACATGAGTCCCATGCAGGGACTGCCGTGGCCTTCCCTGGGAGAACCCAGCAGGGGTGCTGCGAGACCCCCATGGCACAGAGGGGAGGGGGGAGTCAGGGGGGCCTCTCAGGCAGGCAAACAGTAACAGCCAGGGCGTCTGCCTGTAATGAAGGCGCCTCCGTCGAAGGTCCGCCCGTAATGCAGGCGCCTCTGTCGAAGTTCCGCCCGTAATGAAGGCGCTTCTGTCGAAGGTCTGCCCGTAATGCAGGCGCCTCCGTCGAAGGTCCGCCCGTAATGCAGCCACTTCCGCCCAAAGTCTGTCTGCATAAGAGGCGCCTGTTTATGCATCACCTTCATCTGCGGAGCGCCCCCTGTGTCCCTATCGGTCTCTGCAGACCCCTCTCTCGGAATCTGTCTCCCACCAGCCTTGTTGTCTGTCTGTCTGTCTCTGACCCACCCATGCCCCTCCCCAGCACCCCCTGCCTGCCTGCCTGTGTGTCTGCCTCTCCTCCCACTCCCTGATGATGGCTGCTGGCCACCCCCCACCCTGCTAGAGCGCCTGCTGTGAGGCGCTTTCGTCGCCCCATCTGGGGGTGTGATGAGCTGTGTGAGCCCTTCCCGCTCGCAGCAGACAAGCCCAAGGCATCTCTTGGTCTTGGCCGGGGCACAGAGCAGCAGGCACGCCAGGATGCCTTCTTTGTGGGCATTGCCCCGGCCTTGGAGGCCCAGGGCTTCAGGCAACGCACGGGCGAGTCATGTCAGAGGCAGTTCCAGTCCTCATGAGACCCCCTTTGTGTGTGACGTTCCCACTCCCCTCCCCTTCCCTTCCCTCCCCCGCTCACCCCCCAGTGCAGCCTCAACGTGGCTTGGGGGTGGTATCGCCTTCTGCAGGAGGGAGGGGACGGCCACTCTCCCCTGCAGCAGGTGGCTGATGCACAGGGTGCCCTGTGGCGGCTGGGCTCAGGCACCTCCCTCACCTGTCACCTGCCCTGCGCCCACCACATGACTGGCGCAACCCCCCTGCCTGCGGTCAGCCCCTTTGCGACCGGGCTGCGACGGACCCTGCGGCAGCTGCCATGGATGGACGCTGACACATGCAGACAGAGGCCTGTACATGCCTGAGCCAGACACGGAGCCTGGAGAAGAGCCTGCCTGCCTGGGAGGTAAGTGTTGTCTGGATCCTGGGGTGGTGCTGGGCCACAGAAACTGCAGCCTGCCTAACTCAGGCATAACTCTGACCTACCTCAGGCATAACTTCTGCCTAACTTAGGCTGCACTTAGGCCACACTTATGCCTGACTTGGAGAGGAGTTGGGTTGGAATGGGCTGTAAGAGACCCTGTAAGGTACGCCACCCATTGCTCCATTGAGAAATCAAGACCTGTGAGCGCGAGGTCATTGAAAGTCTGAATCATTTTACTGCAATATTTCTCACAGTCTTCCTTTCTGTCCAATCTGAGGCCACACAAATCATTAATCAAACTAAATTGGTCTTTTGTTCCTGTTCTCGAATAAGTCTCTGTTAAAACTGTCATCATTTCTTTGGCTGTTTTCACCCCTTGGACATAAGGCATCTGCAGGTCGGTCAGAGATCTTAGGATTAAACATTTAGCTCTACCATCTGCCCGCTTCCAGTTTCGAATTTCTGCTTCTCCATTTGTTGGGCAGTTTTCGTCTAACGCAATTGAAGCATCATGCATCTGAATCTCTGCAGTAATCTTACAACACCAGTTGTTGAAAGCCTTTGGGTTCAATCTATTCACTGGTTGGAGAGACAAAGCCTCCACATCTAATCTTTCTGCCATTGTTTTGCTAATAAGCAACTTCAGCCTCTCTATAAGCAAGTCTAGCCCGAAAAACAAATGGGTGGGGAAAATCTCTTTCTCTCTCTGTATAGAGCTGATTCTCTTCACACAGCGTTTGCGTTAACTGGGCCCCATAACCTGTTGGAAATACGTGGCAGACTTGCTTAGCTTTACTTGGCTAGATAAAACACACGAGGCACAGGCAGATTGAAGTTGCAAAAAGAAGAAGAGTTTTACTTACATACAGCTTCATATGTACAGCAGCATCTGATTTACATCAGAGGTACATCCTAGACTTAAGATAGAACCCCCCTAGAGCTGGGGCTCCCTGCATGAGGTGTGCAGCAAGATGGCCACTGGGGCTCCAGAGGAGCTTGGCATCATCCCGCCTGGTCTAGCATCAGGATAGAAGAGAGAATGAAGTGTGAGAAGGGAGAAGGAGGAGGAAAACTGGGTCTGGGGCCACGCCCCTTCCTTAAGACAATGAGGGGTCAAAGACAAGAGGGTCTACCTAGGTACTTAGGTGATTAACCAACTCACACACCCCCTCCAGTGTCCAGCATACAGAAGTTGCCCAATTTCCCAACAGCTACCTTCCTTTTGTTATGCTTCAGGCGATGGTCTGAATTAATATTGGGTTAGTTAAGCATAGTAAATACAGGAAAGTGGATGAATTATTATATTATATTTAAATTATTGAACACAGGACTGAATGGAGGCATAATTAATTGTCTGTTGGGTTTTTCCTTTGGCAATGCTTCATGAATTTGAATTAAGCATGAATTCAGATAATATTATATTGTATATTTGATGGCAGAATTTTATTTTATTTATTTAAAAATTTATATCCCGCCTTTTCCTATGCTGAAAGGCAAATGCCCAAGGCGGCTTACAACAAAGATTAAAATACATAATTTAAAATAATAACCTAATTATTAAACAATTAATGGATTAAGGTATAATTCATCATAATTATAATTAGTACTGATTGATTCGCATATTTATATTATATATAGATGCATGCTATTGACTTGCTTAGGCTGTTGGGGTTCTCTGGCAAAAATTGCCTTGCTTTTGCTTCACAGGTGACGGAGTCAGGGAGCCCACAAGGGTTTTTTGTGGGGTTTTTTTGCATTTTTCTCCTCTTAACCTGTTCTGATTTGTTGTCTTTGCAGGTCCTTTTTTCCTCCTTTTTCTTGAAGTTCTGCTCTCACAGGATATCATGTCTAAAAGGCTGCAGAAGACCAGCAAGCGCGCAGCCAAGTGGCCTGCGACAGACGTGCCAGCGGTGGAACCCGTAGCAGAGGGGGGGCTTCTTTCTCCCCTTCTCTCTCCCTTGTGCAAACAGCAATTCAGGGCCTGCAGGCTTGGCAGCAGATAATGGCGGCCCAGCAGGGGGCAGTGGGGTTGCCGGCGAGTCTTCCTAGTCTGCCTCAGCCTGTCATTCCGTCAGATCAGCTTTTTTTGTTGCTTGGGAGTGGGTCTTCTAGGAGTACCACTGCGGGCAGGGCTGCTGCTGAGCCGTCTACTGTGTCATCATCCGCTGGCTCGGCTGAGGTTCCACCTCAAGCGAGGTTGCTGGCTGCGGCAGCCTGTGATAGTTCCTGGGGCATCAGGGGACAATGTGGTGAGTGCAGGTGAGTTACCCCACTGACGGGAACTTCAGGAATGGGTATCGGGTGAGAATAGGGTGGGGCAGGCAGGACCTCCCGCAGGCGGGGGTAGTAGGCTCATCACTCAGCAGGTTAATGTTGGGTCGGGGGGGTTGCCCTACCCTTCTTCACCAGCCGGTATGCCAATGCCTGTGGTCCCGCTTAGCAACTTTTCAGGCGCAGAAATGGCCTTTAGGCCCCAGGGTGCTTCACTAGCATCTGACAGCCCCGTGGTTGGCGCGATGGCGGGACCAAGGGTGGGGGTCGGTGCCCCCAGGGTCTCCCCCCTACCAGTTCCTTCCCAGGGTGCAGTGGGGACCCCCCTGGTTTTGGTTTCCTTCCTCAGTTCCTTCAGGCTCCAAGTGAAGGCACGCCTGGGCCGCTTAGTGGCTCGGCCACAGTTCCCAAGCTGCCTGGTGGCACTGAGACACCTGAGGCGGCGGGGGGTCCCGATGCCGCGGCACAGGTGCCTAAGGTTATGGCCCCAGTAGTGGGGTGGGCCAGTGAGTTGGCTGCTGCTACCGCAGCCTATGGCGATTGTGATATGCCTCTTGGGGGGCACCTTAGCCAGTCAGTTAAAGAGAATTTTTGGCGGGGGGACTATATTGATATGTTTAGTTTATTACACAAGGAGCCAGAGCCCCTCGAGAATAGGGGAGCCACAGCGGGATCAGGAGGTGGTCCGCAGAAGAAAGATTGATAGGAACTGGGAGGCTGGGTACCTCATTTTCTGTGCAGTTATGCATGAGGCTAAACCTGAGAGGACCTATGCCCTTTTTAAAGTACTTTGATATCCTACTCAGAGCGTTTAGGGGTTATAACAGTGTCTACCAACACTGACATTGTAGGTCAGTGTTCCAGGCAATACCAAGAGATGCATTTAGTGTGCATCTCTTGGTATTGCCTGGAACACTGACCTACAACAAAGGGAATGAACACACAGCACTGTGGGAAAGATGGGTAACTGTTTCGGAGGAGGATGCTGCCATTTTCCTGGGAGATCTGCAGGCTGGCCTTCGGCAGCTGTTGTACAGGTTTGGGCGGAGAGGTGTCAAGCTCGAGGCTGACCCTCTCTCGTGGCTGGTGGTCAGGGATAAGAAGGCTGTTAAGCTGGGCTATATGTTATAGGCATGAACTCTGGGGCAGCAAGGTTATGGGGATACACCCCTCCCATGATCTCCATCTCCCAGCTGCCCTCCGGTGCAGGGCCCATGGCCTCGATCACGTGAGCTGCCCTAGATGCCATCCGGCTCAGGGGGGTGCAGCGAGTCCGGCTGTCCTGGCTGATTAGGGGTTGACGGTGATAAGCCAGCCTGCTTAAGTAAGAGGTGATGGCTTGGAGTCAGGGTTGTAACGTCGCCCGGGTAGTCCTTAGGAGGTGTCCCCGCTTCAGTGCTTCTCGCATGCATGTGGAAAACCGTGACCCAGCCTGTAGATCTCCTGTTTCCTCTCTGTTCTCCGTTTGTGTTTCAATAAAGTGGCCCTTTTCATCCATATCTCGACTCGTGTGTTTATTGGAGCGTGCTAAAGCAAAGAGATAAGAGGAAAGACAAGAGGCATCTGCATTTTTATCCAGACCCGACACAAGTTTCTAATCCTTTTGACAGAGAAGCATGAGTTGACTGGCTTCTGTTCAAACCTGGGTGTTTTGTTTTGTTTTTTTCTTCAAAGATGGCGTTGGCTGTTCCCCAATCTCTAGCCAAGTCTTGGGACAGCGTCACCCCTCTTCTACGGAGTAACAACGAAAAGTCCCTGTAATTTTAGAAGCTGTTGGGGGATTTTCCATAGCATGTAGCATTTATGACCCAACAATAAGCCCAGGTTTAGAAACCTGGCACACATTCCCTGCCCCCCCCCCTAAAGACCAGAATGTTCAACCCTTCACACAACAGGGAAAAAATGCAGCAAAATTAACTGGACATTTATTTTCTATAATCGCACCAAAAATGTTTTTAAAATATGTCAGGCAAGGATATAGACTGGCGCCTCCTTTAGCAGAAACTGGGGTGTCTGTCTAGGCTCAGAGGCTGATCTTGCCATCCCCACCACAATGGAGAAGAGGTTCCGTGCCTGGGTTCCTTGCATTTGAGTGCCCACGGTTAAAACTACACCCCCACACACACATTAAGTGGGCTGCTGGGGGCTACAGCAGAAAACAGACATTTGTATCTCCTACATTCAGTGCAGACTAAGAGATCCTTGTCCCACTACATCACTTTGGCACACAGCTGCTAGATCATGGAGGAACTGAGAGGAGAGACGCAGGTCCTTGCAACCCAAAAGAACCAACCTGATCCGGGACTTGGTCCTGGATGCAAACGCCAACCTGGTATGTATCATGGAAACCTGGTTGGATGAGGCGGGAGGGGTAGGCCTTTCCCAGCTTTGTCCCCCAGGTTTCCAGGTGGTGCAGCAGCCACGACTGCAGGGATGGGGAGGAGGAGTTGCAACGGTGTCAAGTCAAGTTTATTAGGTTAAATAGCATATTGCCATACACCTATAGAATTAAAAGTTAAAAACACATTGAAACAAAATTTGCCATACACCTATGAAGTTGAACTTATACACACAATAAAACAGAAATTTGCCACATCTACCACACATTCTTTACAAAAACTACTTAAGAATATTTTCAGCCTTAAAGAATCAGAGAATGTTGAATATCTTTGTTGCAATGATCTATTGTGAATCCATCTCCCTTAGCAGGTGCCCCGTTCAGCAGTTCACTGGGTTTGAATGTCTCCATGTTGTGTTGAGAGGGCCGGACAGGACAGGGATTCTGTTGGTGTACCGCCCGCCTTGCTGCTCAACAGTCTCCCTGCCTGAGCTGACAGGGGTGATCTCGGCGTTGGCGCTGGAGTCCCCCCGCCTATTAGTGCTGGGGGACTTCAATGTTCATGCCGAGGCTCCCAAGGTTGGTGCGGCTCAGGACTTCATGGCCGCCATGACAACCATGGGCCTGTCCCAGAAGATCTTGGCCCCGACACATGAGGCGGGACATGTACTGGACCTGGTGTTTACAGCTGAGCAAGGGGGCGGTGATCTGGAAGTGGAGGAGTTTGACATCACTCCGTTGTCATGGACAGATCATTTTCTGGTAAGGTTTAGGCTTGTTGCAGCTTCCTTCCTCCGCAAAGGAGGGGGACTGCATTCTATGGTCCGCCCCCGGAGGCTAATGGATCCAGAAGGTTTCCTGAGGGCGCTGGGGGGCTTTCCACTGCCAAGACTTGTGACTCGTCTGAGGCCCTGGTTGACCTCTGGAATGGGGAAATGGCCAGGGCAATGGATGAGATAGCTCCTGAGCGACCTTTGCCACGCCGCAGACTCAGAGTGGCTCCTTGGTTTACTGAGGAGCTGCAAATGATGAAGCGACGGGGTAGATGTCTTGAGCGACGGTGGCGGAAAACTCGTGCCAAATCTGACCGGACACGGAGTAGGGCCCACTATAGAACCTACTCCGTGGCGGTGATAGCAGCGAAGAGAAATTTCTTCTCTGCTACCATTGCGTCTGCAAGGAATCGTCCAGCGGAGCTGTACCGTGTAGTGCGAGGCCTACTCCACCAGGCCCCCCAATAGATCAGGAGGAACACACTGTGGCCCGCTGCGACATGTTTGCTAAACATTTCGCAGATAAAATCAATCGGATTCGCCATGACTTGGATGCCTCATTGATAGGGTTACCAGAAACGCCCGGCACTCGGCCGGGACTGGGGGGTGTGGCCGGGGGCGTGGCCGAGGGCGGGGACTTCCTCCCTTGAGGCTGGGAGCTCTCCGGAACAGCCCGAGTAAACTCGGTCCGTTCCGGAGAGCTCCCAGGCTTGTCGCGTACTTGAGCGACGCTGGGAGCTCTCCGGAACAGCCCGAGTTCACTCGGTCTGTTCCGGAGAGCTCCCAGGCTCGTCGCGTATTTGCGCGACGCTGGGAGCTCTCCGGAACAGCCCAAGTAAACTCGGGCTGTTCCGCAGAGCTCCCAGCTCTCCGGAACGGCCCGAGTGAACTCGGGCATTTCCGGAGAGCTCCCAGCGTCGCGCAAATACGCGACGAGACTGAGAGCTCTCCGGAACGGACCGAGTGAACTCGGGCTGTTCCGGAGAGCTCCCAGCGTCGCGCAAATACGCGACGAGACTGAGAGCTCTCCGGAATGGACCGAGTGAACTCGGGCTGTTCCGGAGAGCTCCCAGCGTTGAGTGCTTCCACGCGCGAGACTAGGAAGATTAGGGACAGAGACGTGCTGCAGCAGGCAGCACAGTCTCAGAAGTGCTCCGGCCGGCCGCGATGCAGCCGGCTGGCCGGGGCCGGGACTAAAGTACAGTTGGGGGGGACGGGGGGACAAAAGGGGCTTACCGGGACTTTCCCGGTCATTTCCGGGACGATGGTAAGCCTACTCATTGACAATATCTGAGGATGTCCCCTTGGCATCTGCTTGTTCAGTGTTGCGGGACGCTTTTCAGCTTGTACAGCCTAAGGATGTGGACAGGCTCCTTTGGAGTGTGAGGCTGACTGCCTGCATGCTTGACCCTTGCCTGGCTTGGCTAATTAGATCTGCCCAGGAAGGGCTGGCTGAGTGGAGGGGGAGGGTGGTCAACTCTTCGTTGACGGAGGGGGTGCTGCCGCTCGCTTTGAGACAGGCGGTGGTTCGACCCCTTCTGAAGAAGCCCTCCCTTGACTCCACAGTAATGGACAACTACCGGCCAGTTTCAAACCTCCCATTTTTGGGCACGGTAATTGAGCGGGTGGTGGCGTCTCAACTCCAGAGGGTCGTGGATGAAGCGGATTATCTAGACCCCTTTCAATCTGGTTTCAGGCCGGCCTTTGGGAGGGAAACTGCCATGGTCGCCTTGGTGGATGATCTACGCCGAGGACTAGACAGGGGGAGTGCGTCCCTGTTGGTTCTGCTTTCTCAGCGGCTTTCAACACCATCGACCATGGTGTCCTTCTGGGCCGACTGGCCGAGCTGGGGGTCGGGGGCACTGTTCTGCAGTGGTTCTGCTCCTACTTGGCAGATAGGTCCCAGCTGGTGGTGCTGGGGGACGCCTGTTCGGCATCCTGGCCTTTGAGGTGTGGGGTGCCACAGGGTTCCATCTTGTCTCCCATGCTATTTAACATCTACATGAAACCGCTGGGAGAGGTCATGCGGGGATTTGGAGTGGGGTGCTTTCAATATGCTGATGACACCCAGCTCTATCTCTCCTTTCCACCTGATTCCAGGGTGACTGAGGTTCTGGAGCGCTGCTTGGAGGCGGTTGGGACCTGGATGAGGGCTAATAAGCTGAAACTAAACCCGGACAAGACAGAGGTTCTCCTGGTCCAGAAATCCACAATGCAGGTGCTAGAGTATCGTCCTTCTCTGAAGGGGGTTGCACTCCCTCTGAAGGAGCAGGTCCGCAGCTTGGGGGTCCGCCTGGATCCGCAGCTGCTCCTGGATTCCCAGGTGGCGGCTGTGGCCAGAGGGGCGTTTGCCCAGCTTCGGCTGGTGCGCCAGCTGCGACCGTACTTTGAACGTGCAGACCTGACCACGGTGATCCATGCCACGGTGACATTGTGATTAGATTAATGTAATGCGCTCTACATGGGGCTGCCCTTGAAGACGGTTCGGAAACTGCAATTAGTGCAGAATGCGCCGGCCCGTTTAGTTACTGTGGGTAGGCGGTTCGACTCTGTCGGGCCGCTTCTTCAACGGCTGCACTGGCTGCTGATTCGTTTCCGGGCCCAATTCAAAGTGCTGGTTTTGACCTTTCGCCCTATATGGCCTGGGGCCAGGATATCTGAGAGACCGCCTACTTCCATATATTCCGGCTCATCTCCTTAGGTCATCAGAGAAGGTCCTTTTGCGGGTACCGTTGCCCAGAGAGGTGCGAGGGGCGGCAGCCAGAAATAGGGCCTTCTCAGTAGTGGCACCAACCCTATGGAATTCCCTCCCTCTTGACTTACGTACTGCTCCCTCCCTGGAGACCCTCCGGCGAGGCCTGAAAACTTTCCTGTTTAAGGAAGCCTTCTGCGTCCTTGCCTTTTTTAACATCCTGCTGGTACAGGTGGAGTGCTGCTGTTTTTTTATGCTCTTGTTTTAATTGTAATTTGATCTGTGTTTATTTTTTGATGTTTTTTTACTAGTTCTTGTGAATTGTTTTTATTGTTTTAAATTTGATTATTATTTTTTATTGTATTGTATTCCTTTCCCATGTTGTAAGCCGCCTTGGGTCCCTTCGGGGAGAAAGGTGGGGTAAAAATACTGTAAATAATAAATAAATAAGACACTGGTCTTTACTACCTTTTGAGTTGCAAGTACCAGTGTGTAAATGTACTAATCATGGAGGACTTCAATTATCCTCATATCAACTGGGTCAATTCAAGCTCTGGTCATGAAAGAGAGACTGGATTTTTGGATATGCTGAATGACTGTGCCTTAGAGCAGCTAGTCACAGAGCCAAACAGAGGACAGGCGACTCTGGACTTGATATTGTGTGGTACTCAGGACCTGGTCAGGGAGGTAAATGTTACAGAGCCATTGGGGAACAGTGACCATGATGCGATCTGTTTCGCCATGCATGTCGGGGGGAGAGTGCCAAGCAAATCTGAGACAAAAACCCTCGACTTCCGAAGGGCGGATTTCCCTAATATGAGGAGACTAGTTGGAAAGAAGCTGAAAGGGAAGGTAAAAAGAGTCAAATCTCTCCAGAGTGCATGGAGGCTGTTTAAAACAACAGTAATAGAGGCCCAGAGGGAGTGTATCCCACAAAGGAGGAAGGGCTCGACTAAGTCCAGGAGGGTGCCGGCATGGCTAACAAGCACAGTTAAAGAGGCTATAGAAGGCAAAGAAGCTTCCTTCCGTAAATGGAAGTCTTGCCCTAATGATGAAAATAAACAAGAGCACAAACTGTGGCAAAAGAAATGTAAAAAGATGATACGGGAGGCCAAGAAAGACTTTGAGGAGCGTATGGTCAGAAACATTAAGGGGAATAATAAAAACTTCTTCAAATATGTTAGAAGCAGGAAACCTGCCAGAGAAGCGGTTGACCCGCTGGACAGTAAGGGGGGGAAAGGGGTGATAAAAAGGGACTTGGAGGTTGCAGAGAAATGAAATGAGTTCTTTGCATCTGTCTTCACGGCAGAAGACCTCGGGCAGATACCGCTGCCCAAACGGCCACTCCTGACTAAAGAATTAAGTCAAATAGAGGTTAAAAGAGAAGACATCTTAGACTTACAGCCCATTCCAACCCAAGTGCTAAGCAGCCCAAGTCAGACCTAAAGTCAGCCTAAGTCATTTAGGTCGAAGTTAGGTCTGGAATGCAACCATTTAGGGCGAAGTTAGGTCAAAGTTAGGTCGAAGTTACGACCAATGGACTAAGAACAGCCCATTCCAACCCAAGGGCTAAGCAGCACAAGTCAGACCTAAAGTTGACCTAAAAGTGGGCGGAACATGGGCGGACCGTGGGTGTAACGGGGGCGGCAACCAATTAACATTGGATTCCAGACCCTGGCAAGCACAGACACGCCCCCTCCAACACAAATGCTGACACAAAATTTAGGTCGACCAAAAAGGTGGACCCAAATTCGAGGAGACCCATAGGAGCCATTTTACCTTACCTAAGCCAGCCCTCTCCTGAAAATTTCTAACACCCTACTCCTGAGTTAGGTCAGAGTTAGGACGGAGTTGGGCCTGCTAGGTCTGGAAACCGACAGAGTTATGCCTAAGATAGGGAGCCTATCAGCACCCAGCCCCACCCAGCCTCTTTCCCACAAAAGCCCAGCCCCAGGCCCCCAGTCACTCTCTCTCTCTCTGAGCACGTGGCGTGGGGTTCTGTCCCTCACAGCCACAAAGTGGGACTTTGTCGGTGGAGGGCAAAATTCACAAACACCCCACTTCTCTCTTCTCCTCTCTGCCTCCCTCTAGGGCAGAGAGGGCTGTTCTGGCTGTGGCCAACCTGTTTACAGCTGTGCCTGGGCAGCTGCCTCCATGCAAGTGTTTGCTAACCCATGTCTTTCTCCCAGCCCCTCTTCCCCCCCCCCCCAGGCAACAACACCAGCAGGTAAGAGCAGGGTTTGTGCTGACATGTGGTCTGACTGCTGCCTCTTTGCATTTAGAAATATAGGAAGGATACATGCCTCTTTACCAATGTGTTGTCTCATAGCTGCCTGCTTTGCCTGCTATGATATATAGGATACATGCCTCTTTACCACTGTTGTGTCTGATTGCTGCCTGTAGTCATGTGAGCAGACACTGCCACAAGTGTGGAACTGTTAGCCTTATGTAGACACCAGCTGTTCCCCCCCTTTTCTCCACAGGGTCTACTGACAGGTCAGTATTGCTAGGTTTGCCATGGTTGTGACCCCCAAGTTGTGTTGTTGTCTCTCTCTTTGACCCTTTCCCCTTACAGGATCATGCTCTCCTTACACCCAGGTAAGCAGCTCAGACCATGCTATGTGTGTCACACCTATCAGCTGTGTTTTATTTCTCTCCCTGCAGGCTTTTGCAACGGACACACTGGCTTGTCTTCAAGGGCGACTGCTTCCACACACCATCTGACATGTAACTCCCCCTTGTTTTTTGTCTCCCCAGGAACGTCCACTATCACCTACCTTCCTGGGAGCACCCCTGGGCCTGCAGTCTGGTTGCCCCACGGTCCTCTGCCTCGATGCTGCCAGAGGTCAGGGAGCCAGCCCTGCAACCCTCCTCAGCTGCCGGCGCTGCTGCTCCACCTCCCTGGCTGTCATTCTTGCTGTCCCTCCCCTTTCTATGGAGCAGGCTGTGGTTCCACAGGGGAAGAGCCTGCATGTCCAGGTCCATGGGGCAGGTGTGCTGCTGCTGCTTTCTGATTGGCTGCTGTGACTACCCCTGGCAGCCTCGCCTGGGCATCTCTGCTAACGTTCCAGAACAATAAAGATTCCCCTCGGGCAGAGCCCCAGTGAAACATATGTGCCCAGTGTTTACACAAGCATTGCCCCACACACACACAGACAGCCCCCAGCACTGAAGCCCCTACATGACTCCCTTCCAGGGACTGCCACGGCCTTCCCTGGGAGAACCCAGCGGGGCGCTGCGAGACCCCCATGGCACAGAGGGGAGGGGGAGTTGGGGGGGCCTCTCAGGCAGGCAAACAGTGACAGCCAGGGCGTCCGCCCGTAATGCAGGCGCCTCTGTCGAAGGTCCGCCCGTAATGCAGGCGCCTCCGTCGAAGGTCCGCCCGTAATGCAGGAGCCTCCGTCGAAGCTCCGCCCGTAATGCAGGCGCCTCCGTCGAAGCTCCGCCCGTAATGCAGCCACTTCCGCCCAAAGTCTGTCTGCATAAGAGGCGCCTGTTTATGCATCACCTTTATCTGCGGAGCGCCCCCTGTGTCCCTATCGGTCTCTGCAGACCCCTCTCTCGGAATCTGTCTCCCACCAGCCTTGTTGTCTGTCTGTCTGTCTCTGACCCACCCATGCCCCTCCCCAGCACCCCCTGTCTGCCTGCCTGTGTGTCTGCCTCTCCTCCCACTCCCTGATGATGGCTGCTGGCCACCCCCCACCCTGCTAGAGCGCCTGCCGTGAGGCGCCGTCGTCGCCCCATCTGGGGGTGTGATGAGCTGTGTGAGCCCTTCACGCTCGCAGCAGACAAGCCCAAGGCATCTCTTGGTCTTGGCCGGGGCACAGAGCAGCAGGCACGCCGGGATGCCTTCTTTGTGGGCATTGCCCCGGCCTTGGAGGCCCAGGGCTTCAGGCAGCACACGGGCGAGTCATGTCAGAGGCAGTTCCAGACATCATGAGGCCCCCCTTGTGTGTGACGTTCCCACCCCCTCCCCTTCCCTTCCCTCCCCCGCTCACCCCCCAGTGCAGCCTCAACGTGGCTTGGGGGTGGCATCGCCTTCTGCAGGAGGGAGGGGACGGCCACTCTCCCCTGCAGCAGGTGGCTGATGCACAGGGTGCCCTGTGGCGGCTGGGCTCAGGCACCTCGCTCACCTGCCCTGCGCCCACCACATGACTGGCGCAACCCCCCTGCCTGCGGTCAGCCCCTTTGCGACCGGGCTGCGACAGACCCTGTGGCAGCTGCCATGGATGGAAGCTGACACATGCAGACAGAGGCCTGCACATGCCTGAGCCAGACACGGAGCCTGGAGAAGAGCCTGCCTGCCTGGGAGGTAAGTGTTGCCTGGATCCTGGGGTGGTGCTGGGCCACAGAAACTGCAGCCTGCCTAACTCAGGCATAACTCTGACCTACCTCAGGCATAACTTCTGCCTAACTTAGGCTGCACTTAGGCCACACTTATGCCTGACTTGGAGAGGAGTTGGGTTGGAATGGGCTGTAAATTGACAAATTAAAGATCAATAAGTCACCAGACCCAGATGGCATTCACCCAAGAGTGCTTAAGGAACTCAAAAATGAAGTTGCTGATATCTTGACAAAAATATGCAACTTGTCCCTTAAAACGGTCACTGTGCCAGAGGATTGGAGGATAGCTGATGTCACGCCAATCTTTAAAAAAGGAAGGAGAGGGGACCCGGGAAACTACAGGCCGGTCAGCCTAACATCTGTTCCAGGGAAGATGGTGGAAAGCCTCATCAAGGATAAAATCGGAAAACATATAGAAGAACAAGCTTTGCTGAGGGAGACTCAGCATGGCTTCTGCAAGGGGAAGTCTTACCTCACAAACCTTTTAGAATTCTTTGAAAAAGTCAACAGGCATGTGGATGCGGGAGAATCCGTGGATATTATATACCTGGATTTTCAGAAGGCGTTTGACACGATCCCTCATCAAAGGCTCCTGAAAAAACTCCATAGTCAGGGAATAAGGGGGCAGGTCCTCCTATGGATAAGGAACTGGTTGAAGACTAGGAAACAGAGAGTGGGTGTCAATGGGCAATTTTCACAATGGCGAGAGGTGAAAAGCGGTGTGCCCCAAGGATTGGTCTTGGGACCGGTGTTTTTCAACTTGTTCATAAATGACCTGGAGTTGGGGATAAGCAGTGAGGTGGCCAAGTTTGCGGACGACACTAAACTTTTCCGGGTGGTGAAGACCAGCAGGGATTGTGAAGAGCTCCAGAAGGATCTCTCCAAACTGGGAGAATGGGTAGCAAAATGGCAGATGCGCTTCAATGTAAGTAAGTGTAAAGTAATGCACATTGGGGCAAGAAATCAAAACTTCACATACACGCTCATGGGTCCTGAGCTGTCTGTGATGGATCAGGAGAGAGATCTTGGGGTACTGGTGGACAAGTCGATGAAAGTGTCGATCCAGTGTACGGCGGCTGTGAAGAAGGCCAATTCCATGCTTGGGATCATTAAAAAAGGGATTGAGAATAAAATGGCCAATATTATTATGCTGTCGTACAAATCGATGGTAAGGCTGCATCTGGAGTATTGCGTCCAGTTCTGGTCTCCGCATCTCAAAAAGGATATAGTGTGGAACTGGAAAAGGTGCAGAAGAGAGCGACCAAAATGATTAGTGGGCTGGGGCATCTACCTTATGAGGAAAGGCTACAGCGTTTGGGGCTCTTCAGTCTAGAAAAAAGGCGGTTGAGGGGGGACATGATTGAGACGTATAAAATTATGCATGGGATGGAGAGAGTGGATAGAGAGAAGTTCTTTTCCCTCTCACACAACACTAGAAGTAGGGGACATTCACTCAAATTGAGAGCAAGGAGGATTAAAACAGACAAAAGAAAATATTTCTTTACCCAACGTGTAATTGGTTTGTGGAACTCCTTGCCACAAGAGGTGGTGATGGCACCTGGCCTGGATGCCTTTAAAAGGGGATTGGACAGATTTGTGGAGGAAAAGTCCATCACAGCTTACAAGCCATGATGGGGATAAGCAAACTCCTGGTTGTAGGAGTAGGTTTTCTTTGGGCCAGGTGCAAGGGAGTGGCGACAGGATACAAGTATCTTGTTGTCTTGTGCTCCCTGGGGCATCTGGTGGGGCCACTGTGTAATACAGGAAGCTGGACTAGATGGGCCTTTGGCCTGATCCAGCAGGGCTCTTCTTAGGTTCTTATGTGGACAGCTTCAGGGAGGCTGCAAAGTCCTTTTACGAACAGCAGATTCCCACAGTATCTAAAAGTGTTGAGAGGTCAGTGCTTTCAAATGGTTTCTCAGAATGAAATGTGGGGAAATAAAAGTCCACGCATGTTCTACATGGCTGGCCAACCTTGATCCTTGGCTCCCAAACCATGCTTGCAACACAGAATGGTCTCCAAATGCAACATTTTTATTTAGACTAGCATTCGATGTCTGACATGGTGGGCTGACTTTTAAATTTTAACTTTTAACAAATGGCTTTTAACAAATGTAAATATAGGTGACCCACTGGGGTTGCTTGTTTTAATTGTTTTAATTATTTTAATGTATGTTATTTTAATGTTGTAAGACGCCTTGAGTGCCCTTGCCAGGAAAAAGGCGGGATACAAATTCTTTAAATAAATAATAAATAAAATAAATAGAGTTCAGTGCCCCTTATTCAGCCTGACCTGACTGCGAGGAACAAGTCTTGGATGCATTCACCAGTCCAGTGGCGCCTGGTGACTCGTGAGTTTGGGGCTGTTCTCACTGTAGAACTGGGAGAACCAGCGCCTGTACTTCTGGATGGGACCGTCCTCCTTCACCAGGAGGGGGTTGGAGACATAGCGCTTGTTGTTCCAGACCATGACATCCCGCTCAATCTGGGAAGGCAGAAAGACCAACAAGCACAGGAGTGAATGAGGGGAGTATAAAAAAAAGAGAGGCAAAACCTGTAAGCAGCCTCTGAAATAAGGACCAACCACAACTACGCTCACAGCTTTGCATACTGAGACATGCAAGCCTTCCCCAGGATGAGTTACACAAGGCTACATAAGACATTTTTTCTAGCGAAGGGGATACGCAAGGAGTTCTGCAAGATGTTGAAAGTCACTCACGGACTACCTGAATGCTCACTCTCCCACCCACTCAGCTTTGGAGATTTCACCACCCACTTTCAGCATTATGAGCTGTGACACACACACAGCCCAGAAGGTGCCTAAGTACTTGTAGCCAACAGTGCTATTCCATACGTCAACCCTGAAGTTAGTCCCATTGTGTTCAAAGGGGCTTAACCCAGAAAAGTGTTTTAGACTAGACCAGTGCTTCTCAATTATTTTCTTTCATGCCCCCCCTAGGAAGAAGAAAAAATTTCGCGCCCCCCCGCAATAGTTAGTGTATGCTTTGCGCCACTTAAAGGGGCTCCGTAAAGGGGGGCGCGGGGCTTGCAATAGTTACTGTATGCGTGTATGCTTTGCACCACTTAACTAGAGTGTAGGAGCCTCCAGCGACGATCTACTTCACCGGGATCTGCTTCCGGGGAGCAGATCGTTCCTCTGCTCCCCGGCGCGAACTCTGTAACGCGCCTAGGAGCGCTCTGCAGAGTTCACGCTGTGAATCACGCATGCGCAAGACGACGATTGGCAACATCGTCGTCTTGCGCATGCGTGAACTCTGCAAAGCGCTCCTAGGCGCGTTACAGAGTTCGCGCCGGGGAGCAGAGGAACGATCTGCTCCCCGGAAGCAGATCCCGGTGAAGTAGATCGTCGCTGGAGGCTCCTACACTCTAGTTAAGTGGCGCAAAGCATACACGCATACACTAACTATTGCAAGCCCCGCGCCCCCCTTTACGGAGCCTTGCGCCCCCCCTGGGGGGCGCGCCCCACTATTTGAGAACCGCTGGACTAGACCAAGCCACAGAGGCATGCAAGAAAGCATGTCACATGCAAGAATTTCTGCCCCCAACCAAAACACAGCTGGAGCAAATTTAAGGGGTTATGGAACATCAAATAACCATAGGAGCCTCCTTCCCTTTCCAAACCCTACAAGGCAGAGACTCCAGCAGAGAGCATGCTAAAACTGGCTTCGACTTGGGCATTGCTAAACAATGTGTTACTTTGCTCTGTTTTTTTTCATGATCAAGTTTCCAACTCTATAATCGTTGGTCCAGTAGGTATCAACTTGCTAATGACCTGCATCTGTATGTTTATGGCACGCTGTAAAGAAGAATCCCACTCAAAGCATGTCAGGACTGTGTCAAGGACACTGTCAGTGTGCCTTGGAGGTCTCCTCGCAGGGGTCTGCGCTGCCTCCTTCTGCTGCTGAGCTCCTTACTCCAGGGAACAGGAGACCTGAGGTCCAAACATGCCTTGCATTTCACAACTGGTAGGAAGCAGTTGCTCAGCCCACTCATGTCCCCTCCCTCCCACCCTCCCTCTCTCACCTGGATGCATTCTACCCACAATAAAAACTTGGGGACAAGAGCTGGTATGTGTCGCTGGTAGTACACCTGGTTGATCACATGCTGCTGGAGAGGCTCCACAGGCGTTATGCTTTGAATGAGGACTCCATGGCCCAGGTAAGGATGCTTGAAGTTATAGAACGCCAGTCCGGGTCCCACCTGACACATGTAGGCATGAGAGGACAGACTTAAGCAGCATAACTGCGACCTCACAAACTAAGAGCACATTAATGCAAAAGAAGACTTTCATGACCACTAGGTTCGCAGAGTAAAAGGTTTTCAGGTTTAAAGGCCGCGTAGAGTAAAAAAGTTCCAAACTCCTCCTAAACAAAGGAATTCTTAAAACAAAAAGAGTTCTTATTACCCCAACGTTCCACCAGTCCAGCAACTCCTGGCTGGCATTTTCGGGGGGTGGGGGAAGGTTCCAGAGTATCCTACCCACTGGCGTCACTAGACGTGCGTCACCCCCCCCCGCCCTAGGGTGACCCCCCCAAACACCCCCTCACCCACACTCGAGGCCGGGGAGCCAGCCGGGGAGGTGGCCTCGGAGCGTCCGGCCCCGCCGGTGCTCCAGGGCCTTCTGAAGGCCCGATGGTTCAGAACATAAAGTTTTACATTTTTCAAGCATGCACAGTACATTTTCGGAGGGCAAAGGGCTGCCCATTGGACTCTGGAGGCTCCGAGGGCGGGGAGCCGGCCTCGGAGTGTCTGGAGTCGGGATGGTGATGCGCGGGTCACCCCCTGGCGGTCCGCTCCCCTGCCACACTCCAACGACACCACTGATCCTACCTGATCTCAGAAGTGCTGAAACAACTGATAACAGAGCTGCAAGGGCCCCTGATCTTTATATCCAGCAATTGAGCACCTCTAATGTTAATTGGTGCAACAATTCCTTTCAATTTAAAGGAGAAGGGGCCGCTAGGAAACATCAAGGAACAATACTACAGATGTGGCCCCTTCTTTAAAGTGAAAGGAATTGCTGGATATAACGATCAGGGGCCCTTGCAGCTCTGCTATCACTTGTTTCAGAAGTTACTGGTGAAATGTTGGGGAAATAAGAGCTTTTTATGTCTTAAAAATTCCTTTGTTTAGCAGGAGTTTGGAACTTTTTTACTCTACATGGCCTATAAACCTGAAAATCTTTTACTCTGTAAGATCACATTCATTTGTGGAACTTCTATGTTCAAGGCAATACACATCAATACCAAAGGTCCGGGACAAAAAGGGAGGCCTGTCCCCCAACACACCTTGCTTGCGCTACAACACACCATATCACACCATGCATAAAACTTCTAGAACTTGCTGCCAATCACTGGCTTAGGGAGCTTTAGCAAAAAGAGATACCACCTTGCCCAACCTCTTTTCTGGGCAGCTTAATGAGGTGCCTGTCTTTACAGTTTGCTTCTGCAACTGGTACACCTACCTGCCTGCCTGAAATGGCCACATCCAGCAGGGAGCAGTGTTTCCCAAAGAGTGTCAGGCTGTGCTTCACATTCAGCAGGGCACAGTGGGTGTTGGGCTCTGGCTCCGGCTGCCATTCTGCCTAGGAGAGGAAAGGCCAGAAGAAATCGATCGATATGGGGTCCTCACACTCTTGAGCCAAGAAAGATCTGTCCTCCAGTGTCAACCATGTACAGAAGTAATTCTTACTACACCGGCTAGGTATACTGTGTTAATTGGTTTCAGGGCAGTATACTACACCGCTCTCTGTTACCCGGGGCAAACACACAAGGGAGTAACTGAATTCAAGTTGCAGTGAACAGAAAAGTGCAAGGCGCTGTCTTGGGGGCTGATGGCAACACGCTAAATGAGAGAAGCGCAACCCTGCCAAAGAACTGGAAGTCCCAGGGACTGACTTGGTGATGAAGTGTGCCAAGAGAGCCACTGCGTAAGTAGTAGGATTTGTGTCTGCTTGGTGCTGTTTAGACTGTAGTTGCTGCTGTTATTATGCTTGCAATTTTATTGTATTTTATATTTTTATTCAATTGCTGTTAGCCACCGTGATCACTTTGGCAGCAAGGGGGAAAGCAGGTTAAAAATGTTTTTTTAAAAGCCGTAGTTAATCAGAATTCAGATTTTTTTTCCCCTTCCTATTATATAGATACACCAGATGGGGTGCCCTACATCTGCACAGCTGTTTGCTATATGCACAGAGCAACTAGCAATAGGAATACAGAATGAGAAGATTGAGTAGATATTGGGCAGTAGAATAAGGGAGTAGATACTAAAGCATTCTCACAGCTTTACTCCTGAAATTGGCATTGAAATACACGGATAAAATTATGTTGCTTACTGGAAGAAAATATAAAAGAAGCGGTATGGTAGAAGTCACCAAAGGTGTGGCAAAAATACATGGCCATAGCCATAGGGACTCTGTTTGGTCTTGTGGTGCCAGCAAATGTTATGGGTGTTGGGATAACCTCTACTTGGGAGGTTATCTAGGAGATTCTTAGCAGAGTTTGTTCCCTCTTACACCCAGGCAGACTGCTATTAGCTAAATAAACACACGAGGCATATACTGAGTTAAGTTGCAAAAAGAAGAAGTTTACTCACGGTTCAGCTCATATATACAGCATCTGATTAAGATCAGAGGTTCAGTTCTAACTTAAGACGAAGGCCCCCCCCCCTACAGCTGGGGGCTTCCTGCATGAGGTCTGCTGTCAGGTGGCCGCTTGGGCTCCAGAGCCCACATGGCACACGACCATCCACCTTGGAGTCAGGAGAGGAAGTGAGTGAGAAAGCATGAAGAAGGAGGAAATATGGTCAAGGGAGGCCCCTTCCTTTAGACACAAAGGCCCCTTCCTTTAGACACAAAGAGGTTAAGGTAAAAGGTCTTTCAGGTGACCAGACGATACAGTGCCCCCCAGTGTCCACCCCAGTGTTCAGCAGACGAAAGCTGCTCATCTCCAACAATGGGACTATGAAAGAAAATACTGGAGCGATGCATCTGCTGCTATCTCAGAAATTATGAGACACCCTATCCAGGAAACCCCTCTGAGAAGGGTGCTAAGATACCTAAAAGGTGCTGTTGGATCAGAACATCATTTGTTAAGTGTTGATCTAAGTGATAAAATACTAATCGCCACCAAATGGTGCGAGGATACCCCCTCACTTCAAGAACGGCTAGCCAAGGCATGGTGTATTGTCTCTTTGGCCAAACTACCCCACATATCACCTTTCAAAGAGATACAAAGGCCATCTGCGCAATCTATAGATGCAAGGTACCACAGAGCAATCCTGCCTAACTATCCGGTGGGCGGCCCGCTGGATCCTATCCTCATTCCAGGCCGATCTCGACTGTCCTGGAGGTGTACTCCGCACCCGCCAGGGGATCTCTTATGTGCTCCGGTGGCTGCAAGGCGATCTGGCGGCAGAGTAAGGGCTGCCGGCCTCACACCGGCGGCCCTTACTCTAAAGTCATTGAGAACGTGCTTTACGGTTTCCGGTGGCGGAGCGTTTGCTCCGCCGCCAGATTTTTCGTCAGGATTACACAGCAAATGGATACACACAGATTTTGATACTGGTGCTAGCTAAAATTGTTTATGAGGAAATCTAGAAGTTGATAAGAATGTGCAAAGGGGGGAATAACATAGAACTGTTATTTATCGAATTAGTGTTGTGATCATGTGTTTATGTGGACATATACCTCCTTTGCTTGTGGTGCGTGTGTATTTTATACTTGCATGGGGGTTTGTGGAAAAAAATGAACTGTTTCAGAGTAACACCTTTTTAAAAAAAAACAACCCCGGGATTACTACCTAATCAGACACATTAGCTAGTTATTCCAACTAGCTAATAATTACAAATCTAGACCCCACTGCAAAACAATAGGGTCTAGTTTTGTCCTGATTAGCTAGTCAGAATAGCTAGCAATGGGGTCACCACAAGGACAGTTCCTTCGCCATGATGACACCGACCTCTAATAAAGGCCAACCACCCTTCCAGGAAGAGAGCCTTGTTACCTGCAAGTTGTGTCTGAAAAATCCCCAGACTTTAGAGTTGCTGTATCGCAGGTCTGCTCCACTCATAAACAAGGGACCATGGACAAAGGAGAGGTGGGCTGTGTCAGCAGCATTCTCTGGAAGTTCCTAGGGTGATGGGAAAGAACAGCAGTTACCAGATGTTAGATGAACCTCTGCAGCTGCCTCATGATGAACCTCTGCGGCTGCCTCATCCCCAAGTCCAACCACAGGTCCGCCATAGCGCAGCATCGACCGGTGGCAGCTCTCCAAGGTCTCAAAACCAGAAGACGGTGGGAATCGACCCTGGGAACCTCTACATGCAAAGCGCATGCTTTGCCGATGAGCCAAGCCAACAGAAAGTCCCCAGCATTCCCAGGGTTTGGTACTACTTATTATTTAGAGGAGTGCATCAAGAGGGATGAGAAAAGAACCAAGAATAGCGGCACATAAAATCACACAGCTTACCCCCCCACCCCACCAAGAGGCATCATTCCAGAGAAGTGTTGCATTCACTCAGCATTACACCTCCACTCAAATTCCAACTTCCCACCCCTGCTTGCAGCTACTGCAAATTCGGCACATGCCACTTCACCAGTCCCGGCCCTAGCTAAGCAGCCCATCCACAGCCCAAGTGTGTGCCTCCCTGGCCTTTATTCCCTCCATTGCCTCTTTCCCATGTCCATTTAGACCGGGGTGGCCAACCATTTCCACCATTAGGGCCTCTGCATTCTTAAGGGTGGAGTAGAACAGGGGTTCTCAACCTGTGTTACAAGTACCCCTAGCTGTATGCGGACTATCAGGTGGAGGTACCCGAGAGGGTTCCCCTTATCAGCTGAGATCAGTTGATTGTTCTCAACCATAGGATTTTTTTAAAACAATTGACCTGCCCCCAAGATCCCCCCTTCTGTCTCTCTGATTTTGTGTTGGGCCTTCTCTCTCTCTCTCTCTCTCTCTCTCTCTCTCTCACACACACACACACACACACACACACACACACACACACACACACAGAAAGATAAACATTGTTTTTAATTGTAATTAATCATTTAAAAACTTTTTTATTTTTAAATGATTAATTAGCTAATTAATTATTTGATTAATCCAATTAATTAGCAATTAATTATCAGGGGGTACTTCAGAAAATTGAATCATGATAGGGGGTAGCCGGGCCTCCATAGGTTGAGAACTCCTGGCGTAGAAGACAAAATCTTAACAAATGCAATTGCTGATGGTGCTGCTAAAGCAGCTGCACCTACTGAAATGCCCTCACCTATACAACCATTGAAGGGCCAGGAGCATTCATGTTGAAAGGTTGGCCACCCCTGAATTTACACTGTAAGCTGCTTGGGGCAAGGGCCTCTTTTTGCCCACTTCATTCTGCAGAAAGCAGGAGAGTGTTCACCAGAATCATACCTGAATGTGCGCGTTGACAAAGTGCTCAGAGATGCCGCGGAACACCAACTCTGGGGAAGACACCGCCTCCTGCTCTGGTATTTGCCACGTTGGGTCAATACCATCGCAGTGGTACCAGACGGCGATCATGCCAGCAGCTTCACATGATGGCCAGACCTTTATCTTTGCACATTCAGGCACTGGAGAAGGAAGGGGAGGTCAGAGCCAGAGAAATGAAACCTTGCCCTAAGCCTTGCCCTCACCGCCACTCAAGTCATCTGCCCAGCGCCACGTCATTGTCACCAGCTCTGCGGAAATACACAGAGCCATCCCAACACTGGATGAAGAGGGGGTGCTCAGAAGCAACAGGGCTTCCCACTTGCCTTTTCCAGACACTGACCAAGGCTGGAACAGAAACACCAGCCCCATGGGCAGGGAAAACCCCCAGAGGCAGCAGGAATCCAGAAGGCTACAAGGACAGACCATCCGAAGAGTCCCCAACCCTTGGGCAAAAGTCAGAAGCTGCAAGGAGCATTAAACCACTCATCTGCATGGTCGTGGCAGCCCTCCAACTCTCAGGCTGCAGCAGCTGAGTCTCCAGCCCCCTCCATATGGAAGTCACTGCCCCCAAAGCAGTGCTAAGCTTAACATTATTTACAAATATTAAATTGGCGCAGATTCTTGAGGGCCACAATATTTAATTCCTCCCCCCCCCCCGCTTTTAATCAACTCAAAGGAATGCGGCTTGTTTAAAGGAAAAAGCTAAGACAAAGAAAGGACTGCAAGACACACGGTCACACGCACCCACAAAAAGAAAAATCACCTTTTTCGGCATATGGAATTCTGGTGCACTGGCCATCCTCACCCCGGAACTGCCAGCCATGAAAGGGGCACTCTATGCAGCTTCCCACTACCTGGCCACCCACACCTAGGTTGGCGCCAAGGTGAGGGCAGTAGGCATCGACCACGTAAGCTTTCCCATCCAGGCCCCGGAACACGGCAAACTCTTCACCTGTAGGGCAGAGAGAGGGACCAAAGTTAGGGAAGGAGCACAGTGCTCAGGTGGGAAACGTTTCTTCGCTGCAGTAAAATAAAGGGAGGGGGACCAAACAATAAGGCTGAAATTCTGCTCACACTTCTGTCCCATGGAACAAAATGCAGTGATCAGGCTCAAGGTGGTGGTAAATGGTTCTGGGCAAAACTCAATGCCTTACCTTGAAGGAATGCACAGTCTTCCTCCCCCAAAGAGAAAGCCTTCCATTATGCAACGTCCTTCCTCCCGACCTCACTTGCAGCCTGGAGCGGTACAGCCTACCTAGGTACAGGTTCACAGCCTGATCCTATCCAACTTTCCAGCACCGATACAGCCATGCCAACGGGGTGCATGCTGCATTCTGTGGTGGGGGTCAGTCATAGAGGCCTCCTCGAGGGAAGGGAAGGTTTGTTCCCTTACTTCGGGGCTACATTGGTGGTGTAAAGCTGGACAGGATTGGGCCCTCAGTCTCCTACATCACCCATTTGTGAACACAAAAGGCATGAACACAAAAGGGAGATACCAACACTCATTGTCCTTTTATTTTCACCAACTCTGGTCTACAGTTTAAATCATCATCATGTATCCTAACTGCACACAGGTTTTATTGCCAAGTCTGTGGAACTTATGGGGATGGAAGCAACGCCACCAGAAGAGCCCTGCAGGATCAGGCAAAAGATCTATCAAGCTCAGCACCCCAGCTGCCATCCACATGCCTCTAGGAAGCCCACAAGAATGCATGAAGGCAGCAGCCCTCTCTTGCTATGTATCAGAGGCATACTGCTTTGAACCATGGAGGTTCCACATCACCAGTAATAAACCTCTCCTCCAGTAATTTGTCAAATCCCCTTTAAAGTCAGCCAAGTATAGACGGGATTGCAGAAAAACAGAGCAGAGCAGCATATACAGTACACAGAAAAATGTTTTTTGGCTTCAAGTGCAGAAACCATATTTGTATCATCCCACTTTTCCATTAAAAAACTAATGAACTACAAGCAGAGGGCAGTTTCAAAGTAGCCATGCCACTGAGAAAACCAGATAAGAGATTAGTCAGTTGGACCAACAGTGCAATCCTCTACTTTAAGAAGTCCTTCTCAGCAGCCCAGGATACAATGCAAGCCCTCAGATGCTAACAGAACTCCAGGCCAATGTACCCCAGACACTGGGGCAACCCCAGCCAACACAGAGCAGAGAGAGGTCAACTCACACCATCTCTTATACTACCCCCGGTCGACGCGACACCAACGTCCACACTGGTGCAAGTCTACATGCGAAGAGCACCACCCAAAGCTCCCACCCACTCTGCTAGGATAGAGCACCCAATCAGTGATGGGGACTCGAGTCAAATGACTCGACTCGCAAGTGTGACTTAGCCACTTTTTCCCTGACTCGTACTCGTACTTGTACTCGTGACCCACTGACTCGGACTCACACTCGTGACCCACGGGACTCGTACTTGACTTGCACTCGTGGGGGTAACGACTTGCCATTTCCATGTCATTTTCCTTTAATGGCTGGCATCTTCACAGGCAGGCAGGCAGGCAGGCAGGCAGGCGCAGTGGAGACCTCGGAGGAGGAGGGCATCAGGGAGGAAGGGTTTTCAAGGGGGTGGGAAAGCAAGCCTGGCTCTGAGTCCCCCCCTTTTGTTGCTGTCTGTTTGGCATTGGCCACAACTCCGAGCGCGAGGGGTGGGGAGGAGTGAGGGAAGGCGAAGCTGCCGCAGCAGTTCCTCCTCATTGACCAAAACTCCGAGCCCAAGGGATGCTTGGCTCAGCAAGGGGAAGGTGCAGGGAGGGAATAATAAATGGTTTGAATGTAGACACGCTTGTTTTTCCCAAACTAGATGGGTGGTGACAAGACTGAGAGGTGAGGGAAAGGGCATAGGGGGAGCCAAGTGGGTGCTTTAAAAGTCTCAGAGGTCCCCACACACACCCCACACACAGACACACACACACCCCATTTTCAGGGGAAAAGCCATTTTCCTCAAAGTGACTCAACTCGTGACTTGTGACTCGTGGTTTCTGGCATTACTCGTACTCGACTCTCACTCCTGGAAAAATGACTCGCACTTGACTCGTACTTGCCCAAAAATTTTGACACTGTCTCGCACTCGGACTCGCACTCTTGCAAAACTGACTCGTACTCGCACTCGCACTCGCACTCGCACTCGCAACCTAGTTACTTAGATACATCCCTGCACCCAATACACGATACATTCTCAACTCCACAGCACTCGAGCCCCTGCCTTGGGCGATAGGCATGTGCTCTCACATCAGGCACACAAAGGGGAACACTGGCCATGGAGATGACAAAGAAGAAGGAAACTTTGCTCACAGAGGAAATATTTTGCCCTGGGAACATCAGGAGGAAAAGGACTCAGTTGACACTCCTCTTCACTGTGGGTACCCTGTAGCTTTGCAGGCTGCGACAGTCAGTGATCTAACGGGTGCAGTCAGACCTCAGTGACACCTGCTATGCTTCCATCTGTCATACAACTGGCAAGGCAGAAGAGCTCTGGGGGGCGCGAAATTTTTAAATAAATAATTAATTCTTAAATAATTAATTAATAAAGTAAAGGGGGCGCAAAGCGCACCCTCTTGCCGCGCTGAAAATTTTAAATAAATAATTAATATTTCCATTAAAATATATATTTAAAAAATACACTTACCTGGTCGTGGTCACCGACGCTGCTGCTGTTGCTGCTGGGGCCGCGGCAAGCAGGCTGGGGCCTGGAGCTCGCGCAACACGGGCAAGAAGCAGGTTGTGCTTCTCCCGGTGCCGCTGGTCTCGCAGCGGCACGGAGAGAAGCACAGCCTGCTTGCCCGCGTTGTGCGAGCCTGCTAGAGGCTCGCGCTGGCCGGGCAAGCAGGCTGTGCTTCTCCGGTCTCCCAGCGGCACCGCATGGAGCCGCTGGGAGACCGGAGAAGCACAGCCTGCTTGCCCGGCCAGCGCGAGCCTCCAGCAGGCTCGCGCAACGCGGGCAAGCACTGTGCTTCTCCCGGCGCTGACGACCGGGAGAAGCACCCGCTCGCCGCGCCGCCATCTTTTTTTTTTTTTTTAATAAATTTTAAACTTCCCGGGCAGCATCTTGGGTCACGAAATCTCGCGTGATCCAAGATGTCGGCGCCCAAATCTCGTGAGGGCATCATGCCCTCACGAGATCTGGGCGCCGACATCTTGGATCACGCGAGATTTCGTGACCCAAGATGCTGCCCGGTAAGTTTAAAATTTATTAAAAAAAAAAAAAAAAGAAGATGGCGGCGCCCATTCGTCCCCCAGGACCCGACCAGGAATCGGGTCCGATTTCCGGGACTGTCCCGGCGAAACCGGGACGAATGGTAAGCCTACCTTTGGGTAGCAAACCCACAGCCACCAGAAAAGTTGACAGGCCATTTGGCGGGAACAACACCATGTCAGTTTTTTAAGAACAGTCAAGAAGCAATACTCAGACCCCCACCACTCTCTCTCTCTCTCTCTCTCTCTCTGCAGCCAGAGCAACAGGCTGGCTTAGGCACCTCAGACACTTCCCCTTTTTGTTTATTTAAAATATTTCAACGCCGCTTTTCTGAAGCTCAGAGCAGTACACAACAAAATACAAATAAACGCATTTAAACAAAAAACAATTAAATCGATATAGGTGCGGTTAAAAGGTGCAAAAACAGCAACATAAAAAGAGCAATGGGAGGCCTATAGGTTCCTCCCTCCTCAGATGCCAAGCAGAATAGCTTTGCAAACCCCACTGGAAACCATGTAGAGAGGGGGCTGTTGTCCTCAGATTCTCTGGCAGTTGGATCCAGAGAGATGCGGTGTCGCAACAGAAAAGGTACCCAGAGCGTTTCCAACTTTTCAATTCCTCTTCGATGGGTGGGGCGCCCTGGCTGGAGTTTACACACTGTATTTGCACATTCGCTTTTCACACCCGTGAAAACACTACAGGCAACAAGATGCAAAAACCCGTCCTCAGCCTCGAGTTCCTTCAGGGTCCACCAGACCCGAGGAGGAGCACGCTCAGCTCAGCCTCCTTCCGCAGAAAAAGGGCACTCTGCACGCTCTTCGAAGCCCTCTCCCCACTGCAGGCCCCTTGCCGAGCACTCACCCAGCGCGGACACGTGGCGCACCGCTCCAGGCCGTAGCTGCTCCGAGTCCAGGAGGCAGAACCAGCCGTTGGGGTAGACGGGCGGAAGCTGCCCGGTGGGTTGGCTCCTCCTGTGCAACCTGTGCGCGACATTTGCGTGGGTGCAGCTGGGCTCAGGAAAGTAGCCCAGGGCCTCCAGAAGCCGAAGTAGCCTGAGTGGCCGGTGCGCCAGCACAGCCACGGCTCCGCCGACAGCAGAAAGCAGCACCAGCAGGGCCCAGAGCCACAGCAGCCCCGACGGCTCCTCGCTGCCCCAGCGCGTCTCCACGAGAAGGCAGAGCAGCGCTGTACTGGAGCCCCACAAGAGTGCACTCAAACCCGGCCCCATCTTCTTGCTGGTGCCTGCACCCTGGCCACCACCGCTCTTATAGCCGCCGCTGGCTAGGGGCCGGATGGGACGGGGCAAGGCAAGATGTAACCAGCACACAGACACTGTTGCCCCATAACCTTTTAAAATGAGAATGTTGCCAAGAGACTTCGGGAAATACGTTTGATGCCAATGACTTGTGAATTAGAATGGAACAGACTGTGCCAGAACAGACTGTATCAAGGAAGAATGCGATGGCCACGCCCTGTTTGTGTTCCTGTGCCATGGGTGTGTGGAGACATGCTGTAAAAGGGATTCCCAAGCCATGAGTTATGCTAAGGGAAAAGCCTGATCAGCATTCAGCATTTCAGATGCCATGACCCAAAATGCTCCCAGCACGTAGGCACGCTCCATTATCTTCCCCCTCTCCACGGACATAGGCCTAAAGCAGGCGTGGGGAACCTCCGGTCCACTGGCCGGATCCGGACCATGGGAAGATCCAGTCCGGACCGCGCTGGACCGGACCGCGACCGGAGGATCTGCCGCCGCCTTCCCGCGCCGTCTCCTTTTAAAATCGGCCTTCCTGGACCTGCGAAGAGCGCGATGCCGGCCAAGAGGGCAATCTTGGCCTCAGCTGCGCTCTGCGCAGGTCCAGAAAGGCCGGTTTTAAAAGGAGGAGGCGCCGAGGTGACACGTCACCTCAACGCCTACTCCTTCTGCAAGCGGCCTTTCCGTACCTGCGCAGATCGCCGCTGAGTCCAGCGGCGATCTGCGCAGGTACAGAAAGGCCGCTTTGAAAAGGAGGCGGCGCGGGAAGGCGGCAGCGGCGGCCCAGAGCCTGGTAAGTTGGAGAGCGGAGGGAGGGATCTCGGAGAGCGGTGGGTGGGAGGGAGCTGAGCGAGAGCGAGCGGTGGGTGGGTGGGAGGGAGCTGAACGAGAGCAAGCTGAGCATGAGCAAGAGCAAGCGGTGGGTGGGTGGGTGGGTGGGAGGGAGCTGAGCGAGAGCGAGCGGTGGGTGGGTGGGTGGGCAAGTGAGCGGTGGGTGGGTGGGAGCGGTCAATTCACGGGGGGGTCAAATTTGCAGTGGGGCCCCCCAAAAATTTCAGAAGGCCTAATGGCCGGCCCGCAGCCAATTTCCCCCAAGGGAAAATGGCCCCCTACCCCAAATAAGTTCCCCACCCCTTAGTCTCATTCTACTTGCCTGTAATAAGAAGCCAGAGGCTGATTCTCCTGTTTCTTTAAGGAAGAAACGAAGCTTACTGGGAAAACAGTAAAAGCCTGGGGGGGTCCCCACAATCCGTGGATAACTGAAACCGTGGATAGCGAATCAGTGGATATGGGAGCCCACCTGTAGGTGGCTCATTCTATGAAAGCAAGAATCCTCTGCAGATTTACCGCAGAGTCTGTCCTACGAAGCACAGGGAAACTTAGGGCCCAACCCTGTCCAGCTTTCCAGCACCAATGTAACCACAATGCAGCTTTCCTTCAACTTGCGGAGGCCTTTGTGATGCCCCCCCTCGCAGGATGCACACATGCTCTATTGGCACGGCTGCACCAGCGCTGGAAAGTTGGATAGGATTGGGCCCTTAGTCCTGCATAAATATGCAGCGGCCGGAACTCTATAAACCTTTTCTATTTATTTTGATCTTTGTTTGTCTCACCTTTTGCTTTCAATACACTTGTTTTCACCTATTGCTAGCCACTGCAAGAGTCTGGGTAAAATGAGCTGGATCAGTGAAGTAAAATAAGTTTCAAAGCAGGCGTAAGTGGCAGGAGAAGAACGCACTCCAGTGAAGGAAGTGTCACGTTGGTTTTGTGGTTGCATTGTCGTGTTGGGCGTGGCTGTTGGGGTGGGTCTCCTGCACTTCAGGATGCACCGCTACACCACAGGCTCCCCTCCTCTTCCCAAGGCTGAAGTTCCCAGTTCCTTCTGCTTTTTCCAAGCGCCCTTCTGGGCTACCGTCCATATCTCTCTCGTTCGCCTCCTCCTTGAGTTGAACAGAGGTAGTATTTGATATTCTTCTATGTGTATCTGGTATGCGTATGCCAATAAAGGTTACGAAAGGAACGAAACGATATTAAGGCGGCTGAGTATAGTGCAGAGCAGAGAAGAGAAAAGGGAGGGATTTACTGAAACTTGTGTTCAATTTGATGTGAAATTTGTGCAGTGTTGTGTTCCTGTGCTTTGTGTAACACTTTGTCCTTTTCTCCTTTGAATGTCATTGGTTCTGCTTTTTAAACCAGCTCTCAGGCTATTGAGGTCCTTTTGAATCTGTGTCCTCAAAAATAGTTGCGAACCTCCCAGTTTAGTGTCACTTGCAAATTAGTTAAATTAGGTGTCCATTCCAAAGGCCAAGTGGTGAATGCAGATGTGGAATGGTGCAGGAAGTGGAGCCCCCGTATCCCCATGTAGCTTCACCCCCCCCAAAAAAATAGTTTTTTCATTCCAATTGACAAAAGTCATCATTTTTCACAAATAGCTGTAATTCAGTTCTGCGGCTTCCGGAATTCTGTATCCTGACACGATGACATCTCAGTGGAGCAAGAGATGACTCTGCTTGAATTGCAGTCCCTCTGTTGGAAATATTTGTCCAAAGGGGGTTTTCTCTGTGCTTTGTAGGGTGTGATGGGGTCTTCACCCTACTCTTGGCCCAACTGGGTCAGTGGCAGTGGCTGGCGGGTTTCACTCTCCGGGCTTTTCCCCCAGCCCTGCCTGGAGATGCTTCCAGGGACTGAACCGGAGAGCTTCTGCAGGCAGAGGAGCAGCTGTCCACTGAGCTCTATGCCCCCCAACCAACTATAGGCCTCCTTCATTTGAGGAAAGGCTGTTAAGTCAGGGTCTGCGCAAACCTGCTACTCTTTGAAGGCACGTCTAGCTCTTTCCTTCAACGTCTCTTTGGGAAAGTTGCTCGTATAAACTGAAGTGTAGCGTAAGTCGCTAGAGTCAGGTCGCTGCCGAGAGTCCTACAGCCCTACAAGTTGAATTTAAAAAAGGAGATGTATCTACTGTCACGCTTGCTGTGTGCTAATAAACAAGAAAAAAAAGCCAAACCAGCCTCATCTTGTTTCGTTGGGCATCTCCTCCCCTGCCCCTCCAGCGAATTCTCCGCACGCATTGGTTAGCTAACATGTGCGAGGGAGGATTTGGAGTTCGTAGCTTCTGCAGGCTAAGAGAATTTAATATTTTGAAATAATACAGCTAAATGAATTCTAAACAGGTGGTGTTCTCTTCCCCCTAAAGGGAGTGTGCCTAATATAGAGAGATGTGTGTGTGCAGGAGCACAGAAAGCCTGCAGGTCCACATAATTCAGCTTCTCGAGAAACTTAAGGTCTCCATTTTTGAAGACTAGAAAGTTGCGCTTCCAGAGCTTGAAAGTGTGGCCAGGTTAAAGTTTCTGGAGTATTTCTACTCCTCCCACAACTAGCACTAACCAAATAGAGTATTGCACATGCACAAGGGCCAAAACTTGCAGCATTCAGAGGACAGTGCAGTGTTACAGTTTATCAATGATGGAGACTCGAGTCAAATGACTCGTACTTCAAGTTAACTTGAGTTGGTTTTCCTTTCACTCGTAACTTGCACTCGAGCAGTGGCGTCACTGGGGCGCGCGCTGCCCCAGAGCAGGGCGCGCGCATCACCTAGTGACTCCTCCCCCGACACCCCCCCTTTATAAACCTTTGGCGTGGCCGTAGGCCGTGCCGCAATTTTGTGGGGGGGCGCCCGACAGGTCACCCTTTTCCCTTAGTAACAGTCTGCCCTTTTCCCTTAGTAACAGTCTGCGCATGCGCAAAAAGAACAGTATAAATATCGTTCGCAGCGGGCCTTCCTCAGAAGGCCCCGGGCAGCCGGCCGGGGAAGTCGTCCCCGAGCTGGCTCTCCCGATTGATGGGGCTCCTGGAGCCGGCCTGGCGAGGTGGGCGGGAGGCCCCTAGGCGACACGCTCGCATGTGTGCGCGGGAGGCGACACGCGCACATGTGCGCTTGTCACCTGGGGCCCCCCGCACACCTCGCCACGCCGCAGCGACGCCACTGCACTCGAGTAGCATGCAAATTAACTTGACTTGACTTGGACTCGCAACCCACGGGGACTCGCATTTACTCTTACTTGTGGAAAAAGCAAGCTAGCACTTGCTACTCGTGGGTGTAATGACTCGCCTTTTCGAGTCATGTTCCTTTAACTATCCAAAAGCCAAGTCCTTTGTCATTCAGAGTACAGTCCTGTTCCTTTAACTCTCCAAATTTAGACCTGCCAGCCATGTCCTTTGTCATTCAGAGTGGTTCATTAACACTGGAATGCAGAGGTGGGGGAGGGGAGGAGTAATCTTCCTGTAGAAAGCAAATGAAGGCTGAGGTGGGGGTCTTGGGGAAAAAAAAGAGTCCAAACAGCTCCAGTGATCTTTGAAATATCCACATGCACATCAGAGCTGTTCATGGAAGAGTTAACTTGAGTTTTAAATAAAATATATTTAAAAATACAAGGGGAGTGAAGCACTCTCTTTTGGCTGGACAAAGTGCACCCGAAAATTTTAATTATTTATTTATTTAGTTTGAAGGGTCGGACACGACATAACGACTGAACAACAACAAAATTAATTAAATTAAAATGACTTGCCATGCTCCACACCGCCATGCTAAGCCTCCATGCCATGCCGCGCTACCGTGCCATGCCAAGCCTCCGTGAGCCCTCAAAGCCCCCACCACCGAGCCCCGAAAAGACGCCAGAGCTCCAAGGCTGTCTAGTAATTCTATATTGCAAGAGAGGAAGTACTCTGCACATCCACAACAGAATGGTAATTTGAACAATTTGTACTTTTCTAATATGGCCAAAGGCACTTCAGCCAAGCATGGCTGATGCCAAGCATGGTGTTGGCTCCATGGTGTTGGCATGGTGACATCAAAATTGTCTCTGTCTTCCCCCCCCCCCCGTAGCTGTCCATGTTTAAGTGGAACCCCCCCCTTTTTCTCTGTCACAAACTCCGTCTTCTGTTCAAGGTGATTACAGCTACTTAAAGCATAGGTGGCCAAGCCACGGCACGGATGCCACTTAGTGGCATGCAGAGCCTTTTGAAGTGGTACGCACAGCCGTTCCTACTCAAGCCAAGCGCTGGATTCACTCTGTTTCTCGACCCCTGCGCGCCTTTCCAAGACTGTGGCACTAGAGGGATCTCTGCACCCCACTGCACCTTATTCTTCTTGAGCTGTCACTGTGCTTTAAATATTTTCATTCCCTGAATTTTCATTTCATTTATTTATTTATTTAAGGGGCACGCTCAAGATTATCTACATAAAACGTGGCACATGGCGGTGTGCCACAGGCTGGCCACCACGGAGTTAAAGGAATGTAGCCAGAGGGAGAAAGTGAGAGAGAGAGAGATGTTTTCCCCTAAGAGGCCCACCGGCCCACCATTCCTTTTGCCCTTTGCTCATCCTCCTCCTCACTCCCTCCCTCCCCCATCCCTTTTATCCGGTGTGTTAGGGTTAGCCGAGAGACCAAGTGCAGCACCTTCCAAGGGAGGGAGAGAGAGAGCCTGTTTGTTTGGACTCTTGGTTTAGCTCTCAGCTTCATTTCTCTCTGAACTTGAACTGTGCCCCCCCCCCGAATATATAAAATGTATAGGTATAAGAACGTGCTCACTCTTTTGTTCTTGGTTCAGCCCCTGTGATTCGATTGGGCTGGACCCGTCTGTCACCCTAAAAGATTAAAGGAAACGCCTTGTACCTCTCTCTTAAGACTGTGTTTTGCAATTCCCTTTGGGTAGCAAACCCACAGCCACCAGGAAAAGCTGACAGGCCATTTGGCGGGAACAACACCATGTCAGTTTTTTAAGAACAGTCAAGAAGCAACACTCAGACCCCTAACCCTAACCCCACCCCCACCCCCACACACACACACTGCAGCCAGAGCAACAGGCTGGCTTAGGCACCTCAGACATTTCCCCTTTCCGTTTATTTAAAATATTTCAATGCCACTTTTCTGAAGCTCAGAGCAGTACACAACAAAATACAAATAAATGCATTTAAACAAAAAACAATTAAATCGATATAGATGCGGTTAAAAGGTGTAAAAACAGCAACATTAAAACAGCAATGGGAGGCCTATAGGTTCCTCCCTCCTCAGATGCCAAGCAGAATAGCTTTGCAAACCCCACTGGAAACCATGTAGAGAGGGGGCTGTTGTCCACCTCAGATTCTCTGGCAGTTGGATCCAGAGAGACGTGGTGTCGCAACAGAAAAGGTACCCAGAGCGTTTCCAACTTTTCAATTCCTCTTCGATGGGTGGGGCGCCCTGGCTGGAGTTTACACACTGTATTTGCACATTCGCTTTTCACGCCCGTGAAAACACTACAGGTAACAAGATGCAAAAACCCGTCCTCAGCCTCGAGTTCCTTCAGGGTCCACCAGACCCGAGGAGGAGCACGCTCAGCTCAGCCTCCTTCCGCAGAAGAAGGGCACTCTGCACGCTCTTCGAAGCCCTCTCCCCACTGCAGGCCCCTCACCTAGCACTCACCCAGCGCGGACACGTGGCGCACCGCTCCAGGCCGTAGCTGCTCCGAGTCCAGGAGGCAGAACCAGCCGTTGGGGTAGACGGGCGGAAGCTGCCCGGTGGATCGGCTCCTCCTGAGCAACCTGCGCGCGACATTTGCGCGGGTCCAGCCAGGCTCGGGGAAGTAGCCCAGGACCTCCGGAAGCCGGAGTAGCCTGAGTGGCCGGCGCACCAGCACAGCCACGGCTCCGCCGACAGCAGAAAGCGGCACCAGCAGGGCCCAGAGTCGCAGCAGCCCCGACGGCTCCTCGCTGCCCCAGCGCGTCTCCACGAGAAGGCAGAGCAGCGCTGTCCCTGCGCCCCACAAAAGCGCGCTCAAGCCCGGCCCCATCATCTGGCTGGTGCCTGCACCCTGGGCGCCACCGCCCTTATAGCCGCCGCTGGCTAGGGGCGGGGACAGGACGTGGCAAGGCAAGATGGAATCATCACACAGACACTGATGCCCCATAACCTTTTAAAATGAGAATGTTGCCAAGAGATGTGGGAAATATGTTTGATGCCAATGACTTGTGAATTAGAATGGAACATGTGCCAGAACAGACTGTATCAAGGAAGAACGCGATGGCCACACCGTGTTTGTGTTCCTGTGCCATGGGTGTGTGGAGACATGCTGTAAAAGGGATTCCCAAGCCATGAGTTATGCCAAGGGAAAAGCCTGATCAGCATTCAGCATTTCAGATGCCATGACCCAAAATGCTCACAGCACGTAGGCACACTCCATTATCTTCCCCCTCTCCATGGACATAGCCCTAAAGACTTGCGAAGTGACCAGTCTGGCAAGGAGAATCCACAAAAGAGAAGCAGATACCAACGTCTGGCCCTGGGAAGGCCAATCTACATCTCCTGCAACTATGGAAGTCATCTACCCTCCTCCCCTTCCCCCAGTGTTTGTGTCTTCAACCCCCAAAAGGTGTACGTCCAACCCAAATAAGGCAACTTCCTGTTTCAGTGTAGTAGCCACACTAACCCCTCCGTTTTGCATAAGATATGCATAAAAAGTAAGTTTGCCAGTTTCCTCTCGAGCTCCAGCTCTCTCTTTTTTTTATTTTGCCATATATATTTATATTTTATTGATATATTAAAACATAAAAACAATACATATTTCATAAAGTTATAGCAAGCGCGAAGCAATACATCCTACTAGCATACTATTCACTATTTTCTACATATAATTTCCAACTAAGCCAAAATAACATCCACATTCTATTCATTAAATCCGCATATCATCACATCATTCCTCTCTCTCTCTCTTAAAAAGTCAATAAATGGTTTCCAATTATTCACGAAAAAGTTAACTGACTTTTCCTTAATTAAAATTGTAAGTTTATCCATTTCAGCATAGTCCAAAACTTTCAGCCACCAATCTTCCAGCGAAGGTATCTCCGAATTCTTCCAATATTGTGCATATAAAATTCTTGCCGCAGCTATCATATATAAAAACAAAGTTTGAAATTTTTCGCCTACATGATCCTCCCACATACCCAACAAAAATGTTTCCGGTTTCATTTGAACCTTAATCTTTAAAATCAACTCAATCTGTTTATGAATCTGAGTCCAGTACTTCTTTGCTTGGGGGCATGTCCACCACATATGGTAAAAAGTTCCTTCTTGCTTTTTACATTTCCAACATCTATTCGTCACCTTCTCATACATTTTTGCTAATTTGCTTGGGGTTATATACCATCTATATATCATTTTATACATATTTTCTTTAATATTAACATTTAACGTAAATTTCAACTGTTTTAACCATAGTTGTTCCCATTGGTCCATTAAAATAACATGACCTACATTTTTCGCCCAATGAATCATACATTCTTTAACCTGTTCTTCTTCTGTTTCAAACTTCAAAAGCAATTTATACATTTTTGAAATTATCTGGTCTTCAGATTTTAATTGTACCTCCAATATTGATTCTTCTTCTACAAATCCATATGCCTTCTTGTCCACTTTAAATCTCTCCAAAATTTGAGCATATACAAACCATTGGCAATTAAAGTCTTCTTCCATTAGTTTTTCTCTTGACTTCATTGTACAGTCTCCTTGTGAAAAAAATTAATAAATTTCTGTATTTCCTTTCTCTTTTGGCACGCTACTTCCACCAAAGTGTGCTTCATATGGTGCAACCCATAATGGTACTTTTTCATAAAACCTCATTTTATATCTATTCCAAATTCACCATAATGCATGTCTAACATAATGATTTTTAAATTCTAAATTTGCTTTCACTTTATCATACCACAAATACCCATGCCAACCAAATCTCAAGTCAGAGCCTTCTAACTCCAATAATCTTCTATTTTGTAAATACACCCACTCTTTCAACCACACAAAACAACATGCTTCACAATATACTTTCAGATCCGGTAGTCCTAATCCTCCTCTCTCTTTTGCATCTTGAAGAATCTTATATTTCACCCTTGGTTTTTTCCCTTGCCAAATAAATTTAGAAATGTCTTTCTGCCATTCTTTAAATGGTGCATCAGATATAATCACTGGTATCGTTTGAAATAAGAACATCATTTTTGGCAATACATTCATCTTAATCACCGATATCCTTCCTAGTAAAGACAATTTCAATCTTTCCCATCTTAACAGATCTTTCTTAATTTCATTCCATACTTTAACATAATTATTTTGAAATAATGTACAATTCATACTCGTCAATACAATTCCCAAATATTTAACTTTTTTTTCCACCTTAAATCCTGTTTTATTCATCAGTTTCAGTTGATCTTGAATCTTCATATTTTTAGTCACTATTTTTGTCTTCTGTTTATTAACTTTAAATTCTGCAAGAGATCCAAATTCTTTTAATTTACTCATCAACAACTCTATATCTTTTAACGGATTTTCCAGCATTAGTACCAAGTCTTCCGCAAAGGCTCTTAACTTGAATGTTTCTTTCTTAATCTTCACACCATGTATTCTTTCATCTTGTCTAATATTTCTATTCAAAACTTCTAACACCAATATAAACAGCAATGGTGATAACGGACATCCTTGTCGCGTACCTTTTTGAATTTCAAATGTCTTAGCTCACCATTCACTAATACTCTTGCAGTTTGTGTCACATAAATTGAATTTATCCATTTATTGAAGTTTTCCCCGAAGTCCATTTCTTGTAAAACTTCTAATAAAAAAGACCAGTTCAAATTATCAAAAGCTTTTTCAGCATCTATAAATATTAATGCTAATTGCTTATCTATACGTTTGTCAAAATGTTCCAACATATCCACAACAATTCTTACATTCTCCCTCAAATTTCTTTTTGGTAGTAAACCACATTGATCTTCATGTATGAATTTTTGCAACATCTTCTTCATTCTCTCCGCTAAAATTGATGTAAATATCTTATAATCATTGTTAAGCAAAGATATAGGTCTATAGTTCTTTATACTACTTGAATCTTGTCCTTCTTTTGGTATCAAAGTTATGTTCGCCTCTTTCCATGAATCTGGCATTTTTCTATTTTGTAAGATATCATTCATTGTCTGTTGTAATGGAATACTTATTACATCTTCTAGACGTTTATAGAATCTCCCAGTCAAACCATCTGGACCTGGTGCCTTATTCAGCTTAACTCTCTTTATCGCAACTGCCACTTCTCTAGGCATGATCCTTTCATTTAACATTAATTTCTGATCTTCCAAAACTTTTGGTAAATTTTCCTTTACCAAATATTCCTTTATTTTTGCTGGTTCTACCTTCTGTCTTTTATATAAATTTGTATAATAATTTACAATTAATTTTTGTATATCTTCCTGTTCTGTATATATTTTCTCTGTCTCTTGTAACTTAGAAATAATTCTTTTCTCCCTCTCTTGCCTCAGTTTATAAGCTAAAAATTTTCCTGGTTTATTAGCATGTTCAAAATACCTTTGTTTTGCATACTTCATTTTAATTTCTATTTCTTTTGTTATCATCAGGGATAGTTGACTCTGTAAAATTTTAATTTGTTGTAAAACATTTTTGTCACCAGGTGTCCTCCTCAACTCTTGTTCTTTCTTCTTCATCTCTTCTTCAATCTTTTGAAACTTAATTTGTCTCTTTTTAGTCCATTCTGCATTTTTTTGTATAAAATATCCTCTTATAAATGCTTTACTTGCATCCCAAACCATTCTTTCTTCTGTTCCTTTATTCATATTTAACTCAAAAAAGTCTTTTAGTTTACTCTTAGCTTCTTCTATTATCTCTTCTTTCTGTAATAACAGTTCATTCAGTCTCCATCTATAAGTTTTAATTTTCTTCCTTATGGCCAGCGATATCGGATTATGATCTGAAATAGATTTTCTTAAAATCTCTGCTTTGGAAGTTCTAACAGCTATATCCTTTGACACCCAAAACATATCAATTCTTGAACTTGATCCATGTCTCTCTGAATAATGTGTGAACTCCTTAGAGCTCCCATTTTTCTGTCTCCATATGTCCAAGACCCCTAAAGTCTCCACCATTTCAAAAAAACTTTTAGGTAATTTCCCTTGATTGTGTTTTATTTCTTTTTCGGAACCTTTATCACTCAGCAGGGAGACAACTCCATTCCAATCGCCCAACAAGCAAAAACTACTATAAGAATAATTTGCCAACAAATCCATCAAATATCTAAAAAAATCCCCTTTTTGTTGATGTGGTGTATACACCCCCAATATTAACGTTTTTATCCCATCTAGTGTTACTTCCACTGCCACCCCTCTTCCTTTGTCATCTCTCATCTGCCAGCTCTCTCATCCTCTAGCTCACGGGTGCACAACATGCGGCCCCAGCGCTTGCGGCCCTCCGAAGTATTTCCGGTGGCCCCTGAAGAAATCGGGGATCCCTTGGTGCGCGTTGCTTACGAAGAGAGCGCCGAGGGATCTCCGATGTCTTCGCTCCAGCCGTGTAGCTGTGCAGCCTTCTCGCTCGGGTCGCCGAGCAAGAAGGACGAAGTCACTGAACCTTGCAAGCCCATTAGCCTGGAGGCTTTGAGGCCGTTGCTGAAGGTGGCGTTTGATCGCCGCCGATCAGCTGGAGTCTCCTGGCATTCGGCCGGAAGAGCCACGTCTCCTCTTGTGTGCCAACGGGCGTGGAGGTTTTGGGGCCTGTCCCGTTGGCGCTGTCGCTGCTTCATGTGAGGAGGAGGCTCGGATTCGCGGCGGGAGGGCAAATCCGAATTTTTAATTCTGTAAATATCTTTATTTATTAATATGTTGCTTTTCTGGATATTTTCCGGCTCAATATTTTCCGGTTCCTGAGGAAGTGACATCACGGTTCCTTGACACGTGCCCCCCCCCCGTGCGGCCCTGAAGAAGTTTAGTCTATTCATTTTGGCCCCTACCTACTTCCAAGTTGTGCACCCCTGCTCTAGCTCTAGCTCTCTGACTCTCTTGCACTGGCGTCGCTCGAGGTGGGGCAGAACGCTAAGTTCTGCAGTCAGCTTTCCGCCCCACCTTGAGCGATGCCAGTGCTCTCTTGCTCTCATCCTGATGGCCTCATGATCTTGTGCTCTCTGGCTCCCCCCTTCCCCCCTCTTAACTTTACTTTTCAGTCACTCTACTACAGACTTCGGAGCCTGACCAGTTCAGAGCCAATTTCTTTCTTTCCTCCTTTTCATTCACTGCTGGCTTCTGCCATTACTACCCTCCTCCTTACTCTTACACAGCGTTGCAGCCAAGGACAACCTCTCCAGGACTGGTAAATATCACCTATGTGCAAATCAAGGAAACCTGCTAAGTCTCTGTACTTTTCTATCTAAGTTTCCTAGCTCTGTATATATGGAGTGTGATTGGTTTTGTGTATGTATGTATGACTGAACTATCTAGTAAATATTGAAAGCAACCCATGTGTGTCCTCAATATTATTTAAAAACGGAATTCTGGGCTGGACTCTGGTATACACAAGTCTCAAGATCCCTGCATAAACCAATTGCCATATTTAAAAGCTATTCCCCACAATAATATTTGGCAATTTTGGTAACAACACCTCCCCATATAAGCCCAGCCCTCCCTCCCTCCCTCTCTCTCAGAGCACAGGGCGCGTGGCGTGGGGCTCCGTCCTCACACACCGACAACTTGGCACAAAAAACACTAGCACCCCACTCACTCACCTCACGGGCAGTGACCCTTTCTGATACAACAGTGCTAACAGCTGTACCGTGCAGCTCTCTCCGTGCAAGCTCTTGCTAACAAATTTCTGTCTCCCAGTTCTCTCCTCACAGGCACTTCCTGGCTCCAGCCACATCAAGTAGGTAAGGGGGGTAAGGTGGAGGTGAGCACTCTGGGCACAAGACATTACCACCACACCGTGCACCAAACACCCACCCTGCGTAGGGTAGGAAGCTCTTGCATGCAGATATGTTACATGATAGGTAACACCAGCTGTCTCCCACCTTTCTCTTTACAGGATCCTCCTTGGCCAGCAACACGCAGGAACGATGAGGTGGGGGAGCAAGCACACCCCGGAGGCTGCAAGGAGGGAACCCCTCCCCCAGCAGCCCCGATGTGACCGGATGCCAAACAGCCAGTCCTGCCAGGTCCCCAGGCTGCTGCTACAGGAGCTTCTGAAGCTGCGGCCACCCAGGTGAAGCTGGCCCAGGCAGCCCCGCTATGGTTCCAGTACAATAAAATGTCCCCAGGGCAGAGCTTTGGTTATACAAACGTCAAACAAACAGTCACACAAGCATCACCCCAGACAGTCCGTACCAGGCACTCCCCTGCACGAACCCCGTCCAGGAGCTGAAAAGACCAACACTGGGAGAACACACCAGGAACTCAGCCAGACTAAGCATGGGAGGGGGAGGTCGGAGTGTGCCTCCGGTAGACCACCAATGCCAGATAAAAAGCCTCTGACCAAGGCACCGCGCGCTGCTGCTCGGGAAAACCCACGGACATGCCACATCCTGATGGTGGCCGACCACATGTGGGTCATCGCAGCCACCATATGGGTCACGGCCGACCGCCAGAAGGCGTGATGATGGGAGTGTCGTGCGACTGTGGCTATTTATGACTCAAAATGGCCGCTGTGGCAGGGCAACGTCGGGGATGGTTGTAACAGAGGGTTGAGGTTCACAGGGCCGGTCCCAGTCTAAACAAGACCAGTTCACCCCAGCTCTGCACCTAACCAGGTCACTCCTGAACAAGGAGAGGTTCACTCCTAAACAAAGAGAAGGTAGCTGCCACCACCTGGGGTATACACCAGACCACTGAACCCCCAGGCTCCAATGTAGGAAAGTTGGCGTAGTGGAGCTAACCTCCCTCCCTGGAACAAGGGAGTCCAGCCACAAGGCTGTGAGGTGACTTATGGTAGATAGCACAGCTTACGCTGGGTATATGGTAGAATGGCTCAGGCGTCTCAGGCCAAGATCTAGCCCATTCAGTTCTCCCATTAAGCACATGTTGGTAATAATATAATGATGTTTATTTAAGACTATGCGGGCATAAATTCAAAGGCAGGTAATACTGCAAAGAAGACTCGACAGACATATTACAGTCTTACAGGATTAAAACAATAAAACTAAACTCCTAAAAGCTAACTGTTCCCTATCTCTCACCAAGAGTAGTTCCACCCCAGCCCCTGGAGGTTGTCTGGGGCCTTACCCATCAGATGGTAGGGTAGGGAAGATTCCATCAGGTTCCATACAAATCAGCGTGGAGCAAGATGGGAATAAGTTGAGATAGCAATGCGAAAAGCGAGAGATAGCCCATGTCATAAAGGGTTGGCCCTCTCAGCCTCAGTCTGGCACAGAACAAGGCCACGCAACCTTGGTTTCCCTTTATGGTTTTGTGAATCCACTCCTGGACAAGGAGGGCACTCCTGAAACAAGGAGAAATGGAACAACTATTCCTGGACAAGGAAATAGTAATAGTAGTGTAATGCGTGAATGTTGGGTGAATGTAGAATGGAGCCAAATTAGAACCAAAGAAGAACATAAGAAGATGGAGAACTCGCAATGCATGATGAGAACTGTTTAATTTGCATTGAAAGCAAGAAATTCCAAGACCCTGACTGCCAGTGCCTACATGATTGTTTAAAGAACACTCTCTTCCAAAGAGAAGGAATGTTATGGTACGAGCTATCACCCAAGCCGGATCTGTTGCAGGCAACTGAGAAGGGAAGGGTCTGGGATGCATCATAGTGACAGCGAAGAAAACCTTCATCAGACATTGACGGGAGATGCCTGCTTGAAAGTCACGAGGGCGGGCAGAAAGTGCAGCAGAAGGAGAAACCTTTAAAAGCAGAAGAAAGAAACTTGCAAAGTGTGTTCCTGCCCGCGGCAACTGGAGCTCCATCACTGTGTGAGTATGTTTGTGTCTGTGTGACTGTGTGAGTGAATGAGAGCTCCCTCTTGGTTCTTGGTTTCTGTATGTCTTGTCTAAAATAAATGTTACATGCATGGTGATTTAAATCCAAATTTGGTGTCACAGTGTCTATGTAGAATCTCGAGGGGAAGGCTTCGGGAAGGGAACGGGGCTTCACTACACGCTTCCAGATACAAAGAACTGCTCTATCAGGGCATAACAGTAGAACTGCCACCAGCCAGGAATGCCTCCTGACCCTTTCCGCTCCAGGCTACGGAGAAGGGGTACAGAGTGAACCGTTGGTCCTCTGGACTGCCTGAACAAGGTAGCCAGGGATACAACGTGCAAAACACAGGTAGTACGTGACAAAGCTCACAGTCTTCCAGGACTTAGACTCCTTAGGTTCCAAAGAAAACACTCCCAGGTAAAATAGATAGGTGGTTTTTTGTTTAGGCTACGCAAAAGCATAGTAGAATACTTAAAAGTTACAGGCAGCATTAGCTGCTACAGAAAAGGCATAACACTTCAGATACAGAGATACAAACTCAAAATAATAAAGGAATAACTCCTCAGCTAAATACATGTCCCTAGCACTCACCAAGATAAGAAAGGATTGTCAGCCATCCCAGCGAGGATGGTACAGGGCAGACTCGCCCGATGACGGAGGGCTAAAGCCAGGCCATAGGAGTAGTAGACAGGAAGACTGTCTCCAACAAAGACAAGTTAGAGAATAGAAAGAATTCAAAAATGGTTTCCTACAGAATAGTTTAAATAGACTTTTGGGGTCAGGTGATTGACATAGGAGGGGAACAGACCAATCAGAAGGTGACACACAGGGAAAGCTCTCGAAAATGAGATCAACTCCTCGCTCCCCCTCCCAACTTGAGAAGCGCATGATGTTGAGCGCAGGTGTGGGAACTTAATTGGGAAGAAGTTGCACTATCACTGTTCCCATGCAGATAAGGGGTGAGCAGGGCTACTCAAAGCAGTGCTCTCAAGGCCTCTGGCCACCTGCCAATCACTAGGGCTCTGCAGCAGGCAGGCAGAAAAACCAAGACAGGAAACCCAAAATGGAGTCAGACCAAAGAATTAGAGATCTTCACTACAGCCCACCTTAAAGTAAGCCACATAAGTACATTTTAGAGATGTCCAATGATTGACAGGTTATGTCACCCAATGGAAGACGGATCCGCACAGTTTCTTCTAGAAGGTTACGCAACCCATGCTCACCCCCTCCCAACTGGGAGTCATCCACAGGTGTTCCTGGTTAACTAGGATGGCCTCGCCAGCTATCTCGTTCCCACCAGAAGAGTTCCCATGATGCCTTGCCAGCATGGCCAGTGCTGAGAGTGCAAGAGAAAAAATTGAAAAGTTTCGAGAAAGAATTGAAACTGTGTTGCATATGATTATATCATGCCCTTTATATGATGATCTCCGCTCACTCTATCTAGACCCGATTTTTGGAGGACTAGGAAAACTGCCTGAGCAAAGTGTGTTATGTTACCTTCTTAGGGTCATTGATCTTGAGGTTTTATCCAGGATTGTTGCTTTTCTAAAGTGCTTGAGAAGAACCACCTGGAGAGAGAGTTTGGAAGAGTTGGGGCAGCTACAGCAGGGAAGGCAGCTGAACACTAAGTGGTTTCTGCCTCTCTCACCCCCACAGGTATTTCAGCTTGCGACTCACCGGAGGCGCGAGCCGAAGGGCGAGAGCCTAAGGGCTCTTTGCCCGTGGCTCTTCGCCCAGTGGATCGAAGACCAGGCAGGCCAGAATACTGCATCCAAGCTGCTGTTATCCAGTGGGTCACCACCAACTGTCAGTCCCCACCCTTCTCCATGCATGCTGCTTATTTGTGCACAGGACACCTTAAGGAGATTGGAGCAACCATGTCAGCATCGAGAGAAAGGTTTGTATGTTGGTGAGGGTTGAGTGTGTAGGATTGGGATGGTTGTTAAGTGTGGGGATTCTGTGAATGGGTTAGGGGAGTACTTAACCTTGGTCTCAGTGAGAGGGAGGCCTAGGGGGGACGAGTGGGACCTCTGCCCTGGTGAGAGGGGGGCAAGGGGTGTGGGGTGCAGTGACCCGAGCCTCAGTGAGAGGGAGGCGGGGGTTGCTGGACAGGAATGGTTGGGGTTTGGATGAAGCGCTTTTAGATAGTGGATTGACTGGGGAGTGTGGTAGTGACTGAAAGTGGTGTGGAGTGTGTGAGATTTTTTGGTTGTGTGGTTAGGAGGGAGGCTCCGCTGAAGGTGTTTGTCACCTCGAGGGAGTCTAGGGGAGGGGCGGGCAGCCACCATTAGCAGAGTGATTGGTCACGGAAGATATGGCGGTGGGGGCTGGGCAGGCCGTTTCAGGAGAACGAGGGTCAGTCACAGGCAGACTGTCCCCCTTTCTGGCCCTTCTCCCATCCCTCTGACCCTTGGCAGTCTGGGCAACAGTCCCCTGAGTCTGAAACTGCTGCTCTTGAACGCCAGGTCAGTCAACAATAAAATCTGCCTAGTCCAGGATTTAATCCTGGATGAAGGCGCTGACCTGGTGTGTATTACGGAGACCTGGCTGGATGAGTCGGGAGGGGTAAGTCTCTCCCAGATGTGCCCGCCGGGTTTCCGGGTATTGCAGCAGCCACGACTACAGGGGCAGGGAGGTGGAGTTGCGATAGTCTATCGTGATACCATCCATCTCACTGGATACCCTGTCCTGCGGTCCACTGGGTTTGAGTGCCTCCATGTCGTGTTGGAAGGGCAAGACAGAATAGGGATTCTGTTGGTGTACCGCCCACCATGCTGCCCAACAGTCTCCCTGCCTGAGCTGACCGGGGTGATCTTGGTGGTGGCATTGGAGTGCCCTCGCCTATTGGTGTTGGGGGACTTTAATGTCCACGCTGAGGCCCCAAGGACAGCTGCAGCTCAGGACTTCATGGCCGCCATGGCAACCATGGGTCTGTCTCAGATAATATCTGCCCCGATGCACGATGCGGGACACACGCTGGACCTGGTGTTTACTGCTGGACAGGTGGATGGTGATCTGGATGTGGAGGAAATTAACATCACTCCTTTGTCATGGACAGATCACTTCCTGGTGGGATTTAGGCTTATCGCAACTTGTCGCCTCCGCAGTGGTGAGGGACCTCATTCTATGGTCTGCCCCCGGAGGATGATGGATCCAGATGGATTCCTGAGGGCTCTGGGGGACTTTCCTGTTGCCAGAGTCTGTGACTCACCCAGCGCCCTGGTTGACCTCTGGAATGGGGAAATGACCAGGGCTCTGGATCTGATCGCTCCTGAGCGTCCTCGACCTAGCCGCAGAGTCAGAGCTGCCCCTTGGTTTACTGAGGAGCTGCGGATGATGAAGCGACAGGGCAGAGGCCTAGAGCGACAGTGGAGGAAAACTTGTGCTGACTCCACGGGCTAGAGCTCACTTCAGAGCCTATTCCGTGGCGGTGGCAGCAGCTAAGAGGGCTTTCTTTTCTGGCGGCATCGCATCTGCGGAGAACCATCCAGCTGAGCTTTTCCGTGTGGTCCGGGGCCTGCTCCATCTGCCCCCCCCCAGTAGATGGGGCGGAACACACGGTGGTTCGCTGTGATGAGTTTGCAAAGCACATCGTGGACAAAGTCGATCAGATTCGGCATGACTTGGATGCCACATTAGTAGTATCTAATGATGTCCCTGAGGCACCTGTCTGTTCTTCTTCCTGGGATTCTTTTCAGCTTGTAGAACCTGAGGATGTGGACAGGATTCTTTGGAGTGTGAGACCGTCCGCTTGCCCGCTTGACCCCTGTCCGGCATGGCTGATTAGAGCTGCCCGGGCGGGGCTGGCTGAGTGGACGGGGAGGGTGGTAAATTCATCTCTGAGGGAGGAGGTGGTGCCGCCGTCTTTGAAGCAGGCGGTGGTGCACCCCCTCCTGAAGAAACCCTCCTTGGACCCCACTATTTTGAACAACTTCCGGCCAGTCTCAAATATCCCGTTTCTGGGCAAGGTGATCGAGCGGGTAGTGGCGTCCCAGCTCCAGAGGGTCTTGGAGGAAGCTGATTATCTGAATCCATTCCAGTCTGGCTTCAGGCCGGGGTTCAGGACAGAGATGGCCTTGGTCACCTTGGTGGGTGATCTGTGCCGGGGACTGGACAGGGGGAGTGCGTCCCTGTTGGTCCTGCTGGACCTTTCAGAGGCTTTTGACACCATTGACCATGGTGTCCTCCTGGGTCGGTTGGCTGGGTTGGGGCTTGGAGGCACCGTTCTGAGGTGGTTCCGCTCCTTCCTGGCTGATAGATCCCAGAAGGTGGTGCTGGGGGATGCTTGTTCGGCACCCTTGCCCTTGAGGTGTGGGGTGCCACAAGGGTCAATTCTATCCCCCATGCTGTTTAATATCTATATGAAGCCGCTGGGAGAGGTCATCCGGGGGTTTGGGGTAGGGAGTCATCAGTATGCGGATGACACCCAGCTCTTTCTCTCCTTTCCACCCGACTCCAAGGGGGCGGTCGATGTCCTGAATCGTTGTCTGGAAGCAGTTGGGAGCTGGATGGGGGCAAACAAGCTGAAATTAAATCCTGATAAGACAGAGGTTCTTCTGGTCCAGAAGTCTACGACTCAGGTACTGGATCATCGTCCTGCTCTGAATGGGGTTGTACTCCCTCTGAAGGAGCAGGTCCACAGCTTGGGGGTTCTCCTGGATGCGCAGCTGCTCCTGGATTCTCAGGTGGCGGCTGTGGCCAGGGGGGCTTTTGCCCAGCTTCGGCTGGTTTGCCAGCTGCGAACGTACTTGGATCGTGCAGACCTGGCCACAGTGACCCATGCCCTAGTGACATCTAGACTAGATTACTGCAATGCGCTCTATGTGGGGCTGCCTTTGAAGACTGTTCGGAAACTGCAACTAGTGCAGAATGCGGTGGCCCGGGTGGTTGTCGGGGCCTGTCGGTTCGACTCAGTCGGACCGTTGCTTCGGCGGCTACACTGGCTGCCGGTTCGTTTCCGGGCACAATTCAAAGTGCTAGTTTTGACATTTAAAGCCCTTAACAGCTCGGGTCCAGGGTATTTGAGGGACCGCCTCCTTCCTTATAATCCGACACGTACTCTGAGGTCATCAGGGGGAGCCCTGTAAACCGTGCCGCCATTGACGGAAGTGAGGGGGATGGCGGCACGGAATAGGGCCTTCTCAGCAGTGGCGCCCCAATTATGGAATTCCCTCCCCCTGGAATTAAGAACGACTCCCTCTTTAGAGACCTTTTGGCGGGGCCTTAAGACGTTTTTATTTAGGACAGCTTTTGATGTCTGACATGGTGGGCTGACCTTTTAACAAATGGCTTTTAACATATGTAAATTCAGGTGACCCACTTGGGTTGTTTATTTTAAATTGTTTTAATTAATTATTTTAATGTGTATATATGTGTTTTAATATTGTGTTGTAAGCCGCCGAGTGCCCTCGGGAGAAAGGCGTGGTATAAATTCTTTAAATAAATAAATAAATAAATAAATATAAAGTTGATGGCTGACCGACAGAAGCACATCTGTTAGCTGTTTGGCACAGGGGAAATGGGGTGATCGGTTTTATTTTGTGTGTTGTGCTGGGTTCAGTATTTGATGTTCTTTTATGTGTATCTGGTATGCGTATGCCAATAAAGGTTACGAAACAAACAAAACAATATTACGGCAGCTGAGTATAGTGCAGAGCAGAGAAGAGAAAAGGGAGGGATTGTACTGAAACTTGTGTTCAATTTGATGTGAAATTTGTGCAGTGTTGTGTTCCTGTGCTTTGTGTAACACTTTGTCCTTTTCTCCTTTGAATGTCATTGGTTCTGCTTATTAAACCAGCTCTCAGGCTACTGAGGTCCTTTTGAATCTGTGCCCTCAAAAATAGTTGCGACCCTCCCAGTTTAGTGTCACTTGCAAATTAGTTAAATTAGGTGTCCATTCCAAAGGCCAAGATGCGGAATGGTGCAGGAAATGGAGCCCCCGTATCCCCATGTAGCTTCACCCTCCAAATAGTTTTTCATTCCAATTGACAAAAGTTATCATTTTTCACAAATAGCTGTAATTCAGTTCTGTGGCTTCCAGAATTCTGTATCCTGCCATGATGACACGACGACATCTCGGTGGAGCAAGAGATGACTCTGCTTGAATTGCAGTCCCTCTGTTGGAATTATTTGTCCAAAGGGGGTTTTCTCCATGTTTTGTGGGGTGTGATGGGGTCTTTATCCTACTCTTGGCCCAACTGGGTCAGTGGCTGGCAGGTTTCAAAGAGACAGTCAAAGGGAACAGGCTGGTCCTGCTGCAGAAACGGGAGGCTTGCTGGCACTCCCCAGCCAGATGTGCCTCCCAAGATGTCTCCTCAGCCACATGTGCCTTGGATGAGGCCCAAGCTGGTGCTTGGAGGGTGGGGACATGGAGTGAGAGGAGCATCGCGTGCTGCCTCCCCGAAGGAGGGAGGGAGCAATTGGGTAGACTCTCCCTGCTGGAGAGTCCCCCTGACTTGATTGTAGAAGAACAGCAGGGAGGTTGCGTTTCTGAGCCAGCTGCTTAACCCTGATAGGATGTTCCTGTGGAGGGGCCTGGCTGGCTCAAGGGAAGCATCTCACCTTTATAGGTAAAGGTAGAGGTGACCCCTGACAATTAAGTCCAGTCGTGTCCGACTCTAGGGTGTGGTGCTCATCCCCATTTCAAAACTGAAGAGCCAGCGTTGTCCGAAGACACCTCTGTGGTCATGTGGCCGGCGTGACTCTCCTTGCCGCAGCGCGTAGCATGCAGCTGGAACACGGAGCGCTGTTTACCCACAAGCGGTACCTATTTATCTACTCGCATTAACATGCTTTGGAACTGCTAGGTTGGCAGGAGCTGGCCAAGCAACGAGAGCTCACCCCGTCGCGGATTCGAACTGCTGACCTTTCGATCGACAGCTCATGGTTCAGCGGTTTAACCCACTGCGCCACCCGCTGGCCTTTATACTGGACCTCAAAAGGAGACATGGGGGTAGGTCCATGCTTACATCATTACAACTCAAGTTGGGGGGCTACTGACCAACCAGGCCCCCCTCTAGCTACTGCTACAGCCTTACTGACAGGCCGCTGTCCTGTACTGTAACCAAAATTGGTGGGAACCTGAGTTAGCTCTGTTTCCTCAGGGCCCCATAAAACCGGAGACGGTCCCTCTACCTGAGGCTTTTCAGAGGGTGCTTGATACAGAGTGGGGTACCCCTACACTCTGTATCAAGCATCCTCTGAAAAGCCTCAGGTAGAGGGACCGTCTCCGGTTTTATGGGGCCCTGAGGAAACAGCCCTAGAAGCCGATCGAGATTGGTCAGGAAGGGTCTCGGAGGTGGAAGGCGGGGCTAGATTCAAAGATGTCACTACTTTATTCAGCATCCTGGGAAAAACGTCATGAGGAAAAAGGCGATCAAGTTTGGACTCTTGCGAGAAATCATCATCCCCTGAAAGTTCCCCTTCCTCCTTACTGGAGCCAGGGGAAGAGTAATCCTCAGAGGACTGAGAGGGAGACAGTTCGATCACTACATGCCTCCTGCGTTTCCTCGTAGCCTTACTCTTGTATCCTTTCACAACTTTACCCCTAGGGATCTTGCGAGAACGTTTGGATAACGTTAGTTCCTCCTCCTCGGAAGCTGAAGAGAGTAAGGAAAGGGGGCTAGGGGACCTCCTGCGCTTATGGCGCTGGGAAGACCTGGCCGGAGCTCTGGGATCAGCTCTTAAAGCTCCTTTAACCGCTTCCTGGACCGCCCGTGAAATTTGAGCCTGAATGGCTGCGTCTAGGGGTTGTAGTTGCTTGGAGGAGCCCTCCCCCGCTGTAACGGGCTCATCCGCAACGGTGCACGCCGCTTGGACTTCCTCTGCCATAATAGTAAAGAAGGGTCCCCCGTCAAGAAACAAGAAAAATCGCTTACCCGATGTAACCACGACGGGGAGATCAATGCGCTCCCCCACAGCGCGCCGCCTCGGGGCTAAGCCGGCCGAGTGAAAAGAAATCTCCGGGCCGCAGCCGCTCGGAGATCGGGGGATAGAGCACGCTGTATGCACGGGTAGAAGCGGCCTCTTGGAGGTCCGATCTATCGCCGCGTCAGCTGCCAAGAAGCGGGAGGCATTGGGCGACGCCGGATCGGCCACCGCCTTAGCGCCTCAGCGCGAGGTTTCTCCCTCCTGAGGAAGCACCAAGATGGCGCTGACGAAAAGCGCGGACTGCGGCCTCCCGGTGCGGCGAGGCCGAGCTGCGAAGCGCTGAGGTAAATCACCAAGCTCTCCCAGTCTGACAAAAAGAACAGGCAAAAGCGAAAGGAGGGAAGAAGGCAGAGGAGGAAAAAGGGAAAAAACGGAGAGAAGACTAGGAAAAGGCAAAAAATAAAAGAAAATAGAAGAACAGTTTCCTATAGTAGCTGTGGAGCCAGAAAGCGTGCGACCTGTCTCGAAGAAGGCAAGATCGGACTGGGGTCTGGGAAGCCCCTCCCACGGGGAGGAGACAACTTCAGCCAAGCCGATCCTGCCTTCTAAGTGGGAGGGACTACCCCACAGTCATGAATGCCCTCTTCCTCAATCCAGAGAATAGGCCCCTTCTTCCCCCTTAGGAGTTGGTTTTCTGACAGCCAACAAAGGCGTTCAGTCAGTATCCCGAGTAGCTCCATCATACATAGCCTGAGGGAGCTCCATCAACAGCCACTTCTGTGCAGGGATGTGTTCTCGGCAGCAGAGGAGTCACTGTAGCGTGGCCCGCGGGGCTGAGCGCCCCAGGTTGAGGTGCGTAGAAGGGTGACGTGCCTGTGCACTTCACCCGGGAGGCCTCAGACTGTCCTCCCGGTCCTGGGCTCCTGGGCCTTCTGAGGAAGGCCCACTGCGCGAACGTTATTTATAACGTGTTTAGCGCATGCGCAGACCGTTCCTGAGGGAAAAGGGCTGCCCTTTTCCCAGCGAGCCTTCCTCAGAAGGCCCAGGACAGCCGGCCGGGGAAGACGTCCCCGAGCGGCTGCAACAATTGAGTGTCGGGGGGAGGGGTCACTAGGGTGACGCTCGCGCCCAGCCCTGGGCCCTAGTGACGTCTCTGTCGGCAGGTCTGCTCCAGCTCTGGGCTCTGCCTCCGCGACCTAAGGCACATGTGAGGGGTGCCGTCCCCATTTTGCTGTACTTCTTAGCAGGGGCTCCACCACAGCTGCACCAAAGGTCTCCTCATGCACTTATTTATTTATTTAGCCTGGCTGGCATCAGTAGTGGTAAACGTGTTGCCCCCTTGCAAAAGTCTTTGTTCAGCCTTTCAAGTACCCCAAGATCTCTCTCCTGATCCTTCACAGACAGCTCAGAACCCATGAACGTGTATGTGAAGTTTTGATTTCTTGCCCCAATGTGCATCACTTTACACTTACTTACATTGAAGCACATCTGCCATTTTGCTGCCCATTCTCCCAGTTTGGAGAGATCCTTTTGGAGTTCTTCACAATCCCTGCTGGTCTTCACCACCCGGAAAAGTTTAGTGTCGTCCGTAAACTTGGCCACCTCACTGCTTATCCCCAACTCCAGGTCATTTATGAACAAGTTGAAAAGCACCGGTCCCAAGACCGATCCTTGGGGCACACCGCTTTTCACCTCTCGCCATTGTGAAAATTGCCCATTGACACCCACTCTCTGTTTCCTAGTCTTCAACCAGTTCCTTATCCATAGGAGGACCTGCCCCCTTATTCCCTGACTACGGAGTTCTTTCAGGAACCTTTGATGAGGAACCGTGTCAAACGCCTTCTGAAAGTCCAGATATATAAATGAGTTTCCTCGCCCTGCTGCTGAACTTGCCCAGCTGCTAAACTCGCGTCTTGGCACTTCTTCCCAATGAGGCACTGACTCCCAGTGAGGCACTCGCTGCTCGTGGAATCCTTGCTAGTTCAAGGCGATTGGCAGTAGCAGGGACCCTTTTAGAAGAGGTTTTCACAGAGTGGAATGCCTCTTAGGACCCAATCCTATCCAACTTTCCAGCGCCGCTGCAGTGCAGCCTTGAGGAGGCCTCCGCGACTGCCTCCCCCCATAGCGGGATGCAGCGCACACCCTGTTGCTGTTGGAACAACTGCATCAATGCTGGCAAGTTGGATAGGAATGGGCCCTTAGAGTACTTTTCCCAAAAACTAAAGCTGGGATTACAGCACTGTTAAAAAGCACAAGGGATCTTTTAAGGTTAAACTTACCAACAAAGCATTGCAGCCCTGCTGCTGTCATGGGTGTTGGGCAGCTGGCAGCAAGCCAGGGTGGTTTCTGCTGCAGACTGAGCTGGAACAGTCCTGCTTTTGCACAGCCTTTAAAGGGACAGATTGCCCTGTGCGGCTCCGTGGGGGTGTGGGGGGGAGATAAACAGAATGGTCTGTCAAAAGCCATCTTGTCTCTTCTCCCCCTCCTCCCAAAAATGAGTGTTAATGTGGGCAGGTGATGCTAGTTTGACAGGCAGGGGAGAAAGAGATAAGAGGAAAGACAAGAGGCATCTGCATTTTTATCCAGACCGACACAAATTTCTAATCCTTTTGACAGAAAAGCATGAGTTGATTGGCTAGTCTTCTGTTCAAACCTGGGAGGGGGGGGCATTACAAAGATGGCTATGCCTGTTCCCCATTCTCTGTAGCCAAGTCTTGGACAGTGTTACCCCTCTGCTATGGAGTAACAACTGTAACAACTCAGTTGTTATGGAGTAACAACTGTTGCTCCCCTCTTTGGTTGTATGTATTAAGAACTTGGCTCCTTACCAGGGTGGGGAGGAGAAGACAAGTTTTCTGGGGCAGAAACAGCTACCCATCTTTCCCACAGTGCTGTGTGTTCATTCCTTTTGTTGTAGGTCAGTGTTCCCGGCAATACCAAGAGATGCATTTAGTGTGCGTTTCTCTACCGGTACCTGCGTTATGGAAATCTAATGTCATCTTTAAAGCGGAAAAGGAACGTTGTAGGTGAGACCCTGAAGAAATTGCAAATGGCTTGTGTGAGGTGCAGTGGTGCTGGGGTTAACTGCCTGTCCGGGCCCACCCGTCTATTCACCGGAGGCCGGGGTCTGGCCCGGACCCGCGACCCCGGGCGATACAGGAACCGCAGGTGGTCTCCGAAGGCAGGCCCGTGGAGGGCGACGAGGCTCCACCCGACAGAGACGACCCCGCCGACCTGCACAAGCTGAAGGCGGGCCGGTCGGGACCGCAGAAGGCGAGGCCCGCCGTCCCGAGTGGAGAGGAGAAGGCGACGGCAGAGCAGCAGGCCCCGCCCACCTGCGTCGAAGTGAGGAAGGGCGGAGGGAGCCACAGGGGGCGGACCGACGCGAAGAAAAGGAGGCCGGAGGACAACGGGGAGATCAGGAGATCGGAGCGCCGACCCCCGATCGGGGCCTTAGGGCCACGATCGGGGGCCTGCCGATTAGGAAGAGCCGGGCCAGCATTGCCTCCCTGCTCTGGGGAGCACAGAGGGCCAGGGAAAGCCCGGGAGAGAGGTTGGAAGGGGCGGCAGAAGGAGGAGGAGAAAGAGGTCAGGCACTAGGACCCCGGCGACTGCAGGTGGCCGGGGCAGGGCCGACAACAGAGGGAGGAAACGGGAGGGGCAGTAATAAAGAAGGATATTTAAGGCCAGGTCTCGCCCGTGATGAGAGGGCGGAGGAGCAAGGAACCTGTCACGCGGTGTTGGAAGACTAGATAGAGAGCTCCTGTGAAGCCGGGCAGAGGCGGACAGCGGTAAAGCAACCCCCACCCTGACCCCATTCTGTGGCATAAACCTGAGCCTGACTCTACAGAGGGAGTCTATTCGGGTAATTAGCACTAGAGGTCGACCCTCCAGCGGAAGAGGCAGCCGCCTCTGGACTCCAACCTACCAGAACTGCTCGACCGGCTGCCACCCCGGGGCGGGTTGCATGGACCTCCGGGTATTTGAGACCTGCCAGGCTGCCAACTTACCCACCTAAACTGGACAGCTCGAGAGACAAAGAGGCCTTCTCGACCCCACCCCCTTCCTCTCCGGTGCAAGGTACTGTACACTGCCATTTCAGGCAGCGGAAGGGAGGGAATGGCGTAAAACCAGCCAAGTAGGGGAATTCATTGAAAGCCTGTTGTCCTCTCTATTGTTCATGAAGGCTACCATCGTGGTTCTAAAGAGCCTGTGCTGTCAGTTATGAAGCCCTAGATGTGAGGAAATTTTTTACAGAAAAAGGAAAAAAATTACAGAAAAAGGAAAAAATATACAGGTATTTTTCTACAGGTATTAATGAATATTTTTCTTAATCCTTATAAGTTTTACTGTGTTTAATATTTCAATACCAGTAGCATTAATTTATACTTTTGTAGCAACATACTATTTTTATAAAATAAAAGTACCACCACTGGCGAATCTTCACATTGGGGTGGGTGGGTGGACGAATTGTATGAGGGCAACCAGTCCTCCTACTGAACAATGTACTGTATTCAAAAAAGGAGATTTATCTACTGTCACGCTTGCTATGTGTTAATAAACGAGAGAGAAAAAGCCAAACCAGCCTCGTGTTGTGTCGTTAGGCATCTCCTCCCCTGCCCCGCCAGCGCATTCTCGGCACACACTGGTTAGCTAACATATGCGAGAGAGGATTTTGAGTTCATAGCTTCAGCAGGCTAAGGGCTCAATCCAACCCAACTTCCCTGGCTATTCTGGCCTTAGCTAGGCCATAGTTAGGCTGCTGCTATTCCTGAGTTAGGTAGTCCAGAATATCTGTGGCCCAGCACCAGCCCAGGATCAAGCCAAAACTTACCTCCGAAGCAGGCAGGCTCCCGCAGCTCGGCGTCTGTCTCGCGCATGCTCCACACCCTTTCCGCACTTGTCAGTGCTGATCGACTGCAGCTGCTGCAGCGTCCTTGGCAGCCCGGTCGGCAAGGGCCCGGGTGCAGGCACCGGCAGCTGCCCCACGTTCGTAGCAACACGGTTGCTAGGGGCCTGGGCACAGGTGCCGGCACTCTGTTCGCACCCGTCACGGGACGGTCGCAGGACAGTCGCCGGAGGGTCGCAAAGACTGTGGCAACCGCCACAGGGCACCCTGTGCCTCAGCCACCTGCTGGAGGGGAGAGTCCCCGCCCCCCCACCTGCAACAGGCGTTGCCAACCCCATGCCATGGGGGGGTTGCACATGGGTGTCATATGGGGGAGCGGGGAACCTAATGGCCGCTGCCACGGCGCATGCGCGACGGGTGCCGTTCGTGTGGCGCGCGGGTGAACCCCGGTTGCCGAACGGGTTTGACCCAGGTGCGGCTGCCACGAGCGGTTCTGCTACGGGCGCCATAACAGCTTTCATTGTTTGCCTGCCCGGGCCGCCCCCTGACTCCCCCCCCTCCGTGGCTTGGGGGTCTACCTGCCCTCCTGCTGCAATCTCCCTGGGAAGGTATTGGCAGCGCCTGGCTGGGATTTGTGCAGGGGCTTGACTGGTGGGGGCTGTCTGTGTGTGAGGGGCAATGCTTGTGTAACGTTTGGCACATGGGTTTCAAGGGGGCTCTGCCCAAGGGGCGTCTTTATTGTTCCAGAACCAGAGCAGAGTTGGCCAGGCGAGGCTGGCATGGGTGGTCACAGGCCCAGAAGCCGATCTTAAAGCAGCAGCAGCAGCCCAGGGACGTGGAGGCATGGGCTCTTCCCCTGTGGAACTGCAGCCTGCAGAACAAAAGGGGAGGGGAAACAAGTACTATAGCCAGGGGGTGGTGCAGGGGGTGGTGCAGCAGCAGCAGCTGCTGAGGAACGTTGCAGGACTGGCTCCTTGGCATGTGGCTGCATCGAGGCAGGCAAATGTGAGGCTCCCTCCCTGTAGCCCCTGGGGTGCTCCCAGTAAGGTAGGTGGCGGAGGATGTTCCTGGGAAGACAAAAAACAAGGGGGAGTTTAAAGTCCTCTTGGTGTCTGGTTAGGCTTACCAGATCTCCAACCGGGACAAAGTGCTAGACCTTTAGGAGAAGGAATGTGGGCAGGTGTAGCTTGTTAAACCTTACCTCACAATCCTAGGCATGTCTACTCAGAAGCAAGCTCCATTGTGTTCAGTGGGGCTTGCTTCTGAGTAGACATGCCTAGGATTGTGCTCTAAGGTTCAACAAGCTACACCTGCCCACATTCCTTCTAGCACTCTGTCCCGGTTGGAGATCTGGCCTAAACATGACACAGCAATACACAAACACTCACCTGTCAGTAGACCCTGTGGGGACTAGAGAGAGAGAGAGAGAGAGAGAGAGAGAGAGAGAGAGAGCTGTTGTCTTCAGGCAAGTAACATTTCCACATACATGGAGGGTTCTGTTACCATGGCAAACAGGCAGATATCAGAGAACACAGTGGCTACAGGCAGAAATCCTATCACACATTTGCTTACAGGCAGATATCAGAGAACACATTTGCTTACAGGCAGATATCAGAGAACATTTCAGCACAGACCCCCCTGCTCTTACCTGCTGGTGTTGTGGCCATAGCCAGGGGTTGCCTGTGGGGGGGGGAAAGAAGCTGGGAGAGAGGCATTGGTTAGCAAGAGCTTGCATGGAGACAGCTGCCCAGGCACAGCTGTTAACAGTTTGGCCACAGCCAGAGAAGCTCTCTCTGCCCTTGAGGGGAGCAGAGAAGAGAAGTCCAGAGAAAACAGAGAAGTGAGGTGTTTGTGAATTTTGGAGCCAAGTGGTCCCCTCCACCACCGAAGTCCCACTTTGTGACTGTGGGGGACAGAGCCCCACGCCACGTGCTCTGAGAGAGAGAGGGAGAATGGAGGCCTGGGGCTGGGCTTTTGTGGGAAAGAGGCTGGGTGCTGCTGGGTGCTGATTGGGTGCCTATCTTTGGTCATATCCAGACATTCCTGCTGCTATTCCGGCCTAACTGTGGCCCAACTCGGGAGTTGGCTCGTGGCGCACGTTGTGCACATGCGCGGCGTTTTTGGTCCACCCGTCCTAAACTCGTCCTACGTCCGTCACAAACTTGCCGTAAATTCGGCCTAAACGGTGCTATTCCGTCCTAAATCGCCCTAGGCTGATTTTAGCACGGGATAGCACCGTTTAGGCCAGAATAAGACTTAGGTTGGATTGGGCTATAAGAGAATTAAATGTTTTTTAAAAATACAGCTAAATGCTTTCTAAACAGGTGGTGTTCTCTTCCCCCTAAAGCAGGGGTGGGGAACCTATTTGGGGTGGGGGGGCATTTTCCCATGGGGAAAATTGGTGATGAGGCTGGCTGAAATTTTTTGGGGGCCCCCACCGCAAATTTGACAAACACTCCCCCGTGAATTTACCGCTCCCACCCACCGACCGCTCGCCCACCCACCCACCGCTCGCTCTCGCTGGAGCCTCCTTTAGCAAGTGACAAGTGTTTAGCGGAAATTGGGCTATCTGTCTAGGCTCAGAGGCTGATCTTGCCATCCCCACCATGATGGAGAAGACGGGAGCTGGGTTCCTTGCATTTGAGTGCCCATGGTTAAAACCACACACACACACACACACACACACATATTAAGTGGCACTGCTGGGGGCTACAGTAGACAACAAACGTTTGTATCTCCTACATTCAGTAGACTATCAGCCCAGTCCAGCCCAAGGCCTCAGCGGCACAATTCAGGCACAATTGCAGCCTAAGTGCTTTAGGCCCGAGTTGTGCCTGAATTGTGCCGCAGAGGCCAAATTTGTGCTGCAATTGTGACTGAATTGGGTTCCGGCACAATTCAGGCACAACTGCACAATTCAGGCACAACTGCGGCCTAAACGTGGGCGTGTTGGGGGCGTGTCGGGGGAAGTGATGGGGGCGGTTACAAATTTGTTCCGGTTCCAGACGCTGGAGAGCCCCTGACACGCCCCCTCGAGCACAACTCAGGCACAAAATTTGGGTCAACAAAAAGGGTGGACTCAAATGTGAGGAGACCCATAGGAGCCATTTTACCTTACCCACACCAGCCCTCTCCTGAAAAGTACTAACACCCTGGGCCCGAGTTGTGCCTGAGTTAGGACGGAACAGTTGTGGCCTAACTCTGGAACCGGACCAAATAGTTACCCTATCAGCACCCAGCCCCACCCAGCCTCTTTCCCACAAAAGCCCAGCCCCAGCCCTCCACTCTCTCTCTCTCTCTCTCTCTGAGCATGTGGCGTGGGGTCCTGTCCCCCAGCAGCCACAAAGTGGGACTTTGAAAAATTTCAAACACCCCACTTCTCTCTTCTCCTCTCTCCTCTCTGCCCCCCTCTAGGGCAGAGAGGGCTGTTCTGCCTGTGGCCAAACTGTTTACTGCTGTGCCTGGGCAGCTGTCTCCATGCAAGTGTTTGCTAACCCATGTCTTTCTCCCAGCCCCTCTCCCCCCCCCCACAGGCAACAACACCAGCAGGTAAGTGCAGGTAAGAGCAGGGTTTGTGCTGACATGTGGTCTGACTTCTGCCTCTTTGCATAGAGAAATATAGGTAGGATACATGCCTCTATACCAATGTCTTGTCTCATAGCTGCCTGCATAGCCTGCCATGATATGCCTCTTTACCAATGTCTTGTCTCATAGCTGCCTGCAATGCCTGCAATGATATGCCTCTTTACCAATGTCTTGTCTCATAGCTGCCTGCAATGCCTGCCATGATATGCCTCGTCTCATAGCTGCCTGTATTAATGTGAGCACACAATGCCATGAGTGTGGAACTGTAACCCATATGTAGACACCAGCTGTTCCCCCCCCCCTCTTTTCTCCACAGGGTCTACTGACAGGTCAGTAGTGCTAGGATTGCCATGGTTGTGACCCCCAAGTTGTGTTGTTGTCTCTCTCTTTGACCCCTTTCCCTTACAGGATCATGCTCACCTTACACCCAGGGAAGGAGTGCAGACCATGCTATGTGTCTCATACCACTCAGCTGTGTTTGATTTCTCTCCCTGCAGGCCTTTGCAACCGGCACACTGGCATTCCTTCAATGGCGATTGCTACCACACAGCAGCTGCCATGGAACACCCCCATGTTTTATGTCTCCCCAGGAATGTCCACCACCACCTACCTTCTGGGGAGCACCCCTGGGCCCGCAGTCTGGTTGCCCCATGGTCGTCTGCCTTGATGCTGCCAGAGGTCTGGGAGCCTGCCCTGCAACCCTCCTCAGCTGCTGCAGCTGCTGCTCCACCTCCCTGGCTGCCTACTTGCTGTCCCTCCCCTTTCTATGGAGCAGGCTGTGGTTCCACAGGGGAAGAGCCTGCATCTCCAGGTCCATAGGGCACGCCTGCTGCTGCTGCTGCTACGTTCTGAGTGGCTGCTGTGCCTACCCCTGGCAGCCTCGCCTGGCCATCTCTGCCAATGTTCCAGAACAATAAAGATGCCCCTTGGGCAAAGGCCCCTTGAACAACATGACCCCAATGTTACACAAGCACTGCCCCACACACACACAGAGACAGCGCCCAGCACACAAGGCCCTGCATGAATCCCAGCCAGGGCCTGCCACAGCCAGCCCAGGGACAACACAGCAGGGGGGCTGCCAGACCCTCCGGGCTCAGAGGGGAGGGGGAAGTTGGGGGGCCTCTCAGGCAGGCAACCACTGACAGGCGACATGGCGCACGTCCGCCACGTCCGTGAAGAGCCCTTTCAGCAACCGGGGCTCTCACCCACCCTCAGTCCGCCCGTCAACGGCGTCCATTTCCGCCCTCAGTCGGCCCGTCAACGGCGTCCGTTACCGCCCTCGGTCCGTCTGCATGAGAGGCGGCCGTTCCTGCATTGCCTCCATCTGCGAAGTGACCCCTGTGTCCCTATTGGTCTCTGCAGACCCCTCTCCCTGTATCCCTCTCCCACCAGCCTTGTGGTCTGTCTGTTTCTGACCCACCCGTGTCCCTCCCCAGCACCCCCTGTCTGTGTGCCTGCCTCCCCTCCCACTCCCTGATGATGGACGCTGGCATCCCCCACCCCGCTGGAGCGCCTGCCGCGAGGCGCCGACGTTGCCCCATCTGGGGGTGTGATGAGCTGCGTGAGCCCTTCACGCTCGCAGCAGACAAGCCCAAGGCATCTCTCGGTCTTGGCCGGGCACAGAGCAGAAGGCATGCCGGGATGCCTCCTTTGTGGGCATAGCCACGGCCCTGGAGGCCCAGGGCTTCACGCAGCGCACGGGCATGTCCTGGCAGAGGCGGTTCCAGACTTCATGAGACCCCCCTTGTGTGTGACGTTCCCACCCCCTCCCCCCCATGACTCCCACGTGCAGCCTCAACGTGGCTTGGGGGTGGCATCGCCTTCTGCAGGAGGGAGGGCAGTGGCACTCCCCCCTGCGGCAGATGGCTAATGCACAGGGTGCCCTGGAGCAGCTGGCACTGGCACAACCTCTGCCCTTCCGCTGACTGTCACACGCCCAGTGCCTGCAGGCCCACCTGTGGCTGCCCATCTGCTGCGAACGCTGCAGCAGCTGTGGTAGGTGCACACAGACGAGCTGAGGAGGGGGCTCTTCGCTTCCACAAGACTGACACCTCCCCACAGGGGCCTGCCTGCCTCTGTGGTAAGTGTTGCCTCGATCCTGGCCCACTGCTCTTGCCTCCTGCCTAACTCAGGCACAGTTGCAGCCTAACTCGGTCCTATTTTGGGCCCCAATTGTGCCACAATTGGGCTTCAACTGTGCCTGAGTTGGGCTGAGTTGGGCTGGACTGAGCCCTAAGAGATCCTTGTCCCACTACATCACTTTGGCACACACCTGCTAGATCATGGAGGAACTGAGAGGAGAGACGCAGGTCCTTGCAACCCAAAAGGTAGTGAGACACTAGTGGTCTTTACTACCTTTTGGGTTGCAAAGACCAGTGTGTAGATGTACTGACCATGGGGCATCCTGACAGAATACAGACGTGGACTGCTTCAGGGAGGCTACAAAGTCCTTTAAAAACAAAAACAGGAATTCCTTACCTGGGAATCTCCTATTCTGGGAGGAGGAAGGAGGACATTTGAGACCTGTGGGTATGCCCCTCCCACTCCAAGAGACAGGAACGATTGATGATCAAGACTCCTCCTAGTGGGAGGGCATCCCCCTGCTTCCCAGTCTGGAACTGAAGAGCTGCAGGAAATCACACCTCCACAAGAAAAACCCCTTCCGGCACCCCAACGTGCGTGCCTTCTTAGAGGTAAAGAACACAACAATTAACAACACAGGTGGGCCCTGCCAACGTGGCCGAACCCAAACAGATGTCAACCGAACAGAGGGGGCACAGGTAAGGTAAATCACTATCCCCTCACACCTCCAAGATGTAACGCTGTAAGCCGCTGCGCCAGACTAGTGGCGGGGCGAATGCCCTCCTTCCTCCTCCCAGAATAGGAGATTCCCAGGTAAGGAATTCCTGTTTTCTCTGGAGGGAGGAAGGAGTGCATTCGAGACCTGTGGGACGTGACAGAGCAGTACCGGAAAAGGGCGGGTCAGAAGCGGCGGCCTCACTGTGCCACCACCCTCTGAAGCACCCTCCTGCCAAAGGAGGCATCCGCCGACCCTGCCAGGTCCACCCGATAGTGCTTCACAAAAGTGTGAAGAGAAGACCATGTTGCTGCACGACAGATCTCGGCTATCGAGCTGATCCCTTCAAAGGCGGCCGAGGTAGCAGCCCCCCGGATGGAATGGGCAGTAATCACCTCCGGGGGAGTCGACCCCGACGCCTGATAAGCCAGGACTATAGCGGCCCTAAGCCATCTCGCCAAGGTGGAGGCTGAGGCCCTCTTCCCCTGATTTGGCCCTCTATGACTCACAAACAAGGACTCAGTTTGTCTAAACCCCTTGGTCCTTTCCATATAAACACGGAGGGCCCTCCGAACATCCAGGGTATGCCACTGCTTTTCCCTGGGGTGAACTGGGTTTGGGCAGAAGGATGGCAACACTAACTCCTGGGCCCCTATGGAAAATAGAATTTACTTTAGGCATGAAGGCAGGGTCTGGCCGGAGCACCACCCTGTCTTTGTGGAAAACACACAGACCTGAATTTATGGACAAGGCCCCTAGCTCTGAGACCCTTTGAGCGGAAGTAATGGCCACCAAGAACACCGTCTTCAGTGTAAGTTCACGTAGAGGCACCGTGGCCAAGGGCTCAAAAGGCCGACCCACCAGGGCCCCCAAGTTGGGGTTCTGTGAATAGTGGGTGGATTAATGAGCTGGACCCCTCGTAAGAACCTCTTGACATGTGGGTGGGTGGACACCCTTTGTCCCAAACCAGCACCTAGGGTACTATTTAGTGCCGCTACCTGTCTCCTCAGGGTATTCGTGCTGAGGCCCATATCCAGACCATCCTGCAGGAAGTCTAGAATGTGCCTCACCTTAGGCCTGGTGGCGTCCACTTTCTTTCTCTTGCACCAAGACCGAAACTTTTTCCACGTGGTGCCATAGGAACGCTTCGTGGAGTCCCTGCGCGTTGTTTTCACTGCTCTGAATGGGTCGGAAGGCGCGGGGGCGGGACGCTTCGTTCTTCCGTGTAACGGAGGCTCCGATCACGGAAGAAATTAGAGCTCCGCCCCCCCCTGTAGTGACGCCAGTGCTTTTGTCCAACGGGTCCTTGGGGCCACCCTCCCCCTCCGTAGGCAACACGGCCGCCAAAGAGAGGGCAGCCACGGGAGGGTCTACGGTAGGCACTTTTAGCAAGGTCATAACTTTCTCTGGCAGGGAATAGAGTTTATTCACCAGTCTGGTCAAATGCTTGGGGTGAATGGGATTTTCCCATTCCGCGTCCACCACTCTCTGAAAGGCGTCCGGGAAGGGGACCGTGGATGGCTTGGAGGGCCCTTTAGGGAACAGCTTAGAGGAAGCTGCCTTGTCCGCCGTAGAGGTCTGTGCCTGTTCGGGCTCTGCCACTAAATCCAGAGTACTAGTTGCCTTTTCCAGCATCCTGGTGAAAAGCTCCGTTGGAAAAAGCCTATTTAGATGCTGTTCCTTATCTTCCTCATCTCCCGAGAGCTCCCCCTCCTCCCTGCTGGAGCCGGACGAAAGTGAAACCTCTGAATGGGAAAGAGGGGCTGAGAGAGGATTCCCTTCTAGCCTTGTGGGCATAAGAACATAAGAAGAGCCCTGCTGGATCAGGCCAAAAGCCCATCTAGTCCAGCTTCCTGTATCACACAGTGGCCCCACCAGATGCCTCAGGGAGCACAAGACAACAAGATAACCTATTCGTTATAGGACGCATGTTTCCTATTCCTGTGGCTCTTTGTCCGCTTGCTGGACTTGTGAGCCCTTTTCTTGGACTTTTTATGGGGGGTCTGAAATAGTCCTCGGAGGAGGAATGTTTCCCTCCCCCCTGTACAGGGCTTGGTGACCTGCATCTCTTTTCCCTATGCTTGGCAGGTTTGGGTTCAGAGGAAGGTCCCTCCTTGGGGTGGTGAGCTTTCACGGCCTCGGTTACAGAGACCTTGATTAACTCCACTATCTTTGCTTCCATGGCAGGGTCCAGGGTCCCTTTAGGTTGAGAGGACTCCCCACCCTTTGCGCCTGAAGAAGAACCCCCGGGGCCTTAGCACGCTCCGCCATGAATTTGCCTGAAGAGGATGAGCCCCAAGAGATCCACGCGGCTGCGCCTCGCAGATCGCTAGCGTCCCGCTGGTCTGGGGCTTGAAAATGCGGCCTCACAATCTCCGAGCAGCTCCCTTGCTTGATTTCAGCGCTCAAAAGCTGGTGCGGAGAACTGGCGGCAGCCTCTAAGGAGGCCCTCGTCCAGCTGCAGCACGCTGCAAAGCTGCCTGCTCCTCCTCTCCTGATCGTGGGCCCAGGAAAAACACACATGCACGTGGTAGTGGGCGTGTGTGAGACGCCTCGCCGCCATGGCTCCACGTCTATGCCGGCTGCTTGACTCTCCTAGCAGGGTCTCCCCTCCCCCAACACCAAAAGGCCTGAGCAGCTGAGGGAAAGGGATTAGGAAAACACAGCAGGGGACAGGAGGACAAACAAAACAACAGACGAAGAAACAAAAGCGAAACAGAAAGTCTTGAATGCTGCAGTAAGAAAAGCTCACACGTAGCAGCACTAAAATCCGACCTTTCCTCTGGAGCAGCGGTTCTCAATTAGTGGGGCGCGCCCCCCCTGTCAAGGGGGGCCGTTTAACCTCGACCACCTCCGCAAGCTCCGAGGCCGGCTCCCGGGAGCCAGCCTCGGAGCGTCCGGAACGGCCGGCGCTCCAGGGCCTTCTGAAGACCCAAGCGTCAATCCGGGTATTTTTCGTGTTTTCGCTCATGCGCAGAGACAAAAACGGTCTGCGCATGAGCGAAAACACGAAAAATACCCGGATTGACGCTTGGGTCTTCAGAAGGCCCTGGAGCGCCGGCCATTCCGGACGCTCCGAGGCCGGCTCCCGGGCCGGCCTCGGAGCGTGCGGAGGGCGACGCGAAGGGGTGGGGCGGCACCCCCCAAAACCATGTGACCGGGGGGCGCGAACTGTCATGCCCCTCCTAGGAGGGGCATGACAAAAAAATAATTGAGAAGCACTGCTCTGGAGAGACAGGACCAGACTGGGAAGCAAGGGAATGCCCTCCCACTAGGAGGAGTCTTGATCATCAATCCGGCCCTGTCTCTTGGAGTGGGAGGGGCATACCTACAGGTCTCAAATGCCCTCCTCCCTCCCTCCAGAGAATAGCAGATTCCCACAGTATCCAAAAGTGTTGAGAGGTCATTTCTCAGAATGAAACGTGGGGAAATAAAACTCCACGCATGTTCTACATGGCCAACCACCTTTGATCCTAGGCTCCCAAATCATGCTTGCAACACAGAATGGTCTCCAAATCCAATAGAGAGAGTTCAGTGCCCTTTATTCAGCCTGACCTGACTGAGAGGAACAAGTCTTCGATGCATTCACCAGTTCAGTGGCGCCTTGTGACTCGTGAGTTTGGGGCTGTTCTCACTGTAGAACTGGGAGAACCAGCGCCTGTACTTCTGGATGGGACCGTCCTCCTTCACCAAGATGGGGTTGGAAACATAGCACTTGTTGTTCCAGACCATAACATCCCGCTCAAACTGGGGAGGCAGAAAGACCGACAAGCACAGGAGTGAGGGAGGATAAAAAAAGAGAGAGGCAAACCCTGTCTGCAGCCTCTGAAATAAGGACCAACCACAACTACGCTCACAGCTTTGCATACTGAGACATGCAAGCCTTCCCCAGGATGAGTTACATAAGGCTGCTTCACATCCACATTTTTTCTAGCGATGAGGAGACGCAAGGAGTTGAAAGGAGTTGTGCAAGTTGTTGAAAGTCACCCACAGACCACCTGAATGCTCACACCACCACCACCACCACCACCACCCACTTTGGAGATTTCACCACCCACTTTCAGCATTATGGGCTGTGACACACACACACACACACACAGCCCAGAAGGCGGCAACATACTTGTAGACAACAGTGCTATTCCATACGTCAGCCCTGAAGTTAGTCCCATTGTGTTCAAAGGGGCTTAACTCAGAAAAGTGTTTTAGACTAGACCAAGCCACAAAGGCATGCAAGAAAGCATGTCACATGTGAGAATCTCTGCCCCCAACCAAAACACAGCTGGAGCAAAACTAAGGGGTTCTGGGACATCAAATAACCATAGGAGCCTCCTTCCCTTTCCAAACCCTACAAGGCAGAGGCTCCAGCAAGGAGCATGCTAAAACTGGCTCCGACCTGGGCATTGCTCTGTTTTTTTATGTTCATTTCATGATCAAGTTTCCAACTCTAAACGTTCATCCAGTAGGTATCAATTTAATAATGAACTGCATTTGTATGTTTATGGCATGCTGTAAAGAAGAATCCCACTCAAAGCACATCAGGACTGTGTCAAGGACACTGCCAGTGTGCCTTGGAGGTCTCCTCGCAGGGGTCTGCACTGCCTCCTTCTGCTGCTGAGCTCCTTACTCCAGGGAGCAGGAGAGCTGGGATCCAAACATGCCTTGCATTTCACAACAGGTAGGAAGCAGTTGATCAGCCCACTCATGTCCCCTGTCTCCCCCCCCCCCACACACACACACACACACACACGCTCACCTGGTTGCATTCTGCCCACAATATAAACTTGGGGACAAGAGCTGGTATGTGTCGCTGGTAGTAGATCCGGTGGATCATATGCTGCTGGAGAGGCTCCACAGGCGTTGCGCTGTGAATGATGACTCCATGGCCCAGGTAAGGATGCCTGAAGGTAAAGAACGCAAGTCCAGGTCCCACCTGGCACATGTAGGTATGAGAGGACAGACTTAAGCAGCATAACTGTGACCTCACAAGCTAAGAGTATATTAATGCAAAAGAAGACTCTCATGACCACTAGGTTCACGCAACTCCTGGCTGGCCTTTTCGGGGGGGAGGATCAAGAGTATCCTACCCGATACTGGAAGTGCTGAAACAAGTAATAACAGAGCTGCAAGGGCCCCTGATCTTTATATCCAGCAATTGAGCACATCTGATATTAATTGGTGCAACAATTCCTTTCAATTTAAAAGAGAAGGGGCCACTAGGAAACATCAAGGAACTATACAACAGATGTGGCCCCTCCTTTAAAGTGAAAGGAATTGCTGGATATAAAGGTCAGGGGCCCTTGCAGCTCTGTTATCACTTGTTTCAGGAGTTGCTGGTGAAATGTTGGGGTAATAAGAACTTTTTATGTCCTAAGAATTCCTTTGCTTAGGAGGAGTTTAAAACTTTTTTACTCTACAAGACCTTTAATTCTGAAAATTTTTTACTCTGTAAGAGCACATTCATTTGTGGAACTTCTATGTTCAAGGCAATACTCATCAATACCAAAGGTCAGAGACGAAAAGGGAGGCCTGTCCCCCAACACACCTTGCTTGCGCTACAACACACCATATCACACCATGCATAAAACTTTTGAGAACTTGCTGTCAATCACTAGCTTAGGCAACTTTAGCAAAAAGAGATACCACCTTGCCCAACCTCTTTTCTGGGCAGCTTAATGAGGTGCCTGTCTTTACAGTTTGCTTCTGCAACTGGTACACCTACCTGCCTGGCTGAAATGGCCACGTCCAGCAGGGAGCACTGTTTGCCAAAGAGCGTCAGGCTGTGTTTCAAATTCAGCAGGGCACGGTGTGTGTTGGGCTCTGGCTCCGGCTGCCACTCTGCCTAGGAGAGGAGAGGCCAGAAGAAACTGATCGATATGGGGTCCTCACACTCTTGAGCCAAGAAAGTATGGCAGTCCATTGCAGAGCTACTCTCTGCCTGTGCACCCCATCATTTCCAGGCACAGACCCCACTTCCCAACCTCAACAGCTTCTCTCCCAACTCAGACAAATAGATGGTGTAGGTGCAGTGGGGTGGTAAAAATCAAGACATCATCACGGGCATAACCTACACGCCACACGTAAATCCGGTAAACCATCAGGGAACCCTTCTGGAAGGCGCCAGTGTTATCAGCACCCCGACCCAAAAACAGGAAGTCCCAGGCGCTCTGGAGGAAAGCCACGACAGGCATTTGTAATGTAGATCTGTCCTCCAGTGTCAAACATGTACAGAAGTAATTCTTACTACACCGGCTAGGTATACTGTGTTAATTGGTTTCAGGGCAGTATACTACACCGCTCTCTGTTACCCGGGGCAAACACACAAGGGAGTAACTGAATTCAAGTTGCCGTGAACGGAAAAGTGCAAGGCGCTGTCTTGGGGGCTGATGGCAACACGCTAAATGAGAGAAGCACAACCCTGGCAATGAACTGGAAGTCCCAGGGACTGACTTGGTGATGAAGTGTGCCAAGAGAGCCACTGCGTAAGTAGTAGGATTTATGTCTGCTTGGTGCCGTTTAGACTGTAGTTGCTGCTGCTATTATGCTTGCAATTTTATTGTATTTTATATTTTTATTCAATTGCTGTTAGCCACCGTGATCACTTTGGCAGCAAGGGGAAAAGTAGGATAATTTTTTTTTTAAAGCCGTAGTTAATCAGAATTCAGATTTTTTTCCCCTCCTATTATATAGATACACCAGATGGGGTGCCCTACATCTCCCCGGCTGTTTGCTATATGCGCAGAGCAACTAGCAATAGGAATACAGAATGAGAAGATTGAGTAGACATTGGGCAGTAGAATAAGAGACTAGATACTAAAGCATTGTCACAGTTTTACTCCTGAAATTGGCATTGAAAGACAAGGATAAAATTATGTTGTTTACTGGAAGAAAATATAGAGAAGAGAAGTCACCAATGGTGTGGCAAAAATACATGGCCATAGCCAAAGGGACTCTGTTTAGTCTTGTGGTGCCAGCAAATGTTAAGCACTGTTGGTGGGACTGTGAAAGAAAATTCTGGAGCGATGCATCTGCTGCTATCTCAGAAATTATGAGACAGCCTATCCAGGCAACCCCCCTGAGAAGGGTGCTAAGGGCGCAATCCATGATCTAGTAGCTGTGTGCCAAAGTGTTCTACAGCGTAATCCGAATTCACTTTTGTGCCGGTGTAACCAGTGGTGCAGCGAGAACGGGAGACCCCAGAATGGAAAAGTGATTCAAATCCCCTTTGAATTCCCCTTTTGTAGGGGATTTGAATTCCCTTTCCGTTCTGGGGCCTCCCGTTTTCACTGCGCCACTGGTTACAATCTAAGTAGGATTGGATTGCGCCTAAGATACCTAAAAGGTGCTGTTGGATCAGAACGTCATTTGTTAAGTGCTGCTAAAATACTGATCGCCACCAAATGGTGCGAGGATACACCCTCACTTCAACAACGGCTAGCCAAGGCATGGTGTATTGTCTCTGTGGCCAAACTACCCCACACATCACCTTTCAAACAGATACAAAGGCCATTTGCGCAATCTATAGATGCAAGATACCACAGAGCAATCCTGCCTACCTATCCGGTGGGCGGCCCAGGCCACCCACTGGATCCTATCCTCGTTCCGGGCCGATCTCGATCGGCCTGGAGGTCTACTCAGAGGAAAGGGACATTCGTCCCTATCCCCCGGTGTAGCGCGGCGTGGCCCCTATGGGCCTCCTCGGATTTCCACCACCTATTTAGCTGGTGGATGAGGAGGCCGTGTAAGGGCCACGCTAGCCCAGGAGGGGGCAGGGATGGTGGTCACCATATCCTTGTCCCCTCCCGGGCCTGATCCACCAACCTCTGGCCTTCCTCGCCACCTGAACTGCCCCTGCGCCCACCAGGGAATATCTTACCTCCTCTGGCGGCCTCAGGGGCAATTCGGCAGCGGAATAAGAGCTACCGGCCTTGGACCAGCGGCCCTTACTCTAAAGTCGTTGCGAACATTCTTTACGGCACATTCGCGATGGTTTCCGGTGGCGGAGCGCTTGCTCCGTGGCCAGATATTTCATCAGGATTGCGCAGCAAATGGATACCCACAGATTTAGATACTGGTGCTAGCTAAAATTGTTTGGAAGTTGATAAAAATGTATAAAAGGGGGAATTTATCGAATTAATGTTGTGATCATGTGGGGTGTCGCAGATTCGAACTGCCGACCTTTCGATTGGCAGTTCATGGTTTGGCCAGCTCCTGCCAACCTAGCACTTCCAAAGCATGTTAATGTGAGTAGATAAATAGGGACCGCTTGCGGGAAGGTAAACAGCGCTCCGTGTTCCAGCCGCATGCTACACGCTGCAGCAAGGAGAGTCATGCCGACCACATGACCACGGAGGCTTCTTCGGACAACACTGGCTCTTCGGCTTTGAAATGGGGATGAGCACCACACCCTAGAGTCGGATACAACTGGACTTAATTGTCAGGGGTCACCTTTACCTTTTTACACGTGGGGTGTATATGTGAACATATACTTCCTTTGCTTGTGGTGCATGTGTATTTTATACTTGCATGGGGATGTGTTGAAAAAAAATGAACTGTTTCATAGTAACACCTTTTTTTAAAAAAAAACTGGATTACTAGCTAATCTGACAAATTAGCTAGCTATTCTGACTAGCTAATCAGGACAAAACTAGACCCCATTGCAAAACAATGGGGTCTAGTTTTGTCCTGATGAGCTAGTTAGAATAGCTAGCAATGGGGTCACCACAAGGACAGTTCATTCGCCATGATGACACCAATCTCTAGCAAAGGCCAACCACCCTTCCAGGAAGAGAGCCTTGTTACCTGCCAGGTGTGCTTGAAAAATCCCCAGAGTTTAGAGTTCCTGTATCGCAGGTCTGCTCCACTCATAAACAAGGGACCATGGACAAAGGAGAGGTGGGCTGTGTCAGCAGCATTCTCTGGAATTTCCTACGGTGATGGGAAAGAACAGCAGTTACCAGATGTTAGATGAACCTCTGCAGCTGCCTCATGATGAACCTCTGCGGCTGCCTCATCCCCAAGTCCAACCACAGGTCCGCCATAGCTCAGCATCGACCGGTGGCAGCTCTCCAAGGCCTCAAGACTTTCTTGGCCCTGCTACCACAGGCCTTCAGTACCAGAAGACGGTGGGAATCGACCCTGGAAACCTCTACACGCAAGAAGTGCATGCTTTGCCGGTGAGCCAAGCCAACAGAAAGTCCCCAGCATTCCCATGGTTTGGTACTACTAATTATTTAGAGGAGTGCATCAGGAGACAGAATCTTAGACGAAGACAGAATTTTAGCAACTGCAATTGCTGAGGGTGCTGCTAAAGCAGCTGCACCTGCTGAAATGCCCTCACCTATACAACCATTTAAAGGACCAGTATTCATGTTGAAAGGTTGGCCACCCCTGAATTTACACTGTAAGCTGCTTGGAGCAAGGGCCTCTTTTTGCCCACTTCATTCTGCAGAAAGCAGGAGAGTGTTCACCAGAATCATACCTGAATGTGCACACTGATGAAGCGCTCAATGATGCCGCGGAACACCAACTCTTGGGAAGACAACATCTCCTGCTCTGGAATTTGCCACGTTGGGTCAATACCATCGCAGTGGTACCAGACGGCAATCATGCCAGCAGCTTCACATGATGGCCAGACCTTTATCTTTGCACATTCAGGCACTGGAAAAGGGAGAGGGAGGTCAGAGTCAGAGAAATGAGACCCTGCCCTAACCCGTGCACTCACCGCCACTCAAGTCATCTGCCCAGCACCATGTCATTGTCACCAGCTCCGCAGAAATACACAGAGCCATCCCAACACTGGATGAAGAGGGGGTGCTCAGAAGCAACAGGGCTTCCCACTTGCCTTTTCCAGACACTGACCAAGGATGGAACAGAAACGCCAGCCCCATGGGCAGGGAAAAACCCCAGAGGCAGCAGGAATCCAGAAGGCTACAAGGACAGACCATCCGAAGAGTCCCCAACCCTTGGGCAAAAGTCAGAAGCTGCAAGGAGCATTAAACCACTCATCTGCATGGTCGTGGCAGCCCTCCAACTCTCAGGCTGCAGCAGCTGAGTCTCCAGCCCCCTCCATATGGAAGTCGTTGCCCCCAAAGCAGCGCTAAGCTTAACATTATTTACAAATATTAAATTGGCGTAGATTCTTGAAGGCCGCAATGTTTAATTCCCCCCCCTCCCGCTTTTAATCAACTCAAAGAAATGCGGCTTGTTTACAGGAAAAAGCTAAGGCGAAGAAAGGACCGCAAGACACACGGTCACACGCACCCACAAAAAGAAAGATCACCTTTTTCCGCATATGGAATTCTGGTGCACTGGCCATCCTCACCCCGGAACTGCCAGCCGTGAAAGGGGCACTCTATGCAGCTTCCCACTACTTGGCCACCCACACCTAGGTTGGCGCCAAGGTGAGGGCAGTAGGCATCGACCACGTAAGCTTTCCCATCCAGGCCCCGGAACACGGCAAACTCTTCGCCTGTAGGGCAGAGAGGGGGACCAAAGTTAGGGAAGGAGCACAGTGCTCAGGTGGGAAACGTTTCTTCACTGTGGCTTCGCTCGGAGCCACTTCCTGCACCCACTCCTGGGAGGTTGCTGGCCAATGCTTACAAGAGACCAGGGAGTTTCAGGCGGACATTAGGAAGGAAAGAGTTTGTGCTCTTCCTCCCGACTCTGCTACCACCTCTCTTTCGCCAATCTGCCTCCCTACGTTCTCATGTGGTCCCTTTACATTTAAGGGACTGCGCAAGGAAGGGGCAAGGTGGGAAGGTAGGGAGTGTCTCCTGGAGTTCCCCTGAGGAACTCCATACAGCCAATGTAGTTCTTCCTCATTTTGTCCTCCCTGCAATCCTGTGAGGTAGACTAGGGTGAGGGAAGGGTCCAAGCCAAAGTCACCCCAGTGAGCTTCACAGCTAAGTGTGAATGTGAGCTTTGTTGTTGTTGTTCAGTCGTTAAGTCGTGTCCGACCCTTCGTGATCCCATGAACCATATCCCGCCAGGCCTTCCTGTCCTCCACTATCTTCCTGAGTTCGCTCATTTTCATGTTTGTTGCATCGGTGATGCTGTCTAACCATCTCATCCTTGGCCTTCCCCTTCTCCTTTTGCCTTCAATCTTTCCCAGCATCAGAGTCTTCTCCAGAGAGTCCTCTCTTCGCATTAGGTGGCCAAAATATTTGAGTTTCAGCCTTAGTACCTGTCCTTCCAGGGAACAGTCAGGCTTGATTTCATTTAGAATTGACTGATTTGATCTCCTAGCAGTCCAAGGGACTCTCAGGAGTCTTCTCCAGCACCACAGTTCAAAAGCATCTATTCTTCGGCGCTCAGCCTTCCTTATGGTCCAACTCTCGCAACCATACATTGCTACTGGGAACACCATCGCCCTGACTATGCGAACTTTTGTTGGCATGGTGATATCTCTGCTTTTTATTATGCTGTCTAAGTTTGCCATAGCTTTCCTTCCAAGGAGTAAGCGTCTTTTAATTTCATGGCTGCTGTCTCCGTCTGCAGTGATCTTGGAACCCAGAAAAGTAAAATCTGTGACTGCTTCCATTTCTGCCCCTTCTATTTGCCAGGAATTGATGGGACCCGATGCCATGATCTTAGTTTTATTAATGTTGAGTTTCAAGCCAACTTTTGCACTCTCCTCTTTCACTCTCATCAAGAGGCTCTTTAGTTCTTCTTCACTTTCTGCCATTAGGGTGGTATCGTCTGCATATCTGAGGTTGTTGATATTTCTCCCGGCAATCTTGATTCCGGCTTGCGATTCATTCAGCCCTGCATTTCTCATAATGTACTCTGCATATAAGTTAAATAAGCAGGGTGACAATATACAGCCTTGCCGTACTCCCTTCCCAATTTTGAACCAATCAGTTGTTCCATGGCCGGTTCGAACTGTTGCTTCTTGACCCGCATACAGGTTTCTCAGGAAACAGGTAAGGTGGTCTGGTACCCCCATCTCTTTAAGAATTTGCCACAGTTTGTTGTGATCCACACAATCAAAGGCTTTTGCGTAGTCAATGAAGCAGAAGTAGGTGTTTTTTTGGAACTCTCGTGCTTTCTCCATGATCCAGCGCATGTTGGCAATTTGATCTCTAGTTCCTCTGCCTCTTCGAAACCCAGCTTGTACGTCCGGTAGTTCTCGGTCCACGTACTGCTGAAGCCTAGCTTGTAGGATTTTGAGCATAACCTTGCTAGCATGTGAAATGAGTGCAATTGTACGGTAGTTTGAACACTCTTTGGCACTGCCCTTCTTTGGAATTGGAACGTAAACTGACCTTTTCCAATCCTTTGGCCACTGCTGAGTTTTCCAAATTTGTTGGCATATTGAGTGCAGCACTTTCACAGCATCATCATTTAGGATTTTAAGTAGCTCAGCTGGGATATTATCATCTCCACTAGCTTTGTTGTTAGTAATGCTACCTAAGGCCCACTTGACTTCACTCTCTAGGATGTCCGGCTCTGGGTCAGTGACCACACCAGCGTGGTCATCAGGAACATTCAGATCTTTCTTGTATAGTTCTTCTGTGTATTCTTGCCATCTCTTCTTAATCTCTTCTGCTTCTGTTAGGTCCTTGCCTTTTTTGTCCTTTATCATCCCCATCTTTGCACAAAACATTCCCTTGATATCTCCAATTTTCTTGAAGAGATCTCTAGTCCTCCCCATTCTGTTGTTTTCCTCGATTTCCTTGCATTGTTCATTTAAGAAGGCCTTCTTATCTCTCCTTGCTATTCTCTGGAACTCTGCATTCAGTTGTTTATATCTTTCCCTTTCACCCTTGCTTTTTGCATTCCTTCTTTCCACAGCTATTTGTAAAGCCTCATCTGACAGCCACTTTGCTTTCTTGCATTTCTTTTTCTTTGGGATGGTTTTCGTTGCTGCCTCCTGTACAATGTTACGAACTTCCGTCCATAGTTCTTCAGGCACTCTGTCTACCAGATCTAATGCCCTAAATCTATTCTTCACCTCCACTGTATACTCATAAGGGATATGGTTTAGGTCATATCTGACTGGTCTAGTGGTGTTCCCTACATTCTTCAGTTTAAGTCTGAATTTTGCAATAAGAAGCTCATGATCTGAGCCACAGTCAGCTCCAGGTCTTGTTTTTACTGATTGTATAGAGCTTCTCCATCTTTGGCTGCAAAGCACATAATCTATCTGGTTTCGGTATTGACCATCTGGTGATGTCCATGTGTAGAGTCGCCTCTTGTGTTGTTGGAAAAGAGTGTTTGCTATGACCAGCGTGTTCTCTTGACAGAACTCCGTTAGCCTTTGCCCTGCTTCATTTTGCGCTCCAAGGCCAAACTTGCCTGTTGTTCCGTTTATTTCTTGATTTCCTACTTTAGCATTCCAGTCTCCTATGATGTAAAGGACATCTTTTTTGGGTGCTAGTTCTAGAAGGTGTTGTAGGTCTTCATAGAACCGGTCAACTTCATCTTCTTCGGCATCAGTGGTTGGGGCATACACTTGGATTACTGTAATGTTGAATGGTTTGCCTTGGATTCGAACTGAAATCATTCTGTCGTTTTTGAGGTTGCACCCCAGTACTGCCTTTCCCACTCTTTTATTGACTATGAGGGCTACTCCATTTCTTCTAAGGGATTCATGCCCACAGTAGTAGATATGATGGTCACCTGACTTAAATTCGCCCATGCCCGTCCATTTTAGTTCGCTGATTCCCAAGATGTCAATGTTCAATCTTATCATCTCATTTTTGACCACATCCAGCTTGCCTTGATTCATAGACCTCACATTCCATGTTCCTAAGCAGTATTGCTCCTTGCAGCATTGGATTTTCCTTTCAACCTCAGACACATCCACAGCTGGACGTCCTTTCGGCTTTGGCCCAGCTGCTTCACTCTTTCTGGGTCTACTTGGAATAGTCCTCCGCTCTTCCTCAGTAGCATATTGGACACCTTCCGACCTGAGGGGCTCATCTTCCGGCGTCATATCTTTTTGCCTTTTGGTACTGTTCATGGGATTTTCTTGGCAAGGTTACTGGAGTGGGTTGCCATTTCCTTCTCCAGTGGATCACTTTTAGTCAGAACTCTCTGCTACGACCTGTCCGTCTTGGGTGTCCCTGCACGGCATAGCTCATGGCTTCATTGAGTTATGCAAGCCCCTTCGCCACGACAAGGCAATGATCCATGAAGGAGGAATGTGAGCTTACTTGGAAGTAAAGCACACTCAGGTCAAGGGTGGCTGGTGTGGCTTTCCTCCCAAATTAAGCATCCACAAGGCTGCAGTTGCTCACACAGCTGTGAGTTTGTGCTACTTAGCTGCTACTACTGTAGGCTCATCATTGCAGATAACACTTTTTGATACATGCATTGCTACAAAATACAGCAGTAATTATAGTTTTCATACAATATGTCACAAGCTCAGCCCCCTCCCTCATAACTAAAGGTGACAGATTTCAAAAGTTAGGCGTTTCCCACTCAACTTCCCTTTTTCCCATCATTGGACTCCCTTGATTTGGCATATGTTAGCAAACGGGTGCTGACCGTTTCGAACGGTGCTGACGGGTGCCGACGGGTGCTCCGAGGGTTTCACCTCAATCCTCTGGGATTGTTCCTTTGAAGAAGTTCCGAGCTTCGGAACGAAACGTTGAGACCCTTGCAAATCTTGGATTTTATGATATTTTCTCGTTCATGGCTGCCAGTGTGGAGACCCGCCATCGGCGTAGGATATTGTTTCTTCCTGGCTTTCTTCTGTCTACATGGCATATTTACCCGTACTGCCTAAGTCCTGCAAAATAGTTGCTGACCATGAAAGCTTCCATTCTAACCTAATTTCTGAGTTTTTTATTTTGGGGGGCGCGAATAAATATTTTCATTCCCTTAGATTTATTTATTTATTTAAGTGGCACGCTCAAGACTATCTACATAAAATGTGGCACATGGGGTGACACAGGTTGGCCACCATGGAGTTAAAGGAATGTAGCCAGAGAGAGAGAGAGAGGTAAGAGAGGTTTGTAAGAGAGAGATAAGAGATGTTTTCCCGTAAGAGGCCCACCATTGCTTTTGCCCTTTGCTCATCCTCCTCCTCACTCCCTCCCTCCCCCATCCCTTTTAGCCGGTGTGTTAGGGTTAGCGGAGAGACCAAGTGCAGCACCACATTCCAAGGGAGGGAGAGAGCGAGCCTGTTTGTTTGGACTCTTGGTTTAGCTCTCAGCTTCGTTTCTCTCTGAACCTGAACTGTGCCCCCCCCCCATGAATACGTAAAATGTATAGGTATAAGAACGTGCTCACTCTTTTGTTCTTGGTTCAGCCCCTGTGATTCGATTGGGCTGGACCCGTGTGTCACCCTAAAAGATTAAAGGAAACGCCTTGTACCTCTCTCTTAAGACTGTGTTTTGCAATTCCCTTTGGGTAGCAAACCCACAGCCACCAGGAAAAGCTGACAGGCCATTTGGCAGGGACAACACCATGTCAGTTTTTTAAGAACAGTCAAGAAGCAACACTCAGACCCCCACCACTCTCTCTCTCTCTCTCTCTCTCTCTCTCTCTCTCTCTCTCTCTCTCTCTGCAGCCAGAGCAACAGGCTGGCTTAGGCACCTCAGACACTTCCCCTTTCCTCTTTTTGTTTATATAAAATATTTCAATGCCACTTTTCTGAAGCTCAGAGCAGTACACAACAAAATACAAATAAACGCATTTAAACAAAAAACAATTAAATCGATATAGGTGCGGTTAAAAGGTGTAAAAACAGCAACATAAAAACAGCAATGGGAGGCCTATAGATTCCTCCCTCCTCAGATGCCAAGCAGAATAGCTTTGCAAACCCCACTGGAAACCATGAAGAGGAGGGGGCGGCTCCTCAGATTTTCTGGCAGTTGGATCCAGAGAGACGTGGTGACACAACAGAAAAGGTACCCAGAGCGTTTCCAACCTTTCAATTCCTCTTCAATGGGTGGGGCGCCCTGGCTGGAGTTTACATACTGTATTTGCACATTCGCTTTTCACACCCGTGAAAACACTACAGGCAACAAGATGCAAAAACCCGTCCTTAGCTGTCGAGTTCCTTCTTGGTCCACCAGACCCGAGGAGAAGCATGCTCAGCTCAGGCTCCTTCCGCAGAAAAAGGGCACTCTGCACGCTCTTAGAAGCCCTGTCCCCACTGCAGGCCCCTTGCCGAGCACTCACCCAGTGCGGACACGTGGCGCACTGCTCCAGGCCGTAGCTGCTCCGAGTCCAGGAGGCAGAACCAGCCGTTGGGGTAGACGGGGGGCAGCTGCCCGGTGGGTCGGCTCCTCCTGAGCAACCTGTGCGCAACACTTGCGCGGGTACAGCCAGGTTCGGGAAAGTAGCCCAGGGTTTCCGGGGACTGGAGTAGCCTGAGTGGCCGGCGCACCAGCACAGCCACGGCTCCGCCGACAGCAGAAAGCGGCACCAGCAGGGCCCAGAGCCGCAGCAGCCCCGACGGCTCCTCACTGACCCAGCGCGTCTCCGTGAGAAGGCAGAGCAGCGCTGTCCCTGCACCCCACAAGAGCGCGCTCAAGCCCGACCCCATCTTCTTGCTGGCGCCTGCACCCTGGGCACCACCACTCTTATAGCTGCCGCTGGCTAGGGGCGGGAACAGGATGGGGCAAGGCAAGATGCCTGCCTGCCCGCCTGCTGAAATCAGCACAGACACCTCCCCATATAAGCCCAGCCCTCCCTCCATTCCTCCCTCTCTCTCAGAGTACAGGGTGTATGGCGTGGGGCTCCGTCACCACACACCCACACCACAAACCCGCTTTGGTGGAGGGGAGCACTTGGCACACAAAACACTAACACCCGACTCACTCACCTCATGGGCAGTGACCCTTTCTGATACAACAGTGCTAACAGCTGTACCGTGCGGCTCTCTCTGTGCAAGCTCTTGCTAACAAATGTGTCTCCCAGTTCTCTCCCCACAGGCACTTCCTGGCTCCAGCCACATCAAGCAGGTAAGGGGGGGTAAGTTGGAGGGGAGCACTCTGGGCACAAGACATTACCACCACACCGTGCACCACACACCCACCCTGCGTAGGGTAGGACGCTCTTGCATGCAGATATGTTACATGACAGGTAACACCAGCTGTCTCCCACCTTTCTCTTCACAGGATCCTCCTTGGCCAGCAACACGCAGGAACAATGAGGTGGGGGAGCAAGCACAGCCCGGAGGCTGCAAGGAGGGAACTCCTCCCCCAGCAGCCCCGATGCGACCGGATGCCAAAGAGCCAGTCCTGCCAGGTCCCCTGGCTGCTGCTGCTGGAGCTGTCGCTGCTGGTGCCCATGGCATGGCATGCCTGTGCACCGTCTCTCTCTCTCTCTCTCTCTCTCCCCCCGCCCCATCTGCAGGCTGCGGTGCCACAGGGGAAGAGCCAGTTCTGCCAGGTCCCCAGGCTTCTGCTGCTGGAGCCGTCGCTGCTGGTGCCCATGGTATGGCATGCCTGTGCACCCCCCTCTCTCCCCCTGTCTGCAGGCTGCAGTGCCACAGGGGACGAGCCCATCCTGCCAGGTCCCCGGGCTGCTGCTGCAGGAGCTTCTGGAGCTGCGGACACCCATGTCAGGCTGGCCTGGGCAGCCCCGCTATAGTTCCAGTACAATAAAATGTCCCCAGATCAGAGCTTCGGTTATACAAACGAACAAACAGTCACACAAACATCACCCCAGACAGTCCGTACCAGGCACTCCCCTGCACGAACCCCATCCAGGAGCTGAAAAGAGCAGTCCTGGGAGAACACATCAGGAGCTCAGCCAGACCAAACACGGGAGGGGGAGCTCGGAGTGTGTCCCCGGTAGCCAACCAATGTAGCACCTTTAGTCTTGAAAGAAACCAGCAGTTCAGGCCGCTCTGCTAGAGTTTGGGGAGCCCCTGTTTGCAACATGCCAAAGGTACCAGGCTTAGTCCCTGATGTTTCCAGGCAGGGCTGGAAATGACCCCTGCCCAGAACTCTGGAGAGCCCCTCCCAGTTGGGTTAGAGAAGACTGAGCTGGATAGACCAAGGGCCTAACCCGGGAGAAGGAGGCTTTCATCTGTTGGTTCTGAATGTTGTTTTTAAGACAAGTGTAAATCGCAAATTCTCTTCCCTCCTAAGGATCCTGTTTTGTGTCCTACAGCTGACAATGAGAACAGCGTTGCCTCCAACCAACCCAGGTCCCCTCCAACAGTGGTGGAAGAAAAGTGGAAACCACAACCCCAAAGAAACAATGCCAACAACAGTATGTCAGTTTCGCCTCTGCCTGGGGCTCACTCTTACCTGTTACTCCACGCTCCTTTGTCTGGACTCTGATGGAACCCACCTAACTTGACCATCTGTTGGGCCCAGACCCCTCAGGGGGGATGGGGAATCTACCCCATATTGTCCCGAGTATAAGACGCACCTGATTATAAGACGCACCCTTAAAGTTTGGTGCTATTAAAAAAATTTAATTAAATCACTGGCATTAAATTGCAACAGCCTGATTATAAGACACACCCCTAGTTTAAAAACTTAAATTAGGAGAAAAAAGTGAGTCTTATACTCAGACCAATACAGTATCTCTCGTGGTGAGTGTTAGAACTTAGGAGCTAGCTTTCTTATTTTAATCCTGCTTATGTGTAACATGTGTGTCAAGTCTTTCTTGCAGTATTATCTGCCTTTAAAGTCTCTATGCTTGCATAGTCTTAAACAAACATCTATATTTTTATCAATGGTGTGCTTCTTGGAACAAAATGGGCTAAATCCTGGCATTCCATATGAAATCAATGCATGAAACCTTGATGACATGGATTTTGTTCATTTTTGGTACATTTGTACCTTACCATAAGATATTTAAAAAAAATCAGATTCCACCCGTTTGAGATATTTAATTTTCAAAATTGCCTAAAAACGCCAAAATTAACTTGCCACCATACCTTCAAATGCCATTTATGAAAGCTACAGACATGGGACAGGTGTCATTTTAAAGCTAATGGATAGGGCTTTCATTTGATATACAACATGACACAATTGTAAATATTGGCCGTTTTATCCGTTTTATTCTCAATCCCTTTTTTAATGATCCCAAGCATGGAATTGGCCTTCTTCACAGCCGCCGCAAACTGGGTCGACACTTTCATCGACCTGTCCACCAGCACCCCAAGATCTCTCTCTTCATCCGTCACAGACAACTCAGAACCCATTAGCATATATGTGAAATTTTGGTTTCTTGCCCCAATGTGCATCACTTTACACTTACTTACATTGAAGCGCATCTGCCATTTTGCTGCCCATTCTCCCAGTTTGGAGATATCCTTCTGGAGCTCCTCACAATCCCTGCTGGTCTTCACCACCTGGAAAAGTTTAGTGTCATCTGCAAACTTGGCCACCTCACTGCCTATCCCCAACTCCAGGTCATTTATGAATAAGTTGAAAAGCACCAGTCCCAAGACCGATCCTTGGGGCACACTGCTTTTTACCTCTCGCCATTGTGAAAAGCGGTGTGCCCCAAGGATCGGTCTTGGGATCTGTAGCCGCAGCTGCTGCATTACCCAGTACCCTGGTGGACACAGCTGGGAAAGGTTCACACCACCAGCCGCATCCAACCAGGTCTCCGTGATGCAAGCCAGGTTGGCACCCTCCTCCAGGACTAAATCCCGGATTAGGGAGATCTTGTTAACCGACCTGGAATTTAATAGCAGAAGTTTAAGGCCACAGGGGTTTTTCCCAGGCACTCCCCAGGCTCCAGGGTTGGGGGAAGGCCTAGAAGAAGGATGGTCTGCCTATGACCATCCCTCTTTCTCCTGGAACGGATAAACGACCTAGAGTTGGGGATAAGCAGCGAGGTGGCCAAGTTAGCGGATGACGCTAAACATTTCCGGGTAGTGAAGACCAGCAGGGATTGTGAAGAGCTCCAGAAGGATCTCTCCAAGCTGGGAGAATGGGCAGCAAAATGGCAGATGCGCTTCAATGTAAGTAAGTGTAAAATGATAAACATTGGGGCAAGAAATCAAAACTTCACATACATGCTCATGGGTTCTGAGCTGTCTGTGATGCATCAGGAGAGAGACACTGGCGTCACTGCCGCGAGGCGAGGGAGGTGGGTCGCCCCAGGGTGACGCGCGAACCCCGTGCACGTCACCTCCGTGACACGCATTGCCCTCCGGAGGCTCCGAGGCCGGCCCGGGAGCTGGCCTCGGAGCGTCCGACCTCGTCGGCGCTCCAGGGGCCTTCCCATGTACCGCATCCATCCGGGTATTTCCCGGATTTTCGCGCATGCGCAGACCCATTTTGAGGGCTTTTTGCTTTTTTTCTAAGGCCCAGGCAGCGCATTCATCTGGGTATTACAAAAAGCCCTCAAAACGGTTCTGCGCATGCGCGAAAATCCGGGAAATACCCGGATTTACGCGCTACATGGGCCTTCTTTCAGAAGGCCCTGGAGCACCGACGAGGTCGGACGCTCCGAGGCCGGCGACCGGCGACCGGAGCGTCCGGAGGGCGACGCGGGGGGGGCGGGTCCCCCCGCGCCATAGTAGCGTCACCAGGGTGACGCGCATCCCCTGCCCCAGGGTGACACGCGTCGCAGTGATGCCACTGGAGAGAGATCTTGGGGTACTGGTGGACATGTCGATGAAAGTGTCGAACCAATGTGCGGCGGCTGTGAAGAAGGCCAATTTCATGCTTGGGATCATTAAAAAAAGGATTGAGAATAAAACAGCCAATATTATTATGCCGTTGTACAAATTGATGGTATAGCCGCATCTGGAGTATTGCGTCCAGTTCTGGTCACCGCATCTCAAAAAGGATATAGTGGAACTGGAAAAGGTGCAGAAAAGAGCGACCAAAATGATTAGAAGGCTGGGGCATCTACCTTATGAGGAAAGGCTACAGCGTCTGGGGCTCTTCAGTCTAGAAAAAAGGCGCCTGAGGGGGGACATGATTGAGATGTATAAAATTATGCATGGGATGGAGAGAGTGGATAGAGAGAAGTTGTTTTCCCTCTTGCACAACACTAGAACTAGGGGACATCCACTCAAATCGAGTGGAGGGAGTATTAAAACAGCGTGTAGTTCATCTGTGTAACCCAGCGTGTAGATCATCTGTGGAACTCCTTGCCACAGGATGTCGTGATGGCACCTGGCCTGGATGCCTTTAAAAGGTGATTGGACAAATTTATAGAGGAAAAGTCCATCGCAGCTTACAAGCCATGATGGGAAAAAGCAACCTCCTGGTTGTAGGAGTAGGTTTCCTCTGTGCCAAATGCAAGGGAGTGGCGACAGCATACAGGTATCTTGTTGTCTTGTGTGCTCCCTGAGGCATCTGGTGGGGCCACTGTGTGATACAGGAAGCTGGACTAGATGGGCCTTTGGCCTGATCCAGCAGGGCTCTTCTTATGTTCTTAAGGGAATAGCATCAAAAGCTATGTCCTGGGGATCAAGGGGGTGGACACCCAAGACAATGGGGACCTGGTCCACCACTGGGTTCAGAACGTGCTGTCTGAGTTTGTGATGTCGGAGATCCGGACGGTGTATGTCACGGACTGCAAGGTCAACTCCTCGGCATTCTCCAAGGCCGGCATGTGCTTGCGCTGCTCGGCATGTGCCTTGAACGCGGTTGTGCAGTGTGCGCTCAACAAGCGGACGCTGCAGGAACGAAACATGCACGAAGTCATTGAGCTGCTGAACATCTGCATGGATCTGGCAGGCTCGACGGGCATTTCCAAGGAGACCTTCAGCTCCCTCAAGGAGACGTCTCCCCCGCCCTGCTGGAACTCAGTGACTGACTCTCTGCTGCTCGTCCATGAGCGCTATGAGCAGATTTATGAATTCTGCAGCAGGGCCAAAAAGATGAGCCTCATCCAGAACCGCAACAAGCACCTGCTCAACAACCTGGCCGACATTATGGCCCCGGTGAAGCAAGCTGTCATTGAGCTGAGCAATGAGAGCTGGCCAACGCTGCAGCTGGTGCTGCCCACCTAGTGAAACTGGAGCAGCTCTTCACGTCCAAGGCCAACGACGCAGGCATCGTCAGCAAGCTGTGCCACCTCTTCCTGGAAGCGCTGAAGGAGAACTTCAAGGTCCACTCAGCCCACAAGGTGGCCATGATCCTGGACCCCAGCAGAAGCTGCGCCCGGTTCCCCCATACCAACACGAGGAGATCATCGGCAAGGTCTGCGAGCTGATCAACGAGGTGAAGGAGTCTTCCTGAATTTGAGCCTTCCACCAAAAAACCACGGACTTCGAGCGAAAGCTCACCGACTCAGGAAGAAGACCGGTCGGGCAAAAGTAAAATCTATGACTACTTGCAAGAGCCCCTTTTCCAAGCACCCCCCGATCTCTTTCAGTACTGGTCCTGCGTCACTCAGAAGCATACAAAGCTAGCCAAGCTAGCCTTCTGGCTCCTGGCTGTGCCGGCCATTGGGGCCAGGAGCGAGTGTGTAAATATGTGTGAACAGGCCCTCTTGATCAAGAGGCGGCGGCTGCTAAGTCCTGAGGATATGAACAAACTCATGTTCTTGAAGTCCAACATGCTTTAAAACTTGGTGTGGGGGTGGGTGGGCAGGACAAATTGAAATCCTTCAAAGCAGACCCTTCCCTCCCCCCCCCCCCCGCACACGTGCAAAACATGGTTTCAAAACCAAGAACCCTGCATTTAAATTCTAAACACTGTGGACCTCGTAACAGAATGCCCTGGGAAGGTAGAGCTCTTTTTATATAGGTATATAAATATTCTCTATATTAAAATGTATATAAAAAGCAGAGATTGGAAGGGCTGCTCAGCGAGCAAGAGGGGCATACCTCTGCTTAAGAGCACGCACCTCCTTAGAGCTCGGTGCAAAAGAGGGCGTTTAGTTTACATCTCACAATTGCAAGGGGAGAGAGGAGCTGTCTCTTTTGGTCCGAATAGACCACTTCCCCCTTAGGAGTTGGTTTTCTGACAGCCAACAAAGGAGTTCAGTCAGTATCCCGAGTAGCTCCATCATACGTACCCTGAGGGAGCTCCAGCTACAGCCACTTCTATGCAGAGATGTGTTCTCAGCAGGTCTGCTGCAGCTCTGGGCCCTGCCTCCGCGCTCCGTCCAAGGCACATGTGAGGGGTGCCATCCCCATTGCGCTGAACTGCTTAGTGGAGGCAGTGTGCCGCCCTAAAGCGAGGGCGTGCATGTCACCCTAATGACCCCCTGCAAATGACCCCCACCCTAATGCCCCCCCGCTGCTGCCGACCGACGACATCCACTTCGGTCAGCGATCCAGGGCCTTCTAACAAAGGCCCAATGCGTCAATACATGAAGTTTTAACTTTTTTGCGCATGCGCACGTTTTCTGAGGGCATTTTGCGCATTCGTTCTGCGCATGCGCGAATAGGAAAACTTCACGTATTGACGCATTGGGCCTTCGTCAGAAGATCCTGGATCGCCGACCGAAGAGGACGCTCCGAGGCCTTCTCCTGGCCTCGGAGCCTCCGGAGTGTGACGCACGCAGTGGAGGTGACGTGCATGGGTGTGCGCGTCACCTTTCTGCGCGCGTCACCCCCTGGCGGTACGTCCCAGCCGCCATGCTCTAGCAACGTCCTTGAGTGGACCACAGCTGCACCAAAGGTCTCCTCATACACTTGTTTAGCCTGGCTGGCATCAGTAGTGGTAAATGTGTTGCCCCCTTGAAGATGTCTTTGTTCAACCTTTCAAAGGATTTGATAGCTAGTCAAGGTGCAGATTTAGCCAGTTCTGAAGGGAAGAGTTCTGAAGAGAAGGGAATCCTTGCTAGTTCAAGGCAGCAGGCAGTCACAGGGACGCTTTTAGAAGAGGCTTTCACAGAGTGGAATGCCTCTTAGGACCAAATCCTATCCAAATTTCCAGCGCCGCTGCACTGCAGCCTTGAGGAGGACTCTGCAACCGCCTCCCCCCACAGGGAGTGGGCCCTTAGAGTACTTTTCCCCAAAACTAAAGCTGGGATTACAGCATTGTTAAAAAGCACAAGGGATCTTTTAAGGTTAAACTTACCAACAAAGCATTGCAGCCCTGCTGCTGTCATGGGTGTTGGGCAGCTGGCAGCAAGCCAGGGTGGTTTCTGCTGCAGACTGAGCTGGAACAGTCCTGCTTTTGCACCGCCTTTAAAAGGGACTGTTTTAATTAAAGTATCCGTTATCCCACTCCTGGAACCAAAATATTTTAATTGGGCTTTTTCACCCCACTCTGAGTCCCAAATGTTGCACCCCAAACTTTTCTTCTGTGGGGGAAACTAGTATTCCCTTTAAATATTAGCTCCAATAGTCCACTTTCGGCAAAGTTAGCAGTCCTTTCCCCTTTAAATTGCAATTGTGTGCCAAAAGAACACACTGAACTTCAAAAGGCAACAATTTAACAAGATTTATTACTTTCCCAGCAATAAATAAATAATGTTCACCAGCCCTTCCCAGGCAGTACTTTATCCAAGTATAGTCGTCTACGTAGAAGAGCCGAGCTCGTTACTTCACGGCTGTGGAATCTCCTTATTGCCTTTCCGCTCTCTGACAGAGTGTCTTGTAGCAAGAGTCCAATCAATCCAAGTGAGCAATCAGTCCGGCAGAGTATCCCCGTCTGGAACAGAGTACTCTTCGCTCAGCAATCTGGCAGCATCTCCCTCTAGCAAGGTAGCGTGGCAAGGTCATTTCCAACAGCTTGGCAGCTCCAACAGCATCCCCCCCCCCCGAGCGAGACAATTCTGTGTTGCAAACATGCTCTTTTTATCCTTCATTAGGGCTAAGGGCCCACAGCTGTTGGCTGGCAATCCCTGCATCAAAAAGCCTTCTGACTGTCCACAGTTATGCAGCCACACTCAAGTGCCATCAGCTGTGCATACACCCACGCAGTTTTGGGTGGTAACCCTTTATGTCCCAGTCCTGTCAAACTCCAGGTCTTTAACTCCTTCCTTCCCAGACCTGTCAAAACAGGGGACCACTGCTAACACCACTAACTCCTTGCCGATCTTCCTCGATGTCCACTACAGGGACAGATTGCCTTGTGCGGCTCCGTGGGTGTGGGGGGGGAGATAAACAGAATTGTCTGTCAAAAGCCATCTTGTCTCTTCTCCCCCTCCTCCCAAAAATGTGTGTGAAGGTGGGCAGGTGATGCTAGTTTGACAGGCAGGGGAGAAAGAGATAAGAGGAAAGATAAGAGGCATCTGCATTTTTATCCAGACCCGACACAAGTTTCTAATCCTTTTGACAGAGAAGCATGAGTTGACTGGCTTCTGTTCAAACCTGGGGGGCGTTACAAAGATGGCTTTACCTGTCCCCCACTCTCTGTAGCCAAGTCTTGGACAGTGTCACCCCTCTTCTATAGAGTAACAACTGTTGCTCCCCTCTTTGGTGGTATGTAGTAAGAACTTGGTAGAGGTAAGAATAGTTTGGGATGCGAGTAAAGCTTTTATAAGAGGACATTTTATACAAAAAATGTAAAATGGACTAAAAAGAGGCAAATTAAGTTTCAAAAGATTGAAGAAGAGATGAAGAAGAACAAACAAGAGCTGAGGATGACACCTGGTGATAAAAAAAAAGTTCTATGACAAATTAAAATTTTACAGAATTAATTATCCTTGATGATAACAAGAGAAATAGAAATTAAAGTGAAGTATGCAAAAAAGGTATTTTGAACACGCTAATAAACCAGGAAAATTTCTAGCTTATAAATTGAGGAAAGAGAGGGAGAAAAGAATGATTTCTAAGTTACAAGAGACAGAGAAAATATACACAGAACAGGAAGATATACAAAAAATTAATTGTAAATTATTATACAAATTTATATAAAAGACAGAAGGTAGAATCAGCAAAAATAAAGGAATACTTGGCAAAGCAAAATTTACCAAAAGTATTGGAAGATCAGAAATTAATCTTAAATGAAAGGATTATGCCTAGAGAAGTGGCAGATGCGATAAAGAGAGTTAAGCTGAATAAGGCACCAGGTCCAGATGGTTTGACTGGGAGATTTTATAAATGTTTAGAAGATGTAATAAGTATTCCATTACAACAGACAATGAATGATACTTTACAAAATAGAAGAATGCCAGATTCATGGAAAGAGGCGAACATAACTTTGATACCAAAAGGACAAGATTCAAGTAGTATAAAGAACTATAGACCTATATCGTTGCTTAACAATGATTATAAGATATTTACATCAATTTTAGCGGAGAGAATGAAGAAGATGTTGCAAAAATTCATACGTGAAGATCAATGTGGTTTTCTACCAAAAAGACATTTGAGGGATAATGTAAGAATTGTTGTGTATATGTTGGAACATTTTGACAAACGTCTAGATAAGCAATTAGCATTAATAGTTATAGATGCTGAAAAAGCTTTTGATAATTAGAACTGGTCTTTTTTATTAGAAGTTTTACAAGAAATGGACTTCAGAGAAAAAACTTTAATAAATGAATAAATTCAATTTATGTGACACAAACTGCAAGAGTATTAGTGAATGGTGAGCTGACTAAGACGTTTGAAATTCAAAAAGGTACGCGACAAGGATGTCCGTTATCTCCATTGCTGTTTATATTGGTGTTAGAAGTTTTGAATAGAAATATTAGACAAGATGAAAGAATACATGGTGTGAGATCAAGAAAGAAACATTCAGGTTAAGAACCTTTGCGGATGACTTGGTATTAATGCTGGAAAATCCATTAAAAGATATAGAGTTGTTGATGAGTAAATTAAAAGAATTTGGATCTCTTGCAGGATTCAAAGTTAATAAACAGAAGACAAAAATAGTGACTAAAAACATGAAGTTTCAAGATCAACTGAAACTGATGAATAAAACAGGATTTAAAGTGGAAAAAAGTTAAATATCTGGGAACTGTATTGACGAGTATGAATTGTACACTATTTCAAAATAATTATGTTAAAGTATGGAATGAAATTAAGAAAGATCCGTTAAGATGGGAAAGATTGAAATTGTCTTTACTAGAAAGGATATCGGTGATTAAGATTTTCAGGAACAGCGAGTGGCCTCACTGGGACCAAGTGCCTCACTGGTAGGCTTACCATATCGCCGACCGGGACGCTCCGTTTTGCCCTTAAGGGGCGGGGGAGCGCGCGCGCTCTGACTCTCTCCCCTCCCCCCCTTAAGGGCAAAACGGAGCGTCCTGGTCGGCGATATGGTAAGCCTACTCACTGGGACAAAGTGCCAAGGTAAAAGAAGACACAGTGAGTCAAGCAGCTGTGCGAGGAGAAGGGGCAGAAACTGGACAAGCCTAGTACAAGCCTGGACAAGCCTGGAAGCGGATTCTAGGACAAGCCTGGGAGCTGATTCTAAAGAGAATTGCAGCCCAAATTTAAACAGGTTTACTCTGAGTAGGAACAGAGTTTACTCAAGAGTGAGAGTCCAGGGAAGAGACTAGAGTCTTCTTCAGAGTAGGAGTCCAAAACAAAACAGGAGGATAAAAGAAGGGAAAAAAGCAGGCTAAACTACACCTTAAGCAGAGGTAAACTTCAGCAGAATTTAAACTACACCTTAAGCAGAGGTAAACTTCAGCAGAATTTAAAACTTTAAGTGTATAGTAGGCCAGATGTAAATTGAGGAGGCCAAATGTAAATTGAGCCGGCAGGAACCATAGCAACAAATTCCTGCCAGTAAACAGGAACAGGCAGGCAGGCACCATAGCAACAAATTCCTGCCAGTAAACCCCATCAGGCCCCGCCCTTAGAGACCAGTCTTTTCAAACTTTCAGGTAGGCAGGGGGAGGAGCTACATAACAGTTTAAACCTGGGGCTGGTTTACAAGTGATCCCTTTTCAGGAGTAGCGAGTGGCCTCCTAGGATGAAGTGCCTTACTGGGACAAAGTGCCAAGGTAAAAGAAGACACAGCGAGTTAAGCAGCTGTGCAAGTTCAGCAGCGGGGCGAGGAAGCCAGGCCCCACACATGACCCGGCACTTTCCTTGAAGAGAGGAGAGCTCCAACAACATTAAGGTACCCAAACTTAGATAAACACATACCTTACACACAAAAGCTATGCAGTCAGTCAGTCAGCAGAGGGGTGGGGGCTATCCAGTGTTTTGCACCGAGTGTCACATGTATGATTATCTGCCTCTTGGGCATAAGTCATGGGCATGTGCTCAGTGCAAAGAGCTCCAGGCTCTCAGGGAACGGGTTCGCTCCCTTGAAGCCATAGTTGCTGACCTGGAGAAGCAGAAACAGATACAGAGGGTACAGGGTGAGACTTCTAGGGATGTGGAGGCGTCGTCCCACCCTCAGTTGGCCAGCTCCTCAGCTGCCAGGGAAGGGAGTCTCAGGGCTGGAGGACAGCACTCTGGAAGAGGGAAACAATCCCACAGTGGGGACCCCTTCTGAAGGGGGCTTCTTGTCATGGGTGACTCTATAGTCAGGAACATAGAGGGGGGGTCTGTGACGGATGTGAGGACCGCATGGTGACTTGCCTGCCTGGTGCGAAGGTTGCGGACGTCACCTCTCGTCTAGATAGGCTGGTAGAGAGTGCTGGGGAGGAGGTAGCGGTTGTGGTGCATGTTGGCACCAACGTCGTGGGGAAATGTAGCCGGGCGGTCCTGGAGGCCAAATTTAGGTTGCTAGGTAGGAAGCTCAAATCCAGGACCCCAAAAGGTAGCGTTCTCAGAAGTGCTACCTGTTCCACACGCAGGGCCAGCTAGGCAGCCGGAGCTCAGGGGTCTCAATGCATGGATGAGACACTGGTGTCAGGAGGAGGGGTTTAGGTTTGTTAGGCACTGGGGAATGTTTTGGGACAAGCCAGGCCTGTACAAGAGGGACGGGCTTCACTTGAACCAAAACGGAACCAAACTGCTGACGCGTAACATTAAGAAGGTGGCAGAGCATCTTTTAAACTGACCCCTGGGGGAAAGCCGACAGGAGCCGAGGGGCATCCGGTTCGGGACTCCTCATCCCTAGGGAATGAGGGTGCAGAGGATTGGGAACAGTCAAGTAATAACAGAGTAAGAATTAGGAGTGGTAGCGTGAATGGACACGACAGCCAATCTAGCAGGACAGAAGGCTGTAGGGATAAAGGTGCAAACGCGCAGCCCTCCTTGGGGGACCTGGTATATAAGTGATTTTATGCAAATGCCCGAAGTCTACGGGCAAAGATGGGAGAACTGGAATGTTTGGTGGCTAGGGAAAACATTGATATAGTAGGTATAACGGAAACCTGGTGGAATGCAGAGAACCAGTGGGATACTGCAATCCCAGGATATAAACTCTATAGGAGGGACAGAGGGGCGTGTTGGAGGTGGGGTGGCCATCTATGTCAAAGAAGGGGTAGAATCCACCAGAGTAGAGTTGGAGGGGGGCTCTGACTCCTCCGTAGAATCACTGTGGGTTAGATTACTAGGCTCAAAGAGTGATGTAATAGTAGGGGCATGCTACTGTCCTCCAGATCAAAAACCTGAAGGGGATCTTGAAATGAGGAAGCAAATCAGGGAGGTGTCAACGAGAGACAGGGTTGTAGTCATGGGGGACTTCAATTATCCTCACATTGACTGGGTAAACTCATGCTCTGGTCATGAAAGAGAGAGACCGGTTCGGAAGTGGCCGAAAATCGCTGTTTTCGGCCGAAATGAAGATCGGGGAGGCCTGCAGAGGCTTGCGCAGGCCTCCCCGAAGCCCCGGTATGTATTTTTTCCTGGTTTTTTTAGGCTTCGCTCCATAGGACGCACGCTTTTTTCTCCCTATGTTTGGGGGGGGGAGTGCATCTTATAGAGCATAAAATACGGTATATATCTGGGTTTTCAGAAGGCGTTTGACACAGTCCCTCATGAAAGGCTCCTGAGAAAACTCCACAGTCAGGGAATGAAGACCAGGAAACAGCGAGTGGGAGTCAATGGGCAATTTTCACAATGGCGAGAGGTGAAAAGCGGTGTGCCACAAGAATCTGTCTTGGGACCGGTGCTTTTCAACTTATTTATAAATGACCTGGGGTTGGGGATAAGCAGCGAGGTGGCCAAGTTTGCGGATGACACTAAACGTTTCCGGGTGGTGAAGACCAGCAGGGATTGTGAAGAGCTCCAGAAGGATCTCTCCAAACTGGGAGAATGGGCAGCAAAATGGCAGATGCGCTTCAATGTATGTAAGTGCAAAGTGATGCACATTGGGGCAAGAAACCAAAATTTCACATATACGCTAATGGGTTCTGAGCTGTCTGTGACAGATGAAGAGAAAGACCTTGGGATGCTGGTGGACAGGTCGATGAAAGTGTCGACCCAGTGAGCGGCAGCTGTGAAGAAGGCCAATTCCATGCTTGGGATCATTAAAAAAGGGATTGAGAATAAAACGGCCAATATCATTATGCCTTTGTACAAATCGATGGTAAGGTCACATCTGGAGTATTGTGTCCAGTTCTGGTCACCACACCTCAAAAAGGATATAGTTGAATTGGAAAAGGTGCAGAAAAGAGCGACCAGAATGATTCGTGGGCTGGAGCACCTCCCTTATGAGGAAAGGCTACAACGTTTGGGGCTTTTCAGTCTAGAAAAAACACACCTGAAGGGGAACATGATTGAGACGTATAAAATTATGCATGGGATGGAGAGAGTGGATAGAGGGAAATTCTTCTCCTTCTCGCACAACACCAGAACCAGGGGACATGCACTAAAATTGAGTGGAGGGAGAGTTAGAACGGATAAAAGAAAATATTTCTTTATTCAGCGTGTAATTCATCTGTGGAACTCCTTGCCACAGGATGTGGTGATGGCACCTGGCCTAGATGCCTTTAAAAGGGGTTTGGACAAATTCGTGGAAGAAAAGACCATCACAGGTTACAAGCCATAAGCAACCTCCTGGTTTTCAGAAGTAGGTTTTGTCTGTGCCAGGTGCAGGGGAGTGTAGTGGAAATCGCGGAAGATTGGCGAGGTGTTAGTGGTGTTAGCAGTGGTCCCCTGTTTTGACAGGTCCGGGAAGGAAGGGGTTAAAGGATTGCCTGTTTGAAAGGACTGTGGCACAAGGGGTTAACACCCAGGACTGCGTGGGTGGAAGCACACCTGCAAGTAATTGGGCGTGGCCCACAGGTGTTGCTATTAATTGAGATGAAGCTGGGACTTTGAATGCAGTGGGTGTGGCTCACAGCTGCACTCAATTAGCATTGATTGGAACTCACAGCTGTGGGCAATAATGAGGGCATTGATTGTAAGCCCACAGCTGTAGCCAGTAAAGAGTTGATGGGAACTAACAGTATAAAAGCAGCAGCAGTAGGAGCAGGAAGGAGCCTCGCCAGCTTGCCACGGGGACATGCTGCCAGACTGCCGAGCGACGACGACTCTGCTCCAGACGGGGATACTCTGCCTGCTCACCTGGATTGACTGGTATTGTGAGACGCTCTGCCTGACTGGAAGGTTGGAGAGACCGGGATTGATTGGACTTTGTGCTACAAGACTCTTTGCTGGACAGGAGAAAGGCAACAAGGAGTTTCTACTGCCGTGAGGTAACGAGCTGGACTTCTCTACAGAAATGGACCCTCGTTAGCTAAGTAGAATCTTATCTGCCCGGGAAGGGCTAATGGACATTTATTGCTGGGAAAGTAATAAATCTTGTAAATAGTTGCCTTGAAGTTCAGTGTTTTCTTTTGGCACACAATTGCAATTTAAAAGGGGAAAGGAGCTAACTTTGCCTAAAGTGGACTATTGGAGTTAAAGGGAATACTAGTTTGCTCCCCCAGGAGTAAAGTCTGGGGTGCAACATTTGGGACACAACAGGGAGTGGCAGCAGGAAAAGAAGGAATTCCCTACCTGTGAATCTCCTGTTCTGGGAGGGGAAGGGGGGGGCATTCGGTACAGAATGGGTTAACCCCTCCTGATGTCAGAGGCAGGATCGGTAGAGTTGAGCCGACTCCTCCTCCCTGGGCTCGCTCCTACCCAGTCCGATACTGTGAGAAGAAGCATCACGGGACATCACGCCGAGAACCCATCATCGTCTTGGTACAGGAAGAGTAGCCTTCACCGACAACTGGAGGAAAAGTCAACTAAAGAGCATCGGACCAGACAAGAAACTGAAAACAGAGTTTAGTAAGGTAATTAACACCCACCGGATAAGCTAGCTAAAACCGAGCAACAAGTACCGACGGGAGAACCCCCAAGTGAACTATCAACACGTAAACCAGGGCGGGACGAATGCCCCCCCTTCCCCTCCCAGAACAGGAGATTCACAGGTAGGGAATTCCTTCTTTCTCTGGAGGAGGAAGGGGGGGCCATTCGGTACAGAATGGGATATACCAGAGCCGTATAATCCCCGGGCGGGCCAATATTAGACTGTGTCATCAACAACGGCTTGCAGCACCCGTCTACCAAACAGGGAGTCAGCAGATGCTAGCTTATCAATCTTGTAATGCCGTAAAAAGGTGTTCGGAGAAGCCCATGTAGCTGATTTGCAAATATCTATCAACGATGAGGAACCATCAAAAGCAGCAGAGGATGCCGCCCCCCGAACCGAATGCGGCAAGATGCCCGCTGGTGGTTCTCTACCCAGGGCCCGGTATGCTTCCTGAATAGCCAACCTAATCCATCTCGCAATAAGAGACGCGGAAGCCTTCTTCCCCATGGACATCCCCTGGAAAACCACGAACAGGGCTTCCGATTTCCGAAAAGGCCCAGTGCGATGCATATAAAAACGCAACGCGCTACGCACATCCAGGGAATGCCAATCACGCTCCTTGGGATGCGACGGATTGGGACAAAATGTAGGAAGAACGATCTCCTGGGAGCGGTGAAAAAGGGAATTGATCTTAGGGATAAAGGCGGGGTCTAGTCTCAGAACCACCCTATCCTTGTGGAACACCAGTAACTTATCATTCACAGATACGGCACCCAATTCAGAGACCCGCCTAGCCGAGGTCACAGCTACCAGAAAAACCGTCTTAAGGGTCACATGGTGCAGGGACGCTGTCGCCAAAGGTTCAAACGGCCCCCTCATTAGGGCTTTGAGAACTAGAGGCAGGTCCCAAGTGGGGAACCTATGAACCACCGGGGGATTGAGGAGCGCCACCCCCTTCAGAAAACGCCCTACATGAGGGTGATCCAAAACTGACCCCCGGCCCACAGTACCCAGGATGCTCTTCAACGCTGACACCTGGCGCCGGAGCGTGCTGGTGCTGAGCCCGAGCCGAAGCCCGTCCTGCAAAAACTCCAACGCTTGACACCGCTTAGGACGAAGCGGGTCAATCCCTCGAGAAATACACCACCCAGAGAAACGCTTCCAGGTTGTAGCGTAGATCTTCCTTGTAGAAGGGCGGCGAGAGGCCAATAAAGTGTCCACTACCTGAGCGGAATAACCGCACTTGGTCAGCTCTTGCCGTTCAATTTCCACGCCGTTAGATGGAACGTGCGGACTCGAGGATGCACCACCGGACCCTGAGAGAGGAGGTCTTCCCGCTCCGGCAGGCGCCAAGGCTTGGCCGTCGACAACTGGACAAGATCCGCAAATCACGCCCTCCTTGGCCAATGGGGCGCCACGAGAATGAGTCGTGCTCGTAGATCTTTTATGCGTCTTAGCACCCGAGGGAGTAGAGCGAAGGGGGGGAAAGCGTAAAGACCCAGGGGCCATGGGCTCCGCAGAGCATCGACTCCCTCTTCCCCTTGGCCCTCCTGCCTCGAGTAGAATCTCGGGAGTTGGGCATTTGTCCGAGAAGCAAACAGGTCCAAGACAGGGATTCCGAATCTTTCCGTGATCTGCCGGAACACTGCTGGATGGAGCCGCCACTCCGTCTCGGACAGACTCTGACGACTGAGCCAGTCGGCGGTGAGATTTTCCGACCCGGCGAGGTGCTCGGCCCGGAGTGCCAGCAGGTTCTGTTCTGCCCAGGACAGAAGTTCCTCCGCTTCTCTCTCCAGCCGTTTGGATCTCGTCCCCCCTTGACGGTTTATGAAAGCCTTCGCCGTCATATTGTCGGTCTTGACCAAGACAGATTGAGACCGAGCCCGGTCGTGAAAATGCAACAAGGCCAACTTGATCGCCCGAAGTTCCAGGAGATTGATGCTGGATCGTGCTTCCCTCTCGGACCACCTCCCCTGGGTAAAGGAGTGACCCATGTGCGCTCCCCAGCCCAGGAGACTGGCATCCGTCGTCATAACCAAGGGCTCCGGGAGATCCAGACTGGACGCTGAGGAGAGACGGCCGGGGGTCAACCACCAATCCAGGCTGGACAGAAAACCCGGCGTCAACTTGACCAACACTGACCGTTTCTTTTCTATCAGACGAGAATAAGGACGCAGGAGCCGCTGAATGGGGCGAGTATGAAATCGAGACCACGGAATGACATCTTGGCATGAGACCATGATCCCCTGAAGCCTGGCCAAAAGAAGCACATCCATCGTCGACCTGCACCTCGCTTGCAACAGGAGCAACCGTAGATGACTCTGTCTCTCCAAGGAGAGGGACACTGTCAGATCCCGAGTGTCGAATATCAGTCCCAAATGCTCCATCACCTGCGTGGGCCGCAACGAGCTCTTGACCGTATTGACCACAAAACCGTGTCTCCGTAGACATTGCAAGGTCAACTGAACATCCCGCTCTGCCGTCAGACGTGAATTCGACCGGGGCCCCGCCAGGGTCTTTGTGAACACGCAAGGGGCCGACTTGAGCCCGAAAGGGAGGGCCCTGAATTGATGGTGAGTCTGGCCGTAGGCAAAACGCAGGAATCTCCGATGTCTGACCCGAATGGGTATGTGCAGGTACGCCTCGGACAGATCTATCGAGGTAAGAAAGTCCCCTCTCCGTAGACTTGCTGCAATGGTATGCCATGTTTCCATTTTGAACCTTTTCTTTGCCATAAAAAGGTTCAACCACTTCAGGTCCAAGATCGGCCTGTGGTCCCCGTTTTTCTTCTCCACCAGAAAAAGAGTGGAGTAGACCCCCGTCCCCTGTCGAGAAAGGGGAACCGGCTCCGTGGCCCGGATGGAAGAGAGGTGGGCAATCGCCGCCAACATGTGCTGGTGTCTGACGGGGTCCCTGGAGGGTGGCACCACCCAGAACCGGGGCCTGGGGATCTTCAAGAGCTCCAGGGAATAACCCCTCGTGACGATATCCAAAATCCATTTGTCCGAGGTCATTTTCAGCCAGTGATCCGCAAAATAGAGAAGACGCCCGCCGATAGGTATGGAGGCGTCAGGCGGTACGCTGGTTCCTGAAGGGCTTGCGCGATGAGTCTCCTTGGTTGTTACCGGGTCTATTCTTTGGAAAGACCCGAGCCTTGTTCCACCTGTTGGGCCTGCCGGGCTCCCTAGGGCGGTTGGGAGGCCTGTAGGCACGAAAGGGCTGCGGCCTTGTCTTGGCAGGTTCCTTGACCGTAGAAGGAAGAACCTTCCTTTTCTCCCGATTCTCCACCAGGAGCGGGTCCAAGGCATCACCAAAGAGCTTGGACCCCTTAAAGGGGACTGACACCAGGCGGTTCTGCGACCCCGAATCGACTGCCCAGGTCCTGAGCCACACATTTCTCCTCGCGACTACATTAGACGCGAGAGCCCTCGCATTAAGTTGCAAGGAGTCGAACGACGAGTCAGCCGTGAAAGCCGCCGCCAAAGAAATCTTCTTCAAGGTATTCTTGGTCTTCTTGGAGAGCCCAGACTCAGACTTCAGTAGCTCCTCCACCCAAAGAAACGTAGCCCTCGCAAACACAGAATTGGAGGCAGACGCCCGTAAAGCCTGAGAGGTCGCTTCAAAATTCTTTTTCAGAGATATCTCTATCCTCTTGTCGCACGAATCACGCGGGCCCCCCTCCCCTTCCGATGGGATCACCGCCGGCGAGGAGAGCGCCGTGACCGGAGCGTCCACCGAAGGCACCTTAAGCTCAGCCATAGTACTCTCAGGTAGAGAATATAGCCTATTAACTAATTTGGCACTGTGTCTTGATTTGACAGGCGTCTGCCATTCTGAGTCAATGGCAGCCTGAAATGACGCCGGGAAGGGGACCGTGGTTGGCAGAGACGGCCCCTGAGGGAAAATACCCCGCGGCGCTGACGGCTCCCCTGGGGCGGGTCCGGCCGGTTCCGTGGACCCCAGATTTAAGGCCGCAGTGACTTTAAGCACCATCCGCTGGAAAAGCTCAGGGGGAAAAAGCCTGTTCGGGTTAACATCCCGATCCCTCATCTCGTCCCCAGAGAGTTCCCCCTCTTCCCTGCCTGATTCCTCCGCAGAGGAAGGAGTAGAACTCAAGTAAGAAGCAAGAGCCGCTTTAGGCTTATCTCGGGACCATATCTCCCGTGAGCTAATAGGCGAGTGACGACCCCCGTCCCCGCTAGATGACCGGCCACCCTTGTCATTCCTAGGAAGTTTGGGAGGGGAGGGCGAGTACTCAGAGCCCCCATGGCGTGAGCGACGCTCCGAGCCCCGGGAACTGGATCTGCGAGACCGCTTGCGCTTCTTAGATTTATGGCCCCCCAGGGACTGCACCGCGCTCTCAACTGCCGCCCGCACCATGCTCTGCAAGTGGGCTTGCAGGGCAGGGTCAATTTGAGGGGCGCATACTGGAGTCGCAGCGTCGGAGGTAGCCCCAAACGTGTCCAACCGCTGCCCCTTAGGGTCTCCCATAGCAGCTTACCTCCGCGGAGTTTGCAAACAAAGCCAACGGGGAAGAGCCTTCAGGCCGCTGTGCTGGCACTCCGCGAAGACAGCCCTCCCCTCAACAGCAGCAACGCCGTGAGGAGGGACCGCCTCAGCCGGCGAAAAGCTGAGGAGAGGCCTCGCAAGAGCAGAGGTGAAGCCTGAAGCAGCGTCGTCAGCACGACAATCGTGCACGTCCGCCCGGCAGCCGAAGAAAAGCCCTCAGTGAAGCAATCGCCGTCCCTCGGCGCGAGTTCGAAGGGGACCCAAACGGCAGTCGCCGACTCCCCACCAAGCCAAAAGCTGTCAAACGGCCGGGAGTGTCGAAGCGAGGGGATCACAGGCAACGGCAGCGCCGCCCAGAGGGTGCGCGCTCGTCCGCTGAGGCCAGCACTTCACACAGGCTGAGGTAAATTCGCGCGTTCTCTCAAGGGCTGTTAAGCGCCGAGAGAAACGCGATCAAAGGGCTCTGTCGTCGACTCCACCTAGCTAAGGGACACGGGGGCGGATCGGGAAGGGACAGAGGGAATAGCAGGAAAAAAGGAAAGGAAAGTCTGGTCCAAAAATCTCTAAGCTTCAAACTACCAACAAACTACCGACCTATCTCAACGGAGGCAGGATCGGACTGGGTAGGAGCGAGCCCAGGGAGGAGGAGTCAGCTCAACTCTACCGATCCTGCCTCTGACGTCAGGAGGGGTTAACCCATTCTGTACCGAATGGCCCCCCCTTCCTCCTCCAGAGAACAGGTTATCTTGTTGGCTGTGTGCTCCCTGAGGCATCTGGTGGGGCCACTGTGCGATACAGGAAACTGGACTAGATGGGCCTTTGGCCTGACGCAGCAGAGCTCTTCTTATGTTCTTATGTTAAGATGAATGTATTGCCAAAAATGATGTTCTTATTTCAAACGATACCAGTGATTATATCTGATGCACCATTTAAAGAATGGCAGAAAGACATTTCTAACAGCCCAATCCCACCCAAGGCTTATTCCAGCCTAAACGGTGCTATTCCGTCCTAAATCACCCTAGGCCGAATTTAGGACAGAATAGCGCCGTTTAGGCCGAATTTACGCCGAGTTTGTGACTGACATAGGACAGGTTTAGGACGGATGGACCAAATGTGCCGTGCTTGCGCACAACGGGCGCTGGGAGATATTCCGTCCTAAGTTTGGCCTAAGAATGGGCGTGTCAGGGGCGTAACGGGGGCGTTCCTGATTTTAGGTCTGTATCCAGACATTGGCGAGCTCCGACACGCCCCCTCAAGCTCCGAAACAGACCTCAAATTTAGGTCGACCAAAAAGGTGGCCCTAAATTTGAGGAGACCCATAGGCGCCATTTTACCTTACACACTCCAGCCCTTTCCCGAAAATTTCAAACACCCCACCTCCCGAGTTGGGCCGGAATAGCAGCAGCAATGTCTGGATACAGCCGAAGATAGGCACCCAATCAGCACCCAGCCTCTTTCCCACAAAAGCCCACCCCCAGACCTCCATTCTCCCTCTCTCAGAGCATGTGGTGTGGGGCTCCATCCCCCACAGCCACAAAGTGGGACTTTGGTGCAGGGGAGCTCTTGGCTCCAAAATTCACAAACACCTCACTTCTCTCCTCTGTTTTCTCTGGACTTCTCTTCTCTGCTCCCCTCAAGGGCAGAGAGAGCTTCTCTGCCTGCGGCCACACTGTTAACAGCTGCACCTGGGCAGCTGTCTCCATGCAAGCTCTTGCTAACCAATGTCTCTCTCCCAGCTTCTTCCCCCCCCCCAGAGGCAACCCCTGGCTATGGCCACAACACCAGCAGGTAAGAGCAGGGGGGTCTGTGCTGAAATGTTATCTGATATCTGCCTGTAGCCAATGTGTTCTCTGATATCTGCCTGTCTGCCATGTTAGCAGAAACCTCCATGTTTGCGCCAACGTTACTTGCCTGTAGACAACAGCTGTCTCTCTCTCTCTCCCCCTTGCCTCCACAGGGTCTACTGCCAAGTGAGTGTTTGTGTATTGCCATGCCATGTGTGAAATGTTCAACAGTTGTGTTGTGTTCTCTCTGACCATTGTTCCTTACAGGATTATGCTCCCCTTACGTCCAGGTAAGCACCTCAAACCAGGCCATGAGTGTAACCCTTAACAGCTGTGTTTTCATCTCTTCCTGCAGGCTTTTGCCCTGCCACCAACAAACTGGTTTATTCTCAAAGGCTATCTATCACAATCATTCCCATAGTGCTATGTGTTCATTCCCTTTGTGGTAGGTCAGTGTTCCAGGCAATACCAAGAGATGCATTTAGTGTGCGTTTCTCTACCTGCGTTACGGAAATCTAATGTCATCTTTAAAGAGGAAAAAAATACAGGAAATTTTAAAAATATACAAAAAAAAATTTAGGGCAGTTTTTCTACAGGTATTAATGAATATTTTTCTTAATCCTTATAAGTTTTACTGTGTTTAATACTATATATCTTAATACCGGTAGCATTAATTTACACTTTTGTAGCAACACTATTTTTATAAAATAAAGAGTGCCACCAGTGGCTAGTCTTCACATTGGGGTGGGTGGGGGGAGGAACTGTATGAGGGCAACCAGTCCTCCTACTGAACAATGTACTGTATTTAAAAAAGGAGATTTATCTACTGTCACGCTGTAGGAGAAAAAGAGAAAAAAAGCCAAACCAGCCTTGTCTTGTTTCGTTGGGCATCTCCTCCCCTGCCCCGCCAGCGCGTTCTCAGCACACACTGGTTAGCTAACATATGTGAGAGAGGATTTGGAGTTTGTAGCTTCTGCAGGCTAAGAGAATTTAATGTTTTGAAATAATACAGCGAAATCAATTCTAACGGGTGGTGTTCTCTTCCCCCTAAAGGGAGTGTGCCTTCCCCCTAAAGGGAGTGTGCCTAATACAGACAGATGTGTGTGTGCAGGAGAACAGAAAGCCTGCAGGTCCACATAATTCAGCTTCTCGAGAAACTTAAGGTCTCCATTTTTGAAGACTAGAAACATGCGCTTCCAGAGCTTGAAAGTGTGGCCAGGTTAAAGTTTCTGAAGCACACAGGCTCGAGCATTTCTACTCCTCCCACAACTAGCACTAACCAAATAGAGTATTGCACATGCACAAGGGCCAAAACTTGCAGCATTTAGAGGACAGTGCAATGTTACAGTTAATAAAGCCAAGTAGACACAGTCATACTCCCAAGTTACCTCTAAAGGCATCTTTCCTGCCACCAGCTTTTCAGAGTTAGAGTGCCCAGGTAGGACAAAGGTCCCTTTAATTTTAGAAGCTGTTGGGGGATTTTCCATAGCATGTAGCATTTATGACCCAACAATAAGACCAGGTTTGGAAACCTGGCACGCATTCTCCCCCCCCCCCCCAAAGACCAGGATGCTCAACCCTTTACACAACAGGGAAAAAAATACAGCAAAATTAACTGGAGATTTATTTTCTATAATCACACCAAAAATGTTTAAATAAGCCAGGCAAGAATATAGGCTGGTGCCCTCTTTAGCAAGTGATAAGTGTTTAGCGGAAACTGGGCTGTCTGTCGTGGCTCAGAGGCTGATCTTGCCATCCCCACCACGATGGAGAAGGAAATAGGGTTCCTTGCATTTGAGTGCCCATGGTTAAAACTACACACAAAGTCCTTTAAAAACATATAGCAGATTCCCAGAGATCAATGCTTTCGAATCATTTCTCAGAATGAAATGTGGGGAAATAGAAGTCTACGCATGTTCTACATGGCTGGCCAACCAACCTTGATCCTTGGCTCCCAAACCATGCTTGCAACACAGAATGGTCTACAAATGCAATAGAAAGAGTTCAGTGCCCCTTATTCAGCCTGACCTGACTGAGAGGAACAAGTCTTGGATGCATTCACCAGTCCAGTGGCGCCTTGTGACTCGTGAGTTTGGGGCTGTTCTCACTGTAGAACTGGGAGAACCACCGCCTGTTCTTCTGGATGGGACCGTCCTCCTTCACCAAGAGGGGGTTGGAGAATACCAAGAGATGCATTAAGTGTGCGTTTCTCTACCTGCATTATGGAAATCCAATGTCATCTTTAAAGAGGAAAAAAATTACAGAAAAAAATTAAAAATATACAAAAAATTTCAGGGCAGAGTTTTCCTACAGGTATTAATGAATATTTTTCTTAATCCTTATAGGTTTTACTGTGTTTAATATTTCTTAGCATTAATTTATACTTTTGTAGCAACACACCATTTTTATAAGATAAAGAGTGCCACCACTGGCTAGTCTTCACATTGGGGTGGGTGGAGGGAGGAATTGTATGAGGGGCAACCGGTCCTCGTACTGAACAATGTACTGTATTTAAAAAAGGAGATTTATCTACTGTCACGCTTGCTAATAAACGAGAAAAAAAAAGCCAAGCCAGCCTCATCTTGTTTCGTTGGGCATCTCCTCCCCTGCCCCGCCAGCGCGTTCTCGGTACACACTGGTTAGCTAACATATGTGAGAGAGAATTTGGAGTTTGTAGCTTCTGCAGGCTAAGTGAATTTAATGTTTTGAAATAATACAGCAAAATCAATTCTAACGGGTGGTGTTCTCTTCCCCCTACAGGGAGTGTGCCTAATACAGACAGATGTGTGTGTGCAGGACCAGAGAAAGCCTGCAGGTCCACATAATTCAGCTTCGAGAAACTTAAGGTCTCCATTTTTGAAGACTAGAAACTTGTGCTTCCAGAGCTTGAAAGTGTGGCCAGGTTAAAGTTTCTGAAGCACACAGGCTCGAGCATTTCTACTCCTCCCACAACTAGCACTAACCAAATAGAGTACTGCACATGCACAAGGGCCACAACTTGCAGCATTTAGAGGACAGTGTAATGTTACAGTTTATAAAGCCAAGCAGATACAGCCATACTCCCAAGTTACCTCTAATGCATCTTTCCTGCAACCGGCTTTTCAGAGTTAGAGTGCCCAGGTAGGACAAAAGTCCCTGTAATATTAGTAGCTGTTGTGGGATTTTCCATAGCATGTAGCATTTATGACCCAACAATAAGACCAGGTTTGGAAACCTGGCACGCATTGCTCCTCCCCGTAAAGACCAGGATGCTCAACCCTTCACACAACAGGGAAAAAAATACAGCAAAATTAACTGGAGATTTTTTCTATAATCACACCAAAATGTTTTTAAAATATGCCAGGCAAGGGTATAGGCTGGCGCCTCCTTTAGCAAGTGACAAGTGTTTAGTGGAAACTGGACTGTCTATCTAGGCTCAGAGGATGATCTTGCCATCCCCACCACAATGGAGAAGGGAATAGGTTTCCTTGCATTTGAGTGCCCACGGTTAAAACTACACACACATTAAGTGGCGCTGCTGGGGGCTACAGTACAAAAACAAACATTTGTTTCTCCTACATTCAGTGCAGACTAAGAGATCCTTGTCCCACTACATCACTTTGGCACACAGCTGCTAGATCATGGAGGAACTGAGAGGAGAGACGCAGGTCCTTGCAACCCAAAAGACACTGGTCTTCACTACCTTTTGGGTTGCAAGGACCAGTGTGTAGATGTACTGACCATGGGGCATCCTGACAGAATACAGACGTGGACTGCTTCAGGGAGGCTGCTAAGTCCTTTAAAAAAAACACAGCAGATTCCTACAGTATCTCAAAGGGTTGAGAGGTCAGTGCTTTCAAATTGTTTCTCAGAACAAAATGTGGGGAAATAAAAGTCCATGCATGTTCTATATGGCCAACCAACCTTGATCCTCGGCTCACAAACCATGCTTGCAACACAGAATGGTCTCCAAATGCAATAGAAAGAGTTCAGTGCCCCTTATTCAGCCTGACCTGACTGCGAGGAACAAGTCTTGGATGCATTCACCAGTCCAGAGGCGCCTTGTGACTCGTGAGTTTGGGGCTGTTCTCACTGTAGAACTGGGAGAACCAGCGCCTGTGCTTCTGGATGGGACCGTCCTCCTTCACCAGGAGCGGCTTGGAGACATAGCGCTTGTTGTTCCAGACCATAAGATCCCGCTCAAACTGGGGAGGCAGAAAGACCGACACGCACAGGAGTGAGGGAGGGGAGTATAAAAAAAAGAGAGGCAAAACCGGTGTGCGACCACAACTACGCTCACAGCTTTGCATACTGAGACATGCAAGCCTTCCCCAGGATGAGTTACACAAGGCTGCTTCGCGTCCACATTTTTTCTAGCGATGGGGAGACGCAAGGAGATGTGCAAGATGTTGAAAGTCACCCACAGACCACCTGAATGCTCACTCCCCCCCACTTTGGAGATTTCACCACCCATTTTCAGCATTATGGGCTGTGACACACACACACGCAGCCCAGAAGGCGGCAACATACTTGTAGCCAACAGTGCTATTCCATTCGTCAACCCTGAAGTTAGTCCCATTGTGTTCAAAGGGGCTTAACCCAGAAAAGTGTTTTAGACTAGACCAAGCCACAGAGACATGCAAGAAAGCATGTCACATGCGAGAATCTCTGCCCCCAACCAAAACACAGCTGGAGCAAAACCGGAACATCAAAACCATAGGAGCCTCCTTCCCTTTCCAAACCCTACAAGGCAGAGGCTCCAGCAGACAGCATGCTAACACTGGCTCCGACTTGGGCATTGCTTTGTTTTTTGATGTTCATTTCATGATCAAGTTTCCAACTCTATAAACGTTGGTCCAGTCGGTATCATCTTACTATTAATGAACTGCATCTGTATGTTTATGGCACACTGTAAAGAAGAATCCCACTCAAAGCACGTCAGGACTGTGTCAAGGACACTGCCAGTGTGCCTTGGAGGTCTCCTCGCAGGGGTCTGCACTGCCTCCTTCTGCTGCTGAGCTCCTCACTCCAGGGAGCAGGAGAGCTGGGACCCAAACATGCCTTGCATTTCACAACTGGTAGGAAGCAGTTGCTCAGCCCACTCATGTCCCCTGTCTCCCCACACACACACTCAGACACACACTCACCTGGATGCATTCTGCCCACAACATAAACTTGGGGACAAGAGCTGGTATGTGTCGCTGGTAGTAGATCTGGTGGATCACAAGCTGCTGGAGAGGCTCCACAGGCGTTACACTCTGAATGATGACTCCATGGCCCAGATAAGCATGCTTGATGTTAAGGAACACCAGTCCGGGTCCCACCTGGCACACATAGGCATGAAAGGACAGACTTAAGCAGCATAACTGCAACCTCACAAGTTAAGAGCATATTGATGCAAAAGAAGACTTTCATGACCACAAGGTTCGCAGAGTAAAAAGGTTTTCAGGTTTAAAGGCCATGTAGAGTACATAAGAACATAAGAAGAGCCCTGCTGGATCAGGCCAAAAGCCCATCTAGTCCAGCTTCCTGTATCACACAGTGGCCCCACCAGATGCCTCAGGGAGCACACAGACAACAAGATAACCTGTTTCCCGTTGTCACTCCCTTGCACCTGGCACAGAGAAAACCCACTTCTAAAACCAGGAGGTTGCTTATGGCTTGTAACCTGTGATGGTCTTTTCCTCCATGAATCTGTCCAAACCCCTTTTAAAGGCATCTAGGCCAGGTGCCATCACCACATCCTGTGGCAAGGAGTTCCACAGATGAATTACATGCTGGGTAAAGAAATACCGTATTGGTCTGAGTATAAGACTCACTTTTTTCTCCTAATTTAAGTTTTTTAACTAGGGGTGCGTCTTATAATCAGGCATAAATTTAATGCCAGTAATTTAAATTTTTTTATTCGCACCAAACTTTAAGGGTGCATCTTATAATCAGGTGCGTCTTATACTCGGGACAATACGGTATTTTCTTTTGTCCGTTCTAACTCTCCCTCCACTCAATTTTAGTGCATGTCCCCTGGTTCTGGTGTTATGCGAGAGGGAGAAGAATTTCCCTTTATCCACTCTCTCCATCCCATGCATAATTTTATACGTCTCAATCATGTCCCCCCTCAAGCGCCTTTTTTCTAGACTGGAAAGCCCCAGATGCTGTAGCCTTTCCTCATAAGGGAGGTGCTCCAGCCTACGAATCATTCTGGTCACTCTTTTCTGCACCTTTTCCAATTCAACTATATCCTTTTTGAGGTGTGGTGAGCAGAACTGGACACAATACTCCAGATGTGGCCTTACCATCGATTTGTACAAAGGCATAATGATATTGGCCGTTTTATTCTCAATCCCTTTTTTAATGATCCCGAGCATGGAATTGGCCTTCTTCACAGCCGCCGTACACTGGGTCGACACTGTCATCGACCTGTCCACCAGCATCCCAAGATCTCTCTCTTCATCTGTCACAGACAGCTCAGAACCCATTAGCGTATATGTGAAATTTTGGTTTCTTGCCCCAATGTGCATCACTTTGCACTTACTTACATTGAAGCGCATCTGCCATTTTGCTGCCCATTCTCCCAGTTTGGAGAGATCCTTCTGAAGCTCCTCACAATCCCTGCTGGTCTTCACCACCCGGAAAGGTTTAGTGTCACCTCACTGCCTATCCCCAACTCCAGGTCATTTATAAATAAGTTGAAAAGCACCGGTCCCAAGACAGATTCTTGGGGCACACCGCTTTTCACTTCTCGCCATTGTGAAAATTGCCCATTGACTCCCACTGTGTTTCCTGGTCTTCAACCAGTTCCTAATCCACAAGAGGACCTGCCCTCTTATTCCCTGACTGTGGAGTTCTCAGGAGCCTTTCATGAGGGACCGTGTCAAACGCCTTCTGAAAATCCAGATATATAATATCCACGGGTTCTCCCGCATCCACATGCCTGTTGACCTTTTCAAAAAATTCTAACAGGTTTGTGAGGCAAGACTTCCCCTTGCAGAAGCCATGCAGGATTAAAGGCCATGTAGAGTAAAAAAAAGTTCCAAACTCCTCCTAAACAAAGGAATTCTTAACGCATAAAAAGTTATTACCCCAACATTCCACCAGTCCAGCAACTCCTGGCTGGCACTTTCGGGCAGGGGGGGGGGAGGTTCCAGAGTATCCTACCTGATCTCGGAAGTGCTGAAAGCTGCAAGGGCCCCTGATCTTTATATCCAGCGATTGAGCACCTCCGATGTTAATTGGTGCCACAATTCCTTTCAATTTAAAGGAGAAGGGGCCACAAGGAAACATCAAGGAACTATACAACAGATGTTGCCCCTTCTTTAAATTGAAAGGAAATGCTGGATACAAAGATCAGGGGCCCTTGCAGCTCTGTCATCACTTGTTTCAGGAGTTGCTGCTGAAATGTTGGGGTAATAGAACTTTTTATGTCCTAAGAATTCCTTTGTTTTGGAGGAGTTTGGAACTTTTTTACTCTACATGGCCTTTAATCCTGAAAATCTTTTACTCTGTAAGAGCACATTCATTTGTGGAACTTCTATGTTCAACGCAATACACCTCAATACCAAAGGTCAGGGACAAGAAGGAAGGCCAGTCCCCCAACACACCTTGCTTGCGCTACAACACACCATACCACACCATGCATAAAACTTCTAGAACTTGCTGCCAATCACTAGCTTAGGCAACTTTAGCAAAAAGAGATACCACCTTGCCCAACCTCTTTTCTGGGCAGCTTAATGAGGTAGCCCGCTGTCATCAGCAGCCGCCTGTTTTTACTGTTTGCTTCTGCAACCTACCTGCCTGGCTGAAACAGCCACGTCCAGCAGAGAGCAGTGTTTGCCAAAGAGTGTCAGGCTGTGCTTCACATTCAGCAGGGCACAGTGGGTGTTGGGCTCTGGTTCCGGCTGCCACTCTGCCTAGGAGAGGAAAGGCCAGAAGAAATTGATCGACATGGGGTCCTCACACTCTTGGCACAGTCTCGAGCCATGTAGGATATATGTCTGCTTGGTGCTGTGTAGACTGTAGTTGCTGCTGTTATTATGCTTGCAATTTTTTTGTATTTTATATTTTTATTCAATTGCTGTTAGCTGCCGTGAACACCTTGGCAGCAAGGGGAAAAGCAGGATAAAAATGTTTTTTTAAAAGCCATAGTTAATCAGAATTCAGAATTTTTTTCCCCTCTTATTATATAGATACACCAGATGGGGTGCCCTACATCTGCAGGGCTGTTTGCTATATGCAGAGAGCAACTAGCAATAGGAATACAGAATGAGAAGATTGAGTAGACATTGGGCAGTAGAATAAGGGACTAGATATTAAGCATTGTCACAGCTTTACTCCTGAAATTGGCATTGAAAGACAAGGATAAAATTATGTTGTTTACTGGAAGAAAATACCGTATTGTTCCGAGTATAAGACGCACCCTTAAAGTTTGGTGCTATTAAAAAAAATTAATTAAAATCACTGGCATTAAATTGCAACAGCCTGATTATAAGACACACCCCTAGTTTAAAAACTTAAATTAGGAGAAAAAAGTGAGTCTTATACTCAGACCAATACGGTATAAAAGAAGCATATTTTTGAGTTAAAAACCCACATATTTCCAGGTAAGACTACGTCGTTTATAAATTCTTTATTACAAAAACAAGATGTTACCAGTAACTTAACGTTTCACCCCTGACATTTGGGGCATCATCAGAAGATTAACACTGTAGGACAGACACTCAATATATACTCCTACTACTCAATCTAACTGACATCAGGTGTCCTAGCAGTGACCCAAATGTAATTAACATCAGCTGTCAATGGTGACGATACTTCTACCAGGCATTAAATAGGCATCCTAACTTGATCAAACTCTCATGTAAAAACAAATCAGAAGGAGCAGGAGAGATGGTTGACATTTTATTGATTTGTTTTTACATGAGAGTTTGATCAAGTTAGGATGCCTGTTTAATGCCTGGTAGAAGTATCGTCACCATTGACAGCTGATGTTAATTACATTTGGGTCACTGCTAGGACACCTGATGTCAGTTAGATTGAGTAGTACGAGTATATATTGAGTGTCTGTCCTACAGTGTTAATCTTCTGATGATGCCCCAAATGTCAGGGGTGAAACGTTAAGTTACTGGTAACATCTTGTTTTTGTAATAAAGAATTTATAAACGACGTAGTCTTACCCGGAAATATGTGGGTTTTTAACTCAAAAATATGGTCACGTCGTGAGAGTCTACAATTGTATAAAAGAAGCAGTATGGTAGATGTCACCAAAGGTATGGCAAAAATACATGCCCATCGTCAAAGGGACTCTGTTTGGTCTTGTGGTGCCAGCAAATGTTAAGCACTGTTGGTGGGACTGTGAAAGAAAATTCTGGAGCAATGCATCTGCTGCTATCTCAGAAATTATGAGACAGCCTATCCAGGCAACCCCTCTGAGAAGGGTGCTAAGATACCTAAAAGGTGCTGTTGGATCAGAACATCATTTGTTAAGTGCTGCTAAAATACTGATCGCCACCAAATGGTACGAGGATACACCCTCTCTTCAAGAATGGCTAGCCAAGGCATGGTGTATTGTCTCTGTGGCCAAACTACCCCACACATCACCTTTCAAACAGATACAAAGGACATTTGCGCAATCTATAGATGCAAGATACCACAGAGCAATCCTGCCTACCTATCCGGTGGGCGGCCCAGGCAGCCCTCTGGATCCTATCCTCGTTCCGAGCCGATCTCGATCGGCCTGGAGGTGTACTCAGGGGAAGGGGACATTCGTCCCAGCCCCAATGGGCGTCCTCGGATTTCCGCCAGCTATTTAGCTGGTGGAAGAGGAGGCCGTGCAAGGGCCACGCTGGCCCAGGAGGGGGCGGGGATGGTGGTCACCATATCCTTGTCCCCTCAAAGGCCGGATCCACCAACCCCTGGCCTCCCTCGCTGCCTGAATTACCCCCATTGCCCACCAGGGGATATCTTACCTCCTCCGGCGGCCGCAGGGGCAATCCAGCAGCAGAGTAAAGGATGCTGGCCTTGCACCGGCGGTCCTTACTCTAAAGTTGTCGCAAATGTGTTTTACGGCACGTTCACAACGGAGTGCTTGCTCCGCCGCCAGATATATCATCAGGATTGTGCAGCAAATGGATATCCACAGATTTAGATACTGGTGCTAGCTAAAATTGCTTATGAGAAAATCTAGAAGTTGATAAAAATGAGTAAAAGGGGGAATAACAAAGAACTACTATTTATCGAATTAGTGTTGTAATTGTGTGGGTTGTATATGTGGACATATACTTCTTTTGCTTGTGGTGCATGTGGATTTTATACCTGCATGAGGGTTTGTTGGGAAAAAAATGAACTGTTGGAGAGAAACACCTTTAAAAAAAAAAAAGCCCAGTATTACTAGCTAATCTGACACATTAGCTAGCTATTCCAACTGGCTAATCAGGGCAAAACTAGACCCCATTGCAAAACAATGGGGTCTAGTTTTGTCCTGATTAGCTAGTCAGAATAGCTAGCAATGGGGTCACCACAAGGACAATTCCTTCACCATGACACCGATCTCTAGCAAAGGCCAACCACCCTTCCAGGAAGAGAGCCTCGTTACCTGCCAGGTGTGCTTGAAAAATCCCCAGAGTTTAGAGTTCCTGTATCGCAGGTCTGCTCCATTCATAATGGAGGGACTATGGAGAAATGAGAGGTGGGCTGTGTCAGCAGCATTCTCTGGAATTTCCTAGGGTGATGGGAAAGAACAGCAATTACCAGATGTTAGATGAACCTCTGCAGCTGCCTCATCCCCAGCTGTCTCATCCCCATGTCCAACCACAAGTCCGCCATAGCTCAGCATCGACCGGTGGCAGCTCTCCAAGGCCTCAAGACTTTCTTGGCCCTGCTACCACAGGCCTTCAGTACCAGAGGACGGTGGGAATTGACCCTGGAAACCTCTACATGCAAAGCGCATGCTTTGCCAATGAGCCAAGCCAACAGAAAGCCAAGCCAGCATTCCCAGGGTTTGGTACTACTTATTATTTAGAGGAGTGCATCAAGAGGGATGAGAAAAGAACCAAGGATAGCAGCACATGAAATCACACCATTTACCCCCCACCCCACCAAGAGGCATCATTCCAGAGAAGTGTTGCATTCACTCAGCATTACACCTCCACTCAAATGCCAACTTCCCACCCCTGCTTGCAGCTACTGCAAATTCGGCACATGTCACTTCACCAGTCCTGGCCCTAGCTAAGCAGCCCATCCACAGCCCAAGCATGTGCCTCCTCCATTGCCCCTTTCCCATCTCCATTTAGACCAACCTTTTCCACCATTAGGGCCTCTGCATTCTGAAGAGTTGTGTAGAAGACAGAACCTTATCAACTGCAGTTGCTGATGGTGCTCCTAAAGCAGCTGCACCTGCTGAAATGCCCTCACCTATACAACCATTTAAAGGACCAGAATTCATGTTGAAAGGTTGGCCACCCCTGAATTTACACTGTAAGCTGCTTGGCGCAAGGGCCTCTTTTTGCCCACTTCATTCTGCAGAAATGCAGGAGAGTGTTCACCAGAATCATACCTGAATGTGCGCATTGATGAAGTGCTCAGTGATGCCACGGAACACCCACTCGTGGGAAGACACCGCCTCCTGCTCCGGGATTTGCCACGTAGGGTCAATACCATCGCAGTGGTACCAGATGGCAATCATGCCAGCAGCTTCACATGATGGCCAGACCTTTATCTTTGCACATTCAGGCACTGGAAAAGGGAGAGGGAGGTCAGAGTCAGAGAAATAAGACCCTGCCCTAACCCGTGCACTCACCGCCACTCAAGTCATCTGCCCAGCGCCACGTCATTGTCAACAGCTCCGCGGAAATACACAGAGCCATCCCAACACTGGATGAAGAGGGGGTGCTCAGAAGCAACAGGGCTTCCCTCTTCCCTTTTCCAGACACTAACCAAGGCTGGAACAGAAACGCCAGCCCCATGGGCAGGGAAAAACCCCAGAGGCAGCACGAATCCAGAAGGCTACAAGGACAGACCATCCGAAGAGTCCAACCCTTGTGCAAAAGTCAGAAACTGCGAGGAGCATTATACCACTCATCTGCATGGTTGTGGCAGCCCTCCAACTCTCAGGCTGCAGCAGCCGAGTCTCCAGCCCCCTCCATATGGAAGTCACTGCCCCCAAAGCAGTGCTAAGCTTAACCTTATTTACAAATGTTAAATTGGCGTAGATTCTTGAAGGCCGCAATGTTTAATTCCTTCCCCCCCCCCACCCCCTGCTTTTAATCAACTCAAAGAAATGCAGCTTGTTTACAGGAAAAAGCTAAGGCGAAAAAAGGACCGCAAAAGCACACGGTCACACGCACCCACAAAAAGAAAAATCACCTTTTTCAGCATATGGAATTCTGGTGCACTTGCCATCCTCACCCCGGAACTGCCAGCCGTGAAAGGGGCACTCTATGCAGCTTCCCACTACCTGGCCACCCACACCTAGGTTGGCGCCAAGGTGAGGGCAGTAGGCATCGACCACGTAAGCTTTCCCATCCAGGTCCCGGAACACGGCAAACTCTTCGCCTGTAGGGCAGAGAGAGGGACCAAAGTTAGGGAAGGAGCACAGTGCTCAGGTGGGAAACGTTTCTTCGCTGTGGCTTCGCTCGGAGCCACTTCCTGCACCCACTCCTGTGAGGCTGCTGGCCAATGCTTACAAGAGACCAGGGAGTTTCAGGCGGATGTTAGGAAGGGAAGAGTTTGTGCTCTTCATCCCGAGTCTGCTACCACCTCTCTCTCGCCAATCTGCCTCCTTACGTTCTCAAGTGGTCCCTTTACGTTTAAGGGACTGCGCAAGGACGGGGCAAGGTGGGAAGGTAGGGAGCGTTGTTGATAACATTGTTCTCCTGGAGTTCCCCTGAGGAACTCCGCACAGCCAATGTAGTTCTTCCTCATTTTGTCCTCCCTGCAATCCCGTGAGGTAGACTAGGATGAGGGAGGGTCCAAGCCAAAGTCACCCCCGTGAGCTTCACAGCTGAGTGTGAATGTGAGCTTACTTGGAAGTAAAGCACACTCAGGTCAAGGGTGGCTGGCGTGGCTTTCCTCCCAAATTAAGCATCCACAAAGCTGCAGTGGCTCAGGTGTGCAGTTGCTCACACAGCTGTGAGTTTGTGCTACTTAGCTGCTACTACTGTAAGGCCAGTGGGTGACGCAGTGGGTTAAACCGCTGAACCATGAGCTGTCGATCGAAAGGTCGGCAGTTCGAATCCGCGACAGGGTGAGCTCTCGTTGCTTGGCCAGCTCCTGCCAACCTAGCAGTTCCAAAGAATGTTAATGCGAGTAAATAGGTACCGCTTGCAGGAAGGTTAACAGCGCTCCGTGTTCCAGCTGCATGCTACGCGCTGCGGCAAGGAGAGTCATGCCGGCCACATGACCACGGAGGTGTCTTCGGACAACACTGGCTTTTCGGCTTTGAAATGGGGATGAGCACCACACTCTAGAGTTGGACACGACTGGACTTAATTGTCAGGGGTCACCTTTATCTTTTTTACTGTAAGCTCATCATTGCAGATAACACTTTTTCCATCAAGCTAACCTGTTTTCTTCTGCCTAAGGGAGTTGCTATAGTATATGGCAGGGGTGGCTTAAAACATAAGTTTAATGTTCATGATGAGTAAATATATTTAAGAATTTAAATGCTTATTAAATATTGCTGCTCTCAAACATCTGAAATTTATTCTGGTGTGCACATGTCTGTGGGAGACAAAAAGAACTTCACAGAATGTGCAGTTCATTTATCCACTGTCACAAGGGATGGTAAATAGAGGAATGCAGCAGTCCAGAGAATGAGCCACTGGGTGGCACCAGAGTTGCAGTGAGAGGTCAGTCTGGAGCAGGGCAGTCCCAGACGAAACAAAACCTTGTTCTCTTCTTTATGTACTCGATGAAAGTTTATAACCTTTAATAAGTTTACCACAGAACATTTATAGGGGAATCATAGCTATAACATTACACTATATACAAAGTCAGAAAAGTTTATTTCATTTTCTATGCAGAGAATGTGCCTTAGATCATTGGAAAAGCATTCTGAATTTTCTCCTGGAATATTATTTGATACTGTCTGGATGGTCGCTCGGGGGACCCTGGCAGGGGAATGACAAGGGCAATCCCGAGATTGTGGTCGACGAGGTTGGGGCTCTCGAGCTCTAGGCCTTGAGCAAAGTCTGGCCTTAGCCACACTGGCGTTGGCTATCCCTCTATAAAGGGCCTCAGATGCTGCTAGGGGAAAGGGGTTGCTTCACCCTCAACGCTTCTCCCCAGCCTGGCTTCCAGGGTAACTAGCTGTGCTCTAGCAGAGAGCCTAGGCCTATCCTGCTGCCAGCCTCCTCATTGGCCAAATGAAAGTTTATATACAGCCAGACATGCTCTTGGCCCAGCCCCTTGAGACCTGCCCCTTATTAGCCTGTCTGTCACCCAGGGTTTCTCCAGTGTAGTTTCTGTGAGCCTGTTCCTGCACCACCTTATCCCCGTCCTTACCGGCTTTCTGTACTTCTCTTGACTTCCGACCCTCCCCTCTCTCAACCCTAGGGGCAAGGATACTCCATGGCGTCCTGGGTCCTGTCCTCCAGTTGGTGTGCCGCAGGAGACAACCACCAGGGTACCCCAGTTGCCAGGAGGTAGCCTGTTCCCCTTCATGGGAGAGAGAGGGCTGTCCGGTTGGCGCAGCATTGGCGTTCCCCTTCAGGTGCAGGGTTGGCATTTACAAACACACGCTGCTGCCACTTGGATACTCATGGAATCGAGATGCCGGCTTGGGCCAGGTCCCGCATCTCCACAGGTTTAAGTACGGGAGACTGTGGACAGATACATATCTTGATGGCTGCGGTTTTCTTTTTCAGGGTGAGCTTGTTTGACATACAGGTGGAAATGCAAGTTCTTTGACTACTAGAATTAAGGTCAACTTCCTTTGGATACTCTTGCATCAACATCTCAACACTGTTGTGAATCTGTTCCTTGGTTGCTATATGCTCTTGTGCTCTTCTGTCTAGGTTGACTGAAAGAGCATCCTTGACAGGGATAAATTATTATTATTAACAGTATTTATATACCGCTTTTCAACAAAAAGTTCACAAAGCGGTTTACAGACTGTCTGGAAGGTCGCTCGGGGGACCCTGGCAGGTGAATGACAAGGGCAATCCCGAGATGAATGAATTTTTTGCTTGCTGTTCAATTTCATCAAATTAGCTTGAGTGTTTGGTATGAATTGCATGAAATTTGCAAACTTTGAAGTGCCTTGCTATGTTTATGAAATTGGTCTAGCACAGAGGTTCCCAACCTTTGTCACTAGGTGTACCACCTGTCAGTCACATTTTCTAAAGTACCACCTGTTCCAATAATTTTTTATATAATAAATGTATATATACACACATATTTATTTAAATTAAATATAAATAAATGTATATGTGCACTAGATAGGTGATAGTGTCAGCAAATGCAGCAATTAAGCCACTGTGGACATTGTTGCAATAATAGATGGGGCGAGGGGGCGGTACGCCCTAGGTAGCAAGCGCAGGGCAGCTTACCGGTGGGGGGGCGGCAGAGGGGGGGCGGCAGCAGGGCTCAGAGGAGCCTGGAGAAGGCGTCCGCCAGCTCCGCGCGACCGTTTGCGTTTGATTTTTGGCCTCTCCCCAGGACAGTTATGTTTCATTCCCCACCCCCCCAAATGAGCAGTAGCTTGCTCAAATACAGCAAAAAAAAGTAGAAATAAAAAGAAAACAGGAAATAAAACACTTGCCTGTTCTTGCCTGCGCCACCTAGTGGTTCAGCGGTGTATATTCAGGAAACAATAGGAAACAGTACAGATTGGAGATAAGGAGCAAAAGCAGCAGATAAGAGACCTAGCAGCTGATTGCTGTTCCAGCAGTTAATTACTGCCTGGCCAGATAAGAGGTCTTGGGAAATCAGCGTTCTAAAGGCCGCTGCAGACCGCATGAATTTTGGCGCGTTCCGGACGCCCGAGGAGCTTTGTCGAGCTGTGCTGAAGTGTCTGGTTACCATAGCGGAAGTGAGCAGAGGAGATGCGATCTCCCGATTTCCAGCATGATCGAAAATGTTCCTGGCCCATGTTTGAGGGGGCTGCTTCGCGGAGCTACTGCAGCCACCAATCAGATGAGAGGGGGAGGAGTGTTAGCCAATCACCATGGAGGTTTCTTCCAAGAAGGCGGGACAAAAGGAGGGACTATTTGCGGGAAGACACTCCTACAGACAAGCTCAGAGCGTGGAGGAGAGTGGCCAGCCTCTCTCACTCGCTCGCCTCGGGGCTCGCTCACTCGCCTCGGCGTGCGGTCTGTCACGGCCTTAAAGGCAGGACCAGCAAGTCAGAGATGCTTTGAATTGCAAGTTGGACCTGAGATCAGAAAACCAGATAAGGACCAGCCTGTTGCATGTCACCAGCAGTTGCTCAAAGTACCACCGGTGGTACGCATACCACAGGTTAGGAACCTCTGGTCTAGCAAATAAGAGGGCTTCAACAATGTTAGCAAACATTTGCTTATAGCTGCAGTAGCATTCCTTGTCATATGATTGTCCTCTACATTTACTGATTACAGCAGTGTTTAGAGCAGTCTCTTTGAGGCAGGGAGAACTTAAGAGTGCTTGCGGAGGTGGGGTCAGCGGCCACCAGGAAAAAAAGCACCCCAAAACAGCAGGTTTTTCCTCACCAGAGCTTGGGGGTTGCGGGGAGGCCTGCGCAACCCTCCACAGGCAGATGTTTAGATCGCAAAAAAACAGCAATTTCCGGCAAACATCCACCTGTGAAAGGTCGCGCAGGCCTACACACACACACACACACACACACACACACACACACACACACACACACACCCCAACCCCAGGGAGGAAAAAACATTTTCCTCATTTTCAGAGGCTGTTTTGCCGGCGGCAGAGCCAATACCTGGGATCGCTCCCCCCACCCCTTAAGGGGGCAGGAAGCATCCGGTTTTCCTGGTGGGTCATGACCCACCAGTTTGAGAACCACTAGATTAGAACCTTTACCTTCATACTTGGCAATTAATTCAAGCAAGCCCCATTCTGCCAAGAGGGAAATCACTGCAATAATGCACTGCTAAAGTATGTGCCTCCAGTAATCTGCTCTGATTTACACTTTGAGTTTTGATGTGAGCATTTGACCACACTTTCTTGTTAGCATAGAGTTCATATGATTTCTAGAGTTTCTCTGGGTTTTGGTTAGAGAAACATTTTCATACCTCTATTTACTTTGGTGGAATGGAATAAATTCTTTGAGCAGAAATGGTAAAAAACGGAATTCCCTACCTGTGAATCTCCTATTCTGGGAGAGGAAGGGGGGACATTCGGTACTGAATGGGTTAACCCCTTCCCACATCAGAGGCAGGATCGGTTGAGCTGAGTTGACTCCTCCTCCTCCGTGGGCGTTGCTCCCCAGTCCGATACTGCAGAAAATTGATCTTGGGAACATCACGCCGACAACCGGAGGCGACCAGGTCGTATACTCAGAATCATACACAGGAACACATGCGGAGGAAAAACAGCTAGAGACCAGAACCTTGAAAAGAGAAAAAACTAGAGAACAGGTAATTAACACCCACCGGATAAGCTAACTACTCGCGTCAAACAAGCGCCAGTAATAAGTAAAAAAAACCCAACGGAAAAGTGGAGACGAAGATAAGAATACTGGGTGGGTCGAATGTCCCCCCTTCCTCTCCCAGAATAGGAGATTCACAGGTAGGGACTTCCGTTTTCCTCTGGAGTAGGAAGGGGGGCCATTCGGTACTGAATGGGATATACCAGAGCCGTGGCATCACAGGGGGGGCTTACTTGTCTCCACTCTGAACCACTTGCTGCAAAACCCTGCAGCCGAAATGCGCCTCCTTAGAAGCCAGCTTGTCAATCTTATAATGTCTCAGGAAAGTGTTAGGAGAAGCTCAAGTTGCCGACTGACAAATATCAATCAAAGAGGAAGATCCATCAAGAACCGCCGCAGTGGCGGCCCCTCAGACGGAGTGCGCTGGGATCCCCTCTGGAGGGGTCTGTCCCAAAGCTATATATGCAGACTGTATGGCCTGTCGAAGCCACTTGGAAATAAGAGAGGATGAGGCCTTCTTACCCATGGACCGACCCTGGAAAACCACAAAGAGGGCCTCCGTCTTCCTGAAGCACTCCGTTCGATGCATATAGAAGCGCAGAGCCCTGCGCACATCCAGGGAATGCCACTCACGCTCCTTTGGGTGCGTAGGATTGGAACAAAAGGTAGGAAGAACAATGTTCTGTGAACGGTGAAAAACAGAATTAACTTTGGGCATAAAAGCAGGGTCGAGGGCAAGAACTACCCGCGCTCGCGCTAGCTCGTCTGGGCCGCGCATCAGCTGAGGCACAAGCGCCTGAGGTAATAAAGCCCCCAACTCAGACACCCGTCTGGCAGAGGTTAGCGCCACTAACAGAACCGTCTTGAGAGTAAGATCCTGAACCGATGCCTTGGCCAGAGGTTCGAACGGGCCCTTCATAAGAGCATTAAGCACCAAATTCAGGTCCCAAGTAGGGAACCTATGAACCACAGGTGGGTTAAGAATCGAAACGCCCCTGAGAAAACGGTGGACGTGGGGATGGTCCAACACACTACCCTCACCCCCGGCCCAAAGCACACTCTTAAGAGAAGCCACCTGGCGTCGGAGAGTACTGGTACTCAAACCGAGGGACAAACCATCCTGTAAGAATTCTAGGACTTGATGTAACTTGGGATGAAGAGGCTGAACCCCTCGGTGCCCGCACCAGTCCACAAAGTGCCTCCAAGTCGCCCCGTAGATCTTCTTGGTGGAGAGACGTCTGGACGCCAGGAGGGTGTCCACCACACCCGCAGTGTAGCCGCACCGGCCTAACTCTCGCCGTTCAGCATCCAGGCCGTGAGATGGAAATGCTGTGGTTGCGGGTGAGTTATCGGTCCCTGGAGAAGGAGATCGTCCCTGAGTGGCAGTGGCCACGGTTCGTCCACTGACATCAGCACCAGATCCGAGAACCAAGATCTTCTCGGCCACCGAGGGGCAATCAAGATGACTCGCGCTCTCATGAGTTGGATTCGCTGCAACACTCGGGGAAGAAGGGCGATGGGCGGAAAAACATACAGGAGCCCTGGTGGCCATGTGGCTCGTAGAGCATCCACGCTCTCCTCTCCCTGGCCCTGCTGTCTTGCGAAGAACCTTGGTAACTGGGCGTTCAGATTGGATGCAAAGAGATCTACTTTTGGGGATCCAAATCTTTCCACCACGAGGGAGAACACCATCGGATTCAATTGCCACTCTGTTTCCCCTAAGCTTTGGCGACTTAACCAGTCCGCGGTGATGTTCACCGCACCCGCGAGGTGTTCGGCCCTGAGAGACAGCAAATTTCGTTCCGCCCAAAGGAACAACTCCTCCGCCTCCTTGGCCAGCCTGTGCGATCTCGTCCCTCCTTGACGATTTATATAGGCTTTTGCCGTCATGTTGTCGGTCTTTACGAGAACAGCTTGGCCCTGGACCTGATCCTGGAAGTGAAATAGGGAGAGTCTTATGGCCCTGAGTTCCAAAAGGTTGATGCCGAGCTTGGACTCTGGAGGCGACCACGTCCCCTGTGCGACTAGGCGATCCAAGTGAGCCCCCCAACCGAGAAGGCTGGCATCCGTGGTTACAATCTGCGGTTCCGGCGTCTGCAAGGGTGATGGTGTCGATAGACGTCCCAGGCACAGCCACCAATCCAAGCTGGACAGGAGATCCGGAGTCAACAGCACCGTTTTGTTCTGCTTGCGTTCTATCAGTTTCGAAAAGGGACGAAGGAGCTTCTGAAGAGGGCGCGTGTGAAACCTGGACCATGCCACGATGTCCTGACAGGAGACCATTACTCCCAGGAGCTTGGCCAAAGACATCAGGTCGTCTGTCCGCATCGACCTGGTCTCCCGTAGAAGGGTCAACAGGTTCATTTGACGATCCAGTGAGAGGGAGATTGTGAGACTCAATCACCTGGGCAGGGGACAGCGCACTTTTGGTCATATTGATCACAAAACCGTGGTGTTGAAGACACTGTATCGTCTTCCGCGTGTCCTGGAGAGAGGACCTTCTCGAGTCGGAACGGATCAGAATGTCGTCCAAGTATGGAATGACGACAATCCCTTGCGCTCTCAGCCAGGCCAGGGGTCCTGCCAGCGTTTTCGTGAAAACCCGGGGGGCGGTCTTGAGCCCAAACGGCAAGGCCCGGAACTGATGATGCGAGGTTCCATATGCAAAGCGTAGAAATCGACGATGTCGTGGTCGAATGGGCACATGAAGATACGCCTCGGAGAGGTCTATGGAGGTGAGGAAATCCCCCCTCCGAAGTGTCGCCACGATGGATCTCCAGGACTCCATCTTGAAACGCCTTCTGGCCATAAAAAGGTTCAACCACTTCAGGTCCAGAATGGGCCTGAAGTCGCCGCTCTTCTTTTCTACTAGAAACAGCATGGAATAGACCCCCTTCCCCCGTTGACTGCGGGAAACTGGCTCTATGGCCCGGCTGTCGTACAGATGGCCAATCGCTTGTAGTATGTTGTGGTGCTTGACCGGATCCTTGGAAGGGGGTACGTTCCAGAATCTGTTTCTTGGTAGTTTGGTCAATTCCAGGGAGTATCCCCTGGAGACAGTGTCCAGAATCCACCGATCCGAGGTCGTCTCCCGCCAGCGAGGAGCGAAGGCGAGAAGACGCCCTCCGATAGGTGCGGAGGCGGCGTCTGATGAAAAGTCATGTGTTGCGCTGTGAGCGAAATGGCTTGCGGGACGCATCTCCTTGGTAGCCCCCGGATCTGCCCTTAGGAAAGACCCTGGCTTTGTTCCATCTATTCGGTCCTCTGTTGGGCTCTCTGGGTCGAGCCGTGGTCCAAAAGGAACGAAAGGGTGGAGGCTTGTTCTTTGGGATTTCCTTGCTTGTAGAAGGAAGCACCTTTCTCTTATCTTTACTTTCAATCAAAAGAGGTTCAAGAGCTTCCCCGAAAAGCTTCGCCCCTTAGAACAGTACTCCCACCAATCTATGCTGGGAGCCCGCATCCACGTCCCAATTCCGGAGCCACACATTACGTCTGGCCACGACGGATGCCAGCGCCCTGGCACTAAGTTGCAAGGAATCAAAAGATGAATCTGCTGCGAAAGCAGAGGCCAACGAAATCTTTTGAGAGTATTTTTGGCTTTCTTGGAAAGACCTGTTTCTCATTTAATCAGGTCCTCCACCCAGAGAAAAGCAGCTCTAGAAAAAAAGTGAATTTGAGACAGATGCTCTCAGAGACTGCGTGATGGTTTCATAGTTCTTCTTGAGGGAGATTTCCACTTTTTAATCACACGGGTCCCTGGGGCCCCCCTCCCCTTCCGAAGGAATAACCGCGGCGGACGAAAGGGCCGCGACCTGCGCATCGACCTTGGGAACAGTAAGCATAGCCTCTTCTGGAAGGGAATAAAGCTTATTGATCAGCTTGGCACTGTACTTGGATTTAATTGAATTTTTCCACTCTAATTCCAGGGCAGACTGGAAAGAAGCTGGAAACGGTACAGTAGTGGGCAATACGGGCCCCTGAGGAAAAATGCCCTTGGGCGCTGAAGGCTCCCCCTGATGTACACTGGAAGCCTCCGAGGGATTCAGATTCAAGACAGAAATAACCTTGGTGACCATCCTTGGGAATAACTCAGGGGGGAAGAGCCTGTTGGGATTATGGTCCTTCTCTCCCCCTTCCCCATCCTCAGACAGCTTGCCCTCCTCCCTGTCAGAGCCAGCGGAGGAAGATGGAGTAGAGCTCAGGTATGCGGTACTGGTGCACTTGGGAGCGGTCGTGGCACGCACCTCAGAGTGCGCACTAGGGGAGCGATGCCTGCTGTGCTTAGGAGCCCGCTCTGAGGAGGCTTGACTGGCCCGGTTCGCATCCGCATGGCCCGGTTCGCATCCGCATGACGCGAGTGAGATCATGAGTCCCTGGATCTGGATCTCCTTGATCTCTTGTGTTTTCCATCTGACTTATGGCCACCAATAGACTGCAAAGTGCCCACTACAGCCTCCCTCACCAGCAACTGTAGGTGAGCGTTGAGCGCTGGGTCCAATTTCGGCGCGCTGACCGCGGCGCTGCCCTCACCAACAGTTGCTCTGGCTTCCTCCCCCTTCGTGTCTGCCATTGCGGCCTTACCGCCAATACGCTGCAGCCTCCCAGCTCAGTCAGACGATCTGCGTGCTTCCCGGGCCAGCGAAAGCGGCGAGGTGCTTCGTCGGGCCCAAAGCAGTGAACAGCCCGCTTCCTCAAATGCCGATAAGCCTCGTGGATGGGAGGGGGCCGAAGGAGAGGCCCACACACGACGACGGCGGCGCCGCCCGAAGGGTTCGCGCTCGCTCGTCTGGGCCGCGCGTCAGCTGAGGCACAAGCGCCTGAGGTAAAAAGAGCGGGAGCTCTCAAACGCTGTTGAGCGCTGATGAGCCCGCTCTCCAGCAGTCCTCCACGCACGCTTCCTGGCTAGGGAGACGGGGGCGGATCGGGAGGGGCAGCGGGAACAGTGAAGAAGGACAGGAGAAGGAAAGAAAGGCTCTGGCTCTGAAAAATCACAACTCTTTGCTCAAATGAAATTACCGATCTTTCTCTGACTGAGGCAGGATCGGACTGGGGAGCAACGCCCACGGAGAAGGAGGAGTCAACTCAGCTCAACCGATCCTGCCTCTGACGTGGGAAGGGGTTAACCCATTCAGTACCGAATGCCCCCCCTTCCTACTCCAGAGAAAGAAAGTTCACCCCAGTGCTGACATTCTGATGGACTTTCTCAATCCACTTTCTCCAGAAGTTTCTGTAGTGGTAGTTACTGACAACAGTTTATTAACTGGTTATGTTTCAGACTGCTCAGTGTAGTCTACTTGATTCTCTTCTCTATATGATGCAATTGGCTTTTTTTTTTAGTGCTTACTCATTGTTTTACTTTAATACGTCACATGTTTAACGTTACCTGGGTAAGCACCTGGGTCTAGCTAGTCACCAAGTACTGCCCATAAAGACATCAGTGGACATTCAGATTGCAATGAACCTCTCCTTCTGCTCAGTCAGTAAAAATCTGACTGTTTGCCAGCCAGTGGAATGCAGTTGAGAAGGCAGCCTGGCAATCTCTTTCAGGAAGAATCTCCCCTCTGCCCTGAGGTCTTGGGAGAGACAAAAGGGAAACATATCCAGACTACTGGATATGTGTGTTGCTGCCTGCCTTGTCACCTTGCCCTGATCAGAGGCATCGTGATGGTGGGGGTGGTGGGCACCAAGCGACAGGTCATGGGGGTTTACCTGCCACCAGATCTGTTGCCCCCCCATGCTTGCTCCTCTTCGCAGCCGTTCTGGCTGCAAGTTTGGCCCTCCCAAGTGCCGTTTGGCTCCAAAAAGGAGCCGAAAAGTGCTCTCGCTCATGCTATGTGTGTCTGTCTGTGTGTGTCCATGCCACCACAGCACATGAAGATGATATCATGCCCCCCAGGGGCGGGCCGTGTGGCGTCCTGTGGGTGTCGCAGTGGCCCCTCCCACGGGGGGGGGGGGTAAAGGCTGCTACTGGCCCTGATGTCAATACTGTACCTAAATTGTAAGCCCCTCAGGGCAGGGACATTTTTTTCTTTCCACTGTATGTATGTTTTGCACTTACAACCCAAGAATCCTGAGCCACCTGCTCCTGTAGGTGAGGCTCCAGCCATATAGCAGCTGCTTCCAGTCCACCAACACACTATGATCTTGCTGAAGGACTTAAACAAATCCACAACCAGAGGGGGAAGATCCTAGATCCAAAGACAGAGGGCTTCAGGGAAGCTCTGCAGGAAATGCCTGAGGAACAGGAAGAGCCTGTTTTCCTGCCAGAGAGGCAGCTCACCCCAAACAGTGAGCAACTGGAATCCTCTGTGTTTTTATGAAAGCCTCTCCCTCTTAGCCTGTACTACTATTGGCAGGCTCAAAGTCTCTCCTCACTGTATCACATGAGCTCAGTCAATGTTGTGCACTCGTGTCCCACTTCTGAGCAGCAAGGAGTTCCAGGAAAACCAACAGTGTCATTGTGCTCCTGAAGGCAGCCTGGCTTGCAAAGGTGATGATGATACAATCCTTGGGTAGATTCGCAACTGGCTGTATGACTATATGAACTGGAGGATGGACACCAAGCTGGGAGAGTAGCAAACACAATAGAAGACAATAGATGCATTCAAGACCACCTTGACAGAATGGAATACAGGGAAGGGGGCATTATCTGTGCTCATTGTCTTGCTTTGGTGTCTGTGTGTTGCTTTAACCAAACAAAATTCACAGGATTTCCTGTTACTTGGGCTGAGCCTCTCTAGCACTCAGTCAGCTTGTAGCGTTTGGTTAAAATTAAAGCAAGACATAAAACAAAGCAAGATAATGGGCACAGTGGATAGTGTTCCCTCTTATCTGTAGCTTCCAGTATCCGCAGAGGGGCCAATAACCTATCCCCTGTGGATACCGGGGCTGTACTGTACATGGCTGAAGACGCAGGTATAGAATGGGAGATGCCCGGCTGGGACCTTTGAGTTGCAGTGGATCACATGATGAACATGAGTCAGCTCAGCAGTCTGATGTGGCTGCAGAGAAGGCTAATGCAATGTTAGCTTGCATTAGTAGAACTGTACCTTCCAAGTCACAAGACGTACCAGTGGTTCCACTCTACTTCGTGTTGGTCAGGCCTCACCTGGAGTACCAAGTCTAATTCTGGGCACCTGATGAAGGGCTGTCATATGAAAGAAGGAACGTATTTTTCGCTCCATAAGACGCATTTTCCCCCCAAAAAATAGGGGGGGAAGCCTGCGTCTTATGGAGCGAATACAAAAAAGTAAAGGAATACTTACCGGGGCTTCGGGGAGGCCTGCAGAGGCTCGCGCAGGCCTCCCCAATCTTCCTTTCGTCAAAAAACGGCCATTTTTTGACGAAAGGAAGATCAGGGAGGCCTGCGCGAGCCTCTGCAGGCCTCCCCGAAGCCCCGGTAAATATTTCTTCTTTACATTTTTTAAAATTATGTTTTTATTTAAAAAACCTTTTTTTCCCTATTTTTTGCTCCATAGGATGCATGCGTCCTATGGTCCGATGCGTCCTATGGAGCGAAAAATACGGTATTTGTTCTCAACTGGTTGGACTAGAATATGATTCTAACCAGAGAATCGGACCATTGGTTCAAGGGCCTGAACCTGGGACCTTCTGCATGCAAAGAAGTGTACTCCATCACCTTAGTTTAGTCAAGAGAAACAAAACATTACTTGCAAAGTTATTCACTAGCCAGACCATTGGTCTGACTCAGTACATCCATGTCCGGAGCACAGGTCCAAACCATCAGCACCCGTTACAGTCTCCCATCTTCTACAAACTTGAAGAGAACACTATTCCAAGTTCCCCTTGCCCCAGCACTGGTGCTTCTTCAGAGGCACTTTGAAGCCTCAGCAAGAGACACTTTTTGTGGGAAGGAAAGCCAGGGAGGAGGTGGCAGTGGCTTGTCTCCCCCAGCTATTGCTCCCTGTTCTAGAATCATCTCACCAACTGCATGCTTGTACCCTTGCTTCTAACAAGAGAGTGTTGCAACATCTCATAAATGGGTTAATGAGGGGAGAAAATTGCATTACAACATCTACAACAGAACAGCACCAAAAGGTGTCTAAAGGTGCCCACAGGCACACTTGGCACTGCTGAAAGGAACCAGAGAGAACACTCAGCAGCAACCACAACATCTACAACAGAACAGCACCAAAAGGTGTCTAAAGGTGCCCACAGGCACACTTGGCACCACTGAAAGGAACCAGAGAGAACACTCAGCACATGCCAACCACTGTAGGATTCAGCAACAGTACTCCACCCAGAACTAAGCACAGCACCTTAAACTTTTGCATAGAAGCCAGAGCCTTTTCCATCACTCAAGCCTATCCATTTTTCCTGCTGTTTTACCTGCAATTTGATCCTATTTCATGCTGCAATGATGTGGGTTCCATTGGTTGTTTGTGTTTTTTTTTAAGTGTTGTCACCTGCCTTGAACATTTTAGATAAAGACACCAAACAAACAGGACATTAGGATCACAGAGTAGCAAACTTGCTTAAAGCACCACCAATAGCTGAACAAGGGCTCTGACATTTGTTGAGAGTCCAGGGAACCTCATTTTTGGAAGAAGAAAAAAAACCTGGAAAAGGATTAGTTATATCTCTCAAATACAAATAGAGATGACTTGGTGACCCCCAAAGAGTGAAGAGGCATTTCCAGGCCACCCACAGAGCTGACATTTGACACACGTGGCTAAAGACCAGAAATGGGACATTCTTACACTTAACAGTCAGAACTTCAGGCATGAAGTTTACACATAAAGAGTCCAACATCCCAGCTCACAGAGAGAGTCAAATCTTATTCTATAAAGAGGTGCCTTGGCCTTGTTGCAAAAGCTAATTATTCTACACCAGTGTTTCTCAAACTGTGGGTCGGGACCCACTTGGTGGGTCGCGACCTGATTTCTGGTGGGTCCCAGGTGATGGAAAGCGCAGATAGGTAATTGCCACAAACCCTGAGGCTATTCAAAAATAAGCTGCTAATTTCCCTTCAAAGAGCTGAGTTCCTGAAGTTTGCAAGATAGCTGCTAATTACCCTGCAAGCAGCTGAGCTCTTTACTTGTAAATAAATATTTATTTCTAGATCACTTTTTTTTAAAGTCTTGTAAAGCTAAGTGGGTCCAGATAGAGTGTCATTTTAAAAAGTGGGTCCTGGTGTTAAAAGTTTGAGAACCACTGTTCTACACAGCCTGGTTTTGATGGTTGTCATAGACACACCAAGCATAAGGCCATTGCAATTGCCCACTGTGGGGTGGGCAGCAGCTCTGCTCCACAAGAGAAAGGAAGAGTGTTGGCTGGTGATCTCAGGGCTTAGCCACCATTCAACCTATCCTCACTGCCAGAAATCACAGATAAGGACTCAACCTGTACAAGAGACAACCGAGAACGAATGAGGTGGTCCTCATGTCCCGCTTTGGCATGCTATTTGTGTCCTCAACCAGCTTTTCTTGCTCTGCCTCAGGGCAAGGAATTGGAGAAAGGTTACAGAACCTGCTGACTTCTGAGCTGGCAGTGAGCAGCTCATTCACCAATGAAGGCAACAGCAAGCAGCAGCAGCCTCAAGCCTACAGTCACAGCACGAGCAACAATCCAAACGGAGAGGATTCACCATTTTCTTGACCAGTTCAAGCCACATGTGCGCGCACATGTTACAGGCTAAAAATGCAAAAGCCACTCAAGTCTGCAATGCTTAGGATACACTGCTGCAGTTCAGTCAAGCCCTGCTGGATCAAGCCAAGAGGCCCATCTGGCCCTCAAAATAGAGAGGCCATTCTTTAAAGCCCAACCCACACTACACAAATCCCGGCACGTTACGGAGATGTGCAGAGCTCTGTCACCATTGTGGAAGCAAGCGGAGCAGCTGCAATCTCCTGATTTCCGGCGCGTACATAAAGCTGAAAACCCATCTTTGGAGGGGGCTGCTTCGCGGAGCTACTGCAGCCACCAATCGGATGAGAGGGGGAGGAGAGTGGTTGCATGCCAATCAGAACTACTTCCAATCTGTAAGCTGCGCTTTCTTAAGAAGGTGGGACAACAGGTGGGAAGACACTCCTTCCAACCAGCTCTGCGCGCGGAGGCAGAGGCAGAGGCCTCCACGCCTGAGCTCGTGTAGTGTGGGTTGGGCTGCATCACTAAGAACAAACTATGCTTAGGGGTGTTTGTTTTTGTTCATAACTGCATAAAAACACCACCTTTCCAAACAGAATTGGAACCAAATCACCAACTCTCTTCTGGTTGTGGAATGCATCTGGTTGAAACAGATTACTTTTCCAGTTAGAAATACTGTAATTCAGTGGTTCCCAAACTGGGAGGCGTGGCTCCCAGGGGAGCTGCTGAAACCATCCAGGGGAGCCGCGGAGTGCCATGGAATCCCCTCGGAAACAGTGCAATTCCAATTGGCAGACATCAAAACAATGTAATGGGGAGCCGCCGCCAATGGTCAAGGGAGCCGCAGGTCAAAAAACATTTGGGAAACACTGCTGTAATTGAATAATTTGTTGTTTTTGCATTGTAGACTGCATTATTAAACCTGATATTGATGCTTAAGAATTCACACCTGTGAATAAAAACACACACCACATTTTGCATTTTAATTTTAATTCAACAAATTTAAAAAAACAAGCACACACCATTTCCAAACACCTCTAACTATACTTTTTTCCACAGAAGGATAAGTTATAGTCCTATGCAAATCTCACAGCCCAACAGTGCAGCCCCAGGCATGTCTGCCCAGGTACAAGGCTATTACGTTCAATGGGACTTGCTCCTAGCGCTGCAATTCTAAATGCCTACCAAATGAAAAGCATGCAAAGGGTTTTTGAAAAGGGGCCACAGGCCACCCACCCACCCCCCGCAGATATGGAAGCCAACAAACCTACAGCAAGGTGGACACTTTTGTGTTACCAACTGCAAGGATGCAGTCACTACCAGGATTTCAAATGTCTCTGCCACTTTACTTCTTGCATTTCAACCAGACATCTACATTTCTGCGCCTACAGTTCTCACGTTTCTCTGCAAGCACCTCTTTCAAAAAGAAAAGAGGGAGGGCCTGGAGAAGCCAAGTCCTTATCCCAGATATTACTCTCTCCCATTCTGCGACATCCCCAAAAGCTGAAGTACTATACCACCATCTCCCCGAATTAAACCATGCATTTGGAGTTCAATGTGTACAGCTGTGAACTGGGAGGAAATGGGTTTTAAACCAAGCTCATTTAAAGAGAGTTGACAACATCCCCACCCTCAGAAGAGCCCAACCTGCTGCATTACTGCAAGATCCACTGAGCCAAGGGCAAAACTACCGTAAATGTCCTGCTATGTCCATCATTAGTGCAACTGCAAAGCTCTCTTCCTGCATCTCCAATCTTGATTGGGCCCCATGGATATTTCTAAACAAGGAGTTAAGCCAATCAGTGCTAATTTGGCCCCAATTTTATCAGAGATCCAATAGCTAGGGGTTCCTAGCCGCCACCACCGAACTACCGTTCCCTGGGGGGGGAAAAAGGAACTATTAACCAATTTAAGATCCCTCCTCAGTCTTGCTACAAGGCTAATTGGATATGACAGAGACCTCTTCATCACAAATCTCTGGCTCCTTTCAACGAGCATCCCCAAACAGAAAACTAGAACTTGATCATTACTGTTTGCAACCCATTTAAGCCATCATGGCCTCCCCATGATTATTAAGTAGGCTTACCAGATCTCCAACCGGGACAGAGTGCTAGACCTTTAGGAGAAGGAATGTGGGCAGGTGTAGCTTGTTAAACCCTTAGAGCACAATCCTAGGCATGTCTACTCAGAAGCAAGCCCAATTGTGTTCAGTGGGGCTTGCTTCTGAGTAGACATGCCTAGGACCATGCTCTGAGGTTTAAGAAGCTACACCTGTCCACATTCCTTCTCCTAAAGGTCTAGCACTCTGTCCCGGTTGGAGATCTGGTAAGCCTATTATTAAGCCATCATAAAAGAACCTCTTGGGAACTGTAGCTTTACAAGGTGTGACATTCTGGTAGATATTGTATCAAAATTATGGTTCCCAAGGGTTCCTCAGTTGGTAACTACAACAAAAAACAGGACTGAAACTGGTTTGCAGTGTAGGCATATCTTTTCTTGGAGAAGCCAGAGAGAAACTGGCATCACATCAAGGTGAAAGAGTATAATGAATCTGATAAAGGGTGTAGTGTAGTGATAAACGCTGAAGCAAAAAAGCTCATTGTGACATCCCCAATAATGGAACTCTAGAATCACACACCGAGTACTTTACTACAACATCATCATCAACTTGTTTGTTATCATTGGAGTGTCTGTTTCCTGCCCCTTTATTTCTGCTTTGAAATTTAAATATGGAGCTCCTTCCATCTCAAACACTTGAAGTGGATTACAGTATACAGTAGTTCTAGTGCTTAAAAACCAAAATGCGAGATAAGATATACTGGTGATACCTTTTCTATGTGGGATACTAGACAGCAATCCTATGTACGTTCACTCAGAAGTGACATGTGTACCACTTGCATCTTAGGGCCCCTCATGCAATGAAATGAAGCAGACAAGCCCTGGGGTGGAAGAGGGCCTGATCCAGGCTCACTGTCTCTCCCATCCACCCACACCCTCCCCTTTCCTATAAATCCATCCGCATCCTCTCCGCCCCTATCCATGATCCATCTGCATCTGGCAGCAGGGCTTACGTCCCTAGGGAAATTGCTCAGTTTGTCTCCTGCCAAGCCAGACCCTCTTTCTCAGCTCCTAAGCAGCACTGGAAAAAAAGATATTCAAAAGGAAGAAATCCTGACAACACTCCACCAAGACCTCTCTCAACTTTTCAATTTTTTAAGAATAGTCAAAAAGCAACACTCAGGACCCCCCCCCCCATTGCAGCCAGAGAAACAGGCTAGCTTAGGCACCTCAGACACTTCCCCTTTTTGTTTATTTAAAATATTTCAGTGCCGCTTTTCTGAACCTCAGAGCAGTATACAACAAAATATAAACAAACACATTTAAACAAAACAATTAAATCGATATAGGTGCGGTTAAAAGGTGTAAAAATAGCGACATAAAAACAGCAGAGGAAGGCCTATATTATAGGTAGTATTCAAGGGGTCCCTAGGAGGTTCCTCCCTCCTCAGATGCCAAGCAGAATAGCTTTGCAAACCCCACTGTCTGGAAACCATGTAGAGAGGGAGCTGTTGTCCACCTCAGATTTTCTGGCCGTTGGATCCAGAGAGACGCGGTGTCACAACAGAAAAGGTACCCAGAGCGTTTCCAACCTTTCAATTCCACTTCGATGGGTGGGGCGCCCTGGCTGGAGTTTACACACTGTATTTGCACATTCACTTTTCACGCCCGTGAAAACACTACAGGTAACAAGATGCAAAAACCCGTCCTCAGCCTCGAGTTCCTTCAGGGTCCACCAGACCCGAGGAGGAGCACGCTCAGCTCAGCCTCCTTCCGCAGAAAAAGGGCACTCTGCACGCTCTTAGAAGCCCTCTCCCCACTGCAGGCCCCTCGCTGAGCACTCACCCAGCGCGGACACGTGGCGCACCGCTCCAGGCCGTAGCTGCTCCGAGTCCAGGAGGCAGAACCAGCCGTTGGGGTAGACGGGCGGAAGCTGACCGGTGGATCGGCTCCTCCTGAGCAACCTGCGCGCGACATTTGCGCGGGTCCAGCCAGGCTCGGGGAAGTAGCCCAGGACCTCCGGAAGCCGGAGTAGCCTGAGTGGCCGGCGCACCAGCACAGCCACGGCTCCGCCGACAGCAGAAAGCGGCACCAGCAGGGCCCAGAGTCGCAGCAGCCCCGACGGCTCCTCGCTGCCCCAGCGCGTCGCCACAAGAAGGCAGAGCAGCGCTGTCCCTGCGCCCCACAAGAGCGCGCTCAAGCCCGGCCCCATCCTCTGGCTGGTGCCTGCATCCTGGGCGCCACCGCCCTTATAGCCGCCGCTGGCTAGGGGCGGGGACAGGACGGGGCAAGGCAAGGCAAGGTGCCTGCCCGCCCCGGCCCTCCGCTGCAGCTTGGATGGCCAGGCCCAGCGCAGCCCAGCCCAGCGCGTAACGGAGCCATCCTCGAGGCTCGAAATAAAACCCAGCTGCGGGGGGCCTCGTCTTACGCCTGCCCTGCCCTGGAAGATCCGCTGGGTTTCCCAGCGCATGTGCAGAATCATGTCCCAAGCACTGCTGCGACTCCTCGGGGGCACAGAGGAAACTGCTCCGTAGGCCAGCCAGCTCAAGTATTGTCAGCACTGACTGGCAGCGGCTGTCTAAGATTTCAGAGAGAAATTGTTCTTTTCCCTCCCTGGAGATACTGCCAGCCAGGAATTGACGACCCCCCCTTGACCTTCTGCGTGCAGGGCAAGGTCTCTCCCATCTATTTGCAACAACATCTGCCACAATTCAACTGAAATAACAGGAAAGGAGGATGCTAAGTTCTGAGTAAATGCAGAGTGCCCATCCCACATCGCCCTGGCCATTGTAACCTTGGCCCCAGGATACAGTCACAACATTATTATTATTATTATTATTATTATTATTATTATTATTATCATCATCATCATTATCATCAACAACAACAACAACAACAACAACAACAACAACAGTATTTATATACTGCTTTTCAACAAAAAGTTCACAAAGCGGTTTACAGACAAAATCAAATGATTAAATGGCTCCCTGTCCCAAAAGGATTCACAATCTAAAAAGATGCAAAAGAACACCAGCAATTGAAAAAGTGCTTCTTGCCCAGTTAGCAGTGCCTCTTGCCCAATTAGCCATGAGTCAGCTGAAGTAGGAGGAAAGGCTTCTAAGCATATACAGAGTCCCCCTATTCTCACCAGAGAATGTGCAGAGTGACCTCACCCCTTCTTGTCATAAATTCAGCACTGTAATATTTACTTAATAATAACACTTAACATTTGCATAAACTCAAGTATGTGCCTTCCATCTTCGAAATCGAGATGCAGGGGATGAATTGGATAGAACGTGGAGAGGGAACAGATTACAACACTGCCCAACACCTAAATATTTGGGTGTCACGCTGGATAAAACACTTTCTTTTAAGCAACATTGCCTGAATACCAAGACTAAAGTATGTGCTAGGAATAACATCATTCAACGACTGACAAACTATGCATGGGGAACTCAGCCAGCTACGCTAAGAGTATCAGCTCTGGCTTTGAGTGTCTCTACTGCCGAATACTGATCTCCTTCATGGATCATTGCCTTGTCGTGGCGAAGGGGCTTGCGTAACTCAATGAAGCCATGAGCTATGCCGTGCAGGGACACCCAAGACGGACAGGTCGTAGCAGAGAGTTCTGACTAAAAGTGATCCACTGGAGAAGGAAATGGCAACCCACTCCAGTAACCTTGCCAAGAAAATCCCATGAACAGTACCAAAAGGCTAAAAGATATGACGCCGGAAGATGAGCCCCTCAGGTTGGAAGGTGTCCAATATGCTACTGAGGAAGAGTGGAGGACTATTCCAAGTAGACCCAGAAAGAGTGAAGCGGCTGGGCCAAAGCCAATAGGACGTCCAGCTGTGGATGTGTCTGAGGTTGAAAGGAAAATCCAATGCTGCAAGGAGCAATACTGCTTAGGAACATGGAATGTGAGGTCTATGAATCAAGGCAAGCTGGATGTGGTCAAAAATGAGATGATAAGATTGAACATTGACATCTTGGGAATCAGCGAACTAAAATGGACGGGCATGGGCGAATTTAAGTCAGGTGACCATCATATCTACTACTGTGGGCATGAATCCCTTAGAAGAAATGGAGTAGCCCTCATAGTCAATAAAAGAGTGGGAAAGGCAGTACTGGGGTGCAACCTCAAAAACGACAGAATGATTTCAGTTCGAATCCAAGGCAAACCATTCAACATTACAGTAATCCAAGTGTATGCCCCAACCACTGATGCCGAAGAAGATGAAGTTGACCGGTTCTATGAAGACCTACAACACCTTCTAGAACTAGCACCCAAAAAAGATGTCCCTTACATCATAGGAGACTGGAATGCTAAAGTAGGAAATCAAGAAATAAACGGAATAACAGGCAAGTTTGGCCTTGGAGCGCAAAATGAAGCAGGGCAAAGGCTAACAGAGTTCTGTCAAGAGAACACGCTGGTCATAGCAAACACTCTTTTCCAACAACACAAGAGGCGACTCTACACATGGACATCACCAGATGGTCAATACCGAAACCAGATAGATTATGTGCTTTGCAGCCAAAGATGGAGAAGCTCTATACAATCAGTAAAAACAAGACCTGGAGCTGACTGTGGCTCAGATCATGAGCTTCTTATTGCAAAATTCAGACTTAAACTGAAGAATGTAGGAAACACCACTAGACCAGTCAGATATGACCTAAACCATATCCCTTATGAGTATACAGTGGAGGTGAAGAATAGATTTAGGGCATTAGACCTGGTAGACAGAGTGCCTGAAGAACTATGGACGGAAGTTCGTAACATTGTACAGGAGGCAGCAACTAAAACCATCCCAAAGAAAAAGAAATGCAAGAAAGCAAAGTGGCTGTCAGATGAGGCTTTACAAATAGCTGGAGTCAGTATGGAGTCAGTTAACTTTTTCGTGAATAATTGGAAGCCATTTATTGACTTTTTAAGAGAGAGAGAGAGGAATGATGTGATGATATGCGGATTTAATGAATAGAATGTGGGGGTTGTTTTGGCTTAGTTGGAAATTGTATGTAGAAAATAGTGAATAGTATGCTAGTAGGATGTATTGCTTCGCGCTTGCTATAACTTTATGAAATATGTATTGTTTTTTTATGTTTTAATATATCAATAAAATATAAATATATATATAAAAAAAAGGAAAGAAGGAATGCAAAAAGCAAGGGTGAAAGGGAAAGATATAAACAACTGAATGCAGAGTTCCAGAGAATAGCAAGGAGAGATAAGAAGGCCTTCTTAAATGAACAATGCAAGGAAATCGAGGAAAACAACAGAATGGGGAGGACTAGAGATCTCTTCAAGAAAATTGGAGATATCAAGGGAACGTTTTGTGCAAAGATGGGCATGATAAAGGACAAAAAAGGCAGAGACCTAACAGAAGCAGAAGAGATTAAGAAGAGATGGCAAGAATACACAGAAGAACTATACAAGAAAGATCTTAATGTTCCTGATGACCACGCTGGTGTGGTCACTGACCCAGAGCTGGACATCCTAGAGAGTGAAGTCAAGTGGGCCTTAGGTAGCATTACTAACAACAAAGCTAGTGGAGATGATGATATCCCAGCTGAGCTACTTAAAATCCTAAATGATGATGCTGTGAAAGTGCTGCACTCAATATGCCAACAAATTTGGAAAACTCAGCAGTGGCCAAAGGATTGGAAAAGGTCAGTTTACGTTCCAATTCCAAAGAAGGGCAGTGCCAAAGAGTGTTCAAACTACCGTACAATTGCACTCATTTCACATGCTAGCAAGGTTATGCTCAAAATCCTACAAGCTAGGCTTCAGCAGTACGTGGACCGAGAACTACCGGACGTACAAGCTGGGTTTCGAAGAGGCAGAGGAACTAGAGATCAAATTGCCAACATGCGGTGGATCATGGAGAAAGCACGAGAGTTCCAAAAAAACACCTACTTCTGCTTCATTGACTACGCAAAAGCCTTTGATTGTGTGGATCACAACAAACTGTGGCAAATTCTTAAAGAGATGGGGGTACCAGACCACCTTACCTGTCTCCTGAGAAACCTGTATGCGGGTCAAGAAGCAACAGTTCGAACCGGCCATGGGCCAACAACTGATTGGTTCAAAATTGGGAAGGGAGTACGACAAGGCTGTATATTGTCACCCTGCTTATTTAACTTATATGCAGAGTACATTATGAGAAATGCAGGGCTGAATGAATCACAAGCCGGAATCAAGATTGCCGGGAGAAATATCAACAACCTCAGATATGCAGACGATACCACCCTAATGGCAGAAAGTGAAGAAGAACTAAAGAGCCTCTTGATGAGAGTGAAAGAGGAGAGTGCAAAAGTTGGCTTGAAACTCAACATTAATAAAACTAAGATCATGGCATCTGGTCCCATCAATTCCTGGCAAATAGAAGGGGCAGAAATGGAAGCAGTAACAGATTTTACTTTTTTGGGTTCCAAGATCACTGCAGACGGAGACAGCAGCCATGAAATTAAAAGACGCTTACTCCTTGGAAGGAAAGCTATGGCAAACTTAGACAGCATAATAAAAAGCAGAGATATCACCATGCCAACAAAAGTTCGTATAGTCAGGGCGATGGTGTTCCCAGTAGCAATGTATGGTTGCGAGAGTTGGACCATAAAGAAGGCTGAGCGCCGAAGAATAGATGCTTTTGAACTGTGGTGCTGGAGAAGACTCCTGAGAGTCCCTTGGACTGCTAGGAGATCAAATCAGTCAATTCTAAATGAAATCAAGCCTGACTGTTCCCTGGAAGGACAGGTACTAAGGCTGAAACTCAAATATTTTGGCCACCTAATGCGAAGAGAGGACTCTCTGGAGAAGACTCTGATGCTGGGAAAGATTGAAGGCAAAAGGAGAAGGGGAAGGCCAAGGATGAGATGGTTAGACAGCATCACCGATGCAACGAACATGAAAATGAGCGAACTCAGAAAGATAGTGGAGGACAGGAAGGCCTGGCGGGATATGGTTCATGGGATCACGAAGGGTCGGACACGACTTAACGACTGAACAACAACAACAACAACACTGCCGAATATGCCGCACCAGTATGGAATACATAGGCACATGCGAAGCAAGTATATATTGCAGTGAATGAGGCAATGCGTATAATGATGAGGTGCCTTAACCCTACGCCCATTAATAAATTATATACTCTTGTAGGCATTGCTCCACCTAAGCTTAGAAGGGAAGTAGAAGCAGATGCCAAAAGAACCAAGCAAGAGACCGATTCTCGTCACCCATTAAGCGAATATGCTCCTCCAATTCTCCAAATTAAATCTACAAGAGCTTTATGGCAAGAACTAATATCTTAGAGGGGTCCAAAGAACAGAACCAAATAAGCAAATGGAGGAATGAGCACACTAATTTGACAATTGTACCAAATGAAGAAATGGCCACAGGAAATACTCTCCCTTACAGCCAGTGGCGTCCTAACATGGGGGGAGCAGGTGTGCTCCACCCCAAGCGCCGAGCTTCCAGGGGGCGCGGCAGCCGGGCTCGGGGCTGCGCAGCGCGGCGCGGCACCGGAGCCCAGCTGGCGCGCCCCTCAGAAGCGTCACCGGCTTCAGGAGGCTCCGCTCCAAAGCCGGGAGAAGCACTACTCCAAGCGACCGCTCAGCTCGGCGGTCAGGGCCTTCTGAGAAGGTTCTGCGCATCGAAGCGCCTTTTACTCCCTTTCGCTCATGCGCAGAACCTTTCTGAGGGCAAACGGGCAGCCCGTTTGCCCTCAGAAAGGTTCTGCGCATGAGCGAAAGGGAGTAAAAGGCGCTTCGACGCGCAGAGCCTTCTCAGAAGGCCCTGACCGCCGAGCTGAGCGGTCGCTCGGAGTAGCGCTTCTCCTGGCTTCGGAGCGGAGCCTCCTGAAGCCAGTGACGCTTCCAAGGGGCGCGCTGCTTCCGGGGGCTCCGGTCCGGTGGCGCACTACTCAGCCCCGAGCCCGGCTGCTTGGGGGGGCGCGGAGCGATGGGGACGCTCCAACCTCTGCCCCCCCAGGCGCTGGGAGGGCTGAGTACGCCACTGCTTACAGCTCAATCCTGTGTAACTTTGCACCGGTGTAACAGTAGACGCACCGGTGTAACAGTAGACGCACCGGTGTAACAGCAGATGCACCGGTGTAACAGCAGATGCACCAGTGTAAGTGCAATTACACTGGCATAAGTGCACTTACACTGGTGCATCTACTGTTACACCGGTGCACGGTTACACAGGATTGCACTGTTATACAGTTATATAGGAGGACAATGAATAGGATGAGGGTGGGGGTATCAAAGTGTAAGATGAATTTATTTAAATGGGGGTTGTTGGCTGATGGCAATACATTATGTGAATGTGGAGAAACCCAAGACCCGGCGCATCTGATGGTGTGCCGATTATTGCCGGAGTCTTGTACTGTCAATGATCTACACAACAACTTAATGACAAAGCTGTGGCAGTGGCTACATTTTTGCAGAGAAAAGTTTGATCTGGATACAAAATAAATAATCTTGATGTTACCTTTGCAACAACCTTGCAAAGTCAATATTATCCCCATATTGCAGATAGGGAAAACTGAAGCCAAGAGGCTTGCCTCAGTTCTCTTTCTAGCTATCTCTCCTCCTGGCCTGCCAAAGAGTTCAGTGTGACTCCAAGGTTTGCTTCAAGCATTGCAGAAGCCTTGTGGTAATAAGGGTGTTATTGCCTTGCTTGTTCTTTGCTCTGCTGCTTTGTGGGGCAAGAGGGCCAGGTTTCAGGGCTTTGTACCCTCAGAGACAGCACAGCAAAAAGGCAGGCTTGTAGGCAAGGGGTGGCAAAAATCAACATCTTCCTAAGATGCAAAGTACAAACAAGAGGTGGACAGCAGGAATCAGACAAGCTACTTAGAACCACAGTTGAAGAAAAATGTTGCAGAAATATGAGACTAACTCCCTGATGTCTTACAGCAGCAACAGAGAACTTCCTCAGACTAATGGATGGGATTGTCTGGGGGAGAGCGTGTTGGATGCTCCTGAGCAACTTGGCTATGAAGGGGCATTCCCCCACTGAATAACCCAACACCTTCCCAGCATAAACTGAGAGGGCAATTCATGTTGTCCCAGAAGGAGCACCAATCACCTGGAAAGTGCTGAGGAGGCACAGTGGACCCCCAGGTAACTTTGCTGGAGAGCATCAGAAGTAGTAACTAATGCACAACCTCCAGGAACTCCTCCCATTGGAGTAGAAGGGGGTGCCTCCCTGGTTGGAAGCAGTAAAGGGGTGGTAATATGGGACTGGGTGGTGGAGGAGATTGTCCTGGTTTTGCAATCTTATAATTTATTTTATATGCCAATAAAGGTTTTTGAAATTTGGTTTTGCAATCTAGACTTCAGATGTGGAACACAGCTTGGATCAACACAAATCAGGACCGACCTGGAGAAAACTCATGATATATAGACAAAGAACCCTCCTCTAATCTCTCTCTCTCTCTCTCTCTCTCTCTCTCTCTCTCTCTCTCTCTCTCTCTCTCTCTCTCACACACACACACACACACACACACACACACACACACACACATACACACCCTGTCCAAATCAGGCCTTTCCCATGTTTCCTTTGAAAGAGTTTGGAGTGCTAGTCACACAGCTCCCAGGCCAGCTCTCATCTACTGGAATGTTCTGTTTGTCAGCGTCAGTGTGATGAAATGTGGCCTCTCTGTGCACAAGGCCTTGCGCAATTGACCTCATTCCCCCCCCCCCAGTCCTGCCTAAAAGTGTGGCCTCTGGGGTTTATAGACCCCAAAGCAGCATTCTGGCAAAAATGGAGTCAAATGGGTTCTATTACTTGCAAGCAACATCATAGCCATGAAAAGGGAATGATAAACAGCAGCCTCGTTGATTTCTGCCTTTTTTATTTTTTAAATCCTGGCTGCAATTCCAAGGCCCCCTTTTCCCTGGCCTTAGGGATTTTGGCTTGTTGCTGAGCATCTCATCCCACCCCCCAGTTCTGTCTCAGAAGCCCCTCTGGTGGCGGTCTTGTTTTTTATTCTCAGAGCACATTTGGAGAATGTGGGCCACCTAACCGTTGCCATGGCAACGTGCACTTTTTAAAGACGTCAGCAGGACAAGTGTGCATCGATGGATTGGGGGGGGCAAGGGAGAGAGAGAAATAATCTCCGGTTTCTTTTGTTTCAGAGGAGAATGGAGTGGGCCTTGTCAAAATTTGGGAATGGCAAAGGCAAAAAGATATTTATAGACACACGCCCACCAGCCACTTGGTGGCGTTTGTCACGCCAGTTTAAAAAAACCTTCGTTTCTGTGCTTCGTCTACAAAACCTTTTAATTTACTGCTGGTGGTTAATGCTGCCAAGAGAGAAGCTCTGGAATGCTCAGCTTCAAATATTGCTTCCATGGAGAGACATTTGCAGAGAGGTCAAGTCAAGGCATCCAGGGAGCAGTGGGGACGACGCAGGCAATAGAGCTGAAGCGAACGTACCACCCCTCAAACAAATTTCCTCCACAACTGCTGGTGTTCAGTATGCTCTGAAATACTCTCACCATTGTCAAATATTCACTGAGTATTTCATAACTGTATTTGGCCTTTTATGACTTCTGACTTTGGAGACAATGTTGCAACCAGATACCAAATGCTACCATGTTGCCCTGCCTTGGCAGCAAAATGGGGCCACATGAAAATAAGGCAGGAAGGTTCACAAGCTCTTGGGACACCCCAGGAATGCAGAAATATATTTGTTTGCAAATTAAAATAAATCGGGGGGGGGGGAGAGCTTGAGGACAGAGCGTGCTCAGTGGCCTATATGAGAGCCATGGAAAGTGGAAGCTGTCCATTGAAAAAGGAGGGAGGGCTGTTTCCCTAAGGCTTTATGGTATTTTGGAGAGCAGGATTAGGTTCATGTGCCATGAGGTTTAAAATGCTTCCCTCCCTGCATTATCTGTATAAGTTTCAGGCGGGGGAGACCACCTTTTTATTTTCTCTGTCTCCAGAAATGTCTTCTTGTTTCTGCTATTCAGCAATACAAGACAATTTTGGGGCAAATGGCCAGCTCTAAACCAGAGCCCTTTTGTACTATAGCACAGCAGGGAAAGGTTTGAGGAGGGTGAGAAAGTCTGGGCTTAGCCTTGTGAAGGAATTCTCTTCTTGTTTCAGATTAAGCCTGAATGGGATTTCCCCCATCATGAACAGAACAGCCATTTTTTAAAGCCCAGCTGTGGAATTCCTCATAGGAAAGAGCCGCAGATCAATACGAAATTAAATGGGCTTCAGTGAGATAACATCACAGCTATCTCAGGCTATCTTCTTTGCCAGCTCTTAATGGCAGCATCTTTCTGTTCCCTTCTTCAGCTTGGCATCCTAATCTTGGTTCTTCAAATGATAATCACATAATGCAAAGCCAGTTCACACATACAAGACCATGAGCACGCACAAGCATGACCTGGAGCATGTACAGTATACTCCAACCCCAGTTCCTTTTGATTTATGACAAGACCAAGAGGTGGAGACTTGAGCTACACGCATGAGCCAAGGTAGAAATGCAGCAACCATGAAAGGTCTGACTCTGCTGACCAGGCCTAGACTCTTGTAATTATAATCAGACCTGGCCAAGCCAGAGACTTCATACTGCTTGTCAGACACAGGGACTACTGCTGCACAGCTCTCTTCCCTTCTCTGCCTGAAATGGGTCTAAGCACAGTCAACTGAGATTCTGAAGCTCCACTGCTGGCTCTGACCCTTGGTCCATTTGGCTCAGTACTGGCAGTGGCTCTCCAATGTTTCAGATAGGGGGTCTGACAGTGCAATCCTATCCAGCTCCCCCACATATGCAACCAGTGGGGGAGGGCAGAACAGGAGGCTTTGGAAATTCCCTTTCCCTTCCAAAGCCTCCCGTTCTGCCCTCCCCCACTGGCTGCACTAGTGGGGGAGCTGGATAGGATTGTGCTGTGAATCTGGGGTCTTCAGCATGCAGGACAGGGGCTCTGCCCCAAGCTATGGATATTCCTGATGTATGTGTGTATTCCATTTTACCCACCTTTGGCCCAAGATAGCTCACAAAAAGATGTTAATACAAGAACATGTTCTGATTTTCTTGTACATCAACCTGGATGTCTCTGGACCAAAAGGTAATTCCTAGGTGTAATAAATAAATAAGCAATGCAGTATATTGATCAGTGGTCTAACTGGTTAAAGGCTGGATGGTTAGATTGGCACAAAAGATCCCCACGATGTGATCTCCACAGTGAGTTTGCTCCTGAGTCAGTCCCATTGAGACTTCATGGACTGCCATCCCCACTTACGGTGCTGAAGGGAGCCTGCTCTCTCTCTCTCTCTCTCTCTCTCTCTCTCTCTCTCTCTCTCTCTCTCTCTCTCTCTCTCTCTCTCTCCCCCCCCCCAGCTTCCTGAATTCATCAGCTAAAAAAATAATATCCAGAAGGCAAGAAGTCTGGACCCAGCCATCCAAATCAACCCCCGTCCCCTCTGTCTTCCTCTCCCGTCCCCCAAAGATTCCCCTGCGCTGTCCATTGTACCAGAGGGACATCTCTCCAATTCTCCCCCCTCCTTTTTGTTTTTCTTCTGGTCCTCTCATCACCCTATCCTGCTGCAATCTCTCTACCCTGTGTCTTGCTGTCCTTCCACCCTCCCTCCCTCCCTCCCTCCCTCCCTCTCTCTCTCTCTCTCTCTCTCTCTCTCTCTCTCTCTCTCTCTCTCTCTCTCTCTCTCTCTCTCTCTTCCCAGCTAGCCATCTCTTTTGGCTTTCCTTTCCCTTCATCCACTCTCCATCCATCCATTCACACATCGATCTTCTCTTGCTCCATCTCTCCATCCTCTTCCATTCTTCCCTCCTCCTATCTGGATCCATCCCTCCTTTTTGGCTGGGGGCCCCCAACCGAGCAGCATCAGCATCTCCCCCCACCCCCAATCAACTGCCAGCGTCGCTTCTGGATGAGCTGGCGAAGACTGAGAACTGGGGAGGCATCTTTGGAGGAGGGAGGGAGGATGGAAAGAAAGCTGCTCTATTTAATCTAATCTTGGAAGGGGGTACACTCTATTCCTGGGGAGGGAGGGGGCTGCATGGGGTAGCTGGGGGCTGATTTTTCCCAGAAGGGTGACCTGGTGTCTTTCTGCAGCTTTGGTCCCCCTTCTCCATCTCCCTGGCTTCCAGTTGGGGGGAGGAATTCCAGTGGGGAGGTCTGTCTTGAGCAAGGTTTGGCCGGGGCTGGGTTTCGCCCGCCACTCCCTCGCCCACCCCCCACTCCGAGGCCCTTCTTTCTCTCCCCCCTCACCCCCGGCTCAGCCGCCGCCCCCGCCCGGAGACGAAGCGCTGTCGCATTGGCAGGCGGCTGGCTGGGCTGGCCGGCGGTGCGCACGCTGCTCGCCCGCCCGCCTGCTCGCTCGCTCGCCCGCCTCTCTGTTTTGCAGGGCGCTACCGCTGCCGCCGGGTAGGGACATTTCAGCACCAAGGAGAGCGCCCCGGCCGGCCCCGGCGTGGGCAATGGGCGGCTGAGCGAGCGCGGAGCGAGGGAGTCCCATGAGCGCCATGCGGCTGCTGCTGCTCGGGGTGCTGGTCTCCTTCTCCTTCGCCCGCGCCGGCTGCGAGCCCAAGATCGTCAACATCGGCGCGGTGCTGAGCACTAAAAAGCACGAGCAGGTCTTCCGCGAGGCCATCAACCAGGCCAACAAGCGCCACGGCACATGGAAGATCCAGCTCAACGCCACCTCCGTCACGCACAAGCCCAACGCCATCCAGATGGCCCTCTCCGTCTGCGAGGACCTCATCTCCAGCCAGGTACCGGCAGGCATGGTGCTCCCCCAGGCGCTGCACCCTCCCGCGTTCCAGCCACCTCCATCCATCCATCCTCTCAGCCCTCCCTCCACGACGAGCATCCCTTCGCTGGGCACTCCCCATGTCCACCTGTCACTCACATCTTGCTCTCCCTCATGATGAGGGCCTCATCCCTCCTCCAGGGTCCCTCCCTCGTTTATCTTTTGCTCCATCTCCCCAACTGTCCTCCTTTGCTTCTTCGACAGAGCCGCTTTGGCCACCTCTCCGAGGGTGTCCATCCACTTGGTCCCTCGCCCTAGCGTCTCTCGCCCCGTCTCCATTCGCGTGTCCAAGCATTCCTCCATGAGCAATTGCCTGATCGGATCAAAGCCCAGATCACCGCAGAGCGGGAGGAGACCGTCCAGCAGCTGCAGCCATCCCTCTGTGCGTCCCCCAGCTAAGCCACCAACACCCAAACACCCATTATCCCTTCTCACATATCCCACACGGGTTCCCTCATCATTGCTTATCAATCGCTATATTTCTGGGTGACAAAAAGGCAAGGGTGTGGGGTTGGCGCAGAGGGGTAAGGCACAGGACCATAGTCCCTTCCGCCATTGCCAGGAGTATCTGTTGGCCGTGTGTGTGTGTGTGTGTGTGTGTGTGTGTGTGTGTGTGTGTGTGTGTGTGTGTTTAGCTCAGCTGCACGTGTGCATGACCGCCTTCTGCGCCCTTCATACCTGGCCCATGTTACACACGCGTGATTCGCATAAGGTGGCCTCCCTTCGCTGCCTGCGTCTTGCAGAGCGTCAAGGCAGTTTCACGAGCTATTTAGTCGTTTGTTGCTTTTCTTCCATGTCAGGTAGAGCGGGATGCTTTCCCACCCACCGTCTCAGTGCGAATATTCGCAGCGGCACTTAATCCGGATCCATTAATAGAACATGGCGCGCTCATGTTCGTGTGTGTGAACGAACGCGCTCATGTTCGTGTGTGCGCTTGGGAAAGGCAATGCAGGCGCGCGTCTCCGTGTCTTTGTGAAGGAAAATGAACGCGGCTGCGTCTTGGTGGGAGGGGGGTGCAAGAGAAATCGCTCCGGAGCAAACGATGGGTTTTTGTGCGCCATCCATCTCGCCTGTTGGCAGTTGACACCAGCCGGATACTGGCTAGTAGTGATTGTGCCTCAGAAAAAACTGGGGAGGGCGGGGGAGACCGGCCGGCCCGGAAAAGACACGAACGCAACCAAATGGACGTGAGCTGAGAATTTCCACCCGAGAGCCCGATTTTCTAGCTATGTATTGTCTCAGCTGCCTTCACGCTCACCCGCAGTAGGAATACACGCGACCGCGCACGTGCAGGCATCCTTCCCGCTCACACGCACACACAGAGGCACAAGCACTTCAGCGAGCGCCACTTATGCGCACCCATGTTACCAAACCATGACTTGGGAAAGGTGGAGGGGCGAGGGATTTTCCCTCTTATGATCCCATACTGGGGGGGGGGGGGAGAGAAGGGAGGATATGGAAAGGGAACTACAAAGCCACATCTGCATCCACTCTATCTCTCCCCCCCCCCTCCGCATTTTAATTGTCAACGTTTTTGTTGTCAACTTCAAAAGCAGAAGCCACTATGAATCTTCTGAAGGCTTAAATTTAGCTTCAGAACGTGTTTCCTCCGAGCATGCAAGGAATGCTGCCTGCCCTGCAAATAAGGGGGGGGGGGAGCATAACCTGTACTGTAAGTGAAGACTTGAAATCCTCTCTCTCTCTCTCTCTCTCTCTCTCTCTCTCTCTCTCTCTCTCTCTCTCTCCCCAGACTGTTCACCCACCACTGCCCCCCCTGCCATTTTCCTTTAACCGCACTGCAGACTTTTTACATAAGAGCAACCAGGTTACCTGAGAAATGAAAGAGGTGGGCAGGAAAAGATGGTGAGGTGGTGGTGGCTGGAAGAACCACTCAGAAGCAATCCTTTTCAGACCCCAGTAGAAAAGCTGCACCAGGCAGGACAATAATATCAATCAACAACAGCAATAATAAACCCCATAGGAATGTTGGAAATGGGCAGCGCTCGGCTGCAGGACACTGGGGGTGGGCGGCACTGTGCCATCTGGGCACCTCTCACCTGGCCTGTCCTCTCTATGGTCCCTGGCAGGGTTGTGGCCCTTGACCCTGTTTCCTTCCTGTCCCTCCTAGCCACTTTCTCTTGGACCTCAGCCTTCAGAGGAGAAGGACATGTGGAGATGCGCAGTAGCGTCACTAGGACGCGCGTCACCCTGGGGCGGGGGGGCGCGCGTCACCCTAGTGATGCACACCCCCTGTGCACTCCTAAAACCAGGAGAAGAAATACAACTGCTCTGGGCCAGAGACAGTAAAGGTAGGTGCCACCAGGCTGAGAAAAGCCTCTTGACTTCTCCAGGTCTCAGCCCCCCTGGAGCGCATCTCCACGGGCATCACTGGAGCGTGGCGGGGGGGCGGGCGGGCTGCCTGGGGGTGACGCGCGCACCCCCTCGCGCGTCACCTCCGTGACGCGCGACACCCTCCGGACGCTCCGAGGCCGGCCCGGGAGCCAGCGTCAGAGCGTCCAACCCCGTCAGCGCTCCAGGGCCTTCTTTCCACGCAGCGCGTTCATCTGGGTATTTTCCGGATTTTCGTGCATGCACAGGTCTCTGCGCATGCGCGAAAATCCGGAAAATACCCGGATGAACGCGCTGCTTGGGCCTTCTTTCAGAAGGCCCTGGAGCGCCGACGGGGTTGGACGCTCCGACGCCGGCTCCCGGGCCGGCCTCGGAGCGTCCGGAGGGTGTCGCGCGTCACGGAGGTGACGCGCGAGGGGGTGCGCGCGTCACCCCATGGCGCGCGTCACCCCCAGGCAGCCCGCCCCCCCCGCCACGCTCCAGTGACGCCCGTGGAGATGCGCTCCTCACCAGAGGGCCTTGCATCCACCATACCCACATGCAAAAGGGACAGCTATATAGGGTTCCTTGTGTACTCTGAATGTTAGACCTCTGATCTCCTAATCAGAAGATGTATATATGCAATCTGTAAGTAAACTTTCTTTTTGTAACTGTAACCAGCCTCTGCCTCCTTGCGTCTTTTACTGATAGCAATCTAGCTTGGGATAATTCTTTTTTTGCCACAGGAGAGGGGTCTTCCGCTACTACTCTGCTACAAAACCCCTATATTCTCCAACAAGGAAGTGGAGTCTAGAATTCTTTCAGCCCCATCATCTCTCTTTTTAAAGATTAAGACACTTCACATCCTTTATCATTCTGTACACATTGTCGGTTTCAAAATCTGGGACCCAAGCAAAATGGCTGGCACTCCCCCGACCTCCCTGCCTTTAACAGGCAGAAATGCAACAAGAGTGAAAAGGATTTTAGGTAGTTGGGGTTAAAAAGATCTGGGCAAACAGGAAAGGCAGCTGGACTAGGTGGCTTCAGATATCTTACTGGACAGAGGGCAAGTCCTCACACCAGGATTAAGCAGAGTTTAGATGGGGCACTGGGGTGACCTGCTTGAGAACTGGTGGGTCACAGAGGGTTAGGGCAGAGAATAGGTAGCAGGTCCTTCATTAAATAATTAGATAACAAGGTAAAAAAAAAAAAGAAAGTTAAAGAAGAGATTGCGGAGAAGCTGAAAAAGTGCCTTGCACTTTGTTACCGGATGCAGGGTAGGTAACTGGGCCTGAACTGACCTTCTCAGGGAGGGAGTCTGAAGGACAGGCAGCCCAATCCTGCATAAGGATCGGGCGGGCGGCCGAGGCCGTCCGCCCGATCCCGTGCTCTACCATGGGCAGCCTGTAGCAGGCAGCCCACGACGGACAGTCTACTAGGGGAAGGGGACACTCGTCCCCTTCCCCGAGTGTAACGGTGGCTGGGGCCAATAGGCCTCCTCAGATTTCCGCCAGCTATTTTGCTGGCGGAAGTCGGAGGAGGCCGTGTAACGGCCCAGCTGCCCTGCGAGGACCGGGATATGGTGGAAGTCATGCCCCGCCCACACACAGGGCGGCTAGGCCTATGGTTGTCCTCCCGGCTCTGCCGTCCCTCCCTCCCCCCCGTCTGCCGACCCTTCCACCTGTCCGCCGGATCCTACCGTGCTTGGGTCTGGCGGCGGGCCAAGTCCTCGGGCGGCGGAGCTGGGAAGACTGGCCTTGCGCCAGCCTTTGCAGCTCTAAAGTAGTCGCAAACGTGCTTTACGGCACGTTTGCGACTAGTGCGGGCAGCGGAACACTCATTCCGCCGCCCGCATAAAGAACAGGATTATGCTCTGAGTCATATAGAAATAACAAGGGATGAGGTTGTAGAATGTATTGAAATTAACATTGACCCACAAGTTCTGAAGCCAGGAACCCAAATGTGAAATTGCTGGTCTTTTAACAAAAATGTGTGACTTGTACTTTAAATCAGCTTCTGTGACAGAAGATGGGAAGGAGGCCAACATTACACCAATATTTAAAAGGCCAGTTAGCTTAATGACTATTCTGGCTAAACTGGTAGAAGCATAATTCAAGAACAAATTATAAGCCCCTGAAAAAAGAAGCCTTGCTGAAAGAGAATCAGCCTGGTTCCTGAAAAGGGAAGTCCTGCCTCACTACCCTGCTAGAGTTCTTGGAGAGTGTCAACAGGCATGTGGCTAGAGGCAATCCAGTTGACACTGACACAAAGCTTTTGACAAAGTCCCTTACCAAAGGTTCTTGAGTAGTCATGGAATGAAAGGACCAGTCTGGCTGCTTCCAGTGTTCATTTTAAAGGGACCCCAAGAAAGGGAAAGACCACCTTTGTTTTTCCTCCCCTCCCCACGTTTCCCAGGGGTCAGTCAATTTAAAAAAGTGTTCAAGTCTGGATTGGCACAGATGAGTAAGCAAGTTATTTCCAAATTGGCGGATAGAATTTGGTTCCATCTTGAGGCTTTCTCGTTGCTAGTGTCCAGTGGCTTGGGTTACTGGATCCTAATTCTACATGGATGTCCATCCATGGTTTTCTCTCAGCACCTGTTACTCCAGAGTATTACCTCTGAGCATGGAGGTTTTTATTTAGTTATTTCTTTATTTGCTCAATTTGCTCAGTCAATCAGGGTGCTGGTGGACAGGTCGATGAAAATGTCGACCCAGTGTGCTGCAGATGTGAAGAAGGTCAATTCCATGCTCGGGATCATTAAAAAACGGGATTGAGAATAAAACGGCCAATATTATTATGCAGTTGTACAAATAGATGGAAAGGCCACATCTGGAGTACTGCATACAGTTCTGGTCATCACACCTCAAAATATTTGACGGAGGTTCCCAAAGTGTAAACAAAGAATTAAAGCTACAGTACTGTATTTTAAATGCCAAAAAATGTCATCTTTAACTCTCTGTGTTTGTGTGTGTTTCTACCTCCATTGACAGGTAGAAATCTTGTTGTGCTTTGTGTTACACTCATAACTTGTTGTGCTTTGTGTGTACACTGTGTTTGCCATTCATTCCCTATTACAACTCCACTGTGTTACATTGAGGACTCGTTTAATGACGGTTTCACTATATGACGGGTTTTCCAGAATGTATCCCCGTCGTTAAGCGGGGGACACCTGTACAGTAGTTGAATTGGAAAAGGTGCAGAGAAGAGCAACCAAAATGATTAGAGGGCTGGAGCACCTCCCTTATGAGGAAAGGCTACAGCATTTGGGGCTCTTCAGTCTAGAAAAAGGGTGCCTGAGGTGGACATGATTGAGACGTATAAAATTATGCATGAGATGGAGAGAGTGGATAGAAGTAAGTTCTTTTCCCTCTCACACAACACTAGAACTAGGGGACATCCACTAAAATTGAGTGGAGGGAGAGTTCGAACAGACAAAAGAAACTATTTCTTCACCTAATCTGTGGAACTCCTTGCCACAGGATGTGGTGGTGATGGCACCTGGTCTAGATGCCTTTAAAAGGGGATTGGATAGATTCATGGAGGAAAAGTCCATCACAAGTTACAAGCCATAAGCAACCTTCTGGTTTTAGAAGTAGATTTTCTTTGTATGCCAGGTGCAGGGGAATACCAACAGGGTACAGGTATCTCGTTGTCTTGTGTGCTCCCTGAGGCACCTGGTGGGGCCACTGTGAGATACAGGAAGCTGGACTAAATGGGCATTTGGCCTGATCCAGCAAAGCTCTTCTTATGTTCTTACGTTAATTTTTATACTGCTTTTCTGAGACGTCGAAGCAGTTTACCAAAAACTGAATAACAATCAAACATATTTGAAACAATATCTATAACCACTAATATAGCAGTATTTAAACCAATAAACAATGACAACATCAGGAAGACCTTGCCAGGGAAAGATGTTTTTAGTTTCTTCCTACACACCACAAATATGTGAGCTGTAGGGGTGGGTCTCTCTGTGAAGGGAGTTCCAGGACAGCAAGGCCCCTTCTCTTATGCCTGACAGCCAGATCTCTGTCGGGGGAGGGGGGGAGAGAACAAAGCCTCTGATGCAGAACTCTGATGCACACTTCAGGCTGATATGGAAGAATTCTAGAAGGTTCCGTTGAGTTGTCATGACTAACAATCAAGAATGAGACTGCTATAGCAGATGGGGCAAAGAGGAAATCCAGGCAGGGAGTGGGTGGAGAAGACAACGTACTGTGCTATTACTGTTTATCAGGATAAGACTGTATGTTGGCAGGACCACAAATAGAATTTTATGCAAATTAAGAACATAGGGACATAAGCCCTGCTGGATCAGCAAATCCAGGTTCCTGTATCTCACAGTGGCCCCACCAGATGCCCCAGGGAGCACACGAGACAACAAGATACCTGTATCCTGTTGCCACTCTCTTGCACCTGGCACAGAGAAAGCCTACTTCTAAAGTCAGGAGGTTGCTTATGGCTTGTAACCTAATGACAGCGCAATCCTGTGTAACTCTTGCACCGGTGTAACAGTAGATCCACCGGTGTAAGTGCACTTATGCCAGTGTAACTTGCCATGCCAACGGACGAAGGACGGACATAGGCATAACCCCCCCTTCGGATGCTGCACATGTGCAGTTCGGACACAGGACGGACACTGCTGCAACTCTACCGGTGCAGGGGGCATTCCAGGGGCATTTGGATGCCCCCGGAATGCCCCCTGCGCTGGCGAAGTTGCACTGGCGTCCATCCTGTGTCTGAACTGCACGTGCACAGCATTCGAGGGGGGTTACGCCTATGTCCGTCCTTCGTCCGTTGGCATATGTTACACAGGATTGGGCTGACAGTCTGATCTCATGCAGAGATCATAGCAGAGCTAAGGAAAAATGTTCCCCTGCCCAAGATCTTGAAGTGCTACCTCTAGTCAGATAGATAATGCTGAGCTCCAAGATCAACTTTATAAGGCAACTTTATCTGTGACTAAGTGCTACTGAAATCAATGGGACATTAATCATGACCATCCCCATTCATTTTAACAGGAGGGGGCAATCAACATTCTCTGAATTGGGGCCAAATTCTTTCACAGGCTTACCCTGCTCCCTGGTATTTATTCCCAGCTAGCAAGGCATGATTATATACATCTGTGCATTTTCCTTTCTGCCCCCCCTTCCCTCCTCTTCTCTTGCCCAGACTCTCAACAGACCATTTCATCTGAAACAGTCCTTGGAGAGAAATTACACTTATGTATTAAATGTGCGGTTAAATAAATCACATTATCTACCGTGCCTGTTCTGCGGAGGTTTCTGTTGACCTTGAAAATGCAAGCGGAGGGAGAGACTAATGTAGCTTGGCAAGGACAAGGACAGACCAATTCCTTTTATATGAGTGATGTGTGTGCTGTGGGCTGGGTAAAATGTAGATTAGGAACTACTGGTAAATCTCTGGATGATTTACAGAAGAGCAGCGAGATTTTTGGACAATGGGGTTGCATCCTATGCACACTTATTGGCCTGATCCATTGGCAAGTTAAGTATCTCAAGAGTTTCCCAGCTGTCAATGAGACTTTATGCTTAATAATACAGGCACAACTGACTATTTGAAAAATTGCAAGTAAAATAAAAATTATTTGCCATGACTGGCCTTGTATAAATTGCTTATCAGTCAATCTCAGAGTTCCTCACCTGTAAAATGAGAATATTAATTGGTTGCCTTTGACTAGGAGAGCAGCTCTGCTGGCCAGTTTGAAAGCTTTCTGTTTGAATCTCTAATCTATTCTGACGTAACTCAGAGGTAGATGTGTACCTGTCTCACCAATTCACCAATTGTATTCACCAATGTGTATGTATGCCTATCATGTAAATGGCAAAGTCAGGACAAAGCTGGGCTCATGGTGGGGATACGGAATTAAACAGTTCTATTTAAACATTTATCTTCACCCACAGAAGCCAGAAGCTCAGTGTGAATCACTGTTGGTATCCTATGTCCTACAGGTCTATGCCATCTTAGTGAGTCACCCACCAGCTCCAAATGACCACCTTACACCAACACCTGTGTCCTACACAGCTGGATTCTACAGGATCCCTGTGATTGGGCTGACAACGCGTATGTCTATATATTCAGATAAGGTAAGTGATTTATTATTGTCTATGAACAATATTGATATCCATTGCACTTGATACAACAACAACAACAACAACAACAACAACAGGCCTGGATCCTTGCCCCAAGGACCTTACAGGACACAACACAGGGATGTGATGAAAGGAAAGGGAGAGGCAAGAGTACTAAGGAACGATTATTCTTTTGTATGTACACAGTGCTATCATTGAAAGTGGCACTTCGGTTTCAATTACACTGGACAACACAAAATTGGCCCTGAAATGGAAAGAGATAATCTTTACTAATTTTGACGTGCTGAAAATGAAAATGACAATAAAATCAGTCAATTGGCTCTAGTTTAGGAGACACAGGGCGCAATCCAATCCTACTCATGCCGCCGTTGTAACCAGCGGCGCAGTGAAAATGGGAGGCCCCAGAACGGAAAGGGGATTCAAATCCCCTCCAAAAGGGGAATTCAAAGGGGACTTGAATCCCCTTTCCATTCTGGGGCCTCCCGTTTTCGCTGCACCACTGGTTACAACGGCGGCGTAAGTAGGATTGGATTGCGCCCACAGTCTGCATTGCGTACATAGGTGTTGTAAGTGCCATCGGGCATTTACCAGTACATGTCTATGGAACTATCTATTGCAGATGTCTCACAAACCGTAGCCAATTTTGCATTTTCATTGTCATATTTGTGTTCAGCACCTCAAAATCTATAAGAAATTACTACTTTAATCTTGGGGGCATGACCTTTGTTAAAATTTGTTGTCCAGTGTTATATCCTACTTTATCATTCCAGGGAAACAAAATGTGGCAAAAAATTACTAAAACCATGTTACAAACCAGAAGAATAAAGAAACAAGCCTGCAAGCAGCAGGGGGGGGGGGGGGGTTTCAAAATATCAGCAAATAAGTCCCTGGTACTTTGTAGAGGCCACTGAGGTCCCCTGGGAAATAAAACCAAGTTGATAGGGCAGGGCAGGACAAAGCTGTGGAGAGCAGCTTGAAACAGCTTTTACAGCCCAGGGTTTTGTAGTGTTGGCCCCATCATTTCAAAGTGGAAGTGGAAGCACATTTCAGGGTTCTGAGAATTTGCAAGCAAAACCCAACAGTGACATTTCTTGGAAATGCTCTGCACATTTCCTAGTATTTTGTACACATGCTATAAATTAGGATAAACCCGTTGGGACAGATTCACAGTTTCTTGCCTCCTCTCTCCAGAATGTTCTGTGCTGTTTTTCCTCTCCCCTGCCCTGCACCATTAATTTTCACTGGAAAGCTCCTAGTGCTGGCCTACATACATGTGACTGCATGGAGTCCTGCCTTTCCCAGACAGCTGCTCCTCAGCCCAATCAAGTGCACAGTCTTACCCTGTTATCATAGAATGGAAGCAGTTGACCCTCTGGCCAGTCCCTGGTTCTTTCTAGAGGCCAATGAGGCAGAAGGAACCCAGTCCTGCTTGGAGAGTCTGTTCTATGCAGGGGAATGTCCTGAAAGAGCACTGCCCTCACATTATCTCTTGGGTTTTGAAGCAGCTTCCTAGTAGCAATGGTCCCTAAAGTGGTTCAAGACCTGCAAGGTCCCCACCATTCCTACAGTAAAACCAATTGCAAGGAAAAGTAAGGCAAGCCATTCACTTAACCTGGGCATTAGGAAGAAGGTGCATAACGAGACAATTTAAAGAAGCTCTTGCTTCTGAGGCTGAATGCAAGGGGGTGGATTGCTTGAACCTGTGAAGCTGCTTTTACAGAGTCAGGTTATTATTGGCCCATCTAACCCAGGATTGTCTACTCAGACTAGCATAAATATGTGAATATAGGCCTACAATATATAAATCTGCAATATGGTGTTATGTGTATGTTGCAATGTGTTGTTTGTATTTGACAAGACTAGAGTAGATTACCCTAGCGTGGGGCCCAATTGGGAGCAATTGGTAGCCAGCCCTGGCCACCCAGAGTATTAGAGGAGCTCTGGGGGGTCAGACCCACAGTCAGTTGAAAGGCCCAGAGGCAAGTGTGAGGTTCTGGCCATGCCAATAGTCTAGAGCAGCAAACAAAGATCAGAGGAGCCAGATGCATATCTACTCAAGTCTCCAAAAGCAGCAGTTTAGGGGTTGGGAGGCAAGGCAAAGAAGGGCACAGGAGTCTGTGTGCAGGACTCTTAGGCCGGAACTACACTGCACTGCGGCCGGCGTGGAGGCGTCCTGCCCCTGCCCCTGCCTCTGCCTCTGCCTCTGCTCGCTGAGCTGGTCGAAGGAGTGTCTTCCCGCCTGTTGTCCTTCCTGCTGTCCCGCCTTCTTAAGAAAGCGCAGCTGTGTTTGGTTAAACACAAGCACGCTCTGATTGGCCGAAAACCTTGCAGGTCTGCTCTTTACAGCGGGGCCGGTTTTTACTTTTTAACAACCCTGGCCTATGCATCTTGACGTAGTCGCAAAGGCAGCCGAGACAAAGTCACCCACAAGCTTCACACGTTTCTCTCTATTTCGTTTTAACACACATGTTGAGGGGTTTCGGGTACTGCTCAACTTCCCGTGCATCTCTGAATGAGTCAACATGGAGCAGTTGTAAGCAATATTTTGCTTTCAATCCATAATCGGTCTGCAGTGGAAATATTGTTCTGCTCTGCCTGTGCACACACAACCGTTCCCTTGCTGCAAGCAGCAAGCGAGCACCGAAACGCTCCCCCACACACACACACTCGCAAATCTCTCTGATTGTTCCTACTCTTTCTTGTTACAATTTATCCTCTTGGAATAAACCTCCACGGTTACAGAAGTTTGGGCTATTTTGAGTATTTCCCGCCATTCTGGTTTTCTCTCTCCTCGTCCTGTGTTTTCCTCTGGGAATAAGCCTTGAAATAAAAACCCCACGGTGATTGGAGGTAGTTCTGATTGGCATGCAGCCACTCTCCTCCCCCCTCTCATCCGATTGGTAGGCTGCATTGCCTACGCGAAGCCGCCCCTCAAAAGATGGGTGGGCACCATCTTTCCCGCTTTGTGCACACCGCGGTTTCAGCTGCTCCGCTTGCTTCCGAAATGCTGTCAGAAGCTCCGCAAAGCGCCGGCCGCAGTGCAGTGTAGTTCCGGCCTTAGCAACAAATTTGCTCGAAAATTGAGCTTGATTGAAGCAACGCTTGCATGAAGCCAGCCAAGCTCCGACCTACTGGCTCCCTAAATCACCTGGTCTGACTGGGTTGATGAACTGCAGTACCCCTCTCTAACCATATTGTGAATGGTGCTGTTTCACCTCCTCTGTCTGATTGTTGCTCTGATGCTATACAGAGAGTAAGAATCCCTTGTCTTGAGTGCCCCAGTGCCTTACAGTGAGCTCCTTGTAGGAAGGCTGGGATCAAATTAAATAAATAAATAGTCCCAAGGCTTTGACCTCCAAGTGATCTGGCCCCTTCTTCATTTGGACTGCTTGCTCTTCTTTCCCAGAGTATCCACTTGTCCTTCCTGCGCACCGTCCCACCTTACTCCCACCAGTCCAATGTCTGGTTTGAGATGATGCGCTTTTACAAATGGAACCATATCATCCTCATCGTCAGTGATGACCATGAAGGCCGGGCTGCCCAAAAGAAGCTGGAAACCCTCTTGGAAGAGAAAGAATCCAAGGTCAGTATCCCACCCGTCGTGCTGCTGTGTAAAATGTTGTTGATACGGCGAGATCTTTTAAAGTCTCTCAGGCTTGTTGTATGTACGTAGATTTCTGTATGTAAAACACCTTCTTTCTTCCCATTGTTAACATGACTAACATTATGCTTTAAGCATCAACAGTGTCTCTTGAGTAGTACCTGACAAAAGTTTGTACTCTTATTCATTTCACTTGCTTTGCCATGGTCGAAAATCTCTTACATTAAAAAAAAAACCAACCAGCAACAACAACTGTGAAACAAATAAGGGGAAGAATAACCTGGAGCTCTGCAAATCCCCATCCCTCAGCGACAAAGAAGGAAACTCAACTAGTTTGCCAAAAGTCCTGCTTTCAGGAGTGACCACCGGACTCAGACCAGGTATCTCCTGATGTGTGGCAATCCACTCAGGACTACAACGGTCATATTACCCTCCCAGTTCCAGCCTAGCTCCATGCCCTCGGGCAGCCCATTGGTCCCTCCTGACCTGGCCAGATTATAAATACTTCTGGGACAGGCTGGATCTTTGCCTCAGCATTCTGGCCTTGTCTAGATGGCTTCCAAGTATCTACACTCTTGATCTTTCTATATATATCTCTGTCTGACTGCCCAGTTCAGCCTACGCCTCTTGCAAGTTCTCCCACTGAAGTTCCTTCTCTGACCTCCAGTCCCATTCTATTGGGATTCATATCTCCAGTACCCTGCACTCCTGACACTATACTGATTTTGTAAAAGCCGACGTCTAGAGAGTGCACATGACACACTTGCCTCTGTTACACAGTGTAGACATGCCACCATTTGGCACAATGGCATTTTATCACACTGGTTGGGAAAGGGGCTTGTGCCAAGCTTATAAGATGGCAAATTACTACATGGATATGAAGGAAGTAGAGAGAAGTTTTCTCCCATTCTCATCATACTACAAGTCGGGGTCATCTCATGATTGGCAGTAGGATGTCTTCACTCAGCGCCAAATTAATTTATGGAATTCAGTGCCACGAAACATGATAAAAGCCAAGAGCTTAGATGGCCTTAAAAGGGGGTTTAATAAAGTCATGGAGAGGTTGATCACTGGCCTTTTGTCACAGTGGCTATATAAAAGTTCCATGATATGATTCAGGATGCCACTGAATCTCAGCTTCTGGAGAGTGACAGTGGGGAGTGCTGTTGCTTTCATGCCTGCCTTGTGGACTTTCTGAAAGCATCTGGTTGGCCACTGCTGGAAATGGGATGCTGCACTAGGTCTGAGCCAGCAGGGCCCTTCTTAGGTTCTTATGGAGACTGGATTTCTATGAAGCTCTCCAGCCTGTTAAAAGAAAGCTTACAGCATCATCTCTGCTGAATCACGCGATCAACATACTTTTCCAGACGTATCGGGCAGGAAAATAAGAGCTGATTCATGCAAAAGAATCAGAAGATACAGCTTTCCCTTGACAGTACCATTCACCTGCAGGTGTGTGTGGGGGGGGGGGAAATCCCACGTTCAAATGCACCTTCACAAAAAAATAAGTCCTTCTTGCACACATAAAACTAGAAAGGAGACAAAAGGTGAGTGTAAAGACCTTCCTGAAATGCTAGATTTCTATGTGCAATGAGGTGGGTGGTTGTTGTTTTAAATGGAGGGACATTCAAACATGAGATATGCTGCCCCAGTGCTTTTCAACCTGTAGTATCTCATAATATGCCATGTGGTAAGAGAATCACAAGTTGAAAAGCACAGTGCCACTCCCTGCCCAGCTCCTTAAACACTAATCTTCTGCAAACCTTTATTGGGAGGCCAGCGCAAGAAGGTGGCAATAAAGAGCCAGCCTGGCCTCTTTTTACAAGCTCATCTATGCTTACAATCTAGTGCTTGTCCCATTGGGCTCAGTGCTGACCTGCCGCTGAAAACAGAGGAACAGGCAGTGTGTGAGCATCACTGGAAGCTCTGTGTGTGATTAGCGCAAGGAGCACTGCTCTGCAGAGAAGGCAAAAATCGCTGGTAAAATACATATGTGAACAAATCAATGAACACATAATGAATAATAATGAGCAAATAACCATTAATCATAAATACAAGTGAATAATAAAGTTTATGAAAATTCTTCTCTGCCCACTCTCTTTCCCAACTTCCCTTCTCAGATTCTTCTTTCTAACTTCCTCCCCGGATCACCCTCTACTCTCTTATCCTATGCAGAGGTGGCATCAGGGGTCAACTAGGTTGGGCACTGGTCAAAGCCCACACTCAGAGGGTCCACCTGGGAAGGCCAACCCCTGAACACTCAGTATCGGTGACTGTGCCCAAGACACCATCACGGGGTGGGTGGGGAGCGTCTAGAGTTGCCAGACCTCAGGTTTTCTGCCTGAGGCTTAGGTTTTGGAGGGTCTGGGACTTAAGTTGGGAAGGTCTCCTCATCTGTGTCCCCCTCCCTTGGGTCACACTAGTGACAGGGATTTCCCCAAGGCCAGAAAATAGGGTGTGTTTCTGGTAAATAGGAAGAGCTGGAGTATATGCTAACAGAATAACAGAATCCTAAAATGTTAGAGTCGGAAGGGTCTTTAGAGGGAAATCTAGTCCAACCCTCTGCTCAGTGCAGGCAACTGCAGGTGGCCATCTCTGTCAAGTGGCTGTCCAGCCTCCCACTGTGTCCACTAGGGATTACTCCCTAGTGAGTCAATGTGTTCAGAATTGCAGATTTAAGATCAGTGAATTGCATTTATGATGGTGTTCAAACATTGCCATCGGTTTTTCAAAATAAGGGTTCTCTTGAATGTTTCCCTTTTCATTCCCTATTGCAGAAATGCACCGGAATCAAAATACCCTTGAAATAAACAAGTATGATCCTAATCCTCAGTCCCACCAACAAAAGCCCTCCTAATGAATGAACTAACTGAGCACTCCTATCTGTTTATTCAGAAGTAAGTTCCATTGAGTTGAATAGGATTTCCTCATAAGGTACTGTGCGTGGGATATCATTGCAGCCTAAAGCTTTAATTACGGTAATTGCTGATTTAAAGCTTGCACCCCTAACCACAATACCGGTATTTAGGACCAACACAGTGTTTTCCTTGTGCTCAAAACTCGCCCCACCTGAGGAATCTTTAAAACAACCTAGCAAGGGAGGACAGTAACAGTTGTTCCCCTCATTCTGTCTGACAGAGGGGAAGAAGGGGGCTGAAGGAGCATGAACAGAGGGGCTGAAGGAGCATGGCTTACTGTTGACCACTCATGGCTCAGGTGAACTGCAGCTTGACTGGCTCATTGCTCAGGCTCTTAAGGTGGAAGCACACCGGCTGCATTCTGCGTGTGGCGTGTGCTGCGCAAGAAACGCAGCCAAAGTTGAGAATTCTCCAGGGAAAGCGTCAAACGCAAACGGACCTCTCTGCGGCTCCCGGCGGCTCCTGGCATTCTGTGGGACTTGCCTCTGGCCGGAAAGAACACAGACGCAGCCGGCCGCAACGGGCTGCACGCACGCAGAACGCGGCTGGTGTGCTTCATCCTTTAATCACTGCACTACACCCACTTAAAGCTTAGCGAAATACAGCGGCTGAGTATTGGCGAAGCCGCTGTCTTTGTGTTTCGCCCTGATTTTTTTGTTCAGTGCAAAACGTGACTAAGTGACAGGCAAACACTCATGCTTCAAGGCATGATCAAGCCTGGGGATCTACTTTTTTAAAGAAATCACCACATTATAGAGACAATCAGTGCATAAATGGAGAGAGCCAAGGACATGGGCTGTAAGTCACGCTCAGTAGAGATTCCACCTTCTGACTGGACAATGACCACTCAAACACATGCCCAGTTCTCCCTCTAATTGCTGCTTTCAAAATATTTGAAGAAATTGACTCACACATGAGATTCCTCATAAGGACTAGAAACTTGTTTTTGCCAAGCTCTCAAGTTCTGCAGCAACTACCAAATTCAGTTTGGGAGAACTATCCTGAGCATGTTTACTCATAAGCAAGTCTCAGTGAGTTCAATGAAATGTATTTCCTAGTACAATGGTTCCCAATCTTCTTAAATATGAAGGACCCTTTTTCTGAATTAAAATTAGAGGTCTCTTTTGCTCCTACTCCTGAAAAGAAATCACTTTCATAAGAGAGTGTAAGAGTGAGAATTACCTTCTCTCAGAGGCACCAATTATCCCATAGTGTTTTGGGGCAAATCATAGACCTGGGTTAGGGTGTGCTTCCAAATTGGACAGAGACCAGCATAGAGCACAATTTCATGCAGAAAAGCAACAAGCAGCCTCTTCTGGAGGTGGGTAATTCTGCCTCATCTTGGCTATTGGAAATGATTGGAAGATCCAATCACACCCAATGCAGTGATGCAGCAAAATAACCGCCCCTTGCTGAGGCTGATTAGAAAAAAGTGAGGCTAGAACAGTGGATCCTGCCGAAAAACAGTGTGTAACTTCCTGTTTCAAAGATGAATTGGAATTAAAAGTTCGGTCTTAAATTAGCCCAACAACAGAGTAGATCCCAACATCAACAGGTAGGGAGAGCCCTGTCTGAAACCCCGGGGAGCCTTTGCCAATTAGACTTTGTACAAGGCAGCTCTCTCTACAAAGACCTCTCTCAACAACATATAACATGCTCACTTCATCATCTCCATTGAAGTACACAGTCAACACATTTTTCCAAACACACTGGGTACAAAATAAGAGCCAAATCCCAAGTGCAAAACAAATAGGATGTACAAAACCCCAATAATCATGTGATACATTTTTCTCTGGAAAGTATCATTCAGGGTTCAGGGGATCACATGTTTTGAATGCTCCCCAACAAAAGGATAAAGCCCCCCCACACACACACACACAAAGAAGACTAGACAGCAGGCACAAAGCAAATCTAGAAACCTATTCCCTAAAACACCCCTTTTCTTATTCCTCTGGAGGCCGGATTCATCATCAGGGTTGCCAGTGGCCAACCATTTCAAAACAGTTCCATGTTAGTACAGTGGAAATCCCTGCCACATTCCTTTGCTGCCAGTCGCGGGTTTTGCGTGCTCCAGTGTTATCAAGTTCCCTTTTCGCGAACAGTGGAGAGAAATAGTTGGATATTGGGTTGCTTTACTACACGTCATTTTTTTCAACTGTTTATAATATTCTTCTGTGTCTACATATTTTTTCTGTGCACATTATTCATCAGAGTAAAAAAAGGAACTATGAAAACCTCGAACAACTATCCTATGACAACAAGCGAGGACCCAAGGTATATTTGCATGGACAATGCACGCCGCCCACGAACCTAACTAGCAAAATGCTGAAAATAGCCACAGGCACCCAAAAAAATAATAATTTAAAATTCTTTTTTAAAAAAATAAAGTAAAAAAAAAAGAAAAGAAATTTAAAAAAAGAAAATCAAATATATATCTATATATATCAAACAAGCGAGCAAACTCCATGTTTTTGGTAGCACGTTCTTTTATGTTGAGATAAGTTTGGTTTGATCTTGAGAATGGAAACGTAGCAAGCAGACCCTGACAATGTTTCTGTTGGAGACATGCATGTGAAGCAATAATTAACTTGCAAGTTTTGTTTTTCTTTCTTGGAGAATTGAACCAACCCCTGCTGTCCCATCCTGCCTCTTCCCCACCCCTCCCACCCCAAAAGGAAACGATTCCTTGGTGTGAAATGCTCACTTTGACCCCTACCCCCCCCCCCCCCGCCCTCCCTGGAGGTGAACCTTTGTGAATTTTTTCTTTCATTTTTTTATTTTCATTTTTCAGTTCCCGTGGTTTTTTGTTTCTGAAAAACAACACTGGTTTGAGTTTTCAATTGCATTGCAAAATAAAATAAGTATATATCAATATTTTATATATATATATATGCCTTTTTTCCTCTTTCCTATACAAATGCACGCCTCTCCTTTGGGTCTTGAGTGACTTCAGTTTGCATGCACAGTGCAAAACATTTTTTAAGAAAAAAAAAAAGATTAAGACAAAAAGTACAAAAGAAAGGGGGCAAATAATAACAATAATAATAAAGCTAAGAGAAAATGAAAAGAAAGGAAAAAAAAGAGAAATGGAAAAAAAAACCGACCTAGCTACCCTTCCTTTCCATACTTAGCAGTGCTTTGAAAGAGTTTAAGGAACTCTCTTTCCTAAATCGCATGGCTCTCACCTCAAGGAACTCGGCTCTCAGACTAACCTGTTTTGCTCACATGAATTACAGGCAGAGAAAGTGCTTCAGTTTGAACCCGGAACAAAAAACGTGACTTCGCTGCTGTTGGAAGCTAAAGAACTGGAAGCCCGGGTTATCATCCTCTCTGCAAGGTAAGCCCTGCTTGTCAGAAGCCCTGAACCAAGCTGCTTGAATTTTCACCCAATTTGATTTTCTGGTTCAAAGTTCTGTTTCAGAAGGGAAGTCAAAATGGTGCCCCCAACCCCCCTCCCCCAAATTCAGGTTCAAGGTCTTGATTTGGCAACCTTGAAGTTTGGCCCATTATGTTCTTTTTTCATTAATTACAAAACAAAAGCCAGAGAGGTCCTGATTGAAATGAATGACATACTGTATGCACCATTTGTTTGTACCATTTGTTTCCTTCAGGCTCCCTATTCAGTTTTTGTAATAGGTGGGAGGTTAGGTATAGTTGGCAGAAGCGGAAAGTTTTCTCTCATTTTAAAAACCATTTAAAATTTGAAAGAAATGGCCAAGGTCCATTCAGCTGCTGCCTCCTGGTAGCTGCCATTTTCCCCACCCCATAATGACACAGATTACACATAACGACACAGGTGATACTGAGGCACTGTGGGGGGAAAAGGGCATCATGTTTTTGTGGCAGCCGCCATTTTTCCCCATAGTGCTGCAGAAGAACCAAACTATATCCAGGGTACATGGCTGGTTTTGACCTTCAACATGTGAGCCATAAGCTCTGCAGCAAAGCTCTCCACAGGATCAGTATTTTTGCCTCGATTCAGGATCCAGTATTTTGCTGAATAAATCAGATGGTTTGAGTCAGAATGAGGTATTTGTTCTATTAATGCCATGTTCTTTTTCATTGAGCACCACCCCAAACTTTCCAGGCTGTACCCTGTCCACTTAAAACCTGCCTTGGCTCCAGCCACTGACCAAGTATTTTTTTAAAAATCATAAGTTGCCAGCCCTGCTATAGCTTTGTCCTACTATTATCTTTCTGTCCTTAATTCCCGATTGACCTTCTCATGCCCATAACCTTCACAGCTCCAATTCTACTACCCTCAGCTGCCCTCCCTCCCACACCTTGCTCATTCTCCCTCATTGCCCCTTCTTCTTGAAACTGTCTCCCACATACTACCTCTGTTCCTTCAAAATCCACCTTTTCTGGGAGGTCTTTGGCTCAACCCTTTAATCTTCATCTCCAGTTATAACTCAGTTATAACAAGAACTGCACTTTTATCCTTCTCCCCTAAATTGTAAGCTCCTTGAGGGCAGAGATGTTTTATTTGTTTATTTTATTTTATTTTGCTTATGAAATGCTATAAAAGCTGCTGATTAGGTGGGATTCCCCCCCCCCCCCAAGCTTGTTTCATTGCTGATTTCTGTCTCAGTGGTTAGCTAGCCTACTGGAGACAGAAGTCTTCCATGCTGAACTCCCTACCCTCATGAAATGAACTTGAGCTAGGCAAATAGACATGAGGGACATTATGGATGGAAAACAAGTGATCAGCTACTGAGGCTCTTACAAGATCAATCAGAATCTATATTCAAGTTTTTGATCTGCATTTGAAAGTCCTGCCCCTTGAGCTAAAAGAGCAAATGACACCCTTATTCACCAGAGAAGGCTTTGCTGTGATCACTCCATCAGCCTAAATGTCAATCTGCCTATCTCCTATAGAGAACTCACTCACTGTCCCATCATGGACTGGTGTAAGGGATTGGCCAGAAGGCCCATGAGGCCAGGCTGACCCCTGAACTCTCAGTACCAGTGACAGTGGTAGATAGTGCCCAATATACTATCAGGGGACAGTAGGGAGCACCACCATGGAGGTTCAAGTGTAGGGCTTTTCCCCAGAGCCCCCAGCAACTTGTCATGTGCACCACCTGGTCCAAAGACCTGCACCTTATGTCAGGCATCACTCATTTTCATGTACAGGCATTGGGTATAAAAGGCAGAATGGGGGGGGGGGGCAGAGACAGGTATGTAGTCAGGAGATATAAAGGTTCTGCACGATCAAGTTCCGGAGAATAGAGGTGGTCAGCTCAGGCAGATGACTCTGCTCTGATAGTTGGTGAAGAGATGGGAGAAGGCAAGGTGAGACTGACAAGTCTGTGTGGCTAGATGAGTCGCTCAGACTAAAGGCTGTGACACATTGCATGCAGCGCATCATGGTGCGAAGTGAAGATTGGCTGATTGGCTATTTGTTTCCCTTCATGTCCCACCCGCTGCAATAAACTCACCTGCTGATTAGGCAAAGTTCAATATTTTCATCTCCTCTCGCACGACTCTGCAGCTCACATGCATTGCTGCAAGGAGGAGAGTGCAGGACACACTGCACGCAAGCAGCCACATGGTGCTGCTTCCCAGCACTTCACATCGTGGGCAGTGTGTCACAGCCTTAAGGAACCAAGCTAAAGCAACAGCTATAAGGCCACCCAGGCCCCTAGTAGTTTCCCAGATCATTTGGCCTGGCTGGGCTAAGGATCAGCAGTACCATCTCTGGCCATTGTCTGGGTGGAGCTGCAGAACAGGCCAATGAGTAACTCCCAGTGGCAGAAGGAGAAAGCCTGGGCTGGCTATTGGAGCCCTGTTTGCCTTATATATATTGTTGCAGAGGACTCCAGACAAGTGTTCCTTTGGGGCAAACATCCAAGGAGGGGCATGAAACATCCTTCTGACGTACTCTTGTGCTCTTTCTCAGTGAGGACGATGCGACAACAGTGTATACAGCAGCAGCTAAAGAAAATATGACTGGCCCTGGCTATGTGTGGCTGGTGGGAGAGAGGGAGATCTCAGGCAATGCCTTGCGCCATGCACCAGAGGGTATGTGGTCCCCTTGCCAACTGTTGTCTTTGACTTGAGTTTGCTCTGCCCCCACCTTGAATTGATTATTTTATTCTACTCCTATTTTCTGATGTGTCATGCTTACTGTTAGCTATCGATCCTGCCTTCCTATCTCTCCTAGGTCCTCAATAAATGCTGATGGGGAATTTGCATGCTAGTGGCAGTGTGGGTAAATCTGACCCGTGCTTTCCTGAGTGTGAAGAGAACATGAAACTTATATCTGAAAAGGCGGGGTATACATGTATTACATAAAGAAAAGGAAATGGTTACAGATAATGGTTTTTCCTTCGTATACTATAAATCAGGGAAATGAAGCTGCTTGGCAGTAGACTTAGGACAGATTTATTCATACAAAGTATAATTAGTGGAACTTGCTGCCACAAGATGTGACGATGGCCACAAACGTAAACCAAAAAATTAGACAGAGTGTCTGCGTATCATAGAGTAGCCTATCAATGGTGATGAGCCAAAACAGCTATCAAAATAGCTCTCTCAAAAGTGAGAGACAGCATACCATAAGGACCAAATGCTAGGGATGAGGAAGAAGGTGTACAGAAGAGAGAGCTGCCATCACCTGCAACTGGTTTCCAGAGGTACATTGCCCTGAAGGAGGTGCCATCTAGCCTTCACGATTAATAGCCACTCTCCTTCTCCTCCATGAGTTTGTCTAATCTCCTTATAGCCATCTAAGCCAGAGGCATAGCTACGCCCTGCAGATATGGGGGCCGCACCACGTGACACCCCCGGTGCCGTCACAAGCCCCGCCTACCTGTGTGTGACATCACAAGCCCCACCCCCCGGCACTGAAAAAATGTAAAAACACACACACTCTGGTGGTTTTTCCGCCGATAAAGTACACTAGCACCTCCCCATCGACGTGTTGCCCCATCACCGCAGCCCCCAGCAACACCTCTGATCTGAGCCAGTGGCCAGCACCGCAGCTTGTGAGCTCCGTATGCTGATTATGCGGAGCTCCATACACTGATTATGTGTTGTAGCAAGAAGGGCATTGCTTTGCCTGTCCTGAATCTTTTGGTGATGGTATCAACTTCATCTTGTGAGTGGGCTGTTGATGGGAAGCAAAATGTTGGATGGACTAAGAGGACTGGTCTGACCCGGACAAACATTTCTTACATTACATTCTCCCTCTTCCAGGCCTGATTGGTTTGCAGCTGATGAATGGAAAGAATGAGTCAGCTCATATCAGAGACGCAGTGGCTGTGGTGGCCCAGGCAGTGCATGACTTGTTTGAGAAAGAGAACATTACAGACCCACCAAGGGGCTGTGTGGGGAACACTAACATCTGGAAGACAGGGCCGTTGTTCAAGAGGTAACCCTATTTCTCTACTTTCCTCAGGCCCCACACAGTCCATGTCACTCTATAGAGGCTAATGAGCAAGGGGCTCTGGTCTGCTATTGGCTGAGCTGATCCGATGTTTGAGAGGCTCTAGCCCATTGGCTGAGCTGCTCTGATGTTAGAAGGGGCAGGGCAGGGCAGCGCAGGGCAGGCAGAAGAGCTAGGGACAGAGGTGGTAGGAGGTGGTAGGGTTAGAGCCTAGGAAAGGAGGAGGCAATGACCTTCAGTGAAAGGCAGTTGGTCAAGGGGAGCAGGAGGGGATTAGGAAATGGCAGGGGGTTGGGAGAGGTGGCTGTCTAGAAGAATTGTGAATAAAATGGAAGCCAGAAGGAGGAGGAGACTGAGAGGGAAAGTAAAAAAAAAAGTGGCAGAGAGAATGGGCGGAAAGAAGATGGAGAAGGCCTAGAGCTGCTTATTTTAATTTGAAATAAGTAGGACAAATCCTTGGCTCAGGCTGCAGTTCTCTAGTCTTAAATGCAAAATCTGCCCCAAGGGGACGTAAGTGCTGAGACCTGAATCTTTTATGCAATCTCATTTTAATTTGAAGTAAGTAGACCAAATCCTTGCTGCAGCTCACTGGTCATTATGCAAAATAGTGCTCTGGCCTGAATCTGCACTGGAGGTTCAGCATTACTGCCTCTCATGATTTTCATAATTAAAATTGTCGTGGGTGGGGTAGGGTAAGGAGCTGGCCACATACTTTGAAGCTTATTTTCAGAGCTAGAAGGCCTAGAAACATACTGTACAGTGCAACTGAGGGTTCAAACCAAGGTTTCTGGAGGCAGGGCTCTGACGGCTGCTTGCAAGCAAAGGGAGTTGCTGGGCTGATCTCAGCTGCACTGCATGACCATCACTGCAAGTGGTTCGGAGTGGTACTGCAACTTCCAGCCAGGAAGAGATCAGGTGGCACAAAGAGCCAAGAGGATTCCAGTTTGGCCGCCTAAAGTTTTGCGTGGCTTTTCAGTGTGAGCAATTTGTTGATCAGGCCCAGATCCAATGACTGCTCTGTTTGCTTTTCTGCCCGTATATCTGCCTGCTTGCTTAGCCTTACCCTCCTCCTTGACCCCCTGCACAAGCACCTGTGATACTAGGCTCCAGGCCTCCCTGTTTATTTTAAAGGCTGTGTGGCTCCAGGCCTCTGTTCCTGACCATTTATTTTTTGAATTAAGAAAATGAAAAACTGAACACTGCAGACTGCTGAACCCATCATGCGTTGTTTCAAGGACACAGGGTGATCAGTTCTGAAACTTAAACAAGGAAACTTCTCCCTAGGGTGCTAATGCAGACCAAGTATGCAGATGGCGTGACTGGCAGGGTGGAGTTCAATGAAGATGGGGACAGGAAATATGCCAACTACAGTGTCATGAATCTACAAAACAACAAACTGGTGCAAGTTGGAGTGTACAATGGGAGTCACGTACGTATGTCCCCAGCAGAAGGAGGTGCACAACAGTGAAGGCCAAAGAGCTTTTGCATCTCTCCGATCCCTACTGTATACACTACCATATCAGTGGGAATGCACCTCTAGTCTTTTTGGAATTCCTGAAGGGAAGGTTCTGCATATGTGCTGTGAGAGAGTAGTCCTGGGCACAGAAGGAAAGAGCTTGCAAAGACTGGCAATCTTCTCCCTTCCCAATCTCTGATTGGGAGTAGATGTGCCCTGCCTCTAGAGGTGGTGAGGGAAGAAGAGAGTAAACACTAATTCAAAGCAAGCTGGCAAGCAGAAAGCAAGCAATGGAAATGTGTTTGCACAGACAGGCCTATTTTATTATTCTGGTACTGCTAGCCACAGGGAGGGGCATGGCACTGAATTCTTGCCCCCAACCACAGGAAAATTACTGCACCCCTCAGGTTTTTGACATTTCTCTGCAAATTTTCAAGCCTGTCTTGCCTTAAGGGCTAGAAATTTGCCAGATTTTTAAAAACTGAAAGCTGAATTCTGCGCCCTATACCAGTTTCTTTAGTTCCACTGTGCAACAGCAGTATATATACACACAGCCCTGCAGAGATGGGACTGCAGACTGACAAAGAACAGCTGTGGGCTGTTGTGCAGTTATCTGTTGCAGACCTCCCTGGCCCAGGTCAACTGCCAGTGGGTTTATAACTCCCCCCTCCATCTCCATGTCTCCACAGTTTCTGCCCAATGACCGCAAGATCATCTGGCCTGGAGGAGAAACAGAGACGCCACAGGGCTACGAAATGTCTACCAAACTAAAGGTAATCCCTGCAGCCAGGATACACTGCTTCAGCAAAGCACTTGGCAAAGACTCCCACAATATCCATGTTGATAAAATGGTAAAATGTGGACTACTTAATTTTCACCTGAGCCCATTAAAATCACCTTTCCTAAATTAAGTGTGCACATCTGACTACCCTGAGCTTTCCTTTCCTTGATATCAAGAATTCCAAGATGATGTGGTCAGTGGTCACTTTTGCCTAACGTGTCCTTCACTCATCAATCTTCACCACCTCCAGCTGTTCAAAAGTCTCAAGCAACTCTGCCCTTTGTTGTCCCTTATGCCTGCAATCATTTCCCAGAAATGCTTCTGTGATGCCGTCTCTCTTGCTTATTAAAAACCATCTTCAAAACACTTTGTTCCAGCTCCAGCTCCACCCCAAGGTAGATTGCAAGGACATGATCAAGACTTGACTAGGGAGGACCTGACCCCAGTCCCCTCACTGGTTTCCTGTCTACTCCCATTCCTTGGGCAAGCTCCCTTTCACAACCCTCCCAACTTCAGTGTCTGAACTGGTTACTGCGCTATTTTTAAAAGTTAGTGCCTGAATCAGGGAGTTTAAAAATGCTTATGAGCCTGAACCAAAACTGAACCCAACTTTTTAACAGTTTGACCACCTGAAACCAAGTTCCAGGAAACATTGAACAGTTGAGTCCATTGAAGCTATGCTTTCATATGCTCTTCGTTCTATCTGGAATTGACCACAGGGCCTCTGAGTCAAATGATGTAGCCTCCAAGCAGACTTGATTCAAAGCACCATTTTTGAAAGTAAATGAAAGTGACTTTTTCACTTTTTTTGAAAGTGAAAGTCATTTTGGTAAATGACTGTCTGGCTTCTCTTTCTGCAGATAGTCACGATTCACCAGGAGCCATTTGTCTACGTCAAATCAACCTTGGCGGATGGGAAGTGCAAACCTCTCCTCAACAGCACAGGGGGGCTGGTGCAGCAGGTCCTTTGCACTGGGCCGAATGAGACCATGCCAGGTAACATTTTGCATCAAAAGCAAAAAACAGAGTAGAACTGGAAAAAACAAATATGTTTTGTTTCAAAAAGTAAACATTTGAAAATTTGGCAGATTGTCCCATTATTTCCACTCAAATTCCCATTTTGAATGGGATGGTGTATTTATTGAGAGCTGGTGTAGCTTTTGATCAGGATTTCCCCAATGCGAATTTCACCTCTGCCATGAACTTGCTAGATAGCCTTGGACAAGCCATTTACTCTCAGCCTCATCCTTCCCCATCTGCAATATGGGGAAATAATACATATCTTGCAAGGACAACAGCAAAATAATACTTCTGAAGATTTGCACACTCAGAATGTGGATCTGACCTCTGCTGGAATAAGGCTAAAGAGCCTCCCTACCCTTGGCTCCTCCCGATCACACATGTTTATTTATCTGATAAATCTGACAGCCGCCCTTTAGTGTCAACTCCCATGTAGCAGACAATCAAGCAATAAAACAATACAATCAAAGCAAACACTATCCATAGACCATCAAAATAGCAACAATAAAAATCTAGCAGAAACATAAAAGTGCAGTTGGAACCAGCTACTCAAATTGCTAGAAAACCTAGGAAAATAAAAGAAAAATGTACTTCAGTATTGGAGTGCTTTACTCCAGTGCTGCCTGTCAGATATCAAATATGAGCCACCTTCTCCTATAGGCGGTATGTCTCTCCCGGCATGCTCAAATCAGCATCAGGTGTTCTGCTGTGGTGTCCATGTCACCTGAAGCTGCCAGCTTGTTGGTTGTGGTCAAGCCTGGCCAAAGTTTGGTCACTGCCTAAGGCAGCCCAATTTTGCCGCCTCCGTCAAAAAAAGAAAAGAACAAAATGTTGCTCCTAGCATGCTTGGGCCTCCCTGTTTATTTTAAAGGCTGTGACACACTGCAGGCAGCATGAAGCAAATCCGGCCTTTGCTTCACTTCGCTTCCTGTCTATACTAGCCCCTGGGGGGCTTGGATGGCGCTCTCTGTCGTCGGCCTTTAAGCCAGTCAGAATTGAGTCAAATAGGACCACATGGAAAAAGGAGGAGGTGATCCAGAGTGGAAAGTAATGGGGTGTGAGGCAGGCACCAGGCTCCAGATTGCTGCACTCCACCTCTCCTTGCCCACTTGGCTGCCTTTCTAAGTTCCTCCTGTAGCGCTGAAGGAAGAGGTAGGCTGCCATTGCTCTGATCCTCTTCCCGCTTGCTCTTAGCAAGTGGGAAGAGAAGTACCAAATGAAGAAGTTCCATTGGTGTCAGGCCAGAAGGGGACAGTTGGCAGATGTGGGTTTTAGTGAAATACCCCATATCAGTTTGACCCTCCCCCTACTCACCACTTGACACAAGCCTTTCAGCTTCAGTCAGTGTTAGGGGTGGACTGGCCCTGGTTGTGACACCTGGATTAATGAAATGCCCTCCTCAGGGAAGCTCCTTTTGGCTTTTTCATTATTTAGCTTCCACCACATGGAAAAAAAACATGTTTGGCTTTGATTGTTTATTTGTTTTTAGGAAGGCTTTTGGGGAACTGGTAATTTGATTATTGGTGGATTTTACTGCTCTTTTTTCTGTTGCTTTGATTTTTGGAGGTCATTTATTGTTTTGGTTTTCAAGATCAATCTTTATCATTTTATCTGGTCTTATTTGTTTTAACTTAATTTGTGTCAGCTGTCTTAACTGTCCTTTGGAAAGAAATGAAAGGAATTATCAAACTTTAAGTAAATAAATAAAATACTAAAATTCAGTTTTGTGGGGTATCAAATACAGATAAAATACTACCGGTATGTAAATATTTGACAACCAACATTGAGGCAAGGCAACTTTGTAGAGAAAATTTCTGAAAGAAAACAAGTTTCAATTCCAGCATGAGAAAGCCAGTCTTCAGACTGTATCAAAACTGCGTGGACATAAGAGGAGCCTTCTCCTGAAAAATACATGTTACGGATCAAATAGGGTGTGATTCTGAATGGAGGACCTCTGTATCTAAGTGGCATCCTTCTGTGTTTGGAGGTGGAGCGCTTTTACCCAGACTTGTGTCATGCAAAGTAAACAGCTTCTAAAGCAGCTCTTACTGAACTTCCAAACAAAGTTATGAGGACATTGGCTCAATTGCTATGTTTGTTCATCTTGAACCAAAGAACAGTTGACACAAGGCTCAGGAACAATTATTTACTGCTGTGTCATGATGAGATGCCTGCATGTCTTTCAAAGACTCTTATACACGTGCATTTACACACATAGTACATCCAGGTAACCACAGACAAGGCTGTATGTGCCCGTGACACACACACACACACACACACCCATTTTATGTCATGGTAACTCAAACACACACACACACACACACACACACACACACACACACACACACACACACACACACACACACCATTTTATGTCATGGTAACTCAAACACTGTGCCAAGAAAATCCAAGCACCCTAATATCACTTCACCTTACAGTGGTGAAACCAGGGGCAGTGGGGAGGAGGAGATTATATCCTTAGACGTCTCTTTGCTTATTCCTTCTTGCCATGTAGGGCGCCCCAGCGTGATGCTGTGTTGCTACGGCTTTTGCATCGACTTACTGATCAAGCTTGCAAAGACTATGAATTTCACCTATGAGGTTCACCTCGTGGGCGATGGTAAATTTGGCACTCAAGAGCGGGTAAGTGTGGGCAGCTAGAATACCCCCTTTTTGTTTGGGAGATGTGAGCTCAGGCAAAGTCACAGATGAGTATAGCAACTCTTCTGGAATTGCTATGAGTAGAACAGGAGTTCCTGATGTCCCTTCTGGTAAAGCAGGGAGGAAGCTCTAGCTATGCTGGCATTGTGGCCAACTGCACTGGTTTCAAAACCTGGAGGGTGTGTTCTCCAGCCCAGTTTCGGTTTCCTAGAGGTCAGTTGCCTGGGCTGAAGGAGCTAGAAGCATGACATGCAGAAAGGGGAAGGTACAACTCTGTTGACCAGGTGAGGGCAGAAGGCCTGGAATTCAAGTGTTTATATCAGACTGTTAATAATCCAGAAGTTTTATACTGCCTGCCAATCACAGGAGCTAATGTTCATACTCCCCTTCTGTGCCTGAAGAGGGCATTGACGCTTGAGCACACATAGACCCAAATAACTTACAAGAATAGATTCAGAACTCAAGACATCCAGTTCAAGTCCTTAACTCAGGAACAGGCATGAATGTGGGTAGGCAAAATGGCTGTGTCCCCTAGATGTTAGATTTCTGTATATTTTGGAGCACATTTGTCACATAAAGTTGCCCACAGTAAGACTTCTTACCTACTGGCCTGGATTGTCATTGCAGGTGAATAATAGCAACAAGAAGGAGTGGAATGGGATGATGGGGGAATTGCTGAGTGGCCAGGCTGACATGATTGTAGCTCCACTGACCATCAACAATGAGCGGGCCCAGTACATTGAGTTCTCCAAGCCTTTCAAGTACCAGGGACTCACCATTCTAGTCAAAAAGGTAATGCACGCTTGGAGAAGTGTTCTCAGGACCAGGCTGTAAACCTCTGGGAGCATGGAGAATAGCAGCAGCAGACGTGAGTCCCAGCACTCTGCTTGCTCAATCTCAGGTGTTCCGCCTGAGGCTCAGGTTTTGGAAAGCCGTCTCTGCTGCCTTCCTCCTCCCTTCCATTCAATATTTAGTGTATGCTGCTGGCATGCGTAGGGTTGCCACTCGTCCAGGATTTGCCAGGAGCCTCCAGGAATTTCCAACATTACATCAAGTTCAGGGGAAAAAAATCTCCAGGAATAGCTTGAGTCATGCAATTGTGTGACTTACAGGCTCAGCCACAGTTTTGGGGGTGCATCCAACCTGACACCACTGTTGGAAGGGGTTGCTGCACCATAGGCCTGGGATGAGGATAGGCAACTGGTTGTCCTTGAGTAGAGTCTGGCCTTCTGGAAAAGATGCTTGTCCACCCACCTCCAATGGTTAAGGACCAAGCAATAGATGGGTGCTGACACCGTTGCAACAGTGGGACCAGTAGTTGACGCTGGTAGTGGTGAGGAAAAGGCTCAGTTGAAGTCCCAGCTGATACTCTGTTGGGGGCAGGGAGAAAGCGTGATTGCCTTCATCTCCTGCTTGTGGGCTTCCCAGAGCATTTAGTTGACCACTGTGGAAGACTAGAGGGTAGACAAGATAGACATTTGGGACTGATCCAGCAGGGGATTCTTAGGTTGAGGTTCCTATATTAACCATGGTAGTTGGGAATGGAGCCTCCCTGTTCAGAGGCAGTCTACTTCAGAGTACCAGATGATGGGGACATAAAACTAGAGAGGATGTTCACCTTCATGCTCTGTTCAAAGACTTCTTGGAGGCATCTAGTTGGCCGCACTATAGGAAATAGAATGCTGGACCAGGTGGGCTTTTGGGTCCAATCCTGCAGGGCTCTTTTCTTCTTATGCTTAACTATCCTTTGTCCTAGTTGGTCTTCCAACATGCTGAGTCTCCTGACTTGATGATACCTACTTGTTATCAGAAAGTCAAGACTTGGAATGAAGTTTTGCATCAATTCACATTCATTATCATCGATTTGAAAAGTACACCTTGGTCCTGGAGACCACCCTGACTAAATCCAGACTTCCTCTGCCCATTGTCTGTTATTTCCTTCTCGCTGTCTTCTAGGAAATTCCTCGCAGCACCCTGGACTCATTTATGCAACCATTCCAGAGTACTCTCTGGCTCTTGGTGGGACTCTCTGTGCATGTGGTGGCGGTGATGTTATATCTCCTTGACCGGTTCAGGTAACTATTCTTTGTAGGATGGGGGGGAGGAGCAAGGTAATAATAAGCAGGTCTGGGGAGGGGAAGCGGGGGAGGGGGGGAGGAGGTTGAAAGCAGCCACTTTGGGATCCAGAAGATCGAATTTGTGATGTGGCTCTGGACAAGCAACAATGTCTTAATTTGAGCACTGGCTATGGGCAAGAGTCAAGGGGGCATGCAAAGGACTGAAGCTCTGTCCTTCTCTCTTTCTCAAGTTGCCTCTTGCTTCTGAGATTTTGCATGCCTTCACAACTTAGTTCTGGAAACTGTTTTGTTTTGCAAATTGAGATTTCTGGGGATGCTGAATTCCACAGATGCAAGCAGACAGAGGACACCCATGGAGTCCTGATGATGATAACAATAGGATGAGCACTATTGGTGCTTGATAGGCCTGCTTGCTTTCTTGCAGCCCGTTTGGCCGGTTTAAAGTGAACAGCGAGGAAGAGGAAGAGGATGCCTTAACACTATCGTCTGCAATGTGGTTTTCCTGGGGAGTCCTGCTGAACTCTGGCATTGGAGAAGGTGAGCCCCTTTCCTTCCGTCTGGCCAATGGCAGAGGCCAAAGTCTGATTACTTCCCACTCTGCAGTCCCCAGGCAACTGTTAGCTGGAGTAGGGTGTTCCTTTTTTCTTGTATTTTTAACACGTATTTATTGAAATGTATTGCAAGAAAGAATAACAAAATGACATACAAATACTAGTCAAAACCAAACCAAAGCAAAATAGAAAGCAGTCTCGCTGTAGTTGCTCCTTCTGTGGCCAATGGTACTCCACTATTTACAGATAAGGGCTGTAGGACAGCAGACCTTATATACACACAACAAAGAGGCAAAGGCACTAGTGTAGGGACACTGACGAAATCCCTCCCACTCAAATTTCTGCCTGGATTCTTGCTTGTGGAGTTGCCCCCTGGTTTGCAATCTGTCATTCTTCCACTTTTCATTTCCTGACTTTATTTAGTGTGTGGTGTTGCTGCACTTTCCTGTTGGTCCTTCCTTGATGCTGTTTCCCTTTCTGTACCAGGTGCTCCCCGAAGTTTCTCAGCTCGAATCCTTGGCATGGTGTGGGCTGGATTTGCCATGATTATCGTGGCCTCATATACAGCCAACCTGGCTGCCTTCCTGGTGTTAGACAGACCTGAGGAACGAATCACGGGCATCAATGATCCCAGGGTAATAGCAGTGTAACTTTGGTGCTCAGCAGGCAGAGGGCTGCTGTTTGAAAGAAGCAATGTATTCCATTTGTGGGGGAGGACAGGATATGAAGCTGCCTTAACTGAGTTAGAACCTGCAAGGCTGGGAATCTCTCCTAGTCCTGCCTGTAAAGACCAGGGATGGGGCTAACAATGAGAATGTTCACCACAGTCTCTAAACTACAATTCCCAGGATTCCTTGCAGAAAGCACAACAGCTAAATTTGGTATAAAATGGATTAGTCTACAGAATTCTGCTGGAATATATATATAAACCAATAATGTAAAATGTTCATTGGCCAAATCCACTGTTTTCTTCTAACACAACAAATGCAATGGAATCTACACCTGGGAAAGTTTTAAAAAAGTCAAATGAAGGAAAATAGATAATTCAAACATTTGCAAGCACTCCCAACTCAGAAGAAACTCCTTTTTGTCTTCCTTCCCCCATAAATTTCAATTAGGTCCAACATTTCAAGTCCCTTTTTATCCACATCTTATTTCTTTTTTCCAGTTGCGAAACCCCTCTGATAAGTTCATCTATGCCACAGTGAAGCAGAGCTCTGTGGACATCTACTTCCGGCGGCAGGTGGAATTGAGCACCATGTATCGGCATATGGAGAAACACAATTATGAGAGTGCTGCTGAAGCAATTCAGGCAGTCCGGGACAAGTAAGTGAAGGGGCCTGATGTTGGCTGCCTGGGAGAACAGGTAGAGTAATTTCTGACAGGTGAACATACGTGACCAAGTTACCAAACAGTAACTTACCCATGCAGCTAATCACTGGTAAATAGCCACCCATGTTCCCCCAGTGTCTGCACTCTGGCCAGCAATCACATCTGAAGCCAGTGGGTTGCCTCTGGGCAACAGGGAATGACAGGGGCCAAGTTGGAGTGATAGACCCCCAGGGTGTATGTATGCGTAAGGCTAGGCTTACCATATCACCGACCGGGACGCTCCGTTTTGCCCTTAAGGGGCGGGGCGGGGGGAAGGGAACAAGAGCGCGCCCGGGCACGCTCTTGTTCCCTTCCCCCCGCCCCGCCCCTTAAGGGCAAAACGGAGCGTCCCGGTCGGCGATATGGTAAGCCTACCTAAGGCTGGTTTGCAAAGCATTTCCTACAGGGCGTTGTGACATTTGCTTGTTAGACCTTAGAACTCAACCATCTAGCAGCGAAGTGTATTGCCTGGGCCCTGCTGCCGGACTCCTCAGTTCAAGCCTGCTGGTGCCTTACAGGAGCCATGCCAGAGACTTTATACACCCCAGGGAAGCCCCACTGTGTCATCTGAGAACAGCTCAGTCAGCAAATAGCAGTACCATTGGTGACACGCAAGCTAGCAGGCCAGTGGGTCCCTGGTTCTGGTGAACCAACTGCTTAAGTCTGGCTACTAGAATCCCTGGTTCAAGACTACGATAACCTATAGCATGTCAGGCTCTGTAACGCTTATTCTAGTGCGTCGGGTTCTGCAAGATAGTACCGTTACTTGATTTGTTTTGATCCTGGAAGGTTTGATCCTTTATCATGGTGCCACCCTCCCGTTCCTCCACAGCAAGCTCCACGCATTCATCTGGGACTCAGCCGTGCTGGAGTTTGAAGCCTCGCAAAAGTGTGACCTGGTGACCACAGGGGAGCTTTTCTTCCGCTCTGGCTTTGGTATCGGGATGCGCAAGGACAGTCCCTGGAAGCAGAATGTCTCCCTGGCCATCCTCAAGTCCGTACCATTTCTCAGCAGAAGTGCTGAATGTCCATAAACTATATGGGGTGATTGGCAAGGGCAGGGGAAGGATAGAGGGTGGGAGGGTAAGACAGGTGTGTTCCTTTCATTGTTCTAACTGAGGGCGTTAGTTGAGTGAGGGACCAAAGAAAGGTGTGAGGTCATGAGAACTCAGACAAATTGAGTGTTTAGGCAACAATTTAGGACAGTAAAAAAGAGGTAGAGATTTTTATGGGTTAAAAGATCATGTAAAAAATTTTATAATATTAAACAAGTATGAGTATAATATAAAATATTATAAAAAAATTTACATGATATTTTAACCCATAAAAATCTCTACCTCTTTTTTTACAATATGTCTGATTATGAAAATATCCATGCTACAATTTAGCACAGTAATTCTTAAGCATACAACTGTGAAAGAACAGCCACCATGTCATGAGAAACAGAACAAAAACATTATAATAATGATTTTAAAATATATGTTCATAAACGTGTGCCCAAGGAATTCCCCTTAGATGAATCTGCCTGCTGCCTCTCTGCATGACTCACTGCTCTGGCCTATCCTCCTTCCTTTCTCTGGGGGCAGGGAATTCCCTCATTGTCTCTGCCTCTGGACTCTTCAGTCACAATGCAGAAACACAGCAGATTTAGAGAAGGCTACCTGTCCCATCTCTGCATGAGTCACTGCTTTAAGTTTGCCTTTGTCCATTTGGGGAGGGGAGCCACACTCAGAACAGAACCTAATGCAAAAAGAAAAAAAAAAAAAGTCCTCGCCAGGAGGGGAGGCAGGCTCCTGTGAGGGCAGGCAGTTCTTCCTGTCACATTCTCTATAAAAGTAAATCTTTTTAACTGTGAAAAGTGAAGCATGCCTTGAATGTTAAATCTTAAAATAAGTCTTCCTCAGTTTTCAGAAGTTTGGGGAGCCTGCTTAGGTGACATGAAAGAGGTACAAGTGGCAAATCAGTACATTCACCCCCTCCGTCTCCCAACCACCATCATTTCCCCCAACTACAATTTCTGCCTTAATTGGAAAACCTGCCTCAGTGACTCCTTTTTGCCCTCTCTCTCTCTCTCTCTCTCTCTCTCTCTCTCTCTCTCCTTCCTTCTGCTTCCAGCCTCCATGAGAACGGCTTCATGGAAGAGCTTGACAAGACTTGGGTGAGGTATCAGGAATGCGATTCCCGTAGTAATGCCCCAGCAACACTCACCTTTGAGAACATGGCAGGTTTGTTCCTTCCCACCTGCCTTCTGATCTCCCCCTGCCAGGTTTCCTTGGAGAGGCTATTCACCACAGGGACACTAGAATGGCTTCCCCTCCCCACACAAGCAGACCCCATTCCCTTCATAAACCTCCTTTTTAGGAAAATCTACCGCAACACTGAAATAACACACTGTTTATAAAACAGTGTCCAGGCGTTTCACAAATACAGTATAAGTCCAATGAAATAAAACAATCACACAAATTCAAATTAGAGAGATATCACAGCTGCAGCAAAATACACAATGATCAACTAGACATTTTCAGGAGATACAGGCATCCCACTGACCTTTGTCTTTCCTCCCACCTGCTCCCCTGCATTTTCTAGCAGAAATATCATTGGGGAACGAATGCAACATCATGTTGCTAGCCCTCACCTTATAAACACTCCAAATACCCACTCTACAAAAGGAATGGAAGTGGGATTATTGCACTAGCTGACTCCTGTCCTGCCCCCTGATGTCCTTGCATCCGTTGGACCAAACCTTTGTGAGCTGAAGTGAAGGTAACAACTGAGTTTCTGTGTGTGATAGAGATATCCATATAGGCCCTCCATGCATTCAGGAACCTTGTTCATCAGAGTTCTCAATTTGTGTGGAAGTGTTTACCTGTGTCCACAAAACCCCAGATCTCACCTTCACCTTGACATGCAAAGGCCAAATGTGGGGCTAGCCAGCACAGTCCCATTTCCCCTCCATGTGTAGAGCATTTGCAAGAAGAGGGCCATTGTCTTAGGGTTTCTCTGACTCCACCTCTGGCTCCACCTCATAGGCTACTTCTTGTGGAGGAGGCAAGGAAATTCGAATGGAATAGCATCATGTCTCTTTTATTTACAGTTACATGTTACTAGGGAGTTGGCAGGGGGAAAGACATGAGTAAGATGATTGTCAATGCATCTACCCATGAGCCAAGCATCATGTGGCAAAGACTGTTCCTAGAGCACCCCATTTCAGTTTGCAAATGGAATGGGAAGTTGCAGGCTTAAATGCTGCCTTATGAGGGGAAATTCCCATGCAAAGAAAATATGTGAGTCAAGGAAAAGAAGCCTATCCTAGGACTCTGACATCTGGTTTAGACAGGGACTCAGACGGAGGGTTATATAATACAGGTGGGCCCCCATATCCGCTGGGGATATGTTCCAGGCCCCTCCATGGATACTTGAAACCGTGGATAAGAGCGAACACCCCCTCCATGGTTTCCTGAGGGCCCCCCCCCCACCCTGCCTCCCCTGCAGGCAGGCATGCTTGCCCCCCCCAGCTCTTATTTTTCTTTCAGCAAGCTTTGTTTCTTCCTTAAAAACAAACAGAGAAGCAGCCTCCATTGCAGGCACGTAGAACGAGACTAAGTCCTAGAGAGGCTCTGCAAGGTTTCTGTTAACCTTGCAGAGCCTCTCTAGTACTTAGTCTCGTTCTACTTGCCTGTAATAAGCAGCCAGAGGCTGCTTCTCCTGTTTCTTTAAGGAAGAAATGAAGCTTACTGGGAAAAAAAGTAAAAGCCTGGGGGGGGGGGTCCCCACAATCCCTGGATAACTGAAACCGTGAATAGCGAATCAGTGGATATGGGGGCCCACCTGTATATTTTACGTTAAGGACCAAATACACACAGTGGGACCTCCCAATGACTTTCTTCTCACAAAAGACGTGGTGAGTACTAGGATCTGAGCCATGCGGGAGGGGAAGAACCAAGTCTTTCCCACTGCCTCAGCCCCAAACCAACATTCCCCCTTGATGTTCCTGTTAGCCACAGAGGAGAATACTTACAGCCACAAAAATGGAACTTAAATGGAACACACACAAAAAAAAACTTAGGGTGTAGGTTTTCCCCTAGCGACTATGGAAGAGGGTAATTTAAGTTGGGGCAATCAGCACATGGGGTTAAAGTGTTAGTACAGCAACCCAGATCTAAGTCTCTCACACAAGTCTCTCTCACACACATGCACACACACACATCCAGCTGATATCTGAAAAATAAAACAATGTCAGGAATTCCAATAAGCTGCCTTCCTCGAGTCTGATTTATCATAGAAAGGTGAGGGAAAATTCTATGAATAAATAAACAATGTGCACATCACATCTAGTTTGGCCTCAAGTATGCAATCCTAAATGCACTTACTTGGGAGTAAATTCCCACCAGTGTTCAATGGGACCTACTCCCAGGAAAGTGTGCATAGATTGTAGCCTAAGTTGTCCACACTGCTCCTTACAGCCAACAACAGCATTGTTAGAAGTTGGGAGTGGTGGGGACACTTTGTTCTAGTGTAGCACAAAGATCAAATGACCGTTTGTCCAATGAACAGACTAGTTTTATTTAAAAATTCAAAGGAAATTGACAATGCTCTTTCAGGAATTTGGGGCAATACACAGGTGCTGGCCAGTAGGTACCTTCCTCCGCCAGCTTTCCTGGGTTCAAACTGAGCAATGATTAAAATTTTGTAAAAACAACTTTTCAGAGCTTGCCCTGGGGCAGAAGAGGGTATGTTTACTGAAGGGGGGGGGGCATTTTCAAACAGTTCTCACTGCATTTAAATTGTTATATCTACCTTCACCTTTACTATACCAAGGGGGAGATGTGGGGAGGGTATCTCTGGGCTTCCTTCTTCTCTCTCCTCTGTGTTAACTTTCCTGCTTCTTTCAGGTGTATTCATGCTGGTGGCTGGAGGTATTGTGGCCGGGATATTTTTAATATTCATAGAAATAGCTTACAAAAGGCATAAAGACGCCCGGAGGAAGCAGATGCAACTGGCTTTTGCGGCTGTTAATGTGTGGCGGAAAAACCTGCAGGTAGGACAGACCGTTTTTAGAGCAAAACCTCCAAAACAGGTGCGGTTTTTTTTGTTTCCCATCACTTCACCCAACCAGTGACTACAGTGCTATGAGGGAATAGCACAGGGACAGACTTCCCACAGCCCTCTCCGCAGCCCACACCCCACACCCTTAGCTCCCTGCAAGCATCGCTGCTGATGGGCAAGCTGGAGCTCCAGCTGCTCCACTTGGCGTTTGCCTACAAGTCCCAACCCAATGTACTGGGAGGTGAGTTGTGCACCATTTGAATCCAGATCCCTGGCAGGAAACATCCTGATTGGCCACATTGTATCCTTCCCTATGCTGTCTCAAACCCCCTGGCCAACAGCTGCTCTTCCAGATGTGGCTCCTAGTGTTTTGTTTTGTTTTTGGCCCATTCAAGCTTCTAGTCCTCTGAAATGGCATTGCAACATAAATCTGAGACCAGGCTCTAAGTGGCAAGAGGAAGGCCTTAGGGTGTTCTGCCTTGCTTCTGCTCTGCTTCTGATTATGTAGCCAAAAGAATCCAAGTGACCTGTAGCGCAGCAACTTCTAGCCAGCTAAAGCCTTCCTAATAGATTACAAATGGGAAAGCTATCTAACCCCAAGCAGCTGCTCTATGAAGTGCTAGGCCTTTGGCTCCACCTACTGCTGAGAGAAGGGATTACAAGCAGGCAGGGTAGAAACCGGCACACTGTTCTAAGTTTAGTCTGGGTGTGTGCAAATTTGCAGACCTAAGGCCCTAGAGGTGGTCCCTGCCTGCTGCATGTAGTTCACATACTCTCCCATGCCGATCCTATGTAATTCAAAGGAGCCAGGGCCAGGCAGCATAGCAGATGCCATTCTGGATGGCTTCTTTTCCCTGGTCTGTGTAGGGCTTAACTTTAAGCCAGAGAGCACCCAAAGCAAAGCCCCAGACCAGTTATCAATGCCAAGTCTCAGCTACTTACTGAAATTCTAAGAATAAATATGGGGGTTGCCTCAGAGCATCTTCTGACTGCCTCCTCCCCCCCTCCCCTGCTGAGCAATCACAGTTTCACCACCTTATTGGGATTATAGTTCAAGGGTTCCGGTTACAAATTCAAGACAGGTTTTTGGTGGTGGTGGTGGTGTTTTTTTAAGCAAGTATTGGGACCTGTAAATTAGATCCTGGGCATTTGCCCTTCGGCATAGGAAAAGGCGGGATATAAATTTTTTAAATAAATAAATAAATCCCTATGAGAGCTTTGTGATTAGAGAATGACAGTCTTTACTATGCAGCGAGCCAAAGCTTACTGTACAGTGAACGCAAACCTCAGAGGATCAGACAAGGCACCTTCTGGAGGGAACCTGAAAAGAAGCTAATATGTTCAAAAATAAATATTTTTAAAAGGAAAAATAATCCCTGTGAAAGCCACGTGATTGGAAGCAGAAGGGCAGCTGACACAGAAGGTGAGGGAGAAAGACAAGCTGGTGAATATCCCTCCATTAGGAAAAACGAATGTGATTCCTTATTTCGACTATCCCCTTTCTTTCTTTCTTTCTCCCCCTCCATCCCCTCCCCTTCAGGCAGCAGCAGCATCGAACGGGTTAAGTCCGCAGGGAACCAGAGCACATTAGTCACTGCCATTTTTCACTTGCCAACTTTCTAGAAAAAATCCTGCCCTGGGTCATTGGGGGGAAAAGAATCTTTGGGGCTGTCAGCCAAGCATGCCACCCCGTGGGTTATAATAATTAAATAAAGAGAGAAATACGCTCAACAGAGATCCGTTTGACAATGTAAGACTTTTCCGCAGGAGGATTCCTCAGACCACTAGTATCTGGTACATTGCTAGAAGGTAGGCAAGTGGAAAGATTTCTTTGTTCAAGAAAAAAAAAACAAAAAAACAAAAATTATATATATATATATAACTGGGCTTTTTTTGTTCTGTTTTGTTTTGTTTCCTGGGGAAATCACAGTTTTGCCATGGCTATTTTCGACGATGCCATGGAAAGGCACCAAAAAAAAGTTTCATCCCATCTCATTCTCTTGCTATCTTTTTCTTTTTTTTCTGTGCATGCGTGCAAAAAAAAACTTGGAGAAAAACTGGAAAGGAGGAGGAAATGTATCCCCCGCGCATGCTCCGTGCACCAGCGGGATACATTTTTGGTCACCCCTACCCTGGGTTGGTACAGCCAGACCTGGTCACACCCTCTCCACTCGCCAAGGGGTTCAGAACACAAAATGGGAAAGAATAGTCCCACTGTGATTGCCTGTCCCCCGTCCTCTGCCTTCCCCTTGCAAAAAAAACCCAGAGACATGTCTAGTACTGACCAGGTCTGACTGCTTACCACCAGCGGCTCTCTTTTGTTGAGTTCTGTTTCTTTGAGTTCCTGACATCCCTAACATCATCCAGAGCCTTAATGCTTTGCTTCTTCCCTTTCTTTTCCTTGTTTTAAGAAGCTTTAATTTTAATTTTGGTTGTTTTTGGTTGTTTTTTTCCTTTGGACAACAGTTTCAAGCTTTGCGCCAAGCGTCATTGAAATTTTCGGAGTACCTTTTTTTTAACATACAATGACCTTCTCTTTCAATGCAGTCCTCTCTCTCTCTTGTGGCCGTAGGATTCACCTTCAGAAAAGGCCCCGAGCATTTTTATTTAGTGGTAGGTGAATGTGTCTCAGCTCTCTCTCTAGACAGACCAGCTCTGGCAGGAAGGGGTAGGGACTAGGGAGTGATTTGTCTGCCCAGTGGCCGTCGGTTTCAACCCATGGAACCTTTTTGTAGTTCTCATGAGGAAGCCAATTTAACTCCCCAGGCCTCTGAGCTATAAACCCAGCAGAAACTAAGCTGCTCGCCCCCTCCCAGCCCTCAAGGGGTTTGTTTCCTCCAGATTCCAATGTAGACATAGTAGTGACGTAATCGGCCCTCGTGTAATACCAGAGCGACACTTCAGGGCCATGTGCTTTTGGGACTGACAACTTTGTTAAGGACATCTCGGTTGTTGTCTTGACCACTAAGAAAAATACCCCAAAACCAAACTAAAAAAAAACCAAAACACACCCAGAAACCAGACAAAACGAAGGATCATGACGTGGGGCAGTATTCATCTAGGTGTAGAGGTCCAAACCACCCACTGGAGATCTAATCGCTTATATACATATTCATTTTAGGATAGAAAAAGTGGTAGAGCAGAACCAGACCCTAAAAAGAAAGCCACTTTTAGGTCCATCACTTCTACCCTGGCCTCCAGCTTCAAGAGACGTAGGTCCTCCAAAGATACGGTAAGAGGAAGAAGAACAATTATGCCCTCTCTCTCTCTCTCTCTCTCTCTCTCTCTCTCTCTCTCTCTTTCTCCTGCCATCCCATCAATGACCACACACCCATCCCAAAGCTGCCAGTGTAACCTATCATAGCCTCATGTCCGTCAAGAGTCAGTCGGTCAGTCAGTCAGTCGTTTCCCTGTCCCTCAAAGTTTCAAAGCCCCGGAGGGCAAGGAAGGTCTTGGTGACTTTGTAATGTCCTCTGTGAAGAGTTTGGAGATAACTGCAGTGAGTTTCTCGTTCTTGGTTATTTTCCTTTTTCGTTTGTTGTTCTTTTTTTGGACTGGATTATTTGATTTGGAAATGTGGTTTAAATTTTCCTCACCTTATTGGTGTCAACCTTCTTAAAAAAGAAAACAAATGTAGATACTTTTTTCTTCCTGTTTTTTGAGTGTTCTGTACCTATTTGTCATTGTATGCCTAAAGTGGTCACTGACCCCCTCCTACGTCCCCACCTATTTACCCCACTCCTGATTCCACCCCAGTTTAATTTGGGCACCGTCTCACCTCACTCTGGGTCATGGCATTTCTCACATTCTTTACCTGTGATTTTTGTTTGTGATTTTAAAAACAAAAAAGAGAGGAAACTTCCAGAATTCAGCCTTCTCGGCTCAAATGAGAACCGTCTCTGCTTATTATAATACATATGGTCAGAGCAGTGCGGGGAGAGAGACAATCATGATTGGAGAGGGAGAGTTCGGGAAAGCTAAATTTTTAAAAGCATAAATAACTCCAAAAATGAAACCAAACCGAGGGAAAAAGAAAAGAAAGCCAACCCGATTCAAAACCAAAGCGCTGTTCAATTTCGACGCAAAATGTCTCCCATGAGATGAGAGACAGCGTCGAAACTCTTGCTTGCTCTAAGCTTCTTGCTTCCAAACGTCCCCCTCTGGTGGAGGGGTGGGGGGGTTGCACGCACAACTCGATTAAGGTTGGGGCATCTCCCCATCTGCATGATGAGCCCTAGCTGAATGCCACTTTGCACGCTGAAACGTTTGGAAACCAGGAAATTTCTGTTTTGTGCTACGCAGCACAAGGAATTGGCTCATGCACACAAAAAAACCACCTGCTGTGAGCTTGTGGGGGTGGGGTGGGGGTGGAATATTTTATTTTTATTTTACACATTTTAATTTCTTTTTGAAGGGTTATGTTTCTTTCTCGGTCGTTGGCCCTGGATTGGGATTGACCAGGAAGGTGTTAGAGAGATGTGCTTGGGTAGCAAGAAAACACCATTCCCCCACCCAGGGGTACAACAGGAAGGGTCCAAAATGCATGCCCTGCTTCCTGTGTGTGCAATGCAGGCTTTGGGGAAGAGCTCGCCTGTGGAGCATGACAGTAAGAAAGTTTGTTTCTGAGCTCATGCAGGGCACTCTTCCCGAGGCTGTAGTACAGGGACAGGGACTCAGCTCACCCTGAGGGATGTGCAGATATGAAAAGTGAGAGTGCTTCTGAACATATACAATGTGCTTTGATGAGACAAATGCACTATGTCGGAAAAGCCTAGGGAAAAATGTTTCCTGGTGCAAGGGTGTGATTTGAGGCAGCCTCCCATTTTTGGAAATGAAGTACTGGTGTGGAAAGTGGGAAGAACTCTCCACAGATGGAGGCACTCAACATCATGCCTCCACCATTAGAGAAAGGCAAATTCATTTTATGCACATATAGGGCTACCAGTGGTAAGGTGGGCAGATCTAACCCATTGTTCCTTTGTCAGGTCTGTGCCTTGGGTGGGGAGGGGTCGGACAGATGATCCCACAGATCTTCCTTGGGAAGACACCCTAGGACAACTCAGTTGTTTGTGCAGATTATGAAATGTTCCCCATCCTGGCAATTTCTGCCTCATGGTTATGACAGACCTTTCCTTGGAGAATAGACAGGGAATAGTTCTGGAGTGGTCAGCCACTAATTTTCCCAAAAGGCCACTTTGAGAAGAGGGTGAGGGAAGAGTTGACCAATGCCTCAGCCACACACACAAACCCAAAACAACCTGCCAGCATGCTCTGCTACCACTGACACAATTTCTTACACCTTTTTCACCTCTATGTTGGCAACTGGGGGGCTTGTTAGCATCCCTAGGGGGCTGGATTTGGCCCAGCAGCCTCATTGCTAACCCCTGCTCTTCACAGCACCCTACGTCAGTAATGCTACCTCTGTTCAACCAATTTAAGAAAAGCTGCTGGATTCCCACCACTACCTGTAGGGATTTCCAGACCATATACTGTACCTATATCAGATCCAAGATGGCAGCCATCTTGCTATTACAGCTATTATTAGGCTTACCAGATCTCCAACCGGGACAGAGTGCTAGACCTTTAGGAGAAGGAATGTGGGCAGGTGTAGCTTGTTAAGTCCTAGAGCACAATCCTAGGCATGTCTACTCAGAAGCAAATCCTAGGCATGTCTACTCAGAAGCAAGCCCCATTGTGTTCAGTGGGGCTTGCTTCTGAGTAGACATGCCTAGGATTGTGCTGTAAGGTTTAACAAACTGCACCTGAATATTTGCCATAGCCCCATTGACTCACAGAACTACATTTCCAAGTTTCCCTTGGAAGATCACTTTTCAATAAGCACAACGTTGGTGTCAGTTTGATGGGGGCACCCAGAAGGAGAGTTCTCCTTTGTCTAACTGCAGCACATATGAGAATTTTCCACTGCAGCTGCTTCCCCCCCCCCCCCAATCACTTGGTAAGCTTACTGGGCGATTGTGGTGAGGAGGGAGCAGCTGCTGCAGTAGACAGGCTCTGAATAAGAGTAGCAGCACAATCCTAACCAACTACCAGCGGGGGAGGGCACGGCGGGAGGCTTTGGAGGGGAGGGAAGATTTAAATCCCTTTAGAATCCCCCTTTGGAGGGGATTTGAATCCCCTTTCTGTTCTGGGGCCTCCTGTTCTCGCTTCACTGCTGGTTACACCAGTGGTGTAAGTTGGATAGGATTGCGCTGTTAATTTTGTAGTCTAGATGTGCCAGGAGGAGGAGCCTTGGGGAGATCTGGCCAGGGCGCTGTACCACCTCCCTCCTTTCAAGGTCCATGCCAATACCCATGTCACCCACCCACCCCTGGCCTCAGAACTTTCTCCCTTCCTCATCTTCCATTGTGTCTAGGAGAAGTGATCACAGAGGTCCCATAAGCAGGGATGTGCATACCCTGCACTACAAGACAAATCTTGTCTCAAGAAAAGCTGGATTCTCTAGTCCAGAGGTCTCCAAACTACTAGTCTATATATAACATATGCAAATTAAGTATATTTGCAAAATTGGTTCCATTGTAGGTGGTAGATGTAAGAAATTATGAATGGCACTCACTGATAAAGTTCAGCCATTCTTTTCTGGTTTCCAAGATTTGCCCACATTCTTGCAAGCATAATCAACCATAAGGGCTAGAAACTTAGCCGAAGAGAAAGCTGAGGTTTTCAGGAAGTTGAATTCCAACCCCATGACCCCATTCTGTACTTTTACTATGCTCCTCTGGCTTACAGCCAGCCCTACCTATGAGAAGGTCAGCTCCAGTGTGAGGAGGGACAAATTCTGCTTCTATTGCATTCCATGTCAACCCTCGCCCCATTTGTGAAGGCTCAAGGTTATCCAAACACATAACCTCCAGCATTTCCATTGGCACACTCACTCATCCGTATAACTGAACAAGAACTTTAAAGCATCATAGGCTATCCAAGCAGACAAACCACTTCCATGAGGTCCAGCAGCATGTTCCACCCTTCAAGTTTTTGAAATATCACGAGTTTTGAAACAGACATTACCTTACTTCCCCATTTGAGAGATTACTTGGTTTCTGCTGCCAAATAACCAGGTGTGCCTAAAATGCCACAGTTTGTAGAATTATCAAATTTTGTGACATAATGGGGAGCAATAAGGTAACTAGAGCTGACATCTTTCAGAGAGATGGGAATGCAAACTTGGACCCCAACACCTCCCTTTTTGCAAACCTGGACCCCAACACCTCCCTTTTTAGAAATTAAGCACAGTCACCTAAACAGTCACCTATTTTCCTTGGCAGCTATTTTGCGAATACAATCCAAAAATGATTTGGAAACTTTTTACATGTACATCCAAAGATGGTACAGTAATACCATTGCTATACCTTATGCCTATACTCTGTGCATGACTGTACCAGCTCATTTTTGCCCTTGGCCATGTGACATTTGTAAGCACCTTATCACATTGACAGCCCAGTCCCATGGAAAGACACCATGGCAGTGCTGTGCTCTCCTGGCTATAGAGACATTTTATGTGACTGGGCGAACCCACGTTCAAAACATTAACAGCCTCCATGCGGATCCCTGAATTTGCCATTTTTATCACACATCATAATCATTATCATTTTAATATTTCTATCCCACTATTCTGCTTAATGAGCACTCAGAGTGGCTTACCCAAAAAGAAAGAACAGTGCGATAAAGCAGTAACATACAAATATAAGACCACAGATTTTAAAAAATAGCTATTAAAAGCAGTAGATCACAAAATCATTAAAACAGCAGGCTAGACATTAAAAGCCTATTTGAATATTTTAAAAATTCCAGTTTCTGTATTAAAGAGGGAGATGGGCTCAAGGATTGACACAAGGGGATGCCATGGGGGGACAGCATAGGGCTTTGCCCCAAGACCTCCAGCAACTTGGCACTGACCAGAAGCATCTCCACAACAGAAGGCATATCCCAAACTATGAACTGACCCTCTAATGGAATCCAGAATGGAACATGGCCTGCTGTTCTCTTACTAACTTGCTTGTAAGAGCATTCACACAATCGCTGCTTCACAGCTTCCATACCACGATCCCCACTTTTTGTCAATGGAGTAGCCATGGCCTGATTGGGATGATACTGGTCTAATCCACCCTTCTAAACACGTCAGGGAGACACATGGGTGTTCTTGTCTCCTCTTCCCATGGCACAGTATCACATACGCATCCCAAAAGAACCCTCAACACATGGTTTAAATATTGTAGTTTTTAAGTAGTATTTAAACTGCTCATTGAGGGGTCAACTGCAATGGTGCATTGGTATGCCAGAAGGGGAGTAAAGTCGGAGCTACACCACACGCGTCTTGGCGGGTATGCGTCTGGTGTCCCACCCCCAGGTTCAAACAATGGGCTCTGGTTGACTGAACTAAACGCAAACGTGGGGAAAGTGGAGTCCAACTCCACTTTCCCCGCATTCGCGTTTCGTTCAGCCAATCAGAGCCCGTTGTTTGAACCTGGGGGCGGGACACCAGAAGCATACGCGCAGAGACGCGTGCGGTGTAGCTCCAGCTTAAGATGTGCATAACCATGCTCCTCCAGCACACATTTAGAAGGACAGCTCAGAGTATTTATCTTCATATATTCATTTTATGCATTTATATCCCACGCTTCCTCTGTGCCAGGTGCAAGGGAGTGACAACAGGATACAGGTTATCTTGTTGGCTGTGTGCTCCCAGAGGCATCTGGTGGGGCCACTGTGTGATACAGGAAGCTGGACTAGATGGGCCTTTGGCCTGATCCAGCAGGGCTCTTCTTATGTTCTTATGTTCCATCATATAAGATGATGCCCAAGGCAGTGTCTGAGCCATGTTCATATTGTCTAATCCAGCCCCATATTTGGCATTCCTATAAGTCTTTGTAGCTTAACATCATAAATTCCTCATGTCATGCCAAAGAGTCAAAACACCCCTTGATTGCTACACAGAACTATTCACATTTCCTTGTGAGAATGACTGTACAGTACTTGGGTTCATTTTAACAGATCAACAATCCTTACATGCTATACCAGCATTAAATGGAACATGCAACTGTACCGTAGTACAGAAGGTTAGTGATTGTACCTGGGTACAGTTTAACATGTGATTGGCCCTTCTGTAAACTGCTGTCTCTTGCGGTTGGTATAATTCGTTAAATAAATACAGTACTGTACTGTAAACATTAAACGTAAACATTATTTAATAGAGCTTTACCCTTTTGCTTTTCAACAAGCCCGTTTTCAAAGTAACTAACAAAGAGTATATTATTATATTTTGCCCTATCTTGTAGGTTATTTTACTCAGAATACATCTAATCCTGCTTTTTTAGTTTGCATGGAAACCACTGGGCCCACTGAACTGGGGGGGGGTGAGTTTGAAAAAGGACGAAATAAAGGCCCACATAATGAGAACTGATGTAATATACTGGTTATGACTATGAGCATCAGTCAGTTCAAACAGTGGTTCAGATTTCACCTCAGCCATGGGGTAAATCTCTCTCTTTAAATGAAAATAAATTAAATACTTGCCTGCCTCTCCTTTGTGTATTGTGAGAATGGCTGAGATAGATAATCTATGCAAAGTGATTTAAACACTTGAGTAATTTACAGCACTAAAGTGCTGTATATGCTATTATTTTCCTGTCAGAAATTAGCATCAAATATTCCTCAGAGGAAAACATCTCCTCAGGGCCTCGGCCAACGGTTAATATGATTTCCCCTTCACTCCAATCTGACCCCCCCATAAATTCCTGCCTATGAATTTGATTTTGGATTATTTGTGTAATTAAATATATATTCACCACCTTTCCATCCCATTAAAAAGACCAAACAAATTTATTTGGTTTAAAAAAAAACCCATATCAAAACAGTTTAAACAACCTGCTATCTCTTCACCTGTTTGTGAAATTTATTTATAACAAGATTTTTTAAAAATATCCCAGGTCTTTCTCACTTCTACAAACATTCAAGGCAGCTAACAAAGTCACAGTGCAATCCTATGCATGTCTACTCAGAAGTAAATGGCACTGTGTTCAATGGGGCTTATTCCCAGGAAAGCGTGAATAGAATTGCCACGTTAGGCAATCCTTACCTGAGAGCTGAGCCCCATAGAATGGAATGGATCTTACTTCTGAGTAGACACAGATAGGATTCAGTTGTTAGTCTGCTTTTAGTCTTGCTTTGGACGCTTTTCATCCAAAAATAGGAAGATAGGATATAAATGTTCGTAACAGTCAACAACAAAAAATTGTTAGGATTCTGGAAGGCTGCCGTCCTGCGCACCCTTACTTGGACATAAATCCCATTGAAGTCTAAGGGGTTTATTTCCACGTAAAGATGTGTGGGCTGCAGAGGTATCGGGCCAAGATAGCCACTGTATCCTGCTTCCCCACCCCTTGAAAAAGTGTGGAAAAATGCACACATTTCCTTACCTATTTTCATAAAGATGAAGAAACTGTGAGGGTTAGTGTGAGGGAGAGCTGTTATCCTGACTGACAGTATCTTGTTGCCTCAGACTGAGCGATTATGTCAATTCTTCTGTTACTTATGGAAGGCATTTGTCATTAGTCATTATATACCATTTTCTGCTCTCCATACTAAATTTCTCTGTCAGAAACAGGAGCTTCAGTCTTCCTGATGGGGGCTGGTTGGTGGGAACTGTCCTGTTAGAGTTGACTCTATTAACATTTCTGAGCCATGATTTTCTGAGAGGATCTAATCAAAGGCTGCCTTTAATAAAAGATGGCTGCTGCATCCTCTCTTCTTTCTTTGGTTGGTTTTTTGGGGGGGAGGGTTGCCTCAAAAGTGTAGAAATTTAGAGATTTGCATGCACTGTTGTCAGCAGACATTAAGGGAACACTGTGAGGAAAATATCAAGCGCCATCTTTGCTAAGAAAACAACTTGTGGCCTCCGTCTCACAGGGATGGGTCAATCATTTTGACATTAATTTCAACTTTCCTTTTAAAAAAAACAAACAATGAGGGCATTTGTTTTTCATGAAAGATTACATTCCTGTATTTCATAACTAAATTTCTCTGTCAAAAATAGGCTTCAAAATCTTTCTCAGAGGAAATATGTTCCCTTCAGAATCAAACTTAAAATGGCTGACCCCTTATTAACTCCTTTCAGGGCCAGCTCATTAGGCTGACTGTGGTGGTCACCTCAGGCAGCAGGTTGGTGGGAGGTGCCCACCTTTACCATCCACCCACCCACCTCTGTTGCTCCTCCTCTTCCTGAATTAGCAAAAAAAGAGGGAGACGGAGAGGATAAAGAACTGTTGAGGAGAGGAGAAGGGAGTAGTGGGCTAGTGCCAAGGCACTCACCTACCACTCTCTCCTCTCCACTTCTTCTTCTGCTTCATTCCTCTCTTCCTTTCCCAATCCAAGGAGTGGGAAGTGCAGAGACCGGCAAATTAGGGGACAACACCTGCAAAAGGAGGGCAGCATTAGGCACACCGCCTCAGGTGCCAGGAGCTCTTGGGCCAGCCCTGACTCCATTTGAAGTCTACCAGACAAGCCTATACATGTTTACTCAGAAATAAGTTTCATTGTATTCACTGAAGCTTTTAACGTACTGGTAAGGATGCTCAGGATGGTGGCATTAAAACTGTTGCAAACCAGCTTCATTTCTGTCACAGCTCTTGAATTTGCACTTTTTGGAGTGAGCTGACTGAGGGGTGTGTGTCCTAAAAAAAATAAGATGCCCTTGCTCCTTTGTAGAACTACAATGTTCCTCACAGCTTCACCGGCTGCAGAAGGAACTTGTGGAATTCACTGCCACTAGATGGGAAAATAGCCACTGGCTTAGAAGGCTTAATTAAACGAGATGAATTCATGGTGGTTATCAATGGCTGTTCACCTAACTGGCCATCTTGCCAAGAGACAGCCTGCTTCTAAGTGCCAAATGCTTACAACGGGGAGGGCTGTCCCCTTCGTGCCCTGTTTAGGAGCATGAAGATAGGTAGAACCTTCTGGTCTGACCCAAAGCAATGGTTGGTGTTATAAGGTACAAAGTCAGCCCAGACCAGGCAAGAAAATAGATCCCTTACCAATTAAATAGGCCCAGCTGCAAGGTACAGGGCTGCCATCTTGGGATCGAGATTGGCCCGGCAGGCTTCGGTGGTCTGTCATTTCAAAGGCCTGTCTGAATGAAAACTGATTTGTTTGTGTGTGGGGAGGAAATAATGTTTTCCAAGGGTTGCCTCAGTCTTCTCCAGGGCCACCACTGCACGTTTGTTGGGCGGGCAGGATGGCGTTCTTTTGGGCACAGCGACGAGGGTAGATGCTCGTTTGCAAAACTCGCTTTTGCCTTTAACTCTGGAACTGCAGCCGATGCCTCTGTAATAGACAATCCCTTTGATGCGCCTGCTCCCTACAGACAGCCCCGCGATGTCACCACGCCCAGAATCCGTGAGCTGCAGATAGCCCTGTAGAGAGTCCCCGGCTTCAGGAGCTGCTCAGCACAGGGTGGGCTCTTGTCCTGAATGTTCATTCGCTTTTGTCCTGTATCCAAAGTCCTGTATATGATGATGGGGGTTGCCATGCGCAGGGAGTACATGGGCTGAGGCAGGGACAGCAAACAGGCGGGGCAGGGAGAATGGCAGGCCCAGCAGAACATGGGGAGGGGACCTGGAGGTCGGTGGGTGGGGAAGAGTCTGAATTGAACATTCCTTTGGATGTCCCAAAATATATAGAGGATAGAGCCAAACAGATGGAGTGTGGAAGTACCTCCAGAGCCACCACTGGTCACTGGTATTGGTGGCCATTGGAAGGCCTGAGGAGAGGGCTGGCTCTCCAGTGCAGTGTGGAAAGGGGGCCACCACCAGATGGTGTCAAAATACCCTCCCTGTCCTCTGGGGAATCCCTGAGAGATGATGCATAACTCTGCTGTCACGGCAGGGAGACTGGGAAGGTGCAAGCCTAGGGTCAAAAAACAAGATCCAAAATGCTGGCGATGCAGAGTAAGGGCCAGGAACAACCTTCAGCTCTGCCACGTGGCGAGAAACCAACAAGAGACTTGAAACTAAATTAAACGGGGTCTTGTTAGGCAGGCATTGGCTTCTGAACGAGGCGCTGCTGGTCCTCGAGGGCCACATGAAGTGGGGACAACCAGTGAGAGCTGATACATTTGCCCTGTGGAGATTGCAACAGTGTGGAACTGTACACTTTGAGCCTCTGATTGGATGGAGCACTTAAAGATTGCAACAATCTGGCCTGTATTCTTGCCACAAAAGCCATTGCCACGGGGCAGAGCGAAGGCCATTTGCAAGTCTGTGTTAATGTGATGGGTTCAAAAGGCACTCCAGTGCTCTGGGGTTGCAAATGCCTAGGCGAGGGAGGGGGCAGACAGGGCCTCCCGCCCACAAGGAGCGAGAAGGCAGCAGGGTCCAAACCCGGTTTTGTGTCTGGAATCCAAAGTTCGGAGCCAACTGATTGGCCTTTCCTGGGGCTAGCACCAATCCCCCCTCTGTCAGGGACAGCAGAGACCCAATCACAGGCCTTGTCTCTAACACATGACATATGTCGGCATCTTCACCTAACAACTGTCTTTTCAGTTTTATCACAACCGAACAAAGTGAGTCGCGCATTTCTTTACTTGCCTGAATCCAAATTCGAGGTCCTGGAACTGGGGGGGAGGGGGACACATGGCACAAATTCCACAGGGAAGGAGGCAACTGGGCGGTGCGGGAGGGGCCCTCCTTGTTCAGCCCCAGCCAGCCCTCCTGATATTGTGACCCCCTGTCGTGGGTTGGCCGTGTCTAGGGCCTGCTTGTTTTGTGGTTCTATCTTGGAACAGAGACCAGGTGCCGCCTTGCATAGAAGCGCCCTCCCTAGAGGTGAGCGGCAGAGGTTCCTGGCAGGGCAGCGGGGCTTTTATTGGAAGTTTTGATTGCCTCAGACCTGCGGCCTTTGCATCATCCCTGAGAGATCTCCCACAGGGGCATGCATCTCGACTGAATCCGCTAGGTGGCCAGGCTGAGCCCTCCCTAACACCTGGCCCTCTTTGTCTGTCTGCTTGTCTCTTGCAGCAGTATCAACCCACCGACATCACTGGGCAGCTCAACCTCTCCGACCCCTCGGTCAGCACTGTGGTGTGACATCTGGGTGCCGTCACCGCCGACTCAAAAGGGACAGACCAATGGAGACTCTGACGGGTCCTTTCTGGAGACACTTTGCCATCCATCCGCAGCGTCTGCATTGCTTTCTCTCCCCCTCCCTCTTGTTGACCTCTTTCTCTTCCTAGGCCAGCTGATATTCTGGGGCCTTGGAATGAACTTCAGAACAGGAGGCCTTGGAGCAACCATGCCCCGCTTAACAGTGCTGATGGCCTCCAAATAATTCTCTTGGTGACATCAACTGACACAGAGAAGGTGGCTCCCAAGTGGCACATCAACCATGCCAAGGGTGGACTGTGCACTCCTACAAGCGGACTTTGGTTCATTTGCAGTGGGGAGAGAGTCTCTGTATCATACATGCACGGAACCTCATACACACACATTCTCCCACATGTTCCACAGTGCGTAAGAGGACTATGAAAGGACATTTCCACCCCCAGCGCTCACGGGTCGTTGTACATAGCACAGAACACATTCATCTCCATCTCAACAAGTCTACCCCCAGAGAGGAAGCCTTAGTGATAAGGTGCATGTTCTCTCTGGCAGTGGTTGAGATGATCCTGGGCGTGGTGTCCAGTTCCCTCCCTGTTTTCCAGTTTGGGGCTCATTTGTGAAAGGAGACTTCTCCTGCCTCCCTTCCCACTCCCCCAGTTTGGCAATGTATATTCAGAAGAGCAGGGAAAGTTACCCAAATGAAGATTAATAGAGATGGACTCTATTTCTCCCCCCCCCCATTGAATTCTGGTCTGCAGAGTCTGCCAGGGACAGGCTGTTGGTCTGGGGCATAATTCTGCAACATGGCAGCATGCCTATGCACCCCGTGCAGCATGGGATAAAGCGTCTCCCGGATTCCCATTCTGGAAAGCGTCTTGGTCATTGGCTTGAATCTGTCCTTGTCCGCCTTAAAGGTTTTGCTAGGAGTACTTAGGCTGGCACAACTCCCCACCTTATTTAGCTAACAGGCTGGTATGGGGAGAGATTTATTTGACACCCACCCCCCAATTGCCCAAGGTAGCCTACAAAACAGCCACAAGCCTAGTGACTTCACCCTCAAGGCTGCCAAGCGAGCTTTGATGGCCAAGTGGGCTTCCCACATCCAAACCTACCCCTTTGCCTGTGGCACCACACTGGTTTTTGCCTCCCTCCAATGCAGGGCTCTGCCAACCCAGGGGGGAAGCTGTCTCTAGTTGTTGATTCTAGCCCAGCACAGCAGCTCGTTATCAGCCCAACATCACCACCTCCTGGCTTCCTCTGGAAGCACAAGCGCCACCAGGGCTGCTTAGGTTTGCTAGTGCTGCCACTGAGCACCTGATTACATTGTGCTCTTTACGGGTTATCTTGGGCCGTAGGCCTTACAGCAAAGAACGTGCAGTTAGTGGGAACAAAACTCTTGCCCTTCCTAATGCAGTGTGTTTGCTCTCCCTGCCACTGGCTCCCTGATGATAGGAGAAAGTGGGGGCTGCCTATAGCAGCTCAGCTCATCGCTCTCCCTGCCTGGCCTTGTGCTGTCATCTCTGAGTGGCAGAGGGCTCCTGAAGCTCTCAGGAAGAAGGCTTTGCCAGTCCTGCGGCTGCTACCTGAACTCTGTTTAACGGGAGATGTGGGGCCCATCCCCATCAAAGCGTCTCAGGATTTACTTTCATATTTGCTGCTGCAAGTCCTGTCAGTTCAGAAGACGGGGATTACATCTGCAGACTTTGCCATAGGCAGCTTGATGGTTCAGGCAGCGCACTGCCCAGGCAATTAAGCAGCATGCAACTGTGGGTCCCTAAAGAAGTGATAGAAATCACCATCCTTTTCTGCAATATAAGAAACGTTGTCCACAGAGAAGCATGCCCCCCTTCCATAGCAGCTCTCCCTTGGAAAGTTCAACAAACTCTTGGTGTCTTCAGGGTTGGAGAGAGGCAGGGGTGCCTGGGCATGGTATTGGCCTGGCTCTTACTGTTGGGCTTGCTGGGCATCATGGGAAAGTGCCATTATCACAGTAGAAACCGTCCACATGGAAACAATGCCAGCGTTCTAACCCCAACACCCTTTCACTGTCACGCTCCCAAACATGGTCGCCAAAGTGAGCTTCAGCCACAGCACCCATCTGCAAGATTGATTGGTTATTTACTGTCTTGTCAGACTAGCTGGCTGCCAAAGTGGCTCACAAACCCATACAAAGGTACCGTATATTTGGGATATGCATGGAGGTGTTGATGAACTTGCCCGGGTCCTAGGTTTCTCCTGTCAGAGGGAAAGGAGCTGTAGACAGATTTTAGGGCTGGCTGATCGTAAATGTTCCAGCCCACAGAAGCAACCCCTCTTCTGATTACTGTAATTCTGTCTTCTGGTGTCTGGCAGTTGATAACTTAGTGCAGATTCCAAGGATTACTGAGATAATGTGAAGCGCTTGCAGCACTACGGGCTATATACATGTTAGATATTGTTAATTGGGGACTCAAGTCCATTTTTGGTGATTGCAAATACAAAATGGGGGGGAGTGAATTCAGATAAAGTTCAAAGCAGGTTTTCTCTTGTACATGGAACTCCAAGCAGAGGCAGCCTAGTCCTGAAGTGTTTGCTTTGGTGCTGCAAAACTCAGGTTCAAAGCCCCATACAGCCACAAATGCTTAGCAGGTGACCTTAGGGATAGTGAGCCTCCCTCTCACAGGCTCTGTTCCCCTTCTTTATAAAATGGCAATAACACCCTGACAGATCCTACCCAGCTGTCCATTCTGCAGCAGTGGAAGCTTCCACACAGTCAACAAGGGTAACCCCAAGTAAAGTGCATTACAGTAGTCTAGCTACAGCATGAAATGACTTTCCCTGCTTTTCAGAGTATCATCCAAGCTTCTTTTTTACAACTCCTTTCCTGGTGATGCATTGTAGAGCAATGCTAATCAGGGGTGCAAACACAAGAACACTGACTGGACATGAATTAGGCATCCCTGAGCACAAACTGAGCCTGTTTTTCTACACTAAAAGAATGGCAGCCAGGAGGCTTATTTCCTTCCATTCTTTCTATCTATCCTTACATATGGATTCTAATTCAGATGTGCACATCTGAGTGTAGATGTGTGTGTGGGGGGGGGAAATAAGTGTTATTTCTTGATGAGTTCATCAGGATGTTTTTATATACAGTATACAAGCGTGTTCACTCATATACAGGCCCAGAGCTGAACTGGGTTCTTCTGTAAATAGATGGGTGTGTGTGTATGGAATTTTTAACTGGGCATCAGCATCCAATTATTATGAATAATAATATTCATGTTTATTTATACAATGTGCTTTGCGTTTCTGTGACACTGCCGGGGTAGTCTTCATGGATTGAATTTCATATAGGGGTGTGTGAATATTTCTGTTAGAGTGTGCAAGATTTTTTATTTATTCCATTTGTTTGTTGTTGTTTAACAGCACAATCCTATGCATGCCTACTCAGAAGTAAGCTCCATTGCATTCAATGGGACTTACTCCAGGTGAATGTGTATAAGGTCATTTAAAAATTACATTTGTTTCATTATTTCATTTATTTTCATTTCCTGTTTGTTTCATTCATAGCAATGAATGAGTCCCATTGTTTCTGTTCAAAGTATTTTGGCATTATCCACTAAGCTCTCTTTTTAAAAACCGAGTCCCATTGTTTAAGTTTTTCCTTTGTTAAGAAATGGATGAACCCCCCCCCCCAGATTCTAGGCCACAAGGCAAGCAGAGACACAAGCACCCACAAAACCATGGCCCCCTGGATTCTGTGTGTGCATCAGATTTCCCTTGGGGAGGGCTGCAAAATCATAGTTATAGAGTTGGAAGGGACCTTGGAGGCCATCTAATCCAACCCCTGCTCAGCGTAGACAACTGCTACAGCATCCCTGACAGGTGATCATTCACCCTCTAGCTTGGAAACCTCCAATGAGTGAGAGTTCACTACTGCTTGAGGGAGACTGTTCTGGTGGTAGGCAGCTCTTGCAATCTGGAAATGTTTCCTCTTATCAGGTTTAGATATACATCCCTGAAGTTTTAACCCATTGGTTCTAGTCCTGTCCTTGGGCACCACAGAATGCAAGTCCTCCCTTTCTTTGGGGTCACAGCCCTTCAGATCTTTGAAGATGGCTATCCTATCTCCCCCTAGTCTTCTCCAGGTTAAGCATAACAAGTTCCTTCCTCACAGGATTTGGTTTCCAGAGCCATCACCTTCTTTCTTGCCCTGAGTGTGATGGGTTGATTCCACCAAAAAGACACAGAATATGGTGACTGGATGAAGGTTAGCTTCCTGGAGATCTCAGCACTTCTTCTAAATAAGTCAAGTTTCTAGTCCTTATGCCTCCTGACATCACTGAAAGAAACTCCTGAAAGTTTCTAGGCAATGGCTCCTGAAATCACAGAAGTGGAGTGGGATTGTGCTGAATGATCAGAAGACAGTGCTTCAGCTCTGCCCCCCCTCCCAGACTAGCTGAAGTCAAAATTGTAAGCACTGCAGAATAAATGAGTTCTCTTCAGGCACAATAATTTTTTAGGGCTGAGCACACATAATGTGATGCCCATGGTACTTACAGTTAGGGCAATGAAGCTGAAGGAGGGAATAGTAATGGTTGTTGGGTTTCTTCTCTGCAGAGCAATTGTCACTCTGCTGGTTAAATATTTTGCAAAATATTTTGAAATTGGCTCCCACAAAGCTTTGGCTTATGATCTGTAGCGTGACTCACCTCAAAATGCACTAAATATGAAACTGGAGCCCTGGTTTCAGTGGTCTAAGACACAGCGGTCATAGGGACAGCATCTGTTTTCGAAACAGGGTGAAGCATTGTGCCTGAATTGTAAACAATCCTTCATACAAGTGCAGGGAAAATGGCTTTCCTCAAATATTTGCACAGACCAACATAGGAAGAATTAGTGTCATGGGGTTTGTTTGTTTTTGAGAAAGCCTTCTTGACAGTAGCTCTGGAGGAAGAAATGGTTGTGGGAGGGAGAATCAGCTGTTGGCTGATGCAACTCACCAAACAGAAGGATCTTTCATGCAGGGTAACAACCAGCCAAACCCTCTTCGCCACTGTCCACTTGCATTCTGACTCATCTTTTCGCTGGGCTCCAAGGGTGTAGGTCAAGCTTGCTGTGATGAAAGCTCTGCCCCAAGCCCAGCTGGGTGAGGACACAAGAGTTACTAAATTCTACAATCAAAATTTTGGATGCCTTGAGCTGCATATCTCGGAGTATACTCAGACTGCCTTTCTAAGGGGAACAAATATAGTTTTTAAGGCCAAAGTACTATATGAGAGCATGTGCAGATTGCCTTTCAATTTTTTTTAAGCTTCTGTTTCGAAAACTCAAATACATGTATGTATCAGAGTGGTGGAACAAGGTCATGTTCCAAAGGCTGGAGAGGGAAGAGCAGAGAAGACAGTGTGGGATGGGGTCTGCCGCCCATGAAGACAAAGCCAGTACCACTTTTCCTGTTGTGGAAGGGTGCAGAAACTTGCAGAAAGGTAGGCCAGGCCCAGCTCAGGAAGCAGATGTTAGTAGAAGCACAGAGGGGTGCTTCTGACTTCTCCCTGAAAGAGGTTGCCTGAGGGAGAGTGGCAGAGATACAGCAGCCTGCAGCATGCAAGCAGCTCTCATAAGAAAAGCTCTGCTAATCGAGCATCCCACTTCTGAGAAGCCCAGAAGCAAGAGAAAAGGCAGACTTCTCTCCCACCACTGCTCCCCTGCAATTGGGATTCAGAGGCAGACTGGCATTGGATCTTGAAGGAGCACATAGGGTCATTCCATGTCAAATCAACCAATGAAAAATCCATTTTGGAACTTGATGTCACGGATTTTGTTCATTTTTGGTAAATTTGTACCTTACCATGAGATGTTTAAAAATTATTTTTTTTCAGATTTTTTTGTCCATCCATTTTTGAGATATTGAATTTTCAAAATTGCCTAAAAATACCAAAATTCACTTGTCAACATACCTTCAAACGCCATTTACACGATAACAATGAACGCTAACAGACATGTGACAGGTGTCATATTAAAGATTATGGATAGGGCTTTCATTTGATATACAACATGACACAATTGTAAATTTCCAAGAAATTCAAAAATATTCAAATAATAATTTTGAATTTTTGGAAAATTGATTTTTTTTAAATTTTCAAAAAAATATCACTTAAAGGTATATGTCCTGTAGTCAATCAGTCAAAATTTCAAGATGGTATCTCAATGGTATCATACAAAAATTAAATTTTCTTGTTGGCAGTGACAAGGAATTAAACCCCTCAAGTCCATTTTTCTACAGTTTACATTGATAAAATTATTTTTACCACATAATTTTACCACATAATTTTCTCTGTACCAAAAATGAACAAAATCCATGACATCAAGGTTTCATGCATTGGTTGATTTCACATGGAATGACCCCATAGCCATTGTGACTAGTAGCCATTGATGGACCTGTCCTCCATGAATTGTCCAATCCCCTTTTAAAGCCATCCAAGCTAGTGGCCATCACATCTTGTGACAGGGACTCCCACAGACTCACTGTGCACCACTGTATGAAGTACCACCTCTTTTTGTCCATCCCAAATCCCCTGCCAATTAGTTTCACTGGAAGAGCGCCTGGTTTGTGAGAGAGGGAGAAAAAAATCCTCTCCACACCATGCCTCATTTTAAAAGTCTCGGTCATGTCCCCCCTTCATTGCCTTTGTTCCAAGCAAAAAAAAAACCACCCCAAACTTTGTACCTTTCCTCACAAGAAAGGTGCTCCAGCCCTCTGACGTTTTTGGTTGCCCTTTTTTGGACTTTTCCAGCTCTATAATATCCTCTGTGAGGTGTGGCAACCAGAACTGAACACAGTATTCCAAATGTGGCTGCACCAAGGATTTATATAGGGGCAATATAAGATCATGTGACTCCTTGAACAGGAGGGTTCTAGCCCATGATGTGTGCACGTGTGCATCCCAAATTGAATGGTCTGCCATTCTCTCGGCAGACTTGATGAAAGGGATGGTGTTGTGGTTGGCCAGGTGAGGCACTGGCTGCCTCAGGGTTCACTAGAAGTCACAATAGCCCAACTTACACCTAGTTGTGTGACACACAGCTGTAAAGAGCAGGGTGGGTAAGGTGATTTAAGATGGAGGAACAGTCCTCAGACTGAGGAGTCTTGAGTAGTCAGCAGCTTTATAGCACTGTCTGAAAATGTAGTGGCCCCTGGTGTCACCTGAGCTGTTTTGCTGGTAGCTATATAAATAGCTCAATACACAGTCCATCCACCAGCAGTGGTGGTGCTGTAATACAGTAGAGAAGAAAAGAAAGGCTGAATCCTTCCCTCACCTGCCAACATTGACCCTGAAAGTGCTCCTCCACCCCCACTCCTATTGTTCTGGGCCTGGCTTCTCATCTTGGAGCTTGGCTAGGAGACATGGGATGTGGCACATGGGATTTGGGGGTCATGAAACGTGGCTCGGGGAAGGATTCAGCACCCCTCTCCCTCACTTTAAAAATCGCCCCTCCACTTTAAAATCAGCCCCCAACTTTACAGCTATGGGGCAGACTCGCATTCTAACAAGACTCCCAAGCCATAGAGAGGAACAGTAGCAGAAGAGAGGCATTGTGGGGCAAACACAATAAAGATGGAAGAGAAGTGCCCCTTGCAAATCAGGCCTGCCATTTAAAAAGCAAGACAGCAACAGTCTGGAGGAATAGACCGACTAGCGCAGCTGGTGCTCGGCACGCCTCGCTAGGGCCCCCGGGCGAATATATGATACCGCCATCTTCTTGGTGTGGGCCACAGCAAGAGAGCCAACAAGGACACAGATGCAGAGGCTAGCGAAGAAGGTGGAGGGGCCAATCAGCAGGAAAAAGGCATAGTCCTGGAGACGCAGCCAAGGCTCCTGGCACTGAGTGAAGGACTCATTTCCTATGGCAACGATGGGGTAGTTGGTGAGATAAGCCGGGAGTCTGCAAGAGACAGACATCACCTCTGCAGAAAGAAAGGGATGGGGGTGGGGAGGAGAGAGAGAAATTATGTGACAGCATCTCTATCACAGGGTGTATTCAATGTATTCAATGTCAGTTGAATAGGTTTTTTTTTTTACACTATAAACATAATCCTGTTCGAAATGGATCTAAGTGCCGATAGTGACTGGCCCAAGGTCACCTAAGAAGCTTCATGGTTGAGCGGGGACTCGAACCTGGATCTTCCAAATCTAAGTTCAACTACAGAACCACTACAATGTTAGCTTTTAAATAGATAATAGTGCAATCCGACTTAACTTTTGTGCCGGTGTAACCAGCAGCACAGCGAGAACGGGAGGCCCCAGAACAGAAAAGGGATTCAAATCCCCTCCAAAAGAGGAATTCAAAGGGGATTTCAATCCTTTTTCTGTTCTGGGGCCTTCCGTTCTTGCTGCGCTGCTGGTTACACCGGCACAAAAGTTAAGTCGGATTGTGCTATAAAAATCTTTTAAATAGATTAAAAAAAATTTCTAGCCCACCACACTCCTCTGTCCAATGATCTATTTTCAGACCAGATCCAGGGATATATTATCAGTCCACATATTCCTTGATATTTATGCTGCAGACAGTGGTAATTTCCACAAGAGTTAAAGACAGTATGAGAGAGTTGTTGCTCATGAGACACACTCATCTCTTTCATCCAACTGTTATCTCCTGCCAAAGCAGTTTGAAAGCATTAGTAGCACTACAGATACCCAGAAACAAAGAAAACAGGGGGATGAGTGTGAACACAACAGCAATAATGCCTCTGCCATACCACCTTCATCCAACACTTGGGATACTGAAAACATAGAATCACAATTGGATAACATTTTGACATTTTTCAAAAGCAACTTAGAGCAGGGGTTCTCAACCTGTGGTACGGGTACCCCTAGGGGTTCACGGACCTCTGGCTGGGGGTATGCCAAGCCCTGCCCCATCAACAGCTAATTAAGTGTTAATTTACATGGATTTTAAATTGTAATTATTTTTGGAGCCCTTCTGTCTCTCTGATTTTGGTTTTGGGCTTATTTTTGTACTTTGGAAAATGTACTTTGGTGGGGTGAGAGAGGGAGGAGCTGATTTTGGGAAGTGTGACTTGGAGAAAAAAAAAGAGATCCTTGCATGTCTGTCTCTCTCACACACTCACAGAGTTAAATAAGACATTTTTTCACATTTAAAATTGTTTTAGTACTTTTTATTTAACAATTACCTAATTAATTAATTGATTCAATTAATTAGCAGTTAATTAGCAGGGGATACTTCAGAAAATTGGACCGTGATAGGGGGTACCCAGGCCTCCAAAGGTTGAGAAACCCTGACTTAGAGAATTACACTTACATTTTTCTAAATCTGTGTTGGCATTACTAGGAGCTCTGGGTATTTTGACCACCCCCACCCCCGTCAGGAGTTCCCATCCTAGTGCTGCTAGACTTTAATGGGGGGGGGAAGAAGCAGATTTTGACTTTGGCTACATGTGGGTTTTCAAACATTTTCTAGGTCTTGCTCACCTGGGACTTTGTCTGTGTTGTCAATGAGCCACTGGAACAGGGGTTCAATGTCACAGGAGCACATCCAGGGGTTGTCGTCAAGCTTGAGGTAGCTCAGGGAGGGCAGGTTCTCAAGGAGGCCAGAGGAGAGAGTGACCAGAGTATTGCCGTGCACAAAGAGGGCTTGGAGGTGGGGCAGGGCCTCCAGCAGCTCTGGATCCAGCCTCAGAAGCTTGTTGTGCTCGAGACGTAGTGTTGTTAGACTTGGTACTGGGAAGAAGGTTTCCGGCTGCAGGGCACTCAGGTAGTTCCCACTCAGGTCCAGTTCCTGGAGCGAGCTAAGGCCCACCAGTGCCCGGTGGTGGACACTCACAAGAACATTGCCACGGAGGCTCAGGCGGCGCAGCTCTTTCTGGGCCACAAAGGTGCGGTTCCGGAGGGCAGCAATGCGATTGAAGTCCAGTAGGACGGCAGTGGCGTTGACTGGCAGGCTGTCAGGCACGAAACGCAGCTGGTGCTCCATGCAGTTTACCTCTCCTGAGGAACAGCTGCAAACATCTGGGCAGCTGGAGGAGAGGGGTGGTAGCAGGAGAAGAATGATGGTGAAGAAGATCATAAGGATCCTCAGACTCCTATGGTCAGGAATGCCAGAGCCCTTGGCTGACAGGAGGAAACTCTGGTTCCTACTGCTCCAAATCATGGAAGGAACTGATATGTCCAATGAATTATCCTCATACCTGTCCTGACACCTGAACCAAACGGCACACCCAGCTCCACCTTAGACTTTGCTCCGCCTTCCTCTAGCAAGGGGGTGTCCAGTGCAGCTCAGGATACAGAGGCAGGCAGAAACTGGCAATCCTGTTTTCAGCCACACTTGTTCCCACAAGGAAAGTTTTGCATGACAGCCTTGGTTCTGCGCAATGATCAACTTGGCTGGTCTGCATACTTCTTCAGTTTGCTGTTAATTCTGGGCGGAGCTACAGCTCTTCCTTAGCAAATATTTTAACAGAACAGCATCGCCTGCCAAGGGGCAAAGCCACAGCTTCCTTGTGGGTCCAGTCTGACTCCAATGACAGAGCCGTGCCAGGCGGCTGCCCTGTGGCAAACAGGTCCTTGGCTGCACCTGGTGTCAGGCTGGCCTGCAACAAGCCAGGGAAGTTTACCAGTTTACTTGCGAGGGCATTTGACCCTGCCCTTCCTCCAAGGAGCTGACAGAGCAGAATACAAGACTCACACACCCCTGGAAGGCTAGGAATTTACGCTGTTGGCAGTGGCAAAGGAGGTGGGCAACTCCATTAAGCCCCCTCCTGTGAGACACAACTATCCAGAAAGTCCTCACATCATAGTGTCCCTAACCTTACATTCGTGAACATGGAAAGAGCTGCATATGCTTCCCTGTTTGAACGTTGCTTCCACTTCCCTCCCCTTCCTTCGTTGTCTCCCTTACGCTGCTTATGCCTGGTGACAGGGAGCAGTCTTCTCACTGTTTTCATATGTCACCTGCTTCGCAAACTTTGTTTCAAAGTTTCATACTGTATAAATACCTATACCTTGCACAATGCATAATAACACGGTGACAGCCACTTAGGTTAGCTAGGTTTTTAAAAAGAGAGCTTAGTGGATAATGCCAAAATACTTTGAACAGAAACTCCAGGTTCAAAGGAAACAGCCCTTTGAGTAGCACCTGCAGCGGATCAATGGAAGGAGAGGGAGCACCTTCACCTCCTCTTTGAGGACTTCCCAGTCTCACCTCTGCCATGTGCTCATGAGGTGGACTGAGACCAGCCACTCCCTTCCAGCCTCAGTTCCCCAGCTGCAATTCGGGGACAACAATACCAACTTACCTGATTTGGTATTGCATTACAACAATACACCTGCAGCCCTTTGGACACTGAGACAGTGCCATACAAATGTTAAATATTAGTATTCATGGGAATTGAATTAATGTATTGTTTTAAACTTTTATGTATTTTAAACTATGTGTACCACCTCTATCGCAAGTTAGGGGAGTGGCAACACGTGGGCGAGCCTTCTTTGCTGTGGCGCCACAACTGTGGAACTCCCTGCCAGGGGATCTGAGAACCACCCCCTCCCTCATGACTTTTCGGCGAGGGCTCAAAACGTTTTTGTTTCGTCTAGCGTTTGGGTGATGGGTTGTAGTCTGCCTCCTTTGTCTCAAGATGCTCTGCCATGCTGCTTTTGTGCTCCATATTGTGTCCCCCCCATGGATTTTATTGTTTTTAAATTAAGAATGTATTGTTTTAAACTTTTATGTATTTTAAACTATGTTTTTTAATTTTTGTTGTAAGCCGCCTTGGGCATTTGCCTCGGCATAGGATAAGGCGGGATATAAATTTTTTAAATAAATAAATAAATAAATTGCTGGCAAGGGTGCGTGTGAAGAGACGAGCTGACGTCATGGCCCACGCCCTTCCTCCCGCTTCTCAAGGGGGGCCCCTGGCAAAATCAGGGTGAAGACAGACATTGCCACCCAAAGGAAACTCACAGTGGCTCCCTCAGCTGTGGAGCAAGCTTGGCTTCCTCTCAGCTTCGCAAGGGACACAACAGGTGCATGTAACAGCCAACCAATGCTGGCCCAGCCTGGCCCCCTCACCCCCATGCCTCAGGTGGGCTATCCAGGTTTAAACAAGCAAAGAAACTGTGCCACATTAACTTCATGCACACAAAACACTGGGATGCAACAGTTTGGCAACAACATTGTTTGGATTCTCAAAACTGAGTGACAAAGGGTGACCAATTTCAGAGAAAAAAAAGTCCATTTAAAGCAACTTTTGCCCTTTGCTGTTGCGCAGGAGTCTCCGCTGCTGGCTTACACTGAAGCAGAAAGGCACACTGCATGCAAGGGAACCGTCCACCCCGATGCTTTCATTGGCCTTTTTCAGGCTGTGGCAAACTCAGGGGTATCTGGGATCATACATGATTTTGGATGAGTTTCCTCGATCCCGTTCGTCCTCCGCCGTAAGATTAAGAGAGTTTGACACTTTGAACTTAACCATTGTGATGAGAGCCAGCTCCTCGGGGTCCAGGTTGCCCATACTGGCCTCTGAGCAGGAGAGAAAAAAAGCATGTTGACTGGCAGGTCATGTACCTGCTGACTTTTTAAAATCCAGGAGATGAAGAACTTATGCACAGGACCTGGTGCAGGGGCCCTTCCCACCAATGCAAAGGTGTGGAGTTTCACTACTGCAGCAAGGAGGTTTCACTCAGGGCAATGAAATCGAAGGTGCTGTGCAAGGTATGGCACATAGGTAGAGAGGAGTTGCCCAGCAAGGCTAAGATGCGGGGGGGGGGGCTAACTATCAATGTGAAACAATCCTCTCTGTCAAGGCTGGTGCTCTGGAGGCAAGAAGGAACCAATCAGCAGGGACCTGAGCCAGAAAGCAGGCAAGACATTGCAAGCTGGTCAACTGCTATGTGGGAAGTTTGAGGGTCGCTCAGACTGAGCATCCAGAAACCAGGAGGAGGAGGAGGAGGAGGAGGAGTTAATTATTATTATCTGTATTTATATACCACCTTTCTATGCTGTCAGATTTCTCCTCAGCCTTTATTTAAGGCGATTTACACAGGTAGGCTTTTCTAAACCCCCGTAGGGATTTTTACAATAAAATGTTCTATTTGCATAGAACCCAGGGTAAGCAGCCTTATAAGGGCCTCCTGGTGGAATCTTACTGGCTGGCCTCTTGGGTCACCTGACTGCTGCTGAGTAGGAAGCTACAATATATACTCAGATATGTAAAGCTCTCAGGAAACGTTTTATCTTATAATAAGGCTGGTCAGAAAATGCCAGGGATAGTGTTTTGAGAAAGCCTCACTGAAAGCAAGCTGTTCCCAGAGAACCAGGCCCAGAGAGGGGACTGAGAAGGCAGGGAGTCCACCCCATATTCCCAACCCAATTCACATGGGGGGAGGGGCTAGTAGCTCACCAGTACAGGCAGGCAAGCAGAGAGAGCAATTCCTCCAGGCCGTCATACGCTGGCAATCATCCACACACTCCTGCACAGGGATGCCACAGACTGCAACAAGACAGGTTCACAGTTATTTGAGTCAGGCCCAGGGGCCTCAGTCACCAACTCCCATTTCTGCCTGAGCTTTAAGTTATTCACCTACCCCACCTTCAGAGGATCCTAGAAAATGAGGTGAATGAGGGTGGGAATTCCTAACAGAATTCTCAGTTCCTCTCATCCAGCAACAATCCCCAGGATACTTTACAGGGAGACATGACAATTAAAACTATGTATTTGTTGTCTGTGTGAATGGAGGCCTTGGCAAAACCACTTCGGGCACAATGGCAGAGATAAGATCTGGCTCACTTTCTGGACAAGGTTTTGGTGAGCTTTATTTGGATATGTCAGTTCACACCTTTGAGCCCCACAGCTACTGCTGCCTGTCCAGGTGGCAGACCTGAGGAAACGGTGGGTTCAGCACAAACAAAAGCCCTGTCCATCCAAGGTAGAGTTTTGGCCAAAGCAACACATCTTAACCTCACTTCCAGAGATGCTCAGGCTGCAATGAAGACACCAAGTGCCCTCCAAGAGCCAAATCTGAAGAGCAAGCGTGGGTCAAGGTGTCAGGAGCTGAGCCACAGCTCTGAAATCCCTTCCCCTGCAGAGCACCACAACCACCTGTGCAGGGAAACACAGCCAGGCCTGCAATTTATCAGGCTTCCAGAACAGAATGTTTCATTCCCATAAAGATTTGAGTTCTGCCGTCTCTCCCTGGCAAAATGACGACACCTCGAGAAGTCCACATACCTGACGCAGCAGGTCCAGCTGGAGTCATTTCAGTTAATCATAAACTGTTCACAGAATGAGAAATGCTTTGTTCTCTGAACAAGTTACCGAGGAAACCCACCCACACCCTTCCCACCAATGTACAAGTCAGCATTCCGCCGCCGCCACCCCACATGAAACCTCCCCCACCTCCAGCCTCTCCATGACTTGATACTGGAGAGTGTTTCCAATGAGGAAAGTTATTTCAACTTGGACAGCGCCTAACACAGGAGGTGGTGCTCCATGCCTTACAGCAACAGCATCCTAGCCTCTTGACAGGGACTTCAAGAGGAAAGGGCAATGAATGAGAAAAGGGGGAATGGGGAGAAGGACAGAATTTAAGTGCTGAGGGAAGCAGTAAGAAAGGAGGTAGAAATCCATCACTTCCAAGGCTAGGGAGGACAGCTCATGTTTAAGTCACCTGCCAAGAGCCAAGTGATTGAGTGTGCAAAAACATCCTATCGGGAAATGTAGTGGCTTCTTGTCTGTTGCCCCACAGCCTCTGCTGCAAGGAGGATGCTGCAAACTGGGCAGCCCAAAACCAGGTGGCAGAAGAAACCTGTTTAGTTAGGGTGCTCCACTGGGAGCAGTTTCTGGAACTCCCCACACACAGCTTTCCCCTAGAAAGGGTGCTTGGCAATACACCTGACAACAAGGTACGAATAACCAAAGACTCGCACACTTTGGGTGCAAGCAACAGCCTATGGGATGGACCTTCACAAGCTGCATGCCTCCAATCTGAACACAGTCCACCAGCTCTGTGTTGTGGTCTGGCAGGGACAGCTCTGCAGGCTCAGGAAGGCCACAAAACCCGAAGATTTAATGAGCCACTGATGGTCTAATATAGCAGATATAGGAAGCTGCCTTCTACCAAGTCAGTTCATCTCGTTCAGTATTGCTGAACACTGACTGGTAGTTGCTCTCCAGGGTTTCAGCGGAGAAGAGTCTTTCCCAGCTCTACATAAAGATGCTGCCACAGACTGAACCTGAGACTCTCTGCATGCATACAGGGGCTTTGCCACTGAGTCATGGCCCTTCCCCTGCCCAAGACAGGTTTTGTGATGAGGTCCAACTTAACGTCTGACCCAGGTCAGCCTGCATCATGCTGGTGCATGTTGGTGCTCCTTTCCTTTATCTCTCTCTCTCTCTCACCTTTCTTGGCTGTTGTCTGGAACTTGCCACTGCAGTCACAGGCTGGCCGTGGTGTGGGTGTCAAGGCCCTGCGGCAGTGTGGGCCACTGAAGCCCTCTGCGCAAACTGCCGGAAAGAAGGAAAGAAAGTAACGTCACAGCCATTATCAAGCCCAGGCACAGGAGGCAAAACCATTGTGGTACCTTGCATCCCACAGCCCCCTGCTCCCCCAAATTCCTTGAGTTATGCAATGCAGTTGTAATAGCCAATGGGATGTCTGCAACTGGCACTGAATCTGGAAAGCATTACTCCGTCTAATTGTTCTCCCTTAGATCAAGTCCTGTCCCAGCTCTTCCAAAATCATGCAGCCTTTCTCACTGACCACACACAGAGAGAAGTGAATCACTTGATGCTCACACCTCAGCCCCTCCTCTCAGGGACCTGCAGGCTCCCATGGAGTTAGTTCAAGACCATTGTGGAGAACCACTGATTAGCCTCCTGGCTTGGCACAAAAGCACTGGCCAGCCAGCATTCCTGAGTGCTAACCTGTTAGGCAACATTTATATTTACTTTTCATTAAGCAGATAACAAAGCAGCTTACGGGGTTGTTAAAAGCCATTCAAACTATACAGCAATGATGTTTATTTCTTTTAAAGCACCATTAAATAATGGCAACAATTTGGACCCAAGGGAGAGGATTGCTCTCGTCTCCCTCCAGGAAATACACTTACTGGTCAACACGTAGAGAGTTGAATCCGGCTTGGAGATAATCTCCCTCAGAGAGCTGATCAAATAGACGCCCGTCCCTGTCTGGAGGAGGGCAGAGCACACGCTGCGCTCCAGCAGGCATTCTTGCTTTGCCTCCTCCAGGCTCTCTGCTGAGGGGAACAGCAATGATGGCTCTCCTGCCACGCCGTGGCCAGGCTGCTTGTCAAACCAGTCTGTTGCTGGGAAGAAACACGTGGGCAAGTCAGGTTCTGTGCACTGCAGGTGCCTCTGTACTGAATGGTTGCAGTGGAGTGAAATGAATCTGACTCTGCTGGGGCGGCTCACTGACTACCTTCCCAACACAGCCAAAGGCCAGGGGTCTGAATCTGTCCTGAGAGCAACACAGCAAGATGCCCACTCAGAATCTTGACTTGTACTTGTTGCCCCATTGCCTTTCTTCAAGGACTACACCTGCAAAAGCTGTTACGGGAAGGGGCTGCGGGGGGGGGGGCTCCGAAGGAGGGTTTGCCCACAAGTCCACAGCCCTTGCTCTCACCTTCACTACACTTGCACAGGAAAGGCCTCTTCTCCTTGCAGCTGCTGTCTCGAAGAAGTCCAGTCACTGTGTCAAACCACACACAGTCCTTCAGGCCACCATTGGCCATGTCATCTTGCAAGTACCTTTCTCATCATAAGCAAAGCAAAAAAAGGGAGGAGTATTTATATTTGGGGGCAGGGAGGATGGTCACAGTAGCCCTGAAGAAGGAAACACCTCCCCCAGCACTGAAGACAGCACTTCTAAGTAGTTCTTTTTAAAAGGCATCGTAGCACCTTCCAATGCGAAGAAAGTGACTTTGGGGAAGAGCAGCTGCAACTCTGACGCCATCAGCAGGCACTTTTGACACAAGAAAAACTTAGAGAGTTGGAGGACAAGCCCTTCCTCAAAGAGGAGCTTTAACTTTTTGTGAAGTTCTTTGTTTCAGAACGACACAAAACAATAAGCAAGAATAATCTCCACCTGTGCTTTCACTATTTCCTAAAAAGTGGAAGGAAATCTGTAAGGTACAGCTGCAGTCCTGATTCCAAGAAAGCAATACTACAATATTCTGGCAGGTGGGGGTCACAGAGCTGGTCAAAGTTCGGCCATTCACTTGTCTCGCAGCTGCCTTGTGGTGATTCGACCACAGGCCAGACCTTTTCTGGGGGGTGGAGATGCTTCTGGGAGTCTCGGAGGGCCAGAAAGCCATGCAGGTCCTGCTTACTGTGCCATCTCGTGACCGAGAGGCTTCTGCGTTGTCCATCGGAAGATGGATTCCTCCTTCAGGTCGTTTAAGCCTGTCCAGAAAGAGCCTCTGAAATTTGAACGCACCCAATCCTGGGAGGAAAAACAAGGGGAGTGTTGGCCTTCCTGGGGTGACCCATGCAGTCATACTCAAGATTGCACATGAGTGAACAGAGCTGTGGGGATTTTTCAGAAAGCTCAAGATCTCAGAAGAGCCTTTGGTCTTCTTCTCTGGCACAGGCATCTTGATGACTTGCTGTGGTAAAGGCCAAGGGACCAAGCACCTCCCACTCAGTGCCTCCTCATGCGCTTAGGGTAACTTAACTGCCCTTAGCTTCTTCACATGCACTGAGGGCTAAGAAAGGCCCTCTCAGTTCCTTCCTTCTTTCTGCAAGTGGTCACGCAGCACTTTGGCCATGAACACATTTATTCTGTTATGATTTGGGTTTTTTATGTCCTAAATTCAAAGCAGTTTATCATTTAATAGCAAGTAAAATCTAGTCATGTCAGGGGCTGAACTGGAGAAGGGCTGTGCAGCAGAAGGCAGCTGGAATCAGAAGCTGGTCTAAGGAGCTGTTGCAGCAGCATCTTCAGGCAGCAACTGAGGGTTTACATTAAGTTTAAGGTTCAGTTACTCCAGCAGCCCCAGTAGTGTCTGACCTGCCTAGCAGTGGCTCTCCTGGGTCTTTCCCAGTCCAGCTAGCTGGCAAATGCCAGCGGGTTGAACCTGGGACCTTCTTCAAGCAAAGCAGAGCTCCATCACTGAGCTATACCCTGCTCCTCCTCCTCCTTTTTCCTTCTTTGAATCATCTTTAAAGTCTTAAGTCTCTAATCATATTTAGCATTTGGATACTGCTCTCTGAGTGGGCAAAGCACTTCTCATATCTTGATGGAATCCTTACAACAATGTTGTAAGGTGAGCAAGTATTATTACCCCCATATTGCAGAGGGAAGGACTGAGGCCAAGAGGGAGCAGCTTACTTACCTAATGCCACTGAGTAATGGCAGAGGCGTGATTTGATCTCAGGAAGTTCTGATTCACAACAGTCTCCTAGCCACTGCGCTACACTGGCTCTCAAAAGGCAATAGCCCCACCCCTAAGAAGTCAGAAGGTGGCTCAGGACGCCCTGGGTCCTAGCTTCCCTACTCCTTTCAGCAGGGTTGATGCTGGCTCCCAGCCAGGTAGTCAGTTGCCAGCAGCCTCACGAGACACAGTTCCCCAGCAAACCCAAATTTTACATCTGAAGAGACTATGGTATCCAGAGTAGTACCTTCTCCTGGGACGAGGTCAGGTATAGCAGCTCTGTCTTCCTGAACCTCCGACAGGCTTGCCGCGCTGCATGCCACTTGCTAACTGATGAAGGATCCCAGTAGTAGCAGCTGCCATTCCAGGGTGTCCACCCGGGTTCTGTCGGACAGGGACTCCAGGGTGCTGAGGCAGAGAGGAAAGTACCGTATTTCTTCGAGTCTAAGGCGCCATTGATTCTAAGGCGCACCTTTACTTTCAGTACCACCAGCAGGGGGGAAAAAATCCATCAATTGTAAGACTCACCTCCCTTCATTGAATCTACCTGCTCAGCACCAACTCTCCCCAGCATGTCTCCTGCAGCTGAGGATGACTGAGTGCACTGCCTTTGCATAGCATTTCTGGCCCTGTCAGAAAGTGCCATTTCCTTCGTTACCTGGGCTTGGGGGAGCTTCAGGGAGGCCTGCGGAACCCTCTGCAGGCCTCCCTGATCTTCAGTTCGGCGAAAAACAGCAATTTTTGGCCATTTCTGGTTTTTGCGAAAACCGGAAATGGCTGAAAATCACCGTTTTTCGCCGAACTGAAGATCAGGGAGGCCTGCAGAGGGTTGCGCAGGCCTCCCTGAAGCTCCCCCAAACCCCAGTAAATAAGAAGATAGCATTTTGGGGTGCTTTTTGGAGACCTTCGATTCTAAGACGCACCCCATTTTTTTAAATGCTTAATTGGTAAAAAACATGCGTCTTAGAATTGAAGAAATACAGTAGTTATGGGGACCCCACTCATATTCATTTGATCCATTGTGAAAAGAATGCACCATGTGAAATGAATGGGAGCACATGGGGGGTTCCAGGACACGGAGCAGAGAAGAAAGTTTCCATACAACTAGAGGTACAAGAAGCAAAATTTCCCATGAGGGCAACAGGAGACAAGGTTACTTTTTCTGCTTGTTGACACATTCCCTAAATCCTCAAAAGTGTGGGCTGGCGGATCTGGGGCTTCAGCTAATGCTAAACGTCTTGCCAAAAAGTTGCCACTTTCTGCTCACAAGTTCTCTGCAGCAGGGCCAAGCCACGATCTCCTGGCATCTGAGGCAGTGCACCAAAATCTGCCCTCTTTGCCCATCACCGCTCCTCCTCCTGTTGCCTGGAGCTAAAAAAAAAAGAGGAGAATGAAGCAGCGGAGGAAGCGTGGAGGAGAACAGAGTGGTGGGCTGAAGCTCTACCCACCACTCTCTTCTACTCCGCACTTCCTCTTCCACCCTGTTCCCCTCTTCCTTTTTTAGTCTACGAAGCAGGAGGGGTGGGGCTGGGGGTTCCCTCACCAATCCACTGCCTGAGGCAATTGCCTCAGTTGCTGACATGGATGGGCCAGCCTTGCTCCGCAGCACACTTGTGGCACTGACTTCACTGCATGCTGAGAGCATTTGGACCCAGTGCCCTATAGCTAAACCCAAAGCCCAGAAAAGCACTTACCCCAAGTTCCTTTGCACACCCAGGGCTTGAGTTCAGAGCATGGGGAGGCAGCCAGGTTCTGCTCCCCCTGGCTCCTGACCTCAAGACACTCTCCTGTGGTAAGCTCTGCATCAGCCAGCCTAGTAAGGGAAGCAAGAGAAGAGTTACACGTGGTGTGGAGCAAGGGGCAAGCAATCAGTGTCTTTAGACAGGAAATATCACAAGCCCTGGTGGATACCACAGGACCCAAACCCTTACGTTTGTTTGCTTGCTGCACACAGACACACTACTTCCTACGCAATGGCTGCTCGTGGATTCAGGCTGGCCAAAAATTCAGCCTGCTTAGGAAAATATCTGGATAACGTGGCCACAGGAGGGCCTATAAAAAAGTGGTATAGCCCCTGCTTTGCACACAGAAGGTCCCAGCTTCAATTCTGAGCCTCTAGTCTAGGCTAAAGGAGCAGGCAGCAGGTGGTGATGAGAATGGTCTCTCTCTGCCTGACGCCTTGGAGAGCCACAGCACATCTGAGTAGGCAACAGGTCCCTAGAGGGACCCATGTTCCAACTTGTTATAAGGCCACTTCCTCCGTTCTTCTGAGGGAGTACAGACAAAGTCCTGTTTGGAGGCCTGTCTGCCTGTCTGTGAGTGCTGACATGGTTGCCCACTTCTGTCTGCCCCCAGAAACACACACCAAGGAGACGAGAGGTTGACAGCCTGGCCCCCTTCCCATGTCCAGGTCCCATCTCCGTCCATGTCATTCAGTCCCATCCAACTGCCCTTCTGCACCATGTCCCTGATCCAGGCCTGTGGGGGGAGAAGAAAGGGATGCACTTAGCTAACGATCTCAGTCACACAGAGCTCTGTCTGTTTCGCAATGTCTGTGCATTTCTCATAGTCACGGAGCAGGGAAAGAGCTGTGTGGCTGGCCTGATCTGCTCCACTTGAGGAGATGCCTTGTGTGGCGAACTCACAGAGTGGATTTTCTCACATCGAACAAGGCTTGTCCACTCCATGAAGCTTCTGCCATACTTCTGTAGCAGGAGAGGAGGTACGTAAGCCAACTTACATTTCCCCCCCCCCCACACAGTCAGGGCAATGAAAGAGCTTGCCTTCATCTCCTGCTTGGAGGATGACCCACCCCATCCCGCCCGATCCAGCAGGGCTGTCCTTATTTTTCATGTACATAATGGGGAGGACACAGCCTGAGCAGAATGGTGTTGACAGACCACTTCTGGAAGATGAGAAGAGCACCCCCTACTGGGCACAGGCCAACCTCCCTCGATCAGCATCCTACTGCCTATATGAGCCTGCCCTCCATGCCTTGCCCCCATGCCTTTTCCTCGGCACTGCTGAGACTCAGCAGGCCTACATCTTTGCCGTACGCCTGGCAGGCTTCTTTCGCCCCCTGCCAGTCCTTGCGGCTGCGCTCTTCCATGTAATAACAGTGCCCGTCCCAGAACCACCAGCCGGGATGGCGGGGACACCTTGAGTTCACCAGACCTGGAAGCCAAAAAGAAAAGAACAGCAGGTTAAGACCTGGAGCTCCACTACCTGTATGGAAGGGTGACTAGTGTCCTTCCCCTCCTCTAGTCCCCTTTCCCATAATCTTGCAAGATGCTTACCTTGAAGACAGGAAGGGCTGAACTGACGCACACAGCTCAGGTAGCCGTCACACCGGCCGGTCAAGGGGTTGTAGGTGCGTGTGGTCAAGCAAGAAGAGCAGCGCTTCTGGCACCTGTCCCCACAGAAGCCAGGAGAGCAGGCTGAAAACACAGAAGGTTATTTCTAAGATGATAAGCTCCCGAGGGTAGGGATTCTTCCTTAGGTTATTAGGTTAAAAGCTGAGTATGTTGATGGCACTGCAGGAATAATAATATGATGATGTCAAACTGGTGTCAGTTCTGGCAGTCCTAGAATCTGGAGGCAGTCTCATCCAGAGCCACACAATTCCAAAGAAGTCATCAACCAGGAGTTACCTTCAGGACTGGGCTGCGGGTGAGGTTCTGGGCATTGGCTGTGGCTTTAATTTCCCCTCCCGTCACCAAAACAGGGGAGGTAGTGGGGGAAGGGAATGTGAGGGAATAGTAGCAATGTTATCTTGTTGGTTGCTTAACCAATATATCTGATAATTGAAGAAATTAACTCATTTCAAGATCCCCTTCAGGAGTGTACGAAATACCTTATGAATGTGGGTGGAGCTATATTGGTAATACTAAAAGACCTATTAATGTGAGATTCCGAGAACATGAAAGAGCTTCCAGATTGTTGCAAGGGGAGAAATCAGCGGTTGCAGCGCACGTAGTGGAAACCGGGCATAAGATCACCTTTGATCAGACCTGTTCCTTGTATAGTGAAGCGAAGTTCAAGCAGAGATTAAATTTAGAAGCAATTGTAATATCCCAGAAAAAGCCCCTGAACCTGATTAACAGGCAACAAGAACTTTCTTTTGCAAACAAAATCTGGTTCTCGATCTTAAACAGATCGCAGGTGCACTCATTAAAGCGGCAGACAACCGAGAGGTTCTCTCTGGTCAATGCGGAAATGAGCGCGTCCGTTTCTAATTAACGATTCCTGCGCTTTTCGGCTGTATAAAACACTCGTGTATTTCTTCAAGGGGCAATGTCATCTAGCAGTTACTAAACTATGCTCGCTTTGACAAAGTCCCATGTGAGGGAGGAAACGTCGGCAGGAGATCTAAAGAACTTTTTTGCCTTTGGCTGGAAACCTCTTTTTTATGTGTATGTCTTGATGGTATGTGCTTTTAAAAGATTTTACTCTGGACAACCTGTGCAATTTTAAAGCATCTTTATTTCTTCGTTCTCAAAATTCACATGGCTGTAAAACCCATAATTTCTACTCAGCGATGCAGGAGAAGGGATCACAAATTCCTGGAGCAGCCCTAAAATACAGGAGGAGCTCAACCAATCACCAACCTCCATATTTTCTGCAGTCCCCTCCCCCCCTCATACGCAGAGCAGCCACTGACCTGACTTGACATAGAGTGTGGCGCCAGAGCCAGGGCTGTCAACCAGCACCGTCCCGGCCACCATGTAATAGGCGTTGTGCAGACTCAACACCCCGGTGCAGTGCTCCTTCTGCAGGTAGCAGGCGTCTCTGGCTTCCTGCAGTGATGCACGCCTCTGCGGCAGAGTCGAGCCCTGGAGGGAAATGAGCAGCTTCTCCCAAAATGACGGCAGCTCCACATCTGCAAGAGGAATTGTGTAGAAAAAATCATAAAGAATGCTCAAGGCATGCATTGGAGATGGGGTAGTAGTAGACCAGGTTTAGGACCTCTGCAAAGTCTGCCTGACCTCTGCAGTGAGGCACAGGGCAGGGGACTGGCATACATGAGCCCTAACTTGCCTTTAAGTCTCTTGCATTGTTAATGTGAAAATGAAAGGAGGATACATGTATGCATTTGTAATGCAAATGGAGTTAAACATGGGCAAAGACATACACAAAAAGGGCATTTGTAACATGAATGAGCTTTTCACCCAGGGTACATGCAGAAAAGGAGGCAAAAAACAGGGAGACACTTGTAATGCAAATGAGCATTCTGCCCAGTTGAGGCTTTACATTTGTATCAAAAAGCAATGGCAGCAAGTCATTTGTAAGAACTGTGTACTGTATATGTGTTAGTCATTTTTTTCACCCACCTCTGAACTCATGTCATTAAGAGGAAAGGACAGTAACTTCAGAATCAGTTCCTTCCCCAAGAGCAGGAAGGAAGGGGGGGGGGGTTGTTGTTCCCACCTTCAGGTCGCTGGCAAGCCCAGAGGAGACTGCTGGACTCAACACCTCTTCTGGCATCTAAGAAGCCAGCTGGGATCTGAAAGGGAGAGAAGCCAGCTGGGATCTGAAAGGGAGACGCAATGCTGATGACTCACAGCAAGCAGATCAGCTCAAGCTGGGATGGGCCATCCGTGAAGCAGCTGCCTCAGGCAGCAGATTGGCGGGGCACACCTGCCTCTGTCCACCTGCCTCTGCTCTTCCGCCTCCTCCCACTCCCACTCATTTGAAGAGGAAGTGTGGAGGAGAGTGGTGGGCTAGAGTGTCAAAGACACTTCCTTTTCAAATCCACATCTTTGAATTTTCAAAATTTCAAATTTTCCTTTTCAAATCCACATCTTGCAGACAGGGGTCTGAGAGCTGGTGGGGTGGTGGTTTGCTATGTGAGGAACAAATGATTCAGCTGTCCCAGGAGCCCCAAGCCAAGCCTCCCACAGGGATTTCTCACAATATCCAGAGAAGGCCTTACCTTCCACACTTCAGCTCCCAGGTATCTCTGGCAAACCAACTCTGCTTCCTCATGACTCCTGTAGTGCTCCAAAGACACACATGACCCAGCCTCGAATATCCAGACACCAAATGGCAGGCACTTCAGAGACACATATGTGGCTGTGGAAAGGGAACTGGCCATTATCCGAAGACACCAGGGCCAAGGCGGGGCTGCAGTGGTTGCCCATGCCTTGGCTGCTACAGTTTGGTGTTACCCTTGAAGGCTGCTTGGAAGCTTAAAGGTAAAGCAGGATGTGCCGGGGAATCACACCATTAAGCATCAAAACTTCAAGCTGGGGTGTGCACTTGTATAATAGCAAATGGAAAACTGAAATAAGTGGAGTTCATCGTTCTGTTCATGAGTGTTGACACACTATAGAATGCAATGTAATGGAGGACAAGTTAATAAATTGACCACAGAGCTGCCACAGGGAGATAAGCCTTCTGGGCTGCAAATTCTCCTGAACCCATCATCTATGGCCCAACCCTCCCAGTCCCAGCCTTCTCACCCCCGATTTCCACCCCTACATACCAGAGGCCTCCCTGTAATACAGAAATCCATCACAGAGGCCTGTTAGCAGATTGCACCTCATGCTGGGCTCACAATGGGGGCACATGGCTTGGCAATCCTGCCCAGAATAGCCAGGGGAGCAGCCCAGTTTGACGTGCACGACAGCAGCTGGATCAGTGGTGGGGTCTTCCAGGGAGGCAATGCGGGTCCCCAAAGCGAGGCAGTGGCCTGTCCCCGTGCTGACCACCATGTTGCAGCCCTTTCCCAGGGCTGTGCACTGCCTTTTGGCGAGCTGCAGCGAGGAGAAGCTCAGATCCACAGTCAAGGCGCCATAGAAGGATTTCCCAGGAAGTGTCACGTATGAGTCTGGGGAAGGGGGGGGGGGGAGAAAGGATAAGGCTGAAGGAGGGAGAGCTCGAAAGTCCTCCCTGCCTGTAAAACTTCCATGAAGGTACACACATTTACTTATTTTCAAATAATGGCACCCCACCCTTCAGGACCATGTCCTCCCAGGGCAGTTAACAGCAGCAAGAGAAAACCACAATTCACTTGATATCACAGTAATAAAAGAAGGATAAAACAGAAACAGCAGAACACAGGAGCCAAATCTTAAAAACAGTCAACAAAAAGTCTTGCGAAAGTTTACAGCCCGCTTGGAAACAGAGAGGATGCAGCTGTTCCTGGGGACTCCCCAGAGGAATTGGCATTAAAGTCTGGCCAGGGAGCAGAGCTTGAAGAACTGACTGCAAGGCCCCGAGAGGCTCACATGGGCCAAGGCAGTTCTTCTGGGCATGCAATACCTACAGATATTCTGGGCTGAGTAGCTAGGCAGGCGCAGGCCACTGTGGCTGGCGCACCCACTCACCTCCTACTATCCCAGGTTTGGAGTGAGTTGGGCTGGCACCAAAATCCATACCTGAAGTGAATGTCACAGTTTCTCCCCAGGCGTAACATCTCGGAATTCTCAAGGGAAGTCCAAAGCCTTTCTATCATCTAAGGGATGTTTCTCAGAGCATGACCATGTTAAGCAGCAGGTGGAGATGCAAATTGGGGCCTTCTTGTGGTGGCGCACAGTCTCTGCAACTGCATCTGCCCTCTCTGTAAAGTCACCTCAAGGTGCGGTGGGTATCCATCCTAAAGAGGGGCTTTTCCAGGGGGTGCCCAGACTGTGAAACTCTGGCCCCACTGGACTCACAATCCCTCAAGGACTAGACATTTTTCAAGTCAGCCTTTAATCTTTAATCAGTGCGTTTTATTTCCCCCCCCCCCCCCACTCTAGTTAATTTCATGTGTAATATTGTTTTTAGATCCTTGCTTTTAAATTGCCTGAAAGCTGTTTTGGAGAGAAGAAAAACCAGGGCAGAAATATTTTAAATAAAAAAATAAAATGTGCTGCTCTGGGAAACCCAACTCATCTCCTCCCTCCTTGCCTTCTAGGACCAGGTAGAAACGATGTTTTTAGACTTGCCTTCACATAAGCTTTTTGCCAGTTTGCTATTCCTGGTATTTTACAGTCCTGCAAATTGCCACTGTGTGTTTTTTCTTGTGTACTATTCTGTTAATTTTATTAGGAGTTGTAGCTGCATCAAAGGCCCCTTAAATGGGGTAATTAAAATAAATACATTTTTAAAATATTAGCACATACAGGGTGGGTCCCTCTTTCAGCAGGGCAAAGCTGGAGGGGCCAGTTATTCTTACCGCTCTGGTGTGAGGCCTGGCATATCCAGCGGTGAGGTCTGTGGCAAAGCTCGGCCTTCAGGAAGCCAGAGCTCAGGGCAAGCACGCAGATCTTGGCACGGTAGGGCCCCTGGGAGAAAATGAAACTGGCTCCCAAAAGCATTAGAGAGGGTGGAGGTCAGTGGGGAGAAGGCAGGGCTGTCACCTCTCACACTTTTGAGATGCTCAGTTTTAAGATGGACCACCTTCCCCTCCCACTCTTAAATCTCACATCTTGCCTTTGCTATGATCCATATACAACTTTGTTGGCAGCTGAAACAAGATTTTCAAGACCCATGCTTGCCAAATGAAGGAAAGCAAACTTTACAAGACAGTTCCTCTGAATGCTGATTTATAAGCCTTGAAAGATCTGAGCTGCTAGAGCAGAAGTTCTTAGATCTCCAATCCTTTGCAAATAGCAAAAGGCAAACTTTGCTGAGCTGCAAGATCCCTTCTATGAAAGGTCTATCAAGGAGACTATGCAAGAACTCAGCTCTTTCAGCCAGCAAAGGAACAGAGCAACAACGGCCTAGATTTACTAGCTTAGGCCAAACAGATGTGGTGCTTCTCCAGGTATCTCTTCTATGCCTTTCTCACCTCCATTTCTTCACTGTGAGGAAGCCCCAAGATTTGCCTGTGTTCCTCAAAGTCTCTGAAGGCTGTGACCTCCTTCTGCACAGGAGCAAGTGTGTCCAAGTAGTTCTTTTGCAATAGCAGCATAGCAGCTGCTGCTCCTCGACATCAGTAAGACTTACAGTGAAATCCTGTCTACGCAAACGTGCTGTAAGGCACATTTGCACCTACTTTGGAGTAAGGGAGGCCAGCACAAGGTCGGCCTCCCTCACTTCGCTGCCAGGATGAGCATGCGGCCACCGGAGGCAGGTAAGGTTCCTACCAGCGGTCGCATGGGCAGTCCGGGCAGCGAGGGAGGGGGGCCATTGGCCAAGCTGGCCCAGGAGGGGGCGGGGATGGCGTCGGCCATATCCCCGTCCCCACCGGGCCAGCTCGGCCGTTACACAGCCTCCCCCTACTTTCGCCAGCTATTTAGCTGGCAGAAATCCGAGGAGGCCGATAGGGCCGGCACCAGTTTACACCAGGGGAAGAGGACGAACGTCCCCTTCCCCGAGTAGACCTCCGGCCTGCCGCATGGCGGTCCACAGCAAGAATGGGATCTGGCAGGCGGCCCTGGGCCACCGGCTGGATCCTTATACAGGATTTTGCCCTTAATCTTATTTGTGCTCCGTAAAAGGCTTTGTGAGCTTCTTTTTTGTAGAAAAACAGTAAATAAATATTTGTAGTAATAATTCCCATGGCATGGTTATCTCTTCCCTTACATATTAAATATGGATAGGACACCATGCTACAATACCATAATTGCTGAAGAGGGTGGCCTTAGGCAATCTGCTCTCTGTCTCCCCCCCCCACATCTGCAATATGAGATAATAATCATACTGGCCTACCTTACAGGGTTGTTGTGAGAGAAATATATGTGAAGCAATTTCAACTCCACAAGAGTAACAGTGCAAGCCTGTGCATACCTACTCAGAAGTAAGACCCACTGTGTTCAATGGGGCTTACTCCCAGGAAAGCGCGTATTACAGCCTCGGTTTTACTACGTTCAATGAGGCTTACTTCCAAGTAAGCATGTATAGGATTTCAACATTAATTACCTAGTGATTACACTGATCAGTGCACTGCAACTGGGAACCCTGACTGCAACATTTGTCTTAACATAGCAGCCTGTCACTGCTGTCCTCAGCTGATTTGCGCTGCATGAGGGAAGATGATTGTGCAAAAGGGTGAAATCTTACCGCTGTAGTGCTTTGTTGAAGGGGGTCCCATCAGCCCAGCTCCACAGGTTTCTGCCAGTACTGTGAAGACCAGTCCAGACACTCACCTGCAGCTCTTCCTGTAGCCAGATCTGAGGAGGAAACACTAGAAGTTCTTTGCCACAGCCAGAGGCAGAACTTGCGCGGAGCTGATCCGGGCACAGGGGGCGCATTCAGCGGGGGGCGTACTTACCCTTGCGCTTCGGCCGTCTTCGTTTCGGCCCGCCTGCCCTCCCTGGAGTCCGTTTGGCTCCGAAATGAGACCAAAACCGGCGGGGGGGGTCAACGTGATGTCACGCAGGCCCCGCCCTTGCTCTGGGCGCCGGAAGGGCTTCCGTCATTTCTGGCCACAGCTTCACAAAGGCAAGCATGCTATGGGGATGCTAGGCCAAACTAGGCAGGATTGGCACTAAGCATGCTATGCCAAACTAGGCAGGATTGGCACTCCCAAAGCCTTTTTTGTGTTTAAGAAGCAGCTGTGGGGGACATGGTGTGAATCTGTCTCATGGCACGAGAGGGGGCACTAAGTCTTTCGCCTCTTAGCAATTGCCACTTAGCAATCATGAGTAATTCTGTTCTTTGTGAATTTCACTAACCCCTTCTGAAAGCCTCTAAGCTGACGATCTTGCATACATCACCAAAAACAGCAGCAGCATGTTTAAAAGTATACCGTTGAGGAAATGTCCATTCTCCCAGCTTTGGATACCTACGAAGTAGCCTTCTGCTGAATCAGGCCCCTGGTCCACCTAGCTCAGTTTGTCTGCACTGACTGGCAGCATTTCTCCAGGTTTCATATGAGGGCCTTTCCCAGCCTGACCTGGAGACACTGCCAGGAGTTGAACCTGGGATCTTCTGCATGCAAAGCAGGGATGGCTCTATCTGTGAGCTACTGACTCATTTCCCAGATTAATGTGTAGCAGCCAGCAGCAGCATAGCAAAGGCAAGGGAGCAGACCACCCTGGGGGGGGGGGGTTGACAGTATCGTCGAGTCTGCAGCCCACACTGCACTTCCATGAAGAGGCCTGGAGCGGCGAGCAGGGCTCCATTTCAGCAGCGGTGTTTTCAGTGAAGGGCCCTCTCGCTTGCCCTTGGCTCCATACAGCCCAAAATCCTCTCCAAGTCCCGGTGATCCAGAAGCAATTGGAGGTGACTTGGTGACATGATGATGCCATCGTGTCACCACCACCACACTACTTCCAGGCTGCCAGGCCCCGTGCCTACGCACAAGTTTTCAAGGATGCCGCTGGCAGGCAGCCCCTTTGCAGGCTCGGTTCAAGCCAATCCCATCCCTAAACTCAGACTGAGGAAGCTTCTCACCAGGTCTTCAGGGCTGTTCAGCGTGACCAAGCTCCCACCGTGGAACCTCTGGCAGAATTTCAGCGCCTGGCTCCACTCGAGGGCCACGTCCAGCATGAAGATGAGGCACTTGTCCTTCCTGGATTTGTCCCAAGAGTGAGGGCAGTGCACATCTGGCAAGGAAGCAGCAGACAGAGACCGGGTGTGAACTGAGAACTGCATCCCAGCATCCTCAATGATGCAGCAAGAGATCGTGGGGCAATACGTTTGGGGTCACGTGTTGCTCTTGAGGCGGCAGTCGGTTGTGAGACAGCCCAGGTTAAGGCTCAGTCCTGAACGTCACCTTCAAAACACTTGGAGTGGTGAAGATTGACTACACAGAATGAGCGCATGCTCATGACCTGGGTGGGGTGTGGCATGGCCAAGAAAATACGCACTCAGAGCAATTCCAGAAGGACTTGCTTGTTTGGCTTGCTTGTTCTTGGCATCTTCCTGCATTTTCTGGCTTTTTGACCCATTAGCAATTCCAGCCAGAACCCTGCCTCCAAAAAATCATTCACTCCTCTTGCTGCTCTAGCCAGGTGACATCCTCCTTAAATCCCTCCTTCACCATGAATGCCTCCTCCTAGGACTCCTGACCTCCCCATCTAGAATTCCTCTTCTCTCCCCAGACAGCGGTGCCAGCATGCACTGCCGCTCCTGCCCCTTCTGTCCTTCCAGGCCCAGGGGAAGAGGTGGGGAAGAGGGTGTCATGGCAACAATGTGCACTCAGTTGTGAATGGCAGAGGGAGAGAAAGACAAGGCAAGGCAAGGGAGAGAGCGGAGGGAGTGCCGTGGCAAAGCATAGCAGGTGGATGGGTGGGAGACTGGGCCTGAGGGAGTCCACTGAAGTTTCCGGAGCTTGGCTAAAGCAGGCCTGCCTCCACACTTTCCAGTGGGATTCTAGGCCTGCACTCCTGCTCAAACTGTGTAGGCCAGAGCCTCAAAACAAAATGGGCACTGCCACAACCCACCTGTAGCGGAGAGAATGCTAGAGTCAGACTGAGACAACCTGGGTTCAATCCCAATTCAGCCATGAAGCTCACCTTGGGCCAGTCACTAACTCCTAGCTTAGCCTACTTTACAAGGTTGTTGTGAAGACAAAGCAGACAAAGCAATGATAACTATGCATGCAGCCCTGAGCTCTTTGGAGGAAGAATGAGATAAAAATACTTTTGGAAACACACCCCTATCCAGAACAAAATACAAGGCTTGGTGGGTGCATTTTCCCAGGTACAGCCTGGTGCTTATGACTTCCTGAAACAAGCAGAAGCCAGAGAACAGGCTCTGCAGGCGCTGATCCGGCAGCAGGCGGAAGGAACTCCTGGCATCGGTGGAACAGTCTGAGCTGCTCAACAAGGAGACGCCATCTGGTGACACCTGCACAGAGCAGATGAGAAGGCAACACATTTATGATTTACCCAGAAATAGGGGGGCCTTGTTAAAATGTCTTAGTCAAGTCTACACTAAATCAGTTTCAAACCGGTTTAACTCTCATGAGTTTTTGTGCCATAATATTATTTTACCCACACAGAATTATTCAGACAGAGGAGGAAAGGGGAGCCATGGCAGTTAATCTGGTTTCAAACCAAGGGTGAAGCAGTCACAGAAGGTTCTTCATCTAGTCTGGACCCAGTTTCACAACAGATGAGACATGCACACCAACATGTCATATAGTGGGTCAGTGAGAATGTCAGTCCTCCTCCATGCGTCAGATGGAATGTCTGACTTTTGTTTTTAGAAAGCTTTTAAAAAAATGTATACAAGTATTCATCCTTCACCTTTCAAAAAAGAATGCATATTAAACTGCTGGTAGTGGTGAGATATGTGGGTGATAGTATGGTTGCTGGCCAATAGGGGTTTGCTATAGATACACTCCTGCCAACCTAGCAGTTCCAAAGCATGTTAATGTGAGTAGATAAATAGGTACCGCTTGTGGGAAGGTAAACAGCGCTCCGTGTTCCAGCCGCATGCTATGCGCTGCGGCAAGGAGAGTCATGCTGGGCACATGACCACGGAGGCGTCTTCGGACAACGCTGGCTCTTTGGCTTTGAAATGGGGATGAGCACCACACCCTAGAGTCGGACACAACTGGACTTAATTGTCAGGGGTCACCTTTACCTATAGATACACTACATTCAATGCTGGTAGAACAATTTGTGGTTGGGTTTGTTTTTTTTCTTTCATGTTTTTGTCCCCACCCCCTGCAAGGATGAAAAAAACAAATGTACAATGTGTTTTTGAGGGCAGCAAAATCACTTTCACAACACTTCCCCTGCTTTTAAAATGTTGCATCTCTATTCACCAAGAATATGGCACTGAAACTCCAGGAGTGTGACCCCTTCACTTTGTGAGAAGGTGGAAAAGAAGTATACCCCGGGACAAGGGGAAGGGAGATCAATCAGGTCTCAAGAAAAGAAGCGTGTATTAAAACCTGTATACAGAGTGGGGGGGGGGGGAAGAGAATCTGATATGGGGCTACTTTCAAAGGCACATATGTATCATCCCTTATCATACCTTCGTTGTGCCTTTCCTGGTCACCTGAGAGGTTTCTCGGGTATATCTGGGAAGGAGCACTTGCATGAAAGCTCCAATCCCTGAGATTCCCCCCTCCATTGTTAGATTGCTCATCCCCACAGCAGTGGGGACGGGGATGGGCACATCTACGCTGCTTACCAGAAGACAGGAGGGAGGATCTGCAACATTGCGCAGCCGGCCATTCAGCTGCAGCCCCCAGAACGCCCGCTGGTGGCACGAATTCTGCACAGGCTCAATGTAAACCCGGGAGCGCTGTTGATCAGTGCACAGGACCGAATGTTTCCACCTGAGCCGGAGGAGGCCAAACCACACAAAGGCTGAAACTAGGGGAAAGCAGACCAGACTGGTTAAGACAGGAACAGTGTTGATTTTTTTTTTAAGAGGCACCAGGGCTGAAGGTGCTTGTGAAGTCTCACTACTGCCTTCGCTTCAGAAAGCAACAGTCCCTCCTGCTGCCTGCTTCCCAGCAACTGTAGGCTTCCTCTGAACATGGACGTTCCATATACTATCATGGCTAATGAGAACATACGAAGAGCTCTGCTGGATGCCTGGATGCGCATATAATCAAGCATCCCAAATGGCCAACCAAATGCCTACAGAAAGTTCACAAAGCAAGGCAAGGAGGCAGAGCAACTCCCTTCAGCCCAGGGTGGCTCCTCCCATCACTTCTGGTCCAGAATCTCAAAACCACAGTGCTCAAATTGGGGACCAACCCCCTTGACTTTTGTAATGCCCCCCGCTAATATTTTGTGAAGGCTACAGGGGGCACAATCTGGCTACAAATGGGGAGTGTTATAGGGTAGCTACAGGGGAGCACTCCATACACCAACTCCATACCTGGGTCTTCACTTGGGGTACTGATGTGCACCGTCCCAGCCCTCTTTGCCACCAGCTGATTCCAGCTCACCACATTTCCAGGGAACTTCCACTTGACCCTGGAGGCTGCCAGTTGCTTCACTGAAAGCTCAGGGAGGGCTCGGTCCCACAGATTCACTCCGCTCAGTTCCCCCACGTAGAAACTGGTCCCTGAAATCCATAGCCACATGAACATGGCAAGAGCCTCTTGCCTGGAGGCAATGCAGTCAAACAAAAGCCCACACAGGCCAAACAAACGGATACTAATGGACAATTCCAAGCCCTTGGATTGCATGTTATGCTCATCTGCCAGAAGAAAGTTGGAAAAGGGGGGGGGGGGGAAGAACAGCTGCACAGATGTTACTGTGACTCTGGTACTGGCTGCCTGTGTGCTTGTTCCTGCACACTTGTAATAGAAGCCCAACCTGCACATTCGTTGCAAACGGCACCAGCACAATGCTTTCCACCAAATAAACTTGTCCTGAAGACTCATCCATTCAATCGCTTAGGGATGGGGAAGCAGCAGGTATCCAGGCTAAGCGCATTCAAAGACGCTTATTAATATTAGATGGTTACAATAATACAATAATATTAGATGGTTACTATACCCATGAGGTGGTACTACCCAATTTGGCTCTTTACCTAGCACACCATATAGAAATAATCTCTAGCAACCAAAAAAAATCTGCCTTGCGCCAGCACAGACCAATCAAATTAAGCCTATGTGAATGTTCCTGCATTCCACCTGGGGACTACTATAAACTACAGAACCGGGCACTACCAAACTACCACGCCCAATTTGTTGTCTCCCTCCCCCCCCCACCCCCACTTTTGTTTTACTTTACATCTAGCCTGAGGAAGAGTTCTGGTCAGGACTTTGACATTCGTTGCTCCTCATAAAGGTCTGGCCCTTCTTCAGCTACTACAGAGTGACTGAAGTCAGTGCTTAGCGACACAGACATGCCAGGCCTCAGGACTCACCTCTGCTGTTCACCTCCAGATGCCCCACACTCAGCGTTCCTCCCAGGGGAAGTCCTTTTTGCAGGAAACTGGTGAACTCTGCGTAGCGTGGTTCCCAGGGTTCCCCGTCAATGAAGACTTCAAAGGGGAGGACCCTGAGAGCACTGGAGACAGAAACAGCCACATGGTGCCAGGCTCCATCCAGAAGGGAGCTGTGGGTGCCCCTGAACATTGTTGCCCTGCAAAGAACAGACAGGGAGAGGCTTCAGAGGAAAACTGCTGTCACCAGCAAGGTTTTAATCAGGGCTGAAAAATAGCTGAATCCCTAAACAGGGGTCATGTGTATGGAATACAGAGCAGAATTTGGTATTGGACCACCAGCTGACTCTCTGCTCAGGTAGTGAGAGATAGCAGGGTTGTGGAAAGAGCACTCATCTTCCAGAGAATCTCTGCTTTCATTTCAATTAAAGAAAGGCAACTTTCTAGACCACATGGGCTTAAAAGGATGCATGTGAAGTTGGTGAAAGCTCAAAGCAGGGCCCATCCATGAGGCGAGCAGCTGCTTCAGGCAGCAGATTGGTGGGGAGTGCCCGCCTACTTGCCTCCACTGCTCCTCTTTCTCCTTCCACCCCCTGGACTGGAAAAGGAAAAGTGGGACAGAGAGGAAACTGAGCAGAGGTTGGCACATCATCTGGTCAGAGGGAACAGCATTTGGCATGCTGCCTCAGGTGTCAAGGGGTTTTGGGCCAGTCCTGGCTCAAAGGTCAGACTGAACAGGAAGTCCCGTTGTGAGAGGAGGCAGGGCCTCAGTGGTGTCCAGAGCGCCTCACTACTCCCCGTGACTAGCAGAAGTTAATAAATGATGCTATTCCAGCAAATATACGTAACGTACATAATTTGGTCACTCAGCTTTTTGGGGTACAGAACATTGCCTTTGCAGGGTTGGAGCACATGCTTTGCATGCAGAAGATCTCAGGTTCAGGTTCAACCTCAGGCTGCCCCGGACATTCCTCTTTGCTTGACAGCCACTTCCAGTCACAACACACCCCACTGGGCAAGATGGACCAAGAGCTTGACCACGGCTGGCTCCTGGTTTCAGGAGGCCTTTACAAATTGCCCTTCGGGGCCCTCCTCCCACATGAGTGGGCCCCAAGAGAGTCACTCCAATGCCATATGATGGCAGATGGGTACAGAGGGGCCTCAGGGACCAGCAGTGGGTCCTCCTGAGGGCCCTGGGCAACTGCCTGACAATGCTGACCCCCAACACAATCCCCCGAGTCTGTCTCAGTATAAGGTAGCTGCAGGACAGGGTTGTGGGAAAACGTGGCTATTTTGGGTAAAAATTGGGATGATGGGAAAAATCAGGTGAAAACCTGGAAAATCAGGGTGATGGAAGAGGGGTTCTGCCCAGCATGGGTTCTGAAGACCACAGCTGAAACAGGACAACTGAAGGGTGCAAGACCAGACAAAACCCTCTGTAGGTTTCAAAGCAGGGAGTCCTCCCTCTGTGTCAAAACACGGGACAGAGACATCCACTCTGCAGGAGGAAACTCTGCTGCCAGAGGAAATGTTCTTTGTTCTTGGATAGTTCACAGCACTGCTTGCAGTGGTAAGGATGCCCTTACCCCTTGATATGGAATTCCAGTCCAGAGGGGGAGAGGAGGAAGAGCACAAAGTCTGGCGGTCTCCACTTCAAGGAATAGCTGATCAGACACATCTTGTGGGAGCCGGCATGGCTGCTCCGAAGCCACAAGCCAATGGTGAAGTTGCTCAGGTAGCGAGAGATGGCGTTCTCCAGCTGCAGGCTGTTGTCCCCAGGGAAGTGCAGGTCAGAGGAAAGGCGATACTCTGGAAGAAAATGCAAAGAAATCTTCTTCCAAACCTACACAACCAGGGCTGGCCCATCCATGAGGTTGACTGAGTCAGTCACTTCAGGCAGCAGATTGGGGAAGGGCACCTACTTCCATCTGCCCACTTGCCTCCACTGCTTCTCCTCTTCCCACTTCCTGGATTGAAAGAGGAAGGAGCAGAAGAAGTAGTGTGGGAAGAATGGTGGGCTAGAGTGTCAGACACCAGAGATGCTCTAGTCCACCACTCTCTTTCACACTTCCTCTTCTGCCCCAACCCCCTTTCCCAATCCAGGAAGCTTGGGAGAAGCAGAGGCTGACATATCACCAAATAAGGGGCTGGTCTTGGGCCAGTACTGCACATGGACCCCACACAATGGCAACAAAATCTCCCTGTTTGTTCAGGCAGCTCAGGAAGTCCCAGGACCAGATTGCTTTACTCCTCTGCATTTTCTCTCTCTTCCTCAACTCTTTACAGAAACAATCAGAGCCAAATTCTACAGGACATGGTGATAACACCCTGATTATCATCCAAAAGATCACTACTCACTCCCCTCCATGTTGCTGAAAGTTCTGCTCTACCTGCTGTGTGACATATTACTGGGGATATACATGCATCTATTTTTTAATTTTTTTAAAAGTCCTATCCTGCCTGCCTTCCCTGCAAGGCAACTCCAGAGGCAGAGCTGGGCAGGGGGCGGTGGGCCCCTGGCAGCGCTGTTGGGCCCCGGGCGTCAGGCGGGGTGTCACAGCGGACAGCGGTGGGGTGATTCAGGCCGTTTTGGCGGCGTGAGCGGGCAGCAGTGGTGACTAGTTTGGCCCTCCCACCCACCCTGCACCTCTGTCTGATAGAAAATGGCGGTGGTGGTGACGTCACTTCCGGCGCGGGGGGGAGGGGTTGGTCAGAGCGCCGCCACTGGGCAACTCAAGGTGGCTTGCAATCAAAATGAAAGCAAACACAGATCCAAAAGTCAAAGCAATACAAACTAATTACAAGGCAGCTTCAAGCCAACCCCAAATCTGCAGCTGAAAATCCCCAACAATAGCATGCACTGACTGCCACCATACATCACCCTTCCTCCAAAAGCAGAAAGGGAAAACCAAGTTCATACATGTCTTCTGCAGGAGATCAAGGTAGGAATCAGCCAGGCCTTGGGGGGGGGGGCATTCCACATGGGTTGGCATCACCACTGAGAAGGCCTTGCTCCAAGTGGCTGGCCACCATGCCTCAGAAGACAAGGGGGTCCGAGCTTGGGCCTGAGGTGATGATGACCAAAGCGTATGGGTTGGGAAGGCACATGTGGGATAAGACAGTATCCAGGTCCCAAATGGTTTGGAGCTTTAAAGGTCATCACCAGTACCTGGAGTTGAGCCCAGAAACAAACTGGTAGCCAACGCAGTTTAGGCAGGGTTGGGCCGATACGTTCCCATTGAGCAGCCCCAGTTAACAACCAGGCTGCTTCATTTTGTACCAACTGACATTTCTGAGCACTTTTCATGGGCTTCCCCAAAAGCAGTACATTCTTTTGTTTAAAGATATATTTGAAAAAGTTATGAAACCAGGGAGAACACACACATAGAGGGGAAAGTTGGAGCACACCTAAAAACACTATTTGGCCACGTCCTTGGCCCTCCACACATTCAGGGCTCGCTTGCAGAGGCAAGAGCGGAAGCCTGGCCGCCCAGTCTACCTACCCAGAGATGCGTTGGCCACAGTCACTCCTGTTATCCACAAGGAGCTCAGATGAGCAAAAGATATGTCTCGGGCGTTGGTCAACCGGAAATGTTCCTGGTGGTTGAAGAAGCTTGCGATACCATCAGGGTAGGTGATGAAACTCCACGTGTTGAGCCCAGGGAAAAAGGGCATGTGAGGAAAGTTCTTGAGCACTGAAAGGCTGCCGAGTTCAGCAATGACGCTGCCCTGCACATGGGTGGCGTCGGACTCAAGTCTGATCCGGAGAGGGGCGACATTGGGGTGGAGCCCAGTCAAAGACAGAGAGCAGGTAGAATGGGCAGATAAAGAGAAGACCACGTCGACGGTGGCATGTGGACCCATTCCTCCAAGGAGGGGAAAGTGCACAGGCTCTGGCGGACCACAAAAATCTGACAATATAGACAAGATGTACCAGGCCCACTAAGTCCAAGGGAGACAAACAACAGGAGCAGGTTATCAGTGGTGAGAGCTGGTACAGCATTGTGGCAAAGGAACTGGGACACGAATCAGGAAGTGCCCAGACTGAACTCATTAGGCAGACTTAGACAAGCCACTTACAACCCACCCCTTGACTAAGGCAGGACAAGCTGATGCTCTTCCATTGAGCCACCACCTCTTCCCTCCCTAAGGCCCAATGATTCCGCTGTGAGTCTCCCTCCGCCAGCCTCTCTGTGATACCCCTGTGGTCTTTCGGTTTTTGTTGCACTCACCATATCTGTGCTGACAGATGAATCCCGTGGCCTCGAATGGTGGGCGTGCGTTGCAAGGCCTAGTTTTCCACGTTCCGTGTCTGGCAACATCCGCTGGCTGGAAACTCAGCACCACGCACTGATCCACCGCCTTAGATGGGGCTTCTTCTAGAGAGAAGGAGGACTAAGGAGCAACTATCTGGCCTCTTCTACGGATGCCTCAGAAACCCCTGCTGCTATTTCAGTGACCCTGCTGCTGTGTCATCAACATGCTTCAATAACCTTTCTCCATCCCAAATGAGGGGAAGCAGAAAGGTCTGAACAGCTGCTGCTCATATGGAACTCCAGAAGCAGAGAGGCGCTTTTATGACATCCCGGATCACAGTCAAGGACTCTGGTGGAGAGGGGTGAGCAAAAGCATGCTACGTTTCAGGACTGCAGTGTTCTACCTGGGGCCATAAAATGAGGGGCTCCAAGACGTCCATACTCTTGAGGAACAGAAACAAGCTTACGTGGATGCCATCGGAAATAGGCAGGGGGTGAGGAGTCACTCCACTTCCACCCAGTCCCAAAGCGCAACCCGATCCACATGTGCCAGCCATCTTCCAGAAAGGCATCTACAAGGCAAGTGGCAGAACTCCCCTTGAGTTGACAACCTTTCAACCACGGTCTCAACCTACCTTGCAACTTACCTTAATACACACAAGTCAAGCCCTGGATCAGCATTTAGTCCCACCCTTTCCATTTGCGTCAGGTATAAAAAAATTAATATCTGAAAGCGGCATATACATGCTTATGAGCATACAAATCTGTCCTTCACAATACAATTCTATTCTGCCCAAATTTGCAAAAAAAGAATTTAAAGAGAATTGCAAAAAAAAAATCTTTAAAAAGAATTGCAAAATTCTTCCAGGCATGGGCAAGGGGAGCAGTGGGGAGTTACATAGTTTAACCCCACCTTTCCCCCACTGATGTGCATCCAAGGTGACTTACATAAAATCAAGAACATTTGACTGGGTTGGGATAGACATTGAGGTTTCTACATGTATAAACTGGATATTACAACTTGCAAGTCTACTGTGAAGTTTTAGACTGCTGCCATTTTTGAAGGTGAAGAACTGAACGGCAAACCAATTTGGCAAGTATCCTGCTTTGCTTACATGACAGGAAGGCATTCTCCTCCTCATCGCGAATGGTTGCTAAGTTCTCCCCAGATTCCTGGCAGAAAGATTGGGCCTCTCTCCAAGACCTCATTTCCCGGAAGGATGGGAAATGGAAGGCATAGCAGTGGGAGCGGAAACGGACCTTCCTAACAGAGCCAGGGAAGGCATCTAGAAAAGAACAATAGAGAGGATGGGCATTTCTAGTCTTTCTTGTGCCAGCCTAGTCATCGTTTTTCCACATACACTCCATCCACAATACAGTATTTTCCATGTGTTTTTGTGACCAGAGGACAGATCCTGCCCATTTTATCCTTTCCTGTTTCCACAGTGATTTGTTGTATCTGGGCTTGTGATACAACAAAGTCCCACAATTTCTTTTTTTTTTTTTTTACAACATTCCCCATTATGTATTCTGGTGGATTTTTATTTTTTTTTTGGTAGGTTGGGAGGTGGATGGTGGTGATGCAGCTCCGTTGCTTTCGCTAGGAGAGGTTTCTTTCTGCCCATACCTCTTGCTGGCATCTCACAGATGAAGGAGTTGTAGGCACGGCAGTCCCAGTCTCTCCACTGGCCCGTGTAGAAGCCCACGAGCTGTACACAGCGTCCTTTCTTGGGGTGACCGTGGAGCCAATTGCTGAAAAAAGAGCAGGGTTCAAAATGCATGAAGCAAGCTGGAGGAAAGTCCAAAAGCAGCAGCCGTTTTAATAGCTGGCATAACTGCAGAGCCGCTATCACATCTATTGTTCTTGAGCTCCAGTGTCGCCAATTTGTTGCCAGGCTAAATACACTCCTTAAGAATTCAAGAGACTTGAGGGAGCGGCACCATTTATATAGACCTGAAGTAGATGGGGCCATAGCTCAGGGGTGGAGCTTCTGCTTTGCATGCAGGAGGTCCCAGGTTCATTCCTGGGCAGCATCTCCTGGTAGGGCTGGAAATTTCTCTGCTTGAAGCCCTCTAGAGAGCTTCTTCTGGACAATACTGAGCTAAATGGATTGGTGGTCTGACTCACCATAAGACAGCTTCATTCACGTGTTCAACCTTCCTAAACACTGAGGAGGAGAACTTTCTGGCAGTCTCACTGTCAGGCTGGTGGCAAATAAGTTTTGTTGCTGGAGGGCCCTAAGCTTCAAAATTCAGCTTCCCTGCATTTTATGACAGACTTGGGAGACTGCCCCTTTTAAGCATGGCACAAAATTTGCCTCTCTCCCAGATCTGCCACCTGACATGAGACATTCTGTCGCATAGTGGAGAGTTTCATAGCCAAGCCAGCTCTGCATACAAAGCAACACACAAGCAGGAGAAGCCAGGCCATGATCCTGCTGCCTCTTGAAGGCTTTCCACCACCTGCTGCCTCTTGAGGGAACGTTCCACAACCTGCACCAAAGACTGAGCTTCTCTCCTACCTGTACCAGCTCTGCGATATTGGACTGCCATCCATCCAGACAAGCTGAGCACTTGCCTCTTGCCATGCCAACCCTATCCAGTACTGCAAAGCAGGTCCCCTGACACCATCTGTAAGGTCCCTCAGGAACATCTGTGCCAAGGCAAAGAAAGGTTAAAGATGGGCAGTGCCATTTCCCCCAGCAGTAAATAAGCAACCACTAAGAGCATTTCCAGAAGTCACTGCCAGGAAACTCCAAGGCTGAACTAGGAATCCAATGGGATTGAGACTGGGATTTATTTTTTCTAACTGGGACTGTGTGCTCAGGCCTTGGTGCCCCCTGCAGGTAGAGAAATGTCTAGCAGACCTCTAGGTGGAAAGATATTATAATGTGCTACTAATATTTGGGGCCTGTTAACACTTCCCTCCTGATATGCTTTGGTCCCAGCCTTCAGTTCAAGATCCAGCAACATACAGCTAGGTCCCCAGGTCCAAAGGCATACATTTGCTGGTTCTGGGTAGTGCAATTCACATTCCTGCCTGACCCCAACAGTCCCTTCCAGGAGCACTGTTTGGAAAATTGCCAGGTCAGAGGCTTCCCCCAACCCAAGATTCAAGAGGCGGGGCTTGGTGATGTCACATCACTGCATGCTACTGAATAACCAACAAACTCTGGTGCCAGGGTAAGACTGTCTTCAGCAAAGGGATGGGGGAGACTGGACAAAAACATCAGGGTGAGAGACCCTAATTTTTTTTAGAGTTTTCCCAGTGAAAAAAATTGCAACATTTTCTGTTTCAGACTCATGAGTGAAAAAATGCTTTTAAGGACAGTATAAATGCCAGTATAGACTCACAGTGGTGAAGAAAAGCACCTGTCTTACACAGGACCTGCCTGGACCCATCCACACTGAACTCACTCATGAGTACAGTCTGTTCTGGTCCTGCAGTGGATTCCTGGAGGCCCTATGGACCTGAAAGGACTGGGGGAGTGGACTATTCAATCCAGGAGCTCAGCTTTAGCAAAGCTTATCTTAATAAGCTTGCAAAAGGGACCAAGATCTTGCAAGGAGTTCTGTTCAGCAACTCAGGTTTTGTAAAGGCTTGTTTTTGCACAGCGGCCATCTCCCTAAATGTTTGGCTTTGATAGAGCAAGCTCTGCTTGAATCACCTGCAACATTGTTGGAAAACTGCAATAGAGACAACAACCACAAGAAAGGCAAATGAGGACATTCAGCCTTCAAAACAGGAGGTTGGTTGGCCAGTCTTCATACCAGGGCCTCCAGACTGTCTCCCTAGTTTTCTCCCCTTCTGTTCTCCTCATGTCCAGCTAAAAAGCATTCTCAGTCTGCAGGCTGTAAAAACCACATCTTACCTGCTTGCTGTAATCCTTGATGACGACCAATTCTGCCTTTTGGTCCCGACAAAAGATGCTAGCCTCATTCCAAGACAGAGCAGGACCAGCAGGAACATAAAAGCAAAGTTCATCCCTGTACGAGATCCACTTTGGAGGACACAACCCAAGTACTGTATGGAGAGGAACAAAGAAAATAAGAAGGCACTCTTTTCCTATTAGGCAGATGGTTTCAGTTGGGCCAGGCCCAAGAGTCAAAAGATCTGCTTTCCCATATAGTCAATGTTAATTTAATCTTTTTTTTAAAGTAGTATATTTAAGAGCATTGGTTATTATGGCTAATTTCTGTGCAGGTTCTTTTCTCCCTTTTTCATCTCCTGGCTTCCCCCAGCATTCTCTCACCAGAGTTTGCTAGGACCAAGCCCAGCGCTACTCGGATCACCTTCTGGTACAACTCTGCTCTGCCCATAACAGCCAGCCTGTTTCCCTGAAATCAGAGTGACGTTAGTTTAGTTAGTATCCTGTCATTTCTGTGATACAAAATCCCCCTCCTATGGATTCATCTCCAAGAAACAGATGTTACACAGTTCCTCATGCCCTTCACTCAACGCAACCAGTTTGTTTGATAAAGTTGCAATCAGCAGACCTCAGACTTGGCAGAGGTCCTCCAGCCTACACCAGGTGCAGAATAGTAGCTCAGGGTAGGCAGGCATAAGAATTAAGGAACAAGATACCTCTGAGCACAAGCTTGCTTGGCCTAGGAATTTGTTTTTGGTGCCAGAATGGAACTCTCAGTCCTCTTGTACACAAAAAATCATTCCTGGGTTTCCCCTTCCAACCTTAAAACCTTTATCTCCCCACACTGTATTTATGGTTTTAAGAAGGCTGACATTTCCTTCCAATTTTTTTTTGGGAAATATTTTTTACAGATGGAGTTTCTAACCCTTTTTAATGGAGGCATGTATTGAGTTGAGGGAGGTAGTTATTCTAAAGGATTACTTAACGACAGACACAGAATTAAAAAGTGATCTCACCACCACACACCCCAAAAACCCTTCCTGCTTTGGGGTACTCTACGATTTGTTCTAAGCAGGCCTTGTTCTTAACTTCTTGACTTAAGCAACCCGTCACTAGGCCTTAATAATGAGGTTTCTCTTTAATTATTTATGACCACATAGTGGTGTGTTGTTTTTTAATGGCCCTAAGAAATAAATTGGACTTGGGCACCACTACAACGAAAAAACAAACTTCAAAACACACACGCACACACACACACGGAGTCAGTCTAGTGAAAAAAATTATCCAGGATGGCTACCACAATAAACTCTTAATAGGTGTTGCTTTTAAGCAGGCAGTTCCTAGGCCTAAATAATGCCTGAGGTAAGAAAACACTAGTTTTGTTTTGAATAAATAACCATAAGAAATAGGTTGTTAGAAATAAATAGGCCATAGAAATATGCATTACCAATAAAATAATAATGACTACAGCCAGGTTGGTGAAAAAAAAAATCAGGTTCAGGAACAGCCCTTAACCACTTTTAAACAGGCTTTATTAAGCAGCTAGCTACTGGGCCTCACTAGACCTAAATAACTTAGGTCTGACCTTGATTACCACAATTTTGTGTTTTGTTAAATAGCCCTAAGAAACAGACCATTAGAAATAAATAGGCCATTCAAAATAAATATTACCAAAAAATAATTCAAAAAAAAAAAAAACCACCACCACCCTACTACTGTATAGCCAGAATAGTGAAAAAATGTTTAGGCCCGGGGCAGGGACAGCCCTCTGTTAACCACCTTTATTTTTTAACCCACAACTCCTCTAAATACACTTTGGTTAAGCTGTCAGCCATTAGGCCTCACTAGGCCTTTAAATGAGACCTGAGTTTAGTTATCACAAGTTTTTAAAAAATGTCGCCAAGAAATTGGTTATGTTATTAGAAGTACAATGGACCTGGTCTGTTACTGAACAACAAACCCACACAGCCAGGCTGGTGGAAAAAAAATGATGTGGCAGCAACTTTGAGAGAAAACTTAGTCAGCTGCAGCCAACTAGAGCCCTTCCATGATGAGAGGAATGGTAACCATCTTTGTGAAAGGCCAGCTGTGCCTTTAACTGTTCCAGAGATGGCTGGGGGAATTCAACAGATGCAGCTTTCCCTTGATTACTAAATCTCCCGTTCTGGGGATAGTTGCACTTGTTCAATTTCTGGTTTTCTGTCAAGATTAGGTTGTTGGTGCCAACTGGCCCAAAACAGGCCAGGAACAGGAAGGCACAAAAAAGCGTGTGCACACACACACCCCCAATATCTTCATTATTTCCCTACATTCTATTAGATTATATTATTACTGTATTAAGCTATGCTGCTGCCTAGGGGAGAGGCACACTGCTCATGCTCCAAAGCACTTGTCTGAGGTGTAAGAGGCCTAGAATTAAAGCACACACACAAACATACCTAAAAAAAATCAATGCATACAGTGTGCTATTGACGCTGTAGACTTGCCAAGAAATGGAGTCAGTTCTTCTTGACTAGAATTGTCACCACCACCACCACCACCACAGAGAGAGAGAGAAGCATAACAGGCTGAAGTCCACAGGTGTGTCTTTTCTTAAATGGAGATGCAGTGATGGGTAATATTGGGGCCCAGCCTTGGAAACTGTATAATTTGAATATTGAAAAAGTCATCTTGGAGTAATTAGGTTCTTCGCCTACATGAGATGCACCTTATTTGGGGGAATATTACTCAAGCTCACAGAGTGAATGTTTCCTTTATGTCCTGACAATAAGACTCTTGAAAAGGAAAAAAACATATTCAGTACAACCAGTTAATATAACTGTATTTACTTAGTTGAATAGGTTTAAAAAAACAGCTTGTGTCAGCTGGAGTGGCAAAACCTGCTTTAGAAGGCCTCTAAAACAACCTTCTTATTTGTATTGACATTCCTAAGCCAAAAGTGAAACTAATCCATTGTTTATTAACCTAGAAACAAAATGCATAGCAAAAAAGGGTGATAATCCAATTATCTTTAGTGCTTGGTGGGGATCTTTGCAATGTAGGCTGACCCTGCTGGAAGCGGAGATGGCTGGGGGGTGATGATGGTGCACTAGTGGGCAAGATGTGGCTGCACAGATGCCTAACCCTTTGAAAGAGGAATGACTTGGGGAAGGTAGGGGCGATGCAAAGCCCCAACTGTGGGGCAAGCCAGCCTGGCCTAGAATTGGCCCCCTCAGGTGTCAATAGTGAGACTCACAAAGTGGAGCCCCCAAAAGTGGTACTTGGAAAAGTGCTATCTGGAAGGGGGGGAAGCCCTAGATTGGCTAGGTTCAAAGGTTTTTGAAGACTTTTCAGGACTAAGGTAAAGGTGACCCCTGACAATTAAGTCCAGTCGTGTCTGACTCTAGGGTGTGGTGCTCATCCCCATTTCAAAGCCGAAGAGCCAGCGTTGTCCGAAGGCGCCTCCGTGGTTACGTGGCCAGCATGACTCTCCTTGCCGCAGCGCGTAGCATGCAGCTGGAACACGGAGCACTGTTTACCTTCCCGCAAGCGGTACCTATTTATCTACTCGCATTAACATGCTTTGGAACTGCTAGGTTGAAGACTTTTTAGGACTACTGTTCCTCTAATTGAAGCCTTCCTGTTTTAGCCCATTTTATTTATTTAATTACTTTATTTAAAGAATTTCTACCCTGCCTTTCTCCCAAGAAGGGCAATTAAGGCAGCTCTATATAGGAATAGTTCTATAACTTCCTGTTCAGCATGGCCAGAGGAACTGCCTCTTGATTAGCCAGCTTATGTTCTCCATGTGTGCGGAGAGAGGGGGGGTATGAAACTAGCGGCTTCATTCCTCCCCCCCCTTTCCTTTCTTAAATAGTGAAATAAAAGAAAGGAGGGGGGGGAAATAGAAGGAAACCTCTAATTTAACACACATACCTTGCAGGGCAGAGAAGCTGGTTAATTAAGGCTCAATTTATCACTGACTCCTGCAGCTGCACTGAACAAGAAGCAGAACCTGCAAAATAGGAAGCTTCCACTTAACATTGGAAAGGACCTTTGCTGAACTGGACTGCCTTGATAGTGGACATTATGGAAGGAGCATGGCCACTGGGAAGGGCATTGCTGGTTAATATTGTTGTAGCCCTTGCCTACACTGGGCAGGGGGTTGGACTAGATGAGCCCAAGGGTCCTTCCAATGCTGACAATATTCTGTGGTGCTATGCGAAGTTTGTGTGAAACTCCATTTTAATTCAACTTCTAGTCAACTGCAGAAAAGCAATGGCTTAGCTAAAAAGGACCCTAAAGCGGAAGCAAATAGTTCTCCTTGCAGCCTTCATTCAAGGAGGTGGGCTGTGACACACACACCCTGACAGCTTGGAGCAGCTCCCAGATATCATAGGCCGTTAAATAATGGTCTTATTATCTACCATCAAGTGCTAAATATACAAAAACCTTTGTAGAATTTTGACTTGTAGGAAAATGTCAATTCATATTTCAACACTTCTTTTGCAGGACGTGCCACCAATTTCCCCTCCTACAAGGAGCTTGTACATTTTGTCTTCTTCCCCACCACACTGTGTCCATATAACTGAAAATGAGTGTGCTCATTTTAGATAGGCAAGATGCTACTGCAATAAGATAAAAATTCACATGCTTTAAAAGGCATACAAGAAACACATTTGCAAAAAGATGCACGCATTTTTTTAATTAAAAATCAATCAGAATATACTCAACACATATGCACATGATGCATCCAGGGGGAAAGAAGACATGAAATTATTTTTAGCGCTGGGTTGCTTATTTATGTCACAGGTGACTTGACTGGGTAAGTGATGCTGTTCAAGTATTCCGAGATGGGCTGGATTCATTGCTTTGTCACTTTCCCTGACCTAAACTCAGGGTGGAATGAAACTAGAAGTGAAATGACGTGATGAAAACAACTAAACACACAATTAAAAATGAAACCATCTCAGTTTCAATCCTGCAACAATTCTTGGCAACCAGAGCTCCTCAAATCAGCTTTTATAGTCCAGTATGGTCAACATCTGTGATCAGTCAAAGTTAATATTTTTCCTTACAAAAAGAGAGACTATGCACATGTCCACCTGTACATCAGTGTGACCTGTTTCCAACTTTGTTTACTCGTTTTGTGCTTGTATGTGTCCATCGATTTCTCTATCTGTCGCCAGCTGGACCTCCTCCCCTTTTAATTGTTCAAATTTTGTACATTATTCCCCTAGCGTTAGCAGCACGTAAAAAAGATGTATATCTGGCCAGGCACAGTTTGAATTCAATTGTTAAAAAAACAAAATCTCACACCTTTGCGATCACTTCAAGCAGCCCAGTCAGAATGGCTTCCAGAATGGGCAAAACCACAGCCCCACACTAACCTGATATCTCCCCCCCCCCCCCCGATCATTCAATATCCATCTCAATATCCGAACCTGGAACAGGTTCTTGTATAACCTGGTGTAAGGAGCCAAGCCAATAGGGTAGGATCTATTACCCAAGTCCAGTTGCAAATTAGATTAATTCTGTGGGCTGTGCAGGTGGCTGTTGAGATCAAAATCCACAAGGGGGGGCCATCAGAAAGGGAGGAGAGGGGGTGAGGAAGGCCGAACAAGCAGAAAGCCTTGGAGATATTCTTGCTTGCTTCCTGCCATCACCAAGAAACCATTCAGCAATAGGGGTTCACCTACCTCAGAAGAGTTTATATACTGCTCTCAGCCAATCAGGAGACCAGGCTGGGAGCCAATCAGAGCTAGGGACGTTGTGGCAAAGTGGGCCACCTTGAGGAAAACCTTGGAATTGCAAGCTTGCCAATGGCTGTTCCCACAGCCACTGGAGGAACTAAAGCCCCTAGATCTAGCTTCACTGGGGACCAGTCCTGCCACCCAAGCTAAAAGCTAGGTCAGCCTTGGAAAGCTGCAGTAGTGCCACAGCAAAGACACTGGTCACAGCAGCTGCTCTGTGGGAAATATGACCGTGGCAATGTTTCCTGGCACAGGCCTGTGGGCTGCTGTGTGATTGGCTTCTCCTTGGCGGGCATTTTTGAGGCCAGCTCAGGCTCCATCTTGCCTGCCACTCGAGGGTGCTCCTTCTCGAATTTGACCGCTAAGAAGGCCGTGAGGTCCAGGTCAAGCATGGTCACCCCTCCTCGGGGGGTGGGAGTGTTTTGGCGGCACTGTGGGCAAGGGATCCACCACTGCTCGTTGGTCACTGTGTTGAGGCGCCTGATGCAGGTCTGGCAGAAGGTGTGTCCACAGTAGAGACGGCGTGGCAAACGGGCCGACAGGTCGTAGGAGCAGTAGCAGATGATACAGTCAATTTTGTGACTGCTACGGCTTTGGATGAGAGTCTCAGACTCTGACCTCAATTCTTCCGCTTCGCTGCTTTCGCTCCGCAGATCCTGAGACATCCTAGTGGGCAGAGACAGAGATAAATGTCCTTTAGTGCTAGTCCAGACCCTCAGAATAGCCACGTTTGCACAGCACAATCCTATACATGTTCACTTGAAAGCAAGTCCCACTGAGTTCAATGGGGCTTACTTTCAGATCCATGTGCATAGCTCTGCAGCCTTAACCTGCTAACTTTGCAAGTTGCTGCTATTTGACCCGTGGTTAAAGTCAAGAAGGAGTCAATATTTGTAATAATTGTATCCACATTCCTAATTAATGCTAAAAGAAGTTTAACCTGACTCAGACAGCTGAGCTTTTATTCTGATACAGTAGGTATCAGTCTTGGTCATTCTGCTCTGTTTATCCAGGATCTAGACAACTCCGGTTCAGCTTCCAAAGATGTTCAGGTCTTGCATAGCCTGTTTGCAAAACCTGGGACCTAAGCTGTTTACCTGCTTAGGTTTAGCAAATGCCACCCTACTGAGACTGCACAAGAGCTGTGACCCTAATCTAGCAGCTTGGTGTCATAGGTTTCTTGAAAACAAATGTAAGAGTTACCTTGTGGAAACAGACAGAAGCTCCCTAGTCCAAAATACCAGCCAGATGCCCTGCGAAGCTCACAAGTGGTTTGCCTTCCCTGTGGCTTGCTCCAATATGAGCCAGAAATGAGGGTGCCAGGGAATTTTTGGGCAAAAGCTGCTTGTAGAACTCTTACCTTCATAGTCAAGAGAAAACGACTGGGAGTGAGCAGCGGACTCCATGACAGTGATGGGGTAAGGGGACACCTCACCTCCAAGCTGGGATCTGCAAGCACCTGCTCCTCCACCCTGTCCTGTTGCCAGAGCAACCTGCATGCAAATATCTGATGGGAGACAACGTACCTTTCCTGCTCTTCTTGCATCCTCGCTGCCCCCAGGACACAAAAAATGACCAGCACCCCAACTCAGTACAGTCCCTCCTGAGAAATGAGAGGAGGCTGATGGCCTCTGTGGGGCTTCTCGAGACATCTCCCACATATAAGCCCATCTCTGGCTTCCCACTCCGGTAATTATAGGAGGTTCACATTTCAGACACAGTTGTGCTACTGTATCTGCCACAAGGAAGCCAACCTCCCCAGATAGAGTTACTCTTGCCCTGGCTGACAATAGGCTCCGAAATACAATAATGCACTCTCCGGCCGCCTGCCTTCCTGGGCAGAGCTTCATATTCATCCCTCCGGCAGCTCCCCGGATCTCATTAGTAAAACGAGCCATCTGCGAGAAGCCCTTGGGCGTCGGCTGGCACACCGGACAGTCCTATCAGCCGAAGCTTTTAGACTGCCTTGGCCTTTAGTTGCCCTCTATTTCACCACACCTCGGGCCACCTTACCTAATTTTATAATCATGTCATCACCATGCGTCAAGAGGTGTAAAATTTACCTTCCAGTGGAACCGATTTAACATTTCACTGTTTCTTTTCCCACTGGCACACCACTGAGGAGGAAGGGGGAAGAAGTGGCCTGTGTATTGACTTAAGTAGATAAACAGAAAATAAGCGGTAGAACCAGGAGCCCGTGACAGGCACCGCCACCGTCAACAATGATCGAGAGGTGACCCTTTTCGTAGAGGCACCCACCGCTTACACAGAAGGAGAAAAACCAGCTCATGTCCAGGACTGCACAGACATTTCCTGGAAGGGCCCCCAGAACATGCAGCAGGGCTGGGACTGGTCTAACCACATTCCCACCCCTTTACTGCAGGGCAGAAATAAAACGCACCCAGAATTCTCCTAAGTTTGTGGCTGGCCAGATCAGTTCCAAGAGCGGTGGGGGTGGGGGTGGTTCAAAAGTTAAATATGTAGCCAGTGCTCTCATACTGGAGCCCTTTAGTGCTGCGGGTGCAGCAGCTGTACGCGGAATGGTAATGGAGGCTCCGCAGAGTGTTTAAGGCAGGCAACGTGTACATCTTCTCCTATCCTCCACATTTCCCCTTCCATTGTCTCCCTCTTTCTTTTCCAATCAACGGACTGGGAGGAGGACAGCAGAGGTGATTGGATAGACAAAGGTAGACACAGCTTGCTAGTCTGCTGCCTGAGGCAACCACTTCAGTTGGCCTCATGGATGGGCCTTCCCTGCTCATCACCTCCCCTTACTAGTAACTCCTAGCAGATACTCAACTGTGGAGCCGTCTCTTTGCGGTGTCTTTTTTTTTTTATTGCCCCATGACAGCACTGCCTCCTGGGACATACGGGTAATTAAAAAGGCCACCACAAGGAGGTGGAGCTCCTGCCAGGAGCTTCAAGTAACAAATACTGTACTTGATTTTAAAAAAATGAAAACTAATGATGACCATGAATAAAATGGATTCCCATTTCTTACATTCATTCCAGGTTGCGCTAGTATTGGAAAAGGATATGAATGGGGCTGATTTGCAACCAGTTTCATTCATCCTGAAAATGAATGCACTTTGTCTACCAGGAAGACTCTACCAGGAAGTGAGTTTTGGCACTACTTTTCACGTGAGAAATTAAGCGCTTTTGCCCTCAACCTTTCCAACATGGGTGCTTACAATTCTGAGTTGACCTAGCTGAAAAAACCACCCACAGAGGGGCCCATTCCAGAGACAAGTATCCTTTCTCCTAATGACAATTCCCTGCCTTGTCTCTCCAGGAACAGAAAAGCAACCGCTAGTATCTGTTGATAGCAAGTGGTGTTTCACATGCAAAGTTGCCCCACCCAGAGCATCAGCCTTGAGCAGGCAGCCAGACAAACCTAGTGCCCAGGATGTGCCACGCAGCCAACACCAGGGGAGCTCAGGCTTCTTCATCACCACACTATGGACGTTGACCTCTGTCAACCTCAAAAGCTGGCATACCCAGAACGTTCTACTTCTATTGACTCCGCTTTCCTACTCAGTGAAAAGCTGAGCTGTGACGTTGCGGAACCCTGCCTGCCCTCTGCAGGAACCACTGCAGTCCATTCACACTCCAGGGAAAGGTGACAAATGTTAACCACTGACATAGAAATCTGGCTATTTAAAACTACTGTTAAAAAAAAATCTCAGGATTTCTGTCAAAATCACAAGAGTTAAACAGCAGTGCAATTACTATATGTTCTTTTGCCTTCTGGTTTTATTCAGAGTACACAATTCAATCAATTATGAACATTAGTTTTTGGTTCTTCCTCTTGGCAACAGAATCCATTTTCTACCAGGGCAGTGCCAGGCAGTTGTTGAGAGAAGCTTTGCAGGTAGCACCCAGTCAATACTCCCACCCCTTCACCCTCCAATGTCAATTACTTATTTTACTTTCTACAGGTGACCCTGGGCACTGCAGAGCCCCGTTTTCAAGTAATCTAGAAAACTGCTATAGGTCAGAGATAAGGCATCAGATGGTTCTGGGTGCAGAACTTGGCACCTCCAGTTATTAAAGTATCAGGTAGCAGCTGGAGAGCAATGGCCAGTCAAAAGACAATACTAGGCTAGATGAAACGATAATCATAAGGCACCTTCATGTGGTGACAGGGGGATGGAGGTAGACTGATGCTGACAGGGGAGGCTCTATGCCACATTGAATACACTGCTTGACTTCTGAGGAGCAAGTGACCTTTGGAGCAAGCGTCCTTGGAACATTCCACTAGCAGGCCATCATCCCAGTAAACAAACCTTGCACCAACTTGTAGTTGAGATAAGGAAAGGCAGAAACCTCTTGAGAATGCAGAAAAACTGGGCAAGTCCAGCAGGAGAGCAGCAATAGGGAGCATGTTGTGGGTCAACGTAGCTATTCCAAAGCTCAGCCTGTACATAAGAGAGAGAGGGAGAGTGTGTGTCTGCGTGTGTTACAGCTCTGCTCCAAATGAATGGGATCACTGTTATTATAATCGCTATACCGTCATCCATGTGCAGAGCACTTTACAAGAATACAAGAGGACAAGTCCCTGCACCAAGGAGCTTACAATCTGGATCCTGAAACAAGGGAAACAACATAGGAAGAGGAGAGAAACTGAGGCGAGGTGAACATGGGTTAAAATATGCAATTATTACAATTATATGTTCTGAGGCTTCAACAAGACTGTAAGCGTAGACTGAGAGCAAACTCATTTTCGGCCACCAGTTCTAAGTGGAAGTCTCAAAAATAATCTAAAAATAAAATAAAAAGTGTCCTGCACACGTGTCATCGTATAAAGTCAATATTTTTATTTCCGTTGCACATGTGCATTGATTTTCCATGATTGTTTACTCTCTTGGCTACTTGTATTCCTCTGCATGGAGCACTAGAGTACGGAGGGCAGTGCCTTAGAAGAAGGGTGCTCTAGCCAACTCTTTCAGCCCAGGAGGACCAACGTTAAAAACTGACTCCTAGATTGTCTCTGCTGCCTCTTAAAACTGGAGGTAGGAGAAACAGCTAGCATAGGATTGTCTGGAAGGAGTTTAAGGCCAAATTATTGTTAGCAATGTGCAAATGGCTACAGCAGTTGGGAGTCATTCGGCAGAAGTTCCAACCAGAAACGGGTGGCAAATTGCCCCCGCACCAACAGAGAGAAGCTAGGAGATGACACAACAGCACTTTGTGCAGCAAGGGCAGCATTTCCTGCAACAGGGGCAACAACAGTGACTGTCATTATCACTCGTCGTGGGGGGCCCATGGCTCTTCCAGTGGAATGGCTCCGGGGATCCTCTACCAGGCATCTTGAGACTGGCATAGGGGTTATAAGGCATGGCCCATGACTCCTGCGTCTGGATTTTCTGCCCGGTCCACCTGCTGTAGTCCTCCTGCTGGTTGGCCTCTCTCTCCTTCTCCCGGGATGCCGGGTACGTGGGCAGGGTGCTGGGGTTGAAGATGATGGTGTCTGGGGTCAGGTCTTCGCCCAGGTAATACTTCAGGAATCCATCCCTGAGCTGGGCTCGGGGGATGGTCACGCTAGCGTAAGGGTTTTCTATGGTGCTCCCCTGATCCATGACTCCTCCGACGAAGGGCAAGGCCACCACTCCCACTCTAGTTCCTTGCCAGTGAAAATGGACAGAAGGAGCACTTCCTGCTGCTCCCAGCAATGCGTCAGAGAGGAATGTGGTAGTGGCCCAGCGCTCCTCAGCAAACTCCTGTTTGACTCCTATCAGCTCTGGCTTGGAACAGTGGGCAACAAACGGGATATTTGCTGGCAGCTGCGTATCCACCTCACCAACTTGCTTCAACTCCAGTGGATTACTCCAAGCCTAAAAAAGAAGTGGGTTCACAGTTACCACCATGGTTCTCCTAGCATGCCTGCCTAGGGAGTTGTTTCCCTTAAAGTGTAGCCCACCCTTCTCCTCCACACTTCCTTTTCCACTCGATCCCCCTCTTTCTGTTCAAGAGCAGAGAGGAAGACAAGGAGGGGCAGAGGGGAGCTGCATTTGGCATGGCAAGGCCCTCTGCAAGGGGGGGCAGTGGTGGCATTTGGGGCAGCTTCCAGCACGAGGTGCTCTCAGACCAACCCTGGAGGCAGCTTGCAGAGCTGGCTAGCCGATGATGAGGGTTGACTGTTACCCTGTTCATTCGCACTCAGCAGCCGGTTTGTTTACTGCTAACCCTGTCCTTCCTGCATCTTGCGCATACCCCACAGCAGACCCAATGGCGGCTCTCGGGCAAGCATCCAAAACCAATATTTTGAGTTTTTCCGCCACTGCTGAGCTGATTGCTTCCCCTCACGACAATGGTGACAAGGAATACAAAAGGCACCCAAGATTGGGAAGGAATGTGGGGCAGGGGGCATGAGAGGGAGGCAGGGCTCCCACCTGCCAGGTCTCCTGGGCCTGGTTAACAGTTGTGTGAGAGGCAAAAGTTCAACAGGTGATGCCCTTCCCTTAGGAGGTATGGACTAGATCTCCCTATCACTTCCTGAGAAAAGCTGTTGAGCATTTGTACACCACCCCTCCTCCAAAAACCCCATTGTCACTTTTTGTACACTTGCTTCTTTGCCTTTAACAGCAGCCTGACATGCAGAAGTTCAACAGGTGACATTTTCCCCAATCACTTTGCAGGGAAAGTTAACCCTTTTGAACTACTAGACCTTCATTCTCCAAAGAGCTTAAATTCACCACGTTTCCTCCCACCTCCTGCTCTTCTGCCTTTCTCTGCAGTTTTGACATGGCAAAAACCCTTCAGATGAAGCTTTTCCACCATGCCAAGAAAAGCCTTGCCTGTTAATCTTGTGTGTGTGTGTGTGTGTGTGCGCGCGCGCGCATGCTGTCACAAATATGAATCAAAAAATCAACCAGTAACCACCACCCATTAAAGTCCAGCCCTAATGCACTCCTAGGCAAGGAGCAAATGCCCCAAAGGTAAATATCATTCAGAAAATAAGGAGAAAATAATTCCTTCTGGGCCCAGGAAGATTTTTGCTTATGTTCCTTAGCAAAATGCTATGATTCTAACAGAATCTGATAGTAACAATCATATTTGAGCAAAGGGGTCACACCACGCATATAATGTAGAAGAGATACGTTTGGAAGACACAGGTTTTCACCTGAAAACAGGTTCTGTAGCTCAGCCTTGCCTCAGATGCAAGTCAGATGCAAGTTTGGGCACAAACATATGCCCCATCCCAATACGTTTAGGGTCTAGATCAGAGGGTCTAGATCAGACTCACCGCGGATCCGGCGCGTTCCCCACGAACACCTGTTCCTTCCTGGTACCGTCCTCAAGCCGCTACAAGCCACAGACCTGCCAGCCGCTTGCCGTGTAAATGGGAGGGTCACTTGCTCTGATTCGCTCCGAGACCCGCCTCCGGGAGGGGCTGGGTTGCCGCGCCCTTTTGCCACCTGGGCGGCCCCTCCTGCCCTGTCGCCTCCCCAGCATAGACTGCGGATTAGGTCACCGTTTGCCTTCCGTTTCACTCCACCCAGCCAGAGGTGCTTTTCTCCCCCCGCCCCCCGCCTCTTTCTTTGCCTCGTAAATGTAACTTTCTAATGTTGGGGACGGAACGGACCCAAAGACGATTAGGAGGACTTGATAGATGGGCTCTCATGGCGTGCAGAACGTCGTTCAATGACGTCATCTATCTATGTATGGAAATACGACCACCAGGCAGGAGGCTGGCACCTGGGCCAATTGCTGGCTTTTCTCTCTCTCCCCTCCCCTCCCCGCTCTTATGCACAAAGGTTTCGTTCACCCACCCACAATGGTACACAGGAAACAAACGTGGAACAAAACCACATAAAAAGAGCCCTGCAGGATCAGGTCAAAGTCCACCGTGCCCAAAGTCCTAGTTCCAACAGCTGCCACTCAGACATCCCTAGAAAGCTCACAAACGGGAAACGAAAGCAATGGCCATTCCTGGCAGTTTGTCTTCAGCAATTGGTATTCAGAGGTAGCCTGCCTCTGAACATAGAGGTTCAACACACCCACCATGGCTAATAGTCATGGATAGCCCTTATTTTCTTCTACGAATTTGTCGAATTCCCTTTAAAAGCCATCAAAGCTAGCAGTCATCACCACATCTTGTGGCAGGCAGTTCCAGAAGTTATTTCTGCATTGTACGAAGAAGTCCGTCCTTCTGTCTGCCTGAATCTCCTGATTAACTTCACTAGATGATGACCTCAAGTGATACTGTGATGTGGAGTGGGGGGGGGGAACTAACCTCTGCCCACTTCCTTTGCACCAGGTGTTATTTTGTAAACATCTATCATCATGACCCCCCCCCTTTACTTTTTTTCTCAAATGATGATCCCAAGTGCTTTAGCCTTTCATTGCAGGAAATGTGCTCTGACTCCCAGGTTATTTTGCTGGCCGCCTGCACCTTTTCCATGCCTGGGGCTACTGGCAGCTTTTGTGGCTTGGAGGCTTGGAGGATATATTGGCAGGTGGCCCAGGAAGTGGATGGCTACACAACCCACAGTAAGCCAACAACACATCACAAGGCAGTGAGTCTGCACAGAAGTCCCCGCCTGGGGTGAGGGAGAGGGAGCACCACTCAATCCCTCCTGGCCAGGTAAGGTTGCCGTTCAGAATTCAGCAGGTGACGCCTTTCCTATACTTTTATCTCTGGGAAAAAATGTCTGTGTAGCAGACTGCAATGCAGAGGAACTGGGTGCGGGGTGGGGGGGAGGTGGCACCCTTACCTCCAATTGACAAAAGAGAAATTCCCAAACTATGTGGACCGAGGAAGGAAAAGATGGGAGAATGTGCAGTTCCCAACTTTTTGCTCTCAATCCAGGGCAGGCACAGAACCTCCTGGAGCCTATGGCATCATGAAATGCCGCCCCTCCTTACCAGGTGACGTGCAGACCTCTGCTCCTCCCACTTCCTGAACTGGAAAAGGAAGAGGTGGTGCTCTTGCTCATCATTTCCCACTCCTCCACACTTCCTGTTCTGATTCTGTTCCCATCTTCCCTTTCCAATCCAGGGAGTAGGAGTAGGAGGAGTGGTGGAGGTGAGTGGGGAGACGGGGGTGGGGGGTGAGGGCCCCACCAATCTACTGGATAGCCGGCCATGGAGTACCTTAAAAAAGCATAGAGCAGCAACTGGATATACTAGGCTTTGAGAAGAGATGACAATTTTAGAGCAGTTGGATACAAAAATGGGCCTGTGAAAAGTTCATAAAAAGCTCTGAGGTAAACGAGTTGACTGAAACTCAACGAACACCAATCACATGTCAACAGCTGTGCTGTGTGCTAATCAGAAATCTCAAGAGCATGGCAATCAGTGTTCTAAATTTCTAGCCTCGGCCCTAAGGAAAAAAGCCCACAGACATAGAATTGTAACCTTAAAACTGAGGAGAGGAGGCAGGAGGACCCATCAAACATGAGACAGGGTAGAAATGATGCACTTCTTTGACCCTCGGCTCCCCCCCCCCCCACAGTAATCTGATAAATTGAAAATGGCTCACATCACTCACCCATCCTCAGGTACAGCGTCTTTTAAAAGAAACACAGACAATCAAATGCTTCCCTATCTAATAGTATTTGTGAAGGAGGTCCCATTCCAAGTCCTGGAAGACCAATAGTCTTGCCCGAAAGCGATAAGGATTTAGAGAGACTCTTGCAGACCAATAAGTTACTTATTTCAGGACCACAAAAGCTTTACTCTTAAACTGGCTGTCGTACATTATCCCAAACAAGGTCAGAGCTGATCAAACAGGTTTTATACCTTGTGGACGACTCTCTGATTCTATCAGACGAGTTTGAAATGCCGTATAATGCAGTAACACAAACAAATCTCATGGAGTTATTGTATCCTCCGCCACCCAAAAAGCCTCTGGCCATCCGGAAGACCCCTTCTCTTGTCTGAAGGACATTCGAGGGTGGACATTACTTCTTAGACACTGTCACTCAGGTATAGCAAAAAGCCCAAGCAGGAATCTGGGTTAATAATTTTGAAGTTGCAGGGGTCCAAATATGATAACCAGCTGTGTGATGTTGCACCTTCATGACTCATCTCGAGTCCAAAACTCACTATTAAGTAGGGTCATATAAAGCACTTCAGTGTCGTCGTCCCCCCCCATGATCCAAATTGGAAAAAAACAAATGCCACGAGAGAGAAAATGTACCTCAGTAGCAAAAAGTTAAAAGTCCTTCTGTTCCTTGGTACTTTTAATTGTTGATTTCACTTTGCCTTAGATTTTAATAGTTCATTTTGCCTCCAGCCTAGTTGTGAAAAGCCAGGGACAGAGGTTATTGACCAACTGTGAAACATTTAGCAATGCTGCCAAAGGTTTGGGGACACAGACGGATAGTCCAATGGTCATGGAATCATTGGCAACACTGATCACCTCCATTCAGAGTGGGAAAAAGGATCTATCTATGAAAATATCCTCTATGACGTGGATGGAGCTATGGACTAGATCTCCATTTAAAATTGCTTCACCATCCCTCAAAGAATCAGCTTTGAAACGTAACCACAGGTAACTACATGGGACTGGTAAAATGATTCACAATGAAAATAGTTCAGAAGGCAGGATGCTGCCGAGGGGTAGCACAGCTCGAGGGCTGTCTTGCCACACACAGCAGGAGCGCACTGTAATTTCCATGTAAAATCTTCCACCAACCTGTGACCCTGGAGCCAGCCTTGGCATTGTTTGCTCTATTTACAGGCTCATATAACTCTTTACTCGCAGAAAGAGTGCATAATGAGTTTTCTTCTGGCAGCAGCTCGCAGAGTAATTTCAACATGCTGGAAGTCGCCTGAAATAGCAAAAGGATGTCCATAATACAGCAATACCTTGATTTTTATCCACTTGACTTTCATCACTTTGCTCTTTCAGCCGTTTTCAATTGTAACCACATTTCAAATGTCGTTCATGTGTTTTCCTCTTTTGTCCGATTTTATCTAACCTTCCACAACGTCCGTATGTTTATTTTTCTTTTATTTCTGTTTATTTAGGTTTCGCGTGCATATGTTATACAGTTAGTTACGTTTTTCGCCAGCCAAAATAACTTTGCAAGCTAAATAAGGAGGGTATGCTTTGACATTCATCCATTTTTTAACTTTCTTTACTTTTTTACTTTCATCCATGCTCTGGTTCCTAACCAGATGAAAGTGCAAGGTATTGCTGTATGCCAGGCAGAAGCATCGCGTTTGAAGGATGGCAAGCTGGGTTTCCGTGAGGCTCTATTTCTGTACCTCTATTTCTGTAGCCTGGGTGCTGCTCCTGGAAAGGCCCTGCCTCATCTCAGCTAACCATGCTTATTGTTTTGTTTAATAAAAGAAACTAATAAAAATGTGGACAATCCAATGAAGAGAGGCAATTCCCCACATCAAGCAACAGTTGCTGAAGTCTCACTGGAAACCCCACAATCTGCATCTTCTTCGGTGGCTTTTGGTCAAGCGATTTGCATCTCCACAAAGACCAGAAGGAAAGTTCAGCCACAGAGAATTCCTAGTCCCTTCTCTTGCCAAACCTTGCAGGCTTCTGCTTTCCTTGCCCCTGGGGTGCACCAACAACAAGGGCATAAGGCCTTCGCAGGGCACACATATATGCGGCAACAGAGTCAACGAGGGGCTTTCCCTCACCCAGGTCTCCAGCCGCGACTGGTCTACCTCTGGCCCACACACTTCCAGCTGTTCCTTCTCTGCTCTCCCCCCCCCCCACAGGCATACCGAGTGAGAAGTCTATCAGCAAGATCTCCTCACCTTCAGGCTGCAGCTTGCCCGACCAGTCTCCATGGCACTCGCTTACAGCGCAGCCTGTTGCTCCTCCATCTCCAAATCCAGCACATCTTTCCAAACTGAGGCTTCTCTGGCTGCTCTGCCCTCTATATCATGGCTGGCAGCAGGCTCCTGTCAGCCACAGACTGCAAGTCCATATGCTCCTTCTCCTCTACCTTCTGGGTCTCATCAGCCACCCTGGACTGTGCGCTCTGTAGCTGGGCTTCTGGGGTGTGCCTGGCCCCCTGCAGCGGCTGATCAAATAGGGCTCTTCCCTCCTTGTGAGGAGTCTCCAGGCTTTCCTTCCCAAGTTCTTCATACACTGAGTGGGTTTGGCTCAGTAGCTACCTACATGCCTACACATAACAAAACATATTGCAAAGCAATAAGTGTAAATGCATTCCAAAATATTAAGCATCTGTGCATTAAGAAGAATAGAAACTCACCTCCAAACAGCCAGAGCCATTTTGGCCAAGACGGTATAGCCGCTTCTTCAATCTCTCCAATCGAAATCCTACCTTGCAGGAAGGAAGAAAGGGCAGCCTCTGCCTCACCCAGCTCTGCCTTCCTTGGGATTGACAAGGCAGGTGACCCCTATGCAGTCGTTGTGCCCATCAGTGGAGAGGCCCGAACTGATCCACAATGGAAGCCTGCTCTGCTGCATCCCCAGGTCGCCAGTCTGCACTACTAGATATCAACACCAGGGGTCGCCCTGTCTTTGTCTCAGCCATCAGAGAGTGTACCAGGGCTTCTGGCTGATAGGAAGAAATATACCTGTCAGTTGCACAGCTTGTGCATCCTGCAGGGTGCTTGTCCCATTTTCTCTCCACACCAGCTCTGCAAGATTGGTTAGGGTGAGAGAGGCTTGCCCAGGCTACCCAGTGAGCGTCATGACTTAGCAGGGATTTGAATCCAGGTCTCCTTGGTCTGGCCCACTGCTGAAAGTACTGGGGTATGGGTACAGTCAGGTACAGAGATAGGTACATTTGGATCTTGGCAGTTGATTGTTTGCATTAAATAGAATCAAAGACTATGAGAGTTGGAAGGGACCTTAAAGGTAATCTAGTCCAGCCCCTTGCTCAGTGCAAGTAACTGTTCCAGCATCCTTGACATGTGGCCACACAGCCTCTGCTTGAAAACTTCCAATGAGGCTGAGCCCACAACTACACAAGGCAGACTGTTCCAGTGCTGGACAGCTCTTACCGTGAAGAAATCCTTCCTCATGTCTAGCCTCAGTCGACATCCCTGTAGTTCCAACCCATTGGTTCTGGCCCGGTTCTCAGGAGTGACAAAGAGTAAGTTCTCCCCTTCTTCCACATGACAGCCCTTCGGAGACTTGAGAGGACTATCGTATCTCCCCTTTGTCTCCTCCTTTGGGCTAAACATCCCAAGCTCTATTTTAACTCTTCCTCAGAGGACTTCATCTTTTCCGGACTCCTCTCACCTCGTTCTCGTTTATACTGTCGTTAAAATGTGCCCAGAGTGGGACACAGTATTCCATGTGAGATCTGACTAGGTCAGAGTCGAGCAGAACTATTACTTCTCGTGTGATGCCATCAGATACGGCAATGGCCACCAGCTTTGAAAAAAGGCCCAGCCACAGAGGAGAAAAGATTGCTCAATTGTTTGCCATAAAGGCCGAGACACACCAAACGCACCAAACAACGCATAAAGGCCGAGACATACCAAACACCAAGCGTGAGTTGCGTCCAGTGGTGTCCGTGTGCGGCTCAAAAAATCCGATGTGTCTTCTCCATCACAGGTTACAACCCATAAGCAACCTCCTGGTTTTAGAGGTTTTAGAAGTGGGTTTTCTCTGTGCCAGGTGCAAGGGAGTGACAACGGGAAACAGGTTATCTTGTTGTCTTGTGCTCCCTGAGGCATCTGGTGGGGCCACTGTGTGATACAGGAAGCTGGACTAGATGGGCTTTTGGCCTGATCCAGCAGGGCTCTTCTTATGTTCTTATGTTCTCCGTCCGGAACGCACAGGAACATCGCAGAGCGACGTTCCGGTGCGTGCTAAGTTGACCCATGCTCGACTTTTGCCACGTTCAGCCAATCACAGGCAGTATTTGGAGCTGTGGGGGCAGGACACAGAGCAATGCGGTAGCCAATCAGAATCAAGTCTGAATCAAGTCTGAAAAGACTCAGTTCTGATTGGCTAAAAGAGAGGGGGCGGGCAGGACGTCTACCCTTCTCCGAGGCTTTCTTTGGTGTGCCAGGGGTTCGTGGCATTGTGTCCTGGCACGTAGGCCGCTCACGCAACGGGACATGACACACGCCGACATGTTTGCTGTGTCTCGGCCTTAACAGTTCAATGAAACCTCCATGTTCAGAGAGTCTACCCTGCTGAGTATCTGATGTTGGGGGCATAAAAATGGGGAGGGCCATTGCCTTATTGCCCTCCCAGAGGCATCTAGTTGGCCGTTGTTGGAAACAGGACATTGGGCTAGCTGAACTTCTGTACAAGAGGGGTGCATGCACATCCATTTGCCAGGCTATGCGCGTGGAAGCCTCTGTGCAGAGACACGTTTGCACTTCTCCCCGGCCTTTTTCTATTTTTGCAATGCATCCCCTCGGCCTTCTGCGTCACAGTGTGTCAACACTGTCAGATAAATAAAACCCTTCCCTCTTGAGCTGCCAAGCGAGCGCATGGGACTCCCGTCCAAGCTGGCTGCCTGTGTACCTCCTCCTGCCTTGGGCTGGATGGCAGCGACAGGGACAGCTCCTGTCTCTCCGTCCCCCCCAACATGCCTGCCTGCCGATCAAGAGCCTGTCGGACTCCTGCAGCAGGAGAATGTTTGGCACCAGCAGAGCAGAGGAAAGGCAAGCATTGTGACCACCTACTGGGTGTTGGGCTGGAGGAGAAACCAAGGATTTCCTGTCCTGGAACATGCGCTTCCACCCCTGGGCCCCCTCCCAGGGCAGCGCCCCTGAGTAGCCACCGCCAGCCCTGCCTGGACGTGCTGCCTTGTTCCAGGTCACATGTGCCGTGTGCTGGGCTTAGCCCAGGGCCAGTCACCATGTTGCCATCTCCAGATGAGGGTGATGGCGATTTAACTAGGGCCCACATGATGGCCAAAAGTGGCTGAGCTCTGCCCCCAGGTGTACAGTCTAAAATTCGAAACAACGATTATTTTATTTGTGGGTTGGTGTATGTGTGTGTAATAGATTTTACTTTAATAAATGAATAATAAAACTGTTGGAAGGCCAAATTGGAGGAGACCTCAACGTGTACAGAAGAGAGGACACCCTGTTGCCCCATGGGCAGGGCCGGCCCTAGACTTCCCAGCACCAGAAGCAACATGCCAAATGCTGCCCTCCTTTATCTGGCGATGTGCCAGCCTCCTCTCCTCCCACTTCCTGCATTGGAAAAGAAGAGAGACACCAAACAGAAGAGGAAGTGTGGAAGAGAAGAAAGATTCTAGCTAACCCCTCTTCTCTCTTCCACACTTCCTCTTCTGCTTTTTCCTCCTCTTCCTTTTCCAATTCAGGGAGTGGGGGGAGGAGGAGCAGTAGGGGCAATTGAGCAGGTGAAGGTGGGCAAGTTACCCCTGTCAGCCTGCTGCCTGAGGCACCTGCCCCAGCCAGCCTCATGGATGGGCCGGCCCTACCCATGGCTTTTGAGTTAAAACTTTCCCTTCGAAGTGACTCTGTTCCAAGTTCTTTCAAGGAGAATCAGCCCTGTCTTGTCTTCCACACCATCTCAACATTTCCTGATATGGAGACACTTTGGGGGTTTTGTCAACAAATGGGACTTCCCCCCCCCCCGACGAGGACCATGGCATCCTGTTTCTGGCAGGGACCAGGCAAATGCCTCCTCTGTTGCGAGCACTTGGAACATGAAGGTAGAGTGCCTTTGAATCTGGAGGCAACACCTAGCCACTGTTACTATTAGCAAAAAGAAAGGCTTCTCCTCCTCCATGGATTTGTCCCCTTTAAATGTCCATCACCATGTTTTGTGGCAGCAAATTCCAAAAGTGGATTCCGCACAGTATGAAAAATAATTCCTATTTAATTTAACTCTCCAGAATCAATTGCCTATCATCATCATAGTAACTAAGATAAGATTTGTCTTTCAGCAAAAAAACCCAATAATAATAATAAATCTAAAAATCCCAAAGGGGATCACGTTGGAAAGGACATGAGAGACACCAGCAAAGAGTGCCCTGAAAAAGACATACACTGTCCTCAGAAGGATTCACAGATTTCTCTCTGCAAACTGGTGGTGTTTGTTTTCTGTTCCCAGTCGCAGGGAGGTATGTAGGAAAGAATGTGATGCGTCCGCTGAAGAGGACCCACCCCGATGGCTTTGTAAAGTGCAGAGAAGAGGCAGGCAGATGCCAGCCTAGGAAGGAAAACAAGCGCGGAAAAGAGCTGGGGAAACAAGACAGCTCTGTCCAAAGAGAAAGCCAAAACAAAGGGATGATGAGCAAACAGCCTCGGCTCAGGAGCCAAAAAGCCAGGCACTCTTTCACTGCAAGAAGAAATAAGTGTCATTCTCATTATGCTTCTAGATGGTGGGGTCAACTATAAACTGTGAGCCGTGTGGTGGGGAAGCAGTGAACATCAAAGCCGTAATCCAGGTGGTTTTTGTTGTTCAGTCGTTAAGTCGTGTCCGACCCTTCGTGATCCCATGAACCATATCCCGCCAGGCCTTCTTTGCCTTACCCTTCTCCTTTTGCCTTCAATCTTTCCCAGCATCAGAGTCTTCTCCAGAGAGTCCTCTCTTCGCATTAGGTGGCCAAAATATTTGAGTTTCAACCTCAGTACCTGTCCTTCCAGGGAACAGTCAGGGTTGATTTCATTTAGGATTGACTGATTTGATCTCCTAGCAGTCCAAGGGACTCTCAGGAGTCTTCTCCAGCACCACAGTTCGAAAGCATCTATTCTTCGGCGCTCAGCCTTCCTTATGGTCCAACTCTCGCAACCATACATTGCTACTGGGAACACCATCGCCCTGACTATACCAGCGGTTCTCAATTAGTGGGGCGCGCCCCCCAGGGGGGGCGCGAGGCTCTGTCAAGGGGGGGCCGTTTAACCTCGACCACCTCCGCACGCTCCGAGGCCGGCTCCCGGGAGCCGGCCTCGGAGCGTCCGGAATGGCCGGCGCTCCAGGGCCTTCTGAAGACCCAAGCGTCAATCCAGGTATTTTTCGTGTTTTCGCTCATGCGCAGACCGTTTTCGTCTCTGCGCATGAGCGAAAACACGAAAAATACCTGGATTGACGCTTGGGTCTTCAGAAGGCCCTGGAGCGCCGGCCGTTCCGGACGCTCCGAGGCCGGCTCCCGGGCCGGCCTCGGAGCGTGCGGAGGGCGACGCGAAGGGGCGGGGGCGGCACCCCCCAAAACCATGTGACCGGGGGGGCGCGAACTGTCATGCCCCTCCTAGGGGGGGCATGACAAAAAATAATTGAGAAGCACTGGACTATACGAACTTTTGTTGGCATGGTGATATCTCTGCTTTTTATTATGCTATCTAAATTTGCCATAGCTTTCCTTCTAAGGAGTAGCTTGGTGCAAAGCCCCTCTTTTGCATGCAGAAGGTCCAAGGCTCAATCCCTGGCAGCATCTGCAGGTAGGACCCCGAGCCTGAAAACTTGGAGAGCTGCTTCCCGCCAGTGCTGCCAATACTTGTCCAGACTGACCAAGAGTCAGATTCAGTATGCAGCAGCTTCCTCAGATTTTTAAAAAATGTTTTAATTTTTTTGCCTGTTTTTTTTTTTGTCACAGATCACAAAAAATATACAGAGAAGAGTAGAAGATCTGGGAAGATAAATGCTAAACAGAGAAACTGAATTTTTTGCCATCAAAATTGCGACGATAAAAATGATGCAACTTGATCTTTGCAGAGGAAATATGATTAATATATAAAACTGGGTCTAAAGACTGCCAGCCTCTTATCTGCAGGGATTCTGAAGAGTCTGTGAAAATTGGAAATGGGAGCTCCCCTCCTGGGGCCAGGTGCAGCTGCAGTGTGTGTGTGTGTGTGTGTGTGTGTGTGTGTGTGTGTGTGTGTGTGTGTGTGTGTGTGTGTGTGTGTGTGTGTGTGTGTGGAGTGCAAAGGGATAAGCCCCCTTCCTCCCCACATTGCAATCTCAATCTGGATCAGGGCCCTGCGAGAGATCAGAACAAGTATTTCAAATCCAAGAATGTTCTTAATATAACATGCAGTTAATAAGCAATAACAGTATAGTGGGCCCGCCGTATCCATGGGCTCAGCAGCCACGGATTTAACCAATTGCGGACCAAAAACATTCATTAAAAAATCGCCGCGCACCGAGCACTGATGTAGGCATACCCTGCTGAGACTGTAATCGCCTCAACCCATGGGACACAATACAAGGCAGGCAGAGAGCGGAGCAGGGCTTCTGGAGAAGCCTTCCTTCCTCTGGCCGGCAGGGTCAGCCGCGCATCAGCGTCTTTCACATCACCAGTACAGCTGCATCTGGCTGAGCATGAAGCGGAGGAGCAGTGAAGCACACAAGCCACCTGCACCTCTGGGGTGCCCAGGACAGGACACCTCCACCACAAGGGCTCCCCGGCCTCCTTCCGGGTAAGCGTCCTCACCCCTGCACTGTAGTATGCATGAACTATGCCATTTTATTAAGGACCTTGAGCATCTGCAATTTTTGGTATCTGCACAGAGTCCCGGAACCAAACCCCTGCGGATGCGGCGAGCCCATTGTAAATCCACCCTCCCAATAGGGACTTGACCCCAGATCTCCCAGAGTCCAACTTTAAAGACCTATTACTGAGTTACAAGCATTGGGACAGCACTGCCCACAAGGAGCATACAGTCTAAATTTAGATGGGCAGTAGGGGAGGAAGGCAAAAGACGGAGGGTTTCAATATAGAAAGCTAAAAAGAAAATATCAGTTTTGGAACTATCTCCCTGAGGAAAAGGAAAAAAAAGAAAAGGAAAAAATAGCTGTTTCATTTGGATTTTCTGCAGGGATCCTTTTTTTAAAGTACATTTTTGGGCACGTCTCAGAATGTCAGCCACTTAATCTCATTCTACATCCTGTGTCTAAAAGGACGTAAAATCTCCCACAGTGGTTTTTTTCCCCCTAGTTAAATGAAAAAGATAAAAGCAGCAGGTTGTTGCTGTTTAGAGCCGTTCCAGATCCTTGAGAAGGAGGCCCACTGCAAATGTGCAAGAAGTTCAGCGCACCAGCCCACCCTTTCTGATGGGATTTCTTTGCTGCATTTGCCTGGAGACCATTTCCTGACATTTACCATTGGCCCCCAGACACTGAATGGACTGATGTGTGTTTGTGTAGGATGGATGCATGCAAAGCTCCCTTGAGATGTACAGTGTGGAGCAGTGGAGCAGGAACTCAACTCCCAGCCGTTTGCTCTATCCAGAAAGGGTCACCATGTCTTCCTTATTCAACTTTATTGTATTTATTTATTACACAACACAACACACATTTTGGTGCCTTAAAAGTTAGACCTATTCTTGAGTATATTGGGGCGCTGATTCCAAAAATGGCATCAGTTTTGCCCTATCAGCTCTAGTTTTGGAGAAACGATATAGACACCTTATATGCTGATCCAAGCAGCTCCCTCATGAGAAAGCCGACGCCGTGGCTTCCTCACGAGGAAACTGCTTGAATCAGCATATAAGGTGTCTATATCGTTTCTCCAAAACTAGAGCTGATAGGGCAAAATTGATGCCATTTTTGGAATCAGTGCCCCAAATATACCCAAGAATAGGTCTAACTTCTGAAGCACCAGAAACATTGGGGGGGGGGGGCCTGGGGCTGTGTTCTTTATATGTATTAAAACCCTTACATACTGCTTCTGTAACCTATACAAAGCATTTTACATCTATATATCTAGAAACATTTAATACCAAATTTGCCTTTGTTCCAGTCTGTTCAGCACCAGGCCTTGCAAGATTTCAGCTGCCGTGCAAAATAAGCTGTGTGTGAGCCATGTGCAAGGGAGAGTTTCAGCAGCCCCAGCTTGAGTAAGCAGGGCAATGGGTATAGCCCTGCCTGAGGCTGCATCATGCCATGTGTGAGTGGGGCTCCTTATAACACAGTGTTGCACACTGAAATGACTGGGGCTCTGACACCCGGGCCTAGCCCATTCGCTAGTCTCTTCTCCTCCCCACTTCCTCTTCTGCTCTATTCCCCTTTTTCTTTTCAAATCCAAGGAGGTGGGCGCCCCCCTGCTTATCCACCCAACAGAGCTCACCCCCTCTGTTGGCGTTGTGGGCAAGATGGCCCTGTTTCTACCCTAACCTGATATGGCCAGTTTTTCCGCAATTGCCTGTTGATAGATTTTTCGTCTGGAATATGTTGAGTTAAAGTAGCTCTTTCTTATCTTAGCCATGGTGCAATTCCTGGCTGATGGCCATGGTGAACGGAATGCAAAGGATTTCATGGAGAATGGGGAAATGATGGAAAGATCAGGGTGAATAGCCGAGAGAGCCCCTCGCCTTGTGTGTTCCTTTCCTTTCCGTTGTTTGGCTGTTTACTCTGGGTGGGTATTCACGGAGCATGTTGAATTGGGTGGAGACTAGGGGAGGGCTTCAGGGAACAGGGCTAAGCTTGAGACAAAGCTTGGCTCCAGGATTGGTTTTCAACTTAGGAGTGCAGCTGAGTCCAGGGATATGTAAATACTGTATAGTATATGTATGGCAGCAAAATGAAACCTCCATGTCCAGAAGCAGTCCACCTTTGAATACAAAGTGTTATTGCCTTGCCTTCCAGCCCTGCTTGTGTGCTTGTCTCATGTTCTCCATGCCTGGAGGGCTGGAGCAAGGGCAGAGTGCCATTGGTTTTTTCCTGGTTCTGAACCTTTAATTGAGGCTGCGCACGGTACCTAAAAGACCCACTGAACACAGTGGAAATTACTTCTGTATAAACATACCTAAGATTGCGTTGTGCGACTCGCAGCTCTTGTGAGGGCAGGGCTTTAAAAACCAGCACGATCTCTCATGAAGGAACCCGGGTTTCTTTTGGAAATCTTTCGCGGGGCCGTGCGCCAGAGGCCATGTAGCTGGGCCTGGCTGCTGTGCCAGCCGCAGGGAGCTCCTGCGCGCCTCCTCAGGAGGAGCCAGTCACTGAGCTGAAGGGGACCTACTCTCAGGACAGTGTGTCTAGGACCGCAGGCTGCGCGGGCAGGAAGGAAACTGGGCCGCCGCCCGCTGCAGACTTGTGCAACGCTGCGCGTAGCTCTCTGGCTGGACTGGGGCGGGAGCGGGCTCGGTGCTGCCGCGACGGGGGCTGGCGGCGACTAGGGGCGGCCGCGGCGGCAGGCGCAGCAGAGAAGGCACTGCGGCCCACGAGGTCTGTGGGCTGCTGCTGATTTGAGGGAAACGTGAGCTGTGCGCGGGCTGCATCACTGCAGTGCTGACTGCAGAGAGGCAGAGGAAGGAGGAGGGCGCACAGGCCGGCAGACACCATCCACGCTCCTCGGCGGCGTGAAAGCGGCTCCGCGCCGCGCAGGACGGAGCCTCCGGGCGGGCACCACCCTCGCCTCTCCCTCCCGCGAAGGGGAAGGCGCCCTCGCTTCCTCCCGGCCTCAGCAGCCCCACCCCCGGCAGGAGAGCTCGGAGCGGGGCGGGCACGGCGGCAGCTCGGGTACCACTCACGCCTGGAGAGAGGCGAGCGCAGCATCCTGCGGCCACCGGACGGGAAGCTCCCCGCCCCTCCCTCCACTGCTGCTTCTCGTCGCCCGGGAACCAGAGAGGGTCCAGCTGAGCCGGGCTTGCTCTGTCCCCCTCCCTCCCTCCCCACCAGGGCATCGCTCTGCCAGCAGCCGTGTGCCCTTGCAGAAGCGCAGCCTGGCAGGCTGGCAGCTGCCTCGTCGCTGAGCCCGCGCACTCCCAGGCATCCGCGCTCGCTCGAAAATTATTCGTCTGGTCCCGAAGGAAGCAGGATCCGGCCGGCTGCGTGGACGTGCTGAAGGGGCCTGCGTGGAGACAGAAGCCGTCTCCCTGCCTGGAGGTTGCCCTCGGTGGCATTTGCTGCCATTGCTGGGTCTGGGGGGGGGGGGCAACGAAGGACCCGCTTCACCTGCTGGAGGGGCTGAGCTGAGCCCACCTGCTTCAGGCCTCCTCGAGCATCTGGCTCAGGCCCAAACATCTGGAGCCAACCCAGCTGCAGGAACCATCTCTCCGCGCTGCCTGTGGGAGATAAGCCAGGAATCTGTGGGGTCTTCCTCAGCAGAACGGGCATGTTTGCTGGCACCCCTTGGGCAGGGGGTCAAGCCAACCAGGAGTGTTTTGTGAGCCAGGCAGGGAAATCAACCGGGCATCATCGGAGGCAAGAGGAGAGGGCTGCTTTCCCTGTGCCTGCCTTTCAGATAACCTCTAGCGATTGGGCCTTTGGAGCCACTGGCAGCAAGCCCGGAGCAGAAGCATCGGAGGGGAGAGACACAGCCTGTTTCGGTGGCACCAGAAAACTGGCATTGTAAACAAGGCCCTGGCGGAGGCAGAACCCGAGTTGGTGAGAATATCATGCACTGCATGAAACTTGTCTGCATTGGGTATCTCTGGGGGCAACTGCGAATAGTGTGTGTGTGTGTGTGTGTGTGTGTGTGTGTGTGTGTGTGTGTGTGTGTGCACGTGCGCGCGCGCGCGTGTACACTATGTAGGCGTGCAGGAGATACATACCATCGCTGTCTGTCAGATAAAAATAGGTATACTTGGTTGGCATCACGTGAGCAGCTCAGAGGGCAGGAGATAGACAGAAGTTGATTTCAGAAGGGGCCTGATGGATAGCAACCCCCATCCCCATCCCCCACCCACACTTTGTTATCAATTAATATTGTTATTAATTAATTGTTATTAATATTGTGACAACATACATGGGGCTCCACAGAATCACATAAGGAGAAAAGGACAAGGCTCTGTCCCAAGGAGCTTACATTAAAAGGAAGGTGTACATGTCTAGGTGCAGGATTGACCCAAGGAAGTGCAACTTCGCACACAGCATGTACTTAATTTATGGCACTTGCTACCGTGAGATGCAGTGGTGGTTGCCAGTTAAGATGGCTTTTAGAAAGTGGATTAAAGCAATTTGTGGAAGAGAGGTCTATCAGTGGCTACCGGCCATGATGGCTAAGTGGAGGTTCCATGTACAGAGGCAGTCTATCAATGCCAGGTGCAGGGGAGAGCTGTTTCTTTTGTGCCTTGCTAGCTGTGATCAGCATTTAAGTCTCTAGGATCTCTTAGCAATGTTTTTGGATGCCATCTGGTTCTCGTTGCCTCCGAACATGCAGGATCCATTCAGAGAACAGCCATTGCAACATGCGGATCTCCCACCAATTTCCCTAACTCATTTTTAAAAGCTATCTGTGCCAGCAGCTGTCACAAAACCCTGTGGCAATGAATTCCATAGGATGATTATTGCATGGGGAATTTCTATGCGCTGATCACATCTGTGTCCTTCCTTCCAGGACATTGTAAATGGAGAGGTGCTATGTTGTCCATTCAGCAGCCCTGGGTGGTAGCTTAGGCTGAGAGAGACTGGAACTTCATGGCTGAGCAGGGAATTTGAACTCAAGTCTCCCAGCTCCTTGTCTAACACTCTGTTCACGTCACAGTGGATCTCTTGCTAGCACAGCCTTATCAGTAACTCAATTAAGGATACAATCCTGAGCACATTTACTAGGGAGTAAGACCAGCTGAACACTGTGGTGCTTGCTTCCAAGTAAACAGGCCTGGGATTATCTGCTTGCACTGAGTAGCTTTCCTAGAGAGCAACGATGGTGGGAATCGCAGCTCCCGACAATGTGTACTCACTTTCGCCTCTCCTAAATGGGTCTTACAGCTTTCAGCATCTTCTCAAACCCTGTCAAACCAGAGGCAGTAGTGAGCCAAGAGAAATGTGTGTGTGGCCCATGGGAAGCAATGCCTCTTTAATCCACTCTCCTGAAAAGCCATTATACTTTTCCAGCCTTGCTTCATCTTGGGGCTGAGACGTTTGCAGGCACCACCGGTAAAGGAATGACCAGGCTCAGCACTGCAAGCACCAGCAGCTGCCATTGCAACAACATCTAATTTTTGTTGTCGAATGTTTCCTATTGGTCAGGGAGGGAAACAACATTCGGCTTGCCGAAGAATCCTGTGTGACTCACAAACTTCCGTTATTAAGAAAACTAGTTGGCCCACATAACGCTCTTACTTTGCGCTGCATTACCAAACTCTTTCCTGTTCAGTTACATTTCCATCCTGACTGATATATAGTATTTCAAGTGCTGAAAGCATTTCATGTGCTTTCAACAGCCTTCAATGTGAAAAAGTGCCCTGTGTGACTCACAAACTTCCATCCTAAAAAAGCCAACCAGTTGACCCATGTAACTTTTTCCTACTTTGCTTTCTGTTACACCAAACTGTTCAGTTACATTTCCATACCAGCTGAGCATACAAGAGCTGGAAATGCTTTGCATACATCAGTAACTAACTGTGCAACAGCCCTGCATGGTAGGGCCTGTGATTGTCCCCATATTGCAGATGGAGGGTTAAGGCTTAAGGAATATCAACTTGCCTACGGTTTTGTAGTGTGTTTGTGCCTGCATTTGGACCCGCTTGGTTGCTATACTACACAGGCTTTCAAAGTGGAGATTTCTGTGAAGCCCCAAAGCTTGCATACCCCATCGGCCCAATGTCATTCATCCTTTCAGCATCTATAGATCTATTCTGTTGGAGGCCTACAGTTCCCAGGGTTCCCCAGGGAGAGGATATGACTAATGAACCAAGCCAAGTCTGGCGTGTACATGTGGTTGCTTGAGAGGAAGGGTTGCGATAGGAACTGGCGAGCACTTACTGAGACACAGCAATGCCTGTTTGCGTATCGCAGCTCTCGATCACGTCAGAAACGTCAGCAGAGCTTGGAAACTTCACCCGTGCTTGGCGTAGGCTGTGTGTGCACCAGGTGTCAGATGTGTGTGAGTGACACCGTGTTCCTTTCTGTTGTGGGATGATGACATTAGCTCAATGAGAAACCACAACCAACCACCTTTTCCTCCACCAGGCCTAGCAGAGCCTGCCCTTATTTCCTGCACTCTTGATTTCTGGGGTCTCTGATTATGCTCAGATGCAACCTTGTCCTTTAAACTCATGCACTTCTAGACTGGACCCTGGCACTGGAAATTAGTTCTGTTTTAGCTAATTGACTACACCACGCTGGGCTTCATAGCCTACCTCTTGGGAAGGCTTCCACCCTGAAGTGTTCTGCAACCCATTCTGCTGGAATCAAGAGTCACTTTTGAAGTTCCTTTCTGCAAATAAGTCATGGACCCTACTTGTTTGCGTGTGTAAGAATATACACACAGAGATGTGCTCATTGGAAAGAATGCAAGGAGACCTGGAAGAGGAAATGTCTGTGTATGTCGCTGCACACCCTGTGCAAAGGAGTAACCCCTGACCTCCCTGGCTCTTCAGCAAGGAAAATGGGAAAGAGCTGTGAGGAGCAGAGCTTTCCCTTTCTAAAACCCCAAACGACTGGCTGCCAAGTGCTGGGACAGGAGGAAGACCACCAAGAGACCCTCAGTTTCTAGGGAAGAGACTGAGAGAGAGAGTGGGGACAGACCCATGTGCATTGTGGGAGGGAGGGCAGCGCAGGCAGTTGCAGTCATGTTAACCTATTGCAGCACAGGGCAAGTGAAGTGAGACCTCTGATTGGACCAGCTAAATTATTACACTATGAGAAGCAAGCTTTGGAGTTAGACAGAACTGTGTGTCAGGTACAGCTCTTTGAAGAAAAGAGTTGTTGCCTGGTTGACTGATTACTTTTACCACACATTTTAGAAGAAGACAAGCCTTCTCTTTGGAGGAAAGGAGGCTCTAGCCTAACAGTGCGTTTTGGTGAGTGCTGTCAGATTTTCAAATTGGTTTTGCTTTGTTTTCCAGAGTGAGCCAGGTGGCTAAGCCTGTCGCCTGCAGAGGTGTTGGCGACTGCCTGGAAGCAGCCTTTGCCCTGTGCCTGAGGAGGATGCATTCCACCTGTGCTCCGTCTCCTGGCGCCTGCCCTTGAGGAACGAGCTCCGCGGACGCCTGTGAGTGGGAGAGGCGGGGAAGTCAACGCTCAGGAATTTCCACAGCACATTCTTCAGCTCTGTTGGGATCTCCTTGCATGTAAACAGGAATCAAGGCCCTGTGGGGGAGGGGCGGAAGGCTTCGAGAGCATTCCACCCGGAGCTGTGGCTTCAGCCTGACTCACCTGCAATCCAGGTGGTTTAACCTGGGGGGGGGGAAAGCCCAACCCGTACCCGCTTTGCTGCTCTTCCAGCCAGTCTGCAAGGTGCAGTCCTGCAGGTGACAGCGTCTGCCCCGTGCTGCGAGGCACTCTGTTTTGGCACGACGTTTTGGCTGCGCTCAGGAACGCAACCCCGAAGGCTCCACTTGGCAACAGATCACTGTCGTTCGGCCGACGCAGTTTCTCCCGCACGCTCCCAGCCTCACAACCCTGCTGCGTCAGGAATGCGCACAAAGCTTGGGGCCTAGCACCGCCGCCGCCGTGACCCACCCGGAAGGCCCTGTTTTCACCCCCTTCGCCTCAGGATGTGCCCCTGCTCCCGTGGCTTTCTCCAACACTGCCGCTTCACGGCCCACACGCGATTCAAAGCCTGGCCTGCCACGAACACCATCTAGCCTCATGCAGGAGACCCTCGGAGAACCCAGAGCTACGGACAGTAATGTTAAGAACCTTCTCATGTCATGTCTGAAAGGGCAACAGGTCATCATCAAAATGGAAGCAATGAAGATCATCCACCCGGAGAAGTTCTCGGAGCTGCAGAACTCCCAGTCACGCTATGTCCCTGCGCCCCGTCGCGAGCCTCCACTTGTTGCCAAGCGGGCCTGGCCTTCGGAATCGGAGATCATTGTCAACCAGGCCTGTGGGGACATCCCAGCCTTAGACAGTAACCCTGGCACCCTGGGGTTGTCCCGGACACCACCCTTACCCCGGCGCGAGCGGCTATACCAAGGGCAGCGGAAGGGTAGCTCAGAGATCTGCTACCACCGTCAACCGCCACCATCGGATGAGGTGATTGTGAACCAGTACGTGCTGCACCCCTCCACCCCGTGCGAGCCGCTAGAGTGTCCCACCTGTGGCCACATGTACAACTTCACCAACAAACGGCCACGCATCCTCTCCTGCCTGCACTCAGTGTGCGAGGAGTGCCTGCAGATCCTCTACGAGTCCTGTCCCAAGTACAAGTTCATCTCCTGCCCCACCTGCAAGAGGGAGACCGTGCTCTTCACCGACTATGGGCTGGCTGCACTGGCAGTGAATACCAGTATTCTCAACAGACTGCCTGCCGAGGCTCTTGCCTCCAACCCAGTGCAGTGGAGCAGTGATGCCGACCGCAGTTGCTACCAGACCTTCCGCCAATACTGTGGGGCAGCCTGCACTTGCCACATCCGGAACCCGCTGTCTTCCTGCACCATCATGTAAGCTGTGCACTCCCTGCCCGTCCACCCACCCTCCCTCCTGGTTCCACCTGCACCCTTTCACACCAGCCTGAGCAGTGGGACCCTGTGTAAGAGAGGAGAGCACAACAGTCAATCATGGGAGACACCGAGACGGACCAGCCTGTTGGTCCACTGGCTTGATGGGATCTGTAGCCATTTGGTTCCCCTGAAAGCCCCTCCTCAAGCAAGCACTTGTGTTTACATGGGGGAAGTGGAGGGAATGAAGATTCAGGATGGGTGGGTGGAGGGGGCATGGAGGCACAGTTTGGGTGTTATCTGCAGCAAAAGGGAAGAAGGAGAGAAGGGTTCAGCCCCCACCTGTAGGACAGAGGAAGGACCCTCAGGAAGAGTGGTGGAAATCTGTCAGCAAGATCTCATGGCCCACTGTCACATCCTTCAGCTTGCCCACTCTCCCTCTGTGCACTCCGATAGCCACCTAACCCTCTGAAATTAATCTCCAAAGGCAGTGTTTCCTCCTTCCCTGCGGCTTCTGGCGTGGGAGTCCCAGCAGGGCAGCTGTGGCAACAGTCGTACCGGCAACCTGAACAGGGAAGTCGCTGGAGCTAAGAGGAGTCGGGAGCAGCCAAAGGAGGGGGTCGGACACGGGAGCGCCAGCAGCGCCAGGCCAGGCAGGGCCTGTGCCGAAGAGTCAGCGCAGTTGCCAGTTTTGCTTTTCTAAGTTATTTGCCAAGGCTTCTGTTCTGTGGCCAGAGTTGCTGTGCGTCCAGCTACCGCTGCCAATTGAAAGACAGTTGTCAATGGACTACCGGTTGGGTTGCCTATTTCCTGGCGCAGGCCCTGGAGGGAAGCTGAAAAATATACAGACGTGGTGTTTTTTTCTATCCTCATTTTGGAGGATCTGTGTTCCTCACCACTGTTTCAGAAATGCGTCTTGTCTGGGACCTTGCCGTCAATAAAATGGGTTGAAGTTGCCATAATCCTTCTTGGGTTGCGTCGCGGGAGGGGAAGAGGAGAGCTGGGTTTGAGCCAAATATTTGCAGACTTGGCGGGCTGCGTCCCTCCTTTTTTTGATGCTGTTCATCTCCCTAGAGGAATGAGGGGCCCAGCCTTCTCTCTCCCCCAAGCAGTGAGATTTCACAAGTGAACTGGAGAGTGGGTGACCCCAAATAGCTAGCTGGGACCCCGTTGTTATCTGAGCATGATATGCAAAGGCATTTCAGTTCATGAGGAAGACCTGCTTCCCAGATGGAGGGAACAAGTATGTAGCACTCTCTCTCTCTCTCTGTCTCTGTGCAGTTAATTCGTCCACTTGTCTGGATTCCACAGTGGCAGGGGGAGATAGGGCCAGAATGTCACCTTCTGAAGGCTAGGGCTTGGTCTGCTGAAGGTCAATTTCTACAAAAGGGTTTCTGCTAAGAACAAATAAAAGCCATAATCAGCTAGTAGTCTTGTTAATGACTGAGTAGGCAAGGCCACAGACGTTGGAGCTGATTCAGTTGTCCATCCATTGGGGTTCAGCCTCATCTGCCTGTGGGGCAGAGGAGGTGTCCAATTTGTGGTCTCTCTCTCTCTCTCTCTCTCTCTCTCTCTCTCTCTCTCTCTAGCATCAGAGAAGTACAGGTACTATAAACATTTCCTTCTGGAACCAGTCTACCACACTCTACCCCGCAGCTGCCCAGTGAAAGTGGTGGGATCTGCCACCACGACCCACTGTGGGGCACATCTGTTCAGTGGGTGATGTGGAGATTGAAATCCAAAGAGGCGTTCTGAGGGAAGGTGAGGTTCAAGGCAGGACAAGAAATGGAGCTGAGGAAGGCAGCTTCAAATGGAGAAAATGTGGATGGTATGTTGTGGCCACCGAACGGCCAGTCTTACCCCGAAGGGATTATATATGGCTCCCGGCCAATCAGCAGACTGAGCCAGAGTCAGAGCCATTGGGCAAATAAGAAGCAGAGAAAGGTGAGCCTGGCCCAGTATTTTCCAGCTCTTTCTGACTGGCCAACTGACAAAAGCCTCAGCCAAAGCCAAGTTCTAGTCCCACCAAAGCTTGCACGGAGTCCCAAAGGGTGAGGAGTTAAGCACAGTCCCCATGCAGGCTCAAGGCATCAGAGCCCATCCCAAGAGAACTGCCTGGACACGGGGAACAACAGCACCAGTTCCCACATATGTCCAGAATTTGCAGAGCAAAAGATCCACACCTTGCTGGACCTCTGCTATGTTGCTAGGAAGCCTCCTCTTGGCCTGAGGCAGGGTGTTTCTGGTGGCCGAAGGGGGCAGAAGGATGCCACGGCGGCCTGCCTGGCGGGTACAAAGGCTGAGAATAGGCCACAGGTCGATGCTTCCCCTGCCCCACCCATTCCTCTGGCTGCTGGTTGCGAGTGTTTTATACCCGGTCTTGTTAACCCCCAACCGAATCTCGCAAATAAAGATATACTACTGAACCAAACAGGAATAGGCTGAGCATCTCCATTCGGACTGTTGGGTGGCATGGGAGGGATCGGGCAAGGAGAGGCCAGCTGGCCAAAACGGGGCCGCAGCCAGAGGTTCCTTTGGACACAAATTCCTGGTGGCGGGTATGGGTGTGCGATACCACAAAGAGGCGGATGGGGAACAATGCGAAGCACGCCAAGTTCACATCTATACTACAGACTAACTGGTTTAGTAGTTGTGCCCTCCTCCAGGGAACCCTAGGAATTGTGATCCTGTAAGGAGGGAGCAGATTCATAATAGAGGATTCTCAGCATCCTCACCAAACTACAGTTCCCAGGATTCTTGGGGGAAGCCATGACAGTTTCTAGTCTAGAAATGGTATCAATTTGTAGCATAGCTGTGCCTTAAGGGCCGGGTCACACATTTATGTTTGTTGCTTGATGGTTGCCCTCTGGCGAGTTTTCAGTCAGATTTACCACCCCAGGTATTGATTCCAGAGCAACGCAAACCACAATTGTTTTCCATGGAGTCCAGTCACACTTTGCAATTTGTGGTGTTGCCCAACTGAGCAATAAAACATGCACATGTGAATTAGCCCTAAGGGACACATCAGGGCTAGCCTAAGACCTCCAGGTGCCTGAGTCAGCATGCCAAATACTGTGTGTCCCCCCTTACCTGGGGATGCACCAGCCTCTGCTTCTCCCACTCCTTGGACTGAAAAAGGAAGGGGGGATAGCACGAAAGAGGAAGTGTGGAGGTCTCTTCTCTCCTCCACACTTCCTTTTCTGCTCCATACTCCTCTTCCTTTTCCAATTGAGGGAGTAGGAAAAGGGCGGGCAGTGGAGTGAATGAACAGAGGTGGGCACCCCGCACCAATCTGCTGCCTGAGGCAACTGCTTCAGTTGGCTCATGCGTGGGCCACCCTGGGACGCATGAACACAAAAAGCATTGAAATGTAACACAGAGTGGCATTGTGGTTTAGTGGGCAGAAGTGGGTTTAGAAACAGCCACTCAGTCATCATGACTGCCCACTCAGTAGCATGACATCACTCCCAGGGTGTATGACCTTCTCCTTCCCACAATCCCTTGCTCAGCATTAGCCCCAAAACCTTGGCTGACCCAAAACTATAAGAGGGTGAGGAGTGGAGAGGGGATGCGGCTAGGATTCTTTTCTGTGGCCAACAAAAGCTGGGATGTAACTCTGCCAGGCCTTGTTGGCTGGGGTGATTTAGCCCATCCTCGGCCTCTCTCTCTCTCTCTCCTTTTTCCCCAGCCTGGGTGGCTCTCTGCTCCCTCCTTGCATTTGGCATCAAAGGAGCAGAGGGCGACGTTATTGATAGTCCCAGTCCCTGCTGCCAGATCGGAAAGCAATTCAAGTTTTTAGCAGCAGAGAAAAGCCCCAGAAGGAACACGCGTTTCTGGCAGAAAGAGGGCGATGCAAGGATTCCGGATAACAGAAGCAGAGAATGCTTGCCAAGGAGGGCGATGCTTTCTCCCATTCTCTCTTCCCCGGCAACCTGGGCAATAATCTCCCAGCAACAAGAACAGCACCCTTTGTTCTGGCACGTTGCAAATGTGGCTTGTAAGCTTTGAAATTGGCAGGACTGAAAAATACACTGCACTAGATTTGATGCCAGGCCTTGCATTTATACAGCAGGGAGAATGGGGCAATGTGTTTTATTTCTTCAAAACGCACGCACACACTTGGGGCCCAATTCTATCCAACTTTCCAGGACTGATGTAGCCGTGCCAATGGGGTGTGCACTACATCCTGCAGGGGGGGCAGTCATCATAGAGGCCTCCTCAAGGTAAGGGAATGTTTGTTCCCTTACCTCAGTGCTGCATTGGTGCTGGAATGTTGGATAGGATTGGGCCCTTATAGGCTGTTTTTGCAACTCAAAGTGGCTTACAGTTAGGCCATAACTCATAACTGCAATTTGCAAAGCTATGGAATCGTAAATATATAAACCTGCCTCTCTGTGTAAATGGAGCTTCTTGACACAGGGCCCATTTAGAACCCAATTAGCCTGCAAACGTGTCCTCTGTTACCGGCCTAAGATCAGAAGAGACCACACACTAAGCTAGGCTCCACGCTCTCTACAAGAAATGTCTCCCCCTCCCCATTTTAATCCATCTGGAAAGAGCAGTTCTGTATAACCTAAAAGTTTGCACGTCCCATTGTGAATGCTGGTTGGTTCTCCTGAAGGTGTTGCTTTCCTGTCCTTCAGGAGATTGTCACCTGCCAAGCCACACCTGCATTCCTGGGGCTGAGCAGGAAAGAAAGTAACACAAACAGGAAATAGTCCACGGAGAAGAAGACCAATACAGGTGAGAAGCAAAACAGGAAGGCCAACCACTTCCTCAAGTTGGTGTTTGTAAATAAGCAACTGGCTGGCCACGAGTCCAGCATGGCAATATATGGATACGCTCTGGCCTGGCCATAGGTTTCTGGGAAGAAGCCCCCCCCCCAATTTCCTAGCCCAATGTTAGAACAGGTTCACAGTAACCCATATTCTGCATTGTGACAAAACTGACCTGCACAAACTATGTGAAGGAAATCGAACCTCCCTGACCAGAAGCAGTGTACATCAAAACACCAACAGCTGGGGACAAATGACTAGGGACGGCTGCCCCACCTGTGCCCTCCTTGTGAGTTTCCCAGAGGTGTCTGGTTGGCCAAGAAAGAGAACGCTGGACTAAGGAAGCCTTAGCAGGACAATTCAGTACCTTGTTCTTGGCTGCTTATTACCGGTAAGTAAATCTGTGAAGGGTGTAAGACAACATAGTACGTGGACCTCCCCTGTGATTAGACGTATTTGGGGAAGGGCAAAGTGTTATGCAGGGAAGACCTACCCACTGGAAATTCTCCCCCACTCACAACAGGCATTGTCTATGCTTCCAAGCCTATCATCACACCTTATGGACTAGGAACTTGGTGCTTTAAATGAGAGCTTGGTGCTTTAAATGAGAGCTGTAATGCTCAAGGGGGTGGATTCTGCAATATCAATGTATGTGCTGGCAGGATTAAAATTGGGGAAAAGCTCTTCACTCCCCCACCCAGTTGTACTTCTAGAATTTGCTCTTCTGTGATGCAAGTGGAAAGAGGAAGTGGTTCTTGTGACAAAGCCATTGGTGTGCTGAGCCACGGGGAAGTGCGATGTCGTGGAAAGGGTGAGCCAGGATGAGCCTGGGGATGAACCTGTGGTTAGCAGTTCCTGGAACAGAAAGACAGCAGCCACAGATGAACGGATGTGTTCATCGTGGCATCAAACCCGTGGAGGAGGGCCCCACACCGTGACATTGATTGGCAGTTGGTTTGCGACAGACCAAGGAAGCATGAACTTAGGGAACTCAACGCTGCAAAAGGTGGCTGGTGGCCACTGGCTTAGACCGTTCTAAAAGGGAATGTGGCAAGTCATTGGAAGAGACCTATCAACAACTACCTGTCCCCATGACTGCGTGGAACTGCCAGCTTCAGAAGCAGTGTACCCCTGAACAAGAAAACATTCTGGGGACAAGGGGGAGGGCTGTTGCATTGGCCTAGACTAGGGACTGATTGACTTTGCTGATGTTCTTATGAGGGGAGCAGCCCCCACCCAGCAAATATGGAAGGAAAGGAGATTATGTGCCCAGGGATTCACATTTTAACACCCCCTACTGCTGCCAAGCAATGGCTACTTTCTAAAATGAGAGATGCAGGGATTCAAGCCAGCTTGGGGCAAGAAGGCCCACCACCTGGGGCAAAATGCACTTGGCACATACTCAGAGGTAGAAGGGCTTTGGGATTAGAGCAGTGGATTGGAAAACTCAAACCCTGATTTATTTAAATGTGCATATGAACCAGTGGGATATGTGGAACTGTTCACCATTCTTACATGACCCAGCACCCTCTGCTGGTTGCGTTGGGGTTTTCAGATACCTGCTGTTATTTGAACGGAAACATTGAAGGTGTTGCACAAATCTAGAGCACTTAATACACACTTATAAGACAATATCTCTGAGCTGTGAAAAGCACCTTCTTCCAACCCATTCTCTAAGTTCAACACAAGACTGGTCAAGCTAGACAGCAAGCAGTTAGGCTGGGGAGTGAGTTGGAGAAAGTTAACTTTTTCCATGCTCAGAGATGCTCTTTTTTCTGAACACATGTTTGAGGGATTAACTGCTGAACGCAGATCTAATCCAAAACTCCATCTGCTTATAGCCTGTTGCGAGCAAGTTTAGTGAGTGTTATTTCTAGTTTCACCTGAGATTTTGAAGCTCCAGTGTCTGGTCTGAGAACATCTGACTTTGCTATTCACCCATTATATATCATTGCTTTATAAATCATTGCTTTAAATTATTGTGGGGGTTGGGGGGGATGAATGATCTTTTATTTGCTTTATGCTTTGCAATCCCTGCAGATGGGTGGCATAGAAATCTATCTCTAGCTATCAATCAGTCAGCCAATTAAACCAAAGCTGGTGTGGATCTGATCAGCCAAACTCTTAGAAGCCCCATGTCACAGGAGATGTCAACCAATAAAGAAGGAAAATGAGACCTCCTAATTCAGATTCTGTTCTGGGTTCCAAGGAAAAAATATAATGCAAAATTAGCCTGATTTGGAGTTCAGATTCTGGTTAAGTGAGGCTTGTGTAATGCAGCCGTGCTTTTGTGTTCTTTATCTCTCTGCCTTTCTTTGGTCTCTATCCTTGCCTAGACTGGATAGTGGGTACCACAAAGCTCATGCATGTTGCCAGGCAACCACTCAGGCAGACACCAATCCCATAACTACCCTTCTTTCCCCCCACCCCTTTCCAAAACATTCGTGCACACGTGTGGTCTCACATGGGCCTCCCTGGGCCTGCTCCCTCTGGCGGGATTGGAGAAGGCAGTTTATGCAGGCCAGGGAGGCAGCTGGCACAACATATTAGAGGATGCAGAGCAGATTTACACTCCCTGCACACACACACCCAGAAGCACTTGCTATATATAGGCCTTCAGAACAAAGGTTCTTGGGTAGCTTTGCTTCCCAGGTTCAGCCTGAGAGCTGGTATAGGACAAATTGCCCTTGCAAACAATATTTGAAGCCCTTTTAAACATCCCCCCCACCCCAGAGGTTGTCAAAGGAGGTCACTTCTGCAATGCAACTGCAGCAGATTACGGGTAGGAATTCCCATTCTAACTTGTGTGTGCGGTTTTACAAGGACAAATTAAACCATTTCTAAGCAGGAAAAAAGGAGATTTGGGCTTTTTCCCAGAAAGAATTAAAACCACAGAAGAATGGCCTCAACAAGCGATCGGTGGAAAAGAATAGGTCAGAATCACTTGGAAAGGGATTGAAAATAAAACAGCCAGTTATTATCAGTACTCTGATATAAACCTGCACTGTCGTCGCAGTTGGGAGGCTGCCGCCTCTCAAAACAAGGATATTGCACAATTGGAAAAGGGAACCCAAAACGGTCAGGGGGGTGGGGGGTGGAACATCTTCCCTCCAAGGAAAGGCTACAGTGTCTCAAACATTTTGATTTAGAAAAAAGGGTGATTAGGGATGCAAACCTACGCACACTTACCTGGGAGTAAGCCCTGCTGAACACAATGGGACCTACACCTGAGTAAATATGTATTTGATTGTGCTGCAAGAAGAGGACATCATAAAAGTCTGCCCTAGTCATTATCAATGGTGCAGAAAGAGCATCTCCCCCCCCCCCTTTCTTCTAATAGCAGAGCTTGGGGACCTCTGCTATTGGGTCTCCGAATTAATTACTGATTGTTCTGTCCTGAATATATTGCCAATATGAAATTATCTCCTCCCCCCAATGAGCCTATGCATTATGTCTCTGTATGAATTACTGCTCTGGCTCCTTTTCTTCTGTGGGTGGGTACGACAAATCTGCTGTGTGTATGCCCTGAGTGAAGCTGGATAATTCAGTCATTCACGCTACAGCTATATAACAAAACTCCCTGCCCTTAGAGGAAGCCACTTCTTGCCTCTCTTTATGAGTGGACGCTCAGAAGGGTGCCTTCATCCCATAAAAAAGCACACTCAGCTTGCAAGGGACATGCTCCTTGGAAAGAAGGCAACACACACGCTTATGGGCTTGAAAGGCAATCCTGTTTTCTATGGAAGAGCACACTTCCACTTTTTATTACAGGAAAAAGAAAAGCAAGCAGAAGCCCAACAACAGCACTGGAGCTGTCTGAGGGTATGAAATCACAGAAGACGAGCAGAGTCAGGTCCTCCCCAGGCTATAACACCAGGGCTGCATTTACAATTATTTCCTCCTGTTCTCTTACAGCATCAGGCAGGCAGAAGGCATCTGGTGTCCAGCTGAGTCACGCAGATGCTGCTGTGCAGGGAACCTTAAAGGAACTGGCTTTGGCCTGATCTTTGACAGCTCCGGGTCTGTGCTATGTCCCCCGCCACATTTTACATGGGAAACTGTGGCTTTAACTGCGAGAGGCTAGGTCAGTTTGCTAGCCTGGGTTTAGCAAAAATCCTGGTTCTATTCAGTGTAAACATCACGTTGCACAGTATGTGGGGGACATTTTTATTAGGACCAACTCAAATGACACAAATGAGTAGCAAGCTTCTGAGCTCTGCAGAACACTTCCTCAGCCTGCCGAAGAGTCCTGGGGAACTCAAAAGCTTATTACTCACACTTATGTGTCTTTAGGCCTGGGTCTAAATGCAGCTTTTGGACTTTCTTTTCCTAATAGAAAAAAACAGCCTCCTACAATTTTTAAATATTAAGGGAAGATTGACTACATGCTAAGCAGGGCAGGACTCTACAAGCTGAGATGGTAAAGGAAAAACTGAGCCTGTAAGCTGTTGAGTTAGGCTTGGCAACGAAGAAATGGGGGCATTCTTTGCTATGGGGTGAGTCCAAGGGGGAGAGTGGGCAGGGATACCTGCTTTCAGTCCCCAAATTCACATATGAAAGACAGAGGTAGATGTCTGAGCACGTACAGAGTGATTTCTGTTCACAGGAACCACAGTTTACCCCCTCCCCCCAATCAGTGAAAAGGAAGTCAGGCATTCAGGGATGAGGTATGAATCCCAGGCAGGCTTCAGTGCAGGTGCCTCTCATAGGAAGCTGCTGCATGCTGAGTCAGACCATTAGTGGATCTAGGTCAGCACTGTCAACACAGACTGGCAGCAGCTCTCCAGAGTGTCAGGCAGGAATGTTTCCTCTGCCCTACTGGGAAAGGTTGCCAGAGACTGAGCCTGCTGGAACTGCTGCCCACTCCCCACTAACTGCAACACATTGCAAGTCACCTGAACCTCCTTGCACAAACACAATCACGGAGCCTTGCTGCTAGAGTCTGTCTCCAAGTCACACGTTTGAAAAATGATGTTTAAAAAACACAACAGTGATTAGAATGTATTTTAAGGTTTGCTTTTGTTTTCTAGCTTCACAGGAGCCAGTAGATTTGCCTCAGAACTAGAGGAAGGCTTGAGGACTAGCATCATCAGAAGGCTACCATCTAGACTGGCAGTTCCTCCCCCTACTCTGGGGCCCTAATCTTCAGCTGTCCTGGTTCCTGAGCCTTCTGTCTCTTCTGACAACAGAGAGTAAGGTCCTCTGCTTCTCAGCCTCAACCGTTTGCCACTGCCCTCAAAGCACCTCAGCTGGCAAAACATTCTGTGACTGGTCCTTTGCTCCAAGAACGTTTGTGAACGCACACGGCCAAGCGATGGTGGTGTTCACACAGGTGACTAATTCAAAGTTTCTAGTCCTTGGCTCACCAAAGAAAGGGGGCAGCTGGAAATCTTGGACAGAACACCTAAGTAGTTTTTTCAGCACTGACCCTTTAATAGACTGGAACATCACCCTCCCCTCTAACAAGAGGCTAAAAAGGTCCAAGGCTGAATGGCTCAATTCAGTATGTCTACAGAGGGAAGACCCGTGAAGGTGCAAAAACATGAAAAGTCTCATCCTTGGTTACATGATAGGATCCAACAGAGTGGGGGGAAAGGAACACCAGGGCAGCTCAGCCAAAGAGGCACGAGAGACTATCTGTCCAGGATGAGGAAGAGCAACAGGAGCAAAACGATGGGCAGGAAAATCAGCAGGAGGCTGAGCATCTCGCCCACCAGCAGCGCCACCAATGCCAAGCGGTAGCACCAGCGACAGCGGCGCTCCAGCCGCTCCAGGTTGCTGATCAGGCAGGGTGGGTAGCGGAGGCAAGGCAGGAAGCCGATCATGCGGGTGGTATGGAAGCGCATCTGGAAGTGGTGCTCCAGGGCCCCCCAGGCACCCGGGCGCCGGACTGGCAGGGCATTAAAGGCCGGCGGGGCCGAGATTGGGCTCTGCTCCAAGTTCAGCAGCAGCAGCTCCTCCTGGAGCTTGCAAATCTCCCACTCCATCATGGGTGTCTTCTGGCGGCAGATGGGGCAGCGCACACGGCCGATGTCAGCGGTGGTGGCCACCTCCATGATGGAACGCAGGCAGCGGCCGCACAGCACGTGGCTGCAGTTCAGCAGGGCCGGCCTGCGCTGATCGTGGTCGTACGGCTCAGTGCAAATGGGGCATTCCTGCTCGTCGCCACTGGCATCTTCCACCAGGATGCGGCAGGGCTGCCCTGCAACCTCCTGCTCCCCACTACCCAGAAGTCTGCCCTCCAAGAGAGAAATGTGTTCCATCGCGACCACTGTCTCCAGCAAAGGAAGCTCTTCGCCAGCTCCCATCCTACAAGTCTCTTCCTCCACGGAGGTGGGTGCAAGTGATGCTCCAATTGCCTGTTCTTTGGCTGCAGAGGAAAGCCAAGCTGGTTCAGGACTGCAGATGGTTGAAGAGTCTTCAGGACTTCCACGGGGTCTGCCCGCCTCCCCGCCTCCTTGCTCTGGGATCCAGCTACTGCTCAGGTCCTCCACCGTGTTCCCTAAAGGTGCAGTTTGGTCTTCCAGCTGGACACCTCCTTCTTGCTGGGGGCACACCATGGAGCTGGTCCCCTCTCCTTCATCCTCACTGGTATTTGCCTCCTTGCCAACCCTTGCAGCTGTGGGTTTGCCATGGCAACGCTTCACCTCCAGCACTACAGCCTGGCTGAAGGTGGCAGGAGGAGATGGGTTCAAGCGGACCCAGATGTCTTCCTTCTCTGGATCCGACAGACGGGTCCTTTCGGAATCAAGGGAGGGCACTGCCATTCTGCTGCCTTCAGTGTCTGCCTTAAGCCAAGAGCCAGCAGCCACACAGCCCCGTGGTCTCAGTGCCTCGCGTCCACGATCCCCTGCAACTCAACACCAGAGACGCACATGGAACCTGCTGTGCTCCCATTTCGCCTGGTTTCGAAATTCTGCCAGCCTCGTGTGCGGGAAGGCCTAGATCTGAATTCCAAAACTGCTCTTTAAACCTCCTGTTCAAGGGCCTGTTGTTGCGTAGACCCCTGCGGCACACGCCCAGAGCTCAGCTGGCTTCTTCCTCCTCCAGGCTCTCTAGGTCGCTTTAACCCTCCCAGGCTGGCGAGAGGCTCCGACTGTCAAATAGGAGGCCGGCTGCAGCAGAGCTGGTTTCCCAACTTGCAAGACTGCACAAATCAAAGCAGGCACTCTGCTTAGATCCAGGTGCCTGCCAATCCGGAGGCTGTCACTGCCCAGGGGGCGGGGATGGCCTGGCAGGTAAATCCTTCCTGGGCCTCCCTTTGTATCACCAACGGTTAGATAAAACGTTTGGGCAGAGCGCCTTGTGCCAAGCACCACTTCCTTCCTTTCTTAAGAGAAGCCAGGCTGGTATGTTTTGTTAAAAATAAATGACACCACAGGCCCAGTGTGATGGTGTGACCACATCCCACACCTGAGCCCTCAGTTTTCTGCAAAATACACAACCTTTTCTTCTGATGGGGAAGGGGAAAAAAACGGTTTACAAGCAGGAACCGTTTCTGCTCTACTGAGCACATGAAGCTGCCTTTGCCTTCCCACTCTGCCATGATCTACTCAGACAGGCAGAAGCCAACCCACCCACCCCACCCCACCCCAGAAGCCTCAGGGAGCACAAGACAACAAGATAACCTGTTTCCTGTTGTCACTCCCTTGCACCTGGCACAGAGAAAACCTACTTCTAAAACCAGGAGGTTGCTTATGGCTTGTAACCTGTGATGGTTTTTTACTCCACGAATCTGTCCAAACCCCTTTTAAAGGCATTTAGGCCAGGTGCCATCACCACATCCTGTGGCAAGGAGTTCCACAGATGAATTACACGCTGGGTAAAGAAAAAAATTCTTTTATCCGTTCTAACTCTCCCTCCACTCAATTTTAGTGTATGTCCCCTGGTTCTGGTGTTGTGCGAGAGGGAGAAGAATTTCCCTCTATCTATACGTCTCAATCATGTCCCCCCTCAGGCGCCTTTTTTCTAGACTGAAAAGCCCCAAACGCTGTAGCCTTTCCTCATAAGGGAGGTGCTCCAGCCCGCGAATCATTCTGGTCGCTCTTTTCTGCACCTTTTCCAATTCAACTATATCCTTTTTGAGGTGTGGTGACCAGAACTGGACACAATACTCCACAATACTGATGAGAAGTGGTTGACCAAACAGGACCTCCATGCATAGGAGCAATCTACCTTGGTGTACCAAGTTCCAGGGACAACTCACAAGGGAGGGTCACTGCCTTTGCATGCCCAGCTTGTAGGCTTCCTGGAGGCATGCTGGCCAGCCATTATTGGAAGCAGGATGCTGGGCCTGATACGCTTACGGTCTCCATCCAGCAGGACTACTCTTATGTTCTCTACTTCCTTGACTATCTGTGGCCAGCCCAAACCACCCAGCCAGTTGCTCCAGTTCCCCTCCCCAACCTGAGGCAGCACATGGCATTGCTCACTCCGTTGTTCCACTTCCCAGGCAGGAAGGGACAGAGATCAGGAGACTGACTCAGTGGCCAGGCCCTGTTGACTGCTTGCTCACTGACTAGGGGAAGATGTAGGAGGAAAGGCTCAGCTAGGAATGCAACAGAGCTCCCCGTGAAAGGCAGAGAACGGGCAGAGGTCAAAGGCTGGCTAGTCTTGGGCTAAATCGCTCGGTCCTCTCTGCGTGGCACCTCCTGCTTTTCCTCCACTGGTAATGTATCAAATTTGGCTCTAGCCAACGCTAGCGTCACCTTAAATGCATCCCCTGAGTTGAAAACATGAAAAACATGAAAACATGTTTGCCTTGGAAGGAATGTGTGAGCTTCAAGTAAAAACTGGAGACCAAGCTGAGTTAAGTCACAGGCCTTATATTTCCAGAAATGGTGTGTGTGCACGTGCATGTGTGCGCGCGCATATGTGCATGTGCACATATATATTGAAGCCATCTTGCACCTTTCAGAGTCTGCTCCAAGCCTGCAGAAAACTTCCTCAACTCCATCATTAAATTGTACAGACTATGAGCTGTCCACGCTCCTCCATCATGACCCCATGGTTCCCCTTTCCTCCTGCCCATCCTTTGGCTTACACCAAGTGCCTGATGAAGAAGTCTGTAGAATGTGGAAGTTTGCCACTTTGCTACTTTTGGTTGCCTCTAAATGAAGCACTGCCTGACCTTGGACAGTGAATTTTCTTCAAAGGCCTAACACCTGCAATTTCAAAGGCCAGACACCTGCAATTTCGGTTTTCCTCTTGTTCCTTTTATATTAAAATATTCAAAGATTCACTTTCAAACCACTCCTTTTCTCTCTCCCCCCCCCCCCCAGCATTGCCGTTGGGTCTGTAACAGCTACATGAAAACCAGCTATAGTGGTATAATGGCTCATGTACGAGACTTAGACCAGGGAGATATGAGTTCCAGTTCCTACAGAGCTTATTTGGTGACATTGGCCTGCTCAAAATCTCTCAGTCCAACCCTATCTCACAAGGTTGTTGTGAAGATAATTATGAAGGGAGAGAACCATGGTCACTGCCCTAAATTTCTTTGAGTGGGATAAAAATCAAACAAACAGACAGGCAGAAACTCAACAGAAGAAAAGCAAACTGGATCATCTAGGTTCACCTAGACCAGTGGTCAGCACTTTCAAGCGTGGCCCTGAAAGCATTCAGCATTCGGAGGCATGCTGCTGAGTTCAGTTATCATGGCTCAATAGTGGCCAATAAATGTTCATTATTTTGTCTTTCTGAAAGCTAGAGGCCGCCACCACATCTTGTAGCAGTGAGTTCCATAAGTTATGTTGTGAGCTGAGTGACCAACTCCTTTCTTTTGTCTGTCCTGAATCTCCAGGCAGCCAAGACCATTGGGCAGCCCTGGGTTCTAGCAATGCAAGAAAAAAAGGGGGGACACACACACACCTCTATTGCTATCCTCTTCATTCCCACATTTTATAGACCTCTATCTATCACATCCCATCCTGAGCAGACAATGTTTTTCTTTGCAGCCAACCCATGGGAGTGAGAGAAGACACTGCAGAGGAAGCACTCATGCTAACACAGAAACAGCATCCTGAAAGTGAAGAGTCAGCTTGCCGATGGCTCAGACAGACTGTTTCAGCCAAAGTTTATTGGTCACTACCTAAGTTACGGTACCCTCAAGTTTGCTTCAGCTGAAGCTTAGGGCAAGAGACGTCCATCCAGGTCGGTAACTCAAGACCAGGTCTCGGCCTGGAAGCGGTGGGCCCGTTCCAAGCCGGCAAGATGCTCCTTGGCTTCTGGGGCAGAGAGGCCTCCTTCAGACTGGAACACTGATCTCAGGGCCTCCCCCACCGCCTCCGGCATCTGTTTGGCATTTCTGAAAGAGAAAGGGGTCTTCGTTACAATGTGTGTGTGGGGGGGGGGCAACAGAGACTGGGAAATGGTTCACCATCATTTGAGTCCAGATATGCTCAAATAGGCCTTGGTGGCAACAGCAATAGCTGCACTGCATGAACCTCGCTACTTCTTTAAACTTGCCCTCAAGGCCCTTCTCCAGGACTCCCCACCGTGGCAAGACTGGGGGTGACTGACAGAGGCTTCTTGGTTATGGCACCTCCAATTCTAGAATGTTCTCCTCAGGGAGGCTCGCCTGGCATAGATCTCTTTCCAGCACCAGGTGAAGCCCTTTGAGTTTGGCATTTTTTTTGGGGGGGGGGGGGTTGCATTAAAGAAATCTCACTGCATTAGTTCCTCCCTCTGCTTGTTTGATACTGTTGTTAAATACCAAATGTCAGGATTTGTATATTTTAGACTGTGAGCCCCTTGGATCTTTTCATTCTTTGAGAAGCTCCACACATACAGAATTAACACTATATGAACAATGTCTTGACCGAAATCTTATCTAGCCACTCTGGGAGTCAGACGCTTGGGGAGCAGGAATAAAACTTTCTAAGGAAATGAACAAAACAGCAGCACACATCTCAATGCCATTAGAGCAAGAGAAGCAGTCTGCAAGTTTTTAGCCTTCACTGGGCGCACAGTTAGAAATTTGGGGTAAGGGGAGGGGCTACTCAGGGCAGGGTATATGTACGTGTGACTAAAGTCAAAGAGACAGCAAAAAATCTAAACGCACACTTGTTCATACAATGTTTAACACTTACGGGTATGGATGCCATGTAAAAACAGGAAACTTGAAATTTAAACAGACTCCTATGCCGTTGGCGGGTCTCCGATTCAGGCAGCCGCAAACGGTGTAAAAATACTTTTAAAATCCAAGGTATGTTTGCCCAACGTTTCGTTCCGGCAACTCGGAACTTCCTCTGGGGTAATCTGAAAAGATTTAGGTGTTCACCTAAATCTTTTCAGATTACCCCAGAGGAAGTTCCGAGTTGCCGGAACGAAACGTTGGGCAAACATACCTTGGATTTTAAAAGTATTTTTACACCGTTTGCGGCTGCCTGAATCGGAGACCCGCCAACGGCATAGGAGTCTGTTTAAATTTCAAGTTTCCTGTTTTTACATGGCATCCATACCCGTAAGTGTTAAACATTGTATGCTGTTAGCTGGCCATGAAAGCTTCCGAACAGCACACTTGTTCCATTTTCACACATTTAAAAGTTGAAGTCATTTAGTGAAAAGAAAATTTTAACAAAATGTTACATCCCAATTACATATATGACTGAGTCATTCTGGCACCTTTGCACTTAGTGCCCAAAACACGGGAAGGCAGGACGAGCTCTCCTACTCACTGAGCAATGGGCATAATGATTCACAGTGTGAGTCTTAGCTCTGTAACAAAAGGGACTAGAAACTTACTAAAAAATTAAAATGAAAGCCAAACATTCAGGGATGTGTTTCCATTCCTAAGGTCCTCTGCTGCTTTGGAGCCGAGCCCAGCTTCTGTTTGGCGTGGTTGAAGCCACCCCTTCTGTGTGTTTTTTAATTCTCTTGGGAAGCTCAGTGGCCTGCTTCCCAGGACTGGTTTGAGCCTCTAGGAATGTTGAGGAACTGGTCCCACACAGAGAACCGGTCCTACGTCTCCCCACCCTAGGAAGGAAACTTGAATCAAGATTTCTTTCTATCATCTCTGATCGTCAGTCTTGTGACCCAAAAGAGGTGTGTTCTGGTCTGGAGCTAAGAGTTGGCACGTGCAGGAACGGCAGCTTTGGAGCTTCATGCTCAAGAAGCACGTCCACCTCCCTCGAGGAATAGCCAAGCATAGGCAGTGTGCAATTAGGAGCGATACGCTACAGGGAAGCGAGCCATAGAGCAGAACAGAGGAAGAGAAGGATGGCCAAAGGGAAGGAATACAAGCACACCACGCTTAAGGCCCCCTCCTACATCACAAACGCTCACATCCTTGCAGTCCATCTCAGTTAATCCAGAACTACACCCCCCCCCCACAGTACGCACACAAAGTTCTTTGAATGTGCATGTCAGGGGGAAGGCAAGACTTCCCTATCATCCCTTTGCCCGACTACTTTTCTATGTGGAGGGATTTGAGAGCAGATGAGCCCACGGGCTTTGGGCTCATCTGATACAGCCTAAATAGGGCCTGGCTGTCTTAATTAGGCCTCAACTGAACTGCACTCAAGGGCACTGGAGGGCATTCCATGACTTTTGAAAGAAAGCAAACAATTGTTTTACCCAATTCTCCTGCAAGGAAAGATAGAGAGAAATTAATAGAAATGGGGGGTGGGGTGCGGATTTTGACAGTTCTCCAGTTTTGACCTTATCCAAAGTATTGCTGTAACTATTATTTGCCTTCCTTTCGCCACATCTACCCTTACAACACAAGGCAGTGAAGCAATGGCTGGCTCACAGCTGGCTTATTAAAGGAAGTTGAGGAATGCACTTCAATGCCTTTGAGAGTTGTTCGGTTAAAGCCTAGTTCTCACAGATGTGATTGGCCTGCTCTATGCGAGAGCTCACGTGACTGAATGCTCCTAAGTAAAATCCTTGCACACAGAAAAATAGTATGCTGGGGAGAAGAAGGTTCTAGCCCAACCCCTCCCTGAAATGCTAACTTTCCACTAGAAAAGTGGTTCTATTTATACTGTGTATAGAAGGTGCATTCAGTCCCTACCTATGGTGCAAAGTGGTACAGCCCTGATACCGGTGAGAATTGAGCATAGCTCAGCTATGCTATGGGAAACGAGATTGTAAAGGGCCTCTAGAACCTTCTGCCTCAGGAAAGGATATATGAAACCTACATGATAGGTGCTGAAGATTCCTGAGCCAGGCTCCTTCCAAACTCTAGAGGACACTGGGCCCCTTAACCTTGTTTACTTGCTCCACTTCTTATGCTGCAGGCTGACAATCCTGCTGAAGCCTGGCTGGTTAATTAGTGTGCAACAGTGGCCTTCAGTGGAGGATGCAACTTTTCATTTGGCTGTGGTGTCAGACAGTGAATCAGGGAGGCAGCCCTGGCCTGGGAAAGCCCCAGGCTCCATGATGCCTCCGGCTCCATTTCAGGCATGGGAAACTTCAGACTTGTGGAATTAACTCTGCTTTCTACTGGAAGCCCCAGTGCTTCCCAGTGGAAGCTACCAGTGCTGTAGCTCAGTGGCAGAGCACCTTCCCTGCACACAGAAGGCCCCAAATTCAATCCTCGGCAGCATCTCCAGGTAGGACTGAGAAAAATTCCTGCCTTGAACCCTGGAGGGCCACTGCCAATACTGAGTTAGGTGGGCCAGAGCCTGGCTCAGTACAATGTAGCCTTCCGTGACTAGGTGTGAAATAGTGGCTCAAGGGACATGCATACAAATGAAGGAACAGAGTGCCTCTGAACACCTGCTCAGCCCAGGAATGTGTTATTTCACTACACATGCATGCATGCATGCATGCGGTTTCTCCCCCCCCCTTTTTTGTTTCAGCAACCAAAGGGGGGAAAAAGAGCTGCTATACCAAAGCGGCTAAGAGACGGAGCTGTGAATCAGGCCTTCCCTGGTTCAAATCTCACCTCTGCTATGAATCCACTACTGTAGATGGCCATAGGCAAGCTCCTCCCTATCAGCATTAGTCTTCCCCATCTGCATCATGGGGATAAGTATACTTTCTTGCGTTACGGGGTTGTCATCACCATCAAAGACATCATCAAGATGACACATAGGAAGCACTTTTCACTACAGAAAATACTATGGCTACCATGCAAGTATTAACTATGATAATTGCTTTTTGGAAAGCTGTTTTGTCACTATTGCTGCATAGCTGGGAGTCAGAAACCCTTGCTGTTCTGCTGCTAATGATCCCAGGATCATGATCAGCCTTCAGCCCTAGAGAACCCCAAATTAGACATTCTTCCATGCATTACCAAAGTGGTGCAATGGGGTGTGAGACTGGAAACCAGATGCAATGAATCACCAATGTGAACTGGGCCACTGGTCTCAACTATTCTTGACACTCACCCCGCGAGGTAGATGTGGGCACCCCCGCGGCTCACCAAATCCCAGACCAGCTCCTTATTCTCCCGGATACGGTGCTGTACATATACCTTTTCCTCCTGCAGGGAAAAGAAAAAACAGTGTGCGGTCACACTTAATGTCTCGTAGCCTGGTCCAATATGTAGAAAATTCCCAGAGCAGGAGGGAGGGCTCTTCTTATTGTACATTTCTTCTGGTGGTGGCGGCAAGGGGTTAATTCCCCCCTCCCTGATGCTACAATCCCAGAGAGAATCAGGGCTGCCATTTAGCAATGTTAAAAAACACAACTGAACATACCTGGCCAAGGGATCTGTCTACATTTGGCCCCAAGACGTTCATGTATGACAGTGGTTCCCAACCTTTTTAGCACCGGGACCACCTTTTGTAGAATGACAATCTGTCAGGAGCCCCTTAAGACCTAGGGCCGGAAGTGATGTCATTGTTTTTAATAAATTAGACTGTTTAATAAATCACACCTTTTAAAATAAATCACATTTTTAAAGTTATACTCATAAGCAGCCCCGTTTGGGGGGGGGGAGGAGTGAGCTAATATTAACAGAGATGCTAAAAAGGCAAGCAGAAAGTAACACAGGGTGAGTAGACAAGCCCCAAGAGAGCATCATACACTTCTTTCTCTGCAGTGGGGGGGGGGGGGGGGAAGTGAGCCGCCATCTTGGTTGTGGCCATCCAGCTGATATCCCGCAACCCCCCAGAAACCGCTTCGCGACCCCCAGGTTGGGAACCACTGATGTATGAGATCGCCTCAACATATATTAAGTGAGTCAGGTCTACAAGTCTGTGAAAGTGCAGATTGTAGCATCAGGGTGTAGAGTTCAGCTTTCTGAGTATCATTTTCTTCTTAAACACAACACAACAAGACTTCATTGCTGTGAACATTTATTTATTTAAAAACATTTATACCCTGCCTTTCCTACCCCCGCAGGGAAACTCAGGGTGGTTTACAAAATTAAAAACAATCGTTGCTTGGGGAGTGATGGGAAGACCAGCCTGAATACTGTACGCTTTTCAGTGGTTGGGGCAGAGGAAAAGGGGTTCAGGAGCCTTGCCCCTCCCCATAAGGACACAAAATAGCAAACAAACCCCTGCAGAATGCATGAGACAAAATTAGAAATTCTGTTTGCACTGGTTGCTGAATCCAGCTTTTCTTGGTGTAGAATCTGGATTTGCATGGGTGCAGACATCCCCCCCGCCCTCCAGTTCAAAAACACACCTCTGTGGATGCTGGAAGATTTAAACATTTATTTATTATACTAATGAGCTGGACCTCAACAGAAGTTCTCAGAGCAGCCTACAGTAATTAATCAGCAAACAAACAAAAGGGCACTTAAGCACCCAGACCATTAGTGGGAGGATAGCAGGAGCACTTTGCAGGGAGACACAGCCACAGCTGTGCAGGAAGGTGCATGGACACATCTTCCCTGGAGGCCTGACACCAGCATGGGAACTAGGGTCAACAGAGAAGGAGACTGGGAAGGGAGGGGAGGAATTTGGAGGACTCGGGGAGGGCAACAAACGTGGGTGAATATTACTCAAGTTCTTCCAGGAATGAGCTCACACTAACTGTGTCTTCTTAAACAGCCAGCTCCCGGATGTTGGGTGTAAACAAGGGGCTGGGCCTCTAATTGCTCAGTTCCTCCGTGTTGCTCTTCCTCTGATGCATCTGTCTGGCCAGCTGAGCTACACGTTTGAAAGAATCACATGTTATGGCCCCTTCCTGAAAGGGAAGTACTTCAAAAATGTGTGCGGGGGAGGGAAATCACGTGTTTAAAATGTACAGGAGCATTTAAACTGCTCCTTGCAGGTAGAGAATGAGCACGTCAGAGAGGAGGAGGAGGGGCCAGGTGCCTTCCCCAATGAGCTAACTTTTCACAAGGAGAAAATGTATATGACATGAAGGAGGTGTTTCCATCGTGCAGTCCCACCTTCACACTCCCAAGAGGACCATGCCATGTTTGCAGCTCTGCTTTTAAATTTGCTGTTTATTTTCCAGGATTGTTTTCACCTGTTTTCATCACCAGCTGCCCAGATAGTACCGGTATTTGTCCAGTATGCATTTTTTAAAATAAGTGATTTTTTTTTATTTTTAGCTGCACGTGCCTGTCCTGTCCTCCCTCCCAAGGACCTCGGGGCAGCACATTCTGCAGCGTTTCTGTGCTCCAGCAAATTGCAGCACATGGAACACAGAATACAACTCAAAACAGGAATCCAAGTATACTGGAGGGCACTGAGCCAGGGAAAAACCTGGTCTCCAGCCAAGAAATCATAGCCAGTTGATAGCCAAACATGCACTTCCAAGGTGAAGTCAAGCACAGAACTTTACCAGGTAAACAGGAGGGGCCCAAACACGTAAGGCAGGAGTCTCTGCGCCATGAAGGTTAAACAGATTACATGTGCAAGAAGCCTGAGCCTTCAACACCCTGCCTGTGGGTGGCCACTGTGGAAACAGGCTGCTGGACTAGATGAGCCTGTGGTCAGATGCAGGAGGGCTCTTCTGATGTTTTTACCCTCTGGAATCCTGGGCTGGAGAACACATGCTCTAAGCCTGGATTCAGGTCTGGCCCACACAAATCTTCACACTCTCAGCTCACCTGGTCGCGGGAAAAGGCCGTGAAGAGCGTCAGGAACCCCTTCCTGACCAGTTCCTCCCACTCCGCCTGGCAGTAAAAGTCTTTGGCTTTCTGTCGGCAGCCGAAGAACAGACAATTTCCTGCAGAAAGACCGAACGTGGAGACATCAGGAACTGTTACAAGAATTTGCATGGAAATGTGAACTAGCTCCTGCTCCATCCAACTACCAAGCAGAAGCTGATAAAACCATAGACGAAAACTTGCTGCCAAAACTATCCCATATAAAACTTTTCTTGCTATGTTAGCCCCCTCCCTCCCACCACTATTCAACAAGTGCTCCTCGAAGAACAAAACTGATCAGCAACATCACCTACACATAGGAGGGGGAAGAACACACAATGTACTTCAATGCCATTCAATTAACTCTAATGCAATTCTGAATGAAGCTCACCCCTACACCCTACTACTGGAACCGAGAAGCACTGTTTTCTGAATGAGACAATCACCTTTTTTGCCCTGGGCAACACGCTCCTGTACCGCTGCTCGGAATGGCGCCACTCCTGTGCCTGGCCCAATCATGATCACAGGAGTGTCTTGGTTGGTTGGGAACTTTAGCCCTCCCTTCTTCACCCACAGAGGCACCCTCTCAGCACCTGGGAAGAAACAGAGAGCGGATGTCACAACAGCGGAAGTGTCAAATGGCAGCGATTCACAGTCATTCTGGTTTTCACACAGTCAGCTGCAGATCTTTCTGCAAGAAAGCAACACAACCCTTTCTGTCCAGCACTACTGCATTTACCATTCTGTGGGTCAAGGGAGGCCAGCCACGTTGAGCAGAGGCCATGCCGAGGTTTGCTGAGGAGAGTCTTGTAGCGCACCACTGCCAGGAGGATCTGGATTCTGTTGGGATGAGCCTGAATGCAGAGTCAGAAGGAAAAAAGAATAAAGACCCTAGATTTTCTCCCTATGGGGAAGAAAAACAGGATAAAAATCAAATAATAATATTGGATCCAGGTTGGCATGTCTCAAGGAGATGATTTTCTTAGAACATAAGAACATAAGAAGAGCCCTGCTGGATCAGGCCAAAGGCCCATCTAATCCAGCTTCCTGTATCACACAGTGGCCCCACCAGATGCCTCAGGGAACACACAGCAAACAAGATAACCTGTTTCCTGCTGCCACTCCCCTGCACCTGGCACAAAGAGAACCCACTTCTAAAACCAGGAGGTTGCTTATGGCTTGTAACCTGTGATGGTCTTTTCCTCCATGAATCTGTCCAAACCCCTTTTAAAGGCATCTAGGCCAGGTGCCATCACCACATCCTGTGGCAAGGAGTTCCACAGATGAATTACACGCTGGGTAAAGAAATATTTTCTTTTATCTGTTCTAACTCTCCCTCCACTCAATTTTAGTGCATGTCCCCTGGTTCTGGTGTTGTGCGAGAGGGAGAAGAATTTCCCTCTATCCACTCTCTCCATCCCATTCATAATTTTATACGTCTCAATCATGTTCCCCTTCAGGCGCCTTTTTTCTAGACTGAAAAGCCCCAAACGCTGTAGCCTTTCCTCATAAGGGAGGTGCTCCAGCCCACGAATCATTCTGGTCGCTCTTTTCTGCACCTTTTCCAATTCAACTATATCCTTTTTGAGGTGTGGTGACCAGAACTGGACACAATACTCCAGATATGGCCTTACCATCGATTTGTACAAAGGCATAATGATATTGGCCGTTTTATTCTCAATCCCTTTTTTAATGATCCCGAGCATGGAATTGGCCTTCTTCACAGTCGCCGCTCACTGGGTCAACACTTTCATCGACCTGTCCACCAGCACCCCAAGATCTCTCTCTTGATCCGTCACAGACAACTCAGAACCTATTAGCGTGTATGTGAAGTTTTGATTTCTTGCCCCAATGTGCATCACTTTGCACTTACTTACATTGAAGCGCATCTGCCATTTTGCTGCCCATTCTCCCAGTTTGGAGAGATCCTTCTGGAGCTCTTCACAATCCCTGCTGGTCTTCACCACCCAGAAAAGTTTAATGTCATCTGCAAACTTGGCCACCTCGCTGCTTATCCCCAACTCCAGGTCATTTATGAATAAGTTGAACAGCACCGGTCCCAAGACCGATCCTTGGGGCACACCGCTTTTCACCTCTCGCCATTGTGAAAATTGCCCATTGACTCCCACTCGCTGTTTCCTGGTCTTCAACCAGTTCCTAATCCACAAGAGGACCTGCCCTCTTATTCCCTGACTGTGGAGTTTTCTCAGGAGCCTTTCATGAGGGACCGTGTCAAACGCCTTCTGAAAATCCAGATATATAATATCCACAGGTTCGCTCGCATCCACATGCCTGTTGACCTTTTCAAAAAATTCTAACAGGTTTGTGAGGCAAGACTTCCCCTTGCAGAAGCCATGCTGACTCTCCCTCAGCAGAGCTTGTTCTTCTATGTGTTTTAAGATTTTATCTTTAATGAGACTTTCCACCATCTTCCCCGGAACAGATGTTAGGCTGATCGGCCTGTAGTTTCCCGGGTCCCCCCTCCTTCCTTTTTTTAAAGATTGGCGTGACATTAGCTATCCTCCAATCCTCTGGCACAGTGGCCGTTTTAAGGGACAAGTTGCATATTTTGGTCAAGAGGTCTGCAACTTCATTCTTGAGTTCCTTCAGAACTCTTGGGTGGATGCCATCCGGGCCTGGTGATTTATTGATCTTTATTTTGTCAATTAAGTCTGAGACGTCTTCTCTTTTAACCTCTATTTGACTCTGCCGTGAAGACAGATGCAAAGAACTCGTTTAATTTCTCTGCAGTCTCCAAGTCCCCTTTTATCACCCCTTTCTCTCCCTCACCGTCCAGCGGACCAACCGTTTCCCTGGCAGATTTCCTGCTTCTAACATATTTGAAGAAGCTTTTGTTATTCCCTTTTATGTTGCCTGCCATACATTCCTCAAAGTCTTGCTTGGCCTCCCGTATCATCTTTTTACATTTCTTTTGCCACAGTTTGTGTTCCTGTTTTATCCTCATTAGGGCAAGACTTCCATTTACGGAAGGAAGCTTCCTTGCCTTTTATAGCCTCTTTAACTGTGCTTGTTAGCCATGCTGGCACCCTTAGATTAGCAGGAGGGATAAGGGACAAAGGGAGGCTGCTCAAACAAAAAAACAGAAAGCGCCTGGGCAAGGAGGAATTGAAGGGGCCCTGATGGGTTCCCCTAGTACTGGAAATGCCGCAGCAGACAGAGAGACAAGAGCAGAAGTGAAGAAGTGTGTGCAAGGAAGAAGGAAAAGCCCTTTGCACAAGCATCTGCGTGCAAGTTCAGTCCCCATCATCTATGGGAATGGTTGGGAAAGTGCTGCTCCTAATTGGGTGACAGACAGTGCTGAACTAGTTGGATATAAGGCCCTATAAGGATGCAGATGTTCGCTCATGGTACAAATCAAACACTGCCTTTTTGAGTGGCGGTCAGTGCAATGTCTGAAAGGCTTGAACTCCAGAAATGCATGGGTAGAGTGGCTCCATCTGCTACTCAAACGTTGCGTTTCAGTTCAGTGCCAGAAGCAAGATCTGTGTGTCACTGTTGTTGTTTTTGTATTGCTATGGAAAGAAATGGAGAAACGCTGGAGTAGCACGACCTGCAGGTCATATGCAGCAGTGCACTACAAAGCAGGTACCAGTAATATGAAGATGAGAAGTTGGAGGTTTCTGCCTCCAAAGTGCCATCTGCTGGTGGCTAAAGAAAGCGACAACGTATGGCCCCCAAAGTTAAAAATGATACATTTCTGGGATGAAAACGTATCACCGATCATTTAGATGCTGCTTAATTTCTAAAAAACCAAGAGATGCTGGGTTGCAAGGGATGCTTCAATCCTTGGCCCCTGTCCAGTGATCCAGAGAGTGGGCTTCAGCAGTCAGCATAGTTCTCTGTCATGCCAACGCCTGGTGGAAAGAGAACATGGTGCAAATATATATATATATATGCAAATATTATGCAAATGTACTCCATTTGCACAAATTTCAGTTCTAGAAATTTGGTAGGAGAGACAGGCTGCTTTAAGATCTCAGCCCCTTTGCAAATTAGTTAAGATAAACTCTGCTTAATATGAGTTGTTAGGGAGTTTGGACTCAAGACACCCTTGCAAGATCTCAGTTGCCTTATTCAGCAAGTTAAGCACAAGACATACAGAGCTCTGCTCAAACAGTTTGTCTTGTGGACCCAAAAACATCTTAGAGAGAAGAAACAACTCTAAAGAGGACTGATTTGTAGCGAGAGGCAGCTCAGAAAATTACTAACTCAGTAAAAAGTAAATAAGGCAAACCTCCTCTTTTATGCAGGCTTAAATATCTCCCCTTCCTTACCAGCATTGAGGAAGCGATTGAGAAGGCACGGGGCCTGATCCGTGGAATAAGATCCAGCAGATAATCAGACGGAATGGCGCAGGTTGTATGTGGGAAGTCACATAGGACCTGGGGAAAACAAAGGAAATCAGCTTTGGGGATAGGAAAAACGTTCTCCCCAGACAAGGACCCCAAAAGACAGCCAACTCTCCAATGATCCCTGGCGCCTCCTTACCTCAAGAGTTGTTCTCCGCGGTCGGTTGCAGTAAGCATAAAGATCCTCCTGGCCTTGTGCGGAGCTGAATTCCTGCAGCTTCTCCCGCTCCAGTTCATTCGGAGAGAAACAGGACAGAAGCTCAAAGAAGGAGCGGCGGGGGATGCAGGTAATATCCAGGTAGTGGGTCACCAGGTGACGGACACTGCACGGCTGGGGCAGATGGGCTGGAAGGGGAGTGCCTGAAACAACCAAAGGAAGAGAAAAGGCTCCATGCTTTAATTGATTAGGGAAGCACTTTTTTAAAAAAACAATGTTAATTATTATTAATCAATATACTTTTAAAAAAAGGACAGGCGGCTGGTTCTACCTTAGATGAGGGATTCCCTCTTCTCTCACACACAAAAGGGGATGCCTCTTCTAAGATGGTGTCTGCTCTAACACTTACATGCACCATCATGAAGGACTACTAGGTAGCAGATGGTTCCTGCTGTAGCGCACACGCACACAGCACATGGTTTTTTTTCTTCAAAACAACTGTAGTCAGATGTAATTAAAGCATCATTCCACTTTAGCTTTCATCACTGAGTAATGGCCCTCCAAAAAAGTGTAAGAAACAGCAAGTCTTGAACTTCGGAGCTTGGCTTCCTAGGGTTTAGTGTCCCTTCTGGGTAGGCTGCCTGCAAGCAGCTCCCTCCAATGTCAGTTGCATTTGCACAAGGATGCCAATTAGCCTGATTAATTCTGGAGGACTTTCACCAGCTCCAAATACTTCCAGGCTAGCTCTCAACTCTCACCCAAGACAATGGGGAAAAAAGGAACTGGCTTATCAGCCCTCAGAAGGGGAGAAGAAAAATTCAGCAGCCACACAGCAATGGAGAGAGAAAGCTAGGAAGGCAAATGACTTGCAGGAATTAAGTGACATCTTAAAGGTCATTTGCTTGGAAATCCCATCAGGCCACTGCCTGTACCTGACTCCACAGGCCTCAGGACAAAAAGCTTGTCAGGATCCAGGCGCAGGAGATTGCAGAAGAGCTGTACCTCCTCTTGTGAATTGCGTGGCTGGACCATCACCACATCACCAGCGACGTACCTGTAGGGAACAGGCAGTGCTTGAGAACAGCACAGAGCCACAGTTGCACAAACCACAAGCACAGTTTTAACAGGCCCCATAATGCTCTCTGACCTCCAGTTCTGCCCTTGATGAGAGAGAAGGGGAAGCCGAGAGGACTCTCTTCAAAGAAAAGGCCTGATGCCTGTGCCCTTAGAGCTCATTCATATGAGCCTCCTCAGCCTCTGCCCCCAAATGCTTTTGTCCACCATGATATCGCATAGTGGCCAGGAAGTGCCTGGCACAAACCTCACCATGTCATCAAGCTGCCCTCTTCACCCTTTTAGCTCTATCTTACATGAATTAACCCATCAGTAGATATCGACAGGCCAGATGGAGCCTCCGTAAAGCCACTATCTTCACACTCTGCCTGTGAGCGTCCTAGGAGCACTTGACTGGCCGCTGTGGGACACAATTTGGTCTGACCCATCAGGGCTCTCCTTAGATTCTTATCTCATTGCAAATACGTTACTAGCTATGATAACTAAAATGAAGCCTCCATGTTCAGAAACAGTCTACCTCTGAGCACTAGATGCTGGGGATAAACAATATGAGAAAGCAGCTGCCTTCATGCCTTGCTTGTGAGTATCAATAGGTCTGTATGTTCTTGGACACAACTCTAGAAAGCAGGACAGAGTGGGAAGATACAAGATGTCCTTACATGGACATGCAGAATATCTCTTCTGATACCACACTGTGCACTGATGAGGTGCGGTGACAGATGTGAAGAAGACACTCCACCCTGGGTGTGAGGTCTTAAGGGGCATTCCGTTGCACCCCAATCACAGCCCTAGCAACAACAGCCAAGAAAGCTCACTCGATCCCGGAGCCTGCGACGTCAAACTCAATGAGGCGGACATCCTGGAAGTGAGAGACTTCTGTCACCCTCTGATTGGACACCACACGGGCAGGGAAAGGGTGCAGCTCGGAGGGGGCGTCTCTGAAGGCTCCATCTTGCTCAGGATGGCTCTTGCTGAGGCTGCCAGAGTCCTCTTCCAGAAACTGAAACGTGAACTTGGGTGGTAAGCTGCAGCGAAGAAAAGAAGGTGCCAGCAGTTAGTATCGTCACACGACTATGTCAAGAGGGCATAAGTAACTCTCTTTTCGTAGTGCCACAGTTTCACAAACACAGACCAACTCGCGTTGCTTGTGCTTTTCATGGCATTTAAAGGATTTCATGTTCTTCTAGCCACCAGTGTATAGAATAGATAGATAAGCCCAACAGGCCAGGAAAACACACAAACCCTGATCCCTGACAGACTGAGCACACTAGGAGGACCAAGTCTGTGCTTGAACAGACCATCCAATTCTGACCATCCAATTCTGCATGAAATTAAAGGCTGAAGCACACCAGCTCCGCCCTCCGTGCGTGCAGCCCGTTGCAGCAGGCTGTGTCAACGTTCGATCGGTGTGCTTTGCCTCCGGCCGGGCCGCCAAGAGCCGTCGAGAGGTCCATTCAGCGAGACGCATCACCTGGCCAAATCGCAGCTTTTGCAGCATTTTCTCAGTTCCATTTTCTGTGCACCCAATCAGAACCCTTTTCATGAACCCTGGGGGCGGGACATGGAATAGTGCGGGAACCAATAAAAATTCATTGCAGAACTGCTCAGTTTTCCTCGCAAGCTCACTCAGCACTCCCCACCTCCTTGTTCCAGCGGCCAATCACAGTGGACCAGCATTGGCTGCGAGGACGGGCTGAAGAGCTCCAATGTGCTAGGCTTCCGTCGTCTCACCTTCCATCATGTACAGCACGTGGGCAGACACAGGGACTTGAAGTTTGTTTCTGTACTGGGAGGTACAGAAAAACCCAGATTCTCATCGTCCTTCCTTATCAAATGACAGGTTGCCTTTGTACTCACGTGATATCCGGGCCAATTATGTGAAGACCAGAAGGCAAAGGATACAAGGCTAAGATCTTCCCCCACAAGTCCAACAGCCAAGGATCAATTACTGCATCTGGGCTGCAGAAGGAGAAAAGAAGTCATTTCAGGCAGAGGGAGGAAGCTCAGTTCAGACCCTGTGTCTGAAAAGCTACTTGAAAAGGGAGAAACCCAGAAATCTTCATATTTCACGTTCACTGGGATCGTTTTACTCCATGCTTACAGCCTAGATGGAGAGGCATGTGCTTCTGAGCATGTGCAAAGTGTCCTCTCCCCAACCCCCCACAGCTAGCTCTCCTCCCCACTGAAGGCAAGAGAAACTTTGCTGCATCTTTTCTACAAATCAGGAACATGTTTTTAAAGTGTTCCTTAAAGGGGCAATTGCTTCATTTGAAAGCTTTGTTAAAATGTCTATCAAGCTTGAAAAACAGCAAAAAAAAAAAAAAAATTAAGGGTTTCCATGATTCAACACACTTTCAACACAGTGGGGCCAGAGAAAGCACCGGGTCACCTTTGAAGCCAGCTCCAGCGGTGCCTAACAGCAGCCCACAAAGCCTGTGCTCCAGATCTTGCAGAACCAAGAACTGGCTCCTGGTGCCACTGCTGCTTCTTACCCTAAGTCGTGCTGGTCATCTCCCAATGCTGCTGGCATGATCGGGGTGCCCCCTAGCTGGAGAAGCCTCTTGTGTAGCTTCTTGGCAATAAAGTTGAACCTAGGCAGACAGCAGTCAAGACACAGCCAGGGGGTTAGAAAAATCGAGAGAGGGGTTCCTTTGGGGGGAAACCAGTCCCCAGAATTTCAGCCCCACCCATGGATCAGCCTGTCCTTTTCTAAAGTCTAAGAGTCATGGCTGCTGCATGACACAGTTCAGGTGAAACAGACATAGAAACACAACTTACTTGGGATACGAAGAATCTCCGAGACCCAGAACAGCGTAGTCCATCTGGCACAGGGAGGTGAGAGGCAGGTTCTTCCGGAATAGGAACCTCCAGAAATTCTGAAATTAAACCGGACCCCAAAGTAGGCACTTTAATGGGATGTATTCAGGAACACTTTTCTGTGGATTGTGTCCCTTGTGGTGGTCCTTACATTACCCACTTATTCCCAGTCAATTAAGGCTCCTCCACAACGGTGGCCAGAAAAAGGCCCGCAGGAAAAAAGCCCACAGGACAGTTCTAGAAAAAACGGGCAAAGGGGAAAAAAGCCCATGGGTCACCACATGACAGAAAAGGTGTATTTAGGGTCAGGGTCAAAAACGTTTGGGAACTTCTGCAATACCTCCTCCTTATATGTGCGTATTTGTCCTTGTGGGCTTTTTTTTCCTAGAACCCTCCACAACTAGGTGCGGGGGACACAGCTCACTGGGTTGAATGGAGCTTTGCAGGCAGAAAGGTCTAGGCTCAGCACCTCCAAAGAACCCAGGCAGCAGGAGGGTGCGGGGAGGCCTGCGGAGGGATGTGTAGGCCTTCCCGAGCTTCAGATCTCCACTCCGCAGCGATTTACAACCACTTCCAGTTTTCCTGCACCCTCTGGAGCTCTCTAGGACCCCCGGTAAGTGTGTAAAATGTGCTTTGGTTCCCAGTAGCGGCGGTGTTCCCCCCTGCCACTGACCCTGCCCCCACAAATTGAGTATTTTCTCCCCACAAACTTCTCCCCACCTTTGAGAACCACTGCACTAGAGGATAGCAAGCAGGAAGACGGCATACCTTCATATTATCAGGAGGGTCCCCTTGGCCTGTGGTTGCACAGACGAACACCACCAGTGGCTCGTGGATCAGATTGGCCTTCAGAGAAAATCACGCAAAGCAGGTTAAAGGAGAGGGAGGCATTATGCAGAGGCATTTACTTCCATGTCCCTCTCTCTCCAGATTTCACAAGTTCAACTGTTGTTGTGCCCATTCTGCAGATAGAAGAGCTGAGGTTGAGTGAGAGAGAGGCTGGCCTAAGTCTAGATGTCCAGAGAGTTCGGGAACTTAGCCAGCATGGCTCATCTCATGTTCTTAAGACCAAAAGGTCCAATCTCGTCTGTCATCCTGCTTCTCACAGTGGCCAACAAATGATCCCAGGAAGCCCACAAGCTTGATATGAAGGCAACAGCCCTCCCCCCCGACTCTGGTACTTAGAGGTGGCTCCCTCTAAACATGGAGGCTCTATTCCTAACTATCAGGGCTAATAAGAAGAACCCAGCTGGACCAGACCATTGTCCAGCATCCTGCTTTCTACAGCAGCCAACCAAATTTCTTTGGGATGCTCACAAGCGAGGAATGAAGGTTATAGCTGTTCTGCACTTTGCCTTTGCACCTGATACTCAGAGGTACAATGCCTCTGAATATGGAGGCTCCATACAATCATCATGGCTGATAATCACAGATAGACCTCTCCTCTTCCATGAATTGGTCTAATCTCCTTTTCAAGCCATCTAAGTGATGACGGCCACTGGTATCTTATGGCAACAAATTCAATAAGTTAACAACTAAGAACGCTCATGGCTCATGCCATTTGGGCACTCACCACATTGTAGCTGTCCAAGGCTTCAACCCTGCACTGGAAATGGCGGCGCTTAGCTTCCCGGCCAATTCTCTCAGCAGTGTCTTGGGCAGTCCCCGTCTGGCTGCCGAAAAGGAGGAGAATCTTCCGCACTGCCATCTAAAACAAGGCAATAAAATAAACATTTAAAAATCAGATTGGTAAAGGTGGAAGGCAAAAGGTCTGCCCTCCATCACCTGTTCACAGCAAGCCAGAGCGTCGGCCAACTTCCCCTCCCAGACCTCCAAAATAGGAGTCAAGCAAGAGGGAAGATGGGAAGAGACAGAGATATCAACTGCCAGGGAAAAAAAACAGAGTCAGAATATCTTTGAGTTTGTAGCACCCTGCAGAAGAGGCCACAAACACAGTTCCTTCCCCTCACAAGAGACCTACTATGAAGGTGCTGCTCCCAAGTGAGGATAGGTCACCTCCCTTTGCAGGCTCATGGAAGAGCCTAAAACATTCCCCTTTGTGGCTCTATGTGGCTTCCCCTTCCCAGCTAGAGTCAAATGCCAGATCTGGGCTAGTTTGGGTTACGCCTTTCAAGAGAGACCAAACTCGTTATGCCACTTTGATGCAGCCCCATAAAAGCCAACTACCTGCCTGAGAATATGGGCATTCATTTCTGACACAGCTGTAATGCAGAAGCTGGAGACCTCAGGGCCCAATCCAGCCACATGCAGAGCTGCCTTGGTGGATCTGACAAAGGCTCATTCAAGTCTGGCACTCTGTCTCCAGAAGCAGCTAGGGAACCTGTGAACAGGGCATGAAGGCTATAGCCCTACCATTGCTTGGTGCCCAGCATCTATATTCAAGAGGTAAACTGCTTCTGAACATGGAGGTTTCAATTTGGCTATTAAGGAAAGTAGTTATTGACAGACTAGTCTCTCTCCCCATTCCTACAGGGGGCTTGCACCTCAAGATCTGATATCTTAAAACAAAATTACATTATTTTGTCACACAGAGATCAAATAGTTTCCCAGCCCTGTGGGTGGGCAGCCTCATCTTCATGAGGTAATGCCAGAAACAGCCCCAAGTGCAAACCCAGACTCTGTCAGTTTGCCTTATGGAAAAGGCTTACTTCATTGCCTAGCACACATCCCTGCTTGTAGGTGCAACATGTGAGACAGAACCACCCATTTGCCAACAAGGCCTCTCTGCTGGCAATCTCCCTGGAACCAACTGGAAATGCTTAGTGCTTAGCCAGTGGTCCTGAGGGCCTGGAGGGAAGGACGCTGAAGACAGTAGGAGGATGAAGGGAGATTCTTGTAGCCTTTGCCCAAGTATGGAAAGTCAGAATCAACAACTTGTCTCTTCAGAAGAGCACAATTGCAATTCAGAGCAGAATTCCCTTGCACTCCCTAGAACTATTTACATAGAATTGGACACAAGAACAACCATTCAGTGTTCACATGACACATTTGATTTCATGTACATTCGCTCAGCAATCCTTACAACAGCCTTGTAAGGTAGGCTCTTATTCTCCTCATATAATTGCAGGGGATGGGGGCAAGGCAGTAGCTTGCTGACAGTTATCACCACGTTCACTTCAACCTCCCAGCCCACTTGTGGGAGTTATATATATATTTTTAATCTTGCTCTTCCTCCAAAGGCCTCAGATCGGCATACGAGGTTATTCCCCGCTTTGCGTTATCCTCACGACAACCCGGGGGGGGGGGGGCGGATTAGGCAGCGGCTGCAAGACATAAGGCAATAAGATAAGACAAGCCCTCCAGGATCAAGACCAAGGTCCGCCTAGTCCAGCACCCTGTTTCCCAGGCGCTGAGACCCGAAAGAGCACCCTCCGCGAATGCAAACCAGGAACCCCACCTCCCTTCACAGGCTAGCACTCCACCTGAGTCAAAGCCGGCATCCCTCCGCTACCGTATACGTCACCAACGCGCGCCGGAAGCCATCTTGAAACGAGCCGGAAGTAGCTTCAGACTTCCTGTTGCGAGCGCAGTGGTGAGAACTGTGGATCCGTTCACATTTTGCTCCGGTGCGCGCTCGCTTCTCCCCACCCCCTCCACTTCTACGTGAGCAAGTATAGGAGGCACATGCGCAGAAGCCGCGCCCCCCTGGGGCTCAGGAGCTATTGCTTCGTTCCAGTGCTGTCGACTCGTCCTTGCCAGTCCAGAAGACTCCCTGCTACCTCTCCAACGCCATGCTCTTCTCCCTGCGAGAGCTGGTGCAGTGGCTGGGCTTTGCACCCTTTGAGCTGCTCCTGCAGGCTGCGGCGCTCTTGGCAGCCTCGGTGCTGCTGGTGCTGAAGCTGGATGGTGTGGTGACCGAGGCTGGGCTGAACTGGTGGGGGGTTTTTGCTCCTTTTTTTGTTGCTGACGGGTTGAGCACCTACTTCACCACCATTGTCTCAGTGCGCCTCTTCCAGGATGGCGAGAAGCGCCTGGCCGTGCTGCGCCTCTTCTGGATCCTCACTTTGCTCAGCCTCAAATTTGTCTTTGAGATGCTGCTCTGTCAGAAACTGGGTGAGGAGAGTCACGAGCTGTGGTATGGGCTCATCATGTCACCCGTGTTCATTCTTCTCCAGCTGCTCATGATTCGGGCCTGCCGGGTCAACTAGATGTTAGCTGGCATCCCGCTGGTGCTCTAAGGTCACCTGACTAGAGAGGCATTTTTGACCACTTCTTCATCACCAACAGAGCATCTTTTTCCCCCACCCAGTATCGCTGAGGAAGGACCTCATCTCACCATATGGCTCTTGCTAGAGGTCAGATGACTGCCAGTCTGCATCTGGGATCAGGTTGCTGCTTGATGGAAGAGATACTTTTAACTCCTTTTTACTGGCAACAACAAACTGACATTCACATCCCTTGCATCATTATGACTCCTTTATTATTCTTGGCCATTTTCTGCTTACTTGTAGTTGGACTGGCTTCCACATTGCCTTCTTCTGCTGCTCCAGGATTGGGCACTTCTTCAAGGGTCCAACTTACTTCCTGTCCTGACAGTAAGGAGTAGGAAACTTTGGGCAGAAAAAAATGTGTCTGCATGAGGAAAGACTTTTGTTCTCATGTTACATATGGACTAAAAGCAGTATTGTCAGTGGACTAAGACCCTTGTGATGCTCCAGGGTCTGATTCAAATAGTTATTTATTGAAGAATAAAAATGTGCTGCTTGTATTGCGGCATTTCCCTCCTCTGTGTAAAGTATTACTTCAGAATGCCAAGCTGTGGCTCTGAGGAAGGACTTAACTGCCACAGGATGGCCACTAGCTCAGATTGCTTTCAGAGGGGATGGAACACGTTCATGTAGGACGAAAGGTCTATCAGTTGCTGCCAGTCATGGAGGCTCTATCAAGCCTCCACTATGCCACTGAATCCCAGGTGCTGTGGAGCAGAAGAGTGCAATTTTCTCAGTAAGCTCTCAGAATAATGGGCAGGCATTCTCCTTGCAGTGATGGGATGGCCCACTTCGTATTGCCTCCTGGCACCCCCTCCTCTTTTTTGTGTCCAAGGATGGGATGGGACTTGCTTTCTGGGTGTTGGTGATGCTTTGTGGCTTCTGTGCCCTCTGCCATGCCCATTAAATGGCTGCATTGGCGAATCCTAAGCATCCTTACTATATCTCTCTAGACAGGGCCGACCCATCCATGAGGCCAACTGAGGCAGTCGTCTCATTGGTTAGAGGTGCCCACCTCTGTCTGTCCACTTGCCTCCACTGCTCTTCCTCCTCCCCTTCCCACTCCCTGGATTAGAGAAGTGGTTGGAATTGTTCTAGCCTGGTATTTTCCTCTTCTCCACACTTCCTTTTCTGCTCTGTCCTGTTCTTCCTTTTCCAATCCAGGGAGAGGGAGGTGCAGAGGCTGGCACTTCACCAGGTAAGAGGGGACAGCATTTGGCATGTTGCCCTAGGAGCCAGGAGATCTTCAGCTGACCCTGCTTTGAATGATGTTGCTGCCCAAATACTGGCAGAGAGAGGAGGAGTCATTGGTGTACAGGCTCGCCCCATAGTGGATGCATCAAGTTGGTGATGTAATTTTTCAGCCTCTCTCACAGCCCACAATTTGGGCGTCACTGCTGAGGCTGCACATTGTATGATGCATGGACCTATGGGCTGGTTGCCTTCTCCACTGACAGGAGTGCTTCTGCTCCGGAAACTAATGCAGTGAGTGAGCTACAGGTTGCCACATGGGAATCCACACATGCATCAGAGTTGTAAACAGATGGAAATGGCAAGGCCATGTACACCTTGGCATCTCACAACAAGCTTACAATTGGAGTTGAGATAATGCATTATTTTGAGTAGGATGCCAGACATCCTGATCCTTGCCACATTGACTGGGAAACAAGTCCTACTTATTTCAGTGGGGCTTGACTCCCAAGTCAATTGCGTAGGATTGCAGTCTCAAGTACTCGTCATCCCGGTTTCCCCTGCAGCCTTGAACTCACTGGGTTGCTGTGCAGAAGTCTTGCTGTCTCAGCCTCGGTTCTTCATCAACAAATGCAAAACAGGAATAATGAGAACCAAAATGTAAAGCTTGTGAACCATTTTGCATATTCAAAGTGCTGCATAAGGATTTGTAACAATAACATTAATCCTTGCCTTAATGACAGAGAACTGGATGGGAACTCACTCGGGGCCATGCTAAAAAAGCTTTGTTGCCACACTTCCATATCTTTTAAAAAGCTAAGTGGGGTCTTCCAGTGACACCAAGGCATCTCCTTAATCTGAAATGTGTATCGTTGAGCAGGCTCTAGTTATAGGGCTAGTGAGGAAAATATTTTCTCTATGTCCTCAGAGGCACTCTTGTATTTTACTAGTGTTTCCTAGATTCCCTGGCAGAGCCCTGACACTGAGATTGGGGGGGGGGGGGAAATCCAGATTTGTGCTTTGGCTCAAATTAAGCCCCCTGGGACTCTGTTGATCAAGAATGTATTGTATTGGGAAAGATTAGTCTATGCCTGGCAGGGTTGACAACAGGAAGAAGAGAGTTGAAGTTTAAAAAAATGACATTTATGAGTCACTCTGATGATTGTGAAGTGGAACTGCTTTTGTTTAGGAGTGGCTCTTTCGGTGGGACATGGGTAGGCGAGAGAAGGGCACAAAGACCAGTTCTTACATACCTATAGTAAGATGTACTGTATAGTGTTCAGTATAGGATTCCTGTCCTTGGTTGACACAAGCATGACTGAATGCAAACTGGGATGTGGCTTTGGGACCCGCTGTCAACATCAGGCCCTTGTCTTCGAACACCTGAAGTAGAAATAAAGAACAAAGTTCTTCAGATGGCTGAATTAAGATAGTTCTGCCCTGCCTCTTCATCCATGAGGCTGTACAGCATGGTTTAACAGCAACAGGAAAACAAACACATAAAACTCAATCATGCAAAAGAATAGGCAATAAAGCAGCAGAGTCGAGCAGAGGTGATACCTGCCCACTAGCAAGGAGTTCCGCTGTCTTATGCCACTACTGAGAAGTTCCTGCCGTTCTTGCCTAGAGAATGCATTGGCTTCCAAGTGGGCTTGAGCTCCAACACACAAACACATGACCCACACCTGCCGTCTTAGGTGTGGCTGATGTGAGTTTACAAGCTGGTAGTGAGAGAGGGGCATTCTGAATGTGTTCAGATGAACCCTTAACTAACATTAAAAAGTATTGGTACCAAGAGCTTAGACCTGCCTCCTTTTCTAGCCACAAAACAATTAATTATTGTCATAATACTGTATTTCTCTCTCCCTCTCCCTGTGTGTATGTGTACCAGGTGTGTATGTATACATTTTATATTTGTATGTAAAATATGCATAGATATAAAATATTTACTTATATAAATATATATTTAGGTATATATAACTTGTGCATGTGTGTTCACAGTACATAATACAGTAAAAAAAGGTAAAGGTATCCCCTGACAATTAAGTCCAGTCGTGTCCAACTCTAGGGTGTGGTGCTCATCTCCATTTCAAAGCCGAAGAGCCAGCGTTTTCCGAATACGCCTCCGTGGTCATGTGGCCGGCATGGCTCTCCTTGCCGCAGCGCGTAGCATGGAGCTGGAACACGGAGCGCTGTTTACCTTCCCGCAAGCGGTACCTATTTATCTACTCGCATTGACATGCTTTGGAACTGCTAGGTTGGCAGGAGCTGGCCAAGCAACGAGAGCTCACCCCGTCGCGGGAATCGAACTGCCAACCTTTCGATCGACAGCTTATGGTTCAGCGGTTTAACCCGCTGCGCCACCCACTGGCCCACATAATAATACAGTAGTACTGTATAAAGGTAAAGGTGACCCCTGAAAATTAAGTCCAGTCGTGTCTGACTCTAGGGTGTGGTGCTCATCCCCATTTCAAAGCCGAAGAGCCAGCGTTGTCTGAAGACGCCTCCGTGGTCATGTGGCCAGCATGACTCTCCTTGCCGCAGTGCGTAGCATGCAGCTGGAACACGGAGCGCTGTTTACCTTCCCACAAGCAGTACCTATTTATCTACTCGCATTAACATGCTTTGGAACTGCTAGGTTGGCAGGAGCTGGCCAAGCAACGAGAGCTCGCCCTGTTGCGGATTTGAACTGCTGACCTTTCGATCGACAGCTCATGGTTCAGCTGTATAGAGATGTACAGATTGAATACAGTAGTACTGTATAGGTAAAGGTATCCCCTGACAATTAAGTCCAGTTGTGTCCGACTCTAGGGTGTGGTGCTCATCTCCATTTCAAAGCCGAAGAGCCAGCGTTGTCGGTACCTATTTATCTACTCGCATTGACATGCTTTGGAACTGCTAGGTTGGCAGGAGCTGGCCAAGCAACGAGCGCTCACCCCGTCGCGGGAATTGAACTGCCGACCTTTCGATCAACAGCTTATGGTTCAGCGGTTTAACCCGCTGTGCCACCTGCTGGCGCTATAGTACTCGCATTGACATGCTTTGGAACTGCTAGGTTGGCAGGAGCTGGCCAAGCAACGAGCGCTCACCCCGTCGCGGGAATCAAACTGCCGACCTTTCGATCAACAGCTTATGGTTCAGCGGTTTAACCCGCTGCGCAACCCGCTGGCGCTATACACCCGCTGTATAGAGATGTACAAATTGAATGCTGCACTGGTCTCCTCTGGCCAATGGGTGATGGCCTGTGCAATGATAGAAAGGCCTCCTGACCAATAGACGACCGAATTTCAGGAGACTATCTCCAATTAGCTCATTGAAGGTGTGGGGTTTTCCTTCTCCAATGGACAGGCAGGAAGCAAAGTCTACGTCCAATATGTGGTGCTAGTGGGAAGGGGAGAGACTTGTAAGCTGATCAATCAGCTGCACCGCTACTTCAGCGTAAGGCGGGGAGATGATATTCTTGTCCAATAAGCATCCTCTGTGAGCCACGTTATCACCTAATTGGCGGTGTCTGTAATAATAATAATAATAATATACTGTACAGTATTTATATACTGCCTTTCTGGTCATTGGATTTCTCCTCTGACTTTAATTCAAGGCGGCTGGGCAGGCTGTTCTAAACCCCAAGGGGGTTTTACACTAGAACCCTTCATTTGAGATGTTGCTTTCACAGTCCATCTCTCTCTCTCTCTCTCTCTCTCTCTCTCTCTCTCTCTCTCTGACATTCGCCTCAGCACGCTTCAGCTGACACAGGCAACCTTGATTGTCACTCAAGCGCTGCAGCTGCAGTTCCACTCCCCCACAGAGGCTCTGCAGCTTATCAGCTCCGCGTGCCAGCAGCTCTTCAACAGACTTCCGCCGTCTTGAACGGCTGTCCTTCAGATGTTCAGGCATTTGTAAGACGAACACTCTATCAACTGAGCCAGACGTCCTGTAGAAATAGCCTGGACTGTCGTTAACTCTCGTGGCGCCATGCCGTTTCTGGATGTCAGTAGCTTTTCCAACAGAATAGCTGACACGCTGACGCGAAGGTAGGCGAGGCGTAATCTTGGTTACCATATTACTTCAACTCTTGCCCAGTAAGCGCGTTCCGAGCCTCTTTCGTAGCCAATGGCATTTAACCTTTCTGGAAAAGAGGCGGGGCCGTTCATTTTCTACCCAATCAGCAGCGCCACTACATCAAGTGAACGGCCCTTGATCTTCCTACTTCCTACAGTGAACTTCCACTGTGGAGCCTCGGGCTACCGAGAAACGTCTCCACCAATGGGCGCTCTCGAGCCCACGCTCTCGCCCAATAGATATAAAGTGTACCTAAACTGAGGCGGACGTTCCCAGTCTCACCCAATCAGCATCACGGCTACCGCGGGGTAAGGCGCGGCCCTCTTTCGACCAATGGGCGTCGTCGGAACCGAGCTCCTGCCCAATGGGCGGCACCGCCACCGCTGCCCGTGGTTGGTGGCTTGAGGCGAAGCGAGAGAGCTCGACTCGGTGCTGCGAGGCGGTGCGGTTCCGCCGGGCGGGCGGGCGCTGCCACCACCATGAGCAGCCCACCAGGCTCCGGGCTGCCGGCCTGGAAGCGGGCCATTCTGGAGAGGAAGCGGGCCAAGCTGGCCGCCGGGGTGGAGCTGGAGCGGGGCCGGCCGGCGGAGGCGAAGCCCTTGGGGTCAGGGAAGGAGGCTGAGGAAGCAGCGGAGCGCCTGGTGGTGGCCGAGAGCCTGGGCCCCCTGCGCGAAAACCCCTTCATGAGATTGGAGAGCGAGCGGAGGCGACGGCGGCGGCGGTTTCTGCCCCCTCCGCCCCTCCCCGCTCTGGAACCCGCCCCTGCCCCGGCCTCTTCCCCCGAGCCCCCGGCCCTGTCTCAGCTGCTGGAGCTCTACAGCTCCGTGCCCGGCATCCGCACCATACGTGCCGACAACATCCTCATCATCGAGTCCCGTGAGCCTCAGGCCGCCTCGGGACCTGCCAGCAAAGGAGTCGTCAACGGTGTCGACTTACCACAGCGGCCTCGACCACCTTCCTTTTCGCCTCCAGCTTCTCCCCTGGAAACCCGGGATCCCTTCCAGGAGCTGCTTGCCCGCAGTGGGTCCCCCGTCACTGAGATTCGTGCTGCCGAGGTTGTCATCTATGAGCCGGAGCCTCTTTCTTCTTCTGTGCTGACCTCGGACAGGCCTGGAGACTCCGAAAGTGGCAGGGTCAGCCGGCTGCTGCAGAAGTTTGACCGCCGGCCCAGGAGCCATGCAGCCAGGGGAAGGTGGCGGGGCATTGGCGGTGGCGGCTGTGCCACTCCACAGCCACCGATGCCAAATGTCTCTCCAAAGGATGCACCACAGCAGAAGGAGCCACCGTCATTGTTGTCATCTGCTGCCCATCTCGGGCCAATGCCCAGTTCTCCCTGTGGACTCCAACCTGGCAGTTTTGTTCAGAAAACTGGCTCCAATTCATTCACAGTTAACCCCCGGGGGTGCCGCCCCAGTCCTTCTGTTCCAAGGCATGTTACCCCGGTGCTCAGCAATGGGCCTGTGGAGCCAGAGGTGTCTGCCCTACCACCGTCCGGAAACGGAACTCATCGGGTGGCAGCTGCTTCCAAGCTAGTGCCATCGCCAAGTCCAGCTGCAGCTTCTCTGACCCAAGCCAATGCGGGGATGCCAAAGCCCAAGGAAGCTGTTGAGAGCTTGCCACCCCTGCAGTCCAGTGCCATTCCGGACAGCAGTGCCACAGCCAGTTTGTCCCGGCCTATACCACTCCTCAGCTCCAACTGCTCTTTTGAGATCCTACCAGCCCCCAAGCCGGACCTGGCTGCCATCCCTGCCCATGATCTGCAAGCACAGGCCTTGGCCAGCCTACGTCTCAACTCCCGCAACTCCTTTCTCTTTGTGCCCCGTCGGAAAGGGGAAGTTCCTTGCCCACCAGAAGCTAAAGATATCCCTCCAACTTTGCCAGGAGGAGCCTTGCCCTCTGTCCCTGAGAAGCCAGCTGAGACTTTGGTGCCTGTGACTTACATTGATGAAGACTTATTGGAGCTGGAGGCTGGATACTTGCCCCCCTTGAAAGTCCTGAGTCCAAGGCTTGAGGGCTTTGATGTTCCCCAGGAAAGTAACTCTGCCCTTGAGGTGGAGGAATCTGCTCTGTCTTCATACAGGCCCCACCCGACTGGTGCTGCAGCTGTCTCTCAGAAAGGTAGCAACACTTTTACCATCGTGCCCAAAAGAAAGCCCCCCAGTGCTGGACTGGAGACTTTCAGCAGAATTCAGCTACTAGAGGAGGAGGAGGAAGAGGAAGAAAGCCGAGCCAAAGCTAAGACTGATGTACCACATCAGGAATTGGGTCAACTTCTAAAGAAGCGCTACCCCACTGTGAACGAGATTGAGGTGATAGGGGGCTACCTTTCCCTGGATAAGTCTTGCATGAGCAAAGGATCCCGGCGCAAAAAGGTAACTAGTTGACTTCTGGTCTGCTGGGCAGTGGTGAAGATGCTCTGTTTTTCTGATACAGCTGAATTTCAGGGGGAAAGAACAAGCCCCTCTCTTGATCCCTAATCAAGGCCTGTGAATCCAGCATAGCTACTGTGTCTTCTGTAAATTATCTGCTTTCAGCATTCACAGTTGCTGACGTTACTTATAACATCCCATGGATCAACCTGTGTACAAGTTTTCAGTGAATGCTGTGTACTACTTTTAGTCGTGCTTGGTAACTTCTTGGCAAGAGAAGTGTAGTTAAAATGTGCTAGCACAAGTTAGCTGGTGAGTGTGACGTGATCTTGAGAGTTGCCCTCTGGGACTGTGTGTAGAACAAGAGCAGTGTGTTCCATCACTTTATCTCCTTGCAGTACATTTAAGCAGGCTTCCTCCAGCCCACACCGGTCTCCTCTAGCCCACACGGCTATCAGGAGCTGGTCAGGGTTTGTGTGACTCTGCTCCTGATTTGAGCTCGGTAGTGTGCGCCAGAAAAATGTGTCCCAGAACACATTCTATGCTTCCAGGCATATATTATAACTTTCAACCCACCCGCCACCTTTGAGTCTCTAGACATGGCCCAAATAGGTGTGTGTTGTGAGCTAATCTTCCCACTTATGCAACTAGCATGGCTTTCTCCTGAAGATTGCTGTAAAAAACATTGTGGTATGACAACTTTGAATGTTTGCCTGGACCAGAAAGTGAGGCACAGTGAAGTGGCTGGCCACATTCTAGTTAGAATTCCACACATAGGCCTTAGAACTGAACAGGTGTAATCTTGGAAAAAACAAAAACCTTTTTTATAAAGCACCTTCTGTGTGCATGGCAGTTTTACAGAATATCACAATCTAAAATCCACACCAGGGAAAGAGAGGAAGGGGAGGCGGGGATAACCTGGCATCACACATGCCATGTTTGCAGTTATGTGTACTTAGGCTTGCAGCTGGTTATAGGAACTAAGGAGCTGGGCCAAAGCCTTTATGAAAGGCAAGTTTTTAGGAGGAGTTCAGAGGAAATTAGAGGGGTGGCATGGTAGGGGTGTTCTGGCAGGCAGCTTCAGGCATAAAGAGCAGAAAGGGTGGAATGATTTGAGGGAACAGGAGACCTTTTGTTAGCTGAGGGTGTTGGAGCTGGTGAGCAAAGGTCAGAGGCAGGGATGTGTCGGTATGAGACTAAAGAGGGAGGGGGACTAAGGATGTGACGCTCCTGCAGGATGTGTGAGTAGACAAGACACCAGGAGATTTAAGGAGGGGAGTCATGATGTCAAAGAGATAAGATAGTTTTTTTAAGAGTGAGGGGATTGAGATGAAAATGTAGGACTGGAGAGGAGAAGGATGCTGTCGTTGTATTGTACCTTTTAAGATTTGCTGACATATTAGGTCTGCTGTGTGGAGCTGTGCACCTTCCTCTCAAGCGAGCTGATCATATAGTCATACTGCTTGGTACCCACTAAGCTGACAGGATCCCAGCTGCTTGAGGAAGCTGTAGTTCGCCATCTGGGGTTACGCATTCATACTGGAGCATGGCTTTTGCTCTATTGACCATAAGCTTGCAGCGTACATTTGCAGTGTAAACTCTTTCATAGGGTACTAGGAATCCTCCAGACTCAGAATTCCAAGATGGTAAGATGTGCAGATGTAGCAGGCTTATGATCCTTGGGTTCATGGTGTTGATGGTAGAGTAGTTGCTTGACCCAACAACTGCTGCCAAATGACTTTGAGAGTCTTTCTCAGAGCTTGTGTAAATGCCGTTCCTTGTGGCAGTGGAAATGAGACTAGCTTGGGCGGCTTACGAGAACTGGACGGGAGGCCGACAATGGCTCACAGTCATTTTGACATAAAGAGCAATTGCTGAGATGGGACTGCCTTGAATGTTTCTTGGTCAGGATGTAGCTAGACTGTGTCATTGCCATGTTTGTGAGCTGTGCCACCTGGGTTTTTAAAAAAAGGGACATGACTCGCCAGTGAATCTGCTCTGAGCTTAAGCAGGGAAGGAAAGACTTGATTTCAAATCTTTGATTTGAAAATTGTCAACGCTTGGTGGATCACATTTAGAATTTATAGCCTAGGTGAATCAAGGCAGAAATTCTGTATCACTTTGAAAATTCTTGGTTCAGAGGCTCAAACTCAAACTCTGTCATAGCTCGGACTTGGATCAAGGAGAGAACTGTACAATTCTCCAAGATGATATAAAAATAAGCTAATTGCTGGGCTCTTGCTTTTGATGTGGATCCAGGGGAAAGATTAAAGCTTTTAGGCCTAGACTGGCAAAACTCCAATCCATACAGCCACTGAAGAATTTGTAACTGAAGTGACACTGATGGACAGGGGAGAGGTCTGTAGGCTGCTGCCTCATCTGTTTTTCATGTATCCCACCAGAATACAGCCTCTGATCATGTTGTGTTAGTCTAGAACTCTGAATCTTTGACTGGGGATTCTTGGGAGCAGTAGGATGGGGAACAAGAGAACATATGGCTTTCTCTCTTCATGGAGTTTGGCTTTTCAGGCTGAGTTTAAGCGGCCATTAGTAGGATTTTGAATTGTGTCCCTAAAGCTTAATGCGCAGGGCCAGAAAGTGGTGTGTGTGTGTGTGTGTCTAAAAGACACCATTGTCTTCGTCCAATATCGTGCAAGGTAGCAATCTACTGGGTGAGTTCTCGTTTGTCCTCCTTGCTATCTCTGCAAGGTTACAACTGTGTGATTCTGACCCAGATGCAGTCTGGCAGCTTTATTGTTCTCTGCCAGTGAAGTCCTCCAGTGCCAAGCAGTAGGTGTGCTTTGCAGTAATGTTATAGGGTGTGCGCACCACCACCACCCTGTGCAGAACCAGCCACAGTGCTGGCAGCCTTATTCCTCATGTTGCCTTCACGTTCATGGATTGTTGTGCCCTTGCTGAACGAATTATTTTTACTGTATTTGACTGCAGGGTTACGTGGCAAAAATAATAAAGGGAAAGCAAAGTATGTCACGTGATCAGAGGTTAATTATGATTCTATACTTTAGGCTAGAGATGGATTAATCCTTTGTGTGTGCTTAGATACTTGAGCTCCAGCAGACGAAACTTACTTTCATTCTGCAACGAAAGTAAGCTTCTCGTGTGCCCTGAGGACTGGTCTGTTGGCTAAGCAGATGGCAAGGATGTGGCTACCTTCTTCCATGGTATCTAATCTTGGCTGTACTAATTGCAGCCATGTGCCTGCAGCATTTTCCCTTCCCCTCTGCTGCTTTGTGATCTGCTGTTGAAAGGTTTCCCTCTCGGTCTTGGCTGGTGATGCTATTTATATCCTGTGCTGTGAAGAGGAGGGGAAACCTGTGCCTGAATGGCCATTGTGCTGCTGTTATGTTCAGGTTGCACCAAGGCTGTCAGTTCTTGGCTCTTGGCCTGAGAGCACAGGTGGCTGTGAACAAAGAAAGGGCAAAACCAGTTCACTCACCAGGGCCTGATTTTCATCTTCTAGGACTGCTGTCCTTGAGTAGTTCTTGGACTTTCTCAGTTACTTGGATCCCAGGAGAAATGGGATACTTCTACCTATGTGCTCCTCAAATGCCTGCTGCTGCCCAAGTGGGTACTGCTGTCCCTTTGTAGAGGATCAGCTGGAGAAGTGGTCTAGACAAGAGTTTGGTTTCAGTGGAACCAGGAAGCACCTGACCTTCTGAAATACAGCTTAAATCTTGAAAATACTTTTCCTCTTCTTCCATCATCCACTAGTTTGTGTTGACGTTCTGCCTGCTCACTTACACCCTTTTTCTTTTCTTAAGGCATCAGTCTTCCTTAGAGGGACAGAAAACATAACCAGAACTGCATAAATGAAAAGCAAGTATCGAGGTGCAAATGATTGACCGCATTATGCATGTGAATGAGGCAGCAATCTTAAGTTTGTAGGTTGCACGCACTTGGTTCTGCTGACGTACATATGACAAGTTGTGGAAACTAGATTGTTGTTTTTTTTAACATGGCTTTTTTCTTTTTTTAAAGTACTGTATGTTGCATGGAGTGCCCTACGTGGATAACAAGGAAACAGTTTGTTTCCCATTTAGCCAGTTCTGTTTGAAAACAGAATCCAAAGTCCACTTTCTTTCCCGTGGAATTTGAGACTCCCCTGTGCCTTGTAATGGCATGTGGTATTTCGAGCCTGGTGTATTGCTCCGTCTGCCATGTGCCTCGACATATTGATTACAGAGAGCTGGTCACTTTGTGAGCACTCTCTCCTGTAAGGGGAGATTCTCACACTTCATTACAGGGCCTGAGATCATGGGGTAATGCTACGTTAATTCTTCCTCTCTTGCTAAATTTCTGAGGCCAGGAACGTGGCCTGGAAAAGCCCCGACACCTTTGAAACCAGAACTTTCACAAATGGCATGTGTTAGTGTTATACACCTCACACACTCATTTAAAAACGTGCACTTAGAAGAAAATCTGTAGGTCTGGGCGTGTGCTGTGTTTAAAGGGGGGGAAACTGTGATATGGCTTGGTGTAAGTGCGCTTAATTTGCATATCCTGGTTGCAAAGTTCAAATAACAGTGGCACAATGCAGGATAGTAAGTAAGGGCTGCCTGGGATGCGGAAGCAGGAAGCAGAAAAATGCTTGCTCCTGCACTTTTCCCCCCCACTCAGTTTCAGGTGTACAAACCAGAAAAGCACCTTTGTCCTTGTGCTGGTTTCCCTGCAGTCAGTGTAGCCTGTGGGCTGGCCCTTCTCAGCTGGGATTTGAGTGTTGTGCTGCCTTAAATGCCTTGTGAGCCTATTGTTGGGCAGTCACCATGGCTACGAGAACCAATGGGCAGCCTTAAGCAGAGTGCAATCTTGGTAATGTGCTTTCTGTTATGCAAGGTTCGCTAATGCTCAGGCATGCTGCTCAGCTTGTTGAGCGATCCTTGGGATAATCCAGAGCAAAGCAATTGGCTGAATTAAACACGAAGCAGAAATCAATGCAGGTCTGGAGAGTGGAATTTCAGTCAGCCACTCCAGCTGTGGAGATGGTAACCCTCTCACTTCCTGCTACTATTAAATGTCTCTGCTGAGGGGAAGATGCCATAGGCTGCCGCCGTCCTCAGACTAGGTCAGCTGCTTAGGCACTTTTCTAGCAGCCTGGTGGAAGGAAACATGCATGACTCTCTCTTCCAGCCCACTTGGAGGATGGAGGCCAGTATTCATAGTCATGTTTGCAAGGAGAAATTCTCGGAATGTGTGCAGGAGGCAGATGTCGGAGACACAAAGGGAGAGGCCAGCTGCCAAAAGCTAAGTCCTGAGTTGGGGCTGGTTATGGCACAGAACTGAGGAATTGCTGGTATAAACCTGTGGAATTAGTGGGAGGTATAGTAAATGAACAGGCACTGCATCCTGACTGCCTATTGCAGCAGTGAGATTTGATATTCATGTTGGGATATTGATTGTTGCATGGCCTGGACCTCGGAAGTGGATATGAGGGGAGCACATCTGTTTGGGAGGACTTAAAATTCACGCTGCTCATCAATAATCAGTGCTGTCACCAGTGATGGGGATTGTTGACCCTTTAGGGTAGATTCTGAACTGTGAAGAGACCTGGGTTTACAACCGCCTCCAGTGGTAGTTTTTCCCAGTCTTTGCTGCCTGGTCAGAGCCTGAAACTGTCTAAAGATTGAGGGCCTGAACAAATGTGAGAACTGCATCCTGTGGTTTGAAAATGTTTTGCTGTTAAAAGGCCAAATGGGCTTGGTAGCTGCTTCTCTGATCCAGCATGTATGTCTTGGCTTGACCTTTTCTTAATCTGGATACAATGTGATATTCTGGATGAAACATAATGGAAGGAGAGAGGGACGTAGGTACGTAGGGGTGTGTGTCAGGAAGGAGTTCCCATTAACTCCTGCTCATGACTGACTGAGTGAAGAGCTCTTGAGGTTGTGTTTCTGCAAGAGCTGGTGGAAGCTGAGTTGAGTGGGAAACAATCTGTGTTTTGTGGCTTGGTAGGTGCACCCTGGCAACAGCCCTTGGGAGGTAACTTTTCTAGGGCCCGCTTTCCCTCATTACCTGTGGCCGAGTCCATGCAAGTGTTTCAAAGACTTGGGTGCCTCTTGTGTATGAGCGATAACATGCATGCTTTTGAATTAGTCAGACATTGATCAGCTTGTGTTGGTGTGTGCCAACAGAGGGTAGTCCAGTTGGCCATTACCAGTTTTGTGGGGACAACCCAACAGCAGCTGCCTGTACTTGGTTTGTCCTCCATGGGAAGGTATGGAAGCAAAGGCATCTAAGACATTCCCAAGAGCTGTTATACACTCTTTGAAAACTTCCCAAAGCCACTCAGAAATGTTGTCAGGCCTATTGTGCTGGCTTCTGGTGGTTGGGAAGAAGGTGGGGCTTTGGGGCTGTTTAGAATGATTCTTTACTGTGTGACTTCTACATAGTTACCACCGTGATCCTTCAGGTGCTAGTGAGCTGGAAATTCGGTTCCATCAGATTTTGAGTGGAGGTGCAAAGCTGTTTCCCATGTGCTCTTCTTGCTGTCTTCCAGATGAAGATCTCTTTCAATGAGACCAGCCTGCAGACGATGTTTGAGTACCCCTCTGAGAGCTCCTTGGTGGAAGAAGAGGAAGGGGAGGAGGAAGAGTATGCAACAGAAGTGGATGAGACACCTGGCTCCCTCGCTCCTCGCTCGGATGCCACCGACTCAGGTAAGCCCTGTGGGGTAAGAACTGTGTCACGGGACACACCTGGTGCTCCCTCTCTGCCCACAACTGTTCTCCTACACTGTAGCTGGTTGAAGCCATCTCCAAACCAGGGGACCCTGAAGCGGGGAGGGAGGAAGGCATAGTTGCTGCCAATGAATTCTTCCAGTTTCAGGGAATAAGTTTGACAGATTGCAGCAGTAACGTAGGGTAGGAAGGCTGCATTGTCTTCCTCTAGTCTTTAAGAGTGCTTCTGCTGGATTAATTACTACTTGCTGCTCTCTAATGATTTATGCAGCTGAAATTATTAGATTGGGAGTGGTAGACGGGTGGAGTCTTTTTCCCCGAAGCTTGTTGGTGCAGAATGGTGATTGTGAAGACACACCGGGGTGGTGGTGGTGGTGTAATGCACTCTAGATTGATTTTAGACTAAATATGATACTTTGACTACAGTGACATCTTTGTCAGTGGTTTTCTAGCATATCTGCTCATATTGTTGGCCATACCTAATGTCAGGTGTAATGCGGGAGGTCTCGATTCTCCTTTGATTGGGAGGGGGCTTTCTCTTGTGAGCTGTCAGCTGGCTGTAGGGGGAGGATGAGGCAAAATGCTTCAGTGAGGCCATTGGATTCGTTGTGGTGTGTAATTTTGTTCCAGACTTTGACCACCTTGCTCTCTGGAGGACCAGCCCCTATGATGGGCCTTTAATCTCCCAGTTCATTTCACAACTTGGACTTCATCTTTCTGTGCTCTCTTTGTAGGTTTATCAAGTTATACCCCAAAGCACTCCATAGAATTCAGCAGGTGGCAGGAGCAGCAATATGAGGAGATGCCTCCACACACCGGAGCCTTTCCGCGGGATGCTGACCTGCCTGGCAACCAAGTCATGGTATGGTTTGGGGCAGTGGTGGCCAACCTTTCAACATGAATGCTGGTCCTTTAAATGATTGTCTAGGTGAGGGCATTTCAGCAGGTGCAGCTGCTTTAGCAGCACCATCAGCACTTGCAGCTGCCAAGATTCTGTCTTCTACACAACTCTTAAGAACACAGAAGCCCTAATGGTGGAAGGTTGGCCACCCCAGGTTTGGGGAATACATTGCTCCAGCTGTAACTAGCTTCCTCTCTTGATTGGATGGGGAGGCATAAGCACACTTCCCACTTTTGTATGTGGGGTGGTGTAATCCCTATATTGGCCTCTGACTTTAGAGGCTGCAAGGGGGGGGCTGCTGCTAATGGCAGGAGCCAGGTGGAGGTTCTCTGCTGAATTCCCCTGATCCCTCTCTGGAGGAGAAGCAACATGACTTCTGTCCCTTTTCTCTCTCCCTCACAGCTCACTCCAGCAGACAAGAGCAGCCTCGCGGACTTCAGTAGTGAACCTGCCCTGTACTTCTAGTCTTGAGCTGGTGCTGCAGAGACCACTGCAGTGTTCCCGGGTTCTTGCCTCCGGGTGTCTGCAGAAGCACTCCTGGGAAGGTGAGGTGGGCCCTGCAAGCCAAGCCTCTCTTCTCTTATCAGGTACTGAGAAGCCATGGGGGTGGGGGGGGGGGGAGGGCATGCACATATTTACACTGGATTCTGGGGCATCCTTGTTCCAAGACAGCTTGCTTGTCCTATCCATGGCCTTAGTTGTTCTTGCTGAAGACCCAGAAGAAAGGGAATTTCCGTGACTGAAGACTGGGCTGTTGAAAGCCTGGCTGCCGCTGCTGTTCTTGCTTGGCAGTACTGCTCCCATCAACCAGCCATGTTTGAACTGGCTTGGCAATTAGCTTGGTGTCAGACTCATGCAAACAAGCTGTGATTTGACAGCAGTGACCTAGTGGAAAACACCACCTTGGAATTCACCTTGCTCAGCTCTGGGACTCCTTGGGAGAGTTGCATGTGGAGTTGGCGGCATCCACTGTGCAGATGGTGGTTACTGACGTTGCCTGCTCTGGTGGAAAGAGCAGAGGAAGTTGTTCTGTGCTACTTTAAAAGAAGTGAACCTGGGAAGAGTTTCTGGCGTTCAAGGCTTGATGTGGATGTGTGTCCTTACTCAAATATTGGCCTCACTATGACAAAGGGTAACTTTTAAAGGAATGTGTGGCAGTGACTTATGCTTTCCTTGTGCTGACCTGTACCGCATGGACAGCCAGTCATCTATGATCTCCAGTCACGCACATGCACACAAAAGCTGAGCTTTGCCACATTCACACCTTTTCCCAGACTTGCAAGCTCTTGTGCAATTTTTTTTTGTATGATTGCTTCACTTTATATGGCTGAGGCTGTAGATGCTAGCTCTTCACGTAAACTTACACTGCGGCTGTGAATAAGCAGCCACCCCATGGCCAGTTTTCATTCAGAGCACAGTTCCTGCTGTGGCGGTCCTCATCCTCATTCCTCAGTCATGGCTCCTGGAGCCAAGATTTCTTCAACCTCTAGGATAGCTGTTGAGTCAGCCAGGGCTGTTCTTTGCAGGGGGAGGCCCTCTGGTCCTTTTACTCCAAGTTGCAATGATGACCTTTTGCTACCATATTTTCCAGAAGCAGCTGGTGGCCTTACCTCAGAGAATGACACTACTTTTGGTTTACTCTTCCAGTAACTGTTCTGCCAGGCAGTCATTTGCTTTATCCAGGTTATGGAAGTGAGGTTTAAGTACTGTAGCCTTAGCATCCAAATAACAAACACAAGATGGATCTGCACTCCTGCAGTTTGAGGTAGACATGTGGTTGAAACTAATATTGTGTATGTTAACGAATGATTTTTCTTCATGTTCATCCTACTCCAAAGAACCTACTGATGTATTTCTCTTTTGTTGTTGCTGTTTAGAACGTCAAATCAAATTGAGCTAATTTACCGTGGTGAATTGTAAAATTCTCCTGTATTTTGCACTTGATAGCAATTAACAGAGGGAGTGGGGATTCTAGATCATAAACTCAGCTGACCATTGTTGCTGGGTCTGTCTGGAGGGGCCAAACTACTGTACTTGTTGCCCCCCCTTCCTCCTAGTATGGTATCACTTTGTGCTTTCGAAGCTCATTAAACTACACAAGTGATTTCTTCTCTGTTCTGTGCTGGTAGTTTTTCTTTGCCCTGGAGTATGTTCTGCATATTCAGAAAACTTGTCTGCTGGCTGTGAATGAAATTGATATATAGATGCATGCTAAATAGCAAGCTGTGGAACAACAACAAAAAATCTTCCATATCTCCACTCTAAGGATTTTACTGCTGTTGTCACTGCTGGCTGCCAGTGTGTGTAGGATGGGGAATCTAGGTCATCTTTACAGAACTGTTACCTGTGGAGCTTTATGTTGTATGAAGCTGGAAATAGATTGTAGCTTTTCAGAGAATTGAAAGTGGCATAATAGAGCCCTTGGCCCTCAGGGTGTGGACATGTTTTTGTGTCCTGCTATTATTCCTGTTCAAACAGGTTCTGCAGTGCTCCAGGTGCTTTTGTTTCACTTGAGCTAGCTAATGGGACAAAAGGGGTGAGGGTATGCACCATGGGAAACGATGGCTGTTATACCCCTTTCAACTCTCTGGGGAACCTTGGATCTGTCTCTTGGCTGAGGTGGATGCAAACAGAACACAGCAATCTTGAAAATAATCCTAGCGGTACACAGGAAATGGGAGCACCACCCATTGGGGCCCAGGATGCTAACTGGTCTTGCAGTAGCCTTCTGCCAATGCAAAACTTGGCCTATTAGACTTCAAGAATTGAGTGAACTGTACCAAGAACAACTTGGCCTCTTGCTGTTAACCTCCCTTGGAACAGCTGGGTTTAGGTAATGCAAGATGGAACTATTTGTGAGTTGAATCCCCCCCCCCCCAAAAATGGCTCTGCAATGCTACAAAACCTAAACTATGCTTTGTTTGAGGGAAAAGTACATTTAACTTCTGTTTTATGTAAGCAGAGTCTGAAGAACTGAGCTGAACCCTGCTGTTTTCTGGCCACTGTTCCTTTCAGAAGAGTTCCATGTTTCTTGATGGGTTTGGAAACTAATAGGCAGCTTGCAACAATGAGGTAGAAGTTGTTTTCCATAGCAGAGGGAGGCTTTAAACCTTTTGAAATGAAATCTTGCCTTCAGAAAGCCTAATAGCGGGACAGACTGCATGTACATTGTACATGCCTATGGAAGTATTTGCTCATTTTCCTCCATAGCCTCTGTGCTGGTTAACTGAGGAGCTTTATTCATTCTTGCTGGGGAATGAAACACAGCAACTGGGTGAGATGTTTATGGCCCCACTTGGGATCCAATAGAACACAGGCCATCTCTAGTTCATCTATCTAGAGTGGTTATGTTCACCACCTTTTGTCCTAGCCCCATGAGATCAAGTCCCTCAGTCTGCCTTGGATACAGCAGCCTCCTTGAGCTTACACCACCTGTACTTGCAAGGGGTCAGGCAGATCTAGCCCCCACCTCACACTACACTTTGATGCTCCTGCAACTCTCTCTTCTGCCCATAGTGCCTGGGACTTGGCCACTAATACGGAAGACAATGAGCTAGATGCTGTACAAACCTATGGCAGCAACACAGTCACTTCTAGGAATTTCATGCCACAGAAGATGCTGAGCAGCTGAAGCCAAATCTCTTCAGCTCCTGCAGGCTGTACTGGTGCTACAGGCAAGAAGCGGAGTCTGCTATAGTCAAGGTAGTCCTGTATCTCCCAGGCTAACCTGCTTTCATTTTCTAGCTTCTCCCACACAAGGGTGCACTCTGTGTGTCAGGGAACAACAGGTACCTTTCTTAGTATATGACAGGAGGTGTTTAGCAATCACAATAAATGTGATTTACGAAAGAATAAATGTTCTGTTAACAAATCTAAAAACAAACTTTATTAGACATTGTACCACCTATACATCAAGCAGTGCCTGTACAGCCGCAGGTAAGTCTGGAGCTGCCCCTCCAAGACCAGTTTCAGAGAAATTCAAGCCCGAGTTTTCAGCTTTCTTTTGTCATGGGGCTTTTTGTCTCTGTGGCTTTAGTGAGATTCCCTGCTTCCTTCCTCAGGACCGTGAGCAGCGTCTGGGAACTTTCTAAGATCTAAGAAACAAGAAGAAAAAGATGAACATGTGGTTTTTTCCAAACATGGGGTGCTTCTTTCATGGGGAACATCTCCCTATCCTTTGCATTTTTTCTCTTGTTAAAGTGCCCAACGAGGGAGCAGATGGAGTTGGTGCTTTAGCCTTCCCCTTCAAAAATGGCTTTTCTCCTTTAACGTTCCCAGCCCAGCTGCCTAGATTTTGTTTTATGCATTTCTGTAAACCATTTACAGCGCAATCTGACTTAACTTTTGTGCCAGTGTAACCAGCGGCACAGTGAGAACGGGAGGCCCCCGAATGGAAAAGGGATTGAAATCCTCTCCAAAAGAGGAATTCAAAGGGGATATGAATCCCTTTTCTGTGCTGGGGCCTCCCGTTCTCGGTGCGCTGCTGGTTACACCGGCACAAAAGTTAAGGCGGATTGCGCTGTGAGTTAGGTAAAAGGTAATCAGACTGTACTTAAGCAACTTGAGCTTTGAATTACACTACAACCACCTGGGGCAACCTCTTTCCACTACAAAAAACTACCCCCAGTGCATTCAAGAACTACTGGTTAAAATGCCTTCATAAAACCAATCCATTGTACAAGCCCTGAAGTTCTGTGAGAGAAGCTATATTTCATAATCCTGAATGGTGCAACCTGCATAGGAGAAAGATTTGGGGTCTCTGTTGGGAGAGATGGAGGGAAGGAGAATTTTCCTGGAAGCTTTATGGAAGGTTTGGATGGATTGTGTGGAGGAGGGGGGGCATATGGACATTAGGAAAAGCTGTAATTTGCCTGCCCCATTCCATCTCAAAAGATGGAGAAGCCATGCTGAACTGATGATTGCACTTGGGACTGCCTCGGCTCAAGTACCAACGGCGGGTCCTTCTCTGTGTACCTGAAGAGAACCATTATGGTTGACTTTCCCTTCTGACGCCTTTTCATTCAAGGAAGAGGCCTTAATGGTACATACCATCCTTTATGATGAAAATGGGCTTTAAGATAAATGTTGCATAACATATTAACCTTGAAGAGGCCCAGAAGAGTTTGGCTGCATTTTTCATTTTGAAAGGGAGTGACTAGAATGAAAATCTTCTGGGCATGTGGCAAGCATACAGACACCGAGGGCTTGCCCTGGCTATCAGGAACGAACGCAAGCCAAGCCATGGGAGCTCGTACAACCAGTACCTTCATATAAGCAGCCTCGGTCTCAGCAATGGTTTTGTCAAACTCATTCCGAGAGGCCATCTTTCGGGCCAAGGTCTCATTCACACGAGCCAACTTCTCTGTCAGGATACGGATGTCATTCTGCAGCTTGGTCTTCTCTTCCTCCTCCTGCCGGATCTGTTTGTTCAGCTCTTCCCTTTTGAGGCAGAGGTCTTCAATACCTGACCATGCAGGAGAACTGTGTCAACTAAGCTGGACACCGGTGCAGCAGTGCTCTGCACATACTCTACAGCACTTCTGCCAGTGCCTTCTTTCTCAGGCATCACCACTGGCATCCCAAAGCAGGGCAGGTGGGTCTATTTTGTCTCATTGTGGCACTACAATAGTGTTATTACTCAAGTTGTGGGGCAGGCAACTCGTAGGGGGTCATCTCCTGTTCCATGCAGTGCACTTGCAATGGTTTTTGACCACCTAGATACTGACCAGACTGTGCCTGCAACAGATCTGTTATCACAATCTCCTAACCCCAACAAATCTTGGACAAACCCTTAACCTGCTTCTTATGAATACAACTCTGTACCTGTGGTACCCAGACAGGTCTCCCTGTCTACCTAATGCCAAAGCACCCTAGCTAAGAATGCCATATCCCAGCTGCATCCATCCTCACATGCTTGATGCCTGTGGACCCTCCAGCCACACATCCCACAAAAACTGTCACACACCATGACGACTAACCCTACAGGCAGGATCTCTCCTCCAAACTATCCCCAAACACATAGACCCTGCCCAGTCCCCTTTAACACCCTGAGTAGGACCCCTCAAAGCCAGTCGCCCACCCCATGGCACCTAATGCCACCCTGGATACTACACATCCCAGCCCCATTCCTCTGCAGGCTGAGTCCCAAGGACGCTAAGCCACCGTTTCCCCGCAGCCTCGCCCCCTTCCTATAATGCCGCCAAACGTCCCCATGTTCCTCCTGTCCCTTTGGACAAGGCCTCAGGCTCCTCCTTTCCCCACGACTTCAAAGCCGTCCCCTCTACACACAGGTGTCCCTCTTCCAAGACCTCAACACCCCATGTTCCTCCTGCCCCCCTCAGATAAGCCCTCAAGGAGGTGCCTCCCCTCTACCCACGGCACCCCAACGACGGGGCGCACACGCTCCGCCCACCCCAAACTGCGCGGGGGGACGACCCAAACAGGCCCCGTCGCCATAGCAACGAGCAACCTACTCCTGCCCCCCCCCCCCCGAAGCCTAACTACGACGCAGGAGCGGCGGATCCTTACACTTGACCAGTTCGTTGTTGTAGCTCTGCAGGGCTGCCCCTTGCTGGGTCATCGCCGAGCCCGGCTGCTCCCGCTCTTGCCTCCGCCCGTGCCGGCTTCCTTACTTCCTTGACTGCTCCGCCCCCGCGGGCTCCTCCTCCAACGGCCGCCGCGCGTCTGGCCTGCCTTGACCGGGTCGGGGGAGTGTCCGTCATCATCATGGAGCTCTCGGTCGCCTGGCACACGATCAGCACCGGCCTGGTGCCGCCCGCCGCCCTCGGCCTGGTGGGGGAACGAAGGGGGGGAGCTTGTGGAGCACGACTGGCCTGGAGGGAGTGGGGCCTGGTGGGTGGGTGTCCATTGAGGGCGCGTTGTGTGGCCGTGCAATTGTAGGGTTGGCTGGGGGGGGGGGAGTTCAGGACCGCGGGGGGAGCACGTTGAGAACGCAGCAGTGGTGGGCCCAGTGCTGTTGGCAGAGTTCGCTTGTGTGGGGTTCGCCACAGTTTCTGGTGAAGGAGGTTTTTGAGGGGATCCCCTGAGTGCAAATTGAGAGGAGATCGAGGGGCAGACTCAGACAACACAGAATTGATTTTATGGGCCTTGCTGCCGCAATATGTCCTAATGGCCACAAAAATAGCTTTGAAAGGATATTGGAGGCATCCGTGGAGGACGAGGAGACATCTTTACTCAGTTAGGCATGATGGCTAAATTAATAGAACTTCCATGGGCAGCTGCAGTATATCGCTCTATACCAGTTGCTGGGGAGCAAGCAGTGGGGGACTGTTGCCTTCATGTTCTGTTTGTGGGCTTCTCAGAGGCAGCTGGTTGGCCACTGAATAGGATGCTGAATGAGATGGGCTCTGAATCTCATCCAGCAGGGCTAGTCTTGTGATGCCTCATTAATGGGAGCAGCCTTGAAAAGTGGTTTTCACCAACCGATTCGATGCGGCAGCCTTAACTGAGTGTGGTGCTTTCCCCTCCAGGCAGGGACCAGATCCGACTCAATGGTGCCACCAAAAGACAGCGACTTGCAGGCAGCCGTGGAAGTGCTACGGCGGTATGACCTGCACTCTGCCCTGGAGGAATGGTTCTTGGAAGTCCTGCAGACTGACCTGCAGGCAAACATTGCCCCTGAGTTCTGGAACTGCGTCGCACAGTACGAAAACATGGCTGAAGAGCCGCAGTGCTCCTTCCTGCTCCTGGACGCCTTCAGTCTGCTGCAGTGCCGCCTGGATCCCTACTTGTACAGCATGGAACTTCTGGAGACATGGACCAAAGCAGGCCTGCTCCTTGGGACAGGCTCCCAGGGGCTGCAGGAGAAAGTGTACACCATGTTCCGGGCCATCCTCTTCTTCTCCACCACCAAGACCTTCCAGGAGATGATCCAGCAGTTCTACAGCCGCAGCTTCAAGATCTACATGCGCCAGTGGAAGAGAAGTGAGAACCGGGCTGGCGAGGGCGAGAACAGCATGAGCGAAAACGAGCAAGGGAGCGAGGTGGAGGAGGGAGAAGCAGCAGGAGGAGGAGGAGGGGATGGTCAACGGTGTGCGGGTTGCAGCTGCAAGAAGGACCAGTGTTGGTGCCCAACAGCCATGGAACAATTCCAGCGCCTCAGTGGGATCCTGTGAGTACATCTTGTGGGCTAGCAAATGACATAAAGTCACATGACTGTACGCTGCCTCCAGGTTCAGAGGCAGTGTGCCCCTGGAGCATAGCAAGCTGCTCCCTGCTGAGTCATCTTGGTTAAGCTCGCTCAGCATTGCTGACCCTGACTGGCAGCAGCTTTCCAGGGTTTTAGGCAGAGAGGGGTCTTTCCCAACTCTGTCTGAATTGAACATGGGACCTTCTGAATGCGAAGCAGGGGCTCTACACCAAGCTACTATCCCTCCTCATAAATGAGCATTCAGAGCTGATTAAGTCATCAGAGGAAGAGTAGATTGTAAGAAGAGAGTTCAAGAAGGAAAGAGGTACGTTGGTGTTCTGGGAGTGAATTCCATCAGTCAGAGGCAGCAAGGGGGAAAGGGGAGAGTTGTACAAGGGAGCAGAAGAAGCACTTTGGACAGCTAAGGATGGTGAGGCCTCAGGGGCATGTTACGATGTGAGGGGCAGAGAGATCTGTGCCCAGCACCACATGATATTCCTCAGAAGACAGTGGAACAGGTAATGGGACACAGCAGTAGCTTGTGCTGAATTAAAACTTGCCCAAAAGGGGACGTGATTTATTAGTGACAATTTCCCCTTGAAAAACCTTTTTCCTCCTGACCAGCTAAGGTGGTGGTCATCTATTCTAGACAGCTGTAGTATCACTGGAGGGGAGTGAGTTTGCTTCTTTTTTTCACTTTCCCTTCTGACTTCTGATCTGAGGTCACCTTTATTGTCCCTTCAGCCACCGGCTGAACCTGCTGGAGAGGGTAAGCGCTGACGCTGTCACCAATATCCTGCACAGAATGATTGAGGAGCGGATGGAGTGGAGGTGCCGGGGGGAATACGAGCACTCCTTCCTGAGCGAGTTTCAAGAGGTGAGCAGGGAGGCCTCTGGGCTTTGGGTGTGTTTGCTGCTCCTAAGGGGTGGGCTGTGCCCTGAGGCAGAACACCCAGAGTGGGGGTTACCTTGTGTGCTGTGGAAGCTTCAGCAGTGGATTCTGCTCTTAATGCAACCTTGCAAGCAGCCACTCACGTGGTTGCCTGTGGCAAGTAAGGATCGCCTCTAGGCAGCTGAACAGAAAAGTTGGAAAGGAGTTGGGGTGTTTCTCTTTTGTGGCCATCCCATGTACCCAGTTACTAAGAGAGCTGTGTTGGCAAGCAAGAGTTGTTTCTGGGCTTGTTTTGTAAAGGTTTCCTCCAAGGCCCAGGTGTCTGCTTTAGTCGTTGGAATTCCTCCATCCCTGAATGTGCCCTTTAATTACAAAGTAAGTGACTTGTGTGGAATTAGAATTGCAAACAAGCTGGTTCTGGTAAGGGCATGTGCTGATATAGGAAGCCCAAAGTCAGGCTTTCCTCTGAAATGTACTTGGTTAGCATAGCAGCTGGGCCTGTTTTAAGAAAGGACAAAAATAAGCTATTGGTATTGCGGGGCCTGAGTTCTGATTTGGCCTTTATTACCCGTGTGCAAAGTGGGCACAAAACTGGCATTGCTCACATGGGTGCGAGGACAGGCAAGAGACAACTTTGTATGTTGCTTTGTGTTTGGGAGTGCTGTAGGGTCTGGCAACAACATGTTTGCTTCTCCCTTGTCTTTTTTACACAGTGGATCGAGAAAGTGATTGGGTGGCTCAGCAGAGTGTTTCTGCAGGAAGGTGCTTGCGCTCATCCTGGCCCAGAAGCCAGCAGCACCCTGAAGCGGTGGCGCTGCCATGTCCAGAGGTTCTTCTACCGCCTGTACGCCAGCATGCGCATCGAGGAGTTGTTCAGCATCATCCGAGGTGCGTGTGGATGCTCTAGTCTTAGCTTGGCGTTTTTGCTCTTCCTCTTGTAGAGCTGGAGTGATTGTTCAAATTATTCCCACCCCTGGAATCAACTTGACCTATACATCGCACACTCCCTCTAAATGGAAAATGTCACTGGGCTCAATTTGGATTCATTTGAGGGTCTGTGTAGCGTGAAGTCAAAGTGTGTGAACTGTGGATGGGGAAGTTTCAATTTTGCTTCTGTCTCTAACTTGATAGCTGGTCTGTCTTCATGACATTTGAATCCCACCCTTCTTGCAAGGGACCCTGGGGTATCGTACAGAGTTCTCTCTTCCCTCCTTTATCCTCAGAACAGCTCTGTGAAGTATGTTGGACTGAGAGTGACAGGCACAAGACCAAATTGTGGCTGGGAGTTGAACCTGAGTCTCCCTAGTTCTTGTCAGAGACCCCAGTCCTCTAATTGCCGCACTGCACTAGCCGTGGAGAAGTCTCTCTCTTCCTCTGTCTCACATCTGCAATAAAGGGACGTTATCAGTATTAATAACTAAATATCTACGAGGTTCTGTAGGAGATTACTAACTTGAAGTGTGTTAGGAGGTTGTGGTCCCGAGGTTGAACTGCCTGAAGCTAAGCAGGAACAGTCAGTTTTCATGCTGGAAGGGAGACCAGGAAGTCACTGATAAGCTGTCATGACCCTCGGTGGCAGAGAGGAGTCGCTGTTGCGTGGTGCGGTGAGAGAACAGACTGGAATGCTGAGAATGTCGGTGACAGAGCGATGACAACTGGAAAAAAATGTTTCCCTGTTCAGCATGATCTGTGGCGTCCTGCAGAGAGCTCGAGGCTTGTGTTCAGCAGCTAGTGAAGATGACTACACCATGGAAGAAACCAGCTCGAATTGTAGGGTTCTATACAGAACAATATTGTAAAGATCCTTATCGGATCTAGATAAGCCTGCCTATGTAAACCGCCTTGAATAACATCTGAAGAGCAATCTGAGGATAAGAAAAGTGGTATATAAATACAGAAATTAAATAAATAAATATAAATGCTGAGTAGCAACAGTAGGGTAGTTCACAGTTTTCCTTGAACACCCAGTACTGTATTGCACCATATTTTTCTGCCATCTTATGCCGTAGACACACAGTGTTCAACATGTGTGTTTTGCAGAGCATTTCTCTGTACCAAATGCCCCACTCTGAGTGTGTTGCCTTCTCCTGCCTTTTGATCTTCAGATTTCCCAGAGTCAAAGCCAGCAGTGGATGATCTGAAGTACTGTTTAGAGAGGACTAATCAGCGGCAGCAACTTCTGAGCTCCCTGAAAAGCGCCTTGGAAATGCGACTTCTCCATCCTGGTGGGTATTTTGACTTGAGGTGGGCTCTTCTGCCTGTTTGATTTCTGTAAGTCTGGGACCTCAGCAGTTGCGCTTTCTGACAAACGTGGGGTTTAGAGAGTCTCCATCTCCCTCTTTCCTCTCTTCAGGGGTGAACACGTCGGATATCATAACCCTCTACATCTCAGCTATCAAAGCCCTGCGAGAACTGGACCCTTCCATGGTTATCCTGGAGGTTGCTTGTGAGCCAATCAGGAAATACCTGAGGTAAGCAGGAATCATACACTGACTTTAGACTGTTGTAATGGTCGTGGCTTCCATCTCAGAGAATGCAGGGAATTGTTGGGAATTCAAAGCTTCCTTCCTGGACTGAAAGTGGTTGCTTCCTTTGGACAGAACCAGGGAAGATACAGTGCGACAGATTGTGGCTGGTCTAACGGGTGACGCCGAAGGATCTGGTGACTTAGCGAATGAACTCTCCAAAGCAGATCCAGTGACGCTGGAGAACGGGCAGGAGAGTGACGATGATGTCTCAGAACCAGAGGACTGGGTGCCCGATCCAGTTGATGCCGATCCAGGTTAGCAAACACTCCATAAAACGGTATCCATGCTTGTCCCTGTCCTCTTCATTTACAGATACTTCCTTTTGGTTTCGTTCAGTCTGTCTTTTTCCTCACCATAGAAGGCAGGATTGGGGCTTTGTACATATTGCCATTTTAACTGCTAGCTTTGGGCTTTGCAAATTTTGAGCCAGACAAAATGTCAAGTCCACTAGTTTGTCAACCAGACCCATTTAATGTATTTGAAGAAAGCAAGATGCATGTATACCTTACCGAAGCCAGCATTTTGTGTATGTGTGTGTGTATATATATGTATATATGAGAGAGAGGTAGTCATTACATTCTTGACTGTGTGTGTTGTGAGCTTCAACAGGTGTGTGGTTTTAAACCTGGTGCAGGATTCACCCTTATCTAGAGAACTCAGTTGTTTTTTAAAAACAAGCATCTGGCCTTCATGGTAATGACTTGTTTATTGGTAGAATAACCTATTGAATCTTCAGTGCCATAAGGGCTAGAAACGTGCTTTTAAAAATGAACATACTTTATTTAAAATAATTACTGAAACACCAACTCCTGCACCCGGTAAGCTTAAAGCCTTGTGGGCAACATCTTGGGGCCTACTCCTTGTCAGGGAGCACAGCTTTAGCATTCTGCAGAACTCGGATACCTTCTGTGTGACCTTCAGAAGCTGACTGTGATATGCAAATGATGCCATTTTTGTAATTTATTCAGATTTCAGAATGTCTGTCTTGGTGCAAAATTAGAGTTATTCTCATGAACAAGGAACTGTGTGTTGGCCTAGAGCATACACAGCCCTACTTATGCTTAATTGCATGTGGTTCTCCCGGGATTGGAGTGCAATCCACCCTGCCTCACTGGGAACTTGTCCCTTTCTCCAGTTGCTCACAAGTCTTCCTGTCCTGCTAGGAAAGTCAAGTTCCAAGCGCCGGTCCTCAGATATCATCAGCCTGCTGGTCAGCATCTACGGCAGCAAGGACCTGTTCATCAATGAGTACCGCACACTGCTGGCGGATCGATTGTTGCACCAGTTCAACTACAGTGCAGAGAGGTGAGGGCGAGCCCTCTGCCTCCACATCTCTTTCCAGTGCCTCTTCTAATTGTCTCTTGTGCCAGGTTCTTTCATCTTCCCCCTGTCCTGCTTTTAGCCCTAGGAGTTGTGTCAGAAGCTGTGGGGAGTGGGATTTAGGACTAGGCATCAATCGGCAGTTACCAGAGAGTAGCCCAATGACAATTTAGCCCTCCAGAAGCATTGCTAGAAGTGACTTTGGGTTGGGGAAGTTGCAGAGCCTGCCCAGTGGTGCAGTAATTGGAGAATCCACCTAAGCTGTTCTCTAGACCAGAGGTCAAAATTGCCAACACCCAGTGGCAAATCATCTGTATTGCCAGAATGGAGGCACTACCCTGGTTCTCAAACCAGATGCTACTTTTCTGTGCACTGCTTGCTGTGCTTCCCCACTGTCCATGCTTCCTTCTTGACCTTGGGAGCTCACACTCGACCCTCTGCTTTCTCATCGCCTAAGGGAAATCCGGAACGTCGAACTGCTAAAGCTGCGCTTTGGGGAAGCCCAGATGCACTACTGCGAGGTCATGTTAAAAGTGAGTTGCCAACCTTGGGCCCCTGCTGGGGTGGGTGCCTGCTTCAAGCACAAGAGATGAAAGGTCTCTACCAGTACCTTTGCAGAAGGGTAAGGGGGTGTAGCTCGGTGGTACGCAAACAGCCAGTTGGCTGGAAGCAGCCCCAGATCAGCAGTCAAAATGCCTCAAAATTTCCCACTTGCCCCCTTCTCCCCCATCAGGACATGGCGGACTCACGCCGCATCAACACCAACATTCGTGACGAGGAACAGAAGCTCCCTGAAGAGGAGAGGCCCTCCTTCAGCCTGGTCGCCGTTATCCTGTCCAGCGAGTTCTGGCCGCCGCTGAAGGAAGAGAAGCTGGAGCTCCCTGAGCAAATCAAGGAGGCCATGGAGGCCTACTCCAAGAAATATGAGAAGCTGAAGGTGAGAGAGCCGGCTGGCAGGGGGAGAGCAGCCAGGGCGCTTGCTATTTTCAGCCTCTGGGTAGAGTAAAGGAGCTGTTTAACAGGCAAACCAAATACTCAGAAGGGTTTCCTTTCCTCTGCCTCTGTCTGCAGTGAAAACCAACTACTCCTGCTGTGACTTCTGTAGGTCAAATTAGACATGTCTCTTTCATTGGATTATATGGCTGGTGGGTGCCAGGACAAGGGCCTCTTTGGTAGTGGCTCCACAAGTGGTGTGGGGCGGTCTGAAAGGCTCCCTCTCTTTACTTTTAGGCATGCCCTGAAAGGCGTTTAGATACAAGAGGCATTTAATGTTTGATTCTTCTGATGCTTTCTTTGTTGTTTGGTGGCTATTTGTGGTTGTTTGTGACAGTTGTTTATGGTTTCAATATTGGCAAACCACTTTGAGTGTGTTTTGTAAGCAGAAACACAGGATAAAAACAAATAGAAATGTCAGTTCTCTAGCTGGCCCTCTAGGACCCTCTTTTGCTCTCCTTCCTTTCCCAGTGCCTGCCCCTTCCTCTGCCCCTTGCAGTGGCTGCCAGTCATCCACTCCCTGATGTCTTATTTCCTCCTGATGGGGGCACAAAAGCAGTATTCTACAGAAATATAGCAATAAGGACTGGGGCACCAGCAACCATAATGAGCCCCCTGAGTGAGCAGCAGCTCCAAACACTGGGGGAGAAGCCGTGTCCCTGAGCCATTGGCTGACCAACAGTGCTTTAAGGCACTTGCTACCCTGTCTTTGCTCAGTCACAGCAGCACAAGAGGCTGGTTGCTTAGTGTCGTCCTTTTTTTTCCTTCCCAGGCCATGAGGACGCTGAACTGGAAGCACCACTTGGGCTTGGTGGATCTGGATGTGGAGCTGGCAGACCGCACCCTCTCCCTCTCGGTGTCCCCGGTGCACGCGGCCATCATCCTCCACTTCCAAAGCAAGAGTGAGTCTGCCGCTCTCCTCTGGCAGCCGGCAGCTGTGCACTGCTGCCCTCTGCTGGCTAGGATAAAGGTTATGCAGGGAAAGATGTGCATGCAGTGAGTGGTTCAGGGGCAGAGGAGGCAGCTGATCCAGATGGAGGGGGCATTTTGAAGACAGGCTGCAAATGGGGTTCAGCCTTGTTGGGATACCCCCAGGTCCTCTGCCACTGCAGTGCCGGTGCTGGCAACCCATGAGGGGGTTTCCTAGCAGTTGAACACCTTTTAAGCAAGGGGAGAGGCATGCAGAAGGGTGCAGGTCCAGCCTCCATCTCCAAAGCTTCAGGCAGCAGGTCCTGGGAAAGAGGATGTTGATTCATGTTATAGCCCGCTGTTTCCCAAGGGCTCAAAATGGTGAACAGTGCTTTTTGGACTTGCTACTAGTTCTGCCACAAAAGGGGCTCACAAACTAAAAAAGCATAATGGTTTGGAGAATAAACATGAAATCTTGAAAAGAGTTCCGCCCTAGCAAGTGTTAATTCCAAGTTCCTGTGATGCTTCCCCTGCTCTTCCTCTTCCAGAAACTGTAGGGGCAACTGTTGGAAAAGGTGTAGAGGGGGTTAGATGGACCAAGGGTCTGCGCTGCAATAAGGCAGAGTGTCTGGTTTTTTCCTCCCAGTATATAATGTGATGAGTGCAGCAGGCAGGTTATTGCTATGTCCTGTCTCTTCTCCCCCCCCCCCCCCACTCCATCCTATACCACCACCATCCCTTTGGGGCAAATATTCTACACTTGCGTTTAACTCCTGACTGCTCTTTTTGTCACGTTTATGGAATTTCCAGGTACATGGACTCTGGAAGAGCTGAGCGAAGTGCTGAAGGTGCCAGTGACCTCCCTCCGGCGGAAGATGACCCTGTGGCTGCAGCAGGGGGTGCTGCGGGAGGAGCCCCCTGGCACGTTCACAGTGATTGAGGAGGAGCAGAAGGACCGGGCAGAGAAAGTGGTGCTGATTGACAGCGACGAGGAAGGCGACTCAGCCATGGCGTCCCAGGCCGACCAGAAGGAGGAGGAGTTACAGGTGGGTGTGTTGCCCTTGTGTCCCCAAAGCCCTTGCTGGGTGCTTTCCCCTTTGCAGTTCACCAAGCAGGTTCTTGAGCTTGATTCTCACCAGGCCTGTTACTGTATTCTGTCCCAAATAAAATAAAATACAGGTACACACAGAGTGAAAGCATCTGTGTGTGTGTTGGCAGAACTGTGCGTATTTCTCTGGGATTCTTTTCCATGGTCTGTTCTGCATGAAGTGTTCCATGTATGACCCTATTTGTAGGATTAGGGATTTGGGTAGTGCTGGAGTTGTGATCTCTGCCTGTCGCATGGCTGCTGAAAAAGTGCAGGCTGTTCTCTGTTTTCCCCCCAAAGCTAGGGCTTAATTATTTCATTTATTATAGTAATATTCCATTTTTCAGCCATGATGGACTCTCAAAGCAGCTTACAATTAAAGACCATCTAAAGAGAAGGCATAATTAGGGATATATTGGAGTGTGAGTGGGAGATGGTCTCTTTGGGCTCCTGGCATTCAGTGACACAGTCCAGGTCCAAGACTTTCCTTTCTAGGGTTGCTGATGGGCAAAGTGCCAGCCTACAGAAGCACTCTGGCAGTCAGTGATGCAGTCCAGGTTCCTCTCTCTAGAAGGAGCTGCAGGTGGTCCCTGGGGCTGGCTTGGTGGTAAGAATCCACCCCACAGAAGCAGCCTGACTTGACCCAGACTCATAAGGACTGAAATTTAGAATTTGTCTCTAAGTGCAGGCCTGGAATGCTTGAGGAGAGAGTCTATCTTAACACATGCAGTTTTTCTTCACCACTGGCTAAGCACAACCAGCCCACACCCACTGTGGTGCTTCCACTTCTGAAGGCCTGAGCCCTGGCTCCTCTCGTTGTAGAAATTATGCATAGCAGAAGCCCCTCCCACTGCCTCCGTATCATTTCTGACCTGCTTTGATGCCTTTCCCGGTAGCTCTTTTGGTCGTACATCCAGGCAATGCTGACCAACCTGGAGAGCCTGTCCCTGGAGCGTATCCACAGCATGCTGAAAATCTTTGTGATGACGGGGCCCATGGTGACTGAGATCGACATACAGGAGTTGCAAGGCTTCCTGCAGAAGAAGGTCGGGGACCAGCAGCTCAACTACTCTGGCGGTGTTTACCGCTTGCCTAAGAGCTGCAACTGACCATTGGTCCAAACTCTGGTTCCTTTGGCTTGTGCTTTGTGCGGAGTGGCCTCCCACCCTGCGGGGGCAGCCTTGGCACTCTTCTGCACTTGGAGGCGATCCTCTTCTGGTTGCTGGCCTGCTGCGCTGCTCTTCCTACGCTCGTGTGGCTGTGAAGAAAGACTATAAGGTGCGATGGCGGGGTGGGGCAGGACAAAGCGGAGCAGGGCCCCTTCAGTCTACTTTCATGCATGCAGGACTCTGAGACTATTGGTCAAAGGACTCATTCAGCCCGTCTTGTTCATAATAAAATGATTGCTGTCTTGATATGTGGACTTGTTGCAATGTTCCTCAATGATACTGGGGAGGGAGCAGGGCAGTCCAAATTGTGTGTCACCTGATTCAGTGCAGCTGGAGCAGCACTCGGAGTGGCTCTTTGGTGCCTGGGCAGCAGAGGATGGCATTCTGTAGTTCTGAGGCCCTGCCGCAAAGGCCCAATGGGGGCAGAACACGTGGAGGGTCTGCTGGACTGATATTTGACTGGCTTCATTGAGGAGCTGGCGTTAAGTCACATGCAGGCAGCTCAGTATCTGTCATGGAGGGGTGGAGTGTGATGTGGTTCCCCCCCCCAAAAAAAACCAAAAAACAAAGATGTGTTGGATTCCCACAGCTGCCAGGCTGTTACATGATGACCTGCCAAGATCCTTTTCAGCTCTCCACTTCTGTCACGGGCTGTTTGGATTGGCTGACGAAAATAAAGGTGTTTTATGCAGAGATTATATCAGAAGCTGCAGGTCCAGGGTGTGTGGAGGAAGCAGCGGCATATGTGTTAAGAGCAAATGAGGAGACAATACTCTGCTTCATTTCCCCCTGCTGAGAACTTGGGAAGTAGGGAGAGGAGCCACGTGGGCTCTCGGCCCATTGGCCAGCAGGCATTCCTGGGCATTCTGATGTCACAGTCGGCCCCAGAATCCCCTGCAGGGTCCCAGCTAGCTCAGCCTGGCTCAAGCTTTCTTTAGCCAGAGCTGCTTGATAGGTGTGACCCAATTATGCGAATGACCCAATTATGCTACTGGCTTGTCTGGGTGGCATCCTACTCTCCATCAGCGCCATTGTGTCTTCGCGTGAGTGTAGTCTGGGTCCCGCAGGGCACCTCAAGGCCAGGGAGGGATTTCCCCACTCCAGCAAATGACTTTGCAGTTACAGTTTGTTTCTTCCATATTTGGGTAGAGGGTGAACCTTTCAGCCATTCAGGGGAAGCACCGGCCCAGCCACGTGTATTTCATGATTCCATGTGAGCAGAGAAGGTCACAGGATGTGATATCGGGCATCCCCTTCAGTAGCTTCACAATCTTGACTGTTAACATTTTGCCTGTTCCTAACACTTTGTGTCTGTGCAAATGTGTGGGAACCTTTGTGATTCACAAATTGTGAAACCTCCAAAGTCCGGAGGAGCTGAAGATTGGGAGGCAGAGCCGCTGCTTTGTATGCAGAAAGTCCCAGGTTCAGTCTCTGGCAGCATCTCCAGATGTGGCTGGGAAACGCCCCCCTCTGTTACCCTGAAGAGATGGCTGCCGGTCAATGCTGACAGTACTGAGTTAGATCAAGAGTCGTATGCTCAATATCAATGGTATTTTTTCCTCAATGGTACACTTGCAAGTTTCTGAAAACATATAAATGAGCAAAAAAACAGCCAGTCAAGGAAGTCTTAATTTGCAGCTCAAGCCTCTTTAGCCACTATGTTACACCAGCTCCCAATGACCATGAGGGGTGGTTCAACAATTTGTGTGCCACCACTGAAAAGGCTCTACAGTCGCCACCCACCTTGCCTGCAAACAATGGGCATTCAGAAGAGGGCCTCCAATTGAGATCTTAATAGACAAGCAGATTTGTTCTGGAAAAGATGGTCTTCAAGACACACAGCTCCCAGACCATGAAAGGCATTAAAAGCCCCAAACCAGCACCTTAAACTGAGGCAGGAAGCAAACTGACTGTCAATTGCTGTAGTATTTTCCAGGTGGTCTTCAAGGGCAGCCCAATGCATTATGGTAATCTAGCCTGAGTGCTACTGCTGAAGATGTATGGTAAAATTTGTGGCAAAACAAGCATGCATGGATTGTCTCTCTTGTTTTAGAGAAAAAAATCCCACAGAAGCAGGGTCTCGGGGGGGGGGCGACGACAAAAGAAGCATGGGGAGGGATGAAGATGACCCTGCTGTTCATTTTTAAGCAGAGTTGCATCTTCTGTTTTGTTTCCCAGCAAGAATGAATGGGGAAGAGACACCTCGAGCGCAAGGAAACAATTATGATCCTGCAGACACTGCAGAGGATGAGATGCAGCCTCCCGCTGGTATGACAGATGAGGAAGACTTAGAAGAAGATGCTAATGTGAATGTCGCCCGGAGAGCAGTGAGGCGGGTAAGTGCTGGAATGCCATGTTGGCAATGTGAAGGGATGAGCTACGGATTGGGAAGCTCCTGGTTGGAGACTCGCCTCTGTCGTGTTCTGCGGCATTCACCCCTCTGGCTAGAAGCGGGCTCTGCACAACTGCAGGTGTGGTCTTCCCCAGCTCCGCTGTGTGAGATTGGGAGACCCAAGACTGAACCTGGGGCCTTCTGTGTGCAAAGGGGCACTCCGCATGGAGCCAAGGCCCATCCTCCCCAGCCCTGCTACGGTTACTGGGCCAAACAAGGCGTGTGAATTTTAACTGTTCCATTGTTGTCAACAGTATCCGGAAGAATCCCAAGGCCTGTTTGCTGGGCGGCAGGTGCCAATGCCAAGTGAGCCATGTGTTTCATCTGTCCTTTGACTAGGGAGGGCTGGGCAAGGCTCCCATTTTCGCACTACGGGGAAATGAAGTAGTGGGGAGGATTGACCCTGTCTGGGTCATAATGGGAACATGAGAAGCTGCCTCCTGCTGAGTCAGACCCTTAGTTCCTCTTGATCAGTATTTGTCAACACTGACAGGCAGCAGCTCCCCAGGCTGTCAGGCAGGGAAGGGTCTTCCTCAGCCTGATTGGGAGAGGCTGCCAAGGCTTGAACCTGGGGGCCTCTGCATGCAAAGCAGGGGCGGCTCTACCACTGAGCAATGACCCCACCCCAAGGTGACCTGGAATGGGTGTGAGAGACGCCTTCATTCTTTTTTGATGGCTTCAGTGTTGAAAGTTTGGGATCCCAGGACCCCGGGGAGAGAGCTTTGCCCCCTCTTGACTGATGCCTCCCTCTTGTGTCGCAGTTACGAGGCTATCCTGCGATTGTCCCGAGGTGATGACGAAAGGGACTCTGGCAGCCATCGTGGCTGCCCTGGCCTTCCTGGGCTTCTTTTCCACCTCGGTTCTGCTGGTGGTGTCCATATGGGTCCTGCGTCTGATGGGGAAGCAAAAGTGAGTGTCCCAGGCCAGGTCAGACAGAGAAACATCCAGCCAGATGTCCTGGTTCTGCTGTGTCAAAAGCCCCTCCAGCCTGCTTGAGTTGGTGGTCTTTGGGCAAGGGTGGGCACTTGTTCTTCAGTGGGACATCTCCCTTCTATAGAGGCTCTCCCTTGTCACCATAATGAGTCAGAAACATGGCCCACCTAACTCAGCATTGTCAACACTGACTGGCAGCGGCTTTCCAAGCTCACAGGCAGAGCGAAGTCTTTTCCAGCTGGGCTGCCTGATCTCGTGGTTCCTTTAGGTTCCTTCACGTGGTTCCTCTGAATGGTTAGGACCCTTGGCCTGTTTTGTATCCTGTTGCTCCCAACTGTATGTTGACAGGCTCCTGTGCTCTCCTTTGCTTCTCAAGGAAAACGGAGAATGATTACGCGAAGGTCGGCCCGCCCAGCCCTCCTGTCCCGTAAGTTGTGCAGGCCAAACCAGTGGCAATAGGTGTGGTCCAGGATGATGCACTGAGAAAAAAAATGACCCTGAATTCTGCTCTGTGAAAAACTTCCTGCAAAATGATACAATCTGAGCAGATTGGCATGTGTTTGCTCATTTTATGCAAATTATTACCCCAGAAGAGATGAGGATGCATGCAGAGCAGCTGCTATCTTATAAGGACTACTGGCAATCCCGCATGACCTGCAAATCTGCCTTATGAAGTTCCACCAGGCACTGAGTTCGTAAACTTTCAAGCCTAAGCTTGCATAGCCGTAATGGCAGGAAGTATGCTTTTAGAAAAAAAAGACAAGAGGAAAAGCTCCCTTTCTTGGGAGCTCAATCCAGGTTGCACGCATGATAAATTTGTGATGGTCCAGACCATATCTTGGCTTGGCGTCATTTGCACTGTTGATTGGGTGGCACTGGCGTGGAGCTCGCAGGTTCCTCCCACTTGGTATCAGCAGTGGAACCAAGGTAGGCATCTTTTGAGACCTAGAGACTGGCGAGAGGCAATGGTTGTGAGGGCACAGGGCACAAAACCCTTGCTGAAGCTAAGCTGGTGACGGCCAGGGAATCCCACATACACTGCTTTCAGCTCCATGATAAAAGAAAGGCAGAATATTAAATGTCATAGCCAAAAACGTCTCTATTGATTTAAAAGTTAAGAGGCTGTTTATTGTTTGAGCTACAGTCATCCTAGAAAAGCTAGGGAGTAGGGATGTAAGCCTTTCAGATTGGCTGGGGCAATAAAATCTGCGTTCTGTGATGATTTCAGACCCCCCCGCCCAGAGCACACGTACGCACATCCAAGACGAAGTTCTCGTTTATATGAAGCTATCCTTCCGGCCCGCACGTGAGTAGCACATCATCATGCACAACGTGTACATCAACAGTGTTTCTCGATAGGTTGTTTTAATGTTAAGTGGTGGTCAAGATAATAGCCCCCTGTGATCTCAACAGTAAACTTTGCTTGTTTTCTTAACAAAGGGAAACCAAGGCAATTGGGAATCTGATTTCTTCATTCAGTACTGCCGTGTTGTGGGTTTGGTGTTGTGTCCGTCCCCCGTCCCCCCAGGTGTTTTGTGCAGAATCCTGACATACACACAGGCTTTGTTGTTTTTAAAGCTCAGAGTCGGCTCTCCTAAGGCCCAATCGTATCCAACCTCCCAGTGCTGATGCAGCCGTGCCAATGGGGCGCGCGCTGCATCCTGCGGTGTGGGGGCTGTCATGGAGACCTCAAGGTAAGGGAACATTTGTTCCCTTACCTCGAGGCTGCATTGTGACTGCATTTGCACTGGAAAGTTGGATAGGATTAGGCCCTGGTCTTCTTTTTCTATACAGCAGTTTTGGGCCCTTATAGAGTAAGCTGTGCAAGTTGCAAATGTAACCCAACTGGATCAAGCCTAGAGGTTCTTTACAAACCGATGAATACTCTTTACGAAACCTCAGTTGCTAATTTTGCATCCGCTTTGCAAAACTTAAGTCACTAGTTCAGAGAGGGAAGAAAGCTGACTTATGCGGGCCTTTGCTTTCTCTCTTGGGCCAGTTCTGCTAGCAGCACTGAAACTTTGTCTCTCTGTTTCAGGTCTGTTGCAGAAGCTATGTACCTAAGTGCTAGTGAAATAAACCCTGGCCCCAGGTGAGTCAGAAGAGCAAGACGGGGAGGGGAGGCAGTGGGAGAGAACTGTGATTCCCTCGAGGCCATGATTCCTGAACATCAGTGGTTGTTTAATAGCGAATAGTGGATCTTCCTCGTTAAGTGGTCTACCTTTGAACACCAATCGGATGACTTCTTGCTATGGAATTTCCTGCCACAAGATGTGGTGATGGCCAGTAGCTGAGATGAGAAGGATTAGACAAATTCCTGGAGGACCAGAGGTCATGGGCCATGACGGCTCTGCGTTCCCTCCAGGCTCAGTGGCACTGGGAAGCAACTGCAGGAGATGGGTCTACTTGTGGTCTTCCTGGAAGAAACTGGTGGGCCACTGTAGGAAATGGGACACTGGACTTGGATGGGCCTTGGGTCTCCACCAGCAAGACGGTTCTTCTGTTCTGTAAGAGCAATCCCTTCGATCCGGGTTTAGAGCCACCTTGTAAGGTGATGACTCTCGTCTGTACGGCCGGGTGAGAGCAACTCTCCCTCTTCATCCCAGCCAAGTCCCTTTTCCAGTGGCAGTTTGCAATGTCCCTCTTGCTTCTTTCTTGAAAATTAGGAGCCCTTTTGGGCAGGAAAAATCTTCTCACCCCTTTGTTGTGTGAACTGCTTTGTGAACTTTTTGTCGTCGCTGAAAAGAAAGGGTGATCAATATTCTGAAATGTAACCGTAGGAGAGGAGCACCAATGTTTGGGGTGCTTCCTCCTCTGTTCTGGCTGTGGCTGTAAGATTGGCTATCTGTGATTTCAGAATCCAAAGGGAACAAAATTACGGGAGTCCCAGCCGGACATCGCCAGGAAACAAGTGAGTAGGAATAAGGAGGGAGAAGTTCACTCTCGGTGCCAAGTGCAGCACGAAGGTGGAGGGGGAGAGAGGAAACAGGGATCCGGGGGGAGGGGACACATACCCCTCAGCATTTCCAGGGTAGCATAGGGGTGATCTGTGATCCTTGGGGCAATACTTGTCCCATCATCATGGCAGGCCTCCCTAGAAACCTGTTTGGCTACTCAGGCAAACAGGCTGCTGGGCTAGATGGGGCAAATAATCTTGAACCCGTACTGGTTACTTGCTCCTGAGGCTACAGCCAGCTGAGGAGCACCAGACCCACCCCTTGCCATGTATATCCCTCTCATGTTCAGCTGGCTTCTGATTACCATCACATGTGCAGACACCCCACCCCCCTGCTGTTGCAGCACTGAAAATCCGTTCCATGTGATTCCAGATCCACTCCAGAGAATGAATATATAACCACAGACCGTGCACCACCTCCTTTGCCAGCGTTCACGTGAGTGTGAGCGTTTCTTCCTTGGTGAACCTTAAAAATGACCCTGGAGCCATAGCCGGCAAGGAGCTAGGGGGTGCCCTGCCCCACCTCAGGATTTTTTTGAAAAGCAGACATTAAATTATGACATAACAGCTTTCATTTTAAAGTCGCGCCTCAGTGCATGGCGGCTGAGTGATGATAGCCAGCCTTCAATTAATATGGTCTTTATCATCCAGTGTAGCCACCTGTGCTGCTAGATTGAGGGGCTGCAAGCGGGTCCTGATGCATCTCTCCCACACCCCATCCCGTTACAAATATCTCACTGTGCTTTTGCAAGAGGGAGGAAGAGAAAGAACGTTGTCAGTGCATCCTGCTCTCGTTTCTCCCCGGAGCCATAGCCGGCAAGGAGCTATGGTTCTAGACGAGTTCGTTTCTCCCCGTCAGTTATGACACTGACAGTGCGATCCTAGCGCTGGGGCTGCCGGCGGACCAGTCCACCAGTCAAAGCCATTGTAAAAGTGCCGTAAGGCACTTTTCCGACTCGTGAGCAGGGAAGGCCGGCACAAGGCCGGCCTCCCCTGCTCCGCCGCCCGAGCACCCGGAGGACCGCCGCCGGACCCAGGTAAGGATCCAACTGGTGAGGGGCGGATTGGGTGCAAATGGAGGGCGGCCGTAGGCCCAGCCGCTCCGGGAGGGGGCGGGGGACGGCTTTGGCCGAATCCTGTCCCCCGCCGCGCAGCTGGGCCGTTACACAGCTTCCTCCAACTTCCGCCAGCAAAATAGCTGATGGAATTCTGAGGAGGCCGATCGGCCCCAGCGCCCTTTACACTCGGGGAAGGTTTCCCCGAGGAGACTTTCCACCGGGCGGGAGACTGCCCGGTGGATCCTTAGGCAGGTTTGGGCTGTGAGATGGGATTGTGCAGCTGTTAACCGTGACAGCTGAATGTAACTTCCAGGTTCAAGAGCAGTCTACCTCTGAATACCAGATGCTGGGAACAAACAAAAGAGGAGGGCTGTTTTCCTTCATGCCCTGCTTGTGAACTATCCAGTGGTGTCTACAGTGGTGTCCAGTTCTTACCTCTTGTTTGCTTTTCAGTCCTCCCCAAGCAATCTATTCAAGCCTTCAGCGCTCCGGTGGATCCAAGTGAGTATGAAGAATGGATGGGTGGAGCGGGAGGGAGGGATTCTCTCTCCCTATGAATCCTGCATCGGAAATGGCAGGTATGCAAGAGATTTGGAAAAAGCTGAGAGTGTTTCATGAAAGGAGAAGAGTGTGATGCAGGTGCAGTTGTGTGAATTGTTTCACTGAGCAGGGCCAAGGCTCCCAGGTTCCAGACGAGGACTGAGCGCTCCTGTGTGTGTCCAGGCTTCCCACCCATAGGCTCTGCACACAGCTGCTGCAGGGGCTGTGACTGAGAAATAAATGCTGGAAAACCTGCTCCTCCAAGGTTGGACCATCCGGGAGGCTGACTGTGGGGGTTCCTTCAGGAGGCACCTGCCAACCTCCAGCACTCCTCTTCCTCCTCCCTCTCCTTGGATTCAAAAGGAAGAAGGGAATGGAGCAAGAGAGGCATCAGGTGGGCTAGCACACCTCCAAGACTCTGCTGGGCGTCTCTGGAAGTGTCCTATCAAAGAGCATTACAGGCGTGTCCCTGGCATGGATTCCTGCTATCCAATCAAATAAAGTGTCCCAAGCTGGGCTCCTGGCACAGTTGGATGGGATCAGAAAGTCCACTCAAACCCCATCTTATGCTCCTCTGTTTCTTTCCCCAGAGTTGGCTCTCCATCTGGCTCTCCAGGCTTTCGTACTGGCTCTCCAGGCTTTCGTGCCGGCTCTCCAAACTACCCATCTGGCTCTCCAGGCTTTCATGGCGGCTCCCCAGCTTTACCTTCAGGTTCTCCTGTAGGCTCTCCTGTAGGCTCTCCAAAAGGGAGAAAGACAGGGTGAGTGAGCCTTTCTTGGGACTGTAGGAAGGAGGGAAACAGCTTGACTGCCTGGGGCCAAGGAAGTCTATGTCCAGATAATTAATAGGCCTTCTTATACAGTGCAACATAGAATTTGCACTGTGGCATAGGACATTCCAGTTCTAATATTTTTAAAGCTTCTAGTCCTCATAAGATGAAAGTATTTGAAATAAGCGAGCTGTATAAGACACTAGCAGAAGTGCAGCATGAGCAGGCTGTCATCAAGAGCTCAGCTTTCTCAGTCACTTCCAGACATTCTGCAAGGCTGCTACTGCTCCTCTGCAAGACTCTAGGCCTGGCAAAACCTTAGTTGCTAAATCCAAGTAGAATTCTGCCAAAACTGCAGTTCTTTTGCAAAGTAAATAAGATTCCGGAGAGATGCAGAACTTCAGCCAGCTGAAAGGCAGAGAGTGCTGTGGCTCTGGAGATGTGTGTTTGTTTTATTATGAACTTCTGTCAGCAGCTTTGTTAGATCTTGCAAGAGCTCCTTTGCCAGGAAGCTAAACCAGGAGTGCTTCAATCACAACGTATAGTTGTGCAGCAATGCTGAAGCCATTTTTGTTTCTAGCAACATTTGCAGGAATATGATCCAAACAGAGAAGTGTCCTTGTCTTTGAGTAGCAGGGAGGATCTTCTTTTTTGTGCCCTGGATTTTAAAACCTGGCAGGTGTAAAATCCAGATAGCTTCCGTTTCTCAATCTTTCTCTCTTTCCTCCCCCCTCCCCCCCATTAATAGAGCCGAAGAACATATTTATGATGAATTGAATTGAAAGTCTCACTGCTGGGAGGGAAAACCTCTTGCGAGACCTTTGATGTGGAAAGCGTCTATGAGGAATACTCCAGCGAGCTCAATCTCACTTGGTGATCCTTGAGGCCTTCATATTAAAAAACATTTCGTTTCCTTTTTTGTCCTAGTGGCTTTTCAAACTGTCTACCTTTTGGGAATCCTTTCCATCTTGACCTCTCTGGAAGACCCCTCCCCCCCAACATGTTTCACAGAACCCCTTTGCAGAAGATTCTGGGGAATGTTTGGAGGTGTCTTCTTGGTTGCTGTGTGGAACTTGCTCACCCAGTTGGGCCTTGCTGTCGTTCCATATGAAATGGATTGTGCATTTTCCTTTCCCCCCCCCCCCCAATGCAAGGGAAGATCAGTGGCAAACACAGGCTCCTCTCAAAATTCGTTTGTCTGCCAATCCTGACCATTGCATTTAAGATCACCTGATGTGCTCCCAAGGAACCCAAGAATTGTCCAGGGTGCTGTTGGACACCACTGCTCTGCTCCTTGCAACTGGGACAGAGTCATTATCAGCTTTTGCACAATCCATCATGGGGGGGGGGGAATATTGCAGGTGAAAGTGTCCAGGTTTTCTCTCTCTAGACCCTGCTAGTGAGGACGTTTGTTTCATAGGCAGCATTTGGGCTTCCAATGCAGGTGCTGGCAGTGACTCATCACAGGTCAAGATGCTATGAGGTTATAATTCTATAAGGGCTTTTTTAGAGTTGCCAACTCCTATTATTTGTCCTGTTTCTATGGTCTGACTAGTCAGATACACAAACATTTAACAGGTACAGCTTTTTCAGGCATGGAGATAAAGTGATGGGGAAAGCTTTAACTGCTTAGTTCCTGCTCCTTCTAGGACTGTGCTCAAAGCTTTTCCTTCATGTGCCTGAGAAGAACCATTTGCAGATGATGGTAGGAGTGGGCATTGTGATTCTGTATATGTGAATGAATCCAAAGTTTCATTCTCAGTAGTTGTATTCGTGCATTGCTTGTGTGGACTTGAATCCCCAGTGTTGGAGGAGAAAATATCCCCTCACATCAACAGTGATTCAGTGTTCCTGCGTGAGGAAACTCTCTTGGTGCTAGAACTCAAGTTTCTGTGACTGAATTGTAGACTGTTGAGAAGGGGAGAAGAAGTTTGTTCTTTGTCAGCATCAGGGACGTGCGGTGTGGGGGCGGCAGGTGAGGCAGAACCACCCTACCATCATCCACGGAAAATCACTGCAGCCGAACCTGGAGATTGTGTGCGCGCACGCCACCTGCTTACACCTGAGAAAGCAGGTGGCGCGCATGTGCAATCTCTGGGTTTGGCTGCAACGATTTTCGGTGGACGATGGCAGGGCAGCTCTGCCGCCCCTGCACCACATGTCCCTAGTCAGCATCCGACAGCCCTCATCATGTGGGCCTGTACTTTACACATTCAGACTCACTTGGTCTGGCTGAACACTCCATTCTCGTGGCAGTGTCACCACCTGATATTCCACTGGGGACAGGTGGGGCAGGCATCATGGGACTTGAAATATACTGCTTTTCAAAATGTATTTGGTTTTTAAAAGCGTGACAGTTTGCTGTTTTTGATAATTAAAATGTTATCTTCTTCCTGGTGACTTGTACCCCGCTTTTCCAATCATCTGCTCAAAGCGGCTTACAAATATCACAGCTATAAGAATGCCAAAGTCAGTAACAATTTAAAACCAGTGCAAAATATGAAATCAGCACTTAAAAACAAGCACAACCCACAGGCACAATCTTGCACCAGTTTATTTGGAAGCAAGTCCCACTTGCCTTAGATTGCAGTCCTAAATGACCAAATCTTTAAAATGATGTACGCTTAGAAAACAACACAGCCGACACGAAAGCTAGCAATGTCTAAGACTAAGGGTCACTTTGGTGCAATTTAATTATTTTATTCAAGAGTGTTAAATTGTTTTGTGCCCAGTCTGCCGCTTCCTGAAATCTAAAATTGTGCCCCTGCATCTAATCCGCTTTTGTATTTCTTGGCTCAGGTTCAGTGGCTGTGTAACCATCTCCTTAAACTACAGTTGCTATGCGAGTTGGAGGACAAAGTCCACTTTCTTAGGAGGCCAGGCCAGAAGCCTATGCTGGATGCAAATGATTGTGTTGAGGGCTGTAGCCAAGCATCAGTACAGCCCCAAGAATTTTGGGGTGCTGTACAGCATAAGCTCCCTTCTGGAGATTCAGGTTCTCTGGTGTCAGTTTGTGCTAGTAATATTGCAAGGCCCTGCATCCCCACTGCGCAGTCCTCTGCATGCTTACTCTTAGAAGGAAGTTCCAGAAGCAAGTGGGGCTCTTAGGTGCATAGGACTGCATGCATGTGGCCAATGAAAGAAGCAGTCGGAATCATGCAATTTGGGAGTTGAGTTGCTGAATTGGGGTGGGGAAATTAATTTGACATGTGCCAGCAACGTCTATTGAGACTGTAGAAGTAATTGTGCCTGTTAAAGAGGTACCGTTGAAGAGTGCATTGTGGGCAGAAGGAAGGTGTGAAGACCCCATTTTCTGGAAGGGAGGGGAAAAAAAGACTGTGCCCTTAGAGGCGTGGGGTGGCTGGCTGTGGTGCTAAGGGGAGAGAGAGTTAATTTTATCCAGTTTTTTAATGGTGAAAGTGAGGCTTTCTAGAGAAGGAGATGGAAGTGTGTGGTGGCTTCGTTGCAACTGGATGACATTCTAGCCTAGAATGCCTAGAATTTCTGACACACAATTAAAATTCTGCACCCAGGCACTATCCAGATTCTGTGGTGTTTATTTACCAATGAGGCCTACATGCATAATTTGTCTTGCATCAGTTGACATAAATCATAAATGGGCTGCCAAGATTTGCATAGTAGCGCATGCACCCCAAAATACATAGCTATGCAACTGTAATTGTTGTAGGTTTTTTAACTGATTGCAGTAGTGTGTGTTTTGTTTGTGTGTTGTTATTTTTTAAGTTACGTTTGTTTTGGTGTGAGCCACTGGGGGAGGATGCTTGTTCTTAAAGTGGTTATATATAGGAACTGGCAAGTAAATGAGGACTAGAAACCTAGTTCGTGTAGGAAGTTTAACACTTTTACCTAATAGCAGTGCTGCTAGTGTGATGAGGTGATGAGGCTGCTATTGTGATAATGGTGAGATGATGTTGGAAAGAGCAGTCAAAGGCCAGAACAGCAACTCATAGAGAGAAGTAATGTGCACCCTCCTCTGCGTGAGTTGGCGAGGGGAGTCTTTGATTTTGTGTCTGGGATACAAATAAGTACCTGTAATAAAACTAAAAAAAAAAAAAAAGCTTGTGGGCGATGTGGCCTTACCCCTTGCCAGGCTTCTCAGGGGGGTGCCACTTGTTTTCCTTTAGTGGTCATCAAACCCCATCTAGTCACCTCTTTTACTCAGAGAAAGGTGCAAGAGACTGTTCGTTTTTGTATGATGAAATATTACTACTAGGTGACATGAGAGGCTTTTTTAAAAATTTTGCCACCATGGGGGACAAGTGTTGCTAAGGGCGTGTTGTTTGCTATAGCTGTCGGGCATGTGTTTTCGAGGACCGTGAACGGACGTTTCCTAGGCAGGCCTACTACGTGCCTGTGCTTGTACTACTAGGCCCCGTTGCTAAGGGAAGCCTTGGTTACGCGTCCCCCGCAACCGCCTGTAGGGATTCGAGCCACTACGCCACGAGCGTAGACATCATGGGCTCTGAGTGCAGCGCCTCTACGCTAAGAAAACAACGTAGCTAACATCACGAATTAGCTCTCCTGGTTGAGGAGAAGGCGGGCACTGCGCTGGTGGGTTTTGTTTTTTTTACCAACTGCGGCCGTTACCAGGAAACCACCTCCCGCGCCCGCGCGCTCTCACCCCTGCTCCAACCTCTCGCCATCATTCGATTCGCTTGGAATCTAATAAGCCAATCGCTGTCTTCTATCAATCATTCAAATTGACCAATGACGAGAAGCCGTTTCGACGTTTCGCCTGGGTAGTTGGAAAAGAGTGAGAGGAAAAACCGCCTCTACTATGGACCAATGGGGAAGAAGGATGGGCGGCTCGAGCCAAACGTCTCAACGGTCCAATGAGGGAAGGAGGGAGAATGAGCTCGTGCCAAAAGCGTTGAGATAAGGGGGGAGGAAGGAACTATTTGGAGATAGGCATCAATTTCACCCAATCAGCATCTCCATCCGGCTTCCTGCGTCCAATGGCCGCCCGGCGAGACGGGTGGCGGGAGTGGGTGTGGCGAGCCTCGGATCCCCACCCCCTTTCTTGCGTCTGGTATATAAGGCCTTGTCCGTTAGCCTGACGCAGCCAGTCTTCTCTGCGCCGCTGCCGGTAACTTTCATCTGTGCAGGTTCGCGCTCTCGTGGCTCTTCTCGCCCGCCATCATGAGAGAGATCGTGCATTTGCAGGCTGGCCAGTGCGGCAACCAGATCGGCGCTAAGGTGCGGGATGGGGGGAAGCCTGGGTGGGTTGGGGGAACTGGGAAGGCCTAGAGGGCTAAACTGGGCCTTAGGCTAGGGGACGTGAGAATCAATTCATCTTTTCTCGCCCCTAGTTCTGGGAGGTGATCTCGGATGAGCACGGCATCGACCCCACCGGCACCTATCATGGAGACAGCGACCTCCAGCTCGAGCGCATCAATGTCTATTACAACGAGGCTACTGGTGAGCTTAACCAGGGAGCGTGCAAGTCCCGATCTCGAGGCTGCAATCTCTGCCAATGGCCCCTTTTAGTGGTGGGCAAGGAGTACCGTTGACCGACCATGTCTACCTTTCTCTCCCTCTCCGTGTAACTGATGTGGTTGGAAAGCAAGTCTTTTTAATGCTAAAAAATATTTTGCCGCTGAAAAGTGGCAGAGACAACATTCTTGATGATGATGATGGTTGAGTTCAAGCCAGTTTACATTAATGGCTACATTAATGGCTTCCTTGGCTAATGGATACAATTCTATAGGAATGTAGGAAGGCCCCTTCTTTACATCCAGACCGTTGATTCAGTTTGACAGCTTCCATTTGAAAAATTAAAAAAAGATCTCTAGTAGCAAGGGCTAAAAAAGATGGTAGGAAGCTGCTTTATATTGAGTCTGTCTCTTGTTGACACCGGTTAGCAGTAGCTCTCCAGGGTTTCAGGTAGGGATTTTTCTCTGCCTTACCTAGAGATGCTGCCAGAGATTGGTAACTGTCCTAGGCCAGGGCTTCTTAAAAGCTGATATGGTTGGCCTGGATTGTTCACGAGAAACTCGTGCCCAGAAACTCGTTTTTCCCTGTCCTGTATCTGCTATGTTTAATTTGTGTGAAGTGAGGGTTGTGTAAGTAAATTGGTAAGAGTATCACTGAATGTGTGCAGTAGTTTTTTTTCTCAAAAGTGAGATACGTTAGCCCAGGCCTACTAAGGTAGGGGTACCTAAAACAATGTTAAGAGGCATTCTTGCCAGTTACTTCATCTCTTCTATGCCAGATATACTTTTTGTACAGAAAAGGGAGGGGAATGCAGTTTTTGGGACACAGCCAAGAAGATCAAGAGCCTATAAAGTGAGCCTGGACTCCCCTTTTTGCTGACCTAAGTTCTTTGTAGGTGTACACGAATGCCCCTGAATCTTGGCTATGCACTGCAGCATTATCGTAACTGCTATAGATTATAACAATGCAACTATTGAAAGTATGGGCTCTGTGAGAAAAGAGGACAGGTAGGGTCATCTTGCCTGATGGCTATAGATTTGATCTAAAGGAAGCTGGATAGCATGAGATAATGTATAATGCACCTGGCAGTCAATGTGATCCAGGCTCCTTGTGTGCAGAAGCTATTCCAGTTGGCCTTGGAGGCTGGCTGATAAAAGCAGATACCAGCCAAAGGGAGCAACTAACTCTTCAGTTGACTTTCAGGTGCTCTTGGTTTCTTCATTCATCTGTTCTGTTGGCTGGCTGGTTTGGATCAGGCAGTTTCTGGAGATTCCCTGAACTAGGTAGCAAAGAGTGTTTCTGCATCCAAATTTAAAGGATTCAAATGTATCCTTGGAGATCCTGTTGCTTGACAATATCTTATGGTACCTGAAGAACTAATAAAGCTTACCCTGCCCAAGAGTGCTTCCAATTCTAGAAACTGAACATTATTTCCCGCTTTCTTCCACAGGCGGCAAGTACGTTCCTCGGGCAGTGCTGGTGGACCTGGAGCCTGGCACCATGGATTCTGTGCGCTCTGGACCTTTCGGGCAGATCTTCCGCCCAGATAACTTTGTTTTTGGTGGGTAACACAAAGGTGGTGGTTTGGCAGCTGAAAGGCAGAGAACACAATTTGACGAGGAATTGCTGACATGTAGAATTTTTGCTTGATCCTACAGGCTTGGGGCAGAGTAGTAATTTGGAATAGCTGGATTGGAAGAGAGACACTAACAAGTTTGCTAAAAACTCTCAACAAACCATGCAATCACCCAGTCCTTTAGGGTTTTTTCTATAAGTTGCTTAGTTGGCATTTAAGTAACAGAAAAGACTGCAACATGTGAGTCGTTTGGTCTTGATTGTAAGACATACTCTGGGAAAACTGGGTCACAAGGGTTGTTTTCCTGGATTCCATGTCACTGTTAGGGTGTGAAAGCCCTCTACGCTTTAAAAAATCAGTTCCAAAATGCTGCTCTGTTAGATGCATTTGAAGTTTTTACCTGGGAGTTGTGAGCTCTGGGAATGAGGGTTGGCTAGGCTAGGGAATTGTGTGTTTGCATTCAAGCCTAACCAAAGTCTGGATTTGCATGAGCAGAACAAGGGTGTGAACCAGGAGCTTGGTGACCTCAACATGCTATGAGCTAATGTGTATCCTGGTGTGTCTTGATCAGTCATGCAGTACAGGCAGAAGCAACACCCAAACTGGGCCTGAGCTGTTGGATGCAACTCCCATAATTCTTTTGGCCCAGAAATGGTGTACATGTCTGTCAATATCTGGGTGAATAAAATGTGCCTTGAGCATGAAGGGGCTCTACTGATAGGGTGTTGTGCATCACTAGCATTAAAACCTGCAGAAGAGAGATGTTAATGGGGAACTTTTCTTTTTCTAGGTCAGAGTGGAGCAGGTAACAACTGGGCCAAGGGCCATTACACAGAGGGGGCTGAGCTGGTTGACTCAGTGCTGGATGTTGTCAGGAAGGAGGCTGAAAGCTGTGACTGTCTCCAGGGCTTCCAGCTGACACATTCCCTGGGGGGCGGTACGGGCTCTGGCATGGGGACTCTCTTAATCAGCAAGATCCGTGAAGAATATCCAGACAGGATCATGAACACTTTCAGTGTGGTCCCCTCCCCCAAAGTATCGGACACTGTAGTAGAGCCCTACAATGCCACTCTCTCCGTGCACCAGCTGGTGGAGAACACAGATGAGACCTACTGCATCGACAACGAGGCCCTCTACGACATCTGCTTCAGAACCCTGAAGCTGACAACACCCACCTATGGTGACCTGAACCACTTGGTGTCTGCCACCATGAGTGGGGTGACCACATGCCTGCGGTTCCCAGGCCAGCTTAATGCTGACCTGCGCAAACTGGCAGTCAACATGGTCCCCTTCCCCCGTCTCCACTTCTTCATGCCTGGTTTTGCCCCACTCACTAGCCGTGGGAGCCAGCAGTACCGGGCTCTGACTGTGCCAGAGCTCACCCAGCAAATGTTTGATGCCAAGAACATGATGGCAGCTTGCGACCCCCGTCACGGGCGCTATCTCACAGTTGCTGCTGTCTTCAGAGGTCGCATGTCCATGAAAGAGGTGGATGAGCAGATGCTCAACGTACAGAACAAGAACAGCAGCTATTTTGTGGAGTGGATCCCCAATAATGTGAAAACAGCTGTCTGTGACATCCCACCCCGGGGCCTGAAGATGTCGGCCACCTTCATCGGCAACAGCACCGCCATCCAAGAGCTGTTCAAGCGCATCTCGGAGCAGTTCACTGCTATGTTCCGCCGCAAGGCCTTCTTGCACTGGTACACTGGGGAGGGCATGGATGAGATGGAGTTCACCGAGGCAGAGAGCAACATGAACGACCTGGTGTCTGAATACCAGCAGTATCAGGATGCAACTGCTGAGGAAGAGGGCGAGTTTGAAGAAGAGGCAGAGGAAGAAGCAGCCTAAGGCCCTCGCTGTAAACACCTGTAAATTATGCTTAAAGTGTAATGAACTTTATTCATTCCAAACTTGTTCTTCATGTTCTTTGTCCTGCACTTCCAATTTCTTCCTGATGTCACCTTCTGTCTGCTGCTGTACAGACATTAAAAGCGTTTTCACCCTGCATTCTGTCTCCGCAGTAGCTCATCGTAGTAAGCTTTCCGGGTGCCGTTTCCAAAGGTTAGAGCGTAATTGTGCCTGATAGCTGGGAAAACACAGGAGTTGAGTCAACTGCAGCCTGTGCTCAGACTTGTTTCTCCTGGCATGTGGCAACATGGCAGGACTGAAAGAAATGTCCTTGTGGCACACACCCACTGAAGGCTTGGAGTGCTTCAGAGCAGGAATCTGAAGCAGAGGGTGGGGTTTGCACTACTGTGCAATGAGAACTAAGAAGAGGATCCTTTGGGCCCAAGGGTCTTGTCTTGTCCCCCCCCCCCATGGTGCCATGCTGTTCAGCCACATCTCTGCATCCTGACAGAGTTGGAATAAGCCACCCTCCTGAGAGGCCACCTTCTAGGGTTCTGGGTGGCTTGTTCTCTCGAGCACCCCCAGAACAGTAACTTGAGCAGAAACAAGGTGGGTTCCTCTGAGGGTAGGCAATTCTCAGTCTTCTACCCAAAAGATTTGCCTTTGCAATGTAACTGAACTGGCCCTTCCAAGGTTAACAGTTGGCAAGAGTACCTTGTATCCTCTTTTAACAGCCATGGCACCTTATGAGTCTTGGGCCAAAGGCCAGATCTGGAAACAGCTTTTGTTCCTGTAAGCCAGGCATGTGTGTTGCTGTTAGACCAGCCTCTGCAATCATGTAAAAATAGCTCCCAGCTCCTTGACACATGTACTCTTGCCAGGGCTCTGATCTGGAAAGGCAAGTGTCCACGTGCCTGCTGTGTCCACTTGACAAAAGGACCCTTGTGGTGGCCAGGACTTGCTTTGCATCTGTAATGATGCCTAAGCTGTGCCCCAATTTAGTCTACTGAGGTGTCCTTAGGACACTTCAGCCTGCTGTGGAGTAGAGCAGAGGGGTGCAGGCTCCTGAGCAAATGTGGAAAGAATGGGAGTTTCTGGGGGGAAACAGCTTTTTAGTGCACCTTGGGTGGGTGTGAACTCTGAGCTGCTTTGTATTAAGGAAGGAAATGTCTAGCCCTAAAATGACTCTTTAAAAAGAACAATATGACAAAATGTACGAACCTGGAAGTTCAAGAAATGGGCAGGGAGGAGGTGGCAGTTTGACTGGTGGGGCTTGGAACTCAAAAGCATTTGGCTGTCACATCTGCTCCCTAAACGGAATTATATCCAGCAGGTGCCATTTTCAGTGCAAGTAAAAAAGCTTTGGGGATTTGCCCTTTTTAAAAATAACATGTGGGGCACAATGGTTGTAGTGAGTGTTAAATGGAGCCTTGACTTTCCTGGCCTTTAGAGCTTTCATTCCAAAGGCTTCTGTCGAATACTTTGGTCTTGAAGTGGAATTTCCCTCCCTATCCTTAGCTGCCCCATGGCAGTGATTCAGAGCAGCTGGCAGTCTAGATGGGCGTGCTTGCTGCAGGCAGGAGCTGCCAACCTCCCAGCAGCTGCTGACTGAGCTCAGCCTGCCTTTTTGGCTGGTTTCTGCATAGCTGCAGGGCAGCACCTTTTTGCAAGAGGTGGTAAGAGCTTGTGTAACATGGCACGGGGGGGGGGGGGGGAGAGAACCATTTCCAAAAGCCTGCTGTAGGAGGTTGGGCACCTGACTTGTCTGAGCGGGCTGTGTCAACTTACTTGGCACAAAACCAGTGTAGAACGGCATCAGGCCATTGCTGGTGTAAATCTTGGTGTTGGGCCAGTAGGTGCATGGCAGGCGCTTGCCAAAGCTGTACAATGGGCTTCTCATCATTTCCTGTGAAAGGACAAATGGGACGGCTGACAGAGGAACCTGCAACTTGAGGAGGTGGTGACTGCAGGACCAGAGGGTGGGAGTCCCAAAACGAGCCTGCCAGTGTGCAGGCTTCTGAGTTCCACAGTACTCTGTCTTGCAGAACAACAAAGATTTATTCCTACCACTGTCTTCTGCCCTTATTTGGTCAGTGCCTGTGTGTTCTATTTCTGGGACTTGTGGGTAGAGTGGCATGTTGAGGGGCTTGGGGCCAAGGGTGTGAGGCTGGGTAACTTGCTTTGGCCCTACATCTGTTAAGATGGCTGGTGAACTCGAGCCTTAAAATGGCAGGCACGAGGATCAGCAACTGAAGGGGAAAAGGGAGCCTGGGTAGGCATTGGCTTGGCTGTCAGAGCGATCTAAGCCATGCTACAGAGTGGTGGGCTGTTCTAGGCTGCAGGGGCTGTTCTCTGGAATGCTTCGGCAAGCAAATGCCTTCACTGCGTGCAAGAAATAGTTGGAGGAACGTGCAGGAGCACGTTGGAGGAAAGGTTTGGCACAGACTGCTGGGGCTTAAATGCAGAGTGCCTTTTCCATGGCAGATGATTTCCCTCCACTATGAAGTGGATCAGCCCAGAATGCCACACACTGCTCGCTCTGTGCAGTGTAAACAGAGGCCTTGGGGAAGGAGGGGAGAGACTCCAGTCAACCCACCCTTCATCTTTGCTCTGGTTTTCCAGTACAATGGGTTGCTGGCCAAGTGATTTAATCTCACACCTGCTTGGTGAGAACTAACGCAGGGGACTGAATTGTACAGGTCAGTCAGAGGCCATCCCCACATGAGTGGACAAGGGTTGAGTGGGTCCCCGTTTGGTGCAAGGAGAGGTGGAGGTCAAGCCCCTGTTTCCTGCAAGTGTGGCTCTGGGCTCCGAAGTACTAAAATTCAGAAGAATGCTGCAAACTCATCATAGCTGAGCTGAGCTAAGTCATTTCCCTTACGGTGATGCTGGGATCTGTGGTTTTGTGAGGAAGCTGAGAATCTCTGAGAGACCCCTCGATCCGCTTGCAGAACCTGGCCTTTTCAGAAGCCAGGCTACTTAGCCCATTTCTTTGTGTCTACCCACCTTTAAGTTGGGCAGTTGCGTCCCCAGATTGCAGGGGGAGTTTCAGGGATGACTATCGGGAATAAATGGATTGGCCTGGCAGGACTAAACCCCTGGCACCCCCTCATTCCCAGGCTCTCCTAAAGCATTTAAGGGGCAGAGAAGGGTTTCCAGGCACAGGAAATGGCTGTTAATGGTCTGGTCATTTGAATGCAAGGAAAGGCAGCAGAGCCACCCTACCCTTTCTTAATTGCTGTGGCTTCCTTGCCCAGCCTCCACTCATTGCACCCTCTCGCCTTCTGCCTGTTGTCAGCAGGGCTCGGAAGAAGGCTTAACAACATTGCAGCCTTCTAGGGAGAGCACGTGGTCAGGATCCCCTAATAGAGATCAGCCGTCCTCTCGCACAACAACCAATCCTGCTGTCAGGGAGGTTCTTTTCCCAAAGATTTGGCAGCCCGTTTCAAGGTCACTTTTGCTTTTCTCACCTCCGCATCTGCTGGCCCAAAGAGCAATGCAGAGGAGTGATGAAGAGACTGAGCTATGGGTCATGAGTTTGAAATCACCTCTGCCATAGGTGGCCTGAGGGAAGTCAGTCTCAGCCTCAATCCATCCACCTGCAATATGGGGATACTAACCCACCTTTACAAGCTTATAAGGATGACATAATGCTTCAAGTGATGTGCCTCTCTCTTCTCTGTCCACTGGCTCCCTATTTTCCATCCCCTCATTCCTATGGACTACTCCCTCTTCCAACCTTCCTTCCCTAGCTACTGCTTTTTCTACTACAGGGAGATACAAATTAATATACTTTTAAGCAGACTTGTCACGCCTGCCTCCACCTTCCCATGCATTGGGCAGATGTACTTATCAGCTATTTAAAATGCAAATTCAGTTGTTTGGCATCTCCACCCCTGCTTCAAGTGGCCTGTCTGCCCTTTGTCTTTATGGTGTCCCTTTGAAGTTTATTAATTTAAATATTCATTTTGGGGTTGTGTTAAAGGCAAATCAACTTGAAAAGAGTTGCAAATCGCTGGAGAGCAGTGAGGCAGGGTGGGCTGGTGACATGGCAGGTGCAAGTCAACTGGTTGTGTTGTGCCAGGCTGACTTGCTGCAGATGGACAGAACGTGTTTACCCGAGCGTCGTCTTGGACAGGAAATGGTTTGTCTGAAACACAGTGTACCCAGAGGCTCAAACACTTACGGTAAGTAATGTGCATCCTTTCACTCTTGCCTGGCCAAACCAGGGCTAAATTAAGGGGGGGGGGAGGAAGTCCACCTACCTTTTGTGGTGGCTAATGTTTTTAGAAGCCTACCAGGAGGGGCAGCATTTGGCTAAACTAGGTGGAAATGTGGTGGGGCTCATGGCTCCCCCATAATTTGAGCTCTGCTGGCCTATAAGCAATTGACACAAATTGCTTAAAAATGCAGCAGCTTAAACAGTGAGAGCTAGTGATCCTTTCTGGCTGCTGTGCCTTTCTGTGACAGATGAGGGCAGATGAGCCAATCGCCACGGGAGCCTTTTGCTGCCACTACTGTAAGCTCCCATGGGCACTGCAACCCAGAATTGAGTCCTGAGAGTATCTCTGAGTGACTACCTCAGAGGAAAAACAACGATTGAGGGTGAGTAAGTAGCCTTCCCAAGCTGGGGGACTTAGATAGCCAGCTAGTCACTCAACCAACTGTACCCTCTGCAGTAAGCCCACGAGGACTAGCTGCTTAACCAGATTGTACCAATCAACTGCAGGTTTGTGGTAGGGGAAACAAAATCCAGAGGGCTTTTAAAAAAACTGTTGAGCTGGATAGAGGCTAACCTTCTGCAGCAAGGTAAGATAATCTCCTCCACCCATCAGGCCCATGCAGTTGGCTTTACCTGGTTTCTGTCAAAGTCATTCATAGCTTCTTTTACTCCCTTCAGGTAGTTGACACCCATAATCCAAGTAAAGCGTGGGATGAATCCTGTGTACCCTGGGGGAAGATGCAGAGTGCCTTGACTAGAATGGTCCATGGGGAGGCTCAGGATCACTTTGCATGAAGAAAACCCCAGAGTTACACTCTGGCCAATGCAGCTAGACTGCCAACATAAGGTGTAGCGGGCTAGGGGTGACATTTGGAGAACCTCTGAAAACTGGACTGGTTCCGAGGGTTGCCAGCTTTTCAAGTAGCTTGGGCATCTGTGCCCTTAATATTTATGTATTTATTTAGCAGCCGTCTAGCCCACTTTTCAACAACGTTCTCAAGGTGGGTCCCCACTAAGAGATGGAATACCAAGAAACGTACAGTGATATAACCACAAAATGTTGCAAAAGGAACGGCCTGAAAACAGAGAGCTGACACTGCCTTGACAGCTGGATTCAAAGAACCCCTTCTCTGGCTCTTTCACATGGTAATTGATTCCAGAGCTTGGGGAGGGACCTCTGCTGGAAAGGGAGTTCAGTAGTGCCAGTGGCCACTAGCCTGATAGACGGCAGGGCTCCTGAGAGGCTTTCGTCTGGTGGGGAGGGAGGCTTTTTCTACTTATGTCGCACCTGAGATGGCTTTCCGCTGGATGAGATTGGGTATATCCATCCTGGGGATTCGTCTGTATCGCTTCACGTCCACTGTCTCCGTTGGAGGTGGGAGAGGCACAGCTTCGATCCTGGTTGGCTAAAAGCCAGAAGACATAAAACAAACGAAATGCCCTTGGGAGCTTTTGTGCTCCAACCATTACTATTTTCCAGCACTGATCCCTAACAAATCACAGGCCCTCTTTTGCCCCCCTCCTCTGCACAACACAAAGTGGCAGGAGGGCTTGAGTTGTCCCTGGAAACAATACTCAGATATCAACCCAGATGCTGCCATCCTGGTCACCATGAGGCCAACTGAGGTGATTGCCTCAGGTAGCAGATTGGTGTGGGGGGGGTATGCCCGCTTCTGTCCACCTCCCACTCCCTGGATTGGAAAAGCAAAAGAGGGACAGACTAGAAGAGGAAACATGGAGGAGAGGAGAATGATGGGCTAGATGTGCCCCCTCTTCTTTACCTGGCGCTCAGGTGAGCCTGTGACACATACCTGATCGGTTCCCTTGGTGCAAGGGGTGCTCCTCCAGCCCTGCCCACATGATAAAGCTATGCCAGTGTTGCAGGGGCCTCGGCTCGCCTCTTGCCCGCACACCAGTGGGATATCTGGATGGCACAGCACTTTCCGGTCACCCTCTACTGATACCAGGTTTGAGCCGGCTGTGCTTGCAAATTGCCTCCATCCAGGTCCGCATGACAGCCGGATGCCAGGGTGGCAGGGGGTGTGCCTCCTCTGCTCCACTAGTTGCGCTGAATTGGCTTCCATCCATGCTTGGGGATCTGCCATGGGGCCAGTCCTCAGCATGGGGGACTTGGGTTCTATGCCTGGAAGAGGAAAGCAAGCGTAGTAGGGTACAAAGCCTGAAAAACAAAGAAACAATTAATTCCCTGCCTGTTTAAATAGGCCTGGGTAAAAAATGAGAAGGCTGGAACAAAATGCCTGCCCTATGTAGCCTGTTTGGCTTTTCTTAGAATCTGGTGACTGTTCGCAGCATTCACGTGAAAAGATTCCAGTCCCTCTTTAGGGCTCCTGAGCCAAGTCCCACAGTGCGCAATGAGGCTACAAAGTCAGTGTCCCTAGGCTTGCAGCCTAAGGCAGCACCTAAAGACTATGTGCTAGTGGGGAAATTGATTAGATCATTGCAGACTTCTGGGAACCAAGAGCATCTGTCCACAGAGGGGCTGACCATTGTATTTCTGTGTGAGTTACTGCACCTTCGAGCAAGAGTTTAACCCAGAGCAGAAAAGCACCCAGGGACACAGGACCTCCTCTGAAGGCATGCCATTCTTAACCTTTTGCATTTTAATAGCAGAGCTTTTGGGGTGTAAGAGCACACAGGCTTCCAATGTTTAATTCAGAACAGCAATAATGAAGGGATATCCTCCTCCCTCCCCAGCATAAGACAAGGTGAAAGGAGGGCCACCCACTAGCGTGGGTGGGAAGCACTAACCTAAAATGAATACTATCTTCATGGTACTGTATCTCAGGCAAGGAGACCAGTGATGTGATGAAAGTCACTGTTAACTGGGACAGGAGCAAAGGCACTTAAAAAAGTTGGCAATCAGAGTTGCCAACTCATCTACTCCCTGAGCCCTCATATATAACTGGGTATGGAATGAATTGGTGTCAGTGAAGTTTCTCACCCCCACAGTTGGACGAAACTTGCCCACCTGTATATCCAGGGTATCCAGGGATGTAACTTTGGTACTGATCCATCATATCGCGTGGAGGGAGTTTCCGGTGGCTGTAATCTTCGATGAACTTTGGTTTGGTCAGGGGGGCAAGCACTGAGCAAGGGCTCTTGTGGATCTCTGGATCGGTCAGTGCGTGGCAAGTGGTTCTGCCATACGTGTTCCCAACTTGGTAGCGGACCTGAGGGTAGAACCCCCCATATCTTGACAGAAAGAGAACAGAAGTAAAGGCAGTTAGGACTGAACATAGGTGGCATGTTTGCAGATGACAGCCAACTATCCAGGGGGGTCACAACCAAAGCAGATTGTGAAGGGCTTCAAAAGGACACCCCAAACTGGGTTTAGTAAACGTGGTTATATATGTCAATCAGTGTAAAGTGACACACATTGAGGCAAAAAATTGCCAGCATCTGCTCCAGCCTTGGACCAGGGAGGCTCCATTTTGCCCTCATCATGGTTAATAGCCATCAGGCAGGGCTGGCCCAAGGCCTCCTGATGTCCGAGACAACCTGTCAAATGCTGCCCCCTTGTCCAATGATGTGCTGGTCTCTGATCCTCCCACTCTCCAATGTTCTGGTTCAGCAGCACTTCCCTCCCCTCCATATTTCCTCTTCCTTTTCCAATCCAGGGAGTGGAAGGAGGAGGAGCAGCTGAAGCATGTAGGCAGACAAAGATGGGCACCTTCCACCGATCTGCTGCCTGAGGTGACCGCTCTGCTCCAATGGGCCTCCTGGCCTGGGTGAGCTGGCCAGGGCCTCTGAGAGGGGGGGTTAAGGAGGGGGTATGATCGTACCTGAGCCCAGGGTCAAAAATGTGTCAAAAAGGGGGCCCAGGAACCAAATTCACATGAAGGGAAGGGCCCCAAAAAACTTTGTACCCCCTGATAAAATTCTTCTGAGTGGCCCTGGAGCTGGCCCTCGCCTCAGGTAAAAATTGTTTTGCTGGATGAGGTCCAAGACCCATCAAGTCCAGCGTCCTGTTTCCAAGGGCTGCCTTTCTGAAATCCTAGCACTTGGTACTCAAAGGTGAGGCTCAACTCAGCCACAGTCCAGGTCTCCTATGTTCCCTCACTGTGTCATGTTCCTTGGACCTTTGGCAGCTGAATCTAAGGGGGTTGCGCTTGTGACCCTGAGGGCTTACCCAGGAATATAGTATGGCTCTTGGGGGAAGAAGCTACATTTCTGAGCAGCTGTCATGGTTGTTCAGCACCTCTGGGTTTGGCTCCTCAGCTTTGAAGAGGTAGGGCCGACTGGGGTGTGTGAAGGTAGCTTTGTTACCCAGGTAACCATTGTGAAGCAGCAGCACTGGCTGTATCTCTGTAATGCACCCATAGGTGCATGAAGGGCAAACATTCAACAGGAAAAGATCCTCCATATTTGGGCAAAGTTGTATCAGTTAGATTTTTGCATCAACACACTATTAAAAGTGCAGACTCTCTCTGAGCTGCTTGGGGGAAAGGCAGTCACCTGTATAAAGCTCCCTCCCTTCCTTAGCATCATCTATTCTAGCTAGCTATCTTTTCTGGGATTTTGTTTGTTTTTGCACTCTATTATTTTTTTGCACTCTTAAATGCTTGTTCTTAGCAGCTCGCCCGGGCTCTTTCTGAGAAGAGGGGAGATATATGTAAAATTAAAGAACCAAACATTTAATGCATCTCCCTCACGAGGTTCTTCATATCTCCCTCTGTGACTCCTCCCCCCGCAGTTCTGTTCGGACTCAGAGCCACATGCCAGCCCCTACTTGGGGCCAGCTGATAAATAACAAGGAGCATCTGTGGGTGCTGCGTTTCCAGCAAGAAGGGTGACGCAACGGGGACCAGTGAAACCCCTTGTGGTCAGTGTGCCTGTGTGGAAAGAGTCACCCCGACAAGGAACGAAGCCCCAGGACGTCACTCTATTGTGAGCACCACTAGATGTGCCCACAACACAGCCCGCTCCCGCCCAGCCTCAGGTGTGTCTCTTCCTACGCTCCCGGACGCCGTGCGCGAAAGTTCCGCTGCAGGAGGCGGTTTCCCGGAGGAAACGTTTGAGCGGAGCACTGAGTGAGCTCCTGCTTCCGGCGTCGTTGCCCGGTGAGTGGAAACAGCTGCTCTTGATCGGGGGGGGGGGGAGGAAGGGGGCTGCGCAGTAATCTTACCCCCTTTCCTCAAGAGGACTAGCAGCCTGTCTAGGATCGGATCTTTTCTCCTTAGGAAAGGGGAGGGGAACAGACATTCTCTGATTCTGTGGCTCCTGTTTGGGTTCTAAACGTGCTGGGGTTCCCCCCTTCATCAGCATCCCTCTGACCTGTTTGCCTTTCTCCTTAAGCCCAGAGAGATATGTGCAAATTGGAGTGACTTCTGGAGTTCTGCAAATCAAATGCATCCTGTACATGCCCTGGGGAACGTTTTCACTTTTCCTAGCATGCATGGTGATGGTAACTGGCCTTTCATATATTCCTGGTCTCCAAAACGGATCTGGGAGCTGAAACCCAAGGCAAATTTAATTTTAAAGATGGATTAAAACTAAAAGTGCATTGACAAATTAAAAGCTGACAAATCACTGGGTCTTGTGGGATATATGGCCCTGTGCCTGAACTGACCTCCTGAGGGAAGGAGTCTGAAGAACAGAGTCAGACTGAAGGGGCAAGGGATGAGGCATTCACTCAGCATTCTTCAGGAGCTTAAAATGTGAAATAGCTGATCTTCTAACAAAAAAAAGTCATTTAAACCAGCCTTTGTGGCAGGACTCTGGAAGGTAGCCAGTGTCTCACACAGATAATGAAAGGGATGCAGGGTGGATCTGGAAATTACAGGCTGGTCAGCTTAATATCTGTTTCTGCAAAGGTAGGTCCTGCTTCATTCACTTTCTACACCTCCTTGTGAGTGTCAACAGGCACATGGGTCGAGGTCTTCCAGTTGACATTGTGTACTTGGATTTTCAGAAAGGTTCTGACCAAGTCTCTCGAGCTGTTGGTCATGGACTGATAACTAGTTAAGGAGCAGGAAGCAGGGAATAAATGGGCAGTTTTCACAGTCGAGGGAAGTAAGACGTGGTCCCCCAAGGATTTGAATTAGAACTTTTTAACTTGTTCATAAATGGTCTGGAGATGGGGGTGAGTGGGGTGGCCAAGTTTGCAGATGACACCAAAGTATTTAGGGTGGTAAGAACTAAACTAGATTGTGAAGGGCTCCAAAAAGACCTCTCCAAGCTGAGAGAACGGGCAACCAAATGGCAAATGTGGTTCAGCGTCAAGTGATGCACATTGGGGCAAAAAATCCCAACACTGATGAGGGTGTGAGCTGTTGGTGATGAACCAGGAAAGAGATCTTGGGATTATGGTGGAGAGGTCCCTGAAAACGTTGATCCAGTTTCTGGCAGTGGTGAAGGAGGCCGGTTTCAAGCGGTCAATAGGAGAGGGATTGAGGACAAGACTGCTAATATTATGTAGCCCCTATACACATCTTGATCTGTTGAGTTCTCCTTTAAATTCTTCATGCATCCCAACCCTTCGCATGTGAACTCAGATGTGCATCCTGCTACAGTCAATCCTTGCTACCCACGGATTTTCTTATCTGCGGGGAACAAGAGTGCAATTTACCTTGCACCATTCGCAGTCTGTTCTCGGCTATCCGCAGCCATTCCAGATCTATCCGCAGTGGCCATTCGCTCTCCGCTGCAGCCATTTTGAAGCTATCCCTGGCCATTCTAAAGGTAGTGAATTACTAGTCAATTCCACGTAGTGCCCAGAATACCTTGTATGACCATTCTGAAGCAACCGCGGTGGCCATTTTACCCCATTTATTACTGGTGGTGCAAAAATGCACCAGTGGTAGAAGAGCCATCTGCAGCCATTCTAAACTACCTGTGCCATTCTGAAGGTATTGTGCCAATTTGATTTTCCCTGCTCTAACCCCATTGATCCCATAGGATCAATTCTGTATCCCAGGAACCTAATCCCCGCAAATACAGAGAACTGACTATTGGGACTTACTCTGCAACACATTGTAGTCTCTCATTCTTTATTGAATTAGCAACATTTACTCAAGAGTGAGTTCCAGTGAGTACAATGGGGTTTACTGTAGGTAAACATGTGTAGGATTGCAGCCAAAGTCAGTTAAATATATTCGTTTGATTAAAAAGGTGCTACCGTTTGATTGAGTGGCAGACTTAAAAAAAAACTTAATTATTTTTATATTAAAAATTGATAAATGTAGTAGACACCCCTCTCCAAGAAAGAAGGTATTAGATGCCCCTTGGTCTGATCTTTGAAGGAAATGATGCTTTTCTTGCATGTGTTCTGAAGGCAAGTGCTTGCTGATGCTAGGGGGCAGTATTCCCCAAGAAATTGCGCCAGGCCTGTAACTTTCTGGCTTAATATAAATTAGTACTGGACCTTTTATCCATTGTGTTTAAAAGAAGGAGGGGAAATGCACAGCGTAACTGTGTAGTCTCGAGTGCCTTTTTCTGATACGGTGATTATCTGGAAAGGCTGGGTGAAACCACAGTTAGTATCCATGCACGCATGCGCTCCTCCAGAAAGCTTCAGTGGTGCAAGGAAAGAGAAATGGGGATCTTTCACCTTTTAGAATGTTTCCATTTTTCAGTGCAGTTTTATTTCCATGTCAGCAGTAACAAAAATGCAAACTGCAACATAAAATTATAGCAGAAACCATCTATTCCAAATTGCTTCAGAGGGCAAAAGATAGCTTAATCAATCCAAGAATTTACCGTAGTACATGTCGAATAGTTTTCCCCATAGCATTTAGCCAGAGGGGCATTAATGGGGAAGGGTGTTCCATGTTGGTTGTCCCCAACATCTGGTTTTCAGAGGTATATGACCCTCTATGGAGATTCTACTTAAATCTGATAGTTAATAGCCGTTGCATTCCCTCTGTGCATTTGTTGGATCCTTTTTAAAAAGCTATGAGGGACATGATATCAGAGGAAAACAATTGGAATTGTGCTGTATTCTTCAGCCTTGTGCTGCATTTGACAATTGTAGAAAGAAAGGAGATATACTACCCCTGGATGTGGAGGTTCTATTTAAATTTCAGGTTGATAAGCATTGTGAGTCTTCTCCTTCCTGAATGGATCTGATTTTTTTTAAAGCGACCTAAGCTGGTGTCCATCACCGCTATACTATTACAAAAGCTTTACATTCAGATAATTCTGTGAGGGTCCTGTGTTCCTCTTTTCCTCTCATTCTCACTCCCATTTATGTGTTCTGTCTGTCTGCCTGCCTGCCTGCCTGCCTGCATTGTGAGGCTTTTATTTTAAAGCATTTTTATCCTGCCTTTCTTGCTGCAGGGTAGCCCAAAGGTGACTTAGGAAGCAGAGAATAAACAACGGTAAAATTAAGCAGGGCAAAAAAATGCACATTGTAGGCCATACTAGCGACCCCCCATCACTACATCCCTTCCCCCCCCCCAGCCACCAAAAGTAGAACAAAATAGCCAGGACTTTACACCTCTCCTGAAGCAGTGCAGATAGAGGCCAGCCAGGTCTCAGTGTGGAGGGTATTTCGCAAGGCCATTGACACCCCTGAAAACACCCTGCTCTGTGGCCTGGAGTTTCAGAACAAGGCTTGGGATGATGATTGGATCTTGTGGTTGGGAGGAGATGGCCCTCAAGGTACTCGAGTCTCAAAATGTTTAGGGCCTGGAAGGGCATCGCCTGCATCTGGAGTTGAACCGGGTAGCAAATCAGTGACCAATGCAGTTCACGTGGGCTCGGGCTGATGTGATCCCACCGAGCAGCCCCAGCTGCCATGTTTTTGTACCAATTGAAGTTTCCGAACACTTTCTATGGGCAGCCCCATGTAGAGTGCATTGCAGTAGTCCAGCATGGAGGTGACCAGAGCATGGATCACTGTAGACTTCTCCAGAAAGGGGCTGGCTTATCAGCTGCTAAAAAGGCGCTCTGAGATCACCTGAAGCTCTAGCTCAGGGACTACTCACTGGCTGCTCTGGAAGGGGCAGCGCAAGCACGTCCAAGGCAGACCATGCACCATTTCCCAGACCAGTTGGTAGAGCACCCAGCTCACAGCTCCTCTGTCTTGTTTGGATGACATTTCAGCTCTCCTGTGCAGTGGCCAGGGTCTCCACTGCCTCCCCAGGATCAGGTGACAAAGTGAGACAGAGCGGGGTGTCATCTGCATACTTTAACACACACATTGCACCAGAGAACCTTACAATAGAGTGGATCAGTGCTGTGCTGCAGACGAGGCTAGAAGACAGTGGCTTATGTCTCGGTGTGGCTAGCAAGTTCATAACCGAGATGTGTTTTGGTGACTTTGTAGCTCTTGGCACGCAGGTATGTGTAGCAGAAGCTCCAGCTTTCAGATGCTGGCGATTTTTGGCTTGTGTTGGCTTACATGCTTGGCTGGAACGATGGGGACTAGCAACTTGACCTTTTCATTTTTGTTTTGAAACAAGATAGCTGAGATTTTGTGTGTTTTTTTCTTTTTCAAGAATGACAAAAGCAGAACAGCTGTGAATCGGAGTTGGTTTCCTTTCAACCTGATGTTTGGATGTCACTGCTTAGTAGCTGTTTAGATGAGAGGCCCGCTGGTCTTGGCTGTTTGACTTGAATTTAGATTAAACAACAAAAGAGCAGCAAACGGCTTTAACCCAAGCACATGCAAAGCTTTGGAGAAGCAGACGCCCCCCAGGGCAATAGCCCTGAAATGAAGAAATTATTTTGTGTACAGCATCCCTTGCGATTTCCAAATGCTCTTGATCCTTGTCCAAAGAACAGCTTCTTGGAGACTAGCGGAAATCTTGGCCCTGAATTTCTTAAATGTAAACCTGATGTGTGGAGCTGACAGGACATCTCTCCTTTTCCCTTCTTGCAGATTGAATCTGCACGTTGTCTCCATCAGCCCCAGCTTTGTTCCAGTTTTTTCTGTGTTTTCCCCAAATCTGAATTTTGGCGGCAATCCAGTCCTGTGTGCTGTCCCTCAAAACAGGATTCCCTTATAAGCACGTCAGGGCAGGGACCCGCCTTTCATCCTGTGTAAAGTGCCATCAGCATCGGTGGTGCTGTGTAAATAACAAATAAGCATACACCCACACTGCTTGTCCCAGTATCACCTCTGCCATGAACTTAAATAGGTAGCCTTAGGCAAGCTGCTCTGTCTCAGCCTCAGTTTTTCCTTCTGCAGTATGGGCTTAATAATACTGTCCAATCTTACAGGGCTGTTGTAAAGATTACATCAAGACATGAAACCCTCTGTACGCTCAGAAAGCGGTTTAGGGATGCCAAGCATTGCATGCAAAATAAAACAAGCAACTTATATGTGTTACTTGGTCAGTGCTAGGCCTGATTAATTAGTAGGGTGTTGTGTGCAGTTGTGTGTGAGGGGGAGAAAGAGCATGAAAAAAGGCAAGTAGGAGGGAGGGTTGCTGTCTTTGTCCTCCCCCCTTCTCTCCCATGTGTGGATCATTTTCTCGTTCACGTCCATCTTGCCTGACCCTGCTGTCTGAACTGCCCAGTGTGGCGCCAATTAGCACAGCTGGGCTGTGGATTCTGCAAAGTCTGATGGGTTTTTGCATCGTCCTTCCAGTTCTCGCAGACATCGGGACAAGAAGGGGGGGGAGGATTTATTGGCTGTTTATTACCTAATTAGGGTTTAAAATGGGGGCAAGGTTTGGCTTGTCTTGGCTCCCTCCGACTGCCTTCCAGTGTAGACTTCAGGACAACTTTTTGTAATGGTTGATATGCTAAACATTTATTTTGGTCATCGGTTTCTTTTCTGGCCGAAGCACTGTTCCTCATTTGAAGGAGCCCTTGGTCGGGTACTTCATATCTCAATGTAGCAGCAGAACCTCGAACTCAAGCTCATCCAGTTGCCATTAACGGGCAGTAGATTCTAGACAAACAAAAGAAAGTGTTCCCCCTCCCCACCCGAAGCATACGTAGTCTATGGAACTTCCTGCCACATGATGTGGAGATGGCCATTGGCTTATATGCCTTTGAAAGGCAATTAGACAAATTCTTGAGGAAGAGATCTTGTAATGAAAGCAAAAACAAATTTCTAAAAAATGCACTGGATATTTCTGGCAGGTTCGTCTCTCCTCCTGAGAAGTAATCAAGGGCCTTTTCTCTTTCCACAGGTTTTTGCAGAGCGAGAAGAGTTTCAGAACCTGACGCTGGAGACTGCCTGGGGAGGTGAGCTGGTTCAGGCTGTATTAAACAGAGATTGAATTTTTTTTGTTCAAAATTTGAATGCCGTAACCTTGTAGACTATTTCAGAGCGGCATTAGAGGGCTAGTGTGGGGTAGTGCTAGGAGACGGAGCTGTGAATCAGGACTTCGACTCTCACCTCCACCAAGACTTGGTGGCTTTGGGCCAGTTGCTTCCTCTGGGCCTTGGTCTTCCCCCTCTTGCAATATGGGGATGTACCTAAAAGGTTGGCTTACAATCGTCCTGGAATCGATGCTGGTTTCGGCCTAGAGCGAACCCGAGCCGCACCCAAGGGTGTACTGCGGCTGCCCAATGGGCTTCCGACTTCCGGAACTTCCGGTCAACGACGCGACAGAAGCTGGAACCCCATTGGGCAGCCGCAGTGCACCCTTGGGAGCAGCTTGGGTCCGCTCTCGGCCGAAGCCAGTGTCGATTCCGGGACGATGGTAAGCCTACTAAAAGGGTGGTTGTAAGGATTCCATAAAGATAACTCAAGTGAACCTCTTTTCACACCCAGAATGAATTACAGTATACAAATGCCAGCTATTTATTATCAGTGTTGGGGTAATGGCAGAAAGAGGCCCCTAGGAATTTCAGTCTGCACTAGTTCTCCCAAGAAGTGTTGATGTGTGAGCAGCTGGGTTGACGTTGTGCCCTGCTTGTGGGCTTCCTGGATCTGTCTAGTTGGAAACAGGACGCTAGACTGGCTGAGCCTTTGTTCTGACCCAGCAAGGTTCTTCTTGTATTCTTATGCTCCTATTAGCCAAATGGGACCTCTACCTTCAGAGCAGTCTACCTCTGAAGACCAGTTGAAAGAGAGGGTTGTTGTCTTCCTGCCTTTTTTGTGAACCTGGAAGTGTCTGGTTGGCTGCTGTGGGAAGCAGGAAGCTGCACGGACTCTTTGGGCAGATCCAGCTAGGCAGTTCCTTAGGTCACCCGACTCAGGACTGGAAGGGTTCCGGGTTGTGGTGTTCATATCCCTAAATGGGCTGCCGGCACTTCCTTCCTCCATGCTGCTGGCATGGGGAGTAGGACGTCCTCCGCCATGCCCCAGATCGCCACCTCCGAGGTTACCTAGCTTTCATCTGTACCTGGGGCCAGTCAATGCCAGACTCTGCAATGCACGCGGCCTGGCTCCGTTTAAAGCAGCTTTCTAGGTACCTGACCCAAGCTTTGCCACTCCTGTAAGAGGAACTGGAAATGGAGCAGCAAGCATTTGATGTTGTTCTGTGCCAACTACTTGATCTGTGCGCCAACCCTGTGGCCTGTTTCCGTTGCACAGCTCAGCCCTAGAAATGTGACCAGTGGAGGCCACCTAGTGTTAGGGGTGGGGAAAGCAGGCTTTGTCACTCACCATCACTCCCCAGTTGCAGTGTCCTCCCCTGCTGTTCCAGCACATCACAGCTCCTGCCTTTGTGGATGATTTGGGGGAGCTTAGCCCGTTCTTGGTGCTAGTTTCCCACAGGGTAGCTGGCATGTGTCTCCCCTTCAACCTGTAGCAAATCGGCCTATCTTCTTGGGTGCTGTACCGAGAGATTCCAGTGGGAGTCATTGGGCCAAGGAGTCCAGCATTGCTTCCCTGTGCACATGGTCTCAGGCGCATGCTTTCCCATTGTTCTTTTCATTAGGGGAAATTGAGACGATAGAGCAAGCTGGTGGCATCTGAGCAGCCTGGCCTTTTGTTGGGTGTTGATTACTCCCCTCTGCTTTGGCGAATCCGTGCCAGCGTGAGCCCACTCTGGAAGCGTTGGGGATAGCTTCTTTGTCTTTGGAGATCACGAGTAATGGCTGATAAGGACCCCGAAGCCACGCGACTGGGGGTTGGTGGTGGGGAGGGCACACCCCGGCAGGTGCTGCTGCTTTGTGTACCCACTGGTCTTGTTTGGCTCCTGCAGCACCAGGTGGTCTCAGAGAGAAGCTCTGTTGGCAGTGGTGGGTAAGAGAAAATGGACGGAGGCTGGATGCTTTTGGGATCAACTCCATCTGCTGCGTTTCCAGAACAGAAATGAGCTATGGAATTTTGTTGTAGTTCAGAGGACGACTCTCTAAATGTGAGCACCAAATGAGACCTGATGTCGGAGTTCTCGGATTGGAAATCCCACTACAGATGTGTGTGTGGATTTGGATCAGGACTGTGGCGCAGGATGTGTGTGTGTGTCCAACCCTTTTCCTCCTGCACTATGGTCCCCATCCAAATCGCCTTCCCCGAGGCCTCTATATTAGGCGCAGCGGCGAAGCATATGAACCTGCCCTTGTCCTGAGTCAGACCCTTGGCCCACCTAGCCCAGTATTGTCTGCAGACACAGACCGGCAGGAGCTCTCCAGGGCTCCAGGCAGAGAAGGGCTTTTCCTAGCCCTACCTGCAGAAGCTGCCAGGGATTGAATGTGGAGCCTTCTAGATGCAAAGCATCTTTGGGAGGGCGGCTTCCCAGTGGTCTCCCCAGTCACGGTCAGGTGTCCTTTTCTACCCCCTACAATGCTTTGGTGTTGGCACTGCAAGAGGAAGCATCGTTGACAGAGGGTGCTCTGAGAGAGGCAGCAACAGAGAGGCAAAGGTAGGGGCAAGGATTTTGTCCCCCTGCATTCCCCCGCCCTGCAACCCGATCCACATTTTCCCTCGTTTACACCACTGCTCAAGCTTTTGTGTGCTGCTTTGGCAAGCAGAGATGGCAAGCAGATGAAAGCAATTGCAAGTCTTGCTGTTTTGTTCTTCGATGCACGAGAAAAACTTTCACGCTGTAAAAGAGGCCTCAAGTAGGGAATCGGGCTCTTTAATGGGGCCTCGTAAATGACGCAGCACGCTCTGACCTTGTTACGGAACAGTGCGCGTCAGCCCTCTCTGAGCATGGCTGTGAGAGCCTGTCGGCTTGACAGCGAGAGCCGCCTCCTCCTGGATGCTGGCCCAGCAGTCCCTTTGGGAGCTGTCTGCCTGTAGAAAAACTGAGCCGGCTCTCGTCTTGTTGGAGAAGGTGAAGCCAAGGAGCTGGGTTTGTTTTTCTCTGTCTCCCTTGGCTCATATGATATACTGTATATATGGACTCAGGTTGTTCGAATCTGAATATAAATGAAAAGATTCGGACAACTGGAGGCCGCTGTCTGCCCCAAGAGGGGTATTGTCTAGTCTCCTCATTTACCAGCCCAGAGCAAAACAGGGGTGTGGAAAATAATGGGATTTGCTAGCAAGCCCCTTTGGAGAGTGACAATCCGGACCATGTCTCTTCCTCTGTCCTTGTTGGAAGGATTATAATAGGATTAGCATGGAGGCGTCTGCGTGGCACGTCCTGAACGTGCAAAGTGTTTCCTGTGTCTTGTCTGGCCCTGTTAAGACGTCTTAAGCCAGAACAGTGCTGTTATCCCTGTACTGCAGATGGGGAAGATGGGCAGCCTGATCCTGCCTGAGATGTGGCGGCTGGCCTAAAGGGTCAGCCGTTGCATCCTAGTTGGGATGCGGGCCATGCTGGCGTGGCCCAGGCTCACCTCGGGGGGGGGGGAAGGAGCTCACCTCGGGGTTGTGGAGCTGGCGCACAATCGGGGAGGCCGTGTAAGGCTGGCCTGGGAAGGGGCGTTGGATATTGGTGCAACCCAGCGCCGTTATTCCCACTCCCTCCCAGGCCAGGCCGGCAAATAGCCCCCCCCTTGCCACCCCTGCCATACCCCTGCCATACTCCCCATACCCCTGCGCCGACGGGCGTGACTCTTACCTCTGTCGGCCAGCGCAGGTCCAGGTAGGTGGCGGAGTAAGCAGTGACAGCCTCCGCACCGGCACCGCTTACTCCAGAGGAGCAGCAAAAGTGCTTTCTGGCACTTTTGTGACTCCTTAGGCTGGCAGAGCACGTGTTCTGTCGACCTAAATTTAGGCAGGATTGGGCCCTGAGGCTGAGAAGGGAATGGCTTGCCTTAACAGTTTACCTGGGAGAACTGATGGCAGAGGTGAGATTAGAGCAGGGGGACGTCCCGAGCTGCAGTCTCTTACAGCACAGCCGTAGGCATGTCTACTCAAAAGTAAGTCTGCTGAGTTCAATGGGACTTCCTTCCAGGCATAGGATAGCAGCCTTAGTCACTGAGCTGCACCGTTTACCAAGGCAAACATATGCGAAGGTGCTTTGAACTGTCAAGAAGTGTGCTGTATCCATTGTAGAGTTTGTTTGTTTATTAGAGAATTTTCAGCCTGCTTTTTCAGGACAAAATTCTCAAGGCAGAGGACAGCAAGTGAAACAAAGTAGAATCTTAACACAACTCTAAAGCTGTCGAAAGGCCCAACAAGCAGAAAGAAATTGTAAATGGAAGGTGGGGGGGGGGGGGATCTCATTTCTTCTCCCTGAGCTGGGTTGTTGGTTGAGCTGACCGGTTCGGATGTTATGATATTGAAGGATTTTGTCAATTAAGGTTGTGTGTGCAAGCGTGTGTGTGTGTTACATATTTTGTTATTACCGTTGCTGTTAAGTGCCATCCATGTATGTGACACTTTTCACTCTCTGTAAGCTGCTGGGGGCAAGGGACCTGTTTTGACCAACTAGAAGATATTGACCCAAGGAAGATGAGAAAGGAAGGAGATGGAGGCAAGGGTCAATGGGGGGAGCGTATGTCATTGTTTCAGCTACATGTACTTTACCTTAAGTACGGCAAGGAACAGAGACTAAAGCATAGTGTCAGAGGCTTTGTGGAAAAGAAGGGATTTGAAGGAAGCAGTTCCAAGCATAAGGCACATTCTTCTTTTTCATGTGACGTGGCTCGCTCTCTTGAGTTGCCTATTTCTTGGGCAGGTGCTGCAGGAGCGCACTTTGCCATGCTCAACCCTGTAGTCTGGTTTGTGCTTATGGAGCTGGTCAGCGGCTGGTCTTACCTTTGGAAGCGAGGGTCTGCTTAATGGAGCTTCCCACTCCTTCCATGCTCCACATGTGAAATGTTTTGGCTGGGCGTCAAAAGAGCTGTAGCCTTTTTCAGTAGCAGCAGGGCGGGAAGGCCGGGTGGGGGGGACTCCTTCTGGATGAGAAACGGATAAGCGCGGGATTGCATCGGGCTTCTAACGCCGTTTGGCACGAGCAGGAGCAATGCTTGCTTGCTTTTTTCTTTTTTTAAAAAAATGTAAACTCAACAACCCCGAAGGACGGGGAATGAATTGCAGATGTCCACCATGAAGTGTCGGCTGGGAACCCGAAAAGGCCGCTTCGCCTTTCTGCTGAACTGCTCGGAGGTCTTGAGACACCCCAGGTCCCTGGGAACCCTGTTCGTCTTGGCAGCCAGTCCAGCAGCCTCTGGTTTTTCCGAGCTAGACATCACATTTTTTTTGTTAGCGGCTGTTGAAGTTCCAAAACAGGCTCTTCTCTCCCTCCTTTTCTTTTAAGTTCAGTGCTCTTCCCCCCCCCCTCCCCTGGCTCTCTCCCTCTCTTTTTCTGTGAGGGATTGGCCTGGAAAATGTTTGGCTTCTCTTCCTTTAGCAGCTGTTTTTATTCTCAGAAAGTCGTTTCGGCTCCCGGTACGTTTCTTCAATTTGTAGCTTTGCAAATTCCAGGAGCATACGATCCGGCGCGGCCAGCAGCCTCCGGTTAAGACTGTGCATGAGAACTGATGTCTTATGGGTGTTTTAAAGGCCCCTTTTTTCCACATTGGGCCCTGCTGCGAGGATGATACCATATCTGTTAACTGCTACAAATTGCAGACATCAAGATAGCCTTTTTATTATTGACAGTTAAATCTTTCTTCCATTGAACTCAGGACAGTGTGTGCTTGGAGATTCCCCAGCAGCCTCTCTCCCATGTGCTAAAACAAAAAAACTAAAATACTGGCAGGATCAAGGCATTCAAAGCACATTCCTCTGATCCTTTCCATCTCCATCAGTTACCTATTTCGTCCTGGGCTCAGTTTGAAGCACTGCTTTTGATCTTGAGAACCCAAATGGCCAGAGATGAAGCTACCTTAAAGATCTCCCAGACAGAGCAATGGCCAGTAGCTCAATGGTTAGAGCATTTGCCTTTGACACAGAAGGTCCCGGGCTCAGTCCCTGGCAACTGTCCCCAAGGAGGCCTGGGAATCATCAACAGGCTTCTGCTCTTTAAGTGTGATTTGATGTGGTTTGATGCTGGCTTCATTTACCATGACTTGTTTTAGTGCTGTATTTTGGTGTCTTGTTCTTATTGTCTTAATTGTTGTCCTAAACAATTGAATTTTTAGACACCACTTTGATTATATTATATTGTGAGGCTAAACATGAATGATGCTCGGCCGGCAGTTTACCAGCTATAGAAATTAGGTAGACTTGGATACCACTCAAGCAAGTTAGCAAAAATGTATGAGAAGGTGACGAATAGATGTTGGAAATGTAAAAAGCAAGAAGGAACTTTTTACCATATGTGGTGGACATGCCCCCAAGCAAAGAAGTATTGGACTCAGATTCATAAACAGATTGAGTTGATTTTAAAGATTAAGGTTCAAATGAAACCGGAAACCTTTTTGTTGGGTATGAGGGATGATCATGTAGACGAAAAATTTCAAATTTTGTTTTCATATATGATAGCTGCAGCAAGAATTTTATATGCACAATATTGGAAGAATTCGGAGATACCTTCGCTGGAAGATTGGTGGCTGAAAGTTTTGGACTATGCTGAAATGGATAAACTTACAATTTTAATTAAGGAAAAATCAGTTAACCTTTTCGTGAATAACTGGAAACCATTTATCGATTTTTTTAAGAGAGAGAGAGAGAGAAGAACGATGTGATGATATGCGGATTTAATGAATAAAACGTGGGTGTTATTTTGGCTTAGTTGGATATTATATGTAGAAAATAGTGAATAGTATGCTAGTAGGATGTATTGCTTCGTGCTTGCTATAACTTTATGAAATATGTATTGTTTTTGTTTTAATATATCCATAAAATATAAATATATAGGGGGAAAAAAGAAATTAGGTAGACTTGCACAATTTCTCTAGTGTATTCTGCAGTGGAACCTCTATGTTCAGAGACAGCATACCTTGGAGTGCCAGATGATGAAGGTTAACAAGGGAGGGCTATTGCCTTTTATGCATTGCTTGTGGGCTCCCTGGAGATGCTTAGCTACTCAGTGTTGGAAACAGGACACTGGGTTAGGTGAACCTTTGCTGTGACTCAGCAGGGTTCTTCTCATGTTCTTAGGGCTCTGGGACTGGAGCATGCCCAGGCTACATCCCAGACCATGAGTTAGCGTGTTCAAGACTCGGATCCCATGTGAGCTGCTCAGAATGATTCTGTGCTTGCAGCACTCAGCACAACAGAAACTGACAGTGTGATTTGTGGTCTTGCCAATTTTACACAACCATGAGGGATTCCTTGGGCCAGTCAAATCTTGCACGTGGATGCACATCACATGGTTCTGTTTGTATTTGATTGGCACAGGCATGTGGATGGTTGGAGAGGCTGCTAGGTAGGAGGAAGAGCAGCAGCAGTGCCAAAATCTGGCATCGTTGTGTGGGTGGCATGGCCACGAAAACCACTGAGTGGAACGTGTGCTAAGCTAGCAGGGGCTGCACTCCAGAAATCAGCACTCCAGAAATTAGGACTAGAGAAAGGAGGTGGCGGTGTCGAAAAGTGTTATCTCTTTAGAACACAGCAGTGTGTTTGCAAAAGACAAAACTGTTCTCTTGTCTTCTCCCCCACCCCGTGTCAATTTCTCCCATTTTGCAATCCCCAAATCCCAAATACAGCATTGTGGATAATTTCCAGACCAATGAGACATGGGAAGCCCAATCCTGCCCAACTTTGTTCCGCTGCTCCACTGGCCTAAGGTGTTGCCAGTGGAGTTACACCTCAAGTGTAAGGGGCAGAGGCCTGTCAGGGTTAGTTCATCAAACAATCAAAATAAATTTCCAGTCTGAATAGTGCAAGGCCCTGATGTTTGGGCAGGCATAGCAACCAAGAACTCCATCTCTCTATGTAATGTAAAGTGATGCAATGAAAAGTGAAAGTGAAATAGACATGGAAAATGCCAAATCACTGACAAAGCACCTGTGGAAAGAGTTGATGCAATAGATAATGAGATGCATCAGTCTCCACTGTGATTGGTGTAAAAGCACTATATAAGGAGGCTGGCAGAGCCTACCTGTGTGCGTCGTTGTGTGGAGTTTGAGAGAGCTGAAGTCTATGCCGTGGAGTTGGAGTTTTGTATATACAAGGTATTGCTTGGCTGAAGCCGCTTATCTGTACATAATTTGTAAATACAGTCTTGGTGGTGGACATCTGCCTTGTCTGTGTTTTTCTTTCAACTGAGAACATCCTTGGAGCAAGCGTGCCGCTGCACTCTGCTAGGTGCAAGCTCATTAGGCTCGGCATTTCCTAATAAGGCCGGCACCGCTCACACTGCCGCCGTCTCGGACACAGGTAAGGTCTGTGCCGGGTGGTGGGAGGCTGTGGGGAGGGCGGGCAGGGGTGGGGATGGAGGGGGCCATTGGCCAGCCTGGTCTAGGAGTGGGCGGGGATATCGCCGCTGGGCTGCGTCAATATCCCACGTCCCTTCCCAGGCTGGCCTGGCCTTATGTGGTCTCCCTGAATGCACGCCAGCTAAAGAGCTGGCGTTCATCTGAGGAGGCCCATTGGGGCCACTGGTGCTTACACCAGGGGAAGGGGACGAACACACGCTCCCCCTGAGGTGAGCCCGGCCCGCGCCAGCGTGGCCTGCATCCTGCTTAGGATGCAGCAGCTGGCCATTTTGGCCAACCGCCGCAGCTTAGGCAGGATTGCGCTGTTAGAAAGTGCTGTTTTATGAGGCAGATCTGTCTCGGCTGCTTCTGGTTCGTGGGTGTTAGGAAGCTGTAAAAACAATGTGTGCAGTGGGAGTATCAGGGAAGTGTGGGATGTGTGAGAAAGTTGGGGGCACCAGGGAAAGAGGCACCTCGCCACTTTGGTCCTTTTAGGCTCGCTTTGGCCATCAGGTTTTTGTTGGTGGTCCAGCTGCCGACTTTTCGACTTACAAAATAGGGTCCTCTTGACTAAGCCAAGGCTGGAGTCGGGGGGGGGGGAATACGGTCAAGGCTCTGTGTGTGCCTCTTAACAGTGCTTGCCCAGGGACTCCCAATTCTGTGCCAAGAAAAGCTCATTCCTGCAACCTGTATAAATTCTGCAAGTTGAGCCAATTTGCATGGGCCTGTGTTTGCTCATCCTGGGAGGGGTGAGTGTGATGTCGCGTTCCTTTAATTCCTACCTGACACTGAGTTCCCACTTGTAGCCTCTGTAAATCTTATTCAGTCTCCTTAAGGTGCTGTGTGCGCACATATGGAACCATGGCTCCCAGCAGTCATGTTCTGATGCCTTGCCTCCTGCACCGCCAGAGCTCTCTTTCCCCTGCAAGTCAAGCAGATGGAACGATTGCTCAAGGGTGCCCTCTGGGTTGCAATACCAGCCTGCCTGAGTGTTCTGTCAGCTGACTCTCAAGAGCCAATCCCAGTTCATCTCGCCCTATAAAGCCCCAGCCTTGGCGCTTAAGGCTGAACTACACGACAGGCAGAGGCTCCGCCGTCGCCTCTGCCTGGCACCTCCGCGCTGGAAGCGGGGGAGTGTCTTCAAGCCTGTTGCCCCTCATGTTGTCCCGCCTTCCTAAGTTGCTGTGTTTGCTGTGTGGATGTAACCTCCAAGGTGATTGGTTGTCGTTCACATTGGCATTCAGCCACCCTCCCCCCCTCCTGTGATTGGTAGGCTGCAGCAGCTCCGCGAGCCACCTCCAAGCTCTGCCGTCACGCCCCCTAAAAAATAGAACACTTGACTTGGAGTATGCGGCAGTGGGGCGGAGGTCCGGCGGCTCCGCCGGATTAAAAAACGCTCCGCGACGCTGTCGTGTAGATCAGCCTTTAGTCTGAGGCTGAGCAACTCGTCTCTGGGGTGAGGATGCGGCTGGAACGTCTACTCTGTATCCCTGTTTGCTCCTCGGATCTGGGTGTCTGTCTGCCTAGCTTTGACCAGTTACCTGCCTCTGGTCCCCTCTGGTCCTTGTTTGCTGTTCTGGATCTTGATCCCTGCCTGTTCTGGACACTGTCTGTTTCTGGTTTGCTTGGACAGACAGATGGCTCCCCCACATCCTGGATAGCCTTGAGCCTGACTGTCCCTAATGCCTCCCTGGCTTCTGAGATTTCAGCTCACTTGCACTCAAGTATATGTGTGCAACCATACGAACCCAGGGATCTTTGAGCAAACAATACAGCCACCTTGCTGAAGCTAAGTAGGTCAAAGTCTGGTCAGTGCCTGGATGAGGACCACCTAAGAACTCTCATGGACACCCCCTTGAGCTCCACCCTGGAAGAATGGCGGAGTATCATGTAACAAATGAATGCATAAGGATCAGCAACTTTACTCTCTCTGTCTTAGTAAAAATGACAAAATCTGGGATTCTCCAGAAACTGCACTTATAAAATCATGACACACACAGAGAATAAAGCCAGTCAGGGGTGGGTGGGTGGGGAGTGAGGAAAAACTGTTTTTGCTGTCCCTCTTTCATCATCGTCCTGAGACATTTTGGTGCCTGATCCGACATCCAGATGGCAGCTTGAAAATAAAAATAAAAGCCTCTTAAGGGACGAGAGATTGACTGTTTGCTGGCCTCTAACGGTACTCCAAAAGTCTCTCCCTGCCAAGGCTGGGCTGGTTCCGTTTTACCTGGGGTGGTCGATCACCTTGAGAGAGGCTCACAGGGCTGGACTGGCTCTGAAGGCGGCCCTCTCCTCTCTCACTCTTAGCTCAGCGCCACAAGCATGAAGGAGAGCTCGCAAATGTGTTCCCTGAGTGTGCTCCTGGGGTGGGTGGAAAATGTAGGGGGAAAGAAAGCACACCACGAAGGAATGTTAACCCCTAGAACATCTGAGTTTGTAGCAAAGAGGCTTGTGAATTGAGCTGCAAGCTGTCTTTTCCCCCCTCAATTTGTCATCTCCCCCCACAGCTTTTCTGTTTCCATCCCTTTTGCACATTCCCCCCCCCCCCTCCAGCCAGTTGCACACAGCCAAATTTCCAACAGTGCAGATGGAGAGAAGGAGCTTTGGGCTGATCCTCACGACAGCTCTCTTAAGAAGGCCGCTGCGGCATCCTCGGGCACTCTGAGGAGAAGGACCTGGAATCGTTATTAGCCCAGACTTTAAAAATGCAAAACATCTCAAACTGGCTGGTGGTCTTTCTCGTGTCTCTCTCCCGACTCCTGCAACCCCCTTGCTAAGAAGCACAAGGGGCTGCCAGACCTCTGGACTACACATCAGAAAGACTGAAACAACTGCAGAGTGGGAGGGAGGGGGATCGTGATCCATTTCTCCCTCTCCAGATTCAAGCATGCTCTGCCCAGATGCTCACTGCCTCTTTCAGGCTTCCACTCACTTATAATCGCATTCACAAAATTATCCCCCTGAAGTTGCAAAGATATCGCCTTCCTACTCCCCCCCCCTTTACTTACAAGGGAGAAGTAGCAGGAATACATACATCTTATTAACAAATACGATGGGGTTGTGTGTCACCTCTTTTTTTTCTTCAGAAAATGTGTTAAGCTGACTGTTGCTGAGCATGTGCAAAGTGTCTTTCCTGTCTGGCAGGAAGCATACGTTGCAACCTGGCTTTCCTCCTGAGTCATCCAGGAACAGGCTGTCAAAACCTTAAACATTTGGGTTCAGGGTTCCATTCTGGTTCATCGGAATGCTATCTATCATTCTCCAGCTTGGACGCTCATTTTTTCCAACCGGATTTGGTGGCTCTTTCAGCTACTTTGGTCCAGTTTGGATCCATTTCATGTAGAATTAACTCCAATCTTTTTGCTTGCAATATAACCCTTAAAGGTTCTATGCAACAGGTTTAAAAACAAGGGAACGTAGAATGTTAATGATATGATTGAAAGTTCCATACCTGATTATTGAACTGCTTTCTTTAAACCAGTTTGACGCTGTTTGTATTTAGGGTGTTTGCTTCTGGTTCAGGTTCTAAGCGACCCAGAAATATTTGGTTTGGATGCAGTTATAAGAACTGGTTTTGGGTTCAGGTTTGATTTGACTCCCTGATTTGAAGGAAGGGAAGGGAGCATGTACAGAGAGGGAGCTCCAGGTGTAAAGAGTGGCAAGAGATAATGGGAGCAGGTTCTCAAGGGGCTGGAGGTTTTTGAATGGCTGAGGTTAACGGCCATTCAATGTCATGGTAATGTCATGAATGTCATTGTTAACTCTCACCTCTGCCATGAACTCACTAAGTGGCCTTAGGCAAGCCACTCCCTTTCAGCCTCAATCTTCCCTGTCTGTGAAACAGGAATAATTGCAGGGTTATTAGGATGATATGTTTGCACTTTGCGCACTCAGAAAACGTGGTGCAAATATTAATTCATTATCCTTTTTAGCTTTTACTCATTTAAATTAAGGATTGGTTTTCCCCTTTACAAATTCTTTTGCCAGTTCCCCCCACACCCAGTTCCTATGTTGCTCATCCCCTCCCTGTGGTTGCGAGGGCTTTCAAATGGGACTCAGTAACAGATTGATTGCTCCTTGCTTGGGGGGGGCGGGCGGGAGGAAAGCCTGGCTTGTTGTTGTTGTGTGTCCCGTGTCCCGTTCCCCCCCCCCCGCTTGGCTTCGGACGCTGCTTGGTGTCCACACCACCTTTGTGTTTGACACAACGGCGTGACAGATGACGGCTGGCTTCCTGCAGGGCGCGGGAGCACATTGGCCAGCTGTTGAGGATGGAGAGACTGGAGGAATGGGGTGGTGGCAGCAGGAGGGGAAAAACCCCAATGATCTTGTTGTGCGGATGGGACCCCAGTTGTGAACACGTGGACTGTCCCCATTTTGCGACAAGGGAGCTGCTTGGCCGAGTGGGGAACCGACAAAAAAATGACTCCTGGCTTGCAAGCCGCCTATAGTTGGATGGAAGACATCCACGTTTTGTGTAAATGTCTTGCATGTCTACTTAAGAAGTGAAGAAGAATGTGGCTAATCCTCCTTCCTGAGCCGCCTAAGCCAGTGGCCCTCATCACACCTTGTGGCAGCTGGTTCCATAAGTTACCTCCCCATTGGGTAGAGGAGTCCTTTCTCTTTAACTGAAAGAAAGTTTCATGCCATGAAATCAAGTCTAAGACATTAGCTGAGCCAAAGAGCTCTAGGCAAGAGGCAAGGAATGGCTAAGAAGAGGAAACTAGAGGAACTCTTATTTTTTTTCTGAAGGTGGCTTCCGAACTTTGAGGCTCGTGGCGTCAATTGGGCTGCTGAGGAATTCCTCTCGCGCTGCAGAAGCCTCTGGGAAGAGTTCCAGGGAACCCGCTTGGTTCATGTGAGACACCAGCCAGCTTCTTGGACTAGCCATGTGTGAAGTGCTGTAGGGGGCCAGCCTGCGCGATTGCCCTGCACTATTGCCCTGCACTGAGCCTGCTACCCCTGGACAGAGCATCCACATCTGGCGCTGTAGGTTTGGGGTCCTCCTGATGAGCTTGGGCCCTCGGAGCTGCTCAGCCTGGCCACCCCGAGGGAAAGTCCGTAATTGTGGGCCAGCTGCCTTTCAGGAAAATGTGTTTGCAGCTGTCACTAATCCTCTCATGAGGACTCCCGAGAAGCTTCCAGAAGAACCTCTGAGTTCACCCAACCATGGTTGGAAAGCGACTTCATTGTGATAGGGGTGGTTTTAATTTATTTTCTTGTTTATCTCACTCTGTTGATCTCAAGGCGCTCAAGAAGGCATTCATGGCTCCCCCCCTCCCATTTTAGTCTCACATCAGGCCTCTGAGGTAGGTTGGGCTGAGAGCAATAACGGTTGGCTCAGGGTCAGCCAGTGTGAGCTTCATGGCTGAGTGGGAATCTGAACCTGGGTCCTCCTGATCCTAGTCTGACACTAACTGTGAAATCAATTTTTGAACTCTGTTGGACGTAAAATTCAGCTCAGTGTCACAAACCGGCCTAGATCTGGCATTTCTGGAAATGTTGAGCAATACCATCTGAATGCCCTGGACCACCTATGGCATTCAGGTAGTCTGTCGCAGTGGCAGCCAAGCTGCAATGCATTCAGCGAGAGCGGAAGTGTGGAAAGTCGCCTTCCATTCCCCTCTCTCCATTGCTCTTGTATCGGAACGTTGTGCACGTCTGCTTGATGGGTTGTGGAAACTGACGGGGGAAAGCTGACTTTGACAGTCTGTTTAGTTTTTGTCCTCACCCCGCATTTGTTGCCTGCCCAGATTTTTTTATGTCAAAAAGTAATTGAGATAGTTCGGTCTCCCACTCTCCTTCCCAGAGGAATTATAATCAGCAATGTGTCCCCATTAGACTTTCTGTGAGGGTCAAGCACCTGTATCTATCACCCCTAGTCTTTTAAGTTTGCATGCTTGTGGGTCTTTGGCTTGCACTTATAATATAATATAATAATATAATATACAGTATTTATATACCGCCTTTCTCGGTCATTGGATTTCTCCTCCGACTTGAATCCAAGGCGGTGTACATGGGCAGGCTGTCCTAACCCCCCTTGGGGTTTTTTACAATATATATATAAATGTCCAATCTTTCAAGGACGGCTACTTTCCAGGTGGTATCCTTTTTACAGTCTGACAATTCTGCTGGCTGGCGCCTCCCACACTCATCCGACACAGCTGGAAGCTCTTATCTCTCCTCCTGGAGGCTTTCACAGCTATTTGCCGGCGGCGTGTCTCGAACTTATCAAGTTCACCGGTCTTCGGGTTTTGAAGGCAGCAGCTCTCCCAACTAAGCCAGACTCTTCCAATCTGGCTATCCACTTCCAATCTGCATGTGGCAAGTGTGAAAAATGGCAGTGTCTGACGTCTGATTGGCTTCCCCTACATGCTGGACTAGAAACTTGAAACACGTTTTTTATTGTTCCCTGTGAGAATTGAGTCTAGGTTGAGGCCTAGGGCCTGTTTTTGAAGCCAGGCTGGGCCCAGAATCTGTTTGACTCAAAGAAGAGGGTGTCTCTGAGCATAGCCAGAGTACATTTCTCTTGCCCCCTGCAAGCAACTGCAGCCCACTCCCACCCAGCTTGGAACCACAGTGAGGGTTTCCATCCAGACTTTCGTCTTGCTTTTTAGAAGTTCAAAGGGAGCCTTGGATTTTGCAGAAAGAGAGCTGACAGGATGGTTGAGCCTGCCAGCAGAGGGTGCCGGAGACTGGGCTATGCTGCCCTCTGCCTGCCTCATTTCTAGCAAATGGGATCCCTCAAGGCAGCTCTGGAGTCCCTCTGGTCCTCTGTTAACAAAAAGTGTGAAACAGATGCCCTGGACGTGAAGCAACACTCTTCTCTTGGCAGCCCTCGGTTCAGCCTCATCTGGCTTCTTTTTCTTCCTCCTCCAGTCCAGAGCAGTTGTGCCAAGGGATCGAGCCAGCCTGTTGGCAAAACAGTGTGGTGACCAAATGATGCACAGTTCTTAAGACCTGCTTTGCTGGATGAGGCCAGGGGTTCATCTAGGGCAGCATGTTGCATTCAGGACTGGAAGCACTCAGGGCATGAAGGCAGTCTCTTTGCCCTTTTGTTGATCCCAGCAACCAGTGCTCAAAGGTAGACTGCCCCTGAATCTGAAGGTTCTTATAGCTCCACTAGCTACGGATAGACCTCTTCCACATAATCCACTTTTGAAGACCAAAGCTAATGCCCAACACCAAATATTGTTGCAGTGAGTTCCGTAAATGCACTTACAGATTGCATGAAGGACTGCTTCCTTCTGTCTTTCTGGATTCACTGTTGATCGGGTTCATTAGGTGACCCCCAGTTCTTACAAGAGATTTGATCCAGCTGGCGGTCTGTGTTATGATGTTCTGTGAAATGCATAGCACAAGACTGGTGCGCAAGGTGAGACAACTGTGCTTCCTTTCCAGAACCGAGACGGTCAGCCTTGCCCAGTTCAACTCAGCAACTGCCTCTGCCCTTTGTCAGGGAGGTATGCTGGAGGAGAGCGGCCCGAGCGATGGCCTCAGCGGTAAGGTTTCTGCTTTTTTCCCAAACCTTTGGCCATTTCTGACGGCTCCCTGCTGTTGGAAGCATGGTTTGCATCTTTTTTGTGTTTGTGTGATGGGGTAAGGCTGGAAAACTCTCTGCAGCACCTAGTACTGAGCTGAACAGCAGGGCTGGATTCCCATTGAAGCTAAGCACTCTGCAGTGTAAAGCCCCATAAAAGGAGCCTGCCAGTCCCTCCAGTCCAGTATCCTGCTTGCTGCAGACCAATCTGGTGCGTCCATGAACAGCCCTTCATGTTTGCCCCCACTATCTGTTAATCAAGGGTAGGCTGCCTCTGAATGTGGAGGTTTGACGTAGCCATTGTAGCTATTGATAGACAAAAATTTAATCCTAGTTTTAAAGCCACTTAAGCCAGTGACTTTAACCAGTCAAGTTTCATGTAATTTTTAAGTCTGGAAGGAAAAAAAAAATGCATGCACAGAAATAAGTCATCATCATGGAGTCAAACCCAGAGGTTGTTTGAGTCAGGCAAGAAGACCCTGAACACACACGTCTGTATGTATGACTTAAAAGAAAAAAAAAATCCAGCTCTTTTCCAAGTCTTTCCTTCCTGCATTTCCGAGAAGCAGGGGAGGGTGTTTTTCTGCAAAGAATGGCCCCTTCTGACTTGGCTTTGACAGAGGAGGGGAAACTGAAGAAAACAAGAGACGTGATCCTAAGGAGCTGCTGACCTTTTCTGCAGCGGCTGGGTGCTGTTTCTGAGCCTCCAAGGAGTAACAGCTTCTTCCTCCCCACCCTCCCCTCGCGCCGCCTGCCCCTGAAAGAGGCTAAAGTTCACCTTTTGTGATGTTCTCACTCTGGGCTTGTGGGAAAAGAGAAGGCCGGATTCCCTCCAGGAGGTCATTTGAGTGCATCAGATGAGAGAGTCTGCTGGGCTAACCTTAGGGCACGGGGCCAGAGGGAAATGGAATGCAGAAAAACATTTTTTAGGTAAATGCCTGGCAAAATACTTTTCTTCAGAAAAAGGGAGAGAAAGAAAGGAAGGAAGGAACCCCCCAGCAGGTGGGAAAGAAATTTCAGCTTAGGTTTGTTCTGGTGAATTGGGGCTCGATGCCCTGCCGTGAAGCAGAGTGCTTTGGGTGTCCTTAAAGGCTGGAGAATGGCCAGTTATTTAATTTAAGAACGTAGGAAGCAGCCTGCCTCATGCTTGTCAGCACTGACTGGCAGTGAGTGATTCTCCAGGGTTTCAGGCTCCAGGGTCTTTCTCAGTCCTACCTGGAGATGCTGCCAGGGGTGGGACCTGAGGCCTTTGCATTCAGAGCAGGGGCTCTGCCCACTGAGTTACAGCCCTCTCCGCCCAAATGCTTTGGTGATCCACCACTTGGACTTTTGGCCTCCAGAGCCCCATTGTCTTGGACAAGCACTGCTCCAGAGTCAGTCTTTGTGCATTTTCTGCAGCACTTCACATGCCCCATATCCTGGTGTCGGTGTGGGATCTAGTGTGTGTGTGTTTGTGTGTAAAACTAGGCTCCTGAAGTTCACTATTTGGAGCTGGATGCAAAATAGTGGCCCAAGGGGAGAATTAGACAATAGGAGGAAAATATCTCCATGGTTACTTAACCATAACCATGGTTGCTTCAATTAGAACCTCCAAATTCAGTGGCAGTTCACCTTAGCCTAGATCATCAGAAATTGTGAACAGACTGGGGGGGACTGAACACAAACATCCTCTTCGTGAGGTTCCCCGAGGCATCTCGCTGGCTGCTGTTGGAAACCGAATACAGTACTGGGTTCATCAACGTTTGGCCTGCTCCAGCGAGGAAGTTTGAAGGTTCTTTTGAATCTGGTGCATTCTTCAGAGTCTAGCAGGTAGCTCTATTTAATGAGTAGAAGGGCTTGGCAAGGGAACAGGCCCTGGGAACCTCTGAAACTGCCAAGACAGACCTAGCAGTTCCAACTCGAAGAGCAAACAGGCCGGTTTTCCACCAGATGTCATCACTCAAGGGAAGCTGTGGCAGAGTTCTTGGGTCTGCTTCTCCGCCTCCCAACCCACGCTTGACCGAGAGAACTTTTGTCCCTCTCTGTCCGTCCGTCTTGGCCGCCCTCCCCGCAGCCTCCCGCATCAAACAACGCCACCTTGGCTGCTTCCAAGACAAACATTAAATTTGTTGGAATGGCTGACACAGGCTGAGTAGCAGCCCGCTTCCTAGAGTGAGGAAGCATGGGAGCTGCGGCACTGTTGGCCTGCCAAGCCAAAGACGATGACTCAGGTTCCATTTTTCTTCTTTAGATGCCGACTCAAATGCATGTCCCAAGTGGGCAGTCAAATGCATGAAGGCCGAGTAGATGAGAGCCCATATTCCTGCACCGTTTGTTGTTGCTCGGTTCACAAGGCTGAAGAAAGGCGTCCACTCTTTGCTCCACTCGCCCTGTTTCAGTGGCAACTTTGCAGTCGGGCCCTGGAGAGGGAAAGGTGCTGGGAGGCCCAGAACAGCGTCTTTTCTAGTGGCGATTTGCTGGTGGTGGTCTGCATTTTTTAGATTGTGAGCCCTTTTGGGACAGGGAACCATTTAGTTCCTTGATTTTCTCTGTAAACCGCTTTGTGAACATTTTTGTTGGAAAGCGGTATATGAATATTTTTAATAATAATAATAAAGCTGGTAAATAGGGATACTTTTTTGTCCTCAAAGCACTCTTAAATTCCCACACCAGGAGTCGCTGCTTGGGAACTTAAAGCTAGACACAATTAATACATTTTTCTCCAACACAGGGGATCCTATCTGAAGGATAACTTTCTTAAGGGCAAGCCGCATACCTAAAGATCAGTGGCGATTCTCCCCAAAGACCCATTCCTCTGTTTCCTGTGGCAAATGGACAGAGGTGTGTGTCATATGACCGGCCCTGATAGCGCCATCATGACCGACACACATCCCAAACAATCGTTTTGGTTTCCTGGTCAATTGATACGAGAAAAACAGGATGCCGAGAGGTGTTTATCGCAACAAGCGAGATAAGCAGGCTCCCCGGGCGTTCCTCGAAGGACTGTGGCGTTGTGATAATCGCAAAGCACGGGCTCCTCGGGAAAAGCTCAGAAGAAAGGAAGGGCGACATTTTTGCGCTGTTTGAACCTCTTACGAGAACTGTAGTCATCGCTCCTCAGCCAGTGAAGTATGCGCTGCAGAGCTTTTATCCAGAAAGACAAACGCCCCTCGGCCCCAAGGACAAGTCATTTATCAAGGGTTCCGAAAGACATTTAAAAGAGAAGGTGAATGCCCGTGCCTGTGTGCCGGTGGATACAGCAGCAGCCTCAAGTTTAGAGAAATTAGGTTCCGATTTCTGGGGGTTCATCATGAACTCACAATTGATGGGAACAAGAGAGAACGCCTACTCTGCTGTAGCACCCAGCCTGTGCAACTCCCTGCCCCAGACATCTGTTCAGCCTTTGGCCTAGCCAGGCTGCAAGTTCTATTTATTTTATTGAGGAAAAAGTGACCGTTCTCTGTTGCTTCTGCTTTCTGTATATTTAATGTTTTAGTATTGTATGATTTTTAAAAAAATGTTGTATTCTTAGCCACTTTGGGCATCTCAGGTACAAGATGCAATGGTGGGATGCTGACCTTATGAGTAGTACATGAACTTGGTTGACTTTGGGCTTTTTTCCCTCTCCAGCCAAGCAAGGAGGCACAAATGGAGAACACCTTTGTCCCGGGACCCCCTGCATTATGAAATGAGGCGACACTGCCCAGAGTTTGTGGGAGGCAGAATGCCAGCCTAGGACAAGGATTCCTGATCAGATTCAATGAACCAACTGCCTGTTTCTTTCTCTCCGCCTCCCTTTTGCCCCATATCCCTGTCTTTTCTCCAGCTGAGGACCCATTGCTGCAAAATCTTCAGGCTCTCTGGGCAAAGAAAGATACTGAGAAGGTGAGGCTGTGCTCCAACTGGAAAAGATAACCTGAACTAATTGTGCAAATGAGGAACATTTGCTGATTTATTCTTAAGCATCATTTGGTCCAGGAAAGGAGTGATGTGGAATACTGAAGCCCCTGCACCCTTTTTCTGGGGGTCCATCTTTGCAGCCCTACTGAGGACTTGGAACTTTTTAAAATTTAAATGAATGATAGCTAAGAGACTGTTAGTGTGTGTGTGTTGTGTTGCGTTGCAAAAAGTATTCCAGTTATGCTAAGTCATGGGGAGGGGCAAGGAGCTAGGTATTGCCCAAAGACTCTCAAGCATAATTTTAGAGGAAACGATCAGGTGTGATTTTTTTTTTTGGGGGGGGGGAGTTGAATTTCCACATCCTTGGCTCCCACAGGACTATACCATGTGTGCAGCCCTGGTGATCAGGTGTGGCTAATAAAGGCTCTGTTTATGTGTTTGCAGCTCAAAGAGGAAATCCAGTTCGTTTTTGGAGTTCTAGAAGACCCCTTGGTGTGGCTCTTGGACATCCTCGAGGGTCACGGTGACTGGAAAGGGAAAGGGCACTGCCTGGCATATCATCTTATCCACGGACTGCAGCTCTGGATAAAGGAACATCCCATTGGCCATCTGGTGAGGCAGGGAGTGCTCCATCGCTGCTTGGATTTTCATTTCATTTTATTTATTAAAAAAAATCTACCTCCCCTTTCCTTCTCATATGAATAAAATCAATAAAAATAAATGAATCAAGCAATACCTGCCCCCGAGTCAAATAGTAATTATAACAGAGAGCCAAGCCTAGGACTACACAGCACTAGCATGCAGGAGTAACCCTGCTGAAGTCTTGCCGAAACTTTCATATTCTTGCGGGACACCAGTTCCAACAGAGGCCAGTCAGGGGTGTCTGGGAGACCCGCAAAAAGGGCATCAAGGCAAGAGCCACCCTGCTTGATGTTTGTTTCCACATCTGGTTGTCAAAGGTAGGCTGCCTATGAAGCGCTCATAACTACAGGTATCCACTGATTTGCTAACCACGGTTTCAGTTATCCACGGATCGTGGGGACCCCCCAGGCTTTTACTTTTTTCCCAGTAAGCTTAGTTTCTTCCTTAAAGAAACAGGAGAAGCAGCCTCTGGCTGCTTATTACAGGCAAGTAGACTAAGTCCTAGAGAGGCTCTGTAAGGTTAACAAACCTTGCAGAGCCTCTCTAGGACTTAGTCTCGTTCTACTTGCCTGCAATGGAGGCTGCTTCTGTGCCCTCAGGAAACCATGGAGGGGGTGTTCGCTCTTATCCACAGTTTCAAGTATCCACGGAGGGGCCTGGAACATATCCCCAGTGGATATGGGGGCCCACCTGTACTTGCCATTGATAAACTTTTCTCCTTCATGACTGTGTTCAATCTTTTTTAAAAAGCCATCTAATCACAACGACTAATCACAATCTAATCTGTATCTTGTGGCAGTGAATTCTGCAAACTAATTTTGTGCCTCTAATTGAAGGATGAGACAGAGGGGAAAGTGGGGAGTGAGGTAGGAACAAGATAGGGGACTGTGGCGTTTCAACGGGGAAGCTGTGGCTTGTGGGGGGGGGGGCATGGTGTCAGATCAGCTTTTGGAAGGACCCAGGTGAGTTAAGCTGCCCTGTGCAGGGTCCTTCAGTGACTTTCTTTTCCTCCTTCATTTCTCAGTCTGTCTTGAAGTTGAAAAAGCTCCAGGCCCGCATTTTCCCAGTGCTTGCTCAGTGCCATGGAAACCTTCTGGACCCACTCATCAGCATCTATCAGCTCCATGCTGCAGACTGCCACTTTCTCCTGGGTCACATCAGCCACCTCTACCACAAGAACAAGTTCAAGGAGGTAGGTCCTGCCCATTGCAATGCCTTTAGCTTAGAGACCCTGCTGCATATCAGGATGCCCCCAATTTGAATCTAGGCTCTGCCATGACTTTATTAGGAGGTCTTAGACAAGTCCCTCCCTTTTGGCCTCAGTCTTCCCCATCTGCAGTATGGGTATAATAATGCTGATTTACCTTATTGGGTTGTTGTGAAGACAACAGCTTCTGTGAAGTGCTTTGAATGTTAAGTAGTTGTTTTATTATTGACACTCCCTGCCAGTTCCTGTTCCAGACCATGGGTGCCCTTTGCTGAAGAACTAAAGAACTCTGAGAGTCCAACAAGCTTTCTCTCTTGGGCACGACTGCAGGACTGGATAGATAAATATGTAATGTACCATTCTGGCCACTGTGCGGGGGTGTTGCCCCCCCCAGGCTGTTTTCAGTCTGGATATTTGGTAGCTGTAAAAGTGGGAGGTGGAAGTTTACCAGAATTGAGTTTCTTTTGGCAAACGCAGCCAGTTTTGGCACTCGCATGTCTTGCTGACCGCAGTGTGTTCACTTTCTTTAAAGAAAACAAAAACAAAAACTGTTGTTTTACCAGGAGGGGGGTGTCAGTCTTATGTGTGCAGAGCAGTGTATCTGGATGCAGAAAGCTGCCCACCGCTCAATCAGAGCCTTGGTTTCCCCCAGCTCAGTGTTGCCTGCCAGGCACTGACTGGCAGCAGCTCTTCAGGCTCCAAGCAGAAAAGGGGCCTTGCCAGCCCTGCCTGGAGACGCCACCAGGGATTGCCACCAAAGAGTGGACCCTGCAGTATGAAGGAGGTGAGCACGTCTACTGAGGGAATTCTTGTTACCTGCACACTCCTGACAGCAAATTGAGAGTGGCAGCTAAGCTCCTGCACCAGGTTTCGTAAGAAATGCCCTGCTGAACTTAGCTGAAGGGGCCCATCTTGTTTCCTCAGTGTAGCCAACCCAGCCTGAAATGCTGCCCGCCAGTGTTGGCAAACCTGAGCTAGATGGACCTGGCTCCATGTGAGGCAGCATCCTATGTTAACACAACCTCTGTTGTGTCCCAGTTCTGCACACACCGGAAGACAAATACTTGCACCTTGCAGAGTGACAAATAAGCACTGTAGCCATAGAACTGTTTCAAGAAGGCCTGGTGGCCATCTTGATTCTGTCAGGAGCTGGCTGCTGTTGTGGAAAGAGGCCCAAAATTTCCCAAGAACTCAGAACCCTGTTAGGGCTGCATCTGTGTAGAGGCAGTTGTGCAATGCGTATGAAGAGAAAGGTACCTCCATCTTACTGAATAGGTTCTACTGGAGGGTAAGTTAGTGTGGAGCGTTGAGCTTCTGAGGGAAAATTATTTTTGTGTATCAACCCTCAGGCACCTGAAACCTGCTTGGTGCCATAGAAAGATAAATTATGAGGTAAAGCCTTCTCGCAGCCATACATTTAAAAGTTTAGCTTTGCAAGGGGCCTGTCCCTCTATGCGGTTCATGTTGACGAATGATTTCTGAGGGAACCAAGATGGCTGCCGGTGGGCCCTTGTTTCTTTCTTTCTTTTCTTTTTTTGAAACAATGCCGGAATTGAGCAGACTTTGAGGCTAATATAGCGGCAATGGCCCCCTGAATAGGCCAGGCCTGTGCTTCAGAAAGAATGAGGGGCTTGGCAGAAGGCAGGCTAGTGTTTCATCCGCATCTTATGTTACACTTCAGCCTTTCAAAGGGTGTCTGGGCCCACTTGAATGGGCCTCTCTTGCGCTCCACAGCGCGAGGATGGGGTAGACAAAGGGGGCTCTTGTCACTGGCAGGGCCCCTTTCGGGAAGCAAAGCCATTGTCATCTGAACAGGAGCAGTCTGGCGTGCTTCAGTGCCCCATGATACTGCTAAGCCCCCCCTCAGCAAAGAAGCCCCTGTCAGCTTTGATTAGCAGGGGTCTCATGACTTAATGTGCCACGATATTTCATGTCGGGGGGGGGCGGCAGCCATCTTTGGGAACGGGCATGAATGCCCCCTATTGTCCATTGAGGTTTTTTTATTTACATTTTTTTAAAAAAAAACAGCTTATAAAAAGGTAAAAAGGTAACTGTATTTTTTTAAAGGGGGGGGTGCAAGCCCCATTCCTTTGGGGATTTTTTTTTTTTTAAATTTGTGAAGGGAGAGGAAGGCAGGAACACTTTTGTGGGTCATGTATACTGGAGTTTGCTTGGAAGGGCGGCTTCCAAGGTCCTTCCCTTGTTTAATAGTTGTATATTATATTCTGGACAGCTGGTAGCAGAGAGAGGCTGAGGAAGGGATCCACCTTGTTTTTCAAAAAGTTGGGTTATTCCAAGAGAGCCTTTCAATGCATGTTTGGGGAAAATTCCTATTTGAGTGTTCAAGTTCAGTGGAGATGGTGGAGGAATGTTTCAGAAGCTCCTTCTGATTAAACATTTAAATGCATTTTCAGTGATGGACTTTTTTTATTAATTTATTTTAATTGACCGTGTTAAACACGGCATGTTTCTGTCTCTCCATAAAGCTCAGGGAAAGTATCTCTCAGATAGGCATCTCCCCGGTTCCAAGTGTACTACACCACTACAACACACTTGAGTTTTTCAGTAACTGCAGAAGAGCCCTGTTGGAACAGGACAAGGCCCAGCTAGCAGCATTGATCAGCAGGTGCTTCTGGGAAACCCACAAGAGAAGCATGAGGGCAAATAGCTGTTGGTCCCCAATCTTGGCTATTCATAGATAGATAGATGTCTTTGAACATGGAGGTTCTGTTTAGTTCTCAGGGCCAATAACTTCAGATGGCCGGTGCAAATCCAGGAGGCCCGTGTAATGCCAGCCGGGTCTGGGAGGGGGGATAGGATTCGGCAGAGTGTGCCACCAAGGATCCCTTCCCCTTCCCGGGCCCGACCACTCAATCACCTCCCCCTGTTGTGCCCCATGCATGCCCCCACGCCGCCTGGCGCAGGCCTTACCTGTGTCTGCCAGCGGCAGCCTCTTTCCCTTGGAGAATGAGCGGCGCCAGCCTCGGTGCAGCTTACTCTCCGGGTATGGCAGGCTCGCCACTCCAAAGTTAGAGAGGATTGCACCACAAGTGTCTACCTAGGCCAGATCCTGCTTCCCATAGCAGCCAAAAACAGACACCTCTGCAAAGCTAAGAAAGCAGGACTTGAGGGCAACAGCCCTCCCTGCTGGTGTACCATTCCTGCCCTGCAGCTGGTATTCAGAGATAGACTGCCTTTGAACTTGGAAGCTCTGCATAGTCTTCAAGACTAGTGATAGACCTCCTCTTCCATGAATTAGTCATCTATAAAAAGGGGCTAGATTGAGCTGCGATGAATAGGAATGGAACTCGCCCGTGTAGAGGCAGTCTGCCTTTGAGTATTATTAGGGGATATAGAACAGGTGAGGGCTGTTGCTTTTGTGGCCTGCTTGTGGGGTTCCCAGAGGGATCGGGTTAGCCACCCTGGGAAGCAGAAGGCTGGTTCGGATGAATCTACTGGTCTAGTCCTGCAGGCCTCTTCTTATGGGCTTGTAAAGGGTTAGATAAGTCCATAATAGATTGTTCCAACAGCTACTAAGTATGATAGCCAATAGTAGAACCTTCTTGTTCAGAGGCAGTCTACCTGTGAGTGACAGGTGCTGTGGACAAACAGGGAAATATTTTCACCGTGCCCTGTTTCTGAGCGTCCAATGGGCACAAGGATGGCAAGCACTGTGCACTGTTAGGAACAGGATGCTGAGCTAGGTAGACCCACCTCGGTCTGATCCAGCATGGCTCTTTTTATGGTCTCATAGGCTATGATTGGCTGCCATTTATAGTTCCCTTGGCCAGACTCTGCCGAGAGAGAGAGAATTCCCACGTGTGTATAAAAATAACAGCAAGGGAACGGCATAGGCGAGCAGTTGAGTATGTTAATTTTCCCCCTGTTACCCTCCCCGTTCATTTCCAAAGTTGATTAAAATAGAAGCATGAGAATGGGTTATGTTTCCTTTCTCTTCATCTACCATGTTCCTCCCCCCCCCCCCTGGTTTGCAGACTGGTGCAAAGGTCAGGTTCATGTTGGGGGCTGGGTGTTCAGAGGACTTTTGTGCAGAAGGTCTGCTTTGTAAGATGCATATTATGGTAAAAATATAGATATATAGATTTTACAAGATAACAAGCGGTGTGAGAGACCAGAAGCCGGCAGTGGGCCCACGCGGCTGTTAATTAAGGTACTGTGGCACTGCCCCCACCTCCCCATCGTGGACTCAAGTATCAGCGGGGGTTCTGGGAATGGAACCCCTGTGGATACAAAGGGCTCACTGTATATGCATTTTATGTATGTGTGTGTGTCTATATTCTTATGTATATGTTATACAGAAAAAATGCTTGGATCAGAGCCAGCTCAAGACCTCCCCCTAGCACCTTAGGTGGGGCACCAAATATCATCCCCCCCTTTTACCCAGCGGTGTGCCAGCTGCTGCTGCTTTTCCTCCTCCACCCACTCCCTTAGTTCAAAAAAGAAGAGCGAGAAGCAAAGCAGAAAAGGAAGTGTGGAGGGGAGAGATGTGGTGGGCTACCCATTCTTCTCTCCTCCACATTTCCTCTTCCACTCCATTCCCAATTTTCTTTCCAAAGGCGTGGACAGGAATAGCCAGAGGAGGAGCAGTGCAGGGAGAAAGGTGGATGGGTGTGGGTGCCCTCTTGCCAATCCACCACCTGAGGCCTGGGTGTTTGTGGAATTTCAGGTGGCTGCGAGGAACATGCTTTTCCTTCTGCTGAATGCAGAATGCAAGTTGAATTCATGTGTGTGCATGTGTGCAGACTCCTAAGCACATTTTCTGCTAAGCCGTGTTCTGTTCTCCACCATCAATCTTTTCCACATTTTTGTGTGTTCTAGGCCGCCATTTTAAGCATAAAACTGAAACTGCAGCTGGATCTGGAGGTTGAGAAGGTAAATTTGTCACATATGCAAAGTTTTCTTAATAAGTACAATTCTGAATACGTGTCTGTGTGCAGATGACTGTTCCCAGAACTACTCCTGAAGTGGGACACTGCAGAAAAGGCCTTTTGATGACGGTATCACTGGTCTTTGCACTGCTTTCATTCCTCTACCCTTCTGTTGACTCCCTTGTATTGTTTTCTAGATTGCAACCCCCTTGGGGCTGGGACTTGTCCTCTCCTAAGGTGGACATAAGGGTTTACAAGCACCATGCAGTGTTTCATGGCACAAAAGAACACAGGGAAAGAGTACTGTGTACAGTTTGAATTGCAGGTCATTTTATGGCCTGAATGGCATACCCATCTGCGTTGCGTTTAGTGTCTGTTGCATAAGAAGCACAAATAGTCTTGATGTACAGAAATACATACAGGGGTCTGTGAGGCCAACTAAGGTGGTTGCTTGAAGCGGCAGATTGGTAGGGATGCACACCTTCATTTGCCCACCTGCCTTCTCCTCCTGCCAGTTGGCCCTGCATTCAGTATTTATTTAGTTTTGTTTATTTAAAAGATTTATAAACCGCTTTTCCAACCTTCAAAGCGATGCAAAGGTAGTGCAATAAAACCATAAAATGCATAAAATAAAACAGTAGTAGATAAGTTTTCAAAAGATGCCCTCATTCAGTGAAAAGGTGTATACTTGTGCATATATAAACGAAGTTGCCTTTGCTTTGCCTTATTCAGTAGAATAAAAGTTTCCAAGATCTAAAGCCATGTTCCTGTTTTATTAAAATATACAACTATAAAACTTTCAACGTTTTGGCAGTTGTCTTATTGTTTGATTGTACATTTTTGTGTGTGTGTGTGTGTGTGTGTGTGTATCAATTTGTCTAACTGATGTCAGCCACCCTGAAGCGTTTTGGGGATGGGAAAGGCTTCAGACACAATGTGTGAAAATACACAAATGCAGTACCGTGGACATAACTAGTGCTATATAATGAAATGTAAACGTTCCTTTTAGCCTGCATTAACTCGTGGTTTTCCTTTTTTTTTTTTTTTTGCGTGTTGAAATAGCACTTGTGCAGGTGCGTAACTGCAATTAGAATTGTGTGTGTGTGTGGGGGCTTTATCGCTTTGCCTCTGCCACAGTTTCGATCGCGTTCATGCACCCCCTCCTGCACTGTTTACCGAAAGGAATACTATGCGGTCAACACACACAATAAAAGCAATTTGTATTTTGTCCCTAAGAAACTGTGGGTCACCCAGCGGGTCTTCTCCTTCCTAGATGTGCATTCCGTTGCTGCTTCAGGATAAAATGAATCTCGTTGAAGCTTACGTGGAAGGTTACCCGGAGCTACAGCAGCAGCTTTTGAGGGTGCTGGACTCGTGGTGTGAACCTGGCTTCCAGCTCAAAGACATCGCAAGGTAGGGGGCATCCTTGGTGTCCAGCCTGATGTGTGTTTCTTGCCATCGTGGCATTAAATCTTCTATCATCATTTGGACTGAAAAAAGGTTAAATAAAATATCTGCACTGTTCTGCAGTCGAAAACGAAAACCATGATCATGATAATGCCCTCCGTGTACATGGGGCTTTACATGGAGTCCCTGCCCATGTAGGCTTACAGTCTAGATATTAACACACTGGAGACAACAGAGTGAGAGAAAGTGATGGTTGCAGGGGAAAACGGGAAGAATATGGGATTGTCTCAGTTACAGTAGGGAAAACTGACTAAGACATGAAGTCTGTGCTTGCTGGGAATTGCAGCATACACACAGCCTTTAATGTAAAAGCGTTCATGTGTTAGAAGAACAGTACATCTGATTACCAGATGCCCAAAACTTAACAGAAGGGGTGGATATTCCCATGATTCATTGCTCTGTGATGCCTTGAAGCATCCAGCTGGCTGCTCTCAACAGATTGACTGTGGCATTTGGACCGCTGGCCAAGCCGGTCATGGGGAGTCTTGTGTTCTTCAGTGTCTTTGCAACTTGGGTCAACCTTTTTCATGCTTGCTTCTCAATTCTGTTTTCAGGCAGTACCCAGGCCTGCCCAACATACGGCCAGACAAGGTCAACCACCGGATGTTGAATAAAATGATCTTCCGTTTCCTGGACAAGTACGGTTTAGATCCAGGTAGGCTAAGTCAACAAGAGGACTTCATGGTGCAATTCTTCTTCAACTGAACCACGTCGGTCTGCAGGTGGAGGGTGGTGTGACTGAATGATCCCTTGTAATACCTCATTTCCTCCCAGCCCTACCCCATTTCCTCCCAGCCCACAGGTGTACACATTTAACTCCTGTTGCGTATATACACCTTTGGGTAAAAATGCCTTAAAAAAACACCTCTCCCTGCCTATGGAAATTTGTTGGGGAGAAAACGTTTGGCTGAATTTTCTCCCTGACATGGTACTTTCCTATGTGCAGGGATTTGTGTCGGTGTGTGGGTTCTGACTGGATTAGAAGACCTCAAAACATATATAAAACTATGCAGTTTGACTAGATTGAGAGCTACCGAGTCTTCAAACCTCATCATGTGTCTCTGGCAGCTCTCAGCGCTGAACCGTGTTAACACTAGAGGGTAGGAGAGAGCTGCCCTGGAGCCCTTCTGACTGTCCTGGCTTGCTTATGTCTGAGTGTGGAGATGGGCATCTGTCTTCAGCTACAGCAGATGAGCTCAAGGCCTGTTGTGGTTAATAGGGCTAGGAAAAACACCTACCTGAGACCTGGGAGACAAAACTGACCATGGTACACCAGTGATAGAACGGGGATAAGGCAACTTCCATATGATCAACTGGAATTTCTCCCGGTGTCTCTCTTTGGTCAAAGACCCATCGCTCAGCAGCATAGCAAGTAGTTTGCAAGCAGGTTCAGTCCCTGAGATCTCCAGTCAAAGACTTGTGGGCGGCAGGTGGGAAAGTTGCCTGAGATGGTGGAGAGCTGCTTTCTGCCGGAGAAGACCATTTAGAATGCAGCTGTTGTTATGTGCCACAATGTAGGTAGTGCTCTTTGTGGAGTGAAAAGATTGATCCCTGCCCCCAAGGGGCTTACAGTCTTGATATTGACACAAGGGAGATGACAGAGGGAGGGAAGGGGATGACTGCAGGGCAAAACTGGGGGAGAATATGGGATTCTTTCAGTTACACATTTATGCTTAGTTACAGTAGAGAACGGAGACTAAGGTGCGATGGATAATGTGGGTTCTAAGAAGAGAGTTTAAGGAAATAAGAGTGAAAGTGAGAGCTTTGTATGTTCATCCCTGTTGAGGCATAAAGCTCGCTGGGCGATTTTGGACTAGTCGCCACAACCTCACATGCACCACTATGTCATCCTGGTGGGAAAGGCAGACTAGAAATGTGTCTTTAAAAATTACATTGTCCTGCTTCCCTCCCTGCTTGTCTTGCTGTAATCCTCCTGATCCATGTTTTCTTATTCCCCCCCGCCATACCTTTTCTAGCTCTTTGCCCCAATGCCATCAACCAGCGACACCTGGGTACTCTGAAATACCTGCTCCACAAGAGGTTTGTTGAGGTACGTGGCAGAGCAGAGGCTGGCTTCGCCTTTGTTATGTTTCTATGTCTGGAAGATTTAATATTATTTTTGTGGGTTCTCTTCCAGAAAGCCATGTCACAGGAGAACTGGGCTGACCACGTCCAGGTAGGTGCAAGAACCATCTTTGGTTTTGCTTCCAGCCTTTTGTGTGTGTGTGTGTGTGTGTGTGTGTGTGTGTGTGTGTGTGTGTGTGTGTGTGTGTGTGTATCATTCGTTTATTTAAAATGTTTCTACGTTGCCTTCCTTGCCTATGGTCGGCTTGTTACGCTCTTAAAATATTACATGCTGTTGTAATATCTTTTACTGTCTCCTGTTTACTTCTGTCTATTGATTTGCTGTACATTATTTTAAAAATGTTGTTAGCTGCCCTGATGGTCCCCTATGAAGATGGGTGGGATATAAATATTTGAAATGAGTGAATAAATAAATAGCAAATTAAAGTTCTAAACTCAGGAAAGCCAAATCCTGTAACCTGCAGGGATTATGCAAATTGAGAGGATATGTAGCAAGTCTCTTGTTTTGCATAATTTATGCTACAGTTTTTTTTTAAAAAAGCTTGTTTTGCAATCCCAAACACATGTGCTAGGAAGTTAGCCCTGTGGTAGGACATAGTGGGGTTTAAAAACATCAGTAGGGTCTGCCTCATCTAGCATCCTATTTCCTACAGTGGTCAACTTTGCACTTCTGAGAAATTCACAAGCAGAGCTCAAAGGCAACAGCTGTCCCTCAGCCTCGTGTACTCAAAGGTAGACTGTCCTGGAACATGCAGGCTCCATTCCCAACTTCCATGGCTAATAAGAACGTAAGAAGGCCCTACAGCCACTAATATTGTTGCTCCCCATGAACTGGTATTTGGTGGTGATCTCATTCCAAACCAGGGTGACTGACTTTGCACTGTAATTCCGTTTTTCCTCCCTGGTTTATGGAGACTACCTTTCAGGTATGCAGGGCACTGAGTGTCCCACTCCAATCACTGGAAGCCTTACTCAGCTCCCCCTCTGAAATGGTGGCAGGCATTGCCACACGCCTTCAAGCACATCTGTGCAGCCTCAAGAACTGGAAGCTTGGTGGTGGTTGCTTTCAGTGAAAGCTAGGATTCTCGAGATGCTGAATCTGGCACCCAGTGCCACGTGGGCCCACAAACGCCTGTGCCACCTTGAATTTGATTCCATTACTTTTCTAGGAGAGATCTCTGGTCGCTTTGGTGTGAAGAAAGCAGAATTCACATCGGGGGGGCTATTGTTCCAAAGTCCAGTAAAGAGCCCAAAGGTTCCTCTTGAGAGAGGAAATTGCAGAGTGGGAAAGGAAACAAGAAACTCATCCTCACTCCCAAGAATGCCTCCTTCTTTGGAATGTTGTAATTATGGATTTAGGGGAATCCTGGCCAGTTTGGCAAGGTGTGAATTTCTGAGTTCATTCATTCTGTCCTCTCAAGCATTCCGTCTCCACAACAGAAAAGCACCGGGACATTTAATGCACCGAGAGAGATTTGGGGGGGGGGGGGGTCTCTGCCAATCCTGCAAACATACTTATTATTGCTTTGGCTTGCAGCCAGGTTGGACTCCTTGAGGATCAGACCAAGGAGCTGTAATATAACAACAGTTTGCAGAATGAGACTGTAGAAACATACAGAATTGTTCTTCAGATTGCAGGTGGTGGAGGCTCATATTTTTGAGCACCATTGCACATCAGATATTCCCTGCATGTAGTAAATGAGCATCTCAAGGAAAGGGCTATGCTAAAACTTCCCCTTTGAGGTGCTAGGTGTCTATATGCATGGATTTTGATTTTTTTTTCCAGATGGAGGAGCATTTAAAAATATGGACATGTAAGATTATTATTTATTCTTAGTGACAGAGCCTTTCATTGCATCTAGAAGGTCCTATCTTCAATCTCTGGCATCTCCAGCTAATAGGAGAGTAAACTCTAAATCGAGAGTAAACTCTAACCACCACCATTTGCTTCCCACCATTTTTGCTGTTCTTTCCTGAACATAGAAGTTGTTTACTCCAATATAGCCATATGCTGTGATAGGCAGGTGCCACTCTCGATTTAGGGGTCCTGCTGGTGGTTCTCCTTCCGTTGTCTTTGGATCAAACCTGCGTCTGCTTCAGTAATTGGGGGTTGTCAGCGAGACGATGAAAGCCTTTGCCCCAAAAGGGGAGCGGAATGTGGCCATTTGCAGTCAGTAGGAAGGCTTAACCGCAGGTTTCCATCTGAGCTGAGAATCTTTGTTGTGCATACCTTGGGATTACCAATGGAATGATACGTCTGGGCTGTGTTGTGAGTTTTAAAAGAGGTGCTTGCGAGCCCTCGCTGATCTCTTACAATTTCCCCTAGACCAAAAAGCTAGAGCAGAGGATCTTGCTTAATTGGGCAACGGTCAGACCAGAGGTAGGACAGGCCACAGGAAGCAGTGAAGAAGAAGAGAGAGAGGGAGTGTCACAGCCGCTAAGGCGTTAGTGATTAAGAGTGTAGGCTGGGAGCCGGGAATTCCCCAATTCACATTTACTGTGTGGCTTAAGGGCCAGATTAAACAATTGACAGCATCAAGTGATAAAAACGTTTCCTGGATGGCCCTGCGTCAGTCGGCATGGCAGGGGGAGTTTGCACGTTTTAACCTTCCCCAGCCAATTCTCCCCCACCCGCCCAGCTCCTGGTACTTCCAGTTCCGTTCAGTTTATTGACTTAGAATCATAGGTTGCCACAAAGTAAATCTGTGGAAAGGGAAAAAAGGAGAGTAAACAGCAGCCGTTCTTATGGGCACTAGAAGGTGCAATCAAAGTAAGGCGAAAGGGCACCAGCCTGCTGTTGCAACAGAACCTGAGATGGGCTCCAGGACTCATACTTATCGTATATTCCAGTGGTGAATGCGAGTTCTGAATATAGGAAGGTTCTGCCAGTGGAATTTTTATCCCAATTGCACAGAAGGAAAGCGGTGTTCTATGTTTGTTTTTTCTTTACTTAGGAAAATAGAATCCCAGGGTGAAGGCCAGGCAGAATTCTGTATCTTGACCTGCTAGTTTTCTATGTGTAGGGAGCGTAGGGCCTAACCAGGCAAGGGTTAAGAAAGATCTGGGTTTGTGGTGCCTGGGGTTTAACCTTTATCCATTTTCCCAATCCAAGCATGCACCCCCAAGCTGCTACTTGTCCTGCACAGGCAAACCTCTTTAAGAGGTCTCAGTGGCAAAGGGTTAACCCCAGAGCTGCAGCTCTGATCTCAGCTGTGTGCCCCCACCCCAACCACAACTGCTATTAATCTTTTTTTTTTTTAATTGCACAAGATTCTGACCTGAGGCTCTCATGCGCACCTAGATTAACTCTTAAGTGGGTTTTTTTTTTAGGTTGGACAAATCAATGAGTTGATCATGTGATTAATGTCCAATAATGGCCATGATAGCATAAAACAAATCCTCTTTGGGGACGGGGCTGTAGTGTCAGAGACCCTGCTTTTGCATGTAGGTGGTCTGTCTCAGGTTTAAGCTCCAACAACTTCCATTAAAAGGGTCTTGAGCAGCAAAACCTTGTACTGAGACACAGGAGAGCTGCCACCAGTCAGCGTTGTCAGGATAAAGCAACGTCCGTGTACAGGGCAGTCTGCTACTGAATACCAGGTGTGAGGGACAAGCACCTTAATGTACTGCCAGCCACTGTTATGCTGGACTAGATGCCCCTTTCCTCTGATTCAGCACAGCAGTTGTTCTGCCCCCGAACCTTCCACCATGCTGGCAAACCCAGGCCTTAATCCGCCGTGCTTTCTCCTCCGCGCTGTGTTTCCCGCTCATACGTGTGCAAACTCAGCCTGCCCAAGTGGAATGCTGCTTCTGTGGCTGTCGGGCCTCATTCCTGAGATGCTTTTGGCAACGCAAAGGTGAGATGCTTCTGTCAGTGTGGGAAATAAATCACTTGATGGCCCCAGGGGAAGAAGGGCAGGGAGGGGGGAACAGCAGAAAGGGGGGAATGGGCCAGATTTATTGCACCTGAACCCCCAGTGGGACAGCCCAAAGCAAAAGCCACACCAAGATGGACTGGCAAGGAGAGGAAAGCATTTCTGGAGCTTAGGGAAAAGGTCCTTATGTCAAGGCAGCAACACCACTGGAGGCATCTCGTGCAAAGAGGGGAAGGTCAAGGCTGTCCTGTCCATGAGGCTCACTGGGGCATTTGTTTCGGCCTGCCTCTATTGCTCTGCTCCTCTTGCCACTCCCTGTATTTGAAATGGAAGGGGTAAAGTAGAAGAGGAAGTGTGGAGAGGAGACTGGAGGGCTAGAGCGCTTCGTGAGACACATTAGCCCTCTGCTCTCCACTCTTCTGCTCCGTTCTCTTCCAGAGAACCGAAGGAGAAGTGGCAGAGGTGGTAGTGGGTTGGGGGGGGGCAGCATTTGGCATGCCACCTCGGGTGCTGAGAGGTCTTGGGCAAGCCCTGGGAAGTATTTTAACCCCCCAGGAGTTGGTGGTGTGGAGACTTCCTATGCAGTACAAAGATTGGTGGAACGTAGGCAGCAGCATCTCTCCAGGGTTTCAGACAAGAATTTTTCTGTGTCCTTCATTGAGGGGCCAGCAAAATCAGTTTCTGTCAGGTAACCAGCACTGGGGTCTGCCCCAAGGTACCAGATCTGCCCTACCCATGACCACTCCTTTCCTGGATCTGCCTGGTGTCAGTATTTTTGACATCAAAAGTGGGCAGCATGAAAGCAGCCTTGCCAGAGCAGACCAAAAGCCTGTCAGCTTCAGCATTCCACTTCCAAAGCGGCATCTGGGAAGCCCACAAGCAGGGCATGAAGGCGGTGACCTTCCTTCCAGCAATTGGCATTCAGAGAGAGATGGCCTCTGCACATGAAGACTCCATCTTCTCTCATGGAGAGTAGTCGTTAGTAAGCCTGTCCGCCATGAATACCTGTCCGTCAGGTTACAAGCCATAAGCAACCTCCTGGTTTTTTTTTTTTTTTTTTTTAAGTGGGTTTTCTCTGTGCCAGGTGCAAGGGAGTGGCGACTGGACACAGGTATCTTGTTGTCTCGTGTGCTTCCTGAGGCATCTGGTGGGGCCACTGTGTGACACAGGAAGCTGGACTAGATGGGCTTTTGGCCTGATCCAGCAGGGCTCTTCTTATGTTCTTATGAATATGTCTGATTTTTTTCCTGACACCCTTAAGCCTGGTGGCCATGACTATATAAGATTGTGAGAGTCCTGCTGGATTGGAGTCAATCCTATCTATAGCCTAGTATTCTGTTTCTAAGAGTGGCTGGCCAGGAAAAGATCAGAAGCAGGACAACATAAACCGCCTCGTCGTAGGGTTCTTCCTTTGTCAAAAGAGGTGGCACGTGAAGACCTTTCCAGCTTTCGGATTCTTCGCGGGCCCTGCTTGTTTCTCCTCTGAGAGCTCAGCAGAGTTGTGCAAGATTTGCTGGTGCTCTTTCACTTGTGCTGCATCAGCAGATCTGGAGGGAACAGGCAACGTTCCCACTTGTTACCTTTTGCTCAAGAGAGGAATGCTGTTGGGCCACGTTCTCCCTCTGGTGCTAACCCGATACACTACACATGGGCTGGAATGCTGAGGTTCACAGAGATTTAGCGCCCTGGCTGTTTGCCCGCTAGCTCTTTGCACACTCTGCCTGAGGAAGATTTGGGCTGCTGCCCCCGACCCTAAAGGAGTCACTTTGACCCCAATGGATAGAAAGGCCCCCCCCCCCCCATGCAGCATCATGCAATATTGGTACTGGCGTTCATTCGTTTCACGGTCCGGAAAGTTGGCTGGAAAGCAGCGTGGTTGTAATTCTGCCTGGTCTCTCAACTGTGATTAGGAGACTTGGAGCAGCCCATGGATGCATACAGAACATCCCAGGTTCAATACCTGGTGGCATCTGCAGGTTGAGCAGAGAAAAAATTCTATCAGGAGACCTGGAGAACCGCTGCCAGTCAGTGTTGGCAATGCTGTGCTAGGCGGACCAAAGGCCTGGCTCAATATAAGGCAATGTTCCTACTCCCTGTCAACTCCCATTTTGTGCATAAATTCCCCCTCTTTGGAGCCAACCATGGTGCCGTGCTACGGCTGCCCCAGAACTTTTGCTAACTGTGGTTAGCTCCAAGCCACCTTTTTAAAATGCTGTTGGAAACGGGTTTGCAAACTGTGTTTTGTGCAAACCCTGATTAGCGGGTTCAAGGGTGCCAACACAGTGCCAACCATGGCTAGTTTCAAAAGTGAAGAGGAGAGGGGGAGTGCGCAACCATGGTTTGGACACCACGCTCTGTTATGTCTGCACCAGACCTCAAACCTGCCAGCCCACTAGTCTTTGAGATGATTTTAGTTGACAACTTTGCCTTTGGACCAGAATTGATAAATACACAAAGCATGCATAGTGTCAAGAAATGTGATATGGATGTGTGTGAGTTTTTTGTGGGGGAGGGGGATAGAAGTTGTCTGTGGAGGTGACCCAAATTGTGGAAAGAGTGTTTTTTGCCATTGTGCCAGAAGGAAGGGGCTGATCTTGGAGTTATTTGAAAGAAAGAAGCACCACAATTTGGGGACCATTTGAATCCTAAGAGTGTGGATGTGGGATGTATCTCTTTCCTGGCCTGTCTGGGTCTGCTGGAGGAGTTCTGTGCCTCTGGATCCGATGGTGTTGTTTCTGTAGGTCAGCAATGCCCAGACTTTGCACGAGTGTGCACTCGGCATAGCCTGAGAGGGCCTGCAGTATGCCTTGCTAAATGAAGTTGTGAAGGATGCAACTATTACCCTTGGTTCCTTGGAGCAGAGAGGCTCCAAATCGCGTGGGTACTCCTCCATATAAGCAGGGACACCATCTCTCACCTTGAAACTGCTCTCGGCTCCCCTTTTTCCACAACTGCATAATTGCAGGGGCAAATTGCTGTGCTGGAGGCGGTGTTCCTCTTGCTGACTGCTAGCTGCCATTTTTGTTCCCAGAATTCCCCTGGGAATGATGCTGCAAGATGACATTGTGCTTGTTCCTAAGAGATGTCTGGGAAGTGAAAATGGTGCTTCCAGCCAGACAGAGGTGTGCTGCCAATAAGATTCCCACATTTCACACACGCCCCTTTTTACTATTTATGAATCATTTGGTGAAATTGGGGGGAGGGATGCCAACCCTGCCCAGTGCTTCCTTTAACCTGGAGGTAGGTTTGGCTGCCAAGGTGACCTCCTTTCCTGCAGGATCAGACCTCGTGTTGCTATTGGACTCTCCTCTTTGCTTTACAGCACATAGTCCAGGACAATCGATGGTTGCAGGAACATCTGGTACAACTGCTGGTTAGTTACTGCAGCCTCAACACTGCTGCCACGTGGGCACTGCGGTACAACCTCCCCGAGGACAGCCTGCCTCATGGAGTGGCGGATGAGATGAAGGTGCTCAGACTCCAGGAGAGGTACAGAAAGACAGTGGCCTGCCCCACACTTGGATGCTTTGCCTGGTGTCTTATGCTCGGCCTAGGGTGCACCTCAAAAGCTAGGTTCTGGGTAGACTGTGCTGAGACAGTTAAAACTTCAAACCAAGGACAGCTGAATTTCCCTTCTCAATGTTGTCTCTCTTGTGTCTATTTTAGATGGTGAGCTCCTTGGGTCAGGGACCAGGCTTCTCATCTGTCATATAGCACCATGCATGTTAATGGTGCTGTATGAATAAATACATAATTCCACAACCCCGATTACTAGAAGCTTGCATGCTTTTACATGACAGATTTGGTTCTCAGAAAGCCAGGTGTTGCACGTGACACCGCATTCTGTCGAATTGTGTAGCGGATGCCCCATTCGAGAGCTGCTTTGGGCCTGTTGCTCCCTGTCCAGGGCTTGTCTTGGCCCAGTTGCTGCTTCCAACTTCCCTGTCTCCAGGATATTCCCAGCTGCCCCAGGAGAGGGGGGGGTTCACACACCTTGGCTAAATATTTCTGCACAAATATTGACTGTCTCGTGTGCACACAAGACCGTCTGGGCGAGTGAATGTTTGTCCTGCCTTGTGCTGCTGCCCGATATAATTAGTCACACGCTCCCCTCAATGCAGGGTTAGCAAATATTGTTTTAAATAATAAACCATGGGATGCAGGCAGTGTGGGAAAAGAAGCCAGCTAGAAGCTCCCACTCATGCCGAAGACGAGCTGGAGTCTTCCTCTGCATTGCTTGCTTTTTCCTCTATTTGCACTGTTGGGGTGGGGTACTGTTCCGTTTTGGTCCTCAGTCACCTCTGACGGTGACCTCTCTGAGAATGACCTTGACCCAGGAGGGGTTATAGGGATCTCTCACTTCCCAAACCACCAGACCCAGACCACAAGCACATGTGTGCATACTTGGGAGCAAGTCCCACTGAACACAGTAGGACTGACTTCTGAGTAAACATGCTTAGAATTGCACTGCTGGAGTTAGAAAGGGAAACCCCTATAGCTCTCTCTGAGAAGGGGGACAAGGCTGAGCCTCCCACAGTCTGGCAGTGGCTGCGCCTGCCTTGTGGGCGAGAAGTCAGAGGCTACACATGCGTGTGAAAGAGGTGGTAGAATGGATGGTGTCATTTCAGGGATCAGGAATGGTCCCCTATTCTTTTTCAAGCCTATCTTCTTAACCACAAGGATTAGAAACTTGAATTTCTTTTTTAAGCAATAAAAGCAGAGATTCTCCAGAAACGATAAATCTGTGCCTACATCCAGCCCTCTTGCAGACTTGTAGCATGCATGGACCTCCAGTTGTACTAGGAAAGGCAAAAGGAAGTGTGGAGGATAATGTAGTTCGTATCCTGGGCTCCACATCATTGTCATGTTTCCAAAAACTGTCGGCTTTATTCTCTTTCTCTGTAGGGAAGATGCACCGGAGCAAAGAGTGGATGACTGGAAGGGCAGGAAAAAGGATAGTTTTTACCAGCTCCCAATCCCCAGGGAGAATATCTTTTTCTTGAGTACATGGGAAGAGGTGCTGAAATGCAAGGAGGATGTGCTGCAGGTGGGCATCTCAAACCTTTCTGCCTTTGTTTGTTGGTGAGTGAGTCATGGAGGGAAGACTTTCTCCTGACCCTCTCACATGCATCATTGGAACCAGGGAACATCCAGTGAAACTGATTGGCAGGAGGTTCAGGACGCATAAAAGGAAGGACTTCTTCACGCAGCGCATAATTTTATTTATGGGATTTGCTGCCCCAAGATGTGGTGATGACTATTAGCTTAGCTGGCTTTAAAAAGGGAGTAAACCAATTCTTGGGGGACCAGAGTTCTCTCAATGGCTATTAGCAGTAATGGCTAAGGGGAACCTCCAGCTTCAGAGGCAGTCTCTCTCTGAGTATCAGTTACTGGGGAGTAGTGGTGGGAGAAGGGTCTGCCATCATCTCCTGCTTGTGGTCTTTCCGGAGGCAGCTGTTGTGCTACTTTGCTGGATTTAGATAGGTCCTGGGTCTGATCCAGCAGGGCTCATCTTTAAGTTCTGATGTACAGAACTTGGCATCCCTGGTCTTGGCATCCACTGATTTCACCTTCAGAGGCCTCTTCCACATCGCCGCAGGCCCGCAACTGCCTCCATAGGCCTATGCGGGCCTCAGTATGCTTTTCCAACGCAACTGGAAGTGACTTATGGTGAAGTCATTTCCTGTCACGTTGGAAAAGCATGCTGAGGCCCGCAGAGGCCTATGGAAGCAGTTGTGGGCCCGGTGCGATGCAGCAGAGGCCTCTGGAGAGCACGCACGCACGATCTGGTGAGTTATTGGGCATTGGGTGCTGGGTTTCAGCATCCTCAGTTTTTGGAGTCCGTGGGGGTGGTGGGGGTGTCTGGAACCAATCCTCTGCAGATACTGAGAAACAATTGTATTCTTTAGAAGAGGGGAGGGCAGCTTATCCTCAATAAAGCATTTCATCCCTGGTGTGGAGGAACCTGGGTAGAATCCAGGAGGGAGAATGTGGGGGAGATGCTCTGCCTCTGGGAGATAACCTGTGCTTACTCTCTCATAGCCTGGCCAGGTGGTTGGGATCGACATGGAGTGGCGGCCATCGTTTGGCACAGTGGCAGGAAAGTCCCGTGTCTCTGTGGTCCAGCTGGCTGTTCAGGGCCGCGTGTTCCTCTTGGACATGCTGCAGCTCCTGAAGCAGGGAGGGCCGGAGGAAGAGAAGGTGGAGGCAGCTCTGTCGGGATTTTTCTCTGCTCTCTTTGCTGATCCAGCCATTGTGAAGCTAGGTAAGTGCTGTTTCTCACTGTTGCTAGTGAGCGGCTGCCTTAGGAAGCTGCTGCATCCTGAATCAGACCCAAGCTCAGTATTGTCAACACAGACTGGCAGTGGCTCTCTAGGGGTTCAGGCAGGAATTTTCCCCTGCTCTCTTATGTTTATCTCCAGCGAAAAGGATCTTGGGTGGCAGGTGCTGACAAAGACCTCTCTGTCTGTGACCTGGGAGAGCTGTTGCCATCTGGGTCAGACAGTTCGAGCCCCAGTGGTCCTGTGGTCTGCCTTTTCTAATGAACTTGAGTCACCAAATGTGGATTGGTGGATAAGTGCAGGCTCTCTGTCCCTGCAGAGCTCAACCTGCTGGACCTTCTTTCCCTTGACCAGTCACCTGAGCCCAGACCTTCTGCCTCTTAACACATCCCTAAACATGTGGGTACAGCCACCCACCACCCAGCCTGGCTCTGACAATAATTGCAGGTATTGTCTCCCCAGGCTATGGGATGTCAGGAGACCTGAGTAGCCTCGTGGCTACCTCTCCAGCTTTCAGAGATGTGAACAAGCAGCTGTGTGGGTTCTTGGACCTCCTGACCATACATAAGCAAGTAAGTGTAAGAGGTTGGACTCTCCTCCCACCCCGTCCAGTGGTGTGTCCTGAAAAGTGCCTTCTTAGTCATGGGTGGATATCCCAGAGTTCTCTGATTTACTTCCTGGAGAGGAAGGAGTCTTGTGTGGTGGACACAGGCTCTTTGAGAAGGGAGTGAAACAGGCCCTAGTTGTGTTGTTTCTCCATGTTCAAACAGCTCAGGAACAGGGGTATACGAGTGCAGACCTGCATATCTATGCAGCTGTGGTTTTGTGTGTGTACGTGTGTCCATCCATTTCCCCTTCTGTTCTGCTTGTTGACCTTCTATCTCACTAGTCAGGCAATGTGAAGGTACATGTTTACATATGCTACTTGCATATACCATGAGCAACTCTCCCACTCAAACACACATGCACTTGACCATTTCAGTAGTGCTGCTTTCTCCCTTCGCTGCAGCACCTCCTCCCAGCAACGGCCCAGGTTCTCATCTGCGTGTAGGCTGATCTGCTAACAAAATTTTCTTTTTTAAACTTCTGAGCAGTTGGGATGTTCATAAACGTTCTGTAACACTTCAGTGGGTGGGCTGGGGTTTCAAAAGAACTTATTTTAGTCTCAAAGGCAGAGCTGTCATAGCCAGGAGCTGTGGAGGTTTTAAAAGATGCAGTCTGTTTACTGGGGGAGGGAGGTTTTTCTTCCTTTTTGTCAAGTTTATCTGATGGAAAGGGGGCAGGGGTTGAATAGGCAAGGTGCTGATTGCTGCAAATCTATATAATGTGCTCTATCTCATTTGGCTTTCTGTGGCCATCGTAATTATGCTCAAAGGTTATCCAAAGCTGGCATTGACTTTGCAAATAGATTCATAGACGCTTTTCTTGAAAGCAGAGTCTGTGCCTGCTGTTAGTAAAGGTAAAGGTATCCCTTGACAATTAAGTCCAGTTGTGTCCGACTCTAGGGAGCGGTGCTCATCTCCGTTTCAAAGCCGAAGAGCCAGCGCTGTCCAAAGACGTTTCCATGGTCATGTGGCCGGCATGACTCAACACCAAGGCGCATGGAATGCTGTTACCGTCCCGCTGACGGTATTAATCTATTAATCTACTTGCAATTTCTTGCTTTCGAACTGCTAGGTTGGCAGGAGCCGTCGCACGGATTCGAACTGCCGACCTTTCGATCGACAGCTCATGGTTCAGTGGTTTAACCCACTGCGCCACCCGCTGGCTTGTGCCTGCTGTTACTTCACTTCAATTCATTACCTCACAAGGCTGGCCCATTCAGGAGGCCAACTGAGGCAATTGCCTCAGACAGTGAATGGGGACATACCCACCTTTACCTGCCCCCGGATTCAAAAGGAATAAGGGAATGGGGCGCAGTCTTAGTTCCCACCCTGCTGAAATGCTGGAGAGAGACCACAACCCGCTTTGACTTGTGTCTGTGGTGTTCTTCCTTCTGCAGTTGCCCAAATGTCCCGGTGAGGGGAAGAAGGGCTGCCGGGCTGTGGATGCTTTGCAGCCAGAGGATGACATGCAAGGAGGCAGACTGCCGGAGAGGGGGCTCAGCCTGATGGTACAAGACGTCCTTGGCAAACCTCTCGATAAGACAGAGCAACTGTCCAACTGGGAGAAGAGGCCCCTCCGGGAAGAGCAAATCCTTTACGCAGGTCTGGCTCTCCCCATCATTGCTGCTGTACACACTGCTTGCATATTAATAGTAATTCATATTTTAAAATTAAATTAGTGTTAATCAATTCAGCCTTGAAGTCCTAATAATAAAAATGTGCATTATTATTACATCGTGGCATAGGTGGAAATGCAGCAACTGCAACTCCCACCCGTTTTGTGTTTCTGCAGCATCTGATGCTTACTGCTTGCTGGAGATTTATGCAAAACTGCGCGAGGATCCGGAAGGCTTTGGACCGAGTCCCAATGCCACAGAAATTGCACCAGGGAAAGCAAGTACCACCGCCAAGGCAAAGAAGCTGTCCAGCCAGCCTGATCCAGCAGCACCATCCACTCCCAAGGAGGTTGGTGGGGCTCGGCCCGTGTCTGAAATCAGGGCTGCCCCAAAGCTACCCCGAGAGAACTGGTGCTAGTGCAGCAGTGAAGCATGTCGGCTCCACTGTGGGCCTGAAAGTCCTCGGTTTCAGTTTTGCTTTGGTGGCCAGAGGGGTAGCCAGGCGCCCGTGGTACTGGGGCGGAAAAGCCCGCCGCCCCATTATGCAAATTAAATAATTAATTTGCATAATGAGTTTCGGGTTTTTTAAAAGTTTTTTAAAAGGTTTTTAACGCTAACGGGGCTTCTAAAAGGGCTTCTAAAAGGGTATGTGTGCTTTGCCAAACTTATCTGTAGTTCTAGGAACCTCCAGCGATGATCAGGGGCGCAGATCGTCCCTCTGCAGCTCTGCTCCCGGTCGCGAACTCTGCAAAGCGTCCAGGAGCGCGCTGCAGAGTTAACGCATGCGCAGAGCGACGATGTTTCCAATCGTCGCTCTGCGCATGCGTTAACTCTGCAGCTCTGCTCCTGGGCGATTTGCAAAGCGCCTGGGAGCAGAGCTGCAGAATTAACGCATGCGCAGAGCGACGATTGGAAACATCGTCACTCTGCGCATGCGTTAACTCTGCAGCGCGCTCCTGGATGCTTTGCAGAGTTCGCGACTGGGAGCAGAGCTGCAGAGGGACGATCTGCGCCCCTGATCATCGCTGGAGGTTCCTAGAACTACAGATAAGTTTGGCAAAGCACACATACCCTTTTAGAAGCCCTTTTAGAAGCCCCGTTAGCGTTAACCTTTAAAAAAACCTTTTTTAAAAAAACGAAAAACGAAAGTTAAGGAGGCTCCCGCCCCCCACGGAGCCTTTCCGCCCCAACGCCCTGGGGCCCACCGCACCACCGCCCCATATCAGACGACACCACTGTTGGTGGCGAGCTCATCAGGGGCCTTGATCATTTTTTTTAAATTTAGTTTTAGATATTTCCACCCTGCCTTTCCACTGTAAAAGTCCTCTGGGCAACCAAAACTGCAACAATAAGAACATCTGAAAATGAACCCACGTACAAAAATGAAACAGCCATGTGTCGTGCAAACAGCAAGATATAAACCAGTCAAGTGACTGATGTCAGCGAAGAGGGCAGGGGAATAGGACAGACTTAGCCTGAAGTCTTGATGATGAGAGCGCCAGCTATGAACTTTTCTCAGGGAGGAATTCCAGAGTTTGTTACCTGATATAATTGAAACCTGCCTTTCTGAAGCTCAAGGTGGCTAACAACAATTCATAATGTAATAGTCATGAAAACACAATACAAATAAGTCAACAAAATCCAAAAAATCAACTCTCAAACTCCATTGCAAATTATAAAGCAAAGCAGTCCCTCGGATGATATCAGAGGACAGGCCAGAATATATGGAAGTGTTGAGGGGCTACCACAGTGAAGGCTCCTCTCTCCCTAGGCAAGTTGCTATCCCTCTTTGCCTCCATCTCCCTATCTGTGTTTCTTTTAATACGGTAAATGTATATCCTGCCTCTCCAGAATGGTTTGAGGGAGCTTCCAAGAGTGTAAAAAAGGTAAAGGTGACCCCTGACAATTAAGTCCACTTGTGTCCGACTCTAGGGTGTGGTGCTCATCCCCATTTCAAAGCCGAAGAGCCAGCATTGTCCGAAGACGCCTCCGTGGTCATGTGGCCGGCATGACTCTCCTTGCCGCAGCGCGTAGCATGCAGCTGGAACACGGAGCACTGTTTACCTTCCCGCAAGCGGTACCTATTTATCTACTCGCATTAACATGCTTTGGAACTGCTAGGTTGGCAGGAGCTGGCCAAGCAACGAGAGCTCACCCCGTTGCGGATTCAAACTGCCGACCTTTCGATCGACAGCTCATGGTTCAGCGGTTTAACCCACTGCGCCACCCGCTAGCCTTTCCAAGAGTGTACATGTATGGAAATATTTCAGAAAATAAAACATGCACACACCCCAACAAAAAAGCTAATCCACCACAGCAGCAGGTAAAAACAGACCTAGTGCTTTCTTTAAAAATCTAATTTAGGGTAAAAGAGTTTAAGCTGAAATGCTGAAGAAACCAAGTTATGGCCTACTTTCCAGGGGTGTTGTGATGATTACTGAGAGAGTGTATGTGAAGTTCTTTTACTTTTTTAAATCCTGTGAGTTGCTCTTGTGACCTGTATTTCTACATCTCCTGTCTCCACTTTCATTAAGATTGTCCCCCAGCCTTGAGTCCCTGTGGATGCAGCACCCTCAGCTAGCACCTCAAGTATTTGTGATGAGTTACAAATCAAACACCTCTTGGCTTCTTTTCTCTGCAGAAATCCCCACCAGGCGTGGAAGAAGCCCCGGGCTCTTCAGTTGCCATTATGGTTCGGGATTTGCATGTGGTTTGTGACAACATGCTGCAAGGCCTTGGCCGGTACTTACGCTGCCTCGGGGTGGATGTCCAGATACTGGAGAATGATGACGAACACAGGAAGGCAGCTGAGGTTGGTCTTTTGCCTGCCAGAAATGGGGAGGGGTGAGAGAGAGCGTGTGTTTGGGACTTTGACTAGGCTGGGATGTGGAATGCCGAAAGCTTTTTTTTTTTTTTTTTTACAGCCACAGCTTTCTGTTGCCAAACTGGGTTCTTGAAAGTGGTTGTGGTTACTTGCTGTTAAGGGCAATGCACTCTGCACATGTTCAAGAACACATCTTCCTTTCACATACCCTGGGGGGGAAAGCATAAGGAGGTGTGGGGCTCTTCAGATCAGACATGGTGTTTTCTCTGGAAACAGACCACTGTAGTAATGCGTTCAAATCCCCTGTTCTTGGCTAAATACCTTGGGGTGGGGGAAATGCCTGCATCTCAGCAAAGGAGCATCTGCTTGCAGGCAGAAAATCCCCAATTCAGGTTCCCCTATCTCCACTTAAAAACATTTCAGAAAATATTATACTGGGTTGACCTGATCCCTGATGTCTCTGATGAAAAGGATCTTGCAGGGCTAGGAAAATGTCTGCCTGGGACCTTGGAGATCCCCCATTAATCAAGACAGGGGCTTCATGGTCCAACAGCCTGATCTGACTGGCAGGAAGTGCTGAAGGATCGTGCCCTGAGCATCTATGGCTCAAGTTGTTTCGTCCTCCTTTTAGGAGTTCCAGCCGGCTCCCCGTCCCTCCTCCTCATGCCTCTCCCCCTGATCTCATCTGCTTTTTCGTCCTGATAACTTTTAATCATGCTTTGGAGAAAGGATGTTTTCGGGCTTGTGTCTCCGTGGAGACAGGACAAACATTCTTTGGCTATCCAATGCCAGTAGAGTGTTACTGTGCGGCTGGTGGCTTTGATCCCTGCTTGGATAATCAAAGATAAAAATGTCTCCCCCACTGCTCTCAACCCCCCAGCCCCCATCTCCTTTATCTCAGAAACTGTTGGATGCTGACCCTTGCCGCATCAGAGAGAAAAAAGTTGGAAAAGGCAGCACTGTTGGCCTCAGGTGGGAAGATTGGCTCCTCTCAGGACCAAAGTTTTGCTGTGGAATATTGTCTTCCGTTCAGATCCCTGTATTTGTTTGCAGAATGTACATGGCAGTGTTTCTAGTCCTCATGGTCCAAAGTATTTATTTATTACATTTCTATTTTGCCTTTCTTTCAGCATGGAACTAAGGCAGCATACTTAAGGTTCCCTGACCAGATCTAGGCCCGCATAGCTTCAGTGAACTGGTATATAGCATGTGCCCTCGGACTGTCCCCCTAAGACCAAAGTGGACCCAAATGCCCATGTTCTTAGCCCTCGTGGTTGTAAAGATGGTGCTGTCACAAGTTTTGAAAGCATGTCACTCAATCTCGCCCTCGTTTGATCAAAGTATTGTTTCTTTCCAGATTGCCAGGCAAGAAAGACGAGTAATTTTGACCTCTGGGCTTCCATACCAGACGGTGAGTGTGTGCTGCATTTCTCATGCGAGCACTGAAGTCTCGGGGTTTATCCTCACTTGTTGTGGAATGAAGTAGTAGCACCTGTCAGTGAGAGAGTGGACTGTGTCACTTCAACCTGCAGTTGAAGCAGCACATTTCGAACATTCCCTGTGAAAAAAAGTTCCTTCCTATAAAAAAAAAATAGCATGTCAAGGAGGGAGGTTGAAGCTCAGCTTCTTTCTTCATGTGCTAGTTTTCGACTTGTAAGAAGTTTTGCCCATAGCAAAGCATTCAAAAATGGGATCTCTGCCTTGGTCTCAATGGGTACAGACCACTATGCTTCCTCAGGGCTCTACCTCCTCATTCTGCTGCAGATGTAGATCCAGCCCACATCTCATTTCCTACAGGCAACTGTTATGCAAAGGTAGACTGCCTTTGAACATGCAGGTTCCTAATAACCAGTGATAGACCTCTCCTCCTCCTCTGTTAATTTGTCAAATCCTCTTTTAAAGCCATCTAAGCCAGTGACCACATCTTGTGGCAACAAGTTCTAAATGCTTAATTATGCATATGTATTGTAAGATTTGGACCAGGTACTTCCTGTCAGCCGCCACACTCCCCCGCCTCTTGTTCCAGGTTGGTGTCTTCTGTCAGGCCCTCAGTTTTAGACAACATCGACAACACCATCTCCAGCTCTCAGTGCATCAGTGGCCACTGAACGTCTGATTCTCCAGCCCCTGTTACCTGTTGAGTTTGCATTCTCCCTAGCCTGAATCTTCTTCTTTTTTTAAATCCTTATAAAATTCATAGCTGCAGTCCCAGGTTGGAGAAGGAAGGTGTTTCCTTGTGAACTGCTCAGAGAAGGCTAAGGAACAAGCCATTCAAGTTCTGAAACACTTCAACGTCCAAGTGACTTTGGCTGATGTGTGCAGTCGCTGCCAGGTAGGATCCTTTGTGGCTTTCTGTCATCCTTCAACATCATGTTTGGGTTTCACTGTGTCCCATGTGCCCAGTGGCCCATCTTTTCCTACACAACCCTGCCTGCCAAGTAAGATCAGCTGCTTCTCTCCAGGTGGTTATCAGAGACAGGGTCTTTTCTGTGGCGGGATCCACATAATGGAACTCTGTCTCAAGAGGTGTTTTTCTGGCACCTTCTCTGCTACCATTCGGGCACCAGGCAAAATCCGCATCCTTCTTTCATGCCTTTTAATGGTGTTTTAATCATATTTGGCCCTTGTTAAACTGATCGGTCTTTCAGCCTGGATTTCTAAATTCTCCAGCAAACTGCTTTTCCTTGTGGTTTTATGTTTTTATGGTGCCAGTGTGGTGTGTTGTTGTTTTTTTGTAATACTGTATTGTGTATTGATCTCTTTGTATGCTGTCCCATGGCTATTGCAAAAGACAGAATGTAAATTCCCCACATTAGCAAATACCTACATGCATCTCTGTCACCTCCTGTGTTTAATGGAGATCCTTCTCATTCCAACTCGCTCTTCTGCCTAGTAAGACATGTTGGCTGCAGTAGAGAGTTTGCGTTCTCCGTGTTTGATCGGCTCCATTGAGGGGGGAGAGGGAAGCCCCTGTGGATCTGCCTGTGGGTTGCATCGTTGCAGATTCAGCACAAATGTCTTGTTTGATTTCTAATTAGAGCTGAGATGAAACTAACTTTATTTATTTATTTATTTATTTTAAATGTAATGGCTCCTCCATGGTCAGGCCCAAACTTTGAACATATAAGCTGCTTTATCTTGAGCCAGTCCCCTTGTATGCCTAGCTTGGTACTGTCAACACTGCCTGTCAGCGGCTGTTCAGGGTTCGAGAAGGGAATCTTTCCCAGCCATCCCTGGAGGTGCTGCCCAGGACCTTATGCATGCACAGCAGGAGCTCTGCCCCTGTGCTACAGCCTGGAGTGAGGAGTGAGGTTCAGACCTCAGACTTCCTGATGCACAGCCCCAGTCTCTCAGCCGATCTGCTACATCAGCTTGTGGCTGTGAAATTTTGTCATGTGCAGCCTCCTGACATCATTCTCTCTCTTGCGGAGAGAGAGGAGAGTGATGAGATTTTCTGACAAGAAGACAAGCCAGCCCCCTTGCTGGGGGTGATTTGTTTGCAGCTTTCAAGTGAGCCTGGGAAACTCCAGCAATATTGGTTGATAATTACTAATATAGATCCTGCGAGCTGACATTAGGGGTTAGTAAGTGTGCCAGAGCCACAGAGATCTGGTCGAGATTGGGGGGGGGGGGCAGCTCAGTTCAGTTCCTTTTATGTGGGCTGAGCTGACGGGTCCAGAGTGTGCTGGGAACTCCCAGCCATCTTGGTTCTCACTGGCTTGTGGGCTGCAGCAACAGTATCTCACAGTGTCATCATGGCCAGGGATGCTGGGTCTTGGTCTCACTTTGGGGATGTGGTCCCCTTTCCTTGGGCCTGTGAAATCCTGCTGTCTCTCTAAGATCTGCAAGGGGTCACAAGCAGAGCTCCTCCTTTCCATTCAGGGTGGGGCATGGAGGGACTCCTGGAAGGAGCTGGAAATGAAGATAGTTCCACAGCTTTTCAGCCAAGCTCCTGATTTCCATCTGTCAGTTTCACCTAGAACTGGGCCAAAAGTTCTCAAAGAAGAATTTGACTATTGAGTCTGAGTCTGCGGTGGGAGGCATTTGATGAGAAATGGGGATGAAATCAGGGTGGGTGAAATTCACCTGCTTGACTTCCTGCTCTTTCTGGTAGCTGTCATTTTAATTGGCTTGTTTCCTAACAAGCAAAACAAGCAGCTCTTCATGCAGCAGCTTTCTGGCTCTTTGTGGGGATGAGACAACCCCCCACCTCTCCGTATTTTATGAAATAAAAGAAGAGTTCACCTCCTCCAGCATCCTGTCTCCAACAGTGGTCAGCCAGCCAGGTTCCTCCATGATGCCTACAAGCAGGGTATGACAGTGATAGCCTCCTCTTCCCCCCCCCCCCAAGCTTGGTACTGTCATCCCCAGGACCTGGTATTTAGTCACAAAGTGCATCTGAACATGGTGGTTCCAGTTTGTTGTTAGGGCGATATCCATTGAGACTCATCCTCCAGGAACTTATTTCCTTCTTTTTTGTTTGTTTGTTAAAACCTCAGGTTTGGTGGAGAGTTATGGTGGGATGGGAAGGGAGTCGGAACAGCACCACACCTGTAAATGCCTCTCCGGAATGCAGTTGTGACCCTGTTCCAAGTCACTTTTATGTATGGATGCAGGCAGAGAACTACAGGTCTCTCGACTCTCGCCTTCCCTGTTGTTTCAAAGCTTACAGCATTCCTAACATTTTCCTTCGGGTTATAAGCAAAGAACCCCTGAAGGAAGAAGGGGAGAAGAAACAAAAAAGACATGACTGGCCCCTAGCCGGAATCTCGCCAACAGCAGCTTCCTTGCATGGTGTTGCCTGGTTCTCACAGACTGTGTATTTTCCTGCCAAGATCTTAGTATCTTCAGAAATCCAGTGGAGCATGAAGGTCATGACAAGGAAAGAATGACAGACCGAGATTCTCTCTTCTCCCCCCCCTCCACTTTTGCCAACAAGCTGTAGACCGTCGTCTCTCCAGCCTTTTGGCTGGGATTTTTTTCCCGTAGGGTTGCCATGAGATTTATATCTTACCCGGAACTGTGCAAGGCAGAGCGACCTGATGGGCTGTGTTTTCTGAAGTGAAGGATCCGCCAAATCTTGCAGATTTTACTTTCTCATTCACAGGTGGACCTGCAGTTTAATGCATGCATGTGTATCTCCCTCTGTCTCCATGAGAGAACAAAAAACATAATCCCCTTTCCCTTGGCATCTTGCAGCGGGAAGGGCCTTAGCTCAGTGGGAAACTGCATGCTGGCATGCAGAAGGTCCCAACCTGGACTCCCAGGTTCAGTCCCCAGAACCTATAGTGAAAGGCTCTTGGGGAACTGGGCTGGGAAAGATTTCCCTCCACCTGGAGGGCTGCTACCAGTGACTTGTTTGTAGGAAGGGGTCCTCGCTCAGTGATTTGCATGTAGGAAGGTTCTGAGTTCAGTCCCTGGGAATCTCCAATTCAAGGAGCAGGTGATGGGAAAGACCTGTTTGAGAGCTACCGCCAGTTGATGTCGTCAATGCTGGGCCAGAGAGACCATTGGTCTGACTCTGTCTTAGAGAATATTGTACATAGATGATGGGGTGGGCCATAGCATGATGTTGGAGGTCAAGGCTTGTATGCACAGACTCCCATGTTCCATCACCGACTAAAGGATCTTGGGTGGCAGAGCGTTGAGGTTTTCTGGAGGTGGGACAGGAACTGGAAAAGTGTAGGTGTGCATTGGCTCTGAGATAAGAACAGCATATAGGCTGAGAGGCAGGGGCTGTGTGGTTGTGACACCCCGGGATTGTCTTGAGCATCCAGTGATAGAATGTTGGCAGTGCAACTTCTGTGAGGGAAGTGAGAGATCAGTTTGGCTGGTGGGGGGGGGGCTGCTCAAAGTGCTGAAGAATAAGACAGCTATTGGCAGGTCGGAGGCGGGATGCTGGGGAAGCCAAACAATTGGGCAGCTAGCTGGAAAAAGACCCAGGAGGAAGGGGAACAAAGGGACAAAACTTTGAATTAGGGACACAACAAGGAGGAAGGGTGGTTGAAGAAAGGAGAAACAGGGATATATGAGGAACGTAGGAAACAGCAGGTCAGGGAAAACCTTTACAGAGGGCTTTGGGACAAGATGAAGTGTTCTTTCATTGAGACTAGATTGCACATATCGGTTTAGAAGAACCAGCCAGGCCAGGCCTCCTTGGCCTCTGGGAAAGAGAAAAAGTGTGCGTTGATTGGCAGCGATTCCTGATGTGCTGAGCACAGGAAGGTCACCGGGAGATGCTGATTGAGCGGCTGCAAGGGGAATGTGAGCTCTCTGTGCAAGGCCAATGACACTGCTGCTCTCTTCCTCCCTGAAAGAAGCCGTCCCCTGGTGTCGTGAGAAAGCCGGCAATCGGTGGCCACTTTGCAGCCCTGTTGGTCTCCAGTCCCTTGTGTCTCTCCGAGGTCAGAGTTCAGCATTTCAGATATCAGAATTCCCATGCCTCCTTCCCCTCTCTCTCATGAAAGATCTGCATTGCTTTCTTTGGGCACTGTCGCCAGAATGCTGGCTTTCTGTTCCCACGTCAAACTGTTGAGCTTCAATCTGATTTGCTTACCTACTGGTTCCCAGAGGCTCTCATAGACTCTGGAAGGATGTGTGTGTTGGGAAGGGCACAGTTCTCCAGAGATCACATACATGCAGGGGTGCGTTTTAAGAAATAACAACGACCTTGGAGTCAGACCGATCTTCTGTGAGTCGACTTAGAAGGAGGGAGAGCCAGGGACCTGAATGTGTCTTTTTAAAAATTGGTGAGAGGATCAATCCCAGATTTTGCTGGTGTGTGCTGGTCTGTCTCTTCTTGCGGCCTCTCTTTCTTCCAAGCAGTGCCAGGGCTGAAACGCCCTGAGAATCATAACCCCTCATGTCAGTGTCCCGCTGAGTGGCTGCTGGTTGCAGAGTTAAGGATCAAGACAGTGGGGTGACACATCATGCACACAGAGGTCAGGAGGAAAAGTGACATGGGTAAAGGAGGTGGCAGCCAGGTACCATGTGCACAGCAGCACAAAATTTCTTCTAGGTGCCACTGAACAAGCGGTTTGCCTGAGTTGCCTGGGATTCTTTTGTTCTGCAGGCATCTCCCTGTACACACCCATTCTCTGCTTTTGATAAAACATGCCCTGAATTACTTGGCCAATGCTGTGGTGGGGTGGGAAACGGATCCTGCTTTCTGAGGAGGAGAAGAGTTGGGCTGGGTGGCCCATCATAGACATAATTCCACAACACACAGGCCTGCGTTCTCTAGCTTTAATTTTCCGTTTTGTGTTTTCCTCACCTTGGATCAGACACCTGCAAAAAAGTGCCTGTTCCCAAAATAGCACCAGGTTACTTGAGTGAATTTTCCTGTTAGCCTCTATCAGGAGCTGAGGAGCGTAGGAGATTTTACGCCATGTGCTTTCCAGGCTACGGGACTGCCTCAGCCTTTTCCTGCTCCAAGCAGAGCTGGTTTGGGCAGCAGGGGAACTTCTCCCTCCAAGATAGGCAAAGTTCTTGCAAGGCTTGGGTTACGGTGGTGAAAATGATCAGTTATGTGACATTTTGGATAGGAGCGGCAAGGTGTGAAAGAAAAGCCTGTGTCCCTGGAATGACTCTATCAACTGACTTGGGACAGAACTGGGTGCGATGTCCAAGACTCCTTTGCTGCCAGCACTAGCAAACCAGCACCCCCAGAGGCGTCGGCTGATATGGGGCGGTGGGGCGGTGGGCCCCAGGGCGTAGGGGCGCTGAGGCTCTGGGGGGGGGCGCGGGCCTCCTTTAGTTTCGTTTTTGTTTTTAATTTTTTGCGGTTTTTTAAAGTTTTTAGGGGTTTTGTAGCGCTAACAGGGCTTCTAATCGTGTGTATATGCTTTGCGCCCACTTAGCTTTTGTATAGGAGCCTCCAGCGACGATCTCCTCCAGCGACGATCTCTTCCGGGGGCGCAGATCGTTCCTCTGCTCCGGGCGCGAATTCTGTAAAGCGCCCAGCAGCGCTTTACAGAGTTCACGCAGGCGCGGAACGACGATTGGAAACATCGTCGTTCTGCGCCTGTATGAACTCTGTAAAGCGCTGCTGGGCGCTTTACAGAATTCGCGCCCGGAGCAGAGGAACGATCTGCGCCCCCGGAAGAGATAATCGCTGGAGGCTCCTATACAAAAGCTAAGTGGGCCCAAAGCATACACACATGGTTAGAAGCCCCGTTAGCACTACAAAACCCCTAAAAAACTAAAAAAAAAAACCCGAAAAAGTAAAAACAAAAATGAAACTTAATTTATGCTAATTTATGCAAATTATTTATGGGGCGTTGGGGGGTCGGCCCCAACCCTAGCTACGCCACTGAGCACCCCCTCACCTCCTGGGTAATGATTTGTTCCTGCAATATGTGACGTGGTGTCCTCTTGCTTCCCTGTCTCTGATCCCCGTGTTTGGTTGCTGCTGGGAGGGAGTGAAGGAGCTACATGAGATGATGTAGAGTGACAGAATACCGGGGACAAAGGACAGGGGAGGGCTGTTTCTTATGACATCCTGGAGATCCTTGATTGGCCACTGTGAGAAACAGGATACTGGACCTGCTGGGCTCCGGTCTGATCCAACTGGGCTCTTTCCATTTTCTTCAGCTTCCTGTTTCAAATCGAGCATCTCTGGACATTCTGTACATGATCAGAAGCACAGATGTCCTTCATTATTACCACCCTCCAGAGCTCAATTCTGTTTCAATTCAGCTTCGCTTCTTAAGGAGTTCGCTTGGGAGTAAGAAGCAGGTCCCATTAAGTGCCCACAGCCAGTTAGGGGTGTGTGCCTGTATTCCTTGGCTCACTCTCACACTTCTTAGCAAACCGCCTTTGAGAGTACACAGCATCTCTCTCTCTCTCTCTGGGCCCGTAGGCCTCTTCTGAAGCAAGAGACAGCATTGCAGGTTCCCAGGGCTACAATTTGGCGTTGGCAGGCCCTCTACTGCAGTGGTTATCTGAGGTCATGTACTCAAGTGGCTGTCAATCAAAACAACGTCTCATTGTTTGGATTGGAAGCCTCTGGAGGGGCTTTTCCTTTTGGGAGGGGTTTAGGGTACTGTTAAGGGGAGAAGCCAAAATAAAGACGCAATTTTCCTTTGCGGGAACTCAGCAGAATAAAATCAGGCCTACTAGGGGCAGGGGGGGGGGTGAGAGAGAGAGAGAGACAGAGGCTCTCCCTATTGGCAGAGGGAGGATTCATAGTTGTGTCTCTTTTTAAATAAGTCAGCGCTTCACTCTTTATTTAACTCAAATTTAAATTTAATGTATAAGTTTCTAGTCCTCATTGACTGTGGAGAGAAACTTGAAACTCTGCACATTGCAGGAGGTGAAGCTTGGATTTTCAAGGGAGGCAAGGTAAGGTGTTGAGCAATTTCATTGAATGGTTTTTCAGCTCCCCTTCTTTGGCAGATCAGTTCCAGTCAGTAAATGGAATCATACCTGTACAGTTGCAGCATATATCTATCTCGCATTGAAGGCAGACAACAACAGGGGAAACAGCAACTGAGTGGAGCCTCCATGTGCACAGGGAAGTCTACCTCTGAGTATCAGTGATATACATCCGCGAAGGACAGTTGTCTTCATGCTGTGGTTGTGTCCTTCCCAGTCTCTTCTAACTGGCTGCTGTCAGAAACAGAACATTGATCAGCTTTTTGTCTGATCCTGTGGGGCCAAATGAAGAAGTGATCCCCATATTTGAGGCTGTGGATTTTTCCAGGTTAGATTTTCTAGAGACGGTTGTTTTGAATTGGGGGGGGGGGGGGTTTGGTGTTATTCCATACTACTGTATGTAACTTGGCTCACTTTCTTAAGTCAGCTGGAAATACTTCCATACTTCTTCTGCAGCAGTGCTCCTCCTCTTATGCTGGTGGTGCCACAAAATCTGGTCTCTGTGGGTTAATTTTCAGGGAAGAACCTCTTGCAGGATTGATGGAATAGCAATTTTCTTTGGAATCCAGCGGCATTTGTTGTGCAAGGTGCATGGAGGACTTTTTCCTCCCCGAAAGTTTGCAAATGGGAGAACAACGTCCCTGCTTTTTGGTCTTGATGGCTCTTTTCTAGTGAGGAGTGGTGCCTAGTTCAGAAAGCATCGGTCCCAGATCCCTTTGATCTTTCCTTTCTCAAGAGAAAAAGAGGAGAAGTTGAGGGATTTGCAAGAGGGCACTGAGACATGAATAGCTAATGCGGGCAGGGAGGTCGCCCTCTTTCTCCCAGCATTCTTCCTGTGCAATCCAGGGATGGTGGGGTGTGGGAAGGGCACAGCCTATTGGTGCATCCCAAGATGGGGGGCAATTGAAGGCGGGGGGTCGCTTTTCTAAAGAAACAATGGCCACAAGCAACTCCATTGTCAGATGACCTTTTTACAGAGCTAGACCCTGAATGCAGGTTATAAATTCTTTGGCATTGACAGCACTGGCCAAACCTGAGTCTTCCCGTTGGGCTTCTTGGAAAAACCAGCCCTGCGGTTGGCCTGGGCCCTACCAGCTGCATGACAATACCTTCATTTCCATCTGGATGCTCAGTTGCCATTCACTTAAAAGTTCATCTGAGTTGGAAAATGCAGAGCAAAAGGGCAGGGTGGGGCGGACGACCTTTCAGGGGACTAACTCACGTTCTGAATGCCTGGTGCAAGCTTTTGAGTAGCACAGAACTCTTCTTTGGGCCAAGATTCTCAGGTTTTGGGTATTTTCACACAACAGAGGAAATTACATACAGGATTTTTCCAATATGTCTGCTATTATAGTATTTCATTCTGGGATTTTGCAAAAATAAAAATACATTTGTCTATGACTTGTCATCTTGGATTGTGCCCTGTGAACTTTCAGTTGAAAAGTGCTATATAAATATTCTAAATAGTAATGTCCACTTGGAATTAAGACATCTTCCTTCCACTTTTATTGGTTTTGTTTTTAATTTTAATTTTTTTAAATTTCTATCCTGCCTTCAATTCGTATTTAAAACAATAAAATCACTAATGAATACAATAAAAAACAGACACAAAACAGCAACCAGTGGAACAATTTTTAAAGAATGAAAGCAAGCTGGAATAAAAAAAATCTTAAGCCCTTGCCAGAAGTTTTGTATCCTCTTGTCCGTTTGGACCATGCGAATGCCGGAGAGGGTTCTTGCAAAGACTGTCGGATGAAGTGGACTTTGGTTAGGATTGAGGCTTAGATAGCTGTTTTTCCAGAATCAGGAGGTCGAACCCAGAGCCTGGACAAGCCAAGAGCCAGGAAAGATGATACGGTCACCCCGTCAAAGTCCCCATGTAAACAGGAAGTCTCTTTTAGCCCTTCTTGTTCAGGAGGCTGATGGAAAGAACCACTCCAGTGCGCATTCTGCACTGTCCAGGGAGGTGCTCTCACCTGCGTCCCTGGTAAACGTCCCACACAGAGCAACCACAAGTAGAGACTGGAGTTCCTGGTTCTTGTCTCAGCTGCTTATGATTGTCAGGTTCTGCAGCTAGACCCTGCATGTTTCCTGGCACAAGAGGTCATGCTCAGGATCATTTATCATCCATTCAGTTGCACCTTACCAGTGAAGTGGTCCTAACGAAGCATCTCTTGTTCTGTGAATGCTTGTGTGTTCTTTTTTTAGTGTTTTTATATACTGCTTTTCAACTGCAAACAATTCTGAACCTGGTTCTGTAAAGACCACCAATGGCTGACGTTAATGCACACAATGGAGCCAGAAGGGGTGACAGGGATTCTGCTGGTTGGATTGCAAGCTCTGCAAATCCCACTGGAGGGATACGTTTGCGCAGCATCCCGCAGATGAGGTAGCAAAATCTTTCTTTTAATTAAAAAAGAAATTTAAAGGGGGGGAAGCCTTGTAAGGAATCTTGCCCATCAGACCCTGACACCCCTTGCAAGACAGAAAACAGCAACTACAGCACTTAAATCGGCCCCTCCTGTTCTTTTGGAAGCCTCTTGTCTCCAAGATTTAACCCTCCTAGTCCCCAAGATTTAATCTGAACAGACATTATAAATGCAGCTCATTCACCTTGTTCTAGGGTCTGTGAAGCATTTGGTAACCCCCTCTATTTTGCAGTCCCAGGAAGGGGGGGGGGGAATCTGGAAGTTTTATAGTTTTATAAAGCCTCCCTGGTGGGCTGCCGTACAGAACTCAGCCATTTTGGTCACAGTGTGTCCAGGCCTGAGCTGGGCATTCCCCACACTATTCAAGCCTGCGTGTCCTTGAGGGCTAGAGACTTGAGGGTGTTTTGTGTTTGCCATAAAAGCAAGGGTATGTGAAATGTCCAGGCCAGTGCAATCTGCCTTCAGTACGGTCACAGATTGGGGCAGTATGGCACAGTTGCTCCTAACTGGCCTGCTTCTGGTTTTACATAAGTGCGAATTAACCCAAACAGATGTTTCGAACGTGACATAAGTCACCTTAGTGCGATTATCGTCTTCTAGACGGTGGGCCTTCAAAGGATGACCCCAGTTCTCTAAGATGGTCGTGAACTAGGTCTTTCCTCCCTCCCCCTGCCCCGCAGTAAGATTTTCAAGTCAATCCAAAGCCCTCTTCATATTTCTCCCAAATTCTTTGCAATCCTTATTTTTCACAGTCTGGATTTTCTCTCGCGCGCCAATTTCCCAAGAGGGCTGTTGGAGGACGAAGGTTTCTCACGATAACGAAACAACCGGAGCCTTCATTGCTGGGGAAAGAAAGTGCTAACATGACCTCACAATGCCCCCCTTTGTTGAAACACATCTGCTTAGATCCCCCAAATAGATAAGCCCCCTCTCCTTGTCACTTCTTTTTCTGAATAGCCTTGGGTGCAGGATTCTCGCTCTTAAAAGCAAAGGTGTTTTTTTTCCACAGGACTTTGAATGGAAGGAACCTAGTGGCTTAGAAAGATATTGGGGTAGATGTAAGTGCCTGGTTTGGCTTCCCTTTAACTGCTTATGGCACATCTCTGTGAGAGCTCTGTCAGGCTGTGGGGTAGCTGTACCTGGCTCCCAAGTCCGAGGGTGCACGTTTTGGCTCAGGAGGCCCTTGGGATCGGTGGTTTGAGCTTGGAGTTGAAGTTGGCTAAAGACCTCGTTCCATTGACTGATAAAGGGAGAAGGTCCAGCTCCTCGTATTTATATCCAATCTGGCCAATCCAGAGGCTTCATACTGCCGACCAATCACAGGAACTGATATTGCACATTATTCTTCCTTGCTGTCTCTTCTTGGAGGTTGGAGTGCATGCACTGAGTCAGTGCTGAAGGCAGCAGTGGCTTTGGGCAGCTTGAATGGGGATGCACTCTAGGATCTGTCTTCTGGCACTAGCGTCTGTCTTCCGTACCCATGGTCAAGGGTCAGTCAGGCTGGGCTGGAAGGTCACCCCTTTGTAGCTTATATTTCTGACTCAAACTGACCTCTAGAGTCACAGGCATCAGTTAACAATATTTAGCCTTCATATATCGCTTTCTGAGTGAGCAAAGCACTTTGCATGCAATGTTCTGATGTAATCTTTACAACAACATTGTAAGGTGAGTATTACTATGCCCATTTTGCAGATAGGAAAGACTGGTGGTTGTAGCGATGCAGTGTGTGGATCAGCTCTCAACTTCACTTGTCCCCCAGGGCGGTTGTGAGGATAAAGCGCAAAGGCCCAAGTGTGCTGCCTTTTCTCAGCTTCTTGGAGGAAGAGTGGAATAAATGCTTGATGGGTGGGAGAAATAGCTGTCTTTGCCCAGCATGGTCGGTGCACCACCTGCTTCCTTTACTGGATCAGTCAGCCTGACTGTGGTTATCCATGCACTGCTTACGTTGCGATTGGATTATTGCAGTTTGTCTAATGTGGGGCTGCCCTTGAAGACCTCTTGGAAACTTCAGCTAATCCAGAATGTGTGCTGCGTGAGTTATTGCTCCTGCAGGTGCCATCAGAGTGGTTGCAAAACGGGAATGGACCTTCTCCACGGTGGCACCATGTATGTAGAACTTACTGCCACTGGAGATGGGCTCGGCTCCCTCTCTGCGTGTGTTCCAGCAGCAGCTGAAGAACCCTTGTTTTGTTGGCATTTGGGGACCCTGCTGTAATTTTGCTACATTGGTTTGCTTTTGTTTATTCTCTGATACTAGGCTAGATTGTCTTTGCAGTTGTTTTAGATATTTTGTTTGGGTACCTGATTGTTATGTTGTTTTTAAGTTATTGCAAACTGCCCTGCATGCCTCCCTGTTGGAGGGAAATAAATATTTTTAAATAAATGAAAGTGTTAGGCCTCTTAGCCCATTTCAGTGCAGAATTGGGGAGAGCATGTGTGTCTTGTAACCACTAGCTCTGTCCTTGTGGTACACACCATGGTTTGGCTTGTGAGTACTGATTGTGGAAGTACTAGCTCTGAACAGGGTGGGGGCTGGACTGGGTGACTGTCCATGTTCTCTCTTGCTCTGTCACCCCCGGGGCATTTCCCAAGGAGATGTAAGGAGAGGCTTTTTGCACAGAATGGGGTGTTTTCTACATTTCCAGGGTCCCTTCTCCCTGCTCGATGCTCTGTGCGAGGCAGAGTTCTCATGCTATAAATACACAATTGGCGATAAGATGAAGGGGGGGGGGGGGACTAGGCATGGAAATAGTCCTTGCCCGAGGAGCAAAATAATTTTTCTGCTGCTGCTAAAAATACGTGGGTATAGTCTTCCTCCCTTGGCTTGCGGTTTAAAGGGAGAGGAGACTGGAAGGCAGCTGTTGAGAGTCACCAGTCCTTGGGGGGAGGGGGCTGAACTTGCAAGATGTGCTTCGTGCTCCCCCAGAGTTTGGGGAGAAAGATACTTAAACTCTCTCTCTCTCTCTCTAAATCTAAATCTAATTTAGCCATAGACCAAAGACAGACTCATCCCCTTCTTGCCCCAAACAGAGGCAATGCAGAAGGGGTTCACCAGCAAGTTGGAATTGACACATGCAAGTGAGCCAAGCCACACAATGCAGGAGGGATATCTGCACATCGTATGGCCTATCATTACTCAGTATTAACTGGACTTAATTGTAAGCATCCCCCTGCTGTCTGCAAACCCACACCTAGGAAGTAATTGCAAAAGAGAGGGGTTGTGAATGCGTGCAGAGTGCACTTTCTCCAACACCACCATCAATCAACCACAGTCTTCCATGCAAATATCTGGGATTAGGTATCTGTTGGTTGGAGTTGCAGGAGGCAGGGGGAAACATCTCTGTATGCTATCATGTGTGAAGGTCATACAACTGTACAGTTGTTGGGAAGCTGTGGTCAATCTGCAAATATTCTTGGGGCAGAAGGAGCTGTTTGCATCAGCTCCACACATGGGACCGTGCAGTGGTGTGCGTCTGTGCTGGGCGAACAAAACTCATAATGTTCTTTGAAGGAGAGACTACTAATAGTTGAGTGGGGGAGCACCTGTTTCGCACACAGGAGGTCCCAGGTTCAGTCCCCAGCATTGCCATTGAGAAGGATCAGGCAGCAAGTGAAGGGAGGGAGTCGCCCTTGAGACCCTGGAGGAGCTGCTGTCAACCTAAGCTGACAGTGCTGGGCTGGGTAGACCAGTGGCCTGATTGAGGAAAAGGCAGCTCCCCACACCCGTCGTGCTACCTGAGCCCCAGTTCCACCAGAGCTGAAATGGCGCAATATTCTTTCCAGGTTTGTGCAGTCCCGTTGTGAACCCTGCTGGGAAGCAGTGTTCTGCAACTCTGGGGCATCTCTTCCAAAGACTGGTCACCTGTTGAGCCAAACTCAGACCACCTACCACATTTGGTGGCCTGTCAGGGCAAAACTCATCCTAGGGATATGACAAAATCAGGGGGTCTCTTGAGCGGCTGGTGGGTCAAGCCTCCTCTGCTGTCTCGCTGAACTGTTTGCCGCCACCCGTCCTGTTTTCTTCCTCTCTCTCAGCAGTAAAAGTGAAATCTCGCAGGGTGAGCCACAAAGGTCGGAGCTGGCGACCTCTAAGCAGGTGCTGACAGTGGGAACAGAGAGATATCGGTGGCCTTCTCACAACAGCTGGGAATCCTTTTTCAAGCTGCTATTTGGGCCTAGAGGTGGCTTGTTTGAGAGCAGAGTGTAGTGCTATTAACCTCCCCACACACACACATGCACGCACGAGCGCGCACGCACGCATCTTTGACAACAGTTTCCTCTCCAGTCGCTTTCTGCTGCTCAGAGTACTGGAGAGCTGCTCCTCAGTATGCTGTCAAACAGTCCTTTTCCTGCAGACCCCCTTTTTTGCCCAGAATGGCAAAGTTGCCAGGGCAGGTGAACAGTCGATCCAGTTCAAAGCTGAGGACTATTTATTCCAGCGTTCTGTTTCAAACACCATCCCTCGAAAGCTCACAAAATGGGGTGTGAAAGTGGTCTCTGCTAGCATCTGGTTTTCAGAGGTAGACTGCCTCTACATGAGGAGGTTAGCCATTATGGCTCATAGTCATGGGTAGACTTTTGTGAATTCTGTGCTTTTTGATAAATCAGCTCAGCTACTGGCTGTTGCCTCATTGAGAGGCAGCGAATTCAGAACATAAGAAGAGCCCTGCTGGTTCAGACCAAAGGGGGCTCATCTAGTCCAGCATCCAGTTTCCCTGCAGTGGCCGGCCAGATGCCTCTAGGAAGCCTACAAGCAGGGCAGGAAGGCAACATCCTGAGGTCAACTGCTCCTGAAGGTGGAAGTTCCATTCAGACATCATGACTAGTGACCATTGATAGACTTATCGTCCATGAATTTGTCTAATGACCTTGTAATACCCTCTTAGCCATTGACCATCAATGCATCTCATTCCGTATGTTTGTTACACATTGAGTAGTTATAATTAATATTAATATAATTAATATAATTAATATTAATATTATTAATATTATAATTAATATTACCCTAGTGCTTTCTGCCTGTGCAAAGTGTGCTTCACATCTTGAGGTTGTCCTTGAAACAGCACTGCAAGGCAGGTGAGTATTGTTATCCCCATATTGCAGATGGAAAGGCTGAGGCTGAAAGGGAGGACTTGCCCTATGTCTACTCCGACTTGCCCTAAGGCCTTCTCATGGGTTCATGGCAGAGGAGAGATTCAAACTGGGGAAGTCCTGATTCACAGCTTAGTCTTGGAGCTGCTATGCTGCATCTTTGTCTGTCTTGAACCTTCATTGGGTAATGCACAGATGTTATATTTGAGAGAGGAAGACCATACACCATTATTTTAGAGCTGCTATCATATTGCCATTCAACTGTCTTTATTCCAAATGAACAAGCCCCCAAGACTTCAGCTATTCTTGGAGAGAAGACGCTCCAACCCCTTGGCTGGCCTTTTCCGACCACAGGTTTCATTGGGGATTGTGCACCTCATGCCCTTGGCCTCCAGGGGCCTGAGACCTTAAGCTGCTTTGTGTCCAGGTGGAGCTTTGCAATCTGCCCAGCCACCCTCCGGTTTGGATTGTCTTAATGTCTGGCTTGGCACCCAGACAAGAATGTCAGTGCGCAAAGTCAGTGGATATAAGGAGGAAGACGGCCGGCCGGGGCGGTCTCCCCTCTTTCAATGGCAAGGAAAGGCAGGCCCTGGCCTCCTTCAAGGTTATGTCCTCGGGACTCTCCTGGCCCTGGTTCAGAAAGCGTGAGAGCGAGCTAGACACAATAACACCGACGTCAACTTTGGGAGTCGCTTCCTCTCTGAATTTCGGGGGCTTTGTGTGAGCACCAAGGGTGGGGGGGAACTGAGCGAGGATTAATGGGACCAGGCGGGCTTTGAGTTTATGAGGAGGGCGTGAGCGTGTCCAAAAATATTTTACTCGTATTGCCTTATCTGCGGGGGGTGGGAAACAAAGTTTAAGTGGCTTAGTGTGTCTGGGGGATGTAAGATGAAGATGGCACAGTCCTGCTCCTTTTCTTTGATCTTGGTTTTCCGTTGCGTTCAATGTACTCCGAAGCAGGTGAAATAGTATTGGGGATTGGACTGACTTGGGCTGGGGTAAGCCAGGCCGGACTCAGGAGCAGGAGGCTCGGACAACTCCCAGAGCTGCTGGGTGTATCAGTTGTTGTTGAATTGAAAAAGAGCTTCTTCAATATTAGAGCAAACAGATTTGTTTTGATGTGTGGTACAAATAAACGCAGGTGATAGAGATCCACGTGTGCAAATGTATTGTCTTCTGGGACAGGGATAGCATGTGGAGTTGCGAAAGGGACTGCGGATGCTGTAAAAAAGAAGGTATTACAAAGTTGAACAGGTGGAAGGAGATGCTAAGGGAACCACTTGCTCCAGAACCAGCCGTGGCTGTAAGGCAGGGTTTCCCAAATTTTGGATCACTGGGGAATGTTAGAATTAGAACTCACCCTTACGAAAGGTTTAAGTGAAAACAAGCAGAGTTTGAGCTCTCTTCCCCCCCCCCCCCCCCCCCGCTGTCTTTTTGGGAGTCCCTGTTCTCAGCATGCCTCCTTTTGGAAAGAGCCATGTCCATACTGGGGATTCATGTAGAGGTGCAGAAAGGCAACCTTCTCAGTTTCTGTGGCCTGAATAAAGAATGACTCTGGCACACCTGCACAGAACTACTTAATCTGTACAAGTTTTGCCAACCACAGGGAGCAAGGAATTACTATATGTGGAACACTAAAAAGAATTTCCTCCCCCCGCATTTTGCATCCTATCCACCTGGTCTTTCTACTCCGGTTTCTACATTGTCCATGTATTTCTTAGTTAACCTTCATGGTCTGGGACCTGGATACCTTAGAAACCAGCTGTTCCCATGTGAACCTACCTGTTCTCCATCCTGTTGTAGCAGAGACGACAAGAGATGGGACCTTTTAAGTGGTAGTGAAAGGATTCTGGAAAACTCTCAGATTTATGGAGGAAAAGTCCATCACAAGTTACAAGCCATGATGGGGATAAGCAACCTCCTGGTCTTAGTAATAGGCTATCTCTTAATGCCAGATGCAAGGGAGTGGCAACAGGATACAGGTATCTTGTTGTCTTGTGTGCTCCCTGAGGCATCTGGTGGGGCCACTGTGAGATACAGGAAGCAGGACTAGATGGGCCTTTGGCCTGATCCAGCAGGGCTCTTCTTACGTTCTTATGTTCTCCATTTGGAAATCCATCACTCCTCCTCTCCTGGTGGTTTTAGGCTCTTTGTAGGCACTTTCTGATTTCAGCAAGCTTTTGATTTACAATTCCAAGCTGCTCTTTTAAAGAAAATCATGTGTTCTGATCGGTTTTTTTAAATATGGTTGTGTTGTAGTGCTGCAGTTTTAAATTGCTTATTGGTTTTAAATTGTTTCAATCTTATCATTATTCTGTTTGTTATTATTTGTAAGCCACTTTGAGTATGCCAACAGAAAAGCGGGATATTAGTAATACAAATAATGAGACCTAGAAACTTGTGACCTTCAAAAAATGAAAGTTGCCATGTTCAGGAAGTTTGATCCCAGTGGCAAGGCGAGGAATTAGAGCTTTTTGGGGTATGATTTACATAGGGACACAATAAACACAGTGGTGTGTTATAAGTGAAAACCCCTTTGACAGAGAATTTGGGGATTTAAAAAATCTAAACCTTTTTTATTTTGTTTTTTGGGGGGTGGTCATTGCCCCCCTCGGCTTGTAGCTGGTAAGCCGCTTAGCTCTTGTAAGTATATTTGTGAGTGCCCTTCAGCCCTGTTGCGGCAAGCCAGATTAACCTTTTGTATATTTTCAAGCCAATAAAATCCCATTTATTGGGAGTGAAAGGATTAGCTTCCTATCGGCAAGCGTCAGGAGATATTGGATTGTGCTGAACATGCAGGCACATGTGCATGGAACCGATGACAGGGTAATCTCCATCTGCGATAATAGAAAGGCACAGACATGGGGGGGAGACACACACACACATACACACTAGTGCTGCTGAGACTGAATGGAGAGCAGAATCCGGTGCGTTTGACTGGTGAGAGGATGTTTACCTTGTGCATTCTGATCTCAGCGATGTCATGTTTCCTCTTTGGAAAAGGTGTGTGCGACTGTCCCTGTTGAGTGCTGGGGAGGATATGCAGCTTTATAAAAGAAATTATATTTATTTCCTCCCTCTGCCTTTCCAGCCAAGATTGGATCCCAAAGTGACTTTGTAAAGCACATACAGTTATAACAGTGTGAGTGAGTGAGTGAGTGAGTGAGTGAGTGAGTGAGTGAGTGAGTGAGTGAGTGAGTGAGTGAGTGAGTGAGTGAGTGAGTGAGTGAGTGAGTGAGTGAGTGAGTGAGTGTCTTCTAGCCCCTGGCAGTGGATGGGCATCCTCTGGGTTTCAGGGGGTGAAATGAGACTCAAAGCCAGCCTGGAATCTGCCTCTGAATGGCAAGGGCTCACACCTGGAGTATTAGAAATTATAAGCAAGAGGTGAACACCTCTGAGCATGTGCCAAATGTCTCTCTTATAAGAATTGTATTGCTGGCTCAGAACAAAGATTCATCTAATCCGGTATCCTTTTCCCATCAGAAGCCACCAAACAGATGCCCTGATAGCCCTCCCCTGCTGCTTGTTCTAAACATTTGATATTCAGAGGTAGACAGCCTCTGCACATGGAAGCTCTGTTTAGCTATCATTTCTAGCAGCCATTGAGAGACGGTTGGGGTTCCCTTGTTATGGTTGGATCATTGCCTCGGAGGGTTTAGGTTTACCATAGCTCCCAGCCTCCACAACGGTGGGGGACTGGTTAGGGTGGGTTGCCCTTAGAAAATGATGGCTCCCTGACTGCTCTGGAGGATTTCCGTGGCTCCTCGACTGGTGAGCCTGTTGTGGCTCCGATTGACCTCTGGAATGGGACCATGAGCCCAGCAGTTAACACTATCGTTCCAAAGTGTCCTCTCCTGCTGACTGTTGCTCAGGCAATGAAGTAGTTAGGGAGACAGCTAGAGCTGGAGAGAGACTCAGGGTGAATCCAACCCAACGTGGGCTGGAGCCCATTTAAGGCCTGCTTAAGATGGCGGTGATTGAAATCCTACTTCTCTGTCACCTTTGCATCAGCACAAAGTTGTCCAGCGGAGCTTCTCCCAGTGATGCGGTGCCTGCTCCATTGTAGCCCTTATGGTGGTGAGGATGAACGTATTAGTAGCCCGCTATGGTGGCCAATTTGCTAGACATTTGGCTGATTAGGTTGCTGACATGCCCAGGTGGTGTCTGTTACACCTACTGCCCTGTTTCAGCAGATAGGTTCCAGGTGAGGATGTGGGCAGGTCACGTGGGTCTGAGGCCCAGCAGTCCCTGCTGGGATGCACAGATGCCTTCCAGCCCACCCTGACTCATAAAGGCAACTGGGAGAGGGCTGGCTGGTGGGCACAGTGAATGCCTCTTTGCAGAGGGGCGAGGTGCCATCTGTTTTGAAAGAGGCCATCTTTGGATCCCTTTTCCCTTGATGATCACTGGCCAGTCTCAAATGTGCCATTCCTGGGTTAGGTAATATATTACATACACGCAGTTTAAATAAATAAATAAATAAGCTTCACTGAGGCCACTGTTTTAACTGATGAATAGTTTGCTCATTGGTTAAAATTCACTGACTAAACACTGGAGCCCTCGCCCAGAGTGAAGCCACCTCGGGAGTTGGCTGCCATATAATCCCCTCAGTTAGCCGAGGCATCGCTGTGGATTTCCTGACACTGTGGTGTTAGGCTTTTGTGTGTTTTTTCCCCAGTCGTTTTCCGGCAGCTTAGCCAGAGAGGAAGTGCTTGTAAGTAAACACCGGTGCTGTGGGATCAGGAGCTGGGAAGCCCAGCACGAGGGATGCAGACGGATGCTGTCTCCAGGCTATTCTTTCTGAGACATGCCGCTTCCTGCGGAGAATCACTTCGGAGACTGTAGTACTCGTGACAACTTTACTCTCCTCATTCATTGGTCTGGTGCTTCCTCTGCCACTGGCTTTCTGGGATCCTTTCTATCTTCTCCTACTGCACAAGCCAGGGCGTTTCCATGATTCTCCCCAAACACACACATAGGTCCCTGTATTTTGTGCCCCAAGCTAGAACGTGGCATTTGATGTTGGGAAACACAGCAATAACTTGTGGGCCTTGGTGCCACAAGATGTGGCAGCGGCTGCCTGCTTAGATGGTTTTAAAAGAGGATTAGACAGATTCATGGTGTGAAGGAGGGAGAGTTCTGTCCATGGTAGTTAGTCATGATGGTTTGATGGAACTTCATGTTCAGGGGCAGTCTACCTGTGAATGCCGCTTGCTGGAGACCGTCGGGGGAGGGCTGTTGCCTTCATGCACCCTACTTGCGGGCTTTCATGAGGCATCCGGATGACCATGGCTGGAAACAGGATGCTGGGCTAGATGGGCCTCAATCTCATCCAGCAGGGCAATTAGTATCTTTTTGTGTTGTTGTTGTTGTTTTGAATTTCTATTCCGTCTTTCTCCCCCGTAGGGGGACTCAAAGTGGCTTACAAAAATCAAAATACTGTACATACAAATTCATAAGAACAATTACTATATAACATTAAAAACTCCTAAAACATTGATACAATCTAAAAACAATAAAACACAAAATCAACAGCAACCAAGCTTCTAAAAGAGGGCCGAAGCTATAAAATCTTTAAACTAGGCAGCAGCTCTTCAGGCCCCACCAGAAGGCCTCTAAGGAGGGAGCAATTCATACACTGACCCAAGGTAGGGAATTCCATAAGGTCGGTGCCACTACTGAGAAGGCCCTATTTCATGCCGATGCCGCCGCCCCTCCCACCTCTGAAGGCTACGCACTTTTAAATGGGCCTTCTCCGATTACCTGAGGGGGCGGGCCAGATTGTTCAGAAGTAGGCAGTCTCTCATGGTAGAATCTCATGTGTCTGTAATGGGGTTGGTCAGCAGATGCTCCCTACCCTAGACCAAGTCTGGCCCTGAGAGAGAAACTATGTAGTCCTCCTCCAGCCAATCCGGAGGTAGGAAAAGGGCATGGAGGGAGCAGCACTTGAGGCTTAGGCTTGCCAGTGGGCTGCCTGCAGAGGAAGTGCTGGAAGGCTGTGCTCCACTGCTCCCAACCTCTTCTTAAAGCGTAAGTCACTGACCAGGTATCTTACAAGTAATTGACATGACTGTGCAAATACTCTGTTGGTGATGTTGGCAAGTGTCCTGTTACCGCTACACAGATTTTTCCATTTCCACAACCTAACTCATGGTTTGTAAGGTGTCTTTATAGAGGGCTTTAAAGGAAGATTAGATAATTATGTGGAAGATAGCTCTGTGGATTGCTGTTAGCTGTAAAAGCTAACAGGGATGGGGTTACAATGTCTGCTTGCACAACCTCAGATGGGAGCTATTCAAAATTTGCCCCCTTCCATGCACAGGAATTGTGGTCTTGTTTGTCCTGGCTGCTCAGGTCTTGCAAGGCTGATGGTAATTCTCCTGCAGTTTAGCTCTGAGCTGTGCCTCAGAGTGTGGGCTCAGTTGCTTGAGTCAGGCGCCTTGTCTGTGGGACCCTTCTTTCCCGGGAGGTGGAGACACCTGCCTGTGCGTCTGAAATTATTCTCAGCCACATGATTGCTCACACCTGATTCCTGCCATGTTGGCATTCCCAGGGAAGAGTGGATGGAAGAAAGTGCAGACATAGCTCTGGTCATAAGGAAATGGAAGACAGTGGAAATCTCTGAAAATCCTCCAAGGGGACTCCCATTCCTCTCAGTCATTTCTCGGTTTCCCTGTTTAAGCTGGAAAATGTCCAGGCCCTGCAAAGATGTTTTAAGCTGCCTGGAAATGCTTGCTCTTATTCTGGCTAGGGAGCAGAGTAAATCCTGTGTTATTCCCCCCCCCCCCAATCATGAGCTAAATTATACCAATAAAATTCCAGACACCTGTTGGGGGGGGATTGGTTGGTATACAGATAGTAAAACTTAGCCGCAGGTATGATTTCTGAATGCCTAAAAAAGGAGAGGTGCTGGGGATCATGTTTGGAAGCCATCTGTTCTAGAAGATATGTGGGAATATAGTGCATAAGGGCACTTGGCAGTGAAGTAAATGTACTCTGGATGTACTCAGGAACACTCTACTCCTTGTTATTGCTGAAAATATTCCAGAGCTCCTCCTTGCAACGCACCAGCTGCTTGTGTTGGCCCCACATGTTACCACGTGAACTGCTGCTGTCCCCTGGCTATTGTTATAGAGGTGCACTGTCCCTGAACATGGAGGTTCTTCATAGCCATCATGGCTAATGTCCATTGGGTAGACCTTGTCTCCTCCCAAATTTTCCTAATCCCTTTTTAAAGCCATCAAAGTCAAGGCTGATGTACACCGCACGAATTTCGGTGTGTCTTGGGCGCGTGCGGAGCTGTGTGGCTTCCATTTTATCAGATTGCATTGGAACGCAGGAGATCGGCGCTCTCCCGAGTTCCGTTGCAATTGGTCATGGACCATGCTGATGTTTGGCCATTTTCGGCCAATCAGAAGAAAGTGAGGGCAGGATGTGGAGCGAAGTGTTGCACCAATGGGGGGGCTTTCAACCAAATTGGAGTGCACTTGTGGCGGCAGTAGGAGTCAGTGGAGCCAGGGCGGGGCCTCCTGTCCCTTACTCTCGCAACCCCACAAACGCAAACGGATTTGGTGTAGGTCAGCCTTCAGTGGCCATTCCTGAAGTTGGAAGTGTGGCACTGAACTCCATGAATTACTTAAGCATTCTGTGCAGAAGTCCTTTCTTTGGCCTGTCCTGAATCTACAGCCCATCAATGTAATTGGATGACACACACACCCGCATCCCAAATTCTAGTATAATGAGAGAGAGAGAGAGAGAGAGAGAGAGAGAGAGAGAGAGAGAGAGAGAGAGACTCCTCTCTCTGCTCTTTCTCCAGGCATTGTTTGGTTAAGCTCTGTCATGTCCTCCCTCAGTTAAGGCCTGTGAACTTGTTCTCTTGGTCAGTTTTTCATCCCGTTTGCACAGCTGCCCCAATTGGCAACTTAGCATTCAGTGAAGTGAGCTAGACCAGGGGCAACTGGTCCTGGATCTCTTTCTGACCTCGGCAATATCAGGAATGGGGTGGGGGCTTGTTCAAATGGGAGGGTGAAGCAGTTTTCCTGCCAGCTCCTGGAAAGTTCTCCCCCCTGCCCTAGTTCCTCTTGAGCAGCGGGAAATTGAGGGTATATATAATGTATAATTACTCCTTGGACTCCATCCCAGACTGGGAAGTCGTTCCATCCCTCCTTATCGGGTCTCTTCTTTGCTGAGCCCAATACCCCCAGCCTGCTTATCTCCGTCTTCAGCCCAGAACTTCCTGTCAGGACCTTAATCAGCTCATTAGAAAGCCTTCATTAGATGAAGAAAACCGGGAGTGGACGTAAATTATGATGCGGAAACATGCGGCTCAGCAAGGCTCCCCTACCTGTTTCCTGCTCAAGAGGAAAAGCCCCATCCTCTTGGCTCCCCAGCAGGATGAGAGCTCAGGATCTCTCCCCCTCCTGTTTCCCTTTGGGGGAAAATTGCTATCCCAATAGGCACAGCTATGTGTGCGTGCGTACCGCAAATTGGTCTTCAATCTAGCCCATATGGTGGTAAAGATGAACTTAAAGTCTGAGTAATCTTTTAGCAATTGCAGATTCTCCTTTCCAGAGGTTATAGGGTAAGTTTACGGTCCCCTGTGTGGAGTGGGAATCTACTGGTAGTAGTAGTAGATTCTGCATGCAGCTACCTCAGTTGCATGCCGCAGGTCCTGAGTTCGAGTCCTAGCATTTAACATGATCATGTGATGGGAAAGTGTTCTGCCTGAGTCCTTGGATAGCTACTGCCAGTCAGGGGATATAGTGCTGAGGTGAGGAGGACTGGGCTCAAATGTTATACCAGCTGCTGGATTGAGGGGGGGGGGGGTGACAAACAGCAGGGAAGAGTTGCTCCTATTGGGGCACTTGTGGGCCCTGTTGGAAATAGGATTCTGGACTAGATAGATCCTTGGTCTGGTCCAATAGGGGGTGCAGCTGGGGGTGCAACATTCTCTAATAAAACCAGATCCCCAGCATGCTCTGTATGTGCAGCCACTTTCCAGCAAGGCTCTTTTGATGCTCTTGTGTCATCAGAGGTTCTCCTGCTCCATGTCCCTTTGCCCGCTGACATACAAGTGATGGGGGTGCAAGGCAGGGCTTTCTCAGTAGCTGCACCCTGGATATGAGATTCCCTCCCTTGGGAGGCCCAACTGGCCTAAGCACTACCAGCTTTCAGAAGGGTAGTGAAGACACATTTGTTTCGCTTCCAGCTCTTCTTCAATCCTCTCTGTGGCTTCAGTATTTGAGCTCGAGTGTTAACATCTTACTTGTTTGCTGCCTTTGTTTTTCACCTGTTGTAATTATTCATTTATGCTTCAACACTTTTTGTAATAGTTTAAACATTGCCTCCAGTAGCTGTCCTGATGTTCCCTTAAGCAGGACAGAAGGTTGTGAGATAGAAATAATTTAAATGAATAGGTAAGGCTTCCGGACAGCTGGTAAGGGGACCTTCAGAGAAGCGAGTTCATTTTTCCTTTTGGTCACAATACCATCAGCAGGTATACCCACACTGAACAAGCACCAGCGGCTTGCAAGGCTGCTGTATACCCACATGACACAAACGTTTTGGACCTATTGAAGCCGGGGGGGGGGGGGGGGTTGGGACAGCGAGCCATCCTCTCTGCGCATTCTCTCTGCAGAGCCTGATGGCAAAGGGCAGCTATTTCCAGCTGCCTCCCCTTGAACTTTTCTCTAAACGTTGAGGGAAACAGACCAAGAGTCATCCCCAGCAATGGGGGGGTCCATGGAAAAATGGGACCCCAGAGCCGCCTCCGATGCGATGCTATAGATATAAATGGAATGGAAAATTGCTTCCGATCAGGGAGCGCTGCCTTCTGTGACATGTTCTCACAGGCTCGCTCCGGGAACGCTTAACTCTTTGCACAAATGCAAATCTAGCTCTCAAAGAGAGCCCTGTGTGTGAAGGACCATCGCTCGGTGGGTAGAGCCACCCCTGCTTTGCACGCCCAAGACCCCAGCAGGGTCAGTCCTTGGCAGCCTCTCCGGGAAGGACCCCTGAGCCTGAATGTGTTCTGGGCATCTGATGCTAGAAGGAGCAGGATGTCAGCCAAGGGCTCAGAGGTGAACATGGGAGTGCCTGTACCAGGTCCGGCCCATCCAGGAGCTTCATGTAGCCTGCCAGGCATGGAAACTGCTCCCCCTCTTGCCTGCAGCAGTGAGGCCTGTTCCAGGTAGCGCACTTGGCTAAGCCACAGCCTCGAATCACTGGCTGTACCTTTCTGCAATGCAGCTGCTCTCTGGACCACTGGCTTGTGCCAGTTTATCTCAGGGCCTGTTCCTTAAAATCGCCATACAGGCCAGCCTTTTTTCTGACCTGATCCTACTTAGGATATTGCAAAGATGCCTTTCTATTCATTATTGTTCTGCTTTCAGAACAATAATGTCATGGCACCTTAGAGATGGTCAGCTCTCTGCTCCCAAGGAGCTTACAGTCTAAAGCAGATGGTGGGGAAACAAGAATAGGGAGGGGAGAAGAATGCAGGCAAATACTGTGTGAGCTTGAAGTAAGTGGGTTATTGTTAGGAGTGAAGTCTTAAGGGGATCAGTCAAAGGCCACGTGGAAATGGTGGGTTTTGAGAAAGGCAGCACCATGTACCTGTTTGGGGATTGAGTTCCAGGTATAAGGGCAACAGAGGTGGAGTTGGCTGAGGGCCCACCCCGACTGACCCACAATCTCTCTGTACTGGTGGCAGAAGTTGCACCTAACACACTGTCTGGGAACGAGAGGGGGGGCCAGTGTGGCAGAGGAGCAGCAAAGGAGAAAGAGCAGGAACCTTTGGTTGAATGAGGGTGGGATTGTTGGAGGTCTTGGGCTGGGATGTCATGCAAGACCCAGGGTTGCCAAGGTACAATATTACAATGCTTGGTTGGTGAGTGGAGCAAGTGGAACCAGATGGACTATTGGACGGGGAAGAAGAATAAGAATTAGCCCCCCCTGGTTCAAAATGCAGGGTTTACTCCTCAAAGTATCTGAGGCCAAAATATCAAATACTTCCAGGTTAGCCACCAGAATAAACCCTGCTTCTTGGCCTCCAGAGCCAGTTCCTGACACAGTTCTTGCACCCTGCAGATGCTTGGAAGTGTCAAGACGCCCAACCTCACTCTACGTGGGCTTTCTCCCCACAAAGGTGCTCCTGTGGGATTGTGGAGAGGGGGTTTGGAATGAACGGGACAGCGCAATCCCATCGGGACAAAGTCAGGCGGGAGCCCGGATCATCCATCAAGAATGTGGTTTGAAAGGGGACATTCCAAGTCCCAATTTGGCATGGGAAAATATTTTATCAAAGAGAGCTGGGACGATATGTGAGAAAAAAGAAAATTAGAGATATCTAAACATGAACCCTTGACCCTGGGGCTGCAGAAGCGCTATTTTTAAGGCTTCCCCCAATCATTTTCACTTGTTCCGATCAGCTCTGTGCCCGATGAAATTAGTCACTGGCTGTGTGGGAGATGGAGAGATATCTGGCTTGACTTCTCTATGAGCTGGGAGTTAACCCTCAGAGTCATGGTGAAGAGCTGGGATCTGGCATTCCGCTTAGCAACAATCGGAAGGGAAGGCTTGGTTAGCTTGGTGGGGACAAGTTAGAGAGGAGAGCCAGCGATGTGATTCTCATGAGAGCATGCAGGAGGCAGACTGAGATCTACCGGTTGTTCCCCAGGCGATTTGCAGTAGATCGGCAAGCAGTTTTGGCTCCCAGTGGTTTAATGACAAAAAGGCTGCTAAGCTGTGTATCTCTGAGCCTTGGTATTCCCTAATTGTGAAATGGGATGTAATCGTGCAGACACAAGTGGCTGCTCCTTAAAAATGGTAGGTTAGTAGATGCTGGAAGCCTGGTGTCTGCCCATCCCTGATATATGGCACGTAGTCAGTTTGACCTTGGCCAGGGACATCTGTGCTCTAATCCTTCCTTGACTGACTTTAGACCTGTCACTCTCAGCCTCGCCTCATCCTCCCTCGCAGGTTCGTTGTGAGGAGACTGTGGGCTCATCCCCATGCATGCAGCCTCAATCTCCCTGGAGGAAGGGTGGGGGGGGGGAGATACAAATGTGATTGCAAGAACATTCTGGAGCAACCTGGATCCCGTATTCTGTCCTCAATCATATAATGACATGCAGGCAACGTTTGACATCTGTTCCTCATCAAGAGAGCTGGTGAAAAATAAAACTGGGGGGGGGGGTGATTTTAGACCCAGGGGGAGCGATACTGTCTGGCTGGGTCAAACCAGGCCCTTAACCTGACTGCGAGAGGAATCTTCCTCGCATATGCACTTTACTTCTCTCTGTCCATCTTTTTTATTTTCCTGAAAGCCAGAGCCTGAACAGTTGTCACCCTGGCTCCTCGGTGGTTTGTTGTTTAATTCCTCTTCCCAGACTTTCTCTCCCTTTTGTCTGATAGCATGGCCCCAAAGAACAGGGCTGCCTCCCCCGATAGACCTCATTCCCACACTCATAATTGCTGGGTCACAAGAGGCACAAAAGATGCTGCTGGGCTCCCGGGACGTAGCGGGGAGAGAGACGGGGGGGGGGGGGAGCTTCTGGATTTATTTCCAGGCTGGCTCTTCTGGGTTATCTGGTGAGTCTCTCACTGAAGAAGGTTCTCCCAGTCCTCTTTGGCTAATCCCACCACCCTCTTCTCCCACAGCGACCTGCTCTTCTTTGTTCTCCTACTTTTCTTTGTGACTTGTTACTATCTTTTATTATTAGGGCTGCAACCATTAATCAATTAATTGACTCAAAAGGCACCCGTGATGAATCATTCAACACTTTTGTAGAAAAGGATATGTATAAAAAGTGCAGGTGGCTGGTGGCATATTAGAAGAGGCATTCCCTCTCTTCTTCTTTCACACAAAGAAGAAATGCCTCTTCAGAGATCTGACCTGCTATAACCCATGGGTGGATCATTATGTAGCGCCACTGGGTAGCTGGTGCCCTCTTAAGAGGCGTTCCCCCTCCTCTCTCTCACGGAATTCATTGTGCAAAAATTGTGCCATTTTTTGGGCATCATTTTTAGGATGGAAAGGTGGAATAACGATGTTTAAAGGAAGTAAATACTGTAACACACGAGAAATGGTGCAACTCTACATAATTCATACAGGTTGCTGCAGAATGTGGGGGGTGGGGCACTTTAGGGCAGAATATACCCTGCCTTGTATCCCATTTTGGATAGGAGGGGCTGTAGCTCAGTGGCAGAGCATGTGCCTGCCTGCAGAGGGTCCCGGGTTCAATCCCTGGCAGCATCTCCAGGTAGGACTGAGAGAGACCCTCACCCCTGGAGAGATGCAGACCAAGGTTTGACTTGGCAGAAGGCAGCTCCCTCTGCCATTGTTACAGTTGCAGAAAGTTGCTGAGCAGATAAACCTTTAAAAAACAAAATCAGGTCTTTGTGCAGAGAAGAGCAGAATACCGCCATCTGCAGATGAATGACGCTTCCTCTTTTGCATCACTCGTATTCTGTGTCTTCCTAGCCATGGGAAGGAGCAAGCTGGGAATTCAGGGTACTTATGTCCCACCCCTTGAACCACCAGCAGTCCCTCTGGATTTCAGCACCTTTGCTCATCCAGTTTCAAACCTCTCTCTGTCACCTGGATCATGTCAGCACCTTGGTTGCAGGCACAAGCTGGGGTATGCATCCGCATGAAATGAATAGCCTCAGGGACCAGGCAGAGAAACAAGCCAGCAGAGCTCCCTGGGATGCTGAATTATTGTGCTCAGGGCTGGTGGCTGCACTTATGGGGAGGAGGGTTGCAAAATGGCCAAACGCACGGATTCCCCCTGGCCCATGGATATGCTCATCTGCCCATGGCAGCTTTTAGTGAAAGAAGGGGAGAAATTGGAGCAAAGGGAACAACTTGTCATCCATTCCTTTGAATAGCATCAGCAATAAACCCCTCTTTATTAGTGACTCATAAATCCCTCCAAATGGCACTGCCCCCCTTTGTTATCTGCTCTTATCTGTCCCCGGGAAGCTTTTACAACCCCTTGGACACCCTGTTATTAAGAGTTTGCAATGTGTCAAAGAGAAGACATTGAGGGGGCAGCCCATCCAAGATTAAATGGGCAACAGCCAGTAGCTGTGCGGGGAGGGTACCATTTCAGGCTACAGGGGTTTGGGGTGTGTGTGTGGAGGAATGTGGCATATTTGAGGACCCCAGGTTTTGGCACTCCCTGCCTCCTTAGTCTTGCCTTGCTGGATCAGACTAGGGATCCATCTGGTCCAGCATTCCTGTTTCCCACAGTGGCCAATCAGGTGCCTCCAGAAATCTCGCAAGCAGGAAGGCAACAGCGTGCCCTTGTCACTTGTCTGTAGCATCTCTGAGGACACCTGAAGAGACACTGCTTCTGAACCGTCTAGTCCCGTCTAGGTGATCCGTCTAGCTAAGCATCCCCAGCTGGCTCGGGTTCCCTTCTGCCCTTTCATCCATTCCCCCTCTCTGCTTCTTTCAAGAAAGTACAGTCCTCTTCCAGCCATGGAACCAGCATTAAGTTGCTCAGTGGTTCTTGGAGAAAAAAGTGTTTTTCTGAGGTGACTCTGGTTCAAGGTGTTGGTTTTCATCATGCGCCCCACCCAAAAGAGAGAGAATTTCTCTCCTGTCTTTTTTTATTAGCGCTGTTCTTATTTTCCCTACCGCCTCCCTTCTGTCTGGCTTGCATCCATGCCTTGTCTTCTCTTGATCGTCCACTGCACAAACCTCAGTGTGCTGTTGTTTGTGAGGCAGAAAGCAGCCCCCTCCAGGGTGAACGAAGGCCCTTCTGGGCCAGGAGAACAAAGGATGCCATCATTTCCTTGGAAACTGATTGGGGGAAGCAAATTTTCAACCCCAAAAATGGGGACATGGAACACGAGGAGGTGGTACCTTCAAGCAGTGACAAGTGGAGGCATGACCTTTTGGCTATCTGAGGGACAGAAGAATTATTTCAATTATTTGATGTTATCTCTGTTCTCGATGACCAAAGTGAAGCAGAATCTAGTTTTCAGGGACATATTTTTTATTTTATTTAAAAAGAGTTACCGGTAGTTATATATCCCACCCCATTCTTAGAAAGACCTATCCCTTCTCTGCTTAGCCTCGCCTCCGCCTACCTCCCCACCTTCTGTAGCCTCCCTCAACTGTGTCAAATGTTAGATTGTAAACTTGTCCAAGCAGAGATCCCTCAACTTCTTGTTACTCTGTAAAGTGCCATGCAAACTGACGTCAGTGTATTTAAAAAAGCACATGCGCACTCGCACGCACACACACACACACAAGTCAGGAAAGAATAGAAGCTTCTTGCCTGTCCTTGGTCCTTTACGAATCTCTCAAGCATAACTTCGTGCCTCTGAGGTCTAGAAGCTTACATGTTAAAAAGAAAATGAGAAAATGGAAGCATTGATTCGTAGTTGGTTTCGATCAGCCTTACCACATCCTGTGGCTTTTTTTGCAGAATCTCGGCATATGCTCAGCCTTGATAGTGTCGAGAGAGATGAGAACAGTGAGATGCACCCCTCCTGCCATCTCAGGCAGTACTTGGTACTCCAGACTGGGACAGGTTACGTGGGAGACCCGACAACCGGCACTTACGTAGGAACTGCATTATACAGAGTGAGCCCACTGAGCCATCCAGCTCAGTGTTGTCCCTGCTGTCCTCCAGGTTTTCAGAGTCAGAAATATCTTTCCTAGTCCTACTTGGAGAGACGCAGGGATTTAATCTGGAGCCTTCACATGCAGAGCAGGTGCTATGGCCCCAGAGTGCTTCTGGGCATACGAAGAGAGCATTTTGCTCCCCAGTCACCTGTGATACGAGGATGTCTCTTGGTTTACAGTGTAATTTCTCGGGAGGACCTGAGTGCTGAATTTGGCGAGAGAGGCGAGAGCTGCTTCGGAAACGGGCTCCTGTGCCCTGGGCAGGCTGCCTGCCACCACCAAAGGGTGCCCATTAGAACCCTTGTCTAATTATAGCCGCACCCTCTGGCACTGCGGTCCAGGGGCAGCGAGCGTTTCCTGTGTTGATTCGCACCAGTGGCATGATTCAAGCTGACAAAAGCCCAGGATTTCAGGTTTGGGAAGGTGTCCTCACTTCACCTCTTGCGACATTCCTGGGGAGGGATTCTCACGCTCCATCAGGTGGAGAACATCCCGAAGTCAGACTTCTCACGCCTCCCTTTGTACGTTCTAGCATGTTAGTGTGTTTAAATTAAAAAACACCATGTGCTTCAGTAGATTTCCCCAATTTCTGATAGCTCAGTGTGCGTTTGTTCTGAGAAAATTGGAGCCATGCAGAGTTCACAGAAAGCAAAAAGGTTTATTTTCAAAGTAGGCAATGTAGGTATTTGCACTCCCCCAAACCTCCCGTGTTTCTGTGCAAATCACTGATTTGGGCGTGCTTCTTAATGGGACAGAGAAAGCATAGCAGGGTGACTCACACAGAGGCACAAAGGCAACCTCCTCCAAGGGCAGATAATTTAGCTGTATGTGTGGGCCAAATGATAGATCACATTAATTGTGTCATTGGCTGTGGTGTGATTGTTTTTCTTTGGTAAATCCTCAGAGGAGGGAGGACACGACAAAGCCACCGTGCTCCGAGCCAGTGTTCACAATTTATACCCACCCCACAGATGTTATTGATAAAACAAAAAACAATCCCATCATGACCAATTGCACATTTAATGTAAAATGTAGTTTAGCAATCTGTGTCAGGGGTGACTGAATGATATAGATACTATCAATGAGATAGATACCATAGAGGCTGGTTGGAAGAAACTAGGTCAGAACAGCAGCTCATCCAGAATGGAACAGAGTGGATGGCTACCTTGGGTCTTAATTATTTCATGGGCAATGCAATCCTGACTAAAGGTCCGCAGACAGCCCCAGGGCCGCCCAATGGATCCTATCCCTGTTCCGGGCTGATCATGATCGGCCTGGAGGTCTACTCAGGGGAAGGGAACGTTCGTCCCCTTTCCCTGATGTAGCGCAGGGAGGCCCCAATGGGCCTCCTTGGATATCTGCCAGCTCTTTAGCTGACAGAAGTCTGAGGAGGCCGTGTAAAGGTCTCGCCGGAATGGGACGGGGATATGGCGGCTGCCATCACCACCCCCTCCCGGGCCGTCTTGACCAACCACCAGCCTCCCTTGCCACCTGGACTGCCTCTGCTGGTGCTTCCCTTATCTTCTCCAGTTGGCCGCAGGGACGATCCGGCGTCAGAGTGAGGGCTGCCGGCCTCTGTGCCAGCAGCCCTTACTCACGAGGCATTGCAAACATGCTTTATGGTACGTTTGCAACGGCTTAGTGCAGCGGAGCACTCGCTCTGCCGCTCTAAGTTTACGGTGGATTACACCGTCATATGCTTCTCCAAGAGGGCCCAGTGGTGCAGCCAACCTTGCTTCGCAACCAGTGGTCCCAGGTTCTGTCCCTGGCAACATGTCTAGATAGGGCTGGGAAGACCCCTGCCCAGAACCCTGGAGAGCTGCTGCCAGTCAGTGTCCAACAAGACTGAGCTAGGTGGACCATTGCCTGACTCCGTATAAGGCAGCCTCCTATATATTGCAGAGAGAAGACTTTTCCAGCCCTCTTGAATGTAACCAGAGATAGATTTTGTGTATGTATATGGTGTATGGATATTTTTCATCCCTCATAAGAACATAAGAAGAGCCCTGCTGGATCAGGCCAAAAGCCCATCTAGTCCAGCTTCCTGTATCATACAGTGGCCCCACCAGATGCCTCAGGGAGCACAAGACAACAAGATAACCTGTTTCCTGTTGTCACTCCCTTGCACCTGGCACAGAGAAAACCCACTTCTAAAACCAGGGATTCTAAAATCCCTCTTTCACCTCTGGTCAAAAGAGACCTTGGGGTTGACCAAGAGCAAACTGTTGGGATAAATGCCCCACCACCACTACCACCAGGGAGAGAGAGAGATCTGTCTTTTCACACTTACTTGCAGTTCTGGGGGGCAAAGCCTAGCCACTTCCAAACCATGTTCCCCTCCCAAAGAGTACTGTGCCATTGCCAGGCATTCAGATCTGGAGGATCCCCTTTCTCTGGGGAACTGCTGTCACTTTCTCACAGTCACTCAAGGATGTGGCTGACACTGACAATCTAAGATGTTGAGGTGTCAGTTTCCTGTTTGCAGCCGTGGGAGGAGACACTGCCCCCCCCCATGGAGAGAGAGAGAGAGAGAGAGAGAGAGAGAGAGAGAGAGAGAATGAGTTGTCTCCATCCTGCTTGCCCCCCCACCAGCGAATCCACCGCTTCTCCTCCTGGACCAGAAAGGTGGGCAGAATGACCCCCTTGCTGCTTCCTGCTGAGGATAGAGGGGCACGTGCAACTTGCCTCGGGACAGAAGGGTGTCATGTCATCCTTACCAAGAGGCTCCAGGTGAGCTGCAGATGCAGTGAGATACATCTGCATTTGTGCCATTTCTATGTTGCCCTCCTCTTTTAAGGAGCACAGTCTGGCATACAAGGTTGTTTCCTCAAATTATAATCATTAAAAATATTTACCTATGCTGCTTTTCAATCATTTAACAGAGCAAAATAAATGGAAAAAGAGCTCCTTGCCCTAGAAGCACTCAGATTCTTGAGAAGAGGCACAAAGGAGATGCTGGAAAAGGTGCTGTGCTGGGGTCTGCTGTTCTCCTCCCAAATATAAGAGAGTCCGCCACTTGAAAGGGCCTCTTAGCCCAGCTAGCTTTGCGTACAGAAGAGAAGGTCCCAGATTCAGTCCCTGGAAACATTTCCATGTAGGCAGGGAAGAAACCCCAGAGAAACTGCTGCTAGTCTGTGTTTGACTGTGCCAAGCTCGATGGAGCAGGGGTCTGACTCAGCCGGAAGCAGCTTTCTATGTTCCTATGTATCACTAATGCATCATCAAAAGACTTGCTCTCAGCCTAACCTACTGCACAGGGTTGTTTGTTGGAGGGCTGTTTTTTTCTGAAAAATCAAGTGGTTTACGTTTCAACAATTTAAAATATAGCAAACATAAAACACCATCAAACAATATGTGTAAACATGGTTGTGAAGACAAAGGCAAGGGAGATCCTGAGTTTGCCACCCTGAGTTTGCCACATGCTCTTTGGAAAAAGAAATGGAATAGAAAAATGAGGAAGTGTCGTCGTCGTCGTCGTAGTAATATAATTACTAATATTAATTAAAATAAAAGATACAGAGCATCATTTGGAAAGCTGCACCAAAAGTTGCACCAGAAAATGGAGCAGTGCTTTTTAAGCAGTAGCACCAGTATTTCTAGTAGCCCTTGAAGAGGAGATATGGTTTGGGGGGGGGGGGGATGAAGGGTACAGAACGAAGGAGAGATCAGGAGGCAGCAGCAACTGCCTCTCCCTTCCTGCAGGGACATCAGTGGGGCGAGCTGCTCACCCCTCTGCACAGCTGCTATCACTGGTGATAGGGGTGGGATTGGCAAAAGGATACTTTTGGAAAAGTGGTACTTGCAGAACCAAACCACAGTTGGAAATCACTGCAGTAGACCCTAACGAAGTAATCCGGATAAAGCACAAGCAGAGACCCTCAGGCCCAGGAATGGAATACACACTGCCCTGCGCGCACATTGTGTTTCACTTGACTGGACACTGGTTCCTAGGGCTGAGTCAAAATCCCCACCCATTTCACCACCCCATTCAAAGGCAGTGGAATGGGTGGAGAGGGAGTATTTTGGCAGGGCAAAAGGGGAGCCTTCACAGGAGTGGCTGCATGCCTTCTCCTGGCTGGTGGTCACCCTCGGCCCTGTAATATCCCCCAGAATGATGCGACATGATGACATAATGTTGCCTTGAGAGGAATTGTGGGAGAAAAATGGCAGCCAGTAGCCTGGAGTTGGAATGAACGGCAGCAGGGATGGTTTCACCCCCTCCTCAGTTCAAGCCTCAGTCCTCCACAGAGAACGTTTGCCTCTGCCCTGCTTCCTGCACACAGAAGTGCCTGCTGGGTCTCAGTTTGTCAGGTCTGCAGAAGCTGCCGGGTCCTCTGAGGAGCTGACCTGCTGATGGGCCTCCCCTTCGACAAGAGCACGCCAAGAGGCCAACTGTTAAAAGGAGATTAACTGGCTCTCAGCTGAAAGAGAGCAAAGAAGTTTGGTGTTTTCCAGAGGGGAAGGGACTCGCTGTCGCGGTCAGGTCTGCAACCACTGGCGGGTGTGAACTTCCTCTCCCAGCACTTTTCTCTCAGCCACTGTGACGTCTTTGGCATTCACCCACCAGCTGAAGCCTGTGATAGCTTTGATCTGGTGTCTCTCACAAGGCACCTGATGAGGAGTCAGTCAAACACGTATCTCGTATGTTTTTTTCCCTGCTCATCCTCTTTCTTTTTGAAAACAGTGGGAACAATGTTCTCCCTGTGTTCTCCAGAATCCAGGGTCACTCAGTGAAAATAATTGGCAGTTGAGAACTTTGTCACACAATTCACTTATGGAACTCACTGCCACAAGGTGCGGCAATGGACATTGGCTTTAGACGGCTTGAAAAGGGGAGCTAGGCAAATTTACAGAGTTTGGGTCTCCAAGCTTTCAGCTGCTAGGGCCACACTACTCAGTCTTGCTCTTTTGGCTGCTGAAGCCCATAAATTATATAAAATATCTATATTTTGAACATAACTGTTAATGTTCAAAGTAGGAGACAAATACTGTATTTGCAAGTGTGTTAATTTAATTTAAATTGTTTATTATAAGGGAGGCGTGCAATTATAATGCCATCAGGCTCAGGAGACTGGTAGCTTGGGAACCCCTGTCATAGGGGAAGGACAGGTCTGTCGCTGGCTATTGCCTCAATAGAACCTCTGTGTTCAGTGCCATGTGATTCTTGAGTGCTAGATGCTGGGAACATTAATTGGGTGAGGGCTATAGACTTCCTGGAGGCGAATGGTTGACCCCTCTTGGAAGCAGGATTCTGGACCTGCCTTGCTCTGATCTGGCCAGGCTCTCCCTGTGGTGTTATGTGCAGGAAACGTAGTGATGGTAGGCAGGGGCGTTCCTAGGGCTTGCTTCACCTGGTGCAGGAGGTCAGTGCGTCACCCCCATGATGACCCTTCTCCCATGCAGTGGGTGGGGAAACGCATCATCGCCCCGCCCCATGCCATTACCCCACCTCCCGTTTAATCAAAATTACACCTTTAAATTTACAATATTATGCGCACAGCCTAATGTATGTTTGCAGCCTAAACAGAGGCATCACAAGGGTTTGCGTCACCCACTATGAGAGCATTAACTTAATTTTTTTAATTTATAACAGTACAGGTAACTGTAACCAACTCAGCTCTCAGAACAATCTCAGAACAATCAGTCTCATTTGTGTTTTGAGTTAAGGAAATCTACTTTTTGTTACACAAAGAAGTTGTGTTTTCTGTTTCCGGGTATTTGGTCATAACATTTGATAGGATACAGATATTTAGAAACTGTTTGTTTCATTGCATTCTACATGGGATTATGCATCGAATGATATATAACATGATGGTATAATTCTTAACGACAAAGGTAAAGCAAGATGGGTGGGAATGACTCCTTGAAGTTTTCTGTACCATAGAATCACATTCAGACCTAAGCCGTTTAAACAGCAGTCAGGGTTAAGGGTGCTAGCTGAGATGAATCCTGCTTTGGCCAAGCCCTCCTTCAGTCTTCTTCAGTGGGCCCCCTTGGTGTCCGACTCCTGGAATCATAGAATGTTAGAGTCCAACCCCATGCTTGGTGCAGGCAACTACTACAGCATTCCTGATAGGTGGCCATCCAGCCACTGCTTGAAAGCCTCCAGCAAGGGAGAGCCCACAATTGCATGAGGCAGCCTTGATTGGCTGCAATATTTATGTGATAAGCGTTCAACATGGGGGGGGGGGGGTTCTTGTAGCTGCCCAACCCCCAGGCAGCATAACTGGAGCCAGGGAAACCTGTGACCTGTGCATGGCTACTCCAGCTTATGGCACTGGGCTGAACTGCATAGGTCCTGTGTACACCTTTTCAATCTTTTTCTTTGGAATGAGGTGACCCCTTTGTCACTATGTCTGAGAGTTGACAATCTGCTTTTCAACTCAACCTCTTCTCAAAACAGAGAACTCTAACAAACAAAAACAAAAAAACCCAAAATCTATTGGAACATCCAAGGGAAAGAAAACAAGATAAATGCAACCTGCTTTATCCTAACAGCAGGGAGAAAAAGCTGAACTTCATCACACTTGGAGGTTAAATGGAAAAAAAAAAGAGAAGGGAGGTTGTGGAAAAGATGTTGAGTGAGATTAGACCATCAACCTGTCCTTGGCAGCCACTGTTGGGTGTTTCCCACAATCCCTCTTAAATCTTACCCCCTTGACAATTCAGAACTGCACATCCAAAAAGGAGAAACTCCAGAGTTCACAATTTGTCATTACTTTATTTTGGTCCCTGTGAGGTTATTTTCCCAGAGGGAGAAAGCAGAAGTGTCCTTTGAGGACCCTGGTTGGCGGGGAGCCATCGCGATGGAGAGAGAGGAACATTTGCAATCAGTGTCCGGCGTGGAAAGAAATGGCAGTGGGGGAGACGTGCAGAATATCAATCCCTTCCTTTCCGGCAGTCTGTTCTGCCTCCCACCTTCTCAGGCCCAGAATTCCCTTGCAGTGGCGAACCTGTCCTTAAATATAATACATACTATATGTTGATTTACTTTCAATAATTCAGTTTAATAAATTTTCTTAACGATATATTATATACTCATCAGGTGCCTTGTGAGAGACACCAGATCAAAGCTATATATATGTACACCAGAGTGATGGAAAGTGGACCCACTAAAATTCTTGCTACTATTAAGAAACACTACACACCACTTTTCAACAAGAAAACGGTCACAGTTTACATAGCTAAATAATAAATAAATGGTTCCCTGTTCCCAAAAGGCTCACAATCTTAAAAAAGACACCAGCAACAGCCACTGGAAAAGACAGCATGCTGCAGTGAGGAGGGGACAGTTGCTCTCCCCCTGCTCAGTGTAAGAGAGATGCCACTTTAAAATGTGTATCTTAACCCATTTAGCAGATTAGCACTCCCTCTTCTATCAACTATTACAGGACCTCCAGCTTCCTTTGCATCTCTTCCTGCTCTTGTGCCTTTTTTTTTGCTCCTCCACTCTGAGCATGTACAGAATTCCATTCCCCCTCACTGCTAAGCATCCACAGCCTGCCCCCCTCGCATCTTGGAACAAAGCAACATGTGGTTGCTTTGAGGCAGATAAATGTACAAAGCCATCTTTTATTGGGCCCAAGTTTTTTTTTCCCCTTCGCCTGGCTTAGCATCATCTGTCCTGGCAAAAGCCCTCCCAAGCCTGCTGGCAATTGAACCCAGAGCCATTTTGAATGCGAAGCATGTGTTCTGCAATGAGCTACAAACTGCAGGAGTGAGCCTCAGCACTCTCCCCCTTTCTACTTATTTCCTTTCCTTTTTGCATCTTTGTTTTCAGAGCTTTACAAATACAATTGGAAAAAATGACAGGTGAAGAGTTAATGGGGCTGCTAGACATTATAGCAACTGCAGGCGGAGGCATCATGTAAATATGGATGCTATGTCAGTCAAGTACTGTAGATTGACTCCTTAGAATGCGCACACCTGCATGCCTCCTTTTTCCAGCAAACAAGTCAGTCTTCTTGCCTCCTGCGAGCTGCTTGCATGAGGGGCCCCCTTTTCTTCAACCTCCTGTAACACACGCGTGTGCTGGAACACGCACTCTCCTCAGTGGGAAGTTCCCAGCAGTGGACACTCCTCTCTCTCTTTCTCTCGGAGGCTGTTTTTTTTCCCACTGCTTTCGCTGTGACTCAAAGCTGCCGGCCAGCCCTTCCCCCCACTTTCCCACACTGCTTAGCAGTCGGCAGGTTCTCACACTCGGCTCCCATGGGGGCCCCGTCTGCTCAAAGGCAGGCATGTCCGCCTGGCCTAGCACTCTTCCTCCTCTAACCCCCCCTTTGCCTTTGCCGGTCAGGAAAACGGGCCTCCCTGCCTCTCACTGCTTAGTCCAGGCTTGACACTTCCCTCCTCGGCAGCGCACAGCCAAAAAACCGGAGAGGGAACAAGTGCGGCAGGCTGCACAGCCGGACTGCGGATATCCGACCTTGCCAACCTGCCGGAATTGTACATGCCGGTTGCCGGATTTTTGTCTTCCTGGCCAATATGTCTAAAGCCAGCTGTGTGGGGAAATGGTATACATTCATGTTCTCATTCCTTCCTGACTACACTTCAGCCCCTCTGCCTAGGAGGTTGAGCCCAGCTTCTGTTTTCTGACTTGCTCTCCTCCCTTTGGGATATGAGGAAAGTATGTCCAGTCCTGCCTTGCAAGGCTGTTGTAAAGAGGACTGCAACAAAGAAGCACTTCGAACACCCTACAGTGCTGCACAAAACACTTCAGAATTTCTCATTTAGAGTTTTTTTTATAAAGCAGAAAAATCAACACTGATGGAAGGAAAGAAGGGAGGGGATCCACGTTAAATACAAAGCACGTTTCATTCATACTCAGAACAAACAAGCAAAAATTATGCTTCCGCGTTTTCAAAACAAGATACCTATCCATGATATTTCCAATGCACCATAAGTAGAGGTGTTTGTTTCTGTTGATAAATAATAAAAAACAAAAAAAGTAAAATATTTGGGTTTTTTTGTGCAATATTAACAATTTTAAAATTACATCAGGCGCAATTACACTTAATATATTTAAAATTACATCAGCTGCTGCCCCTGGACATTCGCTCCCGGCTGGGGTGGACTGCGGGCTGGCCCTGGTGAGGCTGCTGCTGTCATGGCTGCCTCAGAGCATTCTGGGGCGCTTCTGGGCCACAGCTGCCGGTGAACCCGGAATCTTTGGGTAGGTTGCGACTGCAGCGACAGAGAGCCAAGGCAGAGGCGTCTCTCACCGCGCTCTCCGACCATCTCCTCCTACAGTCGCCCAGGGGCTTTAGCGGGATGGGAGGGTTTGGCCCGGTGACACGGGCAGGAGAACCAGGTGAGGGGGGCGAGGCAAACCAGGGGATTCTTTTAGGTACGACCAGCAGGCTGGAAGGGACCTTACAATTATTGCAATGGAATGATTTGTTGTTTTTGGATTGAAGACTGCAATGTAATGATATTAAACCTGATATTGATGCTTAAGAATTTGCACCTGTGAATAAAAACACAAAACACCACATTTTTGCATTTTAATTCAACACATTTTCAAATAAATAACACAATTTTCAAACCTCTAAGTTAGTACCTCAACCTCCTTCCATAAACACCGGACATAAACGGGAAAGCTGCTGCATTTATCTTACTTATTTCCTTGCATGTTTTAAATGGTGGGTTTCGGTGGTGGTGGTGGTTGGTGTGTGTGTGTGTGTGGGTGTGTTTGCTTGCTTGCTTGCTTGCTTGCTTGCCTTCCTGGCTTTTCTGCTGCTTTGTGCATCACAAAGAAGCCAAGCTGCCCCTTTGGCCGCAGTGACCCCTGGTGCCCCACAGCCCATCCTAACCCCTTCCCAGGATGTCCAGAAATCCCCTGGCCTTCTATCTCCATCTGTTTGGAGAACAGTTTAATCTAACGAGATTAACTTTGGGAGGGAGGGTCTCTTCTTTGCTCTCCCCCCACTTTTTTTTCTTTTTCTTTCTTCTTTCTTTTACAAAAAGAAAGAAAGAAAACAGCTTTGGATTTTAGCACAATGGAACAGCAAAACTGTCGTTTGTAAGTGGCACAAGCTATGGAAACTGTTTTGTTCCCAAAGCTCGCTGGCGTGGGAGGAGAGGCTCGCCCTGCCCCAAACCCTGCATTTAATGTAGACAGGTTAACGTGAGGAAAAGGAATGGGACCATTTAAGAGCTAGTCTTGAGAAACTGGGTTCTTTTCAATGGCCAAAGAGTCTGGAGGGATCAAGCGTCACATGGGAAAGGAACTGCTGTTCCACCCAAACACCGACCCCTGACACCTCTGCAATGTTTTAGCCCAGTGGTCAAATGTGTAGAAGGTCCCAGGTTTAAAGCTTGACACCACCAGGTAGGACTGAGAAAGAAAGACCCCTTTCTGAGACTGCGAGAACGAGAACCTCTGCCCAGATCAGAGATCTCACTCTGGCTCTAGCCTCCTTAGTGATATACTGCTAGTCATTGGGGTCAGGCAGCCAGTTCACGCTGCAAAGAGGGGTGTTATCAGTGGCTCCCCACCTGTCCCCAGTTTTGGAATTTTCTCCTGCTGGAGACTTGCCCAACCCAAGCACCTTTTGAAGAGGTTTGCAATGCAGATCTGTTTGGGCTCACTTTGAGGGGCTCAGAGTCAAATCAGGACAATCGTCAGTGTCAATGAAACAATTTTAATAAGTTGGAGGTGGGGAGAGTGTTGCTTTTCCTACACACTTCAGGCCTTCAGAATGAGGGGCAGGCTAGAAATCTGGACCAAAAAATCAGAACGTAAGTGAAGATGGGGCGCTGCCTTTTGCTGAGTCAAAGCTTTGGTTCCTCTACCTCAGTATTGTGAGCACTGACTGGCAGCATCACTTTAGGGTTCCAAGCAGAGGAGGTCTTTCCCAGCCCTTCCTGGAGATGCTGCTTGGGATTGAACATGGGACTTTCTGCATGCTCAGCTGCAGTAACAGAACTCACTACAAGATGTGTTGACAGTCACTGGCTGGTTTAGAGGCAGTCTACCTCTGTAGTGGTCTGGAGATTTGAACCCTGATCTAAGTCCAATGCTCTGTTTACTATCTCACCTTGACATATGTATGTGCCACTAAATCTATCTTTCTTGAATTCTCAAAAACAAGCAGTTAAGATCTCTGAAAAAAAATTAACCATTTGCTGTCATCCCATCCCTGGGAGCAACCAGTGGCCGGTTTTTGTCCTTCAGTTCTAGCCACAGAGGTCACCCTCCACCTCCTATGGAAAATAAAATTTTGCTGTGCCCCACACGGTTTTTTTCCCAGGCGATCAGAGCCATCAAATTAGTCCGGCTAATCGAAGCCAGCTGTTTCCTGCTTGCTTTGCTGTGCTGCTCCTGGAACGTTTGTTTTAAGTAGGTAAGACCTGGATTTCCGGAGAGGGGCAAACAGCACTGGCATTCTCCCCTCATTAACCATTTCGGGGCCCTCAAGTGACTGCCAGCTCAAGTCTCCCCTTCCAGCTCCTTTAACAGTTTTTCCTGCCAGTGCCGTCACTGTTCCCCAATCACATCCTTGATCGGACTGGGCAAAGAATGCAGTGAGATTCCGGACATTCCTCCAGAGGAAGCCGCTCTTGTGTTGGAACTCCTGTTGACAAGACTGAGACCCACCCACCGCCTGACGAAATCTCCCTGTTTGAAAGACGCTTGACAGCCTGGAAGGCAGGCTGGGTGGGCCCCGCCAAATAATCCGGCAGAATCTCTCTGGCTTTGATCCCTTTGAGTGGAGCGGCTGAGATTTCGCTTGCTGGGTAGAAGCTTTGGAGTTCCACAGAAATCTGAAAAAATTAAAGGACAAAATGTTGTCCTTTCTGTCTCTAGTACCCTTCAGGCTCATGGGATACTTAACAGCTCAAGAACCTCTAAAATGTTACACATGAAAAATATTTATAGCCCACATCTCAAGGTGGGTAGCAGCTTAAGGGCCTTCAGATTTGATGCTAAGTTTGTTAAGATCCACTTTGTAGTTGTGGCCTTAAAAACACATTAGAAATACAGTAGAAAAGTCAATAAATACATCTCCTGATTCTGTGTTAGGTAAAGGTGACCCCTGACAATTAAGTCCAGTCGTGTCCGACTCTAGAGTGTGGTGCTCATCCCCATTTCAAAATCAAAGAGCCAGCGTTGTCCGAAGACGCCTCCGTGGTCATGTGGCCGGCATGCTCCTTGCTGCAGCGCATAGCATGCGGCTGGAACATGGAGCGCTATTTACCTTCCCGCAAGCGGTACCTATTTATCTACTCGCATTAACATGCTTTGGAACTGCTAGGTTGGCAGGAGCTGGCCAAGCAACGAGAGCTCACCCCATCGCGGATTCGAACTGCCAACCTTTCGATCGACAGCTTATGGTTCAGCGGTTTAACCCACTGCGCCACCCACTGGTGTTACCCCCTCTATTATTCTGTTTGCTTTTGTAACTCCTCTGAAACGCCTTTAAAAACCAGACCAAGTCAAGCTACCCTGACCAGCTCAGCTCATGAGGTCAGATCCCATAAGAACATGTGACCACCCCTTCTGGATCAGGCCAATGTCCATCTAGTCTACACTGACCAACCAGATGCCCCCAGGAAACCAACGAGCCGGATATAAAGTCAAAAGTCTTCCTCTGTTTTTTGTCCATGGGAACTGGTAGATTGCTTCTGAACACGGAAGTTTCACTTGGTTATCACGGCTAATAACCACTGATGGGAAGGTAGGAAGAGCTCTTTTAGAAACGATTGCCTGTGCCGCCCCCCTGCTCCAAGGTGTGTACTCCTCACATACCCAGGTGCTTAAACTGGGAGTGTCAACCCTGCCAGGGGCACCAGGGAAGGATTTGAGCCGGGCATCCCCTCCCAGCTGAGATTAAAGGAGGGGAATGTTAGGGCAAACAGCCTGAGTCCTTTTGGGCTTTGAGTGACAAGGGGGGACTCTGCAGCTGCATTCTTTGGGGTGCCCCTCCTCTGTCTTGTCTCACTCCACCAGCCTGCCCATTGACAGGAGCTGGCGGTCCCCAAAATGCCCAGGATGCTGTGAACATCAGAAGAGATGGGCAAAGAAGAAAAACCAAACTGGGAAAGAGAGTTTCCCTTCTTGGACTGGGCTGCTCCAAACGCCTGCGCTCTCTCAAGGCACTTACAGCTGGGCTCCTGGGCCCCCCTTGATTGAAACCAGTTTCCGTTGTTTATCCCTAACGCCGTGGTTGTGAATGAGCACTGAGGAAAATCATCCCTCTTGACCCACGACACCCAAGATGGCCCATCCTGAGTGTCCAGCGCCTGAAGGGAAGGGGAAGGGAGGCATTTCTCTCTCTCGCTTGTCATGCTAGAACTCAGGGCTGCCCAATTAGATGGGTTCAGGAGAGCCCCAAGAGAGCCCCTGACATGCCACTCATTTCATGGAATTCAGGGACACAGGATGCTGTCAGGACTGCTAGCTTTCAGCTGGCTTTAAAGACAACTGTAGATAAATTCATAGGGAATATACATCTACCAACAGCTACTAGCTGGGGGTGGAACCTCCCTGTTCAGTAGTAGCATACCCCTGAAAATTGAATGCTACTACAAGCAGGAGAGGGGTGTTGTCTTCACACCTGTACATGGCACCTTTGCAGAGGCATCTGGTTGGCTACTGATGGAACTGCAGTGTTCAGAGCATCCTGGCTTACGTATTAGAAAACAAGCAAATTTCTAGTCCCTGTGGTTGTGATGATAACGTTTGTGGGCACAGGGAGATGAGGGGCTTGTAGAATCTTGTAAGCCAGATAGGGGCTGAGCAGGACTTTGGACAGGAATTCTCAGCTTGTATGCTGGGGGCACGTTAGTGGGCAAAGAGGGAAATTAATTCGTCTCCTATAAGTCCAAAGTGCCAACCTATAGAAGAGGCTTCCCATTGTGTCTCTGTGTGATTACTGTGCTGACCTGGTCTCCTTTCATTCAGCTTCTGCCAGGGGCGGAGGTGCAGATGCTTTTACTGTATTTTCTGCATTGGTTTGGTGGGATCATTCTGTACCTCCTGACACAGAGACATGGCTGAATGCCCCACCATCCCAGAAGACTGCCCATTGCTTCTCTGATGGTCCATTACTATGAGCAGGTTTCCTTACCACTCAGAACAGCAACTCAGACAGAGGCATGAGGGTTGGGCTCTTCAGAAGATGAGTGATTCAGACTCTTGCACGGGCTCCAAAAGCAAACCTTCCATTTTAATTCAGACCAATTTTTTAAAAGCTCTCCAAAATGCAGGAGCCTGACTTGAGACTTCAGTCAAGACTTGCTCCTGTGCTTGCAGTAGCCCAGTGAATTGTGCAGGATCAGCAGACAGGTGCCGAGCAGCTTGCTTTCCCTAGTTGCCCTCTTGGTCCCCAGCTTGCCTACCTTGTGCTCCTCCTTTCAGGAAAATGATGGCACCTGGCCTAGATGCCTTTAAAAGGGGTTTGGATAGATTCATGGAGGAAAAGACCATCACAGGTTACAAGCCATAAGCAACCTCCTGGTTTTAGGAGTAGGTTCTCTCTGTGCCAGGTGCAGGGGAGTGGCAACAGGATCCAGGTATCTTGTTGTCTGTGTGCTCCCTGAGGCATCTGGTGGGGCCACTGTGAGATACAAGAAGCTGGACTAGATGGGCCTTTGGCCTGATCCAGCAGGGCTCTTCTTATGTTCTTATGAAAAGGCGAGTTATAAATGCCTCCAGTGAACAAACCAACAGTGTAACGTTCCAGTCTCAAAATCCAGTCACTGTGGCACGGGATTGTACTCCGCTCCCTACAGGCCGTGAATAGCGGCTGCATTATCAGAGAGCTGAGACACAGAAAAGTGTGCATTTGCAGTTTCTACCTGCCAGGAAATAGGAATGCAACACGCCCTTTGCCTTTTTGGCTTCCTAGTCTAAACCATTTCTCCCAAGACTTGTTCTGAATATCTTCTGCAGAGCTCTGCGTAGCCCTGGGGGACAGAGCGTCTCTGGTGTCAGCTGAATTCACAGGCTGGAATAACCAGAGTTTTGCTGAGTGGAAAAGAGGGAGACGGAGACAGAGATGGGTCACCTCAGATAAGAGGCAGAAAATCCAGATCTAGCAATAGCTGCTTAAAAAAACGTGAGAGTGTGGTTTTGAAACGAGAGGCGTGGAGGTGAACTCCTGACATCATTTATTATTATTAATGTTGTTGTTGTTGTTGTTGTTTTCCTCCAAGGAGTTCAGAGCAGCTTACTGTTGGCTCCCCTCAACTCTCCTCACAGCAGCCCTGTGAGGTAGGCCAGGATGAGAATGAGTCTCTCAAGGCACAGTTTCTGTGCCGATCTCCTTCCCCCACTGGACAGGTAAGCTATATCAGAGATAAGTAGAAGGCTGACAATGGTCCTCTACCTGGTGGCTGGACGACTTGCAAGAGGATATTAGGCCAGGTGGACTTTGACTTGACCCTGGAAGGCCCTTTCTGTGTTCTTCAGCAGGAGTACAGACAGCGTGGCTTACTGGTTAGAGTATTGAGTGAGGACCAGGGAAGCCCAGATTGAAATTCTCCCTTGGTTGTGAAATGCACTGTGTGACCTCGGTACAGTCCCTGTGCTCAGTTGAACCTACCTCACAGGTTTGTTGTAAGGATAAATGGGGGGCACACCATCCTGAGCTCCTTGGAGGAAGACAGAACTTTAATTCATAATCAGATTAACCTGGGAGAGGAAGCAGGTGATAGAGACTCTCCCTAGTGAGTAGGTGCCACCCCTTGACTTTCTCCCCTAGAAGGGAATGGCTGCCATCCGCTCTTCTGGGTGAAAGCAAAGGTGAACGAAATGTTGCATTGTGGGGGGAAGAGCAGGACCTTCTGTGGTTGCAGTTGCAGCTGCTACCCGCCATTGCCTGCTAAGCCACCCAAAACCCAGTGGGGAGGCTTATGAAGAGGCAGTGGGGAGCAGGCAAGCAAGGAGCACTCTCACCCATCCGCTGCCTAGTCGCACCCAGCTGGGAAAGCTAACCGCGAACTGGGTAGCAGACAGGGAAGAGTTCCCTGCCCCTGCTGTTGAGGGTGTAGCATGAAGGAGGACCCAGCCTCCTAGAAAGAGCTGCAGTTCATTGCTTCTGAGAGCAGGCCCTGCTTGGCTGCGGAAACGGCCAGCGCTGCTTTTTAGGAAATAAAATGCCAGAGTTTTATTGTCATGAGCGATGCTTGGCCTGCTTCTGTTTACAGAGAGAGTTTAGCAGCTCCCAGGTCACCAGTTAAAGTCCTCTTGGCAGGCGGCGGCTAAGTCGGTAGCAAAGGGAATGTGTTGGCCTCTTTGCTCTAAAGACCAGGCATAGGCAAATCAAGATGGTCATCACTGCAGAGATGTCATAGCTTAAAGGGAGGTCTGACCTGCAAGGTGAAGATCCATCCCTGGGTTTCTTGTAGGCAGTCTGAAGAAAGGAAAACTTTGTCCAAGCAGGTAATGAAAGAAAACAGCCTACACCTGCCTTATGCCCTCAACACCTGCTATTCAGAGGTATACTGCCCCTGCACATGCAGGTTCCAGTTATTCTAGGGTGTGAGTGGACAGAAGGTAGATCAGGAAGGATCTACTTGTAGATCTCTGATCTGCAGCAGTTCTGCAAGGGTTTCTGACTTACATTTTTTAAGTGACAGAAAGTAAAAGTACAAATAAAAAAGCATTTCTCTGCCTTGTGCAAGTTGCTTCTCTGTCAGCCTCAATTGTTCCTCACCTGTAAAATGGGGGCATCAATTTGTGTGTGCAGCTCTGCTGGCCTGTAAGAGAACATTGTCTTAGAATCTATGACCTGGAGAGGTAGTTTTGGACTTTTATATGCAGGCTGTCCCAGTGTGTGGCTTGGGGTGCAGGAGGTCACACTATTTTGCCACGTGGCTTCAGTTACCGAACCTTGGGGCTCAAATCGAAATCACACACACACACCCCCGCCTTAGGGCAGTTTAGTTCAAATTTCCCATGATGGCTTGTCTGCTGTGGAACCCCTGCACCTTGCAGAGGGTTCTGGGAAACCACTGGCCAGATTGTGGGCCTCAGTGTCCCCCCATGTGAACTGAGTATGCCTCTTGCACACCCACAGTGGCATGTGGCTGCAGGGAGGATGGGTGGTGGCTGAGCTGCCTTTGCTGCTCCCAGCCTTCTTGTGAAGAAGCTTCCAGTGGAGCTTCCTGAAAAATGGCTTTGGAAACCTCTGCCCTGGAGAATTTCAGCCCCCGGTAGCTTTTTCCTCCAGTTTCCCCCTGCTCCTGGGAAACTAGTCTTGGCCTTTTGTTGCTGCACAGTCTCTCTCTCTCATGTGAAAAGGTCTGTACGGTATGTTACTTCCTAATGAGGGGATAATAGAGCCTGCTTCTCACACCCTGGGGACTCAGGAGGTGAGAGCAACACAGGGAGAGACCGGCTCTCAACACTTCCTCTGCTCTGCCCTGGGAAGCGTTCCCTTCCCACCAGTGTCCAGCCCCGTCCCCCACTTCTCAGCGCGCACACACACACACACTGTTGCTTCCTTGCCAAAAGGACGGGGGGCGGGGGACGACACACGCCAGCGGGGAGAGGACACCGACACGTTGCTGTAGCTTTGTCCCGGTTTCCTTTTCTTTCCAATTCCCAGTAGTCTTTCATCAGGAAAGACTTTATTGAGGGGGGGGGGGTTGAGGAGAGTTCTGTGCAAGCTGGCACAGAAAACCTGAGAAGTGTTTGGTGGTGAGATTGACTCAAGTCTGATCCCACAAAGGCCCTCAACTTTGTGAAACGCTCAGCAAGGTGGCTTGAGGGTTGGTTGGATTGCTGTAAGAGCTGACGTGGTGCAGTGGTTAGAGAGCTGGGTCAGGACCAGTGAGGCCCAGCCCTAGCTCAGCCATGGGTTTGGAAACTGGCTGGGTGGCCTTGGGACAGTCACTTATCTGTCAGTCTAACCTACTTTACGCTGTTGTTTGTGAGGATCAAAGCAAAGAGAAGCATCTTGGAGAGAAGCAAAACAGTGGTTAAGGACTGGAGTTCCTACTTCAGATCTTCCTCTGGGAGTGGCCCTCTGGCCTACCTTATAAGGCTATTGTAAGGAAAACTTCAGACTCATGGCGATGACCACTAGTGAGGTGGCTTTAAAAGGGGATTACACAGAAAGGAGGAGGAGGAGGGATCTATCAATGGCTATGTGAAACCTCCATGTTCAAAGCCATTCTACCTCTGAATTCCAATAGCAGAGAAGGGCTATTTCTATCTCCGAAGAGCAATGTACAGTATATCTCCAGTTTAAATCCAGAAAAAAAAACATACCCAGGTATTAAAAGTTTGAGAAACATTGAAATTGCATATCAAAGACTAGCTCCAATAGAAGTAGAATTGGCAGTCTGCAGATAAACTTTATTTCAAATTAAGAAAACACACACACACACACACACACACACACACACACACAATCACCTGAGTTTATTACGTGTATATGAACTCCAACTTAAGGAAGCAAGCTGAAGGGACCAGTTCCCCCAAAATATCCACTCCCGTCTCCCAGACAGGTGAACGTAACCACTTGATGTTATCGGAAGAAATCGTCTTGTCTCCCTGGTGGACCCCCCAGGGCATAAGGATAGGTTTCAAACACTGAACAGCAGTTTTTGAGCTTGGAAATATACATCGTGTCTCTTGCGTGGGTGTGCTGGTGTGTGTCTGTGTTTAGCTTTGGTGCGGGAGACAGGGATCTTTATGTGAAGGCTTTGGGATGGACGGGGTGGGGAGACGACAAGGTGAGAGCCAGAGAGGTGCGATTGGTTTGTATCCTTCCTGGTTCCAGAGCACAGGAGTCCAGCCCATCCAGATTGTGACTGGGTTACATGGCAAGGGTTACATGGTGGCTGCAACTTGGAGCCTTGACCAAACCTCTCACTTTTGCTTCCCACCTGTGACTGCACAAACAGGAGGAGGGTTGGTTTGCCAAGCATCTTGCAGTACAACAGCTGGCCGGTTCATTACATTTCTCTTAGCAGGTCGCCAAACCTGCATTTGGGGTACAAAACAGGGGGAGGAGTACAGCAAGCAATATATTTACTTTTAACCAATAACTACTGTATAAAACCCTAAAACAGTATCTTACAGACATTCAGAGGGTCTTCCCCAACTTTCTCCTATCACTTATTCTAAAAAAGAGGGGGCACAGACAGTAACAGGGTCAGCAGCATCAGTTGTTTTCATACTTCTGTTTTGGACAACTCAACCTGCTGAAGGGTTCTGTGTAACATAAAAGCTTGCATTGGGGATTTCGGAGAAAGGTATCTTGTCTTGGGCTTGTGTCCCTGCTATAGAGATACTTGCTAGAGGCCTCTGATTTAAATGTAAAGGAAATATCTTGCTCATGTGGTTCTAAATAAGATATGAGGACTTAGACTGGGAAACTTTGGTTGGTATATTAACTTGATCTGGTAAGAATGGAAGAAAAAGATCACAGGCAACACACGGTTTGTAGCTGAACATGACTCTTCATCCGGCAAAATAGAAAGGAAACCGTAGAGAGACGTTTCAGTGCTGGTACCAAATGCTGGTACCTTTTGCCTCTAGATTGGGGAGTTCTGATGAGTGCGTGGGACACATCTGTTGATGGGGCAGAGGATCCCCATAACTAAGTGGAACTAAAGACCACAAATCTTCCACTTCTCCAGACGGCCGGGCCCCTCTGTAGACTAGTAAAGCGCCAAAATGTTCCTGTCCCTGACGGCTCCCCAAAGCTGCAGCAGCGCAGCCTGACCTTGCCGTTACTTTAAAATGCTGCCGCCAGGAGTTGCTCAGCCCTCCAGCAGCTGGAAACATCTGGGGTGCAGCTTTAGCCAGCGGTGGGGCTGCCGTTTCCAGCGTGGCCTGCTTTGAGCCCCAAGAGGAGGGGAGGGTAGTAAAACGATGGGCCCTACGTTGACACAGTAATTTAGCCCAGTAACAAAATGATTTGCCAGCCTGCAGGAGCTGGAGCTGAGAGCAAATTATCAGCCTGGGAACGAAGCTGGGGAGATGTTTGTTGTTGAAGTTGGGATGGATTTCTCAACTGATCCAGAATTTGAGGGCCAAAATTCTGGATTTCTGACCTGGTCAGTCATGGAGGGTCGGCTTCCTCCCCATTTCTGTCTCTTACTTTGGCTGGGACTATACAAACGGCCAGGGTTACCAACTTGTGGATTCAAAAATCCTGGCCCTCTGTGGGCAGCGGCACAGCGAGAAGGACCCAGGCAGGCAGAGCCTATGCAGAACTTGGCAGACAAAGGGTGGCACCTGAAGGGATCTGGTGGGTCACGGGGCAGATCCGGGATTTATTTATTTTTATTTATTTACAGTATTTTTATCCCGCCTTTCTCCCCGAAGGGACCCAAGGCGGCTTACAACAACAAAAAAAGAAAATACAATACAAAAATACAATACAAAAAATAATCACATTTTAAAACAGTAAAAAGCAATTAATGAAAATTAATAAACATTTGGGATGAAATCTGGAGGAGATGAAGCCACGACAGAATCATGTAGGTCAGGGCTGTGGCTTGGGCAGAACCTGGTGGGCTGTGGAGGATAGATGGGGAGCATCCAGAGAGCATACTAGCCTTTCAGACACTGTTACTGGTTATCTGATAGGACGCAAGAGTTTACAAGCTTTTGAGCAAAACAGAACTCTTTGTCAGGCACAGTAGAAAGAGAAATAGGAAGATGCTTGTGGGCTTCCTGGAGGCGTCCATCTGTCCATGCTTAGAAGCAGGATCCTGGATTATGTAGACCTTTGGCTTCATTTGACAAGGCTGTTCTGATACTCTTACTATGGACATATCAGTGGCTAAGTGGAACCTGGGGGGGGGGAGATGAGAGAGAGAGAGAGAGAGAGAGAGAGAGTCTGCCTCTGAATGTCAGACGCTGAAGGCAGATGACAAGAAAAGGCCATTATTGCCATCATGTTCTGCTTGTGGGCTTCCTGGAAGCATCTGACTTGCTCCTGTTGGAGAGCGAAGGCTGGACTGGATGGATCAGCAAAATCCTCATCCTCCTCCCCCTCTCATTTTGTCAATCAGCTTCTCCCTTGAGTTGTTGTGTCCACGTAGTCGTCCCCCTGCCCTCCTGGCTTGCACAGGGGAAGAAAGGGTCTCCTGCGTGGCGAAAGTTATTTACTAACACAACAGCCGCACACTCTCCCGTGTGGCCTGACAAGAGGGCTGTCCATTTGCCCGTTTGCACAGCTGTCGGGAAAGTTAATAAAACCAGGAGCCCATTTGCAAATGGAGGGACACTGCAGGCGCAATGCGGAGACAAACGGCTCCGTTTTACTTTGCAAAGGGAGGGGAGAGGCTGGCGAGTTGAGGCCCCCAGCTCCCGTGTCTCCCTGGTGCCTTGCTCATCATGTCTTGCCACAGCTCATCATGTCCTCCACAGCACTCCTGCTTCTGTCGGCTGGTAGAGGGCCTCTTCTGTTGTGGCTCCCAGGAAGTGGAACTCCCTGCCCCAGGACAGAGGCTTGTTCATCTTCAACTCCACCACTGTTCTACTGCCACTGCAAGGTGCTCCTTTTTCTGGCGAGTCTTTAGTTGATCTGCTGTAGAGGTTGATTGTCATGGGGCCCTCTACATTTTTGTGCTTTAGTATCTGACACATCTGTTTGTATGTTTGATTAATGTAGATTTATTGTTGTTTTTTAATAGGTTCTGCAATGTAAGTTGTCTTGAACGCCTCCATTTTGGAGGGGGAAATCCCCAGGATATACACCCTCAACTCAATACATTAAAGGCAGCACAATCCTATGCATGTCTTCTCAGAAGTAAGCCTCAATGGGACTTACTCCCAGGTAAGCGTGTCTAGGATTGCAGCCCAAGTGAGTTTTTCCACAAATCCCTAAAAGCCCCATGTTAAGTTCCCTCGCTGCCAGAGGTGTGGTGGACAGAGCTCCAGCTGCCCCATTTACCAATGGTAGTTGCTGTTTTCTGGTCACATGGCAAAGAAGAGAAAGTAGCAGGAAAAACATAGGGCGTTAAAATTATTTGACAACTAGCAAAATGTGTGTCATGATAAACAGGCAGGAACTCTTGCAAGCGTGTTTAGTGGAGGTGCAATGCAGACGTACCGTATGTCTCCCTGCACAGACTGCTTGCTGCCCCCTCGCCTGTGGGAACCCTGAAAGGCTGTGACTTGCCCAAGGCCACTTCAGCACACCTGTGGCAAAGGTGATCCTTGAACCTGCAGCAGTCAGTTCTGAGGGCAGCAGAGTTCTTTGGTGTGTGTCTTTATCATGGAATACATGTCCTTCCTAGCGAGATGTTCAGGGAAGCAGATGCAAGATCCATCAAAAGATGTCCTTTTTTCAGAATGTTGCTGAAATCAATACAATTAAATTCTGTACCCAGGCAGTCCAAATTTTGGGACCTGCAGGATTTTTTTTTCTTCCTTTCCTGCCGTGTACAGAGAAGGTTTAGGAGTCACACCTGGCATTGGAATCCCTTATCTTCTAACCGCTGGAAACCTTTGTTAGGCCCTCCCCGCCCCAGCTTGTGAGATTTCAGCAGGCGTTGCTCATAAGCTTTTCAGTATATCTGCACAATCATAGGGCCTAGAAACTTGTTCCTTGCTTTCAAAATGAAAGCAGAGACCCTCAGGAACCCTCGGCCAATGGCCACGTTCCAGGCTTTATCTGCAGCAGCTCCCAATGAAAGTGCAACTTTCACACAGGGATGAGTGAAAAAGAGACTCCTGGGTGGGGGCAGACTGATCTTGATCTTCAGTGCCCATCCCATCAAAGTTTAGAGGGGGATGGGGAGAAATAGTTGACTTTTTACATGCAGACAGTGGCACTTCACTTGTTGTTTACAAGCACTTGCAGGGAAATAACTGCTCCTCTGTGCCCCCTTCTCTCTCCCCCCCCCCCCAGCTTGTTCCACCTTGTGTGCGAGAAAACCGGTTTTTCTTCTCCACGGCCTATTGTTTCCGCTAGATTGGTTACATCGCTCTGGGCCTCGCTGGCGTTTCCTTTCTCACGCTTTCAAAAAATGTATCCCTGTGCCCGTTTTTCTTCCGCCAATCTCCTTGACATGTTAGGGGGACTGGAGAGAGAGAGAGAGAGAGAGAGAGAGAGAGAGAGAGAGAGAGAGAGAGAGAGAGAGAACACAAATACAGGGAGGTATCCATCAGCCCTCAAAGAAAGGGGAGGCAGGTGTACGTGGGGCTCTGTGTTTTGCACTTTGGACCTGGAGGGAACCCCTCCACACCAGATTGTCTGCAACAGAAACTTTGTGCATTGCAGAGGGCTCTGGGGGAGTATTCTAGGGGGCACTTGCGGTCGCTCCCAATACACTGGGAGCACATTGCGATGCCCAAGAAAGAAGACAGAAATGGTGCCTCCTTTCTACTGATTGGCACTAGGCACAATCTGGTGGGAAAGTCTTGCTTCCTTGCACTCCCGACCTCGCTTTGTGGGCTGTGCCCCCGTGGCTTAGAGCCATCAGTCTCCACTGCCACTTGAAGCAGCCACGTTGCCTTGCCTCAGGGCAGGGCCCCCTCTCACAGATGCGGACAGGATCTGGAGCCTGTGACTGAAGAGATCTGGGTTCAAATGCTTGCTTCAGCATGGAAATTCTCTTGGGTCTCTCTCTCTCTTTCTCCTTCAGTTCTCTCTTTCCCTAAAGTGGGAGAAGTGCTGTGCCACTTGCAGAACTATTGTGAGGATTTCTCTCCGAGCTGTACGTCCTAGAGGCAGAAACCTGGTGTCCCAAGGGCTGGATTTGGCGCCTCCCACCAGGCCACCAACACAACCCTTGATTCCAAAGCCCTTCCTGTTTAGGAGCCAGTATCTCCTACATTATTTATATAGTGCCACCAGTGTAGATGGTGTGTTAATAGAGTGAAAAGACAGGTCTCTGTCCTGAGGTGCTTACAATCTGGGTATTGACCCATGGAAGTAGAGGGAGGGAAGGGGGATGGAGTTTGGGGAAAACGGGACGTATATGTCATGGTTTGTTCTGAGTTCAGATCTAAGTGAATGCTTCTTTAATTTAACCCCTATGTCTGATCTCCTTGGGAGCAACTCACTGGGCAGAATCACTGTTGCTTGGCTCAAAACTTGGCCCCTTTTGAAGATCAGTTGCCAATTTGAACCCTCTTGCCCTTGGGCCATGCTGGCTCTTGCCTCTTGCTTCCAGGCAGCCCATCCCCTGTGAACGGCCAGGGCACAAACTTTTTTGGTTTTGGGGCATCTCATGGGAAGGCAGAAGGGGTTAAGCCAACGATGCAGCCTCGAGAGCTGCAAGCGCAGGCAGGAATGCGGCAAGGTGAGCTGGGGCCAGGCGTGGCAAGTTACAGGTGTAGGGCACCCCAAGGTGTGGCAGGGATGGGAACTGAAAGGGGCCTTTTAAAAAATATTTTCTCTGCAACCTGGAGAGAGAGAGACCAAAACACTCACGCAATCAGTCTTTGATCACCCGTCCCTCCCTAGCCCCGCCTCTTCTCTGAGTCTTCCACCCCACAGTTCAGCCTGTTGCAGATTCTTCCAAGAAACTGCAGCCGTGAAAGTAGGTGGCTGCCTAGGGCGACCGCTTTCAGAGGGCAGCCCTGCATTGCACGCAAGTCTTGAAAACTCTGGGTGTAAGAACTCGCAGCCCGTTCAGCTTTGTTCCCCCTTGTGGCTCCCATTTCACAGATGGAAAGGAGAGGCCCAGAGCTAGGGATTTGCCCACAGCTGTACAGGTCTGTTGGCAAGCGGTATGGCTGGGATTTTGAGTGTCCTCAAATTCGCTCTCCAATTAGCAGTATTAACCGGGGAGGACGACTGTTTGTGTGCCCCTGTGCACTGCTTCCGGGGATGGGGAACTTGTAATGTATTTCCTATACATTGCTGGGGGGCACACAAATATCTGGCTATGGTCCGATGTGACTTTGTAACCAGTGGCACATACTCAAGGTCAAGGGGCCCATTTCTCAAACAGCATGTGCCCCCCCTCCTTTTCCACACAGCAAGCCATTTATGAAACTGGAGGTGAGAAGTTTCAAAAGGGACTTTGTGTGCCAACATGGAAGGAAGAGACTGCGGGTAAAAGCGGGAAAATCAGCCAGAAATTGCAGTTATGTCCAAAGCACTTAAGCATGCCTAAGGAAGCTCTTTGATGCTTATGATGAGCACTATGCCCCAGACCACATTGTGCTGTGTTGACCTGTAGCAGCCGTTCCTTCTAAATTTCCAAAGCTGTGTAAGCTAGCAGCCATCACCACATCTTGTGGCAGTCAGTTCCACATGTTAATCTTGCATGGTGTGAAACAGCACTTCCTTTTGTCTCTCCTTTCTGCCATCATTAACCCAGTATGAGAGAGAAGGGACTGGATGGCTAAGCATGGCCCTAGCATTTTTGGCCGTGTGTTGGGGGGGGGATGCATACATGTGAGTTGGTTGTAAAAAATAAGCAAGGCTGAGAAACTGTGCGAGAGGCTGGGGTTGGCTCCACGCAGCTGGAACTGTTAGGTTACAAAGTTATGCTTCTCTTGTCCCTTTTGGCCCGTTCCTCCCCTCTCGACCCATGATTGACCCCGTGAATGCTAATCGGTTTCTTTAGGTCTCTCCCCCACTCCCACAAATGGAGCCCTCCTGCCTGCCAGGTGAATTCCTCCTGCTGCTATGCAAATGGGACTAATTAAATGCATTTTCTTATTGGTTTACTTTCCCACACCTTTTGCCTCCAAGGAGAACAGGGAGAGAGAGTGTGCAGCAGCATAGGCCTTGTATGTTTCTACTACTTTTCTTTTTCTTCCAAGCTTGGTATTTGGAATCGGAGCCCAGATTGGGAAATACCAGCAGTAGGTCATCGCTGGTGTGAATGTTTGGCTCCCAGCAGGGCTTGAATGCTGCATTATGCATGAGAAACCGCCCAGAAATGTGTGACTAACATTGGAACAGTAACGGAGAAAGGGGTGGCAAAGCCCATGGGCTCGGCTCAGGAGAGCTCGGAGACCTCGTGAGCTCCAAAGCAGTGTCTGGGAGCCCTGGCAATTGCAGGACTGCAACTTTTTCTTTGATAGATTGATCAGGTCACCGTAAGGAGTGCAGATTTTAATCCAGGGGTTGTGAGTTCAAGGGAATGCGTCTTTAATTTTTGAGGCTTCTGCTGCTTTGCTGTAATTGGGAACTTTAGGGGTAGTATATACATGCTTCTTTCCCTCCCTCCTCACAACATCCCTTCCAGGTAGGTTAGGCTAAGAGACTCTGTGACTGGCTGGGATTTGTATCCTGCTCTCCTCAGTCGTCGTCCCATGCTCTAACCATTTTAGTGTACTGCCTATCCTATACTGAGGCAGATTGATTTAAGCAGTTGGCTGAAAGACAGATGATGAATCAAGTAAACTTTCTCCTCTCTCTCAGAATACCAGAACTTAGGGGGATGTCACTGTCAAAGCACTCAAAGTTTTGCTAAGTTTCAATTCTCCATCATGCAATGAACTGAGTCTGAGACAAAAGGAAGTGCTTCTTCACATGATGCATAGTTAAACTGTGGAAGTCATTGCCACAAAGCAGGGTGATGGCCACTAGCTTACATGGCTTTCAAAAAGACACATATGACATACAGTGCTTTTGGTAGCCCTTACAATTGCCCTGTAAGGTAGGACATTATTACAGATGGGAACTGCAGCTGAGAGAGCTTGCCTCAAGCCTTCAAATGAGTTCACGGGCAAGGGATGATTGGGGACTTTCCCATCTTACATGTTTAGCAATCACATTATGCTAGAATGTGTCACAGCGAGCTGATCCTTTGCGACTTCAGTTGTGTAATTCCTAAGGAGGTTTCACAGCTACAAGTCCACCGATAAAAATCAGCATGGGGGGGGATGGTTTAACCGTCATGAGAATCCTCCTTAGTGTCTCTTCCTTTCTGGCAAGGGACTTTAATCTCAATGTGCCAATCAGGGTTTAATGTGAGCCACTCTGAGCATATCCAGAATGTCAGTCCTTTACTAATGGGGGGGGGGGGGCTGTGAGTCAGTAGCAGATGCAGATGGACCCAGGAAGGTCCTGTGAATGCCAGCAGCTACCACCACCACTGCACATTTGGGGTCAGGGAGAAGGACTGCTTGCCCAGAGAGGACAATTTGGCCACCCACCAGCCCCAGCGCCTCTCTGGCTGGCAGGTCAGACTCCAACTGCCAACATGCCTGAACACCCGAGGCCCTGAGATTTGCGGACAAACTAGTCGACACACAAAGCAGCTCAACCCAGAGTGATAACTGCAATCCACCGCTCCCAGGAGGAAGAGGCCTTCCTGCCAATTTCGTGCCACCACGACAGAGACGTCTGGTCTTAGCAAGAGAGAGAATGTGTGGAATCAGGAAGATAGGGAAATGAGGAGGAAATGAGAGCTTGTTGACAGGTGAATATTGGAAAGGCGTAGATCCCATCAGTGGAAATTCCTTCCGTGATACTGCCAGGAGAAGACACGTCCTGAGTTTCTGCCATGGGTAATTTATGGCATCCTTCGAAACTCTGTCCTTTGCAGTGTCATCGGACCTGTTGTGGATACTTCTCCCTGGGCGGATCAGGTTCTTGTTAGTGCTGAGTAAGTCAGGGAGAGTAAGAGTGAGAGCTTAGTGGGAGAGCGTGTTATGTGCACTGTGTCTCCAGTAGGCCTGGGAAAAGACCAAAAAAAACCACCATCAGTCCGTGTGGGCTTCCCAGAGGTGGCTGATGGGCCACTGTGGGAAACAGGATGCTGAACTAGATGGACTTTTGACTGTTCTTATGGGCCAAGGGTCTGGCTACATAGAAGCCAACTTTGTACGTTACATTGGATCATGCGCCCTGTGCATCTTTGGAACCGTTCTGGTCCCTTGTGGTCCAAGCAAGGGAAGGTGACTCACAGCGCAATCCTGTGTAACCGTGGACCAGTGTAACAGTAGATGCACCGGTGTAACAGCAGATGCACTGGTGTAAGTGCACTGTGTAAGTACACAGGATTGCGCTGTTAGTGGTCCAGATTGACAGCAGCCTCCCTGGCTCTAAGGTGCAAGCTTGTCAGCTCCCTACCCAGGGACCAAGCATCTCAGTGGGAAGACCCGAGGCAGGGGGCCTATGCCAGGATCTGAGAGAGATGGTGCATCTGTGAGGGCATCAGCTGTTCACCTGTGCAATCTCCTCTGTTCAGTGGGTGCTTGTGCAGGAAACCCTCCCAGCTAAGGTAGATCTCCCAGATTCCTGCTGTGAATGTAGTCACTCCCTTTGGGCCTGGCTTGGTGAACATTTTTCGATAGACTAGAATGGATCTTAAGGGTCAGATGATTGCTTTGGAGGCATGCCTTTCATGGTCTGGATTGCTTATTATGCTGACCTGTGGGGGATTACTACTGAGTTGTTGTTGTTGTTGTTGTTGTTGTTGATGGTGACGATGATAAGGAGGAGGAGGTCTCAATTATTTGCACTTTGTGGGCTTGCTCTACATCCGTCATCAAGCAGGGGCTTCTGCAAGCCCAGTACAGCCATTATCCAGATATCCATTATCTTGCTTGTGCCATCACCGCCAGCAGGCGCATCCTCTCCAGATTGAACCCAGAAGATTCTGGAAGCGTTATGCTTTGGGCTGATTCTTTGCATTTGGGCCCAGCGTTTCCACTGTCTTTGACCCACTTGGCAGGATTGTAGAGTGGCAGCAGTGACCTCAGAGAGCGTTGTGACATCACGGTGAAGCAGCAAGCTGAGCAGGAGGAGCAGGCTTGCCTTTCGCAGGAAATTCTGTGGGAGGAGATTGTAGTGCTGTGTGTCTTGCATGGGTCTGGGCAGAAGGATGGAAGACCAAGGTGAGAAACGGCTCCGCACCTCTTGGCCCCGTTCTGCCCCATTCCATGCAATCCACTGACCAGAACAAGGGACATGTGCATGTCTGGTTTTGATAGGTTACATCTAACCTGCCCTGTGGAGCCTAGAAGCAGGAATGCCGTCCAGGTTCTGCTCCTGTTCCAACTGCAAGGGTCTCCAGGGCAGGGATCTCGTGCTTTGCGCCCATAGGTAGAGGTGGGAGAAAATGGTTTTATTTTATCGCAGATTTCAGTGCTTAACCAAAATGAAATAGCAGAAAGTGGTGTTACGTGTTTTTATTCCAAATTTTCCCCATTTTTATCAATTGTAACCACTTTAAAAGTGTACTAGGTAGGTGGTATAGGTTGTACAGTGTCAGCAGATGAAGAATGACACAAAATTACCGTTACATTGTTTTATTTAATTTCTCTTTTAGCAGAAAGCGGTGTTATGTGTTTTTATTTCGTTCTCACTGTTTTCTCCTATAGGGCCATGAGAAGCTGCCTTACCCTGAGTCAGACCCTCACTCAGCATTGTCAGTACTGAGAGGCAGCAGCTCCTTCAGCTCAGGGGTCTTTCCTGGCCCAACCTGGGCTTTGCCCGAGTGGCATCCTCTCCCAGGTGGAACCTATACCTGTGGAACTCCCTACTCAGTGAAACTACCATAGGCTCCCTCTCTGCTTGTTCTTAGAAGGATAGTCAAGACTTCCTTTTTTTCAGGGATCCTTTCCCACACAGAGCTGCTTTTATGCCTATTGCTTACTGCATTGCTCTTGTTTTAAAATTTATTCTGTTGCTTTTCTTCGTTTTCATCTTTCTTTTCAGGTTTTATTTTAAGTTGTTTTGGTCGTTTTTTATAAGCCGGGTAGAAATATATAAAGCAGATGAATTTGTGTGAATTTCAAAAGAAAGATGGCCTAGGGGAACTGGACCTTGGGTCTCACCCAGCCAGCCAGTGGCGATTTGTGGGTTCTCCTCTGGAAGGTCTGAACCCCAAGGCGGGCACTGCCGTTCTGCCTCCGGCTGGGGAAGAAGGTGCCGTGGGAACCGAGGCCTGCTGTGACTCCTGTGCTCTGTCATGGGTTGCTTCAGGAGAGTCGAGTGGCAGCCAAGTTCCGTTTCTCAGGAGGCAGCAAAAAGCCCGTCTGGGATTTGGCAGTGACTCAGGGTGAGCTGGCGAGGTTTGCCCGAGCGTGGGAACCTCAGGAGGAGGCCGCCTCCTCCTGGGGTGTGCTCACCTGGGCTACCGTGACCAGCAACCCAGCTGCTGCCTCTGCCTGCTCGCTCATCCTGCCGCTCAGGAATCCGGGCCCCGTTTCTCCCTTTTGCTTCCATCCGCTGCCGCATCTCCCATGTTTCCTTTCAGAGGTCTCCCCACAGCACTTTTCTCTGGGTTGCTCGGAGCCGAGACAGAATGTGAAGCGACACGATGTGCTGCAAGAACTCTCCTGCTGGACACGCTAGATCCATGTCATTCAGTGTCCTCTTTCTGGCAGTGGCCTTGGGCAGTCCCCAAGCAGCCGTCTCCTGCTCCCCAGAAATACATTCAGAGATACGCTGCTCTGAACGTGGAGGTTCCATTTTAGCCATCATAGACCATGGCCACTGATGAGACACATTCTCCGTGAATGTATCCAGCCCGTGTTTAAAGCTTCCTGAGTTTATGAGTATGGAGCTATTACCGAATTGTAACCAGGATAGCTAAAGAGAACCTCCATGTTGAGAGGCAGTCTAACTCAGGGGACCAAATTTTGGGGACATGCAGTAGGGACATTGCCTTCCTGTCCTACTTGCCGACTTCCTCCTGGAGTTTCCCAGCCATTCTGGGAAGTATGATGATGGGCTTGACTGACTCGCTTTGGCCTGATCTGGCAGGGCTCCTCTGATGTTTTAACATTCTTGGCTCCAATCCTGCAGTCCTGTGTTCTAATGCTCCCCACCCCCTGCTCCTTTCCTAGCTTCGGCCCTCTCCTTTCTGGTCTACGGGCTGGAGCAGGTGTCTTCCCCCCACGACTGCACAGAAGCTATGACTCGCCTGTCTGTCCATTAGAGACTGCGTACTTTTCCCAGCAATCATTATCACGACTCTGATTGGCAGGCCGTTGCAGGCCTGCTGCAGCCACACCTGGCAAACACCCCTCCTGACTTTGACTCGCAGTGGAACAGACACACACAGGGCCCATAGGCTGCTCAGGGGTCACGTTGCCTGGGCCACTGCTGTCAAGGCCCAACCTCTCAGCGAGATTTTCTCATAGGAACTGCACAGGCTGTGTCATCCTCATTACATGCGCTCGGAAGTGTTCCCAGGGCGTTTGGCTGCGGTGGATGCTGCACCGCCTCTCCTAGGCGCGGGTTTTCTCCTGTAATCTGAGCATGACAGGTTCACGGGAAAGCAAAAACCAGTTGGAGTTATTCTCATGGACACCCCTCTGGGGAGCTCCGTTTTTTAAAAACAAATAAAACCACAAGCCCATTAAGAAATCTGGAGAGGGTGCTTCAGGGAATGTGGCCTGTGCTGCATTTTCACCTGACTCAGCAGAAAAGCTAACCACGGGGGGGGGGGGGGGACCCACAATCCTGAGTCCCGGGTGGTTTGGCAGACTCAGAGCCTGGGGGAGAAGCAGGTTACGGGGCTAAGTGGTTTTTGGAAGCTGCAGCCTCTATGTCTCCATTCAATCCTTTGTTTTTCTCACTTTGGGTGTCGGGCCCAGGACAAGGAGAAAGCTGCTGTAGTAGCAGTGGACAAGACCTGAAAGCTCTGAGTTCAAATCTCTCAACTGCAAACTTGCTGGTTGATATTATCAAATCACTCTTGCCCTCCCTCTCAGCCTCAGCACTCCTCCTCAACACCTGCAATATGACAGTGATCTGTGCTGGCCTTTTAGGCTGTTGTAACCTTGTATTGAGTTATATATGAGAAGCACTCTGAAAGCTTGACATGTGCTGTAGAAATCCTTACTAATTATTAGGTCACCCGGTAGGCAACTTGTGGAAATTTGAACACCGGTCTCCCAAGTCTTAGCCTCACTCCTTAGCCACTACGCCTCCCTCCTTTGAATAACCAGTGAAATCACATTGCCACTTCCTTCCTCCAGAGGAAGGCAGTGACCTGTTTTTCTGGCTGGCCAGAGGGTAACAGAGGCAGCACCCAAGTAGCCTTGGCACAGGAGCCAGTGAGCTGCATGGCTGACAAAGATGGGAATGTACCCAGATGCCACCAGGTGTCCTTTGTCCCTTGCACAGCACTGTCATAAACTTTACGAGGCCATGTGGCAAGAGGGCACCTTGTGAGCTACCTTTGTAATAAAAAGAGTTCAGGATTCATTGATGCACCTTGAGGTCAGCAGTCCTCACCTTAGTGAAACATGCTGCAATGGCTGCGTGTCAAAGATAAGGGGAATGCCTGTCTTGTTTACCTTTGCTGATGCCCTTGCAAAAGAGATTGCACCCCATAAAATGGCCCTTGCAGTGCACCAGTGGGCAACGGTTGGAATTTGGGGCTGGGGAGGAAGCCCCTTCCCCACCCTGGGTCAAACCGGCTAGAAATCCTGGACCAAAAAGCAGGAGTCCAAAAACACGAGGCTCAATCTTGGAGCGGGTGAGAGTGAGGAGGAAGAAGGGTCTTGAGCATGTGCCATGTATGTTTGTCTTAGCACTGAGGACGCACACCCCATGCACTAGGGAGGGCTGGAAGAGCATCTGCTTTGCATGCAGGAGGTCCCAGGTTCAATCCCCAACAGCATCTCCAAGAAGAGCAGAGAAAAACTCCTTTTTGTAACCCACGGGAGCTGCTGCCATTCAGAGGTGACAACACTGAGCCAGATGGACCAATGGTCTGACTCCAGGTATAGCAGCTTCCTATGTGCCTGTCCCATGGGTTGAAAACCCAGCACTTTTTTAATGGTGGTGATGATGATGATGATGATGATGAAATGTGCACACCCAGTCGATCAAGCCTCTGCAAAACCTGGGCTGTTAGGCCAACACTGAGCTCCTTGCAAGACCTCTGCTCCTTTGCATGAGAAGCAAAGTGAGGTTTGCCGGACCTGAACTAATGGGTCTAAGCAGCCCTTGCAAGATCATAAATTTGTGGTTAAACTAGAGATAGCTAGATAAGAATTTACACATGGAGCAAAATAGGTGACTAGACTGTACAGAATGCCTGCTGCCTTTGTTTAGCTACAGTATATGCAGCCTCCATTTTCAGAAACAGTCTACCACTAAATACCAGATGCAGCGCTCATAAAACATGTGGGGGGGGATTGCTTTTAAGCCCTGTTTGTGGGATTCCCAGAGGAATCTGATTGGCCACTGTGGAAAATTTGATGCAAGAATAGCTGGAGCTTTGCTCTGATCCAGCAAGGCTTTTCCTACGGTTTTATTAGCCATGATAGTTAGGAATGGAACCTCCTTCTTTAAGATAGCCTGCCTCTGAGTAGCAGGTGCTAGGGGCTGAAAGCTGGGGAGAATTGTTACCTTCACTCCCTGCCTGTGGGCTTTCCAGAGCCTTGCATTTTCTGGGATGTTTCCAGCACATATCCTTCCTGGTACCTCTGATCCAGTCCGCCCTCTCCCTGAATTCATAGCCCCACCTGACTAAGAAGTCAGGTGTAGGTCACAACAATCACCTTTTGAAACCTTGCATGTGACGCTGTTAAAACTAGGAGTGGAAGAGGGAGGTGAGAAGGAGATCCCCTTCCCTGTTTGCTCAAGACAGCCCCAGCCCTGAGAAGATCCTACTCAGTCGTCTTCTCAAGTTATAATTTAACCTGCCTCCTCTTTGTTCCTTGGGAAACCCAAAGCAACTGCTGCCCTTCCTTGTGAACATCCAAAGTGCAGTTGTGGTTTGGGGGGATGGAACTTTCAGGGTTCTTCTCCCAACTCGCTTCCTCCTTGCCAATTCCAAGGGGTGGGCGGGGGAGGCCAAGCTGGTGACACTCTCAACTGGCTGGATTTCCACCTGCACGGGGGTCTCATGACCCCAAAGTTGAATGGCTGACTTGTGCGAGAGGCATCAGTGAACTTTGATGTGGTTCCCGCTTGCACTAAACTCCAACCCTACAGAGTGAGGCTGGTGGAGGAAAAGAGTGAAGCTGTTAACACACTGTCTCTAGGCTTAAGAGAAAGGTGGGGGCACAGGCCTGATTTCAGCTTTGTTCTTAGGGTTTCACCTGATTATTTGCTTCCTCCAGGCTCGGGTAGAAACCTTATACCGTGTCTGACCCTTGTCCATCTAGATGAGTTTTCCCTCCACTGACTGGCAGCAGCTCTCCAGTGTTTCAGGAAGAGAAGAGTCTTTCCCAGAAAGCCTTACCTGAAGATGCTGACAAGGATTGAAGCTAAAGCCTTCTGCATGCAAAGTAGCTCTCTCACTGAGCTACAGCCCCCTTCCAGGGAGTGTGTGTCCCTTCCCTTTATCCTCACACCAGGTGTGTGAGGTGGGTTAAGTTGATAGATGGTCACTGGCTTAAGGCCACTCAGTGAACTTTGTGGTAGAGTGGGGATTTGAACCCAGGTTCGGCACTCTAACCACAACAGACTTTCTTTCTTTAGAGATTATGTATGCATGTGTCACAGCAGCAGGCACAGAATTTATTTATTTTATTTATTTACAATATTTCTATCTCGCCTTTCTCCCCAAAGGGACCCAAATGCACAGAATGCACAGAAGAAGCATTCACCATGCACACACAGGAGGGAAAGCCTAAGATGGGTGCCTGCTATGACACATAGATGTATTATCATCATGCAGCCTCGCTGGGGTAGCTGGTGCCATCATGGAAGAGGCATTCCCCCTTCTCTCTTGCACAGGAAGGAATGCCTATTCTAAAATGGCACTGGCTGCCTGCAGTTTTTATAAGGACCTGTATCAAAAATGCTGGGTTTTTTTAATCGGCTAATTAATCAAAATATTTAATTTAATGTAATCTAAATGTTGAACTGGTTATATGTTGCACTTTTATCAACATGTGGTTAAAGCATACAAATGTTTTTACGGGGTGACTACATTGAAACTGCCTCTGGGGCATCCGCAACCACATAGGCCATACTGTGTGCGCTACGTGCTGTGATCAAGGCAATTGCAGAAGAAGCAAAGGAGGTGGTCTTGCGCTTCCTGCGAATCTCATCGCAGGAATCTTAAACCCCCACAGCTTGAAGACATCTCTATCCTCTTGCATGGTGTGGGGAAAGCAGATAGTATAGAATATCTCTCTCTCTCTCTCTCTCTCTCTCTCTCTCTCTCTCTCTCTCTCTCTCTCTCTCTCTCTCTCTCTCTCTCTCTCTCTCCTAATTCTGAAGCTTGGTGCCATCCAGTGAATTCAGATTAGGACAGACCAAAGACAGGACTTCTGCACCGGACACATTAGGTGGGGTGACTGTCCCTTGCTTAGATGGCTTGGAAAATGGATGGGACAAATCAATGGCAAATGTGTTTATTGGTCATTTCTACCCCCTCGAGGACTGACCTGCAGTCTCCCGAAATTGGCATCAATCTCCAGGTGACCACTGGAAGCCTCCATTATGTTGTTATGAATATTATTAAGACTAATTATATACCGCTTTTCAACAAGAGGCATTCACAAAGTGGTGATCATAGCAAAATCAGTCAGTCAATGGTTCCCTGTTCCCAAAGGGCTCACAATCTATGTCAGGAAAAAAGTCTCAGGGAATAGCTTCAGTCGTTCAGGCAGTGTACCACTGAAGACCAGTGGCTTGGGGGTTAGGGAGGTCTCTTGCCTTCACACCATGTACAGTTTATGGGCTCCCCAAAGGCCAGTGTGGTGGGACAGAGTCTGCTTGGCTAGATGGACCTTTGCTTCAGCGTGACAGGGCTCTTCATGCATTCTTGAAGATGGCATGCACCCCTGCTGCCAGGGAGGAAACCACACAGGAAGACTGCCAGGGAGCAAACCACACAGGAAGACTGACTGGAACCATTGTCACAGCTGGCTGTTCTCTTTCTCCGGACAGGCCTGCAACTGCAACCAATACTTCAAGATCTCCAAGGAGACAATGGTGCAGCTGATGAAGCGGAGAGGATGTTTGACCGAGGAAGACACTACAGGTAATAACAGGGTCTGGGCCAGGAGGAGGAGCCTGTGCCCCCCCCCCCAGTGTTCATCTTTCTTCTTTAAAAAAAAAGGGTACGCCTCTAATTCTGTTGACTTGTGGAGATAAAATGCAAAACATCGCAGACAGAATTCTACCAATTGCCACAGTCAAATGTCACCTGCTCCCACTTTCCAGCAAGGCCTCCAGCACTGGATTGGCGGGGGGGGGGCGCCCCCTTTGCCTGCCAGACTGCAAAAAGAAGAGCAGAATGGAGCAGATGAGGAAGTGGGAAGGAGAGGAGAGTGACGCTCTAGCCTACCACTCTTCTCTCCTCCATACTCTAGCCCACCACTCTCCTGTTCTGCTCTGTTGTTCCCCTTGTCCCTTTTCAAATCAGGGAGGAGGAGCAGCCGTAGCAGAGCCACCGGGTAAGTGGGGATGGCATTTGGTGTGCTGCCCCAGGTGGCAGGGGGGAACTTGGACCAGTGGCAGGGGGAAACTTGTGGAACTTGGACCAGTGGCAGGGGGGAACTTGGACCAGTGAAAGAAAGTTTTCTTTCTTTCCAGTGTTCTGCCCGAGGCACTGGGGCAATTAGCAAACCTTCAGTGCTTCTCTTTAATTTTTCTTGGACGGTTCAAACAAATATGTATTTAATAAGCTGCATGAAGAATAGAGACACTGAAGTCTTCCCCTGTTGCAAGGGGCAAGGAAAGCCACTGAAAATAAAAGGCCTCAATGGAATGTGAATGTTGTGAGCCTCGCACCACAGTACTTTCTCACTTATTAGGCTGTCTGTATTTGGGGGGTTGTCATTGTCATCCCCTCCTGGTGTATCTCAGGACCCCTCGTCATCGCCCCGTTTGCAGCTCTAGGCTGCAGACCACAACTTTGAATGAAGTCTGACACTGGAAAGCTGGGGAAAAGGGTCTTGAATCTGGGATGGGAGCCGGAGAAAGTACTGTGTTCTGCCATAAAAGAGGACTTTCTCTTCTTTCTCGTCAGCTTTCCTTTTTTGAAAGCTGCAGATTCCTCGCCTGCTGCTGCAGCCGACCAAGCCGGTTGGTCAGGTTTCTCGCAGAAAGGGGTTGGGAAAGCGAAGCTTTGTGTTCTTCATTTCTCTCTCCTTTTTGCCCAGAAAAGTCACAGTACCCTTGTTGCGGCTCTCTGGAACAACAGCAGAGACAAAGAACCTCGCCAGGATCGAGGAAGAGGGGCGAACACAGGAAGCCATTTGCCAAGTGGTTAACTGCATAAACTGCCTCTCTGCCACCCTCTGTGGCTGTCCTTTCAACCTGACAGCAGTGGTCTGTGGGAGCCGGTGTGACTGTGCATTCATCCCATGGCATGGCTGCAATGTTTCAAGGCCTGGCAGCACATGGGCAGGGCCAATCACACAGTCCTCAGTAACCAGTTGTTGCCCCAAACACTGGTAAGGGCCTGAGCAATTGGTCTCGTCCACACGGTAGAGGACTTTCAAATGTTACTGCAGTGGTATTTGATGAACTCATGGGAAACCAGCTTCCGTGGTGCCACGGCAGCTTCTAAAGGGCACCTAATCAATCACCCTGAGTTTAATTCTGGTACCTCTGAGTGAACTTGGCTGTCTGTGTCTTTGCCACCGAGCAGCTGCCAACCTGTGGCAAAAGCAGGCCACAGAAATTGAGGTAAGCCATAGAGTGATGGAAGAAGACCCGATTAGTGGGGATATGTGGCATTCTGGGCACATGACGCTTGGTAAACGGCCACCTGGTAGCTTACACTAATACCCAGTCTTCAAGGTGGGCAAACTCACGCATATTTTCACCGTACCTCTGGTGAATTTGGTGAACGTCTGTATCCACCCCATGTAAACTGTGGGGCTGCATTCACCCAAAGAAAGCTGGATACCTTTACAAAGGATATTTATTCATTCTTCTTTTTTAAAGTCTGCTCCTTCTTTACACAGCAGCCCTGTGAGGTAGGCTGGGCTGAGAGAAAGCAGTAGGCCCGAGGCCACCCAGTGCGGATTTGAACTCGGCTCTCTTCTCTCCCAGTCATGCTGGCTCAGGATAAGCTGTAGCTCTTGCTGGAATCTCTCTCAATCTTGTGTTTTCCCGCGCCCGCTCTTTCCCTCGCTTTTCTTTTTCTTATTTAAAAACGAGCTTGCATGTTATTAAGGGACAATTAATCGTTGTATAATTACTCATTTGAATTTTTATCCTGAGGCATTGTGCAGGTTTCCCAGGGTTTGGGAACGTTTCCCGCCCCTCTTTCCTTTCTGGGACCCAATACGTGCTCTTGTTTTTGGCCAGAAATCACCAACAAGCCTCAACAGATCAACCTGTGGCTGGAATTCCCAGCTTGGTGGTCCTGAGGCTTACTGTTTCACCTCCTGTGCCTATTCCAGGCTGGCAGGGAGAGAAAAACTAGGCTGGAAATGTATGTGTGTGTGTGTGGGGAGCAGTTAAATCCCTTTCACTCCCCAACCCCCACCCCGGTCCCTTTCTCCAGGCCTCAGGATTTGCCATAACTCAGATTTGCAGATATTTTGCAAGAGGAGTTGTTGTAAATTATACAGCACCGTCAATGTCTACGATGCTTTAAACAGAATAAACCAAGTCCCTGCCCTGAGAGGCTTACAATATATTGACCACAGGGGAGACAACAGGGAGAGGGAGAAGGGTTGGAGGCACATGGAAACAAGGGGAGGAGTGTGTAAACAGGGAGTTAATGGCCTACATTAATTTTTAGGGATTGCCTGGTTGCCCACACATAGATGTACAGTATACACTTGTCGTTTGTTACTTCTTAGAAAGCTAGAGAGAGGGAGGGAGCTGGTCTACCTCAGACAGAGCTTACGAACCAGGGGGTTCAATTCAGTTCAGTTGCCATGAACTCCTTAGGAGGCCGTAGGCAAAGCCATGATCTTTCAGCCTCGGGCATGTCTCCCCTTCAAGTATCTGCAATACAGGGGTGATTATGCCAAGATCTACTTTACAGGGTTGTTGTGTAGATTAGAATATAAGGTCATACATAGTATGTGAAGTGCTTCAGATGCTCCATTTTATAAATGCTATGTTGTTATTACAAGAACAGTGTCCCTCATGAAGGTGGGCAGTGGGGGTGTATGTATGTGAGAGGGGGCCCTCATGCTCTGACCCAGCAAGCTGCTCCTTATAACTCCTTGCATGTTGTGGCACCCGAGTCCATTGTCCTAGGCCATTCGCCCTTATCTGGAGGTGGAAGATAACCAGGCATCTTGGGTTGCTGGCAATCTGGAGGCCAGGGACTTTTTCTCAGGCTCATAACTTCTCTTATCAGGTGTGATCTCTTGCCAAGGAAAAGGTTCTCAGAGACCTTTGGACTCCCAAGAATACTCCCAGGGTGTGTTTTAAAACTTGGGCAAATGTTTTATGACCCTCCAGGACTCTCCCCCTCTCTCTCCAACCATTTTCACTAGGACCAAGTACTGTACTGTCATTCAACATCCTGAGCCCTTCAGCTGTATTCTTATTTTATATATTTTAAATCACGTTCCTAGTCCTTATGGCCATAAATGAACTAAGAAGCACCTTTTAAGTGGTGGCTTTCTTATATTTACCAGGGGGAGAGCAACTGTCCCAGTTTATCCTAGTATAACATCCCACCAGCTGTTTACTGGTACCTCTTCTGTGTCTAACCCCCCCCCCCCTTTTTGGGACAAGGAACCAACTTTGCACTTATTTTGCTTTGTGAACTTTTGTTAAAAAGTGGCGCATAAATATTTTTAATCATAATAATAGTAATGAAGGTGGGCGTAAGCATGCATCTACGCCTGACAGAGTCTTGGAAGCCAGGCACAGCAATTCATCCCTCCTCACAACCAGCAGAAATAGAGCCGAACTCGAAAATAAAACAGAACTATGCAAATACAGTGGGTGTCCTTGGCAGAATGTCAGCAGGTTGCAGAATCTGTGCTGATAAAAGCTGAATCGTTTTGTGAGTTGCCTTGCATCTTTCACCAAATGGAATAACAAATAAATCAGTGCACCCAGGATTGTGCAAATAATGTAGCATAATTTATTTGGTTTTAGCCATTGGTGGGGGTGCTGAGCTGAGGCCCCTGCTTTTCAAATTTCCCTTCTTGCTTTTCAAATTTCAGCCCTTTTTGCTTTTCAAATTTCAAATTTCAGCCCTTCTTGCTTTTCGAATGTCATCACTCACCACGTGCATCTTTACAAGCTTATCTCCAAAGCCATGAAGACTACAGTAGTGCCTTGCATTTTTAAAATAAATGTTGAAATAGAATCAAGTTCCTGATTCTAAATTCCACATTAGAATGATATACAATTCTTTAAAAGCACAGTGAGGGCTTGTTATGTAAATAGAACATGTGATGGAGCAGACCGAGTCTCTCGAAGGACAGAGGAATTCATATTTTGTGGTGGAGGGGAAGAGAGAAAAGCCATGATGTCCACGAAGCATTTGGCCTGGCCTCTCTTGACTGTGGCACTTCAAAGGGTCGCAAACGCCACATCACTTCAAAGTGGTCTGTTTTCAATGGGGAGCTTGTAAAGCTCTGTCTGTCCCAACCCCCCCCCCCCCCAGCCCTGTTCTCAGAGGGAATTCTCTTCAAAGGCCTTTCAAAGGCCCCTCGTCCTTTTTCGCTGCAACCCATTTGGAAAGGCCACCGGGGGCCTGTCCACAGAGTGCCAGCAAGGCAAACAATCTCAGCAGGGCGAAAGAAAAGGTCCCCTCGTGGAAAGGTCGCCTCCTTGCCAGCTCCCGAGTCAAAGGGGTTTCTTTTAGAAGGGAAATTGAGTTTGGGAAAAGAGGGGGGGGGGAGTGAGAGAAGGAGCATCTCCTTAAGGCCGGAATCAGAGATTTCTCTCCGTGCACAGAAAATGGAAGCTCCTTGTACTGGAGAAAGAGAGATCGTCCAGTCATCTTCTGCACCATGATGTTTTGATTCTTCTTTCTGGCTTCTGTGCATGCCAGCTGATGGGTTCTTGGATTTCCCTGTATTATTGTTGCTATTGTTCATATAAATAGTTTTATAATTGTGCATTTAGAAGCACAAAATGTTCCTCAAAAAAGAGAGAAAGCTCACAATTGTGAGTCTTGTGGTGCCTTAAAGGCTAACAAATTTATTTCTGCACAAGCATTTCCATAAGTGGACAGCAGGACCACAATAGCTTCTGCCTTGGTTAGCGTTTAAAGTGCCATGAGGTTTCTGGCTGTTTTTCCTGCAACAGACTATCACAGCGCTGCCGCCCCTCATGAAATAGTTTAGAATGCATACAATCACAATGGCAAAATTAATCCTCTTCAGTACATTCATAACACACTCAAAATAAACATGTATAATCTACAATAAAGAGAATAACAAAAAAAAATCAGGCAGGCATCATCTTGGAATGTGTTATTCCAGGACAGGATAAATAAATCCCACTTTTGGACAAAGTGTCCCCCTTTGGATCAAACGTCTTTGGAATGGTTACAATACATGAGCTTCTTATTTGTTGTGTTGCATGTTTCTCAGGTGCGAGAGCACTTCATACATGTCAAGTCTCTGTAAACTAAGAATGCCCAGACCTTGTGCCACAAGAGATAAATGGATCAGGCAAAAAATCCTGAGACGCCCAAAGTATCTGTTCTCAGTCGAGGCTGTCTGATGCGTCTCTAGATGAGACTTGCCTCCTTCCAAACAGGGCTCTTGAAACCCAGAGCAGAGGGGCGGCTTATTAAGAGAACTGAGGACAGGTTAACTCTGCCACATCTCTGTGTCAGGAGTGACTGCAGGACAGGATACCTGACCCCAGGAGAGAGTGACCGAAATGAGGCAAGGCTTGATGGACCAGTGAATCCTGCAGGAAAGCAAGAGACTGGCAGGTAGACCAGCTGGTGACAAAATGGCACAGGCCAGCCCCTTCCATCAGGAAGACTTAATACTTTCTCCCCCCCCCCCCCAGGTGAATTTTCAGAAGATCCTGCTGAGAACACGGAGGTGGAAACCCTCCACCTTGGCTCCCGGCCGCCCATTTACAGTTCAAACTGCCAGTGGCTGGAGGAGTCGGACCTGGACGTTGAGTCAGCGATGCTGCCTAGTGGCACACCTGTGAAGGTTGAGACCATCCCTGTTGGGCTGCTGTCCAGGGAAGACTTGGCCTGCTTCTACTGCTGCAGCCAGTGTGGGAAGGTGTTCTGGGAAGGCTCCCACTTCGGGCGCCTGGTCTCCCAGTTTAAGGAGGTGCTGGACCTATCAGAAGACAGCCGGAGCTTCTATGAGAACGTCTGAGCCAGCGCAAACTGCCACAGAAAAGGACAGACCTCGCCAGGATTTCTATACACCAGAAACCGCGATGGTGAAATGCATTTGATATCCATGTTAATATGTCGTGGGGCAACACGGGGTACATTCTGTTGGGGGCATGTATGCTGTCCGGCAATATGTAATGGTTTATTAAGCCTTAAAACGTCTCTGTCCAGAGACTTTTAATCTATCTCTTGGTGTCTTGTTTCTTTCCGCTTGCCTCCTTAGCCACTGGAAAAGATGGCTTAATTTCTGGCTTTAAAACGCTCCATTTCTGAAATAAGAGACACTGGAGATAAGTGGAGCTAAGAGATACGTACTTGATTCGGGTTTTTTCCTTCCTGAGAAAAATAGTGTATGTTGTGTAATTTGTTTTATTTTACAGTATAGTATTGTTTTTTATTTTGAACTACATAATCGGGAGCACCATAATCTTTTCAGTGCTTAGGGTCTTAATCTGACCCTGCATATGACCATAGTTAATTTTGGCGAAAAAAACCACATGCTGCGTGATTCTGACCCGTTAAATGCCTACGCTTTACTTTGGCCACTGACTCTAAGGGTGCAGCAGTTCAGGGCCAGTGACGTTTCTTTGCAGGCTTCAGGCCACGAAATCCAAGTTTCCACCCTTCTCGCCTGAATGAGAGTCCAAACGTGCTGTGTGACTCAGTTTGGCTTGCTCCAGCTCACGCTTACTCACACACATGCACACTCGGGCTCTCAGAAGAGCCCCCACTGTTTCTCTGGAGATTTGCAATGAAGGCGAGAAATGTTTCCCTCATGTTGCAGCCAACAAATTCTCGCTCTCCCACTAACCCTTCTCTTGGGCCCTGGTGCATTGCAGAGCCGTTGGCTTGTGCATTTATCCTTCCCTGTTTGAGGCTTCTGGCAGGGGACTTCGTAATATGACCTTTCGGCAACAACAGAAAATGCTCTTTCCACCATCCTCTCCCTCCTCAAAGCCCCTGGCACGCTGCTCTGTTCGAGAAAGAAGGGTCTTCAGTTGAAAGAAGGATCTGCTATCCTCTCTTCAGTTCTTTATCACCAGCAGCAAGGATTTCTGAGGCAAGGGCTCCATACGTCCTAACTTTTACAGATCAGAAAAGGGGAGATGGAGGCTCCTGCCTTTATTACTGAAGCCCCCTACCCTCTGTTCCACACCACACTGTGATTCCCACTATGATATCGGTATGGAGCTAGAAACACTTTCCTTTTGCTGTTGGGAATGGGGGGGGGGGGATTGAAAAATACAGCTAAAGGCAGCAACCCTGGAGGTACTTATAGGCAAGTAAGCCCCATTATACTCACTTATGACCAAACACCCTTAGGATGGCAGGTTGGACAAAATAGAGGCTGCATAAAATGATGCACTGTGTGAACATTCTCTCCTGTACACATGCAAGAATTCAGGGGGCACCCAATGATGCTGAGGACCTAAGATGACCTTCGCACAGTACGTAATGAACTTATGGAACTCACTGCCACAAGATATGGTGACAACTACTAGCTTAAGATGACTTTAAGAAAGGGTGAAACGGTAATGGAGTATGGGCCTATCAGTGGCTTATTAGTTCCAATATCAAAGTATTTTATTTATATTTATTTATAGAATTTTTACCCCGCCTTTCTCCCTCCAGGGCAACCAAGGCGGCTTACAACAAAAATATTAAAATACATGAATACATTTAAAATCAAGAATTAAAATAATTTAAAACAATTAAAACAAGTAGAGCCTCCATATTCAGAGGCAGTCTAACTGAATACCAGATGCTGAGGATAAACGAAGGAGAATGGTCATGACCTTCATGCCCTGCTGGAGGTCTCTATCTGGCTGGCCAGTGTTGGGAACAAAATGCTGGACTCGGTCCATTGCAGCAAGGTGAGTCTTAGGTTCTTATTACAGCAACATTTCACCTGGGTATCTCTTGCTATTCTCCCTAGCAAATGATCTCATCTAAAGTCTTGAAAGGTTGGCTTGTGAGATAGCTATGTATATGTGACTGGGGGGGGGGGGGATCCAGTTAAGATCTTGAAAAGGGCTACAGTTTGATCAAACAGCTGAAGTTCAGCAAGGCTTATTTTAAGCTTCCCTCTTCACTTCACTCTCCAAAAACATAACAATAGCAGACTACTTGGGCCAAATGTACTGGCTTTAAAGTGCAGCTGCTGAGTCTTGACGTGGTCTTCAAACACCAAGAGTGTCAGGATCATGTGTTTTAAGATTTTGCGGATTCCCTTTGTTTTTGAGTACAAGCTACAGAATAGACCATGCTATGGTAAATCTCGGTCCTGTTCTTCTGTTTGGAGGAGATACCTTATTAACATTTTGCTAGTGTCCCCAGGCCAGAGAGACTCCAGCAGTGAAATCCTGGATAGGGCAGAGGCTTCTTGTCTCCGCACCCCGTGGCCCCCAGCTGCCATTTCACCCACCACGGCAAAAGACGAAGTCTATTTTGAGCTAAGGATGACCTATCAAAGGACAGCAGTGTTTTCTTTTGTTTGAGTTGACGCTTAACCCTAACCAAAAAGGCAACCACCTACTTGGCTTCCAGTTTTGGTGGGGGACAGGCAATTGCAGTTTATGGAAGAGAGCCTTCAGCAATTGACTGAGAAGAGGAGAGAGACTTCAGGAGTTCATCCCTGTTTTGAAAATCGAGGTGAGGCAACTGTTCCCCTGTCTTCATCAAATCATGTTGGAGATCCTGAGTCTCTGAGAAGGAAGGTGACGTTCCTAGCAGCATGAGCCAAGGCCCACTGTGGCAAGCAGTGGGCTGTCCTGGAAAGAAATGGGGCTAGTGGGGAGAGGAAGCTCTGGGCTGCTGGCAACTGCATTGTGGAAGAGCTGGCTGGGTCTCTTGGCAATGGGGACACAGCAATTCCGGAAGGAAGTTCTGCTCACCGTTCACAACCGCTTTCCGCATGGCAGGGAGCCAACACTGTGGAAACTAGTTCCTAGTCTCATCTCCAGGGGCCAGGACAGCAGCCCCCAAAGAGGTGTACCACCCCCGGCGTTTTGTCCCATTCAAATTTGGATTAAATGAGAAAAGGGCGCAGACGCCTGTGGAGGAAAATATAATCCACACTGAAAAGGACCTGGAGGTGACCTAGTCCAGCCCCGCAAGGCCTGTGGGCTCCAGGCCTCAGTGGGTCCATGTGTACAGAGAGCTGGTGCGGTGCAGGAAGTTAAGGAAGGGAAGTGGGAAGAAGGGACAGTTCATAACAAAAAGCTAATCCAGACACACATCTTCATCATCACAGTGACTGCGTTTCCTCCTTGTAACCGTTGCCCAAGCACCATGTTGTGTGCTTCCTCCACCCTCACATTTAGATTGAAGGCAACTTGGGGCAGGGATTTTGCTGCCACAAGGCATACTGATGGCCTCTGGCTTTGAAAGGGGACTAGGCAAATTCATGGAGGAGGAGAAGGAGAGGTCAATTGCTAGTAACTGTGACAGAAATAGAACCCCCACTGTTGGAGACAGTCTACCTCAATACCAGCTGCTACATAGGTGAACAGGGCAGGCCTGTGGCATTCACATCCTACTTGTGCGTATCCTGGAAACATCTAGTTGGTTGGTTGCTGTGGGAAGCAAGATGCTGGACCAGGAGGTAGATCATGAGTCTGATCCAGCAAGGCTTAGATTTTTGTGATGTCACTTGGTTGTTCTGCTTTGTACAGTATGATGTATACAGAGGCAGGATACCGATCAAAAGAAACGTGAAGTTCCAGGTGTAAGAGGCAAGAAGGGAGACCCCATGAACTTGTGCCTATTTTATAGGCAGGGAACTGAGACACTCTGTCTGAGGCCACTCACAGGCCGTAACCAGGGCTAGAAACTTGGCTGTCCCAGATGAGGGCCTTAACACTCTGCCCTTGAGACCACACACCAGTGTGGGATTGAGCCCTCAGATGCTGTCTACATTAGACTACAGTCCAGAAGCTGCTTGCTCAACCATATTCTTTCCAACAATGAGAAATCAAAGGACCTGGCTTGTCACAATCTAGCTTGGGGCTCCTCCAAGGAAGCCATAAATCATCCAGGCTGGAACAGCGGGTAAACATCAACGGCACAATTCAGTCTGGTCATTAAGAACAACATTATTGGAGGCATATATTCAGATCAGAAGAAGCAACAGGGTTTTTTCAGGGGCAATTGTTGCCACCACTGCTAATGTTTAATGTTGATTCTTGCTATCATTGTCTTACTGGATGGTCTTATGGCAGTGCATTCCAGTTCATCCTCTTAAGGAAGGGGCTGTAGTTCAGTAGTCAGAGCTGACAATACTTAACTAAATGGACCAATGATCTGACCCAGCAGAAGGCAGCTATTATAAGTACAGATTCATTGGCCCAATTGGAAAATGGTCTGCCAATGAACACAATAAGGTGAAGGGACACAAGAACAATGCAAAGTGCATGTGTCAGCTACCACTTGATTAAAGGAAGTTGAATTCCTCATATGTTTTTAGTCAATTAATTGATTCAATCTGCATATACCATATTGGTCTGAGTATAAGACTCACTTTTTTCTCCTAATTTAAGTTTTTAAACTAGGGGTGAGTCTTATAATCAGGCTGCTGCAATTTAATGCCAGTGATTTAATTAATTTTTTTTAATAGCACCAAACTTTAAGGGTGCATCTTATAATCAGGTGCGTCTTATACTCGGGACAATACGGTATTTGCATCTGAATTAAAAAAACAGTTCTGGGGAAAAGCATTTTTTAGATGGTGCATGCCTGTATCAAGTTAAGCACCATCCTAGAAGATGCAATCCCTCCTGTGTGAAAGAGGAAAAGGAATGCCTCTTCCAACATGGCACCAGCCACCCACTGGTGCGGCATGCTGATTCATCTGTGTGTGGCAGCAGTTGTTGCCATCTGAAGATGCATCCCTTTCTGCATGCAAGAGAAGGGGGGGGTGCCTCTTCTAAAATTGCACCTCCTGGCCATGACATTTGAAAGTATTTCTAAAAAAAAATGTTGGTTTTTAAAATTTGTTGCCTGAGTAGTCAGAGAGACCCTTTTAAAATCCATCAGTCTTCTAACCTGATTGACTAAACACAGCAGCAGCCCTGGTAGGTAAGGCAGATTTCTGGGAGAGAAATCTCAAATTGCTCTTAGTTGTACTTGCAAAACCCCAGATTTGCGTCCTCCTAATTATTGGAATTGTATGTAGAAAGTCCCAGGGCTCCATCCTTGCATCCCCAGCCAGGGTGGGTTGGGAAAGGTCCCTATCTGAAAGCCCTAGAGAGCTGCTGCCAGCCAGTGAGCTTCCATGGCTCGGTGCCGCTCAGGACAAGGCAGCATGTGCAGAGATGAGGGTAAGGCCAGATCTACACTGCGCTGCGTCCGGTGTGGAGTCGTCTTGCCCCTGCCTCCGCCGAGCGGGTCGGAGGAGTGTCTTCCTGCTTGTTGTCCCTCCTGCTGTCCCGCGTTCCTATGTAAGCGCAACTGTGATTGGCCACTCTCCTCCCCCCTCTCATCCGATTGGTTGCTGCATTGCGTACGGCGAAGCTACCTCTTGAAACATGGCAGGAACCATCTTTGACGCATTGTACACGCCGCAGCATCGGGAGCGCGCAAATGCTCCGCAAGACTGTAAAATTCTCCGCAAAGCGCCGGACGCAGTGCAGTGTAGATCAGCCTTTAGGGAGCAGAGCCCAGCATGGAGCCACCCCTGCTTTGCATGTAGAAGGGCCCAGGTGCAGGCCTTGGCAGCAGCTCCAGGTACGACTGGCAAAAAACCCTAGAGGGTCGCTGCCAGTCAGCTGCCACTGCTGAATCAGATGGACTCAGTAGTACTTACTTCTGAGGAAACCTACATAGGACTGCACTGTTCCAACCCCTTGGGAACGAGCCCCACTGAGCTCACTGGGGCTAACTGTTCAGTAAACCTGCATAGTAAAAAGGTAAAGGTGATCCCTGACAATTAAGTCCAGTCGTGTCCGACTCTAGGGTGTGGTGTGGCCGGCATGACTCTCCTTGCAGCAGCGCTATCTACTCACATTAACATGCTTTGGAACTGCTAGGTTGGCAGGAGCTAGCCAAGCAACGAGAGCTCAACCCGTCGCGGATTCTGCGCCACCCGCTGGCATAGTAGATCACTTCAATTTCATGTTTCTCCCTCGGAGGTCTGTCTTTCCGTCCCTCTTGTGCATTTTTAAACAAGTGTTTGGGGGGGGGGGTCTTTCTAACCCCCCCTCCCCCAATGCTGCTGATTTAATTTGCTTTGCATCAACCAGAAGAGAAGGCTCTGGTTTGCCTTTTGCTGCTTCCTCAGCTGCTTGCTCGCCTGCCTGCGTGCCAGCTCCACAGAGGGGCTCCTCCGGGCCTGCCCCTTCGCTGGCCCGCCCCGCTCCGCTCCCTCCTCGCCGCTCTCTCAACGCTGGGAAGAAAGGACCGAGACTTTCCCACGCTCCCCGACACATGTTAATGAAGCCGCCGCCGGCCACGCCCCCTGGGGACCAGGCCACGCCCCCAATGCCGTTAAGGAGGTTTCAGGAGATATTTAATGAATGGCTGAACGAATGAATGAATGCGGGGGGGGGGGTGTTGAATGAACGCGGGGGGGGGTGAATGAACGCGAAGTATGGAACGCGCTTGGAGGGCTTGGGGGGATGTGAAGAGCTGGAATTCAAGAGCTGGGTGGTTTTCCTTTTAATAATATGCTAAAATGTTATTAGTGCAGCAGCATCCACGTACACATATATCATCCTGCCATTGCTCCCACAAAAATGCCACGTCCATGGGTGGAATATTAAAAAGGGACCGATGGCGGCACGGGATTTATTTATTTATTTATTTTTGACGTCCCCAGTAATAACGCAGCAGCTCAAACTAAAACAAGAATCAGAAAACAACACAGTCAAGCCGAACGATTGTATTGAATAATAGAAAAGCCAGTGTCTGGTTATCCCTTCATCCGGACAAATTCAAAGGTCACCAACAGCACAATTCAATGCATACTCATTACTCAGGAGTGTGTCCCACTGAGTTAATGGAACTTACTTCCAGAGAAGGATGTCTAGGATTGCTGCCCAATCCAGAGCAAGGCTTGGAGTGTCACTGATCACATCTTCCAAGCCCACAGTGGCTTGCAATAAAATAAAATGAAAAACAGAATGTTAAATAAGAGGAAAACCATAAAATAAAAAGCTATGCACCTAGAAAGCCAAAATCCACAACTGAAAACCCATTGCATCTGTTGCCCCATAAAAAAGTCATGATTTTGTGGGCCATTTTCCGTATCAAATGATGGAAAAACAACTAGGGAAGAAATAGCTTTATATTGTGCAATCCTTTGCATGTCATTGTCTACTCAGAAGTAAGTCCCACTGAATTTAATAGGGCTCACTCCCATGTGTGCAGCCATACTCAAGGTGGGGAAATTCTGAAACCAATGGCTCTACTCAAAATTATTATTATTATTAACATTTTAATAATGTATTGAATGTAATACATTAAAGCCATTGATTTCAGAATGTTCTACCCCTCAAGCATATGTGACCATTAATATATACAGTATTTATACAACCTCTTCTGTACATGGCACTTTCACACAGTAACAGTTCGTGACGACTGCAATATTAAATGTTTAATATTTTATGACCACCAGCAACCATAGCATTTTATTTACTTAAACTGACATAAGCAGACCAAAGACAAGTCCTTGCCCCAAGCAGCTTACAATGTAAATTGCACCAGTGGGGGAGGTGATAAAGGGAGGACAGTGAACAGAGAGGCAACAAGTAACTAACCATCGAGACGGGAAGAAGGAGAGAGAGATGAGGGTAACAAATATTCCGAAATGCAAGTGTACTAAATTATCCAAATTCATGTATTGTATCAGTTCTTCACATGTGCACCTTTTCCGCCAAAGAGTTCAGGGTAGCGTCAGAAGAACCCCTCCCCAGGCATTTGCCCTCACAACAGCTCCTTGAAGTTATGTTGAGCCTGGAGTGTTGACAGTGTTTGACTAAGATCACCCAGCTGGGGAATTGGCTCCATCCCATTGAACCACCATTTGAATCTGCCTTCACCCCAAAGCCATTATTTTGAGCCAGCTCCAGATGCTGGACCTCCAAAACCCCAAAGTAGATCCTGCAAGCCTGAAGCCTGATCATCTCTGGACAGAAGAGCATGTTCACTCTGAACTGCTAGTTTTCCCAGGGTAAATTACACCTGGTGTGTTCCCCTTTGTAGTTACCTGCAGGGTAATTGCTTTGCTCAGCCAAACTAAAAAAAAAAAAAAAGTGTCACAGAGCTTGGGACAATGACAGCTTAAATTGGTCAGGAGTTTGGAGCACCTTCCACAGGAAGAATGACTACAACTTGCGGAGGAGGGGGGTTAGTTGAGCAGGGGGAAAGACAAATGGGGTACCTGAGAGAAGTTTGTGAAATTATGGAGAGAGAGAGAGAGAGAGAGAGAGAGAGAGAGAGAGATTTCACACGGGAGAGTTCTAGAACAGTAGATCAGATGGGTGTGTGGGGGCGTGCGTGTCACCCAACGAAATGGATTGGCTGAAGATTCAGAACAGATTACAAAAAAAACACACTTTCTTCACACAGCACATACTTCCAGAACTCACCGCCACAAATTGCAACAGGCTTAAAATGGATTGTATTCCTGGAGGACATGGCTAAACAGCTCTTAGCCAGGATGGCTGTATACAGAACCTCCATGTTTAGAGGCAGTATACCCCTGAAACCAAATGCTGGAGTCAAAGGGGTCCAGCACATACGTGCTTGTGAGTGACCCAGATGCGTCTGGGTCGGCCACTGTTGTAACCAGATGCTGGACTTTGGCCTGATCCAGAAGAGCTCCTTAAGTTTTGATTACTTAAGGGAGATAGGAATAGAACTTATATGTAGCTTTTACAGGGGAGAGCAGTTGCCTTCCCTGTCATGCTTGTGGGCTTGCTAGGGCATCTGGATGGTCATTGTGGGGAACAAAATGCTGGACTTGATGGAACTTTGGTCTGATTCAAAAGGGATATCCTTACCTTCTCTTTAATCTATCGAGATTCAAGAAGGTAGGTCAGTGTAAAGATCAACAGAGTTCCTTCCAACCAGTCCATAAAATCCGGACTAGCTCAAGAATTCCCTGTGCCTGAGGTGGTGTGTGGCAAATGCTCCCCCCTTACCTGGTGGTGTGCCAGGTGATGTGCATCTGTAGCCCTCCACTCTCTTCTCCACATTTCTGATTCCTTTTCCAGTCCAGGGAGTGGAAAGCAAAGCAGTGGAGACAAACAGGCTGAGAGAGGTCGGCACCCCCGTACCAATCTGTTGCCTGAGGCAACTGCCTCAGTCAACCTCATGGATGAGCCGGACCTGTATAAAATTAAAATAAAGCCTTCCATTCTAGGCAAATACCCAAGGTAGGAGAGTGATTATATTGATTGTGTTCAGGCATTGAGGGTGGGGTTTTATGTTTTTGGGGTGTGTTCTTGGTTTCTTGTAATCCACTTAGACTTTTCAAAATCTGACAGCGTGCATTGCAACGTTTAAAACTTAAGCAGACCTGAAAACCATCCAGTCCAGGTGAGACCTCCACCTTTTTCAACACAGCCCAGGTGTGTGTGTGCATGCACGTGTATTTCCCCCATCCATCACTTGGCAGACACAGAAGCTCTGGAAGTGTCTTGTTGCTTGGGATCTGTCCAGTAGCTGCTGATGTCCCACTTCCTAACTCATTTTCTCCTTTTGGCTGAGACACTGAGCAAATGGACACTGGGAGAAAATATTGGGGAATGAGTTTCCCGGAGCAGCCGTGTGGGCCGACAAAAGGCCATGAAGACACTAAGCATCAAAGAGCAGAACTAGAGATCTGAGACAAGGGCCATTTGCTATTGGAACCGTGAGGGGAGGATGGAGCAGGGCAGCCTTGGAAAAATATCTGGGCCTAGTAAAGATACGAAACACACAGCGCAATCCTATCCAACTTATACCACTGGTGTAACCAGTGGGGGAGGGCAGGGCGGGAGGCTTTGGAGGGGAGATTTAAATCCCCTTTGAATCCCCCTTTGGAGGGGATTTGAATCCCCTTTCCATTCTGGGGCCTCCTGTTCTCGCTGCACCACTGGTTACACCGGTGGTATAAGTTGGATAGGATTGCGCTGACAGTCACAGGCCATTCCCATGAATGTTTCCAAAGAGTGCGCAGCCAAACCAACCTGCTGGTTCAGGTTCAGCTTGTGATCCACTGCAATGTGTTTTGTAGTGTCAAGTCAGGTGTTGCCCCTTCTATACTTGTGCCTTTGATTTATTTTGACTAAGTGCAGAACTTTGCATTTGTCTCTGTTGAACTTCATTTTGCTAGTTTCAGCCCAGTATTGCATCCTGTCAGGGTCCTTCAGCAGGCTTCTACTCTCTTCTGCAGCTTTAGCTCTTCCTCCCAGTTTCGTATCATTTGCAAATTTGAGGGATTCCTTTTCCCTCTTCATCTAAAAATCATTGGTAATTCTGATCAGAATTACTGAACAGACGGCAAGCAGTCCCTTTTTTGGTGCATCCCGAATCTCTGGCCAATCTGAGTAATTGGATGACTCCCAAGTTTTATTATAGGGAGAAAAACTTGTCCACTTTCTTCACTCCACGGCATAACTTTATAAACTCTTATTATGTTTCCCCCTCCTCCGAGTTGCTTTTTTCATACACTAAAAAGCCCCAGATACTTTGGCCTTCTGACCAAATGACCATTTTGCACGTGCACAAATGGGCAAGCTTTCAAATTGTACAGAATTCTTCATCAGCCAGTTCTGCCACTTGGAAGCCCCCCTTAAAAGGGGAGTGGCAGTGTAAAATACCGTATTGTCCCGAGTATAAGATGCACCTGATTATAAGACGCACCCTTAAAGTTTGGTGCTATTAAAAAATGTTAATTAAATCACTGGCATTAAATTTATGCCTGATTATAAGACGCACCCCAAGTTTAAAAACTTAAATTAGGAGAAAAAAGTGAGTCTTAGACCAATACGGTCACCAAGACTTCATGTCACCAAGCCTGCCTGTCTTCAATCTTCTTTTAACACCCCTCCCTTGATACACATTTCTTCCCCACCCTCCCTGCCCCACTGTTGCCTTTCAGTTTTCTTTCTTCCTCTTTTTCTTCCTAATAATTTTTCTGAGTCAGCATTCCTCACTGGTTGGGTCTTTTCATCTTTGTCCAGAAGATTCCGTTGCTCCCTTTGCTACAGATTGATTTTCCCGAGAAAAGGCACAGAGACAAGTGACGAGCAATTTGGCCTTTGATTTTTTTTAAGTATTTATTTAATGAGTTATTTGAAGATCTGCCTAGCCCAGCATCCTGTCGCCCATCCAAGGGGCAGTGTCCCCACTGGTTTGAATATGTGGCTCTTACGGAGCTGTTTTCAAACCCCAGAGGCCTACCCTGGTTTAGTTTAAAAAAGAAAAGGAACTATGTTATACATTACTGTATACTGTTTTGGAGAAAACATTTCATGTTACAATATTCTTTTGGGTGCTTTTGTTTTGTTTTTGTTTGTTTTTGTAGTGCAGAGGATACTACTTTAATTTCTCACACAAAGATTTGGGGTGGATTAAGGTATTATGATACCCTTTGATAACTCAGCCCAAATACAAAAGCCCATACCATTCCTCAGTGACAGTGTACCTGTTTCCCTCCCCCTGTTGTCTCCCTTGTGTCTATGTCTAGACTGTAAGCTCCGCAAGGCAGGAGTTTACAGTCCTTGTAATGAAATAATCACACGTTTCCCGTTTGCCCTTGCCTCCGTTCCCTTTCCGTTTTCGCTTGCCTGCCTTGTGTCCATATCTAAATTGTGAGCCTCTTGGGGCAGGGACTGTGCGCAGTGACGATTGCCTGCTATTATTCTTTAACCGTCTGCTGGGCTTGAGAATAACCCTGCAGAAAGACCCCCACCCTTTTTTAATCCCCTTCCCTCCTTACGCATAGAAATAAATTCTGTCCCTCGGCGCCCCCTACCCACAGGCAGTCACGTTATCTTCAACACAAGACTTTCTTGAGTTGGCTGGATTGGCGGGGAAAGCAAACAAGAAACAAAAAACCAGCTTGTTTTTGTGAAAAGGGTGCACCATGCAAACCTGGTCCGGAGGTCTTGCTGCAGCGCGCGCGCAAGGGCCCAGCCACCTGGCTCTGTGGCTGCACCTGGGAAGAGAGGGCAGGTGAAAGGCGCTGATGCAGGAGCCCCAATGCAAGCCGTGTGTGCGTGTGTGTGTTTGCGCGCCCCCGAACTTCCTTTGCGGACATCACGCCTCTGTTGCATTCACGCGTTAATACAGCGTAACCGGAGGCGTCTTTCTTCTCCATATATAAAATATGAACATAACATGTACCCAAACTGTGATTTCTCGCAACTGGGAGCACGGAGGATCCGCCGCATTTCGAGGCCGTCATTTTGTGCGCGTTTACTCGCGAGTAAGCCCACTGCTATAAGTGCGGCTTTCTTCCTAATAAATACTCCTCAAGCGGAGAGGAAGGACTGGGTGAAACTTCGGCAGTCCTAGATATCCTTCGGGACTTACTTCCGAGGAAGCCTCAATCTGCACCGGAGAGGCCTAGGATCGGAAGCAAGTGGCGAATTTTAAACGGGCGAGAGGCACCGGTCAAGTTAAAGGGGCAAAACTAAAGTTCCGGATCGGGTCATTTTTTGTGCAACCCGATCCTTTCTGACCCCACGGCGTTCCGGGGCGCGAGCGGAGGCTCCCCCCCCCCAACCCGTGGTGCAAAGCTGTGGAAGACGCGCGCACACACCCCTCCCTTGTTTCCAAACGTCCTGGAGAAGAGCCTCCACATTCCAGTGCACGGCCGCCTGTTCGGCTGGGACTGGCCGTCCGTCTGTCCGTTCCGCGCAACCACCGGTCTCCGCGCTCCTCAGCCCAGCGGCAGCCGCTTTCCCCGTTGGGCGGCGGCCAATCAGCGGGCTCCCCTCCCCCTGCCCGGCCTCCTCTCGGCTAGGCGGGGTAGCGTCACGGCCCGGCTATTGTTATGCAAATACAGAGGGCCGTCTAAAAGGCGCCCCCGTGGGCATTCCCCGCTCAGTCAGACGGAGCGAGCCCTCTGCCACAGAAGGAGCCTGCGGGGGTCTGGTGCCTGCGCGTCCATTCGCCCCGGGGCTCCGGGCAGGGTAGCCCGCGCGCGCCCTTTGTCCTCCGCGCCGCCGAGGGGCGGCTCTCCGCCTCTCCCGTCCATGCTGGTCCCCGCTCAGGGCCTGCCCCGGAGCCGGCCGCGCCGTCGTCAGCCGCCCGGGCCGCGGGAGCCATGAGCCAGACAGAGCTGTCCACCTGCTCGGCGCCGCCGCCGCCGCCTTCCGCGGCGCTGCCCAGCCAGCGCGTCTTCCAGGAGGCGGTGCGCAAAGGCAACACCAAGGAGCTGCAGTCACTGCTGCAGAACATGACGAACTGCGAGTTCAACGTCAACTCTTTCGGGCCCGAGGGTCAGACGGCACTGCACCAATCGGTCATCGACGGCAATCTGGAGTTGGTCAAGCTCCTGGTGAAGTTTGGCGCCGACATCCGCCTGGCCAACCGCGACGGCTGGAGCGCGCTGCACATCGCCGCCTTCGGGGGCCACCAGGACATCGTCCTCTACCTGATCACCAAGGCCAAATACTCCTCGGGCAGCCGGTGATGCCCGCCCGATGGGGGGACTGGGCGGCTGGCCGGCCGGGGGGCCGTGAGGAGGGGCGCGCGCTTCCCAGCGCCAGGAGACAAGCTGCGCCGTTGACTGCAGCCGCCGTCGGAAAACCGGGAACGAAGCTCCTGCGAGTTGGAATCACATGCGGCGCGCTCCGCCTTGTGGGATCGGGGCTTCTCAGCCCTCTCCTCGTTGCCTTTACTTGCTGAGTAATGCCTTTGCCTTCCCCGTCGTGACTGAATTCCTGTTGGCTCTTTCTATGCAAGATGCCAGACGGATCCAAGACAGCCTGAAGAGAGAGCGAGAGAGAGAGAGAGAGAGTGTGTGTGTGTGTGTGTGTGTTTTCGCGCGCGCGTGTTTGGAAGGGGGGTGCTTACACAAGAGAAGATCGTGGATTTGTGGGGTGAGGAAGGGGCTTCTGGGGAATTGTCAAGCTATCCAGCACCAGGGTGTGCACACAAAGGACACTGGACCGAACCGGCTTGGCTTTTGGTGTGGGTTCCTCCCTGCCGACCGGAGTGGGGGAGAGGTTGCCTCTCCTCCTGCACAATCTCATGCCCCTTTCCCTGAACCAGGACTCTGAGACTGCAAGCTGCCATCCCCCCCCCACGCCTCCTGCATTATTGCTGCCTTAATATTGTAGAGAGTTGTTTTTTGTATGGTGTGTGTGTGTGTGTGTGTGTGTGTGTGTGTGTGTTTAAGGAAGAGAGGAAAAATTCAAAGCTGCTTTGAAATCTTTGGTTTTTAATGATAGATATATATTTTGCAAAAGAGATGTGGGGACTTGTACAAATTTATTGGGGGGATTTACTTGAGGGGGGAAGGGAAAGAGTTTCTGCATTGCATGAGGTTTTGTGTTTGCTCTACTGTATAAAATAATCCCCTCTTTCCTTTTTTTGTCTTCCATCTACCTCGGTTTTGTCACAGTATTTGTTTTTTTGTTTTTTTTCAGTTAAGGAACTGGTCAGGTGCTTTAAGGCATGTTCCAACACTCTTTCTGTCTCTTTTCCCTTCCACATCCTAGTTTAACTCTTTTTGCCCACCCACTTGAGAAATCTTGGTGAATATAGAAAGCTGCTGTCTACTGAGTAGGCTCCTGGTCCCTCTAGCTCAGTGTTGTCAACACTGGCTGGTAGTGGCTCCCCGAGGTTTTAGACAGGAGTTTTTCTTGGCCATGCTGCCAAGGATTAAAACTTTTCATAAAAAGGAGGGACTGTGCCACTGAGCTGCTAGTAAAAATTGACTACAAACTGGCTGTTATCAGAACAATTTAGTTCTTGGCTTTTATCCAGTGTAGAAAGGCTATACGAAGAAAAAGCTTTCAAAGATCATTGTTTTCCTGTTGAGTCTGGTGTCCAGACTGGAATATATACCCCACAGATGCAATTCGTCCCCCTCCTTCTTGGCTTAACGTTTCAGTTTTATGTGCATCACTTTTTGTATCCCTATTGAATTAATTTAGTGTGATCAAGATGGCAAGAAAAACCATTCAGGTTTTTTCATGTTGAAATAGTGAATCTGGTCAAGGCAGTCTTGGAAATGGCTGGGAGACTAGTCTAAAAGCACATGGCCACCCCCTACTGTCCAGAAGGAGAACATCCCCATGGAAAAACTACTGTATTGAGAAGTCCATATATCCAGATTTTATTTTATTTTTTGGAAAATGCCTTATTTCAATGCAACTTCCAGGCCACTCTGAGGGGGGGGGGGAGAGAAGGAATAGGAAACCCTTTTTTTAAAGGGCTGCATATGGGATTGTGGATTGTGTATCTAGCATGTAGATAACTCCCTTGGGAATGCAGACACAGCCATCCACTTTGCTGCAGTTTTGGAGTCTCTTCTTTTTTCCATCTCTTTATATGCACTAAAGATAAAGATATATATTTACCACTGCCATCACTCTTGACTTTCCCCTGCTTCTGCCCTCTTTCTCTCCCCCCCCCCCCATAGCCATTAACCTTTTAAAAAGTTTGTCCTCTGTTTGGGGTCATGTGCTTAACTATTTATCGTGTGTGTGCATGCGTGTTTGTGAAACTGGCATTTGTTCAGAGGGACTTGAGTGGTTTGGAAACTAGTGGGAGGGAACTGAATTATGCATTGTTTTTAGAAAGTGATTCTGCACCATTTTTTTCCCCCATTGCACTGAGTTTGTTTTTTGGCTGTCTCTGTTGGCTTCATGTGCAAAACACACACAAAAAAACACACACACCCTCTGTCAAACCTGAGAGATTGTGCTAATCTTTCCCCAACTTTCTTGTCTGAAGTCTGTAACTTTACAAGGAATTGTGTGTGTGCGTGTGTGTTTCCTTTGCAAAAATGTTTTTGGTGGACTTGTGAGAATAGTTAAGCGCTTCTGGAGAGTGCTGTTGTGTTTGGATTCTCAGCTGGTGGGGGAGAGAATAATTTTTTTCCTGGTATCTTATAATAGTTGCACATAATTTTTTTTTATCTTAAATGGATTTGCCACAATAAAATGTCATAACATTTATGGCATGATATTAAAAATGTCTTTTTTCCAGAAAACCAAGATCAGGGATAGGTTCACTTTTTTTTGGGGGGGGGGGAGATCTTGGTTTGAGATTCAGTTCCTCTAAAGGAAACTCTTGGGAGTATGTTTTTTGTAAAGATGTTCACACATATTTATATTTTTATAAATGAAAATATGCCTTAGACTGTGAAACCTTTTTGAGGTGAAATGAAACATGGAGTGAGGTTTGGGGTGTGTTTTGGTTTTTGGCTTTCCTTCTTAAAGGCTTGGGGAAGGCTTTTTTCCTGGCTGCTTGGAGATTTCCCCCCCCCTCACAAAATTGATTGGGTGGGCAATAACTTGAAGAGTTTTTTTGGGGGGATTATTACTTGCTCTAAAACTGGGCAAATCTGATTTGGGGTCATGGGGTTTTTGCCTTAATTATTGTCCCAAAAAGCTGCTGCTTAACTTACAGTATGATTCTAAGCAGATTTACTCTGAAGTAAGCTCCATGGAGTTCAATGGGGCTTGTGCTTGGGGTTAAGTGTGCTTAAGACTGCAATCCGAGTGCATAGGGTTAATAAATCCTTTCTATGCAACCCCAAGAAACCTCCATAGATATGGCTGGGTATTATCCCTCTCCCCCCCCCCCCCCCAATCTTGGAAAAATAAAAGGGATCCTGAGATCTCCCCTCTCCTTGTTTGGCTTGTAGTGCTGCTGTGACCCTTGTGGTGCCATAAGGGAGGTTCTCTCTTTGTGCATGGTGGGGGTCTGTGTTTGGCACTCTTCTCTAATTCTCTGAATATTTTTCTAAGAAGAATATATTGATGTCAGTGACAATGAGCAGACATTAGAAGCCGATATGCGGATTGCTCCGGAGAGGAGTTGTTCTGTAGTTTTTTAATTTTTTTCTTTCTAGCTGGCAAATACCTTTTTTTAATTATGTTAATTAATTTTGTTAAGAATTGTAGGCTTATATTGAAGCTGTATGTGGGTCACTGTATGATCACTTTTTAACTGGATAAAAAAAGTCTGTACAGGATGATGTATTCCTGAGTATATGATAGCAATGCGTAGCCCCAGGGTGAGAAAATTTATAAATAAATTTTGTTTTGTTTTTTTTCACTGATCTTTTTATAAAAAAAAAACCACTTGTGTCTCTTCTTTTTCCCACTTAAGGCTGCAACCCTCTGCTCTGTCTGCACCATGGGCTTACTTGTGAGCAAGTGTGCATTGGCTCCAATGCTTTTTTCAATGAAAGTTGAACTGCCAACTTAAAATCTCTTGATGGCATGAGACAGACATGCCTGGACTGCTGCATCCGAGTCCCAGCATGTTTAATGGGGCTTACTTCCAAGTAAGAATACTGGGTATACAGTGTGTTGGCCCCAAATGTGTGCAAAGGTTGCAGTTATTTTATGCATCTGCCATGGGTCAGGCAAGCATCTCCCTAAACCTCAATGTTACCCTGCTGTACATAATTCGGGGGACTTTCTATCCCTGCTGGGGATAATTCAAGTGCTGACACATTAAAAAGTTTGACTTCTTTTTTTTTTTTAGGCTAGGCTGGCTGGAAATGAAGAGTGCTCCAGGAGACCCTGAAAGCTACTCTTGTGTGAGGGGACTGTGAGGAGATACAATAAATAGACCAATTTCTGGATTGAGCATATGCTGAAGGACACTCTGGTCCTTTAAGTTTGAGTTGGCATCTGTCCCTCTTGAGCCTCTGTCTTGCACCTGGCCACACCTGCTGCATCTTGGAGTTATAATAAAAGAGAACTTGTGAGCCTTGGGGGTTGTCTACCCTGGCCCTGTGTAGACTGGCAGCAACTCTGCAGGGATCTCAGGCTGGGGGGGGGGGGTCTTTCCCACCCCTGCATGGAGATGTGGCCAGGGATCTTCTGTGCAGCTGAGCTACAGCCCCTCCCCAAGTAATAGCTACATGTCCTGTGTCTCCCCCCCACTACCCATGGAAATGTGCACTCTTCTCAGAAAAACATGTATGGCTGAGATGAGCTCTTTCCCTCTTCCCATAATTAAGCTAGCTTTCAGGCTCACGACTGGAAAGCAATGAAACATTTTGCCTCTACCCAATATGAATTTGTTGAACGCACTGCCATGAGGTGTAGTGACAACTGCTAAGACAGGTTACTTGGCTGAATACACGACGTGAGCGGCCTCTCAGTGGTCCTTATCCCACAGTGGGTATGCGGGAACCTTCATGTCCAGAGGCAATCTACCGGCATAACAGCCCTCTGGGGCAACCAATAGGAAGCAGATACCTTGGAAGTGACCAGCATATACCTACAGGTGACTCAAAGGGGAGACTTTGCCCAGCCATTGCAATACTTTTAGCCTGCGGGCTGTAGGATAAACCTGCAGCTGGACTTGAGGAGAATCATCTGGCTTGGATATATGTGGGATGGAGCTGGAATGGTCCCCAAGTGTGGTCCTGGTACCTTGCAGAGTTATATGGCATTTGTGTTCAACAGGGGTGGCTCTAGCAATTGCTACATCACCTTGCTGAGAAAGAGCTTGACCTGTTGGATGTCACATTAGCTGCTTAAAGTACACCAGATGTCCATCCAGGAAAGACTGTAACTTTCAGGGGTGAGGAGCAAAGGCACTCTAGATGTGTTCAGGGGCACTCTTGTCATCATGTGTGTGTGTGTGTGGGGGGGAGACCTCCAATTTAACATCATAAGATGAGGAGCCATAGCGACAGAATAAAACAAGTGTCTTGCATCAGTTGTGCTGGAATGGACACTCAGCTAGGGTGTAACCAGCAGTAGGCAAATGCCATAGAGATGGGGCTGGTAGTGTAATTCTCCCTGTCCTAAATAAGGCTTTCAGTTAGAAATGGGGTGTTAAGGTTGGCATGTCCCCCTCATCTCTATGATGATGGACAAAGTGCTCTGGAATATTTGCCACAATGCCTGATTGGCCAAGGTGAGTCACCTGACCACCTCCCTTGCCTATAAAACTCATTTCTTTGCATTTAACAGCCAGAGAGCTGCTCTGATCTTCCTCTGCAGAACTGACATACAGACTGGCTCAAAGCCACCCCTCTTTCTTGCAGTCCAGGTGGTTTTCTCTCCAATTTTAGTTTTCCACCTCACTATGAATCTTCCTTTTCCCTTAATTGACTCTGCCCATTCTCCTTTGCTGGCACCAGGTATGGGTTGCTTCCCTTCCCATTCAAACAAAAACCCTCCTTTCTATGTGACCTTCTCATTTAGCAAGCTCTGTAATCCTTCCCACCAACGCTTGTCTTGTGTGTGTGTGTGTGTGTGTGTGTGTGTGTGTGTGTGTGTGTGTGTGTGTGTGTGTGTGTGTGTGTGTGTGTGTGTGTGTAAAAAAAACAATTTGGTTCTTGAACCCCTGCATTCCAGCCTCTTTCCAAAGCTCTTTTCCCCAACCTTACCTCGACTGCCCATCACTTTGACTTTAAACCAAAGCCAGAAAACCTGGGTTAGAGACTTTTCTGTCTGCAGTAAGTTCACTCATCTCCCTTATCGTGCTCTGTGAACATAAATTCCTAGGCTAACTCCTTACTCTCCATGCATCGTGACTGAACAATGGATGTAAGCCTCTGTTGGCTTGCACTCATAGCAGTGAAGCTGCTGGAGTGATGGTACAGAATGTTCATGAATACTCCAACTGCTCATACAATGTTGTCTACCAGCTTGGTGAACAAAGCTGTCCAAGTGCAGTCTGGCTTTCTTTGAAGGAAGGGAGATTTTTGGCTGGGATTAAGACCTCACACAGGGCCTTGAGACTCTAGCTTTTTTGAATCAAGTTGAGAAGCGGGAAAAGGCACACAGAGGTAGAACGATCAATTGGACACAGGCTCCATTGGCAAAGATGCTGAAGGAGAGGTGCCGTATAAGGTGGGGAAAGGAACCTGAAGGAAGGCCAGGTGGAGCCTTGAGGAATGGTGCAGAGGAGCCTGGGGATGGAGAGAGTTTTGCATATTGGCAAACTAGTTTTCTGGGCTGCAAACCTGAGTTTAAAACTCTGCTCTAGTCCTCCTGCTCATTTTGCTGCAAAGGTCTTCTCTTCTGGCAAGACTGTAGATATGACCTATCCAGGGCCTTGGGTTTAGCAAATATTTCCATTAAGTTGCAAAGGAGCTGAGGTCTTGTAAGAAGCCATATTTGTTTTCTGTTAACTGCTGAGGTTTTGCAAAGCTTATGTTAAATCTATTGCTAAGCACAGCAACTGGCCATGAGGTAACCGTCCTGAGATGGCGATACCACGGGTGGAGTTGGCAATGGCAAAGAGGGCATAATGCTGAACTGCAGGTTCAGAGCAAATGACAACTAAATTTGAAATCCATCTTGTGGGAAGCACAGCTGGGCTTATGTGCACTTTGAAAAATGGTACTGTATTGTGGAGGCAAGAATGTGCAACAGCAGAAGTTTGCAAATGCACCAGCTGAGACTTAAGAAGCTCTTTTGGTGAAAATTGCAGCTAATATTTCAGAATTTCCTTGGCAGGGCCCACAGGCAAGCACTGTGAATTTTAGCTCTCCCTCATTTGGCAAGAAGCCAACAAACAGGGTGTGAAGGCCACAGGTCTTCCCTGTCAGTTTTTCCAGGCACCTAGTATTCAAAGGTATACAACTCCAGCTTATGGAAGCTCTATTTAGTTATGTCACAGATCTGCTAGATTAATCACTTGGCTGAATCAGGCCAAGAACTCCTCTAGTCTAGCATCCTGTTCGCCACAGTGGCTCACCAACCTCCTCTGAGAAGCTCACAAGCAGGCGATGAAGATAACAAACATTCCCTGTTTGTTCTTAGGTGTGAACAAGTCAGATACATGACCTCTGAAACTGGAGGCTTCACTTAGCCCTCACGACCACATGTTGTGCTATCTTCGCTTGCGTCCAAACGTGCAATGGGATCACCCAGATCTGCAGAGGTATTGAAGGGACTTCCTTGAACCCCAGTTGGAGGGGGGGCAAAGTGGGCTGCTGCATATCTTTCCAGGGCAGTTCCACAATGAAGCCCCCCTCAGCCCCCCCTTTTCAGGTTGCCAGAAGACTTTTTGCCTTGTTCCAGAAATAATCCTATCCATAATTAGAGACTCGCAATCCTCATTCTTATTTTTCAATGTTTGGTCTATTTCTGTTCCTGACGACTTGCTTTGCTTTGGTGGTCACATGATGCCAGTCTGATTTTTCTTTTTTCTTCTGCCTCTCCGGCTGCATCTCATTGTCCACTGGTCGCCTTACATAGGCTAATGTCGCCGCAACCAAAACCCACGGAAGAATTCTGAACTTCTCAAGTGTTTCCTCCAATTGTCTCTGGGGTTTTTGTGTGTGTGTGTGTTTGCACGACTGACTTCAAAACAGATGGATCAGGCACCTCTCGGTCCTTGGAGAGGCGGGAGAGATGGCAGCGCAAGAGAGGGTGGATGCCTTTGTCTCATGGTGGGTTCCCCTTTCATCAAGCGTAGAATCAAATGACCCATATGGATTGGGGGATGGGGTCCTATTTGAATTTCAGGGGGGGGGTAATGTTGGGAGCGGTGTGTGCGTGTGTGAGAGATTCAAATCTGAGCATGGATAACAAGGCCCATTTCGAATGCTTGTTATATCTTAAATAGCTCTGGTGGAAATGCCTATGGCCTGTTTGGAAAAAAACCCCCACACAATTTGCTACTATTTGGGCATCAAGCTTTGCAAAAATACATTGTCGTAGCTGAACTCAAGACTGGCCCATCAGAGGGCTGGCAATCTGGCTGCTGAGCAACCTTCTTCGCTTCCACTTACCAGAGGCCTGACCCAATTTGAACATACAGTAGGTGTATCACCATTTTCTGCCCAACTATTTGCTTGTCAAGAAGTGTTCCCCAAAGCTGCGAAAGGTGGGTACTGCCTGTAGGCTGGGGGGGGGGGCTGGCTCCTGCTTCTTCCCCTCTATGGCTTTGTGACTCAGTAGTGTGAAGTAGCGAGTTGCCCTGGGGAGTTGGTATCTGCCTGAAATGGGTACTCCCCTTTCTTCATAACTCACATTTATGCTGGTCTTTACATGGCCTGATAGGCCAGCGGGTGGCACAGTGGGTTAAACCGCTGAACCATGAGCTGTCGATTGAAAGGTCGGCAGTTTGAATCCGAGACGGGGTGAGCTCTCGTTGCTTGGCCAGCTCCTGCCAACCTAGCAGTTCCAAAGAATGTCAATGCGAGTAGATAAATAGGTACTGCTTGCGGGAAGGTAAACAGCACTCCGTGTTCCAGCCGCATGCTACGCGCTGCGGCAAGGAGAGTCACGCCGGCCACGGAGGCGTCTTTGGACAACACTGGCTCTTTGGCTTTGAAATGGGGATGAGCACCACACCCTAGAGTTGGACACAACTGGACTTAATTGTCAGGGGTCACCTTTACCTTTACCTTACATGGCCTGGCCCATCCATGAGGCCCACTGGAGCAGTTGCCTCAGGCAGCAGATTGGCCTGGGGTGCCCACCTCCACCTGACCACTGCTCCTCCTCCCCTTCCCACTCCCAGACTGAAAAAAGGAAGAAGAGGAACAGGGCAGAAGAGAGACTGGCACTTCAGCAGGTAAACCGGAGGCTGCTTTTGGCACACCACCTCAGGAGGCTTTGGGCCAGCCCTGGCCACTTCCTGCCTACTTGTCAGGTTTTCGCTCAGTGGTGCAGCCCCTGTTTCATGGGCCAACGATCTCCCATTCAGTCCCTGACAGCATCTCCGGCTCAGGCCGGGGAAGACCCTTGTCTGAAATCCTAAAGAGCTGCTAAATGGCCTTCTGCTGGATTAGTTGTTAAATGGACCAGGCGTCTAACCCAGCAGAAGGCAGCTCTCTCTGCGCGTAAGTGTGGTTCCGTCCAGGTAGGGGAGTGTAGCTGAAGTCTGTCCTTTGGGGTAGAAGAGGGGCAAGGCAGAATGAGCCAGCCCTGGTTCCGACTGTACCTTGGCCACAAAATTCAGTAGGTGGTTTTGAACACACCAGTGCACACCAGTGCTCTCTCACCGTCAGCCCACCCACCCCCTTCTATAATACAGAGGAGGCCTTTATGGTCTCCAGGGTTGCCAGCCCTCCAAGATTGGCTGGAAGTCTCCAGGGACCAGCATTGATCTCCAGGTGACCACTGAAGCCACAGCCCCCCTAGCTTTATGACTTGATGACACGGGGGGGGGGGGGGAGATCTCCAGGAATAGCATCAGTCAGAGTTGTCAGCCCTGCTAGTCTTCCTTTAAAGGGTGCTTGTGAAGGTTGTGAAGTGCTTCTGAACATGCTAAGTTGGTCACAAATGCTTGTGGACTAGGAACTTGTGCAGTTGCAGTTTGCATTGGGGGCCTTTCCATGCATCATTCTTGTGGGAAGGGAGGGAAGCTAAGGCCCCTGGCGTCGCAGCCTTGCCACTTCCAATATTCCTATTTGGTGTGTGGCAAAAGAAGAGGCTATCCTCGACACCTCCATATGCTCTGTCTAAGGTCAGATTTCCCTTTCGCTTCTCTGCAACCCCCTCCCAGATATTTTTCCTTCCGTCTGTTTTTTCTCCCTTGAAGTAGGCCCGTCCCCGTCCCCTGCACCCGCGGAGAGCCCCCTCTTGTTTCATTCAAAACGACATTGACATCCTTTTAGCTTCTCTCCCCCTCCCATTCATAGCCCTGTCCCCCCCCCTTTTCTTTCTCTTTTTTTAAAGCCATTATCCCCCTCTATTCACTCCCGGGACGCCTCTGTGTTTTTTCTCCCTTGGTCCCTTGACTAGCCCCTCTCAAGAAGCAAGCAGCTGGTATGCTAATGAACGCCCAGCAGAAAGGAACAGACCAGGAGGGGGAGAGAAAGAGAGGGGCCCCCCTGCTCTCCACATGCTAAATAAATCTATGCCAGGAGTAGCAGCCCTGAACAAAGGCTCATCTCCCCCATGCCTCCTCCCTCGCCTGGCACCCAAATCCCACCACCTTTTCACATTCAAATCCATTAAACAGGGACCAAAGACGCTCTCGCTGCATTCATAGTGTTGCATTAAAGAGAGAAGAGAGAGAGAGAGAGACCCCCTTACAACACCCTTCCCGTACATCGCCAACCCAAATAAGGCTCCTCAGCGTACAGGCCCCACCGCCTTTTTTCACACGGCGCAGGAGTTATGTCTGTGGCGGAATTTGTAAAACGGGTGACAGATCAGCACCTTGTGGGTCAGGGGGGGCGGCCAAAAGGCCTCACTGCGGGAGTGTGGCTTTCACCTGGGTCACTTGTCAGTTGCCAAGGCTGTCGTTCAGTCTCCTCTAATGGAGCTGGTTTTGTTGTTGTGCCAGTTTTCTTGTCACAATGGTCTTGAAATGGTGCTTTACTTGGGTTCCTCAGAAGTTTATTGGGGTGGGGTGGGGGTCCTCGATGAACAGGTCAGTAACAATCAGCAGGCTTCCCTGAAAGGCAGCAGGTCTGCCTCTGCAGGTTGCAGGGGAGGGAGTTTTAGGGACCGGCTCAAGCAAGCCATGCAGGGAAACAGCAGGGCCTCTTGAGTGTGCCCCCCAAAATGACCCAGATAGCCCTGGGGTGTGCAGGAGTTTAATGGCAGAAGCTCAAGGGTCCCTCGGCAGATGCAGGACAAGGTAGGCCGCTTGCAAAGCAGGCCTTTCCAGACACAATGTGACCTCATTGCTTCTGGGCCAGCAGCCCCTTAATCGAGCAACTTGCTTGCTTCCCCACTGCATACAGACTGGTGGTGTGTCTCTGACAGCCGACTGACGCAGGGGATTGACCAGCTGAACCTATGACGGCTGGCACAACGCAATATGTCTGTCTCTGTTCTGTGGCTGAGATGTTGCCCAAAGTGAAATTCGATGTCAGCATGTGGACACGTGTGGTTCTCGGTCCAAACAGTCAAGGGACTTTGAGCTGAAGGACTTTGCAGACTAGGTTTGCAGACTATCCTGGGAGTGCTGTGCATGTCCCTATGCCTCTATCTGTCTTAAAACAAGGTAGGAGCTTCTCCCTTCTCACCAATCTACAGGGCCAACCCAAGACCTCCAAAATCTGAAGCGGTATGCCAAATGCTGTCTCCCATTCCTGCAACCAGCCTCTGCTCCTCCCACTTGTCCCGGAATTGAAGAGGGGGGACAGAGCAGAAGCGGAAGTGTGGAGGAGAGGAGGGTGGTGGGCTGGAGAGCATCTCTCACTCACCTCTCCTACGCACTTCCTCTTCTGCTCCACCCCCTCTTCCTTTTCCAGTCCTAGAAGTGGGAGGAGCAGCAGCAACAGCAGAAGTGAGTGGGTGGATGGAGATGGATGTCCCCCAACAACCGCCTCAGTTGGCCTCATGGATGCACCGGCCCTGCCTGTCTAATTAGAACAGTGATAGATGCACATCAGGGCCATCAGTTGATTGAAGATATGTGTAGTTCTGGATTTGGACAGCATCTTGTTTTTTCAGTGCTTAAGTCATTATTAATTTGTTAATCCCCCGTCTTAAAAAAAATACCTTTTTTTATTAGGGTATTTCTAGATCAATAACAGAATGCCAGGGGGAAAAAAACCTTTACAAGGGAACCCAGCTGACAATGTTAACAGAATGGCCCATAACATTCAGTATAAAGAATGGCGTTGATTTCCAGTTGCTATTGTCAAACAATTAAATGGGAATCCCCTGCCAGGAGATCCCAAACTGCCTTTGCGAGCCCCTGGATTGGCTCCTGCTGATTGGCAGCAACCCAGGTAGGGCTGGGGAAGGCTCCCGTCTGGAAGACGTCAGTACTGAGCCAGGTGAACCGATGCTGTGCCTCAGTTGGTCGCTTTGTAGCCATTCAGTTGGAGTTCTAGAATATCTTCTCTGACTGCATACTCTTCAGTTGCACATGTGGAAATAGGGATAGGCTGCTGACACCCCCTACTTGCATGACAAGCATCACTGCGGAAGCACCCCCTCCCCAAATCATGAAGGCTGCCTTTGCTTAATCTGCAGTGGGGTGTCGGTTAGATGAGTGACTATATATGAGGCCAAGATGAGATATTCCTTTAACCCCGTTGCTTTTTAACCGGAGGAACTTCCTTGTGGGCAAGACAGACATGCTTGCCAGCACTGTGTTCCCCACTTGTCTGGTCTTTACGTTTTCAACAGCAGACAACATCTCTCACGCACGCACCGCACGCATGCACACGTGTTCTAGGAATTTAGCTCAGTGGTTCTGTGCCACCAAATGTGGCTTTTACACCCCCATCTCAGCTATGGACTTTTTGTGCAACCCTGAGCAACTCGTTTGCTCTCAGCCTCAGGTACTCTGCCTGTGAAATGGGAACATTTCAGTCACCCCGCAGGACCAATGAGAGCCTGCACAAGTATCACAAGGCACTTGGTGTAGGCAAGTTGCTATCCCGCTCAAGTCGTTTTGAGAACATAGAAGTGTCTCAGACCTTGCAACCCAAGTTCTTCTACGATGGGATATACAAGCCCCACTGCCAAGCTGGAAATGTTGCAGATTCTCACATGCAGATCTGGATGAAGCGCCCTGTGGCTGCACTTGACCCCAGGAAGAGAACTCCCATTGGTGCCAAATTAACAAACAAGGCAGCCCCCTGAAAGAAAACAACTAGGAATGAGGCTTTACAGCAAATAGAGTCAACCGAAGCACAGACAAGCCCCCCCATGCCCTCACCAGACCCTGATGCAGCCCCCATTTGCATTGACCCTCACCCTGCCTTGGTTGCTACCTACAATGGCAGGTGTCCTGCACAGGGAGGCACGGGGGTCTCCGGGCCCCTCTGTCTGAAGAAAAGCCCTGTTTAGGAATGCAAGTGTGTGGGGGTGGGTGGGAGGCGGAGGCGGACCTGCTCCGGTGCCCCACTGAGTCCCCATTCTTTCCCAGCCGGCGCATCTTTGCATCCATTTGGCCTCTTCCCAACTCAGTGCGCCCTTTTAATCCTGTCCTTGTCCCCTCTGTTCCTTTTCAGGCTCCTGGGCCAATGGGAAAGCAGGATAGACTCCCCTTTCCAGGAAGGAAATTAAAAAGTGAGCACAAGGGAGGAGGGCTGGGGAGGGGGGCTGCACGGGGAGACAGTCCCTGAGTGGAGGTGCCAGTCATCGGAGTCTCAATGGCTCCATTCACCCTGCCCAGCCACACAGAAAATCGGGGTCACCACTGAGATCCTTCGCTTGCCTGGCCACAACTGTTGCTTTTCTTCGTTTTTAATTGCTGGAAAGCACAGAGTGGGGTGTGTGTGTGCTCCCCCTTTGCTGGGGTGGGGGGGAGAAGGGGTTGCTTGAGCAGGAGAGAGGGGCTATGGAAACAGGAGGGCTGAGTGGCAAGGATGCACAGCAAGCCACATGATCATGAGATAAAAATCCCGGCGGGTCTTGACTCCCAAGTGAGATCTCGTAGCTCTTTGCGCCTGTGTGTCCAGTGCTAGGGAAATACCTCCATCTCAGGATATTGCTTTTCTGCTCTGAGCACAGGGTGCTGAACAAGTGCGTGTCTGGGTGTCTCTCCACTGTGCCTTTGGGCAGACGGACAAAGGCGCGTACTGGGACTGCGCACCAGACAGCTGGGCACACTATCTCTCCGGGATGCACAGGAATGTGTGGCTTGTCAAAGGCCTCTATCCATCAGAATGTGTTCCTGGACAGGTGCACAGAAAGATTCCTGCACTAACACAAGGTTGGACAGAAGGACAAAATGGCACACACAGGGAGAAAAATGTGCACCGCACTCAACAACGAACATAGTGATACACTTTGAGCTGCCTGTGACCATGCAGCCACGCCCACTCCCAGGTTGCTATAATTTAATTTCGGCTGCCAACACAAAGATCCTTGTTTTTTTACTCAATCAATCACTTGTCTTTTAACTGATTAGATTTGAAGGCATTTGCACATAACCCAAACCTCACGTTCATGTTTTCAGATGCAAGGGCGCCCAATGGTGGGAGAGGGATATTGGCTGTCGCCCTTGCTCTTTGTGCTTATGGGTGTCCCAGAAGTGTCTGGCTGGTTGCTGTTGGCCAGGATGTTCCCAATTGCTGAGCCATAGAAAGGGTCCTAGGAGCACACAGCGGTATGGGCATAGACACCACACAGACATCCCAGGGAATGCATGCAGATCAGGGAGACGGGGCCTGTTCCTCCCTGCCACTGCAGTTGCTCACCCTGAAAGCAGGGATGTGGATTGTGGCACATATGCGGTGGGGAAATTGTTCCATAGGAATGAGCTTGGAATCCAGGGCTGCGGTTTGTGTTGCTTGCCCTAGAGGAGGAACAGCAGGCGTGCCTGAACTGAGATTGATGCAACTGTATCCCTGACTGACCAATTTAACATGTCTGTGTTAGACAAGCAGGAGTCCCCCCCCTCCCCCAAGCAGCTCTGGACAATTGAGTACTGCACTGGGGATCTGATCCCTTGGCCTCTGGCGCCACCTGTTGGCACCAGGGAGTCATGGAGCATTCTTCTGGATTGTGGGATCTTGAACGAATGGGATTCCAGCAAAAGCCTTGTTTTGATTTTAATGGAAAATAGGATTATTCATTGGTTGCTTTTGAGCTGGGTTCTGTGCATGTCTGCTAGCCAGTCTATGAGATTTCCTTCCAACCCCTGATCTGACTGTAGCAACTCGGATGTAGACTTGCAGAAGCAAGTATATGCAGAAGCAGAGGGAAGCCCTCAGGGAGCCTGAGGTGAGTGGGTGGATGGATGGAGATGATGAGCACCTGCCCACCAGTCTGCTGCCTGAGGCAACCACCTCAGCTGGCCTCACGGATGTGCTGGCCCTGTGCAGAACATCACAGTGTGTGTTTCGTGGGGTACAGGAGGCAACTAGCTCCGCCCCTTGAGCCACTATTTGGCACCTGGCTCCACCCTCCTGAGCCACTACTTTGTTCTGGTGGATGAATCCTTGGAGGGTCTAATAGAAATCAAAGTTCAGCCCACAAGGCTGAAGTGTGCCTCACCCCTGTTCGGGGCTCAAAATGGGACCAAGGGGTCCCGAAAGGCTGGAGCTGGCTCTCGTGAGTGGGAACTACCTAAGGCTCCCTTGTGCGCAACCTGCAACAGTGTGGCCCGTAATTCTCTCCCAGCTCAGATTCACATGCGACTCTGCGTGTGTTATGTAGGTGGTGATGCTGTATGTATGTGTGTGTGCGCACGTGTGTGTTTGCTTTTGCTTGCTGTTCCTGGGCTTGTGCCTGGTTGGTGGTTTGTTTTTTTGTTCACAGCCTGGATTGCGTAGGTTGACTTGTGGCAGGGTTGAGTGGGGGCCGGTCAGCAGATGCTTAGTGCCTGCTGCTAGGCTGGAACTCAACTCGCTGTGTCAGCTCCTTCTGGAACGAGTGTTTTGTTTTTGTTTTAATTAATTGCCATAGAGCCACCCAAGTTACACTGTGCTTTGCAGATAATATTTTAAAAGGAGACAGATCCCTGCCCCAGAGAGCTTACAATTCTCATTGCAACAGTAGAGGAAAGAACAGAGGGAGGGGAGAGAGAGAGGTAGCCAACGACAGAGAGAGAGGGAGCAATTGTGAGGGGTACAGGAAGGGGGACAAGGAATGACCCTCAGCAAAGGCAAACTTCACCTTGTTAAGCTTCATTTTTGTTGGGGGTGAGGACTAAAAGGTTTATTATTTTAAGACTTAACAGCAGGAGAGATGAGATTTAAGCAGAGATTTGAAGGACGATGGGGAGGTGGTTGTATGTCCTGTACGTGTACGTGCCCTGGGGGGGTATTCCAGGCATGGGGGCAGCAAGGGAGAGAAGGCAGGTGCAAGAAGGGATGGGAATCCAGTGTAGGAATTGGGGAGGGGGGTCACACAGTTGAACAAGCAGCTTGATCTCAAAAACATCACACGGCTCAGTGTAAGAGGACACCTTTACTCAGCTCTCTACACAAACCAGGAAGGCTTCGTTGGAAAGGATGATGCTCGTCTCCTGTCAGCTGCCCTTGCCTTTCCTCAGTGGCTTCACTGGGGTGACAGGCGGAGAAACTCATCCTCCCCTAAGATAAAGGAAAGAAGAAAAGAAAGAAGGAGACTTGTGGCAGAGACAGAACATACAGGCTCTGTGGTAATCTAGCAGATTTCTTGAACCGTCTACTCTTGACGTAAACCAGAATGATTCTCCCAGTTTTTCTGGCTGATCTTGATGGGAATTCTGGCTTAAAGCCCCTTGCATAGCTCTGAGCAAGGTTGTGTACAAGTCCCAATTCTGCAGGATATGATATTGTGGAGCACAGGAAATTCCTGAGAATTGCAGGTTTTGCGTTTTAAAAGCAGGTTTCTAGTCCTCGTGGGCCACACCCATTGGAATCTATGAAGTTAAATAGGGGGTCTAAATAATAGTTTTAGGGGCTGGGGGGTAAGATTAAGTACCGGTACCCTTCCTTATGACTCCATTATGCTATGTAAATTTTGCAAAATAAGAAAAAAGCCCATGCATATTTGCATAACTTAAAACTGGCTGCAGAAATCAGCTCCTCTTCTTGCACAAGACTGCCTGAAAGGGGGATAACCGTACCATCAGGGAGGACACCGCAGTACTCCTTGCACTCCTTCTCAAGGTAGAATTTGTTGGCGTTGCCCCCGCACCCTCGGAAGGTGACACACTTGCCCTGATTGGCATCGAAGGCCCAATACTCGACATCACAGGATCTTCCTGGGATGATGGGGAGCCGGCAAGCCGCTGGAAGGGAGACAATAAAGTGTTGGAAAGGGTTGGTTGACAGGAGGGACATATCTTTGAAGGGCCAGTATTGGGGGTCAACTGCCTATTGCCTTCATCCCTTTCTCACGGTCCAGTGTTGGAAATGGGAAGCTGGACCAGCTGGACCTTTTGGCCTGATCCAGCAGGGCTTTTCCTATCTTCTTATTAGCCATGATAGTTAGGCTGGGACCCCCATGTACAGAGGCAGTCTACCTCTGTGTATTGCAGACTGGGGATGTATCAAGAGGAAAATGCTTTGGGCCAGCCATAACTGGAATGTTAATACACAAAATCCCAATGGAAGATAGCATATTTAGAGCCTTAAAACTTGGGGCAGGATAAAAATGTGGTAGGGTTAATGGAGGGTTGGATAAAAGCACCTTTGGATTGCAGTCGCCCACGGCTCCCTTACTCACCCTCTGTCCTGCATGTCTGAAGGCAGGCCCTCTCGGTATAGAAGTTGTTGCCATTCCCGAGGCAGCCCCCGTAGGTGAATTTCTCGCAGGTTTTGTTCACGTTGTTGTGGAAGTATCGAGGGAACGATCCCAGGCAAGGCCCCGCATCCTGTGGCAACAGGCAGTGGTCTAAAGCCAGACACAGGGGGAATTGGTCAGTAAGCGAGGCAGAACGTGGTAAGGAGCCATGTTGGTGGTCCATTAGAAGAAGGAACATGACAATCCAAAAGCCAGAATCTGATCATTTCTTGATTAGGACAAAACCTTAAGCAAGCTTTTGAGTGCAAACAGGAGGGCTGTGGGGAGCAGGGCATGCCATGATATAAACCACACCCGGAAGACTTGCAGCTTGTAATGGTCTGCAAGCTGTAGACTTTGGGGGGGGCGGGCATCGCATCAAGCCCTGCCCCCCTTTCATTTGGTTTTGCTTAATAACCAGCTTGAGGAAAAGTTCTCCAGAACTTAGCATCTTCTTTGGTTGGTTGGTTCTAGTAAAGGTATTAGGTGGTTTTCCAAATAGGTGGATGTGTGAGTTGAGGTTTGGGGGTTTTCTGGGCGGGGTGTTGTGTTGCAAGTATTAAGAATTCAAATCCAAAATTGCAAGTATGGTTTTTGCAAAATAACACCATGTAACTTTAGAGGATGCAATGCATAATTGTTAGGCAATTTGCCTTGGTTTCTAAGAGAACTTAGGTTGCATTGTGCATCCTTTCTGTGTCCAAAGCTGGCTGGTGAGAATGCATTTGCAGGGTCTTCTTGGGTGGTGGCACCGCAGCTGTGGTTCACCTCCCAGCTGAAGTATACCAGACTAGGATGTCTCGGAGACTAGGGGAGCCCACGACTTTCCTCTCCTCCAAACTTTATGCTGCTCTGCCCCCTCTTCCTTTTCCAATCCTGGGAGTGGGAAGAGGAGAAGCAGTGGAGGTCAGTGGATGGACGGAGGTGGGTACTTCCTGTCAGTCTGCTGACTGAGACAGCAGTCTCAGTTGGCCTGATGGATGGGCTGGCCCTGGCAGCAGTTATTTTTTCGGATCCACACTGCCCTGAGATGCTGCCTGCATTCCAAACTCTATGGGTGATTTACAGGGGCCACCACAAGGAAGCAGCTGTGCATGAAGCTCCTTGTTTCATTGTTTCCAATGAAGCTGTGCATTGAAGCTCAATGTGCTCCTGCTGGGAATTACAGTTACAAGTAAGAAATGAACTGACTTTTTTTGTTTAAGTTTAACTATATTAAAAATGAAAACCAAAAGGAAAAAGAAAATGAATTAAACTAAGAGTACTGTACACAAAAAATTGAGACAAATGAAAAAAAATTAAAACAAACATGAAAATAAGAAAGACCTGCCTTCTTTGTTGCCTCCAAAGGATTGCAAGGAGCCGTCAGCCGACCCTTCCTCTTCAGGCAAGGCAGATCTCCGAGCCCTCTGCAAAGAAGTGGGAGGCATTGCATTGCAGCATGGGTGTACACTCCCTCCCCACATACTGTCAAAATCATGTGACTTAGAAGACGGGACCAAGCCCCAAGGGCCCCAACTCCTGGGTGTTGTTTGAGTTGATTTAAAGTGGGGGCTTTGTCTCTCCATCTCATCAGGAAAAATTCCTTCGGGGCTAATAGGACCCGCCAAGAGGCCCATGCCTCTGGAATTGCCTACCTGAGATTCAACTTCAGGTTGAGGAGGCACACACTCACCTGCGAAAAGAGAGGCATGGAGGGATGATGGGGAAAGACAGTCCAAAGGAATCAGCAGCTGGAGGGCCCCGGGGCAAACCCTGGGGTTTGACTTTGTCAAACAAGACAGTTGTTGAAAAGCATGCAGAATATTGGCTATCCAAGCATCAGACCATTAAAAAAAAAACCTATTTCTTGCTCTCAACTCATTGGGTGGGGGATCTGAGGGAAGCATAACATTTGAGAATTGTCTCACGTTTTTAGTTCATCTGGGCCTAGGATTGTTCAGGCCCCTAAGGAGGCTTCTGCTGCAAAACTGAAACTGTTCCCCCACCCTGATTCTCTCACTTGGCCATTCTCATCCTGAGGCCATCTGGAGAGTTCGCTCTTAAAGAGGAATTTGTTGTGGTGGTGTGCCGCAATCTGGGAAATGTGACCCCTTTACATTAAAAATATGTACATATATTGAAAGAACAGGTTTCCAGTTCTCACGGTAAAGGAGCAGGAGAAACGTAAAGCTGGCCAAGTTTAAAAGATATATCCCAGAATAACACACCCTTTCTCCTTTTTGTCTGTCCTCAGAGGGGTCCACCAACATATCTCTGCTTGAGTCACTAATATAGGTTTGCCTCCAGGATGGAAAGAGGCCAGCACCAAGCAACTACTCATTCAGAGAGACAATGGCTAGCATCCCATAGAGCAGGGGGGTTGGGGTTCTCAACCTTTAGAGGCCTGGGTACCCCCTATCATGGTCCAATTTTCTAAAGTACCCCTGCTAATTAATTGCTAATTAATTGGATTAATCAATTAATTAGTTAGCTAATTAATCGTTAAATAAAAAGTACTAAAACAATTTTAAATGTGAAAAATGTCTTACTTAACTGTGTGTGTGTGAGTGAGAGAGAGAGTCAGAGTCAGATGGGGGATTGCATTAAGTTCTAATTAACAAGTAATTAACTACTGATTGATGCCGATAAGGGGCAGGCTCTGGCGTACCCCCTGCCATTGGCCCGCGTATCCCTAGGGGTACTCGTACCACAGGTTGAGAACCCCTGCCATAGAGTGGGACTTCTTGAGCTCATAGAATCCTTTAATCCTTTATTTTAATTAATGGTATTTTTCATAGAACTTCACCGGTCATCTCATAGCACGCAATGTGCCCTGGCCAGCATACACTATGGTGGGAATGGGTGCATATAGTGTGATGACATTCAAAAGCCCACATTGCAATAATGATCTTAAATTATTTTTGCAACTTAACTTGAAATGCACGCCAGAGTGGGCAACCCCCCCTCCCCCAAAATGCCTCCAGACAGGCCCTCCACCTCGCCCCAGCCCAGGTTTGCCTTTATCTGTCAGGGTGAAAATGGAGTCCTCGGGGATTCCCAGATCTAAAGTCAACTTTCGGAACTCAGCCACCAGATTTTGGGGCAGCGCCCGGCTCCTTCCTGCAAAGAGCAGAGGGAGAGAAGTGTGAGAAATTGCTGGTGGGTGTTGTCGTTGGTCGATCTTTTCTTCTTAAAATGATTGTCTTTCCTCTTTGATGTTTTGTGCGCTTGATTATGGTCCCTGCTCTGCAAACGTTTAGTGCTGCGTGCCTGGTTTGTAAGTGACACAATAATGCCCCCAATAATAATATACGGGACCATATACCGTAAAGTTTGCTTGTGATGCTGAACCCAAACGTGCTGTTCTTCTTCATCACAAGGATGGCGTATTCGTTGTAGTCAGTGCCAGCCACGTAAGTTTCGATGGTCGTCTTCCATTCTAGGGCAAAAGAAGAAAAGGCCACAGACTGAGACAAGGGAGACTCTGGGATCATCTGTGACCCTTCAGTTGCACTGAGCAAACAGGTATTGCTCCTTTTAATTGACATATCATTCAGGAATACTTTCCTGCCATTCTCATTCTTAAATTTTCTTTTTATTGTTATGTTTTTATAAATATTATAAGCAGATTGAAAGAGCTGGTCTGGTGAAGGGTAGGAGAAAAACTGTATTAACTAACTAAATACTGGATGCAGAATTATGCTTCCAGAGGACCTTTGGAACTCATTCCTTCCAGATATGTACATGCAAATCTCTCAGTTGTCTTTCCCAAACCTACTTGGATTGGAATAGGTGAATTTCCCTGGAATGCTGGTCTTCTGATATTCGCTGGTAAGCTGGGTGCAGACACCTTGCCTACAAGGAAAGAGAGGTGAGGCAGTTCTGAGGAAGGGACGTAGCTCAGAGGAGAGCAATTACTATGCATGCAGAAGGTCCCAGCAGGTTCAACCCTGGCAGCATCTCCAGGTAGGACAGGGAAAAATCTTGGGGAACTGCTGCCTCTGTTCATTTCAGCTCTGCTCGCAACCTCAGAATTAGGGCTGTCACATACTAAAATGGTAAAACCATAGGTGAATAATTGATTAAATGTGCATATGTCCGAAAGGTACAAAAAAAAGAGCACACTTTCTAAGTGTTTAGAGATAATGTGCACAAGTGTTTCTGCAGACATTATCTTGGAAGAGAATCATGACTCAGCTGTGGTCTTGTGCCATGGCGGAATCCTTATCATGTTTTCAGCTTGTTCCCCTTCTTCCCCTGGGTCTTTCTCTCCTGCTACCTCATAACTCCTCATAACGTCTCCTTTGCTTATGCCATTATACGACCCTTTTCCTCATAAGGATTTCCTCTCTTTTACCTTGAAACTGCTTGTGTTTCGGGTCTCATTGTGTGACTGACTGCTGAAGATATTGCATTGCTTTTTATTGCGGATTTCCTCTCCCCATTTTTGCATTCTGATCCCCATTCAACAAAAGTTATCTCCTCTTGCATCTTAACCTTTGCCTCCCTCCTTTCATGCCATCGCCCACTGAGCTGTGCTACTGGCCACTGCATTGAGTCCCTGCACACATACCACAAATTTTCCCTATATGCATTACGTGTGTTTCAAAAGCACACCCAGTAATGCTGTATAAAACAGGGTGCAGAATACTAGATGACCCTTTGTCCATCCAGTGGGACTCTTCTTCTCATCTTAGAACAGCAACAAAGGGGATGTTTATCATATGCCTGTTTTCAGCCAGGAAGTCTGAACGTTCCTTCCTTGTGCAGCACTTACTTGAGCCTGGTGGTCATGATGCTAATCTCCTCGCTTGTCTTCCCAGGCCCCACTGTCAGTGTCCCCATGCTGTAACTGTTCTTATAGAGTTTCATCCAGCGGCAGGTTGTGCCCACGGTAATGTCGTGCCATTTTCCATAGAACTAGGAAGAAAGCAAAAGCAAGAAGAGAGACCTTTGCGCAATTTAGTGGGAAATGTTGATGTGCAGGAGCTCAGCATGATATCCCCCAGAACCATGCCCCACTAAGACTATGACCCAAAAAAATTTACAACTTTCAATTTCTCACATTTTTTTTTCTCCTGCCACTTATTCCTTCTTTGAAACTTAAAGATCTCGCACATTTCATCCCAGACTCCTGGAGTGGGCTGCGACCGTTTTAAAAAAATGTATACAAAACTGAAAAATGGAATTAAAAAACATCCCAAGTAAGCATAAAAGGTGCATGTGCTTGCTTAGGAGTAAGTTCCACTGTGCTCAGTATCTGAGAGTAAGTCCTACTGCACAGTGGAACTTACTCCTAAGGAAGCGAAGCACATGTACTTTTTATGTTTACTTGGGATGTTTTTTAATTCCATTTTTCAGTTTGTATACATTTGTTAGTTTTATCTGCAAATTTATCTAATTTGCCTAGGACTATAACCTTAAGACAATGGCCTGACATGGACAGATGCCCCTAGGCAAGTGTCTGGGTTTGCCTCCTGCTGAGCCTGATGCTAAAGTCCTTTTAAAAGGCAGTGCCTGAGCACACCTGCTGTGGAAGAAATCCCAGAGCTTCATCACCCTTGAGTACACCCCTGCCTTTACATTTCAAATCCTCTCCTTTTGGCCACACAATACAGTAATTTAAACTTCCTCAAGTCAGAATGTCAGGCTTGCTCCTGTCTCCTGCCATACACTTTCCTTACAACTTGTTCATCTATGCATGAGACCCACTGACTTCACTGGGACGAAGATTGGAGCAAACATCTGGGCAGGAGGAGTTTGAATTTGCCTGCAGAAATCGGCATTTAATATTCTCCCAATTCAAATATTTACAATATCCCCCCCCCCCTTTTTTTTAATTAGGACTGTAAAATCCAGTCCATTCTTCTGTTTGAGGAATGAAATTGCAATCTTTTTCTCCATTTGAAAGCTGCCCTCAATTAATCTGGCAGGAGATTACAAAACAAAACAAAACACCAAACGTTTTAACAGAAGTTCTTACAAAAACGGCAGGTGAATGAGTGTCATCTTGGAAGAAGCATTCCCTCCTATATATGTGAGGGAAGGGGGAATGCTTCTCCTAAGATAGCACCTACTCTATCACACGAGCCAAGCCCCTCTTCTCGAGTTCAGCTTAGTTCTTTATTTCTAATACACGAACCCAAAGGACTCAACCTGGTTGACAATTACCCTGTTCACATCAAAATTCTCCTGGATTTGAATGCCATCTGTAGCCACAGTGTGGTTTCCTCTGGCCACGGTGAAGACGGCTGCAGAGATCAGGAGGAGAAGCCCCTGCAACTTCATGGCTTTGGGGGTTTGTTGTGCCGTCCTGGGTCTTCGAGAGGTCTTCCAGAGCCCAGTTCACAAGCGCTGATTTTCCTTTGACACTGAAAAAACACGAACTTTGGTCTCTTTGCTGGAACTGGAGGTGAATGGCCGTGCGTGGGGCAGGTCTGTTTGAATGTCCATTCAGGGGTCAGTCTCAAAGGTCGTGCCACTATATTTGAGGGAGGGAGGGGTGCTTTAAACTCCAGAAGAAGGTGTGCAGAGGGGAGCAGAGGAGACTCAGCTTTGCCCCGTTACTCTCCATTTTATTCTGTTGACATGAATGTCCCATTGACAATGGAGGGGGCAGCGGCCAGCATGCAGCATGCAGAGGTTCCACCCAGGTTCAGTCCTTGGCAACATCTCTTGGCTGAAACCCAGGAGAGCCGTTACCAGGCAGTGTTGACAATACTGAGCTGGATTTATTAATGGTCTGACTTGGGCGCTTGAAGCAGCCACATCTGTTGCTCAGCATTGGCTGGTGGAGACAAACCCACTTCAGCTCCACCTGCCAATTCAGAAAGGTGGTGGTTGCTGGATTGTGTTTGTTTCATTCTCCCCACTTAAGTGCCTGGAAGGATATTTGTGGGGCTGCCTCACAGGGTCACTCTCCTGGGAAGGAGTGCTGGAGACACAGGGGACCAGTGGTGCCTACAAGGCAGACTTGCTTCCAGGGCTGGTGCAAGGCCTCCTAGAGCCTCAGGCAATTGCCAAGTGTTGCCCTTCTTACCTGGGGATGTGCCAGCCCTCCCTCTGCTTGGACTGGGAAAGGAAGAGAGGGTGGGGCAAAAGAGGAAGTGTGGAGGAGTGGAAGGAGGAACAGAGGAGGTGAGTGGGAGCACCCGGCCAGTCTGCTGCCTGAGGAGATCACCTCAGCCTCATGGAAAAGCCAGCTCTGCCTGCTTCCCACTTACTCAGCCTGCACATTTGTATTGGTTTCCAAGCCACATTAGTCCAGCTATCTCAATGAGAGAGAGAGAGAGAGAGAGAGAGAGAGAGAGAGAGAGAGAGAGAGATGGCTCCAGTGGTTGGCCTGGCTCTTACTTGCATAAATCAGCCCTACTCTGGCTCCTCAGAACAACAATATCTCCTCTAAGCATATGCAGAGTGTAATTCTCCCCCTTTAAAGCCAACTTTGCTTTGGGACTCAGAAGTTTGAGAAAATGTTTTATGATTCCAGCTTGTAACCTTTCTTTTGATTTGGTGGTGGTGTTTTTTCTCCTGGAGGCAGGAGGATCCCTCTGGGCCAGCCACAAGGGGTCCATAGTATTGGCACAACATGGTCCTTTCTTGCCAATCAAGCCACAATTGGACTACAGTAAGCCCAGCCAAGCTGTCCTGGAGGAACATCCACGGCCCATTCTTGCTCCCCATGGCTGTTTGCACACAGGCAATGATTAACTAAAGTAAACAGGAGGAAGCAACGTGTGTATTTGTGTGTGTGCGCGCGCATGCGTATACGTGCGCGTGCACAGTTATAAGCTTGGGCCAATGTTCTAGTTAGCTCTTTTGAACCAATATCTGACATTCTCCTGTTTTAATCTGTCCACACCTTTTCCAACCAACCATATTATTATTATTGATGATGATGATATAACATTTTTCAACAAAAAATGTTTCTATAGATAAGTGAAATTTTCTCAGGGCTTATGGATATCCCTTGGTTGTGAGTGTGGCCCGCCAATGACTCTGAAAGGATGTAACACTATGGCTTTTCCAAAAGGGGAGTCAGGGCTTTGACCAAAGAGTTTAGGAATTTATTTAGGAAGAAATGCAGCTGCCACACTGAGCCAGGCTTTTGGATCCATCTAGTCCAGGGGTTCTCAACCTCTGGTACGGTACCCCTAGGGGTACGTGGACCTCTTGCTGGGGGTACGCCAAGCCCTGCCCCTTATCTGCCCCATCAGCAGCTAATTAAGTGTTAATTAACATGGATTTTAAGTTTTAATTATTTTCGGAGCCCTTCTGTCTCTCTGATTTTGGTTTTGGGTTTATTTTTGTACTTTGGAAAATGTACTTTGGTGGGATGGGGGAGGGAGGAGCTGATTTTGGGAAGTGTGACTTGGAGAAAAAAGAGATCCTTGCGTGTCTGTCTCACACACACACACAGTTAAATAAGACATTTTTTCACATTTAAAATTGTTTTAGTACTTTTTTATTTAACGATTAATCACATAAATATTAATTGATTAATCCAATTAATTAGCAGTTAATTAGCAGGGGATACTTCAGAAAATTGGACCATGGTAGGGGGTACCCAGGCCTCCAAAAGTTGAGAACCCCTGATCTAGTCAGCAGTGGCCGGCAGCAGCTCTACAGGGTTTCAGGTGGAGAAGGCTTTTGCCAAACCAACAAAGACAGTTCACACCCTGAATCATCCAGCATTCCAGGGACCAATGATGAGAGATCATGCAAGGCACATTATCTGTGTGAACAGGCTCGAAGAAGGAAACACAACTAGATAATGGGCATTGTGTTCCAGAGCCATTCCAGTAGCTACAATGCAATTCTGGGCATTCTAAGATGGTGATCATTCTTAAGAACCTGATGATGCGGAATTGCATCACATTGGACCTCACAGAGCCTGCTGTCTAAGTTGGAATATCTCCCTTCGGAGTAGCTGGGTGGCAAATCACCAAAGGGATCTCTCTCTCTCTCTCTCTTTTTTTTCTTAGAGACTTGGAAGTGATTGAACTCTGCCACCATGAGGTTTCAGCGGAGAAAGGACATTAAGCATAAGATCCGAGAACTGCGGGCAATCATTAACCTTCAAGGTAACCCTATCCTTTCAGCATTGTCGGGATAAATGCAGCCTTCTCCAGGCACCTCCTAGCTTAAAACTGTTTGGTGGATACCGAAGAGCAGAATAAAGAGACCACAGCCCTCTGCATGGTCCTATCAGGAGAGCTGGGTTTGATTAGCCACTGAGGTGCCACTGAACTTCTCAGACCTTGTGTGGTTAGGCAGCAGAGATGAGACAGCCACGAGTAAATGCTGTAAATCTTGAGTGCCCATTAGCCCAGCACCGTCTGCGCTCTCCATGGATGTTTTCCAGCCCTCCTAGCTGGAGACTGAACTTGGGTCTGCAAGCCACACTGAGCTATGCCCTCTTTCTAGGGTGTGTGTGTTTGTGTTTGTGTTTATCTACAAGATTTTGACCCCATTCTTCATGAAGTTACCAAAGCAGCTTACACAAAGAGCATAAACAATAAGTTAATGACAATTTATAAAAACTGTGTTGTTGTTTTTAAAAAAAGATAGCAGAGAGTTTAAAAACTGTTTTAAACAGGAAGCTCTTTAGTCTGTGCTTAAAAGGGTCAGCAGAGAGGGAGTCTGGCTGATCTCTCTTAGGAGGGCACTACACAGGTGGGGCACTGCCACAGAGAAGACCCCCCTGGCTGAGACCTACTCGGTCTCTGTTAATGGTGGACCAGGGAGAAGGCTCTCTCCTGAGTATATTAAACATCAGGCAAGTTCACAGGAGAGTAGGCATCCCGTAACATAACCCAGTCGCAGGTGGTGAAGGACTTTTCAGGTCAAAACCAACTCCTCGCACTGGGCTTGGAAGCATACTGGCGGAGGAGCTGGCACACCCCAGGCGCAGTCTGCACCACATGGCTGCTTCCTGATGGTAATCCGGCTGTCACTTCCTGGATGAACTGAAACTTCTGAACTGTCTTCAGAGGCAGCCCCAGGCCAAGTGCGTTGTTAGTGCAGTGCTTCAATCTGGGTGTGACAAACGCGTGGATGAGGGGAGTTAGAGAAGCTCTAGAGCTGAAGCTGGTAAAAAGCATTCCCCTGGGAGGCAGAGCCAGCTTGAAGGACTTCTGGTCTTTTAAGGATTGCTTGGAAGGAAGAGATTTGGCAGCTCACCCAGAAGCTACAGGGCTGCACTTGGTGAAGCTGGTAAATGCTCAGCCAGGTTATGTTTTGGACTCAGAACTATCAACGCTGGCCAGAAGCAGCCCTCCAAAGTTCCAGACAGGGCCCTCCCAGATGACATATGCGTGTCATAACAGGCCCCCATCTCAGAAGAGGCATGCCCTCCAATGTGAGAGAAAGGGGGAATGCCTCTTCTAAAGGGAGAATATCTCAGGCTGCCACTTGCAGCCTACATGGGCAGTCCAATCCTGTCCAGGCTGCCGCAGCGTGCAAAAGCACACCGTGCAGGATCGGGCCAGCACTGGCACAGCGGGAGGCCCCCTATGGGGAAAGGGACAGCCACCTCTATGGGTATCCTCGGATGTGCGCCAGCAAAATGGCCAGTGCAAATCCAAGGAGCCCGCGTAACGCCAGCCTCGCCCATGGGGGATAGGATCCGGTGGAATGTGCCACCAAGGATCCCTCCCCCCTCCCAGGCCCACTGGGCCAATCCAACCCCCCTGGAATACCCCTTCCACACCCTCCCTCCACCCCTGCCCCGACCAGCAGAAATATTATTTTCCTCGGCGGGCGCAGGGCTTGGACTGGGGAGGATGGAGTGGTGCAGGGCTCGCCGCCAGCACCGCCACCTCCTGAGGATGTGCAAATGTGCCTTACGGCACATCTGCAACACTCAGAAGCAGTGGAGTGGCCGCAGACAGGATTGCACCATAATATATATAGTATACATGATATTATTATTAATATTAATACATCATACATTAATTATTCTTTTTAAAACCTGCCCTCTGATTTATTTGGGTTGCCTCTTTAATCTGTTGTTTTAAAAAAAATCAGGCTGAGTAATGAATGTAACGAATTCATTACAGCACTTAAATGTTACAGCCCTAATGTAAATATACAAATATTTAAAATGTAAATGCTAAGCCTGTCATCAGTGTGTTTGTGTGGGGAATGAGAAGCAGTGATGTCTCTGACCCTCCTCCACCACCTGTTTCCTTCCAGAACAAGGAAAAAAACTGTTTGCACAGACAACCGAAGAGACAGTCGGTAAGAACAAGGATGTTATCCGCTTTCTGCGTGGGAATATGAGACAACAGATGCACGAGCTACACCTCGCAATGAGGGTGAGGGATTCAGTACCTTTGCGCTTACCTGCTTCCATGACTGAGGGAGAAAGGGGGGAGGCATTTCAGGGAGCAGGAGAGCTTTGCATGGGAGAGTGAAGGTCATGGACTGGACTTACCAGGACGTAAGAGCAGAGAGGAAAGCGGGGGGGGGGGAGCGACGCCATGGGCAGCTGGTGTAGCATTGTGGCTGAGGCTGACCTGTGGATCAGGACTTCCCTGGTTGAGTCGCTCCTCTGCCACCACCTCATTCCCTGGCCAATGCCATCACTAAGCCTCTCTGCCTCAGCTGCGCCAACAGGCAATGATAATCTTCGCCGAGGACTGGACAGGGGGAGTGCATCCCTGCTGGTCCTTTTGGACCTCTCGGCGGCTTTCAATACCATCGACCATGGTATCCTTCTAGGTCAGCTGGCCGAGTTGGGACTAGGGGGCACTGCGTTGCAGTGGTTACGTTCCTACTTGGCTGACAGGTCCCAGATTGTGATGCTGAGAGACGCCTGTTCGGCGCCCTGCCCTTTACAGTGTGGGGTGCCACAGGGTTCTATTCTGTCTCCCATGCTTTTCAACATCTACATGAAGCCGTTGGGAAAGATCATCTGAGGATTTGGAGTTGGGTGTCACCAATATGCTGATGACACCCAGCTCTTTCCTTGCCATCTCGCTCCAGGGAGGCTGTGGAAGTCCTGGAGCGCTGTCTGGAGGCGGTTGGGGTCTGGATGAGGGCTAATAGGTTGAGATTGAATCCAGAAAAGACAGAGGTCCTACTGGTCAGGAAAGCTTCGATGCAGGTACTGAGTCACCTGCCCGTTCTGAATGGGGTTGCACTCCCCCTGCAGGAATGGTTGCACAGCTTGGGAGTACTTCTGGATTCACAGCTCTCTGTGGAAAGCCAGGTGGCGGCTGTGGCCAAGGGTGCGTTTGCCCAGCTTCGGCTGGTGCGCCAGCTGCGGCCGTACTTGAGTCGATCGGACCTGACCATGGTGGTCCATGCCTTAGTGACTTCAAGACTGGATTACTGTAACACACTCTATGTGGGGCTGCCCTTGAAGACGGTTCGGAAGCTGCAATTAGTGCAGAATGCAGCGGCCCGGGTGGTCGCTGGAGCTAGGCGGTTTGACTCTGTTGAGCCGCTGCTTCAGTGGCTGCACTGGCTACCCATTCGTTTCTGAGCCCAATTCAAGGTGCTGGTAATGACCTTTAAAGCCCTTCACGGTTTGGGACCAGGATATCTGAGGGACCGCCTTCTCCCATACATTCCAGCCCTCTCTCTTAGGTCATCTGAGGGGGCTCTCCTGCGGGTACCATCTCCTTCGCAAGTTAGGGGAGTGGCAACACGTGGGCGAGCCTTCTCTGCCGTGGCGCCACAACTGTGGAACTCCCTGCCAGGGGATCTGAGAACCACCCCCTCCCTCATGACTTTTCGGCGAGGGCTCAAAACGTTTTTGTTTCGTCTAGTGTTTGGGTGATGGGTTGTGGTCTGCCTCCTGTGTCTCAAGATGCTCTGCCATGCTGCTTTTGTGCTCCATACTGTCGCCCCCCCCCAGTGGATTTTATTGTTTTTAAATTTAGTTATGTATTGTTTAAACTTATTTTCTGTATTATTTTAAACTATGTATTTTAATTTTTGTTGTAAGCCGCCTTGGGCATATGCCTTCGGCATAGCATAAGGCGGGATATAATTTTTTTAAATAAATAAATAAATAAATAAATAATGCTCTGTAGCTTGTGGTAAGGCTTGAAGTGAGACAAAGGCATGTGGAGGAAGTGCTTTGCACGCTCCAAAATTATTGCCGAGAAACTCCTCAAGGACGAGGAGTTTGTGCTGGAACCAGGAGCAGACCAGAAGCTAAGAGACTTTCCGTGGGGGGGGGGGGGCTAGAGAGTTCCTGAGTATCACAGAAATGGGTTCAGCACAGCAGAGTCTTATAGCAGCCCAGCCGTGTCCTATTGGCTTTCCTCCAGCACCATGGACAGCAGCCACTGTTTCCTTTCTAAGAATGGGTCCTGCCAGGACCTCGGACAAGGGCCTCTCACCTTTAGCTCCTGGGCTTATACAAGACCGGATTCAGCCCTGGTCTACACATGCAGTAGAGTGAAGTGGTAGCAGTCCAGATGGGAATGTACCACTCCCCCCCCCCCCTTTACATTAGGGAACCTTTAAAATTGGTTTAAAAAGTCCACTCTTTGTCTGAAGTAGCACAGTCCACTCAGGATGTGACCACCTCATATTTCTGCTTGTGTTCATTTCACCAAACCTCAGCAATGATGCTAGAAGGAGACATAAGAACTTAACCTTGTTGTGTTCACATGTGCTGAGTTGATTGCTTGGCATTGGGGGTCTGGAACGATGGACTCTGGCTGCAGGCTCCTGGTGCCTTGCTTCCTGTGCCACCATGGTCTCTTGCCAGCAAAGGGGCTACAGGCTGCTCTCCTGCAGTATTGCAATGCCTGTGGCCAAAGGGGATGGCATTGCAGCAACCAGGGAGTATCCAGCAGGGGTCAGGTGACTCATGGGAGTCATTGTGGGTTCCAGCTGGTCCTAGGAAAAGGCAAATGGCTTCCCAGTTCTCAGTGTGTCCTTGTACAGAAACATTCTGATGAATTCTTTGCACTAGTAAAAACTATTGATGCTTCTTGAATGTGAAATTATCGTTCACCTCACCCCCCTTCTTCCCCTCCCTCTCTTCTCTTTGTAGTATGACCAAGTGACCATCAGCCGAGCCTGCCGAGAGAAGAAATACATTAAAATAGCAATGTCTGAATACTCTGTGGAGGTAACAGGAGAACCCCTTGCAGCTCCTTCCCTTATAACTGCAAGAGCCAACTGAGGCCTTCAAGCTCTGCCCAATCTGTGGCAGGGGATAAATAGCTGCACCTCCTCCTTTTTCTATAAGAAGCCTCCGTTCCTGGCAATCATTGCGGGTGCAGCGTTGAACTGTCACCCTTGCTGAACTTGCAAACCCAATTGCAGTCTGTCCAGCCTTAGGCCTGCCCTAGCTGCCCCCAAGCAAAATACACAGAGCCCTGGTGAGCCCCACGTTCAGAGCAAATCCAAGGAGGCAGATCCCAGAAAAGAGACTGATATTTTTTGACTTTGCCCATCACCTGTAGACCAGATACATCCTCAGCTCCGTTGAGGAAGGGACCGTGAATGTACAAGCTATCCTTGAGGAAAGGGGTAGCTGTTTGTGGGAGGTGAAAAGTTTTAAGGCAGGGGTCCTCAACTTTGCACAGCCTGTGGCACCATAGGATTCTAAGAAAGGGTGGCAGGCACATCCCAGAACGGCTGCCAAGGAGGTGGGGCAAGGCACAAAAAGAGACCTCACACTGACCCACCCAGGGGCATGCACCTTCCATGTGTCCCATGCAGCCTTCCCTGTCTCTTCGCCTCCCCCTGTCCTGCTTTGGTGTGTTTCTCTATGAAGCTCTGAAGGCGGAGGCAGTAGGACCCCGGCATAAGGGATACACTGTTCAGATGGCCTTTTGGTGTCCTGACTCCTCCACAGACAGCCCGAGAAAGCCTCAGCAACTATGTCTTCCATCGGATGAACACGCATAACGTCTTGCTGTATGAAGTGAAGCGGAGAGGCAAACTCCTGGAAGACCAGCAGCTCAGGCTGCAGAATCTGATGGACCTGGAAACGGCCAGTCCTGAGGCCCTGATACAGCTGCAGGTGATGGGAAGGAAGGATGTCACTCCGGCAGCACCCCACCCATGGAGGGTGGGGCAGAGGCAGAGGAGGGCAGGGAAGTCCCAGGAAACGATCCCGGGAAACAAACAACATTCTCGTCCTTTGCATTGTTTCCTGGGGCTCCAGCGGATTAAGGGTGCAACCTTGAATCGGTAGATTAATAGGGAAACATTTCAAATTGATTGATTGGGGGGGGGTTAAACAGCAGGACTGCAGGTTATAGGGTACATTTGTTAAATTTGGTGAAGATGTTTTTCCTTTACTGTGTTACTGTGACAGGGAATTGCCCAAGAAAACACGACAGACTCTGTTCTCACAAGGAAGGTTTTGTCGATTAAATCATAATTATTTATGATTATTTATTATTATTTATTCGCAGATAAAATTGCTCAGATTCGCCATGACTTGGACTCTGGTTTAACAGTTCCAGAAGTTGTCCCTACGGCATCTGTCAATTCCATCATTATGGATTCTTTTCACCTTATACGGCCTGAGGATGTGGATAGGGTCCTCTGTAGTTTGAGATCGTCTTCCTGCCCGCTTGACCCTTGCCCAGCTTGGCTGGCCGATTGGGTGGAACCTATTGTGAACTCATCTTTGCGGGAGGGAGTGATGCCTAGCATCTTGAAGACCGCAATTGTGCACCCCCTCCTGAAAAAAACATCTCTGGATTCCTCCAATTTAAATAACTATCGGCCAGTTTCCAATCTGCCTTTTTTGGGTAAGGTGATTGAACGGGTGGTGGCATCTCAGCTCCAGGGGATACTAGATGAAACGGAGTATCTGGACCCTTTTCAGTCTGGCTTCAGGTGGGGCTTTGGGACGAGACAGCCTTGGTCGCCCTGTTGGATGATCTTTGCCGAGGACTGGACAGGGGGAGTGCATCCCTGCTGGTCCTTTTGGACCTCTCGGCGAGTTTCGATACCATCAACCATGGTATCCTTCTGGGTCGGCTGGCCGCGTTGGGACTAGGGGGCACTGCGTTGCAGTGGTTCCGATCCTGCTTGGCTGACAGGTCCCAGATGGTGATGCTGGGAGACGCCTGTTCGGCGCCCTGCCCTTTACAGTGTGGGGTGCCACAGGGTTCTATTCTGTCTCCCATGCTTTTTAACATCTACATGAAGCCATTGGGGAGATCATCCGGGGATTTGGAGTTGGGTGTCACCAATATGCTGATGACACCCAGCTCTATCTCTCCTTGCCATCTCGCTCCAGGGAGGCTGTGGAAGTCCTGGAGCGCTGTCTGGAGGCGGTTGGGGTCTGGATGAGGGCTAATAGGTTGAGATTGAATCCAGAAAAGACAGAGGTCCTACTGGTCAGGAAAGCTTCGATGCAGGTACTGAGTCACCTGCCCGTTCTGAATGGGGTTGCACTCCCCCTGCAGGAACAGGTGCGCAGCTTGGGAGTACTTCTGGATTCACAGCTCTGTGGCCAGGGGTGTGTTTGCCCAGCTTCGGCTCGTGCACATGCTGCTTCTCTGCTCCATACTGTCGCCCCCCCCAGTGGATTTTATTGTTTTTTAATTTGTTTATGTATGGTTATGTATTGTTTAAACTTATTTTATGTATTTTAGATTATGTATTTTAATCTGTTGTAAGCCGCCTTGGGCATTTGCCTTCGGCATAGGAAAAGGCGGGATATAAATTTTTAAATAAATAAATAAATTAGCTTAGTCTGTGAATTGGGGGTAAACTTGAGGGGAGGGGCTGCAGCCCAGTGGAAGATTATTTGCTTTGCAGGCAGGAGGTCCCAGTAGGTTCAATCCCTGGCAGCATCTTCAGGTAGGTCTGGGAAAATGTCTCTGCCTGAAACCCTGGAGAGACGCTGCCAGTCAGTGTTGGCAATATTGAGCTAGATAGACCAATGGTCTGACTCAGGACAAAGCGGCTTCCAAACCCTGCCCTGTGCTTGCTGGTTTTCTCTCTGCTGTAGACAATCCGCCAGTTGGAGAATAACATTGAGAAGATGGGGGTGAAGATCTGCACAGCCCAAAAGACCTATATCCTGTACACGAAGATGGTGGCTTTGCTGAGAGATGTGAGGGGCCTCTTTTGAAGGGACTAGGGGGCGGGGTCCAGGAAGGAGGCATGTGCTCTTGGGCTGAGCAGCAGACCTCAGCCTTGAGTGCCAGCTTGACTTGTTTTAAGAGAGAATCATGGAGGACCAGAAGTCTAGCAATGGCCACTAATTGCAGTGATTATGCACCACCTCTGGGTTCAGCAGCAGTGTGAATGCAGATTGCAGGGTAGCAATGGCAGGAAAGGGGGATTTGCCTTCCTCTCCTTCTTGTGGGTTTCCCAGAGGCCACTGTGGGAAACAGGATGCTGGACTAGGTGGGCCCCTTTGAACCTGATCCAGTAGGGCTGCTCTTATATTCTTAATAAAAAGTAAAATGCCCCACTTTTTGTCTGCCTGCCCCTGAACCTATGGCCAGCCCATGTTCTAAAGAACCCAGATAGGATACAGGGAATTTCTCTGGGCGTTTCCCCCTCAATGCATCTCTGCATGATGTTGCATTCGTTGATGAGCATGCACCTGTGAGATGTTGGGCCATGCATCAAGGAATGTCGGACACGGCCAAGTCTTGGGGAGGAGCGATAGTGGAAGAACCCTGGTTTGCATGCAGGTGGTCCTGGGTTCAGCATCTCCAGGTAGGGCTGGGAAAGGCCCCTTGTCTGAAACCATAGAGAGCAGCTGCCAGCCAGTGCAGACAAGTCTGGGCTAGATGGGCTAACAGCCTGACTCAGTTGACAGCAGCTTTCTGTATTCATATCTGTCTCTCACCCACAGGAACTGTCAGAGCTCCCTTTTTTGCTGGATGACCTGGAGCACAGGGTAGAAGTTTACCAAGTGGAACTGAAGGGCATGCACTTGATGGCCATGGACACGGTCGAAGCCATGGAGGAAGCCCAGGTAAGAATAGACTCCTGGGCCCTGCTAAGCCAAACTCTGACATTTGCATACATTGCGTAAATGACACATGTTTGCTTTCTTGACATAATACATTCTGATAGTTGCAGGGGAGGGACAAGATGCCACGGAGGGCTCTAAGGTGCGGTCCAGTTCCCAAAATCTAGTTCAGCAATCACTTTTTGGCACCTGCAGTCTAAGTATCAGTCATTGCTCATACATTTTCAAGCTTATTTGTCACTTCTATAAAGAGGACTAGAAACTTGATCTCTCTTTTTAGGGATTCTTAGGAAGCTGCATTATACCTCTCATTGCACATTTGGTGCATTTATGTAGAAGCTGAGAGTACTGCTGACTGGAAAAGACCAATTAACCAAGACTGAGGGTTTTTTGGGGGTGACAGTGGTGGTATTGCTCATGGATTAAGGCTGCAGTCTTAACCGCACTTGAGGAGTAAAGCCCACTGAGCACAGTGGGACTTCTGAGTAAAAGTGCCTAGAATTGCACTGTGCCTATTGTTCTGAGCCACTGGACAATAAGTAGTGATGGATTTCATTGTGTGGATTTCAAAAGTTAGGCTTTTATGAGAACTGAAGTGCCAATAAATCTGACATATCAGGCCTGAAAAGAGTAGGAGGGGAAAGAAAATAAAAAGACTGAAATTGGATTCAAAGGTTCCCTTTGGAACGTGGATATTGTCTTCCACTCACAGAAAGGCTGCTTTATGCCTTGTGCTAGAACGTTGCATGAAAAAAGTGAAATGCTTGTGAAAAATGACCAAGACAATTGCCTCCGTAATCCTTCAAACACATTGTCTCAGTAATCCATGCGAGACAATGTGCGTGAAGGATTATTGAGCCAATTCCACAGCATCCTGGGTCAATAGCTCAGCCTTCAGCACCTGAAGGGATATTATGGGGGTGGAGGGAAAAACAGATGCAGCTGTACTAGGAAGTGGGATGTGTGGTTCTGTCTAACCTGGTAGTGTTTTCCGCACCGACCCTTCCCTTGCCATGCTGATTTAGGCAGACATGATTAACATAGAGAATGAGCTGATTGCAGAGAGAAAGTTCCGGGACAATTCACTGAACATCCAGAAGAAACAGATAGAAAAAATCCGCGCAAAGGATGCCAGTGAGAGAAGCCGGAGGATGGTGAGTATTTGGCGGAGCTAAGCAAGTTTCTGGGGTGGTGGAGCAGAAGAGCGGTCGGGAGATGCGCTGCCTTTATTGAACATATCCATGGAGGAGAGAGCTGTGACAACAAGTGGAAGACCATGTTCATCAGGCAACAGGCACAAACGGTGGGGAGGGCTGCTGGCTTCCTGCCCTGCTTGTGGCTGCTACAGCAAGCAGGATGCTGGACAAGGTGCACTTGGGGCCTGATCCAGCAGTGCTTTCCCTACAGCCTATTTTGCAACCATCATGGCTCCCCCATGATTCAGGTGTTTTCTTCATTATCAGCAAGCCCGGCGAGATATGAACATGGATTTCCCCCTGATGGGGCGCGATACTGGGAGAGGTAAGAACACTGATTAACACAACTAGGCCTGACGACCCCCCTCCTCACCTCCTCTCCCTGACCGCTTTTGTTTCTCCTGGATCATAGTTTGGGCTGGAGGGTGCTTTCCTTGCGTTGCCTAAAGCAGTTCATAGGGGGGGGGGTACCTTGCTGCAGCCGATGCCTTCCTTGCCTGTTTGTTGCTTCCTCTGCCCCACAGGTGCAAAGCTGGAGGCCTCCAAGGCCCAGATTGAGTACCAGAGTCTGGTGACCACCGAGGTGGACAAGATCAAGTCTGCGGTCCAGTGCTCCCATCTCTGGGTACTGTGGTTCCACATTGCTTTGGTCAAGTTCTGACACCACATTGTCGATTCAGGTTTTCCTGCTCCTGTAGCTGCACTGAGCTGCAAGTCCTCCCTTTAACTCAAGTATATTTTCTCAGTCAAATGAAATAGAAACATGTTTTTTTTTGGAAAGCTGAAATTCCCCAAAAGTTTAGTTCTTTGCCCAATATCGCATTCTATGCCTTTTCTGTATTCTTGGGAATTTTCATGGCATACGCACAGCCCTGGGTATGTCCCCATAATAACCATTTAAAAAAATGGGGCTTTTGATACTGGAGCATTGAGGCAAGGGATGAGAGACCTCACCTGCCCGGTTTCAGACTTAGGGCTTGAGGTTTGAGCAGGCATCCTTTGAATGTACTCTGAAAATTTAAATCAGTTTTAGAGTTGCTTAGCCATGATCACAACCACTAGCCAGGAACTCCAGGAAAAATATGGTTCTGCCCCCACCACAACAGAAAAATATGGTTCTGTTCCCACCAGCCTCACCAGTCCATAGCTATATTTCCTGAGGCGCTTTGGAGGAAACTGTGACCATTTACATCGGCTGAGTGCCCACTTGAAAGCTTTGCAGCTTTCAGCTGAGATGTTCTTCCCTTCCGCCCAGGATATTGCTGGCAGGTTCCTGGCCCAGAAGAAGTCGGAGGAGAACCTGCTACAACAGATCGGGGAAAGCGAGAAAAAGCGTCGAGAACTGAAGGCTCAGCTGAAGGGGCTAGAACTGGAGCGGGCGGAGCTGAAGTTCCACCAGACCCCAAGCTCTGTCAGGTGCCCACCAGCCTTAAGAGGACCCGCAGAGCCAGCCAAACACACACTGTGTTACAGGCACCATTGGTGCTGGCCTTTTGAGCTCCTCTGTGCCCGTTTAACCACTTTCTGAATGTCCTTTCAGCTCTCGGAAGCTTGAGGAGGAGCTGCGGGAGCTTCTCCAAGAGGAACTAGCCAGGCTCCAGGGGGTACAGGACCAGGTGTTCAAGAACCAGGGGCTTCTGCTCCTTTTTGAAAACGGTGTCGACAACCTCATGATGAGGCTGTGCAGCATCACCGTTCCCGGCCAGGTACATGGGCTGTTGAGGCTCTCCTCCGTTCAAGCCTTGCCCATCAGCTCCCTCGCGTCTGGGAGGGCAGCAGTTCCCAAACTGCACGGTGCCAAGGTACTGCTAGCATCCCTCAGGAAGGAAGATGAGCTAAATCATGGAAAGGCTCTTTGAGCCAAAAGTCGGTTGCCTGAGTCACTGTGCTGGCCTAGTAGTACTGTAGTAGTCTGATTCCTCAGCCTAGTAGTAGTAGTCTGGGCGTACGACTGTGCAGGGGCCTGAGAGATCACACAGGCCCAACAACTCACACAGCCTTCTTCTGCAAAAGTGTAGCTGTTCCTGCAGTTTTCACACATGGTCGCTCTCACCCGGAGGCCTTCTGGGCTTGCCTCTTAAAGAGACAGAACACATCAAGAGGTTGCCACCTGTAGTGCCCAGAGGAAAAGCAGGGTTCTCCAGCATTATCTTTTAAAACTAGATCTGAGGATAAGCAGTCCAAAATTGAGAGAGAAGGTGATGGGCTCAGCCAGAGGCATTGCTCAGACTGTGGGAACCTGGGGCGGGCGTTGTGACGTCACTTCTGGGTTCTGGAAGTTGGAGGCTGAGAAGCCACTCGGCCCAGCTAAATACTAAGAGGTGGTGAACGGTGGCCACCCCCCCTCTTAGTCTTACGGCTACTTCCTGATGGGTGCGGAGCTTCTTCCCACCGATCGGGAAGCTTCTGAAAGACTAAGAGGGGGCAGCCGCCGCGCACCTCTTAGCGTTTTCAGTGGTTTCCGGATCAGCACAAAGAAACTTCTTAATTCCAGTCAGGAAGCTGCTGAAACACTAAGAAGGGGTGGCCGTGACCCTCCAGTGTGGTACCAAGGGCGGCCCACCCATCCTGCCCCATGGTAGCTATGCCACTGGGCTCAGCTTTAGCTGTGGGAGGATTAAGGAGGCAGAAAAAGGCTCCATCTCTTTGGCACAACTTTTCAATTTCTAGGAGGAGTTCCAAGGGGAAAACGGTGACATATTTGACAAGCTGCAGTTCTGCGAAACAAAGCTGTTGCATTTGCTGAAAATCAAAGACTACCCGTCTGTTTCTGACTTCAGCCAAGAAGAAACCAACGAGGTACACTCCCAAGACCAAACAGAGCATGATGCTGCTGAAAGCCAATTAATTTTTTTTTTTAAATCACCACCCAAAAATTTAACACCAAGAGAAATTGAATTCCCCAACCCCCTATAAATCGCTTTTTCAGAAAAACTGCATATACAGTATGTGCACACATTTCCTTCGTGTGCTTCAGTGATTCCGTGTTTGCTAGCCATAGGGGTGTGACAAGGCTAAGCCCCACCACCGACCACTGGAACTATTCCGCCACCCTGCTGGCAGTGCCTGAGGTTCCAGCAGGTGCCATACCTGACCTACCTTGCAGGCTTCGCTTCACAGCCATAAGGCTTCCAGGCATGAAGGGAGGGTAGATATCAAGTTCATAAACAGCAGAGTCTAATCCTTTTTTGGGGAAAAAACTATTTATTGAAAAGAAAAGCCTTATCAAACCACTTTTAAAGGGAAATAAATAAATGGCATACAAAACTATAATGCTAGCAAGGTAGAAAAAATACAAAATCAATATCGTGATATAACAGGGTAGTATTTAAAACTCGGTCATATAATGCTAACAATGTGTACTATTACATCTAATTCTTATCTCTGATGTATGTAGACTTTTATACACATCAGAAACTTCCTCGAGGAAAGTACTCGAACCGAACCCCAGAACCTGAGGATCGATTATGAGGAAGATGAAGAGGATGTCAGAGGTATGCTTGTCTTTGGAGGTGGAAACAGAGAAACCAGGAGGAGGGCACTGGGATCCAGTGGAAGAGCTGCTCAAAAGTGTCTTCTGGAACTGCTGGTCAAAATTGGATAAGGGAAGTCCTGCCAGATCAGTCTCAAGATCCATCTTGTCCCCATCACCTGAGAGGCTGAAGTTGGTTCCTAGTCTGATAAGGAACTGAGAACCTGAAACCAACTTCAGCCCCTCAGATACTCTGGACATGGACATTCAATTAAGCTACTCAGAGATAGACTGCTTCTGAATGTGGAGGTTTCAATTTTTATTTTATTTATTATTTTTAAGAGCTGCTGTTCTTTCTAGAACATCACAGTTCACCTCCACAGATCGAAATGTATTTTACAAAGCAATTTGAGAATATTTTTTTCCATTAAAAATAATTGAGTCATTAAGGGTGCAGTCCTATCCGGCCTCTAGGCTGGCATAGAACCTCTGCGCCGGCTCAGGATTGTTGCAAAAGCTGCCGTAAGGCAGTTGTGCCAGCCCCAGCACGGTGCAGAGTCCCAACGGTGTGCAGCCCCGGTAAGCTGTAGCTGGGCTGCAAGGTGTAGGGACGGGAGAAGGTGTTCTGGGGGTGTTTCGAGACGGATTGGGCCTGGGAGGGGGGTGGGATTGGTGGCAGCAGCGATCCCACCCCCTGACACGGGTCTCCTGACACGGGCAGAAGTCTCCTGTCCGGGCAGCCTTGATTTGCGCTGCCAAATGGCAAGTGCAGATCCGAGGAGGCCCGTTGCGGGGACTGGGGCTTTACCCATGGTAAGGGAACAAAAATTCCCTTACTTTAAGAAGACCTCCAACCCTACCTCCTCTGTGCAGGATACAGCATTGCCAGCGCCGGCATAGCTGGATTGCTGAGCAGAGCGTAGGATATAGGATTGGGCTGCCCGCCAAGGAGGCCATGATAAAATCTTCAGGGTTGCTTTCACTAGTACCTAGAGATTGTTGTTGGTTCCAAGAGGCTCCAAGCTCCTACAGAGCCAGCAATCCTACTGCAGCATCTTTAGCTGAAGACATATATTCATTTTTAAGAGAGCTGAAAGTTGTAGATTAAGCTGTAAACTTTGATGTTCATTTGCCCCACCATCACGTCCAATCAAAGAGGTTTTGCGAGGTTTTTCTCCGTTCATCTTGCCTCCACTGTCCATCTTTTCCTTTCATGTTTACTTGTGCGTAATGTTCTTCTCCCTTTTTGTTTCTGCAGAGGCATTCAACTTTGCCGATATCGACCACAGCTACGTGCCCAACAGCGATGAGATCAAGAAGCAAGGCATGAAACTCATAGAAGAAAAGACTAAGGTTGCCAAGAAAAAGCAGAGAGGGACTTCTAAAAAATGATCAACGCATCTCCTCCTACCTCAAATGCCTTCTTTCAAATTTAATAAAAGCATTTTATTTAGTTCATGCTTGGGTCTCTTCTACCATTTCACAGAGGCAAACAAAGACATGCTGGTAATATTCCCTATTCCTACATCACCTATCAGTGCTTCCCCACCACCTGCCCCATTATTACCGATTGCTGAGGGTTGTGCTCTGTCTGCCATACTCATTTCTTCTGCAATACGCTCTGTTTGAAAAACCAATTTGTTCTTTTGGTTAAAGTCTAAGATAAGCTCTAAAAAAAAACACCAACCACACACAATTGTCCCGTCTGGAAATTTTCTAGGGAATGTTCAAGATAATAACCATCCCTGGCATGTGAGACAAGCAGGCTAAACATCAACATGGCAATGGCCAAGCACACCCACTTACGCTGCATATGCAGGGCCTTTTCAGTGGTGGCTCCCCATATGGACTTCCTCAGGATGTGCGTTAGGTCCCCACATAAATGGATGTTTTTGAGAAGGGTATGGAAGCATTTTTAATCCTGCCTGACTTTTGATTTTTTTTTTTTCAATCTTTGGGGAATTTTAATGCTGGTTTTATCCTGCTGCTTATTGTATGTTTGTTTTATTGCTGTTATGCCAATAAAGGTATTTTGATTGATTGGTTTTATTGCTTTTATCTTTTCAATCTTGCAGTTCTTGTTTTATGGTTCTGGTTTTGTAACGCATTTTACGGTTTGTGTCCTTAAGTTAAAACCAGTACATACATTTTAAAAAGGTACATTATTTAGTGTGTGTGTATATATATATATATATGTATATATCTCCGATGTTTTTTGGGCCTCATAGTCCTCCGTACATACTCGGCTTCCATGCGTCCCTTCCTTCCCGCGTTCATGGTTGCTAAGCGACCAAGCAAGATGGCAGCGGCGCAACGCCCTGCGTTTCTCTCCCGCCTATCCCAAGCGTCTTCCCTTTAGATGCCTCTTGCAGTCACTTTGCACCGCTTTTTTTTATCTCGCTTGGAGCATAGAATAACTAAGAAACTACTGTATAAGAACTTTACAGTTTCCACGGACATATGACTACGCTTGTTATCTCTCGCGAGCTTCCTTGGGCAGACTCTGACAGAGTCTCTATGGAGGCCTGTGAAACCAATATATCCGCTCACCAATAAATAAGAGCTCTGCCTCCCAGCCAACCAATGAGGTGAGGCGTTTCCTCTATCTGCTCCTCACGGTCCAACCGAAGTGGTGGCCATCACAGACGTAAGAAAAACAAAATAACACGTTTTCCTTTGAAATATCCTTCGTTCGCGGACACCCGTAATTTCGCGGCCTTATAACGGCGCCTCGTTTCTATTCGGGATGCCTTCCTACCGTAGACCCCTGTGTAAGCCATGGCGCTCAGCCAAGTATTGTATAAATAACGCCACGTTTCCATTTTAGAGTGTCCCACGTGGATACCCGTACTACTGAGTATTCTGCGGCCCAGCCCGTAGCACCGGCGACGCGTTTCTTTTGGGAATGTCCCTCACTGACCCCCGTAGTCCTCGCCTTCAACCAACATGGCGGCGCGTTTTCCCCTCCTAGCTGTCCCACGCGGGCCGCCGTCGGTAGGCTTCCTTCTGCTCCCGTGGCTGCTCTTCCTCCTCCCCCTGGTTGCTTAGAGAGAGAAAGAGGCCCAGCCAAGATGGCGGCGGTGGGAGAAGCACCAGCCATGGCCGCGGCAGTGCTGGGAAGCGGACGGGGGCTCAGCCCTCACCAGCTGCAGGCGGCGATGTAAGCGGGCCAGTCGCGGCTCCTTCCCCAACCCTCGTCCTCGGGTCCGGGCCTGCAGCAGCAGCAGCAGCAGCAGCATCTGCCGTCGCCTCCTCTCCTCCCTCCGCCAGTGAGGCAAGATGTTCTCGGCCCTGAAGAAGCTGGTGGGCTCCGAGCAGGCCCCGGGGCGGGAGAAGCCCATCCCGGCGGGGCTGCAGTCTATGAACCAGGCGTTGCAGAGGCGCTTCGCCAAGGGCGTCCAGTACAACAGTGAGTGGAGTGGAGTGGAGTGGAGTGGAGTGGAGGGGGGGGGGCTGAGGGACAGTGGTCGTCTACTGGCGAGCCCGGTGGGGTTGCTGGCTCTGACCGATCGATGCTCGAAGGTTTCTCTCCCCTCCGTGGCGTTATGTCAGGGAGCCCTGTCAGAACTGCCAGGGGTGCTTTCAGGGGCAGCTGGAAGGTTGGCGACCCCAGTCCCACTCCCTCTGGCGAGCAGAGAGCAGAGCATCAAGAAGAGCCCCTTTGGCTAAGACGGGGAGCTTGCCAGGTGGATAGTGTAAAGTAACAAAAGAAGAGCCCTGCTGGACCAGACAGACTTGACTTGAGGTCTGTTATATCAGCATAAGGAAAACCTCTGCTGGATCAGGCAGAAGTTGGTCCATCTAGCATTCTGTTGCCCACAGTGGCTCATCAGCTTCCCCTGGAAAGCCTACAAACAGGAGAGGAAGGCACCTCCTCTCTCCCACCATTGCTTTTTTGCAACTAAGCAAACTACTGCTGAACCCGGAGGTAATGCATAGTAGACATCATGATGACTAGTACGTAGCCAGCGATTGACCTGGTCTCTTCCATGAGTGTGTCTGCTCCCCATTTAAAGTCATCCAAGCTAGAGGGAATTGAAGAGCATTTGAGGGGGAAGAATTTTGGATGGGGAAGCTTATAGGAAGGTGGGGGGGTATTTCCCTTGGTTTTTGGGGGGACTGGAGGTAATTGGTGCATGCTTCTGCATGGAGAGGATGGCTAGGTAGAAGGTAGATCAGAATCGCTTGGTGCATCTAAGCCAGGAATTACTTGTACTGTACTAGATAGCAAGGTTTTTGACTCCCAATTATTTGGGAATTGCAATGATGAAAAGGCTAATTGTGCCTAAATTAGACTGCTGAAATGAAGAAAGCTTGTTTGATAGGGAAGGAGGGAACTAGGAGTAGATTTTTGTGTGAAAGGACTGGGAGTTCAGTTCTGGTTCAAAATACAGATTGCTGGCTGAGCATGAGTCCAGGAGTACTCTGGTTCCAAACCCTTTTACATGTACATCTGTTGCCATTTTATACCTGGCTCTAGTTCATGGACCTTGTTAGAAACAATGTAGATCTTGTAAGCCTGAAGTCCCCCCCCCCCCCCCCAGTGCAGAAGAATGACATCCAGGGTGCATGTCTTAGGGTCCAGGACTATTGCCTGCTTGTGTGGGGTGGGAAAGAGTGACGGGAATGGTGTGGGTGGCTGTCTGCTTTTGCAGAGAGAAAGTGGGCCTCTTTGAGGAAAGGAAGAGGTAACTGCCTCCTGTGTTTTGAAAGGGAGGTTTATGTAGGGAAACTATTGAAAATAGACTATGGAAGCATTACAAGGAGCCACATGTGGAAATATGGTAGGGGCCCCCGAACTTAAGAGGGCAGTCCTTGCCTGTTGGGTCATCCTAACATGAAAAGACACTTGCATGAGTCCAGAACACAGTGAGGATGGGCTTGTATCCGTGTGACTCCTTAATAAATTGGCAGGGAACCACTTCTCCAGGGCCGAGTAACAGTTTTTCCTTTGAGCACACAGCTTGCCAAACCCTCATTGTTCAAGCTCCCCTGCAGTGCCGGTGTGCTTGTGAGCAAGCTTGTAAATCTTTTATGGACCATCTTCTGTGCCAGTCTTTGGGACTGGAAGAATACTTGCACTTTGAGGGTAGTTCCTAAATGTGTGATTTTGGTGCTTAGGAGTTCGGAGTTGTTTTTCCAACTTGGTTTGTCTTCCAGAGTGTGTGTGGTGTTGCACAGTTCACTGGATGAAGCGAAGGCGTTTGCTGTGTCAACAGTGGATGCTGATTTGTAGCTTTTGGTGTCCTTGATGCGCCTGCCTTGCTGTGGAAGGTATTGTTTGCCTCGACCTTATCTCTGTGATGAAGGAGGCTTACAGATGGTACATAGTACTGTATTGAATAGGCAAAAACTGCATCGTATGTAGGTGAGATGATGATCCTACATGACTGCTTGGGAGGGAGTCCCATTTGCTTGAGTGGAATTGGTTTCTGCATTAAAAGAGCTCAGGATTGCAGGCCTGAGTTTCTTTGGGTTGCCCACAAGTTCACACACTTTCCCTGTGTCCCTCAGGCTCCCAAAAGGGAGCATTTTCTCTTTGCATATTGTCTCTTATAAGTTGCCTTAGTTTCAACATGCCATAGAGAGGCCTGCATTTTATTAGTCTTGTAAGATCAGTTGAGGGCATCCTCCATATCATGTCATTTTTGTTGCATGTTACTGACAATAGATCCAAGAGGTGGTGGTCTTGGGATTAATGGACCTGACCCCTGGAAACTCTTCAGGATCCTGCTGTTTTGTAGGGAAGCATGCAAGGCATGATTTTCAGCAAAGATGTGAGGGGATGTAAAAGAGGGGATTACTATAGCATGCAGCTGTAGCAGCCCTCTTGCACTTGACAGCTCCATTCGCCAGCCACTTTGGGCATCAACCTGGAGCCTCCCACACTCTTGATTAGTACTGGGTAGCTGAGCCTGGAAACGGATAGTATAGGCATTTCAGCTTTTCTCTGGCAGGCTTGCAAATTTAGCTTACATCATGCAAGTGCATGGCCCCAGTTGCTCCTGTCTCTGTTGCTGCTTGTGCTGTGAGTTAGAGGGGGCCAGCTCAGCACAAAACTGCAGCTGTGCATGAACCACAGGGTTTGGATGTGTGCTGGAAAGCCATCTGTCTCCTTTGCCCTTAGATCTTGGTGCATTGCCTCTGAGTGCAAGTTTCGCTTGGTGCTTTATCTTGACACTCTGCTTGTGTTCCAGCCGCTAAATTTAACTGCAGCTTTCCATCACTTCATCGGCATAAGGCTTCCCAGTCTCCATAGCAACCCTCAGCGCTGTGGACAAAAAGAGTGCACAGCATGTTTGGGGAGACTACTGTATCTGTGACAGGGGCTGGGTGTTCCAAAATGCCATGGTGTATCTGTGTGTAACACTTGAAATCAGATTTAAATGTTTAGTGTGAGATGGGGCACAGGTAGTCCAAGGGGAACTGAAAGCTGTGGAGGTTTTCAATCAGTTGTCTCTTCTTGGTGATAGGTAAGTGAAACTTGAAGAGAAACATGTGATGGGGGAGTTCTCCGCCCTAGCCTCCTGGGGGCTTGATTCTGCCTCTTAAAAATATGAGATGGTTCAGAAAATGTCATTCAAGTGGCAGCCATTGCCAAATCGAGGTAAAAGAGAGTTTAAAACTGTTTCAAAGAGGAAGTTCTTTGTTCTGCTCCTGGAGGCCGGCAGGGAGGGAGGGAGCTGAGCTGATATCCCTTGGAGGCATTCTGCAGATGGGTCACCACCAGGGAAATGGGCCCCTTCTCTGACTGAGGTTTGCCAAACTTCTGTTGGTGTCTTTAGTTTCACAAAAGGATATCTAGTAGGACGGCTGAGCAACCCTGGAGAGCTCCCACCAGTCAACGTAGACACCACTGGGCCAATAATCCTAGTTGGCAAATGGTAGCTTTGAACCTCCATAACCTTTTTAGGAGTCGGTTTCTAGATTAAGCTAAAGAGCAGAGAGGTTTCTTAAACTTCCTGGAGCTAAGCGTTGAGGTTTAGAGGGTTGCTTTTAAGCCCTCCTCTGTATAGGGACTTGATGCTGAATTGTAAGCTGACGGCTCCTGCATGGACCCGACAGCCATTGGTTGCAGTTTGCACACACTGGATTTTCCATCCAACCCAGCTGTCTATGAAACAGCACTGGGAAACCTATGTCTCAAATCCAGATTCATCAGTTCCAGGGCACAAGGAGAGCCGTTGCCGTGGTCCGTCCACTCACAGGCCTTTGCAGTCCACCCAGTGTATCCGGCTCTCCTTGGTTGGGACCTGTTGAGCAGGCTGTGCCACTTGGTGCTCTCTTGGCATAGCTTTTCCTTCATCCTCGCCACTTTCCTACCCCCCAGGCTGCCCATGTACCGGTTCTATTCATGTCCACGTTCCTGGTTTGAGGCCTGATGCTTACTGAAGGAACCCTCTGGTATAACACCTCTCTGCTTGGTCTGCTGGCCTCTTGGTCCTTGGAATGTACGGTAATCTCTGACCCCACCCCACCCCCACGCCTCAGTTTGATCGTAGAGACTAGTCACTCACAACCTGACCTTGCAGTTTGAAACTGAGAGCTACCATTGGTCATCCTCGGTGACTGCCGAGTGGCATTGCTCCGGCAAGAGCCTGTTTCCTTTGCACTGGCAGTAAGAGTGGCAAACTGTTGAGTTTAATATTGAAGCATCAATGAGGACTGCAGTGGAGCTGGACTTCATGCAGCTGATCCTTTTGCTGTGCATGGTATTTCTGAGGCAGCTTCAGACCTTGCAAGAAACTGACCCTGGCCAGGCCTGGAAGCGGTGCCTACTTCACTGAAGACAAATATTTACCTATTGATTAGCTTTGTGCTCTGCACACAGAGGTGGATTCCAGGCAGTCACTTTCTTCCCCAATACTTGTCCATCTTTGTAGTTGGTGGGTGGCAACTATGAGGGTCTAATGTGTGCTTGGTTCTACAGCCGTTCCTGTTTGGACATTGGTGGCAGCCAGCCTTCCCCCTACGTCTCCGCTCTCCTCTCCAGCTACGCTCCTGCTTGCGATCTCTGCTCTTCCAACTCCACCACTCTCAAGCGCCAGAATGTTTCCTGCTCCTTCGAACGACCTCATCCTCTCCCTTGCTGTATGCCTGTGGGATAGTTCCTTGCCTGCTTCCCCCAAATCACTGTTCCAAACCCACCTTTTCCATGAAGCCTTTGGCACCACACCTCTGTCCCAGTTTCCTGCTGTAATGAAGTTTGTCTGTAACTGAAACAACCAAGTGGAGTAGCTGGCTGTTAAAATAGGTAGGGCGACTGCCTGCGTTTCCTGGAAGATAGTAGAACTGAGGAAGCTGCCTGCAGTCTTTTCAGCAGCCTTGGTGAAATGGCTGGCTATGAAAATGGCCAGGGAGCCAGGTGCATCCCTTTGGGGGTGGGCTGCAGTTCAGTCATGGCCCAGCTTGCAAGCATAAGCCCCTATGTTCAATCCCTGGCATCTTAATTCACAGCGAGGCTCTCTGGTAGTGGGCTGGGCCTCCTTGGAAAGCCTCTGCTGGTCAGAGCAGGCACAGGACTGGGCTAGATGAGACAAGATGGCTTTGCATGTTCAGTGTCTAATCCTGGCTGCCATCGCCGGGGTTCTCACCCCTTTTGCTCGTCTCTGACTTCTGCTGATGCATGTTGGCTAACCGTGAGCAAAATATTCACAGCAGCCTGAAGCGTGACTAACCTTCAGACCGGCAGATACAGAATGAAACTTGTCACTTCTGAATATTTCTTGGGGTTTGGAGGAATCAGGGAAGCCTCTGTGCTCAGGGGTCGGTGCTCTGGGGGTGCGTGTTCAGGGCACCCCCTTGGTCTTCCATGGCAGGCTTGTTTGCTCCATGGCTGCTGCCTTCAGGTCTAAGTCACTGTCCTAGTAAACTTTCTGAAGCTGCAGCCCTCACCCCCAAGCCCTGGCGGTGCTTGCAGAATGGGCTCGGCCTTCTTCCTGTGTGTGTTCAGCGTTGCGAATAGTGCTGTCCCATTCCTCTCTTCCCACCATCACAGCGTCCCTTTCCCTGGCTAGAGCAAGCGCTGCAGAGTTCTTTCTGCTTTCAAAGCTGGGGAGGGTTGCCGAGAGAACTCTGTAGCACTAATAAAGAAACAGGACAGAGAGGAGAAATGGTAACGTCTTTTGGATTTAAGTTAATTGACTTATTGATGATATGTATGGACTGCCTTTCAGCTGAACACCGCTTGCAGTTAAAATCCTCCAGAGTCCAGTGTGTGGGGAGGCATCTGTGGCAGCCAGTTCTCGTCTCTTGCAGACAGTGAGCTAGGCTGGGTTTTCCCTCCCAGAGGTGAATGGTGAACATGCCGGCCCCCAGAAGCAGCCCTTCTGGTCAGGATCGGGAGAGTCCAGTAGGAGTGCTTGGAACTGGAGGAAAGAGCTGTTGCAGGGACAGTGCCTGCGAGGTGGTGACAGATGGAGGAGCAGGCATTGCTTCCTTAGTTTGCCCCAACGAGTAGGAAAAGCCTCTTCTGCTCACTTTGGTCTATGGTCAGACAGGTTCTTTCCATAAGCATCAGGAGCCCCTTGTCCACTTGCATGTGTACAACCTGTGCCTTCCATCTCTGCCTATATCCTCCACCCCAAGCGCCTTTTGCGTTGATAGTCCGTGGTCAAGAGAATGAGAAGTTTGCTGACTTCAGAGCACATGTGATCTGGTGCCTCGTGGAAGTCCCCTCCCCTCTGTCGTAGAAGGACAGTAGCAGAAAAGGCGTGCAAGTGCTCTCGGCGTGTATTGCTGAGGAGTAGGACGGTCCTGCCTGGCAAGCTGCTCTTGTCATCTGCTCAGATAACACACTTGCCAGTGGCCTTGTGTCTCACTGTGGGTGGGAGGTTGGCAAGTCAGCCACAGTTCTGCACAGGGATTTGTGAGGAGACGGCAAAGCAGAATCGATAAAGAGAGCTGAGCTCCAGAAACCGCTTCTGGTGGAGTCTGAAACAGGTTGGCAAAGCTTTGCTTGTGTCCAGAAGTGCAGTTAGATTTCTGCAAAGCTATGCATGTTTAGTTGCCCACGTCCTGTGGTGCCTCGTCCTGTTGGCTTGGGGGAGGGGGGGGAATCCAGGCCAGAGGCAGGGGGGGGAATCCAGGCCAGAGGCAGTGGCGGCACTTTTGGGTAGATTTGTGCTGAAGTCTCTTGGATGCCTGCCCTTCAACATGAGTCACCTTTTCCTCTCGCTCGGAGAGTAATTCTTTGGCCAGCTTACCTTTCACCTTTGCCAGTCGGTTTTCACTGCACTTGAATCTACTGCAAAGGCATTTCCTTATCAACTGTTGCAAAGAATTGGCCAATTCAGTGCCCAAGCTCATCCCAATCCTTTTTGAAAGCAGGTGGGATTTCTGGCTGTGCCTCTGGCGCTGCGCATCAGGGCTGTCGGACCTGATTGGCCAAGTCTGCCCTCATGTCCAGCCTCTCCAACTCCCACATGCTGTGGTTGGCCTGCAAGTACCAGTGTTAGTCACTTGTGGCCACTTGTGGACCACCAACATTTGTCAGGCTCCCATGGCTGGTCCCTTGGAGATGATTCTTAACTTGTCGCAGGCATAGGCAGCCATTTCCAGGCTGGGATAGAGAACAGCACCGGTGCCGTGCAACCTGCAGTGTTGGGCCCAAGCAGCCGGTTCGAATGCATTGTCCAGTCAGTATAGTTGGAGCCCAGCATTCCATTGACTGCCGCTGAAGGTGAGATGGGCCTTTGAGGGCCCCTCCATTAGCCTGGCTGGGACCAGTGGCCATCTGGCTCCCCCTCCCCCCCCAGTACTGTCCCTGTTGGCATCCATTTTGCCTGATCACGATGCAGCTTTTATTAGCCATTACATAAAAGTTGATACCTGTAATTTCTATATTTTCTCTTCCTTCCTCATTCCCATTTTCTTCCGTAGCATGCCTGTTGGGGCTGTCCGTCTTGACTTTTGGCCTGATCGTATCCTCTTGGTTTTGCATGCAGGTCTGTGTACAGTATTTTTAATCACTCTTGTTTGCTTTTCTCTGGTTCCTTCCTCAGTGAAAATCGTCATTCGAGGGGACAGAAATACAGGGAAGACCACTCTGTGGCATCGACTCCAAGGCAAGAAGTTTGTTGAGGAATATATTCCTACTCAGGAGATTCAAGTCACCAGCATCCACTGGAATTATAAAAGTAAGTTGCAATGGGAAAGGCTGAGAAGACCTGAGAAAGGGGCCTGGCTCTTTATCTATAGTGTTATCAATGTACCTGGCACTTGACAATAGAAGAGAAGGCAGAAGGGGCTCAGAATCCGAGATGGACACAAGGGAGACAACTATCCTTTCCTTTGCCGTTGTGTACCAAGGCAACTGAATTTCTCATCCATTAGTTAGAGGCCCTGCCAGGCTGTGTGCCTCCTGGCTGTGGTGGGACAGGAAGCCCTTGTCTTGATCCAGACTGGTGGCTTCTTCTCCTGCTGCAGGTGTTAATTCTCGGATGTACACACTGCATCCCATCTTCCCTGCTTTCGCTACCTGTTTGCTCGATGTTCTCGGCAGAAGACTGCAGTGAGGCACTACTTCTGGGTAAGGTCTTTCTCACGCCGAGTGTGTTTATCTTTTCTCCTTCTAGCCACTGATGATATCGTGAAAGTCGAAGTCTGGGATGTCGTCGACAAAGGTAAGGTTCTCCTCTCCCATTTTGACAAAGCAGGATGTGTGTGTTCCCGTTTCAGTGAGACGTGAGAACATTTGGAAAGGAGAATCTACTGCTGGGGGTGGGGGGCGGGTTGTCCTTGCTTGTTGCCTTCAGTGGCTTAAATGTCTTCTCAAGAAGGGGAGGACTTGAGGGCGGGACTAGAACCAGTGGGCTGAAACTACAGGGAAGGAGATCTAGGCTGGACACACGGAAGAGCTTCCTAAGCGTACAAGCCGCCGGGCACCGGCACAGTCTGCCTCAAGCAGTTGTGGCTCTCGCTCATTGTAGGTTTGAGGCAGAAGCCCAAAGGACTGCGCAAGCTGTGCCTGGCTTTATCTGCCTTTAGAGAAGTTTGCCTGTTGGGGTGTTGCTATGCTGCTGCCTCCTTCCAGTTGCCTCCTGAAGGACATTAGTTTGTATTGGGTACAACTGGGTCATGTTCAGTCTCACAATGCAAAGACACAGCACTGCCCTCAGATGATGTTGCCTCTCGACTCCCTGGATGACTCCCTGCCCAGAGCTTGCTGTCTTCTAATCGGGACAGTGATTCATGCATGAACACAGGTGGGATCCTCTGAGGGTGAGCAAGGTTTACTCCTCAGTCTTTTTGAGTGTAAGAGTGAAGGGTGCGTACAGCTTTAATGGGGGTGGGGGGAAGCAAGCTTGGTAAAGCAGGTTTTACCAATTGCAGAGGAGTAACCTCTCTCTCTCTCTCTCCTCCTCGTGGGCTTCCAGAGGCAGCTGGTGGGCCACTGTGGGGAATGGGCTGCTGGTCTAGATGGGCCCCCTTGTGCCTGACCCTGCAGGGCTGTTCTCACGATATTCCAGAGAGTCAGACTTGAGTCAGACAGGCTGGGTGTGAAGATGCATGTGGTTCACCAGAGAAACGCAGCTTAAAGAACAAAGAAGCACCCAGTCTTTCAACCTGCGGTTCCGTTCACTCTTCCATTTCACATTGTTGTGTTTGTTTGTCTTTCTCCCATCTCCATGTGTTCAGGCCAAAAAATCCACCTGCGCGACTCTTTGGGTGAGAGCAACTTTAGATTAGATCTTGGTCCTTCTGTAGCGAAAGCCTCTTGAACTTTGTAGTGTGGAGTGCTGATAAGACCGGCGTCCCTCGCTTCATCCTCCCCTTTTTCCTGTGTGTGGTTTTTCCTAGAGTTTCCTGTGGCGTGCAAGGCTGAATGTAACATTGCAAAAGCTAAAAATTAAACAGTGCATGCATTGCAGAGTTGGATGTGAGTTTTCAGTTAAAAAAAACTGCCCCCCCCCCCCCCCGGTGTCAAAGGAGAATGTGTCCCCACACAATTCGGCCTGGAGCATCTCGACTCCTCTCGCCTTTTGCTATTTGAAACAGTGCAGCTTCTTGGCACTGTGCAATCTCTGTTGACTTCATGGGGGGGGGGCACTTCTGCAGAGCATGTGTCCTACTCAAACGAATTGAGGTTGTGCGCTGACGGTCCTTGAAAGGTTGCTTCCTTTCGCTCATGCAGGGCATCTCACTCCAGGGGTGTGTATGTTGCACACTTCAGATGCGGAATTTTGGCATGCTGGGGTTCTGTGAGTTTCTAGTTTTTGCAGCTGGTGACTTAAAAACAACAGCAAGTATTTGTTTTTTTAAGCCACCAGCTGCAAAAACTGGAAACCCACAGTGTAGGCCAGGGCTGTGCAGCACTGCCAGCAGCTAGGCTGAATATGCTCGGCACATGTGTGAACTTGCGCAGTTGCTGTGTGCAGAGCAGATCCGTTGGTTTAGTCTTGTGGACTTGGACAGCAGCCGCTCAGGTAGAGAGAGGCCTCCCCCAGCCCTTCTCCCTGAGGCCTCTTCAAGGGAGGGGCCAGGACTTCCTACATGCACAGTGTGTGGACTGTCCCTGTTACCAGTGAGCCTTGAACAGGTGAAGCCCTCTTGTCCTCAGTTAGGACTGGTTTGCTTAGCCCAGCACTTTCTATTCAGGCTCCCAAAACCAGACAGAACTGCTTCTCTGTCTCTGCTATCCGAACTAGAGTTGCGGGGATTGAACCTGTGGGATTTTCTGCATGCAAGTACTCACTCTGCCACTGAGCTGCAGATCCTCCTTGGCACCATTCCTTCCTGCTCCTCCTGCCCCAGTGTCTGGCGTCCGCTCACTTCCATTCCCCTCCCTCCTTCAATTCCCCTGGTCCTGCTGGAGCCAGTGTCAGCCAGGTACAGGCAGCAGGGAATCGAGGCTTTTGGGGATTCTCTTTCTGCCAAGTGCGTGAACTTCTCCCTGTTTGAGCTTGCAAGAAAAAAGTCGTGTATGAGAAGGTTGGGGGGGAGCACTGCATGCCCTTGGACACTCCCCCCCCCATTTAATATGTGATGTCTCTGATAATGCTCTTCCTTTCAATAGGCAAGAGCAAAAAAAGAGGAGATGGCCTGAAACTGGAGAATGACCCGCAGGCGGTGAGACCTCCTTCTGATCTTGTGAAATGTGGAATAAACAGTTTGCATGTAGCGGGCTGGGGCCAGGTCGGCTTGCCTCTGAGGCCGCTTCAAGTGGTTGCCTCTGGCAGGGGCCCCCGTCTCCACCACTTCTCCTTGGAGGGGTGTGTGTCAGGCGCTCTCTTCCACACGTTTCTCCTCTTCTTGAGATCAGAGAGGGATGAGGGTGGGCACTGCCTGAGACAACTGCTTCCTGGGTGGGCTGGCCCTGTCTGACGTATCTAGTGAACGTACAAGGGGGCAACAGTTGTCATGTGGAGGAGGAGCCGGTGTAAGTGGGGCACTGCAGGCAGGGCCACTTGGAGGGCCAGAGCCCCGACTGGTGTTCTGAGCTGAACCTAAGACCTTGCTCTCTCCCGTTCCCAGGCAGAGGCAGAAATGGCTTTGGATGCAGAGTTCCTGGATGTGTATAAAAACTGCAACGGTGTAGTGATGATGTTCGATATCACTAAGCAGTGGTAAGCAATGTTCTCACCTTCCCTAAATTTGCGTTTCTTTAAAAGCCAGCCTGTGCTGTGAAACTGGATTGCCTGTGGAATTCTGCTTTCTATGTGGACTGGGGTGTTGTGGAGACGGAGTGGGCACAATCAGAGCTGCACCTTAAATCCTTTGTGAGGAGTGGGTGCATGCTTGGGAGTTCTGCCTGCTGTATGAGCCTTTCCTCATAATGAAGATGCTGTGCTCCAGCCCACGAACCATTTTGGTCGCTCTTTTCTGCACCTTTTCCAATTCAACTATATCCTTTTTGAGGCGTGGTGACCAGAACTGGACACAATACTCCAGATGTGGCCTAACTATTGATTTGTACAAGGGCATAATGATATTGGCAGTTTTATTTTCAATCCCTTTTTTAATGATCCCGAGCATGGAATTGGCCTTCTTCACAGCCACCGCACACTGGGTCAACACTTTCATTGACCTGTCCACCAGCACCCTAAGATCTCTCTGGAATCCTATCGAGGATGTGTCTTCCTGTCGCTCCTGCCCTGTGCAGTCAGGCTCTGCTGTGCCTCTTGAGGTGCATGGCCATCTTTCGGAACCCTGGTCATATCAACAGCAGGCTTTAAGACATCCCTGACTCTCACTCTCCCCTCCCCCCCGCTCCAGGACCTTCAACTACATCCTGAAGGAGCTTCCCAAAGTACCGACCCACGTTCCAGTGTGTGTGCTTGGCAACTATCGGGACATGGGTGAGCACCGGGTCGTCCTGCCAGACGACATGCGGGAGTTCATTGATAGCCTGAACAGGTGAGAGCGATGGCTGTGGAACAGTTCCGAATTCTGCCCCCTCATTCTGTGTGGCTTCTAGGTTGGCTCTGAATTGCCTAAAATGAACTAGGCTGAGTGTTCCTGACAGGAGCAGCATAGAATACAGAGCATGAATTTGGATGATCATGTTCTCCCCCTGCCATGGACTTTTCCACCTTTGTGCATTATGTGACTTATGACAACCTGGTTCATACGATTCCCAGCCTAGTAGTTCACAGGCAGTCTGTTGTTCCTCAGCTGCCTGCCAGCTGTTGCAAAGGCACGACATGTTAATTTGTCCCTTCAGAAGTGCAGCAAGCAGCATAATAAGCTGTTTTGCTAGACTGTGCTGTCCGCCTCAATGTAGGCTCAAAGGTTTGTCCTGAGCAGGGAAACTTGCTCACAAATCAGAGAGCACCACTCCTTTCCGTGTGTGTGTCACACATGCGTTGTTCTTGCTTATCATTGTCAACCAGACCACCCGGCTCTTCATACTTTCGCTATGCCGAGTCTTCCATGAAGAACAGCTTCGGCCTCAAATACCTGCACAAATTCTTCAACATCCCCTTCTTGCAGCTACAGGTAGGAGTTTCTCCCATCCTTGCAGTTGTGGTGGTGGGGGAATGCTGTGGAATCATGGGATGGTCTTAACCCGGTCAGCAGCCTCGATTAAAACCTGTTCCCAGTTGCTGTGCAATTACTTGCTTTGTGACGTGACTGTAGCCATTTTGGCACCAAGTGGCTAGTCGTGTGTGGGTTTGGAAGGTGGTCAATTCAGCCTAGAGCCCAAGCGACATGGGCTTGGTCAAAAGCACAGAAATGTAGGAAGCTGGGGGGCTTTTGTTTCAATATTCTGACTACCTGTGCAAGACTCCCCCCCCCAAGGTATTGATTCCCTCCCTTTGTATTATAAAAACTTGTGCCGTTTTGATTTCTGAGTCTAGTCCCGTAGTAGTCATTGAGAGTGAGAGGTAGTATCTCTGGCTGGCCTCGTTGTGGCTGTCTGGCATCTATGTACATCTTCCAGAGCTGACTGTTCTGTTGCAGGCTCTGTACTGCTCACACTTGGGAGGGGACAAGGCCCATCTGGGAAAAGCTAATGCGCATGAAGGAATTGGAGAGCACGTTGTGCTGTTTTTAGATATGGCCAGACTCCTGCAGAACAGCCCTGATAACTCCGCCACTTTGACTCGCCCCACTTTGGCCATCAAGAAAAAACCGGAGTGAGCTGAAATCCCATTTTCCAGACCCAGGAGGCATCGAGTGCTGCACAAAGCTCACTCAGCGAGCGTCTGTTGTTTGTGGATCCCTTTTTGGTTGCAAATGTGTTCAAGTGATGAATGGTGTGGCATTTTCTGCTGCAAACACAAAGCGACCCAGCTGGGCCAGCTCTCTTGAGCAGCAGCTATAAAAAGCTGGCACGTTCTCCCACAGCCTGTCAGACGGGAGAACGCAAGAGCTTCCATACTGAATCCGGACAAAGGCCTCTTTGCTCAGTGTTGTCTGCCAGCGTGCCAGGCAGTTGCCTCGGGCACTTCTCGAGCAAATTAGGAGGATGATACTTGACTGCTCTTGATGATCATGTGACAATCCAGAGGGGAGCTGCCTCTGAGCGGAAGGGACAGGCATAGCCTCGTCCTGGAGCAAGTCTGGTGAGGGGGTGGCATTGGACTAGATCTCCCTTCAGCCATGAAAAGAGACGGCCAGCCCCAGAATGTCTTCCAAGCCCTGCACGACCTCACCCCTCCCAACCTCTTATCCCGCTTCAGTCTGCCACCTTCATCCCTGCAAAGGTCTCCTGCTACCTTAAACAGCTCTGCCCTTCCTCCCCTGCTGCCCCTCATGCTTTGGAGCTGCTTCTCAGAACACCTGTGGGGTGCTTCCTCGCTCACTTCCCTTCTTAAAACCCACCTTGTCCAGGAAGGGCTTGGCACTACACCTTCACCCCTATTTTACCGTCCTAAGCTACGCATGTGTCGCTAAAGCAGCCGCGTGTGCTTCCCTGGTTTTCCCAACCTCCATCCCTTTCACTTCCTCTGTGTCTCCCTTGTGTCAGTATCTAGTTTGCAAGTCCCTCGGGGCAGGGACCTGCTGCTTTTGCTAGAATGAAAAGACGTGTACACTGAGGGCGCTCTATCAGTAATTAAAAAAAAAAATCAGCAAACCTGCCAAATTCTGGGTCTTCCCATCACATCCCGTCTCATCCTCATGAATTTGTATCCAGCTATCCCTCCACCTGCTGAGATCTAGAAACCTGCCCCTTTGGGGGGGGGGGAAGAGCTGAAACTCTTGGCAGGTGGAATTCTGCACCCCTGACTATGTCAGAACATGGCGTGCACATGCAGCCTGGGTTATTCTGAATGCAGCTCCTGCTCTCATGTCAGTACTGGTGTTCCATAAGCCACTTGTACGCAGTTCTTCCGAGTTGAGTTACACTGTGTTGTCTTCATCTTACACTCATGCATGTTTCATACCAGAGCGGAGGACTGGCTGGCCAGGAGATCCTCTCTGGAAAGGCGCTTAAGACCTTGCCTTCTCTCCTCTTGGATTAGCAGCTGCCACTCAGGGCCATACTGCCCCTGAACATGGAATTTCTGTGTGTCTGCTAAGGCAGATACACAGCACACAATTTTTGAAAGGGTGAAATGATGCAACAAGCCAAACAGATCTGCCCAAACCAGGAAGAAGCTGTGAAGCTTGGGGGTGGGGGGGTGGGAGAGCTGCAGCTGTGCTTGTATTGATGATGCATAGAATTAAAGAGCTGAGTAGTTGGGCATGTCTTGTCCTTTCAGAGGGAGGAGCAAACCATTCTTAAAGTGGAGGGGTGTTCCAGAAGCTGTGTTTGTGATATGCACATGGTGGGTAGCTTAAAATCCACCACTGAGCCTCTGCTGCTCTTCGGATTCCCGTCTGTAGCTTCACAGCTCTCCATTTGGACCTTAACTGAGTTACGTTAGTTATCTACTTGTTTCCATTTTGTGTTCCAGCCTTCCTGATGGACTTGAATTTTCCCCATAGATGGGGATACTGCTTTCATTTTCCCCATAGATGGGGATACTGCTCTCACCCTTTGGGTCGTGTGTGTTCCTCTGTTGCTGTCGACTGGGGCTGCTGTTTAATTCATGGCCCTCCCTCTGGACTTGGCGATGCCTGGGGCAGACACTGGATCTGTCTGTTTGCAGGCAGCCTTGAGAGATCTGTTACCGCATGACCCATCCTGATCCAAACCACTCTTTGTCCCTCTTTTTTTTTTCTCTTCCACAGCGAGAAACGTTGCTGCGACAGCTGGAGACAAATCAACTCGATATTGACGCGACGCTGGAGGAGCTCTCTGTGCAGCAGGAGACGGAAGACCAGAACTACGAAATGTACGTCCTGTTGAGTCCCCTTACCAAAACCAACCACGTGTCACACAAGGAGGTGTTGTTGGCAGCAGTTCTGTAGCTAGGGAGTCTTGCCGTCCCTGCTTCTCCCTTGGAGAGCCACTGAAGGTCCCACCTACTCCACAAGCTTCCAGTGGTATCTGTGTGTCTTAATTGTGTGTACTGTGTTTGCAGCCTCCTTCCCTGCAGGAATCCTGGGAATTGTAGTTTGCTCAGTACTCTTGCTTTGGAGATTCTCTCCCTGCCCTCCTCACCTGCTCCTCAAGGAAGGTCCCTAGCTCAGTAGTAGAACACGTGCCTCTGGCGCAGGAAGGCTCAGACTTGAGCCCCGAAAATCCCCAGTTTGTGGTGGGAACCTGGTGCCAGTTGGTGGTAGACAGTACTAAGCTAGATGTATCCATGGGTCTAACCCAGGTAAGGCAGCTTCCCACGCAAACACATCCCTCCTCTGACTGCAATTCCCCGGAAAGGAGAGAGTTTTGCCTAGCAATGTGCGTTTACCCTGAATGGCCTTCTCAAAGTGTTGTGCGAGCTCTCTGCTTGCACAGGCAGCTGGGGGTGGGGCTAGTATCTGTGTTTGCTTTTTTTCAGTTATCCCATTTTAACAGGACTTTGTTTTAATGTAATACCTGTTCTTTCTCCTGGGGCAGACCCCCAGTTATGAACTGCCAGGGTGCAGTTGTCTGTACATCTCATAGGATCTAATAGGATGTGGGGAGTCGGGCAGTTGCAAGGCTTCTTTCCAAGGGCCCCTTTGGCACTTGATGCCTGTAGTTGCCGAAGGCCATGACTTGACATGCAGAAACCTCCGGTGCTGCTTGTCAGAGTGGTTCTCTTTTCCCAGAAGCTTATTGCAGTTCTGAACTGCTTCTGAACAGCTGCTCACCTGGGTGAAGTAAATCCTCCTCAGAGTGACCAGGCAGGGGAGCCTGATGGAAGTGGCCTTTCCCCTGCTTTTAGTTCACAATCAACCTACCTAGAGGGGGTGGGCAGCCAGGCTAGTAAAACGGCTTTCAGGCTGGGACGCCTTGTGGACTTCTCTGCCAGTACGGAGTTAAAATGGAAATATTCAAGTGTTAGAAGCTGTTGGGGTCCTTCTGGCCCAGCCTGATGTTGTGTCTCCTGCAGCTTCCTTGAGATGATGGAGGCTCGCAGCAGAGGCCATGCCTCCCCCCTGGCAACCAATGGGCAGAGCCCTTCCTCAGGCTCCCAGTCTCCAGTGGTACCTCTGGGCAACGCTTCGGGGAGCTCCAGCCCTAGCACTCCCCAGCTGCCACTTCCGCTGCCGCAGCAGAGCCCAGTCAACCCGGCCGGCTCCCCGGAACCCATTGTGCCTCCGTTGCCGGTACTGATGCCCGAAGCTCAGCTGCCCTCAGCGGCTGTCACCCCCACTCCGCCTGCCGCACCCGCTCCACAGAAGCGCAGCATCATCTCTCGGCTCTTCGGGACGTCTCCTGCTCCCGAAACACCCCCTCCGCCTCCAGGTAAGAGTGCTGGGCACCAGGAGTTCCTCTCCTCCTCCCATCTCGCACCGCATAGTAGGTGTGCAAGTTCTACTGTCTAGAGTTTGTTGGTTCATTTTTCCATTATATCCTGTCTTCCCTCCGTGTCTTAAGGGGATTCAAACAGAAGAGAGGTACAGTGCAGAATCAAAGCACACTAATTACAATGGCTTGATTTTGATCATTTCCTGAAGGCCTTTTTAAGGAGCCAGGTCTTTGCCATATGAGTTGTGGTGCATGCCTATGCAGGCCTCTCTTAGAGGGCGTCTCACCCCAACCGAGGAGGCCCTGCTGAATTCAGTAGTGGGACCTCCCACATTGAACGGGGACTGTGGGAGATAATGACTCTTAATTAAGGTACTGAGATGTCTGACCTTGCTTTGTGAAACAATTAGGTGTCTGCTCATAGCCTTCAAGTCTCCTGCAAGGTCAATCTGCTGTCTCTGGACTGAGCTGGTGCGAAAGCCTAATAGTTCAAGAGGGGAGTGGTCTGAAATAGTCGTCTCCAGCAGCAGCAGTGCCAGGTTCTGCAAGATAAGTGGCTGTGTCAGCCTGGCAACGCAGCACACTGGTGTTGGCAGGCGTGAGGGGGAAAGGCAGGAATGCTGAGCAGGACCAGAGACGGACGGCTGCGAAGCTGTGGCCACAGGTGTTGCAAGCAGCACCTGCTGGGCCAGCCAGGGGGCCCCACTTTGGTCCCCAGCATCTCCATAAAAGGATCTTGGGCAGCAGGTGACAGGGAACCCTTTCTTTTTGTGCCTGAGTTTGGGACGGGATAGACCCAGGGGTTCGATTCCTTTAAGGCAGCGTTGTGCAGACTACTCTGCTTTCTCCTGTACTGATACTGGTAGCTGATTGGCGGCTGGGGGAGGAAGGGGGTTCTGGAACTAGAGGGCCAAGAGAATCCAGATCTGCTTCCCTGTGGCTGTCCCTTGGCTGCGCATTGATTTTGGCGTAGGTGATGTTGGCAACACTGCATTGTCTCTGCTCTTGCAAAACTCTGCGCTAAGAACAGCTGAATCCTGCAACTTGTAGTGATGCTTTTGTGTGCTTCTACTAGGGCATGGGGAAAGGCAAGGAACTGGCCTTGAACCCCTGGAAATCTTTCGCAGCCCTGCCCCCAAACACCTTCTGACAGCTTTCAGACAGGCCTGTATGTTCCCAAGCATACCGTTGCAGCCATAAGAGCTAGAAACTTGATTTTATTATTTTAAGGAAGGTTTGGGGAAGGCGAGTTCTACACACAAACACAAACACACGCGTTGCACTGTTTGCTGCAACAGAATTGTGGCTCATGCACAGCACTGGGTGTTGAAGGTGGTGGGAGAGGCCGCTCATGGGCTTGAGATGATGAAGCACCTCTCTGCCCCTGCTCCAGACGCCAGCACTCTTGCTCCCCAAGCCGACGTTCCCTCGAAAGTGCAGAGCGTGGAGGATTTTATCCCCGAAGACAGTCTGGACCGCAGTTTCCTGGATGACCCAATTCCACAGAGAGACAAAGGGAGGCCTGGTACGAAAGCTCGCACGGATAGCGACAGGTGAGAGGAGCTGTAAAGGAGGTGGGGCATCTGTGTGTCTGAAAGCACACATTAAAAAGTCACCCTGTGTATTGACAAGAAAAATGTGTGCCTTGGGGAGAAGAGGCTGAAGTCCACATCCTTAAACGGGGAAGGATTCCGGTATGCAGCCCAGCCCCACCCCGGCTGAATGAGGGGTACAGTCTTGAAAGGCAATGCCATGTGGTGTTTCTGAAGGCGAGACTGAATTGGAGTTACGGCCTGGCACAGAACTGCAGGAACTGTGCAAGGGAGGGAGGATTCAGATGCCTCTTGCTCTCTTCTCTCTCTGTCACCCCTCTCTTTATGGGTCTCTTGCACTGTATTCAGAAAGAGGAGGTATTTTCTTGGCCATGGGCCTGTTGCAGCAAGAAACAGACTGGTGCCCTCCTCTTCACCCCCATTGAGTGCTAAAATGATTCCATGTTGGAGGTGTGCATGAAGGATGGGCCTGAGCATCGGTTCCTGTGATGGGTCGTTGCTCTGCATGTCTGCGCCCGCTCAGCTTCACAAGATGCCTCTTCCCAGAGTGCCTTGGGGCTCCCTGCTGCAGGGGTGTTGGTTTTCAGGGTCACCTTTATCAAGGGCTCCCCGGTGAGGCACCTGTGCCAGAAAACAGTGTTGGCTCAGTCCTGTCACAAGATCAGCCAGCATGCTGGTGTTCCAACGAATATCTTGTTTAGCATGTTCCAGTCTCCCAACTGCTGAGATTTGAGTGTCCTGAGCCAATGTAAATTTTGCCCCATTGGATCTCTGTTGTGTCACTGCACCCGTTTTATTTTTTCCATCTTCCCTCCCACCCATTTCACTTTCTCCTAGTGGAAGCCAGGGAGCAGAGCAGTCGCTTAATTCAGCATCCGTTCTCCGCACTTGGAAGTGACCCAGTTCTGCTTGTTTAATGTGTTGGCACACGTGTGAGAGCCCGCCTGTGGAGCCACGGGGGCTTAAAAGCTTCCTCTTGAAATACCAAGACGAGCGGAGATGTTCAGGGTGCCGAATCCTGCCAGTGGTGCAGAGGAGTGCAAAGAAACCCAGCCCTGGCTATAGGCCTGCAGTTTTCCCACTGCCTTTTGGAGAGGGGGGAAAAGCCCTTTGTCCACTTTTTTTCCGCACTGCGTATAGCTTTATAAATATCTTGTGTATGCCTGTCTCTCTCCATCCACTCTTAGTTGTGTTTTTCTCTATACCAAAAAGCCTCAAGTTAATGCAGAGAGATTTCCTGGAAAGGAGAAAGTTCTGCTTTTTCACTCCGTCTGTCCGCAGCCATAATCTCTCACCTTCACATTTTTGAGCAGTGACAGGGATGCCTCAGGAGGGAACCCCATGGTGGCTGGCTTCCAAGACGACCTGGACTTGGATGACTGTGTCCTCAGCAAGCCCACGCCAGCAGCAGAGCTGGTACCAAGCAAAAACATCACCCTTTCAAGCGAGGAGGAGGAAGGGGACGAGCAGTGCACCAGGTTCACAGTCATGGCGGATGAAGACGTTGTCACGGAGCCGGAGGCAAAGCGGTAGGAGGGGGCTGTCGGCTGTGCCTGGCGAGGCAGGTGCTGCTTTTTCCTGGGAGAGGCTAGGGAGGAGGGCTGATAATTTCCTTCCGTCCTCTTTCAGTTCTTCCAAAAAGTCTTTGAAACCACTGAAGCCAGTAGCAGCGACCAAAGCGACGGACCCGAAGCCTCCTGCTGGCTTGGCTGCCCTGCCAGGGTTTGAGCAAAACGGCAGCGTCAAGCTTTCCACAGCACCTGTTGCCCCAGAGGCTGCTGCCCCCGCAGGAGCAGTGCTTGGCCGCCCTCTGAAGACCCCCTCCCAGAACAAGTCCTTTGCCCCGAAGCAGAAGGGGGCCAAGCCCGAGGAGTCGGACAGTGACCCGGAGGGCCCAATAGCCACGCAGATGCTGTCGTTTGTCATGGATGACCCGGACTTTGAAAGTGAGGAGTCGGACAGCCAGAAGAAGGCGGCGGTGGGTCCCCTGCGTCCCAGTGCAGCCATGTTTAACGCATCAACTCTAGGCTCGTGATGCACAAGGAGCGGGGGGGGGGGGTTCATCCTGACTGGTGGACTCCAGACATTGAGCCGAGCACTTTCACATTGTGTCATGAAATTGCCCGTGATTTAGGGTGTGTGCTTGTAAGACAGACACCCACGCTGCAAACTTCTGCTGTGAGATGTGCATGAATTATGCAAGCTGGCACGAAGCTTTCTATTTCGAGTAATTCTGCACCCTTTAACTTTTTGCATAGTTTTCTCTGGCTTGGCATGCAGGAGATCCTAGGCTCAGCCTGGTGTAGCAGAGCTGGGAAAGGCCTCTCTCTGCCCAAGGTCTTGAAGCTGCTTCCGGTCAGCATGGGAAATGAGCACTAGGCCTCTCCCCCTCTTGCCGCAGACGGCAGCCCTGTTGGGGTGGTGCATTGTTCCCAGCAGGCTCTCCTGCGACAGTGGCTGAGAGCAGATCTTTGGGCCCTCTGCCTCCCCTGTTGCACTGTGGCACGCCCTGGCGTTCCATCAGAATGCCTTCAGGGGAAAGCAGCACTGGTGTTGGAAATGCACGCCCCTCTCAAGGAGGCGCTCACACTGTGATGGGGTACAAGATGATCAATTATTCCTAGATGCATCTTCCTCTCTTGGTCCTTTTGTCTGCTGCCAGGCACCCATGGCTTGGCAGAGGCAAGCCACTTTGGAGAGGAGCCGCCATCTCCATTGCAGTGGGGGAGTTCTTAGCTTGGCTTCCTTCAGTGCCGCCCGGTTTTTCTGTTCCTTCTGCTGGCGCCTGCTGTGCGGTACCTGACGGAACAGCCGTGCTCTTCCTCTCTGCAGCTGAGGCTGTGCTGTTGCCTGAAGAAGAGCGGGACAGCAGGAGTTGCCAGAAAGCGCTGCATTGCAGAGCGTTGGCAAGATTTCCCTTGGCACAGAGAAGAAGCGCCTCTTGTGATGTGGGATGTCTTGGCCAGGTTGGGAAGCAGCAGGAGCTTCCTTCCGAAGGAGAAGCAGGAGGGAGAGGCAGGGGTGTGGAAAGTCGCAGCTGCGAAGGAAATGGATTAGCCTGTTAAACACCTGCTGGACGTTGGGATAGTGTTCTGAGTAGCCAGGCTTCTTAATGGCCTCAGTATGTCCAGTCCTGACCCCCACCCTTCCCTGTTAAAATGCAGGCACATCCAAAATGTTGATGAATTTTGGGGTGCAGACGAAATGAATGCTATGTATTTAGAGCTCTGAATGTGGGATTTCTTCGTACCATTCCTGCCTCATCAAGGGCTCTTTGCCGGGGATCTTGATCCTGATGTGCCTGGTTGTTGTCCCTCTCCCTAGGATGTGTTCCCCGTGCGGGAGGATCTCTCTGACATCTCTGACGAAGAAGCCTCTTCAAAGCCCCCACTGCCGGCCAAGCCTGTGATGCCCTCCTTCAAACCGACGGACGATTCAGACCTCTTTGGGCTGGGCCTGGCCGACCCAGGCCCCAAGGAGAGCAGCGAGGAAGGTGAATGGAGGAGCTCTCAGTGCAGTGTATCAAAGGAGTCTCTTGACCACCAGCACTTTGCACGTGAGGCTGAACTGATTGTGGACAGATGGACCAGAATGATTGCCTTCTCTGCAAGGAAAGCTTAAAGCTTTCTAGCATAGGCAGAAGTGATTGATGGCGGCGGGGGGGGGGGGGAGGCATGATAGCGGCGTATAAAATGATGCCTGGTGCAGATGCATCCTTTTCCTCTGTTTGTGCCGGCAACTGGGGTTGTCCAGTGAGAGGTTCAGGAGAGACAAAAGACAAGGCAGAATTTGTGCTGCCACAAGAGGTGGTCATGGCCAGTGGCTTAAGTGGCCTTAAGATGGGGAGCAGACAGGCTGTGGAGAAGGAGGCAGCAAAGTCTGGCGGTGGTTGTTAGTCACGAGGGCTGAATGGAGCCTCTGCCACTGGAGGGGGCATTGCCACCTTCCTCTGCTTGCAGGCCAGCCAAAGGCAACTGGTTGGCCACTGGGGGAGGGGAGGATGCTGGAGCAAGTGGGCCTGGGGCCTGCTCCATTGAGGTTGCTTTCGGTCACCCTAACAGGAGTCTTCTCTTCTTCCTCTCCCCGCCCACCAATTTCAGATAAAGAAAAAAATCCTTCTAAGGAGAAGAAGAAGAAAAAGAAGAGGAGCAGCAAAGAGGTACAGTGAGAGGTCTTAGTGGAGCACAACAAGAGAAGGGGGGGTCAATGAGTCCCCCCAGAAGGGGCACTCTGGTGGTGCGGAAACCCATCCAATGCCCACACAAGTCAGAGCTTGGAAGCAGGCCTTGCTCTCTGATCTCGCCTTGGGAGGAGGCTCTCCTTGGGGAGGGGGCCTTCAAAGGGCTTGTTCTCTTTCGTCACTAGCACAAGCCCTGTCGTAGGGTTTCTGAATATTGCAAGGACGTTGGGGGGGGGCACTGTGTGTCTGCACACTTGCACAGTGAGGGCAGGAACAAGCAAGAGCCGTTCGCTTGTGTGGGGAGAAGGGCCCTGGCAGGGAACCTCCCTTGCCCACAGCCATTCCAGCGCCTGGGGCAAGAAGCAGGCTGGCTTGTCTGACAAGATTGATAACCTGCCTTGTGACCCAAAAGATGCCCAAGAGTGACTGACTGGGGGCCAGTCGGTACGCAGGGCTCTGCTGGACGTTCTGGAGGCTTCTGCTGGGGAACATGAGTGGAAAACAGCAGGGCGGTACTTTGGGAGTCTGAGGTGCTTGCTGACTGATGTGTTGCAGATCTACCAGTAGATCCGAATGGATCTGCTTTTGCCCAGGCCGGTTCCCACTGCAGACTAACAGCCGGTGACAGCTGAGGTGTTGGCCTAGCGTCAGTTTCTCTCTCCCTCGCACGCACGCACCGCTGTTCAGAGTAGACCATCCAACCCTTAGGGATCCCCAACCCTCTCCAGAATGCTCAGACCGTAAAATGAACCCTCTCACACCCTCGCTTCCCTCACAAAGGAGGAAGAGAAGACCACAGCTAAGAAAAGCAGCAAACACAAGAAGAGCAAGGACAAAGAAGAAGGCAAGGACGAGAAGGACAGGAAGAAGAAGAAGAAGCGGAGCAAGGACAGGAGCAGCCAGATCGATGAACTGGAGGCGTTCCTGGGGGGCGGGGTGGGCACCAGCAAGCCGCATGGGGGCGGAGACTATGAGGAGCTGTAGCCCCACCCCGCCCATGTTCTGCAGGTGCTCCTTGAGTTTGGCTGCTGGTGTCTTCCCTCCCCCCCCAGCTGTGCTAAGGCAGGGGGCAGCTGGGTGAAGCTGTGGCTGCTCTTTCCTGCCACGCGGACTGCGTGAAACTCAGAAGAAACTCAGAAGACTGGCGGGACCCAGAGAGACTTTCTCTCCGTGCAGGCTGCCACAGAGGAGGAGTTGTAGCAGGGCCAGGGAGGGTTGAAGCACATCCCTGGGATTATTTGGGGAGGGCATGGGCCAGGCTGGAGCGTGCCAGCTGCTCGAGGCTTCCCGCTCCTGGCCTTGCACCCTCCCTCCCTGAGAACCCCCTGGTTCGGGCTGGGCAGAGTGGGAGGGGCTGCCGGGCAGCTGGACATGGAGTGGCTGTTCACACGCCTGGAGGTCACGGAGTCCAATCATGAATCCTTGCTGCTATTTTTTTACAAGAGAAGTGGGTATTGACTCTGTGTGCTCGATTGGAGAGCAGTTGGGAGTAGGTGTGGGACCCCGGAGGCTGCAGGGTTTCGGCAGGAGGGGAAGGGGCGATGGGGGTGGGCGCTGTTCACATTGCACTGCAGCCTGCTGCCTGTGTGCTGCCACTGGGGTCCAAAGAACTCAGCCCTGTTTTCTTTTGTGGCCCCCGGTGTCGCTCGTGAGCGCAGTTTGGAAAGAAAAAACGGGAATTCGTTGGAGCAAAAGAGAGAGCCCCACTCACCCTCTTTCCTTCGCCCTTCTTTTGGTATCACGTTTTGCATATCCTGGAAACTGGCCCTCCCGTGGTAAAGAACCTCTCAGGGACTTGTCTTCATAGATTTGGAGTTACTAAAAATCCTGAGAGTTGCAGGAAAACTAGTTTTTTATGGTGGTGTAGCTGTCTGTTTCTTGAGCATCTTAAAAATGTCCTCTGGGACGGCAGCTGCCTCTGCAGAGAAGTGGGGAGATTGGCGCTAGGAAGGGGTGGCCCTCCTCTCACTGGTGGCTGTGGCACATTGTCCCTGTCTTGCTGGAGCTGAGCAGAGGATTCTCCTGTCATGATTTTTCGTATAAGCCTGGCTCCCTGAATTGGTGCATGTGTTTGGCTGTGTGTGTCTGGGCCAGCTCCTGCTATCAGTTGCCCTGCTTCTCATCTCTTCTTGTGGTTTTCCTCTCCATGAGTGGCTCGCACACCTCCTTTGTGGTGATGTCCCTTCCCCCCCCCCCGAAAAATGGTTGGCAACTTTTTCTTGTGCATTCCATTGCTGTGTGTGTGTGTGTGTGTGTGTGTGTGTTCGGGCTGTTTTAACATTCCCTCTCTGCCCTGCCCTGTGTCTGCAGAGGAATCGGGCTGAAATTCGGGTGGAGCTTTTTCCTTCGCAGCTACTGCTCTGGCTCTTCTCCTCCTTCAGAGATGTCTCGATGGGTGGGTGGTTTTGCTCCTTTTTTTTGGTCTCTCTCTTTTGAGCAATGCACTTGTCATAGTTTGCATATCCAGCAGAGTGTCTCACTGCATGAATCAGATTGTCATCTCAGGTATTTTTCCCCCATCAGAAAAATTGGCCCATGCTTGGTCTCTTGTTACATGCAGTGCTCATTTCAGGGTGGGTGGTTGGAGGGGGAGAATTTGCATGGGCATCTCTCAAACCATTCCCCCCTGTCGTGCTGGGAGAAGAAACACCTGTCCCCCCCACACCTCTTTCAAGTTTTGTTTTCTGGACCTCAAACACCCAGCTGAGCCTGATTGAGTTCCATGAAAGTGTCTTGATCATGTCCCCTCCCCTTGCAAAAGAGAATATCCCACCAGTGCACTCCATTCCAACTTATAAAGCTCTCGATTGTACAGTTTGTGTGTGTGGTTTTGTACTTTAAGGAACTGCGTTTGTAATGAGGACAACCCTCATATCCTCCCTTTTTAGCTGGGGGGGAAGAGGAGCAGGGATCTTGCTCAAGCCCCCTATCCCCTGGGAAACAAACAAGCAGGGCATAAGTGTGGTATCTCTCCGCATTTGGTGTAGGGGCCTGGACTAGTGTGTCCAGGTAAGGTCCCTGCACCTCAAGAAGAATGCTGTAGAGCTGGAAGCAGTGCAAAAGAGAGCAGCCTAAATGCTCAGGGGGCTACACATCTTCCTTACAGGGAAAGGCTTCAGTGTTTGGGGTCTTTTAATTGGATGAAAAGGCAGCTAAGGAGGGGGGAGACACGATTGAGGGTCAAAATTATGCAGAAGGTGTGAAAGCGCAGACAAAAGAGATGTACTTCCCACAGACTGTAATTTGTGCATTCACTGGTGTGGACACTCTTGGATAGGTACAGAAGGAAGTTGAGCCAATTCAGGGTGAGGGACAGGCCTAGCAGCGCTCCTGGGACCAGGGCTGTATATGTGCCCCTGCGGGTCAGTGGCCGGCAGGCGAGTAGCAGGAGAAGGGCCGCCTGCCTTGTGAACCGCTGTGGGAAAGTGACTGCTGGAGCAGGTAGACCCCTGGGCTTGGAGCCTGAGCTGTGGCGGAACTGCCTCCCCCCCTTCGAAGCTGGTCTCTGCTGTGAGTCCACCGGGTGGCCGTGCTGGGGAGGTGGCTGCGAGAGGGGCCATGGCAAGCTACGCAGTGCTTGAGTGGCACAAAGGCGCTTCGGGGAGACCACTTGGCATGCTCAGAGCACGCTCCGTGCCTGGGGCTGGTCCAGCACCCCACAGGCAAGTTCCGGGGAGGGAGGGCGAGGGCGCCCATTGCCGTCTGGCCCGAGTGGGAGGACAGCCGCTGGCGGGCAGGGAGAGGCAGCGATGGGGACCCGGCGGCCTCGGCTCCGGGCGCCGAAGTAGGCGGTGGGGACGCACCAAGCAGCGGAGGCGACTCCTGGGGACGGATGGAGGCAGAGAAGCGCCGCTCCGGGAAGAGCTCGAGGCCCGCCCAGGGCAGCAACCCGTTTCCTCACGAGATGCTTCTGGGGACGCTTCCAGGCAGGGCCCGGCTGTCCTCCGTCGTCTCTCCCCGCCAGTGGCGCTCGTAGAGGAGGTTCCAAACCCAGCGGCGCTCGCAGGACACAGGAGGGCACGCCCCGGCATCCTACTTCAGTTGAGCGTGTGTATGTGTTAGCTATTCCTCCCCGGCTACCTTTCCTCCTCGTCCCTTCGGGCCAGAGAACCCGCCCTTTTTACCTGTTGTACAGCTAAGGGCATGGTGCTGCTGGCCCGGCCCCTACATGATCGGCAAGAAGGCAGAGCAGGCCTCCTCTCTTCGCCCAGAGCTCAGCGTTTGCTTCCAGGCCCTCCAGCTAAGCTCGGCTACCTTGTACGTTCCGTTTTAGATATTGTGGCCTGTAATTGTTTGCCGCCCCTGCTGCATCTTGTGGCACTCAGTTCCGGAAGTTAATTCTACATCCTCCTCCTCCTCTCGCCTTGGCTCTGCACCTGTTACAAAGTGACTTCGCATAGGACGACCCCCACCCACCCATCCTGAAGCTTAATATCCTTCCCCACACTGTGCATAATCTCGCATGCGCCTCTTGTGTTGGCTTTTAGTCATCAGTTTCTCAACCAAAGCGCTTTCCTGGTAGAAGATGCTCCAGAGCCTCCTGCTCATTTTGATTACTGTTCCCAGCCCGCTACTGTCCAAGGCCTTTGCATGGTGTCTGGGCTGGAGTGGAGATGGCAGGAAAAAATTGTGTGTGTGTGTGTGCAGAATGGCTATCGGCAGCCAGCGGTACGATAAAGTGTTTTAAAATACATTTGTGAGCGCGAGTCTTCCCTTGCCACCCACGCGCTCCCGCCCCCGGCTGAGCAGGGTTGCTGTGGCAACCTGACAGGCAGGTGTGTGGCTCAGCCAGGCATCTCCTTGGCACTGCACGATGGGGAGGGGTGCAGGGGAGGCTCCGTTTGTGCATGTGCCGTGGTGCTGCTGAGGCAAGGGGAGGCCATCCCCACCCTCCCCCCCCCCCATCTTGGACATGGGGCCGGGAAATTGCTGCTGTGCCAGAAGGCTCTGCTTGGCGATGAAAAGGGCAACCCAGAAATGAATAGAAGGATTCCATGGTGAGTCAGGAGCAAGATTTGCATCGGTCAGTGTACTGCTTCCCAGTGGCCAGCTGGATGCTTCTGGGGGAATCCGCAAGGCAGGTAGAAAGGCAACAGCCTTCCTAGGCCTTTGTCCCCAACATCTGATACTTGCCGGTATATACTTCCTCTGTACATGGAAGTTCTACATGGCTAGCATGGTTTCTGGCTGGTGTTAGCTCTCTCCTGAATGAATCAAAACCTGAACTAGTGGCCATCTTGTTCATTGAGGCTGCGAGAAAGAAGGCTAGGTTGGTTCATTGAGGGCCTGACTGACAGGCACTTGGCCTAGAAATTTGCTTGCTCAGGGCCAAACTGACATCAGGGAATGGATTTCCCCCCCCTATTATGCTTGGTTTGTGAGCTTCCCTGGCTGCTGTTAGCAACTGGAAAGCTAGACTTGAAGGGATCTTTGATCTGATGCCTCACTTTCTTTTTTTAGGGCTATTAGCTGCAACAGCTAAACAGAACCTCCAAGTACAGATGCAATCTACCTGTGAGTACCAGCTGTTAGGCCTACACAACAAAGAGATGCCCTGCTTGTGAGCATTTGGGTAGACTTTGCTGGAAACTGGATTTTGGACTAGATGGTCTGATCCTGCAAGGCACGTGCTTAATACTGCCGTGTTAATCCCCAAGAAGATGCAAGCCTGCAGAACAGGGTGGCTACGAGAGTGGCAACAGAGTGCACTTTCCTGCAGTGGGTCTTGTGCTTTCTGCTGTTCGTGCAATGCCACCATATGTGCAATCTACTGAGTTTATATTAATGTGGAGATGGTCTTTGCCTTGGTTTGTGTGCGCGTGCTTTACCGCAACATTTATAGAAACCCTATGACAGTTGAGGGGTGGGGAGGAAGATGATAGTGTGGTCCGTGAGCTCTCATCTCTGCTGGATTAAGCGCCTGGCTTAATAAATCATCCGAGCTCTGCTCTGCAGCCCCAGCAGCACAAACATAAGGCCCTCTCCCTCTCTCTCTCTCTCTCTCTCTCTCTCTCTCTGGCTTTCGTTGCTAATTGCTGTGATCTGCTTCCATGGGGGTTTGGTGCCCTGGGGAGAGACATTGTACTAAGCAAGCTGTTGCTTACTGGAATTCCAGTCCCCGAGTGATGGGAAATGATGTGGCACCAAGAATTCAACCACCCGGGGCTTCCAATGCTGCCCACCCCTAAAAGGGGGGAAGTTGTGCTTGCGGCTCACTGACCTGGCCTGCTCTTGTGCCTGTCTTTCAGTGCAGAAACCAGTTATGAAAGTGGTTCATGACACAGAGAGGCTAATGGCAGAGGAGGACAGAGTCCCTGCCCTGAGGGGCTTGCGCACCAGGCAGAAATTCAACAGGTGTTGCTGCCACCTGTCTCCATCCTGGCACTGTGTTTCCATGCTGGGGGCAGTAGCTTGTGTTAAGCATCTGGCTGGTGTTATAGGTCTCAACTGCACAAGAGCCCGCTGCTGAGAAGGATATGGCAACCTTCCACATTGGTTTTTGTGTATTATAAGGATTGTCTGGGTGGGACCTGCCCTGCTTTTTCTTCACTAGAGCATCTTTTGATTTCTCTTGGAGAGGGTGAAAGACAAAGAAGCTAACTCTCCTTGTTTCTCTGCCAAAGATCCCTCAGTTTTCCCCATTCTGAATTATTCTCTGTGCTGAAAGCACACTACGGATCGCAAGGGCTGCTGGAGATGCTTTTTTGCGAGCAAACACAGAGGGAGGCAGGAGATGCATAATGGGAGGCCTGTTCCAGCAGCCCTGAGTATTTGTAGCACCAGCTCTGTCCCGCATTCCGGCTAGCGGAAGCATTCTCTGCCCACAGGTTTGGCTGCCTGCACATCCCAGTTACCAAGGCGAGCTGGTTTGTGGAGCAGACGGTGCTGGAAGCCGCTGGAAAAGCCTCCCAGGAATGGACTCCTCATCCCACCGGCTCGCTACTCCCACCCATGGTCTGCTTCAAAGAAGATGCTGACACTTTTTTTGCAAAATCTGTTTGGAGAAAATTGGCTGCCGCCTGTCCTTGTGTACTTAGAAATACGCAGCCAGGGCTGCCTACCTGGGCTGATGGCAGGAGGGCTCCCATGCAGGCCTGAGCCCCTGTACCTACCTACCTCTCTCTCTCTCTCTCTCAATAGATAAAGCACTCCCTCCTCCCTGGGCTTCATTCTGAGAACACTTTCCAGAATTTAATTATACACCTTTAAAGCTTATGCAGTGCTTTTTGTACAAGTTCTAAATCTCATGCTGAGAGCTGCAAACATTTCTGGAAAGAGGCAGGTGCCTGGGGACTTTCTTAAGAGTTCCCAACCTATCTCGTTGCCTCTACAGTCATGTTGGTCCTCCCAGGTACCAACCCTGATTTCCTCAGGTGCCAGCAACTCCTGGATTTTTTTTGCCTATTAGTGCAACCCCCCCCCAAAAAAAAAAAACACTGCACCCCTGGTCATACCTGCTCACTGGCACCACTGATTTCTAACTGCCAGTTTTCAGTTCTGTCCACATTGGGGAAATCAGATTCCAGGATGGCTGGCCAAGCCATGGAATGAGGCCAAAGAGAGTGGCGGCTGGCAAGAAGGCTGTGTGCCCCCCACCCCAGGAGTCCAGGTCTGAGACAAGCCTCAACTTGTTGGTTGCCAGGGTCCCTACATAGAATCTCTCTCCCAGTCTCCACAAACATGCCCTTAAGTTGCTGCTCTGTGGCCCAGGGAAAGTCTCTGCAAACACTTCTGTCACGACCCTTCGCTTTGGCAACCAACCCAGGCCATCCCTTGCATTGTCTTCCTGAGAAGCAATGGGCCCCAAAGCCACGGCATCTGTGCCCCTTTCTCCTTCCAGGGTGTGGAAATGGGCCGTGGCTACCTTGGTGGTGGTGGTGGTGAGAGAAAAGCCCTCTGTCCATGTTCAGGATATGCCCTCTGCATGCATTGCCATGACATGTCGCTGGATTGAGCAGGGGCTCTCCAAAGTCATTTGCAGGTTGAGCTTGGGGTGGTGCTTGCTTGGGGAGAATTGACACGTGGTGAGGTTTGCACGCATGGTGAGAAAACAAGGAATGTCGCACCCATTTCTTTATTCCAATTGAAGAACAAGCAGGATGGCATCTGCCATGAGCTCGCTAGTGGCCTCAGGTAAGCCACTCCCACTTAGCCTCAGTCTTCCTCACCTGCAATATGGGAATAATATTTACCATACAGGTTTGTTGCAAACGCTACAGCAAGTTGAACCGTGTTGCACACTCGGAAAACTCTATATTTTGAGGATAACAATGGTGTCGGTTAAAGGTGTTGTGTGAAATATGTCAATATTGGGCCGAAACAGTTCTAAATTAGAAAACTGGAGAACATCAAAAAAACTCAGCAAGTTGTTACCTGCCCAGGATCTCCAGTTCCTCCCAAGCACAGAGAAAGTGCTGGATATTGGTCATGCTAGCTAGGTTGTTGGAACCTCTGTGTCCTGAAGCACTTTACTGGCAAGTGCCAGCAGCAATAGCGAAGTGCGATGATGCCGTCATGATTTCAACAAGGCTCAAAGGCAAACATATGGAAAGAACAGAGGCTAAATTGCCAGGGACAGAGAAGTAGGGGCTGTCCATGGTGAATGTCTGGGAAGAGTTGGAACATAAGGGATTTTGAACAAAGGTGCAGGCCTTATTGGGAGGGAGGGATGAGGGGAACCTGGATGGTGTAGTGGTTTGGGAGTCGGACTTAGACCTGGAAGATCCAGGTTCAAATCCCCGCTCAGCCACGAAGCTTCCTGGGTGACCTTGGGCCAGTCACCATCTCTCAGCCCCACCTACCTCACAGGGTTGTTGTGAGGACAAAAAGGAGGGGAGGAAATATGTACACCACTCTGAGCTCCTTGGAGGAAGGGCGGTATAAAAATGTGAACAATAAAAAAAATGTGAACAATATCTTGGCTAGTCTGAGTGGTAGAGCGTTCTTTCTGCTTGGCACCGTTAAGGGCTTCAGGCCTAGTCTGCATTCCTCTGGGTCACGCCTGAGGGACAAACTCCATCATGTCTGAACAGAGCTGCTCAAGAAAGAAGCAGCCACAGTTCCTCTGACCTGTTCCATTCTGCATCATTTGCTGTGACACAAAAGCACTTCTTGCTCCTCCTCGTTTTCCTGGCCGGCGGAGAGAGCAGCCTGCATGATGGCTAATGGCAAGCGGACCCTGGGGGCTCCTTTGCAAGCACCAAACCCATTTGGGAAGTCCCTGACACAAGAGAGACTTTCTCTCCTGGGAGAGAATCTGGCCAGCAAACCTCCAGATTCGCCTCTTTCTTGCTTCTTCTGGCTTTCTTAAGGGTCTGTTTGTCACCAGCAGCTGACAAGGAAAGCAAAACCAGGAGAATCCAGATTGCTAATGCTGCATTTAGCCAGATCCATGCTCCAGTGCGTTGGAAGATACAAGAGGATCTCATCCCCTGTCAGCAGGAGACAGCAAGGAGTGTCTGAATATCAGAACAGGCTAACTTGCATCGCAAGGCAACGCACCTCGCATCTCTGTGAGAAAAGCAGACTATGATGGGTTGCACATACGTGGTTGAAATTCTCACCCAACCACCCCGACGGTTTTCCCAGGAGCAGAAAGCAACTGGGATGTTGTGTGATTTTAAGTGGCAGGAGGAGAAAGGGAGACTTTTTTAAAAAACATATGGTGACCTGTATCATTGTTTGGCCCAAAGTCTACATTGTTCCACTCTATTTGCTAAGTGTAGTCTATTTATTTGTAGTCTGCATATTTCTATTTAACTTCTTGGCTAAGCAGTTAAGGTTTTGAAAGGTCACTTTGCAAAATGTTGCCTTCTTAGCAGTTCAGATTTAGCACAGTATTTCTTAATGTGCTAATGACTGATCTTGGTTAGTCTATTGATCCCTATCACAGTCTGTCTAGCAGTTCAGGACTTGCAAGACACATTTTAATTCCCTTTAGGCTGAAATCCTAAACACACTTACTACATCTGAGTAAGCATGCTTAAGATCACACTAATTTTAACTTTGTGTTTATTATTCCTTAACATTTGGATTTGATTTATTTACGTTTTCAGTGTTTTCTATAGCAGCTCAGATCTTGCAAGGGTTATTTTAATATGCTTGCAGAACAACTGACTGGAAAAGCTAATCTCTAGTGTAGCTGATACCTCCTTCACTTTAAAAAGTTTGGGTTTGAGTTATTCAGCAACTCAGGTTTTGCAACATGTATCTCGTTGGGTTGTAAAGAAGCTGAGGTCTTTCCAGGATTTCTGTTCTGAGCTAACAGCTTGGGTCTTGCAAAGTTTGTTGCAACTAGCTTACAGAGGAGCTGACTTGCAATCTGCTGTGTTTTGATCAAGCTGTCTTTGGCTTAGTGAAAATATCCTTGAATTACCTGTTAAATTTTTGAGAAATTCCCCCCAAAGGTGCAGCTGTTCAGGACAAAGGCAGAATCAGGAGAGAGGAGAGATCACTGTTAACAGTTCAGGCCAGGACAAGAACCCCCAAGCTGACACTGGACCACATCTAGACTTGGGGGAAGACTCTCTTGCTGCTTCTATCAGTTTCCATCGCCCTTCAGTCATGTCTGTCAACGACTGCAGTTCAGTTGATAGATTTTCTGATGATCTCCTTGATCCTATGACCTCCCCATGCGCAACTGACTCTTTGGCACTCTATCACTTTGCACCACATGTGCCATGTGATGTTTAATTGAGCGGTTGATTGCTTTTCATCGCAGCGGTGACATATTGCTGGGGCTGCTTGCCGTTTCGTGTGAGCAAAATTCCAGAATGTGCTCCGCAGCTTTGATTCTTGGGACACATCATTTACATTGATTTACTCCCTTTCTTTCACTCTCTTGAAAAAAAAAAATAAGTTTCTAGCACTCATGGAAATAGATTTTGGGACTAGGCCATGCCTGGGCTTTTTTTAATGAGATGGTGTTGGTGTTGTTTTTGTTTTTTGTAAAGCACTGAAGAAATTCATGGAGGCTCTTGGGCTGATATTGATTGATAGTGATCAGCCATGATGGCTAAATGGAACCTCCATACTGAGGCGCAGTGTAACTTGGAAGTACCAGATGGTGGAGATGAACAGCAGAGGAGGGATATTATCTTCATGCCTTGCTTGTTGGCCTGCAGGCGTCGTCTCGTCACAGAGTGGGGGCGGGGGGCAGGGCCCCAGGGCGCAGCGCTGAGGCTGGGGGTGGGTGGGGCGTGGAGGCTGGGGGTGCTCTGGTAAAATTTTGGGTTTTGTGGGTTTTTAAAAAACTTTTTTTTTAACTTTCGCAGGCAGCTGCCGCCCCACCCCCTGCATTCCAGGGCAGCAGCTGCCTCGTCCGCCCCCCCCCCCCAGCGTGTTTTTGGGGCGCGGGTACTCAGGCTGGGTCTATTGTTGCAATACATGTATCAGGACTTTTTGATGCTTTATTGTTTTGGAAGTACTGTACTACTTTTCCACATTTTTGGAAAGCTCCTGTTGCGGAGCTCACAGCTGCCACCAGTGATTGGCAGCTATGTACACAGATGGGCAGCTCGCCCCATAGATGTCCCTGTAGCAAGAGGCTTCTTCTGTCGCTGAACCCTCTTCTAAAGGACTGGGCAGCAGCAGCATGGCACATCTTGCCCACTGGTTCCCAGAAGCTTGCCCTGCTGAATTTCTGCCTGTCTGTGCAGCTCTTAAAGGTGCAGGAGTCCTCGCTCCCTCCCTCCCCCTGGTTTGCCGCGGCCCCTTTAAGGGCTGCCGGGCTCCGCTAGGGGTGCTGCGGAGCTGCCGCTGGAATCTGCGGCGCTGGATCCGGAGTGAGGAGCAGGTGCCGGGCCGCAACTCAGCGTGGGAGCCGCTCGCTGCCTTTGCTGCAGGGGCCCGGGGGGGAGAGGTGAGGGGGCTGCATGCAAGGAGGCGGGGGTGGGAACCAGCTTTGCCCAAGCAGAGGGAGGCGCAGACCCCAAGGCGGGGGGGGGGGTGTCCCGAGAGGGCAGTGCCCCCTTCCCTGGGGAGGGCAAGTCATCGCACCCCAGCCGTGCTTGTCAGTGTGGGGACTACCCCGCATCTACTGGCCTCCCCACCCCCTCGGTTCTGCAGCTGGTATTGCTGGGCAAGAGGGGTGCTTGGCATCTGTGGCCGAGGTGGGGGGCGAGACAGAGCGCGCATGCAGGAATTGGGGGGGGGGTGTCGCGAGGTGAGCTGGATCTACCCGGTCTAGTGAAGGAAGCATGCCCCCGCCCTGTATTTCTGCCACCCCGTTCCCACAAGGGGGCAGAGAGTGCCCGTTTTCCTCCCCCCACTTTGGAGAAGCTCTCTCTGGCAATGACGTATTGCAAGCACATGAGGTTTCTGGACCCCCCCCCCCTCAAGTTTGGAGCCATCCAGATCCAGTCTTCCCCCACACACACACACACATTTCTTCATTACAAGGCTTCTCCACCCCCTTGCAGGATGGGCATAGTTTAAACCCCCCCCCCCCAACTTCCCATCTTCCTGTCTCACATCGCATGTGAATGGAGAATTGTGTGTGTGCATGTGTGTGTGTGTGTGTGTCGTAATGTATGTTTCTGGTGTCACTTGATATCCACATCAAAGCCAGGCACCATCTTGGGGCCCTCCTTAAAACACATGTTAAATAGAAGGGTGCCTCTGAGCATGGACAGAGTACTTTTTCCTCACCCACTCTGCAACCCACAGCCCGTGCATCTTGAAAGGAGAAGCAGGGTGTGTCTGTGAGGAAGGTTTGTGCTTGCAAGCATATGGAGGCCCCCGGGCCAGAATCTCTCTCTTTGGCAAGGAGCCACTGGGCAAATTAAGCCAGGTCCATTTCAGATAGGCCTGGTGATTGCCAGAGGACAGCGGGGGCCCGTTCTGTTCAGGCAAAGATTGTTCCTGGCTTAGTTCTAATTTCCTCTGTATACAGTACTTGATTTTTCCAAAATGTTTGTCAGGTACCTTGAAATGAAAATGTTGCAAGACAAATGGATCCAAATGCTTATTTTTTTTTGCAAAACTAGAAGTGACAGGTGTAAGCATGCCTCAAAAGCTAGACTGATTGTGAAGGGGCTCATTGTGGATCTTGTGACAAAGGGAAAAGCACTCTGCACATGCTCTCCTCCCTGTGGCATAAATGGTTGCAAGGGCTCCAAGGAAATCTCATTTAAAAGTCCAAGGCATGGGGAGATATTCTACCCATGATGCCACTTGGTCTGAAAGTGCGAGATGGATGGGTTGGTTGGTTTGCTGGTCCTGTTGTTTGTGGGTTGGTGAAAGCAGAAGGCGGCAAAGGGGAGGGTGGATTCTGTGCCAAAACTGGTGGCGGACAAATTCAGGGCTAAAGACTGTGGCAGGACTATAGACAAGCCATTCTCCGCCTCAGTCCCCCCACCTATAAAATGGGGGTAACAATGCCAACCTACCTTATGGGTTTGTTGTCACTGAGTGAAGCTCTCCAGAAATCCCTGACATGACTCTTAGTGTCCTAACAGAGACCTCTAACAGCAGATGCTCAACAGACACAGATTTTCCTAGTCATGCTAGGGGGAAGGAGACTGCATGTGTTGCATTTCTGCCTGCCCCCAAGTCTGTGTCAGAAGGGAAGGTGAGAAGGACCCTAAGGGTAGCGGTCATGTCTGGAGGGTTGCAAGGGCAAGCGCTTGACAAATTGCCAGAGACGTCCCACTGGAGGAATGGTTTATTTCTGTATTTGGTTGCAGAGCATGCTCTGTGCCACTTGGGGGGGGGGTTGTGGGGTAGCCCTACTGTTGTTGTCACCTGCTTCTCTCCTCTGTCTCTAGGGAACAGAGGCACTCTAGGAAGGGGTTTCACCCTCGCTAGAGAGCAGAGCAGGAGAGGATTCTGGGATGGGCACCCATGGTGCGCCCACACATGAATCTCCTTGGGAAAGACACATTTCTTGTGCGTAAGCCTGCCTGTACCGTCAGGCCCATCCTCTGGAGTCCCCCTCCCCATAAGTGTTGCTAATCTCTTATCATGGAACCGGGGCCGGTTTGGTATGTAGAGAGAGGACCAGCCCCCAGGGTAGCCATGAAGGACTCGGGGAGCCATGAAGGACGTGGGGACCCACTGAGATGCTCCATCGCAGGAGAAACCGCAATTCAGACATTTGTATAAATGAATAATAAGGGCAGGGCCTGTGGCTCGGCAGTGAGACTGCACGCTTTGCCTGCAGAAGTTCCTAGCCGGCACCTCCAGCTAAAAGGAGTAGCAGCAGCAGGTGATAGGAGTGAACCCCAGGACCGAGCCTCGAAGGGCTGGTTGTCTGACTTGGCATACGGCTGCTTGGTATCTCCAGCTGGCTGTTCTTTGGCCAGAGACCTGTCGCTTGGCGGTGGAGCGCCTGCCTTGCCTGCAAAGGCCCTGGGGTCAGTCCCTGGCGTCTCCGCAGAAGGAGGTTGTAGCTGGTTTCAGTGCTCCGTTGCCAGATCTATGAACTGACCGTGGTGAAAAAATGAGACATTTCTGACTCATGGATGGCTTGGCTAGATGTCTTCTTCTGCACATCCTTTCTGCTTTATTACCACCCCCACCCCCTGTGGATCGGCTTGATTAGCATTCCTCATTAATTGCCACAGCATCCAAGCCGCCCTCTGAGGATGGAGGGGTTCAGCTGGGAGGTTCCGATTCCCTCTCCATCTCAGGGAACCATCTTACCAGTGACCATTGGAACGAATGGGCTGCCTTATCTTATGCTGGACTGTCGTGGATTGGGGGGGGGGCTGGCAGGGGAGGGTCTCTCTGGGACTTGTAGCTGCAGATTTCGGGGACTGAACCTGAGATCTTATGCATGCAAAGCAGATTTCGAAGATGGGGGTGTGAGGCCTGGAGAGAGCAGCTACCTGGCAGGTTTGTGGCTGTGGCAAAAGTATGCACTGGGGTTGTGTCAGTAAGCAATTTTGTGCATGTGTGAATCAACATGGCGGTAGGGTTGGGGTGTGTGTCTCCTGGCTGCCCACGGCTTGGCCTCTGGGTGTCGATGCCTGCAGCTGATCCAAGCCTTGTGGCCAGCCCTGACTTCTTTCTCTGATCCTGGCCTTTCCTTGGAACTTCCCCAGGCAGCACACAGAAAGTAAGTGAGTGTGTGTGTGTGTGTGTGTGTGTGTGTGTGTGTGTGTGTGTGTGTGTGTGTGTGTGTGTGTGTGTGTGTCTTGAAACCATGGCAACTGTACACTCCTCTCCTGGTGCCAGTTTTCTCTCTGTGTCTACTCCCTGGTGAACACCACCAGAGCCTGCCGACCGGCTCCTCCATGGCATTTGTGGTTTTTCCCCCCCCCCCCCACCCACCCACCCCCCTAACTCTTGCAAACCACTAGACAGCAGGTCAGGTGAACGGAAAATGAGGGTTGCCAACTGATCAGAGGAAAAAGCTTAGCCTGACCAGCTCATAACACTAGCTGGCACGCAGAAATCAGCCAGTCAGTAAGCTTTGCACAGCATGGTGACTAAGCATCAGTATCGGCTGGTGTGTACAGACAGACCTGCTCTTAAAGGCACAGGATCTGCTTCAAAAGATTGGCAACCTTCACAGGGTTACAACTGCTTGCTAAGAGACCCCATGGTAGAGACACCACTTTGCTGTACCAGCCACTGCCACTAGAGGGGGAAATAAGTGCATTAATGTATCCAGCAGTAGCTGCTTGTCCTGGCTTAATTTCTGAAATGAGAGTTGCCCAGGCTGACTCTCTGTGGCCCAGAGGGCTTTTTCCTTTCATCTGAGATGGGATTGATGCAGTTGGTCAGTAGCCAGTGAGGAGCACTTTGCACATGCCCCTGGGCCAAGTTCCTGGCTCAAATGACACACTGACGACACTGTTATGTTGCTGATTAGATGTGATCTTGCATTTGCACCCTAGAAGCAAACATACTAGAGCATGTCCAAGGAATCTGTTCCAAAGGGTGCTCATGCCACGTTTCAGTGGTTACGACTCGAGGCAGCTCTGGAAGCCCGGCTTGCCGGAAGCATCTGGCACGTGACCCGTTGGAAACGGGATGCAGGACTAAGTGGACCTGCCTTGATGTGATCCGGTAGGGCTTTGTGATACCTACATGCACTGACTGGCAGCAGCCCTCCAGGGAGCGGATGTTCCCAGCAATGCCAGGGATTGAGCCTGGGACTTCCTGCATGCAGGCCGGGGGCGTGGCCACCACTGAGCTAGGGTTCCGCCAGTGGAGGGAAGGCACAAGTGAGATACCTGGTTCATCTAACCAGGATTGTCAACACTGGCTGGCAGCCCGTTCTCCAGGGTTTCAGGCAGGGGTATTTTCTACCTCGAGATGCTGCCAGGGATTGACATGGGGAGCAGAAGAAGCTTCTGCATGCAGCACAAAACCACAACTGGAGGACATAGCCCTGGAGAGATGTTATGGTTGACTGGAGGGGGGGGGAAGAGGGGATATTTTGGGCTTTATCTGATGCGTGCTTTATTCATTTTCAGCCTGGAGACTAGTACAAACATGGAGCAGAGAGAGCTGCTTCTGCCTGCTCTCTGTTCCTGGACATCTCCTCCTGCCACCCAGCCAGGTAGGTCAAGTCCGGGAGCACTTGCGTGTGTGCGTGCGCGCGCGCGTGTGTGGGTGGGTGGGTGTCCCACCCACACAGACTCCCACTCAGCTCACTGCGACACCAGGACTCCCTGATGAGTTATCCCTCTGTTAAGTAGTGACAGGAGGTGTCGTTGGGAGTTTTCCTCTTGGGGGAGACAGCTGTCGGGTTGAGCAATTCAAAGAGGTCTCCTGTCCCGTGGTGGCCCTCACTGGCCCTTTCGCTTAGTGTGTGTGTTGGGGAGGGGAGTGTTCTGTGGGCTCTGCTTGGCCACCAGACTTTGATAGTTTGATCCCATTCATAACCAATGGACCCTGTGTTGAATGTCAGATCCTGAGCAGCAACAGCAGGAAGGGGCTATTGTTTGGGTGCCTGGTTTTGGGATTCCCAAAGGCATCTGCTGGGGCACTGTGGGGAGTGAGGATGCTGGGCAAGACCCTTGGGTCAGATCTGGCTGGGCTCTCCTGATGTACTTCTGCCCGCAGTCCATTCAGAAAGAGGGGCACTTGCTCCCTTCGTGGAGGAGTCCATGGCTCTCCTTCCTTCCTGCTTTCAATTCTGCTGCTGGCGAGGACAAAACTGGAGTCCAAAGGCATCGCAGGTGGATGGAATGGAATCGGCTGTTGTTGTGAGTGTGCCTTGGGACAATGTTGTCCCTAATGCTGTCCCGTCTTCTCCTCCTCCTCTGCCTCCCTCTTCAGGGCTTGCCACGTTGCACTGAGATGATCTGAGGAGGACCTGGAAAGAGCAGGGAGCTGCATCTAAAATGACCCGAACGGACCCGCCTGATATTCTGGTGTCTACAGTGTATCAGGACATCCAAGTGGCCTCGGTCACCCCCTCCCGGTCTGCTTTCTGCCAGCCTGCCAGGCAATGTGAGAGTCCCATGTCTTCAGCCCTAGAGAATCACCCCCCACAGCTCTTCAACAAGCGGCACTGCCGCAGTTTTGACTTCCTGGAGTCTCTCGACGAGCCGCCACCCTCGCCTCCCGCCATGGAGCGGCCCTCTCGGCGACCGCCTGTGTCGGACCCCTCTGCGACCCCCATCAGCAGGAAGGCCTCCGTCAGGGCAGCTACGTTGGAGGCACACGTTGGCAATCCCTATCCCCGCGGGAGAGATGTCCCGAAGGAGTCGGCCCCTCGCGCAGAGCCCAAGAGGCGTGCCAGGTCAAAGAGCGCCCCTCGGGTCAAATCCACCTTTGCCCCGGTTGTCATCCCTGTGTCTTCTGGCTCGCCACCGGTGCCAACCAGGCGGGGACGTGAAGTCCAGCGGGTCTCCCGGGAGCCTGAGCGGGCTGAGCTGTCCCCACGCCGGGAAGGCGGCTTTGCCTCCATGAAGGCCCTTATGAATGAGGTGCACCCCATCAAACTGCAGCCCCAGCGCAGCAGCAGCCGCCGGATCTCGCCCCTTTGTGTCACTGGTGCCAACTGCTACGAAGAGGCCCCAGGCATGCGGCCCCCACCTCCCAGCGTCCATGTCAAGCGCCGAGTGGACATCAAACCAGACGAGGCCACAGTGATGCACACGGCCCGCAGTGCCACGGCCCCGCAGTGCCACGGAGAGGCCCCGCTGTCCTGGACGAGGCCACCCGGGGCTGCCCACAGCTTAACGGTGCCTAGCAGCCGGCAGGTGTCCATGTCGCGGACTCCCACACCCAGCGATACTTACAGCGGGGAGCACCGGGTGCTGGCACCATACCCTGCCGAAGTCTACGATGGAGGCTCGGCATTGCCAGAAGGTGGCTGTATCCCTTTCTCCCCATACGTGCCAACCAAGTTTTTCTACACCGAAGAGCCTGGTAGCTTTCCTCTGAAAAGCTCTGGCTACGAGGGGTATCCTCCCCATTTTGGGGGACATGTCCTCCCACCCCAGCCTTTTTACGCAGAAGAACCTCCTCAAAGCAGCTTCCACCCACTCCCAGCCAGAACGTTTTTTGTGGAGGATAACCGGACGTATCCCATCCAAGAAGCCCCTACCAGGACTTACTATGGAGATGACTCTCGCTTTTACACCCCTAGGACACCTCCCCTGAAAGCTGTTTACGCTGAAGACCCTCGGGCCTATCCCGCCTTGAGGTCCAACCCCCGAGTCTTTTATACCGAGGACTATGGGAAATATCACGAGCGGGAAGCCATGTCTCGGACCTACCCACATCCCCGCAATACTCCTCCCACACAATTCAATGACTGGTACTTCCCTGACAGGGGGGCGTTGCCCTACCAGACATGGCAGATGTCCCGCTTCCCCTCCCAGCAACCCGGGCACCGAGCCATGCTCTCCTCCTGGCATGCTAGCTACAGCGTCAGCCCTCCCCGGCTTGGCACGGACACACGGCACTACTCCAAGTCCTGGGACAACATCCTGACTCCCCACATGCGCAGGGAGGATCCTTTGTTGCGCGGGCGCAGCTACGAAAACCTGTTGGCTCGGAATCCACATCGTGCCTTATCGCCGGACGACCGTCGCCAGCCGGTAGTGGTCAACCTCTCCAGCTCGCCCAAACGCTACGCGGCCCTTTCGCTCTCTGAAAACTCCCTCGTTGAGAAGATGCACACTGACAGCGGACGCCATGGTTGGTTCGTCACCCCAGAGATCACCATCACGGACAATGACATCCGAGCCAACGGTTTCTACAAGAACGAGAGGCGTTCGGCCAGCTGGGACGTGTTGGATTCAGGCGAGACCCGAGACCGGGGTTGCGTCCAAGCTCAGCCCTATGTCCCTGGTCCCAGCGCCAAAGAGAGTGCTGCCCGTCAGCGCAGCCTGGAGCAGCTGGACGAGCTCATTACAGACCTGGTCATTGACTACAAGCCCCCTTCTGTCTGCCCGTCCAGCGAGGTTAGCAACTTGGCAGACCAGCTCCGACGGCTGATCAGCGAAGGCATGGGCCTTCCTGCCAAGAAGCCGGAACCTTGGAAGCCACTGGACCCCCACCCCACCAAGGAGCAGCCTGGCCCCAGTTCCTTCCATGCTGATCTGCGGAAAGATCAAGGCAGGCGCTCGGTGGAGGTGGCCATGTCCTCCAGCCCCCTTGAAAGGCCCCTAGACGACTGTTCCCCAGACCTCAGTGCTGACGAGGACGATGTGATGATGTGCTCCAATGCCAAGTGCCGGCGGACCGAGACCATGTTTAATGCCTGCCTCTACTTCAAGTCTTGCCACAGCTGCTACACCTACTACTGCTCGCGCAACTGCCGGCGGGAGGACTGGGACACTCACAAAGAGAGCTGCATCTATGGGCGGATTGGCAGCACCTGCCGGCACGTCTTGCAGTTCTGCCGGGAGAACGGGGAAGTGCACAAGGCCTTCTCGCGCATCGCCAAGGTGGGCTTCCTCTCCAGGGGCCGCGGGGTCCTCTTTCTGGGCTTCCCGAACTCGGGCTCTGCAGACAACTTCTTGCAGTTTGGCCTGGAGAGCTTGCTGATGTCGCCCACATACCTGTCGCTGCGGGAGCTCGAGGGCTATTCGGACAACCTCGGAGACTACGCTCGGGAGCTGCGGGAGGCCGGGCATCAGTACGACCCGGATGAATGTTTCCTCCTGAATGTAACGGTAGCGGTCGGGCAGAAGGTGCCCGAGAGGCCATCCCCCAAAGTGCAGGTGCCGACGGTCAGGAAGTACGCCAAGGTGGCCTTAGCCTCCTCCAGCCCCGAGAAGAAGATCCTGAAGAAGGAGCGGGACATGGAGACGCTCATCCTGACTCCCCCTCCGGGCACAGCCGACATCGACAAGGAGGGCGAGGAAGGGCGCAAGGCCCGCGAAGTCTGCTTCATCAACATCCAGCGAGAGCTGCGCATCCGGGGGGTCTTCCTGCGGCACGAGTTCCCCAAGATCTACGAGCAGCTTTGTGAGTTTGTGGAGAGCAACAAGCGCTTCACACCCACGACCATCTACCCCATCGACAAGAGGACCGGCAAGCAGTTCATGTGTATGATCATGGCGGCGTCTGAGCCGCGCACTCTGGATTGGGTGGCGAGTCCCAACCTCCTTGATGATATCATGTGATTTCCCCCAGCCCCCCACTGCCGCCACTCTCCTCCCCCACCCAGGGCTCCTGTCGATTGCCCTTTTCTTAGAAGTGTATTTTGTTATTTTGTTATCCAAGTGCTGGTGTGAGTGGTTGATACGTTCCTGTTCTTTCAACGAGTCGGCAGTGGCCAGGGAATGGGCTGGCCCAAGGTGAGGCTACGCGCTCGGAGGGAGGGTGCGTCAGTGCCTGCTGTTTCACGATACAGCTGAAACAAAATGCCTCAACAGTTCAAAATTGGAATCGTTTGCATTTTATTTAAAGGCAACGTTACGGTCGAGAATTCGAAGTCATGGCCAAATGCCTTGTGCGCCTTGCCCCCAAACCAAGAGCATTCATTCTGGGATATATATATATATATATATATATATAATATACACACACACACACACACACCAGAATGAATGCTCTTGGTTTGTAATGACCGTTGGTTTATAATGGTTTATAATATATAATGACAGACACTGGAGAATACAAATTTGAATTTCTGCAACCAAATTATTGTCCGTCCGTCCCGTTCTCCCCCCTCCCCCGGTGGGTCATTTCAGCTTTATCCTGCCATCTGCGCAACCAATGGTCGGGGGTGGTGGTGTTATTTTAAGGAACTGGGCTTTGATGCTGTGATTCCCCTCCAGGGTCTGTGGGATCGGGGTCCCGTTGTCCCTCTTGCACTTGCTCTGCACAGCCACCAGCTGAGCCTGGCAGCAGCCCAGGCCTGCGGTAGGACTTGTGACGTTGGCTGTTCTGGCTGCTGCTCCACTCTCTCGCCACAAGACAACGGTGCTACCTGTCCAAGACGCCTGGCCAAAGATTAGGTTTGGTTCCCTACTGCCCGCCTCTTGGAGTGAACCAACATGCCCTTTCCCGGGATGGAACTTCCAGCCACACTTTCACGGTGATGGCACAAGTGGGAAGCTAGGCCACAGTTCAGGAAGTGGGGTGGGGGGGGGAGTCCTCTTCCACCCTGAACAAGCAGTGCAGTGTGGAATATCTGGCTGTTCAGGTGCTCCTGTCTCGAGCACATGGGGCACCTCAGCCTGCAAACGCCCACAAATTCTACGCACTGCCCCCTCTCGGAGTCTGGTTGCAGGGTTGCACCCTGGAATCTTGCAGGAATGAATTGGGAGTGACCAGAGCCTGCCCCGTCCTGACGTGAAAGGAAGTCATTGAGACACAGAACTCTTGACTCCATGGTGCACTCCATGGTGCACAATCGCCTGGAAAGCTTTCTCAGGCACACCCCATTTGACGTGAACTCCCCTTTATTTCAAGGCCTTAGAGCAGGGTGCCCATCTGCAGTGTCCGTTTGTGAAAGTGGAATGCATGCCTGCAACTAAAATAATTAGCTGGCTGTGGGAATCGCCCCTGCTCTTCCAGGTTCGGTCCTCTCAGTCGTTAAGGGGATCATTTTTCCCCAAGAAGATTTAATGAAAATTGCTGACGCCTGGATGCCCTGTAATCACTGCCGTGCTCACCGTTGGGGCAAAAATCCTGGATATTAGTCCACACATTTCATTTGGACATGTCCTGAAGGGCGAGGCGGGTCCTCTAATCTGCATTAGTGACTCTGAGGATGGAACCCCTGGTGTGTCGTTCTGGATTAATGAACTCCGAGTACCGGGATGTGATCTTGCAACTGTGGGCTCTGGCTGAATGATTAGCACATTAAGTGTTCTTCTCTTGATCACTGCAGATGCTTGCTTGATTAATTGATTAATTACATCGCACAAATCCCACCTTTCCTTGAAGGAGCTCAGGGTGGCTTACAAGGGTCCCCCCCCCAACACTTTTTTGGCGCTTGAGTGGCAAACCTCCAGCCACCCATATGCATGTACAGTTATTTATACAGCGCTGTCAATGTATCTGATGCTTTACACAGAATGAGAGGACAGTTCCCTGCCCTGACGGGCATACAGTCTATATATTGACGCAAGGGGGGGAAGGGGAAATGGAGGCTAAACAGGGAAGGAGTCTGCGATGGTTCCCGTTATGCGTGCTTCAGCCTGATTGCAGCAGGGAATGGAGACTACTAGGGGGTTGAATCGATTTGACCCATGAATGGAAGGATGCCCCCGTCCTGCCAGATGGCACTGAGCTGCTTTCCCTCTCAGCAGCACTCCCATCAGGGGGGAAGGGCGGCATTGTGTGCCAAACTCCCCCCCCCCCCAGTGAAATCCAGGTCAGGAGTTGCGAGAAGAGGGATGCGGTTGCTATGGAGATGCTGCACATCCTCTGTTAATGCAAAGCGAGGAAACTGGATCCATCTTTCCGGTCATAGCACCTTAAGCCTAAACTAGAGGAGGTATTTTTCCCCCACCCCAAATATTAATAGCTGACCTCCTTTTCATACCCTCCTTTCCATGGATTATCTGGAAGCTAAGGGTAAGTAGACCTAGCAGCCCATCAGAGTGCAAGATTAGCACGGTGCTTAAGAGCACAAGTTTGTAAAGTTCCCGATTCGAAACGCACTGCCACTATGAATTCACCAGACATCCTTTGGTGAGCCAACCTCTTTCAGCTTGGCTCCTGCCTGAAATATGGAGGTAATGATTGTGTCCTGCCTTACAGGGTTGTTGCGAGGTCTGCGTTGATGTGGCTTGTCTTCACCCACCTTGTGAGAGAGCAGAGGTTTGGAACCAAAGCTTTCCTGCCACGAGTGCTTAACTGCTGAGCTGCACCAACTCTCTTGTGAGCAAGTGTGGAATTGTGGAACCGACTGCCACTAGGAGCAGTGCCCGAGAGGTGCAGGGGCAGAATGGCAGTGCCCAGGCTAGGTATGCCAACCTCATGGATGGTATTAGCCACCCTTCTGGGGTACGCCAGCTCAGCAATCTCTTTTCCAATGCATGAGCTATTCCAAATATAGGTCCCCTGTAGACTCATGGAAGGGAATTTGAATTCCAAGAACTGGGGCTACTGCTGGCGATCCAGGGCCTCTGGTTTATTTTATGCATTTCTACCACGTCCTAAAAAAATAAAAGTATATAATTTCCCCAAGGAAATAACGTGGAAGCAGAGAGCAACAGAATCCATTTTTGCAACTAAAAAGGCAACAAGGGGATCAGTCTACAAGTCCTTCAAGCCATGTCTGTCTTTTCATCACTGCCATGCATGCACGATTATCTTTCTGGAGTTTGGGGGAGAGGGAGGAGATGTGAGCACCGACAGCCTCCGCCAGTGGACTGCCATCTTTACCAAATACGCCATGATCTCAGGTTGGGATGAGGGGAAACCCCTTAATGGTATCAAAGAGGTGTGAAGCAGCCTTGATTCCCTTCCTAGAGCATGATATGAGGAAGGTCTAGTTGTTGCTGAGTGGGGGGCAGGTGGCATCCACATCGACGTCTCCTGCATTTTCTGGTTATGCTGTTTGCCAAATTGTGACACAAATGAAGGGATGTGCCCAAAGGCTTTGGCCTCGCACTTGTGATGTATGCATGGGGGAAGTGGGAGGGGGTGGCCTGTTTCTGTGTATAGGGTGGGGGGGAAGGTAATTTGTGTGTTTATGATTGCAGGTGAATTAATTTGCTATGATTCCTAAACATACAACAGAGGGATGAAGGAATTTGCCTTAGTCCCTGGAGCATCTGGTTTCCCCTCTCTGGAGAACTTAGGCAGTCATTCTCAGACGTGTGCGTCAGTATGTCATAAGAGGCTTGCTGTGTGTCATGAGAAATGAGTTCATTGTTTTCCAGAAACATTAAGCTTCTGTTTGGCTTGTTGCAACTCTGCATGAGTTGCTGCTTTTTCCTCTCAATCCATCTCTTCTGGGGGAGTATTTCTGACATAACCTAATTAGGTCACGCCATCATTCTCCATGCAAAATGACCTGACCTAAAGGCATGCTTAAGACAGTGACTCATATAGAGACATGGAAGGTGAACTCCTCTGAGGCCAAGTGATTAGTGCCCGTTTCTCTCAAAGTAAACTGTTTTGGGTTGGAATAGTAAAATGCTGCCTGTTTTTTAATTCAGATTAAGAATACATTTCTGGTATCGGAAGTTGGGGAAACCTGGATGCATTGTTGCTGTGCCCTGGGTTAATGGGGACAGGAGGGGTGTGTGTGGAGGGGGGGGGCTTGATGGTGGACAAGGCTGGGGATTGTGGGGGGGGAGGATGGTGGGTGCATGATGGATCTGCATGGATGGAGTCATATTTCACTGCAGCAAGACAATCCTGTGGTGGGAGGGGGTGTGGAAGTTTAATGGCAGGATTTTTCTAGTCCCTAGTTCTTCCCCCCCCCCCAGTGTAGCTGTTGGGGTTGATGATTCCTCCCCCCAACCCACTAAGTCCTGGTTGATCCTGCTTCTAGTGACTGCCATGTTTCCTTGCAGATGAAGCCAAAAAATTTTGCTGGCATTCAGCAATCTTGTCCCCCACCCTGATTAATAATTGCATTTCAAATTGTGTTGCCAATGGAAGCTCTCCAGTTTTAAATCTCCAAGTTCCAAATGCCATGCTCCATCTTGAATTTGGTTGCAAATGTGTTCCAAGACTAGGCGCAAATGAGGGCGTGTTTGGAGAGGGTGGTGGTTTAACCGCATTGGGCTGAGATTTTGTACAGAGCTGGCCTTTGCTTCAGTACCTGGCAACTGGCCGATGCCAGAGACATGGAATACCTCCAAGACATTCTTACGGTAGGGCTGCTGGCCAAGGGCATTGCCGGTGCTGATGCTTACAACACAGAGACCAAAAGAGGTGCAGATCTGTCAAACCACCGAAGAAGGGGATTCATCTAGCAAGGCCAAGCAACATTTTCCTCTGTGCGGAAGGAGCACATGGTCTCCCAGAGCTGTTGGCTTTCTCCCCCCCCCCCCCAAGGGAAGATTGCAGGGCACTGCGAGTCTGTGGTGTCAGCGGCAGGAATACGCATTTAGCTTCCCACTGAGTATTTTTAGGCCCTTCAGCTGCACCATCGGTGTGTGTCCTGCCTGGAGCACCTCAGGCTTCCTTTTGCCTCCCTGATGTTGAGGAAGCTCTCTTTGGTCCAGTCTTCTCTGTGGGGATGTGCCCTGGCTGGCACTCATGAGCAGTGCCAGGGGGTGGATGCCGATTTTCCTGTATATTGCTTGGCATGAAGGCACCAATTGGAAAACAGAGGCTCTCTTCCAACATACGACAGGACCTCTTTCCAACTTTTTTGCCACATATTTTCTCCAAGGAGAGAATGGATCTTTTTGGCTGCCGTACCAGCTCTTCAGTTCCTTCCTTCCTTCCCACAAGACTGATCAGCCAGATGCTGCCTGCTGTCCCTTTTTCCCCAGGATAATTTTGCTGATCCAGGAGTGATTCTTAAATGAATGCATGTTTATTTCTGAGCAGGTTGTTTGTTTGTTTTTTTAAGAAAAAAGAAAAACAGGAAAAAAATTGCATAATACTGAAGAGTTTCCACATTTTCCTCTTGTGCAGAACAGAACTAGATCTGTATTTTCTCACAGTAACATTTGTTGGAGTCCTGCTGGTTTCCCATGGCACACTTTCTGAAGATATACTGAAAATCTATATATACATAAATAAATATATATACATAAATCTATATATATATAAAAATGAGAAATATTTCCTTTGAATAAATATGAAACATAACTTGAATGTACAGCCTTTCTGTCTGTGCTTGCTTGTTTGGAGGGGAGGACAGAGGCAAGGAGCCAGGATGGTGTAGTGGTTTGGGAGTCGGACTTAGACCTGGAAGATCCAGGTTCAAATCCCCGCTCAGCCATGAAGCTTCCTGGGTGACCTTGGGCCAGTCACTATCTCTCAGCCCCACCTACCTCACAGGGTTGTTATGAGGACAAAAGGAGGGGAGGAAATATGTACACTACCCTGAGCTCCTTGGGGGAAGGGCGGTATAAAAATGTGAAAAATAAATAAATAAAGGGGGTAGTGTGGAGGTGAAAATCAGGGTGATGGGTGCAAATGGAAGAGGGCACAAGAAGGTGGGAGTTATTCTGGATGCATAAATCTGGATTCATTTATGTAAGCGATCTAAAAAGGGAGGCTTTGAGGTTCCAGCCTAATCTCAACGTTGTATCAGTTGCCTGTGGCTACTCAGTACTGAAACAGAAGTTGTCCGTGTGTCCTCAAGAGCTCCCAGTCAGGGAGCTGCAGACCAAGCTTAGTTTCAGTGAGGTGGTTGCCAATAGTAAGCCTGTATAAAGCTGCAGCCATTGTGGGGTTGCTAACTTGTTGAGCAATTTGCAAGTCAGAAACCCTGATCGGTTGCAAGTCGATCAGCAGATGTGCAGCATACAACGCTTGAATTTAGGGAGAAAAGATAGGGAGGCCCTACGCTAATGTACAACCCCCTGATGCCTTCCAGTTTTATCCAAATCACGTCCAACAACAACCTCCCTGGTAGCTTTCTAACAACTAGTTTAAGGGGGGGGGGCACTACAAAAATTTGGTCCCCAGTGTATTTTAAGTACTGGGAAGACGGGAAGTCAGACTGTTGCTGGGCCATGCAGCGCCTGCTTTGACTAGCAGTGGCTCTGCACTCAGGGCTTCGGGAGCAAGGGTCTTTCCCAGCCCCACCTGGAGATGCTGCTGGGGACTGAACCCTGGACTTGCTGCATGAAAGCAGGGATTCTGCCACTGCGCCACGATCCTTCTCTTCCCTGGTTAGTTTCCTCATGTGAATTGGTTTGGGGATTACGCTTGGGTTGGAAGGCAACCTGTATGTGCAGAGACAGGTCTTCCTACAAAGCTTCCCTATTTAATGTAGCATGGAAGTTTTCATGGCAAGAAACAATATTCAAAGAGACCGGGTATATGGGTTCAGAAGCCATGTAAAATGTATTGAGGAAGAAATAAAATCTTTAAAATGCACCGAATGGTTCAAACATTCTCTAAAAGTATACAATTTAAAGGTAACAAACCAACAGGCACAAAAACTTTTAAACCCTTGCTGACGTTTCCTCCCTCCCACGGGACATTATCAAAGCGAAAGCAGTACAACTGGGCTGCTAGATGACACTGACCATATAGAACAAAGCAGATGTTTAACAGAAGTTTAACAGAAAAGAATGGAAGTGTCAATTTGATAATGTCCCGTGGGAGGGAGGAAACGTCAGCAAGGGTTTAAAAGTTTTTGTGCCTGTTGGTTTGATACCTTTAAATTGTATACTTTTAGAGAATGTTTGAACCATTCGGTGCATTTTAAAGCTTTTATTTCTTCTTCAATACATTTTACATGGCTTCTGAACCCATATACCCAATCTCTTTGAATATTGCTTCCCTATTTATTGATTGATTTGTATCCCGCCTTTCTCCCTGAAGGGCACTCTAGGCAGTTTACAAGATAAGACAATTTTTAAACAATTTACAGAATACCATTAAAATAACATAAAAACATTATAAAAATCACACTAAAATCAATTAAAAAAGAAACAGTAAACAAAGCCAGCAGCATTGCATCCTCGGACCCTTGGTCCAGCTAGCTCAGGGCTGCCAGCAGCTCTCCAGCGTTCAAGGCAGGAAACGTTTCCAAGCTGCTGCACTCACTGGGAGATGCTATTGCTACCAGGCACTGAGCCAGCCAGGGATCCGCACGTAAAGCTGACGCTGACCTACGGCTGCTCCCGATGAATATTCCACCGTATAACTTTGTTTGCGTATAAAAATTCTTCTATTCATTCTAACTAATATGGAATATCGTCCTTTCGCAATCTAGGGCCACTTAATTTTTTTGGTCGGCAGACTAGCCCCTTTAAGCGCCCAGCCCCTTAAGAGAGCCCTCCCACGGCTGCTCAGAATGGCTTAGCTTTTGGGAGGCTCGCGCGTTATGCTCCCCTCGCTATAGCTGCGATTGGTCCGCGTCGCACTGAGAACGTTTGATTGGCTTACCCTTCGTTCCTTCTCCCTTCGTATTCGCGGAGGTGGCTTCCGATGTTTCCTATGGCTAACGTCGCACAAGCTGTCATCCTCGCTGATGGTGATTGGCGAGATCGCGCGGCACAGGGCGGGGCTTAAACTGCGCGCGCCACACTTTCTCTTTTCAGCCCTCAGCCTGTAGCAGCGGCGGCAGTAATAATGGCGGAGGGGGATTTGAGCCGCGTCCCGGACGTGGAGATTGATTCGGACGGCGTCTTCAAATACGTGCTGATCCGCGTCACGCCGGAGGGGATGGAGTCTGGCAAAGAAATCGTGCGCGGCTTCTCCTGGGCCGAGTACCACGGTGAGCCCGAAGGGGGCGGGGATAGAATGCAGGGCCATCGTCCTGATTGGCAGAGGTGTGGTTAGTGGCACTGTCTACTACGTAATTGGAGAAAAAGGTGTAGCCAGTGCAGAGAGGGGCGGGGATTCCTTTAGCTGGGCGGACTTGAGTGGTGGAGTGTGGCTTTGTGGTGTGGAAGGGGCGGGTCTTAGCTGGGTGGACTTAAGGGGCGGGGCTATAGTATGGTCGAGGAGGAGCTAAAATAAAGGGGCGGGGCTGTGGAGTGGTTAGGTCTGGCCAAGAACTGGAGTGTTAGGGTTAAGTTGTATTAAAAGTTATTTATTTAGCATCTTTTGTGTATGTAGCATGAAGCCACTTGTCCCTGCCCTAGGTACCTTACTAGATATTGACATGACGGTTGGTGGCAGAGACAAACTTGGGAAGTGTATGTGATTGTTTTGGTTGTATGTACTTAAGCTTAGTTGCATTAGGGAGGGAGTTGAGGCGAGGCTAGTGCAAAGATGGTGGAGCTTTGTATAGTGGTCAGGCTTACTGTAGAATCATAGAGTTGGAAGGGTGATCCACTGCCAAACTGCCCTTAAGCATTTCTCAGCAAATAGGATATAGTGTGAAAGGCTTTGTGGCAAAGGTAGGTTTTAATAAGGTTTTTAATAAGGAACTGGTTGGTGACATAGTCACCAGGCTGGGTGTATTAAAGCTAAAAAACCCAAAACCTAGCACCTTGATTTCCTCACTGATCCCTCCCCTGGGAATTTATTTATTTATTTAGAAATATATAAATTTGTTTTGTGGATATGTCCAAGTGGTTTGTAGATTCCACAGCATCAGGGCTGCTGTGGAGAATGAAAAAGCAAGATTAACTTCCAAGCATCTTAAGTGCCATAGGGGAGGAAATGTTCCCTGAGACAATCAGAAGCCCACTGAAGGGTAAGACATAACCATCCTCTTTGACAGCACAGTCCTTCAGTTGCCTCTTTCTGCCTCTCCAGCTGATATTTATGAGAAAGCAGCAGAGGAGCTGGAGAAGCAGGGCTTTCACTGCGAATGTCTGGGCGGTGGCAGGATCTCCCACCAAAGCGGAGCAAGGAAGATCCACGTTTATGGCTACTCCGTGGTAAGGATGGGAAGCTTGTAGGAAACCCCTGTCGGCTTTTGACTTGGAGGAAACCTGCTTTGGTGGGTGGCTGGGCTAGATGAGAGAGTCCATATTAGCGAGATGAATGCTGACAGTGGGTCAGCTGGTGTGCAGGCTCTCGGCTGCTGGTGCTGGGGACCATACAAGAGAACAAACACCCAGCCAAGGGAGTCTTGGCACTCTTGAACTATAAAAAGGTCTGTAGAGATGATGTCCCAGCAAAGTATAGTTGGGATTTTAACAGTGCTGGCAGCTTAACTAGAGTCATGGCATTTGCAAAAGGGCCGTGCGTGCCTGCGTCGTGAGAACACTAGGCCTCTCTGTGTGTTGCTACTATGACTAACAATAGCCATAAATCTTTTTCAGGGCTTTGGCCGAGCGAAACACTCCGTGTCTACAGAGAAGCTGAAAGCCAGATATCCTGACTATGAGGTCACCTGGACGGACGAAGGATACTGACGGCAGTAGATTCTGCCCTGGAGACCCTCATTGCTTGCTTTGCCTCCTCACATTCTAGCTGGAGCTGGGTAGCACTGCATGAACTGAGACTACCAAGAGAAGTGGGTCGGTTTGCATGAGGACACGTCGGCCTTCGAAGCTGCGTCCGTCTCCTGTAGACTGTGCCAAACCTGTGCGTGAACAGAAAGAAATAAACAGTGACTGGCATGACTTTGGTTCTTAACGTGTCGTCTCTGTTACGTGCCCTGCGGGTGGCTTGTTTTCTTTGATAATCTGTAGCAATTGAGCTTAAAAAGGAAGTGTAGTAACGAGAACGATGGCCAGGCAAATCTGAATCAACAGACATGCGAGGAAGGACAGACACTTGAGCTGAGAGGTGAGGCAGGGATCGGGCAAAGGAGCGTCGGGTGGATGTGGAATGCCCGGAAGGCCAGTCTGTTTCTTAGATGCGGAAGGCAGTGGCAGTCTGGACTGCAGGCAGAACAGTGGCAGCCTGGCTGCTCTGATGAAGTTTTCCTGTGGCTGCAATGTCCTCAATGCTCAGGCTTCTGACTCCTCCACCCTCCGCTACCACCATCTTAGCTTCAGGTTCTTAACTGCCCCCCAGCTGTGCTTGCTGCCATTGGCAGCTTTTTCTTCCCTTCTTCTGACAGTCTCTGACGATCTCTTTGGTGAAGGCATTTCAGGAGGAGCAGGTAAGATGATGCAGGAAAGGTTTCGTTGACAAGTGGCCAGGACGGTGCATAGACGGTGATTCTGTGATAGCACAGATCTGTGACAAAGGCAAAGAACTTCTTTGCTCCACACAGAATTGGCTCACAGAATTTTCTGCCACAGGCTGTGATGCTGTCTTTTAACTTCAATGGTTTTAAAAGCAGATTAGACAAATTCACGGCTGAGAACTTCCTTAGACCATGGTGAGAACTTCCTTAGACCATTCCTTAGACTTTTCACTATGGTGTCCAGATAGAACTTACATGTTTCATGGCATTCTACCTCTGAATGGTTGCTGGAGGCTAGCAGCAGCAGCAGCAGCAGCAGGGGAGGACTGTTGGTCTCATGTTTTGTTTGTGGGCTTCCTGGTGGCATCTGGTTGGCCACTGTAGAGAAACAAGGTGCTGGTCTTTATGGACCAGATCCGATCCACAAGGGCTATGATGTCTTTGTACGCCTCTCCTTGGTTGTGAAATGTTCTGCGTCAAAAACACACAGTGTGTGTGCGCAACCCAATAAAGAGGGAAGGGGAGCGGCCGGGACCCCTGCTGAGCATCCCACCCTATGTCTACCCCAAAAGTGCTCATCCAAACTGCTGAGGGCCTTTTGCATGGCTCAGGGGATCATGTTAAAAGATTGGCTGCTGCTTTAGTCTAAGTTTCTGGGATAAATGATTGGGGAGGGGGGGAGGTGCCAGCATCCACCACAAATGATAGAAGGGCTGTGGGAGCAAAGGGGGAGGGGGAGTGATGGCGGTGTACAGTCAGGCTGGATATTGCACTGAACGTGTTACTGGGGCTAGCAGACTTTTGTCTTATTCAGTAAGTAGCCAGATGGGCTCATAGCATGAAGCAGGGAAGGGTGTAGCCCCCTTCCACATTCCTGATCCGGATCTCTTGCACATGCCCTGTGCAGGAATTATTTGCCCTGAAAGGGGGGAAAAACTCATTGGTGGCAACCAAAGGGTGTTTTTCCCCATGATGAATAGAAAGTATGAGGTGGTAGCAAATGGGATCATAGCGGGGTGGAAGGCGACACACCCTCCCAAGTCTGCAGGCTGTATCTTACTGCTATTTACTGGGCAAAACGAGCCAGATTGTCTTAATCACGCATGGAAGGAAACGTCTAGTTTAACCCACCGAGTGGGCCTGTTATTGTTCACGTATTGAAGAATGGGGGTGCTGGAGTTTGTGACAACCTGCAGACCAAGCACCCCCTTCTCTGGCTGCTGGGTGTGAGAGAGTGACCTGGGTGTGTCCGTTCTGAGATCTTGCCGGCGCAGCTTCCCCAATGGAGGCGAGTCCATGCGATCACCCTGCAGTGACGGCAGGCTCTGGCCTCCCGTTTATGGCTTGATGGCCATAAAACGTTGAGGGTCCAAGGCCGACTGCTGGGAAATGAAAACTGCTGGATAGCTTGGGCTTGAGCAAGAGAGTCATGTGGTGTGTTGTTGGGTTGGAGGAGAAAAAAAATCTTGCCATCTCTGCTCTGCCTTCAGGTGGATTAGTGGCAGCACTTAATAAACATAAACCTAGATGGAGGCATCGGAGGGAGGGAAGGAGGAGGTACACTGTGGCGTAATGGTTCGAATGTTGGACATGGATGACGCGGGGGGGGGCTGCAGTTCAAGGATTGTCTACATGGACTGGCAGCCGCTCTTAAGGGTTTTAGAGCACAATCCTATGCATGAATACTCAGAAGTAAGTCCCAGTGCGTTCAATGGGACTTACTCCTGGGTAAGTGTGTCGAGGATTGCAGCCTTAGGCAGGTAGGGGTGTTTCCCAACTCAACTTGGAAGTGCCGCCAAGAGATTGAATGTGGGACATTCCACATGCAAAGCAAGTGCTCTGCTTCTGAGCGACAGTCCCATCCCCTGGACTCTGGGTTCAAATCCTTGCTGGTCATAAAGCTTGGTGGGTGACTTTGGGCCAAGCCCTGGAGAGGGCCCGTCGCTCAGTGGTGGAACACACATTTTGCATGCGCAGGTTCCTTGCATACCAAGACCACCACCTTTCTTAATGCCTGTGTGCCATGGCACTTATCTGTCACTTTCCCTGTTTGATAAACTTCTCCAAGTAGCCTTATAAAATCTGTTTTAAAAAGTCAACCAGTAGGTGCAATTAGAAGAACAATAAGTTGATGTATAAACAGAGCTGATAAATAGCAGGCGATGGCTTAGAATCTGCAGAGCACAAGAAAACTTGGTCCGGGCACCAAAACAGCGTCAGTTCAAACCGCAAGCAAATGAAATGGTTTCGAGCCGGCCACCTAGGAGGCAGCACCAAGTGAGCATCCCTGCAAAGGTCGCTAGTAGTGTTATAAAGATCGTACCTGGTGTGGCACCAGCAGTGAGCGTGTATTGGTGCAGCTTGGCTCGCTTTCTTGAGCTCCTGGAGAGAGCTGGCCTGCTGCTCTCTAGTCCACCCCCTTAGCGCCGAGTGTGGCTGCCCTCTTCCTGCTGTGCTTGCCTGCCCTGTGACCCAGGGTGTCCAGAGCATTTTGCCCGTATCCTGCAGGCGATTGCAGGGCCTGCCGCAACTCAGAAGCAGAGCAGATAAAGTGAGGTTGAAGTCCAGGGTGCAGCTACGTTGGAAGAACCTGCTCTCCATTCCCTGGAGCCCTCGTTCTGCCTGCTGGCTTGGCCTCCCTGCCACATGCTGCCTCCAGGGAAGCCAGGGTCTGGGTGGCTCCCATGTCTGATCCTCTTGGGGCTTTCAGGTATGTTTTTCCCAAAGAAGATGCCATGATGCTCGGGGGGGGAGTGGGGCAGTGCTGAGTGGTAGAGCACTTTGTCTGCAGAAGGGCTGGTACCTGTGAGCATCCCCAGACAGGACTGGGAGAGACCCCGACCAAACTCGGGAACACCGCAAGGTCCTGCCTGTGGCGCTCCAGTGCTAAAGAGACACACATGCTATGCCACCCACGCTGTTGTCATTTTGAAGCTGGCTTGAGGGGTTCCAGGGGGAATGAAAGGCAGAGGGTAAGTGAAGTCTTTAAAACTCGCCAAATAGACCGCTGTGCATAGCTCCATTTTGAGAAGCGAGAGAGGAGACCACTGGCTGCCATCAGGGTCTCCTGGATAGCTAGGGAGCCCCTTGGTCCACCTAACACAGGAGCTCTCTCTCTCTCTCTCTCTCTGTGTGTGTGTGTGTGTGTGTGTGTGTGTGTGTGTGTGTGTGTGAGAGAGAGAGAGAGAGAGAGAGAGAGAGAGAGAGAGAGAAACAAGGCATTTGGCTGACTCCGACCCCTTGGACCAGTGCATGCCACATTTGCGTTTGTCATGGAGCCCCGTCTTCATTTAACCTGCTGGAGATTCGTGGGACGTTTTAGTTTCTCATGCGTTGGTGCCAAGCCATACAGCGCACCGAGCCATCCCCACGCTTGTCCAACAGGGAAATCCAGCCCCGAACCGAAACCACCGGGGTAAGCGCCAGTGTTGACATGCAGGTGTTCAGGTGGCTGGATTCTTTTGTGTGTTCCATTTTCAGCCTTCGAGCGACACTTCCCACATATGACCCAGAGAACGTGCGGGAGGCTCACAACCCTCTTGCCTCCCTCCAATATATTTTAATTCTGTGTTTGATTTTTCCCATTTACCTCTTAGCCGGACCCTCGTTTCTCGTCCAGGCGGTCTTTGTCAACAGATGCAGGACTCCCAACGTGTGCAATTTTGTCTGTGACTGCTGGGACTGTTCAGATGAAAACCAGTGTGGTAAGTCCTCCTTTTCCTCTGTCCTCTCCTTGGGAATCCCTAGTGGATTTTATTGTTTTTAAATTTGTTTATGTATGGTTATGTATGGTTTAAATTTATTTTATGTATTATTTTTAATTATGTATTTTAACTTTTGTTGTAAGCCGCCTTGAGCATTTACCTTTCGGCATAGGAAAAGGCGGGATATAATTTTTTAAAATAAATAATGGACTTGCGACTTTTGGTGTCTCAAACGCCCTGCTGGGTCAGACTTGACCCCAGCTACACCAGCATCCTGTTCCTCATGCTGGCCAACCAGTTGTCTCTGGGGAGGCCACAACCCTCCAGTGCTCTTTGCCCCAGCATTTGCTCTGAGGTAGACTGCTATGTATATGGAGGTTCCATTGCTGACTATCATGGCCAATAAGTACATCAGAAGGTCCTACTGGAGCAGACCAAAGCGGGTTCATCTTTCCCACAATGGCCAACCGGATGCCTGCTGGAAGCCCACAAGCAAGGTGTGAAGGCACCAGCTTCCTCTGTTGGATCCCTCGCACCTGGTGTTCACAGGTAGACTGCCTCTGAACATGGGGGTTCATCAAGCTATAAGACTGTTGATAGTCCTCCATGGTTTTTGGTAATCCTTTATTTAAAAAACAAACATACATGTGACTGAAACTTGCAACAACAAATTTGAAGTTGGAATCAGGTGTCTAGAGCAGGGGTTCTCAACCTTTGGAGGCCTGGGCACCCCCTATCATGGTCCAATTTTCTGAAGTACCCCTTGCTAATTAACTGCTAATTAATTGAATTAATCAATTAATTAATTAGGTAATTAATCGTTAAATAAAATACTAAAACAATTTTAAATGTGAACAAATGTCTGATTTGTGTGTGTGACAGACAGACAGACAGGCACGGATCTCTTTTTTTTTCTCCAAGTCACACTTCCCAAAATCAGCTCCTCCCTCCCTACCCCACCAAAGTACATTTTCCAAAGTACAAAAATAAGCCCCAAACCAAAATCAGAGAGACAGAAGGGCTCCGAAAATAATTACAATTTAAAATCCATGTTAATTAACACTTAATTAGCTGCTGATGGGGCAGATAAGGGGCAGGACTTGGTGTACCCCCAGCAAGAGGTCCGTGTACCCCTCGCCTAGGAGTACCCTTACCACAGGTTGAGAACCCCTGGTCTAGAGATAAGAGGCTTCTCTGGCATAATGCAGGGACTGGGCTGACTGGCCCAGAGAGGCATCATTCATGTTTCCCGGTGTTGGCTGGTGTGGGGGAATGTAAGCGAGAAGCCACCAGCCGTCCCTCCTTCTCCATTCCCTTCAGGTTATCAGAAGGATTCGGAAGTTCTGGGAACTCCGTTCACCTGCGACTTCGAAGGCAGCAGCTGCGGCTGGGAGGATGTGAGCACCACGGCCTACCAGTGGACTCCAGCTCAGGCCAGTATCTCGACATGGGGGGCAGAACCCCCCTTTGACCATACTCGGGGCACCGATCAGGGTAAGCAGTTCTTGGGCACCGTTATAGAAGTTGGAACCAAGGGCTGGGAGTGCTTCTACCACAGCAATGTGCAGGGGGAGAACTCAGCATCGCATGGATCTGTGTTTTTAAAAAAACCAAGCTTCTAGTCCATAGTGGCCAGTGCCTAACGGAGTCTCAGAAAATGAAAGCAGGGCTGAGCCAGGCTTTTAATTGCTGGGGCAGGGGGTTGACCTCTGCATATAGGGTGACCTCTGCATAGCCACTTGCCCTTCTTACCTAGTGGACGCAGGATAAACAACCTGAAAGACAGCAAATATATGCAGATGTGCTTGAGCTACCTAAATGGCCTTTTGGGCCCAGGCTTTGGACTCCTCTTCACTGCAAGCAATTTGGATTTTTGTTTACAGGTTATTAACAGCCTGTGGTCTGAGTGGGGGAGGATTGCTAGTGTATTTTCAAAAACCAGGCATCCCCCTGCCTGGGTAAGTGAGAAGACGCAGGGCTGGCAGGAGCCAGAGTGGGGAATGGGTGGGTTGCAGGCAGAGTTGGGCAGGATTTGGAGTTCTGGCTTGGGAAGCTCAAGAACTGGATGCCCAGTAGCAAGAGCGGGTGGTTGGGCTTCAGGCCAGCAGGGATCTCCAAAGGAGGCAGAGCACACCCTTGGGCAACAGACTTCGAGATGCATGGGGCATTTTGTTTCCCCGATTGCAGCCTCTTCTTCCTCCATTTAAGTGAATGCAGCAGAAATGTTTGTTTGCTTGTATGGAGCAGGGGAAAGGCCCTAGCTGGGAATCTTCTTTGGGGGGGGGGGGGACAGTGCAGTCCTTCCATCCTCTGCCTTGTAGTCTGTTTCCCCAAAGATTTGGCGGCAGTGAGGGAGATGTTGGTGTCTTCCCAACCAGTTTTCCTAGTTGCACCCTTCCCTGCTCTGTTCAGTTGTCTCGGGCAATGGAAAGGGGTGGAAATGAGAAAACTCTCAAGGAAGAAACATGATAGCTCCCCTCTCAATATAATGACATGGGGGGGGGGGGTTCAAGATGAAATTCTGACCCAGAGCAGCAAAATAGCTCAATGCAGCCTGTCTGATGAGGTTTGGTTAAACTGGCTGGGTGGGTAATAATGGTACTATTTTTTTTTTTCGTGTGGCTGTGGAGAGGCAAGCACCTTGGGCCTGCAGCCTTTCTCCCACAGCCGTTCTTGGCGTTTCCGCAGGCTGGTACCTGATCACTACGAAGCAGAGGGTCAAGCCGTCGGCCACAGCCAGGCTCCAGTCCCCACTGATGCAGGAGGCGGCTGCCACGTGCGAGGTCCGGGCTTGGTATCACCTCTGGGGACCAGGTCTGTGTGCGACAGGCCGGACGTCCCGGTGAGGGTGGGTGGGATAGACAGAGGCTGGCGGTGGGGCTGTAGCTCCGTGGCTGGGAAGGACCCCTGGCCGAAGCCCTGGAGAGTGGCTGACCTAGACGGACCACCAGTCTGTCTCGGGGGGGGGGGGAGGCAGTTTCTGTAACAGCTTCACAGCAGGCAGACATTCAGCAGGTGGTGCTGATCTGTGCTTGCATCTCCCAACGGTGGTTTTAAAAACAGCTCCAAGGACCCCCCTGAACTGAATTGAAGTGACCGTGCTGGGTGGGGGTGGGGTTTAACCCTTTCCTCCTGGAGTTGGGAGATTGGATTGTGGATCTCTTCTGCCATGTCTCTTTTGGCCAGCCAGAAATATAGACATCCCAAAGAGGAATGCTTTTTAACAAAAATAATCCTACTTTTCCATTCTAAAACAGAATGCCCTGAGTGACTAAGAATCGCAAGAATTAGAACATGAAAACCATTTTCAGAGTTAATGTGCCAGTAGCAACCTAGAGAGGTCACAGCAGAAAAACCTAAATTGCCAGACATGTTAAGAGAGCTGCTGAAACAAAATCGTTTTCAGTCGGTGACAGAACATGGAAACGGGTGAGGGCCAACAGGATCATGAGGCAGGGAGTTCCATACGCTAGGTGCCACTACAGAGGAAGCTTCATCGCTGATGCAGTTGGGAGTCTCTGTGGTGCAAGTGACAAGAAATTCTGGTTGCCCCATTAATGCAGGACTCAACGACACGCACAGCCCGACGTTGACAGTGGAGCTGACCCATGGAAATAACACTGTGACGTTGTGGCGGAATCCCCCAAGCAGTGTTTACCCCTGGCGGGAGCTGGTCACATACACGGGCCGGATACAGGGAACGTTTCAGGTACCTGGTTTAGGTTTACATACATTTCCTTCACGATAAAATCAGACTCGGTTCTGATTCCCTGAACAAACTAATTTCCCGGAAGGCTTCCTGGAGCCCAAAGTATCCATGCTTGGAGGAGTCTGTTGCATGACTGCAGGACTTCCTGGTCTTGCTTCTTTCTGGTCCTCCTCCCCTCGGGTCCTTGTGGATTGTTCAGTCACACCTGAGAAAAGGAATTGGCAGCATTCCCTGCCCACAAAGGAGGCTTCCTGTCGGTCTCTTTAAGAGTCGCTGCTCTGGACTGACCTCTTTCCAGTCAGGCTGGCAAAGTATGTCCTGCAGAACTGCGGAGGATGGAGAGGTTTTCTTAAGCTTTGTGGGAGCAAGAGCAAAATGTGGGACATGGCTGTAGGAAGGCAGGAGGACGTGGTGACGCGAACAGCAGTGCACCCCTAAAAACGACGGTGACTCCTCTGTCCTCTGCAGATAACCTTCTCGGTGACCCAGGCGTTCTCTGAGACGGTGCAGCTGGCACTAGACGATGTGGCCTTCAGGAACTGTGGCTTCTCGCGTAAGTCCCAGTCTCGACTTTCCCTTTCTCCCACGGAGGCCGTTGTTGCTGCAGGGAGGGAGAGAAGAAAGTCCTCCACTCTGGCTGAACCGCCATGAAAAGTCCTTTGGCTCAGTTCACCGGTAACAACCAAGCTGCCGTTTTTGACTGCTGTGACTCAGGCTTGCCCGTTCTGGTTTTCCGTGGATCCTGTCCCTCCCTGCTCTTCCGGGCAAGGCAGGGGAGCTATCCAGCGGGTCAGGGGGCCCAGTGCCGAGCTGGAGAGTGGCTCTCCAGAGGGCAGTGAGAACCAGGAGCTGGACTTACAGAGGCAGTTGCACCAGCAGCTTCCGGGCAGTGATTCCTCGCCCTCCGTGGGGTGCTAGACGGGTCCTGGTCCCAATTGTGTGCAGCTGGTCGGGGTTTCTGCTGCCCATCTCTGAACTGGGGTGCCTAGTGCTGCACCACTGCGTCCGAGCTCCAGCTTGGGCTCGCTGTTGTCTCTGTTCTGGCGGTTCCAGTGGTGGTCATGGGGGGGAGGGGGTGTCGAGTGTGAGACTGGGCACGCTGGTCTCCTCCATTCTGCAGCTTCCCTGGGTGGCTGTTGTCCTGAAATATAGCCCGACACGCTCCATCATATCCTGCTTCAGTAACTGCGTCTGAGCCATCCCCACGTTTCGCCCCCCCACATTTCTTAGCTTCCCAGCCCTGTGGTCCTGATGAGACCCCCTGCGAACACGGTGGGTGCGTAGCCAACGACCGACTGTGCGACGGGACCAGGGACTGCAAGGATGGGCTTGATGAAGCCAACTGTGGTGAGTGTCTGCATCAGATGGGGGATGAGCCAGGCAAGGAAGCCCCTGCCCCATTGCCGCATGGCTGGGATGATGCATCGCAGCTCGCACATGGGGGTGGGTGGTCTGTGAGCAGCTAGCTCTGCTTCCAAGCCAAGCAGACACATGCAGACTGCTGCAGTCTGAAAAAGAAAAGTGAGTCTATTCACGGCAAGCCGACTTGGACATCCACTGTTGCATCATGTGCCCTGGCAGACTCAGTGCTTAAGGGATGGGGGGAGGAGGGCAATGAATGTAGTTTACAAGTCCTAGCTCCCCAACTCCCTACATTTCCAGCCAAGCTGTGCCCCCACTGCCAGCCCCTAAAAATATCCATGTAATATTCCACAAATATTTAGTGTCCCAAAAAGATAGGGGACTTGGCCCTCTCTGGAGCCCCCATCATTCTAGATTAAGAGGCGGCGAACCGCATTTGCCCCTGCCATGCCGTGTACTCGCCAGGTGCCCTGAGGCCTGGACCATTTCTGCTCAACCTCAGTCTTTCCTGTCTGCGATATGGGGATAATACTTGCCTTACAGAGATAACAACTTGATAATCCATGTGAAGTGTTTTATGCGCTCAGACAGCACATGCAAATGTTTTATTCTGTCTTTCTTTAAAAATAAACGAAAATGCTCTTAATTCTCAGCCTTGCTGATTGAACTTGGCTTCTGCCGATTTAATCAACTAAGCGTGCAGTGCAGCCCTCCGTATTTCCCACCACAGTTTTCAGGGCATTGGGAGGATGGTGTTTTTAGGCTGCTGTTTCAAAGGATTGACACTGTCTCTTTCTCCCCTTTTAGATGCGTTTAGCTTCTGTTCCTTTGAGAATGGGTGGTGCAACTGGCTGGAGGAGTTCAAGGACTTTTCCTGGGTGAGGAACTCCAGCCTCCAGGTGGTCCCATATCACGCATGGCCCACGCGGGACCACAGCACCAACACGCGGGCCGGTGAGTTTAGAAAAATGCTACGATATGATGCTTTGTGTCTCGACTAGCAGTTCAGCTCAGGGATCAGTTTCTGTTGCCCAAATTCTTTCCTGGAACACAGGATTTAGTAACGGAGAAGAGGGGGGAGCCCCTGAGCATGGGAAGAATTCCTGCCTTTTACTGCTTCACTACCATAATCCATTTTGGGGTTTAATGAGAAGGGCTTTCAGGTCAGAGGGTGTGACTTCTAGGTAAATGGGCTTCTAGGGCCCCTATTCAAAGGTTAACCACTGCCTTACTTCTTTATAATAAATATGGGGGAACATTTTTGAATGCTCCTCCAGGCTTTTATTTAACCCCCCCCCCCAACCAAATCCCTATAAGGATTGAAAGCACCTCGGGGGGAGGGGACGACTCCCTGCCCTGCTGGTTTTCTACTTGCAGTGATTTTTTTTTTTAATGGGGGGAACATGTGATCCCTTACCCACAGTCCTAAGTGGTCTACTGCCTCCTCCGCCTCGAAAGGTGCTTTCAACGTCCTGTTTTGAAAACCTGCACGGTCAGCAGCTACTCCTTCTCTGATCTTTGGAGCCTGAAAAAGGGAACCTGCTGCCCCCATGAGCCTTTGCAAGACATGCCAGGGGTTTCAGGCCCACGGTGCTTTGCGTCACTCTCCTCTGTGTTGGAGACCTCTTGCCCCTTGGCTGTCATCATAACGCAACAGGCTGCTCTGCTGGAGAACCTCTGGCCACTCTAGAGATAAAGAGATTATAGGACATGCTCTAAGCTGGAGAGGCTGGAACTTGCCATCATTAACTGTGCCGTTAGGCAAGAGTTCTGGGAAAAGGTCTGCAAGTGGGGCTGGGTGTGTCTCCAGGGAGGGGGGGCACAGCTCATGGCTCTTCCCAGCCTCCCTCTAAATAATCACTGTTGTCTGGGGCCAAGCCTGTCTTTAGCACCTTCTCGATTTCTGCATATACTTCCTCCCCTACTCATTGCTTGCTGGAGGCTGGTTTGAAAGTTGGTACAGTCCTCGTGCAGGGACTGTACCACTTCCATTCTCATGTGGGGGTCGTTGGTTTGCAAATGCTCCGGTCTGAACGTTCTGCCCCATGTGAAAATCTTCCTCTTGATGCCTGACTTGGTGAGTCCCCGTTTCTCTTGGGCATGATTCGGTTGTTTTTCTTTCTACACGGGGAGTGGTTTTCAAACAGGTGACACCCCCCCTCCTTCTCCTCCTTGTCTCAAAGCCAGTCCCAGCGTGATGATGACTGTACCGTCTCACAGGAACGCCTTTGACATCGTGGTGCTGGGTGGCAATCCTGCAACAACGTGTGGGGCTGGCAAAGAGGGTTTTGGAATTGCAGGTGTGGAGAGGGTTGGGGGCAGAGATGCGTCCCTGTCGGGGACTCTCTGGGGACAGCGGTGGTGCCCTTGTGCTGTTTTGCCATTGCTCCCCACAGGCTATTTTGTCTTTGTCAACAATGGGCCCCTGACTCTGCACGGGGGGAAGGCTTGGCTGGCCAGCCCATTTCTGAAGTCCAACGGATCCTGCTATGTGAGTTCATGCTTCCTTGTTGCTTTCATCACCGGGGCGGGGGGGGGGGAGCATTACCATTTTTTTTTAAAGGAACTAAATTAAATGATTTTAATCAGAAACTACTGGGAGGGGAAAAGCCTGACTGCCCCACAAATTGGCTACCTGGCTAGTTCTCCCTACAATTTAATGGCTGCTGTAATGGCTTCTTCACAATCTTGAGCCCTGCTGGATTAGCCCAGAGGCCCACCTAGTCTTGCATCCTGCCTCCAGGAAGCACACAAACTGGACGTAAAGGCGGTGGGGCCCTCTCCTGTTTGTACCTTAGCAACAACTGGGGTAGGCTACCTTTGTACATGGAGGCTCCACATAGGTTCAATCTAGTAGAACGAATCTCAGGAAGTAGGTGATGGGAAGGACAGCGTTGACAATCCTGGACTAGATGGTCTGAACCTATGAAGCGTCCTTGTCCTGATTCGAACCCTTGGCAGTTTCTGTAACGGCTTCATAGCGGCCCCATCTAGCTCAGTATTGTCTGCTCTGACTGGCAGCAGTTCTCTAGGGTTCCAGACAGAGGAGGGTCTTCCCAGCCCTGCCTAGAGATGCTGCCAAGGACTGAACCTGTATTTCCCACCAGGCAGTGGCCTGACCCCTTTGTGTGTAGTGGGGAGCCAGATGCCTTCCTGAGACGTGCACCTGACATTTCTTGTCTTCTCACCTTGCCCTTGCCAAGCTTCCTTGGAAGCTGGATTTCCCTGGAACACGGTCTGGAGAGGCGCCTGGCGAGGTGGCTGACCTCACACTGGGGGGGGGGCCTCCACCGACGTCCGCCTCTTCCCCACTGGTTGCTTTGCCTCATTCCAGCTGGTGCTCTACATCCACCTTTACGACTCGGACACGAACAGCTTGAACATCTATTACCAGACAGCAGGAAATGTGACGCAGCTCGTCAGGAGCCGATCCGGAGACTTGGGCGATTACTGGTTCCGGGAGAAGGTGGACTTCAACCTAGCGGAGGAGGAGTTCCGGGTGAGTTGTGAAGGTGGGCCTTCATCAGAGGCGTGAAAATGGCCACATCGCTATTGATTGGGGGGGGGGGGCAAAAGGCAGCTGTCTGAGTCGGTGGTCGTCTTGCAAGAGGGCCCAGCAGGCGAGGGGGGGGCAAGTGAGCAACCAGGATCTTCCTGCCTGGGGTCGGAGGATCAGCCTGTGCTCCCACATCCTCGTCCCCCCCCCCTACTTTCCTGCCCAGCCAGCTGGGAGGAAGGTGTGGCAGGAAGTGAGTCTGATTTCCTTAAGAAGAATACATGTTTGAAAGGCAGAGTGGGGGAGAGAGAGGAGGCAGGTGGGTGGGAGACCAAGGGGGGCTTGGCCAGAGCAACCCTTCCAAAGCCTCTGGCAAGATTCCCCACATCTCAGACCTCCAGCCCCGGCTGCTGCTCGAACCGTGCCGGCTGGAGCCTCAAATCAAAACGGCGGCAGCAGCAGCAGCACTGCCGTGATGCCCCTGAGGTCGGTTTGAGACCCTCTTCCAGTCCCGGCTCATGATGCACTGAAGACCTCTGATCTTTGTGTTCGCTATCGGACGACAGTCTTGTTTTCCTTGTGTAGTAGTAGTATTGATCTAGGGCAGCCCATCAGCCTGCAGTAAAAAGATGCCGAGGGGCTTGTTATCTGGATAGGCAGCAGTGTGTGAAATGCTGCAGGGAAGCTCCCAAGCAGGATCTGATGGCAATAGCTGTCCCCTAAACATTGCCCCTCCTGTGGTGCTTAAGGGCATAGGAGCCTTGCTGGGGAAAGGAAGTTGGCAACCAGAAAAGTGGGCTGAGCAAGGAATTGGCGCTGCTCTCTTGCCCGTGTTGACTGGGTGCCGTTTGCTCTCTCAGATCCTCATCGAGGGGGTGATTGGAACAGGGCGCAAAGGCAACATTGCCCTGGATGACCTGATTCTGTCCCCTGGTTGCGTAGAGCATGACAGTGAGTATGGAGATGGGGGAAATGGTGTGTGCACACATGGGATGGGGGTGGTTCTTGAATACGTGCCACTCCCTAACCCCTTTGCCATTCCACGTATGACAGCTTCACTACTGTTGCAGGCTCTCCATTCCCTCTGCCGGGGAACACCTCCAGGTTTGGCCGAGAGCCCTGCAGGATTGTCGTATTTATTTGCAAATATACAAACCGAACAGTAGTGAAATCAAACCGGCTCTCCTTTGGGTAGGCCCTCAAAGCTGTACCCCTAGTTCAGGTAACTCTAGCTAGAAATTCTCATCTCTTCCTCTTGTTAGACAGACAGCCACATACCTCTTGCATGCAACCCCCCCCCCCCCCCGCCCTACTGGGTGTCTCATTCAAGCATGCAGAGATCCATCCATCAGATCCCCATCCACCAATTCTAAACATTGGCTCCCACTGATGCCACATCCACGGGCTATTGACCAGCAGCCAGCCCTGACAATACTATCTTACCTGGACCTCTGTTGCTATCTTCTCCTTGCGAAGGAGCAGAGCTGAGTTGCATAGTATGTTTTGGAAATCCTAACCCAGGCCCCTGCCCATCTGGGGAGAAACCAGTCCACGTAGTGAGCATATGCGGCTGCTGCCATTCCGAGTCAGATCCTTGGTCTATCTAGTTCAGCAGTGTCTAGGCACTGACCCGCTGCAGCTCTCCAGGGTCTCAAATGGAGAAGGGTGTTTCCCATCACCTCCTGCCTGATTCTTGCGACTGGAGATGCTGCCAGGGATTAACCTTCTGCATGCAGAACAGGGATGGCCGTGCCCCTGAGCTGAGGTCCTCGCTGCAGCTCACACCAAGCCTAGCTTCTGTGACGGGAGGGTCTCTTTCCGTCTCCCATTCAGGTGCATTTCCTGTCACCCCTGAGTTGGGTACCCCCAGCCTCTGCAGCCCGGACCAGTTTGCGTGCGACGAGACTTGTGTCAGTGTGGAGCTGGCCTGTGACTTTAAGGCCGATTGCCGTGATGGCTCCGACGAACGGCACTGCGGTAAATGTCCCTGCAAAGGGATGCCGTCCAGCTGGCCCAGAGAGCCGCTTGCAAAATGGGAAGACAGGCGTTGATTCCAAGGAAGGGAGTTGCACAGGCGTACGCCAGGCATGGGGAGTTCAGAAGGCTCTCCAAGACGCGCCTGTTCTGTCAAGGGTTTGGGTTGGGAAGCTGAGCTGGAATGCTGGAGAGAGAGAGGAAAATGAGGAGCTGAGGATAATAGCAGGTACCCCACTGAAAAGACTTTTGTCGCCCAGGAGCCACCACATTTGCCGATGATGCCGGAGGATGGATGGATGTCAGCGTGGGGCGGCTAGAATGGACGGTCCAAAGAAACCATTCTCGGTTGAATGCTGCCGGTGAGAGCAGGGCGGTGGGAGGCTGTCGCGACCCACTGGCAGGGTGAGGAGGCAGGCTGTAGTCTCGCAGCCTCAGGGGCAAGAGGCCTTCCCCATAACCTCTGCAGTCAATCCACCTTTTCCCAGTGTCACCTACTGTGATTGGCAGAGGCCTTTCCCAACCTGTTGCCCGCTGAGCCAGGGCCCTGGGGGCTCTTGGAATAAGGTCAGGGACTTCGTGGAGGCTGGTTCTGATCCAGCATTCGGCGTTCCGATTGCTTGTCTGTATGACATGAACTTTGGGTCTTCTTTCCCCTTCAGGGTCCTTCTTCAGCCTCCAGGAAGCCCCGGGACAGATGCTGTCGCTGGCCAAGGCTGCCACCCCTGTCTTGGGCCCTTCGGGCTTGGCTTGCGCTCTGGAGATGAACTTCACCATTGGTCCTCAAGGTATCCACCGAGCCGGCTCTGCCTGTTGCCTGTCCTTGTCCACTGGCCCTGTGGGTGGAGCGCTCCCTCTCTGCCAGGACCGAGAACTGGAGGTGGCGCTGGCGGAGAAGCCTCCTCTCCCTCTGCCGGTGGCTCGTGCAGCTCGACTCGAGCATCACCTTCTTTTTCTAGGGTTACTCATTCTTGCCATCGCAGATGAGAGCCTGGGAACCCGTCGCTGGGTGTGGTATGAGCTGGGCGTTGGCACCACAGCGTGGAAGCAGGCCATGGTGCCTCTTGGGGCGTGGGACAGGCCCTTTCAGGTAGGGGGTGGTCTGTGACCCCCTCATTCTCCAAGAGGGGAGTGCGCAGTGTTGAGCAGGTGTGCCAGGAATGGCGTCCCCACCGGTGGACTTCTGCCCTGTTCCGCAACTGTCCACCCACAAGGGGGACCCCTGGCACACGGAACAATGTCTCACCTCTGGCTGCTTCTCTTCCTCCAGCTCGAGCTCCTGGCTCTGGACAGCCTCGAAGGCAGTGGGGAGGCCCTCCTCGCTATCCGAAACATTTCCTTTGTGAACTGCGATGCCAGCACCTCCCATGCGTTATCCTCAGGTACGGTGCTCCAACCTGACCTGCGCTTGGCTTGCCGTGTTCTGTGGTTGAGGTCGCAGTGCCCATTTGTGGCTGTCTAACCAGGGGGCAGTGTCCCTATTGCCCTACCTACCCTATAACTACATGACTGTTTTGAGGCAGGGACAGAAGTTGGGAGACCATTGGATTATTAAGTCCATCACTGTGTGTCCAGGCCAACATAGTTTAAATAAAACTATGACCAGAAGGGGAACCATGGTGGTGGTGTAGCAAAAACAGCAAATGTAGGCAGCTGCTTCTGCAGAGTCAGACCCTTGGTTCGCCTCACTTCGTAATGTCAGCACTGACTGGCAGCAGCCATCTAGGGTCCTCTTTCCCTGCCCTACCTTGAGATGCTGCCAGGGATTGATCCCGAGGCCTCCTGCATGCGAAGCAGGGGCTGGACCACGGAGCTCTTTGGAAGCTCTTTGGAAAAGAGCGTCTTGGAGACGATGGTTCACAAAAGCTTCTGCTGCAATAAACTGGTTGGAGCTTGAGGTGCTGCCAGACTCTGTTGCTGCTGTTAGTAAGAATATCAGAAGGAAGGTACAAGCTACACAAGTTAAACTTTGGCCAAGTTAGCCAAATAAGATGAAATAGCCGAGCCAAAGGAATTCAAAGAGCAAACCAGACGACCGGTGCCACCCACCAGTTTGGGTCAATCTGGTTGACCAAATGAAACGGGTGAAGCCAATGCAAGAGTTAAACAAGCCTAACAAATCAGACCAAACGGGTGTCAAATGGTTCAGTCAGATAGTCCCAAGCCTGGTTTTTAGAGAGAGGGAATGATAAATTTCTCCCCCCCCCCCTCAGTTCCCGGCAGTGTAATAATTTTAAGGAATGATCCAGGCACACAGCTCTGGTCGTACATGTAGCTTTGCACCTGCTCTCCCCCCACAGAGCTCTCCTGCAACTTTGAGAGGGACTGGTGTGCATGGTTCATGGAACAGGATGATGGCTTTGAGTGGGAGCGAAGGATGAGCCACGGGAGCAGTGTCGACCACACGACAGGCAGAGGTAAGAACAAGGCGAGACTCTCTTGGTGGGAGGCATAAGATTGTTGCAACGGCCCCCTTTGGGGCTTGGGGGCCGGATTCCAGATGTTTGGTTTTCAGTCTGTAATCTCCTCTGTCCAGCTTGAATCTGGGATGCTGATTTTTAGCATTACAGTGTTGAAAATGTATCAGTGCAACTTAAACTCTCACCCTCGTGATAAAATTCAGTTTGGAAAAACAGAAATCCCCAAAGCAGGTTTTTGATTGAGTCTCGAAAGGATGCCAGATTTCTGCTCAATGCTCCTTCTGCTCTAGAAGACCAAGCGCAGGCTGTCTCTTTGCAGGCTCTTTCCTGTTTGCGGATCCTCTTGGTCCCGGACTCCAAGGCTTGAGTGCACGCCTCGCTTCTTCCCCCCAAGTCCCCAGTGGCACGACATGCCTTTCCTTCTGGTACCGTATGGATGGCCCACAGATTGGTAAGACGATCTCTGCCAAGCGAAGGAAGGACTGGTTTGCAACCCAAACACCAAGGACTGGCAGGGTGGGGCAGTAAGCAGGGCAGGGCCACTCTGCTTGTGGGCTAGCCAGAAGCATCTGCTGGTTCGCTCTAGGAAGCAGAATGCTGATAGGTGCCTTGGGCCCAATTCAGCAGGGTGCTTCTTGTGTCCTTAATTTGTTGTTGCCTGCGCTGGCTGGCAGCAGCTCTCCAGGGTTTCGGTCAGTGAGCAAAGGGTCTTTTCCTGCCTGCCAGGGATTGAACCTGGGCCCTTCTGCATGCAAGCAGGGGCTCTGCCGTTGCCTCCTCCCCAACTCCTGCCCAGCAGTCCCGTCTTTTTGTCTTGAAGGTACCCTGAACTTGAAAGTGAAACGCGCTGGAGAACAAGAGCAATTGCTCTGGACCAGAAGGGGGAGCTATGGAGCTGTGTGGCACCGGGGATTCTCCACCATTGCTGCCCCCCAAACTGACCAGCATTACCAGGTGAAGGTTCCTGGGTCAGGGCACCTGGAGCAGAAATGTGAACCAATAAGCCAGGCTTGCTTCCCTCCAGGCACCGCTCATACATTCTCAAGCTTTGCACTGTGAGGACTAGAAATTTGAAGGGTTTAAAGAAAAAAAGAAGAAGCAAAATGAAATTCTTGGAATGCCAGTTATGGCAAAGAGCCACTTCTCATCTGCTTTGCCTCCCCTTCTAGATAATCTTTGAGGCTCTCCGGGATGGCTTCCTGGGTGCAATGGCGTTGGATGACATCGCTGTGGTGCCCGGAGCCTGCGCAGCGCAGAAGGAGTGCTCCTTTGAGGTGGATGACTGCGGTCTTTTGGTGAACAAGCGGGACACCTGGGTGCGGCAGAATGGGACTGGAGGCCAGGGCCCTTCAACAGACCACACTTTAGGCACACCTGCAGGTAAACTGTGCCAGTGCATCATACTTGGCTAATCCCAGGCTTAATTCCTTGATAAGGGCAGAATTGTGAAGGGTCCTGCGGGGTCAGGTGCAAGGTGGTGGATCTCGTCCAGTATCCTGTTCCCCAGAACGGCTAGCCAGATGTCTCTGGGAATGAAGGCAACAGCTTGTTCCTGTTATTTGTCCCCCTCCCCACATCTGGTACTGGAGGTAAGACTGCCTCTAGCTAAGTGGAGCCTCCATGCCCAAATAGGCACTGGTAGGTTTATCCTCAATGCTGGTAGGTTTATCCTCAAGGTAGGTTTATTCTCAAGGCTGGGAAAGATTGAAGGCAAAAGGAGAAGGGGAAGGCCAAGGATGAGATGGTTAGACAGCATCACCGATGCAACGAACATGAAAATGAGCGAACTCGGGAAGATAGTGGAGGACAGGAAGGCCTGGCGGGATATGGTTCATGGGATCACGAAGGGTCGGACACGACTTAACGACTGAACAACAACAACAACAAAGGTTTATCCTCTTCAAAATGTCATCCAAATGAGTGGCCGTGATCCTGTGAAATTTGACATGCAGGATCCATCTAGCCCAGTATCCGGATTCCGTCAGTGGCCCGCCAGATGCTCTGTAAATAATAATTACATTGAAGATGCTATGAAAATAATAATTAGCCAGTCTCCCTGCAGGGCATTACATGATCATCAACACCAGCTCAAGCGCTCTGCCCGCCGGGCAAAAGGTCAACCTGCAGTCTCAAGTGTTCTTGCCGCTGCTTCACACCCACTGCGTGACCTTCTGGTATCACCTGAGCGGCAGTGACCCAGGTGAGGTGGCAGCCCTGGAAGTGGGAAGGGTGTGTGTGGAAATGGCGCCCCGGCTTTCATGCAGGGAGGGGGCAGCCTGAGGATCGTTCACAAATCAGCAATTGCCTTGTGCAAGTGCAGAAGCAAGTTTGGAATGCAGCCTTCCGTGTCTTGGCAATCTCAGCTTTTGGCTTTGTAATAAAATAAAAAGGCACGTTTCTAGTTCTCAAGATTCCAGAGAGAAGCATGTCTCTTCTAAACACTTTTGTAATGTGTTCTGTTTTTACACACACACACACACACACACACACACACACACACACACACACACACACACACACACACACACACACACACACACACACACACACACACACACACACACACACACCCCTGTGAAGAAAAATGGAACACGTTGCAAAAGTATACATTGCAGAGTTGTGTTCTGTGTGTATATACACACACCCTACCTTGTGAAAGTGTGCGCGTGCACATATTCTCACCAATGGAGTTTTCTGGGCTCCTTGGCTGCATCCATGTCTATGGGTAGCCCTGATCCTGTGGCTTCTCTTGCTAGGATCTTTGCGCGCCCACGTGATGGAGGGGAATGCACAAAGGGAGATGCTGAGCATTGGCCCAGTGCAGGGGGAGGCCTGGCATCACGGCAGCTTCGAGGTGCAAGTCCAGCAGGAATGGCAGGTGGGTGTAGCCAGCCTTTTCCCCACCCTCTGCATCCCAAATGTAAATGAGAAGGAATACACAGCATATTTTCCCCAAGGCAGTGACAATGCGACCCCTGCGATACCCTCCCCAGGACAAATCGTCCTGATTTAAGGCTGCAGCGTCCGGCTTTGTGCATGAGTATGTGCTTTAAGAAAGACCTTGCAGAGCCCTGTCTAGAATACGGTTGAGCTGCTTCCCTGTCCCTGGAATTGCACTCTGACCTCGCCTCCCCCCCCCCCCCCGGTGTGTCTCCCTCTTACAGGTGCTGTTTGTGGCTGAAAGCACTGGAACAAGCCCCTCCTCCTACGTTGCACTTGATGACCTTTACGTGAAGGAGGGGGACTGCCCCAGAGCAGGTGACAGCAGCGCAATCCCTCTGGATCTTCCAAGAGGGTGGCCCAGGTGTAAAAGGGGGCTTTGCCATTTATAGTAGTAAGCGTGTCGTTTTCATGGCCAGGATCCTGTGACTTTGAGATGGGCACCTGTGGGTGGAGCAAGCCGCCCGGAGACTGGTACAGCTGGGACTGGAAGGAAGGGGTCACGCCGTCCCAGTCCCCGTCCCCCAAGGTGGACCACACCCTTGGGACGAAAGCGGGTAAGCCCCAGCTTTGCTTCCAGGCAGTGTACTGCTTTTTGAAGGAGGGTCAGGCTGCTAGGCCACGCCACAAATCGGGACAGCCCCGTCAGCGTTGCCACGTCTGCATGCCTTGTATAAAATGTGGTTTAGCAGCTCACGTTTGGCAAGGCTTTCCATTTGCCTTCTGATCTTGCCCTCTGAGCTCATCTCAGTAGCAAGCAAGTTAACTGCCAGCAAGAAAATATACTTTGCAAAAGAGCTCCAGATCCCCAAGAAATAATTTACCTGCCAATAAGTAATATGACTTGCATAGGAGCTGAGAAGTTGCAAGAACTCTCACTCCATGTAGCAGCTCATGTTTGACAGGCATTTCTTAATGAGCTTGCAAATTGCTCACCTCTTGGAAAGTTTGTTAATTCCTAATACATGTCAACAAATTGGCTTGTTTAGCAGCTCAGATCTGGCAAAGCTCTTTTCTAACTAGCTCATATATTTAATAAGTTCAGTTTCTGGAGCTCTTACCTTAATTCCATTGTTTATAAATGTTCTGCAAAGATAAAACTGATCCAAATTGAAACAGCCAAGCTGGCAGATGAGATTTGGCAGCTGTCAGGAGGATGACAGTCAAAGTGGTGGTGGGGCATTAAGGAAACCTGGCTTTCCCTGTTGTGCATTCGCCTGCCTTTGCCTCTCTCTGCAGGACACTATGCCTACGTAGATATGGCAGTGCTGAGGATGGGCAGGACCGTGTCCCGCCTGGTGAGTGAACCCCTTCCAGCCACCACTGGCTCCTGCCTGCAGTTCTACTACCACATGAATTTCCGGGGGCAAAGCTGTAAGTGAAAGCCAAAATGGGTGTTTTTTGAGGGGGGGCGGGCAGTAGGAAAGACCACTAATCTCATTTCACAGCAACGGTCTTAATCTGGGTTAAGTTTGGACAGTCCTTAGCTTCCAGGGGCTTGAAGACCCAGGAGGGCTGAGGCATCTCTGCCACTCTCACCCCCTCCTCCCTCTTCCTCTTTTGCTCTGCCCCCCTTCTTTTCCAAGACAGGAGTGGGGGGAGGAGGAGGCACGGTGGAGGTGGGCAACCCTGTCCATCTGTTGCTTGCGCAACTGCCTCGGTTGGCCTCATTGGTGGCCGGCCCAGAACACATTTCTGGAGGCAGGAAAGCAGTATCCCCACCCAGATCTGTGCAGCATTTGGGGGGGATTAACCTCTTTAAAGAGGTATTGTCGGAAGGTACTCGTTGGCTTTGGGGATTTGGAGGGACGGCAGTCTGCGAATTGGGTCTTGACACCACCCCTCTCGTGTTCTGTGTTGCTAGCCCAAGCAGAGCTCAAGCTGAAGCTCTCCAGCCTGGAAGGAGAGCGAAGACTGTGGAGCGCTACCGGAGATCAAGGTCGAACCTGGAGGCACTACTCCCTCTTTGTGACAAGCCTCACTGAGTTCCAGGTACGGTGGTCAAAAACTGGCCAACTCCTGGTGTACTCCGTTTGGTATCCTGAAGCACTCCCCATCCAAGGAGGAGGATGCAGGGCTGGGACAGGTGCAGATGTGGGTGACCAGATGGATCGGGGGGCTGGAGACAAGGAAAGTCTACAATGTTGGAGGCCTTCTAGCTTGGAAAAGTGATGGAAGGCTTACGTCAGGGTGGAGAAGGAGAGTTAGAGAGACTAGGTTGTCTAGTGCAACAGATGGGCAGGGGACTTTGGACGGAGAAAAGGGAAGGTGCTTCACACAGACTGATGATGCACTGTGGGTTTTCTTGGTGGTGAGAACTGCTAGCTTGGAGGGCTTTAAAGGGGGACTGGACAGATGCGCAGAGGACCAAAGATCCAGCAATATCCACTGGCCAGGTTGGCTATGTGCCACCTTTGGTTCAGAGGCAACGAGCCACATGTGGTTGCATTCATGCCCTGCTTGTGCAACTTTCCGGGGCATCTGGTTGGAGGTAATTTTAAAAAAAGATTCAGTTTGAAGACACTTTGTATAACAAGACAGATTTATATTGCCAAAATATACGATCCCACATAATTCTTTTCAGGGACTGGCTCCTTGTATTTGGGAAGCTGATTCATTCATAAATGAATCGATCCTCTTTCCATTTTAATGCTCATCGCCACCTCCTGTAGCAGTGAGTTCTGTGGGCCACTCTCAGGCTTTGCAACAGGGCTGACTTTTTGTTTCTCTTCAGCTTCCCATCCTTTTCAGTTGGTGTCTGTCCCCCCCCCCCCAAAAAAATGTGAGTTCAGTCCTCCCCCCCCCCCTATTCTGCAGCAGTGAAGTCTGCAGGCTCATTGAACGTGGAAGTTCCTCCCAGCCCACAGGTGTGCACCTTTAACTCCTGTTGCATATAGATACCCTTGGGTAACAATGCATACTTCCTAGCCAGGCTGCTGGTCAGTGTGGTCTGCCCCTTGGCTCACATTGAGCTTCTTCCCTTGCAGATTGTGCTGGAAGCCTCAAGTGGCCTGTGGGCTAACTCTGAAACCATTGCTGTGGATGATATCTTGTACGTGGCAGGGACGAGCTGCAATGCTACCGCTGAGGGTGGCCAAGAGGAAGGTGAGAGCTGCTTCGGCCTTCTCCAGGCAGCCATGTTTCCAACAACGCTATGGACAGCAGGCCAAGAGTTGTGCTTCAGTGCCGTCATTCCTCTCTTCTCTGCTCAGGTAGCAGCTCCAGCAGTGGGTCAGTGGCAGGGCTGGCGGTTGGCATCATGTTCTCCATCCTCCTGGGCCTCCTTGGAGCCATCATCGGCACGTATTGGCTGAAAAAGCGGAGAGCAGCAGCCGGCGGGATGCCAGAGACCCGCAGCAGCAGCCAGGGATTTGACAACATCACATTTCGAGACGTAAGGCACCTTCTATGCTTGGCCACCTTTTTTGACTGGGGGGGGGGGCAAGATGCTTTGGGGGCTCTGCAGGGGTGCTTGTTCGTTACATTTAATACCCTGCTTTTGCAGCCAAGGCTGGTTCCCAAAGCAGAGTACAATTAAACAGCCATCCAAAGGGATGCTGTTTGGGGTTCATGGGGTTCTTTCCTGACCCTGGCAGTTGATACCACTTCTGCAGCTTCCAGAATCTTTCCTCCTGAGGGAAGGGGACAGAAGGAGCTTTAGCCAGACCTACGACAGGAGCTGCCCTCCCAGCAACACAGGGTTTGCATGCCATGCTCCCGCTGTGGTCTAAAGGCTAAACTAAATGGGACAGGGGCAGCCTCGTGGTGCTTTCATGGTTCCTCCCCCTTTGTGTACAAGGCAGGGGTGGGATTGTGCATATTATCAAAAACTGCCCCGGAAGGGGGGGGGGAAGAGCTGCAGTTCTTGCTCTTACATCATTTTGGGAGAAGCAAAGGAACCCCCTTCTGCCCCCAACCACCGCAAATCTTCCTTGGCCCCATCTCATGCATCCCACCCGTTCGCATGCTTTTGAAACACCTCTTTGGGGACTAGAAGCTTAAGTTACAGATTCCCAAGAAAGCAGTTTCTGTAGCCCCTACCACATTTGTTTAGGCTACACAAGAGCACGGTCTGTGTTCCCAGGACAAGAAAATGCAGTAAATTCGGAACTGAGAGGGACTTCTCGGGGTAGTGCCCAAACTTCAGAACGCCTTTCCACAACCCCTCTTGGCCTTGTAAGGGGTGTTTTATAGTGTGTGTTCTGGTTCTTCCTTCCCTCCTAAATCCAGCAGTCATTTTAAAGTTTATTTGTTGTGGGAGCTGCTGTTTGGATTGGATTGTAAAATATGGCTACACATTCCTAAATGCATCGCCTTTCATTACAGGATAGAGTCATTATTCCACCGATGCCCTGTGATGAAGAAATGTAGCAGATCGCCTGCTTCCCACCAACTGCGTGGAACAAGAATAAGATCCTTGGCCTGCACTTTTCGGTCTTCCTAGTTGAGCCTTCAGGGTGCCTTTCGTACAATTCATCCCTCAAGCTCCACCTTTTGAAATCATGGAAGTGTCTCCATCCTCCCTCCCTCCGGAGCATCAGAACTCAACACAGCTTGGCTCATTTGTACCCAATAAAGTCTCTTTTCATACCTTGGGCTCAACAAGATTTTGCCTCTGCTTGAATTTGTACTTTCCCTGTAAGGAAAGGCAACTGTGTTCAGGGCTTCTTAGCTCAAAAACTCATGCCAAGGGAGAAATGGGAAAAGAGGTTTGTGACATTAGGAACTGGAGGGAGAGAATGTTCTCCTTCTCCCCTAAATTGTTTGGCAGCTGTTTGCTTCAAGCCTTGGGGGCCCCTTCTCACTCTGACATTAGAGTTTAATTGCAAGCCAGTCTTGGTTGCAAGGCAGCATATAAACAAAACAGAAAAGCTGCTAACAAGTATGAGTGTGCCAGAGGCATTAATGAAGGAAGTGACTGGTGAGGTGAATTTAGCCACTGCAACTCAAACCGCCCCCCCCCCCCCCGCTAAGTAGCAAAACCTCAGACAGATTGAAAAGCAGCCGTGTTGGAGGGTCACAAGTTTTATTCAAGATCTCCTTAGAGCAGCTGGAAGGAATGGACAAACGAACAGCAGCAATTCAAGCCCCACCCTGTTTCTCTGGCCCCTTGCCCTCCCCCACAAATGATTCAGGTAGAGACTCCCATGCAATCAGCTGATCCTAAACACCAAAAGACAAAACGCCTTGTGTAATTTTTTTTTTTGCCCCTGCCAGAATCAGATGCAGCAGTTTTATTAGGCTTTTGGATAACTCAATCTCTGAAAGGATGAGCAGAGTCAGGAGAAAGAAAGTGAGTCACTGGTTGAAACGGTTGCCGGTTGACAGCAGGGCCGAGATTCTGTAAGTTTCCCCTCTAGCAAGGCTGACTCCATCTTGCTCAGCCTGGCGAAAACAAAGATCCTGGCTGTCCGGGAGAGGGAACGGCCAGGCGAGATCAGTCGGGGCCAACTGATTTCGAGGCTTTGTCATCACTTCCCTTTTGGGCTCTTTTCGAGGGGTTTCCCAATGTCCCTCCCACGAAGCTTAAGGCCTGCAATAAGAAGGAAAAGACAGCAGTGGGACTACTTGAATGGATGAAGCTGCCTTGGCCAGGGTGAGGCCCTTTCTCCCTCTAGGCCAGCACTGCCCACCCAGATATGCAGCACTTCTTCGTGGGTGTGGGCAGAGAGACCTTTCCAGCCCTTCTGCCTGGCATCTGGTCAGCCGTGAGCCGGGGGGGGGGGGGGGAAGGCTAATGGCTTCCACCCAAAGTGCACTACGATAATCCACCAACTTTTCTTTCTTTTAAAACTGAGCAAAGCAGGACTCTAACCCAGGTCTCCTGGATCCAAGTTCTGCACTGTGTGATGCATTGCTCAGTCCCAAAGCCAGCCACAGCACCAGAACATGGCAACTTGTGCAATATCCAAACACCACAAGTCAAGACACAGGTCAGAACACAGACATTGCTTTCAGCCACCCTTCCTGGCAACTCCCAGTTGGAACAGGTCTTTGAGCTGGGGTGTTATAAAGATATAGGATAGTGTCAACTCCTGAGAGAAGCTGTTTGGGCCCGTGAGCCTCTTCCAGTACATTCGGAAGCAAGAGGGCCTGCTGAGACATCATCAGGTCAGCTGCAGGGGGCCTGTTAACAAGTCAGCCTTTTCAAAACTTGGATTGGGACTGTTGCATTAAGAAAAGAAAAACACTCACTGATGGCTCTTTCAATCTTGCCCAGCACCTGGTTGTTGGGGATTGCCTTTCCAGCTTCATAGTCGGCAATGACTTGTGGTTTCTCATTGATTTTCTTTAAAAAAAAAAAGCCTATGATGAGACAACTCAGATAGCCAGACTTGGTACACATGTTTAACACTGAGGCAGCATAGTCAATCCTTCCACTGAGATGGTGCTGTATGTGCAATTTAAGTGTGGAAAGGGAGAAATTGCTGCATATGCAATTTAAGTGTGGAAAGGGGGGTAGCTGGAGGGCCAGAACAAGGTGGCATAAGCTTGGGGGGGGGGGGTGCCATGGCAAAGAAGAAAAATTCTAAGGCCCCTTAAGCCTATGGGATAGGATTGTAATTTTCAGCGTGGAGAACACTTCCAATGCAGAGTTCCGGGGCATGCAAATCACAGTCAGTGCTTGGAGGCAAGGCAGAGTTCTAGAAGCCCCTTTGCAGGCTATTCTGCTGAAGAGCAGGGTTAAAATGACACTCTCTTCAGTCATCAAGTTATGGAAGCTGAAGCTGCAGTTTGGAAGCTTAACTGCTGCATTCTGCCATTAGATTTTTTTTTTTAGGAATATAGATTTTTTTTATTTTAAAATTACTCACTACCAATTACTTTACACACCCATGTGCAAAACAAAGAAACCATACATAACATCTCATTTCACAACTTGTAACACTGTCCAATATAATATGGATATTTCCTACTACAATATAATATTAGACATTAGACTGTGGGACATGGCAGATTAGCCTTTCTCCAGACAGGCAGGCAAAGGAACAGCTGAGTTTTATCTTCATGGTGGTTCAAGAGATGCTCCAAACAATGGCCACCCCCACCCTGGCCTGAGTGAGGCTATTGGATGCCTTGGGTTTGATGTCATCTCGTGATCAGTTCCCACTGGTGGTCAGAAGGACACAATCCCTCCCTCACCACCTGCAGCTTTTCTTTGTCCTGCTCCCTGACAGATCCAACACTTACCGTGGCCAGATCCTTCTGGGTGAGCCCCTTGCTCTGCCTGCCCTGCTGGATCACTTTGCCCACTTCGAGGGGGACCCTGTCGTGGTGTAGCTCCTCTGTCTCCCGGTCCAGCTTGGCCGTGTTCTTCGTAATTGAGTGCTGCTTGTTTTGGCCTGCTGCCCCTGAAGGTTGGAACAGGAGCTGCTTAGGATTTCCACTGCATCAGCCCAGGGGAAGCCCACATTGGAGGGCATGAGGGCAATAGCCCTCTCCTGCTGTTGCATGCTTGAGATCCATTTCTCTGACCCCTTTTGGAGGTCTTCCAATGGGCAGCCCCCTCCCCATCTTTTGGTATCAAATTCAAAAGTTAGTTATGTGTGGAGGCAAAAGGTACTTTTTTTGTGCCCGACCTGAATCTGCAACCAACTTACTGGATGACCTCCACATTCTAGCTCCATGGCAGAAAAAACTTCTCTCGCTTGCCCCATTCCTAATCTGATAAGCCCCTCTTGTGCCCCTGCCTGCCGGCAGACAAGACACTCCAATTTCCAGTCAGTTTCTGTTTGTGAGGCAGGTCCACAGGCAAAAGGAAAGATTATATGTAATGGGGGATTGTCAGATACAGAAGTGGGGGCTTCCCCCCCCACCGATCAGCGGAAAAGGCTTACATTTCTTGGAGGTCTCCACATCGTCTCCTCGTCTCTGAGCAGCTAGGACAGCCTAGGAATTAAGAATTAGCAGTTAGCGTCATCGTTAAAGATGGACAAGGATCCTTTTGTGGGTTACTTGAGGCACAATTAGCACCAAACAGAAGATACGGCTGCCTTTGTGCGACAGGCAAGCCGACAGCATACAAAGCACTCTGCAGGACGGGCTCCAAGCATCCAAAGCTGCCCCAAACGAAGAGAAAGGAGCCAACTTGGTTCCACAAAAACCAGGTCAATTGTGCTCTAAACCCCACACTTTTGGGCCCCAAGTGGCCAGGAAGAGAGATTTGGGGCCCCCAGTAGGTCTACATTTTGTTTTGTCAACACAGAACAAGCCTCGTTAAATAGCGAGGAAGACAAAATAACAAGGTTGAGACTGCAACTATTTCATAAACACCTGGGTTGTAAATAGCAGCTTGCCCAATTGCCAGAAGCAATCAGAGTCAGGATCAGGCCCACCTCGCCCAGCACCCTGTGGCCCACCAGCTGCCTCTGGCAAGCCCACAAGCACTGCTTTCCCACCACTGATCTCCTGCAACTAGCATGCCACTTGACCTGGTGGTAGCACACAGACCTGTCTTCTGCCAGTCACCTTTTCAGGCCACCCAAGCTAGTGGCCATCACCACACCTTGTGGCAGGGAATTCCACAGACTCACTGTGCACTGTGTCAAGAAGTACTGAGTTTTATCTACCCTAAACCCCCTACCCATCAGCTCCAAGACTGATTCTAGTCTTGTGGAAGAGGGAGAAGCACCTCTCTTTCTCTTTCTGTAACTTTATATGACTCAATACTGTTTCCTCTTAGTTGTCTTCCCCCCCCCCTCCAAAGCCCCAGAGCTGCTTTCAGAAAACCAAGCAGAGTTTGCCATTTGTCACCAATGACAGACATAAGCATGGGTCAGGTCATTTTACAGACTAGTTAAATTTTTGTGGGTTCATCTCCAAGACGGTTGTCACGGAGGTGGGTTCCCCCCTCCTTCCTGTTACACCTTTATAGAGGAGTGAATGGGAAATGTGGGAAGAAGGATGTTGAAGATGATGCACTTTGAAGTGGGATGTTTATGTAAAATCTGAATTGTATTGAAGTGGAGATGTTCCTCCTGTAAGATATAGATTGGGGAGAAGTGTGACATTCAGAATTGTCCTTCCTGTAACGTCTATATTGGAGGGATGTGTGAAACTGCTTGAAAAGTCAGAGATCTGTCCAGTGTTAGAGGAATAAAACTGACAGTGGGGAAGAGTTACTGCCTGGGAAATAAAAGGGAGAAATCCACAGGTAGCAGTTAACCGATGACGCACGGTGCAAGGAGGACAGAGATCACAGGTGCTGTCAGTTGGGAATTATACCAGCTATCTGATAATCAGGAGGCTACCTGCAAGAATTAGGATTGGTCAGATCCTGACTCAGCAGAATTTAGGATGAACTAATTGGACTGAACCCACAAGGGTTTTAGCTATATAAATGAGACAGGTGTGCCTATAGAGGGGTGCTTCCTACCCGAGATGCTTTGCCTGAACACCAACCCTGCACAGTGGGACTTGGAGAATGCAACCATGTAGTAAGTAGTTAGTTTAGTTATTTTCTGCTGCCTTTAAATATGTACGTAACTCACTGTGTTGGAACCCTCTTTTGAGAGCCCCAGTCTACAAGGTGAAGGGATTTCCTCTGACTTACTAACATGAGCCAGCTTGAATAAACTTAAATAATTTGCTGGAGTGCGTGCTTAATGGTTGACCAGAGGGAATTGTGCTGCCCCCAAGGAACCCTTGGAAGGTGTAAGATATTTGAAGACCCAGACATTCCCCTCCTTCTGCCTGCAGCTGAGCCTTAAAAAGGTAGAGAGGAATGAAGGGTGTGTGTGAGAGAGAAAGTAGCAGGAGTAAAAGGGGCAACACTCAGCTTGCAAGAGCTGACAATGCTGCAAGGGAGGTGGGGTGTGGGCTATTTAAGTTTGGGGATTGTGCAAATTGCCTTCTGCTCGCTGTGGTGTGTTGGTCACCTCACTTTTCATTTTTGAAAAAAGGTTGACAGTTTTAGTTGGTATAACAAATGTACAGGAGGTAAATAAGCAAAATAAGTTTCCTTTTAAGTGAAACTTAAGGGCGTTTTCACTTAAGTGAAGCTACTAATGCCACAGGAAAGAAAAAAGGCAGAGTTTCCCAAGGAGAACACTAGTCGGACAAACTTCCCTGGGCCACTGTGTCAGTTGCAGCAGCCACCTCCAAGGAGAGCTTTCCCAAAGGTCTCTCTCTAGTCTTGGACCAACTCCAGCTGCAGGATAGGCCAACACAGTTGTACACAGGAAGTACAATGTTCTAACCTGAACCCGGTGCATAAGATGTATGTCGCTGCTGCACAGGGACTCTGTTCCCCAAATTGACACAAAAGGAAACTTTAAAATGAGCCACTCAGAAATATTACGTTGTATCACCTTGTCACAGTACACAGCACCTTCCAAGCGGAACAGGTTCCTGCCCCACGGAGCTTACAATTCAAAGTTTTGACACCAGGGGAGGGAAACAGAAGCAAGAGTAAAGAGAAGAAACATTTAATCAGCGACATGCCCATCTTTGCAGAAGTATAACAATTTTCTCTGACGTGTTTCCCATAAGTAACAGACAGCCCCCATAACACTGAATGGAAGAATCTATATTTACTCTGCCAAGGAAAGAGGCTATTAGTATTAGGGTGGGTGAGGCCAGTTGGAGTTACTGGCAATTTGGAGAAATAAAGGGGCTCAGAGAGAAGACAAGGTTAACGCAAGAGGTGGAGTAAAGAGCAACTGTATTTCAGACAGAAAAACCATTGCCAATCAGACAAGGGTGCTGGAGAACAGGGCAAGCAAGTGAAGAGCTTGAGTTAAGAACCCTTGGGAAGGAAGGGTGAGGTGTAGGTGCAAAATGGCGAGGAGTGTAGGGCACTACAACAAATCTGCGTCTTCTGGACTGGTCTCAAGTGCATGTATTTATTGAGATGAGCTAATACATGTTGAAAACGGCTTGGGGTGGGCGTGAAGCGAAGCGACCTACGAGGGAACGCAACTAAGCAAGCAAAGCACTGCAAATCTGAACGGGGGGAAGCCCTCAGGATGGACAGGGCTAGCGCAAGAGGAGGAATAGCTGCAGGTTAAAGACACAGAAGAAGGGGGAAACTTGGGTAGCCCGGAGGCAGCGCAACCGCCGCGCAGGCAGAGCTACCAACACGGACGAAAGCTATTCCAGGAGCCACACACACCCATGATGCAACCTCGGAAGTACCAGTCTAGAGCCCCCAGCCCAGTTTCCCCTCTAATGGGGGCGCTCAAGGCAGCTTCCATAAAGAGAGATGACTCGAAAATCCAGAAAGGGGCGGGGCTGCCAGGGGTGGAGCCAGGGCGCACCTCTGAGGGCAGGTGGGATAAAAAGCGCAGAAGTGGGGAGGGGCTGCCGGGTAGGCGTGGCTCTCCTGACAGAACTTTATGAGGCGGGAGGGGCCATCACATGACCAGCTGGGGGAAAGAAGCGTTATGGGGGTGGTGGGGCGCCTGCACGTCGCTGCCTCACCTGCTTAGATTTGGCCTGGGCCGCGCTAGGGCCCTTCTTGCGCAGCACCGTCACCGTATCCCAGTCGCTCTCCGCCATGGCCTCTCGTCTACTGCTCGGCCTCCGCAATAAGCCAGTCCCTCATTCCATTCCTTCCCTCGAGGGGCGGGGAGGGCTTTACGCCGCGCTCATAGGTCTCACTAGCCGCCACTCAAGGACGCCGCCGCACCGCCATTGGTCAGAGTGGAGGCCGAGAGCCGCCCATCCACTCCTTTCGGCCCGCCTTTCCCGCAGACGTCACAATGACGCTCTACGCCTCAGCTCTTCAACGTTCATCGCTGATAGGTTCTCTGCTGGGTGGCCGATCCAATCCTCCCCACCCCTAATCCGCTGTCATAGTAACGTAAAGGCTGGAGCCTCGCCTATTTTGGAGAACCGACCCGTGAGGGGGATATATAAATAAATAATAAGACTTGCATTATATGATAGGCTTATCCATCAAGCCAATCTTCGTGGATCATCATATGATTGGCTAAAACCGTAGTAACTGGGCGGATTAAATAGCTGCTATGTGTTTGTTTAATTAAATAGCGCAATCGTTTCGAGGCGAGCCGATGCAAGCACCACCTACAGGCAGCGCTTCTTGCAGCTGGAGTTTCTCTCCCAGGAGCGCTCGGGGTCTGTTGCTACGTTTGTAGGGGGAGTCTGACCCTGGCCGCATATTTTGGAGTCGGATCAAAAATAAATTAAAAAAATAACAAAAACATTTGTACGTAAAATAATATATAAATAATCAAATAAATAAACAAAATAAATATGTAAAAATAATGAATAATAAATACGTTCATATTAAATAAAAACACAGTAAAAACATAATGAATAAATAATAAACTAAATTGTTAAAATATTTATGTAACAAAATAATGGTTAAAATAAATATGTAACAAAATAATGAGTATGGAACCCCACTGGATTAAAGCACAGCCGCCTCGCCAGGGCTGGCCCATCTGTGGGGCCAGCTGAAGCTATCCTTCAGGCACTGGGGCACTGGCTCTGTCAGCTTCTCTGCACTGAGAAAGGAAGGGGGACAGAGGGGAAGAGGAAGTGTGGAGGGAGGGACAGAGGCTGGCACATCATGGGGCAAGGGCGGCAGCATTTGGCAAGGCTACCTGAGGTGCCAGGAGGACTTGGGCCAGCCCTGCTGCTTCCAGCGAGGCCTGAAGACTTTCCTTTTCTGCCTGGCCTTCCCTGCTTAATGAGGTGCAGCTTTGGGGATTTGTGGTGATATTTTGTTGGAAGGTCTTAGCTGTACTTTTCTTTATGGCGGTTACAATTACTGCACTTTATATTTCATTCCTGCTATTTTTGCATTTCACTGGGTTTTCTCTGTAACTTCTATGCCACCTTGAGGGCTCTGTTTATTTGGAGGGAAAGGGGGGAATATAACTCATTTAAATAAGTAAAGCAGTTAAAGATGATACTAAATAATCAAAGAAAGAAAGAACAAATGAAACAAAATGCTTAGAGGAAATAAAGAGGGTGCAACAGCTCCAAGTGCCCACGGCTATGGCAGAGGATGGTCTGCTGCAAGTGGGGCAGGCTCTCGATCTTGGGCAGGCCAGGCCTTCATTGTGGTGGTGGTGCTGCTGCTCCCCTGAGTGGTCAGAGAGGGCTGCCCTGTCAGCTGGCCAGTGGGGTCCCAAACCTGTCTCCCACTCCACTGTTGTTTCTGCCCCTGCTGTTATGTTATACAGCGCTATAACATCCTGCAACCTGGGCTGGAACCAGCAAGAGACCAACATTCCGGTTGGCCTGAGTGCAGCTGGGGCTCCCCTTGTGGCTTGCCCCAGTTCTTTCCAGTAATGGCTTGGACTTGAGCCCTCACCTTGTGGGGACGGGACTGGACTGGTGTGTACACTCTTATGTTGAGCAGGCTGTCCTTCCAGGACTGGCCTGGAGTCTCCATCTGTCTCCAGCTGACTACCAAAAGCAATATTCCTGGAGATTTTCACAGGGCCTTTAGAAATGTCCATCGTTGCACTGTGTTGGCAGAAAACAATGACCAAGATAGAACAGTGCCAGTCAGAGGTGACAACTCTATTTCACATGGCTGCCCTCTCCCAAGGAAGTCAGCTTCATTTTGTTGGTTTGCTCTAGTCATTATTATTATTATTATTATTATTATTATTATTATTAGGAATAAGTATTTTTATACACTGCTTTTCAGCTAAACGTCATTCACAAAGCAGTTCACGTAGCAAGAGAAATAGTTTCTTGGCAAGGTGTGTTTGTGCACCTCAAAGCTTGACTTTGGATAGATCATGACCATGATATGTAATAGTTCAGGGTGACTGGTTGAAATGGAAGGTGAAGCTCCTTCCTCTTTAAGGTGGCAGTACGACTCGCATACAGTTTGGGAGTAAGCCTCACTGAGTGTAGCAGGGCTTACATCCAATTCCAATTCCAATTCCAAAACCTTTATTGGCATCTTACATGTAGACACATACATTAACAAAGACGTAAACATAAACAAACATACAAACATGAACCTTAAATAATAATCTTGGCCAATATTTTATACATTAAAATATTATAACATCTCATAAATTAATAAAAATCTATACTGTAGAAACACGCTTTTCTCTCCTCTTAAGTATAGCACTCAGATAATAGGCCACCTTTTCTGTTAGCTCCACTTCAGTCCCCCCAAGGATAAACCGAACCTTATCAGGGTCAGCACAACCTGTTTTCTTAATCAAAAGGTCCTCAAGGTAAACCTTGCGCAGGTCTGAATAGAAAGGGCAGTACAAAATAATGTGCTGCACTGACTCCACCCCCCCAACAGAGCAGGTACAAGTCCTACTTTCAAGAGGAATACCCCTAAATCTGCCAGAAGTCACAGCTGAAGGAAAAACATTCCTTTACATCTGAGTACATCTGAGTAAACCTGCCTGGAGGTTGAGTGACGCAGAATTTTCAAAATGTCTCTGTACTGCAGGGGTGAGAAAAGAGTTGGTTTTTTCTGTCCATGGCGGGTGCTGAGCAAGTAGGGTCCCTTTAATATTTTATTTCAGTATTTTAATAGTTGTTTGGGGTTTTTCTTTTGAACTGAGTGCTGTGACTTGAATGCTGTTACCTGCTCTGGCCCTTGAAGCATCGACCAGCACCCTGATCCCCTGATACCCTGAGAAGGCGTAGGAGCAGCTTACTATGGACACATGAGGCGAAACACAGTCCAATGCGGATGCTGCATCGGCATCCATGACACATCCATCAGCGGAACTGGGGCTACTATGGCGGAGGGCATACGCCATATCCTACTCTGCTCAGACTGGTGCTGCTGAAGTACAGTATTGCACCCTGGAGGTGATTCTGCTGCATGTCAAAAGCAGGTAAAACAAAATTAATGATCAACACTCAGGTAGGCAGGTACACTCAGGTAATCCTTTTCTTAGCACAGCATTCACACAAAATACCATTCTCCCCTCCTTATAAATGTTTTTGGACAGCCAGCCTGAAGAAGAGCCCTGTGTAACCCCAAAGCCTGCATACCACATTGGGTTGTGCTGTTACAGGGTGTGGGGGAAACCAAATGTTACAGTGTTACACACACCTTTTCTGTTTGTCCTCATAAAGAATGTATCCTCTCTGAGCTAAATTACCGTAATCTGTCTGCTGACAGTGTGAGCAGAAGACCTGCTTTCTGGCCAGTAGATGGCAGGCGCTTCTCTGCAGCGTCCTGCAGCTGGAGCAGCCAAGCAGTGCAGATCAGGGAACTCTGCTAATTAATAATAATATAATATACAGTATTTATATATCTCCTTTCTGGTCATTGGATTTCTCCTCCGACTTTATTCAAGGCGGTGTACATGGGCAGGCTGTTCTAAACCCCAAAGGGTTTTTACAATATAATAACGTTCTAATCTTTCATAGAACCCTTCATTCAAGATGTTACTTTCACAGTCCAGCTCTCTCTCTCTCTCTCTCTCTCTCTCTCTCTCTCTCTCTGGCATTCGCCTCAGCACGCTTCAGCTTCAGCTGCTTCAGCTGCAGCTCCACTCCCCCACAGGGCTCTGCAGCTTATCAGCTCAGTGTGACAGCAGCTCTCCAACAGACTTCCGGATGTCTTGAACTGCTGTCCTGCAGATCTTCAGGCATTTGTGAGACGAATGCTCTACCAACTGAGCCAGACGTCCTGGCTCATACATAACTAGATCTTTGCCTTGCTGCACTTCTGCACATTTCCTTGCATTTTATTGTCCTGTCTGGAACTGAGGCTTCCAAATAAACAAAAGAAAAACTACCTGCAAGCAGAAAACTAGCACAATAAGGGAACAGTCTGGGCAAGCTCCTTTCTTCCTGATGGGCTACGTTTTTTCACTGCAGGAATTTTGTTGGGAAAGCAATACAAAAGAAATCTCCCCCCCCCCCCCCACAGTTTGAAGAGCTCTAGTTCACTCTACCACCTCCAGGTTAAACTACCTAGGTCCTGGCAGTGGATGTTGGAGTCCAGGTTCCAGGCTCTCCCCCCCCCCCACTTCAGATGAAGGGGACTGAAGGAGATGCAGAAAGACATGGGGGGTGAGGGGCTGGCAAACAGCAAAGATGCCAACGGATTTGTTGAACTCCAGAGTTTACATTAGCTACTCAGATCTGATTACCAGGAAAATTAGGGGCAGTTGCCAATAAATAGGGATAAATGAGAGTGTGCTGTGTAACTTTTTCTGTGCTTCAGAGCTGGTCTTAAGCCTACTGTGTGCTGAATTGATTTTCCAGGCTCTGGTGCTGTAGCTCTGGAGTTGTTCTGCAGTTCCACCTCCCTGAGTTTTACTCCCCCTTTCCAGGCTACACTGAAGTTCCAGTTTCTCTTTTGACCAGAAGGCTTGAAGCAGATCCTTGCTGGTGGAGAAATGCCTGAGGGATCTTTAGAAGGTAAGGACAGTCTGTGTGTCTGTGTCCCACAAAGGCACTAGTGCTTGAGATCCACATGTGTGTACAGCCCTAAAACTGTTTTCACACATGACTCTAAGACCACTCCCTGTGTTGTGTACATGTATGAATATGGTTAATGCAGGACAGAAAGTAGAAGGGCACCATTTGTTTTTAATCATCAGCAGCACAGTACATTTTGGCCACAGGAGATTTGATCTATGTATGTATTTCTACAATATGCATTGGGTTAGTTAAAGCAAAACCTGCATGAAGCGACCTGTGCAGAACATCAAACTCCCTGGAGCGTTTTTGTCTTGTTGAAGGGTTGGACACATAGATGGAGAAGAGCTCTGTTGACACCGTCAGTCATTACTGGAGCCATGTAGCACCTCTATGCACAGAGGCAGGGCAGGGGACAAAACAGTAGGGGAGGGCTGCTGCTTCAGAAGGCTGGTTGGCTTCTCAGAGACTCTTTTGGAAATGGGATGCTGGATTAAGCAGCCTTTCGGTCTGGTCCTTCAGGGCTCTGATTTGCTGTGTGTAGTTCCTTGTCCCAAGGGGGCTCCAAGTCTAAAAAGAAGCACAAGGGAGACCCCAAGCAACAGCCACTTGGAGGGACATTGTGTTGGGGCAAAGTTGCTTTCCAATTCCAGCTACCCAGCATAAAAGAGTTGCCCCTCTGAAAGGTATCTCTTTGCCCAGTTGGCAAAGAGGGGCTTTGGGAATGAAGAGGCCCAGTCCAGCAAACACACAAAGGCACTTCAGCCTTTCACTAGACACAAATAGGGGCATGCTTCTTACATCCCATCCCAGTCTTTCTCCAAGAAAAGGAACTCTGCACATCCTCATAGGCACTTCAGTGAATAGTCCTTTTTGACTCCAGGGCAGTGCTCTTTCCAAAGTTTTTGGAGTCAGAGGCCCTCCCTGTGCAGTTATTAATTGCAGGTGAGCTGCAGCGAGCAAAGGTGTGGGAACAGAGTGTATGTCGCAAGGTTAGAAACAGGCGTGAACAAATGTGGGACGCAGCTGTAATAGATAAGATTTCTTTTCAGCTCAAGGGCCTGCTTGACCCACATTGCAGAAGTCTGTTTCTGGAAAAAGAGCTGCAAATTAGGTCTCTCTATAGCAATGATAATCAGCGAGAGCTGGGGCTTGCTTAAACCCCAATCCGCAACATGGGTCTCACTTTCCAACACCCGTGCATCCACCACCACATCCTCCCCCTTGATGTGGGCCAAGACTGGCTCCTCATTGCACCTGAGGTGGAGTGCTGAATGGTGTCCCTGCTGACAATGTACCAGCCTCTCCTTTCACTCCTTGAATTGGAAAAGGAAGCCGGGTGACAGAGCTAAAGAGGGAGGAGAGTGGTGAGCACCAAGGATGGTGCTGCACATCTGGGTGCAGTGGCAGCCACAGGTAGCTTGTGTACACCCATGATGTGATAAGCAGCTTTGTGCTGTGCTTGCCGCAGAGCAGTTGGATGGATGTGTTGGTCAAGCAGTCAGTGGGCGAGACAGGCAGGCTAGTGAGCAGCCGTGGTCTCGTGGTTCCTTTTCCTCTGTTTTCCTGCCTGGTGGTGGCCACCCTGCTTGGTGGGTGGGAGACTGTGGGGCTTGTCCAAAGCCGGCGTTCCCAGCACAATTTACCCCATCAGGATCCTGAGGCCCAAAACAAAGGGCAAAACTAGCAGCACTGCTGTGACCCATCAGAGGTGGGCTTGCATCTTCTGGATTCTGAGCCACCTGTTGAAGACCTAAACATTCCCTAGGAGACTGAATCCTATGCGTGTGTGCACGAGTTAAGTGTGGTGTCACGTATGACAATAATATTAATAATATAATAATATAAAAGAGAATAGCGCACTCTAACAAAATACGGTCTGAAATGGTTTGCATCACGCCTGGAACACCTTTTTCCCCCACACGCTCATCCTTTCCTCAGGTATGACTGTCTGATTCTGCGTCCCTTGATTTCTCTGCCCTTTTGCTACATGCGTTTCATTCCCATTTTTGTCTGCTCCAGGTTGAAATGTATACTGAATTGTGGTTTATAAAGGTATGAGACCAAAATTGCAAAATAGATGGTTTTGTGAAAAAAAAATTGGTTTATTTAGCTGTTTTATTGGAAAGCGAAAGTTTATTGGACTATTTATTGGAAAGCGAAAGTTGAAAGCTTGTGAGGGAAACGGACAGGAGGTTATTTTGCCAACCCTCTGGGGGCTTTTCAGTGTGAGAGTGAGTGAGGCAGGGAGCCGTGGTTTGGCTCAGCAACGGTTTAACGCTGAGACTTCAAGCACAAGCCTATGCATGTCTACTCAGAAGTAAGTCCCAGTATGTTCAATAGCCTAGGACTTGCTCCCAGGAAAGCGTGTACTGTATAGGCTGATCTACACGACAGCGTCACGGCTCCGCTGTCGCCTCTGCCTGGCGCCTCTGCGCTGGAAGCGGGGGGAGTGTCTTCAAGCCTGTTACCCCTCATGTTGTCCCGCCTTCCTAAGAAAGCGCAGTTGTGATTGGTTAAACTCTTCCCCCCCCTCTCTGTGATTGGTAGGCTGCAGCAGCTCCGCGAGCCACCTCCAAGCTCTGCCGTACGCCCCCTAAAAAATAGAGCACTCGACTTGGAGTACGCGGCAGTGGGGCGGAGGTCCGGCGGCTCCGACGGATTACAAAAACGCTCCGCGACGCTGTCGTGTAGATCAGCCTAAGATTACAGCCTTCACTTGACTGAGGGGCCAAAAGTCTTCGCCTGGAAACCTCACTCAACACTCCCTGCGTCAACTGTCAGCGTCCGCCCTGGCCACGCCCCTTCGTTCCTTAAACGGCTCTCTTGGGCGGAGCCAGGGTGGCAGTAGTTGACCACACCCCAAGGTCCATTTAACAACGAGAAGGCGCAGCCTAGACGGATTCCGGCTACTGTTTAAACTTTAAGACATTCCTTCAAAGCCAAAAAAAAGCTAGAATGATACATCCTTATAGGGAACTAGATAGATACGTCCTTATAGGGAACTAGAACTAGAAAAAGCTAGAATGATACATCTTATAGGGAACTTCCGGGCTTTCATAAGAGAAGCCTATTTTGGGACTCTTTGGGCAGAAGTGAAAGTTTCCCGTAGAAATCTATGGAGAAATCTTGCTACCATCCTAACACCAAGCTGTTACCACCCAGAAGATGTTTTAAGATTAAGACGAAACGTCGGTTTTGTGCACCATCTTCAGCCTTGAATTTTAAACTGTTTTAAATCTTATTCTGGCTTTGATATTATTTGTACATGGCATCTATACCCATATACCCTATATCCAGAAATCTTGCTGTTGATGGTTTCTTTTTTTGTACATATTGTGTGTGTGTGTGTGTGTGTGTGTGTACACACATATTTTATATGCGCACGTACACAAGGTGTGTACCCCTTGTGTGTGTACGTGCGCATATAAAAATCCGGATTTTGTATTTTACGTTTATTTATTTTTACACGTTACTTTATATATGCACGCGCGTGCGCTCTCTCTCTCTCTCTCTCCCGGAAGTTCAGACCGCGTGTGTTTCTCTTGCCTCTCTGCAGGCAGCCACGCCTCACTCTGACACGCTGCGAAGGGAGGCGTACCCTAAAAGAAGAGGGCGGGACAGGGGAAATGGGCGTGGTTGCGGATTGTGGCGGTAGCGGCGGAGGGAAGGCGTTGAAAGGAAGGGGAGGGGTTTGCGTAGGCATTTCCGGTCTGCGCTGGGGCGGGTGGACGCGGGCTTGCCGGTGAGTGGGGGGGAGGGAAGGAAGGTGGCAGGAGGTGTGGGGGAGGGGCCTGCCGTATCCCCTCCCCCCTCGAGAGGTTTATGGGGGGAGGAAGCAGGTGATGCCCCCACATCTCAAGGGCAGTTGTGGGGCGCCGGGAGGAGCCTCCCCTAGAAAGTATAAATTCTTATTTTTTTAACTGGCTGAAAAAGGCAATGTCTATCTCGCTTTTCCCTGAGGGAGCTTAGGCAGGTGGGCGTCATCGTTCCCTCACAACATCATCCTCGCAACAGCCCTGCGAGGCTGGCAGGCAAGCGCATAGCAGAGGAAGAAATAGCTCAGTGATACAGGCAGAAGTTCCCCAAGTTCAGTCCCTGCAGGGGAGGGGGCTGGAAAAGAAGCTGTGACTAAAGTCTTGGACAATTGCTGTGGGTCAGTGTTGGCAGCACTGAGCTAGTAGAGCTTAACAGGCAGCAGATGCTTTGCGTGCAGAAGGTCCCAGTCCTTGGCAGCATCTCCAGAGAGGGCTGGAAAAAAAACAGTTTCTGTCTGAGAGCCTGGAGAGTTGCTACCAGTCAGATTGGATAATACTTAGCTAGGTGGACCAAAGTTCTGCCTCGGTGGAAGGTAGCCTTATATATTCCTATGCCCCTCCTTCCCGTGCTTTAGCTTTGCAGCAGCTCTGCAGGGGAGATTTGGCTGTGGAAAAAAGCAGCTGGCCCAAAGTCATGCAGGGAACTTTGTGGCTGAAGGGGGATTTGAACCCAGAAGTGTGGGGAGACTCAAGAGAGTAGTGGATGAGGAGCTGGGAGATCCAGGATGAAATCTCTACCCAGCTGTGAAGCTCACTGGGTGACTTTGGGCCAGTTGCTTTTTCTTTTGGCCTAACCTATTTTTCAAGGTTGTCGTGAGGATAATGGGAGTGTGTGCCTGTGTGGAACAGCGCATGTTGCCCCGAGCGCCTCAGAAGAAGGACGAAATAGAAATGCAACAAACAAATAACTTCTACTCCTTGTTGACTGTCTTGTGGGAGATAGGAAAGGAGAACTTTCCCCCTTCCTTCCCAGCATGGTATAAAATTGCAGGTTTCAGCTGTTTTGGGGAGAAGAGCCCCTCATAGATATTCGTGTCTGTATACAGGGGACTACACTGGCTTCATGGGCTCCTGTTGAAAGTCAGTTTAGTCCACAGAAGCAGTTGGGGTTCTTCTGGTAAGTCAGGTAACTGGTGTTTGGTTGCAGTGGGATTTGGGTGTCGGGATATATGTTGGGTAGACGGATGGCGACTCCAGGAAAGAGAGCGGTTAATAAGGCTTCTGTAAGCCATGGCTGATTCCAGTGTGATTTATTAATTCATTTGGGTGTATGCTGGATCAGGAGGGTAGGTGGACATTCAGGCTGTAAGTCCAAGCAAGAAAGAGAGAAAGCAGTTTTGTAAGTCATGGTAATTTACTTGTTCCATTTGAACTGACTCACTGGTGCTATATGCTGGAACATGCTATGTATCTGTGGTTGGCCACTGCTGGAAGCAGGATGCTGGGGCAATATCTGTCAGCCTAATCTAGTCCTTCTGTTCTAATGTGTATGTGCCAGTGTCAAGTTCCACTGAAGCCAAATGGAGCAGGTTACGGAAGCCTCGTTAACGTTCTTTGGCATTGATGATTAACTGCAGCTGGATCGGGGCGAATGACTAAATCACTTTAGTCATGTGCCATATTGCATATCTGAAGTAATTTGCATGCTTCTAGATGAACTAAACTGACAGAGAACTGGGTATGATTTGGCCAACATTCAGTGCTTCTAAGGCTGCATTTTAATTTTTTTATTTAACCTGGATTTGGAGGTTAACCTCCACACTTAACCTGGAAGCAATTCCCCTCGAACTCAGTGGGACTGCTTTCCGAGCAGGCTGTGAGCTTCGTTGCGCTCAGTGGGAGAGTTCAACATGTTCTAAAGTCCTTCACACTGAAATCTGTGGAGGCTCAACTCTGCCTGAATTTTGCCCAAGTAATTTGCATGTCACAAGATGTACGTTCTCATTTATATAAACAATGTCTCTAAGCAACTTGGAAAATTTCATGCATGAAATTACCTAGTAGTATTTATCCTGAGTTAATGCAAACATTGTGTAGTTGATATGCCTTTCCTGTGTGTGTGTGTGTGTGTGTGTGTGTGTGTGTGTGTGTGTGTGTACACGCGCATGTGCGCGCGCACGCATACACATACACAGTGTGTTTGGAATACAGGTTGATGACCCCTTATCTGGACATCTGAAATCCAGACACTTTTGGGCTATGACTTAAAAAACCCCAACTTTTCCCAGTACCTGCCAAAGCATGCTAGGGCACAAAGTTACCGTATTAAAAATATTGTATAAAAGTACCTTCAGGCTATGTGTATAAGGTGTATATGAGACATAAATGAATGTTGTGTTTAGACTTGGGTCCCATGCCCCAAGATATCTCATTATATTTATGCAAATAGTCCAAAATTCAGACAAATCCAAAATCCAGACAGCTTCCTGTCTCAAGCAGATACTCAACCTTGTACCTGCTTCCTACTGATGTTGGTCTTGTCTTGCAAAACGGATTTTGCTCCCATTTTAGAGTTAGGAAATTGAGGCTGAGGTAGAATTACTTGCTCTGTTGCCCCTCAGTCTAGGAATAATTATTTTTGTTACTAGAGCATATTGTGAATGGTGTATTGTGGTAATGCAGGGGTGAAAAATACATTTGTTCCCCCTGTACTCGGAGTCTGTCATGGGCTGAAAACTTTCCCCTTTGAGTTAACTTTAAGTCTGCCCTAAGTCCTGACTTGTTTTCGTTGTGGTGTATTGATCTTTTGCTCACTCTGTGTCTGGCATAGCAAGTTGAACATTTTATTTTCCGTCTTGTGAGCCGCTTTGTACGAGAAGGAAAAACGGAATGGAAATACTGCATTAACACCTAAGAGGAAGAGCCTAGCCTTCCTCATGTTGAAAACGGAATCTTTGTAATTCAGCCTTGTACAGTTTCTTTGTCCAAGGGAAACCAAGGCAGCCCAGTCTCTGACTGGTTTCCTTTCTCGAGTTTGTTTTGTGAAGTCACTCCTGGCGTGTGTGCTCCCAGTAACATTGTAAATAGAATTCAATTTTTTTGCCTTTCCCCTAACTGGAGAAGGAATTTGAGGAATGGCAGGCTCATTCCTGAAAAATCCAGCGTGTGTTAAGAGGACAAATCCACTGGGTGATCTCCTGTATTGGTTCAGTAACCCTTTTTCCCTTGTGACTCAGGCTTGCTTCATATCCTTGCTGCATTGTCTTGGGCTGGGAAGTAGCTCATCACCTTCCTTTTTCAACCTTTCCAGTCACCCTAGTGCTGGCAAGACATTTATCTCTCAACTCCAGTTTCTGATTTCTTGTGGATCTTTGTAGCGGCAACTCCAATGTCCAGCCAGATGAGATGTGAGAACTTTCTTTCTGGGCACTGGGCGTAAGTTGGTGGGTTCTGTTTTCAGATTCTCTCATCCAAATTGATTTTACTCAACGGAGTCTTAATGATGTGTAAGCTTCTGAATTACACATAACTCTTCCATAAAGTGGAATGGGCAGGCTGATAATTCTTGGCTGAATAGACTGTTGGTAAGTTGTGGGTCAGTTGTGGTTGTGTTTAACAGACTAAGAGGTGGAATTGGTAAAGCTGTATCTTTTTGGGGGACTGCTGTAGGTGCATGCAAGCTTTTGCATTCCATAGTACGCTTTGTCTGGCAAAATGGAACGCTAGCTAATTGTTAGCCAAAGAGAGGTGGTGGTAGTAGTATTTTTATGTGGTCTGTAAAGTGTCGACAGTGCTCCATGTATTTTATAGCAGACTGAACCTTTCACCAACTCTGGTGTTACTCTCCCCGTATTGCAGGCATTGGTGATGGTGGATGGCAGGTTGAGACAGACAAGGGTTTGCAGGAATTGCAGGAAACAGGAAGTCTGCTGGGCTCATAGCTGAGGTGTAACTTGAACTGGGGGCTTTGTGCTGGAGATTGCTTTTGAGAGAGATTTCCCTCACTGTACACCTACATTTCTTTTGTCCCACTATCATCTTAAGTCAAAAAGGTTTTGGAAACAATTCAAAACCTGCCCAAGCAGTGACCCAAGGGGCGCAAGCGGGGTGAGCAGCCACATCGCGGGCAGCGGTTGCTCTCCCAAACCTCCTGGAGAGAGATCAATCGTCTGTCTTTGGCTTGAGCTGCTACGTTTCACCTGGTCATTTCTGTGTATGATCCTGGAGAGTAAAGGGCAAAATAACAGGGTGAGATAATGCTGAGGCTGCTCTTGAAGCATGCAAGCTTCTGCGTTGCACAGATCTCCTCCAGCAGAATGGGAAGGTGTTGAATTCCCAGCTATAGGAGCAGCAACTGGGGTTAGGTATATTCGGGAGCGTGCCCTTCTTGCTGAACCATCAGTTGTGTTGTGGCCCCTGTAATAGGACCCGTTAGTAGGGGTGCTCTTGCCCAGAAAAGCTGGTGCTACGAAAAATCTGTTGGCCTTTAAAGTGCCACAGGGCTTTTCACTGTTTTCTGCTGCTTAACAGGAATGTAATAGTTGGCTGAAAGGCGCGTCCTTTATCCTGTTGGCTCCTTGGTTCAGGATCGTGTGTCCTGTCTGGCAGTGGCCCTCCAGTGTCTTGGTGCATCTAGAGAGGCCTGCTGCAAGCTCCTTGAACTAAAGTTGCAAGGATTGAGTTCACAACCTTCTCTGTGCAAAGCGTGTGCTTTGCTGGGGGGGCCATGGAGCTTCTAAGCCTAACCCTGCCCAGAATTGAGGGGGGAGGAGACGGGAAAATCTTTGCCTCCTTTCCCCCACCCCCAATCCTTGTTTGTTTTTAAATAAAACAAAACAAGGTTCTGGTGCCATGAAGTTGGAAATGAGATTTTTTTTTTTTAGCCCCACTCCTGTTCAGCTTAGCTTCTTTCACATAGCATGCTTGTTGCTGAGCACAAGAAGGTAATGGCAGTTGGGGATGACAAGTGCCAGTGAGTGCCATGGCCCCTGTCAGTGCACTATGGCCACGTGTTGGCCCTGGGTGAACACTGAGGACTAGAAGCTTGCTTGACAAGTTGGTAAAACGGAAACTGAGGTTTTCAGTATGCTCATTTCTGTACTTGCATAACAGGTGAGGAAAACGCTTTGGCAAAAAAGAGAGAGTGGCCAGCCTGGTGTCTGTCCTGGTGCTGGCTGGACCCCAGTTCCTCAGCTGTCGGGCCCCCAAGCCTCTCTGTTTGGAGCTTTGTTCCACACCTTTCTCTGCTGCTCGCAGCAGCCCCTCATGTTCTGCTCTTGCCTTTTGAAATTGTACTGATGTCAACATATCACTTGTCTGTCTTGGAAAGAACCAATGCAGCTAACATCCTTCTCTTTTGAAAGTCCAGTGCTGTCCAGATACTTCGTAGGCGCGTTTCTTTTAATGCAGTTGCTACAGTCCTGACAATATCGGGCTGGCAAAATGTAGCTGGCATTCTAAAGAGGAGGCGAAAGCCGGATTGGAAAGGGTAAAAAACAAAAGCCAAGCGGTGTGTTAATCAGTGGCTTAGCTATGGTCCTAAGCGGTAGAAAAGCGCATTGTTAAAGCAAATATTTTGGTTCTCTGTGTTAAGGGAACATGTTGTGTGTCAACAGGCCAGGCAGCAAAGGTGATAGACAAAGCAGTCCTGAACTGTGTTGACCACAAGGACGTCCCCACTGAGCACGAGATCAGGCGCTTAGATCAGGCAGGCCAGAGATGACCTTCAGGGCTCAGGCTGTGAGGAGGACCAGCTGTGCCTCTTTAGTCCTTTGCAGGTGAGGGGGGGAGGTGTGTGTGTGTGTGTGTGGGGGGCGAAAAACAACAATGAATGGGGGGAATTGCATTGCCACAAGATGGGGCAAAAGCTGCTAGCTTAGGTGATTTTAAAAAAGGGCAGATTGCAGAGGACAAGGCTATTAGCTTTGATAGATCAAGGAAGCCTCCATGTACACTGGCAGTCTACCTCTGTGTAGCATGCTCGGAGCAAGCAGAGGACGTCCCATCCCTTTTCAGGCTTGGCTTGTGGGCTTCCTGGAGGCGGCTTATCTGTTGGAAACAGGATGCTGGGTTAGCTAGGTGTCAGAACTCTGCCAGGCAGTTTTTAGGAGTGCTCTGGCTCCTGCTTACTATTTTTTTCTGTTGGTTCATATCATTGGCCTCTGTACAGGCAGGGCTTGGAGTGGGCGAATGAACGCCAGGCTGTACAATTAGGCTGGGAGCTTTGGGATGGGAGGAGGTTGAAGCCCCTTTGCTGTAGGTAGAGATGGGAGGGTGGAGGCTCCAACTAGTTTGTAGTTGGTAGTGCCTCCAAGCTTTCTGCATCCACCCCCCCAAACGCCTCTGTTGGAAACAGGAACAGGGTTTTGGGCTGACACAACCAGACAGCTGACCTTTGGAGCCGTGTGGGCACCAGCTTGCTTGCGATTCTTCTTCTTGCAGAGTTTGAACCTGTATATGAAGCTGCTGTTTGCTGAGTCAGGCCCTTCATCCCTCTAGCTCAGTATTGTCAGCACTGACTGGCAGTGGCTCTCAAGAGCTGTAGGCACAGAAGGGTCTTTCCCAGGCTTGCTTGGAGATGCTGCCAGGGCCTGAACCTGCTGGGACCTTCTGCATGCGAAGCAGGACTCGGTCACTGGGCTATAGTGATGGGTGGCAACCTCTATCAGTTAGCGTTTTGGAACTCCCACGGTGATGCCTGCAGCGCCACAGGATATGAGACTTTCTCTTGGCCCATTTTTGCACGCGTGATGCAAATCATTGCTGGAAATCCACGGGATCCCCAGCGCAGTGTGTTGCGTGGACAGCGCTTAAGGCCGACCGCAGGCAGCCCTTCTTGCTGTTTGTTTCTTTGAATTCCGAGCTTAAGTGCCAACTCCAAGCACTGCTCTCTCTTTCAGGGGCTTGAAACCAGCGCGGATGTTGGATTTCACATGGCAGCAGCAAACTCGACTCCCCCCAGCTCTCTGGATGTAAACCAGCCTGGGTTTCCAAAGGAGATCTTAGGTTCTGAACTGGAGGTCAAGTATCTGTGTTCAGAGTGCAAGAATATTTTAAGGCGGCCGTTCCAAGCCCAGTGCGGACATCGCTACTGCTCCTATTGCCTGAAGAAAATAATAAGGTAACGTGTCTTAGTTTAGGATGGAGCTCAGATAGGGGGTTGGTAACCTATTTCTATGTATTTTATTGTGCAGTTCTGTATGCAGCCATCCTGCCTTTGAATTGAATTGGTTTCCTTTCCTCAAGAGTAGACCAGCTTATCAGTAGACCAGCACTCTAGATTTTGTGTTTCCAGGTGTCCAATAGAGGCACTTGGAGATAGGTTTATCACGTCAGGGCATGAAAATCACTTCTGAACTGCTTCAGATGGCAGGTGAGGGCTTGCCTTCATAAAGGAAAGTTCCCTGCATGTAGAAAACTAGCATGTTGGGGAGAAGGCTAAGCTGGAACCCTTCTCCCTGATATACTAGTGTTCTGTGTGCAGGGAATGTTTGTTTTTTTCCAGCAGAATTATTCAACTGTTTGGTTTCTCCTTCCTGCTGAAGCAGTATAGACCAGAAGCAGGGTTAGAGCCTCGCCTGTTGTTTGTGTGGACTATGGCTAAGTGGTCAGACTGCTGGCTCAGCCCCAGGGGGACTACAAATACTGCAGGAGGGCCAATAGTCCCATGGCATGTCCCAAGGTGAGAGCTGATCCTTGAAAGGGTTTGGGGGAGAGAATCGCACAATGATTGCATGGCAGTTGCCAACATTCCTAGTGCTTTGGTGATTTTTTTTCTGTTTCCTCATATACTCCGTGGGGAGAGAGAACTTCAGCAGGCAGTGGCAGTGCAGCTAAACAAACCTTTGAAATAATTTACTGGCCCGTTTGCCTGCGCATTGCCTGTTTGATGGCATGAAAGAAAGGAAGGACTAATTCTTTTCCAACTTCCAAACACTTCTCTACCTGGTTCCCTGGAGACGGTTTCTACTCGTCTTGGGCGACCAGACCAATGGCTGCTTACAGGCCTGAGCTAAAGCTATCCAAACAAGCTACTTTCGAGAGCCCGCTGGAGAACGGAAGCTTTTATGTTTTTGTACCGGTTGTCAACGGCATAGTATGTTTCTGAACTGAGAGCCAGTGTAGAGCAATAGTTAGAGCATGGAACTTGGACCAAGAAAGTCTGGGTTCAAATTCCCACTCAGCCATGAAGATTATTAGGTGACGTTGGGCCAGTTACTCTCCTTCAATCCAGTCTTCCTAACAGGGTTACAGTGAGGATAAGAGGAGGGGAAGGAGCCCTTAGCTCTTGGCACAATACAAATGTGGAAAACGGTGGCAGCAGTCTTTGGGGAGGTGCTCTGTATCCTTGGGGAAATTGCCACAGCACTCCGGGTTTCATTGCTTGTGACCACTCTGCTTTCTCTGTTAGCTCCGGGCCCCAGAAGTGCGCAGCCTGTATTCAAGAAGGAATATACGAGCCAGACGTGTCCATCTTGGAAAGTGGTTCGGTAAGTAAGAGCGAGTTGAGGAAGAGAAGCATGGAAAAGGCCCCTTGCGGAGGAGCTTCCTCTCCCTGCTGTGGAGCGAGCAGAATGATGGAGGCAATTCATGTTGTGCTCCCCCCCCCAAAAAAAACCTCAAAATGCTTCACACACTTGGCCAGTTTTGTATCCTGATCTCCTTACAAACCAGTTGGGGTGGCCTAAATTGCACACACAACAATCTGGGAGGTCAGTTCTGCGAGAAGAGAGTGACTGCCCTGTGGTCACCCGGTGAGCTTTGTCAACAAGTGGGATGTGACCCTGCGTTTCTCTGGTCCTGTTCGGACACGCACTCCACTATGCCACACGGGCTTGAAATCTTCACAGTCACCTTGTAAGGTGGGCTGGTGGTGCTGTCTGCATTTTCCAGGTGAGGAAGGTGGTGGATGCAGGAAGACAGAGGAGTTTGGCTTTCAAGCTTCCTGGTGAGGTTCAGTGCTGGCCTCCTTAGCCGTTGTGCTCCTCTGTCACTTCCTTAAGAGCCCAGGCTCTACTGGGCTTGACTGTTGGCTAGCGGTTTTGGTTTCTGAAATTTCAGGGCTTGAACACAGAGCAGCTTCTGAACCTGAGGGATGTTGGGGGTCCATGTGGATGGGAAGTTGGCTAGTTCATCCACGGTCCAGCTCTGCTTTGGCCAAGGGGAGAGCTGCAGGGAACTGGCACAGTCCTCGTGTCAGTAGGCTGGAGTGGGTCGGGCAACACTCTGTGGCCCAGGTCACTTGCCATGGGGCGTTTTGGGTCAGGAAGGAATTCTGGGGAATGGCTCCCACCTGCCCTTGCCGGATTGCTGCCAGCAGAAGAAACCAGTTCCCTGCATGACTTAAGATTCTGCTGTCTCTGTGTGTGCGTAACATATGTTGTGTGTGTGTGTCTGTCCCCTTTTTGAGACTTTTCCAGACAACGCAGCTCGGCGGGAAGTCGAGAGTCTGCTGGCATTGTGTGTCAACGAGGACTGCACGTGGAAAGGAACGATCAAAGAGTATGAGGTAAAGCCCTGCGGGAGATGCGACTTGTCCTTCCTGCTTTCCTTTTGAACCATAGGTGCTGGTTGGCAAAGTATCAGGAATTGACTTCCTGCACCGGGGACAGTCCGCTGGGAAATTCCCCTCTGCCTCTGAATGCTGGAGCTGTTACTCAGAACGCTGTGTCTGTGTGCGCAGGCCACGGTTTCTGCAGGAGTACAGCAAAAGCACGGAATGTGGCCTTGGCCGCAGAATTCAGCTTTCTAGACTCTTGGTGTGTTTGACCCTTATGGCCATGATGTGCTCAAGAGCCTCTGGCTTCTGGGGATTTCGGTAGTCTCAGGGTAAGGTTTCCACGCTCCAGGGCCCTGGATGACTTCTTGCCCTCCTCGTGTCTAGGAGAAGCAAAGTAAATTATGCCAAATGGGGGTCACGTGGACAAGTGTTCAGATTGCGTTGTGGAAACGGGTTGCGGAATTTGGGTTTCTACTAGGTGCTCTTTTGTTTTTCCAACATCCTTCGCACATAGTGCACCTGGCACTCGGTGTTATCCCCTTCTGCCTAATCTGACCTTGTTGTGGATTGATGGTGGTCTTGTATAAAGTGTCTTTGGGGGTCTTTGCTGTGTTGACGAGGAAGGAGGGTTTTGCAGTTCTGCTACATGTGCTGATTGTGAGTGTCCTATATGTTTTGCATGACCTCTGTGGCATGCTCATCACTGTCCCCTGTTAAAAGCCTGTTGAGATTTTCCTCTTCTGCATGCCGTCTCTGCTGTCGAGTGGGAGCACGTCCTTGGCCTTCGGTTTGCATCTCTGAGAAGCCTCAGGCTGCTTCCAGGGAGAGAAGGTGGACCAAAGAGGTGACTTGGCCGCCTCCTTCTGGAGGGAAGCTGCAGCTCCGGGACTGAGCTGATGTTTTGCAGGTAGCGGGTCCAGCTTCAGCAGGCAAGGGGTCCTTTTTATTAGGAAAGACTTAAATGTACGTGGTACGTTTTAGCTCCGAAAAAACTAAGTGAACCACGTGGATTTATAAAACATGGTGGTGTGGAGGACTTGGACAGAGAGAAGATGTTTCTCCTCCTCAGAATACCAGAGTTTGGGGTCACTGAATGAAATTGATTGGCAGGAGATTCAGGACAGATGAAAAACAGAACTTCTTCAGGCCATGCAGCTTGCGGAATTGGCTGCCACAGAGTCTGGTGGTAGCCACTGGCTTAGGTGGCTTCAAAAGGTGACCTCTCCTCCTGCATGAATTTGCCTGCGTGGAGCCTCCATGGTCACAGGCAGTCTTTCTCTGAATACCAGGTGCTGGTGGGGGCGGGCAGCAGCAGGGGTGGCTTTCCTCCTGCCCTGCTTGTGAGCTTCCCAGAGGCAGGCATCTGGCTGAGCTTGTTAGCCTTGACCCAGCAGGGCTGCTCTTGCATGCAAAGCCCCTCGCATTCCACAGCAGGCTGGCAAATGACCTTGGACCGGAGACTTTGAGCCCTGGCCAGTCAGAACTGAGAGCTCTGGGCTCGCTGGAAGCAGGCAGTCCTTTCCAGTGTTGGAGATGGCACGGCGACGTTTGCAAGAAGCAATGATGTGTTACAGAATCGCCTGGGCTTAGAAGGTGGTCTGCATTGTGACTGAGACGGAGCTCCCTGCCCAGCCTCAGTCGGGAGGAATGGCACCCAGGGGAAGACTTCCACTTGCACGATCCAGGGCACCGGTGCCCCATTTAGCGAGGCCCTGGCGGCAGCCCGTGTGCCTCCCTTGCTCGGGGTTAATCTGCAGCCAGCCACGTGTTACGTGGTTTGGGCGGCTGCTCTTCCAGCTCGGAAAGTCCCTGGCTGAGCCCTTTCTCAGCCGGTGCCTCTTGGAAAGCCCCTAGAAGATTTGTTCATTATTCAGCTCAAGAGGCTGTCGCGGTTGTGTAAGGAAGAAAAACACTTCTCTTGTGTCCTCGACCTGGAGACTAAGCTTAACGCCGCTTTTCCTGCCCTGTCACCCGATACTGGTGGAAGGCGAAGGGAAGCGGCTCCTCTGTTTTTGGGTCGTTGGGTCGGCCGCGGTCAGCCTTTGTCCTTTTCCCGAGTTTTGCTTTCTTGGGGGGGGGGGAGGGGGGCAAAGCGTTGTGTCAGAAAAACTGAAAGCACCCAGCAGCCACAGGAGCTCTTTCGCAACCCCAGGAGGCGTCCTGGCAGCTACATAGTCTCCAAGGCTGATGGGTTATGTGTCTGTGTGTGTTTTCCCCTCCTGAACATTTGGCTGCAGAGGGATTTTGCTAATAGTTGTCGTACAGTGCTGCAGTAATTGATCTCTGCACATTCCTCGTGGAGTATTATGTATTGAAACCTTGAAATTCCCACTTTTATGCAGAAGTTCTCAAAGCGCCTTATATGCAAAAGAATAATTAACTAAAGGGAAATGCTTGCTAGGCAGGACTCCTTTTCTTCTCCCCCCCCCCAGCATGCAAGGGATACATTTTTGATGTCCTACGTATTGCTTTGCCTCTCTTCCCTGTTATGTTGTTCCGAAGCAGAACGTAACTTTTTTAACTGGGGGTTATGGTGGCCAGCCTTGCAGGGCTGTTGTGAGGGCAGGGCAGACACGCTGTTCAGATTAAAATATGAGGAGCAGCAATAAAAGGGAGTGAGATCCAACTCGCAGCCAGAGAGCCAGCTTCAGGGGAAGCAAGGGCCTGGCTGCTTAGCACCAGCTGGAAAGGTCAGAGGGGCGCTTGTGTTGTCACTGTGTCAGTCTCCTCCTGTCCTGGTAGCCTTTGGCGCCTGAAGCAAACTCGGGCCAGAATTCCCAGCTTGGCGAAAAGCAGCCTCCAATTTGGAGCGTTGCCAGGCGGAGCTCCTGGATGCCTCAGCTGTCGAGCAGATAAGAGCAAGACCGTGGGAGGGAGGTTTTGGCTGCTGCAAGTGGGAGGCCGGAAAGCCCCTGCAAAGTGCAGCCTGCGAGAGGCCGCCTCCTCTGTCCCCGCTCTCTGCCACATCTGCCTTTGTGAAAAGGGCACAACGGGCTGCCGTCCCCAAGTGTAGCTCTGTGTTGCCTGCCAAAGGTCCCAGGTTCAGCTCCTGACAGCATCTGAGCCCCTGGAGAGCTGCTGCCAGTCATTGCAGATGAGGCTCAGCAGAGCAGACCCAGGGCCGGCCCGACTCTGAATGAAGCAGCTGTGGATATTCCTGAGCAAATACCTGCAGCTGTGCTCTTAGATGCCATGTGGAGTGTGTGGAGTCCACGCTTTGTAGGAGGCGAGTTCCACTTCAGTCCTTGTAGCAGGACTGGGAAGGGTCTCAATACTGGCTGCTAGACGGATGAATGCTGGACCCGGGTTGGCAGTGCTTATGTATGTTTATGGGGTGAGGCTGTATCAGTAGATTGAGCATCTGCTTTGCATGCCAGAGGTCTTGGGTTCATTTCTCAGTTGAAAAGATCAAGGCCAGGCTAGAATTCCTCTTTGCCTGAGACCTTGGAGAAGTCTCCGGCAAAGAGGAATTATAGCTGCCAAGTCAGAGTCGCTGATGTCTGTTTAAGCATTGAACATATTCATACCTTGCCTTTCCTCGATGTCCATTAACTTATTTGCCTTTAACAAACACACACACCCCTCCTGCCTTATACTTGTCCCCAGGTGGCTTACAGAGGCAAAACGTTGCGCAATTAAAACAGTTCAGCGTTGTAAAAGTTCAAATTCAGAGCCAGCACAATTTACAAAATAGATATATTTTTTGAGTGTTCCATTTTAATGTTGCTGTATGTATTTTTACTTTTGTGTCTGCAGGTTAACTATAAAACTGGATGATGAATAATACGTTTGTAGTTTTGGGTCAGTCGGGTATCCTCAAGTCTTGCTGGGGGGAAAAGTGCTGGAAAGTAGGAGCAAACGTATTAGTTAGGGAGCAATTGGGAGAACCTTTCTTGCCTGTTTCATCCTTTATAAATCTGGAAGTGTGAGGGACTAGAGACATTTTGTGTAGAATGAAAGCTCGACATTCAGGGAGCCACCCCACCCCACCCGTTGGATTAAGGAGTCAGAGCCTCCTTGCCATAATCACTATCTGGCTCCTATTGATTGAAGAAAAAACCAAGCCCATCAGAGCAAATGGTGCTTTAAACAGCACCTGTATTCAGAAGGACAGGCTTCTCCTGGGCCTGCACACTCCAGCCTTGCTGCTTATGGCGTATCTGCAGCTTGGAGAAACGAGCGACTGAAAGGGGCTGCTCTTCCTGCTCACCCTCGGGCGATTCTTCCTTGCCATGGGTGACCAGCTGTGTGCCAGCCAGATGTAATTCCATTTGCTTTGTCCAGCCTTACTGAAGTGTGCTGCTCATTTTGCCACAGAGCTGCCACGAGGGGAGCTGCTCGTTCATGCTGGTGGCCTGCCCGGCATGTCGGGCGATGATCAGACTGAGCGACAAGGAGCGCCATGCCGAGCGGGAGTGCCCCGAGAGAAGCCTCAACTGTAAATACTGCAAAGTCCTTTGCTACTTCCCCGACATTAAGGTACGAGGCCCCTACAAGCCCCCATCTTGGCTACTCTGGTGGCCATCTTGGGACCGCCAGCACCACTAGTTGGCTGCGTTCGGTGGTGACCCTTCCGTGCTGGGGGGGGGCATAGTTCACTGGGAGAGCTCCTGCTTTGCATGTGGAAGGTCCTAGGTTCAATCATCCCCCCCGAAAACCAGCCAGCCAGGGTGATCAGGACTGAGTTAGATGGACCCAGGATTTGACTTGGCATAAGCCAGCAGGGTTTGGGCTAGGCCAGAATGTTTCGGTTTGGAGTAACTCGGAACGTGTATGAACATGGAGTATTTGGGAGTGGGTGGGTTTCAGCCTGTCAAACCTCCTCAAGTCTTAGCGAGTGCTTCTGCTCTGCGACAGTGACCCCCTTTTGACCTGGCTCCACTGCTGAGGCGCTTCCCTGTTGCCGGGGTCATAAGAACATAAGAAGAGCCCTGCTGGATCAGGCCAAAAGCCCATCTAGTCCAGCTTCCTGTATCACACAGTGGCCTCACCAGATGCCTCAGGGAGCACACAGCAAACAAGATAACCTGTTTCCTGCTGCCACTCCCCTGCACCTGGCACAGAAAAAACCTACTTCTAAAACCAGGAGGTTGCTAAACCCCTTTTAAAGGCATCTAGGCCAGGTGCCATCACCACATCCTGTGGCAAGGAGTTCCACAGATGAATTACACGCTGCGTAAAGAAATATTTTCTTTGATCCGTTCTAACTCTCCCTCCACTCAATTTTAGTGCACAGTCTTTGGCTGGGCAGCTTCTGGCTGCCCACTTGAGTTCGCTTCATGCGTAGCCCCTTTTCAGGGCCTGGATTTGCATTCCCGGTTTTGTTGCGTCTCAAACGTTCTAGGAGGTTACGCTGAGTTTTTTAATCCGGTGCTTGAAGGGTTTGCGTGTGGAGTAGAAAACTCCAAAGTCGCTGGGCCCCCAAAGGCGGTGGCATGCCTGACCTGTCGCTGCTGGGTGGCTTCTCCCTCTGCCAAAAGGAGACATTTGTACTCGAGGAGGGAGGAGGAGGCGGCGGCAGAAGCCAGCAAAGGAAACGGAAAGTGTGGGGGTGGCTGGAGGGGAGCATCTCGGTCAGAAGCTGCTCGTGTAGGAGCCCGGTTCTCTCAGCCCACAGAGCTGTGGAGGAAACCTAGGTGTGAATAACTCCGTCCTAAGTTCAATTTCTTGTGCTTGTCGAGGGCTGTGAATGAGCGGGAAGTCGGGCTCTTGCCTCTTCCTCTTACCCTGCCAAGCACTGCCAGGGACGTAGGCTGAACTTTCCAGCCGCGGTAGAGGTGTTTTTTTTTTTCATTTGCAATGTTGCTTGCTGCTGTTCAGCAGTTGGGAGTCGAAGCCCTTGCCCGTCTACTGCAGCTCAGCCAGAGATCTCCCAGTAGAGACAGGTCTCGCTTTTGACCCCCCCCCATGCCCTAGAGCTGTGGTTTTTTCAAGAGCTGGGGCCCACCTCAAAGTCCCCCTGCAACGGGGACCCACCTCCAAGGGTCCAGCAGGTGAGAGCAGCAGGCAAGTGAGTGGCCAGGGTTACTTCTCTTTTCCCGGCCAGTGGTGGCCAATTGACATGCATTGACGCTGTGATGTTCCACCCTTTCTTTCCTGCCAGGCCAATTGGTGAGAGAGAGAAGAAGGGCAGAGAGTGGCATGGCACTTTTGAATGACAGGGAGAGAAAGGCAAGGCAGGGCAGGGGAAGCAGAGCCTTGGCCGAAGCCGCCCCACCAAAGTCTTCAGTGGGATTTACCTCCCCTTGGGCCCCCAGCCCTGTTGCAGTTCCAACTGCGCAGGTCTGAGCCTCCACACCAAATGGGGCGGCTGCACTGCTGTGGCCCACCTGAGGTCCAGTCACGACCCACTGCTGGATCCTGACTCCCCTGTCAAAGGCCTCTGTGGGATGTGATAAGTGCCCCAAGTACCACACACAAGGCAGATGTGGAAGTCCGTGCCCGACAGGCATGGCTGCCTTCAGAGTGAGGGCCCCGAAGAGATGCTGAGTCCTGGGTGGCGCCACTGGGTCCATGATTACCCTTCAAATGCATTGTAAAGGGGAGGCCGAAGCTACTTCAGGAGGGGTGTGTGTGCGAATCGTTGGCTCTCCTGGAGCTTTTCTGGTAGGAAAGCAGTGTCAGAAATAATTAAACTTAACCGCTGTGTGTGTAGCTTGTTAAAGCCGCCCATTTTGACACAATGGGTGGTGGAAGGGCTGTGAGCATTAATGCACGAAGACGGCTTGTTTAATAGAGAAGCGTATATCCTTCGGGGATCTGTGTGCATCGGGTCTTGAGAGCTGCCTGCTCTGGCCAGAGGTCCCCGCCTAGTCCAGCGTTGTCAGCAGTACCCAGCTGGCTGCCTCTGGACACTCAATCTGGGCATGGAGGCACCAGCTTTCCCCTGTTCGCTGACCCCAGCACCTGGCATTTCAGAGGTAGACTGCCCCTGTTTCTCCACTTTACTGGCTTGATTAAGTCTGCGTTTCAGTCTTTTAAAGTACCCATGTGTGATCTTTGTCTCTGTAGGCCCACGACGAGGTGTGTCCGAAATTTCCTCTCACCTGCGAGGGCTGTGGGAAGAAGAAGATCCCCAGAGAGAAGGTAACTACTTCTTGGTCCGTAGTGTGCTGAGGGACTCAAGAGCCTTCTTTTGAGAGCGGCCTCTCGAGGAGCAGGTCTGATCCCTGCTTCTCCCCTTGTGTGTCGGGGCCCGGCTCAGAGCGTGACTGCGGAGCCTCTGGTAGAGACCCTCGTTTCAGTGTGTCTTTCTCTGCAAGCTGTGAAGAATTGTAGCACTATTCCTGACAGGGTCACAAGGAAATGCTCGGAATGCTTGATGTGACCTCTTTCAGTGCTAATTATTCTTAGGGGTTAGATCATTTTTAAGGTAGTGGCGTGCAGCCTTGTCCTGACACGACAGGCATTTTACAGCTCCCATAGCATCAGAGCAAGCAGCGAGGGTTGGTTCCCAAAGCATTTCATCTCTTCTCTCCCCCCCCCCCCCCATTTCTGGCATTGAAAGTCCTCTGGGGACACTTGGTGTAGCCGCCTGGCTCAAGCGAAGCACGCTGGGTCTGGTCGGTGCCTTGAAGGGAATCCCAAGTTCGCCACCTTGACAAAATGTAACTGTTTGGAACAAACCGTCCTCTGAACGGAGGGGATGGTGGTGTTTGTTTCATGTGCTCTCTTCCTTTTCTTTTCGTGGCAGTTTCAAGATCACGTCAAGACTTGCAGCAGATGTAAGGCGCCTTGCAGATTCCAGCCTGTTGGCTGCAGTGAGGTGGTAAGCACTTGTCTCTTTGTGAGTTGTGTGTGACCCAGAAGGCGTTTGCATGCATGCTGCAGTGCTCCGCCCCTTGACAGGTGGGAGGAAGCAGACTTGGAATGCCTCTCTCAAAGCCTCTCGGGGGATAGGAGTGTGATGTGTTGTCGGCACCCAGACAACCCAAAACTCAGAGGTAGATTTCCTCTGAACATGAACGACTTTCCTACAAGGAGATCAGCAATTCCTTGTCCTCTCCCTGCCCCTTTATCTTTGCACCAGCCCTGTGAGATAGGTTAAGCCAAGAGTGAATGTCTGCTCCAATGTCCCCAGGTGAGCTTCAAGGCAGAGTGGGGGTTTGAACCCAGGATTACTGGGTCCTAGTCCAACCGTATCCACTGCACCACCGTAGCTCCCATAGGGATAGTAATCTTGGCTTGCCTTCTGGAGGAGGTGTAGGGGTGACGCGTGAAGCTCATTGCGGGAGACGATGGTATGTCGTTGCCTTTTTCCAAGAAATGAGACCTACGTTACCTGTGCACCATGAGAAGTGGTTCCATTTGTCCATCAAGAATGTGTTGCCAATTAATTTGGCTGCATGACCCCATCCTCCAGCTCCAGTGTCTTAAGAGTAAATCATTGTCTGTCTTCGCTCCTTTATTGTGTACAGCCGTGCCCCACCCCAGTTGCCTGTCTTGAGCCAAAGAGAGTTGCTCATGGTCCATTTCCCTGATCAACCCCCTTTAGCAATCAGTTCCCTTGTCCCACTTTCAGCCTAAGCCTGGTTTCTGTTGGAGCAGAGAAGAGCGACATGTTTGCATTTCTGTTTTGTGCAGGTGGAAAACGAGAAGCTCCCTGAACACGAAGCCAAGCGCATGGGGGAGCACCTCTACATGCTCCTGAGTTTTGTGCTCAGCCTCCGGTCCGAGGCTGGCCAGATGCAGCCGCTGCCGGGCCTCCCGTCGGCAGAGACTCGCTCTGCTCTGCTGGGCGGCAGCCCCCTGGTCTCCGAGTCGGAGCTTTCCAACTCCCTAGGACTGTTAGGGAGGTGCGAGGCCCTGGAAAGGAAAACCATCACCTTTGAGAATATCGTCTGCGTGCTGAACCGGGAGGTGGAAAGGGTGTCGCTCACAGCTGAGGCCTACAACCGCCAGCATCAGGCAGATCAGGAGAAGATAGAGGCGCTCAGCAGTAAGGTCTGGATTTTGTCTTTCTGCACCTGGTTCTGTGCTTTGTGACTGTATGATACAATGGGAGAATCGCAGAGCACACCCAGTCTGCTAGGCTCTGTTAAAAAAAAAAAAAAAAAACCGCTGGTGGGAAAGCCCACATCAGACGGGAGATGGGAGACTGGTAGGGCTGCACGTACGCTGCCATTCTGGAGGAGGGCCAAAAAAAGCCACAAGTCTGTTTTCGTGGAAATCTCAGTTCTTATGGAGAAAAAAGAAAATCGAAATCAGTTTCTAGTCCTGGCTGTTGAAAGAGTGCAGCTCGAGCCTTTGGTAACCTGAATGAGATTTCCACCTTGAGGGTGGGGGGTCCATCCTCTTCCTGATTTGTGGGGAGAAACCCTTGTGGATTTTATTGTGTTTAAATTTGTTTATGTATGGTTATGTATTGTGTTATGTATTATTTTAAATTATGTATTTTAATCTTCGTTGTAAGCCATTTGCCTTTCGTTGTAAGGGCATTTGCCTTTCGGCATAGGAAAAGGAGGGATATAATTTTTTAAAATAAATAAATAAAATTCAATCCTGCAACTTTGCTTGTTTAGAGCAGTGTTTCAAAGTTCTCCCTGCGAGGCAAGGAGAACTTTGAGGACTTGCAGAGGCAGCGGCAACGGTGATCCTGGGGATTGCCGCTGCCAGGGAAAAAATGTTCGAAAAAGGGGTTTTGGACTTACCGGGACCTCCGGAGGGTGCAGGGAGGGCTGCAAACCCCTCCGCGGGCTTCGCCGAGCTTAAGATCGCCGCGTAGTGGCAATTTATGACCACTTCTGGTTTTCATCCGCCACGGCAATCTAAAGCTCAAGGAGGCTCGCAGAGGGGTCCACAGGCCTCCCAGCACCCTCCGGAGGCCCCGCTAAGTGCGAAAACCCTTTTTCCGAACATTTTTTCCCCTGGCGGCAGCAATCCCCAGGATGGCCGTTGTCACCATGGTTTCCCCGCCTCTTAAGGGGGCAGGGGAAGCATCCAGTTCTCCTGGTGGGTCGCTGGTTCAGAACCACTGGTTTTAGAGGCTTGGGATGCAGCATTTCCAGCATGCACAAGGAAACGGCAAGGTGGAACTAGGCAGCTGGGCGAGACTGCTGTGGTTTGCAAGTATGTACTTGCTTGAGAGATTTTAAAAGCTCCTGCTTTGTCTGATGCCTGAAGAACGGTGACAGCAACAGGCAGTGGGGGAGAGTATTCCACAAGCAGGGTAGTACAACAGAGAAGGCCTCCTGTCCACAATTGTCACCTCAAGGCTGGGAAGAAATTACCTCCATTCCTGGGTAGGAACATGTGGGTGCAGGTGCTCCTTTAAGAACCCACCACTGATTTTGTTCTGGGGTGAAGAGAGTGAGTGTTGAGGGGGGAGGTGATGGGTGGCTAAACTGAGGCGCATTCTAGGGTTGAATCAAGCCTGCCCTGGCAACCAGCTCTGCATTGAGTGGTGGTATTTTTTCGTGGCCCAGGTCCGGCAGCTGGAAAGGAGCATTGCATTGAAGGACTTGGCCCTGGCTGAGATGGAACGTACGATCCAGGAGATGGACGCGTCCTCCTATGATGGCGTCTTTATCTGGAAAATCACCGACATCGCCAGGAAGCGCCAGGAAGCGATTGCTGGTCGCTCACCTGCCATCTTCTCTCCAGGTTGTCTTGCCAAAACTGCCTCCACAAATACTGGGCGGGAGCGGGGGGGGTGGGGTTGCTTTTCATGCTTAGTCTAGCCCTGAACCTGCAATGAGAAGTTGGCGCTAATTTGTAAAACAGTGTGGTGGTCAAGGGATGGGGGACATGGGGCCTGTTGAAGAACAGATAAGAGAATGGAGATGGAACCCCCTCTAAGCCCTCCTTCTGTTGACTTCACAGTGAGGACTAGAAACTTGGGATTGTACTGGATGGGCATCTCCTGAGAGTAGGTCCCATATCTCAATGGTGATGAACCTGCTTTGCATGCAGAAGGTCCTAGATTTAGTCTTTGCAATAGACCCTGGCCAGCCAACACCACCAGTCAGAGGCGGCAACACTGGGCTAGATATTGACTTGGAGGAAGACAGTTCATGTGATGTGGAGGTGGGTGAGGACACTTCCAGAGCTACCTCCTATTTCGTTTCTGCTCACTTCTTGATTCTGTTTCTCCTCCCGACACGGTTCCACCAGCTTTCTACACAAGCAAATATGGATACAAGATGTGCCTCCGCATCTACCTCAACGGGGACGGCACGGGGCGTGGCACCCACCTATCCCTTTTCTTCGTGGTGATGAAAGGACCCAGTGATGCCCTCCTGCGTTGGCCTTTCAACCAGAAGGTAGGTTGTCTGGGAAGGGTGTGGATGGATTCCGCTAGTGCTAGGACTTCCTTGCCTCTGCTCACCATGGGGAGGAAGTATGTGGAGCCCTGAAGCACCTCCCCCTTCCCCCCCCCAAAAAAAACTTGAGATTTCACTGCCTGCATACATGCTTATTGTGGTCTTAAGGACTAGAAACTTGGTGGGTGAGGTTGAAGGTTCTCAGACGGCCAGTTTAGTGTGGGTTTTTTGCCCAGTTGCAAATCTTGAGCTTGTGCAGATGTGCCTGAAAGTTGCTTGCCATGACTTGGAGCCCTGTGTGTTTTTCCCCTGCTAGTTCTTCCATGCCATTTCCTCATCTCCCCACAGGTCACCTTGATGCTGCTGGATCAGAACAACCGGGAGCATGTGATTGACGCCTTCCGCCCAGACGTGACATCCTCTTCCTTTCAGCGACCCGTCAGCGACATGAACATTGCCAGCGGCTGCCCGCTCTTTTGCCCCATTGCCAAGATGGAAACCAAGAACTCTTACGTACGGGACGACACCATCTTCATTAAAGCCATTGTAGACCTCACGGGCCTCTAAAGCTTCCTTTCCCCACCCAGATCTAAGAGCAGAGTGCCATTCGCAGGCAAGGTGGTGATCCTCCCTGGAAAGGTGCAGGGGAAAGGTGCAAGGGATGCTTCCCCAGGAGAAAAGACCCTGCTCTCTTCGACGCGGAAATGAGCTGTCCCACCGGACACTTCACGTGGAAGTGCTATTCCTTTCTAGCAAAGAAGTGTGTTTGGGGACGGGGGGAGGCAGTTCTGGTTGTGAGTGAGAACTGTGTGGCGTGCCCTTGAACCCATCCCTGGAGGGGGACAGGCTGACCTCTGGCGGCGGTGCATTTCCTGCAGCTGTCTTAACCAGGTTCTGTCCTTTTCCGCTGCTGGCTAGCTTGCTCTTGGGCAAGGTGGAGAGGCGTGGGTGCCATCAAGGCCGGCCTGAGGAGCTGGGTGCATCCCGTGGTGGCGGGTGGCACTGGCCTGAGCCACGCAGGAGCTCTTGGAAGGTGGAAGATGGCATAACAGCAACAGGTGCCTGCGGAGCCTGGCGGAGAGCTCCTCAAATCGGCTGCCCTGCCTGGAGTGGGGAGGAGTGTGGGTGTGCTTGTCTGTAAGACGGATAGCAAAGCGTTGAGCTCCCTAGAAGCAGTCGCCGGAATGGATCCCGGCTGCTTGTAGCTCTCCAGAAGGGAGCAGGGCTTCGGGGAGGGGTGAGCAGCTGATGTAACACATTTGCCATTCGGCATGCAAGGGAAAGGGACCGGGGAGCAGGGGAAGAGGCAGAGATCTCATGGGTCCATTTGACTTTTAAAAATTCATAAACTTCTCTATCGCAGATGTCCTGAGTGTGTAACAAATAACGTTTCAAAGCCTCATAATGACAGAATAAAACCAAGTCAGCCTGAAAAGCAGATCTTCCTGTTACTGGGCCTAATCCTCAGCCCCACTTCACCCAAGCCAGGCACAAAACAGGATTTTTGTGGCTTCTGAACAGTGAGCCCCCTTCTCCCCCCTTTCTTGTCTGACTTCCCTGCCACCGTCCCTGGGCTGTTTCAAGCAATGGTGAAGAGTAGAGGAAGATGAGGTTTGCACTTGGTCGTCCAGATTTCTGGCTTGGCTGGGAGCTCTGTGGCTCTTGGGCCTCCCTGAGCAAGGAGGGTCTCGCAACAGCCACTTCACTACCTCAAAGCGTTTCCCCTGGGGAATGTTGTCATCTTTTTAGACAAGGGAGCTCTCCTGGGGCCCCAAGCTCAGGCTCTGGACTGAGCAGGGATTGTGGCTCGTGCCAGGGGTCTCTCGGGTTCAATGAAGCCCCTTTCGTGGAGAGGGGGCTGTGCTAGCCCAGCTGGAGCTGCCTAGAGGTGGGTCCTCCTATAGTGGCCTTGAAGTCCCTGGGACATCCCCCCCCCACGGCTTTCTGTATAGTATCTTCGCAGGGTAGGAGGTACGTTCTCTTTCCAGTATCCTGAAGCTTCTGTGCACAGATGGTGTAGAGCTGTGTATGCTCTGTGCTTTATGCAGAAAAAATATTTTTGACCACTGAAGCCAGCTGTTGCTTTCCAAATTACTTTTAGTAACTTCGTGTTCTGCCAGCTGGTGCTTTTCATAATTTTAAAACATATTTATATTTGGGGGCGGTTTGGGGAGCAGGCAGGTCCAAGGGGGCCGATAGACTGGGGAGAAATCCTATACCTGCATAGGTAGTTCCATTAGTGGGGAGAGGGGGCAAGGAGCTCTCTTTCCCTGCTGACTTGCTGCTTCTGGTGGAGCGCAGCCCTCTCTTCTGTCTTCATTTACCATATTCTCAAACCAGTTTTTACTATATAGGGACTAGAAACTTGGCTGCTCTTCTCCCTTGAGTTGAAAGAAGTCACTCTCGGGGCCACTTTCAGGGGAGACTCCTTATCTGGCTCTATGGCCTCCCTGTAGATCCATATTTGGTAATTATCCTCCCTGGATAAGACCTGTACCTGGTCTTGGGGATATCCAACTTGATATGGTGACCCATATTCACGCTGTGAGCCTGTTACAGCTGATTTTTCTTTCTGCCCTAAGCAGCGGTGCCTTTCATGCTTTTAGTCTTGTCTTGACCGATCTTCTTGTGGTACCAATATACACCTTCCCACATTCACAAGGTATGCGGTATACCCCCGCAATATCCAGATGTCTCAAATCCTTAGCCAAACATAATATCTGTTGCACTTTCTGTACAGGTCTCAAGTTTACCTAACCAAGGATCCTATCAATACACCTGTGATATATGGTAGGAATACCTTCGTCCTCTGTTCCAACTGTTCTTCCCCCTGGGAGACATCACCCCTTCTTGGGGTCAGTGCCCTTGTAATATCACTCTGAGGTCGGATATTACACCCTGGTGTAATGCTCTTGCCACATGTTCTTTTTCATCCTGAAGATATTGTGAATCGGAGATACCTGTCCGTGTCGGTCTGTTTTCTAAATACGCAGTGGCCCAAAGTGCAGTTATCCTTCCATTTAACCATCACAACCATCAGTCTCCTTACCTGTTAGTCTCTCCCTCCTTTCCTTCCAGTCAATCCAAGAAATTGTGCTTTGGATCCAAGGCCAAAGGTGTTTCCCCTGCCTGCCAACTGGTCCAGTGTGCAACTAGGACCAACTCCTTCAGAAGCTCTCTTCCCCCTCCCACCTGTTAATTTAAGACTCCTGCCTCTTTGGGGTTTAAGTAAGGCTGGAGCAACTTTCTGTCTCACTGTCAAGATGCAGAAGTCTGGACCCTACCTGTTGATGCCACTGAGGGCAATAGATTGTCAGGCTCATGTTTTTGCAAGCGGAGATGAGTTGGTGGTCGTTGCAGGCTTTTCTCCCCCCTGCCCAGTTCTGAATTGGGGGCTGATTCTCCTGGGTCAAATGTGACAGCTGAGGCATGCTTCACATCTATTCTGAACTGAATGTAAAGATAACTATTTATATTGCCACACTGTGAAAGGAAGAACTAGTCACTGTTCCGGGCCTGGCTCCTTTGGAGGAGGGCAGGGAATTCTGCACCTTTGCATGGGGGGGGGTGCAGTGGGAGCTGAGATGTGGCACAAGAGATGGACTGCTCTGACCATGTCCCCCTCGCAGCAGTTTTGCACCAGGTGATCTCTAGGCTTGCAGCAGCCTTTGCCTGTTGTTTCTTGTGGGTCACGGTTTGGGGATTCCTTTTCTGGGAGCTCCCTAGGGAGAAAAGCAAACCTGGCTAGTCCCTGTTGTAAAATCTCTGGATCTGAAGAATGAGGGAGGTGTTGCCTCTCCAAGATGTGGGGCTGTGGAGCCCCTTTCTTTCCGGGCCAAGGCTTCAGTTGTCCTCTCCCTGTTTGGCAGACAGAAGGCAGTTCTGTGTTTCGGATGGTGAATGCTTTGTGACCTGTGAGCTGCTGCTTTTGGTCTGATCTAAAATGAGCTGGCTGCCCACCCTACGATGTACCTCTGCCTCCCACCTTCTCTGTCTGTGTGTGTGTGGGGGGGGGGGGTCACCAGAGCCTTGTGCAATGCTTCTCTCGGGTTAGCTTTGTGAAAAGGCAATGCCTGGGGAAGGGTAACTGGGAGGACCAGCCCACCCACCCCTGGTTAGAGAAGGCTTCTATAAGCTTGGCCTTATGTCCTCGGTTGTGTGCGCGCACTTCTGGTTGAAAGTCTGTATCAAGGAAAGCTTCATTTCTGACTTGCAGAGCCTCTCGTTTGCCTGTTTCCCTTATTTTGTGCAAGCGTTTGTCTGTATAATTTATTTCACTTCTACTACTTATGGAGAAAAGCAAGGAGCACTGCCAGGCTAGGAAATCTTATTCAGCAACCCCTGTGGCTTTGAGGATTCATTAGCAATTGCTTACTCCATCCTTGAAGCATCCTATAGGTCCCGCAGACCCATAGGGCTAGCAGCTTGCATGTGTTAAGTTCAACCTGTACTTTTTAAAAGGTGGAATGCCATAGCCAGTGATGTTTCTGCGTGGCTGTGCCTCTGAAATGCTAAAATATACAATCTGGCAATACAGGGGCAAACATCACCACCAGTTGCACTTATTGAAGCAAGAGACTAATAAAGACTTAGCCTAATGGAAGACAGATCTATTAGCAGTCATTGAACACCCCAGCTCCTCTCCGTCTGCAAGGGAGCAGTGGGGGGGGGGGGAGAGGAGTCTGCCTTTCTCTTCTGCTGGTGGGCTTTCCCAGTGGAGAACAAGATGCTGGACTAGATGGGTCCCCTTCTGGCATGATCAGCAGGGCTGGTGCTGCAATTCTGCCCAGGCTAAGGGCAAAGCAGACTGTCTGCCTGAGCATCTTCCTGCTTCAAATGTCTTTGGGCATATGGGGGGGGGCATTGGCTCGCTAACCCAAAAGTGGATTTTGGTTGTAAAGCTGGAACCGCTCTTTCCTATGCTAGTTTCAATGTTTGAGGGGCTTATAAATAAAAGGGTGTGAAAGAAATCTGGTTTCACTTGTATTTGGGGAGGGGAAATGTGCAAACATTAGCATGGCAATCTGGAAGCAGAGGAGGGAAGGTCCCAGCTGCCTTGTCAGCTCCCTGTCCTTCAGTTGTGGGCACACCTGAAGCTCTGCTTTCTAAGGGAATAGCAGGTGACGGCCTCAGAGATGGAGTCCTGTTCATCTGCCCAAGTACAACGAACACTGTTCGAAAGGTAGAGCTGGGCAAGGGGCTTGCAAGGAGTCACTCGCAGCTCAGGAGGTGGTGCTTAAGGACCTTTATTGAGTCCATGGTGGAGTGAGAGCCAATGCCGGTGCATCCCACAAGGCTGGACTTGGCATCATGCCACTACAGGAGCAAGCGCCCTGCTCCTTGTGCTCACCTCACAGCCCTCTGGGAAGCAAAGCTCATGGGTTTCAGGCCCTCACTGTGCACTTAAAAATGAAACAGAGTTGGAGGCAGCCCTTGGACGGCTTCGGTGCCTGAGCTGCCACTTGACCGTGCAATGGAGCTATTGTGCCTGCACCTCTACTTTCCCGTGTTTCCTCTAGCGCCACCAAGATCACAAAAACAGGGACAGAAGAGAGAGGATGGCTGGCCCTGAGGAAGTCAGATTTGGGGGGGGGGAGGTAGGGGGAGCCCTTGCCAAAATCCACAATTGTAACCCAGTCGTGCCCTTGCTTACAGGAGTTACAGGGCCCCTGCCCTGGCAGTCTGAGCATTGCTCAAGAGCCAACTCAACCACACAAGGACTCAGGCCAGCTTGAATTCTTCTCTTGCTCAGTCTTTGCCCAGCCCCAGCACAAGCTGGGACTCCTTAGACCCTCTCCTGACAGGCCAGGGTTCAAGCAAATATTCCGAGGGGGGGGGGTGAGGCTGCCTGCCAGCCTGCCAACATGTGACCAGAGACTGCACCTATACATGGAGCAGGAAGGCAGCTGACACTGCATTAGCCCAGCAAGGCAGCAGCTCCCTCTGGCCCAAGGGGCGGAGGCTACGGGGTGAAACTCAATCCAATGCGGCAGCTGCAACCAGGATTAGCTTGTGCTGTGTAGCTAGGGGGATGTCATTTTCTCTTCCTCCACAATCGGGGCTCTTTGTCACTTCAACATGCAGAGATTCAGCTCTGCAAGCTTCCTTGTTTCATTTCTATTTGTCACACAGCCTTGCCTGAAAGTTGCCAACCCCAGGATTCTTTCTTGCACCCTGTCCAAGCCTGGAGGTGGGCTCTGCTGCCCCCCGCAGGCGAAACGTTGTATTAACACCTCTATGCAAACAAATCTATAGCAAGAAAACGGCCATTAGTGAATGCTGTGAAAGGAAGGTGGGCAAGTTCCCGTCTCTATGGCTCTGGCCAAACTCTGCTGGTTGTTTTGGTAGATGGGAGGGAACAAAGCTGAAGGGAAGGGCTGTGGTTACTCGTGTCAACAGCTGAGGATGACCACGCAGGCAGAGGTTGCCTGGCTCAGCTTCTGTGGTTCGTGGCCCAGGAAAAGAGGGGGTTGCGGAGCCGGGGTTTCTTGGCCTGAAGGATCCGCACAGTGCGGGGTGAGCGCCACACTTTGATAGTGCTGTCGTCGCTGGCTGTAAGCAAGAGTTCCTGTTCCACGGGGCTGAAGGCCACGGAGTTGACCACATCCTCATGCTGCAGCTTGGCCAAGCAGATATCGTAGTACCGGTCCCAGATGTAGCCGTGGCGGTCCTCGGCCCCGCTGCATGAGAGAAAAAACGAGGCTGTTGAAGCTTGGGCGAAGAACACGCTTCCTTTCCTTGTAAACAAGTGCTGGGTCACTACATCACTGACCGCCATGCAAGTGCAGCACTTCTCAAGATTCTAGCCCTCTGTGTGAACTGCAGCTTACCTGGCTACAAAGTCCCTACTGACATCGAGGAAGATGAAGAAGGACTCGCCACTGGGTGTGTAAGCCCGGTGTGCCCGCAGGGCTCGCTTCACCTCCTTCATTGTTTTGAGGTCTAATACGTGCAGGTCAATCTCCTCGGCAATGGGAGGCGGCTGCAAGGGGTCAGAAATGACACAGCCTTGGGGCCAGGCACGGCTGTTCACATACAAGTACCTAGAAGACAGGAAGAAAGTTGCCAGTTCACTTGCTATTCTTGGGGAGAGCGAAGGCTTGCCTCGAGGGCTGGCAGTGATCCAGGGAAGTGCCAAAGTGAGGAGAGACTTATGCACAGTCTCTCTGCTCGTGGTAAGCTGACACAGTCTGAGACAGGTCCTTCCCCTTACCTGCTACCCCAGATCCTTGGGCTGAAAATCCCAGCCGTGAAACCTGTCCTTCCTTTCACTGTGTTTTTGGTGGCATGTGGCTGGCAGTGCTCCCTACCTGTGGTCAGGGGAGAGGCCCATGCCGATAATATGCCCGTGGAGCTCAATAACATGGTCCAGCGAATCAAAGAACCTCTCCGAATTTCTCTCCTCTCCCAGGACCGGACCTGCAGTTGTCATCTGGTGAGGCAGGATCTGCTTAATTCCTGGGGGCAAAAACAGAATGGAGAAGGATGAGAAGGCATTGGCGGCCTGTTCAGGCTATGCTGTCTGTTGGGCAGTCTTAAGTATCTATGAGAACTGTCATAATGTATCCCCCCCCCGTCAAGCATCTGGTTCCAACAGTGAGGCGGGGCATGAAAATAAGGCCTTCCCCTCTTGTTCACCCCCAGAAGCTTGTTTCAAAAGGTATACCGCTGCTGAACATGGAGACTCCATTCTTACCTCTACAGCCAATAGCTATAAATAGTCCTAGCCTTCTGAAAAGCAACCTTAGCACTTGCCTAGGAGGCTCTGCCACCAGGGCCTCTTACCAATCTGGTGCGGCGAATAGGTGAGGCACCCAGTGGTGAAAATCAAGTATTTCTTCTTGCTGCTCCCCTCTGTGGAGAGCAGGTTGGGTTCCGGCGGCTTTGTCCTGTTTTTTGCTAGGAGCTGAGCCACCTTCGTCTCCATCTCAAATTCCGTCATGACCGGCCGGATGCGCCCCTCGATGATGTCTGTCAAGAAACTGTCCAGCCCGTCTTCGGCCACCATCTCGCTCTTGGCTCCTAGGAACTCATCGGCAGCCGGTTCCTCTGTCTGCTTGGGCAGCTCCACCTCTTCCTCGCTGCTGTTGCTGCAGCTGCCGATGGCCTGGTGGGCAGTAGTGGCAGCGCCCTCTGCCGACGGCTCTCCATGGTTCAGCAGGAGGTCGGGAGAGTCATAGCGGCTGCAGTCCACCACCATCACCGTCCGGATAGTGCTGGCGTTCAGGTTCTGGATCTTGAAAAGCCTCTTCACCACGTTCATGTTCTCCGACTCGACACCCTGCAGGCGTGAAAAGGAAGGTCCAGAAGCTGAGGCCAGGACCCTCTGGATTCCCCTGTGCCAGAGACCTGCTAGGGTTGCCTCTCACCTGGAAGGCGTTGTTCAGCCACAGCACGGAGCAGGAGGTGAGGTACCCGATGCGATGGAAGTTGCCCGAAATCAAGTTGGTTTCATTCAGCCAGCAGCCAAACACATCATATGGTTTGTTGCGTACCCGGGAGAGGAGCGAGAAGTTTTCTGAAAGAGGAAGGGGACAGGTTCAGGGACCTCCCCACTGCCAGCTTACCTCTTGCAACTGACAAGAGCTACAGCCCAAAGGGCGCTCCAGTCTTCCCATGGTTGCTTCACTGGAAAGCACAGGTCTTTCTGGAAAGATGTCATTAGTTCATCATATCCCAGATTCTATTCTGTGAAAGGACAAGAAATATACAATACTTCTGATATATACAGGCTTCTGGTTTTAACCTTTTTCATTTACTCTCTTGCTCTCCATCCTGCCCCAAAGCTACACGAGCAGCTCAGTGGCAAAGCTTCTCCTTTGCATGCAGAAGGTCCCAAATTCAATCCCTGGCAACTTTGGGAAGGGCTGGGAAAGACCCCCCTAGCCAGCAGCAGAAATAGTGGACTGTGACTCAGAGGTCTGACTCTGGACGAAGTAGACGTTACCCAGGCTAATGACTGCGATCTCGCCTGACGAAGAGCTACGGGGCCCCACAAAAACCCCTGATACGAGGAGGAGGGAATCATCGGAGTTGAACTGTGAGAACTGTGTGTAGCTCCAATTGTATTCCTTCATGTTGGCACTGTGCAGCAGGGAGATCTGTAGGTGGTTGTTCCAGATCTGTAGAGGGAGAGAGGACAGCACTGGACTCTTCTGTCAGAAGACTGCAGAAAGTGACACAGGGTGCTCTTTCCATTTTTTAAGAATCAAGTCTCTAGCCCTTATGACTGTGACCGTATGCTTGAAATTTATGAAAATTGGTTTAACTTGCAGAATATATGCAGGCTGTAGAATTTTTTTTAAGTGCAGGATAAACACAGTTGTGCCCAAAAGGCTTTGGGCAGTGCTGTGTTTATTCTGCACTCTGTTAACCTAACTCTGCAACCGAAAAAACTAAATTCTGTCCTTTGCATCAATTCTGCAAATTAAAACAAGAGTTTGAGTTCTTATTTTGCAACTTTCGCTCAGATTGATAATTTCCCCACTTCTCCTTCCTCCCATGTGTATGTGGTTCTCTTCCCATACACTTCCTCTTCACTAGAACCCTGTGAGGTAGGTTAGGCTGAAATTGTGTGGTGTTGGCTCAAGGCCACCCAGCAAGCTTCAGGGCTTTGATCCTGGGTTTCCCTGGTTCTGCGCTGACATTCTTGACCATTACACCAGTCTGGTGAGACCCCTGTCCATCCACACAGACTCGATGTAGTGCCCTTACCTGCAGTACAGGGCTACTAACACAAGCCTACCTTGCAGAAGCTTACTGGGGCTTGCTTACTCTTGTAACAATTACTGGGATTCACCAAGAGCCATCCATTACCAGCATCAATCCCTTTCTCCTGCCTTACCTTGGCGGTGCAGTCCTTGGAACAGGAGGCAAACAAGTAGCCATTGTGTGAGAAGCTGAGGTGGAGGACCTGATCGCTGTGCTCCTTCAGGGTCTGCACTTCGATGCAGGGAATGGTGTCATACAGCCTCTGGAACTCACCGTACCAAGATGCAGCAGCTGCAGCGGGATAAGGTCAACCCATACAACCGATCAGACTTGAAGGCACACGTTCATGCCAAGAGAGAAGAATTGCAAGAAAAGAAACTGATCTAACAAATTAAAATGCTCATCTACAACCAGGACAAGAAAGGCAAGACCCTCAGAATGGAGCTAGCCCCACCTTTGCAGTCCTGTTGTGGACATGAGCTCAGTAATTACACCTGCCCCTTTTCGAGAGCAATCAACCCCACAGGGAGCATGGGACACTGCACCTGGGTGTCGTGGGACATCCCGAGCAACCCTGTAGTATCGGTAAAAGAGTTCCTTCCAAAGGACCTCGTCCCGGGCCACAGCATGCCACTGCTGACAAGTCAGCCCTGCTGAGAGGACATCGGTATAATCCAAGTATAGGAAGATCTCAAAGAGGATGCTGTCGGGGAGAAGGGGGTTAACCCCACCATCCATCATATCATTCTGTCACTGCCAAGCTCTCTGGAAGACATAAGCAGGTAGTGGAACAAGAAAACCGGCATGGGTCAATGTTGCTCAAGGAAGGATGGAAGATGAAGAACCAACAAAAAGAACCACGTTTTGTACAGCTGCTATGCCTGGCCAGCTGAAGCCAGTTCTTGGCTCCCCAAAGCTGACTAGGTGACCAGCTCTTTACAAGTCTGTTAACCCTTTATCCTCATGGGACTGAAGTCAAAGACGTTACAGGGAGAGATGGCATCAACCAGAGGTGGTCTGGAACCAATGAAAACTCTCTCACCACTTATGCCGACTTCTCAGAAGACAAATCTCTGCTTAAAGCAGCATGTTTTGCTCTGGTGCTACATCTTCTACTGGACAGAAGAGAGAGAATGAGACGAAGGTCACACAATTTGTTGGGTCATTTGCCCCATCTCTTCCCTGGGTCATTTGCCCCATTTCTTCCCTGGGTCGCACCTCTCTGGCAAACTCTCCCGGACCCTCTTCCCGCATCACCTTTCCTGTATCTGGAGCGTTCTCCAACTCTCCCTTACTTCACCGCTGCTCACGACCTCTAATGGGTTCTTCTCTCTGCATTAACCATCATTGAAAATGGTTATATGCCACTTTTCAATAAGAAAAGATTCTAAAGCAGTTTACACAGCAAAATGAATGAAGATGGTTTCCCGTCCCAAAAGGGCTCGCAATCTGAAAAACCCAAACCTCACCACAGAAGACACATACCAGCAGCCAGCCACAGGAAAAGATGCGACATCGGGGCGCCGAAGGACATCTGCTCTCCCCCTGCTACATATAAGAGAACCACCGCTTAAAGAGATGCCCTTTTCCTGGTTAGCAGAAGCATTCACAGCTTCTCCCTAATAGACCTCCCTCCTCTCATCTCTTCCGCCACTCCTCCATTCAAGGAAGGCCTCCCCACCCCGACCCATCCTCACCTCCACTTGACTCCCTTCCATACAGTTCTCACTTCTTTACAACGCTCGTTTCGCTTCTCCACCCTCTCAGCCCCCATCACCTTCTGTTCTCTCCATACAGACCCTCCCTTATTTTCTCTCGCCTCCCCACATTATTTCGGAAATATGTATATAATGAACGAAAGGAAACACGTGCATACATTTTAAAAAGCATTTTATAAATAGTGTAAATGTTTGTTCTATTTTAATTTGTTATTGGACCCCCCTGTTCTCTCCTCCCTTCCTCAGATAGACTCCACCCCTATTTCCCTTCTTGGGCTCCCCCGTCACCCTCTTTCCCTGCCCTCCTCATAGCCCTTCTCTTATGAACCCCTTGTTATTTATACTCCCCCTCCCCTTCAAATCCAAAACCAATACTGACCCCATCCTCCTTCCACCAGCAGCTTTTCTTCGGCACTTCCGGCCCCTCCTTCGCCCAATTCCGCTTTTGACAGCCGGGGCCGGGCTTTCCCGCCGTGCTCTATGGGTGCCGCTCTAGGCGTTCCCGCTCTCTGTGGCTGAACAGGTGGGCCAGTGGCTCTCACGCGTCGCCGAGTGCAACAGCGGCTCAGACTTGACGAGTCGAGCCTAGAAAGAGAAGCACAAAGAGAGCTTCGCAGTTCTGCCGCAAGGGCGAGCTCGGCTGCTTTTTTTCCCCCTACTGGGTTACACCACCTGCAGCCTGGGACAAGCCAAGGGAATGCAGAGAAGGGGTTCAGCCTGACCTGCCTATTTTAAATTGTGTTGGGGGGGGAAAGGGGAGGTCATTTTGTAGACAAATTGAAGGAGGTCGGGTCTCCATTAAGAGAGCTATTTAGGCATAAACGGAACTTTCCAGTTTCCGAGGCAATCCAGCTCTGAATGCCCATTACTTTGGGCAGACAGAGAGCAGTCACCTTCTTGCGGGCTTCTTGTTGGCCACTGTGTCATGAAACTGGATGCTGGACTAGGTGGGCATTTGTCCAGCTCCAGCACTTTTAACCATGCCTTCTCGGTCTCTCTTAGCCATGCTTACAACCTCTGTGTGCAGCAGCAGTGCTGGTTGCTCCAGCAAGGAGGGGGGTAAAACGGGGGAAGTTGGGTACTTTTGCTCATAACACATGACATGTTTAATTTATGGAACTCACTGCTACAAGAAGTGATGATGGCCACTAGATTAGAATTTTTTAAATTGATGATCAACGCTTACAGTACAGCAGAGGATCTTAGTTGTGATACCTATGGACCCTCAGTGTTCATGGAGTTCTGCAGATCTGAAGGGGCCACTGTGTGATACAGGAAGCTGGACTAGATGGGCCTTTGGCCTGATCCAGCAGGGCTCTTTTTATGTTCTTATGAATTCAAGGTCTTGGCCACTCTCTTGAGTCCTGACAACTGACTTTCTCTTTGTATATCTATCCCACTTAATAAAAATTAAAGATTGGAAATGCAGCAACGGACAACTTATGCTTTCTTCTAACTTATGCTTTCTTCTCCCATTTGCTGGGAGTTCCAAGTCTGGGATCTGGGGAGCCGAACGGTGCTGTTGTCCTGGCGGCTGTGATACCAAAGCCGTTTGGGAATTTGCTCCCTCTGGGTAAACAGGCCCTCACCTCTGACCTCTGATCCTGGGGAGAGATGTGTTAATGACCCAGCAGGCAGCCCTTCCCATCCTGCCCACAGGTGCCTGCTGCAATCTGACTATGGCGCCCGTCATATTCCTCCTTTTCTCTGGCCTGCTATTGGCTTCACCCACCTGTGCTCAACGCCGGCGGAAACCGGCAGTTCCGGAGAGTCCCATTGACAAGATCAGCGTCCAGGCTAACTTTGATCCCAACCTGGTAAGGAGGAGAGAGGGGGCAGCTGAGGGTATGTGTACATGTTATATGCTCTAAAGCCAGCTAAACTGTTCTTGTAGCCACATGGGGAAAACACACCAGCTGATCACATTCAGACAAGTGAATACTGTATGTTTAGCTACTGCCTCTTGCCTGTGAGATGCACCCCCTTAGTCACTGGCTGAGCCGCTGTGGTGATACGGAATGTTTAAGGGACATTCTGGGAGAAGACCAGAAGCTGTTGCACACTATTCCGAGGTAACGGATGATGCAATATTTTTCCATTCCATTGCTCCCAGGCAGATGCGCCTGGATCCTATCAGAAGGCTGTTGTTGATCCATTTGCCGTTAACAATCCCTTTATTTATATCTCTGTCATTCTGCCCCATAATGTTCTGTGGAGTGGAAGGTTCCAAAAGTGCCTATCTCCAAATACCCGGAGCTACTTGGGCAGTGACCTGGGCTGTGAACCTATAATTTGTTCCTCTCCCACTGTAGTGTGTTGTTGTTAAAGCCTCATACTCCACCTTTCCTTATCTGCTCCTTTTGTTTGGCAGGGAGATTTCCTGCCAAGCAATTGACAAAGGCTACCTCAGTGTAATCTTTAGTTCTTGGACAGGATCAAGGTGCCACGGGTGCAGGTGGAGAAGCCAAATGAAGCTGCCATTTCCCACCCACCCCCTTCTCATTTTTGTTGGTGTTTAACTTAAACTGTATGCATTGTGTGGAGCCTTGTTCAATCCTTGTTTCTAGTTTAAAACAACTCGGATATTTCTCACAAATTCAAAACTCTGTTGCGTTTAAAAAAAAAAACCCACTCTAGGCCTGGGTCTCTTTTTCCCTTAAGCAACTCTGTCCTTTCTCCCTTGCTGCCCTTTATAGGTGGAACTGCTTCCCAGTACGCCTTCCTTCTTTTCTTAATAGTTTCTTAATATCCAAATTTTCGATGGCGTTTTTCAGTCTTAGTTCCTGTTCCCTGCTGTAACTAAGTCTAAGTAAGAAACTGAAAGAACTGCACATGCTTCCCGTCTCCAACTCCCTTCCCTCCCTCGTATTGTCTCCCTCTTGTGGCAATATTCAGATTGTAAGCTCTTTGGGGCAGGGATCCATCTTCTTTCAACTCCATGCAAAGCTCATTTGCACTGATGCTGCTATATAAATACAAAAAATAAATACATCCAAATGGTCTGACTTGGAATGAATGGGTCATCGCTTCATGGCAGAACAGGTAAGATGCCCCTCTGGTATTCAGAATCTGAGTCTCTCCCCCTCTAGTTTGCAGGCAAATGGTTCCTAGTCGGGGTGGCCTCCAGGTGCAGCTACCTAAGCGAAAACAGCCACAGACTGGAAGCAACTAATATGGTGGTATCCATGGCTGACACAACCTCTTCAAAATCCTTGCTGGTTGGCACCTTCCGCCCAATGTAAGTCAGTGCGATTGGCTGCATTTGGATAGTATGTTCCTGTGGGGTGTGTGTGAATGTATGCTGGCATCCCCCTTGCTGTGGCTACAGGCAGTATCCATAGGCTCCATTTAGCATTTCAGTATCCACTGATTAGATCTCTGCTCTTTCTGGATTTGTCTAACCCCTTAAACGTAGCAACAAAACACCAAGCCAGTGCATCATGCATCCTATGGCAGAGAGTACGTGATATATTGAAACACTTTTTCTGTCCTCAATTTACCACCAAAACCGTTTCAAAGCACCCACTGCCAGGCTTGCCCGCTGGGACGTGTGGAAATGTAACTTTTGACAGTGGCTGTCCCTAAGCTGGGCCATAAGCCACAGAGTCCAGTCTGGCTGGGATCAGATGAAGGAACTGTCTGTGATTGGTCTTTTCCTTCGTGTTTGCAGGGATGGCATCTGCTGGAATATCAAGCAGATCTACTTCTCTACAAAGACTTCGGGCAGATATCTGTTGAAAGGTGTGTTTTGGGAAGAGTGGGGACGGGGTGATAATTGGATGGGCTATGGTCGTCCAGCCAAGAATCCTGTTGGAACCAAAATGGGGAGGAACCCCTACCATCACAAGCTTCACCGGTTGGGTTTCTGCCTTGTCTCATGCTGTTGTTAAAGACATAGAGGAGGCTCTATACACGAATAAGGGCACAGCCTCTTGGATAAGCACACTTCCAGGGGCCTAACTGGATATTGTTCGTTCATCGTGTTTGTGGTTCCCACCCAGGCCGTGGCAACCCTACAGACATGGTGGTGGGAGAGACGGATTATCACAGCTATGCCATTGTGTACTACCAGAAGTTCCGGAAGATCTCTGCAAAACTTTACGGTAAGAGCTCACTGGCCTACGTGCCTCTTTCCAGGCATCCATGTATGTAATTTGCTGCCATGATGCAGCAATGGTGGCCTCAGATGGGTTTAAAAGAGGGTAAGGCAGATTCATGGAGGAGGAGGAGCGGGTCTATCAATGGCTATTTGCCCCATTAGCTAAGTGGAACCTCCAGGTTCAGAGGAAGTCTACCTCAAAGTACCAAGGACATAAATACTGGGGAGGGCTGTTGCTAATGCCTCATTTGTGAGCTTCCTGTGGCAGCTGGTTGACCACTGTCAGAAGGAGGAGGTTGGAATAGTTGGGCCTTTGGGTTGTCTCCTCCAGCAGGGGGCTTCTTGTGCTCCTAATGTCCCATTCTGAACCGTTTCCAAAGGACGGACCATCCGGGTCAGTGATGCCATCACGGCTAACTTTGAAGAGCGTGTGGTTAGCGTGGGCCTGAATGAGGACCTCACCTACTACTTCCCTACCTACGGTGAGTTGTGGACTGTCCCAGAATTATGCAGAGATAGTTTTTCACAGTGGGGGTTGGTAAGCACCTTGCGGAGCAAAGGGTTTGCATACAGATACAGTAGGTTTCCAGGCTCTCTGGTAGTAGGAGATGGCAAGGCTAGGGGACTAGACTGGCCTAGAAGGTCCAGTGGTCTGCCTCCTTACAAGGCAGACCCTTCTGTGTCTCTAAATCTTTCCAGCAAAGAGTTGCAGATTACATCCCTGCATTCTATTCATGGAGTCATATGCAAGAATAGCCTGGCCAGGGTCAGCCCCTTACCTGGGCTAGCCCCACCCCCAGCATGCGCCTTTTCCCAGAAGCAACGAGACGTCTCCTAACTTTGCCTTTGGTGCTTCTTGGCAGGGTTCTGTGATTCAGCTGACCAGTTCCATATCCTTGATGGTGAGTTGCAAATGTCGAGGTGCGTCTCCTGCCCTTATAAGAACATAAGAAGAGCCTTGCTGGATCAGGCCAAAGGCCCATCTAGTCCAGCTTCCTGTATCTCACAGTGGCCCCACCAGATGCCTCAAGGAACGCCCTTGCGTTCCCTATATAAGTAGGGCTGCCCATGTGTTCTGCACAATATTTGGTATTAGGTGGGGGGATTCATCAGTTCAAGAATCTTTGTTTCATTTTTTTAAAGCAAGCTATTAGCCCTTTTAAAACAAAAACAAATCAAAGACAGATTGAAGCTTACTTGGAAACTGAAATTTTCAAACAGTGAAGGAATGCTGGTGAAGAGGGAGCCAATTGAACCTCCTGAGGCAGCAAGTTCCGCTGAGTGGGAAGTGCTCCTGGGGGAAAAAAGAAGATGGGCTGCAGGTCCATAATGCTAATGCAAGTCTTGTGTTGCCCCTCCCTGCCCCATGCAAACGGTGATCGATGTAGGGAAAAAGAACTGGGCAGTGGATGGAGCCTGGTGAGATTTTTTGGATTAGGTGGGAGAGGTGGGGTGGCAGCCCAATGGATCAGGATGTGTGAGATGTAGGGGAAAAAACACCCAAACTTCAAAACCACTCGGCTCATAATTTACTCAGAGAAATACTGACTATGAACCTGAGTGCCAAAAGGCTGGCATACAGTCAGAGCAGAATTGGTAGACTTCAGGACGTACAGATGTTGTCCTCTTTTTCTGCTTTCCAGACACTAAGTACGGGGGCCCCCCATGAAGTCCAAGGAGCTGAGCAGCTGACTACAGAGGGCCAAAACAGACAGAGCTGGCCCATGTTGTATCAGGCCATTCCATTTGAGGCAATGCGTAATCCACATCCACACCCAGCAAACTTGGATGAGAGTCATCAAATCCTCCCCCTTGCAGTTTCAACCCTCTGTTCCCAACAGCTTGAACTACAATTAAAGTGAATCTAAGAAAATCAAATAGATATTTCCATGTTTGTATAAAATAATAGAACAAAACTAACTTTCTAATTCTTCGGGTTGCCATGGTTTAAGGCCGAATAGTAGATTTAAGTCTTGTAAATTCTGCACTAAAGATCTCCCAAAAAAGTGTCCTTGCAAGACCTTAGATCTGAGCTGTTGAGACATTTGGAAGTTCAGCAGAATATGCTCTCACTTGCAAAGCAGCTGCTGTCTTGCAAAGACCTCAGCTTTGACCTCACAGTTCAGGTCCTGCAAGGCTCCCTTAGGGTCCAAGAACTGAGCTTTCAACTGCTGTTCATACTCAGCTCTGCTTCAAATGCAAAGTAGCTCAGAAAGGCCTGAGAAGTCTGTTGAGGACAGATTAATGAGCTTGCAAAGATTGTGCTTTTGGTTCAGCAAACACAGTTTGTGGACAGATCCTCTTTGTTGTTGGCTACTGTGCTGTTTAGGACACTTTGAAAATTAAACCAACAGAACAAGAGGTGAAGAGGATCCTGTCCATCCTGCTTGTTTGCATCAGCTGTAAAACTGACTTGGGTCCCAAGCAGGCAGATCTGGTTTTGAAAAGTTCTTGCAGTCATAGGTTTGAGTTATGCTCCTCCTGCCCCAATGCACCTACCAGGGACAATCAGCATGTCAGTGCTGCCCCCCTTACTTGGTGAGGTGCCAGCCTCTGCTCTTCCACTCCCTGGATTAGAAAAGGAAGAGGGAGTGGAGGCGAGTGGGCAGATGGGTACCCTCAGGTCAACCTGCTGCCTGAAGCAGCAGCTCAGTAAGCCTCATGGATGGACCAGCCCCAACTATCAAGCTTTCTTGCCATGTAACTGCCATGTAACTTGCCATCCCCTGCTAACTGGGCAAGAGGCACTTTTTCAATTGGTGCTCCTCTTATATTTAGCAGGGGGAAAATAACTGCCCCCCTTTCACCCCCAGCACAGTGTCTTTTCTGGTGGCTGTTTTCTGGTGTTCTTCTGCATCTTTTTTAGATTGTGAGCCCTTTTGGGACAGGGAGCCATTTAATCTTTTGATTTTGTCTGTAAACCGCTTTGTGAACTTTGAAAAGCGGTATATAAATACTGTTAATAATGATGATGATGATGATGATGATGTAACTACCAAATGAATATCACATAACTGTTTAACATGAGGGGGGGAATTCTTTAAACTGTGCAGGTGAAGGTGCTTTTGGAATCGTGAAGAATTTTTCCGAACAAAATAAATATACCAGGATTTTAAAAGGGGAGGGGGAGTGTCTGATTAGGGAGTGCCCAATGAACTGGTTGCCATTTTGTATGTTCAAGGTTTCCATTCAGGCCCCAGGCAACCAGGCCAATTCAGGCCCAGACTCTGCTCTGGCTCACTGGAAAAACCTGCCCAGAACTGATTTTAGGATTCCCGTTCGGTTTGACTCCCTGGTTTGCCGCCTTTCAGATTTCTGTGCCCTCTCCCAAGTCTCTAGGTCGGAGCTGAATCTGGAAGCAGATTTGGACAAGGTGTGGAGATAAACCTTGTCTCCAGTTCAGCTGCATGTACCTTAAAAGACACCATGCCTATGAAGGGCAGGCTGCATTGTGCCAGCTGGCCAGGAATCTTTTGAATTGCCTTTTTAGATAACCTCCTATCGGGCAATTATGTTCTTCTCCTATATCTTTCACTAAAACAACACCCTCTGTTTTGCTTTTAAATCCCTGCAAGAGAGGCTATTGTATGCAGACAGCAGAAAAAGAGCCTTCCACAATCATGCGATTGTGTGGCAAGGCAGGATGGACTCAGGGCAGTGTGTTAATCTGGGGACGGGTCTAGGAACGGCTGGAGGGCATTTTGTATTTTCCAAAAACCAGGGGACCAGTCATTGCTGTTGTTTTATCCCAGGAGCCCCCCACTGCAAACAGAAATCTGCATTATACCCATAATGTAATTTAAGGCTGCAACCCTGCGCACACTTACTTGGGATTGAGACAACTTGGACTTCTTGGGAGTCTCAGCACTCTATCTTGAAACTGTCACAAACTGCAGGCTTTGGGACATTTCTATCATAAATGGTTTCTGTCTTGCTCTCTTTGACTCTCCCCCCTCTGTTCTGCGGAACATCCAGCCTGAAGAAGCGTTCTGTGACATTCAAAACCTTGCTCACAACTTCATGACGTTTCTGTTGGGTCTAATACACGTACTCTAATGTGGCTTGTCGATATCTTTTTGAATGGATCAATGCAATTTCCTACAATGTTGGCGTGTTCATTGGAGGTTGTCCCCTTTTTCATCTGTGACACTTTGTATGTATGGAAAGGGTGGAAGTCTGTTAACCACTCACCTCCTGCTGTTCGCCGGCAGAGCTCTTGTTATGTTACGGCCCTGAGATTCAGCTTGTCAGTGGCCACTCAGGAGATTATCTGTGCAGATCCAAAATGGTTTCCTGGTGGGCCATCTTGCAAGAAAAGTGTTGTGGACTTGGAGCACTGATGCTTTTCTCATTTTTTCCATGTGCCACCAACAAACAAACAAAAAACCCTAGCATTGTGGGGGCAGTTTCTAAGCTAGTAGTTTTGATAGCCTTGTTTTTCAGTTCTTTTTGTTTTTGCAAGGTTTGTCTGCACAAACTAAACATATGTGCAGATTAACACAGGGGTGGGCTGATCGTATCTCATATACTTTGCTTTGTTTTTAAATTGGAATCTCTGTGAGTCCACAATTATATATCAACTTTATACAGCAAGAGGGCAGACCCTTCATAGTGAAGGCATCACTAGTTTGTGTCCAGTGATTTTGGTTGTGTATTCTTGGTTAAGAACGGAAGAAGTGCTGTGCGGGATTAATGTCCCCCTCCCTGCCCCAGTCCAAAGCCTTTTGCAAGAATATCGCAACCAACGAGGGTCTGGTAGCTCCAGGAGTTGCCCATGAGCAGACAATATTCTACCTCTTGCCTGTCCCTGTCTAAGCATTTGGAAACTCTGCGTAGGAAATAGAAAAATGTGGCACTCCAGCCAGGCACAGATGGGGCCCACACCTGCTTAGCATCAACAGCACCAAGTGCCCCCTGACTGTTTTTCCCAGCGGGCTGGAATGTTCCAGAATGTTCCGGCTTTTGCTGAGAAGGATGTTTCTGGGCAGTGCTGAGGCCCTCCCTGCAGAGCTGGTGAGGTTTTGTTTTTTTTTTGTCATTCCTGCTTAAACTAGCTGCACATGTTGTTTGCTAGTGGACTCCCACGTGCCACTTTCCTACTACCACCCTCGGTTCATTTTGTGCCTGCAATGTGCAGAGGTGGAATTTGCCAGAAAATGAAATCACTCGAGGGACAGCCTTGCGAGTTTGGTTTGTTTTTGCTCCTTTCGTGTGCCTTGTAACAATGCACACATTGAATAGATATAACCTTTTTTTAATCTCAAGGAAAGCTGAGCCTGTTGAATTTCTCTCTATTAGGCTGCTGTCCATCATAGACTTACAGATACTGCACTGTCCCAGCAGCCTGGCATGCAAAAATGAAATCAGTAGAAACTGACAGGATACTGTTCAAGGCACAGTAAAAAGATGCCTGGAAGGTAGAAGTTCAACAGATGCAGTTTTCATCAGTATAGAGATGCAGTGATGATGAAAGCTGTTGCACTTCTGATCTCTTTCTGTAGCTTTTAAAGGCACAGAGTCATGGGGGGGGGGGGAAGGTAGCAACCCTGTAACAGTGGCCTGAGATAGATTAAATTCCTCCTCGTATGCAAGCAAAGAGACTGGATCTTGAGACTGGAAGTTGCATCAGTTGAAATTCCCCTTTGTGTTATGCAAAAACTGATCTGTACCCTTTGCTTCACCTTCCCTGTTGTTTCTGATCTCTTTGTGCTAGTGCTGTTTTCAGTGACCGGAGGGAGAAAGAAGTTGCAGTTGGAATTATTATGGAATGTTCTCTCCTCCCCCACTTTGCCCCCCCAAAGCAGCCATTGGGGGTGAGAGGCAAAAAGCAAAACAGTCCCTTTATGCAAACAGTCTTACATAAAACTTAATTTTGGCAAGCCTGACAAAGAGCAAGTGGGTTTGTGTGTGTGTGTGTGTGTGTAGTGTGTGGGGGGGATTATGGAACAGCTCCTGCTGGAAGGCTAACTCTTGCACAATCCCGGTTTAGCTCTGACTCTCCAAAAGTACAATGTGCCATGGATGGAAAATTATTTACTTGTGGTATTTATATCCCACTTGCCCCTCCTGTCTTCCTCCCAGGAGGTCAGAGCATTGTTCGTGAGGTAAGGGCGTGTCGTGTTAGGGGAGCAATGTCATTTTAGTCCCCATTCTGTGATGCCATAATTACAGGTAGCCTACATCTGAATGCTGGCTATTGAGCAGCCAGTAGGGGAGGGATATTACTTTCAGGCCCTGCTGGTGGGCTTCCCAGAGGCCACTGTGGGAAATGGGGTGCAGGGACGGATAACCAGCAAACTTCGCCTCATGCTCTTATTAGCCATGATAGCTAAGAATTGAACCTCCATTTTCAGAGGCAGTCAACCTTAGAGCACCAGGTGCTAGTACTGTAAAACTAGAGAGAACAGGACTCCATGCCCTGCTTGTCTATTTCCTAGAGGCAACTGGTTGGCCACTGTGGGAAGCAGAGCATGATGGACCTTGATCCTTGATCAAGAGACCCGAATGGATGACGGAGGTTGGCGGTTAAGCTCTTAATACGGCAGGATTTTTGCTTGTCTGGTTCCTTTTAATCCGTGGAAAAACCCAGCATTCAGGGGCTCCATCTCATTATCCTGCGAATATTTCAGAGGAAATTTTCGCCACTGCCTTTGGGGGAGGAGGAAGCCGAGGTTGTGCATCTGTGAGGAAACCACCCACGCTTCCAAATGTGTCCTCTTTTAAGGGACGCAACACCAAACCCCTGTCAGTCACCACTGAGAGTACCACAGCTTCTTGTAAGCAATGGTGAGCAGGAGCAGCTGCATCTGTTGAATTTCTGCCTGTCCCATCACTGTTAGGCCTCAGGACTTGGAGCCTTGCCACAAATAAATGGTGAACCAGACAACAGAGTTGTTTTTTTAAAATATTTTGGGGATTGGCCCGATCCATTCCTTCAGCTGGACAAAGGTCACTTTTTCCAAACACGGTTTGGAGTGAATGAATTACGGTATTTTATCTGGATCCCACTGTCTCGAATCTTGAGCCATATCAGTGTCTCCGTGAGGAAACCTCCCCAGTCCTGTTTACCAGCTGGCCCAAAGTTTGCTGAGGTTGTAAACAAATGTTTGTATGCCGATGGAAGCTTTGTTTCCTCTTTAAAATAGTCATATACACCTCCAATCTCCCCCCACTGCAGTTTTGGTCCCTTTTTGTGCCCCTCATTGCTATTTAAAATAATAAATAACCCCCACTCCAGGGTTATGTTGTGCATTGAGGATAATTTGACCGTAACTGTAATGATTTTGTACAGATGAGCCTCAAGTACAGCTGACTTCCAACGGGAGCTGGAAAAAGTCCTAGAGGAAGAAAGAGCTACCAATGGGTATTCGCTGGATTGAGCCTCCATGTTCAGAGGTAATCTAGCTTTCTACCAGTTGCTGACTGTGAATCTGATCATGGGAAGACCCCAGGTGTGTCACTTGATGCTTTAAAGGGGAGCTGGCAATACTGGGCAGAAGGATGGCCTTGACTGTGAGAGCCAGGATGGTGTAGTAGTTTGGGAGTCGGACTTAGACCTGGAAGATCCAGGTTCAAATCCCTGCTCAGCCACGAAGCTTCCTGGGTGACCTTGGGCCAGTCACTATCTCTCAGCCCCACCTACCTCACAGGGTTGTTGTGAGGACAAAAAGGAGGGGAGGAAATATGTACACCACTCTGAGCTCCTTGGAGGAAGGGCGGTATAAAAATGTGAAAGATAAATAACTAAATACATAAAATGTAGATCGTGCTTTCTTCTCAAGCACTAAAAAAGTCGCCGCCTGCTACAATGCAACCAGGCGGTGGAGAACGGGACGATCGAGCTTCTCAGATTAGGCGCCTGGAGAAAAATGGACATGGTTGATACTTTTCAGAACGATACTTGAAACAAAGGAGAGCTTCATGGCAGGCAGGCCATGTCCAAGGTGAGTCACGTGCTGTCTGACATAAACACGTCAATGTGGAATCTGTAGATGATGCATGTGGAGAAGAGGGATGCATTAATATGAGCAGGTTATAAAACTGTAGATGCAGAGAAGGAAAAAGGAATTTTTCTCCCATTTCTCTGTATTTAACCCATGTCTATTTTTCCCTTGGACACCTCCTTGGCCGGCCTCTCTCTCTGATGCCAGGGAAGCCTTTCTGTTTTCCTTCTTAATAAATCCCTTATTCTTCAATGTTCTCCTTTTTCTACTTTCTGCCTTTTTTTCTTGAATTAGTTTTCCCATCTAGTTTTGGACTAATTTCCATTTTTAGGATATTTTATGGGATTCACTGCAGATCAGTTCCAAGAGATTCAAGCAAGTCTGGTAGTTTAGATCTGATTGTTTCCTTCTAACTAGGTGGCAACCCTCCAGGACTGATGTGGGGCTTTCAGGGGGTCAGCATCAGTCTCCCTGGAGCCTACCTGGTTGGCCACCGTGGAACGGAGGATGCTGGACTACTTGGCTTGGTCCATCAGGTCTCTTATGCTCTCAACCATGACAGCAAAATGTGCGTCATGTACAGAGGCAGTGAGCACCAGATGCCAGAGACAGCAAAGATGAACATAGCTCTCACCTTCGTGTCCTGCTTGTGAACTCCCAGAGGTATCTGGCTGCTTTTGGAAACAGTTGCTGGACTAGATGGACTTGTGGCTTGGTCCAGCAAGGTCATTGCAAGTTCTGGGGGCCAGTGCTGAACCTGGCAGTGCTAAGATCACGAAAGCATCGGTGTCCACAGCGTGCAAACTCACCGAGGACGTGGAAGAAGTGACCGAAGGTCCACAGAGCCTCTCCAAAGGAGACCACCTCGCCTTGTTTGTTTAAAGCATGTAAATATCAAATGCTGGAAAGGACAACCCTGGTAGTTGTAAAACTGTGAGAGAGGGCCTGGAGTAAGCGGTCTCCTTTCTTCCTTGGCCCATGTCCTCTCCCACTGCAGGGGGCTCGGCTGGCACAGAGCTGGCTGCGAATCCATGTTTAGTTTGCAAGATTTAAAACCATTCACAGCTCCAGGCAAACAGTAGGGAACAGTCGTTTGGGACAGAAGGAGCATCTCAGCTGCTGCTGGTCTGTTTCTCTCTCTCTCTCTCTTGCGTAATCCAGCTCAGTGGGGGAGAGCGGGGGCTGGCGTTTGCTAGCATGGTCAAACCCTGGGTTATCGCCAGCCCAGCCAATAAATAGCGGCTTGGCCTGAGTTTCGGCTTACAGTCGTTTCTGGACAAGCTCAGCACAGGGGGCAAACTACAGACAGAGCAGAACATCAAACATGCGAACACAGTTTTTCAGCATTTTGGGCCTGGCCATTGTCTGCCTGCTCCAGGCACAGGCTGAAGTGCCCATTCAGCCTGGCTTCCAGCAAGATCAGGTAACCAATATATACTGCTCCTGTGTCCCTCTCTCTGCCCCAAGTCCAGGGGCAAGGAACTGAGTTTATGTTGTTTGCAAAATGCTCTAAGCTAGCCAGCTTCATTCCTGGTCTTGAAGAATGGGTGAGGGATCTGCTGGGAGAAAGCAGAGCCCTTAGCAGCTGGTTTAGATGAGCTTTGTTGAACCTGAGTGGAGAGGCAGCCACTCGGATCAAGGGATTTGCAAAATGACCATTGCAGGATATATTTTGAGTTGGATGCACAGAGTAGAATGACAGATCCATCTATGGCTGAGTTCCAGAGCTGAGCTAGATGCTGAAAACTAGCTGAGCACTGAGTCCTGCACAATGCACATTAGATGGCTGAGCGAAGGGGATTCAGTTTTCTCATTAGCACCCAAGCAAAGGGGATTGGAAGGAGGGGACATTAGCTCTTTGCTCATTCCTTGTGCCCACTGTCAGCATGGAGCACATCAATGCTGCTGGTTTCTCTTTTCCATTCAATCTGTTTGGAAGGTAAAATGTCAACTTTCTAGCTGTAGCCCAAAGCATAACAATGTTGTGAGTAAATGTAGAAAGAGTTTTGAAATTCAGAAAAGCATCCTGGGTAGAAACAAGCACAATCGGCAGAGAAACTATATCAAGATCTTGGCTTGTGTGTGCAGAACTGAGTCAACTGATTGTATGTGTTTCATTGATTATATCTGCATAATTTTGCATATGAGAAAAAGCAAGGTGAGGGGGAGCTACAGCAAATATGCAAAGGATTCAGGAAGGCCGGAAGGGTATGATGAGAATTGCGAAGTGGGGTGCCATCAGACAGAGATCCTTCACCAGTCCTGTCACCAGGACCAGGTTCCAGGACAAAGTGGCTACTGGACTGGTTTTTCTTTCCTAACTGGGAGCGGGGCTGGGTGTTTGCAGTTCACAGGGCGCTGGTTCAGCATCGGCCTGGCCTCCAACTCCAGATGGTTCAAGGACAAGAAGTCGGTGATGAAGATGTGCACCACTGTGGTCACACCCACGCAAGACGGAAACTTGGATGTCACCTCGACCTATCCCAAGTAAGGCAATGCTGGAGGTGGTGGTGGTGGTGCAGGGTGGGGGCACCCCACCCTTTTGGGTCTGCTTCTCAAGCCTGCAGAGTGCTAGGCGGCTCTGAATGGATTGCCAGTCGTGCTTTTTCAGCATCCTGCTGAAGAGCTGAGGTCATCCTCCGAGGCCCTGCTTCAGGTACCTGGCCCCTCAGAGATTTGGCAGGCATCCTCCAGATGCAGGGGCTGTTTGGTCTGATTCTTTGGAACATCCTCCAGGGACAATGCCAGAAAAATTCATTTAGGGGAGTGAGTGGACTGTGGCAAAGACCATTGGTAGGGGAACATGGATTTAACTTAAGTAACTTAAGTCCTGAACATAGTGTGACTAAGGAGATAAATGTTTTGGGGACTGCCCAAACAGCTCACAACTCTTTGGAGTCTTCTCTGGTGCCTTCCCTGTGCAGGCTGGACAGCATGAAGATGTTCGCCCCTTCTTTGCCCTCAACCACCTGTACGCTGCCTTGGAGCTTGGAGGTTCCACATCAGTCATGACCATTGGCAGAACTGTCGTCTTCGTATTTGTCCACTCTTTGTTTTTTTTAAAAAGACTTAGCTAGTGGCAACTGCCACATGTCTTGTGACAGTGAGTTCCATGGGTTCAAGGTTATTATGGGAAGATCTTTCTTAGAGAAAGTGCAGCAGATGTCTTCTGTGCCATGGGAACCCATGCTCTTGCCTCAGTAGGTTGAGGCAGCTCCCTATTTCCCACTTCTATGGGCTGGAGAAACTTCCTGTCTGTCAATTTGGAGAGCTGCAGGAGCATCTCTCTATCACACAATATTTTTCGCGCCTTGCTCTCCACTCCAGGCTTGACCAGTGTGAGACGAGAAAGAGCATTTTTGTTCGGACCGAGCAGCCCGGCAGATTCAGCTACACCAGCGCACGTAAGTGACAAGGGAATGCAAGCTCTCCTTGGGAGGTGCTGATGCTGGTGGAGAACAGCGGGTCTCATTGTTGGGCCAGAGAAACCATCATCCATTTAGTAAATAGACTGGCACCATTTGCCCTAATCTCTCCTATCTGTCTCCAAATGGGACGCGGAACATTTTGCCCTTGGCAGTCAAAGAAAACAGGTTCAAGCAGCTGGTGCTGCCAAGGAAAGAGACCTTGTCAATACCCAGGGTACTGGACGTAAAATCCAGATGAGCTAGAGAGCATTAGGGACTCCCAAGGGTCCCTGATGCTCCCAAGGGTCCCTGGAGAGCACCTGCCTTGCATGCAGAAGGTCCCAGGTTCATCCTTCAGCATCTCCATGGAGATGCAGGAACGTCTGAGACTTTGGAGACCTGCTGCCAGTCAGAGCACATGATACCAGCCTAGATAGAGTGATGGTCTGGCTTGGGTGAAGGCTTCCTAAACATGGGTGTAGTCAATGGGGGGAGCAGAGTTCCAGGATGTCTCCTAGAGCGGGAATGAGGATATCAGCAGGTGCTGCCTTGGAAACTTTTTTCAAAAGGACCCTAACTGAGAAGAAGCCTCAGGCTCAGCAGGAGGCAAACTGAGAAATTTTCATAGGGGTATACGTTAATGTCTAAGACAGTCGTCATCTTTCTCAAGGGCTACCCTAGAGTCACTATGTTAGCTCATGTTACAGTATGTTTCAAAGCAGGGGAAAGTGGCAGGAGAAGAAAACACTCTAAGGAAGGCATTTAAAGTTGATTTGTGTGTTATAGAGTCTCAGTGGTGTATGGCTATGGGGGAATGTCACGACAAGCTCCTACACTTCAAAGTGTACCAGTGCATCCTAAATCCATACTCTTTATCATCTCAAAAGGGCATCTATAATTTGTCCATTTTAGTTACAAGGGGAACCTGCAACAAAACGTTGCATCTTCCAAACCATCACTCCTGATTAGAGCTAGCGGGCAAATTCTGCTCACTGTCCCCCATGTGTTGTGGTGTTTTCCAATTGCCACGTCAATCACGTGGTTCCTGGGGGGCACTGAGCATGCTCAGTCTGTATCAGGCAGTTCACTCCCCCCCCCCTTTTCTTTGAATTTGCAAAAGTATCTACTTCTGCGTATCCAGGAAGTCCCAACCTTGCCTGTGGGATGACCCTTTTCATGTACAAACTGAAAGGCACTCCAGCACGCGAGTTTGTTCTTAGCATTTATGATGATGCTAAGCCATAGCCACATTAATTGAGAGTTACGTAACTTAATTCTAAACTGAACTGATTGAATATTGATTCGATTAAAAGGCAAATACCCCCCTCCCAATCACCTAAACATTTTTTCATTAGATGATCAAAAGAAATGGACAATAAATACCTTGTCAGTTAAAAGGGAGGGGGAGCCAGGTGTGAAGCAGCAGGTGAGAGACTCAATTTATAGAAGTGTCTGGTGAGGAGCATGAGCTGGGAACAAAATCACAATCCTTTTCTGGGCACCAACATCCATCCAATTCTCTCCTTGTCTGCTCTCCTCTCAGGCACAGGAAGCCAACACATTGTCCGAGTGGTGGAGACCAACTACAGCGAGTATGCCCTGGTGCATGTCAAGAAAACAAAAGACACGGAAACTTTCACCATGGTGACGCTGTACGGTACGTATATGCCTTCCTACCACTTGTCCCCAGCGGCCAGCCCTCTTCTCCCCACCATGGCTCCCCTCTGCCTATTGGATGTGCTGTCCATCTTGGTGACACAGAACCGGGAGAAACTGTGATTCTTAGCCTATGTCATGGGTTGCACAGAGGGAGAGGTCAAGCTCTGAGATTGCCCATGAGTGACAGTCATGCTGTTGGGTTAGGTAACAGGAAGAAAGGCCCTCACTCCAAGTCTCAATGTGAGTGGTGTGGCTGGTGATAGAGGACACAACACAGTGCTGTTAATTGTTGGGTTGGGTCCTGGAACAGGGGTGAGGGTGAAGTCGGGGGCTCCCAGTTCTATACCCCTGGAGCTGATGCTGACTTAAGAAAACATATATATATATATATATAATATGAACCTTTACCGCTGCTGGAATTCCACATTCTTGCTGCCCAGGTAGCCTGCTCCTTAGAGTTGTTTGACAGAAAAGCAAGTTTCTAATATTACATGTGACTTAGTCTTTTTCCCCAACCCAGCCACAGCACTTAACAGCCATATGTACTCTGTTAGGCTGCAAGCACAGACCACTGAGACTTTGCAGTGATGGTGCTTGGCCAGGCATGCTGCCTTTGCTAAGCCTCTGAGCATGCTGGTATCTAGGTTTTGATCTACTATTCTGGAAAATAGCCTAATTATCCAGTGTTGGGGGGAGGAGAAGAATGTTAACATTATTTCAAAGACTGTCAATCAATATATTACATTACCTTTGCCTGTTTTATGCACTTGACTGAGGGCAGGCTGCCCTTATTAGAACTGTTCACATATTATGTTGAACCTATGTACAGAGGTTCCCATAACCCAGTGCTAGGCCATTTGCTTTGTATACACAAAGTCCCAGTTTCAGCCCTGTCTGCATCGCCAGGTAGGACTAGCAAAGATATCTGCCTAAATCCCTGGAGAGCTGCTGCCAGCCTGTGTTGACAATACTGAGCTAGGTGGACCAAGAGTCTGACTCTATGTGAGGTAGCTTCATACAGTATATAGGTGATAAGGATTTTACTGTAGATCAGACTGGTGTGCCTCTGAGACAGCTGCTCAAATACTCAGAGTTTCACAAACCCCAACATCTCCACTGTGCTCTTCCCCACCCTGCTAGAATGGCCTTGATTAACTTCCTGTCACCCAGGGAAGATGGAAGGTGCTGTGCGGATATGATTAGAGAGATAGAAGGATGCTGCTAGGTCTAGTCGCTTGAAATTTCCATGCAGATTTGGGCCAACTTGATCCACCACCAGGGGAGTGCTTGATTTGGCTGGCCACAGGCAATTCCCCAAGTCCCCTCAGCGTGCCCTGCTCCTGTTGAGAGATGTCAACTTCTTGCTCAACTGCATCCTGTTTTCTGGTTGCAGGTAGAAGCAAGGAGCTGAGGCCTGAACTGCTGCAAAAGTTCACTCAGCTGGCCTTGGCAGAAGGACTCACCCAGGAAAACATCCTCATCTTGCCCCAGACTGGTAAGAGCAAACCGGAGATAAAGGTGATCTTCACTGTGCGTGGGAGAGTGCAAAACTGAATTGAGTTTGTGACGCATGGCTCTCCATGAGCTTCTTCCTGATCTAATCTCCCTTGTCAGCCAAAGAAGCAGAGCATGTAAATGCAAGGAATCACCACCTCAATTACTGGTGGTAAAAGCAATAATGATTAACAACTTATTATTATTGCATGATATTAAACTGACATCAACGTGTGTGGCTTTTCACCCAAGCACCTGTACCCCAAAAGGACTAGTTTCTGACTCAAGAAGTTTTCAATCAAAACAATGTTGGTTTCCTCATATTTTTTTTAATCCTACTTTTCAGCCAGGCTTGGCTCCCAAAGCAGCTTACAATTCAAAGCTATCCATGATATCGTATCAACATGGAATGCAAACTACTGTATATGATAGATTTAATATCATTTTTTTTCTTCGGCTGGAGGGACAGGATCCACGACACTACCACCTTTTGGTTGCTGTGGTCTATCTTATTTTGAGGGGGGTTGTTTTTAAAAAAAGACAAAGCAAGGATGAGAGAAAAAGACAGACCGGGAAGAACAGAAACAGAAAATTAAATATGGATCCCACGTTAGGGTGAATGATTGAAGACTTACTTGCCTAGACTGCCTAGTATATCCCATAATCACAGTCCGAGTGCTACAGGAAGTGGTGTGCCTTCTATGTAGGTGAACTGGTGATTAAGCCTGTTTACTCTGCCCCTAGAGGGAAGATGAGAGGGAAGTTACATGGACTTACCCATTGTAGACAATGGACTGGGTGGCATTTGGGTTCCCTAGTTCTAGTGCTGTGATTCAAGGGGCTTGTGCATGCACGGGAATCTGTCACAGGGCACAGCCTCTTTAGCTGGGTACCCCGAATGCCTTTGGGCTCTCCTATACCTTGACCTTTCCTTGTTTTCTCTCTGAACAGATCTGTGCATGGTGGAAACCGTGTAGGTGGTGGAACCCGTGTAGGTGAGACTTCTGGTCCTTCTGCCTGCGGCTCTGATAGCTTGAAGGCTTCTCTGCCGGGCAGACCTTTCTTCATTTTTAGAATTTGCAAAGTGGGAGATCAGGTCTGCTGCCTGCGAAGACTGCCACCCTTGGATCTGGAGGCCCTTTCCCACAGTGCTTCACAAGTAGGGCAATAAGGACACAGCTCTTCCTTATTGTTTCTAGCATCAGAGTTGCACAGTCACTGAGGCTGTATTTATTCATCATGGCAAATGAGTGTTGCAATATCTCCTCTGTTAATCCTTTTAAAAAGCCAGTTATGCAAGTGACCAGTCCTGCATTTCATGGGAGTGAAGGCCATTACAATGATGTGTTGCTTGAGTGTTCCCCTACCGCGATAGGAGAGTCAATCCGCATGAACTCCCAGTTTGCTTGCATTGAATCTAGTGGGTGATGGTGGCTGGGATTGTATTCAGAATACAGAAATCTTTAGCATCATTCATTTTCCTTCTTTCTTTTCAAGCTGCCAGACCGACACTGGTTTCATCTCAAGAGAGGAAGTCGTTTTCTCACCCGCAACCCTGGATTTTTCCTGCACTCAGAATAGCAGCCGGTTTAGTGACGTCCCGCACCCAAAACCCTCACGTGTAACAGCGTCTCTGGATACACAATAAAAAGTGTAGCAGAACACCATGGAGTTGCTGCCTCTGCTCCATCCTTGGGGGTCTGTCCTGTCTGTCGCTCATGGGATCTATACCTTGAGCCAGAGTCATAAAAGTATATCATTAAGGAGGAGGAGAATGATAAATGCAGAGTGATTATGCAACATGCATAAGACATTGATCCAACTTTCCTACAGAGAAGCCTCCTACATCACTCACATTAAGTGACAGGTAAATGCTCAATAGATGCAACCCCCATCACCATATTTCTGGGTTGGAAGGAAAAATACCAACTGAATTTCAGCAGCTGTTCAAGACACAGAGCCAGTGGCAAAAAGACATGGGGGCACCATGGGGCACAGAGGGACAAATGCCCCCTAGACAAATGAGGCAGCTTCCTATGTTTAGAATGGAAGCATTATTGGGAAATACACCCCCCCCAAATCTAACATGTGAGACAAAGTTTATTCCCCTCCCATATGAAATGTCCCTTCTGTACCCCCCCTTAATATACAGTCGTTTTTACTACTGCTGCCACTATGAAAAGGACAAAAAGGTGGGTACCATATATAGACTGTTAATTCCCCGGTGTAAGTTGTCTATAAGGGGATGGGCCCTTTTAAAAGGTTCCTAAGTGGTTATTCTAATCTAGGATAACAACCCCTGAAAAGCAGAACTTCCTTCTTGGGTGGGTTGTGAAATTTCCACAGAAGTATGAACTCAGTACTGCTTCATATCCCTTGACAGTGTCCTCAGAACCTGCTGGCCCATTGAAGACACATGACAGAATTACTACCCCTTGTTGAGGCTCAGTTACTTGCCCCCAGTAAAGAAGGATTGAGCAGTGACTCATAAAGAGAGACAGCAAGCAGTCTCCTTGGTGGAGGAACGCTTGGGCCATCAGGGGGTGCAATGGGGGCCCCAGTACAAGGCTTTTCCTCAGGGCTGTTAGGTTGCTAACGCCAACACTGCTCCTTTGCCTTGCCACAACTACACGAGAGCAGCTGTTTCTCACCCCAGGCCTGCAAAGGCCAGGAAAAGCTGGACTTCTTCACATCCTCCCAGCTGAAAGGCTTGATTCAGACAGGAACTGGTGATCCAAGGGAAAAACGTTTGTTTGCATATTCTGTTATTCCTCCCTCCAGATGGTTTGGCTCACTCAGAAGGAAGGTCTTGCAAGGGGATTCAGAGAGGATTTAGATAAGGCAGGATCACCTTGCAATCCTTCCCCCTCTTCTAATTGCAGCGGCTCCACCTGCTGACACAAGGATGTGCACAATGTTCCAGGCCCTCCTTGCCACTGAAATGCAGAGACAGGTTGCCTTGGCCAACTCGCTCATTCCAGGCTATCTTGTTCAGCTCACTGAGCTCAGGATGGCTCAGTGCAATAGAAGGTCCAGGTGGCTGCTTATGGTGGCAGCAATTTAGGGGCTCCAGTCCAGACCAGTTGGGAAATTCCCCCAAGGGGGAGCAAAACAATTGGCTACGATGCAGCAACAGCAGCACGCCCCAGACCTCCTCCAATAACTTAGCTGTCTGTTGCTTGGAACTCAGTGGGACAGCATAAGTTACACAGTGGGTGAAAAATCTGAAGCACAACTTATACAAGCAGAGTGTCTAGGTTCTAGTCAATTTGTTCCGGGGTCTGTTCAAGCCCCTGCCAAGTTCATACAAGCCCAATCACTCCCCCAGAGCTGTGTTGCACAAATGAACCTGTTTCCTCCAGTTTCTCACATTGCATGTCTCATCCTGAGGCTTTCTGGGTTGGCCTCTGAAAGAAGCAGTGCACAGCAACGGTGCCCTCTCTCGCTCTGGACCGTTGGGACCACAGAGATGGAAGGATATTTGCATCCTCCCCAGTTCTACCTGCTCTTGTAACCCAATTTCTCCCCATGTAAGTGAATGGAGCAGAAGTGTCCATCTGGTTGCATGGAGCTGGAAAAAAAGGAGGCAATTGGGAGTGTCCTCAAAGAGGGGAATGCACGCATGCATGCACGCACACACCCCATATTCAAGGCAGAAGCAGTAGTAGACAGCAAAATAGCTGAGCCAGGTTTGCATCCAAGCCATCAATTTCTTGGTCCCGGTCTTTCTTGTTGGCTTGTGCCAAGGGCCCATCCTTGTCCAGCTGCAGCTTAGCTATTAGCAGCTGAAATGTCACCCGACACCACCAATCCAGATAGCAAAAACCTCTCTTGCCCAAAGTGTTGCATAAGCAGTGGGTCCAGGTTGGGGCAAAGGGTGTGTGTGTTGGGGCGGACCTGCCCATTGCACCCTCCAAGCAGAGAGATATAAAGTTGGGCACCTCTGAGGAGCTGGTATCATGTGCTGGCTGAACAACTGGTTCTCTGTCGGTTTGTGAGGAGCCAAAGGGGAAAAACGCAAGAATGAAGGCTGTGCTACTGAGCCTTGTGGTCCTCCTACTCCGGGTGTTCTGCGTTCAGGCCGAAGTTGCCACGCAGCCAGATTTTGACAATCAGAAGGTATGGGCCAGGAATGCTGGAAGAAGGGGGAGATCTTTTGGGGGAAGCTGGGGATTGTTCCTTTGGTTGCAGGTCTGGACAAAGTCTGGCTATATCATCTCTTAGTCATCCACTATTGGGAGATCGCATTCATTCATTCCCTTGGTTATCTCTTTGCACTGTCAACTTTTCGATTGTAAACCCCTTTGAGGCAGGGAGCTATTTGCCTGCGCAGTTCTTTGAGAAGTATCATGCATATTGGTGGACTAAGCAGAACTATGAACAATAAATATCTGGTTATGCCTTATCTGCTAGCTTAGAAAACCATTGGTGTTGCCTGCTATGGCTGATGATGGGGCTTCTTTCCCAGGCACTGTGGGGCTCCTTTTCCAGCCCTGCCTAGAGATGCTGTTGGGACTGATGGAATGGCATGCAGGGGTTCCATCAATGAACTAAGGTCCAGCCCGAGAGAGAGAGAGAGGCACAGGTAGTGGAATGGAACATGAGAACATAGACTTTTTTTCAGACTGGTGTGACTTGGAGAGCTGCTGTTCAGCTGGCTCAGAGTAGGAACTTGGGGTCACCCAATAAACTTAGCCGAGATGACAGAGAAAAAAGCAAATGCTTATTTACACTATGTATATTCAACCGCTGAACCATAAGCTGTCGATCGAAAGGTCGGCAGTTCGATTCCCGCGACGGGGTGAGCGCTCGTTGCTTGGCCAGCTCCTGCCAACCTAGCAGTTCCAAAGCATGTTAATGTGAGTAGATAAATAGGTACCGCTTGCGGGAAAGTAAACAGCGCTCCGTGTTCCAGCCGCATGCTACGTGCTGCGGCAAGGAGAGTCATGCCGGCCACATGACCACGGAGGCGTCTTCGGACAACGCTGGCTCTTCGGCTTTGAAATGGAGATGAGCACCACACCCTAGAGTCGGACACGACTGGACTTAATTGTCAGGGGATACCTTTACCTTTTTATATTAATTGAGGGCATTCATTGCCACAAGTCTAAATAGTCAGTTGTTTAAATAGCTTTGAAAAAAGATTAGACAAAAACGGAGGTTAAATCGATCAGCCATGAGAACTCAATGGTACCTCCATGAGACGGTTTAGAGACCGTCTACCTCTGAACACCAGATGCTGGGGACAAACAGAGGAATGCCATTATGTTCAAATCATGTGTTGTTTCTGGTTGGCCACTGTTGCTATGGGCCATTGATCTAGCTTAGCCAGGCTGTTCTTGAGGTTTTCATAATAGCTATTGAGCTAGTTGAATTTTTCCTTCTCTTTTGAACTTGGGGTGTCCAGATAGGGTTTGTAGATCTTTCACCACCATTCCAAAATGCCAGGAGTGATGCAAACTGTAAATGAATGCAGAAATTTAAAAGGCACTGGCAGACCTGTGGAAGATGGTGGCAGAGGGTGGCTTCTGCCTGCAGTGGGATGGCAGCTGGTCTCACCAATAGTGACTTCTCCAGTTTTCAGGGACGTGGCAGATTATGGGTGGGATATCCAACTGCCCCGTGTTCCAGAGCATGAAGGACATCATGAAAACATCAGCCGCTATTGTAAAACCCCTTCCAAATGGCGACCTGGAGATAACAGTTGGCTACCCTTTGTAAGTATCTATTATAAGCAACCTTTTGGGCCTTAGAGGATTTCTCACACAGTGGCCCTTGGATTTTAAGGGTGAGCCAAAATGGTACATGTATGTTTGGGGGAGGGGGGGTCCATGTTATGGACAACTGACTCCCTGTGAAGTGAGCCACCCACCCACCCCCACATTCTGGTAATACGGTAATTTGCAGGGTCTGTGAAAAAGAGCAAGGATGCTCTCCCATTCAAAATGAGGCAGGAAGCGTTGCCATCTCTCCAATTTGGCTTTGTGATGTTGTCAGGATTCAATATAGCCAATCAGATTTGAAAATGTAACAACATCACACGGCTAATGATTCTTGATTGGTTGAATCATTCTAGTCAGAAAGCTGAGGAGTCTTCTTTAAAAAAAAAAAAGTGGCCAAGAAATTATTGGGGTGGGGAGGGGGCTGCAAAATGGTGCAAAAATTGCAAGGTTTGGAGGATGATCTTTGGAGAACATCTCAGCCCCTCCACAACGCCTTGCACCTTGAAAATGTTCCCTGATGAACATGAAAATTCAGCCCAGAGCGATTATATACACTGTATGAAATTCCCCCTTTATTTACAGTTTGATATATACAATTCGATATTTTTGCCTGTGTGAATAGGCATGTGGATGGGGGGATCTAGGTGACATTACTAACTTGGACTTCCAAAGAAACTTTCTAAAAGGTAGTCTACCTCTGATTAACTGGTACCTAAGAGGTGGCCATTCCCCTCATTGCTTGTAAATATATTGAGTTCCCATGATGCCTTGCTCCCGAGACGCTCTTCTAGCTTAAAAAAAATCCAGGTTTTCTTCCCTGACAGTTTCTTTTGTTTCTTCAGCCCTGGAGAATGCAAGAAGATGATGATGTACTTTACAAAGACTGACCAGCCTGGACACTTCACCAATAAGGATGGTCAGTGGCTTTCTGCAAATAGAGTTAGTTAATACATGCTTGTGTGTTTGTTTAATTTGGCCACCTCAGGCTGAGATGGTGATTTGGGTCTGGAGTCAGTTCCATAACTGGACATTTTATGGTAAGGGATCTGGAGGGAGTGTGGGGAATCCTTGCTGAGCAGCCAGACCATAAATGCAGCCTGCTGAAGTCATTTCAAGTTATTTAATGGTATTAAATATTTGTAAAGTATGTAGTTTTGTAAAACTGAAAACTAGGGAATGACAGGTGGTCAGTCATCCCTGTACTTTTTCAGTCCTTGACCGGAATGCTGGAAAGTGGGAGCAAGATTATGTAGCTGTGAGCATTTGGGCAAAATCCTGTCTGCGGCTTTTGCCTTATAGTAACTGCATGAGCAAAAGGGACTAGAGACTTGCTTCATTTTTTTAACAAAAACTGAACAATTAGAGAAGGAAATTGGATTATGCTTGGGAGAGGGGCAGGTCTCTTACAGGTCACAAGCTGGACTGGAGCCAATCAGGGTTCTCTCTGCTTCCTTGTGCAGCAATGGCCACGAGGGATATGCGTGTGATGGAAACAGACTACACCAACTTTGCCTTCCTCTACACCTTCAAGGAGCCCCTGGACAAGACGGAGGCGAGCAGCACCACCATCCAGCTGTATAGTACGTGATTTGTCCATGTGCAAGAGAGATTATGATGGAGGCAATGTGGCTAAGAGCCTCCATCTTGCTTCCTGTAAGGTGTCAGTGTGTATGTTCTTGAGCCAGGGCTTTTGAGCTCTTTATAGGAGGTAGGACTCCACAGCACCCCCTTCCACAAGGCAGAAAGCAGAACTGCAGCAAATTTGGCCAAGGGAAGCAAGTGACCTAGGGAGCTAATGGGGTCCTGCTGTGACCTTATATAAGATTTATCTTATTCTTGACTCCTCTGGTACTTGACTCCTCCCCTCTGGTACTTGACCACCTATTCCTCCTTGACCATGTCTTCTGCCTCTGGCACTTTTGAACTACATCTGCTCCAGAACAACACCTCTCTCTCTCTCTCTCTCTCTCTCTCTCTCTCTGGCTTTGACCTGGTGGTGGCAATGGAATCCACCCATCTTGGCCCTGGAATCGGGGCAGATCAGGGAAAGGAGGGAGACACTAGTTTCAAGATTGTCTCCCCTGGATCACCTGCTCAAAGCAATTACTTCTCAAGGTTTCTTTCCTACACTGTCTCCTCCTTGAAGACTGGAGGTTGCAAAGCCATTGCATATGTGTGAATTTAAGGCATTTTTACTCAAGGGTGTATATACGCAACAAGAGTTAAATGCATACACCTGTGGGCTGGGAGGAAATGGTTAAGCATATATGTGAATGCATGTTTATTCTGATCTCCTCCAAATCTAGCCAGAGCTGCAGACGTAAGTGCAGAAGTGTTGGAGAAATTCAAGAAGCATTATCATGATGTGGGACTCACAGATGACCTGATGATTATGCTGCCCAAATCTGGTGAGTGTGCCCACATCTCATTTTCCTCTCTCTCTGGTTTAGCGTAGTGAAGTCCTTAAGAAATACCATGTTTTGTGTTTAGCAACGCAAGCCTATGCATGTTGACTCAGAAGTAAGTCCTATGGTGGTGTTCTAATGGGCTTACTCCCAGCTAAGTGCATACAGGATACAAGTCCTTAACATCAAGTCCTCTAGCTTTGGCTAGATTAAGCCAAAATGAGGATGAGGGCTACTACAGTCACAGCTCTGATCTCTAACACTCACAAAATCTTTCTTTGCATTGCAGATGAATGTCTCAAGGCCCTCAGGTGAGTCGGGAGGGGTCTTGTGAAACAAGGTGCTGTATCTATCTGGAGAAATAGAGTTAGAGAGTACAGGGTTACTTGTACAGTCCCTTGGTCTTTATGAAAACGTAAGAATTGCCTTGCAAGATCAGGCCAGATGCCCCTCTTGTGCAGCATCCTGCTTTCCACAGTGATCAATCATACGCATCCAAGAAGCTCACAAGCAGGAGATGAAAGCAATAGCTCCTCCCTGCCATTGGCCTCCCAACAACTGGTACTCAGTGGCATACTACCCCTGAATATGGAGATTCCATTTAGCTCTCTTGGCTATTTATAGATCTCTCCTTCTCTGTGCAGTTGTCCCAGTCTCCTTTGAATGCCATCTCGGCTTCTGGCCATCATTGTGTGTGTGTGTGTGTGTGTGTGTGTGTGTGTGTGTGTGTGTGTGTTCCAGAGGCACATTGTGAGAAGGCCTTCCTTGCCACTCCAGCGTCACTGTGTATCTCCAACTTCTAGTATTATGACAGAAGGAGAAATAATGAGCTCTCTCCACTTTCTCCACACCATGCCTCATTTTATATACATCTATTGTGTCTCTTCCTTTTGTTTGTTTGTTTTTTTTGCTAAATGAATGCAGTAGTGGCTGATGCCCCATCTTGATTTAGGGCCCTCCTAACTATGTGCAGAAGGCATGGATGACAAGGAGTAGTCAGGCACAGAGGGGGGTCTGAGAATGAGAGGTCTGAGGGGGGTCCTGGGAATTAGGGCTTTCCCGTTTGGGTTTTTTGTGTGTGTTCACACTGTCAACCACACCCAGATGCTTCAGGGGCCATGCTAAGCCCTCAAATAGATCCAGAAGCTTATTTTCAGCCAATCTTGGTTTTCTCTTGCAATTTTCCCCAAGTAGGGGAGGGGCATGGAGTCCAGTGTCCAACAACTTCTGGCCTGCACATATGCATAGTAGGTGATGAGGCTCCAAGTCCACGGAGAGGCATTGCCAACATCTGCCCCAGAGAAACTAGGGTTCCGAAAGAGTCCTTGTTTCCCTGGAGTTCTGCTGAAGGCCTTCCTGGGTCTTCCTTAGCAGATACACTCCCCTGAAGCTGGCTTATATCCCATCCTAGATTGTGTAGGAAAGATCTGTGGGGAAGGTGTGGAAGTGGACACCCTTGTAGAAAATAGACTGGGCTTAAATCTTTTTTAAGCTTTTTTTTTTTTTGTAAATACACTCACAATTTAACACTTCAGTGCTCATCCCTGCTCTTGTTGTTTTGTAGCGGCTGAGGACGACCTGATTCACCAAAGCGTTCGCTCAGTCCCACTGCAGAAGCACCAACGATCTGGGAATGGTTGCTGCTGATCACATTCCCTCTCTTCCCCCAGCCCCAATGTTGCCTTCTTTACTGTCTCTGGAGCTTGAGCTCGTCTGACTCATCCATTACAGCAATGGTAATGCTGCCCTTTCTGCTCAATAAATAACTTTAAACCTATTTCTTGGAGCTCTGCTTTTCTGGGTTCTTTTGGTGAAGAGATGGGAAGTTTCCCTCTCATGGAAACAGCATCACAAAATCACTCTACTGAGAGAAACTCAACAGCAAGTTCTGTTTCAATATACAGTACTAACGCAACTAAACAACAGGAACCCTGTAGAGTAGATGATGAATAAATGTCAATGAATCGCCTGCAGTGCAAAAAGAACAGAGGACAAACCCCCAGAGTTCTAATATCTAAGCCATGATTGCCATCTAAAGGCCACTTTCAAGTCTCATATTTCTAGTCTGCTGCTTGCTGCTCTACTTGAAAACACGAATTCATGTTTTGAAACATTTACTGTTGCTAAATAATAAATGGGTTTGGAATAAGTGCAACAGCATGGAGCTCCCAGCTGCCATAAATTCACACAATAGGCTTTGAATATCTACACCTCAGATTTTTTTTTAAATGCACACCTGAAAATTCAAAGTGAACTTGAGGCAAAGCCAACACATCATTCAAGAATAATAGTTACGAGTCAAGATTGGTAGCAGCAGCTGTTCCACAGACCTGGCTTTGCTGCCATTTAACATGTGGAAAGACCCTGAGCACTGCAGCTCCTTCTGGCATGAATCTGTGTCTGCAGACCTTAGTCTTCAGCTGTGCCTGGGGAGGGTGCCCCATCCCCAACTCACCCAGGTGTCACTACCTTCACCTATCTTCAATCATGGCAGTTTCACTGCACTCACTGCCAACCCTTCTAAAACAAAGGTATCAAGCTGCTTAGTCTGTGAAAGTGGCAAGGAAGAATGTAACAAAGTACAGTATATGGGTACTGAGGAGTTAGAAGGGGTGAGGCCACGGAGGGCTCTGAATGCAAAGACCAGAAGCTTTTGCAAAATCCAGAAATAGGCAGGAAGCCAGTGAAGGGGTTTAAGGAGAGGTGCGATATGCTTGGAGTAATGAGAGAAGTGAATGACCTTAGCAGCAGCATGCTGGATGGCAGCATGGAGACTAAGAAGAGCCCACAGAAGATGAGAGAGGGCTTTATGCTGTCAGACCATTAGTCCATCTTTCCCAATATTGTCTCCTCTGACTGGCAGAAGCTCTCCAGGGCCCTTGGCAGAGAGAGGTCCCTGCACCAGCCCTGCCACCTGAGATCCTTTAGCTGGCAATGGAACCTGGGAGTCAATGCATAAAAACCTTGTGCTCTAATGTCGTGCTATTAGACAGGCACCCCTTCATGTATGCACAATATTGTCTCAGACAGAGCCAGAGACAATATTGAGACAATGGTCTCTCTTCCCAATATTGTCCACTTTAAATGGCAGTAGCCTTCCAGGCCAGCGGGTGGCACAGCAGGTTAAAACGCTGAACCATAAGCTGTCGATCGAAAGGTTGGCAGTTCGATTCCCGCGACGGGGTGAGCGCTCGTTGCTTGGCCAGCTCCTGCCAACCTAGCAGTTCCAAAGCATGTCAATGCGAGTAGATAAATAGGTACCGCTTGCGGGAAGGTAAATAGTGCTCCGTGTTCCAGCTGCATGCTACGCGCTGCGGCAAGGAGAGTCACGCCGGCCACATGACCACGGAGGCATCTTCAGACAACGCTGGCTCTTCGGCTTTGAAATGGAGATGAGCACCACACCCTAGAATCGGACACGACTGGACTTAATTGTCAGGGGATACCTTTACCTTTAGCCTTCCAAGAGGTCTTTCTCATTACTTGCTTCTTGAACCTTGAACTGGAAATTCCCACTGACTGAACCCAGGACCTTCTATGTGCTGAGCAATGGCTCTTCACCATATGAAGCAATATGAGGCCTCCAAGATTGACTGGGCCTGGTCTAAACCACAAGCTTTGCCATTCTTCCCTTGATGAAGCAGGATGTGCCAACCTCCTTTGAGAATTTTCAATTATCTTGTTGAAACTCATTTGAGAACTTTCAAGGGAAGTCAAACGTTTCCAAGTTTGAGATCTGGGGAGCCTAGCTGGAGGGTGGGGTAAGCAACAGTGAAACCCAACCACAAGCGCATTTTTGCATTTTGCCTAACACGCTGACCCTGTGGGAGAGATCATGCTGATGCTAGGCTTGCCAGATCTCAGGTTCTCAGCCCAAGACTCAGGCTGCTAGATGTCAGGTTTTGGACAGGGTGAGACTTACGTTTTGGAGGGTCAGCTCCATCGCCTTGCGGCTCCCTTCCTTTCAGAATTAAGTGCATGATGCTACTCCATCTTCTCCAAGGGGCCTGGGAGGACAGAGGATGGAGAAGCAGGTGGTGAAGTGACGGAGAAGCAGTTTTGCTGCAGTAAAACTGGCTGTAACAATATTATTTTAAAACTTTAATAAGCATTTGACTCAGCAATCTGAAACAGCTTCATAATTTTTCCACTGGAAAAACTGGGGAACATCCTCTTCAAAAAATTAGGGTTCCCTTGTTCCTCTTGTTTGTTTTTCCCATTCCTTTGCGGTGTGGTTTCACGTGACACCAGCTTTTTGGGGTCATTCAATAAAACATTACTATGTGTCATTGTCACGCCCTGCCTCTTGAACTGTATGTTTGGGGGGTTACCAGCTAGATAAACATACACTGACCGGGTATGTCCCTCGCCTTCACATCTTCTTACCCTGCTGTGGAGGAAAGGACTCCTGCTGTGGAGACCTTTTCAGGTTGATTGCAGGCCAAATGCCCACTGGGACTCAGGCCAACACAAATGCCCACTTCTGTTTGAAGAGCTGCAATGGCTCTTTGTGTTCTGTGAGGTCATCCTCCAGTGGCCTTTGGGGCAGCTACGCTCCTGCCAACAATAACCATTTAATCTCTGTAGTTGCACACGTGGCGGGGGTGGGGGTAACTGGAGGGCAAAAGGAGATGTAGAGGATGGAAGTGGAGGGGGCAGGGCAGGAGTAATTCCCTATAAAACCAGAAGACCCTTTGAGCTTCAGTCCATCACTCTCCAGTGCCTCAGACTTCTCTTTTACCAGAATAAAGGAAGAACGTACAGGTTCAAGATGAAGGTCTGGCTGATTGGACTGGGACTCGCCCTGCTCTGCTGTGTTCATGCTGTGGATGATTCTGAGGATCAGAAGATCAGACAGGTAACAAATCCAAAACCTCTAAGCCCGATCTACTGAATTCTCTCATGGAAAATGTCCCTGCCTTCCCAAATTCGAATGCGAACACGCTTCCAAGTCCATGTTGCAGACATGTTGCTCGAGAGAGATTCTGAGAATGGATGTCAGAGCAGCAAAGGGTTTGCATAGCCAGCGTGTCTATCTGCCATTGATAGACCTCTCCTCCTGCATGAATCTTTCTAATCCCCTTTGTAAGCCATCCAAGTGAAGGGCCATTGCTGCATCTTATGGCAGGGAATTCTGGGCTGTGTGAAGACGTCACTTCTTTTGGTCCATCCCAAATCTATTGCCAAACAATTTTCAGGGGTTAACCCAAAACTCCAAAGTTATGAAATAGAACGAAAGAACTATTTGCTCCATATGCACCATTTTATAAACCTGTCATGTCCCTCCTGTGTAAACCCCCCAGTTGCCTCTTTTCTACAATATCTGGCCCATCCATGAGGTTGACTGAGGCAGTTGCTTCAGGCAGCAGATTGGTGAGGTGTGTGAGACCACCTCAATTTGTCCACTCACCTTCACTGCTCCTCTTCTTCCTCCTCCAATTCCCTGAATAGGAAAAGAAGAGGGAGGCCACAGAGTAAGATGAGGCATGGAGGAGAGGACAGCAGTGTGTGAAATTGGCAAATTGTGAACTGTATTGTGTCTTAGTGTTCATACATGGGCATTCTCATGCACGTGTATAAGAGAAAAGATGCATCTGCCACATGCTCCCGCTCCACTAAAGAGCCTGAGAAGTGGGAGGCAGGCTAAAACACGAAGGCAACGCTGCTAGCAACTCACACTGAGAACACGAGGCATCCCCACAAAAGGAAAAAAAAATGACAGTGATTTACCAGGGATCAGGAAACAGTCCGTCACACTGGTAAACAGGGTGTGGTAGTCTGCTGTTACAGGGTTAACTTGACAATTGCTTATTAACATGGGTTGGATTGGAACAAGACTCCACAGCTTGACTTTTCCTTCCCATTCCTGACTGTGTCTGCCCAATGTTCCTCCAGGAATAATTTCTTTCTGGGAGGAATAAGTTCTTCCAGCATGTTTGTTGGAGTGCCCATCAAGAGAGTTGAATTGTATGTGCACAGAAGGTGTTCCTTTGCAAAACAGGGGCCGTTGGACCCCCAGCTTTTCCAAACCCTCTGATAATGCCTGCCTTGGTCCCTCACTATTTCTTTTGTCTTTAGGTGGCAGGAGCCTGGCACATGGCTGCCTTGGCTACTAACTGCAAGTGTATGTTGAAACACCAAGAGAAAATGAAGATGACACCGGTCACTTTGACCCCTCAGGAAGGTGGGCACATCACCATGGAAAGCAGCATCCCCATGTAAGTGCCCAGTTTTGTGCCAGCCAGGCATGTTGCCTGCACAGCCAATGTTCACTTTGCTATTGCAGTCGCGAAATATCAGAGGTCTGGGAAGACAGCTGCTTATGCTCTTACCAGGAAACCAACAGATGAGGAGGAACCTCTTGAGGAGGGGCTGTGGTTTACTAGCACAGCACCTGCCTTGCATGCAGAAGGCTTCAGGTTCAATTCCCAGTAGGGCAGGGAAAAGGCTCAGTCTGAAACTCCGAGGAGATGCTGCTAGTTCATGTAGACAACTCTGGTCTTAGTGGTCTGACTCAGGAGAGGGCACTTTTGCTTATGCATAGAACCATCCTCCACAGTTAGCAAATCTGAGACTGGAGGATGGGTTTCCTTCCAGGCTGTGTGGAGTGATTTGTAGGAAGCCTTCTGGTGCGGAAATATTTACACCCTGTCTTTCCCCTTCTTTTCAAAACATCTTGCAATAGGGAGGGTGCCGTTATTAATTCTGGGGGGGGGGGGAGTTCCAAAGTTATGGCACCCACCACACCATGTGTGGCCCCACAGAGAAACCCCTAGCCCTTCTTACCACCAGCATAGCCTCAGCCAATGGTGGCACACATAGGAGGGCCTCCCGGTGACATTAGGGGACATACTGGAGGAGGTGGTTGCCTTTAAGTACCTTGGCCCCAAACTGTAAAGTGTTTAAAGGTCAACTCCAGCATCTTAAATTCTGCCTGGGAACGAACTAGCAGCCAGTGCTGCTGCAGGAGCAGTGACCAGGTGGAATCAAACCATTGAGCCCACTTGACCACATGGGCTTCTGTGTTCCGTGCTAACTGCAGTTTCTGGGCAGCCTTCAAAGACGGTCCCTGTAGAGCATTTTATAGTAAAGAGTAGTCAACTCTTGATGCGTGGTCCATGTGACTGGGTCTGACTGACTCAGGTAAGGCTGAAGTTTGCACATTAGCCGAAGCTAGGCAAGTATCCCCTGGCCACTGCTGCCACCTGGTTATCCAGGGACAGCAAAGAGTCCAGGAGGTCACCCAAACTGCAAACTTGCTCCCGCAGAAGGGGCACAACCCCATTCAAAACAGGCTGCTGATCTGAAACCTTCATTGTAGCTGTCCATACCAGGAGGATCTCTTTGTCCAATTTAAGCTTCTGAGCCTTCGTTTAGTCCCTCACAACCCCTAGACAATGTTTTAGTTTGGGACTTTCACAGCTTCCCCAGTATTGGTGCTGCTGAGAGGCAGACCCAGATATTATCTGCATATTTGTGACACCCATTTACAAACCTTCACATGATCTCCCAGGAGTTCCATGTAGATGCTAAGTAACATGAAAGTCTTTCACTTCACTTGGATGCAAGCTTACCTGAACCTGGCATTTTCCTGTCCCAATGAACTTCGTCTCCTCTCCTCTTGTAGGCGCGGCGGTTGCAAGAAAATCACAATGACCTTTACGAGAAAGGAAAATGGACATTACTTCCATACATGTGGTCTGTATGAGTGAGATCCTGCTCTTTTAACCATTTCATCCTGCTGACTTAAACTGTTGCCTTCTCTTTGACATTGTGGCTTCAGCTGGCAACTGCTTAAAAAAGCAGGCCAGTTTGGAAAAGTCCAGGCCAGATGCAAGTTGGGGTGGCCCACTACCAGTAGTTGTGAGGGACTAAGGGGAGGAATGGAGTTCTGGAACCTACCGCCCCAATTCATGGAGAGTCACCACTGGTCAGCACAGACAGTGCTGAGTCAAAGCATCTGATGTGATATAAGGCAAAAAAAAATTGTGGGAAGACTGACCACTCTGTACAGGTATCCTCTGCTTAATGACGGTTCGCTTAACGACAGTCCTGGATATACAACGGTGGTCCCATAACATTACTGTAGCTGAAAAATTCCTAGTAGCAGCCATTTCACACCTCTCCTGCAGCTAGTTTAAAGCTAGTCAATTACACTACTGTAGTCAATTACCTTTATCTCCCCAGAATGCCTTGCCCATCAATTCTAAAGCTCTGTGTTCTTTACTATAGGTGATATACAGCATTCAACCACTAGGTGGCACTGAATGTTCACTTAATGACTTCACTTTACAACTTGTTAAAGTTGTTAAATGGGGATACCTGTATTTTTCTTTGTTATGCAGTTACATTTAAAGGTAGAGATTTGTAGTCCGCATGTAAGGCAATCTGATCTCAGAGTGCTTTGCAGCTCAGTGCCTTTATATAAAAGAACAAAATAATGTAAAAAGAACTAGTGCTAACTTTTGCTATGTTCTACATCAATGCCAGCTTGCTCTTCTATAATTAATTTTTGATTGCTCCATTTTTCTTTCCTCCAGATTGGGGCGACAAGACCATACATGATGTGGATACAACTCACGAGGACACACTGTTTGTAAAAGCTCTGCATGAGAAGAATGGCAAGACCTGCGAGATGTGGTCGTTACTTAGTAAGTACACAAGGGGGTAGTTGCCATACCCAACTTGAGGCAGAGAAAAGAGAGGAGAGGTTGATTTGCTATATTTATTTACAGTAGACCTTTCTGCCAAAGCATTCAAAATTCTTTTCCAGCTTGTAAAACTTCGCAGTATTACAAATCTAGCCCAGAAGTTTTTCCCCCAGAAGTTCTTCTCCACTTTCCCCAGACGTTCTCTTCCAGTTTGAAATGTGAAACAAGGTTCTATGCACGTGCATGTAGCATTCCAGTGGATGAGGTGCCCAATCCAGCTTATTCTCAATGAAACTGCTTGGTGTGTTTATTTGAGAGGGGTGGTGGTGATTGATGAATTTCCAAGCAGCTGTCTGCTATGGCTGGTACTGTGAGATGAATAAAGACTAAACAAAACCAAATGGCTGTTTCAACAGGGCAGGTTGATAATGTGCATGTAGCAACATTACGAATTGGGAGAGAACTCTCAGAAAACCAATGAGAATTTCTAAACAATCACAGGAAGTTCAAAAATACAGTCCTGAATCCATTCCAAACAGAGCTAAGGGGAAGCTGCCCAGTGCTAACAGACGCTATGTTGCCTGGGTAGCAACTTGGGATGAGATGACTGGGAGTGATTTGACGGAAAAGCGAAGCTGGGGACTTCTCTAGGCTGGTTGGTTGTGGAGCAGCAGAGACACCAATGCACATGTGTGGAGTTTTGCCAGATCCGCCCTGTGAAATGCCTCTGTGATTCACTGATTAAGGGGTGGACAGTCGCACACAGTCCAGTGTGCAGGTATCAGTGCTCACAATGCACAGCTTCCACTATATTACAAATGCAGGGGTCACCTGATGTACTTGAGCACACAGACTTACACTAAGGCATTGCACAAGTGTGCACTAACAATAAGAGTGGCTCAGACAGATTTTTTTGCCTTACTTTGCATCCTCCAATTCTGGGAAGAGGTTAAAATTCTAGCTGGGTGGCTACACTACATGGTATTTCAGACTCTTCACAGACTGACTCAAGTTCTGTTTACTGCCTTTTCTTAGAGGCACCAGAAAGCATGACAACAAGATTCATTCCCCTTCAGATATTGCTATCTAAAAGACTTGGTGGAAGGTTTTGGTTCACCCTCTTTGTGGCTCCCATATTTTGAAATGTGGTTCTGGGCGATTCTGTTGCTTAGAACCCTGCCTCCTAGGGGAGAGAGGTATCAAAAGCATGTACGGTAGGACTCAAGCCTTGTCTTTGTTGTTTGTTTGTTTGTTTGTTTGTTCAGGCCGCGACCGCATTATAAAAGAAGAAGTCAAGAATGATTTTATACACAAGGCTGAGGCTGCTGGCTTTGCTGAGAATGAGATCAAGATCATGCCCCCAGAAGGTAGGAGATGTGCCAGTTATACACCCAGCTCAAATTTATCTGTGTACGTCGGGGGGGGGGGGCTACCTCTGGCTCAAGTGTATGATATCTGGGCAGACTTGAGGTCTGTGCATGAACATAAGTGTTAGTGTTACACACATCCTTTGTATCTTGTGATTGAATTGCCAGTAATTTGACAGGTGCAATAACTGTCCCATCCTTATATTTTGTCTTCTCAGTGGCCTGCATTGAATCGCAATAGGTGAGTTTTCCCATTGAATACATTGACTGAATTAAATTTGAATCAGTTTAGGAAAAAGTCATATAACATTTTTACGCCTTTGGGGCTAGTTTGGAAGCATCTCCTCACCCTGTTCTGGCCAATGTGTACTTTCTGCTGTGTCAGGCTGAATTTTGAGAAACTGATCTCATAAGCTGCCAGCATATTCCGTCCTGTGGCAAGACATTCCACAAATTAACTACAGGTATCCAATGATAGGCCCAGAGTACCCCTGCCAGTCAGCGTTGAAAACGCAGTGACCAGGGGACAATGGCCAAAGCAGAAGTGCATATGTTGTGGGGCTGTACAGTAACCCGGTGGTAGAGCACTGGGGATGAGATTCAGTCCTCAGCAACTCCCATTAAACGATCTCATGAAGTAACTTGGACTGTGTACACAGAAGCAATGTTTATGGGATTTCCAGCCATGTGATATCAGCTCTTAAATTGAAGAAATAAAGAATATTCTTACAACTTTGTCTGTTGAGATTCCTGTCCTCTGATCTCAACAGACAAAGTTGTAAGAATATTCTTTATTTCTTCAATTTAAGAGCTGATATCACATGGCTGGAAATCCCATAAACATTGCTTCTGTGTACATAGTAAAAAGCCATGAAAATCTACATGTATATCTTAACTTGGACTGATCTCTTCTCTTCCATCTTTGGTGGAGGAGTGCCAATAGGTACCCTATGTGCTCTGCGTGGTACAACACATGCTAGGGGTCCCAGGTTTACAGATGTTGCAAGCACTCCACCAGAGAAGCTTGAAATTCCAAACTCCCCTCTCTGAATATTTGTGGCAAATCAAAGATGAACATGGACAGGCCGGCTCCGCAACTCCTGGGCTCACAGAAACCCGGTCGTACCAGGAGAAGGGCTCTCCCCACCGAAGCGGCTGAGCTGCAGGCGCCGAGGTCGGGTCCAGAAGGAGCAACAGCGGCGGCGCCGCCCAGAGGGTTCGCGCTCGTCCGCTAGGCCGCCTGATGTGCATAGACCTCAGGAGTCTGAGGTAAAATAATGGCGGGAGCCTTCGAGCGCTATGAGGCGCCGATAGGACCGCTCTGTAGAGTTCTCCAACGACGCTCTCCTGACTGGGGAAGCGGGGGCGGGTCGGGAGGGTACAGCGGGGAAAGAAGTGAAGGACAGACAAGGAAGAAGAAAGGCTCTGGTCCAAAAATTGAAGTCTTCAACAAAGAGCAATTAAACTACCGTCCTATCTCTGACAAGGCAGGACCGGACTGGGGAGGGAGCTGAGCCCAAGGAGGAGGAGTCAACCAACTTCTACCGGTCCTGCCTCTGGACATCAAGGGGATTAACCCATTCTGTACCGAATGGCCCCCCTTCCTCGTCCAGAGAACACAAACTCTTTGCAAGCAAACATTTCCATGTGAACCTTTATGAATGATCAATACTTTTGAAGGTTCACTTTCCATGGGCCTTCTGGCTTGGCAAGTGTTTGAACAGAGGTTTCACAAAGGCTCCAACTTTTGCAGACATTTGCTTGTAATGGGTGCAAACCTTGACTTGATTTTGGGTGAAGACTGGGAATGCTCATCCATCCCTGTTCAGGTTTACTCGCTGGCATCAGCAGTTAAAAATGAATCTTGAGCGATGAGGCTGGGGCAGACAGTGGAGAATGGTGCTTCTAGTTGAAACAGACAATACTGGGTAGAGAGAGGAGAGATCTGACTCGGCATCTCACATATTCACTTCAAATTCTCTTGCCTGGTAGGTGACTGAAGCCGATTCCGACAATGCTGACTGCTGCTACTGCTGAGAAGCATTCCTCCTTTCTTCACCATGTGATTTGGGGCTCTGCAAAGTCCCTGAGACGGAAGTCTCCTCATACTATCAATAAATAGATTCAGAAACTGCACCCTACATCCTTGTTTTTGTGTTTGTGTGTGGATGTGTTTGTGGAGGCAGGAGAGGAACCCAGAGATTCCAACCATGATTAGAAATGTTCCTGAGGGTGCGTCTTTAAGGGGTCCCACCAAGGATTTGGGAGGGAGTGACTGCTGCTGGATACAGCCCAAAGTCCATCTGTCCCAGCATCCTCCTTCCCACAGTGACCCAACAGATGCTCCAATGGGAAGCACACAGGTAGCAGAGAAGGCAACAACCCTCCTCCTTGGTTTGTCCTGTTTACAATACTCAGAGGCAGACTGTAAATGGGTGTTCCATTCTACCATTGCTAATAAGAGGAGCCCTCCTGGATCAGACCAATAGACCATCTTCTCCAAAATCCTGCTTCCTACAATGGCCACCCACATGCCTTCAGCAAGCCCACAAGCAGGGCATCCAGGCCAGACCCACCTCTTGCTGTTGCTCTGCCTCCCACAAAGCTGGTCTTCTGTACATGGAGGTACCGCACAACAACCATCATAAGTAACAGCCGGTGATGAACCTCTTCTACTTCAATTGGACTTTTTTCCATTATCTTTCTTGGCCCACCTCACTCAGCCTTCAGTCTCCAGCAGTTCTTCCCTCCTGCTGTGCAACATGCTCAGTGAGTAACTGGAGGATGAGATTACTCAGTTGGACAACGAAGGCCTTATGATTGTAGGGTTAATGAGTTGTTGGTTCATTTCCTTATTTCTGGCCTAGTTCACGTTTGCACGCTGATGTGGTGGTACGATTGTTAGAGGGTTGTACTGTGCCAGACTGTAGACGGGGGGCAAATTGTGTGATTTTTTTGAACTCTCCTCTCTGAAAATCACATAAAAAGCCATATTTGTGGACAGAGGTGTCACTAAAGTTTGTGTCAGTATGAGAGCTCAGTGCGTAACCCCTAACAAGGTTGGGCTGAGCTGGGTTCTACACAAGATGCCCATCAGGCAGGGCTATGTATTTCTACAGATTACTCCTGGCCAGTGGTGTCACTCGGGTTGGTGTCACCCAGTGCGGTAACTCATGGTGTCACCCCATTAACTTTATTTATCTTAATGTATAATAGTACAGGTCACCCAACAAATCAGTAACCAATAAAAACCAGTGGCCAACTTGATGACACTCACAACTGAATAAGAGTTCTAATATTAGCTCTGATACATAGAAATGAGAGCTAAAATCTTATTGGTTCCATTCTGTGTCATATAACACCTAATTGGTTCTTGGAACAATCAGTCTCAGAGCGCAATCCAAACCTACTTAGGCCGCCGTTGTAACCAGCTGCCCAGCGAAAATGGGAGGCCCCAGAACGGAAAGGGGATTCAAATCTCCTCCAAAAGGGGAATTCAAAAGGGATTTGAAAAAGCTGGGCCGCTGGTTACAACGGTGGTCTAAGTAGGTTTGGATTGCACCCTCATTGATCAGTTTTGAGTTAAGGAAATCTCACTAAATTAACGGCATGGCTAGATAGTAATAACATCATTGGACCCGAGCAAGCAGGATTCAGGTCAGGCAGATCTACTATGGACCATTGCATAGTCTTATCATATCTAATATCAAAACAAACATCTCAACCCCATTCTAGACTATACACGGTGTTCCTTGATCTTAAAGCCACTTTCGACTCAGTCGATAGGAATATCCTTTGGAACAAGCTGGGTAAATTGGGGATTGACCAAAGGTTGCTACTCTTAATGCAAAGACTTTATTCTAACACATCTTTTCAAGCCAAGAAAAGGGATGGAACACTATCAGAACCTGTTCCAACTAACAGAGGAGTAAAGCAAGGATGTGTCCTTGTCCCAACCCTTTTCAACTTATTTATTAATGATTTGGTTCCTTATTTAGTTAATCTGGATTCTCACTGCCCTAAATTGGGCCCATCGCCTCTACCAATTTTTTTATACACGGATGACGTGGTTTTAATATCTCGAACCAGAATAGGCTTGAAACGTCTTATTAAAGGGTGTATTAGTTATTTACATTCTAACCAGCTGCAACTAAACTTTGATAAATCTAAAATAATAGTTTTTGGGAGAACTTGGAAACCCTGCACATGGCAGTTTAGCGGAAGAGCCATACAACAAGTCAAGACCTTTAAGTATCTGGGCATCCTCTATCATTACAAACATCATTGGTCCTCACATCGTATAGTAGCAATAAGAACTGCCAAACTGACGACTCAGGCCATCATTCGGTTTTTTTATACTCGAGAAGCAGCCTATATTCCGGCTGCCCTGCGAGTATATAATGCCAAAGTAGTAAATCAACTCTTATATGGATCCCAGATCTGGTTCTCGGCCTATAGTGCTGACGTGAAGCGAATCCAGTCTTCCTTTTTGTATAAAATCTTTGGTCTTCCGCATTGCGTACCATATGCAGCACTATGCCTTGAGGCTGGCCAACATCGCCTGCAATTTCTGATATGGATTAGGTTTTTCAAATTTTGGTTTCATGTGTATTTTTCAGCTGAGCGTGTTCCTTTTTTTAAGGACATCCTGATTCTTCTTATTGTCTGGGTTATAATCTCTTTATTAGGAAAATCCATTCTGTAGGTCTGTCAATGGAACTCCTAGGCTCAGTCACTTTGACTTCTGCCATTAGGATCGCACTTTACAGACTTATTGATATTGAGAGACAGGAAGTTTTTGCGGCAGCTGCTAAAAGCTGCTCACCTTTACATCTACAATTGCCCTGTGCCCTCAGTAAAACCCAACAGTATCTTTTTCTGGTTGACAACCCTCAAGTAAGACGTGCATTAACCTTAGCTAGATGTAACAACTTACCATCCAACTTGATGGATTATAGATTTGATAGATCTTCTATGACCCAGGGCCATTGTCCATGTAATTTGACAGATATAGACAGTAGCGTCACTAGACGCGCGACACCCTAGGGCGGGGGGTGCGCGTCACCCCCCCGCCCTAGGGTGAACCCCCCAAACACCCCCTTACCTGAAGGCCGGGGAGCCCGCCGGGGTGCTGGTCTCGGAGCATCCGGCTCCACCGGCGCTCCAGGGCCTTCTGAAGGTCCGCTGCTTGAAAACGTAAAGTTTTACGTTTTTCGCGCATGCACAGTACATTTTCTGAGGGCAAAGGGCTGCCCCTTTGCCCTCAGAAAAGTACTGCGCATGCGCGAAAACGTAAGAATTACATTTTCAAGCAGCGGGCCTTCAGAAGGCCCTGGAGCGTCGGCGGAGCCGGACACTCCGAGGCTGGCTCCCGGGCCTCGGAGCCTCCAGACTCTGGAGGCTCCGAGGCCCCGGAGCCGGCCTCGGAGCGTCTGACCGTGACGCGCGTCACCCCCGGGCGGTCCGCCCCACCCGCCACGCTCCGTCGACGCCAGTGGATATAGAATCTTTACCACATGCACTTCTATACTGCTCATGGTATAACGACTTACGACAAGATATTCTCAATCCATTGTTGGCAAATTTGCAAGGGAAATCCGATTCAGAGATCATCTCGATTCTCCTCTCATCTGTTGATAAACGATCTATTAATCGGCTACCTAATGTTCTTTATTTAATTACTCAACAAGAGCTTTCATGGTGGCCAATCTTTTTTGTTTGCTTGTTTGTTCAGTCGTTAAGTCGTGTCCGACCCTTTGTGATCCCATGATCCATATCCCGCCAGGCCTTCCTGTCCTCGACTATCTTCCTGAGTTCGCTCATTTTCATGTTCATTGCATCGGTGATGCTGTCTAACCATCTCATCCTTTGCCTTCCCCTTCTCCTTTTGCCTTCAATCTTTCCCAGCATCATAGTCTTCTCCAGAGTCCTCTCTTCGCATCTAATTAAAATGGTTACTGACTGTTTACTCCTTTACAGCCTCCTGCCCTCTCTTTTGCTTGCTCTCTGTACTATGTATCACTTGTTTTAATTTATTTGTATATATGTGTGTATGTCTTTTTGTGTTATGCCAATAAAGGTATTTTGATTTGATTGATTTGAGTTAAGGAAATCCACTTTTTGTTAATAAGGCAGTTGTGTTTTTTTCTGGTTATCTGGCCATAACATTTGATAGAATACATATAATTCAACACATATAATTTCAGTACCTTCACCTGACTTCAATCATGTTCGCTTCACTGTGTTGCCAACCCTTCTAAAACAACAATATGAATTACTTCTTGTGACTATCGTTAATAATACAGGGCCATCAATGCGCGTGACACTTTACGCGGAGAGAAAAGATGGTCCCTACCCTGAGGGGCTCACACCCTGAGGGGCTCACACTCTAGATCTTGACACAAAGGAGTCAACAGAGGGGGAGAAGAGGGAGGAGGTAGGGGGAAGCAGAGGAAGAATAGGGGATTGTTTCAGTTACACGTAGGTAGCTAAGCTACAGCAGGGAATGGAGACTACAGTGTGGTGTGAAAGGCTTTTTGGAAAGGCCAAGTTCGAAGAAGTAGTTTGAGGGACGTGAGCAAGGAAGCATCTGGCAGATGTTCCAGGTGGCAATTCCAGGCATGAAAGGGATGAAGGATGGGGATGTTTGAGGGAGTAGGTAGGAGATCACTGGACGGTTGGGGGTGGCGGAGCTGAAGAGCGAAGGTCACGGACAGGAATGTATCAGGATATGAGTGTTGAGCAGTAGGGGTAGGCCATGGAGGGATAGGCCATTGAATGCAAAGACCAGGAGCTTCTGCTTCACCCAGGGATGAAGTTCAGGAAGCAAATGAAGGGATTATCAGGGGTGCGATGATATGATTAGAGCAAGATTGATGATATGATTGGATATGATTAGCAGCAGCATGCTGGATGGCAGCATGGAGACTAAGGTGAGCCCACAGAAGATGAGAGAGGGCTTTATACTGTCAGACCACTAGTCCATCTTTCCCAATATTGTCTCCTCTGACTGGCAGAAGCTCTCCAGTGGAGAGCTTCTGCCAGTCAGAGGAGACAATATTGGGAAGGATGGACTAGTGGTCTGACAGTATAGGGCCCATGGCAGAGAGAGGTCCCTGCACTGGCCCTGCCACATGAGATCCTTTAGCAGGCAATGGAACCTGGGAGTCGACACATGAAAACCTTGCACTTTAATGTTGTGCAATGGCCCACTGCATCATCTCAGACAGAGTCAGACCAATGGTCTCTCTTACCCAGTATTGTCCACTCCAACTGGCAGTAGCTCACCAAGAGGTCTTTCCCATCACCTGCTCCTTGATCCTTGAACTGTAGATTCCAGGACCTTCTACATATGAAGCAATGGACCTTCACCATATAAAGCTGTACTTTGGCTGAAATAAGAGGGTCAAGAGCTCCATCAGCTTATGTGCCTGGCAGGCAGCATGAGGCCATTAAGACTAGCTGGGCCTGGTTTATCCCCAAGGAGGATCCTGGTCTTCCTTCCCTTGACTGGTCCAGTATGGAGCAGGAACTACAGATGTTTGAAACCCCCTTGAGAATGTTCACTCACCTTGCAGAAACTCTGCTATGCTGGAGGCACTCCCACACGTAAGATTCAGTAGACACGGCCAGGTAACGTTGCATAATTGTGCATGTGATGGAGTGACGTGGCAGCTGTTTTGCAGCAGGGAAACTGGCTGTAACGATATCATTTTAACACAGTACTTTAAAAAGTATTTCACTTAGTAATCTGGAAAAGAAAATACTGCAATTTTTCCACTGGAATTTTTTTTTCCACTGGAAAGATCCTCTTAAAAAAATTAGGATTTCCCCTCACTCCCCTCCCCTTTGTTCCTTTTTCCACCCCTTTGTTGTTATGACGTTCCACCTAGGCACCAGATTTTTTGGGTCATTCAACAGAACACTATTCTGTGACACTGCCAGGCCCTGATCCACAGGTCTGGGCATGCTTCCAACTATGCAACTTTACACTGACCAGGTATCCAGAGCTAGCCCATCCATGAGGCCAACTGAAGTGGTTTCCTCAGGCAGCAGATTGGGGGGGGGGCAGGGGGGCATCCACCTCTGACCTCTCACTTGTTTCCACTGATCCTCCTCCCTGGACTGGAAAGGAAGAGGGTGACAGAGCAGAAGTGTGAAGCAGAGAAGAGTGGTGGGCTACAGAGTCAGAGGAGCAGAAGCTGGTTCATCACCAGGTGAGTTGGGCAGAAGTTGACATGCTGAACTGGGCGCCAGGAGATCTTAAGACACAGCTGCATGTGTTTTCCCTCTTCAAGTCTTCTTACCCTGCTATGGAGGAAAGGACTGAGACCTTTTCAGGTTGATTGCAGGCCAAATGCCCACTGGGACTCAGGCCAACACAAATGCCCACTTCTGTTTGAAGAGCTGCAATGGCTCTTTGTGTACTGTGAGGTCATCCCCCAATGGCCTTTGGGGCAGCTACGCTCCTGCCAACAATAACCATTTAATCTCTGTAGTTGCACACGTGGCGGGGGGGAAGTGGAGGGCAAGAGAGGATGGAGATGTGACAGGAAGGAATCTTTGGGAGAAGGGAGGGGTTGAGTACAAGTAGTTCTTTATAAAACCAGTAGACCCTTTGAGCTTCAGTCAATCACTCTCCAGTGCCTCAGACTTCTTTTACCAGAACAAAGGAAGAACGTACAGGTGCAAGATGAAGGTCTGGCTGATTGGACTGGGACTCGCCCTGCTCTGCTCTGTTCATGCTGAGGATGATTTTGAGGATCAGACGATCAGACAGGTAAATCCAAAACCTCTAAGCCCTATCTACTGAATTCTCTCATGGAAAATGTCCCTGCCTTCCCATATGCACCATTTTATAAACCTGTCATGTCCCTCCTGTGTAAACCCCCCAGTTGCCTCTTTTCTACATAAGTCTGGCCCATCCATGAGGTTGACTGAGGCAGTTGCTTCAGGCAGCAGATTGGTGAGGTGTGTGAGACCACCTCAATTTGTCCACTCACCTTCACTGCTCCTCTTCTTCCTCCTCCAATTCCCTGAATAGGAAAAGAAGAGGGAGGCCACAGAGTAAGATGAGGCATGGAGGAGAGGACAGCAGTGTGTGAAATTGGCAAATTGTGAACTGTATTGTGCCTTGGTGTTCATACATGGGCATTCTCATACAATTGTATAAGAAAAAAGATGCATCTGCCACATGCTTCCGCTCCACTAAAGAGCCTGAGAACAGGGAATCAGGCTAAAATACGAAGGCAACGCTGCTAGCAACTCACACTGAGAACACGAAGCATTCCCACAAAAGGAAAAAAAATGACAGTGATTTACCAGGGATCAGGAAACAGTCCATCACACTGGTAAACAGGGTGTGGTAGTCTGCTGTTACAGGGTTGACTATCGCTTATTAACATGTGCTGGATCAAGACTCCACAGCTTGACTTTTCCTTCCCATTCCTGACTGTGTCTGCCCAATGTTCCCCCAGGAATAATTTCTTTCTGGGAGGAATAAGTTCTTCCAACATGTTTGTTGGACTGCTCATCAAGTGAGTTGAATTGTAGGCGCACAGAAGGTGTTCCTTTGCAAAATCAGGCTGTTGGACCCCTGGCTTTTCCCAACCCTCCGATAATGCCTGCCTTGGTCCCTCACTCCACCTTTTGTCCTTAGATGACTGGGAAGTGGTATGCCATTGGCCTCGCGACCAACTGTGGGTTTCTATTGGATTACAAAGATTACATGAAGATTATGGTAACCAACATAGAGTTTACAGATGATGGGTATCTTCAGATCAGTGTCAACGTCCCATTGTAAGTGCCCGACTTTGTGACAGGCCTGTTATCTGCACAGCCAATGTTCACTTTGCTATTGTGTTTCCCTTGTATCAGAGTGTGGGCTGGAGGCCTTGGGAATACAACTGCTTGTGCTCTTGCTAGGGTACCAGCAGGTATAGCTCTTGGGGAGGGACTGTATTTTAGTGGCAGAGCATCTGCCTTGCATGAAGAAGTTCATTTCCTGGTAGCATCTCCAGATAGTGCCAGGAAAGACCCTTCTCCATCTGGGACCCTGGAAAGCTGCTGCTACTCATCGTCAACCATGCTGAGCTACATGGCTTTCCTTCCAGATCATGAATACGGTTTCGTTTCTAGGAAATCGTTCAGTGCCTCTTGTTTTGGAAATGGCATTTAATCCAAAAGGATGCAAGTTTACCTGAAGCTGGCATCTTCCTGTCCTAATAATCTCTATCCTCTGCTCCTCTTGCAGGCCAGGTGGTTGCCAGAAATTCTCAACGAACTTTAGGATAACTGAAAGTGGGCAGTACATCCACAAATCTGGTTTGTATGAATGAGATTTTGGTCTTTTAAGCATTTATTCCTGCTGATTTTGAACCCATTGCCTTCTCTTTGTGGTTTCAGCTGGCAAGTGCAAGCAACTGCCAAAAAAGCAGGCCAGTTTGGAAAAGTCTTGACCACATATATGTTGGGATGGCCCATGTGGCAGAAAACATATGGCGGAAACCATGTTGTGAATGCAGAGGGTTTCATTTTTCAGTCCCTAGTGGCATCTTCCAGTAGGACTTGGAAAGACAGACCCCTCTTTCTAACCCCAGAGACTGCTGCCAGATACTACTGAGCTAGAGAGACTAACGGCACAATCCAGCGTAGAAATAGGCCAGCGGAGCACACGCTCCACTGGCCTTAGGTGCTGAAAAGTGCTTTACGGCACTTCAGGTGTAAGTGGCACCAGCGTCAAGGCCAGCGCTGCTCACACTGCTGCCAGATACCGTCCTGAACACCGGACACAGATACGTTCTGTGCCGGGCGGCAGGAGGGTGGGCTGGGGTGGCAGGGGAGGGGGCCATTGGCTGGCCAGGTCTGGGAGGGGGCAGGGATATTGGCGCTGGGCTGCGCTGATATCCAAGCCACTGACCTGGCTGACCTTACACAGCCTCCCTGGTTGTGCTCCAGCTAAATAGCTGGCATACATCCGAGGAGGCCTATTGGGGTCGCCGGGCTTACACCAGGGGAAGGGGACAAATGTCCCCTTCCCCCCCTCTTTGCAGGATGCAGCAGCCAGCAGGTGCAACTTGTGCAGGATTAGGCTGTAAGTGTTGACTCAGGCAGCTTCAGATGTTCATGAATTCGCTGGCCACCTTCTGGCTTAACATATATTATTTTGTGGGGAGCCAGTTCTGGTCAACAATGTTTGTACAGTACCATTTTAGGAAGAATTGGGGGAGGGGTCATAGCCCAGTGGCAAAAGACTTGCCCTGTAGGCAATAGATCCCCTGCTCAATCTCCAAACAGCATTCCCAGGGAGGGCTGGGGTGGACCCAGTGTCCGAAGAGCCACCACCAATCAGCACAGACAACACAAAGCCAAAACAGATTACTTGATATATGGCAGATGTTTGGGGAAGACTGTTCACTCTGAATTTTGCTTTATTATGCAGATACATATAAAGCTAGAGATTTGCAGTCAACATTTTTAGCCGGTAAATTCCAATGCACATAACTTCCTCCACCCTCCCTCACCAAACCTGCTTCCCAATGATGGAATAATCTCTCCCCCAGGCCCACTGACTCTGTTTTTACACTCTGCCCACCTTCTTTTCTATCTGTTTCTCTGTTGAAGATGTGTAATAATCGCTCCTTTGTGTGCCTCTCACATCCATCTTTCTATGTCTCCCTATCCTCTCACAGTTGTTTCTCTCTCTCATCTACCCCCAGCCTCCTCTGAGATGGATGCACTGGGTTGTAGGGACAATATAATATAGTTGTAGGGACAATGGTTGTAGTTGCTATAAAGAACAATATAATATACACTAAGGATTTGTCTCTGTTAAAGGAAGGGAAAAAAGAGAGACAATTTTCCAGGCTGTTCTTCTGATCATGGCAAGAAATGAGGTTTGACAAGTTTGTAACTGAGTTTAGGGGTATAAGACACAAATGGCAGAAAATACTAAGCTTTGAAAGGTCACATGTACCCCGTTTCTTTATAAATGGTCTGGGCCTGTGATGAAGCCACAGTTAAGAACTTTTAATCTCACTCCCGTTCATGGAGGACAGTTGCCTGCTTTACTCCCCAGTCTTCATTAAAGGAAGTGCCGGCGGAACGCATGCTCTGCTGGTGTTGGCTGGTGCAAAAGCGCCGTAAAGCACTTTGCAGCAATGCAGGGATCTGGCATGCCAGCAGGAAGGCTGGAGCCTTTCCGCACATGTCGGTGGATCGACAGAGACCCGCTGGCGGAGGCAAGCCCACACAGGGTGTGTATGTAATGGGGTGGATATGGGACAAGGAGGGCAGGGTCCAAGGGGAGGGTGGGTTTGGCAGCGACAGGATGCACCAAATTCCTATCCCCTTCCTGAGCCTGATCCACCTGCAAGGATCAATGCAGACTTTTACTAGTGATATCCCTGGAGCAGGTCCGAGTTGACCCATTGCGGCTGCTGGGGCGTACCCTAGGGCAAGGGGACAAATATCCCCTTACCCAAAGGAGACCTCCAGCAGCCAAAAATTCCCCTGGGATGCAGCGGAAGCCGTGCTGTGCTGACACCACTGCATTGCCACGTGGGGATTTAGGTAGGATTGGGCTGTTAGACTATATCCTCTGCACACTAAGGTAGAACTGTTCACTTACTGTTTTTGAGCTCTGCTTTCCTATATATCCAAAGCAGAAATATCTGAGATCTGAAAAAGTGAGGCATATCTATTTTGGGATTTATTTAGTTATTTTATATTATTTGGTGTTTGTTTTAATTGGTTTGTTCTTTTAATGCAATTTCAAAACTCATCCTGGAGTGCTTTGAAGTTGAGTAAGTTAACATATACAAAATAAAATGTTGAAAAATATATTGCTCTCTTTTGCTACATATTGCAAATAGTGCCAGCTTGCTCACCTACAATTAATTTTTGATTGCTCCCTTTTTTCTTTACAGCAGATTGGGGTGACTCTACCGTAGAGGATTTCGAGATGGATTATAACAACTGGCTCGCTGTCAAAACAAAACATGAGACTAAAAGCGAGACCTGCGAGACGATTATGCTTTATTGTACGTACCCAAAAGGGCTGTTGCCACATCCAGCTTGGGGGGGGGGACACAGAGGAAGAATTGATTTGCTACATTTATATACACCTTTCTGTCAATGCGTTCAAGGTGACTAACAATTCAAAATTCTTCTCCAGTTTGTAAAAATTGACAGTATTATGAATCTAGTGCCATTTTATGCCCAGATGTTCTCTACTTTCCCCAGATGTTCTCTTCCATTTGGAATGTGAAACAAGGTTCTGTGCATGTGCAAGTACATTCAGTAGATCAGGTGCCCAAATCCAGCTTACTCTCAATGAAACTCTCGTTACTTGGTGTGTTTATTTGAGTGTGTGTGTATGTGGGGGGTTGACTGCTGAATTTCCAAGCAGCTGTTTGCTATGGCTGGTACCGTGAGGTGAATAAAGACCAAACAGAACCAAATGACTGTTTCAAGTAGGTTGATAATGCACATGACATGTACCAACATTACGAATTGGGAGAAAACTCTCAGAAAACCAATGAACATTTCCAAACAGTCCCAAAGAAGTTTAAAAATACTGAATCCATTCAGAACAGAGATAAATAAGGTGCTATGTGCAGAGCAGCACAGTGCTAGGAGGAGTGACTTGCAGAAGCTATGTTGCCTGAGTGGCAACTTGGGGTGAGATGACTGGCAGTTCTTTGACTGAGGGGAGGAGTTGGGGACTACTCAGGACCCGATGGTTGTGGAGCAGCAGATACACCAATGCACGTGTGGTGTTTTGCCAGACCCACCCTGTGAAAAGTCTCTGTGACCCACTGATTAAGGGGTGGACAGTTGCACAGTCCAGTGTGTGCGCACACATAGGCACAGCTTCCACTATGTATGTTACAAGTATGGGGTCACATGACATACCACAGCCTTGCACTGGGGCAGTGCGTAAGCGTGAACTAACAATAAGAATGGCTCCCCTGCTAACTGGGCAAGAGGCACTTTTTCAATTGGTGCTCCTCTTATATTTAGCAGGGGAGAGTAACTGTCCCCCTTTCACCCCAGCACCGTATCTTTTCTGGTTGCTGTTTGCTGGTGGTGTTCTGCATCTTTTTTAGATTATAAGCCCTTTTGGGACAGGGAGCCATTTAATCAATTGATTTTGTCTGTAAACCGCTTTGTGAACTTTTTGTTGAAAAGCGGTATATAAATACTGTTAATAATAATAATATTCAAACAGATTTTTTTTGTCTTACTTTGCACTTTCCAACAATTCTGATAAGTTAAAATTCTAGCTTGGCAGCTATGCTACATGGTATTCGACTCTTCACAGATCCACTCAAGCTCTGTTTATTGTCTTTTCTTTGAGGTATGACGAAGCACCCAAAATCTAGATTCATTTTCCCTCAGAGATGTCTTTCTGAAAGACTTAGTAGTTGTTTGCATCCGTTGTGGCTCCCATTATTTTGACATGTATTGGGGTTTTCCTTTGCACAGAACCCTGCCTCCTACTGGAGGGAGGTATGAAAAGCATGTAGGATTCAGAGCTGTCTCTCTTGCTTGATTGTTCAGCACGTGACCTTGAGATGAGCAATGAAGAAAAGGATAGTTTTACAAACTTTTGTGTGAATCATGGCTTCAACAAAGACGACATCATTATCATGCCCCCAAAAGGTAGGTGATACTTCAGTTGTACACCCAGCTCAAATTTGTCTGTAAAGGCGCAGGGGGGGGGGGGCTTTTCCTGGCTCAAGTGTGTGATATCCAGGCAGGCTTGAGGTCTGGTGATACTTTGCATGAAATGAAGTGGTACAGACATATCCATTTTGTTCCTTTGTATTTTGTGATTGACTTGCTAGTAATTTGACAGGTGCAATAACTGTCCCAACCCTTGTATTTTGTATTCACAGTTGCCTGCGCTGAATCGCAATAGGTGAGTTATTCCATTGAATCTATTGATTGAATCCATTTGAATCTGTTCCACATTGAATCCATTTAGGAAGAAGCCAAATATAACATTTTTGGGGCATTGAGACCAGTTTGGAAGCATCCACTCACCCAGTTCTGGCCAACATGTACTTTCTGCTGTACCACGCTGAATTTGGAGAAACTGATCTCACAAGTTGCCAGCATTTTCCATCCGAATCTGAGAAAAGCCCACTGGGGAGGTCCTCCATTTGCTCATGGCCAGGACACAACCAACACATTTTCCCTAATCCAGTTCCTCAAGCACTTTGGCTATTTGGGGTTGGCAAGGAGAAGGATGGATGTATAAATTAAGAGGCAAGATGGAAGGTGGATCCAATGTTTAATTTGCTAGGATGCATATCTGAAAAGTAATGGCATTCCTGTTTCATCAAAGAACGAAGATGTGCAGCTTGTTTGCTCTCTTCATGAATGCCAGGGCAGTTGCATTGCTGGAGGGGGGCTGGGGGGCAGGAGATGATGCGTTTCACATCATTGTCCCATGTCACGATGTTGCTCCCGGAAAGGCTCCATCTGGAGCCTTCCAGGAGCGAGGGAGGGCCAATCTCTCGCCCTCAAAAACACCCAACGGGCCCCCCGCACCAGTGCAGCCATGGCTGCTACTCCCGAGTAGACCACAGGCGGCACCCAGGGGCACAGCACCCCCCTGGCCCCGCAATAGCTATGCAACTGTGCCAGGGGCAAAGCCTAGGGCAGGGGTGGCTAACCTTCCACCACTAGGGCCTCTGTGTTCTTAAGAGTTGTGTAGAAGACAGAATCTTGGCAGCTGCAATTAGTGATGGTGCTGCTAAAGCCGTGGCTCCTGCAGAAATGCCCTCACCTATACAACCATTAGGCCAGCGGGTGGCGCAGCGGGTTAAAACGCTGAACCATAAGCTGTCGATCGAAAGGTCGGCAGTTTGATTCCCACGACGGGGTGAGTGCTCGTTGCTTGGCCAGCTCCTGCCAACCTAGCAGTTCCAAAGCATGTCAATGCGAGTAGATAAATAGGTACCGCTTGCGGGAAGGTAAACAGTGCTCCGTGTTCCAGCTGCATGCTACGCGCTGCGGCAAGGAGAGTCATGCCGGCCACATGACCACGGAGGCGTCTTCGGACAACGCTGGCTCTTCGGCTTTGAAATGGAGATGAGCACCACACCCTAGAGTCGCACATGACTGGACTTAATTGTCAGGGGATACCTTTACCTTATACAACCATTAAAGGTCCAGGAGCATTCATATGGAAAGGTTGGCCACCCCTGGCCTAGGGCACCTCCACTTTTCACCAGCAAAGCGGTATAGCAGAGGTGGCCAAACTTGTTTAATGGAAGACACATACAATAAACTTCAGATGTTTGAGAGCCGCAATATTTAAGAAGTATTTAAATTCTTAAATATATTTACTCACCATGAACTTATGTTTTAATCCAGTGGACTTTCAGTTTATACTTGGTAAATAATCATAAAGCTTGAAAATGTCTTATTTACATTAATTGCGATGCAAAAAGGAGTTCAGCCAACATATTTCCAAGAGCCGCACATTATACTTCAAAGAGCCACATGTGGCTCAGGAGCCATCATTTGGCCACCCCTGCACTATAGCTTGGTGGTAGAATTGATGTTTTTCATGCAGAATAATAATAATAATAATAATAATAATAATAATAATAATAATAATAATAATAATAATAATAATGTGTTTATATACCGCCTTTCTCTGGTCATCAGATTTCTCCTCTGACTTTAATTCAAAGCACTTTACATGGGCAGGCAATCTAAACCGAAGTGGTTGTTATATATTTCAAATGTCCTAATCTTTCATAGGACGCTCATTCCAGGTGGTTTCCTTCCCGTTCTGGCCTCTTGCATTCGCCTCCCACGCGTTGATTTGACGTGCCAGCTGCAGAGGCTTCTGCAGTTCGTCAGCGGCGTGCTGAGAGCTCTTTGACTGCTCGTGGATACTTCTGGGCGTCTCGAACTGCCGTCCTTAGATCTTCAGAAAATATTTCTTTATCCAGCTGTGGAACTCCTTGCCACAGGATGTGGCGATGGCACCTGGCCTAGATGCCTTTAAAAGGGGTTTGGATAGATTCATGGAGGAAAAGGCCATCACAGGTTACAAGCCATAAGCAACCTCTTGGCTTTAGAAGTAGGTTTTCTCTGTGCCAGGTGCAAGGGAGTGACAACAGGAAACAGGTTATCTTGTTGGCTGTGTGCTCCCTGAGGCATCTGGTGGGGCCACTGTGAGATACAGGAAGCTGGACTAGATCTTTAGCCTGATCCAGCAAGGCTCTTCTTATGTTCTTATGTTCAGGCATATGAGGTGGCTGCTCTACCAACTAAGCCACACACCACTGCCCCATGAAGAGCCCTGCTAGATCAGGCCAACAGCCCATCTACTCCAGCTTCCTGTATCTTACCGTGGCCTGCAAGATGCCTCCGGGAGCACTCAAGTCAACAAGATACATGTATCCTGTTGCCACTCCCTTGCATCTGGCATTCAGAGATAGGCTCCCTCTAAAACTTGGAGGTTGCATATACTGTACAGTAGTCATCATATATTGAAACCTGTGATAGACCTTTGCTCCATAATTCTGTTCAATCCCCTTTAAAGACATCAAGGCCAGGTGCCATCAAAACATCCTCTGGAAAGGCATTTCACAGATTAACTACAGGCTGTATAAAGCCCCATGTTCTGACCCTGGCATCTCCCAATTAAAGGACCAGGTATCAAGTGATAGGTGCAGGCTCTCTCTGCCCAGGCTCCTGGAGTACCCCTGCCAGTCAGCGTAGACAAAGCTGTGACCAGGGGGCAATGGTCAAGGCAGGACGTGCATATGTATTATGATGTATTAGTTGTTTGGTTATATGTTTGTTGTACACCACTTTGAATTTTAGAAAAGTGGTATATAAATCTTTTAAATAAATAAATAAATAAATAAATATGTTGTGGGGCTGTGCAGTAACCCGGTGGTAACATTTCCCATTAAACGATCTCATGAAGTAACTTGGACTGATCTCTTCCATCTTTGGTGGAGGAGGGCCAATAGGTACCCTATGTGCTCTGCATGGTACAACACATGCTAGAGGTCCCAGGTTTACAGATGTTGCAAGCACTCCACCAGAGAAGCTTGAAATTCCAAACTCCCCTCTCTGAATATTTGTGGCAAATCAAAGATGAACATGGACAGGCCGACAAAACACAAACTCTTTGCAAGCAAACATTTCCATGTGAACCTTTATGAATGATCAATACTTGTGAAGGTTCACTTTCCATGGGCCTTCTGGCTTGGCAAGTGTTTGAACAGTTTCACAAAGGCTCCAGCTTTTGCAGACATTTACTTGCAATGGGTGTAAACGTTGACATGATTTTGGATGAAGACTGGGAATACTCATCCATTCCTATTCAAGTTTACTCGCTGGCATCAGCAGTTAAAATGAATTTTGGGCAACGAGGCTGGGGCAGACATTGGAGAATGGTGCTGCTAGTCTAAGCAGACAATACTGGGTAAAGAGAGGAGAGATCTGACTCGGCACCTCACAGGTTCACTTCAAATTCTCTTGCCTGGTAGGTGACTGAAGCCGATTCCGACAATGCTGACTGCTGCTACTGCTGAGAAGCATTCCTCCTTTCTTCACCATGTGATTTGGGGCATTGCAGAGTCCTTGAGACAGAAGTCTCCTCACATTGTCAATAAACAGATTCAGAAACAGCACACTATGTCCTTGTTTTGTGGGTGGGGTGGGGGATGGGTGTGAGTGGAACCTTGAAATTCCAACCATGATTAGAAATCTTGGAGAAATATTTCTTCCTGAGGGTGCGTCTTTAAGGGGTCCCACCAAGGATTTGGGAGGGAGTGACTGCTGCTGGATACAGCCCAAAGTTCATCTGTCCCAGCATCCTCCTTCCCACAGTGACCCAACAGATGCTCCAATGGGAAGCACACAGGTAGCAGAGAAGGCAACTACCCTACTCCTTGGTTTGTCCCCAGTTTACAATAGAGGCAGACTGCAAATAGCTACCATTACTAATGAGGTGCCCTCCTGGATCAGACCAATAGTAGACCATCTTCTCCAAAATCCTGCTTCCTACAATGGCCACCCACATGCCTTCAGCAAGCCCACAAGCAGGGCATCCAGGCCAGACCCACCTCTTGCTGTTGCTCTGCCTCCCACAAAGCTGGTATTCAGAGGTATACTTCTTCTGTACATGGAGGTACCGCACAACAACCATCATAACTAACAGCCGGTGATGAACCTCTTCTACTTCAATTGGACTTTTTTCCATTATCTTTCTTGGCCCACCTCACTCAGCCTTCAGTCTCCAGCAGTTCTTCCCTCCTGCTGTGCACCTTGCTCAGTGAGGACAAGATTACTCAGTCGGACAATGAAGGCCTTATTATGATTGTAGGGACAGCCCAATCCTATCCTACCCCAGCGTAGGCTCTGCAGTGTAGACTGTGCGGACCACGTTGAATCCTATCCATCGCTTACCCTGGGGAAAACCCCAGCCACCGCAATGAGGCTACTTGGTTCTCCGCCAGCTCTGTAGCTGGCGGAGAATAAAGCAGCCCTATGTCGGGTTCAAGGGCCTGGGAGGGGTCCCTAGACCTAAAAGGAGGCTCTGAATGGACATAGACAATGACACTCCGATGACTGGGTTCAAGGGCCTGGGAGGGGTCCCTAGACTTAAAAGGAGGCTCTGAATGGACATAGACAATGACACTCCGATGACTCCTGCGATCCATTCCCAGCAGAAAGGTACTGTGCCATTGCTGAATATCTTCTCCCTGAAATGGCATAGATGTTCCCTCTTCCTCAAGCACAAGGGGATCACCATGCTCCTTGGTCACATTCCAGATGGTCACTGGGAACTGGGGTCTTCATGAACTGCTCCCACATCATGGGGAGGGGGAAATCTAAGGAGTTAATGGGATTGCTTGGGGAACGCGCAAGGATGTATGTTGATGTATCCCCCCAATTCACACACAAACCAATCCTCTCTAAAAATAACCATCTGATCATTCTGCTTTTCTACCCGTTTTGCATACGGTGGGTGGATTCGGTCAGAGGATTTCTGAGAAGTGGCTTTAGAGCAGTTCTTTCCAGAACTTTTACTGAAGTGGATACAAAACAAGTGGATAGAAGTCTGTTTCTGGTCATCAGCGGAGAAAAAACTTCAACACTAAACTCTTAATTTTGTTAAGACCACTCTCCTTAACAAGTCTCATTTTCAAGAGTTCCTGGCACTCTGCTACACCTGGCATCGACACTGGCAGAGCTTTTGATTATACGAAATGTCCTCTGGCTATGAATGATTATTTCTACATCAAAAAGAGTCTCGGTATCTTCTGATCTAAGTGTCCATATATCCAATGGCACTAAGGCTACCCACATCTTGGAGGATATAGAGAGGTCTAATCACAGGTTATCCCCTGCAGAGCACACTGTGATGGGCAGGGTGTGCCAGTTTTCAGAAGATGCCCACCAGGAAAACGTATTCTGAAAATAAATCTTTTCATCTTTTTCCTCCTGCAAATCTGGCTGTCTCAAGACAGGGTGGATTTGCTTGGATGAACTTTGGGAACGTAAGTGGAAGGATATAAAATGAGGTGGCAGCAAGGAGCCGAGATCTCCATTACAAAGGCTTCCCCAGCTGCTTTGAAGAAAGGATCATCGTGAGTATGAAGGGTGCATTGTGGAGCGTTGCGTTGGCTTTTGCGATCGTGCTCCAGGTGGCAGCTGATATTCCCATACAGCCCGACTTTGACATCTCAAAGGTACAGTTAAAGAATTTCCAAATTAGGGTTGCATTCCAAAATGTCAACAAAGCACAGAATACTAGTAGTAAAGTTAGTACTTTGCAACCGTGCACCAGGAGTCATTTGCTTTGCCAGTCGAGCTCCATTTCTATCTGAGATCTGGTGTTTGTTGCATGGCTGCAGCAGCAGGAAAAGTGCAGCTGTTTGAACTTCCACCTCTAATGCAGAGGTTAAGGCTCAGAGGCCATAATAATGAACCAATGAGTTCACACCACATTTTCAGAAACCTCCTTAGGCCTTGAACCCCTAGGTATGCTGGCCAAGAAGGAGATGATGTGGATGATCCAGTATTCCCCTCGCCTTCCTTGGGCCTTGATCGCTCCAATCTAGAGGATGTGTTCTGCTATGACTGACAGAGTGGTAGCTGTGATAGTCTGTGGCAGGAAAGGTGCTACAAAACTCTTCATCACTATTAGTGACTGCTGGCTCTCACTATGGGTGGCAGTTTGGCGGTTTGCCAGATTTTGAATGGATGCTCAGAAGTCTTGAAATGGCACTTCCAGTTCTTGTGACCAGTGTTTATGTACAGTGCTGTTGGTTGCAGGCTAACAGTAGAATCATAGCTTTACATATTATTAAACTATCAACATGCATGCCATCAGTTCAGGACTTCCTGGTACAGCGTGATCATGCTCCAGTATAGAGGGTGGGTTGGCGACAACAAGGGCAGGGCCTTTTCTGTGGCAGCACCATGACTTTGGAACTCCCTTGCAATAGAGTTGAGAATTGCCTCCTCCCTGGTGACCTTCCAACGTGGGCTGAAGCCTTTTCTGTTTAAGTTAGTCTTCTCCTTTTAGTCTTTTCCCCCCTTCCACAATAGGCTGTCTTCTCATTTTTATTCTGCTCTCTGCACTCTTTTATATGTGCAGCTTTTTCTTCCTGCCTTTTCATCAATGGCTTTTATTTAATTTTATCTATTGTATTTTAAATTTTGTATTGTATTTTGTTGTTTGTGAGTTGCCTTAGGCATATCAGTTTTTAAAAGTGGAATATAAATCTTTTAAATCAATCAATATTTTCACACAAGATATTTTTATCTTATTGACTGTACCAGATTGCCTGCCTGGATAAGAAATGATAATAATAAATCCTCTTTCTAGATTGAGGGGAAATGGCACTCCTTTGCATTGGTTTTGAATCGAGGAAGGCTGGGTTCTGCTGTAGGCTATAAAACTACAATGGTGCCAAAAGAGGATGGAGACCTGATTGTTACAAGAGAAGTTCCTGAGTAAGTTTCCTTAAGTCACTGCGATGAAATTCTTCCTTTGCAAATGTGAGAATCATTCCTTAAAGGGGATACTTGTGAGTGATCCACAAACATATGGGCACAAGATTAAGCATGAAGATAGCAGACCTGAAATGAATCCACTCTCCAAAATAAGATTATCCTCCGAGTTCCTCTCTGTAGATGTTTATGGACAATATTCTCTAGATTTGTGAAGATTCAGTTAATGCTTGATTTTCCATTCAGACATTTGACATTCTAAGATTTTTCAGGAGCATCTAAGGTTTGATAGGGACGTGCCACTCTAGCAACATTTTATGCAAATGGATGAATTGCATTATAATTTGATAACATGACCTATTATAAAATGGTTGACTTTCAGATCTTGAAATCAAATTTCTGTTCTAAAATTTGAACATCACATTTCACCATCAAGATCCAAATGTTAATAGTCAAATATGTGAAATGTTATGTTTTAGTTAACTTCAAGAGGCATGCTAATGCACCGTGAGAAACATGAATGGTTCATTGAGAGGAGATGCCTTCTCTCCCAGTGGCTGCCTATCTGATCAAGTCTGAATTGGACCAGTCACTGATGTAGAGAACACTGCCTGTTATGGAAACTATTTATCTTTCCTTTCTTGCTAGAGAGGGTACTTGTGAGAATGAAGAGGCTCATTTGTTTCACACTGAGGAGCCTGGAAAATTTACAACTAAAAGTAAGAAATTTGTCAATTTCTGGGAATCCTCAAAAGTTTCTTTTAGTTCTTACCTGTTGCTACTTGGAACTCTTATACATTCTTTAGCTATTACTTTTACATTGATGAATGGCAGAAATTGCTTTTGGTTGCAGAAGTTACTCCAGCATCAATTGCTAATTGTTTTACATGTTTTGTTCTGTCTGTTTTTGGATGACTTTTCACTTTCTTCAGTTTAAATTCTCTAAGACTGTGTATCCTAATTTTCCTCCTTTGGTGTCTTCTTTGGTTCCTTCTGTTTCCTTCACTATTGTCAGCATATCTGTTTTGCCCCCACTCCACAGGCAGAGAGTCTGCAGTCTGTAGTCTGCCAAAGCCAATCCCAGTGCGTCCCTTCTGCCCTTCTTGGGATGATGCCACTACTCCTATATTGGCAGTGAAGGGAGGATCAATGCTGCTTAATACCTTCATGGTATAATGGGTAATGGGCATGCAGAAGTTGATGCATCCAACAATTCAGCCTAATTCTCCAATGTATGCTTTTTTGCGTATTACAGGATCAGAACCAGAACCTTCATTGGAATATAGCTTATTACAGATTGGGGATTGGTACACGAGAGTCTAGAAATTCTGAGGGAAGAAGTGACATCTACACCCTTAGATTAATATTCTAATTACTGTACACAAAGAATATTCTATTTCAAGAAAAATATTTGTGTTTTTTTTCCCAACTGAAGAGAACAGCATCATTCGTGTGGTGGAAACAGATTACAATACTTATTACATGCCTCATGCTGAAACAAAAGTTATTAAAGCGTTGCACCTGTACAGTAAGTGTCATGGATGCGGAAGGGCACAATGCAGATGGGACGGGGGCTTTTACACGTATCAGGTGGACCTACCAATGTTGACCCCATACTACTGTGGGGAACACAACAAAGCCACAGCCTTCCCCAATTGCTCAGAGTGCAATGTGCATGGAGCTGAAGGAGGGGATGAGGACGGGTTTATGTGCTTCCCCATTTGCCACTTCTCTACTCTGAATCTCCTCATTTTGTAATAAACTCAGCATTTGTGGTTTTGCGTCACATGTTTGCGGGTGAAATGTAGTTGGGGCATAAGAAAGGCCAATGAGTGAACTTCATGGTTCGGTACAGATTTGAACTATGCCAAATTGGCGATCAGGGTTGGGGCATTCTTCATCAGGAAGTTAGCAATACTGGAGAGATGCTAATACCGTCTTCTCATGAAACTCAACAGAGGTAGCCAGTATAGTGGAGATGGTGGAGTAGGGAATGCACCTACTAGTATCATGCACCACCACCATTTCCCTGCACCAACAAACTGGGTATGGAGGCCACTGCAAGACTGAGGAGCAGATGCAGGTGTCCCATTCTGAAACATGTCTGTCCATCTGCTGCTGCCAAAATTCTCAAAGTGACACCTTGTTCATTTTGATCCTTAAGCCAGGGAACCAGAAGCATCAGATGACGTGAAAGAAAAATTCAAGAATGTCGCCACATCCCTGGGCTTTAAAGAGGACAAGATTGTTTACCTAAACAAACCTGGTAATTGCAGTTTAATCAAAGGAATTATCATTTCCTGCCCTGGGGGAAAAGAAGGACTAGCACTGACTATAGGATGAGGTTCTCTTATGCCTGTGAATAGGTGGCAGAAAGAGCATCTGGTTCCCCTAAGCCAACTTTTGCTGGGTTGAACAACCAAAAATGATATTCCCTATGTGGGAAAGCTAAAGAGTTTGGAGGAATAGATCTGTGGATAGTCTTCAACTGAAGAGGATGGATGTCTGAGCCCTGTGGTAGGCACTGCAGCTTGGTAGATTTCCCTTGTGACCCTTTTCCCATACATCATCAAGCATGTGTGTAAGTAAATGTCATTTGAGGATAGCCAACTGAGCAGAAGAAGAAAAAATACGCATGGCCTGCTCTTGAACCTGTAACTACCAGGAGCAGGAGTTCCATCAACAGAAATCACCCAGTGAGCTTCATGGCTAAGTGGGGATTAAAACTCTGGTCTTTGAGATCCTAGTGTGACACTACACATAACCACTATGCAAGGAGATGAGTGTTACTGCCTGTTAAAAATTCTGCAGATCAAACTGCTGCTGAAACTGAGCAGTTTTGTGTGGTTCTGCTCTTTGGGATTCCACTTTCTGTTATGATTCCAGAAACTCTTTTCTTCCACAGATCCATGTCCCGAGTGAAGAAACGCACAGGTATAATCTACATAACTGGTTGGAAGTCTCTGTGGCATGGTGGGGATGTCTTCTGAGAATCCATGACCTCGTTTGTATAAATTGTTCAATTAGTAACCATCCCACTTGGAAAAAGAGGCAGAATAGCCTTTGCAATGTGATCAAGGGTTTTGTAATGTCCCTGAGACAGATGTCTCCTCACACTGTCAATAAATAGATTTAGAAATTGTACCCTACGTCCTTTTTGTGTGTGTGTACATGAGTGCGTTTGTGGAGGTGGGAGAGGGACCATGAGATCTAACCATGCTTAGAAAAACGGATGAATTCTTTTTCCTGAGGCTGCACCTGTAAGGGATTCTACCAACTTTGGGACTGCTGCTGGATGCGACCCAAAGAAAGTGCATCTGTTCCAGCATCTTGCTTCCCACAGTGGCCAACCAGATGCCCCAATGGAAAGCCCACTAGCAGGAGCTGAAGGAAACAACCCTCCCCCTTGCTTTATTCTCAGTATACAGTACTCAGAGGTAGACTGTTTCTGTACATGGGTGCTTTTTTCACAGCTGTCACTGCTAACACGAAGAGCCCTGCTGGATCGGACCAATTGTCCATCTTCTTGAGCATCCTGCTTCCTACAGCAGCCACCCATGTGCCTTCAGCAAGCCCACAAGCAGGGCATCAAGGCAAGATCCATCTTTTGCTGCTGCTTTCTCTTCACTCACAAAACTGATATTCAGAGGTATACTTCCTCTACACATGGAGGTACCACATAACCATTAAAACGAACAGCCATTGATGGACCTATTCTCCTTCAATTGGGCATTGCCCCGTTATCTTTCTTTGCCCACTGGCATTGAGTCTCCAGCAGCAACCACTGTTTGGGAAATGTAGCAGCAGGGCAAAATGGAGAGAGCCCCTCACATGTTTGTTGATCCTTAGGATGTGATATTTGGAGGTATTTGCTAGAATAAGAACAGAACTTCCATGATAAAGCATAGAACTGCTTCTAAGCTTGTCTTCCCTGAACAGAATGAAGGGGTCATAGCTCATATTCTTTCAGTGGAGAAGATCCCCAGTGCATTCCATGACACGGAGCAGCTCAGACAGATCTTCAGTGAGAGAGATTTTCACAAGGGTGGTGCCACTATCAAAAAGTCTCTGTTCTTTGTGGGTGCCTGCTTAGCCTCAAATGGCTAAGGCACCTGTAGCCAGAGCCCCAGATGAAAGACTTTGCATCTCCTCATCTGGAAATGCACTTTTTTTTTAGACACAGCCAGGAAGCTGGGGACGGGTCACTCATGCTTCCTATCCCTCTGATATTCTGAAATGAATCATTGTGCTTTCTTCCTGCCATCATAACCTTTGAAGGGCACACCCTGCAATGCTCCATGATGCATGACACATACCGGTAGGAAAGATGCACAGCAACTAGGCTTGTTAACTCATGATTTTAAAATATCTAATCGCTTGTTGAAGCCAAGTGGATTTGGGAGCACCTGTAAGCTTCTCAGAAAAAGTTTAACATTGCAGCTTTGGCATGGGGTGGAAGAAATTTGCATTGGGGGAAATGATACAATGAAAGTCAGTATAGTGCACAGATCTGTGGTAGAACAAAAGAGCCCACCACTCTCACACTTTCTCTTCCACTCCATTCCCCCCCTTCCTTTTCCAATACAGGGAGTGGGAGTAATAGTAGCGGAGGCAAGTGGGTACATGAGGTGGACACACCCTGCAAATCTGCTGCCTGAGGCAACCTCCTCAGTCAGCCTCATGGATAGGCCAGCCGTGCCTCAACCTTAGAGAGTTGCTTCGTTGGAGAAGACAGTCCTGACCAAAACTGACCAATGACTCACGATAAGGCAGCTTCATATTTTTACAATACAATCTATATGCATGTCTCTTCAGAAGTAAGTTCCACTGTGTTCAATTGGGCTAACTCACATGAAAGTGTGTATGGGATTGCAGTCTTAGGAGAGGACTCTGTAGATTGCATGTAGTGGGCCCAGGTTCACACTTCAGCATTTCCAGCTGACATGATCTCAGGAATTGATGTCAGGCAAAACGTCTCTCTGCTCGAGGCCTTAGAGAACTGCTGTCAGCCATGGTAGAGACTACGGAACTAGATGAAATGAACCAACGCTCTGACTCATATAATCAAGGCAGCAGTAATGCCACGAGCCCTCCTGGTGCCTGGGCCAAGGGGGCGGGGCCTAAGGGACGTGACGTTGTCACGCCCAGCGCGACTCCGAACACGCCCCCCCTGCCGGTTTCGCCGCCGTTTTGGAGCCGAACGAGCTACAGGGAGGGTGGGAGAGCCGAAACATGGCGCGGGTAAGTAACCCCCCCCAACGCTGACTGCGCCCCCCGCACCCGCCGCCAGGAGCAGCTGCTCCACGCGCTCCGTCCTTCTTCCGCCTCTGCAAGTAGCTTCCTATGTTAATCCTTCTGCATGGCACACATTACCCTCCTGTCTTCATATGGTTAAACATTATATCATATGTAACATTTCTGCCGTTTTTGATTAAATAAAAAAAATCAGCCCAAGACTTAAAGGAACGGAGGCTCTGAATGGACATAGACAATGACACCCCCCTGGCTCCTGCGATCCACTACCCAGCAGAGAGGTACTGTTCCACTGCTGAATATCTTCTCCCTGAAATGTCATAGATGTTCCCTCTTCCTTAAGCACAAGGGGATCACCATGCTCCTTGGTCACATTCCAGATGGTCACTGGGAACTGGAGTCTTCATGAACTGCTCCCACATCATGGGGAGTGGGAAATCTAAGGAGTTAATGGGATTGCTTGGTGAACGCGCAAGTATGTACGTTGATGTATCCCCCCAATTCACACACAACAATCCTCTCTAAAAATAACCATCTGATCATTCTGCTTTTCTACCCCTTTTCCATTCAGTGGGTGAATTCAGTCAGAGGAATTCTGAGAAGTGGCTATAGAGCAGTTCTTTCTAGAACCTCTACTGAAGATTGAAGAAGATCAAAAAACAAGTGGATAGAAGTCTGTTTCTGGATATCTGCATTGCAGAGAAAGAACTTACAGCGCAATCCTAACCAACTTCCCAGCGCTGGTGCAACTGCAATGCAGCCCCAAGGTAAGGAAACAAATTTTCCCTCACCTTGAAGAGACCTCCATGACTGCCCCTGCACTGCAAACGCAGTATGTGCCCTGTTGGCACGGTTACACAGGCACTGGGAAGTTGGGTTAGGATTGCACTGCTAGTCTCATTTTGCAGAGTGCCTGGCACTCTGCTACACCTGGCATCGACACTGGTAGAGCTTTTGATTATGTGAAATGAAATGTCCTCTGGCTGCGAATGATTATCCCCCCACCAAAAAGGTTTCAGCATCTTCCGATCAAAGTTCATATATCCATGGCACTAAGGCTCTTCATGAACTGCTATGTGGGGAGATCCAATCACAGGTTATCCCCCACAGAGCACACTGTGATGGGCAGCGTGTGCCAGTTTTCAGGAGATGCCCAGCAGGAAAACGTCTTCTGAAAATAACTCTTGTTTCATCTTTTTCCTCCTGCAAAACTGGCTGTCTCAAGACAGGGTGGATTTGCTTGGATGAACTTTGGGAATGTAAGTGGAAGGATATGAAATGAGGTGGCAGCAAGGAGCCGAGATCTCCATTGCAAAGGCTTCCCCAGCTGCTTCGAAGAAAGGATCATCGTGAGTATGAAGGGTGCATTGTGGAGCGTTGCGTTGGCTTTTGCGATCGTGCTCCAGGTGGCAGCTGACATTCCCATACAGTCCGACCTTGACATCTCAAAGGTACAGCTAAAGGATTTCCAAATTGGGGTTGCAACCCAAAATGGGAACAAAGCACAGAATACTAGTAGTACAGTACTTTGCAACCATGCACCAGGAGTCATTTGCTTTGCCAGCCCAGCTCCATTTCTATCTAAGATCTGGTGTTTGTTGCATGGCTGCAGCAGCAGGAAAAGTGCAGCTGTTTGAACTTCCACCTCTAATGCAGAGGTTAAGGCACAGAGGCCATAATAATGAACCAATGAGTTCACACCACATTTTCAGAAACCTCCTTAGGCCTTGAACCCCTAGGTATGCTGGCCAAGAAGGAGATGATGTGGATGATCCAGTATTCCCCTCGCCTTCCTTGGGCCTTGATCGCTCCAATCTAGAGGATGTGTTCTGCTATGACTGACAGAGTGGTAGCTGTGATAGTCTGTGGCAGGAAAGGTGCTACAAAACTCTTCATCACTATTAGTGACTGCTGGCTCTCACTATGGGTGGCAGTTTGGCGGTTTGCCAGATTTTGAATGGATGCTCAGAAGTCTTGAAATGGCACTTCCAGTTCTTGTGACCAGTGTTTATGTACAGTGCTGTTGGTTGCGGGCCAACAGTAGAATCATAGCTTTACATATTATTAAACTAACAACATGCATGCCATCAGTTCAGGACTTGCTGGTACAGGATGATCATGCTCCAGTACTGTGTGGAAGACAGAGGGTGGGTTGGCGACAACAAGAGCAGGGCCTTTTCTGTGGCAGCACCATGACTTTGGAACTCCCTTGCAATAGAGTTGAGAATTGCCTCCTCCCTGGTGACCTTCCAATGGAGGCTGAAGAGCTTTCTGGTTAAGTTAGCCTTTTCCATGATCTTTTTTCTCTGTCCTCCAACAGGCTGCCTCCCCATTTTTATTCTTCTGTCTGTTATATGTGGTGATTTTTCATCAATGGCTTTTATTGAATGTTGTTGTTGTTGTTGTTGTTGTTGTTAACAACAGTATTTATATATCTATTTTATGTTTTGAATTACTGGTATATTTACGGTAGTTACTTATGAGCTGCTTGAGACATCTTACTTTTTAAGAGGAAAGGCAGCATATAAATCTTTTAAATAAATTAATAAATTCAATCTAATATGTTTATATGATCTTCATTTTACTGACTGCATCAAATAGCCTATCTGGATATGAGACTAATAATAAACCCTTTTTCTAGATTGCTGGTGATTGGTACTCCGTTGCAGTGGTCGTAGATTTGGGAGAAGTGAATTCTACCCAGGGCAATCGCTTTAAAGTGGTGGAAGCAAAGAATGGAGACGCGATTATTATAAAACAGTTTCCTGAGTAAGTTCCTTTGAATTGCTGTAATCAAAAAAAACCCCTTTGCAAATGTGAGAATCATTCCTTAAAGGAGATACTTGTGAGTGAACCACAAACATTTTGTATCTTGCATTCTGCATGTTCATATGGGCAGAAGATTAAAGGCTGAACTACACCAAAACCGTTTGTGTTTGTGGGGTCGCGACCGTAGGGGATAGGACGCCCAGCCGCAAGACGCTGATCTGGCTCCACCAGTTTTCCCCACGTGTTGGAAAGCACTCCGATTGGCGGAAAGCCGCCCTCCCATCCCATTGGTAAAACACTTCGCTCCACATTCCACCCTTACTTTCTTCTGATTGGCCGAAAATGGCCAAACATCAGCATGGTCCACGACTGATCGCAACGGAACTCAGGAGAGCGCGGCTCTCCTGCGTTCCGTGGCAATCGGTTAAAAAGGAAGCCACACCGCTCCGCACAGCCGCACGCACCCGGGACGTGCTGGAATTTGTGCGGTGTAGATCAGCCTTAAGCATGAACAAAGCAGACCTGAAATGAATCCACTCTCCAAAATAAAATTATCCTCCCGAGTTCCTCTCTGTAAATGTTTATGGCCAATATTCTCTGGATTTGTGAAGATTCTGCTAATACTTGATCTTCTATTCAGACATTTGACATTCTAAGATTTTTCAGGAACATCTAAGGTTTGATAGGGACATGTTGCTCCAGCAACATTTCATGCAAATGCATGCATTGAATTATAATTTGATAACATGACCTATTATAAAATGGTTGACTTTCAGATCTTGAAATCAAATTTCTGTTCTAAAATTTGAACATCACATTTCATCATCAAGATACAAATTTTAACAGTCACATATGTGAAATGTTGTGAAAACAATCAAAAGTTTCCTCATGGCTCATTACAATGTAAAGCGATCTTGGATATCCAGGTTTAAAAGCCATGTAAAAAGCAGTTACAAAACGTAAAAAACAAGTCCGAAAACACGTGTTTTCCTTAAATCATTTTTAAATCAGTGTTTTCGGACTTGTTCTTTACGTGTTGTAACTGCTTTTTATATGGCTTTTAAACCTGGATATCCAAGATCACTTTACAAATGTTGTGAAATTACGTTTTAGTTTACTTAGAGAGGCAAACTTTAACCCTCATGCGCCTAGAGAGCCATGAGTGGTTCACTGAGAGGAGATGCCTCCTCTCGCAGCGGCTGCCCGTCCAATCAAGTCTGGGTTGGACCAGGCACCGATGGAGTGTAGAGACCACTGCCTGTTATGGAAGCTTTATGTACTTTCCTTTCTTGCCAGAGAGAGAAACTGCACAAACCAAAGGGTTCATTTGAAGCATACTGACCAGCCTGGAAAATTTACAACTAAGTGTAAGTGATTCATCCACCCAGTCCCTATGTGCTGCTACTTGGGACCCTTATACATTCCTTAACTGTTAATTATCACCTTCATGCTAATGAATGAGAAATTGCTTTTGGTTGCAGAAATAACTCCAGCAGCAATTGCTAATTGTTTTACGTGTTTTGTTCTTTCTGTCTTTGGATGATTTTTCACTTTCTTCAGTTAAAACCCTCTCAGACAGTGGTCTACAACCTTTTTTGTGCCATGACCTGGCAACTTGCCAGCAACACAGATCCTGCCCCCCCTGCCAGGACCAATGTGCCCACACCTCCTGCCCACATCATAGCCCTCCCCCTCCCCCTGCACAGCCCAGCGGGGGACTCACCTACTCAGGCAGTTCTCCTCCGCTGGGCCAGTGTACGCGTTAAGGCCTTGGCCTTCACACTAGCATGCCTAGCCTCTGCGCCGTCGCAAACCGCTTTATGGCGCTTTTGCGACATGCTAAAGCCTAGCACACTGGCACTCCAGGCGCGAGCCCCCCCCCCATATGAACTATCACAACCTACGGATTGAAGAACACTGCTCTAAGATTGTGTATCTTAACTTTCTTTCCCTGGTGTCTTCTTTGGTTCCTTCTCTTTTCTTAGTTCTTGTCAGCGCTTCTATTTCTCCCCCACTCTGCAGGCAGAGAGTCTACAGTCTGTCAATGCTAATCCCAGTGCGTACTTTCTGTCCTTCTTGGGATGATGCCACTGCCCATATATTGGCAGAGAGGGGAGGATTAATGCTGTTTAAAAACCCCATGTTATAATGGGCAATGGGCATGGAGCACATGATGCTTTCTATACTTCAACCTAATTCTTCAATTCTTGCTTTCCTTGCATACCACAGAGTGGTACACGAGAGTCTAGAAATTCCGTGGGGAGAAGTGACATCTCCACCCTTTGGTTAATATTCCAAATACACAATGAATATTCTAAATGATGAATATTTTGAGTTGTTTGTTTGTTTGTTTGTTTTTGTTTCAACTGAAGCTCAGAGCATCCTTCGTGTGGTGGCAACAGATTACAACAATTATAGCATATCTCATGTTGAGAAACACCTTATAAAGATGCTGCACCTGGACAGTAAGTGTCGTGGACGTGGATGGGCATAGTACAGATGGGACAGGGGCTTTTAAATTTGTCAGGTGAACCTACCAATGTTGACCCCATACAACTGTGGTGAATACAAAGAAGCTACAGCCCTCTCCAATAGCTCAGAGTGCAATTTGCATGGAGAGGACAGGTTTATGTGCTTCCCCATTTGCCACTTCTCTACTCCAAGTCACCCCATTTTGTAATAAACTCAGCATTTGTGGTTTTGCGTCACATGTTTGTGGGGGACATGTAGTTGGGCCATAAGAAAGGCCAATGAGTGAACTCCATGGTTCGGTACAGATTTGAACTATGCCAAATTAGCGATCAGTTTTGGGGCATTCTTCATCAGGCAGTTAGCATTACTGGACAGATACTAATATCCTCTTCTCATGGAACTCAACACAGGTAGCCAGTGTAGTGGAGGTGGTGGAGTAGGGAATGCACCTACTAGTATCATGCACTGCCACCATTTCTCTGCGCCAGTAGGCTGGGATTGTAGGCCTTTGCAAGAGTTTGGAGAAGATGCAGGTAACCCATTCTGAAACCTGTCTGTCTGTCTGTCTGTCTGTCTGTCTGTCGCCAATATTCTCAAAATTTTGTTTGATTTGATTCTTTAGCCAGGGAACCTGAACCATCCGATGATGTGAAAGAAAAATTCAAGACTGTGGCCAAGTCCCTGGGCTTTGAAGAGGACAAGATTATTTACCTAAGCAAACCTGGTAATTGCAGTTGATTCAAAGGAATTATTATTTACTGCTCTGGGCGAAAGGATAACTGGGAGTATAGGATGAGGTTCTCTCATCCCTGTGAATAAGTGGCAGGAGGAAGAGCTGTTTCCCCAAGCCAACTTTTGTTGTTTTGAACAACCAAAATGATCAAAGGTTGAGCTTCCCTATGAGGAAAAGCTAAAGAATTTGGAGGAATAGATCTGTGGATAGTGTTCAGCGGAAGAGAATGGATGTCTGAGTCCTGTGGTAGGCTGTTTGGTAGAGTTCCCCTGAGGCCCTTTTCCATGCATCCTGAAGCATGTTCGTCAGTTAATGTCATTTGGAGGTAGCCCAGGAAATTCCTATGGCCTGCTCTTGTACCAGCAAGATGTCGGTCTACAGAATTACCACGTCTCCAAGGAGGGGTGGGGGGAGTCCGCAGCAGCAAGCCAACTAGGAATTCCAGCTCTTGGTGTAGGGCGCACCGCCAGGGTAGTTTGGCCAAGGAGGCCGGTCAGCCCACCAAGGCTCTCTGCACCCCTGGGTTGACGGCAGCCTTCACACCTGCACAAATGCTTGCAACAGCGGGCTCCCTGATACCGCGCCTGACTTCAGCCACAGCCGCTGATCCAGCATTTCAAGCACTTCCAAGAGGGGAGGAGGAAGGGCAGGGAGACCTGGGTGAAGGAAGACCTGGGGCTCAATCAGAGGTTGCACCTGGGCTTGAGGGGGCTGGATGAGAAAGGGTGGAGGACACCAGGGACTACAAAAGAAGCCAGGGTACTGATAATGCGGGCTGGTGGGTAGTAGCAGAAGGTGGCGCTGCAGGCCTCTTGGCCCGAGCTATATGGTCCCACCTAAGGATGCTGTAAAGGTCCCCACAAGGCAATGGCGGAAATGCTTCGCATGGCTAAGTGGGGATTTAAGCCCTGGTCTTTGAAATCTTAGTCTGACACTATGCATAAGTAACCACTATGGAAGGAAATGAGTGTTATATTGCCTGCTGGTTCTGCAAAACAAGCTGCTGCTGAAACTAAGCAGTTCTGTGAGGTTCTGTTCCATGGGATTGTTATGATACCTGAATTTCTTTTCTTCCACAGGTCCGTGCCCAAATTCAAGAAATGCATAGGTATAATCTAATTAACTGGAAGTGCAGGTGGAGTGGGGGGTGGCGGTAGAGAGGTCCTCTAGAGTCCATGACCTTGTTTATATAAATTGATCACAATTAGTCATCACCCCACACTTGGAAAGAAAGACAGAATAGCCTAGATCGCACACTCTTTAGATGGCATATGCATTGGGTATGAGCTGAGTTTCTTGAATTAGGATTTGAAGCACTGACTTCAAATTTGCAGTTCTGAACTGTGGTAATGTGGGATGCCGAACTTAATAATTTTAAACTACTGTTGATTTCAATGGGGTGATGTACAGTGCAATCCCAAACATTTTTAGTCTGAAGTACATCCCAGAGTTCAGTCGGACTCACAAGTCAGTGTGCGCTGGATTGCAGCTCATGCACATACTGAACTCTCCTCATTACTCACCTTTGGTTCATATCTACATGAACTGGCGGCAGCTTGCCAGCTCTTGCCCAACCCTGTCTGAAGGGAACAGAGATCTGACTTGGCATCTCGAAGGTTCACTTCAAATCCTTCTTGCCTGGTAGGTGACTGAAGCCGATTCTGACCAGGCTGACTGCAGCTGTTGCTGGGAAGCATTCCTAATTTCTTCGCAATACGATTTGGGACTTTGCAAAATCCTTCAGACAGAAGTCTCTTGACATCATCAATAAATAGATTCAGAAATCATCCTACGTCCTTGTGTGTGTATGCGTGTAGGGGGGCGGAGAGGCAGGAGAGGGATCATGAGATGAGAGAGGTGTACAGTACCTTTGAATATCACATGCTGAGGATCAACAACACATAAGAGGCTCTCTCCATTTTGCCCTGCTGCTACGTTTCCCAAACACTAGCTGAAGCTGGAGACTCAATGTCAGACTTAGTGGGCTAAAAAAGATAATAGGGCAATGTCCAACTGAACAAGAATTGGTCCATCAATGGCTAGTAGTTATGTTTGTTGTGTGGTACCTCCACGTGTAGAGGAAGTATACCTCTGAATGTCAGTTTGGTGGGGGTTTTTTGGGGGGAGGAGTGCAATAGCGAGAGATGGGACTCACCTTGGTGCCCTGCTTGTCGGTTTGCTGAAGGCACGTGGGTGGCTGCTGTAGGAAGCAGGATGCTCAAGAAGATGGACAATTGGTCCGATCCAGCAGGGCTCTTCGTATTAGCAGTGAAAGCTGTGAACATAAGAAGAGCCCTGCTGGATCAGGCCAAAAGCCCATCTAGTCCAGCTTCCTGTGTCACACAGTGGCCCCACCAGATGCCTCAGGGAGCACACGAGACAACAAGATACCTGTGTCCAGTCGCCACTCCCTTGCACCTGGCACAGAGAAAACCCACTTCTAAAAACCAGGAGGTTGCTTATGGCTTGTAACCTGTGATGGTCTTTTCCTCCATGAATTTGTCCAAACCCCTTTTAAAGGCATCTAGGCCAGGTGCCATCACCACATCCTGTGGCAAGGAATTCCACAGATGAATCACACGCTGGGTAAAGAAATATTTTCTTTTGTCTGTTCTAACTCTCCCTCCACTCAATTTTAGTGCGTGTCCCCTGGTTCTGGTGTTGTGCGAGAGGGAGAAGAATTTCCCTCTATCCACTCTCTCCATCCCATGCATAATTTTATAAGTCTCAATCATGAAAAAAACATGAAAAAAACACTCATTTACAGAAACAGTCTACCTCTGAGTACTGTATACTGAGAATAAAGCAAGGGAGAGGGTTGTTTCCTTCAGCTCCTGCCAGTGGGCTTTCCATTGGGGCATCTGCTTGGCCATTGTGGGAAGCAAGATGCTGGAACAGATGCACTTTGGGTCGCATCCAGCAGCAGTCACTCACTCCCAAATCCAAGTTGGTAGAACCCCTTACAGATGCATCCTCACGAAAAACATTTTCCAGGGTTTCTAATAATTAACATGGAACTTCTATTCTTATCCTAGCAAATAACTGCTTCTAAGCTGATCTTCTGTGAAGAGAATGAAGGGGTCATAGCTCATATTCTTTCAATGGAGAAGATCCCCAGTGAATTCCATGACAGCTCCAGTTAGGGAGAAGGTCTGACAGGTCTCCAGCAGGAGAGAATTCCACAAGGGTGGTGGCACTATCAAGAAGTCTCTGCTCCTTGTGGGTGCCTGCTGAGCCTCAGGCACCCGTAGCCAGAGCCCCAGATGAAAGACTTTGCATCTCCTCTCCTGAAAATGTGAATCTCCTCTTTTCAGACACAGCCAGGAAACTGGGGACAGGAAGTACAAAGTCACTCATGCTTCCTAGCCCTCTAATATTCTGAAATGAATCATTGTGTTTCCTTCTTGCCACCATAACCTTTGAAGGGCACACCCTGCAATGCTCCATGATGCATAAAGCAAGGAGGAGGGTTGGTCCCTTCAGCTCCCACTAGTGGGCTTTTGGGACATCTGGTTGGAAACATAGGGACACATAGGAAAGATGCACAGCAACTAGGCTTGCTAACTCATGATTCAAAAATATCTAATTGCTTAGTGGAGCCAGGTGGATGATTCAAGGGCACCTGTAAGCTTTTTGGACAGGTTTACCACTGTGCTGTAGAAAGGACTGTTCTAATTTCAAGAAGCTAATATTGGATATGCCAATATTTTCATCACTAACTGGAGAACGAAGAGTTGATTAAATATCAATTTTGGAACCTGGGCAGGGCCCCCTTGGTCATGAGGTGTTGGGATGGTTCATTTTGTGGTCAACTGGTAACTTAGTACAGTAACTTCACTTTCAGGTCATTTATGGGGTTCGGACTTTGCTTTAAAGAGATGCTGCAGCATTGCTCAGCTTATCCACTGTAGGCTGGAGATGGGATAGAGAACCTAATCCACAAGCCATAGAATAGCAATGTAAACCACTGGAGAATTCTCCTAAAAACTCCTAAAGAACCAGTTTTTGTCTGAAACTGGAAGTGTGTTGCAATCGCCGTGGAGAGCTGATCTGAAGCACAGGGTGGCCTGCAGGAGGCCGCGGGCCTCCTTGCACCCTCCGAAGGGCTGGCGTGACCCTCAGTAAGTTAAAAATAACCCAATTTTCCCCGGCGGTGGCACTATCCCAGGAGCACCGCCGCCTCGCCCTTGCATGGACTCACGGTTGCCTCTGACTCGTGGGGAGAACTTTTAGAACCGCTGGTGTACACCATACTCCCAAATGTGACCGCCCCATAGATTTGTACAGGGACAATAAAATATTAGCAGTCTTATTCTCAGTCTCTCTCCTAATGACCCCTAGCACAGCATTTGCTTTCTTGTCACCATACACTGTTTTTACTGAATTATCCACCATGACTCCAAGACCTTTTTCCTGATTCATCACCTCAGACCCCATCACTGTATATGAGTTTGGGTGTTTATGCCCCAATGTGCATCACTTTTTTACACTCATTGAAACTGGACCATTTGGTTGTCCATTCGCCCAGTTTGGAGAGGGCCTTTTTTTTTTTAGCACCTCACAATCTGCTTTAGGTTCTAACTAATTTGATATCTTCTGCACACTTGCTGGGTACCCTTAACTCCAGATCATTTATGCACTAGTTAAAAACACTGGTCTCAATACAGATCCTTGGGAGACTCCACTTCTCTCCAGTGGAGAAATCTGGGAGTACAGTATAAACCCTCACTTTCTCTCAATATAACCCTACGCTACATGATTGAAGTGAGGGTAAAATTAGGGGTGTGATAAAAACAAATTACCTAGAATTTTGGCAAATGATTTTCCAGGTAGTCATCAGAATGTGGACACTGGTTTTCCCTAGTATCTTTTTATTTAGTTATAGAATGATGTAAATCCTTTTCTTTACATAGTACTTCAGGACTATTTAACCAAGATACATTTTCTTATTTTGGCATTTATCAGGACATTTCAGTTTATGTAACTAAAAATACAGTATATCATTATCTGTAATCAGTCCATCTTCCCAAGAGTGGAATTCCATCTTGCGACCATTCTCTGTGTGCTCCACCTTTCTCTTGGCTAAGGTGATACTGGTATCCTCTGCATTTTCTTTTTCTTCTCTTCTTTCTTGCCCATAACTATGACAAAGTTTCTCCTCTTTTTTTGCGATCAGCATTGGCTCCCTTTCCCTTATACCATTCCATGAAAAATCCTACTTCTTATGAGCTGCAGCTGCAATGGGCGACAAAGCTCCAGCTGGCATTGCCTCCTTCTACCCTGGCCACTGCTTTCCATTCATGGCACCTGGTTCATAACACCAAAACTAGGGGACATCCATTAAAATTGAGTGGCGGGAGAATTAGAACAGACAAAAGAAAATATGTCTTTTACCCAGCGTGTAGTTAATCTGTGGAACTCCTTGCTACAGGATGTGGTGATAGCACCTGGCCTGGATGCCTTTAAAAGGGGATTGGACAGAGTTATGGAGGAGGAATCCATCACAGATTACAAGCCATGACGGCGATATGCAACCTCCTGGTTCTAGTCGTAGGCTAGCTCTTAATGCCAGATGCAAGGGAGTGGCAACAGGATCTTGTGTGCTCCCTGAAGCATTTGGTGGGCCCCTGTGAGATAAGGAAGCTGGACTAGATGGGTCTTTGGCCTGATCCAGCAGGGCCCTTCTGATGTTCCGATGTGCCAGTTTTCAGAAGATGCCCACCAATCAAAGTTCATATATCCATGGCACTAAGGCTCTTCATGAACTGCTATGTGGGGAGATCCAATCACAGGTTATCCCCCGCAGAGCACACTGTGATGGGCAGAGTGTGCCAGTTTTTAAAAGAGATGCCCACCAGGAAAACGTCTTCTGAAAATAACTCGTTTCATCTTTTTCCTCCTGCAAAACTGGCTGTCTCAAGACAGGGTGGATTTGCTTCGATGAACTTTGGGAACGTAACTGGAAGGATATAAAATGAGGTGGCAGCAAGGAGCCGAGATCTCCATTGCAAAGGCTTCCCCAGCTGCTTCGAAGAAAGGATCATCGTGAGTATGAAGGGTGCATTGTGGAGCGTTGCGTTGGCTTTTGCGATCGTGCTCCAGGTGGCAGCTGACATTCCCATACAGTCCGACCTTGACATCTCAAAGGTACAGCTAAAGGATTTCCAAATTGGGATTGCAACCCAAAATGGGAACAAAGCACAGAATACTAGTAGTACAGTACTTTGCAACCATGCACCAGGAGTCATTTGCTTTGCCAGCCCAGCTCCATTTCTATCTAAGATCTGGTGTTTGTTGCATGGCTGCAGCAGCAGGAAAAGTGGAGCTGTTTGAACTTCCACCTCTAATGCAGAGGTTAAGGCACAGAGGCCATAATAATGAACCAATGAGTTCACACCACATTTTCAGAAACCTCCTTAGGCCTTGAAACCCTAGGTATGCTGGCCAAGAAGGAGATGATGTGGATGATCCAGTATTCCCTTCGCCTTCCTTGGGCCTTGACCGCTCCAATCTAGAGGATGTGTTCTGCTATGACTGACAGAGTGGTAGCTGTGATAGTCTGTGGCAGGAAAGGTGCTACAAAACTCTTCATCACTATTAGTGACTGCTGGCTCTCACTATGGGTGGCAGTTTGGCGGTTTGCCAGATTTTGAATGGATGCTCAGAAGTCTTGAAATGGCACTTCCAGTTCTTGTGACCAGTGTTTATGTACAGTGCTGTTGGTTGCAGGCTAACAGTAGAATCATAGCTTTACATATTATTAAACTATCAACATGCATGCCATCAGTTCAGGACTTGCTGGTACAGGGTGATCATGCTCCAGGACTGTGTGGAAGACAGAGGGTGGGTTGGCGACAACAAGGGCAGGGCCTTTTCTGTGGCAGCACCATGACTTTGGAACTCCCTTGCAATAGAGTTGAGAATTGCCTCCTCCCTGGTGACCTTCCAATGGAGGCTGAAGAGCTTTCTGGTTAAGTTAGCCTTTTCCATGATCTTTTTTCTCTGTCCTCCAACAGGCTGCCTCCCCATTTTTATTCTTCTGTCTGTTATATGTGCTGATTTTTATCAATGGCTTTTATTGAATGTGCTCTATTTTATGTTTTGAATTACTGGTATATTTAGTTACTTATGAGCTGCTTGAGACATCTTAGTTTTCAAGAAGAAAGGCAGCATATAAATCTTTTAAATAAATTTAATCAAATATGTTTATGTGATCTTCATTTTACTGACTGCATCAAATAGCCTATCTGGATATGAGACTAATAATAAACCCTTTTTCTAGATTGCTGGTGATTGGTACTCCGTTGCAGTGGTCGTAGATTTGGGAGAAGTGAATTCTACCCAGGGCAATCGCTTTAAAGTGGTGGAAGCAAAGAATGGAGACGCGATTATTATAAAACAGTTTCCTGAGTAAGTTCCTTTGAATCGCTGTAATCAAAAAATCCCCTTTGCTAATGTGGTAATCATTCCTTAAAGGGGATATTTGTGAGTGAACCACACACATTTTGCATCTTGCATTCTGCATGTTCATATGGGCAGAAGATTAAAGGCTGAACAACAAATCATAAGAACATAAGAACATAAGATCCTGCTGGATCAGGCCAAAGGCCCATCTAGTCCAGCTTCCTGTAGTGGCCCCACCAGATGCCTCAGGGAGCACACAGCCAACAAGATAACCTGTTTCCTGCTGCCACTCCCCTGCACCTGGCACAGAGAAAACCTACTTCTAAAACCAGGAGGTTGCTTATGGCTTGTAACCTGTGATGGTCTTTTCCTCCATGAATCTGTCCAAACCCCTTTTAAAGGCATCTAGGCCAGGTGCCATCACCACATCCTGTGGCAAGGAGTTCCACAGATGAATTACACGCTGGGTAAAGAAATATTTTCTTTTATCCGTTCTAATTCTCCCTCCACTCAATTTTAGTGCATGTCCCCTGGTTCTGGTGTTGTGCGAGAGGGAGAAGAATTTCCCTCTATCCACTCCATCCCATGCATAATTTTATACGTCTCAATCATGTCCCCCCTCAGGCACCTTTTTTCTAGGCTGAAAAGCCTCAGACGCTGTAGCCTTTCCTCATAAGGGAGGTGCTCCAGCCCACGAATCATTCTGGTCGCTCTTTTCTGCACCTTTTCCAATTCAACTATATCCTTTTTGAGGTGTGGTGACCAGAACTGGACACAATACTCCAGATGTGGCCTTACCATCGATTTGTACAAAGGCATAATGATATTGGCCATTTTATTCTCAATCCCTTTTTTAATGATCTTGAGCATGGAATTGGCCTTCTTCACAGCTGCCGCACACTGGGTCAACACTTTCATCGACCTGTCCACCAGCACCCCAAGATCTCTCTCTTGAAAACCATTCGTGTTTGTGGGGTCGCAAGCGTAGGGGACAGGGCCCCCGCCCCAAAACGCTGCCCTGGCTCCACCAGTTTTCCCCACGAGTTGGAAAGCACTTCGATTGGCTGATAGCCCTCCTCTCATCCCATTGGTGAAACACATTACTCCACGTCTTGCCCTCACTTCTGATTGGCCGGCCAAACATCAGCATGGTCCACGACCGATCGCAACGGAACTCGGGAGAGCATGGCTCTCCCGCGTTCCGTGGCAATCGGTTAAAAAGGAAGTCACACCGCTCCGCACACACCGCATGCGCCCGGGACGCACCGGAATTTGTGCGGTGTAGATCAGCCTTAAGCATGAAGAAAGCAGACCTGAAATGAATCCACTCTCCAAAATAAAATTATCCTCTGAGTTCCTCTCTGTAAATGTTTATGGTCAATATTCTCTGGATTTGTGAAGATTGTACTAATATTTGATCCTCTATTCAGACATTTGACATTCTAAGATTTTTCAGGTGCATCTAAGGTTTGATAGGGACATGTCACTCCAGCAACATTTCATGCAAATGGATGAATTGCATTATAATTTGATAACATGACCTATTATAAAATGGCTGACTTTCACATCTTGAAATCAAGTTTCAGTTCTAAAATTTGAACGTCACATTTCACCATCAAGATACAAAATTTAAAAGTCAGATATGTGAAATGTTGTGAAATTACATTTTAGTTTACTTAGAGAAGCAAACTTTGACCCTCATGCGCCTAGAGAGCCATGAGTAGTTCATTGAGAGGAGATGCCTCCTCTCGCAGTGGCTGCCCATCCGATCAAGTCTGAATTGGACCAGGCACTGATGGAGTGTAGAGACCACTGCCTGTTATGGAAGCTTTATGTACTTCCCTTTCTTGCCAGAAACTGCACAAACCAAAGGATTCATTTGAAGCATACTGACCAGCCTGGAAAATTTACAACTAAGTGTAAGTGATTCATCCACCCAGTCCCTATGTGCTGCTACTTGGGACCCTTACACATTCCTTAACTGTTAATTATCACCTTCATGCTAATGAATGACAAATTGCTTCTGGTTGCAGAAATAACTCCAGCAGCAATTGTTAATTGTTTTACATGTTTTGTTCTTTCAGTTTTGGGATGATTTTTCACTTTCTTCAGTTAAAACTCTCTCAGACAGTGGTCTACAACCTTTTTTGTGCCATGACCTGGCAACTTGCCAGCAACACAGATCCTGCCCCCCCTGCCAGGCCCAATGTGCCCACACCTCCTGCCCACCGTAGCCCTCCCCCTCCCCCTGCACAGCCCAGCGGGGGACTCACCTACTCAGGCGGTTCTCTGCTGGGCCAGTGCACGCGTTAAGGCCTCGGCCTTCACACTAGCATGCCTAGCCTCTGCGCCGTCGCAAACCGCTTTATGGCGCTTTTGCGACATGCTGAAGCCTAGCACACTGGCACTCCAGGCGCGAGGCCCCCCCCCCATGAACTATCACAACCTACGGATTGAAGAACACTGCTCTAAGATTGTGTATCTTAACTTACTTCCCCTGGCGTTTTCTTTGGTTCCTTCTCTTTTCTTAGCTCTTGTCAGCGCTTCTATTTCTCCCCCGCTCCGCAGGCAGAGAGTCTACAGTCTGTCAATGCTAATCCCAGTGCGTGCTTTCTGTCCTTCTTGAGATGATGCCACTGCCCATATACTGGCAGAGAGGGGAGGATCAATGCTGTTTAGAACCCCCATGTTATAATGGGCAATGGGCATGGAGCACATGATGCTTTCTATAAAGGTAAAGGTATCCCCTGACAATTAAGTCCAGTCGTGTCCGACTCTAGGGTGTGGTGCTCATCTCCATTTCAAAGCCGAAGAGCCAGCTTTGTCCGAAGACGCCTCCGTGGTCATGTGGCCGGCATGACTCTCCTTGCCGCAGTGCGTAGCAGTAGCGTCACTACAGGGGGGCGGAGCTGTAAGTTCTTCTGGGATCGGAGGCTCCGTTACACGGAAGAACGGAGCGCCCCGCCCCCGCACCTTCAGACCCAGTCAAAGCGGTGAATGCACGTTGTTTTCACCGCTTTGACTGGGTCTGAAGGTGCGGGGGCGGGGCGCTCCGTTCTTCCGTGTAACGGAGTCTCCGATCCCAGAAGAACTTACAGCTCCGCCCCCCTGTAGTGACGCTGCTGGCGCGTAGTATGCAGCTGGAACACGGAGCACTGTTTACCTTCCCGCAAGCGGTACCTATTTATCTACTTGCATTGACATGCTTTGGAACTGCTAGGTTGGCAGGAGCTGGCCAAGCAACGAGCGCTCACCTCGTCGCGGGAATCGAACTGCCGACCTTTCGATCGACAGCTTATGGTTCAGCGGTTTAACCCACTGCGCCACCTAATTCAACCTAATTCTTCAATTCTTGCTTTCCTTACATACCACAGAGTGGTACACGAGAGTCTAGAAATTCCGTGGGGAGAAGTGACATCTCCACCTTTTGCTTAATATTCTAAATACACAATGAATATTCTAAATGATGAATATTTTGAGTTGTTTGTTTGTTTGTTTGTTTGAACTGAAGCTCAGAGCATCCTTCGTGTGGTGGAAACAGATTACACTTCTACCATATCACATGTTGAAACACAGCTTATGAAGAGGCTGCACTTGGACAGTAAGTGTCGTGGACGTGGATGGGCACAGTGCAGATGAGACAGGGGCTTTTAAATGTGTCAAGTGATCCTACCAATGTTGACCCCATACAACTGTGGTGAATACAAAGAAGCTACAGCCCTCTCCAATAGCTCAGAGTGCAATTTGCATGGAGAGGACAGGTTTATGTGCTTCCCCATTTGCCACTTCTCTACTCCAAGTCACCCCATTTTGTAATAAACTCAGCATTTGTGGTTTTGCGTCACATGTTTGTGGGGGACATGTAGTTGGGCCATAAGAAAGGCCAATGAGTGAACTCCATGGTTCGGTACAGATTTGAACTATGCCAAATTAGCGATCAGTTTTGGGGCATTCTTCATCAGTCAGTTACCGTAGCATTACGGGAGAGATGCTAATATCGTCTTCTCATGGAACTTAACACAGGTAGCCAGTGTAGTGGAGGTGGTGGAGTAGGGAATGCACCTACTAGTATCATGCACTGCCACCATTTCTCTGCGCCAGTAGGCTGGGATTGTAGGCCTTTGCAAGAGTTTGGAGAAGATGCAGGTAACCCATTCTGAAACCTGTCTGTCTGTCTGTCTGTCTGTCTGTCTGTCGCCAATATTCTCAAAATTTTGTTTGATTTGATTCTTTAGCCAGGGAACCTGAACCATCCGATGATGTGAAAGAAAAATTCAAGACTGTGGCCAAGTCCCTGGGCTTTGAAGAGGACAAGATTATTTACCTAAGCAAACCTGGTAATTGCAGTTGATTCAAAGGAATTATTATTTACTGCTCTGGGCGAAAGGATAACTGGGAGTATAGGATGAGGTTCTCTCATCCCTGTGAATAAGTGGCAGGAGGAAGAGCTGTTTCCCCAAGCCAACTTTTGTTGTTTTGAACAACCAAAATGATCAAAGGTTGAGCTTCCCTATGAGGAAAAGCTAAAGAATTTGGAGGAATAGATCTGTGGATAGTGTTCAGCGGAAGAGAATGGATGTCTGAGTCCTGTGGTAGGCTGTTTGGTAGAGTTCCCCTGAGGCCCTTTTCCATGCATCCTGAAGCATGTTCGTCAGTTAATGTCATTTGGAGGTAGCCCAGGAAATTCCTATGGCCTGCTCTTGTACCAGCAAGATGTCGGTCTACAGAATTACCACGTCTCCAAGGAGGGGTGGGGGGAGTCCGCAGCAGCAAGCCAACTAGGAATTCCAGCTCTTGGTGTAGGGCGCACCGCCAGGGTAGTTTGGCCAAGGAGGCCGGTCAGCCCACCAAGGCTCTCTGCACCCCTGGGTTGACGGCAGCCTTCACACCTGCACAAATGCTTGCAACAGCGGGCTCCCTGATACCACGCCTGACTTCAGCCACAGCCACTGATCCAGCATTTCAAGCACTTCCAAGAGGGGAGGAGGAAGGGCAGGGAGACCTGGGTGAAGGAAGACCTGGGGCTCAATCAGAGGTTGCACCTGGGCTTGAGGGGGCTGGATGAGAAAGGGTGGAGGACACCAGGGACTACAAAAGAAGCCAGGGTACTGATAATGCGGGCTGGTGGGTAGTAGCAGAAGGTGGCGCTGCAGGCCTCTTGGCCCGAGCTATATGGTCCCACCTAAGGATGCTGTAAAGGTCCCCACAAGGCAATGGCGGAAATGCTTCGCATGGCTAAGTGGGGATTTAAGCCCTGGTCTTTGAAATCTTAGTCTGACACTATGCATAAGTAACCACTATGGAAGGAAATGAGTGTTATATTGCCTGCTGGTTCTGCAAAACAAGCTGCTGCTGAAACTAAGCAGTTCTGTGAGGTTCTGTTCCATGGGATTGTTATGATACCTGAATTTCTTTTCTTCCACAGGTCCGTGCCCAAATTCAAGAAATGCATAGGTATAATCTAATTAACTGGAAGTGCAGGTGGAGTGGGGGGTGGCGGTAGAGAGGTCCTCTAGAGTCCATGACCTTGTTTATATAAATTGATCACAATTAGTCATCACCCCACACTTGGAAAGAAAGACAGAATAGCCTAGATCGCACACTCTTTAGATGGCATATGCATTGGGTATGAGCTGAGTTTCTTGAATTAGGATTTGAAGCACTGACTTCAAATTTGCAGTTCTGAACTGTGGTAATGTGGGATGCCGAACTTAATAATTTTAAACTACTGTTGATTTCAATGGGGTGATGTACAGTGCAATCCCAAACATTTTTAGTCTGAAGTACATCCCAGAGTTCAGTCGGACTCACAAGTCAGTGTGCGCTGGATTGCAGCTCATGCACATACTGAACTCTCCTCATTACTCACCTTTGGTTCATATCTACATGAACTGGCGGCAGCTTGCCAGCTCTTGCCCAACCCTGTCTGAAGGGAACAGAGATCTGACTTGGCATCTCGAAGGTTCACTTCAAATCCTTCTTGCCTGGTAGGTGACTGAAGCCGATTCTGACCAGGCTGACTGCAGCTGTTGCTGGGAAGCATTCCTAATTTCTTCGCAATACGATTTGGGACTTTGCAAAATCCTTCAGACAGAAGTCTCTTGACATCATCAATAAATAGATTCAGAAATCATCCTACGTCCTTGTGTGTGTATGTGTGTAGGGGGGCGGAGAGGCAGGAGAGGGATCATGAGATGAGAGAGGTGTACAGTACCTTTGAATATCACATGCTGAGGATCAACAACACATAAGAGGCTCTCTCCATTTTGCCCTGCTGCTACGTTTCCCAAACACTAGCTGAAGCTGGAGACTCAATGTCAGACTTAGTGGGCTAAAAAAGATAATAGGGCAATGTCCAACTGAACAAGAATTGGTCCATCAATGGCTAGTAGTTATGTTTGTTGTGTGGTACCTCCACGTGTAGAGGAAGTATACCTCTGAATGTCAGTTTGGTGGGGGTTTTTTGGGGGGAGGAGTGCAATAGCGAGAGATGGGACTCACCTTGGTGCCCTGCTTGTCGGTTTGCTGAAGGCACGTGGGTGGCTGCTGTAGGAAGCAGGATGCTCAAGAAGATGGACAATTGGTCCGATCCAGCAGGGCTCTTCGTATTAGCAGTGAAAGCTGTGAACATAAGAAGAGCCCTGCTGGATCAGGCCAAAAGCCCATCTAGTCCAGCTTCCTGTGTCACACAGTGGCCCCACCAGATGCCTCAGGGAGCACACGAGACAACAAGATACCTGTGTCCAGTCGCCACTCCCTTGCACCTGGCACAGAGAAAACCCACTTCTAAAAACCAGGAGGTTGCTTATGGCTTGTAACCTGTGATGGTCTTTTCCTCCATGAATTTGTCCAAACCCCTTTTAAAGGCATCTAGGCCAGGTGCCATCACCACATCCTGTGGCAAGGAATTCCACAGATGAATCACACGCTGGGTAAAGAAATATTTTCTTTTGTCTGTTCTAACTCTCCCTCCACTCAATTTTAGTGCGTGTCCCCTGGTTCTGGTGTTGTGCGAGAGGGAGAAGAATTTCCCTCTATCCACTCTCTCCATCCCATGCATAATTTTATAAGTCTCAATCATGAAAAAAACATGAAAAAAACACTCATTTACAGAAACAGTCTACCTCTGAGTACTGTATACTGAGAATAAAGCAAGGGAGAGGGTTGTTTCCTTCAGCTCCTGCCAGTGGGCTTTCCATTGGGGCATCTGCTTGGCCATTGTGGGAAGCAAGATGCTGGAACAGATGCACTTTGGGTCGCATCCAGCAGCAGTCACTCACTCCCAAATCCAAGTTGGTAGAACCCCTTACAGATGCATCCTCACGAAAAACATTTTCCAGGGTTTCTAATAATTAACATGGAACTTCTATTCTTATCCTAGCAAATAACTGCTTCTAAGCTGATCTTCTGTGAAGAGAATGAAGGGGTCATAGCTCATATTCTTTCAATGGAGAAGATCCCCAGTGAATTCCATGACAGCTCCAGTTAGGGAGAAGGTCTGACAGGTCTCCAGCAGGAGAGAATTCCACAAGGGTGGTGGCACTATCAAGAAGTCTCTGCTCCTTGTGGGTGCCTGCTGAGCCTCAGGCACCCGTAGCCAGAGCCCCAGATGAAAGACTTTGCATCTCCTCTCCTGAAAATGTGAATCTCCTCTTTTCAGACACAGCCAGGAAACTGGGGACAGGAAGTACAAAGTCACTCATGCTTCCTAGCCCTCTAATATTCTGAAATGAATCATTGTGTTTCCTTCTTGCCACCATAACCTTTGAAGGGCACACCCTGCAATGCTCCATGATGCATAAAGCAAGGAGGAGGGTTGGTCCCTTCAGCTCCCACTAGTGGGCTTTTGGGACATCTGGTTGGAAACATAGGGACACATAGGAAAGATGCACAGCAACTAGGCTTGCTAACTCATGATTCAAAAATATCTAATTGCTTAGTGGAGCCAGGTGGATGATTCAAGGGCACCTGTAAGCTTTTTGGACAGGTTTACCACTGTGCTGTAGAAAGGACTGTTCTAATTTCAAGAAGCTAATATTGGATATGCCAATATTTTCATCACTAACTGGAGAACGAAGAGTTGATTAAATATCAATTTTGGAACCTGGGCAGGGCCCCCTTGGTCATGAGGTGTTGGGATGGTTCATTTTGTGGTCAACTGGTAACTTAGTACAGTAACTTCACTTTCAGGTCATTTATGGGGTTCGGACTTTGCTTTAAAGAGATGCTGCAGCATTGCTCAGCTTATCCACTGTAGGCTGGAGATGGGATAGAGAACCTAATCCACAAGCCATAGAATAGCAATGTAAACCACTGGAGAATTCTCCTAAAAACTCCTAAAGAACCAGTTTTTGTCTGAAACTGGAAGTGTGTTGCAATCGCCGTGGAGAGCTGATCTGAAGCACAGGGTGGCCTGCAGGAGGCCGCGGGCCTCCTTGCACCCTCCGAAGGGCTGGCGTGACCCTCAGTAAGTTAAAAATAACCCAATTTTCCCCGGCGGTGGCACTATCCCAGGAGCACCGCCGCCTCGCCCTTGCATGGACTCACGGTTGCCTCTGACTCGTGGGGAGAACTTTTAGAACCGCTGGTGTACACCATACTCCCAAATGTGACCGCCCCATAGATTTGTACAGGGACAATAAAATATTAGCAGTCTTATTCTCAGTCTCTCTCCTAATGACCCCTAGCACAGCATTTGCTTTCTTGTCACCATACACTGTTTTTACTGAATTATCCACCATGACTCCAAGACCTTTTTCCTGATTCATCACCTCAGACCCCATCACTGTATATGAGTTTGGGTGTTTATGCCCCAATGTGCATCACTTTTTTACACTCATTGAAACTGGACCATTTGGTTGTCCATTCGCCCAGTTTGGAGAGGGCCTTTTTTTTTTTAGCACCTCACAATCTGCTTTAGGTTCTAACTAATTTGATATCTTCTGCACACTTGCTGGGTACCCTTAACTCCAGATCATTTATGCACTAGTTAAAAACACTGGTCTCAATACAGATCCTTGGGAGACTCCACTTCTCTCCAGTGGAGAAATCTGGGAGTACAGTATAAACCCTCACTTTCTCTCAATATAACCCTACGCTACATGATTGAAGTGAGGGTAAAATTAGGGGTGTGATAAAAACAAATTACCTAGAATTTTGGCAAATGATTTTCCAGGTAGTCATCAGAATGTGGACACTGGTTTTCCCTAGTATCTTTTTATTTAGTTATAGAATGATGTAAATCCTTTTCTTTACATAGTACTTCAGGACTATTTAACCAAGATACATTTTCTTATTTTGGCATTTATCAGGACATTTCAGTTTATGTAACTAAAAATACAGTATATCATTATCTGTAATCAGTCCATCTTCCCAAGAGTGGAATTCCATCTTGCGACCATTCTCTGTGTGCTCCACCTTTCTCTTGGCTAAGGTGATACTGGTATCCTCTGCATTTTCTTTTTCTTCTCTTCTTTCTTGCCCATAACTATGACAAAGTTTCTCCTCTTTTTTTGCGATCAGCATTGGCTCCCTTTCCCTTATACCATTCCATGAAAAATCCTACTTCTTATGAGCTGCAGCTGCAATGGGCGACAAAGCTCCAGCTGGCATTGCCTCCTTCTACCCTGGCCACTGCTTTCCATTCATGGCACCTGGTTCATAACACCAAAACTAGGGGACATCCATTAAAATTGAGTGGCGGGAGAATTAGAACAGACAAAAGAAAATATGTCTTTTACCCAGCGTGTAGTTAATCTGTGGAACTCCTTGCTACAGGATGTGGTGATAGCACCTGGCCTGGATGCCTTTAAAAGGGGATTGGACAGAGTTATGGAGGAGGAATCCATCACAGATTACAAGCCATGACGGCGATATGCAACCTCCTGGTTCTAGTCGTAGGCTAGCTCTTAATGCCAGATGCAAGGGAGTGGCAACAGGATCTTGTGTGCTCCCTGAAGCATTTGGTGGGCCCCTGTGAGATAAGGAAGCTGGACTAGATGGGTCTTTGGCCTGATCCAGCAGGGCCCTTCTGATGTTCCGATGTGCCAGTTTTCAGAAGATGCCCACCAATCAAAGTTCATATATCCATGGCACTAAGGCTCTTCATGAACTGCTATGTGGGGAGATCCAATCACAGGTTATCCCCCGCAGAGCACACTGTGATGGGCAGAGTGTGCCAGTTTTTAAAAGAGATGCCCACCAGGAAAACGTCTTCTGAAAATAACTCGTTTCATCTTTTTCCTCCTGCAAAACTGGCTGTCTCAAGACAGGGTGGATTTGCTTCGATGAACTTTGGGAACGTAACTGGAAGGATATAAAATGAGGTGGCAGCAAGGAGCCGAGATCTCCATTGCAAAGGCTTCCCCAGCTGCTTCGAAGAAAGGATCATCGTGAGTATGAAGGGTGCATTGTGGAGCGTTGCGTTGGCTTTTGCGATCGTGCTCCAGGTGGCAGCTGACATTCCCATACAGTCCGACCTTGACATCTCAAAGGTACAGCTAAAGGATTTCCAAATTGGGATTGCAACCCAAAATGGGAACAAAGCACAGAATACTAGTAGTACAGTACTTTGCAACCATGCACCAGGAGTCATTTGCTTTGCCAGCCCAGCTCCATTTCTATCTAAGATCTGGTGTTTGTTGCATGGCTGCAGCAGCAGGAAAAGTGGAGCTGTTTGAACTTCCACCTCTAATGCAGAGGTTAAGGCACAGAGGCCATAATAATGAACCAATGAGTTCACACCACATTTTCAGAAACCTCCTTAGGCCTTGAAACCCTAGGTATGCTGGCCAAGAAGGAGATGATGTGGATGATCCAGTATTCCCTTCGCCTTCCTTGGGCCTTGACCGCTCCAATCTAGAGGATGTGTTCTGCTATGACTGACAGAGTGGTAGCTGTGATAGTCTGTGGCAGGAAAGGTGCTACAAAACTCTTCATCACTATTAGTGACTGCTGGCTCTCACTATGGGTGGCAGTTTGGCGGTTTGCCAGATTTTGAATGGATGCTCAGAAGTCTTGAAATGGCACTTCCAGTTCTTGTGACCAGTGTTTATGTACAGTGCTGTTGGTTGCAGGCTAACAGTAGAATCATAGCTTTACATATTATTAAACTATCAACATGCATGCCATCAGTTCAGGACTTGCTGGTACAGGGTGATCATGCTCCAGGACTGTGTGGAAGACAGAGGGTGGGTTGGCGACAACAAGGGCAGGGCCTTTTCTGTGGCAGCACCATGACTTTGGAACTCCCTTGCAATAGAGTTGAGAATTGCCTCCTCCCTGGTGACCTTCCAATGGAGGCTGAAGAGCTTTCTGGTTAAGTTAGCCTTTTCCATGATCTTTTTTCTCTGTCCTCCAACAGGCTGCCTCCCCATTTTTATTCTTCTGTCTGTTATATGTGCTGATTTTTATCAATGGCTTTTATTGAATGTTATCTATTTTATGTTTTGAATTACTGGTATATTTAGTTACTTATGAGCTGCTTGAGACATCTTAGTTTTCAAGAAGAAAGGCAGCATATAAATCTTTTAAATAAATTTAATCAAATATGTTTATGTGATCTTCATTTTACTGACTGCATCAAATAGCCTATCTGGATATGAGACTAATAATAAACCCTTTTTCTAGATTGCTGGTGATTGGTACTCCGTTGCAGTGGTCGTAGATTTGGGAGAAGTGAATTCTACCCAGGGCAATCGCTTTAAAGTGGTGGAAGCAAAGAATGGAGACGCGATTATTATAAAACAGTTTCCTGAGTAAGTTCCTTTGAATCGCTGTAATCAAAAAATCCCCTTTGCTAATGTGGTAATCATTCCTTAAAGGGGATATTTGTGAGTGAACCACACACATTTTGCATCTTGCATTCTGCATGTTCATATGGGCAGAAGATTAAAGGCTGAACAACAAATCATAAGAACATAAGAACATAAGATCCTGCTGGATCAGGCCAAAGGCCCATCTAGTCCAGCTTCCTGTAGTGGCCCCACCAGATGCCTCAGGGAGCACACAGCCAACAAGATAACCTGTTTCCTGCTGCCACTCCCCTGCACCTGGCACAGAGAAAACCTACTTCTAAAACCAGGAGGTTGCTTATGGCTTGTAACCTGTGATGGTCTTTTCCTCCATGAATCTGTCCAAACCCCTTTTAAAGGCATCTAGGCCAGGTGCCATCACCACATCCTGTGGCAAGGAGTTCCACAGATGAATTACACGCTGGGTAAAGAAATATTTTCTTTTATCCGTTCTAATTCTCCCTCCACTCAATTTTAGTGCATGTCCCCTGGTTCTGGTGTTGTGCGAGAGGGAGAAGAATTTCCCTCTATCCACTCCATCCCATGCATAATTTTATACGTCTCAATCATGTCCCCCCTCAGGCACCTTTTTTCTAGGCTGAAAAGCCTCAGACGCTGTAGCCTTTCCTCATAAGGGAGGTGCTCCAGCCCACGAATCATTCTGGTCGCTCTTTTCTGCACCTTTTCCAATTCAACTATATCCTTTTTGAGGTGTGGTGACCAGAACTGGACACAATACTCCAGATGTGGCCTTACCATCGATTTGTACAAAGGCATAATGATATTGGCCATTTTATTCTCAATCCCTTTTTTAATGATCTTGAGCATGGAATTGGCCTTCTTCACAGCTGCCGCACACTGGGTCAACACTTTCATCGACCTGTCCACCAGCACCCCAAGATCTCTCTCTTGAAAACCATTCGTGTTTGTGGGGTCGCAAGCGTAGGGGACAGGGCCCCCGCCCCAAAACGCTGCCCTGGCTCCACCAGTTTTCCCCACGAGTTGGAAAGCACTTCGATTGGCTGATAGCCCTCCTCTCATCCCATTGGTGAAACACATTACTCCACGTCTTGCCCTCACTTCTGATTGGCCGGCCAAACATCAGCATGGTCCACGACCGATCGCAACGGAACTCGGGAGAGCATGGCTCTCCCGCGTTCCGTGGCAATCGGTTAAAAAGGAAGTCACACCGCTCCGCACACACCGCATGCGCCCGGGACGCACCGGAATTTGTGCGGTGTAGATCAGCCTTAAGCATGAAGAAAGCAGACCTGAAATGAATCCACTCTCCAAAATAAAATTATCCTCTGAGTTCCTCTCTGTAAATGTTTATGGTCAATATTCTCTGGATTTGTGAAGATTGTACTAATATTTGATCCTCTATTCAGACATTTGACATTCTAAGATTTTTCAGGTGCATCTAAGGTTTGATAGGGACATGTCACTCCAGCAACATTTCATGCAAATGGATGAATTGCATTATAATTTGATAACATGACCTATTATAAAATGGCTGACTTTCACATCTTGAAATCAAGTTTCAGTTCTAAAATTTGAACGTCACATTTCACCATCAAGATACAAAATTTAAAAGTCAGATATGTGAAATGTTGTGAAATTACATTTTAGTTTACTTAGAGAAGCAAACTTTGACCCTCATGCGCCTAGAGAGCCATGAGTAGTTCATTGAGAGGAGATGCCTCCTCTCGCAGTGGCTGCCCATCCGATCAAGTCTGAATTGGACCAGGCACTGATGGAGTGTAGAGACCACTGCCTGTTATGGAAGCTTTATGTACTTCCCTTTCTTGCCAGAAACTGCACAAACCAAAGGATTCATTTGAAGCATACTGACCAGCCTGGAAAATTTACAACTAAGTGTAAGTGATTCATCCACCCAGTCCCTATGTGCTGCTACTTGGGACCCTTACACATTCCTTAACTGTTAATTATCACCTTCATGCTAATGAATGACAAATTGCTTCTGGTTGCAGAAATAACTCCAGCAGCAATTGTTAATTGTTTTACATGTTTTGTTCTTTCAGTTTTGGGATGATTTTTCACTTTCTTCAGTTAAAACTCTCTCAGACAGTGGTCTACAACCTTTTTTGTGCCATGACCTGGCAACTTGCCAGCAACACAGATCCTGCCCCCCCTGCCAGGCCCAATGTGCCCACACCTCCTGCCCACCGTAGCCCTCCCCCTCCCCCTGCACAGCCCAGCGGGGGACTCACCTACTCAGGCGGTTCTCCTCTGCTGGGCCAGTGCACGCGTTAAGGCCTCGGCCTTCACACTAGCATGCCTAGCCTCTGCGCCGTCGCAAACCGCTTTATGGCGCTTTTGCGACATGCTGAAGCCTAGCACACTGGCACTCCAGGCGCGAGGCCCCCCCCCCATGAACTATCACAACCTACGGATTGAAGAACACTGCTCTAAGATTGTGTATCTTAACTTACTTCCCCTGGCGTTTTCTTTGGTTCCTTCTCTTTTCTTAGCTCTTGTCAGCGCTTCTATTTCTCCCCCGCTCCGCAGGCAGAGAGTCTACAGTCTGTCAATGCTAATCCCAGTGCGTGCTTTCTGTCCTTCTTGAGATGATGCCACTGCCCATATACTGGCAGAGAGGGGAGGATCAATGCTGTTTAGAACCCCCATGTTATAATGGGCAATGGGCATGGAGCACATGATGCTTTCTATAAAGGTAAAGGTATCCCCTGACAATTAAGTCCAGTCGTGTCCGACTCTAGGGTGTGGTGCTCATCTCCATTTCAAAGCCGAAGAGCCAGCTTTGTCCGAAGACGCCTCCGTGGTCATGTGGCCGGCATGACTCTCCTTGCCGCAGTGCGTAGCAGTAGCGTCACTACAGGGGGGCGGAGCTGTAAGTTCTTCTGGGATCGGAGGCTCCGTTACACGGAAGAACGGAGCGCCCCGCCCCCGCACCTTCAGACCCAGTCAAAGCGGTGAATGCACGTTGTTTTCACCGCTTTGACTGGGTCTGAAGGTGCGGGGGCGGGGCGCTCCATTCTTCCGTGTAACGGAGTCTCCGATCCCAGAAGAACTTACAGCTCCGCCCCCCTGTAGTGACGCTGCTGGCGCGTAGTATGCAGCTGGAACACGGAGCACTGTTTACCTTCCCGCAAGCGGTACCTATTTATCTACTTGCATTGACATGCTTTGGAACTGCTAGGTTGGCAGGAGCTGGCCAAGCAACGAGCGCTCACCTCGTCGCGGGAATCGAACTGCCGACCTTTCGATCGACAGCTTATGGTTCAGCGGTTTAACCCACTGCGCCACCTAATTCAACCTAATTCTTCAATTCTTGCTTTCCTTACATACCACAGAGTGGTACACGAGAGTCTAGAAATTCCGTGGGGAGAAGTGACATCTCCACCTTTTGCTTAATATTCTAAATACACAATGAATATTCTAAATGATGAATATTTTGAGTTGTTTGTTTGTTTGTTTGTTTGAACTGAAGCTCAGAGCATCCTTCGTGTGGTGGAAACAGATTACACTTCTACCATATCACATGTTGAAACACAGCTTATGAAGAGGCTGCACTTGGACAGTAAGTGTCGTGGACGTGGATGGGCACAGTGCAGATGAGACAGGGGCTTTTAAATGTGTCAAGTGATCCTACCAATGTTGACCCCATACAACTGTGGTGAATACAAAGAAGCTACAGCCCTCTCCAATAGCTCAGAGTGCAATTTGCATGGAGAGGACAGGTTTATGTGCTTCCCCATTTGCCACTTCTCTACTCCAAGTCACCCCATTTTGTAATAAACTCAGCATTTGTGGTTTTGCGTCACATGTTTGTGGGGGACATGTAGTTGGGCCATAAGAAAGGCCAATGAGTGAACTCCATGGTTCGGTACAGATTTGAACTATGCCAAATTAGCGATCAGTTTTGGGGCATTCTTCATCAGTCAGTTACCGTAGCATTACGGGAGAGATGCTAATATCGTCTTCTCATGGAACTTAACACAGGTAGCCAGTGTAGTGGAGGTGGTGGAGTAGGGAATGCACCTACTAGTATCATGCACTGCCACCATTTCTCTGCGCCAGTAGGCTGGGATTGTAGGCCTTTGCAAGAGTTTGGAGAAGATGCAGGTAACCCATTCTGAAACCTGTCTGTCTGTCTGTCTGTCTGTCTGTCTGTCGCCAATATTCTCAAAATTTTGTTTGATTTGATTCTTTAGCCAGGGAACCTGAACCATCCGATGATGTGAAAGAAAAATTCAAGACTGTGGCCAAGTCCCTGGGCTTTGAAGAGGACAAGATTATTTACCTAAGCAAACCTGGTAATTGCAGTTGATTCAAAGGAATTATTATTTACTGCTCTGGGCGAAAGGATAACTGGGAGTATAGGATGAGGTTCTCTCATCCCTGTGAATAAGTGGCAGGAGGAAGAGCTGTTTCCCCAAGCCAACTTTTGTTGTTTTGAACAACCAAAATGATCAAAGGTTGAGCTTCCCTATGAGGAAAAGCTAAAGAATTTGGAGGAATAGATCTGTGGATAGTGTTCAGCGGAAGAGAATGGATGTCTGAGTCCTGTGGTAGGCTGTTTGGTAGAGTTCCCCTGAGGCCCTTTTCCATGCATCCTGAAGCATGTTCGTCAGTTAATGTCATTTGGAGGTAGCCCAGGAAATTCCTATGGCCTGCTCTTGTACCAGCAAGATGTCGGTCTACAGAATTACCACGTCTCCAAGGAGGGGTGGGGGGAGTCCGCAGCAGCAAGCCAACTAGGAATTCCAGCTCTTGGTGTAGGGCGCACCGCCAGGGTAGTTTGGCCAAGGAGGCCGGTCAGCCCACCAAGGCTCTCTGCACCCCTGGGTTGACGGCAGCCTTCACACCTGCACAAATGCTTGCAACAGCGGGCTCCCTGATACCACGCCTGACTTCAGCCACAGCCACTGATCCAGCATTTCAAGCACTTCCAAGAGGGGAGGAGGAAGGGCAGGGAGACCTGGGTGAAGGAAGACCTGGGGCTCAATCAGAGGTTGCACCTGGGCTTGAGGGGGCTGGATGAGAAAGGGTGGAGGACACCAGGGACTACAAAAGAAGCCAGGGTACTGATAATGCGGGCTGGTGGGTAGTAGCAGAAGGTGGCGCTGCAGGCCTCTTGGCCCGAGCTATATGGTCCCACCTAAGGATGCTGTAAAGGTCCCCACAAGGCAATGGCGGAAATGCTTCGCATGGCTAAGTGGGGATTTAAGCCCTGGTCTTTGAAATCTTAGTCTGACACTATGCATAAGTAACCACTATGGAAGGAAATGAGTGTTATATTGCCTGCTGGTTCTGCAAAACAAGCTGCTGCTGAAACTAAGCAGTTCTGTGAGGTTCTGTTCCATGGGATTGTTATGATACCTGAATTTCTTTTCTTCCACAGGTCCGTGCCCAAATTCAAGAAATGCATAGGTATAATCTAATTAACTGGAAGTGCAGGTGGAGTGGGGGGTGGCGGTAGAGAGGTCCTCTAGAGTCCATGACCTTGTTTATATAAATTGATCACAATTAGTCATCACCCCACACTTGGAAAGAAAGACAGAATAGCCTAGATCGCACACTCTTTAGATGGCATATGCATTGGGTATGAGCTGAGTTTCTTGAATTAGGATTTGAAGCACTGACTTCAAATTTGCAGTTCTGAACTGTGGTAATGTGGGATGCCGAACTTAATAATTTTAAACTACTGTTGATTTCAATGGGGTGATGTACAGTGCAATCCCAAACATTTTTAGTCTGAAGTACATCCCAGAGTTCAGTCGGACTCACAAGTCAGTGTGCGCTGGATTGCAGCTCATGCACATACTGAACTCTCCTCATTACTCACCTTTGGTTCATATCTACATGAACTGGCGGCAGCTTGCCAGCTCTTGCCCAACCCTGTCTGAAGGGAACAGAGATCTGACTTGGCATCTCGAAGGTTCACTTCAAATCCTTCTTGCCTGGTAGGTGACTGAAGCCGATTCTGACCAGGCTGACTGCAGCTGTTGCTGGGAAGCATTCCTAATTTCTTCGCAATACGATTTGGGACTTTGCAAAATCCTTCAGACAGAAGTCTCTTGACATCATCAATAAATAGATTCAGAAATCATCCTACGTCCTTGTGTGTGTATGTGTGTAGGGGGGCGGAGAGGCAGGAGAGGGATCATGAGATGAGAGAGGTGTACAGTACCTTTGAATATCACATGCTGAGGATCAACAACACATAAGAGGCTCTCTCCATTTTGCCCTGCTGCTACGTTTCCCAAACACTAGCTGAAGCTGGAGACTCAATGTCAGACTTAGTGGGCTAAAAAAGATAATAGGGCAATGTCCAACTGAACAAGAATTGGTCCATCAATGGCTAGTAGTTATGTTTGTTGTGTGGTACCTCCACGTGTAGAGGAAGTATACCTCTGAATGTCAGTTTGGTGGGGGGGGGTTTTGGGGGAGGAGTGCAATAGCGAGAGATGGGACTCACCTTGGTGCCCTGCTTGTCGGTTTGCTGAAGGCACGTGGGTGGCTGCTGTAGGAAGCAGGATGCTCAAGAAGATGGACAATTGGTCCGATCCAGCAGGGCTCTTCGTATTAGCAGTGAAAGCTGTGAACATAAGAACATAAGAAGAGCCCTGCTGGATCAGGCCAAAAGCCCATCTAGTCCAGCTTCCTGTGTCACACAGTGGCCCCACCAGATGCCTCAGGGAGCACACGAGACAACAAGATACCTGTGTCCAGTCGCCACTCCCTTGCACCTGGCACAGAGAAAACCCACTTCTAAAAACCAGGAGGTTGCTTATGGCTTGTAACCTGTGATGGTCTTTTCCTCCATGAATTTGTCCAAACCCCTTTTAAAGGCATCTAGGCCAGGTCCCATCACCACATCCTGTGGCAAGGAATTCCACAGATGAATCACACGCTGGGTAAAGAAATATTTTCTTTTGTCTGTTCTAACTCTCCCTCCACTCAATTTTAGTGCGTGTCCCCTGGTTCTGGTGTTGTGCGAGAGGGAGAAGAATTTCCCTCTATCCACTCTCTCCATCCCATGCATAATTTTATAAGTCTCAATCATGAAAAAAACATGAAAAAAACACTCATTTACAGAAACAGTCTACCTCTGAGTACTGTATACTGAGAATAAAGCAAGGGAGAGGGTTGTTTCCTTCAGCTCCTGCCAGTGGGCTTTCCATTGGGGCATCTGCTTGGCCATTGTGGGAAGCAAGATGCTGGAACAGATGCACTTTGGGTCGCATCCAGCAGCAGTCACTCACTCCCAAATCCAAGTTGGTAGAACCCCTTACAGATGCATCCTCACGAAAAACATTTTTCCAGGGTTTCTAATAATTAACATGGAACTTCTATTCTTATCCTAGCAAATAACTGCTTCTAAGCTGATCTTCTGTGAAGAGAATGAAGGGGTCATAGCTCATATTCTTTCAATGGAGAAGATCCCCAGTGAATTCCATGACAGCTCCAGTTAGGGAGAAGGTCCGACAGGTCTCCAGCAGGAGAGAATTCCACAAGGGTGGTGGCACTATCAAGAAGTCTCTGCTCCTTGTGGGTGCCTGCTGAGCCTCAGGCACCCGTAGCCAGAGCCCCAGATGAAAGACTTTGCATCTCCTCTCCTGAAAATGTGAATCTCCTCTTTTCAGACACAGCCAGGAAACTGGGGACAGGAAGTACAAAGTCACTCATGCTTCCTAGCCCTCTGATATTCTGAAATGAATCATTGTGTTTCCTTCTTGCCACCATAACCTTTGAAGGGCACACCCTGCAATGCTCCATGATGCATAAAGCAAGGAGGAGGGTTGGTCCCTTCAGCTCCCACTAGTGGGCTTTTGGGACATCTGGTTGGAAACATAGGGACACATAGGAAAGATGCACAGCAACTAGGCTTGCTAACTCATGATTCAAAAATATCTAATTGCTTAGTGGAGCCAGGTGGATGATTCAAGGGCACCTGTAAGCTTTTTGGACAGGTTTACCACTGTGCTGTAGAAAGGACTGTTCTAATTTCAAGAAGCTAATATTGGATATGTCAATATTTTCATCACTAACTGGAGAACGAAGAGTTGATTAAATATCAATTTTGGAACCTGGGCAGGGCCCCCTTGGTCATGAGGTGTTGGGATGGTTCATTTTGTGGTCAACTGGTAACTTAGTACAGTAACTTCACTTTCAGGTCATTTATGGGGTTCGGACTTTGCTTTAAAGAGATGCTGCAGCATTGCTCAGCTTATCCACTGTAGGCTGGAGATGGAATGGAGAACCTAATCCACAAGCCATAGAATAGCAATGTAAACCACTGGAGAATTCTCCTAAAAACTCCTAAAGAACCAGTTTTTGTCTGAAACTGGAAGTGTGTTGCAATCGCCGTGGAGAGCTGATCTGAAGCACAGGGTGGCCTGCAGGAGGCCGCGGGCCTCCTTGCACCCTCCGAAGGGCTGGCGTGACCCTCAGTAAGTTAAAAATAACCCAATTTTCCCCGGCGGTGGCACTATCCCAGGAGCACCGCCGCCTCGCCCTTGCATGGACTCACGGTTGCCTCTGACTCGTGGGGAGAACTTTTAGAACCGCTGGTGTACACCATACTCCCAAATGTGACCGCCCCCTGTACAATAAAATATTAGCAGTCTTATTCTCAGTCTCTCTCCTAATGACCCCTAGCACAGCATTTGCTTTCCTGTCACCATACACTGTTTTTACTGAATTATCCACCATGACTCCAAGACCTTTTTCCTGATTCATCACCTCAGACCCCATCACTGTATATGAGTTTGGGTGTTTATGCCCCAATGTGCATCACTTTTTTACACTCATTGAAACTGGACCATTTGGTTGTCCATTCGCCCAGTTTGGAGAGGGCCTTTTTTTTTTTTTAGCACCTCACAATCTGCTTTGGGTTCTAACTAATTTGATATCTTCTGCAAACTTGCTGGGTACCCTTAACTCCAGATCATTTATGCACTAGTTAAAAACACTGGTCTCAATACAGATCCTTGGGAGACTCCACTTCTCTCCAGTGGAGAAATCTGGGAGTACAGTATAAACCCTCACTTTCTCTCAATATAACCCTACGCTACATGATTGAAGTGAGGGTAAAATTAGGGGTGTGATAAAAACAAATTACCTAGAATTTTGGCAAATGATTTTCCAGGTAGTCATCAGAATGTGGACACTGGTTTTCCCTAGTATCTTTTTATTTAGTTATAGAATGATGTAAATCCTTTTCTTTACATAGTACTTCAGGACTATTTAACCAAGATACATTTTCTTATTTTGGCATTTATCAGGACATTTCAGTTTATGTAACTAAAAATACAGTATATCATTATCTGTAATCAGTCCATCTTCCCAAGAGTGGAATTCCATCTTGCGACCATTCTCTGTGTGCTCCACCTTTCTCTTGGCTAAGGTGATACTGGTATCCTCTGCATTTTCTTTTTCTTCTCTTCTTTCTTGCCCATAACTATGACAAAGTTTCTCCTCTTTTTTTGCGATCAGCATTGGCTCCCTTTCCCTTATACCATTCCATGAAAAATCCTACTTCTTATGAGCTGCAGCTGCAATGGGCGACAAAGCTCCAGCTGGCATTGCCTCCTTCTACCCTGGCCACTGCTTTCCATTCATGGCACCTGGTTCATAACACCAAAACTAGGGGACATCCATTAAAATTGAGTGGCGGGAGAATTAGAACAGACAAAAGAAAATATGTCTTTTACCCAGCGTGTAGTTAATCTGTGGAACTCCTTGCTACAGGATGTGGTGATAGCACCTGGCCTGGATGCCTTTAAAAGGGGATTGGACAGAGTTATGGAGGAGGAATCCATCACAGATTACAAGCCATGACGGCGATATGCAACCTCCTGGTTCTAGTCGTAGGCTAGCTCTTAATGCCAGATGCAAGGGAGTGGCAACAGGATCTTGTGTGCTCCCTGAAGCATTTGGTGGGCCCCTGTGAGATAAGGAAGCTGAACTAGATGGGTCTTTGGCCTGATCCAGCAGGGCCCTTCTGATGTTCCGATGTGCCAGTTTTCAGAAGATGCCCACCAATCAAAGTTCATATATCCATGGCACTAAGGCTCTTCATGAACTGCTATGTGGGGAGATCCAATCACAGGTTATCCCCCGCAGAGCACACTGTGATGGGCAGAGTGTGCCAGTTTTTAAAAGAGATGCCCACCAGGAAAACGTCTTCTGAAAATAACTCGTTTCATCTTTTTCCTCCTGCAAAACTGGCTGTCTCAAGACAGGGTGGATTTGCTTCGATGAACTTTGGGAACGTAACTGGAAGGATATAAAATGAGGTGGCAGCAAGGAGCCGAGATCTCCATTGCAAAGGCTTCCCCAGCTGCTTCGAAGAAAGGATCATCGTGAGTATGAAGGGTGCATTGTGGAGCGTTGCGTTGGCTTTTGCGATCGTGCTCCAGGTGGCAGCTGACATTCCCATACAGTCCGACCTTGACATCTCAAAGGTACAGCTAAAGGATTTCCAAATTGGGATTGCAACCCAAAATGGGAACAAAGCACAGAATACTAGTAGTACAGTACTTTGCAACCATGCACCAGGAGTCATTTGCTTTGCCAGCCCAGCTCCATTTCTATCTAAGATCTGGTGTTTGTTGCATGGCTGCAGCAGCAGGAAAAGTGGAGCTGTTTGAACTTCCACCTCTAATGCAGAGGTTAAGGCACAGAGGCCATAATAATGAACCAATGAGTTCACACCACATTTTCAGAAACCTCCTTAGGCCTTGAAACCCTAGGTATGCTGGCCAAGAAGGAGATGATGTGGATGATCCAGTATTCCCTTCGCCTTCCTTGGGCCTTGACTGCTCCAATCTAGAGGATGTGTTCTGCTATGACTGACAGAGTGGTAGCTGTGATAGTCTGTGGCAGGAAAGGTGCTACAAAACTCTTCATCACTATTAGTGACTGCTGGCTCTCACTATGGGTGGCAGTTTGGCGGTTTGCCAGATTTTGAATGGATGCTCAGAAGTCTTGAAATGGCACTTCCAGTTCTTGTGACCAGTGTTTATGTACAGTGCTGTTGGTTGCAGGCTAACAGTAGAATCATAGCTTTACATATTATTAAACTATCAACATGCATGCCATCAGTTCAGGACTTGCTGGTACAGGGTGATCATGCTCCAGGACTGTGTGGAAGACAGAGGGTGGGTTGGCGACAACAAGGGCAGGGCCTTTTCTGTGGCAGCACCATGACTTTGGAACTCCCTTGCAATAGAGTTGAGAATTGCCTCCTCCCTGGTGACCTTCCAATGGAGGCTGAAGAGCTTTCTGGTTAAGTTAGCCTTTTCCATGATCTTTTTTCTCTGTCCTCCAACAGGCTGCCTCCCCATTTTTATTCTTCTGTCTGTTATATGTGCTGATTTTTATCAATGGCTTTTATTGAATGTGCTCTATTTTATGTTTTGAATTACTGGTATATTTAGTTACTTATGAGCTGCTTGAGACATCTTAGTTTTCAAGAAGAAAGGCAGCATATAAATCTTTTAAATAAATTTAATCAAATATGTTTATGTGATCTTCATTTTACTGACTGCATCAAATAGCCTATCTGGATATGAGACTAATAATAAACCCTTTTTCTAGATTGCTGGTGATTGGTACTCCGTTGCAGTGGTCGTAGATTTGGGAGAAGTGAATTCTACCCAGGGCAATCGCTTTAAAGTGGTGGAAGCAAAGAATGGAGACGCGATTATTATAAAACAGTTTCCTGAGTAAGTTCCTTTGAATCGCTGTAATCAAAAACTCCCCTTTGCTAATGTGGTAATCATTCCTTAAAGGGGATATTTGTGAGTGAACCACACACATTTTGCATCTTGCATTCTGCATGTTCATATGGGCAGAAGATTAAAGGCTGAACAACAACAAATCATAAGAACATAAGAACATAAGATCCTGCTGGATCAGGCCAAAGGCCCATCTAGTCCAGCTTCCTGTAGTGGCCCCACCAGATGCCTCAGGGAGCACACAGCCAACAAGATAACCTGTTTCCTGCTGCCACTCCCCTGCACCTGGCACAGAGAAAACCTACTTCTAAAACCAGGAGGTTGCTTATGGCTTGTAACCTGTGATGGTCTTTTCCTCCATGAATCTGTCCAAACCCCTTTTAAAGGCATCTAGGCCAGGTGCCATCACCACATCCTGTGGCAAGGAGTTCCACAGATGAATTACACGCTGGGTAAAGAAATATTTTCTTTTATCCGTTCTAATTCTCCCTCCACTCAATTTTAGTGCATGTCCCCTGGTTCTGGTGTTGTGCGAGAGGGAGAAGAATTTCCCTCTATCCACTCCATCCCATGCATAATTTTATACGTCTCAATCATGTCCCCCCTCAGGCACCTTTTTTCTAGGCTGAAAAGCCTCAGACGCTGTAGCCTTTCCTCATAAGGGAGGTGCTCCAGCCCACGAATCATTCTGGTCGCTCTTTTCTGCACCTTTTCCAATTCAACTATATCCTTTTTGAGGTGTGGTGACCAGAACTGGACACAATACTCCAGATGTGGCCTTACCATCGATTTGTACAAAGGCATAATGATATTGGCCATTTTATTCTCAATCCCTTTTTTAATGATCTTGAGCATGGAATTGGCCTTCTTCACAGCTGCCGCACACTGGGTCAACACTTTCATCGACCTGTCCACCAGCACCCCAAGATCTCTCTCTTGAAAACCATTCGTGTTTGTGGGGTCGCAAGCGTAGGGGACAGGGCCCCCGCCCCAAAACGCTGCCCTGGCTCCACCAGTTTTCCCCACGAGTTGGAAAGCACTTCGATTGGCTGATAGCCCTCCTCTCATCCCATTGGTGAAACACATTACTCCACGTCTTGCCCTCACTTCTGATTGGCCGGCCAAACATCAGCATGGTCCACGACCGATCGCAACGGAACTCGGGAGAGCATGGCTCTCCCGCGTTCCGTGGCAATCGGTTAAAAAGGAAGTCACACCGCTCCGCACACACCGCATGCGCCCGGGACGCACCGGAATTTGTGCGGTGTAGATCAGCCTTAAGCATGAAGAAAGCAGACCTGAAATGAATCCACTCTCCAAAATAAAATTATCCTCTGAGTTCCTCTCTGTAAATGTTTATGGTCAATATTCTCTGGATTTGTGAAGATTGTACTAATATTTGATCCTCTATTCAGACATTTGACATTCTAAGATTTTTCAGGAGCATCTAAGGTTTGATAGGGACATGTCACTCCAGCAACATTTCATGCAAATGGATGAATTGCATTATAATTTGATAACATGACCTATTATAAAATGGCTGACTTTCACATCTTGAAATCAAGTTTCAGTTCTAAAATTTGAACGTCACATTTCACCATCAAGATACAAAATTTAAAAGTCAGATATGTGAAATGTTGTGAAATTACATTTTAGTTTACTTAGAGAAGCAAACTTTGACCCTCATGCGCCTAGAGAGCCATGAGTAGTTCATTGAGAGGAGATGCCTCCTCTCGCAGTGGCTGCCCATCCGATCAAGTCTGAATTGGACCAGGCACTGATGGAGTGTAGAGACCACTGCCTGTTATGGAAGCTTTATGTACTTCCCTTTCTTGCCAGAAACTGCACAAACCAAAGGATTCATTTGAAGCATACTGACCAGCCTGGAAAATTTACAACTAAGTGTAAGTGATTCATCCACCCAGTCCCTATGTGCTGCTACTTGGGACCCTTACACATTCCTTAACTGTTAATTATCACCTTCATGCTAATGAATGACAAATTGCTTCTGGTTGCAGAAATAACTCCAGCAGCAATTGTTAATTGTTTTACATGTTTTGTTCTTTCAGTTTTGGGATGATTTTTCACTTTCTTCAGTTAAAACTCTCTCAGACAGTGGTCTACAACCTTTTTTGTGCCATGACCTGGCAACTTGCCAGCAACACAGATCCTGCCCCCCCTGCCAGGCCCAATGTGCCCACACCTCCTGCCCACATCGTAGCCCTCCCCCTCCCCCTGCACAGCCCAGCGGGGGACTCACCTACTCAGGCGGTTCTCCTCCGCTGGGCCAGTGCACGCGTTAAGGCCTCGGCCTTCACACTAGCATGCCTAGCCTCTGCGCCGTCGCAAACCGCTTTATGGCGCTTTTGCGACATGCTGAAGCCTAGCACACTGGCACTCCAGGCGCGAGGCCCCCCCCCCCCCCATGAACTATCACAACCTACGGATTGAAGAACACTGCTCTAAGATTGTGTATCTTAACTTACTTCCCCTGGCGTTTTCTTTGGTTCCTTCTCTTTTCTTAGCTCTTGTCAGCGCTTCTATTTCTCCCCCGCTCCGCAGGCAGAGAGTCTACAGTCTGTCAATGCTAATCCCAGTGCGTGCTTTCTGTCCTTCTTGAGATGATGCCACTGCCCATATACTGGCAGAGAGGGGAGGATCAATGCTGTTTAGAACCCCCATGTTATAATGGGCAATGGGCATGGAGCACATGATGCTTTCTATAAAGGTAAAGGTATCCCCTGACAATTAAGTCCAGTCGTGTCCGACTCTAGGGTGTGGTGCTCATCTCCATTTCAAAGCCGAAGAGCCAGCTTTGTCCAAAGACGCCTCCGTGGTCATGTGGCCGGCATGACTCTCCTTGCCGCAGTGCGTAGCAGTAGCGTCACTACAGGGGGGCGGAGCTGTAAGTTCTTCTGGGATCGGAGGCTCCGTTACACGGAAGAACGGAGCGCCCCGCCCCCGCACCTTCAGACCCAGTCAAAGCGGTGAATGCACGTTGTTTTCACCGCTTTGACTGGGTCTGAAGGTGCGGGGGCGGGGCGCTCCGTTCTTCCGTGTAACGGAGCCTCCGATCCCAGAAGAACTTACAGCTCCGCCCCCCTGTAGTGACGCTGCTGGCGCGTAGCATGCAGCTGGAACACGGAGCACTGTTTACCTTCCCGCAAGCGGTACCTATTTATCTACTTGCATTGACATGCTTTGGAACTGCTAGGTTGGCAGGAGCTGGCCAAGCAACGAGCGCTCACCTCGTCGCGGGAATCGAACTGCCGACCTTTCGATCGACAGCTTATGGTTCAGCGGTTTAACCCACTGCGCCACCTAATTCAACCTAATTCTTCAATTCTTGCTTTCCTTGCATACCACAGAGTGGTACACGAGAGTCTAGAAATTCCGTGGGGAGAAGTGACATCTCCACCTTTTGCTTAATATTCTAAATACACAATGAATATTCTAAATGATGAATATTTTGAGTTGTTTGTTTGTTTGTTTGTTTGAACTGAAGCTCAGAGCATCCTTCGTGTGGTGGAAACAGATTACACTTCTACCATATCACATGTTGAAACACAGCTTATGAAGAGGCTGCACTTGGACAGTAAGTGTCGTGGACGTGGATGGGCACAGTGCAGATGAGACAGGGGCTTTTAAATGTGTCAAGTGATCCTACCAATGTTGACCCCATACAACTGTGGTGAATACAAAGAAGCTACAGCCCTCTCCAATAGCTCAGAGTGCAATTTGCATGGAGAGGACAGGTTTATGTGCTTCCCCATTTGCCACTTCTCTACTCCAAGTCACCCCATTTTGTAATAAACTCAGCATTTGTGGTTTTGCGTCACATGTTTGTGGGGGACATGTAGTTGGGCCATAAGAAAGGCCAATGAGTGAACTCCATGGTTCGGTACAGATTTGAACTATGCCAAATTAGCGATCAGTTTTGGGGCATTCTTCATCAGTCAGTTACCGTAGCATTACGGGAGAGATGCTAATATCGTCTTCTCATGGAACTCAACACAGGTAGCCAGTGTAGTGGAGGTGGTGGAGTAGGGAATGCACCTACTAGTATCATGCACTGCCACCATTTCTCTGCGCCAGTAGGCTGGGATTGTAGGCCTTTGCAAGAGTTTGGAGAAGATGCAGGTAACCCATTCTGAAACCTGTCTGTCTGTCTGTCTGTCTGTCTGTCGCCAATATTCTCAAAATTTTGTTTGATTTGATTCTTTAGCCAGGGAACCTGAACCATCCGATGATGTGAAAGAAAAATTCAAGACTGTGGCCAAGTCCCTGGGCTTTGAAGAGGACAAGATTATTTACCTAAGCAAACCTGGTAATTGCAGTTGATTCAAAGGAATTATTATTTACTGCTCTGGGCGAAAGGATAACTGGGAGTATAGGATGAGGTTCTCTCATCCCTGTGAATAAGTGGCAGGAGGAAGAGCTGTTTCCCCAAGCCAACTTTTGTTGTTTTGAACAACCAAAATGATCAAAGGTTGAGCTTCCCTATGAGGAAAAGCTAAAGAATTTGGAGGAATAGATCTGTGGATAGTGTTCAGCGGAAGAGAATGGATGTCTGAGTCCTGTGGTAGGCTGTTTGGTAGAGTTCCCCTGAGGCCCTTTTCCATGCACCTTGAAGCATGTTCATCAGTTAATGTCATTTGGAGGTAGCCCAGAAAGTCCCTCTGGCCTGCTTTTGTTCCTGTAGTTACCAGAAGCAAGATGTTGGTCTACAGACTTACCACGTCTCCAAGGAGGGGTGGGGGGAGTCTGCAGCAGCAAGCCAACTGGGAATTCCAGCTCGATGTAGGGCGCACCGCCAGGGTAGCTTGGCCAAGGAGGCAGGTCAGCCCACCAAGGCTCTCTGCACCCCTGGGTTGACGGCAGCCTTCACACCTGCACAAATGCTTGCAACAGCGGGCTCCCTGATACCGCGCCTGACTTCAGCCACAGCCGCTGATCCAGCATTTCAAGCACTTCCAAGAGGGGAGGAGGAAGGGCAGGGAGACCTGGGTGAAGGATGACCTGGGGCTGAATCAGAGGTTGCACCTGGGCTTGAGGGGGCTGGATGAGAAAGGGTGGAGGACACCAGGGACTACAAAAGAAGCCAGGGTACTGATAATGCGGGCTGGTGGGTAGTAGCAGAAGGTGGCGCTGCAGGCCTCTTGGCCCGAGCTATATGGTCCCACCTAAGGATGCTGTAAAGGTCCCCACAAGGCAATGGCGGAAATGCTTCGCATGGCTAAGTGGGGATTTAAGCCCTGGTCTTTGAAATCTTAGTCTGACACTATGCATAAGTAACCACTATGGAAGGAAATGAGTGTTATATTGCCTGCTGGTTCTGCAAAACAAGCTGCTGCTGAAACTAAGCAGTTCTGTGAGGTTCTGTTCCTTGGGATTGTTATGATACCTGAATTTCTTTTCTTCCACAGGTCCGTGCCCAAATTCAAGAAATGCATAGGTATAATCTAATTAACTGGAAGTGCAGGTGGAGTGGGGGGTGGCGGTAGAGAGGTCCTCTAGAGTCCATGACCTTGTTTATATAAATTGATCACAATTAGTCATCACCCCACACTTGGAAAGAAAGACAGAATAGCCTAGATCGCACACTCTTTAGATGGCATATGCATTGGGTATGAGCTGAGTTTCTTGAATTAGGATTTGAAGCACTGACTTCAAATTTGCAGTTCTGAACTGTGGTAATGTGGGATGCCGAACTTAATAATTTTAAACTACTGTTGATTTCAATGGGGTGATGTACAGTGCAATCCCAAACATTTTTAGTCTGAAGTACATCCCAGAGTTCAGTCGGACTCACAAGTCAGTGTGCGCTGGATTGCAGCTCATGCACATACTGAACTCTCCTCATTACTCACCTTTGGTTCATATCTACATGAACTGGCGGCAGCTTGCCAGCTCTTGCCCAACCCTGTCTGAAGGGAACAGAGATCTGACTTGGCATCTCGAAGGTTCACTTCAAATCCTTCTTGCCTGGTAGGTGACTGAAGCCGATTCTGACCAGGCTGACTGCAGCTGTTGCTGGGAAGCATTCCTAATTTCTTCGCAATACGATTTGGGACTTTGCAAAATCCTTCAGACAGAAGTCTCTTGACATCATCAATAAATAGATTCAGAAATCATCCTACGTCCTTGTGTGTGTATGTGTGTAGGGGGGCGGAGAGGCAGGAGAGGGATCATGAGATGAGAGAGGTGTACAGTACCTTTGAATATCACATGCTGAGGATCAACAACACATAAGAGGCTCTCTCCATTTTGCCCTGCTGCTACGTTTCCCAAACACTAGCTGAAGCTGGAGACTCAATGTCAGACTTAGTGGGCTAAAAAAGATAATAGGGCAATGTCCAACTGAACAAGAATTGGTCCATCAATGGCTAGTAGTTATGTTTGTTGTGTGGTACCTCCACGTGTAGAGGAAGTATACCTCTGAATGTCAGTTTGGTGGGGGGGGGTTTTGGGGGAGGAGTGCAATAGCGAGAGATGGGACTCACCTTGGTGCCCTGCTTGTCGGTTTGCTGAAGGCACGTGGGTGGCTGCTGTAGGAAGCAGGATGCTCAAGAAGATGGACAATTGGTCCGATCCAGCAGGGCTCTTCGTATTAGCAGTGAAAGCTGTGAACATAAGAACATAAGAAGAGCCCTGCTGGATCAGGCCAAAAGCCCATCTAGTCCAGCTTCCTGTGTCACACAGTGGCCCCACCAGATGCCTCAGGGAGCACACGAGACAACAAGATACCTGTGTCCAGTCGCCACTCCCTTGCACCTGGCACAGAGAAAACCCACTTCTAAAAACCAGGAGGTTGCTTATGGCTTGTAACCTGTGATGGTCTTTTCCTCCATGAATTTGTCCAAACCCCTTTTAAAGGCATCTAGGCCAGGTCCCATCACCACATCCTGTGGCAAGGAATTCCACAGATGAATCACACGCTGGGTAAAGAAATATTTTCTTTTGTCTGTTCTAACTCTCCCTCCACTCAATTTTAGTGCGTGTCCCCTGGTTCTGGTGTTGTGCGAGAGGGAGAAGAATTTCCCTCTATCCACTCTCTCCATCCCATGCATAATTTTATAAGTCTCAATCATGAAAAAAACATGAAAAAAACACTCATTTACAGAAACAGTCTACCTCTGAGTACTGTATACTGAGAATAAAGCAAGGGAGAGGGTTGTTTCCTTCAGCTCCTGCCAGTGGGCTTTCCATTGGGGCATCTGCTTGGCCATTGTGGGAAGCAAGATGCTGGAACAGATGCACTTTGGGTCGCATCCAGCAGCAGTCACTCACTCCCAAATCCAAGTTGGTAGAACCCCTTACAGATGCATCCTCACGAAAAACATTTTTCCAGGGTTTCTAATAATTAACATGGAACTTCTATTCTTATCCTAGCAAATAACTGCTTCTAAGCTGATCTTCTGTGAAGAGAATGAAGGGGTCATAGCTCATATTCTTTCAATGGAGAAGATCCCCAGTGAATTCCATGACAGCTCCAGTTAGGGAGAAGGTCCGACAGGTCTCCAGCAGGAGAGAATTCCACAAGGGTGGTGGCACTATCAAGAAGTCTCTGCTCCTTGTGGGTGCCTGCTGAGCCTCAGGCACCCGTAGCCAGAGCCCCAGATGAAAGACTTTGCATCTCCTCTCCTGAAAATGTGAATCTCCTCTTTTCAGACACAGCCAGGAAACTGGGGACAGGAAGTACAAAGTCACTCATGCTTCCTAGCCCTCTGATATTCTGAAATGAATCATTGTGTTTCCTTCTTGCCACCATAACCTTTGAAGGGCACACCCTGCAATGCTCCATGATGCATAAAGCAAGGAGGAGGGTTGGTCCCTTCAGCTCCCACTAGTGGGCTTTTGGGACATCTGGTTGGAAACATAGGGACACATAGGAAAGATGCACAGCAACTAGGCTTGCTAACTCATGATTCAAAAATATCTAATTGCTTAGTGGAGCCAGGTGGATGATTCAAGGGCACCTGTAAGCTTTTTGGACAGGTTTACCACTGTGCTGTAGAAAGGACTGTTCTAATTTCAAGAAGCTAATATTGGATATGTCAATATTTTCATCACTAACTGGAGAACGAAGAGTTGATTAAATATCAATTTTGGAACCTGGGCAGGGCCCCCTTGGTCATGAGGTGTTGGGATGGTTCATTTTGTGGTCAACTGGTAACTTAGTACAGTAACTTCACTTTCAGGTCATTTATGGGGTTCGGACTTTGCTTTAAAGAGATGCTGCAGCATTGCTCAGCTTATCCACTGTAGGCTGGAGATGGAATGGAGAACCTAATCCACAAGCCATAGAATAGCAATGTAAACCACTGGAGAATTCTCCTAAAAACTCCTAAAGAACCAGTTTTTGTCTGAAACTGGAAGTGTGTTGCAATCGCCGTGGAGAGCTGATCTGAAGCACAGGGTGGCCTGCAGGAGGCCGCGGGCCTCCTTGCACCCTCCGAAGGGCTGGCGTGACCCTCAGTAAGTTAAAAATAACCCAATTTTCCCCGGCGGTGGCACTATCCCAGGAGCACCGCCGCCTCGCCCTTGCATGGACTCACGGTTGCCTCTGACTCGTGGGGAGAACTTTTAGAACCGCTGGTGTACACCATACTCCCAAATGTGACCGCCCCCTGTACAATAAAATATTAGCAGTCTTATTCTCAGTCTCTCTCCTAATGACCCCTAGCACAGCATTTGCTTTCCTGTCACCATACACTGTTTTTACTGAATTATCCACCATGACTCCAAGACCTTTTTCCTGATTCATCACCTCAGACCCCATCACTGTATATGAGTTTGGGTGTTTATGCCCCAATGTGCATCACTTTTTTACACTCATTGAAACTGGACCATTTGGTTGTCCATTCGCCCAGTTTGGAGAGGGCCTTTTTTTTTTTTTAGCACCTCACAATCTGCTTTGGGTTCTAACTAATTTGATATCTTCTGCAAACTTGCTGGGTACCCTTAACTCCAGATCATTTATGCACTAGTTAAAAACACTGGTCTCAATACAGATCCTTGGGAGACTCCACTTCTCTCCAGTGGAGAAATCTGGGAGTACAGTATAAACCCTCACTTTCTCTCAATATAACCCTACGCTACATGATTGAAGTGAGGGTAAAATTAGGGGTGTGATAAAAACAAATTACCTAGAATTTTGGCAAATGATTTTCCAGGTAGTCATCAGAATGTGGACACTGGTTTTCCCTAGTATCTTTTTATTTAGTTATAGAATGATGTAAATCCTTTTCTTTACATAGTACTTCAGGACTATTTAACCAAGATACATTTTCTTATTTTGGCATTTATCAGGACATTTCAGTTTATGTAACTAAAAATACAGTATATCATTATCTGTAATCAGTCCATCTTCCCAAGAGTGGAATTCCATCTTGCGACCATTCTCTGTGTGCTCCACCTTTCTCTTGGCTAAGGTGATACTGGTATCCTCTGCATTTTCTTTTTCTTCTCTTCTTTCTTGCCCATAACTATGACAAAGTTTCTCCTCTTTTTTTGCGATCAGCATTGGCTCCCTTTCCCTTATACCATTCCATGAAAAATCCTACTTCTTATGAGCTGCAGCTGCAATGGGCGACAAAGCTCCAGCTGGCATTGCCTCCTTCTACCCTGGCCACTGCTTTCCATTCATGGCACCTGGTTCATAACACCAAAACTAGGGGACATCCATTAAAATTGAGTGGCGGGAGAATTAGAACAGACAAAAGAAAATATGTCTTTTACCCAGCGTGTAGTTAATCTGTGGAACTCCTTGCTACAGGATGTGGTGATAGCACCTGGCCTGGATGCCTTTAAAAGGGGATTGGACAGAGTTATGGAGGAGGAATCCATCACAGATTACAAGCCATGACGGCGATATGCAACCTCCTGGTTCTAGTCGTAGGCTAGCTCTTAATGCCAGATGCAAGGGAGTGGCAACAGGATCTTGTGTGCTCCCTGAAGCATTTGGTGGGCCCCTGTGAGATAAGGAAGCTGAACTAGATGGGTCTTTGGCCTGATCCAGCAGGGCCCTTCTGATGTTCCGATGTGCCAGTTTTCAGAAGATGCCCACCAATCAAAGTTCATATATCCATGGCACTAAGGCTCTTCATGAACTGCTATGTGGGGAGATCCAATCACAGGTTATCCCCCGCAGAGCACACTGTGATGGGCAGAGTGTGCCAGTTTTTAAAAGAGATGCCCACCAGGAAAACGTCTTCTGAAAATAACTCGTTTCATCTTTTTCCTCCTGCAAAACTGGCTGTCTCAAGACAGGGTGGATTTGCTTCGATGAACTTTGGGAACGTAACTGGAAGGATATAAAATGAGGTGGCAGCAAGGAGCCGAGATCTCCATTGCAAAGGCTTCCCCAGCTGCTTCGAAGAAAGGATCATCGTGAGTATGAAGGGTGCATTGTGGAGCGTTGCGTTGGCTTTTGCGATCGTGCTCCAGGTGGCAGCTGACATTCCCATACAGTCCGACCTTGACATCTCAAAGGTACAGCTAAAGGATTTCCAAATTGGGATTGCAACCCAAAATGGGAACAAAGCACAGAATACTAGAGTACAGTACTTTGCAACCATGCACCAGGAGTCATTTGCTTTGCCAGCCCAGCTCCATTTCTATCTAAGATCTGGTGTTTGTTGCATGGCTGCAGCAGCAGGAAAAGTGGAGCTGTTTGAACTTCCACCTCTAATGCAGAGGTTAAGGCACAGAGGCCATAATAATGAACCAATGAGTTCACACCACATTTTCAGAAACCTCCTTAGGCCTTGAAACCCCTAGGTATGCTGGCCAAGAAGGAGATGATGTGGATGATCCAGTATTCCCTTCGCCTTCCTTGGGCCTTGACTGCTCCAATCTAGAGGATGTGTTCTGCTATGACTGACAGAGTGGTAGCTGTGATAGTCTGTGGCAGGAAAGGTGCTACAAAACTCTTCATCACTATTAGTGACTGCTGGCTCTCACTATGGGTGGCAGTTTGGCGGTTTGCCAGATTTTGAATGGATGCTCAGAAGTCTTGAAATGGCACTTCCAGTTCTTGTGACCAGTGTTTATGTACAGTGCTGTTGGTTGCAGGCTAACAGTAGAATCATAGCTTTACATATTATTAAACTATCAACATGCATGCCATCAGTTCAGGACTTGCTGGTACAGGGTGATCATGCTCCAGGACTGTGTGGAAGACAGAGGGTGGGTTGGCGACAACAAGGGCAGGGCCTTTTCTGTGGCAGCACCATGACTTTGGAACTCCCTTGCAATAGAGTTGAGAATTGCCTCCTCCCTGGTGACCTTCCAATGGAGGCTGAAGAGCTTTCTGGTTAAGTTAGCCTTTTCCATGATCTTTTTTCTCTGTCCTCCAACAGGCTGCCTCCCCATTTTTATTCTTCTGTCTGTTATATGTGCTGATTTTTATCAATGGCTTTTATTGAATGTGCTCTATTTTATGTTTTGAATTACTGGTATATTTAGTTACTTATGAGCTGCTTGAGACATCTTAGTTTTCAAGAAGAAAGGCAGCATATAAATCTTTTAAATAAATTTAATCAAATATGTTTATGTGATCTTCATTTTACTGACTGCATCAAATAGCCTATCTGGATATGAGACTAATAATAAACCCTTTTTCTAGATTGCTGGTGATTGGTACTCCGTTGCAGTGGTCGTAGATTTGGGAGAAGTGAATTCTACCCAGGGCAATCGCTTTAAAGTGGTGGAAGCAAAGAATGGAGACGCGATTATTATAAAACAGTTTCCTGAGTAAGTTCCTTTGAATCGCTGTAATCAAAAACTCCCCTTTGCTAATGTGGTAATCATTCCTTAAAGGGGATATTTGTGAGTGAACCACACACATTTTGCATCTTGCATTCTGCATGTTCATATGGGCAGAAGATTAAAGGCTGAACAACAACAAATCATAAGAACATAAGAACATAAGATCCTGCTGGATCAGGCCAAAGGCCCATCTAGTCCAGCTTCCTGTAGTGGCCCCACCAGATGCCTCAGGGAGCACACAGCCAACAAGATAACCTGTTTCCTGCTGCCACTCCCCTGCACCTGGCACAGAGAAAACCTACTTCTAAAACCAGGAGGTTGCTTATGGCTTGTAACCTGTGATGGTCTTTTCCTCCATGAATCTGTCCAAACCCCTTTTAAAGGCATCTAGGCCAGGTGCCATCACCACATCCTGTGGCAAGGAGTTCCACAGATGAATTACACGCTGGGTAAAGAAATATTTTCTTTTATCCGTTCTAATTCTCCCTCCACTCAATTTTAGTGCATGTCCCCTGGTTCTGGTGTTGTGCGAGAGGGAGAAGAATTTCCCTCTATCCACTCCATCCCATGCATAATTTTATACGTCTCAATCATGTCCCCCCTCAGGCACCTTTTTTCTAGGCTGAAAAGCCTCAGACGCTGTAGCCTTTCCTCATAAGGGAGGTGCTCCAGCCCACGAATCATTCTGGTCGCTCTTTTCTGCACCTTTTCCAATTCAACTATATCCTTTTTGAGGTGTGGTGACCAGAACTGGACACAATACTCCAGATGTGGCCTTACCATCGATTTGTACAAAGGCATAATGATATTGGCCATTTTATTCTCAATCCCTTTTTTAATGATCTTGAGCATGGAATTGGCCTTCTTCACAGCTGCCGCACACTGGGTCAACACTTTCATCGACCTGTCCACCAGCACCCCAAGATCTCTCTCTTGAAAACCATTCGTGTTTGTGGGGTCGCAAGCGTAGGGGACAGGGCCCCCGCCCCAAAACGCTGCCCTGGCTCCACCAGTTTTCCCCACGAGTTGGAAAGCACTTCGATTGGCTGATAGCCCTCCTCTCATCCCATTGGTGAAACACATTACTCCACGTCTTGCCCTCACTTCTGATTGGCCGGCCAAACATCAGCATGGTCCACGACCGATCGCAACGGAACTCGGGAGAGCATGGCTCTCCCGCGTTCCGTGGCAATCGGTTAAAAAGGAAGTCACACCGCTCCGCACACACCGCATGCGCCCGGGACGCACCGGAATTTGTGCGGTGTAGATCAGCCTTAAGCATGAAGAAAGCAGACCTGAAATGAATCCACTCTCCAAAATAAAATTATCCTCTGAGTTCCTCTCTGTAAATGTTTATGGTCAATATTCTCTGGATTTGTGAAGATTGTACTAATATTTGATCCTCTATTCAGACATTTGACATTCTAAGATTTTTCAGGAGCATCTAAGGTTTGATAGGGACATGTCACTCCAGCAACATTTCATGCAAATGGATGAATTGCATTATAATTTGATAACATGACCTATTATAAAATGGCTGACTTTCACATCTTGAAATCAAGTTTCAGTTCTAAAATTTGAACGTCACATTTCACCATCAAGATACAAAATTTAAAAGTCAGATATGTGAAATGTTGTGAAATTACATTTTAGTTTACTTAGAGAAGCAAACTTTGACCCTCATGCGCCTAGAGAGCCATGAGTAGTTCATTGAGAGGAGATGCCTCCTCTCGCAGTGGCTGCCCATCCGATCAAGTCTGAATTGGACCAGGCACTGATGGAGTGTAGAGACCACTGCCTGTTATGGAAGCTTTATGTACTTCCCTTTCTTGCCAGAAACTGCACAAACCAAAGGATTCATTTGAAGCATACTGACCAGCCTGGAAAATTTACAACTAAGTGTAAGTGATTCATCCACCCAGTCCCTATGTGCTGCTACTTGGGACCCTTACACATTCCTTAACTGTTAATTATCACCTTCATGCTAATGAATGACAAATTGCTTCTGGTTGCAGAAATAACTCCAGCAGCAATTGTTAATTGTTTTACATGTTTTGTTCTTTCAGTTTTGGGATGATTTTTCACTTTCTTCAGTTAAAACTCTCTCAGACAGTGGTCTACAACCTTTTTTGTGCCATGACCTGGCAACTTGCCAGCAACACAGATCCTGCCCCCCCTGCCAGGCCCAATGTGCCCACACCTCCTGCCCACATCGTAGCCCTCCCCCTCCCCCTGCACAGCCCAGCGGGGGACTCACCTACTCAGGCGGTTCTCCTCCGCTGGGCCAGTGCACGCGTTAAGGCCTCGGCCTTCACACTAGCATGCCTAGCCTCTGCGCCGTCGCAAACCGCTTTATGGCGCTTTTGCGACATGCTGAAGCCTAGCACACTGGCACTCCAGGCGCGAGGCCCCCCCCCCCCCCATGAACTATCACAACCTACGGATTGAAGAACACTGCTCTAAGATTGTGTATCTTAACTTACTTCCCCTGGCGTTTTCTTTGGTTCCTTCTCTTTTCTTAGCTCTTGTCAGCGCTTCTATTTCTCCCCCGCTCCGCAGGCAGAGAATCTACAGTCTGTCAATGCTAATCCCAGTGCGTGCTTTCTGTCCTTCTTGAGATGATGCCACTGCCCATATACTGGCAGAGAGGGGAGGATCAATGCTGTTTAGAACCCCCATGTTATAATGGGCAATGGGCATGGAGCACATGATGCTTTCTATAAAGGTAAAGGTATCCCCTGACAATTAAGTCCAGTCGTGTCCGACTCTAGGGTGTGGTGCTCATCTCCATTTCAAAGCCGAAGAGCCAGCTTTGTCCGAAGACGCCTCCGTGGTCATGTGGCCGGCATGACTCTCCTTGCCGCAGTGCGTAGCAGTAGCGTCACTACAGGGGGGCGGAGCTGTAAGTTCTTCTGGGATCGGAGGCTCCGTTACACGGAAGAACGGAGCGCCCCGCCCCCGCACCTTCAGACCCAGTCAAAGCGGTGAATGCACGTTGTTTTCACCGCTTTGACTGGGTCTGAAGGTGCGGGGGCGGGGCGCTCCGTTCTTCCGTGTAACGGAGCCTCCGATCCCAGAAGAACTTACAGCTCCGCCCCCCTGTAGTGACGCTGCTGGCGCGTAGCATGCAGCTGGAACACGGAGCACTGTTTACCTTCCCGCAAGCGGTACCTATTTATCTACTTGCATTGACATGCTTTGGAACTGCTAGGTTGGCAGGAGCTGGCCAAGCAACGAGCGCTCACCTCGTCGCGGGAATCGAACTGCCGACCTTTCGATCGACAGCTTATGGTTCAGCGGTTTAACCCACTGCGCCACCTAATTCAACCTAATTCTTCAATTCTTGCTTTCCTTGCATACCACAGAGTGGTACACGAGAGTCTAGAAATTCCGTGGGGAGAAGTGACATCTCCACCTTTTGCTTAATATTCTAAATACACAATGAATATTCTAAATGATGAATATTTTGAGTTGTTTGTTTGTTTGTTTGTTTGAACTGAAGCTCAGAGCATCCTTCGTGTGGTGGAAACAGATTACACTTCTACCATATCACATGTTGAAACACAGCTTATGAAGAGGCTGCACTTGGACAGTAAGTGTCGTGGACGTGGATGGGCACAGTGCAGATGAGACAGGGGCTTTTAAATGTGTCAAGTGATCCTACCAATGTTGACCCCATACAACTGTGGTGAATACAAAGAAGCTACAGCCCTCTCCAATAGCTCAGAGTGCAATTTGCATGGAGAGGACAGGTTTATGTGCTTCCCCATTTGCCACTTCTCTACTCCAAGTCACCCCATTTTGTAATAAACTCAGCATTTGTGGTTTTGCGTCACATGTTTGTGGGGGACATGTAGTTGGGCCATAAGAAAGGCCAATGAGTGAACTCCATGGTTCGGTACAGATTTGAACTATGCCAAATTAGCGATCAGTTTTGGGGCATTCTTCATCAGTCAGTTACCGTAGCATTACGGGAGAGATGCTAATATCGTCTTCTCATGGAACTTAACACAGGTAGCCAGTGTAGTGGAGGTGGTGGAGTAGGGAATGCACCTACTAGTATCATGCACTGCCACCATTTCTCTGCGCCAGTAGGCTGGGATTGTAGGCCTTTGCAAGTGTTTGGAGAAGATGCAGGTAACCCATTCTGAAACCTGTCTGTCTGTCTGTCTGTCTGTCTGTCGCCAATATTCTCAAAATTTTGTTTGATTTGATTCTTTAGCCAGGGAACCTGAACCATCCGATGATGTGAAAGAAAAATTCAAGACTGTGGCCAAGTCCCTGGGCTTTGAAGAGGACAAGATTATTTACCTAAGCAAACCTGGTAATTGCAGTTGATTCAAAGGAATTATTATTTACTGCTCTGGGCGAAAGGATAACTGGGAGTATAGGATGAGGTTCTCTCATCCCTGTGAATAAGTGGCAGGAGGAAGAGCTGTTTCCCCAAGCCAACTTTTGTTGTTTTGAACAACCAAAATGATCAAAGGTTGAGCTTCCCTATGAGGAAAAGCTAAAGAATTTGGAGGAATAGATCTGTGGATAGTGTTCAGCGGAAGAGAATGGATGTCTGAGTCCTGTGGTAGGCTGTTTGGTAGAGTTCCCCTGAGGCCCTTTTCCATGCACCTTGAAGCATGTTCATCAGTTAATGTCATTTGGAGGTAGCCCAGAAAGTCCCTCTGGCCTGCTTTTGTTCCTGTAGTTACCAGAAGCAAGATGTTGGTCTACAGACTTACCACGTCTCCAAGGAGGGGTGGGGGGAGTCTGCAGCAGCAAGCCAACTGGGAATTCCAGCTCGATGTAGGGCGCACCGCCAGGGTAGCTTGGCCAAGGAGGCAGGTCAGCCCACCAAGGCTCTCTGCACCCCTGGGTTGACGGCAGCCTTCACACCTGCACAAATGCTTGCAACAGCGGGCTCCCTGATACCGCGCCTGACTTCAGCCACAGCCGCTGATCCAGCATTTCAAGCACTTCCAAGAGGGGAGGAGGAAGGGCAGGGAGACCTGGGTGAAGGATGACCTGGGGCTGAATCAGAGGTTGCACCTGGGCTTGAGGGGGCTGGATGAGAAAGGGTGGAGGACACCAGGGACTACAAAAGAAGCCAGGGTACTGATAATGCGGGCTGGTGGGTAGTAGCAGAAGGTGGCGCTGCAGGCCTCTTGGCCCGAGCTATATGGTCCCACCTAAGGATGCTGTAAAGGTCCCCACAAGGCAATGGCGGAAATGCTTCGCATGGCTAAGTGGGGATTTAAGCCCTGGTCTTTGAAATCTTAGTCTGACACTATGCATAAGTAACCACTATGGAAGGAAATGAGTGTTATATTGCCTGCTGGTTCTGCAAAACAAGCTGCTGCTGAAACTAAGCAGTTCTGTGAGGTTCTGTTCCATGGGATTGTTATGATACCTGTGAATTTCTTTTCTCCACAGGTCCGTGCCAAATTCAAGAAATGCATAGGTATAATCTAATTAACTGGAAGTGCAGGTGGAGTGGGGGGTGGCGGTAGAGAGGTCCTCTAGAGTCCATGACCTTGTTTATATAAATTGATCACAATTAGTCATCACCCCACACTTGGAAAGAAAGACAGAATAGCCTAGATCGCACACTCTTTAGATGGCATATGCATTGGGTATGAGCTGAGTTTCTTGAATTAGGATTTGAAGCACTGACTTCAAATTTGCAGTTCTGAACTGTGGTAATGTGGGATGCCGAACTTAATAATTTTAAACTACTGTTGATTTCAATGGGGTGATGTACAGTGCAATCCCAAACATTTTTAGTCTGAAGTACATCCCAGAGTTCAGTCGGACTCACAAGTCAGTGTGCGCTGGATTGCAGCTCATGCACATACTGAACTCTCCTCATTACTCACCTTTGGTTCATATCTACATGAACTGGCGGCAGCTTGCCAGCTCTTGCCCAACCCTGTCTGAAGGGAACAGAGATCTGACTTGGCATCTCGAAGGTTCACTTCAAATCCTTCTTGCCTGGTAGGTGACTGAAGCCGATTCTGACCAGGCTGACTGCAGCTGTTGCTGGGAAGCATTCCTAATTTCTTCGCAATACGATTTGGGACTTTGCAAAATCCTTCAGACAGAAGTCTCTTGACATCATCAATAAATAGATTCAGAAATCATCCTACGTCCTTGTGTGTGTATGTGTGTAGGGGGGCGGAGAGGCAGGAGAGGGATCATGAGATGAGAGAGGTGTACAGTACCTTTGAATATCACATGCTGAGGATCAACAACACATAAGAGGCTCTCTCCATTTTGCCCTGCTGCTACGTTTCCCAAACACTAGCTGAAGCTGGAGACTCAATGTCAGACTTAGTGGGCTAAAAAAGATAATAGGGCAATGTCCAACTGAACAAGAATTGGTCCATCAATGGCTAGTAGTTATGTTTGTTGTGTGGTACCTCCACGTGTAGAGGAAGTATACCTCTGAATGTCAGTTTGGTGGGGGGGGGTTTTGGGGGAGGAGTGCAATAGCGAGAGATGGGACTCACCTTGGTGCCCTGCTTGTCGGTTTGCTGAAGGCACGTGGGTGGCTGCTGTAGGAAGCAGGATGCTCAAGAAGATGGACAATTGGTCCGATCCAGCAGGGCTCTTCGTATTAGCAGTGAAAGCTGTGAACATAAGAACATAAGAAGAGCCCTGCTGGATCAGGCCAAAAGCCCATCTAGTCCAGCTTCCTGTGTCACACAGTGGCCCCACCAGATGCCTCAGGGAGCACACGAGACAACAAGATACCTGTGTCCAGTCGCCACTCCCTTGCACCTGGCACAGAGAAAACCCACTTCTAAAAACCAGGAGGTTGCTTATGGCTTGTAACCTGTGATGGTCTTTTCCTCCATGAATTTGTCCAAACCCCTTTTAAAGGCATCTAGGCCAGGTCCCATCACCACATCCTGTGGCAAGGAATTCCACAGATGAATCACACGCTGGGTAAAGAAATATTTTCTTTTGTCTGTTCTAACTCTCCCTCCACTCAATTTTAGTGCGTGTCCCCTGGTTCTGGTGTTGTGCGAGAGGGAGAAGAATTTCCCTCTATCCACTCTCTCCATCCCATGCATAATTTTATAAGTCTCAATCATGAAAAAAACATGAAAAAAACACTCATTTACAGAAACAGTCTACCTCTGAGTACTGTATACTGAGAATAAAGCAAGGGAGAGGGTTGTTTCCTTCAGCTCCTGCCAGTGGGCTTTCCATTGGGGCATCTGCTTGGCCATTGTGGGAAGCAAGATGCTGGAACAGATGCACTTTGGGTCGCATCCAGCAGCAGTCACTCACTCCCAAATCCAAGTTGGTAGAACCCCTTACAGATGCATCCTCACGAAAAACATTTTTCCAGGGTTTCTAATAATTAACATGGAACTTCTATTCTTATCCTAGCAAATAACTGCTTCTAAGCTGATCTTCTGTGAAGAGAATGAAGGGGTCATAGCTCATATTCTTTCAATGGAGAAGATCCCCAGTGAATTCCATGACAGCTCCAGTTAGGGAGAAGGTCCGACAGGTCTCCAGCAGGAGAGAATTCCACAAGGGTGGTGGCACTATCAAGAAGTCTCTGCTCCTTGTGGGTGCCTGCTGAGCCTCAGGCACCCGTAGCCAGAGCCCCAGATGAAAGACTTTGCATCTCCTCTCCTGAAAATGTGAATCTCCTCTTTTCAGACACAGCCAGGAAACTGGGGACAGGAAGTACAAAGTCACTCATGCTTCCTAGCCCTCTGATATTCTGAAATGAATCATTGTGTTTCCTTCTTGCCACCATAACCTTTGAAGGGCACACCCTGCAATGCTCCATGATGCATAAAGCAAGGAGGAGGGTTGGTCCCTTCAGCTCCCACTAGTGGGCTTTTGGGACATCTGGTTGGAAACATAGGGACACATAGGAAAGATGCACAGCAACTAGGCTTGCTAACTCATGATTCAAAAATATCTAATTGCTTAGTGGAGCCAGGTGGATGATTCAAGGGCACCTGTAAGCTTTTTGGACAGGTTTACCACTGTGCTGTAGAAAGGACTGTTCTAATTTCAAGAAGCTAATATTGGATATGTCAATATTTTCATCACTAACTGGAGAACGAAGAGTTGATTAAATATCAATTTTGGAACCTGGGCAGGGCCCCCTTGGTCATGAGGTGTTGGGATGGTTCATTTTGTGGTCAACTGGTAACTTAGTACAGTAACTTCACTTTCAGGTCATTTATGGGGTTCGGACTTTGCTTTAAAGAGATGCTGCAGCATTGCTCAGCTTATCCACTGTAGGCTGGAGATGGAATGGAGAACCTAATCCACAAGCCATAGAATAGCAATGTAAACCACTGGAGAATTCTCCTAAAAACTCCTAAAGAACCAGTTTTTGTCTGAAACTGGAAGTGTGTTGCAATCGCCGTGGAGAGCTGATCTGAAGCACAGGGTGGCCTGCAGGAGGCCGCGGGCCTCCTTGCACCCTCCGAAGGGCTGGCGTGACCCTCAGTAAGTTAAAAATAACCCAATTTTCCCCGGCGGTGGCACTATCCCAGGAGCACCGCCGCCTCGCCCTTGCATGGACTCACGGTTGCCTCTGACTCGTGGGGAGAACTTTTAGAACCGCTGGTGTACACCATACTCCCAAATGTGACCGCCCCCTGTACAATAAAATATTAGCAGTCTTATTCTCAGTCTCTCTCCTAATGACCCCTAGCACAGCATTTGCTTTCCTGTCACCATACACTGTTTTTACTGAATTATCCACCATGACTCCAAGACCTTTTTCCTGATTCATCACCTCAGACCCCATCACTGTATATGAGTTTGGGTGTTTATGCCCCAATGTGCATCACTTTTTTACACTCATTGAAACTGGACCATTTGGTTGTCCATTCGCCCAGTTTGGAGAGGGCCTTTTTTTTTTTTTAGCACCTCACAATCTGCTTTGGGTTCTAACTAATTTGATATCTTCTGCAAACTTGCTGGGTACCCTTAACTCCAGATCATTTATGCACTAGTTAAAAACACTGGTCTCAATACAGATCCTTGGGAGACTCCACTTCTCTCCAGTGGAGAAATCTGGGAGTACAGTATAAACCCTCACTTTCTCTCAATATAACCCTACGCTACATGATTGAAGTGAGGGTAAAATTAGGGGTGTGATAAAAACAAATTACCTAGAATTTTGGCAAATGATTTTCCAGGTAGTCATCAGAATGTGGACACTGGTTTTCCCTAGTATCTTTTTATTTAGTTATAGAATGATGTAAATCCTTTTCTTTACATAGTACTTCAGGACTATTTAACCAAGATACATTTTCTTATTTTGGCATTTATCAGGACATTTCAGTTTATGTAACTAAAAATACAGTATATCATTATCTGTAATCAGTCCATCTTCCCAAGAGTGGAATTCCATCTTGCGACCATTCTCTGTGTGCTCCACCTTTCTCTTGGCTAAGGTGATACTGGTATCCTCTGCATTTTCTTTTTCTTCTCTTCTTTCTTGCCCATAACTATGACAAAGTTTCTCCTCTTTTTTTGCGATCAGCATTGGCTCCCTTTCCCTTATACCATTCCATGAAAAATCCTACTTCTTATGAGCTGCAGCTGCAATGGGCGACAAAGCTCCAGCTGGCATTGCCTCCTTCTACCCTGGCCACTGCTTTCCATTCATGGCACCTGGTTCATAACACCAAAACTAGGGGACATCCATTAAAATTGAGTGGCGGGAGAATTAGAACAGACAAAAGAAAATATGTCTTTTACCCAGCGTGTAGTTAATCTGTGGAACTCCTTGCTACAGGATGTGGTGATAGCACCTGGCCTGGATGCCTTTAAAAGGGGATTGGACAGAGTTATGGAGGAGGAATCCATCACAGATTACAAGCCATGACGGCGATATGCAACCTCCTGGTTCTAGTCGTAGGCTAGCTCTTAATGCCAGATGCAAGGGAGTGGCAACAGGATCTTGTGTGCTCCCTGAAGCATTTGGTGGGCCCCTGTGAGATAAGGAAGCTGAACTAGATGGGTCTTTGGCCTGATCCAGCAGGGCCCTTCTGATGTTCCGATGTGCCAGTTTTCAGAAGATGCCCACCAATCAAAGTTCATATATCCATGGCACTAAGGCTCTTCATGAACTGCTATGTGGGGAGATCCAATCACAGGTTATCCCCCGCAGAGCACACTGTGATGGGCAGAGTGTGCCAGTTTTTAAAAGAGATGCCCACCAGGAAAACGTCTTCTGAAAATAACTCGTTTCATCTTTTTCCTCCTGCAAAACTGGCTGTCTCAAGACAGGGTGGATTTGCTTCGATGAACTTTGGGAACGTAACTGGAAGGATATAAAATGAGGTGGCAGCAAGGAGCCGAGATCTCCATTGCAAAGGCTTCCCCAGCTGCTTCGAAGAAAGGATCATCGTGAGTATGAAGGGTGCATTGTGGAGCGTTGCGTTGGCTTTTGCGATCGTGCTCCAGGTGGCAGCTGACATTCCCATACAGTCCGACCTTGACATCTCAAAGGTACAGCTAAAGGATTTCCAAATTGGGATTGCAACCCAAAATGGGAACAAAGCACAGAATACTAGTAGTACAGTACTTTGCAACCATGCACCAGGAGTCATTTGCTTTGCCAGCCCAGCTCCATTTCTATCTAAGATCTGGTGTTTGTTGCATGGCTGCAGCAGCAGGAAAAGTGGAGCTGTTTGAACTTCCACCTCTAATGCAGAGGTTAAGGCACAGAGGCCATAATAATGAACCAATGAGTTCACACCACATTTTCAGAAACCTCCTTAGGCCTTGAAACCCTAGGTATGCTGGCCAAGAAGGAGATGATGTGGATGATCCAGTATTCCCTTCGCCTTCCTTGGGCCTTGACTGCTCCAATCTAGAGGATGTGTTCTGCTATGACTGACAGAGTGGTAGCTGTGATAGTCTGTGGCAGGAAAGGTGCTACAAAACTCTTCATCACTATTAGTGACTGCTGGCTCTCACTATGGGTGGCAGTTTGGCGGTTTGCCAGATTTTGAATGGATGCTCAGAAGTCTTGAAATGGCACTTCCAGTTCTTGTGACCAGTGTTTATGTACAGTGCTGTTGGTTGCAGGCTAACAGTAGAATCATAGCTTTACATATTATTAAACTATCAACATGCATGCCATCAGTTCAGGACTTGCTGGTACAGGGTGATCATGCTCCAGGACTGTGTGGAAGACAGAGGGTGGGTTGGCGACAACAAGGGCAGGGCCTTTTCTGTGGCAGCACCATGACTTTGGAACTCCCTTGCAATAGAGTTGAGAATTGCCTCCTCCCTGGTGACCTTCCAATGGAGGCTGAAGAGCTTTCTGGTTAAGTTAGCCTTTTCCATGATCTTTTTTCTCTGTCCTCCAACAGGCTGCCTCCCCATTTTTATTCTTCTGTCTGTTATATGTGCTGATTTTTATCAATGGCTTTTATTGAATGTGCTCTATTTTATGTTTTGAATTACTGGTATATTTAGTTACTTATGAGCTGCTTGAGACATCTTAGTTTTCAAGAAGAAAGGCAGCATATAAATCTTTTAAATAAATTTAATCAAATATGTTTATGTGATCTTCATTTTACTGACTGCATCAAATAGCCTATCTGGATATGAGACTAATAATAAACCCTTTTTCTAGATTGCTGGTGATTGGTACTCCGTTGCAGTGGTCGTAGATTTGGGAGAAGTGAATTCTACCCAGGGCAATCGCTTTAAAGTGGTGGAAGCAAAGAATGGAGACGCGATTATTATAAAACAGTTTCCTGAGTAAGTTCCTTTGAATCGCTGTAATCAAAAACTCCCCTTTGCTAATGTGGTAATCATTCCTTAAAGGGGATATTTGTGAGTGAACCACACACATTTTGCATCTTGCATTCTGCATGTTCATATGGGCAGAAGATTAAAGGCTGAACAACAACAAATCATAAGAACATAAGAACATAAGATCCTGCTGGATCAGGCCAAAGGCCCATCTAGTCCAGCTTCCTGTAGTGGCCCCACCAGATGCCTCAGGGAGCACACAGCCAACAAGATAACCTGTTTCCTGCTGCCACTCCCCTGCACCTGGCACAGAGAAAACCTACTTCTAAAACCAGGAGGTTGCTTATGGCTTGTAACCTGTGATGGTCTTTTCCTCCATGAATCTGTCCAAACCCCTTTTAAAGGCATCTAGGCCAGGTGCCATCACCACATCCTGTGGCAAGGAGTTCCACAGATGAATTACACGCTGGGTAAAGAAATATTTTCTTTTATCCGTTCTAATTCTCCCTCCACTCAATTTTAGTGCATGTCCCCTGGTTCTGGTGTTGTGCGAGAGGGAGAAGAATTTCCCTCTATCCACTCCATCCCATGCATAATTTTATACGTCTCAATCATGTCCCCCCTCAGGCACCTTTTTTCTAGGCTGAAAAGCCTCAGACGCTGTAGCCTTTCCTCATAAGGGAGGTGCTCCAGCCCACGAATCATTCTGGTCGCTCTTTTCTGCACCTTTTCCAATTCAACTATATCCTTTTTGAGGTGTGGTGACCAGAACTGGACACAATACTCCAGATGTGGCCTTACCATCGATTTGTACAAAGGCATAATGATATTGGCCATTTTATTCTCAATCCCTTTTTTAATGATCTTGAGCATGGAATTGGCCTTCTTCACAGCTGCCGCACACTGGGTCAACACTTTCATCGACCTGTCCACCAGCACCCCAAGATCTCTCTCTTGAAAACCATTCGTGTTTGTGGGGTCGCAAGCGTAGGGGACAGGGCCCCCGCCCCAAAACGCTGCCCTGGCTCCACCAGTTTTCCCCACGAGTTGGAAAGCACTTCGATTGGCTGATAGCCCTCCTCTCATCCCATTGGTGAAACACATTACTCCACGTCTTGCCCTCACTTCTGATTGGCCGGCCAAACATCAGCATGGTCCACGACCGATCGCAACGGAACTCGGGAGAGCATGGCTCTCCCGCGTTCCGTGGCAATCGGTTAAAAAGGAAGTCACACCGCTCCGCACACACCGCATGCGCCCGGGACGCACCGGAATTTGTGCGGTGTAGATCAGCCTTAAGCATGAAGAAAGCAGACCTGAAATGAATCCACTCTCCAAAATAAAATTATCCTCTGAGTTCCTCTCTGTAAATGTTTATGGTCAATATTCTCTGGATTTGTGAAGATTGTACTAATATTTGATCCTCTATTCAGACATTTGACATTCTAAGATTTTTCAGGAGCATCTAAGGTTTGATAGGGACATGTCACTCCAGCAACATTTCATGCAAATGGATGAATTGCATTATAATTTGATAACATGACCTATTATAAAATGGCTGACTTTCACATCTTGAAATCAAGTTTCAGTTCTAAAATTTGAACGTCACATTTCACCATCAAGATACAAAATTTAAAAGTCAGATATGTGAAATGTTGTGAAATTACATTTTAGTTTACTTAGAGAAGCAAACTTTGACCCTCATGCGCCTAGAGAGCCATGAGTAGTTCATTGAGAGGAGATGCCTCCTCTCGCAGTGGCTGCCCATCCGATCAAGTCTGAATTGGACCAGGCACTGATGGAGTGTAGAGACCACTGCCTGTTATGGAAGCTTTATGTACTTCCCTTTCTTGCCAGAAACTGCACAAACCAAAGGATTCATTTGAAGCATACTGACCAGCCTGGAAAATTTACAACTAAGTGTAAGTGATTCATCCACCCAGTCCCTATGTGCTGCTACTTGGGACCCTTACACATTCCTTAACTGTTAATTATCACCTTCATGCTAATGAATGACAAATTGCTTCTGGTTGCAGAAATAACTCCAGCAGCAATTGTTAATTGTTTTACATGTTTTGTTCTTTCAGTTTTGGGATGATTTTTCACTTTCTTCAGTTAAAACTCTCTCAGACAGTGGTCTACAACCTTTTTTGTGCCATGACCTGGCAACTTGCCAGCAACACAGATCCTGCCCCCCCTGCCAGGCCCAATGTGCCCACACCTCCTGCCCACATCGTAGCCCTCCCCCTCCCCCTGCACAGCCCAGCGGGGGACTCACCTACTCAGGCGGTTCTCCTCCGCTGGGCCAGTGCACGCGTTAAGGCCTCGGCCTTCACACTAGCATGCCTAGCCTCTGCGCCGTCGCAAACCGCTTTATGGCGCTTTTGCGACATGCTGAAGCCTAGCACACTGGCACTCCAGGCGCGAGGCCCCCCCCCCCCCCATGAACTATCACAACCTACGGATTGAAGAACACTGCTCTAAGATTGTGTATCTTAACTTACTTCCCCTGGCGTTTTCTTTGGTTCCTTCTCTTTTCTTAGCTCTTGTCAGCGCTTCTATTTCTCCCCCGCTCCGCAGGCAGAGAGTCTACAGTCTGTCAATGCTAATCCCAGTGCGTGCTTTCTGTCCTTCTTGAGATGATGCCACTGCCCATATACTGGCAGAGAGGGGAGGATCAATGCTGTTTAGAACCCCCATGTTATAATGGGCAATGGGCATGGAGCACATGATGCTTTCTATAAAGGTAAAGGTATCCCCTGACAATTAAGTCCAGTCGTGTCCGACTCTAGGGTGTGGTGCTCATCTCCATTTCAAAGCCGAAGAGCCAGCTTTGTCCAAAGACGCCTCCGTGGTCATGTGGCCGGCATGACTCTCCTTGCCGCAGTGCGTAGCAGTAGCGTCACTACAGGGGGGCGGAGCTGTAAGTTCTTCTGGGATCGGAGGCTCCGTTACACGGAAGAACGGAGCGCCCCGCCCCCGCACCTTCAGACCCAGTCAAAGCGGTGAATGCACGTTGTTTTCACCGCTTTGACTGGGTCTGAAGGTGCGGGGGCGGGGCGCTCCGTTCTTCCGTGTAACGGAGCCTCCGATCCCAGAAGAACTTACAGCTCCGCCCCCCTGTAGTGACGCTGCTGGCGCGTAGCATGCAGCTGGAACACGGAGCACTGTTTACCTTCCCGCAAGCGGTACCTATTTATCTACTTGCATTGACATGCTTTGGAACTGCTAGGTTGGCAGGAGCTGGCCAAGCAACGAGCGCTCACCTCGTCGCGGGAATCGAACTGCCGACCTTTCGATCGACAGCTTATGGTTCAGCGGTTTAACCCACTGCGCCACCTAATTCAACCTAATTCTTCAATTCTTGCTTTCCTTGCATACCACAGAGTGGTACACGAGAGTCTAGAAATTCCGTGGGGAGAAGTGACATCTCCACCTTTTGCTTAATATTCTAAATACACAATGAATATTCTAAATGATGAATATTTTGAGTTGTTTGTTTGTTTGTTTGTTTGAACTGAAGCTCAGAGCATCCTTCGTGTGGTGGAAACAGATTACACTTCTACCATATCACATGTTGAAACACAGCTTATGAAGAGGCTGCACTTGGACAGTAAGTGTCGTGGACGTGGATGGGCACAGTGCAGATGAGACAGGGGCTTTTAAATGTGTCAAGTGATCCTACCAATGTTGACCCCATACAACTGTGGTGAATACAAAGAAGCTACAGCCCTCTCCAATAGCTCAGAGTGCAATTTGCATGGAGAGGACAGGTTTATGTGCTTCCCCATTTGCCACTTCTCTACTCCAAGTCACCCCATTTTGTAATAAACTCAGCATTTGTGGTTTTGCGTCACATGTTTGTGGGGGACATGTAGTTGGGCCATAAGAAAGGCCAATGAGTGAACTCCATGGTTCGGTACAGATTTGAACTATGCCAAATTAGCGATCAGTTTTGGGGCATTCTTCATCAGTCAGTTACCGTAGCATTACGGGAGAGATGCTAATATCGTCTTCTCATGGAACTCAACACAGGTAGCCAGTGTAGTGGAGGTGGTGGAGTAGGGAATGCACCTACTAGTATCATGCACTGCCACCATTTCTCTGCGCCAGTAGGCTGGGATTGTAGGCCTTTGCAAGAGTTTGGAGAAGATGCAGGTAACCCATTCTGAAACCTGTCTGTCTGTCTGTCTGTCTGTCTGTCGCCAATATTCTCAAAATTTTGTTTGATTTGATTCTTTAGCCAGGGAACCTGAACCATCCGATGATGTGAAAGAAAAATTCAAGACTGTGGCCAAGTCCCTGGGCTTTGAAGAGGACAAGATTATTTACCTAAGCAAACCTGGTAATTGCAGTTGATTCAAAGGAATTATTATTTACTGCTCTGGGCGAAAGGATAACTGGGAGTATAGGATGAGGTTCTCTCATCCCTGTGAATAAGTGGCAGGAGGAAGAGCTGTTTCCCCAAGCCAACTTTTGTTGTTTTGAACAACCAAAATGATCAAAGGTTGAGCTTCCCTATGAGGAAAAGCTAAAGAATTTGGAGGAATAGATCTGTGGATAGTGTTCAGCGGAAGAGAATGGATGTCTGAGTCCTGTGGTAGGCTGTTTGGTAGAGTTCCCCTGAGGCCCTTTTCCATGCACCTTGAAGCATGTTCATCAGTTAATGTCATTTGGAGGTAGCCCAGAAAGTCCCTCTGGCCTGCTTTTGTTCCTGTAGTTACCAGAAGCAAGATGTTGGTCTACAGACTTACCACGTCTCCAAGGAGGGGTGGGGGGAGTCTGCAGCAGCAAGCCAACTGGGAATTCCAGCTCGATGTAGGGCGCACCGCCAGGGTAGCTTGGCCAAGGAGGCAGGTCAGCCCACCAAGGCTCTCTGCACCCCTGGGTTGACGGCAGCCTTCACACCTGCACAAATGCTTGCAACAGCGGGCTCCCTGATACCGCGCCTGACTTCAGCCACAGCCGCTGATCCAGCATTTCAAGCACTTCCAAGAGGGGAGGAGGAAGGGCAGGGAGACCTGGGTGAAGGATGACCTGGGGCTGAATCAGAGGTTGCACCTGGGCTTGAGGGGGCTGGATGAGAAAGGGTGGAGGACACCAGGGACTACAAAAGAAGCCAGGGTACTGATAATGCGGGCTGGTGGGTAGTAGCAGAAGGTGGCGCTGCAGGCCTCTTGGCCCGAGCTATATGGTCCCACCTAAGGATGCTGTAAAGGTCCCCACAAGGCAATGGCGGAAATGCTTCGCATGGCTAAGTGGGGATTTAAGCCCTGGTCTTTGAAATCTTAGTCTGACACTATGCATAAGTAACCACTATGGAAGGAAATGAGTGTTATATTGCCTGCTGGTTCTGCAAAACAAGCTGCTGCTGAAACTAAGCAGTTCTGTGAGGTTCTGTTCCATGGGATTGTTATGATACCTGAATTTCTTTTCTTCCACAGGTCCGTGCCCAAATTCAAGAAATGCATAGGTATAATCTAATTAACTGGAAGTGCAGGTGGAGTGGGGGGTGGCGGTAGAGAGGTCCTCTAGAGTCCATGACCTTGTTTATATAAATTGATCACAATTAGTCATCACCCCACACTTGGAAAGAAAGACAGAATAGCCTAGATCGCACACTCTTTAGATGGCATATGCATTGGGTATGAGCTGAGTTTCTTGAATTAGGATTTGAAGCACTGACTTCAAATTTGCAGTTCTGAACTGTGGTAATGTGGGATGCCGAACTTAATAATTTTAAACTACTGTTGATTTCAATGGGGTGATGTACAGTGCAATCCCAAACATTTTTAGTCTGAAGTACATCCCAGAGTTCAGTCGGACTCACAAGTCAGTGTGCGCTGGATTGCAGCTCATGCACATACTGAACTCTCCTCATTACTCACCTTTGGTTCATATCTACATGAACTGGCGGCAGCTTGCCAGCTCTTGCCCAACCCTGTCTGAAGGGAACAGAGATCTGACTTGGCATCTCGAAGGTTCACTTCAAATCCTTCTTGCCTGGTAGGTGACTGAAGCCGATTCTGACCAGGCTGACTGCAGCTGTTGCTGGGAAGCATTCCTAATTTCTTCGCAATACGATTTGGGACTTTGCAAAATCCTTCAGACAGAAGTCTCTTGACATCATCAATAAATAGATTCAGAAATCATCCTACGTCCTTGTGTGTGTATGTGTGTAGGGGGGCGGAGAGGCAGGAGAGGGATCATGAGATGAGAGAGGTGTACAGTACCTTTGAATATCACATGCTGAGGATCAACAACACATAAGAGGCTCTCTCCATTTTGCCCTGCTGCTACGTTTCCCAAACACTAGCTGAAGCTGGAGACTCAATGTCAGACTTAGTGGGCTAAAAAAGATAATAGGGCAATGTCCAACTGAACAAGAATTGGTCCATCAATGGCTAGTAGTTATGTTTGTTGTGTGGTACCTCCACGTGTAGAGGAAGTATACCTCTGAATGTCAGTTTGGTGGGGGGGGGTTTTGGGGGAGGAGTGCAATAGCGAGAGATGGGACTCACCTTGGTGCCCTGCTTGTCGGTTTGCTGAAGGCACGTGGGTGGCTGCTGTAGGAAGCAGGATGCTCAAGAAGATGGACAATTGGTCCGATCCAGCAGGGCTCTTCGTATTAGCAGTGAAAGCTGTGAACATAAGAACATAAGAAGAGCCCTGCTGGATCAGGCCAAAAGCCCATCTAGTCCAGCTTCCTGTGTCACACAGTGGCCCCACCAGATGCCTCAGGGAGCACACGAGACAACAAGATACCTGTGTCCAGTCGCCACTCCCTTGCACCTGGCACAGAGAAAACCCACTTCTAAAAACCAGGAGGTTGCTTATGGCTTGTAACCTGTGATGGTCTTTTCCTCCATGAATTTGTCCAAACCCCTTTTAAAGGCATCTAGGCCAGGTCCCATCACCACATCCTGTGGCAAGGAATTCCACAGATGAATCACACGCTGGGTAAAGAAATATTTTCTTTTGTCTGTTCTAACTCTCCCTCCACTCAATTTTAGTGCGTGTCCCCTGGTTCTGGTGTTGTGCGAGAGGGAGAAGAATTTCCCTCTATCCACTCTCTCCATCCCATGCATAATTTTATAAGTCTCAATCATGAAAAAAACATGAAAAAAACACTCATTTACAGAAACAGTCTACCTCTGAGTACTGTATACTGAGAATAAAGCAAGGGAGAGGGTTGTTTCCTTCAGCTCCTGCCAGTGGGCTTTCCATTGGGGCATCTGCTTGGCCATTGTGGGAAGCAAGATGCTGGAACAGATGCACTTTGGGTCGCATCCAGCAGCAGTCACTCACTCCCAAATCCAAGTTGGTAGAACCCCTTACAGATGCATCCTCACGAAAAACATTTTTCCAGGGTTTCTAATAATTAACATGGAACTTCTATTCTTATCCTAGCAAATAACTGCTTCTAAGCTGATCTTCTGTGAAGAGAATGAAGGGGTCATAGCTCATATTCTTTCAATGGAGAAGATCCCCAGTGAATTCCATGACAGCTCCAGTTAGGGAGAAGGTCCGACAGGTCTCCAGCAGGAGAGAATTCCACAAGGGTGGTGGCACTATCAAGAAGTCTCTGCTCCTTGTGGGTGCCTGCTGAGCCTCAGGCACCCGTAGCCAGAGCCCCAGATGAAAGACTTTGCATCTCCTCTCCTGAAAATGTGAATCTCCTCTTTTCAGACACAGCCAGGAAACTGGGGACAGGAAGTACAAAGTCACTCATGCTTCCTAGCCCTCTGATATTCTGAAATGAATCATTGTGTTTCCTTCTTGCCACCATAACCTTTGAAGGGCACACCCTGCAATGCTCCATGATGCATAAAGCAAGGAGGAGGGTTGGTCCCTTCAGCTCCCACTAGTGGGCTTTTGGGACATCTGGTTGGAAACATAGGGACACATAGGAAAGATGCACAGCAACTAGGCTTGCTAACTCATGATTCAAAAATATCTAATTGCTTAGTGGAGCCAGGTGGATGATTCAAGGGCACCTGTAAGCTTTTTGGACAGGTTTACCACTGTGCTGTAGAAAGGACTGTTCTAATTTCAAGAAGCTAATATTGGATATGTCAATATTTTCATCACTAACTGGAGAACGAAGAGTTGATTAAATATCAATTTTGGAACCTGGGCAGGGCCCCCTTGGTCATGAGGTGTTGGGATGGTTCATTTTGTGGTCAACTGGTAACTTAGTACAGTAACTTCACTTTCAGGTCATTTATGGGGTTCGGACTTTGCTTTAAAGAGATGCTGCAGCATTGCTCAGCTTATCCACTGTAGGCTGGAGATGGAATGGAGAACCTAATCCACAAGCCATAGAATAGCAATGTAAACCACTGGAGAATTCTCCTAAAAACTCCTAAAGAACCAGTTTTTGTCTGAAACTGGAAGTGTGTTGCAATCGCCGTGGAGAGCTGATCTGAAGCACAGGGTGGCCTGCAGGAGGCCGCGGGCCTCCTTGCACCCTCCGAAGGGCTGGCGTGACCCTCAGTAAGTTAAAAATAACCCAATTTTCCCCGGCGGTGGCACTATCCCAGGAGCACCGCCGCCTCGCCCTTGCATGGACTCACGGTTGCCTCTGACTCGTGGGGAGAACTTTTAGAACCGCTGGTGTACACCATACTCCCAAATGTGACCGCCCCCTGTACAATAAAATATTAGCAGTCTTATTCTCAGTCTCTCTCCTAATGACCCCTAGCACAGCATTTGCTTTCCTGTCACCATACACTGTTTTTACTGAATTATCCACCATGACTCCAAGACCTTTTTCCTGATTCATCACCTCAGACCCCATCACTGTATATGAGTTTGGGTGTTTATGCCCCAATGTGCATCACTTTTTTACACTCATTGAAACTGGACCATTTGGTTGTCCATTCGCCCAGTTTGGAGAGGGCCTTTTTTTTTTTTTAGCACCTCACAATCTGCTTTGGGTTCTAACTAATTTGATATCTTCTGCAAACTTGCTGGGTACCCTTAACTCCAGATCATTTATGCACTAGTTAAAAACACTGGTCTCAATACAGATCCTTGGGAGACTCCACTTCTCTCCAGTGGAGAAATCTGGGAGTACAGTATAAACCCTCACTTTCTCTCAATATAACCCTACGCTACATGATTGAAGTGAGGGTAAAATTAGGGGTGTGATAAAAACAAATTACCTAGAATTTTGGCAAATGATTTTCCAGGTAGTCATCAGAATGTGGACACTGGTTTTCCCTAGTATCTTTTTATTTAGTTATAGAATGATGTAAATCCTTTTCTTTACATAGTACTTCAGGACTATTTAACCAAGATACATTTTCTTATTTTGGCATTTATCAGGACATTTCAGTTTATGTAACTAAAAATACAGTATATCATTATCTGTAATCAGTCCATCTTCCCAAGAGTGGAATTCCATCTTGCGACCATTCTCTGTGTGCTCCACCTTTCTCTTGGCTAAGGTGATACTGGTATCCTCTGCATTTTCTTTTTCTTCTCTTCTTTCTTGCCCATAACTATGACAAAGTTTCTCCTCTTTTTTTGCGATCAGCATTGGCTCCCTTTCCCTTATACCATTCCATGAAAAATCCTACTTCTTATGAGCTGCAGCTGCAATGGGCGACAAAGCTCCAGCTGGCATTGCCTCCTTCTACCCTGGCCACTGCTTTCCATTCATGGCACCTGGTTCATAACACCAAAACTAGGGGACATCCATTAAAATTGAGTGGCGGGAGAATTAGAACAGACAAAAGAAAATATGTCTTTTACCCAGCGTGTAGTTAATCTGTGGAACTCCTTGCTACAGGATGTGGTGATAGCACCTGGCCTGGATGCCTTTAAAAGGGGATTGGACAGAGTTATGGAGGAGGAATCCATCACAGATTACAAGCCATGACGGCGATATGCAACCTCCTGGTTCTAGTCGTAGGCTAGCTCTTAATGCCAGATGCAAGGGAGTGGCAACAGGATCTTGTGTGCTCCCTGAAGCATTTGGTGGGCCCCTGTGAGATAAGGAAGCTGAACTAGATGGGTCTTTGGCCTGATCCAGCAGGGCCCTTCTGATGTTCCGATGTGCCAGTTTTCAGAAGATGCCCACCAATCAAAGTTCATATATCCATGGCACTAAGGCTCTTCATGAACTGCTATGTGGGGAGATCCAATCACAGGTTATCCCCCGCAGAGCACACTGTGATGGGCAGAGTGTGCCAGTTTTTAAAAGAGATGCCCACCAGGAAAACGTCTTCTGAAAATAACTCGTTTCATCTTTTTCCTCCTGCAAAACTGGCTGTCTCAAGACAGGGTGGATTTGCTTCGATGAACTTTGGGAACGTAACTGGAAGGATATAAAATGAGGTGGCAGCAAGGAGCCGAGATCTCCATTGCAAAGGCTTCCCCAGCTGCTTCGAAGAAAGGATCATCGTGAGTATGAAGGGTGCATTGTGGAGCGTTGCGTTGGCTTTTGCGATCGTGCTCCAGGTGGCAGCTGACATTCCCATACAGTCCGACCTTGACATCTCAAAGGTACAGCTAAAGGATTTCCAAATTGGGATTGCAACCCAAAATGGGAACAAAGCACAGAATACTAGTAGTACAGTACTTTGCAACCATGCACCAGGAGTCATTTGCTTTGCCAGCCCAGCTCCATTTCTATCTAAGATCTGGTGTTTGTTGCATGGCTGCAGCAGCAGGAAAAGTGGAGCTGTTTGAACTTCCACCTCTAATGCAGAGGTTAAGGCACAGAGGCCATAATAATGAACCAATGAGTTCACACCACATTTTCAGAAACCTCCTTAGGCCTTGAAACCCTAGGTATGCTGGCCAAGAAGGAGATGATGTGGATGATCCAGTATTCCCTTCGCCTTCCTTGGGCCTTGACTGCTCCAATCTAGAGGATGTGTTCTGCTATGACTGACAGAGTGGTAGCTGTGATAGTCTGTGGCAGGAAAGGTGCTACAAAACTCTTCATCACTATTAGTGACTGCTGGCTCTCACTATGGGTGGCAGTTTGGCGGCTTGCCAGATTTTGAATGGATGCTCAGAAGTCTTGAAATGGCACTTCCAGTTCTTGTGACCAGTGTTTATGTACAGTGCTGTTGGTTGCAGGCTAACAGTAGAATCATAGCTTTACATATTATTAAACTATCAACATGCATGCCATCAGTTCAGGACTTGCTGGTACAGGGTGATCATGCTCCAGGACTGTGTGGAAGACAGAGGGTGGGTTGGCGACAACAAGGGCAGGGCCTTTTCTGTGGCAGCACCATGACTTTGGAACTCCCTTGCAATAGAGTTGAGAATTGCCTCCTCCCTGGTGACCTTCCAATGGAGGCTGAAGAGCTTTCTGGTTAAGTTAGCCTTTTCCATGATCTTTTTTCTCTGTCCTCCAACAGGCTGCCTCCCCATTTTTATTCTTCTGTCTGTTATATGTGCTGATTTTTATCAATGGCTTTTATTGAATGTGCTCTATTTTATGTTTTGAATTACTGGTATATTTAGTTACTTATGAGCTGCTTGAGACATCTTAGTTTTCAAGAAGAAAGGCAGCATATAAATCTTTTAAATAAATTTAATCAAATATGTTTATGTGATCTTCATTTTACTGACTGCATCAAATAGCCTATCTGGATATGAGACTAATAATAAACCCTTTTTCTAGATTGCTGGTGATTGGTACTCCGTTGCAGTGGTCGTAGATTTGGGAGAAGTGAATTCTACCCAGGGCAATCGCTTTAAAGTGGTGGAAGCAAAGAATGGAGACGCGATTATTATAAAACAGTTTCCTGAGTAAGTTCCTTTGAATCGCTGTAATCAAAAACTCCCCTTTGCTAATGTGGTAATCATTCCTTAAAGGGGATATTTGTGAGTGAACCACACACATTTTGCATCTTGCATTCTGCATGTTCATATGGGCAGAAGATTAAAGGCTGAACAACAACAAATCATAAGAACATAAGAACATAAGATCCTGCTGGATCAGGCCAAAGGCCCATCTAGTCCAGCTTCCTGTAGTGGCCCCACCAGATGCCTCAGGGAGCACACAGCCAACAAGATAACCTGTTTCCTGCTGCCACTCCCCTGCACCTGGCACAGAGAAAACCTACTTCTAAAACCAGGAGGTTGCTTATGGCTTGTAACCTGTGATGGTCTTTTCCTCCATGAATCTGTCCAAACCCCTTTTAAAGGCATCTAGGCCAGGTGCCATCACCACATCCTGTGGCAAGGAGTTCCACAGATGAATTACACGCTGGGTAAAGAAATATTTTCTTTTATCCGTTCTAATTCTCCCTCCACTCAATTTTAGTGCATGTCCCCTGGTTCTGGTGTTGTGCGAGAGGGAGAAGAATTTCCCTCTATCCACTCCATCCCATGCATAATTTTATACGTCTCAATCATGTCCCCCCTCAGGCACCTTTTTTCTAGGCTGAAAAGCCTCAGACGCTGTAGCCTTTCCTCATAAGGGAGGTGCTCCAGCCCACGAATCATTCTGGTCGCTCTTTTCTGCACCTTTTCCAATTCAACTATATCCTTTTTGAGGTGTGGTGACCAGAACTGGACACAATACTCCAGATGTGGCCTTACCATCGATTTGTACAAAGGCATAATGATATTGGCCATTTTATTCTCAATCCCTTTTTTAATGATCTTGAGCATGGAATTGGCCTTCTTCACAGCTGCCGCACACTGGGTCAACACTTTCATCGACCTGTCCACCAGCACCCCAAGATCTCTCTCTTGAAAACCATTCGTGTTTGTGGGGTCGCAAGCGTAGGGGACAGGGCCCCCGCCCCAAAACGCTGCCCTGGCTCCACCAGTTTTCCCCACGAGTTGGAAAGCACTTCGATTGGCTGATAGCCCTCCTCTCATCCCATTGGTGAAACACATTACTCCACGTCTTGCCCTCACTTCTGATTGGCCGGCCAAACATCAGCATGGTCCACGACCGATCGCAACGGAACTCGGGAGAGCATGGCTCTCCCGCGTTCCGTGGCAATCGGTTAAAAAGGAAGTCACACCGCTCCGCACACACCGCATGCGCCCGGGACGCACCGGAATTTGTGCGGTGTAGATCAGCCTTAAGCATGAAGAAAGCAGACCTGAAATGAATCCACTCTCCAAAATAAAATTATCCTCTGAGTTCCTCTCTGTAAATGTTTATGGTCAATATTCTCTGGATTTGTGAAGATTGTACTAATATTTGATCCTCTATTCAGACATTTGACATTCTAAGATTTTTCAGGAGCATCTAAGGTTTGATAGGGACATGTCACTCCAGCAACATTTCATGCAAATGGATGAATTGCATTATAATTTGATAACATGACCTATTATAAAATGGCTGACTTTCACATCTTGAAATCAAGTTTCAGTTCTAAAATTTGAACGTCACATTTCACCATCAAGATACAAAATTTAAAAGTCAGATATGTGAAATGTTGTGAAATTACATTTTAGTTTACTTAGAGAAGCAAACTTTGACCCTCATGCGCCTAGAGAGCCATGAGTAGTTCATTGAGAGGAGATGCCTCCTCTCGCAGTGGCTGCCCATCCGATCAAGTCTGAATTGGACCAGGCACTGATGGAGTGTAGAGACCACTGCCTGTTATGGAAGCTTTATGTACTTCCCTTTCTTGCCAGAAACTGCACAAACCAAAGGATTCATTTGAAGCATACTGACCAGCCTGGAAAATTTACAACTAAGTGTAAGTGATTCATCCACCCAGTCCCTATGTGCTGCTACTTGGGACCCTTACACATTCCTTAACTGTTAATTATCACCTTCATGCTAATGAATGACAAATTGCTTCTGGTTGCAGAAATAACTCCAGCAGCAATTGTTAATTGTTTTACATGTTTTGTTCTTTCAGTTTTGGGATGATTTTTCACTTTCTTCAGTTAAAACTCTCTCAGACAGTGGTCTACAACCTTTTTTGTGCCATGACCTGGCAACTTGCCAGCAACACAGATCCTGCCCCCCCTGCCAGGCCCAATGTGCCCACACCTCCTGCCCACATCGTAGCCCTCCCCCTCCCCCTGCACAGCCCAGCGGGGGACTCACCTACTCAGGCGGTTCTCCTCCGCTGGGCCAGTGCACGCGTTAAGGCCTCGGCCTTCACACTAGCATGCCTAGCCTCTGCGCCGTCGCAAACCGCTTTATGGCGCTTTTGCGACATGCTGAAGCCTAGCACACTGGCACTCCAGGCGCGAGGCCCCCCCCCCCCCCATGAACTATCACAACCTACGGATTGAAGAACACTGCTCTAAGATTGTGTATCTTAACTTACTTCCCCTGGCGTTTTCTTTGGTTCCTTCTCTTTTCTTAGCTCTTGTCAGCGCTTCTATTTCTCCCCCGCTCCGCAGGCAGAGAGTCTACAGTCTGTCAATGCTAATCCCAGTGCGTGCTTTCTGTCCTTCTTGAGATGATGCCACTGCCCATATACTGGCAGAGAGGGGAGGATCAATGCTGTTTAGAACCCCCATGTTATAATGGGCAATGGGCATGGAGCACATGATGCTTTCTATAAAGGTAAAGGTATCCCCTGACAATTAAGTCCAGTCGTGTCCGACTCTAGGGTGTGGTGCTCATCTCCATTTCAAAGCCGAAGAGCCAGCTTTGTCCAAAGACGCCTCCGTGGTCATGTGGCCGGCATGACTCTCCTTGCCGCAGTGCGTAGCAGTAGCGTCACTACAGGGGGGCGGAGCTGTAAGTTCTTCTGGGATCGGAGGCTCCGTTACACGGAAGAACGGAGCGCCCCGCCCCCGCACCTTCAGACCCAGTCAAAGCGGTGAATGCACGTTGTTTTCACCGCTTTGACTGGGTCTGAAGGTGCGGGGGCGGGGCGCTCCGTTCTTCCGTGTAACGGAGCCTCCGATCCCAGAAGAACTTACAGCTCCGCCCCCCTGTAGTGACGCTGCTGGCGCGTAGCATGCAGCTGGAACACGGAGCACTGTTTACCTTCCCGCAAGCGGTACCTATTTATCTACTTGCATTGACATGCTTTGGAACTGCTAGGTTGGCAGGAGCTGGCCAAGCAACGAGCGCTCACCTCGTCGCGGGAATCGAACTGCCGACCTTTCGATCGACAGCTTATGGTTCAGCGGTTTAACCCACTGCGCCACCTAATTCAACCTAATTCTTCAATTCTTGCTTTCCTTGCATACCACAGAGTGGTACACGAGAGTCTAGAAATTCCGTGGGGAGAAGTGACATCTCCACCTTTTGCTTAATATTCTAAATACACAATGAATATTCTAAATGATGAATATTTTGAGTTGTTTGTTTGTTTGTTTGTTTGAACTGAAGCTCAGAGCATCCTTCGTGTGGTGGAAACAGATTACACTTCTACCATATCACATGTTGAAACACAGCTTATGAAGAGGCTGCACTTGGACAGTAAGTGTCGTGGACGTGGATGGGCACAGTGCAGATGAGACAGGGGCTTTTAAATGTGTCAAGTGATCCTACCAATGTTGACCCCATACAACTGTGGTGAATACAAAGAAGCTACAGCCCTCTCCAATAGCTCAGAGTGCAATTTGCATGGAGAGGACAGGTTTATGTGCTTCCCCATTTGCCACTTCTCTACTCCAAGTCACCCCATTTTGTAATAAACTCAGCATTTGTGGTTTTGCGTCACATGTTTGTGGGGGACATGTAGTTGGGCCATAAGAAAGGCCAATGAGTGAACTCCATGGTTCGGTACAGATTTGAACTATGCCAAATTAGCGATCAGTTTTGGGGCATTCTTCATCAGTCAGTTACCGTAGCATTACGGGAGAGATGCTAATATCGTCTTCTCATGGAACTCAACACAGGTAGCCAGTGTAGTGGAGGTGGTGGAGTAGGGAATGCACCTACTAGTATCATGCACTGCCACCATTTCTCTGCGCCAGTAGGCTGGGATTGTAGGCCTTTGCAAGAGTTTGGAGAAGATGCAGGTAACCCATTCTGAAACCTGTCTGTCTGTCTGTCTGTCTGTCTGTCGCCAATATTCTCAAAATTTTGTTTGATTTGATTCTTTAGCCAGGGAACCTGAACCATCCGATGATGTGAAAGAAAAATTCAAGACTGTGGCCAAGTCCCTGGGCTTTGAAGAGGACAAGATTATTTACCTAAGCAAACCTGGTAATTGCAGTTGATTCAAAGGAATTATTATTTACTGCTCTGGGCGAAAGGATAACTGGGAGTATAGGATGAGGTTCTCTCATCCCTGTGAATAAGTGGCAGGAGGAAGAGCTGTTTCCCCAAGCCAACTTTTGTTGTTTTGAACAACCAAAATGATCAAAGGTTGAGCTTCCCTATGAGGAAAAGCTAAAGAATTTGGAGGAATAGATCTGTGGATAGTGTTCAGCGGAAGAGAATGGATGTCTGAGTCCTGTGGTAGGCTGTTTGGTAGAGTTCCCCTGAGGCCCTTTTCCATGCACCTTGAAGCATGTTCATCAGTTAATGTCATTTGGAGGTAGCCCAGAAAGTCCCTCTGGCCTGCTTTTGTTCCTGTAGTTACCAGAAGCAAGATGTTGGTCTACAGACTTACCACGTCTCCAAGGAGGGGTGGGGGGAGTCTGCAGCAGCAAGCCAACTGGGAATTCCAGCTCGATGTAGGGCGCACCGCCAGGGTAGCTTGGCCAAGGAGGCAGGTCAGCCCACCAAGGCTCTCTGCACCCCTGGGTTGACGGCAGCCTTCACACCTGCACAAATGCTTGCAACAGCGGGCTCCCTGATACCGCGCCTGACTTCAGCCACAGCCGCTGATCCAGCATTTCAAGCACTTCCAAGAGGGGAGGAGGAAGGGCAGGGAGACCTGGGTGAAGGATGACCTGGGGCTGAATCAGAGGTTGCACCTGGGCTTGAGGGGGCTGGATGAGAAAGGGTGGAGGACACCAGGGACTACAAAAGAAGCCAGGGTACTGATAATGCGGGCTGGTGGGTAGTAGCAGAAGGTGGCGCTGCAGGCCTCTTGGCCCGAGCTATATGGTCCCACCTAAGGATGCTGTAAAGGTCCCCACAAGGCAATGGCGGAAATGCTTCGCATGGCTAAGTGGGGATTTAAGCCCTGGTCTTTGAAATCTTAGTCTGACACTATGCATAAGTAACCACTATGGAAGGAAATGAGTGTTATATTGCCTGCTGGTTCTGCAAAACAAGCTGCTGCTGAAACTAAGCAGTTCTGTGAGGTTCTGTTCCTTGGGATTGTTATGATACCTGAATTTCTTTTCTTCCACAGGTCCGTGCCCAAATTCAAGAAATGCATAGGTATAATCTAATTAACTGGAAGTGCAGGTGGAGTGGGGGGTGGCGGTAGAGAGGTCCTCTAGAGTCCATGACCTTGTTTATATAAATTGATCACAATTAGTCATCACCCCACACTTGGAAAGAAAGACAGAATAGCCTAGATCGCATACTCTTTAGATGGCATATGCATTGGGTATGAGCTGAGTTTCTTGAATTAGGATTTGAAGCACTGACTTCAAATTTGCAGTTCTGAACTGTGGTAATGTGGGATGCCGAACTTAATAATTTTAAACTACTGTTGATTTCAATGGGGTGATGTACAGTGCAATCCCAAACATTTTTAGTCTGAAGTACATCCCAGAGTTCAGTCGGACTCACAAGTCAGTGTGCGCTGGATTGCAGCTCATGCACATACTGAACTCTCCTCATTACTCACCTTTGGTTCATATCTACATGAACTGGCGGCAGCTTGCCAGCTCTTGCCCAACCCTGTCTGAAGGGAACAGAGATCTGACTTGGCATCTCGAAGGTTCACTTCAAATCCTTCTTGCCTGGTAGGTGACTGAAGCCGATTCTGACCAGGCTGACTGCAGCTGTTGCTGGGAAGCATTCCTAATTTCTTCGCAATACGATTTGGGACTTTGCAAAATCCTTCAGACAGAAGTCTCTTGACATCATCAATAAATAGATTCAGAAATCATCCTACGTCCTTGTGTGTGTATGTGTGTAGGGGGGCGGAGAGGCAGGAGAGGGATCATGAGATGAGAGAGGTGTACAGTACCTTTGAATATCACATGCTGAGGATCAACAACACATAAGAGGCTCTCTCCATTTTGCCCTGCTGCTACGTTTCCCAAACACTAGCTGAAGCTGGAGACTCAATGTCAGACTTAGTGGGCTAAAAAAGATAATAGGGCAATGTCCAACTGAACAAGAATTGGTCCATCAATGGCTAGTAGTTATGTTTGTTGTGTGGTACCTCCACGTGTAGAGGAAGTATACCTCTGAATGTCAGTTTGGTGGGGGGGGGTTTTGGGGGAGGAGTGCAATAGCGAGAGATGGGACTCACCTTGGTGCCCTGCTTGTCGGTTTGCTGAAGGCACGTGGGTGGCTGCTGTAGGAAGCAGGATGCTCAAGAAGATGGACAATTGGTCCGATCCAGCAGGGCTCTTCGTATTAGCAGTGAAAGCTGTGAACATAAGAACATAAGAAGAGCCCTGCTGGATCAGGCCAAAAGCCCATCTAGTCCAGCTTCCTGTGTCACACAGTGGCCCCACCAGATGCCTCAGGGAGCACACGAGACAACAAGATACCTGTGTCCAGTCGCCACTCCCTTGCACCTGGCACAGAGAAAACCCACTTCTAAAAACCAGGAGGTTGCTTATGGCTTGTAACCTGTGATGGTCTTTTCCTCCATGAATTTGTCCAAACCCCTTTTAAAGGCATCTAGGCCAGGTCCCATCACCACATCCTGTGGCAAGGAATTCCACAGATGAATCACACGCTGGGTAAAGAAATATTTTCTTTTGTCTGTTCTAACTCTCCCTCCACTCAATTTTAGTGCGTGTCCCCTGGTTCTGGTGTTGTGCGAGAGGGAGAAGAATTTCCCTCTATCCACTCTCTCCATCCCATGCATAATTTTATAAGTCTCAATCATGAAAAAAACATGAAAAAAACACTCATTTACAGAAACAGTCTACCTCTGAGTACTGTATACTGAGAATAAAGCAAGGGAGAGGGTTGTTTCCTTCAGCTCCTGCCAGTGGGCTTTCCATTGGGGCATCTGCTTGGCCATTGTGGGAAGCAAGATGCTGGAACAGATGCACTTTGGGTCGCATCCAGCAGCAGTCACTCACTCCCAAATCCAAGTTGGTAGAACCCCTTACAGATGCATCCTCACGAAAAACATTTTTCCAGGGTTTCTAATAATTAACATGGAACTTCTATTCTTATCCTAGCAAATAACTGCTTCTAAGCTGATCTTCTGTGAAGAGAATGAAGGGGTCATAGCTCATATTCTTTCAATGGAGAAGATCCCCAGTGAATTCCATGACAGCTCCAGTTAGGGAGAAGGTCCGACAGGTCTCCAGCAGGAGAGAATTCCACAAGGGTGGTGGCACTATCAAGAAGTCTCTGCTCCTTGTGGGTGCCTGCTGAGCCTCAGGCACCCGTAGCCAGAGCCCCAGATGAAAGACTTTGCATCTCCTCTCCTGAAAATGTGAATCTCCTCTTTTCAGACACAGCCAGGAAACTGGGGACAGGAAGTACAAAGTCACTCATGCTTCCTAGCCCTCTGATATTCTGAAATGAATCATTGTGTTTCCTTCTTGCCACCATAACCTTTGAAGGGCACACCCTGCAATGCTCCATGATGCATAAAGCAAGGAGGAGGGTTGGTCCCTTCAGCTCCCACTAGTGGGCTTTTGGGACATCTGGTTGGAAACATAGGGACACATAGGAAAGATGCACAGCAACTAGGCTTGCTAACTCATGATTCAAAAATATCTAATTGCTTAGTGGAGCCAGGTGGATGATTCAAGGGCACCTGTAAGCTTTTTGGACAGGTTTACCACTGTGCTGTAGAAAGGACTGTTCTAATTTCAAGAAGCTAATATTGGATATGTCAATATTTTCATCACTAACTGGAGAACGAAGAGTTGATTAAATATCAATTTTGGAACCTGGGCAGGGCCCCCTTGGTCATGAGGTGTTGGGATGGTTCATTTTGTGGTCAACTGGTAACTTAGTACAGTAACTTCACTTTCAGGTCATTTATGGGGTTCGGACTTTGCTTTAAAGAGATGCTGCAGCATTGCTCAGCTTATCCACTGTAGGCTGGAGATGGAATGGAGAACCTAATCCACAAGCCATAGAATAGCAATGTAAACCACTGGAGAATTCTCCTAAAAACTCCTAAAGAACCAGTTTTTGTCTGAAACTGGAAGTGTGTTGCAATCGCCGTGGAGAGCTGATCTGAAGCACAGGGTGGCCTGCAGGAGGCCGCGGGCCTCCTTGCACCCTCCGAAGGGCTGGCGTGACCCTCAGTAAGTTAAAAATAACCCAATTTTCCCCGGCGGTGGCACTATCCCAGGAGCACCGCCGCCTCGCCCTTGCATGGACTCACGGTTGCCTCTGACTCGTGGGGAGAACTTTTAGAACCGCTGGTGTACACCATACTCCCAAATGTGACCGCCCCCTGTACAATAAAATATTAGCAGTCTTATTCTCAGTCTCTCTCCTAATGACCCCTAGCACAGCATTTGCTTTCCTGTCACCATACACTGTTTTTACTGAATTATCCACCATGACTCCAAGACCTTTTTCCTGATTCATCACCTCAGACCCCATCACTGTATATGAGTTTGGGTGTTTATGCCCCAATGTGCATCACTTTTTTACACTCATTGAAACTGGACCATTTGGTTGTCCATTCGCCCAGTTTGGAGAGGGCCTTTTTTTTTTTTTAGCACCTCACAATCTGCTTTGGGTTCTAACTAATTTGATATCTTCTGCAAACTTGCTGGGTACCCTTAACTCCAGATCATTTATGCACTAGTTAAAAACACTGGTCTCAATACAGATCCTTGGGAGACTCCACTTCTCTCCAGTGGAGAAATCTGGGAGTACAGTATAAACCCTCACTTTCTCTCAATATAACCCTACGCTACATGATTGAAGTGAGGGTAAAATTAGGGGTGTGATAAAAACAAATTACCTAGAATTTTGGCAAATGATTTTCCAGGTAGTCATCAGAATGTGGACACTGGTTTTCCCTAGTATCTTTTTATTTAGTTATAGAATGATGTAAATCCTTTTCTTTACATAGTACTTCAGGACTATTTAACCAAGATACATTTTCTTATTTTGGCATTTATCAGGACATTTCAGTTTATGTAACTAAAAATACAGTATATCATTATCTGTAATCAGTCCATCTTCCCAAGAGTGGAATTCCATCTTGCGACCATTCTCTGTGTGCTCCACCTTTCTCTTGGCTAAGGTGATACTGGTATCCTCTGCATTTTCTTTTTCTTCTCTTCTTTCTTGCCCATAACTATGACAAAGTTTCTCCTCTTTTTTTGCGATCAGCATTGGCTCCCTTTCCCTTATACCATTCCATGAAAAATCCTACTTCTTATGAGCTGCAGCTGCAATGGGCGACAAAGCTCCAGCTGGCATTGCCTCCTTCTACCCTGGCCACTGCTTTCCATTCATGGCACCTGGTTCATAACACCAAAACTAGGGGACATCCATTAAAATTGAGTGGCGGGAGAATTAGAACAGACAAAAGAAAATATGTCTTTTACCCAGCGTGTAGTTAATCTGTGGAACTCCTTGCTACAGGATGTGGTGATAGCACCTGGCCTGGATGCCTTTAAAAGGGGATTGGACAGAGTTATGGAGGAGGAATCCATCACAGATTACAAGCCATGACGGCGATATGCAACCTCCTGGTTCTAGTCGTAGGCTAGCTCTTAATGCCAGATGCAAGGGAGTGGCAACAGGATCTTGTGTGCTCCCTGAAGCATTTGGTGGGCCCCTGTGAGATAAGGAAGCTGAACTAGATGGGTCTTTGGCCTGATCCAGCAGGGCCCTTCTGATGTTCCGATGTGCCAGTTTTCAGAAGATGCCCACCAATCAAAGTTCATATATCCATGGCACTAAGGCTCTTCATGAACTGCTATGTGGGGAGATCCAATCACAGGTTATCCCCCGCAGAGCACACTGTGATGGGCAGAGTGTGCCAGTTTTTAAAAGAGATGCCCACCAGGAAAACGTCTTCTGAAAATAACTCGTTTCATCTTTTTCCTCCTGCAAAACTGGCTGTCTCAAGACAGGGTGGATTTGCTTCGATGAACTTTGGGAACGTAACTGGAAGGATATAAAATGAGGTGGCAGCAAGGAGCCGAGATCTCCATTGCAAAGGCTTCCCCAGCTGCTTCGAAGAAAGGATCATCGTGAGTATGAAGGGTGCATTGTGGAGCGTTGCGTTGGCTTTTGCGATCGTGCTCCAGGTGGCAGCTGACATTCCCATACAGTCCGACCTTGACATCTCAAAGGTACAGCTAAAGGATTTCCAAATTGGGATTGCAACCCAAAATGGGAACAAAGCACAGAATACTAGTAGTACAGTACTTTGCAACCATGCACCAGGAGTCATTTGCTTTGCCAGCCCAGCTCCATTTCTATCTAAGATCTGGTGTTTGTTGCATGGCTGCAGCAGCAGGAAAAGTGGAGCTGTTTGAACTTCCACCTCTAATGCAGAGGTTAAGGCACAGAGGCCATAATAATGAACCAATGAGTTCACACCACATTTTCAGAAACCTCCTTAGGCCTTGAAACCCTAGGTATGCTGGCCAAGAAGGAGATGATGTGGATGATCCAGTATTCCCTTCGCCTTCCTTGGGCCTTGACTGCTCCAATCTAGAGGATGTGTTCTGCTATGACTGACAGAGTGGTAGCTGTGATAGTCTGTGGCAGGAAAGGTGCTACAAAACTCTTCATCACTATTAGTGACTGCTGGCTCTCACTATGGGTGGCAGTTTGGCGGTTTGCCAGATTTTGAATGGATGCTCAGAAGTCTTGAAATGGCACTTCCAGTTCTTGTGACCAGTGTTTATGTACAGTGCTGTTGGTTGCAGGCTAACAGTAGAATCATAGCTTTACATATTATTAAACTATCAACATGCATGCCATCAGTTCAGGACTTGCTGGTACAGGGTGATCATGCTCCAGGACTGTGTGGAAGACAGAGGGTGGGTTGGCGACAACAAGGGCAGGGCCTTTTCTGTGGCAGCACCATGACTTTGGAACTCCCTTGCAATAGAGTTGAGAATTGCCTCCTCCCTGGTGACCTTCCAATGGAGGCTGAAGAGCTTTCTGGTTAAGTTAGCCTTTTCCATGATCTTTTTTCTCTGTCCTCCAACAGGCTGCCTCCCCATTTTTATTCTTCTGTCTGTTATATGTGCTGATTTTTATCAATGGCTTTTATTGAATGTGCTCTATTTTATGTTTTGAATTACTGGTATATTTAGTTACTTATGAGCTGCTTGAGACATCTTAGTTTTCAAGAAGAAAGGCAGCATATAAATCTTTTAAATAAATTTAATCAAATATGTTTATGTGATCTTCATTTTACTGACTGCATCAAATAGCCTATCTGGATATGAGACTAATAATAAACCCTTTTTCTAGATTGCTGGTGATTGGTACTCCGTTGCAGTGGTCGTAGATTTGGGAGAAGTGAATTCTACCCAGGGCAATCGCTTTAAAGTGGTGGAAGCAAAGAATGGAGACGCGATTATTATAAAACAGTTTCCTGAGTAAGTTCCTTTGAATCGCTGTAATCAAAAACTCCCCTTTGCTAATGTGGTAATCATTCCTTAAAGGGGATATTTGTGAGTGAACCACACACATTTTGCATCTTGCATTCTGCATGTTCATATGGGCAGAAGATTAAAGGCTGAACAACAACAAATCATAAGAACATAAGAACATAAGATCCTGCTGGATCAGGCCAAAGGCCCATCTAGTCCAGCTTCCTGTAGTGGCCCCACCAGATGCCTCAGGGAGCACACAGCCAACAAGATAACCTGTTTCCTGCTGCCACTCCCCTGCACCTGGCACAGAGAAAACCTACTTCTAAAACCAGGAGGTTGCTTATGGCTTGTAACCTGTGATGGTCTTTTCCTCCATGAATCTGTCCAAACCCCTTTTAAAGGCATCTAGGCCAGGTGCCATCACCACATCCTGTGGCAAGGAGTTCCACAGATGAATTACACGCTGGGTAAAGAAATATTTTCTTTTATCCGTTCTAATTCTCCCTCCACTCAATTTTAGTGCATGTCCCCTGGTTCTGGTGTTGTGCGAGAGGGAGAAGAATTTCCCTCTATCCACTCCATCCCATGCATAATTTTATACGTCTCAATCATGTCCCCCCTCAGGCACCTTTTTTCTAGGCTGAAAAGCCTCAGACGCTGTAGCCTTTCCTCATAAGGGAGGTGCTCCAGCCCACGAATCATTCTGGTCGCTCTTTTCTGCACCTTTTCCAATTCAACTATATCCTTTTTGAGGTGTGGTGACCAGAACTGGACACAATACTCCAGATGTGGCCTTACCATCGATTTGTACAAAGGCATAATGATATTGGCCATTTTATTCTCAATCCCTTTTTTAATGATCTTGAGCATGGAATTGGCCTTCTTCACAGCTGCCGCACACTGGGTCAACACTTTCATCGACCTGTCCACCAGCACCCCAAGATCTCTCTCTTGAAAACCATTCGTGTTTGTGGGGTCGCAAGCGTAGGGGACAGGGCCCCCGCCCCAAAACGCTGCCCTGGCTCCACCAGTTTTCCCCACGAGTTGGAAAGCACTTCGATTGGCTGATAGCCCTCCTCTCATCCCATTGGTGAAACACATTACTCCACGTCTTGCCCTCACTTCTGATTGGCCGGCCAAACATCAGCATGGTCCACGACCGATCGCAACGGAACTCGGGAGAGCATGGCTCTCCCGCGTTCCGTGGCAATCGGTTAAAAAGGAAGTCACACCGCTCCGCACACACCGCATGCGCCCGGGACGCACCGGAATTTGTGCGGTGTAGATCAGCCTTAAGCATGAAGAAAGCAGACCTGAAATGAATCCACTCTCCAAAATAAAATTATCCTCTGAGTTCCTCTCTGTAAATGTTTATGGTCAATATTCTCTGGATTTGTGAAGATTGTACTAATATTTGATCCTCTATTCAGACATTTGACATTCTAAGATTTTTCAGGAGCATCTAAGGTTTGATAGGGACATGTCACTCCAGCAACATTTCATGCAAATGGATGAATTGCATTATAATTTGATAACATGACCTATTATAAAATGGCTGACTTTCACATCTTGAAATCAAGTTTCAGTTCTAAAATTTGAACGTCACATTTCACCATCAAGATACAAAATTTAAAAGTCAGATATGTGAAATGTTGTGAAATTACATTTTAGTTTACTTAGAGAAGCAAACTTTGACCCTCATGCGCCTAGAGAGCCATGAGTAGTTCATTGAGAGGAGATGCCTCCTCTCGCAGTGGCTGCCCATCCGATCAAGTCTGAATTGGACCAGGCACTGATGGAGTGTAGAGACCACTGCCTGTTATGGAAGCTTTATGTACTTCCCTTTCTTGCCAGAAACTGCACAAACCAAAGGATTCATTTGAAGCATACTGACCAGCCTGGAAAATTTACAACTAAGTGTAAGTGATTCATCCACCCAGTCCCTATGTGCTGCTACTTGGGACCCTTACACATTCCTTAACTGTTAATTATCACCTTCATGCTAATGAATGACAAATTGCTTCTGGTTGCAGAAATAACTCCAGCAGCAATTGTTAATTGTTTTACATGTTTTGTTCTTTCAGTTTTGGGATGATTTTTCACTTTCTTCAGTTAAAACTCTCTCAGACAGTGGTCTACAACCTTTTTTGTGCCATGACCTGGCAACTTGCCAGCAACACAGATCCTGCCCCCCCTGCCAGGCCCAATGTGCCCACACCTCCTGCCCACATCGTAGCCCTCCCCCTCCCCCTGCACAGCCCAGCGGGGGACTCACCTACTCAGGCGGTTCTCCTCCGCTGGGCCAGTGCACGCGTTAAGGCCTCGGCCTTCACACTAGCATGCCTAGCCTCTGCGCCGTCGCAAACCGCTTTATGGCGCTTTTGCGACATGCTGAAGCCTAGCACACTGGCACTCCAGGCGCGAGGCCCCCCCCCCCCCCATGAACTATCACAACCTACGGATTGAAGAACACTGCTCTAAGATTGTGTATCTTAACTTACTTCCCCTGGCGTTTTCTTTGGTTCCTTCTCTTTTCTTAGCTCTTGTCAGCGCTTCTATTTCTCCCCCGCTCCGCAGGCAGAGAATCTACAGTCTGTCAATGCTAATCCCAGTGCGTGCTTTCTGTCCTTCTTGAGATGATGCCACTGCCCATATACTGGCAGAGAGGGGAGGATCAATGCTGTTTAGAACCCCCATGTTATAATGGGCAATGGGCATGGAGCACATGATGCTTTCTATAAAGGTAAAGGTATCCCCTGACAATTAAGTCCAGTCGTGTCCGACTCTAGGGTGTGGTGCTCATCTCCATTTCAAAGCCGAAGAGCCAGCTTTGTCCGAAGACGCCTCCGTGGTCATGTGGCCGGCATGACTCTCCTTGCCGCAGTGCGTAGCAGTAGCGTCACTACAGGGGGGCGGAGCTGTAAGTTCTTCTGGGATCGGAGGCTCCGTTACACGGAAGAACGGAGCGCCCCGCCCCCGCACCTTCAGACCCAGTCAAAGCGGTGAATGCACGTTGTTTTCACCGCTTTGACTGGGTCTGAAGGTGCGGGGGCGGGGCGCTCCGTTCTTCCGTGTAACGGAGCCTCCGATCCCAGAAGAACTTACAGCTCCGCCCCCCTGTAGTGACGCTGCTGGCGCGTAGCATGCAGCTGGAACACGGAGCACTGTTTACCTTCCCGCAAGCGGTACCTATTTATCTACTTGCATTGACATGCTTTGGAACTGCTAGGTTGGCAGGAGCTGGCCAAGCAACGAGCGCTCACCTCGTCGCGGGAATCGAACTGCCGACCTTTCGATCGACAGCTTATGGTTCAGCGGTTTAACCCACTGCGCCACCTAATTCAACCTAATTCTTCAATTCTTGCTTTCCTTGCATACCACAGAGTGGTACACGAGAGTCTAGAAATTCCGTGGGGAGAAGTGACATCTCCACCTTTTGCTTAATATTCTAAATACACAATGAATATTCTAAATGATGAATATTTTGAGTTGTTTGTTTGTTTGTTTGTTTGAACTGAAGCTCAGAGCATCCTTCGTGTGGTGGAAACAGATTACACTTCTACCATATCACATGTTGAAACACAGCTTATGAAGAGGCTGCACTTGGACAGTAAGTGTCGTGGACGTGGATGGGCACAGTGCAGATGAGACAGGGGCTTTTAAATGTGTCAAGTGATCCTACCAATGTTGACCCCATACAACTGTGGTGAATACAAAGAAGCTACAGCCCTCTCCAATAGCTCAGAGTGCAATTTGCATGGAGAGGACAGGTTTATGTGCTTCCCCATTTGCCACTTCTCTACTCCAAGTCACCCCATTTTGTAATAAACTCAGCATTTGTGGTTTTGCGTCACATGTTTGTGGGGGACATGTAGTTGGGCCATAAGAAAGGCCAATGAGTGAACTCCATGGTTCGGTACAGATTTGAACTATGCCAAATTAGCGATCAGTTTTGGGGCATTCTTCATCAGTCAGTTACCGTAGCATTACGGGAGAGATGCTAATATCGTCTTCTCATGGAACTTAACACAGGTAGCCAGTGTAGTGGAGGTGGTGGAGTAGGGAATGCACCTACTAGTATCATGCACTGCCACCATTTCTCTGCGCCAGTAGGCTGGGATTGTAGGCCTTTGCAAGTGTTTGGAGAAGATGCAGGTAACCCATTCTGAAACCTGTCTGTCTGTCTGTCTGTCTGTCTGTCGCCAATATTCTCAAAATTTTGTTTGATTTGATTCTTTAGCCAGGGAACCTGAACCATCCGATGATGTGAAAGAAAAATTCAAGACTGTGGCCAAGTCCCTGGGCTTTGAAGAGGACAAGATTATTTACCTAAGCAAACCTGGTAATTGCAGTTGATTCAAAGGAATTATTATTTACTGCTCTGGGCGAAAGGATAACTGGGAGTATAGGATGAGGTTCTCTCATCCCTGTGAATAAGTGGCAGGAGGAAGAGCTGTTTCCCCAAGCCAACTTTTGTTGTTTTGAACAACCAAAATGATCAAAGGTTGAGCTTCCCTATGAGGAAAAGCTAAAGAATTTGGAGGAATAGATCTGTGGATAGTGTTCAGCGGAAGAGAATGGATGTCTGAGTCCTGTGGTAGGCTGTTTGGTAGAGTTCCCCTGAGGCCCTTTTCCATGCACCTTGAAGCATGTTCATCAGTTAATGTCATTTGGAGGTAGCCCAGAAAGTCCCTCTGGCCTGCTTTTGTTCCTGTAGTTACCAGAAGCAAGATGTTGGTCTACAGACTTACCACGTCTCCAAGGAGGGGTGGGGGGAGTCTGCAGCAGCAAGCCAACTGGGAATTCCAGCTCGATGTAGGGCGCACCGCCAGGGTAGCTTGGCCAAGGAGGCAGGTCAGCCCACCAAGGCTCTCTGCACCCCTGGGTTGACGGCAGCCTTCACACCTGCACAAATGCTTGCAACAGCGGGCTCCCTGATACCGCGCCTGACTTCAGCCACAGCCGCTGATCCAGCATTTCAAGCACTTCCAAGAGGGGAGGAGGAAGGGCAGGGAGACCTGGGTGAAGGATGACCTGGGGCTGAATCAGAGGTTGCACCTGGGCTTGAGGGGGCTGGATGAGAAAGGGTGGAGGACACCAGGGACTACAAAAGAAGCCAGGGTACTGATAATGCGGGCTGGTGGGTAGTAGCAGAAGGTGGCGCTGCAGGCCTCTTGGCCCGAGCTATATGGTCCCACCTAAGGATGCTGTAAAGGTCCCCACAAGGCAATGGCGGAAATGCTTCGCATGGCTAAGTGGGGATTTAAGCCCTGGTCTTTGAAATCTTAGTCTGACACTATGCATAAGTAACCACTATGGAAGGAAATGAGTGTTATATTGCCTGCTGGTTCTGCAAAACAAGCTGCTGCTGAAACTAAGCAGTTCTGTGAGGTTCTGTTCCATGGGATTGTTATGATACCTGAATTTCTTTTCTTCCACAGGTCCGTGCCCAAATTCAAGAAATGCATAGGTATAATCTAATTAACTGGAAGTGCAGGTGGAGTGGGGGGTGGCGGTAGAGAGGTCCTCTAGAGTCCATGACCTTGTTTATATAAATTGATCACAATTAGTCATCACCCCACACTTGGAAAGAAAGACAGAATAGCCTAGATCGCACACTCTTTAGATGGCATATGCATTGGGTATGAGCTGAGTTTCTTGAATTAGGATTTGAAGCACTGACTTCAAATTTGCAGTTCTGAACTGTGGTAATGTGGGATGCCGAACTTAATAATTTTAAACTACTGTTGATTTCAATGGGGTGATGTACAGTGCAATCCCAAACATTTTTAGTCTGAAGTACATCCCAGAGTTCAGTCGGACTCACAAGTCAGTGTGCGCTGGATTGCAGCTCATGCACATACTGAACTCTCCTCATTACTCACCTTTGGTTCATATCTACATGAACTGGCGGCAGCTTGCCAGCTCTTGCCCAACCCTGTCTGAAGGGAACAGAGATCTGACTTGGCATCTCGAAGGTTCACTTCAAATCCTTCTTGCCTGGTAGGTGACTGAAGCCGATTCTGACCAGGCTGACTGCAGCTGTTGCTGGGAAGCATTCCTAATTTCTTCGCAATACGATTTGGGACTTTGCAAAATCCTTCAGACAGAAGTCTCTTGACATCATCAATAAATAGATTCAGAAATCATCCTATGTCCTTGTGTGTGTATGTGTGTAGGGGGGCGGAGAGGCAGGAGAGGGATCATGAGATGAGAGAGGTGTACAGTACCTTTGAATATCACATGCTGAGGATCAACAACACATAAGAGGCTCTCTCCATTTTGCCCTGCTGCTACGTTTCCCAAACACTAGCTGAAGCTGGAGACTCAATGTCAGACTTAGTGGGCTAAAAAAGATAATAGGGCAATGTCCAACTGAACAAGAATTGGTCCATCAATGGCTAGTAGTTATGTTTGTTGTGTGGTACCTCCACGTGTAGAGGAAGTATACCTCTGAATGTCAGTTTGGTGGGGGGGGTTTTGGGGGAGGAGTGCAATAGCGAGAGATGGGACTCACCTTGGTGCCCTGCTTGTCGGTTTGCTGAAGGCACGTGGGTGGCTGCTGTAGGAAGCAGGATGCTCAAGAAGATGGACAATTGGTCCGATCCAGCAGGGCTCTTCGTATTAGCAGTGAAAGCTGTGAACATAAGAACATAAGAAGAGCCCTGCTGGATCAGGCCAAAAGCCCATCTAGTCCAGCTTCCTGTGTCACACAGTGGCCCCACCAGATGCCTCAGGGAGCACACGAGACAACAAGATACCTGTGTCCAGTCGCCACTCCCTTGCACCTGGCACAGAGAAAACCCACTTCTAAAAACCAGGAGGTTGCTTATGGCTTGTAACCTGTGATGGTCTTTTCCTCCATGAATTTGTCCAAACCCCTTTTAAAGGCATCTAGGCCAGGTCCCATCACCACATCCTGTGGCAAGGAATTCCACAGATGAATCACACGCTGGGTAAAGAAATATTTTCTTTTGTCTGTTCTAACTCTCCCTCCACTCAATTTTAGTGCGTGTCCCCTGGTTCTGGTGTTGTGCGAGAGGGAGAAGAATTTCCCTCTATCCACTCTCTCCATCCCATGCATAATTTTATAAGTCTCAATCATGAAAAAAACATGAAAAAAACACTCATTTACAGAAACAGTCTACCTCTGAGTACTGTATACTGAGAATAAAGCAAGGGAGAGGGTTGTTTCCTTCAGCTCCTGCCAGTGGGCTTTCCATTGGGGCAACTGCTTGGCCACTGTGGGAAGCAAGATGCTGGAACAGATGCACTTTGGGTCGCATCCAGCAGCAGTCACTCACTCCCAAATCCAAGTTGGTAGAACCTCTTACAGATGCATCCTCACGAAAAACATTTTTCCAGGGTTTCTAATAATTAACATGGAACTTCTATTCTTATCCTAGCAAATAACTGCTTCTAAGCTGATCTTCTGTGAAGAGAATGAAGGGGTCATAGCTCATATTCTTTCAATGGAGAAGGTCCCCAGTGAATTCCATGACAGCTCCAGTTAGAGAGAAGGTCTGACAGGTCTCCAGCAGGAGAGAATTCCACAAGGGTGGTGCCACTATCAAAAAGTCTCTGCTCCTTTTGGATGCCTGCTGAGCCTCAGGCACCCGTAGCCAGAGCCCCAGATGAAAGACTTTGCATCTCCTCTCCTGAAAATGTGAATCTCCTCTTTTCAGACACAGCCAGGAAACTGGGGACAGGTAGTACAAAGTCACTCATGCTTCCTAGCCCTCTGATATTCTGAAATGAATCATTGTGTTTCCTTCTTGCCACCATAACCTTTGAAGGGCACATCCTGCAATGCTCCATGATGCATAAAGCAAGGAGGAGGGTTGGTCCCTTCAGCTCCCACTAGCAGGCTTTTGGGACATCTGGTTGGAAACATAGGGACACATAGGAAAGATGCACAGCAACTAGGCTTGCTAACTCATGATTTTAAAATATCTAATTGCTTAGTGGAGCCAGGTGGATGATTCAAGGGCACCTGTAAGCTTTTTGGACAGGTTTACCACTGTGCTGTAGGAAGGACTGTTCTAATTTCAAGAAGCTAATATTGGATATGCCAATATTTTCATCACTAACTGGAGAAGGAGGAGTTGATTAAATATCAATTTTGGAACCTGGGCAGGGCCCCCTTGGTCATGGGGTGTTGGGATGGTTCCTTTTGTGGTCAACTGGTAACTTAGTACAGTAACTTCACTTTCAGGTCATTTATGGGGTTCGGACTTTGCTTTAAAAAGATGCTGCAGCATTGCTCAGCTTACCCACTGTAGGCTGGAGATGGGATAGAGAACCTAATCCACAAGCCATAGTCCACTGGAGAATGCTCCTAAAAACTCCTAAAGAACCAGTTTTCGTCTGAAACTGGAAGTGTGTTGCAATCGCTGTGGAGAGCTGATCTGAAGCACAGGGTGGCCTGCAGGGGGCCGCAGGCCTCCTTGCACCCTCCGAAGGGCTGGCGTGACCCTCAGTAAGTTAAAAATAACCCAATTTCCCCCGGCAGTGGCACTATCCCAGGAGCACCGCCGCCTCGCCCCTGCATGGACTCACGGTTGCCTCCGACTCGCGGGGAGAACTTTGAGAACCGCTGGTGTACACCATACTCCCAAATGTGAACGCCCCATAGATTTGTACAGGGACAATAAAATATTAGCAGTCTTATTCTCAGTCTGTCTCCTAATGACCCCTAGCACAGCATTTGCTTTCTTGTCACCATACACTGTTTTTACTGAATTATCCACCATGACTCCAAGACCTTTTTCCTGATTCATCACCTCAGACCCCATCACTGTATATGAGTTTGGGTGTTTATGCCCCAATGTGCATCACTTTACACTCATTGAAACTGGACCATTTGGTTGTCCATTCGCCCAGTTTGGAGAGGGCCTTTTTTTTTTTTAGCACCTCACAATCTGCTTTGGGTTCTAACTAATTTGATATCTTCTGCAAACTTGCTGGGTACCCTTAACTCCAGATCATTTATGCACAAGTTAAAAACACTGGTCCCAATACAGATCCTTGGGAGACTCCTCTCCAGTGGAGAAATCTGGGAGTACAGTATAAACCCTCACTTTCTCTCAATATAACCCAACGCTACATGAATGAAGTGAGGGTAAAACTAGGGGTGTGATAAAAACAAATTACCTAGAATTTTGGCAAATGATTTTCCAGGTAGTCATGAGAATGTGGACACTGTTTTTCCCTAGTATCTTTTTATTTAGTTATAGAATGATGTAAATCCTTTTCTTCACATAGTACTTCAGGACTATTTAACCAAGATACATTTTCTTATTTTGGCATTCTACCCTGGCCACTGCTTTCCATTCAAGGCACCTGGTTCATAACACCAAAACTAGGGGACATCCATTAAAATTGAGTGGCGGGAGAATTAGAACAGACAAAAGAAAATATGTCTTTTACCCAGCGTGTAGTTAATCTGTGGAACTCCTTGCTACAGTATGTGGTGATGGCACCTGGCCTGGATGCCTTTAAAAGGGGATTGGACAGAGTTATGGAGGAGGAATCCATCACAGATTACAAGCCATGACGGCGATATGCAACCTCCTGGTTCTAGTCGTAGGCTAGCTCTTAATGCCAGATGCAAGGGAGTGGCAACAGGATCTTGTGTGCTCCCTGAAGCATTTGGTGGGCCCCTGTGAGATAAGGAAGCTGGACTAGATGGGTCTTTGGCCTGATCCAGCAGGGCCCTTCTGATGTTCTGATGTGCCAGTTTTCAGAAGATGCCCTCCGATCAAAGTTCATATATCCATGGCACTAAGGCTCTTCATGAACTGCTATGTGGGGAGATCCAATCCCAGGTTATCCCCCGCAGAGCACACTGTGATGGGCAGAGTGTGCCGGTTTTTAGAAGAGATGCCCACCAGGAAAACTTCTTCTGAAAATAATTCTTGTTTCATCTTTTTCCTCCTGCAAAACTGGCTGTCTCAAGACAGGGTGGATTTGCTTGGATGAACTTTGGGAAACTGGAGCATTTGGTTGCCTATTCGCCCAGTTTGGAGAGGGCCTTTTTTTTTTTTTTTGGAGCACTTCACAATCTGCCTTGGGTTCTAACTAATTTGATATCTTCTGCAAACTTGCTGGGTACCATTAACTCCATTTATGCACAAGTTAAAAACACTGGTCCCAATACAGATCCTTAGGAGACCCCACTTCTCTCCACTGTGGAGAAATCAGGGAGTACAGTATAAACCCTCACTTTCTCTCAGTATAACCCTACGCTACATGATTGAAGTGAGGGTAAAATTGTAAAAGGTGTAAAGGTGACCCTGACAATTAAGTCCAGTCGTGTCCGACTCTAGGGTGTGGTGCTCATCCCCATTTCAAAGCCGAAAAGCCAGCATTGTCCGAAGACGCCTCCGTGGTCATGTGGCCGGCATGACTCTCCTTGCCGCAGCGCGTAGCATGCGGCTGGAACACGGAGCGCTGTTTACCTGCCAGCAAGCGGCACCTATTTATCTACTCACATTAACATGCTTTGGAACTGCTAGGTTGGCAGGAGCTGGCCAAGCAATGAGAGCTCACCCCGTCGCAGATTCAAACTGCCGACCTTTCGATCCACAGCTCATGGTTCAGCGGTTTAATCCACTGCACCACCTATCTAGAATTTTGGCAAATGATTTTCCAGGTAGTCATCAGAATGTGGACACTGTTTTTCCCTAGTATCTTTTTACTTAGTTATAGAATGATGTAAATCCTTTTCTTCATTTAGTTGTTGTTGTTGTTCAGTCGTTAAGTCGTGTCCGACCCTTCGTGATCCCAATCCTAAATGAAATCAACCCTGACTGTTCCCTGGAAGGACAGGTACTGAGGCTGAAGATCAAATATTTTGGCCACCTAATGCAAAGAGCGGACTCTCTGGAGAAGACTCTGATGCTGGGAAAGACTGAAGGCAAAAGGAGAAGGGGAAGGCAGAGGATGAGATGGTTAGACAGCATCACTGATGCAACGAACATGAAAATGAGCGAACTCAGGAAGATAGTGGAGGACAGGAAGGCCTACTTCAGGACTATTTAACCAAGATACATTTTCTTATTTTGGCATTTATCAGGACATTTCAGTTTATGTAACTAAAAATACAGTATATGTGGCTGTGAATGATTATTTCCCCATCAAAAAGAGTCTCGGTATCTTCTGATCTAAGTGTCCAGATATCCAATGGCACTAAGGCTCGTCATGAACTGCTACCCACATCTTGGATGACACGGGGAGATCTAATCACAGGTTTTCCCCCGCAGAGCAGACTGTGCCAGTTTTCAGAAGATGCCCACCAGGAAAACTTCTGAAAATAACTCGTTTCATCTTTTTCCTCCTGCAAAACTGGCTGTCTCAAGACAGGGTGGATTTGCTTGGATGAACTTTGGGAATGTAAGTGGAAGGATATAAAATGAGGTGGCAGCAAGGAGCCGAGATCTCCATTGCAAAGGCTTCCCCAGCTGCTTCGAAGAAAGGATCATCGTGAGTATGAAGGGTGCATTGTGGAGCGTTGCGTTGGCTTTTGCGATCGTGCTCCAGGTGGCAGCTGACATTCCCATACAGCCCGACCTTGACATCTCAAAGGTACAGCTAAAGGATTTCCAAATTGGGGTTGCATTCCAAAATGGGAACAAAGCACAGACAGAATACTAGTAGTACAGTACTTTGCAACCGTGCACCAGGAGTCATTTGCTTTGCCAGCCCAGCTCCATTTCTATCTGAGATCTGGTGTTTGTTGCATGGCTGCAGCAGCAGGAAAAGTGGAGCTGTTTGAACTTCCACCTCTAATGCAGAGGTTAAGGCACAAAGGCCATAATAATGAACCAATGAGTTCACACCACATTTTCACTTCCGGTGCGGGTGGCAGTCATAGGAACACCACTGAGGGCAGGGCCTTGTCTGTGGCAGCACCATGACTTTGGAACTTCCTTCCAACAGAGTTAAGACCTGCCTCTTCCCTGGTGACCTTCCAGCGTGGGCCGAAGACTTTTCTATTCAAGTTAGCCTTCTCCTTTTAGTGAGGCTTCCCATTTTTATTCTGCTCTCTTTTATGTGCTGCTTTTTTTCATCATGCCTTTTCATCAATGGCCTTTATTTAATTTTATATTCTTTTTATTGTACTTTGGTACTTGTGAGCTGTCCTAGGCTTTTTAGTTTTTAAAAGAAAAGTTTTTAAAAGAAGTTTAAAAATCTTTTAAATCAATCAATATTTTTGTACACAAGATGCTAATTTTACTGATTGCAGTTTATGTCAATGTGCCTGTCTGGATAAGAGACTAATAATAAACCCTTTTTCTAGCTTCAAGGGGACTGGCACGCCATTGCATTGGTGTTGGATCGAGGAGAGGTGAAGAGTACCCTGGGCTCTAACACTAAAGTGGTGCCAGAAGAGAATGGAGATGTGATTATTACAAAACTGGTTTCTGAGTAAGTTTCCTTTAGTCACTGTGATAAAATCTCTCTTTGCAATGTGAGAATCATTCCATAAAGCGACTATTTGTGAGTGAACCATCAACATTTTTGCATGTTGTCTTCTACTTGTTCGTAATGGCAAGAGAGAAAGCAGACCCAAAATGAGTTTCCTCCCCAGAATAAAATTACCCCCAGAGTTCTCCTCTGTAAATGTTGATAACAAATATTCTCTGAACGTGTAAATATTCAGCTAATATATGATCTTGCATTCAGACATCTGAAGATCCAAAGATTTTTCAGGAGTATCTGATAGATAGGGACATGCCATACCAGCAACATTTCATGCAAATGGATAATTTGATAATGTAACCTATTCTAAAATGGCTGACAGACCATTCAATCAAATTTCAGTTCTAAAAACTGAACATCAAATTTCAGGATCTGAACCTTAAACTTTGATCCTCATGTGCCTTGAGAGCCTTGAGTGGTTCACTGAGAGAAGATGCCTTCATTCCTAGTGGTTGCCCATCCTTTGAGCAAGTCTGAATTGGACCAGGCACTGATGTAGAGAACACTGCATGTTATGGAAACTATTTATGATCTCTCCTTTCTTGCTAGAGAGGGTACTTGCAGGAACAAAGAGGTTCATTTGTTGCACACTGACGAGCCTGGAAAATTTACAACTAAAGGTAAGGAATTTGTCAATCTCTCTGGGTACCCTGCAATGTTTCTTTAACAGCACTATCCTATGCATGTCTACTCAGAAGCAGTGGCGTAGCTACTGTGAAGCGGCAGGGGCGGACCGCCCCAGGTGCCACACTATGAGGGTCATGTGGAGGGTGCAGTAGCATTGCTGGAGGGGGTGTGGCACCATGTTGAGCAAGGCACTGGGGGGGTGACTCAGAGGGACTCTGCCCTGGATGCCCCCCGCCGGGTGCCCCCCCACCGAGCAGTGTCACTAGACGCGCGTCACTCGGGAGCAGGAGGGCGGGGAGACGCGCGTCACCCCCCCGGGCTCAGAGCCTCCGGACGGGTGACACGGGTGGGCGCTCCGAGGCCTTCTTTTTCTTGCATACTGCCAATTCGGGATTGGTACATGAGTCTAGAAATTCTGTGAGGAGAAGGGACATCTCCACTCTTAGATTAATACTGTATTCTAAATACACAATGAATGAATATGCTAAATAAAGAAAAAATGTGGTGTGTTTTTTTCAACTAAAGCGCAGAGCACCGTTCGTGTGGTGGAAACAGATTACGATAATTATTGCATGCATCATGTTGAAACAAAAGAAGCAGTTGTTAACGCGCTGCACCTGTACAGTAAGTGTCATGGATGTGGAAGGGCACAGTTCAGATGGGACGGGGGCTTTTACATGTATCAGGTGAACCTACCAATGTTGACCCCATACAACTGTGGTGAACACAATGAAGTCACAGCCTTCCCCAACTGCTCAGAGTGCAATGTGCATGGAGCTGAAGGAGGGGATGAGGACGGGTTTATGTGCTTCCCCATTTGCCACTTCTCTACTCCGAATCTCCTCATTTTGTAATAAATTCAGCATTTGTGGTTTTGCGTCACATGTTTGCGGGGGAAATATAGTTGGGCCATAAGAAAGGCCAATGAGTGAACTTCATGGTTCAGTACAGATTTGAACTATGTCAAATTTGCAATCAGTGTTGCGGCATTCTTCATCAGGCAGTTAGCATTACTGGACAGATACTAATATCCTCCTGTATCTCACAGTGGCCACCAGATGTCTCTGGGAGCACAAAATCCAAGAAGATCCCTATATCCTGTCACCACTCCCTTGGCATTCAGAGATAGGCTACCTCTAAAATCCAGAGGTTACATATAGTCCTCATGGCTTGTAACCTGTAATGGTTACAAGCCATTTTCTTCTATAAATCTGATCTAATTTAAAGGCATCTAAACCCTGTGCCATCACAACGTTGTGTGGCAAGGAGTTCCACATATTAATTACTCAGCATATTAATTACCACATATTAATTACTCATAGAACTCAGCAGGTGTAACCAGTGTAGAGTAGCTGGTGGAGCAGGGAGTCCAGCCATTAATATCATGCACCACCACCATTTCCCTGCACCAACAAACTGGGTATGAAGGCCATTGCAAGAATTTGGAGATGATGTTGGTATCCCATTTGGAAACATATCTGTCTGTCTGCTGTTGCCAAATTTCTCAAGGTGGCACCTTGTTCATTTTGATTCTTAAGCCAGGGAACCAGAAGCATCGGATGATGTGAAAGAAAAATTCAAGACTGCCGCCAAGTCCATGGGCTTTGAAGAGGACAAGATTATTTACCTAAGCAAACCTGGTAATTGCAGTTGAACCAAAGGAATTATCATTTCCTGCCCTGGGGGAAAAGAATGACTAACACTATAGGATGAAGTTCTCTCATGCCTGTGTAGGTGGCAGAAAGAGGAGCTGGTTCCCAAGCCAACCCTTGTTGTTTTGAACAACCAAAAATGATCAACAGTTGGACTTCCATACAAAAGCTAAAGAGTAGAGGAATAGATCTCTAGATAGTCGACTTCAACTATCTTTGTTTGGTAGATTTCCCCTGTGACCCTTTCTCATGCATTGTCAAGCATGTTCATAAGTTAATGTCATTTGACATGTCATTTCAAATGTCATTTGAAAAGAGCTAGAAGAAAAAAAAATCTGCATGGCCTACTCTTGAACCTGTAACTACCAGTAGCAGGAATTCCATCAACAGAAATCACGCAGTGGGCTTTGTGGCTAAGTGGGGATTTAAACTCTGGTCTTTGAGATCCTAGTCTGACACTATACAACATAACCACTATGCAAGGAGATGAGTGTTATTGCCTGTTAAAATTTCTGCAGATCAAACTGCTGCTGAAATTGAGCAGTTTTGTGTGGTTCTGCTCTTTGGGATTCCACTTTCTGTTATGATACCAGAAACTCTTTTCTTCCACAGATCCATGCCCTGAGTGAAGAAACGCACAGGTATAATCTACATAACTAGAAGTCTATGTGGCATGGTGGGGATGTCTTCTGAGAATCCATGACCTCATTTGTATAAATTGTTCTCAATTAGCATCCATTCCACTTGGAAAAGGAGACAGAATAGCCCTTGCAATGCCTGGCACACCTTTGATTGAACCTGGCACCATCTGTTTGTAGAGCACATGCTGCACTCCTGAGCTGTGTTGTAGACTCCCTTGTAGATGGGGAATAGATAGAAGATATGTTGCATTTGTGCCTAAGGCAAAATTTGAACTTGAGACTTTCACTTCATACTCTCAGCCACTATGTAAGAAGCTACCCTGACGGGCAGCATCTCCAAGGTCTCAGGCAGAGGTGTTCACCAGTCCTGGTCAGTTTAACTGGAGGTACCATGCACTGAAGCAGAGACCCCCAATGCAAGCAATCTATGTGCTTGCTCGCTGAGGTACAGTCCCCCGTATGAGTATAAAAGGGTAGGAAAGACCTCTGTTATATGATCTTATATGCAAGGGGTGGCCAAACTGTGGCTCCTGAGCTTTCGGAAATATGTTGGCCGAGCTCCTTTTTGTATCACAATTACTATAAAATGTAAATAGGAAATTTTTAAACTTTATAATTATTTACCAGGTATAAACTGAGAGTCCACTGGATTAAAACATAAGTTTAATGTTCATGGTGAGTAAATATACAGCATTTAAGAATTTAAATACTTCTTAAATATTGCAGCTCTCAAACATCTCTCTTACGGCTCTCAAACATTTATTTATTTATTTACAATATTTTTATCCCGCCTTTCTCCCCAAAGGGACCCAATATGTGGCTCTTACATATGTGGCTCTTACATTAATTAAGGCATTTTTACCCAAGGGTGTATATACATCTGTGGGCTGGGAGGAAATGTTTAATTAATCAAGTTTGGCCACCCCTGTTATATGCATTCCTGCGAAATACAGAATTTTAGAACAAAGGAAAATAAAAAGGCAGGCTTTTCTTTTGCAAGTTTTACTCACCTGTCTCAAAACTAGCTGTCTCAGAATTCTGTTTGTGCTTCTGCAGGGAAATTGGAAGCTTTCCAAAGCATCAGCCTGCACAGTCGTAGCTGTTGAAGTGAACTTTTCTGCAAATTTCCAATCCTCTTCCAAACCATTTTTCTGCCCTGGTTGCTGGGACTCTGGTTCTAAATAAAAAGACTTTGTTTAGGATTATCCAAAGCATTATCTCTCCCTTGCCTTTGTGTGTGTGTGCTTGAAGTAGTGGGGGCAGCACCAGAGTAAAACAATATTTGTGCATTTTTGGGGAGTGGGGCAGGTTTGATTTCTCAAAGAGAAATAACAATACATTTCACAGTAACACTCCCCTGCTAGATATATTTTCTCTAAAGGACTGTAAATGGAGGTAAAACTTTGTGCTCCGAGTATGTTAAAAGTTCCTTTCTTTCAAGTTATACAGAGGTCCAGCAATGGGGATAGCAACAGGGAGGAAACAAGCCATTTCCCTGCCCCCCTCAGCCACTACGCCGCCAGTGGAAGAACCCTGGAAAATACTACTCTAATATTTGCAAGCATAGCAAAGAGAAGAAGCAGAGTGAGCTGCATGGCCATTGGCACCACCATTCTTTCCCCAGCATCTTGTGGCATAAGACAATAGCCTACCAAGATGGATTCCTGTGGCAGGGAACAAAGGCCTAGCCACGGCTTTTGCCTTCCCCTGTCCTCCACAGTGCAGAACGGAAGGTACATTCCTGAGGCATAAGCTAAGTGCCAAGATACCTTCCTGTAGTGAGGGATGAACCAGCCATCATGTATGCTCATCCCTCCTCCTCACCCATGGTGAGGAAGTCACGCTTTTGAAACACAAGCCAAGCATCAGGATGGCTGGCAAGGAGGAAACTCCAGCCAGCAATATTTACACTCCCCCACCATGGCACATTACCTGAGGCACAAGCAACGTGGCTAGATGCCTTTCCCCTGCTGAAGTATGCTATTGGAGTGTGTGGCCTCCCAGAGCAAAATGGCATCCCTGAGCAGAGCCCATGAGAGGGGTAAAAAACATAAAGGGGGTAATTAATTTGTACCCAGGCCCGGGGTCCAAAAGGGGCCCCAGGACTGAAGGCAAAGGAGGGCCCCCAGAAATGTTCCTATTTGCGGGAGGCGTGCAGACTGACTCAGTGAAAAAAAATGGATCCCTGTTGCAGGCAGCCCTTGCTGGCTCTGACAATGTCCTGGTCCTGGCCTCCAAGTCTCACAAGGCAAAGCAGCACAGCACTACTACAGGGGTCTGTGCACTGTGAGGGAGGGGCATGAGCTATGGCTGCTGGGGTTTCTGGCAACCTGCTGCCAAGCTGTGAGGGAGGGGCTGCCAATCCCACCCCCTTCCGGGCCCGATCCACCCACCCTGCCCCCGTTCTGCCCACCCCTACTACTGGCCTCCCCCTGCCGTTTCACCCCCTCCCCCTTTGGGAAGGGGCCCAACAGAAACTTTGTACCCCCTGATAAAATTCCTCTCAGAGCGAGGCCCTGGCCCTGAGGCACGAGACTCTCTCCTCTTTCCTGCCTTTTTTGTCTTCCTTTTTCACCTCAGTGCAGTTCCCAGCTTGCTCCTGTCTGCTTTTGTTCAGCCTCACAGTAATGATACAGGCATGCTGGGATGGTGGCATTTGGTCTTTTCTCTCCTTCGCCTCATAATAAACAAGTGCTGGAGGGTGGTGTTGCTGAAAAACAGCTTTGGATGGCTGTGAGTTAGCTCAGAGGCCCCGAAAGGAATTACAAAACATAGTCTTGAGAAGAGAGAACTGCATAGAATCTTTTATTCCATTTTGAAATATTAGCATGGCCATGGGTCCCAGCAATAAGCAGACTGGAATCAGATTAGCTGGAACAACGTACAAAATGTTACAAGGCTTTTTATACCTTCATTCAATGCATATGCAAAAAGACAGGATACAAGTCAAATTTCAGCAGGAATTACATCACAAGCTTGCCTACCTGCCATTAGAGACAAAACACAAGCAAAAATCCCTCCTCCCCTTGGAGTGCGTCCTTTGTTTTTAGCTAACCCTAACAAACAGGACGAGGGTCTGTGTGTGATGTTCCTGTAACAGAATTTCTCATAGAAGAGACAAGCTGATTTCTTATCTCCATAGCCCACTCCTTCCTGGGCTCTTTAGGTCCTGAATAACAGGAAAAGGGGAGGGGGAGTTGAGGTAAGGCTGAGAGTGGGATACTTACAAACCCTTATGACCCATGGTTCAAGATGGCTGCAGCAACAGCTACAGCTGCACGAGTCAAATGGCAGCTCTGTGGCCCAACAATCCAGCCACAAATAAAATGGAGGCAGTTCTGCAGCCTCCCTCTGTTCCTCAGCAAGCAGCTTCCCTTTCCCCTTGTGAGGTGCAGGACTGGAGCCAAATGGCAGCCCTGAGGGAGAGCAATGACTGAGCCTTTGGAGAGGGATCCATGAGGCAGCTCCTCTTTCTGGCTATTTACCATAGTTTTACCTCAGCAGCTGCACATTTCCCCAGCAGCATGGCTGCCCCTGCCTGCCTTTTCCCCTCAGTACCTCGTGACAGTAATAAATACCTTGTGGAAGACATAAATTACGGAGGAGGATGGCAATTCTAGTGGCACAAAAGCAATGCAACGTTCTGGTACCCAGAGGACTGTTTTGGTTTTTTTTTCCTGGATTACAATTGAGCAGATGAACCTTCTTCCCCCCCTAAAGAACTGAGTCAGAGGTGGCAAACTGGCTTTTTTTTAAGAGTTGGCATAATAACATAAGCAGTTTCCTAAGATCTTTCCAAAGTGGGCAATGATTTCATTCGGAGGGCGCAGAGACCATGCAAGATAACACGGGGTCATTTGCAATGCTTTGTGGGAGGGGAGGTGGTACAGTTGACTCTGTGCCGTTGACATGTGCCTGTTGTAACTCTGCAAGAAGAAGTGCGACTAGACTTCACCATGCCTATTTCACAGAAACCATTACATGTGCTAATGGTGGGCTGAGTCAACGCCTTAACAGCTGAAACGGGTTGAGCAAGAGTTGGCTTCCCAGCAAAACAGCCTGACCCAGAGTCACTGACATCATGCTACACCTCTTGAATTGCAAAGTGAGGCAAAGTGATTTATAGGTTCACTGCAAGTCCTCCGACCTCCCCTGAGGCTGGTTCACCATTAAGTCCTGAAGGGCCTCACCTTTTCTTCCTTCTCCTCAGAAGCACCAAGCAGCTGATCCCGGCAGAAGCAGCAAGAGGGTGAGGCAAGGCAGCTCATCTGCCTTCTTCCATCTCTGTCATCCTTTCTTCTGAGCTTTGGTGCCAGGACCTCACTTTGTCAATTTTTCTATCCCTCTGATTAGAGGAACAGGTGGCAGATGGAGAGGTGGCTAGCTAGGTCAGGCTTTGGGAAGCTAACCGAGTTGGTAGGGAATTTGGGGTGAAGGCCCTCTTACCGTTAGCACGCAGTGGCTGGAGAGTTGCTGCAACGCAAGACCCCTCTGCTTGTGGCATTGTTCCTTTCTCACTCTCTGGTTATTGCTGGAATACGTTTGCACCACTGAAGTTTTGCTGCATGTGAGGAGAGACATCCCAGGGCAGCACTAACTGACTTTTGACTTCCTTTGCAGGAAGGATTATTGGAGGCTTATATGATGTCTTGTACTTGGTTTGTTTGAGCATACAGGTTGAGCATTAGATGGAGGCCAATAGCAGAGCAGTCTACAAGTCACAACAGGTCACTTGCAGCAGGGCTCAGTTTCCCAGAGAGAGAGAGGCTTTCCTGCATCCTAGAAGGGAGCTTTCTCATTCAGTCTCTGTACCTCTTAGAACAACTGCCTGTCTGTTTTCCAAACTACTGAACTGCTTTTGTTTCCCCCCCCCCTCAACTCAAATTGGGTGCTGGTGCTGGTGGGTATTCAGAAGCATCCACTGGGTTCCTAGACTATAAGCCAGCGATGTGCCTTAGAAAAGCTGGCCAGCTAGCATTCACAATGATACCCTCCCCCCCCAAAAAAGCATTACAGTACAGTATTTTGTGTTTGGAAGGCTAAGCTGCTTTGAGGAAGGAACTGGGCACACCTCTTGCTTCGCTAAGGGGCAGGGGAAGATTTGGTGACGAGAGATGGATGAGATGCTTGATGGAAAGGGTGTGTGTCAGACACTGAAGGGCTGTCCCCAATTCCAGTCCCCCTCTGAGCCAAGGGCACTTGCATTCCCCTGTTCAAATACCTTTTAGGTCTTAAGATGCTGATGCTGAATGCCAGGTCTGTCCATGAACTAACCCTGGGTGAGGCGCCAACCTGCCTCATATCAGTTGGTGTTATCCTAAGCCACTTTATCCTTGTGCCTCTTTGAATAGGGAAAGGCAGGGTAGAAATTATTTAAATCAATGAATCAGCAAACAAGTAAACAGGTGGTGACAGCCCAACTCTAGACATCTCTGGATGAGTCAGGTAGTCTCGGATTACCTGGACCCATTTCAACCTTGGCTTCTGGCCCAGATTTGGGGATAGAAAGTACCACCTTGACCATCTTGGTGGATGACCTTCACCTGAAAAAAAGACTGGAAATTCCATGCTTTTAATTCTCCTGGACCTCTCAGCAGCTTTTGATACTGAGGATGGGCTATCTGAGACAGAGGCACCATGCTCTGGAGGTTCCAGGTTCTTGTCTGGTGGCTCAATTCCAGAAAGTGGTGCTGGGAGACCTGCACCATTTGAGCTGCCCCATTTGAGCTATGGGATGCCACAGGACTCTGTTTTGATCCCCATGCTATTTAATATCTGCATGAAGCTGCCTGGGGAGGCTGCCTGAGGATTTGAAGTGCAGCTTCAATCAGTATGTAGATAACACCAGGTTTATTGCTCCTCTTCTTCATATAATGCAGGAGAAGCTGGGGATGTTCCGAACAGGTGGCTGGACTCCGTAATGGGCTAGATCCAGGCTCAATCCAGCTAGGATGTCAGACACTGGTTTAGAACATCCACAGCACCTCCTGATTTAGGGTGAAAAACAAATGTGGGCATGCATACTGAGATGTACCTGGAACCAGTACAAGCTACATGACAGACATCATTGGTGGCACTTTGGCCAGACATTGCTGGTATACAATTGCCTTAACTCTCTGCCCCTAAAAGCACGCTTTTGAGCACAAATCTTCTCCTCTGAGCTGGCTTCAAGAGGGATTATACAAACCTGCAGTGTTGTTTGTTCATTTCCTGCAGTCTCCCTCTCCCATACCCTTAAACCAGGAAGCGGTTCAATCTCAAAAATCTCTAGTTCCTAAAATGAGCACTATGTAGACTTGGCCATTTGTTCATTTCCTGCAGTCTCCCTCTCCCATACCCTCTTCAACCAAGAAGTGTTTCAATCTCAAAAATCTCTAGTTCCTAAAATGAGCACTATGTAGACTTGGCCATTTGTTCATTTCCTGCAGTCTCCCTCTCCCATACCCTCTTCAACCAAGAAGTGTTTCAATCTCAAAAATCTCTAGTTCCTAAAATGAGCACTATGTAGACTTGGCCATTTGTTCATTTCCTGCAGTCTCCCTCTCCCATACCCTTCAACCAAGAAGCGTTTCAATCTCGAAAATCTCTAGTCCCTAAAATGAGCACTATGTAGACTTGACCTTTTTCCTATGTTCAAAAGGATCTCCATGTCCCCTGAACAGATTGCAAGCAATCATCCGGGGCTACAGTCCATCATCACCACTCATGTTTTTGTTGGAGTGACTATGAAATCCTACAAAACATTTGGCAACCAGGAGGTCAGGCCATGCTGTATGCAACATTTTGAGTGTGTGTGTTTTCTCTAAAAATTAGAATTCACTTGGAAGATTTTGGGGGAGTGGCTATCAAGTCACAAGCCATTGCAGAGCTGTGTCATTTCTTTGACTTCTGTCGGATTCCTGGTTCCTGAGCTGGAGTGACAGAGAACAGTTGCCAGGATGAAAGCTGTGCTGTGCATCTTTGGCCTGGTCCTGACCTGTACGCTTCACCTTGCAGCCAGGATCCCTGTGCAGCCGAACTTCAGGTACCGAAAGGTAAGAGTTTTGAAGCAGGGAGTTTCAGCCAGTTTGGGAACAGTGCAGAGAGTTTGGTGTGAGGCACAGTCTGCACTGGCAGTTCCTTTCCATGATACAAGGCTCATGTTCCCATCATGAGGGAGAACTTCAAGAGCTGCAGCTTTTCCCATTGTGGGTTACAATGATGTGAGAATGAGCACCTCTTACTGACTAGAAGTCAATGTGGCGTGCAGATTTTCATGGCTTGTTGCAATATGCACAGGAACAGTGTTGATGGGATTTCTTCAACCCTGAAAATCTACATGGCTGAAAATCCCATAAACACTGTTCCTGTGCAGAAGTCAATGTGCTTCCAATTACCAGTTCTTCACTTTCAATGTGCAGCTGCAGAAGAGCGTTGGATGTGTCCTAGAGCTGTGATCTCAGCTCAGAGGAGGCATCAATGAGGCCAGTGACACCCCCCCCCCAACTGAGCTTGGATCCTAGGAAGTGCCTTGGAATCCACTGCAATGCACTGAGGTTCCTAAACTAATCTGCCAGTGCAGAGAGCATTTGAAAGTTTGCACACTTAAAGTCTGAAAAACACTGGTCTGATTTTCAAACCCCAAGGTAGGGAGGTCATGAAATGAGGCTGCCTGTCCAGCGGTTTAGGGCAGTTCCAGCCTACAGGGTGTACTGTATTCACACTTCTTTAATTCCCCTGGAGCCATTACATCTGTGTCTACACCTCCTTTTTCAAAGAGAAGCTATCTACTCCCAGCATTAGAATATTTGACTCCTCTGCTGTCTGCATGGCTCCATCGGTTGGGTTTATGTGTCTGCTGCTATTTCTCCCTCCCCCCCCCCCCCCCCGTGTGAACCTTAGGGTTGCCCTTCTTCCAGGATTGGCCTGGAGTCTCCAGGACTCAGCATCCATCTCCACTGACTACTGATGATACGTCACGTTAGGAGGAAAACATCTCGAGGAATAGCTCCATCAGAGTTGGCAGCCCTAATGAAAATAAAAATAGTACTAGCTATGCCATCTTGTTTGGCATTGCTCCCTTGGTAGAGACCACTTTACAGAACTCCTGTGCCCAGGAGGACTGAGGAGTCACTCACAGCTCCAAACTCACCTGCACTGTTCATGTTACCATTGGCGGTGTTTAGAACTCCTGCTGGATTTTCTAGCTGTAAGTATAACACCTCCAGGGCTGTCCTGTCCATCAAGCTGAGACAGTTGCCTTTGGTAGCAGGTTGGCAGGGAGTGCCTGCCGCCATCTGCCCACCTCATCCCATTCCCTTAATTTAAAAAGGACAAGGGGTGTGAAGCAGAAGAGGAAATGTGGACATTGGTAGGCTAGAGCTCCGAGGCTCTTCTAGCCTGCGAATTTTTTTCTCCACCAGACTTCTGCTCTGTTTCCCTTCTTTTTCAAATTCAGGGAGTGGAAAGGGGAGTGGCAGGGGGCATATCATTGGGTGAGGAGGCAGCATTTGGAGCATTGCTTCAGGTGCCGAGAGACCTTGGGCCATCCCTGATCAGGTACCCCTGTACCTGAACCCCTGTAGTATGTTCAGCCACAGTGGAAGTGCTTCTCAGGGCATATAGCCCCTTGAAGGATTGGGTGGCAGGTGTGCTGTGATCTAAGATAAAAATGATAATGAATTGCTGGGCTTGGGTGACCCACATTCTGTGACAAGCAAAGCTGGATGCTGCCACCTGTATAAATCATGCAAATGGGTGGGTGCATTGTTTTCTGTAATTTATTCTGCATTTCTTAAGTGTGTTGCATCACTTCTGCTAGTCATGGATGGCAGCTGAGAGGCATGGTGGAGCCAGGTAGGGTATTTAAGGGTGCCTGGGCCTTCTCATCGCTGGAAGTCTTCAGTACCAGACCACACTTGGCATGCAAACCACACATGTTGAAACAGTGACAGATGCTGTGTCTAGCGAAAAGCAGATTGTAGGAAAGATGTGATCATTAGCAGGGAAGTGGGACTGGGAAGGGAGAGTGATTGGCAGAAGGCACACCTAGAACCTACTGGACCACAATTCTTGCTGCTGAATGTGTTTGTTTAAGGAGATCTGGCTCAGTTGGTAGAGTGACTGTCTCATATATGCCTGAAGATCTGAAGGATGACAGTTTGAGACGGACCACGGACGGAAGTGTCTGTGTCTGTCGGAGAGCTGCCAGCACGCCTAGCTGATAAGTTGCAGAGCCTCTTTGGGGGAGTGGAACTGCATCTACACTTGAGTGAGAGTCAAGGTTGCCTGTCAGCTGAAACGTGGTGAGGCGATTCTCAGAGAGAGAGCTGGACTATGAAAGAAACCATCTAGAATGAAGGGTTCTATGAAAGATTAGAACATATTATTGTATTGTAAAAACCCCTTGGGGTTTAGAAAGCCTGCCCATGTAAACCACCTTTGAATTAAAGTCAGAGGAGAAATCCGATGACCAAAATACTGGATTATTATTATTATTATTATTATTATTTAATATGGTATCGTTTCTTCATCTATTTGCTCAAGTTTCAGTTTATATCCCTTCTTTGCATAGCAACCTACAAAGGCTTAAAAACATATTCAAATACAATTGTACCACAAAAAACATGATGTCTGGTTGGCTGCCTCTCCTCTCTGCAGCAGTGGCGTGGGGTGCGAGGAGACAGATGTCAAAACCTCCCCAAGGCAGATGATCCACGCCATTGCTGTCTCTTCTCCCTGGCCTGCTGGCAGCTCTGAGAAGATACCCCGCTGGCTGTGCTAGATAGCCAGATGTTGCTGCCCTTTCAGGAGCCGGACCCTCCTCATCGAGGTTGAGTTGGTCTCTCACTGCTCTCCTCTTCACAGTGCTATGTTATTGTGTTGATGTATTATTATATCATAATAATGGGTCCCCCTATGGGGGAAGAAGTGGGATAAAACCCCAATAATAATAATAATAATAATAATAATATTGCAAGCTGCATTGGTTTGGCAAGGGAAAAGTGGGATAAATGTTATTTTTAATTAAATTAACTAACTAAATAGCAAATGAGCAGCAGAGTGGACACAGTTTTTTCACGGATTTTCATGGATGAGTTATTGGGCTCCCTTCCTTTTTCTTCATAACTTGTTCTATTGAAAATTAAAATTCATGTACAAGTACACTCATACTTCATGGAGTCACTTTATGTAGATTCACAACACAACACACTATGGCAAATCAGTAGAAGGCAAAAAATGACACTTGTGGGACTCTTTGCCTCTAGGTGGAAGGGGTGTGGCACCGCGTTGCTATGGTCCTCAGAGGAGCAGAGGCGGAGGTTGTTGGGGCAGACATCGAAATAACGCCTATGCCTAAAGGAGACCTCTCTGTCCAAAGGCAAATTGAGATGTAAGTACCCTGTGCTGTTGTGGTACTTTTGAAGCCATGATGCACTCTCCCCATAGCCACACTCCGCTTATATACAACACACACCAAGTCAACTTCACACTTCTTCATCAGAATGTTTTCTTCTCCTGCCACTGAGTCCTAAGGACTATAAGGATCTTTCTAGCTCATTCATCGCAGACTCTTGGAGTGAGTTGCAATAGTTTAAAATCAAATGTATAAAAACAGAAATGGAATTTAAAAACATTTCAGATAAATCTAAAAGGGGGCTAACAATACAGAGAACAAGTGTGGGTGGTGCTAAGGCATTCAGGCTGGTCAGGCTGGGTGTCCTCCCAGATCACACCTACAGCAACTGGCTTTCATGCCGAGGGCATTCTGGTAATTCCCTCCTCCCCCCCCCCCCGGCAAGCAATGAGGAAGACCCTATTTTGGTTTTTTCCCTTCCTAATGGAGCAACTACCCCTTTTTGGATGGCTCACGAGATACCTAAGGGTGCATGGGAAGTTCAGGTATATGGGCTGTTTATCTTGCTTCTTTCCACCATCCCTGCATGGTGGGTTGCAGCAACCTCATCCGGATCTTCACAACTGGGTTGGGGGACGGGGGTCTTATTACAGACAAACCATCCTTTCTCCCATTTCTCACCCTGGCTTTCAAAACTAGGAAGACACAGCAAATTCTGTGCTCCAGTTTCTCGTTTCTGAATCCTCCAGCAACCCCCCTCTAGTTTCTGAGCTCACCAGACCATATCTTTATTTGGGAAGAGAGAACAATTTAAGGGCTGTATTTTGAATTCTGCAGCACTCATGCTAATCCATGCGTTTGGAATAGATGCGACTCATTTTACCAGACTCATACCACGAATGAGAAGCCAGGGAAATTAAGGAGTTAAGCTGACACTGGATGTCTTTTCCCTTCCTGTCATAGTGGATAAGGCTGGATAAGGGGGAAAAGATAGGGTGCCTTGTGTAAAAGTCTTCTCTTTCTCTCATTTACAGAAGATACGCCTGCAGGCAGATAAGCAGTCGGTACCGACACACTAACACGCCTGGTAAATTCAAAATTTTCTGTAAGTAGCTGCTGCTTTGAACTCCCTTGGTCAAGTATTCATTTGCATCTTTACTTTTTGGTTGCAACACTGGAGAGACATTAGAAGAGGGAGCATGATGAGCGCTTGTGATAGATAGCAGCTTCTGATGTGTCATATGCTGGGGGAGGGGATGAAACTGCTGTTCAAGGAGGATGTGGTGATGGAAAGGCTTCCTCTAGTCAGGTGGGTGGATTCAATCAGTTGGCAGGTATGGCCAGGACCAAACAGGTTGCCACAGGTATCGTTGTTGCTCATTGATCAAAAGGGTATCGGGACCAAATTAGCTGGCATTTCCCAGGGATGTGGTCATGTGGATCAAGTCTCTGACTCCAAGTCTCGAGTCAAGTCCCAAGTCTTTGCCCCCAAGTCCCAAATCTTTGGTTGCAAGTTGCGAGTCCCTATCTATTTAATGGAGAAAACGGGTTTAAACCTGAATAAAATTGGACTTGTTGTAAAAGGCTCCAAGTCTCGAGTCGAGTCTTTAGAGTCTTTTACAATTGCTGAGTCAAGTCATTGACACGACTTGAGTCTGACTCGAGTCCGAGTCAATAGACTCAAGTCTACATCACTGGCATTTCCCCATGTAACTTCTGGGTGGGGCATCTCCAAGGTGTTTGCAAACCCCCCAGTTTAAGTAAAGAGACATGAGGGGCAAGGAGTTCAAACTGGAGACCTTGAGCCAGCCAAGCCAATTCCCTTTGAACACACACTACAGCCCGAACAAAGGGTGACAGATTCCTGTTCGCCACTGAAGTGGGTGGATCAAAAATTCCACGGAACGTCATTCATCAAAGTAGTAACTAACTTGTGTTTTACAGGTGTAGGGGGTTCAAGCTAGTTTCCCTATGGAAAATTTGAAAATGGAGAGACCAGGAGAAAACCAAAGCTGGAAACTAAAAGTCATAGTTTTATTGTGCTCCAAGCTAATATACTTTAGGCCAGTGGTGGGTAGGTGGGGGGCTTAGCCAGCAATTTTGTAATTGTGCCATCTCTTTTAACACATCTCCTCTGGTCTAGTTTCCTACGGCAGCCAAAGCACTGTCCATTTCGTGGCTACGGATTACAACAGCTACCTTTTTCTTCACATCAAGACCTCCAGTGACACCGGGCTGTATCTCTTTGGTATGTGCTCTGGCAGTGGGTGTGCAGGAAGGACATAGCGTAGCCCAGTAGCCAAGGATGTAGGTCACTGGCATGAGGTTGCACATTTGGAACTTGGCATCCCAATCAAAATGCCCTCAGGATGGCAGCCTAGGAACAACTCCAGGAAGCTGCTCCCACAATTGAAAGAACCAGACTAGGTGACTGGAGTCCAGTAAGAGGTCACACGTGAAGCTACATCAAAGACATACAGAGTGTAGTAGCGGGGGGGGGGGGCTTTGATCAGGGGAATAGCTAGTAGGGAAGTTGTGAAGCACACACTCACACATTGCTCCTATAAAATCTGGAGTGCACGCACACACTGTGATGTTGCATTAAAGTGAAAACAAACATGGTAGACCCATTTTGGACTGGAAAAATCACCTGGAGTGAAAAGGTTAAGCTATCCTCTCCCAAACTGCTGATCTGACACGGGGCTGCTTGATTCTCCGCCAGCTAAAGAGCTGGCAGAGAACCAAGTAGCCCCACTGTGGCTGGGGGTTTACCTGGGGTAAGCAGGCAAGTGCCCGCTTACCCCAAGTAGACCTCCAGCTTGTTACTTCCCTGGATAGGATTCAGCATGGGTCGCATGGCCCACACTGAATTGCCTATGCCAGGGGAGATTAGGATTGGGCTGTGTGTCATAGTATACGACATGTATTACAGCTAATATACACTCATGTGTTTGTTGCTTTCCTAAAGTTTAATTGAAAAGGGGAGACATGAGGCAGGTTGAAGGCCAAGAAAGGTGTGTTAAATTAAGAAGATTTACCTTTCAATATTACCCTGTTTCCCCCAAAATAAGACAGTGTCTTATATTGATTTTGGCTCCAAAAAAATGCAGTAGGTCTTATTGTCAGGGAGGTCTTATTTTCCCAACCTGTGACGTGACCCCCCCCCCCAGCCAGCAAGGAGGCTGCAACCTCGCAGAGTCTCTCTAGCACGTCGTCTCTATGGTGGAGGATTCAAGTGCAGGTCTTCTAGAGCCTTGCACCCTCAGGAAAGAATGAAGCTTTAATCGGTCAAAGTAAGTGTCAGGGAGGGTCACGGGGGGTGCCGCGTCCGTCTGGCTGATGATGCTAGCTAGGTCTTACTTTCGGGGAGGACTTATATTGACGAGTGCCAGCAAAAATCTTGCAATAATGATGGTAGGTCTTACTTTCAGGGGAGGTCTTATTTTAGGGGAAACAGGGTATGCATCCTCCTCTCACATGAATCTTGGTGACAAGGTCTAAATTGACTCTAAAGCAGGGGTTCTCAACCAGTGGTACTCTAAAGAAACTCACTGGTTTTCGACAGTACTAGAAAGAGAGGCCTGGATTGTAACAGTTACACAGGGAGAGGAAGAGAAGGGGATCTTAGTCAATTTACAGCCCAATCCTAATCAATTTTCCAGCACCAATGCAGCCCCAAGGTAAGGGAACAAACATTCCCTTCACTTGAGGAAGCTTCTGTGTCTGCCCCCACCACCACAGAATGTAGCGCATGCCTCATTGGCACGGCTGCATCAGTGCTGGAAAGTTGGTTATGACTGGGCTGTTAATGAGGACAGTTTCCAGCCCCACTGCTGCAGGTGGAGTTATTCCAGAAGCTAAGAAAAAGGGTGAATGGGTCCTGTTTTGCAGCAAAGCCCAAGAGATGGTGCACACAAACCAGTGCTGTTTCCCAGCTTCTTAATCTTCTACTGACACGAATGTTCCTAGTTCTCACTGTGTTAGGCCCTCTTCAGAAAAATGATGATCACATTTAATTTCATGGACGTGCAATGCACAGACCCAGGGGGAGATGGCAGTGGGAAGAGGGAGGGAAGATTTGGAACAGAGAATGGGACCTTTCTGGAAGCTAAGCAAATGGTCTGGCAAAAGGTTTGTTACTTTGTTCAATTCCTTGCTTGTGTCTCAAGCTAGGGGATCAGATGTGTCGCCTGTCATCATGGAAAAATTCGAACATCAGTCAGAGTCTCTGGGATTCTCCAAGCACAGCATCCGCTACACTGACACAGAAGGTAAGTCCCATCTGCCCCACAGACTCCATATGTCCAAGATTCAGCGGCATTCACAAATACAGTACTTCCCATTTCTGTCCCTTGTGATAACACTGCTTCTCTTTTTCTCCCCCCCCCCCCCCAGAGCGATGCACATTCTGAATGGGTTATGTTTAAACAAAGAGGAACTGCAGATGAGTGTGGAATCTTCCTTCATCCACAATTAGGTGGCAAAACTGGTAATCAACAATTGGAAAAAAACAACAGAAAGAGATCATGTTATACTTATGCTCTTGCTCAAATATTTATCTACACGGTGAATTATTCTACTGTATTTCCCATCAACTCCTTTAAACTATCATAATTAAAACAAACAGTTCTCACACCTTCTGTCTCGCAATTTATTTTTGTGGACGACACTGTCCTTGTAATGACAGTCAGAGGTTCATGAAAAAGGCTGATACCAAAATGGGTACTGGACTGGCATCCTGTCAACTCAGCAGGGTCTCAGTTATTCCTAGAAGGCCCTGAATCCAAGAATGGAACAGCTCTATTTTAAACAGTTCCATACCAAAACAAATAAATAGAACACATTCTTAAGAATACATTTCAGTGTGATAGTGGAGTACGTTTCTTGGTATTTTCAGGCAGCCTCAATCTCGTTCCTCTTTTGTAATTTGGATTCCTGCTTTTCTCCCTCTTTTCTTTTTTCCTTTGTTCCAAAAATTTAAAGTATTTTGCTGTTTAAATTATAAGTGTGTAGTTCTTTTTTATTAAGGGTCTCATCCTTTCCTTATGGGAAGGGTGGATTTGGCAATCCCATCCATTCCTGATTGGGCTGAACTGCCAGCTGTCTTACTGGCCCCAGCTCATATGCTTTCAACAATAGTGTGATCTTCACAGCTGATTTCTGAACATTAAGCAGTTGTTAAAAGCACAGAAGCAGGTCAGCAGTCCTTAATTCGTCCACTGCCCTCCAACATCTCCAAGCCGTAGACTTGGTGGATGGTAAGCCATAAGCCCCACTAAGAAGGTAAAACAATCAGCAGGCAAGACAGGATCCATAAAGATCTCGCGTGGAATCTAGTGTCTGGCTATTCTACAACATCGCCATACTTGTTCCTTTTCACACCTGTCTCTGCCTTCACTTTGGGATCCAAACTGGGTACTTGCTCTGCAGAGGGGAGAGAACAATTGAAAGTAATGCAGGTCACACAGATTTTGGGACACAAATGCACACAAATTTTTGCAATCAAATTCAACCAATGAGGAAGACCTGTTTAAATGAAAGACTGCACAAGGAACTTGCTGACTGGACCAAAGATCCAGCAAAGATGCAACTGTGGGCAACCAAATGCACTGGGAGCATCACAAGGAGGGCATGAAGCCAATAGCCCCCCCCCCTTACTTATTCCCAACATCTTGTACTCAGAGGTATATCACCTCTGAAGAACAAGGTCCCATCTAGCATATCTGATCAGTGTGTGTATCTGAGTCAGTGAAATCTCAGCATGCATAACTTAAAAAATGTTTCTAGCCCTCAGGGTTCAGAAACTCTTTGCCCTGCTCCACAACTAGAAGGGACAGATTAAACTACACAAAATAATTCAGTCTCCATCTCTCTTTTGCCTTCTCCCCCCCCCCCCAAGTCCCAGCTATTTTGATCCTCTCAGTTATCCTTTTCCTATATTTTCCCCAGCTCTACAATCTCTCTTTTGGCCTGGCCATCTACTCACCTTTGGCTACATCTTGGAGAGGTGGCACACTCTCCAGGAAGATCCACAAGTCAGAACACTTCTGTGTCTCCCACCGAGTCACTGCGTAGCTGGCAGCTGAGCCTACAACTACAAATGCCCAGAGAAAGAGAGATTGGCATGCCAGGAAAGGTTTGAAGGAGAGCTTGGAAGCTCTTAAACATACACATGAGCTCAATCTCCAAATCAACCAAACAGCACAATAGAGCTATGCACAGGATCATAGGTAAAATTCTTCCAACTCTGAATTTCTTTAGATACCAACCCAAAGAGATCAAGACGTGCCACTGGAGTGGGTAAGGTATCTTCCGGTTGAATTTCTGAATTGCAAAGGCCATTCCAGTGCCTGTTCAAAACAGACACAGAGACTTGGATTAGCACTGCTAGCACCACAATGAACACTGCCATCATCATCAAACCCAAAATGCTGAGCTAGGGAGGTGTTTGGCCTGTTCCAGCAGGGCTTTTCTTATTTTCTTAATGCCTTCTCAGAGTTCCCAAATACTGTATAAACAATTCTCTGTATACAGAAAGCTAGTGCATCAGCTTCTCCTTAATGTGCTTGTTTTCTATGTGTAGGGATTTGGGGGGGTATGGAAGAGCAGCACATTCAAGAAGGATCAGGGCTTTTGGACTGGGAAGTACAATTTCTAGACAGAAAGAGCTGTAATTTCTGACACATACACACACCGAGCCCCAACTGAGCAGGGCAGGGCACTTACCTGTGATAAAGGTACCAATTCCCTTCATAAACGCAAATGATTGGCAGGCAGTGTATTCTTGCAGCCCCTGAAAACAGAGGTAAAATTTAACAAAAACAAAAAAACCAAATCAAACCAACCAAAAAAGCATCACCTGTTCATATGCCTTCCTGCCCCAATCAACCTTGGTCTCTGAACTCAGAAGTTCCATTTATTTAGCCATCATGGCTCGCAGCGGTTGACAGACCTCTCCTCCATGAACTTTCCTGCTTCTTTTCAAAATAATATTCTAAAATAGAACTAAAAAGAAGAAACCCTCAGTGCCTGCCCAACCCAAGCAAATGCCCAGGCTGGGCAAATCAGTCTTCTCTCTCTAGGACAGTGTTTCTCAAACTGTGGGTTGGGACCCAATTGGTGGGTTGCGACCTGATTTCTGGTGGGTCCCAGGTGATTGAAAGATCAGATAAGTAATTGCCCCAAGCCCTGAGGCTATTCAAAAATCAGACAGCTGCTAATTGCCCTTCAAAGAGCTGAGCTTCTGCAGTTTGCAAGTTGGTGTAAATACTGTATAGGGAGATAAATATTTGAGTGTCTTTTTTTGGGGGGGGGGTTCCCAAGTCTGTCAATGAAATGACAGCTAGTGGGGACAGGTGAAGGCTGGGTCATATAACTAAGCCCCTCAAGCCTTGAGGCTCTTTATTAGGGTTGCCTCATTACGAGAAATGGATTGAGTTTTTTTGCAAACAATAAAATATTACTTGTAAATAAATATATTAATTCTTTCTAGATCTCGTAAAGCTAGGTGGGTCCCGATGGTGGAGTGTCATTTTAAAAAAAGTGGGTCCCAGTGCTAAAAAGTTTGAGAACCACTACTCTAGGAAATCCTGGAGAGCTGCTGCCAGTCAGTGTGCTAACAACACTGGCCAAGACGGATCAAGGCTAGTCTGGGGCATGGAGCTTCCGGCGATAGCTCCCGCCACTCTTCCCTCTGCACGACCGCACTCAGAGGCCCGCGTAGCTCACTGCTGACGTCACCGCTGAGCGCTCCGGAGGAGGAACCCCCGCGTAGGTCCGCGCTCCCTGCAGCAAAGCCGGAGCAGTGCAGCCTTGGCCCGTGACCATCGCGCTCTGCGGAGATAAGTGCGGCCGGGGAAGGTGGCCGGTCTTGACGCGAATGGGAGCCCACCGGGTGCTTGGCCGCAACGGCATCGTCCACGCGCGACAGCCCCACGTTCACCATGTGTGCGCAGTGGGCACCTCCGAGGGCGGCACCGGCATTGCAGGAAGCCGCCGCCGCCGCGCCGCCTCTCTCCGCTCGGTTGCGCAGCGCTCTCTCGGCCTCTCCTTCCTGGTCCCGCGGCCGGCAGCTCCATCTACAGGCCCGGCGGAGGGTCTGCCGATAGGCACGGAGAGAAGCCCCGCGTTGGAGGGCAGGTGTGGGACGCCGGAGGAGCAGCTCTGCACCTTCAGGAGGACCCGCAAGACATGTAGTGACTCCGGCAAGGCGCTCGGGGCGCTCGAGGGAAGCCGCGGCTCCTACCACAGTCGAAGCCTCTCCTCCTGCCTCGCCCAGCCAGCGCACAACGCTCTGGAGGAGGCTAGTTCGAATCCTGCCTCGCGGGGGGGGGGGGAAATGGCGCTGCAGGGGCCCTTCCGAGTCGTCCACCACGAAGGGCAGCGCTTCCTTTGCTTCTGTAATGGCGGCAGCAACGCTCTCCGACTCCAGTAAGTGCACGAGGGGCCCCCCGGCCCGATCCCACACAGCCACTGGACCTCAGTTGAGGAGCTTCTCCCAGGGCTTGACTTCCACCCCGGACCCCCTTTTCTGTGGTAGGCCTCGGCGCCGCCCGGCAGAAACCGGTGCAGAAAAGCCAGTCTCTCGGCTCGTGCCGAGCCCTTGACGGTTAACCTGCCGTGTGGCGGAAGGGGAGTCCCGGCTGTCTGCCTGCCTGCCTGCCTCTGGAATTGGGGGAACTAGAAAGAGCCCATTCCACACCGTCACTTTCAAACAAGAGTGAAGCCCAGGCCTAGGTGGGTTTACTCGGAAGCAAGGCCTTTTATGTTCAGTGGGGAATGGATTTACTCCCATGTAATTGTGGATTTCAACTGCAGCTTTAAACCCCTGAAACAAGGCTGCGCCCAGTGTATAACTTCCACCAATTGGTGGTGCTCAAGCCTCAAACTACCTCTGATTGGAAAGGTAGAGAGAGGGAGAAAGCCCTATATAAACATTCCCCCCTACCCGAATTCTCCGCGTTTAGAAGTAAAAAATAAAACTGACGACTAATGGCCACTGATCTGGGAAGTAAGTAACGTTTCCTCAATGGGGTTTATTTTTGAATAAACTACCTGAAATTGCGCTGCAGGAGTAGTAATATATGAGTCTGTTAGTTGCCTTTTTTTCTTTTTTGGCTGAGTTTTGCAGCCTTCTTGCAGCTGAAGGATGGGATGGGAAACAGGAAATGGGTTGGCAGAAGCCACGTGTGGCGGTAACCAGGCAGTTGTGATATATTTATTGAGATTTGAAAATTACTGATACAGTATTCTTAATAGCGTCACCTAAACATTGCTGGAAATTTGACTTTGCAACCTGTCCCTTAATCTCAGTTGTGTTGGGGCTGGGGCTGGAGGAAGGAAAACACTCTCCATGCACTCAGAGGCTCTTGCCTGTAGCTATTCCTTTATATGTTTTAGGGCAGAGTTGGTGGCACAGAACCAACCTGTGGAGGACAGGGGGGAGGGTGTAAGGGGTTGCCAGTTCTGCAGGTGAAACTTGGGTACAGTTAGGTTGGTGTAACATAGAGGCTGTAACATAGCGGCTGAGCCATGGATCAGGATTTCCTCTCGTCTCTGCCATTAACCCAGCAACAGTGCGATCCTAGATGTGTCTACTCAGAAGTAAATCTAATTTAGTGGGATTTGCTCCCAGGCAAGTGTGTGTAGGGTTGCAGCTTAAGTAGCCTAGCTTAGGCAATGCCCTCCCTCAGTCTTCCCAATCTATGAAAAGGGAAAGAATACTACTGACTTCTTGATGCCCTAAGAGGCCTGTGTAGAATCTTCATTATACAGTACATAAGACCTTGAACAATTTCACCTCTCCGTATCTTCTCTTCTTCCTCAGTGTTACAAATGCGTCTGAATTCTGGAGCTGTGATGTCGCTTCTGACAATCAGGATGGAGATGTAAGTGTGAAAAGCTCCTGGATTTGTGTGCCTGAGGCTCTGCGTTTGAAAACGAACCCCTTCTGCTACTGCCTCATAGGATTGCAGGGTTGGAAGGAACCTACAAGGTCATCAAGTGCAGGCTGTCCACAGCTATAGCATTCCCGATAGATTACTATCCAGCCTCCTTCCAGGGTTGTGGGTGTGCAAAGAGAGTCCTTTAGTTGAATGTGCCTGTTTGGCATTGAGTGTATGTACTATATTCATATTTCTCTTGAAAGCTGAATGCATTTTGGCACACATGTTCAGGACATGATTGGACGTTTCAGGATGAAATATCGGCTCAATCCCTGCACCTGTTTTCATGAGGTAGGGGAAGAAGCAACTGCAACATATATTTTAATGGTTGAACATTGAGATAAGTATTTATGTCCTAGACTTGTTCATAAGTGACCTGGAGTTGGGGATAAGCAGCGAGGTGGCCTAGTTTGCAGATGACACTAAACGTTTCCGGGTGGTGAAGTCCAGAAGGGATTGTGAAGAGATCTAAACTTGCCTCTAGGAATCCTGTGAAATGGACAGCACCTTCCTTCAGTTTTAAGGGCCCAGCATTTGGTACTCTCTGGTAGACTGCCCCTGAATGTGAAAGTTCAATGATTCGCTATCATGACTAATGGCACAAGAAGAGTCATGCTGGGTCAGACCGAATGGTCCATTATGGCTGCTTTTCCTGTTTGCCCCAGTGGCCAGCCAAATGTTTTTGGGAAGCCCACAAACCATAAGTCTTAGCAAATTACACATCTCAGACTTTCATGTTGTGCTCCAGGCTCTCTAGCTGGAGAATACAGACCTTAGCTCTGCATAATCTTTGTCTCGACTTCTCTCCTGCCAGGTGTCTCAAGGTGAACTGGGTTCTTCCACTGACTCCAGTTCTAAACTCAGGTGAGTGTCTCCAGCTGTCACTATTTACATTCCTTCCCCTTATTGCAAGAATATTTAGCTAAACCCAATTTTAACCTGCCTCTTACACCCTCCATCTTTCACATGATATCTCCCTCCCATCTTTGAGATGTTGGGATGAAATTTGGTGTACATATTTGCAGCACAATTCTCTCCTTGAAGGTCAAATGCCATCTTGACCCCTGCCCACTTTAGAAGAAGATGCACCCTGCAGCTTGATATTTGAAGTGAGCCTTCTGGAACCCTGTCACTATTTAATAATCGATTAAATTATATGCTACTGAAATGTCAGTATTTTGAGAGTGAAGGAAATACAGAAGCTAAAGATTGGCTAACTTTTAATATTAATAGCAATGGTTGTTAACCCCCTTTTTAAGAGGCTAAAAAACCAGCATTAGTGCTGTAATTTCTCACGTGCAATAATTAAAATTGCTCCTTGCTTAATCAATGAAAATGTTGGCGCATTAAAGTAGGACTGTTGTCCTGTCATTTTCTTCTGTCCTCCACAGAGAAGCTCTGGAGTGCGAGATGCTGACGCTCACTGTGCGTGACAGCAAAGCTGTCCTGCAGTTCCAAAATGGCAGGCAAGACCACCTGACCTTCGACCTCTTCAGACAACCTCTCTCTGAAGCAAGGAAGCAACTCCAGGATCTGATGTTCGGCTTGGTGGAGCAAGCGCAGACGCTGGAAAAACGCCTCAAAGGTACAGTTTGCACACGTTTCTGGAGGGGAGGAGAGACTTCCGGCTTTGAATCTGCCTGAAACGTATCCCTTGCGTAAGCGGCCATTTGTCTTTGCAGTTCTGTGCAGAATTTGAGTTCTCAACTAAACTAGAGAGGAGAGTCTGGAGCATGGGCTTTCTTCTGGCAAAAGGTACAGAGTCCAAATGGATTTTGGAACGCAGATGGAGCACAGCGGTTGTGTGCGGAAATGGACTTGCAAATCTCTTCCCTTCTCTGCAGAGTCTGCTATTGCCGCTGCTGTTCCCTCACCGAACATTAGTCCCGAAAAGGGTGCATTGCGAAATCAAAGTATTTTTGTTTCAGGTAAGAGGTGGCTCTTGACTAGGCTGGCATGGTTTGAGATTCAGTCCAGGGAGGGTCTCCGGTGCAAGCAGGACTGGCCCAAGGCCCTGGCACCTGAGCTGGTATACCAGGTGCTGCCCCCCCCCCCTTCCTTGGTGGCATCCTTTTCTCTGGATTGGAAGAGGCTGAGGTGGAGGAGAAAGTATGCAGAATGGTGGGTGTAGTGTCTTCGCTTTAGCCCACCACTCTCCATTCCTCCATACTTCCTCTTCTGCACTGTTCCCCTCTTCCCCCTTCAGTCTAGGAGTGGGAAGAGGAGTGCCTGTATCTTCTGCCAGCTTTGCTGCAGTTCCAGTCATGGCTACTAGAGGGCAGGCTTCTTGGTTGTCTGCTCCTTTGCCAGCATTGCTGCAGTTCCACTCACAAGCTAATACAGGGCAGGCTTCTTTCTTGTCTGTTTTTACCCACTCCTTGGCAGGCAACAGGCAAGCCAGAAGCCTGCCCTCTGCTAGCTGTGAGTGGAACTGCAGCAACGCTGGCCATAGAGAAGTCTGTCCTGACTGCCCCCTACCAATGTGGGGCCTGAGGCAACTTCCTCAATTGGCCTCATAGATGAACCAGCCCTTGGTGTAAGCAAGTGTGCAATTCCAGTCTGTCTTTTACAAACTACGTCTGCCTGTAGTCAGGATGATTTTCTAGAGAACGTCTCTGGGCAAGGTAGCGTGAGCTTCCAAGAGCTCCCTTCCAAAACCTCCCTGGTCTCTATCAAGAGAGGGCTCATTTCTGACATCGGATTAAATGTCTGCATAATTTCTACAGCTGAGCCGAAATAGGGGGCGGGTGGATCACCCCTCCCTCGAAACGACCTCTCCATTTCAGTCAGCTTGAGAAATGGCGTGAGAGAACCTTCTCCCATTCACAGCAACAGGCAGAAGTGTGGCCCTCACTCCAGTTTGGCTTTTTGGTGTAACCATGGAGCCAAATCCTATTCACTCTGTAGTGCTGTGATATTGTTGCACTGGCTGCCTGCTAACTGGCTGAGATTGAACCAGGGACCTTCAGCAACTCCCCCCCACCCTTTCTCTCTCCTTCTGCGGGTGGCCACCACAGGCAAGGACCAAGGCTTGTGCCCAGGGACAGGACAGTCCCCCTCCCTCGCCCTGTTTAGTGTAATGGATGTATAAGGCTGAGCGGCAGGGCAGGGAACCCAGAAGGAGCCACAGCAGCATCTTCATGCTGTTTCTTTTCTTGGCCTTTTCTTCATCGGGCAGAACTGAGTCCCCCAAAGATCAAGGGCGGAGCTGGCACTGGGCAGGCTGCAACCAAGAAACGGCTACCTGGGGAGTCGCTTATTAACCCTGGATTCAAAAGGTAACTCAATCCAGATCAAGGTCCTGCTTCCCTTTGGCTGTATGTGCTGCTCTAGTTTGGGGGGCATTTGGTTTTTGTGTGGTATGCTGAGGGAAAACAAACCCCAAGATTCTGCACCAAGACGAGCTATGTGTTATGCATGCACAAATATAGTCTTCATTGATTAGTTTGGTTTCCTCCTTGTCGTGAGTGGCGCTAGACACTTGTGTCAAAGTCCCTGATGGCTGGAGAGTGTAGCCAGCGTCCCCTTTTGGCACAGAAGATTTTTGCACTAAACAAGGTCAAGCTTTTCATTGCAAGCTTAAGGACTAGAACCTTGATTTTTTTAAATAAAAGCTGAAACTCTGAAGCAGTAAATTCTGCTTCCAATCTGGATTTTTGTGCTTGTAAGTCTCAAACTCTGCCAAGAGTCTTGGCAGAGGAGAATCTGATCCATGAACCAAAAGGATACGATAGGCTTTTTCCTCCACCCCAACTGTAGACACCTTTTTGTTACGTCCTCCACACACTGATGTACGTCTTACTGCGTGAAATGTATTATACAACCAACTTTCTTCTCCTTTTTTGCTAGTAAGAAGGCACCAACAGGGGTAGACTTTGACGATCTCTGAGTGTGTCGGCCACAGCAGGCTGCGAGGCCCCTCTGTGAAGGTTTTAACAAGAAGTATGGCAGCGTATGTACTTGCACAGAGATGAATTTCCAGGCTGCCACCCACCTTGTGCTCAGAACATAAGGAGAAACCTCCAGCCTGCCATCAATGAAATTGGGCACGGGGGGGGGGGGAGTGGGCATTTCAGCTCGATGGCTTTTCCGGAGGCGCCTGCTGGAGAGGTTGGCCAGACGTCCTGCCTGTACCTGATCACTTTGGCAGCTGGCTCTTGGAAGGAGCTTTTTAAATGTTTTTAATGAAACGTGGCTCAAATAAATCTAGCATATTCCCGAGCTTTCAGTCTGCTTTCTGCCTCCTTGACAAGACTCCTATCTGCCCTCCTGCAGCATCTGGTCTGTGGCAGAGGAAGGGACGGTGGAACGGCTCGGGCGACAGGAGGCCTGGGGCCGGAGCTGCTGGTGATTCTTAGAAGAATCGCTTCCCATTTTCTCTTCTCCTCCAAATCGGAATGTGGACTTTTCCGGCTGAATTCAGGAAGGTGCTTTCACCACTCCACTTTCGCTTCCTTAGTGGGTACCTTCTCTCTGGCCCTGTTCTCCACCCGTAAAGGGTTCCTCCTTTTGTGACTTGGTGGTGCCAGTTGTCACCAGGCAGGGAGGCCCGGCCCTCAGTCTTCCTTCACTTTCAAGGATGGGCATCGCAATGCTTTCAAAACCAGCGGGCTGGGCGATGGCATGTCCTGGCGGAAGCACTTCTAGGGAGAAGAGACTTGAGAAATTCCAGCTAGGCCTTGCTGTGCAAAATGTAAATTCCTGTTCTTTTGAGACACGATGCAGCTGCCTTTGCACAATGCATTTACCCTCTCACCATTTCCACTCCCCCGCCTTTGTTTCTTCCTGTCTTTCTCTGCATTACTCTTATATTGCTTTATGCCTCAACAGACATTAGCAATGAGCACTTATCGACTCTGTTTGTTTAATGTTTTTATTTTAAAAATTAAACACCAACAACAGAACATTAAAATAGTGACCTTAAAACGTTTGCATTGCAGTTTTAAAACATGCTTTTGTGGATTGCATGAAACAAAACAAGCCTCATTCTTAAGCCTCATTAACCTTTTAAGGTGTTTATTTCCTGTGTCCCTTTGGCAGTGGGGGCAAGTTAGGGGAAGAGAGAGTGCCCTCAGGCAGTATTTGGGGCTGATTAAGATGGTGTGACAGACAGAAATTCAGCAGGTACAGTTTTTCCTGATGTGGAGAAAGCCTGCTAAAAATTTTTAAGTGGATTTCTTAAAAGTGTTTTGGGCTGTAATGCAGCTCCTACAAGCACAGGAGCCCTGCCATAGATAGCAATATGAGACCCAAAGGCCGGGGTGGAACCTAGGAACAGTATCTTCCCACCCCAGCAATATCCAGGCATTGCAATACTTTGTCCTCTCTAGAACACGTTTCAAAGGTTTAAAACACTTTGTGCAATTTTCTCAAGGAGCAACCCAGTAATGCTGTGTTCTCCATATTGCAGACTTGGGGTGGGGGTGTTGGCAGTTCTGCAGCTTGCATTGTCCCGTTCTCTTCTCCCCCCCCCCTCCACAGATCCTTCCCAGGGAAGAACGTTAACATTTCTGTTAGGAGGTCAAGTGTCGCAGCCGAGGCACTGGAGGGAGGCAATGCTAAAGCTCTCCAGTTCAGAACTTGAGACTGATGTTGCCTTTGACAAATGGTGTAAGGGTGTCCCTGAGGAGGTGAAGGATTTCAGGGTCAGAATCCTAAACCTCTCCTGCCTTGATACGAATGCTCTCTGCTATAGAGCCTCCCAGGCTGTTCCAGATGTGATGTGGAAAGCCCCCAGGAATCCAGATGATGAGGAACATCTTGCTGCGAGGACAAACTGCAGGGCGTTGTTTCTAGAGCAGCTTACACGCATTTCTTTCCAAACGTCCTTGTAAGCGGGCCTCCATCCCTTGCCGAGCCAGACTGAAGAGCCGCCTTGCCCAGCATCTTATGCAAATACGGTATAGGTCAAATCTGGGGTGGTGGTGGACGGGGTGGAGGCTCTCGAGATATCGTGCCATTTTAAAATGTGATCGGATTGCTTTAAAAGGCCACATTCTTAAGCCTCATGGCGTGTTTAAGGTGTAGTTTACTTGTGGGATTTGCATCCCCTCCATCTGAGCAGTTGGTGTTGTGAGTATAGATCTGGCCCTCAAGTGCAGATGTGCCTTGGAAAGATGATCCCCTTCACCTGAAAACCCTGCCTGGAATGGGCAAGGTTAGTGGCACACCTTGTCAATAGCTCCTTTCATCTCTCTGGTTTCATTGGCCTGGTTTTCTGACGGTAAGAACAATCCTAAGAGTGTGAGCATCAGTCTGTGGGGCTGCCAGAAGGGACGGGGATGGGGAGGGCAAGCAGTGGTGAGCTGTGGGCCTTGTGCTGCAAGCATTCCAGAATTTTCTCCCCCCACCTTACAAAAGGTCTCAACTAAACAGCACCAGCTTGCCGGGAAGAGAACAGATTGTTTTGTCCTTCCAGAAAAGCTGGGTGAGGCCCAGTGCAACTTCCAGATACTCCCCGCTTAACAGTGCAGATGTCTGGAACATTTCATTTGTTTGTGTCTGAGAATCCTAGAAAGCATTAAAATATTTTTTTAAAAAAATCTGTTTACGATGCAGATGAATCAACTAAAGCACGGCTGGTGGAGAAGTAAATGTTGGTTGGGAAAGGCTGACATCCCTCTGTGGGGGGACAACAGCCTTGGGTTTGGACAAAGTCATGCAGGATAGGTCTGTCAATGGCTATTAGTCATGATGGTTAAATTGAGCCTCCAGTTTCAGCTGCAGTCTACCCCTGAGTGCCAATGGTGCGGATAGGCAGTAGCTGAGGATAAATGGCATGAGGGAAGAATAGAACCAGAGAAGATTTGTGACTTCAACCTCTTGGCCACTGCGTTACACCAGAGCCACAATGGTGGTCTATAAAAGACCATTCAGTGATCAGGGGGTTCAGGCACTTAATGGTAGTATGCAAGGAAAAGGCTGGACTGTTTGGATCTGAACCAGCTGAAGGAAAGCCCCCGACCATATCCATGATGAGTCACAGCAGCAGAGCAGTCCTACATGGCCCAGAAGGTCTTGACCCTCCGCGTGCCAAGGAACGGCTTCTCTCCTTGCACTTATTTCCCAGGCCTGATACCTCTGCAAACCTGGGTGCAAGAAATGAAGACTGACCAGGTATGGCTTCTTGGGGAGCTGCTAGTTTTTGGAAGAGATCCGGGTCTGGGTGAGTGTGTTTGGATGCCTTCCACTCATACCTCGGGAACGGCCTTTCCAGTGTTGACTTGCTCCTTCTCATATTTCCATATTTTGAGTCAACACAAGCTTCACTGAGAATCCAGCATGTTTGTTTTCTCTTCTGAAGGAGTCGGAGCAGAAGAAGCAAAACAATGGAGCGGTCTTTGGGAGGAAATCCTGTTGCTGTGAGGATGGCAGAACTCCCAGAAACATTTGCAGGAGGGCAATGCCGAATAGGCGTCTTACCCCTCGTCCCCAACAGGCACCATACAGTCCGAGGAGCTACTGCTAAGAAAAAGGCAGAAGACAAGTCCGGATTCTGCACCCAAAAACAGGTGGAGTCTGCAGTTTTGAGCTGTGAAGGAGTCATGCGCTTCACAGACAAGGCCGATATAGGGAGAAATTGGCCTCCCTCTTCTCACAGCATGAGGACTTGGGCTCCTGCAACCAATGACATTGATGGGCAGTCGGTTCAAGACAGACCAAAGAAAGACTGCATTCACACAAGCAGCACTTACGGAACTCACCACCACAGGATTTGGTGATGACCACCAGCTTAGAGCCAAACGGCGCATGGTGCTAATGCCTCCATGTGGGGTTACAAGCTAACATTCACTTGTGTGTTGCAGCTTTGTGGGGCTGCAGGTTGAATTGGGCTCACAGCACAGAGGGACAGGGTATTGAACTCTTTACCCCTGCACCAGTTTCCTCCCCAATTATCCAGGCGCTCTAACCCTGAAAGCACCATGTGTTAAATAGCTTTAATAGGTGATTAGTCATCTTTATGGAGGGCAGGTCTATCATTGGCTATTACCCCTGAGCGCTTAATTGGAATGCCATATTCAGAGGCAGTCTACCTCTGCACATCAGGGGTAGCAGGCAAGGGCCACCTCCTTTATGCTTTGTGAGCTTTCCTTCAGTATCTGGTTTGCCACCATTGGAAACAGGGCTAAATGGACTGCTTTGGTCCAATTCAACAAAGCAATGATTCTGTTTTGGGAAGCAGACTTGATGCTCTTTAGACCATTCACTCTGAAGTCTTGGCCCCAGGGCACCGTTTTCTAGTCTGGCGTTTTGTTTTCATGCACAGTCAGGACATTGGGAAGCATTGTTGCCCAGCCTGCTGTGACCATTTGGACTTTTCTGCAAGGCGAGGAGCCAACCGAAGGGTAGAGACCATCCACATTTTTCCATCTGCCAGTTACACATCTCTCCATTCTGCCAGTGCAACACCCAATGAATTAGGGAACTTCTGTGGTCAGTGTGCTAATTATGGAAGATCAAGAAGGAAACAAATATGTTTGAGGAAACGGCTATAATTGGCCGATTTGTGATCCTGCAACCCTCTTCGAGGAGGGTCAGAGAGCACGTACAAAGTCTTGTCTGTTCTCCTTCCCAGCTGGGTGGTGTTGGGATCCTTTATGCTGCTGTGGCCTGCGTCACTTGTTCCAGTTGCAGCTCCACAGAAATGTAAAGTGATTATAGCTGAGCTTTAGGAGGGAGTTCTCACAACCGATGAGCTTGGCCTTATCCCAGATGAACCTCCCTGTGTGCTCAAAGCTTTGGGGAAGTTCCGTTTTACTTTTTTGCTAGCCTTCAGGAATTGCACAGGTGGCTGTAAAACTGGACCTGGTGGGTTACAGCCATTCCTGGTGGAAGCCTTTCCTTAGAGAGCCCAGGAAGGGCCTTGTAAGCATGACTCATTTGCCTTGTAGACAGGCCGAGTATCATTCATTGGTATCTCTAGCTATCATTATTGATCACATGATAATTATTTACGGCTATTAGGGTTCTTTCCCTAAGGTCATCACAGGTTAGAATCCTAGAGTTGGAAGGATACTTCAAGGCCATCTAGTCCAACCCCTGCTCGATAAGCAATTAAATAGATCATGTAATAAGTAAATCTTATTTACTTTATGTATCTAAAAATTTACATCCTTCCTCTCCTTAAGCTGCGTAACAAAGCATTTAAACACTTTTCTGCATCTTGTGGGGTGAGGGAGGAAGCAAGCAAGTAAGTAAGTTGTATTAATTTTTACTTGTTTTGTTTTATTAACCACGCAAGCAGTTTGGAGCATTAAAATGACAAAGAATGACACAAATCCACAATAGGGTTGTAGCCAAAGAAAGTGATTCCTATCCTATCTAAGACCCATTGAAATTGATGAGTCTTATGTTTGCCTCCATTGATTGAAGCTGTGTCTATCTCTCTCTCTCTCTCTCTCTCTCTCTCTCTCTCTCTCTCTAATGCAAATATCGAATGCAAGGATGACAAAAGGCAGGAGAAATAGGAAAAATCAGCTCCCCAGAGTGGAGACCAGGAGCCCCCTGTAGCTTGGCCAAATGTTTTACAGAACAGCCAGGTCCTAACCTGCCTCCTGAAATAATATAACTTCTACGCCTGCCGCACAGATAAATATTTTTCGACATCTTGGGAAGTACATCCTGGCTGGGAGAAGACCCAGGAGGAGAGCTATCCTCCCGTATTCTGCCGTGTGCGGAAAGAAGGGAAAAGACAGCCTTGCTGCACACTGCCAGAGGAAGGACTCAATCTGGTGCCAGAGTTGTCAGGAAGTTTTTTGTCAGAAATTCACTTCTCATCCAAGGACAACATCTGCTTGCACAGCAGTACACGTGACACATCACGCAAACCTCTTGAGGTGACTCCTAGGCACTTGAGCCCCATTCCAGAACTGTGCGAGGTAGGGCTAGGCTGGGAAAGAGGAACCAGCCCCAGGGTCAGCTCAGCCAGTGGTAGCTGGGCTATGATTTGAACCTGTAGCTTCCTGCTTTGAGACCAGCACCCTGTGCACTACACCCCACTGTTACATAGTATTTTCAATCTAAAGGATGCGAGGCGAGGTCTCTGCCCTCAGCGGCTTACAATCTAGATCTTGACACAAGGGAGGACCAATGCTGGGAAGGGGGGGTGGATATGGGGTAAAAATTGTTTCAATTATGCGCACTTGGGCTGAGTTATAATACAGGGTTGTGCGGCCAGAAGGACGTCAGGTTGCATGACTAATCGGATCTGCCAGCTTCTGGAACCTCAACCAGGTTCAACTTCTTCAGGAGAGGAGTCAACACATCCCAATACATGTTGGAACCAGAAGGAGTTGGTTTCCCCAAAGAGGGACTCTGGGACAGATGCTACAAAGGCCCAGGCTCCTACTGAACCCAGGGGCCTGAGCATATCCTCTTCCCCAAGGCCCACCCACCACTTCCAGGCACAATGACAGCAGTGGAGTCTGATTTGCATGCTTCCAGGATCAGTGCCTCCACTGATGTGTGAGAAAGGGGGGCTGCAAGGTCCAGCCCCTCTCTGGCTGGGGAGACATCTACCTGCTCAGCTCCCTGGGCTGAGTCTCGGCTTCTTTGTGGACAGCTCCCCTGCTGCACATTGGGCGACCAGGCTGCAGGCCCAGGGCTGCCCGCCCTGCCTAGCTGGACAGCTCCCCAACCCTTGCAAGCCTGTGCTTGCTCTGACCTACCCACAACTTCTGCACTGGTGGTGGGTCTGAGATAAGTCTTGCTGAATTTTGTGATATGCATCTGTGAGACCTGCCTCCTGGCTCAAATGAAGCTCTGGGATTAATCCTTCCTTACCCTTCTGGGTGCAAGCCAGCTGGCCAGGGGGTGACTCACGTCAGTTTTAGGATTAGAGGTCAGATTTCTCCAGAGCCTCTCTTCTCCAGGACCTGTCTCCATTTGGACAGCAAGCATGAGAGTAACCATGAGTAGCAAGATGCAGAGATAGCCACCAATGTAGATGGCTTTAAAAGGGAATTAGACAAATTAGCCAGATCGGCTAATGGAACCTCCATGTTCAGGGGCAGTCTGCCTCTGAATACCAGTGGCTCAGGAGCAATACGGGGAAAGGTGCACGCTTTTTAATCTCTGGCTTGTGGCCCTTTCCAAGGTCATGACAGGAAGCTGAAAGCTGGACTTGATGGGCCTTGAACCCCGTTCCAGGAGAGCTCTTTTTCGTTCTTGGGTTCTTTCTGATTTGTTTTTGTTTAATTTTTGTTGCAGCCTTGCTGATTTGTAATCCCCCTTTTCTATAGCAGCACAGAGCCTGTTTTTATATAAAGAGGCACCAGATATGGAAATGCAGGGAAGCAAAACACTGACCTTTGTGGAGCATTTTTTTAATTTTATTTATTTTTCACATTTTTATACCGCCCTTCCTCCAAGGAGCTCAGAGTGGTGTACATATTTCCTCCCCTCCTTTTTGTCCTCAAAACAACCCTGTGAGATAGGTGGGGCTGAGAGATAGTGACTGGCCCAAGGTCACCCAGGAAGCTTCATGGCTGAGCAGGGATTTGAACCTGGATCTTCCAGGTCTAAGTCCGACTCCCAAACCACTACACCATCCTGGCATTCCTGCACACTGACAACTCCCCAAGCCAAAGATGCATTTCTTTTTATTTTTGAAACCCTGAACGCTTTGTGTTTCTGCTATTGAGCCTTCAAAGTCCCAGTGGGCACTGGCGTCGCGATTGGTTGTGTGTGGTTTCTGAAAAGTTGGTCCTTCAGCGCTACTATGAGATATAGAAGATTTTTAGTGGTGTCAGTTGCCCTGAGGGGGGTGAGGAGGCTGGATGGGTGGGTCTCAGGGATTGGGGAAAGAAAAAAGAAAACCAGCAGTGGGTTTGCAGAAAGGGAAGGACCCCTACAAGCAAATCAGGAAAACGACAATGTCCTGCTTTGTGACCGAAGTGAACTGGATACAGACAGAAGCAACTTTGCCAACAGAACGTCTCAGTTTAATCCCCGGCAGCATCACCAGCAAAGATCCATGTCTGTCTGGAACTCTGGAGAGATGCTGCCAATCTGTGTTGACAATCCTGAGCTCAGTGGACCAAGGATCAGACTCTGTAATCCTCTGAAAAGGAATGCAAAGGAGCTGGCGAGGGGCCTGAGCTGCAAATCAGGAAGAAGTCCCTCATTAAGCGCACTCCCCCTTAATGAGACTTTTCACTCGCGTTTCTGCCCGTGATACATTTGGTCTGCATGCTGGGAGATGCGACTATGTTGGACTCAAGAAAGGTCCAACTGGGCTGCATGATGCAACCAAAAGCCCATCACCTTCAACACTCTGTTCTCCACAGTGGCCCACCAGATACATCCAGGAAGCCCACAAGCAGGGATTTGCATGCCATAAGCTCCCCAGCAGCTGGTGTTCAGAGGTAGACTGCAACTGAGCCTGGAAGCTCCATTGTGCTATCATGGTCAATAGCAGTGCCAGCCTCTCCCCCTCCTCCTAATAGCAGCTGAGAGATGACAGCCATGAGTTCAGCTAACCCCCCTGCTGGGTCAGAGAAGAGCTCCATCTCTCTAGGGTCCTGCTTCTCCAACCAGCCAGGTGCCCACATGCAGGGCATGAAGGCAGCAGCCCACCCCTGCTACTGAGAGGTAGACTGCCTCTGCCCGTGGAGGTTCCACAGAGCCGCTGGCCCCGAGTTTGTTTCACCCTTTTGCCGAGCAACAGCTCCTCCTCCGCCTCCTCTCCGAGGCTGACTTGGCAGCTTCATTGGAGGGAGGAGCTCACCTGCCTTCCCTCCCTGCGAGGCCAGCCCCGTCCCAGGCCGGCCAGGAATGAGGCGGAGCTGGAGCCGGTCCTGCTGCGGCTCTCTGAGCTGCAGGAGCCGCGGCGCAGCCAGATGGCAGCGGCAGCGGCAGCAGCACCAGCCGCCGGCATGGGGAGCAGCAAGAAGGTGGCGGCGGTGCTGGCCGGCCTCTGCTTGGTCGGCGTGGTCGGCCTCCTCCTCCTCTGCCTGCCCACCAGGGACCTGCGCGAGCCGGCCCCCTTCAAGGTGAGCAGCCGCCCCGAGCCCAGCCCAGGCTCTTTCTTTCTCTTTCTTTCCCCACTCTGCGTCAATATCTGTAAGCCCTTAGCCCGGCTGCTCGGGGCAGGGAGGGACCGCTTGATCTGAAAAACCATCGCCTATGCTTTCCCATTGCCCCCCTTGACTCCATCCACTCCACTCCCCTTCCTCTGTGGTTTTTCGTGTGTGTGTCAGCATTTAGACTGCGAGCCCCTAGCGGCAGGGACCTGCTGTGTCCGTAGTTCTTTCTCGCCCTGTGCGTGCAGCTGCTGCTTCATAATAAGAATGCTTAGTTCTCCGTACTTTTCTTGCAAGCTGAAGCGGTTGGTTTCTCAGCCCTCTCTCCCCGACCTGTTTTCTCTGAGCCCCCAGCCTAGGATGTCTCTTTGCCCATTTGGGAAGGAGTCCCTCTGGCCACCCAACGCAGGTTTGGGTTGGGTTGTTCACACAGAAGCGAAGGTTCAGGGCATCTTGGGGAACGGAGAGTTCTGGTCAAACTGACTTCTCAGATCTGTGAAAAAGAGGAATAACTTTGGTCTCACAGTCTGGCTTCCTCCACTTGTTTCCCTGTCTGGAGATACCTGAAAAGAAAGGGGGGTACAGTGTAGGCTGGGGGGTTGTAGCTTAGTGGTAGAGCCCCTGCTTTGTATGCAGTGGAGCCAGATTCAATGCTGGCTGGCAGCATCACCAGGAAGGGCAGAGAAAAAATCCTGTTGAAGTTCTGGAGAGCCACTGCCAGTCAGTGTTGGCAATGCTAAATGAGATACACCAAGGGTCAGAAGGCAGATTCCCACACTCCTAAGTGCTCAATATGAATGTAACCCAAGGTACTACATTTTGGTGTTTTCATGATATGTATTTTCTTTTTCCGAGTTTAATATCTGTGTCCAGTTTTATAATTTTTTGCAAGATTTGTTTAAGAATTGGGAAGAGCATCACTGAACATGCACAGAGTGCATTTCCCCCCTCTGCCTGTTGACTGCCTTGCTGAATCAGACTTGGATCTGTCCACCAGTCGCCAGTTATCCCCAACGCCAGTTAGCTTGCTTCTGTAAAGCTCCCAACTGGGGTATGACAGCAACAGCTCTCCCTGTTCCATATCCCCCAAGAACATATAGAGGTTGACTATCTCTTGACATGGAGGTTCTATTTAGCAGTGTGCCTCTAATAGCTGTCCATAAAACTCTCCTCTGTCTATAAATGTTATTTTTCAACCCCAGAGGACATAAGAGCTGCTAATAAACCCCGGGGGGGGGGGGCAGAGCTGACAGGTCAGAGGATGCAATTCTAAGAGAGCTTGAGCTCCGGTGCCTTTTAAAGTGGTGGCTGGGTGTGGGGGCAGAGAAGGGAGGAGGATTGGCAGCTCAGAGCTGGCGGTGGGGTCCTGATCCTCACCCTCTGAACAGCCTTCCCCCCCCCCCTTGGTCTTGAGGGGTCATTTTATGACCTGCAACTGAGTCTGGAGTGTGTGTTTGTTTTTTAAATGATGCTTTGCTAATTAGTAATTGAGGATTTCGAGTCCTTGCAATGCAGGGGGTGGGGGGGGTGGAGCAATAGAGAGCACATAGGGACCAGTCCAGAAGACCAGGGAGGAAGGATTGGGAGTCAGTTGGAGAGATGGCAGAGGTGAATGCAATTTCCACGTGAGCCTCCATCTTTGTGTGGGGTGGGGGATCACTAGGGATGAGCCTCTCATTTTCTGCCCTGACTGGATGTTGTTGGCGAGGGTGGCTTCACTTTCCCCCTTGTCTCCTCAATCCTTGTTGTAGGACCCGAGAGTTTGAGATTATTCATTTTATTTACTGTTCTTTTATTTCTTGGGCTTAATGGGATTAAGGAAGAAAAAGGGTTCCCAAACGGGACCAACAACAACTCAGCATTAAACGCGCACCTCAAAAAACTTTGCAGGAGTTTCAGGGGTTGCCAGAAGAGAGACTGTTATGAGAGCTTTGCTGTTATGCGGGTTTTGTTTTGCTGAGCGAGAAGCGTGTCCTTGGACGTGGTCCAGCTCTTTGTGCCGTCACTTAAGAGTACCAACTCTTCAGGATCAACTTTGAAGCTGAGCCTGAGCCCCCAGGATTGGTTTTCAATATCCAATCTCAGCATCGCAATGTATGCGCGAGGTCGTAATTAGAAATGCATGAGCCCCTCTGAGCATGTGCAGAATGTCTTGGCTTTCACCCCTCAGTCACTGCAGTCGGCCTGTATCCCTTTAGGACTCCATTTCTCAGGCTTCCGGGTAGGGGTGAATTCCTCAATCTCTGCTCTTATTAGGGATGACTGTCAGGTGACATAAGAACATAAGAAGAGCCCTGCTGGATCAGGCCTGCTGTATCACTGTGAACTTACCTGATTAAGGGTTCTGTCCTGCCCTGTTGGTAGGCCTTGGGTTGAATCCCCAGACATCCTGACTTCATTGGATGCTCAAGACAGTCATGGAAATAGAGCCAAGCAATAGTGCCTACAGGAGTGGGAATGTGGTATTAGCCCAGAAGGTGCAGCTGGACACTATTCCTGCCCCCCACGCCCTGTTCTGCAAATGGATGCTAAAACTGGGGGTGTCCAAGGTTGAAATCCTTGAGAAATGGTACCACATAGTAGCCAAGATACTGAACTACCAATCAGGACTTCCTTATAGGTGGCCTTGGGCAAGCCACTCCCTCGGAGCCTCAGTATTCCCCATCTGCAACATGGGAATAAGAATCCAAGCTCATTCGACCTACAGGGTTATTGTAAAGGCTCCCTCAAAACAACACACGTGAAGCCTTTCGCACACCCAGGATGTGCCATACAAATGCAAAGTGCAATGCTGTCAGTTATAGCACCTCTGGATGGCAGGCTTGGTGACAATAAAATTGAGGAGGAAAGCTTCCAGGACGCACAGAATCCTGCTTCATGTATTGGGCACCCACAAAGACAGAGGGAAAAGTAGTGTTAGAGGAGGTGTTTTGTTCTCTGGCTGGTAGTAACTTAGCAGGCATGAGCATGTGCTCTAAGTGGGAAGTTGAAAGAGGAACTGCGGTCACTGGGTTGGAGGGCCGCCTGGACCGGCTTTTTCTTCTCTGTCACTTTCCCCAGAAGACGGTTTCAAGTTTTGGAACGAAAGGCGGGAAAAGGAGCGCTAAGAAATGAAAAGGGAGGGGATTCCAAAATGTTTTCCTCTGTTTCACAATGCCATCGAGTCTCGCTGTGCCCTGGTGAGAGAGAAGGGCTACTGTACTGTGCAACTCTATTTGGGAGTAAGCCCCATTGGACTCAATGGGACTTATTGCTGAATAAATATGCGCAAGGTGTGTGCTGTAAATCCATTTGGAAAGTGCACGAGGAGCAGGGCCGGCCCAAGACCTCCCAATGTCTGATGCGGCCTGCCAAATGCTGCTCCCCTTGCCTGACAAGGAGCCAGCTGCTGCTCCCCTGCTCTCGCTCTCCAGTGTTCTGGCTCAGCACTCTCCTCCCCTCCACATGTCCTCTTCCTCTCTGCCCCCCTCTTCCATTTCCAAGCCAGAAGGAGCAGCAAGCAGTGGAGGCAAGCCAGAAGGAGCAGCAAGCAGTGGAGGACAGAGATGGGGCGCCCCCCAATTTGCTGCCTGAGGCATCCGCTTCAGTTGGCCTCATGGATGGGCCAGCCCTGGTGAGGAGTAGCATTAGCTGTGATTGGATGAGGTGATAATGTCTAGTGGTAGGAAGAAATGTTGCCCTCTGAGGACGCATTCCTGCCTCCCTCAGTGTTGTGTAGGTCTTTGTTTCTGTCCTGCTGCAGCAGAGTTTCTTATCCTCATATTGCAGATGGGGAAAACTGAGGTGGAGCAGGTTGCTTAAGGTCGTGAGAGTTCATGGCAAAGGTGAGATGCAAACTACGGAAATCTCAGTCTGTTTGCCACAGTGCTGCACCAGCTCACTGCAGATCTTGGAAGTCTGACCTGTTCACCCTTGACCAAGAGCACTGCTTTTCAGTACAGCTGGTGGTACTGGGCAAAGCTGCTGTGGTGACCTCGTGGCACTGCCCTCCCTGGAAATGGAGATGGCTGGGGCCGTGGGGATCTGGTGAGCGCGTGTGGCTCTGCAGCTGCCTGGCCCATCAGATGAGGCAAGGCTTTGGGGAAAGGAGGGTGCAGAGCGAAGGAGAGATGTGGAGGCAGCAGTAGCAGCTGAAGATGCCTACCTTGCTGCAGGGGCAACTGTGGGGCAGGCCGCCCACCCTTGTGCCCAGCTGCCACATCTGGTGTCAGCGGTGGGATTCGCAAGGGTGGTACCTGGTGCTTGCAAAAAAGGGAGACAGGTAGAAAAACCTATGTCTAGAATAGATAGACCCCCTTATGGACAGTGTTGGCGCCTCTTCCATCGGGATCACATTCTTTTAAGGTGCTGAGTGCAATTCCAGGCAGGCAGGGTGCCTTCCGTACCCTGCTTTTTACGGGCAGCTGCAGCAGTGCCACATCTGCATTCCCATCAGACAGGTCCCTGCAAAGAGAAGGAGCCAGGCCCAGACCAGGGAAGCCCTGTGAGTCATTGTGACGGAAAGTGTTGCCAAACAGCCCTCAGCTCTCTCTCTCTCACTCTTCCTGCCAGAAACAAACGCAAGGGATTCTGGGAGAGTTTCACCCCTGTTTCTTCCACTCTCTTTCAGTGCTGGCACCCACAGCTCTGCTTCCTTCCTAGAGGAAAGCGGATAAGCAAGGGAGACAACATGTGCAGCAGGGGGAGCAAAGGAAGGGGGACGTCTTGTGTTGGGGCCCAACAGGTGAAGCAACAAGGAGGTTCAGGTTCAGGAGTAACAGCCTTTTACTCAGAGGTCAGGCAGGAGGCGTTCAAGATGAGAAACAGGTTGTGGTGAGATTTCCTTCCTTGTAGGTTTCCTGCCAAAACTGCACTCATTTCACATGCTAACAAGGTTATGCTCAAAATCCTACAAGCTAGGCTTCAGCAGTACGTGGACCGAGAACTACCGGAAGTACAAGCTGGGTTTCGAAGAGGCAGAGGAACTAGAGATCAAATTGCCAACATGCGCTGGATCATGGAGAAAGCACGAGAGTTCCAAAAAAAAACACCACCTACTTCTGCTTCATTGACTACGCAAAAGCCTTTGATTGTGTGGATCACAACAAACTGTGGCAAATTCTTAAAGAGATGGGGGTACCAGACCACCTTATCTGTCTCCTGAGAAACCTGTATGCGGGTCAAGAAGCAACAGTTCGGACAGGCCATGGAACAACCGACTGGTTCAAAATTGGGAAGGGAGTACGGCAAGGCTGTATATTCTCACCCTGCCTATTTAACTTATATGCAGAGTACATTATGAGAAACGCAGGGCTGAATGAATCGCAAGCCGGAATCAAGATTGCCGGGAGAAACATCAACAACCTCAGATATGCAGATGATACCACCCTAATGGCAGAAAGTGAAGAAGAACTAGAGCCTCTTGATGAGAGTGAAAGAGGAGAGTGCAAAAGTTGGCTTGAAACTCAACATTAATAAAACTAAGATCATGGCATCTGGTCCCATCAATTCCTGGCAAATAGAAGGGGCTGAAATGGAAGAAGTAACAGATTTTACTTTTTTGGGTTCCAAGATCACTGCAGACGGAGACAGCAGCCATGAAATTAAAAGACGCTTACTCCTTGGAAGGAAAGCTATGGCAAATTTAGATAGCATAATAAAAAGCAGAGATATCACCATGCCAACAAAAGTTCGCATAGTCAGGGCGATGGTGTTCTCAGTAGCACTGTATGGTTGCGAGAGTTGGATCATAAGGAAGGCTGAGCGCCGAAGAATAGATGCTTTCGAACTGTGGTGCTAGAGAAGACTCCTGAGAGTCCCTTGGACAGCTAGGAGATCAAATCAGTCGATCCTAAATGAAATCAACCCTGACTGTTCCCTGGAAGGACAGGTACTGAGGCTGAAGCTCAAATATTTTGGCCACCTAATGCGAAGAGAGGACTCTCTGGGGAAGACTATGATGCTGGGAAAGATTGAAGGCAAAAGGAGAAGGGGAAGGAAAAGGATGAGATGGTTAGACAGCATCACCGATGCAACGAACATGAAAATGAGCGAACTCAGGAAGATAGTGGAGGACAGGAAGGCCTGGCGGGATATGGTTCATGGGATCACGAAGGATCAGACACGACTTAACGACTAAACAACAACAACAACAACAAGGCTTCCTGCAGGCCAACAGGTGGGGCAGTGGGTTAAACTGCTGAACCATGAGCTGTCGATCAAAGGTCGGCAGTTCGAATCCGCGACGGGGTGAGCTCTCGTTGCTTGGCCAGCTCCTGCCAACCTAGCAGTTCCAAAGCATGTTAATGCGAGTAGATAAATAGGTACCGCTTGCGGGAAGGTAAACAGCACTCCGTGTTCCAGCCGCATGCTACGCGCTGCGGCAAGGAGAGTCATGCCGGCCACATGACCACGGAGGCGTCTTCGGACAACGCTGGCTCTTCGGCTTTGAAATGGGGATGAGCACCACACCCTAGAGTCGGACACAACTGGACTTAATTGTCAGGGGTCACCTTTACCTTTACCTTTTTAGGTTTCCTGCAAAAACGAAAGAAATCTCCATGCTCCACATTTTGCACTGAGGCCACCTGCTTGTTTTGCTGCAGAATGAGACAAATACATTATTTTCAGCCAACTTGCTAATGCTTCTTCAAACTGCATAATTATTCATGCTGCTTTTGCTAGCCAGAGAGACTGGCAAGGAGCAAGTTTTCATTTTCTCACTGCTGCTCCCCATTAGCTTCTGGAATCCACCAAGGGCCCCTAAGTTCAAGGCACTTCTTAAAAGGGCCAAATTTAAACCGAGGAGACGTTTATTGGCAGCTACCTAGCATGAGAGGAGAATGGATCCTCCATGTGCAGAGGCTGTCTACCTCTGAACGCCCTATGGTGGAAACAACAGCACTTTCCTGCCCTGTTTGTGAACTTTTTGAAAGGCGCCTTATGGAGACAATGCTGACTAGGTGGCCTGATTCAACAAGATAATTTTCTCGGTCTTCTGTGGATTACTCAGACCCCACTTCCGAATCTGGCCCAGCCCAGCTTCTGGTCTGACACCTTGACAGGCTGGCATTGCCCATATGCTTTCAAGCTTTCCTCTGTAATCGCCAGGACTAGAAACTTTGCTTTGCCTCTTTTTAAGACTCTTTTTTTTTTTGCCTCTTTTAGGCAATGACTCTTAGCCTCCACCCTCACCCCCATCTGAGAAATCCTAATATAGTAGTACTGAAATTATAAGGTGGGTGAGGTCATGACTGCGAAACACGGAAGAGACGCATTTGTTTCTTCCTGTCTCTGAAGTTCTTGCTTTTAATCATGTGTGCTGTTTAGGTTGCTAGGTGAATGGGGGGGGGGACTGTAATGTCCTCCTCTTGCCCATGAACCCAGCCCTGAGCCTGGCACATCCCCCTCTTGAAATTCGTCAGCACCCCTGCCAAGGCTGAAAATCCCTGCTGATTTGCAGCATGAGGGAGGAGAAAAATAGAGATAGATTTTAAAAGCTTGGGAACAAATTCGTGCAAGGGCCCGCTGGGCAGCCTGGCATTCAGAACCTGGCCTGTGTACAGACTCCGTGTGGAGAGACAATTGGAAAAAAGGTCTGGACTTAATGCATCATCAGAAAGAAAGGAAAGACAGTCTGTCCTGCCAGATTTTTACATTGGTGTCTTAAGCTAGGGGTAGGCCAGCTTCAGCTTTGTGGGACCGTCTTTGTTTTTCACCAATGAAGCCAGGTACAAAATAATAGTAGCTGGGGGGACAGAGCTAAAATAGTGGCTGAAAGGGGCACAGCTAATAACTTACTCTATGAGCCCCATACTGGGATGACCCTGCGAACACAAACCTCCAAAACTGGACAGCACAGATACCCAAAGAATCAATCAAAACCAATCAGCAAATGCACCCATTTTACAGATGAGGAACACTGAGGCTGAGTGAGAAGAAATTAGCACAAGGCCAGCCAGGGCAGGTTTTTCTCAGTTGCAGTTTTACTGGCTACTGTGAGATGGTTGGGAACCCATACTGTGAGATGGTTGGGAAAGTTCTCATACTTTTAGCTGCAGATTAATGGGTAACTACCAATCCCCAGTTTGCTTCTATCTACACATTTGCTGATCCCGGGCATATTTACTCAGAAATAAATCCCCCTGAGTTTAGTGGGGCTTACTCCCAAGTAAGTGTGCATAGGATTGCAGCAGACAGCTGATTAGAACCGATGCCACTCTCCCCCCCCCCCCCACGTGTGCTGCTAAGTCACTATGTGTGTTTCTCTTATCTGGTTTTTATCTTGGGCCCTGTGGCATTGAAGTGTTAGCAACACTTGGAGATTAAGGTGGGGAGACAGACCTGCCGGCTCTGCAGGTAATTCTCCTTGGCCATCTGTTGCACTGAGCACAGATTTATGGTCAGCGGCTGACTCACTCATGTGTGAACTAAGACATGGGCAAAAGGCTCTCTCTCTCTCTCTCTCTCTCTCTCTCTCTCTCCTTGTATATACCTCAGTTGCGTGCTCTAATTGCAGGGCTGCTTTGCAGAGCTGCTTAACCATTTCCCTCCCAGTGTGAACCGCGACAAGTCTTCGGCACTCAGCCACACACCCTCCTCCCCTTGTGAGCCCCTTGTTCCCTCCAAGGCTTTTGCAAAGGGCTCCTCCCCCTCCCGTCCTCCACCTAGTGTAAACCACAACAGAAGCTTAGGCAAGGAGTTCCTTGCTCCCATTTGCCCCTGCCTTGGTTGGGGATAGGACGCAGCTGTTAAAGGGCATGACTGTGCCAAAGCCTTGTCACTGGTGCTGAGGGCTTAGAGCCCATTGCCTGTCCTGAATGAGCAACTGGGTTGCCAAATACAGTGGAAAAAGGGAAGATGTAAAGAGCTCACTGGGGAGAACTGGGTTCTCCTGGAGGCCAGGTGGGAAGCCCCCGGGTGCCGGTTTGGTCCCCTGGGCATTGCCAGTTCCCAAACTTCCATCTAGACTCTCCTCCAGGAATGTCAAAGCAAATCTTATGCCTGCCCCAAACTGCTGATGCTTTAAGTGAGACTGGAGCGCTCTCTCTCTCTGTCTCTCCTCACCTTTGGATTAACATGCAAGTCACTCAAGACGGGAGTTGATAAATGCTGTGTTCTTTCCTGGCCTCCAGCTGGACCTCTCCTTCTATTGCCTGTAAATATGCCAACATCTGACTTCATCCGCTTCCCTGAGGGACAGGTCTTAAACGAGACAATGTTCAGGCCTGTGATTTGGTTCCTGCCGTCTGACTCAGAAGCCCCCCTAGGCCTTGGAGCCGAAATCTCCCATCGCCACCATTATTGGGGGGCTCGGGGACAAGGGGCTGTTCTTTACAGCATCCTCCAGGTTGATAGGAGACTGAGATGCCCAGCTGCAGGATGAGTTGTCCAGGGGGCCTGCAGAGTCTTCCATGCTGGGGCAGGACGATGATTCATGAGGAAGGTTGGACAGACATGGAACTCATGGCCACAAGATGTGGCGGTGCCCATGGCTTTAGAAGGGCATGGGACCTACTAATAAAGGACGAGGAGGAGAGGTGTAGCAATAGCTATTAATCATAATGGCTAGATGGAGCCTCCATGTTCCGAGATAGTCTACCTCCAAATATGCATTGCTGCCGACATAACTCTAGGGAGGGGTGTTGCCTACATCTCCTGCTTCTGGGCTTTCCAGGGGCATCTGACTAGCCACTGTGAGAAGCAGGAGGCTGGACCGAACGAACGGGTCTTTCCCCGGCTCTAATCCCCCAGGGCTCTTAGAATGTCTTGAGCTATCCCAGACGTCACGTAGGAGGCAGTCCGTGAGTTCGCTTCCAGCTCCTGTGATTCTAAACTGGCTTGAAGCGGTAGCCGCCCTGCCCCTGCTTCTGGCTCACAAAAGGTTCCTCATGGCAGGTGCGTTTTCTCCTCGCCTTGGATGAGCGGGCAGGTCTGGGCCTCTGGGCTGCCTCCTGGGGTACCCAGCTCAGCACTGTCCAGTCCCTTGGTTCGGTGGCTCCCCCACATTGACTTCTTGCTAGCTCTTGTCACAAATCCTCACAGCGACTTCCAAGATGACATGCTCCTTTTCCCCTCCCCCCCCATCATCATGGGGTTAAATCAGGACAAGGCAAGGCCCCGGAAAGCCTGTTCTGGGAAGCCGAGAGCCGCTCTCCGACGGCCCGTTCAGCTGCTGCCAGACCGGACCTCCCTCCTGCTTAGAAAAACACTCTGTGGGGCTAACAGTGTGCCAGGAAATCTCTGAGATGGAGAGGCCAGTTGTGGGCTGGCTTGAGAGGCAATCAGGGGGTCCCTGAATGAGGCAGCCTTGAATTCTCCTTGCGTGTCTGTCTCCTTTCAAGTGGTTTGCTCTGAGGAATGTTCATTGTTCAGGGTTGGAAGTTTTAACAGTCTCATGCGTGCAATTAAACGACTCCTTCCCAGAACTGTGTTCTGCTCTTCTGCTGTGAGGAATACAGTCACTCAATAATGAATGATGCCTTTGATGAACCCAGAGCACCCACAGAGGAGGTTCTCAGTGGCATCCCTGTGTGAGTTCTGGCCTGGTTGGCTTCTGCTAGTGGCTGGAGATTATTCCTTGACATGCCTGCATCAGATTGACTACTGGACCCTGCAGGTTGGATGCAGGAGAATTACCTGCTCTCAGAGGGGGCTGCCTGCTGCAGTCCTGTGTGGGTCGCTGCCCTGGATTTCGAGTGCCTGTGAAGCTGCTTTATACTGAGTCAGGCAATTCGATCACACCTCTGCATTATTGGGTGTGATTGGAATTTAATGCAGACCAGATTGTGCTCATCGTGCTCTCAGAGTGGCTCAAATTTAATGAAAAACAGAGACCATGATTTAACCATCAACGGAGACAGAAATGAAAGTTCCAGCATAAAATGATTCAGATATATAGATAGTTTGAACTTGTACACTGCAATGCATTGATCATGCTTCTGTCATTTGCACCCTTTTGGCGCCTTCTCTCTCTCATAATCTCTGGGCTCCTTCTGCACTTGCAGAGTTCTTGTCTGGGGCTCTGTGTGTCTGCTTTCACAATGCTTAACCCTGGGAGCAGAGCCAGCCCAAGACTTGCTGAGGCAGCCTGCCAAATGCTGCCCCCCTTACCCGATGAGGTGCCAGCCTCTGCTCCTCTCACTCTCCAATGTTCTGGCTCAGCACTCTCCTCTTCTCCATGTTTCCTCTTCCTCTCTGTCCCCCTTTTCCTTTTTCAATCCAGGAAGCGGAAGGAGGAGAAGTCACAGTGAAGGCGGACAGAGATGGGCATCCCCCATCAACCTGCTGCCTGAGGCACCCACTTCAGTTGGCCTCATGGATGGGCTGGCCCTGCCTGGGAGGCTTGGATCAGGAGCCTCCTAAGAAAGCTAGCTGCTACCCCTGCATACTCCCTGCAGATACCGTCCCAGCAGTAAGATCACCCAGTCACTCCTAAGGCAGAAATTTGCCATCTGAAGGCTCTCCTTGTTGCATCTCTGTATGAGTCACTGCCCTGGTCTTAGATCTGTCTAGATCAGTGCAACTCACACAGACATTCTCCTCCGGCCCCACCACCATGATTGCTTGCAGCAGCGCTGGAGGAAGATATGAATTGTCTTTACTCCACTGCTGTGAACAAAAAGAGGATCAGAGCGCAGGGTGAACTGGCTGGACAGGCAGCAGGCCAGGAGAGGTAATAGCAAGTGTGGGACACCCTCACCAATTTGCTGCCTCCCCCAGGCCACTGCTCCAAGCAGCTGCTTCACCCAGCCTCGTGGCTGGGCTAGCCCTTCTGCAAAATACAATATCCATCTCTCTTTCTGCAATGTACTTTCTAGCACCAGTTCAATGATAACTAACTTGAGGGGGGAAAAATGATTAAACTGTTGATTTTTGAAAGGTGTTTTTAAACAGAGTACATATGAAAGGATTTAAAAAAGCAGGAAAGAATCATTTGTTGAATGATTGCAAGCAGAGTGCCTGATTCCAGAGCCCCTTAAGATGAACCAGTCACGGCTTTGTGTGTTTAGGAATTGGGTCTGGTTCTGACCGTGAGATTTTACATTTGGGCTCAGTTCGGGTTCACACTTGGATCAGTTTTGGGTCTCAGGTTTGGTTCGATTCTCTGGCCGAACAGGAAGAGGTGCCTGGAGCTTAGCATTTTGGTCTGCCCGACGACCCTGTAATAGTGAGTCTGTGGTCTCTGATAGTCGGAAAGGGCCTCTTCTCAGGACTTGGAGGCGATGTAAAAGTTGGACTCTGCAGGGCTGGTGGGAGCAGCACCGACTCCTCTGGAATCCCACAATGGCGCCAACTGATGAGAAAAGGGAACAGCATCTCGTCCTCTGCGTGGGCTGCTGAGGAAGCGAGGCGGCGGAGGGGGGGGATTTGCTGGCTGACGTTTTAGGCTACAGATGCAAAGGCTGGGAACGGAGAGCTTTCTGCAGAGGTCCCGAGACACTGTTTATGGAAAGATTAGCTCCGCTCTGTATAGCCCCAGGGGGCACCACGCTTAAAAATGGAAGGGGAGTGAGCAAGGGGGGGGTGTGACGTGACGACTGAGGGACGCACACAGATTAGCATCAGATGCAGGCAGAAAGCAGGCTATTCTTCTGTGGATTCCTTTTCGTATAGGAATGGTCAAGGCTTGTGGGAAAGGCCTGCGACCAGAGGCTGCAAATTCTACAGTTGGCCGGACTGATGGAGATTTTAGAGAGAGGCTTGTTCCAAATTGGTTCCTCTTCCCTGCCTCCCCCCCCCCCGTGACTAAACTGTTTTGGAAGGTACCCAAAGGCCAATGGGTCCAACCCCCTGCTGGAACTTAGCACTGTCCACACACGTGTACATGCTCCTCTGCAGTGTCACGGAATGTTGCCAACTTTCTGTCTGCTCAGGCTGAATGTGTCAGTCATAGAACGTTGACCAACCTGTGCCATGGCAGTGCAAGAAGGGAAAACACAAGATTTGGATGGAAACTCTCTCCCCCACCCCCCGGCATTCAGGAAGTCCCAGACAATCTGTTTAGGAGTATAAACTGATGGAGTTTATATATATCTGTCACTTTATATATGCCCCTCTCCATATAGCCTCCACTGCCCAGGAACTCCTGTGATATTCAATTCAGCATGACCCTCCAACCTCCAGGGCGCAGGAGGCCTCTCTCAGGCTCCAGAAAATAATGCTGGCGCAAGAGCTTTGACTATCGCCAGGCCTGCTGGGACCTGCTCTGAGGGAAGTTGAAACTTTACTGCTAAATTAGGTTGTGATTTTTTCCTGCGCTACAATACCAGGTGGTCCACTGTTGCTGCTTGAAAGCAAACCGATGAGCCTTGGCCTACAAAATGTTGTGTCCCCCCCCCCCCGAGCTGTGGATTAAATAATTGCCATGGCTGTGAAAAGAGCTTGGAATGATCTCCGTTAGTTTTGTGACCCAGCACTGGTCTGTCCAGGATTCCCTGCATGATAGAAGTGTGTGTGTGTGTGTGTGTGTGTGTGTGTGTGTGTGTGTGTGTGTGTGTGTGTGTTTTCCCTCATCCAAACACATGTTTTTGGTTCCTCTGCCAAAGCTGCTGCATCAGTCAGTCAACGTTCTATTATTTATTTAAAGAATTTATATCCCGCCTTTCTCCCAGCAAGGGCACTCAATTACTGACCCATTCCGCCCGAGCAGACAGAACATTTGCACGCTTGGAACAGAAAGGTCATGCGTGTGGTTTGGCAGCCTGCAACCACTACAATTTAGAGAGCAAAGAAATAACTCATCAGCATTACTAATCTTTTACAGTTAAATTGTTGCGGTTCTTAGATGATGCACAGAAAGTTTTGCAAAGTTCAGGTTCATTCATACCAAAGCTGGATTGCTGGAACTGCTGTGCAGAGTTTGCAGAGTTTGCAAACCTCTGCAAACCTTGCAGAGTTTGGCTGTAAGCAATTGCCAGTGAGTATTAATTACTCCTCGAAGGATTGCCTGGGGATACTTCAGAAAGGGTGCCTCCAAGTAGGGTGCTACCCCATGAAAGGAATCTTAGTTGATCAATCAAATGAGTTTTAACTGATTGCATACATTTGCACATAAACATTCTGAAGAAAAACAATTCCGTCCTTTTAGACAATGTGTGTGCACATCAAAGAAGATACCATCTTGCAAGAGGCATTCCCTACTGTGTGATAAAGAAGAGGGAATGCCTCTTCTAAGATGCCAACACTGACACAGAACAAAGCGGCAGTTAAATTTCAGGCATTTAAATATCAGTGTGGCAGTTAGAAAGAATAGTGAAGGGCAGATACAACGATTATTTTTTCTTTCCTGATATTGTGAATGATGACGGCGAACTTGAGTCAAGAACAAAGAAAATGAATTCTAAAGCAGTACTGGAAGACTGAAAATGCCAAGCGGGTGTGCAAAGCGTGGCAAGAAGCATTTGACACTCTACTACCACCATGTCTGACAATTTATCGTATTAGAGATAAATTTGAAGCAACGGGTGCAGTGGTTAATGCACCGAAATCTGGACGTCGTAGGACGTCTATGACAGAGGAAAATGAGATGAGAGTTGCTTTGACATTTGTGAACAGTCTGAAAAAGTCCACACGACGTGCATCTCATCAGCTATCCATACTGAGAACGTCCGTGCAACGCTTAATGCGTAAATTGAAATTAAAGCTGTACCGTCTAAAAAAAAACCACTGTACTGTATACCTACTTTTGTTGTGTGTCAGTGTGTATGTGTACCCATATGATTTCATTGATTCAACTGTATACCTACTTTTGGGCCACCCTGTATTAACTTTAGCAGCTTGGGGAGGGCAACACTTTAAACCTAGGACCTTCTGCATGCAAAACGGAGTCTCTACCGCTGACGGCGGCCTGTCCTGAAGGTGGGGAAGGAAGGAAGGCTCAGTTCTGGAAACTGATAACGTGTGGTCGACAGTCCATCTACATATTTTCTGTTCCTGCCTTTAATGAATTTTATCTGAACTTCATAGTATACATTTCATTTATGGATTTTATCTTTTCCCCCCTCCTTTTTTTTTTTTTTTTTTTTTTGCTGCTTTGAAGATTTCTTCTGATGCTCAAATCTGCCTTGGGTTTTGGTAATTGCCTTCATTTATTTTGATCAGAATGTCCTAGCGAGTGGGAGTGATGGGGCACCCTCTCCTGAAGTTCTTTCAAGTTAGCTAAGGAAGGTACAGTGCCGGGTTTGATCTTGCACTGTGTACTTTGAGGATGCTGTATTAATCATGCTTTTCGTTTCCTACATGGTTGGAGTTGCCAGTAATGCAAATCAGGGCAAAATCTTCAGGGCCATTTTTTTTAAAGCAACTCCAGTTCATTATGTCCCTCTTTATCTCTCTGCCTGCTCCCCCATTTATTATTGACATAATGCTTCGTTTGGCCACCTGCAGGCTGGACTAGAGTATAGCGCCAGGAGCAGTGAGTGGACAAGAGAACAGAGGCCCACCCTTGCAAATTTCACACTATCTTGTGCGCCTCTCTCTCTCTCTCTCTCTCTCTCTCTCTCTCTCTCTCTCTCTCGTGTGTGTGTTCCCCTTCAATCTGAAATGGGTGCAGAGGTTGGCATGGTCTGCTGACTTATTAATTATTTAAATGATGCCATCAGTGTGTAAGCTTTATCAAGTCCCTGCCCCAAGGGACTTGCAATTAATAATCTGACACATGGGAGATGACAGAGGAAAAGGAAAGGACATGAGGGCAGGGTAAACAAGGGAAGACAATGTAGTTATGCCAGTTACATGTACTTCAGCATAATTATGGTTGGGGTGGGGACTAGGGGGCTGTGCTAAAGTGATGGTAAGGGCTTTGCTAGCAGCAAAACCTTATGTGGAGCTATCATGGACAGGAGGGGTGGCCTCTCTTAGTGAGAAATGCCAGGGAGCATCGGATATGGCATATCCACAATCTCCACCAGTGAGATCTTTGGCTCCTGGCCTCTCCTAAGGATTTCCAAAACCTTCTAAAAAAACATTGCAGAGCATTAAGCAACTGACAGATAGGTCTGGGTCTGAAAGCAAATAATGCTCCATTTTGAAACGTGGCAATTCACAACACCTTGAGAACGGCAGGACTCCCCAGCCTAGTCTCTGTCTGTGGGGACAGAGTTGCTGTGGTAGCCGGGATTCCCTCTCCCACCCCAGGAGGCCAGTTTCCACTGGTATTTTGTTCTTTGCAGGCATACGGAGGGACGTTTGCCAAGCTGGGGGGGGGGGGAGAGAAATGGTTCTATTTTTATAGGTTGTGGCTGGCAAATCCATAGATGGTCAAAAGGACAGATGTGTTTGGCATGGATGTCCTTCTTTGGCACTCTCTGTTTTCCCCAGAACCACGGGCCCCCGCCCAGGTGATCTTCTCAGGCAGCCGGCTCTGGCTTTGCCCAAGGGCTGGCTGGCCCCTTTGCAGCACTCTCTGAAAACAAAGCCTTAAAGGGAACCCTGTTACCTAACTACAGATATGCTGCAGACAGTATAGTGGAGGGGCCAGGAGGCTGGGCTGCAAATTAGGACTGCCCCAGCTCAACTCTCACCTCCATCACTAGGTGGCTTTTAGGTATGCCATTTCCCTCTCAGCCTCAGTCTTCTCCATCTGCAAAATGGGGACAATAATTATTTTCAGTCCATGCTTTATCCTCACAGCAACCATCTGAGTGTTTTAATCTGAGAAAGAAAAAGAAGTTGCTTGCTCAAGGTCGTTTTGTGACCTTCATGTCTCAGTATAATCTATAATCCAGAATATTTCCTGCCCATATCTCAGACTTTGATCTCTTTCCAAAGCCAACCCACTCACTCTCTCTTTCTGCTTGTGCACAGTATGGAATTGTCCTCGATGCAGGATCCTCCCACACTGCCATGTTCGTGTATAAATGGCCGGCGAATAAGGAGAATGATACAGGGATCGTCAGTCAACACAGCATGTGTGATGTGGAAGGTGAGGTTGACTTGCAGAGAATTTGGCATCCGAGAAGTGAAACATTGACTTTATGCTAGCAATATATTTCCCTCTGCCCGTCTTGCAACTTCTGTCGCTCTCCATTGGGATGGGATGGGGTTGGCCAACAAAATAGTTCTTCTAGAAGCTGATGAGAAGGTACCCCAACACCCTCTGCTCACCTCATCTGCAAGCTTTGTGGTTTCCGTGCAGGTTAAGACAGGTCAGATCTAAGGTTTTGTAGGTTGCAAGCAGAACCCTGCAAAAGATCTCAGCCATTTGGTCTTCTTACTCTTAGTTGATACTCTTCATTGACAACTTTGTCTGCTATCCACCACTACCTGGGGTCTGCTGGAGCATCTTTCTTTACATCAGATCCGTCAATATCCTTTCTGCACCACAGAATCCCACTCCTCTGTCCAGAATGAATGTGGCAGATGAAATTGCCCTTTTCATTTCTTAATTAAGATTGAACTTGCAATTCACTTTGAAGCCTCAGGATTTTCTACTTAGAGTTAAGGTTAAGAATCTCCTGCTCTCAGAGGAACCCGCCCTCTGCGTTTCAGTATGAGGAAGGAGATGAGAGGACAGTGCCTCGTGCAGAGATGCACAAGGTAGAATTCTCTGAATCATTCCTCTCCCTCTCTCTGATTCAAACGGGCAGCCACAGCAGAGCTGTGGCAGAGGCTCATTAGAAAGAGGCCATACCAGCGCAGGAACTCATTCAGAGATGCAGTAGACAACCTCCTCTGTGGGGCACAACTCACTAGCAGCCCTTCCACAGTTTGGGAATGACTTATTTTAGAGGGCTGATTGATGTACAATGTGTCCCATTTTGCAAGCCCCTATCAAGGCAAACTGGCTGCATATCAGGGCAAAGCTGGCCCCAGTTTGGCAGGCTGGCTGATTTTGCTGTTCTAGCTTTCCACTCCAGGTACCGTGCAACAGGTGCCCTGCATGTTTCCTGTGGAACAATGGGGTTTGCCAATTCACGGTCTCTTCTTTTGTTCCCCTCGTCTTTCCCATGGCACACAGACAAAGGGCCACCTTTGCCTGCCCAGTTTGGACTCTGCAGTGCCAACTTGAAAGAGAGGCCGACATGCCCTTCCTTGTAGAGCTGGCACAGGCTGGGCAATGAGGCACAAAAGCCCAGGTGCTCTTTTTCAAGACACACAATAAAATGTGGGAAAGGAAGAGGTTCGCTGAACAAGGCAGACACCACCAAGTGCACATGCCACCCACCTCAAATCAATGGGTGACTGAGTTCTGGAGCTTGTGTGCCAGGGCCTGTTTCTCCGTGCCACGGGCATGACTTAATCCAAGCCATTTCATCCTGGCTTTGTTGCAAGTTGGTACAAGGGCAGGGCCTCATCTATAGAGTGGTCCCCACTTCCGAGAAAGCTGTATAGCAAGAACCGGAAACGCCAATGGAGGAGGGCATGATCAGTGACCTGATTCAGATGTGGATGTGTACACTTGATAGGCCAGCAAATGCATGACGTAACTCAGTTGGGGGGGGGGGGAGAAGGCTTGTATTTGAGGCAGAAGATCGATCTGTGGCACTTGTGTCTGTGATGGCTGATTTCACACATGCGTGTTGCCGCGTGATACTGCGGCAAGTCCAAATGTGTGAACCAGCCCTGTGTTCCAAAACTTTCCAAATCCCGCAGACTTCGCTGCGATCGCTGCTGGCTGGCCAGTCAGATGGGCAGGTTCCTGTGTACTGCCCTGATGGCGATGCATATTAAACATTCTTTCCCCAAGTATCTTAAACGCAGATATTTTGTGCAGGTTTACAGTTATAAGATGATTAAAACAGGTAATCTGCGTCTCCGATGTGCAAGCTCTCCGCTCTCCTCTTCTCCACACTTCCTGTTCTTTTTCCATTCCGAGGAGTGGGAGAAGGAGGAGGAGCAGTGGATTCAAGTGGGCAGATGGAAGTGGGTGTCCCCGCCAGCCTGCTGCCTGAGGCAGCCACAACCAGTTGGCCTCATGGATGTGCCAGCCCAGGAGTGATTCTCTCTCTCTCTCGCTCTCTCTCTCTGCAGGGGGCGGAATCTCCAGCTATGTCGCAGACCCCCCGGCTGCTGGGAAAGGCTTGAGGGTTTGCCTTGACCAGGCGTTGGAGGACGTCCCAAAGGAAAGACATGCCACCACCCCTCTCTACCTTGGAGCCACGGCCGGCATGCGGCTGCTGAAGTGAGACGCTGTGGCCCACTCAGATCTCTTTGCCTTCAAATCTGCACAACAGATCCCCCTCGTGCAAAACCGCAGCATTTCCTCTCACTCTTCTAACCAGCATGTGATTTTTCTGTGCCATACACAACACCACTAGTCTGTCAGTTCCCAAGAAAGGGATTCAAAACCTAAGAACAAGAGATTCTAAGGCCCTGGCCGGATCAGGCCAAATGAATCATTTGGCCACAATCTTATATACACTCACTTGAGAGTAAGCTCCGCTGAACACAGTGGGACTTACTTCTGAGTCAACATGTATAAGATTATGCTGCACGACCACCAACTAGATGCTTCCAAGTTGCCCTCTCCCATTTTGTCCCCAGCAACTGGTATTAACTGGTATAGTGCTTCTGAGAGGGGAGGTTCCATTGCACTCTCTTCTGTCTCCATAACTGTCTAATCCTCTTTTAAAACCATCTATGCCCATGGAGTTCACCATGTCTTGTTCCAAAAGTTAATTGCACAGCGGGAGAAGTCTTTTTGTCTCTTTTTTTTTACTCTCCTGCCCATGAAACTCACTGGGTGACCCCTGAGTTCAAGTAAGGTGAGAGAAACTCTCTTTCTGCTTTCATGCATTGTTGTGTTAAGCTCTATCTATCATGCAGCCCCACCTGGGGGGGGGGGATTTTCTGAACAAAAAAGCCGCAAACACTTTAGCTGAGACCCATCCAGCGCTGTGTGCACCCCTACGAACCAGATTGTGATGTCCCGTTTCCTGCAGCCTCACTGACCCCAAGGCTTCGGACAGCGTCCTTGCAGCTGTGACCTCTACACTGAGCCAATATCCCTTTCAATTCCGGGGAGCAAGGATCTTGTCTGGAGAGGATGAGGGCGTTTTCGGCTGGGTTACAGCTAACTATCTCCTGGAGAATTTCATTAAGGTAGGGTGCTTCTGCTGTCTCTCTTGGGCCTGCTTCTGTCTTGCATGCGAATGTGGGTCTTGCATACGAATGTGGGTCAGCAAAAAACCAGGTGCTGAACGGGATGCAGAGATGGTGCAGTCTGTGCCTTGAAGGGCTTACCATTTATGTTTTAATGAGAGAGTCCAAAAATCTGAATGACTTCACTGCCTGAGGCAGATTATAGTGGATTTCCAAAAGCTAAATTAAGTTAAGGGTCCTGTACAATGGGCTGGACATTTTCATTCTCCCCTAGTAAAATATGTCCCCCTTCATGTTTGCAATCTCTTGATGCCATTGGCTGGCATGTTCTGATGTTACATAGTGGAGCTTGGCAGCAATAACATCACAGGACTCGCTCGCTACCATTGGAGTAGCTGCTCTGAAGTCACAGAAGGCGTGGAGGCTTACTGGTACTTCCTCTGTCACAGAGACCTGGCAGCTAAGCTGTAAATCTTTGGACTGGAACTCCTATGCCCATGAGTAATGTTTGTTAAATGATGCTACTCAAGTCATGTCTTGATTTTTTGTATGACACCTGTGAGTTGCAAACAAGTTGAGAAAGTATATCTCATTTGGGACTATTTCAGTGGGCATGCCAGAAGTTGGCTGCTTATGGTATGTGATGATGATATTAATTGTTATGTTTAAAAGGAATGCCAAGTTTCTAGTCCTCATGTTAATTAGGAGAAACTTGAAAACATGAAGTCCATTTGGAAGACATGTTCATCAGGCTGCTCCCTGATTTTCAATAGGACAGAGATGCTTTAGAGTTGTTGGACAGTTGTTCTGCCTCTCCATGGACTTCCGCAGTTATGCTTCTGTTCATCCTGCCTGATAAGTTGCCCATGGGTGGGGCATAACATCATACAAACGAAGCCAATCCCTTCGCTTTCATTGTTCTGCTCTGGTGCCAGTCTTTGGGGATTGCAAGTGGCAGCCTGACCTCTCTGGTGCCCAGTGGGAGAGGGGAGCCTGGGTGCCAGGGTGCAGGCTCCATCCTGACAAAGCCTCTGGTTCACAGCCTCTTGATTCAGGCTCTCTCCAGGGTTTCAAAAGTTGGATCTGTGCCGGAAGCACAGGAGGGAGGATTGGGAAGGCTCCAGTTCTAGAAAGAGGGATAATGATTTCTGGCCGCGAAATTGCTGCCAGGCCTGTTTCTATCTGCCTCAACCCTGGTGACTCATCGGGTCAGTCATCAACCCAAGCAAGTGGCCCTGATGGCTGCAAAATCTGACAAGGAGTCCTGCAGATTAAATCTGTGGGGAGCTGAGAAGCAGTACTTTCTTGGTCGGTGCCAACGACCTGCCATCAGTTGGGTGGCCCTACTTGGGTGGCCCTACTAGGGGATCTGACACATTCAGCAGGGCGGATTCGACAAGTCTTGCCGAGGGCTGCTAGTCACGATGGCTGCGTGGAGCATGCGTGTTGAGGGGCAGCGTGTCTTGGAGTACTGGCTCCTGGGGAGAAATGGCAGCAGGGAAAGCATCTGTTGAGCTAGATAGAGCCGTGGGTCCAATCTAGCCAGCAAAGTCTTGCATTCCTCCATTGGAGCTTGGTGCTCTGGAAGCTGGAGGGTGGTGCTGTGGTGTCATAGCTCCTGGCTTGCCTCAGATGCGCCTTGTTGCTTAAGAGGTACATACTCTTGCCACACATTGAGAGGGTGCTCGCACTTGCTTCCTAAGCCCCGGGTGCCGTGGCAAGTGACATCTGCAGCCACCGGCCCAACTGTGCATCTTAAGGGGGCTCTCTCATAGTGGATTTCACTGGCCACGCTGACCTGCACCATTCTTTGCCTTTGCTTTCCCCTCCCTCCAGTACGGGTGGATCGGGGAGTGGATCCGCCCGAAGAAGACGACTGTGGGGGCAATGGACCTGGGCGGAGCCTCTACCCAAATCACCTTTGAAACGTCCGAGCTGGTGGAGGACTCGACTGCCGAGGTGACGCTGCGGCTCTACGGGCAGAGCTACAAAGTGTACACACACAGCTTCCTCTGCTATGGCAGGGATCAGATCCTCAAGAGGCTTCTGTCCAAGGTGCTGAAGGTAAGGGAACCAGGCCTACCAGCTGGGATGAGATGTGGGCAGTCGGATGCTGGTCTACCTTTCTGGGCTGTTGTAAGATTACGGGGGGGGGGGGGAGTTTATACGTTTGCTGGAATCAGGCATTAAATTCCTGGACCACACCAGTTGGGCCTGAAAGTTAGAACAGGTTTTTAGAACAGGTGGAAGGGTTGAACATAAGGCAGATGCAACCTCCAGGCAATGCTCCAATGCTCCACCCTTTGCATGCAGCATGTACATGGGGGGCACATTTCCATGGGGGCATGGGGCACAGTTCAGTGGTGAGACACATGCTTTGCATTCAGAGGGTCCCGGGTTCAGTCCCCAGTAAGGGTAAGGAAAGGCAAATTGATCCAAGAGTTCATTTGTTTCATCCCACTAAGTGTTTTTATTCCCATCCACGATAGGCTGGAAGTTATAACCTGGCGGTTCTTAACCCTTGCTGGCCTGCAGGCTACAACAGACGCTTTGCTCTAGAGACGGTTTACGACTCCCCATGCACCGTCAATGAGAAGCCAATCAGCTACTTCCCCCAAAGCTCCGTGAACATGAGCGGCTCAGGAAACGCAGCCCAGTGCCGCCAACACGTGGAGAGTCTCTTCCAGTTTACAGGCTGTCCTTACACCCGCTGTTCCTTTGACAACGTTGCACAGCCCAACATCGAAGGAAACTTTATTGTAAGTAACTCAGTGTGTCCGGAGTTATTGACTTAACATCTCGGGCAATATGGGTTTCTCTTAAGCCTAGGTAAAGCTGCAGGTCCTGTTTATAGCCACAGAAAAGGGTGTATCTGGGCATGCTTAGAGTGCATTGCCGTTGTCATCAAGTCACCACAAACCAGTCCATCCCACATCTCAGATTAAGGGGAAAGGTTTCTGGGTGTGACCTCCAGGCCTGCTTCAGTTCCACTCTCTCTGGCACCGTGGCACAACGCCCAGGGTTAATAGCACATTCTCTAGTTTTCCTTGGTGTTCTATACTCTTGCAAACAGTTTCATGTCCTGTGAGGCCAAATGCTGTGTTTGGAATCCACAGTAAACTAAATGCCCCACCTCTGAGCTGCAGGAGCTTGGGGAGACGACTGATCTGTTTATAAAGGCGTTGTGCATGGAAGAAGTCTGGTTTCCATGTGCAAAGCGATCGCCCCCTCGTGGCAAACATTCAGAAAACAGTCTGTTTCCTGGGACCATTCAGAATGCAGCTTGCAAATTTTGAGGCCCAACCTGGACATTTAGAATGAAAAGCTGAAAATGGCAGGATATGTTTAATGGATAGCTGTTATTATCACCATTCTGGAAGTCCCCAAAAATCCAGCTGGGGGGGGGGGAGAGAAGCCACCCTATTGGAAAATGACTGATGAAATGAACAAATCAAATTGGACCAGCCAAACTGAATGATTCAAAATGATCGGACTGTATAACCAAGGATTGGGGGGGGGGGGGCGGGGGGGAAACCAGGGTTACAAAGTGAATTTACAGAACATATTTTCAACATATTAGGAAACACCTGGGTAAAAAACTTCACTGAGAAAAACATTAATCTTCCGGCAAAGATGCAGCCCACTGCAGCAGAGATTCACAGGGCTTGCACAGACTTTGGGCCCTGTCATCTGTGGCAGTAATTCTTAAACCTATCCCACCCCCTAGACTTGAAGGTGGTCTCTAAGAGCACAGCCAAAATAACAGGGGAAAACCTAGAAGGCATTTTCCAGATCATACATAGTGGCAGAAAACCCATTTACCGTATTGGTCTGAGTATAAGACTCACTTTTTTCTCCTAATTTAAGTTTTTAAACTAGGGGTGCGTCTTATAATCAGGCTGTTGCAATTTAATGCCAGTGATTTAATTAATTTTTTTTTTAATAGCACCAAACTTTAAGGGTGCGTCTTATAATCAGGTGCGTCTTATACTCGGGACAATACGGTATTTTGCAACAACATCTGTATGAAGAAATAGCAGGCAGGAGGGCTCCTTGAGCCGGTGGGACAGCTGGGCTCCTTTGGATTTGGCCCAGGGCTTGCTTGTTTGCCAGCTGCTAGGACTGATACTGCAAGTAATGTTCTAATTAGGGTAAATTCCCACCCTGAATGAGCCTATAGCATAAATATTATTATTATGGCGTATTTATATACACCGCTTTTCAACAAAAGTAGTTTACAAAGCGGCTTACATAGCTAAATAAATGTCATGGTGATCATGTATGATGTGGAGGAAGGCGGCAGAGAGAACCTCTTCTTACTAGTGATGATAGTTAGGGACAGAACCTCCATGTACAGAAGAGGTCTACCTCAGAGTATTATTGGGGGAATATAGAACATGAGAAGGCTGTTACCTTCAGACCCTGCTTGTAGGACTGCCAAGTCATCTGGTTGTCCACTTTGGGAAATCGGACAGGCCTCTGACCTGATCGCGCAGGGTTGCTCCTGTGGTCTACCCAGAATGCTCTTTGGTGTGTCATCTTCACCTTCCTCCTCTTCTTCCTTAACAGGCTTTCTCTGCCTTTTTCTACACTGTGGATTTCATCCAAATGGTGATGAAGAAACGGGTCACCACACTCCATGATCTTGAGGAAGCTGCCACGCAGATATGCAATACCCCAATGTCCGAGGTGGGGCTCCACTTCTCAGTGCACCAGCCATTACTGTCGTACGACCTGCCATGGCCTCCACTTCAGCTGTGGAAGCTGGGAGGGATTGTAGAGCCTCTGGCCCCCTTTCTCCCTCCCTTGTCTTACCTTTCTTTTAGCAGCTGACTGTCCCTGCTTGCTTCTCCCCATCCCAACCCTTAAGGACAATTAGCTGCTAAAGGAGCAGTACACAGAAAGAAAGAGGTGGTCCAGAAGCCCTGCAACCTCCTCCAGCTTCCTCTGGATTTTCAGCAATGCCTGGCTTGCTTTTCCCACAATGAGTGTGTCACATGGAGCCAAGTTGCAAGCCTCTTTGTGTGATTGACCTCCCCTGGCCAGCCAAACATGTGAGAAGTTAAATATCAGTACCTCCAGGGGACTGGAATTGGACGGAGCCCCAGAACAGAACCCAAAGGAGAGTCGGGGTCAGTTGCAGGCTTGGGAGCTGAACTAGAAGTCCAGCCAAAAAGGACTGTGATGCAGACCAAGTGGGTGGAGCTACGCTGGAACCTGGGAGGCAAATAATACAATAGACTCAACACGTCTATGGTGTGTGTGTGTGTGTGTGTGTGTGTGTGTGCGTGTGTGCGTGTGTGCGTGCTTTGCATGCAGAAAGTTCCCGGTTCAATCCCTGGCAGCATCTCCAGGTAGGGCTGGGAAACAGAGGCAGCCCAAGACTTCCTGGCACTTGAGGCGGTGTGCTGAATACTCCCCACCCCCTTTACCTGGGGATGTGCCAGCCTCTGCTCCTCCCACTGCTTGGAACAGGAAGAGGGGGTGGAGCAAAAGAGGAAGTGTGGAGGAGAGGAGAGGGGTGGGTTAAAGTGAAGGCTGATTCACACTAGCCCTTTCTGTTCGCGTTTTGGCTTAACGTTTGGTCTTTTCGTGCGTTTTTCATGCTTGCGTCTGACGCAGCATGAGCTTACGACGCAGCCAGGAGAGATGGTTTCGGTTTATCTTTTTGAAGCGCTCGTGTTTAAGCTAGCGTTTATGCTCGTGGTGCTAGGCAGCCCACCAATCAGAGAAGCGCATTTCTCTTCACCAAATCACAGCTGCGCTTTCTTCAAGAAGGCGGGCAAACGTTCAGAGAACTGCTAGACGCACGTACAGACGCTAGAGCAGGGCATGCGTGCCGGAAAAGGCTAGTGTGAATCAGCCTTGAGAGGAGGAGGAGGAGAAGGAGCAATGGAAGTGACTGGCTGGACAGAAGTGGGGGCTCCCCACCAACCTGCTGCCTGAGGCAACCGTCTCAGACGGCCTCTGGATGAGCCGACCCAGCAAGGAACAGTCCGTATCTGAGAGACTGGAGACCTGCTGAAGGTCAGATGCTCAGGAAAATGTGCTCTATCACAGACAAAAAAGTCTCTCCAAATTGCCCCCCTCCCCAGAAACCCCACCTTCTGTATATATCGCCTTGCATTTTCACTCCTAGATACAGCTCAAAATCTCTTGAAATAATACTAAGTCAAATGATATCGGAAAGAGCACCTCACAGACTATCAGGCAGTCAATAATACTTTGAATTTAATTGGAATTCAAGGATCTTCTCCCCCCCCTGCCCCCCTTTCTCTCTGCCAATCCAGCTGCTCCAGAAAGCCCCACAGCTGGAGAAGAGGCTGCCAGACTACTGTTCAACAGCTACTTTTATCTACCTCCTGCTCCTTCAGGGCTACAAGTTTAATGAGACCACGTTCCCCAACATTGTCTTCCAGAAGAAGGTGAGCTGTGACTGCTGTGCCCGTTTGTGGGCATAGCCAAGTGGCACAGTCCTCGTAAGACAGAGAAGGACATGTGGGTTTCCAAGCAGGTAGTGGGAATCGGGTAAGGGGGATGAGGAGCAGGTAAAGGACAGCCAGAGTAGCTCTAAAAAGGGCTACACTGAAAAGGGGGGGCTTTTAGGGGGACTTGGAATGGGAGGGGTCTTGATGAATGGTTGTTCTTCAGAATGTGAGGAACTGGGGATGGGAAGCGATGGGGCAACAAGCTGAATGCAAGGGGAGGGGAATGAGCAACGACAGTTAAAGGCGCACATTAAAAATGAGGACTAGAATCTTAGCAGGGCTGTGTACACGAAAGTTGAGAGGACGTGGAGCTGAGAGGTTAGTCTTGACACCACTGCTGGTCAGCCATCTTGAAACACTCTGATTAATCCATGCAGGCTGGGGACACGTCCATCGGCTGGGCCCTGGGCTACATGCTGAACCTCACCAACATGATTCCAGCCGATGACAGCAGCTTCCGGAAGGGCCTGGAGTACGGCCCATGGGTGGGCGTCATCGTCCTCTTTGTTGCCATTGTCCTGGTCACTTTGGTGACCATCTTCTGCCTGGTACGGTCCTCCAAGGGGCATGGAATGATCTAGAGGCAGTGCTGGACTTAGGGGAATCCAGGCCAGCTGGGGTCATACGAGGTAACGAGGACGGCGGGACGTTCTGCTCTGGGAGCAGAACCACCCCTGATTGTGCAGACCTCGCAAGGGCTTGGGCGTTCAGTCTCTCCTCATGGCTGGCTCCTCAGCGGAGGTCCCAATTCGATGCCTGCTGTTTTTCTCCGTAAATGGAACGCGGAACAAAATGGACCCGCCAGAGATTGAGTGGGATGCAGCACTGCTCCCCAAAGGTTCCCCTTAGCCTTCCTGCAATGCTGTTGCCAAGAAGAGGAGGGCGTCATCTGCCCTGCAAGACTCTGTTCACTTCACCGGAAGCGCTTTCTGGATGATGCCAACCCCTCTGCTCTGCCCACATTTGCTCCTTTTTGAGGCTCAGGGATCCAGAATTCAGATGTATATTATCCATGGACCTGTCACCCATGCTTTTTCCTCCATGAGGCTCTAGTCCTCATGAAGGAATGGGGGAGGGAGAGTCACTGTCGCTTCTCTTTTGGTTTGGATAGGGAGCATTGGAAATAGCTATGATATGACCCCCAAGGTATGGCTGCATTGCAGTGACTGCCAGCCTTTGTCAGAATACAAAAGTGCACCTTTTCTGACCTCCTCCATGCAAAGTGACAGTGTAGTTGAGCCCAGTCACAGTGGCAGGGGGCTGGCGGGGGACCTATAACCCTATTGAATTTGGGGCATGAAGGGGGAGGAGTGGATGCCATCCCTTGATAACCCAAACTTTCCGTGAGAAAAATCTGTTTCGGTTATGTTATTGACCTGACAAACCCATTCTTATTATGGGGGGAGTTCAATTTGTAATAGGTCCTCATTATTCTTCTTGTGCCCCCACTGGACCATAGCACAGTGGTTGGGTTCTTGCTTTGCATGCTGGATTTAGTCCGGGGGGGGGGGGTCCGGTTAAAAGGCTCCTGTAGTAGGACTGGGAAAGGCCCCTCTCAACCTGAGAGCAGCTGCTGCCAGCCCGAGCAGGTAATGCTGGCCTAGATGGACTGATGACTTAACTCAGGTTGGCAGCTTTATATTGATTATGAAATTTCCTGCCGTTATCTTTCTTTCCCCAAGTCCCACAGCTCAGCAGTCGAAGAACACACACCTTGCCCTCTTGCCTAGCAAAAAAATGTTTCTTTGCATTTTGGGGGCTTGTGCTTTTTTTTTTTTTGTCATTTGCAGCCTGCATTCATTTCCACTATAGTGTAGACTAAACGGCACCCTGCTTGCATCAAAATCAACATGGGGATGGTGTTAATTCTCTTGTCATTTCTTTTTTTTTTTATCAAACTGCTTTAAAAATAAAACATCATATGGCTGTACCAATGCTGGAGATGGTTTTGCTGAAAAATCCTGGATTGCTTCATTGCAGTGATCTCACCACCAGCTCCAGCTGGACTGTAAACAGCAACGCTGACGTTGCCCCAGGAAACATTGATCGTTCTGCCACGAGCATCCGTCCCTCTCAGAGCTGCTTTGATGTGGATTCCAGACCTGAACTGCTAACTGGGCAGAGAGGCTCCTTTTAGAGTGGTATCCTCTTACATTTAGCAGACGGAGAGCAATTGTCCCTCTTCACCCCAGTGTGGCGTCTCTTCTGTGTCTCTTTTTAGACTGAAGGAGGGCAAGGAGCCATTGCTTGATTTTGCTATGTAATCCGCTTTGTGAGCTACTCTGCTTGGAAAGCAGTATATAAATATTCTTAATATTATATTTTGTAAATGCGCAGTGGAGGGAGGACTGTCCAGGGGACGTGTGGCGGAGTTTGGAGTCTTGTTCCAAGGAAGTGTTCCCATTATACCTGCCGGCCAACTGAGGATAGTGTGCTTCATGCATGTGATGAAGTGGAAAGTAGCCCACCAAAGCACATACACCCAAATAAATGTCTTTCAATGGCACAAGACTGGTGGTTGTCATTGGTTCAGCCATAAGGTGCCAAATCGTCATGCAGTGGAAAAGAAACTGTGGTCCAGCCGTGCCTATTTCGGGGTCACTCCGCCACCCTACACAGCAGGTTCCCACACTATGGGATGCGGCACAAAATCAGCCTGCAAGTGTCACATGTGATTGTGGCGTGCATGCAGTGTGGGCAGGCATTCATGGGTTTGTTTGTCTTATTTATTTTTGCAGTGTGAACCCCTGCTGGGAAGCAGTGACCCCACTAAATATCTGAAATTGCAGCTCAGCCATCGTTGAAAGGTCTCCCTCCCATATCTAAGATCAATTAATGATGTCTTGAAAAACCGTGTTTTAAATACCAGTAAAGAATTAATTACGGGATTTGAAGCAATGGTAGGAAAATATTACTTTAATTGGCTAGAACATGTTGTTGAATGTGCAAACCAAAATGAGAAAGATGTTAAATAGTAAAGCAATAGCTACAACGTTTCATTTGGTTCTTCTCCAAACCTCATCAGGTAGTGGGAGCAGGTTGTGATGCTCCGTTGATCTTCAAAGAAACTGGGAGATCAACGGAGCATCACAACCTGCTCCCACTACCTGATGAAGTTTGAAGAAGAACCAAACGAAATGTTGTATCTATTGCTTTACTATTTAACATCTTTCTCATTTTGATTTGCACGTTCAACAACGTGTTCTAGCCAATTAAAGTAATATTTTCCTACCATGGCTTCAAATCCCGTAATTAATTCTTTCCTGGTAATAGCTGGCCTTGAGAATCTAAAATCCTATTTAACGTGTTTTAAATGTTCGGATCATTTTTTCCTTCTTATCCACATTTTACAAATGCAAAAAAGAACACAAGGAATTCTATTGATCATTATGTCCAGGAAGAAGCCCTTTGCTGAGCTGAGGCCATTGCCCCACCCATCTCAGTAGTGCTAAAACAGGTCTCCAAGGTTTCAGGCAGGAATTCTTGTCTACCCTACCTGGACATACCGGGGATTGAACCTGGAACCTTCTGTGTGCAAAACTTGTGCCATGACTTCTCCTTTAAAAATGTCTAAAGGTGTGCCCCCTCCTTCCCCTGTACGTGGGCTTGGCTGGGCCTTCAACCCAGGATCTCTCATGCTCAAAGTTGGAACCATATCCCTAGCTAGCCCAATAAGCCAGATGCACAAGGTAAGATTACCCCCATATTGCTGCTGGGGAAAACTGAGGCTGCGAAGGAATGGTGTAGCCGCTACACTGCACCAGGCAGTTTACAGCTATGAAATGATTATTCAAAAACAGGAGGCAAACAACACTGCAACATGACACTGGCAGTTACAACACAGAGCGACCTCGAGCTGCATTCGCAAACTGGGCAGCAAAGCAGCCTTACCTTAAACCCCAGCTGCTAAATGACCAATGAAGCATGAAGCCCTGGGGTGTGCAAATGTGCACCACTGCAAAGATTCGCGTAGACCTCACAGAAGTCTTAGGTTGCAATCCTATATACCTTACACACTGAACACAATGGAATGTATTTCTGAGTAGACATGCACTGATAGCCAGATAACTATACTGCAAATTCCTAGATACCTGGGCTGCCTGTTGGGACTCAGTCCCAGGCAGGACCTATTCTGATGTGCAGGATTTACAAAACAGGTGGAGTAACTAATGCAGGGGGTTCCTCTGAGCTTGTGTAGAGTACCCTTTCCTCTCAATGACTGTCACTAGCTCCCTCTCACCTGGAATTAGACTGGGTGTTTCTCCCCATAGCCTTGAGTCCCCAGAGACTCTCTCTGTTGCTGTTTTTTTCTTCCTTTTTTTAAATCTATCCCCACAGGCTCAAACCAGGCTGGCATTTACTGTTGTGCATTCAAATAAATACATTTTTCAAAACTCAGATTTGTTGAATTTTTGAGTTGTGTTTTGTCACAAGCATTTGGAAAGCTTGGGGCAAAGTTGGTCATATAAGCAAATCTCGGGGGTTCCTCCCGCATGCTTCTATCTCTTTTTTCAAGGGTGTATGATAGGCTGCATGCAATACAACAGATGCTGCTTTCCCCCTCGGTGCATCTTTAAACTGCGGGGGGGGGGGGGAGAGGGAGGGAGTTGTTATCAATCTGACACTTAGCCTGGGTTTAATGGTGCAGGTAAAATTAAAGTACTTGGCCTTGTAGTACCGTATGTACTGACTGAGATCCCCCACCAAAGCCAGTATTTACCAAAACAAGAGCAAACTCGAATCATAATTAAAACCAACTTTTAAGAATTGTAAAGTTCCCAGCACTTATGCAGCGCCATCCATTTGCGTGTTTCCTTGGAAGTCGCCTCCAGTGCATTCAGTGGGACACACGCTTTCCTGGGAGTAAGCAAGCCCCATTGAACTCAGTGGGATTCGCTCCTGGGCAGGCAGACAGAGGCTAATTTTGAGTCCCAAATCATGATTCATCGATCCAACCGAACAGCAAAACTACCCAAACCGGTACATTTTTGTGTGCAGCGCCTGGCGCTTCCATCAGATCATCTCTGCCACTTGCAGCGCGGTCCTCTGCTGCTAATTCCCACCATGGGCGTAAGCCCCTTCAGCGCACTGCTACGTCCTCTAGTCGCACCACAGGGATCTGACAATCTCGGTAGTGTTGGCGCATGCTTTCCAGAGCCAGGAGGGGGCGACGGAGAGGCATGGATTCCGCGCAGCCGCGCTAGCCTCTAGCTCCAGCCCCGCACCTGCCTGCAGCCCGTGGCCAGGTGGGCGGCGCGGGGCGGGGCCTCGGCGGCGGAGAGCGCTGCCATTGGCGCGGCCGTCTGCCGCTCGCCCCCGCCCTCGCCCGGCTCCGCTCCCGCTGCCAGCGCAGCGCTGCAGCCGCATCTTCGCCGCCACCGCCGCTGCCATGCTGGGCTGGCGCAGCAGCCGCTGAATGATGAGCGCCTCGCCCCTCCGCCTCCTCTTCCTGCTGCATCTGCCCCTCCTGTCCCGGGGTGTACTGGACAACCAGCTCGGTAAGGAGGACAGCCCCCCGGGTGTCAACCCCCCTTTCCACTCTCCCCAGTTATTGACCCCAGTTCCAATCTTCCGCTTGGTGTGTGTCCCCCGGTCCTGAGTCCCTTTAAGCCATTTTCTCTTCTATCATCCTGGTCTTATCTCTCTTCCCTCCCCCCCCTCCCGAGTCCTTTGTAAGTCATTCCTTTCTTCCCTCATCCTCACAATCCTTTCTATGGCTTAGTTGTGTTGCTCCCCCCCCATCTGCTCCTAGCTATCGTTCTCTTGGGCCACACTCCTCTCCCCCCCCCCCCAGACTGTCTCAGACAGGACCATTCTCTAGGCATGTCTACTCAGAAGTAAGCCCCACTGAGTTTAATTAAACTTACTCCCAGGTAAGGGTGTGTAGGATTGCAGCCTACACAGTCCCAGATATTTGGCCATGATTCACTTTGCGCCCCCCCTTCCTTATTCCTTTTTATTATTATTATTTAATGAATTTATATCCCGCCTTTCCCAAGCTGAAGCAAGTGCCCAAGGTGCAAGGCTTCCCCATCTCTTTTTCTAATTGTGCCCTCTGCCCTCCAATGCCTTGTCCCCCCCCCCCCGCCTTTATGGTTGTTTTCCTCCCTCCCCATTCCATCTCTTATTGCACTGATTCTTGGCCATTATGCTCTCTGATTGTGCCCTTTCAGTGATCACCCCCCCCCCTCCAGCCAGGTCTACCTCTTCCCCAGAGTCTCTTCTTGGCTGTAATGCTTTTCTTTAGCCCCCCTCCTCTAATGCCTATTCCCCATCTTCAGCCACTAATAACGCCCTCCTGCATCCATGAATTTCCTTTTCTCTTCTTGGCTAGGAACTTAATCATTTGCCCACATCCACTGGTTGTGCCCCCCTCATTCTTTCTCATTCTCCTCTCCTGTTCTGTGATCATAGATGTCCCTCTCCTTTGTCTGTCATTCTCCCTTCCCATGACATCATTTATGGCTATGTTCACGCAGCATAGAAACTGTTCTCTACATTTGTTTTCCTCTTTCGTTCAAAGCTAGTGGTGGAAAGTGTGCTTGATGAGTGATACTGTGAGGGGGGGAGTTCTGTTGTGCGTCTCCTCAGCCAGAGTGATGGTTGTTGTTTATATAGAGCACTAATGATGTACATAGCACTTCAGAGTAACATGAGGAAGCCAGACAGACAATCCCTGCCCCAAGGAGTTTCCAATCTAATAGCAGATGTGTGGGGGAAACAACAGAGGGAGGGGGAGTGAACAGTAGCAGGGAAGGAATATTGGCAAATGCCACTGTGTGCATGCTGCTTGTGTTGGTGGTGTACTTTTGGAGAGGGCAAACAATCTAAAATCCTTAACTTTCAGGGGGAGCCGTTTTGTCTACACTCATGCGTCCCCAAAGCAATTGATTCCAACTAGATGCCATGTTTGTGGGAATTCTCACTGGGACTGCTCATTTTCCCCCTTCCTGAAAAAGCAGCCATGGGTGGGTGGTTGCTTGTGCAATTTGGATTGAGGCCACAGCGTGAGAGGAGAGAGTCTGAGCATTTCCAGGCTCTGCAAGTTTGCTTCATCCACCCCCCCACCCCCACCCCCACCCCATGAAGCTGCTGTGAACTGTGGAAGGGACCATGTAAACACAAATGACCCTTACAATGTTGTGGGACTTAGACTGGGCCACAGTGCAGCCAAAGGTTAGATCTGCACCGCCGCCCCCCTTGTACCACATCCCTGGTCCAAATCCCCCGCCATCCTTGGGCTGCTTTTTCTGATTGCCGAATGCGTTTCTTATTGCTGAATGCGTATCTCGTTCAGGTGGTATATCTGCAGCTTGGATTTTCCCATGGAAGGAGGAAAAGCTTGGCTTTGTGAAAGTATACTTGGTGTTAGCTGGAGCGGTGTCTGACAACCGGGGAGCCCCCTGCCTCGAGATTCTTTTCCAAAGCAGTGCTGAATTGCTTTTTTCAACATTGCTGGGCTTGTACATCGGAGCTCTGGCCTGGGCTGTCTTGGGGTTAGCTGTGTGCTTGGCAGAGGCCAAAGGCTGTCCACATCTAGGAAGCTTCAAAGGACATGCGACGGCACAGAAATTAAGTAGCTTTATCCGTGTCTGGTCTGGCCCCCCCTCTGCTTCTAAAAGTGGCCTTTGTCAGAAAGAGGGCTTCTAGAGAAAACCGACTTTCCATGTGTAACAAGGAGGGGCTGCAGTTGTAACTTTGCTTGCTATGAAGCAACAGTCTCCTGGCACCTCAAAGGTGAACACATTTCTTGTACTGTAGAATAAGCTATGTCGGTCCTTGCAAAGGTTGCTGCGCTTGCTTTGGTTAAGTCTGGTGATCCCTTGAGCCACTGATTGGAACTGTGCAAGTCCAGAAGAGTGACTCATGCAGAGATCAACAGGCAACATCCCCTGAGAGAGGGGGGATACGGTCACATCCCTGCATGGCATATAATTGAATGATCCAGGCCCACCCAGTGCAGTGGTGACAGAATTGCTCCAGGAAGCAGTAAGGCCAGAGAGCAGTGAATCATACAGAGAAGCACAAACAGCTTCCTCCTGTGAGTGGTTACTTTGGGCTCACAGAAACCTGAGATTGTTTTAATGCATTTATTTATCCTGGCACACTGGTGCGTCTCAGCACATGGTATGGAAATTAATGTGTAAACCGGACTTGCTGTTAAAGAAGTGATAAACTTTTGCCCTTAGGGCGCTCTTGGCTGGTTGACATCACAGCCTTTCACCTAAGGAGACACTATTTTCAGAAAGCTGCAAGTCAAAGGCCTCAGTTTTCTCTTGGCCTCCGATCCTCCATCAGTCAGACTGGCAAATTCTTGACAGTCAAAACATTTCCATCTCTGCCACTCTGTCCCACTGGAGCAGAACTTATCCCCAAATCTGGTGCTGAGTTTGAATAGCTGAGAGAATCTGTGTCCATGAAAGAGATCCCAGAGTCTGATAGAGCAGCTTCAACGTACATAGTGTTTGCAGCTGAAACAACAATCGTAAGGGCCTCTGCCTCAAGGAGCTTACAATCAAAATGTTGGCAGTGAGAAAAGAATGGGAGAGGGTTTTCCCCTCAGTAGTGATCCTGGCAAGCAGTCTCTTCTGACGTACGTTTTTGGCCATGTGACTTTGGCTGCAGCAGTCAGGAGGAGTTTTCTTAGGCTGTAGAATGTTGGGTGGACCCCCATCCTTCCCTCTACAGAAGGATGGCCAAGAAGCAGTACTATTCGCTGGACAATGATCTGGGGTTTGGAAGCCTGTCCTGCTGCAAAACTCTTTCTCGGGTGTCCAGGCTACGTGACAATGCTGTCACCATCTTCACAATGATTGTGGCATCTGAGTTTGGCCGTTTGTTGGGATGCTACCAAGGAGATTAAAAAAAAGATCTCCACAATCTTCTGCAAGTGCAGGCAAGGAATGTTGTTAAGATGGAGAGTTGCACTCAATACAAATTGCCTTGAGGGGCTTTGGTGACTGGATTTTGATTGTGCTGAAGGACTGTCACGAAGTCTACATTTTTTCTGGCTCATGGGCAGGCAGTCTTACTGACCAATTGCAGCCAAAAAGGTTATTTGGGGGCTTGAAACTCTTCCTTTTGACAGTTTTTTCTCCTAAGCCAGTCTTTCTGAGGATTAAATTGAGACTCCACTAAGTAGTAGTGGATGTTTTCAGCTGTTTGGCGTCCCGGTTCAGTGGGGAAGCTCTTTCAAAATCACCGCTGGCAGGAATAAAAGAACTGTGGGGTTTTTGTTTTTGTTTTTAGCTATTTTGAAGTAGCTTTGCAAGCATGAATTAAACGCTCTGACTGCTTTGTAGGAGGGTTGGCTTGTTGGTGCGTCCAGGACCTAAAAAGAAACTGGAATTCTGCACAAGAAAAAAGAAAAACCAGTTTTGCAATCAGTGCAAATTATCCACATTTGCTCTGCCTATCTTGCATTATTTATCCAGCTTCTTCTATCATTGGGGTGGCAGTTACAGAGGCACAAACCCACCCACCCACCCCGCCCTCCACTGACTGCTGGTAGGGCTTCGTGGCTCCCCTCTTGCTCCTGAGTTTGTTCCTTGCTCCTCAGACGTTGTCCATGTATCAAAATTTCTCTGCAGCCATGAGGACTAGAAATTTGCTTTATTAAAAAAAAAAACCCATTTTGCAAAGTCGGTGGCGTCTTTTGCCTTCATTTTATTTTGCTTGTTGCTAGTTTGGGGGAATAAGTTAACGAACTGTGGAATCATTTGGACTGCAAGTAGGAAGTTGCTAATTCAGCAGCTGCTTTTGGCTTGGAGGCACAGGGAAATGGCTGGCTGAAGGGCCAGTTGCAGGACAAGGGGAAGGTGCTCTAAAATGCAACCCAGCTAATTTGAGGGCTCTTGGTTGTGGAAGCAGGACTTGTGCTGAGTGGGACTTCTGAGTAAATGTGGATTAGGACCCTGCCTGTGGGGATGTCATGGAGAATATAATCACATATTACTTCCTCAGTTCCTCCCAACTTCCACCTCCTTGTGTTGATTTTTAGACTGGGAGCTCCTTGGGGCGGGGAACTTGTCTTCTTCTTATTTGTCTGTGCAAGTGACGCTCAATGAATAAGTAGCGCTGTGCGTGGATCTGCCGTCCCAATCCCTCTTCCAATGGATTGTGGGAGAGCAGTAGTGCTTCCGTGTAGCGCAGGGCCCACCGCGACCCAGGTCACGTCACCAAGATGGCCACTTGCTTGTCTGAAATGTGGATTTTTCCGTTGGCTGATAAGCTGGCAGTCTGGCTTCGAGCGACTTGATGCTTTTGTCCTCACAGAGGGGACAGGCGTGTCCTGTTTTACCTGGGGGGATTTGTACAGACAGTATCTGAGGTCCACCTTTTTCTTCCCCGCCCCATTCCTTTGCACATTCTGTGCATAAGTAAGCCAGTCGGACTCTGGGTTTCTGGCTCAGTGGCATATGTTTATTTTAAAGGGGTAATAATAACTTGCCTTTGATAATAATGATCCCTGAAGAGGGAGAGCTCCAGGTGACATATATTAACACCGACTTTTGATAAAGCAAACAAATTAAGCGATAAAATAACCATCCATTCGTCCATCCTTCACCCCAAGCTGCCCTCTCTGCCTGGAGCCCCTGCAGGGATGCTTCCTCCCTCACTGACTTCATATCCCGCCTTTCAAGTGACGCCTCCAACGCTGTGTCTCAGTCCTCATCCCTGCTGTAATTTACGGCGCAGTCGAAAGCGGGCTTAGCAGGGAGTGAGCCCCGTTGAGCTCAGTGGGGCTTGCTTCTGAGTGCAGACACGTTCTCGGGGCTGCCTTGTAAGTTTGGGGTCCGTATGGGAAACAGTGGCGTGTGCTCCTCCCCGTTCTCATCCTCTCCTGCTTATATCTAGCCCATGAGCCCTTTACTCTCTGTACAGTGCCATGCTGTTTCGTGCCTTTAGAATTATTGCATGGTACAGTCCTTCCTGAACTGTACCACTTCAGAAAGGGGTGGGGCCTGGCTCTGCCGTTTTCTTTAGCTTCCTTGCGCATAGAAAACGAGCACGTCAGGGTGGCGTTCTGAGGGCACACAGAAAGGTTGTGTGCCCTCAGCCGGCGTCTATATTTGTAGGCTGCCCTGCAGGCACCTGCCAAGAGGTAGTGTGTTCAGGGTGGGGCATCGCTCAGTGTGGCTCCTGGCTGACACGCTCCATCGAGCCATGGCCCCAAGCGTGGGTGTCTGCAAGAGTCTGGGCAGTGGGTGGAATGTGTCTCCAAATCTTCTGATTGACCCAGGGACAGCAAGGACTGTACAAAAGTATTCGGGAACTGGCAGGCCCCTTGATTCGTCCCACGGGTGGCACAGGTCATTCTGCCTTGGAGAGGAGTTTTACTTGGGGGGGGGGGAGGAAGAGAATTGATGGCTGGAGGGTGGAGGAAGAGTCTTGATGGAGATGTATGAAAATGTGGGTGTTGAGGAGAGTGAGAGAGATGATCTTAAAAATAGCACCAGTTGGTGCATAGGAACTGGGTTATGGACAATGGTGCTAGTGACTTGATACAATCTGCCCTGAGCCTATGGAACTTATTGCCACTGGATACTGTGAGGGTAAGGGACACCTTCTGGCTTTAGATAAAAACCTTTACATTCAGACTAGCCTTCAAACCAGTGCTGTGTTTGCATTCACTTTCTTCCCCCTGGACGCAAGGTTTTAATTAATTCCCATTTGTTTCTTAAGCAAACCTTTGTTTATCATTGTTTGCATCTGAACTGAAACAAAACAATAGCTTGAAAAATCTCTCCAGACTAAGATGGCAAAATTCATGATCCTCCAAACTGTTGTTGTCTGAGTCCTGTGACCGAGAGAGAGAAATTCAGGGTGAATCATGGCCACCAGCAATGATAGGTGGAAATGAAGCTGCCATGATCAGGCACAGTCTACCCCAGGTGACTGGATTCTGGGGGCAAACACTGCTGCGTAAGTACCGTATTGGTCTAAGACTCACTTTTTTCTCCTAATTTAAGTTTTTAAACTAGGGGTGCGACTTATAATCAGGCTGTTGTAATTTAATGCCAGTGATTTAATTAAATTTTTTTAATAGCACCAAACTTTAAGGGTGCGTCTTATAATCAGGTGCGTCTTATACTCGGAACAATACGGGGTGTGACTCTAATATGCTCTGCTTGTAGCTTCTTAGAAGTATTTGGTGTAGCGTAAATGTGAAGGGACGGAGCGATGAGCCAGGAAGCCCCCAGTTCAAATATCACCTTAGCGGCGGTAAACTCAATTAGGGAAGATCGCTGCTCTTTAGCTTCTCTCCCATACCTCTTTCTTCTAATTGGAAATACTGTACAGTAGAATTGGCCTGCTTTACAGGAGCGGTGTGAGGAATCTCAAGGCTGTGTGTACAATCTCAGTCTGTCGACCATCATGGCTAAGAGCGGCTCAAAAGCCCCCGTCGGGGAAAGGTGGACGGATGTTTCCTTTTTCTCTGTTTATCTGGATTTTGACTGTCACGTGTTGACAAACCAGCTTTTCCAGAAATGCTTCACAGGAGGCCAGAGGTTTACAGCCAGAGAGCGGAAGCGCAGGCTCTCATGTGACCAACACGCTCAGAGGACCAGGAAAGTCTGTTTCAGATCTGCAGAGAATGTTTTGGCTTGTGCACGACCCTGATTGCCTGTGTCAGAGAGACAGGCGGAAGTGACTTTCCCTTCTCCAACTGCAGCAACTCCTCGGGGAGGACCGGAGGAGACGAGCATCCCATGGAAAACGGCTTAAATGTGCATTTGAACTGTCCTTGAGGCCATTTTCCCCTCCAAGAGATCTTCCTTTCCCATGCAATCCTCAGCAGGCTTCCTCGGAAGTCAGCCCCACAGAATCCGATAAGGTCGACTTGCCTGTGAACTGGTTCAGGGTTCACCCTTTTGTCTCTTCCAGTAAGAACTGCAAAGGTCATGCAGTGCAGCCCTACGTGTTTTTACTTGGGAAGAAGTCCCACTGTTCAGTGGGGTTTGCTTCTAGGTAAATGTGCTTAGGATTGCAGCGGAGGGAGTTTAGCTTGTCTCTCAGGAAATGCGGGCGAGAGAGTGGTGCTATGGGTGACCTTGAGCTAGCTACCTTTCTCAGCCTACCTCGCTGAGCTGTTGTGAGGATCAATGAAATGAAATGCTTAACTGGCAGCATTGTTCCGAGATGGCATAGCCCTGCTCCAGAAGACTGAACTTGGGACCTTCTGCAGGCAATGCGCGTGCCCTACCACTGAGCTGTGTGCCCTTCCCCACCTATACAACTGCTTGCACAGAGCCAGTTCATTGGTTCACCGATCCCCAATTCTGGACTCAGTCTGGCAGCAGCTCTCCAGAGTCCTAAGTGGAGGTTTTTTCCCCCAGCCTTACCTGGAGGTGCTGCCAGGGACTGTAGCTGAGACCGTCTGAATGCAAAACAAGGACTTTGGGGTGTGCATGCCTAGGTGGCTGTCTGAGTGGGAACACCCAAAGCCACTCTCGAGTGAGTGAGCCAAACTGCACACTGCTTGCGACAGGCTGCAGCCAGTTCGGTCTTGTTCGATAAATTTGTGCCAAGGGAAAACTGAGAGCCAAAGCACTTCTGTGGAGATTCTCCACCACCACTCCTCCAGCAATAAGTATCTTTATAGCTCCATCAATTGCCAGGTCTCCTTGAATAATCCCTTAAGCAGGCTTTCAGTGTCTTTCCTGGAGCCAGTCCCAATGCTTTTTCAAAACCAGTTTTAATCTGGAGGGCATGTGTGTAAGTGTTACTCGGCTGCAAGTACATGCGGTCTCCCATCATGCTTCAAGGGGGCAGATCCATTTTCGCACTCTGCAGTAATGGGCACCTCGCTCACTCGGTCTCTTGGAGAGAGCTCTTAGCCGCAAAGCTCTTTAGGAAGGGATTGAGAAGTGCTGTTCGGACAACAACGATGTAGAAAAATATTCAACTCCTCGGCATCTGCCAAAGAGAATTCCTGAGAACAAATTCATTTTACTGTTACTAGAAGCCTTGCTAGAGTGCGTTTCTTAAAGTGGCAACCCATTGCATCGTATACTTCCTCAAAGGAGTTCAGGGAGGTACAGCTGAGTGTTCTCACTTTATTGTTGTGATAACCCTGCGAGGTAGGACAGTTTGAGAGCCTCTTACTGGTGGATTTCGCAGGTTGACTCTCTTGTACTCCAAGACATTGAGAAATGTCGCTCTGTCTCCTAGTCTACAGCATTGATCAACCTCAGTCATGTCCCTTCCAAGTTGCCTTTTTTCCCCTTTCCCCAAACAATTGGATGCCCCGGGATTGTCCACCATGCCGTTCCTCTTTGCTCCCTGCCTTCCCCTCCCTCCTGGTCCAGCACAGAATGCTCTGCTTTCTGAGGCTGTTGCTTCCTCTTCTCATCCTCTCTTCTCGCCCAGAGTGAGAGGAGGTTGAATTACGAGGGAGCAGCTGGAAGAGGGATCACAGGTGGGCGGCAGTGTGTGGTTGGAGCATCTGCAGAGGGGAGGCAGAAGGAGAGAGAAGCTGGGCAGGCCTCCTGCGCGGAGGAGGTGGGGGAGCCGAGTTTGGATCGTGTCATGCATCACCCCTTAGTGGTCCACCATGCCTGGAAGGCAGGCATCTGCCTCCTGAGTCCCCCCCCCCCACTAATTTTTCACTCGTGGGCGGTGTCTGCTCACAGAACTTGGCCAGAAACCAGCTTTGTGATTTCAGATGCCTTTTGGAGCCTTTGAGAACAGGGAAGCAACTGTAGCCAAGAGCTGCGATCTGCTGGCTTGTGGGTCGTGGCGCTTGTGTGAACGGCTCATCTGTTTTGGTTTCAGGCATCTTTTGGAAAGGGGAAGAAAGAGAGATTTGATAGTTGGGCTTATAGCCACTGCAAATAAACTATAAAGCTGAGGAATTAAAAACATTACAGAGCTAATATTTTTCCAGTTCTGTTTCTCTCCTCCCCCTTCGACAGCCGCTCCACCCCCACCCCGCTCCACCCCCACCCCCCGCTATTTGAGGCGGTCAGCTGAAATTCCCTGGGACGTTAGAGGAGGTTTGCTAGAGCAGGGGGTCAAGAACCCACCTGAAATATTTGGTGGTGCCTTGATGAAACACACAGATAAAGTCTTGCTGCTCATTTCAGGTTTGTTTCACAAGTATTGGGGCTTGCATGCTTACGTGGTGCATAGACTGGGGTGCTGAACGCTCAGTTCTGCACCCTAAGAATTTACGCTCATCTTTCAGAAAGCAGATGAAGTTTTTAGACTGTTGACGACTGTGAAGAGGTGCCCCAAAGTCTTTGCCCCTTGGCATGAAAAAGTGTTGGTTTCTAACCATGCAGATAGGTCTGAGGTGAGCCTGGCAAAATGCCTACTGCATTTCAGAAGCCAGGGAGGAGGAAGTAAATAAGACTTCCAGTGGTCAGAAGAGGCTCCAGGTTCAGTCCTCGGCATCTCCAGTTCAAGGAAACCTTTCTCAGATAGCATAGCTGGAAAAGACAATAAGGCTGGATGGATCAAGGGTCTAACTCAGTGTTAGGAAGCATTGTATGCTCATATGAGGTTCTGCTTTGTGTCTTGGTGCTGTGCCTTCCTTCCTCCATTCCCATCAGTGGCTTCAGGCGAGTGGCTGTCAATGGAGGATCCTGTCTGTGCCGCCGCCCCCCCCAACTTCTTGCAAGAAAATAACTTGGAGGGGGCGGGATTTGAGCTGCTAAGATGACAGGGGTGGTTATTGGAAGACGGCTGGCCCGGAATTAGCCATTTCAGTACCCCTTTTGCCATTCCTGTAATGGGAAGGAGCAAGAGCCGAAACCGAATGCAGGTGTTTTCTGGGCAACAGCAGTTTCTGTGGCCGAGAAAAGAATATTGTACAGGGAAACGTGTCCATTCGCTGGCTGGTGCAAACGATATCAAGCGCTTAAGCAAATATTGAACCAGCTGACTCCAAGGGGATGTCGGGGAAGAGAAGCATAAGCTTTCCTTAAACCCGCTCAGCTTCTGCTTGAGCCGTCAGATTAGTTTTAAAATTGAAATTACCCAGGCAGTGGGTAGCGTTGAACCCGCCCCTCTGTGACAATTAGTGGATAAAATGAAGCCTCAGTGTCTGGCTGGGTGTCGAATATTCGGGAACAAGCAGGGAAGGGCGCTAGCAAACTGCTGGTGAAGGAGCCACGTCTTCCTTGTAATGAGGCATGTCTGCATTGTTCTGTTCAGAGACATGACTGTTAACAGGGGATATGGGAAGATGGCATTCAGACATGCCCCAAAGGATATTGGAATGAAATGGGTGTGTGAGAGAGATGGCTAATGGGGCACCGTTTCAACTGAGAGGTGGGGTGGCCTTAGGTGAGCTTCCCTCAATCTGTAATGAGCAGTTATTCCTGGCCTACCTTACAAGACTGTTGTAATTGTATAGGTGTGTGTGTGGGTGTACAGTATATGGAAAGTATGTCGAAGGCTTGCAGAGCAGTCCGTCGTGTGTTCGAGCCTTGCTGTGTTCAGTGGGGCTTGCTCCCTTGTAAGAAGATTATAGCCTTAAATTGCTCTTCAAATGGCTATGATTTTTATTGGAAGAGAAACAGTGCACATCTAGGAAGCAAAAGAGTCCGGATAAATGTTGATCTGAGAAAATACTTCAATAACAAAAAATACGGAAAAGTATTTATCACTACAACATTAACGATAGGATTACATGATGATATGGTTGCTTTTTTTTTTCCCTGTCCCCACAAAGTTGGGCTTTCTTTAAGTGTAAAAACCAGGGATTTGTCTGAGGTCTGGGTTATGTTTGGTGCCAGAGCAGAAATCCTGAACTTGTGATGTGAAAATGAGCATGTGCAGAGTGCGGTTCATTGAATACAAGCAATTTTAAGAGGGGGAGAAATGAGCTTGTGAAGAGCTTTCTGTGCCACGAATGGCAAAAACAACATACCGTACTCCCTGGACTTTTGAGGTTGTGACTTGCTCCCCTTTGAAAGAGCCAAGCGAATGGGCGGCCCTGAAGGTAACCTTGGGCTCTCCACGGCTGCTCTGAGTTTGTGGAGAGTCCCATCAGTAATTCAACACGGCTGACGTGGCTTGAGATGGTTGGCAGCCAGAGCCTCTTAGTGGCCTGCGCAAGAAACCAGAGGAGGGTGTTTGAGCCAGATGGGGAGCCAGAAAGATCAGCCTCGCTGCTGTTGGGTAGCTGGGGGTCCTTGAGAAAAAGCCCAGATGAAGAGAGGCCAGCTGAATCAAGCCCAAAGGCCCATCTCATCCAGCATTCTGTCCTGTCCCCCCGCCCCCACCGTGGCCAGCTAGATGCCTCAGGGAAGCCTAGAAACAGGGCATGAAAACAATAGCCATCTCTTGCATTTCACCCCTACCCCCTTGTTGCTCAGAGGTAGACTTTGCTTAAACATGGAGGTTCCATTTAGCTAACATGACCATTGCCAATTGCTAGAGCTGTCTTCTATTTTGCATCCTCTCGTCAAGCAATCCAAGCCAGCGGTCATTGTTGCACCCTGAACTCTGTAAACAGTCTGTAGTAGATTGTGGTGTTTGTCTTGAATCTGCTTGGAGCTCGTGCCCATGGTTTGGTGCCACACGCTACCCTCCCCTTATACCAACGCAGCCCAACTGTCTCCGCCATGGATTCTCCTTCTCCAGCCTGATGGATTTGAAAAAGAAGAGCCGAATGGAGTGCAGGAGAATCTACACCCAGTTTCCTTCACTGGGTGTCTCCGAGTTCTGACATTCTTTCAGAGGGTGAAAAATGTCTCTCTTCTTCCCCCGCCCCTGTTGGCACGCCTGAAAACTGTTGCAGTGGGCTGACCTGATTTCCATTGATCCGGTTTGCCGACTGAGCGAGAGAGGGTAATCCTCCCAAGTGGAACCTGGGCTAGTTTTTCCCCGGTTATGTACGCTGTCTGCTACAGCATCTTCCTGGCACGGTGCTTCCCAAATTTTGGGCACCTGGGATGCCTCTTCTTTAGGCTGAGCTAAACTTCAGTGTCACCCCTTCCCTCTTCCACACTCGGAAAAGGTTCGCCTGCTTGCAAAACAATAAGCAGCCGGATGGGGTGAGCCTGTGTTTTGACTCTGATCAGGCGTGCCCAGAGCAGAGACTCATGCAGAAAAGTGCCAAGCACCCTCCTTGGTGGAAACTCTTGCTTCCGTCTCTCACAGCACATGAGCAAGTCGCTCCTGCTATGCTCATGGCCAAATAACATGTGCAGGTGCTCCCTTCCTTTTAGAGGGCGGAGGTGTAGAGCTACGGGAGCCTCCTGATCTGGATCCAGACCCACAGCTGGTGGAAGAGAGCCTCGATCTAAGCCTTTGCCTTTGTCGTATGACCCACAGCCCCCATGGCTGCTAGAGAAAGGGCAGCACCTTCATCGCTCTGAAGAAGCCCTCCTGGAATCGGACTCTGTCCTGGCTGCCCAGACTGGCAGCGGCTCCCCAAGGCTTCAGGCAGGGGAGGGGAGGGTCTCCCCCAGGCCTACTTGGCCACGTTGCTGGGATTGAACCTGTAGGGACCGAGCCAAAGCCCCTCCTCCAGCTTTCCGGAAGCATCGGATGGAAGCAGGAACTCGCTTCGGTGGGTTCCTGGCTTAGTCCAGCAGGGCTGCTCCTCCCCACCGCACCGCACTCTCCCTCGTCCCCTGGATTATTCCTCTGCTTCTGTTGAAGCTGGAACAGAGTGGGAGGGGGGGACAGATTGTGGGCGGTAACGTGACCCTTCCTTGCGGCACAGCGGGCAGAGCCGTCATCTGTTCCTCGTCTGAGCAGTTGCCTTGGCTCCTGTTCCGGCTGTATTTTTAAACCTCTCTCGTTCTCTTTTGTGTTGAAGTCGCTTCTTCCCCCAGTCCTCTTTGGGGTGCTGTTTCCACTTCTCTGTCCTTGTGGTTGCATTCCTCCTTGTACCTCTTGGAAACCCTCCCCTGAAGGGGCTCTTGGTGCAAACCATTCTGGAGAAGAAGGTGAAGGTGTGAAGCCTGAGCTGGGGTGGTGTCAGGTCGGCTGGTCAGGTGGTGCTCAGGTCCAAGGCCCAGCTGGCCAGGCCGACCCCTGGATCCTTGGCACCAGAGCGTGGAGCAGATCCCACCGGGGGGGGGGGTTCATTGCATCAAGGACACTGGAAAGGGGCATCCAGGGGAGACGGGTGTTCTGCCCGAATCGGCGAATCAAGAGGCGGGGGATCCGGTTCAAAAAGCAAGCCTTGATTCAGCCTGGGGGCTCAGAATTCAGTGGTTGCAAAACCACAGGGATCTGAGCAGCAGTGGGGTCGAGTTGGATTTTCTGGGGTTCTGGGTCTAGAGTAAACGTTGCCAGAAATATTCAAATAGCTCTGAATTCTTGAAAATGGCAAAACTTGGCGTTCTGAGTGCTGGTAGGTAATGCTGCCAGTGGACTAGTGACCCGGGGCTGGGGCAGGGTGGCCCAGCCTGTGCGTGGCGTTCCCCACGTGTCTTCCTATCTGCTTGGAAGAAAGACCCTTTTTTGCTCTGCTGTAGCTTATGGGTCTTGGTCTGTGTCTGTTCAGCTTGTGCAACAGCCTCCGCCGAGGTGTCAAGTGTTCATTTGTCGCCTTGCAGCCTCTTGTGGGTCATTAATTTCTCAGCTTCTTTTAAAGAGTTGAGTTTTAGACACACTTTAGATGGCATGAGGAGTGGAGTGCGTGCATGCGTGCGCGTATGGATGGATTGATGGATGTGGCTGGCCACTGATGGAAAGAGAATATAAGAATTGCCCATTAGTGGCATTTGGCCTTGATAGCTAAGTGGAACAAGAGCAATCTGAGTGTCAAATACCAGGAGCTAATGGAGAAGGTGACCCGGCTTTCTAAGAGCAGCTGCACCCTGCCCCACCCCCGGCAGCTCCACTTCTGGCTAGGCACAGCAATGTTGTGCAGTGCTAGTGGGGCCACATGTCCCTAGCTGAAAAGCCCTGTTGGCAAGAGCCTATTTGCAGGCCTCCCGGGTGAGGCAGTGGGCCGGGGCAGGCTGGTGTCCTTATTTGTCTTTGAGGCTTTGCCTGTGACTGTTGGGAGTGGCCTCGTCTTGTGGAATTCCGAGGGACGGTTGTGCTCCTCTTCTGACCTGGCCAACTCTTCCTCCTCTCCCCAATTCACAATCTGCTAATAGCGTAGGGAGCTCTGTGCATATTTGATTTCTTTACAGTGGCATGCAGGCAGGAAGTCCCAGATTCCATCCCTGGGCAGCATCTCCTGGTAGGGCTGAGAAAGGCTCTCTTTTTCCTGGACCCTGGAGAATTGCTGCCAGTCAGTGTCCTGCAGGCAGTACTGAGCAAGATCAGCCAAGACCCGGACTCAGCAGGAAGCAACTTCCTCCACTGTTCTGAGCACGCTCTTCAGCTGTAGATACATTTATCCAACCTTGCTTTCACGCCCTCGTTCCTGCTGGCAGCTCTGGTGCCTCTCAGGGGCAAGGCATTTGCTTCCCGGTTGGCTTGTGCCAGGGCCAAACCTTGGTGTGTGATTGCTACCGAGCTTCCTTGCAAACAATGGCAGGATGGGAGGCTCCGTTCTGCTGGCTGCCCTCTTAGCAGCAGCCTTGGAACAACAGACTAGCCTCAGCCAGCTTCCCAGGCTGCATTAAAGCTCTTAGCGGTTCCACCTCCCCCACCCTCGACCCCAGCAAAGCATTCCTGTTGTCAGCAGCAACTCTTGCATAAGGCGCCTGGAAGGGAAGGCTGACAGACAGGAAGCGACCAAGTTGGTCCATCCTGGTCAGTGTTGTCAGACTCTGGCTGGCAGCAGCTCTCCAATGTGTTAGACGGGGTCCTTCCCAGCCCTATCTGAGAGTGCTGCCAGGGATGTGGCTCTATATTCAGATGCTCTCCCATGGAGCTATGATCACTCCCCATAAATGAGCATATGAAGCTGTGTTTTGCAGAGCCAGAACACTGGTCCATCCAAGTTGGCCTTGTCAGCACAGGCTGGCAGCAGCGCCAACCTGAGAGCTTCTGCAGGCAATGCTTGAGCATTTCCTTTAAGGCACAGCCCTCCTCTTAGATTTAAATAAGAGGAAAAAGGCTAACTCCCCCCTCCACGTGCAGTTGCCTCCTCTTGTCCTTTCCATGAGCCCCTGTAATGCCCACTTTGACTGTGGAGAGAGTCCTTTGCTGGCTGTGCCCAGCTGAGAATAGCCCAGTGCCATGAGGGCTGCAATGCCTGCTCTCCCCCGCCTGGCATGGTCTTGCAGAGCAAAGACTCTGAGTGAGTCTGAACTGGTGCTCAGCCCCTGATTTACCAGCTGGCCTCTGGCTAGGCGCTTATTTATCAGCCTCTGTTGCATCATCTGTAAAATTGGTCTGTTTCATTACTACTTTATGGGGCTATTAGACTAAATTAAAGCTGGCAGGGAGGGGGGGGGAAATGTGCAACTTGGACAATGAACCATGACAACATTGCTGTCCAGGGTTTGCCGACCTAAATCCCCTACCAAATTCCGTTTGAGAATGGAAGAGGCCTCCTGGATCGGAGCAAGGGTCACGCTACTCTAGTGGCCGTCCAGGGATGCCTCCTTGACGGCTAAAACCCCAGGGCTGGACAGCAACAACATGCAGCAGGGAGGTAGGAGACTGTCCATCCTCGGAGACCTTTAAGCAGAGGCTGGATAGCCACTTGTCAGGGATGTTGTAGCTGGGGCCAGCCTGCATTGGCAGGGGTTGAACGTGACAATTTTGTAGGTCCCTTCCAATTTTACAATTCTGCTGTTGTCTGTCCCCAGCACCTGGTAGTTGGAGGTAGATTGCTACTGAACATGGAGGCTTCTTTCCTCTTGACATCTATGCCCTGTGCTTCATTGATAGAGCTCTGGACAGGACAACATACATGGGGAGGGGGTCCCAGGTGGCCTCCTAGGCAGTCACTGATCCAACTCAGACCGGTTTTGCTTCAGCCAGGAAGGTCCAACCAGTGCAAAGGGCTGGATCTGTTTCTTGTGGCTTGTAGCCGTTGCTCAAACAACCCACTGTGAAATTCTCCTAGATGGATGTAAAACTGTTTTTCTTCCTAGCTGCTTTGCGTTTCCTTTGGGAAGGAAAGGCAGGATGCGAATAAACAAGCAGACATTTGGTGACGTGTTTGCAATGTTGATAAACAAGACCCTTTCTCTTCCTGTCTCTTCCCGTGCACTCCACTCGGCCTTTCCGAAACTAATTTCCAGCCTCGTTAACCACCAAAGTGGGATGCCAGGCTAATTGCTTCAGAAGTCTTCAGGCCATGAAGTTGGATGCATGAATGGCCATTGATGGTGAATTGCCAGGTTGATGAGTAACGTCTGGCTGTTTTAATAGGAGAAAGGCATGAGGGGTAGGAGAGCAGGACCCAGGCAAGACTCTTTCCGCTTCCCAACAGGGCTGGCCAGGTGCTTCCGGGAAGCATCAAGCAGGGTATTAAGGCAGCTGACCTCCCTTGTCATTTGCCTCTTGGTATCTGCCATTTGCAGGTAGACTGCCTCCAGACATGGAGGTTTCACGGAACCATCCTGGCCAATAGCCACTGTCGGACGTCCCCCAGTGAATTTGTTCAAATTCCCCTCCATGAAGCAGCCTTGACGGCTCCTGCAAACGAGTCTTCCCACCTTCGGAGCTGAGCTTCATAAGAACATAAGAAGAGCCCCGCTGGATCAGGCCAAAGGCCCATCTAGTCCAGCTTCCGGTATCACACAGTGGTCCCACCAGATGCCTCAGGGAACACACAGCCAACAAGAGAACCTGTTTCCTGCTGCCACTCCCCTGCACCTGGCACAGAGAGAACCTACTTCTAAAACCAGGAGGTTGCTTATGGCTTGTAACCTGTGATGGTCTTTTCCTCCATGAATCTATCCAAACCCCTTTTAAAGGCATCTAGGCCAGGTGCCATCACCACCTCCTGTGGCAAGGAGTTCCACAGATGAATTACACGCTGGGTAAAGAAATATTTCCCTTTGTCTGTTTTAATACTCCCTCTACTCAATTTTAGTGGCTGTCCCCTAGTTCTAGTGTTGTGTGAGAGGGAAAAGAACTTCTCTCTATCCATTCTCTCCATCCCATGCATAATTTTATACGTCTCAATCATATGTCCCCCCCCCTCAGGTGCCTTTTTTCTAGACTGAAAAGCCCCAAACGCTGTAGTCTTTCCTCATAAGGGAGGTGCTCCAGCCCACAAATCATTCTGGTCGCTCTTTTCTGCACCTTTTCCAATTCAACTATATCCTTTTTGAGGTGTGAGGTGACCAGAACTGGACACAATACTCCAGATGCGGCCTTACCATCAATTTGTACAAAGGCATAATGATATTGGCCGTTTTATTCTCAATCCCTTTTTTAATGATCCCGTGCATTGAATTGGCCTTCTTCACAGCTGCCGCACACTGGGTTGACACTTTCATCGACCTGTCCACCAGCACCCCAAGATCTCTCTCTTGATCCGTCACAGACAACTTGGAACCCATTAGCGTATACGTGAAGTTTTGGTTTCTTGCCCCAATGTGCATCACTTTGCACTTACTTACATTGAAGCGCATCTGCCAAAAGGGGTTTGGACAGATTCATGGAGGAAAAGACCATCACAGGTTACAAGCCATAAGCAACCTCCTGGTTTTAGAAGGCAGGGCTAGTGGGAAGCCTGAAAGAGAAGGAGTTAGAGAAGGTGCAGGTGTTCTGTGGTCCCCTTTGGAGGAGAATTGTGGGCATAATGCTTCAGAAGACACTCCCTAAGTAGTCAGTTGGGGCCTCCTCCAGCACTACCCAGAGGATACGGTGCAGATTTTCTCTCACTTTTTTTCCTGGTCTTGGGGATAGGAACGCTGGAACATTTGCCGTCTGACTGAGTCATTTCTGCACATAGATCCAAAACATCCAGCCTGCTGCTTTTGAGTTTCCTGTTTCTCTTCTAAGCAGCAGTGTTCTCCTGGGTGTGTGTCTGGCATCTCCCCCCCCCCCCCCGAGCAATTTTATTCCAATTTGTTTTTGCAAACCCAATTAACTCGCCCTGCACCCTGCCTTTCACAGCTGGCTCTGCTAGAGAAGGAGAACCTGGGATGGGGACCCTTGGCCAAACTGAGCCCGTGTCGTCAATGGCTCCTAAATGGCTGGGGGGGGGGGGAACGGGACAGAATCAGCTCGCCCCTGAAGACCTTGTGTTTCAATTAAGCAGGGGCATCTCCAGCCATTCCCCCTCTCCTGAGGTGGGATATGTGCAGGGAGCTGTGGTGGTCTCCAGCTCTGGCACTGAACTCTTAGCAAAGAACTCCTCCCAAGCTACATTTCTCAGGAGTCTTTTTTTTTGGGGGGGGGGGGGAGCAGCGACAGTTAAAGTGGAATAAAATGGATGCAAATAATCGTACTGCAGAAATGCCCTTAGATTCTAAGCTGGGTCTCTTTTGCCGCATCTCCACATTGTGTAACTGGAAGATTGTTGCACTGAGCAAATTGTGTTTTTTTTTAACTAATTCCAAAACTAACAACAACAACAACAAAAAGCCAGAAAAATTGAAGAGCCTGTTCTTGCATGAGGCTCATAAGTGGGTCTACTGGGCAGCTTTAGGCTAAGAGAGAGAGAGAGAGTAACTGACCTGACTTAAGGGCAGCATCTCTGAGAAATTATTGCTGAGAATGAGAATAGACCCTCGGCACCTGCTGCCAGTCAGTGTAGGTGAACCAAGGATCTGATTCAGCTGGCAGCTGTCCTCATGCAAGCTCTGGGTTGCAGATAGGCTCTGGTGAGGGCAAGGTGAGAGAAAAGCAGCACTAGCCTAGTGAAGTACACAGCTAGCATTGGCTCTTGGGTTTTCCAAGTGACTCCTTCTGGTCAGCTCCAAACTGCTGTCCTGCAGAGCTGCGCTTCTTTGTGCAAAGGCTTGCACAATGAACCAAACTGTTGCTCCGTGCTTGTGTTTGAAGAGCAGTTCATGGAAACTGCTCTTCAATCGCCCCTTCCCTATCGCCACCTCCTTCAAAAAGTCTCTTAATAAGTAAATTATGGGGGTCTGGAAACAACCAGGCCTTCAAAACACCTTTGTTCCCCGTTGGGTATCTTTCTAATTTTCCTAAATGCAATAAGCAATTTTCCCCCTTGCCACGTCCACCCATCTGCCTCTGCCCCCCCCCCATGTAGAACGATAACTTCTGCAAACGTCATTAGATTACGTTCTGCCTCTGGGTGGAAAAGGCAGAGCCGCCTTCTAGCTTGTTTGTCTAAATGGGAAGGAGGTAGGGAACTGCCCCCACCACCACTGGAAAGCAAACAGTGCCTGGAAAGAGCAGGCTGGGTGTAGATAGAGGCTTAATTGCTCCTTCTTACGCCTCCTGCCGGGTGCGCATTGCAGGGCCTTGTACGCCGGCCTTGGTCTGGCCATGAACTGTGGGCCTGGCCGGTAGCGCAGGAAGCAGCTGCAAAGAGACCTGGCAGGGTTGTAGCGCCCTGGAACGAAGTTGTGGTGGTGTGGCCACACCTCACCGTAGGGCTGGACAAGGTGCCAAAGAGGGCGATCAAAATGGGCATGGACTGGAGCACCTTCCTGAATTTTGGGCTTGGGAAAAAGGCAATGGGGGGGGGCGTGATTCAGACGTGAGGTGTGGGGTGAAAGAGATGTGTTCCCCCCCCCCCCGCTCCCAGAATACTGTACCCGGGGTCATGCACTGAGAGGGCTTGGTGGGAGAATTCAGCAGGACCAAAGAGAAGGTGTACAGCTTGTGGACCTCCCTGCCACAAGATGCGTGGTGGCGGTCACCGATAACCCCCTGCGGAGGATTTGTCTCTCGTTTTTGCAAACCGAGGCCCTCCCAGCTGGCAGTAAGTGACCACGTGTGGGCTTTTTTTTTGCCAAATGCAAGCGACTCAGCCGTATCCTTCTCTTTGTTTTGCAGAGCCGTGTCCTCGGAGCCTGGACTGCACGCTGCAGAGGCGGGAGTTCTGCCCTCCCGGATCGCACGCCTGTGGCCCCTGCCTGCCTCACTTTGTGGAAGATGGACATGGGAAATGTATCTCCAAGACACGAGTGTCCAGTGGTAGGTCCGGGCGGGTGCTGGAATCGGGGCTGGGCGCCAGCCGTCTCCTCTCCTGCTCTCTGGATTTGAAAAGGGAAGAGGGGAACAGCGTGGGAGAGGAAGAGGAGAGGGGCGTGTTCTCGTTGGAGGGGGAGCCCAGAGAGAAGCCTGCTCCTCTTCTTCCACCTTCTCTTTCCTCCACCAAGCGATATTCTTGCCGACAGATGGGAGGTTATGTAAGAACTCGGTTGTTAAGGGATTGGCATTTGCACTGCTTTCAGTTATTCCAGAAGATTATCCGCAGCTAGTGGGCCTGTCCTTTCCTTTTAATAGGAATATTTTTTTGCAGGTTCCTCTGTTCCTAGGCTGTTGAAGTTAACACACTGGTGTACTACTTTGCACAGGGCTTTCAATATGTTTGGGAGCCACACTCCATGAACTGTCAGCCCTTCCCTCCCCCAAGTCGTCCAGGTGCATGGGGGAGGCATGATCAGAGGTGGTGCTCTCTGTGCATGCTTAGAGTCACCCTCTTCCTTATTTCACTTCTTCCAAGCGACATTCTGGTAGCTGAAACTCGGGGCAAAGACCTGGTTTGGATTTGATGTGGTGTTGTTCCAATATGATGATGATTGTGTGTGAGAGAGAGAGTGTGTGAGAGTGTGTGATGAGAGAGTGTGTGTGATATATATATATGAGAGAGAGATGTTGATGCACATTCTTCAAAGCAATAAGCCATCAGGCCCTGGATGAATTGGTCCGCATTTAATTCTAAGGCCCTTGGAGCAGGAGGTTGGGAGCCTTGTTCATTTGCAAAGCAAGGATTCAAATGGAGGCAGTGTGTGTGTGTGTTTCATATTTTCTGCCCTGCCTAGTCTGTTGCATTATTAACCATTTTTGTGTTTCAAACAATCAAATGCTGGAAATTGTGGCAAGGCCATGAAATATTCACAGGGGTTTTAAAATAATGATGATCAGGCCGCAAGGAGGTGCCTTTTTAAAAAGTAAAATTCTAACAGCGTGTCTGGAATGGATGATAGCAAGGTTCTGTGGAGGGAACGGGAGGGTGGGGCCCTCCAGTGTTGAGCTTGGTGCCCAGGTGTGGGAAGAGATGGGATTTATGGGGGATTCAGGATCATCCATAAAGCTCAAAGGTGACCTTGGATCTGTTGCACTGTCTGTCTTGGCCAAACCTACCTCGCAAGGCTTTCGTGAGCTTAAAGTGTCTCTCGTTGGCAGCAGCTACAAGACCAAATTGCCAAACATCTTTTGATGGACCAGTCAGAAGTCAGGCTGCTAAATGGTGTCTTAAATGAAATGAGCTGGTGTCATGGAGTGGCTCAGAGCCTGAACCATGAATTAGGGTTTCCCTGGTTTGAATCTCTGCCATGAATTCCCCAGGCGGCCTTGGGCCAGTCCCTCGGCCTCCGTGTTTCCCACCTGCTGTGCAGGGAGAGCACCACTCACCATCATGGGCTTGTTGTAAAGATGCCATCAAATGTTCAGTGTTGTTGCAAATGCAGTGTGAAAGTTTTCCCTGTTTGGTGCTCCGTACTGAGATTTCTCTCTTCCCCACCCCGGCCCCTTTTGCTTCCTTTTTCAGGACGAACTTCTGTTCCCAACTTAGAGGAAGAAATTGATTTCTTGGCGGATGTGCTGTCGAAACAGGAAGATGCCAATCTTCACCTCGTTCAGAGTGGTAAGCCTAGACTTTGCCTTCCCCTGGGCCCCGATCCTCTCTGCACCAGAGGGACACGTGATTTGGGTTTACACTGAGTAGGGCCACTCCAGTGGGGAGGGGGTGGTTGTCTTCTCTCTGTGTCTTCATCTCTTTTTCCTTCTTCCTCCCACCTCCGTGATGTCCATCGCAGCCCCTGCAGGTCAGCACTCCAGCGCCAGTGTGGCGAAGGTGGAGGCTGTGCAGAGGGGCCGGGCAGGGTACCCAGTCGCGACGTCTCGCCCATCAACTCGCACGGAGGCAGTCAAGAGTTCTCCGGTGGAATCATCGCGCATGACCTCAAATGACACCCTCATACTTGGCAAGTGATTGACAGCGTGGGAGGCGTTCTGCGTGTGGCATGATGGGATTGATACAGTCTGCATTTCATCTTTTTTGAGATACATTCCAGACAGGCCAAGTCTTGTGTTCCTAGACCTCAGTGAGGAGATCACTGTGTCGTGTGTGTCCCCCCCCCCCCCCCCGGAACTGTGTGGTTGTTCCTGCTGCCCCTGCTATTGGTCACATGGGGAGTGTTGACTGAGCCCCGCTAGAGGCTGAATGTCCCCGCTTAAGTCCTCACAATCTTTTTAGGCACAGTGCTTACCTCCCAGTGTACCTGACTGACCCAGTGTTTCTGGGTCGTCATATCAGCCTGTTGGTCACTCTACCAAACTGCACTTGGAGGTCATCTCGAGATCAGCCTGTCGTCTGAAGTTTCTGCACACTTGCACCCCGGGTCGTCCCGCACTGCTGATGCTTTCTCTCTCTCTCTCTGCAGGAATGATCGTCGTGTGCACCATTGCCGGGATCTCGGCGTTAGTTGTGGCGGCCGTTTGCTGGTGCAGGTAAGCCCCAAGGCTGGTGGTTCTTTCCCACGGAGTCTTCCTGAAGAACAGTGCCCTGAAGAGGTCTGTAGGATTTTGTCCCACACAATCCCCCTTCCTTGCCTTGCTGCTAAATAAAGCTTCCATGTTCAGGAATAGTATATCAGGTAATGGGGAGTACTGTTGGCATCTGGCCCTACTTGTGGGCATCCTGGATGCAGCTGGTGGGCATCCTGGACGCAGCTGGCTTGACCAGGCAGACCCTAGATCAGATCCTACAAGGCGATTTTTGCTTTGTAATTGTTCCCTTATTCCCCTCTAGGCTGCAGAAGGAAATACGGCTCGCCCAAAAAGTAGACTACCCGGCTAACCATCTCCCGGGACCTCCCTCCTACGACAAGATCTCGGTACGTTGTATCTCTGGCGCCCACCTCCTGAGGCGTGTAGCTGCCACAACTCTGAATCAATATCTTTATTACGGTCATAGACCAGCCCAAAACACAACTCTGAATGAATCACCGCTCCAGCCTTTTCCCAATTGATCTCCATTGGCTGGCTGAGAGTAGAGCAGGTCTGCTGCATCTCTGCTTGAGGTCCGATTGTGCCAATCGCCCAGAAGGCACTGCTTGACCTGGGAGGAGGCTGCCCATCTCTGCAGGAGTCACCATTCTGGGTGCGATTCCTTCCCAATCAGGAACCATGCCCAGAGCAGTGACTCAGGCAGAAATGCAGCAAGGTCAACTCCTTCACAGTGGCAAATTATTCCCTCTTTGGAGTGTCAGAGTGGATTTTGTCTCTCCTTTTAACACAGGACCCCCCCCCCCCAAAAAAAATAAATATATTCCCACTGCAGTTATCTCTCACTGTTGTTCTTTGGCAACACAAAACTACAATTCCCAGTGTGCAACAGCACATGCAGGGTGGTTATTTTTCCTTTCTTCCCTGTCCAGCCTGGTGATAAGAAGTTGGCACAGAGCGCCCAGATGTACCACTATCAGCATCAGAAACAGCAGATGCTCTCCATGGAAAAGTGAGTTGATTCTGTCAGTCGTTCATTCATTATGGCAGCTAATCTGCCTTGTCCCAATTCTACTCCGTGAAATCTCCACGAGATCCCCACCCACCCCTACCATGCATTCTGGATTGGTGCTTCTGATATCAAGCTCAATTGTCAGTCCCAGCCAAACAAACTTATGCGGCTCTTGAGCTTTCTGGGTGAATCCAGACGAATCTGGATGCCAGAATTTGGTGGATGGTGAGACTCGGTTTGAACTAGTTTTGAAACTAGAACTTAGGACTAAGGGCCCAGGTCTTGGAAACTGGGAATACCTCTGGATAAATCTCTGACTTTTAGCTTCAACCCCCAGGGATGGCCGTTTGCAGTGTGGTTAGCGAGTTGAATGTTATGAACAAGGAAAGGCAGTGGGGTGTCGTGCTCAGTTTCTCCCCTATCACCTATCATGATGTCAGTGTGTGATTTTCCTTTTCCACCCCCTCTGATATAGGCATAAAGAAGAGACCCACGCTCCAGAATCTGCGTCCTCGGATGAAGAAAACGAAGACGGGGACTTCACGGTCTACGAGTGCCCAGGGCTGGCTCCTGTAAGTATTTTCTGGCCCTTACAGGTACACCAGGAAGCTGATATAGCATAGTGGGCGAGAGGCTGAGCTACGAATTGAGACTTCCATAGCTTAAATCTCTCCTCTGCCACGAACACTAACTCAGTGGTCTTTGGCAAGTCAGCGCCTCTCAGCCTCAGTCTTCTGCATCTGCAATATGGGGATAATGATGCTTGTCTTATAGGAGTGTTGAAAGGGTTCCATCTCTAGATAATACATGTGCAGCACTACACAAAGGCAAAGTGTTGATTATCCTATTTTGTTTTCTTTTCCCCCTCCCCTCCCAATGTTTCTCCTCTCCGTGAACCATTGCAGACTGGCGAAATGGAAGTGAGGAACCCCCTCTTTGACGACTCCTCGCTGCACCCCCCGCTCCCCAAGCTGCAGCCCTGACCTCTGGCTGAGCATACAGTGGACTGTGTCTGCCAAGCACTGTGTGTAGGAGCGACCCTTGCTCCTGACGAGACAAGTGCCCAGGCGCCGGACTGTTGGACCTCCCCAAAGATGAATCTGTCAAATAAACACTACACTGGCTTCGGGGGGGGGGGGGGGGCTTGCTCGCGTCTCCAGCTCTTCATTGCTATCGCTGCCACTCCCTGCAGTCTGCTTGATTCCACTGCCTCTCGCTGGTCAGCTGTCTGGGCACCTGGATGGAAAAGTGCCTTTGTGATCTTTGATAGGCTTGCTTGGGGTGGGGGTGGAATTGGACAGAAGGAAGGGGGTGTGTGTCCAAAAGCTCTTTGATAACTCATGTAATTGTGCATTGCCCTAGTAGACAACAAATTCAGTCTTATCCAGCCTTCTAGCCAAAGTGGAAATGCTCCGCTGCCGTCTGTCTTATACACAAAAAAAGGTATAAGCTGTGGAACTCGAAATAGGTGTTACACGTTTGATTTTAATATCTAGGTCTTGCTTTTCCACACCTAAGCTTGAGCTCAAAGTGGCTTATGAAATAATAAAACCACCAAGACATAATGAGAGATCCATAGAAAACTCAATCTGATGCTTTTTCAAATTATATCTATCTTTTGACGCCTTTGTCACAAATTCCATGTTATGTTGTCACAGTTGGGTGAGTTAAATTCTTTTTCTACAGTGTGTATCTCTTTTTGTGTAAGACAGCATCTCGGAGAGAGAGGGAAGTGGTGCGGTTTTGTACAAGAGTCCCCTTCCCCGCACTCGGATCGTCTTTGGAACAATCCTGGACAGTCTATCATTAAAATGCCCATTTTACAGCTGGGAAAAGGGCAAACTGAGGCTAGGAGATGTGGTTTTTATTTTTCCCTGATGGCTAAACATCCTGCGTGACGCTTTAGAGGTTTGTGCTCTTAGAGAGTTGGTCTTCACCCGTTTTGGGTTGTAACCTGCAAATGGTACACCACCTCAGCCTACGGTGTTCGTTGCAGGCAGAGGAAGAGAAGACAGAGAGGTCCTATCAACATATATTGTTTTTATAGCTGTTTAACTGTCATGGCACTGACTTTGTCTGCCCTGTTCTCCCCTCTCCAACAGTGCAATCCTAGGCATATCTACTCAGAAGTAAGTCCCATTGTGTTCAATGGGGATTACTCCCTGGAAAGTGTGCATATGGTATGATTGCAGCCCAAGTGTGCTTACCTTGATTCCACTCCTGTGTCAAATCAGTGGTAGCAGCTTTGCTGTTAGGGGTTTGATTCCTCCCCCACCCCCTTGATCACTGCCCCTTCTCAAAGACTTCAAGCTGAGAAGGGCAACCTCCATAATGCCTTGCAGAGAGTGAGGGATTCTGGGAGATGCGGTTTGTGTTAAGGGTGCGGGGGGGGGGGGGAATCCTCTCCAAATGCCGAAGCAGCCAGTGCTTCCTCCGCTGCTTGATCTTCTGAATGAACTGAAGTGGGATTTGACAGTCAGGGTGGAGCTTGGCCATGATCTTTTGAAACCAGATCCCCAATTTGAAATCTCTTTGAAAAAATGTTCTTCTGCTGACTTGAGGCCCTTGGAGGGAGGGAAGAAAGTTACCGGTAATTGAGTTCTCAAGATACAGTATTGTCTTTCCCAGATGTAGTGATTTACACTGAAGCAGGACATGCCATAGCTTGGTGCTGCCTCTCAAGTCTTGCATGGCCAAGATCCCAGGTTCAGCCCAAGAGACGCTTGGGGAGCATGGCTAGGAAAAACACCCACCTATGAGCCTCTGCTAGGAGTTAATACCAAGGTAAGTTGAACTTATGCCCAGGCTCAGGAAAGCGTAGTGTCCTATGTTTACACCGGTTTTTCAAAACACACACCAGCCAAAGACATGCCTAATTGAAACATCATTAGCACTCATGATCTGTGCTCTTTTTTTTTTTTAAAGGTCCCTTCTCATGAGGGCTAGAAACCTGCTAATGTGGTTTTAACTGTCACTCCTTCCTACTAGGAAATCCTGAATTAGCATCTGCCTTGTAAGCCACAGACCCAAGAGCAGACACCTTTTTTGAGAGGGTTGCCAAATGTACCCCTCGAGCTTGCACCTTCTGTACATGTTATAGTCACTTCTGCAGATCTTTTTAAGCTGCTTCCCTATGCAAAGTTAGAGTAACATCTCGCAGCCCTCTGGCCCAATCTTTTGTCCATCATTCCTCCTTGTCAGGCTCCGAGCTGAGAGATTCCAGAGCCTTGCTGCTTCTGTATCTGAACTGCTTGTCATTCGGATGTTAAAGCTGCCATTGCTGATTGACTTGTAGAGGGGGGAGAAGAGTGTTTAAGAATTGCCGAAGGGGCAGCATGCATGGGATGTTTCCGAGGAGCACCCTAGACTCACCCACCACCGGCCAATCCTTAGACAGTTCGCCAGAAAGACTCTCTTCTCAGTATCTCATGGATACTGGCTCCTGCTTGGGATCACTTTGCCTTTAATTTGACAAAGTGCTTTTTAACTCGTTGGCTGTTGCAACAACCTTTTGAAGCATTGTTTCCGAAGGAGAGCTTTGCCTGAGGCCACACAAGTCTGTGGTCTTGCCCTGAGTCCTGCCAGTCAGAGTCTGGCTCTCTGGAGCCCCACACTGACTCATCAGAGATGGGGTCTTGGGACATAGGCTGACATGTCTTTGGTTTTAGCACTCTTTTACTTACACACACACACACACACACACACACACACACACACACACACCACCTAGAGCATGCATTCTAGCCCCGGTGGGCATCATTCCCACCAACTCCCTGTTTTGCACACCGCTGGATGCCAATGGCACAGGACTTGGGGGCTAAAGCCCCTTTCCTGAATTGTGCAGGCTGGAGGGGAAGCAAGCTTGCTTTTATGATGACTCCTCCTGTTACACACGCCTCCCTCTCCAAAAACCATTGTTGTATGGACTGTGTCTAGTGTTTACTTTAAAAAAAGAGAGACATTTTATTAAACGACCAAATTTCAAACCACTTCACGAAGGGCTGCTTTTTGTCTTGTCTTTTGGATGTAAGATGAGTGGCCTCTGTTGTGGATTCAGGGGCACTTGAAGGGTGACATGCCCCTTTAGCCAGGGGATCCTGTACACAAAGACTTGAGTGAGAGAGTCTGCAGTTGAGACTTCTGCTGAAATACAGTACATTTATTATTCTTTTAAGGTCCCACCTCTTGTTCTAAAATCCACTAGCACCCAAAACTGAAAGTGATATGTGAAATTCTGATCAGCAGAGCATACATATATGTCTTCCCCAAGCAAGTCTTGCGTCCTAGCTCCCCCCCCTGCTGCCCCCATTGGTAGAAGACAGCTGCCCAGGTTCATTGATTCAGAAATGCTGGACTCATTTCAGTGAAATTTGGATTTAAATAAATAAAATTTAAGATCGATATGGAATCAATGAGATTTGTAACCACTAGATGGAGCTGGAGAGCCAGATCTAAATAGATAGGAGGTGGCAATGCTGAAACCACCTCATTTGGAATTGTGTGAGAACTCTGTGGCACCACCTGCTGGCTGCACTCTATATAGCACCCAGAGTCTTCTGTAAAAGAGAAAACGTTTCCATCCAAAGTACTGTATCACCTGTAGCAGGTGCTGCTCCCTAGCCAGGCAGCTTGCCTGCTTGGAGGAAGGCCAGTGTAGAGCACATATAAGGATCCAACTGGCACCCTCTGTGAGCAGATGCCTCCAACATGGGCTTTGGTTGTGGAGACATGCAGAATGGGGCCACAGTGACTTGTGTACGCACTCTGTTCCTGTGCAAGAAGGCCTCCTGATTGGAAGGAAGTTCACTCAGAGATGAGGTGTGTCTCTGCACAGGGAGTGATTTAGCCAATCATATTGCTGCTCAGCAGAGGCCGATTGGAAGGAGCTGAGGCTGGAGAGGCGGAGCTGCCCTACAGGTGGATTTGGACTCCTCAGAGCAATTTGGGAATGGAGCAATTTGGGAATGGCTGCTCAGGGTCTTCTGCCTCTCCATCCAGGATGATAAAATTATGCAAAGCATAGCATATTGCATCTTTAGGCATGCTTCCTTAGGAATAAGTCCAAAGTGCTTCTGCATTGACACTTGGAAATTTGATTGCTTTTTCAGCACGCAAGGGTTGGCAACTCGTAAACAGTAAATGCCCTAGTTTGTGTCAGCTCCAGCTTTTGGAGGGACCCTGGGACAGCCCTGGATAGGCTTACCAGATCTCCAACTGGGACAGAGTGCTAGACCTTTAGGAGAAGGAATGTGGGCAGGTGTAGCTTGTGAACTGAACACAATGGGGCTTGCTTCTGAGTAGACATGCCTAGGATTGTGCTCTAGGACTTAACAAGCTACACCTGCCCACATTCCTTCTCCTAAAGGTCTAGCACTCTGTCCCGGTTGGAGATCTGGTAAGCCTAGCCCTGGAGAGTTGCTGCCAGACTGTGTAATCAACGCTGCTCTAGTTGTGCCAAGGCCCTGACTCGGGCGAGGCAGCTTCTGATAGTCTCACAAGTCCCTTGCTATAGTGCAGTAGTGTCTACGCCAAGAAAAAGCCCCAGCTCTCATCTGGCCACTGACCTGTAGGCTGACCATATCGGAAGGGGGACAGGGTGCCTACACCCTTAAAAGGCTTAAGCCATTTTTAGAAGAGGGACATCGGGCAGGTGCAGCTCATCTTGGAAGGGTGCAACAAGCTGCACTTGCCCAACTTCCTTCCTCTAAAAATGGCTTAAGCCAGTGATTCCCAAACTTTTTCGACCTATAGAACATTGGCAACCATTGGCCGCGGCTCCCCATTACATTATGTTGATGCTTGCCAATTGGCATTGCACTATTTTCTGAGAGGATTCCGTGGCACTCTGTGGCTCCCCTGGGAGCCACGCCTCCCAGTTTGGGAACCACTAGCTTAAGCCTTTAAAGGTGTAGGCACCCTGTCCCCCTTCAGATATGGTCAGCCAACTGACCTGTGAAAGCCATGCTTTCTCTCATCCACAGCTTGCCTGCTTGCAATGCTGCTGGTTTACCTTACAGGGTTGCTGTAGGGATCCTTGAGAGTATATGTCCAGTACTCTAGATGTAGTACAGAATTTTGCTAGAAACTGGTTTAGGAGCTGAGCAGGCTTCAAGTGAGGCCGTGAGCCACCCTCCTGCCCTAGAAAAGGGCACACTGTCATCACCCTTTCCTGCTTGACTCCTGCCAGCTTCTGCTGGATAAACAGGAAGGGCAGCAAGTGTCACTGCTGCAGGCTGGCGTAGGAGGGCGGCTTCCTCTCCCCTGCGGTTTTGAGGGTCCGATTTCTCAGTGATAGGATTCATCGACAGCTCTGGCTTCTCTATGCAAAGTGAAACCTAAATGCAAAGCAGTCCACACTTGTTCACATTCATCCGTCTCTCTTTAAAAAAACGTGTATTTATTACAAATGAATTTATTAAGTTGTTCAAGTCTGCATACACTGTGTTATCCTCACAACAGCCCTTTGAGGTGGGTGTGTAGGTGCTTAGTGGGGTGTGTAGGTGACAGAGCTGGTGATTGCATACAGGAGACATCAGAAAAGGGGTGGTGGTGGTGGAAAGGTTCAAGGAACCAAATCATGCAGTGAAGAGCAGAGCAGAAGATGAGAGTTGTTCCTTGAAGCTACTACCAGACTGAGCAAGATGGGTGGGTGGGGGGCACTCCAGTGTTATGGGGGCAGGCAGGGGAAAGACACGGCACTAGGAGGCAGAGGTGGAAATCTTGGGCTAAAAGAGAAAACTGGTGGATTCTCCAGTAAGAGATGGAGGAGGAGGACAGAGCATTTTTAAGTTGCAGGGAAGAAGATGGGGGTTTGGGTGGAGCTGGAGGAGATAATATATCTCTCTGTAATGCCAGAACTCAGCCCTGAAATACACAGAACAGGAACAACAAAGACATTTAAAAAAGAGCCTGTCTCCTAAGCAAATGCAGGGTGCATATTTGTCCTCACTCAGGACTAGCTTCATGGTAACCGTTTGAAATCCCTGCACTTAATGGTTTCTTGCTCCTGGAAGTCCCTGCATGCAGGAAGAAGATGTTGCAAAGCAACTTAAAGGTATAGATGGAAAGAGAGAAGAGACACGCACCCTTCAGTGCTTTCATGTTGCATGAGGGAGTCGCACAACGCACTGCAGATTTGATCAGCTTGAAAGCCTGGCAGTTAATGGCGTCATTTTCTTGAGAAGACCACAAAAAAAATCCCAGAGTCAGAGCTTTGAACTGCATGAACTCTTGGGGGCCGCCTGGCTTCAGTGCTCCAAGACACAGCGACGTGGTTGCGGCAGCTCTGGTCACCACAAGAAGGTGAGAGATGAGAGCGAGAACAAGAGAGAGTGCACTTGTACCACAAGAGTGGTGTCACTAGGGCGTGCGCCGCCCTAAAGTTAGAGGGCGCACACGCCGCCCTAATGACCCCCTGACTCCCATACTCCAAACCGCGCCGCCTTCGCCCTACCCCCTACCCCCGCTGCTATCGGCTCCAACGACATCCTCCCCGGCCGGCTGTCCTGGGGCTTCTGATGAAGGCCCAATGTGTCAAAACGCAAACTTTTAGCTTTTTCGCGCATGCGCAGACCATTCCTGATGGCAAGGGCTGCCCTTTTGCCCTGAGAAACGGTCTGGCCGCGGACCTCCGTCGGGGGCAGACACTCTCCGTGGCCTTCTGCTGGAGCGGAGGTGATGCGCGCGGGGGCGCATCGTGAGCGCTGCGCGTGAGGGCACACGGGGGCGTGCGTCACTGTTTGCGTGCGTCACCCTGCGGCGGTTTGCCCTCCTGCCACGCTCCAGTGACGCGCGTAGGGTGCTGTTTTAATGTTCTGCCCCAGGCCCAGGTACTTCATGCTGCAGTGCATGAAGGTGCACATGGGCGGCTGTGCGCCATGCTGCTGTCAGGAACAGAAAACCACAGCGACAGGCTAGGTCAGTGAGTTGGGGTAGTAGGACAAAAGCCTGTGTACCGTACACAGGCTGCGATAGGTGTGAATGCTCGGCCTCTCTGCCACATGGAGGTGAGGACACAGACGTGAAGGTCTCTTAACGTCTCGAGAGAGAGGCTCCCTGAGATTGGTGGGACGGTTCTGGCACGTCTGGCTGGGAGTCGTGAGTACCTGGCTAACTTGCACCAGCTCCGACGCCAGTCCTGGGGGGGGGGGGAGTTGGCTGTCACACAGGCCAGGTGGGTCCTCAGCTGGTGCCTGAGAGGCTAACCCCTGACCTCACCCATCCTCCACACAATTTTGGGTGCCAAAACGCAGGAAAAAGAGGCAGCAAACCGAGGTGAGAAGCAAGATGACTGGAGCGCTGGAGAGATGGGAGCAGAGCCAACGTGGGGGTGGCGCAAAACCCTGAATGGAAATTACACAAGCCTGGTGCAGAAAGAACTCTGCTTGGTGAGGCAACTCACCGCGAAGGAAGAGAGGTTGACGTGAGCTGGACCAAAACATTAAGGCCACGAGAACGGGGCTTGCGGACTGGGAGGAAGCACACAACTGCCGAGATTGCATGGGAAAATTGGGCAACACAATGAGAAGTGATGAAGGCACAAAACGTACCCTTGGCCACTTCAGAGGACGCCTCTCTGGGCCACCATGGTTGACTGCAAGATTTCATGGAGACAGCTGGCCAATTTGAAGGCCCCCCCCCCCGGTCGAAACTAGACTAAGAAAGGTAGACTAGAGAACTTTGCTACCCGTGGTCCTACGTACTTGGACAGGTCCACAGCCAGTGTGGCTCCTCCACGGCTGCCACTCTGAGCAGTGAATATCGCAGTGGACAGGCTGGGGAGGAAGGATTGAGTGTCAAGGGCCACCTGATCAAACTGCAAAGTCAGCACTGTGCCAGTGCCAGTTGTATGATGCTGTGGACAGGGATGGGCCCAGACCTCTTGGTGCCGGAGGCAGTCCGCCAAATGCCCCCACCCCCCTGCGTGGCACTGGCACCTCCCCATGCTGTGTGTTCCTCCTTAAGGCACTGCATGACTCTTGTGTTTAGGAGAAGGTTCTCTAGAGTTTTCATGCCAGGAAAGCAAAGCCAGACTGCTGGGGCCTGACTCTGTTGCAACGCAGGGGTTACAAAAGGATCTTCTGTTGTGCAAAATTCTGCCTGCACAGCAAGTGACATAGAAAGTGAGATCTGATGCAGAGAGAGGCGTCGCTAGAGCGTGGCGGGGGCGGACCACCGGGGGTTGACACGCGCAGAAAGGTGACGCGCGCATTGCCCTCCGGAGGCTCCGAGGCCGGGAGAAGGCCTCGGAGCGACCTCCGCAGCTGGCACTCCAGGGCCTTCTGACGAAGGCCCAATGCGCCGATATGTAATTTATAACGTTTTTCGCGCATGCGCAGAACGTTTCTGAAGGAAAAAGGGCAGCCCTTGCCCTCAGAAATGTTCTGTGCATGCGCGAAAAACATAAAAGTTGACGCAATGATGCATTGGGCCTCGTCAGAAGGCCCAGGACAGCCGGCCGGGGAAGATGTCCCCGGAGCCAGCTGCAACTAAAGTAAGACTTCCGCGCTGCCGAAGGCGGCGCAGAAAATTTGTGGGGGGGGGTTGGGGGTCATTAGGGTGACACACGCGACCCTGCTTTGGGGCGGCGCACGCCCTAGTGTGCCAATGTTTTTCTCGGCTTCCTTGCTCTCCTCCAATTAAATACATCGGCAGGCCAGATCATTAGAAATCAATCAGTTGTTTGGAAAAAGGAGGGGTGGGCGCCACCGTGCTCTGACAATGCTGTCTGCTTCCTCTGGCTTCCCTCCCCCACCCCAGGAGGTGCAGTCCATGATTCCATGATCCTCTTGGCTTGAATACTGAGCGCTAGCTCCAGAACCATTTTTCTAAGTCCGGGTAGACTTTCTCCTTCGGCAGGAGAGGGTACCGCTGGCAGACGGTGCAGAATCGTTCCCGCCAGTCGGTGTACAGCTTCACTGCATAGTCACGCTTCCATTTGAAGTAACTCCGGTAGTGGCTGTCGTTCATGGTGCTCAAGAAGGCCGCAAGCTCCTGCGCGGAGCCAAAGTCTTCGACGTGAATGAAGGCGTTTGCGGGGAGGAACTTCTGGTAGTTGGCTCGGGACGGTCCCATGACCACCGGCACGGTTCCCGCAAGCAGGGCGTTCCTCCAAAGCTTCTCGGTGATGTAGTCTTGGTGTACAGAGTTCTCAAAGGCGAGGTAGAACTTGTATTGCGAGATGGTTGGCAAGAGACAGGCCGGGCAGAGGGGCTTCTTGCTTGCTTTCCCATATACGTCAATCTTGAGGTGTCTGGACAAGTTGAGGTACCACTGTACTCTCTTTTGGGTATGGCGGTAGTTGCTGATCACCCAAGTCACTAAGCCAGTTTTTCGTGGGATATCCATTGTCAGTGACCGGCGAGGCACAAGTTTTCCGTAAGGCATGAAGATGTCTGAATCTTGCCGGTATGTCATGGTCCAGTTGAAGCTTCTGGTCCACATGGTCAGAGCTTTGGTGTGGGTGGGAGACTCCAAAGAAACCCACACCCAGTGTTGACCTGAAGCAGGTCTCCTCACTCTTGGGAAACTAGAGTTGTCACACTGGAGCTCCCGGTGATGGAACATGACCACGTCCGCTTGTTCATAAAAACTGTGGTTTCCAGTCAAGTGGCAGCCCTGGATGCCGTACAGAGTAGCACAGACATCACCAGTGAGCTTTAAGGGCTGCCCAAACGGCCAGTCCCAAATCAGAACGGTCAGGTCCCGAGGGATGGCCGGAACTCCATCCGGGCTCTGGAACTGCAGAGAAAGCAGCATCAAATGGCAGAAGAGGGCCGCAAGGATGGACACGCCAGCGACCCTCTTCCAGGTGAGGCTGTTGCAGGCAGTCATCCTTCCTGCTTTGTCTTTTGTGGCGCATTTTCAAGCTTCCTTTGGGAGCTGGGCCTGCTTGTCTTTCTTAGGCCGTCTCATTGAAACTAGAAGGGAGGGAGGGAGGGAGGGAGGGAGAGAGAGAGAGGGAGTGAGTCAGTCAACCCCAAGCGGATTGCAAAAGGACCTTCTCTTGTGCAAACTTCTACCTCCACCGAAATTTCCAGAGAATCTGAGATCCAGTCAGATCTGAGAAAGGGCCATTATCAGTTCTTTTTTTTTTCTTCCTCCTCCTTCCTTTCATACAATGCACAGATAGTAGGGGGTCGGAGCATGAAGAGTTACTCGAGAAAAGTTGCCCAAGATTGGAATGGAACTGAATCCGGTTGTTGAGGACAATCTTTTGTAGAGCAGGGAAAAGGTCAAATCCAAAACAAGCTCAGGAAAAAGTCTCTCCTCCCTTGCAAAAATTCACATTTCTGTCCCCCTAATTTTTGCACTTTTCACATCATGGGCATGTTAGAAATTTGCTTGGCAGAGGGATGGAGCCCATCTCAGCAGTGACATCACTAATCTGGAATCCCCCCCCTCCCACCACGGCCCAGGGAAATCCCCAATTTTGGATGGACTCTGAAACCCTTCGTATTTTGTCAGGTTTTACACGTGTAACTTTTCTCTGCCGATTTAACCATTTTTTTTCCTACCATCAATTTTCATAGACCAATTTGTAGTCTTGTTTCGATGTCTGTACGCTACTTTGGCTACATCTGGAGAAAATCAGGATAAAAATAAACTGAAATCGCTAAATGAATTATGAGTGATGATGTTGCCTTCAGAGGGTTCCCCCCTCCCCTTTTAAAGGTGGAAAAAGACCTGGTGAATTTAGTCCTCCTTATTCATGGCCATTTTTGTTACCCCCCCAAATCCCTCCAAAATGAAATTTGAAAATGAATATGTCTCTCGCTGAAATTTCAGCTGCTAATTTTTGAAACAGAAGACTGAATTTTTCAAACGTAGGCAAAATGCGCCCTCTTTCTGGCAAAGGAGACAGACGAGGGAATGAAAAGGAGATTTGGGGCAGGGTGGTGAATGAGTGGCTGCAAAAAGGAGAATGTAGAACCCATGAGAAGCGAGATGGGGATGAGAAAGGCAGAGATTTATTTCCTTTACTTTATTTATACCATCCTTAAACTCATAATTCTAATCCAAATATCGTCACCAACAAAAAGCACATCAACATACATTTCCGCCTCGCACAAAATAATAATGATAAATAACTTGGTGACGTGAATCATAATCTTAACAGAAGGCAGCTTTCATTTGATTTGATTTGATTTCATTTTTTAAAAAGCATAACTCCAGTCACTGAATCGCCACAACATCCCACACCAAAAAGAACACATTTTTGTAACCTAGCAAGGAAATGCTCGGTGCCCAGCTAATGGTTGTGGGGGTGGGAAATCAAAGTGGTGGCACTGGGGTGGTGGTGGTTAAATTTAATTACTTAATTTAAAATTGCGCCCCGTCTTTTTCTGCCTTGTTGGCATCCGAGATGGCTTAGCACAGTGGTTCTCAAACGTTTTAGGAATGGGACCCACTTTTTAAAATAACACTTTTTAAAATAACCACCTAGCTTTACGAGACTTTTAAAAAAGGTGATCTAGAAAGAAACAATACATTTATTTATTTACAGGTAGTTATTTATTTATTTGCAAAAAATTCAATCCATTTTTCATAATGAGGTAGCCCTAATGAATAGCCTCAAAATCCAGACAACTTTCCATTCTAAGCAGTCCAGATAAGGGATACTCAACCTGTATTTACACAAGTTTGCAAACTGCAGGAGCTCAGTTCTTTGAAGGACAATTAGCAGCTATCTGGTTTTTGAATAGCCTCAGGACTTAACCAGCACCAAGTTCAAGTTTATTAGGTTAAATAGCACATTGCCATACAACTATAGAATTAAAATTTAAAAACACATTGAAACAAAATTTGCCATACACCTATGAAGTTGAACTTATACACACAATAAAACAGAAATTTGCCACATCTACCACACATTCTTTACAAAAACTACTTAAAAATATTTTCAGCCTTAAAGAATCAGAGAACGTTGAATATCTTTGCAACCATTTCTTTAAAAAACGTTCTCTAGCTGTTTCATATTTAGGACAATAGGAAAAAAACATGTAGCAATGAATCTAATTCATTCAAAGAACAGTCACAATATCGTTGGTCAGATGGTATCTTTTGAAAACGACCTTTCATCTGCGCAGTTGGTAATGCGTTACAACGTGCAATCATATAAGCCCACCTAAATTTAGGCACTGTAAGCATATTGAAGTATAAAGGTAGAGTAAATTGTACCGGATACCTTATTTCTGAATAAGATGGAGAACATGTCCGCTTAGCCTCTAATTGGAGACAACCCCAATCCAAAGTAGTTAATTTTCCCACTAATGATGACCGTTGTCTTTCGTTCAGATCTCCTATTCTCAGTAGACCCAACTCGTGTAGTTTTTTATCAGTCTCATTGAAAAATATGGAACGCTTCACGAATTTGCGTGTCATCCTTGCGCAGGGGCCATGCTAATCTTCTCTGTATCGTTCCAATTTTAGTATATGTGCTGCCGAAGTGAGCACCCTCAGGACTTGAAGCAATTAGAGACCCACCAGAAATCAGGTCACGACCCACCGCGTGGGTCCCACAGTTTGAGAAACACTGGCTTAGCAAATTCCTCGGGAGGGGGGGGGGAGAAGAAATTAGTTTAATTAAAATATAGCATCATCATCAGCTTAATTACCGGTTTGTCCTCATGAGATGTGCAGGGGGGATTTCCAGAGTCGTCGTCCCTTGAAGAAAGGAGTCCCTTGGAGAGGAGCCTCGCAGACCCAGTAGCAGCCTCCGTGCTGATTCTTCCTCCTCTCTTTCTTTCTCTGTCTTCTCTTTTCTGGCGAGATTTCATCATGACCATTATCGGCACCGCGGTTGCACAGCTGTTTCCTGGAACCTTCGCATTCTGAGCATGGTTTAACACCTTCCTACGCTCAGCCTCATTCTTTGACGGTCGCACTTTGGGGCAAGGATGGTTCAGGCCAGAGGAAGCAGTGCAAGGTCTTACGAAGACCATGGGGGGTGGGAGCAGGTTGATGCAAGGTGCAGAGGAAGTGAAAGACAAAGAGTGAGAGATTTGGGATGGAGAGCAGAGAGTCCATCCCGCAGTGCAGAATTAACTTATGGAACTTATGGAACTCACTGCCACAAGATGTGATGATGGCCGTTGTCTGGTTGGCTCCACACAACCGTTGCTCCAGGCCCAGGTCCGCAGTCTGAGCAACTTCGCCTCACTGCCTCTGCTTGGCTGTCTTCTGTACTCCAAACCAGCCTGCCACTGATTCTGCTTTCTGCTTCTGGCTTGTCTGTCTGATCTCCCACCGACTTGATCCGCCACTCAGCCCCAGCCTGCTGTGACCCCGTCTGCAGCCTCTGACCCCTTTGACACTTGTCTGCCTGCTCCACAATTGGACTCTCACCCCTCAAGCTGCAGCCTGCCTTGAAACCAGACGAAGGCTTGACAGTCATGCCAGATCCATGGACCCTCCATGCTCAACAGCAGTCTACCACTGAGTGCTGGTTAAAAAGGTAAAGGTGACCCCTGACAATTAAGTCCAGTCGTGTCCGACACTAGGGTGTGGTGCTCATCTCCATTTCAAAGCCGAAGAGCCAGCGTTGCCCGAAGACGCCTCCGTGGTCATGTGGCCGGCATGACTCTCCTTGCCGCAGCACGTAGCATGCGGCTGGAACACGGAGAGCTGTTTACCTTCCCGCAAGCGGTACCTATTTATCTACTCGCATTAACATGCTTTGGAACTGCTAGGTTGGTAGGAGCTGGCCAAGCAACGAGAGCTCACCCCGTCGCGGATTCGAACTGCCGACCTTTCGATCGACAGCTCATGGTTCAGCAGTTTAACCCACTGCGCCACCCGCTGGCTGGGCTGGTTACTGAGCAGCAAAACAGTAGGGGAGGGCTATTGCTTTCACACCCTGCTTGTGGGCTTCCCAGAGACAAACACAGGCAGTGGGATAGTTTTGATATTCTCATTGGAGAGTCCTTGATGGGTTTCTGAAGAACCCCGGGGTTTTCTGGAACAGAGGGAAAACTAGGCATGTAGAGGTTGCTGACCTTGAAATGCACTGTATAAAATGCTAAATAATAGTCTGGACGCTAGGAATGGGCCAGTTACAACCTTTTGGCTCAACCAACCTTACCTGGTTGTTGTATGTGTGTGGGGGCCCACCTATGCAGCCCACTGGATCACTTGTGTGTCAACTTGTGGATGCTCATCTGTGCAACAAAGCACACTGAATGTTGAAACTTAGGAATAGGCAGCGCAGGTTTTCTTGCCATCATTTCCTACCTTATTCCACAAAGGGGAGCTCTTGGACCTGCAAATTCCCTATGCTTCATTCACAAGTGACTCTTTTTTCCCCTGGTTTTTATTTTAACACAAACAAAAAGCAAGCACAATCCTGCTTTATTTTTATAGCTGTTTTGTTTCACACTTCTTGCATTTGCAATGCATTCATTATTTTTGGCGATGCCTTCATTGCCTAGAAGAGAGGCTTAATTCTGCGCTGAGGAATGATGCATCCTGTAGGAGGCTGTGCAAAAAAAGATGCCCTTCAGTCTTAGAAAAGCCATGTGCATGTCTGAAAAGGTGGCCTAGGCTGCTGCAGTCCTCCTACGCATATGCCCATTCTGCTTAGTGGGGCTTACTTTTGAGTAAACATGCACAAGGGCTGCAGCTAGAGATCTGGTGGGTCAGCTTACCTTCTATAGCTCCTGAGCATGTCCTGACTTCCTTCGCATATTCCCCTCTGGCTTTTTCCATCCCCTCTCTTTTCTCTGGACTGCTTCCTCTACCTTCTCTTCACCTTTCTTCCAAATTCATCCCTCTCTGCGCTGAGTCAATAGCTTCTTCCCCCTGCTTCCCCCTTCCAAGACTTAAGGGAAGCTCAGCCAATCAGCACCAGGCAATAACAGCCTGTTGTACATTATAATATGGTTTTGTTTTGGTGTTGTTTTTTTAAACATGCATCCCACACAAAAAACATTCTGCTTAAAGGCAGGATTGTCAACTTTTTTTTTTTACTGGCAGGGCTCCTGTTTTTTTTTTTGTTGTTTTGTTAATTAATTGCTGTGTGACAAGCAGAAATTCAACTGGTGGTGTTTTTCCTAACACTGTATCTGTCCGCGGTAGTGGGGCTTCACCCACCATATTCCTGCTCATACTGGAGTTGTGAAAGGCAGGGGAGTCTTTAAGTAAGAACCCCGCAGGATATGACTGAAAGGTTCCTCTGCCCCAGTGTCTTGCCAACCAGGTGCCACAATGGAAACCCACAAGCAGAGAACAAGGCAGCAGCCATTCTGTGTTGCTTATCCCCATCATTTAGTATTCGGGGGTAGACTGCCTCTAAAATGGAGGCTCCATTCCTAACAATCATGGTTAGCAAGAACATCAGAAAAGCCCCCCCATATCAGACGATAAGGTCCACCTAGCCCCGAATCCTGTTTCCCTGACGTGTGACCAGCCATATGCCTCCAGGTAGCCCACTAGCCCTCTCCCACAGTGGCTCTCTAGGAGGTGCTATTCAGAGGTACACCACTTCTGTTCATAGAGGTTCTGTCTAGCCCTCATGGGTAATAGCCATTGATAGAGCTATTATCGTGCCCATGGTTTGCCAGCGTGCCTCCCCTTGCAGAACTCCTCCTGTGCTTTTAAAGTGATGCTCAGTTAGAAGGGTGAATTTTTGCTGGCTGCCAATTTTTCTCTCTTCCGAGATCTCCAGTGAGAAGGGAGGCTGCTGCGCTTTGTACTCAACATACCCAGCCCTCGTGTGGCCCCAAGAAAGGCAAAACGACATTGCAGCTGGCACTGCCCAACCCAGTCCAGGATCCATCATACTTCTCCTCCCAGGTGAGACGCTCCCAAGGGGCCTGCCATCCAGCTCCCAGAAGGAGCAGCCACCTCTTCATGTGATCCTGGCTGGCGAGAGCTTTTCCACCTGCACTAGCAGTTCCTCTGGACACCTGGCTGGATGGAGCCCCAAGGGGAAGAGGGGCTGATTTGCACAGTTTGCAAATCAAGGCAACAGATTCTGACACACTCTTGGGCAGGGTTGAGGTGCCTCGTCCAGCGGCACCAGCATCCAATGAGATTGCCAGCCCAAGCCTATGCATGTCTACTCAGAAGTAAGTCTCATTGAGTTCAATGGTATTTACTCCCAGTTAAGGGTGCATAGGATTGCAGCTCGCCTCAAGACCTTCCGGCACCTGGCTGAAGGGGCACACCAAATGTGTGTGTGTGGGGCACCACCACTTGTGAGGCCCCCTTCCCAAGCCAAATGACACCCCCTTTACCCAGCAGGGTGCGACTGACAAAGATGCTGCTGCTTCTGCCCCCCTGGATTGGAAAAGGAAGAGGGGAGGGGAGCTGAACGAGAGAGGAAGTGTGAAGGAGAGGAGAGGCTCTAGCCCACCGCACTCTTCTGCTCTACACTTCCTCTCCAGAGGCTCTCCTGTTCAGTTCCGCTCCCCTCTTCCTTTTCCAACAACATGCAGGTGTGGCAGGCGCCCCCTGAGCCATCTGTCTCACTCAGCCTCATGAATAAGCCGACCCTGAATTGCAACAATTGCTTGTTAAGTATTTCAAAAGAGCCCTGCTACGCTGGGTCAGATATTCAAGGGTCTATTTGCCCAACATCCTGTTTCCCCACAGAGGTTAGCCAAGTGCCTCAAGGGAGCTCTCAAGGCATGATGGGAGACATTATCCCCGGTTGTTTTGTCCTCAACGTCTGGTACTGAAGCGGTAGACTGCTGCTGTACCGAGAGGTTCTCTTCCGCTATCTTGGCTAATAAACTCTGAGCCGGATGAACATCAGAATGGCCCTGCATTCGACCCAAGGCCTGACAGCGCTGAGTACAAATGTTCCTCGAAAAGCTGCAACGAGGCTACAAATCAAAACAATAACAATAATTGATGAATTACTGTTAATCAATTAGTTGTCATTACATGTCAACTAGTCGGTTTTAAGTTTTGCATTCTATTGTCTTTCCTCTGTTTTGTACACTGCCTTGAGCACTCCATTTATTCAGAAGGACAGGGGGGATATAAATCATTTAAATAAAAATCTTGGCACATGGGTGGTTCGTTCCAGCAGCTTCGATCCCCAGTAGCCTCTCCTGGTAAAGCAGGGAAAATTCTGAAACTCCGACCGGAGCGTTGCTGCTGCCAGTCTGTGCTGACAGACAATAGCTCTGACTAGTATCCAGTAACGGCATAAATTAAATTGCTTGCTGCAGCGCATTCACTGCTTGGTCTTTTCCGGTTCTGCTGTGCCTCTTATGAATGACCGCTGCCTTTCCCTTTTGGACTCTCTGTGAGGCCTCCCCCCCCCCCCCCCATAACGTTTAAAAAACAGAAACAAGAAATCGCTGCAATTCTCGCTGGATTGCTTGTTGCAATAGCCCCGAGGTCCTTATTCTTCTTTGGCCTCTCTCGGATCATCCTCCTCTAGGAGCAAACCAGCCACCAGCAACAGAAAGATACAGGAATATCCTTTCCAGCCGGGTTGTACATCTGGAGACCGCCTGGGGACCCGGAGAGCCTAGCCGGCCCATCCCCCTCCTCTCTCGCTCAAATCCAACCGAGCTGTCTCTTTAAGAAAAGGCCGGCGCCTGCCTCTGGGATGGGGGCGGGCTTGCAAAGCAATGCAGTGGCTGGGAAGCAGAGCAGAGGAGGCTGCGAGAGATCATAACATACAGACGTGCACCTGGCTGGGCAGCCAGACGGCAGCTCCGCCTTGCACGGCGAAATTGACCAGAGGCGGAAGGGACCGGAGTTTGCGAATTGATCACTTGCAGATCTGCAATCGTTCACTCGGGGTGCCAGACTGTGGAGGGGAGGCCGATCCCGCCCGCCGCTTTTTGTCACTGTGGGGTGACTGACTGGTAGCTACTTTGCTCCCCTTCCGTCCCCCCCCCCCCCCCTGGCTTTTCAGGTCTGCATAGATAGACAAAGCCAGCAGGGAGAGAGGCTGGGAGGTGGTTGCTTGAATCAAGACAGAGCCAGCTTGATTCTCGGTGGGTTTTTTTTTTGGGGGGGGGGGAGATCACTGTAGGCCAGGCTCTTTTTCCCTCCCGCAACTTCTCTCCAGGCCAGCTGCGCCCCCCCACCTCGAAGCTTGCCTGTCCCCCTCCCCACATGTCTTGCAGCTGATGCATTTGCACGAGGAGCCAAAATGGGGTTCTTGCATCAACTCTACCTTTTGCTGTGGAAGAATGTGACCCTCAAGCGGCGGAGTCCGGTTAGTATTGGGGAAGGGGTGCCGGGGTGTGTGTATGTGTCTCTCTCTTTGTGCTTTTAATTTATATATATGCAAAGACCTGGGTGGGTGAGGAGACCTGTGTGAGGGGTGCTGTTTGAAGGACGATGTTGGGGGAACGCTGCAATAACCAACATACAAACAGTGGGGCAGATGATTGTTCACGGAAGGGGTGCTGCTGGTGTGACTGACCGCACAGATTTTTTTTTTTGGGGGGGGGAGAATTGGTCTGGCTTCTGTCCTGTAGCAGCAACAGGGGTGCTAAAGGCCTCTCTAGGTTGTATATGATTTGCTAAAACCTTTTTCCATATGGGAGGGGAAAAGAAGGACCTCCTCCCCCGAGGGCTGCAAAGAGAAGAGGAGCAGAAAAGCACCTTTTCTGCAGTTAGGGTGCAGCTGGGACTGATTCTTTATCTTGCATCTCTCCCCCCCCCCCCTCTCCAGTTTCTCTGCAGGCTAGAGAGAGAGAGAGAGGAAAATGTTGTCCCTTCCTAATTTGGATGTGGAGACGGGGAGGAATAGGGAAAGACTCCCTCCCTTTACTCCAAGGGGATCAGGAAAGATCCCCCCCATTGGGGAGCAGGTGGTCAGTAGCTTTCCATTGTTTGGGTGTTTTGCTTTGTTGACAGTGGGTCGGAGGGGGGGAACTGGGGGTTTTCCTCAATCAAAGTCTCCTCCCTCGTCAGCTCCCTCTGCCCTCCTTGAATTTGTTTGTCTTGTTGGCTTGTTTTTGCATTAGGCCTGGAGCAGCAAATCCTGTAAAAGGAGATCACAAAATAAACCTGCCAGGGTTGAAATGCTGTAGTTCTGATGGGCATCCACATTTCCTGTGACTGTGTTACTTTTGGGTGCAGTTGTCTATCTCTTCCTCCGCCGCTCCTTCCACTTCCTTAAATAGGTGGCATGGATCCCTCTTGTAAAAATAAATGCATAAGGCAAGCCTGTAAAGCCATCTACTGAAAAGAAAAGAGGGTGAAAAGGAAGGCATTCCTTGCATGCAGTGTCATTAACCTATGGAACTGCCTGCCCTATGATGCTGTGGCTGTACCTGGTGGCTCAAGGAAGGATTTAGGTGACTCCTTAAGAGAGCTGTCAGAGGCCAATAGCTGTGCAGTTCCTAACCTGTCTTTTTGAAAACAGATATGTTTTTAAATATAGTTCATGTGCAATACAATCCTAAATACACTTACGCACAAGTACATCTCACAGTGTTCAGTGGGTTTAGGATTGCAGCCCTGGTGTACAAAGAAGAAGATTAAGATTGTTTTCTTTTTCAGCATCTGCAACTGTGCATTTAAGAGGATCAGTTCCCAATTTTACAAAAGCAGTACAGGAGACTGGACTGAAAACTTTTGCCACCCAAAGTGGCTCTGCCATGCTGCAATCTGGGAGGTGCACCCCAAATCCCTTGTAGTGTCTTGGACGATGCTGGGGTGTACCTTTCAGATGGCTGCTCCAACAACTGCTTCTACGGGCCAGGAGGATGGAGGCTGAGAAAGGGGGCTAAGGCTGAAAATGGGATTTGAATCCAGATCTCCCTGTTCCGTATGTGGTGGTGTACCTACTGTCCTATGGAACTCATGGCCACTAGATGTTCTGATCGCTTGTAGTGTGTAGGCTTAGGATGAAATAAACACATGGAAAGACTAGATCTATTGGCAGTGCCTGGATATAATGCCTTCCATAATGCCTTCCAAGCTCTTTTTCCAGAGAGAGTTAAAATTTCCAATTACTGTACCAGTTGCTGGGGATTAACAGCAAAGATGGGATATTCCCATCATGCTTTGCTTAAAAACTCCCTGGGGCATCCGATTGGCTGCGACAGAATACCGATCGGATGGACCACAGTTCTGGTTCAATAGAGCCGTGTGTGTGAGAGTGAGCCCATATAAAATAAACTCTGGAAAATTCCTAGGCTCTGACATCCAGGAATAAACGTTGAGATCCTCTCACTTGTTTTGTGCTGGGTCTGTGTGCTTAAAACTTAAAAGCCTGGCCCCAATAGAGTTTGCAGAGATGGTGTACGACATTTTGGTTTCTGAGGCAGAAAAACTAAACAGCGCCCCCAAGCTGGTGAAAATGTATTAACTGAGTATCAAGACCCTGTAGAATTTCCAATCCGCTGCCCTGTTAAGGTGTCGTAGAATTTGCACCTGTTTCGGATGGCTGCACCCTGCTTTAAGACAGAGGTGACCCCGGGGTTCAGAAATGTTTTCTAACCTGTCTGTGGTTCATGCCCCTCTTCCTCGGCATGTGGGGCTGTGCAAATTGCCCTATGTATGCTGTGCCATTTCCTCTTCCGTGCAGTTGGTTGCAGCCCCTGAAGTGTGGGGCCTGGAAGCAGTCTTGTTTACCAGCTGCGTGGGACGCGCATTAGATGTGGCTGTTGGCTTTGGATGTTGGGGCCATCATCCCCACTCCTCACCTGTGCATGGTGATCACGCAGGTGTGTCTCACCTGTTCTACGATCCGCTGGATTTGGAGGACAGGTGAGCCGCACTGGCAGGTATTTTATCATCCCACAGATCAGGTCAGTAATACCCACAACAAACTTGTCTCGTGCCTCTCCACCCATCAGGGCTGTTAATGTTCCTGTCAGTCTCCAGTTTTTTGCGTAGCGACAGACTTCTGTACCGGGCCTGGCTTTTGCAAGCCGCTTGCATGCATCTTTGAGCTATATTTAGTGCTTTCCAAATCTTATGTGGGTCAGAGTTGTCTCTCTCCTTTTATGTTTCAAAGTCCCCTCTCTCCTTGTCAGCCTAACTGCCTTTCAGGAGGCAGAGCTGCAAAATAATTTGGGTGGGTGGGTGTTTTTTAATCCCCCTCCCATCACTTTCTTAGTGGTTTCATTCCTAAGAAGAAGGATCCCCTGCTGGCAAGTCTTGCCCTTTTCTCAGAGAGCCCGGACTTGGCAAAGGGGCGGCCAGTTGCCAACCCCTTCCTTAATCTCTCGTCTGTGGGAGAGGGTGACGTTTTCCCTGTGGCAACAAAGAGCACCGTGCACACGTTTGAACCTGGCACGTAAGAAAACAAAACAGGTTCAGGGGCTCGGCCCTGTTTTGGTTTCTACCCATATCCTGTACAAATCTGAATTATTGTCACATTGTTAATCCAGCTCTCTCACTTCCTGTGCTAGATTTCTCTGCAGAAGCAAGTCTGGAAGAGGCATTGATCTTTCTTCATTCTTTAATTTATGTGCATTATAATGAACGAATTTAGCAGGATTTATATCTAGGGCTTCTTAGGTAGTTGGCTGGGAGACTTTTTTTCTGGTGAGTTAATTCTGCAAGAGGCTTTTGGGGCCTGGAGCATTAAAACAGAATTTGATCAGGGCCAGCACAAGGGCTTAGAAGCCATTTTTGGTACCAAAGACCTAACAAAGAGTTCATCTGAGCATGTGAAGACTGTCCTTCTCTTGCCTAATAACGCCGCACACGGCTGCAAGGGTTTTGGGTCAGTATGTGTGACTTCCAGGAAGGTTTGGGAGCCTGTATGTTGTCTTCTGAAATTAACCGATGGCACTAAATGCCAAACTGTGGCTCAATGTAAATCGGCGTAAAGCGATGCCTGCTTGGGGGCAATAAATAAATAAATCCCAGCTTCACAACATCCATCCTTGTCAAGTGGTGGTGACTAAACAGGAGACAGGAAACGGCTCTTAGGGTTGGGATTGGACAGCTCAATGGAAATGTCAACTCTGCGTACAGCAGCTGTGAAAAAGGCTGGTCTAGACCAGGGCTTTATTCGGAAAGGGGCTGAAAATAAAACTGCCAGTACAGTACTGCAATGCCCTTGCATAGGTTTGTGGCCGCATTGCTGTGAGCACTTATGGTTGGGCCCGTCTCGCCAAGGACATTGTGAAGTTGGAAGAGGTGCAGATGTGGGCCACCAGAAAGGAGCGTCTTCCTTGCGAGGAAGGCAAGCGCACGGGGCGGGGGTGGTGCTGTTGAGAAAGAAGGTGATCCTGTACATGTTTGCTCCAAAGTAAGTCCTGCTCTGTTCAGTGGGGCTTACTACCAGGGAAGTGTGTCTAGAACTGCAGCCTAAGGGTAGCAGTGGGGGAAACGTGCTCAAGGTTTATACACTTATGAATAGTTGGAATTTCTTCTCCCTTTCCCCGCAACACTAGATTCAGCACAGGCCACTTCAAACAAAACATGCTTGGCACGTAGATTTCTCTGCCAGATGAGGTGGCGGAGTGCGTCTTGATTAGAATGAGATGCATTCAGATGAGGATGGCGATTAACCATAGTAGCAGAATCAAACCTCCATGTACAGGCCCACTCTACCCTGGGAAGGAGACGTATAACTGGCCTTTTCATGTCCTGCAATATGAGCTTGCAAAAGCAGCTGGAAAACTATTGGAAACCAAAGGCGGGACAAGACGGACTGCGCTGCTCCAGCGCAGCTTATTTTTTCCTTTATGGTTTCCCAGGCCTGATTTCAAGACAGATGTTCAGTCTCCATTGCAACAAGAACTCGCACATATGCAGTGGTATGTGCATGTGAAAAGAGAAGTGCTTACCTTTTGCAATGAGGGGGCCTTGGAATCGGTGCCTTTTGATCGGGTGTGTATTTCCACTGCTGCCTTAACCATGCCATGACTTTGCAGTAGGTGGGCTTACCAAACACTAGGTATATCCATAAGAACTGAATAGAGCCTCCATGTGCAGAGTCGGTCTACCACCAAGTCCCCGATGTTGGGAGGAAACATCTCCTGCTTGTCCCTCATCATGCCTCCTTGTGAGCTCCCTACGAGCACCTGGCTGTCCACTGTTGGAAACAGGATGCTGGCTTGAGAGGGACCCTGTTTCTAAAATCTCTGCAGATTTTAGCTGGTTTGAGTGCGGGTTAATTTCCACCTGAGAAACGCTAGTGGCCGTGACGATTGAGGTGGTGTTGCAGCGGAACCAGGTTGTCCCGGGCCAGCGTGACAAGGACTCTCCGCAGAGAGAGATCAAAGTTTCTCTGCAGTGGTGAAGAGAGTCCTGCTGGCATTTTCTTTGCCTTCGCAGGGAATGTTGGCGATCTCGCATGATCTGCAGCATTGTGAGGAAGGCAGCAAATTGCATCACCTGCGGACATCGCAGAAGGTCTGATTTAGGGGCAAGGGTGGCCAGCCTTCCAACATGAATGCTCCTGGCCCTTTAATGGTTGTCTAGGTGCGGGCATTTCAGCAGGTGCAGCTGCTTTAACAGCACCATCAGCACTTGCAGCTGCCAAGATTCTGTCTTCTACACAACTCTTAAGAACACAGTAGCCCTAATGGTGGAAGGTTGGCCACCCTTGGTCTAATCCAGGGGTTCTCAACCTGTGGTACAGGTACCCCTAGGGGTACGTGGACCTCTTGCTGGGGGTACGCCAGACCCTGCCCCTTATCTGCCCCATCAGCAGCTAATTAAGTGTTAATTTACATGGATTTGAAATTTTGATTATTTTCAGATCCCTTCTGTCTCATTTTGGTTTGGGGCTTATTTTTGTACTTTGGAAAATGTACTTTGGTGGGGTGGGGGAGGAGCTGATTTTGGGAAGTGTGACTTGGAGAAAAAAGAGATCCTTGCATATGTGTGTGTGTGTGTCTCTCTCTCACTCACTCACTCACTCACTCTCACACACACACACACACACACACACACACACACACACACACACACACACACACACACACACACACACACACACACACACTTTACATCTGGAGTGAGACCAACGATGTCCCACCCTCGGAAGCATGTGGCCCACTTTCCTGCATTTCTGCCCGAGTCATTCCTTCGGACCCATTACATTTCCTCTCACTCCAAGAACTCGGCAGGAGCCAGCCAGGCTGATTTATGTCCAGGAGGGCTTCCAGAGCTCGGAAGGCTGTGGGCATTTCCGAAAACGCTACTCGATGTGACTTTTGCAATATCTATGATGCCTAAACTGTGGCAAATGTGATGCGAAGCTGGTGCAGCATAGCGGCTTAGAGACAGAGCTGCAAATCAGGTGTGGGTCTTGCCTCTGCTATCACCTCACTTGGCGCCCTTAGGCAAGCTGCTCCCTCTCGGTCTTCCCCATCTGCAAAATGGGCATAATCATACTTAGCTTTACTGGGCTGTTGTGAGGATAACATTGTGTTAATACAGGTGAAGCGGTTTGCGCACTCAGAGAAAGCATGATACAAATGCAAAGAATTATGACTGAAAAAATAAGAGAGAGAGAAGGTTGTAATTCTCCTGCAGCAGAAGGCTAGCAGTGGTAGCCTTGGATCAAATCCAGCTCAAATGAAGCAGTGCCATCTCTATTCCCAGCCCTAACCCTCTTGTCTAACTGGAGATGCTGCCTGGAATTGTGCCTGGGACTTGCTGCATGCAAAGAAGCAGCTCTACCACTGTGCTATAGTCCCTCCTCTATTTTTTTTTTTTTGAGTGAATAAATAAGATTACAGGGAGCATCACTCCCACCCCCAAAATTCCAACCTTCCATGGGGCAGCTATGCAAGCGTGACTGTGCCGATGATGTGCCTTTTGAGTTGTCGCACCAGTGTATGGCCTTGGGTGTGTTGCACAGTGCAACCCCACACTGCGTTGGACTGGTTGTTTAAAAAGAAATTATGAAATGAAAGCTGCGATGGAAACGTGGAGTCCTCCTCCAAACAACAGTCTTGGTGCTGGAATGCTGCAGGCTTGCTGTATTACGAATGGCTAAGGAGATTTTCAAATGGAGCTTCTATTGAAGGGGCAGCTGGAGAAGGGGGGGGGAGAGAAAGGGGCATTTTAAGTAGAGTTTTAAATGCACCCTTGGCTTGGCCTGGGTCTTTTGTCTTTCTGTGGATTTGTTTATGTGGTGGCTAGAGTTGACCTCGCAACAGGAACAAAGCAGGATTTGTCTGCAAGACTGTGAAAAGTTACAATGGGAGGTACTGGCCAGTTGAGCTGCGAGGGTGGTTCATGTGGGCCGAGAAAGACATGACGTGTGTTTTGTCCGGAGTAGGGGTGAGGGGCAGGGGGTTGTTCCCCACGGTAAATAGTGAGGGTACAAGGCTTCAGAAAAGGCATTAGTTGAGTTCCTGGCTGCTTGGTTAGTGGCTTATGTGGTGCCTCTGTGCTTTACTGAATGGTGACTGCAAAGAGCAAACAGGTCCCTGCCCCAAGGACCTTCCAGTTTAGGTTGTTGACTATGGAGGAGACCATAAAAGGAAGGGAGAGGTGTGAGAACAGGTATCGAGATGAACAAAGAATAGAGGAGTTGGGTGTGTGTAGGGGGTAACTTATGAAGCTGCTGTCTGCTGAGTCCATCCTGCCCAGTTGTGTCATCTGCTCTGACTGGCAGCAGATCTCCATGGTGTTCAACTCTTCCCCAGTTCTGCTACCTGCAGTTATTTTTAAGTTGGAGATGCTGGGGTTGAACCTGCGAGCTTCTGTGCTCTACGACAGAGCTGTTACTCCTCGTCATCAGTGAAAATATGAAGCTGCCTGACTGAGTTGGTCCATCTCGTTCGGTATTGCTGAACACTGACTGGCAGCTGCTCTCTAGGGTTTCAGGCAGGGTCTTCCCCAGCTCTACTTAGCGATGCTGGCAGCTTGGACCAGTTGTGAATGGGCCCCAAGGTGTGTTCATTTCCCCCTCCCTGCGAAGGAGCTCATTGGATTGGTCCCTACCACAGATTGAGTTGTGTGACCTCCTGGCTCTTCATAAGCAAGAAAATCGTAGGCAGTTCTAAATAAATCAATGCGTTTATTTGGCTCTCGGGATTTGGAGGTTGATTTGGTGGTCTGCGTCTGATGGCCCTCGTGGCTCAGAACGAGCGTTCTTTCATATTGCTGTCGACATGCTGTAATCTTTTTTTTAGGCTGGGCTTTGCGCCCTCCAGTGATGTCAGTTGCAGCCAGAGAGGTGGCGAGCATTAGGTGGATGGAATCGGAGACTGTAAGGTTGCAAAGAGCCAATGTGAGAGCTGCTGGGATTTTGGGAGGGAAACCTCAGAAATTTTTGGTTTGAGTCTCTGCGTTGATCAGGGAGCAGAATGACAAGCCGAGGCCTGCAAAACCAAGCTGCAGACGTTGCCCTGGAAAAGAGTAATTCCTTCAAATGAATTGAAAAGGCTTAGTTCTCAGTGTGGTGGTAAATTTAGATCTGGGTTGAACCATGTTAAGCTGCAGTGGGCATGATGATGACGACAGCTAGCATCTCAGGGAGAAGTCTACGCTAGAATTCTTAGCATGCTAGCTTTCCATGTGCGGGGTCCATTTTTGTACAAGGCAGCATGTGATCACATGAGCCCCTGCCTGCGGTCCGATGTGGCACAGGCTAGCCCTAGCTTTGCCACCTCTGTCAGAACCAGGCCTCGGAGTTGCACCCCAGAGATTTTGTGCCCTAGTTAGAGTCTTCAGCTGTGTGTGTGTGGGAGTGGGAGTGTGAGTGAAAGCTCCTCTGAATTGAGTTGCAAAGATGGAAGTTCCAGTTAGAGGACAGGGAGCACCCAATTGTGCTCTGGAAGGAACAGGTGGCACTGGGCGGGTAGAGCAGTGCCCGCTCCGTTCCCATGGGAATGCAAGAAGGAGCAGAGCCAAGTGTATTTGACAAATTAACACCACAGGCCCCCTCTTTCCCTCTTCACTCTCCCTCTATTTCTCTCCCTTCCTTCTGTGTGGGAGCCTTGGAAGCTGCCAACCTCGCACAGCAGAACAGGTGCCCAACTCGTGGTGCTGGCCAGAAAGCGAGAGAGAAGGTATTGCTGTTAGCAGGGAGGAGATTTCAGGGACTGCAAACAAAGAAGGATATAATGTGCAGCTTTGCACGCAAACTGGATCCGCAGGCACGGCAGCCTTGCACAAGGGGTGACCTTTCTCCTAGTAGGCTCCAAAGCGATGAGGATGGACATCAGAACTAATTCCCCTTGTTCTTGGCTACGTCTTTAGTATAAAGACCAGACCAAAGATTCCCAGAAGCCCACAAGGCAACAGACCCTCTCCTGGTGTTGCTTCCCAGCAGCTGCTATTCAGAGGTAGACTGTCTCTGAAAGTGGAGGATCCATGTGTCCGTCACACCTAATAGCCCTTAATGGGGCGTCTTGTCCATGAATTTTGTCTAATTCCGCCTTTAAGGCCAAAGCTGGTGCATATAGCCGCATCTTGTGGCACTGAGTTCCATATATGTATTGTTTGAAGAGGGAATTTTGTTTTGTCTGTCCTGAATCTTATGCCAATGAGTTGCACGGACTGACTCCTGCTACTGGGAGAGAGAGGAAAAGCTCTGTGTGCACGCATGCGTACCAGGACAGAATCTTTTTTTAATACTAGCAATCGGATAAAGTTGGGAGCTATTTCCCATCGTACTGTTCCCTTGACTTTCCAAGGAGCATCAAGCTAGCCATCGGTGGAGACGAGTGCGGGGTCCTAGGGACCTGTGTTCTGAATGTCACTGGTCTGTAAACATATGTGCTGCGATGCCATGGTGTGAAAAAGACCTCTGTGTTCTGCTCTTGTAGCTCAATCCCTTGCCCTTTTCCCATCCTTCTGGGAAAGCTTCTGGATGGAAAAGGTGCTCCTGCAGCCCCACCTTTTGTGTTGCCAACTTTCCTACCTGCCACTGCTTCTCTGCCTATACCAGTAGTCTGCAGACATTAAGCGATAATCCTTAGACAAGCCTTGCTCAATGATATCTACAAATTGTGCTGCTGTGAAGAGCACAAGAGCAAGCTAGACCTGTGTTTTCCTGGTTAGTTGGCAGCCCTACCCATCTTTTCTCTCTGTCTCCCCCTTGCTCTCCTTGTTTTCATAGGGTTTAACAGCAACTTGGTGCTGTGTGTGTGTGTGTGTGTGTGTGTGTGTGTGTGTGTGTGTTGGGGGGGAAGCACAAGATGGTGTTGCTGCTGCTTTGACATTCTAAATCTGTTTCCGTTGCTATGGAAACGTAGCGAATATCTTATAAGGCTGGGCCTTGTTTTGGTGGTGGGAGCCAGGCAAGGAGAAGTGACGGAAAGGGGAACAGGTGGGATTTGGGGAGCACAGGATGCGAGATGGGGCAGCTCGCTCCTCGAGGGTGCGTTTTTTGGAGAGTGAGGCCTGAAGGAACCCCTTGGGTTTGCCACAGGAGAAATATGTGCATATTCTTAATATATTGCTTTCCACTTCTACCACCCCTCCCCTATAATCTCCCTTGAACAGAAGTAGAAGCCTTTTCTATCTGTCAAGTTGGCCTCTGTGAAGATTATGTAAAACACTTCACTTTGGCTCTTGCTTTTGCATTTTATTTTTCTGCTCAATGTCCACATTTTGCTCTAGACCTGGTAGTGGTCCTGGATAGGGAGGGACTTTGCCTCATGGGTCCTTCGCCACGTGGGCCGCCGCCTCAGATCATAACCAGAATCCTCCTCCTCGTCGCCCTGTTGTACTCCGCAAAACCAAATTTAATAGCTATTCCTTCTCCTCAAGTAAATATAGTTATTTGATGAGAGATCAAATTTTTTCTTTTAAAATATTTTTATCCCTGATGCTTGAGGTGGCTCATAAATGATACAAACAACAAAAACACCACCCTTGATTAAAAAAAGAGAGCATAAAACAATCAATGAAATGCAAACAAAAGATATCTCCAAGATACCCTGTCTGAACCTTGCCAAAGTAGAATTTTCCACTATTCTTTGCTGGGGAAGCCATGATGGTTAAGCTGTGGTATACAAAGCTACAAAAATGATGTGCTCCATAGCCACCACATGAGGCTGGATGCTACAGATGGAAATGGCCATTTTTACCACATGAGGACACGTACTAGTGGTGGCCATGGGCTTATGGTTGTCTGTAGTTGACTATTGACTGACCTTCCAGTTGGCCAACTTTATGAACGTTCAAGGCCAATTTTTGCATGTCTGAACTTTGGTCACCTGGATTCCCTGTATTCACTATACGTTGTGGGTAAAATTTGGTCAGTGAGTGGGACGAGTCCTTGTTATCGCCTCATTCTAGGGAATGCCGTGATGTAGCTCATAGCGTGCTACTGTTGTAGGCGAATCCAGTGTGCCAAACTTGACCCCATGAGAGCTGCGTTCGAGCCCTTCGTAGGTAACTGTGGCCATTTTCCTGGTCTCTATTTGCCTTGCAGGATTGCTGTGGATGAGAACAAAGGTTGCTGAGTACAATGCGCTTAAACATTTGCCATGAATGGCCTCTGTTACGCATAGCTAGCTTTGGTAGAGAACTTTCTCCGTGCTCTTTCTGCTGTTGGGTGTCTCTGAAACCTCAAAAGACAAACAAACCCACCCCATTCTGAACGTGGTGCTGCCTGGTAGGAACTGGCAAAAGAACTGGGTGTGAGTGTTTCACAGGGTGACAAAGTGACGATTGTGAGAGGCTTTATTTATTTATTTTTGCCCAACAACTAGTAAACAAGGAGGAGGGGGGGGAACACGCCTGTCCCTTCCCAGAACAGTGGTGCAACAGAGAATATGGAGGGAGGGCATGCTTGTTCTCTTGGGGTGACAGCTGGATTAACAGTCAACCATGTGGACCATGACTTATTTGGTGTGTGCAATGTGCTGGTTTTGTCCCCTAAGCACAGCTTCCTTTAAAATTCTCTCCCCCTCCCTACCCCCTTTGCTGACAAAAAAGCACTGTTTCCTCCTCACCAAAAGATGGGAAGAACTGGTTGCCTCCTGGACTTCCGCTTGTGCCATGCTATGCGCTCGCCTCTGGTCCAGTAACCTGTGCACACTGTGTGTGTGTGTGTGTGTGTGGTGATGATGTGATGTGCCAGTTGCCCTGCTCATGTTGGTGGCAGCTTTGTGGGCACATCCCTTGAGGGCAGGAGGGGGGAGTTCTTCCAAATGTGTATTCTGCATGTGTACACACAATTATTGTGTGTACACATGCAAGGGCTAGATTGGGGTGACAAAGTCCACATGCAAGTTTCCACTGGCACTGCTAATCTGGCAGATGTTTCAAAACTATGCATGCAAAGGCTTCCTGCAGCAGGCTCTGGTAATTTAATCTCCCTGTCTCTGGTGCGGTCTCTTAGTTGAGAGTTTGCAATGCCTCTCTTGTCTTCCATAGTGGATGTTCTTTGTTTTTGCTCATGCCAGCCGAGTGGGTGAGGGGTATTTGGTGCCTAGCAGAGCACACACTGGTTGTCTCCCAGCCAGGGATGGCCCAGCAGGATCTCTTGGTGCTTGAGGCAATGTGCCAAAAGCTGCCCCCTTTCCCTCGTGATGCGGCCCCTCTCTTTGCTCCTCCCACTCTACAAATTGGAAGAGGAAATGTGGAGGGGAGGAAAATGGTCCATTTGTTTCCACCACCATTCCTTAAGCTACTGTAATCCATAACATCACCACATCTTGTGGCAGTTTGTTCCACATGCTAATTCTTCACTACGTGCAGGAATACCTAAAACGTCTGCCAATCGGTAACCCAACTTCTTGGGGAGAGGGAGAGGGAGAGAGAGGTGTTCTATATCTGCTTTTTCTGACAAATAATTTTATAAATTTCCATCCCTTTAATTTTCTTTTCTAAATTCAAAAGCCCCCATTGGTTTAACCTTTCCTCAAAGGGAAAGTGTTCCAATTCCCTACTGATCATTTTGCTTTGCCTGTCTCCCTCCTTGATTTTTCTCCCTAGAGATAATTTTCTACATATCCCATTGAATCGCTTTTCTTAGGCTGGAAATATCTGTGTTTGTGTGTATCGACTGACTCAGTGTCTCCCCAAGGAATACCTGTAGGTGTAGGGGAGGGAACACTGTGTCTCAAAGACAGCAATCTTTCAACATTTAAGCCAACAAGTGAGGCAGATCTTCTTTCTTGTCTGCCTGTCTCTTCTCATTTTGGAAAGTGTCTTTAAAACCACTGGCTGTCTTGGGGACTCGGTACTTAGCTTCTGCCTCAATAAATTCTGTCTTTTAAAAAACCGAATACAAATTTCAAGTCTCTTTGCAACTTCCCAGAGAAGCGGAAGGAAGTTTGGGCTGTCCCGTAGCAAGGTGGCCATCGTTGTGATAGATGGGTTAGCAGAGTATATTTTTGGAGAGTGAGAGGGGGGTTAGCGGAGTATATTTTTGGAGAGTGAGAGAGGGTGGGTTTATATATTGGAAGCACACCCCTGTGCCTGTGTACGGGAACAGGTGACATCCCCCTACAGAGTCCTTGCTAGTGTGTGATGCACTTGAATGCCCTTTAGTGCTGTTCAGTTGGCCTCACTGAGATGGCCTCACTGAGATGGTCAACTTGGGTTTGGGCTGCATCCTGGCTCCAAAGAACCTATGTGAGCCTGGGAGGGGGTGGAGCCTACAGTTCGGTCCAGATCCTAGAATTCTTTATCGCAAGAGGTGGTCCTTCTTTCTCTAGAGCGTGAACGCATGCGGAGAAGCATTGCTCTTATGCAGCATCTAGCTCACTTAAAAAGGTGGCTATTCTTCAGCTCTCCACATAATAGCAGCGCAAGGCAGTGGGGTGGGGGGTGGGGGAGAGATATGCTGAATCATCGTAGCAAAGTGTTCTTATGAGTCAGGATTTTTTCCCTCGCTTCTTCACCTGCTAGCCACATGCCTGGAGTCGTGTAATAAGGAACACCTCGTTTTCTTTCTTTTTTTAAAGATTCAATTTTCTTTTGTCTTTTAATTGCGATGCTCACCAGAATCTTCCTTGGCTGGGTGCAGTGCAGCCCAAAGTTTTTTTTTTATCTGCTTACCCAGCAGTTCAGTGGCAAAGAGAGAATTATTTTTTTTAATGTGTGTCCTTCCTCCAAGCTTGTGTTACATCGCTGGGGGAAGGGTACCTGAAGGGGTTAAAACTCCCACCACTCCTCCTTGTGGTCTCCATCCTAATCCTCCCCCCCCCCCCCAGTGACTGCTACTATTTCACCTTTGAAAAAAACCACATGCATGAGACAATGTCTTGATTAATGCCTAACCTGACTCAGAAATCATATCCCTGCCAGGGAGTGATACAAGTCTTTGGTAGATTCAGTAGTAGTGCCATTGGTGTTTATAGTAGCGCTTTGCAGAGTAACACAGGTTTCTGCCCCAAGTTGCTTCCAATCTGAGGGGATGCAACCAAAGATAGCAAAGAAGTTGCAAAGGCTTGCCAGTCAGGTAATCTGGAGGTCAGGGCTGGCTCCTCTGACTCAGTGATGTACCAGCGGCTGCCTCCACCTGATCTCCACCTCCTACTTCCTGGATTCTAACAGGAAGAGGGGAAGAGAACAGCAACCTTGTAATGCGAGTGGTATTATTCCCATTCTGCGGATGGGGAAGACCAAGCCTGCAAGGGAGCGACCTGCCAAAAGCCTTGGTGAGCTCATGGTAGAAGCAAGAACTGGGGGAAGTCCTGCCTTGCAACTCACCTCTGTGCCACATCAAGAAGTGTGGAGGAGCAGAGAGTCCTGGGCTGGAGTGGCTGGAGGAGGCTCTCTGTTCCTCCAGATTTCCTCATCCACTCCATTCTCCTCTTCGAGGGCGAAGGCAAGTGGGCGGCACCCTGGTGCCACTCTGTTGCCTCAGCTGGCTGCCTGGAGAAGCTGGCAGACTCTACCAGGGGGCCCATAACACTGGGTTCATTCCTAAAACTTTGCAAGTACATCAGAAGTTGAGCTGAGTTCAGGGGTGATTATGCCAGACAGAGCTTTTCGAAGTCACTTTGGCTGTGACCTTTTTGGCGCAGCTCCCAGATGCTCTTTGGTATTTCCGGAGATCCAATTTTTAAACATGCCTTGGGCGGCATGAGAGCTGTCGTAATTCGTCTAAGGCCAGCCATTTAACACGCCGAGCCCCCAAAGGAATTTGGGAGCTGCATAAAAAAGGCAGTGCCCTCTCGCATTCCCCGAGAGCACAGCTGCAGCTGATGCACCAGCCGGGTTGCCTGAGTGGGCCAAACGGGCCTACTGGAGCTTTTCTCACTGGCTCCTCCTGCAAGCTGGAGGGCCAGGCTGGGCTCCTGAGCTGCAGAGCCCCTTGTGCTGCTGCAACTGCAAGTGACTGATGCTGCTTTGGGAATTTAAATGACCCTCATTTACAGGGGCAGATGGAGACCTGTCCTAGTGCACAGGGAAGGAGTCTTATCTCAAGCTGTTGAAAACAAAAAATACCAGGAGCTCATTTGACCCAAGATTTGCTTCCTGGATATCGGTTACCTTTGGATCTCCACCCATCGTGCTTTCAGACTCTGTAAAAAGGAGAAGGCATAACATTTCAGCCTGGGAATTGAGATTGAGCATGTTAATTGCAGCACGATTAACAGGGACATTTAAAAGGAAGGCAGACACAGGCCCAAGAGTTCAGGGCTAGTTGAGTAACACTTTTGGCACATGGCAAAAATGTGCATAGTGGATCTGCTGGATCGGGAAGCGGAGGGTGGCAGAGACTCGGTTTGCTTCATAATTTATTTTATTTATTTATTTACAGTATTTTTACCCCACCCTTTCTCCCCGAAGGGACCCAAGGCGGCTTACAACATGAAAAAAGAATACAATACAAAAAGTACAATACAAAAAGTACAATACAAAAGATAATCACATTTTAAAACAATAAAAAACAGTTAACAAAAGTCTGCCCAGAAAGACACCATGGTCGACTCGATAGCGTCGAAAGCCGCTGAGAGGTCCAGCAGAACCAACAAGGACTCACTCCCCCTGTCCAGTCCTCGGCATAGATCATCCACCAAGGCGACCAAGGCTGTTTCATAATGAAATTCTCTACATGTCTTGCATATGGGAATCATACTGGATACTTTCTATGGTGTGTGTCCCCCCCCCCCCCCCGCATGTTGATTTACGGTAACTATCTGCTAATAATGGCAGGGTAGGGGGCAACTGATTAGATCAACCACCATAAAGTTACAGCTGGCAAATGCAAAGATGACAAATGGGTTCAGTGCCACAATTTCCCTGTGCTGAGAACTTCCAGCTTCCTGTTGGCCTCAGCAGCTGGTGTTCAGTGGTAGACTGCAGTTGAGTCTGGAGGTTCCATCTAGCAATCATGACTGACAGCCGTCACTAGGTCTCCCCTCCATGAATTTGTCTCATCCCATTTTCAAGCCGTCTTCTAAGCTCTTGGCCACCAGTGCATCTTGTGGCAATAAGTTCTTGTGGCATAATATATGTATCATGTGAAGAAGTCCTTCCTTTGTCCTGTCCGGAGGCTGTTGCCTATCATTGGGTGACGCCCATGTTCTGGTATTTTGGGAGAGGGATAAAAGCTCCCCTCTGGCCATGTCACTCTTGTACTGTTCTGTACTGGCGAGAGGGGACAGGAGCTCAGCTGACTACCGCAGTTCAGGCCTCTTGCCCTGCTTTGTGTTCCCTCTGATCTTGTGTGTGTGTTTTCATCTTCTTGTCTTCAGTGGGTGCTGGCCTTTGAGATCTTCATCCCTTTGGTCCTCTTCTTCATTCTGTTGGGGCTACGGCAGAAGAAACCCACCATCCCCGTGAAGGAAGGTAAGCAGTTGGCAAGTGGGAAAGGAATCTGGTTTGGTCAGGCTGTTGATGGCGGTGCAAAGCAGTCATTGTCTCCTCTCCAGTTTGTAAGCACCAGCTGTGTCCCTTAACCTTTTGGCCCCCAGGAGTCTTTTAATTCAGGGGTGGGCAAACCATTTGGCCCAAGGGCCACCCTGGGGGTCCGTCTGGACATTGTCTGAAGGTTCATAAGTTATAATTCTCATCATTTTGATTCCAGCTCTGTTTAAAAAAAAACCCCTTACAATTTTTCATTCCTTTCTTTTTTTTTTTTTGAACAAATGACATTTGCTGTCCACTCCTCTCTCTCTTTTGCAGCAGTCATTTTTGATTTGCGGAGGAATAGCGAGGTTTTCCTTTCTTGCTCTCTCTCTCTCTCTCTCTCTCTCTCTCTGGTTTATGGTCCTTTCTTTTTGACTAGTAGTGCTCCCTGAGACTATATACACGCTTGCTCGGGTTCAGTCCGGCACGCAAGTGTGGTTGGCTGGCTGGCACATGTCCGTATGCTTGTTCCACATGTCAGTGTTGGGGTGCTTATGTGCACAGAGAGAAGAATATGTGGGCCAGATTGTCAGCCATGAAGGTGGAGCTGTTGGAGGGCTGGATCGGAGGCTTTTAAGGCCTGGATCTGGCCTGCTAACATTGCCCACTTCTGCCTCAGTTGTTCCATTTTTTGGGTGTCCCCATTGCAGAATTACTGCCCTTGGCTTCAGCAAGGGAAGATAGAGGCAACCGTCTAAGTGACAAAACACCTTTGGTCTGTTGGCAAACTCTGCATGGGTAGGGTTACCCCCTCACAGTTGCTGGAAGAATTAAGACCTCACCCCCTTCCCACTTGCATCTCCTGGTGCGGTTGCCACAGCCTTCACCGTTGTGACTTGGCTTCCTAGCGTCTTTGCAAACCACACCCGCAATACTTGGCCCTTGGAGAGGTCCGTTGCTTGCGTCATTCGTAAGCAGGCCAGCAAGACGTTCTGCAGGCCCATAGCTGAGTGGGGAGAGCGTGTCCTCCTCCATAAGGTCTTGGATTCAGTCCCCAGCACTCCAAGCACTCTTAGGGAGAGACTCTGGGTGGTTGAAGATGAAGGAGGCAGAACTCGGCCAGAGAGACCAAGTGCAAGGAAGGTTCGCATAGGGACGGACTCCATTGCAAGTATGTGGGCCAGCTGAACGCCAGCAGGGCCGACCCGAGATCTCCTGTGCCCGAGTTGGTGTGCAGGATGAGTGCGTTGTTAGGTGCCCTTGGGCGTCTCAGCCAAGCTTGACAAATGGCACCTTACCCGTTTCCCTCTCCTTTGGAGCAGGAGAGAGTAAGCAGTGCTCAGCAGAGATGCTCCTGTGCCTTCCCTGAGAGTGGCCAAGACTCGCTTCCCATCTTTATCCAAGGACCCTGGCTGGCTGCAATGGTTGATTCGTGCCCTCGTCTGCTCTCCCTCCCTCGGGTCCAGTGGAGTGAAGTGGAGCAGAGTCCCTGCCACAGCATTTGGCTGAACAGTCTTTTAAAAAACATCAATGGGGGGGGGGATTGGCCCTCTGAGTCCCACCCTGTAGTCCCCCAGTGGAGGCTTTTGATCCCCCCCCTCCAAACAACATAAATAAAAAGCATTTAAAAGGACAAAAGTAAATACATTTCTTACTGTTTTTATTCTCGTGCCATGTTGACTGCCTGCACTGCTCATGCTTCCTGTTGTTGTTCAGGGCCACGTGTTGGTTTACAGCAGTGGTGGCCAACCTTTCAACATGAATGCTGGCCCTTTAAATGGTAGTATAGGTGAGGGCATTTCAGCAGGTGCAGCTGCTTTAGCAGCACCATCAGCACTTACAGCTGCCAAGATTCTGTCTTCTACACACCTCTTAAGAACACAGTAGCCTTAATGGTGGAAGGTTGGCCACCTCTGGTTTACAGAGAGGCAGGCAGCGAGCCGAGGCTGCAGCCCTGTGCACACTTACCTGGGAGCAAGTCCCACTGTACTCAGTGGGGCTTACGTCTGAGTAGACATGCCTAAGATTGTGCTGTCGAGGGATGACTAAGCCCCGATACTACTACCACCACCACCACCACCCCTGCAGCTTGACTACTGCCGCCTCCTTATTGCTGAACCACTGTTTTTTGACTAAGGCTGTAAGTTGGGACAAGCAGCAGTCCTGAGTTGGAGGACGAGGGCAACTCCTTGGGAATTTGATCGCCCTACATGTTGACAAAATGGAATTTATCCCACGGGGAATGTGCGAAGCGGTTCTCTTTGTTTTCGGATGGTGTAGAAGCCCCCTGAGAAATTCCACTCATCTTGTCGGAATGTTGTCTGACTTCCTCTGGAAACCAATACTTTTTATACAGCGCTGCTTCCGCATGCAAAGCGCTCCCAGGGCTTGCCCGAGGTCTCCTAGTGTGTGAGGCGATGTGCGAATGCTGCCCCTCCATGAGCAACCTCTGCTCCTCCCATTCCCTGGATTGGAAAAGGAAAAGGGGGATGCGGTGGAAGAGGAAGTGGGGAGGAGAAGGGCGGGTTAGAGCGCCTGCCTTCTTCCAGTCCAGGAAGTGAGAGGAGGAGGAGGTTCTGCAGTGGAGGGTGGAGGTGGGTGCCCCCTGCCAGTCTCCTTATGCGATGGCCTCATGGGTGGGCTGACCGCTCACACCAGTGAAGCTTTATGTGCAAAGGGGTCAAATTCAACTGCCCATGCGTTGGCCGTTGGAAACAAGGAGCTTCCTTTACTTAAGCCATAATATTAGAATGAAATTTGTTGACTGTCCTCTTCTGTGCTGCAGTTGCAACGACTGACACATCACCTGGAGTCCTGAACGCCTCTCTTGTTCGCAGTCAGAGTCAGCCGCCCATTGTCATTCCTCCAGTTTTATCTCTGTATAACCATGGTTTGACGTATTTGCTTTTGTTTTCCTTTGTCTTACACTTTTTTCTCTCTCCTCCCCACCCTGCTTTTTTTCTTTTTCTTTCTCTCGTTACTTCCATACTTCTGTTTGCCTTCTTTGACATTCGGCTCATGTTTCCTGTAGTCTGTAAGTTGGCGTCACTTTTGATTTCTCCTTCCCTATTTGCCTCAAGCGAAGCATTCTGGGAAAAGGGTGGCCATATTGCGCAATGACCTGATCCTTTGGACTGCTTTGACTAATATATTCTTCTAACCTCACATTCACACCTTCCTCTTTGTTTTTAAACTTTCTGGGGTGCCAGTGAAAGAAATCCTGGGACAGCCCTTTGCAGCCATGTCCCCCTCCTCCTTGTGTGCCTCTGAGAAATAAAGATTTCTACGTATTTCACACAAAGCAAAGTTCAATCCTCGTTATGTTTACTTGGCAACGTTTTGATTCCAGAAAGCCTTAACCGAGCTGTTAGACAGTGATGTGGGTTTTCCGGATACATTGTTTTCCCAGGAATTTTTCTGGTGCCCTAAATTCGGATCTGATTTTAGCAAACTTGATTTAACTTTTAAAAATAAAAGAGAGCTAAAAAGTAAATATCCAGGTTTAATTTTTTGTGTGGTAAATATCTCAAACGTTTCCCATAGCCCAAATCATTTGGACGGAAATATTTGATTGGGGGGGATGGACGGATCAATAAATCACACTTAATGAAATTTAAATGCTGTATTCAAAGCTTTACTTGGAAATTTATTTATTTTTATCGGAATACTTGTAAATATTTAAAGACCTGTCAACTCAATAGCATACACTTGTGCTGTGCCTTAATAGCCTTTTCTCCCTTGCCATCCTTCTTTCTCTGTTCTCTTAACCTGCCTTGCCCCCCCCCCCCCAGGATATGCTAACTGTCTGGCCTGGGGGAAGCACTCTTGGGCCAGGGGTACAAGATCACAGGTCGTCTGCCTTTCCATGGAAGGGGATGGGGTGGGATGCTCACTCAAACACATCTCGAATCTGCCTCTCTGACCTTGACTTACGGAGCAATAACTTACAGAGCAATAACTAAACTTGAGATCCTGATTCCTGTACTTGGAAGCCCCAGTTCAGGTGACCCACTGGGCACGTTGACAGTGCCAAGCTGAGTGGCTCTGTGCAGGTTGGCGTTGGACCATGTGACCGCTCCACCAGTCGTCTCACCCATGTTTGCCATCTTGCAGCTCAGTTGACATTTACTGAAACAATTTACAGTATATCTCGCCTTTCCTTCCAGATAAACTGGGCACTCGGCTTTGGGCTGATGTAATAACTGCGAGTTGGAGTGCATGGCAGGCACCCTTGTCAACACGTTCAGAAATTTACAATTTCAAAATTTGGGACAGATTCAGGGGCGCTCTGGACAGGTTTGTGTAGATACAAATGTTTCCAGGGCAACTTAAATTTGTGGTTCAAAGGTGTGCGTGTTTGTTTGGAAAAATGAATGTTGACACTCTGGGGATACAACAAGTTCAGCTTTAAGCCGCTGAATGGTGGAACTTGGTTCTGGGAATAGGTCTTAATTCATCTCCATGGAGAGACCCCTGCACTAAATGGACAGGACGACCTCTGATCTCACCCTCTAAATACTGCCCAGCAAAACAGAGCATTTACCAGCCAGTAACAATACTGTGCCAGCACGCACAACTCTTTAAACTGGGGGTGTCTCCCCCATCTCCTCCCACCCCTCCTCTTTCTTCTCATGTTCTTCCCCCTCTCTAGCTTACTACACGGCAGCTCCGCTCACCTCTGCTGGGATCTTGCCTGTGATGCAGTCCCTGTGTCCCGACGGACAGCGAGATGAATTTGGTTTCTTGCAATATTCCAACTCCACGTGAGTCCAGATTTTTTGTTTCCTGATCTGCTTTCCAAGTTCCTGAATGTTTCGGGTGTGGGAGTATGTGATAATGGTTATACTTAGCATTTTTATAGTACTTTCTGCGTGCATGCGTGCCAAGAGCTTCCCATGTATTATCTTGATGTGTTCTTTACAACAGCCCTATAGATTGATGATGATTATCCCCATACTGCAGATGGGGAAGACTGAGGCTGGGGGGGGTGCTGTCTGAGGTGAACTAGTCAGAATTCATGGCAGAGGCAAGATTCAAACCCAGGAAGTCCTGGTTTGTCGCTCAGTCTCTTAGCCATTTTTACTGGTGTAGCATGTTGTTTTGGAGTGGGAGAGACCTGTTTGTGGAGGAAGATGTGGTAGTGTTTTTTTCCTTGCACACAAGGAAAAGCACACAAAGAACTCCAGGTATCAGGTGGCGTCTTTTAGAGGGACCTGGCTGCTTGCAATCTTAAATCAGGTAGGTGTGCTTTTGTTTAGGCTGTTTAATCAGATGAAAGGTTGAAGAGAACTGGAGGTGTGGGGAGGGGCAGTATGAAGAATGAATAGCCACTAGCTGAATGGCAACAAGTTTCGGTTGGCAGTAGGAGGACAGCTTTGAAGGGTACAGCTCCACAGTGACTGTGGCTGCAAAAGATCTTGAGACAGCAGGTGGATAATTTTTTTAAGAAGGATGTTTTCATTCTAAAAATTATCAGCCTTAAAGCGATGCAGTACGATGACAACCAGGAGTTTTGTGGTATTATAAAAGTGGACGATTTTATTTATAGCAGAAGCTTCCAGGCTAGAGCAGAGGCAGGCAGATCTGCTAATAAACCTCTGTGGAACGTGCAGTATATTGGCAAGCATTTCTGAATCCTGCTGGGTTTAATAGCGGCAATACAGTTGCAAGGAAAATATATGTATATCCTCTGCTGTGGTTGTCCTTGTACTAGTGGCTTCTCTGTCAGCCTCAGTGTTCCTCACATGTTAAATGGGCATATCTGTTGGTTGCCATGAACCCCTTCTTTGTGGAGCTCTGCTGGCCAATTTCAGAACTTGTGTTAAAACCCCTGATCTTAAACTGTAATTTGGGGAAAACTTTATAAGGCACCTCTTTTTAATAAGAGCTGAACCCACTGCCTGGATGTGTGATTTCCATCGCCCTCTTTCCCCACCTTCCTTGGTGGCTTGTTTTTTGTAAACACCATAGGAGATCAGATCTTAATCTCAGATTTTGCACCATGTCTGATTTACCCCTGTGAGGGAGGGGTTAGAAACTAGCTTTTTCAGGTTTGCTTTCAGAGTTCTGTGGCTCGAGCTAACCTAACGTTGACCTTTCCGTTACGAAGACCTGAAGGGCTGGTTTTCTACCTGTGTGTCCCAGTTTTACTTGCTGTGCTCTGCCCCTGTACTGCTAGACTCCTACTGAATACTGAGATGGGAAGCTCGTGTTCCAGGGCCCAAGATAAGAGCAAGCGACGCCAAGTTTGTAATCTGATGCTGATTCGGTGGATGCTAGAGCAGGGAATAAGTGTCTCCTGGCGTGTCTGTAGCTGCCCGATGGATGGGCAATCCTGTCTGTGTTTGACAGCCAACAGGACAGGCAGGCAGTAGCCCTGCTCTTGCTCCCTAACAATTACTGCCCTTGAAGATGGAGGTTCTACTCTGCCTTAGTCTGCCCATACAGGATGAGGGTGGAAACCTTGACGGTTCCCATCACACAACACCAGATGTTGGGAACTATTGCAAGGAGGGGAATAGCGTTTCGGGAGTTTGCCAAGGTGCCGCCTACAAAGGTTACCCATGGAGCGATTAGGAGGAGGGGTTTTGCTCATACTCTGTTCTAATATGTAGTGACAAGCAAGAATCATGTTGGCAGCGTGCAACCTGGCTCGCTTGCTCAAGCCATCTGATTCCTCTGTGGTTACCTATTCACTCTCTGCTTGAGACTGAACCTGACAGCTTGTGTGTGCAACCAGTCGCCTTTTAGCCTAGGCCTGGGGATGGGCTTTGCCATTCAAGTGGCTGAGCACCTGCTTTGCATGCAGAAGGTCCCAAGTTCAATTTCCAGCATCACATATGGCTGGGAAAGACCCTTTTCTTTTTGAATCCTGGAGAGCCGCTGCCTATCATTGTTGGCAATTCTGAGCTAAAGGAACCAGGACTCTGACCCAGCAGAAGGCAGCTTCCTACGATTCTGTGATTCTTTGTATGTAATGTACCGTATGTTGCAGCACAACTGCTACGCCATTTGGAATTGTGTTGTCTGTCCCTTCCTTCCTCCCAGGTCTGGGCCTTCCTCCCCCTCTAGTTAATATAGCTAACAACCCTCTCTTGCTTCTTTCTGTAGGGTGACACAGCTGCTGGAGAGGCTGAACGAAGTGGTGGAGGAGAGTAACCTGTTTGATCCAGATCATCCAGGGCTGGAAGCGGAACTAGAGTCCTTGCGGCGCCACCTGGAGTCCCTCAGCAGCAATGAGCCCAGTGCCATGGAGACTCACTTCAGTAACCAGGCAGGTGAGTCCCAAGACCGCTCTCAGGTGTACAACCCAAAATACGTTGTAGATCCTTATCCTGTGGCCTCAGAATTCTCCCTGTTCATTGGTGGTGCTGTTGTGATGTCATAGAATGTTCGCAGACCACTTAGCTTCTGGAAGGGGACGGCCCAAAATACCACAGAATATTGACAATTGCTTTTTGGGAAGTGGAAGGTGAGTTTGCCCAGGAAAGGGGTGAGCCCACCTAAGGAATGTTCTCTTTCAACATATGCCTGTTACTAAGTCAGATCATTGGTTCAGCTGGCAGCTGCTTTCCACAGTAATGTCTGAGTGATGACCAGGGATTTGGATCTAGGAGCTTCGGTGTGCAAGGCATGTGCTCTCTCTGCCTGCGGTGTCTCTCTTCACACAAATATGCCTTACAGATGTTATGCCTTACAGATTGTAACAGATATTACCTCCACAGATTACAGGGATATTACAGGTAATATCTGTAACAGTCTCCCAAGAATAATTCTTTCCAAAAACCTCAGCTCTTCTGTCTTCACAATCTTTCTCTTGGTCTTCTTCATCCCACCCTGGCAGCACCTGGCTTCACCTTGGACTCCACCGCCAAGGACAAACTCGAGTTCCACCGATTTCTCATGCGGAACCTTTCTCTGTCGAACGAGACAGCCGAGCTGTTGACGGCCTCCAACATTAACCTCAAAGAGGTTTGTAATCGGGGATGGGGCAGGGTGAGGGAGGGGTTCCAGGGGAAAGAAGGTTACTCTCCTGGGGGAGAGGCAGAGGCACAAGAGGAGAAGGCTTGAGAGTCGGACTCAAGAGATCTTCCTGTGCCTTTGTGGGCTTTGATTGCAAACCGATTCCTGTAACGATATGTGGGCGGGTGCAATACTGTGCCTTCTCGCCCCTGCCTCAGGTGTACCGGTTATTCTTTGGTACCTCTCCGGCCTTCACAGATGGGCTCCATGAGCCGTGGGACCGATTCAGCACTGCAGAGAAACTGCTTCACCTGGAGGTGAGATCAGGGCACCTGGGGCCTGGCGTGTGTTCTGGCCGAGGTGGGTGGAGAGAGCATTGTGACCTGTTCGTTTCTGGTGGCCCGTGAAGCGTTGGCCCAAGTAATGCAGGACTAGATGAACCTTGGTCAGATCCTGTAAGGCAGGGACAGGGGCTTCATTGTTTCAGGCTTTGATTTTCTTAAAAACCCATGAGGTCCATCATCTGAAGCCAGGTGCAAAAACCGGTGGGAACACCCAAAAAGTGCAAATCTACTTCCTTGTGCCTACAGATCAAGGATGTGCACTTGGTTCGGAAAGTATCGCATCCCAAAACAAAGGGCTCTGCTTTGGAGCCACTTCAGAGCGAGTTCTGAATGGACTGAATCCCCCCCCCCTCCAAGCTCCCCAAAGCAAAACAAAGGCACCCGAAGCAGCTTTGGCTGGGAAGTTTTCCCCCTCTTCTCTTGGGCTGCCTCGAACCGCCTTCCAGAGGTGGGAGGCAGGCGGCCTCCAAACAGTGAGGACAGTGGTTCCCAAACTTTTTAGCACTGGGACCCACTTTTTTAAAATGACACTCTGTCAGGACCCACCTAGCTTTGAGACTTAAATAAATAAAATATTTATTTACAAGTAATATTTTATTTATTATATGCAAAAAAAAAATCAATCCATTTTTCATAATGAAGCAGCCCTAATGAGTAATGAATAGCCTCAAGGCTTGGGGGGCTTAGTTATGTGACCCAGTCTTCACCTGCCCCCACTACCTGTCATTGACTGGCTTGGGGGGGAAAAACACCAGAAAAAAGATGCTCAAACATTTATCTCCCTATATTTATACAAGCTTGCAAACTGCAGGGACTCAGCTCTTTGAAGGGCAATTAACAGCTATCCGATTTTTGGATAGCCTCGGGGCTTGAGGCTATTACTTATCAGATCTTTCCATCACCCATGTTTTAATTGGAGGCTCTGTCGGACCCACCAGAAAGCAGGTCTCGACCCACCAAGTGGGTCCCGACCCACAGTTTGAGAAACACTGAGTTAGGGAAAGGAAGGCCAGGCAAGGGGCATTGTGATGGATAGCTCTGAACTGTCAGTGGGGGACACGCAGCTGAATGACAGCTGCTATTTAGTACTTCATTTGCTTTCAGTCAGTGCTATCCTTGGGAGGGAACTATGAAAATGCAAAAATATAGTTCTTGAGTTCACACTGTCTTCTTTTTCTCTTGGAACAAATGTTTTCAGGAGCTGTTGGTGTGTTGGTTAAATCAATGCATTCTTCCCCATTCCATTTGTTCCGGAATCGTCCATCCAGTTTCTTTTGTTTCTTGTGTCTGTGACTAACTTCTATTTTTCTCTGTTGGGGTGTTCCCAGACCACAGACCCATTGCACCATTTCCTGGTTCAGCTCAGCCACCCCAGACCATTCTCTGTCTCTGTGCTTATGTTAGTTTAGCTTTCACTTGGCACCAAAGGCTTCAGCACAAAGAAATGGTACACGGCACCATTCAATATTTATTTCCTTGGGAACTCGTTCCTCTCTCTTTTGGAAACTCTGCAGGGCTTTTACTGGGCAGCACTTCTGCGTTTGTTATGCGTTTCATAGAAACTGACCTCAAAGACAGCCGAAACCTTTTTAAAGTCCTCAAGTTTCCATTACCCCTGGAATCAAAACTCCAGCGCCTATTGGGGATAACATTTTGCAGGCTTAGTCCCCTCAGAAAGGGCTTTCATTCTTGAAAAGTCATCCAATGATGGGAATGAATTTTTATGAATTGAAAATTGCCCGTTAAAGTCAACGGGAAATGATTAAAAGATGAATCAAATTGAAACAAAGCAACTGCCCAGATTGGGTACAAAACAAACCAACAGAATTAATCGGGCCAACAAATACAGCCACATCTCTCTGTTGCTCTCCAGCAACTGGTATTCAGAGGTAGGCTCCCCCTGGACATGGAGGTTCTACAGTATATGGTTATCACGACCCTCTGTTGTTCTTGTTTGATCTGTTTTCTCCAGGAAAGCCTCCTGGGCAGCTTGCGGACTGCGGAGGGTGGGCTAGTCCGCCAGGCCTTGCACTATCCCCAGAAGGGCATGCACAAGAAGGCCCTCCTGCATCTCCTCTCCCAAGCCTTGGGCTTTGGCAGCCCTGCAGCGGAGTCCTCCAGCTCCTATGGGCCTCAAGCTTTTGTGAAGGATATGGAGGTGAGCGGCAGGGAGCGTAAAGAAGACTCCTGGCAGGAGAGAAGCCAGGAAGTGGCATCTCCTGAGGCTGCTGCCCCCTTCTGGGTAGAATCTCCCACCAGCCCCCTCTGGTGGAGGAGGAGGGGCAGTGGATGCGTCTTGTCTTGGAAGCCTCTGAAGTAGCTGTACTGACACACATGCTTGATTGTTCACCCTGGGTGAACTGCCTCTTCTGAATTGCTCTTTTGCACCCACATTGGGGAGATCTGCTTGGCCCACCTGAAGGTAAGGCTGCTTCATGGCAAAACCCTTCGTTTCCCCAGAATGTCCTCTTCACCCCTGCTGTGTTGGAGAGCCTCACCTGCCGGCAGAGTCAGGAAGAGCTGAAACGCATCCTGCTTGTTCCGGAAAGCCAGCGCCCCCTTCTGCAAGCGTACCAGACTGCGGCCTGCAACAGGAGTGCCAGCCTGCGCAAGGACTACTTTGGACAGCTGGCAGCAGAGCTGAAGGAGCAGCTGGATGCCCAGAAGATCATCAGTCAGGTGAGTGTGTTGGCAGGGCAGGGCTGGGAAGGGAGCCCTGTGGCAGGGTGCCAGGCTTCTGGCAGCAATACTACCCTGGTCCCCCTGCCCGCCGTTGCCAGCTGCTTCAGGCTTGGCATTCTCCAGCAACCTTGTCCTTCTTGGCAGCGAGTTCAATGGTTGTCCGCGTTTTTGCTTCATCATGGGGTTGCTCCACTGCCGAGTGCTGGGAAAGCCTTTGTAAGACTGTGAGGAGAGCCCCGGTGGATCAGTCTGTCTCGCCCAGCATGGTGGCAACCAGATGCCTTTGGAAATCTACGAGCAGCACATGGAAGCTTTCTTCTGTTGTTGCCTGCCTCCTCCTCTTCATCTGATACTCAGGGGTTTACTGCCACTGAAAGTGGAGGTTCCATTCCTAACTAATAAGACCCTGCTGGATCAGACCGAAGACCCACCTGCTCCAGAATTCTGTTCCCCACAGTGGCCAACCTGATGCCCCAATGGGGAGCTCACAAGCAGGGTGTGAAGGCAACAGTCTTCTCCCACCCTTTGCCCCTCAGCAGCTGGTATTTCAAAGGCCATTTGGCTCTGTACCTGAACACTATTTCAAAAAGCATCCAGCAGACTTCCCCTTTTCTTTTGGCCCTAGCATCTGGTTTCCAGAGGTATGTTGCACGAGCTGTTTACGGATCTGTCAGTGGCCCTTAGCCACGATAGCTGTATGATGCTGCCTTCTACCAAGTGGGACAGTTGGTGCGCCCAACTCAGTATTGGTAGCAGCATCGACTGGCAGCTCCTCTCTAAGGTCTTGAGCAGGGTTTCTGTTCCTGGAAGCCCTTTCAACTGAGGCTGCCAGGGATCAAACCCTCCTCCTTCTGCATGCAAAGCAAGTTCTTCACAACAGAGCTATGGTCTGTCCCTGTATGGAACCTCCACGTCCAGGAGCAGTCAGCCACTCTCACACTGGTGGCCACAGTAGCGGTAGAGACCCGGTAGTCCTGATACAAGTTGCTTTTGGAGGACTGGTGCCTGCTTGTGTGGAGGTCCCCTTGCCCTGACCCTTCACTTGCCTTTGGCCCACAGTTGAAGCTTGACGAGGTGAATGGAACAGCAGCTCGAAACCGGCTCCGTGCCTTGGTGGAGGACCTGATGGAGATGGAGAAGGTTCTCAAGGATGTGGACATCCTCTCGGCCCTGGCCAAGCTGCTTCCCAAGGGGGCGTGCGCCACCAAACTTCCCCCCGCCACCTCGAACAGCACAGGCCTCGGGGGGAACTTCACCTCCGGCTCCAACTCCAGCACTGAGGAGGGCAAGAGCGAGAGCGATCTGCCGGTCGAGAACCCCCAAGGGCAGTGCTCTGCCTTTGTCCAACTCTGGGCAGGCTTGCAGCCTATTCTCTGTGGCAATAACCGGTAAGCTGGATAGACCTGGAACTTGCATGTGGCTAGACCTCAGTGAGACCTCTTGTGAGATTCTTGAGGGATTGTAACCAGTGCTTGAATTACAGGGGCCTCCAGGTGTGTGTGGGGTATCTTCTGTAATGGCCTCTTTGCTGCTTCTTAAACTGTTTTTAGAAATTTTTCAGCTCAAATTACAGGATCGCTTTTTACAGGGAAAATTGATAGGTGCTGACATTACGCTGAATTTTCTTGGTTTTTGGTTTGGGTGGGTTGGAGTTCTCTGCATTTTTTTAAATTCACCTTATTGTTGGAGCCCTTCTAAACAACAATGTATCATCAACCTGTTAATACAAACAAAATTCAAGCCTAGGAACAATAAAACCAACAACTGCAAGCAAAGATACCAATAAATGCACCGCAACTGCAAGCAAAGATACCAATAAATGCACCGCTCTAAGGAAAGTTTTTTTTGTGAAATACGCAGTAAAAATACAGTTGACACATACGTAGCTCTTTCTAATTGGGCAGAGAGCTTCACAGGAGTGATCTTGATGGAATCCTTACGTCAAACCTCTTAGACAAGTAGTATTATCCCCATATTGCAGATGGGGATAATTGAGGCTGAGAGGGAGTGACTTGCCTAAGACCACCTCCTGAATTCTGGTGGTAAAGGCGCAGTTTGGACTAGGGATGGCCTGATTTTGTAGCTCAGTCTCTGAGCCGCTCATGGTGGCGTTTCCTTTTTATTTCCCCGTTTGGGGAACATGTTTGTAAGAATGAGGAAAACCTAATGGGCAGTTGCCACCTCCTTGTAACAGTTGCCGTCTTCTTCCTCTTCCGCTCGGCAGGACTATTGAGCCACAGGCTCTCAAACAGGGGAACATGAGCTCCTTGGGGTTCACTAGCAAAGAACAACGCAACTTGGGCCTCCTTGTGCACCTCATGACCACCAATCCCAAGATCCTCTATGCTCCTGTTGGCACCGAGGTGGACAAGGTCATCCTGAAGGTGGGTCTGTCTGTTGTCTCTCCTCACCGTGTCTCTTCCCTTCCTTGAGGAGATGGCGCCTCCTTCTTATTACTGATTGCGATCTTGCGGGGTCCTTTTCCTTCAGGCAAGGCTACATCACAACTCTAGATGGGTTTTATTCTGGCTTTAGGAGAGGATTCTGGGATCTTTAATTTGCTGTGGTCTGGATCTTGCACTACCCACTCCTTCCTGTCATTAAAGTACAGGGTCCTGTCCCCCGTCCCCACATTTTCTGGGAATTAAACTGGTTTAAGTCAACAGTGTAGCCTTGCTCTTCGTGCATATGGAAAAGTGCCCGGTGCCAGGCCCTGCACTGGGGCTTCCATGGTGCCCTCCACCTCCCCTCTGGTGGCGCATTGTGTGGTGCCACTGGCACTGCCAGTTCAGAGGCTGACCTGTCTGGTGGGCCCCCTGATCAGTGTCCAACCTCTGAGGCTACCCACAGGCTTCTCTGCTCTCCCCCACTCCACGCACAAACGAATTTGATTTAAAACTTCAGTTCCTGGTTTCCAGGGATGTCTGGCTGAACAATGTAGATGTGACCTCACTGGACCAGACTGAAAGGTCTGCTAACTCCAGGGGAAAAAAAAATGCATGCACTATTAATACCAGCTGCAGAGTGAATTTGGGTCTTCAATTTTGAGCTCCAGTGACCAGGCTGTTTTGACTATTCGTTCCTTTACTCTTTGTTCACCACTTCCATGCTGCAGGCCAATGAGACCTTTGCCTTTGTTGGGAACGTGACTCGCTATGCCCAGGTCTGGCTGAACATCTCGGCAGAAATCCGGAGCTTCCTGGAGGAGGGCAAGCTGCAGCAGCGGATTCACTGGTTGCAACAGGTAGGCTGACCTGATTCACTGGTTGCAACAGGTAGGCTGAAGCCCCCCCCCCCCCCCTGGCCTGGATAGCAGCAGAACAAACAGCAAATCTTCTGCTTTCATTTGCTGTTAAAAAGTCTCCAGCCCTTTTTGGCTTGTGCTTAAAAACACAAGAATTATAAAAGATATTAACATGCTGGCCCTTTGTATGTTTGTTCAGAAATACGTCCTATGGTGTTCAGTAGTACTTTTGTTGTGGTTTGTTTGTTCAGTCGCTTCAGACTCTTCGTGACTTCATGGACCAGCCCGCGCCAAAGCTTCCTGTCGGCCGTCGCCAGTAGAACTTACTCCCAACTAAATTTGCTTAGGCTTGTAGCCTTAACGTAACATGAGCTACATAGGATTTTGCAGGCAGCCCTTGGGAGAGGTGATAGCCCCTAGGCATTAGTGTATATTGGTGCAGATAGCCCCTCTGCAAACTTCTCAGTTTGCCTCCTGCTGACGTCCTTTTTTTGGGGGGGGAAGTTTCAACCTGTGTGCTCCTGCTGATTGACATCAGGGCTTCTCTTATTGCAGGAGTGGTGGAGTCTCAACCCCACCTTGACTACCCCCCTGTTTTAAGTAGGACCCAAAGCAGTGCTCTGTTGTGCCTCCCCCCACCCAGGTAGTGCTCACCTCCCAGATTCCATCCTTTTTACAGGTTGGAAGTATCTTCCCCTAGAAACAGGGTCATCTTTGCATTGGCCCCCAATGGACTTCCCTCCCCCCTAGAGGTTCAGGTAGCATCATCTTGGCATTGCATGGTAATGCATGCCAAACTCTTAGCACAGTGCCGGGTCTGTGAAGAGGTGGAAGCTGCTCATTGCCCTCTTCCCCCCCCCCCTCCTCTCCACTTGTTGTCCACAGATTGCTACAGATCTTCGGAAGCACCCCGAAATCCTGAATGTATCTGACAGCGACCTGTTCCGCAACTTCATGGACAGCAACTTCTCTTTAACCAACGCCAGCGTTCTCCTGCAGCAGCTGGAGACCATTGACAATGCCGCCTGTGGCTGGATCCAGTTCATGTCCAAGGTAGGTGCCCTTCACCCGCGCCACGGTGCTCCACTGCATCCATCCTGAGAGACCTGGGGAAGCTGTCCTTGGTAGCCCCATGCCGTCAACCCCCATGAAATTCCTCCCCCATGCTGTCATGCCATCAACCCCCAATGAAATTCCTTGTTCCCTCCACCAGGTCAGCGTGGACATCTTCAAGGGCTTCCCTGACGAGGAGAGCATCGTCAACTACACGCTCAACCAAGCCTACCAAGACAATGTCACCGTGTTTGCCAGTACGGGTCTCCCTCGGCGGTCGTTTGTATCCCCCCCTCCTGGCAGTGGGTGATTTTGCATGCGCATGAAGCTGCCAGAAGCCTGGCCCAAGCAGGGAGCAGTATGAAGTGGCAGAAAGAATGGCACCACTGTCCCGGGTCAGGGTTCCACTAGGCACCTCCCTGGGAGTTTGGTACTCTCTCAGTTGGAAGAGGGGAAGGGATTTCCTTTACCTCTTTCTCTCGACTGGCCTTGCCTCGGGAGCACAGCCCTTGGCAAGCACTTTTGCTCCTCTGCGTTCCCTCCCTGTCTAAATAGCCCTCAACGTCCCACTCTTGTGCAGGAGGCCCAAATTTTGTCTTGCCAGAACACCACGAGAATTGTCATTGCTTGAACGACAATGCAGACTGGGGTGTCTTTGGGGCGCCAGTCGGCCACTCGCCAGGGCCCTTCTGATGCATGTTTTCTCCCTTCTCCTCCTCCTCCACCCCCGCCCCATAAAGGTGTGATTTTCCAAACCAACAAAGACGGCTCCCTCCCTCCCCACGTCATGTACAAGATTCGGCAGAATTCCAGCTTCACGGAAAAGACCAATGAGATCCGCCGGGCATATTGGCGTCCTGGCCCCAACACCGGGGGCCGCTTCTATTTCCTCTACGGCTTTGTCTGGATCCAAGGTGAGCATTTCCTCGCCTGAGTAGGTTTAAGTTTGTGACTTAAATCGATTGTAGACTGGGTCAAAACTATGCCCCTTCTCTCCTCCTTTCCCAAGAGCAAGCGCTACCGTTGGATCATATTTTCCTTGTTCTTGGGTCCCATGCGTGAGGTTTCGCCCTCTTAGCTGAATTTTCTCTCTCTCCTCCCCCCCCCCAGATATGATGGAACGAGCCATCATCAACACCTTTGTAGGCCACGACGTGGTTGAACCTGGGAACTACGTGCAGATGTTTCCGTATCCATGCTACACCCGTGACGAGTGAGTAGCTGTGCATATGAGAAATTCCAGAACTTTTGGGGATACCACGGAGGACCTCTGGCTCCCAGGCCTGAAATGCTGCCATTTCAAACCCCCCAACTCTTGCCCTGTGCATTTGAGTGTTTGTTCCTTCAAGGCAGAAGGGGCTCCGTGGGGGGAGGGAGAGGGAGAGAGGGGGAGAGAGAGAGAGACTCTGCCACGGATTCACTAGATTGCCTTGACCAATGAATGTTGTCGTGGCTGTCAGTGACCTCCCGCCTCTTCCTCTTCCCAGCTTCCTGTTTGTCATTGAACACATGATGCCTCTCTGCATGGTCATCTCCTGGGTCTACTCGGTGGCTATGATGATCCAGCACATTGTGGCCGAGAAGGAGCACCGCCTAAAAGAGGTAGGGGCCACCACATGGTTCTGGGGCAGAAAGGGAAGGCTGATAGGCTTGTCACTGCCCAGTGGTCCAGACACTAGTGTGCTTTCCCACTCCATCCACTAGCAGGCAGGTTCCTTCAAACGAGGACTTAGCTGGGGGGGAGGGGGGGGAGACTGAACTAGGAGGCACCACCCACTTCCTCCCTACAACCAGCCTTTCTCCTTCTTCCAAAGTGAATGGTTGGTGACTGTGTTCTTTTCACGGATGTTCTGCTTTGTGGGAAGGCAAAAGTTCTCTCCCCTTCCCAGAGAGAACTAGGTGGCCACTAGTGTACTAGGCTTTAAAAGGGGGATTCAACAAGTTGATGGAAGGAGAGGTCTATTGAGGCCTGTTAGCTGTTGCAGCGACATGGAACCTCCATGTTCAGAGCCAGTCTACCTCTTAAGTGTTGCTGAGGAGAAAACAAGGAGGGAGGACGGTTGCGTTCCAAGCCTCTCTTCTTGGCATCCCGGAAGCATCCAGGTTTGTGTCTCAGCTCTACTCCAGTTTGTGCTCTGAACTGTCCTGTGTTTCCCCACAAAACTGCCCTGCTCCGTTGCAACCCCCAGAAAGACTCCCGTTGGTGGTCTTCCACTGTTGCTTGATGCCAGCAGTGCCATTATTCTCCTCTGGCTGCTGTTGGCTCCTCAGGCTGCCCGCGTAACGAGGACATGATGAACTGGTGGGGGCATCGAGCCAGGCAGTGTTGCCTGTGAAGCTCCAGGGTTTCCAGCTTGCCGGCACGTGCCCTTCTTCTTTGCCAAAGGAGGCTTGGCAGAGAACGCTGCCTGCCAAGAGGGATTCCTTTCAGTGCTGAGTGATGCAGAAAACAAGACAGACAAGCTGTCCGTAAACTGTCCCGGGAGGAACTCTCTCTACCCCGTGCTGCTCAGCCGTGTCTCGTCTTATTGGTGGCTTGTGTCCCACAGGCTGTAACAATGAGAATTAAAGCCTCAGTACCGTCGTGTGTTTCTGCAGATCTGCTGCGCAGCCAGACTTGAAATATTGTGTGCAACTCTGGCCATCACATCTCAAAAAAGGATATGGCAGAACCGGCCCAGCCCCACACCTTATGGCACCAGAGTCGCATAGGGCGAGCTTAGTCTGTGGAAGAAGCCCCTCGTTTTGTCCGTCCTAAATGTCCTTCCAGTTGGTTTCATGGCTGACCCAGCCTGGTTCTAGTGTTGTGAGTGCGGGAGGAAAAACTCCACTGTTTCCACACCATGCCTAATTTTATAAGCCTTGGTCATATCTCCCGATAATTGCCTTTTTTTAAAGCCTTCGCGCCAAGAAGGTGCTCCAGCCCTCTGATCATTTTGATTGCTCTGCTGCTCCATTTCCAGCTCTACCAAGTTGAGGTGAACAGAAATAGGGACTTTTTTTTTCTCCTGAGAGTTGAAGGTGGTTTTCAAAAGAGGACTCCTGGGGAGGCCTGTTTGACTTCCACTGCAGGCCCAGTAGGCTTTGCAGGTGTTCATATTTGTGTGTGTGTGTGTGTGTGTGTGTGTGTGTGTGTGTGTGTGTAAACACCCTTCCAGACCTGTGTTAATCAGAAGTGACAGCAACGTGTCTGTACAGCATGAGAAGCAAATCCCCTCCCAAGCCACTTCCTGTGCTCTTTAAAACGATGAAGCAGGCAGTCTTTTGCAGGCTGGTGGCGGCGGCGACCATTGGAGGTTTTTCTGGAGGGTGCAAGCTCAGCACCCTGCCTGCCAGCATTCTGTCCTCCTGTTAACTGGCCGCTGGGAGAAAAATGGAGTAAGAGCAGGGAGACGGTATCAGCGGCCATGGACGCAGGTGGATCGATATAGCAAATGGCTGTTTAATGGCCTAGATTAAGACAGCACCTCCCTGGGGACAGCAGAGCAGTGAACAAAACACTTCTCCAGCCCACAAATGTTGCTTCCTCGTGAGACAGAGTTGCCTTGCTGGAGGGCGAGGACAGCAACTTTTTAGTTTTTTTTCAGGTGCTCCACATACAACCCCCACTGCTTGTCTTTACAACCTCCTTGTAATATAGGTCAGTGTAACTATCCCCATTTTGCAGGCAGGAGGGCTGAGGTTGAGAGACAGTAGCTTGCTTTTGCAGCAAAGGTGAGATTTGAACTTGGGATTTGCTGGTGGCAAAGCGTGTGTGTTGCTCCTGCGTGGCACAAAGCCGGTTCCTTTTTTCCTGGTCTCACCATTGTAGCCAGAACATGTCACTGGGGTGCATCGGCTGACAGGTTGAACTTAGACCAGGCATATCTGGGTTCAAATCTCTTCAAAATGGGGCTGGTGCAGTGGCCTTGCAGAGGCGGATGAGGCAGGCACGCTTACGCTGACCTCTCTGTGCCGCAGGTAATGAAAATGATGGGGCTGAACAATGCAGTGCACTGGGTGGCCTGGTTCATCACGGGGTTCGTCCAGCTCTCCATCTCGGTCACGGCGCTCACTGCCATCCTCAAGTATGGAAAGGTGCTGATGCACAGCGATGTCTTCATCATTTGGCTCTTCCTCGCCGTCTACGCGGTCGCCACCATCATGTTCTGGTGAGTGGGGTGGGGAAGGAGCCACAAAGGAAGCCACAGAATGTGGGAAGGGGTGCATAAATAAGTGAACATCCTCTGCAAGCTTGGCCAGAGTTGTTATCCCTATATTGTTTTTGTTTTTAAAAAAACGCAGGTTTCTAGACCTTATGGTGCAAAGATTGGAAATCTGTGGCCAATCTCAGAATCGAGATTTTGATCAGGATGCGGGTGGGTAGGTGTCCTGGTTCACAGCTCAGTCTCTTACACCTAGTTCTTGCTTAGATAGGCAGCGCTTCCAAGTTGGGGACTCCTGTAACTGAATAGTCCTTCATACCCATCCCCACCAAAAGTTTGGGGAGCAATTTAAGCTAGAATCCTGGCATAGGCTATTCCTGGCATACTTGCTTTCTGTGCGCAGGGATTTTATGCTTGAAGGTGGGTCCTCGCCTGCCATGGAACGTGGTCCAGTCCAAGCACAGCTTGACCATTTCAGTGAGGGCTAAACGTGAGCCACTGTGCTGTTGTAGTTCTCCACCCTGTAACCCTTCACAATTTTGCATGGATTTGTGTGATCCAAATCCAGCCCTTCTGTGTGTCGCAACAGGGGGATTTCAAACCGTGTGTGTGTGTGTGTGTGTGTGTGTGTGTGTGTGTGTGTGTGTGTGTGTGTGTGTGTGTCTTACCTCCCTCGTCCACCTTCCCTCCTCAGCTTCCTGGTCTCCGTGCTCTATTCCAAGGCCAAGCTCGCTTCAGCCTGCGGTGGCATCATCTACTTCCTCAGCTATGTTCCCTACATGTACGTCGCCATCCGGGAGGAGGTGGCTCACGACAAGATCACCGCCTTTGAGAAGTGCATCGCCGTGAGTCATGAGGCCAACTTGCTCTCTGGGATTCCATGCTTGGGGGACAGCTAGTCAGCAACTGGAAGTTAAATCTGGCCCCTTTTGGGGATACTGCCTGCCTCTTCCTCCCCATTGCCAACTCAGAACCCAAAGGAGAGTTCTGTGGTAGTGCTGGTAAAGGCAGTTGGGAGGGAGGGGGAGGGACCTTGGCCCATTCTCCCCCACCACCACCCCACCCCAATGCGTAATGCTCAAAGCAGCCCTCCAACAAAACCAACTGCTGATCAGTATCGTAGTCCATTTTCCATGTGGGGGCCTTTTCCCTCTTGAGCATACTTAAGGGTTGCTCAGGCTCAGGCTCCCTTATTAAGGATACCGAGGGCCAGCACTTCTTGTTCCTTGCAAACTTCCCTTTCTTGAGAGCATGGTTGACCTTTGTTCAGGCCTGTGTGGATTCCATGACTGCACCACAAGCACACATTTTGGCACTGCCCTGAGAAGTTCTCATTCTTGAGTACAACTTTGATTTTTTTTAAAAATTAATGCAAGTTTCTAGACCTTGGGATAAGCAAGTTGAAAATCTGGTGTGACAATGCTGCTGAACTCTCAGAAGCCAGGGCTGAACCCTAGTTGCACTTCTTAGGGGAAGGGATGGGCTTCAGTGCCCTATATACTGTATATAGAATATGTCCCCTTCCCGGGAGCAGGATAAATATGTGCACAATTTGGGCTGCCAGAATCCTCTCTTCTCTGACTCCAAGCATAAAGAATTTGGTCCAACTAATACCTTCTGAGTCTTCCTGCACACCTCTCTGACTCTCTCTCTCCCCCCCCCCCCCCCCTAGTCTCTCATGTCCACCACGGCCTTTGGGCTTGGCTCCAAGTATTTCGCCCTGTATGAGGTGGCAGGCGTGGGCATCCAGTGGCACACCTTCAGCCAGTCGCCTGTGGAAGGGGACGATTTCAACCTCCTCCTCTCCATGATGATGTTGATCATTGACGCTGTGGTCTATGGGGTGCTGACTTGGTATATTGAGGCTGTACATCCAGGTACGTGGGGGGTGTGTGTGTGTGGGGGGAAGGTGTTCTTGCATGCTTGGATATGTGTCCAATACGTGGACCAGATCCTTGTTCCTTGTTGTAATTCATGCTGTAATTCATGCTCCAGATACAAAACTCATAAACAGCCTGGCAGTGAAGTCCTTGCACGTTTATCTTCTATCTTCCCCCATCCTCTTTCTAGCCTCTCAACAACCCTGCAAGGTTAGATTCAGCTGAAAGAGAACAACTGGCCCAATGAGCTTTATAACTGGGGTGGGGATTCTCCTCCTACTCTAACAGCCTTTTACCCCACTGGCTCCCAGAACATCAGCATATGGCTGTTAGAAGTTAATGACACTTCCATCTGCTTCAAAGCATACAAGAGCAGTCACTCTTGCATTTGTCAAAAAGTTTTCCTGCCTGATCGCCTGTGGCGATACTTCCTTATCACAGAAGGTGTGCAGGCAAGTGGATATTTACAGTCCTGTAACAAACTGCACCTTGCTCAGCTTAACTAGCTGTAGATATGATAATATCTGAGGCACCTGGAGCCTGTAGCACAGACCGTATCTCCAACTGCCAGGGGGCACAAGGACTGCTTCTGTGAGCTGGCATCTTCACTGTTCTCCTACCCCAGAGTCTATCTGTGACTCCTTCTGTCCCCTTTCTTTAGAGGGAGAGGCAGCTGGAACCTGGGCTATGACATTGGCTGCCATGATCACCTCCACTTACCCCATGCGTTGGGAGCATAGAATTCCCATCTTGTATTGCCTTCCTTGGTTTCGGTGCATTTCCAAGTTCAATTCAAAGTCTTTGGTTATAACTTTTAAAGCTCTTAACTAGGCAATTTAAAGGACAGTCTCTCCAGGTGAATTTGGCTGGCTGCTTCATTCATCATCTGAGACTCTGCTCCATCTTCCCCCTTTATTCTTAAGTTTGTTGTGAGGCTGGGAAAAATGCATGACAGGGCCTTCTTGGTCACAGCCCCCAGGCTTTGGAACTCTCTTCCCTTAGAGGGCCCACTTGGCACCCTCATTGGTGACTCTGCACTGACTGAAAACATTTTGTTTGTTTCAGCAGGCATTTCAGTTAAACCCCCTCATAAGTGTGTTCTCTTTCCCCCCTCTTTGTTCAGCTGGTTTCTCAAGTAGATTTGTTTGTTTGTTTTTGGTTATTTGGATTGTTGCTTAGTCTTTGTTGTGATACTTTTGATGACTTGATTGTTGTATTTGTGTGTTTAAGTGATGTAAGCCATCTGGGGAGAGGAGCACCTCTTCAGGGGCAGAACGGTGGGGTATAAATCGCCCGCTAAAATAAATGCACACGTCACTTTTATAGGGTCGTAAGAATAGCATCATAACATACATGAAGCACAATAGCATCATTGCTTGCTCAGAAAGTGCTATACAAACGTTAGTCATTTTTATTATGTGTGGGGGGAAAAAAATCAAGAACAGGCTGGAAACGAGGAGGTCCCCAGTTGTGTCCTCACCAGTTCCTGGCATGCAGATCTTGCCTGCTACTCAGCCATGCTACTCTCATGTCCTGTATTATTCCCCTCTCAGGAATGTACGGCCTGCCGCGGCCCTGGTATTTCCCGCTCCAGAAGTCCTACTGGCTGGGGAATGGGCGCACTGAGACGTGGGAGTGGACGTGGCCCTGGTCACGGACCACCCGCCTGAGCGTCATGGAAGAAGATCAAGCTTGCGCCATGGAGAACAGGAGGCTGGGTAAGACACAGTGGTGGAAACTTTCTTGAGTTAGTGGCAACTGCGGGAGGAACATGGTCCAGTTTGGGACAGCAGCAGGGTGGGTGAGGGGATTTTTAACCCTTTGCTCTCGCCACGATCCCAACATGGATGCCCTCCCCCCACCACCTCCAATTGCTGTTTGACCTGGGAGGAAAGCTCCTATTTGGCCCCAAGTCTTCTGCAAATACTTAAGGAACCTGAACCCTATTCCTGGCTGTCCTTTAATCTCAGGCTTGGGACCTCTGTCTTAAAGAGATGGATTCATTTTGGGAACATTTTGTTTTGCGGATAGGATCTTATTTTAGAGATACTGCTGAACTTTCAGCCAATTAGTTTTTGTAGGTGAGTAGCCTTCTGGGAGAAAAGGTGAAACATTTTCTCTTCACACCTTTCATTATTTTATAAGCCCATATCCCGTCCCACTTTGGTGGGGTCAAAATAGAGAAGAACGTCCTAAAATATTTGCTTTGTATAAAATGAAACCTTTTTAAATAAAGTTAGTTTTAACTGTGGAACTCATTGTCTCATGCATTTTACACATGAATTGCATGTGCTGCATTGGATGCTACCTGCAATCTTAGGTAAAAAATTCCAATCAGAATTGAGTCTAATTCATGCATCTTAAGATGACTGCAAATTGCGGGCTGCTTTGGGGCTTCTGTGTCATGTCCAGCCTCTTTCCCTTGCCTCCAGTTTTGCTCTATATCCAGCCTAAAGAAGAGTTCTAAGACCTTCAGAACGTTGCTCACTACTTTGACGTTTTAGTTGGTCCTAATCAAGATCTTACCTTATCGTGACTGTTCATTTTTTTTTCCTTACGGACTGAAAGTTGGCCGCCTGTCCCTTTTTATATGTGTTGGGAAGTTATTTGCACGCTATTGTTGTTGTAACAATGCTGGCTAGTAACCAGCGAGCATCCGTGTTTGTCTTGATTGGTTCCATGTGCAGAGGAGACCCGTGGCATTGAGGAGGAGCCAACCCACCTCCCTCTGGTGGTTTGCGTGGACAAGCTGACCAAAATCTACAAGACGGACAAAAAGCTGGCCTTGAACAAGCTGAGTCTCAACCTGTATGAGAACCAGGTGGTGTCCTTCTTGGGCCACAATGGGGCCGGCAAAACGACAACCATGTGAGTGGGTGTCCAGGAGCATCAGTGCCATGGTGCCAGTGGACTGGGTTGGAATCGGGGCAGGAGGTTCCATCTGAAAGCTGCTAAATCTGGCCATTGTAGGAGTGATCAGGGAACAAGCGAACAGCCCTGATGAATTTCATCAGTCAAGGATACCTTCAATGTGGAGTGGATCTGGGGAAGCTGTAAATGGAGCTGGGCCAAAGTTTCCAAAGGTTTGGCATAATTGGGGTTGGGGGCGGCGACCTTGGGGGAAACGGCAGGGGTGAAACTACAGTACCTCATAACTTCCACATTTTCAGGATGGGGTGCAATTTGCAAGAGAGGTGAAACTGACATTCTTTTTGACTGGTGGCTGCCATCTTTTTCCCAGAATGCCCTGGAAAGATGCTATGTTAAAGTAGCATCATTCCTGGAGGAAAATGATTGGCCATGTGCCAGGTGGAGCCTCTCGTTTTGCAGGCAGCAGCTTCCTGACGACATCCCCACCTTCCTTCCTTCCCACTCAGGTCTATCCTGACAGGCCTCTTCCCTCCGACCTCTGGCTCTGCCACTATTTACGGCCATGACATCCGGACAGAGATGGACGAGATCCGGAAGAACTTGGGCATGTGCCCCCAGCACAATGTCCTTTTCGACAAGCTGACTGTAGAGGAGCACCTGTGGTTCTACTCCCAACTAAAGAGCATGGCGGAAGAGGAGATACGCAAAGAGATGGACAAGTAGGCGCCTGGCCCTGCCTCTCTTCCAAGACTTTGCTGGGAGTGGGAGGCAGTGGGCTCCTAGGAAGCTTGCATCAGAAGACGTTTGGCTGCATCTGGCCATCCTGGGCCACCGTAGTCAGAGAATCCAGTCTGGGTGCATAGAATGCTCTCTGCCCCTCACAGTTTGCAGGGGCCCGTTGATGCGTCCTGCCCAAGGACCCCTGTAGCCAGCCCCGGACACATCTGCTTTTGTGTTCCTCTAGGATGATTGAGGACCTGGAGCTGACCCACAAATGCCACTCCTTGGTGCAGACACTGTCGGGCGGAATGAAGAGGAAACTGTCAGTGGCCATTGCCTTTGTTGGCGGATCTCGGGCCGTCATTCTGGACGAGCCCACTGCTGGCGTGGACCCCTACGCAAGGAGGGCAATTTGGGACCTCATCCTCAAATATAAACAAGGTGAGCAAGATGGGGGTGTGAATGTGCACATGTGCTGCCTTACAGACAGAGGCATTGGTCACAACATTTTTGCCTCTCCAGCAGCACACAGCTTGGTTAGCTTGCTCAGGTTATCTAGAGCTATCTAGAAAGCAGGTCTCTTACCTTGAGGTGTGCCTGCTGTCTCTTGACAGTGCATTTTCATCTGGATTAATCTCAGAACTGCTCAGCCTGAGACTACCTGGTTTACTTTTTTAAGTAAAAAAGGTGTTTAAAGTGTTTTTTCTAAACAACCCACCTCACTGTCAGTAAACCAGGTAGTTTACTGACAGTGAGGTGGGTTGTTTAGAAAATGTTCTAATGCTGACAGGATCCAATTTAGAAGTACTTTTTGATTGTTTTGTTAGCAGCACTTAAAAAAAAAAAAAGCCCACCATGAAGTGGTGTAACTATCCCAACTCGTTTTCCAATGGTCAGAAGAAGTTGGCATGAAATACAGAGTTGCCCTTAATGTGGTTTATATTTGGGCACATTCGAAGCCTGACTTCTGGCTACAAAGCAAGTGTCTGAGCTGTGAGCTTCTCATCTCTGTGCGGAGAGCCCCATTTGCTGTTAGAAGTGAACTGGCTTTCCATTCTAAGCTAGATGTGCCCATAAAGACTGCAACGGTGCAAGTCTGTTTTTGCCGGGTACCACGTCCTTCCTGCTGCCCCCATCACCGGTTCTCTTTCCCCAGGAAGGACCATCCTCCTCTCTACACATCACATGGATGAAGCTGATCTCCTTGGCGACCGCATCGCCATAATCTCGCATGGGAAGCTGAAGTGCTGTGGCTCCCCCCTATTCCTGAAGAGCACCTATGGCGATGGGTACAAGCTCACCGTCGTCAAGAAGCAATCGGATTCCCGAACCAACATGGGTCAGTATGGCCACCCTGGCTTGCTTCCCTCCCAGCAACCCTTGCTGGGACCCTTGTAACAGGAAGAGGGAGCTGTTGGAGAATTGAAAAAGTAGTCTGAAAAAGTAGTTTGAGTCTTAAATTCCTTGTTGGTTCATCCTCAACTTCTAGTAAGAGGCAAAGTGCCTGTGTACGTGGAGATGTCCTGTAGCTATAACAGCCGTCTTGTTAGAGCCTGAACTGGAAAAATCAGCTATGTTGGATGACCCCAACTTGGTGGTGGTGGTGGTGGAGATTGTGAAAGCAATTCTCTCCATCCTCTCTCTCTCTCTCTCAACACCACTCTTCCTTTTGCATTCCCATCACCCTCAAGTTATCTCTCTTCTCCCCCCCCCCCCCCCCGTCTAAACTTGAAGTACCAAATGGTTTCAGACTTTCTCTACAGGGTAGGTGCTTCAGTACCATGATAGAGGAACACAGGAAATCGTTGTCAACCGAGTCAGACCGTTCATCCCTCTAGCTCATGTCTGACAGCATCCCCCAGGAGACTGACGGCATCCCCCAGGGCTTAGGCAGGGATCTTCCCCAGCCCTGTCTGGATATTCTGCCAGGGACTGGGACTGTGGCTCTGCCATTGAGCTATGGGTGCTCCTGATCATTTTAGGTGCCTTGTTCTGCACCGTTTCCAGCTCTGCACCCTTTCTGTTTTGGGGGGTGAGGAGATGGGCTTGGTCCCTTCTGAGCTTTTCCCACTGGCCTTGTTGTCTGTCCTGAATTCCTTTCCTGTCTTGTCTTATTTACCTGCCCCATGCCCGCAAACCCCAATAGCACTGTCTGTGTTGCAAGGTGCACGCTGGCTTGAGCAATGCGCGGTCTCTCCCTTTTGCGCAGACTCTGGACAGCTGCACAGCCCTTCTTCTCACTCTTCCGTCAGCCCCTGCTCCGAAGTGCGGGTCACGCAGTTCATCAAGAAGTACGTGACTTCGTGCCTCCTCATCTCTGACACCAACACAGAGCTCTCCTACATCCTCCCCAGTGAGGCAGTCAAGAAAGGATGTTTTGAGAGGCTCTTTCAGGTACTGGTCTGCGTAAGCAGGGAGTTTGATGCGGTGAGGGAGCTAAAGGAAGTGGTGGGCAGATGGCGTTTGTGTTAGGCTTGGATCTGTAGCCCTCCTCCCATCTCGGGGGTTTGGGCCTGGAAATACAAATCCTGGCTACACAACAGAGTAAACAACAAAAAGATATTTTCAAGAGGTTTAAACATTAGAAAGCTGCTGTTGGCTTTTGATGCTTCTTCCCAACAAACTAGTCTAAAGAAGATGCGCACCCTCGACATGTCACAAGAGGAGAATGGCATAATTGCAGTGTATGTGCCAAGTGCATCTTTCTGGCTGCTTTTGCTGCTCAAATTGGTAGCTTATTGCGTTGTGTGTGCAAGAGGGATGCTTTGATGTGGTTATACCGACAGCAGGTGGATTTTGAGGTGGGCTTTGCCAGAACCAGCTCCAATTATTTTTATACGTGTGGTTCCCTATCCTTCCTCTCCTCCCCCAGCATCTGGAGCACAACTTGGAGGATCTGAACCTGACCAGTTTTGGCCTGATGGACACCACCCTTGAAGAAGTCTTCCTCAAAGTCTCGGAAGAGGACCACTCTCTGGAGAATAGTGATGCAGGTATGAACTGGAGCTGCCTTCCTGTTGTCCCAAGAGGCTGAACTAGCCACCGGCTCTTGGCTGCCAGTAGGTTACTCAGCTGTGGGGAGCTGCCTTTTATGGACCCTTGTCTGCTTTGACTGGCAGCAGCTCCCCAGGGTTTCAGACAGGAGTCTTCCCAGGCCTACCCAGAGCTGCTGCCAGGGGTGGAACCCGGGACATCCTGCTTGCAAAGGAGCGACTCTACCACTGAGCATGTGCCCCCATTCCGTGTCCTTGAAAAAAGGGTTGCCAAGCATGGTGGAGGCAGTGGCAGTGGTGGCCGTCCGTCTGTGTCACATGAGCTGGAACTAGGTGTGGCGGCAGACATGCTGCTACCACCAGAACCAGCAGCTCTGTGACCCCTTCTTTCTCCAGGGATGCTCAAGGCGTGATATGGCGTGAAATGATCACGCCGTGGGTTTTCTCTGTCCTTGCAAGCCCCACCCACCCCAAGAGGCAGGCAAGGAACCTTGTAGCGGGATGATGTTGTGTAGCGCAGCATCCACTTGGCTGAAAAAGTCCATCAGAAGAAGATAAAGTATCCCAAAGAAATGTTGGTATCTTAGGCATCTGCACTAGCTAGCACTAGTTGGTTTCACTAACTTTCAACTCTTGCTCCCTTGTAGACATGAAAGAGTCCAAGAAGGATGCCCTCCTGCTGCCCACCCCTCAGCTGGGCCCGAAACCCGAAGCCAACAGAGACGCCCTCCTGGTCCCAGAGACACTGGCGAAGCCAGAGGCAGACCGCAGCAACCTGCTCTCTTGCTCCAAGCTGGCCCAGTCCCAGATGTCGCTGCACTCGGCGTCCTCGGCAGGTTCCGTGCGAGGCGATGAAGGTGGGGCTTATTCGGAGTTCTATGGGGATTACGCTCCGTTGTTTGATAAGCCTCAAGACCCTGATAACATCAGTCTGCAAGGTTTGTAAGATGCTGCGTGAGAGGCCTTGCGTTTTCCCTGGCTTGGGGAGCAGAGGGGGAGGGCAGGTGGGAAGCTACTGTGATACCTGGAAACCGTAAGATCTGGGGTTTCTTAACTTCCAAGTGAAACTCGGTGTAATGGAGATTTAATTAAGATGGCACCCAATTTGGAAAAAAAAGAAGTCAATGTTATTGTTTGATAAATCATTCTGTTAAATATAACTTGTTATAATAACAGGTGATAATGCCCTCCAAGTGCACTGTGTATGAGCAAAAACCAATTGTCCTGGTTTTACTTTAAATGGGGCACATATGTTGTCTTAGTGAGTGCTGTTTAGAGGCATTCCCTCCTGTGCATGAGAGAACAGGAAATGTCTCTCAAGACTATGCTTGGTGTGTGTGTGTGTGTGTGTGTTTGTGTGTGTGTGTGTGTGTGTAATGGGCATTATCTCAGAAGAGGTATACCCTGAGAAAGAGGGGGAATGCCTCTTTGAAGATGGTACCAGCCAGCTAGTGGCTCTGCATGATGATGCATCTGTGTGTCACAACAGGCAACATCTCAGAAGAGTCATTCCTCCTGCTTGACGAGACAACCGGGCATGCCTCTCCTAAAATGGCATCTGCCATTTGCATGTTTTATAAGCACTTATTTTAAAAAACCCTCTTTTTTTTAAGCGCTAATTTTTAAAAAAAGATCTCGGGGAATCTCTGAGATCAAATAAGATCACTTTGCTAGATCTACTGTGCCAGCTGCCTTGGGGTTGGTGGTGTTTGCTGATAGATATTGCTGTACAAGGTGCTTTGCAAAGAGACGGGTTGCTGCTCGAAGGATTTTCCAGTCTAACTTTTATAGTGGGGAAGACCACAGAAGGGGCAAGAGTGGCGAGCACCAGAGGCGTCGTCTGATCTGTGGCGGTGGGGCGGTGGGCCCCAGGGCATTGGGGCGGAAGGGCTGGGGGGGGCGGGAGGCTCCTTAAGTTTCGTTTTTGTTGTGGCCTTTTTTCGGGTTTTAAAAACCTTTTTAGGGGTTTTTTTAGCACTAGCGCGGGGCTTGTAATCTTTAGTGTATGCTTTGAGCCACTTCTCTGTATTTTAGGAGCCCCCAGCGACGACCTACTCCAGCGCGACGATGTCTTCCGGGGCGCAGATCGTTCCTCTGCTCTGCCCCTGCCGCGAACTCTGTAAAGCGCCCAGCAGCGCTTTTTAGAGAGTCCACGCATGCGCAGGACGACGATGTTTCCAATCGTCGTCCTGCGCATGCTTGGACTCTCTAAAAAGCGCTGCTGGGCGCTTTACAGAGTTCGCGGCAGGGGCAGAGCAGAGGAACGATCTGCGCCCCGGAAGACATCGTCGCGCTGGAGTAGGTCGTCGCTGGAGGCTCTTAAAATACAGATAAGTGGCTCAAAGCATACACTAAAGATTACAAGCCCCGCGCTAGTGCTAAAAAAACCCCTAAAAAGGTTTTTAAAACCCGAAAAAAGGCCACAACAAAAACGAAACTTAAAGAGCCTCAAACACAAAAAGCGGGTTGCCTTTCGTTGAACCTAGCCAGGGGCTAGGGCAGAGAGAGAGAGAGAGAGGAAGCAGAAGCATGGGGAACCGTGCAAAATTTGTAAAAACACACACAAAAATTTAATTTAAATAGTAAATACATATTCCATTACAGAAAAAAAGGATATTCCACACTCATACAACCATGAAAACTTTTAATAGCTTTTTAAAAGATCAGGATGTTGGGTGAGAGGACCTTAGTTCCCATTAGGAAGGCAAATCAGTCTTCTATCGTGGACAGAGATGGTAAATGCTAGTTTTACCCTTTATGTCCCCACACTTTTATTTAAATAACCTGTTATGGTATCCACAAAAGGCAGAGAACTGTGACTGTTGGCGGGGGCGGGGACAGTGGCGGCGCCACGCCGTGGGGCGTCAAGGGTTACGGCCGCGCGTTTTTATGGGGGGGCGTCAAGGGTTTGGGCCACGGTTGAAAAATGGTCTGGCTACTCCTCTGGCGAGCACATGTGAAGGTCACTCTAAATAAATGTGAGAAGGTGCCGTTCTTAAGAGTTGTGTCAATGCCGCTTTGTGGGGCACTGCTCATGCAGACCCACGTTCTGTCTTCATTGTGGGGCTTCTCTCCCGAGACTGAGGGCTTCTCCTCTGTCCCCAGATACCATTCTTTTCCTGTGGGTGTGAATTGTGTACCTGCTGTTGTCCATCATTGTTTCCATCTGCTTGGGGGGGGGGGGGAAGAGAGATCAGATTTGGGTGTCCCATGAGAGAGAGAGAGAGGCCTCAGTCTTTTTTCGTGTCTCCCCTTTGCTCTCCCCCACTGCAGACCAAGAGGCTGACTCCGAAGAGCCCACACTGGCCGGCCAAGGGAGTTTCAAGCTAGAAGGCTCCTGGCTCAAACTTCGCCAGTTCCACGGGCTGATCGTCAAACGCTTCCATTGCGCCAAGCGCAACACCAAGGCGCTCTTCTCCCAGATCCTGCTCCCTGCCTTCTTTGTCTGTGTGGCTATGACAGTGGCTCTCTCCGTGCCCGAGATAGGTATGTGCAAGTCGTCCCACCACATGCCCTGCCGCTCAGCCATCCTGGAATGTAGGAGGCTGGATTAAACGCCAGGTCTGTCTGTGTCTCCATCTACGCTTAACTCCTCGCTCAGAGCTGCGACTCTGAAATGTCAGGCGGGAGGGGGTAGAAAGGCCACTGCTTTTGAAAACTGGGGTCTCCCAGCACGTGGCCAGCAATGGCATTGCTACGAGAGTGTGAATCCCGACAGCTGCTTTGCTGTGCAAAATTTGCACAGAGCCACTTCCCTCCACGCAACAGCAGCCTCCAGGCCTAGTTCAGACAATCGTTGTCCAGCAAAATGGCAAGGTTGGGAGCTGAAGAAAACTGGGGCAAGGTGGGTGGAGGCGCTGTCCCGAGGAGAGTATTAGGTCTTCTCCCACCTTCCTGGGTTCAGCCCCCCATTTTAGCACCTGAGGCGGGTGTCCCAATATGGCACCAGAGGTCCAGGGCTGCAGCTGACAGATGTTGTGTTTTTTTTTTTTCTTCGCTTGTTCCACAGGAGACCTGCCTCCCCTCATCCTCTCACCGTCCCAGTATCATAATTACACCCAACCCAAGGGAAACTTCATCCCCTACGCCAATGAGGAGCGGCATGACTACCGGTGCGCCCCCAGTTCTCTCTGTGCCTCTTTTGGATTGCCAAGTCCAGACCCAGAGAGGGCTCTGGCAGCTGCTTTTTTTTTTTTTTTAAGGGATGCCTAGGAGGGAGAATTTGTATCAGGTCCAACTTCTCCCACCACCACAACTCTGTGATGGGAAAAGAGGATTTCACAAAAGTGTTTCTCCTGGGCAGCACTTCAACTGGTGCTGACTCTTCTCAGTCAGACTGGGAAGGGTGATTGATCTTACTAGGTAAATGAAGCCTCCGGTTTTAGGGGTAGTATATCTCAGAGTAATTGATAATGGGGCTGCTTCCTGTCTCATAAACCTCTCAAGGGATAGAGGGCTGGGCTAAATAGACCTTCTGGTCTTGTCTGGCCTGAAACTGCTTCTGTTCTTTGGAAGGTCTTCGAGCTCCCACTCTAACGGTCTCTCCCCTTCACTATGCGCACCTTGCAGACTCAAGCTGTCGCCTGATGCAAGCCCCCAGCAGGTAGTCGGGACCTTCCACCTGCCCTCGGGGGTGGGGGCCACCTGTGTGCTGAAGACGGCGTTCAACAGCACCTTGGACCAGCTGGTCCAGACGCTGAATCTGAACAGCAACGAGTCAAAGATGCTGGCGGCCAAGTACTTCGATGCCATGTGCGTGGACTCCTTCACCCAGGGCCTGCCCCTCTCCAACTTCGTGCCGCCCCCTCCGTCCCCTGCCCCCTCAGACTACCCCTTCTCCCTGGACGAGGACTTGCTGCGGGCCTGGAACTCCACCACCTACCCTTCCTCTGTCAAAGGTGAGGACACGGGACTGCCCTGGCAGGGGTGGAAATGCCAGGTAGTTGGCAGCAGACAGTATTACTGTTCAGGATATTTCAGAGGAACAGTGGAGAAGCAGCACTGCCCGATGCTGTTAACCATGGTTCCGTTTCATGGCTCCGTTTCACCTGCCGCTTAGCTAGAGGGGAGTGCCACCAACTTGGGGCTGTTAACAGTGAAACTGTGTTGGCGCTCATAACGGAAGACAATTAAGTAGTCCTACCTTCAGTGGGTGCGATGGGTAGATTAATTGCCTGAAGCTTTAATAGGCACCAGTTTTAATCGGCGTTGCTGTCATTTGCTCACAGAGATGGTCACCTCTGCCCCGTCCCTGCCTAGCATCATCCATGAGCCCATCAAGTGCACTTGCTCCATGCAGGGCACTGGCTTCTCCTGCCCCAGCGGGGTTGGAGGCCACCCGCCCCAGATGAAGGTGGTGACGGGCGACATCTTGGTGGACATCACCGGGCGCAACGTCTCTGAGTACCTGCTGTACACGTCGGACCGCTTTCGGCTACACAGGTGTGTGGGGCAGAGGAGGCGAGACCTCCTCCTGCATCACGTTGCTTCAGGGGGGTCTGTCTGGGGAGAGCAGAGGCGTGTCCCAGTCCTCTTCCCTTAGGCAAATGGGTCTCCTGTTTGCTCTAAAATCGGATGTGTTGGGTGCCCTTGACGCTCCGTTCTGCACTCCTTGCTCTTGCAGGTATGGTGCGGTGACCTTTGGCAATATCCAGAAATCCATCCCAGCATCCTTTGGGGTCAAAGCTCCTCCCATGGTCCGGAAAATTGCTGTCCGGAGAACTGCCCAGGTAGGAGGCTCAGTTGTGCTTGCAGGCTGCTAGAGACAGAATTCTGAGCGTCTGTATCATTAAACAGTGTTTTTTATCGTCCACCCTGAGCTCCGTTAAAGATCCCAGGGATGGGAGCACATCTTTGTTCTGAGAGAATCAATCCATCTCTTTCTCTCCCTCCAGGTTTTCTACAACAACAAGGGCTATCACAGCATGCCCACTTACCTCAACACCCTCAATAACGCCATCCTCCGCGCCAATCTGCCCAAGAGCAGGGGGAACCCTGCAGCCTATGGTGAGCCAGCCAGCACCTTGGGGTTGCAATTGGGGAGAGATTCCATTCGGCAGAAAAGGCTCGGGATTGGGCAGTGAGAGAGTAGATACAGGTGGGCCCCCATATCCGCTGGGGATATGTTCCAGGCCCCTCCGTGGATACTTGAAACCGTGGATAAGAGCGAACACCCCCTCCATGGTTTCCTGAGGGGCCCCCCCACCCTGCCTCCTCTGCAGGCAGGCATGCTTGCCCCCCCCCCCCCGCTCTTTTTCTTTCAGCAAGCTTTGTTTCTTCCTTAAAACAAACAGAGAAGCAGCCTCCATTGCGGGCAAGTAGAACGAGACTAAGTCCTAGAGTGGCTCTGCAAGGTTTCTGTTAACCTTGCAGAGCCTCTCTAGTACTTAGTCTTGTTCTACTTGCCTGTAATAAGCTTCTCCTGTTTCTTTAAGGAAGAAACGAAGCTTACTGGGAAAATAGTAAAAGCCTGGGGGGTCCCCACGATCCGTGGATAACTGAAACCGTGGATAGCGAATCAGTGGATATGGGGGCCCACCTGTATATTGGTTTGCTAGCTCTTTGCTTGTAGATTTCAACAGATTGTTTTGGTGTCTTATCTGAGGCGATGACGATCCATTGAATGTGCTAAATCTGTAGCTGCCTTTTCCTGTCTGGCCCCAAACTGCAGGGTACAAGACAGCTCATATAATACCTGTCCTTTTCTTTGTATGCTCCAGGTATCACCTTGACCAACCATCCCATGAACAAGACCAGTGCCAGTCTCTCTCTCGATTACCTGTAGGTGTCTGTGTGTGTGTGTGTGTGTGTGTGTGTGTGTGTGTGTGTGTGTGTGTGTTCTAAAATTTGCTCTTTGACAAGCATCTTCAAGTAGAGAATGAAATACAGCCACATTCCAATTTAAAAATATACCGTTTTAACATTTTTAAAAAAAAAACGTTTGGACTAAAGTAATTTAAGTGAGAGACTGCAGACTTTAAACTGCTCCCAGCCATCTACAATTGAGAAGCAAAGTTCCCTCCAACCAAGTGAGCCGGGCAGATGTCTTACCAGGGATGGGTCATGGAGTTGCTCTGAGAGGTGGGAGAGATCCTGGCTTGGACTGGGGTTGGGAGTAGGGGAGTTAAGAAAACATGCAGGGCAAATGGGAGAAATTCAGTCTTTGAGAGAGCCTTACCAACTCGCCTGACCAACAGCTGAAGCAAATACTCAATGCGCTGGCGCCCTGTGTGGTTCTTTGGACTATAAGAGGGAGGACCCTGCACTCCATGTACTGGGACGAGGGGGTTAGGGCCAGACTCAGCAGAGTAGCCTCTGTCTCCCCTCACTTGCATTGGGGTTTGCAAAAGGAATGCGCAATTCTGCATGTGGCACTGCAGCCCAGTGGAAAAACATGGTATGGATTAAGCATCTGCCATTTTAATTATCAAATTAGCCAAGTTCCAAACTTTAGGTGCTTTTTTTTTTTTCAAAACACTGAAGGACATGTGAACGGCTGCCACTTTAATAAACAAAAGCCACCACTCCTTGTTGCAAATAAATGTGTGCTCCTTGCAGCTTTCCCTCGTAGCTTGTATCGGGTAATGACATCGCTCCACCTGAATCGTGGTCTCATTTTCCTCTCGCTGCCTGTAGCCTCCAGGGCACCGACGTGGTGATTGCCATCTTCATCATCGTGGCCATGTCCTTCGTGCCAGCCAGCTTCGTGGTTTTCCTGGTGGCTGAGAAGTCCACGAAAGCCAAGCACCTCCAGTTTGTGAGCGGCTGCGATCCCGTGATCTACTGGCTGGCAAACTACGTCTGGGACATGGTACTGTTGCACAGGGGCTGTGTGGGAGGTCTGAGCAAGACAGGCAGTCCTTGGGTAGCTGGGCTGGGGAAGGAACTCTGCATGATCCACTGGAGAGCTCCAGTCAGCCAGGATGTTCGCTGTTGGACGGGGGAAAGGCCCTTAGTCTGATTCTGGGGGTGGGTGGCAGTTCCTTTTTAAGAACTCTCCCTTCACCTCTTCCTTTTTTCTTTTTCAGCTGAACTACCTGGTGCCAGCTACCTGTTGCATCATCATCCTCTTTGTATTCGATCTGCCGGCGTACACATCCCCCACCAACTTCCCAGCCGTCCTCTCCCTCTTCCTCCTCTATGGGTACGTTAGCGTTAAAAGCAATGCTATGGTCCAGTTTTGTAGACGTGAAAATCCGGTGTCATCTCGGGGCAAGCAAGAGAGAGCCTCCATGTTCAGAGACTGTCTACCCCAGGGCACCTGATGCTGGGGACATAAAACTGGGAGGGCCCTGTTGCCTTTATGCCCAGCTTGTGGGCTTCTCACTGGGGCATCTGGTTGGCCATAGTGAGAAAACGGGAGAGCTGTTCTTAAGGTTAGTGTCTCTCCCCTCCAGCTGGTCGATTACGCCCATCATGTACCCGGCTTCCTTCTGGTTTGAGGTTCCAAGCTCGGCTTATGTCTTCCTGATTGTCATCAATCTCTTCATCGGCATCACCGCTACAGTGGCCACCTTCCTCCTGCAGCTCTTTGAGCACGATAAGGTGAGTGGGACCGTGCCAGGGACTGGAGGAAAAAGAATGGCTTGGCACACCCAACTCTCCAGCTCTACACATGCTGTAGGGAAGAGCCAGTGTGGTGGCCACAAGGCTGGACCTGGACCAGGAAGACTCTGGCTCTGCAGTGAGGGTTGCTGGAGGGGCCTGGACAAGACTCTCTCAATTGGTTGACTGGATTGTCTGCCTCTGGTTACCCCACCTCAGGAAGGAAACTGTCATCCCCAAAAAGGATGTTGAGTTCATAAACCACCTTGAGCTTTCTTTTTAGGTTTGGAAAGGCAGGATTATAACTCCCTTTATGTAAATTGTACAGCTAGAAAACAGGCAGAAATGGCCAGGGGATTGGATTGCCTTCCCTACAAACAGAGGCTACAGCATTTGGGGGCTTTTAGTGTCGTAGAAAGATGCAATAAAGCTTTGTAAAACGATACGTGGTCAGGAGAAAAAGGTGTATGTTTGGTGTATGTTTTCTCTCCAAATACCTGACCTCAGTGTCCATCTGACGAAATGGATTTAGCAGTAGATATTCAGGACAGACGAGAGGGAGTCCCCCTTCACAGGATGCATAATTGATTTCTGGATCTCACTGCAGCTGGTTTGGTTGGTTTTAAAAGGGGCAGTTGACCCGTTGGTGACGGAATGGGCTGATCAGTCATGACAGCTCCACGGAGCCTCCATCTTCAAAGTGTGCCTTTTGCACCCTGGGGAACAAGTAATGGGAGAGGCCGCCACCTTCCTGCCCTGGTTGCAGATAATTCTTGGGAATATCTGACTGGCCCTGGTGGAAAATGGGGTGCTAGATTAGAGGGCCTTGTGGTCTGATCCAGCAAGGCTGTTCTTACGTTTTGGGGTTTCTTAAATTAGGATCTGAAGGTTGTGAATAGCTACTTGAAAAGCTGCTTCCTCATCTTCCCAAACTACAACCTGGGCCACGGACTGATGGAGATGGCCTACAACGAGTATATCAATGAGTACTATGCCAAGATCGGTAAGTTTTTCCCATCGGGCCCAAGACCCCAGTCCCTGGATTCCAAAAAAGAAGAAAGGACCGGAGTGGGAGAAGAAGTGTAGAAGAGTGATCTCCACACTTCCTTTTCAACTCGGGGAGCAGGGAGGTGAGGAATGCCGAGTGACTTGCCTGAGTAGACAGAGGCTGTAGGTCATTATTCCTGACCTGAGGCAGTTGCCTCAGTCGCTCTCAAAGATGGACCGGTCTTGGTTTCTTGATCAACTTAAGCACTCTAGCAGCCTCCCAATCTCCAATATGTGTGTCTGACTTCTGCCGCTGGGACCGTAGTTCCAGAACCCACTTCTTTCTCAGGATTTAGTCCTGGGACATAGGAGGCAAAAATTAAGAGAGAAGGGTTTTTTGTTGTTTTTTTGAGCATGCAAAGAGTTTCTTTCTATCTACTTAAGTAATGTCTGTTGGCATCCATGTCTCGGAGGGGGCTTGGTGTGGGTTTGAGCCCCACTATCGTTGGAGAAATCAAGCACCAGCACTTGCAAATTAAACTGGAGAAACAGTTCAGCAATGGCTATATGGCTCACGAGCTGCTAGGAGATGAGTTTTAGGTCTCAGTCTTCGCCCCATTCCAAAGATTTGCTGCTCTTTCTGGGAAATAGGCACTGTTTAGCCATTGGCTCTGTCCTTATCCCTCCCCAACCTTAGGGCAATTTGACAAGATGAAGTCGCCGTTTGAGTGGGACATCGTGACCCGGGGCTTGGTGGCCATGACGATTGAAGGCTTTGTGGGATTCTTCATCACCATCATGTGCCAGTATAACTTCCTCCGGAAACCACAGTGAGTGCCCAGCTGGTATGGGGCAAGGAGTGTAACTTCCCCACCACCACCACCCTCTCGGGCATTGGCAAATGTCTTCGTGATGGGGAGGGAAATGCAGGGGCTTCTTGGCTTCAGGTCAGAACCTTCATCGTCGGCTTGGTTGCAGCCTTAACTGTCTCACGGAAAAAAGGCAGAGGGTGGGATCTAGAAAGGTTAAAGGCTACTGGGCTAACTGACCTCTCTCAAATGTTAAACATTCACGGCAAAAGCAATTCAGACTTGACAAAATCTGTCCAAAATGTGGCCCCGTTTCTGGGGTCAGAGCAAAGGAGCCTTCTTTGGCCATTTGCACCCCAGAACCTCACTCTGCACCCTGCTTCCCCCCTCTCCCCTCCTCACAGGCGTCTTCCTGTGTCCACCAAACCCATTGAAGATGACGTGGATGTTGCAAACGAGCGGCATCGAGTCTTGCGGGGAGATGCTGACAACGACATGCTCAAGATCGAGAACCTCACCAAGGTTGGGGCACTTCTCTCGAACCCTGTTGGGCCTGTGTGTGTGTGGGGGGGGGGGCTGTCTGACTGAGTGAGCCAGAAGCGGCTGCAGTTTCCAAAAATAGACAGGGGTTGAGTTCCAGAGCAGCACACAAGGATCAGAGGGGCCAGAGACAAGTTCATGGTCGAAACCACGTAGGGTTAAAGATTCAGGGGGACCGATGCTTAGACAGTGTCCTTGCACCAGAGGTGAGTTCTGCAGATGGAGGAGTCAGCTCTGAGGCCAGGGTTTTGTGGGAGCCAGGCGGTCACAGCCAGGCTGGCTTGGCAGTCTAGATGGTGCCCTCCAGTGTATGCCAGGCATGCCATGGAAGCAGCAGCTAGTGGAGGTAAGTCATGGGAGTCTGACTGCTGCGAGGCCCAACCCCTGTGCTTTACAAACCCTCTTTGCAAACTGGTGGGGGAGAAGGAGCCCCACGCTAGGGAAAGCAGCCCTTGGTAGATTTGTCACCAGCACAACCACGACAAAATGAGTCCGTGAGTTGCACCACTGGGGCAAATGCTTCTATTGCTCAACTCCGCTTCTGTCTGCCTTCCTTGTTGTGGGCCAGGTGTACAAATCTCGCAAAATCGGGCGCATCCTCGCTGTGGACCGCTTGTGTGTGGGAGTCCGGCCAGGAGAGTGTTTTGGCCTGCTGGGCGTCAATGGGGCTGGGAAGACGACGACCTTCAAGATGCTGACGGGGGACGAGAGCACAACCGGCGGAGAAGCCTTTGTCAACGGCCACAGGTGTGTCCATAGGTGACCTTGGTTCTGAACTGTGTGCTTGGGAGAATTTGGTGGGAAATGCTGCTTGTTGAGTTCTTTCCAGAGAGCTGCTTCCTGTCTGTGCTGACAGTACCGAGTGAGGTGAACCAAGGGCCTGGCTCCAGGGAGAAGCCGCTTCCTGTCCTAATATGGCTGCTGCTGGCAGTGCATCTGTCCTTCCAAATGTGCAGAGCTTCCAAATGTGCAGAGCTTCCTCCTAATAATTGGCTTCCTGGGAGGGGCCCATCCTGTGCCCCCCCCTCACCCTAGCTTAGTGGGATTCTCTTGTTGTCCTCCTCTGTCTCCGTAGCATTTTGAAGGAGCTTCTCCAAGTGCAACAAAGCTTGGGATACTGTCCGCAGTTTGATGCGCTTTTTGATGAGTTAACGGCACAAGAGCACCTGGAGCTGTACACCCGCCTGCGTGGCATCCCCTGGAAAGACGAGGAGCGGGTAAGCAGGAGCAGGGCCCGAGGGACACAGCTGCCCCATGATATAAGCTTGTGTGTCTCCCGAAGACCAGTATCCCAGAAGCTGATCAGGTCAAGAGAGTAGATATTCAGTGCTTTGCAAATAAGATTCAGGGATCAGATAAGTTTTTTTCCCCTCCCCTTCTCTCCTAATACTCAGGCTTGGGGGTCATCTAGTGGAAATGGATGGTTAATGGATTCAGGACAGGCAAAAGACTGTCTTATGGAACTCACTGCCACAAGGTGGTGTAATGATGGCCACCAACTTAAATGGCTTTAAAAGACAAATTCATGGCGGTCTTGGAATGACTATTGGTTATGGTGGCTCTGTAGATATTGCATATTCAGGGGAAGCTGGAGTACATGGACCTCTTGCTCTGATCCAGCCAAGGCCCTCTTTGTCTTCTTATGGAGGGTGTGATGTCCCCTTTTGCTTTTTGCAGGTGGTGAAGTGGGCACTGAGAAAGCTGGAACTGGCTAAATATGCTAACAAACCTGCCAGCACCTACAGCGGTGGCAACAAGAGGAAGCTCTCCACGGCCATCGCTCTTATTGGCTATCCAGCTTTCATTTTTCTGGTGAGGGGCCAGGGGTGGAGTTGTGGGATGCCAGCACATTCATTCATGAAATGCAGGAGTGACCAGTGCTGTAATATTGGCCTTTGTCCTAGGTGCTGCTCTTAAGTTAACACTTAAATTATGTCTTCATATATATGGAATCCAATAGTGCTATGGTGACACCTAGAGATAGAATGCAAGCATTACAACGCCAACAAAAAAAAACTCCAGGAAAATGAACACTCGTGTTCCTTCTTTAAAATTTTAAAAAAACATGTACATTTTAAGCAAGCAGGATTCCCTGTATTTGTTGTCCTAACAATCTATGTTCAAGGCTCATAGCACCTGACGCTAGGCCTTGTGTGGGACCAGTCCCATAGAAGGGGGGGGGTCTTGAAGATGCCGCTTTGTGCAACGAATCCTTTCCTCTTCCCCCCTTTCCTGGCAGGACGAGCCGACCACCGGAATGGACCCAAAGGCCCGGCGTTTCTTGTGGAACCTCATCTTGGATGTCCTCAAAACAGGCCGCTCAGTGGTGTTGACATCACACAGGTGGGTGAGGCCTGGGGGGAGACTACTTTCTGCAGCTGCTGAAGCAGTAAAGCCAGCGGCCGAGTCCTGAATAGAATTGCACAGTTGGCTGCTCCCCCTGGGACAGCGAAGGTCATGGGGGTGATACCTGGGACTCACCTGGGTCCTCTGCTGACACCCACCTCCTCCTTTCTTCCAGCATGGAAGAGTGTGAAGCCCTCTGCACGCGCCTGGCGATCATGGTGAACGGGCGCCTCAAGTGTCTCGGCAGCATCCAGCACCTGAAAAACAGGTAACTGGGGGATATGGGGAGTTATTCCAGCCCTGCTGGTTTCTGGCAGAGCTATACTGGTGTCATAGGGGTGGGTAAGAATATTCGGTTTTCCCTGCTGATGAGTCGTGGCTGCAAAGGTAGTTCCCACCAGGCCCACTTTTCCCAGAACGCATCATCTTGCAGCCTTGTTGCTAACATTTGAGTCCCTCTGACCCTCCATCTTGTCCCTGGGTAAACTAGCACAAAGTGGAGCAGAAAAATGATTGTGAGGAAACCTGCATGAGTTATGAGGCCTGTGAATCCCGGCACTCGTAAAGATGTAGTCTTTGTCGTTGTCTCGCACCTCGGGGCGAGGTTTTGCCTAGTCTGGATCTGTTTCAGGCCAGATGTCGATCCCAGATGGACTGGCGTCTGAACTGAAATGAACCTGCAAGGAACAGAACCCCCTTATCTGCCGAGAGAGTCCCGGGGGTGCTTCCCTAATCCGCCTCTGACTGTATTTGATATTTGTCCTCTTGGATGTGCTGAACTATCCACCTAAAATAAAATAAATCAATTTAAAAGTTCCTGATGGAGGTGCGCAGGTGCAGGGCAAGGTGTCAAAAACCAGCCCTTGCGCTTGGAGGGAGGTGGTGAAAAGGAAGGCAAGGCCGAGACCCCTGACGCTCCCATTCCGACGCTTGCCAGGTTTGGGGACGGCTACATGATCACCGTGCGGACCAAGTCCAGCCTCAACATCAAGGAGGTGGTGCGGTTCTTCAACCGGAACTTCCCGGAGGCTGTCCTTAAGGTGAGGTTTGTTCTGGCAGGGAAAGATCGGGAAGTTCCTGTACCCAAAGCCCCTCCCCCCCTCCCTGAATGCATCTCTTAAGGCAGAAGCACAGAGTCCCCCTTCAAGGTGGTGGCTCCTCTGTCCCTAGACCTGCTCTGCTTGTTAAGAGAGTCTCCTCTTTTTCCTTCCCAGAGGGCCTGTGTCCACCACAGAGCACTGGTGTGGTGGATAGGAGGTCAGATTTGAAAGGGGGAGCCTCAGTTGTCCCTCCTTGGCCTGGGGGCAGTCACGATCTCAACCTAGCCTGCCTCACAGGGATGTTGCAAGAGTAAAATGGGGAGGAGAGGGAGAAGGATGCACACCACCCTGGAACAGTAGTTGGGGAGCAACATTCTTGGAGATAATTCCATGACTACATTGCGCATAATCCTTGTGGGCAACAGTGGCGATACTGAAGGGTGCAGAGCGCAGGTGTCAGTCTTCTGGCAAACCTCCAAGTGCCTGACATCACTGGAAGATCTGACTTGCATGTTTGGCTTATGTTTAGCAAACCCAGCATGTACGGCGTATATTTGACGTGCCATAGAAATGCCTCGAAAGGTTTTCCAATAGACAGAAGCCGACTACAGCTTTGCAGCTACCAAAGCTGTCTGAGAGTGCATCCATTTATCATGTTGCTAATTTCGTTTTGTGAACAGTGCATTTTTAGAAATGGAAAATGCCCCCTGCCCTGCGTCACTGGAGAACAGTCTAGATTAAGTCGGGCGTGCCATTTCCTAATGCAGATTGTCCTGATCTTGTGTGTGGAAACTGGAGCTGATCTGAACCCCAGCAGGAAGATGGGCTGAGCGAGGAAGTCCTTGAGCCAGGCTGTTGACACTTGCCTTCTTTCCCCTCCCCAGGAAAGACACCACACAAAAGTGCAATACCAGCTGAAGTCGGAGCAGATCTCCCTGGCCCAGGTCTTCAGCAAGATGGAGCAAGTGGTGGACATCTTGGGCATCGAGGACTACTCCGTCAGTCAAACCACGCTGGACAACGTTAGTGTGGGGGAGGCTGGCTTGGCCCCGGGGGGGGGGGGCGGGCACTGCTCCAGGGTCAAGTGGCAGGTTTCAATCCTTGGTATTTCCAGCTAAAGGGTCTTGGTGAGCTAAGCTGGGAGCAGCCTCAGGCCAAGACTCATCCGTGACGGGAAGTTCTAGCACCACCCCCACCCCCAGTCCTTGTGGCCTATTGCAGCTCAGTTTATGTCTGTGAAATGGCAACAATTGCAGATGACGACCCTGCCTCCATTCCCTTTCCCTCTCGCCATTGTCTCCCTTCTGTCAGTGTCTAGAATGCGAGCCCCTCGGGGCAGGGATTGGTGCAAGCACCCTGCTGGCTGATGGCACGCTCTCTCTGTATCCAGGTGCACCTGGCTGTATAAACGAATGATAAAGGGAACTGATGCCCTCCTCTCTCCTCCTGCAGGTGTTTGTGAATTTTGCCAAGAAACAGAGCGACAACCTGGAGCAGCAGGAGAGCAGCCCGGCTTGCTCAATGGAGTCGCCGCTGCAACGCCTGCTGAGCCTCCTGCGTCCCCGGGCTGCCCCGACTGAGCTGAGGGCCCTGGTGGTGGAGGAGCCCGAGGACCTGGAGACAGACGACGAGGGACTGATCAGCTTCGAGGAGGAGCGGGTGAGGAGCCAAAGAAAAGGGGGAGTGGGGGGTGGCCACCCAAGCTTCTTGGGCACCTTGGCTGTTTTGCCCAAACCAGGAGCACCCCAGTTTCACTGGGAGGGAAACCCTCACACAGGGCCAGGGGCCACCAGATGTTGACTGGCAGGTTAGGGTTGGGGAGCAGGTAAGGGGGGGCGGGCAGGTTCAAGGGGGGCTGACAAGGAGTGGAGCGGAGCAGGCAGTGGCTTCCAAGAAGCTGGGCCAGTGGAGAAGGGGCGGGCAGCAGAAGGAAAGCTAGTGAGAGCGGCACTGAGGAAGACCCTCGCACAGGGCCCAGAGGCGGGAAACACTGGTGGGAAGGCATGGAGAGAGTGGGCTGGGAGCGAGCGTATTGTGGCCGGCACAGCAGTGGTGGCCCTTCCTGGCCCTGCGTTGAGGTTCTTCTAGATGTGGCGACGTTTGAGTTGCTCAAATTCTCCCAAACGTTCGAGTCCCCAGAAAGCCACCGTGTGACATGTGGGCTTCCTTGTTCCCTGTCCCTAGGCTCAGCTCTCCTTCAACACCGACACGCTCTGCTGAGACACGGAGGGGGTGCAGCCCCTCCCCTGGCTTTGGAACCACAGGCTCCCTCCCGCTTGACATCCACCTTCCTCGGCCCTCCTCCCCGAACCTCGGTTGAGCGGTAGTTGGTAGTGAGGTGGCGGGAGGCGAGTGACTCGAGGAGGCCCATCGCGAGCGTCGGATCTTGGCAGTTGCCCTGCAGGGGCCGCGATAGCTCTGTCTGCCAGCCAGCCCTAGCCTGGCGGGGAAGCTGGCCTGTGAACTGCTGCATTTGTGGGAGCAGAAGTGGCTGTTCCGGGAGCGGTTTCCAGAAGCAGACCAAAAGGAGGAGGAACTGGGCCCGTTTCTAGGGCGGCTGTCCTGGCACCTTGGAGGGATGTTGGTCTGGATTTGGGGCAGAAGGTGCTGGCATTGGGGCCTCGCAGGACACCCCAGCGATGGGGGGAGCACAGCGTTCCCAACTGCGGCAGGTTTCTGTCGACTGTGATTGATGCTTTTGCAAGGCGGAGAGCTACCTCTGGCCCTCCTCAGTGCCCCCAAGATGTGGGGCATTTTGTGAATCTTCAAAGGACTCTTTTCTTTTCCGCTGGACTGACTTTTCCTGGCTACGGCTGCCTTGCCGTCGTCACCTGTGTGGCTCTTGCAAGACCTCCCCTGGAGCTCGGAAAGGGAGAAAACTGACTAACTTGCATCTAAGGACCTTCTGGAATTTTAAAATGTCTAAATGGGGGATGATGAAAGGGAAGAGGTGCTTCATGGGAATGGAGCTCCGAAGGCAGTGAACACTTGGGGGCCAGCATTTGGTACTGAACACTCTCCCAGAAGGGTGTCCCTCCCTTTCTTGTGGTCTCTTTGACTGACCGCAAGAGCCAAAAGGGAACCGCAGTGCCATCTGTTCCTTGCAGATCTGGAAGATGGCCCTGTATCCACTGGACATCACTATCTGTGCTAGAATGAGCGTGTGTGGCACATATGTGTTGATTTGCTCTCCCCTTCCCTCTCTGTCTCTCTGCTCCCCTCTCCCAACCTTGAATCCTTCTGCTGTTTCGCAAATTAACTGATTATGAAATGCTGTTCTTAAAAAAACTACCAAGCTTCTAGCCCTCATGGCTGAGAACACCAAAAAATGTATCTGCTTGAAAGGCTTTGGTGGCCAAAGCATCGGTGTAGGGCTTTTGCATAGGGTGAGAAAGAAGTGTGGGAGTTTAGCTCAGTGGTGAGCCCCATACCCTTGGGAGAGATCCTGTGCCTGCTCTTGGAACTGGCTTTGGGATTCAGGAGCAGGTCAGGCTTAGGTGTGGGCAACGCTTCTTGCAGCAGTCGATGGCAATGATGGAGGGCCAGGATCGATTCTGCGACCTTTGCCCCCAAACCCAAACGACCCTCCGACAGAGCAGACTGATGCTCCAGCTCCTCCTTCCAATCAGCCTCCACCAGAGGCAGGGCCATTCTGCCTGGTAACTCTGCATCGCGTGTAATTGGATCACTCACTCACTGAGAATGACCCACACTTCTAGGAGGCTGCTCATTGCAACTCTGCAGTGAGTCGCTGTTCTGGGCATGACCCCGATGGAAAGGAAAGAGTGCTTCTAAGTCTTATACCTTCTGAAAGACAAACTTTTCCAAGCATACAGGTTTCCAGTTTGAGGACTATTTGACTGTTGGTCATTTGGAATTTCCTGAAATAGACTGTGCTGGGCTACAGTTAGATGAAATTTTGACACCCTCTTGGCCGTATTCTCTTTTTCCCTCCCCCCCCCCATGTCGCCTGCTGTGTCATTGGTGCCATGGCTGTGGTTTGGATTCTGGCAGCTACACTTCAGTGCCCTCCCTGTCCACTCACATTCCCGCTTCTCTCTCCTTGCCAAATGGTCCCATATTGTGCAAAGGAGCCATCAGGGAGGTGATAACGGCCCCTTCATACTGAGCAGTGGGGTGCCCCTTGGCATACACTGTGTTGACCACTCCACTGGCGTCACTGCAGGGGGGGCGGAGCTCTAAGTTCCGCCGCGGTCAGACCCTCCGTTACACGGGAGCACGAAGCACCCTCGCCTTTGGAGCCATTCAAGTCTGTGACCGACTTGAATGGCTCCAAAGGCGAGAGGGCGGGGGCGCTTCGTGCTCCCGTGTAATGGAGGGTCTGACCACGGCGGAACTTAGAGCTCCGCCCCCCCCCCCCCCCCGCTGTGATGCCAGTGGTGTTGACCTGCAAAGTATACTTGGAGAGACTTTGAGAATTGGAGGAAGTGCAGGATTATCATTGATGCATGTCAGGGTTTTGAGGAGCAGGGAGCGTTAGAGCATGAACAATCAAGGGACGAGAGACCCAGGAAGGGGGGGGCAGAATTGCATGCATGCTGGTGAGTCGCTGGAGTTGTTTAGCAAGCTTTCCCGAACCTTTCCTGCCTCAACAGCTCAGTCACTTTAGCGCAAGCAGTGGTTGACTCCTGATGCTCTATCCAGGGCCTCCCGTGTTGAGCTCTACCAGGAATGTGCCCCCCAAATTCAAAGGAAAGTGTGAGTCCTCTCCTCCACCCCATCCCACAAGGAACTACCTTGCGTCTTAGAGGCGCCCCAAAAACGTGCCCTGTGCAGGACGGACTCTTCCTCTCCTATTCTGGTCTCCGGCACGCTGCCTTGACACTCCTGACTTTGTTTGTTTGTTCCCAGTTCAAAGTTTCCCCCGACTCCCTGATTCATGTGCCAGCTTTTTCTGTGCTGCACCGCACCAGGCTGGTGCCTTCCCTGCCTCCTTGGCCTGCATGGGAGGCCCTGGCGCTTGGTGAGGGCCTTATAAGAGCCTGTATATTGCTAGCAAAAAACTCCCAGAGAACCCAGACAGACAAAATGTAAAAATGATGATTGTTTTAATAAAAACAGTAATAACCACGGAACAGTTGTGGTGGGGTGCTTGTTCCCTCTGCAGCATATGGAGAGTGTGAAAGGACCTGGGCGATTAGTTCTCATTGCACAGGGGAGAATCTCAATGTTTCTAGAGAAGTACAATTTATGGGTTTTCCAGCCATGTATTTAAAATCAAAGAAATACAGATATTTCAAAGTTTGTTGACGTTTCGTTCCTCACTTGGAACCTCATCAAAACAATGAACAAACGCGGCGACAAGCCGGTAGCTGTTAATACTTTCGAAGAACATCGTTTCTATTTCTGTAGCTGCAGTACATGAAAGCGTGGGAAGCGGTGATTGAATAATTAAAGGCGGAAACGGTTTGTTAGCCTAGATTGCGCGTCTACCATGTTGACCTTTAAAGGGATGTTGCTGCATGAGACGAATACCAGGATACAGAGTCCAAAGCAGGCTGTCAGTTGAGAGTATGGCTTTCAGTTGAGTATCTGTCAGTTAAACGTCTACTATGTTGACCTTAAAGGGATATCGCTGCATGAAACGAATACCAAGATACAGAGTCCAAAACGGGCTGTCAGTTGAAAGTAGAGGCAGGTTGTTGCAGATTGGCCAGATGTGATCTCTCCCTCATCATGCGTTCTTTTGTTTGTCCAAATGACCTCTTGAGTAACGGAAACCACACTTTATTTACAAATGACAGCTCCTGTTGCCGGTTCAGGAGGTTCATTGATCTTCGTTGTGATATGGCAATAGCCTCCAAATTAAGCCTCTGTCTGTTGTTAGCCTCACTAAAGAGAGCCACGAAGGCACTTCAGGAGGAAAAATCTGCCATTGCCACACATGTAGTTGAATCTGGACATAAAATTGCCTTTCAGGACACCTGTTCTCTCTTTAGTGAGGCTAACAACAGTCAGAGGTTTAATTTGGAGGCTCTGTATCCTGGTATTCGTCTCATGCAGCAACATCCCTTTAAAGGTCAACATGGTAGACGCGCAATCTAGGCTAACAAACCATTTCCGCCTTTAATTATTCAATCACCGCTTCCCACGCTTTCATGTACTGCAGCTACAGAAATAGAAACGATGTTCTTCGAAAGTATTAACAGCTACTGGCTTGTCGCCGCGTTTGTTCATTGTTTTGATAAGGTTCCGAGTGAGGAATGAAACGTCAACAAGCTTTGAAATATCTGTATTTCTTTGATTTTAAATACATGGCTGGAAAACCCATAAATTGTACTTCTCTAGTGATTGTAACAAGCCATGAAAATCTCCAATCTCAATGTTTTCCCATCATGCCTTGCTATTTTCATAAACAGTCATGTGAAGCTGCCATCCTGAGTCAGACCGTTGGTCTATGTAGCTCAGTATTAGCAGCACTGGCTGGCAGCACCTCTGTGGGATTTCGGACAGAGAAGGATCTGCTCCCAGCCCTGTTTAGAGTTACTGCCAGGGATTGAATTGGGGGCCCTCCGTTTGCAAAGATTAAGAGGTAAGTGCTGTTTGGAACAAAAGCACATACAGTCAGTTCTCTTTATATGTGAACTCGATACCTGCGAAGTCGCTTATCTGAGACTCGAAGGGCAAAATTGCCACCTATCCATATCTGCGATCTGCTTTCGTTATCTGTGATTTCATTGGGGCTATTGTTCTCACAGATGTGTACTTAGCTTTTTTTGGGGGGGGGGGTCTTCACGTTGCTCTGGGAGCAAATTGCCCTGCTTTGCTGCATTTACTGTAAAAGGTAATCTATCTCTTCTGGAGTGAGTGTGTGTGTGTGTGTGTGTGTTCTGTTGAATGCTGTTTGCAACTCAGAAATCCATGCTAATAATTGCAGAATCATCCCAGTAAATGCAGGATCAACTGCAGTATCAACCTCTATGTTGGCAACTGTTTTCAGATTGAACCCCATCGCCTGACAGCAGGGTTTCCTGCGGAGTTTTCGCAATAACCGCAGTTGTCTCGTGGGACATTTGTAAATACCCTATTGAAGGACAGCCCGTCAGGACTGTAATAGTAGAAAACATGAACTGACATACAACTATTATTGAACCACCAGGTCTAAAGGACAAAATTGTAAGATATCACAGTCAGTTTTTGCAGGATCGATCTCTTTGACAGATGAGTTCCGGAATAGTTTCCGTTCAACTGACAGCGGGTTCCCTGCGCTTTCGAAGTTCAAAACTACGAAGCGAGACGCCGAGAACTGTAACATCTTTAATTCCTTTTTGGATTGCCCCAGAAGATGTGTCCAGATTAGGACACGAAACGTTGGGCTCACTTGTCCAGCCGTGGTTTTTAATAATTTCTGTTTGTCCGGGAATACATAGTTAAACCCAGATAAAATCGTCATTGTTTTTAAACTTCGGTCGGATTGCTGTGTTTTTTACATGGATATGGCTGCGTTACCCGTGCTACCTGTTTCACTAACTATATCTGCTGGCCATGAAAGCTTTCGAATGAAAATAATGAGAACTGTTTGTGCTCTCTCTGGGCTTCCAGATTACTGTACAATACCTTTTATTTTACAACCTGGGGTCTATAGAATACCATGTTCGTGTGGTCAAGTGTGTGTGTGTGTGTGTGTGAAGAACCACAAAAAGGTTCATTTCAACCTGTATTGAGGAACACAAAAGGAATTGCAGGCTGATGTATCCAGACAAATCAGCAGTGGCGGAACACACTATTTCCACTGGACACCCCATCAACTTCTCAGAAACACAAGTGCTTAACAGAGAAGCAATAGAAATCTACACACACTGATTAAATAACTTCAATAGAAGTTATCAAGAGAAGCAACCACTGGGGTTTTTCGGAACCTAACCCAAGCGGTTAATGAGAACTTGACTGTATAGTATACATTTCCTGTTGCATTCTGTTAGTCATGAGACTGCACTGTGGGATTTTGGAATTTAAAATTGCTGATGGATATCCATTCCCCCCCCCCCCCCGTCCTGATGAAGTTCTCACCTCTCCCTTGTAAGGGGTTCGTCGGTGAGCATGCCCTCTTCGCCCAGCAGTCCAAGTCCTCAGACCCATAGGGGCTCAGCTTGAGGGCAGCACCAGTGAAGAGAACTAGGGGGGCAGAAGGGTTAAGAAACCCTGCTAGCAGTATGACTGGACTGTGTGCCTTCCATACAATAAAACCCATCTCCCTGCACATTTTAAGTGCATGGTGTACTTCTTGGGGCCAAATGGAACTGGACGTACTGTGCTGCTCCCTGCCCCCTACAACATAGAGTGGCCCCCTACAACATGGATCTGCCCCCTTGGGAAGAGGCGGAGGGAGGTGGGGTGAGGACAAAATTCAAGAGGGAAATTGAGTTGCAGTAAACACAGCGGGTGGCGCAGTGGGTTAAACTGCTGAACCATGAGCTGTCGATCGAAAGGTCGGCAGTTCGAATCCGTGACGGGTTGAGCTCTCGTTGCTTGGCCAGCTCCTGCCAACCTAGCAGTTCCAAAACATGTTAATGCGAGTAGATAAATAGGTACCGCTTGCGAGAAGGTAAACAGCGCTCCGTGTTCCAGCTGCATGCTACGCGCTGCGGCAAGGAGAGTCACGCCGGCCACATGGCCACGGAGGCGTCTTTAGACAACGCTGGCTCTTCGGCTTTGAAATGGGGATGAGCACCACACCCTAGAGTCGGACACGACTGGACTTAATTGTCAGGGGTCACCTTTACCTAAACACTTTGAAGTACAGAGGAGTTTGAAAACGGTGCCAGACTAGTTTGGGCAGAAGGGTGAACTTTATTTCAGTATGAAATGGGGAGCTAACCAGAGTCCATTCCCTTTCCCGAAGGAACCGAGCTCCAAACAGTTTGGAGATACGGTCATTTCTGGTCTGCAATCACAAATATGTTCAAATTGTGAAGACCCCACAAATGGATGCCCCAACCCAAAAAATTGTTGAGCAAAGACGTGGGGGAGGAAGTTTTGTCATGCACAGGAACACATTAAGTTGTGCCAAAGCTATGGATTAAAAAACACGATTGTGATCTGTTTACCATATGGGGGAAGGGATAATCCAAGAACTGGTGGCACCGTTGGTGGCAGCCAATTGGTGGCAGCCAAGAGTCAGAAAATCAATTATTCAAATACACTGTGACCTAGTTGAAGTGTGTGGAGTGGGGGGGGGGGGAGAATGGGTGTATTGAGTTTCAAAAGTTCTTTTGTACAAAATTTGAGATTTGGCCCAGATGTGTGCGCAAAAGAAAGTTGGAATCTTGTATGGGTAAAATTCTTCCTAATTCTTGATTTTCGTACAGAATTGGGCGACTTGTACCCTGCAGGGCAGTGACGCATCTGGCTGTGGAATGCTGGCCCTCGAGAGTGGGAATTTATCCTTCATTCTTAAACCCTCCTCTCATCCCACAATGGATTGCTGGGCAAGTTTTGGTCGTTTGTGTGGTGCGCCGCATTCGTCTCTGCCAGGCTTGGAAAGGTCAGTTGACTCATCATTCAGTACAGAAATATTATAGCTATTTTTACATTCCTGGAGGTGCCAGTCTGTCCCTTTTGGCTTGTGCCTCATCTGAAACCAAAAATAGGGCAGGGCAGCTTCTTGTACGGACAGAGTTGCAATGCTCCAGCCCTGAAGGCTCACTGGGGTTGCAAAGATGTCTCTTGTTGGATTGCTTGATCTCAGGCGTTCTCTGGGACCTTTGCAAAACAGGCAAAATTTGCTCAAGTAAATAAAGCCAAGTATTTTGCAAATGATACAGGGCCAACGCAAGATGTTCCAGCACCTTAGGCAGCATGCTTCAGTTGTCCTCCTGGGTAAGCCGGCCCTGAATGAATGCAGTGAGCTTGCTCAAAAACGTTGTTCCACTTTAGAGTGGGTGGTACTCAGGCCAGTGCATACTTGAGGCTAAAAAGAATTAGAAGTCTTGAAGCCAGGGAAAAGTGAATTCCCCAGCCTGTAGGAGTCTAGACTAGCTGAGCTCCAGATAGCCGGCTGTGGCCGTCTCACTTGCAGCAACAACACTGCGCACTGTGCTCGGCTAAGCGGCAGGGCGGTTTCAGTGATTGCAAATGGCCCTTGCATAAGACGGACCAGGCTGCCCCCCTCAAGCGGCGACAGGTGACTCCTTTCTTGCAAAGTACGGAACGAGAACAGGGCTCTTGGCCAGGGGAAGAGCTGCTGTGGCAAATGTACAATTTCCGTTGTACCCGACAGGCTTGTGAGTCCCAGCTTTGCGTGCTCCCTTGAACGAGCTCCCAGTTCTCCTGCCACAACCCTGTCCCCCTCCAGGCATGGGATGGGATTGGAGTTTTCCAGTATTGAAGCGAGATGGGTGAATGCAGCGAGGAGCGTTGGAAAGGATCTCTCTTGTTGCCTTTGCAAGATATCGCGACTCAAGTTACACAGTTTTTCCAAAATCAAAGCACTTAGTGGGTGTGTCTGATCACCCTTGCACATATGTACATGTATGTGCAAGGGAGGAGAGATGGGACACTCTGAGAAGTGCAAATCTTCCCCAAAGGCAGGTGCAGGTGTGGGAAAGGGGAACTCTCACACCCCTGTTCTGTGCTATATGTGCCTTGGCTTGTCTCTGTTGAAGCACAGACTATTTGATGGCTGGTTTCCATCCCAATTTTTTATCTTTCAGGTTTGTCTAGCAATTTGTTGTGTTTTGGATTGCATGTTGTTGTCATTTTCTGTCTGTTATGGGTGTACTCTTAACAACTTGAATTCTTCCACCAGTGAGCGAGTCCCACCCCAGTATCTTTTAGGGTGTGTATGTATGCTTGTGCATGCTTTCAGGAAGGTGGTAATCTCCATTTCCTTCTCCTGTTACTTCATCAAAGTTTCTGATTCTCACCATGAGTAGTTCTCGGTTTCTGGGCCATGGAGTCTGACCACTGTGTTGCTAACGTTGCCAAATCAGTTGCTTCCCCTCCCTAGCTCAGAATGTTTGTGAACAGTCTGTGACATCACAGAAATGCAGCCACTGGTGACGAGGGGCTTGCCGATTGGCAAAAGACAACCCAGCCAATTGGAAGAACAATTCTTTTTGGGGGAGCACCATGAATCTTCTCTACCAGTTGGTGTGGGTGTATGTGAGGCTTCTGGGTTATGCAGAGCTCTTCCTCTGATTTGTTGTCTGCTGCAGCCAGAGTGAAAGAGTTCCTCTTGATGGATAATCTGGTTGCTGCAGAAACAGGGCGTGGGGAGGAAAGGAGAGGAATGCCGCTGGTGGAGCTTTGGAGAGGGTGTGTCTAATTTATAAAACAGATCGGGATGAGGCTGCCAGAGAGCTGGCTGTATATTTTCTCTCTACCAGAGACCTGACAGGATGGCCGAGAATTCCAAGCTCCAGCTGTTTGTCAAGGTGAGATGATCCAGAGGGCCACGGTCTTGGTGTGGGGGAGTGCGGAGATGTGTGTGTGTGTGGGGGGGGGGGGGTGTTACATAGATGTTTCCCGCTGGTTAACAGAGTGTTACATTGCAGTGATACGAAAATCACATATGGAAGCTTCGTAAAAAGCCTTGTTGGATAAGATTTGTTAAATCATTACACTGGTCAACACACTTTTTCTGGCATTAGGTATTCCAATGGTTCTAAGGTAATTTTGGGGCGCTGATTCCAAATCTGGCATCAGTTTTTGTCTATCACATCAGGTTTTTAAGATATCAAATATTGCATTTGATAAAATCAATGAAAAACAGCAAATTTGCACTGGTCTACATTTTTTTTTCCTGGCCTGGACTTTTGCAGCTGTTTTAGACTAATTTCAGGCTGCTGATTCCAAATCTGATCTCAGATTTGCTCTATCACATCTCGTTTTTATGCTATCGGCATACCCCATTTTCATGATGCCAAACCTGATGCCAGATTTGGAATCGGCACCCCAAAATTACCTTAAAACCATTGGAATACATTATGCCAGAAAAAGTATGTTGACCAGGTACCCCCTTATCACGGTCCAATTTTCTGAAGTACCCCTGCTAATTAATTGGATTAATCAATTAATTAATTAGGTAATTAATCGTTAAGTAAAAAAGTACTAACACAATTTTAAATGTGAAAAAAATGTCTGTGTGTGTGTGTGTGTGTGTGTGTGTGTGTGTGTGTGTGTGTGTGTGTGTGTGTGTGTGTGTGTGTGTGAGAGAGAGAGAGAGAGACATACATACATACATACATACATACATACGCACGCAAGGATCTCTTTTTTTCTCCGTCACACACGCTGACTCCTTTTAGCTGCTGTTGACAATAGTGGGAGGAAAGGCGATCCTCCGAGAACACGTCTCATCCTTACAATCTTTTTTTTTTTTTTTTTTTAAACAAAGCCAGCTTAAAGCGAGTGGCCGCTGTCTTGTGTCAGTGAGTTGCACAAGTTAATTCTGCATTGTGTAGAGGAGAATGACATAGATGCCAGGGAAATGATGATCTCTCTGAGCCGTGGTTGTGCATCTGGGATTGTGGGGCAGGGTTTCCAAGGATGAGGAAAGGGCTGCTAGGCAGACCACCCCAGCCCTTGAATAGGCCTCCTAGTCACTCCTATTGTATTTATTTAAATAGAGCAGGAGTGCCTAAGAGCCACGATCCCGTGTTTAATTTGCCACAAACCCACCCGCGGCCCTTAAGGGAAGGTACTGTGTCTCAGCCCTGAGTCTGCAACGACTGGGTCGTAACCATCCAGGCCTACCTTAGAGAATCGTTTTGTAAGGAGGGGATTTATGTGGAGCTTTGACTGCTGGCAGGGCACTGTATGTATTTATACATTTACTAAATGTATATCCTGCTTTTCATGCAAGGCGATCAAAGTGGCGTATGATTATAAAGGAATGCACAATGCAGGCGTTGGAAACAAAATGTTAACCGGTCTTAAAGGTCCAGCCGGTTCAAAAACAACGGAACCTGCCTTCTAAAATACATCTCAGGGGAAGGGAGGAGATAATGAGACTTGACAGTGAGAATGGAGCCCGGAAAAACTGGTGCCACAATGAATCTGTGTGATTTTCTAGGCCTCGTTGTGGGTTTGGCCGTGGCAGACTCCTTCTGCAGGAAAAACGGGCTTCTGAGTAGGCAGTGATGCATTGAACATCCTGTCTGGTTTGGCAGCAGCAGCTGGCTCTTCTGGAAGCTGAGAAACAGACAGGGGAGCCTCTTCCTAAAATTATCGCCTGGGTAACTGTCGATCGAAAGGTCGGCAGTTCGATTCCCGTGACGGGATGAGCGCTCGTTGCTTGGCCAGCTCCTGCCAACTTAGCAGTTCCAAAGCATGTCAATGCGAGTAGATAAATAGGTACCGCTTGCGGGAAGGTAAACAGCGCTCCGTGTTCCAGCTGCATGCTACGCGCTGCAGCAAGGAGAGTCACGCCGGCCACATGACCACGGAGGCGTCTTCGGACAACGCTGGCTCTTCGGCTTTGAAATGGAGATGAGCACCACACCCTAGAGTCGGAAACGACTGGACTTAATTGTCAGGGGATACCTTTACCTTTTTAACTAAAATAAAAAATGGAACAGGGATTGGCATCTGGGGGGGGGAGCAAATCTCCACGCCAAAGAGCCATCGCTCCCCAGCTTTGAGCTGGGAGCCCCCTGTGCTGTCCCCGAGGTTGGAGGGCTGCCCCAAGGGGAGTTGAAAGAGGTCTGAAAGTCACCAAGCTCCTATACTATGAATTGTCTAGTGAGGGCTTGGGGGGAGTTGCAAATCCCCCACAATTTTCTTGACTTCTCCAGTTGACGCTCCCCACCGTGAGTTATCGTTCCTAATGCCGCCCTAGAAAGGAAAACTCCTGTGCTCCATTTCTTATACAAAGAGGTGCTGGGGCTGACGTGGGCCTGGAAACAACACCCTCTGATCAGAAATCCCTTCTCCCTAATCTTAAATATGCAGATTGAAGTGGGGGAGAAGAAAAGAACTCTGCACATGCTTGGAAGCATCTCCTAGTCAACCCTGGAGCTTTCTCATTCTTGAGAAATCCCACTTGTGGGTCCTTCGGCCTGCTGCTAGGGAAGCACATTTGCATCCATGGGTTTGAAAGCTCTGTTCCTCTCTCGATCCCTGATGGCCTTTTCACCTTGGTTGTGGGTATTTCCCTCATTGTGATGACTCCAAGAGTGGGAATCCACCCACCTTGCCCCTTGTGTATTTGTACCCCAATGTCCACCCTTGTCCATCCAAAACAAAAGAGCCCCTTTTTCAGTTCGTACACTGGCTGTATCTTTTGAGGAAGGGGTGTGTGTGGTTGTGTTGATTCCTTGTGCACATTCTATGCTCCCTTTCTGTCCCACCCACCTTCCTGCCCTCTTTGGCTCAATTCCGCCTTTCCTGTTGGGTCTCGCTGTTTGCCTTTCCGTTGAGTCTGATAAGAATTGCAATAACGTAGAGCTGCTTCCCCACTTGGTGCAGAAATGGCTCTCGCTCCCCAACTGGACCTGGGTCATCATCTCTTCCAACCTGCAGTGAGATTTGAGGCCTGGCCCAGCCTCGGGCCACCTTGCACCAAGGAGATAACAAACACCGGAGCGCAAATTATGCCTCCTCCCCGCCACCCTTGCGCTCAGAATGAGACCTCGCCCAAACCGGTTTCCCCAAACGAAACCCTGCCGGGCCTCCCGCCTCAGGCGACTTCTCAGGCAGAGCAGGTATCTCCCGTCCCCGCTAAGGACGAGAAGCCGCCTCCAGTCTCAGTGTGGGCTGCAGTGTGCCTGTGTTGATGATGCTGAATAATGTCCCAAGTTCTGCCAAAATGTTTGCTCTGCTGGGTGATGCAGGTGCTGAGGGCACCAATGCGGGAGGTACAACGTTGGGCAGTTCAAGAACCACAACAAAATGTCCTACTCTCGGGCAACGCCCGGCTGTGCTACTCCCAAGGAAAATACTGAACTGATTTTTTACATGCTTGCATGCCAGGTATTGAAAGAATTACTGCAGGGTTTGACTTAGAGACCAAAGTCAACGCTTGAAAGAGTTTTGATAGGTTGATAGATTCCCTAAGGGGTGTGTCTGAGCTATAAATGTATCTTTGGTATCCCCACATCAAAGAGTCATCTCCACGCCAAAGAGAGGTATTACATTACAGTTTACCAGTCATGACATAGTGCCACTGCCACCCCAAGAATCCTGGGAACCACAGGTTGGTGATTTCCCATGTTCCCCCCCTTGAGGGGGGCATGGGAACTGCAGTTCAATTAGGGAACCACGAGAACTGGAACTGCAGAAGGACTGCAGTACCCAGGCTTCTCAGGCAACCGGGTTTAACTGTTTAAAGCTTACTAGCTACTAACATTCTCATACTTTTTAAAGTGAGTGGCTCTGTTAACCAGGAAACGTTTTTTCTGTCTTTTAGGCGAGCGACGATGGAGAGACCATTGGGCACTGTCCTTTCTGCCAACGACTCTTCATGATCCTCCTTCTGAAAGGAGTTCCTTTCACCCTCACCACGGTGGATACCAAGAGGTAGGAAACACAAGGGGAGCACACCACCAACCAGTGCATGCATTTCCGTGTTTCGTGGTTTCGTTGATTTTTACCTTTTGCTTTCCTTTTTTTGCGTGTGATATATTTTTTCTACCTGTTGTCTTTTTTTGAGCCATGATGATACTACCTACCTGCCCTATGTCTTCAGGATAGGGAGGGATTCTACATCTGCCATGTTAAGTACTTTGGTCTTGAGCTGTTCTCTGGACTTGGATAGGCGAAACGATGGTGATGGTTCCAAAGTTGTCGTCCTCCAAATCTGTCCCCAGATTTTTGTGTTCCTAATTCCCTGTCTTGCTAAGTGGAACTCCTGCATTAGGAACTGCTCATCGTTCCATTTCTGACTTCCCAGATATTGCACAAAGCACTAGGCATGTACCATTTGCCACAGTTTTGAGAGCATCTCTCTCTTTTCCTCCTGTGCCAATTGATAAAACACTATAGAAAAGCAATCTTGATGCTATCATATGTACATCTGCATCGAGGTTCTTTGTGAGGGGTGCTTTACCTATGCTCCTGGACACCTGTACAACACAAAATAAAAAATGTACAAGAGCATCAAGAATCTCAAGGCCGCTGCACATACGACTGAATCAAGATTACTTGTAGTGTTTTACCAATGCATACTTGTGCATTGGTCATGTTGAGGAAAGATGCAAATGAATGTAAGGAATGTATTTTTTCACATTTATATTCAGCTCTTTCTCCAAAGAGCTCACCTCTCCCAAAAGCCAGGACTCCAACCACTACACCACGCTGTACTGCAGGGTTTCACAAACAGCACATGCTTTTTAAAAAACAGATTTAAAAAAAAATTCTCCTAGCTTTTGGAAGGAAGCCACATTTTGACTTAGAAAGCCTTTTGCCCTAATGTGTGGGGTTGGTTATTATGACACATTGACAGGCACTCTGCATATTCTCAGAGATATGGTTTTGTTAGCAAATAACGCTTCATTTATTCCAGGTCCGAACTCTAGTTCTGAGAGAAGATTGGTGGCTCAAGTTCAAATGAAACTGTGACAATGACTTGGGCGGACTCCCGACTTCCCTGGGGCTCAGCACGTAGGATCTGCCACCCTTGGTTTCAGTCGCCAAAGCCAACTCTTTCTCTTCCTCCCTCCCTCCCTTTTTCTGCAGGTCCTTGGATGTGCTAAAGGACTTTGCTCCAGGGGCTCAGCTTCCGGTGCTGCTCTATGATGGGGAGCCCAAAACAGACACCATCAAGATTGAGGAGTTCCTGGAGGAGACCCTGGGACCCCCACAGTGAGCATCCAATCTATGGTGGCTGGGAAGGGGGGGAGTAGCACGTGATTTGAAGACTGTAGCTTGGGGAAGAGATGAAAGCAGGGAGGACAGAGGAAGGGTAAAAAACGAAGCTTGACTGACCCAAAAACGAAGCTTGACTGATGGCCAGATGCCATCACCACATCCTGTGGCAAGAAGTTCCACAGATTCTTCAAGGAAAACGTTTGGCCAAGAGTTTGAAGGGTGGGACCAAATGTGTGATAGTCTAGCAGGATTCCAGGCAGTCTTCCCCGTTACGTGGAGCCCGTCTGTGACCACACAGTGGCATCTCTGCTAGATGCTCAGCGAGGACGTTGCACATCATCCCCGACTTCAGGTTGCCGAGTTTCGAGGTGTGTAGCTTAGAGGGAACACTGATCCCAGGCTTACTGACCATTAAAGGGGAGCTGAACTGGTGCCACTACTCCGAAAGTCCTATTTTGCCTCCCTAGCAACAAAAAGTGCCAAAATGCCTTCCCCCCCCCCCCCGTGTGTGCCCCTGCACACAAATAGGGCAGTAAAATTACAGTGGTTGTTCTCTTAGTCCGAAATGACGTTGTGCACAAGAACCTACAATCCTAAAATAATACAAATGTTAACAACTATAGTGTGTGCGTGCAATAATTTAAAACCTAAGTTATATTGCTACCCTTATAAGTAAGGACAGTTTATCCCCATTCCACAGATGGGGAATTCCAACTGAGGCCGAGAGCGAGAGTCTTGCCTTAAAGTCACTTACTGAAGGCAAAATTCAAAAGGGGGGAGTCCTGAGTTGTAGCACATGCTTTTACCCACTGGCCGCCTAACCCAATTCTTTCCTTCTCCTGCAGTTTCCCAAGCCTGGTGCCCAAGTACAAAGAGTCGGCTCTCGCTGGAAACGACGTATTCCACAGGTTCTCTGCCTACATCAAGAATCCGGTGCCAGCCCAGGATGAAGGTAAGGGATGGCTGGGGGAGAGGTGGGTGCTCACCGGCTGGGTGGGGAAAATGTCCGTTTTGGATATAAATCTTGAAAGTGAGATGCAATCAGTGGCTGCTTGAGCCCCACCGGGCAACTTCCCAGGGACCAGCTGCAGGATCCTAGCAGACGAAACGTTGTGGGAGGCAGTCAGAGATGGCTCCTGACTTTGCACACGATTTTGAAGAGTTAATAAGTTGACAGATCTGTTCACTGCAGGGAGCTGTGGTGGCTTAGTGGTAAGACACTGAACTGCAGACCGGGAGGTCCATAGCTCAGCAGTTCAAGACCCGAGTGCCGCACGTGACCATGGGAGCTCCCGTCTCCTGTCCCAGCTCCTGCCAACCTAGCAGTTCGAAAGCAAGAAATTGCAAGTCGATAAATAGGTACCACTGTGGTGGGAAGGTAACAGCGCTTTGTTAGTCATGCCGGCCACATGACCACGGAAGCGTCTTCGGACAGCGCTGGCTCTTTGGGCAGAAACGGGGATGAGCACCCGCACCCTAGAGTTGGACATGACTGGCTTCCAAGCAGGGGGAGACCTTTACCTTAACTTATTCTGCATAGCAGACACATCAGTTTTTTTAAGATTGTCAACAGAGCCCTGTGACTGCTGAGTTGATCCTTCAATAGCTTTCCCATTTGCAAAGAGCTGTGAAGGTTTTTCAGATTGGGTCTCCAATTTGGTTAACATAAGAAGAGCCCTGCTGGATCAGGCCAAAGGCCCAACTAGTCCAGCTTCTTCTTGTATCTCACAGTAGCCCCACCAGATGCCTCAGGGAGCACAAAGACAACAAGATACCTGAATCCTTTTGCCACTCCCTTGCACCTGACATACAGAGAAACCCTACTTTTAAAACTAGGAGGTTGCTTTTGGCTTGTGACTTGTGATGGACTTTTCCTCCAATCCCCTTTTAAAAGGCATCTAGGCCAGGTGCCATCACCACATGCTGTGGCAAGGAGTTCCACAGATTAATTACACACTGGGTGAAGAAATATTTTCTTTTGTCTATTCTAACTCTTCCCTCCGCTCAATCTTAGTGGATGTCCCCTGGTTCTGGTGTTGTGCAAGAGGGAAAAGAACTTCCCTCTATAATTTTTCCTTCCCTTGCATAATTTTATACCTCTCAATCATGTCCCCCCTCAGGCGCCTTAGACTGAAGAGCCCCAAACGTTGTCGCCTTTCCTCAAAAGGAGGTACTCCAGCCCACTAATAATATTGGTCACTCTTCTCTACACCTTTTCCAATTCAACTACCGGTATAGCCTTATTGAGGTGTGGTGACCAGAACTGTACGCAATACTCCAGAGGTTGGATAATTGATCATGCTGTTAATTAAGCATGTAAGTTTATCCAAATCTCTGGTGGGAGAAGCTGTCGCTTAAGCAGGAGGAGGAGGAGATCTATCCTTTTTTTTGGAGGCATCATTGCTCAAAATAAGCCCCCAAACCTATCTATACAAAGGAGCAAGCTAATGAGATGGTTACTTAAAAAATAATCCAGAACAAACCAAAGCCAAATGGCTGTCCAGAATCCAAGGTTATCAAAAGAGCTGTGATTAGAATGCCAACTTGAATGCAATTTGACCACCGAGTGAGTGGCAGAGAGGCACGGGTTCAACAGGGGTAGTTGACGTCACAGTTCAGTGTCTTCCTCCCCTGCTTTGGGCTTCCTGGAGGTACCTGGCTTGGCCACTGTAGGAAACAGGATGCTGGCCTTGGTGGCCTTGGCCCTTGGGCCTGATCCAGCAGGGAGCTCCCGGTGTTTGGTAGGCAGGCAGAAGTGTTGCTGATGTGCTGTTGCAAGCGGGTCTCCTTGGCTGCAGAGGAGCTGATTCTGGCTTTGCTTTTCCAGCCCTGCAAAAGAACCTCCTCAAAGCTCTCTGTAAGCTGGACAGGTACCTGACCACCCCCTTGGAATACGAGCTGGTCCGGGACCCCCAACTCGTGGTCTCCAAGCGACGGTTCCTCGACGGCGACCAGCTGACCCTTGCTGACTGTGGCCTCTTGCCCAAGCTCAACATTGTGAACGTGAGTCTTGGACTGGGCAGTCGGCTGTGCCTCCCCCCTCCAGCAGGGTCTTGACACTCCCTCTGTGCTCCTGCACCCCCCTGGCTTTGCCAGAGCACTTTCAGCCCCCGCTTCCACACCCCTTTCCCACGCACAAGCCTGCTGCACCTGCACCATTGCACAAAGCGTTTCTCGAGTCAAGGGTGCACAGCCTGCCTTTCTAGGGTCGTGTGTATTCTGCAACTGGGCAGGTGCGAAGATCTTTCCTTCTTCTTTGCCTCTTCTCTTTGCCACAGGTTTGTCCAGATGGCGGCTTAGCTTTTTGACCTCCTAGGTTTGTCTGGTAGCACACGACCTGGAATGCAGAACTGTTCTTCAAAAATATTCCTCGTTCCTCACCATGTACTAAGCAAGCTCAGGAGGGCCAAGATGCATGTATCTGCTCAACTCACCCACCCACACTCACTCGGCTTATGTGGGTCTATAGAAGACTCATGTGGGGTAGAGCCCTGGGGAAGGGAGCATCCAAACATCTCCAGTCCCTGACACGAGAACTACAGTAGATCTCCATCTCTGAAGGGTCCTTCCTGGTCGGCCCAGGGGTAACATCCTAAATCCTCTTTTAAAGTTTTGATCAGGTAGTTAACCCCTCTAAAAATTGGAGTTGAGGTCCAGTTCAGATGCACCTTTTAAAAAGCAGCCTGGTAACTTTGAACTGGTTTAGGTACGCTGCTTCATGCAGAAAGAGGATGCCAAACTCGTTTTGCTTACAATCTCTCTCTACAAACAATAGCTGCTGAACTGGAGGGGGGGGGAACATTTACTATTTTGAAATGTCTTGTTTTAACACCTAAAGTTTTTTTTTACAAACAAAATGCCTACAACAGCATAAAAACCCAGAAAATAAAAATCATGAACCCGCCACTTGAATGCCGAGTGTCTGGTTACAAAATTACTGGTTTTGAACCCCTTCCTATGTTTTGGGGTTCAGTTCTAAGCAACCATGAGATCTGGGACTGGGGCTCAGTTTAGATTCACTGGGGGAAAGCCCTGCGTGGTTTTTCGGAGGGTTGGCCTAATCCCGAAGCCCAAGGCGGTTCCCTCCTTGCCTTGACCCTTTGTTTTCCTCCTCTCCCTGCAGGTCGTGTGCCAGCATTACCGCCAGCTGGGCATCCCCAAGGAGCTGCACGGCCTCTGGCGGTACCTGGACAATGCCGCAGAGGTCAGGGAGTTCAAGTACACGTGTCCCAACACGGAGGAGATTATCCAGGCCTACCGGGCTGTGGTCAGGCCCCTCAAGTAGCCAGGAGGAGCGACGCCTGCGTTGGCCATGCAAAATGGCCAGCATGCACCCCTCACCCTGCCCCGCTGCCTGGCTCTGCCCTCCTTTCCTCCCATCGGACCCACCAACCTGAAGAAGCAGACTGTTGCTTGCTGGGCAGAGACGGAAAGGGATTCTGTCCGGTTTGTTTCCAAAGCCTGCAGGACTGGCACCGTTTTGCACTCTGTCCAGGACTGGCCTACCCAGGTTGCGGCAGGGGGACCCCACTTCTGTCCGCCTGCTCGCTGCCTCCTCTCCCCACTCCCTGGATTGGAAAAGGAAGAGGGGGACGAAACAGAAGCATGGAGGAGAGAAGAGCGGGGGGCTGGAATGTCAGAGAAGCAGAGACTGGCCCACCACCACAGGCGCAGGGGGCCTTGGGCTGCCCTGACTCTGCACTGGCAGTGAGAGGGGGATTATCTTGGCCCCAGACAGCTCCAGAACTGAAAACCGCCTGGGGCAGACTTCACAATGTCCTATTTTGTGCAGCCTGCCCTTGTGCAGCCTGCCCATCGCCCCTGCCACGCTGCAGAAGACAAATGGGCTTTGCTAAGGGGGCCTTGGCTATCTCTTTCCTAACCCAGCATGTCGGGGTTCAAACCCACAGCAGCGCTTTCCCCATATGTACCACTGAGCCTGTCCTGTTGCAGTTCCACAGAGCACAGGTGTTAACTGCGTCACCGGCTTCCTCCGCGTCAAGCGGGATGAGGTCACATGGGTGCATCTTCTCCCGGAGGTGCGCCAGAGTCCTAGCCTGTGCAGAAGCAAGTGCGGACTTCTGTGGTTTAACAGGCCTGTGCTAGCTGGGGGGAAAACCAGAGAGTCGACTGACTTGCACCTTTTTAAAAACATCACATTGTTGTTTTTGGGTGTTTGGACAGTAACTTAATCTCCCCTCCCTGGAGAAAAGCAACTGTTGTTGTTGTTTTTCTCTCAAAAAGGGGCAGGCGATTTTGACCTGATAGGTAAGAAACATCATGGTTTAAATGGACTGTGCAAGCCTGTGCATGTTTATTCAGAAAGAATTGCCAGGGAGCTCAGTGGGACTTAATTGTCAGGGGTCACCTTTACCTTTATAAGTCCAGTTGTGTCCGACTCTAGGGTGTGGTGCTCATCCCCATTTCAAAGCTGAAGAGCCAGCATTCTCCGAAGACGCCTCCGTGGTCATGTGGCCGGCATGACTCTACTTGCCGCAGCGCGTAGCATGCAGCTGGAACACGGAGCGCTGTTTACCTTCCCGCAAGCGGTACCTATTTATCTACTCACATTAACATGCTTTGGAACTGCTAGGTTGGCAGGAGCTGGCCAAGCAACGAGAGCTCACCCCGTTGCGCATTCGAACTGCCGACCTTTCGATCAACAGCTCATGCCTCAGTGGGATTTACGCCCGAGTAATTGTGCACAGGTGTGCAGCCTGACTCTCTGCCAGATGCTACCCCCCAGGTCAAGTCTATTTGCAGCATGCTAAGCTGAAGAAGCCAATAAACTTTTGAAGCTTGGAGTGGTGTGTATGGATTTTGAGGGCAAGTCCTCTCCCAACTGAAGTTGGGCTGGTGGCCAATAGTGCCAGCTGGAAAGTCACTGGTTAAAACCTTGCCACAAACTTGCTGGGTGACTTTAGACAAAGGCTCTGTTCTCTCTCTCCCCTGTACCGATACAGCCTTATCACAGGGGGCTGGTGCCGGGATTATGGAGATAATGGGAATGAAGCACCTGGTATTGTTAAAGCAGCATTGATTCTGCATGCAGAACCGGGCAAAGAATATCTTAGGCAAGACTAGTCCTGAACTCTGCATGGGGTGAAACCCAAATTATCCACCAGCTGTGTCTCACCTTGGCTGCTGCTGCAGGAGGGCGGGTAAGAGTCTTGTCAAGGAGGCAGAAAGCAGACTGAAAGCTCCGGAGTATGCTAGCTTTATTTGAGCCACGTTTCGTTCAAAACATTTAAAAAGCTCCTTCCAAGAGCCAGCTGCCAAAGTGACCAGGTACAGGCAGGACGTCTGGCCAACCTCTCCAGCAGGCGCCTCCAGAAAAGCCATCGAGCTGAAATGCCCACTTCCCCCCCCCCCGTGCCCAATTTCATTGATGGCAGGCTGGAGGTTTCTCCTTATGTTCTGAGCACAAGGTGGGTGGCAGCCTGGAAATTCATCTCTGTGCAAGTACATACGCTGCCATACTTCTTGTTAAAACCTTCACAGAGGGGCCTCGCAGCCTGCTGTGGCCGACACACTCAGAGATCGTCAAAGTCTACCCCTGTTGGTGCCTTCTTACTAGCAAAAAAGGAGAAGAAAGTTGGTTGTATAATACATTTCACGCAGTAAGACGTACATCAGTGTGTGGAGGACGCAACAAAAAGGTGTCTACAGTTGGGGTGGAGGGAAAAGCCTATCGTATCCTTTTGGTTCATGGATCAGATTCTCCTCTGCCAAGACTCTTGGCAGAGTTTGAGACTTACAAGCACAAAAATCCAGACTGGAAGCAAAATTCACTGCAGGGCCACAGCAGGGGCCCACTGTGGGAGTGAAAGCGGAGTGGTGAAAGCACCTTCCTAAATCCAGCCAGAAAGGAAAATCCATGCTCCGATTGGGAGAAGAGAAAGTGGGAACTGGGAAGTGATTCTTCTAAGAATCAGTGGCAGCTCCAGCCCCAGGTCTCCCATCGCCTGAGGTGGGGAGCCCAGTTCCACTGTCTCTTCCTCTGCCGCAGACCAGTCTCCACTTCTCCTCTGCACGTTTGACTCAAAAAGGGGGGCTAGAAGTAGAAGAGATTCCTTTTTGAATCCAGGAAGTGAGGGATGGAAGCGAATGCCCCCCAGCCATCTCCTGCCTCCGTCAGTCTCGTGGACGTGAATGCTGGGGCGGCAACATGGAAGATGATGAGCACAGTGGCAATCCAGTTGTCTGTACTGGTGATAGAACTGCTGGGCTAATGAATTCTGCCGTATGAGAAAAATCCTCTGTTCTGATTCAGAGCCGAGGCACCCAGGTCCTCTTCAGTTCTAATGCTGCTATTTGGCACTGGAGTCTCCCTGTGAAGCTCCTCTGCTGAAGAACAGTCACTTTCACGTTGGCAGCAGAGTAACCCAGGAAGGTTGAAGTCTGCCACTACCAGTTTAGCACTTCTGTCTTATCCGGATGTTGTCCTTGCAACCACCTGGTTAGGTAAGTATTCTTATCCCCATATTGCAGAAGGGGAAGACTGAGGCTGAGAGGGAGCAGCTGACTAAAGGCTATCTAGTGAGGAATTTGAGGTAGAGGTGAGATCTGAACTGGAGAAGTTCTGATGGGCAGGCTGGGCAGCTCAGTCTCTTTGCCAGGGCCTATATCACTTCCACATGAGCTCCAGTCCATTCTAAGGTTTGGTACAAGGGCTCCCTCTTGTGACCTGAAACAGGAATCATTTATTTTGCAGGAACTGCAGTTCATCAGCAGTAAAGTTGGACCACAAGTATTCTTGCCAAAGGACAAGACCAATCTCTTCCCTTGCTTTCTAGTTGTGTATGGAAAAAACAATGCTTTCAGGTTTATTTCAGATTTTATTTTAAAGAAAAAGAGAGAGAACTCTCTGTGGTAACAAACATTTATAGAAGTTTTGTGTTTTTTACGGTCACACGAGTCACAAATGCTACATACAACGCCAAAACTACATACAAGAATTTCAGACTGTAAACATATTGGGGGCAGGGAAGAGTCTGAGGATGAAAATGCCAGTAGCAGCTGGAGAGAAGGGAAGAGTTCATACAGCACAGCAGCACTAAGGTATAGTAAGGTAAAAGTAAAGGTGACCCCTGACAATTAAGTCCAGTCGTGTCCGACTCTAGGGTGTGGTGCTCATCCCCATTTCAAAGCTGAAAAGCCAGCGTTGTCCGAAGACGCCTCCGTGGTCATGTGGCCGGCGTGACTCTCCTTGCCGCAGCGCGTAGCATGCAGCTGGAACACAGAGCGCTGTTTACTTTCCTGCAATTGGTACCTATTTATCTACTCACAGGTATAGTAGTTGTCTGCAAATGGATCATAAAACAGAACAGCGCAAATCACTCAGTGCAGGGAGAAGAGATTTTGTGCTGCTGGTTGAAGTTGAAGGAAGAGGGATATAACTGAGGAATGGGTGAGTGGGAGGCATGGCGAGAAGGAAATGGAGGTCAGGAAAACCCTTCAGGGTCCCTAGAGACAGGAAAAGGTTCGTACCATTGAAAGAAAGGGACTAAAAGGGATTTTGGAAGTTGGGAGGCCAAGAGGGAAGCAAACCTTTTTTTCTAGGATGGGAGTGCTGGACTTCACATAACGACTAGACCCAGATTGTTCCACAAGGCTCTGGCAGCATCTATAACACCTTCCAACAGTGGACCGGTCAGCCACTGTTTCAAGCTGTGTGTGGAGACACCTCCACAGCTGTGATTTCTAAAGCCCCAAGCTCATGACAGTAGGAACTAGTGCCTTGGACACGGCAACCTGAGCTGCAACATGGGGTTTGCGGCACGTGTTGTAATTTTGACCCCAAGCAGCAACTGGCCACCGACACGGACAGCAAAATACCGGCTGAGTTGGGGATGCAGACTCCACAAGCACCTCCCCCAAGGCCAAGAACACCTGAAGCCAAAGACACACATGTGCCCCGAGAATGCAGGCAATATGGCTGGAGAGATGGGCACAGCTGCTGTTGCTTTGGGAGTGTGGCCCCTTTAAGGCTCTCAGTATTCCAGCAAGGGAGCAGAGCTGGGGAGGCTACTGAGGTCCTGGGAATATTGAAGGGCTCAGCTGGGTTCCACCCCTCCTTGGAGCTCTCCAAGGTCCTGCAACAGGGACTGTGCTGGAAATGGAGGTCTTGCCTACTGGTGAGTACCAAACCTCCAGTCAGTCCTCCTGTTTGTCTGCACCTTGCACAGGAAGGGGGGGGGGGACATGAGCTGTCCTGCTGGTGCAATCTCATTAATGATGCATTCTTGCTTAGCTTGAATAATATATTAAATGCAAGTAAAATATTGAAGGCAGGAAAGATTGTTTATGGAGTGGATTTTATATGCCCTGGAGACATCTAGGTTGGCACGACATCTTCCACCAACCTGACTTGAGAGCAATAAGAGCTAGAAAAAAAAGCAAAGGGTGGGGAATGAGGGTTTGAGGTAGCCCAAAGTCTAGCTGCTGTAAAGGAAAATGCACTCTACATGTGCTCTGAAGCACATCTCCACTTGGACATCTTCCAGGCCTAGAGGGAAAAGAAAAAAGCAACATTTTACACAATATTTGCGTTAAAAGGAGAAACTTCATTTCCAGGGCTCCGTGCAGATCTCCAAATTGGAAGCTCTTGTCGGAGAGTCACAAAGAGATAAAGTACTTAAATTCCTTTCTCGCGTCAGAAGAGGCAGCCCTGTTGCTGGATATGGTGAGAGGAGATGTTTGTCTCCATTTGGAGTGTTGCTACTGGGGTGTAGGACCCCACCCTGCACCCCACCATCAGTGGAACAGCATCAAAGGGCAGGCTGGGAGGAATATATGGACTCCATATTTTCTTGGGAAAAACTATCAGGTCAATGAAATGTGGCTCCAGGGTGGGCTGGACGAAGCCAGCTCTGTGCTCCGATGCTCCCACCGCAAGGACCTGAAAGCGGAACGTGTGTCCATCGTCCTGGCTTCAGGCTTTGTCAAAGATAAAGAGCGAAAAAAGCCATACAGGTTTGAAGCCCAGAGTAAGAGCTGGGTGCAAATCAGAGCCTTGGTGCAACCCCCTTCGGACTCCTCAAGGTCACTCCATGGCGCTCCACAGCCCCCCACAAGTGCAGAGCCAAACGATAGAACTTAAATGAAGGTGGAATCCAGCAAGTTGGGGTCGTGGTTGCTCTGGGCCCGGGCTTCAAAGAGCTGCTTGATCAAAGCCGACTTCTCCTGTTCCAGCTGGGTGATCCGTTCGCTTTTGTCCGTCACCTCCTGCGAAGCAAGCAGGGACCCTGTTAGCAGCCTGCTGGGAAAGACCCCTGGCCAAAACCCTGAAGGCCTCCACTGATTGACAGCAGCTGATACAAAGCAAGTGCTCTAACCACTGAACCATAGCCCCACCCCTGGGAAGAGCAACCCCAAAGTACTCCTGGAGTTACTTTTCCACTGACCAGCGTGACTGCCTTGGAAGGAAGAGGCTCCAATAATTTCAAGCACCAGAAGAGAAGACTGTTTGTCGATGCTGATGTGGCCCCTCCGCGCATGAGGGCTGATGTGGCCCCTCTGTGCATGAGGGCTGAAGCATCGGCTCTCATCCCCCCCCCCCCCAATATCTCTTTATGGTTGGGACCTCCTTGAAGGAGTCAGCAGGAGTCGGAGAAGATGGTTGCAAAGCCAGCCTTGGCTGCTTTCTCTTGCTCTCACCTTGGTTAGAAGCCGGTTCTGTTCCTTCAACATGTGGATGGTCTGCTGCGGGGAGGACGACACGGCACAGGCCGGGCCATTGGTGGCCGCAGCGTAGGGGCTCAGAGGCTGGAAGGCAAGCAAGCAAATTAACTCCAGGTTCTCCATAACTGCAATGCACAGTCCCAGAAATTGGTGCTCATTGGCACAGTAACCTGATAATCCCTGCTTTTGTTGTTTTCATAAAACAAGTTTCTAGTCCTTAAGACTGGGGGAGGAGTCAGACTTGAAAAGATTGGGCAAGTCTTGTTCAGAAGCCAGCGTGGTGGCTGGATTGGAATTAGGGGTTAGAATATATAACTCTGCTCCAATGCTGTCTTCTTTGGCTACCTATTTGTTTTTGGGCTCAGTCCAAAGACTTGCTGGCCTTTAAAGCCTCAGGGAACTTGGGTGGCTGTGCGCAGGCTTTGAAGGACAGGCAGGAGATAAGTATTTTTAACAAACAGCCTTGGATCAGGATGCCTTAAAGCAGGGCCAGGCAGAGGATCGACTGGGATTTACTAGGTTATTTGCAGTGGCTGGACCACGGTTGCCGATTCTGCATTGTTTAGCAACAGCCACAGGAGCACCCTCACCTTTGCCGAAAGAGACAATAGCTCACACAGACACCGGTTCAGTTCCTGTAGCTTGGGCAGGAGATGGTTGAGTTGACTTGGACATTTTTCTGCACGTACATCCTGGGTGCAAAAGAGGCCAGGTGGTGGGAGAAAGAGAGAAACGTAAGGAAGTCACACCCTAACCTGGTACGTGGTGAAATAAACCTCTATTTTATAAACCACTGCCACGCCACTGAATTTAATACTGCTTACTTTCAGCGGGACGCTCTGCCCATTTTTGGCCAAGGGTTGGTGGGGTTACAGTGAGAGCTGGTTTGTACTGGCTTTGGAACTCTGCCCATGCAGCCACACTGGGCAGCGTGACAGGTCCGGCCAGCAGGAGCCTGGTCTATCGGCTGCCCAAGGGATTCCTTGCAAGCCACACCGAAAAATCACCCTCCTGTTTGGCCCCTAAAGCTTCTTAAAAACAAATACTAAAAACTCACCGGGTGGACTTTATTCTTGCCCAGCTGCTTCTGGCGCTCCTGGAGGAGGTGGATTTGGCGGTGGCACCACTCCCGGGCACACTCCACCATCTCCAGGCCCTGCAGCAGGAAGTCTTTCTCCTTCTCCAGCTCTTTCATTTGCTTCAGCTACCGAGACACAAAAGAAAAGCCTGTTCAACGTGCCCCTTGCCAACCCAAGACACATCACAGGGCCTACGCAGTGCGTGTGTCTGCAAGCATCTTTCCTGCTCCTTCTTCTAACCCCAGAAAGACTTGCCAGAGCAAGAGCCCCTCTGTGCCAGCCCTCATTTATCTCAGAAAGAGGCCCACCGCTAGGTCATTATCTCTGGGAAATTTTCATGTCAGAAACTAATTAAGTTTCTAGTCCCTGCTGCTCTAGGAAAAAGTATTAAAACATGACAATTGCTCCGTGACTGCTTATGACATTTTGTGACATCCGCTGCATGCACATTGATCCAGGGATGTGCAGCTGGTTCTCCCGCTAGAGATGAATCACTGCACCTCCCACCCCCTCTGCTCACTGTCTCTTCACCTGCCACCATCCCCTCCCTTGCACCCAAATTATACACAACCCCCCACAAAACAGAGAACCTGGAATTAAAGCAGGCACTGCAAGAAAGGTTATGACGACACCCCGGCAGGTTTGATGCAGAAAGGGACATACCCACAGGAAAAATGCCCAGGCTTTGCGGCTGTGCAGGCTGCTGGCCAGAGGGACAAAGAAGGTGGTGTACATTGCAAGGACCCCCATCCGGCTCCGTCGGTCACCCGCAACAGAATGACCTCCCTGGGCCCTTCCCGGCCAGGCCGGGCCGGTTACCATGGTGACTGGAGAAAAGGCCCAGCATCCCACCAGCAGTTTCCCAGCTCAGGGAGCAGACAGAGGACATCGAGGCTGTAGCTGATCAAAGGCCCTCGGGGCTGGGGGAGGAGGATGAGGGAAGAGAGGGGGGGGACCCTCCTTCTACTAGGGAGGAAGGGTGGAAACTGGCCACCTGGGCAAGCTGACACGAACGAAAAGCTTTGCCCCAGCTGCAACGAGCCACGGGGGACTGTGCTGGCCGATCAATCCGGATCAGTGAGGGATGAGCGACTGAGCCTGCTGTTCGTTCACAGAAAATGTCATAATAGAGTGAGGGACATACATATTCCAGATCGGGCAGAGGAGGAGACTTCAGATTTCCAGCCCTCCTCACCCCTAGGATTTGACTAAGTACCATCCCTTGGCAAAAATCCAGGTAAGGTTGAATAGAAGCACAACTGAATATACAATGCAACATCGGATGAAGATGATCCTTGGCCATTTTAAACCTGTCCAGCCAAGATCTTGGGCCGCTTTCCAGTTTCACCACAAGGTGGGACTTTGGCAAGCCTCCAGTGGAAGGGAGTTCCACAGTTCCGAGACGCAGAAGACCATGAGGCCTGAAAATGTATGTGAGGTAAGAACAGTGGCCTATCGACACCCGCAGTAATGATAATGCTTTCTGTCACACTGGTCTTGTGCGGGAAACCCACAATGTTGACTAAGCCCACATACATGCCACATGTGCCATGAGCTCAAGGGGGCTGTGGTAGGTTCGTATTGCTCTGAAAGGCAACAGTGTTTCTGAATATGGTGGCGGCTTCCTGAAGTGAATCAGAACCCTCCTCCTTTGGGTGGGCTGAAAAGTAGCCCTTTTGGGGTCTGTTTTGTGGTGCGCAATGCAGCTTAACACCTCCCATAGAAAGGCTCTCATACCATGCTGTAGTCCACGCCGTCGGTGATGGTGTGCCTCCGATGCTCGCCACGGCCTCTCTGCTGCCTCCGTGCCTCAGCCACAGCCTTTGAGATGCTTTCGTTGTGCGACTGTTCTGTCGGCTTCCGGCCAATGGCATCTCCTGTGAATCGAGATAGTGAGGGGACGTGAGACTGTTGTGCAGAGGCTGGAGGGGCATTCTGCACATGCTCAAAGGTGTCGCCTTTAAATCGCAAGAGGATTTAAACCACCGCTTTGTGTGTTTGGGATCTTCCTGGGCACTGGAGAGAGGAAGAAGAAAGGCAAAAATAGGCGCAGCCTCGCTTCCAGTCACTCACCCGCTCTCTTACACTGGATCTGTTCCGCCTGCGGGGCAGAGATCTTCTCCAGGCTCCGCGAAGAGCAGCCCCCGCCCCTTCCAGGTCCTCTCTCCGCCAGGAGGGCTTTGCCCTTCGGAGGCGGGGCAGCGGCGGGAACGGGTGGGCTGCTGGCGCCGCCTTTCTCTGGGCTGAGCAGCGAGGCGCGCAGCCCCAAGACGAACCTCTCGAAGGTGAGGTAGCCGCTGGCGGGGGCGGCCCGGCGCAGCCCTTCCAAGACGCCGCGGGGTAATTCCCTCGCCTCGCTGCTTTGCAGCTGCCACCGGGACTCGATCTCCCGCAGGTGCACGTAGCCCCGCCGCCGGTCGTCCAGGATGTCGAAGAGGGTCCGCAGGCTTTGCAAGAATGCCTTGGGCAGCCCTTGGCTACTGTTGCTGCCACCTCCAACCGGCTCTGAGGCCAGCGAGCGCCCATCCCCACCGCCTCCGGCCACGCCGCGTTGCGGAGCCATCGCAGAGGGGGAAAAAACTCCCGAAAATTATTACACAAAGTTCCGAAGTCAGCCGAACTTTCCAAGAAGTTGAATGGGAGCCCTTTTGTGACGTCACCCCCTGGTACGCTTCTTGCTCTCCCATTGGCCAGCGGCCGAGATTCCTCCGCGCGGATTGGCTGAGGCGCATAGCGTGTTGGTTTGATTTTTCCCAGCGCGCTCGACTTCTTTCTTTTCCAGCCTGAGCGCAGCTGGCATTTTTTTGTTCCCCAGAAATACTGACAAAGGGGGGCCCTCAGCTCCCCCAGCAAGGGCTGGCTGCTGCTTCCTCCCTCTTCTTCGTTGGCTGAAGTGTGCGTGTGTGGCTTTTTTAGGCTAGAGGGGGAAATGGTGACCAATGGGGGGAGCCCCAAGGAGGTTTGTAACATTACATTATGCACGATTCGGGGAATGTCTTCTCCCTCTCTCCAACACTAGAGAGTTCAGGAGGTTCAGTCCAACGAAACTAGCAGGTTCAGCCAAAATCAGGGCAGTCCACAGAAAGGGCTTTTTTCACTCAATGCTCAATTACCCTGTGGAACTCATTGCCACTGGTGCCAGTGCCAGATGTGGTGGCCACTTGGCTTAGATGCATTTAAATGGAATTAAGCTGCAATTCTGTACACATTTACCTGAGAGCAAGCCCCGCTGAATAGGAGACTTCTGCATAAATATTGTGTGGGATTGCAGGATTGCTAGGCATGAAGGAGACTATACTAATGACTATACAGTACTGTACAGTACAGCAGCCCCAAGAATGCAGACCAGGAGGGCAGCACACCCTGGCCTCTGCCAGAGTGTGTGTGTGAGTGAAATGATTATTACAATTTATTGTGAAATGGATCGTTTAGTTGAAAAGGCAGGGTATACATTGTCTATAAAAATAAATAAATTAGCCACAACAGCTAAAGGGAAGCCACGTCCAGAGGCTGCATGCCAGTGAATGCCAGTTGCTGGGTTGGAGAGGGCTGCCACTGTGGCCTTTGTGCCCAACTTTTGAGGATCTGCCTGATCACTATGGGGAGCTGGCAGGGCCAGTTCATCTGGGTGGCCGACTGAGACCCCCGCCATAGCGTTTTCTGTGCAATCCTAGTGCTCTTCGTGGCTCTCTTTTCCATAATGGACCTCTTCTCGATGCGGCATCTCTGACCCCTCCCCCCCATTTGCCCTGCCACCGCTGCCCACAGGCTCCATCACATGCTGTTCTTGCTCAGCGTGTCCTCAGGTACAGTAGTAAACAAGCGTTGTGAGCAGCTTGTCCTTTTCCAAAGCAAACAGAGACAAAGAAGGGGAGAAAAACCTCATTGCCAGTGGTGTGTTCAGGATCTCAGCAGAACGCTCTCGGAACTCTGCCAGAATCAACATTTCTTGCCCACGATGCTCAGTGTTGATCTTAAACTGATGTGCTTGGAAGATCTGAGAGTGCTGGTGAGGGTTTATTCTGGTATGTTTGGGGAGAGGCCCATTTTGGAAAAGGGCACCACTAACAGCACTGGGATTGTGCAGAAACGCAAAGGTGAGGGTCTGTAGTGGTGGAGAACCTTCCATGCTCAACAGCCCAGGTATACAGGATCTCAGGTGGCCAGAAGAATCCTTCTGTCAAAGAACAGCTGCCAGTCAGAGTAGGCAACATTGGTCCAACTCTGTACATGCACAGATTGTGGGGATTGGCCATAGCTCAACCGCTGAGCATGTGTGTGCATAAGAAGAGCCCTGCTGGATCAGGCCAAAAGCCCATCTAGTTCAGCCTCCTGTATCACACAGTGGCCCCACTAGATGCCTCAGGGAGCACAAGACAACAAGATAACCTGTTTCCTGTTGTCACTCCCTTGCACCTGGCACAGAGAAAACCTACTTCTAAAACCAAGAGGTTGCTTATGGCTTGTAACCTGTGATGGTCTTTTCCTCCATGAATCTGTCCAAACCCCTTTTAAAGGCATCTAGGCCAGGTGCCATCACCACATCCTGTGGCAAGGAGTTCCACAGATGAATTACACGCTGGGTAAAGAAATATTTTCTTTTGTCCGTTCTAACTCTCCCTCCACTCAATTTTAGTGCATGTCCCCTGGTTCTGGTGTTATGCGAGAGGGAGAAGAATTTCCCTCTATCCACTCTCTCCATCCCATGCATAATTTTATATGTCTCAATTATGTCCCCCTTCAGGCGCCTTTTTTCTAGACTGAAAAGCCCCAGACGCTGTAGCCTTTCCTCATAAGGAAGGTGCTCCAGCCCATGAATCATTCTGGTCGCTCTTTTCTGCACCTTTTCCAATTCAACTATATCCTTTTTGAGGTGTGGTGACCAGAACTGGACACAATACTCCAGATGCGGCCTTACCATCGATTTGTACAAAGGCATAATGATATTGGCCGTTTTATTCTCAATCCCTTTTTTAATGATCCCAAGCAGAAAGAATGAAGCGGTTGGGCCAAAGCCAATAGGACGTTCAGCAGTGGATGTGTCTGAGGTTGAAAGGAAAATCCAATGCTGCAAGGAGCAATACTGCTTAGGAACATGGAATGTGAGGTCTATGAATCAAGGCAAGCTAGATGTGGTCAAAAATGAGATGATAAGATTGAACATTGACATCTTGGGAATCAGCGAACTAAAATGGACGGGCATGGGCGAATTTAAGTCAGGTGACCATCATATCTACTACTGTGGGCATGAATCCCTTAGAAGAAATGGAGTAGCCCTCATAGTCAATAAAAGAGTGGGAAAGGCAGTACTGGGGTGCAACCTCAAAAACGACAGAATGATTTCAGTTCGAATCCAAGGCAAACCATTCAACATTACAGTAATCCAAGTGTATGCCCCAACCACTCATGCCGAAGAAGATGAAGTTGACCAGTTCTATGAAGACCTACAACACCTTCTAGAACTAGCACCCAAAAAAGATGTCCTTTACATCATAGGAGACTGGAATGCTAAAGTAGGAAATCAAGAAATAAACGGAACAACAGGCAAGTTTGGCCTTGGAGCGCAAAATGAAGCAGGGCAAAGGCTAATGGAGTTCTGTCAAGAGAACACGCTGGTCATAGCAAACACTCTTTTCCAACAACACAAGAGGCGACTCTACACATGGACATCACCAGATGGTCAATACCGAGACCAGATAGATTATGTGCTTTGCAGCCAAAGATGGAGAAGCTCTATACAGTCAGTAAAAACAAGACCTGGAGCTGACTGTGGCTCAGATCATGAGCTTCTTTTTGCAAAATTCAGGCTTAAACTGAAGAATGTAGGGAACACCACTAGACCAGTCAGATATGACCTAAACCATATCCCTTATGAGTATACAGTGGAGATGAAGAATAGATTAGGGCATTAGACCTGGTAGACAGAGTGCCTGAAGAACTATGGACGGAAGTTTGTAACATTGTACAGGAGGCAGCAACTAAAACCATCCCAAAGAAAAAGAAATGCAAGAAAGCAAAGTGGCTGTCAGATGAGGCTTTACAAATAGCTGTGGAAAGAAGGAATGCGAAAAGCAAAGGTGAAAGGGAAAGATATAAACAACTGAATGCAGATTTCCAGAGAATAGCAAGGAGAGATAAGAAGGCCTTCTTAAATGAACAATGCAAGGAAATCGAGGAAAACAACAGAATGGGGAGGACTAGAGATCTCTTCAAGAAAATTGGAGATATCAAGGGAACGTTTTGTGCAAAGATGGGCATGATAGAGGACAAAAAAGGCAGAGACCTAACAGAAGCAGAAGAGATTAAGAAGAGATGGCAAAAATACACAGAAGGACTATACAAGAAAGATCTTAATGTTCCTGATAACCACGCTGGTGTGGTCACTGACCCAGAGCCGGACATCCTAGAGAGTGAAGTCAAGTGGGCCTTAGGTAGCATTACTAACAACAAAGCTAGTGGAGATGATAATATCCCAGCTGAGCTACTTAAAATCCTAAATGATGATGCTGTGAAAGTGCTTCACTCAATATGCCAACAAATTTGGAAAACTCAGCAGTGGCCAAAGGATTGGAAAAGGTCAGTTTACGTTCCAATTCCAAAGAAGGGCAGTGCCAAAGAGTGTTCAAACTATCGCACAATTGCACTCATTTCACATGCTAGCAAGGTTATGCTCAAAATCCTACAAGCTAGGCTTCAGCAGTACGTGGACTGAGAACTACCGGACGTACAAGCTGGGTTTCGAAGAGGCAGAGAAACTAGAGATCAAATTGCCAACATGCGCTGGATCATGGAGAAAGCCCGAGAGTTCCAAAAAACCACCTACTTCTGCTTCATTGACTACGCAAAAGCCTTTGATTGTGTGGATCACAACAAACTGTGGCAAATTCTTAAAGAGATGGGGGTACCAGACCACCTTACCTGTCTCCTGAGAAACCTGTATGCGGGTCAAGAAGCAACAGTTCGGACCGGCCATGGAACAACCGACTGGTTCAAAATTGGGAAGGGAGTCCGGCAAGGCTGTATATTGTCACCCTGCCTATTTAACTTATATGCAGAGTACATTATGAGAAATGCAGGGCTGAATGAATCGCAAGCCGGAATCAAGATTGCCGGGAGAAATATCAACAACCTCAGATATGCAGACGATACCACCCTAATGGCAGAAAGTGAAGAAGAACTAAAGAGCCTCTTGATGAGGGTGAAAGAGGAGAGTGCAAAAGTTGGCTTGAAACTCAACATTAATAAAACTAAGATCATGGCATCTGGGCCCATCAATTCCTGGCAAATAGAAGGGGCAGAAATGGAAGCAGTAACAGATTTTACTTTTCTGGGCTCCAAGATCACTGCAGACGGAGACAGCAGCCAGGAAATTAAAAGTCGCTTACTCCTTGGAAGGAAAGCTATGGCAAACTTAGACAGCATAATAAAAAGCAGAGATATCACCATGCAAGTTTGCATAGTCAGGGCGATGGTGTTCCCAGTAGCAATGTATGGTTGCGAGAGTTGGACCATAAGGAAGGCTGAGCGCCGAAGAATAGATGCTTTTGAACTGTGGTGCTGGAGAAGACTCCTGAGAGTCCCTTGGACTGCTAGGAGATCAAATCAGTCAATCCTAAATGAAATCAACCCTGACTGTTCCCTGGAAGGACAGATACTAAGGCTGAAACTCAAATATTTTGGCCACCTAATGCGAAGAGAGGACTCTCTGGAGAAGACTCTGATGCTGGGAAAAATTGAAGGCAAAAGGAGAAGGGGAAGGCAAAGGATGAGATGGTTAGACAGCATCACCGATGCAACGAACATGAAAATGAGCGAACTCAGGAAGATAGTGGAGGACAGGAAGGCCTGGCGGGATATGGTTCATGGGATCATGAAGGGTCGGACACGACGTAACGACTGAACAACAACAACAAAGCATGGAATTGGCCTTCCTCACAGCCGCTGCACACTGGGTCGACACTTTCATCGACCTGTCCACCAGCACCCCAAGATCTCTCTCTTGATCCGTCACAGACAGCTCAGAACCCATTAGTGTATATGTGAAATTTTGGTTTCTTGCCCCAATGTGCATCACTTTGCACTTACTTACATTGAAGCGCATCTGCCATTTTGCTGCCCATTCTCCCAGTTTGGAGAGATCCTTCTGGAGCTCTTCACAATCCCTGTTGGTCTTCACCACCCAGAAAAGTTTAGTGTCATCTGCAAACTTGGCCACCTTGCTGCCTATCCCCAACTCCAGGTCATTTATGAATAAGTTGAAAAGCACCGGTCCCAAGTCCGATCCTTGGGGCACACCACTTTTCACCTATCGCCATTGTGAAAATTGCCCATTGACTCCCACTCGCTGTTTCCTGGTCTTCAACCAGTTCCTAATCCACAAGAGGACCTGCCCTCTTATTCCCCGACTGTGGAGTTTTCTCAGGAGCCTTTCATGAGGGACCGTGTCAAACGCCTTCTGAAAATCCAGATATATAATATCCACGGGTTCGCTCGCATCCACATGCCTTTTGACCTTTTCAAAAAATTCTAAAAGGTTTGTGAGGCAAGACTTCCCCTTGCAGAAGCCATGCTGACTCTCCCTCAGCAGAGCTTGTTCTTCTATGTATTTTAAGATTTTATCCTTAATGAAACTTTCCACCATCTTCCCTGGAACAGATGTTAGGCTGACCGGCCTGTAGTTTCCCGGGTAAAGATTGGCGTGACATTAGCTATCCTCCAATCCTCTGGCACAGTGGCCGTTTTAAGGGACAAGTTGCATATTTTGGTCAAGAGGTCAGCAACTTCATTCTTGAGTTCCTTCAGAACTCTTGGGTGGATGCCATCCGGGCCTGTGATTTATTGATCTTTATTTTGTCAATTAAGTCTGAGACGTCTTCTCTTTTAACCTCTATTTGACTTAATTCTTTAGTCAGGGGAGAACGTTCCGGCAGCAGTATTTGCCGGAGGTCTTCTGCCGTGAAGACAGATGCAAAGAACTCATTCACCATCCAGTGCATGCGGGTTCAATCTCAGGTAGCAGAACTAGGAAAGGCTTCTCTGCCTGAGAGCTTGGATAGCGGCTGCCAGCCAGAGTACAGTAGTGGGCTTGATGATCAAAGGCAAAGCAGCTTCTTACGGGGAGTTATTATGACTTTACATGCAAAAGGCTGAACAATGTAATTGAAGTTCCTGAGTCAGACCTTTAGTCCCTCTAGCTATTGCCTGCTTGGCTCTGACTTGCAGCTGCTCTCCCCAGGGTTTCAGGTAGACGGGGCACTGCTGGCAGGGATTGAACCCTGAACTTTCCCCGTGCAAACCACGTGCTCTTACCTCTGAGCCACAGCCCCTGGCCCTGCCTATGATGACAGTCCAGCTGCATTTCTCTAGCTGGGCCGGCTCCTGACTCACTGTTTGGACGAGGGAAGCAGGTAAGTAGGTGGCTACACAGCCCTCGCCGGGGAAGCTCCTGGAGGGCTGCCATCCTGTGCTTACTTACCCAGGAGGCAATAACGCCCCGGAGTAGGGCTTGCTTCTAAGTAGACCTACACAAGATTGCTTCTGAGTAGACTTGCACGTGCGTTGACCACCCGACACTGTCGACAGGGGTCAATACGGGGTACACAGTCGCCGGGGGATGGTACCCTGAAGCTGGACTATATGGGCCTTTGGCTTGATCCAGCAAGGCTGTTCTTATGTTCTTTCTCACTCCCCCTTTTCCCCGCATAAAAAAGATACTTCTGGACACATGACAAACCACAACCAGGAACGTTACAAACAACAGGATGTGGAAAGCGGGAAGTTTTTGCAGCCTGTAGATGGGAGCGTGCGATGTGCAGCGACAGAGATTTCTCTTTGCTCCTTTTTCCCCTGGTGGCTTTGCCTCGCCGCTGTTTGATTGGACGAATGCACGTCTGAAAGTGTGTGTGCATGCAGCAGCAGGAGGACCAGGTGCACAGACAGGAGGGGGCGTGCACGCACGCACTTTCCGTGCGCGCGCTTTGAAGTCAGCCTTGGACTTTTGCAGGAAGAGCTCGAGTGACCTCCGCCCGCTGCACGCAGCGCGAGCTCCCGGGGAAGGCGCGCGCTCTCTGCAGCCAGAGAGGTTATTGTATTGCAAACGCCCTGCAAGTGCAAGAGCCTGTCTTTGGAAAGCACTTCGGTGCGGGAGAAGGAAACATCCAACTTGGGTGACGATGATGATGCCCCTGGAAGAAGAGGTCCGCTCGCGGCTGGAGCGCGCCGGCCAGTCTCACTTGCTGCGCTTCTGGGTCGAGCTGGAGCCGGCGAAGCGCCACTCGCTGCTGGAGTCGCTGGCGCGGCTGGACGCCGAGGAGCTGACGGAGCATTGCAAGAGAGCGACCGAGGCCTGCGTCCGGCAGCGAGTACCGGACACCGAGAAGGTGGACGGCAGGATGCGGCCCGTCCCGCCAGAATTCCTGGGCAGCGTCCGCGGGAGCAATCGGACCACTCTGGCGCAATGGGAGGAAGAAGGTAGAGGTTTCTCGCGGCTCCGGGAGGTCGACAAGGAGCTGGAAGTGGTGGTTCCAAGGGAGCCTTTTTCGCCATGAACGTTCGGTGGAACCTCCAAGAACAAAGGCAGTCTACAGCAACACGCGAGATTTAGCGTTGCTGCCACTGCATCTCTGGCCAAATAACTTCGACGTTATTATTAGGCCGACGCCTAAGTTAGTTCCGGGTTCCTTTATCCTTATTCCGTGCAAATTCCAGCAGCCTGAATAAGTAACTGATATAGACACGCCCCCACACCCTGCCATAGCTTATTTTTGCATGCAAGCCCCCCTTTCTTATTGCAGTGGTAGTATGCTAGGACAGCCCAGTGTGTAGACTGGAACGAGAGAGCACTTCTGAACATAGGCAGAGTGTAGTTTCCTCTTTTATTCACAGATAGGATAACTGGGTTCTTTTCTTCAACTTACAGCGACTGTCTCCTTTCTTAAAATGGCCCATACTTTCTTGGCATCTTCAGGTAGGGCTGGGAAAGTCGGGAGAACTGCTGTCAGTCACCGTAAACGGTACTGGGCTAAGCGGACCAAGGGTTTGACTCTGGTAAAATGCAGCTTCATTTGTTTCTTGAATGATAATTGTCTTGGTTTTGATCCAGTCTTTCTTCCTTTTTCCCCCAGGGCTCCGGCAGATCTCTGAGAGCAGAGTAGCAGTACTCCTTTTGGCTGGGGGGCAAGGGACGCGCCTGGGGGTGTCGTACCCCAAGGGCATGTATGATGTGGGGCTGCTGAGCCACAGCACCCTCTATCAGATCCAGGCGGAGAGGCTCCGCCGAGTGGAGCAGCTAGCGAGGGAGAAGTTTGGCACACTTTGCACTGTTCCATGGTGGGTAGCCTGGCTCTCAGATCTGTTAAGCATCCAGCCAAAGACTGGCAGCTTCCCTGCGAAGTCATGTGATTTCCCAGCATTCCATTGGACTGTGTTTTCTGGCCAATGGTATTGTTAAATACGGCATCTTTAAAAAGCGGGTAAAGAGTCATGGACTGAAAGAAGAGGTATTCCCTTCTCTTTCACACAGGAGGGAATGCCTCTCCCAAGATGAGGCCTATTATAATGCATACGTGTATCATCATGCAAGGCCAATGAATGATTAATTCTATCTTAGAAGAGGCATTCTTCCACCACCTCTCACAGGTGAGGGGATGCCTCTTCCAAGATGGTGCTTGATGCAATATTTACACATGACAATTTTTTTTATTCTGTTCCAAAGATTTGTATCTCTCTTTTCTGTAGTTAAACTTAATGCTCAAGGAGGCTCAAGGAGTGAGAAAGAAAATAGCAATTATTAAACAGTTAAGGGAAAATTGGTCTTCTGATTTGGTTGTCTCTGTTGGATTTTTCCAGTACAGCATGCCTTGTTTAAAGCTGCTGGCTGCAATTCCCTCCCCTACAGGTACATTATGACAAGCGAGTTCACACTGGTGCCGACAGTGAGGTTCTTTGAGGAGCACAACTATTTCAACCTGGATAGGTCAGAAGTTGTCATGTTTGAGCAGAGGATGCTGCCCGCTGTGACGTTCGACGGGAAGGTGATCTTGGAGGAGAAGGGCAAGATCGCCATGGCGCCAGGTACGTCGATATTTACTGCAAACCCTCTTGGGGCAGAAGAGGTGTTGGGTGTGAATCTTCCCAAAGTTTGGAAGGTTGGTTGTCTTCGTGCCTTGCTAAGAAAGGTAAGCCAGTTGTGGATATTTGGGTGACAATGGATGTAAACCTAGAATGCTGCTATGCTGTGTCAGACCCTTGGCCCATTTCCCTCATATTGTCAGCACCAACTGGCAGCAACTCTCTGGTCTTTCTCAGCCCTCTCTGCAGATCCTGGGCTTGAACCTGGAATCTTCCACATGTATATCATGTGCCCTATCCCTGAACCTGATCCTTATGAAAAATCAGTCTACCTTTGCTTCTGAAAAGGTAGACTGGTTTTTTTATTTGCTTCAATATTTTTTTTACAAATTTCAAAATATCATATACAGTATGTGTATCGGTTACATATTCATCCATCCTCTTCTTAATACAAGAACACAGAAGCCTTTTACAAGCTATTGGAGAATTGCTCCCGGAATTGCAGGGAGGAAAAGTATCTTGGTGATGTTATGGACAGTCACCAGTTGTTGTTTTTTGCTTCAGACTTGTGCAACAAGTTTTCTTTCTTTAAACTTTTACCCCCAGCCCTGGAGAAGAAAAGCTACATTAGTAGTGAATGAGGTGAGGGGATCTCCAAGCCAGTCCCGCTGGTCTGTAAATGTGTGTTGCAACTGGGTGGCAATTAATGCAACTCCTGTGCCTTGTGTGTTGCAGACGGCAATGGAGGTCTCTACCGTGCCCTGGTGGACAACAAGATCTTGGAGGACATGCAACAGCGTGGCATCCAATATATCCATGTCTATTGCGTGGACAACATCCTTGTCAAAATGGCGGATCCCGTCTTTGTGGGCTTCTGTATCGCGAAGGGAGCTGATTGTGGTGCTAAGGTGGGGAGGGGCTGAAACACCTGGAGATGGATGTGGGTAGAGTCCCCTGGGGCATGTGAGAGGTCTGGAGCCTTGCTAATGTTGACTCCATGCCTTGCGTCAGTCCTCTTGCCATCCGGATGATTGTGGAGTTGGCACCACACATCGTGGACTGGTCCCACTGTAGCCTAAGAACCACTTTGATTTTCTTGTAACCTTCAAACTGGAAAAGCATGTTTCTAGTCCTCATGGAAGCAAAGATAAGGCTTAAAACCCTGCAAGCAATGCCTGATGGGAGTCTCAACAGAATGGGTGGAAGGCGAGATTTTTTTTTTTTACAGAAGCTGCTTGCTCTTCCCTGTATCTTGCACAAATTAAGTAGCATTATGCAGACAAGGAAATGGATGGGTGCTTGGTTTGTTGCAGGCCCCTTGTTGTGGAGTTTGATTTCTGATTCGGCCCCAACATCTTGTGTCGACAGGTAGTAGAAAAAGCCTACCCCACAGAGCCTGTTGGGGTGGTGTGCTCCGTGGATGGGGTATATCAGGTAGTGGAATACAGTGAGATCACCTTGGAAACCGCGCAGCTGCGAAACCCCGATGGCCGCTTGACGTACAGCGCTGGTAATATCTGCAATCACTTCTTCACTCTTGGCTTCCTCCAGGCTGTAGCGAAGTAAGTTCTGCGATACAGACTCCTATTACGCATGTCACTGATCCAGGGCTCGGGTTGGAGAATGCGCCTGCTGGATTTGAAAGGGACGCAATTGGAAAGAGGTGCATTTATTGCAGGAGATCGGATCTAGAATTCAAGAAGGACTTTTGTAGATCATTTAGATCTTGTTCTGAGATTCAAGATTGCAGTTCTTTGGTTAGAAGCAGCTAGTGTCGCTTGTATTTTTAAATCCAGGAAACGGTGATAACCCGAATGACAATTGGAATAGGATTTTTTTTTTTTTTACAAATAGTTACAGTATTTGGCATTATGAAAAAAATATATACAAGTGTCCCCTGCTTAACGGCGTTCTGCTTAATGACACCCCCCCCCCCCGCATATACGACGGGGGTCATTAGCAGAATGTGATGGGTCTCTTTCCCTACCTTCTTGAAGTCTGAGGTCTCTCCCTGGTTGTGGGCCTCCCCAGAGGCCTGTTCCTGGCCTCTGCAGGCCTCTGACTCTGAGGGCCTCGGAATGGCCCACAGACTCCTCCATAATGCACTTCCAGTTTTCGGAGCAAACAGGAAGTACCTTACGGAAGCCTCTGTGGGCCATTCAGAGGCCTGCAGAGGCCCGGAACAGGCCTCTGGAGAGGCCCACAACCAGGGAGAGGCCTCAAACTTTAAGATAGGGACGGGCCTGCTTAACGACAGGGTTACAGGAGTGTATCCCTGTCATTAAGTGGGGGACACCTGTATACTAAAAATCTTCCTGATACCAGTATATACAATATTGGATTTAAATGCGAGAGAGTTATTGTTGCTTTGTTGTTTGTTGGTGCTGTCACCATATATGACACCTTAGAATAGAAGAGAGAACAGTCTCTGCCCCCAAGGGCTTACGCTCTAAAATAGATTCCCCGGGGAGGAGACGGAGGAAGGGGAGAGGAATGGTGAAATTCTAGTCGCTGTCTAGAGTGCAGAACAGGAGATATTTTACCCATCCAGCAGTGGTTTATATAGATGGTTATATGAGCTGCCGATTCAGAGAGGGTTCTGCACTTCTGGCTTGAGGTCTCCCAAAAACACAAAATTCACCAAATTGTCCCCAGATAGTCTGACAATATATGAAAGATTTCCAGGAACCATCGCCAAAAATAACACGTGAGAGTCATGGGAAATTTTTCTTCACCTTTCTGGAAGCCCCAGCACAGCAGTTTGCTTCGTGCACTCGCTGCCGGTTGTCGGGACTTCCTGTAATTTGCTGAGAGGGCTGGCAAGGCTGGTTGCTTTTTCAAATGCAGAAAAAGTCAACCGGTGGGGGGGGGGGGGGGCTTCAGCCAGGCCACAAATGCATCCACTACCCCTTGCAGCTCCACATTGCAAGGGGAGGTCCGTAGCACTCACTGTTGCTGGTCTTCTTGAGCACTCCTCGGATCACAGTTCAGGGGGAAAACTCCCGCTTGCTCACAGCACTGTCCTTCTGCCCTGCTAGGAAGTTTGAGCCTCAGCTGAAGCAGCACGTGGCCGTCAAGAAGGTGCCTTTCGTGAACGAGGAGGGCAAGCTGGTAAATCCACTCAAGCCCAACGGGATAAAGCTGGAGAAGTTCGTGTTCGACGTGTTCCAGTTTTCTAAGTTAGTGGCAGGCGCCTCTCTCTTTCTTTCCCCGGGGTGGGTGGCGGGTGTTAAGTGGTAACACAGCTGGCTGCTTTTAGGGAAGGAAATTTTGGGAAAGCTGGTGTGGACCAGGGTCTCCCAAACTTCTGATAACCGATCGTGTTGTTTTCTAAATGGCAGCCATGCTTCATTCTTAGTGCTCAAGAATGAAGCACCACTCCACAGCATTTATTTTCAAAGTTTGGAAGGGTAAGAATTACTCAGCCTCTCTCTATATCTACAGGAGTCACTGATCTGGGCATCTCTGGGCAAGTTTGCCCAGAGCAATGACTTGCACAGAGGTGCAACAGGCAAACACCTCCGAGGGCATTTATGCTACACCCCACCTTGGGGAGTCATTGGATGGGCCAGCCATGCCTGATGTCAAAATGGAACCATATGACCTGCCCTCTGGCTGAGCCTGAATGGAAGGAAGTGCATCCAGTGTAGGGTAATGCCTAGATTGTTGGACTAAGACTGGCAAGTTCTGGGTTCAAATGCTGATAGGCCAATAAATTATTCAACTCTCAGTTTAACATGTCTTGCACTGTTACTGTGAGGATAATGGGGTAGTGTACCCTTAAAAATACACCACAAACTGTACCATACAATAATAAGGGAGCAGATTTAATTATTGTTTGATCTATTGCACTCAATCGGGAATCGTTTCAAGCCTCCGCTTTATCCCCATTAATAGGAATTTTGTGGCCTTTGAAGTCCCGAGGGAAGAGGAGTTCTCCCCTCTGAAGAATGCGGACACAGCAGAGACAGATACGCCCACCACAGCGCGGCGGGCACTTCTCTCCCAACATTACCGCTGGGCCATCAAGGCCGGTGCTCATTTTGTCGATGACAGTGGCCAGTGGATACCTGAACAATACAGGTGGGTGTGTCCCGTGAAGGCTCTTCCCATTGATCCCTCCCACAATGATTTTGGGAATTGTCATTCTGCCAAGGAGGCAAGGGTCTCTAACTAAATTTGCATCATGCTCAGAAAATTTTGGCTTCCAATGGAAGCCATTCCAACTGAACTGGTTTGTGTTGGTAGCTATATCCATGCTAGCTATATCCATGCTATCTGGCTTTGGGGCTGGCAGCCTTTCCCTCTCCATAATGTCAAAGGGAAATGATGATATTTAGAAGTGGAAGTTGCTGGGGTTCATGACTTGCTAGAAAATTTGCTGACCTGCAGTTCCTTTCGTCTAATCCTAGCTGCATAATAAGGCCAGTTCTTATTCCAGTGGTGAGGGAATAGCACTCTGCACGTGCTCTTAGGCTTCAGCTGCATTCAGAGAACTATTGCTGTGTTTTTTTTCTCTTCAGTTTATCAATGGATGAAGACCCGCCTGCATTGTGTGAGATTTCCCCTCTCGTCTCTTACTTTGGGGAGGTGAGAGTACAGTTTACAAAGAGCTCTTTAATGTTTGTTTATTGCAATAATTTGAATTCTGCCTCGAAAGCACTCACAAGGTGGCTCACAATTTATGGCAGGGGTTCCCAACCCCTTCCCGGGCAAGCACCACTTCTGCTGAGTACCATCAGCAGTCTGCCAAAGTACCACTGGTGGTACTAGTATCACAAGTTGGAAACCCCTGATTTATGGTATGAATTGAAGATCTCACACTTATATAGCCTACCTTGTAAGACATCAAGGTATTTTTATTTTTCCCCTGCTGTCTCAGGAGTAACGTAATGGTTGGTGCACAGAGCCTTGACATGTGAACCTGTGAAATGATTTGCTTCTTCCTCCTTACTTTTGCAGGGTCTAGAAACATACCTGAAAGCCAAAGACCTCCAGTCGCCTTTCCTTCTCGACGAGAGCAAAGCGAAAATGTTAGCGCGGGATTGAATGAAGGAGACCCCCAGCCAGAAGATGGACCTTGGCCACCAGCCTTTCTTTGGGACTGCTTCTCCTAAAACAGACACGTGAAAGGATTCTGATGATCCAAGCAAACATTTGGATACCGATAATGAGTGCCTGGGGTTGTGTTGGCAAGAGTAGAGAGCCAAAAGTCTTCCGTATTTTTTCCCTTTCTTGTTGTAGGTTTGCAAAGTGGCACAGTTTATTTCATCAACCAAAGACAAGGCTGGAGGAGGGCCCCAGTCCTGCGATAACAGCCCCCCCCATGGGATGAAACGGCCATGAAGCAGCCGTTCTGTTTGACATTTTTATATCTCTCGGTTGTGTGATGTGAAATGCTCTCCCACCCTCTCTCTCACACACAGCTTTTTTCAAAAGTGCCTTTTGACTTGTTAACGATGCTGCGTGTGCTCTGGGAGGAGACAGGGAGATGCAGTTGCATGTTGGATTTTACACATTAAAGTGCTTTTAGTATAGGAGTTCCTCATTTTCTTGCGTGCTTTCAAAAAAAATGGAAAACAGCCCTGCTCCAGCAGCTTGGCCTGGGGAAATGGTAGCATCCACAAACATTGATTTTATTTATTTATTTAAAAAAATGTATACCCCGCCTTTTCCTATGCTGAGGCAAATGTCCAAGGCGGCTTACAACAGTTAAAATACATAATTTAAAAACAGTACATAGAATAAATTAAAAAACAATAAAAAACCCCTGGTGGGTAAAAATGTGAAGCAGAAAAACAACAAGGCAGAACATACTGAGGCACTGGAGGCAGACAACCACCAAAACGCAAAACGAAAACCCATCACCCAAACACAAGACGAAACAAACATTTTGAGCCCCTGCCAAAAAGGCATGAGGGAGGGGGTGGTTCTCAGATCCCCTGGCAGGGAGTTCCACAGTTGTGGCGCCACAGCAGAGAAGGCTTGCCCATATCTTGCCACTCCCCTAACTTGCGATAGATGTGGCACTCGCAGGAGAGCCCCCTCAGATGACCTAAGAGAGCGGGCTGGAATGTATGGGAGAAGGCGGTCCCTCAGATATCCTAGACACGAACCATGAAGGGCTTTAAAGGTTTTGGTTTAAAGGTTTTTAAAGGAATTGGGCCCAGAAGCGAATGGGCAGCCAGTGCAGCCGCTGAAGCAACGGTTCAACAGAGTCAAATCGCCTAGCTCCAGCAGCCACCCGGGCTGCCGCATTCTGCACTAATTGCAGCTTCCGAACCGTCTTCAAGGGCAGCCCCACGTAGAGCGTGTTACAGTAACTCAGTAATTGATGGTTGAGACTGGGATGTCAGCAGCTGCCACAACAAGCTTTGTGCGGGGCAGCTGGTGACCTCTGGGGTTCCAGGATATTGGGGTGGGGGAGCTGTCCTGCCCTGAGAAGGTGCTGCGGCATTAGCAGTGGTATTATTATTATTATTATTAACAGTATTTATATACTGCTTTTCAACAAAAAGTTCACAAAGTGGTTTACAGACAAAAATCAAATGATTAAATGGCTCCCTGTCCCCAAATGGCTCACAATCTAAAAAAGATGCAGAAGACCACCAGCAAACAGCCACCAGAAAAGACACTGTGCTGGGGTGAAAGGGGAGCAGTAACTCTCCCCCTGCTAAATACCGCATTGTCCCAAGTATAAGATGCACCCTTAAAGTTTGGTACTATCAAAAAAATTTAATTAAATCACTGGCATTAAATTGCAACAGCCTGATTATAAGACGCACCCCTAGTTTAAAAACTTAAATTAGGAGAAAAAAGTGAGTCTTATACTCAGACCAATACGGTATAAGAGGAGCACCAATTGAAAAAGTGCCTCTTGCCCAGTTAGCAAGGGGTGATTAGCAACCCTGGATCTACCATTACAATGGTAGAAAGCTAGATATGAGGCTGGCTGTGCACTCCAAGAAAATCCAGATTTTTCCCTCCATAAAATGAAAATGCAGATTGTCCAGTCACCAGTGCAATGATATATAGGCAATTCAGGACAGGCTCAAGAAGTTGATTCACAGGAGGTAGAATTAACTTGTGGAATTCACTGTCACAAGATGGGGGAGGGCCACTGCCTTCTGTGGCTTTCAAAAGAATAGATTTATTAGTGGTTACCGGTATTTAGAGCCCCCATGGGTAGGGGCAATCTCACTGAATGCCTGTTGCTGGTGGGGCTATGGTGGGAGTGGGCTGTTGCCCTGTGTGTGAGCTTCCAGGAAGAAACTGGTTGATGACAATTAGAAGCAGGATACTGGGTTAGATGGACCATGCAGGACTGATGCAGCATGACAGTTCTCAGTGGTGAAATTACTGCTGGTACATACATAAGAACATAAGACGAGCCCTGCTGGATCAGGCCAAAAGCCCATCTAGTCCAGCTTCCTGTATCACACAGTGGCCCCACCAGATGCCTCAGGGTAGAAACTGGTAGAAACTGTTGATGCTTCTGCCACTTGGAGGAATTAGGCAAGCTCCTCCCTCTCAGACTCAGCCTTCCCTGTCTGCAATAGGGGGATAATAATACTTTACATGGTGGTTATTAGGACTGCATCATCATAATACACGTGCTGCACTTTGATGCTTGCAAGGCTGCTGATGAAAATGTCCATTGCACGAAAAACATAGGAATTCATGGAAAATCATAGCAGAGGTTGGTCATATGGAAAAGGATAATTGATGAAAACTTGATTTAGCTACTGTACTTCCTTTTTATGTTTAAGGTATTTCAGTGACAGCAACAGTGGGGAAAATTACTACTTCCTGAACCCTAAGTGGGAATATTTATTTATAATACAAGTGAACACAATGGAACTTACTTCCAAGTAAACACAGGATTGCACAGCTTATTGATGGTATTTTCACTGTTCATATTGTAATCGAGCTGAACTCTTGTAAACTGCCTGCGTCCACATTACAGAGGAAGATTGGGTATAATTTGTATTATAAATATTCCCACTTAGGGTCCAGGAAGTAGTTATTTTTTCAGCCGGTGCCTCAAGTCCTGCTGAATTCAGCACAGCTTTCTCCCAAGAGTGCAAAGTCAGGTCCACTGAGCCTTACTTCTGAGACTTGAGTAAACACACACACACACAAAAGCTTTGCACGGCTGCAGTGTCCAAACACATTTATTAGCTTTTCAGCAGCTGTAATCCTGAAAATGTGCTTACGTGAGAGTGAGGCTTTTTAGTAGGTATGTGCATATAGGATTGCACTGCCCATCATCTGAGTAAGTAAGGATAATGCACAGCGGATTGTGCAAAACATGTGTTTCCTCAAATCCCGCATTCCAGTTGAGTTAGCAATTGTGTATGGTTCCCCTCCGGAAGTGTTGTTATATATAGGCAAAATAATTATAAAGCCATGACAGTTTCACTGGTTTGATTTATTTGTACATTGTTTAGTGGTAGAGTCCCGGGCCTCAGGGAAAGAGAAGGGTTTTCTACACGTTGCTAAGTGAGGCCTACGCATTGTTGCGCGGGGGGGGGGCACCATAGAGAGGAGAAGGAGGATGACAAGCGGAAGCAGCCGCTCTGCATTCTTGTCTCTATGGTCGGGTCAGCAGAAGGAAGAATCATGGCGGCCGGCAGGGGAGCGGCCCGTGGCTCCTGAGGCACTGTTGCTTTCGCTGTCATGTATGCGGCTTCGCCGCCGCCGCCGCCGCCCAGGCGGGACTTCATATCGGTGACCCTCAGCCCCGGCGGCGGCGGAGGAGGTATCGAAGTTGGAGGCGGAGGCTACAACAACAGCAAGGCCTGGCGGAGACGCTCCTGTTTGCGGGTGGGTAGCCATAGAGTCAGATGCGGGGGTAGAGCGGCTCCGCAGCGCCCTCTGCTGGAGAGGCAGGTAGAGAGGCTGACTCGGGGCCGCTGCAGGCGCTACAGCACAGCATCTCCCAGAGAGGGGAAAGCAGGGTCAGGGTGGTTTGGCATGCTACTGTGCCGCCTCTCCCCCTCCAAAAAGAAAAAGAGCAATGGCTTTTGAGTCTTGCAGAGCTATAAGGCTGGGATCTCACAGGCAAACCACCCCCACCCCCCAGCAGTTATGACATCTTGGACAAGCAGCACCTGTTGGATTTCTGTCTTGCCCTGCTCTTGGATTTTGAAAAGATGTTCATGGGGGGGGTTCAACAGGTACAGCTTTCCCCACCCCATCATTGTACCTTCAGGGAAAGCTGCACCTTTTAAGGGAATACCGCGAGGCTTGCAAGGATTAAAAACAAATTAAAGAGTGAAAAAGTGGCAACTTGATTGTGTAAGGGAAAATGAAAGCCAGTAAAACTGGTTAGTGGATCTTAGTGGCAACCTTGCCTCTCCTCTTTTCCCCTCCATGTGATCAACTGGGCTGCTACTTTTGTTTTTTGTTTTGTTTTGTTTTTTCTAAATTCTGACAAGGCCTGCTCTTGGGTCTTTAACAGCTGCAGGATGGAAGAGAAATCAGACAGGTGCAGCATCTCTTCCCCCCCCCCCCTCACTGCTTCATGCTTGGAAAGGCTGCACCTGCTGGATTTTTGCTCTGCAGCTGTTAAAGGGCTTGATTTCTGCCAGCAGTGACTAGATAAGGGGACAGCCCTAGCAGTAGGTGAGACAAGAGAGCTGAGACTTCCTTGTAGACCTGACAACCCTTTTTAAATTCCTCTTGCTCCTGCCAGGCACAGCAATTAGCAACCTGGAGTGTGTTTGGACATGCCGATTAAGTGAGAGGAGGACAGAAAAAGAAAAGGGCCCCTACCCTATGTGTTAGGTTTGAACTCCAGAACCAATTTCTAGCAAGCTCTGGACTATATTAGATCAAAGGAGAGAGAGAAGCTCCAGAGCATGTGTAAAGTACCTTTCTTTCCCTTGCCCTACCTGAGTAATCACATCAAAACAAGACAGATGCCTGGGTGCGGCAGGGATAAAAACAAGGTGGCTTCTGCCCGAGCAGTTCCCATGAGAATGAAACGTTGAGCACCAGACAGGCTGTGTTGCCCTGGGCAGCTGCTGCTGAGCCCCAGTAAGAAGGAACGGCAATGAAGGCCAGGTACAACCTTGGCACCCGTCTATGGAACCATGTCGTTCCTAAGCGCCGTCTCTGGGGTTCCCTTGTTCAAGGCAAGACACTGGCAGTGGAGCCCAGAGCCAAAGTGTGGTAATATCGGGGCGGTTGTGAGGGTGCGTACGAGGAGGAGGAATTGTGTTGCTTCTTTTGAGACTTGCTTTGTGAATTGACCTGCACGATAATCCAGGACGTGGGGCTATCTGTCTCTCCTTAAAATTTACCTGATAGCCATTAACTATGACAGCTCCCTCACGTTCTACACTGTAAGTTCTGTGGGGCAGGGACTTTTGTGTGTGGTGGTGGGGGGTTGTGTGTGTGATGCTGAAAAGTGCCACGTATGTTAATGTCACTGAATAAATCATTGCCTGGGAGTTGGTGTCTTTGCTGCTATTTGTAGAACAGGAACGGAGAAGGAGGGAGAGAAACTGGGGGACTGTTTGGTACAGCTTGTGGCACCTTGTTCAAAGGTGCCGGTGTGTTCCTTGCCTGTGTGTTCCTTGCCTGAAGCTCTCTTCTGACTTCTGGCACTGTGTTTTGCTCTCAGAAGTGGAAGCAGCTGTCCCGTCTGCAGCGGAGCGTGATCCTCTTCCTGTTTGCCTTCCTGGCTGTCTGTGGCGTCATCACATATGCGAATATGGTGGAACCCTGGAAGAGTAGGTTTGCTTTTTCTGCCCCTAAATGAAGTTGCAAGATTTGAATCAGTAGCGCAAGTGGCTAAGAGTGTGTGGTGCAATCCTGTGCACACTTAAGTAGGAGCTGGTGTAGCATAGCAGCGAAAGATTCTGATCTGCCAGTTGGGACTTTCTCGGTTTGAATCTGGCCTCTGCCACGAATTCTTCCTAGGTAGTGTTAGGCAAGGACAGTATCCATATTCTCCTGAGAACTGCCCAACGGAGCTTGCTCCCTAAGAAGTGTGTGCAGGGGTGCAGCCTTAGTTGCTTCAATGGGGGGGAGGTTCTAACTGAGCAATCGGTAGGGCAAGGTTAAGGGCACCCTTGTTTATTTTTGGAGGCTGTTTTGCTGGTATCACAAGAGGGCAACACAATGTCCCATCTTCCAAAGCCAGTGCCGATCCTTTTTGCATGGCAAGTTCTGTTTTGGGAGCATGTGCTCCTTGACCGAACCCAGCAGCCTGTTCCCGTAGAGCTTTCGCTAACCCAGAATCGGCCTGTAAGCTTTCTTGCCTGCACCAGGGCCTTATCTCATGTCTCAGCCGCCAATCTCGACCCCGTTGCCTGGGGTGGCGCTCACTGCCGTCGATTCCTCTGTGCAGGCCTGACCAGCAGATCCACGGAGGAACAGAAGACCGACCTGGAGGTCCCTGGGCTGAAACCCGCCAATCAGGCCGTGCTGCCGATACCCAAGAAAGCAGACTCCAGTCTCGGGGATTACCCAGAGTTTTCTCTTCAAGTAACTTTTTTTCTGCTACTCCATGTTCCTGTCACCATTTATAGGCTGTCACTCTGTTGGTGTTAAATCAGGCCTGGAAGAGCTTCCCGCTTTGACTTTTCCTCGGAAGATGACTCCTCTGTCAGTTGCAGAAGGTGTTCTGCTCACTCCATGTGGGGCATCACTCCATGTGGGCTGAGTGCATCAGAATGCTGGGGGGGGGGGGCAGGCAGGCAGACAATAGCATGCAAGACACACACAGACACACACACCCTTCAGCTCGTTTCATTATTTTATCTGCTGTTCTTCCTCATCGGGCCAAATTTCCCCATGCTTGACTGCACCTGCGTGTTGGTTCTCCTTGTCGGTCTGTTTTTAGCTGGACTCCAGAATCAGTTTGGCTGAAGGAGTTGCAATCTAGATAAGAAGCACTGACAGGTGCTGGGCAATTGGGGCTGATGAAGAGAGCACTGAATTCAGAATGGACACGCCTAGTTTCCTGAAATCTGGCCCCTGGAGTCCATCTTGACTCGCCAAAGGTGACCAGGCGAGTGGCTGTTTACAATGTAGGTGTGTGTCCAGTCTGCAGCTGGAGTCATGGTTGTTTTGCTTTGTGTCCTCCTTCCTTAGAAACCCCCAAAGCAGCTTCCCATCCGACGAGGCCCTCCTAACCTGCAGATCAGACCACCTTGGAGAGAGACGACGAGGAAGTTACCAGAGGGAGCAGCCAAAGCTGTGGGAGAACCTGGTCAGGATGAGAAAGAACAGAAGGCGGAGAATTCTGTCATTAGGTAGGTGGGTTGAAATGCTGTCGGCCTCTCTCAACCCCATCAAACAAAAGGATATACATTTTGGCGGTGAGACTTTTCACGTTTTTAAACCTTTGCAGGGTTCTACTCATCATTTTGCTCAAAATGGCTAGCAGAACCAAAAGCACACACACTTTGCAAAAAAAAACATCAAGTGGTACAAACACCCAGTGAACTAACAAAGTCACAGCAGTAATAATATTTTGTAAGAGCCCAGCAGAGGTTACAATTGGTCCACAAATGCTTGGTGGAGTAAAGATGGCTTCTGATGCAAATTTTGACAGTGGTGGGGAGCCAGCCGGGTGTCAGGATGTGGGTAGAGGCTAGAATAACAAGTAAAGCAATCCTGGGGGGGGGGGGGAGCGCTTGGTGCCCTGCTTGGGAATGCTCTCAGCCCCTTTGATTTGGTTTGAGTTTCGGTCATTGAGCTGTGCGTTGTTGCAGTGGCCGAAATTGGCCTGCGTGGCGAGTGTTTGGGGCCCAGTGTTACTGGAGTCATCCTTCTTCGCAGCTGGAGAGGAGCAGTGATTGAGCCGGATCAGAGCCCGGAGCCTCCTTCTAACAAAGGAAAGGAGCCAGACAAACCCTCGCCTGTGGAATCTGAGGACCCAAAGGAGCCAGGTAGTGGGTCAAGAGGGTTGAGTCTAGGTCTGAGGTCCCCCTCCCCACCATTACAAGTGGGGTTTCATCTGGTTCTCGGTGCGTAGCCAGTCACCGCTGGTTGCTGCACGCGAACCCTGCTGTGGGATCCTGATGGAGTTTTTCTGTAGAGCACTGCCCTGTTCCCAAGATGCTTTTGCTTGTATTTGGGTATCCTGGAGGGTCACACAGCCCAACCCAGAGCTCCTCAAGCCGCCAAGCTGCCACACACCCCCCCAGCCTCCACTCTGTTGCTTTCTGCTTTCAGTGCCTCTTAACGAGCGGCAGGAGGCTGTGATCGAGGCCTTCCGCCACGCGTGGAAAGGCTACAAGGCGTTTGCCTGGGGCCACGACGAGCTGAAGCCCATCTCCAAGTCGTTCAGCGAGTGGTTTGGCCTCGGCTTGACGCTCGTCGACGCTCTGGACACCATGTGGATCCTGGGCTTAAAAGAAGGCAGGTCCTTCTCTCTCTCTCTCTCTCTCCTGGCTTTTTTGCCCTGCCTCGTTTCTTCTGCCTCAGTCACTTTGCTGGTGACACCTGCAAGGGAGTTGGAGGTCCTTCTGCCAGAGCTGGGGCGTTCGTAATAGGAACCTGCTCCTTGCAGCTCGCAGAAGGAGTTGTGGATGTCTCAGCCCGAGCCAATTCCATGTGCAGAAGAAAACATGGTTGGAGTTCCCTATTACCCCCCAACTTTGCATGGCTGAAGGGCACTTGCTGGTGCGTGGATTCTGCTTCATGCTCTTGTTCTGTGGCCGCACCCAGGCTGTGGAACTCCCTGCCACGGGAAATCTGGCATTCTCCCTTTCCTCACACTGTGGACTTTTGCATTGACTGCTGCGGCATCTCTCCCTCCCCAATGCAGAGTTTGAAGAAGGAAGGAAGTGGGTTGCCACTGATCTGAACTTCGACAAGAACGTGGACGTCAACCTTTTTGAGAGCGCCATCCGGATCCTGGGTGGCCTCCTGAGCACCTACCACTTGTCTGGCGACAGCCTCTTCCTGGAGAAAGCCGTAAGTGGCCCTTGGTCTTGTGGCACAAGGACAGGCCAATGCGCCGTCTACGCGACTGTTGCTCCTGCTGTTAACAGACTGCTGTCCTCTTTTCTCCTTCTGGGTCTCTCCCCTCCTGCTCCACTTTGCTTCAAATTCTCGGCTGCTCAGAAAGAGATCGGCAGCAGGCTCATGCCAGCATTCAACACCCCCTCGAAGATTCCTTTCTCGGACGTCAACATTGGCCGGGGCACAGCACATCCGCCTCGCTGGACCTCGGACAGCACTGTGGCCGAAGTGACCAGCATCCAGCTGGAGTTCAGGGAGCTCTCGCGCCTCACCGGGGAAGAGAAGTTTCAGGTACTGACGACGGGGCTGCTTGACTCCTTCCCAGTGGCTCGATTCTTCTCCTTTCTCTTCTGCTGATGCACAGAAGGGATTCATCTGATCCCTCCGTCAGCCTCCGGGTGGGAATGTCCGTCTGTCGCCTCTCCAAATATCCACCCGGGCCGTCCTGGCTGCAGCGGACTCTGAGCAGAACGGAGGAGGGTCTGGAGCAGGTGGCTGCAGTTACTCCAGGACTCGAGCAGAGTCACTAAAATCAGAGTAGCAGGAAAGAGTTTGGCCAGTTCATTCTTTGTGCCATCAAAGTCTTGCTCAAGACTTACAAACACATTCATGAAGGAGAGTGGGTCTTGCTGCCGCAACTATTAGTCAGGGTGGTGAAATGGAACCTGCATGTTCTGAGGCAGTTACCTCTGAACACGGTTTTTTTTTTGGGGGGGGGGGGTCGGGGAGGCGAGTGCCTTCATGCCTTGCTTGTAGGCTTCCTGGGGCATCTGGTTTGGCCACAGTTAGAAGCAGGATGAGGGACCAGGCATATCCTTAGTCTGATCCAGCAGGACTCTTCTTGTATTCGTAAAGCTTGCAGTTTTACACGTCCCTTGAAACTACGTTTTGAAATCCAGTCCACGTGTTTTGAACTCCCCCCCCCCCCCCCGGGATTTGCGTGCCCACAGGAGACTTCCTTGCTTGTTTTTTCGTTCCCGCAGAACGCTGTTGACGGGGTGATGAAACATGTCCACACCCTTCCCGGCAAGAATGATGGCCTGGTGCCCATGTTCATCAACACCAACAGCGGACAGTTCACCCACCTGGGGGTCTACACTCTTGGTGCCCGAGCGGACAGCTACTACGAGTACCTGCTCAAGCAGTGGATCCAGGGCGGGAAGAAAGAAAATGAGTAAGTCACTCTAGGGACGTAGAAATTTATCTTGCCCTCGCCTTCCCGCTGACCTTTCCAGCAAGCTCAAGAACAAACCTTGCTGGAAGTGGGCCGTTTCTGCGGCCTCCTCGGAGGTCCCTCCAGCCCGAAACGGAATGGTGGGTGACCTGGAACGAGGTGGACATCCAGCTGCTCTCCCCAAGCACTGAAGCCGCGTTCCTTGGTTCCTGCAAAGAGATTGTTGTCTGAACTGTGACATGTGAAGGTTTGCATGGGAACGGGGCACACCTGATAAAGGCTGCGTAGATGGTGCAGGCGAGAAGCATGACAACATTATGTGTTTGCTTTGACGCATTTGCATCCTGCCTTTCCTCCCATGGGAGGGGGGTCCTCAGTGCTGCTCACAACAGATTGCTCAAACGCTGACAGTTAGTTAGCCCTCCTTCGTCCTGAGAGCTCCTCCAAATACCAGCTTTCATTTGGTCCTCTCCTCCACCCCAATAGCCCCGCCTCTGCAATGGCTGCCAGCAATGCCTGGCGGGTGATGACAGTTTCAGGGGGAGTGGGGCTTCTCCGACGGGCTGCAGGTCTAAAAGCAGCTCCTGCCTCTTCACGACCGGGGGGACTAAGGGGACCTGTGGGCCACGATCCCCACATCAAACTCGGCGCCCTGTCTGCCTTCAGTGTCAGTAGTTAAAGTTGTAGAAACCAGCACACCTCAACTGCGTTCCATCCACAGGCTCTTGGAAGATTACGTCAAAGGCATCGAGGGGGTGAAGATGCATCTTCTCCGGAAGTCCCAACCAAGGCAGCTGACGTTTGTCGGTGAACTTGCTCACGGCCGCTTCAGTGCCAAAATGGTAACGCTTCCTTTTGGGGCTGGGTGTGTGTCTGTGTCGGAAGGAGTCTGTTTCTCAAACTGTAAAGAGTTCCATAATTGGGCAATGCAAATTGGTACTTAAGAGTGTTTCTGGGTATGTGCAGAGTCTGTTTTGCTCCCCACTACGCAACTGAGCTCTTCCCCCATATATACCTGCAAGAGGGTCATTCCATGTCAAGTCAACCAATAAAAAATACATTTTGGAACTTGATGTCACGGATTTTGCTCATTTTTGGTACATTTGTACCTTACCATGAGATGTTTTAAAATTATTTTTTTCGGATTTTTTTGTCCATCCATTTTTGAGATATTGAATGTTCAAAATTGCCAAAAAAGGCCAAAATTCACTTGTCACCATACCTTCAAACGCCAGTTACAGGATAACGATGGATGCTACAGACATGGGACAGGGGTCGTTTTAAAGCTTTTAAACCCAGAAATTTGATATACAACATGACAAAATTGTAAATTTTCAAGAAATTCAAAAATATTCAAATAATATTAATTTTGAAATTTTGGAAAATCGAACTTTTTTAAAATTTTCAAAAAAATCACACTTAAAGGTTTATGTCTTGTAGTCAATCAGTCAAAATTTCAAGATGGTATCTCAATGGTATCATACAAAAATTAAATTTCTTGTTGGCAGTGACCAGGAATTAAACCCCTCAAGTCCATTTTTCTACAGTTTACATTGATAAAATTATGTGGTAAACTGAAATGAATCCAAAAATTTATAACAGGACTTATAGAGATAGATTTATAGAGAATGAATTCACTTTCTATTCTTTTACAGGATCAGCTTTTTGGTAAAACTATCAAAATCATGAGCTTTTTACTTCTGTTCGTAGTTTTAAAATTTTCCTTTAGTTGCTGAATAATTTCTGAATCAGCACAGTGACATTTTTCCTCATCTAAATCATCTTCAGAAGTAAAAAAATAATTAGTTGTAGGTCCTTTTAATCTTCCCCATCTTTTCTTTGCACTTTAGATACTTTCTTCTTGCACAGCGGAGACTCACCAAGGAAGGTCAAAGAGGCATTTAAGTGGGTTTGGACAGTGTGTTTTTAGTGAAGCTTTCTAGAACATTTTTGTTGTGAAGCTGCTTTATTAGTCTTTATTAAGTTTAATTCATTAACTGTTTGATAATTACATGATTTGAAATATGGAGGAGAATAAGTGGTCAAAAAACTGTTGCAGCCCTTTTTTTAAAAAAAGGGGGGCACTGGGTTAGTAAAGACTTGAGGAATGTAACTAATCGGATGGTTTCACTAAATAGTGAAATCAAACCACACATGAATAGAAGCCTTGTCAGATGGAAAACAATATACTTGAAAAGGAAATTCCTCCTGAGAATTATGAGATTCCTGGTCTTAGTCATATAAAGGAGTCTTGAGTATTTGGACGCTGATACAGCTTTAAGCCACTTAAATGCCTCTTTGACCTCCCTTGGTGAGTCAAGAAGAAAGTATCTAAAGTGCAAAGAAAAGATGGGGAAGATTAAAAGGACGTCAAGGATTTTTCATTGGTTGATTTCACATGGAATGACCCAAGAGTATCTGGGTCAGACATCAAGACAAGTATTTTCTTCCGCTAACAAAACAGGATTTAGGTGATCCTCCAGTTTCAGAACCGTTTCTGAACTGTGGTTGCAGGGGGGGGGGAAGCAATAGTGGGAGAGAGGGATGATGCCTTTCTCCTGGCTTGTGGCCTTCCCAGAGGCAGGGTGGGCCACTGTGGGGAAGTGGGTGCAGGGCTCGGTGGGCCTTGGGCCTGATTCACTGTTTCCATGTGTGTTTCTTGGGCAGGACCACCTGGTCTGCTTCTTGCCTGGCGCCCTGGCCCTCGGAGCCCACAACGGGCTCCCTGCTGATCACATGACCTTGGCCGTTGAGTTGGCAGAAACCTGCTACCAGATGTATGCCCAGGTGGAGACCGGCCTGAGCCCGGAGATTGTCCACTTCAACATGCACGCGCAAAAGGACCGGAAAGATGTGGAGATCAAGGTGAGCCGTTCAGTGAGAATTGCCCCTTGCGTGCTTTGCCCCCCCCCCCCAAGAAACCCCTCCAGTTGCACACTCCATTTTCACAAAGAGCGATTCTCCACCTACCTACCCCCTAATGGTAGAGGAGCTTCAGGGAAGGCCCCCCCCCCCCCGGTTCCAGGGCTGACGGAGACAGCAAGCGTTGCAGGTCAGTCCCAGGTCAGGTGAGTTCCCAACCTCTCCTTGTGGAAGGCGAGCCTGGAGACTCCGTTGCCCTTGCAGGCAGTTGCGGGCTGGGCGGAGCAGTGGCCTCACTTGGCAGAAGGTCTCCCTTTCCAGCAGCATTGTTGCCATTCTGCCAGTGAAGATCGGGGGGCCGCTGAGAGAGGTCGCTAGCTTGTCCGGGACCCCCAAGTGAGTTGAGGGCAGAGATTTGTAGCCAGGCCTCCTTGCCACTGGGCCCAAAACTGGATTCTGCACCTGTGGGCGGAATTGCACAAATGGGCTTGCCCTGCGTGTGGACCTGAACGTAGACTGGCCCTTTCCAGTTCTAGCAGTCTGTGACCACTGCTGTGTTTTCCTTCCCCAGACTGCAGACAGGCACAACCTCCTGCGCCCCGAGACCGTGGAGAGCCTTTTCTACCTGTATAGGTTCACTGGCGATAAGAAGTACCAGACCTGGGGCTGGGAAATCTTCCAGAGCTTCAACAGATACACCCGGGTAAAGCCAGGCTGTGGACAGTTGTGACCACTTGATTTGGGAGGTCTGAGGCACGGGGTTCCTTGTCCCTTTCCAGGTGTGTCCTGGTGGACAGAGGCCTGGGTCAGACCTTGCTCTGTGCCTGGAGGTGGATGATTGCTGCTTTGACAACAGCAGTCAGTCGAGTCTAGGGATGTTGCAGACACGCTTGTTTTCTTCCTCCCAGGTCCCTACGGGCGGCTACACTTCCATCAACAATGTCCAGAACCCCAGCAATCCTGAGCCCAGAGACAAGATGGAGAGCTTCTTCCTTGGCGAAACGCTCAAGTACCTGTTCTTGCTCTTCTCCGACGACGTGGACCTGATCAACCTCGACAAGTACGTCTTCAACACGGAGGCTCACCCCCTTCCCATCTGGCCATCGGCATGAACGACACCCACCATTCCCAGCCTGGATGACGCCCCAGCTTGGGGTCTGAAGGGGGAGGGGCACGGAATGCTGTGGGTTGGCTTCTCCTTGGAAGATGCTTTAGAAAAGAAGCTTGGAATGCGGAGGGAGAAGTGTTCCGCTTGGGATCCAGCCCCCCCCACCTCTGTGTCTCATCCCCCCCCCTTTGGTCACCAAGATTTGGACACACAAGCCAGGAATAACACAGTGCCGAGTCCTGCCCAGCACGCAAGGGCTTATGGGAGAGGCAGGACTCGTGCAGCTGACCCCAGTGAGACCCACCCTGTTGTAGACTGTCTTGGATAGGAGGAGGCTCCCTCAGGGAGGCCAAGAAAGCCTGGCTTCAGCGGCTCATTCCATTGCACAGGCCTGTGCCACATCCACCCGCTGGAGACAAGAAACAAGTAAAAGGGGGATTCTCCTCCCAGATTTCCAAAGCGCAGATTGTCGGTGCAGCTGCTGATTCTCTAGTCTCATTCCAAACCGGGGGGGGGGGGAGGTTGCTTTGACAGAACAACCCCCCCCAACCTTGGCAGAGTTGTTGCCCGCGGTGGCGTCTGACGTTTTACAAAGCACTTTGAATGACCTTGTGGTGCTTGTACCCGTTGTGAATCGTGGAGAGGGTGCTGGTTCAAGTGGGAAGTTGCATAAGTCTGTTGCAATATATATATATTTTCCTTAACTTATCTGCAGAAATGCAGGGAGATAATGTGAAAAGACTTGTGTTACGTAAAAAAGGGATCTCTACATAGGAGTTTATATATATATATATATCTGTCTCACTATATGAATATAAATAATATTTTGGCTCAGGTATTCCGAGTGAAAGCTGCTTCCTGAGGCAGAGCTACAGGAAATCTTGAATATTGTGTGGCTCGTTGCTGTTTCCTCCCTTAGACTGGAAACCACCCTTGAGATCAGTGGGGCCCCAGACTTTCCTTTGTGACGTGTTGGCTCAGCAGGGCTTTTGCTGCAAAGGAGAGTTCTTGTTTTGACTAGAGAGCTAGAAAGATCTCCAGGGCCGAGCTGGTTTCCACGGGGGGGGGGGGTGTCACTGAGTTCAGAGGGGTATTTTCCTCCAGAGACACCTGGATGGTGATGTGTCCGTTTGGGAACGGACAAATGCGGAGGCCCCGCCTGTCTCGTGACCACCGCAGTCTGGTTATTGACCCGGAACAGGAGGCACAGACAGGGCCCTGGTGGGGCTTTCCATATCTGTCCAGAAGGCCCAAACCTGATAAGAATGCAGAACAGGGATCTCCATTAAAGATCCTGTGTTTCGAGCTCTTGAAAAGCTCTTCTGGGAAAAACGTCGGTCAATGAAATCAGGATGTGTCAGTGTTTTTTGTAGGTATCATGTAGCTCTTTCCTAGCAATCTCTTGTTTTGCTGCCCACCTTGACGTCCAAAGAGGTCAGGAGTCTCAAGCAATAGTGCGACTGCAGGAGAACCGAGTGCCCCCTCCCCAAAGACCCACTCTGGCCTGGCTCTTGCATTTCAGCTGTTTACTAGAACGTGTGGATTTCGGACTATGTGTAATTGACCTGTCTGTCCACTGTTCGCTCTGTCCGTCTCCTTTTTTCTCTTTGTGCCAATGGTTGTACAGCACCCCCTCCCTTCAGGTCTGCTTCTCCCCCCAGCTCCTCAGCTGCTTGTTCCCACAGCTTGAAAGGAGGAGTCGGATTTGGGGGCAGTGATGTGTGAGTGTATGTTTGTAAGGTCATCTCCAGTTTCAGGGCTGACTCATGGCCTTTTCCCAGCCCAGGGTGGGATTCAGAGTTTTTCTTATGCTTTGTGGAGTCTGTCGAGCTTGTCTTGCGTTGCTTGGGTCCCTCTGCTATTAGGCCGGACCAATGACTGGGGTGTACAGCCCTATGGGAAGGTCTCTTGCCCCAGCCCCGGTGACCAAACAAGAGCACAGACAGGGCTAGCACAGGAGACTTCCCTGCTAGATCATTCCTCATTCTTGCTGTTTCTTTCTGTTAACTGGGACAAAGGCTTCCAGAGCCTCTTCTGCAAGTGGTATCGGCATATGGCGCATCCATGGGTCAAAGACTCGTTTTTGGTCAGAGCAGAGGGGCGGAACTAAAAACTGCAGCCTCAAGTCTGCAGAGACTGTCAAAGCTTGGGTGGTGCCTAGTGCAGCGTAGCAGGCAAGAGCGCGTGTTGTGAGCCTTGCATGTCCAGAGTTCCAGTCTTGCCTCTGCTGTGAAATTACTAGCGACCAGTATTGCCATTATTTTCTCACTCAGACTCTTTCCCCCCCCCCCCCCCAAGGCAAGAAAAAAGAATGGGGATGATAGGCAAAAGTTATTTTGTAGGGTTGGCCTAAGAATTACTGAGAGAAAAAAACATGAAGTGCTTTTTACACACACACACACACACAAACACACACACAAACACAAACACAAACACACACACACACACACACACACACACACGAACGATTTCTGGCTCCACCACATACCTCCAGGCTGCGTGCCTTGTATGTGTTCTCCGCCAAGGGGCTTCTGACGGGCCCATCAGCGCCACCTGAACAGGCTTCTCTGTGTTGAGACAGTCTCCCTGCTCCCCTCCCCACCACATAAGTGCACCCTGGAATTTAAAAGCCATATTCCAACACTGACCACTGGTCCCGTTGCTGGGAGGCCGACCCTTAACTTTGCACCGGTGCCTTCTGCATTCAGGGGGAAAGACGAGGCCCTCCATTGGCAAGGGGGAAGAAGCCGCCTTGCCTCCTTGGGGAAGGGGCAGCCCACCAGACTCCGCTTCCTGGGCCCCTCAGCCAGTGGCGAAGCGTGTGCTTTGTGTTGTACAGGCTGCAGGAGGTGCCCTCCCTTGTTGCCGAATCTGGATGCCCCGCCCCACTCCCAAGTTCAGATCGCTGTAACGAGCAGCTCCATTTCCCAAAGGCCAAAGCTTCGGTTTTGTCTGCTGTGTTCTTGTTCCCTTTACACGAGAGCAGCTCATTGCTCCGGGAAAGCCGGTCTTGACTGGCTCCCGCTGCCTTGCGTGTGCCACCAAGGCTACAGAGCTCCCCTCTCGAATGGTCCCACCTTTGGCCTCCACGCTGCCTCTGAGCCTTGATGAGTTTTCCTCCCATGTCTTAAGAGGGGAAGATGGGCCGCCCCCTCCCCATTCACCTTTTCCTCCTCCTCCTCCACCTGTCTAGAGAACGTGAATAAGCCTCCAGGGACAGTATGGCTGCTTGCTGTGGGTAGGTGGGAAACAAACGCCAGAACTTGCAACCACCCGACCTCGTGTCTAGATGCTCAGTGCTGCCATGCTTGCTTCTCTGTGGGGACGGTGGCCTGGCACGGGCCCCGAGACTGTCCCTTGCCCCCTGGCGATTGCTTTCAGTGGTCTGGCTTCCTTTCGATATGTGTGTTAAAAAAAGGCATACTCTGGCCCTCGCCGGTGTGTTACCTGGTGCGCCGTATTTGTGAAGTAGCAGAGTCCAGCCCTTTGTCAACTGTGCCGAAATGTCACCTTTTCCAAGAGGTAGGAGAAATCTTTTTAAGAACTAGACATGAAATAAAATTCCCACTTGTGTTTAGTCAGAAGCTACTCTGCAGAATTTTGTTTCACGTAAATAAACTTATAATTTATTTTGAGGTGTGTGTTTAGTGTGTGGTCTGCTGCTTGGGTGTGGGGTCGGTGCCAGAATGGGGCTTACTTGTTCTCACATTGAAATGTGTGGGGCCATGAACGGGCCACAGAAATGGTTTAGAGAGCCTGAACCTAACTGCCTGCAGCCCAAGTCAAAATCTTGGATGGGAGTCAAAATCCACTTCCAGGAGTGGCGTCTGCTCTGGGCTTCCCAGCGACGGGCTGCTGATACAAAATGCAGTTGACAAACGGATTTTGAGCATTCAGCGCAACTCGTGGCAGTTGGCCTGTTCCTCTCTCCAAAAGATGCTCCTGGCGGGTTGCCTATGAGCCTAGAAGCCTCCCCCAAATGCTGCTACGGCCCCAGGAGATGCAGACGAGGCAGAATTGAACTCCAGCGAGGGAGCCTGCATGGTTTTTATTCTCGATTTCACAACCTGGCGTTACAAAAACAACACTTCCTTGGCGGGCGGCTGCAACTGCCTCAGAAGGACACCCTGTGACTCCCTGATGTCTGGCAGGGCTTTGGCACCGAATCATTGCACCGACAGTTCCCAGTGAAGGCGTGTGGCTGGTGCTCCCTTTGGAGGCTCCTGGCCTGGTGATGCCATCGTCTAAGCCGTCCTGCGCTTCGCCGCTCTCACCCAGCCGCGTATTATCCTGGCTTCCTGGCTGCGAGCCTCTCTGACGGACGGTGGGTCGGCTGGGTTGGAACCCCTGTGGGAACACCAAACCGTGTGCTGGGTGAGGCACTCTGGCTTCTCAAGGCACAAATGCCCCCTCCAGGGAAGCAACGCCACGGAAGTGTCAGGATTTGAACGCTGCTCCTTTTGAGCCACGGTGTTTGCTTGAGAAGAGCCTGTTCCTTTTGGGTCGAAGGAACTGCATGTAATAGTTCTGGCATGCCTGAAGCTTGCTAGGTAAAACCAACATTTGTTCTCAAAACGCCAAAAAGTCACATGCCTCATTTGGGGTCTGAGTGAACTAGTCTCATGAAGTGGCTAAGGCGGCAATCCTAAACAAGCTGACATGGGAAGAAGTCCCACGGAACTCAATGGGGCCGACTTCCAAGTAGACATGCACAGGATTGTGCTGTAAGAGACTGAGCTGCCAATCAGGGCTTCCTCAGTCTGAATTTCGCTTCTCCCATGAACCTTACATGGAGGTCTAGGCCAGCCACTCACCTGTGATCCTCAGTCTTCCCTATCTGCAATACGGGCATGAATCTCAGTTACCTTACAGGGTTGTTTGAAGGACTGCAGCAAAATAATAATGGGAAGTCCTCGGCATACTCGGAGAATGCTACACAAATGCTTGTTTTTATTAAGTGCCAACTAAAGGGAGAAGGAGGTGAGGAAGGGAATGGGGGTGTCTAGAATTCCTGCAGCATGTGGGTCCAGGTGTAGATGATAAGCTGCCTTCCCTTTTGGTCTGCGTTTACACTGACCGGCAGCAGCTCTGAAGGGTCTCGGATTCAGGGTCTGTCCCTCCTCTACTTAGAGATGCTGCCAGCGACTGGATCGGGGCCCTTCTGCATGCAAAGCAGGTGCGCGCGTGCTCTCTCTCTCTCTGAGCTACACTTGTTTCCAAATGGCAATTGCCAGATGTCACTGTTCAGTGGCACAAAATTCCTCCTTCGGAGCCCAGAAGGATCCAGGGCTCGCGCCTGCGCAGTCAGAAGTGTCGCCTGATAGGGGGCGGGGGGCCCCAGGGCGGAGGGCTCAGGGGGTGCGGCGGGGCTCCTCCGGTTCAGTTTTTTTCATATTTTTCTGCATTTTTTTAACTATGTTCATGGTTTTTTAAGTCTTAACGGGGCATCTGTATGTATATGTGTGCTTTCGCCCACTTATCTTGTTAATGTAAGTCTTCCAGCGACGATCTTCTTCCAGCTCCCGGGCGCATCTTCTCCCTGCGCCCGGGCGCGAGCTCCGTAAAGGCGCAGAAGGTCGGCTGGAACAGCTTCGTCGTTCTGCGCATGCGCAAGTCTTCCACCTTCTGCGCCTTTACGGAGCTCGCGCCCGGGCGCAGGGAGAAGATGCGCCCGGGAGCTGGAAGAAGATCGTCGCTGGAAGCCTTACATTAACAAGATAAGTGGGCGAAAGCACACATATACATACAGATGCCCCGTTAAGACTTAAAAAACCACGAACATAGTTAAAAAACCGCAGAAAAATACGAAAAAAAAGTTTAAAAAATAAGGGGGGCGCCGGGCAGGCCAGGGGGGTGGGGCGGCAACCCCCCGCCCCCATCAGGTGACGCCTCTGTGCGCATTGCCAGTAAGGCAAGTCAGCTCCCTGCACGCTAGCGCTGCCTACCGGAGATCCAGGTGATGGGCGCCTCCTTGAATGACGATGGCCGTCAACGTGGAGCTCAAGTTCTTTTGAATCTGCAACGACAACCCCTGTCAGCCAAACTGTTTTGGAGCAGCCCAACTTGGCGGGTGAGTAAAGTTTCAGTGTGCAGCTTTGGGGGGAAGGGCTTCTCGGAGGGGAAGGGGGGGTGTCTCCTGTGGAGATAACTTACTCCGCCACCTGCCCAGGGGTCCAAGTCTCCGTTGGAGAAGATGATGTTGCTGGCAGCAGCCAGATCTGAGGACAGCAGAGAGGACATTGGCAGTGAGGCGGTTTTAGTGCAAAACATGTGGAGCTGCTGTCTGGTGAGTCGGTCCCTCCGTCCAAGTAGCCAGTCCTCTTTCTCCAACTGGCCGCAGCTCTCCAAGATCTCAGGCAGTGAAAGGCCTTTCCCAGCTTGCTACTGGAGATGCTGGAGACGCTGCTGGGGCTGGCTCTGCATGCTGAGCAGGGGCTCTACCACTGAGGTATAGCCCCTCCTCTACTGGCGCTGGGTTATGTCCTCTTCTTCAGCACCTGGACTTCTGCCCCATAGCTAATCTCTGGCAAGACCTGTGACCTTTCCACTGTGCTTTGCAGATGCTGCTTGGAGCACAGAGGATGGTGCTGGGGGGAGAGGACTGGACTCCCAAGGCAGAGGAGCCCGGCTTCAAAAGGGGCTGTGGAAACTGCACAGCTGCTCAAAAAGTCTGGGTCTCAGAACTGCCTTTGCTTCTGTACTAATTTGGGAACCAGTTTCCCTGTCCTAACGAGCAACGGTTTGGGAGGGTGGAGAGCCACAGGCTAGAGCGTCCCACCCTGTCAACTCCACTGTGGCGTGGCCCATGGGTGCAGCCCCTTCTGGGTGAGCAAGTGGCACCTCTCGGCAGACCTCTGGTGGCCGACCCCACTGCAAAGCGTAACCTTTCTGGCCAAAGGGAGGCCGAGCTAAGAGGGAGAGGCTGCTTACCGCCGCCCCAAAAGTTGATCCTCAGCCACGAGGGTCGGGGGCGCACCCCCCACGTCCTGAAGCAGTACTGCTCTCTGGCAGCAGCGGTGAAGGGGAGCACCGGAAACATGTCAGTCACGTTGTTGCTGTCGAAGGTTAAGTTGATTTCTGTGCAGGCCTAGAAGAAAGAGCCGAGTTCGAGCAGCCGTGGGATCCACGAGGGGGAGACTTGCGAAGAAGAGCCAATCGCCCCTGCTCTGCTGTTCTTCCACTTCAGGCAAAACTGGGCAAGGGTGGGACGGGGGGGGGGGGGAGCCAACGCACCTGATAGTCCCAGGCCTTGGCGTCCGAGCCCAGGCCACAGCCTGTGGGGTCAGCGCATTTCTGGTACAGCTTGTAGATGTCAAAGCAGGGAGCTGTGCCGGTGGAGTTGTAGAACACACCTGCGGAGCAAAGGAAAGGAGGTCACAGCTGGGGGGGCACAGCTGGACAACTTAAAGGCAAGACAAGCAACACGGGAGACCAAGAGGTGGGCAGGGTGTGTGTGTGTGTGTGTGTGTGTGTGTCAGTTTCATAGCCTGAGTTAAGTGAGTCTGGACCTGTTCAGGCTGCCTTCAGGACATGCTCTGAGCACCCTGGAGAGGAACATGCCACTGCGGGTGAGTATTACATTAGGATGACCAACCCCACTCCCTCCAGGCATACACCAGAACCTGAAGGAGGATCTGCTGCTTGGAAAAGACGCAAAAAAGGGCAGGGGGATTAGCCCAGGGCTGAAATGCCTCCTTTAAGAGGAAAGGTAAACGCTTTCGGGACTCTTTTGTTGAACGAAAAAACAGGATTCTGAAGGAGACCCGAGAGAGGCTTCTTTCGTTATTTCTTTACCCAGCGTGTAATTCATCTGTGGAACTCCTTACCACAGGATGTGGTGATGGCACCTGGCCTAGATGCCTTTAAAAGGGGTTTGGACAGATTCATGGAGGAAAAGACCATCACAGGTTACAAGCCATAAGCAACCTCCTGGTTTTAGGAGTAGGTTCTCTCTGTGCCAGGTGCAAGGGAGTGGCAACAGGAAACAGGTTATCTTGTTGGCTGTGTGCTCTTGGAGGCATCTGGTGGGTCCACTGTGTGATACAGGAAGCTGGACTAGATGGGCTTTTGGCCTGATCCAGCAGGGCTCTTCTTATGTTCTGAAACACTGCAGGCTGTGCAGAATGGGGACAGCTGCTCCGGGATGTGAAGGTTTCCCCTTCCATCCTCCCCTGCCCCACCATTTGTTGTTTTATTTGTTCTTTAGGATACATTATGTAAAAAGGAAAACAAACTGTTTTGTTTGCAAAAATTGTAAAAAAAACCTCGAGCCTCCATGTTCAGAGAGAGCCGACCGTTTGAGCACTCGATGCTTGGGGCAAATGCCAGGGGAAGAGGGTCGCCTTCTTGGCCACACGTGAAGGAGAACTTCCCAGAGGCCTCTGGCTGGCTGGCTGCTTTTGGAAGCCTGACGCTGGGGCCTTGCTAACCAAGCTGGAGGGAGATCGACGGGGGGGGGGGGGGGGGGGCTTGTCACTCAGAACAGCAGGGAGCAGAGGTGTTGCCAGTGAGCAGAATCGAGGTGTGCAGCAGGACGCGACACGTTCACTCGCTCGCTGGAAGGACTCGGCAGAACAGCCGGCAAGCCTGGGCTTGCCAGTGATCGACTGTGAGCCACCTCAGGCATGACCGGGAAGCTGAGCAGGCTCTGCACCTTTGTGTACATGAAAAAGGCCAAGGGGGGGGGGGGAGGAAGGGAGAACGGTGGTGCCTTGGAAATGACCCGTCAGCTGACTTGCTCTCATAGCAGCCCAGGGAAAAAGACAACACTGCAGGCAAAACACGAGCCCAGCGCAACACCTGCCCTGCTGCCTGCTTTCCTTCCCAATCCCAGGGAGGTATTTCTTCGCGTTTAAGAGCCGTGGGGCCAGCAGGGGCCCTGCTTTCTGTGGGTTGCCAAACGTCCTGGGACTTCCAGAGGAATGCCTCTTGACAGCCGAGGCTGGGCCGAGGGCCAGTGTCTGTCCTCGGACACCTACCTGACCAAACTGCTACAGGGGCTGGAGCACCTGCGCTCGCAGAACGCCCTGTGCGACGTGACGCTGGAGGCAGGCGGCATCTCCTTCCCTGCACACAAAGTCATTCTGGCTTCGGCCAGCAGCTACTGCAAGATGCGCTTGGGCAGAGACAGCGCAAGCCAAGACGCCTGCATCCTCCGGCTCCCGTCCATCACTGCCCAGGGCCTCCGGAACGTTTTGGGCTTCGTTTATTCAAACAGGCTGGAGCTGACCCTCCGAACCATCGAGGAGACCTTCAAGGCGGCTGAAGCGCTGCTGGTGCGCGAGGTGATCCAACTGTGCTTCCAGTTTCTGGAGGAGGGCTTGAACCGCCACACCTGTCTCGATATCCTCAACATCGCAAGGAGGCTCGGCCCGGAGGAACTGACGCAAAAAGCCATGCGCTGTGTGAGCCGCCACTGTGGTGAGATCCTCACAGACCCTCCACGGCTGAAAGAGCTGGACAGAGCTACTCTGTGCGCCATCTTAGAAGGAGCAGACGCCGTGGCCCTCAGCGAGCTGGAGCTGTTCCACGCAGCCGTGTGCTGGCTGCGCCACAACAGCGCACGCATGAAAGACGCGGCCGATGTTTTAAGGCGGATCCGGTTTCCCCTGATCCCTCTGCAAGATCTGCAGGACTATGTCCGGGAAACGCTAGTCATGAAGTCGCAACCTGCTTGCCAGCGCTACCTCCAGGAGGCCCTAGACTACCACACCCGGCTGTATGCGCAGCCAGCCCTCCAGAGTGAGCGCACCGAGATTCGCAGTGGTGTCGACACATTGCTTGTCCTCGGTGGCAGAACTGCGGACAACGCAGTCTGTAGTGACCTGTGGGCCGCTGAGCAGAGCTGCCGTTCCTGGGAACAGGTAGGGGAACTCCGGGGGCCGTTGTACAACCACTGCGTCGCTGTCATCCGGGACTTCGTCTTCGTGATGGGAGGCCAGGACAGATTTGACCCGACGGGACAACATCCGTCAAACAAGGTAAGCAGAGAGCTTTACTGGCCAGAGAACCTGCTGAGTCCAGGAAATGCCAGTGGTATGAAGTTCACACTTCCTTTGTACCTTGTCCCAATGTTCACTGTATTTCTGGGCTTCTTAGTGTGAAAAGTGAATGCCACCTAAAGGAAGCTTGACCCGTCCCCTCTGCCCAGTCTTGGAAGCTTCTTCGCTTCAACCGCTGCCCCCAGGTCTTTACGCTGCTCTCTCTCCCCCCACAAACGTCCTTCACACCCCTTCCACCATCCCCCGTTCCACTCAACAATTCTTAAAAACCGGAAGCTGGTTCCTGACTTTCCAATAACCCCCAGACCTCTTAAAAGGCCAACTTTGTCGTGCCCTCCCCATACCACACCCTCCCTCCCCAGGGAGGGGGAGGCAGTTCTGGGAGAGGCTAAACTCCCCCCATGTTTTGATTGGACCAGAAAGCACAGTGCTAATTTCTCTCTCCTTGCATCCCCGTTCACATGATCAACTTGCGTAGGTTCCACGGATCCTGCTGACTCATCCTGATACAGCCACGCCCTCCTGGCATCCTCTGATCCCTGGTTGTGCACAGAGATTTACTTCATTTTAAACCTAAAAAAACTCCAAGGCTGGGGGAGTCCCACAATCTCTTCTCCTGATGGGGAGGGGGGCAGTGCAGGCAACGGCTGTAGGAACTGATTGGGCAGGTTGCTGAACGAGGGTTTTGGACAGACATGGCGTCACTGTGCCAAAGCACATGGTCCTTGCCAGTCCGTTGCTCCGAAGGGGATCGGTCACTATCAGTACTGGCAGTGTGGGCCGGCCGGTGGGCTTTCTGGGCTCAACGCAGGGGGAAACGGTGGCCTGGTCCCCGCAAGGATTTCTTGCAGCTTCCTTGAGGAGTCTCCGTGAGTGCTGGACGTCCTCCCAAGAGGGCTGGCTGGCTGGCTGCTGCTGCCGCCGCCGCAGCGCTGACCCCCTTCCCCTCCTGTGGCTCCAGGTGTTCCGATTCGATCCTCGCCATGCTGCATGGCTCCAGGTTGCAAGCATGCAGGAGCGGCGGACTCGCTTCCACGCAGGCGCGCTGAGCGACAATCTTGTGGCCGTGGGGGGAGGAGCCCTGCTGGGGGCGCTCACCAACACAGCTGAGGAGTACCGGCTCACCGAGAATGAGTGGCGCCCCATCACGTCCTTCCCGACACCTGTGGCCGACCACGCAGGGGCCACTCACAAGGGGATCCTCTATGTTTCGGGTGAGAGACGCCTGCCGCCTTGCTGAGGTTGGAGGTGGGCTGCTTTAAGACAGGGTGGGACGGTGCACTGTCGGGGGTTTCAGATTTAGGCTTGGGGGAGGCCGTCTTGCAGCTGTAGACGAGGTTTGCTTGCTACAGGGAGCAGGGCTGAAACAGATGCCTGTGCGACACCAAGGCCCCTTCAACAGAGATGTCTTTTGTGTGTGTGTGTGTGTGGGGGGGGGGGTGTTTCCATCATTTCCTCACCCTTTTCCAACAGGGGGTTTTGCTGCCGGCAAAACCTTGCACGACACGTACAGCTACCTCCCTCGCCTGCGTCGGTGGATCATGAATCGCCCAATGACCTTTGCCCGGTGCGACCATGGTATGGCGACTGTCGGAGAGAGAATCTTCTGCGTTGGAGGACGGGCTCTGAACAACGTACGTGCCTTTATCGGTGCAATCAGGCTTGTTGTGGTCCGTGATGTGTTCTTGGGTCGCGCTCATCGATTTGTCGCTGTGCTCCCTTTTCAGAAGGCAGCTGCTTGTTTTCAGGGTAGCTGTTTATTTTTCCTTTTTAACGTGTTGCTAGAAAGGTAGCTCTTGGCTCTAGAGTAGCAGAGGAACAAAATTCCTGATCCAACATGCAAGCTGGTCCTTTCTGAGAACCAAGAAAGAACCAAGTTTCTAGCAGTCGGAGCAGAGTGGACCAGAGACAATGTGCCGGGAGGAAAACTCGCAGACAAGCCAAATTCTCCCGCCTCAAAGTAGCAGAAAATTTGCTCTCACGTCAATTCCTGCAGTAAAGTGCTTTTGATTCTGTTCTGTTTATGTGCCCAACGGTGGCAATTAAACGTCTCCCATTCTCCTATGGAGAAAAACAGCAGCTATCCTATTGTATATATGGCTTTTGGAAGAAAAAAAAATTGCTCTATTTTTTTTCCCAAACCCATACAGTACAGTTGTGCAACTTATGGGCTACGGAGCCCTTTGCCCTCCTGCAAAACTCCGATATTCAGTTGCTCTCTCCGTTCTTTACAGACCGAGGAATGGGTTCCTGTGACTGAGCCGGAGTGCTACTGCCCAGCCACCGATCAGTGGACCCTGCTCACCCCGTCCCACTTCGAGCTTTGCCAGTTTGGCCTGGCCGTGCACCAGTCACAGCTGTACATCACAGGTGGCGGATCGCTGCAGCGCAGAAAGAAAGAAGACGGCGTCTTTGTCTGCAACCCCAATGGGAAAGTGTGGGAGAAGGCCGGATCCTTGCCCAAGGCACTGGTGGATCACGCCTGCTGTTTTGTCCGCCTGCCAAGGCGGACCTCAAGGGAACTGCAGCAGAAGGCAGCAGAGTCTCCAGCCGCCAGGAGGAAGAAATCCACCGTCACCCTCTTCCTCGCCAACACGCACGTATCCCAGCCAGCTCTCTAGAGAAGGAGGAACACTACAGGCCGAATCCGGGGGGGAGTTCTTGACACAAGTCCCATGGAAACAAACAGAGGCCTCACAAGATTTTTCCAAATCTAGGTGACATTTCATTGCCCCGTGACATTTCATTGCCCCGTCCCCAGGCCTGACAGAACCTGGGATGACTGTGCCATTCACCGAACCTTTGGAAGGGAGCCTGATGACTTACTGACACTTACCACTAAGAGCCGCCAAGCCTTGGATCGGGGCCTTGGTTGCCAGGATCTGCTCGCAGCCAACCTGAGGGAACACAAACACAAGTGTGTGGAGAGGCTGTCAGATGGCTTCGTCTTTTGCTTGCTCTGTAGCACCACAGAATTAACACGACAGCAGCACTTAAGAATTATTATTTGTTATCCTTAATATTATGTAAGAATTACCGTATTTTTCGCTCCATAGGATGCATTGGACCATAGGACGCATGCATCCTATGGAGCAAAAAATAGGGGAAAAAAGGTTTGGCGTTAAAAAAGGAAAAAAGGAAAAAATACTTACCGGGGCTTCGGGGAGGCCTCCGCGACCCTCTGTTTTCCGGAAATGGCCGAAAATAGCCATTTAGTGCCGAAATGAAGATCGGGGAGGCCTGCAGAAGGTCGCGCAGGCCTCCCCGAAGCCACGGTAAGTATTTTTTCCTTTTTTTTTTTTTTTGATTCGCTCCATAAGACGCAGGCTTTTCCCCCCTATTTTTTTGGGGGGGAGTGCGTCTTATGGAGCGAAAAATACGGTACCTGAAGTGTTTTGGTTCTGGTTTTATTTGACTCCCTGATAGTCACCTGTGGTGAGTAGGGATCATCTCCAGCCAACCAGGCCAGGAAATTTTCAGAAAAATTATGGGAATTGTGTGGCTTATTTCCCCCCCCCCCCAAAAAAAAAGTGTAGATATGCAGGAGTGAATAATGGGCTTTTGATGGGCCTCTTGATTCATAAGGCTGGTGACACAGTAGGACGGTGGCCTCCTCTTAGGGCAAATTTAGGAGCAACGCTTTGGCACCGTTCAGTGGTGATGAAATGAGATCAGAGGTTTTCTCCGCCCAGTGAACCTGCCTGATCCCTGCAGTCCGGCAGCTCTTACCTTGACGGGGTTGGCAGGCAAGTGGCCCATGAAGTCGGTCTTGTACGGGTAGTCCATCATGGCCAGCATGGTAAAGGCGTTCCGGAGAAAGCCAAACAGCTGGTAGAGGTCTTCTCGAGATGAAAGTGGCTTGCAAGTAGACATCTCGCTGCTGATTTTCATGTAAGCTGTGGATGGATGGAAAAGAGAGGAAGGCTGGAATCCTACACGCACTTACTTGGGAGTAAAGGATTCTTTGAGCAGTGTGATGTTGTGAGTGGATAAACCCCATGCTACATTCTGGTGCATCAGTTTGATGTCAGAAGATTTTCGTTTAATAGCAGGACCACGTTTCTAGGTCTCATGAAGGCAGAGACAGATTTAAACTAGGGATGCAATGTCAGAGATTAACTGAATACCAAATTTACTAAAAAGATGCCCCTGAGGAATCAAGCAGCAGATTTTTTAAAAAAGTGGTGCTATTTTTCACTCAAGTAACTTATAAAACTGCAGATAGCAAGGGCCATCTTAGAAGAGGTTTTCCCCATCAATTGCACATAGCTGGGAATATCTAAAATACTGTCTGTTGCAACATGCATGTATTGACTTAAAGACAAAGTGCGCTTTGTTTCCTTTTTGTGACAGATTATTCCCTGTGCAGTTGGAGCATTTTCTTAGCAGTGTGTTTGCAGGTGCTTAGGAATGCTGCTTTCTCAGTCTAAAACTTCTCCAAAATAGTGAATTTGTTCTATAATTGCTCTGGGAGCTTGTAGTGTTAAAGGTCCTCTTGCACGAGGCCACTCCCTACCTAACAGGTGAGTTCACTTTACCTCCAGCCAGGTACAGGTCCATGATTTGCTGGAATGCCTTCCGCACAGCCTGCGCACACTGTGGGTTGTAATTCTGAAAATCCTGAAAGAGAGAAGCAAAGTCCCTGCGTGAAGCAAATGTGTTCAGTAAGGGGAAGAGAGAAGTCTCGTCATAAATTCAGGCAAGTTGTTTGATGAGGACTGGGGGATTAGTTTGCCTAGTTGGAGGAGATAAACCCTGCCACAGCTTTCTCCACTTACGGCTGTGACATCCTGGAAGAACTGGTTGGAGTCTCCAATCCCGGCTACGGAGCGCACAGGGGCGCTGGCGGCTAAGGCTCCGGCCACCAGGTTGGGAAACTTCATTCTCATGTAGGCACTGAGCATTCCTCCGTAACTGCAGAGGAGAAGAGAGAGAGGCGGCTTACATTCGTGGCAAGGGGAGCCCTCCCTGACTGAAGTGGCACATGGAGCCCAAACTCTCCAAATCTTTGGCTGGCTTATATTGCACAGTAAATGCACACAGTCCCTTGTTGTGGAGCAGGCGCTATTGCTGCCGTCCAGAGATACTGGAATACATTATTTGCAAGACGCCTCAGCCTTCACAGGGGCATTCAGTTGCCAGAGTTATGTTGGCCCTCTGGCAGCAGTGCTAGTCCAGGCACAATCCGCCCCAGTCAGGAGTTGGGCCCAGATCCCAGAATGCCCAGAAATGTTGGTTCGGCTGCTTGAGGATTGGAAATATTTTGCATCGCCCCTTTGCAAACTCAGGAACGTTGAAATATTTGGCCAGTGCTGCAGAGGGAATTCCTTGGGTGTCTGCTGTGGATGGTGACGGTGAAGGGGGAAAAACGCACACACCAGGAGCCCGAGAGTACTACTCGCCTGCCGCCAAAGGCGATGACGGGAGCGTCCCCGTACTGCCGCTTCAGCTCGGCAATGAGCACCGCGTAGTCAGCAAGGGCTTGCTGGATGCTCAGCAGGCCCATGTTTTCCCGCTGCAGCGACGCTGACCCAAATGGAAGGGACTTCCCATAATACCTCTGAAAAAGCACCACAGAAGCACAAAGGCGGTCTCAAACATGGCTGCAACTCTGCAGCCTTCTGTGGTCTCCACGCCCACAGGACCCGCCACTGCCCGGGGCCACGGTCTCCTCTCCTCATCTGCCGAACCTGCCAAACACTCACGTGCTCTGCAAAGACCACCAGGGCACCCTGCAGCTCCGCCAGCTCCAAGATGAAGTCGGAATTCTGCGCAAAGGCCCAGATGTCGCCTTCATTGCCGGTGTAGAAAAAGATAGGGCCGACACCCTTCTGCCAGAATTTATCTGCAGGAGATGGTCAGACAACTGAGACGAGGAAGCCGGAAGGAGTGAGTGGGCAGAGGAGTCACACCGCAAGCCAACGAGTCCGATGTTGTTCTCCATGAAATGGGGCCGAACCAGGCCTGTTAAAATGAGTGGCTGAACTGGAGCCTTAACCCCACCACCACCACCGTCCCCTTCGACAGTAGTGTGGGACGTGGGGAATGCTGCAGGCGAACACAGAGTGCTCTGGCTTGACCGACATACCTGTGACAAGGTATCTCTGGGCAAAGGTCTTGTTGGCGAAGGCCTCAAAGTTGAAGTGATCCAGCCACTGCTCAAAATATTTCTCTTCAAAGTCAGGCTGGGGTGTTCGGTAAGCTGAAAAAAGAAGCACTGGAAGCTCTCAAGCAGCAATTGCAGATAAGGCAGCTTTGTATTTTTGCTTAACTAATTAAATGAGTGGCGTGTCATGAATGCTTCTGATTCTCTCTCTCAATCTCTTTTTCTTCCTCATGACAACCCTGCAAGGTTTGTAGGGGATTGTGAGTGACTGAATGAGAATGCAACCCTGAGACTCTAACCACTGCACCTTGCTTCCACTTTGGAAGTCAATCCGGTGGCACTGAGGACACATCTGCAGCACCTATTTGTATAAGCTGTGCCCTCTAAATAGAATTTAGATCTGCAAAAAGGCAAAGGGGGGTAAAACTGCTGAAGAGCGCTTCTGAGCATAGGCAGAGTTGACCCCCCCCCTCCAAGTGCCTCCCCCATTAACAGCTGGGATGATCGGGAAGCTCGGTGCAGATCTGTGCAAAAACCCAGCTGGGACGATCGGGAGGCTCAGTGCAGATTTGAGTTCCCCTCCCCCGCCTTGCCTCACCTACTGAAGAGCCCCCCACCAGCAGCAGCAGGCTGAGGAGGCGCGAGCAGGACGCGGTCCGTGTTTCCATGACAACCTCGGGCTGGGTCGCCTTTGGGGGTGCAGTCACGTGCGGTGTAGCCGCCCGGCACCTCACAGGAGGGGGCGGAAGGCGGAAGCGAGGCCTCGTGACTCCTCCTGGGCAGCGAGGGGGGTGCATAGAGCTAGGAAAAGGCTAGAGTCAGGCTGGGACGAGCAGTCTGAATTTGGTCGACTTTTGAGTCGCCTCTCCATTAATAAATAATAATAATTAATTACTAATAAATAAATACTAAAAGAGGCTGCTGCTGCTGGATCAGGTGAAAAAAAAACAAAAGTGGGAGATCAGTTTTGTGAAAAACAAGATTGTAAATGAATTAATAAAAACCACTAATTATATAAATCAATTCAAAAAATTCCGTTTCTTCTCCCCATCAAAGAGCTGAGTTATTACCAAGGGGACGGGGAGGGTGGGTCACACACCTTCCTCAGCCCAAAGGGACCCGGAGCTGGCCTTGTGTGGTGCTGCTGAATTGGGGGAGTCTTTTCCTGCCCCTTCCGTCCTTGGATTCGCACCAGGGTCGTTTTTTTATTTATTTTATTTTTCACATTTTTATACCGCCCTTCCTCCAAGGAGCTCAGAGTGGTGTACATATTTCCTCCCCTCCTTTTTGTCCTCACAACAACTCTGAGAGGTAGGTGGGGCTGAGAGATAGTGACTGGCCCAAGGTCACCCAGGAAGCTTCGTGGCTGAGCGGGGATTTGAACCTGGATCTTCCAGGTCTAAGTCCGACTCCCAAACCACTACACCATCCTGGCATCGTTGGCACAAGCAATTACAATGTTCGCTCGGGGTGGCAACAGGGAGGAGTGTAGGACCCCACTTTGCACCCCGGGATCGTGGGGGCGGGGCGCCCCTCCTGCTGCTTGGAGTGGCGCCTGAGGCAGCTCACCCAACCCCCGGGGAATGTCCCGCGTCCTCCAAGCCCCTAAACTACTGCATGCGGCTGGCGCCCGCAACTAGAGACGTGGGAGGGGAGATGCCCGTGCCTCGGTGCCGGAAGCCGAGCCCGTCGTGCCACAGGGCCGAGTCTCCGCTGCTGAGCCCTCGAAAGAGTCTTGATAATCCATTTCGGGGCTAGATCTCCGGAAATTGTGTTCTTGCGCACACACAAAAAAAGGGGGGTGTAAGGCAGGGAAGTGACACACCAGGACTCGAATGGAAGGAGCGACGATGCTGCGCCTCCGTCGAGGAACTCAACACACCGCCTCTCCATTGCTCCCTGTTGTGGCGGCGAAGTAGTAGTTGGGTGGGTTGCCAGCTGACCTGTTCTGGCAAGGCGCGTGTGCCTTTTAACAGGGCAAGAGGAGAGGACCTTTGGCAGGTCACAGTGAACTTTTCCCCGTCACTGCACCTGTGTGCCAGGTACAGTGGCCACACCTATGGAAGTTTGCTGAGGCAACCAATACTGTAAACTTGCGTGTGTTGATACCTTAAAAAGATTAGGAAGGTACCAACTAAAACAGCACAGAGCTTTGTGGCACCCTGAAAAACGAGCAAACCGAAGCAATTGCCCCTCTTTCAGTCTAGAATAGATTGTAGCCCCCTTGGGGCAGAATCCTGTTGCCCGCGTACACCGATGGGGTGGTAGACCTCAGTTTAGAAGAATAACGATGGTGATTGTTAAGGGTGCCCCCTTGTCCTGTGTAGGTTAATCACTGGAACCTTGGTGGGGCTAGTTTTTCTGCCGGGGGGGGGCTATGAATTAACTTCTTTCATGCAATTTTTTCTGGTGTGTTGATGGTGCAGTGGTTCCCAAACCTTTTGGACTCGCACCTCCCTGGACCTCTCTCGCCATTAGCCATGGCTACCCATTAAAGTGCACTGAAGAAACAGGCACTCTTTACATGCTCAGAGGCACCCTTTCTAATATGTATATGTATATTCCCAAAACGAGCCCTAAAGTGGATTTTCCATGCTTCTGTTGAGCAGCAGCTAAGCCAGGAGTGCACAGGGTAGGGTTGGGATGCTGCCCTCCCTCCCTTGGCACTGGCAGGCTTGGGGTGTCTACCTGGTAGAGAGCACCAATGTCGTCTGCGTTAGTCCTATTCATGGCAAGTCCTATTCTTTTCATTGGTCATGCCCCACCCCAGTTGCATGAGAGAAAGCTCCTTTAGAAGATGAAAAAAAGATTCTTATACTGCCCAGCAGTCTCCAATGGGGGGGGGGGTTGTCCCAGCAAATAGAGTGGGAAACTAACTTAGAGGTGGATCAAAAAGGAGGAAGGAGAAAGATCCTAATAATTAATCAAACAAACAAACAAACATAGCAGCTGCCGCCTCCTTCCTCTGGCTTAATTAAACAAGGTAGACCTTTCTACAGCTCACTCAACAGCAAGCAACTTACTTATGCCTCTTCTACCTCTCTTAATCACAGAGTGAGAAACCAAAGTCTTTAAAGCTTTCTTAAAAACATTCAGCAGCAAGAAAATATTTTACCAATTTGTAAACCTGCAATAAATGGAATGCTGCCTCCAGCACTTGTTTCAGTTTGCAGGGAGTCTCAAGCTGCAGCGAATCTCAAAGTGCTGATCTTGTCCATTGAGTTAATTGTTCTTTGATGAAGATAAGCAAGGCTCTCTGCTGTTAAAAACAAAATGTGGTGCTGGCTGCAAACCTGAAGTCTCTTGCAGTGAACTTTGAGTGACCTATGTGAAGAGGCAGGTTTTCCAGGTCTTTGTTTTTGCCTAAATGTATCTCTTGCAAGCAAGAATATATGGTAATTAAAAGACTAACACGACGCCCCTGGCTGCATTCCATGACGCACTTGGGAGTCGCGCCTCCCACTTTAGGAACCTCTGGGGGGGGGGAATGGTGTATTTTGTGGATCAAATGATAAGATCTCTTCTAGATATCTTCAAGCATTTCAAAAGGACGCTTTTAGGGCTGGAGCCGAGAGTCACACGGATTGACATCTAATTAATGAACAGATGAATCGGCTGCTAAAGCTGTTGCAGTAATTAATTTGAACCCACTAAATCGGGCCAAGGTCTGGCCTCCTGACTCCCACAGTGGACGACCAAACGCTTCCAGCCACGAACAGGGCATTAAGGCAACAGCCTTCCCCTGTGGCTCGTCTCCAGCGTTTGGAAGTCAGGTATGCTGCCCCTGAACATGGAGGCTCTTTCCCTCTCCTGGCTGATGAGCACATAAGAAACCTACTGAAAAGATCCATCTGCTTGAGCTTTGTTTGTGTCTCCAAAGTGGGTAGCTGGTAATTTTCAGGTCAGGTGACAACGAGTACACGCGAGAAGGGCAGCCTGGCCATAGCTTGATGATAGAGTATTTGCAGGGAGAAGGTCCCAATCCATTTCCAGATTGGGCTAGGAAAGACCCCATAGCCGCTCGGTCTCGGAATAGACAATATAGCCAGGGGGTGAACCAAGGATCTGACTCAGGACAAGGCATTCCATCACCTGTTGTTTTTAGAGGTAGACTGCCCCTGAACACGGAGACTCCATTTCACTCTCACGGCTAACAGTCATCAATAGGCCTGTCTCTCTCCTCCACAATCCAGTAACAAAACCTTGCCTTTGAGGAGCGCACCGCACCGGCTCTGAGCCGGTGGTGGTGGTGATCCCAGTGCTGCGCCCCGGGGAAGTGCCCACAGGGCGGCGCTGAGCCCCGGCCGCATCGCCTCCCTCCTCGGCTGCTGCAGCCGGTCAAACGCAGCAGCGCGCCTCGGCAAATCCTTCGAGCGCCGCCGGCGCCCGCTGCGCCTTTACGCACGGCTGCCTTGGCCGGAAAGAGGCAGCGCTCGGCTTCTCAGGCGGCGAGGCGCCCAGGCAGACGCTGCTCCAGCCTCCGGCGCTCCGACAGGTGAGTGCCCGGGCTTTTGTCTGTACGCGGCGGCCCGCGTAAGGTCTCTCGGAGGGCGCAGGGAGAGGAGCTCCCTCCGGCCTGGGTCCAGTGTGGAAAAAGGGGGTGGTGGTGGAGCAGGGTTTCTGCGCCCCGGGAGCCGCCTTCAGGCCTGCGGCAACAAGTGAAGAGCGAACCGGAACGGAGTGTCGTAGTTGTGGAGCATGTGCAGAAGACGGAATGATTATGAGCGGAGCAGGGATGGAGAAGGGGGGGCCGTTCTGCTTTTCGGTTCTTATTTGATTTTGGCTCTCGGATAAAAGGTCAAAATCCAGAACAATACGAGCTAGAAAAGGAGGGGCGCGTTTCCGTGCCTCCGCTCCGATGCCGGTTGTGCCTCTGTTCTCTTTCATTTCCTAGAGGCGAACTATCTCTCCCTCAGCTCCCTCCCTCCTCGCCTCTGTGGTGGAAAGGTCTGGTCTGCCTCCGAGCTCCGACCAGACTTCTCGCTGGCCCGCCTATAACAGAAGGGGACCGGTCGGGTTGTAGCCTCAGCCCTGGTACCCTCTTACGGTCTTTCTGGCTAGTTGTGTGTGTGGAGGAGACTCGTTTTTTCCCTGTTTATATGGCTATTCCTCTTCCAGACCTCGACTGGCCTCTCTGCAGTGTGGGTGATGATGGGCCCAAAGGAATCGAGGGGTTCGCTTCTAATTGACTGAACCCCTGGACTGGTTTTTCCAGGGTCAGGACTTAGTCTCAAAAGGTGGTGTCTCTGCACGTGTGCAGATAATGATGACCTTCGTTCTACGGACCACTGAACCATGACTGTAGCGGCCGCTTGCGTGTCTGAGATTCCTGAACTGGGCTTCTGGGGCTGGAGGTGTGACGCCCATCCGCCCAAGAAAGGTGGAGCTCCTGTCCTTGTCTTTTTTTCAAAACGAAGAGCTGCAGGTGGCTGGGGGGAATCCCATCCCGTCTTTATCTTCTTGGTTACGTCAGCAGATGTTTGAACCTGTCCCCAATCCCAGAAACTCTGTGATGGAATGTTTAAAGCACCCAATATAAGCCACTGCCTTAAACCGAGTCCAATCGGTATTGGCCCATCTCTGAAAATATACTTCTTTAAGGAATGCTTGTGCCACTTTCCAGTCCAAAAGGAAGTGCTAAGGCTGGCAGTTTGCACAAGTAAGAGAGTAAAAACAATACACAAATCACAAAGCAGCAGAATAAAGCAACCACTCAGAGGCCAAGAAAGCCCCATGTGTTGTTTTTGCAGCAGACAGACCAAACACCTGCAGAAAGGCAAGAGCATTACTTGGTGTGGGAGAGCATTACTCGGTGTGGGAGCCCCTGCAAAGAGGGAGTCAGCTGATCCCCCGGGGTCCAGGAGGAGTTCCGCATTCTGGGCGCCTTAGTAGAAGTGGCCCTCTCTCGCATCCCCATCAACCCACCCCAAACAAGGCGTTCATCTTTGGCAACGTCTTCCCAGACTAAAGATGCAAAGTCTTCCTGCCCTGCTCTCCTCCTTGAGCCACATGATAGCAGACAGAAAGGCTCAAAGGCATCCGTTCCTCCTCCGGCTCCACCTGCATTGACCCCTAACAGGACCTTTCCGCTCAGGTGTCAGGTGTGTAATGCAACCTGGGCCCTGGTGAGGCTCCAGGAAATGACAGGCTTGGACTAGACTACCAGGAACAGAGGAGCAAACGTAGCTGGCCAAAGACTACAGCTGGGCACAGTCACCCTGCCCCGACATCTGCTGTCATGCATCAGTTTGCTAACCGATGATTTGCTGCTGCTGCTACTGCTCTGGGCTTTCAACTCCCTCATGTTTTTTTTAATGTGCTGTTTGTGAGGGATTTGGTATGAATCTTCTTATTTATATTTGCAGCTTGAGAATAGTTTGTATTCAGTGCAAGGTGCTTGATATTTGTTAGCCACCTTGAGCGCCCGTGTTAGGAAAGGCATGATAAAAATCTATTTATTAAATATTTGTTTCAGTCCAGCATCTCATCCTGTGTGATTCAGTTGTATCCAGCATTTTGTCTCTCAAGTTGGTTCAGATGACGGCATCTCTTGCTCAATTCTATCGTTTATTATCCTTCATGTATAACTAGATCAGTTGTCTCAAAGAGTGGGGGTTTTTGGGGGAGGGGGCGTTGTTTTGCTGTTAACCTACATTGACAGTGCAAATGCTAAAAATAAATAGACAGGCGGACTTCTTTTGGCAGTGTCACTAGGGTGGGACCAGGGTTTGGCAGTGAGGCAGGAGTTGGTGCTCCCTGGTTGCTGAGTCTTGCGGCAGGCTCTTGCTAGGGTCTGTTGTGAAAAGAGGAGGCCAAAGCTGCACAGCTACAGAGACTGGGCACTGGGTGCCATGAGGTTGTGCCTCCCAGAGTTCCCCCAGCGTCTGGCTTTATTTACTGACTGTTTCCCATGCTTGGAAACGAGAAGGAAATTTTCTCCTGGATTAGACTGGCTAATTACGTTGGCCATAATTATACAGCTCTGCACAGGCCCAGACGTGCAACGCCTCTGGATCCGCCAGGTCTGATGTAAATGCCAGGAGGCTGGCCATGTCTAGTGCCTAGAGTAGAGGGGCCGTATAGCTCAGTGGCAGCTTTGCATGCAGAAGGTCCCTGGTTTGATCCTTCAGTAAAGCAGAGAAAAAACTCCTCTCTGAAGCTCCAGAGGGGTGCTGCCAGCCAGTGCTGCCAGTAGCTAGAAAGCTGGACTCCGTAGGAGGCAGCCACCTGAACCTGCTGTGTGCCCAGGGATCAATGAGCTAGTTCAGTTAGCCACTGGGCTACGTTGTGCACATACAAACTTCAGTGCTGAGCAGATGGGAAGTCAAAACAGATGCATAACTGTCAAGCATGGTTTGCCTGGTATCTGTTTGGAAACTCAGACAAGGGGGTGCATTCTTAACCACAGTCGGCACAAACCATGGTTTGGTGTGATTTCTGAACTGAGCCAGTATTCAGTGTGTGTCTGTTGCCATCTCCCGGGAGCATGTAGCTTAGCTCACTTGTGTGAGTTACCTGCAGCTAGAGATCTGTTCCACAGGTGCTAATTTATTGTGTACCTCCTTGTTATAGTGCAACATTGCCCATGTGTGTGGCGCTTTCTATAGAGTGAGAGGACAGAGGGCTCACAGTCAAAATGCATATGCAAGGATCTGGACTGCCTAGGCTGACCCATGGTGGAGACTGATGAGTTGGCAGCCTTGCCTTAGAGTCGGGGTTGGACTAGATGATCTTTGAGCTCCCTTTTCTGCCTTATAGTTTAAGAGCAGCAGCGAGCCCCTGGCACGACTGTCTACTGTTTCCTAGCAACCGTCCCCCATCTCCTTGACTCTTTCCAGAAAGCACTGGCAACAATAGCAGTATGAAGAGTCCTTTCTCCTGTAGGTGATGATGTTCTGTGTTTTCTTGTAGCGTTGAGGAGTAGGTGGAGGGAGAAGGAGTAGCAGCCAGTCAGCTGTTTTGGCAAGGAGCTGCAACAAGCCGTGGGGCTCGCATTGCAGCTTGCCACCTCTGTGCTGATGGAACCCGCTCCGAGCTTCTGCTGCTTTACTTCTCTGGAGTAAAGCCTTCTGCTACGGAGCAACTCCACAGCCCCTGCTGGATGTGCTTTGCAGTTGAGCAGAAAGAGAGAGGGCACACATACTCCAGAGAATCGAGCAGACTGCTTCAGGAGAAACTGCATTCTGCAATTGGTATGAACTTAACAGCTTTGCATGTGTATGGTGGGTGTAGCAAGACCAAAGAGGTTGTAGCGTCAGTGGCACAGTTGTGGGAAGGGGGAAACCCTGTAAATACTAAAGCCCCAGCCATCCCCCCCCCACCCAGAAACTCTTGCTTGGCTTACCCCCTTTGACTTTGGAGATTCACCCCCACACTTTCTGGTCGACGGTTGCACGCATAAGGACTAGAAGCTTGGTTTCTTTTTCAAAAGCATTTGTAAGGATTGGAGAGGCTTTTCAGCAGCATGGTCAATTTTGCATACAGTCCCAAGTCCCACAGTGCTGGAAGGTCTGAACTCGGAGATTCTTCCGTGTGTTCTGCTACAGAATGATGACATCTGTATGATCTCTAAGGGATGTTGTGTTTTTAAGCCGTCTTACTGTTTGATGAGCACCGGCGGCTCCTGCGTGATCTTTCCCATTGCCCGCTAGTGTTTGCCAATCTTTGAAGCGGGAGATGCTGCCAGGGCTGGAACTAGGGACATTTTGCGTCAGAAGCAGGTAGTCTGGCACTGAGCTCCAGCCCCTCCCTGAAATACCAGGGATGGCCCGCCAGCATGTGCAGGTGCGCTCTTTGTTTGGGAGACCTTCTCTTTGTCCCTTCCTCATTCACACTCTCGCGCACCTGCTCACTCCCTCTCCCTGGGGCCCCCCCACACACCTGTGCCTGTTACTCAGCGGCCACTTGACAGCGGGTACAAGAAGCCCTGTCCCCTCCCTTCTGTGCTCCCAGTGCTGGACATCGGATTCCGTCTTTCCAAATGCCAGAACCAGTTATCCCGCTTAGCTATATAGGTTCTCAGGGATGCTGCGGGGTGATGTGGATGCTTGATGCTCACGGCCGGGGTTGTTGTTGTTGTTGTTGTTGCCCATTCTGCTCCAGCAGAAACCCCCTCTCCCTTCCCTTTTGCATGTCTTGAAATGAACTTAGTAACCTACAGTTTCTCAGGTACTAAAAGAGTTTGCTGGAAAGAAGCCGACAATCAGGAGGCGATGCTTACAATGCTGATGTTTGGCGCACTGTCTCGTCTCTGGGCTCTGTTTGCAGTTGTAAATTCTTGCTGTGCTGGCACTGTGTGGCCTGGGAGACTGCCGAGGGGTCTTGGGCTCTTTGGTTGCCCGCACAAAAGCCCTTGTTTTATAGCCACTAAATATTTTAAAGGGAGCTGTTGACACCAGCAGATTCCCTTCCCCGAGCTGTGCCATGAAACCAATCCTTTTTGGCCCGCCGTCCCCTGCTCGGCCCGCCCCAGTCTGTCTGTCTGCACTCCATGGAGGACACAGAGTCTCGTTTCATATACAGATGGAGTCCTGTGTGTTGCACTGGTGTGAATGGGTTGTCTCCAGTGCCTGGGGAGGGGGAGGCGTGGCAGAAATTCCCCTTTGTACAAAAGGCCCATTGAGGGACTGGGTTGGGCTGGCAGTGGGCTGAATGTGAGTTCCAGGAGTTGTGCATGGCCCGTATGATGGAGAAGGCCAATCCAGTGTGTTTTCAGGCTGGTTCCCAGGGACCTTTGAGAGCTGGGAAGGGCCAGTAAATGGCAGGTGAGGTGAGCACCTCTCACTGGAAGACAACAGGTCCCATCGCTAGGAATCTTCCCCTGCAGTGTGCAGCCACAGGGGAGTGTTGCTGGCATTCAGCCCTACCTTTCTGCCCCCTTGGCAAGAACTCACAGATGGAGAGGGGGCCGAGGTGAGCCAAGGGCTGGCCGTCACTTGTCTTGACTGCTGGCCCTCCTCCCCACAGGTCTGCCCTTGGCTCACCTCGGCCCCCTCATCTCCATCTGGCATTTGACTGCCAAAATTATACACCCCTCTTGTCACTTCTGTCTTTACTGCCCCCTGTTTGCTCCTGGATCCAGCACAAGTTCCTGGCCTTGGATCCAAAGCCCTCCATGGGTTTGTAAGGGAGATGATGATCCAGATTCCCATTAGGAGCCTTAAAGGTTTAAAATCGACACCTGAGATCAAACCCGTAGCCGGCGGACTTCTCAAAGAACTGGTGAAATGAAAGCTTTTTCCTTTCTCTCTTTGCAGTGCCTGCTTCTACGATGTGTGAGATGGGGCTGGTCTCACCGGAGCTGTCCAGCCTTCTGCCCTGCTATGGGGAAGCCCCGGACTCCTATTGCCCAGATGACCGTTGGCAGAAGCTACGCACTGCCGTCAGGAAGCTGGAATTCTGGGAGAACTTTGATGCTGAATTGATCGGCAGTGGTTTCTTCTCCAAGGTGTACAAGGTACAGTGGCCTGGGCCGACCCGAGCAAAACACAGCTCAATTAAGCTTTCCAGCCATGTTTGGGATAGTGAGTTGTAGACATCCCAAGTTGGAGGTCATCCATGGTGTAACTTCAGGTGGTCCTTTGAGCCATCATGAAACAAGAAGGGCAACTGCTCCTCGTCACGTCTTGATTGACAAATATCACTGGGCACATCTAGATTACAGATGTAAACTGGTTCGAACCTAGTTTTAATGGACACGGCTTTCTTCAAAGAACCCTGGGAATTATAGCTTTGAGAGGATTCCTTAGTCCTTTGTGGAACTACATTTCCCAGAGCTTCTTGGTTGGGCGCCATGATAGTTCCACAGCTTTGAAACCACTGGAAGCTTGTGGTGCAGGCTCACCCTCAGTAACGCAGGGTGCTGGCAAGGTAACCCTTCCCCCTGCACCATGCATTTGGTACGAGGATATTGGAGCATAGAAAGAATTGACCTTTAATTTGAGGACCTTTCCACAATGCAGTTGTAGTGGAAGAAAAAGGGGAAGGGAGATTAACCATAAAAATTGGGAGTCTCCTGCCTGCTTTGGAATGGTTGGCAGCTCTGAATGTGTTGCACATTCTTTCTGTCCCGGATGCATCCCCCGGCAATCACGAGCCGGTTCCCAGTCCGTCACCCCACCCACTCACTCTGCTTACTGCTTCTCTCTCTTGTCTCCCGTTATTGCTGTGGTGATGATCGCTGTTATTTCCTTCTGAATGTTTTTGTTTTTTTGTTCTGTGTGGGATCTCTACTTCTCTAGCAGGCCTCAGTAGTGTTGGGGAGAATTCCAGGAGCTGGCAAGGGCTCGAGTGCAGCATTTCAGTGAAAAAGGAAAACAGTTTTGATAGCAAGAAGGTGTGCTTTTAATATTCCACTTGAGACCTTTGTTAAAACATAAATGGGATTTGTGTATGTTTTTAGACATTGGTAGCTCAGCTGTGGGAGATTAGTCTAATAATACTTAATAGGGTTGTCACCAGTTAAATAAATCTTACTTGATGAATTAATTGATTAAATTTGCATAAACTTGATGAATTAATTGATTAAATTTGCAAATTTGCATAAATTTGCTTCAATGATAGCATTGAAGCAAAAAGTTTTGCCTTGTTTTGTTTTTGATGCACAGATGTCGCAGCACGCGTTGTCTGAGAAGAGGCATTTCCTCCTGGGTGAGAGTGAAATGGGAATGCCTTTTCTAAGATGGCACTAGTCACCCAGTGGTGCTGCATGATTATGCTTATGAATCTATGTGTTACAGCAGGCAGCATCTTGAAACAGGCATTCCCCTCCTGTGTAAGAGAGGAGGCGGAATGCCTCTTTTAAGATGGTGCTTGTTGCCTATACATGTGGTAGCATGCATTTTTCAGAAGAGAAATTCCCTCCTATATAGGTGTGTGAGAGAGCCTCTTCTAAGATGATACCAACCATCCAATGGCACTTCATAGTGATACATCAATGTGTTGTAGAAGAGGCATTCCTTTCTGTGTAAGAGAGAAGGGGGATGCCTCTTCTAAAGTGGTGCTTGCCATTTTTTATGCTTGCAGTTTTTATATTAAAATAATGGACACAAGTTTTAAAACCTGCTGCCTGATTAATCAAGATGGGATCGTTTTGATCAATCAAATGGTTTTTTAAACATTGATTTAATCTAGCCCAGTGTTTCTCAAACTGATTTCTGGTGGGTCCCACAGAGCCTCCAATGAAAACATGGGTGATGGAAAGATCAAATAAGTAATTGCTTGAAGCCCTGAGGCTATTCAAAAATCAGATAGCTGCTAATTGCCCTTCAAACCGCTGAGCTCCTGCAGTTTGCAAGCTTGTGTAAATATAGGGAGATAAACATTTGAGCGTCTTTTGGGGTTTTTTCCCCCAAAAAATCTGTCAATGGCAGGTTGTGGGGGCAAAGCTGGGTCACATAACTAAGCCCCTCAAGCCTTGAAGCTATTCATTAGGGATTATTATCAGAAATGCATTGAGTTTTTTTTTGCAAGTAAATAATAAAATATTACTTGTCAATAAATAAATAAAATATTGTTTCTTTCTAGATCACCTGTTTTTTTTTAAGCCTCGTAGCTAGGTGGGTCCCGATAGAGTGTCATTTTAAAAAGTGGGTCCCAGTGCTAAAACGTTCTAGCCAATTAAGCCATGAAACATTGCCGCCCTGCTAATCAGACTGCAGACTTGCACACAATCATGCACAAAGCATAAGGTTAGCGATGGATGTTCAAGTTGTCCAGAGCTATTCCGGGACGACCCCCTCCATGCAGGTGCCCAGGAAGCCCCCCTTCCAGTCATTCTTCCGACCCGAGACAGGCTGTTTTTCAAACCCGAGCAACTCGCTCTTTGTTCTCAGGCTTTGCTGAGGCTGCTGGACCGGCTTCACTGGGAGACGGAGTGTTTTGTTGGCTCCAGTGACGGAGACGTCCTCTTGGGTCTGGCCGACGCCCTTCTTCCTCTTCCTTTCGTTGCTGGCAAGCAAGCCCCTGCCTCTTTGCTGCAGTAGCGATCCTGGCCCAAAGAGCTTTGCATGCATTTCTTTTCCAGCAAAAACGCTGACAACGCAGCCCGAAACTTGGCCCAGAAGTGCTACCCGCCGCTCTGAGGCTGCAGACCAACCGGGGTGCGCCATGCTCTGGTGCTCTGGGTCGCTGCCCCAGCCGATTCCCTCCTTTCTTCGGTTGTTTGCTGACTGAGTGAGATGCTGTGGTGGTGGTGGGATGGATGCCCTTGGCTGAAGCGGCTTTCTTGAGTGAGGATGTTTCTGCCCTGCTGCCCTTCCTCCAAGGAGCTCACTCAGGGCAACAGATGCAGTTCTCTGCCTGGCCCTTTTATCCTCACAACAGCCCTGGGAGTGGAGGAGGAAGGAGAGGGAGAGGGAGGTTAGCTCAAGGTTATCTAGTGAGCTTCTCGGCCAATAACCATTAGCAGACAGGAATTTCCCTGAGGGATGAGGCCAAAGGCCCATCAAATCAGGGATCCTGCCCCAAAGGAAAGTCCGCAAACAGGGCATGGAGGCATTAACCCACTCCGTTATAGGCTCCAAGCAACTAGCACTCAGTGGTAGACTGCCCCTGAATGTGGAGGTTCTGTAGAGCTATCATGGCTAATAGCCATTGAGCTCTCCTCCTCCGTGAATGTATATAATCTCCTTTTAAAGCCATTCAGGCCAGTGACTATCGCCACCTCTTGTGGGATGGAGAACCCCCAGCAAGGAGAAGGGCTTCCTTTCAGAAGTCTCTGCAGAGAGTGTCCCATGAGGCCTGGATTCCCACCTACTTAATTCAGCATTTGCAGTTCACTCCCGCTGTGTTCCTGCCTCTCCCCCCCCCCCCCCGAGTGTGCCTGGGTCCTTCTACACGCAGAACAAGAGTAATATAAAATCAGGTTTCGTGGCCTGTCGAGTGGAAAGTGGCTTCCTTCATTAACCCTTTCCTTTGCCGGCCTTGATGCTGGGTTGTTTCAATCCCCTTGATGACTTCTGGCGTGAGCATCCATGGAGAGAGGGATGCTGTGCCACGGGCCGCTGTGGTGCGTGGAAATGCTGCCAGCCTCTGTTTCCCCCTGAGATGGTGGTCCCCACCCTCCAAAGTGGACAGGGAGGAAGGGAACTGGTGTGGGCATGCTCAGCCCAAGTGTTCCACAGCGCTTTGCCTCACTGGCTGCCTCCTGTTTGCAGAGGTTGTCCGGCTGCAGCTGTGCCTCCAGCGGACATGGCCCAATGGCTTAGGCTTACCAGATCTCCAACTGGGGTAGAGTGCTAGACCTTTAGGAGAAGGAATGTGGGCAGGTGTAGCTTGTTGTTTAACTTAGAGCACAATCCTAGGCATGTCTATTCAGAAGCAAGCCCCATGGATGCCTAGGATTGTGGTCTAAGGTTTAACAAGCTACACCTGCCCACATTCCTTCTCCTAAAGGTCTAGCACTCTGCGCCGGTTGGAGATCTGGTAAGCCTACAATGGATGTTTTATGGAGCCAAAGCCGCAGGGCTGCCAACATCGATCTTGTTTGAAACAGGAGAAAAGGGTGGGTGGGGGGGAGACAACCGGTTGATATATGCAAGAGAGACGGGAGTAAGATGAAGATCAGGAGCACCGAACAGACTTGCTGGCCAGCTGAAAGGGGCTGAGTCTCATCAAGGCTCAATTTGCATCTTTCCAGCATGTCAATAAACCTAACTCACAACACTAATAAAGTTAACTCACAAAAAAAATTAAAAAATGTCACAGCCCTGTGTTAGAAAGAAATCTTTTCTCGGTTCCCTGGGAGTCCCTCAGACAGGCCAACCACTACCCCTTACTGCCTCTGTTGATGATTTCCAATTTGCTTCCTTCCTCCACCTCTCGCATTGTGGGTCAAACTTTCCAAGATGAAGCCCTTCCTGCAGCCGTCAGTCCCCCACTCTTCCTGGCGAAGAAAGCAAGCCGCCTGCTGCCTTGGTTTGGATTTGCACTGATGTGCTGAAAAACTCTATTTTACAGAACTTCCTTCTGTGCTCTCTGGGACGTTCGGTGGGTGGGTGGAGGGTCCGGCCACTGTGCCCGATGTAGCTCTGTGGTTGTGCCAACCTCTGCTACTGTTCAAGCTGCATTTTTATCATCGGTTACATATAGATGTAAAGTTCAAACAAAAACCTCTCTTGTTCTTCCTGGTAGCTTGAGGTCAGGTCGGGAGAACGATCCAGCTGGTACCAGTTGACTTGACTTCACCCAGCCTTGCCTGGGGTTGAAGCGAGACATCAAGGAGCTGGCGTCCTTCAGGCTGGCTGGCAGCCTGCTGTGCTTTTCACCTTTGCTGAGCTCTGACACCATCCAAGGTGCTGCAAGCATGAGGAATAGAAAAGGGCCAGTAAATAAGACCCCAGAATGTTTGCAACCACATCAGACAGTTCAGAATGGGACTGAGAGAGGGGCCGGGGTGGGGTGGGGTGGGGTGGGAGAGCTTCGGGCAGCATTGGCAGAGTAGATGGAGGCGAGGGCGAGCAGGGGCATTTGACAGTGGGACTGCAAAGAGTTGGAGGCGACTTAATGACAGCGATGGATTCAAACGACAGTATAATGATGCTGACCCCCAGGCCCCTGACCCAGCTGACAATTAGAGAGGAAGCAAGAGGGGCTCCCATCACAAGATGTTGCAATGTTGTGCATGTCTTCCTGGGAGTAGGTCCCACTGTGCTCAGTGGGAATTACTTCCGAGTAAGCACGTCCTGGTCTTGTGGTGCCTGCAGGTTGCCCAGAACGCCGGCAGCAAGGTGATGGTGGTGAAGATCTACAAGAACGATGCCGACCAGGAGGGGATTGTGCGGGAGATCAGCCTGCTGCAGAAGCTCTCCCATCCCAACATCGTCAGGTAGGTCTCTGGGGGAAAGAGGCGACGCATCCACCCGTTCGGCTCTCTATCTCTGCCCACCCAACTTTGCTGTCCCACAAAGACATCTCAAGCTCCCGCATCCCGAGAAAACGTATGCCTGAGAAAATCCAAATGCCAGCTCCCGCCCCCCTCCCCCCAGCAGTTGTAAAAATACAATCCATTAATGGACAATTTGCCTTTTTTTTTTTAATTAACAAAATACTCCCGCCAAACCTGCCAAGCGGGAGATCTTGTACATGTTTCCCTCCTTTGTCCTTGTTTTTGCCACCCGGGAACATAAACGGAGTGCAAAGTTTTTAAAAGCTGGTTCCGTCCAGGGAACACAAGGGATGCCTTAAGAAGTGCTACAGCCAGTGGGTTGTGGTTGCTGAGGTAGCCGAAGCATTTGTTCAATCCTTGTACCCACTTTGGACCTCAGAGTGCAGGTCCATTGTGATGCATTGTCCTCTTCTTTGTCTTTTTTGAAGATATCTTGGAATCTGCGTGAAGGATGACAAGCTCTACCCAATCCTGGAGGTAAAGTGCGATTTTATACACTTGCTCTTAACACTGTAAAAACCTCTGTATGTTTCTATAGTAAACATAAAGCTCTAGCAATATCCCCTCCACACCCTCTGGCCCATGGTGGACTTTTGTAGCTGCTGGTTGCTCTTTAGACCCCTCCAGATAGCATAGATTCGCACCCAAGGCATCTGGTTCCTTAGCCCCAGTTCTCAGAAACTGCAGATGTGATTGTAGTTCATATTTAGTGGAGAGGGAGAGAACGAACTCTTTCCTCCCTCTCTGACCATCTAGAACAGAGGTGGCCAACCTTCCACCATTAAGGCTACTGTGTTCTTAAGAGGTGTGTAGAAGACAGAATCTTGGCAGCTGCCAGTGCTGATGGTGCTGCTAAAGCAGCTGCACCTGCTGAAATGCCCTCACCTATACTACCATTTAAAGGGCCAGCATTCATGTTGAAAGGTTGGGCACCACTGATCTAGAACCAGGCTGGGTCATCCAGCGAAACTGATTGGCAGGAGATACTTCTTCACACAGCACATCATTAGTCTGTGGAATTCCCTGCCACCTGATGTGGTGAGGGCCACTAGCTTGGGTGGCTTGGACAAATTCATGGAGGCCCAGAGGTCTATCACCGGCCACTAGTCATGATGGCTATGTGCACTACTTCCAGGTTTAGCCGCAATCTGCCTCGAAATCCCAGTGGCAGAGCAAAGGCGGGAGAGGGGAGTGCCCTTCTCTCCTGCTTGTGGGCTTCCCAGAGGCAGCTGGTGTGCCACTGTGGACAGCAGGAGGTTGGGCTAGGTGGGCCCCCTTTGGCCTGGTCCAGCAGGGCTGCTCTTATGTTGTGTTTCACATTTGCATCCCACTCTCCTTCCAAAGAGCTCAGGGCAGTGTACATGGCTCGTCCCCTTCTTTTATCCTCCCAGCAACCCTGTGAGGTAGGAAAGCCCAAGAGAAAGTGGCTGGCCAAAGACCACCCAGTGGGTTTTGTGGCCCACAAGGGATTTTGAACTCGGGTCTTCCTGGCCCAATGCCAACACTTCGGCCAGGACTCCACGCTGGCTCTCAATATTGTGTGTCTGGATCGTACCACTTTGGATTGCAGGTAGGCACTTAACTCTCCTTGAAACAGCATCGTGGGGAGAAGGCGAAGCCAGAACACCCTGAAATGCCAGGTGGTTTTATTGCTAATGTACAGAGACATGTCTTGTGAGAAGCCTTCAGTCATGTAACATCCCCCCCCCTCCACAATCTGAAATGGTATGTTCCAGGTGTAGAATTGCAACATTGTCTGCTGTTTGTAGGAGTTAATATTCCATGTCTGGTCTGGGCTGCGGAATGTCCCAGGAAGCACTTCCATGTAAAACCTCTTATGGGCTGATGATGGCACCATCCTTTCTGTTCTGCCCATAGTACGTGAATGGCGGGTGCCTGGAGGAACTTTTGGCCTGCAAAGACATCTCTCTGAGCTGGAAGGAGAAAGTAGAACTGGCGTCGGACATCACTCGAGGGATGGTGTACCTGCACTCCAAGAACATCTACCACCGGGATTTGAATTCCAAGGTGGGCTGAGTAGAACCTCCATGTACAAGAGCTGTCCTGGGAGTACCAAGCACAGGGGAGAAGGTGGACAGAGGGAAGCTTTTCTTCTTCTCTAGCAATAGTGGAACACGGGGATATCAGGATAGACCAGAGAAAGGACTTCTTCACACAGTGCGTAGTTAGTCTGTGGAACCCATTGCCACAAGATGGAGTGCTGGCTTAAATAGCTTTTAAAAGGGATTCAGAAAATTGATATTAGTCATGGTGGCTACATGGAACCTCCATGTACAGGGATAGTGTGCTCCTGCATACCCTTTCTGGGGGTCAGCCACACGAGAGGGCTGTTTCCTACAAGCCCTGCTTGTTGGCTTTTGACTGTCGGAATGCTGGACTTGATGGGAATGCAAGTTCAGATGCTGGACTTGATGGGTCTGAACCGTTGGCTTCCTTCTTATGTTAGTTAAAAATGGAACCTCCATGCTTAGGGCAGTCTACCTCAGAGTACTCGGTGTTGTTGGGGACATACAACCAGGGAGGAATAGCATCTTCTTCATGCCTTGTTTGTGGACTTCTCGGAGACGTCTGCTGGCTGCTCCAGGAAGCAAATTGCTGGGCTGGATAAATACACCATTGCAGTTTTTTTGTGCTGTTTATAAACTTTTGAAAACTGGACATGCAAGGATGGCTTCCTGTCCAGTTCTTCATTCATCTAAAATTCCAAAGGCTGGTTGATTAGGAGAGATGTTCTCCTACGTGTCCTTCCACTTCCGGGTAGAGCCTGCAAGCTGAATAATGGGGTCATCTCTAAGCCATTTGGAGGAGAGTCAGATGCTCATTAATGCTGTTAGCGCTAATGGGATTTTGGCCTCCACGCGTCTCCATACCTCTCTGGAGCTTTCAAAATCTATAGAGCTGTTCATGAGTGGAAGGATTATCATGATGCTAGAACGCTGAGTCATCCATTGGAACTGATTGTCAGTTGATTCAGGACAAATTAATAAAAGAACTTCTCGTAATGCAGAATTTTGGGGAAGGGTAGGAATGACTTGAGCTGCACAAAGTAGAACTGGGGGCCATGGGCAGTGGTCTTGAGGGGTCTTGGGAAGAGCATAGGGGGACGTAGGAAGAACGGGGGCCATAGGAAATAATTTCTTATGGAACAAAAATGTTTCCAGTAAAGGTTAATGTTCACTCTATACAGTGTTTTTAAGATTTGTTTGTCTATTCTGAAACAAACTTTCAGCCAGGATCACCTTTAGTGTGCTATAGAAAAGCCAGCTAAGAGACTGTGTGTGTGTGTGTGTGTGTGTGTGTGTGTGTGTGTGTGTGTGTGTGTGTGTGTATGAGAGAAAGCAAGACAATAGTGTGCTATAGAAAAGCCAGCTAAGAGACTCTGTGTGTGTGTGTGTGTGTGTGTGTGTGTGTGTGTGTGTGTGTGTGTGTGTGTGTGTGTGTGTGAGAGAGAGAGAGAGAGAGAGAGAGAGAGAGAGAGAAAGCGAGACAATGATATTTTAGACTGCAAGCATGCAGGCACATCAATTTATGTTTGTACAGAACCTGCATTTTTTTTTTTTTTTTGCATTTCATAATTAATATTATTAACTACCGGTAACTCAGTTTGGAACACGAGTACTTCTGAACATATGCAGAGTATGTTTCCTCTTGCTACTGATTCAGTAACTATAACCTATGCTATGCAGCTGTGGGAGGGGGCTTCTTGGCCTAAGCCCCAGAACCTTTTTGTTCTAAACACTCAGGGAGGGAGCACAGAGAAGGAAGGGTCCACCCCATGAATTTTATTTCAGAACTGCCTCATTCGAGTGACCCAGCGGGGACGGGAGGCCCTGGTGACGGACTTCGGCCTGGCCAAGGAAGTGGCGGAGCTTCCTGCAAAGAACCCCGAGAGGAAGCTGTCCCTGGTGGGCTCCGCGTTCTGGATGGCCCCCGAGATGTTGCGAGGAGAACCGTATGACAGGAAGGTGCAGTATCCCTCCTTTGCTCCTCCTCTCTGTCTCGCTTGCTCCTTGCAAAGCGTTCCAGTACGTGAACTCTAGCTTGGCTACAGTAGGGAGCAGGGACAGAGGGGTGGTGCCAAAGGCTTCGCGGAAAAGGTGGCTGTTGGGGGGGGAGCACTGCAGAGTTGTTTCAGGGGGCAGTTCCAGGGACAGGGGGCGGCAAGGGAGAAAGGAGCAGGAGATCCTTGGACGGCTGTGGAGGTGGAGCTGAATGAGTAGTGAAGGTCCCTGGGCAGAACTGCAGCGGGATACAAGAGGCAGAGAGGAGCCGGCAGCCTGACGGTGTGCAGCCAGGATCTTGGGCTCCCTCCACCTCTTCATTCTCTCACCAGCCTGAGCCAACAGGTGCAGACCAAACAAAGCCAGACGAGGCCTGGGGTGTGGGGTTACAGCAGTGTTTCCCAAACTTTTTTGACCTGCGACTCCCTTGACCATTGGTGACCATTGGCCGCGGCTCACCATTACATTATGTTGCCTACCAATTGGCATTGCACTGTATTCTGAGAAGGTTCTGTTGCACTCTGCAGCTCCCCTGGCTGGTATCCGCGGCTCCCCATGGAGCCACGCCTCCCAGTTTGGGAACCACTGGGTTACAGGGTTCCTGGCTGGCGGTCCTTTTGTCATCCTCGCTCTATTACCTGCCCCTGAATGACTGGCCCGCCTGTCCCTCCGCTCACTTCCAGAGCGCCACCTCCTCCCTCCAGCTAACTTCACTCCCTCCCGCAGGTGGACGTCTTCTCCTTCGGCATTGTCCTGTGCGAGATACTGGGCAGGATCCCTGCTGATCCAGAAGTGCTGCCTCGGACCCAGGTCAGTATCACTCATTGACCCTTTTTCCTGCACAATTCAGTGTCCGTTCGGCACAAGGGGCTGCAGCTGCACTGTGAACCCAGCCCAGGGATGTGCAGGACGTACGTGGGCTCTGAATTAGCCGCCACCATCTTGAATCAGCGTTTTGTTTTCCCGCCAGAAAAGAAAAGAAAAAAGAATTGGCATAAAAATGTACTCAATTTGTATCTTGCAACGTTAAGTTTCCAAAAGTCCTTAAAGCTGGTTTTCCAAGAGACTAACCAGGCCAGACTCTTCCATTTCCTCAGGAATTCCCCCAAACTTCCATCTGCAATACCACAATTCTAGCTCTGAATGTCCCTCCATCTTCTCGTCATACATTTTGTTCTGTGGCCACTTCTTGTGTGGCTTCGGGCATGTGAGGTATTCTTTGCAGGGCGCAGGGTGGGGGCCCAAGATCTGGTTTGGTGTCGCGCAGGAGGGAGTCGTTTGCACCAACGAGTGGGGGCAGCTCTGTCGTTTTGGAGCAGAGCCGCGAAGGGGCAGGAAACCGCGCACTGTTTTCCCACCTGTCCTGTTGGTCTCGCCTGTGCTCCCTGCAGGACTACGGCCTGGACGTAGCCGCCTTCCGGGACATGATCAGCGGGTGCCCAAAGCGAGTCTTGGACCTGGCCACCAGCTGTTGTAGAGTAAGCTTTGTGACTGGGATGGGCAGCAATGCAGGACCGCTGGGGGCCCCCCCCTCGAGCAGAAGGAGCCGCGTCGTCCCTTGATTGTCTTTTCCTTTCTCCCACCAGCTGGAGGCGTTCAAGCGCCCGTCGTTCACGGAACTCCTAGAGGAGCTGGAGGATGCCGCAGAGAGACTGGACTCCATGGCGGACAGTCAGTCCCCGGGTTGAAATGCCTGCTGGGACCCGGACTGTGGACTCCTTGTAATCTCAGAACCGAAGGGGGGTGAGAGCGAGGGGAGAGACCATGGGAGTTACCAGGAAAAGGTGCCTTGCTCTGGCCACCCGTCTCGTGTGGACCCATGGCTTGTTTCACGGAAGGCGGAGCATCTTTATGACACCGTCGGGACTGTGGCCCAACCAGTGACCCCGTCCTCCACTGTGATGTCTCTCTTTTTTAGTTGGCCAGAAGGTCCTTCCATCCAGTCCCTTACAGATCAAGCCTAGACCACAAGCAGGGAGGAAACGCGCCTCCTCCCCCAATTTCAATTCAGTGACTTCAGATGGCTCTGGACAGTGAGCCAAGTTGTATACTACGAGGTTGAAAGGCCAGAAGTTCACCAATTATTTTCCTGGCCCCACCCTCTTGCATTCTTCAGTTACCTTTCAGTTGACCCTTCCCCATTTCTCCCCCTCCCCTCCCCACACAGGCCCAGACAGGTTGCTGATGCTGTTTACCGATTGAGAGAGACCTTGTGTTTCCTGCTTGGGCAGTGATGAACAAGAGAGAGCATGATTTCACAACGTGTACGATTCATATGTGGAATTCTGTGCCATGAAGGGCTAGCAGTTTAGATGGTTTTAAAAACACAAACGAGAGTGGAGGAGGAGCAATTGGTTAGCTGTGATAGCTAAAAGTAGAACCTCCATGTTCAGAAGAAATCTCTCTGAGTACCAGATAGGGAGGGCAATCGGGGAAGGGCTGTTGGCCTTCATGCCCTGCTTGTGGGGTTCTTGGACCCATCGCTGTTTCCTATGGGAGCTGGGCCTGTCCTGACCCACCAGTGCTTGCCGAGCTCTTGGGCCAAAGGCCTCTCTCACTCACCCAGGCTTTGTTCCCTGCAGCCCTCTGTTGCTTGCCTGGCCCTGCTGAGGCCGGACCCCAGTCCTCCAAGGGGTGGCATGACTGCCACCGAAAACAGCAGCCCTGTTTCCTCTTCCTCTCTCCGTCTAGTAGTAACACATACATGACACCAGGCTGCAAGGGTCTCCATCCGCCCCTCCACTTCCTAGCCTGTTGGGGGGGGGGGCAGCCTTCCAGCACATCGCATGATCTCACCCCCAGCGGTCCTAAGGAAGAAGGCGCAGGGCTGCCGTTTTTGGCGGCAGCTGTGCGTCTCCTGTAACGTCCAGCCCCCCCCCCCCAAGCCGCCCTCTGGCCTCCTCTCCATCCATCCTGCCTCTTCCTTCGCAGCAGCTCATGTATTAAGGGACCACTGCAAAGGCATCGTCTCCAGCATTTCTGGCTGCCACATCAGTGCTGTCTGCCTTCCGCGGCTGCTGTCGCAGACAGCTGCTGAGGCTCACCTTAGTCTTAAGATGGGGCAGGATGTGCAGAGGTGGGGTCAAAGTGTGGCAGCAGTGCGACAACGCCAGCATTTCTCAACTGGAGTTTTTAGCCGCAATACAACATTACCAGGGGATGTATAGTTGCCACCACCTCCCCGTGACGCCTTGCGGAAGATGAGGCGTGACATGATGTCATCACACTTGGCGGTTTCTCCACCAATGAAGAGGGGAGGCGTCAGGATGATTTTGAGGGTGCCGCCCCGGCATTTCTTGTCTTTTTAGGGAAAATGGCAGCCGCCGCAACGTGTCCCCCATAATATCCGCGTTGGGGGGGAGGGGGCCAAAATAGGGCCAGACTGAGCCCTAATATCATGAGTGAGCCTCAGTTTCTACATTTCGACAATTAAAAAATAAAAACAAAATTCCATTAAAAAGTTTGGGGAGGATTTTAGGTGGGTGTTATTTTAGTTGGTAGCAATGCTTTTTTTTCAAGATCTGACAGCGGAGTCGTCCATCCGCCCCCCCCCACGCCTGCCGCCACTGTCCCCACCTGCATTTGTTTCTGCAGTTTCTGCACCATCACCCCCAACCAAGACTCCCAGCAAACGTTTTCCCTTTGTACAAATCAATAAAAGGCTTGTGAACTTTTCTCGGACGGTCCCTCAAATAGCAACCAGCACTCCTGGTTTTTAAGCACAGAGGAGCATCCCTTGGGTGGCACCTGTGAAATGTGACTGGGCGGGGATGGGGGGGGGAGAAGAAGGGGGAGTTCTCGGAAAGCAAAACTGAAATCAGAGCCGGACTGGATTTGGGCAATTTGTCATTTGCGGGTGTGTCGCCTTTTTTTTTTTTTTTTTTTTTGAGATGGGCGTAAATTCATTTTCTCCCCAAAAGAAATCTCTTCGGAGGGTTGCGCGATGTGGGTTTGTCCTCAGCCAAGCAGATCATGTTGCCATAGTCATGTTCATGTTCTCAGACGCACACTGTTTACTAACTGCTGGACTTCCACCAAGCATTGTAGTGTTTGCCTTGACCGATGGCAGTCTGCTGTTTAAATTCCTGCAGGGGGGTGTAGTTCTTGCCATCATGGACAGAAATACAGTAGTCGGTATGCACGATACACAATGAAGTTACGGATTTTGCAACCACAGGTGGCTGCAATGACAACTTGTTGTGGCTTGAGAAAAGATTGGGCAGATTCGTGGAGGCCGGGCGATATTGATGGCTGTGCACCTTGATAGCTAAACAGACCCACGGTACAGACCCTGATGTACCTCTGTGTGAGATGGTGTGGGGGCACAGAGGGGCAAGGTGAGGCCATCGCCTTTGTGCCCTGCTTCCAGGCTTTCCAGAGGCATCTGGTGGGCCTCCGTTGGAAACACAGTGTGGGCAGAACTTTCCTGATGTACTTGTGCTAGCAAAGTGGAGCTTCCATGTTTGGGAGGCAATCTATCTCTGAATGCTGGGGGAGCATGCTGGTCTGATCTACAGGGCACTTCTTACATTTTTAGAGTGCAGTTATCAAAGGCAGTGCCCTCTGAGGTCGGTGACGTTAAAACTACCCGTGGTGTGACGAGAAAGTTTTTTTTTTTCTGTATCCCCCTCATAATACTACAACTTGAAGTCATCCAATGAAACAAAAGGGCAGGAGATTTAGGATTGGTGAAATGAGGCACTACTCAGACCTAATTAATGTGTGGAGCTCACTGTCACAAGATGCGGAGTTGGGTGTTGGCTTAAATGGCTTTAAAAGGGGATTAGACCAAGTCCTGGAGGAAGAGAGGCCTATAAATGTTTACTAGGCATGATGGATATATGGGACCCCATGTTCAGAGGCAGTCTACCTCCGAATATCAGATGCTGGTGACATAACACTGGGGTGGACTGATGCCTTAATGCCTGCTCCGAACTACTGGCCATCAATCTGCATGTCTTTTTCTCAATCCAACAGAGTATGGGTTAGTTATCTGGGCCCGGCCTAACACCTCCTGATGCTATCGCCCTTCCCTCGTGATGTGTCCCCTTCTGCTCCTTGGATTGGAAAAGGCAAAGGGGGGAGGAGAGGAGAGTGATGGGCTAGAGCACATGGTCTGTTCTGTTCCCCTCTTTTCCAATCCAGGGCGTGGGAGCAGCGGAGGCGAGTGGGGGGGGGGCAGAGGTGGCCCCCCCCACGTGGCTGCTGCCTGTGGATGGACTGGCCCTGTTGGCACTGCTCAGGCATTTCCGCTGCCACAACCAGGTCAAGCGACAAGAAGTGAACTGACTGGGCCAGCAGCACCCTCTTGTTCTGTTGGAAGGATGGGTGCCATTTCACCCGTTTGCACAATTGTGCAAGGGCGCCCAAGTGGAGGAAGCAGCCCAGCAAGCCACAGGACAAACTGGTTCCTTTGCCGCCTCTGCCCTGGGGGTGAAGAGCTGGTGCTGCAGCAGCTGCAGTTCAAAACTGCCCAGCCCACGTGTGGGCTGGTTTCAGCCTCTGGTTGCAGAACACCCTCTGGTGTTCGTTTGCAGGTACTACGTGACCTGAGAGCCCACATCATCTTTTCTCTCTCTGTTGTCGCTCAAGTGGTTTCTGGGCAGGCCAAAGCTACAGTACTTTCATCCAAGACTACAGTTTTTGCATAGGACAGCATGCGCTGCAAGGGGATCTGGGGTGAGGAGGAGGCTTCTTCTCAAAGTCCCAGTACGCAGTCCTTGAATGCCTCCAATTAAGTACTGGCCAAGACTGGTGAGGGACTCGGAGGAGAGAGGAGCCTCTGGGTGGGAGAGGAGCCAAGGGCTGCTCCTTCTCATTGACATCATAGCACCATTGTCAGGTCTCAGAGGCCTCCTCTTGTCCCTCTCGCGTCCTGCTGGCGGCTGCTCAGCAAGGTTTGCAAAATTGTGTGTCGCCAAAGAGTGTTGCCAAATTGTGTGTTCCCTGGAGATGGACTGCTGAGCCGTCAAAGATTTGTGGGCAACTGCCAGGGAACAGCTTTGTGCCGGTGCAGTGCATTTGGCTGGGTGTCCCGTCCTGCGCAATGCTCCGAGATGTGATGTCCCTGGGCCTGGGGCAAGGAGGGGAGTTTCAGGGGTTGGCTGCTGGCAAAGGCAGCAGCCTTCAGAGGAGACCAGGCTGAGCCCTGAATCCTCAGGACTGGTGGCAACAGCAGGAGGGCATGATTAGGGGATGGATGAGGGGGGCATGGGAGACCTTGGCAGTGCACCAGCACTGGTCTGGCCAGGAGTACACATGCCAGCCACTGTGCCAGGGCTGGAGGTCCAGTTGGGCCAGCTGTGACCTTAGTGGAAAGCCAGTGTGGGACAAATCCGCCTTGCATCTGACTCTGAAGTGTGGCCTTTGGCAGGAGCCCCTGGCATTGAAGTGGTCTGCTAGGTCTCTTCACCGCACTTCAGATGTTGACCCATCTGCTCAGTGGTGCCACTCTGGTTCCCAAGAAGGAGGAAACGGCGGAAAGTACAAACTGGAGGAGACCCAAAATAAACCTCTTGCCTCGTTATGCGTTTCCCGCTAGTCCACTGCAAGAGATTGTGCAACGCCTTCTTTGCACTCCCCACTTCCCCCACCTCTCAGCCACCCCCCAAGTCCTGTGTGTGCTCCCCACCTGCCAAACACACCTTGCATTTTCCTGTTCCTGCCAAGTGGGCAACGAGGTGCATCCTCTTCTCTAGCGGGCAGAGCATCTGTCGCAGTTCATCTCGGGACAGCATCCTTCCCAATTCCAGTGGCTGTGTCGCCATCATTTGTGGGTGCCAAAATGTGGGGAAGCCAGTTCAGGAATGTAGGGGTGAGGGTGAAAAATTGAGATGAGGGGCAAGCTTATTCCCAGCAGCATGATGCTCTTCTGGGTTGCTGTTGGTGACCATTTTCCCCATAATGCCCCTCTGAGTGATGCTACATCATCGCATAGCACTATTCTGAACAATATTCTCTAGGGAAAAATGGTGACTTCCCTAATCCGGCATTTGCTGAGAGGGACACTGCTGCAGTATTGACAGCAAAAAAGAAAAGAAAATATGGGTAAGCACTTCCTCCCTCCTCTTTGCCCCAACTTCCCCTGAACTTTGGTTGAAAGTTCTCCCTGGAGAATGTTCAGGTTCAGCCCAGTTGGAACTCAAATATTTGGGGGAAGTAGCAACCTCCAGGGATGGGGACTCGAGTCAAATGACTTGACTCGCAAGTGCGACTCAGTCACTTTTTCCCTGACTCGTACTCGTGACCCACTGACTCGCACTCGTGACCCACGGGACTCGCACTTGACTCGCACTCGTGGGGGTAACGACTTGCCATTTCCAAGTCATTTTCCAAGTCATAGGGGAAGCCAAGTGGGTGCCTTAAAAGCCTCAGAGGTCCCCACACACACCCCACACAGACACTCACCCACCCCATTTTCAGGGAAAAAAGCCATTTTCCCCAAAGTGACTTGACTCGTAACTTGTGACTCATGGTTCTTGGCCTTACTTGTACTCGACTCGCACTCGTGCAAAAATGACTCGCACTTGACTCGTACTTGCCCAAAATTTTTGACACTGACTCGCACTCGTACTTGCACTCGTGCAAAAATGACTCGTACTCGCACTCACACTCGCGACCTAGTTACTTAGATACATCACTGGCAACCTCCTGTTTAAATTTGGCAAGAAGGTCACGGTGTGCCTTCCACCCCCTGGACACTGTTTGTCCCTCTGTTGCAACAGTTGTGGCAAAACAGCAGCCATCACTTGTTCGTTGGGACCAAAAATCTTAGGCGGAAGAAGGCTGCAACTGGCCACCTGCCTTTCGGCACATGTGATGCAGACTGCTGCTGAGGTGTCGTAACTTAGAATTCCCCCTCCCTGCCACCACCTTGCAGCTCTTAAAAGCTCTTAAAAGCTTGAGGGGAGCCCAGGAGAGGAGAGACGTGCTGGGTGCAGCCATGAGGAGGGGTGCAGAGTACGGCCTGGTCTCCCTGCTCAGTCTGCTGGCAGTCACCTGTGGGGTGCACAGCAGCGCCAGAGGTGAGTAGCAAAGCGGCTTCAGCCGAGTGAGCCTGGCTGGCGCAGAGGCTGCGATTTGCCACGGGATGGGGATTGACCCTGGCTGGCACCATTGCGTGCACAGCAGATGCCCTGCCACTGAGCCCCACCTCCATCCTAAAGAAGCCTCTCTGGTGGGGGGGGGGACGACGACAACTGATCTGCACTGCTGATGTTGCCTGTTGCCACTCTCCCTGCAGGTGATAACTTTGTGAGCTGGGGTGGGGATGAGAAGGTGACCATCCTCCAGGAATGCCCGGCGGGGCCTGGGACAGCAAGGCCCCAGCTGGACAAAGGCGTTGTCTTTGCAAGAGGTATTGTAGTCTCTTCTTTAGGCCCCCTGCTGTGTATCTCCTCCTCCTCCACTGAGTGGCTTTCACTGGGGAAGCACGAGGCACCCAACACAAAATGAGGCAGTGTCTCTTCATACTCGGGACAGGGCATGAACAAGTCCCCCAAGGATCATAGCACTTTTTCTGCTGGAAGGGGAGAGGGGTGTGTGAGGGAGGGGGAGAGGGAGAGGGGGGGGGACTCAGAGAAGTTAAAATTTCCTCTGCACAGCTGTTATACAAAGACAGGAGTGGGAAGGGAGCACCTTTTCCATTTCCTGCTCTTCTTATGAAGCTGTCCTTCCTGGAGCTGCTGCCAAGAATTGAACCTGGAACCTTCTGCATGCAAAGCAGGGACTCTACCACTGAGTTAACACTCAGTATCCCACAGTACTCGGTTAAACCACATCACCCAGACTATCTTCTAGGCCAGACGGTTGTCCTCTTCCAGTGCAAATATTTCTGGTTTCTCTGCAGAAGTGGAAATCGACAACGTGAGAAGCAGTGCAAAGTTACTCGTTGCCCAGGGATGCCCAGGAACTCCCGGGGCAAGAGGACCCTCAGGAGACACAGGCATTGCAGGTGCCCCAGGTGTGTCCTAACACGTACGTGTGTGTGTGTGTGTGTGTGTGTGTGTGTGTGTGTGTGTGTGTGTGTGTGTGTGTGTGTGTGTGTATCCATTCAATTACTTTGGCTGGCTGTTTGTCTTTCAGCCTGGAAGCAGAACGGGGCCACTCAAAAATGAGGGCAGAGGCCACGCTGTTGAGCTTCTCGGGGGCATTCTGTGACTTTGCTTTTTTGTCACTAGGTGAGAGGGGACCCCAAGGAATCCCTGGACAGAGTGGACCACCTGGACAAAAAGGTAACATGCCCACAGTTCTGCTGCACTGCTGAGGGCAAGCCGTCCTCTGGGCGAGGAGTAAGTCCCTCTCCGGCATTCGGGAATTGGCTCCCGCTGTCCTTAAGATTCACAGTGGGAACCAGAACAAAAGTGAGTTCAGGTTTCACGGGAACTGCGACAAGGCAGCCAGGAGCATCATCCAGGTAGCAGCAGCTGCTGCTTCGTAGAGATTTCTGCAGCGCAGTCAGTTGACCTAACAACAGTTGATGGGTTTCTTGGTTCATTAGGAAAACATTCGAGGGGCAAGGTAAAGAAATCCTGAATGTTTTGTTGCTACTCGAAAACATCTTGTCCTGATTTGGTCAACATATGTGGGTCTTCTAAGCAGAGTTGGTAAGCAATTTGTGAGCAGCCACAAACAGTTCCCTGCCCCCAAGGAGCTTGCATGGCAAAGGGAATCCTAGTCAAGAAGTGGGGGAGGGGGAAGGCCAAGAGGGATGAACGCAAGCAGGGACAGGGAGACGTTCGTACACCTGGCTAGTGCTGGGAATGCAGGTTGCAGGGCTATGCCAAAATCCTTGGATTTTGAGGGGGGGGGGGTGAAGGAAGGGAACAAGGTGGCACCACACCCAGTTTCCGGGAGGGAAATTCCAGGCACCAGGGCGGCTTGTTAGTGGTAGGCTCAAGGGGGTTGGGGGCCTTCCAGACAGGTCTGGCCCAAAACTGCCTAGTGCCTGAGGCGAGGGGCTACATGCTGCCCCCTCCCCTGGTGGTGCACCAGCCGCTCCTCCCCCCCACTCTCCTCCACACTTCCTCTTCTGTTCCATCCCCCTCTTCCTGTTCCCATCCAGTGGAGGTGAGTGGGGGGATGAAGGTGGGTGCCCCCTATCTGCATTGCCTGCAGTGGGCTGACCTCTGCACTGTTTCCCCAACATAAATCTCCCCTAAAGATGCAGTATGTGCTCTCTGGGGGGAAATTACAGGTATCAGCCTTGTAACTTTGGGAGCTGGGGGCTTATTCTCAAGGTACTGGTAATGACCTTTAAAGTCTTTCACGGTTTGGGTCTAGGATATCTGAGGGACCCCCTTCTGTTTCTCCCATACATTCCGGCCCGCCCTCTAGAGTCTTAGGTCATCTGAGGGGGCTCTCCTGCGAGTGCCACCTCAGTCTCAAGCTAGGGGAATGGCAGCATGTGGGCGAGCCTTCTCTGTTGTGACACCACAATTGTGGAACTCCTTGCCAGGGGACTTGAGAACTACCCCCTCCCTCATGGTTTTTCAGCGAGGGCTCAAAACGTTTCTGTTTCATCTCTAGCATTTGGGTGATGGGTTGATGTCTGACTTCTGGGTCTCAAGATGTTTGCTCCGCTGCTTCTCTGCTCTATATTGTCGTCGTCGTCCCCCCCCCTGGATTTTATTTTTAATTTATTTTATGTATTGTATTAAATTACGTGTATTTTTTTATCTTTGGTGTTGTAAGCCGCCTTGGGCATTTGCTTTGGCATGGGATAAGGCGGGGTATAAATTTTTTAAATAAATATTCTTTCCCCTTTCTCTTCCCCTCTCAACTTAGGAGAGAAGGGTGATCCGGGTCCTCCCGGAGTGAAAGGTAAGAGCAAGATTGATTATTACACATTATGACGCTTGGGCTCTGTGATATCCTTGGAGGGGGGGCACAATCAGTTTGGAGTGGAGCAGAGCCCACTGATGGCCGTGTGATGGAAGAGCGCCATCTGTCGGTGGCAGCCCAGTGTCTGCTCCGTGGTGTGCTCTCATTCCTAGGAGAGAGAGGTGACCCAGGAGCCTCGAGAGGGATTGGTAAGAATAGAGACACACCTCTTCCCCCCCCCCCCCCTTGTGTCCTGTGTTCCTAACAGCTGCTGGATCCTTCTCGAGAGAGTCATTTGTGCTGCCCAGCCTGTTTCATGTTGGGTCACTTTGCAGGGAGGGTGGATAAGACCTGCTTGCCGTGTCAGTCTCTGCAGGAATCCCACGGTAACTACCATATTGTCCCGAGTATAAGACACACCTGATTATAAGACGCACCCTTAAAGTTTGGTGCTATTAAAAAAATTTAATTAAATCACTGGCATTAAATTGCAACAGCCTGATTATAAGACGCACCCCTAGTTTAAAAACTTAAATTAGGAGAAAAAAGTGAGTCTTATACTCAGACCAATACGGTATGTACACTGAGAATCAAACAAGTCATTTTAAAATGGTTACTTTTGGAACTTTTAAAAGACCTCTAGGTTCCTGAGGCAGCATGCCAAATGCCCCCCACACACACACCTGTTGATGGGTTGGCCTCTGCTCCTCCCACTCCTTGGACTGGAAAAGGGGGATGGAGTAGAGGAGGAAGTGTGGAGGAGGAGAGGAGGGAGGCGGGCTGGAGCAGCAGGGAATAGGACAGACTCCTCCTCCTCCTGATGCTGACCGCAGCCAGAGTGCAGCTTCTGCTTTGCAAGGAGCAGGAACAGACGCACGCCTGTCTAATGTGTCCCTTCTCCCTCCCCACTGTTGTGTCTTTCTTGCAGGAGAGAAAGAGCTGAATGACATCCACTGCAAGCAGGGTAAGCCTCTTCCTGGATCCTCCTCGCAGCTGGAAAAAGTCGACGTTGTGGTTTCCCCTGGAGCATTGGCCCAAGGGCCAGTGGCTCCGGCCATTTCAAAAGAGAATTACTGTATTTCTTCAATTCTAAGACGCATGTTTTTCCCAATTAAGCATTTCAAAAAATGGGGTGCGTCTTAGAATCGAAGGTCTCCAAAAAGCACCCCAAAATGCTATCTTCTTACTTACTGGGGCTTGGGGGAGCTTCAGGGAGACCTGCGCGACCCTCTGCAGGCCTCCCCGATCTTCAGTTTGGCAAAAATTGGTGATTTTCAGCCATTTCTGGTTTTCGCGAAAAACAGAAATGCCCAAAAATCGCTGTTTTTCGCCGAACTGAAGATCAGGGAGGCCTGCAGAGGGTCGCGCAGGCCGGCCTGAAGCTCCCCCAAGCCCAGGTAACGAAGGAAATGGCACTTTCTGGCGGGGCCAGAAATGCTATGCAAAGGCAGTGCACTCAGTCATCCTCAGCTGCAGGAGACATGCTGGGGAGAGTTGGTGCTTAGCGGGTAGATTCCATGAAGGGAGGTGAGTCTTACAATCGATGGATTTTTTTTCCCCTGCTGGTGGTACTGAAAGTAAAGGTGCGCCTTAGAATCGATGGCGCCTTAGACTCAAAGAAATACAGTAATTCAGCAAGTTCATGGGGAAAGAAGATGTTTACCAATGGCTAATAGCCATGATTTGGAACCTCCATGTTCGGGGACAGTGTACCTCGGAATACCGGTTGCTGAATGGGGAGAGGGCTATTGGCTTCAAGTCCTGCTTATGCACTTCCTGGTGGCATCTGGTTGGCTACTGTAGGAGCATCTTGACCAGACAGGGATCAGAGGGGAGGGATTTATTTGGCTGCGCCACACAAAATATGGTGACTTGTGGGGCGATTGCAGCAATGCAGAATCCGGAAAGGGGTGTGTGCGCTGAATCTCTTACCTTTGCCTGGGGAGTTTCCTGGACTGGGGTTTCCTGGGAGGCTGCAAGGGCCCCATCCTGCCCTCAAAGCTGGGATCCTTCATCCTTCGCTGACTGTCCCAGAAAGCGGAATTCTGTGACTGGTGGAACAATTACAGCAATGCAGGAAATGGGGGTGATGCCGTGCCTCTTTCGTCCAACTAGGTGCAAAGAACTGCAAAGAGCTCTTGGCCAGGGGGGTGATGCTAAGCGGCTGGTACACCATCTACACCAAGGACTGTGTCCCCCTGTTGGTGCTGTGCGACATGGATACGGACGGAGGCGGATGGACTGTAAGTCCAGTTCAGCCTCATTCTGAGCTAAAGCGTCTCTCTGCCCCTGCTCTTGTGCAGGAGTCCTGGGAACAAGAATTCTGCTGAACTGACAGACACCCTTTGTGGCTTCCTTGCAGGTCTTCCAGAGACGGTCCGATGGCTCCGTGGATTTCTACCGAGACTGGAACGCTTACAAGAGAGGCTTCGGGAGCCAGCTCACAGAATTCTGGCTGGGCAATGACAACATCCACCTCCTGACCTCTTTAGGTAGGTGGCCTGTCTTCACGTATTATTCTGTGCCATTTTTCAGAATTTATTTATTTTTAAAAAATTATACCCCACCTTATCCTATGCCGAAGGCAAATGCCCAAGGCGACTTACAACAGAGATTAAAATACATAATTTAAAATAATACATAAAATAAGTTTAAACAATACATAACTGTACATAACTAAATTTAAAAACAGTAAAATCCACTGGGGGGGGGGTAACAGTATGGAGCAGAGAAGCAGCATGGCAGAGCATCTTGAGACACAGGAGGCAGACCACAACCCATCACCCAAACGCTAGATGAAACGTATAGGCGCCACCTCTGTGAATTCTCTATTTTCAAGGGAGAGCGAGCTCAGTCCCCTGGGAATCGAGACAGGTGAACATTTTCCCCATTCCTTTCCCTTCCTCTTCTTTGCATTTTGTTCCCCCAGCTTTAACCAGAACATTTCCAGGCTTGGAACATGCAAAGTTTTCTTTAGTTGTCTGTTCCTTTGGTCAGTTGGCATCAGTTTTCCTGTTCCCGCTACCCATGTTCATCCTCCACCAGAGTTTTCCAACTGTGGGGGAAGCCATCACAAAATGCCCCCCCTCCCCGGCCAGTCTTTTGAATAAAAATCTTTTTTCTGCCTTGGGGGTTCTGGTATCGCAGCCTTAGAATATAGAGACATATTTTCCTGTTTTGAATAGGAAAGAACGAACTGCGCATTGATCTCACCGATTTTGACAATAACCGCACGTTTGCCAAATATAAATCCTTCCAGATTTTGGGAGAATTGGATAAATACAGACTAATGCTCGGAAGCTTCCTTGGGGGCACTGCAGGTACGTGTTTGGACATTTTCCTGGAGAAAAAAAGATCATGGAATCTAGTGTCCCGCCAGAACCATTCAGACATGCATGGTTCGATACATTGCTTGATCTCTCGCTGCTTGGCCATTGGGATCTCCTGGGGGCTAGTTGGCAGAGGAGTGTCGAGGGACGGCTTTGAATGTTGGGATGGGCCACTGACCTTACAGGTGGCCCTTCTGCCTTGCTTTGGATGTGAGCTGTTGGGTGGGATCAGGCCTCACATTCAGCTGCCAGTCAAGTATAGAGAGCTATTTGCCCATTGAGGTGGGGCAGCCCTAGACGGCTGGCCTCTGAAGAACATATGATGTACAGCTGCTTCCATAGGCTCTCAGCCTAGCAGGGCACCCAGCAGGGCTTCAGGCCTGGGCGGCGGGGGGGGGGGTGTCTTCTGATGGTCCTGGGCCCACTTGGCCCATTCTTGCTGCTGCCTCTCAAGCTAGACTAAGCTCTTCCTCCCAGAAGCAGCTGGAATCTCCAGCTACCCTATGAGCAGCAGGAGAGAGAACAGTCGGGACCAAAAGCCCCTTTTACACTTCTGAAATATTTCCCTTCCAAGACCCACCACCCAGGCTGCCGCCAGGAAGTGCCAGGGATCACCATTCATCCAGCGGCCCATGTGAGGAAGTGCTGTGCCCCCCCCCCCGGATAGAAACATCTGGTGCTCCCTGGCCCATTTGCTAAGTGGCACCCTTGGAGGAAGTGGCACCCTTCTCCCGTGGGACAAATGCCCCCGCCATAAACAAGCAAATCCATACACACATGCTCTGATTGAACCAGCCTGAATAGTTCTGCCCTCACCTGGCATTTTCCCCCTTCCTTGCAGGCGATTCACTCTCCTACCACAAGAACATGACGTTTTCCACCAAAGACCGAGACCATGACTTGTACTCGAGGAACTGTGCGGTGCTGTGCAAAGGGGGCTGGTGGTACAAATCCTGCCACTATGCCAACCTCAACGCGCTCTACCTCCAGGGGGTGCACAGCAGAACCGGCACTGGTGTGAACTGGAGAACAGGGAAAGGGTACAAGTATTCCTACAAGCGCTCGGAAATGAAATTCCGGCCCCAGATTGAGTGGAGAGGAGGGAGCTTTTAGCTGGAGCTTGCCGGGATGCCTGACATGACCGCTGTGTCTCCTGCTTTCGTGGTCACTATATTAGCCCGTTGCGATGCCTTCTCTCTGTGACTGTGAGTGGCCCATGCAGAAGAGTGTTAAGAGCTCCAGTATTCCTTCCCTTCACTGTCAGACTTGGTGGCTTTGATCCCTGTTTCCTGCCTTGTCGCCCCCCCCCCCTACACTATTATCCTGTTTCAGTGTTGGATGATTTTGCATTGAAAAGCAACAATCCAGTCATTATTTCCACTAAAGCTAAAATAAATGGCAGTTCAGGAGATGAGGGCTTGGCCTCCATCATGTTGTCATATAGGGTCAGCAGAGAAGAGGACACGTCACACAGGTCCCTGCCCCAAAGAGCTCACAGTCTAAACACCGAGACAAAGTGGAAGCAAGGCTGAATGGGGAGCCACTGTGCAAATACTTCCGTGACGTGTACTTAGACTGGTAAATGTTTTAGGCTTATTAGTTGCAGCAGGGAATGGGGACTGTTCTGGAGGCGTTGCAGAAAAGGTGGGTTTCGAGGAGGGATTGGAAGGAAACGCGAGCAGACGTGTCTCTCAGGTGTTCTGGCAGAATGGTTGGAGGGAGCCAGAGGCCTTGGGACAACGGAAGCTCCGTTCTGGTCTGTGGCAGCTGCCAGATCAATGGTGGCTATGCATTGGGCAGGCTAAACAGCAGCCCTCCTAGACGGCCATCCTGGGGCAGGGCGGATCTGGGACCACCTCATTGTGAATGTGTTTGTTCGCCAAAGAAGAGAGCTTCCGACCCAGCAAAACCCGACGGTGGCTTTTTGGTCACATGGTGTCCACTTATGGCCAGCATGCAGATGCTGTGACTGTCCAGCTGATGCAGCACCCTGATAAAAACGCAGTCAATCTCTAGGCTGATTCATAAAGGGTTTGCGTAAGACTGAGGGGTGGGTGGGAAGTAGGGGAGGGGGCTTTAGCTTTTTGCCTCCACTGTGGTTCCAGTCCAGCCTGCGGGTTCCTGCGTTGTATTTAGAGTAGGGAAAAAGTGACAGATTGGGCCACCTGCAGATTGGGACCGTGGTGAGTAGGGAGAGAGCTTTCATCTTACTCCCGCATGTGGTCCCAATCCAGGTTATGACCCCTCCCTCACCTTGGTATTGTAAAATGGCAGTGGGGGGGATGATTGTCCATTATTAGGTAAAGGTGACCCCTGATAATTAAGTCCAGTCGTGTCCGACTCTAGGGTGTGGTGCTCATCCCCATTTCAAAGCCGAAGAGCCAGCGTTGTCCGAAGACGCCTCCGTGGTCATGTGGCCGGCGTGACTCTCCTTGCTGCAGCGCGGAGCATGCGGCTGGAACACGGAGCGCCGTTTACCTTCCCGCAAGCGGTACCTATTTATCTACTCGCATTAACATGCTTTGGAACTGCTAGGTTGGCAGGAGCTGGCCAAGCAACGAGAGCTCACCCCGTCGTGCATTCGAACTGCCGACCTTTCGATTGACAGCTCATAGTTCAGCGGTTTAACCCAAAGCACCACCCGCTGTCCATTTAGTTGGTTTTTAACTCAGCATTATTACCACTAAACAAAGGCAACCCTGGTTGCAACCCCTGAGCCCTGTCTTATTGGGCAAGTGAGGGAGCACCAGCAGACCCTCACTGCCTTAATGGTTGGCCGGGCATGAATGAGGTCCTTGTGTGGGCCAGGCCCCCCAACACATGCCCTACAAGGCCCCTGCCTGTGGGAGTCACCTTGGATGGAAATGGAATGGTCCTCTTCTATGAATGTTATCTCCTTTTTTTGAAGGCGTCTAAACCAGGGCCCATCATATCTTTTGGCAATGAGTTCCATATGCTCACAATGCACTGGACTTCCTTTTATCTGCCCATCTCAGATTACAGTGGCATGACACAGAGCAACTACATTATAGCTTATTGGTGGAAAGGGTTTCCTAAGCGCCCAGTGTGCTTTCTTTCTCTTCCCAAAGCACAGTTGCTGGGGACAACTGGATCAAGGGTGCAGGCCAGGGGCTATTGGGTTATTTTAACCCTTTCCCCCCATGATTCCTTAATTTGAACACACATACCCCAAAAGCTGCTATTTATCACATTAGGGAAAATGGCAGGTGTTGTGATTGGAAGTTTCGCTACTTGCATCCAAGTTAGTAGCCACATCCTTCCTAAATTTGTGATTGCACTTAGTCTGTTAAAAAAAAAAAACCCACCACAAACCTTGTCTATTGCTTGGATCACAGGAAATTTGCAAAACCCATGAACGCTCCTTCCAATTGACTGGGTCAGAATCTTTTGGAGGCATCCCTGGAGCGCATATACCGTGTTTACCTGAAAATAAGACATCCCCTGAAAATAAATAAATAAATAAAATCATGGTGGGCCATAATTGCTCCCCTTGCATTCTATCCAATTATCTGAGCAAGCATGAGCTGTGATTGCTTCACAGAGCCTGCTGCTAGAGAGGAACGGGGATGGATTCGGAACAGCCAAGCACCCAACCTGCACTGGATGAGTGGCGAGCTAAGTTAATATGTGCCAGTGAACAGTAGGAGAGCTTGCGATGGCGCCCAGACACAAAGCTCCAGACAAATGGGAAAGAAAAGATCCATGGGGTCAAGCTTTTTGGTAGCCTTGTGCGAGACTGAGGGGGAGGTCGTGGCCTGTGATAAAGCTAGGGGAGGGGCTCAGTGGAAGACCACCTGTTTTGTATGCAGAATCAAGCCCTGGTGCCATCTCTAGGCAGGGTACCTACTCCCTCCTACAGCAGGAGGACCCAGGCTCAGCCCTTGGTATCCCCAGTTGGCTTGGGAAAGAGCCCTGCCTGAAACCCTGATCGACCTCCTGATGCCTGAGGCAGCCTGCCAAATGCTGCCCCCCCCTTACCCAGTGGTGTACCAACCTCATGCTGCCCCCCCCCTTACCCAGTGGTATACCAGCCCAGAGGTTTGGTGTTGCTCCTCTTATGTAGCTTTTCTGGGCTGCTGGATTTATTATGTTTGCTGTTTTTAATGATGTTTCTCGACTTAAAACAGCCCTTTGATTGTTTAACAAGGAAAAGATGGGACAGAGATTATTCAAATTATAATTGGGAGCACGCAGGCCTTTGAAGTATTTAAGGTTAGGAGCAGCAACATAAACAGAAACCAGAAACAGACCAGCAACCAGTATGGATGTTTTAAGGTACTGTAGTTGTTATGGGAGAAAAAGCAACTGAACCGCTACAGTTTATATCAGCTAAAGTTTCTGAACTGTCTTCAAGGGCAGCCAGTGGTAGGGAGCATGGCAGTAGTCTAATCTGGAGGGCACTAAAGCGGGAACGACAGCAGGCAGGGCTCTATCTGCAGAGAAAGTCAGGCATCCAGCATGTTCTCCAGCTAGAGGTGGTTTCTTAAGCTTCCCTGCCATCTCCACTAAGCTCGGGGCCTGAATTTCATTTCCGAGTGCTTGTAGGAATAGTTGTAACCTTTGCCGGTTTTCCAGTTCACACCATCAGCATGGGAACTGTGTGTCCCCTGCCAGTACATCCCATTGAGGTTGGAGTAGTGGCAGTCCTTGTACCACCAGGCTCCTTTAAATATCACTGCACAGTTGCCTGTGTTCTTCATGTCGTTATCTTGGTCTTTGGTGGAGAAAGCGAGGTTGTTTTGGTAGGAGAGTGAATCACCTGCAAGGAAGAAATGAAATTCCAGTCAGGGCTGCCATTATTCAGCATGGTTCAAAGCCTATACCGTAGTTATTTAGTTGCTTGTTTATGGCGAGGGCTTTTGACCCATCATTCCTAGTAATGCAACCCAAGGTGTCTAACAATTAATAACTGCTCACGAACATCAGAAAATATAATCTGATTGTCCTCTGTGTTTCTGTGAAAGCTGTAACTGCTACCCTGGAAAGGTGCCACAGTGGCCGGGGGGGGGGGGCTCCAAAAGGATGTGTTGCTTGGCAAAGGGGGCCGGGGAACACCAGATGTTTACATCCCTGGGGGACAGTGCATCTCTTCATGTGACTTTTAGCAGCTCAGATGATAAGGTGATCAAACACGTACCTGCAGTGCCCTCTAGGAAGCTTCCAACCACCAGCTTGTATTTATCCGATTCCCCCAAAATCTTGAAGGACTGATATTTGGCAAACGTGTGGCTGTTATCAAAATCGGTGAGATCAACACGCAGTTCATTCTCTCCTATTCAAAACAGGAAAAGATCATGTCTCTAGATTCTCGGGCTGCGATACCCAAACCCCTGAGGCAGAAAAAAAGATTTTTATTCAAACAATTTGGAGTGGACTGTTACCCCACTTTTCTGGAATATGTAGAACAGTTTACAACCAAAAGCAAGACCTATTGGTTGCTTGAGATTTGAGCTCCATGAAGTCACAATCCACTGGGAATTCTTGCACAAGTTGGGATGGGATTCCAGAAGAGAGAGAAATGGTCCAAATTCCTCCCCAGATTCTGAAGTTCAAATTACTTGCTTTTTTTTCTGAAGTAGAACCAAGGAGTTATGGATTCGCCACTGCTCCGTTTTCTATTTATGAATTATGCACAGCCTCTTGTGCTTCTGTAACCATCCACAGTTTTCTGTGCTTTCACTCAATTTGTGTCCTTTTGACCCTCCACATCACCAGGCTACATGTTTACTTTGAGAAACAAAGCTAAATGGTAATCTTAACATGCTTGAATAGCCATATCAAGCCATATCCAAACTCCTGTTGTGTGGTGTTTTACCAGTATGCTGGAGCACGTGCGCACAGCAGTAAAACACCACACCAAAAGTATCTCAGGGTGTACTCACATTCATAAAATCACATTCAGAGTAATAGTACTCCACTAGGAGGCAATATGGACACATTAGGACCATTGTAGATACCAGATCTTTTGTGCGGTGTTTTGTCAACATGGAGACGGAATTGAATAAAATCCTGCACCTACCCAAAGCATGTAGACACGTATACCCACATCGAGATTATTTTTATGTAGGAGAGCATTCCTCAATGTGGGTCACATGTGCCTGGCAAGGAGCATCACCTGGACCCACTCATTCACCACCTGTTTTATGCCTGGCCACTCCCACCCCATGTTGAAGATAAGCAGTATTTTGGCTGCTAGGACCTGGGAGGGTGGTGTGTGTTTTTTTGGTCACCTGCAAGGACCTTCACCTGACTCCTCCTGTCTGACCTGGAAGGGGCGTGACCCTGACCTTTCCCAACATCCTCTCTCTGACCACATGGGTCTCTCCTCTTCTTCGCATCTGCCTACAAGGGGGAGGATGTGTTTCTCCAGGGTCCCCGCCTGGAAGCCATCTTCTCCACATGGGTGTGCCAGCTGTAGGGGCATACTGACCACTAATGTATAGATTACCTCTAGTCACAACTAGATGCATGTAACTTATGAATGCTGATCTGTAAGTAAAACTATTTTTCTTTTCTACTATACAAGCCTCAGACTCCGTCTCTCATTTCAATGCTAATGATAGCTAGCTAGCCTGGGTGCTGGGATTAACTCTACTGGTTAAATAACAATAAGGTATTCTTTCGTTTGCAAACTCTGCATATTTGAACCCCCTAAGGTTCAAGAATTATTAAAATAAACCCAACACCCCAATGGGTCCCCCCACTAGGAAGGGGAGCCTTGGAATGGATCCACAGCGATGGTACTGGAGAAAATGAAGGTGAGAAGTCAGGTCACCTACCTAAGGAAGTCAAGAGGTGGATGTTGTCATTGCCCAGCCAGAATTCTGTGAGCTGGCTCCCGAAGCCTCTCTTGTAAGCGTTCCAGTCTCGGTAGAAATCCACAGAGCCGTCGGACCGTCTCTGGAAGACCTGCAAGGAAGCCACAAAGGGTGTCTGTCAGTTCAGCAGAATTCTTGTTCCCAGGACTCCTGCACAAGAGCAGGGGCAGAGAGACGCTTTAGCTCAGAATGAGGCTGAACTGGACTTACAGTCCATCCGCCTCCGTCCGTATCCATGTCGCACAGCACCAACAGGGGGACACAGTCCTTGGTGTAGATGGTGTACCAGCCACTCAGCATCACCCCCCTGGCCAAGAGCTCTTTGCAGTTCTTTGCACCTAGTTGGAAGAAAGAGGCACGGCATCACCCCCATTTCCTGCATTGCTGTAATTGTTCCACCAGTCACAGAATTCCGCTTTCTGGGACAGTTAGCGATGGATGAAGGATCCCAGGTTTGAGGGCAGGATGGGGCCCTTGCAGCCTCCCCAAACCGCCCACTCCTCTCGGTCCCTGCTTGGCAGAGCTGTGGTCTACTCTGGCCCACCAGATTCCTCCAAGAAGCCCACAAACAAGGCACGCACGCACGCATGCACGGACCATTCTGGGTATATATGTGCAGCCTGACGGGATGCCCCTCTCCCTCCCTCCGTCCCCTGAGGTGGGTACACCTGGCCTCGACTGTTTTATGGGGTTACTCTGACAGGGAGAAAAGCTTTTTTCTTGCTACAGGTTCGCATTTAGCATTTCTGGCTCTGAGGAGGGTCAAGGAAAACACTCACCCTGCTGACAATGGAGGGCCCCCAGCTCTCTTTCACCTGCAAAGAAAGGCACAAAGGAGTGGGGGGGGCAGGGGGGAAAGAGGCAGGTAATAAGCCTGGAAAGACATCTATACACTGTTCCCCAATCAATTGCCCAACCCAGATCCATAAGCATCTAACAGTCCAAGAGTCACCAAGGCCCCGCTGAGCCTCTTGGAGGGAGCAGGGGGGGAGCATGCAAGGACTGTCTTACCAATCTGTCCAGGGGGGCCTGCAGCGCCTTTGTCCCCTGTGAATGAGAGCAGAAACATGTCCTTGCAGGGTTGTGTGCAGAAGTCACGTTCCCCCTGGCAGGTGGCACTCGCCCCGCGCAAGGCCAGCCTCAGGCTCCGTTTCACCATGAAACCGCTGCCAAGGAATCCAGGAGCCCAAATTCAGTTCTTACCTTTTGCTCCTAGTGGAAAGGGAAGAGACGAGAGAAGACATTAATTCAGAGAGGGGAGAAGATTTAATAAGCAGGGGCGTAAAGAGTTAAATCCACCATTCCCGACATTTCCCGATATGGAAACTGAGACCCCAAATCTGTAGAAGGTCACTGGGAAGTATAAGTGACTCTTTGACAGTGTGGATGGGGGGGGGGGGAGAAAAGGCAGGACAGGCTGGAAATCAGAGTCGAGACTCTTCCCCCCCCCCCCCAGTTCAAAAGGGAAGGCCAGGAAGAGTGTTGAACTACGACCACGGAAAGTGGCTTGGAGTGTCCCTCACCCACTGAACCCTGAAGCTCCTAGGGCCAGCCGACTCTCAGCCACGCCTACTTCACAGGGATGCTGGGAGGATAAAATGTTGGCCGGGCTCAGGAAGAATCATGCATCCATCCTCTTTTTGGAAGGGTGGGAATAAAATGCAAGAAGAAAACAACAGTCCAGGACACCGTCCCAGGGATGCTGGAAGGATAACATGTTGGCCAGGAGACAGGGAAAGAACCAGGTGTTCGATTCTGACCAAAATATGAAGTGGAGGGCATTCTTACCCATCGCGCCAGGGGCACCTACAGCTCCAATGTCTCCTTTAGCTCCTACAAATGAGAGCAAAAACACAACCTCTTTGCATGCCACCGAGGAGGAGGGACAAGATTCATTCTGGCAGATGGGGCTCTGGGAGCAAGAGGCGAGCTCTAGGCTCCGTCCCATCATGCAACCCCTTCCCTCTCCTGGGAAGCTGGGAGCCCCCCCTGCAGCCTGTCTTCTTACCTCTTACTCCGGGTAAGCCAGAAATACCAGGAATACCCCTATCACCTGGTTGAAAGGGGGAGAAAGGGTTGAAATGGGGTTGAAAGGGGGAATGGTCTAATTAGAGAACCAACATGAGCAATGAGATCGCTACTTTTTGTATGTGAGGGTGGGGTGAAAAATGGATCTAGAATTATGCACATAGGGGACAGATTTTGAAACATTTCCGGGTCTGTGAAAGTCAACCTATTCATTGGAACAGTCTCTGGGTTGCTTGCAAGGAGGTTTGAGCTTGTGGGGGCCCCGGGAGGAGCCCCCAAATTGTCTGAGGCCAAAGGAGGTTGCAGTAATTTTACATCAAAGCAAGAAACTCTTTGGCTCACTGAATTCACTCTGCCCCTTCTCCCTCATTGCTCCCCAAACCTAGGATTCCCCCCCCCCAAATCAGTTTGTGCTACCATCGTTCTCTTTCCTTTGAACCCTTGTCATAACCCACATTTTCCCCAAGGCTCCATCACATAATAACCCGCATCCCAAAATGTACCCCTAAGGCCGTGTCTCTCCAGTCCCTCATATTCATGCCTCTCCCCCCCCTTTATTGTCTTCTCCATAATTCAAGGTGCACTGCAAGCTCCTTGAGGGCAGAGAACTCTTTCCTTTATATAAATCTCTTATTGACCTTGTAGAGAGTGGTCTCCATTGATAGCACATTACAAATATATTGCCATTTTTTAAAAAGAAATCAGAGTCGGGACTCTCCCGCCCCCCCCGCCCCCCAGTTCAAAAGGGAAGGCCAGGAAGAGTGTTGAATTAGGACCATGGAAATTGGCTTGGAGTGTCCCCCACCCACTGAACCCTGAAGCTCCTAGGGCCAGCCGTCTCTCAGCCAAGCCTACTTCACAGGGATGCTGGGAGGATAAAATGTTGGCCGAGCTCAGGAAGAATCATGCATCCTCTCTTTGGAAGGGAATCCCAAAATGTACCCCTAAGGACGTGTCTCTGCAGTCCCTTATATTCGTCCCTCTCCCCCCCTTTATTGTCTTCTCCATAATTCAAGGCGCACTGCAAGCTCCTTGAGGGCAGAGAACTCTTTCCTTTATGTAAATCTCTTATTGACCTTGTAGACTCTAGAGAGTGGTCTCCATTGATAGCACATTACAAATATATTGCCATTTTATAAAAAGAAAAAAGCGGATAACAGACCTCCTTTTTCTTTCGTCTAAGGCTAAGCACGGTGCAAGGAGAGGCATCCACTACGGACTCCCCTTTTCCTCCAGTGGGGAACATGTGCGAGGGATGCCCTCTAGGACAGTCTCCCTTGCAGTTGAGACTGTGGTTTGATTTTGACTTCCCAGGCATCCAGTCCTAGCTCTTACCTTTCTCACCAGCAGGTCCAATTTTTCCGGGGATTCCTTGTAAACCGCTTGCTCCTATTATACAAACAAAAACCACAATGCAACTTGGGAGACATTTCAGAGCAACAGTGAAGCTGAGGGGTTGTGGCTGGTTGGGAGCTCCGTGGAAGATGCTCTGAGCCCTCAGCAAAGAGAGGGATAAACCTCAGCACATCTGGCAAAGAGGGGAAACGTTTCTCATTTCAACTTCCAGAGCTTGAGCTCCCGTTCAAAGTTCGCTCCCCTTGTTCTTCTGTTTTCTTTCTTAATGATGTCTTTGAGGGAGTTGTGAAGACAAATGGCGACACAAGAAGAGAAAGTGGATTCCTTTGGCAAGGGGATTCATGCCAGGCTGCCTGGAAGGAAGTCCCACTTCCGAAGAGACCCGCCACCGGCTATATGCGGCTCACAACATATTCCAAGGCTCTGCAGTGACCTGTGGCCCGCCAGCTTGGGTGCAACTCAGAAGCGCATTTGAACAAGAGAGACGCCCTCCCGTTTGGAAGGAAGAGGGAACGTCGGACCCGGACATTTGCTCTGCGACAGATGCTTCAAAGCCACAGAGGTCAGGTAGGAAACTGAGTGCTCCTGATCCCGCTTTGCAGGCTGGGGCAACACCCTTCTCCCCCCCCCCCTCCGGTGGCACAAAAGCAACAGGACAAAGGAAGGGCCCTGCTTTTAGGAGGACCTACCTCTTGCACCAGGAACGCCTGGATCTCCCTTGGGTCCCGTTGCCCCTGGGCACCCCCGAAGGATGGCCAGCTTCTCATTACCCCCCAGACCCACGATGTTCACATCTGCAGACAAACCAAATGTTCACAGTTGCGATGAAGACAGAGAGGATGCTGTGCCAGTGTACACCTGGATGCCAGAGGAGAAGCTCCACATCTGGGGAGTAATATAGCAATAAATGCTCAACAACCAGGGACATTTGTTTCTGTTGGGAAAAGGGAGGGCAGAGCAGTCAGCGAAAGGACCCCCTTTCCTATGGTAAAATCTACCACCTGGCTAGTTATCAATTAAACACACACAGGAGCAGAGGCGGGTTAATTAAGGTTTCAAAAGAAATACGGTACTTCACTCACAGTTTCTTGGTTGCATAGACATCTTCTGAGTGGTCAGCAGCTCAGCTCCTGCTACTTTGGAGCAGCAAACTCTGGAGCTGTTCTCCTTGAATGAAGTGGGGGGGGGATGTTATCTGCCATGGAGGGGACAGATCCCTCAGGCAGAACATCCTCCTCCTTCGATGGTGTGGAAGTAAGAGAGATGTGTGTGAGAAAGGGCAGGAAAGAAATAGTATTAAGGGCCACACCTCCTGCAAGGATCACAGAGGGCAGGTAAGAGGTCCCAGGTGTCTGGACAGCACACTGCCCTCCAGAGTCCCGCAGGTGGCGTTGCAACCAAATGCCAACCGTTTCCGTCATGCAGGCTTCAGCTTTCTTAAGCTTCTAGTGCATAGGAGGGCAGAGGAATGACTTTGAAGACATTTAAAACTCTGGCCATGTGCCCAAAATGTCCCTTCAGCTTCTGTGACATGGCAGGTCAGAGCCCTAAAGTGACCCAGGTTGACGCTTCTATGCCACTCACCTGGGCAGGTGTCGCCTGCAATCCCAGAAGCAACTGTCATAAGACAGAGCAGGGAGATCAGGGTTTCCTCCGCATCCCTCTTCATGGTGGCACTGTGGACGTCTCTCCTCTCCTCCTCTACCCCCTTCAGCTTTTAAGAGCTGCAAGGAGCTTTTTTGAAACAAGAATTTCAACACCTCTGTACTAGTTTGCATCACAGACACGCCTCTGGGTGTCAAACAGCAGGTGATGGCCAGTTTCTCAATTCTTCTTCTTAAGGGTTAAAAAAACATAATTGAAAAGCATCCACATGAGGCTGAGATTGAAGACCCTGTGCCATTTCTCCAAGGAAAGAAAAGGATCGGGGGTGGGGGGGAACTTCAAGGACAGAAATGGTGGGATGGAAAAGGTTATACAGCTCTTCCGTCCCACTGATCTCTGCTCTGGTTTGAGCTTCACATCTGGCTGGTTTTTATCTAAAAATATATCAAGAGGAAGGGTCACCGATCTGCCAACCATCATGTGGGGAAAGCCCCTAGTTTTGCTGCAGTTGTTGCTGGGTGAAGAAGTTTCTCAGACTCTGGGTGGAAGAAGCAGAGCTTGTTCTTGGAAGCAAAACGGAGAAATTGATGCCCAAGAAGGTTTGCACACGAGTTGGGCTGGAAGTTCTTCAAGATGACTTTTGGCTGAATTTGGGGGGAACATTCTGGGGCAGAAGTGGAGGTTGAAACAACAATCCCCTTCCCTCCTGTCCGAGTTTTGCTGCTGCAGCAGCAGGCAATACTCCCCCCTCGGCAGACACTGGCTGGTACCTCTATTCTACATTCCCCCCAAAATACAGCTTGGAGCAATGCCTTGTGATGATGACTTTCTGGGGAATTATATGGAACAAAATGGCGACCCCCAACTGCTGCAACGCATAAATTGACAACCACCACCACCCCCTCCTGGAAATTTGCCTCCAGCCCTGAAAAATTGGCATGCCTTCTTTTTTGCCTTTTACTGTCCTTGAACAAGGGGGCACCTTGTGGGGGCCACGGCTTGCCCTTACTTTGAACAGGAAAATGCCCTGTGTTCATGCCCATGGCATTATCCATGCTGCAAATAGATTCACACCAGCTAAAATCTAACCCTTGATCTGAATCCAAATGGCCATTGCAACACATCCTCTCGCTCTTTTTGCCATGTCATGCCATGCCATGCCAAATATCTAACCACAACTTCCCTTTCTCCTGCTCTCAGTTTCCTTCCAGATTTGACAGTCCATTTTATTAAGCAATGGTGGTGGTTCCAACTTCCCACACCTCAGTCCAAAGAATACCGTACTACAATTCTCCTTCAGCTAAGCAAGAGACCAAGATCTTCAATATCCTTGTAATTTAGATCTACAGGTTGGAATAAAACTTTCCACCAATCATCTGCAAGCCCCCAGGTAGTCATTGGTGGAGCTGCTGTGATGTCATGGAAGGTTGCCATGCCAAACATTCTAATCTCAGCGCCCAGAGGAAATGCTGGTAGTGGAATGATGATGATCATCAGGGCTGTTGCTGTGAGGAAACAGGGAAATAGAAAGCAGTTTGGTAGGTGGGGGACACACATGGTACTTGTGGGGTGTTGTGGGGAGGCACGGTGTCTGAGAGGGGGAGGAACAAATAATCAGAAGATGGAGAAAGACAAGCAGGAGTTGCACAATCTCTTCAAGTGGGAAATGACTGACCTAGTGGCGTGCAGAGATTTATTAATTGTTAACTCGCAGTTGCTTCCTGGCTTAGGTCAGGGACCTGTGTCCACTCCTCTGCTACAAAATGCCATGTGGATGATGCTCTACAAAGAACGACACCACTGTGAAGGCCAAGCCATTGTCTCCTGAACACAATTTATTTTAGCTGTCGCTGAAATAGTAATGATGCCGCTTTTTAATGCAAAGTCATCCAAAACAGAATAATAGCGTAGCTCAACCAAAGAACAAACATCAAACCCATCACTAACAGACAGTGAAGAACAAAGACAAGGAAGGAAGGAAGGAAGGAAGGAAGGAAGGAAGGAAGGAACTTTCAAAACTCCTCTGGCCAGGCCTGGGGCCACTATGTCTTTGCTGTCAACAGCTCAACAATTTCTAGCTTGTCTTTGCACCCAAGCATGGCAGGTAAAAGGCAGCTGAAAGCACCCCGCTCCTGGCAGAGGTGAATCTCAGCTCCGCAGAACTCAGTTGAGCCTTGTGAGTCCATCTCCCACGAAGTCCAGCCCCTCCACACTACTTGGGTTGCAGGGGGGCTCCCCAGAGGAGGCAGGAATTCCCAGAGTCCATCTTCCTAGTTCGTTGTTGGGTCTTTGGCCTCCCATTGCCCAGATCAAAGAAACAGGGAAGCGTTTGGTGTTGCTCCTTTTATGCAGCTTCTCTGGGCTGCTGGATTTATTATATTATGTTTGCTGCTCTTCAGTGATGTTGTTCAACTTAAAACAGCCCTCTGGTTATTTGACCAGGAAAAGATGGAACAGAGATTATTCAAATCATGGTTGGGAGGACCCAGGCCTTCGAAGCATTTGAGGTTAAGAGCAGTACTGTAAACAGAAGCCAGAAACAGACCAGCAGAAGTCATTATTATGGGAGAAAAATGGGCTTGTGTCCATCAGCAACAGAACTGCTATAGTTGATATCAACTGAAGTTTCTGAACTGTCTTCACGGGCAGCCCCAGGTAGGGAGCACAACAGTAGTCTAATCCGGAGGGCACCAAAGCAGGAATGACAGCAGGTCTCTGTCTGCAGAGAAGGTCAGGCATCCAGAAAGGCTCTAGCTAGAGGCAGTTTCTTAAGCGTCCCTGCCTTATCTCCACTAAGCCCGAGGCCTGAATTTCATTTCCGAGCGCTTATAGGAATATTTGTAACCTTTGCCGGTTCTCCAGTTCACGCCATCAGCATTGGAACTGTGTGCCCCCAGCCAGTAGATCCCATTGAGGTTGGAGTAGTGGCAGTCCTTGTACCACCAGGCTCCTTTATACGTGATTGCGCAATTTCCAGTTACAGCATCATTGTCCCTGTCTTTGGTGGAGAAGGCCATGTTCTTGTGATTGGAGAGTGAATCACCTACACGGTAGAGATGAAGGTCCAGTTGAGGGTGGAATCATTCAGACTGGTCCTAACAGACATCTATGTCTTTGTTTCTCCGTTTCTGGCCAAGGTTTTTGTCTCATCTTTCCTCTCAGTGCAGCCCAGGGTGACAAACCATTAATAAACATTCAAAAATATCAGGAAATAGGAGACTGCTTGGCAATTCTCCAATACGGTGGGGCCCAGGGAAGGCTTCTTCAGAAGGGGGTGAACCACAACCAGCCTGAGTCCCCACTGGCAACACCCCCCCCTTACAGATGAACTCATCACCCTCCTACCCACTCAGCCACCACCACCACCACCCCCACACACACACACCAGGCAGAGCATTGCAAGCAGTCGGCCCGACACTCCAGGGAAGCCTGTCCACATCCTGCGAGCCGAAAGGAATCCCAAACTGATATGGATTGTTGCCTCAGATAGAAAGAGGATTCCGTGTCACCTCTTCAGACATGCACAGAGGCATCTGCCTGCAGCTCTGCGGACCTCTCTGCACTCAGCTGGCAGCTGGATGTGTGGACTGATCCCACCCAAAAGCTCCTGTCCAAAGCAGGGTGGAGGGAGGTGCCACCCATGGCGTCAGACCTACAGTAGCCCTTCCACACATTCAAATCCATCCCTTGACGCTCCTTTGAGAATCAGCCCCAAGGAGATCCCAATGTCCAAGTGTTGAGAAATCAAGTCATATTCCCATTGCATGTCTGAACCAGATCTGGGCGTACGGTACGCTACCAACAACACCTTTCATTTCTCTCTAGGAAAATGTCAAAAAACACATACCTGCAGTGCCCCCTAGGAAGCTTCCAAGCACCAGCCTGTAATTATCAGATTCCCCTAAAACCTTGAAGGACTGGTATTTGGCAAACGTGCGGTTATTGTCGAAATCGGCGAAATCAATGCGCAGTTCATTCTCTCCTATCAAAAACAGTAAAATAATATGTTTTTACATTCTGGGGCTGTGGTACCAGAACCCCCAAGGCAGACAAAAGATCGTATTTATTCCAAAACTTGGAGGAAGGGTTGCCTTGTTTTTCTAGCTTATCCAGCTCAAAAGGGCTCACAGGTCAAAAGAATGAAAAATTCTTCCTTCAAGATGGGCTTTAAGCTAAATCAAGTCACCAGGAGCTAAGCAGAAGCTTGCATTGGGACCCCACAAGAACATAGCCTTCCCCCTCTTCACCTCTTCAGCAAAGCTTGCCCCAGAGAGACCGAGGCACTTCCATATTGTCCCAATTTCCCCCCAGAGTCTACAATCCGAATTAACTGCTCTTCTTTCTGAAGTGAAACTAACCCATTAGGAATTCTCACTGTTCTCTGGTTTCTACAGATGAATTTTGTACAGGGCCTTGCACATCTGTAATCAGCCACAGCTTTCCATGTCTTCACTCAGCTGGTGCCTTTTCATTTCTCTTCATCAGCAATGCACATGCACAGTTTGATTAATCAAAGCCAGAAACCAATCTTAGCATGCTTGCGCATATACTGTAGTCATATCAGGACCTTTTCTACAATGTTTTATCAATGTGCAGGAACACACTGCAAGCCAGGAACACACCACACATGGGAACCTGTACATCCATGGAGGTATCTGACAGGCCCCACCTCTGGCTATAACCTGTAGGTGGCCTGTTTTTTGCCTGGCCATGCCCTTCTCCGTGGCCATTTTTTTTGTGATGGCTCCTCCCACAAGATTGGGGAACGCTGGTGTAGGGTTATCAATGCACACGTGTACAACCGTAGCATACAGAGGGGGAAAGATGCAGATGAACTCAAGGAACTAAAAGCCGAAGCGAACGATAAACTCATTGATTTTAGGCCTTTTCTAAGTTAAGCCTGAATTCAGGAGGAACAGAATGTAGAGCAAAATGAACCAGAGTAGCAATAAAGGAATGGAACCGAGGAATTCTCACCTCCCTTGATCCCAGGGGATTGTGCCTGCCCTCCTTTGAAAATAGAGAGTCCATGGAGATGGTGGGGATACCGAACATTGGAGCAGATGAGTGTGAGAAGACAGGCCACCTACCTAAGGAGGTCAAGAGGTGAATGTTGTCGTTGCCGAGCCAGAATTCCGTGAGCTGGCTCCCGAAGCCTCTCTTGTAAGCGTCCCAGTCCAGGTAGAAATCCACAGAGCCGTCGGACCGTCTCTGGAAGACCTGCAAGGAAGCAACCGATGGTTATTCTGCATGGAATCAAAGCAGTTGCCTACAATGTATTAAGAAGAGGACTGATCCCCGCATCTATTAGGAAGTTCTCTGGTGCAAGATCCATGGAAACGAACGTGCCCGTGTGCAGCTTTCTTGCACAACGCAAGTGTCCTTCTAAGGGCCACTGCAGAGTAGCCCAGTCCAGTGTGGGGAGGGGGGGTAAGGGTTACAGCCTTCCATGTCACGGTCCTGATGTGGATCAGGCCCCGTTGGCTGCTAAGGAAGGTGGGGGAGCAGGCCAGTCATTTGCTTGTTGTAAGGTTTTCTTAGCCCCTGTGAAACATCAGCTGGTTCCATGATAGCGGTGCAATTTGCAGGGGTGGGGGGTTCAATCCGAACTGCCCTGTGTTGCACCAGTTATAATTTGAAAAAGAGCAATCCTGAAATGAATGGGGATGTGACGCAAGCAGGGTGAATGGCCATCCCAATTGCATTACGTAACTCCTGCCTAAGAATTTGAAAACATTTTTTTAAAAACATGGGGAAGGTATTGCCTTGCTCCCGTCCCAGGACTGCGGTGCAAGAGAAGGTGCTGCCATGTGAAGCTGTAGCTCTGAATAAAAGCCAAACGGGACTTACGGTCCATCCGCCTCCATCTGTGACCATGTCGCACAACACTGTCAGGGGGACACAGTCCTTGGGGTAGACGGTGTACCAGCCGCTCAGTATCACCCCCTTGGCCAAGAGCTCCTGGCAGTCCTTTGCACCTAGTTGGAAGACAGAGACTCAAGAGCAGCCCCCACTTTCTGCATTGCTGCAATCGCCCCACAAGTCACCAAATTTTGCTCTCTGAGTTAGACAGGAATGAAATCTCCATTTGGCATTGGGCCCTTCCAGGAAACCCCTCCCCTCCCAGACCCTGATTGGCCAAGTGGCTTTCTACTCTGGCCAATTATATTCCTCCATGAAGCCACAAACAGAATTTCAAGGGACTGCACCCCTGTAGTGGTCCCAGCATCTGGGATATGGAGGTACACTGCCCCTGAGCATGGAGGCTCCATAAAGCATCTCATCTATTAGCCATCATCCGAATCCCACCTGCGTCTATAATTCCCCCTTTAAAACTGCTGAAGCCACCAAGTCACCACTGTGTCTTCTGGCACTGAGTTCCAGACATTCATTTTTGTTCTTTTACAATTTACATGGTCCTTTTTCTTGTGCTTGCCCTAAATCTCTGACTCATCCATTTCATGGGGTAACCGACACAGGGAGAAAAGCTTTTTTCTCTCCACGCTTTCGTATGTGACATTTCTAGCCCTGAGGAAAACACTCACCCTGCTTACATTGGATGTCAGCCAGTTCTCTTTCCCCTGCAAAACAAGGCATGAAGTCGTGTAGGGAGAGGGGGGAAAAGAGGCAGGTAAGATTAGGAATACAGTGAGTCCTCCTCACTTAAAGTTGTTTCGTTCAAAGTCGTTTTGTTTAAAGATGATGGGAAAATGCCATGGGAACGAACATTTACATTATCAGTTATTAGCCTATGGTTTCATTATAAGTCATTTCACTTAAAGATGCAGTTTCCAAGAAGAACCTATCAACAACTTTAAGCGAGGACTTCCTGTACATTAATACGCTTTCCACAAAGTAATTGTCCGATCCAGGTTCGCACGTGTCTGTCAGTCAAGAACTCCCCACTAGTAGAAAAGGTAGGGCCAAGGGGGTGGGAGGAAAAGAGCCACAAGGCTCCTGGAGGATGTGTGCGGTAAAAGTGCAAGAAAGTCGGGGGCAGCCTTACCAATCTGGCCTGGGGCACCTGCAGCTCCTTTGTCGCCTGCAGATGAGAGCAGAAAGACATCATGCAGGTTCCTGTGCAGAAACCCAGTTCCTCCTGGCAGATGACACTCCCCTATCAGAGGTCAGTCGTGGACTCTGCTTCCTCGTGAAATCGCAGGAGCAGGACAGACTCCTTGCATGATGAATCGGGGAGCCCAAGTGCAGCCTAAGAATTGTCTGTCCTCTTACCTTTTGCACCTGCAGAACCAGGGGGACAATTTGCTCCTGGTTGAAGGGGCAGAAAAGGGAGAAGGAATCAGTTCTTTTGAGGGCAGAATTCTCCATAAGAGCAGCAGCGTGGACGTAAAGGGTTAAATCCCCCATTCCCAACATGATGAGCCTAATCCAACATCAGGTCCCCTGTGGGTGCTTTTGAAAAACATCATATAGGTCTCTGTGCAGAAACCCGGTTCCTCCTAGCAGGCCCCTATCCGAGACCAGTTGTGGGCTCCGCTCCCTCGAGAAAGTGCTGGTGCTGGACAGACCCACGAGGAATCGGGGAGCCCAAGTGCAGCCTAAGAATTGTCTGTCCTCTTACCTGTTGCACCTGCAGAACCAGGGGGACAATTTGCTCCTGGTTGAAGGGGGAGAAAAGGGAGAAGGAATCAGTTCTTTTGAGGGCAGAATTCTCCATAAGAGCAGCAGCGTGGACGTAAAGGGTTAAATCCCCCATTCCCAACATGTTGAGCCTGGTCCAACATCCAACATTGGGTCACCTGTGGGTGCCTGTAACTACACGTGGGAATGACGGGAGACGTGCCCAAGAATTTGCGGTGTCTCAGGTTGTCTCCCAGTTTGATATGGGCACAGAAGCCCCGGATCTGTAGACGTCTGTGGGAAATATAAGTGCCAGTTTGAGAGCGGGGGGGGGGGGGGGGGAGAAAAGGCAGCTCAGGCAGGAAATAAGAGCCAAGATATCCCCACTGGTACAAAAGGGAAGGCCCAGGAAGGGTGTTGAACTATTACAGACAGGACCACAGGCAGCAACATGGAGCCCCCCACCCATTCAACCCTGAAGTTCCTTGGGCCAGCCGTCTCTCAGAGCCAAGCCTACCTCACAGGGATGCTGTGCAGATAAAATGTTGGAGAGGGAATTGGCCATGTAGCTCTTGGAGGAAAGGTGGGATAAACATGTCAGAAGTAAATAAAAGTTAAAGACACCCTCCTTACCTATCTGTCCCGGAGGTCCAGTGTCTCCTTTATCCCCTACAAATGAGAGTCGAAACACATCACTTTCAACCACTGAGTGGAAACCAGGTTCCTTCTGGCAGTCAGGGCTCTGGGAGCAGCTCTGGGCTTTGCCCGGTCCTGGAAGCCCTTCCCTCCTCGCTCCCAGGGAATCCGGGGGGCCACCTGCAGCCTGACAATTGTCCTCTTACCCTTTGGACCGGCAGGACCGAGGTCACCTGGTTGAAAGGGGGGAGAAAGGGGGAAGGAGTTAGGCCTCATCTTGCACAATTACAGAACAGGCACCCCCATGTTTTTCCCAGGAGAGAAAATCGCAAGACGAGACCTAATTAAAGAACCAACATGGGCACAGAGCATTGGATCTCTACTTTTTCTACCTGGGGGTGGGGTGAAGAATGGACATAGAATTATGCATGCAGGGGACATAAAACATTAGATTTCCCTCGGCTGTCCCCATGCCTGGAATCCCCCCTGAATCAGTTGGTGCTGCCATCATTCTGGCTCCTTCGAACCCTTGTCATAATCCACATTTTCCCCCCAAGGCTCTATCACACAACCTACATCCCCAAATGTACACGAAAGCCTCGTCTCTGCGGTCCCTCTATTCGTCCCTCTTGCTTCTCTCTCTCCCTCTATTATATGCCCCATGATTCAAGGTGCACTGCATGCTTCTTGAGGACAGAATTATTTCCTTTAGATAACTTTGTAGAGAGCGATTTCCAATGACAGTACATTATAAATTATTTTGTCATTTTTGAAAGAGAAGAGTGAATGGGTGTAGCTGTTGGGATAACAGAACTCCCCTTTTTTTCTTTTGACTAAGGCTAAGCATGGTGCAAAGAGAGGCATCCACTGCAGGCTCCTCTTTTCCTCCAGTGGGGAAAACGTGCGAGGGACGCCCTGCAGTCTACCTTGGAGTTGAGACAGTGGTTTGCCTTTGACTTCCCAGGCATCCGGTCTTAGCTCTTACCTTTTCCACCAGCAGGTCCAATTTTCCCAGGGATTCCCTGACCACTTTCTCTTATCATAAAAACAAAAACCACAATACAACTTGGGAGGCATTTCAGAGAGAGCACCAGTGAAGCTTAGGGGTTGTGGCTGGTTGGGAGCCCCGTGGAAGATGCTCTGAGCTTTCTAAGCAAAGGGAGGGATAAACCTAGATAATCTTCTAGAAGGACCTACCAGCAATGCCTGGATCTCCCTTGGGTCCCGTTGCCCCAGGAGCCCCTGGGCACCCCCGAAGGATGGCCAGCTTCTCATTACCCCCCAGGCCCACGATGTTCACATCTGCAGAAAAACCAAATATTCACAGTTGTGATAAAGACAGAGAGGATGCTCTGCCACACCTGGATACCAGAGGAGATGTTTTCCTTTGCCATCACTGGAATACCCTTGTGGGAAGTCAATAAATGCTAAACACCCAGGGATGGTTGCTTCTGCAATGTGGGCTTCAGCTTTCTCAGGTTTCTAGCTCTTATGAGGTCATATGAATGACTTTGAAGATATTTAAAATGTCAGCGAAAATTTCCTTTTCGGCTTCTGTGACATGGCAGGTCACAGCCCCAATACGACCCAGGTTCACCAGGTTGAAGCCTCTATGCCACTCACCTGGGCAGGTGTTGCCTGCAATCCCAGAAGCAACTGTCATGAAGCAGAGCAGGGAGATCAGGGTTTCCTCCACGTCCTTCCTCATGGCGGCACTTGGGGCGTCTCTCCTCCTTTTCCCACTTCAAGCTTTTAAGAGCTGCAAGGAGTTTGTTTGAAACACAGAGTTCTTTGAGGCAAGAATTACAACACCTCTACCCTCTGCGTCACTGCTGGCACACCTCTGAGTGCCAAGCAACAGGTGAGATGGGCAGTTCCCTCAGTTTCTTCCTCTTAAGGTGTGTGTGTGTGTGTGTGTGTGTGTGTGTGTGTGTGTGTGTGTGTGTGTGTGTGTGTGTGTAATAAATGAAAAGCATCCATATGAAGCTGAGATGGAAGGCCCTGTACCTTTTCTCTAAGGAAAGAAAAGGATCTGGGGGGAAGACTTCGAGGACAGAAATGGTGGGATGGAAAAGGTTATGCAGCTCTTCCCTCCCACCGGTCTCCGCTCTGGTTTGAGCTTCACATCTGGCTGCTTGTTATCTAAAAATATATCAAGAGGGAAGATCACCGATCTGTCCTGGGGAAGGCCCCCTAGTTTTGCTGCAGTTGTTGCAAGAGAGATATTTTCATCTCTGTGTGTGCAGAGGTTTCCCAGACTCCGGGTGGAAGAAGCAGAGCTTGTTCCTGGAAGCAAAACCGAAAGTCTTAATTCCCAAGAAGGTTTGCACACGAGTCTGGCTGGAAGTTCTCCAAGATGGCTGATTTGGGGGAAGAAGTTCGGAGGGGGGGAGGGGAATTGAAACAACACCCCCCCTCCAACTGCTGCGAGGCACAAATTGATCCCTCTGGAAATCTGCCTCCAGCCTGAAAAGTTGGCACCCCTTTTTTGCCTTTCGCTGCCCTTGAACGAGGGAGGGGGCACCTTGTGGCGAGCCACCATTCTGAGCTCTCTCCCTGTTATAAACAAACCCTTTGCGTGGCCTTCTGGGTGGGGGCTCCACTAGACCTCTTTTGGTCATACTGCTGTCCTGCTTTTTGGACACATGGCTTCTCTTTTTGCTCTCTCTGTCATTCTTTGTGATTATTGCATTGCTTCATTTTGTATTTTATAGGTGTCACTGTATTTTTAAGTTGTTACTAGTCCCCCTTGGCCTTTTTTATTGTAAAAGAGACAGGCAGTTTATTTTGGAATAAAACAGATGATTCTTTTGTTGCTAAAATAATAAAATGTGGCTACTGTGTTAGATGGATTCAGAGCGGCTTGAACAGTCGTTCCCAGCAAGTGCCATTAAACAGCTCCATGTCAACCTGGGAGAAGGGATTGAGCAGAATGCCACAATGCTCTGTTTTAAAGCTCTGCTGCTCAACATTTTTATCAATGGTCTGGATGAGGGGATGCTAATCAAATCTGCAGGTGACACAAAGCTGGGGAGGGGTAGCTAACACCCTGGAAGATCAAATGAGGATTCAAAATGACTTTGACAGGCTCCACCAGTGGGCCCATACCAACAAGATGGTTCAGTGGAGACAAATATAAAGTCCTGAGGCTGCATGTAGGAATAAAAAAAAAATCAGAGACATAATTACAGGATGGCGAAGAGCTGGCTTGGCAGCAGCATATATAAAAATGATCTGGAACGCAATGAGCCAACAGTGTGATGCAGCTGCAAAGAAGTCAAATGCAATACTGGGCTGGGCTGCATTAACAGAGGCACAAAGTCCAGATCAGGAAAAGTAAGAATTCCACTCTATACTGCACTAGGTCAGACCTCACTTGGAATACTACATCCAGTTTTGGGCACCACATTTTTAAGAAGGACATTGAGGAGGGCAACTAAGATGGTGAGGCATCTGGAAACCAAGTCCTAAGAGGAACAGTTACAATAGCTTGGTACATTTAGCCTGGGAAAGGGATTAAGGAGTGATATGATAGCTGTCCAAGTATCTGGATGGCTAACATGCAGAAGGAGGGGAGTATTTTCTCTCTGTGCCTCTTGAGGGCAGGGCTAGAACCAGTGGGTTGAAACTACAAGGAAGGAGATTTAGGCTGAAGCTGAACATGAGCAAGAATATTCTAAGGGCCGCCTGGCTCTGAACAGCCTGCTTTGTGCAGCTGTGGCTCTCCCTCCTTGGATGTTTCCAAGCAGAGGCTGGATGGCCACCAGACAGACATACTGTAGCAGCTGCCTGCACTGAGCACGGGGTTGGACTAGATGACCTCCAAAGTCCCTTCCCTCTAACATTCTAGGAAGTATATAAATAAATCCCACTCTTTTTGCCATGTCAATTATGCAGTGAACTCTAACCATAGCTTCCCTTTCTCAAGTCTCCTTTCAGGTTTGTACAATCTACATGTTCCCCTTCCATTTTATTAAGCAATTATGATTGCAACTTTCCAAATCTCAGTCCTGCTAACTGCCAGGAGGAAAGGTTGGTTTCAAAATAATGAAGATCATTTAGGCTAGCGGTTCTCAAACTGTGGGTCACAACCCACAATTGGGTTGCAAACAGCCCGCCGCCTGCGTCTCAACTTCTGGGTTGAGGAAGGGAGAGAGACACAGAGGAAGAGGAAAAAAAAAGTGCAATTGGCAGTTGAGAAGGTGCTTGGCTGTACCTTCTGATCCATGTTAAAGCACTTCAAACACAATTAAGGGTCCATCCCCTCTTTCCTTCTTGTTTCCCCCCCCCTCCTTTCCTCCCACTGTACCTTATTGCAAGCCAAGAGTATACAAACTCTCAGTGCATCAATTCTCCAAGCACTCCTTTGAAAAGCCGAGGCTTACTACTCCCCAGCCAGCATGATCTTCCCCCAAGCGAGTGATCTTTTTTTTTTTAAAAAAAGAGAAAAGTTTGTGCATTTGTTTATGCGAGGGGCATCATCTGTGTTTTAGAAAAGCAATCTATGAGCGTAGCCTCTCTGCGTGAGTCTGTGTTCCTGGAGACCTTGCAAAGATGAGAAGAACAGAAACGTGAAACATGGACAAGGGAGAAAAGAAAAAGAAGCAGTGAGACTTCTCTGTGGAATTCTTCTGCAGCAAAAGGAATTTAAGCCTGAGATCTTGACTGTATGGTTGCAGGAGCTTGGAAGCACCTGCGACAATGAAGCCCAGAGTGGCCGAAGACTGTTGAGCAAAGGCTCAGGCAGCCAGCTGTTCATGTAAAATAATGATAATAATAATGCAAAAGCTCAGCAACCCAGAAGTTTGAGTGGTGATATGTATCACGTCACGGTCACTGCCAGTGCCAAAATGTCCAGTTGCCGAGCCCCACGTCAAACATGGGTCATGAGGCAAAAACGATTGAGAACCACTGATTTAGGGCTGTTGCTGCAAGGAAGTAGGGAGATGGAAGGTCAGTTTGATAGTTGGGGGCACACAGTGGACTTGGGGGGTGCTGTGGGGAAGCAGGGTGGCCGAGAGGTAGAGGAGCAGATGATCAGAAGACAAGAGGAGGTGGGGAAGCCAAGCAGGAGTTACTCCACAACTCCTGAAGACAAGAGAAGGTGGGGCAGGAATTATCCAAGCAATAATAAGAATACGAGAAGAACACAGGATTGGGCTGCTGAGGGCTCTCAGGGGTGAACAGAGCAGCTTGAACTGGGTCCAGAAACAGACTGGCAGCCAGCGCAGGTGCTTTCAAAACGGTGCTACAGGAGAAAAATTGGCTCACGCCCACCAGCGACTGAGTCACTGCATTTTGCAACAGCGGAATGGTAGGAACCCTCTTCAAGGGCAGCCCCGGCAAAGATCACATGACAGTCACTTAACTTAAGAAACAGAACCAGTGCAGCCAAGGAGTTGTGGCCCTGATCCATAACTGGTTGGGAGCCCCACAGACGTTGCTTGTCTGTCGCTCTAGAAAGACCTACCTCTTGCACCAGTAATGCCTGGATCTCCCTGGGGTTCTGTTGCCCCAGGAGCCCCTGGCCTGGGCACCCCTGGGGGACAGCCAGCTTCTCATTCCCCCCCCCCCGGCCCACAATGTTCACATCTGCAGACAAACCTAATATTCATATTTGCAATGAAGACCAACACCCAACAGGAGGATGTTCTGCGTACCTGGATACCAGAGGAGATGCTTTCATTTCCCTTCATCTCAAGCTTCTTTGGGAATACAGCATTAAATACATATTCTAAGCAACTATGCTCAAAGGCTCCAGCTTTCTCAAGTTTCTAGCTCTTATGAAGTCATACAAATGGATCTGAAGACATTTGAAATTCTGGCCAAAATGTCCCTTTTGGCTTCTGCGACACAGCAGATCCCATCCCACAAAACAACACAGGTTCACCAGGTTGAAGCCTCAGTCTATGCCACTTACCTGGGCAGGTGTTGCCTGAAATCCCAGAAGCGACTGGCATGAGACAGAGCAGGGAGATCAGGGCTTCCTCCACATCCCTCTTCATGGGGGCACTTTGGGCGTGTCTCCTCTCCCCCCCCCATCAAGGTTTTAAGAGCTGAGGTTTTTTTTAATTAAAAAAGTGAAAGTCAACAAGAGTTATACCAGCTCAGCACTTTGCATGTATGTGCCCCCCCCCCCCCCCGGATACAAGTATCTTGTTGTCCCTTTGTGTGCTCCCTGAGGCATCTGGTGGGGCGACTGTGAGATACAGGAAGCTGGACTAGATGGGCCTTTGGCCTGATCCAGCAGGGCTCTTCTTATGCTCTCTCTCTCTCTCTCTCTCTCTCTCTCTCTCTCTCTCTCTCTCTCTCTCTCTCACACACACACACACACACACACACACACACACACACACACACACACTCACACACCCACACACCCACACCATAACTTCATAAAATTGTTACTTAAGAACATAAGAAGAGCCCTGCTGGATCAGGCCAAAGGCCCATCTAGTCCAGCTTCCTGTATCTGAGTCTCCCTCAGTGGCCCACCAGATGCCTCAGGGAGCACACAGGACAACAAGATACCTGTATCCTGTCGCCACTCCCTTGCATCTGGCATTAAGAGATAGCCTATTACTAAAACCAGGAGGTTGCTTATCCCCATCACGACTTGTAACCTGTGATGGACTTTTCCTCCATAAATCTGTCCAATCCCCCTTTAAAGGCATCTAGGCCAGGTGCCATCACCACATCCTGTGGCAAGGTTTTCCACAGATTAATTACACTCTGGGTAAAGAAATGTTTTCTTTTGTCTGTTCTAATTCTCCCGCCACTCAATTTTAGTGGATGTCCCCTAGTTCTAGTGTTGTGCGAGAGGGAAAATAACTTCTCTCTATCCACTCTCTCCGTCCCATGCATAATTTTATACGTCTCAATCATGCCCCTTCTCTCTATCCACTCTCTCCAACCCATGCATAATTTTATACGTCTCAATCATGCCCCCCCCCCTCAGGTGCCTTTTTCTAGACTGAAGAGCCCCAAACGATGTAGCCTTTCCTCATAAGGGAGGTGTCCCAGCCCACGAATCGTTTTGGTCGCTCTCTTGTGTTACTTGGAGAGGCCTCTGTGCGACTAAAGTGTTTACACTCCTGCCATTGGCAGAGATGACCTTCCTCCCAAAGCAGTACAGCCGCAGATTCCATGTTTGATGATTGCAAGTTTCAGGAGGGAGAAGCTCTTCTCCGTATTACATAACATTTAATAAAACATGCGAAGGGGCCTAAGGAAGAGCCACAGTTTCTCAATGAGTTCTGGTCAACAGGATGGTCACAATGGTGTACTGCTGCAGGATGAGTGTAGGCAGCCAGATCCAGGTTTGGGATCTCGGGTAACGTGCTTTCCCAAGGCACCCTCCTGTGTCATGGCCCCCTGTGGGAAGGCCTGGTGGGCTTGCAGGATCATGGCAAATAGCCTCCAATGAGGCTGGGGTGTGTCTGGCTGTGAGTCCTGGGAACTTAACAGTCTCTCAACGTCTTAGATGATAAGTTTTGAAGGGAGCCAGCAGCAGCATAATGTTGGATTTAGGAGCCAGTGTAGTTTAAGAGAGCTGGTTTCAATTCCCCCGTGATCACAGAGCTTCTGGACAGAAGTGGAGAAGAAAGTGCGCCCTCCTGAGCAACTTGGCGGAAGGACAGGGCACAAATGCAAGAAAGAAAAGCATTTGGCGCCACCAGGCAGAGAATGCAGATCTCATGAAATGTGAAATACATGAATCAAATCATCAATGAAAAGGAATTCCGAGAATAATTTGACAGGCTGTAGGTGGGGCAAGAATTATCCAAGCAATAATAATACGAGAAACTGAATGCAGGATCAGGCCGATGATGGCTCTAGAGGGTAAACAGAGCACCTTGAACTGGGTCCAGAAACAGACTGGCAGCCTGTTTTCAAAACGGTGCAGGTGCAGGTGTTTTCAAAAGTGCAGGTGTTTTCAAAACGGTGCTCACGTCCATCAGCGACTGAGTTGCATTTTGCATCAGTGGAATGATAGGAACTCGAGGGCAGTCCCAGCTAAATCACATGACAGTAGTCTAAGCCACAGGGCACAAAAGCAAGAGTCGCAACAGACAACTCCTTATTGGCAGAGAAGCTCTGGCATACAAGAGCTTTTATTAATTTCAAAGATGCAGGGAGAGGATTACCTTTTTTTCTGGAATATGAAGAACAATGTGGCTTACAATCAAAAGAATGGTTTGTTCAGAACTGAGTTTTAGCTATATCTGCCACATAGTCCTTCCTGCTCTGCCTCCTTGAGCAATGGCCCAGACCATCAGCATTCATCCACGACTGACCTTTCCTCCTGACAGTTGGGAGCATTCCATGACATCACAGCAGCTGAGCCAATGACTTGCCCAGAGACTTGCCATTCTGTGGCAGAAACATTTATTCTAACCTGTGGATGTAAATTACAGAGGTGACAGTACCTTGGTCTCTTGCTTAGCACGACGAGAAATGTGGTATCCTCAGGATTGAGGTCTCGGAAGCAGGAACCGTCATTACTGAAAAGAAACAGGCGAGCCATGTGGAGTGTGCAGAGAAAGAGAAGCAGTGGTTGAAGTTCGCTGGATACTCGACATGCCAAAAAGAGCGCCGGGGCTGTGAACCTGGAAGCAGCTCTACAGCGCCTGTGCAGAGCCTGGCAGTGGCTGTCACGTTCCAGGGAGAGCAAGAAGGGGAGGCAAGTTTGCGGGAGGGCCGGCCGGCGAGAGGGGCAAAGCACCCCGGCACCTCTCAAAGTGACAGCTGTCGCTCTCACTTTGTGCTGGACAAAGACCCCCCTCAATGCTCCTGGAGGGAAACGGGGGGATCCTCACCTTGGTCAGCCACACCAACCGGTGGCCAGAGGAAGCAGCTCTTCGCCATACAGCCACCGAGACTATGGGTCTCTCAGCCTTTGCTAGGTTGGGCTTGGCACTGGAGGTTCCATCAGCCTCGGCCACCGACATCCTCTCCCTAGACTCCCTCCTTCCTGTGTGCCATGGTCCCGCTCCCAGAGTAACTCACCTGTAAAAATAGCCAGGCGGGGACGCTGGCCCAAGGTCTCTCCCTCCAGCCCTTTGCATCCCTTAATCTGGGGGACCAACCCAGAAGCCATCCTCTACTGGGCAGTGAGGGCTCCTGCCTTTCAAGCCTTCAGCCAGAGGCGGCTTGGCAGACCTCTGTCCTTCACCTCGGCTAAACCTGGGACCTCCATTGCGTGTCCGAGTACATGCGACAAGAGTTGTAGCCTTGGCTAGAAGAACGCCAGCACAGGAGAACACTCATGATTCTGATAAAATGACTTTTGTTTATTATCCAAGAGATATTTACAGCAAAATAAATTAACAGAACTAATCACATCCGAGGGACTTGGGAGTGTGTGTGTGCGTGCACATTTTACAACCCTCAAGGCTCACTCTGCTCTTCTCCCTCTTTTTGGAGGGAAGAGTGGGAAAGGGGGCATCAGTGCGAGGACTTGGCAGCCTGGTGCGGAGGGGGAAATGGTCCTTGTGCCAAGAAGAAGAAAAAAGAGACACCCATAATCTTCACATGACAAATCATTTATCTGATGGAACTCATTGACACAAGGTAGGCAGAGGCCACATACCCTTCTGAATACAAGTCGCTGGCTGGGAGAAACGACTGCAGAGAGCGGCTGACTTTGTGCCTTGTTTGTGAGTTTTCTGGAGGCATCAAGTTGGAAGCAAGATGCTGGACGAAAATGGACCTTTAGTCTGATCCAGCAGGTCCTCATCTTACATCCTTATTTGACCATTAGGGTTGGAACCTCCATGCTCCAAGCCACTCTACTTCAGAGTACCGGACACTGGGGGTATGAAACCTAGGAGGGCTCTTGCCTTCATTTCCATGATTTTTTGCGAGATCCCTGCACTTCTTGGTTTAGAGGACGGCTAGGAGAGTTTGGGTCCCAGGGTCAAACACAGATTTTGGAACTAAGCATTAAAGCTGGGAGACTTTGCTTAGTTCTGCTCCCTCTCTGCCTTGGCCTTGCATGGCAGAAGTTACCAGACCATCTACTACACTGCTCTGGGTGCTCTTGCCATAACAAGAGAGCTCCTGTGCACTGGCCATATCCAGGGATCGAAGCAGGAACTTTGCAGCCTGTAGTACAGTACTGTATACCCTGATCATCATCAGCCCTTTTGCAGCCCACAGTGCAATATCTTCTACCTGCAGCATGTCACACTCCTGGTCCAGTCACTGATCACAGAGACCCCGACTTGGACTTTGGGTACAACCTGTCCTGATGCAAAGGATTATTTTAAGTTTATGTGCTCCTGGGTGACTTCAACATAATGTTTTTAAATGCAATTTAGAATCAACAGAAACATTTAGTTTCTATGCTGAATTTTAAAAAAAAAATCAAATCTCACATCATCAACTATGACATTTAACTGCAACAGCATTCCTGCTGATTCCATGCTCTTATTTGTGCCCGGTGCCGTCTCCCCCCACTACTGCGCCAGTTCTGCCCCTCCCAATTATTCCATCTCTCCAATTTTCTCTCTTTTGCTGCCTTTCCTGGCAGAGAGGAGACGACGGCCGTCTCTTGCCAGCACTCACCAGCAACACTGGACAGGTCCTAAATCAACAACTCGTGTCCACAAATGTTCCCAAGCCTTTGGGGGAAAATAATAATTTCCTGAGAGTAGAAAAGACCAAAACCAAATCTGAAAGAGTCCGTCATTTGTTCGATTCACATCCAGTTCTTTCACTGTGGCTAGATTTTAAGAAATAAGCAATATATTCTGCAGAGAAGATAGGACAAATTAAAAAGTAAATGGAATTCAATTATTTTGGCAAAAAAAATTATAATCCCAGGTCTCTTCCATAAAAACCACCGATCTGCGGAGGACTCTGCAGCAAGGGCAACGAAAGCCAGTTCTTCTGCACTAGGGCGCTCCGATAAGTCACACGCCGCTTCTCACCTCTTCGTATTCCTTCGGCATCCAGGACAACTTTATGGTTTTTATGTAGTGAGGGAAGCCAATTTTATAATCCCAACAGTACTCAGGAGATAAGACTTTAGTAGGTTTGTGGAGGAGGAAATATTTGTTTAAGTGGCTTTCGTCATGCCACACGGCTTCCAGATTCTGCTTTTTGTCTAGCTGGATGCCTTCGTAGCATTGCCGGGTGAGGTTGAAAACATGCAAGGGGGTGCCCCCAAACACGGCCGCGTGGTAGTAATAGTCCCCTTCGTCGTAGGGGATGTAGGCGGCCGACTCGGGGCGCCTCTCATAAGTGAAGTCCGTCTTGTCGGCCTTAAAATACCAGGCCTGGAGCTGAGCGACGGACTCGTCCAGTGTCTCGACGCCGTAGGTGTTCTGGAAGACTTGGTCGACATCCATGCAGAAGACAAAGTCCACCTCGTGGCGGATGTGGCTCTCGATGAGGTCCCCGATCTTCTTCATCCTCATCATGCTGATGTCCTGCCACCGTCTCTCCTTGTTCACCTGGAACACCTTCAGCGTCCGCTGGGGTCCCAGCTCGATCAAGGGCACTTTGGCGAGGTCATCCACCATGATGTAGAAGATGACGTTGTAACCAGGCATAAAGAATATGTTGGCGGAGTTCAAGAAGTTCTTCAAGTATTTGTCCAGATATCTGGAGAGCGAGGAAAACAACAACAACACCAGAGCTGTTGGAGAAACTCTCAGGCAGGAGATTTGGGAAAGACAAAAGGAGGTCCCTCTTTCACACAGCACCCGATGAGTCTGTGGAATTCCTTGCCACAAGAGGTGGTGATGGCCACTAGCTTAGATGGTTTTAAAAAAGGGAATGGACAAATTCATGGAGCACCAAAGATCTATCCATGGCTACTAGTCATAATGGCTATGTGGAACCTCCAAATTCAACAGCAGCTTACCTCTAAGTACCAGTTGCAAGGGAGCAGCAGCAGGAGACAAGAATATCTTCATCTCCAGGTTGTGCGTTTCCACACTGGGGCAGCTGGTGGGCCATAAACTGCTGGACTAGATGGGCCTCCTTGGGTCTGATCCAGCACAGCTCTGCTTATGTTCTTATTGAGTTCACGTCCCAATCCAGGACTGGGATCCAAAGAGCAAAGCTGCTATGCTCATGCTCTCTCTCTCTCTCAACCTGGAAGCAGCACCCAATTCACCCTGGGGTGAAAATTCACCCCAGGAGTTGCAAGCCCCCCCAAATTCTTTCCCCCATTTCTGTTTCTTGCAGCACACGAGAAGATCTCTCGCAGGTCAAGAAAGACGGCAGGAAAACCTAGGAAGGATCACGCTCAAAGCTTAAGAGACGATGAGGAATGATTCTGCACAAAGCAGTTGCCGTTTGTGACTCGGCTGCACTTACCTCCCAACGGCAAAAACCGTCAGGCCGATGGTGACTTTGCGCTCCTGGTAGTAGTGGTCTAAGGTGGCCGTCCGGAACGTCCCGTCCCACATGATAGGGGCTGACCAAGGGGTCAAGGTTGGCACATCCATTCGTCCTCTGGAAAGAATCAGAAGAGTGTCAGTCTGCCTGCAGATTATTCACTAAAATCCAGCAGAGAAATACCTAAGACATGCGCTACTGTTCTTAGAGTGCATTTCTCCCCAATCCCAGCAGATGGTGCTGATAGACCCTGTGTGTGAGATTGCCTCATTTCAGCCCTAATTGTGGCTCCCTCCAAAAGCTTCCAGGACTGTTTGCCAGGTGGAATTTTGGGGCCCAGGCTCTACTGGAGTCCAATGGAAAAAAACCCAACGACCTGGAGAAGGAGGATTTGCTCACCTCCCTCTCTGAGATTGGCTCCTTTGAAGTCTGAATCATCTTTAGCATCCCTTCCGAATTACTCTGCGTTCTTCCATTAAAGCCAATGCAAAAACAGCACCTCTGAGCATGCTTGGAGCAGCACAGTTTATGGAGGTGGCAGAATCTGCTGCCGGCCCCTCGCCTGTGCCCTTTCCTGCCCTGATCAACACTCCTTGGTGGCAGCTTCTGTACTTCTGCGCCTCCAGAGCCTGTATGGACATGCGCGCTGAGCTGGCAGCTCTGCGCATGCACACACAAGCAGCAGCAGTGCAAAAGTCATTCGCCGCCTTGCTTTGTCTTGGCTGTTGGGCCGGCCCCGGCTGCAATGCAAACCACGGCAAACATTCAGCATTTGCACAGTCATTTTTGGTGATTCTTGGGAGGGCAAAGGGGGGCTCGCTGGCGGCACTTCTTTGGGTGGCTAAAAGTGGCCCTTTTCATCATCCACAAGTCCACTGGGGATAATGTCACATGAATATGTTGCATCATTCCCAGGGGACTTCTGGGAAATTGCAAGGGTGCCCACTTGCTGCCCTCAGGACCACCACAGCTACAAAACATGGGGTGGCCGAGAAAAGCGGGCTGGGGCTGGCGGTTTGAATAAATGCCCCTCGTGTGCGCGCACGTGCGCACACACACACACACACACACACACACACACGTGCACACACACACACACACAGAGTTTCTCTGTGGAGAACTTCTGTCTCAGCCATGCTAACAAGCGCAGCTCTCACCCTTCTAAGAAACCACAGTCTAACCGCACACAGCTATGCTGAGGATTTAAGGACTTCCAGGGCAAAGACTTGCAGTGGTCGCCTTGGCTCCCTGCTCAGAACTCCCATCCCTCTGCCACTTGCCCCCCAGTGCCAGCAGGAGGCTCTCCTCCTGCTGCTGAGGAGGGCGGGGTCCAGCTGGGCTTGTGTCCTGTGCATATGGGAGCCCTTCGGCTCCATCGTGGCCTCGGGTACAGCTGTCCAACTTCATGTCGAAGGCTTGCCGGAGAGCAGCGAGAGGAACTGCACCCTCCGCCTTCCCAGGCACTAATTGGAGCCAGATGTTCCCAAGGCATCTCCATGTCTCTTTTACTTTTTCTTTAAACAGAGCCAAGCCCATCTCCCAGCTATCCTGGCCTGCACTTAATTTTAGCAGGCTATTTTCAGACTGCTTGTTTTCCAGTGGAAGCTGAAAACACACTTGATGCTCCCTGCACAGAAACGCGTGATAGTGAGGCTTGGACTTGCAGCTCTGCGCCAACGAGGCACGCTAGTTTCGGAGCACCTGCTCCTCGGATAGGTTGACCGGGGGGGGGGCCTCTTTTGCATTCAGCCTGGACCCCCAAACACAGCCACACCTTGGGGAAGCTGCATCTCATCCTGCCCCATTGTAATGCTTTCTGCGTGTGCCTCCCTTTTAATAACGTCTGTTAATCTCAGACTTATTTCCCATGGCAACCCTAGCTTGTGGGGGGCCTTGGGGAAAAGCCCTGCCATGGCTCCCCACTGGCATGCTCCCCACATGCTTTGAGGACACAAGTGAACGCCAGCTTCTCCCCAGTGTTGGGAACCAGGCAGAAGGTCTCCAAGCCTCCTTCATGCTGCAGCCCACTGACATAGCAGCAAAGGAGGACCCTCACCCATCACCTGCCCAGTTGCCGACTAGCTGGAGAGCCACCAGCAGCTAGGCAGGACAGCACTGGATTAGATGGATCAAGGGTCCAACCTGGTGTTCCGGATAATCCACAGAGATTATGGGAAGGATCCCTAACTCAGTAGGAGAACAGAAAGTTTGCAGCATGCAGACAATCCGAAGCTGAATTCCTGCCATCTCCTAAGAGGAATGGGAAAGAACTCTACACAGGAAGCTGCCATCCCGAGTCCAGACCCTTGGCCCGTCTAGCTCTATTGTCAACACAGGCTGGCAGCAGCTCAGGCACAGGATGTCTCTCCTAGCTCTACCTGGAGATGCTGCAGGGTATTGGACCTGGGAGCATCCGTATGCAAAACATATACTCTGCCACTGAGCCAGTGGCCCCTCCTCAAGAAGGGCCGGTCCAAGATTTGGGCCTGGGTCCTCTTTGCCTAAGTGGGAAACAAACCCTGGGGAACTGCTGCCAGTATTGCTGGGTGGCCCAAGGTCTGACTTTGTGCAATGGAAGCTTCATATCTGCAAGAAGATTTTACAAGGGGTTGGGCACATTCATGGTGTACCAACTGCTATTAGCCAGGATCACGGAGCCTCCCCTTTCAGAGGCAGTATACCTCAGATGTGGGAGAAAGGAAGAGAGGTCCATTTCTTAGGGGGTCTTGTAGGCTTCCAGAAACACATGGCTGGAGACAGAAAGCTGGGCTAGACAAACCTTTGGTCTGATCCATGCGGGCTGGTCATAGTCTCTTAAGAAACTATTGTGATGAAAAAGTGCTTTTTGTGTGTCTCAAGACCAGAACTTCCTCTTGGCCAGGAAGGTGAAATTGGCACACACTGAGCTGGAATTTCAAATCACCCCCACCCCCAATGGGGAAACTGTAGGGCCAAGTTAATCGGCTACAGGATCCCTTGCCGCCTTTGCAGGATGCTGTGTGCATTGGGGATTTCGTGTGGTTCCTCGTAACACATGAGTAACAGAGCACAGGCTGAACTTCCTCAAACTGCAACCCAGCAGAATGGGGTGGGGAGGCTGGGCAGCCAATGATACAGAAATATATGATGCTGCTGTGTATCAAGTCAGGACCTTAGTCCAAAATGCTCAGCATTGTCAGATGCTGGTAGCAGCTTCTCAAGGTCTCAGGGGTCTATCCCAGGTCTATCTGCAGATGCTGCCAGGAGCCAGTAGCGTAGAAACGCTTGGGGCCCTGATATACAGGGCCCCAGGCGCCTAGCTGACTGGGGGGCGCTCGAGGAGAGCGTCCTCGTCGTCTAGGCATCGCGCACAGCGCGCGCCCGCAGACACAGGGTCTGAGAGTGCGCTGCGCGTTGCCTAGACGACGCTGTTGCTCACCTCGGACTCGAAAGTTCGAGTCCGAGGTGAGCAACAGCATCGTCGTCTAGGCAACGCGCAGCGCGCTCTCAGACCGTGTCTGCAGGCGCGCGCTGTGCGCGTTGCCTAGACGACGAGGACGCTCTCGGAGTCAAAAGCTGGAGCGCCGCCCGCCCGTTATGGCTGCGGGCGGGCGCTGCGCTCCAGCTTTCGAGCGACAGCGTCCTTGGACGTCACGTGACGTCCGGGGGGCGCTTGGCCAGCCCCGCCCTCCTAGCCCCAGGCGGCAGGAGGGCTTAAAACGCCACTGCCAGGAGCTGAATCTGGCATCGCTACAGGCAAAGCAGGGGCTCCACCATGAGCTACATCCTGCCCCAGGAGAAACGAGCTGAGTGGTCAGTTACCACTTCCTTCCTTCAAGACCACCCAGACTGGAGCTTCAAAGTGTTAGGGGAGTGGACAGCAACACACTAATAATTCTATCACCCACCCATGTTGTAGGAAGTTTAGGGCAGATAAATGGAAATACCGGTATTTCTTCTCGCAGTCTATAATTCACCTCTGGGACTCACTGCCGCAGGATGTTGTAGTGGCCACACCCACACCTTAGATCTATCAACAGCTCTTAGCCTTGACAGCAATAGCAAGGAATGGAACTTCCATGTACAGAGGTACTTTACCCCCCATTTACCAGGTGGGACGCTTACTGAATCCATCTACTGCCCTTTCCATCAGGAGCACATTCTTCCCTCTGCAGCTGCTCAGTATGTGGCATTCCAGCCACAGTTTTCCAAATGAATGTACCTCCTTGTTTCAACACTGATTACAACACCCCTGTCAGGTAGGCTAGCAGGATTAATCCCCGTATTGCAGACAACAATGACTTAGGTTTGCCCTGAAAACACCCCCCTTACATGGCCAGTACTGTATGATTCTTACCTTGGATCAAACCAATCGGTCGGCTCTTCTTTATTAGCATATTTGAGTCTAGAAGGAAGGAGAATACAGTACACCGAAACTGTGAAACATCCAAATGCTTCTTCTCGTCCTCATGTTTCCTGTTTCTGGGCAGTGAGAAATTTGATTTCCTCCTCTTCCCCACCCTTTGCCACATCTTAATCAGCATTCCCACCCTGGGCTTCATTTTCACATCACAGCTGAATGGCCAGAATCCTTGAAGGAATAAGAAAGGGCACCTCTGAGCACACAGGCAGGGTACAACCCCACAGGGTGGCCAGTAACACTATAGCTCAGGGGTTCTCAACCTTTGGAGGCCCGGGTACCTCCTATCACGGTCCAATGTTCTGAAGTACCCCCTGCTAATTAACTGCTAATTAATTGGATTACTCAATTAATTAATTAGGTAATTAATCGTTAAATTAAAAAGTACTAAAACAATTTTAAATGTGAAAAAATGTCTTATTTAACTGTGGGGGGGGGGGGGGGAAGAGGGGAGACACACACATGTAAGGATCTCTTTTTTTTCTCCAAGTCACACTTCCCAAAATCAGCTCCTCCCTCCCCCACCCCACCAAAGTACATTTTCCAAAGTACAAAAATAAGCCCAAAACCAAAATCAGAGAGAAAGAAGGGCTCCGAAAATAATTACAATTCAAAACCTATGTTAATTAACACTTAATTAGCTGCTAATGGGGCAGAAATAAGGGACAGGGCTTGGCGTACCCCCAGCAAGAGGTCCGCATACCCCTAGGGGTACCCGTACTACAGGTTGAGAACCTCTGCTATAGCTCAGTTCAGGTATAATGTTTCAGGTCCGGCTGGGAACAGAGCATGCGCTCCCCCTCCCCTTGCTCTTCTGGCTAAATGAGAAACTTCCCAGTCTGTTAAACCACAGTTTACTGTGACTTCCCAACTGGGAAACTGTGACTTAAGCACTTCCTACAAGTCACGATACAAAACCCACTTTGATTGATTGGTTTGTAAGGGATGCTTAAGCCACAGTTAATTTCCCAGTTGGAATGTCACGGAAACTGTGATTTAACAAACCAGGAAGCTTCCATTGAGCTGGGCGAGCAAGGGGAAGGGGAGCCCATGGCTCGCTGTTCTGGCTTTGCTGTTGAGTTCTAGAACGTAGAATTAGGTGGCTAGACCGCCCTGTGCTAGGCCGCCCCTTGAAGCTGCAAGTTGCACCATGCCAGGTCACCCTGGCCTGTGGGCTTTTGTTTTCATGGCCGCACTTTTCTTACCGTGAATTGATCCACTGGGGTATATCAAACCACAGCTTCGTTTGGTTTTTCAAACCAGCATTTATGCTCCTGCAAGGAGAGAAAAACACACATGTTTAAAGAACTTGGAAGCGATGGCAGGAACTAGATTTGCATCTGCTTTAAATGCTAAAGGGCCTGGGAATCAGTCTCTGCCTGAAAGCTGGGGAGCTGCTACCAGTCCCTGCAGGTAGACCAGTGGTCTGACCCGAGATAAGGCAGCTTCATATACCCACATTGCCCAAACACATCTGCACACAGGTGTGTAATGCCATCTGGCCTCCAGAGATGCTCCCGATGCTTTTGGCTCCTAACTTTGTTATCTGTTAACATATCCAGGGCCAGAAGCGGGGTACAGATGGACAGAAGTCAGTATTGGCTCCATAAGATGTGTCTACGTTTTCCCCTCCTTAGCCAGCTGGGGGAGTGGTACAATTTGTCTTGGGATCACTGGCGTCACTGCAGGGGGGGCAGAGCTCTAAGTTCCGCCGCGGTCCGACCCTCCGTTACACGAGTGCACGAAGCGGCCTCGCCCCCTCGCCTTCAGAGCCATTCAAGTCGGTAAAAGCAACGAGCTGCGCAATCAACAGTATGGGGGAGGGGGAGATGGGCTGGGCACCTCCCTGTGTCACAGCCCTGATCAAAATGAGTCCTTCCACCCCGACTGCTTTTACCGTACAAGAACATTACATTGAAACTCGAACGCAGTGTGTCATTCGGCCCACAGACCACAAAGCAGAAATTTCGGGCAAGACGCTTTACTCACAAGAACGGAAGGTTTAGGGAGTTCACATCCTCGCTGGAGGAAATGAGAGAGATGCAAATTTCAGTTTCACAATGTGCATGTTTAAAGCTTGGCTGGGAGCCATGACTCCTTTGACGTCAGACCACTGCTCTGTGGGGCAGATCCAAGCCAGCAGTCAGCCCTCGCGGGTGCCTGGATGAGGGTGGGCCGCCCGAGTCCAAGCCAGGGAGTTTTGTATTTCTTTTTTAAAATAATAATAATAATTTTGGCAGGCTTGTGATCAGGAAGGGCTGCTTCACCCTTTCTCCTGCTATTTGTACACACGTGTACACATATGTACACACATGTACGCACATGCACACGCACATACATACACAGTTCTTTCTCTCCATATGGAGGAAAAGATATGGGGTCCCTAACTATATCTTCACAGCAGCAACACCGGGGAAAAATATATATATCTAGGCAGGGGAAAGCTGCATCCCACAGGCTAGATTTCTGGAAGAGAAATAAGAGCATAATTCAGATTAATGCTCGTATCCTAAATGTAAACAGCTCATGAGGAGCTGCTTCTTACTGATGTTGTTTGATCAGGAAATTGTCTTTCTGTCCTGTCAGCAGGGACTGGTGGCGGGGCCTGCAAATGGCCCCCAGTCCAGTCCCTGACAGCACCCCAGACAGGGCTGATGCAGGAACTCTGAGCTAGAGGGATCAAGTGTCTACCGTGGCAGAAGGAAACTTCCTAAGGAATCACAGGAGTCCACAATCAAAGGTGCCCCCCAGTATCACACTGGCCCAAGGAGCAGTCAGGAAGGGGGATTTTGGAGGGATGGAAGCAGCTGCTCTCAGTCACCGGCTTCTAAGGCTCCTGCTTCATTTTTTTTAAGCCTGAACAAAGAGACACAAAGCTCTAATTTGGCTCGGCTCCTTAGGACAGCGGTGTGCAAGTGGCTTGAGATCACCCATACAGTGCTAACTCAGAACTGCGCATGCAACTGATGAACAACGGACGTTTATCGTGACATATTGTGAACTGCGAGGTCTCCCCTACAAAAAAAGCTCAGAGCCATTGTTGTCCCCTGTTTCTCGGAGTTAAATCGCCAGGGCTTGCTGCTTGGGAGGCTGCCGAGCCATGGTAGCTCCTAGATAGGACAAAATTACGGTATATACCGTATTGGTCTGAGTATAAGACTCACTTTTTTCTCCTAATTTAAGTTTTTAAACTAGGGGTGCGTCTTATAATCAGGCTGTTGCAATTTAATGCCAGTGATTTAATTAATTATTTTTAATAGCACCAAACTTTAAGGGTGCGTCTTATAATTAGGTGCGCCTTATACTCAGGACAATACGGTGCGTTGCGTGATCACCCAGGGAGACCAAAGAGCAGGCCAAACCACAAGAGGATGAAGGGTTCACTTACCTGTTGGACAACCACACAAATGTTCTATCCCTGTTGAAAAAGTAACAAGACGGTTTTATTGTACACAGTGGAACCCATTAAGCCGAATTCTGATTCAGACCACTGATCTCTCTACAGCAGCACTGTAAAACACTGACTGGCAGCAGCTCTCCAGGCAAGCATTATTCCCCAAACCTACCTGCAGATGCTCTGAGGCAGATAGTACTAACCAGAGTGGCGAGTCACATTTCCGAGTCCATTCCCAATTTATTAATTTTTGAGATTAAGTAATATTATTCCCATATCACAGCTGGGTAGACTGAGGCACGCAAGTCAAATCTAGTGGGGGGGGGTCCTTTTGGAGGATGAAAATCTCCTAAGTAAGTACAGTAACAACTTCTTTTGGACCCTGTTCCCCATCCGAGGAATAGCTCTTAATGGATGTTATTCAGACTGCAAGGTTTACTTACCCATCTAGGTACGTGAAAACGGCCAGAGATACGACGACAAGGAAAAAAATGGCACTGAGAACGGTCTTTTCGCAGGAAATCAGCATCGTCATCCTACATGGGGGAAGAGAGGAGGAAGGTTGGCAACCAACGGAGAAAGTCATTAAGAAGGTTTTCGCCCCCAACTACGGAGAGGAGACAGCTCAATAATTAGGTTATTGTGAAAGAGGGCTAATGGCTCTTCATGCCAGAGTCCAGCCCTGCAATGGCCAAAGTCATAATTCAACGATCAACCCCACCTTGGTTCAAGAGGAGAGCTCTGGCACTTTCAACATCTTTCCTCCCCAAAAATCGTGCAGTGTCCATGCCTTATTTTTCACAGACAGCCACCCCCCATGTGTGCCAAAGCCAGTCCCTTATTTTCAGATGGTCCCGTTTGCTTGAACACAAACAGCCGCCTCTGGTGTCAGCAGTGGGATTCGCAAAAGCAGCACTTGCCAAACCCAAAAGAGGTTGAAAATCCCTGCTGTGGACATGCAATATCACCAGTCAGTCTCTCCTGTGGTTGACCCATGAATGGGGCACAGGCAAAGGTCACTGCTTGGAAAAGGGCACAGACTGCAAACGGACCGAGGCCACTGAGGAAGCTGCCATTGTGCCAGCCAAGGCTGCCATGGAAAAGCCTTTGTTTTACTTTGGTCGATCCATCTGTATGCCATTTTGTTTTGCCTTTTCCTGCACTAATTTCAATAAATAGGGGTGTGTGTGTGTGTGCGTGTGCGTGTGTGTGTGTGTGTGCGCGTGCTTTCCGAGATGCAGAAATGCATTTGAAGGCAGGATTTGGGTAAAGCTTCAAACATCAGATGTGGATTGTCGTCTGTTTTGTGTTGCCCTTCCGTTATTTCCAAATGGTTTACTTTTAGGATTTTCGGCTGTTTGTGGTTATATTGCCGCTTCTATGGTTTGTCTCCAACTTCTGTTTTCTGCCTGATAAAGGCCTGTGGGCTCCAACTGGGGATGGGACAGAGGAACAGCTGCAGTTCCGTATTCTGAATGTGTGGGAACAGCCAGAGGGGTCTCTTCTTCCCAGAAGCCCTAGGTGCAGATAGCCTAGCACCTACTGAGGCTAGTCCACATCGAGTCTGCTTAATTCCTCCTGTTGTCAATTTTAGGGGAGTTCCAAACTGCAGACTGGGGGCTATCATGTCCAGCCACCTTTCTCCCATGTGTGTGTGTGTGTGTGTGTGTGTGTGCGTGCGCATGCGCACTTTGTATTGCTTAATATTCAGCCTCTGGAAGAGTTCTGGCAAACTCAAACGGCTTGCTTAAGATTTTGCGTTTATATGGTTGGTCTTAATAAAGAGGCGTTACAGGATTGTGGCTTTTTTCATTCTAGCCTGCTTGGGTTGCCACAGGCAAAGCGGACAAAGTATAAAATGTTTAAAAAGATAAGTAAATAAAATACGACCTTTCAAAAACTGAGCTTAACCATTCTGAGAATTTAGGGGGTGAACCCTGTGAGCTTAAAGGGAAACAGCCCTAAGGAAACAGCCCCAAACCTCCAGGAGACTATATAACAACACTGGACTGCACTGCAGGGTTGTTGTTACACCAGTCTCTTACAGGACTTCTTTGCAAGGTTGACATACAAAACCAAAACGTGGAGAAAGACACTCCTGGCAAGAATTGCTGCCTGGGCCTCCAGGAGCAAAGTGGGTTCCAGGCGTACCCCCGATCGCAGGTCATACGTCTGCACCAGTATCAAGACTTTTCCGCCAGGTCCCCCTTTCCACCTTCTGAAGTCAGGAGAGAGGGCCTGGAGCACCCTCCCTAGGGTGGCTCACCTGGCACCAGACCTCACCTGCTCTCAGTGCTGGGCGCTGACCTTTTGACTCCCCACCAGGAATCGGTCAAGTCAGGCACTGGCTGAAGGTCCTCAGAGATCAGAGGACCCACCGAGCCCTCAGTGGCAGCATCCCGTGTACCACACGGGCCCCCCAATGCAGAGCTTTGCCCCCAGACACTGCCTCTTCTAGCATGCAACTCTTCCTCTGAAGGCTTCCTCAGAAGTAAGCCTCCCCCCAATCTGAATGAGACTGACCCCTTGCAAACAGGATGAGAACTCCGGCCAGGCTCTCCTCTTTGAGACACCCTTGGCTGACTGTTCCTCGTTTTCACCAGCTGGTCAGAACCCGACAGCTGTCACTCAGCCAATCCGGCTGGGTCCTTTATGTCCATCACCGCAGAACCCAGCAAGTTCTGTGCCCGACAGGTGGAATATAACCAAGACAAATAAACGGAAACCTACCTCTGGTTTGCACAGGGATTTGGGCGGCCCGAGACGTCAACATCAAATCAGTGAACCCACAGGCTGAAGCAACGGTGCTCGGTTCCTTGCCCTAACACAGAGACACAGACAGGGGTTTGCTGGGTCAGTCTCCAATTCACAGACACGATTTGAGTAATTAGAAAGCACAGAAAGTTGGGGAAACCCTCTTGTTTGGTAGTGGCAAGGAAAAGGAACTATTCCGTTGTTGGTAATGCAGAAGGAGGGCTTCATCCCTCGGTGGATTTCAGGGGGGAAGCAGCATCCGCTTGCAAAGTGACATTCCAGTCCTGGAGGAGCGACAGGCGACTCAAACTGCTGCCCAGGGCATTCTTGGGCCAACCCCATACCCGGGTACACAATGCTACAGCAACATTGCTCCGCCTGTGTGCGGTACATGTGTATTTGAATCTAAAACACAAACTAGAAATGACCCCAAATGCCCTCTGTCAGATAAGATTGCCACCCCTTTACCCCAGCTCTGCTCCTGCGCCTTTAAAAGGTAGCTGGATGTGAAGAAACACAGCCGGTGACATTTTGGTCCCCCTGTTACTGCACCTCTGTGCCAGGAAAAGCATCACTGGCTTAATTTCCACACGTACTAATAATAGTAAGAATACAGTATTTATCTACTGCAGTTGGTTAAACCGCTGAACCATGAGCTGTCGATCGAAAGGTCGGCAGTTCGAATTCGCGACGGGGTGAGCTCTCGTTGCTTGGCCAGCTCCTGCCAACCTAGCAGTTCCAAAGCATGTTAATGTGAGTAGATAAATAGGTACCGCTTGCGGATAGGTAAACAGCGCTCCGTGTTCCAGCCACATGCTACACGCTGCGGCAAGGAGAGTCATGCCGGCCACATGACCACGGAAGCGTCTTCGGACAACGCTGGCTCTTCAGTTTTGAAATGGGGATGAGCACCACACCCTAGAGTCGGACACGACTGGACTTAATTGTCAGGGGTCACCTTTACCTTTCAACAAAAGTAGTTAACAAAGCGGTTTACGTGGCAAGATAAATCAATAAGTGGCTGCTCCAAAAAGCACAGCCATAGATCTAGATTAAGAAGTTGGCAACTTGGGTGTCCTTTGTGCTTCACCCAGCAGTGGATGTTGCTTGAGGTTTGGGATCTACTCTTTTCATTCTTGGATCTTGACGCTCAACGACAACAAAACATTTTCCTCAATTCGAGGCACTGTGCATCATGACGCAGTCAATTTCCGACAACAGGATCTCACTGGAAGCATGAAGTCCCGAAAGGATGAAGGGCAGGCAGGTACAAAACGGAAAGGAACAATTCATTTTCTCTTCACCTACACAGATGAAGAACGTTCAATTGTTCAGACACAAACTACAGATCGTTCCCGACGTGCTTCTTGAAAGTTTATATGGGAGAGATGCTTTGGCACAGAACATTTTCGGGGGAACCGACGTGATTTGTCCACCAAGTTCCTCCCTCAGCTATTGCAGTGCAGTGTTTTCCTTGCTGACCCTCTCAGCTATAAGATTCCTTCTCTTTTAGACTATTAATATACTGCTTTACAGCAGGAAAACGTTGACGGACAGGCAGACAGAGCAAATTAAGTGAAAAAATTGTCCCCTGCTTCCAAACGTCTCACCAACACGCTCCTAGGTTTGTGGCAATTAGGTCCAAAAGTCTCCCCCTCCCCAGTTTTGCCACCCACCCTGCAGGCAGCAAAAAAAAAAAAAGGAGAGCATTTCAGTGAGCATCAGAGGCAGATACAAAAATGGGGGGGTCCTCAAATTTGTCACTGGTAACGGGGACAGCAGGACTCCTCCAGGCTGCCACTGTCGTTTCCCCCCCCACACACACACACACACACAACCCTCCTCTGAGTGACACTACATCATCACTACAGAAACATCACTGCCAGAGAGACAGCACAAGAGAGGGAAATTTCCTTGCCTTTCCCCAAGACAGGAGAAAGGTGCGAGAATCACTCCGAGCCTCAGAACCGGAAAGCGGATCACCGTCCTCCTGTTTGTGGGTCTCTCCACAACTCAGAGCTGATTCTTCTAGGCACCAATAAAGATACGTATTACTGCACTTCTCCTTCAGCACAAGGACTACAAGGTGACCTTAGATCAACATGAAGTCAAAGAAAGATCTGAAACTTAACCCTTCATGCGCAAGTCTCTGCAGTGGGGAAAAGCTCTGTGGGATTTTAAGGGGGATATGTGTGGGGTGGAACTGCAGTCATAATTCCGCCTTCAGAAGATCAGCCGTGCCTCAGTGGTGCTTTGGATTGTTCCACAAACATTCAATTTCCACCAAGTCTTACAAGACAATACGTGAAGTATCCCAAATCTTAATTGGTACCCGTTCAACCTTGATTGTGACAATCAGTATTTTACAGGGACCAGTAAATCAAATATTGATTCCATCTCCCATCTTCAGATCTATTCATGTCTCCTCTTAAAATACCTCTTGGGTATTACATTTTACCTGTTTGAGATCAGATTAAGGTTGCCAACTGACCAGACCAAAATGTCTGGTCTTGTGCCTTTAGCTAGGCACAGCTGCAGTGGCCAGTTGAAAAGTTGGCTGCTTTTTTCTTCCAGATTGCTAGTTACCAAAATATTTCAATGGGGGGGGGGGGGCAAAGACACCAAATATGAAAGAAAAAAACCTGGTATTTGCATTCTCCTCCTCCTCGACGTTCAAGTGTATACATCTTCAGTTTCCATGGTAGAACAAAACCGTTTAGCAAAAGGCTTAAAAATAGTTCTTGTTTGCAAACCATGGAGTTTCTGGGAAGAACAGCAGCATGCAAATAAGATAACCAAGTCACCATAACATCATGAAAATCAGCTATAATTTCAACCGGCAGGAGTTCCTGCACCGGATGACCTTCAGAACAGTACTGTCAAGACCAGTTTCAAAAACTGATCCCTCCGAGACACTACAAGTAGAAGAGGAGGGCAAACTCCTCTCCCGCCAAAGCTCCCCTGAGGTTGGCACTTAGCGGTAGACTGCTGCTGATGCTGGAGGTTCCAAACTGACATGACAACTCAGCCACACAGCTCTCCATAAAACTGACCAACTTGCCAATTTCACGTCTTCCAATCACAAAGAAGGTTCTAATCTCTGAGATATAATGGTTTTTTTAAAAAAAAACAAATCTTGCTATCATTGCTCCTTCCTAAGAATTTCGAAGGTCACACTGCAAGACACATGGGCACACCCTTAGTCAGAAAACAGGCATTGTACAGCTTGGATGGCACTACCTGGCCCGCCCAGTGGTCAGTCTATGCTTCTTATTTATCTAGTCAAAGTATTTTTAGCCTGCTTTGTAACCTCCGGGCCAGACTAGAGGAGACATTAAATGCATCACCGTCTGGTTTCGGGTGGACTTCAAAAGAAGAACAGCAACCACACAGAAACCCGATCCAAATCAAGACCGTGGCACAGAGGTTGGAGGTGTTGTTGCAAGCCATTCGTTTCTGAGCTGGTTTTGAAACAAGATGGCATACTTGTGGGCCCAAAGCAGACCTGGCAATGGGGGAGAGATGTGGGTGCTGGGAGTGGGAGGAGGAATAGCGTCTGGGGCTTTTCAGTCTAGAAAAAAGGCGCCTGAGTGAGGGGGGACATGATTGAGACGTATAAAATTATGCATGGGAGAGAGTGGATAGAGGGGAATTCTTCTCCCTCTCGCATAACACCAGAACCAGGGGACACGCACTAAAATTGAGTGGAGGGAGAGTCAGAACAGACAAAAGAAAATATTTCTTTACCCAGCGTGTAATTCATCTGTGGAACTCTTTGCCACAGGATGTGGTGATGGCACCTGGCCTAGATGCCTTTAAAAGGGGGTTGGACAGATTCATGGAGGAAAAGATCATGGAGGAAAAGACCATCACAGGTTACAAGCCATAAGCAACCTCCTGGTTTTAGAAGTAGGTTTTCTCTGTGCCAGGTGCAAGGGAGTGACAACAGGAAATCTTGTTGTCTTGTGCTCCCTGAGGCATCTGGTGGGTCCACTGTGTGATACAGGAAGCTGGACTAGATGGGCTTTTGGCCTGATCCAGCAGGGCTCTTCTTATGTTCTTATGAGGAGCTGCAAATGCAAGGAGGCAGACAGAGATGAGCGTCCCTCGCCAATCTGCTGCCTGAGGCAACCGCTTCAGTTGGCCTCATGAATGGGCTGGCTCTGGGCATGGCCTGCAGTCTGGTTATTGAAGAACAGGAAAAGATTGAAGAACAGGAAAGCAAAGATTTCCAAAAGCCCCATGAGTAGAGAGGTATTTGCAAATGTAAAATACTGCGATATAACGCCAGTGGTGTTGCCAGCACAGCTGCTGCTGCACTGTGACGCCTCGCATCACTCCCACGTCACAACATCACCCCCCACGCCTGCGCAACACCCCCCACTTCCAGAATGTGCAGTTTTTAGGAATACGGTGAAATACCCCCAATTTTACCCCACTCAGCGCTGCCTCATTTTTTCTCCGATCTTTTTTCAACCAAAAGGCGTTGCAGAGTCTCTCCAAGTTTGGGATGCTGACAGTCTTGTACTAGATGCAGGAGAGGCAGAGGCCAGCAGCATCTGGAAACTATGCGCAGTTGAGATGTGCTGTTTACAAAATCGAGAACACTTTTGCCCCGTTTTAGGCCAGGTCTCGAGGGGAGGGGACAATGGCATGCAAGCCCACACCAAGCCTTTATCCCAGTTCAGTCCTGGCAGCAGTTAGCGGAACGCCCATTGGACTACCGGAGCAGCAGGAAAGTCTCGTGGCAGGAAGCCAATCTCACAGACTGCTCCTGGTTGGCATTTCCAGAAACAAGCAGCCCCGGGGCATCTTTATGTGTAAACCTGGGACACCCAACACCAACAGCAATCCGGTCTTGAAACCTTCTCTCTATTTCAAGATCAAAGGTTTTATGTGGTCTAAAATGTCCCACCATCCGTTGAAGATGCAAAGTCCCTGTTGACGTCTGATGTCAGGCTGCTTGACACAGAGATTCCCAAACAAAGGCATTCCTGCTCTAAATGAGTTTAGCAGCAGGATTTCCAATGAATGACCGGGAGAAGTTATTGCTGCCTTAGCCACAGCAGTGCTCACTTGAAACCACCTTTAACACAAAACAAGGCCAAAATACGAGGCACAACACTGAGCTCCTACAGGGCTCCACCTTGAGCCGATACATTTATGGGCAACCCTGAAGAAGCCGTCCTTAGAGCAGCCAAAGACAGACCACTCGTGGGCCAAGGACCCTGAAACACATTCAGGAGGATAGCAATGCTTTCCACCTGCCTGTCAGACTTACCGGGCACATCCCTGCTAAGAATTCACTGGTCCCCTTTCTTGAGGTTCTCCTGACTGAACAGCAAACCGAGATTGTGACAGATCCATATTGCAAACCCACCAACTGCAGTTCCCGCTACGCAGGACACCCAAAAACTGAACACACATCAGGATTGAGGGCCCAATCCTATCCAACTTTCCAGCGCTGATGCAGCTGTGCCAACGGGGGGGTGGGGGTGCGCTGCATCCTGTGGTAGGGGGGCAGTCACGGAGGCCTCCTCAAAGGGAACATTTGTTCCCTTACTTTGGGGTTGCATTGCGGCTGCATCGGAGCTGGAAAGTTGGATAGGATTGGGCCCTAAATGTAGCTTTGATGACCATGAATGCATGAACAAGCAAATGGACTTGGAGAGACCCTCCTATGAGAGAAATGCCCTCTTTCACCACACCTTGCTCAAGCCTCAGCAAGCTTCTTCGCCATTTCCTTCCACCAGCCTCCTGGTCTACAGAGATCCCTAGTGACAGCTGAAATTCAGGCTGCAATCCTATCCACACTTACTTGGGAGTAAGTGCCATTGACTACAATGGGACTCACTTCTGAGTAGACATGCCTAGGATTGGGCTCTACACCACCCACCCTGGATCCCCTCTCCAAGTTTCTCCGAGATAATTCAGGAGCTGCATCTCAGGCACTGACCTTCGGGACGTGGCCGCCTTTAAAAGCACAACTGCTACAACATCTTTTTATCAACCAGAACACCATCAACAGCGACAAACGCAAGCAGCCTGGATGCCACAGCCAGCGCGTTGGCAAAACAGTGACCAAAAGTCTTTGGGGCACATTTCCAAAATCATGAATCGGCGACGAAGAACCTTGAGCATCCCGTTTGAACCACTGTAAGTCTGATGGCCACGTCCTCCAACTCAGAGATATTTTCTACTGACACACCATTGGAAGCAGAGCTCTGTCAAACCTGAAAGCTGGCACCACCTTAAATCTACTTCACTAAATCTAAATCTATCCAACCAACCATAGATGACTGCTGCGCCACTCATCATATGGAAGCTTTTAATATTCCTGAGAAAGTAAGCCCACTTCCTCAAATCCACGTTCCCACGAGCTACAGTTTGGCAGCAATTCCTCCTGGTCACTGCAGTTTATTTTAAATATAAAATAAATGCAACAGGCACATTTTTATTGTAATGTATTCATATAAAGCAAATGTGGGGGGAAGAGAAAAATGGGGAAAATGGACAGCAAGAGCTCAAGTGAAATGCATTTTAATAAACACCCTTCCAAAAACATTACATTGCGCTTGCTAAATGCAAAATAGCCCTGTGGTCACAGAAGTTACTTTGGAGCAGAGGGGGGAAGAAACGTCTAGAAAAGGAGCTAACGAGAAGTGAAAGCAAAGCTTTAAACATAAACAAATATTTTCGCATAGCGCATACGGTAAAATAATTTTCTTAGCAGCTCGAGCTGCTCAGATACATACCGTGTAGGCAGACTTGGTTTCTTTCAACAGGAAACCAGAATAGACATGTGTAGTATAACTGCAACCTGTCGAGCTTGTGTTTTGCTGAACGAGCAGGACTCGCCTGAAAGCAAACTGTTCCAGCGCTTTCTCTCAAACTCAGAATTAAACCCCTTTCTGTTGCTTACAAGCGAAATTCCTCTGGATCCAGCATTCTGGTCTACTCCGCTAGGAGCCTGTGCAAACGGGGACGAGAGAGGAAAAGGCCAGGACTGGAAAACACGGCTGGCGGGGGCAGAGGCCAGAGCCAGGGCCAAAACGAGGCATCTCCTCCCTCCTCCTCGCGCTCAGGATCCCACAGTGGTCTTGTTTGTCTCCACTCTCCATTCCCTCTGCCACGTTTCCTTGTTTTGCTTCGCAGAAACTGGCGAATCATGTTTCCGATCATACAGTTGCAAATGGGGGGAAAAGAGCCGAAGGTGGAGCTTTTCCTTCCTGCTCAAGAGTCCTGTTTTGACTAGAGAGGGAGAGAGGATTCGGCGATGCGAGCGAGAGCGCTTTGGTAGCCGGGGGCGGGGGGGCCCGAGATGCATTTTCTTTGGCCCTTTCGGTTTGCAAACATAGGCGTCTGCTTAGTGCCCTGAGTTGCATCCAGCAGATGGGGGGGGGGGGCGCTTTCCAGGCAGGATTCAACAACTCTCATCAGGAGGAGGAAGCAGCAACGTTTTTTATTTTCTATCTTTCAAAAAAAATACTGTATTTCTCTTCTAGACCACCTTTCTCGTGCCATCACAGGATGTTCGAGGCTGGCAGCGACTACTGTCGACAGAAACCGACTTCGGGTCCTCTGAAAGCTGCAAGAACATTAAGATTATCCCAAAGGGGCACATAGATTTAATGTGGACAGAAGTCTTCATCTCTCCTTTACAATGGGATGGTAGCGAGCCTCCATAGTTCTCAGTCGTGGGCAGATTTCCATGGAAGGAGAGGAAGGAAGCCTGCTTGATACACTCTGATCCCAGGCCCTTGAGGGTGTTAAAGGCCAAAACCCCTTGAGATCTGAGCCCAAAAATAAGCTGGTAGCCCACGTACACTATACAGGACGAGACTAAAACAATCCCATCTGCAGGCTCCGGTTACCACCCCATAATGGGCATATGAAGAGTGCTGTATCCACCGCGTCTCTCCGTACTGAGAGATCGTGGCCAACTCCCACCTGCCTGGGCTTAGTTAGGGGCAGCCAGGGTGTGGAGGTCAGAGGCAGTCCAGCAAGTCCAGAACCCCAGAGCCAGTCCCTCCCTCCCTCCCCCAAACCCACCCAGCCCCTGGCAGAGAGACACCCCAGTGATTCAGACTTTCCACTGGCAGGCGAGCCCAGGGCAGCTGGCCAATCTAGAAAATATCCCCAGCCTGCTCACTCGGAGGGAACATACATTATTTGGTTTACTATTTATATATTCTGCATGTGTGTCTTATTGCCAGCTCTCCAGAAAGCAACATTTAAGCAGCAGCCACAGGGGTGTTTCGGTTGAGAGGGGCTGTCGCTCAGTGGGTAGCGCCCCTCTTTTTGCATGCAGAAGGGGGCCAGGCTCAATCCCTGCCTGCAGCTCCCAGTAGGGCTGAAGCCCCAAACCCCAGAGTTGATGCCACTGAACAGGGCGGACAAAAGCTCCAGCTCCGCAGACGGCAGCATCTTAGCCCGACAGGTGACAGCGCCAAAGCAAACAGAAGCAGCCGTAGACGGGAGCAAACAAACCTGCCCAGCTCCGAAAGAGTCAGTGCAGAGAGCGCCGGCAGTGCGGGCCTAGGAAGGTGCAGCTCCCTCCATAGATGCTCCTCTGGGCAAGAGGCACTTTTTCAATTGGTGCTCCTCTTATATTTAGCAGGGGGAGAGTAACTGCCCCCCTTTCACCCCCAGCACAGTGTCTTTTCTGGTGGCTGTTTGCTGGTGTTCTTCTGCATTTTTTTTTTTGGATTGTGAGCCCTTTTGGGACAGGGAACCATTTAATCATTTGATTTTGTCTGTAAACCGCTTTGTGAACTTTTTGTTGAAAAGCAGTATATAAATATTATTATTATTATTATTATTTATTAATAGGTGGGCCATGCGCCAGAGTACCCCCTGTGCCTGGGAGCATCATCTTTCCCCCCATGCTGTTTTTACAATCCTGCATGTCCCATCATGTCACCCAACTGTAAACGGTACAGGTATCCTGTGGTCTTGGGTGCTCCCAGAGGCACCTGGTGGGCCACTGGGAGATGCAGGAAGCTGGCCTGAGCCAGCAGGGCTCTTCAGATGCTCTTAAAATGGGGCTGGGGGCAGTGGCGTACCCAGCTAGGCGGCAAGGATGGGTGTCACCCCCCCAGCCTGGTGACACCCAGTCTGACCCAGAGGCAACATCAGGCAGGCGGTAGAGACTGGGGCACCTGCACCTTCACTCAGCTTCTCTTCCCCACGATTGGGGAAAATAAGCCAAAGACACAGGCGCCCCCCAGCCGCTTAAACAGCCAAGGCCTTTGTCATACACCCCCTTCGGTTGGGTGGCGTGTTGCCCTGGGGAGTCCTGCACCACCGCCCGCCCCCTTAGTACGCTACTGGCTGTGGGGCTAGAGAGGGTGGTCTGCTGCTCCCCCTTCCCTGTTTCCTGGCTGTAGCTGCAGGTGGCAGCTTGCAGAAGGGCTTCCATCCATCTGCAGCTTGCCCCCCCCCCACGGGCACCAGAGATGGAGGAAGCCACCATATTTCCCAAAAATGGGGGGGGGGCAGTGTGCCATTGGAGGCTCTGACAGGGCTTTGGCCCCAGGGTCTCCCAAAAGCTGGAGTCTCACCTAGACTGGGAGGGGACAACTCCACAGATGCAGGAGTCCCACAGAGAGGACCCACTCTCGAGTCGCTGGACCTTGTGGAGAGGGAACCCAGAGAAGGGCCTTGCCCAACCATCTCAAGGCAAGGGTGGGCTCACACCCTCGCCCCAAGCCGTTGCAACAGCCAGCAAGGCTGGATTAGTCACCAATACTGAAGGCAGTCGTGATGAGCCTCAGAAGAGCGAGGTGCAGGGCATGTCCTGAACCAGTGTGGCGTATAGCACTGGGGAGAATGGGGGTCATATCCTGCTACGTGGCCTTCTTTTCACCTAGCCTACCTCGCAGGGTTGTTGTGAGTCTATAATGGGGGCCAGGGAAGATCCACGCTCATTGCTCTGTGCTCCTTGGACGTAGGAAGCATTTGATGGAAACTGTGCTTTGAGTTTTGCTTCAAATCTCACAAGGTTTGTGTGAGCATGAAATTGGCCTGGGACGGGGGAGAGAGCCTGAGCCCCCTTGAGGAAGGACAGGGCAACAATTAACTCAAACCCGCCTGGCACCACTGAGAGCACCGCCTTCCCTTTCAAGCAAGACACTTCTTATTGGCCACTTCACCATTCCCAGCACATTAGTTTGGTGAATGTGAAATACACACAATCAATTGCAATCAGTGTCTGAGGGGGGCATTTTCATCTGCAGCCACCATTCAGGTAGGAAGCAACTTGGGGGGGGGGGGGGAACGAGAAGCAGCCGAATTTGGCAGTAGAAGCAACAGAAGGATCGTGGGGTCTTGAAAGATGGATCCCACTCAGAAGAACTGTTCATGGGCTGCAATCCACTTCCTCAGACGCATAAAGTGAAGTCAGGTAGGAAAGGCCCTCTGCACATGGTCAGGGACATTTTGTTGTAGATCCTTTAGAGAACACTGTTCCCCCTTTTGAGGGCTTAGGAGGCTGGAAGGGGATGGGGGGAAATAGCAGCAGCCACAATAAGTTGGCTGGTCCCTGGGATTCACAGGGACATCACCTCTGGACTGCCACTGGTTGCCTCCAGCAGGAACCACAGATCATTTGGGGCCCAATCCTATCCAACTTCCCAGTGCTGATGCAGCCGTGCCAATGGTCCATGCGCTGCATCCTGCTGTGAAGGGGCCATCACGGAGGAGGCCTCCTCAAGGTTAGGGAAGGTTTGTTCCCCTACCTTTGGGCTGCATTGGTGCGGGAAAGTTGGATAGGATTGGGCCTTCTGTACGTTCTTTATTCAGTTCTCCCGCAGCAGTGGCAGCGTGCATGTCACCACTGCCTGCCCCACGGCTCCTCTCAGAGCCCACAAGGTGTGCAAAAACGACAGGAACGGCCTTTCCCCCTTGGTCTCATGCTTTGCGGAAAGCTCCCAAGCTGAGAAACTCCAGGTTTCAAACCATCTTCTGCAAAGATTCTCATGAGCTCATCCTCCTTTGTTGTGGGGCACCCTTCAAAAGGGTTGTTGACGTGACCAGTGCTCGCTCGTCATGGGCAACACCCAGGGCACCTTAATCCCCAAGAGAACATTACAGTTGGAGGACGACGGTTGCAGGTGTGGAACGGTGTTTATTTTTGGTAGATTAGTGTCCGTCAGTGATTGATATAACCTTTTAGCGCATGAAGGTTTGTATAATCCTCCTCTGGGAAAGGAGGTGGCATGCCAGAGGCGAGGACCAGGGCAAGAGTGCATGACTTGTCCCCCCCCCCCTTTTCTCCCTCCTGTTTGAGCTCCAAGAGCAGCCTGTGGCAACAGGAAGTCCAAATGTGTGTGTGGGGGGCATTCACAGAGTTGGCTGAAACTAGCAGCTGCGTCAAGCAGCAAGCTGGAGGGGCGGGCGGCAGACTGGCAGGGGTGCCCCACACCCCGTGCTCACCCGCCTGCCACTCCCGGCTGCTGTCCCACTCTCTTCTTGGAGAGCGAGCCAGAGGAGTGGGGGGAGCAGCTGATCTAGCAACGCTGCCGAGGATCATGGTGGCAGAGCTGGAGGAGCAGCTCCCACCACTTCCTAGGGAGGATTCTGGGAGTGGATTTGGGAGGCACATCATGGGCAGCTGGAGTGGGGGGAGTCAGCCAGAGCCAGCAACAGCTAAAAGGAAAAAGGAGAGAGTCAGAAGAAGAGAAAAGCGAGGGTGGGGGAGGAAAGAAACCCTTCTTGGGTCTCAGGTTTTTGTTCTGACTTGAGATTGTACCTCCTGTTGGGAGTCAGGCACCCCACCTTGTCCCTCTATGGCATCCTCCTCCCCCGAGATCTACCAGGGCGGTGGTTCCCAAACTGTGAGCTGTGGCTCCCTGGGTCACTGCAGAAACCAGCCAGGGGAGTCGGAGCACTCACGGCACTGCGCCTGGGCTAGGAGAAAAAAGCCTCCCTACTGGTCTTGCACTTGCAGCCAACTCTAAAATACACCAAGCAGCCAACTCTAAAATACACCAAGCGACACCTCTCTCCACCGCCATCTTGCTTTAGGGCCCTTCACAAGCTCAGTAGCCAGGGAGGGCATGGCCTGAGCACTTTTCATTTGCTGGAGGCTTAGCAAAGCATCGAATTACAAGAGGAAGGAGACGACACAGGCTATCCAAAGGGATGCTGCCAATCTTCTCGAGAACCCTAGCAAGAGGGAAGCTGCCGTCAGGAGGTGAGGGAAAGCCACTTTGAGGGTGTGCTTTTCCTCCAATGATATTGCAGCATGGGACTAAAAGTGGATGTGTGTGTTCTAGTAAAATGGAGGGTGGAAGAGCCTGATTCACACATGGGCGGCACTCATTTAGCAGCCTGATTCACACATGGACGGCACTCATTTAGCAGCATGCACATACTTGCCCCTCAGCAAGTATCCCAGCTGATGCAAGCACTAGGAGAGCCTGATTCACACACTCAACATTTCATTGCATATTTTCTTCTCTGTCATGTGCAACTAATGAGTTCCTAGGCAAGAACTAAGTACATGTTTCTGGTCACTTCCTGCTTAATGACATCACTTCCTGCTAATGACATCACTTCCTGCTAATGACATCACTTCCTGCTCTCAGTAACATAATGGGGAGCCGTGACCAACAGTAGGTCAAGGGAGCCGTGGGTCGAAAAAGTTTGTTAACCACACTGTACCAGTGCTCAACCCTGCTAGACAACGTGTGCCCGATGAAGATCGTATCAGTAAGATCATATTTTCTTAATCGCATCAGTCAACACCAATTAAAAGACACAAGCCACCTGAGTGAGCCCCTTAACAGGTACTGGTTGATAACCTCATTAACACAATTCCAATCACAAAAATGCAACCAGGAAAAAAAATCCAACACCATTCTTGATACAACCTGAAACTGAAAGGACGTAATTTCCTCCCAGCCCACAGGTGTACACATGTTGTGTTACACCCTTGTTAATCACAAGAGGATACGTTAGCTGGAATTGCGTGGAATTCCAAAAGTGCCCCAAGTCTTTCTGTGTCTTCGGTATCAGTTAAGTAGCCTTGCTCCACTCTTAACTCAAACGTCCTGTGTAAGTCTACTCGTTATTGCAAGGTCCAACATTTTAAACCAACCTACACCTTGGTGGATCTGATGCATTCCAACGTTTGCTAGCTGGTATGAGAACAAGAATGTTCCTGTTTCTCTTAGGACTTCTCCTATTAACTTGAGTTCACTACCACAAGAAAAACCCCTAACTTCTACTTTTTTTATTTTGTGGATCGGCTGCAAAAACTTAACCATGCAAATTCAGGTCTGTAACAATGCATCGGGTCTGCACTCCTGTCCCCACATTTTCAGCTGACGTCCCTGCCATTACGATAGATCTTTGAACATCTACAAGGGGCAAGATACCAGTTCATAATAACAACAATTTTCTCTTTGAGGGGAAGAGATCATATAATTGTCCAGCGTAGGCTTGCAATCAATTTTCTCCCCCAGTAATCTCAACTGCGACACTACCAAGCCAGTTATAATAAAGAGTGTAAATATTCAGACCAATAGGTAGAGAGGGTCCACACTACCATGCATTACTTCCTGCTAAGAGCAAATCTGGTTATCTGAAATTCAGTCTCAATGTCATTCAAAAGCCAAGTTTTGCTCACCTTGGAAACAAGTCCAGAAATGAGTTGGGATTAAACTTTACATCTGTCAAAATGAACGCCAGAGGCAATTTCCCTGGAAAGAACACGTAAGGCGAGGACAAACTGGTAGCGTGCCTGTGCAACGAGGACTGGGGGCATGTGCTGACAGCACACCAGTATCAGCAGCCTCAACAATGTACAGTACATAACATACAACATAAACATATAACAAGTACATAACAACAGTAACCATAAATAGGGGTGAAGGGTCATAAACCTAGCATACACTACCCATATGACTCGCACTACGCCTCTTTACAATCTGCTTTAAGTAGGTGACTTAAAGACAACTTTGTTAAGTCTAAGGTGACTTAAACAACTTTTTCTGTTAATACAGCATCTTGTTGTTCAGTCGTTAAGTCGTGTCCGACCCTTCGTGATCCCATGAACCATATCCCGCCAGGCCTTCCTGTCCTCCGCTATCTTCCTGAGTTCGCTCATTTTTATGTTCGTTGTATCGGTGATGCTGTCTAACCATCTCATCCTTTGCCTTCCCCTTCTCCTTTTGCCTTCAATCTTTCCCAGCATCAGAGTCTTCTCCAGAGACTCCTCTCTTCGCATTAGGTGGCCAAAATACTTGAGCTTCAGCCTCAGTACCTGTCCTTCCAGGGAACAGTCAGGGTTGATTTCATTTAGGATTGACTGATTTGATCTCCTAGCAGTCCAAGGGACTCTCAGGAGTCTTCTCCAGCACCACAGTTCAAAAGCATCTATTCTTCGGCGCTCAGCCTTCCTTATGGTCCAACTCTCGCAACCATACATTGCTACTGGGAACACCATCGCCCTGACCATACGAACATTTGTTGGCATGGTGATATCTCTGCTTTTTATTATGCTATCTGTTACTGCTTCCATTTCTGCCCCTTCTATGTGCCAGGAATTGATGGGACCAGATGCCATGATCTTAGTTTTATTAATGTTGAGTTTCAAGCCAACTTTTGCACTCTCCTCTTTCACTCTCATCAAGAGGCTCTTTAGTTCTTCTTCACTTTCTGCCATTAGGGTGGTATCATCTGCATATCTGAGGTTGTTGATGTTTCTCCCGGCAATCTTGATTCCGGCTTGCGATTCATTCAGCCCTGCGTTTCTCATAATGTACTCTGCATATAAGTTAAATAAGCAGGGTGATAATATACAGCCTTGCCGTACTCCCTTCCCAATTTTGAACCAGTCAGTTGTTCCATGGCCTGTCCGAACTGTTGCTTCTTGACCCGCATACAGGTTTCTCAGGAGACAGGTAAGATGGTCTGGTACCCCCATCTCTTTAAGAAATACAGCATCTACACCCTGTAAAATAATCAGAATTCTTTTCCTGATCCCCCCAACCCCACCTATTGGACAAGATCGGATATAAATATTTCACACGTAGATCATTATACAGGGGGCAATAAAATAACATGGTGTAGAGATTCCACACCTCCCACAGCACAAGAACAGCATCTTGCCCTAGATGGAATCCCTCTGTATCTCCCATGAAGTAACTCTGATGGCATGACATTACACCTTGCCAATAAGAAGGCCCTACAATCAGCACTCATGGTGTCACAGCAGGGCTGCCGCGGCTGGCCCAGAGCAGCGATCCAACTCAAGCCCAGCCCAGCGGAAACATTTCTAAGGGGGTCTTGGTCACTGCCCCAGAATCCACCTCGAGGCACAAATGCTATTATGAACGCTTTATTTTGATGACAAATGGCATAGAATTAATTCAACCAGCTTTGCCATTAGTGCCCATGTTCATTAGCAAAATGTCACCCCCCCCAACCCCATCATAATTCCTTGAGCACCCAGTCAGCGGAGCCAGCTCTGGTGTCGCTGAGTCGCGGAGGCAGCAGTTCCGACAGACGCATCACCCCCTTCCTTTGGCTGGCAGTCTCCAAAGCGCTGCTCTCTTGGGTCCCCTTACAACCCTTCCTGCTGGCTCTCGTTTCCCTACTCCTCATGTCACTCCCGCCTCCTCTGGGATGCCATCAGCTTGCCAACTTGCTGTTCTCTAATCCCACTTCCCTGGATAGCTTGAGGACACCACAAAAGTTTGGTCACCTCTTATTGCCTTATCCTCTCTCCTCTCTGGTCAGTCTTGGCACCATGACCTTAAGTTACGGCCGGGAATGCACAAAGGTCTCTCCAAATGGCCAGTTTGCATTTCTGGGACTTTACTCACGACTCAAGTTTATTGTAGCACTGCATTCCCAGGTTCAAGCAACATCAGAACCTCTCAACCCCTCCTCCTTAGCCACGTTCTGTGGTCCACCAACACACACACTGCTAGTACCTCTTCAAAACCAAGAACTCACAGTGACCCATAACAGGGAACTCCATCAGCCATGCTGAAACGTGGCCATTTGATAGGGTCGGTACAACAGTGCCCTGGGGGTGGCATGTCAGAGCAGGATCCAAAAGACTGGATTTCGGCGGCTGCTAGTTCCATAGCAGACAACAGGAAATGGGGTCCTCCATGGCCACGGCTTGCCTGGCACTGCCTGGGCAGAGCAGACCCGAGCCTCCCTTGTGCCTCCTCTGCAGCCAAGGAGCTCCCACTCACTGCCTTCCCCACCCCTCGCAGACCTGCTCCCAGCCCGCATCCTTCCCAATTCCCTCTTTTTTCCAGCCTCTCCTCCCCCCCTCCCACCTTCCACAACACAGGCCACCAGGACTCAAATCCCAAGGCTCAGCGGTCCCATTACAAAATGCATTCCAGTATTTATTCCAGACGGGGAACCAACACTCAAGCTCCCTCCCAACCATTTCAGCCTAACGCCAGAATCAATCTGCAATGTACCCCCTTGGATTTCTGCTCCCATTTCACTTCTTACATGTGGGTCTTTCCCTCCTTGTTACTTTTTATTACATTATGCCCTCATTTAACTCTGGACAACATGCACATCCGATGCCAGGCAACAGCACCCAAGTCATGGATCCACATGCCCCAGAGGGACAATAGGAGCTACTGCAGGCACTGCTTTGCCTCAGGCACAGGCCCAGCCTCAAAGCCTCCGTTTTGAACTCCGTTTGCCATTTCATGCCCCCACCCTAGCAAGAGGGTGCTATTCCCAAGCGTGCAGCTTCCCGTTTCCATGGAGTGCGAGTGTGCAGCCTTTCAACCCATCTCCTCTTCTGCATTGTCTCCGTTGAATGCAGCCTCTCAGTCTTAACCCGCTTTGGCCATCTCTGCCTCTCAACGTCTTTGCTGCTGCGCAGAACTGTAGCCTGGACACTCTGTAAAGTCGCATCTGCCTTTTCCCAATTCCATTGCATCAGCCTACTGAGCTATATCCTATGGAGCTACATTTATGGAGGAAAAGTCCATCATTATGGAGGAAAAGGCCATCACAGCTTACAAGCCATGATGGGGATAAGCAACCTCCTGGTTGGAGGAGTAGGTTTTCTCTGTGCCAGGTACAAGGGAGTGGCGACAGGATACAGATATCTTGTTGTCTTGTGTGCTCCCTGAGGCATCTGGTGGGGCCACTGTGGGATACAGAAAGCTGGACTAGATGGGCCTTTGGCCTGATCCAGCAGGGCTCTTCTTATGTTCTTATCCTCTACACAGAACTGCATTCAGCGTTTCCTCCTGGTGCCAAGTTCTCTTGTCACTGTGTGCCAGAATGAGTCAACCAACCCCCCGCCATTCACCCACCAGATTAAACATTTATTAGTAGTTCACAAAATGGTTTACTTTAAATCAATAAATGGTTCCCTGTCCCCAAAGGGATCACAATCTAAAAAACAAAACAAAAACCAGAAGAGACACCAACAACAGCCACTGGAGAGGACATCCATGCTGGGGTGAAGAGGGATAGTTGCTCTTCTCCTGCTAACTATAAAAGGACACCACTTTGCAAGGTGCCTATACATATTTAGGCTTACCAGATCTCCAACCGGGACAGAGTGCTAGACCTTTAGGAGAAGGAATGTGGGCAGGTGTAGCTTGTTAAACCTTAGAGCACAATCCTTGAGTAGACATGCCTAGGATTGTGCTCTAAGGTTTAACAAGCTACACCTGCCCACATTCCTTCTCCTAAAGGTCTAGCACTCTGTCCCGGTTGGAGATCTGGTAAGCCTATACATATTAGTATGTATTAGTTAATACATACCAATACAGAAGCCTTCATCCAGTAGCTTTTCAAGTTCACCAGTAATTAGATTAAGGTGCTTCTCCCCAGAGCTGCTGACAGGTAGCTCCCCCAAACCCCTTAAATACTAGACCAGCAAGCTGTCCTGGTGCAACAACACATGTGTGTTGCATCAAGCTAGGGTCTCCACACTGCTCAGAAGAACCCCTGGAGCCCAGCCCCCCCAGCCACATCAGACACAGGGAGCTCTATTGCCCTTCCATCTCTCACTTCTTCAATATCCCTTTTGCCCTTCCCCACATCATAGGGACTGGGGTAAAAGAGCCTGGAACCCCTTCTCTAAACACTGCCCTGAGGGAACCAAATGCATGCCCCCCCAAACACCCACCCACCACAAATTAGGCACATGATACTAGACAGGTGTTAGGCTTTATTGCAATCTGAGAAAGGGGTATTATTTTTGGTGTGTGTACATCTATTTCTTCTATAATAAGCCCTCATAGTTGGAAGCTGCTTCCTTTCAGTCTCTTCTTTTTGCGGGGGTGGGAGGGACTCTCTGCATCACAGCACTTGCACCTGGTCCAAGATCCCTTTTACCAAGCAGAGCTGCGTCCTTCACATCCTGACCACATTCTCTCAAGGCTGCAGCAAGGGCTGGTCCCCCAGGTCTTTCAAGGGATATATTCATTGATCACACCCCCTTCTTCATCAGCTCTTTCAGTAACACACAGCTATCGTATGCTCAGGGCCTGGATGCCTCCCAGTAACCCAGTGATGAAATACCGGTACTGCCATTCCACTAGAAGTGCAGACTCAGCTAAGCCAACCCCCCTTCTTCACCCTTATAAATAACAGCATTGTATGTTGCGTTTTGCTTTTCCTACACAAACTCATTCTTCTGTATCTGCCCTTCTTTTGATTTTGATGTTGGTTCTCCCCCCCGGAAGATTTGGAAGAAGGAAAACTGTTTCTGGCAGACCAGACATTTTTGCTGCTGCTGCCGCTGCCACCATCCATGAGATTCAGGGCACCCCAAAGTGCCACTCACCCCACACCCTACCTGAGTAGTCCAAAGAGGCACTCTGTGCAATGGCTTCAGAGGTGCCCAGCCTCCCAAGTCTTGATCCAGGAGAAACGTTTCTTTCTGCATCAGGCCACCAAGAAACCTGCATCCTTCTTCCTATCCTAGGCCAGGAACAAGCTTTCCCATGCAGGCTGATCTGTTGCACCTGTTCAGCTGGGGTGGGGCATGGTCTGTATCCTGTGTGGAGCAACCTCCGTCCTTGCCTCAGCAGTGGGCCACCATTCACCAACTATTTTTACTGTGAAGTATCAAAATCCAGCACACATAGGGGGAACTGAGAGGTGGCAGCAGCGCCCATGGCTTCACAGTTGAGCCTTCTTGTGTCATTCAGTCGTGCAGAAATGTCTTGCCTTTAGGCAAGCGTTTGTGAGCCCTTGCAAGCGTCCCACTCAACCGCTCACAAAGGCTTCGGCTTTTGCAGCCGTTCACTTGGAACAGGCACAAAAGCTCGGCCCTATTTCACGCCCCAAACCAGAGGGCTTGTTGTGGATCTCTGCTTCCTTCCCACCCCTGGTTTTAGCCTCATGACAGCCCTGCGAGGTAAGCTAGTGATTGCCCAAAGGTGCTTCACAGCAGTGTGGATCTGAAGCCAGGATTTCTTGGCTTAGCCCAAGACTCTAACCACTGTGCCCAGCTGCCTTTCAAAATCCACTGAAGTCAGCAGAGCTCACTTCCAAGTAAATCTGTTCAGGATCAGGGGGCTCCTGGGTGCTTTTCCAGGCCTCCAGGCAGAAATGCACTTCTGCTCAGCCAGACATGAGATATTGCTCCCTGCCCCCCCCCCCCGGTCCTGGACTCTGGACTTGAGCTCAGCTCTTGCTTGTTCCAAAGTTCAGTATAATATGGGAGCCTCCCCCCCCTCCCCTGAATTCTTGAAGACAGCTCAGATGGAGAATCTATGCCTGCCTGGGAGCAAGCCCCATAGAACTCAGTGGGACTTGCTTCTGAGTAAACGTGTGCAGCATCTGTAAGCAGCCAAAGTGCAGCTTTGAGTTTTTAGCCAGTTTCACTGAGGCGTCAGGCTCTTAGTGCATCAAATGAAGCTGCGGAAGAAGCCTCTTTCCTTCGTTTTGGAAGAAATGGGTGCATGTCCCAAAAATAGGCGTCCCAGAAGAGACCTTCCCTCCTGTGTGTGAGAGAGAGAAGGGGAATGCTTCACTTAAGATGGTGCTGGCCACCTGCACTGCACATCTGTGTATCAGAAGAGGCTTTCTCTTCCATGCAGATGAGAAACGGGAGGACCTCTTCCAAGATGGCACCAGACACCCAATGGCACTGCATGGTGCATGCATCCGTATGTCGCTACAGGCACCAGCTTAAAAGAGGCATTGCTTCCTGTGTGTGAGAACAGGGGGAATGCCTCTTCCAAAATGACTTCAGCGGCTATCACCATTTGCTTAGTGCAAATACTGTATTAAAATAGCTAAGTAGATTTTTTAGACCAGAGTGTCGCCTTGGTGGATGATCTACGCCAAGGACTGGACAGAGAGAGTGCGTCCCTGTTGGTTCTGCTGGACCTCTCAGCGGCTTTCGACACCATTGACCATGGTGTCCTTCTGGGCCGACTGGCTGAGCTGGGGGTCGGGGGCACCGTTCTGCGGTGGTTCCGCTCCTACTTGGCAGATAGGTCCCAGATGGTGGTGCTGGGGGATGCCTGTTCGGCATCCTGGCCCTTGAGGTGCGGGGTGCCACAGGGTTCCATCTTGTCCCTCATGCTATTTAACATCTACATGAAACCGCTGGGAGAGGTCATCCGGGGATTTGGAGTGGGGTGCTATCAATATGCTGATGACACCCAGCTCTATCCTTTCCACCTGATTCCAGGGTGGCTGTTGACGTTCTGGAGCACTGCCTGGAGGCGGTTGGGACCTGGATGAGGGCTAATAAGCTGAAACTAAACCCAGACAAGACAGAGGTTCTCCTGGTCCGGAAATCCACGATGCAGGTGCTAGAGTATCGTCCTGCTCTGAAGGGGGTTGCACTCCCTCTGAAGGAGCAGGTCCACAGCTTGGGGGTCTGCCTGGATTCGCAGCTGCTCCTGGATTCCCAGGTGGCGGCTGTAGCCAGGGGGACCTTTGCCCATCTTCGGCTGGTGCGCCAGCTGCGACCATACTTGGATCGTGCAGACCTGACCACAGTGATCCATGCCATGGTGACGTCGCAATTTTTTGGGTTCCAAGATCACTGCAGATGGAGACAGCAGCCATGAAATTAAAAGACGCTTACTCCTTGGAAGGAAAGCTATGGCAAATTTAGATAGCATAATAAAAAGCAGAGATATCACCATGCCAACAAAAGTTCGTATAGTCAGAGCGATGGTGTTCCCAGTAGCAATGTATGGTTGCAAGAGTTGGACCATAAGGAAGGCAGGAAGGCTTGGTGGGATGTGGTTCATGGGATCACGAAGGGTCGGACACGACTTAACGACTGAACAACAACAACAATGCGCTCTACGTGGGGCTGCCCTTGAAGACGGTTCGGAAACTGCAATTAGTGCAGAATGTGGCGGCCCGTGTAGTTACTGGGGGTAGGTGGTTCGACTCTGTCGGGCCGCTTCTTCAACGGCTGCACTGGCTGCTGATTCGTTTCCGGGCCCAATTCAAAGTGCTGGTTTTGACCTTTAAAGCCCTATACGGCCTGGGGCCAGGATATCTGAGAGACCGCCTACTTCCATATATTCCGGCTCGTCTCCTTAGGTCATCAGAGAAGGCACTTTTGCGGGTACCATCGCCCAGGGAGGTGCGAGGGGCGGCAGCCAGAAATAGTGCCTTCTCAGTAGTGGCACCAACCCTATGGAATTCCCTGCCTCTTGACTTACGTACTGCTCCCTCCTTGGAGACCTTCCGGCGAGGCCTGAAAACTTTCCTGTTTAAGGAAGCCTTCTGAGTCCTTGCCTTTTTTAACATCCTGCTGGTACAGGTGGAGTGCTGCTGTTTTTTATGCTCTTGTTTTAATTGTAATTTGATCTGTTTTTATTAAATTTTAGATGATGTTTTTACTAGTTTTTGTGAATTGTTTTTATTGTTTTAAATGTGATTATTTTTTGTATTGTTTTGTATTCCTTTCCCATGTTCTAAGCCGCCTTGGGTCCCTTCGGGGAGAAAGGCAGGGTAAAAATATTGCAAATAAATAAATAAATAAATAAATAAATAAATAAATAAATAAATAGCGAAAGCTTTCATGGCCAGCGACAATTTTACAAGAAATAGGAAACACGGGTTTCGATGCCATGTAAGAAAATGTATTTAACAGAACACAAAACACACAACGTTTCGTCCACTTCTGGTGGACGTCTTCTGCTGTACAGCAGCACCGTGCTAGCAAGATGTAAAATGCACTGGGTGCCACTAAAGAAGGCTGTGTCAAACTGTAGTAATCTAGGCTGTGACCTGAAATAACCCTGCAAGAATGTAACTCAGAGGTGCCTGAGGCAGTGCTGTAACTACTTGGAGTGCTCTTTCTTATGTAATATGGGAAGCCAGATTTTATCTATGAAAGACAGCTCATGCTGTCTGTTCGTGAGATCTTGGTTTTTTGTCTGCTTATTTGTATTGCTTCATGGTTACTTCTTTGTCTATTCTCAGAAACGTTGATTAAACACTTTGTCTTCTCAAAATGAATAGTATGACCTGTATTTTTTGCGTGGTCTGCCACAGCTGATCGTTCTGCCTGAAGCAATCTGGTGGCTCTCTTGTGCTCTGTAACTCTGGTGGCAATAGGACGTTTTGTAGTGCCTATATAATCCTTCCCACATTCACATGGGATGCTGTAGACCAGGGGTTCTCAACCTTTGGAGGCCCGGGTACCCCCTATCACGGTCCAATTTTCTGAAGTACCCCCTGCTAATTAACTGCTAATTAATTGGATTGATAAATTAATTAATTAGGTAATTAATCGTTAAATAAAAAAGTACTAAAACAAATTTAAATGTGAAAAAATGTCTTATTTAACTCTGTCTGTCTGTGAGTGAGTGAGATGCAAGGATCTCTTTTTTCTCCAAGTTACACTTCCCAAAATCAGCTCCTCCCTCCCCCACCCCACCAAAGTACATTTTCCAAAGTACAAAACTAAGCCCAAAACCAAAATCAGAGAGAAAATAATTAAAATTTAAAATCCATGTTAATTAACAATTAGCTGCTGATGGGACAGATAAAGGGCAGGACTTGGCGTACCCCCAGCAAGAGGTCCGCGTACCCCTAGGGGTACCCGTACCACAGGTTGAGAACCTCTGCTGTAGACCCCAGGATTCGACAGAGGGGGTCTCGGATCTTTGGGGTTGCAAAGTAGTTGTTCCACTTTAACTGTTGGTTTAAAAATCGTCCTTATGTTAAAATGCCCAAAAACCCTAGCTATTTTATCTGTTGTTCCTTTAATAAAAGGTAACACCAGCCAGCTTTCATCTTTTTCTGTAGTCTTATCTGCAACCGTCTTGACTGTCATTTTTTTATGGTGTTTGCTCCAGGCCCTATCAATTTGTAATTTGCTGTAGCCATTAGCTCTCAAGGATTCGTAGATGGTCTTTTTCTCTAATGATAAAGAAGGGGCATCACAAACATGTATGGCTCGGTAGATCAAAGAATTGATCAATGAGCCTTTTTTTTGCTGGGTGGTGATTGGAGGTTTGATGTAAGTATCTACCAGTATGAGTAGGTTTTCTATAGACAGAATGGGCGCATGTAAAGTCCTCTTTCCTGGTGACCAGGACATCCAGAAACGGGAGAGAGCCATCGACTTCAAGTTCCTTAGTAAACTGTATTGCTGGGCAAAGACTGTTCAAGTGATTTAAAAAATTCAACAGTTCAGCATCTCCATACTCCCAAACGCAAAAAACGTCATCAACATATCTTAACCAAATTTCAGGCCGGTTCTTAGCTGTTTGTAGAGCCTGTTTCTTGAAGGATTCCATAAAAAGATTCGCCACCACTGGGCTTAGTGGATTTCCCATTGCAACCCCCTCTTTCTGTTCCCGGAACACACCTTCCCACAGGAAATAGGTAGACCAGAGGCATCTCGTTGGTCACTGTGAGGAAACTGGATGTGGAACAAAGTGGACCTTTTGGTCTGAGCTAGCAAGGTTCTTCTGGTGTTCCTATTAGCCGTTAGGAATGGAACCTCCATATTCCGAAGCAGTCAACCTCAGAACACCAGATGCTGGAGAGATCAAACTGTGAAGGATTGTTGCCTTCAGGCCCTGCTTGTGGGCCTCCCATGGAAGCATTCTGGTTGATCCCTGAGAGAAAGAGGATGCTGAACAAGGTGGACCTTTCAGTCTGATCCAACAGGGAAACATTTACGTTTTGAAAAAGTCTGTTGCTTAGTTACGGGGGGGGGGGAGACTTTTAATCAGTGCAAAAGCTTTTGAATCTAAGAATCTCTCTGACGACTTAACAAATGCTTGCGCTGTCCCTGTAAATAAACTGTAAGTCCTGCACTTCTGGGTTTGACAACAGTGCGCAAGGAGCTTGGCAAGGAGGGGAATGATCTGCATCTCACTCCAGTGAGCAGGGAGCAGCTCATCACAGCTCACATCAGAGGCTTGCATTAGCGGTGGGTTGAAGGGAGGCACCAGTGGTGGCAACAGACTCAGGGTGAAAGGCACCCCAAATCCCCTGCTGCAACCTGCATCAGCTGGCCTCATGGATGGGCCAGCCCTGCTAACAGTGCAGCAAGTTGGGTGGAGGTGCCTTCCATAAGGAGACTGGAGGTGGGAAGGGGGGGTGTCGAGGCAGCGAAAGGGGCGGTATCGGCAGCAGCAGCTCCTATACCCCTTCTCGGCCCTGATCTATGCAGGTCCATTTGGGAGCACAGGTCCCTGGCACAGGTCTGAGTATACCCAGTGGAGCAGCAAAGGCTTACCCAGGGGCAAGGGGACAAATGTTATCTTACTTTGCAGAGGCCTTCGCAGCTTGAAACTCCCCCGCGGGATGCCGCTCGTGCCACGTTGCCATGGTTGCATGCATCAGCGCCGGGGCAATTATGCTGGATTGGGTTGTGGGCCTCTGAAACAACCCCCCAGGCCCAGGCGGGCTGGGAACTACCAGAGACAGTCCTCGGTTTAAGGGGTTAAACTTGCTCTTGCACCAGCCTGAGTTTGACTGCTCTGGACTTAGACCAGAAAAAATATACCGATTTGGCAAAACATGGAAATAACAACCACCAAAAAAATGCTGTCAAAAAGTCAGCTCTGAGAAGGAAGTGGACATGTGTATGTACAAAGGAGACCAGCTGTTTAAGTCTCTGTTGTAAAGCCCCTATTTTGCATGCAGGAAGGGCTGGGAAAGACTCTTCTCTGCTTGAAACCCCAGAAAACTGCTGCCAGCCGGTGCCACTTTGTCTCTCAAGCCGCGCACAAAACAGGACCACCTAACCTCTGCACCAGGACCTGGGAGGGCTTTTCCCATTGTTGTTTTCCCATTGTGGGCCCCTCTTCCGAAGTTACACCCTTTCCTCCAAAGAAGTAAATAAACCTGGCCCCTGCTGCACAACTGGGAATATGATATAATGACCAAGACTTTCGTGGTCAGAATGCTGAAATTCAATGTGCATTTTTGGGCTTTTAAACCATGGTCTGCATGAACTTGCTCTTCCTGACATTTCACTCTGAACTGTGCAGAGCATTCTCAAAGGAAAGACTGGCCCACAACCAGTAGTTGTTGACATAGGTACTTCTTGGAAACTGCAACTTTAAGCGAAACAACTTCCCAGCGGCGGAACTTGGGCGGAGCGCGTGGAGCAGCAGCTCCAGGCGCTCGGGCGGACGGGGGGCGAACTCGGCGAGGGCGGGGGGCGCACTCGGTGCGGGGGGAGAACTTACCGTCGTGTCGTCGTGGCCCTCCCTCTCTCCCTCCCTGGAGCCCGTTCGGCTCCAAAATGCCTTCAAAACTGGCGGGGGGGGCGCGTCGACGTGACGCGACGCAGGCCCCGCCCCCACGCGCCGGGCACCGGGAGGGCGTCCGTCATTTCTGAATGAAACCTATTTTACCATAGGCTAATTCAGTGTTTCCCAAACCTTTTCGACCCACAGCTCCCTTGACCACTGGTGACCCTTGGCCGCGGCTCCCCATTACATTATGTTGATGCCTGCCAATTGGCATTGCACTGATTTCCGAGAGGGTTCCGTGGCACTCCACAAGGCGCCCCTGGCTGGTATCCGCAGCTCTCCTGGGAGCCATGCCTCCCAGTTTGAGAACCACTGGAATTGATAAATGTAAACATCCTTGTGGCATTTTCCCATCAACTAAACAAAAGGACTTTTAAGTGAGGACTTACTCTGCCTTGGAAGGTGCCAATTATCAGCACATGCTGTCAACTGACTGTTAATAACTCCTCAAGTAGGCTCTTGTTGTTCCGAGAATTCTCCCTTAAAGGAGACAAGAGAATTATTGTGTTTCAACATCTCGTTGTGTCCTACCCTTCACGATCCGCTAGCTTTGTTATTAGTAATGCTATCTAAGGCCCACTTGACTTCACTCTCTAGGATGTCCGGCTCTGGGCTTTGGCCTTGCAGCAGGAAGCAAAAGCAATTCAAAGAGTTCTGTTTGATCCTTCCCAAACCAATATGCCGTCCATTGTCCAGGACAGGTAGGTCTGCCAGCCTGGCCCAGGAACACAAGTTGTTTGCCCTCCCTCATTCTTCTTGCCAGAAGACTCATTCTTGGACTCATTCTTCTTGCCAGAAGACAATGACGGGCTATTTGTTCATGGGCAGGATGTATCCTGACTATGCCAAGACACCCTTTGTCCTCCGAGGCAATCGACCTTTCAATCCTCACCTTTTCCAAAGGCAGGCTTTGAGCAATGATGGTAAGAGTAACTCTGAGAATGTGCAGAGTGCTCTTTGCTTCATGGTATAATCACACAGTCCCCACCCCAAAGCCAGGGTTAGGGGGCTTCAATTTAATTAGTTTGCTCCTGTTCCGCTTTTCACCCTGATAATTGTGCCTTCGGTATACAGTATTTACGGTATACAGTATTTACATGGAAAACAGTTTCCATTGGAGGCAGTTTCTTTTTGCGTGGCGTTTTATTGACCCACACTTGCGCTCCTGCACATCATGCTCCACCAGAAGAGGCTTGCTACAACTGTATGCAAAAACACAAAGCACCAGAGCGGGACAAAAGAAGATGAGAGATGGATAGAGAGAACTGATACTTCTTGTGCAGGGCTTCGGCCCACCCTGTGCTCATAACATGTCTGGTTCTCCACCCTCACCCCTTGCAGAAGACCCTGGGAGGGAAGAACCTCTTCCAAGAAAGATTCACCCAGACACCCCACAATGGCCCTTCTCTCAACTCAGTGGGCCTCACCAAGTGCCAGCACTGAGTCCTGGGCCCCCAGGCAAAGCCCTGCACTGGGGCCCCGCATGGGGGCACTCTCTGCCCATTCCCTGATGCTGCAGTGGGCAGTGGGGGGCACTGTCACCAGAGGGTTCGGGGTTGGCCCAGCCAAGAACTGAGCCACGACATTTTTTTGGGAAATTTTGGAAATATATGACTATTTTAGTGGTCCAGCCCCTTTTTCATAAGAGCTTTTATTGCTATTTTTGTACTTTGCTCTGTCTTTTTTCTTTTTTTTTTAGCTTTTTAAGCGTGTTTAGATTGGATTGTTTTTTAGAGTTTTATTATATTTACTGTTTTATGATTTATATGTACTTTGTATTTTTATGACTGTACTGTATATTGTAAGCCGCTTTGGGTCCCCCCCATGGGGGAGGCAAAGCGGGATATAAATTATTATATTTATATTTAATATTATTATAAATAGATGATGATGATGATGATGATGATGATGATGATGATGATAGAGATTTTCTCACTCGCACGCACAGACTCACACAACCAGAGCAAAAGCCAAAAACCACCATTAGAAATTCGGTTGTGAAACTGCAAGCAAACTCTTCACAACCAAACCTTGTGATACAACAGATGAGGTTTTGTGGGTTTACGTTTAGAAATCTTGGACGTTACGTGATCCTTTTGTATAAGAAACTTGTTTCTTGTTGCTGCAAAAACATGATCTCCGTCTGGATTTCCTCCCATGAAAAATGTGCTCTTAGACATTTTCCTGTGCAAGCGCACATTTTATTTCTCCCCAAATCTTCCTCTCCCCATATTATTTGTTTCTTTGTTTAGGAACAACCAGCATTTGTACAGTCTCATCCAAAGCATGCATGAGCTCAGCAACGCTTGCATACGCTCAGTGGAGCAGGCTGGTTGGCATCATCATGCAGCCCATGTTGAGAAAGACTGAGTGACTTGCTGAAGACCACCCAGTGAGTTCTCCGCTGCAGCGAGACCGGAACTCAGAACTTCTGGATCACAGCCTTAGCCACTTTACCACACAGTCTCATTTGCACTCCATTAACCTTTTTGTTTTCTGTCCCTCCTGCTTCAGTCTTGCTCAGCAATTAAAGCGTACCCAGCGAAAAGCATTGGACCTAATGCATTTCATTTTTGCAACATCATTCTGCAAAAAAGGTGCTTCCTTCCTGGTGCCAGGAAAACAAACTGCTACCATCAACCCAGCGGGTTCTCCCTTCCCCTGCTCCCGGCCCCAAGGATTCCTTGCTTTAGAAAACAGGGGCCTGGATCAAACAGCCCTGCAATGTGTGTTCCTTGCACCCGAGGAAGCTGCTGGTTTCCAGCTAGCAGCTTCTAGTTCTGCATGACACACGGGCTCTTTTGAGACAGAGGGGAGCCATTTGTGATGTGTCATCCGAGGGTGCTGCTAATCTAGAACAAAACCAGACAGACCTCGCTGCTGCTGGCTGCCCCCCAGCCTTTGCAAATGAGCCAACCAACCTTGTTCAAGGCACTATCATTTAAAGCCACAGGTCTTGGGAGATGCAGAAAGCCCTGGAGACATCATGGCATGAAAAGAGACTTGAAATGTTCACCCGGAGGAGAACCCTGGGCTGGGTGCCTGGCTGAAGTCTCCTCCTCTCCCAAGCAGCTCAGAAGGTCCTTTTCGGCTCTGCAAAGTCCATAACAAAGCATTTCCCTGCCAATCATTAATCCAAAACCCAGTGGCTGGCATCTTACAGACGGTTCTCAGCCTAAGCACTGCTTTCTTGCAGAGGGACGGCTCCTACACCCCCCCCCCCCATCGTGAGACAGAACTGGAGTTAGGCAGGAACGCGGATTGGCGCAAGGCTATGGGCAGAACTATTCAGACTCGTCTTTGAAACTTATGAAACTCATCGCCACAAGATGCAGCGACGGCCGCCAGATGAGAAGGCTTCGAGCAAGCAAACAACAAGCAGAGGAAAGAACAAGGGATAGGGCAGATTCTCAACGCGGTGAGATATTTTTAGAAAACCCGACTGCCAAGTTCAGAACTGCATGTCTTTCACCGAGCAGACATGCCCGACAATGGATTTTCCAAATCCAGAGAACACTCCCTCAAGACTTAAGTCCGATGCGACCATTTGATGTTCATGATTAAATAATCGCCTGCACGTCAGAACTGGCATAGCACTGTTGGTTAAGAGGCTGAGGTGCCAGGCAGGCCTTCCCCAGTTTGAAGCTTGCCTTGCTAGCTAGCCTTAGGCAAGCCAATCCCTTCAGGGATGATGATAATATTACTGACCTGCAAGGTTCAGGCCAAGTGTGTGCATGATGCGCTTGGTATGATGGCCTTTGGCTGGGAACCATGAAAGCAAAATAGATGAGCCTCCATGGGCAGGAGCAGTATACTTCCAAACAGCAGTTGCCGGGGTCAAACAGAGGGGTCTGCCACCTTCATGCCATAAGTGCATAAAGCCAGAAGCAGCAATCACACAGCCCGCCGAGCGTGTCACTATATGAAGAGAGTGAGACCCACATTCTCTGCCAAGAAACTGAAAAAACAAGTCTGACTTCCTCTGAATCAGAAACAGTTCCTAACTGTGTGGTGGCTTTACAGTTACCTTCGACCACTTATTCTTCTTTTGTTAAGTGTGTCTCTCCCCCCCCCCCCCCCGTGCATTGATAAAGCATCAAAAAGCCACTGGCTCAACTACCTTTGGGATTTTTGCACATGGGTCCTGGATCTCCGCGGGATGTAGGCACTGAACACCTGCGTCGTTCAGAGTTCAGAACCGGGCGATTCAGGGGGAGGAAGGAGAGTCTGGGTTTCCTGCTGGGGGGTGGGAGGGCTTGTAGTCGCTGGGAGGTGGCTGCTTCCTTCTTCGGGGCAAAACATGTGGCCGTTTTCAAAAACAGAACAAAACCCACTGCCAGCCTAGACAAGGTAGGCTATGAGCAGCGGGAGAGAGAGAGAGAGAGAGAGAGAGAGAGAGAGAGAGAGAGAGAGAGAGGCTTCCTCCCAGCTGTTTACAGAGCACAAGATGCTACTTAAGAAGTAGCCCTCATTAATATCCCTCAGAGCATTTAGGGTCCAGAATGGCTGGGTGAGAGCAAGGCCCATCAGCTCGTGGGGTGGGGCTGTCTTGCGGAGGCAGAGACTGTGCACAGTCCAAGCTTCAATCGCTGGACTTTCCAGAAAGGACTGGAGCCCCAGGAGGTTGCCGCCACTAGGCCTGACTCAGTGGAAGCCGTTTCCTACGTTCAGATGACAGACCTTGCGCCAGCACCCATTGCCACCTCCTGCTGCAACTCCAGTCTGAAGAAACTGGTTCTGTTACTCACTGTCTATAGCAGGGGTGGCCAAACTGTGGCTCCTGAGCCACATGCGGCTCTTTGACCTATAATGCGCGGCTCCCGGAAATATGTTGGCTGAGCTCCTTTTTGCATCACAATTAATATAAAAGGTAAATAAGAAATTTTTCAAGCTCTATAATAATTATTTACCAGGTATAAACTGAGAGTCCACTGGATTAAAATATAAGTTTAGTGTTAATGGTGTAGCGGAATTTTTAAGCACATGAGAATTAATAGGACCAGGAAGACTGGTGAACAAGGAAAAAGTATGGGTTTATTTGTTACGCAGCGCAGTGGACAGCACCCCCCAGGAGGGGAACTGACCCTTTGCTCCATGTGAGAACAGTTTTTATACATTTCCAAGCAGAATATCACATGGTTGCTGAGAATGTGCATAGTCACAGAGTCGTACAGGAAAAACAAGAGACTTTTGATTTACATTTTACAGAACACAATGGGAACAATAGTGAGCTGAGCTAGTCAGAGGACCCTTGATGGTCCTTGATGGTCCTTGATGGTCCGATCCTTGAGTTCTGGGAGACTTAATTGAGTTAGCTCTGGGAGTCTCCCTGCACCCAGAGTCAGCCTAATGTGTATGCTCTCCTTGAAAGGAGGAAAGATTAAGTTTGCCAAATGTGGGGTTTTTCCTGTGACCTGGGGAGGCATATATGAACAGAAACCAGGAAAATATTTTTCTGCATCAGTCCCTTCTTTGTTACTGAGTATCTAAATTTCTCAGTAACACCAATTAGGTAATATTAATTCTTGCCAGTTCTAACATCCAGACATATTAGCCATAGATTTTTGTGGGACTTATTGCAGGATCGTGAAATGCTGTGTGGCAACCCTGTTGGAAAAAGCACTTAGCCTGCCAGGGTAAAACCTCAAGATGTAGTGAAAGCAAGACATCATAGTTACAAAGAGAAAACAGCAGCATCACAAGCATTTCTACTCAGTTATGTCCAACAAACCCCTTCCCAAAGTCCATTTTCCCCATCTTTGGTGAGGTGGCTCTGGTTCCTTAGCCAGGAAGATAGTTGTTCTGCAACTTCTGGAATGGAAGACAAACATGCAAGTTAACACAAGGGGCATGTTCTTCTTGTGTTAGACTGAGATTGCAGGCATGACATTGTCCACAAAGTTTTCTTTCCAATCCAACTGGCCAGAATGTATAAGCAAACTGAATGCAAGCTCTTAGTTGCTCCAAGAGAGATTGCCATTTCAAAAGAGTGCTGAAAACACTTCATTGTCCAGAGTGTATGCAGAGTGCAGAGTGCGAGTTCCAGAGCATGTGAAGATAGCAAAGCAACAAATGTCTTTAACGATAACTAGTGGCACTCTTCAAGCATAAACAAAGATAGCTCATAGAGTGAATAATTGTCAATAAATGTTCAGGCAAGGAGGGTAAAGTTTTCCCCAACAGTAGTTGTTCATTGGTGAACAGGGAGACAGGTGGAGGCATCTCTGGAAGGTAAGTCTGGGCAGCAGGTACGCAGAAACAAGGTGTGCAGGAGCCAGGGCAAGGGCATAACAGCCTTGTGTCGTGAAAACTGATGCAAGGGAGCCTCATTGGGCTGTTTGCTGCTGCTGCTGCTGCTGCTCGACACAGGTACCAGTGGTGCTCCAGGTCTGTAGATAGGGCCCAGTGTGGCTGAAGTCTTGGGCCTGGTCACACTCGCATGGAGGCTGTCCTTGCAGATGGCTGATGTCCTTTGAAATCCAGCAACATCCTGGGACCAAGTTCCTTTCCCTCCTCACAGGGCTGTTGTGGTACTTCTCCTGGCCTGATGTGAGGCACAGGTCTGATGTAGGAATGTGGTGGTTTTCCTTCCTGCAGTAAGATAGATTTTCTCCGAAATGCAAAACACAACTGGTTATAACGCTATTATTTTTCAAATTACACTTTCTTTTCCTTTTTGGTTGGCGGGTGGCAAGGGCCACTGGGATAGTGGACTTCAGCTGTTAAAATTAAATTACCAAATTAAATTACTAATTACCAAATCAAATTAGTACCTTCCCCCCTTTTTGTTCAAAATGGTATACGAAGTGGCCATGCAGAACAAAAGTTACAGCAAAATAAATCTAGGACCACAATAGATGCTTGTTGGGGTCCCTAGGATAACCTGTGAATATAATGAGATAAAAACAAAGGAATCACAAAGAAACTCTCACACGGTCCTGAGTGCAGTCTGTGAACCTGGTTGTAGAGAAATGGCTCACAACTTTAAAAGTATTTATATGAGAGAGAGAGAGTTGGCCACTCTTATAAAATGGTGTCAAGGTTGTACTGGCCCACCTCTGATCCAGTCCTGGGGGCTAAGTTGCAGTACCTTTTGTTGGCTCCTGCGGCTATAAAGAAAACAAAATATGAAAAGCAGTCAAACAGGCCAGGTTCAACCAGTGGCCAGGAGCCTAAGAAGTGCTCAGCAGGAGCAAAATCTCAGAGAGAGAGAGAGAGAGAGAGAGAGAGAGAGAGAGAGAGAGAGAGAGAGAGAGAGAGAGAGAGAGAGAGAGAGAGAGAGAGAGAGAGAGCTGTAGCGGAATTTTAAGCAGACTGATAATTAATAGGACCAGGAAGACTGGTAAACAAGGGAAAAGTATGGGTTTATTTGTTACGCAGCGCAGTGGACAGCCCCAGTTGGGGAACTGACCCTTTGCTCCATGTGAGAACAGTTTTTATACATTTCCAAGCAGAATATCACATGGTTGCTGAGAATGTGCATAGTCACAGAGTCATACAGGAAAAACAAGAGACTTTTGATTTACATTTTACAGAAAACAATGGGAACAATAATGGGCTGAGCTAGTCAGAGGACCCTTGATGGTCCTTGATGGTCCTTGATGGTTCGATCCTTGAGTTCTGGGAGACTTAATTGAGTTAGCTCTGGGAGTCTCCCTGCACCCAGAGTCAGCCTAATGTGTATGCTCTCCTTGAAAGGAGGAAAGATTAAGTTTGCCAAATGTGAGGTTTTTCCTGTGACCTAGGGAGGCATATATGAACAGAAACTAGGAAAGTATTTTTCTGCATCAGTCCCTTCTTTGTTACTGAGTATCTAAATTTCTCAGTAACACCAATTAAACAATATTAATTCCTTGCCATTTCTAACATCCAGACATGTTAGCCATTGATTTTGGTGGGACTCATTGTAGGATCGCGAAATGCTGTGTAGCAATCCTGTTAGAATAAGCACTTAGCCTGCTAGGGTAAAACCTCAAAGCATAGTGAAAGCAAAACATCATTGCTACAAAGAGAAACAGCAACATCGCAAACATTTCTACTCAGTTGTGATCCAACAAACCCCTTCCCAAAGTCCATTTTCCCCATCTTTGGTGAGTTGGCTCTGGTTCCTTAGCCAGGGAGATAGTTGTTCTGCAACTTGTGGAATGGAAGACAAACATGCAAGTTAACACAAGGGGCATGTTCTTCTTGTGTTAGACTGAGATTGCAGGCATGACATTGTCATAAAGTTTTCTTTTCAGTCCAACTGGCCAGAATGTATAAGCAAACTGAATGCAAACTCTTAGTTGCTCCACAAGAGATTGTCATTTCAAAGAGTGCTGAAAATGTTTCATTGTCCAGAGTCTATGCAGAGTGAGGGTGTTCCAGAGCACGTGAAGATAGCAAAGCAACAAATGTCTTTAACGATAACTAGTGGCACTCTTCAAGCATAAACAAAGATAGCTCATAGAGTGAATAGTTGTCAATAAATGTTCAGGCAAGGAGGGTAAAGCTTCCCCCATCAGTAGTTTGTTGGTGAACAGGGAGACAGGTGGAGGCATCTCTGGAAGGTAAGTCTGGGCAGCAGGTACGCAGAAACAAGTTGTGCAGGAGCCAGGGCTAGGGCATAACGGCCTTGTATCGTGAAACTGATGCAAGAGAGCCTAGTTAGTCTGTGTTGCTGCTGCTGCTGCTCGACACAGGTACCAGTGGTGCTCCAGGTTGGTAGATAGGGCCCAGTGTGACTGAAGTCTTGGGCCTGGTTGCACTGGTGCGGAGGTTGTCCTTGACCTTACAGATGGCTGATGTCCTTCGAAATCCAGCATCATCCTGGGACCAAGCTCCTTTTCCCTCCTCACAGGGCTGTTGTTGTGGTGCTTCTCCTGGCTTAATGTGAGGCACAGGTCTGATGAAGGAATGTGGTGGTTTTCCTTCCTGCAGTAAGATAGATTATCTCCAAAATGCAAAACACAACTGGTTATACACAATTATTTTTCAAATTACACTTTCTTTTCCTTTTTGGTTGGGAGGTGGCAAGGGCCACTGGGATAGTGGACTTCAGTTGTTGAAATTGAATTACCAAATTAAATTACTAATTACCAAATCAAATTAGTACCTTCCCCCCTTTTTGTTCAAAATGGCCTACAAGGTGGCCATGCAGAACAAAAGTTGAAGCAAAATCAATCTAGCACACAATATATGCTTGTTGGGGTCCTAGGGTAACCTGGGAATATAACAAGATAAAAACAAAGGAATCACAAAGAACATCTCACAGGGTCCTGAGTGCCGTCTGTGAACCTGGTTGTAGAGAAATGGCTCACAAACTTTAAAAGTATTTATATGAGAGAGAGTTGGCCACTCTTATAAAATGGTGTCAAGGTTGTACTGGCCCACCTCTGATCCAGTCCTGGGGGTTAAGTTGCAGTACCTTTTGTTGGCTCCTGCGGCTATAGAGAAAACAAAATATGAAAAGCAGACAAACAGGCCAGGTTCAACCAGTGGCAGGAGCCTAAGAAGTGCTCAGCAGGAGCAAAATCTCAGAGAGAGAGGGCCAACTTGACAATCAAGAAAATAAAAAGACAAAATATATACATCACTTAACAAACAATAGCATTAAAAACTTGGGGTTTTGGGGTGTCCTTACGCTAGCTATGCCTCCTCGAAGGTACAATGATCTTGCGCAATTGTGTCTCCCAACCCCTAAACCTCAAGCTGTTCCCAGCTCCGTGGGGGAGCAACTAATGCTAGGACTATCTAACTAAAGTGATAGTGAGGCTATTTTAAAACAGGGGAACCAAACAGACATGCTTCAGTATCTGGACACAGCAGGAGTCCCCTCAGCAGATCCAGGAACAGGGGAAAGATTACTTAGGTGGCCTGCCTGGTGGGGTTGGCGTTGGAAGGAACTCCATGTATGCTCAGGCTCTACTGGTTCCTGCGGTACTAAAACAAATTAGGCAAGAGGTGAGGTACAAATCAAAGGTTGCTGGGTACTTATTTCTCAGGCCACCAGGAGAGAAGAGAGGAAAAACCCCAAATGACAGGCCTTTCTTTTACAAAAGGCAAAGTGGCAGAGAGATAAAGAAATATGAACCCAGGGAACAAGACTGAGAAATACAAACAGTAAAACAAAGACCAAGCTGTTGGACTGATGTGTCAAGCAAATGGGAAATGGTGGTGTCCCACTTCGCAGGGGCAGCGTTTGCAGATCTCACTGCGCACATCAGTTGTTTTTCCTTCCTGTGCTGAAACAAACAATGTTGATACCATAAAGGAAGAAATGAATAAAAACCCAGGCTAGGTATCTTAGCACTATAAAGGCAACATAGAACACAAAAAAAGTTTTGGGGAAAAGATAGACGGCAAGCCTTATTGAAACCTTATCGTGAGACAAATAAGGGTTTTTCCAGTGCAGGGGCTCACACACATGTAAGATAATTGCAGTGGTAGAAACAGGCTTTTTAATAACAATAGTGTGGAGACCAACTGAACTGCACTCTGCACGTGCTCAGGGGCAAGTGTAAACGTTGCTTCCAATGATGCCATCTTCTTGGAGGACACACAATTCAAAGCAGCAGAGGCACCTGTGGTACTGAAAACTTTGTTTAACCAAATAAATTTGTTATGGTTATGGAGACTTTTTTTTTAATCAAAAATAGATTACTAATTATGGATTCTCAGGCATAAGGCAAACAAAAGTCATGATTTAACTGAATGCAAGGTGTTATAGAATACAGAGTGAATACATAGCAAGTCCAAGCAGTTAAATATTTTTTTTTAAAAAAAACAACAAAATGTCAGGGTTTTAGTATCATGATGAATGAGCACTATTGCAGTCATATGCAAGGGCTGCAGCACTTGATGCTGAGTCTTCCTGCTTCACCCTTCTGCCTGCTAGATAGGAAGCAAATTGGAGAAAAGATTCCCTATTCATGTTGCAGGATAGACTGCTACTGCTCATGGAGGCTCCATTGAATATCTTGTAAAAACCTTCTAAGTTGGTTAGGGACATAACATAATTTTTTGAACATGAACAGAATTCCTAAAACAGAGTTAAACCTTGGAAAAAATAGAATTAGGCAACATCAAACTCAGAAATTTTGTTTAATTCATGCAACCTCTTAAATTACCTTTTTGTTTGTGAGGGCTGTTGTGCCCATGGGAAGAAAGCAAACATGATTAACATTTACCAATTTACTAACATTTACCAACATTTTCCAGTTAGACTCCAATTTATAAGGATTATTGCATTTTTAAATAGTTCTTTCATTTTGGTGATGTTAGGTGTGCACTTGCACACAAGCATTAAGTTTCAAAGCATAGTCAATTACCGTTGGAGACACAAAATATTACCCCTTCATTTTCCAGGGGTACCCATACATAGTTACTAATTTTTTTTGGGGGGGGGGATTTGTGCACAGATACCAGCATGGTCTGGTAGGAGAAAAGACATTTTTGGAAGTTAAATTTTCAGTTAAATCTCAGGAGAAAAGGTTCAGGTGATCAAACTGATCCTTAATTCCCTTCTTTGGCCAAAACAAAGTAGGTAAAAACAAAATACTTTTCCTCCTAGGACCTATGCAATTTTTATAAGACAGACACATAATAACACAAAACATGAAAATGACACACAAGCATATAGACAAGGGTACAAATAAATAAATGTAGACACTTATCAGACAGGCACTTGGCCATTCTTTCCTTTGTCTCCCCTTCCCCAGGCAATATTTCCTGAGGGGGAGGATGCAATGGAATAGGAGCTCCAAATTCAGAGGCCTGTTTGTTCATATTATCCTTTTTACATTCTTAGGAAGAAAAGCTTCCTTTTTGTCCAGGACTTTTTTTTTGTAGAAAATACATTTTCAGGATTATAGAAAACGCATGAAAAAGGGGCGCTGAGGGGATAAATTGTTAGCCTGATTTAGCAGTTTTTTTTTCCTTTTTGGCTGGGACTCTGGACAGGTATCTGCTTCCTGTGCCAGGATTATTTTAACCTGGGCTTGTAAATTTTCATTTTTGGCACATTCCTTTTAATATAATTTCCAATATATGCCATTTGGCCTGGGCATTTTAGTTCAATTAGTTCAAAAGAGCCCTCTTTTGGCCAGGCTGGTGCCATAGTTTTGCCTAATTTAAACCAGTTCAGGAGCTCTGTGGAGCAGAGTTTCCCTCCTGACTGTGAGTCCCTTTTGGAAGTTTCCCCGGGAGAGAAAAGTTTTTTTCCCCTTACTTTGGCCTTTTCCCCTACCTCCCCCGGGATTGCTGTAACGGTTCAATAGTCGGGTGTCCTTTTAGCTAACCCTGACCGTGCCAGAACCTAGCAAATGACTTTTTACCCTGACTTTACCTAACCGGCTCAAGTACAGGGGGCGACTCTCAATATGAGGTTTTCCTAGCAAGTCTTCCTAGTAACTTTTAGCAAGTTTTCCTAGCAACTGTTTCCCTTGCCTTTGGTAATTTTTCCCTGCAAGGCAAGAATACACCTAGGTTTTCCTTAATAAGCCGGCCGGGCTTCACTCATACATATACAGTCCCAATATTTCCCAGTAATTTTCAGGCAAACAGTGAGGGAGAAAAACAAAGAGGAAAGAAAAGAGCCCTTGCTATTGGCCCAGCACAGGGCAGCTGAGGTATAGACTTGCACACAATTCATGCACTTCCCCCCCCACACACACACACCGATAAAATTCCTTTTTTCTCACCAGTCTTGCAGGGTCCAATGTTCTTTCCTGAGGGATCTTCCAGCTGGTCCGCCCAGACATAGCTCTCTGGTCCAAGGAGCATACCTCCACCCCACCTTCAGACAAAAAGTCTTACCTAGGATTCTCCAGTGAGGGAGAGAGGAGAGCCCCCCCAGCCCAGGAGCCATGCTGGGAGTGTAGCTGTGAATCCCACTTCTGACACCAAACTGTAGCGGAATTTTAAGCAGACTGATAATTAATAGGACCAGGAAGACTGGTAAACAAGGGAAAAGTATGGGTTTATTTGTTACGCAGCGCAGTGGACAGCCCCAGTTGGGGAACTGACCCTTTGCTCCATGTGAGAACAGTTTTTATACATTTCCAAGCAGAATATCACATGGTTGCTGAGAATGTGCATAGTCACAGAGTCATACAGGAAAAACAAGAGACTTTTGATTTACATTTTACAGAAAACAATGGGAACAATAATGGGCTGAGCTAGTCAGAGGACCCTTGATGGTCCTTGATGGTCCTTGATGGTTCGATCCTTGAGTTCTGGGAGACTTAATTGAGTTAGCTCTGGGAGTCTCCCTGCACCCAGAGTCAGCCTAATGTGTATGCTCTCCTTGAAAGGAGGAAAGATTAAGTTTGCCAAATGTGAGGTTTTTCCTGTGACCTAGGGAGGCATATATGAACAGAAACTAGGAAAGTATTTTTCTGCATCAGAGCCAACTTGACATTCAAGAAAATAAAAAGACAAAATATATACAACACTTAACAACAACAATGGCATTAAAAAAACTGGGGTTTTGGGGTGTCCTTACCCTAGCTATGCCTCCTCGAAGGTACAATGATCTTGCGCAATTGTGTCCCCAACCCCTAAACCTCAAGCTGTTCCCAGCTCCGTGGGGAGCTGCTACTCTAGGGCTATCTAGCTAAGGTGATAATAAAAGGCTATTTGAAAACAGGGGAACCGAACAGACATGCTTCCGTATCTGGACACAGCAGGAGTCCTCCACCAGATCCAGGAACAGGGCAAAGATAGCTCAGGCGGGCCATATATATATGACACAGAGAGCAAGACGTTCTAAGTGGGAAATACAAACAGTAAAACAAAGAACGTATAAAGATCAAGCTGCTGGAGTGATGTGTCAAGCAAATGGGAAATGGTGGTGTCCCACTTCGCAGGGGCAGCGTTTTCAGATTTTACTGTGCACATCAGTTGTTTTTCCTTCCTGTGCTGAAACAAACAATGTTGACACCATAAAGGAAGAAATGAATAAAAACCTAGGCTAGGTATCTTAGCACTATAAAGGCAACATAGAACACAAAAGAATTTTTTGGGGAAAAGATAGAAAGCAAGCCTTATAGAAACCATATCGTGAGCCAAATAAGGGTGTTTTTTTTTTTGTGCAGGGGCTCACACACATGTATTAACTTTCATCACGGTGGTAAAAACAGGCTCAAATAACAATAGTGTGGAGACCAACTGATTTGCACTCTGCACATGCTCAGGGGCAAGTGTAAATGTTATTTCCAGTGATTTCATCTTCTTGGAGGCCACACAATTCAAAGCAGCAGAGGCACCTGTGGTACTGAAAACTTTGTTTAACCAAAGAAATTTGTTATGGTTATGGAGACCTTTTATCAAAAATAGATTACTAATTATGGATTCTCACAGTTAGGCATAAGGCAGACAGAAATCATGATTTAACTGAATGCAAGGTGTTATCAACTACAGAATGAATACATAGCAAGTCCAAGCAGTTACATATTTTAAAGAAAAACAAAATGTCAGGGTTTTAGTATCATGATGAATTAGCACTATTGCAGTATATGCAAGGGCTGCAGGACTGGAAGCTGAGTCTTCCTGCTTCATCCTTCTGCCTGCTAGATAGGAAGCAAAATGGAGAAAAGATTCCCTATTCATGTTGCAGCAGGATAGACTGCTACTGCTCAGGGAGGTTCCACTGAATATATTGTAAAGACCTAAATCCTTTTAAGTTGGTTAGGCATATAACTTTAGAACATGAACAGAGTTCTTAAACAGAATTAAAACCTTAGAAAAATAGAATTAGGCAACATCAAAATCAGAATTTTTGTTCAATTTATGCAATCTCTTAAATTACTTTTGTATGTTTGTGAGGGCAGTTCTGCCCATGGGAAGAAAGCAAACATTTACCAATTTACTAATATTTACCAACATTTTCCAGTTAGACTCCAATCGATAAGCATTATTGCATTTTTAAATAGGTCTTTCATTTTGTTGATGTCAGGAGTATACACACTCAAGCACTGAGTTTCAAGGCATAGTCAATTACTGGTGGAGACAAAATATTACCCCTTCATTGTTCCAGGGGTACCCATAAGTAGTTACTAATTTTTTTAGGATTTGTGCACAGATTATTAGCATGGTCTGGTAGGAGAAGAGACATTTTTGGAAGTTAAATGTTCAGTAATCTCAGGAGAATAAAAGGTCAGGTGATCAAGCTGATCCTTAATTCCCTTCTTTGGCCAAAACAAAGTAGGTAAACACAAAAATACTTTTCCTCCTAGGACCTATGCAATTTTATAAGACATAACATAATAACACAAAACATGAAAATGACACACAACCATATAGACAAGGGTACAAATAAATAAAATTTAGACACTTATCAGACAGGCACTTGGCCATTCTTTCCTTTGTCTCCCCTTCCCCAGGCAATATTTCCTGAGGGGAGGATGCAATGGAATAGGAGCTCCTGTTTCAGAGGCTTGTTTGTTCATATTACCCTTTTTTCATTCTTAGTAGGAAAATCTTCCTTTTTGTCCAGGATTTTTTTTGGTAGAAAAATGCATTTTCAAGATTATAGAAAAACGCGTGAAAAGGAGATGCTGAGGGCATAATTTGTTAGCCTGATTTAGCAGATTTTACCTTTTTTGGCTGGGACTCTGGACAGGTTCTGCCTCCTGTGCCAGTTTAACGTGGGCTTATAAGGTTTTTTTTCCGTTTTTGGCACATTCCTTTTAATATAATGTCCAATATATGCCATTTGGCCTGGGCATTTTAGTTCAATTAGTTCAAAAGAGCCCTCTTTTGGCCAGGCTGGTGCCATAGTTTGCCTAATTTAAACCAGTTCAGGAGCTCTGTGAAGCAGTTTCCCTCCTGACTGTGAGTCCCTTTTGGAAGTTTCCCCAGGAGAGAGAAGAAGTGAAAGGGGGCTTCCTTGTGACAATTTAAATTTACTTTGGTTTGTCCCCATGCCTCTCCTGGGATTGCCATTCCGGTTCCATAGTCGGGTGTCCTGTTTCCGTTTTCCCGTCCCTACCAGAACCTGGCAAAAAGATTACTCCCTGGTTTAGCTTATTCAGCTGCGAGTGTCAGGGGGTGACTCTCTACAGGTACTTTTTCCTGGCGAGTCTAACTTTTGTTGTCCTTTTCCTGCCTTCCTTTCCTTGCAAGGCGAGCTAAACCTAGGTTGTTATGTCCATTTCCTGCCTTTTACCCTTTCAAGGCGAGTATTGACCTAGGTCCCTTCATGGTCCCTAGGGGTTTCCCTTAATAAGCCGGCCGGGCTTCACTCATACATATTTCCCAGTAATTTTCAGGCAAACAGTGAGGGAGAAAAACAAAGAGGAAAGAAAAGAGCCCCTTGCTATTGCCTAGCACAGGGCAGCTGAGGTATAGACTTGCACACAATTTCATGCACCCCCCCCCCACCGATAAAATTCCCTTTTCTCACCGGTCTTGCAGGGTCCACTGTTCCTTCCTGAGGGATCTTCCAGCTGGTCCGCCCAGACATAGCTCTCTGGTCCAAGGAGCACACCTCCACCCCACCTTCAGACAAAAAGTCTTACCTAGGATTCTCCAGTGAGGGAGAGAGGAGAGCCCCCCCAGCCCAGGAGCCAGGCTGGGAGTGTAGCTTAAGATCCCACTTCTGACACCAAACTGTAGCGGAATTTTTAAGCACATGAGAATTAATAGGACCAGGAAGACTGGTGAACAAGGAAAAAGTATGGGTTTATTTGTTACGCAGCGCAGTGGACAGCACCCCCCAGGAGGGGAACTGACCCTTTGCTCCATGCGAGAACAGTTTTTATACATTTCCAAGCAGAATATCACATGGTTGCTGAGAATGTGCATAGTCACAGAGTCGTACAGGAAAAACAAGAGACTTTTGATTTACATTTTACAGAACACAATGGGAACAATAGTGAGCTGAGCTAGTCAGAGGACCCTTGATGGTCCTTGATGGTCCTTGATGGTCCGATCCTTGAGTTCTGGGAGACTTAATTGAGTTAGCTCCGGGAGTCTCCCTGCACCCAGAGTCAGCCTAATGTGTATGCTCTCCTTGAAAGGAGGAAAGATTAAGTTTGCCAAATGTGGGGTTTTTCCTGTGACCTGGGGAGGCATATATGAACAGAAACCAGGAAAATATTTTTCTGCATCAATGGTGAGTAAATATATTTAAGAATTTAAATGCTTCTTAAATATTGTGGCTCTCAAACATCTCACTTAGGGCTCTCAAACATCTGAAGTTTATCATATGTGGCTCTTACAAGAAGCAAGTTTGGCCACCCCTGATCTATAGCATAAGCTGCCAGCCAGGGATCCCAAAGCAGAAGTAGTGGCAGGCACTCAAATAAGCGACTACTCTCAAGGTCAACTCACACATGAAATACCATCTTGGTTTCACGTGTGTACCTCAGATCTTCTAAGCAGACTTAACATAATCCCTTTTGTCATCGTTGTCCCCCCCCAAAAAAAACCCCACACCTGTCAGTTTCTAGACGGTAAGCACCTTGGGGCAGGGACTTGGCTTCCCCTAATTGGAAAACACTACTTACCCGGATGGCCCACTGCAACCAATAATCAATCATCATTGTCAGTCGGCTTTTAGTAGCTGATGGCGACTGAGTGACTGCTTGCAAGGAAGCCTGCTGATTTACCTGTTTGATTAATTGCCACCTGATACAGTGCTTTTGAACGTAAGGCTGCAAGCAGCCTGAAATATTTTTTCTTGAAAAGCAAAGGGAGCCTTTCAAGGAAAGAAAACGATGCAGTCCCTGCCTTTGCTTCTTTATCTGCAAGACTTAGCTGCTATTTGGCTCACACACCCAAACTGGTGTGCAAATAATGACAGGACTGACAAAAGGAAGAGAGCACCGTTCAAAACCCTGGAAAGAAAACTGGGGAGACCCTTATCAGCGTAGCAGAAGACTGAACAGGAAGGCTGATCTTCCCATAGGTAAAGGTAAAGGTGACCCCTGACAAGTCCAGTCGTGTCCGACTCTAGGGCGTGGTGCTCATCCCCATTTCAAAGCAGAAGAGCCAGCGTTGTCCGAAGATGACTCTTCGGCATGGCATGACTCTCCTTGCCGCAGCGGGTAGCATGCAGCTGGAACACAGAGCGCTGTTTACCTTCTCGCAAGCGGTACCTATTTATCTACTCGCATTAACATGCTTTGAAACTGCTAGTTTGGCAGGAGCTGGCCAAGCAACGAGAGCTCACCCCGTCACGGATTCGAACTGCCGACCTTTCGATCAACAGCTCGTGGTTCAGCGGTTTAACCCACTGCGCCACCCGCTGGCTAGTGATCTTCCCATAGCCCAGCTCAACTGTGTTTTAACTTGCCTCTGGAATTAGAGAAAACAGCTCATCGAAGGGCGGCGGCGCACCCGGTTTTATAACTCTGTGTGTGATGCAAGTCCGGCAAAGCACAATGTTTTGCCGCAGGCCATTTATCTGAGGAAGGTTAGTCTGAGTAGGCGAATAGGCAAACATAATCAGTTGCGGGGGTGTTTTGTTGTACATTTGTCGCTCCTGAGCTGATGCCTAGATGACTTTTTGCCCTTTTTCTGACCTCTGCAGCCCATAATTTCAGGGAAGGGGGAGTGGGTTTGAAATAGAGTCGAGGCACACCGGAAAGAGATAGTAAGCACCCCCTGCCCCTGTGCCACGGGGGGCCTGATCCACATTGCCTCCCCCTCCTTCCCAAAGACATTGGGAGTTCTGATCGCAGGTCTCCGAATGTCCTGTCTAGTTTGGCCCTGAAGCAGATGAAAGGGCTGGAGAGCTGTGCCCAGAGAGACCAAAACTGTTCCAGCTGCTCCTGCAAGTGGATGCTCTGGCCTCAGGCAAGCTCTTGGAGGCAGGTGGCAGGGGAGAGGCTATGAGACTGAGCTGCAAGTTATGGCTTCCCTGGTTCAAATCTCCTGCCTGCCATCATCATGGATTCTCATGGGGTGGCCTTAGGCAAGCCACTCCCTCTCAGCCTCAGTCTTCCCTGTCTGCAGTGTTGTTGAACATATGCAGTATTTGGCTGCTAGGACCTGAGGGGAAGTGGGTGTGTTTTGGTCACTTGCAAGGACTTTTCACCTGACTCCTCCTGTCTGACCTGAAAGGGGTGTGACCCTGACCTTTCTCAACATCCTGTCTCTGACCACGTTGCTCGCTCTCTTCTTCGCATCTACCTTCAAGGAGGAGGACGTGTCTCTCCAGGCTCCTGCCTGGAAGCCATCTTCTCCACATGGGTGTGCCAGCTGTAGGGGCATACCGTCCGCTTTATGTTTAGAGTACCTCTGGTCACAACCAGATGCATATGTAACTATGAATGCTGATGTAAGTAAAACTATTTTCTTTTCTACTATACAAGCCTAAGACTCCGTGCCTTATTTCAATGCTAATGATAGCTAGCTAGCCTGGGTGCTGGGATTAACTCTACTGGTTAAATAACAATAAGGTCTTCTTACCGTTTGCAAACTCTGCATATTTGAACCCACTAAGGTTCACAAAATACTTTAATAAACCCAACAAGTGTGGGGGTATTAAGACTTACCACACAGGGTTGTGGTAAGGATACCATCAAGATACCAAGTGCTTTGTACATTCAGAATGCTAAATCTTTCCATTAACAAAGACAATGTTTTTAATGCCTTAAGAATTACAGTCATCCTTTTAAAAAGACACAGAGAGAAAATACTTCCTAAGAGCTTGTTTCCTCTTTTTCTGTGGATTTTTCCATTGGAACGAAAGGACTCAAACAAAATCCCACCCCACTTCACTTTTTCTGGGCTTTCATCTCCATTAAGGAGCTTCCCATTGTATTTCTTATACTTAATATTCCTGTCCGACAGCACAATCCTGTGTAACCTTGCACCGGTGTAACAGCAGATGCATCAGTGTAAGTGCAATTACACTGGCATAAGTGCACTTTTTCATGGGATTTTCTTGGCAAGGTTACTGGAGTGGGTTGCCATTTCCTTCTCCAGTGGATCACTTTTAGTCAGAACTCTCCGCTATGACCTGTCCGTCTTGGGTGGCCCTGCACGGCATAGCTCATGGCTTCATTGAGTTACACAAGCCCCTTTGCCACGACAAGGCAATGATCCATGAAGAGGAGATATCACCATGCCAACAAAAGTTTGTATAGTCAGGGCGATGGTGTTCCCAGTAGCAATATATGGTTGCGAGAGTTGGACCATAAGGAAGGCTGAGAGCCGAAGAATAGATGCTTTCGAACTGTGGTGCTGGAGAAGACTCCTGAGAGTCCCTTGGACTGCTAGGAGATCAAATCAGTCAATCCTAAATGAAATCAACCCTGACTGTTCCCTGGAAGGACAGGTACTGAGGCTGAAGCTCAAATGTTTTGGCCACCTAATGCGAAGAGAGGAGTCTCTGGAGAAGACTCTGATGCTGGGAAAGATTGAAGGCAAAAGGAGAAGGGGAAGGCAAAGGATGAGATGGTTAGACAGCATCACCGATGCAACGAACATGAAAATGAGCAAACTCAGGAAGATAGCGGAGGACAGGAAGGCCTGGCGGGATATGGTTCATGGGATCACGAAGGGTCGGACACGACTTAACGACTGAACAACAACAAGTGCACTTACACCAGCCGGTGCATCTACTGTTACACTGGTGCAAGGTTACAAAGGATTGCGCTGCAAGAAGGATAAAATCTCAAACAAGTTCCAAAAGTTTGAAGAAGGCCTGCTTCACAAATGGATGTGCCTTTGCTCTGCTTGTTTCCCTGCCATCAACACTGACTCGGGAGGCTCTTGGGCGGACCTGTGATCTGGGAGGATTTGACAGAAGATCCAGTGGATTACACCTGGGACCTGCTCTACACTGGCCTGTGGGCCCTCCCAAAACTCATTGATGAGAAGCTGTGCTTCAGCCCCCTCTCCAGAGTGACTTTTTAAATGATGAATTGAGTTTGTATCAGAGCAGAGAATTGGAATGACTCCACAGTCTTGTGTGTTTACCACAGCAGATGCAAAATTGTTTGTCTTACCGAATAACTTTGTATTGTGTTCCTTCATAGAATTCGTTGTAAGCATGTTTTGATTTTCTTTGAAAAATCTTCATGTTGAACACCTTTGGCGGCTAGCTAGTCCCCCCCCCCCCGAAAGATTATTCCCAGTCCCGTTATATAAACATTTAACTTGTGGCATCTGTAACCACATCCAGGGCAGTCCATATGCAAAGCATTTGGGCTGTCATTGAGTGATGAGTCTGACCAGATTAAACTTCAACATGTTTATAATGATACAATTATGAAAACAATAAAGGTGTTGAGGTTTCTCTTAGCAGTCGTTTTCCGGAAGCTTGGTGCCACCAGTTGTCCTGGAAGAGCACCTGCAAACATGAAGGGGGTGCTGCAATGTTAACATTTTCCCCATCTTGTTCTGCGATTGCATCTTGCATCTAGGCACCAGTGATTATCTGAACGACTCACCTACAGTGCCCACCTTCGCTGCTCCTCAGATTCAAAAAGGAAGCGGGGAAGCGGAGAGGAGAAGAGGGTAGTGGGCTAGAGTAGGGGTTCTCAACCTGTGGTACGGGTACCCCTAAGGGTACATGGACCTCTTGCTGGGGGTACGCCAAGCCCTGCCCCTTATCTGCCCCATCAGCAGCTAATTAAGTGTTAATTAACATGGATTTTAAGTTTTAATTATTTTCTGAGCCCTTCTGTCTTTTTGGTTTTGGGCTTATTTTTGTACTTTGGAAAATGTACTTTGGTGGGGTGGGGGAGGGAGGAGCTGATTTTGGGAAGTGTGACTTGGAGAAAAAAGAGATCCTTGCATGTGTGTGTGTGTGTGTGTGTGTGTGTGTGTGTGTGTGTGTGTGTGTGTGTGTGTGTGTGTGTGTGTGACACACAGTTAAATAAGACATTTTTTCACATTTAAAATGGCTTTAGTACTTTTTTATTTAATGATTAATTACCTAATTAATTAATTGATTAATCCAGTTAATCAGCAGGGGGTACTTCAGAAACTTGGACCGTGATAGGGGGTACCCGGGCCTCCAAAGTTTGAGAACCCCTGGATTAGAGCTTCAGAGACTCTCTAGCCCACTGCTCTCCTCTCCTCCATACTTCCTGTCCTGCTCTGTTCCTGTCCTGCTCTTCCTTTCCAAATCCAGGAAGCAGGTGAAGGAGAAGTATCAGAGGCAGTGACAGTGAACTGCCAGGCATGTGTTTGTGTGTGTGTGTGGGGGGGGGGAGGGATAGCATTTGGCAGGCAGCCTCAGACACTGAGAGGTCTTAAACTGGCCCTGCAGTGACCCAGGATATTGGCAATTTTGTTTTCAGATGCAGCATGATGGTTCTTCTGCAGAGGGCTTTCTGTCCCCCTCCTTCATTAACACATGATCTGATTTGAAAAGAACAATCCCATAAAAGTCCGGATGGAAAGAGCCTGGCCTGTTTCATGGAGCAATTACATTGTCGTTGTTGTCCAGGCCTCTCGGTTTATTAAGCGGGGGGCTTTCCTGATTGAACACTCTTCCCAAATAAGCCAACGTGAACAAGATTTCTGAGGAAAGGAGGTGCGCTCCTGACTCAGTCACGAAACGCCTGGAGAGAAGCTGCTTTTCTGTGCCACCCAAGCCTTCCTTGCAGTTGTGACATGGCGGTGTGATGCTTTGGCTGGCTTTAGGTTCTCCGGGGATGGCACAGGAGGCTGGGCCAACAGGTCTTCGAGGAGAGCATTCCACCAAGTTTGGGGGAGCTGTCTGTGTGAACAATTGTGGGACTGGACGGAGTGACATTGGCCTGGCCTTTGCTGTGCCTGTCAGTGCTGTTTGGTCACCCAGAAAGATTGAAGGCAAAAGGAGAAGGGGAAGGCAAAGGATGAGATGGTTAGACAGCATCACCGATGCAACGAACATGAAAATGAGCGAACTCAGGAAGATAGTGGAGGACAGGAAGGCCTGGCGGGATATGGTTCATGGGATCACGAAGGGTCGGACACGACTTAACGACTGAACAACAACAACAACAAATACAGAACAATATTGTATAAGATCCTTATCGGATCTAGATAAGCCTGCCTATGTAAACCGCCTTGAATAACATCTGAAGAGCAATCTGAGGATAAGAAAGGCAGTGTATAAATAAATAAATAAATAAATAAATAAATAAATAAATAAATAAATAAATAAAAAGAGGGGAAAGGGAGGCAAGGATGTCAAATGCAAGTGGCAAATCAAACGAAACATCCCTTGATGTGGCTCCTCTGGGGGTCTTCCTTGCTCCACTGGCTCCTGCTGATCGAGGGTCCCAGTCCTGCAGCCCGGTGAGTGTGGGTGAACCCCCTGAAGCAGGTGCTCCCAGCATTGGACCTGGGCAAAACATGCTACGGGGAGGTGCGTGACCCTGCTTGTGGGTGTTTCACCTGTGAGGTCGGGTATCATGCGGGTCACCTGAGTCCCTGACTCTCCCGCTCCTGGAAATCAGCTGGAACCAGAGGCCCTTCATTTGCGAGGCAGTTGGGGAAGAAGCCGCAGCAGATGCCCAAGCAACTCAACGCCATCGAGCAAACCCAGCTAATGCCTTCAAGGCATCATTGCCGGAGGTCCCAAACCAGTGAGAAACAGGCAAAAGATCGGGGAAAGCCAGCAGGGCTTCCACCACCCAGCCCTGCCCAGCACACACCCAGCAGTGGTGTCTCCACAATTGTCATGCATGCACATGTCACACTCCATGCAAGAATCAGCTCTCCTCTCATTTTCCAGAAATTCTGCCCTTGTTCGTCCAGGACTCACCTGGCAGCTCACCTGGTTCAGGCCAGTCTAGGCAAATCCAACAAGCACACGTCCTGGCTGCTTCCTGAAGGCGAAAAGTCCTTTCTCCAGCTGCCAGGTCTGCCAACGTCCCAAATCTTCCTTGTGCTGCCTGGCCAAACTCCTTTGCTGACGGGGTGCCGACACACCCAGATGATCAGTAAAGGAAATGAATTCAGAAGTGGCGATTCACTGCAGGTTGCTCATTGGTCTTGTGCTTAACATTTCTTCTTTGCTTTTGTCAGGTGTGCTTTCAGTCTGACACTGTTCCCAGGCAAGATCGGAAAATGGGTTTTTGCACAGGTGTATGCCAAGACAAGAGGGAATCAAGGTGTGCCTCGATGCACGGTGCATTAGAAAATGTCTCAGTTGGTGCTATAGAGGTGATCTAAACATCGCTGCCTGAATGCTCGTGGCTGCTGGGTCTGCATTAAAGATCCATCCATCTAAACTCCCCCTTGCCACTTTTCCCAAGGGGCAAGAGAGAGTCCCCTGTTCTGCTCCTTGTTGACTTCTTCACTCTGCTCTGCATGCCATGCTTCCTAATTGCAGTTTAAGTAAGACCATTTCTAAAAACAAGTCCAGGATTGCAATAGGGATTGCCACACATCTCAGTTCCACACGTCTCGGCATCTTCCCCACCCATTTTACCAGCTTGTCCTGGTTGGTAAATGATCCGGAGCTGAGGCAAATCCCCTGCTTTTTGCCACCTCCGTTTGCAAGCACTGAAATGGGGAGGGGGCATTTTGGGCCCAATCCTATCCCATTTTCCAGCACTGATGCAGCCAGGCCAATGGGGCGTGAGCTGCATCCTGCAGTGGGGGGAAGTCATGGAGGAGGCCTCCTCAAAGTAAGGGAACATTTGTTTCTTACCTTGGGACTGCATTGCGGCTGCATCGGCGCTGGAAAGTGGGATAGGATCGAGCCCTTTGTCAATTTGGGCAGGGCAGGTGAAAGAGGGCCCTTATCAGCAGTAGCTTGGAGCCACTGTTTACATCCCAAACATTTCCTGGGAACAACCCTGCACTGTTACATGTAATATTGTTCCCATGGGAGGAAAATGGCAGCTGCCAGTTGCCCAGAGGAGGAGCAGCGCTAGGAAGAAAAAGACAGGAAAAGCAGAGAAAAGACAGTTCCCTGCCTGAAGGAGCTTACAATCTAGAAATTGTCCCCCTCATGCCAGCGTCTAGATTGGACACACTCAAAGCAGGGACTTTTCTTTTCACTCTGTGTAAAGTGCCATGTCCACTGATGGTACTGTAATAACAATAAATTATTATTATTATTATTATTATTATTATTATTATTATTATTATTATTGATGATGATGATGATGATGATGGAGGAGGAGGAGGAGGAGTGTCACCACTGTTGGAAAACTGGTGGTGGCAATGGGAGAAGGTGGTCTGGGAGCAGTTTCAGTGCCACTGTCAGGCTCTGGCTCTGCCAACATCGATCCACCTTCTTCAGCTTCCAGAGGTGACACAGGAAGCTCCTTTACCACGATCCTGATCCTTGGTCCACCAAGCTCAGTGGCAGCTGCTCTCCAAGGTCTCAGGCAGAAATTTTTCTCTGCTGTAACTGCAGATGAGGGGGCCGTGGTGGCTTAGTGGTTAAGACACTGAACTGCAGACTGGAAGGTCGGTAGGACCACTGGCATCACTGCAGGGGGGGGCGGAGCTCTAAGTTCCTCCGTGATCAGAGCCTCCGTTACACGGAGGAACGAAGCGCCCCACCCCCGCGCCTTCCGAACCAGTCAAAGCAGTGAAAACAACGCGCAGGAGACTCCCTAAGGAGGAACTTAGAGCTCCGCCCCCCCTGCAGTGACGCCAGTGGGTAGGACAGCAGTTTGAGACCCGAGTGCTGCGTGACAGAGTGAGCTCCCGTTTCCTGTCCCAGCTCCTGCCAACCTAGCAGTTTGAGAGCAAGAAATTGCAAGTAGATAAATAGGTACTGCTGCATCGAGAAGGTAACAGCATTCCGTTAGTCATGCCGGCCACATGACCACGGAAACATCTTTGGACAGCGCTGGCTCTTCGGCCTTCGAAACAGAGATGAGCACCGCACCCTAGAGTTGGACACGACTGGCTTTCAAGCAGGGGATACCTTTACCTACCTGCAGATGCTGCCACAGGTTCCCCTGAGGACCCTCTGTATGAAGGGCGCACCCTTGGCCACCGAACGACAGCCCTTCCCTGTCCTCCGGGCTGGAGATTCCCACTGTGCATTTTCAAAGAGGGCTGTTTAAAGGCAAATTAAGACCCATGCAATGTTAGTCGCTATTATTTTTAACTGAGTTCTCTGCAGAGTGGCTGAATTGGTGTTCTGCCCCATGAATTTTATCGCTGTTTGACATGCGCTACACCGCTGTCGCCATGGTGTCGGTTGTGGTGTTTTTCTCCTGCTATGAAGAGCCGTTGCCGCGTCCTGGTCTGAAATACTTTCACCAGATGGCACATCTGCAGTGACCCCTCTTGTAGCTGGAGTCAACCTTGGTGGCACCAATAAGGTCGTAGGAGAGACTTCTTGGAGTGCCAGATTTTGTGGCTTCTGGCTTGGAACGTAGCATTGAAACAAGGCAGTAGCACAAAACGGGAGGTGCTGAATGGACACAATAAACTCCCCAGCCCCCCTAAAAATCATTCCCCTGCACACATTCAGGCCAGAAAGCTTATCTTTTAATTGCAAGCCATAAAAATCAGAAAAGCAGAAGAACAGTGCACAGGGGCAGCTGATGAAACCGCTAGCAAAAACCTTCAGTGAGCTGCAGAAGGGCCCGGAGAAGAGGTTTAGGCATGATTAAAAAGCACAATAGGACAGGTTGTTCTTCATCATGAGTTCATGACCCTGAGCCCTGATGGTCTGTCTGTGCCTCCTATTGTTTTATGCCCTGCAGAGGAGGGTGCGGCAAGGGTGCAGCAAGGAATTCCTGCTTGCTCAAGTGCCTCAGATAGCACAACTCCTGACTGACTAAAGTCTGCAGTGAAGCTGTTGAGGGGAGTCAAAGTTGAAGGCACTTCTTGAGGATTCCTAATGATGATCTTCCTTAGCAGGAAGGAAGTCAGGAGGCTCACTGGACCTGGCCTCCTTTACAGGTTTCAACTCACTGACCAGGAAAGGTACAGCTGGTCCTGGACTGTTCCAAGAGGCAAGGAGAGTACCTGGGAAAGCTCAAGAAATGTGCCACGAGACTGGTCTAGGTCATGCTCGCCTGGCAATCAGCCAGTCTCATGAAGCGCGCCAGGCAACAAAACTGCAATGAAGAAAGCAGAATGGAAACGCAAGTTCACGGGAGAGGTTGTCTCGGTGTACAGAGGGGTTAAATAGCCACACAGCTGGCTATTCATGGCTACAGACGGGCAAGTCATAAGCCTGGGGAATGATTAATTGCAGGCAAGTGTCACAAAGGCGTCATATCTGGAGGGATGAAGCTCGAAGGATGGCGGCTGGTCCTGGCAGTTTCTCCCAGTGGAAAAGTGGGCTTGGTCCCCACTGTTGGTGCCCCCAAAGATGCCAGGTGTCCATCTGGCCCTGGGAAGACCCTCCCTGGGTGTGTCCCTTGGCGCCTTCATGGGGAATTGGGTTCCTCCTGAGCAGGCGTGGGAATCAGAGGTCGACTTGGGCTGGCTGGTTTTGTGAAAACCAGAAGTTGGCACAAATGAAAAGCAGAAGTTGGTACAAATGAAGACGCCTGAGTCACCTCGGAGCACCACCCAGATAACGGCTCCGCTGAGGATGTCACAACAAGGTACCAGGCCAGCTTGGCAAAAAGAAGAAACAGAGGGGAAAGCAGGCACAGGCAGTGATGGGGACAAGAAAAGGGACTTCAGGTGGCATCCCAGAATGGGCCAGGTGCTCTAACTGGACAAGATAGAACCGACGGACTCTAACAGCGCAATCCTATCCAACTGACACCACTGGTGTAACCAGCGGTGCAGCGAGAATGGGAGGCCCCAGAACAGAAAGGGGATTCAAATCCCCTCCAAAGGGGGATTCGAAGGAGATTTGAATCGCCTTTCCGTTCTGGGGCCTCCTGTTCTCGCTGCACCGCTGGTTACACCGGTGGTGTAAGTTGGATAGGATTGTGCTGTAAATGTGGGGGAAAGGCACACATAACATGGAATGGGATCATGTGACATTTGAGGAGGAAGGGTGTAAGAATTGTGCACGCATGAAAGGCAGGGGGCCTTTCTCTTTTGTCTCTTGCTTGGCATTTGTGTGTGTGTGTGTGTGTGTGTGTGTGTGTGTGTGTGTGTGTGTGTGTGTTTACGTTTGGTGCTTCCCTGGTCCCTCTGAGACCACAGACCCACTTTCCCCTTTTAATTAACTCTCCCTCTGGATGGATTTTGTTCTTAGACATTTAGTTTTCCCACTCGTGCCTTACCTGGCTTTCCTGTCCCCCAAAAGCCAGTTCTCTGTTCAAGTTTGTGGACTTTCATTTTGGGGTGATTTTTGTGAGCTAATAATCTGTTTTCTGGAGGATCTTTCCCCATCTTCACCACTGAGAGATTCACAGCGCAATCCAACTTAACTTTTGTGCCTGTTTAACCAGCGGCGCAGCGAGAACGGGAGGCCCCAGAACATAAAAGGGATTCAAATCCCCTCCAAAGAGGAATTCAAAGGGGATTTGAATCCCTTTTCCATTCTGGGGCCTCCCGTTCTCGCTGTGCCGCTGGTTAAACCAGCACAAAAGTTAAGTCGGATTGCGCTGTCAAGCAAGTCTGGTAGTTTAACTTCACGGGGGGGGGGGCTTATTGGGTGGAATCCGGGGGCTCCTAGTGCAGTCCTGGGCAATTAGGGCAAATCTCACTGTATTTAGTGGGGCTTGTTTTCTGGGGGATGCCTGGCTGGAACTAATCTAGCAGGCTTTTGGCTTTAAGCACAGGGCAGGAGTAGTTTAGGAGGGCTGCTCTTCTCAAACCAGTGTTATTCAGCTATGCTGTAGTGTGTCGTTTGAATTTTATTTATTTATTTATTTTGAATTATTCCATGTTCAGTGTCATTATCCTCACATATATTGCATTTTGTGATTTTATGTCAATTGCTTTCGCAACGTCTCTTCTGTTTGGGGTCTTTATATGCTCCATAAGCACATGCGTCTTGCTACCTCTCCCACAAATCAATAAGCCGTGGGATGCATTTCAGTTATAATTTGTGGCCTCCCTGCGGTCTTTGCAACCGTTTCAACTTTGGCCCACTGGGGTGTCAAATAATGAGCCCAACTTTCACCAGCTCATTTGGATGAAAAGCCTTCCAGTCCATGCGATCGGGTGTCTCTCTAGCATAAGGAGGCATCTAGTTCCCACAGGGGGCCAAGGATAATCTTCCTTCCACCCACAAGGTGGTTACCCAAAGTAAAGAAGGCTTACTAGAATATCTCAGAAAAAAATCATTGATTCTGGGGGGTCATAGCTCAGGTGCCAGCCAAAACAAAATTAGCAAATAAAACAAGAGCCCCCTCTAGGGGGAAGAGATGGGAGTGCAGAGCCAGGCAGCCTCCCCAATCCCAAGTGGAGTCGCAGCTGGCTTCTCCCAAAACGCCTCTCCAAGGTGGTTCCTCCATTTTCCACCCTCCCAGCTTTGCCTCTTCTTTATTGTTTCCATGTACCTTTTATTATCCCTGCTTCAATCGCTGAGAAGAACAGTACAAGAAAGACACAGTGTTCCTGCCTCTCTGATCCTACCAATGTACTTCCAGAACCTGGAAACAGACCAGCCTTTTCCTATGTCAGCACCCACTGCCACCGAAGCACTACAATCAGCCTGGAGATCTGTGGTTTCTCACGGAAATGGTGGCACTGCACTCCTTCGGCTGCCGGAACGAGGCTCTTCTATTGCCCTGTCTGTTCGGTTCCTGTGAATGCTATTTTTAAAGCGTGGCAGCAGCAGGAGAGAGACAAAAAGGGGTTTTATATAAGGAGGGGATGTAGTGGGTGGAAGGAGGGAAATAAGGCAAAATTGCTCTGACTGGCTGTGAGGATTGCCAACTTCTCAGGAAAAAAAGCCTGGACTTTTACTTTTGTTTCGCTCCTTCTGGGCTAGCTGCCAGAAAGGCAAAAGCTCTTTTGCCAGCTCTTTTTCCTGCTTGAACCTGTATATCTTGGATGATTAAAATCATAGAATGTTAGAGTTGGAAGGGATCTTGGAGGTCATCTAGTCCAACCCCCTCTCAGTGCAGGCAACTGCTACGTCACCCATGGTGGGTGGCTCAGTGGCTGTCACTACATCACCTTTGCACTGGGCTCCACCCCTCTGGCTCTGTAACTGGACTCATTCTAGACTCCTCATCCAGAGGGCTCCACACTGTCAGGACCAGAATAGAATTGAATGGAACTGCCCTGGAGGAGGAGGGAGGAGGAGGAGGAGACCATCACAGGCCCCAAGCACTTTGGCGATCAAGTGACTGAGTCCCCCCCCCCGGAGACTGTCACAGGGAAGCGTACCCCATTCAGGGAGGCTGCAGATTTGAGGGACCCAACATACCTACCTGGTCTCCTACACTGGATCAAGACCTCCAAGCTCACCCTCAAGCCCCAGGAGCAGAGGCAATGGAGATCCAGACCAGGAGCAGCAGGACCCCCCACCCCTGAGCCTTCCCGAGAGGAGGCCAGAGTAATGCATGCTCTGGGTCTTGATGATGCTTTAGAAAGGGACAAGGGCACACAACTGCTCTGGCGATGCCTGGCAGCAGCACACTCTTGGGCTAGACAGCTCCCCTGCTCGTTCCTGGTTCCCTGACCTGCTGGACAGCTCCCCAGTCTTGCTAGTAAGACTGGAACCTAAAGCACACAGCAGTGGTGGTCATGCTCAGGAACCAGGATGCTTGATTCCAAGAACCAGTAGCATCCTTGCTGGCAACTATCAGGTGGCCTAGAGAGAAATGGAGACGGACAGTCCAAAGGCAACTCAGCCTGTGCTGGAGGAGCCAGCACAGAGTCGGTGGTCTTATAAGAGCTGGTGTGATTCGTTTGCATCGCCTGCCCCTTGCTGAACTGGTAGCTGCAGTACCACTCTTTGGCCAGCTGTGGTGGCAGCGCTGCAGCATCTCCCTCCTCTGACAAGCTATTGCAGAGGCGCAGAGAGTAGAAAGGTCCATTATCCTTCGGGTGGTATCTCTCGGCCTCCAGCACCATCATCTAGCCAATTAACCGGCAATCAATCAGTACAACCTTTGTTTCCGAGCTCAACTGTGGCATACCTTTTTTTTGAAATGAACTGGCAAAGGGCTCTCTCCAGAGAGAAACCCTCATTCTTAACCTGCATCTGCTTGCAAAAAACCGGAAGTTTACATTCTCCCCGTTTGTTCGTACAGTTCTAACTGTTGAGGCTGTAGAGTTTAGGGATCCGGGAAGGGGGGAGAACACCGCAGTCAGGGACTTCAAAGGGGAATTGTCATGGCTGAGGTTAGAACCGAACTTTGTCAGCAGTGTGCACTCGGGGTTTCAGGGGTGTACTGACTGTTGACGCCTCCAGGGCTAGCAGCAATCAATTCTGATTCTCCCCAGCAGTTATCCATTTCCCCCCTCTCTCCAGCGTACGTTGGGGAATGTCCTTAGGTCGACCACAAGAGGGAGCTTAAACCTCCTTTTCAGGAACTTACGAAGTATGGAATGGGTTTCTTCTCTGACACCCGATTAATGCCTCAAAATGAATGGATGGCCCCTTCCTGATAGTCGCATTAAGAGCACAGCTGCCATAAGAGGCTGCTGCACACTGGGGAAATCTGGCTGCCAGTGCCAGGAAGCCCTGGGTAGAAATAAAAGAGCAGGTGGGACCTGGTGCAAACTAGGCTTGCTGTGTTCATGGCCCGTGAAGCAGGCTGGCAGTGTGCAGCCCTCCTGGGGCTCCAAGGTTGGGCCCCTCTCTCCCTGGAGTGTCCCAGGAGACAGCCCCTGGGAAAAACTCTCCTGCAGAGGTGATGTGCACACACAATGAGGGAGAAGTCTTCTCTGGGATTGTGCCTCCTCTTCACTGGTCTCTGGGACGCGGCAGAAGGGGAGATGCTCATGCATGCCCAGTGGTCGAGGCCGTCCATGTCGGAAATATATCAGGGGGCAGTGAGTAGCTACCCGTCGCTCTGTTCCCCCTTATTCTTCTGCTCACACTCCCCCACCCACGGGCAGACTTGCTTAGATTTACTTGGCTAGATAAAACACACTAAGGCATAGTTGATTGAAGTTGCAAAAAGAAGTTTACTCACGGTTTCATTCATATGTACAGCGTCTGATTAAGATCAGAGGTTACACTAGACTTAAAGGACAGAACCCTCCTACATGCTAGGGCTCTCTGCGTGGAGGCATGCTGTAAGATGGCCGCTGGGCTCCAGAGGAGCATGGCATCATCCTACCTAGTTGGCATCAGGAGAGAAGAGATCTGAGTGAGAAGGGTGAAGAAGGGGGAAATGAGTCTGGGGCCACGTCCCTTCCTTAGGACAAAGAGGGGTCATAAACAAGAGGGTCTACTTAGGTACTTAGGTGACCTAACAACACACACACACACACACACACACACACACACACACACACACACACACACACCAGTGTCCACTACGCCAAGATGGTGTAGTGGTTTGGGAGTCAGACTTAGACCTGGAAGATCCAGGTTCAAATCCCCGCTCAGCCACAAAGCTTCCTGGGTGACCTTGGGCCAGTCACTATCTCTCAGCCCCACCTACCTCACAGGGTTGTTGTGAGGACAAAAGGAGGGGAGGAAATATGTACACCACTCTGAGCTCCTTGGAGGAAGGGTGGTATAAAAATGTGAAAAAAATAAAAAATAAATAAATATGGAAGTTGCAACTTCCAACAGTCCAGGGCTAGGAAAGACCCTTCTCTGCCCCGAAGAGTCGCTGTGTGAACAATCCTGCTGAGCCAAAAGGGCAAACTCCAGAGAAGGCAAACTGTTTAGCTGGAGATTCCGGCTATATGTCTTCTTTGCCCCCTCTGGGTTGCTTCCCTCCACGTCCCTCTAATATTTCACTTGCCAACCCACTCAGATGACCCATGAGGCTGCCTTATCCTGGGGCTCAGGACCTGCAGGGAGCCAGGCAGGGAAGGGTCTTTCCTGGAGAACCTGCCTGGGATTGAACCCAGGGCTGTCTGCATGCTGGAGGCTGCAATGGTGGGGGGGGGGGCGCTGCTCTCAATTCCTCTCCCACCCACCAGCCTTATCCTCGAAAGAGGCAGCACAGCTCGGCTCCCTGTCATTGCTTCATTCAGGATGACTCGTCCCAACATTGGCACACACACACACCATCAGGCGCAGTTCCGCGTCTCCTCTTCTTGCGCTGAAGGGAGCCAAGCGCTCGGAATCCTTTTTAGTCCTCTCAAGCTGAACAAACTGGAAGGGGCATTCCAGCCGGATGCCATCCAGGGGAAGAGAGACGCCTCCCTCCCTCCCCCAGAGAGGGGCTTTCAGTTCCACTCAGTCATGGCCATTAGCAAATGCTTTTCCTGGTGTCCACAGATGCCAGCTAGAATGGCCCAAGGGGTGAAGTGGAAAGCTGTGCTGAAATCCCCCCCATCTTTCTTTGCCCTCTTTGTGAACTGCAGAAGGTGGGGGGGGCATTGGTGGGGGGTGAGGGGCAAACTTGCTAGTAGAGTTCACCTTTTTCTTTGCCCAGAATGCTCCCAGCAGCAGCTGCATCCTGCTGTCATTCCCGGACCGGCTAAGTGCCTTTCCCTTTAGGACGGGTAGACTGGAGGGACTGGATAATTTCATGGATGCCTATCAGTTAGGCATGATGGCTATGTGGAGCCTCCATGTTCAAAGGCAGTCTACCTCTGAACACCAGTTGCTGGGGGATGATTGGCAATCACAGCAGGAGACAAGGATTGCCTTCAAGCCCTGCTTGTGAGCTTCCCATTGAGCTTAGAGAATCCGGTTGGGATGGGTGAGCCAGAGAGCTGGCAGAGAAGGGGCAGTGTTCCCTTGTGTTTGCCATCCAGAATGTATGGCCCTCTTGGCATGATGTCTTGTGAGCCCTTGAGGCAGCTCGACTCTGATGCGCAAACATATCAACACATACACAGAAGGTCATATATCAATTGCTTCCTTAGGCACACACTCCACCTAGCAAGGCAAAAACATTGGCCGTGCCTGTGTTTGAATTGCAGCGACTCCAGAAGCATCACCAGATTCTTGGGAGGATTCAGCATCCTGTTTCAACATTCTTCGTTTTTTTACCCAAAGCCCCATCCTTCAAGGCCATTCCTTCAGAGGTCAGTACAGGGCACATTGTTGCAGAGGGAATGCATGCACGCACCATAGGGCAGGTGGAACGAGAGGCTTGAAGGCTGTGAAGTGGCAGGAGGAGGAGGGGACTCCGCCAGCAGGTGCAAATCAGGGTGCCTTGAGCGCCCACAAGTGTTGGGCAATCGGTCTCGGAGGAATCCTCTTGGTCATCTTTCCCCCCTCTGCGGTAGATCGCCAGCCAGCTTGGAATCCAAGGGCTGTCCACAGAACCGCACAGAACTGGTGCTCCAGTGCGCTGGGCAGGCACAGCACTTCCCACATGCCATTGCTAAGCAACTTGTGTGAGCGGGTTCCTTCCCCCTCCTGCTGGCAGGAAGAGGGTGACCTCTCTCCAGCGCAGTCCTCCGTAGCAATTACTTGGAGGGGGGCTGCATCTTCCCACCGCCGCCTCCTCCTCTCATGCAGGAGTTTGCCTTTGCAAGGAACCAGGATTTGTAATGATGGGAGGAGAATGAGGGACTGGGAGTGACGGAATAATTGCACTTCTGGACACTGCAGGCATGTGGAGCTCTGACCTACCAGGTCAAGGAAGGTCCACCAGGCCCCTAACATTTTTACGCCACCTGCCTGGGAATAGAGATGCATCCGAAATTCACCTCCTCTAAATGTCTCCCTGAGTCTCACAGTTCTGAATTATTTCGCCTCGTTTCCAAAGTGGAACTGGCAGATTAAGAGTCCTCAGAGTGGTTCTCTTTTTCTGCGCCCGAAACTTGGAGAGTGCGCCATGCGCGCGCCACTTGCTGTGGCTTTCCGTTCCTGCATGTTCGTCTCCCCCTGTGCATTACTAGCAACGCTGTCCAGGACAGCACTCTTAATGCAGTCATGTGCATGAGTGGGCTGGATGGGCCCTGTGGTCTGATCTGGCTGGTCTCCTGAGTCTCTGCAGTCAGCAGAAAAAGAACAACTCTGTGTGGCCTGGAGAAGGGCAGACAGATAGCCTCTGGCACACTTATGCACAGCGGCCAATCCTGGGGAAGCATACTGCTGGCCAATCCCTGTGACTGATGTTGCACAGCCGTGAGGGGCCTGGGCTCTGCGGTCTGAGAGGACCATCCCACTTGGTTGGATCCCAGCCCATGAAATGCCCAGTCAAAGCTCTGTATCCCTTATTCCCCAAGGGAGCTGCTCTGCTTTGCACTCTTTCCATGAAGCACTGCTGTGGATCTGCTCCTGCGTTCGAGATGAGAAGATTTTGCACATCCCTTGTTTGTTGGACCTCAGGGAGACCTGGACTTCAAGGAGGTAGACAAGCAGAAGACTTGGTCCTGGTAGGCAACGTTTACACCCACCACCACCTGGCAGGTATCAAGGCCCTGGAGGAACCCCTGGAACTCCCCCCCCAGCAGTTCCCCTAAGGAGCCTGAAATCCCACCCCCATCTGGTGGCCAGGTCCCACTCCAGACCCCCCCCCCCCGTGTTGCCTCCAAGACCACAAAAGGGAGGCAACACCAAAACAGGGCCAGGAATTTTTTGTATTTTTTTTTCGAACCCACACAAAAGCCATCTTAATGAGACTATATGTATAATTGCCTCACGATTCTTTTGGTGCAGTGTTTTCTGCTATGCACATGCACGGGTAAAACCCATGAGACAAGAATCTGGATGCAACTACATAGACAATCACATCATTCAAGGTCCCTTTTTTGCAGTGCTCAGTCTCTACCCTCACGTGTGCATTGGTAATGTGCAGGGGGAGATATGAAAGAATGGAAAACAATGGGCAATGAAGCACGAGCCATTGGCACATGAAAAATTCATGAATTAAAAACAACAAAACAGTGAAGAATTCCTAAAGTATCCGTTCCACTTTGAAAGCCCCACTGGGTAACTCAGCAGCACCCCAAAGTCTGGGGGCAAAATCTCAAGGAGGACAATTTGGGAAGTATCCTTACAAGAGCTGTCACAAAGAGACAGCATTTCCCAAAGTGGAATGATGTGCCCAGCACATTGTTATCTTCCGGCTGCAAAGCGGTGCTTGCTTCAATGCTGGGTGTCCTTTTACCTCCTGTACTGACACCTTCAAGAGGCCCGTCTCCACTCTCCTCTGCCCAACGTATTTTTTGAGCTTTTGACAGAACCACACAAAAGTCTCTGTTAACCTGCACTCTCTATTGTGTGTTTTGTTGTTCCCCCTCTTTTCTCTTTGGAAAAGGCTGCTCTTTTCAGAGACTGGCACAGTCCCTCTTCTTTGGAAAAATAAGAATACTAAGCTGAGTTTCGAGAGCTGAGACATCAGCTCCTGGGCTCTGCTGCAACCCTTTCAGAACACAAGGAATGATGACCATTGTGGCATCCAGTCAATCTGTGCCACTAAAAGTCTGCTCCTTCATCACCGGTTCTCCTGCTTCCACGATCGACATCTGCCAGATAATTTGGCTGCTCTAGTGGGGACTCAGTACTCCTCGCTTGTCCCCAGCCCATCGTATCAGAACTCGAGCCCTGTCTTTGTTCGAGCTGGTCAAAGATCCACGAACTTCACATTCTGCTCAGGAGAATCAAGATGCATTTGGAGCAGTGGAGCCTTTGAGAGGCTGAGCCGGGATTCAGAGCTTTCCCAGTTCAGATCAGTGGAGAACCTACTTGAGCATCCAGTCCACTGCAGTGTGGCCAGCCAAATGTCTCTGGGAAGCTCACAATAAAGACATGGAGGAGGCAACCTCTTTCCCCAGTGTTACGTCCCTGAGATCTGGTAATCTGTCCCTGAACATGGAGGCTCTATTTGCCCTATCACAGTTAAAAAGAATAATTGCTCTGATCCAGCAGGTTCATCTTGCCCAGCACTAGCGTCGACAGGGGGAAGCGGGGGGGCGGGCCGCCGGGGGGCATCGCGCTTATAGGGGTGACGCGCGGCGCCCCTCACTTACATTTTCGCGGTGGAGGTGGGCCCACCCGCCCTCCCCTGGGTCCGTTTGGCTCCAAAATGAGCCAAAAACGGAGCGGGGAGGGCGCTCCGCTCCGCTCCTGCGCGTGACGTCACGCGCGGGGGTGGAGCCTCCCCCTTAAGGGTGACGCGCGCCCCCGCTCAGGGGTGTCGCGTGTCGTCGCGACGCCCCTGTTGCCCAGGGGTGAACCAGGCACCTCGCAGAAGTCCACCAGCAAGCCTTGAAGACAATAGCTGCCCTCTACTGTTGTTTCTTAACAATTGGTATTCAGGGATACACTACCCCTGAACATGGAGGTTCTGCATAGGCAACAGAACTCAAAATCAGCCATGGGGTGATGCTTCGGGACACTCTCTGGAACACTGCTTGAGCTCCAGCACTGTTTTGGACATGCGGCCTAGCATGCTGGTGTGTGCCTGTTTTTTTTTTTTAAATGACAGCTCAGGCCTATGTATCCATGGGAGGAGAGGAAAGCAAGCCTGCGTTCCACTGAACAGCAGTACGTTCTTGAAGTCTGATCAAGGCATTCGAGCTGGGGAAAGTCCCCCATGGAGACTTCACAAGCAGAACTGCATAAATCACGCTCTCAAGCCAAGTGGAGCCATCAGTCCATTGAAGCTTCGGATGAGAACTTCTCCCCATTGCGCTGCCGAAGGGCCGGGAGCTTTCTCAGGATTGCCGTGTGGCACAGGTTGGATCAGGACGGAGCTCCTAAGCTGCTGGGAGGGCGGCAGAATCTTCCTCACAGGTATGGCATTTTGCTAAAATCGGGTTGGACTCTTTGGAGTGCTCACAACAAGGGAGAGCAATAGCTTTGGAAATGCTGCTGCTGGTTGGGATGGGTCATCTGTGTGAGCTGTGTGATGGACTCACCGAGCTCCTCCTAATCTTCCATGCTTGCCCCATGCTTTCTGAGCCGCAACGTGCTTCTTGCACATTGCCCTGCTGTAGCACTTTACAATTCATTCTTGACACGGTGCCATCAACGTGCTTTCCGCACAGTGAAAAGACGGTTCCCTGCCCCGAGGGACTTACAATCAAGATACGGAAACAAGGGAGAGGGGAAGCAGGTGGGCTAAACAAGGGAAGCACATGCAATTGTTTCTGTCACTTGTGGGTAGCATAATGCCTGTGGTTACAACATGGTTCCAAAGACTTCACGGAAGGGGGGGACTTCCAGAAGGAAGCACCCACAGATGTTCTGGGAGGTGGTGCTGAGTGCGAGGGCGGAAGGATGGAGGGAAGAGTTGAGGGTGGTGGACTTGCCGAAAGCCACTGTGAGCTCACAGCACAGGGGAGATTTAAACCAGGGGAGCCCAGATTTACAGCTCGGTTTCTAAGGCATGAAGCTACAACAGCTCCTTGACAACCAAGCTGTGGAAGTCTCAATTGGAAAGCTCATTCAGGACTCCATCTTCATGGCCATCAGTGACAATAGCTAGTGACAGAGCTTTTCTCCCCCCCCCCCCCCATGACTTTGTCTAATAATCCTTTTTTTTTTTTTGAAGCCATCTGAAGGATCCTGGTCTGGTCGCAGGTCTCCCTAACCTGCAGAGAAGCTGCTTGGGGCACCAAACTGTCCCACAACCCCCCAGTTTCTCCCCTTCCCCTGACCCACCACCACCATTTACAACTATGTGAACCTCTTCCTTGCTTGTTCGGCTTTAAGGCCCTTGGAAGAACAGCCTAGAAATATATACTGTATATATATTCTCCCTGCCTCTCTGCAGGGCTGCAATTACAGTACAGTCACTGCAGCCCCCTTTAATTTTTTCTGAGCAGAGCATGCGAGCATGTGCTCTCTCTCTAGCCAACCAATCATTTGTCCGCCCACTGCCGGCAGCGCTGGGGCTCACTCAGCGTGTCAATGGCTACAGGAGTCAGTGGGGTGTTTTCTTCAAACCCAAAGCTCCAGCCAAAGATCCGGGTCATTACTTCCCATCAGCGTGTGAGATCCAGGCTGTCTGTCCCCTTCGTGCCTTCTCCTCCTTGGCAAAGGTCCCCACATTCCGATTTGTCAGAGTGCAACTCTCCTGGCAGCTGCACACGTCCCTTCTTCTCTCTGACTCCCACCCAAGCCTAGAACTGTTTCCAACTTCCCCTCCCTCATTAGCCCTTTCCATTATGTACCAGATCCCTCTTCCACCCATTAGGGTGACCAGATGCAAGGAGGGTGTGTGTGTGCAGTTTTGCCTACAGAAGGTCCCAGGATCAGTCTCTGCCAGCATCCCCAGGCAGGACTAGAAAAGATCCTTTTCTGTCTGAAACCCTGGAGAGCTGCTGCCAGTCTGTGCAGACAAGACTGAGTTGATCGGATCAAGGGTCTGGCTCTGGTATGCAGTTCCTAATTCCTCCTGGCAGTTTCATTTTGCCTTTGTGATTTCACAGCTGTTAAACTGTGGAAAGGAGGGCATTTCAGTAGGTGCAATCTGTCATGCAGGGGGAAATGTGCACTCTCCAGAATTCGCTCTTCTCTTCTACCCCCACCTATCCTCTGGAACTTGTAGGAGGTCATGATGGTCGCTGGGCTTAGAAGGCTTTAAATGGGATGAATTTGTGGAAGAGGATGGATCTGACTCTGACTGATAGCCACATGCAACTTCCATTTTCAGAGGCAGTCTACCTCTAAACACCAGGTTCTGGGGGGCGGGGGAACGACAAACCACAAGGGCTGGCTGTTGCCTTCATGCAAGAGTCTTGTCGTCTTGTGCATCTGCTCACCTCACCTCCCTCCTGCTATACTTCCACCAGGCCCTTGCTCCGGAATCGTGGTTTACCGTTTATCCTTTCCTTTCACCGTTTTACAGAATCCTCCCCGTCTTGTAGGATGGAAAAACACTGGATTTCGTTGTGTCCTGCGTGCTGCTCTTGTTAAAGGCACAAGAGCTCTGCAGGTGACGAGACTGGCCACGCTGTTCCTAGGCCTTTTTTCTAGGTCGGAGCTGCACTGTCTCTGCCCCCACACTTTCCTGCCTTCAGTGCCCTGCCCCGCCTGTCCATAGGTCCGTCCCGTGTGCGAAATATTTCCCCCAGCCAAACTGCAGTTTTGCTTTGCTTCCCCTAATAGCATTCATTGATCCGTGGTGTTGATCGGCATTCTGCTACTGACAAGTTTCTCCTCTGAGCAGTTGGAACGTTTGCAGCCATTCCGTGACTTCACAGCAAGTCAACCAACGTCTGGGGAGTAGGAGGGCCGAGGATTTGTGTGTGGGAGGGAGGGGAGGTGCGACAGCCAGTGCCGGTCCGTTGCAGCCCTGCGCTCTCGAACCTGTCGCCTGGGCCTGGTAACGAGTCTCCCTACCTGAGCCCCCGCACGGACTGCGACCATTGATGCAGATCTCCCTCCCTCTCTTTTCCTCGCCTGTTTCTTTCATTCTTCCCCCGTCGCCAAGGGCAAAGAGAGCCACATGCAGCTCCTGGCACACTCCGTGCTGCTCTTGGAGCCTCCGCCAAGCTTCGTCGCTTGCCAAGGGAGGTAAATCTAGGACAAGGTACTGCAGAGACTGCGAGCGCCACTGCCCGGTGCGCAGTCCCCGAGACCCTTGCTCGCTAGCCGGGCTCCTGCGCCGAGACACCTCTGAGGACCGGCGAGCATGAGCGCACTGCCAGGATGCGCGCTCGTGGCCCCGGAGGGCGGCTGTGGCTAGGAGGAAGGGCTGTGCGCGCGCGTGCGGAGGCCGAGGGGCGCAGGTGACCCCAACCCTGCCCCCAACCCGACAGAGACCCTCCTCTGCCCTCCGGCGAGAGTCACTCCTGCACTGAGCTGCTGCACCGGCTCTCCCCCGCCCGGCTCCCACTTGCGTTACGCAACAGCGTGGCTTGGAGCTGCTCGCCGGTCCTCCGCGCCTCCTGCAGGAGCTCTGCTCGCCTGCCGCCAGCCTCTCGCCTCCGACCTCCGACAGCCGCCCCGTGGCTTGGCTATGCGTTTGGGCAGCCGGCATGTTGGAGAAGGGCCTGCGAGCCACGAGGGTCGCCCGGCGCACGGGCATAGCCAAGGACGACGCGCGTCCCCTGATCGGTGCTGCGCCTGTTCCTAAACCAGGTGAATCGCGCTAGGCGGCAGCTGTGAGTGGCTCCCTCCCCCCTCCCGCGCTTGGGTATCTTTCCAAAATAGTCCCCGCCTCGCGGTGGGGGCCTTTCTCCGAAGCGATGGAGCCGGACAATCCGTCGGACCAAGAAGACGACTCTGTGGGTAAGGAGCGCCGCACGCGCGGACCCAAAAGTTTGTTCCAGCGTCTTTCCGGGCTGCGCTTTGCGGTGCCGTCCCTAGGAGGTTCCTGCTGCGCCTCTCTCGGCTTCCTGCATTGGCTCGAAAGGAAAGAGGCAGATTCCCAAAGGTCCAGTTGGGTCCAGGCTTGGGATAGGAGTGCGTAAGCTTCCAGCTCTCACTGGCTTTTTCGTCAGGCAGAATGGGAGAGAGAACGCCACGTTTCTGATATGTGCGCTGAGCACGTGAGCCTTCCCACCCACCCAACTAGGGTAATGTTCACACGGGATACTCAGAGGTGTGTCTGTGGGTCTTGCAAAAACAGCTAGAGAATCTTGCTGGTTTTTTTATTAAAAAAGAAAAAGAAAGCTTAAATGCGATCAGATTTGTAAGACTGATGGAAAACCTGTATGTATCGGTTTGTAGAGAAAGTTCTGCTTTCTGTGGGGGGTGGTGGTTAGAAACTTTGGCTTCTTGTGGGGTAGGAGCTGTTTGGTGATGGTGTCACAACTATGGAGCAGTCTTCCCCCAGCAGTCTCAGACTGTTTTTGTCAAGGAGCAAAGACCTAGTCTTTTCCCAGGTCTTAAATGGTTATATTTAGGGTTGTGCATATGCCACAATTGGTGCTTGAGCTTCTGGAGAATTTCAGTCCGTTTTAAAAACACTCAAGTTTCTAGTCCTTCTGGTTGTGAAACTATGCATGGAAGGAAGAGGGTGGGCAGAGCCTGCTGAGACCTCTGAAAGGAGGTGAGATAAGAATTCCAGAAGTTGGGGCAGGGCTTATTGTCCTGGCCTCAGCCCATCCATGACCAGGAAATCAGAATAAATTATATAAGGGATCTCAATTTGTATAATCCAAGCCATGGATTGACAAAGTGGCGGATTTGAAAATCCTTCTTTCAGCACAGAGCAGACAAAACTTTGGTTGTATTTTGATTTTTGACCAACTGACTGGGGGTTACAGATTCATGCTTTTTGACTGGTGTATTGGTTTGTTGTATGGACTTTTGTGAGGTTTTGGTATTCTGGAAATATCTTTGAGCTTTTATAGGAAAATCATTCCAGACTGACATCCAAAAAATAGTCATCCCGTGAGACAACAATCTGCAAACTGCAGAGGGTCCTAGCGTTATTTCTCTCAACTCCAATGTCACACTGGTGTGAGCAGGCTTTCTAGCATCACAGAATGCTTCTTCAGGCTGGCCTTTAAGCCCAAAGGAACGGCTGGGGCTACATGTTGTGGCAGTGGCTGGAAACCAACGTAAGGTTCGAGTGCATTGCATTGCACCCTCAAGTGTGCCTGGAAGCCTCCCAGGGAGTGCTCTACTCCCCACGCCAGCTAAAGGAACCTCTGTCCAGAGGGCTGAGTATGCTGCAGCTTTTAAACCAGGAGGGAGTCAGGTTGTGACCCAGGAAGCAGTCAGGCCCTGTTGTGGCCCCCGAATCCAGCCTGGTTGCCTCAGGAGGCTGAAGCTGCTGAGCTGAGGCAGCTGAGAGTCCTGCTTCAGTCTCCTTGGGGCTGCTGGGGAAGGTCCCTCCTCTGCCTGGCAGCCGACCCAGGTAGGACTCAGACCTCAAAGGAACCCCTCCTGCGTCTTGCCCCCTGTGCTGTTTCACAAACTAGGCCCAAAGAGGAGCCTCCTAGGAGGCGGCCATGAGCCGTAACCGTGGCAACGGTGGCAGAGGCTTGCTAACCATGCTCTGCCTGGACTCTGGGCCTGCACAAGGGAAGGAGCTGGTGCTTCCCAAAGCAGTGGGGAAACCCTTGCAGGGCCCTCCAGAGCTGGAGAGGGTGAGGTGGCTCCGAGGTCCCACAGCTCAGAGGAAGAGCCTCTGTGCGGGCTCAGGCTCTGGCAGCATCTCCAGGTGGGCCTGGGAAGGGGTTTCTCTGGCTGAAACCCTCAAGAGATGCTACCAGCCAGAGCAGGCCACGCTGGGCTAGAGGGAGAAATGGCTTGACCCTAATAGTGATGGCGGCTACATTCCGTTGCTGGTCTGACTCTATCCCAAGTGTTTCTTGTGTTCTCTGCTTTATTAGGCAGTGATTTTGCTGCATTGGTTCAACAGGAAGCAAAATCATTTACTGGGCTGAGGCAGCTTGTTGTAGGAACTGGCAGAGTTTCTGGTTTCACTAGGCTCTGCGTCAGGAGCAGAGTTTCAGCTACATACAAGGGGTCTTCATGTGTGAGACTTAAGGGGGCTATTGCTTATTGATGTGTTTGTTAAGCGAATGGAGGGGAGGAAAGAGAACCCTGCTCTAGCCAAAATGTTTGTCTGCATTACAAATTTCTCTCCTCGGCCCTCTCTTCTATATTGGCAGTGACCGAAGGTGCTCACAGGTAGCACAAGAGAGAGGAACGGAAGCAAGACTTATCGGACCGTAGCGTGAGGGAGCCTGCTTTTCCTTATGTTTCACAATTCAGTTGGATTTGGGGTCCACACCTGGAGGCTTCTGTGTGGGCAGTCTATTTTGTGTGCTGAAGGGTTGCCAAACGCCACACCAGCCAAGCTGGCCTGTTGTGGAAGAAGCTGCCTTTGAAATACAAACTGCATGCGTGTTTTCTTCTTCCCACCCAGCCTTCCCAGATAATGCCAATCATGAAATTCTTATATAATGGCCAACTAAATATAGACCTGCAAGCTTATCGCTCTCCTTGGTGGTTTCTCTTTTTCCTGTTTTAACCCCCAAGTTCTGTATCAAGCTGCTGGGCTACAGAACTCTGGAGAGCAAGGAAGGCGAGGCTGGGAATCGAGGGCGGAGGCGCTGTGGCTGAATTATTCATCATGGTCCCAACCTGGAATATCTCTCTCCGGGAGACGGGGGAGGAGGAGACCCCAGTTTGGCAAAGAAAGCCCACAAACCCGCCTGTTTCCTGTCCTTACATCTGTTTCTAGTGTTTGACTCATTGAAAACCTCCCCTGCTGAAAGCAGCGAATGGTGAAGAGAACGAGTTGTGAGCCAGGACAGAGTGAGAACACCTGATGCAGCAACCGGGGTGAAAGTAAGCTGTGGGCTGGTGGGTCCTTTAGCCACTGACTCATTCTCTTTAGCAGCACCTTGGATCAGCGCTGGCCTATCCATGAGGCCCACTGGGACAGTCGCCTCAGGCAATGGATTGGCAGATCTCCACTTTTCCTCCTGCTTCCTTGAACTTGAAGAGGGGAATGGAGCGGAGAGGAAGTGTCTCCAACACTCTCACCCTCCACTCTCCTTCCCCCACATTTCCTATTCGGTTCCACTCCCTTTTCAGATCCAGGAGGAGCCTTTTGTAATGACTGTCCTTACGGCTGGTGCCTCTTGCTCTTTTTTGCCTCGGTCTAAGGGTGCATCCGTCACCCTCCAGCTATGGCTATCCCAGTGTCCCCTTGGGAGCACCCCAGTGGGAATGAGAGTGATGTTGAAAGCCTGGTGCCCCCCTTTGCCATTGGATGGGGTGGATGGCAGCAAAGCCCCGGAGGCATCAAGACCCAGACTGAACTCTGGCCTTTATTTATAGCCCAGGCGAGGCTCAGCGAAAGAGGCAAAGACATGAGCTTGGACGGCAACGAGAGAGGCATCCTTAACTGCATCTCATCATTCAGCAGAGAGCGCCAGATCTTGGTGCGGGTCCAGCGGTAGGTTATTTTTAAGGACGGGTTGTGGACACATGAGAAAACAGGAATGTTCATCAGGTGGGGCGATCTTGGAGACGCACACGCACATCCCATCGCTCTCACAGCTCAGTGTGGCTGTGGGTTAGGGGCTCTGAATGAATGGGTGGATCCCCTCTGCTGCATCAGAAGCCAAAGCCCTTGAGCTAGGGCCCTCACAGCCTTGTTGGAGATTTCCTTGCAGGAGACCGAATGATCAAGCAGCCCTGTGCTCCCATCGGAGGGCCCTAATTTGACCTGTTTGCTTTGGTCCTTAATCGTCCCTTTTCTGCCACTCTGGTGCATTTCATCTTCTTCTAGGGGACCGTGGGCTGTTTCTTGGCTGTTCTTTGTTTAACAATACTAAGGTTTTTGAAAAATCCTCTGTCCTGGCTGGCCTCATGCCAATCGCTTCTCTCTCGACCTCCATGTTCCTCATCTGTAAAGTGGACATACTGTATATTCATTTTGCCCCTTCCTCCATTCCTCCCTATTTCCTTTTCCCTTCCGTGATTATTTATTGATTAAATTCAATTTTTACTGAATTATTAGTGATGTCACCAAACCTGTTCCTCCAGGAACTTGTAAGGCTCACCTCGAGTACAAGGTGAGCACGATGACCCCAAAATCCTCCTGCACCTCGGAGTACAATGAGCTGTTCATCTACGGTAGTTTTGTTCTTTTTTCAGAAATAGCTTGGCTTATTCCAAGCTGATCCAGAGCAAGTCTGAGGAAGCGTGTCTTTTTCTTTCTACCTTCATGTCCTTGATTGTCTTTCCCACGGCCCATGCAAGTTCCTTGGGGCAGGGCCCTTATGTATCTTGCTGTTGAGGGCCTTGTACCCACATGGACCAGAAGCCAAATAATCCCGAACGTCTTAACGGTTAACCTATGGAGCGGACTGTGTTTCTTGAAGGCCATTCCAAGGGAGGAAGGAGCCTGGAGAGTTCCTAAAGCAGGGATTCCATTGTGTTTTTGAACCTGGAGGCCACTTTGTCACGTGTTTATTTGAAAAGATGGGGTATAAATATGTAAAATAATGGAAATGAAAGAGAGCTTGGCCCCAGGAAATGGGGACAGTTGAAGTTCACGCGTGTGCTTCTCATCATCACTTCTTCTTATGTTGCAAACCCAAGTGGCGTGATTTTTATACATACACGCACGCTCACATTCCCATTCTTTCCCTTTTGTCCTCTTTTTTGTTTGATGGCAGCACAGTGTTAGCTGTGAATGAAAACTCAGCTGCAGGCAGTGCCATTGTGTGAAAAAGACATTTGCAGCTGTGAACGGAGGTTGCTAAGAGTCCATACAATAATTTTTCTTTTTCCTATAAAATAAAAAGCTTTCGTCTTGTACGGAAAGCTGCGCAGCACTTAGAGGTGGTTTTTTTTTGGGGGTGGTTTTTTTTCCAAAAGTCATTCGCATGGGGAGGATGTGGGCGACAAGCTTAGAAGTGGCAAAGCACAAATTCTCACTTCTCTTCCCCCTCCCTCCTTGGTATCCGCCTATCAATTCTTATCGTCTCATGCAAAATTACAAAGGAAGTTGTTTTAAATTGGTTGTTGGGGAGGGAGGCGGAGCGGCCTGTGAGTAAGGCAGCAGAATGGAGGTCGGGGTGGGGGGGGAGGCTGGTGAGGAGAACTCTGGACACAGATTTCACATGAATCAAAAATCCAGGTCAATGGATTCTAGAGTCGTCGTCCTTCTGAGTGCAGCTCCCACCCTGAGACCCTAGGAGTTGCATCTCTGGGTGGGTGAGGAGCTTATCTCTAGTGCACATGCACAGAACTACAGGTGCCCTGTACTACTAAGGTGCCCTGTTGTGCACAGCTGGCCATTTCGTGCACAGCAGCTGCAAAGGAGGGCTTTTGAACTGCTGAGCGTCCCTTGCAGAGGAGGTCAGCAGCAGCTAGCCTTGTACCCGTTTAAGAGACAGGTGTGCGTTTGTTCTGGTTAAAGATACACTTTGAAAATCGGGATGAGAGGATTCCCACTCCCACCCTGCTTTTGTTCCTTTATTAGGAGATCGCTTTGTTCTCTGGTTTGCTTCAGACTCTTCTCTGTACCCAGCTTGTAATATTTTTATTGTAATGTGTGTGCACCTGTATGTGTATATAATAATACGTTAATATAATATAAATGTACACAGAATCAATGTTTATGGGATTTCCAGCCATGTGATATCAGCTCTTAAAATGAAGAAATAAAGAACCTACATGCATATAATATAAATGATTAGCAGAAGCTTGACACGCACCTTTTGGAGATGCTCTAGGGAGGATTTTCCCTCTTCCAACAGGGTGTTGGACTAGATGGCCTTGTCTGATTCTATATGTTTTTCCAGCTGTAAGGTTCTTGGGGCAGGGACCTGTCATCTTCGATGCTGCAAGGCGCTGCCATGCCCACTGCATGCACAGCTTTTGTAGCCCACCAGATTCTGAAGGCTTGGAGCAGGCACAGAGATGTACAAACCTGTGACTCATTGAGTTGAATGCAACCCACTAACCACAAATTGGGGGCTCACTGGGTGCTTGGCAACCATGGCCCAGCATTTGCAGGCCTAGGCAGGCAGCCCAAACCAGAGTTCATCTGGCAGAGCAATAACGTGGATCGTTGCTCCGCCAGATCGCAGCTGCCAGCAGATCTTGCAGGAGACGTGGCAAATGAATGAACGGCCTTTGCCAGTTCAGACCATCCCGTGTTCTGGGTCCCTGGGAGTGATGCCCATCTCCAGCACTTGGCCCTCAGCACCTGCTGCTCAGGCTCTGCTGACTCTATCCCGTTAATTAAACGTGCCAGGTGGAGAGCCACTGCCAGACCCATCCTTTCCCCCGTGAGTTTGCCTCTGACCCCTTTTTAACGTGGTCTCAACCAGTCGCCTTGACCGTGTTTGGTGGCAGCGAGCTTCAGAAGTTCATTGTGAAGAGTTGGAGGGGGGCTGAGGCTTGAGCGTTGGTTGACTTTCAAGGCAGAAGGGCGCTTTGGGTGTTTGAGTGTCAGGTGTTCCTCAAGGAGTCTCCTTGGAATCTGCAGCAGATGTCCTCAGGCTGCGTTCTGACGTTCGATTTCTAGGAGTTGATGGAGCCGTCATCACTTTTAATCCCCTCCCAGCAGCTGCTTCTTTGGCCCTGGTTGGCCTTACTTTTTCCTCCCCTGTTATTTGATCCACAAGGAATGCCATTCCCGCGCAGGCCTGTCCCTGACTGAAGTCCTCAGCACGCTTAGGCTAACTTAGATCTGACCTTGGATAGTGATCAGAGGTCAGGCTCCAGGAACTGCAGCAGAAGAATCTTGCAGGCTGAGTCAAAAGGAGGGAAGGCACTCTTTCCAGAAAAATGTTTGCGTCTGCAAAAAGCCGCTTTGGCAGTTTTTTCAGAGGTGCTGCAAGGTGTTTGCCCATTCTGAGTGATGGCAACACTGGCTGGGCCTAAAAGTATCACACTTGCTCCCAATTAGCTCTGTGATGGCAGCATGAAATAATGCCTGGCTATGAAGCATTAGGAAGTTGTTGTGCTTGCAGTGTGGTCCCTGATTGACTAGAATCGTATTTGCAGGATTCAGAAAAGCAAAATTGATAGGCTTCTTCCACATGAGCTAGAGACTTAAAATGCGGTACACACTTTGCAGAAAAACAAACTTACAGAATTAGTTGCTGTAGGATGCGATGGCCCCTAGGAGAAGTAGCTTTAAAAATAGGATTAGAGACACTCATGGAGAGATTTTTGATCAATAATATTAGCCATCATTGCTACAAAATAGAGCCTCCATGCAAGGGGCAGTATCCCTCTGATCACCAGATTCTAGGAGCAAGATACGAGCTTTTATTGTTCCTGCTACTTGATAGTTGTATGCATTGTATGATTGTATTTCATGGCAATATTGTTGGCCACTCTATGGGAGCGATTAGCTGGATAACGGTGTGCAAATTTGGCAGATAAACAAACCTCAAAGCCCAATGCTCTGAGTGTCATGGAGCTGAGCAACATGACTGAGGCTTGCTCCTGAGTCAGTGTGATCAGTTTGCAGTTTCCTGCATTCCATTGCAACTGACTTTGCTTTCCTCCCCATAGGAGGGTGTTCATTATTATTAATTAGCTGGGAATATTTGTCTGCTGCATCTGCTAACTTTTCATTCATATTTCATCTCCTGGCCCCATCCTAAAAATGTCTACAGTACTGGACACGTGAACCTTTGCAGGAAATATTTAAGTATGTTTCTTGATGCCCTATGCTTAACCTCTGGCATGGCGGCCAATAGGGAGGAGGAAGGTTTCCTGCTCTCTCCCCACTTGCTGTCTGCAGCTCTGTGCCTCCTGCCACCAGCAGTGGGACTGAACTGGTCAGATCACTTGACTCTGATACTCCATCTGTTGCATTGTCTGCCCACCTGTTTCGGAGTGCAACTCGAAGAGCTGGCTGTTACTTGTAGGGCCGTGTACGGTTTGGATCCATGGTACCTTAAGGACTGCCTGTGCCATGGGATTCTGCCCACCTATTGAGCTGTTTTGCTCTGGGCACCCTCGCTTGCTGAGGCTAGGTTGACGACGCCTGCAGGGCAAGGCCATCCTTGAGGTGGCCAGAGAGGCTGTGGAACTTCCTACCACAGTGGGGTGATAGAAACCGAGAAAGAAAGAAAAACAACTTGGTTGGAAGGAGAGCCAGTACAGTAGGGAAGGGGTGGACTTCTCCTAGCTGCAGAGTGAGCCTTGGTGTTTTGAAAAATTGCCTCCTCTTTGGAGGAGACTTTGTTGGGCTGCCAGTGTTCATTTCTGATCCTGAGATGGGAGAATGTTGCCAACATCTCTGCGCTGGCACTTGGAGGTCAGCTGACCAGATGTTCAGGAGCTGCAGGTCCTGCGGTCTAGAGGAGGCCCATGATGAGCAAGAGATCTCTTTTGCTCTGCCTTGCAGCAGAAATAGGGTGCCGGTGGAGTGAGAGGTCAGGTGCCAGAGCCAGAGCAGCTGGATTTGAGAGCCCACCCTGGCACCACCTGACATCCTAACTCCCAGGCGGAGTGATAAAGACGGGCGTAGGGCTTCAAGAGAACCAAGAACACCAGGCAGTGAGGATGGCATGTTTAATCAGGAGAGAAAAAGAGGCAGGCTTTCTTGGAGACCGCCGGGAACTGGCATCACGAGGCAGCAGCGTATATTTAGAGAGGCCGTCAAACCCACGCCGAGGCCCAGTTGATGGCTCTATTCCCATCTTGCATCGTTTCCAAAGAGGCTTGTCTTGCAAGGAGAGAGGGAGGGGGGGCAGCAGACAAATCCATGGGCTTCTTCAATCTCTCAGAAGCTGGGTGGAATTGTGGAGCAAAATGTTCTCGCACCAAATAAATACAGGATTTTCCACTTATCTTTAAAATTTAATTCATCCTTTTTTTTAAAGAAGAAGAAGAAGAAAATGAAGGGAGGAGAGAGAGGGGGGGGCAAAGGCTTTGATTGAAATCTAAGCTGCCTCTGGCTTTTTCCACAGGGGAATCGCTGCAGAACGAGCTGTAGATTTGCTGGAAATAGAGCCAACTTTGTGATAACAGTCTAGCCTTTAGCTATCTCTCAGGATGCAGCTCTGTGGACACAGCGACACTGCAGTCTTCAGCTGGGTTAATAGTCGTTGCCTCTCCCCAGGGCAACTTGGGAATTGTAGTTCTGTGCAGATCTCAAACAGACACTTCCCAGCATCTCCGAGAAGCTACAGCGCACAGGATTCTTTGGGGAGCTCAATGACAGATTCACACATGTTCCTTCCTCCTCACTCAGCAATTGCAACATCTAGTACTGTGTGAATGGGGCATCACAAATAGAACACCTAAGACAGAACTCCCATGCGTCTCTCCTCGCCTCCAGTGCAATGTTTTCAGCAAAGGTGATTCACGCAATCCGAAGTCATTAATCAAATGTAGAGAGAGAGGTGAAGGGTTGTACATACGTGTGTGGACCAGGCCTTGCACTCGTTTGTCATATATGGGGGATAGGCCTATCCCTGGCTATTAGTTGTGAGGGCTATGTGGAGCTTCCATGTTCAAGTGCAATCTACCTCTGCAGGGGACAAGCAGGGGGGTCCTGCTTGTGGGCTTCCAAGAAGCACTAGCCACTTTGGGAAGCAAGATCCTGGAACAGATGGACCTTGGGCTTGATCCAGATATGTAGCCACCCTGAAGCTCACATGGAAAGTGGCGGACATTCGCAGCGTAGATGTGACAATTGTGGCCTGAGCATATCTTGCTTTTCTGGCTGGTGCTCCAGAAATGCACTCCAGGAAGAGCAGTCATCTACGCTTCGTTGCCGTTTCTGTCTCCGGCCGCAACAGTGCAGCATCCTCCCTCTTTGTCCCACTTGCCGCACTGCAAATGTATTTTTAAAAGCTCGTTAGCGTGAAGTGGACTTTGTGGCCCAATAACGGACACGGAAGACAGCACTGAGCAAACCTCTGAGTCCGATTTGAGGAGCGCAGAAAGTGATGGGGCCGTGTGCTGTGTAAGCCACCCCAGGGTGGTGTTCCTTTCGTTCCTTTTGGAAGTAATTACCGTTCAGGACCATAAGTTGTCCAATAACAGCAGTCTGCTTTGATGGCTGTCGCTACAGGAAACCCCCTCACTCCTGACGGCCCCTCCACGCTATCTTGCCCTCGTCCCCTGCAAACTGCAGCCAGCACGACTTCAGGGTTCATTTCTCAGAGTAGTTCTGTTAATGAACAAGAGCATGTCCTACATGCTTTGGCCGCTAATGCGATGTAGTGTGTGGAGGTTTGCAAAGATCGCTCCCTACAGGGGCCCTGATCCTACCACCAGCATGTCTCACCTAGGCAGGTTTTGTGCAAAACCCACTCCAGCAAGAAAAGGTGGGAAAACAGGGGACAGGAAGACAGGATTTTCCTCCACCTCCAGCAGTGGACCAGAGCAGCAGGACTCCCAGGCAAGGGGCCCCCACCACCCAGGGAGTTGCCCAACAGGATCTGGGCAGCAGGAGCAGGGCCAGCCATGATGGGGCCTGGACTGGCAAGGGAGCTGCCCAGTCTCCCTGGTCCTCGGGCTGGCTTACTGGGCGGTGGTGGGGAGCAGCAGGATTTGTAAACTGGCACCCACAATCACCTGGTGAGCGCCTCCATGGGCCCTAGCCTGCTTAGGGAGCAGCAGCGGACAGGTACACAGGTGTGGACACCTGCAGGCACATGTGTCCCCAGACAGTGCCCCACCTGTGGAGGCGCCCCTGGAAGAGTGTCATTGTAAAGTTGGCTGGTCTGCCTCTTCCGGGATTGCAGCAAGGCCCTCTTTGATCCTGAGCATTCACCAGTGCTTGCCAGTGGCGTCGTTGGAGGGGGGTGGGGTGGCTGTGGGACCCCGGGCGCAGGGTGCTCCACGCTGAGGGGGGTGCAAAAAATGTCCAGAGTTTTTTTAAAAGCTTTTTTAAAGTTCTCTTTCCCAAGTAGGCTTGATGGAAGGGGAGGCCTTGGGTGGCCAGAGGGGTACTGCACTGCTGGCTCTGGGCTTCGGCATGTGAACATTGCCACTTGCTCCTGAGGTCCCTGAGATGAAGGGGCTGTGGTGGAGTTCCCAATAAGGGGTATTGCATCCCTTGATATCACATGCTCCTTGGGCAGGGGTCATGGGCGAGCAGTCTCTCACCGTACCCTGGGGTCCTGGCCCTTTTCAGAATGTGCAGTAGGATCCAGGTCTTGAGGTTTCATCAGGTTTGGGGACCAGACAGACTTGCAAACTCCCACTAAGAAATGTTGATACTTTTTACATCTGAACCAACTGGCTTCACTCCATATCCTGTTCTCCATTCTAAGTAGCAACAGCATTTCAAGCCAATTTGCACAAATCTGTATGAAATCTGCATGAAATGCACAAGACATGCTCAGATTGCACTAAGAGACATACTCAGTTAACTGTGCAGTGACTGGAGCATTTAAACCACTGTCACAAAGAGGATCAGGGCAATCATTGCACATTATATACCATTTGTTGTCCACAACTGCACATTGTACACCCCACATGGAAACTGCATGCGCTATTGACTTATATGCGCAAGAGCATGCACAATTAAACCACTGCTTTTTTGCGTCTGCACATTTAATCTTTGCGAACTTGCAGCCTGCTTAGGTTTTGCTTCAGGAAGGGAGCTTCCCGGATGTTTGCCGCATCCCAAAGAATCCTTCTTCCTTCGATCTGTTGGGTTTGAGAGGAGCGGAAGAAACCAGCAGGGGGCACCGGCTGGGCTCGGTTTCAAGACATCCCGTGTTCCTCTGCCGCATAATTAATGCCATGTTTTATTAGCGATGAATGCCAGGCTTGTTTTGTACAAATGCCGGCGCAGTAAAGTGTGACTCGGCAGACAGTAAAAAAACCCGAGCATTACATTACTTCGGCGATTTATCGCCTGCCAGGGTTGCTTATTCACTGTGTAAAACAAGTTTATTGGTATTCGGCCAATGGCGGCCCGAACGCCTGCATTAGTTATGTCTCAGGGAAAATGCAGACCCTCCAACAATTGCTTGGCAAATGAACCAGCTGGGCAAAACTACAGCTGAGTACAAGTGAATCCCCAGACTTGGCCCATCCGGGCACTCTGTCCTCCCACGATGCATTCCTGCCCTGCTCCTCCAATTCTGGCACCTTCCACTGCTCAACATGCTGAGCTGGAAGGATTTTCTGTGTCCTGCTCATGGATTCGTTCTTGGCTTAACGGCTATTAGTCAGGGCAGCCAAGTACAGCCTCCATGTTTAGTGGCACTCTACCACTGAACACCATTTGTCCTATGGTGGACACTGGCCCCCTGACTTATGGACGTCCCAGTTACAGACTGCTGCATCGGCCCTTTCACGCAGGTGCAGTACGTCTTTTGTGGTGATTAGGTGCAGGTGCGATAGTGCTGGGCCGGCAAGAGCCGGCTGTTCTGACCTACATACATTCTGACTTCCGTACAGAGCTCTGAAACGGAACTGGTACGTACTTGGTGTATTTGCCTGCACTGAGCAGGGAATTGGACTAGAAGACCTCCTGGGTCTGTTCCAACTCTAGCATTCTCTGATTCTGTATGAACATGTGAAATGGACTTATGCAGAGTTGGACCACCTATCCTCCCACAGGCTGTCTTCTCTGGCTGGCAGCGGCTCTCTTGAGTCTGGCTTAGCCCAGCTCCTTAAAATCCCACTGAGGTGTTGGGAACCTGGAACCTGGTGTGCGCTCCCAGAGGGGAACAGGGTGCTGTGTTTGCTTTAATCCAACCCGGCAGGGCTCTTCTGTCACTAGTAAGGGACCTGAAACTACCCTACTTATGGGCTTCCTGGAGGCAGACAAACAACAGGGCATGGTCTATAACAGGGGTAGCCAACCTTTCAGCATGAATGCTCCTGGACCTTTAATTTTTAATTGTATAGGTAAGGGCATCTCAGCGGTGCAGCTGCTTTAGCAGCACAGAGGCATTTCTACGGTAGGGGCCCTACCATAAGTTGTGCCCTGTCCTAGTACCATGTTTACAAACCGGAACGAGGAGGCCCCGCCCCCTCGCCGGCAGAGCCATTCCTCGCTGCGAAGGTGATGAGCAGGGAGTCTCCTGCCTGTTTGCCTTCGCAGCGCGGAATGGCTCCGCTGGCAAGGGGGCGGGGCCTCCTCGTTCCGGTTTGTAAACATGGTACTAGGACGGGGCGCAACGTACAGTAGGGCCCCTACCGTAGAAACGCCTCTGTTAAGCAGCACCATCAGCACTTGCAGCTGCCAAGGTTCTGTCTTCTACAACTCTTAAGAACACAGAGGCCCTAATGGTGGAAGGTTGGCATCCCCCGTTCTATAACTTTGTGGCTATGGGGGTGGGGTGCTTCTTTTCCCGGTGGTTTTCCGTTTCCTTCATTGGCTACATTCCATCTCCAAATTGATGGGATGTGTTATAGCTAGTAGTCACTGACCATCAACGCTTTACGGAAAGAACCTCTCCGCGCTGTCCAAGGCCTCTGAGCAAGCATCATTGACAAACTCTAGAAACACTGGTGCCTGTTAGCAAGCAAAGAACATATGCAAAAGACAGACATCCCTCTTCACTTGGCACAGCAGAAAAGGGTTTTCCCTGTGCTGCCTTTTTGGCGGATACCTCCCAGGAGAAAGTGCTTCCCCACATCGAGACCATGCAATGCTGTTTGGGCGAAAGTTAATGCATGCAATACACGGTTGTTCATCCAGGGGGAAGCAGAGATGCAAAGACTCACCACCAAAGACCATTTCAGAGGTTGGATGCTTGGCTTGGAGGGAAGGGCATCTGAAGCACTATGTGTCCCTCCTTGCCTCTCCCCACAGTCAGCAGAAACAGAACGCACAGTGCAAGTGAACCAGCTTAACACGAAACATGCCATACAATTTCTCATTTCAGAATCTGCCTTATCCGGAACTGGAGGCCTCCTCAGTCCGGATGTGTACGGCTGGGCTGTTGTGACTCTCCTAGTGAATCAAATCATCGTACATTTGGGTTCACTCCTGACTTGTCAGTCTGTTTAAACTCTCTCTAGTTCGTAAGAAAAGCTCCACTGGATCCTGATGGGGGGGGGAGGGGAATCTGGTCCAGCCTCCTGCTTTCTACAGTGGCTCATCAGCTGCCTCTGGGAAGCCCACAAGCAGGAGAGAAGGGCATTCCCCTCTCCCACCATTGCTCTCCGGCAACCGGGATTTTGAGGCAAACTGCTACTGAACCTGGAGGTGGTGCATAGCCAACGTGACTAGTAGCCATGGATAGATCTGAGCTCTGTGAATTTGTCCAGTCCCTTTCCAAGCCACGCAAGCTAGTGGCCATCACCACATCTCGTGGCAGGGAGTTCCACAGACTCATTGTGCTCTGTGTTAGAAGAAGTGCCTCCTTTTGTCAGACCAAAATCTTCTACCAACCGGTTTCATTTCAGCTGGGTTCTAGGATGGTGAGAGAGGGAGAAAAACTTCTCTCTTTCCCCGCCATGCATAATTTTATGTCTCAATTATGTCCTTCTCTTAAATGCCTTTTTTTCCAAACAAAAAAGCCCCAAATGTTGTAGCCTTTGTAGCCTTTTCCTTGTAGAAAAGCTGCTCCCTGTGGCTCCTGTGACCATTTTGGTTGCCTCTTTTGCCCTTTTTCTAGCTCTGCAGTGTCCGCCTTGAGGTGTGGAGACTAGAATTGGACACAGCACTCGATTTTTTCATTCAATTATGTTTTCCTCCAGTTTACCCAGAAACTGCTCTGGATCCCTTCTTTAAATATTGGCCTGACGTTGACTGTCTTCCAGTTCTCTGGCACAAAGGCAGATTTAAAGGTCAGAGAACGTATTCTTGTTAGGAGACCATCAGTTTCCTGTTTAAGTTCCAGAAAGATGCCACCTAGACCCAGTCCATGCGCTCTAGAATCTCCTCACTTCTGTTTGCCTCAGTTCTTGAAACTCCTTCCCTGAGAAGGCCAGTTGTCCCGCATAGTCTGTAGTAAAGGCAGATGCAGATTTGTTCCGCTTCTCTGAGGTCTCCAGTCCTCTTGAAGCTTCCCTTTTATCCCCTCGTTAACTAGCAGTCCAGCCGCCTCCCTGGCAGGTTTCCCGCTTTTGATGTATTTAAAGAAGGTCTTATTGTTTGCCTCGATGCTTTCAGCCATGCGCTCCTCCTGTTCTTTTTTTCGCATCCCTCATTGTTGGCATGTATTTCTTTGATCCCTTTTGCTCTCCTCGTTTGGGTCTGACTTCCATTTTCCAACGGAAGCCCGCTTGCCTTTTGTAGCGTCCTTGACTCCAGTCATGCGCCATGCTCCAGTCATGCGCCATCCTCCTGAACCTGGTGGTGCCTTTCCTCCTTAGTGGGCATACATTCTCGTGGAGCTTCTGGTCTTGTGGTTTTAAATAACCCACGTGCACACTGAAGAGATTTGACCCTCTTGGCTTTCCATTTCGGCTCTCTTTGTGTGAGTCCCCTCATTTTTGAGAAGTTCCCTCTTTTGAAGTGTAACGTGCCTGTGTTGGATTTCCTGGGCAACTTTCCAATTACGGGTCTGTTGAACTGGATAGCACTGTGGTAATTGTTCCCTATCAGTTCAGCAGCACTTACATCTTGCGCTAGGTTCTGGGCACTATGTAGGATTAAGTTGAGGGTCGCCCTCCCTCTGGTCGCTTCCAAGACCAACAGTTCTAGGGAAGAGCCATTGAGTGGGAAGCGGGGCAGAAGGATCGGTAGAACGGAGGCTGGAGAAAAAGAGGATGGTCTGCTCTGCCGCTGTCCCCCACAGCCAGGGCCCACGGGGATCCTTGTAGACTGGTTGGATAGGAAGCAGGAGCCCCCACATTTTTCTGTCTTCTCCCCCTGGGCTGGCATGCTGATGATGTCCCTCATCAAGTGTTTCCTTTCATTCTGCCCCAGTGCAGATGACTCTTGGGGGGGGGAGGGGGCTGCCACTGTTGTGCAGGCTTTGAAGCCATCCCGGGTGGGGTGGAGCAAAGAGATGTTTAGGCTGGAGCTGTGTACAGTATGCCATTTGCAAGTTTTGTAGGGGGGTGGGGAGAACAAAGATGACTGTGCTTTGCATTTCAAAAGAAAATCTGGTCTGGGCTTGGGGAGGGGCAGCTAGGGAAGAAAGTTGGAGCTGCTTTGAGTGAGTCTCCTTGGAAGGGAGGACTGAGATGGTTAGAGGAACCCCCTTGCTCTTCCTTTTTGAATCCAGGGAGTGGAAGGAGGAACAGGGGCATGCGGACAATTGGTCCCCGCCAGTCCATTTCCTGAGGCGGCCATCTCAGTCAGCCTTGTGAATGGGCTGGATCTGCAGGTCCGGTTTCAAGGCACAGGTAGTAAACTTTTGCAGCAATGCCGACAGTTGTGGCTGGCACACTTGTCCAGAATATCCAGGGCCCCGTTGAATTGCTTTACATAAATGATTTCTGATGCCGAGAAGCGGCTGGAATGTGATCAGCCCAGCAAGGGTCCCTTCGGATTTGTTGGGTAGAGAAAGGAAGGATGCGCAGGGAACAAAATTCAGACAGTGCTTGCAAAACTGCAGCGTTGTTAACAGGGAAAAGAGCTTGCTGTGCGGGGCTTTGTCCGTGTGCCCCTTGGCGATGCCGCACGCCCTGATTAATCAGCCAGTCCAAATGTGGGATTGGTCATGTCACCTTCCAGTCCTCTGTCGTGCATCCTGTTCAGTGCTGGTCTCTGTGCAATTCAAAACATGAGATTGAAACCACTGCAGAGAAGCTGCTACCACCGCAGTGCCCTCCCATTAACATTTTAAAAGCCTCTTACAGATTGGGGAGGGGGCACATCCATCACATTCCTTGGCTCCCAATACGCTTCAAGGGATCTCTTTGGTGAATGGAGAGGGGAGGTGGAGAGGTCATTTTTTAAGGCCAAAAAGAGTGTGTCGCTTCCCCCCAGCCTGGCCCCCGTACCAGAAGTAGGTACCGGACAGGGAGAAACTGCAGAAGGCAGACCAGGGTGGAGAGATGAAATGAACGGAGCAGTCGTCTGTTTCTATGTGGGAGGCCCCAACATCCCTCCTTGACCTTGGAATCGGCTGCAATAGATCCACGGTCAGTGAGCAGGCAGGTATTTCTGGAAGTGGCACAAGCCAGTTGCGTCCAATTGGTGTTTTAAAAGTCCAAGGACAGTGTGAGGTGGGAGTGATTTGAATAGCTGCTGCTGCAATGGGAGTTTCGTGATGGTAACGGAGTCACTGGGATAGGGCAGGGTTTGCTTTCCCTGGGATGCTCAGCGGTGAGCAGGTTTTCTGCTTGCAGGGCCTGCTTGCTTTGTTGCCTGCTAGAACCCTGAGGTTCACCGGGTGCAAAATCATGGAGGTGCAAAACGGTGGCTCTGGGGATGGAGCCAGTGACCTCCTGCATCCTTGGGAGGACCTATATTATCATATACATGCACAAATTATCTACAAGTCAGGGGATCCAAACAACTGGCTAGCAGAGTTGCGCAAAGAACCTGGTATTCCAAGGTAGAAGAATTAAAGTCAGTAGCAAATGCATCTGTTTTACAGATGAGAACCACTGAGGCTGATGGAGAAGCCATTAGAAGAGGCCCTGCTGGGGCAGAGAGATTTTATTTTAAAACTTGCAAGCCACTTGTAGCAGTTGTTAAGTGATTGGGAATTGGAAACCCTTGCTGATCAACTGCAAAGCTCCTAGAGATCCTGGTCCACCTTTTCTCTGCCTCCGATGTGAGCGGTTGCATCGGTTCAGAGGGTCTGAAAGAAGCAGGAAAACTGCACCAGTCTGTCAACGGAGTGAGCCGCCAAATGCCAAAATGAGACCCAAGAGGGCCATAATAGGTTCCTGCTAGAATATTTTTGTTTTTGAAAAGGAAGCTGGAGAATCCAGGAAGCCTAGAGCTGCTCAGCTCTCTTTCCCTCGCTTTCTTTTTACTATTGCAAAGTCAAAGGATCGTGGAAGTTTTTAGGATTAGAAATTGATATCGGATGGCAGGAGATTCAGGACGAAGGGCGAGGCGGCCTCATTGTGTTTCACACAATTAACGCATGGCATCCGTGTCAAAGAGAATTGGGGATGGCTTTTGAAAAGGGGGCTAGAAAAATTTGCAGTGGAGGAGAGGTCTGTCAGGAAATATTCGTTCACTCACACCTGCATTTCAGATAATCTACCAGTTTGCTGGAGACCTACAACGGGGAGGGCTGCTGCCTTCCTGCCTTGCCTGCGACCTTCTTGGAGGCATCTGCTTGGCTCCTGTTAGAGACAATGCCTGGTTGATCCAGTGGGGCTGTTCTTGTGTTCTTAGCAATCTCAATCGACTTAGGGTATGAAGCCTCCATGTTCAGAGGCAGTCTATCTCAGAATACCTGATTCTGGAGGGAAGCAACAGCAGGAGAAGGGCTGCTCCCTTTATTCTCCCTCCTGGTGGGCTACCTGGCCACTGTCAGAAGCAGGATGCCATGGGCTAAAGGAGCCAACTTGGGTCAGACCCCACTGCGCTCCTCTCATGCTCAGAAAGAACCAAGCCCTTGGATGCTTTGCACAGGGAAGGAGCTTCCAGATTCATCCCCAAACGTTGCTGCTGGTGAAAGGCAGACGCAGTTCTCAGGTGGGCACATCGTGGCAGTATTTTTAAAAATGACACTGTTGATGCAGTGAGTGTGGCGAGGGGACATCATCTAGTTTGGCATGGGGGGGGGCGGGGGGCTTGGTCCTGCAAGCCTCATTTCCTTGAGATGAATAACGCTCTGCTTTTTAGATCTGTCCATCCCTGTGAGAAGAAAGGTGGAGAGAGGCAGGCTTGTGCGTTTCAGCAGTTTTAATGTCTAAGGGGCCTTGGCAATTCTGTTGACTGAAGATTCTTGGGACTGAAGAGGGTTCATAGGGGCCACAGGTTGCCCACGGCTGCAGTCCCCACCGGGTAGCAATGCGTCCCTTGATAGCACTTGTGGATGATGAATCTTGGCTCCTTCATTGCCAGCCAAGCCCTCCGGCTGCAAAAGGCCACTCTAGCTCCAGAAGCAAACAAACCCATATTACTGTCTCCCTGCAGCCATCTCCCAAACTCTCTCAAGTGCTGACCCAGCACTTCTCCAGCCCTTGCGAAAAATCCAGCCATACACCGAAGGAGGAGAAATCCATCTCAGCTCTCGCTCGGGAGTCCCCATCGCAAGCAAGCGACCCCCCCTCCCTGCAAAAAGAAAAAAGAGAGAGATGTATTTCATTTGTAGCAAAACCTTTCGGGGGGAGGGAAGCAGGCAGCGACATGTGAGGTTATCAGAAATATACGTATCGTGGGCTGGAGAATCGCAGCTAATTTTAGTTGAATGCCAGGCAAATTGTAACCGAATGCAGTTTAACTCAGACCCCATATGATTTGATAGAGGAAACTTGTTAACCTTGGGGGTGAAAGTGTACGTGGCTGGCCTCATCGCAACATGTATATGTGTGAGAAGCATTGGTTTGGGATTGTGTAGTTTTAATTGCACCTTACCTTATGAGCGTTGGAGCAAGCCGCTGTCGGCTGGATGAGTTTTAAACCACCATTCCTCCCCATTTCAACCCCCCAGCCTCTCCATTCAACGCAGCATTTGCCACTTCAGATCCTCCACAGAAGCTGGCATTGGCGCCTGCAAGTTTTTGAGTTAGACAGAACTTTTCTTTGGACTGAGCCTGTTCTCCAGGCACTAGTTGAGGGGGCTGGTACAATCCGACCCCCTCGGGGATGCTTAGGCTCCATATTATCAGCTGCAGGGGGAGCATTGGTGGGAGAGAAGGGTGCCTTTCCCTCCTGCTTGTGGGCTTCCCGGAGGAGGCAGGTGGTGGGCCACTGTAGGAAAGTGGAAGCTGGACTAGCCGTAGACTCCTATGCATGTCTAAAGGTAAAAGTGACCCCTGACAATTAAGTCCAGTCGTGTCCAACTCTAGGGTGTGGTGCTCATCCCCATTTCAAAGCCGAAGAGCCAGCGTTGTCCGAAGACGCCTCTGTGGTCATGTGGCCGGCATGACTCTCCTTGCCGCAGTGCGTAGCATGCGGCTGGAACACGGAGCGCTGTTTACCTTCCCGCAAGTGGTACCTATTTATCTACTCACATTAACATGCTTTGGAACTGCTAGGTTGGCAGGAGCTGGCCAAGCAACGAGAGCTCACCCATCACGGATTCGAGCTGCCGACCTTTCCATCGACAGCTCATGGTTCAGCGGTTTAACCAACTGTGCCACCCGCTGGCCATTGGTAAAGGTGACCCCTGACAATTAAGTGCAGTCGTATCTGACTCTAGGGTGTGGTGCTCATCCCCATTTCAAAGCCAAAGAGCCAGCGTTGTCTGAAGACGCCTCCGTGGTCATGTGGCCGGCGTGACTCTCCTTGCCACAGCGCGTAGCATGCAGCTGGAACATGGAGCGCTGTTTACCTTTCCGCAAGCGGTCCCTATTTATCTACTCGCATTAACATGCTTTGGAACTGCTAGGTTGGCAGGAGCTGGCCAAGCAACGAGAGCTCACCCCGTCGCGGATTCGAACTGCTGACCTTTGATCGACAGCTCATGGTTCAGCGGTTTAACCCACTGCGCCATGTCTACTCAGAAGTAAATCTCATTGATTTCAATGGGACTTGATCCCAGATGAGTGTGTAGGACTGCAGCCCAAGTGAGCCTTGGGCCTGATCCAGCAGGGTTTCTTGTGTTCTTATGAATGTCGGAGGAACGCTTATTACCATATGCAAGAGATGGCAGCGCCACACAATGTCTTCTACAATATTGCTTCTCTTTCTTAAGTAAGTGAAACTGAGAGCAAACTCTAGGAAGGAACTACGCTTGAAGGTTTGCTGGGGTCTTCAGGCGCCAGATCAGGCCCAGCGTGGTCTGTCGCTGCTGCCATTAATCAGTTCCACAGTGCTTCCATCCGTCTTTAATGAGCAAACGCGAGTCATTTTTGCAAAAAAAACGGCCTGTGCCTCTTTCAACCACCTCCATGAGGCTGAGCATTTATTAATACCAGCTTTTTAAAAAATGCCTCTATCTCGGTTTCAAAAGCCTTGGTTCTGCATCTTAATTCAAAAGCCCGCACTGCAGCTCCCCGGGGCCCCTTGCTGAGAACAGGGTGGCACAGGGAGGGAGGTGGCCCCCTGCAATCTGTGCCCCCCCCTAAGAGCCAGAGTCATCTGTCGCCCAGCTGTGCTCTTGCTTCTTTGACCTGAACTTGATGTGTTGATTGGCTGGCTCCTTCTAGGCCTTCTGAAAGTAACTTTGGGATTCCTTAGGTGTAGCATGCAAAATTCGGCCTGGACTTTCAGGAGAGGAGCTGGTCTTTGCTTTTTGGCTGCGATATTTGTTCATAAGTGAATCAATACCCTGACTGTCCAGGGAAAGATGTCCTCTGTTTCCTGTTGCCTCCCTTTCCCGCCCTGTCCTCTATTGTCTCCCTTTTGTCTATTTTCTATTTTGTAAACCTCTTGGGGCAGCAACCTGTTCTCTCATCCTCCGTAGAGTGCCATGATGAACAACACGAGCAGTGCTATAGACTTAAGAATAATGAATGATAATGAATAATAGAGTATTATTACTAAGAGGATGTCACTACTAATAATCTGTAGTAGTATTACAAAGAGGATGAAAGCTTGCAAAATGAGGGGAAAAAAACAAACCCCAAAGGTCTTCACTCCGCACTGGAACATTAATAAGGAGACATACAAACCTCCTGGTTTCACATTCTGGACAGAGAATCGCACATTGCCACAAGCTGTACTTCGGCAGGCAGTGGGGATGCACAAAAGGGTTTCACCAGATGTCCAGAGCAAAATGGCAAAACTGCAACGAGCCTTATGGCGCCTTAAAAGCTTCAAGACAAAGAAATGTATTTCAGCTTGAGTTCAATCCACAAAAGCAATAAATATGCTCAACTTTCAGAGGCCACAAACATTGTTGCTTTTTTGCTAACAGATTAATACAATTGCTCCTCCTCTGGAACGTCAAAAGTAGCATTGCCAACTTTTTAGCTAGCCCTGCTCCTGTGCTTTTCAAGCAGCACAAAGCAAAGAAATGTCAGTGGGAGGTGTGTTTTTTTCCCCTGCTGGTTTTCTGTAGCAGCGAAAGCTTTTCCCATTCAATTCATCTCTGTGTTTCTGTTTCTGCCCATTTTGAAAGGCAGAGAGAGATGCAGGGTGAACAACCCTAAGAAGCAGTGAGATGTTTATTATCCATTTCTCCTCCACAGCGGACACAAAGAACGCCTTAATGTTTCACTTTTTCATGCAAGAGAGGAAAGGGGCTCTTTTCAGATTCGATGGTCCTAGCAATAGTAGGGGTTGCTTGCGGTTTTGTTTTTCAGATGTTAAAAGACCTCTGCAAACTTTGTGAAGATGGCATGCCCTCAACTCAACCCCAGGATTCCTTGGTTTTGTCCCCCCCCCCCCCCAGCTAGTAGAGATGGCTACACTGCATGTATTGTCCACAGAAACCCTTTGGAGAGTCGTGCATTTAGTATGATGGAAAGGTGGGCAACAAGGCCAGGGATTTATGAGTCTAGATCTGCTGGCTTCAAGGTCAGTCCCCTAGAACTCAATAGGCCTTTTCTGAAATTTGACAGTGTGTCAGTTTCACTTCCTCAGGGGAGGTGAAACTGACACATTCATGAAATAGAGCCCAGTTGAATCAAATCACAGGTCCACCAACTCCTGCATCCCGCGCTCCCCCATCGTTGCTAGGCAAATGCTTCTGAAAAACTCACTAGTGACTAGTAGGCATGAAGGGAACAGTCCTCCCCAGATTTTTGTCCCCAGTATTTGGTACACTGAGAGAGACTGCCCTGACCATGGAGGTTCCATTCCAAAAGATCATGGCATGGGTAGCAAGAACAGCCTTTTCTTTTAATCCTTTTGCCTTCGTCCTCTTCCACTATTGCAACTAAGCTTAAGTATGTGTGATTGAAACAACTGCATGCATTTTCCCTGTCTCCCAGTCTCCATCCTGCTTCCCTCCATCCTCCATGTTGTCTCCCTCCTGTCAGTATCTAGATTGCAACCCCCTCAGGGCAGGGATCTGTCTCTCGTTCTGTGTAAACCACCATTTATATGACTGGCACTATAAACGAATGAGGAGAAGAGGCACATATTTTCTGGCAATGGTCTACTTTCTGGTAGGGGCCCCAGATGGAGACAAGGCAGTGATAGTTGGGGGGCAGTGGCAACCACCAGCTGGAATCAATGAAGAGAACACAGAGCTTGGCATCCCTGGCGATTAATCCAGTCCAGGATTTCCTCCCCTCTGAACTTGTTCATATTTCCAAGTCCTGCTTCCTTTTTCCAACTCCAAAAAAGCTTATCTTAGAAGGGGGGGGGGAGAGGGCAGGTCTTGTTGGGCTCTGTTTATCTTGCTTGCTGAGAACTTTTGCTCTGGAGTCAGGGACAGTGTCTGCAGTTTGTATTCCTGAAGTAGCACATGTCTGCCTTTTCAAGAGTCCCAATTTTTTTATGGTTCTTTTCTCCACTCCGCCCCCCCTTTTTTTCTTTTGCCAATACCTTCTTCTGTAAACTGAGAAAGTGGAAGACTTGGGGGAGTGAAGCGCACATAAGAGACAGAGAGGAGTCCGAGAATGTCTGTGAACTGCCGGAGAAGTTGCGGGAGACCCTCTTACTACTACCGACTCCTCCGGAGGTCCCGGCTGCAGAGGCAACGGAGCAGGTCCCGGAGCCGCAACAGGCCACTTAGCAGGGGTAATTCTCTTGCCACCTTCTTGTCCCCTTGAAATGATCTCTAAACCTTTTCATTTCCTTTTCCTGCCTACGAGATGAACGGGTCTGTCACTCTAGACTTTTAAAAGAAAAAGAGTAGGAAGATGAGCTCCTGTGTCAGACTAAGTTCCATCGATGTAAAGAGGATGCAAGCTTTTGAATCAAACAGGCACTGTAAGCTCATGGGAGAACCAGGCGTGTGTGTGTGTGTGTGTGTGTGTGTGTGTGTGTGTGTGTGTGTGTGTGGGCTTGTAGCCCCATTCTGTCCTGAAAGATGCATAAGCTCAGGCTTTGGCGAATCTCCAGGGAAAAAGGAATTCCAGGGTTCAGGGGAAGCCAGTGAGAGCACCCCTCACCACCATGGTGGACCTGATGATGTTGCACTTAAGAAAGTGTTTCACTTGGGTTTAAATCAAGCAGAATCCTGTAGCAGAAGATTCTTTATCCAACAGGTTATGGACTCAGTAGCCCAGTGACCGGCCCTTTTTCCAACAGTGGCAGGTGTCTGGCTCAGACTGTGTTCAACGTGGACGCAGGACTCAAACTCCCTGCTCAGGATTTTTTGCGGAGGGGTGGAGAAAATAAAATTTGGAACTCTGAACAATTTGCATCTCCTGTCACTTCCTCTGCCTCTGTTTCCTACTTGGTAAAATGCAAGCCTGAATCTGGCCCACCTTGCAAGGTTGTTGTGTGGATGAGTTGGTGGTCAAGCACGTGGTTTCTGGTAATGGTGAAGTGCACTGTTCACTGTGAAGTGCACTGTTGCTACGTGGTTTTTGGTGATGTGAAGTGCACATGCGTCGCTGTCCCTCAGAGTGGTTCTTTCCAGGCTTGGTGAGATCATTGATAGTAGACACCAATGAACAATGAGGAGTTGGTCTTTGTCCAGTGGCATCATAGAGTGTGGCGAGATACACACACGCCTTCTGGGGAGGAATCTGTCATGGGTTTCCTCTAATTCTGAGGTATGGAGAAAGAGTTCATTTGAATTTGAGGTAGCATGAAGGACAGGACAGTGTTGGGTTTGGAAGGAGAACTGATGCTGCTTTGGGGCTTGCACTACTAACCTACGTGTAGTTTGGGTCTGCACCCGTACTGTGCCTCCTCAAGCCCCAAAGGTATAAATCACTGATTTATTCTCATGAAGCACAGTGTGCTTGAGTCCTCACTTCAAACGCTGCATTGCTGCCTATTTTTTTTCCTTCACCGTTTTGGAAGCAGGTGTTGGGATCAAGCCAGGGTTTGCACTTGGAACATACAATGCTGTTCTGAATGTGCACCCAGATTTAATCCACTCGAGCTGCAAGAGAGGGATTGCACTGCACCAGGCACGGAATCTTCCCTGGCCTTTTCTAAAACTAGGGAGTCTGGTTGGCATTTGATCTTGCCAGGCGGAATGTTGCTGAATGCACCTCCCAAACTTCATTCCCACACCTCTGTGTGGCTCAGCAGAGTTATTGCGTTATAAACAAACAAGTAGGGGTGCCAATTATGCTCGCTTAAAGGTACAGTACTTGAGACTTCTAGCCCTCTAAGAAGCAGCTGCCCTGAACTTCCCTCCACTTGAAAGAAAGAAGTGAGGAAAGATATGAAATGTATGTCAGGCAGAGAGAAGGTAGCTAATTTTCAGCTTGAAAGAGCACCAGGTTGGTTGATTATAGCTTGCCTGCCTTCCTCCCTTTTTGCCGTTGGACATATGGATCTTCTGGGCGCAGCAGAAGGCCGGCATGCCATCCTTCGCGGCTGCCACGGTGAGCTTCACCCAGATGATGTGTTCTTTTCTCAAAGACGCACTTGCTCGTACAGTTCACTCATTCCACTCCAGGCAGCTACTGACCCAGTTGCGGATTTATAAATAAGATGCTCCCCCTCCCAGGACAGAGGGTGCTCGTTCCTGCTACCGATGCACAAATTGAAGCAAGCAAGCAAAAAAAAATTAAAAAAGAAGGATGCAGCTTGCCCCCATTTTCTGAGAGCGCGTTGGAGAGGGCTTGCAGCTTTTCTGCCCAGACCTTCCAATTCCAACTGTACAGGGTGGAGGGAAAAAAAAAACACAGATGCTGTATAGATAAGTTTGTGAATTTCTCATTGCCGCACCAATGTTTCTGGAAGCCAGGATCAAACTTTTAAATTTGCATGGGACTGCAGGGGAAACAAACTCTTTTAGGCTGCTAACTGTGACCCTTAGAATCCTAGAGTTGGAGGGTCCTCCAAGGCCATCTAGTCCAACCCCTGCTTGAATCGGGAAAATCCTCTCTGGTCTGGAGCATCTCCAAAAGGTGCCCATCAAACCTCTGCTTGACGGCCTCCAGGGAAGGAGAAGAAGCCGCCGCTTCCCTGGTGATCAGTTCCATTGTCCAACTGCTCTAACCATTAAGAAGTTCTTCCCAATATTCACCCGAAATCTCCCCTCTTGCAGCTAAGCCCATTAGACCAGGTCTGCTCTCTGGGGCAGCAGAGGACAAATCTTTGCCCTCATGAATGCACTGCTTGTGCACTGCTGGTGCTGGTGGGGCTGATAGGCCCATGCCTGTGGGAGGACCCACCACCATTGAGGACGGACCCTGATCCCTCATGGTAGCACCCAGTGTACCATCAAGGGATTGGCAGAAGTTGCCATGGGGGCTCCAGTGCAGGGCTCTGTCCCAGACCCCCTGGCGGCACTGCTGTGAGTTCCCCCAACACTGTTTCTCCGAACCCCAAACTTCTGGTCGTTTTTTAAGCCATTAAAATTGGAAGCAAACTGGCGTTCCCCCCCCCCCCCGTTTATTTTTGTATAAGATTAAACATGTGTCAAACTAACACAGTAGAGCCTCACTTTCTGGTTGTGTTTCTTTCTGCACAGAGGGGCCCCAGCACCTTCCAAAGCAACTTCACCATGACAACCCATGACCACCTAAATGTAGATTCAGAGTGGAGTCCTGTCCCTGCTTGCTCAGGAGTAAGGCCCGCTGGCTGCAATAGGGAATGCTCCCTTGCCGGTGTGCCTAGGATCAAAGCCTTCATTACTCTTTCACGACATTTTCGTAAAAGGCATTGGAACCCACTTTTCTAACTAATTGAAAGTAGTTAAGAAGAACGGTTCCCCCCGCCCCGAGGTTGAATAGTAAAGCAACCTTATTTCTTTCTTAAAAAGCTTGAGTTCACTAAAAAAAACCATGCAGTCATTTATGCGTGTCTCTCTCCCTGGACCAGGCAGAAGTCCAGAAGACCCCCTTTGCAATGTGATGCACCGAGCATGCTTCTAGCCACTGGCTGGAAAAATCAACCGTGCCCCCCTTTTATGCACTTCTCTCTCCCTGGACACTGAGCATGCTTCTAGTCACTTAAACTATGCTCTTGCGACTGAAGCGAGCATAGTTTAAGTGCATCACAAATGCCTCGTCCCCCTTTGTCTAGGAAGGCGAGATGTTGATGCAAAGCCTCAGGCCGTTCCAGGGTTCTTTTTTCACCGTCCTTCTGTGACTCATGGCGAGTGCAATGTTGACAGCATGAGGAAATGAGTGCTCGTTTCCCACCGCTCTTTCCCTCCAAGTGACTCACGGCTGGCGTTGCAATGTGCAGGGCAGGACACGGAGCCGTAACCCAGCTTCTTAATAAAGGGAAAGATGGAGACATTCATCGGGCAGTGTTTTCCTTCCCAATTTTCTTAAGAGGATTTCTTTTGTAAATGCGACATTGGCTCCAGAAGTGTGTGTGTGTGTGTGTGTGTGTGTGTGTGTGTGTGTGTGTGTGTGTGTGTGTGTGTGTGTGTGTGTGTGTGTGTGTCCTGGGGAACAGCATCTGCAAGAGGGGAGGCACACAAACTAAGAATTATTTCATGCTGTTCTCTGCACCCCCTGCAAACTGAGGGGGGGGGGCTTCTTTGGGAGAGTGGGATCTTTTGCTGGTCTTTTAAGTTGGAACTAGCCATGGGGACAAGTAGCACAAGAGAGAAACAGCATAGCAATAGAGACCCACAGCTAAGGAATTTGCTGGGTAATTCAAATCCATATATGTGAAACGTAGCCAACCTGAACCTAAGACCACTGGCGTCACTGCAGGGGGGGCGGAGCTCTAAGCAGCGCTTTCACCACCTTGAATGGTTCCGAAGGCGAGGGGGCACGGGGGCGCTTCGCGCTCCGGTGTAACGGAGGGTCGGAGCCGCGGCGGAACTTAGAGCTCCTCCCCGCCCCCCGCAGTGACACCAGTGCCTAAGACTGTGGCTTACTGGGCCTGAGAGTGTTTTTCATGGCACTCCCTGTCTTATTAGTCCATCCGTTCCTCCGCTCCCTATCTCACCTGGCTCCCTGTTTCCTCCATCTTCACTTCTTTAGGTAACTCTCTCTTGGTCCGTGTCTGTCTATACCCCTTTCCTTCAGCTGATCCACTTATGGGATCCCTGCATCTTACTTTCCACAATGGCTTCTTACTCAGTTTCCCAGCCCTCCACCTACCCCAGACAGACTCTTCAAACCCTGTGGGAGGTATTGTTCCCAGCCAAAATTACAACACCTCCTTCCCTCATGGAAGTGGACACCGATCATGCCATAGCTACTCATTCCCTGACTAGCTGCAATGTCACAAAAACATTCAGGGACTTTGCCGTCAGCTCAGCCAACCGGTGTGGCAGGCCTCACTGCAGTATTGATCTAAGATCTTGGAGATGGTTTCCAGGCGTGCCTTGGATATTGGATTCCTCTCTTTCCTCCTTGCACGCTGGCCTCCAAAGCGGGAAGACCCGTCACCCTGAAATGAACCTTGGGATCTTTTTTCAAACAGTGCCCTCCGTGACATTACTTGGGCGGAAACGATCAACACTGATGGTGTTATATTTGTTTTTAGTGTTCTCTTTTATTTGTCGTGTTTCTTTTCTCTCCCTGCTCACCCACTGGCAGAGCCTTTTAAATACTAGGAAAAAGAGAACTTCCCCACCTCGCTGCACTTCTAAATAATAATTGGCATGCATTGTTTTTTGGCTCAATTGTGTGGTTGTTGTTTCCCTTTCGAGACTTTTCTTAGTTGTGTTTTGTGCAGGGTTCAGGCCTCTTAATAGAGCAGTTGACAAATCTGCGCCTGCAGGCTTTGGGAGATAAGATTGTTAGTCTACACATGTCTATCCTGTCGCAATCCTGTTAATTTCCCCAAAAAGCCCTTCCCAACAGATTGCTGTTGGGAGCATGATGTCCGTACAGAAACGCCAGCAGATTTCTAAGGGTCAGTCTATGAGATACGGCTATTGGGCATCTTGGAGAGCTGGTGTAGATACTTCTGGAATTCAGAGTAGCTGCTTCTGTCCTTCCTGGTCACGGTAGCTGCAAAGTGTGTTCTTCTCCAGCATAGAATCTGGAGAGCACCCTGCTGAAAGACACCCAAGCTGAGCTCCATCTAAATTCAGCATCGTCCTGTTTCAAAAACTGGCCTACCAGACCCCGCTGAGAAGCAAGGTCTGAAAGCAATAGCCCTCTCTCACTGTTGCTCTTCAGGAATTGGTATTCAGAGATAGATTGCCTCTGTACAGGTTCCATATAGCCATCCTGGCTAACAGCCATTTATAGACCACCTGTCCTCCTCTTCCACGGATTCATTCATTCCCTTTTTAAATCCATCTGAGCCAGCAGCCATCACCACTCTTGTGCCAGTGAGTTCCATAAGTTGATTACCCATTGCATGAAGTCTCTTATTTGGTCTGCCTTGCATCAATCTCTCCAATCAATTTCATGCCCCATCTTTATTTCAGTTCAATGTGTCCCTTGGCTGCCAAGCGCAGGCGCTTCCCTTTCACCCCAGCAGAGGGAGCTATTGGCTTGTGCTCTACTGTGTTTAGTTCCTTCCAGCCAATAGCGCTGACCAGAGGGTGGTACTGCAGCCCATCATGTGATCACTAGGACTCCATCAAGCCCTATAAAGACCCCTATAACTCTAGTTCGGCCTTTCAGTCTGCGTGACCCACTGCTTGAGTTGCCAAGCTAGTCTTTCTACTGCGAGGCGCAGCCCTGTTGGACTCCTTATGTCGCCTGAGATACCAGAGTAGTACCATCCTCTTGAGTTAAACACCAAGCCGCTCTTGGACTGTCCAAACCTGCTTTCTCACTCATCTGCTCCATATTTGCTTTGATCCTGCCCTGAAACGGGGGGGGGGGGGAGACTGTCAGCATTAGAACGTTGACAAACATTGCTGTTCCTGTTGGGGAAGCAAGAGGTTAGTCTGACTGGGAGAAAAAAGTTTTCACGGGGCCCAGAAACGGGAGATGCTACTCATTGTGCGCAGTAGCCTTGCGCAGGGAGGATTGATTTAAAAATCAATACGCAGTTGATTTTAATTGATTAAACATTCTTTTTCATCCATTCATCCAACCAATAATTCAATTCAGCATCGCAACCCTAACACGGTAGAGATATAGTGATAACAACATTTATTGAGAGACGCTGCGTGACTCTGCTTGTTTTATCTTTGTTCTTTATTGATTATCAGTTAAAAACAATTCCCTGTAAGTCACTTTGACCACATGCTGGGGAAATGTGGGGCAGGAAAAAGCAGTACAAAAACATTCTTGGGGGGTGGGGACCAAAATGCTTCCCTCTCATCCTGCCAATTTCAGCCAGTTCTGGTAGCCTTTGACACCCTTAACAGGCTTCAGCTTGGTTGCCTCTTGCCTGCTCTCCATTTCTCTGACTGGCAGAGCTCCACGGTCATTTCCTTCCTTCCTGCGGACCCCTCGGGCTCAATGTGTCGACACTGGCGCAACGCTAAAGAGGAAACGGCCATGGAGATGGAGACGTGAGATTTGCAGGGCATGGGCACCTGGATGCCATGGGGAGGACCAGAAAACAGAGATGGGAACACTGCCTCCAGAAGAACTTCTGCCTGGGGCCACGATCCTGTCTGGCCAGCGCCAACAGCTGTTTGCATTGCTGCATAAGGGAGAGCAGGGGCACATTTCCCACTCTCCCCCTTTTCTCAAAGTCTGGAAAAACTTTGACGGTGGAATAAGAAAGGAAATGCAGCTTCCTTGAGTTTCGGCACTTCTGAGAGAGGAACCTCTCCAAAAACAATTGTTTGTGACTAAGTGCTGTTCGTCTGCTACATGGGCAGCATGGGAGGACCTTGCTGGGAATCTCACCCTTGGACCCGGAAGTGTTTCCCTCTCACCCTTGGAGTTTGGGGGTCAGTGAAGGAAAGGAACTCTGCACGTGCTCAGAGCCCTCATTTATGTTCTGTCTTTATACTCTTTTTCATCCACGATGGGGTCCCAAAGTGTCTTACTATTTGAATCATGTGAAAAAGGCACACTCTGTTAGACAGGAGCGTTTATCAGAGCCTGGTTGCAGGGGAAGGAAACCGGGGATCAGGCAGAGTCCTCGTGCCAGAGGCTGAGGACCAGTCAGGGGGTCAGCAGATGGCGCCCTTGAGCTCAATCTGCCACATTAATTTGTGGACTCAGAGCACTGGTGCTGCAGAAACCAGCTCAAGATGTGCCCCAGCGTCTTTCGTGGTGGGAATGGCATAGAAGGGATTGCATCCTTTAGCCTTGCCCATGCAGCTCCTCCGCCCAGAGGTGGCGGGGCACTGACCAGCAGAATGCAGCACCTATGCCCATGTGTGAATTGGGGAAGTTGGACTACCTCACATGGTCATCTGTGTGTTTGCCTGAGAGCTGGTGTTGTCCAGTGGCTGAGAGGCCAACTAGAAATCACAATATCCCTAATTTTGAATCTGGCCTCTGCCATGAACTCAGGTGGTGCCCAGAGGCAAGCCCCTCCCTCTCAGCCTCCGTTTTTGTCATCTGCCATATGGGGGGTGATAATGCTTAGCTTATAGGGTTGTTGGAAGGCGTGCATCAACGTACTGACGTGATACATTTTGCAGGCTTTGAAAGCATGATACAAATCCGAGGGATTTTTGTTGTGTGAAGTGCAAACACTCTTCCTGCAAAGTGCAGGAAGCCTGCAAAGTGCCATCATTGATGAATTTCCCCCCTGTAATTAGGGCTCCATGTGAAAGCACTGGACTGTAGTTCTTGGAGGTCCTGTAACCTCCAAAGACTGGCGAAGTTTCAGCAGCTGCCTTTAAATACCCTGTAGGTTTTATTTTATTTGTCTTTTTCTAAGAAAATTAACAGGGAGAGAGAGAGAGAGAGAGAGAGAGAGAGAGAGAGAGAGAGAGAGAGAGGCCACAAATTGGGGACAGGTAAAGAAAAAGCTTCTTCACATGGCACGTAGCTAGCTTGTGGAACTCACTGCCACAAGATGGGATGACGGTAACTAGGATTTTACAGCTTTAAGAGGGGATTAGACAAACTCATGGAGGAAGAAAGGTGGCCACTGTGTGAAACTGAACTAGGTAGATTTTGGCTGTGATCCCACAAGATCTTCTTAGCCATGGTAGTTAGGAATGGAACCTCCATGTACAGAGACAGTCTACCCCTAAATAACAGTTGCTGGGGGCAAACAGGAAGGCAGGGCAGTGGTCTCTATCACCAGGTTGGCCACCGCAGGATACAGGGCTTTGGGCTGACCCAGTGCGGTTCTTCTTGTTTAAAGGAAAGTCCTTGCAAAACAAGAGGTTGGCTGGGCAGCACAATGCTCTGGTCCTTCCCACCTGACAAAATAGGGAATTGCCGACGCTGTTAGTGTATTGATGCTGTGCTCTGCCATGGCCTGTTCGCAGGTCAGGGCCCCTGCCTTGTTCTTGAGTAGCCAAAGAGGACGGTAACTGGACCGCTGGAATACTTATTACCTTATCCGGATTCTCACTAGGCCTTGGGGTTGCCATGACAACCTGTAGCATCCATCCCTGATGATGAAACCGTACCCATGGCAACCGAGCGAACATTTTTCAAGTTAACCTGATTTTTCTCTCTCCTTCCCCCTGCCCCACTGTGCCCTTTGCATCTTGGACAAGCCAAAGCTGCCTGCGCATCATCCGGGGGAGTCTTGCGGAGGGAGACCCCAGAGAACCAGAGGAGTATCTTGCTCATCACCATGGAGGGTGGGGCATTTTCCCAGGGGACTGGGATGGAAGCAGCGTGCACTGGGGGAAGGGATCCTTCTCACTGGGCGTCTTGTACAAAGAGGTTGAACACCCAGAGGGTTGTCTCGGTCTGTGTCCATCCTCGGCAAAGGTTGGGATCCGTGTGCTTGATGCTGGGACCCGGGTCTGTCAGCCTGGCCATGCAAGTGGGCCAGAAGTGGATGTGTGATCCAAAATGGGCGGGGGTCGAGACCCAGAGCAGCACGTACGGATGGGGGGAAATGGAGGCAGGAGCATAGTCATCTTGGTTTGGGCCAAGTTGGGGCAGCGATCAGGGACAAGAAGCAGATGTGCAGGCAGAGTTCTGGCTCCAGAGACCCCAGTGCTTAGAGCTAGCTCTGAACTTTTGGGTTGACATGTTCTGGTGGGCTGGGATTGGCTCTTGGGGGGGGGGGGGGTTCAGCTGGCCAAGGCAGCCTGGGGTGCCCTTGTGTCCTTGCAGTGCAGCCCTTGTGTGCTTGCAGTGGAAACAGGATGCTGGGTCACAGGACAGAAGATACTGAACCCGAACTGCTGGGGAGGCTGAGTTGAAGTGCACATGATACTTTACATTCCACTGCCAGAACTGACCTGTGGGTCTTCTGGACACTAGATGGGAGCACCTTTATTGGGGAGCATCTCACACATGCCCCCACCCAGAGAGCCTCTCCAGTCTGTTGCCCTGCTGTGCTCGGTCACTGCCCTTTCCTGCCCCATACTGTATACACCTCCCCTTCCTCTAACCAGACTTGGAAGTGTTAGGGGCAAAGCTGGTGGAAGAGAGTGAGCCGGTGTAGCGTGGCAGCCAAGATGCTGGGCTGGGAATCGGAATATTCCTGGCTCAATCCTCATTCCTGCCATGACCTCATGACGAGGTTCTTCGGCAAGCTTCTGGGCCTCAGTCTTCCCTATCTGTGTTATGGGGATAAAAGCACTTTCTTACCTTAGGGTTGTTTGAAGGACTGCATCAAGATAATCTATGCTTGGCACGCTCAGAAAACGCCACGCATTATTGGGAAGTTTCAATCATATTACAGTCTGATGGAATGTTATTCCCTTGGAGTGGGGTTGTATTCTTAGGAGGGGGAAAACATTGTTTGAGAAGCTCTCCTACTCAAACACTCTTTTGCGGTGACTTTGCTATAAACGGATGCTCTCTCTCGCTATTGCTCTGAATATACAAAAAACAGAGTTTCTCTTCTCCCCAAAATGACTTATTTATTAAACTCCACAAATAAAATATGTATGATATTTATCCTGATGCGAAGCGGTGCTGGGCGGACAAATTTGCTGTTTCTTGGCAGTGAGTTGCAAGAGCTCTTTTCTCTCTGTTCTCGCTCTCTCCCCCCCCCCCCCCCGAAGTAAAATTGGAAGATGGATTGAAAAGTATATTGAAGGGAGATGAAGATCTGAGCTCGGTTTCAGAGGGAGGAGCAGATGGGGAGATGGGCTTGTGCCCCAGTTGCTTGAGAGAGAGATGATGAAGTGGAGACTTTATCACCTCTGCGCCGTGTGGAGCTTTGGCAGGTGGGGAGGGGCTCTGGGGTGGCTGTGAATTAGCCCCATCGATCACTCGCAACAGGCTGGCCTGGGTTTTTAAGGTGGCAAGTTGGCTGCCGTCCAACTGGCGGAGGTGCACCCCAGTGAAAGCCCATCGAGACCAAGGGGGCTGTCCTCCTGGACACAAGTCTTGGTGGGTGTGGACCTGTCGGTGTCAAGTGCATGAGCACACTTGCTAACCAGAACCTCTGTGTTCAGAGGCAGTCTACCTCTCGCAGCACCAGGTGCTGGGGACAAACTAGGGAAGGGGGCTGTGGCCTCGGAAGCCTCCTGGGCTTCCCACCAGCACCTGGGTCAAGCCACACGGTCTGATCAGGGTTTCGTTCAGCCCTGCATGCTGACTTTTTCCCACTGAAACGGCAGCCGCAGGGAGGGGAACCATGGCATGGGTGGGGCTTGAAGCCCAGCTCAGCTCCGAGCCTGGATTGCTCCCCCCCCCATGACTGCCCTTCTCCAGAAGGTGCCACTGGTGCTGACGGCAGCGGCTGCTTTGCAAACAGGCCTCCTGGGCGTCCAACCTGGTCTAGCAGAGCGTCCACTCTGACTGCCTGATGCCGAACCCCTTTTGGCCTTCGGATCGCCAAAGGGATGGGCAGAACCTCCCTCCGAACCCTCCCTTGCCTCAGCACCACTCATCTGGCCTCCCTTGAGCAGCCTCTGCTTTTCCTCCTTTGCCTTCCAGTTTTCCTCTTTTGAGTATCCGCCCTGATAGGAACGTGGAAAGCTGCCCTGGGTCCGTCTTGCTCCGTGGCCGTGGAGCAAGTGGAGCAAACCCATCACCGTGGCAGAGGAGGGTCTGTCCCAGCGGTACCGGGGGGACACTGCCAGAGGTTGATCCTGTGACCTTCTGCATGCAGAATCCTGGGCTAAGCCCCCTCCCCAAACGGACTGGGGGTGAAAACCCTGGTTGCGTCTCGAACCCTGGCCCACCCCTCTCTTGAGCACACAGCACTGGCCGAGTTCAGGTTATGCCAGGAGGACTCGCATGCTGGATCAAAGGCACATTTAAGGGCAGGTCAACCTCTTGGCCTCCTCTTCAAGTAGGTGAGCCACCTCGAGGCGATTAAGTGGAGAGAGATTGGGGGGGGCACCTCTCTGCTTTGTAGCCACAGGAAGCTTTGCGCTATTTAATTACCGGCCCTCTTTCTCGCTGTCAACCCCCGGCAGCGGTGACAGCTCTGGCGCTTCACGTCGCGCGGCAAATGAATCCAGGCCACCTTGGGTTAGACGTGCAGTGCATTGGGAGAGCCGGATATTTTTCTCCTTCGTTTCTGCCCCAGCTCATTGCAGCAGGAAAACAGATGTTCTATTGATGGTACTTCATTAGAAAGATGGATGAGGTCACTGGTGTGATCGCGGCTCAGAGTCATCTGCATAATAGACCTAACATTAAGATGGCAATTTTTGTGCGTGTCGCTTTGGAAGGGGGTTGCGACTGGCAGGGCGGGGAGCATAAATGGACAGAGCCAAAATGAGCCAGCGGGGAAGGGGAGCCCCTGTCTTGCACACAGGGGGTCTCTTTGTTCCCCTGCTATAGGTTTACCAGCTTACAGATAGTAAGTCCCTTGGGGCAAGGACCCATAAAGCCCCATGCACAGAAATGGCTCTTCCCAGCTGAGCACTGTTGGGAACAGGATGGCCCAACCCTTGCACTGAACCTGATCCAGTCGGGCTTTTTAGTTGTTCATTATACCTGTGGTGCAAACTCACCATTTTGTATTGGTTCCACCCGAAGTTGCAAGCAAGTCTCAACTCAAGCAAATTCTGGGGAGGTTCTTGCTTGAGTGGAACAGTCCAGGGATGGGGGGGGCAGCAGAGCTGGTCTCCACAAGGCTAGTGACATACCTGCAAGGGGGGGGGGGGAATTGACGCATCTCAGCCCTGGCAGCCAGACTTGGCTTTTCTCGATGGAGTTTGCATGATCAGCGACTAAAGAAGCATTAGTGCCCTCTAGCGAGGCAGCTGCTTCATGCCAGCCAGAGTCATCCAGGGCTCTGCTTTGTGATCTCCGTGCCTTGGAGGATGTTGCCGAGACGGCAGCGATGCAGAAGGAACTGGCGCACATGGAAGGAGAACTGGGCAGGTGGGGGGGGGGGAGAAACAGCAACTCCTGCTTCTTGGAATAAATGTCGATTGGGCCTAGTTGCCTCCCCCCTCCCGGGGGGAGAGCCTTTTGAACCAGGCCTTGGAGAGGAATGTGGCAGGTGCAGCTTCCCTCCCCACCACCATTGCATGGGAAGCTGCACGCTTCTCTCTTTTGCACAACTTTCAACGAAATAGGAACCCTCTGCTCGTTTGGGCACCGTCTCCCTTCTATGGCGGGTGGGGATGTCCCAGCCTGGCTTCCAGAGAAGGCTCATGTTTTCTCATCGAGTCCTGTGTCCACCTGGAAAGATCAGTGTGTCGTTCTGTTCTAGCATTCACCATCCATGTGCCCTGCACTTCACCGAGTACAATTAGACTGATCCCTGCCCCTAAGGGCTTGCAGGAAAGGAACGTGACGTCAGAGGGACATAGGGCAAGACTTACCATTAAACAGTATTCGCAACAACATGAATGTATGTATGCTAATGACATACGAATATGTCAACTCTGGCAATATGAGGGCGATATAAATTTTGGCAATATGAATGAACGGATATGAAATAAAATGGCAGCCCCTGCCCCAAGGAGCTTGCATAGTTTGCCAGGAAATGACAGATGAAGGGAGGAGGCAGTTGCAAGGTGAAGAAGGGGATTTGGGAGCCTGTTGCACAGCTTCACTTTCAAGGCCCGTAAACACACAGCGACACATTCTTTGCAAGGGCCACATGAAACGGAGATCATTCCTGCTTCCTTTGCTCTTGGTCGTCTTTGGAGCAATCAGCAATTAAGCTGCACAGATGATGGTTGGGAGGGAAACACCTGCACTCATTAAGGTAATGAGGATCCTTCAGCGGAGGCCGAGGGAGGAGGGGACAGGTAAATCCAGTTTCACCTGGCTCTGCAGAAACACCCTCTGCGAATTTGCGAGGGTGTCCAACTCCCTCTGCCAATGGATCGCGCGGAGCAGAGGAGTCAGATGACGGGAGAACCTGTTTTTCATTGGCCAGGGATGCTTTGGAGGAGAAGCGGGGTGCAGCCAAGTTGGGTTTCTTCGTTGTTTGCATGGGGGTGAAGGCAAAATCCGGAAAGTTTCTTTCCAAGCCTCGCGGGACTTCCACCTGAGCTGGCGGCGCTTGGTGCAGCTGTTCAGGCTCTGTTCCTGGAGGTGCTGGGGGGCCTTGCTCCTCCTCTGGCCAGAAGAGCTCTTTCTCTCTCTCCCTCCCTCCCTCTCTAGCTGCCTACCCCGGGTGCCTCTCCCCACCTTTCCTGGCTCGAACGACAGTCTGGCATTCAGGAGCGAATTCCAGTCGGCCTCCGATGAAGTCATCCCCTCCACCCCTCCGCTTTCTCCGCACTTGCCCAGGGCGTCATGGCATGCGGGTTTCTGACCAGCACGGCTTCCTTTAGGTGAGTTGTATTTGTGGGGGAGTTGGTGCAAATCTTTGCCGGTGTGCATTCCAGGACGGCCTCTCCTGGATTTTTCCTTGAATTCCAAGCTGGTCCAAGAGGGGCCCTCCTCCATACAAGTCTCCACTTCCTGGCTAAGCAGATCCAGCTGGCTCCTAGGGAAGCTCTCTCTTTCCTTTTGTTCTCTGTCACTTAATGCTTACTGCTGCCCACTTGGGTGGGAAGCTGCTTGACCTCTCTAGGACTGCTTGTTTGTCCTCATTTCCAAACGAGGGGGGGGGGTGACGTCTCCGACACCGGCCCCACTCAGGCTAGGTAGAATTGCAAACCTTTCAAGTCGAGAGGCAAAGTCTTCGCCAGATCCTGCAAGGGCTTCCAAGTGGAAAACTGGGCCTACCCGTTCTCTGCAGGCCCTGATTGGCTTGCAACCTGGCTTCCTGACTGGCTGGGCGGGAGGCATAAAGACAGAGCCCTCCGAGGTCAGGTCAGGTCCCCATTGAGAAGCACAGATTCCCTCCTCCTCCACTCCCAGTTTGATGTCCTACAGTGGGCTATGCATTTAAATGAAGGCGCAGCGGGTTAAACCGCTGAACCATAAGCTGTCGATCGAAAGGTCGGCAGTTCGATTCCCGTGACGGGGTGAGCGCTCATTGCTTGGCCAGCTCCTGCCAACCTAGCAGTTCCAAAGCATGTCAATGCGAGTAGATAAATAGGTACCGCTTGCCGCTGCGGGAAGGTAAACAGTGCTCCGTGTTCCAGCTGCATGCTACGCGCTGCGGCAAGGAGAGTCATGCTGGCCACGTAACCATGGAGGCGCCTTCGGACAACGCTGGCTCTTCGGCTTTGAAATGGAGATGAGCACCACAACCTAGAGTCGGACACGACTGGACTTAATTGTCAGGGGATACCTTTACCTTTAATGATGAAGATCAGTCATTTTGACCAGGGCTTCATGAAGCCTGCCTAGTCATACAGGGAATTCCATAACGGATCCCACTTCTGCCACTTGTTGAAAGCAACCTCCAGTGCTAGACCCTCATCTGTCCTCCGAGAAGCCCTGCCAGACCAGGCCAGGCAAGGGTCTGTTGAGCCCGCTCTTGTGCATCCTGCTCTCAGCAGCAACCATCTAGATGCCTCCTAAAGCTCACAGGCAGAGCATGAGGACTACGGTCCTCCCTTGTCCCAGCATCCACCCGTCAGTGGCAGACTGCCCCTGAAGACCTAGCTGTCCTGGATCTGTCCTGGGCTATGAATTTTAGGAGGAGCATTTCCTCCTTCAGCAACAAGCCAATTGTGCCTCAGGTGAGCAGGGTGAGCAGAGTCCTTTCATTAAGATGCGGGAAATTAACCTTTCCGAAGTTGTTGCACACGTGTCTTGGGAAAGCAATGTGGTGTAGAGGGAAGGTAATTAGGGTCATTAATAGGTGCCATCGGGACACTCCAGCGGTGCAAGCTGCCCTCCAGCTCCCTTTCCCAGCCTGCCTCTTTTCTGAAGCCTTTTTTAAGTGTGTGTATGTTACCGGTAATTAAAAGAAACTGAGCCCTTTGCTTTGGGGGGCTGATTTAAAGGTAGGAGAAATGAGTACAGCCACTGCGTATGCTCATGTTTGCCTTACCCAAGCCATCCAGGCAAGGACAGGACTTCCATTGTGCCCAGCGCTCAGGTCAAAGACAAGCTGGCCTGGCCACAAGGTGGTCCCTTCAGGCGGGTTGGCAAGGGGCACGCAAGGCCCACCATGGCCACTCCGTGCCCTCCCTGGATTTGGAAAGGAAGTGTGGAGGCGAGGAGAATGTCAGAGACCCCTTCTGTTCCATTCCCCTCTTTTTGGATCCAGGGCGGGGAGGAGTAGTAGCAGGGACAAGGAGTGATTTGGGGGGTGCTGTCCCAGGTGCTGGCAGGTCTTGGGCCAGTTGAAATTGAAGCCAGCCCAGGTTTGGCAAGCGGCTTCAAGTCAACCTGATGCCCATGTCAGCCTTCCTCCCCCCCTACAGCTTGTGGCTCCTCTGTGCCTGCTCTTCCCTGCTTGTCCCCTCACAGCTCCCTCTCCCAACCCTCCTTTCCAAGGCCCTTGTGCTGTTTCCGCCTGTCCTTCCTTAGGCCCCTCTCGAGGACCTCGGCGGTTCCACTAATTGCAGTGTGATTCTCTGTGGCCTGGCCTGCCTTTCTCTTGTGTGTTTTCCCCTTCGGCTGTATCTTTCAAGTCTAATTTTTTCCATGCTGTTTACAGTCATCTAAACGGAGTTCCCAAATGGCCTTCTCTGTTACCATGCATTGCTTCTGATCTTGCGCTTTCAGTGTCTGCTTTTGCCCTGATCCATGCTTGCTCTCTCTCTCTTAAAGCAGATAGATCCAGACGCTTAAAGTCTCCAGTTATGGCTTCTTCTGGGTAGTTTTGGGTAGTTTTCCTGGGCAGCTTCCTGTTCCAGCTGAAAATCAGCAGTGGACCCTGGGCGTTGATGTAGAAAGATGGGATGGGATTGGGTCCTCTCAGTCACCTGGCACTGATTAGGAAGATCCCGCCCAGTGGTTTCCTCCTGCTGGTTTCCCGGATCTGCAGTTCCTCCTTCTGACCAGCTGTCCTGGTGGTGCAGTTAAGTAAAGAGCTGAGGCAGGGATCTCCGTTCGAGTCCTGCAGCACCTGACCCAGGCCAGCGCAACTGTGCAAGATATGATGACCCTTTTGCCTGAATTTTAAACTCTGCACCCCTTGAGAGCTTCTCCTACAGACAAGCCCTGGTTGTCAGGGGACTGGAGGGAGCCAGCAGTTTTGGACCTCCTCCTCCTCATGGCGCTGCGGCTATCAGCAACCATATCCCAGGATAGAGACTTCATAAGCTGGCAAAGGTGTTATTACAGACAGCTTGGAGCGCCGTGTCCAGAGGCATTTACTGTTATCAGATGTAGCCTCCTCCTCCACGCAGGCAGACAGTCTCTTGTGTCTCACGGCAACAGAGGGATCCATTTGTCCACTTATTAGCTCCAGATCACAGCCAAGGCAGGGGCTTAGCACGCTGGATGGTGTGTGCCATCCAGGAGTCACCGGCATGTTATTAACTTAAAACCTTCCAAATCTCTCCGTAATGACACGGATGGCCTCCGAAACCGGAGAAGTTAACCGTCTGTAAAGAAGGGATTAGAGACGCCAGCGGTTGGGATATGGAAGACGGGCCCACTTGGGGGTAAGAATAGCAGGCCAAAAGGGCATTATTGGCACTCAGCAGAAACGCCAGTGGGCAAGATGGGGCACTGCCAAGATCCAGGGCTTCCAGGACCGCTGATTCTCAGCCCCCCCCCCCCCAACTCTCCTGCATTCTGGCGCTGAAGGTCGAAGGGCTCGAGCGAGCCTCTCAAAGGTTCATTCTGCCCGCTTTCGAGTGGCGTGGCCAAAATTTAAATTCTGAGAAGGGAGGTTCTTTTTTTTTCTTTTTTACAAGCAACTCTGAAAATACCTTTTTGAGACTTGAGTGTGTCACCAGGGAATGTCGCTATAATGACAGAATAGTTAGGAGCATGTCGACAAATGGATGCCTGTGCTCCCAGTGGGTGCCCTGCTTTGCGCTGAAGTCTGTTGTCGCGCACTTCCCCCTTCCTCAAGTGGCAAGAAGTCCCAGGGGCAACGCTGCCTGACAGTGCAATCCTATGCATATATACTCAGAAGAAAGTCCCATTATATTCAATGAGGGTTACTCCCAGGAAAGTGTTTATAGGATTGCAGTCTAAGTCTGGTTTCCGTGGGGTGAGAGAGCAAACACTGGAGATATACCATTTTTGTAAGATATATTTTATGTACAGATATACAAGTGGAGGCAAACAGGAGGCGTCCCTGCAAGGCCTCTGAGCACGTACAGAGTGCCTTGTTCCTCCAATGATTGCCCTTTGTGCTCATGCACTTGGAATTAAAAAGTAAGGTTTCTTTCCAGGGCACATGTCAGGGGTTCTGTAAAGCCCCCGCACCTCTCTTTAAAGCTGCCTGCTAGCCACAGAGCAGCAGGGCTGGGAGGTTTCAAAACGCTGTGGGTTTGACCGTGGTGGTAGGGAGATGTCATGAAAGAGAGGGAGAGGCAGCCCTAACCGATGTTAGTGTGGAGAATCTCATCTCCCTCCGTTTCCCCCTTCCTCCGTCCACCACCCTCCCCTTGCTCCCCCGTCTCCATTGTGCAGTCCCCTCGGGGCAGGGACTCTCCTTTTCATTTCGTTCATGGAGTTGAATGAAGCCGTCGAATGCTCCGGTTTTGTGGGAGAGACGGCTTTCGAGTTGGGAGCCGACAAACGGGAAAGGGGTGGCACTGCGAGGTGCCCGCAGGTTGCAGTGGGAACCGCAGCTTCTCCCACAAGGTGCCCTTTGCCAGCCCCACCTCGCGCATTATTTCTCCTTTCAAAGGACAGGTTGTGGTGCCATTGGAACTACCGTAATTCCATCGCACACCAATCTGCGCTGCCCTCCTCCCCGGCGCTGGGCCCCCTGCAGTTCATTCCCCCTCTGTTGCAGAAGCAAGCATTGTTCTCCCGTGTAACATTCCCAGCTGTGGGTCGCCGCAGTGCCATAATATTTGTGATCAGGCACACCCGCCAGTGAAATATTGTACTTGAGTGATATTCACAAATGTTTAGCTCAGCGCCGTGATTAGTAATGCCTTCTGAGTGCCTCTGTCTCTCTCTCGCTCTTGCTCTCGCTCCTTTTGCATACTGATCGTTTCAGCGACTCTCCTTCAAGGGCTCGGGCCGCTGCTGCTTTCCTCCCTCGTGGCGGCTTTTTCCTTGGGTTCCAGGTTGCTTCACAAATGCCACTTCTGTCCATTAACCACAGCAGGCCACGGCGTACACTGGGTCAGGGCCCTGTGGCATCCAAAGCGAACTGCATTGGCAAGACAGGCTGGGAGTCGGGCTACCGTATGGGCCGACAGGGATCCAGGGACCCAGAGATGGAGAACGCGGCTGAGGGCAGGGCAGGTTCTGGGAGTGGGCTAGCAGAGACCCAAGGACTGGGGGCACAAGACACAGTCAGGGCTGGGCTGGTGGCTGGATGTGGAGGAGCAGCCAAGGCCAGGCGAGTGTCCGCTTAGCTCCTTCTCCCAAGGCCAGGTTGTCTCTTGGAGAGCTTTTGAATGGGGCTGGCTAGGGCCTTCTTGGCTCCCCAGGTCACCCACGTCCCCTTGGCTGGCCAGACGCAGCCTCCCCTTCTGCCACTATCGTGTGTGTGTGTGTGTGTGTGTGTGTGTGTGTGTGTGTGTCACTGTGGTGCAGCAAAGCTTCAGCCAGCTTCTGTTTTGTGAGGTTCCTCAGCGGAGCAGGGAGGAAGGTCCTGTTCTTGCTGACAGGTCTGCATCAAATCCACAGGTGCCTGGTGTGGGTCCACATCGAGCTGGTCCCCTGCCTGCCCCACAGAGTGCCTACCGCACCACAGACCAGCAAGTCCAGAGCCCCTGAAGTGGGAAGACGGAGGGAGGGGAGGAACATTTTGGAAGTTTGTGTAACCCTTGGTTGTTTCTCCATCTTTGTCCCCCACCGTGTGCAGCGATAATACCTTGCAAGAGGCAACCTGTGTCTGTGATGGGATTTTTTGCACTGTGATTTACCCGTGCATCAGCTGGGGATTGAGTGTGCCCTTCTTAGCCTGTTCAGCTATATCTGAAGAGCACAAAGTGGTGGAACCAGGCAGGGAGTTGTGATCCATTTCGAACATGATAAGAATCTGGTTTGGGGGAGGGGGGCAAGGTCAGAGAGGAACTTGCTTCTCCCTAAGATCTCCCAAAGTACATAGCAATGGGCCAGGCTCAAGTTTGGTCAACAGATTTGGGAGGCCTCTCTTTGGGGCCCATCTCAGAGTTCACAAGAGAGGCCCTTCCACCTCCACAATGACACCACTAGGAGTGTGCTGAGGCCTACAAGCCTCTTTGCAAAGTTGCCAGAGACAACCCCTTAGGCCCCGTTGTGCTCCCAATGTCCTCAAGAGGCTGGCGTGGTGTGGACGCCTCTCCCAATTTCTGTCATTCATCCATTTTTAAACAAAATCCTTCGGGGCGTTGAGCAGACATCCCCTCGATCTGTGTTGAATGCAGTATGATGAGTTGAATGCTGGAGGGGTGGAGGTACTTGCTCCATTTCTCCGGGGTGGGGGTGTCTGGCTGCCACTTCCATAGCACAGCACCCTCCATTTCCAACTGAGCGCCAGGCCGAGAGAAACACTTTTGGGGTGGTCCTTCTTGCCAGGGGGTTGCTTGCAGCACTCTCTTCCCGAGGGTGCGCCTCCTGTCGTGTGTCTGTGCCTGTCATTCCTACACATGTGCCTCTTTTGGGTTTCCGCAGTTAAACCTCCTCTTCTTCTCTCTTCCCTTCACAGAGTCCCCTCCAGAGAGGACTGGGCAGAGACGCGGGATGCCCGGCGGAGGGCCAGAGAAGAACCCCAGCATGGAGCCGGCTGCCACAACTCCGTTCCGTGTCACGGTAAGTGTCTCTTTCCCTCTCTCGGCTCCTTAAATCGTACATTCCAGTTGCTGTTGGCGGCAGGTGGAATCTTATTCTGCAAACTTTTAAAAAACAAACAAACCAAGAGCCACAGGCTGGCAGGGGTTAAAACAAGGGAGCTGAGAGCTGGTCACAAGTGTGTGATAATCTGTGCAGGAATCAGACGTTTGAAAAAACCCAGCTTGTTTTGTTATTTTCGCATTTTTGTTTTAATTTGTTTTTGTTTTGCATTTGTTTAATTATTTTTGTGGTGCCATTATTTTTAATCTTCTTCCATTTCCCCGTTTTTTAAAATTTTTCATTAAAATAAAATAATGTAAATCGTCCTATAGCTTCCAGCAGGGACGCCAAAACATTCAATGGCATTTTTTTTACACATATGCCTTGTGACATAGCACCATTGCAGGGCAGTGTGGGTAAGAAAAAAAATGGCATCCCCTGTGAAAAAATGGTGACTGTCCAGTTGCGAGCTATAGTAAAAATAAAATTTACACTTCCTTTAATTTTTTTTAATTAAAAACTAATGGTAACTAATGAGGGTTCTGTGAGTTCACGCACGCGCGCGCACACACACACACACACACACACACACACACACACACACACACATTTGTGGCCCTCCCAAAACCAACAGGTTCCATTTGCTCCAGAAGCTAATGCACACCTCCTACATTTGTGCAAATAATCTGTGCGAATCCAGGATTACTTGGTGCAGCTCACAGGGGATAGGTTTATTGATGGTAGCTAGTAATGAAGGTGAGATAAAACTTCCATGTGCAGGAGCAGTCTACTGAGCATCCGTTGCTGGGGAGCAAACAGGCTGGCCTATTGCCTTTCTCTCCTTCCTGGGGGCTTTGTAGAGGCAGCTGGCGAACCACTATGGGAGAAAGGATGCTGGGCTAGAGGGGGCCCCCTTGGGCCTCATCCAGCAGGGTCCTTCTTCTGATTTTCTTACAACCACTTTGGGCATCCTGTGCCAAGTGAGGGCAGGATGCAGGCCGGGGGATCTTTCCCAGTCTTGTGGGCCCTGGCAGATGCCTAAGGCGACCACCCTCCGGAACCGTCCCTGTCTCTAATGCAGCCCAGTTTTCAGTGAACAAAGGACAGGGCTGTGTGCCTGCATGACAAATGCTTTCAAACACAGAGTGTGGTTTGGACCCTTTGCAAACTCTTGCTTGTGACAGTCGGAAGCAGCTTTAGCTTCTAAGCGGCTGCCTTGAGCATCCTCTTGAACAGGCCCAGATATTCCAGGTTCTTTTGGATGTGTCAAAAGCTCATATTTGTCAGTGCTACATGTCGGGGAAAGCTCATTTTACATATAGATATAGGTGTTTGGGGACGGGGGTTCTGCAGTTCTATCTTGATAACATCTCCCACTCCTCTTTGGCCATGTGGGGTGTTCGGTGTGTATGCTGCGCCTGGATGTAGATTGCCAGGACCTGGGTTCCAGTCCTCACAATTGGCCGTGTGTGAATGTAAAAAGCTGCTTCCTCTTGAGCCCATGTTGCCGCTGTCTACACGGGCTGGCAGTGGCTCTCTGAGGTCTCAGGCAGAGAAGGGTGTTGCTGCCCTGCGATCCTTTTAACTGAAGATGACCTAGAGAGGCTTCTGCATGCAAAGCCTTTGCCCTGCCTTTGACCTGTGGCCAATTCACACATTATCTCATACTGAGTCAGTGGCCTGGTCCATCCAGTTTGACGTTCCCAGCTCAGACCGGCAGCGACTCGCCACAGATTTTGCAGCCCTTTCGCTGGCCATGGCTCTACCCTTTTGACTGCTCACACTCATCTTTTCTTCCACGGAATCCATCCCAACTGCCCTTTTTTTGGCCCCTGGAACTTCTGTTACTTCCTCCGTCCCCTGTCTCCCTGCCTTGGCATCGATCCCCGGAGACCCTCTTTTCAAGATTCCATTTTTTCCCCACTCCCTTCCCTGAGCAAGCTCCCGTTTTTACAGTGCTAGGGTCCTGGTTTACGCACTGCATGAAAATATTTCCATCACTGTTCCATCATTGCATGATATAGATAGATCTTGCCATTGAGTTTCAAATCACTTCGTTGCCCCATCCTCACCTCCCCCAGCAAATTATATTTTCTTGCGGACGACTTGTGCCTCGTGTGCCTTCCGAGGAGAGCTCAGATGGAATGAACTGCCGTTCCCTTTAGCAGAAACGCCCAGTCTTTAATTGAAACCTAATTGTTTACTAAACTGCTCAAACCAGAAGGGAAAATTACTATAATTTTGGTCTGTCTCTTCCTCCCTTCCTCTTTTTTCTCCTTTTTTCTGTTGTTTTTTTTTAAATGGGGATTGAATTTTAAGGAGAATAGAACATTATCCTAGATGATACATAAACAGAAAGCGATTATCATTAAACTGTCAACGGCTACTGGATTCAGATAACGACTCCGGGTGCCCACAAGAAATTAGATGCAAATGATTGTGGAGGATTTATCGGTGGGTTCAGCCACTGCTATGCCAAGTGAGAAGCGGCAGAGATGAGGGGCACTGTGGGGCGAGGAGGGAGGAACACAGTCAAGGTCATGGAGGTCAATCTTTTTTTTTCTTGTTTTGCAAATGATCCAAGTGTGTAATTTTGCAGGTCCCTTGGTCCTGTAGACCAAGGGCAGGAAGAAGCAGGGCCGGCTCATTCATGAGATCATCTGAGGCTGTTGCCTCAGGCAGCAGATTGGCAGGGGTGCCCACCTCTATCCGTCCACTTGCCTCCACTTCTCCTCCTTCCTGAATTCAAGGAGGGAGCAGAGGCTGGTACATCACCAGGTTGGGGGGGGGAGGGGCGGAGGATTTGGCACACCTTCTCAAGCACCAGGAGATTTTGGGCCAGTCCCTGGAAGAAGATAGGATGAAATCTCCTGGTTGATCTCCGGCGGATTTGCAGTCCCACTTCTTTAATCATAGCAACAACGGAGAGTCTTCTGCATAGTTACTTGGCTGATCCATGGACAAGCTGTATATCTCTGAGCCTCAGTGTTTGCCAACTATAAAATGGGACTTTGGTACAGTGCAGGCATAAACTGGATGCTCCTTAAAAACTGCATGTAAAGAAAACGCAAATCCTCCGCCATGCTGGCCTTGTGCCAGTTGCTTGTGTTTTAGCCTTGATGTTGTGTCATCAAGTTATATAATGACTCCATGTGAAGTGGCTGCTGAGGGAGGCAGCCCCAGAAGGGAAGGGGCCTGTGGAGGAGGAGGCCTTGTTGTCTCTGAAGCAGCAGGGTGGGAGAGTGGCCATGAGCTTAGATTCAGGCTTACAGACGAAATCCATGGAGGATTTCGGATATGGATAGCTAATCGCCGTGGAGCCTCCATCGTCAGAGGCAGTCTGCCTCAAGTACAGAGCTGCAGGCTCACTGTCACCCTTTTTACATGTTCACCAACTCAACACTCACTTCCCAACCACCAGGGGCTGCAGTGGGGGGGGGCTACAGGGACATGGGAGGCTGATGGATCTGAGCGCTGACGGGCATTGCAGAGCCCACCGTGGGAATCTTGCTCACCGACCCTCAGACAGTTATGACTGGCTACAACGCTTGGGGTCGTGCCCTGTTTCACCGACTGGATCGTGCCTGGCAGAGCTGAGGGTCTTTTTCTTTCCTCCCTCCCGTGATCTTGTTGTGAGGCTTCTGCCTGTCAGTGAGATTCCTGCACGACGGGAGGAGATGACAGTGGGGTGGATTTTATGGGCAGAGCTGGCTTCTGTTGCAGGAGGAGCCCTGAGAGGAGGTATTCGATTCCCCTTCCCTCGTTTTTTCTGCTCTATTTCTCATCTGGGCTGCCGCGTTTGGAAAATGGGAATTGCAACAGACACACAATCACACCTTCCGTTTACAGCAAGAGATGCCTGGTGGAGATTGATACAAAGGAAAGATGCTCATTCGGCCCCCCTAGGCTGGGTGTTTGGAAAAGTCACAAGGTGAGTTTCGCCCAAGATCCCTTGCAGCGCTGGCACCTGGATTTTGGGGGTGCAGGGCACGTTCGGGGTCCCCTTAACCTAGAAGACAGTGGTGCAGTGCAATAATAATTAAAACGATCACAAGACCCATTCCGGGCCAAACACCCATCAAATCCAGCATCTGGTCCCAGCAGTGGCCATCCAGACGCCTCTGGTAAACCTACAGGCAGGGCATGAAGACAACAGGCCCCCACTTCTTGATTATCCCCAGCAACTCATTCTCAAAGGTAGACTGCCATCATACATGGAGGCTCCATTCCTAGCATTCTTGGCTAATAGGAAAATAAAAAGAGCCATGCTGGGTCGGGCCAGCATGTCTGTGTAAGTCAGAGCTTTCCCCTGTGGAAGTCCTGTGCCCCTTCGGGGAGGGGGGGGAGCTGGAATCAGATCTGACCTTTTGGACGGAGGCCTTATTGTGCTCACTCTCCAAAGAACATCTCCTCCCTGCCTTTTGGTGCCTCCAAGGCAGAAATATTAAATTATCTTCTGTTTCGTCGAGCCCCCAGGGAAAAGACTGTTCAAGAGCCAAGCTGTAAGGGGAGTTAATCGGGAATATTAATCCCCATTTTATTCTTTTTGATCAGTGTGTGTGGAGGCATAATTGCAGTAATAACGCTTGACATTTTCCGGCACCTCTCCTCACAGGTTGGCCAGCCGATTTGCAAACTGCCATGGATTGAACATGACAACCTGCCATGAGGTTGTTTAAATATTGCCGTCTTGAGTGTTGGTCTCCAGGCCCCATCAGGAGGATGAGGCTGCCTGGAGAATCGGGTTTGCCGGCACTCTCCAACCCAGCCCCTGCCCACTTCTGCCCAGGCCATAAGAACCCCAGTCTAGGTCTCCACCATGTTCCCATATGCCACTGACTGTGCACGTGCATGCTTAGTCACGGCACAAACATGGTGGATACTGACATTTGCAGTGCAGAACTGGGAGCCAGCTAAGGATTGGAGTGCCCAACCAGAACCGGGACGAAGGAATGAAGGGGGGCAGGTTCAAATTCCCCTCTAGTCATGAAGCGTCCTGGATGATCTTGGGCTAGTCGTCATGTCTTAGCCAACCCTACCTTACAGGGGGGAGATGAAGTTGGGTTCGATGCGTCATCCTCAGTTACTCTTCGGCCTCATTCTGTGTTTCCTCTGGCATGGGTCCCTTTACTAAAACAGTCTCTTGTTGGCCAGGGATACGGCGAGATACAGTGAGGGGCAGCTGTGAAGAAGGCCATTTCCATCCTTGGGATAATTAAAAAAGGGATTGAGAATAAAATGGCCAATATTGTTATGCCATTGTACAAATTGATGGTAAGTAAGGAGTATTGTCTACAGTTCTGGTCGCCACATCTCAAGAAGGATATAGTGGGTGGAACTGGAAAAGGTGCAGATGAAAGGGACCAAAACAATTAGTGGGCTGGGGCACCTCCCTTATGAGGAAAAGCTACAAGGTTCCTGAGGGGTGACATGATTGAGACATATAAAATAATGCATGGGATGGATAGAGTGGATAGAAGGATGTTCTTTTCCCTCTTGGATAACACCAGAACCAGGGGACATCCACTAAAATCAAGTGGCAGGAGAGTTGGGACAAAAGAAAATATTTCTTTACCCAGTGTGTAATTAATCATCCTTGCCACAGGATGGCACCTGGTTTAGATGCCTTTAAAAGCGGGTTGGACAGGTTTATGGAGGAAAAGTCCATCACAGGTTACAAGCCATGATGGGTATATGCAACCTCCTGGTTTTAGAAGTAGGCTATCTCTGAATGCCAGATGCAAGGGAGTGACAACAGGATACAGGTATCTTGTCTTGTGTACTCCCTGAGGCATCTGGTGGGGCCACTGTGAGATACAGGAAGCTGGACTAGGTGGGCCTTTGGCCGGATCCAACAAGGCTCTTCTTATGTTCTTATGAGATGTGGCTAGAATAATGTTTGCAATTAGGAGCTTATAATTTATGGTAAACTGACCCAAGCTCTTGAGACAGATTCAGCTGCAAATCCAGCACATCAGTAAAGCCACCTATAGATGGTACCGGTAATGCTTGGAGCGCATAAACAGCAACCGGGGAAGTGTTGAGCGGCAACCATGAGATGCCTCTCACACAGACATTGTGTGTACATTGTTTGTATCAGGGGTGTGCAGTGTTTTCGTTTCCATGTCATTTTTCCCATTCTCCTTTGTCTTGTTGTTTCATCCATTTAATTTTCCCCCTGTTTCTCCTTCTTTTCATCTGTATCGGTTGCCATTTGCTCCCATTCGTGCCACGGCGCACTCATTCCCAACACGCAAGTGTGTGTCTGATCTCTAGAACCCGAGGAAAAGACTCCAGTGGCAACTCCACTTTCCAACGCTTCCACTCCCTGGCTCTTCTTGACAATGTTTTGAGCAGTGCCCAGGCCTGAGGACAGCCTGTGAGGGTGTTTTTGTGCTGCAAGCCGCGTCTCTCTCCCCCTCTTTGCTGCGCCGTGTCGCCTTGCCCGTTGAGGTGACATTGATTTCTGCTTCCTCTTCCCAACTTCAGTTGCCATGGAGACAGGAGTCTGTTTCTCCTCCGTGCCATGCCTTTTCTCCAGTTCGGCACGCTCTGTAGAGAGAGACGATCCATTCGGGGAGGAAGGGCGGTGAGTGGGGTGGGGGGCTGGCTTTGCTCTTCTCCCAGTGGACGTTGTCAGTGATGTTGACTGTTGCGAGATTCTAATTATAATTATGACTCCAAAAAGTGCCTGCCCTTCTCACCCTCAACAGAAGAGGGAGCTAGAAGTATATATGTCAGAGTGCAAAGGAGTCCAGTTTTGCATCCCCTTTAGCCTGTCATTGGCTTAATATGATAGTTTGACAATACAATAAACGTTAGTGGCAGGCTCCACTAACCTGGCTCCATTCACCAGCCTCCTTGCATTGGCTTAGCTAAGAAATGCATGTTTTCCTTGGCATGTGTGGTGCATAGGATGCCAGCTGTCTGCAACTGCACTGCAGCAACTGGTGTCTGGCCAAGCATTCAGCATCCTGACAAACCAAGCGTTCTTCTTTTTAAAGTCAAGTTTCTAGTCCTTATGCCTGCCAAGATAAGCTGGGAAGTGCATTAGTTAGTTTCTGCAGAAATCTCACATGGACTGAACCTCCAGGGGTCTGAAACAAAGGACTTTTTTCCAACTGAGTTGCATCCTTCAACTGGAGATGGCAAAGAATGAACCTGCGATCTACTGTGTACCAGGCATGAGCTCTGCCATGTGCGCCTGCTATGGATACACTGAGAAATAATGGAGGTTGTCCTATGCTAAGTCACACGCTGGTCCATCTCACCCCAGGAATGCCTCCTCTGCCCTGCGGGGGATGCTTCTCCCAGGCTGACAGTCTAAGTTCCTGGGGATTGAGCCAGTTTGCTATCTGGAGGAAACATGTTTTTCCATACAAAGAAGCATTGTTTTCACCTGAAGCGATACAGTCCGGAAATGGTTTTATCTTTCTTTGGCCGGCCCAAGACCTCCCAGTGCCTGAGGGAACAGGCTAAAGGCAGCCCCCCCCCCTTTCTTGCTCAGCCTCCTCTTCCTGCTCCCTGGATTGGAAAAGAGCCCACCGCTCTCCCCCATTTCTTCTTCTGCTCTGTTCCCCACTTTCTTTTCAAATCCAGGGAGCAGCAGAAGCAGGTGATGACTGACCCTTGCTCATCTGCGGCCTGAAGCAGCTATCTCAGTTGGCCTCGGGAATGGGCCAGCCCTGTTTTTGGGGGAGCTGCAGGACATGTGGCTCCAAGGACTCCCCTCAACTCCGAGCAAGGGCTTCTGCCAATATCTCCCGTAAATTCTTTCTTTCCTTTCTCAAGTAAACTGCAGCTGCCCCTTTGTAAAAAAAAACTTGGTGCGGGCACAATGATCCGCAGGTGATAGTGAGTGCTCCAACTGAGATGCTTGGAGAAAATGGTGTAGAAGTTTAGATTTATAGGCCTGTGAATAAATTTCTGTCAGCCGGCGATTATTATCTCCTTTAATCTCAAAGGCGCTCGTCTCCTCTCTCTTGCCTCTGTCTGGGGTTTCAAAAGCATGTTTCTGATTGGGATCTAGTGCTCTCCGTCGGAAAATAAATCTCCTACATTTTATATATAGCGCCAGGGACTCTTAAGCATGAAACTTATTAGATTGATTTGGAAAAGACTCCAAAGAGTGTTGTGCTGTAAGTGCATATTTGAATGCTCTGATGACAGCTTTCTTTGGGTGCTCCAGACCACCTACACATCTCGAACAGAGGACGCTACTTTGCACAAAGTGAGAGCCTTTGTCCAGCCAGTTTATTCTTTGTGTAAAAGCTGGGGCACTGCCACTGAGCTACATCCCTTCCTCCAATGCCTAAGAGCTGGCCCTCTCTGCCTCAAGCCATTGGCTGAGCTTCTGTGATGTCATGGTATGTTTGCAAGCTGGGATGTCAGTTGTAGAGAAGGAACAACAGTGTAGATTCTGTAAGGGAAGCACAAGGGCAGTTTGGCTGGAAGAAAGCCCAGGGATAGGAGCGGTTGTACGCTGTTGGAATGAGGCAGTGTGTGTGTTTGTTCCAGGCAGTCAGATTCTGGGAGCTGAGGTCTGAAACAGACAGGAGTCAATATCCATGGCAGCAAACAAGAATCACAAGTGCTAGGGGCAGCTGCATGGTCGAACCGAGGCACAAGTCCAGCTCCAAGGCCGCAATCGGGGAAAGGCAACTGTGTCCTCCCAGTAGAGACAAGTTGCTTGGACTGGGGGGCAGGCTCTGAATCCAGAGTGGTATAGGGGCTTGTGGAGCAGGATTGGCTCTTGAGGATCAGCTGACGGTGGTCAGACGCAGCAGTAGGAGCCCCAAGCTTGGTCTTCCAGGCTTGCAATGGGAACAGAGCACTGATGCTGTGGAAGGCGAGGCCGTGAAGGCCGACAGCTGGAAGCCCCAGTGTGAGATATTACAATATTGCCCTTACAATATTGTAGCAGCAGGAGATCTGAGCCCTGACGTCTGCCTGTGCTCAGTGGTGTCTTGTGTTTGCCTGTTTCCTAGGGGAGAACTGCATTTTATACAGCATGTCTGGCTGCCACAGCCCAGTGCTCCTTCTCCGCTCTCCACTGGTGATGTTCACTGTTGCAAAAAAGTGACATGAGGTCATCACGCTCTGAAGTTTCTTTACCTTCTCTCCTTTCATGGGTTGCAACTTGTGGGGATAGGGGAACTCAACCTTGCAATGATATCCTCTTGGATATCTTGAGAACACAAGAAGGTTCCAGCTGGACCAGACCAAGGGACCTCCTAAATCTAGCATTCTAGATGCCTTTGAGAAGTCCACAAGTATCATCAAGTCCACCTCATCAGTTAGCACACACTGGTAAACTGCTCCTGACCTTGGAGGTTTTACTTAGCTATCCTGGCTTGATAGTACCCGTTGATAGATTTATCCTCCCTGAATGTGCCTGATCGCATCTTGACAGCCATGACATCTAGACTAGAGCCCATCACCCCACCTTGTGACAGTGGATTCCATAGGCAAATTCTGCCTTCTGTGATCAAGTCCTTCCTTTTGTGTGGTTATAGTTTCATTGGCTGAGTCCATTCTGGGACAGTGAGAGAACTGAGCAGAGGAGACCAAGACATGAGGCTCTTGTTTTCAGTGTATGTCCTCAGTGATGTCTTGTTCCAGCCTTGGTTTTGCAGAAGGCAGGTGTGCTGAACCTTCAGGCAACCAGGCCCAGCCAGACTTCCAGGCAGTGACTAATGGGAGTCTGGATGCGTAGGAGAGAAGCTGTGTCTGCAAAGTCAGTCCTTCAAGGGTGCGAAGAGGAACGGAAACACTTTTTGGAATCCTTGGAGGGAGGCGTGTGATGGAAGGGTGTGATGGAAGGGGCTCCCTCTGCAAAACGGTGCTGTGATGAAACAAAGGCTGGAGACAGATGGCAGCTCAGGCTTTATCTCCCAGGGAGTTGCAGCAGGCGTTGTAAAGAACACAGAGAAGGGAGAAAACTTCAATCCACTTTCTTCAAGTCTTATGCACAGTTGCCGAACTCTCTGCTTCTCCATTCCCAAACACTTCAGCCTTCCCTCAAAGAGGTGTGTGTGTGTGTGTGTGTGTGTGTGTGTGTGTGTGTGTGTTCACAGTCATGCCACTATTGCCTCTGGTGCACAAAAGAGAATCTTCCTAGGGTAAAAGATGGTGGCGGGGCACAGCCAAGGAATGTGTGCACCGAAGGCAATGGTGGCTCTCTCTGACCTCTTCAGCCTCCATGGTGATGGAGAGAGGAGAGCTAAGAGCGTCACCTGTTGAATTTCTGCCTGACTTGCAGCCATTAAAGGTGCTGAGGGAGGGCCCTGCCTGGAAAAAAAAGTGGCAACTTTACTCCTGAGAGTGCTGCGGCAGTAGAATTTCCAGTTGGATGGATCAGGGGCACACAATGAGGTTCAAAGATCCTGTCTCGTTTGTCTTTTCCTCGAAGCTGACATCCCTTTCTCAGGCCACACAATGGCTGTATATAATTTCCTAAGGTACTCTGTAGCCATGGTGATAAGGAAGGTATAATTACCGGCATTGAGAAGCAGATAGAGAACTCCAGAAAGGCAAATGGTTTGTCCTTCCTTCCTTTAAGAAAAGGAGGAGGGGTGTCTTGAGCTCCTCCACTTTCCCCTGGTTAGACTCCCCCCCCCCCAATTTTGCTATGGCTTGGTGTAGAGGGTGCTGTCGGAAACAGAGTCCTGAGCAGGAGCACCCCGGACACCGGTTGCCGTGTTGTGCGAACGCTTAAATGACGTGGTCGGTGCTTTGTTGGCGTCAGTATGGCAGAGGCACCAGCTACACTGAGCACACGGTGGCCACGATCTCAAGCTCTGTGGGAGTTGCGACTGTGGTGCCCTGACCCAGCGAGGGTGAGGATAGGATGACGGCAAGTTCCACCCAGGCAGCAGAGCCACTGGGTTCAGGATCCCACTTTGAAGGGATTTTAACATTTGAAAACGTAAATGACAGGTAGCATGTTCAGTGGCAGACTTCCCCCGTTTTTTTTCTTGATTGTTTCTCTGGTTTTCCCTGCTCTTCATTCCACTCGTCCTGAACTTTGGGGTAACCAGGAGAATTCCTAAAATCTATTCCAAGATTAGATCATTTGCCTTGGAGTTTGCCTTGGCTTTCATCTCCTTCCATTCATTGGGCCCTTTCCCCCCTTTTGTTACCGAGGGGCACAGGGTGCATTGAAAACACCCTTCCAAAGAGCCCAAGCTTGATCTGATAGCACGGAGACTCTATACGCACGTCTCTTGCACATTACTAAACATTGCACAAAAAGGATCTCCATAGAACCATATGCGCAATCACACCATGTTTGCTTTTTGGGTGGCATTTGATCAGTGCTCCCGTGCACGTCTGTAATGAAGAGGGAGGCACAAGGCACAAATGCAATGGAAATCCGTAGCAGAGCACTCTGTACCAAATTTGGAAATTAGAACAGAACAAGGCAGAAATGCCTAACACATCAGTTTTACTTGGGAAATAAGACCAGATAGTTTGGAATTCCAACGTCCCGGGAGAAATTTGGAGGATTGTGGAAGCATCCCTGCCTTGAATCTATGTTTGATCCGATTCTGGCACTGGTAAAGATTCTCAATTTGCTGATATTGATTAGCTGACATTGGTAGCTTTAGTGATACCTTGGTAGCTTTAGTGATTTACAGGCTGCCTGTAAATGTCCTTGGGTGTGTATTTCAGTGGAAAGGCGGTCCAGCTCAAAACTATATGGGAAGAGTTACAAGTCATGATGTCTGTGTGCAACCTCTGGGTTTCAGAGGGAGCCTATCTCTGAATGAGAGTCCCTTGGACTGCTAGGAGATCAAATCAGTCAATCCTAAATGAAATCAACCCTGACTGTTCCCTGGAAGGACAGGTACTGAGGCTGAAGCTCAAATATTTTAGCCACCTAATGCGAAGAGCGGACTCTCTGGAGAAGACTCTGATGCTGGGAAAGACTGAAGGCAAAAGGAGAAGGGGAAGGCAAAGGATGAGATGGTTAGACAGCATCACCGATGCAACAAACATGAAAACGAACATGAAAATGAGTGAACTCAGGAAGATAGTGGAGGACAGGAAAGCCTGGCGGGATGTGGTTCATGGGATCACGAAGGGTCGGACATGACTTAACGACTTAACAACAACAACAACAACATCTCTGAATGCCAGGTGGAAGGGAGGGGCAACAGGTAACTTGTGGTCTTGCATGCTCCCAGAGGCGTCTGGTGGGCCACTGTGAGATAAAGGAAGCTGGACTAGATGGGCCCTTGGCCTGATCCAGCAGGACTCTTCTGATGTTCTTAAGTCTCAATATGCCTGTTCTACCTGGTGATCACTCAGCAGATCATGTGACTCAGACATCTTGCATTTCTGTCACTGTCACACCCAGCTCTTGTTAAACTGAGGGCAGGATGAAACAAAGGAAGAGGGATAAATAACGGGAGGAAGATAATTTGTACCCAGAAAGTGCTTGGCTTTTATGGGGATCAAGGAGCACCACCTGACCTGTTCGGGCCAATGGCTCCCTTTTTTGGCCAGGGCTGAGGGGCAGCACACAGCCTCATGCCATGACATTTTCCAGGTGCCAATTCAGCACCTGCTCTGTGCTTGAGTTCAGACCTCTGCCTTCAGTGATGCCCCAAATCACCATCCGAGGCAGTGACTTTGCTGTGTTCCTTGGTAGAGTCACTTCAGAGGACAGCGAGATACATAATAAAGTGAGGATAGTCGGTAGCCCGCAAGATCGTTTTTCCAAAGAAAAAGCTGGTCGCTTTCCAGGAGTCGGGTAGTAGGTAGCACCTGAGACCTGCTCTGGCTGGTTCACATTGGTCACCAAAGGAATGTTTTCCTTGCCAGGTTTGCCTGCAGTTCCCACCTTTGGCCACAGGTGGGTGGTGGCGCCACATCCTGAATCCCCACTGGACATCACTAAGATCAAGACTGGTTGCAGGCTGGGCTGGTGGGGCTGTAGCTCAGGTGCATGCAAAAGTCCCCAGCAGGTGCCACCCCTGGCGAAGGAAAGAGCTGAGCGCCAGTGTTGCCTTGAGCCATCACTAGAGTCTCTTCCTTTTGTAAGGTGGTGATTTTCTGACCATGTGTCCCAGGAACTCTGCTGCTCCTCTGGTTACCAGGGCTTCCTCAAAGCAAATATCAGAAAGGGGGGATCAAGGCATTGCAGATGCCCCCCACAGCGGGCAATGGTGAGGGAGCATGGGGTGCATTGTAGGGCGTGTTCTTGGGCCAAATGGGGCAGTGGCTGGACCCACTGTGCCTTGTTGGTGGCCTGGCTGAACCAAGCGCATACCCTCTGGGGCTTCCCAGACACGGAGAGGTTCCTCAATGTACCTCTGGTTCTTCTGAGAGACAGGAAAGGCACCACAGGTCAGGTGCAGAACTACACTGCTTGGTGGTGGTTTCATCTCCGTTATGTCAAAGAGTAAATTGTCAATATCACTATGTATGTATATGGTGCTGCTTTCTGGAGTTACTTAGGTCTCTGCTCCCAAAGAGCTTACAATTTGAAATAGACAGCAGGGGAAATGATAGAGGGACAGGGGCAGGGCGGGGAGAATGTGGGCGAATGCCATTACATGTACAGTACTTAAAGTGTGGTTACAGGAAGACAGATCCTTGCTCCAAGGAGAGGTCCCTGCTCCTAAGGCAAACAGTGGGAGGGGGAGGGATAGAGAAAGGGATGAACCTGGACTTCAAGCCTGGTGCCAGTAGGAAAGAGAGGGGAAGCCAAAAGCCAGGTGGAAATGGAGGGTTTTGAGGGCGGAGAGGGCGGGGGCAGCAGGGGCACTTTCAGGGAGGGAGCTCCACTTGTAGGGGGCCTTGCTGTGACTCTTGCCCCACCCAGTTGCCCTACTCCCAACCTGCTGGCTTCGCCCAGCAATCTGGGTGCTCTGCAGTGACTCCCAACCTTCCGTGCACTCCTGTCTTCCTGTTGGTGCAGCAGGCCTCACCTTTGCCACCGACACGGGACTCTGAGTCCAGCCAGGCCACGGTGGGCCAGCCCCAAGCCACCCCTCCCGAGTCGGACCCTTTCGACGTGCCAGGAGTGGCAATATGCGCCTCTTGTGTATCGGCGGTTTTTTAAGTGTGAGCGGATGGTTGCCAAGGTAACCAAGGCTTAGGGGAGTCTCGCGCCGACGTAGTTTGCCGGCCTCTCTGAGCAGATGCTGTGGATGGAAGCTTTGTGGCGGAAAGGTAGCAGTGAGCACCCTCTGCCAGGGACGAGGAGGAGCTGGAGAGCAGAACTGGCCCCGCCGCGCCGAGCCTGTCTCTCTCCTTCTCTCCCCCTGTGCCTGTCTCGTAATTCCGTCTTCCTCTCTCACCCCACAGGGGTTTCTCAGCCGCCGGCTCAAAGGCTCCATCAAACGAACAAAGAGCCAGCCCAAGCTTGACAGGAACAGCAGTTTCCGGCACATCCTCCCTGGCTTCAGGAACGTGGACAATGAGAGGTAAGGGACACGTTGCCCGGGGTCCGTGTCTACCGTGTCAGCGGGAGAATATTGATTTTGCTTTGCTGCTTGCCAGTCTCGCCCCTCGGGGCGTCCAGAGCAAAGGGCCCCGTCTCCGACAGGAGGTGGCTCATGTAATTTACACCTATCTATCAGTGCTTTTAATTTTATTTTGTGGGTTGCTGCTGCCTGCGGCGGCTGCGATGGGAGGCTTCGAGGAGTCAATCCTTCAGATGTGACTGGGAATCTGCTCATTTTGAGGAGGGCAGGTAACATGAAGCCCTCCACTGTGGCCAGTTGCTGGGCTGGTGCAGTCTCTCAAATGGAACGGTGATATGGACCGCCCCTCTGTCGTCTTGAATGGTGCCGGTTATTTGAAGGGATCCGCTGGTCTTTTGCTACTGCTGTGTATTGGGGATGGGGGTCGTTGGATTTCCTCTTCCCCACCACCTTTGCTGTGCCAACACTGAAGGTTTTTCGGTCAAGAGAAGGGCGTGTTGTGGTGAGATGCACAGTGAGATCAGAGAGATGCATCTCATGTGTCCCTAGCGAGATGGTGGTTGAAAGAAAAGGGACTGATGTGGGTCATCATATCCTTGCTTGTGAGCTCCTTGGGGGGAGAAAGTGCTCCACATTCTGACTGTCTGGGTGGCTGCCACGCCCACCCAAATCCAAAGTGGGCTTTGCTGCTGAACTTGGGGAGGCAGGAGGAGCAGGTTGAGGTCCAGAATCCGGTTTGTTTTGAGTGACCCAATTTCCCAGGCTTTGGGCATGCGAAAACGACTTGCTTGCACAAACAAAAAGGGACCACACTGGCTTTGATGCAAATGTTTGTGGAGAGTCACACAATAGCACTGTGTACCTTGTCAACATAATTCACTCCTGATCCTCGGGATTTCTGCATGCCAAACAGGGATGTTTAATTAACCAGAGTGCATTGAAGCAGCGCAGCCAATAAACCTGGTTGAACATTGTTCTGGAGTCTCTCGTGTGTGTCTTGCTGGGTGCTTTTTCTCAAACGGTGCCTGTTGGGGGGGGTAGGGGCTGCCTTCCTGGATTTGAGGTGCGACCAGCGACGTGAGCACCTTGGAAGGGAAATCTGCCCACCTTGTTTTGCACCCAGGGATGTCGACAAGGGTCAGCCAAAAAGGGCTGTGACTCCAACTTGGCACCTGTAGTAGGCAAAGAGATGGAAGGCAGCAGATTGCAAGTGGGGGGGGCAGCTTTCTGCGCGGCTACAAGAGTGAAGGGCGATGGCAGGGGATGCTGGTGCGGCAGATGTGTGTGTGTGTGTGTTTAAGGCGAGAGGGATCCTCAGACAGACACAAGAGGACTGGAGCGAAGCAGGAAATGGCCTCCTGCCTTATGAGGGGACCTCCCGCAACAAACCATCTTAGATTTTAGGGCAATTCAATTTGCGTTGCTCCATTCCCCAAAATAAACCACCCAGGTGCTGGGGCTCAAGCTTTGGCCAGCCCTCCCTCCCCCCCCCCTCTGCACCTGGGAACGGGGCAGGACTCCCAGCTCAGAGTTTCCAACAGGTTTAGGGCCTGTCATGTTTCTCTCTCTCTCTCCCTCCCCTTTTAAAGAATCCATCCCTCCTCATAAACATCCGTCTTCTGCCGCATCCCGTCGGCTGTACCTCGCAAGCGAGGTGGCTCTTTTCGAAGCCTTCCGCCACCCTCCTGGCTTGCCTGTGAACAGCTCACAAGTGTAGCCGGAGAGGGAGGTTTTTTCCTCTGCATACACAAACCCTGCTGCTTTTTCTGCCTGCCTCTCTTGACCACGCCTCGATACTACCTCTCCTAGTCCCAGCACTTGGCTTAAACCCTTTGCCACCTCCAGAGATGCCTGCAATAGATCCTGTATTTAGGGCTGACAATAATATTCCCACATGGCTCAGCCTGGTGTTGTGTTGATCGAGTCTTGGGCCTCATGGCTCACCTTCTGGAAATGTGCCTGCAGACTCCATCTTGTTGGGCGACTGTGTGTGTGTGTGTGTGTGTGTGTGTGTGTGTGTGTGTGTGTGTGTGTGTGTGTGTGTGTGTGTTTCCCCTTGTACAATCTCCTTCAAGATCTGGGGTGGCTGTTTGCCGTGAACTGATCGTTCAGAAGCACTGGGTTTTGATGACATGGGGTGAGTGTGCATGTGTGTGTGTTGAGGGAGGAGATGTGAAGATCAGTGCTGGTTATGCAGTCCAAGAATAAAGTCTATAGCAGAAAACCTGGCGTTCTTTGACTGTCTTCTCCCATATAAGCGAAGCAGTGTGGCTCAGTAGGTAGAGCATCTGATTTTCACGCAGAAGATCCCAGGTTAAATCCCTGGCAGCACCTCCAGTTAAAAGGATCTCACGGAAGGAAAGGAAACAGTCTCTGCCAGCGACCCTGGCAGTGCTCTGACTTGATATAAAGACTGCTTCAAATGTTCCCATGAACCCGCCCAAGATCTAAGATGTGCATCAGGAGCCCTGCGCTCTGTCCCATCCTCGCAGGAAGCAAAACAAGCGAGTGCGCATCACAGGGCACTTTTGGTGATGGCACCTAGACTTTGGGAACCACTCCCTGGAGAGATCCATCAAGCCTCCCCCTCCCATTTGGAGACGGACTCTGAAAATGTATCTTCTTTCCTCTTGCTTTGACAATGTTGCATAGTCTGCTGCTTTGAGCTAATTTTAGTCAGCATTGTGTGTGTGTGTGTGTGTTTTCCAAATATTGCCTGTTTTTTCCGCTGTTCTGAGATTTTGCTCTCCGATTTGGCATTGCAGTTTTGCCGGATGGTTGTATTCATAAGCTGTTTGAGGTATATTTATTTATACAGAAAATGTGGGATTATGAATAGTAATACTATACAAATTAAACGCGTCTGTTTCTTGTATGCATGTATAGCCTGCTGTCCAGCTTTTGAGTCTTAAAGCCAGTGCTTGCATATTGAGTCAATCCTACACAACTCATTGAGTTTCTGTCCGCAGTGCCAGGTGGAAGGGCGAATTGGAATGTATGGCATTGTCCCAACACCTGGAAACTTTGCACAACACTTCCCACCTCGTCCTGCCTGCACTGTTCTTCAATCTGACCAGGAAATGCCTGCTTATATTTTGAAACTTAAAGGACTAGAAGCTTAGTTTCAAGCAACACACATCCCAAAGATTCTCAGTATAGTGAATCTATGTCCAGCATGCCAACCCACGCCGTGTAATGCTTAAGGGAAGCAGCTTTAAGGCAAACAAAGCACACCGTCTCCTGGCTTGATCGTTTTCAGAGACTTGCACAGATATAATACTTGGGTGTTGGTGGTACAGTTCAGGACTTTTTGAGCATACAAAGCATTTTAAGTGTGTAGCCTTGATGTAGTCCTTGCATCAACTTTGTAAGATGAGTAAGTATTATTATCCCCATATTCAGGGCTGGCCCAAGACTGCCTGAGGCACCATGCCAAATGCTGCCCCCCTTACCCGATGAACTGCCAGCCTCTGCTCCTTTCTCCAATGTTCTATGTCCACATTTCCTCTTCCTCTCTGTCCCTCTCGTCCTTTTCCAATCCAGGGAGTGGAAGGAGGAGGAGTGGTGGAGCCAAGGAAGGTGGACAGAGAAGGTAGGTTGCTGCCTGAGGCAATCGCTTCAGTTGACCTCATGGATGGGCCGGCCCAGCCTGTATTGCAGATGGAAAAGGCTGAGGGGCTTGCTTAGTTCCACACGGGGAGTTAATGACAGAGGTGAGATTCAAAGCAGGGAAGTCCTGGCTCATAGCTCAAGTTCTTAGCCACTATACTGCACCGAGGAGTGGACTTTTCTGAGTGCAAGTTGACTTTCTTACGCACTCCGAACATTGTATTTGGGTCGGGGGGAATAAGAGGGAGGTCTGTTCCTCTTTTGATTGTTATTGTGATGTCTCTGTGTGTGGCAGTTTACAACATGCAAGAGTACAAGGCCTTGCTCCGAGGGTCTTACAGTTCATCACTCAGCACAGGGAGACGGTAGAGGAAGGGGAGGGAAATGTGCTACTACTGTTTCTGGTGGTGCACATGTTTATTGCACACAGGTACTGAGCCTTGCTCAGTAGACAGCGCCTTGCTGTGTCCCTGAAAGCCAGATAAGTAAAGGGACAGAAGAATGGAGAGTTGGGGGGGGGGGGCTTTAATTCAGAAAAAGCATGTATCTCCCATTTGGGGGACAATGTCCCAGTGTCACTGAGTCTAGCCATCATAGGTTGACGGGGCTGGATGAGGGGGGCTTGTCCAGATTCATAGAGGAGCTACAGTTGGGGGGGAGCCCTGGGGATGGGCCTCCTCCTATTTGCATCAGTAAGCCCCCTCCTCAGACCCCTGGAATGGGAGGAGCCCCGTTTCTGGGAGAGGCCCTCCCTCCCTATCAATCCATTGGCTGGACCAAATGGCTCATTAGGAGCGCGGGGGGGGGGGGTATGCCGCGAGAGCGGCTGGCTGTTAACAGGCTCCCCGGCACATTGATTGATCACCGCGGCTGGTGAAAAGTTCTTATCATGCTGCACTGTCTGTTCATCTCTGCTCTTGGCCACTCCAGAATCGGCTGCAAATCAAGCCCCCTTGGCAGAAGCGCCGGGCCTTAATTGGGAGGACATCTCTTCCGTGAAATGCATACGGAGCGACAGTGCATCTCGGGCTGAGCTTGGAACAGGCTCAGAGACCACAGGGAGGGTGATGTGTCGGGGGGGGGGATTAATTAATGCTGCCAGTCTTGTGCCAATGGATTGCACTAAGCTGACCTTTTACTGAACCTGCCGTGCGGCATCAAGAAGGAGCACGAGCTGTCCGCTGACGAGATGTCTCTATCTGTGAATGCATATGTGCCATGTGTGCGCCGGTCGTTCTCCCACTGTTCCCCAGTTTCAGCGCCATTGGAAAACTGGACATTGGGCCCAATCCTATCCAACTTTCCAGCACTGATCCAACCGTGCCAACAAGGCATGCACTACATCCTGCGGTGGGAGGGGGAGTCACAGAGTCCTCCTCAAAGTAGGGAATGTTTGTTCCCTTGCCTCAGGTCTGCATTGTGGCTGCATCGGTGCTAGGATTGAGCCCTTTGTCTGATGCATATTGGAACAAAGAAAAAAAAACTCAACTTCACATAGACACCGATGGGGTCTGGACCAGCAGTGATTCACCCTGATATAGCTCTTCTGGAAGGTAGCTTTTATTATGCCCATATTGCAGGTAGAGAAGACTGAGGCTGAGAGGGAGGGGCATGGCAAGGGAGAGATTCAGAGACCTGAGCCACTGCAATACATTGCTTCGGGAATACTGGGCACAATTCTGGTGGCATCAAGCAAGCCCTTCCCCTTGTTTCCATTTCCCTGCCTTTCCTCTGCAGCCTCTCTTAATGTGAATTTCTAGATTGTAAGCTCCTTGGGGCAAAGATCTGCCTCTCTTATACTTTGAAAAGCAGCACATGCCTGCTTGGCGCTATAGAAATACTGTAATTAATCACAAGCTGCATCTTTGTTGAGGTTCAAATGGTGGAATGGGCCCTGTTCCATTTCAGGCATACCCCCACCCCGTCCAAAATCAAATGGTTAGTTCTTGCCTTACGTGCAGTTGTGCTTCCGTTGCCCAACTAATTGCTGTGTGCAAAATACAACCTCAACAAGGTCCCTACCACCCCACAACGCACAGCAACGTGAAGATCGTTCATGCGCTCTTGTTGCGCATCCTGAGCTTGACCCTTTGACCTCTCCGGTGACCCATATTTGGAAGTTCCTTGTTCACAGGTTACCCTTGAGCTTCCTGCCCAGCGCGGCTATCTCCCAGTACACTGATCGTCCATTTTTCCGTCTTGCCCGTCCTCCTTTTTGGTGTCTTTTCCCACAGGTTCCTCCACCCTTCGCCAAATGTAACTAATCTCTTCTTCCTAAGAAATATACCCGGATGGTTTAATTTACAGTATCGATCTCTTCTGCAGAGGCCTCCTGGTCTGAGCTTGCCCAGATCTAATTTGGAAGGAAGAGATGCTTAATTATTCCAAAGCCGGTGGCTCTTTTCGTTCCTTTCTTTTTTTCCCTTCTCATTTTCTCGCAGATAAGGTTCTAGGCGCGACAAATGTCTGTGCGCGCAGCCGATTGTTAAATGGATCTTGGAAAGAATATAGCGGTGAATTAATTACTAGCAGCGAAAAACCGAGCAGGTTTTCTTATCCCCGAGGCCTCTCACCTTTCCCCTCCTCTGTCTTCCAGTCGTTTCAAACACCCAGAGCGGAAGAGAGTGCTCCGCCAGAGAGCAGGGGGATGTCTTGAGAGCAATCGGTTGGTTCTCTCTCGGTGCACTGTTTTTCCCCTCCTCCTAACAGCTCCACCATCTCAAAGGGGACTGAGAGACCACAGAAGCATTTCATGTCAGGCATCTTTCAGTGCAAGGCAAGGGTCGCTTCTGACCTGATGCTGCACTGGAAATTCCTGGAGGCTCTCTTAAAATCTCCAGTTGTGCTTGCAGGATTTGCTTTCTCCTGGAGCTTGATACTGATTCCTGGAGCCTCCAGCTCATGACGACTTCGTGGAACCTCCAGTCTCAGCAGCACTCTCTCTCTGAATACCAGTTGCAGAGCAGTAATGATGCAAGAGCGGGTTTGCTGTCATCTCCTGCTTGTGGGTATACTGAAGACAACCTGCAGGATGAATCAGATGAGCCTCAGGCCTGATCCAGCAGCAGGGCTGGTCTTATAGCCTTATATTCTAAGCTCATGTCAAGCGGATTCATATATGTGCCACCCTGGGTGACTTTCAACGTTGATGCGCTTGTGTGAATGAGCCAAGCCAGAATGAATGGCCACAAAAACTGGACCTCAATGACGCTTCAAAACCTACAGTCATAAGAATTGTTGAGTTAGAAAAAAGCAATGGGTAAAATAAAAAGCCATGATTCCTGCCTCTTTTGGGGGGCCACTTGATAAAGCTTGATACAAATCAATGCGAAACGTTGTGGAATAGTAGTGTAATTTATTTTAAATTGTTTTAAGTTATTTTAAGGTTTTAGTGTTGTGTGTTTTAATCAAGGTTTTTACTTTTTATCCTTTTTAATTTTTACTGTTTTTACCTTTCTTAATCTTTTTAAAAGTTTTTTTACTGCTTTTATTCTTTTTATCATGGCTTTTTCCCGTTGCTTTTTTCTAACTCAACAATTGTTGCTGGCCATGAAAATCTGAAATCCTATTAGTCATAAGAATGTCACGAGATGCCCCTGCTGGACTAGATCGAAGATCCCTTGAGTTCCCCATCACGTTCCCACAGCGGCCAACCAGATGACCCAATGGGAAGCCAACAAGTGATGGGCACAGTTTCCCCCCCCCCCAGTTTTGTGTCCCCAGCGGCTGGGACTTGAAGGTAGACTGCCTCAATACATGGGAGTTCCATCTCAACACTCATGGCTGATAAAAACATCAGATCAGAGTAAAATGGGTCCTGCTGCAAACACCTAGCGAAAGCTTACCAGCTTGAGGGCATTTGTGCCAAGCCTTTGTCAAGAACTGCATATCCTGGGCATGTGCAGAGTACATTTCCTTGCCACTGAGCAGCCAGAATCTGCGTCTGCATTTCTGGGATTAAGATTCATGTGGAGATGTGCAGCCACCTCATTTTCCTTCCTTGGGTCCTGTCTTTTAACAAAATTTAAGCACTGCAGTCTAGCCTGCAGAGGAAACCGCTCCGAAGGGACAGCGTGGATCTGGAGAATCTATCATTCCTTAAATTGCCTGGCCCCTCCAGCCCAAGAGGAGAACGTGAATGAATGCATGTTGGAGATCCAAGGGCACCCAGAAGGTGGCTTACTTTCCCATAACACACCTGCCTGGGTTTCACCTTGTTGTGGCATTTGCAGAACGCACCATTTAATGGAGCTCGTTGGTGCGAGGCTTCTCGAAACAGAGACTTAATTACTGGCCTCTAATTAATGGCTGTCTTAAAAGGTGATTGCCGAACAAGGTGAAGAAAGAGGGCAGCTGAGTGTGAGAAAATGTCTGGAATCGGCCGCTGTCGCTCCATTTTGAGGATGCCAATAAATATTATTGGGCTTCCCGTTGGTTGCAGTAAGAAACAATCCATTAATGGCCCAGCTTTTAGCCAATTAATCAATTAATTGTAAATCTCTTGCAAAACCTCACTGAAAAACTTCTCTTCCCCCCCCCCTTTTTTTTGAGAACCATGAAGACGGAAAACTATTTCTCTTAGTCAGGATATATTGTTTGGGAAGTGGGTGTGGCTTCTCCCAAAGAATCCTGGGAACTGTAGTTCCTTAGGACCCTTGTACTAGAGGCCCCCTTGTAGCCCCACTTGCTGGCATTGTAGGTCTGTGAAGAGAGAGCAAGCATGACAGTTGTGCAGACTTGAAGCTCTGGTCTAGACACATTCTCACAGTTCAGTCCACAAAGCCTCCTGCTAGAGGTGCCACAGCTGTTCCTTTATTTCTGGCAAAAGATTTGTGTCCCTCCCAGGCGAAATCTTGGACATCTCCAGGTAAAAGGCTCAGGTGGGAGGTGATAGAATAGATGCTGCTTGTCAGAGTAGGCAGGACCACACTAGACAGAGGACCAATGGGCTGACTCAAAATGTGGGCTGACTCAGGACTCCTCCTATGAAGCTACCTTAGCTCTGTGCTGAAGCGCCATGTTTTCATACAGAAGGTGCCCTGCCAGCGTCGGTCTCTGGCATCTACAGGAGACAGCTCTTCTCTGTCTACAGTAAATCCTGGAGCGTTGCTGCCAGTCAGTGCTGGAAGCACTTATGAGGCGGTTTGTTGCGTTCATGAGGACAGGTGGGCCTGCCAGCATTGGGGATTCCACTGTCGTAGTGGGGCAATTGATGTGACTGGGGGAGAAGCAATGATGAGTCTGGCTCAGAAGAGTCTGGCTCAGTTGGGAGAGCTGCTGCCTTCAAAGCCTGAAGACCGGTGAACTTGATAAGTTCGAGACACGCCGCCGGCAAAAAGCTGTGAAAGCCTCCAGGAGGAGAGATAAGAGCTTCCAGCTGCGTTGGTTGAGTGTGGGAGGCGCCAGCCAGCAGAACTGTCAGACTGTAAAAAGGATACCACCTGGAAAGTAGCCGTTCATGAAAGATTGGACATTTATATATTGTAAAAAAACCCAAGGGGGGTTAGGACAGCCTGCCCATGTACACCGCCTTGGATTAAAGTTGGAAGAGAAATTCAATGACCAAGAAAGGCGGTATATAAATACTGTATATCATTATTCTTATCCTGGCCCCCTCCCCAAAATGCACTTGCTGCACTGCCCCATTTGCCTGGCACTGACTTCCCAAGGGGAGCATCATGGTGTGCTCAGAACCTCTTTGGGGGGGGGGGGAGACTGGAGGAGCCAAAACTCCGTGGCAAAGCCAGCCCTGTCTTGCATACAAAAGGTCCCAGCCAGGATCCAGCCCTGGCAACCTCTGAAAACCTGGAGAGTGGCTGTCAGCCAGAGCACAAAACAGCAAGCTAGGAGGATGGTCGGACTCAGTTCTTGTATGTTACTCGTGCAATGGCTACTTTTTTACATTCAATTTGGGGATCATGGGTGTGAAGTTGTGTTTTTCTTACCACTTGAAGATAAATTGGGGCAAATGTTTACTACTACTACTACTACTACTACTACTACTACTACTACTACTACTACTACTACTACTACTACTACTGTACTACTAATTTGGTTAGTCACAGTCCACCTGATGGTGGCTGGTGTTTTTTAAATATAAAGTCCTTCCCAAGGACCTAGGATATTTAGAGGTATTTACGTAAAATATATGCAATATTATTAGTTATTATTATTATTATTATCATCATCATCATTATTACCTAACCATCAGGATACATGGCACCTTAATTACATAAGCATCATTGACAGATCCCTGCCTGCAAGGAGTTTACAATCTAAAATAGACAATACCGGGAAACAAAAGAGGGAGAGAGAAAGGGCGGGAGGGATGACTTGATGAAGATTGGCGTCCTGTGCAGGGCATGCTGAAGAAATATTGGGGTGGGCATATGTGGAACTGGTATTGCTACTCTTCACGAAGAATAGGAGAGGGAGCATTGGCTGAGTGGTGGTTGTACCTGCCAGCGCCAACCCTCCCTCTCCTGCTTCCTGGGTTCAAAAAGAAAGAGGAGAACCAAACGTCCAAGGAGGAGAAGAGAGTGCTGGAGACCAGATGAGGGACTAGATGGGGCTTTGGGATCTGACCCCTAGGACCCCGCCGTTTTCCATTCCGATACCTTCTTCTTGCTTGAGCTTTGGAGCCTTCTGAGTGACTCAGGTTCCCAGGGAGGGCCGAAGCCGCTCTGAGTAGCTGCTGCGTGTTGTGTTTCCGCGACAGTAGCACAAACAAGCCCCACCTCACTAGCTGGAGATGAAGCTGAGTGCAGCCCTTGGCAGCCTGGGCAGGTCTCCTCTTTCTCCTCTTGTCCTTGTGTGGCCCCTGGCAGCTGGGGTCTGTCTGCATCCCAGGCAGCGGCACTCACTCAGGCTGCCCAGGCTCACTTGACACCCCTTGTCCCTCAGGCCAGAAGCCGAGAAGAGAAACGAGTGGCTCATTGTTGCCTTGTGGTGTTTTGTTTTTTGGTTCCGGTTTCAGACCTTTTCAAGGCACAGAAGTGAAGGCTTTTCTGGGCAGCCTGATGGGAACACAGACTGTCCCTATTGTCAGCTCAGTGCTGGAGGCTGGTTTTAACAAGGCCCCCCTCTGGCACGACAGACGCCCTCCACTAGCATTGCCAGATTTGCCAAGGAGAAGCCAGGATGGGCCAGAAAACCAGAGACGAAGGGCTGTTCTCATTTGTGTGAGTGAGCGTGTCTGGGGTGCATTTGTGGGAACAAAAGGGGAGCATAGATACAGACCCCTGCAGGAGTTGTTGCAACGGTTCTGTGCGTGTATTTAGTTGCTAAACATTTTTTGTCCTGAACTGTAGGATGCAAAAGGCTCACAGTGAAAAAAGCATGACTTTATTGCTGAAGGGATGCACGTTGGAGCAAAACCGTTTGAACTCCACACCTCCCCATTGGGTGGGGATGTCCGCTTGCCAAAGCTGAGCCTATTTCTCTCACTTTTTGCTTTCTTCCTCTGCTAGGCAGGTGACAAAGGTTTTAAGTTCGGGTCATTTTTCGACCACTGCTGGCTAGGCTCTACCCCTTACCGCCAGGCTCTGCTCCCGTTCCAGTCATTTCCCCATTTTTCAAAGGGTTGTTAGTCTTGTGGCATCACAGGGCGCTGCTTCACAAATCTCAGGTTTGGGGAGGCATCCAACCTGGCAACCTGATCGATGGGGTCTGAAGCAGCAGGAAAGAGATCTTGGGGTCGTGGTGGAGAACTCAATGAAGACATCAACTCAGTGTGCAGCAGCTGTGAAGAAGGCCAGTTCCGTGCTCGGGATCATTAGGAAAGGACCTGAAAACAAAACTGCTAATCTTATAATAATGCTGCCCTTATTCAAACCTGGAAGTGCAGAGGGCGGAGGAAGAGCTTCTTGGTTGTCCCAGTGAGGCTGTGGGACTCCCGGCCCCAGGAGCGCCACATTCCTGATGGCGCCTCGACATCAATTACAGCAGGTCTTGGCCCTGTCCGGTGGTTGAACTGGTGGATCTTGGGCATATCAGTGTGAAGCAAAAAAATGTGGGGTACTGTATATTTATTTTGTAAAAAGTAAAAGAATAAGCGAGCAGCAAGGGAGGGGCTGCGAAACTCTGCAAGGGACGTGCCAGGAAGCAATGGAGGGGAGAGTCTGTGCAGATTATCATTGCAGATTCAGAAGAGGAAGAAAGCTCAGGGATTTCTGAGATTAATTTGAGGTGCTGCCGTGCTGCCCTGCTTTGAATACCGGGGTTTTCCTTGGGTGTATTGGATCCAATATTTATTTCCTGCCAGGAGGTCAATAATGGAGGGCAAAGATTGGGATGGGGTGCATTTGGGTCCCAGAATGACTCTCTCTCTCCTTTGCTGCTGGGTGTTCGTTTTTTGTCCTGATTTCCCACAGCCCGACAAAGCCAAGCTCTGCCAGCCTCTTCTCCCCCCACCCCCACCCCCACCCCCCGCAATGGGGAAGAGTGGCTGACACGTCGCCTCTACTCGAGGGCATCCAGCGAAAATGATCAAGCCTATCCTGCGTGGCCATATGTGGCTGCGCTGTGATAATTGGCTCCATGCGTCTTGCAATTAGCCAGCAAAATAGATGTCCGCCATTCCTGACCTTTCTCTGCACAAGCGAGGCCCTTGTTTTGAATGTCCTGCTTAATTACGAAAATGTAGCATCGCACTACAGATGCAGACGGCGCCCCCATGTTGTCGGCCGTAATTTGACAAGACGCGGCGGTGCAGGGCAGAGGGGGGAGATTTCTCCAACCGAGGACACGGAATTAGTGGAGCATGTCGATGCTTGTTTTCTCTGCACCAGTGGAAAAGGGGGGGGGACTTGAATTTTGCACTCTCTCCCTGCCATTTGTCCTCACAAACCTGCATGTTGTTGTTGTGGCTGGCAGTGACTGCCCTTTGGTTTGTTGTCTTCTGACCAGCATTTCTGTAAGTTTTGGTTTCAAGAAGACTAGTCTCTTGGAGGAGTATTGAGAGTATTCCTGCTGCAAGGCAGTCTATAAATATGGGGAATGAATAAAAGGGCCAGGTTGTCAGATCTCAGTTAGGGGAGACCAGTCAAGGCCAACCAAATGTGAACTGCGATTTCTGGATCATTGTTCGTTGGAAGCAGCAATGGGCACCTTCTTCTTCCTCCTTCCGTGCTGCTTTCCCCCGAGACGTCTCTGGGCCCCTGTACAGTTGAATTGACTTCTCCGCCCAGCCTGACTGTTTCACCAGCAGCTTCAAGGCTCTGTGCCTGGCTGCTGCACCTTTCCTGGTGTGCGAGGAGGCCCTGATCCTGACTGCTTCCTGCCTCTGCGTAGGACTCTGGAGGAGGGTGCCAGGCAAGTGCTGTGTGCCATCCAATCTGAGCTTTGGCCCCTTTCCCTCTTCTCTCCACTTCCCACCTGGCTTTAGCCCCTTTCCCTCCCCCCTCTCCTTCCTGCACACAGCTCTTCCTTGGACAAGGACAGGGAACCCCACACGGGGAAGGCATTTCAGGTGTCAGACACCCTGGATCCATGCGGGCCTCTCTCTGTGGTTTGCACTTGAGTCTCAGGGAATCCCCACTCCGTTCCCAGGGATGGAGGGAGGAGAGAGAGAGAGACTTGTCATAAACACAGCATGAGAGAGTGCCAGGTTGTACCCCCGGAGGATGAGTTATAAAATAGCAGGAGACAGCGACAGGTTTCTTTTTTTTGGGGGGGGGGAACCTGCGCAAACAAGAGGACCGATTTCTGCAAGAGTGCCTCGGGAAAGAGAGTCTGTGGCCAGGCCGGGACAAGCAAGGGGGCGCAGGTGTCTTGAGCGCTGGAGCATCGTTTTCAATAATGGATGGTGACATTTGCAAACAAAGGAGGGCAGCTTTGATGCTGGCTGAATGGCGCTTCTCTCCTCAGCTGGCCAGTTGCCTCCCAGGCTGGAACAGTTGGAGCATCCTTGGAAGGCTGGTAGAATTTCCAGCAAGGATGAGAGATAGATTTGCTGGTCCACAGCCTACGCAGGTGCCCCAGGCTCTGAGGTTTTTTTTTGGGGGGGGCATAAGAATATCTGGAGGAGAAAGAAACAATGCAGACAGAGGCCAGCCACTCCCATCATCATCACACACCTGGGAGAGAGTCTTTCTCACCCACACCTGCAAAGTCCTCCAGGCTGGCTTGGAAAGGGCCACCCCTGATATCCCGGACCAGGCAAGGCATGTCTCAGACCCAAATATTGTTTCAAAGCATCCATAGACACACACAGAAGCAAAACTGGATCTGCCTCTCTCCCCTGGGCTGCTACAAATCCTCCATTGCCTCATCTCGGCCCCCTGACCTCCATCCAGCGCTTTGCTTCCAAAATCATCCGCCTCCTTTGTGGTTGCCCCAATCACATCACGCCCCTCCTGAGATGACCCCATCACTGGATCCCCGTCCACACCAGGATCCAGCACAAGTGCCTAGTCCCTGTCTTCACAGCCCTCCCCCCTGGCCTCGCCCCTCCCTGCCTCCTAGCCCTGTGTGCCTCTGCCTCCATTCCCCTCTCCCCCTTCTGTTGTCTCCTTGTGTCAGGCTCCAGACCAGCGATTTTCAACCCTTTCCATCTCACAGCACACTGACAAGGCGCTAAAATGGTCAAGGCACACCATCCATGCAAGGGGATATTCTATCATTTAAAAAAACCCCAAGCATTAAGATATAGAAATAACAAAATGCATTAGCACAAGTTTTCACAGAATCACACACCCGATCTGAACAGCTGACTGAAGAATGACACTGGTTCTGCCCTCCCTCAATCTCCTCCAATGGCCCTACTAACAAGTGACCCTCCCCCAAACGTCCACAGCACACCTGTGAACCATTCAGCAGTTGGAAACCTCTGCTCTATAAGCCATTCAGAGCAGGGACCTGTATTTTCACTCTGTGTAAAGCACCGTGCATGTTGATGGCACTATATAAACAAACTAGCAAATCATACACACGCACACACACACACACAAGCACACACACAAGCACAGCTGGCTTGGGGAGAGGCTGGTTGTGGTTGCGTCAGTGGGGAGGACAGGCTATATTCTGTACATGTTCAGAGACACTCTTTTCATTGGGAAGAACTGAAGCGGAAAGCCCTGTTGAGCTACACCTCAAAAATCCAAGCCTGTCCCCAAAGTGGTTGTGTTTGTGGGCCTCACCTCCTCTCTCCCAGCCTCTTCCCTCACACTCTGCTCCCTTTGCACCACCAGGGTGTTTTGTATGTCTTCTTTGCACGAGCGTCCTTGTACAACAACTTTGCAAGTGCAACACCGGTGGAAAGCAGCGGGAGGGGGCACAGGATGTATGGCTGGGATCCCCTGCTGCAATGCAGTCGCGACTTCATTTCCTTATGATTTTTTTTCCTCCGGCTGACTTCCCCAGGGCTCGGCCGTCTCTCCCTTCCCCCCATATCTGCCCTCATTTCTCTCTGTGTTCCACATCAAAAAATCGGCAGCTTCAGTTTTTATCATAAATAATGGGGAAATTGGCCCTTCCGCCTTCCGAGTGTTCCTGAAGGGGGACACACACACAACAGCAGCACAATGATGACCCTGGAACCTGTTTCGGAAACTCTGCTTGGCCCCAAATATAGAACGCAGCAGGAGCTGCCTTCCTTGGCCAGGGGGCAAACCCACCTGGGGCAGCAGTGTCCTTAAAATACCCCTCCCCCCAGGCTGGAAGCTGGGATAATAGAGTTCTGGTGCCTGTGTCTTTGTCTCTCTGTTCCCCAAGGGCTCCTTCTGTTTCAGTCGAAGAAGCATCGAGAGGGGGGACAGAAAAAGGATCTCCTGGCAGGGGCTGCCATAGGCTGAGTCTTTCTTTGGGGAACAGCTGGAGGGAAAGGAAACTGCCTGGCATTGTTGGGGGCCGGGGGGGGGGATGGCATAAATATGCTCCATCTGTCCTTACTGACCACGAACAATCTGTTTTTGGATACCTAGCCCCCTGCTAAAGTGCTGCCCCTAGTTGGAGGGATGTTGGGTCCCTAGAACTTAAATATAAACATACAATTTAGCTTCCTTCTACTGAGTCAGACCATTGGTTTAATCTAGGCCAGTGTTACCAGCACTGGCTGGCAGCATCTCCAGTTTCAGACAGGGCCTTCCCTAGCCTTACCTGGGGATGATGCCAGGGATGGAAGCCAGGATCTTCTGCAGGCAAAGAGGAGCTCGGGCAGCTCTCCCAAATCTCCACGTTGGGTAGCTGCAGCTTGTTACTCATGTGCTTGTGTGAAAATTGAGTGTGTGTATGGATCCAAAGCAGGCTGGGAATAAACAGGCCTCTCCTGCTTCTGTTTCCCTCCCCAGCAACAAGTACTGTACATCCCCATCATGACTCATACCCTATTGACAGACCTCGTCCTGTTCCTCCATGGATTTGTCTAATCTGCCTTTTTAAAGCCAAACCAGCCTTTAAACTAGCCAGGGTCCATCACCACACCTTGTGGCAATGAGTTCCATAAGTTAATTCAACATTGTGGAGATGGCATGAATGTTTTGAGGAAGCAAATAAAATATAAACTTGGGACTGGAGAACTGGCTGAAGAATTATTTTCCCTCTGGAGATGTTTCTTTTCATCAAGAGGGGGGCTCATCAGAAACGCTGGTGTGCTTTTTGTTTCTCGATGAAAAGTGGCAGTTGCGCACAGGTTCATGCCAACTTGCATAGAGACAGAAATTTGCAGCCGGCATTGTTTATCCTGTCTACAAGAAGCTAGAGGCTGTGGGGGGCTGTGGGGAGGGAGGGAGAGAGAGGGCGGTTGTGGAAGCCCTTCCACCGTGGCCACAATAAGATGGAGAGCAATTAAATTCGCACAGATGACTGAGCAATCGTCCCACTTGGGGCATTGTCCCGTCCCCATCCAGCAGGGTTGGCTGTAACGCAATGACCTGAATCTGCAACATGTTTTACTGAACGTTCCCCTGGAGGGACTGAGTTGCCATCGAAGGAAAGACACATTTCTGGAGGTTTCTGTTAGTGGCAGAGAGACATCAAGGGGGAGCCACTGCAGAGGGTCCCTGATTTCTTGCAGAGGTGTTGAGCTGCACCCCTGCAGCCTTGAGATGGGTGCGCAGATGACTGAATATTCCTCCATTTCAGGTCAGAACCTTTGTCCTTGACAGGCTAGCTTTCTGTGTGCAGAAAATCAGTGGGATACTGTACTCCATAGCAAAAAAGAAATCAAAAATCAGTGCACCAAGGAAACTAGCACACCAGACTTCTGTCTGGGTGAAACAAAGCTTAAGACTGCCGCACTTACTTGGGAGTAAGCCTATTGATCTCACTGGGACTTAAGAAGCTGTCTAATAGAGCCTTGGTCAATCTGTCTCAGTGTTGTCTGCACTGACTGGCAGCAGCTCTCCAAGGTTGCAGGCAAAGAAGAGTCTTTCCCAGCCCAACCTGGAGATGCTGCCAGGGATGGGACCTTCTGGCTTTCTGCAGCTGCCCCGCCCCTGAGCTCCTGCCCTTCTTTGCTCAGACTTTCTTCTGAGTAAACATACAAGGTTTCGTGACACTTGAAGATCCTAAGTTCAAGGAGTTCTGGAACCCTAAGCCCGACGATGTTTCAGGGGAAATCTGTTCCCGTCTTCCAGTTGGGAAGCAGCAGTTGCTTTAAGGCCGTGCTTTTCTCAACCAGTGGTATTCGTCCTTCACAGCTTGGCAGGTGGAACGTGGCCCTGCTGCTGTGTCGATCACATGGCGTGGCCCTGCCTGGCAGCAAGGCACCAGTGGGCAAGACGTGGCTGCGCAGCTGCCTGGCCTTCAAAAGAGGCGTGGTTGGAGCAAGGATGGGGCAGAGTAAAGCGCTGCTCCTGTGCCCAGCTGCCATCTCTTGGGGGCAGAGTGGGATTCGCCAACGTGTTGACCAGCCCTGCTTGAAGCTCCTAGGTTGACAGGTCATGCTTATCTGCAGCATGTCAAGCATTGTGTGTTGTCATACTCTGCACAGGACCTAGCTATGTTTTCTTACTACATTCCTAGATGGTTGCTGTTGACGAGGATCCTAAATACAGTATGTTTGTTGATGTTATGTGCGAGTCCATCAATCAAAATTAAACGTAGCCTAGGAGGACAAGGGTAGGATAGAAGCCCCTTCCATGGTCATTTTGCCGACATGCAGAGGATTTAATGCAGGTTTACTATGTCAGGAAGAACACAAGCCTTTGTTAATAATTTGCTGCCTGAAGCCACCCAAATAATTGTGCATAATTATATTGCAGAGTGTTGTGTGTGTGGGTGTGTGTGTATGTGTGTGTGTTTGAACCCATCGTCTTAGTGGACCCGAAAAAACAACAACGCTCAACCACCAATCCTCCTCTAATTTTCCGAAGATTAAATTGCATGGCAAACTAATTACTTTCCTTTTGAAAAGCTGCCCCCTCACAAAGCATCTGTTTTTCCAGCAAAGTAAATTGATTTATAATCGGCCGCTAATTCTTTATCGTCCGTAATTTGCAGAACAGCCACCCCAAAAGAGTGTGTTGGAAAATTTGGTGTTTGGGAGGAGGTTGGGGGGGGGGATGTGGAGGAAAATGTGGGGCAGAGGAAAGGGATGCAACTGGAACATGAGCCCCCCCGGCAGACTGTAAGGCTGGCTGGAGTTGCTGTGGGCATTGCAGGCCACAGAACAAGACAAAACTAGAATCTTGCCCATGCTGAACTTCCTGTAAAAATTGAAAGGCGCCATTGGTCGTGACTCTCTCTGGATGTAGAGTGCCCCTGAATATGAAGGCTCCATTATCATGACAACTCTTAGCCATTGGTTCAATGTTTCCTCTGTAAACTTGTCAAATCCTCCTTTAAAACTATCTCGGCTAAAAACCATCACGGTGTTGTGGCAGTGAATTCCACCAGTTAATATCCACTACCCACTTCCTCCAATATCCAGACACAGTCGTATACAATTCTATCATGTGTCCCCGCTTAGTTGCCTCTAAGCAGTCCCAAATGCCTTTTCCTCTTCAGAAAGGTGCTCCAACCCTCTGATCGTTTTGATTCCTTCACCGTCCCCAGCTCGGCAATATTCATTTGGAGATCAGAACTGTGCCATGTACTGTATTCCAAATGTAGCTGCAACAGTTCTGAGCTGATGTCCCCAAATCTGCCTCAATGTAAGGCAGCTTGCTATATGCCCATTAGGGGAAGGGGTGCTTATTCCTTCCCCTCTCACTCTCTTTAGCCCCTGAGACTTCCCCTTCCAATTTTGCTGGTGTTGCCCACCCCTCTCGGATTTCCAAACATGGGCCTGGATGCCTTCAGGATCAAAGCAGCTCGGCTGAAGCACTCTGTTCCCCTCTTCCATTCCTCTTCTCAAGAGTTGTTTGCAACACAGAAGGAGCCATATGCCCTAAAAGGAAGCCTGGCAGTGCTCACTGAAGGCATCTGAGCAGTCTTATTAATGCCACTGTTGGGGACACGACGCACCTATCTTGCAACCAAGAGGTGTGCGTAGATGGATAGATGGACGCGCGTCCACACTTACGCTCTGCTTCCAAATCAAAACCCCACACTGACACAATGCACATTTAAGTCAAATACACAGTTTTAATCGCCCAACTTCTTCTTCTATCCCCCCCCCCCCGTCTGTCACTGCTACTTACAAGGAGGGGGCACAAAGGTGACCCAGCAAGACCTCTTAGCCATGGAAATAAAAAACGCCAACAATTTCTTCCGAGTTCAGAGGCAGTCTCCCAGCTTTTGAGTTCTATTTGCTGGGAACAAATGGGAAGTGAATGGCTTCCCTTCCTTGTCTTCGTGAGCTTACAGAGGGCATCTGGCTGGCTGCTGTTGGTTGGTTTGCTAAAATTAGTTGCCCGTCCCCATTCCCCCCCCCTCCGCAAAAAAAAAAAGCCTCAATGAAAGCGGGAAAAGCCAAGTTTTCAGCAGTTTCTAAGGCACAGATTGTGCTGGGGAGCCTGACATTGACTTGCAAGGAAGGGACTAGATTTGCTTCCTTTTTAATATGCAGATGAGGCACCTTGTCATGCCATCATGAAATCAGCTTGGAATGTCCCTTTTGCTGGATAAAGGGATGGAGATTGGCACTGGCTCCTTCTCTCTGAGCCTCCTGCTGATCTCTGCGCAGACACTTTGGCCCTTGAGAAGGCCGCATCCCGTCTGGTTCTGCAACTTTGAATAGCATCCGCTGCTGCCTAGACAACCGACCCTCCTTGCTGGTGTCCAGCCTCATTGCTTGAATGTCCAAACACAAAGCCATCTCCGTTCCTCGACGGGGAGGAAGCACCATCAAAAGCAGACTGTTTGTTAGAACTTGTGTGTCTTTGCATCCGGCAGGCGCCTGGCACTGCAGACTTGACAACTGCGTAATTCACTCCCAGGAAACCTGGCAGTGGCCTCTAGAGTGTTTTTCTTAAAGGATTACATACAGTATGTTCATGGGTGGGGGGGGGGGAGAGATCTGTCCGTGACTGTCATGATACTTCAATCAAACAGCCATGTTCAGAGGCAGTCTACCTCAAAGTAGCAGGTGCCAGGCACAAGCAACAAGGGGAGACCACAGCTGGTCTGTAGCACTTGAATTCCACAAGTGGATTCTGTGCTGTGGGATCAAGCATCTTGCCTCTGCTCTCAGTCTTCTGCCAGTCAACTTCATGGGGTGACCTCGGGTTCTGTTAGAGGAGAGGGAGAAAAACATCTTTCTGTCCACTTGTCCCCCTAACTGTGCATCATTTATGTACCGGTACCTCCATCACGGACTCCTCTTAATCTCCTTTTCTTTACACACATTCAGAGGCCTCCAGGGATGTGTTAGCCTCTCTTAGGGGTGGCATTCTTACCCCCTCATCATTTGGGCTGCTGTTTTTCTGCAGCTTTTCCGGCTCTCCGATATCCTGTGCACGGAGATTTGTACAGAGCCTTGGCAATACTGACGGCGTGATCTGTGTGTCTGATTGTGTTTCGCTGGCTGCTCAACCCCCAGTCCTTTCAGGTTCTAAATAACATGTTTTTAAATTGCTACTCTGGGCAGGGCTTCTTATCAACAGCTCTCATTCCTCGGCAGCAAAGCAGCTTTGGGTGTTTGTGTGCCTGCGATTCTCCCAGGAAGTTCCTACACATGCCCATTGAGAGAGATTCACGCCCAACCAAATTCAAGACTGATGACTCGGACAAAGATGAGAGAGTTTCTGTAGAGACAAATGTTAGAGGACGGTGCATTCCTAGGTACTTTTTTAAATGCACAGATAAATTAAACCTCTCTCTCCTTTCATCCTTTTCCACCTGTCCGCATCCCTCTCCAGTTACCAGCACAAATAATGAACTCTTGATTGGTCTGAGGTTTTCAAATGCAATATCGAGATGTGTAATGTATCAGGCCGCTCAACTGGGGTGCAATATCAGGTCCGGTTTTGCAATATAGCTTCACACATGTTCTGCCGGAGCTGGCTGTGAAGGCTGTTAAATGTGTCTGAGGATAATTCTTATCCGGCAGGTGTTATGCCAGTGGGAGGTTTCACACGGGTAAGGAGAAATTAAAAAGTGAGATTGTAATTGTGAAGAAAAAAGAAACGATGCAGGCAAAAGTGTCAGAAGGAGGCTGGCACATGCTGCTTTTATATATATATATATATATGAAGAGGTTGGCTGAAGGCCTCCCAGCACCTCGCGCATCCGGTGCAACACACCAGCCACGCTGTCCTTGGAAGAGGAAGTGTGGAGGAGATTAGACTAGTGTCGGAGACTCTTCTCTGCTCCACACTTCCGTTTCCACTCCGTTCCTTTCTTCCTTTCCAAATCCAGAAGGAGGAAGAGTGGCGGCAAGTGCCCATCACTAATCAGGTACCCGAAAGGACCTCATGGATCCTTGTCAACAGAGATGTAAATACCAAGGTTAACCATCTGCCACCTGGATTGCTGGAAGCCCCAGTTCAAGAGCTTCCTCCCCGCCTGCACCCTCCCATCTCATCACTATCTAAATTCAGACTGTAAGCTCACCCCAGGCAGGGACTTTTAATGCTTACATTATTCTACATTCAAGGTACTATAATGTATAGATGGTCATAGACTGTTGCTGTCTTGCCTTTCCACGCTCCCAGGTAGTGTCCTGGGACTGAGCACTAGTTTGGCAGTCCCAGAGAGCCCTGGGGAGAGAGGAAGAAAGGGGAGTCGGGAGGTGGTGGGGTCTAGCAAGAGATGCTCATTTGCGGCACGGAGGGCAGGAGGCGTAGCCTACAAGAAGAGGGGGCATAAGAGGCCCCCTCTTCCCAACATGGAAGTCAACTTTGTTAGGTAAGCAGAGAGGATGAGGAAAGGTGATGAGATCTGGGCTGACCATCAGATAAGGCACAGGAAGGAGATGTCATCATTGGCTTTTTCGAATATGTCAACAGTGAGGAGGTGGAGGAATGTTTTTGAGGGCGGGTTGTGGAATGAGAAATGACAGAGGTGGGGGGAGAGAGGGAGAGAGGTTACACGGCTGTTGGCCAAGGAGAAATGCATCCCGGATGTGAGCAGGGTTTTCTCTCCTGTGCTGTGTCTGCAAAACTGGTGGAATCCAAGCCTGGAGGACAGAAAGACAAGAGGCCGCTGTTTCTTTCCCCGGAGCAGAATGAGGCACCTTGAGAAATGTGCTGGAGAGGGCTGTCCCCCTCAGGCTGGAAAGTGCGGTTGCCGACCAGGTGGTTTCACTTGATCTCTTCTTGATACGATTGGCTTATCTCTGCACTCTCCCTCCCTGTCTGGAGCAGAGGGAAACATTTTTTACCTGGGCGTATGGATGGTTACTTGGAAGTAAGCCCCACTGTGCTGAATGGGGGGTCACTCCCAGGTAGGTTTGGATGGGACTGTTGTCAATGGCAACTCTCAAGTCAGGTTGTCCATGCTTGACGGTCTGTCCTCTTTGTTGGTGCATGCTATCACCTGATGCTAGTTTGGGGCAGGTGTATAGGCTCCAGTGTAGGCAACGAATGCCTGCCAGCCTGCCTAGAACTGCCCTGTTCACTTCCAACAGCAGCAGCAGTGGATGCACCTGTTTCTTACAGTGTGATCTGCCCCCTTTTAGAAGGCCGATGCTTCTGTATGGGAGCTCCATGGCTGCATTAGAGGACGCGTGGGGCTCCGGATTGATGTGGCCAGTTGGTTTATTCTGTTAATTTTTCCTCTGGCACAGACTGTAACCTCCTATGAAACGCCTCTGTCCTTCCACCAAAGGAGGAGACAAATTCTTGGGGAACGTGAGAACCCAGTGGCTGGATCAGAGTCTATCAAGTCCAGCATCCTTTTCAAGCAGCAGCTAACCAGATGCCCCAATGGGGGGGGGGGATCCCAAGCAGGGCATGTCTGCCAAGCAGCCTTCCCCAGCTGTAAGTCCTCAGTGTCTGACTGGCACTCAGAAGTGAGCTGCCTCTGCACAGAAAACACCACTTGGTCCCAAGTCAGACCACTGGCTCTAGTAAACAATCCTGGCTAACCACAGATCTGTGAGTTGCAGTACCTGAATTGAACCTCCATGTTTGGAGGCAGTATACCTGCAATCCCAATCCTAGCAACAAATGACACCGTTATGCCTTGCTTGTGGCCATCTGGGAGGCTGCTGGCAGGAGCGGACCTCTGGGCTGAGTCCTTCTTTGGTCTGCTCCAGGAGCAGTGCTGCTTGTCTCGGGCTGCAAGAGGGCGTCATCTTTTTGGATGCTTCTCCATGGAGGGAAGTGAGAAGGAGCCATGTCTAGGGGAAGGCTGGGCTGTCTGAAAATGGTTTCGTTATTCCAATGTGTCTGTTATTTAAAAAAAAAATCATTCACTTAATAATTTGTTGAAGTCACATTCATTTTGTTGTCATTTCATTTGTTTCACTTGTAAAAGGACATTTTGAACAATATTTGCTGATGCACTAGCAGAGCTCTGCTTGGCGCCTGCTGTTTTTTTTTACCCTGAATGCTTGACTGTTGCATGGCTTTGGGTGCAAGTGGCAACTGTCAGTGGGGGCCACCCTTTTTGGTATCGTGTTGCTTTTTGGTCTTCCCCAGAATGCCCTGGAACAGTGCGATATCCAAGCTTTCTGGGTAAGAAACGGTGGCAGCCCCCAAGGGGCAACTGCCAAAATGTACCGGCGTTGTTGGCAAATAATTTTTTAATCTTTTTACACACACACACACACACACACACACACACCACAAGAACTGATTTGTGACTAACCAAATACAATTTGTGATGTGTTTGCTTTGATTAGTATCCATTTTGCAACTATGAAAAATGCAGCACGTGGGCATGGTTCATTGTGAAACAATGAAGAAAAAAAAGATACTGGTGCATTCGGCTGAAATGCACACTTGAGTACGAGTGTGTGTGTGTGTGTGTGTGTGTGTGTGTGTGTGTGTGTGTGTGAGAGAGAGAGAGAGAGAGAGAGAGAGAGAGAGAGAGAGAGAGAGAGAGAGAGAGACGTTTGGGCCAGGGAAGAGCCCTGGCCGTCATGGGCCTCCAACCCTTTTGGTTGTAAGCAGAATGCCTCCAATAAGTGCCGCCAGCTGGAATTTACCTGTGGATAATAAAACAAGTGGAAATTGAATCAGAGGGAGAGCTCTGGGCACAGCAGCCCCATAAATTTACATGGGGAAGTTGTTCCCCTGTAATAAAGTTACTCTCTCGTTTAAAACATGTATCTGTATGGATTGAATGGTTAATGCGCCTCAGACTCTTAAGTGTCTCCCTTGGAAACCTGAAGCTTTGACACGACCTGCCCAAATTTATGACTGTGCCCCACCGTCTGTCTTTTTAAGGGTCCTGTTATTGATCGTGTTCTTTGCCTAACTACAGGGGATTATTGATCTGGGGGAGCAAACTGCCGTCTCTTCCTTGCTTGTAGGTTTTCACGGCGACATGGCATGTAAGAAAATTTACAGCGAGAAAAGCTCCTCAGGTTCTGGCCTTCCGGGAGAGGAGGGCTTTCCAAAAGCCTTGTCCTCGAGAGCCGCTTAAATGGCTCAACACGCAGCTGGGTCTAGAACAAGGCTGGGGAGTGAGGCTGGTTCTTCTTGCCAATGCCAAACGCCAGGCCCCCCAGCCTAGCAGGGGAATCAAGGGATTACAAGGGGGAGGTCAAGCCCTGGCAAGGTCTGGGTCCCAGGCGCCCACATAGCCCCTCTCCTCCTCTGCCTGGTCTCCAAATGGTGCTATTTCAGGCTGCAGGCGTGGAATTTGGGCATCACCTGCCTGCCATCCCCCACAAAACAGCCGCTTCAGACTTGCTCCCTACCTCCAGCGAAAGCTTTCCACACTGGCAGGTCTGCTGCCAACCCTCTGCATACTGCTGCCGAGGATTTCAGGGAAGCGTTTCAATGAGGGTGCCCCATGTAGTCGACGTGACCAGGGCCCTCCCGTCGGTGAGAACGAGGGCGTCACCTCCAGTGGAGGACTGGCAGGCGCCGCTCACCTCTTTCCGCCTGCCTGCCTGCCTTTGTCACGCCTCTTCCTCCTCCTCCTCTCCCTGGATCCAAAAAGGAAGTGTGGAGCACAGAGATGCTCTAGCCCACCCCACTCCTCCACGCTTCCTCTTCCCCTCCACTCCCCGTTTCCTTTTTGAATCCAGGGATTGGAAGGACGAGCAGCACAGCAACAGCTGCTGGGGGAGGGGGGCAGTGTTTGGCAGGCTGCCTGAGGACATCTTAGGATGCTACGCTCTGAACGGACTCTTGCAGGGCTGCGTTCTTCACGGGGGGATCAGCAACAGTTCTCTTTCCAGGGTGCTTGTTTGCTGTTGTGGATCTTCTCCATGGGGGACTCCTCTCGATTCCCTTCCAAAGAACCCCACGTTCTCCTGGAGCGCAGCTGGAAAACAGCGTTACCAGCGGAAGGCGTGAACCTCATACCAGTGGCCTGGAGCTTTGCTGCAATGCCAGCCGGGTAGGGATAATAGAAGCAGGAGCCTTCTAGGTCAGGAAATGGCAGGCTGTCCTTCTGGCCAGGGGAAGAGAAATGCAGCGAATGAGTCCTCCACCTGATATGTGGTGAGATGTGGATGCTGGGAGCCCCCATGATGATTATTTTCCCCTTTTGTCTAAGCGGCAACTCATTGAAAAGACAAATGTAAATGCTTTGTGCCTCGGAAAGTCGGGGACGCGAGGGTGGGGCTGGAATTCATGGGCAGCACTGAGGGGCGAAGGGGCTGGAGAGGAGGCCGGGCGATGGGCTCTCCAGCCAGGCACGAGGGGTTTTTCCCACCTCTCCCCTTTTAATGGCTGGCCACGGAGGGGTTTTTCCCACCTCTCCCCTTTTAATGGCCAATTCAACCTGGTACTGTTATTGCCATTGGAGAACCACCATCCCTCTCATTCCCTGAGTATCCCTGCCAGCAAAGGTTAAGCAGGTGTTTACTGGAGGGAGGGACTTTTCAATGGTTGCACCTACCTGTGGAACTCTCTGCCGCAACACATTCACCTGGTGCCTTCTTCATTTATTTGTGTGAGGCTCCAGGGGAAGCCGCTCATGTTTACCTGGGCTTTTGGTAACTGTTTTGTTTGGCTTTTATTACTATTTTGTAGACGTGTTGCCTGCTTTGGTTTGGCGGAGAGGCTGCTGCAATTCTCTGAATATGGGACAGCTTGTTTCACCAGCAGCTTAGCCCTGTGTTGACGGGTGGTTGTGTTTTTTCTGGCTCCTTTTCCTTTCCGATTGTTTTAATTTTGTCCTAATTACTTGCTGTTCGTGGCCTTGAGTACCATTCAGGGGAGAAAGGAGACCCACCAATGTTTTCATAAACAAGTAGATTTCATTGCCCTTTATACACAGAATTCAACGCCTGGAGTCATTCCTAAAAACATTCTCTTATTGGCTTATGGTGCTGAACAGCGATCAAAACATAACTGTCGCTGGTAGCATTGCCATCAGCCAATATTTAACCAGTCTGTCCAGTAAAACTATATTTTTGCCAAGTGCACAGGATGCTGCCAGTGGAGTCAAATCAGCGGTCTGTCTAGCTGAGTATTCCCTGCACCAACTGGCAGCAGCTCTCCAAAATTTCAGAAGGGTCTTGCCCAGCGCTTCTTGGAGGAGCCAAGCATTGATCCTGCATGTGGCATGTGCTCCGCCACTGCAAAGGAACAGCCCCTCCCTATGTATCTGGTCCCGGAGCCTGAAAAGTGCATCGAAGCCAGACTTCACACTAGGCCTACCTCCGAGAGCTGGCTGGCTCCACTCAGAGGACCAGCCACTTGCTTTCCACGTTTTGCACGTTTGCCATCCCTCTTGTGCTGCACTTCCAGAAGTCTGTGAACTTCCAGACTTAAAAAGGGAACCATGTTGATTTCTCCTCCCCTCCCCCCCCAAGTGCACACGTTAACATTTTGGTCTGCAGGCCCCTCTGGGATGCAGAAAAGCAGTGTGTGCTCCTCCCATTCTCTCTGCACGCCAGGCAGGCCTGCCAGCACTCCCATCTTCCTCACGGGCAGGTCGCTGGAGCCTGTTTCTTCCCTCCCTTGCTAATTGCATTCAGTTTCATGCAGCTGCTGTAGGTTAACAAGTGCCTGTATTTTAGGAAGTCAAAGTCATGAATTAAAAACTGTTTCATGCAAACTCTCAGCAACCTTGGAAAAGAGCAGAGGGTTTTTTTTCTCTTAAAGAGATGGGGGGGGGGGAGGAAATCTAAAGTTTAACTGCTTGAAAGAGGAGACCCTGGGCTCTCCTGCGATTCATCCGCTTCTCCCTAGTACAGTCATTAAAGAGTCCATGGTGCCTTTTAAGTCTGGGTTACGGGCGTGAAAAATTCAAATTTTTAGTTCAATATATAGGGAGAAGTTGTCTCTGCCCTCTAAAGAGCAAGGAAGTTGGCGTTTGAAAGCCTTTCAGGACTTCTGAATGTCTGACAACTCCTCACATTGCAAGGATTTAGGAGGCACTGCAGGGCTCAGAAATCTGACTAGGGTGGCCTTGGGAAGGGTGGGTGGCGGGTGCAGACTCCTGAAACAGCCTCTGCCGAATATCTCCCAGGATTTAGGAGCGCCAAATGACCCGGTCTTTGATCCAGAGTGGACCCAGCACATTTGTTTGTTCACTTGATACCTCGCTTGTCTCCCAAATGGGCACATTTGAGGGGGGGGGAAAGACCCCAATGAATGAAAGGGACAGAAAAATGTGGCAAACTGTACATACGAAGGGGTTAGAAAAAATGAGGAAATGTGTGAACAACTGTACCCGGGTACAAACTAAGGACGGTCGCACCTGTGCGCATCCATGTTTAGCACGTGAACAATCTTGCGCGGGCGCGCGCGCGCACACACAGAACCAAGTACGCCCTCCTCTCCCTGGCTCCCATGTGTTGCGTCTTGGCACGTAAGCCTGCAGGTAGGGGCTGTCCATTTTTAATCTCTGCAAGGCGCCTCCGTCTCCTTTCGGCATGCAATAAATAATTGATCCACAGAAATACAGTTCTAATATTTATTTTAGCAGAGCGAGAAGACGGGCGCGCCACGTGAGGGGACTTCACATTTGTGGTTTTGACTCGATGGAGCCTCTAGTGCAGGGGGGGGTGTTGTTTGCCCCTGCTGTGCAGGCGAAAGGTCCCAGTTAGAAAGGATTGTGGGGTGCAGCGCTGGGAAAGGCCTGTGACTGTTGCCAGTCAGAGTTCCGGTCCGACTCAGCCTGCAGCAGTGTCCTCAGCTTGAACCACCATCGGTTTGGCTAGCCATAGGAATGTGTGTTCAGCCCCTCTGATTCAGTTGCCCCAGAGGCAGCCCCCCCCCCACTTTGCAGGATGGAGAGAGGGTCCAACGGTTGACTCAGCAGTGGCACCAGCTCTGCGATGTCCTTCTTAGAGAGGTCACCCGGGTCAACTCTGTGCATGTGTAAAGCTAAAAATATGGCTTTTTCCAGAGGCTGTTGGGCTGGATTGCCAGTATTTCTGCTGACTTGTTTGTTGTGTGTGTGTGTGTGTGTGTGTGTGTGTGTGTGTGTGTGTGTGTGTGTGTGTGTGTGTGTGTAGTATTATTTATACTGTATATATAAAAGCCAGCTGTTGTGATCGTCACCTTACTGTGTTGATGATTGTTTTAATAGTTATTTGCCTTGCACAGGGGCACCAAACTAGGGGACCTTGCAACAGTACCCGAGTGCCGTACTCCCTACCACACTTCCTTATGCCGAGTCACACCAGTTGTCTAAGTATTGTCTACCCCAGCTGGCAGCAGCTCTCCAAGGTTTCAGGCAGAGCCCTTCTGCTGGGATGCTGGCCAAGGCCCCCTGCCTGGAAAGCAGTTGCACGGTTGCGGAGCTACCCCTTGCTCCCCATCTCCCCTGCCTACAGCCGACACACCAAGGCCATGGGAAGCCAAAGTCGGCATCCCTTTAGCACGCCAGCAGTCTTCACAATGAACTCCGCTAGCCAAGCACGCTTCCCACCTTGGTTTCACTCTGTCCTTGTGATGGGGGGGTTGCAGTGTCACCATGATGACATGTGCAAGGAAAAGGTGGCTTGCTGAGGGGAATTATGAGGCTGGCGATGTGTTGGTCTGACTGACAGAGAGGTGAATTCCCCTCAGTGGCAGGCTGTGCCTTGTGTGGCAGATGGACCGAACTCCTGTAGGAACGGTGGAGGCAGCACTGCGGCTCCCAGGGGCACCTGGGCTTCTGACGCAGTGGGCCGTGCGTGGCCAGCGACCCTCGCTCTCCTCTGAGGCTCCCTGGGGTGGGCGCCCTTTGAGCAGAGAGCCATAGACTGCAAGGCAGGGAGGGGGTGGCATGTCCAGAGGGCAAGGAATGCATCCCATTGCAGGCATGCAATTACTGTCACTGCCTAGGACCCAGACACAGGTGGAAGTTGGGAACTGCGGGAGGAGGGCAAAAAAACCACTGTGCCCATTTTGTCCCTCATCTGTTCACACGTTACATAATACACGTGTGCAGGGTTTTGTGCGAATAGCTGTCACGCGTGATCCTTTTAAAAATATGGGACCATTGGGAATATAGACCCAGCCTCTTTGGCAGGCCCTGAACTGAAGAACCGGCCCGAGAACACTTTCCACAAGGGCCCTGGCAGTTTCTGTCCAGAGTTGCCCTAGATAACATTCTGCTCTGCGGCTAGGAAATGGCACATCTGGAAACGCCCAGGGCTGTCCGTCGTGGCGTGTGCTGCATTTAGCCTTGGCAGAAGTGGAGAGCGGTTGACTCCGGCTGGGCCTTGTAATTTTCTCAGTCTTCCCCTAAAATCATGTCCCGCTCCCGGGGTCACTCCGCGACTTGCGTCAATCTGGGTTCTCCCTTTGAATGCAGGGTGCAACCCTATTTTTTTGGACCACGTTGGTTCTGGACCATATCCAGTCACAGTTTAAAAGGGGACACGTCAAGCACGACTGCCAAGGCTCACCCACTGCTCTCCTCTTCGTGGATTGGCAGAAAGTCCATCAGGGTCCACTGGGTTTCTCAGTCCCAACAATTTAACAAGAGTAAGAAAAGAAGAAAATCTCTGCCCTGGCTGACAATTAGTTGCTTGCTCGGCCTCAGTGTTCCTCACCTGTAAAATGGGTGTGTACTACATTAGCTGCCTCCGCACAGGTCTTGGTGCAGCCCTGATGGCCATTTTTGGAGTTGTGTGTTCTGCTCTGTAGTAAAACTCAGCTGTAGAGTCGTACTTGTATACACAGGTCATCCCAGTGCATGGCTCTTGGAGCACAGTAAGTCATTGGCTCCGCCCTCTGAGACGCCATTTTGCACCTGGCTCTAGTTGACAGACCACGAGGTGCTTGTAAGAACCAGCCTGAAGCCTGCCCACCCCTGGTCAGTTCTGCTTCCTGTATTCGTTTACTGTGCAGGAGCTTGTGCTCCTCTGATTCAGAAACCAGAAGGAGGGTTCCTTGTGTTGGTGGAAGGTCTGCTAGACCTTCAGCAGTGCACAGTAAACCTTGCAAGGTGCAAGTGCTTCTGAACATGTGGAGAGTGCTTTCTTTCATAATCGAGGAGTTGCCAGGGCTGTGGGGAGGAGGAGAGATTTCTGGCGCATTGAAACTGGGGTGGGAGTTTCCTAAGGCCAGCAGGTCCCAGCAGCATCTCCAGGTAGGGCTGGGAAAGACACCCCTCCTGTGCCTGAAATCTCGGATTGCTGCTGCCAGCCTGTGTTGACAGCACTGAGCTCAGTGGGAGGCAGCCTCCTGCGTTCAGTGTGACAGCAAGTCATACGTTATGGAGGTGGCCGCTGCATGCAGAGGGGAGTGCAGCCCCCCCCCCGCCATGGAGTATTGGCGGAGGTGGCGGCTTTCACCGTTGCTCTGGCTTCATCGCGCCTGCCTTTTCCACCGGGGTCTGCAGATCTGCACCTGAATTATTCAAAGCACGCACTGCAGCCTGCAGCTTGATGGATGCCACACGGCACTCGGGGCCAAGGAGGGGGCAGGCTGGCTGTAGTGTCGCATGCTCTTTTTGGCTCTCCTGCCATATGGGATAAAGTTTCACACTTCCCGGGGCCGCAGACTTGTAGTGCCCGGGTATTGTCTTCAGGCAGTGGCCATAGTTCAGTAGTAGACAGTCCTTGAACATGGTTTCCTCCTGAAGCACACAGCATGTCCCTTGGACCCTGGCAAGGATTCTTCTTGCCAGCCGGCTGCAAAATCTTGGGTCTTGTTGCTTTCAACCTCTGACCAAGCATCAGGAGGGCACTTGCTGTCTTGTGTAGCCACAGGTATCACAGGTCATCAGTGCTTGTGAGCATGTGGCTTTTGGGCACCCTTCTGTACTGAGATGGTCATTTTGCATATCAAAACGTGACAGGAGCTACCAGAATGCAGCCTGCCTGCTAGGGATTAACCCTCGAATGCGTTTTCAGTGCGTTTTCAGTGCTTTCCCCCCCAGGTTCAGAGTGCTGCCTTTGAACAATTATTAGCTCCATGCCGAAGCAGAGTGCTCAGCTACCCACTGCCGTAAACCACCTCCCGGCAGACGGCTCCCCAGCGTCAGCAGTAAAAGTTCTCCATCAAGTCTTAATTTGCTCAAGCACTTTCTGAAAACGAGGCCCGGCTGATGCGCACACAAGCGCAACGAGGGAATGACGAGAGGCCAGAGGGCTGGCTTGCAAAACTGCATGCATTTCATGTTACGTTTTGAGAAGGAGCACGTTATCCTCTCTCCCCCCATCCCTTTTTAAAGAATATGTCTGTCTGTCTATATAGCCAAGTGGTGTTCCATATCTGCCACTCTCCCAGATGCCACACTCACCCACTCTGTTTACCTTCCGGCAGTCTGCTCTCGCCGGTTGCCAATTAATTGCGTATTGGTGTCTGCTCTCTTCCAGCAGTCTGGATAAACACGAGGAAGGCAGAATTTGAAGGAACAGGCTTCTGACTGCTGTGTATGGAGCGGGCTGGAGGGGAACGAAATCTGTCATTGTCTCTGGCCTTGTTTGCTGCTGCTGCTGCAGAGGCATCTTTCCAGCGCACTAGGCAGCCGATCTGAAGCACTTTCCAGCATTTATGCCAATGACAGTGCGCGGGACCAATGGCCGAGCGGTTGGTGTTTTTTGCACTTATTTTCTCCCCCCCCCCCCCCAACATTCGGAGTGGAAGAGAAAATGGTGGCCAGGCTGACTTCAAATGGAACCATGTACATATATTTTGGAACATGTGTGCACTGGTAAAACAATGCAGAATAAGAATCTTGATGCAAGGGGGGGGGTACGTGTTATTGAGTTTGAGCAGGGATTTCCTGCCTTGCCCTTGTATTAATATCCTGTTAAACTCTCCTCCCTTGCCCCCCCAACCTAGATCCAAATCAGACTCCCCCCCCCCAGTGATTGCATCAAGATTCTTTTGCTGCATTGTTTTACCAGTGTGCACATGTGTGGCTTCCACTTTGTATGGTGTTTTATTTATCAGAGAGAATCCTGATGCAACTGCGCATAAGGTGACATCAGAGTTGCTTTGGAAGGGTCTCTTCATCAATGCACACATCATGCATGCATGCCCTGCAGTGTGGATGATGAGGAAAGGCACGAAGGAACTGAAGGAACAAAGCACTTTGGCAACAAAGCAGAATTTGGAAATGGGGGGGGGGACAGAGGAGGCTTCCTCATGTGTCGGTTCTGCAGGTAATTTGATGCTCCAGAATCCCGGGAGAAATGGGGAGGATTTTGGAAGCGCTGAATGACAGCTAGACTGGATGACAGCTAGACTGGAGGCAGAGCGGTGCTTTGGAGGCCGGCGGGAGCAGCCGACTTGCGAGTGAGCACCACAGTGCAATCACAGCTTGGCCAAACAGCCTCAGTTTCCCCTTTCTGCCAGATAGAGGTGACCAACTTTGCAGAGCTGGGGTGAGGCTTGAGTGGAGCATCTTCCCTCTTAACGGTGCTCTGTGGTGGAGGCCGCTTACCCCCATCCCCGCCCCGTCTCCTTGCACCTTCATTCAGCGTGGCTGAAGGGGGGATATGTCTCTTCCTCCCCACACGTTGAAGGATGGGAGTAAGCCCTATTGAACTCGGCAGCAGGACTTTCTCCTTAGTGAGTAAACACACACAGACCAGCACTGTTGGCTGCTGTCAGAAAGCAGGCCTGAGTCCCTGACAGAGGAGAGAGAGGGGACCAGACTGGCATGCAGGGGAGGTGCAGAGCCCCACCAGATCTCTCCTGCCTACCTCCCTGCCCCAAGTGCCACGGCCGGACCCCTCTTGGTCCAGACGTTTGCCACTTGGAGCCTGGGAAGTCCCACAAAGCAGAGGGTGCCCTGAGTATATGCAGAGTGCGTTTCCAAGCACACGGAGTAACTTTAAGCACTTATTCGTTGTTGGGGAGGGAGCTTCCTTCCAAGCAGCCCCCACCTGGTTGTTAGTTAGAAAGCATAACCGGGCTGTAGGAGTCGCTGGGAGCAAATCCTCCTGAGCGCGGTAGCCCTTCCTTCTGAGTAAACACACAGCCTCGCCTGCCCTGTTGGGCACCGCGGTCCAGGAACAACGCTGACCGCACGGCTGCGATCCCGACCCTACAGACTTGCCTGGGAGTGGGTCCAGTACAGCCTGCTGCGTTTGCCAGTGCCGCTGCTGCAGCTGCTGCACAGTGTGGGGCTTATTTCTGAGTAACGCAAACACGCTCCCGGGGTTGGAAGCGCCACGGAACTCAGTGGGGCTTACTCGCGAGCAGACACGTGTCTGTTCACTGGAAAGTCACGTCGCACTGTGCCTAGAGAAAGGGAGTTCCATGGGCGGCCCAGAGATCGTGCACGGCTTGCTCCGGGCTGTGTAAACGCGCCCTTCGAACCGGTTTGGATTGGCGCGCAGGGAGCGCTCGGCGCAGAGCAGCTGCCTGCCTGCCTCTCCCTCCCTCCCACCTCGCCAGGAAGGGAGGAGGAAGAAGAAGGGCCCGCGTGGGCAGCGAGGGGCCGGGCCCGCCCGCCTGCTTCTCCCCGAGGACGCCGGTAGGCTCGCGAGCCTCCTCCGGCCGAAGGAGCCCGGCAGGCTGCAGTGGGAGCCGGGGCGATGGTGGCCGGCGGCGGCCGCGCTGCGAAGCGCACGGCGTGGAGGAACCGCCGCCGCCGCCGCCTCCTTCTTCCTCTCCGAGCGAAGCCCGCGGCGGCGGGAGCCCAGGTAGGCGCGCTGCGGCACGTGGAATGCGGATCAGGCCGTTCACACGGGGCACTGGGGCGGCCGTGTTGCGAGCGGGGCTTCTTGGGCTCCCGGGGTGTGCGGAACTGCAGCCTCCGTTGGGTGGATGTGGTGGTGGCTTTGTGCTGGCTGCCTTTCCTTTGTGTTTCCACTGAGATCCGGAGTGGCTCCGCTCTCCTCCTGCGAACGTTTCGATCTGTAATTCTTTGAAGCAGGAAGCGGAGAAAAATGTTGGCTGCTCAGCTTCAGAACAGCGACCCTCCCTTTGCTGGGGGGAGGACGGTCAGCTCCTTCTCCTGCTCTGTGCCTCTTTGCAGCTGTGCACCCAACCTAGCACTTAAACCAAGGCTGGTATGTCCCATATCTGTGATCCACGTGGAAAACCTGCCACAGGGGCTGAAGCCTCCTGGCCCACGTGGGCTGCTTCCTTTGTTGGTCTTGCATTTTTTCCTCTGAGGGTGGCACGGGTGGTTTTTTGACCCTTGCAACAACCCCGAGATGTGGGCGAGAGAGAGTGGTCACCCAGCTTTGTGACCAAGTGGAAATCTGATTCCGGGTCTCCTGGATCCAGCACTCTAGCTGTTCTTGCAACTTTCTCTCACTTTCCAAAGTTCCGTTGTCTGTAATGTCTGACAAGGGCTTTTCTGTAGTGGCACCCAACTTGTGGTTGACCAGCATGCAGCCTGTTGGCGGGCCTCCCACATGAGGTTGGATCCGCTCCTTCTTTTGCTGCTTTTCAGAACCGTTTCTGTCCTGGCAAGTGCACGTCCCTTTCATGCATTGGTTTTTCTGTGCGCTTCCTGTTCCTTGGGCTTGTTCATGTTCCTGTATTTGTTTGATTGCATTGGTGTTATCTTGAGTTTATTTATATTGCCTGTGTGTGTTCATTGGGCTGAAGGTTAGCTGCTTTTGCATGGCTGTTTCAGAGTGGGAAAGTGGGGAACGCTCACAAAATCTGTATCTGGCCCAAGGAGTGCAGGGTGGCTTACCTTGGGGTGGGGGGCTTATTTCACTTCTTGTATTCTGGCGACAACCAGGCAAGGTAGGCCTGCCTTGTAGGAAGGGGAGATGCTCCCTATGTGTCTGGAACTGCTTCTGACTCTTCCTCAGAAGGGAATCTCTGGCTCTGCACACTGTTGTTAGAAAGTGCAGGGTTAAATGTCAGACTTTGCCACGGGTTCCAGTTCCTGCGATATTGTTGTTATTATTAAGAACATAAGAAGAGCCCTGCTGGATCAGGCCAAAAGCCCATCTAGTCCAGCCTCCTATATCACACAGTGGCCCCACCAGAAGCCTCAGGGAGCACAAGACAACAAGATAACCTGTTTCCTGTTGTCACTCCCTTGTACCTGGCACAGAGAAAACCTACTTCTAAAACCAGGAGGTTGCTTATGGCTTGTAACCTGTGATGGTCTTTTCCTCCATGAATCTGTCCAAACTCCTATTAAAGGCATCTAGGCCAGGTGCCATCACCACATCCTGTGGCAAGGAGTTCCACAGATGAATTACACGCTGGGTAAAGAAATATTTTCTTTTATCCGTTCTAACTCTCCCTCCACTCAGTTTTAGTGCGTGTCCCCTGGTTCTGGTGTTATGCGAGAGGGAGAAGAATTTCCCTCTATCCACTCTCTCCATCCCATGCATAATTTTATATGTCTCAATCATGTCCCCCCTCAGGCGCCTTTTTTCTAGACTGAAAAGCCCCAGACGCTGTAGCCTTTCCTCATAAGGGAGGTGCTCCAGCCCACGAATCATTCTGGTCGCTCTTTTCTGCACCTTTTCCAATTCAACTATATCCTTTTTCAGGTGTGGTGACCAGAACTGGACACAATACTCCAGATGCGGCCTTACCATCGATTTGTACAAAGGCATAATGATATTGGCCATTTTATTCTCAATCCCTTTTTTTAATGATCCTGAGCATGGAATTGGCCTTCTTCACAGCCGCCGCACACTGGGTCGACACTTTCATCGACCTGTCCACCAGCACCCCAAGATCTCTCTCTTCATCCGTCACAGACAGCTCAGAACCCATTAGCGTATATGTGAAATTTGGGTTTCTTGCCCCAGTGTGCATCACTTTGCACTTACTTACATTGAAGCGCATCTGCCATTTTGCTGCCCATTCTCCCAGTTTGGAGAGATCCTTCTGGAGCTCTTCACAATCCCTGCTGGTCTTAAAGTTTAGTGTCATCTGCAAACTTGGCCACCTCACTGCCTATCCCCGACTCCAGGTCATTTATGAATAAGTTGAAAAGCACCGGTCCCAAGACCGATCCTTGGGGCACACCGCTTTTCACCTCTCGCCATTGTGAAAATTGCCCATTAACTCCCACTCGCTGTTTCCTGGTCTTCAACCAGTTCCTAATCCACAAGAGGACCTGCCCTCTTATTCTCTGACTGTGGAGTTTTCTCAGGAGCCTTTCATGAGATGGATTGTTTCACATTGTGCCTGTAAGCTGTCATGCATATGAAAGTGGGGGCTTGCATTAATGAAAAACATCTGGAAGAGCTTTTCACTGCACCCCTCCTAGAAACAAAGACCAGGTTTGGCTATCGGAGCCCCCCCCCCCCCGTGCTAGGTGCTGTATAGGATGCACAAGTCTCTGCCCTTGGTATGCTACAGAAAAACATTAGGCAGGTAAAGGTGGGGAGGGGTGCACAGATTGAAGCCACAGTAGTGGCAATTGAGACGGTGCTGGTTTTTTGTTTTGTTTTTTGACTGGGAGAAGCGATCTGTTTGTTCTGTAGTTAAGATGTTTATGTGCCATTTTTAACACATTTCTTAAGATGGTTTACAAGCTGTTGTAGCTCAGAGGCTAAAAAGACTGTGCAGTGAGTTGGGACTTCCCCGTCTTGCCTCTGCCATCAACGTGATGGCCTTAGGCTGCTTCCTCTTGGCCTTAGTCTTCACCAGCTGCAATATGGGGATAATGATACCCACTTACCCTGCAGTGCTGTTATAGGGACTACATCCTGATAATGCACATGAAACACTTTGCATCTAAGGCTGATGATGGTTAAATCAACTACAACAATGTCTGAGGCTGTCCCCTTTGTTTGCCCCCTTTTAGTTATTTTAAAATAGTTGTGCCTTGCTGGTCCCTTCCTGCAAGAGAGGCCCTCACGGTGGCCTCCCAGCCCTGCACGTTTATTTGTTTCTAGACTGATACCCTCCTTTCCAGTCCAAATGATCCCATGACAGGACGCAGTTCCATAGGTGTGGTTTTTTCCCATTAAACTGCACCTGTTAAATTTCTGCAGCTATTTAAAGGCACAGGAGCCTCTGTCTCAAAAATAGTGACAAGGTTTGCATGTGCCCGGCCTAGAATGATCAGAACACTTTCTGTATGCGGAAAAGCAGCTGCAAAGGATGGGGTGGGGCATACCTATTGAGGCTCCTGGAAGCCTCCATTACTCATCCCTTCAATGCCTGGTTCTGGGTCGTCGCCTGTCCTTTGGCAAAATGCCTTGCATGTCTATTTATTTGCAGTACACGCCTTCCCAAAATTAAACCAACCCAGCCAGCTTGGTAGGGAGGCATCTTTAGATGCTGCGTTGTTTGTAAATCACTTCTGCAGAGGTTTCTTTGCAGCCCTCTTTGTCCTTCGGTGCTGCAATGGTGTGAGATTCCCGGTTGTGTTGCCTCTCCGATGGTGGGTAGCTGGGTCTTGAGAAGATGATTTTGTCCAAGATCAACCATGTTTGATAATATTATTCCCATCACATACGTTGCCTCGGTGATCTTTGCAACAGATTGTAAGGTATTATTATCCCCATATTGCAGAACCTGGGGGGAAGACTGAGGCTGAAAATTTGTGGCTCGCCTAAGACCAACTAGTGAGTGTTTCAGTGAACTGAGACTTCAGCCATGAGCTTTCCAACTTATATTGTTTTAGCTGCTACCCTACACTAGCTCTGTGGATGTTAAGACATTTGAATTCATCTCTTCCAGTTTCCCAATCCAGATGTTCCAATCTAGGCTTGAGTCAAACTGAGAAGCTGCTTTTTGGGATGCCAGAGCTTACGGTAGCTTTAGAACTGATAAAATAACAGTATATTGTTCCTCTGAGCATATGTAGACTTTGTTGTCCCTTGCCAAGCAGTGACAAGCTAGCCTCCCTATACATGGGAGATCAGTGGTCGAATTTCCACAGCAGAAGACTGTGACTTGGGAGCAGTTCTTGAACTCGGCACTTCTCTGTTCAGAAATTATGGGTATTGAACCCCATTCTTGTTTTGTATTCCTTGAAATAAGTAGTGCTTCAACTCAGGTTGTGGGCAGAGCTGTGTATCCTCTGCTTTTTTGAAAGAAAATTGCAAACCTGCTGCCAAGAAATCCTAATTCCAAGAAAAGTCCTGACTTGCATAACTCTAGTTTTCTCTAATTGTCCATGATTTAATGCAAAGTTGAGGGGGAGGCAAGGGCTGTGCCCTGCCCTTTAGCTACCAGAAGCCTTGTTTTCTGACTGCTGAGATTTCAGCAGCTGAGGTCACAGACTTTCAAGGCTGTCATTGCACTCATGAGGTCTAGAAACTTGGTTTTTTTAAATATTAAGTGACAGCTGAGATTCCCCTACTTACGACCACACTCGGTGCCTTTCCTGCACTTCTGCAGGATTGCCGCATGCAGTGCCTCCCTGTCCAGGATTCTTGAGGCTTTTCTGGCATCTTGCTAGCTCTTTGGCCCCACCAGGAATTTTCAGCTGGAGTGTAGCCTTCTGGGGAGGGGCAGGGAGTACAGATGTCCTTGCTGCGGTTCTGGGTTGGGGAGAGAAGGACCCAGAGATGTGGGCTGTTGCCAACAGATTTACGGCGCCAAGGTAATAAAGCAAATGACTTCAGCAGTAGCTTTTAAAAACCCAATTGCCTCATCGTGCAACTGGGAGCACCTGCCAAGAACTGTCTCCGTGGGGTTGCGTCACATGGGTGCCCTTGCCATTGTCTGGGTGCTGCCGTTGACAGAAGGGTGCCGGGAAGCCAGAGGTTGCCAAAACACTAAGGCACATTCATCGTGGGGGGGGGGGGGCTGCCTCTCCAACAAGCCTGGACTTATGGAGCCTCCTCCCAGTCGGTCTGCCATAGTTATCGCTCTTGGTTCAGTGCCGTCCACGCGGATCCCACCTTACAAAAAAGAGAGACCAGGTCCCTGCCCCAGGAGACTTCCAATCTGTGCCTCAGCATATGGGGAACAAATGGAGAAAGGAGGGCAGCTGTTAGCTTTTGAGATTGACGAGTCACTAGAGAAATGCCATAACTTGGCCGTTGGTTTTGAAGTCGCCATGAATGCGCAATGATGTCATCTAGCGAGGGGGTTTCGGGTCAGGGAAAAGAAAGGACGTCTTCGCAGGAGGCATAATAGTGTGCGGCCGCAAGATGCGGGTGAAGACCGCTGGAAGCAGCATGGCAGGCAAACCAATCAGTGGCTCTGGCTGGCTGAATGCGCCACATGACATTTGCACCCTGACGTTCAGCCAGGCGTAGCTCCCAAACAGCCTGTAGTTAATATCCTCCCAAAAGGCACTATAATTTGGGGGTGTATGTGACTGTCGCTTCTGCTCCCTGGCACACTGGATGTTCTAGTCCTGGTTTCAAGTTTTGGGGGCAGAAGGAGCTGCAGATGAGGTTGGGGGGCCCACAGACACAGGCCATTTGTCAGCATTTCAGGTAGTGGATCCTCCATGTTCAGAAGCACTGTACCTCAGGTGCTGGAGACAGGCATTGCCTGCATGCCCTGCTCTTCTTCTGTCTTCCTGGACTTCAAACCAGGATGGAGCCTGTGTGTGAAGGCAGCTGCAGGCTGGCATGCAGCAGGTGGTGTTGGCCTGCTGGCAGATAAGCGCAGCGGACACCAGTTACGGCACTAGAAAGGTCCCCTTATCAGGTGCTGGGCTGTGGCATACAACACGCCGCTACCTCGGCGAGCAGGCCTGGAAAGTGCCCCGTCAGCGTGGCCGGCGGTGATTAATTTGTCGCCAGCTCCTTTCCTCGCTCCTCAGGACAGAGCTCGTAAATCCTCGACTGCACTGCTGTCTGGCCAGCAGAGCCCGGTTGGAGGAGCCTGGTGCGCCTTGTCGGGGCGTGCGCTCGGCAGAAGCCCTTGGCGCGGGGCACACCACCCTCGCCACCCACACGCAGCTAGCATCCTGTGGCGGAAAAATAGCCCAGCTATGCAGTTCCGCTTGCTGGGCGGGTCCAGAGAGTAAGCCACTGAGAGTAGGCCACTGAGAGAGCTCAAGGAGGGTGGCCCAGCAGTGGGGTTTTGCAGTGCTACCCGATACATATGTCAAACATGTTCTTTCTTCTTGCAGGGCAGTGCTGGGAAGGGAGGGGGCCGTAGCTCAGCCCCTGCTTTCATGCATCCATCTCCAGCTGGGCCAACGAAAGACCCACCTGGACTGGAGAGCAGCTGCCAGTCAGCACATAGACAATATGAGCCAGATAGACCAAGGGTCTGACAGGATACAACAGTCCATGCAGAAATTGGGGGGCTCAGCCATAGCTCATTGGCAGAACACACGCTTTGCATGCCAGAGGTGCCAGGTTCAAATCCTGACATCTCCAGTTAGTAGGAGCAGCAGAGCTGGTCATGTTGAACTTTTTAACAGTGCATTTGGAGCATGAGAAAAAGGGGCAAGATCCAAAGATGGGAGGAGGAAGGACCACTCCCATCCAGACCCAGAGCTCATGGTCGGGGCTGTCCTGAGTAGCAACCCCATGACTGCAACAAAAAAAGAATGGAGGCAAAAGTATTGATCACACTTGAGGATGTGTATGCAAACTTATGTACCTGGATGGGGGTGTCCAGATTTTGTCAAAGCCAGACACTAGTTTGTTCAGAGGCTTAATGAGGGCAGCAGGCTAGGCAGAGTGGCAGTTCTGCAACTCCTCGTTGGCCCCATTACTGTTTTAAAGAATAAATGAATAGTGGCTGGCAATATTTTGCACAGTGGCTCAAAGCAGGAGCAGTCTACCTGAGCCACAAAAAGCTTGAATTGGAGCAGCAAGGCCTTTAAAAAAAGTCAGTCGTTCTTTGTTTGCCTTCTGCGTGGGAGGCTGGGGGCAGGGGGAGAGAACAAGAACTTAGCCTCAGGTGTAGATATGACTAGTTTACGGCCCCACCATGGGATTTCTCCTTCCTTTTCTCGGAAACTGGACAGCAAAGTCCAGGTGGGTGGAGAGGTTGCCACCTGCTCGGGGTGGAGCAAAGATAAGCACTCATAAAAAATCCCTTTCAAAGGGCTCCGAGGAATGTGCGGTTTCTGAACTTCGGACTGGGGCCGTCTTAGCAGAACCGGCTGAGACAGTTTTGAGGGCCTGGGGTGGCAAATCCCACTTCCCCCTAATTAACACGGGGCACGCAATCCATGGGGAAGTTCTTAACATCCTGCAACTGTTTGCCTTTCCTGCCCTCCCAAGCATGAGGTGACTCTCTTGCCACCTCGAATTTCTGACAGGGCTCTCGTGCTCTTGCTTGGCTTGAAGTAGGCTGAAATTCAACAGGTGCAGTTCCCCGTCACATTGATGTAGCGATGCAGAAAGCTGTAGCTCTTGTGTTTCTGCCCCTTGTGTGACCATTGAGGCCCTGTGACCCGTCAGAAAAACAACCGGCATTCCGTCCCCCTTCATCTGCAGTGGGTCTGGTGCTGCAGGTGGAGCGTCAGGCTTGGAACAGGGAGATCCAGGTTCAGAAACCAGTAGTTCAAATGTGCAGTTTCTCTCCCCCCCCCCCCCCCCCAAGCTACTTCACAGAGTTGCTGTGAGGACAACATGGAGAGAGGGCAGATCCTCTGTGCTACCTACCAGTAGAAGGAGGGTGGGACACAATGACCGTTAGGGCCTGATTAAAGAAATCTTATGGTGCAAGTTTATGCATGTCTTCTCAGAAGTAAGTCCCATTGTGTTCAGTGGGGCCTATTCCCAGGAAAGTATGTATAGGATTCCCTCTTTAGCTTATTAATCAAATTAGTTTTGATTTAATTAACCTATTTAATCTGCATAGACTTGCATTACATTAAAGCAGGTTTGAAGCACAAGGCAACAACTTTTGTTATTTTTCAGTGTTGTGTCTATATGTGTGTAGCTAGTGCCATCTGGAAGAGGCATCCCCTCCTATGTATGAGAGAAGGGGGGATGCCTCTTCCAAATGGCACCAGCCCCCCCCCCCGGCATGGCATAATGATGCATCTGTGTGTCATAGCAGCGCCCTCTGGGACGAGGCATTCCCCTCCCCTCTCAACACACAGACCTCTTCTAAGGCACCGCTTGCCATCTGTACTTTCCTGTCGTACTTAGAAATCATTCAGTTAACCATCGTTAGTTACCCAATTAATTGAGGGGGCTGTCTTCTTGATCAATTTAATGGAACAATTAATTAGCCAACGTTTGCAACCCTGGTTGTTGTCAGGGTAAAATGAGGAAGCGGAGAGACCTCGTGTGCCACCCTGAGCTCTTTGGAGGAAGGATGGGATAAAAAAAATGTAACCAATAATAATTAATAGTTATTAGCGAAGGTCACCAAAAGTGACTGCATTGTCTGCTTGGAAGGGCGATACGGACTGGCTTACCAGAAATGCAGCTCAGTGACAGAGCCATCATGCCTGCCTTGCCTGCAGAAAGTTCAATCCCTGGCAGCGTCTCCAGGTAAGGCTGGGGAAGACCCCTCTCTGAAACCCTGGGGAGAGACGCTGCCTGTCAGTGTTGGCAACACTAGCCTAAGTGGACCAAGGTTCTGACTCTGACTGGGCAGCTTCATTTGTTCATTAACGCACAGCAGGAGAAGCCTGGTCGTTGGCTGTCTGTGCATTCTCACTTACATGCACATCCCACCAGTGCTTTTCCTGTCCCACAAAACTAGCGACCTGTCCCTTTAAAAGCCGTGCTGCAAGGAGTTAAGAATATTGGCTTTGTTTGAACTGGCCAGGGATTGTTCCCTGTGGACGGCCTGCTGGAACTGTTTCCTGAGGCCAGAGGGAGCTGCTGGGCTCGGGGCCAAGAGCCGGCATGCTGAGTCCAACTGCTCGCACCATACAAGGAGGTCCGAGGACAAGCAAGCTCGCTTCCTGCTTTGGACTGGGGGGACTGGAAGATATATACGAGCCGTCTCCTCCTCCCCCCCCCCCCCCGGCTGTGGAAGGACTAGGAAGTAAGGCTCGCCATGGTAAGTTGCTCTCGCAGACTCCGAATGATTTGGAAACCAAAAACCCCGGGAGCTGTTTGTGCCCAGCGCAAGGCCGTGCAGCATCTTGGACGCCAGGCCGTGCCTCCTCGCTCGCGCTGGTTTTCTGCGTTGTGTGTGTGTGTGTGTGCGCGCGCGCGCTTGGAGTTCTTCTATGGAGGGAGCCTCAAACTTTCCTCCTTCTTAATTAATCTTCCAAAAAAGAATGTTTGCAAATCCCAGCCTGAACAGACGGGTCACGTGTCGAAAACAGGATATGCTTTTGAGTCGGCCTGGTGGCGTTTTGTGTGCAAAGGACGGATTCCTTGCCTTTCTGTCTCCCGGCGACCTGACGATGCGTGTGATTTGAGAGGTGAACGATACGATAGGCAAATGTCAGATTTTGTTGCTGGGGCTGCATGGGGGTTAGCGCTGCGTCCATCTCCTTTCCTGTGATGCTTTGGGACGCACAGGGCTGTGTGTGTGTGTGTCTCTCTCTCTCTCTCTCTCTCTCCCTCTCCAGGCTGGCATATGCTGTGGACGGTCCTCTGTGGCTTCTGGATATTCGTTTGCTGTGCGGAGATAATGCAGTTCTTTTTTCCACTGTGTGTGGGGGTTTGAGAGCACTGGAGGTGTTATGGGCTTGAATGATAGACAGTGTGGCTTGAGGTTGGCTAGCAACGTGGGCATCAATGCATTTGGAATAACGCGACTGTAGTTTTGGTCGTCGCTCGCCACCCCCCACCCCCCATGTGCGAAATCTGGAAAAGGTGAAGCTGAAATGATGGGAAGGGCTGGAGAACATTTCCTGTGGGGAAAGATTCAAGCATTAGGGGTCCTGGGTGTAGAAAAAAGGCTGGAAAGGGGCATGGTAATAGAGGCTTGGAGAAAGTTGGTAGAGAGACGTTATTTCCCCTGTGGCACAAAAGGAGCTCAGGGTGACTCCAGGGGACGGACTGGCAGGAGACGGAAGGAAATGTCTGTTTTGCACAGTGCGTCCTTAGCTCATGGAGTTTGTCCCGGCGGGATGGGGGTGGGTGGCCACTGGCTCAGGTGGCTTTAAAAGGCAGTTAGACAAATCCATGGAGGAAAAGGAGACATCTGTCACTTTGTCTGGAGCTTCCATCTTCAGAGGCAGTCTACCTCAAGAGTGTGATATGCTGCAGACAACAAGTTGAGAGGGTTGTTGCTATCGCACCATTCTTGTGGGCTTTCCCAGAGGCATCTGGTTCACCGCTGTGGACTAGAAGATGGGCCCACCTGGGTCTCGATCTTTTTCTGATCTTGTTAATGTGGACTGGTTGCCCCTAGTAGCAAGCGTGAGAACGTCTGATCCAGTTCAGGGGACCAGCAAGAGATTAACACTGGTATTGGAAAACTGCTGTCCTCCATCAAAGGTTTCATTTTTGGGCTCTGGTCTAAGTTTGTCGCCAAAGGATGTGTGGGAAAGGGGCCAGTGCCCTGCCATGTGCTGTGGAAGAGAGCCACAGCTTCTTAAGTATGTGAGGATATGCCCGGTGGTAAGGGAAAGTGCTTTGCACATGCTCAGAGGAGATACCAATTATTATGTTCTTATCCATTTCTTTTTACAGGGGATGTGGCCAAGGATAGGAGAAGGTGATGCTAGGTGGATGTGGCTAAAATAAGGGTGGAGCTGCAACACAAACCTCTTTTGCAAGAACTTTCCTTCCTTCCTTCCTTCCTTCCTTCCTTCCTTCCTTCCTTCCTTCCTTTATTAACACTTTTAGACCTCTGTGGCTCTTGCAACCAGGATGGTTTCTCTGCCTCCCCCCCCCCCTTCAGTGCATGCTTAAGAATGAACTGGAGATTCTAGATTCTAATATTCGAAGGATGAATTTGAGTGGGATTTATTCCAGGCGAACAGCAGTGAACAACAGGGTGTTTGGTCTTCCACATGTGGCATAAACTTTATGCCATAAAGGAATTGGACTTCTAGAGGGCCATAGGAATATATATGAATCTGCCATACTGAGTCCAACCCTTGGTCTGTCTAGCTGAGTAATGCCAGCAGTGGCTGGCAGCGGCTCTCAAAGTTCCTGTATGCAGACAGGAATTTTTTTGTGCCCTACCTGAAGAAGTCGGGGATTATAAACTTGGGACCTTCTGTACGCAAGCAGGTGCTCTTCCACTGGGCTACAGCCGAGAGATTCCATCTACCCTGGATCGCTTACCTCAGAGTAACTGCCCCACTTGTGCTCACTTCTCTAGCTATTCCGGGCACAAGGGGCAGCAAAGGAGCAAATTCATGATAGAGAAGGGGACTGGGGGGCCCTAAGTATCCTGGATTAGTTCGTCAATCTCAATGATCTTCAGCACCTGGTATAAGAGTGAACTGCAGGAGGAGAGACAAAGAGGGTCTCGGGGCTTATGTGAGTCCATTTTATTGCAGGCAGGGTGAAGGGGTGGGGTGGGGTGGGGTAGGGGACAGAGGAGACATGTGCAAAGGTGGGTTTTGGTAACGTGGTCTGTCTTGCCTGATGATAATTTGTGCAATATGGTTATCTATTTTGTTGGCTAAGAGTTAATTTTGGGGCAGGAGGTTGATTTCCAAAAGGAGAGGTGTTGCAGGAAGTTCAGGCTTGGCTGCCGCTTGCACCCTCCGACCCAGAAGTAACATTGTTAAGTCCCGTGGTGTGTTTGAAGTTAGCTGCAGCCTCTTGGTGTGTGAGAGTGGGGAGGCAGCACTTTGCATGTGCTCAGAGGTACTGGACTCGCTGCCACCTGGCATTCAGGGCTGAGCCATGACATCGAAAATGGCTTAAAGGCTAAGAATCCCATCTCTATGGCGAAGTGCCAGCGTTTTGTCTGAGTGCATCTTTGCTTCCTCATGCAACGGTTGGTCGTGCAAGTTTCTTCCGAGTGATCAGCGGTACTCTGGAAATGTCAAATGCTCGGCTCGGTTGCTCATCTTGCCCGCCCACCCACCCATCCTTAAAAAAACGCACAAAAAACCACACACACAAGAAAAGAAATTCTAATTTCTTTTCTGCTTTGCTTCCATAGTGAAAGCTCTTTGCATTAATTATTTCCAGCCCTCCAGATAGAGTCCGTTTGTAGCCTCAAGACGTAATTGGGGCAGATGTTGGCTGGTTCAGATGGTGGGAACAGCCTTTCCCAAGCTCCCAAACTTTTTTAAAATTGAAAATATCTAATTCCAGAGTGAGGGTGGATTTTTTTTAAAACAACTGTCAAAACTAGGTCACTCGGATATGGAGGAGGCGGGAGGAATAAAATCTTTGGAAGAAAGAATATTCTGTCTGGGGGATTTTTTAATCTGCGCAGCCATTTTGGGGTTGTCAGTTCGGAATAACACTGATCGGCAAGACAGCCGTGGCCCCCTCCCCAACCGCTTCCTCTCCTGTAGCATCACTGAGCCCCTGCATAATGGCAAATTTAAGGAAGCAAATAGCAGGGAAAAGGAGTTGTCGCCCCTATTTCAGAGGCCTCGAGGCAGCAGGTGGGGGCGTCCTGGATTTTGTCATGGGACAGGCCTTTTGTGCTGTAAGAGGGAGAATTTCAGCAGATGCAGCTTCTCCCATCACAATGCAGTCGCAGTCAGACAAGTTTCACTCCATCCCATTCCAGAAATTCTCAAGACAAAAGTTGAGAGCCAGTGCGGTGGGTGTGGATTGGCCAGACCTGAGTTCCGATCCCTGTGAAGCTTACTCAGTGACTTGGGGCAGTTGGTTAGCTCCAAACATAACCTGCCTCACAAGACTGTTGTGAGACTACAGTGGAGAAGACGACCCCACTGGATCAAACCAAAGCCCTCCATCTAACTCAGCATCTTGCTTCCTGCAGTGGCTAACTGGATGCCTCCAGGAAGCTCACAAGGGCAGGATGTGAAGGCAACAGGCCTGCCCCATTTACCCATGCAGCATCAAATATTCAGAGGTAGACTGCCTCTGAACCTGGAAGTTCCATGTAGCCCCCGAAAGACTTCTCGTCCTCATTGTCTTCTGTGAATCTATTGAATAATCTTTTAAAGCCATCGCCACATCCGATGGCAGCAGGTTCCTTAAATCCTGTGTTTGCTACCCGGATCTCCTGGGGGTAGGGCGAGATGCAGCGCAGCTAAGTGATGGGGGCCTGCTAGAGGAGAGCTGCCCCTCTTTTGTGCCACAGCTGTGAGCAGCTGCACTGCCGTGGAGAGGCAGGAAGGCTGAGACGAAGCCCAGGGAACAAGCCTCCCAGCCAGGAAATGGAGCCCTTCTGTGTTGTCCACAGAGAAAAATGGCTCTTCTCCTAGCAGCTGTTGATGAGGCAACTCAGGCTCCTCTGTGTCCCAAGCCACAGAGTGGGGAGACACTCCTGCTTATTTTCCCAATACCGAGACTGTGGGGGGGGGGGGGAAGCCAGGGTTTGGACCCATCCAGCAGAGTTTTCCCAAAGTTTTCCAGAGAGAAGCCAGTCAGCAACCACTGGTCCACATTCTGAGGTTGTCTGCCCTCCTCCCTAGTTGCCAGCCTGGAGACAAAGAAGGGTATTCCAAGAGGCATCTCTGGAGTCAGACCTGCAAGTGGGAGAGGTCTTGGGGTTGGACTGAGCCACCGGCTTGCTCCCTTGACAGAATGGGCTTCTAGTTGTTGATGAGGCACAGGAAGGCTACCCAAAATGACACCGTATCACTTTTGGCTCTGGCTTATGAATTCCAAACTCTCTCTCTCTCTCTATATATATATATATATATATATATATACAAGACTATATTATATGTTTTGTATATCTGTCTTGTATTTTGGTTTCCCAGAAATAATCCCATAATAATAGCCCTCCTTTACAACCACACTGTAACTGAATTATTGCTATCCCCATGTTGCAGATGGGGAAGACTGAGGCTGGAAGGGGGGGCTTGCCTAGGGCCACCCAATGGGTCCGTGGTGCGTGCGAGATGCCAGCTGGGGAGCCCTGATCTGCAGCTCAGTTCCAAGCATCTGGTCTTTGCCAACCTGCACTTGTGGGCCGGGTAACGCTCTTGCGCTCGTTCTCATGGTTGCAGGGGGGACGACACCCAGGATTTGAGACCTGTAGCCATGAGAGGATTCATTAAAAAGGAATTAATTCCTCGTTTACCACACCGTAATCCTGCTTGATTGGTGTACCCCGGCCCCCTTGCACTTTCCCTCTTCAGATTCCGCCGTGTGCCTTGAACGGTGCTGCGAGGAGGGTTTACAAATGTTAAGAATTGCTCTGCTGGTCCCTGATGTCGTTGGAGAACTGTGTCAGCTCTTGATTAGAGAACACACACCTTGGAATGATTCCAGATCCAAAATGACTTGGGGAATTAGGTAGAAAGTGGGGGGGGGGAGTCATGCTAAGTGTGACAGGAAGTAAGTAAATATGTTCTTGAAATACTTTCTGAAAAATCCATTATAGCTGTGAAATTAAATTGAAATGAGATACTTGGGCGAGGGGCTGTCGGAGCTCGGCCTGGCTTCTGGAGAGGCTGTCTGTGCCTTGCAGGATCCGTGGCACTCCGAACCAGGTGCTTCTCGAGGACTGGCAGCCACCAGCCTGGAAGGAAGGAGAAATGGGGGGGGGGCGTTGCTCTTGCCTTTTGTGTGGAGGTTGGAGGACAGATTCGGAGCGATGCGCTGGAGTGACGCTGGACACTGTGTGGACACTGGGAAACCCAGTCTCTAGGAAAACCTCCCTTTTGGGGTTTGTTCCAACCAGAGTTTGTGGTGATGTCCAGGACTGGCCTATCCGTGAGGGGGCAACTGAGACGACTGCTGCAGGAGGTGCCCACTGCCTGCCTCCTTCATTCCTTCTCCTCCTTGGATTGAAAAAGGAAGAGGGAAATGAAGCAGGAGAGAAGAATCTCTTCCACTCTGGCCCACCGCTCTCCTTTCCTCGGCTTCCGCTCTGTTCCTCTCTTCTCAAATCCAAGGAGTGGGCCGAAGAGGAGCAGTAGAGGCAGTGGCTGGTGCATCACCGGGTAAGAGGGGGGTTGGCGGCATTTAGCACCCTGCCTCAGGTGCTGGGAGAGCTTGGGTACTCAAACCGTGATTAGCGCAAACCAGAAACTGCCTCTGAATTGTGGTTAACATGCTCGCTCCCAACTGTGGTTTGGAGGCCATTTCTGGTTCATGTTCACCATTGTTGATTCAGTTCAGACACAGTAACAAGTGGTAGTTATCACCGGGCTGAAAAGCAAGCAGGAATCAGGAGAGAGACAGGTAGGAAGATGCCACTGGTTCATATGTAGTGTTGCATAGTAGTTAGGGTGTCAGACAAAGGAATGGATCTTTTTGTTGTGATCTTTTGGTTGGTACATAAGCTCAGACAAAGGAGTGGAGCCAAATCCGCACCCAGACCCTCAATGAGACTTGCTCCCAGCTAACTGTGTTTCGGGTTTAAGACTGCAAGAGGGCTAATAACTGGAAAGGTTCTAGGAGAGAGAAAGTTCCTCATGCAGATGCTCGCCGCTGCTCACCCCAGGCAAATGTGCAAAGACCAATTTACGAGATTGAGCTATGGTTTGCGTGTCTCTCTCTCCCTGCACATATCTCTGCTCTCCGAACCTGGTGGCTTGTGACAATCCGCCGCCACCATAAATCTCAGGAAAAAATTCCCATTAATAGCTGTGTTGCCGTTATCGAGCTCTAAATGACGAAATAAATTAATGTCTATAAAGAGGGAGGGATCAAGCAGCATGAGGAGGGTGAGGGGGAATGCTCTGCAGAAACAGGCTAATTGCTAAAAGGTGCAGCCAGGCCGAGTTCACCCACGTGGCTCACATCTGTCTCTGAGCCATGAGGTCATTCTGACCCGCCATCCAGGCCTTTGGGCAGCTTGCCTTTCCACATCTTCCTAGGCTGCGGCTCTCGCCACGTCGATCCAGGCACAGTTTCCCCCCAGCTTGCATGGACTTCAGGAGTGGCCATGTGCTGGTGGTTCCAGGCATGGAGGAAAGAGAACAGCCAACCCCTAGTGGAGCCTGACCCCCCTCCCCCGTTTCTGGCCCATTCCCCACTGTGGCCAGCCAGACGCCTCCAGGGGTCCCACCTTTAGTCTGATCCAGCAGGGCTCGTTCTACGTTATTAGCCATGGTGGCTTAAAATGGAGCCTCCATGTTCAGGTGCAGTCTACCTCTGAAGTCCAAAAGCAAGAGAGGTTGCTTCAGGCCCTGCTTGTTGCCTTCTGGGAGGCATCTGCTTGGCAATTATGCAGAGGAGGATTCTGGACTTGATGGACCTTGGGTCTGATCCAGCAGTGCTTTCTTTATGTTCTTGTGCTAGCTAGGTGGAGCCTCCATGTTCGAAGGCAGTCTATCATGGCAGAACGGATGCTGGGGAGGAAAAGGAAGGGAGCTTTGTTGCCCTCCTGGTCTGCTTGCGGGCTTCCTATTGGGGCACCCTGTTGGCTGTGGTGGGAAGCAGGATGACCTTGTTAGGCCTTTGATCTGATCCAGAGGTGTCCTTTCTGCTGGGAAGGGCCCAGTTAGGGGGAAAAGGCTCATTGGAAGCGCTTCTGCCGATCCCTTAATTAGGCTCCTCCTTGAATTGTATTTGTTTGCAAGCAAAACGTGCAGCCCACATGTTGGGTTGGAAGAGGGAGGAGTGGCAGGGAGCACCTGGGAACTCGAGGAACTGACCAAGGACAGGCCAGATCCACCTTGAATGGTTTCTCCTGCAATTCTGTTGCTTTCCCCTCCTGTGTGCTTTCTCTTCTGGCCCGCAAGTCACCTGTGTTGCAGATATACCATACAGAAATAAACAAACTTGGCAACTGTGACTGCAGCATGCAAATAAGGCCAATTTGCATAATTAATTCTGCTTTCAGGAACGCGGGAAAAGAGTTCGGCAACCAGGACAGGCGGCCCGTCTCAGTTAGCCTTACACACGCTTCCCATTGTTAAGGTTGGAAGAAACACCATTTATTTTTATTCACTTATACCTGGCTACAATAGATGCCGTTTTCCAGAGTCACCTGTGCAGATGTATCCTCTTGCAGCCACGTTTAGATGTGACATTAAGTGTGTCTTTGTCTAATATGAGAGGGGTGCTTTTAAAATAGCTGCATGGGTGACCTGATCCAGATAAGGACCCATGTCAGTCACAGAGCTGGGGGGACGGACCTTTTCCTATGTGGTGTTTCCCACCGAGGAGCTCAGCAAAATAAAGCCTCTTTTCACCTCCTTTATTTTGTCTGCTGTCTTATCAACAGTTTTTAGTCATCCCCTTCGGTTTCACAGCAGCTTGAAGGCTTCTTGTGGCATCCGATCCGCATTCCACCCGTCAGGCCAAAGCAAGGCTTTCACCCTGCGTGGGAAATAAACAGAGAGTTAAAAATAGTTGGTTGTTGTCGTGTCGTCGTCGTCCCCCTTTTACACTGTTTAGCGCTGTGTAAAATGGCCTCCTTTATCTTGGAGAGGCAGAAGCAGTCGACCTCTGGAGTACAGTTTACTGGGGGCAAACGGGGGAGGGCTGGTTGCCTTCGTGCTCATTTCGTGGCCCAGTGTTCTGCCTCCAGCAGAGGAGGTGGCAAACAGGAAGGGAGGCCATCCAGCAGCAGCAGTGGTGAACCCTCCTTAGTGGAGACTTAGTTAACCAACAAACAGGTTGCAGAAAGCGCCCCCAGAAATGCTCCCTGCCAAAATGCACTGGGCTCTCACGTCTCTCTCGTAGATTTTTTTTTGGCCCCTGTTTGGCGGTCCCTCCTCTTTTTTTTTTTTTTTTTTGCTCCCACTGTGTTCGGTCAGGTGCCTCAGGGAAGCTTCCCTTCAAGCGTTCTCAAGGTCTGTGGTAGATTGCCCCTGAATATAGGATTGTGTTGTCATGGCTCTCAACCGTGGGTAGCAGCCCTCCTCCTCTTCCCCCATGCATTTTTCGAACGCCCTCATAAGCAGCAGGCCTCACCGTAACGTCATTCATTCAGTAATTTCTTCCCTGCTGTTCCCTGTTAGGATAAGCACAAGGCAGCCTATGATTGTGGTGGTGAGTTCCACAGATTGAGTGTGCACTGCATGATGCGTCCTGCCCTACCCTTTGTTTGTCCTGAATCTACTGCCCCTACATTTCAGTGGACATCCCCTCATTCTAACCTTGTGAGAGAGGGAGAATAGCTTCCCTCTACCCACTTTCTCACCACATGTACTCTTATGAGCCTCCATCAAGTCCCGTCCCCCCATTACCTTTTTTTCTTACATTAAAAGACCTAAACATTGTAGCCTTTCCTTGTATGGAACATGCGCCAGCCCCGACTGTGCGTGTTGTCCCTCGATCTGCACTGCCTCAAGCAGAAGGCAGAGCAGCCTCTGAGTGATTTCCCGGAGATCAGCAAGGGTTTCTGATTCCTAGCCAACTAACATTAGCAAGTAAAAAGCCAAGTCTGTGCCATGGCTAACCTTGCGCTCATTGCCCCCCCTTCAGCCTCCGTGGTCCTAATCTGTAAAATGGGTGTGCTCCCTGATTGTCTTTGTACATTGATCTGTAATTACGCAAGCGTAGCTTTATGCTTGTCTGTGCTAGTTAGCCCCATGTGTGGCTGATACAGAGCAACAGGTAGTTGGCTTCACCCCTTGCACAAGCTTGGTCACATCTGGTTGGTGGCTGAGCGATGTTCTGCTTTCTTCCTGCACAAGAGGTCCACAGGTCTGGGAGGTCCGCTGCTTGCCCTGGTCTCTGATGGCTCCTCCTGTGTCCCCATACTGAAGCTTAGCGGTGGGTCTCTCTGGCTTCTTTCTGTGTCTGCAGATTGTTTGCTCTGCTTTTGGCCTCCTGAGCAAGGAGTTGCTAAACCAGTCGGCACACCAGAAATTCTTTGCCCTGAAGGTCCAAAAACCCACACGCCCTCCACATGTGGGTGAAGCTTGCTGCGTTGATCTCTGCAGCTGAGGAGGGGGTGGGGGAAACGAACGAGCATTTCCTTTTTCCCATCAGCCAAGCACACCTTTTCCCTCTCTTTCCCCTGAAAAACTGGGGCAGAGCAGTGGCCGGACCTTGGCAAAACGAGCCGGTGAAGTCCTGCTGTACCTCTTACTGATTCCGTTTTGTATGCTCCCCCAGCATGAGAAAAACATCCCTGCAAGGAAAAAAACCCCTGTGGTCCTCCCTGCAACGCTAGTTTTCTCCAGGCAAGAACAAAGAGGGACGCTCAAAAATGTATTGCCTCCCTCGAGGTCTGAAGCGGTCCAGCCTATTTGGCCACCTTGTTCTGCTGCAAGGAGCGATGTGGCCAGTCTCCCTGCTGCACCAGAGGAAGCAGAAGCCTGGCCCTGTTCTTCCTCCCTGCTGCACAGCAGCTTCTGGGAAGCGTGGTCAGCAGGGAGACCGCCCCTGGATTGCGACCTTCAGGCCAGGCGTAGTTTGCTCTGCCCGAGTTCACAAGACACGTGTGCTCCACCGGAACCCCGTCCAAGACCCCGCCGGCCTGGATTCCTGGCAGTCTGGCCGACTAATTGAATTGCAGGCAGTGCCAGGACTTCAGCCTCTGCAGTGAGGGCCTGTGGAGGGTTTTATTAATCTGTTCTGGAGCTCCAGGGTGGGCCTTTCTTTGCTGGGTTTTGTTGCACCCGAGCTTTTCGTCCTCACATGGGCTGCCTTGCCTGGAGATGCAGCCATCTGCATACAAAGCAGGGCTCACTCTGCCACGGAGCAGCAGGCCCTTCCCAGAAGTCCTGCGAGGCACAGGTTGCTCTCCAGCTCTGGACCATCTCAGCCCTGCTGGTGCTCTTTGGTCTAGGCAGGGGCGGGAAGGGAGTCATCAATCAGGAGTGAACTTTTGACGCAAGTCGGCAAGAAGGATGGATGTGTTCAGAAGGAGCCGGGTGATTGATTCACTGGAAGAGGCTCTCGCCTTCAGGGCAGTGGCTGAGTCCGGCTTCGTTTGGGAGGGGGCCGTAGCCTGGTGGTGGACGGTCCTGGGTTAAACCCCAGGTAGCTGTAATTAAAGGATCTCAGAAGACCTGAGAGGAGACCAGCTGTTTCTGAACAGCGTTGTAGGGAACCTGCTTGGTTCCCTGCATAAGATAAGATGCATTGCATAAGATGGTTCCCTGGATAAGATCTATCACTGGCTGATGAGTAAATTGAGCCTCCATGTTCAGAGCCAGGCTACCTCTGAATACCAGCTGCTGGGAGAGGCACAGCAAGAGGGCCGTTTTCTTCCTTGCTTGTGCCTGAGCTTCCTGGAGGCATCTGGTTGGCCATGGTGGCTCTTCTTATGTTTTATTGGCCAGGAGAGTTGGGAATGGAGCTTCCATGCTCCAAGGCAGCCAGTCAGGGCTATTGCCAGTCTGTCCTGCTTGTGGGGCTTCCCAGAAGCATTTGATGGTCCACCAGAGCAACCCTTTGTAGATGCCCAGAGGAGTGGTCTCTCTCAGCGTTTTGAGATGATGCATGTATTCCTGGTGACATACTGGGCTGGCTTTGGAGCAGACACCTGAAAGCACAATGTGCAAGCTGGCTGTGTCTTCTTCAGTTAATTCAGTCTGGGCTGCCTTCTAGCCCTCCCTACCAACCCCGCTGTGAACCGTTTTCCTGGGGCGGTGCCTGTTCTCTGTATTTGGGCGGCTTCGGGTCTCTCAGTGAGTGCCGGCACGTTGTCAGTGCCTGTGCCAGGGAGAACTCGGGACGGGGTTTCTGTGGCTGGGAGGAGCAACTGGGTCAGGCTGCAACCTGGAAACCTACCAAGCGGATACTGCGAGCAAAATTAGAGGCCTGCAATCACTCATCCAATCAGTGCTCTGCCATGCCCCGTAATCCCCTTTTAAACCACTCGGCGTATGTGGTTTCCAGTTATAGTTACCCACGGGTGCCGTAAAAACCCTCTTCCAGGCGTGGCTATGAAATGGACAGCTAGAGAGAGAGAGAGAGAGAGAGAGAGAGACTGAAACAGGGGCCCTCATTTTGAGTGATTTGAAATACTCCTTACCAGGGAGCAGGCTCACGGTCATTGATGCTCCTTCTTCCAAGAACTTGTCTAATCCTCTGTCTCTTCTCCCCACACCGTCAGTCATGTTCTAGCCTCTATCATCGCCTCCCCACCTTTGTCGCTTCTCCCCTCTGACCGCTTGGGCACCTTTCTCAGCTCTACGATCTTCTGGAGATGCGGCAACCAGAACTGGACCCGGGGCTCCAGATGCGGCTGCCCCGTAGATTTGCACAGGGGCGTGTTAACATTAGCAGTTTTGCTTTCGATTCCTTTCCTAACGATCCCTCGCGTGTGCTGGCAGGCTGGCTCAGCATTTTCACTGAGCCAATATCCCCCCGTGCCCCCCAAGATCTTGTTCTCGGTTTGTCACCGGAAGTGCAAACCCCCATCAGTGTCTTTTGCCCCAGTGCGTCTCACTTTCTGCTTATTGACACGGAGCCATTTGGTTCCTCCTTTTGGAGAGCTCCTTTTGGAGACCTTCCCAATCCACTTTGCTCCCCCTTCCCACACGCTCGGGCCACTTCACGGCAATGCGCGGGTCTGGTTGGGCGCAGTGAGCGGCGTGCCAGGCCGGCCCAGCGGGTGCTCGCTTGTCAGCGTACAAATGTTGACATTCACGGCAGATGTGGCTCCCTTACCCAGCTACAGAGCAGCCAATCAGTGGCTCTGGGAGCCCAGCCGGGGAGCTTACAATGCTTGCGCCTTGGCTGGCTTGGCGATGCTGCTGCTGCGAGAGCAGGGAGCGGCAGAAAACCGCCCGGCTGGGTAGGGTGAGGAGGGGAAAGCCAGGTGGCAGAGAGGGAGGGAGGGCGGCAGTGGGTGGGGGGCCGGTTGTGTTTTGGTTTTTAAACCAGCTTTGTTGAAAGCCGGTCCGAGTTTCCCCTGCAGCTGATGCTCCACGACAGGGCAGAGCTGAGCCAGGCATTGCAGAACTGGACTTACCGTTTGGGTAAGGCGTGCGGATGGGGCCAGAGGAGGGGGAAGGGGAGGAATATTGTCCGTGGAAAGTGTGGGACGGAGGGGAGGAGGAGAAGCGTCCTCAGAAGCATCACCCCTTGCACCCTCCTCGTGACACTGCTCTCTCCTTCCCCCTCTCTCAGCATTGCCCCCCCCCCTTGTCAAGATACTGACTGTAAGCTCTTGGGACAGGGACCCATTTCTCTGGCTATGCTGTAAAGTGCCATGAACGTTCTTGGCGCTGAACGAAGAGGTGATGGCTCCATTGTTTAATCTTCATCAAAGTATGCAAAGCTTTAGCCAAATAATCAATTCCTACATTGATTACATCTGCATACTGCCAAAAATGGTCATTCTGACTTTTTTTTAAGTGTCATTTCTGTGTAGATGAGAGACACGTGTGGTAGCTGGCCTCCTTAGAAGAGGCATCCCTCCTGTGTGCATGGGCGAGAAGTAGGAAATCCTCTCCTAAAATAAAATAAAAAATCTAAAATGCCTCTCTTTTGTCGAAAAGTGGTATATATTCTTAATAATAGCATCAGCTACCCCATGGTGCAGCATGATGATGCATCTATGTGACAATGCCAGTGCCATCTTAGAAGAGGCATTCCATCCTGTGTAAGAGAAAAGGGGGGATGCCTCTCAGGACAGTCCTTGTCACTTTCCATTTTTATTAGAAATGCATAAAATACACATTTATTTTTAAAAGCCCTTCTCCTGGATTAGCAGGGCACTCTTAATCTGTTAAAGGTTTTAGAGCTATTTTTTCTATAAATTAATATCACTGCTTAATTGATTAACCATTGCCAATCCTATCTGTAAGTGTTTAATAACTTTAAAACAGGGGACTGCCTCTCCGGATCCTGACTATGGCAAGTCATCGCCCGCCCTCCCCCCCTTCACCACAGCTTGCCAACACACATGTTCTAGCATCTTGCATGTCCAGGCGAGGTTGTTGCCCCAAGAGGGAAGGGTGGTGTGACAGCTGAGAGCAGACAAAGGCTGACAGGGGTTTCAACTGTGTGCATTTCAGCAAAGATGCCTGGGCAGCCAAGACTACTGATTAGCTGCTCCGGCTATTTAAGGCCCAAGATATTATCCCAGGCCCTTGTGGCCCAAACCCTAGAATTCAGGCATGCTACAAGGCTGCATTTGGGGCTGTATGATCACCACTTCTGCAAGGAAGAACTTGAGAGAGTGTCTCTCCGAGCTCCTGAACCGGCGTGGATCTCAAACGGACTTTGGTGACTGCTCAGTGGTCTGTTTGCCACCAACAGGCAGGGGAGGAGTAGAAGGTTGCGTGAATCGGCCCTCGACATTCTATTTAGAAAAGCACCTCTGGATTTGGATGGGCTGGTGTTTGATTGGACAGTGTCTGCAGGGAGACTTCTGTGATGCCCCTCTCCCTCCCAAGCTCTCCTGGGTTGTTTGTGGCTCTAGGCAGAGTTGAGACGCTTCCCATTCTTTCTCCACTGCATTGTTGTGGCTAACTAATGCGGGTTCCCATCATTGTCTTCAGCAGCCAGACGGGGGTGGCATTGCGAAGCTGGCTTCCTTTTCTTCCAGGCAGGAGGAAAAGGATCCCAGGGTGAACTCCAACCCTCTTCCCTCTCCTGCTGCCTCCAGATTACTGGGGAGGAAAGCGTCTTTCCCAGATCAGGCTGGGAAAGACACTTCTCCGCCTGACACCCTGGAGAGCTGCTGCCAGTCAGTGTTGACAGTATGAACGAGGTGGACCAAGGGCCTGACTCAGTTTGGCAGCTACATATGTTAGTATGGATTCCATCTTTTGCCACTGCAGGATGTTGGTAGATCTTCATTCTGAGCCGAAGAATGTGTGGATTGGAACTCAGAACCTTGCTTTCAGTGCCAATACCCCTGGCCCAGTTCCCACCAGAAAACAGGGTCCATTTAGCCTCCCACAAAGGATCGGCCTCTGCAATGTTGCCAAGTTTCTGACTGGCCCTTGCTGCTGTGCTCTTAACTGAGACTTAGTTGTGGCCCAGAAATAAATTTCAGCTGTGCCTTGCTGCTGCAGATCACACCATTCTTTAAAGGCACAGGCACAGTGGACAGGCAGCCCTAGCTGTGGAGCATAGGAGGTTGTCCTGCGCTGAATCAGGCCCTTGGAACATCCAGCCCAGTACGCTGGCTTGTCTATGCTGCCTGGCAGTGTTTAGCCAAAGTCTCAGGAAGGGGTCTTTCCTAAGCCCATCTGGAGAAACTTTGGAGGGATTGAACCCAGGGCCTTCTGCAGGCAAATCTGGAGCCCCACCAGTGAGCTATTTCCCTTCCCCAGTTCTTGAATTAAAAGGCCTCCTTTGAAGGCAAAACAGGACAGGGACTTACCAGGGATAGAGACTGGAAGGTTGTGTCGTGGCCTCTCCCTCTCAGCCTCAGTCTTCCCCAGCTGCAAAATGGGAATAAGAATCCTTGGCTTCCAGGTCAGGATGACACACATGACACTTTGCAGACTCCGAAAGCACGGTACAACTACAGAAATACGAGGTCTCGTTGTCCCTGGGGTGCCCCATGTGTGGGATTCTTTCCCCCAGGTGAGCTTGCCAGGCACCAGTGCCTCACAGTTTCCACCTTTGATTTGTTTTTAAAACGTGTTGAATTGTCTTTGGTCTTTTAACTTGTTTGAGCGACTGTTTTTAAGTGCTGCAGTGCTAACCGCACTGCTGTCATGGGAAGCCACCCCGGACTTTGGCGGAAGGCTAGATCTCCGCGCTTGAAGCAAGCAAGAAATGCGAAGGACGCTGGTCCGTAGAGGGAAGAGGCCTCCTCTGATCTGCTGCTCTCTCCTCCTCCAGATCCCATCTGATGCCGAGGCTGAAGGAGTCGCGCTCCCACGAGTCACTGCTTAGTCCCAGTAGCGCAGTGGAGGCCCTGGACCTCAGCATGGAGGAGGAAGTGATCATCAAGCCCGTCCACAGCAGCATCCTCGGGCAAGACTACTGTTTCGAGGTAAGCCGCCTCCTCCTAGGTCCTCGGGGTGTTAGGTTGGGGGCAGGTGTGGGGCTGAGGGCCAGAGGAGGGCACTGGGTTGTCCAGGGGGGCATAGGTGAAGTGGGGGGGGGAGGTTAAGTCTGCTATGGAACTGGTGCATTGGCCATCTAGTAGAAAGGGACAGTAGCTCAATGGTAGACCACGTTTTGCATGCACAAAGTTCTGGGTTTGATCTCTGGAAAAGACTCCAGAGAGCAACTGCCAGTCCAGGTAGACAGTGCTCAACCTGATGGATGGTGGCATAAGGCAGCTTCGTATGTGGGGAGAAGGAGCTGCTTCCTTTGGTGGGGGAGCAGTTCAGCTCTTCCCCTCACTGCCAACTGGCTTTTTGCTTCCTGACCCCCTAAAACCAACAACTGTGTCCAGCATGAACATTTGGAGACTGGCCTTTTCCCTTCCAGAAGATGCATATTCTGTCACGTCCCAGCAGGTCCACCAGTAAACATGGAGAGCTCATAAGTGATTGTTAGTTTTGATCTATTGATGGTTTTTAGTCCTAGTGATTAGATGGAGCCTACAGGTTCAATGGCAGTATACCTCTGCCTGCATACTTGTTGCTGGTGGACATACAACAGAAGGAGAAGGTTTGCCTCCATGCCCGGCTGGTAGGGTCTCCCGGTCGCCACTGGGGTGGTGGTGCCGATCCAGATCAGGATGCTGAACTAAATGGTTCTGAAGTTGATCAAGTGGAATCCTCCTTGTGTTCTGTTCGAGACCCCCATCTCTGTGGCAGAAGTCGGTGGAAAAAGAAACGAATGCAGGCATTGCTCCCTCTCTGCCTTTTTGCCCCACATCTCCAGTAAGTGTGCCTACTGAGCACCTAGATACAAAGTAACATGAGTACCTCTGGGCATGCACAGAGTGCAATTCTCTTACCTCCTGAGCAACTGTACTCTGTCGCAAGCTGAGCTTTTGGTAGAACACTGTTGGGTGTTAGTTTGCTTTTGCTGTTGAAATGAGCAATGGGGTGAAACTTCAACAAAATTTGGGGGGGGGATGGTTTTCAGGGGCACATGAGCCAAATAGACAAGGCAGTGCGAGGAGCCCCTTCCCAGCAATGGCTCCACGGAGGGTCAGGAGAGGGGAGAGCTCTTTTTGCCAATCGCACCACCTCAGTTGCACTGCAGTTGAAACAAATAAAACAGAGCTCAGCAAGAGATGGATTTGACACCCGCAATCTCGGAGCTGTTTACCAATTTTGCACAGTGCAGGAAGGTGGAAAATGGGGTTCTGGGAGAAACCGAGGAGAACAAAATGGGAGGGGCTGGCATTTCACTTCCACGCAGGGCAGAAGGATGCATATGGACCTGCACTTCCAGAAAGGCCGGGGGGGGGGGGGAAGCGGTGAAACGCTGCCAGGTAACTGGGTGGCCACGTTTTGAAAGGAGGTTTGTGCATCTGCTTGATCATGACACGAGAGCTGTGGTGCACCCCTTCGCAAATGGGGGGCTGCCCCAGGGCAGGGCTGTGGGTGCTTCTGTGTTCCTGCAGCGGCATTCCCCAAATGTGATTTTGTAGTATCCTGGGCAAAAAGTGGTATCCTAAGAATAGCACCTTCCATTTTAAAATGAAAAGCAAGTTTCAAGACCTGAAAAGGTAGAGGGAACGTTCAGTGGGTGGAGGAGACATTGGCCAGTACCAGGGACCTTCATTAGAAGTTGTGTGCAGTAGCAGAAGCTCTCCAGGGTCTCGAGAAGGGTCTTTCCCAGCTTTAACTGGAGAGGCTGCTGCAGTCTGCATGCATCTGTCCCCTGGGTCATAAAATGGGGCCTCCAGTGCTCCGCAGTGCTAAACAAATCATTCAAGATAAAGGATGCTAATGGCCATATTTTATGAAGAATGTTGAGGTGCGACTCTGGCCTGGGGCTGCCCCTTTTTATCCAGCACAGTGAGTTTGGCACCTTTGCTTGGGCCTCATATTGTGATGTGGTGGGTGGGTAGAATCGTCTTTATTTCTACCCAAAATGCAGTGATGGTGAATCCCCATATAAGACACATGTCCTGTTCCTGATTAGAGGCAACAGAAGCTCATTTAGAGGGGACTTGCCAGGTGGCAAAATTATGAACAAGCTGATCGTGCTGCGTTTCCGGCTTGAGGCAAGCGAAGTCTGTGTTGGCGAGGGGTGCGTGTGATTGAACTCCAGTGTCAAATGCATGCAAATTTAGACCTGAACGTATCTGCTCGTTATCTCTGGGAATTATTTCAGTGTGTTAATATTCAGGGGCCCCCGAATTATGTTTTGTCCCCAACGCTTGCATGTATTTGGGGAGGTGCCTTCCGTTAACGGGGTTATTGGTGTCGTTTCTCCAGGGCTCCTTAGGAGAAGGTTGCCCCTCTGAATGATGCCCCCTGATGTCTCCCCGATGCCCCCTCTGTGCCTGCGTCTTGTCTGGAGACAGAAATGTGGGTTAGCAGAGGCTGTCAGTCTGGCTTAGCGTGAGGGATAGGAAGCCACGAGCGTCATGGATTAGATTTTTAAAAACCCGGCTTGCAGGCTGCAGGAGAAAAATTGAAGGCAGACGAGATGGCAGCCGAAGGACGTGACAATCTTCTGTTTGAGGGGGGAAAAGTCGGAATGTGAGAGAAATTGAACTGACATCCCAGAAAACAAGCTCAGGCAAAGAAATGTCAAGTTAGCCTGACCCACCAACGCCACGGAGACAGGGGGAGGGCGGCAGGATTTGTGTGGTGGGCCAGGGAGGATGGTGCTGAGGGGCTGAGTGCTGTGCAGTGGAGCTCCTCTGCATGCCTGGTGTGGCCTCGGGGCTGAGAGCTGCATCCCTGGCCGGACGTTCCTGGTTCAGATCTTGCCTCTGCCATGAATGCTCACTCAGTGGCCTCAGGCCAGCTGCTCCCTCTTAGCCTCAACCTTCCCCATCTGCAGTATGGAAATAATAATAATAATGTCCTTTACATTGTGCGGGTGTCATCTGCACACTGTGGAGTGCTTTGCAGACTCGGTGACATCTGCACACTGTGGAGTGCTTTGCAAACTCGCAGGCAAGACTTGCCATTTGTAGAGCACCTTTTCTTTATTGTTCTTGCCTCTGCTGCAATGATGTCGCCCCCAGTGCAAAATCTGGCACCTCCCTGTCCAGGACTTCTGTGTGTCTAAACCTTTTTAGTTTCCTTTTGGCAAGTTACTAGTCCTCTTGGTTACAGTGAGAGAAGCTGGAAATCGTGTAGGCAGTGTGAAAGATGGAATATTGTAGCTGCACCTTGCATGCCCATTGCCACGTGCTCTGGAAAGGCGACAGGGTTCTCCTCCCCCTCTCAACACACATTTGTGGGCTGGACCCAGAATCCATGCTTCTCTTCTCCCCCCCCCCCCCCCCGCCTTCTCCGTTGTCCTTGGAAGAGGCCGGGCTTCACCTATCAATGCATAAGTTGGATGGGAGCCGCAGCACCTTCCCTCCCCTGCACCCAGCGCAGCAGGAGTTCTCTTTCCGGCAGCCAGCTAAAATTGCAGGATAATTTGCCCTGACGGAGGGAGCTACCCATCCGTGGAACGAGGATAATAAGCGAAAATGAGTTAAATTTGAGAAACTAATGATTTTTTTCGACTAATTGAATTTTACCCTGCTAAATGAATACCTATTCCCCCCCCCCACACACACACACACACACACACGCACACAAATAAGTGGATCCAGTCTTGGTTCCAACAGGACCTTTGTTGGGGCTGCCATGCCAATTTCAGACAGAAATGGGCTCCCATCCTGTCCGTCCGTCCCCGTCCCCCCCCATTTCATGGGGCAGCCTCTGTCTGCGTGTCCCGTTTTTTCCAGCGCAAGGAGGCCCATTGAGACCCTTTTCTCCCATTTCCCAAATGCTTGAATTTGGGATCACTCTGTGAACTCGACCGGCCACGGATTCGAGACAAGGACAGAACTTCTTGGCATCATGTGGAATTAACTTGTAGAACTTGCCACCCCAAGATGGTCGCTGGCTTGGATGGTTTAAAAAGGGAGTTGGACAGATTAATGGAAGAGAAGAGATCTGTCGATGGCTGAATAGAGCTTCCACATGCACAGGCAGACTACCTCTGAATAAGTGTTCCTGAGACATATAGTGGAGGAGGAGCTCTGGTTGGCCACTGTGAGAAAGGGGGTGCTGGACTACCAGTGCCCTTTTTTTGGCCTTGCTAACCATGATGGCTTGGAATGCCTCCATGTGCAGAGGCAGTCTAGCTCATCAAGGCAGTCTGGTTGGCTGCTGTGGGGACCCATCGAGGCTTGGGCCTAATCCAGTAGGGCTCATTGATGCGCCTTAGTCGTAAGGCCAGCTCCGCCTTTCAGAACGTCTCCCTGTCTCTCTCTTCCAGGTCACAACTTCGTCTGGCAGCAAATGCTTCTCCTGCCGATCGGCAGCGGAACGGGACAAGTGGATGGAGAACCTGCGGCGAGCCGTGCATCCCAACAAGGTAAGGGCAGCAGCTGAGGGGGGCTCTCTGCCCGGGCTCCATTGTCCCCTTCCTGCATGGTCTAGCCCAACTGGCCTCTGCAGTCACTGAAGGGGGAGAGCCTAGAGGGGAGAGCGCCGGGTGCAAACAGAGAGAAAGAGGAGCCCCTCAAGGTGCCTGGAGGCTGACTGATCTGGGCAGCTCTCAAAGCAAAACGTGTGGGCGAAGCCTGAGCAATTCAGGGGTGAGTCAACTGGAGGACGGCGTTTCTGAGCCACATTTCTTGGCTCATCCGATCGACTGAAATTTATCTTAGCTGGTGTTGCAGGACAAACTGACCACCTTTAGAAATCAAAACAGAAAAGCTAAGCTGAGATCCACCCCTATCTGGCCACCTCATTTGCAGGCAGCAAAACGGGGGACACTTTGGGGATTTTGTGAAGGGGGGGAGGACAAAACTCATAGATGTGATTAATGCACCTTTGTTTTAAGATAATGAGTTCTTGCAATTGGCTCATTAATAAGTCTCATGTTACAGGCTTTGTATAGTGCTTGGAGCATGCAAAGCGCTTTTTGTGTGTTTTCCCATTATCCCTGCAACAGCCCTGTAAAGTAACAAAGTATCACTACCCCCGTATTGCAGATGGGGAAGACTGAGGCTGAGAGGAAGCAGCTTGCCTAAGGTCACCTCCTGAGCTCACTGCGGATGTGAGACATGAGCTGGGGAGGTCCTGATTCACAATAGTCCATTTAGTCACATGTAGCATTTAGAGTTGCCCCTGAGGAAGGTTTTGTAGAACTTGACGTAAGCAATCTCTGCTGGACCAGGCCAAGGGCCCAACTAGGCCAGCACCCTGCTTCTTAAGTGGGCCATCAAATGCCCTGGGGGGAAGCCCACAGGCAGGTGGTGAAGGCACCCCCTTCCTCACCATGGCTGTCCTGCAGCTGGTGTCCAGAGGCACACTCTAAACGTGTCAGGCGACTCACTGGATCCCCTTCTGCGGCCCTTTTGGAGGATTCCTCTGTCTCCATCTCTACAGCTGGTCCTATCAATTGTTTATTGACTGATGCCACTTTCTTCAGAATATAAAACGTTGGCATTCCATTTTCCCTGAGCTCTGCTCAGACAGAGGGATTGTTTTTCGCCCCAGAAAGTTGAAAGGCAAAGTGCAGTTCGCTATGTGTTGCTGCGTCCCACTTTTGTTGTGTTCACCAGATTGTGCAGGGTGGTTATTTATTTCAACAACAGAGAGAGAAAAGACACGGCTGTGGCAAGGAAGGGCTGGAAGGCAAGGCCTCAAACTCCTTCCAGCTCTCTGAAAAGCCATTGTCAGCATGGGCAGTGAGCCTCTGGCAACTTCCTGTGTTCCACAGGAAGTCTCCTCCTCCCACCCACCATGTCTGCTCCTGCACATCTCCAGAAAGACTTTGGAACACCATCTCCCTTCCTTACGAGGGCAGGGATCTCTCTGTCTGTAGCACTGCAGGGCCCCTCCCCAGCCACATGGAACCCTCCCCATGCCTGGCTCAACATGCCTCTGTCTGTCGCTCAGGCCCAGCAGAGATGGGGTGGCGAGGAGCAGCGGGTGGGAAGCAGGCCCCTGCGGAACCGCGTCCTTTGTGCGAGAGCCGCACGCAACTCTACCCCGCTCCCTCCTTCTCGTTTTGCGCCTTCTCTGGCAGCCAAATTGGAACCAGTGCCGCTTTTTTTAAGTGGAGGTTTTTCTGCCTTTATCAGCCTCCTTTCTTCTTGTAATTGGTGGCAGCAAGACAAGAAGGCGCAGCGATATTTGGAAAATGAACATAAGCAGGGGTTATTATGCAAATTCCCGAGTGCCGGTAATTTCCTTAAAGTAAAAATGTAATTAAGAATCGGTTCTGTTCTAACGCATTCCAATAATGAAGTGGTGCGTGCCTCCATTTTTGGCTGCCTGTAATTGCTTTTCTCTCTGCCTGGCCCCCGCCTCCCCCGCGCCTCTCCTCTTGACCTCCCTGTTGTCTTGTGTGCGTCTCTTTCCCAGGACAACAGCCGGCGGGTGGAGAACATGCTCAAGCTGTGGATTATCGAAGCCAAAGACCTCCCGGCCAAGAAGAAGTACCTGTGCGAACTTTGCCTGGACGAGGTGCTCTACGCCCGGACGACGTGCAAGTTGAAAACGGACAATGTCTTTTGGGGGGAGCACTTTGAGTTCAACAGCCTCCCGCCCCTGCACAGCGTCACCATCCACCTGTACAAGGAGACGGACAAGAAGAAGAAGAAGGACAAGACCAACTTCGTCGGCCTGGTCAGCATCCCGGCAGGCTCCGTCACGGGGCGGCAGTTTGTCGAGAAGTGGTACCCCGTGGTCACGCCCAACCCCAGCAAGGGCAAGTCGGGGGGCCCCATGATCCGCATCAAGTCGCGCTACCAAAGCATGAGCATCCTGCCCATGGAGATGTACAAGGAGTTTGCCGAGTACATCACCAACAACTACATGGTCCTCTGCTCTGTGCTGGAGCCGGCTCTCAGCGTGAAGAACAAGGAGGAGATGGCCTCCGCCCTGGTCCACATCCTGCAAAGCACCGGCAAGGCCAAGGTAAGGCCCTGCCGCACACGGGGAAGGGGCTGAGGCCAGTGCCGCTTGGGTCTGGCAGCTCCTTCTCGTCCTGGTCTTCTGTGGAGTGCGATTGCCCGGCGCTGTCTGCTCGGACTGGCAGCGGTTCTGCAAGGGGCCCTTCGGCATGCTTCTTTCCTAGTTAGAGTGAATTCAGAGGAGTATTCCACTTCCTGACACACACACCCCTCTTCAGAAGAGCAACTTTCTGCTTGACTGCCAGCATGCAGGCAAGAGAAAACATCCACACATGCAGTTTGAGAAGGCAAGATAGGTTTGTCTGCATCTCCCCTTTCTCCAGCACCTGAGCTCAGTGATCGAGCTGGGCTGGCTTTGCTTGCAGACAGTCCCAGTTACATCCTCGGCATCGCCAGCTGGAGGACCAGAGAAGCCTCCAGAGACAATGGAGACCTGCTGCCAGTCAGAGTCCAGACAGTGCAGAATGTAGTCTGTGGATGAAGTCTCTGGCTCTAAATCAGCCAGCAGGGGGAGGGGGGGCACAGCTCTGTTGAGGGAGCACGTTCTTCTCCCATCCATCTATGTTTGGATCCCTGGTACTTGTGGTTAAGCAGGAGCTGGGAAAGTTCTCACTCTGCCCAAGCGCCACTGCCAGTCTGAGAAAACAATTCCACGCAAGAGGAACAAATGCTCTGACTTTGGAAAAGGCAACTTCTTTCTCTGGTCACAGTCAGGACCAGCCTTTGAACACACTTGTACTAGTCTTTGTTGGGTGGTCTGAAAGGAACCCCATTGGATAAAAACTTCCCTGCTGGTCACCTGGGGTCAAAATGTATTCACTGTGGGCAACTGAGCAATGATTATATGATTGTATATGTGATTATATGATTGGGAATGATTATACTCGCCTTCTTTAGAAGGACGTTGCAAGGAGCAAGAAGTTCATGTGTGCAAAGCAGTTCTAGCATTTTGAAGTAGGTGTCGACGTAGGGAGATGGGGGAAAAATGACTAGGTGGGAGGACAGCAGTCGGGGAGAGGAACCCCGATTGTGGGAACCGACCAGGGTCTGCCACCAAGTGCAATGTTCTGACTTAGCTGCCACAGCCAGCTGCCAGCGTGCACAGGGAATTGGATTTAAAATGGGGCTTAGTTCCATCCGCATTGTGCTTACCCTCAATCGGTTTGGGGTTCAACTTCAGGGTTGTGCTCCTGCTTCGAACCCCTGGGACAAGTCCCGGCAGTGTGGGGAGCCTGTGGCAGCCCTCTCCCTCGTGCACGGGATGCCAGTTGTGGCTGCCTTGCATTCCCCACCCCTCCACTCGCGCCCAAAGAGACGAGCTATCTGATAATATTTTTTATAAGAGCAGTTAGTCCAGCTAATTATGACTTTAATCAATTTTACGAGCATCCCCACAAATGAGCTCTCCCCTCCTCCCGGCAGTAATTACGTTGTTTGAAGAGGGTGCCGTACTATGAGTGGCAGCTCCAGAGATAAGCGTGTGTGTCTGTGTTTCCTCCTTTGTTGTCTTGTACACAATTCTGAGCGTTGCCTGTACAGCCATTTTGACTCTTATCGGTGATTTTCAATTCAAGGAGTGCTGCTTCTCACCCACCCCCAGGTGTATTGTTGGAGCAGCCTCTGTCCTCGGAGCTGGGGGTGGTGGTGCTCTCCCCCCCTGCACCTTTGCATCCCCTTTCACTCGCTATTACACAGGCATGATGAGCGGGGGAGGCCTTGAGGAGGCCTCCGTGATTCCCCCCCCCCTCGTAGGGTGCAGCACATGCCTCGTTGGCACAGCTGCATCAGTGCTGGAAAGTTGGATAGGATTGGGCCCTGAGCTGGGAGGAAGTCCCACTGAACTCAGTGGAAGATACTTCTGAGTAGACCGTTATAGGATTGGGCTCCAAATGCATGTCACCTCTTCTTTCTGTTTCGGATGCTTTGAGCTGGTTTGGGTCCAACATCAAACCCTTTTGCCCGCCTTGTTGATTCTGTAACATGAATGCAATAGAAACTACTTCATGAGAAAAATCACAATTATTTTTAAATGGGTTATTTTCTAAAACAGTTTGTGGAAAAATAGCTCCCTTAGAACTCAAAACGTTAGGGGACAGAGAAGGGAGGCGACTGCCACCCTCCAGAGGGTGACAGCTGAGCATGTCTTGCCACAGATGAGCTTCTTCGCACCAGTCTCCGAGGCTGCGCCTCTCCCCTCCCTCCTGTGGGACTCTGGCGCTGATCTTTGAAATACACAGTAATCGTATTACTTTTATCAGTTAAAGCCTCTTAAGGTCAGGTCAATCCTATTAATCAGGATTGCAATGAGAGGAGGACCTAATTATTGTCAAGTCAGAATGTCAGCCGGTCACTGAGGACGGGGCTGGCCAGACTCCCTTGTGGCCCACCATGGTGGGTTAAGCTTGCAGCCTTAGGATCTGCCTCCTCCGGTGGGCACAGAGCAATGGCCTCATTCACTGTCATTAAAAGTCCTTAATTGTCAAAGCTTAAGGATCGTATGCGGGCTCCAGGGCCTGCTGTGGCCCACTGGAAGGACACAGCCCGCCCTCTGGCATCGCCGCGATAGACTGTTGGTACTTTGCAGGGATTTCTTTTCCAAAATAGAGTCGAGGAAGAGGAGGGGTCACCTTCCTGCCTTTGCTGGGAGGTTGGCCCTACGGCTGCTTCTTGACGTGTGAACAGTGTGTCCTGGCCCTAGTGGGCGGGTGCTAATAAAATCTGCTAGCTGTGCAAATCCGTTTAACCCCCCAGGGCTGCTGTCGAGTCGAGAGAGACCATAGCTGCCTCCGTTCTCCTCTTCTGCCTCCTCCCTCCTGCAGTGTCCCTTCGGCGAGGGAGGAAGAAGGGCAACCTGCCTGCTCTTGCAGTCTGTGTGGGGGGAGGAGGAGGAGGAGAAGGAGGTGAAGGAAGCAAGTAAAGATTTAGCTGTCTCTTATTGTTGGTCCTCAGGAACTTGTATTCGAAGATAGATTGCATCTGACCATGGAGGTTCCATCCTTATCTGCTATAGCTAATAACTTGAGGAGAGCCCTGCTGGATCAGACCAAAGACTTCTCGACTTCAGTGTCTTCCTCACAGTGGTCAACCAGATGTCCCAACGGGAAGCCCACAGCAGGGCATGAAGGCAACAGCCACCCTCCCCGTTTCATATCTCCAGCACCTTGTCCTCTGAGAGACTGCCTCTGAACATGGAGGTTTTGCATAGTCATAGTGCCTAGTAGCCATCAGTAGACCACCTCCTCCTCCTCCTCCTCCAGGACTTTGACCAATCCCCTTTTAAAGGCTGCGGGCTGGTGGTTGTCGCCGTGTTTTACAGCAAATTCCAGAAATTAATTGCGTGTCGTTAATGTAGTTAGTACATTTCCTTCCCACCTTTCAGCGAAGCCACTCTCAAGGCAGGCAATGACAGGAGTTGCACACGATCCACGGAAAACATGCACTGCGTTCCAAATATAAAGAGCTCAAACAGCAGCAGAAGGGAACCTGGCCAAACACAAAATAATTGGAAAGGCTGACGAATGGGGTGCCAGGTGAGTGTCCCCCAGGGAGAGTGTTCCATAGTGAGGGTGCCACCACCGAGAGAGCCCCAGCTAGCTCTGTGGTTCCTCAGGTCCCTCTTGGAAAGGAGCCTTTTCCCTGCCACTTCCCTGCCCCCCTGACCAGGTGCTGTGCAGCTTTTCGACCTCCCCCCCCCCCTTCAACCATTCTCGCTTGCACTCCATCGCTGCCTCCCCCTGTACCTTGGAGTGCCAATCAGTGGCTCAGCCTGGTGAAAGGCGCAGAGTTTTAATTAGCGGGAGCTGCCCTTGCCATGGCCTGCAAGCCACTCCTGCCGCTTCGCCAACACGCTGGTTCCCGAGGGAGCGCTGACTGCGTGGTGCAGCTCCTGCTCAGCCCGGGGTGTTTTGGTCCCCTCCTGCATCCCGTTGCAGGGGCTGCCGCTCCTCTCGCTCGCAGAGCTGAACCAAACTAAACCTGGACCCCGAAACTGGGTCAGAGAAGGACTGTTTCGTCCAGTGCAGAATCACCTGATGGAAATGACTGTCACAGGACATGAAGATGGCTGTTGAAAGAGGATCAGACAGATTCCCAGAGGAGGAGAAAAGTTCTGGCAATGGCTGTTAGCCATCATAGCCAAATGGAACCTCCCTGCAGAGAGGCAGGCTACCTTTTCTCTGTGGTTACATTTTAGTACCCGCCTTGTGTACTTGCTTAAGAAAGAAAAGGGGGATTGAAACTGGTAAAATAAAGAAGATGCAAAGTATGATAGGGCCAGTAACGCAGTGGATGTGGCTTGTAGTCTGAGGGCCCAACAACATCGTTGGGGGTGTCTTTGGCGTGAGAAATGTTGCTCAAGTATCTTGTGTGTGGTCTCATGGCTGAGAGGCTGAGCCACGGATCAAGACTTCCCGGGTGCAAGTCTCACTTCTGCCAAGAATCCTCACTCGGTAGCCTTAGCCTTGGTCTGCTGACGTGGGGTTTATGGTAAGAATTCCATCAAAGCACTTTACAGGCTGAGCAAGTGCTATACAAATGCAAGCAACATTATTACGTCGTCACCTGACTCGTCCTCTCCTCTCCCTCCAGGATTTCCTGACCGACCTCATGATGTCCGAGGTGGACCGCTGTGGCGAGAACGAGCACCTTATTTTCCGAGAGAACACCCTTGCCACAAAAGCCATCGAGGAGTACCTGAAGTTGGTGGGGCAGAAGTACTTGCATGATGCCTTGGGTAGGTGCCGGAGCTGTGCCTCGGAGGAGGCTTCTGTTCTGTGGGACCAGAGCAAAGAGCTGCCCTGCTGGGTCAGGCCAGAAGCCGTCCGGTCCTGCGTTCTGTCCCAGCAGGAGCAGCTGGAAGAAGCTCACCTGTTGGGTCTTGTCCCTGGCACTGCAGTCGCTGACCACAGAGTCTCCATTGAGCTGGAGCTTCCCCGATTCCTCTTCCAGCAGCAGCTGCTGCCTCAGCATTTTAAATAAAGGAGGAAATCTTCCATTTGAGGTGCAGAAAACGTTGACCAAGTGGTCAACCTGTGTTTGGGCTGTACCACTTCAGACTGCGGGTGGGTGATCAAAGGGATGAGAAGGGAGCCCACAAAGGTTGCCTGCAAGCAGAAATCTAATGCGTCAAGGAAAGGCTGTATTATTTGCTTTGTGGTTTGTGGAGAGACACTTAGCAAAGTGTAGGCTGGAATCTAAGAACTTGGAAGGTGCTTGAGAAATGCCAGGTTGAATGGGGGGGCCAAGATACTCAGCACAGCCCATTGTCCTCTGCCCGTGCTGTGTAGAACTCGGATGAATTGTGTCACATGTATGCAAGTGTACATCGTTCATTCAGTGGCAGTAATTCGGTGTTTCCTCTTGCAAACTGCCAGCTTCCCCAGGTCCCTGTGCAGGTCCTCTGCAGTTTGTAAATCAACATGCTGAAATTCTGCACCCAGCAAATCCACTGTCTGTGACTGTTATACATGATGCACATTGAGTAGATGTACATATTTTTGCATAATACATTCTGGTTTTGCCAGCCTCAGGAGGGGTCAGAAATGTTGAAGCCTTGGCTGTAAGACACCCAATTACCTTCCAAGATTCTGGCCTCCAAGATTACCTGCTAGTTTTCAAGTGTCTCTTGGGCGCCATGAGGACTAGAAACGTGTGTGTGTGTGTGTGTGTGTGTGTGTGTGTGTGTGTGTGTGTGTGTGTGTGTGTGTGTGTTAAAGTGAAATCTTGTTTTGGGTGTCTTGGATGCATGCAGGCGAGTTCATCAAGGCTCTGTACGAATCGGACGAAAACTGCGAAGTGGATCCCAACAAGTGCTCGTCCTCCGATCTCCCAGAACATCAGAGCAATCTGAAAATGTGCTGTGAACTGGCATTCTGCAAAATCATCAACTCTTACTGGTCAGTGTGGCCTCATGACGTCGGGGAGGGGAGTTGCGGCCAGTGCCCCAGCAGGGGTGGAGGGGTGGCCATTGCTTCCCAAATACCGCAGAACACCACGCCCTCATTGTGTAGCGCTGCTCCAGAGTGGCCTTGGGAGGCTGAGGGTGGAAGTGGTGACCACCAGCCTGGTGAATTTCAGGGGCCCCCATCAAATCCACCATCGTCGTACCCTGCAGACGGGGAAAGGGTGTTTTGGCTGCTGTCTTTTACTAATTGCTGTCCAGGGATGGGTCAAGAGAGAGGTCTGGGGCTCTGTGGACGTCCTCTACCCTGGAAGGTAGTCTGTGTTAAATATGTTGGGACAAGCTGCAGATTTTTTTTGGGGGGGGGGAGTGGAAAAATCACTCTGTCCATGCACAGAGGTCATTTAGTATTGCACATCTCTTTCTTTAAAGAAGGGGGGTATGGGCAAAGATGGGAGGAGCCTGTGAGACTAAATGACTGTGGTCAAAGGAGAGAGGGCAGGGGCTGTAAATAGGTTGCCAACTGACCAGAAAAAAACAGCTTGCCATGCTCCTGTGCTTTTAATAGTGTCCCAGTATACAGAAATTGCACCATGATGTGCAGATGGGGGGGGGGGGGGAAGTGCCACAAACTAACCCCTGCAGATCGAGCTGCTGTAGAAAGGCACCAGAGCGGAGGTGGCTGCCTCAACCATTTCAGCAAAAGCAAAACACGACAGCCCATGTCAGATATTTGTGTTGGCAGCGTCGTTCTCCTTGCACCTTTTGTATGCCAGCCCTTAGGGCTGGAGTTTTGCCGGGGAAATCCTTGTACCTGTGGGATATGCACTTAGCCAGGACTGACATGCTCCCCTCCCCCCCCCCCTCGGTAGTCAGTCCTATCATCTGCGTGTCCTTTGTGTGTGGGTTTGGGGACTTTGTGAAAAAACATGTTTTGCTTCTGCAAAGTCAGTTGGAAGGAAGCCAAGAAAATTCACCCAAGGGGGGAACTGCACAGAAGCAGGCAGCTGGCCTCTCTGCGCCTTGTTTCGGCAGAGCCGCAGCCGGCCGCCAGCTTCATCTCTAGATGATGATGCCTCTTCAGCTCGGTGAATCAGAGCGATATTTATATCCTGCTTTTCATTCATAAACAAGCACGACGAGCAGGAACAGCTCACAGTTAAAAGGCTGGCTTTTATTTATTTGGAGGTTTTATACCCTGCCTTTTCCCCCAAAAACCAATAATACAGTGCCGCAGCAAATGTTTATGCAACTGATCAGTTACCGGTAGATTGATCTGACTAAAAAATGTTTTATCAACTAAAGCTACCCCCCTCCTTAATCCATTGGCAGATTTAACTGTTCTTTTTAATGCAAGTGCCTATAAAAACTGCAGTAAACCAGCAGCGACTTGGCAGAGGCTTTCCCTCCTGTGTGTCGGGCAAGGGGGAATGACTCTCACGGAGTCAACAAATGTTAGAGTTGGAAGGGACTTTGGAGGTCATCTAGTCAATGCAGGCAGCTGCTACAGCAAGCCTGGCAGGTGGCCCTCCGGCCTCTGAGTGGAAAACTTCCAGTGAGGGAGGGAGAGCCCACAATGGCTGTTCCAGTGTTGGGTAGCTCTTAAGCTTAGGCAGTTCTTCTTCATGTCTAGCCTAGCAGTGCAGTACGTACGAAAAGAAGTACCAGCACAGTGCGCGCTGTGCTGGTGCAAGATGTTGCCACAAAGCACTTTGCAACAGCACAGCATTTGTCTAGGCCAGCGCAAAGGCTCACGCTGGCCCAAGCGTGCCACCAGAAGAAGCAACACGCGCAGAGGACATTGAGTTTCGCGCCAAGCAGCGCGAGAGCAGAACGGGGCAGGGGGAAGGCGGGGTGTAATGAGGCCCAGGAGGGAATGGGATTGGCGGTGATGGCGCATCCCACTTCCTATCCCTCTTTCCTGGGCCTGACCAGCCGACAACGGATCGACTCGGATTTGCGCTGGTGATTTTGCTCATACAAGTCCAAGTAGACCCGTTGCTGCAGCTGGGGCTTGCCCCAGGGCAAGGGGACCTCCAGTCTGCTAAATTCCCGTGCAGGATGCAGCGCAGCCTTTGCACGGGAACTTAGGTTGGATTGGGTTGTAAATCACCTTCCCTGACACTTCAGGGAGTCCTAGAGAGGAAGTCCTCCCCTGAGTGGATGCTGCAGAGTTTTTCTTCCTTTGTCATAGGGTCATGCAAATGTCATGGCTCAATCAACCAATGCCCAGTCAGTCTCACTGGGCTCAGTCCTTATATGCGAATAGAAAACACACACACAGAGCGTCATCTCAGGACTCCTTGCAACAGCCCTTCAAAGTAGGACCTGTCTTGTTCTCCCATTATAGATTTGGGGTGAGGGTCTTGAGGTGGAGGGTCACCAAAAGGAGATCAGATGTTCCCAGGAGGTAGTGTGGAGCTTTGGGTCGACTAGGAGGAATCTGCTCCCTAGAAGGCAGCAGCATCTCCAGCACACAGGAAGGAGGTTTGACAATAAGCGAAAATTGTCTTGATTGGTTGCATTATTTGGACAGCTGGAGAGTTTGGGTGTCAGCAGCTTTTTTGGGGTGAGGCAGTGCGTTGCTAGGAAACTTGGCTAATGGATCAGGCCCTCATTGCAGCAAGCCTGTCTCTTTTGTTCCAAAATTAAACTCGCATTTGCTGCGACTCTTCCAGTTGTTCAGCTTGTTCAGCCTGTTTACCAAAATGTTTTTTCCTACCCAAATCGCCAAGTTCGTCCCAAGAATTCTAAGTTCCAAGTCCTAAGTTCGTTCCAAGAAGAGGAACCTCTTTGCCAGAGCTCTGGAGAATTGTATCACCCCTATTAGAAAATTGGGGAGAGGTGTCTGTCTTCTCCTTACCCTGCCATTGGGCCCCATCAAAAAAATGTCAGTCAATTGATCAGTCAAAAATGATCAAATGATGTTACGTTATGGAATATTATTAAATGGGATTAGAAGAACAAAGAGACTGGAGGCTGAGAGCTCGCACCCGTCACTGTTTTGCAGGGTGCTGGTGAGGATGAAATGGGGAAAGGACACCCTTGTGCGCCTCGCCTTCGAGGCAGGCGGGAAACAAATGCAACGGAGAAATAAAATGCAAGAATACTTGACTGGAATACCAACTCCTCTGGGGAGTGGTCTGTCCTTTTCTCCCCCAAGGAGAAGGGGGGCTCCTGGCGTCCACTCACCCCCTTTGCATCTCTTTGCAGCGTGTTCCCACGGGAGCTGAAGGAGGTCTTTGCCTCGTGGCGGCAGGAGTGCAGCAGCCGTGGCCGGCCCGACATCAGCGAGCGACTCATCAGCGCCTCTCTCTTCTTGCGCTTCCTCTGCCCGGCCATCATGTCTCCCTCCCTCTTCAACCTGCTCCAGGAGTATCCTGACGACCGCACTGCCCGCACCCTGACCCTCATCGCCAAGGTCACGCAGAATCTGGCCAACTTTGCCAAGTAAGTGTTCCTGGGCATTCCACTCACTTGCGCAGGTGGTTGGTGTCTGTTGTGGGGCAGCCCTGGAGAATCTCCGCTTTCATTTTAAAATCAATGTTGGGATTCTAGTCCTCATTATTATAGAGAAGGCTTAGAACCGCATAGCCATAGGCCAGGTCCAGGGAAAATTCAGAAAAGAGAAGAATAAAATGGCTTAACTATAAATCCAGACCCTGGTCAACCCTCCAGGCTTCTCTCCTGACTGTAACCAATATAAATGCAAATCATTCACATTTGCATAGAGCTTGTTCTGCTAGTTAAGGGGTTGAGGAGTACAACACTAAGAATCCATAACCATAAGTGCTAGGAACTTGAGGTTTTTATTTTGTTTTTAAAGGAGAGAGCGGAGATTCTCAAGCAGTTGAGTAGTGCTGGTCCGTTGTGGAAGCAGATAATTGGTCCATCCCGCTAGCTATCATCTCCCCAAACTCTCCAGGGTTTCAGAGAGAGAGGGGTCTCTCCCAGCCCTGCCTAGGAAATCCAGGGATTGAAAAGGGGAATTTGGCTTGCCAAGCTGGCGAAGTACAGTCTTTGGGCTCAGGTCAACGGTCACATCTTTGGCTCTGCTGTAAATCTGCTAGTGATGGCTGGAGAGGGGAATCTCTGTCAACCCCAAATGCGGCTCTTCTCCACCCCCACCACCACCACTCCTGACATCTTTACTGCTCTGGAACTTTGAAAGCTGCTGCAAAAGGGAGCGGGGGGGAAACTGCAAAGCTGTCAGTTTTCTGATCTAAGCCTGGAGGTTTGGTGGAAACAAAACCGAGACGATTTCTAGAAATCTCTCCACTGGCTTTGCGCAGAAGCTGTGAGCTGCTTATCCGGAGCCCTGGTATCTGTGAAACAAGCCGCCGCCGCAACGAGATCCCTGAAATGCAGGCCGACAAGTGTTGGACTCGGGCGCCTCGCGGCTGGGTCTGGTTGGACAGAGGCTGGCGGGAGACGCAGCACTGTGGCTCAGGAAGGGATAGAACTGTGTATACCCCTGCCCCCTCCCCAAAAGTGGCTGGCCGGCCCTCTGCAACCACAAAATGGCATCCAGGTTTGGCACTGGGAGCCTGAAGGCGACAGTGTCAAGCCTCAGGTGGACGAGTCCTGGAAGGATGGGATGACATCCTGGCAGCGAGATGGTTGGCTCTGGGAGGGATCGTGGAAGAGGCTTCAAATGTGCCTTTCTTCCTCCCTCGTTCTCTGTTCCCTAGACTTTCTGCCTCGCTCTCAGCGACACGCAGGAGGGGCTGTAGCTCAGAGGGAAGGCTCTGCTTTGCCTGAGAAGGTCCCCGGGAGGCTGAGGAAAGACCCTTCTCTGCCGAAAACCCTGGAGAGCGGCTGCCAGTCGGCACTGGCAAAACTGGGTCAGACTCGGCATAAGGCAGCTTCCTGCGTTCCATAGCCGCTTCTGTCCCTTGGTCCTATGCGAAGACCCACAGCCCTCTTCCTCCTGCCCACGGCCCCCGTTTCTCACCTCTCTCTCTTCCCTTACAAGAATGCAGACCACAGGCCCAAGCAGTCCAGCAGTCTCCCAGAGGGGCCAACCAGGTACCCTCAGAAAGCCCCCAGGCAGGGCCTTGTCCTCACCTGTAGTTGGGAGTGGAATTAGAAGCAGGCGATGTTATGGTTCCTGAAACTAACAAAATGGTGCTCAATAGAGACAAATGCAAAGTCCTGCACTTGGGCAAAAGAAAATCAAAGGCCCCGGCATAGAAGGGGCGATGCCTGGCTTGGCACTACAGCCTGCGAAGGGTACCTTGGTCCTGCAGTGGATCACAAGCTAGACATGAGCCAGCAGCGTGGCGTGGCTGCAAAGAAGGCTAATGCCATTTTAGATGGCATTAGTAGAACCACAGCTTCCAAGTCGTGGGAAGTAGTGGTTCCACTGTACACTGCGCTGGTCAGACCTCAGCTTGAGTGTTGTGTCCAGTTCTGGATGCCACACTTTAAAGAAGGATGCAGCCAACCTGGAGCAGCTTCAGAGAAGGGCAGCGAGGATGATCAGGGCTCTGGAAAACCAGTCCTGTGAGGAAAGATTGAGAGGACATGATGTGTTTAGCCTGGAGCTGAGAAAGTGGAGGGGGATGTGATAGGGCTCTTCAAGTCCCTGAAGGGCTGTTGCATGGAAGCGCACAAAAACTTGCTCTCTGCTGCCCCAGACAGCAGACCTAAGAAATTGGGATATTGGGAAGAAATTCTTAATGGTAAGAGCAACGGCACCGAGTTCTAAAGGAAGTGGTGGGTTGTCCCTCGCAGCAGAGGCTCGACAGACACCTTTTGGAGATGGCCGCAGAAAGGACTTGCCTGTTTCAAGCAGAGGGCTGGACTAGATGGCCTTGAAGGCCCCTCCCCACCCTGCCAGAGCTCCCAGCCCCCTTTCTAAACCATCTGTACTCGCGCGTGAAGAGCTGGCTCCAGGGTGTGGCCCTTCTCAGCTGGCATTGTCCGGAAGGGGCGGCTGCTGACCACCAAGACAAGCAGCCCACAAACAGCTTTGCAGGTGGCCAAAAGGGAATCCTCCTTTGCTTGTCCCCTGCGCAGGTTTGGCAGCAAGGAGGAGTACATGTCCTTCATGAACCAGTTCCTGGAGCACGAGTGGACCAGCATGCAGCGCTTCCTGCTGGAGATTTCCAACCCGGAGACGCTTTCCAACACGGCTGGCTTTGAAGGTTACATCGACCTGGGCCGGGAGCTCTCCACCCTGCACTCGCTGCTCTGGGAGGTTGTGGCGCAGTTGGAGCAGGTAACCCTGGCAAGGGGGACAGGAAGAGCCTCCGCCTTGCTTTGCGGGACCACACAGCCAAGGCTGTCCAGGAGAGGTCGCTGCCAGGCAGCTCGTGCCAAGGGGAGAGCCGTCCCTTCTTGCTACTTGAAGGTGTCCTGCCGCGAACCTGGGAGGTTCCCCTTGCCAGTTCTGACTCACGCCACTGCTGGCTGGATTTACGGTGGCCACTGTCCCAGACCCAACGAGTCGCATGAAGGACGACACCCTGTGGGCGTGGCAGGCTCTGCTGCGCCTCCCGCTTCCCCAGCTGCCACATTTCCTGACAATACTACTGCACATGTGCAGTAGACTACTTGCTGCATTTCCTAGCTGGGCACGTGATTTCTTTGTGGTATCGCACATGCGCACCAATCCCACTTGTCACATCATCGTGAAGGATATTTACATACCGCTTTTCAGCAAAGAAGTTCACAAAAGCGGTTTACAGAGAAAATCAAATCACTAAATGACTCCCTGTCCCACAAGGAGTCACAATCTAAAAAATTCCCGAAAGAACACCAGCAAAAGCCACTAGAAAAGACACTGTGCTGGGAGGAAGAGGGAGAGTTGCTCTTTCCCTGCTAAATATACGAAGAGCGCCACTTGAAAAGAGCCTCTCTGCCCAGCTCATGCGCAGTCCCAGCTGCCATGTTTCCCTGCAATGCAGCACATGTGCCTGAATTCATATGCATATAACAACGATGGATTCACTCAGTGTAGGGTTCCTGGCTCGTCTTTCGAAGCCCAGCAACTTGCAATACAAGACTGGGACACGGTGCAGAGCCGTTGAGGGCTGTGGCTGCTGCTCTTCTGCAGGGCGAAGGAACGGGGTGCCCATGTTTCATCCCTACGTTTCTTTGCAGAGCACTGTGACAAAACTCGGTCCTTTGCCGCGCATCCTGAGGGACGTCAACACAGCTCTCAGCAACCCGTCCTGTGTGCAAGTCTCGGTCACGGCAGATCATGTGGCGTCGACGCCAAACGCCGGCAACAGCATCTCGGCGGGTTTGCAGAAGATGGTGATCGAGAGCGACTTATCTGGGTAAGAGTGGGCAGAGGGGGCCATTCGGAAACTAATGCTGCTGGACAGGGGAGTGCACTGAGCCAGCCCCCGGCCAATGGGCCAAACGGGGGGGGGGGGGCGGCGGCACGGGGCAGTTGGTAATTCTGCTCTGCCGCAGAAATGTGATGCCATTTCCACACCTTCTCACCAGAAGGTGTGACGTCAAAAAAGCAAACCAGGCAGCACCGGGGCCAAAAGGCTTCTCCGAGCGACTGTTGCGTGACTGTTTGATTAGGAATCGGAGAGATGTGCCAAGTCGGGGTTGGGGAGGAGGAGAACGGAACCCGCTCGGCAATGGGAGAGTTTCCTCTCGCCCAGCAGGAGGTGCAACAATGAACACGGAGCGCAAGGGTGAATTTCTGTGCACAAAACACTCTGACCCTGCACTGTTCCTCAGGGGAACAAGCCGGCTTTGCTCTGGGGCCGAAGAGCAGACAAAAACCTCACTGGAACTCAAATGTTCACCCGCTTGGCGGTTTGCAGCAGAAGAGGAACAGTGCGCGGCGATGCGCAGACTTTTCTTAAAAACAAAGTTGCTTCCTAGCCTGGCGCTCTCTTGAGGCCTCAGAGTGGGCAGCGCGCCATCCCCATGGGTGGGAGGCAGGCCACAGCCCCCCAGTGGACCCACTTAAGAACAGCTGCACAGGATCAGACCACAGGTCCAGCATCCTTGTCTCCCATGTTCCAGAAAAGCCACAAATGGGGCGTGAAAACATCAGCCCTCCCCTTTCCTTTGCCCCTCAGTCACTGCTACTCAAAGGTAGACTTCTGCTGTACTTGGAGGTTCCTTTCCCAACTCTCACAGTGAATAAGAGCATAAGAAGAAGTCTCTGCTGGATCAGACCAGAAGGGAGTCTTCTTTTGGGAACAAGCCCCCTACCCCATTTTACAAGGCTTTTCGCCCTTCTCCCAGTGGCCAGGAAGAGCTCCACTGGGAGCCAGAGGCAGAAGACCTGCCAGGTCGGTGGTCAGCAAAGGCCACACTTTGGGAGAAAAGGATGTTTTTGCCTTGCAGCCCAGCGGCAGGCCCCAAAAGCGCAGGTGTTTCTGGAGACGGGTCTGGCACAGGAGCTCTTAGCCAAGCTTGGTGCTCACAGGCATTCTGGACCTCTCTGCCAGAGAGTGGCAACTCTCTTGGGCCAAATACCCGGCCAGCTACTTTGCAACCAGCAACGGAAGCAGGAGGGGATGTGCCAGCATGTGCAGCTGTATGACAGCTGCTAGGGCATCCAAGAGCACTGTTGCTGGAGGCATGGCGGGGGAGCAAGTCCCATATATGTCCTTGAGGGGAGTGCAAGTTCCCCTGCTCTCTGCCCCTTTCCGACGACGTATGCACAAACGCGTCTCACATGTGCGTGTTGATGGGTGCGTGAGCAGCACCTGATTTGCACACAGCAGTCGGGACTGGGAGAAGCGGGGGAGGGGGAGGCCTGGAGTGCAGAGGAGGGTCTCCCCCTGGAAGCCCATGAGCCTGGGCGAGGTCACGTTTGCTTGTTTGCCCTGCACCTAGAGCTGCTGCCCCGCAGCTCTCCTTTTCTTCTTCTTCTTCCTCCTCCTTCTTCTTCTCCTTATGCATTTTTATTTCCCCCCACAGTCTCATAGATTTCACACGGTTACCGTCTCCAACCCCTGAAAACAAAGACTTGTTTTTTGTCACAAGGTCTGCGGGGGCCCAGCCTTCGCCTGCCCGGAGCTCCAGCTACTCGGAGGCCAATGAGCCTGATGTACAGATGTCCAATGGCAGCAAGAGCCTCTCCATGGTGGACCTGCAAGACAATCGGATTTTGGACGGTGGTGGGGCCACCGTTGGGGGGCCGGCCGACTCGGTCAATGATGGCCAGGCCTCTATCGGGCAGGTCCCGGGTGTCTGGACGGTACGAACTCCGCAGAACAACATCGCCGCTATGGCCACTGTCCGCAGGGTGGGCCAGACGCCGACAACGCCCAACTCCGAGACGGCTCCCAGCAGGCCCCAGCTGTTGGCCCCCCTCTCCTTCCAGAACCCAGTGTACCAGATGGCGGCCGGCTTGCCCCTTTCGCCCCGGGGGCTGGCGGACTCTGGCTCCGAGTGCCACAGCTCGCTCAGCTCCCACAGCAACAGCGAGGACTTGGCAGCGGCCAGCAAACATGGCTTCAGCAACACGGTGGCTGCCACCGAGGACTTCAACCGGCGCGCGGGGGAGATTGCCCGGCGGCAGCTCTCATTAACGGACAAGGCTGGGCAGCCCACCATGCCCCGGCAGAACAGTGGTGGCCCCCAGAGGCGGATAGACCAGCCGCCGCCCCCGCCGCCCCCACCTCCTCCCATCACACGGGGTCGAACACCCCCTTCCTTACTGAACACCATGCAATACCCCCGGCCCTCCAGCGGGGGCATGCTCTCATCGTCACCTGATTGGCCGGGCAGCGGGGCACGGCTCCGGCAGCAGTCTTCATCCTCCAAGGGCGACAGTCCGGAGATGAAACAGCGCACCATGCACAAGCAGGTCAGTGGGGGCAGCCTCAAGGAAGGGGTGGCAGGAGAGGAGGGAGGTCTGGAGAGTTGGGCCAGCCACCGAGCTAATGCCGGTCTAAGGTGGAGGGCCACCGGGCCTTGCGTGTCCCAGGACCTTGCTCTTCTCCCTCCCAGGTTGGTGTTCCAACGGCAGCAGACAGCCCCTCGAGGCTCCTTTCCATTCCTCTCTGCCATTTAGCTGCTGCTTTGCCAATCCACATGCCATCCCATGCCACGCTGAACCCAGTGCCATCCCATGGGCTCACTCCGCCCTGCTCCTGGACACCCAACCACTTACTGGCTAGTTGGCTCAGCTAAGGCTGGAGAGAGCATTTTCCAGCGTGTCAAGGGAGGTAGATGAGAGTCCTCACCATTCAGAGTAGCTCGGGGGAGGGGGGGTGTTTCCAGTCAAGTCCTGATCAGGTCCATCCACTACCACCACCCCTAGCGTGAACAACACGACAGCATTGGCTGCCTCCAGAGCCTAACGTGAGGGATTTTTGCTTCCCCCAGCAAATCAAACAGGCATTTCAGGTTTCTAGTGCTTTCTAAACCTACTCCACCTATTTGACCTGAGATGATAGCAGAGTAGAGAGAGAGAGAGAGAGAACAAATCCAGTTTTTGTTCCTGCAGCTATGACTGTAGCCCCTCCTACCACTCATCCGTGTCCTCTTGACCAATTAGCTGCTAACACAATCACGATAGTGTGTTAACGGGTATTTGAAAACCAATGAAGCCCAGTTCGTGGTTTGCAGGCAGACACTTACGCACGCACACAACGGATGTCTGTGACTCCCGATTGTTAGGTGACATGACGGTTACAAGCACAAGCTGCAAACCAGGAAGTCCTCACACCCCAGCAGAGGTAGATTTGGAAACAGAACAGTCACTCCTTCAGAGTGGCAGCAGGGAGCTCTTGAGGGTTCCCTTTTAAAAGGGGTCGCTTCCAGGTCTACAAGGATTTTCAGAAACTTGGTGAATTGGGGCATTTTCCAATGCCCTAAATAAATTGACAGGGATCCAGTTTAGCCTATTTTGCTGACAAAATAAATACAAGTCAAACTTGCAAAAGTGCACCCTGTCAGTTTCACACAAAAACATTTGAACCAAAATGTTCCATTAGGAGAGAGAGATTCAAATTAGATCATGCTAATCTCATTTAACATGCTGTTTTCAGACTGATCCAAAGCTTCTCCTGGGTGTTCTTGGCGTGCTTGTCAATAGTTAAGATGGGACAGACCCAAAACATCCCTTACCTGGTTTAAATGTTAAGACAAAAAAGGGGGTGTGCTGAAAACGGCAGAGATGCCAGTTGTCGCCTGTGCTCTCGATTATCTAACCCATAAACTTCCTAGGGGGAAATCTCCTAAAAGAAAAAAAAGTTTACAACTTTGACAGTGTCCAATTTGACTGGCATTATATCCACAAGCTTGTTATTAATTTTGTGAAAACGGAACATTTTGTGTGCAAAACTCTGGCTGGCAAAATGTCTCACGTGGGGAAAGTGCAGTTCTGTCCTGAGCTGATGTGCCGCAACCAGGCCGCACATACAAGGGAAACAGGTCTCCAGTTTTAATTCCCAAGACACAGCTCAGCCGCTGGAAGTTTGGGAAATGGGGATCTAGGTCCAACCCAAAACCCCCAAAAGAAGTCCATGAGAGTTCAGGGGCGGCCCAAGATCTTCCCGCGTTTGAGGCAGGGCAGCAAATGCTGCCTCTCCTCTCCAGCGCCAAAGGCGGCTGCTCCCCTCCTTCCCTGTGTGGTGCCAGGACCTCTCCTGCTCGCTGGACTGAAAGAGGAGGAGGGGAACGTGCTGGGCTGGAGTGTCGCCCCCCCCCCACTCTCCCCACAGTCACTAGATCTGAAGAGGATGGCGAGGAAGACACTCTAGCCCTGCACTCTCCTCTCTTCCAGTTCCTCTTCCGCCCTAGTGAGGGCAGGAGGAGGCGTGGGAGCAGCGGGGGAGGAGGCGGCTGCCGCTTCTGGCGCCCTGCCCTGGGCGGCCCTGTGAGCGCTGGGAAGTCCATCTCGCTGTCGCTCCATGTCCATTGTGTGTTCCGCTTCTTGGTTCTTTTCTCCCCACCCCCTTTTCGCTATGGTTGTATGTTTCATTTTAGGCCCTCTCACCCGTGAACCCCAATGCCCTGGACCGCACAGCCGCCTGGCTGTTGAATATGAACGTCCAGTTTGTAGAAGAGGAGAGCAGTGAGCCAGAGCCCAGGCACAGGGATAAGATCCGGAGTAAAGACGAGTTCAGCCAAGGGGAAAAGGTAACGCCGGATGAGACTCCGAAGCGCGCCGTCTCCAGGCGAGAGAGATGGCTGCTCTCCCCTCGTGCCTCCAGCTGTGGGGCCTTGCAGGGAGCGGCGCACGTCCTAGGCACGCCCCTTTCCGCAAAGCGTAGGAGGATCCATGCAGCACCAGGAGGGAACCCTTTCCCTTTCCCCGGTTTAAAGCATATGGGTCTCTGAGTGCCAGGAAGCTGTCTGGCCCAGCTGGGCTCAGAGGAGGGCGGTAGATCTTCAGAGCAGGTTTAAGGCAGGCCTCGGAAAGCCCTGAGCGCCGTGGACCGCGTGAGGCCCATCTGCAGACCTTTGCCTGTGGCCCGCAGTGTATCATGCCCTTCTTGTCTAAGAGGGCAGCGGCGGGGCTCCCTCCCCAACACCCCTGCCCACGAGGAATCTCACACAAGCCACAATTCTGAACACTTTGATCATCCCGGCATCGTGGCGCTAGCCGCAGTGCGCCTGCTGCGCTGTGCGTGTTCATCTCCCCACCTCTTGTCATTCTCTTGCTGGCATTTGAGAGCTCCATTAGCATAATCTCCCCCCACCGTTGCCGCAGTTAAGACCTGAACGCGGTAGCCGAGCTAGGCACGGGAGCACCCGCCACCCCGCTTGCTGCTGAGGCTGCTGCCGCCACGCCTGCTGTCTCCACCATTCTCTCGTGTCTCTTCCATTTGTTTTCCTTTAACTCCTGGGTACGTATCGCCTGTCTGCTGCCTGAGCCTGTCTGTCTGACTTCACTGGATCTGTGGTTTGACCCTGTCTCTGCCCCACTGATCGCAAACCCACTGCTTGCTGGCCAAAGATGCTTCGATGTCCTCCTCTCCACCCCCTGTGCCCTCGGTGACCCCAACCCTTAAGGAGCAAGCTGACTTGCACTCCCCTCCTGCCTCTGCATCACACTGGAGCAACACAAGATGTGGGGATTTGGCTTTCACACAAGGAATCGGTCGGGGGGGGCTAACGCAAGACCAGCCCCCAAAGCCCAGGCCCTCTGCAAAGTTCTACTAACCCCTCCCCCCAAAAAACCTTGTGTAGACGTTTCACTGCCTTGCCAAACCAAGTGCATGGGGGGGGGTCCAGCAAGCACAGGTGGGTCAGGCCCCATTCCCCAAGTGGCAGAATGAGCTGGTCTCTTCCACAAGTGGAAGCATTGAGATTCCAACTAGAGACTGAGAGAGGCAGAGCTTTGCAGGCTCAAACTCCGCCGCTGCCGCCAATGGCCCCATGCCACCGCTGTCCAATTCTTGGAGCTGGCCTGATCTGCTCCCCCCGCTTTGACGAGGGTCAGCCTAACCTGCACGCCCCCCCCCCCCCCGCTCTGCTAATGGCAGTTTTCCTGGGCCTGCTGCAAAGGCTCCTTGCCAGGCAACTCGGAGGAAAGGGGTGGGCAAAGCTGCTTGCCCGGGTGCAGGGAGGACAGGGCAGGCTGCAGAGGCGATGCTGCTGACCTCCACGCCCGCCCTTTTCCCCTTCCCCACAGCAGTACCAGCAGGACGTGGTGGTGCTGCAGGACAAGCTGCGCATCTCTAACAAGAAGCTGGAGGAGTATGAGGCCCGCTTCAAGTGCCAGGAGGAGACCACCCAGAAGCTGATGCTGGAGTACCAGGCCCGGCTGGAAGAGAGCGAGGAGCGGCTGCGGCGGCAGCAGGAGGACAAGGAGATTCAGATGAAGGGCATCATCAGCAGGTAGCAGCACCGGCGGGGAGGAGGCCCCCAGAGCCACAGGCACCGGCAGGCAGGCAGGGCTGAAGAGCAGGCTCTGCTCCTGTGCAGGGAGAGCAGGCAGAGGGGGGGGGGGAAACCAAGGCAACCCCTCCAAAGCCAGAGTGTCCAGCGGAATGGCTGTCCTCTTGGATCCCTAGCCCTGGCTGTGCAGGCTGGAGCCTCAAAACAAACGAGGGTGGCAGCACTGCCACAAGGCACTCGCGTCCTCAACTCACTTCTGGACCCCAACCAGAAGACCTCTGCCCTGACGCATTACACAAGCAAGACTTCCTTGTGTATGGAATGCAGAATCTCTGCTTTCGTTTACCAAAAGCTTCCTCATTTCCTAGTCCTGAAGCATTCATGAGCGAAGACAGACACAATATATAAAGAGAGCAAAGACAGACATACTGTAAGAGTTCACAGCAGGTCCTGCAGCCAAAGGGGCTGATGCGTGTCTGTTTTCGGGGTGGGAGGAAACTCTTAAATCCCTGTGCAACATTACTCTCAACCCCAGTCTCGTTTCCCGATAACAGGCTGATGTCAGTGGAGGAGGAGTTGAAGAAAGACCATGCGGAAATGCAGGCAGCCGTGGATTCCAAGCAGAAGATCATAGATGCACAGGTGGGTTCTCCCAGGTCACCCTCTCACGGGTAGCCCAAGGTGTGTCTTGTTCTCCTGCCTCCCAAGAAGTCACACAGGCCGGCTCTGTCCTCTAGCACCAAATGGCATCCCACCTGCGACTGCATCATTGGATGCACTTTCCCTCCAGCATTGCCCAGTTTCAAAGCTGGCTGGGCTCCTGTGCTTTGATCACCAGCCTGGCCTGCAGAACCTCCTTCCTGGGTAGGGGGAAACGTAGCCAGGGAAGTTCCACCTTGGTGCCACTCCGCCAGCTCACTGGCTGCTGGCCTGGCGAGGGAGGGAGGGAGAGGAGCAGGGAGGGAGTGCGCCCTGCACACCTCCCCGAGGACTTGCACAGCTTCTCATTGCAGCCCTCCGCTGCCACTCGCGCCATTAGGAGGCAATTGGAGAAGCTGCTGGTCTGTGCAAAGACACCGCTTGGCTGGCTGGCTAATTAGTCTCTGGGCACTACTCAATATCGAAAATCAGGCAAGTCACTGAGAGATCTTCATCGGCTTCCGCAGAGGACTGCTGGCCGAGGGAAGGAGCCTGTTTGCTGCACTCTGTGTGGATGGGGAGAACAGGAGGGAGATTTTGACCAGGGTCTCATAGGGGGTCTGCACTGAACGTCACTTGTCAGGTGCATAAATCACTTACGGAGGAGGAGGCAGCAAATCATTTAAATGCTATATGTATTAGGGCTGCCAGGTAATTAAAGAAAACCATTAGCCGATTCATCATTAGTCTGATTGAATGGTTAAGGACACAAGAAAAGCCGATTTTGCATCCCAAGAAGCCTCCAAGCAGGGGACACGCGCACACGCACGCACACACCCTTGTATACCCCCGTGTACTCCGAGGTGGCCGGCCTCCAAATGGGAGGCTCCATCCCTAACTGTCACAGCTAGTAGCTCTTGAGAGCGCCGTCGTCCAGTGACTGTCTGCAAAGGAAGACGGCAGCAGACACGCCCTGGCTGCAAATCATTTAAACACAAAGGGTACTCCAGAGCGTTTTTGCACACTCCTGTGGGAGGAGCCACAGCTCAGGGGAGGAGCCCTGCTCTTGCATGCAGAAAGCACCAGGCTCCACCCTCCTTCCCCCCCCCCCCCCCGCAGCATATCCAGGCGCATCTGCGAGGTGCGAGTCCTGGGCAGGCTCCCCACGTTGACCCCCCACCGGTCTGCCTTTTCCCCCTTGCTGCAGGAGAAGCGCATCGCCTCCCTGGACGCTGCCAATGCCCGGCTCATGAGCGCCCTCACACAGCTGAAAGAGAGGTACAGCACGCAGACACGCAACGGGATCTCCCCCACAAACCCAACTAAGTTGCAGATCACAGAGAACGGCGAATTCCGAAACAGCAGCAACTGTTAACCCGCAGGGAGTGGCGGCTGCTGCTGGAGGGAGAGGGGGAGAGAGAGAGCACAGCCGCCGCGGCAGCAGGAGGGGCCAGCCAAGCTGTAGGGGTGGCTGATGCCCTCCCTGAGTGGAAAAACAGCCCACCACAACCCACAGCCCTCTTCTCGAAAGACGGTGCATGCGAGAAAACTGCAACGGCCCACCCGCTCGAGGGACGGGAAGACTGAAGAAATCCACTGTGCGGAGCCAAGAGCCGATTGGAGCATTGCAACACAACACAGCGAGAGTTGGCTTTTTCCCACTACAGCTGCCCCAAGGAAGCTCTGCTGTTTCACAAGGCGTCCTGGAGGGAGAGGCCAAGAGCAGGACGTGCGGAACCCTCCGGCCCTGAACCGCTGGCGAGGGGGCACTACCGCCAAGCCCTCCTGCGCTGCGCTGGGCTCTTCTCTCTAGCCACCGAGAGAGGCCGCCAAGCGCTTCTATCTCTGCCTTGCCGTTTTCCCCACCCTCTCCCACAGTCCTCGCAGCCACAAGGGAGCCCTTCTCCAGGGTTGTACCGCCGCTCCCCACAGTGGATACGCAGCTCCCTCCATGGCAATCAGGTCTCTAAGCCTCAGGACCAGAGGGTGCAACCCTCCTAGTGGGGGGGGGGAAGAGGAGAGGGTTGAGGTTTTCTGCAGCACATCAGCTCAGTCCTCGCCACCTCCAGCTGTAAGGGTCAGGTGGTAGGTGATGGAAGAGCTTTTCCCAGTCAGGGTAGGCTGGATGCAGTAAGCAGCACAGGGAAGGGTCCTCCCTCATTAGTCTAGGCACTGCAGCTGGAAGGATCCCCGCTCGCTTCCATGCCCAGGAAACCCCCTGAAGAGCTGCAAGGCAGTTTTGTATCAGGACAGCCAGGCTCGCCCACTTCGGGGCTTCTGCTGTCCGAGGGAGGAGGTGGAGGTGTGTGTCCTGTGCCAATCTGGGGCAGCCACCCTCTTCAGACGACATTTGAGGCGCAAGGGTAGAACTGACTCTTTGCACGGAGAAATTCCAGGCAGCCGAGTCCTTCGCCATCTAGACATCCTGATTAAGGCAGACCCAGCCACAGGGGACAGCAGATCGAGAACATGGTGTTGACTTTATGGGGAAGTTTTGTTTGCTGGCTCAGCTGGCACAAAAATCTAGATCAGGGCAGAGGCCAGGGAGGCTGCTGGACCAGTTTTAAAGGTCTGAGCAGCAAAGCCCCAGTGTGACGTTCCGCTAGCGCAGCGAGCAAGAGTGCCAAGCGCGTCATTAGGAGGCGGTTGTTGGGAAGCCGCTCCCTGTCGTCCCACTGGCTGCAGGACCTGGGGCCGCCACTAACCCCCCGTCTGTTCTTTCGATCCTCTGCACAGAAGCACCGTTGGCTTTGGCACTGCGAACTGGCAGCATCCTGGCCACCGCCAGCCAGCCTAACCGGGTTGGGGAGCTGGCAGTGTCCCCGCCCTCTTTTCCTGTGTCCCGGGTCGCGTTGTGGGGATGATGATTTGTGCCACCTCCAGAAGTGCTGCCCAAAGAGGAGGCGGGGACAGGAGCAGCCGGCCAAAGCAGGAAGATGGGTAACTGCTGTCTCTTTTCTTCCACAGTATGCATTAGGAAAAATATGGCCCCAGCCAAGGCAACCCTCTGTCAGGAGTGCTGTCCTCTTTTAAGTGGGAGTGGGTGCTGCGTGGGAAGGCAACCACTTCGCAAGCCTCCAAAGGGAGAGACCAGCAAGGACCAGCCTCCGAAAAGGCGCTGGGCAGCGTAAGCCAGGATTAGCTCTACCCCGGCCCCTAGCGGAGGGCGACTGTGCTACTGACCGCCACCCAGCTTGGTTGGGGGTTGCTGGTTGCTTTAAGAGGCGGTTCCACTGACCCCCCTCCCCCAACATGCGTGGTCAGGCTACCCATTACAAAACGCAGGGCGGACAGTGTATGCAGGAGAGCAACCCGTGCTGTCCCGTAAGAGAACAGTGGCTGCTCTTTGGCGCTTCAAAAGCAGGACCCCCTTGAACTCTGCGTGCCTAGAGGGGCCTGGGGCTTAGGGTGGGCCAGCAGACCTTCACAAGATGTGGTTTAACCAACCAACCCACCTTTTCCTTAAAAACTGACACTTCCCCTAATGGCGCCATTAGCCCAGCTGGGACTGAATGTTCTCTAACCTCCAGACAATCACTACTTCGCTGCACCCAAATCTCTCCGAAGTGCAAAGGAACCAATGATTTAACGAAACCGTGAATGTGACCGTTAAGGATTCCCCACCCTTCTCTCCACCCCAAAACCACCAGCTCATCTGTGGGACGGAGGATCTAACACAAAAATTGACACGTCTCAAATTTAAGCGAGCTGGCCGACCAAGTTCCTGCCCCTAACCAAGAGCCAGTCTAACTGGAGTTTTGCAGAGCCCTCTGAGGTATTCAGTATAGTGTGTTAAGACGCAGGGCCTAGGCTCAGCAGGAGACCAGCTGCAAGGACCTCTGTGCGAAAGACGCTGCAAGAACTCTGCCCAAGCGGCCAACGCAAGGCTGTTCTAGAGATGTCAGGAAGAGGTGGTGGGGCGGGGGGTGGTGGTGCAGCAGGTGCCTTTGGGGCTGCTGTGCCTCTCCCCTAATTCTGCTGCTGTCGTCTAGGTGGTGCAAGGTGGGGGTCCTCCCCTTCTGGCTCTCCTTTTGTTGCGGCGATGTGTGGGTTCACTAGGAATTGCTGAATGTGGCGTAGCAGCTCCAGCAGCCACGCAGTCTGGGCCTTCCCGGGGGCCACCTCCAACCGCCTGCCGTTGCTCCTCTTAGCCCGAAAGCCCGGGAAGGACGTCCAGCGTTCCTTTGCAAACGGATCCAAGTTCCGTCCAATGTCTTAGGGCTTTCCAAGGGCTGGAAGATCCTTCTCAAGGCCTGCCTCCGTTCCTTTTTCGGTGCCTCCTTCTGTCCTTCCCAAGGCTGTGCGGCTGGGTCGAACTGGCCACCCCTCCATGGCTTAGTTTTTGCCCTCCAGCAAGTGGCTCGTGGCAAGAGACGCTGTCCCAGAGCCAGCTTCGGCCTTTGCTCAGCCTCTTTGTTCTTGTGCTTTCTGCCATAAGAACTTGTTATATAAAATACACAAAAACCCTGTAATTAATTTTTTTTAATACACAGACCTTTCTGAACCACAGTCGTACAGGTTCTCTTTTGTAAAACAAAAACTGTTCTGAAGTGTGTGATTGTAAACATGCCGATTTCACCTAATGACTGTACAAAAAGGATCCTCAGTCTGGTGGCCACACTGGGGGTGATGCTGCTTTGGCCAGACAGTGCTACTCCCCCATGGGGGGGGGGGGTAACGGAGCTCAGATCTGCCAAACTGGAGCTCCCGTGCCCCGGTTTTGCCATCAGCGACCAATTCTGAAAGAAGCTGAGGTAGCTGGAGACCTTGTTCCAAACCCAAACGTTGAAGCCCAGTAGGTTCCCAGGGACAGCAGTGGGTCAGAGGGGCACCCTTCCCCAGCAGTCCCTCTTGGCACGCGGAAGCTGCACACGAGGCTCCTGTGTCCAACGCAGTGCAGGAAAAGCAAACCACCTCACAGTTGTGTCCCAAAAACGTTGGCACTTTACCAGCCAGAGAGTATTACTTGGGTGGAACTGGACAAGTCCTGGACCACAGACTTGAGGCTAGCTGCCAGCTGTCTCTGCTGCACTGCATTCTGCTGGGAGCCTATTGCAACCTGTGCTGGAATGCACCTTGCAGCCTGACTCGAGCTGCAGCGGGTCACTGCTGTCGAAAAGGCAAAACTGGTGGGAGAGGCCAAGGTGCCTAAGAACTGGGCAGTGAAGAGGCAGCCCTTGCTGGAGCTCTGGTGCACCCCCCCTTTCCATCACATGGCCCCCACACACATGTCAGCAGAGGGACAAGAAGGGATCTCTGGCAGGGAAGCCACAGGCCAGGGCAAACCACTTGAGGTTGGTCTGTTTCTGCAGAGGCTTATAGGCAAAGCACAAGAGAGGCCACTGGCTTTTTTGCTGTCATCCCTCCTGCCACTGGCTGAGATGCTCAAAGAATTGGCCCCTTGCCCCAATCTTTGCAACATCTGGCAGGAGAGAGCCATGAAACCCACCCCCAAAGCAAGCAAGTGGGACACCACAGCAGCAGCAGTCTCCCTCCTCCTAAGCTAGCCCAAGACCAGGGCACAGCAGAGGAGGCTTGTTCCACTCAGCCTCTAGTCTGCATGGTTTAGCCCACCAGGTGCCCCAACCGTGCCATAGCCGAGTCTGTTTACACACACTCAACTCCTTGCATCGCCACGGGTCTCTGTGCCACTCGGAATGCCTGAAGCCACACGTGGTGCCACTCAACCCAATGCCCAGGTGGTGTTGGAACTGCAGGCTTCCGAGCGGAAGGACCAACTCTCTCCGCCCCGTCAGCAGATGATCCCGACGCTGCCAACCCAAATCCAGGCAAGATGGCGGCCAAGCACTCTCGCTTGGGGAGGAGAAATGCCAGCCCCCGCCAAACAGACTCTCCCAGGTTGACACTGTGGCAGCCAATATCGGCACCTCCCAGGCAAGTGTCGCCCGTTTCCCCTCACCCCCCATCTGCATAACTGTGTCTTAAGATATACCTCTCCCCCCCCCCCATCTGTACATCTGCTCAAGCCAATACTTGTTCTTGACAAGGCAGTTATGAACATGTTTTATACCCTCTTATAAAGGAATCAACGCAAAAAACACATTCTTGTAAGTATGTTTTAAAATATATATATATATGTATGTATGTATGTATGTATGTATGTATGTATATGTATATGAAGCCAAGTGGCACATGCTTGCCAGGTATCCTTTGGTCTCTTTTAAAAAAACAAAACAAACGATGTAATAATGTACAGAGAAGGTAGTCAGGTGTTCCAAGAAGAAAACACAAAAATAATTCTGTGGACGTGCAATGTATGTACATTTGCAATTAGAAAATTATTAAAGATTTATTTAGCTATTTTATTCACGCTTCTCTCTCTCTCTCTGGGACGCCGACGCACAGCACCGCGGCTGACAGACGGGTCACGGTGGTTCCCTCCTCCTCCGCCTTGTCCCAGCGCTCCAACGGACGGGCACGGGAGCCTGGTAGGAAGTTTGGCTAGGGCTGGAACCATTGTGGTTGGTGGATTGGCTTTCCTCATCTAAATACACAACCCATGTTGGGACTTCCTCCCCCCCCCCCCCATGGCATCACAGTCATTTCCTCCAAAAAGCAACCTTCAAGTATATTCCCACTGGCCCCCCCCTTTAGATGGACGGGACCCCAGTCCTGAGAAACCATTGCTGCTATACCCCCTCCCGACACCAAGGACATGACAAGTGTGACAAGTGTCTGCGGCCCTTACAGCTCTGGGGCAGACAAAGGCTGAAACCTCTCCCCCATTTCACTGTCCCATGTACAGAGTGCAAAAATGGATGGCGCCATTTTAGCAATGGGGGAATGTGAATACAGCAAATTCTTCCAAGCTGGCAGCCTCCTGTATTCCCCCTCCCCCTGCAAGCCACCATGTTTATAGCATGCCAGGATGAATTGAAAAGGGATTCTGGTTTGAAAATGGCACTTACTGGCCAGAAGGAGAAAGGAGCATGTGTGGTTTTGCCTCCATCCCTACAAGCATGAAAGAGGCAATGCAGTTTTGTCCCAAAAGCTCTCCAAAAGATTTGGCCAAAAGTTCACACTGGAGTACTGGGGGGGGGGGGGGGGATCACATGAGGTGTGTTATAATAAGGTTTTGGGGGAGTAAGGTTTAAAAAAAGTTATTTATTCCCTTGAGGAAGGCTGGTTCATCAGGGATTGAATTTCCAATTCAATCAAGTGGTTTTCCCCCTTGTTTTGACACCATCGCACCCACCCCCGGGGACGCTGCCTCCCTCTCTGGTTTGAGGGTTCACTTCTTGCAGCAAAAGGTTGCCAAGCTAGCCTGGAGCAATTATTTGCTAAAGAAGGCGGAGAGGGGGAGAGCATAAACAGTGTTTGCAGTGCACAATTCACTGCCCCTGCAATGTTAAAAAGGAAGGCTCTCTCTAGTCTAAATAATGAAAGATAGTTCAGTTGACATACAGAGGAAAAGCATTAATATTTTACTCCTGAGAAAGCAAAGACAGCAAGTTCTGTGCAAAGAACAAGACTGGGTGTGTGTGTGTGTTGAAGGTGAGGGAGGCAGTTTGTCCCCAAGTCTGACTGCTGCTTGCTTCCCTTTCCTGCCCCACACGCCCCCTCGGCCTCCCATGGGACAGAAAAATCAAAAGACAAAGACAGGAATAGATTGTTTTTCAGGTGTGTGCCAATGCTAGTGGGAAAACTGGAAAGGGGAATTGATCTATAATTTGTGTAACACAGTAACTGCAAACATACGCAACAAGGACCCCAGAGAGCAGGGAGAGCCAGTGAAAAGCACATGCGGTCAAAAGTGGAGAGGTTGGAGGGGACAAGGGAAGCAGAGCCAGATCATCTCTTGGGATAACTTCCAAAAGAAATTGTACAGAGACAGGAGCTGATATGGTGTCACACAAGAGCCACCGGATTTAATGCCAAAGAGTCCAGACACTCAAGAATTTCAGTTTTCAATTTAAAAACGCACTCCCTTCAGTTTCTAGTCCTCAAGATCCAAATCAAGTCAAAATGGGACTCCAAAGGACAAAGACAGACAAAGAAACATTTGCCAGAGGAAGAACAAGATGTGCAGGGACAAGGGGGGGGGGGGCTTCAGGGCCTGCGTAGCCTTTTGCAACTCCCCATATAACCAGCAGGAGCAGTGATAATACTCAGCAAGCATTTGTATAGTGCTTTTGGAATGTGCAAATCACATCACAAGTTTTGCCACAATTACAACAACCCTCTAAGGTACCGGTAAGTATTATCCCCATATTGCAGGTTGGCTTGGCTGAGAGGGAGGGGCTTGCCTCAGGCCACCTATTGAGTACAGGCAGAGGCAAGATCTGAACCAATGGCGAGGTTCCGTTTTGACCTCATGCTCAGCAGCCACCCCAAAGGCCGGCAGGCTTTCCGACAGCAGCGCCCTGTGGTCCTCCTCTGCCAAGCTGCCACGGGCTGGGGAGATGGTGCCTCTCGGCTCCCGGAGCCCAGCAAGGCCACATCTTTGCCTCGGGCGCTCTGTGTCTTGGCTTATTTTGATCTCGGCAGCCTGTCTCCCTCAACCCTCCGAGGAGCTAATTATGTTGCCGCTAATGAGGCACAGGTGCTAATTCTTCCCAGCCTTTAATGAGCCTCTTCCAAGGTTGCCGCTACTTCTGAAAAGGGAAGAAAACAAAGACAAGGCGCTGGTGAGGGTGGTCAATGGGCAGAAGGGGCGGAGGGCTGGGATGCCATCGTGGCCACCAGCTACCAGCATAGTCTTAGGAGCAGCAGGTGCCTGAGACAGGAAGCGTCCCCAGGGATGGCAAGCGAGAGGGTGGGCGCCCCACCCCAATTCTGTGGGCGTTGTGGGTTCCATTTCTCCCTTTCTGGCAACCTTTGTATAGTTTCACGTGCTCCTGCTAGTCACAGGGGGGACTGAGAAGCCCACCACCACCACCACCGCTATTCAGCTGCCGCCTCCTCCTCCACTTTCTTGTGATTGTTTGAGTGAGACGTCCCTAGGACAGCAGGAAGTAGAATTCCATTGTACTGGAAGATCCTGAGTATTGAGGAGGGCGAATGATTTCACCCTTCAGGCCTTATCACTAGGTGAATGAGCGAGAAGCTGTCGGAAACAGACTGACGACGAAATTCTGACGACGAAAAGCATTTACAGCCTTAGGGTCTAGAAACTTGATTTTCTTTAAGTGAACAATGGGAAATTTCAGCCTACGCAAGACGGTTGGATTCAGTTTAGACAAGGCTGCAGATTGAAGCAGACACAGCTGCTGCCACATTCCAAGACACTGACCGTCTAGCCAAGAAAGAGGGATTCCTCCGCCTGGCAGCTGCTCTCCTATGTCTCAGGCCGGAGGCTTTTTCCCAGCCCTGCCACCTTCTCCCTGAGATGCCACCCAGGGACTGAAGCTGACCCCTCCCCCCAAAAGGTGCTGACTCTTGCTGTTGTCACCCCTTTCCCCCCCCCCATGGTGGCAAGGGGTCCAGGTCCAGGGGACTTTTCAGAGGGTTCGAACAAGACAGAAGAGAGGGGAGTGAAGGAGGGGCAGAGAATGTGTTGGCGGTAGGTAGGGGAGGATGTCGCCCTGAGCGGTGCAGCACCTCCTGCTTTCAGGGGGGACTAAAGAGCCCCCCTCGATGTGAACCGCCTCTCTTCGGGGTTCAGTTACAGCTTCATTAAGAGCAGAAGCCTGGAATCAACCCGGGCAGCTCTGAGCTTTTGACAGCTCTTCGGCAGCTGAGCCCTGGCTGCCTGTGCAGAGTCTCTGGGCCTGCTTGTCAAGTGGACAGGAGTTGTCAGGAGGGAGAGCGAGACTTGGAATTGCAAATCAGCTCGACAGAGCCACGGGGGGGGGGGGGGGGAGAGAGAAAGGGGGGCCAAGGATCTGGAGAGCAGTCCCAAGTCCCCAGTTCATCAGTGTTAATAATGTTTTGCTAATTCCACTCATTTAGGATTTGTAACCCGTTTCATATGCAAGAGAGGAAGCCCTGAATGTCTGTCTGGAACAGGAGAACGCCATGTGGCTGCTCCTCCCTCCCTCCTGCCCTTGTCTGGGATTCAAGGATGCAGCAGAAAAAGTAGAGTTACAGTAAAAAAAAAAAAAATGATAGTGCAGGCAGGGAGCCCAAGGCAAGCCATCCATGCTCGGCCTGCCAGGGGGGTGCCAGGCTCCCACCTCCCCCAGGCTGCTGTAGCCTGGAGAGGCGGCTGGCACACCACCAGCCATGCTGTGCATCCAGCCAGCCCCCATTTCAGAGGACTGGGAGGGAGAAGGAGCCACGTAGGGTACCACAGAAACAAAGTGAAGGCACATTCTCCGAGAGGTGGGGCGATGGCCAGGAAGGACAATCCCGGGCTACTGACCCAACACAAAGCTCTTGCCCTCTCATGCACCAGCCTCCATGAACCCCCCCTTAGAAGTGGTACATTCCAGGCACAACAGGCGAGGATCAGAGTGACATATCCAGGGCGAGCGGAAGCACGCAGAAAGGGAGACCTGCATGCACGGCGTCACTTGAAACCAGCACGGAGTCAATGCACTTACAACTGTGCACACAGGACATTCGCTCCCTGGGGCTGTTCACACAACATGGGTTCATTTCAACAGCCAACACTTTAACCCCCTGAGAACACAGAGCACAGAACTGCATGTGCTGCTGGCTGCACGCCGCCCCGAACCTGAATCTGTACATGCATCACAAGTGCCCCATACAGAGATCCATAATGTGTGGATAGGGCTCCTGCAATTGGCAACTCGCACTGCTTTCCCAAAGGCCCCAATTATGGGGAGAGAGTCCTACACACATGCAGTTCTCTACCCCAGGTAGACACCAAGTGGAACACACATATACGGGGGGCGCTTGCAGCCATGATCCTCCTCCCCCCCACACAAACCCTGGATATGTCATGAAAAGAGGGCTGGTGCCACTTATTGCCATCCATTCATTCAGGACCGGCCCATCCATGAGACCAACTGAAGCGGTCGCCTCAGGCAGTGGATTGATGGGGGGGGGACCTATCTCTGCCCGCCTCCACTGCTCCTCAACTGCCTCTGTGCTTGCAAGTTTCACCATGCATGTGTTTTGCATTGCAGTATTTCCATTTATTTTCACTGTAAACTGTTTTGGCATGTGTGTGGTGTTTTTTTTTTTACAGTGGTATAAAAAAGTGCTACAACTAAATAAGGCAGGAGTACAGAAAAGTAGTGACACAACAGATGAAGGTGAAAGCGGCAGCAGGAAGTCAAGGGAAATTAAGGGGTCTCCGCCTGGCTGGGCATCCCTGGGGAGAGCCAACCCCACCAAGGCAACCCTCCCTCTCCCTGCCTGCACAGCGAGGCGCCTGGAGAAGGGCCTCCAATGAGGCCTTGGACACTAATGACTGGATGATTATCTGAGAACCATTTATCGACCTGGCCACTGCTTCCCTCTGCTCAATATTCACACAGGCGGGCTTGATCCTTCGGTGCACTGACCACTGGGCACTGTTGCCCCCTCCCAGGTGCAGACAGATTTCCAATGTTTCAATACCTGTTTGCATATTTAATTCACCAAGTGCTTCTGCAGTCCTGGGGAGGCATTCTAGCCCCCAACGAGTCTGGTGAACCCCCAACTGGCAATCAGGGCTTCACCGGTATGGGGTGACCATACCGGTGGCTGCATTGGCCAGCATGTGCTTAGAGGGTGGGAAGAGGTCGACTGGAAAGCCGAGAAACAGGTGTGCTTCTTGAATGCACCGGTTCAGGTCGGGCCAGGTCTGCCCACCTGGCTCAGGTGTACCAGTCAAGGGCCTTCATCTCATCTTCTTCAGACAGGTCCAGCTTCCTGGCCTGGCCTGATTAGATGCCCTCGTCCGCCATCCACACCGGTTTGCTGGCACCCAGGCAGACTCTGCAGGGCTGTTCAGGCATTACACTGTAGCCGCACACATGTGCCAGACATGCAGGCGTGGGGTTGTCTGAATGGCTGTGCACACCCTGGCCCACTTCAGAGGGGAACTGGAGGACTCGACTCTCTCAACACAGGGGGCAGGCTGTGCATACTGATGATGCGCATGCCTTCACTGGCCCACATGCGTCTGCTTAGGAGTAAGGCCTGCCGAGTTCAATAGGGCTACTCTAGCCCACCGCTCTCCTGTTCTCTGTACGTCCTCTTTCACTCTCTTCCCCTCTTCCTTTTTGAATCCAGGAAGTTGACAGAGGAGGGCAGGCGGGGGCTGGCGGCACCCACTGCCCCACTCAGCTTGCTGCCTCAAGGCAACCGTCTCCCAGCCTGGGTCCTGATCCCTTCTCTGGGATTTTATTACACAACCCCCTGTGTATGGCCTACAGTCTGTCAGCGTGGAGGCTGCACATGATGGAGACCCTCTCTTAGACACCCCCACTGCCCAGAAATGGTCCGACCCCTTCAGCCAGCAGAGCCAAGCTGCCCATCTCCTCACTCTAATTGCCCAATAATTCACCCTAATGGCCCTGTCAAATGAAGGAACCCCACAGGTACGGCAAGGCAGCCTGCAGATCTCCATCTTCATTAGCCCACGAAAAACAGTCATCACTGTGTGTCTTCTCCCCCCCCCCCAAGCAGGACCATTCCTTCAGCCTATTCCACACCCCCTCCCAGGATGTGCCACTTTCATGCCAACAAACCAATCTGGCCTTTTGCCTGTGGCATTGCAAGGCACAAAGCGGAGGCAGATTCTGCTCAGGGAGCCCCAACCTTCCAGTCTTTGGGTCAGGAAGCGCAAGGGGAGTGGGGGGGGGGCTCACGAAACAGGACACGACAAATGCAACTTCGCAGGCGACTCTTCGGGAAGCTGCCCCTGTTTTGTACTAGCCTGGCTCTCTCCACCCTTAAGAGCGTCAGAAGAGCCCTGCTGGCTCAGGCTAAGGGCCCATCTAGGCCAGCTTCCTGCGTCTCCCAGTAGCCCAACAGATGCCTCCGGGAGCACACAAGGCCACAGGGTCCCCGTCTACCCTTCTTCCTGCTGTGAAAAAAACAAACAAAGAAAGAGCTGGAGGTCCCTTAGGGAGGGAGCACGCGGCGAGGCCGTTCCATTGGCCAGGGCAACTCCGTTATTGCGACTCCGTGCCAGGGTCACCATGCAATGGACTGGCAGCCACCCTCCCCCGCCTCCCCTGTGTCCAAAAGCTAATGAGGAAGGACACTGCGACAACAGGGAGGTGGCCGCTCCCAGCCACCAGGCCCAAATGCTGCTGCCAGCCACTTGCGCCCAAGCCCCAAGGCAGCAGGCGGCCAAATCCGGCAACCCTCAGCCTGTCTTTCCTGGCTGTGTGTTGAGTGCAGGCAGGGGACCGGGACCGACAATGGCGTGTGCGCGCACGGGCACTGCGACCTACAGACTGGCTAGGAACGCAGGAGGGAGGCATCTCCCACCAAACAGGGGCTTGACTCGCAAGACAGACCACAGAAGCGGAGGCATTTCTCCCACCCCCACCCAGCGGCACTTTACGTGGGTCGCCTCAGCCTTGCGCTGTGCTGGAAGGAAAAGCCAACCCAAGGCACAGCGGTGCCACACCGACTGACTTTGATGGATCACGGTGACATTTCCCACACCAATTCCACATCCTTCCCCTTCTTATGAGCTGGACAGGACTGCAGAAAAGAAGTGGGGGGGGTCCAAGGGGGCTGGTTGGAAAGAACAAAACGCCATCCTAGAGACGCTCCAAACAGCACTCGGGAGAACACAGCGGGTGGGAAAGCATCCGCGTCTCCAGAGCAGGAAAGCCTCTCGCAGAGGCTGCGTTGGGTGGGAAGCTGCCCGAGACCAAGCCGTAGGGCTGGCGTGGGAGGTCGCCCCGTTTGGGCACTGGCCAAGGTCCATGCCTAGCAGAGGGCTGACCCGGCCAGGCCAACGCTTGGACCTCAGCGCTGTTGGCAGCGATAATGCCCAAGGTGCCATTGGGGGAAGAAAGGGCAGCAGACTTTGCCCCAGGACCACCACATCTAGCTAGTAATGCTGAACACTGGCTGGCAGCGGCTCTCCAGCACTCCAGACAGAGAAGGGCTTTCCCAGCCCTACCTAGTGAGGCTGCCAGCAGCAGCACCCCAGAGTGCCCTGCTTGAGTGACGCTACGCAACTGCCTTTGTCGTAGCCAGGGTGCATTCGAAGACAACACGGTGGCTCTCCAGTTAGTGGCAGCAAAGGCAACCATCGTGGGCAGAAAGGGAAGCCGGGTGCAGCCTCTTTGGGACAGGCAAGTCAAAGGCTCTCCCAAGAGTTGGATTCAGGAGCCAGGCATCAAACGGGGGGGGGGGGGGGGAGAGAGATAACAGCCAATCAGAGCATGCCCAGGCCCACGTGATGATGGCTCAACAGAGCACCATCGTGACTGGGCTGGATTGAGGACTTTCCCAGACTGCTCGGGTCCAATTTTATCCTGGGGCTCAGCCCTAGAACAGGCAACTCACAAAACAACAGTACCTCTGAGCACCCGCACAGTGAGTTCCAGCTCCCACACTGCTGGGCTTCCAGGGAGATGAAACACACACATATGGGCACCCCTTTTGAAATTAAGGACCACCAAGCCAACATGCTTGACTTTCAGTTCGCGAAAAGCTTTCTGCAAAGCAGCAGATCATGACTGAGTTTCCCTGCAGGGTTTAAGTGCCCCGGCGAATTTTACACTACTTAGTAATCGCTTGCAAGCTAATTAAAACCAAGTTAATTAAGCCATCTGTAAAGCCAGGCTTAATTTTAACTGTTCAAGGTGCCCAAACCCAGAACGGTGAGAGAGACATGGGGCTACCTCATGGCAAGAGAGCCATAACCCACTCAAAGATGAGCTGAAAGTTTCAGTAGCAAGGGACAATTATATCAAGTTACTCTCTCTGATGTAGTTTTTCCAGGGAGAAAACATACACTTTAACCTTTTAAGGCTCAGACCCACTCACACAATTTTTAATTTCACATGTCCAACTTTATATCACTTTTTCCCAATTTCTCTCTTTTCAATATTTTTAGACACACAAAAGGGAAGTTTTGATTACAAGCTTTTGTTTTTCCAAAGGACCAAGTCTGTGGCTTTAGGTTAACTCTTGCTGTGCCAGGCAGCACTTTCCAAGTGCTGGTCATTAAATCAGTTTTGCACTTAACTTTTCCAGGTTCCTTCTTTAAACCTGGAAAGGCTCTTTCATCAAGGGAGCAGCATGATGATTTAAAAAATGTTCCGTGGAGGAAGAAATAGAGTGATCAGTTCCATTTCTCCCTCAGACAGGAAGCAGTATGAACAGTATAGTTCCCGGATAATATTCCCTTCAGCTAGTTGCAAGCCATAAACTGCTTGCATAAACAAAATTGCAGCGGCAGTCTGTTGCTCTACCTTCCCGCATCACTCACAAACTTATACACTCTTAAACAACAGAGACACATAAACAAGAATATACATAAATCACGTTTGTAAGGAAATGGAGAGGGAGAGAGAATTCATTCACACACCAGCACTCTTGCACTGCGCTCAGCTGAGAAAAGAATTTCGTCAGTTTCCGACAGCTTCTCGCTCATTCACCTAGTGACAAGGCCTGAAAGGTGAAATTATTCGCCCTCCTCAATACTCAGGATCTTCCAGTACAATGGAATTCTACTTCCTGCTGTCCTAGGGACGTCTCACTCAAACAATCACTCACAAGAAATCCCCACCTCTTCGCATTCTCACAAGGGGGACAGAGAAGAAGTCTAGGATGGTCTTTGAACTGGACACAAATTCAGCATTCTGGCCTGCTGTTCCAGGTATATTCTTCCAGGACAAGAGCCAATGTGGCGTCCCCCACATTGTGATGGTTTTGAACTCTGGGTCCAGTCCCTTGGCCCTGGATTGGCCTGGTGGTTGTGGCCAGGTCCAGAGAAAAGAGAGAACTGCTGCAGCATTTTCACACACAATAGCAGCAAATCAAAGAAGACTCCCAGCTTGCAACTGCGGTAAAAGCTTTTGACCCTGGGGGAGGAAACTGGTGCAACTTTTCTTTGTGCCCTGGGTTCCAAACCAGTCACCTCTTACCGTCAGGCCAGGACGGTGTTGGGCAGGAAGGACCTCTCTCTTTGGGGACGCAATCACACAAGTACACCTACTGGGAGGAGACAGGACCTTTCTTTAGGGGGACCCAGGCCCACCTGTCTATCCTTGGGGACCCAATCACCTGGGTTAACCTGTCCCTTCCCCACATTCGAAACGGACAACCAGTTCCCTGTGGGGTTGTTTATGAGCAATCTCCTTCTAGTGCCTACCCACCTGCCTATCGCCACTGCGTGGACACTCGGCCACTGGCTGACCCCAGACCCCGCCATGCTTTCTCACAGCGTGAGGAGCGCGAGTCTGGGAACCGGGCACTTCTACCCGTCCTCCACCTTTTTGCCTTGCGACATGGGCCGGTGTCCTATAGACTTTTACTGCCGGGTGGAGTTCCCTGGAAATTGCTTAGCTGACTCTAAAATCGCAACATAAAAACATGAAACACACAGAAGGCACAAAGAAGACAAAACACTGATTTGGTCACCCAGGTGGTGTCGCTGGATTTGTAATGGGCAAGCCTTGCTGCCAGCACGGGGCCAGGTTACCTGGCAAGGCTCCTTCAACGGAAGGATGTGCACTGTGTTGCTCCAGAGCCTGAAGCTGTGGCCGGAGAATCAGACAGGTCCCATCTGGGGTGCCAAACGGTTGCCGACAAAAATCCCACGAAACGTCAGCGTGCCTAACTGCAAGAAAACAGCCAACCCCAGCAAGCAACAGTCTCATGATTCACTCTTTATTGAAGAGTATTATTGTGCACCAGCAAGAGAGCAACTGAGAGCAGCAGCCAGTCAGCTCTCCATAATCATCACAGTCCCGTTTTTACATTGTCAGCTCAAGCAAAGTCGATTCAGCAACACACTTCCAGTAGCATTCAGTGTAGCAAGAGACAGTGTTTTTACCAGTACTAAATGCCATTTCATGTTACTTGTCAAACACAGTCAAATTATCAACGATTATTTTATACTGAATCCTGTAATCAAACATCAGATGCCAAATACAACGCAAGCAAAGATGGTTCAGCAAAACACTTCCAGTAGCAAGAGACAGTGTCAGTACTTTTATCAGCAAGACGCAGTTCGTACACCCTGTGCGCATCTCCAGTGCCTGTCCTTCTACCCATTTAGCAGTGTATCTGCCCATTTACTCATTCCAGGATCATCATAAAGAACAGCTTGACCAGTGGCTTTCGCCTTTCTAATAAAACACTCTATAAGCGACAGTCATTATTTACCGTATTTTTTTGCTCCATAAGACGCACTTCCCCCCCTCCAAAAAAATAGGGGGAAATGTTTATGCGTCTTATGGATCGAATGCTAAAAAAATGTAAAAAAATTACTTACTGGAAACCGGAAATGGCTGAAAATAGCCATTTATCGCCGAACTGAAGATTGGGGAGGCCTGCAGAGGGTCGCGTAGGCCTCCCCAAAGTCCCCACAAGCCCCGGTAAGTAAAAATATTTTTCCCTATTTTTAGCTCCATAGTACGCATGCGTCCTATGGTCCGATGCATCCTATGGATCGAAAAATACGGTAATTCATTTCCATCAGTACTAAATGCCATTTCATGTGACTTGTCAAATACAGTCATATTACCAACCATAATATTATAGTGAATCCTATAATCAAACACCAGAAGCAAAATACAGATTTCCAAAAGTTTGAGGAAGCTTTTTGTAAATGTTTAGCATCAGACTCTGCAGAGGAGACCGGGGGGGGGGGGGGGGGAGAGAAGCAAGTTTGTTTCAGCTCTAATTTTCACATGTTATCATGCTGTCTGTGTCATGTGTCAAGGCCATCAATACAGGATAGGACACAGGAAAGGCACCACATGTACATTCCGGGTAATGCAAGTTTTACATTCGTGTTGCATACAGGATCACAGGGTACTCCACATTTTAAAAAATAATAAGTTAAAAATATTGTGCACGGAGGCATTCCAGATTGTCCACCCCAACTAGTGGAACTCCTATTCCACCATCTCTCTGCACTGTGCAATATCAACAGGGCCTTTCATTCAAGCATCTCTTTAACAGTCAAAGGGCACACAGAACCCTCATTCTGGAAGCAGAAACTAAAGCACAGACCCTGGAATCCAGAACCACCTCCACATGTTCTGCTGCCGTGGAACTAAACAAACACTCACACACAACCCTGGTTACACACCCATCCCATCGACCCACAATGTAAACAGCAGGAGTGGAAAAAAAGGCTTCTTGGACATTCTGCAGGCAAAAGGACCATGGGGCATCCGCATCTCCCCCACCCCACTCCACCCAGAGCAGGGGAGACACACAGATGCAATGGGGGAATGCCTCCAGTTCCTCAGGTGATCCATACAAGAGCTTTAAGAGAACTGGAAAGGCAGCAGAAGGGCAATTCTCCCGCTGCTCGCAAGCAGGCCTGGCTTACTGAAGACCATGAATCTGGCCTACTGGCTCATTTACCCCTACCAAATTTCAAGCAAGGCATAATAATGCTGCTGCTGCTGAACTTAACCACAGTTTTGAGGACAGCCATACAACCCACCTAACCACATTCTGCCCACTTCCGAGGTGTTTTAGAGAGAAACAGCTACAAAATCACGTACAGACTCCCAACCTTCCCAACTAGAAGCAGCCTTCCCACAAACACACCCTGTGCAGCCTTCCCACACACACACACACACACACACACACACACACACACACACACACACACACACACACACACACACACACACACACACACAGAACGAAGGGTGCACACAGCAGGTCTCCCCTACAGGGAGGGCACAAAACATACATTTCATCACCAAATCCTAGGGTCCCAGAGCCAGAAGACCCCCTGGCCAGCTCGACACCAGCACACCCCAAAATGCACCTGGATCCGGACTGTAGCATCCTCAAGCCGTTGCCAGCGGCTGGCGCCTGGCGCAGAAAAGAAGGGCTAACCCTTTCAGACAACTCGCGCAAACAAGCCAACTTAGTAACGCAGTCCAGGCCCTGCCATGAGCTGTTTGCCCTCCTGGGCACTGACTTCAAGAGGGGACTAACAGCCAAGCGGAGAAGACGACGAGCAACAGGCAGCCCTACTCACCGGTCTGGAGGGCGACAGCTTGCTGCACAATGCGGTCTTAGACGGAAGGCCTTCCCACGGAGGCTCCGGGGCTTCCCCCGGTGCATGCTGCTAGGCATTGCGGGGCGTCCCTGTGGCCAAGGCAGCTGCTGGATCAGGCCGAGGCCTGCCTCTGGCGCTGCTCAGCTGCGTAAAAGCGCGCAGGTGCGGCCTGAAGGCAAAGATCGTTTCGTGCCCTGGCCACCCGTCTGATCCTCCTGCATTCAGTAAGGATCATTCTGGAGGCCACCGTGGCTAAAAGTGCAGCAAGCTGGCGAGTCCTGAGTTCGAATGCCAAACTGCACCCCTGTCTCGAAGCCAGAGAGCCCTAGACTCTGGTCTCCAAGGCATCCTGCTTCCACCTCAACGCCACAGCTAACGCTGTAGGTAGGCCATCAATAGCCCCTTACACCAGAGGAGAACTTTCAGAATGGGGTGTGAAATAATGCCACTTGCACAGAGTTTTTGTGAGTTCACACTGACTTGCTTGTGAATTTGGAGGCCCTAGGGTTGCCACATGCAGTAGGGATCAGGGTTCCTGTGCTTATAACAAGCTGGGAGAATGGCAGCAGTGGCAACTTCTCCTGTCACCATATCTCCAGCTCAAATTCCCCCTTCAAGGTACAGGGCAGATCTCCTGTATTGGATCTGGCAAGCCCCATTTCTGCTCGCAGCTCCTCTTCCCTGTCTCTGATACAGTAAAAGCAGGCTCCCTTTTCTTCCTCTCCTCCTCAGAGGTACCAATTAGTTACCTGATCTAATTACAGTAATTGCCGATACATATATTATACACCCCACTTTGCAAAAATGTCTGCTAATTTCTTGGCATGCATGCTGAGCAATTCTGCCTGCACAAATCCCAATCAAGATGGTGGAACCCTCTCACAAACAACTGGGAGGGGTGCCAACTTTTTCCCAGGTGCTGCTCCTGTGCACAGAAATCCAACACATGCAGCTTTTTCTGGTACAGAGACAAAAGTGGTAGGGAAAAGCTTCACCTGGAGGAAAATGGCATTCAGAAGGAAGTCTTGCCAAAGCTGGCCCTCCTTCTCTTTTAGGCCATGAGTGGCTAAGAGCAGGGTGAGACTTGCCAACTGTCAAACCAGGACCCTGTTGCCATCCCTTTAATAGCAATCTGAACTGCCGCAATTGAACAGGTGACTGCATCTATCTCTGTGATGGCAAGATTCACCTGGTGAATTTCTACAGACCAAACCTCTGTTAAAGAAATGGGCGCAGAAGCAAACCAGGCTGCTTGTTTTTCCTGATCAGTTGGAAACCCTAATCAGTATATTTGGGTGGGTGGGCAGGCAAGTGGACTGGTTTGCCAAGATGGAGAATGCCTGCCAACATTTCACAGATGACAATAGGGGGAGGGGGCACTTGGACCACCCTCTTCATAAAGTCCATTCCCTCCCCCAGTACACACCGTTGAAGGCTTCTTGTGCCCCGTAGACGTTCTGTTCGTTTACCCTGCAATGGCCTGTTCTCCGCAGACACAAAGGCCAGGAGGCCAATGGTGCTTCTAGCTAAAGACAGACGAGAAGAACAAACAATACATGGTCAACCATTCAAGAATGAGCCTCAGCAGCTGCTGTGTGCTGTGCGGCACCTGAGCGTTCATGCGCATGCATTTACCCACATATGTGCGGCAGACAGGATTGTTAGGAACATATGAAGCTACCACCGAATGAGTCAGACTCTTGGTCCATCTACTTTGGTATTTCCTGCACTGGCTGGCAGCAGCTCTCCAGGGTTTCAGACTGGGGTCTTTTCTAGCCCTACTTCACTGAGCCTCCTCAGCCTCCCCATCGAGAGCCTGAGATGGGAGCTGAACCCTGAAGAACGCAACCCGCCCAGGCTAGGCTGCTCCTGCCAGACTTCCCTTTTCTGCAAAATTCTGCGAGATCCACGTCTCCAGTCCCTGCTTGTTTGCAGGCCACACACCGCTTGCACAGCCCACCAGAATGCACGATCTGAAAAAACGGGGGAACCGCACTCGTTTCTTTTCCAGGGTGATCTCAGAATCGATTCCCCGCCATGCAGGAGAGGTGAAGGCTGGCCTGATGAATACCTGGTGCTGGAGGCTTTTTAAAAATACATCACCTGTTTGAGCAAGGGCCAAATAAAAAAACCCGACATTATGTAACCTGGCTCTGGCACATTTCTGAAAAGAAAAGTTCAACACAGCCTCCAGCTTGGGTGATGCAATGTTTGGGGCCGCCTTGCAAAGTTGGGGGGGGGGGCACATGGTGGATCTTGTTATTCTGCAACTGAATGGGCTGCAGCCCCAGCGTGTATTTTCACTCCTCCCAATTGTTAAGACTTCATGGTATACACATGGGGTGGGGTGGGGGGCGAGAGGGAGAACAGGGACGGAAGGTCTGGGGGACTTGACACCTTCAGCTCACTTCACTGTTTGGTTTTCTGCCAGTTCTGCTTTTTCTTGGATGGCTCATAGTTATATCCCCTCCCCCCAATTCATAGTTATTCCTTTTTTCAGGTAATTTGCACTCAAAATGGTTTTACAGATTAAATTAACTGCTTTTTCTTTGCTTCGGTTGTTAGCCACCTCCAACGCTTGAGCAGGAAGGCAGGGTAAAAATTCTTCTGCAAATCAAAAAGATAACTTTCAGCCGGAAAGGCTTCTTGTGCAAATGAGATGACCAGGAGCTGCATGAGAGCCTCCGCAACAGCTGTGCACAGGAGGCTGCCGGCCTGAGCCAGACCACTGGCTCATGTGTGCTGTTCTGTCAGCACTGACAGGCAGCGGCTCTTCAGCATTTCAGACAGTGAGGACTGGAGCCTTTCCCAGCCCTCCTGGAGATGTTGCCAGGGATTCAACCTGCCAGGGCCTTCTGCATGATCTCAGGCCCCACCGCTGAACACGGCAGCAGCTTCCCCCCATCACTGCATCTCCTTGCCAGCAACAAGTGTCTGTCTGTTAACGGCACAAAACTGCCCGTAAGCCAAGTGGCAAAATTTTGCCCCATATAAGAGGTGCCACTTTTTTTTAGAACCAGTGCCCTGAACTACAGTCTCACACAAAGATATATAACGGGTGAAGCTTTGAACGAGAGGACCACCTCGCTTGCTGAATTGCTGCATGTCCATTAAGAGCACAGGAGCAGGACTGGATGACAATATGGCAACCTTACATACAAAGATCTGCACACTCGGACACAAACAGGCTTAAACTGGCTTTTGTGCCTATGCGGAAAGGCACAAAATCCCCTTCAGGAAGAAATGCAAGTCTTCTTTTGTGGTCAAAAATAAGATTCCAGGAGGGTGGAAGGAAAGCCTGCTGTGAAATGGGAAGAAGGAATGGCGCTGGTATGAAGTCCCCAAGGGACGGCACGGATCTATATTTATATACGGCAGGCAGGTAAGGAGAGCAATTTTCCAGCTGTATAAAAATAGCCGGACTTTGGGTTCCAAGCGGGAGGGAAGCAAAGATTGTGCCATGCTTCTATCATCCATTCCGAACCAAAGGCAAAATTGGGCATATTCCAGAAACGGAGAAAAGGGGCTCAAAATGAAGAGCCTGACATGGCAGAGTCACAGGGTCTGCCGCGAGGGCAAACTGAGCTGGGCCAAACACAAAGGCTTCCTTTGGCCCCATTGTGCACTAAGAGTTGTTTTCTCTTCTTCCCAAGAGCAGTGGAGTCTCACGAGGGAGAGAGAGGGAGGAGTTGGCTATTTGGGGGGCACAAGCTGCCCCCTTCGAGCCGTCGGGCACTGCAAGAACATTAGTGAGTGACCAGCATTTCTGCAGCAAGTGCGTTAAAACATGAAGGGGAGACACATGGGCACCCCTGACACTTGGGAGGCGCATGGTGGGTGTAGGTGAGGGGGGGCACCTGTGAATCACTGCAATTCACACAAATGTGCCTTTCCCCTTTGCACAGGAAATCATTTGTCCATTGCTTTTTAGACTGTGAGCCCTTTGAGGACGGGGAACCACTGATTTATTCTGCTATGTAAACCGCCTTGTGAACTACTTTTTTGTTGAAAAACAACATATAAATATTCTCAACAATAATAACACCTACTGATTATTCTTATCATACATATTTTACATTCATACAGTACTTTCCAGCAGGCATAGGGGGGATTTCAGAGTGGCAGGATCCACTTGGTTTCCTCCTACGACCCCAAGGTCTACCAACCGGAGCGAAATAGGCAGCTGAAAGGGCAGAGACAATGACCCCTCCGCTCCACCCCAAGGAGGGCATCTAAGGTCGACCTGTGCGTATACAAGTACAAACTTAAATCTGAGTTACTCCAGATCAGAGGACTCTTAACAGCCTAATTGGAGGGGGGGGAACCTTTTGCTGCTGCCTGGGAGCCAGAAACTCCTGTCCAGCGACCAAACTAAGAGGTCCCAGTGACTCTGGCAGAGGGAGTGCGATTGTCCCCACTCATACCTGCAGAACGGTTTGCTGGTGTCTCCCTCTGATCTTTTCTTTTTCTTGTTTTTAAGTTGTGAGCCCTTGGGGGCAGAGAACTGTCTTCTCATTCCTTTCATGATGTAAACCACTTAGAAAACGTCTGTGTTAAAAAGTGGGTGTATAAATAATAATAATAATCTAGACAAGGGATTGAGGCCACAGGATCCTGTCAAAGATCCTGAGTTTCGGGTGAGGAGGAATTGGCACTGAGGACTCCTCGAGTTCTCAAGCAGATGAGGAAAGGGGGAAGCCTGTGATAAGGGCACAGGTTGGGGCAGGGGAGAGACCCACAACAGCCACTTGAATGAAGCATCAACCCCAGATAGCAACACACAAGTGTGCAGGGCAGTTTCCTGCCTCTCTCTGCTGTTTGTCATCTCGGTCCTACCTGTAGAGCAAACGCAGGTACCAAGTCTCAGGGAGGCCACAACGATGTCTGATCCGTGTGTTCCTCCCCCCCCCAAGACATCTGTATCCCAAATAAATGGAGCAGACCTATGTCCCTCTGCCTCCAGCTGAGGCTGAAACTGGAAGGAGGGGGACCCCCAGCCTGCAGGTGTGGGAAATCGGGGGCACAACTTGTGCTTGCCCACAGCAGGTGGAGGGGGGGGGTCGCACTCCATTCAGCAGCTCCATTGCAGATGCAGCCATTATCCCAAACGATCTGCTAGAGACATACATCAGCAGGCGCAAAAGGAAAATGTCAGCTATTTTCTGGTAAACGCCGCCAATCGCGAGACAAATTCCAGATGTCACCAGGCACAAAGGAAGCATTTTTCAACTGGCAAGCATCTTCGGATACTCTGCAGTGAAAAGGGCAGTTTGTAGGGGGGGGAAGGGGGAAATGACCCTCTTCGGCTTCAGCTGCTTTGACAGATGCCAAGACTCAGAGCCATCCATTAAGCCTCTGTAGAGAGGATCATCATGGCTGGAGAATGTAAATCGGGGCCCCGGAAAGGTGCTGGCAAGAAGCAGCAGCCTGTCTTCTCTACACTGGAAAACAGGAAACAAGTCATAGATCCGTTTTGACACCTGACGAGGGCAGCTGAGGGGTCTGCTTGCTGGACTGGTAGGTGTAACATGGCACTGCTTTGGCTAGACCTCGACTTGAGGACAGGGGCCTTAGCAAGTAGCAGGGAGAGAGAATAAGAGCGCGAGAGAGCAAATGTCGTTTAAAAACGTGCCACTGCTCCTTTGACATAGGGCCAGGCGTTGGAACAGCCCCTCAAAACTGTGTTGGGGAGAGAACACTGATTCTGAAGCCGCACCCAGGCGGAAGAGGCGAAAAGCAAAATGGGAACATTTGCTCCAGCGCTTCCAGGTCCAAACTCCGCAGTGGGCACAGACCCGAAGCAACAGGTTCGTTGGGCTAGTTGACCTCCTCCTCGGTCACCTCTCTGAGGAACATAAACGTTCACTCTCTGCAGATCCCACACAGAGCTCTGCAGCTGCTTCACTGCAGAGAAAGAGAGAGAACCCCTGGTGCTGCTGGATATGAAAAGCTGGATGAGGCCACAGACCAGCCTCCTCTGCTCTGCCTGTGCCGCCCATTGTTTTCCTCAGCCCTGAAACTTGATCTCCTTCCCGCTGGAGATGCTGCCAGGAGCTGGGCCGGGAACGTCTGGCATGCAAAGTATGTGCTCTACCACCGAGGGATGGCCATCCTTGACCCGAGTCAGACCACCGGTCTGCCTTCCCCAGTCTTGCCTACTCTGACTGACAGCAGTTCTCCATGGTCTTTCCAAGCTCTGCTCCCCACGTTCCTGTCCCTGGAGCTCCTGAGAACTGAGCCTGGGACGTTCTGCACGCAAAGCGGCTGCTCTGCTGTGGAGGGATGGCGGCCAGAGGCGCTGGGCATGGGTCTCGCCCCTCTGATCCATGAGAATGAAATGAGCCCTTACAAAACGGATGGAAATATATAAATAGGATTTTAGTTCAGCAAACTCAACAGTCCTCTACCATTTCTGTGCACACGCTCTGAACCTCACCCACGCCCACCTCCTCCTTCTTCCCAGCCACCGCCTCCCAGCCACTTTGGCCAGGTGTGGCAGTCTAGGCTCTCTGTGACAAAGCGGTTCTCCTCAGTGGCGGCACTGTGCTCTTTCCCGCCTTCCTGGACAACTCTTTTTCATGAACTTCATGAACAGGAGAAAGTCATCTTGTCACTCTGGCCGCGTCGCCTGGTTGGGGATGTTGTAAATAACCGGCCCTTGTGCCGACAGCTGTTGCTTGGACGGGGGAAGCTGCGCCACAGGGATCTTGGTGGTGGAGCGCTGATCAGCACAAGCCGTAGGAAATAAAGACGTGACTCTGAGGCGGAAAGGCTCTGGCGCCCATTTCACCACTCGTAGCGCAGGCAGAGGACGGCTTCGGGTCTGTCAGACCTTCGCTTTTCCCCGATGAAACGGCAGTTTCCTCAAGGCCGTGGACTTTGATAATCGACAAATTTATGGGCAGTGGGGCTGTGGATCTGAGGCGACGTGTGAGGCGCAGGGCTGAGGTGCAGTCTATCACCAGGCTGGCAGGTCACCAGGGCCGCACGTCGTTCAGGAGCCTGGCGGCCACAAGCCAGGCGCTTCTCGTCCAGGGCAGCCAGGTTGTACTCACAGAAGTCAATCAGCAGCTCCACTCGTTCGTGGAGAGAGAGAGACTTGTACCGTCTCTGTGCCAGAAAACAGAAGGCTTCCACAAAGGCATGCAGGCCCATCCCTGGAAGGAAAAGAACAGGGATGTTAGAAGAGAGAGGCAGGACTTCCTAACTCACATCTTCTGCCCTGTCAGCTCTGAGGATACTGTTCCCAGCAATTGGCTATGTGATGTCATGGAATGCATCCACTGGTTGAGCAGCTGCGACATCAAGGAATGTACACAAACATTCTAGCTCCTCTGAGGTGATCAGCAACGGACACTGATAAGTGGTGCAGCAACAGGAGGCTAAAATCCATCTAGATGAGCACAAATCTCCCACAGGGGCCTGCATGATACATAGGCAGGCTGGGATGTGGGGGGGAGCAGGTGAGGAAGGGGGGTTAGGCAGTGAGGTGGATAAGGGAAGCCATCAGTTAGAAGCAAGGAGCAGGCAAAGAGCAACTTCAATGCCAAAGACAGGCCTGAGAGAAAGAACAGGGGAGAGTCAGGGAATCGAGAGACCACGGAGAGAGAGGGAAAGCCTCAAACAAGGGCTAGGATTCGTATGAATAATGGCGAGGAATAGATCTGGACAGGTAAGGAGACCAAGAGACTGAGACAAGGTGAACTTCCACATACTTCTAAGGTCTTCTTGGGTAGGCAAACACTCCTGCTCAAGATGTGCAAGACAGATCTGGTGCCTCGTGGTTGATGCCCACATGGAATCGCCCTGAGAAGTATCCTCAAAGAGGAAAAGCTCCTGTAAGATTACAGACGGGGGAGGCGGATGTGTGTCGACATCAAGGGATGTCCTTCAACAGACGCAGCCATCTCTGACTCAAGAGCCCGGGTGCCCCTCTGAAAACCACCTATGCCGGTGGCTATGACTGCAGCACTCCATCATTTACTCTGCCCAAATTGTTACTACTGGATCATTTACCCCTTGTTTCATTCCTCATCATACTGTTTTATGAACTCTGATATCAAGCAACATGATATTTCATAGGACAACACCAAGGAATATTAAGGTGCAAAATGAACTGTTTTCCAGAACCTATGCACCAAATGAACTGAACTGTTACAGGCCATGTTTTTCTCAAAACTTTGGTTCAGGCCTGGAATGAACTTTTACCCCACAAACACACATCCTGGAAGAAGAAAAGCTAAACCCATCATGTCTCGTGGACTGCAACTTTTAATCCTTTACTCATGTTTCACAAATACGGGATTTGACGCCATGTAGTCGGCTTGAATAGTTTAATGAAGTTCAAAAAACCGCAGCGGGTTTCCCAACCGGGCAGCCGCTTGCAGCACAGACACATCAAACAGGTCCAAGGATCACAAACACCCAACGTTTCGTTCTGGAATCTCAGAACATCTTCCAGGGGTAGACAATCACAACGGATTGTAGGTGAAAAATTGTCCAAGTTCACCAGTTAGTCCGTATAAATCCACAAAAGCGCGGGAATCCCCAGTTACTCGAAAACCGGAAATGACCTGACATGACCGCACCAGCTGTCAAAAATTGCAATCAGCCGTGTTTCGATCTCTCCTCATGTCTCGATCTCCTTTTTTGTGTAGAATTGGAAGCCAAATACGGTTGGAAAGTGCTAAATCCTGCTGGCGATTCAAAAGCTTGCCAGTTTCTAGATGTTTACTGATCTCCAACGAGTGACGCAAAATTCTGGGGTTGTTTTCATTCTGCAGACACTTAGCGCTGCTAAAGCTGACCGAGTGTCCTTCTTTGAGAGCATGTTCAGCAATGGCCGATTGTTCAGGATGATTAAGTCTGTAAGATCTCTCGTGTTCAGACACTCTGGTGTTGATACTCCTGCCAGTCATCCCGATGTAATATTTATTACATTCGCACGCAATCGAGTAAACTCCTGCGTTCGATAGTGTCTCTCTTTTATCTTTTGGGTTTCCTAATGCTTGGGAAACCCTAATCAGTATATTTGGGTGGGTGGGCCTGGAAGATGTTCTGAGATTCCAGAACGAAACGTTGGGTGTTTGTGATCCTTGGACCTGTTTGATGTGTCTGTGCTGCAAGCGGCTGCCCGGTTGGGAAACCCGCTGCGGTTTTTTGAACTTCATTAAACTATTCAAGCCGACTACATGGCGTCAAATCCCGTATTTGTGAAACATTGGTATGTACTAACGGGCCATGAAAGCTACCAAAAAAACCTGAATCCTTTACTCATCCTTTGTTTCTGCATCTATGTTTACTTTTCTGAATGCAATTTCAGTAATTTGTAACTTTGTAACAAAATGATTATTAGACCTGTATGTTTGCATTAACTTGGGTAAACTCCAGTGTTGGGTGCAAGACATCTCTCTGGCACCAGTGTTTTACTCCATTTGCATGTTAGCTGACACATGAAGCAACAAAAGATTACCTACATCCTGCAAGGATTAGGGAAGTTCCTTTCTATTCTCATCCCAAGTTATCAATTTACACATCAAACATAGCTCCCCAAAGTTACACATTTATCCTGAATAAGCTAGCCTGCACGTAGCACCATCCCTAAAAACTCCTTAAAAAGGAAAGCTTTTTCCCTTACAATTTGTAACTCTTCTGAGTTTCCAAACCACCAACAGCTACGCTGGCAAGGCTCTCCTCTACAAGACAGGTAGTATGAAAGACCTCTGAAACCTCCCTTCCCCCCCTTCTCTCTCTATTCTTAGCTGTTAGGAATTGGGTTGTAAGAAGCAGGGACACCCAGAATTCTCTCCCTGACCCCCCCCCCCTTTCCTTTGCACCAAATACACTCTGCATTACAAGCAACCACCATCATCAAGACAGGAACACCTACACTATGTTTAAGACAATAGAAACGTATATTTCCCCTAAGAACCAGCTCTTTTGGTAACAAAATGTCCTGCCAGCCAGTGTAATTGCATGTTCCCTGGTTCTAGAGTTGTGGGAGAGGGAGAAAAACTCGTCCACCATACTTAATGTTAGAGATGTGAGATTCTGGGTAGGGGCCCTCTGTACACAGGACTCTGCTACCCGAACGCTTGCAAGCAGGATCAAGCCAAATGTGGCCATGCTTGAGCAAGACTGCGTTCACCCTGATGGAGCAAGCTATCATCTCCCCTTCTGCCTGCTCCCAGGTGCCCAAAATGTAGTTTGGGGCGGGAGAAGGCGATGTGACAGAAGTAGAGGGCAGTAGCCCTCCAGCAACCCCAGCAGTGAAGTGACGCTCTGCAGAGTTCGGACTCTTTGGGGTACTATGTGAGAGCTCCCACTGATCACTCACAAGCCCTAACCTCAGGGATTCCTGTGCATCCCTACCGCGTGTGATTATATAAGCCTCCTACACACACACACACACACACACACACGTCTGGCACAGTGAAGGACAAGCACTTAAGGATAACAATTTTTAGATAAGCCTTCAAAGGACACATAATTTATTTTATTTTATTGCAAACTCAATCTAGGCTTATTGAGGCGGCAGGGAAAAGGCCTCTTTTGAAACAGAACAATTACACTCTGAAGGATAATTTCCCTCAATGGACGGTGGCAATTGGGGTCACCCGTGAGGTGGGTGGCGGAACGGCTGGCATAGAGCCCGCCAGGTTTATCGGAGCGCAGCAGCTGCCAATTCTGCACGTTCACGTTATCAGTCATGGTGAAGTAGAGTGGGAGGGGAAAAAACAGAGGTCTGTGTCATCATTGTCCTCCCTCCACTCGTGACCCATAAGTGACACTTGCGAGGAACTTTTAAGAAAAGAATTAAGTTAGACGGGACGGGGTAGAGACACCCTAGCCACTGTCGGATAATTTAACAGCTGACAGCCGGGTCAAAATGGAAGCCAAGTCGTTCAGAAACATAATTTATTTGTTTAGCTATGTAAACCGCTTTGCGAACTACTTTTTGTTGAAAAGTGCTATATAAATCTTCTTCATCATCATCATCAGGCCCCATTTAAAAGGCACAAGACTGGTGTAGAGGTCAGGATCCGAGGCTGAATCTCCTCCGAGCCGTGAAGCTTGTTGGCTGACTTTAGGCCAATGACTCTCAGCGTAACCTACGTAAACAGGGTCTTTGCAAGGATAAGGGGGGGCTGCCTTGGAGAGGGAGTAGTCAATGACTCAATCTCAGCTCCATCTACAGGCAACTTCTCTGGTCGCAGATGTTCCTCTGCCCTAGTCTGAACCTTTATTTGATCTTAAGTGTTTACTAATTGACAGATTGAATCATTCTTGGCTTGTTCAACTTGCTGCTTGCTGCATGTCACAGAGACAGAAAAGCAACATGCATATTCAACTTGACTTGTCCCTAAGGTTGGTGACGAGGGTGGGGGACGGACGGCACCTTCTTGGTGGCTCATCTTTGGTCCAGGGACCTCTACCCCCACCCCATACCAATTCCCGTAGTGAGTAGCATGCAAAACAAGTGCTTTGTGGCAAAGTAACCAGTAGTCCAAAGCTGAACCTCATGGCGTCAAAAATACCAGGGTCACTCATAGGACAGGCACGGGGTAGTCCGAGAAGACGTGAAACATTTCAGTCAGCTCATTTGAGTTGAATGTGTTATTTTTATAATACTGTGGGGTGACTTGTGGGGGGGGGGGGCGTGCATTATGATGTAAACAGGAAGCAGATCCTTGGAAATGCCATGACATCATAGCAGCACAGCCAATGGTATTCAGGGAACAGAGTCCCAAAGGCAAGCGGGTCACTCTGCCTCCCCACAGCCCTCTTTTTCCAAAGTGCCTGTGGATGATTTCTCAGAGAAAAAGAATGACAAATGCCCCCTGCCCTCCAAAAGGCTTCTCTGTGTTTTGGTGCAATGAAATGCGTTCCCTGTTGTGGGGAGAGGGGAATTTATCCAATCCCCCAGCTGATGAGGCTTCAATTTCCATTCCCAATTCCCCAGTATAAAACTCTTCCATGGCTATTAAAATAAAACCCATCCATTACAATTTTTAATAAAACCCGACAATTAAAATCAGCGTAAGGGATGCAAAACGAGCATTTAAGGCTTCCCGTCGTTCAGGTTCATCAGGATCCAGAACACATATTAAAAACCTGATGGGGAACCAAAAGGAAGAAGGAGTCCCTTGTAAAATAAATGTCATCGTTTCCGAATGCGGGTTTTTAATTCTGCCTTTTCACACACGTCTCTTTTTATGGGCCCGCGGCGTGAGGCCGTTTAAGCTCCTCTCGCTTCGGTGAGGATTTATCACAATTCGCACTGCAAAGTGCCAGGCGCCTGTGGGTGGATCGTACTTCCCTCAGCACGTGCCTGCGAACTGCATTCACCTGAATGAAAACTCTACCCGTGTGCCAAGGGACACAGCTCTGTTCTGCTGGCATTGCTCACTGAGATGGTGAGCGAAGCCGGCTGCCCCAAACCTGCCCCTCTCACGGCTGAGGCCTGTTCTGTTGACGCAGCATGCCAGGCCAGGTGGGCTCTTGGCCAGGTCCGGCAGGTCTCCCCTCAGAATTTTTGACCTGAAATGTGAGAGGGTCCTGAGACTACCCCCTCCGGCTCACCGTTTTTTGCCAGTGGAGGAGCTGTCCTCTGGTTGGGTAGTGACTGGCATTTTGCACCCCCCCTCCCCAAAATTTCTGAGGATGATGCTGTGTCGTATTATTTAAGAATAAAAATTCACAATCCCCAGAGAGGAGTTCTGGGGATCAAAAACGGTGTGCACCAATTGGCCAAAGGAGAGGTGCTCCTGTCGCTAAAATCTCCAAATTTCATTCCTTGGAAACATGACCCAAACTCTCCCTCCTTTACCCACCCCATTTTCTGATAACACCCTTTGGGTGTCTTTGGGGAGAGAAATATGAGAGGCAGCAGCCGACCGGAGGAGCACTGATGCTGCTGGCAGGGCTTGTGTATTTGGCCTCCTTTCGCTCCCCTGAAAATGGGTGAAATCCCACCCCTTCATTTCGCTGTTTCATTTATCATTCCCAAGGGTCTTCTGGGGGAAAAATAGCACCCTTCCTGCTGGCTGTGGTGCTGTTTCCAGTGGGAAAAAAGTGAGTGGGGGGGCAATTTGGGGACATCACCCACCCCTCCCACCCAAAAAAACAAAACGGAGCTGAAAGTTCTTGGAGGAGAACTAATGGACTGGCTGGGTGAGACCAAGGCTTGACTACCCCAGTATCCTGCTTCCATTTCTGACTGGAAATCAAAGGCAGATTTGATCTAGCAACATAAGGGGATCCAGGAAATGTGTGGACCAGATGGATGGTGTGTGGCTCAGAGAAAGGCACGCAGCTTTCAGGGGGGAGGGAGAGGAGGGGAATTCTGTTACCCCAAACAGAATGCAAATAAATATTTTTCTCATCACCCACACTCTGGTCAGCAAAACAAAAAACACTGCGCTAATAAACAAACCGCGCGCACACACAAATCTGCGTTCGCGGCATTCCATCAACGGATTCTGCTTCTCTGCATGAATTTAAGAAGGAAACCAAACAGCAGAAGAACAAACAATGGGCCAGATGGCAATGCTTGTCTGAAGCTATAAACATGGGGAAACAGCTTCCTGTTGCGCCTGCTTGTCCATCAAATGAAATCCACAAGGGGGACATTTCAGCTACCTGAATGCCACTGCTAGGGGATTCCTCCCCCCCCCCCCCCCCCGCTTAACTCTCCAAATGCCTCAGCAAGACTGCTGGCCCAGCTTTTCTGAAACTAATATGGATGCTCTTGTCCTCAACAGGTTCTGGTCTCCACCTCACCCCACCCCTTGGCCTTTCTCCCACCAACAAAGCTGCACAGAGTTTGGCTGTCACCGGCAACTGCTCGGGGGTCTTCCTCACTGCTTAAGTGAATTGGGCTGTTTAAGGATTTTTTTCCTTGATAAAAGAAAAGTTCTTAATATCGCCCCATTTACCTCTTTAGAGCTAAGAGTACCAAGTTATTTTTCCTTTCCTCCCCCCCCCCCCCCGTTACAAACACAAAACTAAAGCTTTGAGAACTGTGCAAGGAAGAGCCTGATACCTTGAGGTCAGGGCACCAATTTGGGGAATGGGAGCAAGTCGTAAAAGTGCCGGTCACCTCTAAGGCCAAAGGGAGGGAGCCACAGACAGACAGTCACATGCACGCAGAGGCCTGTTCCATCCAGGAGGTTCACCTTCGTTCCTTCTGCTTCCAAAAGTAGAACGGAGGGGAAGAGGAAGCATGGAGGAGAGCAGCTGGCTAGAGGTTGGAGGCTGGATCTCAAAAGAGGGACTCCCTGGCTCAAACCTGCATAGTCCACAGACCTTGGTGTCGCTCGTGACCTCCTGGGACCAGCCCGCTTTTACACATTCCAGAGCGACAGCTTCTGTTAGCAGCCTGAAAAACCCACAAAGTGGATCTCGATCCTCTCTCCTGCGGGTATAAAATGGAATTACCTGCATCTCTCTGGTCTATTCCGAGGCCACTGCTTCTTCGAGTGATGTCGATGTAGAGAATATCTGCAGCAGCCATGCTGAAGCCGCTGTTGCTTAACTTGGAGTTTCTGGAAAGGGAGAAAGAGACAAATAAGATGAGGTGTTTTTTTGTCTGAAGAAAGGCTGGTCCTGGTGGGGACAGAACCAACGAAGACCCTTCGAAGGCAACACCCACTGCTGTAAGCATCGGGGCCGAGAGAGCAAGGCAGAAGCGCAGCCTAGAGGAGCTGCCAAGGGCTGAACCTGGAACTTTTGGCACACCAAGTGGCTCTCCAGAGTTTTGGGAAGAGAGATGTCTTTCCCAGCCCTACCTGGAGAAGTTAGAAAACTGCACCTGGGACCTTTCGCAGGCCAGACTGGTGCCTGCCACTGAGCTACGGCTGACCCCTATAATAATCCCTTACATGCTGCCTTCTTCTGAGTCCGGCCCTCAGTCCATCTCTCTCAGCACTGTCTACTCCAATGGCTCTCTGATGCCTCCTATCACCTGCTCCTCCTGCATGCAGAGCAGCAGCCCAACTGCTACAACTGGCCTTCAGAAAGGTCTCCAAAGGCCTCACCTGATGAACGTCCGGAAGCCCGTCGGCCCCAGCTTCGTGGTCTCTTTCACGCCGAGGAAGCGGATGAAGAGAGCCGCGATGCGGTCCACCAGCCGCAGGTAGCCAAACTGCTTGGCATATTTTGGCAAGACCTGCTTCAGGCACACGGCCGGCATGCTGGTCTCTGGGTTCCTGCTGGGCTCGAAGTCCAGTTTTTCCATTGATTCGTCTTCCAGCAAGTCTTCTTTGTCCTCTGGTGTGGGCTCAGCTGGCTGGGATCTGCAGTTCAAACAGCAATACAAAACCTGGATCAATACATCCTGTCATCCCTTCTCCCAAGAAGTGATCCTGCCCATCCATTAACACCCTGTCGGTGTTCGTTATCTCAAAAGCCCAATTTCAAGGATTGAGGAAAGAAACGCAGTGCAAACATTTACTCAGACTGAGAAGAAACAATTGTGCACAATGCAGAATGGCAAGAGGCAGGGAGGGAAGTGTCAGCTGAGGTTCCACTGGCATCCTTTAAAATAACCCTATCCATTTGCTGTCTTTCGAGGTCTTATATAGTGTTGGGGGTAAGAAGTCAAGGTCTCAGGTGCAAGAGGCGATGGATGATCCCACAGCCCACACTGCTTTGAAGATGACCCACCACAGATGCACACACAACCCACAGCAATGTTTTCTGTAGGTCCCAGGTAGGGATGTGTGGAACCCCCACCCTCCTCCACAAGAAAGTCACTGCGAAGCATTTTACTTCCCTTGACATGTCTGGCTTGTCCTGCCTGTGGAAGAGCCTCCCACACTCTCCTCTGAACTTTACTTAAGGCCACATGTTGTGGCAACTCAAGTTTACCTGGTAATGCAGGTACCAAAGCAGAACTGGGGGTGGGGGACAAGGTGGACATTGCTGGGAAGGTGTTATAGCAGTATAAGGCCAGGTCAATTCAAGCCACCTGCCTTATTCACAGTGGTACTTCTAGTGAGTTCTGGATGCAATTAGTTAAGGAAAAACTACTTACCTAAGTAGGTCCACCCCACCCACCCACACCCAAACACACACCCCTAGAAAGCTAGACTTTGGTTAGAGGAGATCTGCACACTCCTGAACTTTGTTTTGCAGTGAAAACTGGCCTGGGTGTGTGTGTGTCCCAGCATCTCCTTTCACTGGCGATTCGCTAAATCAATCCCACTTGGAAGGCCCCATGACGGTTTGGCTCAAAGTTCTAGCAGCCACCTGCCATTCAGCAACCGCCAGGGTAAAATGGATGATGTCACTCCCGCAGCAGTGAAAACACCCAAATGCTTTTTGTTTTTGAAACGTTGCACTAACCATGGCTCAGAGACAGGAAATTCCTAGCCTCCTGATTTCCTTTGGATCTGAACAAATGACACACCCTGATCAGTGGTGGTTACTGAAAGAGTGCGTTGATGGAGGAACAGACTGATAGCAGCATAATTTCACCAAAGCTGACACCAGGAGCTGCATCTACACACTCAAAAACCATTGTATGAGTGAGGGGGGAGGGCTGGGGGAGCCAAGGGCAGCAGCAAGGGATGAATGCAAGCAGCTACAGTTTCACCGTGGACACGGGAGCAGAGAGTGTGCCAGAGGGCACACCGAGACTCTCAAGGGGAGATTGCTTGTGTTGACAAGCTTCTTTTTCTGAGCCCCAGGTGGGCCACAAGCTGGCACATGGTCCAAAACAGACAGGTTGAGATCCAGATGAGCAAATAAGGAGCAGACATACAGTAGGTGTGTGATCAAAACCAGGCAGGGGACAGAATCCAAAAGGAGCAAGGAGCAGGGAAAGGAGGCAGCTCTTTGGCAGTGGACAGAACATTGGAGTGCAAGACAAGCCCTGCTGGAGCAAGCCAAAGACCCCTCTGGCTTAGCGTCCTGTCCCACACAGAGGTTCGCCTCTGGGAAAGCCACAAGCAGGAGGAATCTGGCAGTGTGAACACTCATGATAATACTAACCAAGTCGGAGCACCTGGAGAATTTGGAAATAGAGATGGAGAGGGCAGGGGGAGGAGGCTGCTCCGCCAGAACAATCAAGGGCCCAACGCTTGGAAAGACCTGCTGGTCGGAGGCCGGGGACAGGGGACGGGACCTGAGCCCTCTGCCTTCTTCACAAGCTCTGCAGAATTAAACCCTCCGAGTGACACAGCAGAGTCAGGTTAAAGGAATAAAGGTCAAACACAAGGAAGCGCCCATGGAGCCACCCGGAATAAAAAGCAGAGCTTCATTTACATACTAATGTCTGACCCCATACATTCAGTCCTCTGATTCTGTGGCGGGTGACAGATCTCCCTTCAGAAGGGATCACCAGCAGAGAAAAATATTAGCGACTTCTGGAAGAGGAGGAGGAGGAAGGAAGGAGGGGGAAAGGGGGGAAGAAATTTCAATTTGAACAGAGCTTCTGAAAATCCAAGGCTGCTTATCTTCTCTACATGATTACTAATTTATTACTGTTTTTCCCCCTGTCTTCCCTGTATCCTCTCCGTTCTCAGTGGCCTTAATCTGTATGCTAATACACTCCTCTCACTGGGTTTTTTGTGGTCCCTCCGCTACGTTTCCAACTGCTAATTAAAGGCGCCGAGATGTACAACTGTGGGGGTACCGGCAGCCCAAATGGCAGCTGTCGAGTTCAAAGCTGAGCAGAGGCCTGAGCTGCTGTCGGAAGGCAGGCAAAAAGTGCTCGCTTAGGATATTTCGCTCTCGGGTGGGGGGGCACAATGGGACAGGGCTTTATTTTGCAATTCTTAATCAGCTGGCTGTCACTTTCCCCTTAATAAAAATGGAAACGAGCTGTGCGGGATCGTAAGCTATCCCTGTAACACACACATTCCGGTCTTGGCCAAGATTCGTTAATAAGCACAGCACACGGAAAGGACACGGAAACGGTTGCCGAGCAACCCCGTGGGCTCCTTCACAAATGGGCTTCTCTCCCTCCTCTCTAACCATGATACGGTATTGTGAACAGAGTGCCGGGTTAGGACTGGGGAGACGCGAGTTCAAATCTGTAACCGGTCGCAATTCTCACTGCCCTGAGCCACCATCTCTCAGTCTAAACCACCTCCACAGGGCTATTGTGAGGATAAAAGGTGGGGGAGCTCCGTGGAGGAAGGGATGGATCAACACACAGTGAAGGGCATCCGCTTCTCACATGAGCCTGCCTGCAAGTGGTGAGCTCCTTCCCGCATCGCCTGCCACATCTGAGGTGTGAGTGGCTGGGAAGTGGGAGCGGGCCTCTCCATGCCTGTGGGCAGAGCAGTGGAACTCCCTGCCTAGGGAGGCTGGTCTCACCCTCCCCCCCCCATGATTTTCCACTGTCTAGCAAAGGCATCTCTCTCCCACCAAGCTTTTGATAGTTTTAAACTCTCCACTCCAGGGACCTGACCTCCACTGCAGGACACCCACCGTCTCTTAGCCTGTTTCAAACTGCTTTAAGTTCTAGCGTCTTAATCATGTTTTGTTTTTAACAAGCTTGAAAGCCTCTTGGAACATTTCTTTAAATGAACAGAGTATATGTATTTCGACTTATTAAACAAACAAACAAACAAACAAACAAACAAAGAGAGAGATGCAAGGATCACAAGAAGACAGGCTATTTCTAGAGCAAATCTGCTGCTCAAGGGCGCCCTCTAGGCTGCAATGCTAACCTTCTGAGAATTTCATCAGCTGACCCAGTGGAGCGGATTGTTGAGTCCTAATGTATATATTACAGTATATACACTTGTAAATAATGACTGTACATATAAACATGCACAGTCATTGGCTGAGCTGCTGTAACACCACAGAACCTCCACTAATATTCTAACTTCCGAGGGGGAAGGTGTCAGTCATAGAAGGCTGGGTACATTTAATTTTTTTTTAATTCACTTGGCTTAGAGAAGAACCTCATGCTGGGGGTCCTGCACTGTTTAGTCCCACTTGCCACATGGCTTGTCTCACTGTGTCAGATTACATGCGGAGCTGTGCTGTTATTGCATCTGGCCTTTTAAAATGCTAATTTTATTTTTTTCCTTCATGAGTCAGTCGTATCTCTGCAGATTCCTCCCCATTTTATACAAGCCACAAAGGGGCCAAGATCTCTAATGATAACAAGACAGTTCTAACAAGAACCTGGTATTTCCATTCAGAAGCAAGGATAAATATATATGCAGGAACAGAAAGAGTCCCATTCTCTAAAAGAAAGAAAGAGGAACTAGAGGAGAGATCATGTTTGCCCGCTGATGCACTTACAAATGCTAAGAATTAGTTCAGAGGACCAGGACTTGAAGGAGACTTTGACTGAAAAAACTGCTGTCGGGAAGCAATTAAATGAATCCCTCCGGACACATTCATCTTTTTCTTCTTCTTCCCACTCATAATTCCCAGTCCTCAGCCTGTCCCTATCCAGTGAAACCAACACAAAGTTTCTCCTGTACAAAGGCACATGTCAGATCTGAGGCTTCCAAAATTCTCTCCTCGCCCAAGTCTCTCCCCAGATCTAGAGCTCCAAATTACCTGCTAAATTGTCTACACTCTACATGATGAACATCCATGCCTGGCTCACCTCTCACCTGGGATCACTGCCACACACTTCAGGCGGGGCTGCCCTTGAAGACCCTTAGGATGGGTGCTTGACCTGATACAACGTGCAGCCATGAGTATCAACAGGGACGAAATAGGCCAATTTTGGGACACGGGTTGTCAGTCCACATTCGTCGGGCACAATTCAAGGCGCTTGTTGAGGTCTTGAAAGTCCTAAACGGCTTGGGCCCAGGAGCCCCAAAGGCCTCCCTTCTTCCTCATGAGTCTGCCTGTTCCCCGTAATCTTCAGGGGAGGCCCTCTTGAGTGCCCCACTGCTCTCATGCACAACAGGGCCTCCTCAGTGGGGACTCCTAGCCTATGGATTCCCTCCCCCACGGGAGGTTCCTTTTGCTCTCTCCCTCCCGCTTCACAGGAGGAGGCTGAGGATACAGATCATTGTTGTCCATGCTGGATTTTTATCTTGCTCTTAGCTTTAGATGGGATTTAGTCTCTTCTTGACTGTGTGATCTGCTGGTTTTGTTCTTATTATTCTTAATTTTCATTGTAAGCTGCCTTGAATCTTGAAGAAAGACAGACTATAAATCGTTTTAAATCAATAAAATACTCCAGTTTCCAAAGTGAAACCAAGGCATTAGGAATCCTCCATCATTCAGTGTTTTTATTTTGGAATTTGGTACTAATAGTGCATGTGTGATTTTTCTTCATGTACATCATTAAATAACAGAATGCTGCAAAAAAGCGAGCCTGGTGGGTTACATCAAACCCTTTTGTGTAGTAGATGTGTGCATCATTTAAACACTACAGAAAAAGAAGCAACCATGCAATTACACGCACATCAAGATGGCTTTTGTGGGTTTTTTTAATCAACATATACGTGTGCAACAGCAAAAAGAGAGACAGAGAGGAAGATTTAGATTTTAGAAGAACAGAAAGTCCTGCTCCAATTCAAGATGTCAGTTCTTCCCCACTCTGTTCCATTACCTCCAGCCATTCTGCCCCCAGTTTCCTCTGATCCTTAACCCTCCAGGATCTTCTTAATTCTCATCTTCTGGGCACTCAACCTCTGCTTACAAGTCAAATTAAAACAAACTCTTTTCTGTTCCTGCACTTTGAATACAAGCTAAAATAGCGGTCCAGTCCTCCCCCCCCCCCCCCGCAAAAAAAATATCTGCACTGTTTGTGAATGTTCATGGTTGATGGTTTCTCCCCGAGTATAAAGAACATTTACAAGGATTTCACAAGATTGCAGCAGCTTAGGGGGCACACAGGAGAGATAGGCAGGCAAAGAGTGGGGCTTAAGCCCGTTGGATATGACAGAGTTGGAATGGTAACTTGAGCCTTTTAGCAAAGAAGGAAGTCTCTGCAGAGCACTAATCAGAATTTTTCCAAATGCTACACAGGATGGAACTTTACACTGATGCAAAGTGTATAGTTGTACACTCTCCTTTGGAGGCAAAAACAGTTTCCTCCCCAGCAATCCTTTGCCAAAGAAACCGGTGGCCAGTTCTTGCTTTAAAATATCTCAAAACAACTCCCTTTTTTCACAAATAGGAATAGTGCCACATACTAAATTACACAGCATTCTATGGCGACTGATTTGGGGAGAACCCATAGATCAGTGGCAAAAGCCCCTGCTTCACCTGCAGAAGGTCCCCGGTAGAGTCCCTGGGAGGATCTCTCTGAAACCCTGGAGAGTTGCTGCCAGTCAGGATGGGCAACATCAAGACAGCTGGACTCAGCATTACACAGCTTCCCAGGTAGCATGTACCAAATTCCTGGCTGAACATTAGTTCAGCAAAAGAGACACCCAGCAAATAATATCATCTCTTTGAAAGGGAGGGGTCATGTTGCTAAAAACACAAACCAGAATTTTAATTTTGAGGAAAGCTTTGGGGAGTGCGTATTTGCGGCGCTATCTCCATACCTGGTGATTAAGTTAATTTATACTTAATGGAAGAGGATCTTTTGCTAATCTCCAGGCAGGCTCAACAGCTGTCTGCAGTTGAGTTTCCCCGGGTCTTGAAAGAGGCTTGTGAGGCAATAAACCTGAGATTCCACAAAGCTGACACCTGAAAGATGATTGCAACACAATAAAGAACGAGATTCCTCTGTTCTGCCCGGGTGATGAAGTCGGCCCCAAGAGCCTCCATTTGTTTGGCTGCCTCTCGCGGTCTGCTCAACAGTCCCTTTACAGCAGGCAAATTCATGGAGGAAGAGGTCTAGTGATGCTGATCAGCTATGAAGGCTAAATTGAACCTCCATGTTCAGAAGCAGTACACCTCTGAATATAAGAGCTGGAGATGAGCAACATGGGAGGGCTCCTGCTTCCTTGCCCTGCTTGCAGGCTTCCTGGAGGCAACTGCCTGATTGGAAACATGTTGCTGGGCTAGAGGGACCTCTGGCAGTCTTTTGTTGGGCCTTGGCATTACCAGGCGCCAAGCAATTGATTCCCAGGACACTGGGGGAGCCGCCAGCAGACAGGACAGGGAGGGGCTGAGAAGCAATGAGGATCACAGGTAGGTGCGTGGTCACAGCCAGACAGGGATCAGGATCCAAGGCAACAAACGCACCAGAGGCGAGTTGCTGAGACTGAGGAGCCAGCTTTGGAGCCACGGTGGGCTTCAAAGGGCCTGGTGGGCTGGGATTGGTCCTTGGGGGTCAGCTGACAGAATGCTCAGGCAGGCTGGCGCTGCAGCCAAGATGACACCCTTGAGTTTGGTCTACCAAGCTTGCGGTGATGCCAAAGTGCTGGTGGTATAGGAGGGGAGGTACCCAACCACTGGGAGCTCAGTTCGCTATACACACACAGACACGCCCTGGCGCCTTGCAGATCCAGAAGGGCTCTTCTTTTCCTCTTAATATTACAGGGAGCATAAAAGAAACAAGTGGGGAGAGGAAAACGGTAACTTCAAGAGGGGGTGTCTTTTCTGACAGCAGCTCCATGCCTCTGGTAACAGGTAGTTCCACCGCCATCCTCAGCTCTTCCAATTATAATTTGACTCTGCCGATCAATCCACTCAAACCTTCACTCAATGGAGTCGATAGAGAAGGACTGAGACTTACTTCTGAGCAAACATGCACAGGAAGCTTGAGGCCTGCTAGAAAGGCATCGAGGGCCAGTGCATTGGACAGGTGGGGGGGGGCTCAGACTGCAGGAGCAAACTCCTATGTCATTTTTTCAGAAGCCAACAACCAGCCTGCGTTGCCTCAACAGCTGCGCTGGAAGCCCAAAGGTAACATGGTTCATTAACAGCAAAATACTGTTGCACACCTTGGGCTGAGAACTAAGGAATACATTACATATGAAATGTTTTTTTAAAAAGAAGATGACGAAGAAAGTCCTGCCACCATCCACCTTAACTTTTTATTTTTTTAATGAAAGACTGAGCTGTTCTCCAGGCAGAGGAAAACATCCGTTTGTTTCTCTCCTTCCTTTAGGTGTTGCTGTGAAAGAGATGAAGGCTTTGGGGGGGGGGAGTCTGCAGGGGTGTGTGTGTGGGGAAATAGGAATGCGTTTTTTAACCAAACCAACTCCAGGCAAACAAAGCAAGGTTACCTTCACGGCACGAATTCAGCCTCCCATTTGACCTGTCTGCGGAAGCCCCTCTCCTCCAAATAATGCATCCAGAGCCCTGCCGGATCAGTTCATAGCATCCGTCCATCTCCTCCAGCTTCCTGTCTCCCATAGCAACCACTCAGAGAATGCTCTGGGAAGCGCACAGGCAGACCGTGAATACAAAAGCCCCCACCACTCCTCCCAGTCACCTGCTGCCTCCTCCATAAGCTCCCCTGCCCAACTGCTGCTGTCAAATCGGTCCTCCGTGAACTGGTACCCAGCACCATCTCCAGGTAGGGCTGGGAAGCAGACCCCAGTTTAGGGGCAGCAGCTCAAGGGAGCAATCTGCATTGGTCCACCCACTGCTCCGGGCTGTTTGCTGGGGACACTATCCAACGCCTCTCAGCAGTCCGCAGGGCAGAGCCAGCCATGCCAGAGCACGAGGCCTTTACATCCCCTGTAATGTGGCTGTCATGAATTGCCACTTGAGGGCATTCCACTGGACTTTGCTGCAATGTCAGATCAACACTGTCCTTCCCTGGGAGCTCTCTTGGATCCTGAAGACCTTGCTCTAGCCTGGAGACACCAAGCACATACCTGGTGACCAGCCACCAAGAACCACCTGGCAACTTCTACAGTCTCCTGCCACGGGATTCCTCTCACAGAAGGGTGGTCTTCTGCAGGCCTTGCTCAGCACCTTGCCTGGCCACAATATGACAACAGTGCAGTGCTGCGGAGGCCAGTCTCGACCAGCTTTGGGGTAAGGGGACAACTATACTACTTTTTACACCCCCAGCCTCAGCTCCAGGAGAGACCAGCAATTCGGCAAGGTGTGTGCCTCTTCCAGCCTCTCTTATTTTTTAATCGTCTCAGACAACAGCAGGTTGCTCTCAACAGCTTGACAGCCGGGCGTTTGTTTACTGAAGAATGCTGGAGGCTGGAGCGGCATCTTCTCCACTAATGACTTCTCTCCATAAATTAATTTCCGGGACGTGCATCTCGTGACATCTCTATCGACGGTTCTGACAGCTTCAGGTCCCGGAGACGCGACAGCCCTTCCATTTCTGAGGGGCGGCTGCTGCGATCGCAGCACCGGTTCTGGGATTAATTCAGTCCCTGCCTTGCTGGCTTCCTTCCCAAAGAAGGAGGCTGACCAGAAGCGGGGAGCATGAAAGAGGGTTAAAAAAAAAAAGAATAATCAGGGAACAGAAGAGGGGTAGCTTCACCCAAATCCAGGCCTAGAGTGAGCGGTCTCCAATCCAAGACCACCAAGGTCAGTTGTTGGAAGCTAAGCAGGAGCTGGGGGAGGGCTTGAGATGGAGGCTGAAGGGCAGGCTGGCAGGACATGCAGCTCTGTTGGTCAGTCGCAAGCAGGAGGCAAAACGCTGGCCGTCCATCCAGTATTTTTTACCAAGCCTGGCCAACACAGAGGCTCCATGTGGCCTGCCAATCCCAGAAGCTGGTGTTGCAGCCACAGCTATCCTCTTCCGTAACCAAAGAGGGCTCTGGGGTCTGAGCACACAAGCACATGTTAGGTGCAAGTTAAGGTTCCCCACCAGTTCCCCACTCACCTTGGTTCTGGGAAGTGACTGTCTGAAGCCTGACCCCACTAATGCCAAAACACAAGAAGGCCATAGAAGCTCTTCAAGGTAGGTCCCAGCACCAGAGCGTGGGATTCCCAGTTCGAGCCCCACCACTGAACTCTGGGTGGCCAGGCAGCAAAGAGGAGAACACAACACACACGGACACAGGGTTGACTGATCAAGCTTAATTGTAGGGTGGTCCAGCCCAATTCCTATGGCTCCAGTCCCAGCGACCACATTTCTTACGATGCTGCACATCAGGAGCAACAAAGAAAGGTTCTGGGGCAGTGGTGATGCGAGGAAGAGGCAGCTAGGTTGGGAAAACTACAATTCCCAGGATTCCTTTGGGGAAGCCATGACAGTTGCATGGATATAACGCCATTTCAAGTTTGCAGTGCAGATCCACCTAGTGGGGAGCAGGGCTAGAGGGCTGGGCCTCGGCATAGCTGCAACCAGGGTTGATTTGTCCCACAGCTCTCCCACCCGCCACTTTGCCCATTTGATACCACTTGGCAGCCTCCGAATCTATGCAAGGAAATGTTGAATGGTCGTTACAATACAAGATGATTTTTAAAAAAAAGCGGAGTGATTTTAAAATGATGAGAATGGGTTGCTAAAACACCAGCTCTTCCTTTAGAAAGAAAAAAAAAACCATTAAATAAGCCTCTCTCGATTTTTCTCCAGGATAATTAGCACTAATAACGCAGGCCTCAAATATTTCTTTTCAGCGCAACAGGGAAGAAAAATCATTAGCGCTGCAAGGGAAAGACTCAAGCTCAGGAAGATACAAGACGATCTTCAAAAGCCATTTGGAGCACACGCGAGCGAAAGCGACGTGCTTGGCTTCTAATTAAACACCAGGCAGGCAAGTGAATGCCTCTGAAAGCGATAAAGAAAATGCAAGAAGGCTTGACCCCCCATTTATGCCTAAACGAGTTCTGCTGGAAACATCACACTAGCCTCTCCCAGGTAAGTGTAGACTAGGATCACAGCTAGACAATCTCCTTCCTGAGACAGGGCCAGCTGCCCTTGACGCCATGGGGCATGGGGGAAGGCTGGACATGTGGGCCTACCGCTCTTGTCTAATTCCCGCCTGGGTTATTGGCAATCCGGAAATAATCACATGCGGTTCTTGACGGATCTGAAAGCCGGGAGCGCAGCTGCAGAGGAAAGCCCAGCGAGCTGTATATTGCCATTCAAAATCAATGCCAGATGTTATTAATTCAGTGTAAAAAGATAACTTCAGAGGGGGAGAGATATCGAGCTTCTATAAAGGGCTGTGGAGTATTTCTCTGCGCCATTAATTTTTCCAGCTCATGAAGAGCTTCAGGACGGCGTTCAAAACTTGCTTTGACGCTCTGTTTGTTTTTTAACTGAGGAGGCAATTAGCACTGAATCAAACCCATCCCTGTAAACAGATGTCTTCACCTGTCGGCGCATCTCCACTTCCACTGCTGGCAGAGTTTCTAACACTTCACGATGAAAGGCGAAAAAGCACGTGAAGCTTTTTAGCTCAGGAAAAGCATGACTAAAGGAGCAGGGAGGATGGACACATGATAAGAGGTTCACAGATATGGAGAACCTGAGGAAGCCAACAAAACTGACCAACAAAGGGAAGAACCTGGTGTGACACATTGTTAACTTGTGGAACTCACAGCCACCAGGTGTGGCAATGAAACAGGTGGCTTTCAAATTACTGGGCACGCGAGGAGGAGGAGGAAGCTGTTCTCCACAACAGATAGCAAATGAGAGCTAGCGTTGGAGCATTGGAATAAGAACTAGGAGCCCTGGTCTCAAGTCCTCACTCTGCTATGAAGCTCAATGGGTGGCTCTGGGCCTGTCACTCTCACTCATCTACCTCTCAGGGGTAGAAGAAAAGAGGGAGAGGAGAACCTTGTACCCTAACATCCGTGGAGGAAGGGTGAGGTACAAATTGAGATCTAAATGGAACCTCCTTGTACAAGAACAGTCTACCCCTGGATGCAGAAGATCAACATAGGAAGCTGCCTCCTTTTGAGTTGGTCTACTAATCCATCCAGTGCGGTTTTGTCAGGACATGCTGCCGTCAGCTGTCCAGGGACTCCGACAGAGGAGGTCACTCCTAGCCCCACCTGGAAGTGCCGCCAGCGACTGCACCTCCTGCATGCAGCACAGCTGCTCCACGGCTCAGCCACAGGCACTCCCTTTCATCTTTGGACTGATGAAATGTCCTTGACCGCAAAATTTCCAGAGGCACTGCTGGACTCGAGACCCTCAGGCTGATCTTCGGACAGTCTCTATTCTCAGCTCCTGCTTTTGCTGCAGAAGCAGACAAAACCGTCCTCATTTTATAATCACAGCCTACAAATGAGTGGGCTGCCCTATTTCTCTACCCAGAAACAGACAAAGCAGGTACAGGCAGACCGAGGAACCTTCAGCAGAGGAAAAGGAACACCGCTGCCAGCTCCTACAGCAGCTGTGAGCAACCGCTCATAACGAGGTGTGTAATTAAAGTCGAAACCAGCCCCACAGCTTCCCTGCGTAGGCTGCCGCGTAGGTGCTCAAGCACACGATCTCATGTGCACGCCGGCTCCAGTGAGAAAACAGTAAACAAGGGTGCCAAACGCAGACTGATCAGAACGGCGAAAGTGGGAAGGAAGGCCGGAGAGCAGGCTTGAGCTGGCAGGCCCGAGCACTGGAGTCAAGACACAAGCAAGCGCGTCGCGGCTGACAACTCCTAGAAGGCCAACAGCAGGTGGAAACGGCTTGGTCGTGCAAAACACAACCAGCCTATAGAACTCCCTGCCACTGGAAGGCACAGCAGCCACCAACGCAATAGACTTCTCTAGGGATGAAATGAACAGGTGGAAGAATGTTCTGTCAGTGGCTACTGACAAGGACAATAGGGACAGTCTAACCTTAGAGCGCCAGAGCTGGGGGGAGGGGATACAAGGGACGCCCATGACCTTCATGTAAACTGCATTCCGAGAGCTTACTATGTGCTAAAATGGCCTGCGACAACACTGTCCCACAGGAACCAACTTTCTGTGCCAAGAAAAGATGGATTCTGGACCCTGGAGCAATGAGTTGGATCTGCACGGTTTTTCAGATGCTTGCGCCATCTCTTCTGCATGTTTCATGTGATTAGGGAGGGACTGCAGCTCAGTCCCCTTGTTCCGCATGCAGAAGGTCCCAGCAGCAGGTTTGGTCCCTGGCAGCTTCTCCAGGCAGGACTGGGAAGGATCCCTTGCAGGGACCCCGGGGAGCCACCAACAATAGTGAACTAGATGGATCCAGGGCCCGTTTTGGGACAAGGCAGCATCAAATATAACCTATTGGGGGGGGGGGTTGACATACTGCTGTGAAAAAGAAGTAAGAATGATTTATAGTGGCAGCTTCGCACAACCTTTTATCTTAGCAACGTTCAGAGAGAGAGAGAGAGAGAGGGAGAGAGAGAGAGAGAGAGAGAGAGAGAGAGAGAGAACCTCAAAATTCATTTCCGGGAGATGACATTTCACTTCAAAAGGTCTTGGGTTCCACCCCAATACTGTGCTGTCTCTAGGATTTCAGAGAGGGAGGGGGAAATTTTGCTTCCTCCCCTCCCGTCCAGAAAAGTCCACCTTTTTTACATGCAATTTCCACACATTGCAGCCAGGATGGGATCAGCAATTCATCACCGGCCACACCGTGTGTCTTTCATACTGAATAGATACGCAAATCCGCCACTGCGGGGGCTTTTTTCAAGAGTCGGAGATGATGCCCGGGAATCGAAAATATGTAGAACAGCAAGTGCAAATTACTAAGACTCTCGGATCTAATATTAGAGCAAGCTATTAAAGCAAAGACATGCCTAGGGGAGGGGTGGGGGGGAGGAGAGACAGAGGCGGGGGGGGGGAAGGCTGGCAATTAAATCTGTACCACTAGCCTGAGGACAAAGCTGGGAAGGGTGGCTTCCAGCCCGGTCCCCCAGAAACGCCCCTGCAGCAGTCCCACTGCAGAAGACCCACCGGCAAACCTGCCACCAGTCTCCAGGTGGATTTGCACTGGAAGTCTTCCGTGGCCCATGCGCAGCTCCTGTTATCTCAAAAGGCCTTGTGTGAGAGACATTCCTGGTGGATTGTGTCCATATTTTCCTCCTCCACTTTAACCTTGGCCAAGGCTATGCGCAGAGGGAAAAGGATCTGGCTCCCGGATTTCAACTTCCGTTTAGAAAACAGTTAAGTTACTAGTCCTTAGGGCAATGGAGATTATTTGTTTATATAGCACCCTCCACAAACATGGTACTTCGCAAAGAATGAGGAGATAAATCCTCTACTCTGAGGAGCATACAATCTAAAATCTGCCCCTCCCACGACCAAGTAGCAAAAAACGCAGGCAATGCTGCGCAAAGGAAGAGAAAATCATGCCAGTTTGTATTATTTGTATGGGTTGCAGAATGCAGTTGTTCTTGGTGCAGGACTTCAACTACCTGGAGACAGAATTAAAGAATAACAAGAAGGGGTAACTCTGATTTTACCTCCCCACTGCACAGTCCAACACTCATCCCAAAGAGGACAGGAAAATTGAGATGCTTACGATGATGTATCGTCCTTCTTCTTCTTGTGGGGATCCACTAACCGGAGCGTGTCCCGGATGACGGCCACTTTGATATCCTCGTCAACAGGACTCGGGATGTACTCAAAAACACCTGGAGAGACCTTGAATTTCCAAAGGACATACTGTACATTAACCATCAAAAAAGTTTGCTATGCATTCCACACTCAAGATCTCTGCTCAAGATCCAGCAAGACTCAAAAAGGCAGCTTTGTTCAATGTTCTGTGTCATGTGCTCCCTAGCAGGAGTTTGGTCATAGAGGAGATTATCAAGAGCCCTTAGCTAAGATAGCCAAATAGAACCTCCATGGACAGAGACAGCCTAATAATAGTTGGCATTTATGTAGCACTTTTGAGCATAAAAGCACATGACAGGTATGCTCTCGATTTTGTCCTTATAATCACCCTGTAGGGCGAGAGAGTATTATTATCCCCATATTGCAGACCGGGAAGAGTGAGGCCGAGGAATGGCTTGCCTAAGGTCATCCGGTAAGAATTTATGGCAGAGGTGAGATATGAACTGGGGAATTCCTGATTCGCAGCTCAGTCTCTTCGCCACACCAGCTCAGGTCTACCCCTGAGCCCCATGTGCTGGGGTGGCCAATGAGGGTGGTGGTGGCCTGTGCCTCCATGCCTTTCCCAGGGCAGTTAAGGAGGCATCTGGCTGGTCACTTTCGCAAACAGGCTACTGGGCTGGACAAACTCACGGGAGGGCTAGCCAGGACAGTGAACACAGCCTCCCAGAACACCACGCACGCACTGGCATCCAACATACAATCACCTCTACATTTCCCCTAATGGAGCAAACGGGGAGGAGAGCAGGGACAGAGAGACAATGTGCATGGGGGCAAATGGAGTGGCAGCGGAAAAGATAAACCGCCCCCTGCACTGCTGTCCAAATGCATGCACATTTCTAACATGTGTGTATATACATAAGCCACGCTTCATCAAATACAGCAAGAAGGTGTACAACAAAACACATTTACAAAGATAAACACTACAAACACAATGAACTGATAAAACAGTAACAAGATGTTGTTGTTGTTGTTCAGTCGTTAAGTCGTGTCCGACCCTTCGTGATCCCATGAACCATATCCCGCCAGGCCTTCCTGTCCTCCACTATCTTCCTGAGTTCGCTCATTTTCATGTTCGTTGCATTGGTGATGCTGTCTAACCATCTCATCCTTTGCCTTCCCCTTCTCCTTTTGCCTTCAATCTTTCCCAGCATCAGAGTCTTCCCAGCATCAGAGTAACAAGATAGCAGGAGACAATGGTGGTGAAACCTCAGAAAGCAGTACTGTACTTAAGAACCACTCATGCCCCTCCAACCCAATAGAAGGCCTAGTGCCTAAAGGAGAACAGGGAAGGCACCAGGCGGACCTCCCTAGGGACACACAACCCAGGCCCCACAACGTGGGCACCGCTCTCCCCAGCAGACACCCACCTCAATTCCAAACACACCCAGAGAAGAGCGTCCCCAGAAGAATGCAGCAGATTGATGTGGAAGCAGGTAGTCCTTTAAGCGCTCTCAGTCCGATCCCCCTGCCCCACAGAAGTTTATAATACATATTTAAAGAGACAGGAGCTCTGATTACAGACCCCCAACCTTGCTTCTACTTTGGTCCCTCAGTCGGGGGCAAAAGCTTTCCAGAAGAAGATTCTGAGGAGGGGCTGAAGGCGGTAAATGGTGTGGCCCCACACAGGCGTCCTGGGAGGGGACTCCAGGCATAAAGGGCAGGGAAGGAGAAGGCGGTGGAGTCCCAAGAGAGGATGGGCCGCTTCTGCCTTTCAAGAGGCAGGCTACAAAGAGCATCACCACCGTCGCACGAGCAGCATGGCGGAGAGAAGGGGCTCACCTCTTTCTCATGCTCGATTTTCATGCTGGGGTTGGCGTTGACTTCTAGCAATATCGGCTTCAGATTCTTCATCAGGAGGATGTCAAAGCCTAAAATCTTGGGAAGACAGACAACACAATATTTTTTCCCCAAAACAACTTCCGGGTCCCTTTGGTGCCAGAGGTTCTGCGGATGGCGTGCCCAGCCAACACTGGAGGCTGCCCCTCTGAGCTGGGCCTTCTCCCAGGTGGAGCACGTCTAGGGAGGTGGAGCTCTCGCAGGTCCCATCACTGGTGGCATCTCCAGTTGAAAGGAACTCTGGGGAAAAACCCTCTGTCCCTGAACATGGAGGCTCCACTAGTGATCATGACTATCAGCCGTTGACAGCCGCAGCCCTCTTCATCACCATTTACCTGCGATGTTCCACCCACATGGGACAGAACAGCCCCCAAACCAGTTAAATCAAGGCTAACTTGAGTCTTGCAGCTTCAGGCGTAAGTCAGTCACAACTTTGCTTTGCTTACCCACCCAGGGTCGTTGGGACAAGGGAGGCAAGGCATCCGAATAAGCAAACAGACTCAAGACTTCTCTGTGCCCCCTTGGGGAAGTGCAAGCTGGGGGGGGCTGCCACCCCCTCCTCATCCAGCCACCACCACACGTTGTTAGAGGTTGGATTTGCTCTGGCTACTTAATGGTTGCTTACGGAGAAGGCAGGGGGGAGGAGAGTGAGGACTCCGCCTGAGATGAATTTCTCAGCAGAGCGTTTGATTGTAGATTCTGAAACACTAATTGGTAAATTGTTGCTCCAGAGGTCCCTGCCTGGCTTTAATGACACAGACAGCAAACATAATCACAGCCTGGGCCCGTCTGCTGGCCTGTGCTGTGATTCTGCAAAGGCTGGGAGCAAAGGTTGGGATTTGGGCTCATCCCCCTGCCGGAAAAAGAATCTGCCAACAGCAGCCACACAGAAAAGGAGCCTCTTTCAGGTTTCAGCAAACACAAACGGGAGGGACCCAGGGGGCAGGCTGAGGTCCCGGAAGCCTCTCCGGCCACACACTGGGGGAGGTGCACAGGCAATAGGAGGTGGGTTTTTTTTGAGAGAGCTGAAGACATTTCGAAAAGGATCCCTGTGTGTAACAGTCTCACCCCTCATTCACCTTCACTAAAGAGGTCTGCCAGGTATTTAGATTCGATTTAAACCATCTGCCCAGAAGTGAGGGCGGTGGGGCCAAAGCGAGTGTGACGTGGGAAGCCAAAGACAACACAAAATCATTCAGAACTACTGAATTTGGGTTCACCTGAAAACAAGACGGCCCCGGTTTCCTGGTCGGAATCTCGGACTGGTAATACACCTTCAGCTCCGGGACCATGGCAATCACGGTCTTGATGACCAGTGAGATGATATCGGACCAGAGCTTCCTGATGTCGACACCGTTGGAAGAGAGCTGGCTGAGGATGCTGGAAAGCGTCCGTTTGCTGCCTGTGCTGCCGCTGTCCGAGTGGACAAAGTTCCCGCTGTGGACGTTGAGCGAGTAGTTGGTCAAGTGCATGAAGACATGATGGAGGTTCTTGGGGGTGGGCTCTTGATAGGGCTCTGTACAAAAGCGGGAGAGTCCGTCTTTGGCAACATAGACCTCCAGCGGCTCCAGGGATTTCAGCAGGACGTACAGGCGGATGTCAAACTTGAGCTTGTCGATCAGGAGGGGCTTGGAGATGTACTCCTGGACCACCGCAGGCCTGCTCTGGAGGTTGCTCGTCATCCGGACATCACTGGGCTCTTGAATGAGGTAGATCCCATCCCCCTGACACCCGCCGTCGGGTTTCACAATGAAGGTAGGCTTCCACTTGGGGTTTCTTTCTTTCATCATGTGAATCTGGAAAAGAAAGTAAAAACAAGAATTATTAATTCACTTGTATCCCACCGTTCCTTCAAGGAACTTATCATCTTCCCACCGGTCCTCACAACAACACTTTGATGTGCCAAAATCAACCAATGAGCTTTGTGGTCAAGAAGGAATTTGAACCCAGGGTTTCCTGGTCCGAGTTTGACATTGTCCAACACAGCACACTGATTGTCCACACGAAGTATCGTTATTGCAGGGATTTCATAAAGCAAGGGAACAACATTTTCCATGATTCCTGGCACCCTACGCAGACTTGCAAAAGCACCCAGAACCTGAAGCCCGTGGTCCTCCAATGCAGCATGTCCTGGGAACATTCCACATCACCCAACTCAGTATGTTTTCAGCCTGTGGACTGAAAAGGATTCCTTCCAGATCAGCCAACATTCTTGAGAGCCCCCCTCCAAAATCAATCTGATTTCACACAGTTTGACCTCTGCCCCATCTCTAAGTAGGCAACATCCCTACTGTAGGGATGTTGCCTCAGCCCTAATCACAGAGCACCTGAATTCTTTATGGAGACCAGGAGAGTCCTCCACACAGATCCGCCCAGCTCACTGCTGCAGCATCCTGCCCAAGCAAGCCGAATGAAGCAGGCAAGCCATTCACAGCCACCTATTGGGGTGTGATAAGCCACCTGTCCTTACCGCCTGCCTGGGCCACTCAAGACATGGGGCAGGGAGGGGATCAAGCATCCACGAGGTCATCATAACATAGGCCCAATAGGCTGCATTCTGCTTGGGGAGGGGCCACAAGTGGCTGAGGCTTTTTGCTAGAGGGCTGTTGAAGGGAGAGTTCCCATCTTTCTTCAGCGATTCAACGTCCCTGCCTGAGCTAGGAGATTCTGGGCAGGGCACACATGAAAGAAGGGGCGAGAGTTTCTCCCCTGCCCCATCCTCACATCCTGCCTGAGATGGAGTCATTCTGAGATAGCCGTCCCTCATCTTCCATGGGGGGGGGGGGGTCAGGACACCACCAGTCACATTCCCAGGGGAGGCCAAGTTCTCTGCACAAGAAGTCCCGCTCCCAAGACCTTCCCCAACTGAGGAGGAGTTCTGGGGACCTGAGTCATGGGAATGCTGGGCTCACTGCACAGGCTCAAAGGAAGGAGGAAACATCTCTGGCCAAACTGGGCACTGCTCATTATTGTGTACATGCAAGGAAGTTGAGCGCAAGGCAGACAAAGAGGGTAGGAGGTGGGGCGGGGTGTCATGAACATCTTTATCTGGCCTTTCTGTTGGATCTAAAAGCCACAGCGTGCTTCCTTGGATCTCCTCCAGTCCAACGCCTCTCCCACCCGCCCAGCACTTGAAAGATGGTGCTGCTGTGAAGCACACTGCCCCCTAATGGTCACGTCAGGAAACTGGGCACTGGAATTGGGCACTGGAAATAGAACCCAGTCGAAAGTCCTTTTCAGAACCTTTTTGGCTCAAAAATAGAAGCGCTCACAGTGTGGGGGAAGGTTTCATGACCCCCACCAAGCGCTCAATTTTTCTGCTTCCACCACCTTCTGTTTCATGGTCCTACCAGCATTTTCCTTCTCTTACGAACCATGTTCCAAAGTGAGGGCTGGAAACATTGCTGGAAGATTTGGCTTCATGAGGACTCCACGCCACGTCCCAAAAGCCCTTAATCCCCACTCCTATTTGGAATTGCAGACCTCTCATCTGTTGCCTATACTAGCTCCATAGTCTAGACCACATATGGTAACTCATTCTCTGTCCTCATCTCAGATTCCTTTGAATGTCATCAAAAATACCAAGGGTCCAACTGAACTGAGCAGTCTACTATTTTCTCTAATGGTCTTTCCCCAAAAAACTGTTTTTCTAAAGGGCAAATCCACCAAATATGAATCACCAAATATATTGGTGTTTTTCCCTGACATTGCCAACATGTCAGGAAGTGGGATCATGCGAGACCCAAAGGCTGCCCCACTAGAAACACCAGCAGGAAGCCAAATAAGAGGGTCGTATGTGTGTTGCTTTTATCGGCCATCTGCTTGTCTTGGAATGGCAAATCAATGCCTCTTCTGGGGGGGGGGAGGATCCCACAGAAAAAGGGCTGCTTATTTGGAGGCTGTGCCACCCGCTGGCTGCCTACGAGAACCGCTCCGGTGTCTAGATGGCAAGATCTGGTCTTCACCCACACTCAGCTTGAAGTAAAATTCACAGCGCTCTGGACGCGATCCCTTCACTAGTAGCACTAAGGAGAGAACCGAGGGGAAAACACAACCTACCTCTGCGAGAAAGATGGCAAACTCCTCCGGAAGGATCCAGGACCGGGGGTAGAAGTTGTACTCCTCGGGAAAGAGCTCCTGCATGGTCCGCACTGCACGGCTGAGGGTGATTTTCCGCACCATCTCGGTCATGCCTGCAGGAGGAGGTCAGCTGTGAACTGGGATTCAGCAACTAACAGAACCAGACCCCGCGAACATGACGGGGTGTGTGTGTGTGTGTGTGCAAAGGAGAAGTGAGCCTCCTCACTTCTCCGTAGCACCAGCAACACGCGAGGAGGAGCTGTGCGGAATGTAGCAGCAGCTGCAGTCCCTCCTGGGAAGGAGTGGGGGTGAGAGGTGTGCAGTCAGTCAGGCAAGCAGAATATAGGAGGAGGCTAGGGCAAGGGAGTCTTTCACCCCGGATTATTCCAGCCATGACCATGTATATTTTAATTTATTAACTAAAGGATTTGACAATGGTGTAGACGAGCTCTATTGTGGCTACTACTCACAATTTTCCAACCAATGTTCATGCACTCAGAGCACATACTGGCAAGGGCTCACAGTGCATCAGCCACAGTGACTTAAGACCAGGAGGAGGCCTTAAAGTGGGGATGTCCGTAGTCAGGCTCCAGCACCTGCTTTTGGCTCAGCTCCTGTGCCAAAAGTGCCTTGCTTTCATTGCCAGTCTAGCAGGCAGAACTCTATTGCTCAAGGGTGCCCCCAGGCCTGAGCATTCCATCAGCTGACCCCCCCCCAAGGGCAATCCCTGCCCTCCAGACTCTATAAAGCCCCAGAACTGGTTGCTCAGTACATGCAGCTTGTCTGTAGCCTGCCTGCCTTCTGCTTGCCTGCCTGCTTCCTTTCTCTGGATGCTGCCTTGGATCTGGGCCTCTGCCTGGCTTTGAGCATGCCTACCTCTGATCCTTGTTCCTGTTCTGGATCTCAACCCCTGCCAGATCTGGCTCTGGCCCACTTGGACTGGCAGCGCAGTCACAGACCCCCAACTGCCCGGATTCGGAGTTCTGCTGAGGCCTGAGGCAAAGCCAGAGAGCAATGGTTTGCAGAAGACTCCCTTCGTCTTCCTCACCATTGGGCAGGGAAGGAGAGGCTCGGTAGTGGGTGCCTGTCCTGCTGGGGCTTTCCTTCTGCAACCCAGGCCCTGTCAAGCAAGATGACAAATGCAGAGGACCATGTTGCTTGCAACTTCGCAGCTAGCAAAGGAACGGTACTCGGGGGGTTCATGAAGTTTCAGAGGCACTGCCCTTCCGCCTACTCCGTTGGGGAGGGGGAGAAGGAAGCAAAATGATAAAGCTCTTTGCAAAGAGCAATAAATGGGGAGCTGCAGAGAGCCAATAACTCATCCCTGAGCTCTTACTTAGCGGGATCCAGGCAGGGATTAGGGAGAAATGAGGGAGCTTTAAAAAGTTTAATAGACCTAATATCAGAAAAGGCTTGACATAAACTCCTCAATATTAAAAAAAGAAAATGCACTCAGCAAACTCTGCTTTTCACCCTTTTCCCAGGGAAGAAATGTGACCCCCAAGGAGGGATTTCTGCCTGCTGTGTTTGGTTTGTCCGGATCTGTTTGCGTTTTGGGTGAAGTGGAAATGGCAGGATACACCTACTGAGCCTCCAAGTCCCACGCCACTCCACGTCCAAGTGGGGCCCAAAGCAAGACCCCTCCTATCACAAGTTCAAGCTGGAGCTTTGTCCTTCTTCCTTTCTTTCTCATGCTGAACACAACAGTTCCCTTCCTTGTAAAACTGCAGGTTTAATTAGCAAAGCGCAATTCAATTACCTGGAAATTTGTTGACTTGGCCGGAGTAGATGACATTTTCATGAAAGGAAACAGCATGCCAGTAGATGTCGCAGGGCAGGCGGCGACCAAATGGAAACTGGAGAAAAGAAGCAAAGATTAGACCTTTTAAAACAAAGTATGTACAAACAAACTGTAAAACTCCACACTGCTTAACTTTTAATGCACAGTAAACAACTACCTGCTATGGCTCATTTAACACAGTGGAACTTTCTTCTGAACCGGCTCAGCAGCAGGTTTTGTGCACTCTCTGTCTTTATGATCCTGTACCTGTTTACTCAAAATAAGTCCCACTGTGTCCAACAGAATGTACTCCCAAGTAAAAGTGGTTGGGTGAGTGTGTTTTCCCTCTGAAAGAAGCAAGGAAGATGAGTATTATTGCACCCATTTTGCAGATAACAGAGGTAAGGTTGAGAGAGGAGGAGCAGCTTGCCTAAGGCCAGCTGGTGACATTGTAGCCAAGACTGGGGGCCACTTGAACTGGCTGGGGACTCTCCCAATTCACAGCCCACTCTCCCAGCCACCACATCACACCGACTCTCATAAGGCAGATAATCTGTGTTGACTGATTCAATCAGGCTGCACAATTAAGCTGTTACTTGGAGACCAGTTTGATGTAGTGGTGGGTGTGCTAGACTGAGAGTGGTGACTGACTAGGCAAATTGCTCTGTCTTGGCCTAAGCTACCTCACAGGGTTGTTGTGAGAGAGTAAATGGGGGGGAACCATTTTGGCCACTCAGAGCTCTTGGAAGAAAATATGAGATTAAAAGAAAAAAGTCATGACCGTTGAAAAAGTACAAGATACAAGACAAAGTGATAAACCTGACGCTTGCTGGACATAAAGGCTGTTGAGGATGCTGAGAGCCCGGTGTTGAGAGCTAGGGAAGCAACCTGTGAGCCCGGGAGCAGAGACAGAGGGTGTGGGCACTGCTACTGGTAGCAGTGAGCTGCCCTGACCAATGAGCAAGCTCTCTGAAATGGGGGCTTCACAGGTGAGCAGGGCTGGGCCCTGAGGGTCAGCTGCTAGTGCCTCCATTCCTGTAGTCCAGGGGGTGCCAGGCTGGCAGAGGACCAGTGGTAAAGGAGGCGAGGGGCCGGATCCCGAGTAGACCCCTCTCCAGTGCCTTGCATTCCCATTCCATTTGCATTCCCTACTGCAGGAATATCCCAGCACCCAACACGTTTGGAGAGACCACCTCCTGCGCCCCAACTCAGAGCCCCAACACCGCTTAAAACTGACCTCACGGGTTGAATTGACATAATAATAAGCGTCAGAGGACCATCGCTGAAAGTGGGCAGCCTCCCCCTTTTGTGGTCCCACCTGCTCCAAATTATTTTTCCACCTCTGAGACGAATTAATCTGGGGCCCAGATTAACTAGAACACACACAGGCGGAGGAAGCAAAACCGCTTGGGGGGCATTGCTAGTTCCCAGACCTCAGTGCAAGAGCCTTTTAGAGGCTCCAGCTCTGAGAAGGAGGCAGTGAGCATCCTGAACTCCCATAGCAGAGAGGCATGTTAAGTGCTGGGAAAAGGAAGGGTTTGAAAGCCACTCGCAGGAGAAACTCCCCTCTGGCTGTTTATCGTCTTTTTCTTTCTTTGCAAGTGTGGGGGGGGGGGAGGAGAGAAAAATTCCATTAGCAGGGCAAAGGAGGGCGGGGTGGGAAACGTCTTGCAGACTTCCCCCCCTTCAACCATCTCATTTATTTACAAGTGCAGTTTTGGCTCTGGCAGGAGGAGGGGGGGGGAATTAATTAGCTTGCTAATTGGGCAAATGCTTTCTTTCTCTGCTGGCTAATGGGGAAGGGTGGCATCCACAACAGACAACAAGAGAGGAAGAGGGGCTGCGATTCTATTGTTGTACTTCAGAGAGAGGGAAAAGAAAGCGCAAGGAGCACATGGTTGGGAATGTGTGAACAAGATTAATGTGTGGGAAAACAAGCAGGGGCTGTAATCTCCCCCCCCTCCACTGCACCCGTTACTCACCAAACGCACCTGGCATACAGATGTGTAGGTGGGCGTCGGGTGCCTCTTCCCTTTGCAATTTCAGTGCTTTTATTAACTTGGAAGTTTAATGAAAGCCATGTTGATGTGGCAGCTGCCAGGAGCATTTTGGAGAGGCAGTGCAGACGGGTACACAAGGGTGAGAAGTGTTTGGGTCTTTTTAATTTAGGAAAAAAGACGACTGGTGGCAGGGAATGACTTGGTAAAGATTTATGAAACGATGCATAAGGACGTAAGACAGGTGCCGCTGGATCTGCCCAAAGGTCCATGATCATCTCATATATTATCCTGCTTCCTACAGTGGCAAAGGCAGATGTCCCAAAAGGAAAGCTACAAGCAGGCAGGCAACAGCCCTCCCCTATGATCTTGCCTCAGTATTTGGTGATCTGAGGTAGACTGTGCCTGTACATGGAGATTCCATTTAGCCACCCCAAGTGATGGCTGCGCACATAGGTCCACCACTATATGGGCATGTAAGAACATCAGGAGAGCCAAGCTGGATCAGACCAAAAATCCATCTAGTTTAACTTCCATAGTGGCCAATCAGATGCTCCAATGAAAGCCCACAAGCGAGGCAGGAAGGCGACAAATGTTCTGCCTTGCTTGCCTTCTTCTAGTATTCCTCCCCTTGATGCTTCCTTCTAACAACTGGGATTCAGAGGTAGAGTGCCTCTGACTATGGAGGCTCCATATTACTATTCTGGCTAATAGCCACCAATAGTTCTCTCCTTCACCATGAATTAATTGAATAGTTTTTTTTTAAGCCATCTATAATCACTATCTAAGCTACCGGCCATCAGTACCAGCTCACAAAGAATACAAAGACAACCTTCACTGCAACTTGGGGGGGTGGGGGTGGACACCCAATGAAACTGATGGGCAGGAGATTCAAGACAGACCCAAGGAAGAACTTCTTAATACAATGTGTGACCTGCGGAACTTGCTGCCGCAAGATGTGGTGATGGCCACAGCATTAAGATAATTTTTAAAAAAAAGACAAACTCATGTAAAGAGACAGGCTTGCCAACCGCTACGATAGCTGAATGGGGCCTCCATGTATAGGAGCAACAGTCCACTTAATGCCAGGTACTGGAGACAAGCAGGAGGTGGCTGTCACCCTTGCCCTAAGTTTCCACAGCACCTGGTTCACTGCTGCTAGAAACAGAGGTGGACACAGCAACACAGAGAGCCGCCATCTCCTGGGCCAGACGCTCGATCCACCCAGGCCAGTATCGTCAGCGCTGCCTGGCAGCCATTCTTTAGGGCTTCAGGCAGGAGTTCTTCCCTGCCTCATCTGAAGAGGCTACCAGGGACCAAAGAGCAGGGATGGCAGTGGCACCACCGAGCCATGAACCCTTCTAGGTTCGATTCAGCAGGCCTCTTCCTCTCCTCTGACAAGGCTTCGCTAGCCATGGCAGCTGGCAAGATGGAGGCCTGTCTTTGGCAGTTTGCAGCCCGTGGGAAAAGAAGAGGGGACGCCTGCAAACATCAGCATTCTGTGGCGCTTCTCCCACCACACCATGACAAATACGATTATTCCAGCAACAAGATAATTAAATTGGAAACAAGCGCAAGGAAGGCGTCCGGGCGCCACCTTCCTCCAGCGTTAGAGCACGGGGAGGGCTGCAAAGGAACAAGACAAGCTACGAAACGCAGCAGCAATAGTATTACCTCTTGAGGGGACACGCAGGTTGGCAGCAAGGCTGAGAAACAGAAACCTCCCCTACACTGTCTTCCCAGCAACTGGTTCTCTGAGGTAGTCTGACCCTGGGCATGGAGGCTCCATCTAACCAGCACGCTTTTTGCTGGTTTGTTGGAAACGTCCATAAAAAGGAAGTGAGTGGGCTGCTGATGGTATCAAAGAGTTTGCTTTTAATGAAGCTGTAAAAACAACGAACTTAAAGAACAATAATTCACATGTCTGAAAATAATGAGCGGATTCAGAACTGGGGAGGGGACATGGGTTAGTGGCAGAGACCCTCCTATGTCTGCAGAAAGTTCCAGGTCAATCCCTGGCAGCATCTCCGGGGGGGGGGCTAAGAAAGGCCCCTAGCGGTACAAGACAGCTTCAGGTGTGCTTGTACGGAATAACAGAGAGTGCGGGTTTGGAGAGCCCCCACCCCAAGGAAGAGATGTGCTTCCATAAAAGAATAAACTCAGCCAACCAGCACCCAGCCACAGACAGCCCCTTCAGGTTTGTTTTCCACCAGCACCCGCTTCCCTCCCTCGCAATGCCTGCTGGGGGGCACCCTTTTCTCCAGTCGCACCTGTACAGTCATTGGGAGGGAAGAAAAAAGAACGATGTTTTATAATTCCACAAACGCAAACCTTTCCTTCTTTCTTCTGTTCCCTGACAGAAAGAAGTGGGAGAGGTTTGGGCATCAATAGCAGGAAGGAAGGAAGGAAGGAAGGAAGGAAGGAAGGAAGGAAGGAAGGAAGGAAGGAAGGAAGGAAGGAAGGAAGCATCCAGGGAACTAGCAGGTGCGGCCCGACTGTTGGCATCACGGTACAGTCGTGTTGGTACAACAAAGCTGCCGTAGCCACAGCAACAAGCATGCAGAAGCTGGGCCTGCGTGCAGCAAGCTATTACCTCTTCACTGCTCCCGCTTCACAGCCCAAATCTCAGAGGTGCTCTTGCTCAGAAGTGAGGCCACTGATTTCAGGAGGCAGGCTCCCAGGAAAGCGTGCAGGGGACTGCAACTTTCATCGACTCTGCCCAATCGGCCCTTGCTGTCCCTTATGCCTGGCACTTCCTCCCGGGATGCCCATCTGGCGACATCTCTGTCTCCTCTTTCAAACCCTTCTTCTATAGTACACTAAGGCTTTGGCACGCACCCCATAATCATTATTCCCCCAGGAGGAATTGCAACCTGAGTCAGCAGGACACTGTTGTGTTTTTGGTCACATCTGACCCGTGTTCATTTGGCTCACTCCTTCCTGCTGAAAAGTCCATTGTAAGCTCATCGGGGCCAAGACCCTTTCGTTGTTGCTTATGTCATTCTATGTACACAGATAAAATATAAATAAATACTTATGAATGAATAAAATAAAAAAATGCCACCTCTGCAGTCTGGATTGTCATGTGGATTGTCTAAAGCCCACACTAGCCTGATGGCTTGGGGTGGGGTTCAGGGCTGTAAGACTCTTGGTAAGAGGGTGGTGATGCTTGCTGATTGAGATGGGGCGATAGCGCTGGCTCAGGGGGCTGTGGAGGATTGGACCCATTAATAGAGGAGGAGGAGTCTATCACTCGCTATTAGTCACGATGGCCACGTGAGACCTTGCCATTCCCTGCCAAAGGTACCAAGGAAGAAAAGTTGGTGACTTGTCCCCTGCTGGCACCTCCATGCCCTGCTTTGGGCTACCCTATGGGGCATCTTGTTGGCTGCTGTGGGAAAGGAGGACGGTGGACAAGATGGCCTGCTGCGTATTCAGACGTAAGACCCGTGGTGTTCAGTGGGGCTTATTCTCAAGTGCGCCCAAGACTGCAGCTCGGCTTCACGGGCTTTGCAGCTTGCCTCCAGAGTATGGGGGCCAGAAGTGTGCTGGTTTGTTCTGTTGTTTAAAGGAGCGACGTTCTTACAAAGAGGTCCCACTTTTGCATGGCATCTGGCATAGACAGAGAAGACCCACACAGACACACACACACCAGCCAGCTGAAACCAATGATCCAGCTCAAGTGATGGGTGATGAAAGCTGAGCTCGGTTTTTTGGCAGGAAAGCTCATGGTTTGGCCTCTCCAGGCCCCCATGACTAGAGCAAGGGCTCCCCCCACAGGCCAGATAGCTCTCCATTGTGCGCCAGTGAGTCCCAAAGAGCAGCCTTTTCAAGACATCTCCTCAGTATCACACAAAGGCAGCGCTCAGGCAAAGGGACCACCTGAGCCAAAGGCTTCTTCCAGGCGCTCTCTCGAAGAGTTGCCCATACCAGGACTGCCACGTCCAGGTGCAGCTCTTTGCTCGCGCCACCAGGCTCACTGGAGCATGCTCCCCTGTCCCCCCCTGCCACCAGGGAGCAGGAGCAGGTCAAGAGGCGAGCCCTACAGCAGGTCAGCACACTGGGCACCCGTGAAGCTGCAGCCTTGGCAGGTGTGGCTTAGGGACGCTTGGGGGCAGATCTGCAGCAGGGACTGAGCAGTGGAGGGAGGCAGAGGGAGAGTGCAGCAGAGGAGCCAGGCAGCGATGGCACCGGCGCAAGGCAGAGAGCGGCACCAGCAGGGCCAGGGATCTCCACGCTCTTGTCACGGGACAGGAAAGTGGTGGAACAAGGCAGGAGGCTGAAGGGATGCAACCCACGAACACCGCGGGAGGTGCCTGGGCACAGGTGGGGACAGGTGCAGGACTGAGCTCCCCAGAAACCCTACCTTGCATAAAAAATGAGGGGGGTGGCATGTTTCTGGCCCTCAAAGCTAGTGGTGCCTGGTAGTTGTAAAGCCGCATAATCACAGAGCACAGATCTACCAACAGTTACAAGAGCCAATTCAAACCTCCATGTGCAAAGATAGAATACAGGTACTGCAAAACCTCAGAAGCCAAAAGGGTTGCTGAAGGAGTTTCCTGCTAGCAGAAGGGGGAGCCTTGCCGAGCTCCCGGTCTCCTTCTCAGGGTGAGGGCCGGGGACATCACTCAGTGGGAGTTCCCTGCTCTTAACAGCCTGATAAGAATCAGGCTACCTCCCTCTTCCTGGTGTAGCCCAGTCATGTCTCTTGGTCACACAAATGCGTGATCGAACGCTGAGAGCTAGCACTGAAATATTTTGGGTACAAAGTCCTCCGAAAACGAGCTAACCTCCCTTGGAAAGGTTGATATTATTCCCATTTTACATACACTAAGAGAGAAGGGGCCTTCTGCGGATGCCCTGCTGACTACCTAGGTGGCAGCCAGACCACATCTATCAACACTTGTTGCTCTTTGGATGAGGACAGCAGCCTGGGACAGAGACCTGCAACGAGGTGAGACGGTGAGACTTGGGTGGGACACTCTCTCTAAGGAGGGGGGGAGAGATGCCACACAGCACCGTTAAATTTTCCAGCCCCTGGATGTAAAAGGAGGAGGTAGGAGTCCAGTCCAGTACTCCCCCAAAGTGGAATTAACTCACAAAATCCCGTGAGAGCCACTAGCCTGAAGAGAAGGAATAAGGGGCAGTTCTTCTGTCAGCGGCTATATAAGAGAGCGAAATCAAGCCTCCATATACAGAGGCAGTTCACCTCAGAACGCCAGGCACTGAGAACTAAAGGGGGGAAGGCCCCTCCTTGGGGCCCCTCCGCTTGGGGGCTTGCAGAGGTTGGGCACTGCTGGAAAGAGGATGTTCCACCTGTGTACGTTCAGGCAGAAGTGAATGTCACGGAGGCACCCCTCTTCGGGTGCTGCAGCAGCACAGGAGCGCATCGCCGGCAGGTGGAGAGGGCCGCCCTGCTCCGCTGGCGGGACGCAGTCCAGGATTCGCCAGGGAGGCAAGCAGCCCCCCGGGCTGAGCAGCTCCGGGTTCTCTAGCCACACGCGCGCCACCGGCCACCCCCGCCGTGCTCACCTCTTTCCAGCGCAGGGCGCGCAGGCTGATGCGCAGCGCCTCGAGGGAGGTGCGCGCCTTGGCGCTGTCCACGGTGACGGGCCGCGGGGCCCTGCGGGGGCGAGGCAGCCCCGACCCTGGCGCAGGCGGCGGCGGCTTCTTGGGCTGCAGCGCCTTGGCCCCTCCGCGTCGCCTGCCCGAGCCCCGCCGCGCCCAGGCCGGGACCGCCGAGGGGGACTCCGCGGTTGCCTCGCCCGCCCGCCCAGCCTTGGGGGGCGCGCAGCAGGCCTGGCCGCCGGGCCCGGCAGCGGCAGCGGGAGGCGAACGCCCAGCCTCCATCAGGCCGCCGGGCCGCTACTGAGCATGCTCCCGCACCGTAGCCGTTGCCCCGACGCGCCAGCAGCGGCAGCAGCAAGCCGGCAGGAGAGGCGCGCCCCCCGCCCCGGGCACGCGCCTCACGGGGAGACCCTGGGCCGGCTTGTAGAGATACCCTGCCAGCTGGGTACGCTGACCACACTGCAACCCCTGCAGTTCTACTCAGAAGTAAGCCCACGGAGCTGTATGGGACCTACTCCCAGGAAAGCGGGCCTAGGAGGACTGCAGCCAGGCCCAGGCAGAGATTCGTAGGTTGGTATCATTTTGAAAAGTTCTGTTCGTCCTCCCAGCCTTCAAAAGTCCAATTTTGAATCCTCAAAATTCCACTTTTTCCCATGAAGGCTCTGGCACTAACCTCCTAACAGGTTCCATACCCCACTCCATACACAGAAATATCCCCCCCCCCCTTTTCCCTCAGCTATGTCTATTGTGTCTCCGTGTCATATGTCAGACTGGAAGCTGCTTGGGGCTGGGGACCTGGCCTCTCCTGTACTTTGGAAAGCGCTGTGCACACTGATGAGCATTCCTATTTAATAACTAACCCACCCTTCCTGCAAGGCCCTCAGGGAGTGCACTTGATTCTCTAGCCCAGTCCCCTTCCCTGCTCACAACAACCCTATGAAGCAGGTCAGTTTGTTGACTTACCAGTATTTGTTTGAGAGACTTTTGTGCCACCTTTTGCATGAGCAAACAGAGACGGCTCCTTGCCATTATCAAAAAGGCCAACTGGGAGCCCCTTTCCTGGCCTCCACAGATGGGAGTCACTCGGAGTGGGGCTTCGGCACTGGAGATCTCGTTTGTCAGGTTCAGGAGGGAGAAGATGGTTCAAAACCAAGCCTAGGCTGTCAGAGAACAGCTGGCCTGAGGCCACCCAGGCAGCTGCGGAGAATGAGCAGGGTCTCCAAGGCCCAGCACCCCAGCACTGACTCCCCCCCTGGGAGAGGAGAGAGCTTTGGAGATGGGACTGTACTCTAGTCAGGCTTCCTGTGCAACAGATCTGGGGGCTGAAATGTACCAAACAACAAGCCTGCAGGTGGAGCTGCAGCCCCTGTAGAGAAGCAGAAGCAGCACCAAGCCCTTTTCCCCTTGGAAAAATGAAGCAGGGAGTATCTGGCACACTCTGGAGAGGCCAGGTGGGAATCCCAGACCACTTCTTGATGCAGGGCACTTCTGCTGGGGTGGCGTGGCTTGGGGTCTGCTGGTTTGTTTGCAAAATTAAAGCTAAGGGAGCTGGGGGGATGGGCATCACTGCAGAGTGAGGAGTAACTTTCCAGTGCAGAGCAGGGGCTCCCACACACCCAATAGCCCATTCACACATGCAACCCACTGCACATGGGACCTGCAACAAGCTTTGCAAAGCATCCCCAGAAGTCTTGTAGTCTTCTCCAGAGTTTTTAGAAAGGGGGAAGGAACGCCTTTTTTCCTTCCCCTGTTAGTATATATGTTGCTGGAGGGTCGATCTGGGGGCTGGCTACCAGTTGTGGTGGAGAATGGAGTCCAGAAAGTGGGGTGTTTCTGGAGAATGGGGAGGGGGAAAAGCTGTCTCCCCTCCCTTTTATTTCCTTCCTCTTCAATCACCTCTGTAGAGTGCAGGGAGGGGAGGTTTTTTACCTTCATGGCACCGTCCCCCCAACCCACCCCCTCTTCCAAGGTGCTTACTCTCAGCTGGTAAGGGGCTTCAGCAGCTGGACAGTTCCTCCTGTCTTCCTGCCCTCCTCCATTCCCCCTTTCTTTTTTCACACCAACAGACACCCTGGGCTCAACAGCCCTAATAGGAAGTGTGAGGTCTGTGACCATCACAGGGTCATTTGGGTTTTTAAATAATAATAATAAACGTCTCTTAATTGCAATTGTGTACTTCTGTTAACCCCCCCCCCCCAAAAAAAGTCCATAGAATCCACTGCCTTGCTTTCGGGTGGCCCCATTTTGCTTCCAAGTGGACAGACACTGGCCACCTGAGACCACTGCTAGGAGGGGTGGATTTTGTACTTATCTAGTTATTACAGTCCTCATCAGGGAACTCAAGGCTCACGTTCACGTTTCCTGGGTGGTCAGAATGCTAGGAGTGCAGCCTGAAAACGCATCCTCTTTGCCCCTCCCCACGAGTGCCAGAAGCAGGATCAGCCATGCAGACGCTCTCCATTTTTGTCATTTAGGCAGGTTGCAGAGTGGGGCTTGCAAGATTTCCTTCCTAAAGTGCAGGCTTCCTGAGTCCCCTTTCATTCAGTGCCTCTGGCCTGCATTTTCTCCACAGGTGCCTTGCAAATGGATGTTAATCCAGGGGCTTGGGGGGGTTCCAAGCCCCAACAGCAGCTCAGGGCTCCCACACCTCCAAACATTAGAGGAAAAGCAATTTCTGTCTCCAGGGGAAGAATCTGTCCTCACTAGGATTAAGCGCCGCAAACCACCGGGTGCTTGGGGCTCGGACGGAGCCTCATGAATCAGAATCTTCTGCTGCCTGGTGAGATAAATGAGGTGCACGATGCACTGAGCGACGAGAGGCCTGGCTGTACCTAGCAGTCATGTGCTGAGAGGGGAGGAAGGAAGCCGGGGCCTGAGCAGAAGAGGCAACAACAGCCAGGGTTGTATTGTCAGCTCCGTTGACGTAGGCATTGCACAACTGTTGCCTTCCCTTGAGAGGTCAAGAGGCCTGCAGGGCGAGCCCAGAAACCTCCTTCGTCCAGGCAGGTTTTCTGTCCAATTCAGGCAGGGGGGGGGGGAATCATGAGCCAGCAATCCTGCACAGCTCATGATCCACCAGACTTGACAGCCAAGTATCTGACCTCCCAGAGAGTCAGCAAACACGGACGGTTTATGGAGGCCTGATGGACCGCCAGGCACAGTGGGGGAGCTGCATTTGCCTGGGGAGGAGGGGGGTGTCAAGCAAGCTGTGCAGCCCTGTCTGAAAGGAACGCTTCATTCCACCCCAGGAATGTGCCAAGGAGGCTGGAACAATATTGTTCCCCCCAGCAGTGCCAAAGCAGCAATACCTGTCTGAGTCTGTCACAGCAAACACGAGGAAGAGGCTTAGAGATCAGCAGATTTGTTGCAGCAGAAGCCTTGGGGGGCTCAAGCCACAAGCTCATCAAGTGCACAGAGTGTTACCCTCGACTGGCCAGTAGACTTGTACAACCGTGGGAAACCGTGGTGCATGCAGCTGGGAAGGACAAGAGGCCGATCGGTGTATTTGTAAGCATCATGGGACCAGGCTGGCCTCCTGGCATTCCCAGGCAGTCTCCCATCCAGACTTTGGCTGCATCACATGCCCTTGTGCTCTGGGACCAAGGGGAAGCCTTGCTGAGTAACATGTAGGGCTGGACAACGGTGGCTCCAATTTGTGGGGAAAATTAATTCATAGCATGTGGGCACATGTTTCCATGAGCTGCCCTCCTCCCCTGATGGTAGCTACCTGACCCTCACTGACAGGGGTCCCATGGACCTCCTTGATGGCCCCCCACTTACATCGTACCCATCGTGGTGATGGGTGTTTTGCCAGCAATGAACCAATCAACCTGCAGCCCCGGCTCTCCTCTGCAACAGTTGCTTGCCAGCCTCCTTCACGCCTGGCCGGCTACCGCTTTCTTGCGCAAGAGGTCTTGGAAATGAAAAAATGTCACTCGCAATTAAGCATCGCTCCATCATCCTCGGTCACCCAAACAGCCTTCCGAAGCAGGCAGAGAACATTTGCACGGTGCATGTAGGTCGCTCCCCACATGCCCTGCAATGACCCTCAACAGTCACTTTGTGCACTTCAACATCAGCCCACCCTTGCTGGGACCCGCAATTATACAGCCAGCCAGCCTGGGCTTGCTGGGCGGCTCTTCTTCTGACTGGCACATTTTTCAGATTTTTTCACATTTTCTGGGCAGCCTGCAAACCCAGCTGGAAAACTCCAACCTGTAGTTTAAGATGGACTCACATATGGTTACAACCCGTTCTTCTGACCATGTACAAAAATACAGTAGATAGGGCAGAGAGAGGGCTTGGAAGCCTGCCTCCCTCTAACACTGAGGCAGTTTCAATGCTGACACAAAAGTGCTGGTAGAAACCTTCATGTTGCCCTCATGACCAAGAGGCACTCGGTTGGCCATTTGTAAAAACAGAATCCCAGATTAGTGGATCTTTGGCCTGATCCAGCCAGGCAATCCTGACGTTCCCCCTCACTTTGAATCCAAATATCTTTGAAGATACAAGAACTGATGTTTTCAAATATCTGAATGTTCTGTCAGCGCTAAAACTGGCGCTGCACTAGAGGGAGGAGGAGCCCAATATTGTATGTTTGGTCCTTTCTCTTGTGCTGTGACAACAGTCCAGAAGCAGTCCAACATGGTTTGGTTTTCTTTTTCTTCTGCCAGGTAGGGAAGATTTCACTGGAAGTGTTTAAATAAGGCTCACATGCAGAGAGGGAAGATGAAACAGCCCCATAAAGCCCTCGCAATCATTTGGCGAATGAAAGGCAACAAAGAAGCAAAGCGCTTCTGGAAAATGCAGTTGCCTTCCCTGGCCTGCAGCTGGGCAGCCCAGCCTAAAAGTAGCAGGGAGTGGAATTAATTTATTAGCATATGTAAAGCAAAAGCCGCACCAGGATCTGGTGAATAAATTGTGGGCAGACATAAATCTCGGGAGTATTTGCACAGGGGATGTGGCGGATTATTGGAGCCGGAGTTGCAAGGAGGAGCCAGAATATGAGCAAGGACTGCTCAGGAATGGCAGAAGTCCAGACCCAGGCAGGGCTGCTCTCTCTGGAAGTTCCTGCAAGAAGGTGCACAGGTCGGATAAGGCTATTGGCCACGGGCCACTTGGGACCAGGCCTGGCTAGTTCCTTTGTAGTCAGGGGACAGGAAGGTCAAGGCAAGTACTGTAGCAGCCAGAAGAGCAGAACAGCGCAGCCAGCAAGCCTGCCTGTCCTGGGAATCTTGACAGTGGGGCCTGGGTGACCCACTCCAGCCTATTGTTGCCAAGAGCCGCTGTGGCTGGTATGGCTGGGAACTTTGCAGTTCCCTCCTTTGTTGGTCAAGCTGAATCCAGACCCCTCCGGTCTCAGACCTGCTCTGGCTCAACCCCAGGCAGTGAGAACTGGGCAAAAGGGGCACCTCTGACGTGGTGGCTCTCTTCTGTTTAAAAGAGGGTGGGACTAGATCCAGCAGCACACTTCTTCTGAAGTAGAAAGTGGAATGTAGATGACCCCTGGAGGCCATCTAGCCCAACCCCCTGCTCAGTGCAGGCAACCGCTTCAGCAGCCTCGCAGCTGGCTGTCCAGCCTCTGCCTGAAAGCCTCCAAGGGGGGAAGAGGCGAGAGCGAGAGGCCAAGACTTCACCCTCACTGAGTTCCACAGCAGTTACCCCTGAGAAAGCGTGCGCTGGATCTCAGCTGTGCAGCGCCTTCGCAACCGCGGCGGGCGAGAACATCCTTGAAAAACAACCCATCAACGTTCATCCGTCTGGCGGCTCCGGGAGCCAGTTCCTGCTGAGTTCAGTGGGGAGGCGTGCACTCTGAAAGAGACGTGACCCGACGGCAGGGGAGGGGGAGAGAATCAAATCACATTCTGACGGACACAGAAGGTGCCTCTGAGCGTGAGCAGTATGCATACATACACACACACAGTCCCGTCACGGTCGCGCCTCCAGGCACTGAGAGCGCCTCCGCGCGCGGCGCACCCACCCGCCTCCTCTCCCCTCCCCGCGACTGCCTCGGCTCCGCTCCGCCCCGACGTAGCGCATCACACGGGGAGGGAAGCGGCCGCGGGAGGAGCCTCCACTTCTTCTCCTCCACCTCCTCGCCGCCGCTGTCGTCCTGGGCATCCGACAGCCCCCTCCAAACGGCACCGGGGGCTGCTGCCGCTGCCGGAATCGTCGGGGCGGGCGATGCGCTTGCCGTACGCGCCCCGTCGGGAGGCCCGGCCGCCGCCGCCGCTTCCTTCTCCCTCTGGTTGGCCGGCAGGCGCGCCAGCAGGATGCCGGTGAAGCTCAAGAACCGCTACAACCTGGTCGACGATGCGGGAGACTCGCGGGTGCCGTTGCACAACGAGGAAGCCTTCCAGCACGGCATCCACTTCCAGGCCAAGGTGAGCCAGCCGCGCGCTTGGTGGGCTGGCCGTGCGAGTCCCGGCACGTACAGGGCGGGAAGCCCCGCTCGCTGCGTGCAGGAGCGGCTTGCGCTCCTCGGAGCATGGCCAGAGCGCACCTGTGGTGGGTCGTAACGTGCAGCCCACCTTCGTGCGTGTTCACTTGGCAGGTAACCCCACGAGGCTAGTTCCTGGGTAAATCTGTATTGGGCACTGACAGAAATCCCACTGGTGCAGCTTTCCCTGGCTAAAGTCAGAAGAGCCCTGCGGGGAGGGGGGGGGGGAGATGGCAGCTAAATCCCTCTCCCAACTCTATTTGGAATTGGGGGAAGGGGGGGCAGCACCATAGGGTATGTTTTCAGGCAGCTTTGCGCCCCAGTACCTCTCAGTTTGCAACCTGAAGACTTGCAGATGCAGGCTGCCTGTGGAAGAACATGTGCCTGGGACTGTCTCAGAAATTTGTGGGTTTAGAGATCTGGGAATATCCCACTGCAAGAAGCCAGTGGGACTTGGGAGTCTGTGTTGGGCTGTGCATGGCCTCCCTCAAATGATTTGAGTCAAATCCACTGCCACGGCTCCCAGAGTTTAGGAAAGGAGAGGTCTCACCTAAGTGACTGGTCACAGTAGCTCATGTGGAACCTCCATATATTGGGGCAGTCTACCTTCTGGGTGTCGGATACTGAGCACAGAGGACTTTGTCAAGCCTTGCTTTTGTGAAACCAGGATCATGGGCTAGAATGAGGCAATGATTATGTCCTTATCCATCAAATGGTCATTTGCCATCATAGTTCGGAACAAAACTTGCATGTTCAGTCTACCCACAAACCCCGGGTGCTGGAGAACAAGCATCTTGTGGACTCTTCAGCAGCATCCAGTTGGCCAATATTGAGAAGAAAATGGTGGGCTAGAAAGGTCCAGTTTAGTCTGATGATCCAGCAGGGCTTCAGTAGGGAAAATGTCTCAAGGAGGCCATAAGTCCAGTTGGTGGCTTCACAAGCTGGCACAGGCCTCTCAGTTCAAAGTCTGTGAGCGCGTTTCTTCCCTGTTCTGGTGTTTGGAACCACCGCTTCCATGCTGGGGTCAGGCCCACTGGCCAAAATATGTTTGTCTCAAAAGTCTACAATTGGCTTTCCAAAAGAAAAGCATGAGCAGGCAGCCAAAAGCCCTACCAGCCAATTTCTGGTTCTGTGCTGTTGGTCCAGAGCCAAGAGAGCTGGGATGGGGGGGGGGGTGAGGGGGGAGGAACAGTGACTTCAAAGGGCCACATCCGCTGTATATTTTTGTTTGGTATAAACTGGTTTGCCTGTCGAGGTCTTTAAAAAAAAACCAACCTAATCTCTTTGGGCTTGGAAGTTTACATTCATTGGACATTTTCCTGCAGGATTAATTACATGCCTGATCTAGGAGAGGAAAAAGAAATCCAGTTTGCTTCAGGGGCACTTGTCATCTAAGGGTGTGTAGTTAGCGCTAAGGGTGGGTGGGTGGGTGGGTACACACCATTTTAAGAGACCCTTAGCAAGCACTCAGGCTCACTGCAGTGTCACTGGTCAACTGTGTTGTGGCCAGTTGCCCCCTGCCCACCTGGGAGTGTGGCTTCAAGCTCTTGCTGGTGAAATGCAAGCTTTAGAGTTAACACGGAAATCTTCAACAAGCAGAACCGCAAGGAAGGTGATTTTTCATCAGGCTTAGAGAGGAAAAGTTTCCACTGCAAATGCAAATAGTTGTAATATGCATATTTGTAACGGTGATGGCATTTGCAAGGCTGGACAACAGTTAAAACTCCATCAGGAGTGTAGGTACCAGAGCTGCACTGAGCTGCAAATCTATCTCTATCTGTAATTCCTAAGACCCTACAGCAATATTCTTATCTGCTTAGGCAGCCTGATGCTGAGACTGGTTTGGTTAACTAGTGTTGCTGATCCATAGGTTTTGGATGATAACACTATCACCATCATCCTGTCTCAGGAAGAGTTCAGCGCAACTCCAGAAGCTTGCATGCTTGGGACACACAAGTGGGGTTTTGTCCAATCACAGACTGAGCCTTTTTAACTGTGCTAAGCTGTTTTGTTGCTGCTGCCTTGGCCCCAGAAAATATCTGCATGTAGTAGAGGTGGAGAGGGGAAAAATAAGGCGAGGGGTTTTGTGCAAAGATAATTCTAAATCTTTGCAGGTTATCGGGATTAAAGAGGTGGCTGTATTCCAATGAGGCCTTATCGTGCTGGCCTGTGGTGTGCCCAGATCCTTCCGTCTGATGGGGAACCAGGATCTTGGCAAGACGTGAGGGGAAGCCATGTCCAGACAGACCTCTGGAGACGATCATGGCTGTTGGAAGGGCTGGGAGAGACAGTTTACATGCCTGACATTGTCGCTGTGGTCCCCCACCCGTGTCCAGATGGAGTGGAAAGCTGCTGCCAGGGGAGGCTTTTTCTTTTCATGATTGGCACAGGGCTTGGAGTGCTGGGAACCTCATCCCAGGCCTCCATTCCCATGTCTACAAGTACTGGACAGAGGACTGTGTTTCCAGCTGTGCATGTACCTCAGGGGGCATTAAAAGACCTCCAAAGTCCCTTAGTGCAAAGATAGGTCTGCTCTCCAGGATCTAAAAATACCATGCATTTTAGCAGTTTGTTTTTTAACTTATTTTTAATTACTATTGATATTTATGCTTGAGTTATTTTCTGGGTAGATTGGTTTAAATCAAAGCAGTTTAAACCTCCAAGGGAGGGGAGAAAGAAGTCCTGCTTAAATCATCTTCTCGATCCCTTTCGTATCTACCCTTAGCATGGCCTTGCCACTGCTTGGGTCGACGTTTTCACAGAGCTCTCCACCATGACCCCAAGATCTAAAGGTGTTTTAGTTGAAGTGTATATCGTATGTATTTCTAACTTTAATTAGCAGGTAGATTGTTTTCTGTGTTGTAGTATGACTGATTTTAATTAAAAATATATATATATATATTTCAAAAAATAAATAAATCTATATTTCCAAGATCTCTTTCCTGGCTCGTAATCAACAGCTCAGAGTCAGACCCCTTCAGCGTTGGGATTTTTTTGCCCCAACGTGCATCACGTGGCACTTCTTGAAACCGAACCATGTTTCCCATGTGCTCGCCCATCCACAGGTCCTTTTTTGGTTTTTTTGCAATCTTCTTTGGTTTTTACTACCTCGAACAGCTTGATCTCATCTGCAAACTTGGCCACCTTGCACCATCTCCCTAAAACCAGGTCATCTGTGAACCAGTTCAAAGGCTCCAGTCCCAAGATCAGGGGGGAGGGGGAGAGATTCCACTCTCTGTTTCCTTCCACTGTAAAAACAGTCCATTGATTCCTCCTCTCCCTGTTCTTTAATTAACCAGTTACCAGTCCACAAAAGGACCTGTCATCTCATCCCATGATGGCTTAGTTTACTCAAGAGCCTTTGCTGAAGAACAACGTCAAAAGCTTGTTGAGAACCCAAGTGAAGTGTGCCATACCAACTGGATTGTCTATATCCAAGCACCTGTAATGATACTCGGGGAAGCCCAACCGGGTGACCTTTCAAGCTTCTGAAGATCCTCCCCTCTCAATGCAGAGAGCTTTCTGCAGGCTTATATGTTAGGCAGAATAACAAAGCTGCTAGCCAGACCATGCAGGAAGGCAGGCTGTGTTATGCAGATGGAGGAGGAAGAGGTCAGAGGATGTATCTGGGTTGTAGGGAATCCCAGTACGCATGCCTCTAGTGTTGTCAGGGTTAAATGACATGACCTTTTGCCCGTGGAGGTTGTGGAGCTTCCAGAGGGCTTCCTGGACTTGCTAGCCTTCCTTCTTCTTAATTCCACCCACCACCAACTCCTGCTTTTGATTCAGTCCATCTTTAAGACACGTGGGTCCTGGACCGTGAAGGGCACTGAAGCCAGCAACGTGGATTGGCCCTGGAACTGCGCAAGCAGCCAGTGGCAATTGCTACAAAACTGGCTGACAATCTTCCACAATCCCACATTTCAGAGGAGGTCGGCAGCGGTGTTAAGCCCAGCACCAGTTTTGCGTTAAGAGAATCCAAAGCCTGTTTAAATAGAAATGTTTTAATTCATCCTTCAAAGACCCAGAAAGGTGCCTGGGTACTCCCAGGGCAGAGCAGCAGGGCCAGAACCAAGAACTGGTCCACCCTCTGAGGAAAACCTCAAACTGGCTCCTGCTTGTGGTCTGGGCAGAGATCATATTTGGTGACATCTGGGAAATGGGCATCTCCCTCCAGAGGCCAGTGCCTGAAGCAGACATTTTGTGATGCACCAGCCCTAGGGCAGAGAGAAGCATCCTGCCAGGGTCATGAACAGGCAGCTGGGCCATGGTTGGACCAGAGGTCCTGGGAACGTGATGATGCTAATGTGTGGGGATCATCTCCGGGTCCATGTTTCGGATCTCAACGAGAACACTACTTCTGTTCCAGGGAAATGTACGGCTAGGAGAGCAGAAACCAATGCCAGCAGTGCCCCTTCTTCTCCCTTCCCTTTCCCCACATCAGTTAAGCATCCCCTTTCTTGATGCTTCCTGGAATGTGAGCCCTGAATGCCACACATGTTCTCCATCATTCATTATGACCTATGTAATTGCCTTAGCCCTGAGTCAGGCCCTTGGTCCCTTTTGCTTAGTATGGCTGAACACTGACTGGCAGCAGCTCTCCTGGGTTTCAGGCAGGGAGGGGTTTCTCTCAGCCCCACCTGGAGATGCTGCCAGGGATGGAGCCCAGGAAAGCAGAGGCTCTACCACTGAGCTACAACAACCAACCGCAGGGGGACCTTTCATGCACGATCTTCAGTAATCAGTTCACACATTCAGCTGCCAGTCAGCAAGGGTCAAGTAATCATGTCTTGAGAAATCAAGTACAAACTGGATGACCATCTGTCAGGGCTGTTGAAGCAGCTGCCTGACCTGAGCAGGAGGTTGGACTAGGTGACCTCCAAAGTCCCTTCCAACTCCAACATTCTGTTACTCTTAAGTGACGTGTGTATGGTGCTTGCGTGAGCCACCTCCAGTACATGAGCATACGTGAGATCTCCGCCTGCACTCCATATTATTTGATGCAGAATGGCTACCCTCCTGCAGGCCCTTGCAGCCATTACATTGGATTAGAATCTCCATTTCATCCCTAAGCATGCCATGGAAGGATGCTCCAGGTCCCTTTCATCAGCCAGAGTGGACAGTTTAAGAGTGTTAAGCAACTAATCTGTGTTAAGTGATCTCGAGTAGGCGCAGGAGCAGCTTGGCTGCAGTTGTGTGGCTCCAAATCGGGTGAGGGGGCAGCAGTGGAAACCCTGCTTCAGTGCAGTTATTTTACCCAGAGCAAGTTGTTTGTATGTGTGTCTTGCTCCCCTTTGACCGGGCCTCAAAAAAAGTGAACGGCCTCCATTCACAATTGTGCACATTGCCCCCCTTTGTCTGGCATTCCGCTTCTTTATTTTGGACTGATTCACAAACAACAACGTAATGACAGGAGGCGAAGTGTGAGGAAAGGAGGGCCAGGTCTATATAATGCAAGTATTCTCATCATCACTCACTCGATGGCTGTTGACAGTTTTCATGTGGTCCCAGTTTGTCTCAAGTGCCACCCAAGAGAGATCACCCAAGAGAGTGTCAGAGGAGGTGCTGCCAGTTTTGCACACCTCTGCAACAATGTCAACTCGCCTAGAGCTTCCAAGGGAAGGAGGGGTGCAAATAAATAGCCTCCCCCCCCCCGGCTGATGCTGAACCCTTGAGGTTACTAAACAAGCCCAGAGGCTTCAATGCGCATGCGGAGCGCCATGCCATCCAGAGCTGCCCCACTGGCTCCAATCCTGGCGAATTCTCATGCACATAGTTCCACCTACTAAATGCAGCACGTATGCACAGAGCATTGGGGGCAATGAGATGAGCATGAAAGCCTTGCCTCCGAGTTTTGAAGCTGTGGTAAACTGCACCTAAACTGTTACCTATTGACATGTTCTCTCTCTCTCTCTCTCTCTCTCTCTCTCTCTCTCTCTCTCTCTCTCTAGTACATTGGTAGCTTGGACGTGCCAAGACCCAACAGCCGCGTGGAAATCGTCGCAGCAATGAGAAGGATCCGGGTGAGTCACTGCGTACAGTCTCCCCCACCCCGGAAAGCATCTTCTGCTTGGAATGAGAGATGTGATGAAGCGGAAGCTGGGAAGGGAAGCAGAATGTTCTCTTGTTCCCATGCCCATCTCCCCCAAGCCGCCTCCGCCTTCCTTTTCAGAAGTGGCAAGAAGGTTGTCTGGCAACCCTCCACTCTCTGCTTTCGGGGCCATGGGTGGGTGCCGTTCTCAAACAGAAGCAAGAATTATCTGAGCAGCCGGCAAGCCTCCTAGCTGGAAATGAATGAAGCCAGCCAGGAGCCATCGCGGAGGCGAGGGCACAGTGGCACGCACAAAACACCAAACGCTGGGGCAGGTGGTGCTTCCATCCGTTTCCGGCTCCACAGGCGGGTTGTGTGTTCTTTTCGCCCCTTGCCTTTGTGAGTGGGGAGGGGAGGCAAGATGAAGGGGACTTCCTTGCCAGTTCTGAGAGGAGGGGAGGCGCAAAGGAATCTGCAGGCTGCCCTTTGCCAGACTGACACGGTTCTGCGTGGGAGCTGGCAAGTGGCGTGTGTGTTCCGCGGACAAACTCGGGCTCATGCGGCAGCATCTTTTCAAACTGGGGTGCAAAATATTTGCAGGATGTAGGAACCAGCTTCACTGTCAGGGAGAGAGAAACCTAAACAAAGCAGCAAGAGAAGAATCTTCACGTAGGAAACGGCCTTATGCTGAGTTGGTCCACCCAGCTCTGGATGGTTTTCGCTGCATGAGTCTATGGATTCCAGGATCTGACAGAGAAAGCTCTTCCCCAGCCTTTCCTGCAGATGCTGCCAGGGACGGAACCTGGGCCCTTCTGTGTGGTTAGTAGGGAGGATGGGCGCTCTCTCTCTCTCTCTCTCTCTCTCTCTCTCTCTCTCTCTCTCTCTCTCTCTCATATACACATACATGCCTGCTCTACAAGTCGGCTCACCCAAAAACCACCCACTGATTCCTCCACAGAGTTTGCAAGGACTCTGTGCTCAGGGAAAGGCCACCTGCACAGAACCCTTGCACCACTCCGAGTGCTCTGACAGCCTCCTATCTGCAAGAACCAAGCCTGAGCCCTTCAGCAGCCTGGGAGCCAGGGGCCAGACCAGTAGCTCAGTGGGGAAGGAAGGCTTAGTTCTGTCTGAAATGCTGCCAGTCAGCGCAGGTGATGCTTAGCTAGATGGACCAAACCTGCACTGACCTGGAAGAAAACAACATTTCACTCCTTTTGCATCTCCCACCTCTGAGGCTAGGCTAGCGCACCTGCTGGCTGCCCCTCGGAGTAGGGGTCTCCAAAGGGAACAGGCTAAAGGTGTGCAATCCTATTTTCCGACAGCTGTCGACGCTTAGGACTTAGCCCTGGATGGCATCGGGTGGGCGGAACCTGCACATAAATCCAGCATCAGTGAGGCAGCTCCCTTGGAGTCTCCCTCCCAGCTTCCTGTCTTTCCAGGGCAGTTGACATCCCATAATCCCCTAATCAGCTGTGCTGAGTGCCTTTGTAAAGCAGGCGCCTTGTGTGCTGGGCCAGCTATTTCCCTCCCCCCTCTTTCTTTTTTTAAATTCAGTTGATAAAAAGAGCTTCCGAGATTTTAAAAGCCAGGGCTTTCCCTTTTCCACGCTTCCTGCCAAGTGGACTGGGCCGTGCCTGTCTGCTCGCAACGGTTAACGGCCAGTCGCTGCTGTTAATGGGCCGAGGGGAAGACCCAGCAGCACAAATGGAGAGAGCAGACATGGCCCTGCATTGGGGCACGTCCACACTACCGATCTGAACCAGTTTCAAAACAGTTTTCAGTGCCACAGCTCCCACCCAAGACATCCTGGGAACTGTCATTTTCTGAAAAGGGGAGAGGGTCTGTAAAAGAATTGCCCACATCCTTGCAGAACTGCAGCTCCCCGGGTTCTGGGGAGGAGGCTATGTCGGTTGCACTGATTTTGAGCCCGTGTAGATGTGTTCTTTAGAATCTCATAATCGTGTAACTTCTGTAACTCAGATACAACTGAATCAGTAACTAGGTTGCCTCTGGAGGTTTTAAGATCACAAAGATGCGAGGAAGACACTCCCAACTGCTGTAGCCCTGCTCTATGGGATTACGTCAGGGGTGCACAACATGCGGCCCCAGGGCCGCTTGTGGCCCTCTGAAGGATTTCCGGTGGCCCCCGAAGAAATCGGGGATCCCTTGGTGCATGTTGCTTACGAAGAGAGCGCCGAGGGATCTCCGATGTCTTCGCTCCAGCCGCATAGCTGTGCAGCCTTCTTGCTCGGGTCGCCGAGCGAGAAGGACGAAGTCACTGAGCCTTGCGAGCCCATTGGCCCAGAGGCTTTGAGGCCATTGCTGAAGGCGGCGTTTGATCACCGCCGATCAGCTGGAGTCTCCTGGCATTCAGCCAGGAGCCGGAAGAGCCGCGTCTCCTCTTGTGTGCCAATGGGCGCGGAGGTTTTGGGGCTTGTCCCGTTGGCGCTGTCGCTGCTCCATGTGAGGAGGAGGCTCAGATTCGCGGCAGGAGGGCAAATCCAAATTTTTAATTCCGTAAATATCTTTATTTATTTATTAATATGTTGCTTTTCCTGATATTTTCCGGCTCATGGACACACACCCCTGTGATGTCACTTCCTGAGGAAGTGACATCACGGTTCCTTGACACGCCCTCCCCCCCCGTGCTGCCCCGAAGAAGTTTAGTCTATTCATTTTGGCCCCTACCTACTTCCAAGTTGTGCACCCCTGGATTACGTTAAGCATCCGCCACCAGTTCAGCTCAGCAACTACTTATCTTACCCTGGAGGGAAATGTTGGCAAATGTCCATCAAGGCACCCCTTTCTCCCAGTTTAAAGATGTTCACAATAATGGAGCTCAATTTGGTGATTTGGAAATGCCCTTTAACAAGGCCACGCTCGTCCCAGCTTATTGTTGCACCGATACCCTTCCTGCCCACGAAGTCATTGAGAAATGCATACTTTCTTGGAAACATAAAAAGCAATGGCAGAGGATTCCTCTGTGTCTGACTGCGCAGATCTGTCGGAAGGCAGGGAATGGAGGCCCCCAAAACTGCAAGCTGCAGTCGTGGCTTCTGGTGAGACGTTCTCTCATAAAGTGAAACAGGAGGGAGCTGGGTGTGTGGAGTGGAATGTCAATTTGGTGGAAATAAGGTGGGGAGGGGCCCTTCTTGCGGTGCTGGCTTGTCATTAAAGCAGCGCTAAGCCTGTATTTTAATTTCTTTCCCTCCAATCCTCCCTCTGGAATACTATTAGCTGCCTGAAGTTGCGATCTTCTTCGGAGCTGGGATTAATGCTCCCTCCCCGTCTTTGACAGAGATACCGATGCAGTTATTCCTGCTGCTTGGTTACTGAGCAGTGCCAGGGCTGTAGCAGGCACAGCCTGGTTCCAGTTTTCCACACAGTCCGCTTGGAAGCCCAGTGTGGCTTTGCACAGCTGTCTATTTGGCCGCTGCAGTCGCCACATTTGCAATCCTGCACTCCCAGCCATGGGGACCTGAGTGGCACTCGTGGCCTCCGAAAATGGCATCTAGTTACACCGCAGTCCTTACTGCCCCTTCCAATGCTGAGCAGGGCAGGGTCCCATTCTATGTTTTACCGCTCACGAATTGTACACAAGAAGAGCCCTGCTGAATCAGACGAGGGGTCCATTTGCTCAGCAGTGCCCAACCAAATGCTTCCAGGAATGCACAGGCAGGGCATGAAGGCCTCCCCAGTTTTATGTCCCTAGCATCTGGGCCCTGAGGGAGACTGTCTCTGTACATGGAGGTTCCATTCCTATCATGGCTACCCAGAACATAAGGGTCCAGGTGGGTCAGAGATATCATTTTAGCTCACCCCTAGTTTTGACCCAGTTGTAGTTTGTGAATGGCCTTCACTCACAGCACAGTGTATATCCCACTGCAGTCATCTAAGCTGGTGTGGATCACAGTAGCACAGTTATCTATCTATACACAAAGGCTTTCACTACAGAGATGAAAGAACAGAGAGGATCGTGGTCAGTGGCACCTTCCCGTTTCAGGCTGGGTGTTATTCTTGTCTCCTCTATCATTTGGTTCCTACCCTGTTTCATCCTCACGACAGCCCTGAGAGGTGGTGCCTAACCCAAGGATGCCACACCCAGTGTGTGAAGCACACTGGCATCTGTCCAAGCAGGGATTTGAACCCGGCTTTCGGCAGATCCAGCCGTGCCACTGCACCAGCTCCCACTTGGCGTTGGATTAAAATACGAGCGGAGAACAATTCTCATTGTTAGAGCTGACAACTAATTGCGGCAGGGAGGTTAATTGATTAAGTGCCTGGCTTTTAGCCGATAGGACCCTTCATGGATTGATCACACTGAAGTTAAAAGTACATACTGTATTTCGAAGCCTCTGCAGAGCTTTTTTCTTAAGGAGTCCTAGAATAAGACGATGCCTCCCTGAAGCACGATGTTCTAACCACTGAACTTTCCCAAAGCCACGAATGCTCCTTAAGGGGCCGTCTCTTCTACAGTCCCAAACCCAGGGAACCATTTCCCGTCCTAGGAATGCGCCAGAGCCCACATTGGCTCTGGAAAGGTGACCAAGACATGACCAGGTCTAGGGAAGAATTGCCATTGGATTTAGCCAGGTTGACAGCAGGATTTGGGGAGCAGGGGATTCTCAATCCTGTTCCAAGCCTCGATTGCCTCTCTCCAGATGCTACAGAGCTGCAGCTCTCCAGGAGCATCAGGTGCACAGCTCAACCTGGGGTCTGAAGCTGGGAGCATCGTTATGCTCTGGCACCAAGCTACAGCCCCTTCCCCGAAAAGGGTGTGCTAGGCCACCTCCACAGAAGATTCCAGCCACCAACTTCCATCGCAACAGATGCTGCTGACCACTGAGCTCTGTTGTTATCTCTTTACAAAAATAAGAATGGCAGGATCCCTGCAATTTCCTCAAAGGTCTGGATGCACGTAAAAAGGCAAGGCAGGGGAAACATGAAGGTACGCTGAGGGTGGGTGAAAAAGCAGGTTTGGCTTCCTTGGTGCTCCCTCACCCTTGTGGCCAACAAAGCCAGAAGCCAGTTAGCAAAGGCAAGTGAGAGAAATCCTGCACTTGCAGAGGCAGGCTGCAGAGGGTCTCTGCCCCACATTTAGCACTGTGTGCCTGTGTGTATGTACTCAGGCTGCACAGGGACAAAAGGAGCAATCTTAGTTTTATTAAAGTTGAGTTTCAAGCCAACTTTTGCACTCTCCTCGTTCACTCTCATCAAGAGGCTCTTTAGTTCTTCACTTTCTGCCATTAGGGTGGTATCGTCTGCATATCTGAGGTTGTTGATATTTCTCCCGGCAATCTTGATTCCAGCATACATACAGCAATTTGAAAAACAGACCCCTTGTAAAACTTGCACATCCATTCTGATGGGTACGTGTCCTGAATGTCACCGCCCATGTTTGGTAAACAGAAAATATCTGAGGAAAGAAGTCTCTGAAGTCTCTGCAAGTCACTAGGCCTGAGTGAGGAAATCAAGGTTGTTGGGCTTCTGTTCTCCACTCAGCACCACTCCCAATCGTGCCCTTTGCTTGCTCCCCTGCAAGCGTCTTCCCTCTGCAAAGCCGATACAATTGATTTCACAGCAAACACAAAACATTCAGATTTCTGGTCACAAAACCAGGGATATATTTTTAGCTCAGAATTCCAGGGGGGCTCCGTCTGCCTGCAGTGTTCTACCTAATGAATCAACAATGATCAGCAGGGTTCAAGGCAGAGGCTTCCTTGCATGCAGAACGCTGAGATATTAATGTGCAGTAAGAAGGTTTCTGATGCCCAAGATGAGGTTGGACGTTGTAAGGAATCCAGCCAAATATGCAATGACCTTGGGGGGGGATCACTACCCTTAAATGAGGTTTAGCAGCAAATAATGCAGCCCCCAGTCCTGCTATCTTGAGCATTTGTGGGCTTTCTGAATTATTGCATGACCACTGCATGAGACCACCCTGAAGGGTCACTGCCAGTGCAGGGTCAGACTCAGTAGGAAGGCAGCTTCCTATGTTCAAGGGACACTAGAGAGCTGGTGCCCTGCACCAGATAAGAGCCACAATTCCAGAGTTCAAATTCTTCCCTGGCTGTGTACAAACTGCCTCTCCCTCATCTGTGAAATGGGAATAGCATTTACATGATGAGAAAAGCTCTACAGGAGCAGACCAGTGATCCACCTATGGGCAACCAGATGGCTGCAGGAAGCCCACAAACAGAGCATGAAGGCAAGAGCCCTCCCGTTCTTTAGAGGTAGACTGCTCCTGTTCCATGGAGGTTCCATTCCTAACTACCATGGCTAGTAAGATCAAAAGGACCCTGCTGGATCAGAGCCGAAATCCACAAAGGCCAACCAGGTGCCCCAATGAGAAGCCCACGAAACAGGCCTAGAAGGCAGTAGCTTTCTCCCACTGGTGTCCCCCAGAACGTGGTATGCAAAGACATGCTGCTGGAGCCAATAGCATTTCTGAGATACGCTTCAGCTGGTGGGTAGTTTACGGACACGAGGGAACATCGCACTCCACCCCTAACCATGCACAATTGCAGTTCTGCAAGAGTTATTCCAAAAAAGAAAGAAAGAAAGAAAGAAAGAAAGAAAGAAAGAAAGAAAGAAAGAAAGAAAGAAAGAAAGAAAGAAAGAAAGAAAGAAAGAAAGAAAACCACCATGCAGCAGAACAGACAACCTTGTCAGATGCCCGAAGAAGAGTGCAGGCACATTCTGTTCAGATGCAATTCAATGATCAACCATTCTGTCTTTAGGCGCTTTCTAGGACAGACAGACGGATGGTTGCGCACTTGCAGGATTGCGCCAGCGCCAGCCAAGGACCCCTCCTTGCTCTGGGGAATCCCGTTTCAACAAATCTGAGCGTGGCATTAAAAGGTCACCCTTGCTTAGGGATTTTGCCGGCTGATCCGTCGGCCCATCTGTCATCAATCACCCTGGAACGTGATCTCATAACTGCAACATTTTCTTCTAAGCTGGAAAACGCCCGCTGTTGTGAGGGGCGGGATAGCATTGATTGGCAGGAGGGGTTGTGTACTGCAAGGACTGCAGTTGGGGGGCACCCATTCTCAGCTTCCCTTTTCCTTTTTAAAACACATACTTGGTCTTTATGGCTTCTAAGGTGAGCCTAAAAACCTGGAAGTAATGTCTGGTGCAATCGCACGAGGGGGGTGAAGCAGGATCTTCCATAGTCCAACTCTTCAGTCATTCTGAATGGTTTTAAATCACAGGATTATACAAAATATATGCAAATCTTCATGATTTGCATAATTCATGTAAGAAGAAAATGATATTGGCAAAGAGATTTTTTTTAAATCACAATTTATGAAGCTCTGCATTCGCTCACTTGTTCTCTCCGACTACAAACCACCATACAATGCCAGAAGACCACCACAAAAGGTGTGTGTGTTGTCATCTGTTTTTGTATCTGTCTTTCTTACAGCCTCATGAGCTTGGTCCATCTAGTCAAGATCTTCCTCCTTCTCCCATAATGCTAGCACTCAGGGGGCACCCGATGAAACTGATTGGCAGGAGATCCAGGACAGACAAAAGGGAGAAGTTCTTCATGCAACCAATAATTCAGTAACACAAGATGTGGTGAGGGCTACTGGCTGAGGTGGCTTTAAGGACTAGACAGCTTCAGGAGGAGGAGAGGGCCCTCAAGGCTGGTATAGGTACATGGAGCCTCCATGTTCAGAGGCGGTCTACCTTGGAATACCACATGCTGGGACAAACAATAGCAGATGCCTGTTACTTTCATGCCCTGATGTGGACATTCCTGGAGGCAACGTATTGGCCACTCCTGGAAACAGGATGCTGGACTAGATGGGTTTTTGGTCTGATCCAGCAGGGCTCATCTGTTGATCTTAAAATGGAGGTGCAAGGAACAATACTGACCAACGTATGGGGGGGGGGGAACCGGCAACCCTGGAACCCCTCCACAAAAAAACCAGCTTTTCCAGTTCCTTCTGCAAGACACTGCAGGCGATGGCTCTGCAGAAGCCAGTCAGTGCTCCTAGTGCACACGTTTGCTTCCTGGCAGCAGGCTCCCTTGTTCCCACCGCTCCCGCATGCTGGCACAGGCTGGCCCAGATGGCAAAATGGCAGCCAGTTCTTCCGATTGTCAACATACAGCATCTCTCTTCCTGCCCCCTGCCCCAATGTGGAAACACAGCCTGCCCCTTCCTGGGACTTGGCGGGTGTGCTCAGCTTGCATTTCACGACTCACCGCCTCTGTTCAGCTGTCAGCGCAAACAGATTCTGGGTTTTGGCTCTGGAGGGGAGCACCGCAAACATCAAAGGAGAGGGCTGGGTTGCAGGGTGAGAGCAGGTTTAAAAGAACACAAATGGATTTGCAGAGAGGGCCAAGCAGGGAGAGTGAGGGGGAGGCACAAACACCCCAGCACTGTATGCAGAAAACCCAAGAACTCCATCTCTGCAAGAAAGGAGCAGCTTACATAAAACATAGGGATGCTCTAGTGCAGCTTGAACTCTTGCCTTGGCCCCCACCCTGAGAAGAAAAGGAAAGGCCCCTCCAAGCCACAGCTAGTCTTGGGCCCCAGCCTCTGCCTCAGTTGCGATCCTTGCCAGCTGAGTCGCCAGCAAGGGGGTCTGATGCACCCAGCTGGTCACTTTGCATCCACTGCTTATATGGCTCCCTCCCCCAAGAGACCCTTGACTCCATTTTGCTCTTTCTGGCTGCCTCATGAGCTTCTTGGGTCAAGAGTCTTTTTCCCAAAAGTTGTGCTAAGTGAAGGGATCAGGATCATTTTTCACTTGGAAATCCATGTGGCCCAAAATAGCTCCTTTGCTGTAAAGTGCAGGGTGAGGGGGATGCATTATTTAGTACCCAAGACGGCAGGCGCCCAGCTTCCTGCGCAGCCTCTCAGGCGGGCGGGAGCATTATAGATTCTTCCCGTGTCCTCCATGCCTCTGCAGAAGCTCCTCTGGTTGAAGTGTGCTCATTAAAACAGCCTCTCCCTTCTTGCTGTCTCTCCCCCCCCCCCCCCCCCATCCCAACAAGCCTGGGTCACCCACTTGCTGTAGCCACCTTATCCTTTTTTCTAAGCTTGCCTTCATGTCCCTTTTTAAAAACACCAGCCCCTTCTCTCATCTCAAATGTGGTCCAGCATTGAGAAAAGGTGTCAGAAAGGGCCACCTAGATGGTCAGGATGGGGGGAGGGGGAGCATCTTCCCTAAGGAAGAAGGGTTGTAAAGGGCTTGGAGTTTTGGAGCTGAGGCTTACCAAAGTACTTGTGGTGTGGAGAAAGAGAGGCAAGGGAAGAGAGATTTCGCTCATCTGGTACTAGAATGGAAGGAAATTGATTGGCAGGAGAATCAGGACACAGATAAAAGAAAGGACTCACACAACACTGCATTAATCTTGGGAATTTGCTGTCGCAAGATGGGGCGAGGGCCCCTAAACTGCAGTGGCTAAAAAAAAGGTGTGGTGGAGCCTCCATGTGCAGAAGCAGTATTCCTTTGAATGCTGGTTGCTGGGGACATACAAAGGTGGGGGTGCTGTGGCTTTTGGTCTGTTCCAGCAAGGCGGCTCCTGCGTCCTGAAATCTGCCTAGGTTGGATTATCAGCAGGAAAAAAACTGCATTAATGCGTATTACGGGTTCTCACTTTCAGCTTCCAAGGAGGCTAGTGGCCATACACCTTACGGGCAGGTTCATCTGGATGCCTCTGGAGTTTGAGCCAAGGGGCAGGGGGTTGAGAGGTCCATCTTATTTCTTTATTTTTTCCATTTTTAGCCCACCTGTCACTAAAAGCTCCAAGGCGGCTAACCGTGAAACGATAAAACCAAACAGCCCAAAGGTCTGGCGAGGGCCCAGTCCATGTATGGTTTAAAAAGTGACAACCAGCACCTTCTGTTCGACCTGGAGCCAGATGGGTTTTCAAGAGTGCTCTGATCCTCTCTGAGATAGATTCAGATGGGAGAGGGATACCGCTCAGTGTCCTAAACTTGAATTTCGCAATTCTGTGATTCTTTACATGCCTGCGTGGGTACTTGTGTGTACTGTGTGCATAGTTGAGAAAAAGCCGTTTTAAAAAGTTATGAGAAAGGGCAGACAGCAGAAAGAGGGAGGGATGAATGGGACAGGCAGGGCTGTGTGTATTTTGCACACACTATGGAAGAAGACACACAACAACCTCCAAACTGAAATTTTGCACTAAGCAAAGCTGGATTCTCACTCTGTTTACACTTATGCAAATATGTTTGCTGTATATATTTATCCCACTTCTCTGCTAAGTAAAAGCCCTAAGCACTGAAAGGCCTACTGAACCTCAAGGATTACAGCAGACATTGCCAGCATACTCTCAAGTCCAGCCCACCCTGTGGACTAGCAACTTGTCTTTATAAAAAAAACACTGAAAAGAGTGCTAAATTCTGGAGCCAAATATCAGATTTGGGGGTATTTTTTCTTTGCTTGCGCAGAATCACAAAATGTGTTCAGACGCAAGCAGAGGCGGAACTGATGTTCAGTGTTTGCTACTAAGACCAAGCGTCGGGAAGAGAAGACCAAGCCGAGCGTTGCTGTTCCCCCACAGCGCCGGCCTGGCTGCACAGAGCCTGAAGCAACGGCCACATCTCGGTGTGCGAAATGAAGGCGGAAGAGGTCAGCTGCCAGCTGGCGACAGCCCCAGTGTTGGAAAGGGTCTTCCTCTTGTCATGGCTTGGCAGCACTCAGAATCTCAGCAGCCAGCAAGGAAAGCCTCCCTCCCAACCCCTGAGGAAACCAGAGGGGCCAGTCTCCTCGTTACCCCCATTGACGAGTGGGGCTTAGGCAGCACATTTCTGGGGTGCCAGGCTGGTTTCAAAAGCCCAACCTTTTTCTTCCAGCACTTTGGAAAAAGAGCATCTTTCTCGGAAGGAATGGAGCCCCTCCTGCTACTTCAGGTTGAGGCGACTGAGGCCGCCAGGTGCAGGGGAAGCATAATGCCTGGCTTGGCCCCATGGCTGCGGCTGGCACAGGACCAGTCACTGGGCTGCGACAGCAGTAGGTTACGTGCACACAACGTGTTCTACTCCAACCCCAATGGCACTGTGGCTTCAGGGGACCACAAAGCATCTCCTGCAGGCCTATTTTGGCCCACGGTTGGCAGCCACTGATGCTACAGGAGAGCTTCTGCAGTGGTTACGAGCGGCTCCGTTTCTGCTCAACAAGCTGGATGACAGGGTTTTGCTCTCTCTTTCCCACCTCTTTCCTAGTATGCAATTATGTGCTTTAAATATACAGCAGGAGGGGGAAACCGTGTCGTTATCCGCAGATAGAGATTGTGAAGGGAGCGGGCGGGAGGCGTGCTTTAAAGGCCAGGAATGTGGCTCAGTCGTTCAGGGAGCAGCTGTTACCAGTCAGTGGGGATTATGTCCTCTCCAGCACCCCTCAACTCTCACTCCTCTTTGTTTCAGTAAAAACCGTCTCCCTCTCCGGATTCACACACTTTGCTGCTATATTTAGCTTCCTCTCAACAGCTTGCCCGAGTACTGTAATAATTCATGGATTGATCAAGAGGTCGCAGGCTAAGTGGGGTGGGTCTTGCTTGGCTACTGCCTTCAACTCCAGAGCTTTAGGGGTGGCTGGCAGAGAGCTGCAGCGCTGCAACTTATCCTTCTGGCTGAGAAGGTGGGGCGAAAATGCTTCCTGGGGCCATGCCTTGCCATGGCACATATGAGGCAATAACAAAAGACGGGTACCTCGGAGCATGTACCGAGTGCATCCCTGCTGGTGGCCTTTGCTCCTCTAGCTCCATCATACGCAACCATCCTGCTCCGCCCTTTCTCCCTTGCTGCCCCTTAGGCAAGGCACCACCTCTCACAACACCTCTAGTGCTTCCACTCTTGCTTTCTTCAGATCTCCCCTCAAAACTCATCTTTTCCATGAAGACTTTGACACAACCCCTAGTCTCCCTGCCCCGCGATAAGCAAGGCCAAGTATGTATAACTGAAATCAAATCAGCGCCTTTTCTTTCCGCTTCCCCCTCCTCTGTCCCTTTCCCTCTGCTTGCCAATATCTTGATTGGAAACCCTTCAGGGCAGCGACCTCTCTTGTGCTAAAACCATGGCAACTGCTTCCCCCATTAAATCTGCCTCCATTTCCTTCCGCTTCCTCTGTTGACTTCAATACTAGCTCTTTGGGATATGTCCTCTCGTACTTTGTGTGTGAAGAGCTACACTTACAGCTTGTACAAGAATACATAGCAACAACATTATTCCTCACCATTAAGAAACCACCGTCCACATGGTGAACCCCTTGAAGGGGTTTCACCTTGAATTGCATACCTGGTGTTTGAAATGTTTGTCCAAAGCTGCCGTTTTCCCACAATTTGCCTATTTAGAGGGGGTGGCACTTCCTCTTTCTGCCTCTCTCTTTCTGACACATACGTGTGTGTCGTCTTATATTTAGAGTCGCAAAATGGCCTCAGCTGCTCTGCTGCCTCACTGCAACTGCATTTTAATTAATGAAGGACGCATCGTCCTTGCCGCGTCCCACCCTGTTCTTCCTCTGATCACGTGGAGCTCTGTGCAAGAGGCCTCTGAACGTCTGCCCTCTCCCACCACGGGGACTGGCAGCTTACCTTCTGAGCCAAGATAAAGGAGATCGGCCAAGAAACGGTGGCTTGGAGAGCTGCAACGTGCCACAAAATGGTGGCTTGTGCCACGGTTTACAGATTTGGGTTGTTTATACACACAAACGCAGCAGAGCACTCTGCTCAATATTCCGCCCATGCTCCAGGCAAGGCTGGGCTGGGACTTGAACCTGGATTCAGAGGCAGAGAATAGAGGAGGGTCTTTAAATCCTCATCACAGCTCTAGAGGGACCTGCTGCTCACCAGGCCTGAGAGCTGTGATCCATTTGTGGCTTTTTTTTTTCTTGCCTTATTCCACTTATACATGTGTCATAAGCTGCTTTTAAGTTTTTTAAAATTTAAAAATGAGGTATAAAGGTATGAAGTAAATCAGTTGCTGGAAATTGGAGCAAGGGTTCCCTCTCCCGCCCGGGTGGTACTCAAAGCCCCCACCGCCCAGCTCGGATCTAGTTTGGGTCTGGATATATCAGCAGCCTTAACATGTCCCTTTGCCCTCCTTCCCACAGTATGAATTCAAGGCCAAAAACATCAAGAAGAAAAAAGTGAACATCATTGTCTCCGTGGATGGGGTGAAAGTGATTTTGCGCAAAAAGCAGAAGGTGAGCCTAAAACACTAACTCCAGAGGGACTGCACAAGGACATAGAAGATATTTCTGCTCAGAGTTCGCTTAACCAGGAGCCAAAACGTGGCCCAGTTCAGGTGTGGGGTCCTAGGAGACAGGCTGGAATCCAGTCCATCTCTGGCTTCATGAGGTTGCCTTCAGGGAAAGGCAGTCGCTCGGTCCAGCCTCAGTACTGTTCATCTGTAAAATGGGGGGTGACAGTCACCTGACACGATGTAACCAGTTTGCCATGAGACTCTTGTGTTGTGTTTGGAACGTGAACATAACCCCCAATTATGCGCACCAAACTACAACTCCCAGATTCTTTGAAGGAAGCTGTGACAACTAAAATACGCTCCAAATCTGCACCCATTTAATTATTGTTACAGTTTTTACTCACTTTCCTGACATGTACAGTAGACCTTTGCAACACAGTGAGACCCTCAGCTTCGTAACCTGAGCACGTATCACCAACGTGACTGGGGGCTCCTCACTGCAGCCGCCTCAGCTCAGCCTGTGTAAACGGCTATGCACACCAGTCCCAGCCAGGAGGTGGTATGCATCCGCCATCCCTGCTAGGATCCCCGTCTCAGCACAGTCCTTTATTTGAGACGGATGGATTTGCATGTTGCCTTTCAGGCCAAGACCTCCCAAAGCAGTTTGCATGCAATTACAGTAAAAAGAGAACAATCAGGTTCTCTCCTTTGGGGTGTGTGTGTTAGAGCAGCCCCTTTGCCTCTCCTTCCTCACAACAAGGGCTGGAGGGAAGAGGTGGTGACAGTCTGCAGTGCAACCCAGCTGCTCTGATGCAGAACCGACGTTAACAGCCCAACTGAACTTCTTCTGGTAACCCTTTCGCTTGCAATCTTTCCAGAGGAAGGAATGGACCTGGGACGAGAGCAAGGTGCTGGTGATGCATGACCCTGTCTACAGGTAAGTTGATTCAGGTAATTGGCACCCAGCCCTTCCAGGGGCAAAATGACTTTGTCTGAGAAGTGATGCTCGGCTCTCTCTCAGCCCTTGGAGCTTTACTGCCCAGCCAGCGGGTGGTTTTCTGACAGCCCCCATTACGCTGGTGGATCCTGCACCAGACGGGAACTTGCCTCAAGGTAACCGGCTCTGCCTCCCTCAGTGCAGGTGCTGCCCTCTGTGGCTCTGAGCTGGCCAGTTCTCCCTTCCAGCCGCAGACCGAATCCGAGGGCTGCTGTCATCTGCAAAGCCAGATTGGCAAAGCTCCTAATTTGGTCCAGGTGGCTCAAGACGCTAAGCTGGTAATTGCCTCCTCTTCCTTGCTATCAGAGCAAAGCTGGCGACAACCCAGCCAGAATTCCAGGGGAACAAGGGAGGGATGAAAGGACCTCCAGGCTTGCTGTCCTTCACACAAAACGTACAGTAGTGGATAAGTTACTTTTCTCCACCTTCCTGGCTTTGTGCCTGTCTTTCTCTCTTCACCCTTTCTTCTAGGATCTTCTACGTTTCGCACGACTCCCAAGACCTGAAGATCTTCAGCTACATTGCCAGAGACGGCACCAACAATTCCTTCCGGTGCAATGTCTTCAAATCCAAGAAGAAGGTAACTGGATAGGTTGGGCTAGCGTAGCTCCCTTCTCCTCCTCCCCTCCCTCCCAGTTGCCTTGAGGGTGCCACATTCTGATCCGTCCTGTGCATGCGTGCCACTAGAGGTGCTGCTGTTTTGGAGCCTGCCTCTTACGCACCATCACAGATCGCTGCACATAATTCAAAAATGCTGGCGGACCTTATTTCTTTACAGAACGCATGTGCCATTTTCTTCTGCTTTCATAAGCTCTAACATGATTTCATCAAGCGTAAGGGAGCCTGATGTCCAAAGAGTAGGAATGCGGTACAACAGGAGGATGGGGCTCCAGAAGGCACGGCAGAACTAAACCAGCTTTGCTCACTTGTGAAATAACACCAGCCAGGGCAGTTGCTGGACTATCCATGGAAGGGTATTTGAGGGCTTAGGGGCTGTGACAGAAAAGGCACCACTTCTCGTGAAGGTGGCTGTGCCTAGACAGCTTTTGAACGCCTTTCCACTCCTGCCGGTGCTAAAATGGGGGGGGGGGGCTTCTCTCCTCAGACTCAGGCCATGCGTGTGGTGCGGACGGTAGGCCAGGCCTTCGAGGTGTGCCACAAACTCAGCCTCCAGCACGCGCTGCAAAACGCAGACGGCCAGGCTGACGGTGCCAGCAACAATTCAGCAGAGGACCCACAACAGGAAGGTGAGGGATTTGGCATTGTAACATCTCCAATTGTTTTGGAAAATACCCCAGAGGAAGTGTCTAGATGAAGACACGAAACGTCGGGTCCTCAAGCCTTCAGTCTTCTGATTTTAAGTAACTTTGTTTATTTGGATTCGTTCCGGATAAAACTGTCATTATTTTTGATCAGCTGTGAAGCGCTGCTTTTGGAATTAATATGACCGCGATACCCGTAATACCTTCTTCTATCAAGATTTGGCTGGCATTTGTGGGGTCTTTTCCACAGCCTTTATAATAGGCAAAGATGCATGTTTCCGGGACCCTGAAAAGACCTCTCCAGTTGTAGAAATGGCAAAGAGGAAGGAAAACACTGTTTGGGTTTTGTATTTTAATGCAGTATCCAAATTAAGACAAAAAGTAGGGACAATAGGATTCCAGGGTTGACATGGTGTGTTGTGGCAAGTTAAACCAGCAGCAGTTTCCTAATTCATGGGGCTCTCAGGTCAGCTATCTGCAGAGATAAAATCTCCACATGATGAAGGTTCCATCTTCTCTGGGTTGGTAAACCTGACTTTTGGATGCACACTGGAGAGGGAACTCTGGCTTGAGAGAAATCAAAGCCTAGCAAGAGTTGTGGGGGGACACCAAGCAGAGTGCCTGCTGTCAAGGGACAGGTGGGGGAGCCCTTCAACTTGAACAATACCCAGCCACTCTGCAAAATTGCCAGGACGGGCTCATGAGCGCAGGTGGGCCGGCTGCCCTTCACATCTCCTGTGCCTTGCTGCTTGCAGGTCTCCAACTGTCGGGGCTGCCCATGGCAGAGAGAGAAAAAACCCCTGCCGATTCTGAGGGGATGTGTATGCCTGACTGTGGGGTCTGCGAGCTGTCTTCAACTGTGCCCGACCTGGGAATCCTGCAAGCCGGGCAGAGCCTGAAGGATAGGAGCAGCCAGGTAGGAGCCAGCAGGCTTGGAAGGTAGAAACCCAGGGCCCAAAAAGAGTTTGGGAAAAGTTGCAGTAAAGGGGGGGGGGTCGATATGCCTGAGCCAATTGTGATCCCTTCAGCCCGTAGTTCTCTGAGTCCATGTGACAAGATGGGGGCAGGGAAGCTGACAATCCTTCTTGCTCCATTTTTGGATTCCAGGACAGTGAGAATGGCTCCCTCCGCCCTGCTGCTTCTCAGCCACTGGGAAGCCCCGCCAGCCCCTGCTCCTCTGTCTCAGCAACCCCACTCGCTTCCCAGCACTGCCTGCAGCTCCTCCAGCACCAGCTCCTCCAGCAGCAGCAGCAGACCCAGGTGGCAGTTGCACAGGTAACATCCCTTGCAGACCAGGCTGCCACAGGCCAGTGTCCAGACTGCTGCTCCACCTTCGTCTGAGAGCTGTGAACCTCCCACCTTCTTCATTGCACTTGGGGTGGGACAGGAGGGGGGCTGGAAGGCCACAAGGCTAACTTTGGAACTCCTTGCCTTAAGGCGTGCTGACAGCAGCTAGCTTAGGTGGCTCTGAAAAAAAGAGGATTAGACATCTTCATGGAAGAGCTTCATGGCTACCAATAGCCATGACAGCTAAATAGTCCCTCTATGTTCAGGGACACTGCTCCTCTGGCTACCAGGTGCTGGAGGTAAAACAAAACAAAAAAAAACAGCAGGTAGCCATTGTCTAAAATGACTGGAGAGCCACTGCCAGTCAATATGGGCAGGACGACCAATGGTCTGACTCCACGGAAGGCAGCTTCACGTGGTTGCAGGGTTGCAAACTTCCCTGAGCCGCCTGGAAACAGGATGCTGAGCTCCTGGGTTCTCTGGGCCTGGCCCAGCAGGACTCGTCTTGCATTCTTATGATCTGGTCTGCTCAGCTACAGTAACCCTGTCGTCGTCATCCTGGTCTAACAGGTGCAGCTGCTGAAAGACCAGCTGTCGGCAGAGACCACGGCCCGCGTCGAGGCTCAGGCCCGCGTCCGCCAGCTGCTCCTGACCAACCGTGACCTGCTGCAGCACGTCTCCCTGCTGGTGCGGCAGCTCAAGGAGCTGGAGATCAAGGTGCAGCTGCGGCATCCAGGTAAGCAGCCAGGAAGATCTCCATGTATCAGGCAGCAGAACTTAACCTGGGACAACTGCCGGGGCCCGTTAAGAGACAGACCACAAGCCCTCAAGAGCTACCAAATGTTCTTGATGCTCTATTGTGCTAAACATCTCTAAGTAGTCTATCACACGATGGATCGGACTCCAGTATCATAATGCACTTATACAAATCTACGGTGCAACCGTATTTGGGATAGTCTCTACAGTTCTAGCTGCCCTGTCTCAAAAAGGGCATCATGGAGCTGGGAAAGGCACAGGAGTGGGCAAGCAAAACACTCAGACCTGGAGCAACTTCCCTGAAAGGAAAAGTATCAATTTGGGGGGCTTTGACATGTACAGAGAAAGGCGGCTCTAGGGAGGGACACGAGAGAGGCATTTAAAATAGTGCATGGTTTAGAAAACCACATAGAGGGAGACGTTTTTCTCCCCGTCTCACAATGCTAGAACTCAGGGTCACCCAGCAAAGTTGACAGACCAGAGAAAAGGAAGAACTTTTTCATACAATGCGTAACTAATTCATGGAAGTCACTGGCGCAAGATGTGACTGCCACGGGTTTGGATGGTTTTAAAACAAGATGAGACAAATTAATGGAGCATGGGGGAGGAGATCTATCTCCAGCTATTAGTCACAATGGTTGTATGAAGCCTCCTTATTCAGAAGCCGTCTACCTCTCCTATTCTCTGGCACTGCTGACTCCCACCTCTCCCCCTTCTCTCTAGTTGACCGTTCGCTGCAGAATTTGAGCCTGGCTCAGTCTCTCTCTCTCAACTTGAAGAACCACTACAGCCTAGAAATCAACCTGCCATCCACCTCTACCCCCGCCAGTGTCTTGGGCAGCCCCGTGGCACTGCTGGGCTCCTGCGAATCCTACCTGAACCTGGCCAACTTGGAGAAGGGGAGGGGGCTGCCCAACAGCGAGGAGAACGAGGAACGCCTTGTGGTGCTGGAGGGGCCGGATGGGCTCCGCAGCGTTGAGGGCTCGGAGGCTGCCGACTGCAGCATCCTCAATGGAACTGGGCAACAGAAATGCAGCAGCCCAAGCAGTCCAGTGCGGGAGGAGAGGTAGGACATCTCTGTTGGGAGACACTTGTGACATGCCCCTCTGCGGGCTCAGCATAAAGAGCCAAGTCATATGGCTCAGTCAAGGTTGGGCAGAGTCCTCTCCAGGCTAGATTTCAGCTGCTCTGTCAGTGTCACTGGCCTCCTCTGCAGGGTCGGCCTCAGGTAGCAAACTTTTGGGCACTGCCAATACCTCCATTGTTTTGTTTATAATGATGTTTTCTGTCACCACCATTGGAGATGCTGCCTATTGGGCTACCTCTTCAGCTCAAATGTGGGGGGGGGGGGACAAAACTGACATGCCACTTGGCATGTCCTCACTTCCTGAATGGCATCGGTGCTTCTGGGGCTGCCAGCTACTTTTCCCCAAGAAATTCCAGAACAATGCTCTCATGACACAGCAACTTTCCAAGGGGGCTGGGGGGGGGGGATGGCAGCTGCCTCCAACTGCACTTTGCTTGAGTCCACAAGCAGAAGCAGCACAGGGTGCAAAGTCCTCAGCGTGACTCTCACTTTAACAGTTGTAGGCAAGCCAGTCCTGCTAGCCTGAGCTGCTCCCACCAGGGACCACAATTGGAGAGGTCCCGGCTTTTAATTCCGGTCCATTCTTCCCCTGATAGGTTGAAGCCATTCATCCCCAAGCTGAACCCTCCCCCTCCCACTTTGAGGAGAAGGTCGAGCAAAACCACCTCGCCCAGCCTGGAAGCAGAGACCACCAGCAGCGCCACGGCAAATCCCAGCACCTCTACTCTCACCAGCGTCGCCATCTTCTCCCTCTCCGACTTGGAGTTTGAGGCCAGGACGCTGGGAGGACGCGTTGGCAGCCATGCAGAAAAGAGGGGGCATCTAAGCCAGGAGCTGGCTGGGGAGGACAGGCGTGTGCTGCTGGCAAAGGGCATTCCTGATCAGGGCCCAAGTAGGAACGTGGCCAGCACCCTGGATGGCATGCAGTCCTTCTCGGCCGGCAATGAAACCTGCTTACACATCAGCCTTTCAGAGGATGAGCTGGACAAGGTTGGGACTTGCGTCGCTCGTGCGTAAAGACACTTTGGGACAGACTGTTAGCTGGACCTTCTTGCAAGGATCCTGGAGTAGAAACAGCTTACAGGGCACCACAGCAGCAGCCAGGGTCCTCAGAGATTCGCAAAGGGAGGCTAATGGTTCCCCGGGGTGATGTCTTATAAGCTGGGAGGCTTCGAACCCAAAAATGTTGTCTCCGAAGGAGGATGCTTCTTCCTTTGGAGGCGCTGAAGCCTTCTGTGAGGTAGTCTTCCATGCAAGCAAATGTCTTCCACAAAGGCCAGAAAATGGTCTGAAGGCACCCAAAGGGAGGCAGACATGCGACGCCAGGCAACTGCAGGCAGGCTGGGAGACTACCTAAGAACCTTACGTTTGTCAGGTTGCAGGGGGCAGGAATAAGCACCTTGCAGAGGGTGCTGGTCTTTTCAGCACCCCATAGAGGACCTCAGTACCACGTGCTGAACACCAAATTGTGGTCCCCATAGCCCAGGGCGGTCCATTGTATGTCGCAGACAGCCAGTGAGGAAGCTTTTTAGAGGATAACCAATGAAGGACAGCACCCACGGGTCTGGGGAGGCCGTTCTCAACAATGCAATGGTCAATTATTTCCAGAGGTTTCCCCAGTATGAGAGGACCAAGTCATGGGACCCACCTGGAAAGGGATGTCACCCATTACCGAAGCCCAGCCTTCTCCCTAGTTGAGGGAGTCGAGGAGTCCCACTGGTCCCATCTCACCAGTGCTGTCGTCCCCCAACAGGAACCAGCAAGAGGCTAGCCCAGCAGTCCCTCCTAAACCAGGCCCCAGGCGTTGGAGACAGGGAAGCAGCCATCCCTTCAATGGTTCTATACAGATCACCATTTGCGGGGGAAATCACTTGCCTGATTCAGCTCCTACAGCTTAATAAGTGGTGTGGGTGGGAATTTCCTGGAGAAGAGCAGTTCCTTGTCAAGGGAACTCTCAAATGGGGAAGCAGAAGCTGAAATTTGCAGTCGGAGAAGGAGAGGGAAGGAGAAAGTCAGGAGTAAGTTGTTGAAAGGGATTTGAGGGTCAGGGAGAGGAGTTAAAGATTGGGGAAATCACTTCTTAAGGATAACGGATACTGGGAAGCGCATCAGTTCCAAAGATAGGTAGCTGAGAATCTGTGGGTCTGGATGTGCAGGAGGGGGGGGGGGGTGTTGTATAGCCAGCACAGTTGCTAGGGCCTATCCCTTGTGTGAGTCGCTCAAGTCATCCTCAGGCACATGCTCACAGCAGCAAGTGTGACATCAGGAGCCAAAAAGGCACAGAATGGGCAAGAGCAGCTCTCACAATGACCTTGGAGGTGCATTTCCCAGCCGAGTCTGAAAAACCCGCTCGTGACCACTAGCCATGGCCTCCTGGGTTGCAGGTCCTGTTTGCTTGCAACACTGCCCTCTCGGGGAAGGCCGGGCTTAATTGCACAAGTGACAAAACAACCATGATGCCGGAACCTGGCCCTGAAAGGAAACAAAGGTGGCTTGACAGATAGAGTCTGGCAGTCTTTCCCGGGATGCAGTTCAAATGGGGTGGAAGAAGGAAAACAGTTGCATGAGGCAAGTTAGGACTGTGAGTTATGTGCTGAGGTGAGATTAGGGAATGAGCTATCCAAAGAGAGAGAGAGAGAGAGAGAGAGATGGTGATTGGCGACTTCGGGTTTCCTAGAGGGCTGGGTTGGTTGGGCTGGGCTAGAGATGGCCAGAGGTTTAGAGCAAGCCACAGAATAAGTCGGGTGTTGCCATGCAACTACCAACTGCCTAGCAACCACTGCAGCCTCAGCCTACAGCACAGCTTCATAATGGACAACCAGGGAGGCCAACTGACCAGACAAAATGCTGCACTTGCTCAAGTTGTGCCCTCAACAGTAGATAGACGTTAGAAATCAGCAAGCGAAGCCTTTCATGGTATAAAATACAACTGCCTACTATTTGTGCCTCAGGCTACTGTTATCGGCACAGCTACAAGCAGCTGCTTAAGAAGTTGGCAATCCCATTGACAATTCTGTCTTCAGACATAAATACGGTATTCAGAAATTGAGGAAACTCTATCAGTTGTGAATACACACACAGGCACAAAATAGCCAAGTTCTTCTTAGAGTGCATATAAGCAGTGAACAAGATAGTGAACTGGGCCCCTCTTCCACATTTGGGAACAGGAAACATGGCCGTCTCCTCACACGTGCTCTTCTCGATTGACAGGGCACGTGCGTGTTTTGCACTCCAGTGTGCCAAGTTAGGATCGCAGGAATTGGGAGGGAGGGATTTGACGGGTTTTGAAGCCAGCCCCCTGCCCCGCAAGCTGAAACGTGGGAGCACTGCTCTCTTTATCACCTTGGAGCACCTCTAAGCCAACAGCTAGCTCTCTAGACTACAGTTCCCATCATCACCCCCTCTCTGCTCCCCCACCTCCCAAAGCTGTTTTCACGTTAAGAGGAACTTTCGCAAGAGGGGGGGGGAAGGTTGAAGCCCTTCTCCTTTGCTGTCCAAGAAGACAAGCTGCTTAAGAAAAATCACACAAGATGCAGGGCACCCATTGCCTGCACTTGGCGCTGCTCATGACGACGTGAGAGGCCTCCCTCCCTCCACTGGCATTCCAGTCCTGTGCACACAGCCAAATTATCAAAGACTCCCAACAGCCTTCTGCTTGCAGGGACACCTCAGTATTAGACACAGACTATTCTCACCCCACACCCCAAGACGCCAACGCAGTACTTGCCAAGCTTTCCTAAATTCTGGGCCAAACGTAGAATTAAGGCTTGTCTCCAAGGTTGAGCTTGTGAAACCTACTCAAAGAACAAGCAGAGGTGAAAAAAAACAAGGCATCTGTTTGGGAACGGGAAGGGTGTATTTTCCAAGTGCATTCTGTAATTTGTCATCCAAGTCTTTAAGAGACAAATACAGTAAGAGTCTTAACTATGTCAAGTATTCAGTGATATTGGGACCATGAGTGCCATTACAGATTCCTTCCTCCTTGGTTTGTTGGGTTGTCTCTCTTGCGCCTTCATTTCTCTCTCTCTCTCTCTCTCCCCCCCCCGCCATATTTTAGCAGAGGGAGTTCTCGCTCAATGTGACCCCACTTGGTAAAATGTGGTGCTTGCTTTCAGTCTCTGCCTGGGGGGTCCATTACAGGCTACATCATCAGATATGACAACAGTATATAGCTGTGTACAAGGACGTGTTTAAGACTCATTCCAGCGCTGAATTTTGACTCCAGTCAACAGTTTTATAAAGGGGTCACTGCAGTTAACAGTAGGAATTGATAGCTGAGAACAAACATAATCTGGATGACATTTCTGCATTCGTCAAAAATTCCATAAGTAATGGGAGGAAGAATTTACAAAGGAGATTCTGAAACGTGTACTGAAAAATGGAGCAGGCCTTCCAACTTGTTTTGGGCAGAAAAGCCCTTCTTGGAGACTGATGTACGCCATGAAAAACCATTCCGCTTGGAAGGGCTACCTTCACTTCTTGCAAAGGATTCATTCACCCTAAATGCGCCTAGGAGTGGGACGTGGAGCACGGCAAGGTTCAGTACATCTCATGCCACCCTTTTTGCTTCCTCAGGTTGCCTGGTGCCCCTGCCCTCTTCTGCTGCTTGAAATCAATGTCTCTTTATAATCTTCAGCAAAGTCCTTCAGGTTCCTTCACGTTTAGCACAATCCTCGGCTGCCCTCTGCTGGCAAGAGTGAAGCCGCGTTGCCAACACATCCGACTCCCACCACAGCCAGCTAAAATGACCCACTTTCCTTTGCAATCTGCAGGCAGCTGGATTTGACACATCTGCTAGAGGAGGACAGTGCAGCAGCCATTTCGGAAGAGAGAAAAGCTCTCCCAAGCCTCACCCAGAGGCCCTTTCCCTGTTGTTGCAATGCCTGGGGTCATGTTACTCTTCCCTATTTGGGAGGTTGTGTGTGCTGTGCAGGTGCAAAGAGACTCCTTCAGTTCTGCAAACCTTGTCACTGGAAGCCGGGCAGTAAATTCACCAGTAAGCTTCCCTGGACAGATCATCAGCAGTTTGAATTTAGAAGGACGTGTATATCTTGGGGGGAGGGGTGGGAGGAGCCGCCCCAAGACCAAGTTGAGAGTATTAAGGGCTCCTTGGGGCAAAGGGGCCATAGGATCCTGCTACAGAGGTATTCAGTGGTCTACTCCCTTCAGCCATGGAGGTGCCAGTTCTAACTGTCCTGGCAACTAAGACCATCAGAACAGCCCTGCTGTATCGGACACAAGACCCATCGAGTCCAGCACCCTCTCTCCCACAGGCCAGGGCTTGAAGGCAGCAGCCCTCGCTTATATGTACAGCAGTGGGACTGAAGAGATGTCTGAGATAAACCGCCCACCCCTAAAAGCCATTGTCCACTATCCAGTGCAAAGAAACCTTCATGGAAAATTTCCCCTGCTTTTCCATGCCTGCAACAGCAGAGGGCAGTGCCGTGCCAATTCTCCTGGCATCTGGCATGTTAGAGTGGATGTTTTGCCTTCACAAATGGAGTGCAGTGGAATAGGCCAGATCTGTCCAGCAGGAGGCCTTGGGCCACCCTGAGCAGAATCCAGAGCCTTGCCATTCCTCCAGATTATGGGCTGGCATTAGAGGGCGTGTTACCACCCCAGGCCTACCTCAGCTTCTCCATCAATGCACAGGCTCCCAGCCCTTCCTGCTCATATGTAAACAACGCGGCCTGGTCTAGACCCTGTTTAAGCTCCTCTTGAGTTCCCCCAACCAAAGAATCCTGGGAACTGTAGTTCAGCAACAGAGCTAACACTCTGGCTGAAAGGATTCTCACCACTCAGTATGAATGTTCTCAGAATTGTTTGGAAAGAAGCCATGACTGTGAAACTGGGGTCTGGCGGCAGGGACCGCTGCTAGACGGGGGTCAAGAATAGCTCCCCCACTTGGTATAATCATGGGATGCACACATAATGTGGAGAGGCGGTACATGCCTGCGCTCTAACGGTGGGTGAAGGTGGGGGAACACTGTCCGTTCTGAACAACCCACGTGGATCGATCAGAGCAAGTCACCTTCCTTCTCAGGTTCAGTTCACAAGTGGGCATGCTTCAGAAGAAAGCTACAGCTGCACACTGGACGGCTGCTGGCCATCTTGGGAGATGTTACCTGCTCCAGGCAAAATGCGAAAGAGAGCCCATCCACAGTCCGCACGCTTGAGATGTTGGAGAATATTCCTCTAGAGACAAACTTGGCCAAACATAAGAAGTTTCACCCTCCAACTGAAGTGGACTGTACTCTCCTAAATCCCCCTCCAAGCTCTCATTTCATCTTCATCTGTATAAAAGTCAACCAAGTTTCTGAACAGCTCGGGAATGCACTGAGATGGCAGTCTTTGCTGTTCATTTTAACACATTTCCCAATTCTGCTCCGCCATGCCTTTCTTCCCCCACATGACCTCCCCCCCATCATCTCCTGCTTTCCTTCACCTCCCCACAGAAGGAGCTCTGCAGCTGCTAAAGCACGAATCATGTGGAGCCCTTGTGCTTTCTGCCAGGGGCATCGTCCATTGAATAGACAGACATTTTGGTGGCGCTCCACCTTGAACTAGCCTCTCCAGCTTAAATCCTAAACTTAGAAATGCCTAAACTCTCTATAGAAATCCTACAAAGGATGTTAAAAAAAGGTCAGAAAATAATGATTTATAAAGAAGGCTGTTTTTGTCCTGCCTCATGGTACCATCAACAGTCCCATTTTACAGACTACAAATGGAGGCTGAAAGAAGGCAACATGTTCCACAGACGACTCACCCACGGCAGAATCTGGATTTCTATGCAAGACTGCAGGCTAGTCAGACTTTTAACAACCTGGCCAAAGTGTCATCTTCCTGGGTGATGGTCAGAACACAGGCATGCAATACCGGGTGGATGTGTGGTGTGTGTTTCTTCTACATACAGAGAGTTGATATCCTTCAGAGAGGGGCACTGCCTTCTTTGGTCCATTTCTTAAACAGTAAGGTGAAAGAAAGACTCTTTACACATGCTCAGAAACACCTTGCACTTAAGTTCCTTCCCAAAAGTGCCATTCCCCTCAGCCGAAAATTACTCTAACACGCTCAGAGGAACAGTGGCATAGTGGACACGATAGTTCATCATGACACCCTCCCATAGCCACACCCCACTAAGACTATGCAACAAAAAACTGACTTTGGAATGTCTCCGTTGGGGTGCTTTCTTCTCCTGCCTCTTATTTCTTTAAAGGGTATTAAGCGGCATCTCACAAAGAAAGATATTTTACCCCCAACGCTTGGAGAGGTTGCAACAATTTTAAAATGCATAAAAACTGAAAGGTGAGATTAAAAAAAAATCCCAAACCAATATAAAAAGGTGTGTTGAGTTGCAGTCCTGGGCATACTTCTAAGTAGACATGCAGCGGACTGTGCAGTTAGAGCTCAATCCTCCACTTGTCTGCTCAGAAGCAAGTTCCATCTCTGCGGCCTCTTTCTTCTAAGGCCCCTACCATTCCCCCAAAGTGAACAAGCCCCTACTCCCTTTCCTGTGGGGCATGATCCAGGCTTACTTTCCCCCTCCTTCCTTCTTGTGTCTGTCCAGCCATCTACACCCCCTCCCCTATCCCCATACCTGAATAAATAATATCTCGTGAATATGTATTGCCTCAATGTAACCAACAACCCTGTAGAGTAACTATTATGAGTCCCATATTGCAGCTGGGGACGGCTGAGGTCGAGACGCCAAGACTACCACATGCCAGCAAGGGAGGTCCTTCATGGAGGTCCTGATTCGCAGCTCAATCTCTTGGTCACTACATTACACCAGCTAAGAGCAGGGAAGACTGGCACTTGTGTCCCTAGGCAGATTTCCCAGTCTTGACTCCTACTGAGCCTGATGCTTCTTAGCCAAGATTCCTTTGAAAAAAGTTTCAAATGCAGCACCTGAGCATTCCTGCTGACTGATGGGAGAAGCCGTCTTGGTAGGAGAAGTCCCAGTGTAGTGCTCCCCCCTAACTTCCCTCAAGTACACCCCTGCCCTGCAGAGGAAGCCAGACTAAAAAGTGTTGGAATTTTCAGACCCAAAAGGTAGTGACCATATTGACCCCAGCTCTCTATAAAAGTTAGATGCAATTCAGAATGAGGTGTTAGAGTCCTGAAGTGGCAACATGGACCATGCCATTTCAGGCTGCATGTAGTGGGGAAATACAAGTTTTGAATGCCCCCCGTATTTAAAAAAATTAACTTCCCATGATTAAAAGGAAACTTAGCACTTCAAGGTTCTAGTCCAATCTACTCACTGTTTTGCTAGCTTTCTACTTGCAGCGATTTAAAAACAACGATTGACCTTCCAAGTCATTCTCCTGCCTGCAGTCAGAAGTGGTACAATCCATTCTACTATCTCAACTCTGCTGCAGACCTGAGCTGCACTGAAAGCAAAAAAACAGGCACTGGTCACAACAAACTTGTGCTGTGTGATGTTTACAGTTTCTCTCTTTTGTGAACGTCCATTCTGTACCTCTACCTGTCCTTTTTACTGCAGAAACACAGGGTCCTCTAGAGGACGCATCAAAACTGTACCGCATGTACATATACTATACATGTATATTTTATCCTTCTCTCTGACATGGGAAGAAGAGCCCCGTTTTTCCTCCCTTCTTGTGCTGTCTGGATAGAGCCTCTCGGCAATCATCTGGCACGCAGGTGGTAAAGATTCCTACCCATCCAACAATGCCATTTAGTTTGTAACCTGTGACTAAAATCGGCGTTGGCTTTAATTTCAGAGTCTGCTTCAGGGGCACGCTTGTTAATCTCTATGCAAAGCAGATGAAATGAATATGCAGCATTTGAGGGATATAATTGTACGGCTTCCATTCAGCCACTATAATTTTCCAAACAGGATCTTGCAATCAAGATCCTATTCATTAGGGTATAAACAATTTGGTTTTTCTCAGCTCTCCAGTCTGCCAATCATTTCAATGGAGTGAGAGCATCTCTGCTATTTAAAAAAAGAGAGAGAGAGAAAGAGAGAGAAAAAAAAATAATAATACACACACATAAGGGAAAGTTTCCTTTGTGTTCATGGAGGTAAAAGTTGCAAGCAAGTTCCGATAAGGAGGGAGAAAGGAGAGGGAGACACAATCCAGTTCTTTGGAAGCCTTGGCTCTTCTTTTGTGCCATTTTGACGGGCTGGATGCGTATTTTTGACACAGTAGACTCCCTCTGCCCCAGATGATTCATTTCTCTCTTTAAACGTTCACATGGTCTACTTTTCAGCACTAACAGCTGTCAAAGGCAAGGGGCTTTAACAGAGAAAATTACTAACAAAGTGAGCCTAAGCGTGCTTTCTCAGAAGTAAGCCCTACTGAGTTTAGCAAGGCTCACCCTCCAAGGAGGAATGTGGCAAATATAGCACCTGCATAAGTGTCGTGAAAGTAAAGCAATCAAAAATAATTAAAACCAATTATCTAAAAACACAATTATTAAAACACGGCTAATTAGAAGATGCTTCTTCGCAGTCAAGTTAGACATGGGAAATGAGTCCTCCCCCCAAAAAACACACACATGTGAGGGGCCAACCACCAAGGAGACCCTGCTAGCCTCATGGACACACATTTTATTTACAGCTGGGAAGACCGGTTTGAAAATGTGAAGGCAATTTGAAAGACTCAAGTTGCTAGTCCTCACAGTGAGAAGCGTGGGAGGCAGGGCACGATCTAGGCAGGGGAAACCTTGGCCTAGACTAGAGAGATGAGTCCTTGGAAAGATGCTGCTATTCAGTGCAGACAATATTGAGCTAGATAGACCAAGGGCTCGACTCAGACTAAGGCAGCTTCACAGACACACACATCCTTTCCCATACATACATGAAGCTGTCTTATTCCAAGTCAAAGGACTGAAAATTTGAAGACAACTTAAAAAAAAGCAACTGTTCCTCAAGGTTTCTGGTCCTTATGGTGAAAAGACATGCGTTGACCTCACCTTCTCAAACCTGTCGGATTTGAGAAAGCAGAGGGGGTACTGGGAAGGATTTCCAGCAGCCAAGTGACTGCAGGGAGGGGGGCAAGGAGAATGCCCAGAATATGTTATGCAAAATAGGCAGATATATACAAATATACTTCATTTGCACACTTTATACAGCTGACAGAATCCTGCTTTTACTAGCCTGTTGTGCATGCCTGCCCACCACCACCTTGAGATTCTATTGGATGCGACCATGAAGACTCCTGCCTTGTGGAACTCTCCACCACAGGAGATTTGCTTGGCACTCAAGTCTGGTTTCTTCAGCAGGCCTTTAATGCACTGCTTTTTGAGCTTTTGCCTGCTGGGTCTCATCTCCTTTTCTGCTGTATGGCTGCATCGTAGTTTTTATTTTGAGGATGTTCACGTTTCCCGTTTTTCCTCTTGTTTGTAAGCCGCCTTGAGCTTGCTTATGATTAGAAAGGAAGGATACAAAAACGTCCTTAAATACATAAATAAATGGTTGCAACAGCTAAATGAGCGGCAGTCGACTGCTGGTTTTCAGGTGCCTGAGGCAAACAGGAAAAAGCCATCCCCTCCATGTCCTGAGTCTCGCTTCCAGAGGCTGACCACTGCAGGGGAATGCAAGCCTGGGACAGACAGACTTTGGAACTGTTTCAGCAAGACAACTTCTCTGCCCTGTATTCCCTCTTCTATTGGGAGACAGCACTGAGCCAGAGGGATTCTTGGTGGGAAGGGTCCTGCTGGATCAAGCCAAAGGGGGCCCGACCTCACCCAGCACCCTGCTTCCCACAGTGGCCCACCAGCTGCCTCCTCCACCAGCTGCCTCCTCCAAGGAAACAGATTATCTTGTTGGCTGTGTGCTCTTGGAGGCATCTGGTGGGGCCACTGTGAGATACAGGAAGCTGGACTAGATGGGTCATTGGCCTGATCCAGCAAGGCTCTTATGTTCTCCGGTAAGCCCATAAGCAGGAGACGGAGGCAACACCTCTCTCCTGCCGTTGTTTCTCTGCAACCCTCCCTGGTCTCCAGAGGCGGCATTTAGCCATCACACTCAGTAGCCGTTGACTGGCTTGTCTTCCCCTTTTAAAGCCAGCTAAGTGGACATCATCATGACTAGCAACCAGTGACAGACTTGTCCTCCACAATCAGGCAATTCCATGAGGAACAACAACTGGCTACTGGCCACGATGGCTGTGGGGAACCTCCAGGTTTGGCGGTCGTCTGCCTCTGAATATCCATTGCAGGAGAACAATGCCTTTGTCTCCTGCTCATTGGCTTCCCGTTGAGGGAAACAGGATGCTGATGAGATGGGCTTTCACTCTGCTCCAGCAGGGCTTTGCTTGTGTTACGTCTTGTGGCAGGGAGTTCCACAAATTAATTGTGCACTGGGTGAAGGAGGGCTTCCGAAATTTCTTGCTCTGAACCAGCATGGTCATCCTTGGTGTCTTCTTACCCAGGACTCTCAACTGGACCACTGCAGCACTTCGGTTACAAGCCACTCTGCAGAGACAGTCCTCCATGCGCCCTGGCACCCAGCTACCTGCCCCATTGGAGGAGTGCAGAACAGTCTTCCTCCAAACACCACAACCTCCAGAAAGGCAGGCAGGAATTGCCAAGCCCACAGTGTGGTCTTCGCTTCCAAATGAATATTGACAGAATCTAATTGCAGGCTTTGCCGCACAAAGACGGCTCGTTACTGCCTTGCATGCATGCCAAACGAAGAAGGGGGGAAAAGCCTGCCACCCGGTCTCGAGCTCCTCCAGAGACGCCGCATTCATGGAACTCAGCAAGACGCTCCCCGGTGGGTGCAGCGACGCAACCCAGCCAAACTAATTACTTCCTGATTGTCTTATGGCCACCCACTGGGTATAATCGTAGAGACCAAGTTTGGCTGCTACATAACGAAGCACTCAGCACCAATCTGAAATACAATAATCATCCTCTACGTCGCCTAATTAAAATCTGATCACTTCGGATAATTATTTCATATCCTAAGTATTGAGTAAGGGTGCATCGACATGGAGGAGACGTCGGAGCCCAAAGAACAGGCTTGCGCTCGACGAGTGCTCAACCCCAGATCAGTGACTGCCAACGAGAGCGCAGGCCTTCAAGATGGTGGGCTGGGAAGGGGGTTGGGATTGCTGCAGAAAGTGGTACAGACTGACCCTTGCAGTCTCCTGTGCATGGTGAGCAGGACTAATAGGATCCAGTGCAAGGTTCCAGAGAACAGGATAAGGAGCAAAGGAGCAAAATCAGAGAGATGTAGAAAGCAGTGGGGGGGGGGGGGGAGAAGAGAACGGTGAATATTCCCACTGAGAGCCTACATCTCCAGTTTACTCAGTGCCAAGGGTTTGCCTCCCTTGCAACTGAACTGGTTCAGCATAGAGAGGTTGTGGAATCTCCCAGCGAGAGGTGGAACGGCTGGTTTCAGCTCTGGAAAGTTTCTGACCTTGCAAGAAACTAATTCTGGACCATCCCAGCTCCACTGTGGATTGTGGAATTCTGCAATCCAGTCCAGTTCTGTCAGGCCTTGGCAGGGGCCAGTGAAAAGCCTCTATATTCCAGGACCAGGGGAACTGGCCATCAGCCTAAATGGGCCAGGATGGGGAGGGGTTGAGATCCAGAGCAGCAATGAGGATCAGAGGTAGGTGCATGGTCACAGCCAAGCAGGGGTCAGGATCCGAGGCAGCAAACACATCAGAGGCAGGTTGCTGAGACTGAGGAGCCAGCTCTGGAGTCACAGTGGGCCAGGACTGGTCCTTCGGGTCAGCTAATGGAATGCTCAAGGAGGCTGGTGCTGCAGCCAAGATGGGAAGATAGGCAGGGGTGTGCCTATAACTGGTGCCTGGGGAGGATTTTGTGCAGTGCCACATTTGAAAGTACCCTTCCAACTTGCAGCCTCAAAGTTCCCTTAGTTGGACTCACATTTTGCAACCCAGCCAGTTGGTTCCACATCACTCTTCAATGCTTTAGCCAGAGGTATCCAGCTCCCAGGAGGGGGAACTGGATTCAGACAGCCCTCTCATTCTGCAATATACACAAGACGGCTGGACGGCACGGGCTAGGAAGTATCCTCCCTTCCAGGGCTGAAATGTCCCTTTGTCTTTATGCACTTGGAGCAGGAAGCTGACCTCTTGGTGGCCCTGTGGAGAACGGAGGCCTGATGCTACACTCAGTGCTGTGGTCATGCCCTGCCAGAGGCGTTTGGTATAAAAGCAAGCCGGGTGGGAGGGCGTGAGGACGTGTGCGTGTATGTGTGATCCTGTGCTTCCCTTCAAGGACTCCCAGCGGACTCAAAGACACCAAAAGAATATGTGGATGTCGCTCGCAAGCTGGCGCTGTGCCACAGAGTCGCTGCCATGGCTTGCGCTGTCCGGACCCATCAATCATCGGCCAATGACACCCTCTTCACAACTTTTCGCTAGCCCGGATATTCCGATTCCTGCTGATTACACATCAGCAGGCCCAAGGGGGGAGTTTGTATCTCCCATTTCCAGGAAGGGAGGGGACCGCAAGGAAAAGGGCATTGATAAAAACCCCAGAACCCAATCAGCTTGGCTCACGCAGCACTGCGCCTATTGTTCCTTCTGGAACCGTCCGCGGAGCTGGGGAAAGTATTTCCTCAGCTATTAATCTCTGGGCTCTTTTTCTTGGCACTGGGATCCTCCTCAACTTGTTTTCAGAGAATATTGTCTTTCTTGCAAATATTACACACCACAACGTCCACACAGATAGACTAACAACTGTCTGCAGCCTGTCAGCAGCATCCATTCACACTGAGCTGCTGTGATGTCACAGCATGTTAAGCAAAAGCTACTCAGCAGGAAGCTGTCAGCAAGAAAATGTTGACAGATGATGGTGCTTCTAAGGAGGAAGTGAAAAGCTTGTGGGGGGGGGGGGAAGACACCTTGCTCAGGCCCTGTAAGTAGGAAGGGATGCGAGTGATTTAAAGAAGGGGGGGCTGGAAACAGGCAGAGAGGACTAGGAGACTCTGTTGGAAGAGGGTTCAGGAGGCAGTGGGAACTAATCCACTGCCACCTCTGCAGAGGTTCCTTACCACAGTTCTGGAAAATCAAATTAAAGATGAGACATTGACAGCACTGGAGAGTTGGAAGGAGTCCCAAGGAAAAGGGACGTAAAGAGAGAGAAAAGGAGAAGTGGAACTATAGATGTTCTGGAGAGCCTTCTCCAGGTACAAGGGGCAGTAAGGGAGACTGGGAAGTTAATTGGGTGGAACTAGAGAGGCAATGGCTACAGGCAGGGATAATATGATTCCTTAAGTCCCAAAGGATGGGCTTTGGGACTAACCCTAACCACCCCAACATCGCCCCAAGGGAAATGTGTCCAGGCACCCCCTCACACCACACAGCATTCTGTCATTATTTGTTCTGACGCCCCACAGAACAGTGATGGGAGGCCCCAAGATTCTATTGCATGGGGAGAGGAAACCCTGTCTCAAGCCATTCACCCATGTACATGGAACACATCTATACTGTTTTGCACTTGGGGTGGAGAAGCCTCCAACTTCAGACTGACTGAGCCAGCATGGTGGCGGGGGAACATTTGTTCGCCTAGAGACCAAAGCAGTTGGCAGTCTGGCTTCTGTGAGGAAAGGGGAAAGCATCAGTTCAGCTGGGACTGAAAACTCATGCCAGAGCATGCGGAGAGCTGGGGGAGCGGTCCCAAGATGTAGGATGCCAAGGGATGGGGACGCAAGGAGGCAGACAGAAGGGTACAGGGTCAGGAATGGATTAAGCAAGAAGGGAAAGTGGAGAATGAGGTGCAAGGCAGGGATCCAAGTTGAGGAGAGGCCAATGAGGGAGGGAGGCACAAAAGAGGCCTTGAGGAAACAAGGACTGCTAGAAATATGGATCTGAAGACAGGAGGCGCCAAGAGCTGGGGCACAGTGCTGCATGAGGCCTGTGGACAGGGTAGGGGACAGAATGCTATTGGCAGGAAGGAAGCGGGCAGACAAGGGAGGGGGCCAAGGGGGCACGAGACACGACTGTTAGGTCTGGAGTCTCTAGACCCTGACAGAGGAATTCTGCCAAGCAGCGGGGGGGGGGGGGGGAAGAGATGCAATATGGGGCTGGACTCACATATTGCTCCACGGCAGACTTCTGGGCCCAATGTGGTCACAGAGCAAACCCTCGATGCTGCGGCCAAAGAAAAGACAAGCCGGACAGAGCAAGAAAGCTGATCCAGGAGCCCAACTTTCCCTTGGCCAACTATTTCGCACGCCAGAGTCCAACCGATCTCTGCACATGAAAAATTGATCCAATTTCCCCCAGAATTACAAGCAATCTGATTTTCATCACTGTCATCATTAGCTGCCTTTGAGCAGACCGACCATCTCTCTCTCTCTCTCTCTCTTCTTTTTTAGCTTCATTTAAAAATGACTTTGCTCCCTGTTGCTTTGGAAACCATCACAAAAAAAGCTCCCTCCACCCCACCCTGAGCCGCCACCTCCTCCTCCTCCTCGCAAAGTAACCAGCAACAGATGCGGCTTTGACCTTTGCAACTTCCTGGAAACATACATTTGTCAAAATAAAAATAAAAGAGATTAATGTGAGGAAAAGGCTTTTTAAGACGACGAGGAAATCGCACTCTTGGGTCCAGACATGCAAGCCGGCAATTCAGAAATGGGAGCAAGAAGACCCAGCAAAGAGAGACGGGCTGGATGCTGCTGCTGAACGGGGCTTCCTGGCCATCTTCCCACTTTGGGGTGTGGGATGGATTCTGACAGGCGATGAGAGCCTCTCAGGAGGTGCTACAGGCCTTTGCTGCCAGGAGAGACCAAGAGGTCCTAGAGATGCTCAAAAGATAAGCGTACAGCACAAGGGAGGCTTCTTCATCACTTGGGTCAGTGGGAGGCAACAGACAGGGTTGGAATGACTCTCTATCCCTCTCTGCTGCCTTCTGAAATTTCACTCTAGGCAAGCTTCTTTTCACAACAAAGAGGAACTTGCCAGTATGGTGTCATTGCAGATATGCACACCAGAGTATTTTGCATGTACCAAATAAAGGCCAGCAGGAGCTGGCACTGCAACAATGCAGGTTTAAACTAGCTGGACCATTATTCCCTTTGCTAAGAGAACCCTGGGAACTGTAGTTCTGTGAAGAGAAGCCATAATCTCATCAAAGCAGCCCTGCTGGATCAGAAGCAACGCGCATCTAGTCGAGCACCCTGATCCTGGCAGCCACAAAACAGATGTCTACTATGAGAAGTCTGCAAACAGGGCATGAAGGCAGGAGCCCTCTCCCTCATAATGCTCTCCAGAAGCAACCGCTCAGTGACAGGCTGCCCCTGAAAATGGAGATTATATACATAGCCATTAACAGAACTCTTGGTCCTCCAGAAAGGTGCCTGGCCCCGCTTAACAGCCATCACATCACCCTGTGGCAGCAAATTCCACCAATGAAATTATGCACCATGCACAGAAGTGCTCTCTTCTTGTCTGTTTTGGAGTTCCTGCCAATCACAGAGTGACTCCAAACTCAAGCAGTCTGATAGGGAAACCAACTTCCTCCACATCATTTTGTAAGCCTCTCTGCACTATCTCCTAAAGAGCCCCAGACTCTTGCCTTTGCTCGCAGGGAAGGTGCTCAAACCTCCTTGATCCCATTAGCCACCCTGTTCCTCAGCTTTTCCAGCTCTACAATACCCTTCTGGAGGTCCTCTCTTATTAAGAGAGCCTCCTCAGCACCCCTAGCAAGCAGAAGTAGTAGTATTAGTCCTGAGCGATGCTGACTGGTCAGGTCAGAAAACATCTACTTCATGAGAGTCATGAAGCTGGAAGGAATTATCTGCGTCTCCTCACTCTCCTTCCCTGGAATAGGCTGCACAGCCCCCTTTCCCCTTCCAGAGCTGTTTGTCAAATGAGCAATGAATCCATTTGCCCAATGAGAGAGAGGGCCAGCTAAGCTTAGATCCCAATGGGCTCCTCTTTGGCGTAAGTACGAGGAATGGTGCTCCTTATATGACCTCTGGTGGATCCAGGGCAGAAAGGCATGCCATAGGAAAGCAGGATTCTGCAAGCTGCATACATTATGTAAAAGATCTGAACTTTGTTGCAATATAATTTTCAAGAGGCCGGTGGAGGGGGAGAGGCGGAGGAAGGCAAAGGGTCATGTGGAAGCTCAACCTCTGCCCCCTTGACTGCTGAAAAAGACGCTCCACCAAGCATTGTTGACACTCTTCTGAGCCTACCTATACAGTCATAAGGACTAGAAACTTGATTTTTTTAAAAAAATGTTTCCAGTAATTGTTTAAATTTATTATTGCTTTTTATATTAACTTTTTTGTTATTTTCAAAAATGCCAAAATTTGCAGGAAATACAGGGAAAAAGAGAAAGGAACGGACACCCTTGATCAACGGACACCCTGCCGAACAATTTATTGTTTCTTTACAAGATACCCTTACGACCTAACTTGAGATACAGCTCCACAGAACTTAGCCCCAACACCTATTTCTCAGCTCCAGGGCTCAGTCTCAAATCCAGAGAGCAGGGTGCTTCTGAACCCATGTAGAAGGCAATTGGCAATTCTTCTGCCACTGCACCTCACCACAACTGGCCCATCCTGCATCTGGGATGACGCACAGAGAGGACTTCCCCTTCTAAGCAGGTCAGGGTCCTGGTTCTTCTCTTTTAACAAATTAAGGCCAATCTTCAACCAGGCTGTTAATAGCCTGCTGGTGACTCTTTCATTACTCAAACTCCATTTCCCAGGATCTGCTTTCCGTGCGCTAATGAATATTGAATGCCCTGGCCTGAAATCTTGGCACACGCACAGCTGGGCCTGCCACAGTCCGGCAGTGGTTTCTTTAGTGTACTTTTTTTTTTTTTTTTTGCAAACTCCCATACACTGAAGCCTGCACCAAAACAGTCTGCCTCTCTCTTTGCTTGGGGAAGCCATGCGGCTGTTCACTCTTGGCTAATCCTTGCTAGAGTCTGGTCCCTTCAAGAACCCCCCCCCCCCTTTGAGTCCCGGGCTGACTTCATCACACAAAAAAATGCATCTCAACATAAATCTCCCGTCAGATGTGCTTGGATCCTTCTCAGAATCCAGGGCTTCCCAAGCGCTGCCACTTCCCTGGTGACATGGGCCAGCTAAGATTGGGCAGGTCCGAGTTGCCCTGATCAGAGTCTAGCTCAGTGTTGCCTGTGCCAACTGCAGCAGCTCTCCAGGGCCCTTCTCAGCCCTACTTGGAGATGATGCTGGCAAGGATGGCACCTGCTAGGACCTTTGCATGCCAAACAGGGGCGGCTCCACCACTGAACAGCAGCACCTGCAGTTGTGGCCAGAGCCATTTGGGGGGCACATGCAACTTCATTTCCCCCAAAGCCAATAAAAACCTGCACAGGGCACTCTGTGGGTTTGGCTACATTTTCACATTCTAACTTGGGAGGCAGTTCATTCAATGGCCAACTCAGGGACACTACCTTGCAGGGCTGCCGTGGGGCTAACACACTGCCCAGCCAGAGTTCATTTACATTTGTATCTTGAAGGGGCGAGAAAAACCTAAAAGACCTCCTGTGCAATAGTTTGCTTTGCCTTTGGCAGTTTTGGAAAGGAGACCTTCTTAGACATTCAACAGGCCGTTTGCGTCCTCCTTTGAATATCTCACACTGAGGGGTGGCTCCCACCCAGCGGCAGCGCCAGTGGCGACTCTCTGGCCAGGTCCTGTCTACTCTCATGAATGTCCCAACTGAGATTTAGGCTGTCCATATGAAGGGGGTGCTGGAACTCTTGGAACCTGTGTGCGAATGCGGGGGGGGGGGAGGCAGTGCAGGCGTAGCTTCTTCTCCAGCAGAGCAGCTCAGCCCAGTGACTGCAGCTCTCCCGGAGGCATCATTGAGAATGCAAATCTTGACCCTTCTGGAGGGCTGCATTTTTCCCCCTCAACTGCAGAACACTAGCAGTAGTTCATGTAGTAACTATGGCAACTGACACATACATTTACATATTCTTCCACTTAATCACAGGGCTATCCAAGACAACTCACTGCCAGTTCTTTGCTGTAATTTGCTGTTTTCGTTTGCTAAACCCCAAGATGTAATTGGGAGGGGCTTTTTAATTTCAATTTTTTTAATGTCTGCATTTTTATTCATCTATTTAAAAAGGGAACTGGCTGATTTTTCAATCAAACTTTTCCTATCAAAATATATTGGCTTTCCTTGCCCATTACAGTACTCAAGAATCTGTGCAAACAGCTCATTGCAGACAAAAGCCATCTTTGACGTCTAAAACAAGAAATGCCAGGGGTTAAGTCTTGGCTGAAGTTGGCAGTGGTTACTCTGTGGTAGACTCTACACACTTGGTCAGAGGCACTCTCCGGTCCAGGGCTAGACTCAGGACTGGTCTAACTGTAAGAGCAAGCATGGGACTGCAGAGGCACATCCCAGCATCCTCGGCAACATGGCAGAAGCCAAAGTCACTCAGTGAAATGGACAGGCAGTAGATTTAGAACAGAAAAAAACAGTACTACTTCACACACGATTCACTATTAGCTTATGGAACTCATTGCCACAAGTTTGGATGGCTAGAAAAGGAGACTAGGCAAATTAATGAGAAGAGAGGCCTATAGTGGGCTGTTAGTCACAATGACTGTAAGTGGGCTGTTAGTCACACACCCCCACCCTTCAGAGATGGCATCTCTCTCTAAATACCAGTTGATGGGCTGGAGAGGTCTGTTGGCTTTCCGCAGGCACTGAGTGGGCCCTGTGCCAAGAAGGATATTGAACTAGATGTTCTGTTGAGTGGGTCTAACAGGGCTCTTCTGATGTTTTTGTTTGATTAGAGTTGATTCTTTACATGCAGCTTTTGCATGATCTGGGCTCCATAACCTGTTGGAGGTATCTTAACCTCCAAGTTCCTCCCCCACCCAGGTAGACTTGCTAATTTGCTTATCTAGATTAAACACATGAGTCATAGGCTGGTTGTTGTAGTTGCAAAAAGAAGGAAAAAGTTTTTACTCACAGTTTCATTCATATGTACAGCATCTGGTTAAGACCAGAGGTTACTCTAACTTAAAGGATAACACCCCCCCCCCCTGAGCTGGGGGCTTCCTTCATGAGGTCTGCTTGGATCATGGCCGCCATTCATCAGAGCTCAGGCATGCCACCTCTCTCATCGGCATCAGGAGAAGAAGAGAAGAGTGAGAAGGAAAATGGGTCTGGGGCCACGCCCCTTCCTTAAGACAAAGAGGGGTCAAAGACAAGAGGTACACTTAGGTGATTACATGATACATTCCCCCCCCCAGTGTCCAGCAGATGGAAGTTGCCCACTTCCAACAGTTTTGAGGGGGCTTGGCCTGTTCTTGAGGAGTGCTCAGATGCCTCTGGCAATGACATAGCAATCTCAAGGCCTCCCTTCCTGGTTCTGAGCTTTCAGAGGGCAGCAGGGGCAGCTCCTCTGGCCAATGCAGCTACTGACTACCATTGCTGGAAGAAACTGATCTCCCAGGGAGCACAGCGCGTGTTTGCGCGCGCGCGCACGCACGCACGCACACCTTGCTTTTGCTAGCAGTGGTGCAGTCTCCGGGCAGCTTTTTAAAACCACCATGACACTGGGGAACTTCAAGCCGGTTCCAAATTGGTGGCAAAAGGAAGGGGGGCTTAGTGAGGAAAGGATCCTTTTCTTAGAGAGACTTCCATCTGAAACCCTGGAGTGCCAACACTGGGCTAGAAGGACCAAGGTCAGACTCACTCTAGTCTCTCAGGGAGCTTCTGACACAACCCTGAGGACAGCATTTTGTGCCAACTGTACCCAGTCCACAATGCCCGCTGTGATCAAGGTAGGCCTCCCTCACCCACAGAGGCATCGTTATGGTAGGGGCGGTGGGCCCCAAGCGGGAGGTTGCGGGGGGTGTACCTGGCTCCGGTGCTCCGTCCCGCACTGGCTCCTCTTTGGGCAGCCATTGTCGGCTGCACGTTTGGCCCTCCCACCCCGCCCCCCAGGCACCATTTGGCTCCAAAAAGGAGCCAAAAAGAGCCGGGGGGGGTTCCGCACCGCCGCCGCACACAAGGATAACGCCGCACGCCCGGGGGGGCGTATTGCGTCCTGTGGGGGTGTCACCACGGCGGCCCCCTCCCACAGGGGGTGTAGGGCCACTACTGCTCACCCACCCAAAAGCCACCCGCAGACTCCTGGGGGCACTGCCAGGCATGGTTCACCTGGCATTTGGCCATCGGGAAGCTGGTGACAGGCGGTTCCAACCCAGGCCATGCGCACTCTTGTCAAGGCGCTACAGCTAGGTCCAGGTGCAGCTGGGGGGCTCGTGGCAACCCGCTCTCTTGGCTAAACACAGGAAGGCAAGGGTCAGCAAGGGTGAGCTCCAACCAAGTCTCAGGAAGCAGGTTTTGGAAAGGAAAGTTAAGAAACAATGCACTGTGCAGAGCAAGAGCACCAACCCCGCGAGGAAGGAGGGGGCTCACTGGCAGCCGCAGAAGCCACTGGCCTCTTTTGCCCACCACTGGCATGCTCCCCCATAGTAGTTCTATTGCACCAGACTGGGGGGGGGGGCTTTTCTCCCAAGAATGAGGTCAGGAAGAAGAAAGGCACAAGGATATTGACCAACAATGCAGGCGGAGAGTAGGGCTCAGGCAGTGCAGAGATACAAAACACCTTTTAAGAATGGAGCTGAGAAGAGAATTCGCCCCATTTTAAGTAGGGTTGTATTGTCAATTCAGTCAGTTCATTGGTTAATGTTTTCTTTTTTTAAGCCCCTTTGATCGACCAAAAAGGTGCCCTGATTAAACGGGCTGCAGATTTCATTAAAAAAATTGGTGCAAGCACTTAGTGAAGCTGAGCCTGGCAAACTCCAACTTCAAAAGAGAAGAAGATCACCCCCTTTTCACTCATGCTGGAGAATGCCTCTTCCAGAAGATGCCCAACATCCATGTGTTGATGTAGCGGAACAGCTAAGAAACCAAGTTGAGAATCGAGACTTCCAAGCTCAAATCTTGCCTCTGCCATGAATTCTCACTACCTGGCCTTGGGCAAGCCGCTCCCTTTCAGGCTCAGTCTTTCCCATCTGCAAAATGGGGACAGCAACATTCACCTGAAAGGATTATTGTTCGGACAACATAGTTGCACACTCAGAAAACACCTTACAAATGCTGAGCCTTATTAGCATTAGCATCATCTAAAAACAAAAGATGTTTCCTTCATATGCAAATTTATGCAGATTGATCTGATTAATGAATCACAACTCCAAGTAATTAAGCCCTACTTTAAAGTCAAAGCAGTTGCTTTCCAACCTTTGTTATCAGTTACAAACCTAACTGCTGATAGAGTTTTCACAAGGTGGTTCCAGGGCTTAACTTGAAGTGGGATTTAATCTACGAATGGTTAGAGGCCAGGCCTCAGCCCTAGGACTTGATAAAGGTCGCATGGCATCCGAGCATGGACATAATGCCTTTCAAACTCCCCGAGTACTTGCAGTTAGCCCAACACACACTGTGGATTAAACTGAACTGCCTCTAAGACAGAGGGGGCAAGGCAAAGCTGAACTCCTATACCTTCCTATTGAGAAGCAAAACACCAGACAAAGCTTGCTCAAGTGCCAGTACTGACCCTCTTTGTATTTAAAAAAGGCTCAAATTGCTTTAAGCCACCCTGCTAAAGCTGAGTATTTGGGGGCTTGGAGAGGAGACATGAACCTTGACAGTTAAATCCTCACAATGGTGCTAGTCCACAGTGTCACCACATAACAGCAGCCACATATGGCAAGGCCACTTCCACAGAGTGTTGAGCAGCCAACAGCGCAAGCTATTACTAGTTGTTGGTGGTACTTCCTTATGAGGACCTTTCCAGTGAAAAAGGCTTGAGCTGGTTAAGCATAGGAAGGTGGCTTGCATTAAGTCACGCCATTGGTTTGGCTGTCTAGCCCAGCATTGTCAACACTGACTGGTAGTGGATCTGCACAACAAAAGCAGAGTGCTGGACACTGAAACTGGAGCTTTCCACAGGCAAGCACTGAGCTATGGAGTCTTCCACATAATCTACACAGGAACTGCCCCAGGGTGAGTCAGGCCATTCTGTCCAGCTAGCCCTGTACAGTCCACCCCAAGGGCTGTTCTCCAAGGTTTTGCCCATCACCTTAAATCCTTCCAAGTTTGGGAGAAGAGCACAGGACCGTTCCAAGCTTCCCCCCCCCCCAACTTGTAGGAATCTGTAAACGCAGATTTATTTGTTCACTCGTAAAAAAAGGAGGAAAGGAGAGCATAAACCTCAGGCAGCCTGCTCTCCAAAGGACACTGACCCTGCAGAAGCAGACTTCAGTTCACTTTCCCACACAGGAGAGAGAGAAAGCGAGGGGCATGTTGGCCTTAGCAGTTAAGCCAGACCTGCTCTCGGGATTGGCAGGAGATGTGGGTGGCAGGATAATTGTGCAGGCGGCCGGCTATTCTGGGATCAAAATAAAACGACTGGAAACAATCTCCCTTTCCTGTCTTCCCCGTCCCCCTCCAAACTACACAGGAACCTTCTCCTCTCCCCCTCCCCCACAATCACCGCAATTGCCACTCTTGTTATAAAACATGCTTCTTAAGTGCTGAAGTGGGTGGCGCATTCTAAACACAACAAGACCATCCCTGGGCTCAGGAGGACATCAAAAGCACACAGCGCTCCGCTCAGGTAACAGCGCTCACATGGCAGCAATTTGGCTGCATTGCTGGATGTCATGTCCTCCTTTAAGTCAGAAGGGGAAGGAGCAGATGGACCTCTTGAGTAAACTGTACTGGCCAGTAGGCCGGCTGTCTCCACGGAGTGCAAAACACTCTATGCCAAAGGAGGAAAGCAAGCCTCTAAGAACCAGGCTGAGAAGAGCAGGACACTCCTGGGGCAAGGTGCAGCCGCTTTCTGCCAAGTCAAACCCTTAGTCCACTGCGTGTTGACACTGACTGGCACCACCTTGCCAGGGCTGCAGGCAGGGAGAGGTCTTTCCCAGCCCCTGCCTGAAGATGCCGTCAGGGATTGAGCCAGCATGCAAAGCAGGGGGCTCAGACACCAAGCTCCAGCCCTGCAGCTGCTCCAATATCTCGCAGGAATCAGGGAGAGGAAGGCTTAGCATTCCAGATAAATGGCAGAGTGCCTGATCCATCTTCAACATTAAGGCCCGAGACCAGAAAGAAACCCCGGAAAGGCCAAGAGGAGAGCAACTGTAGCTGAGTGACAGAGCCACCCCTGCTCTGCGTGCAGAAGGCCCCAGGCTCACTCCTGGCAGCATCTGCAGGGGGGCTGGGAAAGATCCCTCTGCTTCTGGAGCCCAAAGGGTGACCATGGATGCAACGCAGCTTGGCTCAACACATCCACAAGAGGGCGCCTCCCAGTGCAAAGCCTCCTTCCCTTTCGCTGCGTTAACCAAGCGACCTCTTGCTTGTACTGGGAGTTAAGGCTATCCCCTGAAGAGGCAAATAGCAGCTGGGGAGGGGGAGAAGAGAAAGCTTCTTCTGGCACAGCACGCCTTCTCTGGAATGCTGTCCTGATATTTACATTTGAGGAATTGCAGGCGCTGGGCAAAGACCTCTTCACTGGCTCAAGCCTTCATTCGCTTGCTAGCTTACTAAATTTATATGCCGCTACTCTAAGGCACTCCAGGGGGGTTACAAGAAGATACAGTCGCAGAGTGTTACAAGACACATTCTGAAGAGATGCAGAGTGGTCTCCACCACCGCTCTCTTCAGGAGCCGAGGGCAGGAGCTCCCCAGGCTGCGCTTCTACCTCCCTTTTCAGTGCAATTCTTCTGTTGCCTTCACTGACTGCCATCTTTCCCCTTTGCTGCCCCTGAGCCAGAAGCCTGCCTGCCCTCTCCCAGCACACCTGTGCGATGCCTGCCCACACTTGCTCGCTAGCTCCCCAAATCACAATTTTTCCTACAAAGTCTTTGATACACAACTCCTTAGTCTCCATAGCCCACTGGAAATAAGGTTAATACATCTGAACTAACCTGTCACATGCTCTTTCCCTGCCTTCTTCTCACTTTAATCTACTTCAGGATGGTAAGCCACATGGGGCAGAGACCTTATTCTCTGTAATTTGGCATTCTGCAAATGTTATGGATGTTGATACCACTGCTTCTTGGCGTTTTAAATTTTATCTGCATATTTTTACCTGCTACTTTTGTTCTACTTTGGAGATTAATATTTTAAATTTTTCTTGTACTGGGAGCCATCTTGAATGTTCCAAAGGCTTTCAGGAACAGGGGGAAAGGTTTTCAATAAGCACATATGCTGCTGTTGTTGTCCCCCCCATCCCATCTCTGCCACTAACAAGTCTGAAGAGGAAAGATGGGGTGAACCCTCAAGCCAGAGCTACATTACACACGTCGCGGAGCTTCTGACCTGATTTTTGAAGCAAGTGGAGCCGCTGCGACCTCCGCACAGCCGGCGCGTACCTCAAGCTGGAATCCTACTTTTCAGGGGGCGTGCGCGCAGAGCTGGGGGCGGTTCATGGAGCTACTGCAGCCTGCCAATCGTAGGAGAGTGGCTGCATGCCAATCAGTACTACCTCCAATCACCTTCTTAAGAAGGCGGGACAACAGGAGGGACAACAGGCAAGAAGACACTCCCCCGCTCCAAGCGCGGAGGCGGAGGCAGAGCCTCTGCCTGTAGTGTAGCTCAGCCTTCAGAAGGGTGAGCTGTGCTCTCACTCTCCCACCCACCCCGTCCCAATTAAGCTACAGCTGAACTGGCCCTCATTGCCATTGCCATCACCACCACCACCACCACCACCACCACCACTCCCATCCTCTCGATTCTGGACTGTTTCTTTAGCCTGGATGCATCAGTGGTGCCACCAGCATATTTCCACCTTATTCAGAAGAGATTGTGGGCTGGCGGCTTTTATTTTTAATCCACCCAGTGACCAAACATTGCAATTAAGTCCTCCAGCGTTACAACTTTAAAAAAGCTCTCCCCTCCCCGCACATCAGTAATATGGAAAGCTAACCTCTGTAGCTCAGTATGGGCTATACAGAGCGGGGCACTTCTCTGGGTCAAGGCCTGTTCCCAGTTCTACCTAGAACTTAACTGGGCCCTTCTGCACATACCACTGGAGCTGCGGCCCCACCCACATGAGTGCAGGGTTAGTCATCTGTGGCTCATCGATGACCCAAGAGGGGGCGAAAGGGAAAATCAACTCTCCCAGTTTCCCGATATTCTCCTGGCTAGTAGCCAGGAAGACATGCTCAAGGCAGACCACGCTGCTCAGCTGTAGCCACCTGTCTCAGGGACACAGAAGGGGAAATCTCAACATGCATCTGTGAAAACAGCCAGATCATGCAAGGGCAAGCACAAATGTTTCATCAAGACAAAGGGCTGGATCCAAAAGATATCCAATCCCCAAGCAGAACACATCTTCCACCCAGAAAAGGGCCCAATTTACACCTCCCATTAGAACATTGCATGAGAAAAGTAAACCTAAAAATCAAGAAATGCTCCTTCACGATTAGAATTGTAAAAGCCGTTACAAACCTACGAAGCACGGCTTTTCCACCTGGCTGACAAGAGACCCCCACAGCAAACATACTCTGCTCTCCATCTGCCAAGGAAGAGTCCCAATAAATTCCTCCAAGATGGCTTTATATTCCTAACTCAGTCTTGATATTTGACTGCTCTGAAGTTTCCATGGAACCATTATGGTTCCGGGGGGGGGGGGGGGGGAGAGAGAAGAGAACAGATGATTGACAAAAGGATTTTGGATGGTAACATTGAGCAGATGCAGTGACCACTTCCAACCTAGAGGCAGTTTCTAGGAAGACAACAGAGTCTTGCCTCTCCAACTCCTTGCTCGAAACAGTAGAGGTGGGCCCCCATATCCACTGATTTGCTATCCACGGTTTCAATTATCCACGGATTGTGGGGACCCCCCCCCCCCCAGGCTTTTACTTTTTTCCCAGTAAGCTTCATTTCTTCCTTAAACAGGAGAAGCAGCCTCTGGCTGCTTATTACAGGCAAGTAGAACAAGTCTAAGTACTAGAGAGGCTCTGCAAGGTTAACAGAAACCTTGCAGAGCCTCTCTAGGACTTAGTCTCGTTCTACTTGCCTGCAATGGAGGCTGCTTCTCTGTTTGTTTTAAGGAACAAACAAAGCTTGCTGAAAGAAAAATAAGAGCTGGGGGGGCAAGCATGCCTGCCTGCAGGGGAGGCAGGGTGGGGGGCCCCTCAGGAAACCATGGAGGGGGTGTTCGCTCTTATCCACGGTTTCAAGTATCCTCGGAGGGGCCTGGAACATATCCCCAGCGGATATGGGGGCCCACCTGTACAAGCTTTGAAACAGTACAGCTACAAACCTTTCTGCTCTCAGTGCTTCCTCTGGCAAATCAAGGGATGACAGAAGCTCTAGCCTGCCAGGATCCCATAGCCTCAGCTTTTTCCCTGGCCCCCACAGGGAAGATTCTCTCTGGTGCAATGGATAGTCTATCTACTGCACCAGAGAGTGTCTTCCCTTTGTAGGCCAGGGAAAAGGCTGTTTAGGCCCCTTTTCTCAAGATCAGACTGTGTCAAGATAAGAGGCTTATTTGAGGACAGTCCCCACTCAGATTCATAGAGGGCAGCCTAGCTGACAACAGTGGGAAATAGAAACATGGGCTAGATGATGGATCTTCTGTTCACAATACTGGGGTCTCAAAAACAAATTCTGGGACTGCAAAATTTAACACAGGACCTCACAATCTTGTCTGGGTAAGTCACATCTTTGTCAATTCAGTACAACCTCTCCTGGGATAAAGTAACCTGACTTACAAGTAGATTTGGTATAGCTACATGCCTGCTGTCAAAGACTGGGCTGGTGTACTCAGAGCATGGAAAAGCAAGAGTAAGGCAGTTGACTTTCCCAGGATGCAACAGACAAAATAAAACCTGTGTGTGCTTTTTTGATGTTAAAGTTGACGCAACTAAGAAGTTCTCGTTCTCTCTCTCTCTCTCTCTCTCTCTCTCTCTCTCTCACACCCTCCCCAGTCACAATTGGAGCATGCTGCAGAAGTGCCCATGTTGGTTTAATCAAATGCAGATGTTTGCATCACTCCAACTTGCATGCCTCTGGCAGACGACGCGTTGCCAACGAGCAGAGTAACGTCTGGTAGGTCCAAGTATCGGATTGCCCGTCACTGGGGAATCAGCAGCTAACGATGCTCTGGAAGAAAAAGATCACACGCAAAATGCACAACGCCTGCCCTTCTAGGCCTGGGCCTAGTCCCTCGCCTGGCTTGAAACAAGTTCATCAATTCTTGGTCTCCTCTTGTACGCAAACACCAAACCATGGGGCTCTGTTGTGCCTAGGCAGGCCAGCACTTTTGAGCTCCTCCATGCCCCATGGCCACCAGGCAGAACTTCTATGCACTGAACTTCTAGGCAACTTGGTGGCTATCCCTGCAACAAGGGAGCAGCTCGTCTCTTCTGCTCTGCACTCTCCTTCCCTGGCTGGTTCTGAAGGGCCAGGTAGCCAACTTTTGCTGCCGACTGATGCAATGCTGCCCCAGCCATCTCCACTTAGCAGGGTTGGCCCAGGTGGAGCAGTGTCAAGTTATCCCTGTGACAGAAGGGCTAAGCCTCACCTGCCATACTATGAAGAACCACCAGTGGCGCTCGTTCTACAGGATGAAAAGCACTGGAATAGAATAGGCCATGTACTACACAGATTACACAGCCATTTCCTCTGGAGATTTAATAGCTCAAATGCTCAAACACACACAAGGGCTGTTACAGAAGGACCCCCACCCACACTGGCAGAAGGAAGATCAAGACAAAATTATATGAACACCCATCTGATGGGACTGCACTGAGGATCTCTGACTGTTCAATTATCTCCCTTTTGTATATTTTATCCAATGTATAAACAGGTCTGCACAAGCCAGAGGTAATTGCACATTCTGTTGATGTTTCACTGATCTGGATATTTTGTTCTCTTTGACCTCTGATCAAGACACTAAATATGCGATGGCAATGATGATGGATATTTCTGCAATGGAGATGCACAATCTCAGGAAGCGGGACTACTGGAGCCGTGTAAATACTTCCTGTCCACATTGTTCATGTGAGCCTTGGATTTACACACTGAAGTACTTGGCAAGGACATTAAAAAAATATTAACATTCAAGGCAAAAACATACAAACTCCCCAAGCTCGCTTTAATTTGTTTTTTCGGAGGGGGGGGGGGAGGAAAAAGAGGTAGGGGCACAGCACAAATACTAAAGCCAGCAATCCGGCTGGTGAAGAGCTGGCTCTGTGTCAGGGCTGGAAACTTCTAGAAGCAGCTGGACCAGGTACAAAGCATCTTGCAGGAGAAGATACATTTTTCCACTCTCTGTGCCTGGCAACTGATTATAACCGACCAAACACAGATGGGCAGTTGAAAAACAGAACCACCCCCCAGTGTGGCAGGGACAGAAGTTCTGCAATAAAGGAACTTTGCAGATCAGCAGCAGAGGTAAACACAAAACAAACCTTGGGGCTGCAGAACAGCCAGACTCACCAAAGAGAAAGGATCCCTAAAGCACAGGGGATGTCGCAGAAAGGGTAAGGTCAGAGGGGATGTCACAGAAAGGGCATATCAGAGGGATGGAAGAACAGAGCAATCAAAGTCTCAGCCGACACAGAGCAAGGCTCAAGATTTGATAACACATGGGGGTTACTCTGTTTAGAAAGCAGGGGAGGGAGCAGCATAAATTGCAGCTTATCCTTATGGGCCAGAACTAAATATATTGTATCTATAATGCCATTGAGGTGCATAGCGCTTTACAAAGAACAAGAGGGCAGTTCCCTGCCGCAAGGACGTACAAAATAAAATTTGGCAGAAGGGAGACAAGGGAAGGAAATGGAAGTGGGGTAAAAGCACAGGGACTCTATGGTCCCCCTGTACATAGACTTTGTATCGTAAGGGATGAGGAGACATTTTTCTGAAACATCCATTTGCGCCATGGTGTCACTCAGCAGCTAGGTTACGGAACAGCAAGCATCTGGTTCAATTTCACCTCTACGGCAAGTTACTCTCTTAATCTTCCACCTGCAATTCACATACCATGCAGGGTTAAAGATGACAAGTGAATGTACATGGAGAGCTCTGAAGACTTGACAGCACTGTGCAAGCTCTAAGTGCGGCTATTACGGACCAAGGGAGGTTTATTTTTCCCCTTCCAACTGTTCCAGGAAGATATTCCAAACCTATGACATTTTTCTAAGTTTGCATTTTGGGAAGAAACACAGGCATTATAGAAGACATCAGGCACGCCATACCATTTAAAGAATATATTTTAATCACCATCAAGTACGGATTGCTTCCAAAGAACCTCCAGCAAAAGCAATTCACATTCAACAACAAGTTCGTTGTCTTGACGTGGCCGCGTTGTGTGTGTCCCTACCACCCCACTTTTTTTTTTTTTACCAGTTCCAGAAATACAGCCGGCTTCCATGTAAAGCGGGCTTCAGCTCGCCTTCAACGGGCATGTTGGGTGCGGGTCGGGGCCTGGAATGATATGCATTCTCAGGGATGGGCCGGCTGGTCTGCACTTTGGTGACCTGGAAAGGGGGAGAAGGATATTGGAAAGTCTGGATAGCCACAGAAAGGCAAGGAACAAAAAAGCTCTGTGAAGGAAAGCCAAGCTGTTCGACTTGATACGAACAAATCAAATATGTGCACACTGTAACGATGTGAATGTACAAAATGACGTTCTCCTGGACAAATGGTCTTCCTGGTCTGGCACTGGCTCTGCCAGGTCTCAAGCATACAGAACCCAAAACTCCCAGATCACAAGAAAAATTTCACAGCGGGACATTTTTACCTCTTCCCCTTAAAGGCCAGGGCATGAAACAGACAGCACCATGCACACCAAGGCACAAATAGGTCAGAATGGCAGGCTAAAGCATGTTTTTCCACTATCACCACACATAGAATGGGGGAAGAGAAGGATTTAGCAGTAGCGGACAGGAACACATCTATGCTTTCGGAATGAGTAAGCAACACTAATGCCGCCCAGCCTTGCTTGCTCATCAGTGAAAGGGGGTGCCATGCAGAACATTGATCAAGCCCCAATAAGAACCCAAACAAGAAAAGGAGACATACCAGCCACAGAACAAGGACTTCCACCCTAAAAGTGGGGGTTGGAGGCACCCTAAAAGTGGGGGTTGGAACCTCCATGGCTCTGCAGGATTTTAATGCTGCAACTGGAGCAAAGTGTGACCTGCGCCACTCACTGGTATTTGGAGATCCTTTAAGTACAGATTCACTACAAAGACATCATTACAATTCTGAAACCCATTCCCAATCACCCATCTACTTCCAACATGACAGCAGCCACATCCAACTGCAGACTACTGTCTATTCCCCCTGTCAAAAGTCTGCTTAACACCCAGCCTGAAGAATTGCTCTGGAAAACTTATGGACTACTTTCTGATATTTTGATCAGTCCTAATGAAAGGTATCACCCTACTTAGAATTTTTCCCCCACTAGTGGACCAAAATGGCCACCTGCTACTGAGAATGAATCTGAAGAAAGCCACACTGAGGGTAACAATGGCCTGAGATAGCACATGCAGCCACCCTAAGGAGGCAGCACCCTCTTCCCCACACAAGCCTCAGACAACTAAAAGGGGCCTCCTGTGTGTGTGCCAGAAATGCTCAAAAGTACGATGGCATTGTGAGGTACCAGCCAGCAAAAGCCATCTAAGCAAGCCTGGAAACAGGAGGTCCAATCCCAACCTTGAGCCCGGCACAAGGACTGTGCCAACCTTTCAGATCCTTAAGAGGCCTGGTAAAGCTGCCTGGCACTTTACAAGGTGGTATACAAATCATGTAAATAAATAACGGACAAGAGTGATGCCCTCAGCTTAGCAGAAAGCATATCAAAATGTAAGAGGGAGCAGGGGCACATGCTTCAAGGCAGGAAGGGAATGCTGCAGAGAGAAGAGAGCAACTGGTTTATTGACACCCAGCACAGAGATGCAGGCCTAGTACATTCTCAGTTACCTTTGAGAGCTGCCCCAGATCTGGTCTCACCCAGCCCAGCTTCTCCAGCACGCACTCATCAAAAGCTGCCTGCTGCTGTCGGCAACGGCGAAGCTCAAGCAGGTTGGTGTAATCAATGCAGGTCCAGTACTGAGTAAATGGCTCCGCGCAGTGCAGTTTGATCTGCCTATAAACAGAATGAATCTACATTAGTCAGTCTCGCAGGGGAGGGGATGTCTCTTGGCATAGGGAATACACACTGCCTCAGTCAGCCCTCAGCCTTAGTTTCCCAACTGTAAAATGGAACTAGGTATCAAGAACATGATAGGCATCACATCGAAATGTGTTTCTGCAGCGATGTTCAGAAACCTTTTTTCAAACACACGCTAGGAAGACAAAACTTCTACAAGTTTATCTGCAGATGGCGGGAACTATCCAACTCTAGACTTGAACAGGAACAAACACTCTTTCCCCCCACCTCAATAGAATATTTTATTTTTCACAATTTTTATACTGCCCTGCCTCCGAGGAGCTCAGCATGCTGTACATGGTTCCTTCCCACCTTCTGTCCTCACAACAACATTGTGAGGTACATTAGGCAGAGATAGACTGGCCCAGTCACCCAGGAAGCTTCATTGTTGAATGGGGATTTGAACGTGGATCTTCCAGGTCTGTCCAACATCAGAACCACTATATCAATACCGAGCTTCAGTGGATTTCAGCCAAATTTCACCATTTCTCTCCATATGCAAAAGAATTCAGAAGACAACCTCTTGGACTTTACCATTCACATTTGGAGAAAAGTATCCTAGGGAGAGATTCTATACTCTTTGCAACATGAACCTTCAAAAAACTATTTTCTCCATAAAACCTCAAACACTGGAAAAGAACTTCTGACTGAAAAAGGGAAGCAACACTACAAGCATTCATTCAAAAGCTGAACATCAAAGCTCCCTGTGAAGAGACATGGGGGTATCTGGTTGGCTACCCTGAGAACAGGGCACTGAACTCCCAAGAGCCTCCCAGGTTACTCTAGCATGGGAATTCCGATGAACCTGTGACATACCTGAAGAACTCCAGTGCACACTTGTTCACTTCCTTGCCTTCATCTAGGCATTTCCGTGGGTCCTTCTCCTCCCAGCGGCAAAGCATGAACTCCTTGTTGGGCTTGTCACATTGGGAACCATAATGGTGGGCTGCTGCCTTCAACACCGCCGCGCTAACGTTCACCTGGGAGGCAAGCCAGAAAGTTAGCAACAGTGATGCTCCCACAACAACATCTGCAATTGTTGGTGGAGGAAAGCAACAGAGAACCCCATGCAGCCAGACAGAGAGAAAACATATAATGTTGCTGTGGCCCTTGGTAAATGGTATAAATGTTTACACACAAACAAGCAAATTGTATAATCAGCTCAATAAATATACAGTATACAGAAGCAAACTATCTCTATAAATATAGTTACAAAAGGGTTTAAATAGAGCTTTTTTGTCTTCTTTCAAAGTGTATATACAGTATTAAAATAGCAAATTTAACATGATTATTCTCCCCCACCCAAAACTATTGTTTTTAATTAAATAGGTCTGACACAGTGACGATGCAACAACTTAGTTAGGCCATGGCTGGGGGGGGGGCACCCCTGCTTTGCCTGCAGAAGGTCCAAATTGAATCTCTGTAAGCATCTCCAGGTAGGCCAAGGAAAAGACCCGTTTGCAATCCTGGAGAACAGCTGCCAGTCCGAGTGGGCAACACTGAATTAGATGGACTGATGGTCGATTCAGTACAAGGTACCAGTATTTATCAGGAGCACCCATAGCTCAGCAGCAGGGCCTTGGCTTTGTTGTAGAATTCTAGTCCCAGGTTCCATGTCTACAGGAGGCCACTGCCATTCTGTTCAGGCAAAGGCAATACTCCAACAATTTACTTATTCATTGTTTTTGGTACTTCACGAGCCACTTATAACCTGCGTGGTTTTTATATATAAACTGTGGTGCTGATGCATGGTCAGAATAATTGGGTTTTTTTTTTTTTGACGAAAATAAATTAAGCAACTAAAAAACAGGAAAGGGGGATTGAGGTAGAAATTTGTTAAAGAAAAATAAGTAAACGACGAGGGCTTGGGGAAGGAATATAATATACTGTATAACGTATTGAGGAGCTGTAAGTAATCGCTAAGGCGCATGGGGGGGAATAACTAAGGCCCTTACTGACACAGGGACAGAGAGGCTTTCTGGAGGGGGGGGGGAGACACACAACCGACGTCTCAAGGTACGGAGAGGCGACTCAGCAGCCAAGGGAAGGCGATTCTGTGAAATCAACGAACGAGTCGCGGAACGAGTCGGCTTCTGAGGGGGAGCAAACCACTGATGACGAACCACGCGCGAGGGGTCCGGGGGAGGCGGACTTCCCGCCTGCGGGGGGCTTTGGGGACTCGAGTGGGCTCGAGGCCGCCCGACCTTGAGGGGGGAGGACGGAGATTGACATGCCCTGGCTCCGCCCCAGGGAGGGGCTTCCGAGGAGTGGGGCGGGGGCTCTCCAGTCGGGGTCGCGGCTCCTCTCCCTCACCTGCTGCACCTCCAGCTCCTTCAGCGACGGCACCTCCAGCGTAGCCGGCATAGCAGCGGCCTCCCCTTCAGCTCCCCTTCACTGCCCTCCCTCAGGCAGGCCGCGCCCCCACTGCGCATGCACCTCCCATAAGCGCAAAAGAGAGGCGCAGGCGCGTTCCGCCTTTCTTCCCTCAGAGGGCAAGAGGCGTGGCCGAGCGCGAGCATTCCTCCTTGCCCTCGTTTGGACACGCCCCTCCGGCGGGCGCGCCTTTCCCGGGCCCTCTCGGTCGCTCCACCCACTGGCCAGTTTGGCCGCTCCCCCTCCCCTCCGTCTGGCGCGGCCTGTTGTCATGGTGACGGCGGACGAGCGTGGCCTTGTGGAGGCGGCCGGTCCAGTGACAGGAGCGCGGCATCATGGACTACACTGGCAGCTTCTACCACGGGAGCCTCGTCAACGGCAGGTGCGGAAAAAGGAATGAAGGAGGCTGGCCCCGCCAGGAATCGCATGTGCAGGATCGCACGTGTGAATGCGGCTGCCTGCCTCCCCTCCCCGCGTGTCAGTGCGCCCTGCAGCAGGCGGAGCAGCGCCCGGGCCCGGGACAGGGCTCGGAGCGCGGTGGAGAAGGAGCCGGGGAACAAAGTGTGGCCGTCAGTTAGTTTAGTTATATATTATTAAAACTGTTGTGGGTGCCGCACAAAAATGAGGGAATTGAAAGCCAAAAGACGGGTTTCGCGTCGATTTTAATCTGTGTTGTACAACAGCACCTCAGCAGAAGTATTTTCTATTTAGGTAATAATCGTGAAGTATTTCAGGCATCTAATCATCATCATAATAACTATTTCTATTGGCCATATTTTAATGCCTGAAATAAGTAAGTGCCTGAAAAAATATACAGTAATATATTATTAATAAATGCCTGAAATAAATACATATTATTACAAGTCAATCCTATGCATGCCTATTCAGAAGTCAGTCGAGTTCAGGTGAGCGTGTATAGGATTGCATTATTATTATTATTATTATTATTATTATTATTATTATTATTATTATTAAATGCCTGAAATTATGTGTAAATTTATAACCATTATTGTGATGAACACCTGAAATAAATTATGTGTATTTATTTCAGGCATTTTTCAATAAAGCTTTTTTAATTGTTGGCATTTACTATTAATAATAATAGTATGTATTTATTGCAAGCACTTATTAATAATGTGTTTGTATTGCAGACGTTTATTATTATTATTACTACTAATAACAATAGTATGTATCTCTTGCAGGCGTTTATTAACTGCCTTCTCTGCCTAAGCAGCCCTGGATAAAAGAGCAGGTCATGATAAAAGAGCAGGGGAGGGCAGAGCCTGGTTTTCCTTGTGTTCCAATGCTCCTTTGGGAAATGACACACAAATTCCATCATACAAAGACACTTGTGAAAGGGGAGGAAGGTGTTTCCCGTGCAACATGAAATAGCCTCTAAGAAGTACAACCTCCAGTTAGGATTGCTGGCTAATCGGGAAAAACAAATCTGGCTATAATAAATCATTATTATTATTATTATTATTATTATTATTATTATTATTATTATTATTATTATTATTAGTTTCTGGGCAAGCTGCCAGAGGTTTCTGCAAAAAAGCCAGGATTTGAGTAAAGCCGGGTTTTGTTTTAAGCCAAAGCCACCCACAGGTCTGTCGCTTAGTGCACATGTGAGGACTATGTCACCTGCACATGCATAGGCGCTCTCAGGAGCCAGGTTGCAGAGCTCACAAATGGAGCTAGGCAGAAATTTAACTGTGGTAACCACCAGGGAAAGTCCCCAGTATACTCCACCCTAGGAGTAACAGGGTTTCTTTCAAAAGCCACCACCAACAGAGGGAAGCCAAGAGTGCCTCTTCTGAATAGCGCCAAGCTGCATCATGCACAGGTATGCAGCATTTGTTCCTGTGTTAGCAAGGGTCAGGATCCCCTTTGTTCATGGGATGGCTGCACCCACACCATCCACAGATCCTACTTAAATCAGTGGCTATAGCAGCTTGGGAGTAACTGTGCTGTGGGGCTGAATCCAATGAAAGTGCCGTTTTGGGGTGCCCAGAATAAGGGGCATATATCGTTTGTGCTGTGAAGATGGGAGCATCTGGCCTTCCCATGGCCAAACCTGCCTGGAATTGGAGCGTTCCTCCACTGCAAGCTCCCACCTTCCCAGGTTATGCAAGGCAGAACTGAGTTGGCACCATCCCTTTTGTCACTCAGGCACCAAGTGAAGACCTTTTATGAGTGCATGTTTAGAGTCCTTTCGACTCCCTAGATTCTTGTGTGCTCGTTGTGTTCACCACCATCACCATCCCACTGCTTCAGATTTTCCATCGGGACTTTCTGCAGGTTGGAGGGTACCGGCTCTTACACTCTCCCAACAGAAACTAAATACACCGGAGAAATGAAAGATGGGATGTTTCACGGCAAAGGGACTCTGCATTTTCCCAGCGGAAGCAAATACGAAGGGACTTGGGACCAAGGAATATCCATAGAGGTACGGCCACAAGATCCTTACAGTACATTTCAGTGAACACCTCCTCCCACATGAACCTGCTCAAAAGCTGAGATCTGCTTCTGAAACCCTGATCCAGGTGCCCCATTTGGAGGTTAAATGGGTGGCTACCAGAGGGGGGGGGACCTTTTCAAAATTTTCTCCCCCATTTTCTCCCCCATTTTTCCCATTGGGGGAATTTTCTCCCCCAACATATTTGCCTGGCTCCTTCTCTGTTGTCTTTAGGATGCCAGGCAAAATCCACCTTGCTTTCTCAGACCTTTAGTTTTATTTAATACCACCTGAACCCTTTTAAATGGCTTTTCTGCTGATTTCATTTATTTACTGGTAATTTTATTTAAAATATTTATATCCTGCTTTTCTTCCCATAAAATGAGACGCCCAAGGCAACAGAGTTTTTCTTTTTACCTCCATCCCCGTTGTTTTTTCATTGCTGTTTTATTTATGTTTGTGATGTTTTAATAACACTTAGCATTTGTTTAGCGCTTTCCAAGCTGACAAAGCTTTTCATGGGCATTACCGTATCTTGATGTTGTCCTAAAAGCTGCCTTGTAACGTATTATCGTCCCCGTATTGCAGTGAAGGTTGAGAGGGAGGGGGCATGCCCAAGGTCACCTAGTAAATTCACAGCAGAGGGTGAGATTAGCAGTCCTAACCAACTTTCCAGCATTGATGCAGCTGTGCCAATGGGGCACGTGTGCTGTATTCTGTGATGGGGAGGCAGTCATCATGGATGCCTCCTCAAAGTGAGAGAACATTTATTCTCCTACCTCGGGGCTGCATTGCGACTGCATCGATACTGGAAAGTTGGTTAGGGTTGGGCTATATAGCGTGTTTGCCACTGGTTTTCTTGTAAAGCACGTTAGAGCTGTTTTCCTAAATATCAATAAAACTATTGGAAGTAAATCACTAACTAACTGTGGAAGATGCAAAAAGTTAACAGTCAAAATATTTCAGGAGGGAAGAAAACAAAATGGGTGGAGTGAGTGGGGGTCCTAGGAAATGTGGATTCAAGATCCTCTTCAGCCCTAGACTTGGTTGTCAAGTAGTTCTCTCCTGGCTGGACTGCAACTGAGCAGAGCCTCAGTTCAGATATCACCCCTGCCGCAGACTCCAGCAGGTGACATTGGAGAAGGCGCTGGTCCCCTCCTGCCCTGCTGGTAGGCTTCCCGGAGTCACCACTTTGGAAACAGGATGCTGGAACTAGTTGGCCCTATGATCTGATCCAGCAGGACTGTTCTTATTTGCCATGACAGGTAGGAATGTGATCTCTGTGCTCAGAGTGGTCTGTTTCCATCCTTAACCTTGAGCTTGCCTTCCAGGGGAAGTACACCTTTGCAGACGGTTTGGAATACAAGGACAAGAACTGGCATTACTGCGACGGCTACGACAGGAGGTTTTACACCGAAATCTGCAATGGTCTGAAGCCAGCAGGTACTGCCATGGTGAAGTCTGAGATGGAATAAGACTGCTTCCTTGCTAGGAAAAGGAGCAGTGGCCTGAGCAGATGTCCTGTGTGAGCCTCTGGGACAGAGGCTCATGAAATTCCAGAACATGAAATTCCACAGGGTTAAATGTAAGTTCTGTATTTGAGTAGGAAAAATCAGAAGCACGCATATAAGATTGGGGATACTTGCCTGAGCAGTAGTATGTATGAAAAAGATCTGGGCGTTTTAGTAGACGAAAAGCTAAGCATGAGCCGGCAGCATGATGCAGCGGCAAAGAAGGCAAATGCGATTCTAAGCTGCAGAAGCAAGTACAGTGCACCGTTCATAAGACATACTGTAATGGTACCACTGTGTTCTGCTTTAGTCAGACCCCACTGGAATACTGTTGGCACAACCCTATTGTGCCTCTGCACCGGCAGAGTGCACACTCCACTGGAGCAGACTGTCGCAAAACTGCCGAAAAGTAGTTTGTGACAGTGTGCCTAACAGTAGGGCTGGCGGGAAGGCCTGCGCCATCCCGTGGGTGCCAATGAAGGGAGCAACACACACCAGTGGAGATGAGAGCTGCGCTGAGCAGCAAAGGGGCAGGGGGATGGGCGGATCAGGCTCAGGAGGGGGTGGGATCACTGGCACTTGAGAAGACCTCCCACCTCCTGAATTTCCCCACAGAATGCAGTGTAGGCTGCTCTGGTGCCACTGCATCGGTGCGGGGAACGTTAGGTAGGATTGGGCTGCCCCTCTGGTTCTGGGCACTGCAGTTTAAGAGGACTATTGACAAACTGAAGTGGATCCTGAGGAAGGCAACTAGGATGATGCGCAGGCTGGAGATCATGTCCTGTGAGGATAGGTTGAATGAGTTGGGCATGTTGCATTTGGAGAGGAGATGGGTAAGAGGGGACATGATAACTATCTGTAAATATTCGAGAATGGAGGATGGAGTGGATTTGTTCTTGGCTGCTCCAGAAGGTAAGACCAGGACAAATGGGTTTAAATTACAAGGGAGATTTCAGTTAAACGTTAGGAAGAACTTCTTGATGGTACGAACTGTTCATCAGTGGACTGGCCTGCCTCGGAAGGTGGTAAACCATCAATTGTTGGCAGTCTTTAGGCAGCGGCTGGATAACCATCAATCAGGGACATTGTAGTTGTGGACAAGCCTGCATTGGCAGGGGGTTAGACTCGATGATCTCAAAGGCCCCTTCCAACTCTCTGATTCTATGAAATAGTTATTGATTGAAATTAATTATTCTCCGGCAAAGGCTTGAATAACTCTTTTATAATTGGTTGTCTTCTTTAAAAAAATTATTTTCAAGGCATTTCCCAGCTTACAAACCTGGACCCTCCTCGAAGCATTCCAAGAGGCTGCTACGACTGTGGCGACGGCTTCTATAATCCCTCGACCAGAGTGGTTATCGATTACAAATTCCGGTTTCTGAGAAATGCAGGTATGGCCTCATTGGGCAGATCAGCAACAAACGATACAGCTCATGCTTACTGTTTAGTTCTAACCTCTGCTCTTTGGGAAGTTCTTGAATTCTGCGGGACATTTCGCACATCCAGTTCCATGACATACAATTTGAAATGGCATAAGGCCTGATGACATATTTACTGGCTGTGTATTATTGGGCACAGGAAGCAGGGAATGGAGCAGAAGAGGAAGTTTGGGAAAGAGGAGAGTGGTGGGCAAGAGCATCAGAGATCTTTTCAAATCTAGGTAGCTACTATGGGACTGGTTTACACATAATGCCAAACCTCAGGCTCACATACCCCTCCCCCCTTACATGTTCTTCCTAGTTTGTTTTCAAACCATAGTTTGCCATTATACCCAAACCCACAAACTATGGTTTGTACGTACTCTACAAACTAGGATTGCAAACTGGAGTTTGAAGCTAGTTTGCAGTCCCATTTTAGAAGACAAGTACAAACCATCGTTACCCAGCTCAGATATGGTTTGCTGCAAACTGTGATACTGTCGACTCGAAAATTGGAGGGCTTGCTGAAGCAACCCCACCGGTTTCTGGAGGGTTTCTGTCACCTTGGACCCCCGGCCCTGGCTACTCTTCAAAGTGTGAGGGCCTGAGACTGAAAAAAAAAATGGCAGTGGTAGCACTGCTGCAACCCACCTGAGATTGGTTCTCAGCCCACTCCTGGTCCCGACCTGCCTGTGGAAGACCCCTGTGATGTGCCACATTGGCTCACAGTGGCCTTTGTAGTGTGGGGCAATAAGTGCTCTAAAGATGCCTTGTGCCATGAAAGTGGATTTGTGGCATACGTTCTACTTTAAAAATGCTGAATGCAAACTGATCTAAACAGCGACTCGTGGCACCGTCCCAGAATACTGGAATGCAGCAGCTCTCCTGATGAGTGTGATAAGTAAGCGCTTTCCAAAAACACAGGAACCTAGACAGATCAGCCCAGGCGGGAACGCCTAGGAATTCCATAAAAAGGAAAAAAAAACCTGTGCTTTGAACTCTCCTTTTGTTACATTTTATTACTGTAAACTTATGGTGGTACCAGCCCTGATTAAAATTGCCCATTGTATATATCTCCGTTTTGAAAAGGGATTGTCGGCCGAATGTCCAGGAGGGGCCGTTGTGCGCCTCCCTTCCCCCCCCCCCCCCCCGCTTCTTCTCTGCAGAGGCTCCTTTCGAGGACATGGGTGTGAAGAGGGGATGTAGCTCAGGGGTCCGTCCCTTCCTTAAGGGCAGCAGCACAACTGAAGAGCCAGGCCTTGCCTGACATCAGAGGAACTCCAGCAGCCCCAAGAGAAGTCGTTGGAGGCGCAAGGCCACAGAGGTGACAAAATACACGGGTAAATAGCCGGGCCATGTGCGAAAGAAGCTGAGGAAGGGGTTGGGAGCGAGAGGGAACAGATCCAGGACTGCTCCTTTACAGGAAAGGCAGGAAGATCCCGTCAGGCTTCTGGCCAGGTCTTGGAAGCATCAAAAGCAGATGTCAGGAAGCATTCCGAAACCTCTGGCAGGTTTGCTGAAGTTGTACCGTCTTCCTAAAGAGCTGGGTGCGAGCAGGAGTTTGGCTTTTTCTCTTTCTCTGCTCTCTCATGTGTTTTATTTCCCGCCCGCCCCCCCACGGGGTTTGTTGAAAAAGGAGACCCTGCGGCCAGCCCAGGCAACGCCACTTACCAGAGAATGAAAAACATTATTCTAAAGAGAAAAAAAACAAGTTGGGAGGGGTGTCTTCATAAGTACAGTTGTTCATATATATTGCAGCAAATGGCCAAAGTGTGGGGAACGTTGACATTCATATACAAATTACTGTTTACTTTTTCAGCTTTCTATCCCTCCTTTCTTTTACAAGAAAACTCAGAGCATCTAGCAGCCCACACGCAAACTTAAAGCAGCCATGAAAACCATCACCGGTTTTTTAAAAACTCCAGAACAGAGTTAACAGACAGGCAGCGAATGGAAAAAGCCTGCGTCAGCTGCAGGAAAGCCCCCCAAAAGCCAACCACCCCCACTGCTACCAACCTCCTGAGAGAGCCGCATAGTCACCAGACAGTGTTGGGGGCTAGGCAGCTTCCTCTGGGGAGGGCGTCAGCTGACAACGCCATATGGATTTCAGAAACACCAAAGATAGGCTATTTCCCCAGTTCGTGGACATGCCCCAGGCACCTTTAGGTGCCTGTTGTTGGTGTGTTTTTAAGCATCCACCACAGCTACGAGTGGCATTATCAAGTTCCACGTGTGAAGGTTATCAAGTTTCAGGCAGTGACTGGATTGTATACACAAACACAGACACATAAACCGACTCTGAGCCCCTCTCCTCTCCACCCAATTTCCTAAGTACTGTAACTGTGATGCTACAGAATGTTCACAACTATTCTGAGGGTTGGTTCAGACTGACATACATACCGGTATCAACAAACTAAGGTTTGTGCTACTAGGGCAGATCAGAAGCTCCCCACCCCACCATCAAGGGGTGGGCTGCAGCTCAGTGATAGAGCCCGTCCTCTTTTGCACACTGCAGGTCCAGGCAGGCCCAGTCCCCAGCAGCATCTCCAGGGGTAGGGCAGAGAAAAATTCCTGCCTGAGACTCTAGAGAGCCATGGCCGATCACCATAGATGGGACTTTGCTAGGAGGATCAAGGGTCTGTCTGGCTCGATTGGGCAGCTTCCCATGTTCATAATTTGCTCCAACAGGGTCTGGAGCCCAAATGAGCCCCTTAAGGACTCCCTGGCCCTGTCTTTCCCTTCCAGGCTCCACCCCATTGTTGGGAAGTAGAGACCCTTAAAGGGGCAGCCCTCCAATCCAGAGCCTCACATCTCATGGGCAACCGGACTCCCTGGAGCATCAAACTCTTGGGGAGTAGGATGATGATGGGCCGGCTTCTCAGTGGCGACTTGACCGGGGATGTGTCTTGGGCTCCATGTGTACCTGACCTTGGGGGCTCAGTAGGCTCCTGACCTAGTGCCTCTGCAGTCTGCCCCTCCAGCTCGGATGGCCCCCATCACCAGGCTGCTGCTTGAAGATGGGGTCCTGCCATTCCAGGATGGGGAGGGTTCTCCTTTGCTTCGGTGATATGCCCGTGATGCCAGGGAGCTGGCTGGGTCCTTGTTTCTGCCTGGCCTGACATCCTCCCCACCTTGGCTCCCAAGAGCACACCTGGGCCTTTAGCAAGCAGCACTGGAAGCAGCTTTTGAGAGACAGGACGGTTCCGTCACTTGATATGCCCCTCACCTTTTTCTCCTTGCTGTTCTGGATTCAGAGGAGGGCCACCTCTGGCAAACTGAAACTCTTAACTGCTCTTCAGAAGAAAAATAAAGCAAATGAGTTCTTGCGTTGCTTTTTCATAGCGAAGCCTTTGGGTTTTGCTCCAGCAATGGAAGCCCTTTGCCGCTTACGTTGTTTTTCCCAAGCATGCTATGCTATAACTCTTTTGCTTTTGTATATTTAATCATTGTGAATTATAAGCCGTGTGAAAATTTTTAGCTCTGGGGCATTTGCCAGATGGTTGATTCCGCTTTTTTCGCACAACAAAAGACATAATGTTTGTGGCAAGCCCTGAGAAATTGTGGGTAATCAGTGTATTCTTCAAGGAGTGGGCGCCAGACCTGTTTGCAAGAATTTCAGCTTTTGCAGAAATTAATTGTGAGCACTTTAGTCTCTGCTCCTGGGCACAGAACAAGGCAAATTGTGCCAATTGTTTTCCTGGTTTCCTTCGCTTCGAGGCGTTAGCAGAAGTGATGGGACCTTTCTTTCTTTGTGTGTGTGTGAGTGTGTGTGTGTGTGTGTGTGTGTGTGAACAAAACTCTGTTTGTTGCCAGTTCCTGATCATTTTCTGCCAGGCAAGCCAAGGGAGGACAAGTGAAAAAAAATACTGTAGGGTCACCCCAGGAAGTCGCAGTGGGGTTGTAGGTTTGTGTACATTAGGAGATGTTGGGGGGGCACATAGTTCCGTGCTAGTTGAGAGGTAGCAAGGCTGCCTGGGAAAGGGCTGTGGCTGCCGCCATGAGGATGAGGAGCCCCTGCTGGCCATTCAGAAGCGTGTGTGTGGAGCTCTATATGGGCAGAGGACAGGAGCTTCCTGAAGTGTTCTGGGATCTGCGGCACTTGTGTTGCATCGTCGCCCATCGGTGACACAAGGCGCCCCAGAGCTCTGGATCAACAGTGTGGAGAGTGGTCCTCCATGCAAGACGAGACATCCGGAAGTGGTAGCTGTCATCCTCTCCTTTCCATCTTTCTCCCGTCTCTTGTGCAGGCTCATCTTCTTCCTGGCAGCACAGACAGGCACCTGTGCCATTAACTTCCCATAGTTCTCAAAGCCACCTTCCCTAGGGAGGGTAGGAGCCTTGGCAAGAAGTGACGTTCATCATGACGCACACAGGCCTTGATCTGTTTTGTGGTTGGGTGACGAGACAGAGATGCGCACCTGTTCCCAGCAGTGTCCAGAGAGGTCTCTTGGAAGCTGCTCTCCGCAGCTCCTATGGCCAATACAGCCACCGTATTTTCTGCTTAGGCCAGAGTTTCGTGTGTGTGTGTGTGTGTGTGTGTGTGTGTGTGTGTGTGTGTGTGTGTGTGTGTGTGTGTGTGTGTGTGCGTAAATACCACTTTTCCAAGTCCCGCTGTCACCAGAGGCAGTTGCTGTGCACAGAAATGGGGGGCTTGTCCCAGAGCTATCCCTGCAGCAAGGGAGAGGTTTCTATGCTGGTGCCTCCTGGTCCCTCTTCTGTTCAGCATCCTCCTTGCCCTACCCACACGTCTGGGGGGGGGGGGGGGCTGGGCTGTCAGATAGTCATGCCTTGTCCCTGGTGCACTGTCGTCCCAGCCATCGCCACTGGTCAGGCCAGGGAGAGCAGTGTCATGCCATTCCCATGGCAACGGGGACACACACTGCCTGTCCTACTGCGCAATACAACCAATGGAACTCGTAGTCGCAGCAGGTGAAAGGCACTGCTCTGCTGGCAATGCAGGTCTTGCTGTGGTTGTCTAGCCAAACACACTCGCTCAAGAGCCGCAGTGAGGAAGGGCCTTGGCTCAAGGCAGAACACGCCCTTTGCACACAGACTGTCCCAGGTCCAGTCCCTGCTAGCTGCAACCCAGATAGCATCTGAGAGTGGGTGATGGGAAAAATCCTTCTCTGCCTGGAGAGCCACTCTCCACGAGGCAGCTTCGTATGTTCAAGGAGCCGCAACCTTTGACCAAGATCCGATTCCACCTGATTTCTGGATCCTGTAGTAATGAAATCAGGAAAGTTTAAATTCCAAATCTCCACTTGCCAAGAAAAACAAGGAGTGTTTGGGTTTCAGCTTTCTGCTGTGATTACTTCTTGTGATGCAAGCGGCATCAGAGCTTGTGGTCAACTACGCTGCATGTAACATTAACACACACAAAGTCTCATCCAGGCTGGAAAGTTCCTCTTTCACGGGCAATTTGGAACTGCATGGATTTGTTGGAACCGGGAGGTGAAAACGTTGCACGTGGTTGTGAAGGTGAACTGGGTGCTCTTAGTTTCCGTTTGTCATCAGCCTTGGTGGTTCAGGCACAGGCACCTGGGTCAGAGGTGGAGAAGGGTCTCCAAGAGCAGGCCGCTTTCCATCAGGAGAGTCCTGAAAATCATTGCCATGTCCCAAACTTTGTTTGTTTGAATCTTCCCTGGGAAATATTATTATTATTATTATTATTATTATTATTATTATTATTATTATTAACAGTATTTATATACCGCTTTTCAACAAAAAGTTCACAAAGCGGTTTACAGACAAAATCAAAAGATTAAATGGCTCCCTGTCCCAAAAGGGCTCACAATCTAAAAAAGATGCAGAAGAATACCAGCAAACAGCCACCAGAAAAGACATTGTGGTGGGGTGAAAGGGGACAGTTACTCTCCCCCTAAATATAAGAGGAGCACCAACTAAAAAAAGTGCCTCTTGCCCAGTTAGCAGGGTTAGCAGAAATAGACGTTTCTGCTTTTTCATACAGAGGAGGTATCCACCAAAGGTGTGGACCTTGGTGTGGCCTTTTTCACCCGTGTCCAACACACTGGACTGGCTGGGCTTGAAGGGAATGCCTCTTTAACCTTCAACTTTGCCTCCGCTCTGTTCTTTTTTTGTAACTGTTTCTGTCCGATGACGTCTGTGTAGCAGGGCTGAGCAAACCCAGCCCCAGTCTGACACACCAGCGCTGCGATCTCCCTGCCCTCTGCGTTTGGGCATCGGCCTCTGCTGCCTCAGTAATCCTGTTGTGTCCGTGACACCCAGCTAGGGTGGTGAGTGGGGAGAACCAAGAAGTGAAGGAGATGGGGGCTGGATTTCCAGCACCAGCATCTCAGGCAGTGCCACAGCCCTGTCTCCCAAGAGCCAGAGCTGCCAGGGGCAAGCGGGGCACAATCCCAGGGCCAGGCCTTTGTTGCTTTGGATTGGATGCCGCCTTCAGCGGTTAGGGCTCCAGTCCCGTGCTTCGGGGAGAAAGAAAACGGACACCTTGGGATTTCAGGTGCAGGGCGCCTCCTTATCTTGCAGCTATGACTCAGGGCAGTTGCGTTTTGTCTGGAAACAGGAAACTAAGAACCCATGTTGTGCTTTCGAACAAGCCAGCATGCGCCTGCACTCGAGCGACTTTCTTTTTCGTATCTGCCAAGCCTCCCCGGGAAACTGCTCCCGCTTTTATGTGAATTGGGGCCACCGTAGAAAGCGGGAACTTTCCAAAGAGGAATGAAAGCGCTCTGGTGTGTGATTCTTCTCACCCACAATGTGGAGAGCTGCCTAATTACAGCAGGGTGATAATTTCCAGTTGATTAAAGAGTATTTGTATTCTCTTCCCCCACCCCACCCCCACTTTTTTTTCTTTTAGAGGAAATCACATCTGAAGGTGAAGCAGTGCTTTGGCGCTCATATTAATATAGCCCAACAATTGTCACTTCCCCCCCCCTCCCCAAAGGGAAAAATCGTAATTACAACTTGCCGTCTGGGCGCGCTAATCAAACTCGGGGCTTTAATTCCGTTTTAAATATGGATGAAATGCAACTCTCCACACTCACCCTGGTGTTGCAGGGTTACGGAAGCTGCCGGTGACGGCACAAGGGGACCGGCGTGGTTAACAAGCAGCTGCCGCCAAGCCGGATCGGCATCTGTGATTTAAATTGTTAGCTGCACAGTCAGGTAGAGTGTAAAAAGGGTGGTCGAGAGGCTGTTAAGTCCCTGGCCGCCAATTACGAACAATCAGGGAGGAGCCTGGAGGCTCGTTCAGTACAATAAACCCAGTTTGTCTTGTTTCAGGGGTTACCACTGAAGAGGCTGCAGCTGCACTGACTCAAATACCCGACAACTACAGTGATTATCAGGCAGGCAGCCTCCTCCTTTAGGGTGGCAAAAGTACGCAGAGCCCATCGGTTAACTCTTTCGCTTCTAACAGGTTTTGTCCACTTTTCACAGAGGGGGGGAGGGGGTGTTGTGCCTCTGGAGGAGGTTCAGGCCAACACAAGAGATGCAGCTGAAGGACCTAAGGTAAGCTCACCATATCCAGAAAGGGACAGGGTGGTGCCTATACCTTTAAACCATTGTAAGAAGAGGAAATTTGGGCAGGTGTAGCTTGTTGCACCCTTCCATGATGAGCTGCACCTGCCCAAATTCCAATGGTTAAAGGTATAGGCACCCTGTCCCTTTCTGGATATGGTCAGCCTAACCTAAGGCTGCAATCTTATAGCACTTCCCTGGGACACAGCAGGGCTTACTTCTAAGTAGACCTGCACAGGTTTGTTGTGCCGTAAGATAAGCCCGCCTGGATTAGACCAAAGTTCCGTCTGATCCAGCACAGCCCTCATGATGCCTCACAACCAGGGCATGAAGGCAACAATCTGTACCCCGACATCTGACATCCACCCTGAGCATGGAGGCTCCACAGAGGCCCTCATGTCTAATAGCCATCGATTGAACAACTAAAGCAGTTCTGCTACAACGTGCCTCCACTGCAGTCACCATGTGGATCAGGAGAGGCCATGCCTCGTTTTCTGCCATTCGTCTGCTCAAAACGATGCCCAAGTGGCATTGTTACATGTGAGCACACATTTGCCTTCCAGTTGGGTGCTCTGGTGTCCCTGGTGTACAATATCACCCATTTTGCAGCCATTCACAAGCACGTCTCGGTGGCCCAGAGAGGCATTCTTCAGTTACTAGAACAGCCCTCACTGATCCACGATCCAGTTGTCTCTTGGCATGAGTGCTAGAGGGCCTTGCTGTCCAGACAAGGATCTACAAAGTCCCCGTATACTGAATGAGACCACCCAGCTCTGCAGGTTTATAAGCAGCCCTTGTGGGCCTCGGGCAGAGCAGAGGCCATTCCCAGCCCTGCCACCCCAGGTCTTGGCGCTGGAAGTCGGCAGGCCAGAGACACACAACAGCCCCAGTCTGGTCGAGGAAGTCCTGTCGCCTCTGCAGAGAAATAGGGTTCTATTTGTTTTTCTCAGCCACCATGTCTGTTGCCATCTCTTGAAAGGCGTATGCCTTACAAACTGTGCCTGCAGCATCCTCTTCCACATCTCTGCTGTTTAAACGGCAGGCGGAGGCCGTGTTTTGTTTTCTGAAACTTCTGAACGAGTTTCCAAAATTCGCAAAACTTGTTCTATTGATATGTGCAATGGGACTTGTATTTTCAGATTACATTTTTACTGTCCACATTTCTACTTAACCTATGCTGCCATTTACTTATTTTAATAGGGAAAGGCAGGGCAAAAATCATTTAAATAAGTATTAAATAAATGCAGCCACAATGGTGCATGGGTTGTCCAGACCCACAGGGTCCAAATCCCTGCTCAGCCATGAAGCTGACTGGACAACACTGGGCCGATCATCACCTCTTAATCCGGCCTTCCCCGCAGGGTTGCTGTGAGGATAAAAGGTGGAACGTCTACACACATCAGTGAGCTCCTTGGTGGAAGGCCAGGATGCCACCATGACCAATAGCACGGGCGATTAAAATGTTGTGGCTCTGTGGGGAGCAGAATGTTAATTAAATATGGGTGAACAAATCAATCTGTCATTTCCAATAATTTGTTGCTAACTTTTAAGATGTGCGTTCCGTTAGGAAGTTCCCCTGCCGAGGTCTCACTGAAATGGGTGGGAACTGCATAAGATCATCACTGTTGCCATTCCTTTAAATTTGGGGCCTTGCGCAGGAGATGGGTTTTGACCAGAAATGTGTGTTCTTGGCTTTTGAGGGTTTTAATTCCAGTTGAGGCTGCGATGCTGGGTGTGCTTATTGGGAAGCAGGTCCTGTTGAAACGCACAGAGTGGAGCTCCTGAAGAGCACGGCTAGGATCAGAGCGTAAACATTCAGCTACACACCACCTAAGATGGAGATCTGTTTTTTGATGTTGTTGGAGTGACCATGGAAGCCCCACATGTCAAGGCTGCAATGCTAGGGCAGCGAGCTCCTCGCCGACATCAAGCAACGCTTGGTGTGCACAGATGCAGGGTTGTGACCTAATTTGATCAGAATACTAAATAGTAGGGCTTCAACCTTTAATTGGTTTAATCGGTAGACTAATCGACTAATGCTTCAGTTGATTAATTAGCAAGGGCCAGTCTTAATTAGTGGGTCTGTCAATTAGAGGCACTTTTGTTTCAGGGCTCTTCTGCATATCCCTGCAAGTGAGGGGGAAGGAAAAACAGAATAAATACAATCGTCTTTCCTTTTAACGGTGCGCCGTAGCTCTCAGTAATTAACAACATGGTCTTGTGCGTGTTTTCTTGGAAGTAAGTCCTGCTGTGTTCAACGTGCCTCGGATTGCCGTGTAAATTGTAACGTTGTCGCATACTTCCTTTCATATCCTGAACAAAGGCACCTATTTTGAGATATTGGCAGTATGCAAAATGATTTAAATTAAATCATTAGAAGGTAGATTAAATTGACTAAACACACTCCTAATGGTTGACAGCTGTACTGAAAAATGCTTTCATATGCTACCAAAATACTGGTTACTTTTTATTGTCACTGAGGCCTGCAGGTGTTTTGATTTCCCCAAATTCTTTTATTTTGTTTTCTTCCCATTCCTTCAGATTTTTTCCAAATACTTTTCTGGCCCTCATCTCTGCTTATTTGATCTTTGCCAGCAAGGATTGTGCCCCAGTTCCTAGCAATAAATGCTTGATGGGGCAGGTTCTTTCAATGCACAGTTGCTTATTTGGCCAAAAAAAAAAAACTGATAAAGAAGCCACTGGCAAGGAGAGCTCCTAATACAATAACGCAGTTTGATGTTTCCTTTGTCTTCCTCCTTTCAGATGATGATGAACACGAGTGGATTATCAGGACCTGCCGGAAAGGTTGGGATGAGATTGTCGGCTTTCAGCAGAAAGCGCCAGCCCCTTTGGGGAAACCAGAGACTCAGGCTCCCCACCGAAGTCTTTAAGTTCTCCGCGCAAGGACCCAGCCCCTATAATTTCTACATTAAGGTAGTTTTTGTTACCTTTGCTAACAAAATAAAACGTAAAGCCTCACTTCATCAGCTGCGTTGAGAGGAAATTGTGCGACTAATCACCCTATGCTTACTCTAATATTCCCACAAGGTGTGCTGCGTAGCAGGCTTTTTGTATCTGCCTTCTGAACACAAAAGCATTAACTCTAAAGACCACCTCACCGTCTCCCAGTGCCACATTATACCCGCCGTTGCACACACACCCACAAGCTGCAGTGGATCCTTCTCCCTGCGCTTGGCTATTAATTGGCTGTCGTAACTCAGCTCGCAACTCCTGAGCTCAGGAGCTGCGTTTTTAATGGCTTGTTTGCCAAGGGGGGAACAAGACGTGTGAGCGAGCGAACAACGGTGTTCTGAGTAAAAGACGACAGGGCAGGTTGACGTTGGGTCGCAAAGAAGCCTTTCAGAAACAAAAGAAAATGGAACCGCACCGTTTCCTTGATGTAAGTGCCAGCACTTGGACTTGCGTTGACTTTATTTATTACACAATTAAGACATGTACAAAGCACAACAGTAAAAGGAGGTAACAAAACAGACATTGGTTTTACAAAAAAAAGTGCTTTACAATTTTTAATTTTTTTCTCTCTCTCTCTCTTTAAATAAATACTGATCTCAACTGCCTGCCCTTCCAAAAGGAGTATTTTTCGCCGCTGTCGCCAAGACATGCACAATTGCCACATGCTACAAACAAAACAATCAGCTCTTTTTCAAGACAAACTTGGCTAAATGTCTCCAGCTGGCATCACCTTGCGTAGAACGGTCGCTGGTGTCTCTGCCGTTGGCAACCCTGGAACCCAAGTCCATACCATGATCCTAAGCCCCCTGTGTTCTGGAGTGTGACACCAATCCAAGCTGAAGAGGGGCGGGGGGGGGGGAGGGAGAAACACAGCTCTGGCTTTCAAAACTCCTGCAACCTACACAAATTACGCAAATCAAGTACATTTGCATACATTTAAGTGAGTTCTTTTGCCAAGGAGCAGCAAGGAGCAATGCCTGACACCAAAGTCACTCCCCAACTAAGGCGTTGGAAATCTTTCTTAATCCCTGCTCTACCTTCTCAGGTTTCACCACATTTCAGCTACTCAGTCTTAAGGGCTAGAAACCTGAGCTTTTAAAAGTAAAACAAATGTTTCCAGGAAGCTCACTTCTGTGAACAAATGTGAACATTTGGATGGAAGTCAAGTATGTACTGTACAGCCCAGTCTAGGCCATTATCTGCTGGCATAGCTAAAGATTAGCTAAACCAGTAGGAGTTTAAACCAATATGATGGAGGGGGGGGGGAAATGAATGACATTTTAGCAACCATATTTCAAATTACTCAACATCCAGGCTTCCAGCAGACTTTTAAGATGAATTTCAGCTCAAAATTTGGAGGTAGGGGCATAGTGTGGAACAGTTTTGTAAACAGCCATTGGAGGATTTATAAAATTATGTATGACAACAGTCCAGCGCTGCAGGGGAGGGGGCCACAGCTCACAACAGAGCCATCCCTGCTTTGCATATGGAAGGTCCCAGCAGGTTTCATCCCTGTCAGCATCTCCAGGCAGGGCTGGGAAAAACCCTGGAGAGACGCTGCCAGTCAGTGTCAGCAATACTGCACTAGATGGGCCAAAGTCTTGACTCGGTAGACTGCAGCTACCTATGCTGCAGAGGGGTTGCAAAGCTCTGCATAAGCAGGGCCTTGAGACTTGCTACCATTCAGTTCACACAGCAGGTTCTCTGATACTCAGGTGAATGACGCAGCCCTTGCTTGCGTAGAGCTCCACATGTCCCCATCAAAGCTACTGTGTGCCCACCAGGACTTGTTGGATCGGGGCAAATGTCTCCTTTGTTGCGCCCCATAGAACCTGCCTGGTAATTACTGAGTGAGCAAAGTGAGCTCAGAGAGTATCTTTTGTTAGAAATAATAATAATCTTTAAAAAATCTAGACAGACAGAAGATGACCTGAGATAAGGTTTTGTTCAACACCATCAGTCCGTGTGAAACCCACTGGCTGATGAAGTTGCCGGGCTAAATAAATGAGATTTTTTTACATTCTTGGGACAGTTGTTTGTTTTCCATGCACATCATATAGCTAATGATGAAGTGTTTCCAGTTTTGCAAAACCACTGGAGCAAAACTTGGCAGAGCCCGAATTCTCAAGTTTAAAAGGCTGGTCCCAGCCACTTCCTGACATTCACGAAGGGAACCCAGCCCAAGTCTTCAGCAGAGAGGGAGGTGGGGAGGTGGCATCACAACAGTTCTCACTGTAGATTCATCTGTCTGGCTGCCCTACAACTGTCTTTCCTGACTCCTGCACTAGCCCCTTTCTCACCTCTGGGCTGCTCAGTTAATTGGCATATGAACACAGTGCCTGTATGTCTTCCCCCATGGGGCAAATAGCTTGGGGTGGGGATTGAACTGACCCCCAATACAATTCAGGCCTTTTAGAAATCCCAAAATAGAATCGGAGATGCAATCGCAGATCTGACATCAGGTCTAGCTGGCCTGTGGTGCGTGTCTGATCTGGGTCTGCCATGTAGGCTGCAACCCTCTGCGCACTGGCCGGAGGTTAAGTCCCATTAGGTTAAACAGGGACATGTGGGTAAGCATGAGTAGGATTGCATCTCACCTTTCTCCCTACAGCACAACCTTCCTTACCAAGCGTGGGTGTGGAATAATGGTTTCCCCTTGGTGCCGAGGCGAGACCAAAGACCCCATGCGCTCCAAAATCCTCACAAGGGCAGCTCTGCAGCTTCCTGGTCGGAACCAGTTCCAGAGGCTGCTGCTCTGCGCACATTCAAACAGCACTGCTGCCATCCATGCCCAATGAGGCAGGAGCCGTCTTGGAGAAGCAGGCAGCTTTTCCTCTGGACACCCTCAGGTTCATTGCAGAAAGCCAGTGGCTCCAGTCCCCGCTCCAAGCTCCCCAGCTCTGTCGACTGGGGAGGGCCAGTGCTGCTGGAACACCCCTAGACCCTGGAGACCACGGCACGGAAACGGCGGCCCTGACCTCCCCAACAGGGAGCAGAGGAAATGATCCTGTCACTGTGCCTTTGAATCAGCTGTACTGCAGGAAGAGCTTTGCCCTCACAAAGGAGACTCAGATGTCACAGGCCCTATGGACTGACTTCAACAGGGAGACGGTATTTGATTTTTCGTGGATTGGTTCCCAGGTAGTGCCCAGAGAGCTGTGCACGTTGGGAGGATGGGGGATCACCCACTCAGGACCAAGCAACAGATCCAAAGGCGTAGGACGCAAGGGCCAGTCCACCTGTCTGTGGAATTCGGCACTCACCTACACGTAGCTGCTGCCAGTTGGAGTCGGCAAAGGTGGTGCTGGTGTCACTGCTGCAGTGGTTAGAGCACTGGACTAGGACCAGGAAGAGACAGGTTCAAAAATCCCCACTCCACCAGGAAGGTCACTGGGGCCGTTGCTTTCCCTCACCCTAACCTACCCCGCTGGGCTGCTGGGAGCAAAAAAAGGGGGCAATTCCATGTTTGCCATCCTGACCTTCTTGGAGGAAGGATGTTAGCAATGATATCACGATGATGCTGGGGACCGTTGATCTGACTCACTTGATGCTTATCGCAAAGGCTCTTCCGGAAAACTGCAAGCGCTATTTAAAGAAAAAAAATCATTTAAAATTCCAGTTTTGGCAACAATCTGCGGTGCTGGGGGAAAAAAGAAGCCTAGGTTCCTGGTCACTTCGGCTCCTAAACGTTTGATGCACACACTAAGGAATTTGAGTATTCTTTCAGAACTGTGCAGGGATTTGATACCTAAAAAATATGATTTTGTTTCCTCATAATTGATCCTCCCCTCAGTGGTGGGCAGCTAGGTTAGAGGAGCCTGTGGAGTTCGAGAACAGCCAAGAATGGAGACTTCTGATACAGATTGCCTGTGTTTGGTTTCAGAACTGCAGAGCACATCGTGCAGACTCTTCCCAAAACGCTGCCTTTCGAAGGAATACGCTGATGATTTCCTGCAGGGGCAGTCAAAGAGCTGACAGTCGAAAAGCCTTTGAAAGGTACCAGGCCAGAGTCCTTGATGTTGAACTTCTGTTGAATGGAAGCACATCTGCCCACCACCCACCACCCCGAGAATGAATTTGGCCTCCAGGTTTCTCTATCAAGGCAGCACACAAACTAGTCAATAGACTTGACTCCTTAAGTCTACGGCGATCAGCTTGTTAGGGTGAAGACATCAGCCGGGGCGTCTCAGTTCCTTTTCTCAGTATGGTTCACTGCTGGTGGCAGAGAGACACATCCCCAGCTTGGCCGCCAAGTGTTCCTCATCCCTCCGCTCCGGAAGCAGCAGCAGCAGCAGCAGCAGCAGCAGCAGCACAAGTCACTCGTTGCCGCCGCGGTCAAAGAGGGCCCTGCCCTGGTGTCTTCACCGGTCAACAGGTCCACAAAGAGGAACAGGTGAAAAATGCAACCAGGGCCTCTCCAGAGAGTGCTGCCATGTTGGCGGGCCAGATTGGTCAGGACTGAGATGTCAGATTGGCCAGAAGGGAACCAGGAATGCCACAGGGTGGGTTCCTGTGGCTAGACGCCCCATGCTTTCCCTGGATCAGATGGCACGTGTGAAGGAGCAGCAGCACCACCACCACCAGGAGAGTCCCAGGGAGATCGGGAAGAGCGCACCGTGTGCAGTCAGTACTGGAACAGGATGACCTGTCGGGAAAAGCAGATGGAGGGACTTGGAGATTTCGCAAGACAATCCAGGCAAGGAATTTTGTTAAGAGCCAGTTGGGGATTGGGTGTGCCAACAGGATGTGAATAGTGTCGCAACAGAGAGAGGGAAGGGGGCCCCCGCAGCACTGGGAGTGCCCAGATCAGTGCCAGTTTTTTCTCTGGTTCTGGGGCTCTTCCTTGAGTCACTCAAGCTGATCATCACCAGCTTCCTTTGAGGCTGTGCCCCTTCAGTCCTCTCCTTGTTGAGACAGGGCTGCCTGAGTGGGGGGCTGTAGCTTGACTGGGGAACACTTTTGCAGGGTCCCCAGCAGCCTCAGTTTAAGTGAGGCTGAGCTGCCATATACAGAGTCAGACCCTTGGCCCATCCAGCGCAATATTGTCAGCACTGACTGGCAGCGGCGCCCCAGGGTTCCAGACAGAGAAGGGTCTTTCCCAGCCTGACTTGGAGGACGCTGCTAGGGACAGAACCTGGGCTCTACCACTGAGCTTTGGGCTTGCCCCATATGTCCCTCCTCCAAGACTGCCATTGCTCTTGCACCTGAGATGGCTTCCGCTGCCCCCTTCCCAGCTACCACATTTCCTTAGCCACTCCACTCAGCAGGTGTCCAAGAGAGGTGAACAGGTCAAGGCTTAAGCTAACCCAGCCCACAAAGCCGATCACCTGAGACGGGACTGGAGATTTGTCTCTTCTCTTGACTGTGTTTAGTCCCCCACCATGTGTCTCAAATGCTGATAGAGGGAGGCAAGTTTGCACATGGTGGTGGAGAGGGAACTCACTTCATTTATTCCCCCCCCCTTCAAAAGTGGCAGGAATCTGAGCCAGAAGCATTTACAGAGGGGCTTGGAGGAGGCAATAGGAACAAGGCCCACCCCTTAGCCCAGAAGGAACATAGAAAGACACCTCCTCAGGCCTGCATAGTTACGGTTTCAGAAGGCAGGACCAGGGAAACAGCATCTGTCGGGCAGCATGGTGGAGCATAATTGCAGAAGCAATGGGGCGACTGTACCTTCTCCCCCCTACTTGATAGGGGTCCTTCCATGTCGGCTTTGAGGTGCACGGGAGGGGCGGCGTAAGGGAGCCTGCAGTGCATTTGTCCACACTGTACCTGACCTGTGAACGAGAAGGCAGCTTTGGACCTTATTCTTTTTGTGTCAGGGATCAGCACATCATCACCGTAATGCTATCATTATTAGGTATATGCCCCTGTGCTAACACTTTCCACAGCATGTTATGCGCTGAGCCAGAAAGGAAGGAGAGGTGATGGGGGGAGCCAGCCATGATGTGTGAGAAACACCACATGCTGCACATCCTTAAGGAAGAAGGCACGCTTCTACCAAGGGTTTCTGCTGTGCGCAGAACAGTACCGTCCCCAGTTCTCTGCAGGGAGCAAAGATTCATGCATCCAAAAGGGGCTGAGTAGCCCCACGGAGTCTCTCCACGCAGCCCTCCTCCCCGGCCTTTTGCATTGCCTCTGCACCTCATTCTGCTGCTGGTGGCTGCAAACAGTACAGCACGCCCAGCCACCAGCTTTCCACAGTGTCACTGCATGGAAACATAAGAGCTGGTCTAGGCAGGACCTTGTCAAGGCAGACACATATCGGGTCACGCCGCAACTTAATGGAAGGATTTCAGATCCATGGGGACGGAGGGCAACACATGTGCAATTGGAGCAAACAAGGGGACTTTTCTTCCCCCTCTCCAGCTCTCACTGAAATCACGTATCCCTTTAGGAGCATAGGAAGCCCCAGGGTCCAACTCTCCAGCATCCTCTTTTTCCACCATGGCCAGCCAGAAGCAAGGCATGGAGGCAACAAGCTCTCCCCATTTGCTTATCCCCAACAAGTGGTACTAGAGGTACTCTGTAGAAGGAGGTGCCATATAGACGTCATGACTAACAGCCATTGACGGGACTGGTCCTCCTTGAATCTGTCCAGTCCCTTTGTAAAGCCACCGAAGCCTCAGAGGCTTGTTGTCACTTTGCATAGCAGCAAATTCTGCAATGTCATGCTGCTGCATCTTGACAGGGGCTACCTCTTTTCTGGAGTGGCCTCTGGTCCCTTCCTAACTTCAGCAGTGGGAGTGACCATGTGCCCATGATTTGGGGGGGGGCCTGAGGCCGAGCATAGCGGCTTGCCCAGGTTCTGAGCCAGCGGCCTCGCCATCCTGGCCACTGCTGTCCGCGCATGCGAGCACTGACTTACTTTCTATGTAGCTGTGGAGCGTAACCATCCTGGCCCTCTCGGGGCTGCTGAAGGGGGAGTAGTGGATGTCGTCAGGCAGTGCCGAGGGGAGGCGGGGCTGGGAGGCTCCAGACGAGGGCGCCGTGTGTTGGGGCGTGTGCTTTTTATGTCGTGCTCTGCAGTTCTGAAACCAAACCTGGAAAGCAAGAGAACCCCAGAAAAGGGACGTTTTCAGAAGGGAACCTCAACTAAAGAAATAAGAAATCTAGCACAAATTGTTTCCAAGGCTGGCCCAAGCCCTCAAAGCACCCTCCCTCTTACCCTGCTGGCACACCAGCCACCTCTGCCCCTCCTTTTCCCACTCTCTGGACTGGAAAGAGGAGAAGAGGACGTGTGGTGAGTGGGGAGCTGCTAGAGCATCTCTGCCACTCTAGCCCACCACCTTCTTCTCCTCTTCTGCTCCATGTCCCTTTCCAATCCAGGGAGCAGCAGCAGGCTGTGGGTGCTTCCTGCCAATCCACTGCCTGAGGCAACCCCATGGAAGCCACACAGCACCTACAACAAAAGAGGTGATAACTGAATTTGCAGAGTGTGCCAGAGACCAAAGAAAAAACTGGGACAGGTGGCCTTTTGGTCTGGCCCCACCAAAATGTTTTCCCAGCAAAGCACGAACTCTGCTGCCACTGGCCAGCACAAGGGTTGGGGCCTCACCTGAATAACTCTCCTGCTCAGCCCCGTCATATCTGCCAGCTTCTGAAGGGTCTGTGCGTCTGGGTTGTTATCCTGAGCGAACTGTGCTTGCATGACCTAAGAAGAGGAGGACGATACGCAGAGTAATCCAGGCATGCGGGCAGCATCCTCCTCCTCCTCCTCCGGAACCCCAATACCGCTCCAGAGAGAGACCGGCCACACCCACCCGGGCTGTCTACCTGTAGCTGCTCAGCCGTGAAAGACGTCCGGGCCCTCTTGGCTGGCTTCGGTTGACTGTCTTGCTCCGATGGGACGGCCCCTTCCAACGTGATGCCGTTACCTGCAAGGGAGGACAAAGAGTGAAGTCGGACTCAGCTCCCAGGCCAGGCCTCTTTGTGATGATGCGCGTTGGCCGGCAAAGCTGGGGGAGCTTTGGAGCACCGCTTCCAGCCTGAGTCTGTTCATACGGACAACCAGGTCCTTGGCGAACCTGACCACACTTGCATCGCGTCGCTTAAGAGGCAACCTTTGCCCCCATCATGAAGCAGATGCGGCTTTTCGTGGGCCAAGATCAGTCAAAGTTCTCTCAGCATTTCTCCCAGCGCAGAGTCACAGGGGATTGGTTTTTGGAATTTGCCTTTTCCTCCGCATTCCTGGCCCTCACCTTGCCCTCAACATCTTTCTCCTTCCCCAGGAACTGGAAGCCCCACATCCCAAAGAGCCAGCTCATAAAAATGAACAGTGAATAAAAAGACCTAGGATATTAGATCATCCAGTTCCTTCCCCCCACTTGCACCTGCCCCCCACTAGTCATATTTTTTGGGCGTTTCCGCCTAGTATTTTTCCCATCGGCATCTGCAGCTATTAAGGCTTTAATGGGGAAAGCAGAAGTGGGGGAAAGGATATGATTATGCCTTGGACTCACGTGGGCTGTTCTGCCCCACCCAGTAACAGTTTGTTAATGAAAGACAGGTCTAGCGCATGATTAGTGTGCCTTGCCAGTATTCCAAGGCAAGATGGCAGGTTGCTGCGTACACAACACACCAGTGCTCCAGCGCCTGTGGTGTGGAACACAATTGTTCCTCCTTCAGGATCCAAAATTCCCCCGAGCTCCCTGTTCCAGGTCCTTTTTGCCTTCCAGCATCTCACAGTCCCTCCTAAGCTCTGTATGATTCCACCCCCTCCCCACCAGACTGACCTTTCACTTCCCTTACAGAAGCTGTCCTATTGGTCAGCATTACATGACTGTCAGTTTCCCTGAACAGAGCATTCAAGAATACTCAAGAACAAGATGCACAGCTCAGCCAACAGGCAGGGGGCTCACAGACAGCTACCACTTTTTATCTCTACCAGATATCTCTTGCATCCACCACAACACCACAGCAATCAATGCCAATTTTAAAAGCCACATGCTCAGAGCAAGTAAGCAAATGTTGGGGCAACGAGAACTTGAGGCTGGGCCTTGAGGGAGGCTCTAGCAACTGTGGGAACCCAGCAGCGACTGAGCTCAGGCATCCCTTCCTTGCCCTCCAAGATGTTCAGTTTGAAGGCAAGATTTGGGATGTGATTATCTTGGCCCAAGTTGAAGGGATTGGGGTGTTTTGTTTTGGTTTTAGCCATTTGACTCGTTGCTGTAGGATGATTAATGGGATTCAGGCCTTGGCAACATCTGTTTATTTTCCCTTCTCCAGAAAATCCTCATGTGCAGGCGAAATCGTTTTGCAATTCCCAGAGGAAATGTGCACACTGGCTGGAATTGCCCTCGTTTTTTTGCCTGTGTGTCCCCTCCCTGGGGCTGGCAGGAAAGGGCACTCCACCCCTCCCAGCTGCCACCTGCCCTCTGCCCATCATCTGCCCTCCACACTGACATTTTGCCCTCCTGGGAGTCGGCATCCTGAGCCGCAGGAAGGGCAAAGGGGGCAGGGCAGGCCCTGCCCTGCATGGAGCTGCAGCTCCAGCGCAAGACCGCCAGCGGGAAGAACATGCTCGAAAGGGGGGGGGGGAAAGCCTGCTGATAGGAGAAGGAATGCTAAATGTCCGAAGCGATGATTGCATGCGCTAGGGCGTCACTGGAGCCAGGGAGGGGCTCCAGGGTCATCGCTGAGTGGGAAATCCCTGCTCAAGGAAAAGGTCTTGGAGAACAGAGCCAGGAACGATCTTCCTCTAATCTCACCTGTGATCCATGGGCAGGCCTTAATGCCAGCCAAACATCTCCAGCACTTACCATCAGGGCTGGAGAAGCCCTGGGTACAGCTCTTACCTCTGCCGTTACCCAGTTTCTCTCTCTCTCAAGCCTGTCTGTAATTTGTGGGAGCAATATGCCTCTCTGCTTTTGCTTAATTTTCTTTCAGAACCATATACCCTCACCTTGGCTTGGAAAGGAACCTAGAAACTGCTTCTCGGAAATGACTTTAGTGCATTGCTTTGCCAATTCATTTGTCTGCCCATAGGAAAGATAGCTAGCAGTCATATGCAATGCCAGCCAGGCACACCTGAGTTAACAATAGTGTCCCTGGGCATGTCTGGAGTGCCTCCCCCTTGCTATGAAGTATCCCACCCCTTATAAACATAGCCTATAGGTATTGATTTAAAATGTTTGAATTGCTTTTTTTTTTTAAAGCAAACAGCTGATTTATAAGCAATGCACAAAGAGCTGGACAAGGCAGGAGCGACGCTCAAAAGGAGCAAAGAGGCATCCTCTCCAAGCACCTGATTATGCTCCCACCAGCCTCACCAGCAAATCAGGCTCCACAATCCAGGCCATGCTACGTGCTGCACACTAAAAGCAGCAGAGGGGGAAAATCGGCCTCCAGACTGTTCAGTCAAGCTGCGCCTCACAGAGAAAGGGAACCGTCCCCCTGCCCAGGATCGCTAAACTAATATTGGCATAAGGATGTCAAAAGAACCCTGTTGGATCAGACCCAAGGTCCAGTCCTGTGCATGTCTCCTCAGAAGGAGGTCCCCTTGAGTTCAGCAGGACTTACTCCCAGGTAACAGTGCACAGGATTGCAGCCTTAGTCCAGCTTCAGGCTTCCACAAGCAGGAAACAAAGACTGTAGACTTCCCCTCTGGGCCTCTGGTTTTTGGAGGCGTACTGCTTAGGATCATGGAGGTTCCATTTTGCCACCATGACTCACCAATCCTCTTTTAAAACCGTGGGGACCAGAAGGAATGCCTTCCCACCCCCCCACCCCAAAAGAGTGATCAGTTAAACCTTGAGCAGGAGTAGCACCGATCGATCAGCCCACCCTCCCTGCAAAAGAGATACTGTTGGCCACATGGCCCAGCTATGCTTGGGGTGTGCAAGTAAGGAGTACATTGCAGGGACGGGACCTGCCCTCTCACACTTTGTGAAGCTCCCTGGAGGTGGAGGATGGCGCAGTGTAGACGGAGATATAAATAATTATATCAGGCAGGGGGGAAAGCGTTTCCTGCTGTGCAAGCAGAGATGGCCCAAGAAATGTTGGCAAACATTCCAGACAGCACACCGACCTCCACATACAGAAACGCACAAAGCATACCATGAACGTCAAAACAGAAATGAAACAATTGACAATTTGCTGTCTTTGCAACGATGGTACCCCAGAATCTGCAGTCTGAGGTCAGCATTCTGTTTCTGGCAGGGATCCACAAACAGGAGAGAAAGGCACACCTCTCTCCCACTGTTGCCCCACCACCACCACCACTGGGATTCTGCGGCAGACTGCTGCCGAACCCGGAGGCAGCGCATAGCCATCATAAGGGTGAGGTGACACCTCCCTCTTGGTTTGTCAGCCTGCGAGGTGGATCACTCATGTGACACACTTTCACACTAGGGGGATCTGAGGCCAAAGAGATCCTGGCTTGCTTAAGCAAGGCCACCCAGCAAGTTTCAACAGCCAAGGATGCAGCCAGACCAAGGTCCCGGTGCAGCCTCTAACAAGCCACCGGACCACACTGGCCGGGGTGTGCCGCAAATGAGCAACTCAGACGTGCGGCCCCTTCTCCAGCCCGCTCCAGCATCTTGTTTTCATTTTGTTTTCATCTCCTCGCTTAAACCTTGTAAACAGAAACACTGATTATTTTCATTTTGCGATTTCCCCCCTTCTTCTTTTTCTTCTTCTCCAAAATCGTTTCCATCTGCAGCACAAGACGGCCTGCCATATGCTCCCTCTCACATTTGCTCGAGAAAAAGAACAAACAGACAACTATTTAACACTTGGGTAAGAGTTTATCTCTTGGGAATCACACGTGCATTAATTCAGAAAAGGAGGAAAGGACCAAGGCTAGAGAGTGTCACATGGGAGCAAGCTTGAGCTGTGTTCTGTTCTCTTCTCCCCTGTTAGCCTCTCCTGAAAAGTGGGGAAGCCAGAAGAACCGCTGCCCTTGAGCGATAGACCCAACAGAGACGGCCAAAGAGCTATAGACCCAGCCTCTCCGCGCAGGGTCCACTCTCCACTCTCTGACCACGACGTTGTAGGAATCAGCACAGGCTGCATTCTAGATTGGATGCATCCGGACGGATCAACTCAAGTTCAGCTTAGTCATGGATTGTGAGCCCTGAGCCTTGCTGGCGTTTTCCGCGGTGTCCATGGTGGTTCTTCTGTCCTGGGATAATACTCATCCCTCAAGGACACCTTCTTCCTCTGCAGCTTCCCTTGTGTCTACCTCGACTGGAAGTCCCTTGGGGTACAGGCCTGTCCTCTCATTCTGCGCAAAGCGTCACGTACATTGATTGCACAGTAATAACTGCTGTTGTCAAACCTCCTGGGAGCAGTAGCCACTGCTTGTTGCCAACCGGAAAGATCACCAGAAAGTCCTACACAGTCAATGAATTCCAGAAGAGGGAACTTCTCAAATATGAGGGGATTTGTTAAAAGGCAGCTGTGAGCGAGAGAGTTGGGGCCTTTTCAGGATGCCTGGTTGTTGACAGTGACAATATTAGACGCCCAGGTAAAAATGAAACTCCAGTTAGGAAAAGTGTCAACACATCCGAAAAGATGCCAGCGTGGTTAAGGAGCAATGTCAAGGAAGTTATAAAAAACAAAGAGGGGTCCTTTACAAAGAGGAAGTCTTGCTCAAACCAGAGGGGGGGGGGAAATACCATAGGGCGTCAACTCTGGCAGAGCTGGCCAAAAGGCAGCTTCTGAACAGTGTACAACCCAGAAATCACAGCCCTTGGAACCCCAGTGTGGACACCCAAAAGCAGCAGCTGTACATTTGCCCTCCAAATAGCCATGGATCCAGCATCTGGGATTGAGGAGGATACTGCTAAAAACATTAAGACAAACTATACACACATTCTTTTCAATCCAGCAGAGGCAGGACACCAACGAGAGAAGTGGTTGGACTGTTTGGTGGTAATGGTGTGAAAAGGTTCCTGATAGGAAAACAGGGAGATGGCAGGGAAGAAGAATGAATCCTTAGCACTGGTCTCCCCTGCAGAAACGAGAGATGCCCTTGCCTGGACCGTCAGGGTGGGGAGTCATCTGAAGAACTAAGCCAAATAGAGGCGACAAGAGGTGACATTCTAGAGCTGCAATAAAAATGAACAGGTTGCCTGGGCGGTAGTTGCCTGGGCGGACTGCAGCGGTAGTTGGACTCCAAGCTCTGGGTGCGGATAGCGACTCTGTGCTTGCTGAGTGTCCAGAGGCAAAGCTGTTCTGGCACCTTCCCAAGCATCTCTCAAGGCTCATTCATACATGCAGGCATGTTGCCCACTGACTCCCCGTTGAGCTTGTGAAGGGTCTCCCTCAGAGCAGAGATCGTGTCATGCAGCACAAAACCAGGACTGCAGTGTTGATCTGCAAGGCCCTGTCGCACACATTAAGTCATCATCACTTGATGCGGAAGCCATCAAGTGATGAACCAACATGTGCAAACTCACCTAGACACACTATACGTCTCTGAGATGAAGTCAGCAGCTCCTTTCATCTTCTGCTGACCCTGGAGGCAAAGGAGGATCCCTCCTGCCGTTTCCAAGGCGATGGCTTTCACAGAAACATTTGGTTCTATCCCTGCTCCAGCTGCTGCCCCAGGTCCTCACCTGTATATCCTACTTCTAGATCAGAAACAAATCCTCCCAAAACTTTCACCTTTGGCAGCTATCCCGAGTTCCAATTGAATCTCCAACATGAAACTTGAATGGCAAAATTTCTCCCCAAGTTTGAGTCCCCCCCCAATTCTAGTATTATGAGAGAGGAAAAAAAGAAGCCCCTCAAAGGGACTGAGGCTCAATTGCTCTGGTTTTGGCAGATGCCGAATATGAAACGTCATAAGCATTCAGTTATCCACCGCTGTCAGATATTAAATGCCGTTGCATGTCAGCTGTCAGATATGGTCAGATATGAAACGATGAAAGAAAATATCAAAAGCAGATGTCAGATACTGAGATCAAGTATTTGGTGAACTTTTGGCAAGGGAACAAAATTGTAGGCAGCCATGTTGGTGGTCCACAGAAGAAAAATCCACGCTCCAAAGAAAGGGTATGCTTTTTGTTAGGACAAAGCATCAGACTGTGAGCTTTTGAGTCCTACAGAAGTCTTCATCAGACCATGATAAGCAAAAGAGTGGGGTGCAAGAGAAAAAGGGGCACATTGGATATCATCACTGTAAGAGTCTCCTTTAGATTTCCACCCATCCTTTTGCTTACCACATAGCCTGATGAAAAATTCAATGTCTAGGGCCTCCTGGCACCTGAAGCAGTGTGCCAAATGCTCCCCCCCCCCCCCCGTTGCCCAGCAGCATGCCAGCTGCCGGCACTCCTCCTCCCACGCCCTGTGAAAAGAAAGAGAAGGGCAGGGCAGATGTGTGGAGGAGAGGAGAGTGGTGGGCTAGAGTGTCTGCAGAACTCTAGCCCATCTCTCTCCTCTTCTCCACACTTCCTGTTCCTTTTCACATCCAGAGAGCGGAGGGGGAGGAGGATCAGTGGATGAAAGCAGGCACACCTACACACAAATCTCAGAAATCTGTCACTTTATGCAGTCTCGGTCAGTCCCATGGCCAGCCCCGAAGAGTTCGAAAACTCACTGTTTGATGCTTTGGGACTTTTCAGTGGGTCCGACTAAAAGCATTGCTCCCTACTTTGGATTGTGGGTTTTGGCCCTGTTATCTGAGCTCTGATGCGGGCACACCACGCTTGGATACCACGTCATGGATCAGAAGGGGGAGTGAGTACACCCAGGCACCCCTTCTACTCAGGTTGAGGTCAAGCAAGCCTTATGTGTGGGGGTCCACGTACCGTTCTCCGCCGCCCGTTTAAGGTTCTCGATCATAGTGTCGTAGTGAATCCGGCACAGGACTTTCTCCTCCACCAGGCCGAACTCCTCTCCCGTGGACAGCTGCCTTTTGCAGGAGAAGCAAGCAAAACAGGCCAAGTGGTAGGCATTGCCACGGGCTCTCCTGACCCAGTCGCTGGCATAGATCTGTCTCCCACAACGGGCACATTTTGTACCAAACCGACTGCAAGGAGAAGAACACAGAAAGAAGCGGTCAGAGTGTGGGGTGCCAGACACTTGTTCCACTCACTCACAAAAGGACCAACAAGCCAAAACTTAATCCGGATAAGGCAGAGGCGCTCCCGGTCAGGAGAACACCTGATTGAGGGATAGGCTATCCACCTGGCCTGGAGAGTGAGGCACACCCCTTGAAGGATCAGGTTCACATTCTGGGAGCACTCCTAGATACCCAGCTGGTCACTGTGGCAAGGAGTGCCTTCACCTAGCTTAGGCTGCTGATCTGGAGAAAGTGGAGCTGGTCACAGTCATGTGTGCTTAAGATGCATCCAGCATCCCATTTCCAGCAAGTTCCCAGCCACCGGTATTCAGAGGTAGACTGTCCCTGAACCTTGAGGCTCCATCTACCTTTCATGTCTAGTAGTTGCTGGGAGGAGAAACTCCCAAGGAGAACTGTACTGGATCAGACCAAAGGTTCATCTAGTCCAGTGTCCTTTTGCCACAGACACCACGTCACCCACCCTCTCTTTGCCTCAGACTGTGCACCTCAAGGGATCAATTGTGGCCCATAGGTGTCCAGTTACAGACCCTCTCCACATTAGGGAGGTCTCCTCATCCCCCAAGAAATTCTCATAGCCAGAGGTAGGGTGGCATGCAGGTGCAGTCCGTTCAGGTTTCCTTGGGGAATGAATTTTGCTCTCGCTCGGGGGTCATATATTCGTGGAGTTTCCTCCCAGGTCACATTTATCCAAGACCTGAGAAAGAGGGGAGATGTCCCTTGGCTCCCTCCCTCCAGTCATCTCAGGCTGCCTGCTCTGCAAGAGACCCTTTTCAGGCCAGCCTCCCTCCCTCCCTCCTGCGGCCTACTCTGCTCTGGGTTGTGTTGGTCACCCTCAGGGCAGATGCTTGGACTTGCAAACGGGGTTTGGCAGACCTGCTCACCACTTTTAGGATGGAGTCTCAAGTCATTGGATGCACTTCGCTGGGCGAAGGAAGGGCGGAAGCAAAAAGGAACTCAGACTCCTGGGAAGTACAGCCCGCCTTTGGCAACTCCTGCTTTCCCGTGCCCAAAACAGAGCCTGGCCCCAAACGAAGCGCCTGGCGCCTGCCATCACCTGTGTTGGCAGCAGCCTGTCCGCCTGCACCCCCCTCAAGCAGCACGGAACAAATGACAGCAGCAGGGCAGGATCTCATTTCATCAACGCTCATGGAGAACGTTGCGAGGAGTGGCAGAGGCAGTGCCAATTCGAGCAAGCAAGGAAAGCCCGGAGCAGCCGTGGCTGCAGCTTGCCTAATGCCTTGCACATGGGGAATGAATGCAGCAGCGGGCCAACTGCCCAATCCTCCTCCGTTGCCACAAACTGCACAAACAAAAGAGCCAGGTTAATTAATTTTTTCATCCCGGCAACGGATTCGGAAAAGCTCCGATCCCTGGAAACAGAATTCCAGGCTCGTGGGCAGCCGCAGAGTCAGAACATGGATTTTCAGTTTAAACCTACAACTCTCGTCTTTTTGCTCACAGGAGGACTTTCCCTCTTTCTTGAGGAGCGATATGGATTTTGTTGGTAGATGAATGAACCAAAGTGTTGCACATTTTAATTAAAGATGGTAGTTATTTCATCAGTTCAGAGCATAGTTGCTTAATATCCCATTCCCTCTTTTCGTCACACATTGTGTGAAGCAGAACCAAAGTAGCCTTTAAAAATGGCCTCAAAATGAGTAGCGGCCTTTGCTTCGTAAAGTATATGAGTATTTTAAAAACCAGTTGGTGTTTTCGGGGGTCATGGCCTGCCCAGTTTGGACAGAGAAGCTTATCAACCTACCCCCAAAACTCTACGCCAATTTATCTCACAGGGCTGTGACACAAGCATAGTTAAATAAATTTCATTAAGTATGTTTTTAATGGGGTTGTCCACCAGTTAAAGAATTCTTAGTTGATGAATTGTATATGTGTTTTAAATTGTTTTAATTAATTATTTTAATGTTTATATATGTATTTTAAATGTGTTGTAAGCCGCCTTGAGTGCCCTCGGGAGAAAGGCGGGGTATAAATGCTTTAAATAAATTAAATTAAAATTTGATTTGATTAATGGTTCAATTAAATCTACATACATTTTCTTATGAATAACAACACTTCCGTAGAAAAAGGCATACTTTACAGGTCTTTAGGTGATGTGTCCTATGTCACAGTGGGCACCATCTTTGAAGATGATGAGTTCAAGAGAAGGGGGAGCGCCTCTTCTAAGATGGTGTCAGCCACCCAATGACAGATGCATCTGTGTCCCAACAGCCTTTGTTTTAAGAGGCATTCCCTCCCATGTGTGAGAGAAGGGGAATGCCTTTTCTAAGATAGCACCAGCCACCCACAAGTGCTGCATGATAGTGATGCACCCATATGTCACGGTGGGTGCTACCTCAGAAGAGGCATTCCCACGTGTGAGGGAGTGAAAAGAGATTTTTAGTAAATTGGCATAATAAAAACATAATTAACAGTTTTTTAGAATCTCCTCCCACCACATAAATGGTCTGCATGGAGCTTAGGTCATGTGAATAACCATGGATCATGTGAGCTGGCATGATAGCTAAATACCTTCCAACAGTGGGACGCACTGAACCCAGATTAACACCTGGACAGAGGAGCTTCTGAAGCTGGCAGTCAAGGAAGGAATAATATTTAGCAGGCGTCATGCTAGCACCAAGTTCTGGTCTGAGTGTTTAGCAGTCTTTGATCCCCCCCCCTGAGTGTCTCAAGTGGCTCACCTGAGCCTCCTCCATCCCTCTTGTTCCTCCTCCTCTCTCTCACTACCCTTCTCTTTCTTTCTTTCTTTCTTTCTTTCTCTACGTTTGGAGCAAGATCATGGGGGCTTGGATCAGGAGAGGCAAGAGTAGTTACCCAGGAAGGCCAATACTGCTGTAGATGTGTTTATTTTGCATTCTGATATAACTCTCCCCCCCCCAAAAAAAAATCAATACACTTTTTAAAATAAAACAACTCTGCTTCCTGATGAATCAGGGACATCTTTTTAGTTGACCTAAAGTGTTTTTCTTTCATATCTGCCGATCTAACCAATGAATCAACTAAATAGTGCAGCCTTAATTTTTAATTGAATTTTTAGAATCGGCTGACCCCAGAGAGTTGGGAGGCTGGTTTCTTTTCCTCCCCTCTTTGATATGAGATTAAACTCCACTCCGCAGACATGGGTGCCATTGATCTGGGTCAAACACATGAATGGTCGCACATCTACCTGGGACCATTTCATGCGTGACGTGCTTACTTCATCACTGCCCATTTTGCCAAACCTGTCCTAAGAAGGCCATGTGCTGACATTGCCTAGACTAGAGCACACCTTCCATTTCAAAATGGCGCTGTGCCTCGGCATTAGCACCACTCATGAGTGCCCCAAACTGGGCTAAAATTAACACTTTGCCCTTGGTTTGCAGGCTGCTCATACACTCCAGCTTCCTCATCCAGGTCTGTGCCCAATTCAGTTTGTGTCTGAAAAACTAGCAGAGATTTCACCTGTCAGGCTGAAACCACAATGCGTTTTCCTGCTGGCAGGAAGAACGAGGAGCATCTTAAAACAGACAGCGTACACTACCATGCAGGTGACCGCAGCATCAGTGTGCCTTTTAGATCCGGAGCGTCCCCAATACTGATGGGACATGAACTTGTTTTCTAAGCCATTTTCTGCAAGACCAAATAGTCCCTATTCCCACACAACTGAAAACAATAACAAAGTGGTCAGGCCGCAATCCTGTGCACACTTATTTAGGAATAAGTCCCACTGAATATAGTGGGAATTACTTCTGAGTAAACATGCCTAGGATTGTGCTGTTAATGCTGCAGTGCAAACAAATGGAAATTGAATCCAGATAAGATGGAGGTGCTGAGGATAGGAGAAGTACTGATATCTGGGTGAAGGAATTCGACCTCTTTCGGCCGGGTGGCCCTCCACTTAAAAGAGTGAGTATGTCGCTTGGGAGCACTCCTGCATCCTGCAATGCCCTGGGGGCCCAAGGGGAGGCTGTCCCCAGGAGTGCTGCCTGACCTGGAAGAGTCGGAGCTAGCCACCCACCCACCGTCACCCACATTCAGATGAGGCTATTGTTGGGTGCTGCAAATGGGCTGCCATTGAAAATGGCTTGGATGGAAGCTTCAGTGAGTCCACAGGGCTGTGCTGCTGCCAGGTTAGAAGTGAGGTGGGTGAAGTCAAGTAGGTGAGAGCATAGCACACCTATTTTGCACCATCTACACTCCTTACTAGTTTGCTTCCAGGCCCAATTCACAGTGGTGGACTTAATCTTTAAAGCTCTTAATTAACTGGGCCTGAATTGCCTGAAGGAGCACATCCTCCCCTATCAGCCTGGCTGAACAGTATACAGTGCAGCCAGCCCTGCACTCTGGCTCACCACAGGCAGAAATCCAGTTGGAAGGCACAAGGGACAGGGCCTTTCCAGTGGTGGGCCCAGACCCACTTCCTAGAGAGAGCCATACTGCCACCATGTGTGCAGCTTTTAGGAAGAAAGTACAAGTGGCAATGCCTTCCCCAACACTGTAACTGTTTGCTGGTTTTTCATATTATTTTAATATTCAAAAGCTATTTCATTGTCTATTTTTTATTTTCTTATTTCATTTTTTTAAATTCTCATAAATTCTTTGTGATCTCTGGGAAAATCAGTCTAGAAATAAAATAAATTAAACAAACAAGGGTAGCTTTTGTGGATTAAATTGTGAGTTACAACTCACTTAAGAGAAGGACTCTTGTTCCTTCAATTTCCTTTTTTTAAAAAGACACAGCAAGGTCTGAGTAATATATGCATATGTGTCTAGTTTGGCTGGAATCCTATGCATACTTACCTGTGAATAAAACACAGAATGCCTGATTTCAGAGTAAACGTGTGCTGCATATCTATTCAAACCCAGATGATCCATCAACTACAAAAACACCTGATTGGCAGACAGTCGCACACACACACACACACACACACACACACACACACACACACACACACACACACACACACACACACACACAATATAGAGGACCAGAAAAATGCTTCTGATAACTAAGGTGACAGTTTCTCATTTTTAGGAATCAGTTCTGCCCTAGGTTAAAAGATTGCTCAGAATTCCTAAGCAAAGCAACAGTTCACTACGATGAACTGTGAAGTTTTCCCCAAAGACTCCACATTTTGTAAGAATAACAGCAGTTTGCAGTACTAGATTGATTATCAAAACTCATGAAAACGAAGGAGATGATTGCATTTTCTCAAAACTTCAGCAGGGCTTATATTTTGCTCCATACAGCTGAGAATTTAGCTCCCTTTCCCCGTTCTGACAAGAGTTCTGTGCAACTGGAAGCCTTGCACCATTCCTCAGCAAGGACCAGTCCTTGCTGTAACAAACCCAGCCAGTGATGACCAAAGGACTGTCACTTGGTACAATGCGGTGCAAACATTTCATGCCACCAAACTCTCAGAGGCAACAAAAAGATCCACACTGTCACTGAACTTTAAAAATAAATGCAAAATAACCTTTGCCTTAATCCTCATTGGTCCTCAGAACAAATCACCTTACTTATTTTCATGAGGGATCCTTTCGGATCCTTGTCGTGCCTTGTCGAGTGTTTAAATTTTGCTTTTTTTAGAACCAGATGCTGGAAAACTCTGGAGGGAAAACTCATGCAGCGAACAGTGAAGAGAGGTGTGATGTGCGCTGTGGCAGCATCCGTCAGTCAGCTGTACTGATGGGCGATCAGGCCGCCTTTTACATGGGAATCCGGAGATTTTTCATCTGTACCTAGCCCGGGTTGTTTTTTTTTTAATCATCTGCGAGAGCAAAGGATACTACAGAAATGTTCTTGCTGAAATCAAAAAGCCATCGCAGTGGGGGAGGACAGGGAGATGTATGGTGAGGTACAGATCACACAGAGGGGTGCTACTTTTGTGGCACTGATTCCCCCCCCCAAAAAAAGACCCCTCCAGAATCCCTCAGCCACTGTCTGTGGAGTGCGGAAAAAAATGATGCCACTCTTGGACTCTGAAGAAACTTGCTCAGTCAATGGAGTGGAGTGGGGGATTTTCACCACGAACAGTGTGGGAAATGAAATGTATGATAAAACACAGAGAAAGATTTTCAAATAACTGCAGAGGGGTAAAGCACCCCGTCAATCTTCGATGCCTGATGGATGGCAGCAGCCAATAAAGGGATTTTCAAGACCTAGCTTGCTTTTTGTAATCCACGAAGATGGTGTCTGGGTTTAAGGGCAAGAAATGACCGAGGGAACAGGACGGAGATAAGCCAGATCAGTAAGTAAGCCATAGGTATGATATTGTGTATGGGTTGCTATTTTCTATTATTGGGAATTATATTATTATTATATATATGATAAAACAGATATATTTTGCAGTGTGTGTGTGTGATAGAGAGATCATCCTGTACACTCACAGTCCCCCTGCCGCCCTATGCATGCTTACTCAGAAGTATGCTCCAAGGAGTTGAAGGAGCGTGCCGACACAATTGCAGGCAGCCTGGGGGGGGGGGGGGTCCCACCTGGCCAAGAAGCAGGGGAAAATATACCGAGACTGCGACGAATAGAATAGGATGCATGCAGCATGCATCACTCACTGGCAAGTTAATGCATGCGCGGCAACTGCGCGGCAAGTCCTTCCCCCGCCCTCGCCTCTACGGCCTGACTGGGGCGCATTCAACCAGGGTCGTGCGACCGACGCCCGTTCCGTGGGGCTTGAGGCGTGTGTCCGAGCACCAGCCGTCCTTCTGCGCGCGCGCATCCCTGCCTCCGCGGGCGCGGCCCCCAACGCCCAAACCTGCGGGAAGGAGGGGCGCCCCGTCCGACGCGCCAGTGGAAACTCCCGTGCTAACGGCGTGCACAGATAAATAAACACGCCAACGGTTGTCTTTTCCAAATAACGGTGGGTGGTGTGTTTTTTTAAATAAACAATTAAAATTTATTTATTTATTTAAATGTTGCTCTGGCAAGTTCAGGCACTGATTGTGTCGCGGGAAGTGGAAGTAACCATTCTGACCGTCAGGGCAAAGGCTTGATGGCTCCCTGTGCGCGCGGGGGCTGCATTTTCGGGCCCTGCATCCACAGACAGCTTCCGTTCCCGGGGCGCTTCAAAACCAAAACCCCCCACAAAGTCATCGGGATGGAGGCGCCTCGCCTGAATCACGTTTCGCAAAAGTAATTCCTCAGTCGGCGGCTTTCCATGTCGTCTTGCCGACAAACGCGGGAATATTCTGACATCGGCTCCTGAGAAAGGCCGGTTCTGCCGGGGACTCCGCAACTGCGCTCGGAGAGCCCCATTCGTTGCGATGGGGCGCGATCGGCGGATGTCCTTCGGCGCTTGCGGATCCCACTTTTAAATGGGGGAATAATAAATAAACGCGCCCCACTTGTCTTCGCGGAGTGCTGTCCAGACAAGACACACACACACCCCTCCTTGGGATGGTGACTCTGCTTCAGACTTTCGCCCCTGAGCGAAGCGCGCAAAAAGGACGAAGCATTCTTGCACAGCAGGACTTGCCCCTTGGACAAGGCGCTAGTCCTGCGTGCGCCGCAGGCTCTCATCGCGCGTCCTTCGCCCTCTGTCCCGAGGATCCGCGGAAAGGCAGAGTCGAGAAATCGGGACGGGTTTCCTGGGTCAGGCAGGCAGGCCCCTTGCCCATTGCCGGGGAGGGGGTTCTTTATATTAGATCCCCATGGGGGGGGGAGAGAGGGAGGGCGGAGGCGATTGACCCGGCAGCAAGGCCGCCCTCCCTCCCCAAGACTCGCTGGACGCCTCTAGAGGAAACCAGGTAGAGGACTGCCCGACCCGTCCGCAGTGCTGCTGAGCGGTCCTTTTCTCTGTGGCTTCAGCGCCCGCCAAGGTCTTGCCCTTTCTTAGAAACTTCGGGACATTCTAGCTTTGAAGGTCCCGTAAACCACCAGCCCTCCCCCCCCTTTCTCCCCCTGGTGCTGAACCGCGGCAGAAGCGAGCGCTCAAACGCAAACGGGAGCCGCTTCGAATTCGCAGCGAAGGCGAGTGACCTCTCTCGCCCCAATCCTCCTTCTTTTGGAAAAGGTTTTCGGGAGGGGGCCGGCCGGGGTGGTCGTGGCAGCTGGCAGGCAGTTGTTGCCCCTCCCGCGAGCAACGAATTCTCCTGCTGAGAGAGCAGGCTCTTGGCTCTGACCCTGCGCCCCGTTTCCTCGCGCGTAAATGCCCTCGCCATTCCCGAGGCGACGCGCTTGCAACCTGGCGCTCTCAGGACTTGGGACAACAACGCTCCCGCGATCGGGCAGCAGCAGCATCGCCTTCGCCCCCGGATCTCTGGACGGCCGAACTCAGGGTGGTTGCACAGGCTCCTTTTTTCCGATCTGGTCAGACTCTGAGTCTGGAGGGGGGGGGCTGCGGCTCCCGAGCTCGGGAAGGGGGTGCCCCGTGCCCGATAACGCGCTCTGGCCAGTGTCCTCCAAACCTCCGCTGAAAAGAAGGAAGGACGGGCCGGCCGGCAGGGTGCTGCACTCCAGGAGGCCGCCCAGCCAACAGCCGCCGTCTGGTCGGCTTTGCCTGTCTGAGCGGGGCAACACGGGAGAGTCGCGTTACACAGAGCGGTCGTCGGAAAGCGTTCCCCGGCAACAGGGAGGGGGCGAGGGACCCTATTCTTCACCCCTCCTTTCTGCTCTCTGCACCGATACGTTTGGAAATGGGAAGGAGGAGGAGGAAGCCCGGGAATTCGTTGGTGACTGTGGCGTTACACTCGGGCCCGGCCTGACACGTGCGGGGAGCGCAATTTCTTGGATGGGGTCGCCGCCGCCTCGCTGTCAGGACGCATTTCCTACCGAGCTCCAGCTCCTCCCCCTCCTCCAGCAACTTTTTTTTTTTTAATATTGTAGATTAAAAGCGTGCTGGGATTTTTTTTAATGCGCATTATTTTCCCAAGATAGAGCCGCGGGGCTGGCCAGGTGTGTCCAACAACGAGGCCAGCCAGCTGCCCCAGGCCGGAGACGGACAAAAGAAAGGATTTCGTGAAAAAAGATCATCCTTGAACATCTCCGTTCTTCAGCTCTCCAGAGCTGCCCATTGCCCCCCAAACTGAGGAGTGCAGGAAACGTATTAGGACACGATAAACTTCTCCTTTCATGTTATCCTGCCCTGCATCTCACGAAATGCAAGAAATACATGTTTTAAAATAAACACGCTAAAGAGAAAGACATTTTGGGGGGAAACAATTCCTCCTCATAAAGGAAAGTGCGTTCCTTGGAAGCCAATCCCTGGAAGCCGGGGTCTGACTCGCGAGAAAACAGGGCAAGCGAGGCAAGGGGCTGCTTGCACGCCGCAACCTGCCTTGTCAGGCTGCCCGGATCTCTGCCAGTTTCCTTGACGAGAGCCTGGAGCTGAAGGAGGACGGGCACCCGGGGTGGGTTTACTGAACCCCCCCTCCCCCCGCGCCTCAGCTGTCCTGAGTGGAGACAGCTGTCGGGCTAAACCGCACAGACTAAGTAGGGAAGTCGAGGAAGAGCTGTCCCGCTGGACCATCAAATCGGACCTACCTTCGGCAGGTAGAATGATTGCCCCCCTACCCCCCCCCAGGACACTGACCAGCACCACACCAAAATGACAAGCATTCGAATTCGAATTAATTCGAACCGAATGACAGCCACCGCCGGCGGAGCTATTAATAGGCAGGAATCCGAATTGGGATTGGGATCAACCCCTCGGAGAGGCGATTTCTCTCTGAAGTTCTCCGATCTGAACAGCTAAAAATATGTTTTGCATTTAGGACGCCAGTGAGGGTCACTCCCCTTCTGTTATTCTGGATTAATTAATCAAGATTAAACATTACCAGAGGGTTGGGGGTCGCAAACCCAAAGTGGACCAGAATCGCTTTTCGAGGGAGGGTGAAACGGGGGTGGATTTTAGTATTTCCCCCCACTTTTTCGGCAGCTCCAAAGAAGTCTTGTTCACACAAGCAATTCCAAACCCTGCTTAGAATCCACTTCAAGATACAGCGCCATTAGCATCCCTCCCCACACTCGCAAACACTGAAGAAAAAAGCCGGCATATCCCCCCCTCCCTTCAGATCTCCAGAAGTAAAGAACATTTTTAATTTTTTCCCCAGAGAGATCACCATGTTTCTGCCCAAATCCATATGAACACCACTAGAAGCCATCCGGAGTCAGCCCTCCCAGAGGTAGAGGTGAACGGGCAACGGGAGGCTCCCTGAGCCCCTTCCCGTCCGCTCTAAACCAACCTGGACGACGCAGCGCAGCCCATCCATCCCTACAGCATCTGGGCGCCTACCTGAAATAGTCCATCTTGCAAAAGATCTCCTGGTTCTTCACGTAGCAGCTGTTCTGCTGGCGAAGCGACGTCCGGCAGACGGAGCATTCCAGGCAGCGCACGTGCCAAGTGAGGTTGTTCACCTGCGGAGTGGAGAGAAGCCAGCCAGGTAAGGAGGGAGGCGGCAGCAGCCCCAGGGGTGGAGGTGGGCCTGCCTGCCAGCCCTGCTGCAGCTCACCTTACCTTGAGCAGGTACCGGTCCAAGATCTCCAGGCCACAGCTGGAGCAGACGTTCTTGGCCCCCGACGGCAGGGAGGAGGAGGCAGAGGACGGCGGCGAGCAGACAGACGGCGTGGACGGGGTGCTGGCGCCGGAGCGCGCCTCCTCTTTCTCCAGGGCGCCTGGGAGCGCCTCTCCGTCCGGCTGGGCCTGCCATGGAACCAGAGGGAGACTTTAGTCCCAGGGCAGCTCCTTGGCCAGGGCTGCCTACCACCTCCCACCCCGCCCCGTCCCAGGAGCAGCGGGGGGAGGACTGCGCCCTGCCCGCCCTGCGGCTTCTCCAAGCCAGCCCGGGGTCCTCCCCGTCGAAGGCTTACCGCTTACCATGCGCCAAGGCGAGCGGAGCGACCGCGGCGGCCGGTGGCTGCTGCTTCTGCTGGGCGGCTGCTCTCCTGCAACAGGCAGGCAGGGGCTGCCGCGCTGCCTGGCGCTCTATCCACGGGGCTCCATGCCCCCCTCCCCCTATATAAGCCTCGGCCAAACAATAACCCCCAACTTTGGAGTGGCCATAGAAACGGCGTCGATCAAAAAAGCGAGGAAAAGGAGCTCAGGAGAGAGAAAGAGAGAGAGGGAAGAGGAGGCGAAGGTGGTAGCGGCGGAGGGGCTGGTTAATGGAGCAATTTGCGGCGGGGGGGGAGGAGGAGAGGAGGGGGGTGTCTTTGAAAGCAGCTCTCGAGGTAATCGCTGCGCTCCCGTGCGCCTGGCTTCGCCAAAGCTGCTGCTGCGGCTGCTGCTCCTTCCTCCTCCTCCTGCGACGTCGCCGCCCCGAAGCACCTGCAATTAGCAGCGCCTGGCAAGAAGAGGCTCCGCCTGTCAATCACCCGCCATCGGTTGGGCCACAGTTGGGAAGCCTTGCCCCACACTCCCTCTTGCTCCCCACAACACCTTTCTCCTTCCTCTCCCTTTCTTCCCCCCTCAGCAAACCAAGGCGTCCAAAGAGATCCCCCCCAGCAAAAGAGGGAGGGGAAAATCAGATCTCTCTGTTCCCTCCCCCCAAAACCTGTCAAGCGCATCTCCTTCCCTCTTTCTTCCTCTTCCCCACCCGATTTTTTCCTATTTCTTCCTCCTCACCACCACCACCGAGGGCAGCAAAAGAAACCCCCCAAAACCTGTCAGGAGTGTCGCCGCACCCCACCTTTTCCTAATTCCTCCAGTCTCCTTCTCTAACACATAACCAGGGAATCAGCTCTGCAGGACATCCCCCCTCCCCCCCCCAAAAAAAGACAGAGGATAGAATGGAACCTCACTCACTCACTCACACATACACAGGAGAGGAGAATCCTGGCGATCAGCCCCCCCCCCCAGGACAGAAAAAGCAGGGTCTGCCTGTTTAATTTCCCCCAAGGGACAAGGCAAAGAGACTGACACTGTCCTTCTTGGGGAAAGGGCCCATCTGTATAGGGAAGACTCCTTCCTGAGAGGCTGGCAACGATGCCACTCTCTGTCAAGAAAATGTGGGGCAGGCAGGCAGTTCTCTCCTTGCAGGAGCCTTCTGACTTAACCGGAGGGAGGGGACCATTTCTCTATCCTCTATCCTCACTCCTCCACCCCAAAAGAGAATACTCAGGGCAAGATGAACTTTCCTGTTTGGGGGATTGGGGCCAGTTCTCCAGGAATCTCCCACATCATCACCCTTCCTTCCTCTACACCACATTCCTCCTGCCCCTTCTTCCCCCCCCTCTCTCTCTGGTCAGCCTAGGTTGGGGGATATGCTGTCCTGTCCCGTCCCCACCCAAAGGGGACGCCTTCTTTGCCCCTGCTGCACCCTGCCTCACCTCAGTCTGTGGCTGCTTGCCCTCAGGCTGGAGGGCTGCGGAGGACTCATTCTTCCAGAACATGGACGGGGCGGGAGGGGGCACCAGGAGGGGAGCTCCCTGTGCTGCAGCGGCCGCCCAGACGTGACTCACGCGAGCAGGCAGGCAGGCAGGCTGCTGCTGCTGCTGCAAGGACTTCTTCCCTTCTCTTTTTTTTGATTTTTTTTTTTGGCCTGGGATGCCCCCCCCCCCCACGCAAGTTCCTCCTTCCTTCCTTTCCTTCAGCTAGACAGATCGGGCGGGAGAACGAGGCAGAGCTGCGGAGAAGGAAAGAGAAGGGCCCTGCAGAACACATGTATGCACCCTCTCCACAGGGCTTTTTGGAAGGAGCAAGAATATGAGAGTGCCTCTGAGGACATGTGGAGTGCTGCTGCCACCCCTCCTCCTCAGATGGACCTTGTCCTTCAGGTATGCGGAGGCAGGGCTGAGGGCACAGGCCTTTTCTTTAAAATGAACCCTGACGGCACATAATGTTCACATACAGGATTGTAGCATGGTGGGTGGTGCCAAGTATACATGCGACTGTGTCTGTCTCCTCCGGAGTCATGCAGCTGGGCCAGCCCTGGCTGGTGGCGGCAGCAGCTTTCCGGGGTCTTAGAGGGAGTTATACCTGGAGATGCTGCCAGGGATTGGAGAGGCAGAGCTACAGCTCCGCCCCAGGGTGGTCTTTGCAGGAGTGCATCGTTCGCCTTCACCTTGCTTCCCTCCAATATCCCCTGTGAAGACCGTGTGGCCCAAGTCACACATCGTGCTAACTGTCAAACCATTTGCCATGTCTGCCCACACAACACAGGCACATCACAGGGCACATGCAGCTGCCACCTCCAAGGGTGGGGCGCAGCAAACATTTCCACCACCCGTCCTGTGAAGTATTTGCCATTATCAAAAACTGAAATGGTACCTCTGATATGGACGCCTCCTGTTGGAATCTCACCAGCAGTTTCCCAGCGGCTCAAACCTGCCTTTGCAACCTTCAGGACTAGAAACTTGATGTTAACAAAACAGAGAGCTGAAATTCTCAGGACACTAATGCCTGAACCAAGTCCGACTTTCCATGCAGGTGTAGGTTCAGAATCCTAACGCAGCCTGGTGACTTGCACCCAAGAGCTAATTAATAGCTATCAATCAATTAATGCCTCAGGCCAGCCCTACTGAGTTTCAGTCCTGGCAGCTCCATCCGGAACAGAGGAAAACCCCTCTTGGAAACCCTGGAGAGCCTCTGCCAGTCGGAACTGGATGGCGCAAGAGCCAGCCTTTGGCTCCTTGTGTGGCGAGGATGGCGAGTCCAGAACAAGAGTAGGCTGCAGTTCACAACCCCCCTTGACCTCTCTTTGCTGTGTGCACCAGCAAGGGTGTCACTAGGGTTGGTGACACCAGGGGCGAGATCTGATAGTGTCACCCCCCATGGACCTCCTCCCATACCAGACCACACGATGTGGAAGCCTCCTGGGAAATGCAATCCCGCGCAAGTCGTGGCAGGGATTGGGAACATTTTAAAATGCATTTTCACACCACCGGTAACAAATAGAATACAAAGTAATTTTGGTGTCACCCTTCCCTAGGATGACACCTGGGGTGGGCCACCCCCCTAGTGACACCCCTGTGCACCAGCCTGGCAGCATGGGGGTGAATTTCCCATCCGCCACCTTGGCAGCCCAAAAGGGCCCGATTAGTAACTTGAGCACTCAGCAGTGATGGCTTCTCTGCAAAGTAACACGAGACGAGGCAGGCTGGCAATGGAGGTTCATAGTGATTGAGTCTGACATCCAAATTGGTCAGCCGTGGGGGGGGGGGAGGGAGACATTTCAGAGGCTGCCCCTTGTTGCACTGCTCATATAGGAGACTGGCGACGAGGGAAACTGAGCCACAGCAGCATCCGTCTTTCTCTCCTGCTTGCAGAGGCCCCAGTAGGACCACGTGAAGCTGTCAGACTGTTGGGCCATCTAGACTGCAATCCTGTACACACTTACCTGAGAGTAAGCCCCATTGGACACAGGGAGCTGCTTCCAAGTAAACATGCAGAGGATTGCACTGGTAGCTTTGGAGTGCGTGCAACTGACAGCAGCACCCTCCAAGGGGTCTCTGGCCCAGCCCTTCTCCCCAAGATGCTTTTCACTGGAGATGGCAGGATCGAACCTGGGACCTTGTGGGCGCAAAAGGAGGCAACTGAATGAAGAGAGACAACTCAGGGTCTTATGTGCACTGCTGTGGAGGCATTTGAGAGCACGTCACCAATAACCACGTAGCTCTTGTGCAGGGGGGCCTGGAGTCTGGCCCCCACTCCCAGTGCCCTCTTCTCCGCCCTCGTCTTCCCTTCCTAAGCAAAGATTTCAGATTCTTTTCAATTAAGCGCTGCCTTTTCCCTGCATCAAAATCTCAGTGTGCTTTCTGCACACTGTTTTCCCTGAAGAAGCTCATCACAGAATGAGCGAAATGTTGGATCCTCTGTAATTGTTTAACTCTAATAAAATCTTTTACATGGCTTCAATACCCGAAAGTTTTTATTCCTCTGGAACTTCTGGATTTTCTGGCCATGAAAACCCGAGAAACTACTATTCCAGATTCTATCCAAATACCTTTAAAAGGAAGTATGTATGTGGAGCAAGTCTGCAAACAATTTAATTTGCACCATGAATTCTGAACACAGAAGCTGGAGTTTCACAGAGCAGAATTGGGGGGGGGGGCGGCGGCTGGTTTTTTGGCATACTGTATTGAGTTGGTTGTTGCTCATGAAGAGCATGAGAAGATCTTGCTTATTTCTTGAGTACTGAGGTCAGCCACTTCTGCCCAGCTAGTGGCTGCACATGGGTTGGCTCTAGACTAGCTTCCTCAGCACCCTGCAATTGAACACAGAGCCATTGCACACAATGCATCTGTTAGGTGTACAGTAGGTCTCCGTCTGCAGTGATCTTGGGACCCAAAAAAGTAAAATCTGTTACTGCTTCCATTTCTGCCCCTTCTATTTGCCAGGAATTGATGGGACCAGATGCCATGATCTTAGTTTTATTAATGTTGAGTTTCAAGCCAACTTTTGCACTCTCCTCTTTCACTCTCATCAAGAGGCTCTTTAGTTCTTCTTCACTTTCTGCCATTAGGGTGGTATCGTCTGCATATCTGAGGTTGTTGATATTTCTCCCGGCAATCTTGATTCCGGCTTGCGATTCATTCAGCCCTGCATTTCTCATGGTGTTCCCAGTAGCAATGTATGGTTGAAAGAGTTGGACCATAAGGAAGGCTAAGTGCTGAAGAATAGATGCTTTCGAACTGTGGTGCTGGAGAAGACTCCTGAGAGTCCCTTGGACAGCTAGGAGATCAAATCAGTCAATCCTAAATGAAATCAACCCTGACTGTTCCCTGGAAGGACAGGTACTGAGGCTGAAACTCAAATATTTTGGCCACCTAATGCGAAGAGAGGAGTCTCTGGAGAAGACTCTGATGCTGGGAAAGATTGAAGGCAAAAGGAGAAGGGGAAGGCAAAGGATGAGATGGTTAGACAGCATCACCGATGCAACGAACATGAAAATGAGCGAACTCAGGAAGATAGTGGAGGACAGGAAGGCCTGGCGGGATATGGTTCATGGGATCACGAAGGGTCGGACACGACTTAACGACTGAACAACAACAAAGGGATGTTTTAAGCAAACACCTAAACTTAAGAAGTGTGAGTGGTAGGAAGTCACGTTTACACAGCCCAGCAACACATCAGTGTCCGTGGCAGACACACGGGCCGCAAATGTCGATGTTCGCTGCTGGCGTGGTGCAGTGGCTGAGCCCAAACTGGGAGTCTGGACTTTCCTGGTTCAATTCTTGCCTCTGCCATGAACTCCATAACTGGCTGTAGTGGAAGAAGATCCAGAAGACTGGCAGGAGCCAAGTGTGGTGTCAGCAGTAGACCCTTGTTGACAGATCCGGGCAGCAAGGAGTTAACAGATGAAGACTTGGACTTTTGACAGGACTTGGCAGCAAGGTTGGAGGCACATCTATTGGCCACGAAGGGTGTGCCTGCACAGGTGTTACCAATAATTAGGACTTTGGCTTGCAGCCCCCAGCTGTGATCCATGATGGACTAATGAAGGCTTAAGGATATAAAAGCAGCAAGATTGCAGTAGGGCTCTCTCTCATCCTGGCTTGCTGAGGGCTCTCACTGCGGTCTGATCCTAGCTTGCTGAAGGACTTCACCAGAGGATGGGACGCTGCTGCCAAACCGATGGAGAAAGGAGCTGGAGGAGCTGCTAGACACTCTGCGAAGCCAAAGGACTGCTGAGCTGGTGACCTTGGACCAGAGACTGGAGAAATCTGACGGAGAAAGCTCTGCTGCCCACGCAATGGCATCGTTGGAGCGTGGCGGGGGGGCAGACCGCCAGGGGGTGACGCGCGCCAACGGGTGACGTGCGCACCCCCGCGTGTCATCTCCGTGACGTGCGTCACCCGCATGTCACTGTCCCCCGACTCCAGACGCTCCGAGGCCGGCTCCCCGGCCTCGGTAGCGTCCAACCCCGCCGGCGGTCCAGGGCCTTCTGAAGGCCCACTGGTTCAAAACGGAAAGTTTTCTGTTTTTCGCGCATGCGCAGTACTTTTCTGAGGGCAAATGGGCAGCCCTTTGCCCTCAGAAAATGTACTGCACATGCGCGAAAAACGGAAAACTTTCCGTTTTGAACCAGTGGGCCTTCAGAAGGCCCTGGAGCGCCAACGGAGCCGGACGCTCCGAGGCCAGCTCCCCGGCCGGCTCCCCGGCCTTGAGTGCGGGTTCGTGGTGTTGGGGGGTCACCCTAGGGCGGGGGGGTGACGTGCACCCCCCTGCTCTAGGGTGTCACGCGTCTAGTGACGCTAATGTGCCCATGAGACTGGTTTGAGGGAGACCTTTGGGGAGAAGGAAGACTACTGTGGCTGTCTTATTTCTGTGGACTGTTTTGCAGAAGGGTTTCTGCTTTGGGAGATTTATAGTGTTAAGGGTTGCTGTAAAGCAATAAATTTTGTTAATTGTCCAGAGGAGTTCAGCTTTTGTTTTTGCACATAGCATCAGAGGAAAGGAGAGGGGTTATCAGTCGAAGTGGGCATTTAAGGGGGTAACTAATTATTTAAAGGGAACAAACTTGCTCCTAGAAGGAGAAGTGTTGGGTCAAGACAATTTGGTACAGGGGTACAAGGGAATATAGTGGCTCAGGAGGAGCCTGGGACAAGATACTGGCCTTAGGCAACAACAACACGCTCCCCCATCAAACTTCTCCAGCTGCACTACAGGTGTAAATCTGCAAAACGTGGTATTCCAGCACCACAGCGAAGCAGTTTCGGATGCAGCTCCATTGGCGAACTGCAGCTTGCAGGCCAAACGCAAGAAGCCTCCTGCTGCTTCTTGAGCTTTCTGCAGTTCCATGGGTGCTGACTGCAAAGCAAGGGCGGGGAGGGTGGCCTAGGCTACCCTTCACAAGCACGTCGTCCTAGCCCCATTGGCAGAATAAAGGCTAACGGGGACTCTTCCCATTATTTACAGAGAGTTATGAAGAATACCAGCAAATCCAAGGGCTGGAGGACAAGACGGGTACCAAGGCACGGAAGGGAAGCAGCGTTGGGTTGGGACTCAGACTGAAACCACAAGCTTGCTATACTCGGTAAGAATATCGGAAACTTTTAATCATTGTGTTTTCATTATCCAACAAACTCATAGGTGGCTATGAAAGAGGTGCAAGCCAGGGCAGACTCAAGCTGCATAGGAAAAAGGCTCCAAAGCCCACCTAAGTTTCCGCAGTGAGAAGGGAGAAGCATCAGCCCTGCTACCCTGGCTTGTCCCATTCTAGCCACAAACCACAGCTCCTCCAGTCTGAACACAAAATGGAGCTGCAGGCTGCGCCAGCAGCCTCTGCCTTGGATAGAACATTGTTGTTGTTTTAAGAGGACTTTCTGGGTGTTCAAAAATGGAGTCTGACAGCTTTGGCATTACTGTTTGTACAGAAAACATTGCAGCACTGTGCTAAATTAGTACCCGTACTCCCCACTTTTTCTGTTCTTCAGGCAGAAACGGGGGCTTTATAGACTCTTCCCAGGGCTCAGAGGATACTACCAGGCAGCTGAGTGCAGCACTGTGAAGGGTCTCCGAATCCCTTGAACATGTTCCTAGACTCCACACAGCTCACCGTCACCCTCACGATCACCTGACAGGGAGGGTCTGCAGTCCTTCTAGCTGGAGCAAGCCCTTGTCAGGGGGCAGGTTGCTGAAGGAACACAGCCACAACAGGAGGGGGCATGCAGGGCCGGCAGAATGAGGAAAAGGTTATGATAGTTCTCTGGGTGGGCCGCAGCACCTTCCCTCCATCTCACCCCACAGCAATGTTCTAGATGCCAACCCTGTGCAGGAAAGTATCAAATGAGTAGGCTCCAAGGTGAGCCTACAAGTGTGAGCTCCCCCTCCCTTGCTAGTAACACGCCCTAGAACACCACAGTGGCATGGGCAACTTTGGTGCAGAATCCTGGTGCTCAAAAACCACAGCACCACCAGACTCTAGCTGTGAACGGAAGGAGGAGGCCGATTTCCAATAAAGGGGGGGGGGGTTTCTGGTCCTTCTCCATGCCAAACCAGTGATGCAAACTCAAGAACATCTGCACAGTTTTGCTTTGTGGTTCAGAGGGCAGGGGACACCCTAACCCTGGCTGCCCGACACGTGTCTCACCCTCTTCATCGAGGCTGTCAAAAATGCACACTTGGAAAGCTGAAAGAAAGTTTATTCCTGTACAATCATAAAAAAAATATTGGGGGTGATATACATATTTATATGCCCAAGTGCAATTAAATTGGGCAAGAGAAGCAACAGAGCACCCCCCCTTTCCATCCCCCCAGATCAGAGTTGGGGGTCTGTCTCACAAGGCTCGAGAGGCAGCGACTTGCCGGCAGGACCACAGCTCACTTCCTGTTTCGTTGCTTCGACAAAGGTTCTCTCTGCTGCTGAAGAACCACATCATCTGGATGTTGCATTTTTGGACCAGGAGAGAAAAAGACTTCACCCATTTTTTTTTTTTTTTTTTTGCAAAAACCGCATTGAAAAGGAACCCACACACGCCTGGAGTTTTGAGACAGGACCACGCCAGCATGGGAAGCTGCTCCTGGTTTGGCTACTGGATTTTGAGATACTCTGCAGAGGTCTGGGAAAGGCATTGTGGTCACTTCCTCCCTTTGGAGAGGGTGCACTTCCACAGACAAGTAGGTGGTGCAGGAAAAGAGACGGCCGTTGAACAGGCCAGGACGCAGCTTGCTACAGAGAGGCGATGAAGTCGAGTCCGATCCAGCCCGTCGTCCTTCCCAGGTGACCGTGCGCACACCCACACAGAACACCAGGGGAAGAGGCTGCTTGTGCCTCAGAATCATCTTTTTGACTTCCAGGCCGCTCTGGAATATGGAGCAGTCCTTTTTTTATCGGATGGCTTGAAGTAGGAGTACGCAGTCACCGGCGGGAACTCCGCCTCTGGGTTCTCCGCCATCATTTTCAGCTTTGCTTCGATGGCCTTGATCTTTGCGCTGACGCTGTGGAAGGGACAAGAGGAGTGGTGCTTTCAACATCAGCTTGGCTGCCCAGAGCCTTAAGGGGCAAAACAAGCTTAATTCTAAAACAGGGTTGGGGAACCTATTTGCGGTGGGGGGCCATTTTCCCATAGGGAAAAGTTGTTGCGGGCCAGCCAGTAGGCCGGCCGTTTTTTTTGCCCCGCCCCCGCAAATTTACCCCCCTCCCACCCACCGCTCTCCCGGAGCGATCCAGTCCGCGCAAGCCTGGACCCGATTCCATTCAGTCCGGCCCGCGCGGGCTCGGACCGGAGGCTCCGGAGGCCGCACTCACCTCGCCCGACTCCTTCGCAAATCCTCCCGGCTGTTAGAGACATGCGCAGAACAGCTGGGTTGAGAAGGAGTCGCGCAACTCCTTCTCAACCCGGCTGTTTCTGCGCATGTCTCTAACAGCCGGGAGGGTTTGAAAAGTCGGGTGAGGTGAACGCGGCCTCCGGAGCCTCCAGTCCAAGCCTGTGCGGGCCGGACCAAATGGAATCGGGTCCCGGATCGCTCTGGGGGCCGGATCTGGCCCGCAGGCTGCCGGTTCCTCACCCTTGTTCTAAAAGGTAAACCCCCCACACACACAGGGGGCCCATCGTGCAACAAGTCCCAAGCAGCCCACAGAGTTGGAACCGCACTTCTTGAGAGCCAATGGCTATTGAACCCAGAGGAAATGTCAGACGTCCTTGACAATGTGGCACTGCAGTGGAGGGCAGGAGGGCCCTGACCAGAGTTCTGGAAGGTCTCTCTCCTGCAGCACTGAAGGCTTCAAGCAGAAGCTGGGTGGCCACCTGGGAGTTGCCTGCATTGCAGGAGCTGGTAAAGAACTCCCACTGTCTGCCTCATGACAGATGCTGGTTGGCAACACCACAACAGGTCATCTCAAGCATCCGCTTTGTTTCTGGACCCAGTTTCTGACCTCTTGAAAGCCCTATATAGGCTGGGTCCCAAACACCTCTGGGAGAGCATTTCCCCCCAGAGGTCCCGCAGGAGTCTTAAGATCCAGGGCCCTGCTATGGCGGTAGATGTGGTGGCTCCAGAGCCAGGGTAAACACGCCCTCTCAGGAGACTGTTTGCTTTTCCCCCTGGTTCCCTTTCAAAGACAGATGGAAACGCTTCACCCATCAGGCTACAAGGGATTTGTGGAGATGCTTGCTATTGGCACATGGTTTTGAATTTGGGCCTTTCCCAAGTTTAGCCCAAGTCCCACTTGCCTGTTTTGTATGGATTCATATTTCTACATGGCAAAAAAAGAATGAACAATCCCAGCAGGCCGTGCAAGCAGCGGGCTTAGCGAACACAGCAATGCATCTCGCTCGCAACACCTTGTGGCTGCACGTCATCCGGCTTACCTGAGAGTGGACTGGGTGGGCTCCATGCTGGACGACGGCTCCAGACTGATAGGAAGGATCTTTTCGTTCTTGTTCTGATCGTACCTCTGAAACAGGGAAGAAACAGCAGGAATTATTGGGCTGAGGGGTTGTTCCAAAGACTAAGGGAAGCAGAGGGCAACCAGAGTGGGCAGGCTGGCCATCCCCCATTCGGAGTGGAACGAGGACCACACCATTTGGACGCTCTGTTCGGACAGCATGGGGAGCCGCACTCACCTTCACCTGGGCATGGGCCCACCGTACCACCAGCTTCTTGGAGAGGGCCAGCTTGCCGTTGAGACACTGGATCGCTTGCTCTGCTTCCTGGGGGAGAACAAATGTCAAGAAATGAACCCTCCTGCTCCCCTCAGAGGGTGCTGCACCTGGGAGAGCAGAAGCCTCCCGGGTAACCCGCTCTGTCCTCTTGCTCAAGAGCAGGGTGCTGCTGGAGCATGTCAGAGGGGCACAGAGCGGGAAGGGACCGGACCAACAACGCTGTCATCTGTGTGCTGGAGGCTCCCGCCAGATGTCCCCAGAGCTGGTCGCTCTTTTCGTTTTGGTGATACACTAATTTGCCCCTTGTGACTCTGTGTAACTATCCCCCTCCCCCAATACAATTGTATGGGCAGCAGGGAAAACAACAGTAGTTACTTCTCCACAAAATAGTGCTCTGTGGGGAAGAGAGCCCAACAACAAGGTAATAAGGTCACAGATCAGTATAATCAAAGGTCACTCTCTGTTCTGCGACTTGGCAGCCGGACGGGGAAGCAGGGAAAGCACTTCCAGCAGGACCCTCTCCATGGCCTGGGACTGTGCTGCAGGCAGGGCTCGCTCGCTCAGGGTCCTGACGCACAACCTGAGCCGGTGCCACACAGTGGAGTTTGGCCAGGGCAAGGAGGAAAACCACAGCGCACACACCACCACCTACCTGCTTGGTTTCAAAGTTGACGAAGCAGTAGCCTCTGGGCTGTCCCTCCAAAGCACCCGATTTGTGGAAAAGAAAGTCAAACTGCTTCACCTTGCCAAATTTCTGAAGGAGCTTAAGAAGGTGGTACCTGGGGGAGGAAGATGACAGGGAGACTCTGGTCGACTCAAAGCGGACACGGTGGAAATGGAACCACCAACAGCCCTGTCTCAATGCAAGGGCCTCTCGTGTCACCCGGCATGGCTGGGCACAGAACGTGGTGACCTGGTCAAAAGGAAGAAGCTGTTCAAAGGGTCTGACCATCTGGTGCCCAGCTGATCTGCAGCACCGTGGCACTAGCCTGACGGAAAACGTGGGGACCCAAAGTCTCACAGGCAACAGCCTGTTTGCCAAAGTTCAGCACAAGCAAGGACATTCCAGGAACAGAGTCGCTCTTCCGGGCCAGGTCGCTGCAGATGCGTTCCTGGAACGGGAGGGACAGACCAGGGCCAGCCAACCCAGCTCTCCCCAGTGTCATGAGTGGAAGGTTCTTCCTAGGAATGTACGACAGCAGAGTACAAGGCGGAGTGCCCCCATCCTGTCCCAGGGGAGAGGAACAAGAAACCACAGCGCTCAAAACGACAGGAAGGTTTGAGGCACCTTCTCAGTTTAACACCTTGGGAAGCTCCACCAAAGCCCTTCCTGGGCCACGTTTCCCCAGAGACTATGTCCACTCCTCCCCATGCCCTAGTGGAGACACTGACCCTCCAAGAGAACCACCACTGCAGATTGACTAGCTATTGTCAGAAGCACAAAAACAACTCTTCTCCCCCCACAGCACCACCTTCTCCACCGATGGTTTCCTTTTGGCCTGAGCAGCTGGGGCTTGTCCTGTCCTTGGAACGAAGATGCCTTGTCGCCGGCCAAGAGGAACACGACTAGATTTCCTTTGCCAGCCCTGGCATGGTGCCTATTTTTAGGGCCTGTGCTGCGTGGCTGCACGGCAGTCTTGATTTCATCAGAATGCAAGAGGCGTCTTTCCCTGTGGCATCTCCAAGGAGCACAGCTGGGAAGCAACACAGCCTCCAAGTCGTTGAGCTTCAAGAGTGTGCCGGATGGGGGGGGGGGAAGAAACATTATGCCAATTTAGAGCACAACGTGACGAGCACACCAACCCCAGGCCCTGCCACGACAGTGCTCATACGTGGGCAGAGTTCACAATGTCCTCCCCCCAATGCTCGGCTCCTGGGGCTCGCTCACATGCGCTTGTTGTGTGGCTGCGGCTCAGGGCTGCAATCTTTGATCAATTAATTAATACACTTGATATTTTCTTAATCAACGAAGGCATCCCCAATTACAAGAGCCACCCTTTATTAAAAGGTTATATATTAAAAATAATTCTCATAAGAGAGGCACCAGGTTAGAAGAGCCCCCCCTCTTCTCCCTCACACAGGAGGGAATGTCTCTTCCAAGGTGACACCTGACAAAACAGACACGGACCATCAGAAATCCAAGTACGCTTTTTCCCCCTCCAAAATTATTGTTTGAATCATGCAAATTCAATGGATGCAATTACATTTCATTTGATTACTCAACTACGATTTCTTTAATTGGGGGACAGCCCTAGTTGTGAGAGAGCAAACTTTACAAAGGCCCAAGGGGGAAGATCAGGGAGGCCTGAACCACAGAATAACCAGTGCATGATGATGGGGGGGTGGGGAGCGGGGTGTGTGTGTTGTAGGCAGCACCCTGCACGCCAACACTACAATACTGCGGTGTGATCACAGCTTGATTGAGGTTTGTATCTTAATGGTTGTGCTGGTGAGCTGCCTACAGGGTCTGTGTTGGGCATCATTCAAATAAAAGATACCTAAAGCCTAGAAATGATCAGCTTGCTTCACAGCAAGGCTGGGTGCGGGCAAACATAATGGTGAGTTAGGGCAGCTCAGGGATTTGAACCCAACATTTAAGCCTGGCCAGGAGAGCTGCACAAAGACCAGGTGAAAGGCAGCCAACAAATACGGCCATGTCACGGGTGAGGAAGACTGAGGTCGAGGCAGGAAGCAACGAGCACAAGGCCGGCTGCAGCGCAGAACTGCTTTCACTGGCAGCACTCGTTGCTCTTGTGAAACTGCTGGGAGCTAGAAAGCTTTTTGCTGAACAACTGCAAATGAACCACGGACCTGCCAACAGGACTGATACTCTGCCACCCGTGAGAGAGAGAGAACAATTGGCGCATTATCTTAAGTTATAAGGAGGGAGATTGGGGGGGGGGGAGGAGAGCTCCTTGCAGATTAACCTCTGGATTCACCAGCCACAAGTATGCGTCATTCTCTCCATTCTTCACTTTCCAAGACTTCTGATTGCTGTTTACAAGGAATCATCACAGGAGCCCAGACGCGGCTTATAAGCCATGGGAGAACTACACTATGGAGAGGGAAAAGGAAACCAGGCTGTTGGAAATTACCCAAGCATCTCAACGGGGTACCTGGAATGATGCGCCTGGGGGGAGATGGGGGGGTCACATCTCTACTGCAAGCTGCAGCCAGACCTCGGCTTTACTTCCTGTCATCCGAGGCAAGCACGGGACAGCCCAGCCAAGGCCCGTTTCCTTTTCCTCCGAGTCTTCCTCCTGGCACCTTGAGAGCTATTCAAACACCAAGTTGAGGCTTCCGCTGAACAATGCCGTCCCAAGGATACGGGAATGGTACCAGCCACATGCTAAAGCCATTATGGCCGGGAACCTTGTCCCGCTGGGAGCCAGCAAGCTGTTGTCAGAGGCCTTGTTTGCCGAGTGAAGTTCATCAGGGTGGAGAGGCAGAAAGAGGGAGTGCGGACTGCCTGTCAAAGGGCCCCCAACGAGTGGGGTTGAAGGCAGAGATCAATGCAAAGCGTTTTATCACATTCATACGGACGGCAAGAAAGACACTTTGCAAATCAGCAAAGTAGGGCACACCAAGATGCCTGCAACTTGGTGACAATCACAGCAGTGCCATAATGCTAGAACTCACTGCAGCAAGCAAGACAATCTCTTGAATGGAACAAGTACTGTTTAAATGCTGGAATGAAATGGGAAAGTATACCAGGGTGTTTTGTTTTTTTTAAAACACTCACAGGGTACCGAAACCAGAGTTTCAGCTCACCTTCAGCTGTGGCTGCTGAGCAACCCAGAGTTTCTTACCCCCTACTCTCCCCACCTGTAAAATGGGAAGAGTAAAGGCTAACTTGAAACGGCTGTGTCAAAAAAATGTGCCAGATTATGAGACTTCAGAGAGGGCTGGCTAACCTCAACAGCCATATTTCAGCTCCCTGGGCAGCCCAATGCCTAAAGGGCAGCTCTTAACCGAGCTGAGTGACCAAGAACTGGGATTTTTCCTGTCCTGCAAACAGATCCACCAGTACAGCAGCTAAGTGTGGAATCTGTGTCCCTTTGTGCAAATCCAGCTGCCCGGACTGTCCTTGTCGTCCTCTCACCGCTCTTGGGCCTGAAACTTCACCAAGAGACTCTCCTCCCAGGCTGGGGGGCAGCCCGTCAGCTGAACACCGTCTTGCAATTATACACCGTGACAAGCCACAGCAATATAAACACGGGGCACAAAATGGTAATTAATGCAAAACCAAGAAGAGGCCAGCAAGCGCAGCCCTGAACGACTCGCCTGAAGAGGGCATTACATTAATGACGGACTCCACTTAGAGGCACGATTAGGACTCTGCCCGGCTGAAAGGAACGGCACTTGGAACAAAAAGCCCAAGGCACTTGCCGAAACACAAGGAGCTGGCAAAAATTGCTTCCACAGCTGAGAGCCACACAATATCCGGGCGCTAAAACAAGAGCAGCCACTTGGAATGCATCAATCGGAGATTGTTTTGTAAAGCCGGAGGGGGAAAGGCAGCGACCAGAATCCCAGCCCGGTGCATCTAATATCCCTCCGAGCAATCAAGCTCTCCTCCCTTGGCGTTTAATTGCCCCACTTCAACTTGCTCAAATGTGTTAGCACGCAATTTAAACGTGCTAATCATCTGGAGGCCAAGGGAATGTCAAACGCACACACTTAACATTTGCTGTCACCAGAAAAGGAACCGGGGCACACGCAGCTGCGGCTATTAGAGGCCGTTAGCACAAAGCCGGCACTGTCTTGGGCCCGTTGCACCTCAAGGGCCACCAGAGGCCCTGCCATGACTGCTCAAGGGCATCCCCCTTTGCTCTCCCGTCGGGATAACAAAGGCATGGACTAAAGAGGAGCTGCTTGGTGCAGGAGACAAGGAAAGGCTCTTATGACAGGATGTGGACTCAAGGACCAGCCTGAAGGCAAGGGAGCCTATCTGGCTCCCTCTCACTCAGGGCCTTTCGAGGGAGACACCCCAAGAAGAGCAACTGCAGTGATGTACAGTTCCTGTTAATCAGAGACCCAATGAGCAGTACCAGGAAGGCACGGTGTGCTCCCCTGTCCTCTCGCACCATTGCTGCTCACTCACTCTGTAATCTTGGGGTCGAGGTTCCCGATCCAGAGGCGATGCCCATCCTGCAGGGCTCCCTCAGACAGAATGGATGCGTTCTCCAGGCGCAGGCTCTGCGTGGGAGGCACTGCGGCCGCCATCCGCACCTGAGAGGAAGGAGACAAGGGAGAGGGATCGGTTGGGGAAGGGGCAAGCGGGAACTCAGCCTGTGGTCAGGAGAGGGAAAGAGCCGGGTCATGTCACAAGACAGCGCAAACACGAACACCGAAAAGTCATCTCGGCTACATCCCCGCTTCCGGTGCCAAGCCTCCGCTCTGGAGCACACCAGCGGAATGCCCTGCCGTGGCGCAGGGCCTGCAGGAGTGATCTGCAAGGCCAGGGTCTCTGGACACAACCCCCTTGCCTAGAAAAGCACATTGGGCAGGGAACTGGTGTGACACAGAGGCGGCCAAGAGACCGAGCTGCAGATTGGGACCTCACCAGTTGTGCCAGGAGTTCTCACGAGGCGGCCTTAGGCAAGAGCCAAGCCCCTCCCTCCCAGCTGCAATACTTGCCTCCCCTTGCAGGCTTGCCATAAGGATTATGTCAAGATATCACATATATGCAGAACCAGGGCGATTACTACGCTTCCCGATTCACATCCAGCCTCTATTTGCTCACCCCCAATGCACACGTACCCATCCTGCAATATGGGGAGAAGGAGACAGGTCCGCTACAACTGCTCCTCTCCACTGTCAATGTTTACAGATTGTAAGGCCCTCAGGGTAGGGAGCTGCTTCGTCTCGCTTAGGGGAGACGGTCAAAGGAACGCACATCACGCAGAGCCAGAAAATAATCGGAGTGCCATCAGCAGCCTGTACCTCGGTCTAGAGCCCTGTAGTTAAAGGCCTGACCACTCGCTCAGGGCTTTTGTGAAATTGGCAGCCAAGAAGGACCAGGTACAGGGGATGGGAACAATCCCTGCCCGAGACCCTGGGCAGCAGCTACCAGTAGACTGTGTGGGCTGTTAAACCGAGGGACCACGCGTGCGTCCACTTCTTCAGGTTGCTCAAGGCAGTAGAAATGGTTCTTTCCCCTCCTTTTATCTGCATGAAAGCGCAAGAGAACCAAGAGCGCTTAGTGAGTCTTCCCAGTTCCAGCCCAACACTCTAATATCATTTTGCAAAGCACTTCAAGTGCGTTACCTTGATGGAATCCTTACAACAACCCTGTAAGGTAAGGATTATTGTCCCCATATTGCTGATGAGGAAGGCAAAGGCCAATGGGGAGGGGTCTTCCTAAGGCCACTGAGTGAGTTCATGACAGGGCAAAGTTCAAACCAAGGAAGTCCTGATTCACAGTTTAGTCTCTGATCCATTATGCTCCTCCAGCTCCCTAGTTAAATAAATATGAATTTATTATATCCATGCCCTGCTTATCAGACAAGATCAGCTCCCAAAGCGATCGCAACCATTAAAACATTTTAAAGGTGGCTGGGAGCTAATCTTGCTGAATGGACTAAAAATGACTGGTAGGGGTGATGTTCTTATACTGTGTCTTTCCAAGAGTGTCATTTTCCTGCTTTGAGAGCTTGCTTACTGAAAGGTGGAGAACATCATTTTAAAGAAATAAATATGGTGAACATTTACTATGCACTTTCCAGGCACTGTGCAAACAAGCAAACAAACAAACCAGAACACAGACTGTGCTCATAAGACATAAGAGATGGTGTGGCCTGGTTACTGAATTGACTGAGCTGTGAATATGTTGTTCCCCAGTTCAAGCCTTGCCTCTGTCACAGGGCCGCCCAAAGCTGACGGAAATGATTCATGTCAATTACTTTTCCGTCATGGTGCCACCTTGGAAATTCCTGGAGACCCGGTTTCAAGCTCCAGGGTTGCTTTCAGGCAGAGGCGTAGTTGGGGGGGGGGGGCAGGTGCAGAACTCTCAAGGGGTGCAGAGCTCGCTGCAAATTTCGTGGCGCTGCGGCGGCATAGCGCCCACTCCGGAGTTCAAGGAGTTGCCATACAGCCCACACAGTCTTAGCAGAGCCCACATAGTCTACTGGTAGCTGCTGCCCAGGGTCTCGGGCAAGGATTGTTCCCATCCCCTGTACCTGGTCCTTCTTGGCTGCCAATTTCACAAAAGCCCTGAGCGAGTGGTCAGGCCTTTAACTACAGGGCTCTAGACCGAGGTACAGGCTGCTGATGGCACTCCGATTATTTTCTGGCTCTGCGTGATGTGCGTTCCTTTGACCGTCTCGCTGCAGCTCCCTACCCTGAGGGCCTTACAATCTGTAAACATCGACAGTGGAGAGGAGCTGTTGTAGCAGACCTGTCTCCTTCTCCCCATATTGCAGGATGGGTACGTGTGCATTGGGGGTGAGCAAATAGAACCTGGATGTGAAGCGTAGTAATCGCCTGGTTCTGCATATATGTGATATCTTGACATAATCCTTATGTGGCGAGCTCAAGGAGTGGGTTTGGCGCACGGGGGGGGGGGGGTAATACCGCTTTCGGAATAGTGCGCACACTCCCCGGGCGGATTCCTGGAGGGTTCAAACCCCCCCCCATCTAGTTAGAACGCTAAGCAGGCAGTCTTCTCATCCTCGATCTACCCTGTCTGTAACACGGGGATAACAACTGGAAAGCGACAGACCCTCAGCCGACGACGCTGGCTGGCTGGCAGCGACTCTCCAGGGCTGCAGCCAAGAGTCTTTTTCTGCCTCGTCTGGGGGCGGGGCGCAGCTCGGACTGCGCCTCGGCCCCTCCAGGAAATCAGAAGGCTGACTTCGCAGGGCTGTTGTACGAGCTGGTGCTCGTCGACTGGGGGGGTCGGGAGGGGCCGAGCGGGGGGGGGCGGGAGGCAGCCGGGCGGCCTCCGAGGGCCCTTTCCCACTTCCCAGTAAAGCCGGCTCCGAGGGCCTGCCCGGGAGCAGCAGCGGAAGAGGCTCTGAGCACGGTAACAATGCAGGGTCCCAGCCCCTCTTCAAGTTCTAGGGGGTCCCCGCGCGCCCCTCCCCGACTTACCCGCATCCCCTCAGCGCGCCTCCCTCTCGATCCGGTTGTGACGTCAGACGGCCCGCGCCGGAGAAGGCGACGCGATAGTCACGCTGGCGTCATCAGTGCGCGGCAAGCACGGGGCGTCGATGTAATGACCGCGCGACAGTCGCTCGCGCTTCTCCCTACCGGAGCGTCAGAGAGAGCAGATACGGCTGGCGGGACTCACAGTCCGGGCAAAAGAGGTGGTGGGTGGGGCTTTGCGGGCTAGGGTTTTTGGTAGGCGGGGCTTGGAAGGAGTGGGCGGGGCCTCGACACCCCCCCCCCCGGATCGCCCAGAGGAAGGGACTAGTGGGTTCCTTTTCCCAGTGGGGTAGGAGGAGGGACTGATCCTGATCAGGCATGTCTACACCACTGGCACTTGAACCAGTCTAATTCTTGCCCTGCTCCTCTGCCCTCGGAAGTCTGGGAAGGGGAATGAATGAGGGTAAAAGCCTTGTAACCTTCTGGGTTGAGAAGCACCTGCTTGGCTGTTCCTGGCAAGGGGTCTTTCAGTCACAGTGGGGATGCCTGGCTGGGCACTTGCTCAGTCTGCTGAAGCAAGGCACCTCCCTCGGCCCATTGGGGTCTGTCCTTGGCAGCAACTCCACTGGCACTGCCCGCTCAGTCTACCCTAATCGCAGCTCCCCTCTCTCGGTTGTGTCAAAACAGCACTGACCAGGACGTCATGGCTGGGCCACTGAGATACCTCCGACAACTGCCCCTGCTTCTCCACTGCTCCACCTTGGGGGTTGCTAGGCCATCCCTGCAGGCTTCCCTGATGCTGCATGGCTACAGGGAAAACAGAGCCCACCGGACACTGCAGGCCAGGCACTTTGCCACCAAGAAAGTCAAAGGTAAGAGAAAGATGTCCTGTGGGGCTGGGACCACTGGGACTTATTTATTTGCATTCATATTTGGGGCCTCCCAGTCCAGAGGCAGGTCCAACTACAGTACTTCACTCCGTGGGAATCAGGGCAGTAGCTAAGTGGATCTTCTGTGTCCAGGGGCAGGCTACCCCTGTGTACCAAGTGTTGGGGAGCAACCACCGTGGGCCTTTGTGCTCTGCCTCTAGGCTTCCTGGAGGCAGCCATTTGGCCACTGTGGAAAGCAGGATGCTGGAGTGGAAGGACCGTGGGCCTGATCCGACAGGGCCAATCTTCCATTCTAAATGCACGCGGGATGTTGCTTCCTTCCTGTGCTGACTGAAGGGTTCTGTGTAACACAGAACTCATTTGCCAAGGGCTCCATTTGTTGGAAATTCCTTGAACCCAAGCTCTGGTGGAATGAGCAGAAGCCATGCACGTGCTCTCGCTGTGCTCTTGTGTGGCTCCAGCAACCCCCTTTTGGAGCCTGGGACTACAAGTACCAGAACTGACTCTGTGTGCCCTTTTTGCAGCTAAAGGGAAAGGCCCGGCCCGAGTGAGCATCAACGCCTCTCTGGTTGAGGAGATCATCAACTTGGAAGAGGTCAGTGAGGACATGCACAGAGTGGTTCATGGGCTGCAGGAGGATTTCAGCAAAAACCTGAGCATCAGGACCTCCCCAGGTGAGTAGTTTGCTCCGTCTGCCCCAGATGTAGACTGTCTTCATTCCCCGCCCCCCCATACCTGCAGGAGCAGGCATTGTAGAGCACGTGCTGAGTGCCAGCAGCGCTTTCAGCAAGAGCTTCATTCCCAACAACCCCCTCCACCTTTAACGGGTAGTGCTGTGCTCTGGCAGCCCCTTATAGGCGTGGGAGCTCTTGTGTGCCTGGGCTCTCCCCCTTCACGGGGCAGCTCTGGGTTCCAGTTTGCTCAGGCACTCCAAAGCTCCGCCTGGGTTACGGAGCGCACATGGCGCTATTGACAGGAGCACTCAAGAAAAATGCGTTTTTAGCTGATTCCTTGTAACGGGTGGCCAGAAGCTCACACAGTGCCAAATTAATATATGGAACTTGCTGCCATGGGACGTGGTGACTGCTATTGGCTTAGATGACTTTAAAAGGGGATTGGACAAGTTCAGAGGAACCTACCCAGGCTGTTGGCTGCAACAGCTTAACGGCACCTCCTGGTCAAGGAAGTGTGCCTTGAATACCAGGCGCTGGGGGCAAACAGCGGTGTGGGGCAGGTCTTGATTGTGAGCTTCCCAGGTATTTCTGGCCAGCCTCTCTTAGGATGCTGGCTGGCCCTTTGGGTTGGCCTGGCACATTTAAACGTGCTTTTGAAAAAGGGAGGAAAACGCTCTTGTGGCTCTGAGGTGCCTCCCCACATGCTCCCTGTGCCCTGAGTGCTTGACCAGGAAGGATCTGTGGCTGCTAATAGCTTCCTGCAGACAGCCATTGCAAGTGGGAGATGTCGGAGTCGCCTGTGCGAACTGTTTGCAGATGTGACGAAGGAGGGAGCTGTCAGCCCCCAGGCAGGACAGGTGCAATTGCCGTGAAATTAGCCTCTTGGAAATGGGGGCTTCACCTTTTGCTGAACAGTCACCATTTGCTGAAAACAGACATTGCCCTTGCCTTTGCAAAGCAGCCCTATTCGCTTACACTCGGAAATAAGTTCTGCTGGTTTCAATGGGGGGCGCTTACTCCCACGCGTATGTCTGCTCTACAAATGTTTGTCAACCACTTTTCAACCACAGTACTTAAACAAAGAGGTCTTTGGCACGGTGACTAAAGGTCTGTCTCACAGGGTGATTAAGGAGCTGGTAGTTGGAGGGTGTCGTTGCAAAGGTGGCTATCCGGGAAGCACTGTCTCCAAAGTAGAAACGTTCTGCTGGGAGGAACGGGTCCCCTTCCAAATTGGCCTGGGGTGGGAGCTGTTGGACAAGAGTGGGGCTTCGGTTGCTCTCTCTCTCCCCACCCCACCTTGGTTTCTGCTGGCAGTCTTGGCTCTTGTTATCTCTTCTTGGCCATCAAGCACCGAGCCCTATGCTTCTAAGAGCACGTTTTAACTGCTTCACGTTGTCTGTGTTCCCACAAGCTCTGAAATACCAGTGCCTACTGGTGCAATTCTGCTTCTTGTTTAAGGGGCTCTCGATCACATCACGGTTGCAACCAAAGATGGGAAGTTCCCTTTGAACCAGCTTGGGCAAGTCTCCCTGAAGTCTCCGCAGCTCATCCTCGTCAACATGAGCAACTTCCCAGAAGTAAGTGGATGCGCTGCTACAAACCGTGTCTTCACCCCACGCTGGAAAGATGCCTAAGTGCCTGTCTTTGCACCCCCTGCCGTCATTCCTCCAGAGACCACCTTGCCTCTTGACATTTAGATTGCAAGCTCTGTGGGGGTGGGGACGTGTCGTTTTCCACCGTGTCACTTTGGTGATGCCATATAAAAGACAACAAATGATTGCTTGTGAACCAGCCAGGCAACAGGCCCTGCAGCCTGTTTTGCATGCCAAATGCCCTAGGTTCAGCTGCAGATAACTTGGGCTACGAAAGACGTCTCTCTGCCTGAAACCTTGGAGAGATGCTGCGAGTCAGAGTAGGCAGTGCTGAGCTGGATGGATGAAATGGTCTGACTCAGCACAAGGCAGCTTAGTCCAATGAGGACTAGGAGCTTGTTCCAAATGAAAGCTGACATTCTCTGGGAGCTGAATTCTGTGCCAAGCTCCCGGGGAATGTCAGCTTTCATTTAGAACAAGCTTCTAGTCCTCTTTGGCTGCAGAGAGAAAAAGCGTATGGGCAATCCTTGCTTCAGTCTCATAAGCTAGAGTAAGATTTCTGCATGGTCTTTTGCCCCTCTGCCAAGATTTCCAGAAGCAAATTTCACCTCAGAAGAGTGACAACTACCAAATAAATGTGCAGGTCAGTTTGCGTTAACATGTGCAGAACCCAGCTTTTTTGCCGTGGAATATTTGGACCACCTGGGCACAGCATTGTAAGATTGCTCAGCACAGAACACACCCTTTGCCCGCCTTGTTGCTTCCCAGCCCATCACCCTTGCCTTGCCTTGCAACATCTGCAGTGGACACGGGAGGGGGAAAACGTTAGCAAGACGTCTGAAAATCTGCAGTGGTAAAGAACAGGCATCGTGCTAATCTCCCCGCTCGTTTTCACACTTGCCCCATCGCAATGTGGAACGAGTTAAACAGTTTAACTCTCTTTCCCTTTAAGCTGCTGCCGCGTGAGATCTTCGGCACGCAGAGCGCCCTCCAGAATCTTTCATCTCCTCTCGTCCTCTCTTTTGCAAAGTCCAGGCTCTCGTCCTCGCCACCCCAGCCCCCCACAGCCCCTGGAGAATTCGCTGTGGTTTTTTGATCTGCGTTGCCTCAAACCCTCAAAATGGTTTTCTCAAACCCCCCCCCCACTGTTGACTTTGGTTTTTTCTTTCCTCCTTCCCCTCCCTGCCACTTCACCAATACCTCGATCCTGGGGGGGGGGGAGAGAGAGAGACAGGGGGGCTGGAGTTTGCAGTTCAGTCTGATCAAAGCAGCCTGCGCCAATGTCACTTCCTGGCTGTGCTGGTAACTGAACTAAATGTTTCCATGTTCTGTCAAGATGGATTGCTGCCCGTTGATGGAGAGCTCCGGAGTCTGGTAATAATTATTTACTAATTCCCCCTGCCGTTTTTGATCTCGGCTTTGCAGAGCGCAGCTGCGGCTATCAAGGCGATCCGAGAGAGCGGAATGAATTTAAACCCGGAAGCGGATGGCCTGATCATTCGGGTGCCGATACCCAAGTAAGCAGTGCGAGTGCCCTGCCTCTCTCCTTGTCCGCAGTGGTGGGTTGCTGGTTCTGACTCGGCGTGCCCCAGATCTTGGTGCCGGCCAGGGGCTGGAGCAGAAGCCCCCCCCCAACTCCAAGATGTGTTTCTGGGAGTCTGTTCTTTCTGCCTTTGCTGGATTAGAGGAGGTGTTTTGGCAGTGGGTGGCTCAGACTCTCGGCTTCACCTCCCAGGGTGCGGCAGGTTTAACTTTACTTGGCAGCCAGAAAACAGGAGGGGGGAGGGGCACCTCTTAAATTCAAGATTTCATTTAACTGCTGCAGATTCCCAGCGTTGGTGTTTTCCAACAGCAGTTCCTGTGACCAGCCAGGGGGTGTCTTGGACATCTGGAAAACCTCGGCATCCCTTCCCTTGACTCTAGGTTCACATCACCTGGGGCTGCTGCACCCTGCCCTGAAAAGCCAGCAAACGTGGTTAAACTCCCAGGCAAGCAGCAGCTGTTCAGTCTCCCCAGCCTGCTAGCTCAGGTCCAGGCCACCGAGAGCTGGGGGCGAAAACGTCCCCAGTGCCTCGTGGCTGGACACTTCCGGGCGCAACCCTTTGCCCTGAACACAAGAAGACTTCTGCTGGATCATCTGGCGGTCCATTGAGTCCAGGCTCCTGCCTCCGACAGGCATTTCTGGGAAGTGCACAAGCAGGGCCTCGCATGCTGTTGCCCCCCAGGGCCTGGCACTCAGAGGAGCCTTGCCTTTGATCTTGGAAGGGGCCACTTAGCTACCCTGGCTTCTTGAGAGAGTTGCTGCCCCACCTGCACTTCAGCAGGTCAGCCTTGATAGCTGGATGGAACCAGAGGCAGTCTGCCTCTCAGTCCCAGATGCTGGGGCATCAAGCATTGCCATTGCTTTTGTGCCATGCTGGAAGCGGAATACCAGACTGGACAGAACTTTGGTCCAACCCAGCAGAGCAGTTAAGAGCAGGTAGCACTATGGATGTTGGGGAGGCACCTTAGTTCAGTGGAAGAGCCCTGTGCAGGAAGTCCCAGGTTCAATCTCTGGCAGCGTCTCCAGGCAACGCTGCCCGCCTCCCCAGGCAGATCCCGTTCCGGTTTCTGTGCCTCCGAAGCATCCTCCCGCTGTTGTCTGTCTGTCTTTCCCCCCCCCCCATTCTGAAGGAGGCCTGCTATTATCCTACTAATCGCTGAGGATTTGGGGTGGCTGCACAGCAGCTCTGATGGTTCACGTGCTCACAGGTCACCCGTCAGTTGGAATTACAGGGGAGGAGAAACTCATGGCTAGATAAGAGAGACGGATTTAACGGTTCTCTCACCGTTGGAGCTGGAGGCGAGACTGGCTGCCTCTGTAGCTGTTCTCCATCTTGGCATCTTGGCTTCCCTTCTCGCCTTTGGTGCATCTGCTCTGATGGCCTCGGTAGACTCGTTTCCCTTGGTAATCGGCTGTCCTCATGTTTCAGAACTTGGTGCTCACCTGGGTAGCAAGAAGCCATAAGAGAACCTTGGAGGAAGATCTGGGTGCCTGAGGGGCTGTTGTCTTTGTGCCTGCTTGAGGGTCTCCCGTGGGGGCATGTGATTGGCCGCTGTGGGAAGGAGGATATGCATTAAGCGCACCTTTGGACTGACCCAGGAGGGCTCCTATTAACAAAAAGAGTTAAGCTGAATTTGCAGCTACTGGCAACGGTTGCCAAGTTGAACCTCCCTATTCAGAGGCAGCCTATCCTGAATAGCACATCCTGGGGACACATGCTTAGGGAAAGGCTGTTGCCTTCATGCCCTGCTTGTGAGGCACAGGCTCTGTCTGTTCACACTGGTCTAGGTGGAGCTGTTTGGCCTCCTTCAGCAGGACTCTTCTTGTGTTGGCCCTTCTGCCACTTGCCCACGGTCAGCTCAGGTAGCCCACTTTCTCCTCCCACTTCTTCCCACCTCTCCCAGCCCATCTTGCCTGGATCCTCCTTCCCTGGCTGTCCCCATCTGCATTTGACAGGGACAGCTGGAGTGCATCTTTCCAGGGAAGCGCCTTGTCCACACAAAGAGGAAATGCCAGCGCTCAACTCCCCAATCATTTATCCGTTACTTCTTGCAACCCAGAAGCCAAGTTCAGTTGGCAGCTGTTTTACAACACGTACAACCAAACCTGTTCTGAAATGAAGCCTTCCAGTGTGTGTGTGTGTGTGTGTGTGTGTGTGTGTGTGTGTGTGTGTGTGTGTGTGTGTGTGCGCGTGCGTGCGTGCGTGCGTGCGTGCGTGCGTACTGGTCATGTGAGCGCCCTTTCAAGAACACAGCAATGTGCTGCAAGAGGGCCTCATTCTTCTGATGCCATTCTCGTTGACGTCCCTCTGTGGTTGTGTGGAACGCATTTCTCTCCAGCCTCTCCTTGGTGCTCCAGGTGGTGGATGCTAATTAAAGTGCACAGATTTAACAGCCCCCTTTTTTTCTCCCTCTGCTTCTTGTTGGCAAGAGTGACCCGCGAGCACAGGGAGAACCTGGCCACGCTGGCCAAACAGCTGACCAACAAGGCGAAGGAATCCCTGAGGAAAGTGCGTGCTGGGGCCATCAGCCAGGCAAAGAAGGCCAAGAGTTCTGTCTCGGAGGATACCATCCGCTTGATTGAGAAACAGGTACCTTTCGATTCATCGCAGGGCTTTTCTATGGCTCTGCTGGCACCTTCTGTTCTCCCTTACTGAACGTTCTTCCCAGTGAGCTGTGGAGGAGGCATCACCAGCCTCTTTTGCAGGCCAGCAGACTCTGGGCTTCATCCACTCCCAACTCTTTGATCACTCTCAGTTTGAAATCTTCACTGATTTTTAATTAAGAAAATTTTTTACCCGTCAAAATGTCCATCTTGGCGATCTCTAGGACCTTAAGGAGCATCCCACAATAGTTGGGGGTGGGGCACAGTTAGGGCAGTGCTTCTCAATTTTTTTCTGTCATGCCCCCCCTAGGAAGAAGAAAAAATTTCGCGCCCCCCTAATATAACTAATGCAATAGTTAGTGTATGCTTTGCGCCACTTAACTAGATTGTAGGAGCCTCCAGCGACGATCTACTTCACCGACGATCTCTTCCGGGGAGCAGATCGTTCCTCTGCTCCCCGGCGCGAACTCTGTAATGCGCCTAGGAGTGCTCTGCAGAGTTCACGCTGTGAATCACGCATGCGCAAGACGACGATTGGCAACATCGTCGTCTTGCGCATGCGTGAACTCTGCAAAGCGCTCCTAGGCGCGTTACAGAGTTCGCGCCGGGGAGCAGAGGAACGATCTGCTCCCCGGAAGAGATCGTCGGTGAAGTAGATCGTCGCTGGAGGCTCCTACAATCTAGTTAAGTGGCGCAAAGCATACACTAACTATTGCAACGAGCCCCCCTTTACGGAGCCTCGCACCCCCCCCGGGGGGCGCGCCCCACTATTTGAGAACCGCTGGGTTAGGGGAACATGTCCATTTGGGAGCCCAAACCAGCTTTCCCGCCACTAACCTTATCAGACTTGCAGATCTGAAAAACCTCCACCTCTGGACCGCTGAATGGTCTGGGAGAGGATCGCAATGTCAACAATGCCTCCTCCCCTTGCACTGACTTGATGCCGCAAAAGTCCTATGGAGCAGGTAGTCCATTTTTAAAATCAAACCTTGTATCAAGGTATCCCCTTGCATTGCTACAGATCCAGCAAATGGCAGACGACGCAGCAGCCGAGATGGAGAAGCTGTTAGTGGCAAAGACCAAGGAGCTCCTTGGATAGGCCCTGCGAGGTGGACGGGCCGGACGTCACCACAGACCGTTGACACCCTGCTGGGCTGGCACAGCTGCGAGCACACATCCTGGCCTTTTCCACAGTCTTGGCCCTGGCCAACGGGCTGGATAGTGCTGCTGTGTGCAAAACACTTAATCCTGGCAGCCTCTGCCAGCTCCAGCCATCAAGGATGGAATCCCCCCGGTGCCTGGGGACTTGGACTCTGCAGAGAGAGGGCTGCTGGCAAGGGAAGGTGGGCTTGCCCCGCAGGGAGCCGGACTGTCGCCGCTTTGAGCCAACCGCGTGTGCTCTGTGCTCTGCCTCGGTTGGGAGAGGGGTGGGAGCCTGAGGAAGCTTCTGTATGCATCTTGTACGTGAAATAAAGTCAGCTGGGACCTTTGAAGTGTCTCTGGGATCAGGTGCCTCTTCTCCCACTCTCCGTCCTCTGAGGAAGGTACTCCAGCAGGCATGGAAGGGGTGGGGGAGCTTGGTTGTGGTGCCGGAAACAAACGCCTGGGCTGAGCAGGTGCTCGGAAGCACCCTGGCCCTTCATTTCTCTCCCGCGCGCATCGCATGTGGTATCTTGCTCCTGCTGGAGGGCCTTGGCAAGCCTGGAGTCCTGTGCGAAAGGGAACCCAGAGAGGCACAGTGGCAGCCAAAGTGGTTGGGCATGCAGACTGTGGTGTCAGGTACTCTCTGCTTCCATTTTTAAAATTTAAAAAATTGCCAGGTTTCTCATCCATGTGTTACAGAGATGAGCATCAGATTTCCAGCGCTTAGGAACAGGACTCCAAGCCCCCCCCCCCAGCTCCTTGACCCTCTCCAGGAGTAGAACTACCAGGACAAATTATACAGAGTAAGAACAAATTGTGGAATTAAGCGAAATATTGAAAGTTGCTCTCATATCTGCGAGTTGCACCATGTCTCCAGGTTGCAGAATTTCAGGATTTTAGCTTTGCTTTAGCAGAGAGTACACAGCACCAATGATGTGAGCATGTGGGGGGGCGGATGACTTAGGGAAACGCGGGCCAGAACTGGGGTGTTGGGAGCCACAGCAGGCAACAAGGCAAGCTGTAGGAATAGGAGGCAGGGTAGGGGGAAGACGGAGGGAACACTTGCACTCTCCAAAAAACGCTCGTTTGGGATTGTGCCCTTTCCTTCCTCCACCCCCGCCATCCGCACAGACTGCGAAGGTGGTAATAGAAAAAGTGCAGATGGAGAAGCCTGCCTGGTCCAAATAGTCTCGGGGGGGGGGGGGGTGTTGGGTGGAAGCCTCCTCTTGCAGAGATGTGCCTTCGAGGGCCAAAGCCCTGGCTGTTGCCCTGCTGCTACCGAACATTATTCTATATACGGAGCGCTACCCATGGCACTCAAAAAGATGGATAGGACAGATCCCTGCCCAGCAGAGCTCAGTCTCAATAGTGACTGTGGGCAGGCGCCAGAGGCGGGGGCAACGAGGGCAGCAGCATCTCAGGGGTGGCCCATTTGGGGACGCGGGGGCTGTGCCCATGTCTTTGGTTGCTCTGGCACAAGCCAGGAGGAGCTAGAGAGATTCCCAAGCAGTACAACAGTGATGCTTTGCCTCTGACTGGGCCGGTTTGGGAGGAGCACAGCCTCTGCTCCTTTCCTCCTCCTCCTCCTCCCCCTCCCCCCCCCATGCTTTTGTGTCTAGGGGGAGAAAAGGACTTGTTTGATAAATGTCGGACTAGCTGGAGTATTGGGCTGAAAGCAATTTGGTGTGCTGGACGAGCACCGCGGGGCGTTCATTTTCCCCGTGCTTCATTTATCAAGAGAGGCGCTCCTGGCCAAAATACACAAAGCAGAGAAATAGTTGACATGTGAGGTCCAAAAAGAGAGGAAATCTTTCATTTTTCTCCCCTCCCAGACTTGTGTGTATGCCCAAAAGTTTAACTTTCTGCTCCGGGGTGTTTATTTGGACGCTGCGCCACTGAGCACCAGCAGGAGGGGGGAGCACTGGTGCACATGTGTCTCTACCTCTCCGGTGGGGTGATGGGCAGGAGTTGAGCGTCTGAAGTGGCTTCTTTTCATCGTCTCCCCCTTCTTCCCCACCCCACTGCTATTCCATGTTGCAAAGAAATGAACTGATATCAGGATGGCAAGAAGTCAGGTGGAGGACAGTTCCCCTGACCTTTTTACAGATATATTTTTTCCAGCTATTTTCTCTAGGATGGGCCCTGCCCCCCCTTCAAACACTGGCCTGCAATCAGCAACAATTACCCTTCAAAGGGGAATCATCATTACCCCCAGCCACCTACAACAAGATGAAGTGGGAGACGTGGAAATGGCAGCATGATAGCTTCAACTGCCCCAAATTCAACCCCTTTGCAGAAAAGGAATCTCCCTTGTCTGCCAGAGCCTTCTCCTCCCTTCCCTGAGCACCACACTGTGCACCACAAGCGGAGATCACTCAGATGCAGAAAGGCACATGGTTGCAGAAACAGCTCTAGCTAACTCAAGCCAGCCAGCCAAGCTGCATATTTTGGAACGCAGGAGGCAGCTTTGACTCTTCGCTGAAGGCCCCAAAGATTCCCCAGCAGTTCTTATTTTTTTTTTTTGTTTCTGAGCATCCCTATATATTTTCTTTATATTCCCCCCTTCCTGCCACAGCGCGGGCTCATTTGCATGTGTATTGCGTCTACCGCCATGGGTGCCGGGGTCAATTGAAACTCAAGAAAAAGAGGCAAAATTTTATGCAAAACTGTTGATTGCATTTGTATGTAATGAAATCATCCAATATTCATCCGACTCCGGGCTCTAATCTGAAAGGAGAACTGGAGGACAGAAGAGTCACTGGGAAGCCGTAATGAGCTTCTGCAGTGATTAAAAAAAAACACAGCTCTTGAGGACTCCTGACAATCCAGCCCGAAAGCGCGTCTAATCAACACTGAATATCAGAGGCTGGCGATTACGCGGTGGCGGGGCTCCCCCCCTTTCCGCAAAGCGCACTGTCAAAAGATGTATGTGCTCAGAAACCCTGTGACATGGCAGCCCCGCACCAGCCTGTTTGATACGGTTCTGGGAAGGCGCACAATCAGGGAGCAGGCTCCGCCGCCCTTGACACAAAAGCAATCGCGCCGTCTTCTTCTCCCTCCACCCCACAAGGGTGCCCCCCCCTTCCACGGCACACAAGGAGAGCAATCACCTCTCTTTTGAAGTGCAGGCTTGAGTTTTAACTCTGTGGAGGGGCCCCTCCTGCCTCCCCATGTCGTTTCATTTCTCCTGTCCGCTCTTCGTTTCCTTTGCGGTGGAGAGCGCTGTCATCGGCTATTAGCCGTGATGGCTGTGTGAGACCTCCAGCTTCAGAGGCAGTCTATCTCTGGATACCAGTTGCTGGGAAGGGCACAGAGTGGGGAAGGACTATTGCCTTCATCTCCTGCTCATGGGCTCCCTGGAAGCATGATCTGGCTGCTCACGTGTCGGGGCCCAGTGGCGCCTGTGGGCTGATCTAGCATTGCCCTTGTGTTAGGCATGATGATTAGGAATCAAACCTCCATGCACAGTGGCAGCCTTCCTTAGAGTCCCAGATGCTAGGAACATGCAACAAGGGAGGGCTGCTGCCCAGACTTCCCAGAGGCATGTGTCTGGCCACGCTCAGAGGCAGGATGCTGGTTGCAGCTAGATAGAGCTTTTGCAGTATGGCCCTACTTGTACATTGTGAAGCTTACACATATTCACGGAGGGCAGATATATTGCCAGTGAGTGGCCACGAGAGCACAATGGCCCCTCCACGTATGTCTTTGCATGCAGTGTGCAGCACAAGCAGCAGGGGAATGCGGCAGTCTTCGTGGCCCTGCTTGTGGCTTCCCAGAGACAGCTCATTGGCCACTCTGAAAAGCAGGGTGCTGGAATTAGGCAGACCTTATAGTGTTTGGAGATCTAAGGTGTCCCTGGAACTCCAGGCCAACGGGCAGGTCTGAGTGTTATCCCAGGCGCTACCTTGCGCATGCAGGATCATCACGTGAGATCTCACTGCTGCCACGGGACTGTGTCCTTTCAGGTTGATCTGAACTGTTGTAGCTATTTGGAACTGTTTCTGGTTGCTGCGCTTCCTGCTTTTATGCTTTTGGTGTTTGCAAATTCGTTGCAATTTGTTTATCCTTACTTTTAACCACCACCACCCCACGCTGTTTCAAGAAGAGCAGGACACACATTGTAACAATGAAAACAAAAGGATATAATCTCAGTACTTGGTGACCGCCAAGCCGTGAACGTCACTACTTTCCCCCTGGGCCAAAGGGCTCACTGGATGGCCTTTTTTTGGGGGGGGGGGACAAGATCCCAGCCCAAACTACCTCGCAGAGCTGTTGAGAGGATGAAGCAAACAACAGTGTGCCAATGGATTCCTTAGAAAAGCAGGATATGGACGGTCCCGCTGTGGCTTCACCGGTGCCGACTCCAGCCCATACACAGCTAGCAGCAGTTTTCTGCTGCAGCCAGAGCATGTGCTGGGTCCCTTCAGGAGCAGAACGCCTCTCTTGCTAGGGAGCCCTCATCCCTTTCCTTTCTGTTGCCTCCACAATTGTCTTTGCTCCAAAATCACGAAACCTTTAATTGTTACAGAAATGTTTTGCAAATTCTTCCAAGGCAGCCACATTAATCTGTTGGAGCAAAAACAAACAAAGTCTTGGGCCACCATAATAAAGATCTGTTTATGTAGCTTTTGTGGACTAGCTCTGGTCCTGGGTACAGCGGTCCTTAATGAGATCGACAAGCCCCCCCCCCCAACTCTCCCCCTTATTTTGGCCCAAATCACCTCCCCTCCCCCACAGCCTTGTGCAACCAGCAACTAAGTGATTCTGCAGTGAGCTGCCTGGAGCCCTCAGGAGCCCGACACCCCAAACGGCTGCCTGTACAGAGTGGGCTGCCCTGGGTGGGGCTGGCAGAGCGGAAAGGTTGAGGCTGCGATCCTATGCACTTGGGAGTAAACCTCACCGACCCAATGGGATTTGCCATCCCAGGAAACACGCTGCACCTTCGCAGGCTGAGCTGAGATCTGAGAGTAAGCCCTTGATTCAAATCCTCATGGGTCAGAGGTTAGTCTGATTGTGTGTGACCGGACCAAGGCATCGGCTCATTGCCTGTGTGAGGGGATTTGAACTCAGGTCTCCCCAGGTTCTGACTACTGACACCACCCTGGTTCTCTTATGCTGCCAGTGGGTAATGATGATGTGTGGAAAGCAGACCCCTCGGCTCCCACCCTGCCTCCCTCTGTGGGAACCCGCTTGTGACGCTATTTCCCTTTCATTTCCCCACACGGATTCCTCGGGCCCTGATCCTCAGGCGTCCGTTTCCAGCCAGAGCTCCCAAGTGTCCCAGGGCCTGTTTCTGCTGCTGGAAGTGAGCCCTCCCTGGGCCTTCCTTTCTGGGGAGGGATTTGTTGGAAGGCAGCTGGGGGACTTGGGAACGACAGCCTTTTGTGGGGGAGGAGGGAGGAGGCTCCCAGCAGAATTCCCTGGCCGTCTCCAGCCACAATTTCCAAAAAGAGCCCCCCAACTATTGCGCTGCCTCCTCCCGTCCCTAGAGTATTGGCTGTATACAAACCATCGCTCTTTTTGCTCTCTGCAAATCCCCCTTTGAGAGCCCTGCAATGCATCAGCCAGGATCCAGCAAATTCCTAAACTGCAGAGGCTGGAGGGGGGGGGGGATGGCCAGGAGGGCTTCACTGTTGGATGAAAATGTGGTCAGGGGCACAGGGAGGTTTTGCCCACCCACCTCAAATCTAGAGCATGTCCTGGAGGTGACTGAAGGAGGTTGGTGCAGCTTCCCCTGCCCTGTTTGTGACTGATGCCCCCACACACACACACACCACCACACACAAAACAGATTCCCAAGACACCAGGAAGAGTCAACTTGTAGTTAGCGTAATTAGCATGTTAGGCCCGGCAGTCTTTCTTCTTAAGGCTGTGGGCCAACAGATCCCCATGCAGCCAAGAAGCTCACTGGATGACCCTGAGCTAGTCACAATTGCTTAGCCTAACCTACCTCACAAGAGTGTTGTGAAGAGAAAAAGCAGGACTCCCTTGTTTGCACACTTCTCTGAGCTCCTTGTAGGCAGGTTAAAAAATAGGGAAGTATGCCAAGGGGTGGAGCCTCTGGGTTGAGGAGGAGCTGGGAGGGGCTCAGTCGTTTGGGGGGGAGGGAGAGCCAGAAGCAGCCCAATGCAACATTTCTCTACACACCAAAAGTGTGTCACTTTTTTGAAAAAACAAATAAAATCAGTGGGGGAGAAACAGGACAGAACCAACAGCCTTGTCCCTTGCATTTCTGCTCCTCCTTTTGTTCTAAATCAGAGGTTCTCAACCTGTGGTATGGGTACCCCTAGGGGTACGCAGACCTCTTGCTGGGGGTACTCCAAGTCCTGCCCCTTATCTGCCCCCATCAGCAGCTAATTAAGTGTTAATTAACATGGATTTTAAATTTTAATTATTTTCAGAGGTACCTCCCCCTTCTGTGTCTCTGATTTTGGTTTTGGGCTTATTTTTGTACTTTGGTGGGGTGGGGGAGGGAAGAGCCCCCCCTCTCACACACACACACAGTTAAATAAGACATTTTTTCACATTTAAAATTGTTTTAGTACTTTTTATTTAACAATTAAATACCTAATTACTTAATTGATTAATCCAATTAATTAGCATTTAATTAGCAGGGGGTACTTCAGAAAGTTGGACCGTGATAGGGGGTACCCGGGCCTCCAAAGGTTGAGAACCCCTGTTCTAAATCATTCTGCTAGGGAGCATTGTGTTGCTTTTTTCTTTTGCTGTGTCCATGTTGCTAATTTCACAACATATTTCATCGGGTTTGGGGGTTTTCAGTTGCATTAGCCCCTTCAGGTATCTTACGGACAGAAAGGCAGGCAGGCGACATATAAGAAGTGCTTTTTTAATAAGAATCATAATGCTGAGTGCATAGGAGCAGGACCTGAGAAAAAGGTGGCAACTTTCTTGTTCGTCTATGTTTGAAAATCACAGATACCTCCTGATGGGAACATGAGGCTTTCCTTCTCTTCTTTTCTGCTAATTTAAAGAAACCCTCATTCTAATTCAGGGTTCCAGCAGTAAGGAGATGGAAGGGGGAGCAGCAGCAGTCAAAGTGGAAAAGCCACCTTCTCTGTGAACAAGCCCACCTTCCGAAGCTTAATTTCAGAAATTACACAGACATTAATATATGTATGCACACTCCAGCACGCCCACGCTCCCTTGGAGGAGGGCAGGAAAGCCCCCCCATGGGCCCCTTCTGAGCCCCTTCCCTGCCAGTCTTCTTAATCGGCTTTTAATTAAGGGGAGCGACCTCCTTTGCCACTGTGGCAATAGGCAGGCAGACTTTTCCTGGTGGGTTCAGCCCCCCGCCCCATTATATCCAGAGTGTACTTGCTCCATCCCTCCTCCTCCTCCCCGGACGTAGCCCCATTCTGAAGCAATTTCTATAAAATAAACTCTCTAATCAGGTAAACGATCCCATACGGTGAATTACTGCCTTGCAGCTGCTCAGTAAACTTCTCTCTCTTTGGGGGAAAGAGGGAGGTGCGGCAGGGGACGCACACCAAACGTGCCCCCAATTAGAACCGAATCTGGGCTGGGGGCACCTCCGGGCCCACGGAGGAAGGCTCTCTTCTGCAGAGTGGCCTCACCCACATCCAGGCTATCATCCAGGAACAAGGCTGGGGGGGGAGGGGCATCCGATAACCCGGAGGGGCAGGTGGGGTGGGGAGCAGTGCCCTGTGTTTAGGTTCACGTCTCTTGTAATTTCCTGGCCTCCGGCATTGACCGTGACTGACGGACGGCTGCTCACGTCCGACTCCGGGCCACGCTTGGCCTCACCTGCCTCTTGCTGACCTTTCACCAGGCTGCTGGGACCAACTTCGGAGAGGGGACTGGCCAGGCGCTCCTGACTCACCACCAGGGCTAATCTTGAGGCAGGGGTCTCTGGGTCACCACTCTGTCATCTTTCTCTTCCCCTGTCCTGCGAGACCCGCCTTCAAAGGTGCAATATATGTGGTCTAAAAGCTCCTCTGAGCATATGGAAAATGCACTTCCTGCAACACTGAGAAACCACCATTCTCCCCATACATAAGAACATAAACATAAGAACATAAGAAGAGCCCTGCTGGATCAGGCCAAAGGCCCATCTAGTCCAGCTTCCTGTATCACACAGTGGCCCCACCAGATGCCTCAGGGAACACACAGCCAACAAGATAACCTGTTTCCTGCTGCCACTCCCCTGCACCTGGCACAAAGAAAACCTACTTCTAAAACCAGGAGGTTGCTTATGGCTTGTAACCTGTGATGATCTTTTCTTCCATGAATCTGTCCAAACTCCTTTTAAAGGCATCTAGGCCAGGTGCCATCACCACATCCTGTGGCAAAGAGTTCCACAGATGAATTACACGCTGGGTAAAGAAATATTTTCTTTTGTCTGTTCTAACTCTCCCTCCACTCAATTTTAGTGCATGTCCCCTGATTCTGGTGTCATGCGAGAGGGAGAAGAATTTCCCTCTATCCATTCTCTCCATCCCATGAATAATTTTATACATCTCAATCATGTCCCCCCTCAGCCGCCTTTTTTCTAGACTGAAAAGCCCCAAACACTGTAGCCTTTCCTCATAAGGGAGGTGCTCCAGCCCACGAATCATTCTGGTCGCTCTTTTCTGCATATTTCAGGAGGGCCACCCACAGAGTTTTCTGGTAAGACTCGAACACATGTCAGTCTTTCCCAGGAACTGTAGGGCCCTCATGCACCCTCCATCCCTGGTGATGAGCAGAAAAGGCTTCTGGGTAGCGCTGTCTCCAGGGAATTGAACCGAATTGGAACCCAGACCCCAAAACTGGTTCAGAGACATTCTAGTCTGTGCCTGTCTTGAAAGGCTTGTTACTTAGTGATGCCATTTGTATTCTAGATCTAGGATGAGCTAGGGTGGGCTTCCTCATGACAGCCCTGCGAGGTAGGCTGGACCAATCACTTGTTCTCAGCCTAAGGCAACTGTGCATGGGCATTTGAATTTGCCTCTTCCAAGACTGACTGGGGGCACTATCACCATGACCCCACACTCTTGATACACCCAGGTGAGGGCAGTACTCCATGATCAAACTGCAGAATGGCAGCCCTTATATTTTCACCATCATTAATTTCTGAAATAATAGGTACCGGGGCTGAAGCTAAGCTGGTAAGAGCCATGCTCCTGAAAAAGCAAGTTCACCCTTTCAAAACTCCACAGTCGTCACAAGGAGGCTGTTCATGTTCGGTGTTGAAGGAACACCCTCTCTACACATGCTCAGAAGTGCTACATCATCCACAAATTCCATCACTGAGACAGGCCTGGCTGGCACTCAGAGCTTCGAAAGCGGGCAGAGAGCTCAGTAGCACCATTCTCTTAAAAAAGAAAAAGAAAAAAAAAGGGGAGCCCAGAGTTGGGGTAATCAAGATTGCCTGCTCCCTTGACCTGTGGCATCTCCCTACCAACCTGGAAACATTTATGCCTCTGAAATAAATCTCTCTCTCCTTGCGGGGGAATTGGCTCGGCGTTGCTGGATACTGGGATCTGCAGGGCTGGCGAGTCTGCGCCGGAGACCATGATGAATATGATTGCTGAAAGCCACTTTCCTGGCAGATTGGGTTTCCACTCCCCAGACTTCCTGTCCAGCCCGGGCTGCTCCTCTCTTATTTGTGGCCTTCCAAACAATGTCTGTCGGCTCCCCTGCGTCTCCGGAAACAGCTGCCTCGCTCCGGCTTACCCTCTAGGATGGAGGGTCCAAAGGCCATGGCCGGCTGCCCTGCAGGAGCTGTCGGGAGGCTGCAGGGAGATGATAACACAGACCCTGGCTGCAGCAGCAGCCAGCACCACGGAGAGGAGAGTCCCCTGAACCTTGTGGGAACTGGCTGGCAAAGTACATAGAAGGGAAACAAACATCATGGCACTTTCTCCACAGATGAAGCTGCTTCTTCCACCAAGATCTGGCTTCTACCAAATCACCTCGACAGAAACTCTCACCTACTCTCTGAGCCTTTAAATGGTGATGCTGCCAAGGACTGAACCTGGGAACATTTCATGCAAAACAGGTGCTCCATCCCTCAGCTATGGGCCTGTATGAGGCGGCTGCCTTCTGCTGAGTCAGGCATCAGGCCATCTAGCCCCAAACAGCCTGCTCTGACTGGCAGTGACCATTGTCTGCCATCTGATCCTTTAACTGGAGATCCACTGAGCCTGTGACCTCCTGCACACAAAGCAGGTGATGACCACTGAGCCGCGACATCTCCTTTGCCCTGTCTCACTCTGTTGTCTCCCCTGCATCACATTTTAGAGCGCAAACTCCTTGGGGCAGGTACCTATAGTCTCACACTTTGCAAACTGCCAGGCACACTGATGGCCTTTAGTTGGAAATATTCTGAGTCCGACCTGGATTTCTACAAGCCCCCATAGCCAACATCACCTGCCGGTACATCGCCTCACTCTCCACGTCAACAACGACAAAATTATACAGGTGTCCCTCTCCCCCTTTTAACGACGGATCGCTTAACGACAATCGCATATACGATGGAGGTTCCCAAAGTGTAAACAAAGAATTAAAGCTACAGTAAGGTAAAGGTGGTAAAGGTGACCCCTGACAATTAAGTCCAGTCGTGTCCGACTCTAGGGTGTGGTGCTCATCCCCATTTCAAAGCCGAAGAGCCAGCGTTGTCCGAAGGCGCCTCCGTGGTCATGTGACTCTACTTGCCGCAGCGCGTAGCATGCGGCTGGAACACGGAGCGCTGTTTACCTTCCTGCAAGCGGTACCTATTTATCTACTCGCATTAACATGCTTTGGAACTGCTAGGTTGGCAGGAGCTGGCCAAGCAACGAGAGCTCACCCCGTCGCGAATTCGAACTGCCGACCTTTCGATCGACAGCTCATGGTTCTGTATTTTAAATGCAAATAAAAGAGCTGTCTTTAACTCTCTGTGTTTGTGTGTGTGTGTTTCTACCTCCATTGACAAGTAGAAATCTTGTTGTGCTTTGTGTTACACTCATAATAATGTACACTATGCCATTCATTCCCTATTACAACTCCACTGTGTTACATTGCATTACACTGTACTTACTGTATTGGTTTTACAGATTATACCACAATCAACCACTAGATGGTGCTGAGGACTCACTTAATGACAGTTTCACTATATGACGGGTATCAGTCCTTAAGCTGTGGACACCTGTATTCAGCATTTCCGACAGGCAGAAATGGTTCTGTCGAGCTCTGTAAGAATGTAAGAAGAACCCTGCTGGATGAGGCCCAAAGGGGGCCCTACCTAGCCCAGCATCCTGTTTTCCCCAGTGGCCCACCAGCTGCCCCAATGGGGAGACCCAGAAGCAGGAGATGGAGGCAGACCCCTCTCCCACCATTATTTTATTTATTTATTTATTTATTTATTTATTTATTTATTTACAATATTTTTGCCCCGCCTTTCTCCCCAAAGGGACCCAAGGCGGCTTACAACAAAAAAAGTATACAGTACAAAAAATACAATACAAAAAAAGTTACATTATAAAACAGTAAAAAACAGTTAATGAAAATTAATAAAAACAGTATCTAAAAATTGATTAAACAAGATGATTACAATTAAAACAGCAGCACCCCACCTGTACCAGCAGGATGTTAAAAAGGCAAGGGCTCAGAAGGCTTCTTTGAACAAGAAGGTTTTTAGGCCTCCTCGCCGGAAAGTGTCCAAGGAGGGAGCAGTTTGTAAGTCAAAAGGGAGGGAATTCCATAAGGTTGGAATTATGGCTCCCTGCAATTGGGATTCAGAGGCAGATCATGGCCAGCACACGACTAGGAGCCACCACTGAGGGACCTCTGGTCCTCCATGACTTTTTAAGCCACGTCCAATCCCCTTTGAAGCCACATAGGGGCCGTCATCACCACCAACTCCATAGGTTAATTATGCGCTGCATGAAGAAGCCACTCCTTTTAGTCTATCTGAAATCTCCTGTTTGCTGACCCACCAAACTCCGATAGATGGGTCGGCAGGAACTGAGTGTGCGCCCTCAAAGCTGTGCCATGAGCAGTCAGGAGTGCCCTGACACAGACGCGCGGCTGTGGGCTGAGTTAAGCATAGATAGAACATTTGGGCAACTGCCTTCAGCTGGTGGATCCGATGGGAGCCAGCACAGCCTGCCTCAGGACGGAGCATCTCCACTGCGTTCCTCTGAGACCTGTTGCCGGTTTGCTTAGGTTCGCAGAAAAGGAGCAGGAGAGCCGAAGAAACACGGAGGGGAAGGAAAGGGAAACGGTCAGTGTCAAGAAGCCAAAGTTGCCCCCTCCCCACTTTGCGCCTTGCGGAGCCTGAAAACCTGGAAGACTCTGTTGCTGTCAGGTTCCGAGACGGTGCGCTGCTGCCCCTGTGTGGCCCAGGCTGGACTAGCAGCTTTTTCTTCATTCTTCCCCAAGGAATTTCAGTTGTTGCCACACAGGGACCCCTGGTTTGCTTCTTATTTTTATCTTTAAATTGTTCTGTCCTGCTTTTCACAAAAAGAAAAACAAAGCAGCTGGTGCTACAACAAAAAATGTCAAAACCATCAAGAGGGGGGGCTCACCCATCTGGGTGACCCCTGAGCACTTAGTACTGGTGGCAGCCAGCACCCACTGTGCAATCAGGGAGCAAGCGAGGGGCACCATGGCGAGCCCAGTGCAGGGCACTGCCCCAGCCCCTCACAGCCTGGCACAGGCATGAAATATAAAAGCAAAACTTAAATGCCACTTTTGAGATGACAACATCCTCAGACAGCTCAGAAGAACAACCTCACTGGAGATGTGAAACCCCAGGTCAGGCCACCCCAAAGGTCTTCCTGAAGAAGAGCCCGGCAGTGAGCTCCTGCCTGAAAGCTTTGGGAGCTTCCTCGTGGAGGGTGTTCAGTGAGGCCAGGGCCACTGTGGAAAAGGCCCCGCTCCCCGCTGACTCTCCCTGGCCCTCGGTCAGTGAGATCACACAGCGCAGGGCCTCAGTCAGAACTAGGTGTTGAATGGATCATGCGAGGGGGGAGCAGCTCGGGGCTGTCTAGCAACCCTCCAGGATTGGTCCACAGTCTCCAGGAATGGCATCAGGCTCCAGGTGACTCCCACAAGCAGTCCTGGAGGCCTCAACAACAGGGCCTTCCTGGCTGACTGACATGAAGTCACGTGGAGAGCCAAATGTATCCGGACCTCGCCAACAATCTCCAGCAGCATTTTGTACCACTGAAGAACTCACTCCTGCTAATGCAAATGTGCAGTACACCCACCCTGGAGACCCATCCAGGCAACTGTTGACTATTCTGGGGAGAAGAAGGAGCCGAGGAGGGATACCCACTCTCACCTCTGCCTGCGTGCGCCATCCAGTCGCTGCGGTGTGAGGAACTGCACTCTGCTGCCCATGCTTGGGGAGGCAGGTGGGCATCTGTTCTTAGCTGCATTCTGGTGTTGAAAACAGGCTGAGCCTGTGGTCGTTGGAGGGTCTCTCACTGGCACAGAATGACCTCTGCAGGGTGATTTTCTAGTGTGCCAGCAATCCCATGTTCTCCACAAGTGTGTCTGCTGCTGGTTAATGTCACCCCAGTGGTGAGGAGCTTTTACAGGGGGAGAATCGGTGAGTGGCACGGGGGGGGGGGGTGACAAAGTATTCCTGCACCCAGCAATTTGTGGGTGTGCAAATCCTCCCCTGCATTTCTCCCCTGCAAAAGTCTTCACGTTACCAGGCCAACCTGAGGCTGAGAGACGGCTCCAGTTCTGCAATCAGAGAGGCAACTCAGCCTGCAATCAGAAGTGGCATCTTTCTTAACCCCCCCCCCCGACCAGGGGTAAAATTAGGGTTGGGTCATAGGGCAGTGGCCCCACGTACAACTGGGACAGGAGCATCCTATGTGCAAAGTCGCTCAGTGAGTCCAGCTGGCAGGCAAGGAATCCCGGGTTGTGTTAGAGAGGCTTCATGGCATGATGGTTTACACATTTATGGTAGTTATTTTACAGGAATCCTCGATGATCCTCCCAATATCCCAATTAAATACAAATGGACATATACTCTTTCCACTTATGCTGCAATGTCACAGGGTTCCTTCCCAAGTTGGGTGTTTTTCTTCTTCTTGCTTGTAGTTTGTGTTGCGGGGTGCGTGTGTGTGTGTGTGTGTGTGTGTGTGTGTGTGTGTGTGTGTGTGTGTGTGTGTGTACCATTCATAGTTCTTTCTTCACTCTGTTCCGTGTACATGCAGTTTATATCAATCGCTCGGATGTCTCTCATTTAGAGAAGGGTGTTCCTCTTCCTTTGCTTTGCAGTTACAGTATATTAGTAGGTGGATGACTGTTATTGGATATCTATATACCGCTTTTCAACAACTAAAAAGGTCACAAACCGGGTTTGCATAGCAAAATAAATGAGAAAAGCAGCGCTTTTCTTCTTCTGCTTTGCATTTTCGAAATTAAAAATTGTTGTGAAAAAAGAACCTCTTGGGATATATTGAGGGACCTTTGAAAGCAGTAAAAGGAACAGTCGCCGTGCTGCCATTTGTGACACTGGCCCAGGTTGTCCGCTGGATCTCCTGCTCCCCGCTCTGGGCAGCTCCTTCCGCTCTTAGCCCTCCCATCCTTTTCCTTGGGAACCGAACGTGTTAACTGCATGTTAACTGCACGCTGTCAGAGACAGCTCCTTCATGCAAATACTTGGCAAACACACAAAACAGTGTTCCCAGCATCATTTGTATAATAACACAGAATAAATAATGGATGGTTTACACCAAGGGGCCCCGTAGAGACCCAAACAGAGTAGGCAACCTGGCTCCAGGGGTCTTTGGAGATGTATTTCCGAAACCGTCACACGCACGCGCACACGCACACACATTACTGATATTTCATGCGTAAATGTCACAACAGTCCTGTAAGGTAGGCAGCACTGTCTGTATATTGCAGAGGGGAGGCTGAAAGAGAGAGGCCAGCCTTCAAAGAGCCACTTCCTGAGTTCACAGAGGAGGCAAGCATCTAACTGGGAGTCTCCCAATGTCGTGTAACATAACGGCTTAGAGCCTGTGCTGCATCAGCTGCCATGACTCAACATGTAGTGTGGGCCTGTGCAGTCTTACTCAGGAGTGAGTCCCCTGAATTCAACGGCGCCTGCTCTCAAGTAAGCATACTTAGGACAGCAGCCAGTGTTGGAATGGGAGGTCATTCCAAAGGACAACTTGACCCCAGTGGCTGCCCTTCCTTCTTCACGCTTCTGTCCATCACAGGAAAAGCTTCAGCTGATTAATTTCTCCTCTTGCAGCTGTTAAAGGCACAGGCGCCATGCCACAGGAAAAAGTTGGCAACCTTTTGTTTTTCGACCACGATGAAACACAAGACAAAACTGGAGTTGAGAAGAATAAAGGAACTGCCTTTTGCAAACATTGTTTTAGGTCTCAAGCTCCAGACTGAGAAAATGTTTGGCTGGGAGCAAGACACAGGCTTGGAAATGTCAACGCAGGAGCTTCTCTGGGTCTGGGGATTGCAGGCTAAGTGGACAAGAGCATTCCATGTCTTATAAACACTGCAGGCGGGTCAGCTGGCAGGAAGCATGTCGATGTGAAACACAGGCTGAGCTAGCCAGAAATGTCGGCAAAGCAAGCAAGCTGGGCTGGGGGTGTGTGTGTGGCCTCCGCAGCTCCAGACTCGGCCAAGCTTCTTCCCATCCTGAGGCACATCTCACCCCAGCCCCAGCATGCAGAGATCAAAGTACTCAGGAACTCCCTAACACCAGTGCCAGATCTGGGGCTGTTCCTTTTTAAATCGCTCCCGCGATTTTAAGAATAACTCAACACAGAGAAATTAGGTAAATAAAACTGTCAGCCTCTCATGGCTGGATAAGCTGCACCTGCTGAATTTCTGCCCAGCAGCTGCTGAAGATACAGACTCTCTGCCAAAAAGAAATGCTGGCAGCCCTAGCCTCCCCTATGATCACATATCTGGGCTTAGGCATTCTGCCTTATGCCAAATCTCTGCCTTTAATAGCTGTATGACAGTATGACAGACATTCAACTGGTAAAGCCGTCTTCCTAATTTCCGTCTTCCTAATTTTTTCGCGGCAGGAACAGCCATCCCTATTGAGTTTTTCACTGTCAGGTGAGCACAAGAACAGAAAGGAGGTGGTCTTGGCCTGAGAAGTCAGCACTAAACCTTGGAGCTTCAAGAGGGATTCCTAGAAGGCATATCACTGTTACCCACCGCTCTCCTGCAAGAGCTGTGTGACAGGCAGAAATTCAACAAGCGCAGCTACGCTCACTGCATCTTTGTGTCAAAAGCCCAGCGCCTCTTTAAGTTCTCTCAGTCGTGCAGTTGTTAAAGGCAGACAAAGACGTTGGCAGCCGGGCGCACTGCCCACCCTGCCACACCAAGCAAAAGGGGGCATCCCCCCACCCATCTCCCCCTCCATGGGACCAGCTGGTCCAATAGAAGCGAAGTCATCTGAAATCCAGGTGACGACGTGCCACGTTTGGGTTCATGGTGTGCAGAGTGGCAATGAATCCAGTGGTCCTTGGCTTGCCTTGAAGAGATAAGTGCTTAATCCACAGAGCTGCCTCTTCATTCTAGGGCTGGTCAGTGCCCTTTGAAGCGCCTACCAGCACCTTCTTGCTACAGCTAACTAATCACACAGCCCCACTAGCAAGTCAAGGCTAGGAAAACACAGTCTCCAGGCCACAGATGGACTAGATACCAGGCCTCAATCAATACACAAAATTCTTTGGGTTGCCAACTTCCTTCTTCTGGAAGAGCTCCTGTGCTTTAAGTTGCCAGGCAGGCTGAAATGTATCAGGTGAAGCTTCTCACATGGAAGTGAAGTCCTATGGAATGTTTCACCTCCTTCATATCTGTCTCACAATAGTTGGAGGTACAGGAGCCCTGCCAGGGAAACAGTTGGCAACCCTTTACATTCAACCCATTACCTGTTTGGCTTCCATGACTACAACTCCCCTGTCCTCAATAACCATTCTCTGTTTTGTGGGGCAACTTGCAACCCGTCCTGTCCCTTATACCCTGTGTGAGATTGTTTCCTCCAACTCTTTTCTCCTCAGTGCTTCCTTTCTTCCCCACTACAGCACACAGCTCTTCCTCAAGTCCCAGGTGCGAGTTCTATCACCACCACTGGCAACCAAGCTGACCTCTCCCTTCCGTCATGTCTGTTTACTGGCAGCTCCCCCTTTCCCCGAGCAGTTGGACTGTCAATGAATTTTCTTTGGCATGGCAGAGCAACAATGCAACCACAGGTTTGTGCTTCCAGGGGGGCCCCCTCTCTCCAGAGGCGTAAACCCTGCGCTATGCCTCAGCACCAGAGGGGCTCGCCCAAACCATCCTCCAGGCTTCTTTTGCTTCAAACATTTGGCTTTGGAAGAGGTCAGCCAGAGGTTTCAGCTCCAGCTTCCAGCGGAGAGGCAGTGGCATTTTAATTTGTAGGTAAGCGTGGGCCAGGAAAACAGCGTTCCCAAAACAGAGCCGGGTGGAAAGGTCGTTCAAGGTAAACACAGGCGAAGGCGAGAGCAGGGAAGCCTGGCCAGAGCTTCCAAGAAGCCAAGGCATGGAAAAGCCAGCCCTGCTTCCAACTCAGGGCCCGGAAGAGGGTGCAAAAGCCAGTGGCCGAATCACCACTCTTGAAGGGATGTATGGGGTGGTGCTCATGGTTTTATGGCTTTGTTATTTATATTATCTATGTTTGTTTGTCTTTAATGCCAATAATGGTTTTATTCATTCATTCATTCATTCACTCTTGAAGGAGACAAAATGAGGTGCCAAGCAGACAGTGCGCATCACACCAGCAGGAGAAAAATGGAACACTTCTGCTTTCAGAGGCAGTCTACCTTAGTGCCAACCCAGATACACACCACAACATGGAAACACGGAGTTTCCATTTAACGATTAACTCTTGGAGGCTGGATCCACACAAGGCCGTAGCTAATCCCTTTGTTTGAGTCACCTAGGCTGCCAGCACTGTTTTGGCCTCCACTCCCTTCCCTGGGGGGCATGATCCAGGCTTACGTTCCCCCTCCTTCCTTCCTTCTGTCTGTCTAGCCATTTGCATCTGGGGGTGGTGGGGCAGACTGGTACTTATGCCCTACACATGTTTTCCTGTTTGCCTCCTGCTGAGCCTGATACTTCTCAGCTATGATTCTTTGGACAAAAGTTTCAACGGCAGCAGCACCTGAGCTCTCCGGCTGATTTACGTCACTATTCCTGCGGTAGGAGAAGTCCCACCCTTGCACTACACACAGACACCCCCCCCCCCCATCTACTACCCCTCTAGGTTCTGCCATCGTCGATATCATTTGACAGGTTGCTTGGCTGCAGGCTGGATTTGCTGGTTATTTTTTAAGCCTCTCCTTGAATGGTAACTATGGCAGCTGCTGTGGAAGACAATGGACCTGATCTTGGCCACGATTTGGCACCAGTGCGTGACCATTGCTGCTCCCTCCGCTGAAGCAGAAACGGAAAAACAGTTCACACACATTTTCAGAGGTCAGTCCTCTGGTGTGGAGAGATTGCTAACGACGCCTTGAAACAAAGTGTTTGCAATCTGTACCCGTAAAAGCTGCCTTACACTCTGGGTAAAGAAATATTTTCTTTTGTCTGTTTTAATACTCCCTCCACTCAATTTCAGTGGATGTCCCCTAGTTCTAGTGTTGTGTGACAGGGAAAATAACTTCTCTCTATCCACTCTCTCCATCCCATGCATAATTTTATACGTCTCAATCATGTCCCCCCTCATCCGCCTTTTTTCTAGACTGAAGAGCCCCAAATGCTGTAGCCTTTCCTCATAAGGGAGATGCCCCGGCCCACTAATCATTTTGGTCGCTCTCCTCTGCACCTTTTCCCAGTTCCACTATATCCTTTTTAAGATACGGCGACCAGAACTGGACACAATACTTCAGATGCGGCCTTACCATCGATTTGTACAACGGCATAATAATATTGGCCATTTTATTCTCAATCCCTTTTTTAATGATCCCAAGCATGGAATTGGCCTTTTTCACAGCCGCCGCACACTGGGTCGACACTTTCATAGATCTGTCCACCAGCACCCCAAGATCTCTCTCCTGATCCGTCACAGACAGCTCAGAGCCCATGAGCGTGTATGTGAAGTTTTGATTTCTTGCTCCAATGTGCATCAGTTTACACTTACTTACATTGAAGCGCATCTGCCATTTTGCTGCCCATTCTCCCAGTTTGGAGAGATCCTTCTGGAGCTCTTCACAATCCCTGCTGGTCTTCACCACCCGGAAAAGTGGAGAAGGGGTCCCACTAGTGTCCCACTTCTCCAGAATGACGTCCTCCAGCCCTGAGACTTCCTTCCCTGGACCCTCCTGTATGCCAAGCAGCTGCTCTACCCACTGAACAACAGTCCCCTTCCCCCATTACAGGGTGGAGGAGGGTTTACAACCAGCTTGTAAGTAGCATGACCCCCTCCCCCGTTTCAGGGGGCTTTGTTTTCCTCTCTCTCTCTCTCTCTCTCTGCAGAGACACTCTGCCTCCTTCCTTAATTAATAGGCTTACCAGATCGCCGACCGGGACTCTGGCTCCCTTCCCCCCGCCCCGCCCCTTAAGGGCAAAACGGAGCGTCCCGGTCGGCGATCTGGTAAGCCTATTAATTAATAAATCCCATTTTGCCCCAGGTCAGATTTTCCCAGAATTCCCAAATGTCAGTGTGTTCCACATGTTTAAGGGACCCCCAAAGAGATATAACCACCTGCAAAAAAAATTCCCAGGTGTTCTATATACCTGTAGCATAGGCGTTGCATTCACCACTCATTGGGGTTTAAGGCATAACAAATTTGTCCATTCATTCCTATGTAAAGCATAGACCTGACAACACAAGATCGCAAACAAACACATAGTTGTGTTGTGCACACAGCTTCTGTGCTTTAGGATTGTGTAGGGGGATGTCCCAGTACAGTGTACCCCAAGTTACAAGTCCCTGACTTCAAGAGGTTTTTTTCTTATGACCCTTCAAATCCTTGAAATGGTGGAGCTTTAGTTGTGAGTTCAGCACAAAAACACTTAAACGAACATAGTTGTGTTCTGCACACAACTTCTGTGCTTTAGGGTTCTGTAGAGGTATGTCTCAGCACAGTGTACCCCAAGTTACAAGTCCCTGACTGCAAGGTTTTTTTTATGACCCTTCAAATCCTTGAAATGCTGCAGCTTTAGTTGTGAGTTCAGCACAAAAACGCTCAAAAACATAGTTGTGTTGTACACACAACTTCTGTGCTTTAGGGTTCTGTAGGGGTATGTCTCAGCACAGTGCACCCCAAGTTACAAGTCCCTGACTGCAAGAGGTTTTTTTTAATCACTCTCAGAGTTAGTTTTTGCAAGATTGTCTTGGTTCTTGCCCTTTAATTTTTTTAAGAGACAGGTATTTAAATGCCTCGGCCATCAAACATAATGGCAGCAATCAGTTATACATTTAGCTGCAGGCTAGTTCCTGACCTTTGAATGCACTTCTTAGTAGAAGAATGTCAGTTGAAAAATACTGTTTTACAATGATATATATATCTTAGCAAGCCAAATGTTTGTAACTCAAAAGCAACAGGCACCTTACAGTAGCTGCATGCGGCTGGAGACAGAATTCTGATTACTCCAACCTTCACCCCCTGTCCTCAGCATGCCCAGGGCTCAGCCTGGGGGGGAAAGAACCCCCCCCCCAGAAATAAACAGCTAAACTGAGCTCCCTGCAACAATCCAGCTAAAAATCAGTATATAACGACAGCTACCTGCCAGGTTCTTGCAAACACTCAGTTGAGGCTGGAGACATAATTCTGAGTAGCCCAGCCTTCACCCCTGCCCTGATAGGCTCAGCCTGATGAGGGAGGGGAAGAAAAAAACCCTAGAAATTAACATCTACATCAACGGTGGGGAACCTCTGGCCTACGGGCCGTTTCCAGACCCCGGGGCGATCTGGTCCAGCCTGCGCGAGACCGGACTCGGGTCCATCCAGTCCGGCCCGCATGAGACGAGACCGGAGGCCCCGCGCGTCACCTCGGCGCGACTCCTTCTGAAATCCGCTGCGCAAAACGCCACTGACGCCAAGAGATTGCCCTCAAGTTTGCGGTGGAGGGGTGCTAAAATTGCAGCCGGCCTAATGGCCGGCCCGTGACACATTTCCCCCATGGGAAAATGGCCCTCCACTGCAAATAGGTTCCCCACCCTTGATCTACATTGAGCTCCCTGCAAAAATCCTGCTGAAAATCAGTATAACACAGCCACCTGGCAGATCCCTGCAAACTGTCAATTTGAGGCTGGAGACAGAATTCTTAGTACCCCAACCTTCACCCCCTGCTAGGCTCAGCCTGAGGGGGGAATAGAAAAAACACACCAAGAAACAAACAGCCAGCTTACAGGAACAACATTAGATTACCCTTTAAGGACCAATGAGTTATTTGAGCAATGCCTTGAGTGTTTTGAGCAACGCCTTGTGTTGTAAAACTGATCACCTGCACATGAGGTGTTGGAAACAAAGTGGATTCAAAAGCCAGGGCCCTGGCCATGAGAAAAAAAAGCCAGAAATCCACTCACAAAGTATAGGAAATGATGCAATATGATGAAAATGGCTGCATAGGTCTATTCTGTTACCCATGTAACCCCAATGAGTGCTTTGAGCAACACCTGGTGTTGCTCCTGCTTACAGCTGTGTACAGCTGATCACCTGCACCTGAGGTGCTCCAAACAAAGTGGATTCAAAAGCCAGGGCCCTTGCCATGAAAAAAAGCCAAAGTTTCATTTCTAATTTCAGTGAGGAGGGGGTACCCTGCAACCAATTCCTGCGCCTCATTTTCCCTAAAAACAGTGATCTTTGCTCTGCTGGGGGGGGGTGTCAGTGGAGTGACCCTAGAACTCTGAAAATTGTTTTAAAAATAGTTTCACCTGTCTAATTTCCACAAAAAAATTCCAGAAAAATTGGGGGAAGCCCTTTTTTTAAAACTATTTTCTTTCAGGCATTGCTTGAAACACTCATTCGGTTTAAAAATTAAACATTTCAATTTTCTCTTTTTGCAAGGCTGACCGACAGCTTGCTTCTTGACCTTTGAAAGCATCTATTTGAGTCACCACTGGTTCTGACAGCCCTTCTGAGGTATGCAGAATGCGCATGTTTTGCAGTTCATCGTGGCTAGCAGGACAACGGTCACCCTGCAGTGGCACTGTGGGTGCAAAACACAGACAAAAGCAGCCCTGAAAATAAGCGGAGGTAGTTTTTTCACCCCCGGTGCCATCCTCACTTCTCGGGGGTGGAAACATATCCCAGTATATTTTTATTCACAGATAATAAATAGCACCTGGCTAAAAAGCAGAGATATCACCATGCCAACAAAAGTTCGTATAGTCAGGGCGATGGCGTTCCCAGTAGCAATGTATGGTTGCGAGAGTTGGACCATAAGGAAGGCTGAGCGCCGAAGAACAGATGCTTTCGAACTGTGGTGCTGGAGAAGACTCCTGACTGAGAGTCCCTTGGACTGCTAGGAGATCAAATCAGTCAATCCTAAATGAAATCAGCCCTGACTGTTCCCTGGAAGGACAGGTACTAAGGCTGAAACTCAAATATTTTGGCCACCTAATGTGAAGAGAGGACTCTCTGGAGAAGACTCTGATGCTGGGAAAGATTGAAGGCAAAAGGAGAAGGGGAAGGCAAAGGATGAGATGGTTAGACAGCATCACTGATGCAACGAACATGAAAATGAGCAAACTCAGGAAGATAGTGGAGGACAGGAAGGCCTGGCGGGATATGGTTCATGGGATCACGAAGGGTCGTACATGACTTAACGACTGCACAACAACAAAATTCTGGCTACGTCCTGGACCAATGTGTTGGTGATGATGTTCTAAAAGCACAAAGCTGCAGCACCACTAACTGCCACAGTTTTCCAACCGTAGAAAGTTTTCCATCCTGCAGGTCAGATAGAGGGATTGTTGCGGTCAAAGACACACACATGCACACCCTCTCCCACTGTGACCCTCTCTCCCACTGCCACCCCTCTCCCACTGTTGTCCGGCAGCCTCAGGTTGCAGAAGAAGCAAATCTAGTCAAATTGCCACCTCCCCTCAAGCCACCCCACCCAAATCCGTAGGATGTTGACACACATTGCCAAGCACTGTGCTTTTGTCACTGAAACAGAGATTGATGGAGATCATAGATAAAAGCGGAACAAATGTAGTCAAATCTCTCTACAGTATCTCTATGGTTTAAGCAGGAACCGGCTGTGTGGTTTTGTGAGATAAGTCACATTACACACACAGCCCCCCCCCTCCCCGATAAGACAGCAAAACGTTCAGCAATTAGAGGGGAAGCTAGACTGTGAAAGGCACATTCTCCAGTATGGTCCCGTGTGGGGCTCATGCTTGGAATTCTTGGATAGCAGAGAAAACAAAATAATAATCCATTGGCTCATCTCAGCCCCCTCATTTATGTCCAGCCAAAACCATCTACATCTTCGCCCCAATCCCATCATAGGTAAAGGTATCCCCTGACAATTAAGTCCAGTCGTGTCCGGCTCTAGGGTGTGGTGCTCATCTCCATTTCAAAGCCGAAGAGCCAGCGTTGTCCGAAGACGCCTCCGTGGTCATGTGGCCGGCATGATTCTCCTTGCCGCAGCGCGTAGCATGCGGCTGGAACACGGAGAGCTGTTTACCTTCCCGCAAGCGGTAACTATTTATCTACTCGCATTGACATGCTTTGGAACTGCTAGGTTGGCAGGAGCTGGCCAAGCAACGAGCGCTCACCCCGTCGCGGGAATCAAACTGCCGACCTTTCGATCGACAGCTTATGGTTCAGCGGTTTAACCCGCTGCGCCACCCGCTGGTTAATCCCATCATACCCCTCCTGAAATCCCATCACAACAAAACAAATAGGACGAACTTGCTGTCATCGCTTACACAACCCAACACACACATTTTGGTGCATTTTGGTGCCTTAAACGTTAGACCTATTCTTGGGTATATTTGGGGCGCTGGTTGGCATCAGTTTTGCCCTATCAGCTCTAGTTTTGGAGATACGGCATATGCAGATTCAAGTAGCTCCCTCATGAGGAAGCCGACAGCCATGGCTTCCTCACGAGGAAGCTGCTTGAATCCGCATATAAGGTGGCTATGCTGTATCTTCAAAACTAGAGCTGATAGGGCAAAACTGATGCCATTTTTTGAATCAACACCCCCAATATATATCCAAGAATACGTCTTAACTTCCGAAGCACCAGAATTTTTTTTTTTTGTTGGGCTGTATTATTTCCTCTCCTCCCTCCACCGGTTCCTGGTGTCTGTCCGCTCTGCACAAGGTTCCAGATCCACCCAGCCTTGAGCCCTAGCTGCGCATTTCCCCCAAATACCCCCCTGCATCAAATGTGCTCTGCACTTAATCACTCAGTTGCCTTCATCACCATATTCTCCATAGCTGAAAAGATTGGAGAATTGCACTTTCTTTCAAACAAGGCGACAATGAGCAGAAACACTTTGCACCCATTTTGTCTTGGAATATTTGGCTAGCCTGAGGAACTCACTACTACATGTATTTACCTGACCCACCTTCCATCATTAACAGCGCAATCCAACTTAACTTTTGTGCCGGTGTAACCAGCAGCGCAGCGAGAACGGGAGGCCCCAGAACGGAAAAGGGATTCAAATCCCCTCCAAAAGAGGAATTCAAAGGGGATTTGAATCCCTTTTCTGTTCTGGGGCCTCCTGTTCTCGCTGCGCCGCTGGTTACACCGGCAGAAAAGTTAAGTCGGATTGCGCTGTCAGTGCCACATATCATATCATAAGAAGGAACATGCCTTTGTTTAACTCTTTCGCTACTCAGGCAGGCTCCAGGGTTTGTAGGTACACAAGGCCAGAAGCACAACCCAAGGTCACTCAGAAACTCACCAGTGGCACTTCAGAATTGACTGGGTCCATTCAACCCTGCATAAGGCAGCCTCCCATGAATTGGACTGTGGCTCTCAATGCTTAGGACTTGAAGAGCTTTTCCCAGCTTTCCATCTTGTGCCAAGACTCTGTAGCAAAAACAGAATACAAGTGTTTTGGTAGGCAGTGTGGTGCAGACATGCAGACGTGTGCAAATCCCAGATGCTTGCTAGTGGTGTAGCTCCCTCCCTGCTTTTGAAAAACAGGAACATTCCTAGCAAACAAGACAGTGCCCTTTTTGGATCAGCTGGAGCAAACTTCAAAGTTATACAGAACTCATTTCTCAGACTGTGTGTTTATCATAACCCCCTAACAAAGTGAGTTAACCTATCTTCCCCTCCCCAAAAGGAGACGGGAAACTAGATATTTGCGTACTGGGTTGCGGCATTCAAGTTCTTTGTATCTACATTCTTGACAGTCCCCAGAACATCCAGTGCGAAGAAGTGTTCTGTATAACACAAAAGCTTGCTTCCAATTATCGAAGCACCAGCATGAATTTCACTGGCACAGCATAAATTAGTGAACATAAAACAGTAACAGGAACCTTAGTGGACCACAGCCAAATGGGTCTAGCATCCTGATTTCCATGTGGCCGACCAAGTGGCACAAGTCCCAGGGCATAATTAAAGCTTCTGGTATTCAGAGGTAGCCTGTCTCTGAACATGCAGCTTCTATCTAGAGCTAACATGAAGAGCAGCTGCTGGCCAAGTTCTTCTGAAAAGTCTACAAGCAAGCCATGAAAAAGCAATGGCATTCCCCAGTTTGCCCCCAAAGTTTGGTATGCAGGGATAGACTCACTCAGTACATGGAGGTTCTACATAGCTATCTGTCAATTTCACTATCTACTCAGCCTCAGTGAATGTTGGTCCATTCCATCTTTTAAAGTCATTTGTTTAAAGCTTTTTCTTCCACAAAAAACTGCCAGACACTTGAGATCTGCCACATTCTCCCTTCCCTGGCTGCTTTCACTTTGCAGGTAAGGTGAGGGAAGAAAGGGAGGGTCCTCTTGGTGGTGGGGCCATGTTTACGGGCTGCCACTGTAGCCAGTTGGGCACAGTGGCCACACATGAGCACTAATTAGCTGTCAGGTGAATTTAAAGACAGTTCTCCTCGCCAGGGGCTGGCACAGTTTTTCAAGAGAGCATTTTGACTTGCTGGCACTCGCATTTCCCAGTTACATGGGATGCTTTATTGTTTCTTTGCTGCTGTTGGGAATCTTGTGGGGTTTTTGTTGTTGTTGTTATGACTGCATTAATAGGGCTTTTTAAAGGATATTGTGAAAATTTTATGAATGTATTTCTGGGCGTAGCTCTGTTGGCTGTTAAGCAGCATAGAAGTAGCTCAGCATGATCCCTTGAAAGTACAGAATTTGCAATGCATAGATGGGCGTGGCGTGGCTCCTGCCTGACCCTGTAACTCCTGGGGTGCCCATAGGGAGGAAAGAAAACGAGGCAAGAAGAAGGACCCTGCCCCTCCCGACCCCGCCTCTTGCTTTGGGTCGTCCCAACATGCCTGTTTCAAACCTTTTTTTGCATATGGAGCTGACTCAGGCAGGGGAGCCAAAGAAGAGGGCAGGTTGGGGGCACCCCCTGCTCAAGGCAGCTGTGGGAGGAGCTGGTCTTCTCACTCCACATGCCCGCTTCTCCGGGCTGCAGCAGAGAATCTACAGCATGTGGTTCTCTTCCCCCACCACCCACCCATTTTTTTGTCTTATTTGTGTTTTCCTTTTCTCAGCTTGATTGTTTCATGTTTTCTAGCCCTGTGTCCAGTGGCGAGTAGTCCCACCGGTTGCCAAAGTAGATAAGGCAGAGGAATTTTTGTTTCTGACTTGAGACTTATTGGCTCCTGAGGCTGAAAATTCAAATGGCACCTGCTCCACCCACTCCAATTAACATGGGACCCAAACCACTAGGAAGCTCCTCTGCACCCCACAGAAATGCACAAGAGCCAGCTGTACAAGACTAACATAGGAGAACATCCCAGAGGATGACTCTCGCTGATAAAAATGGCAACTTATTATAGGTCAGTTCCTAGTGGGAGGTGGACCTCCCCGCACAACTTATTACTTAGCAGGTGTGGCAGTAAAATGAAGGGAGGAAGTGATGGAGAAAAAAAAAGTCAAGCCCCCTCTCCAACTTAGGTCTCTCACCTCAAGGGTCATACTGTACATGAAAGGGGGGCAGATCTGTCCTTTTTTGAACACAAGGCACTACAAGCGCCTCTTTGGATCCCAGCTCTCCTGCGATGAAAGTGGGTTCTCTTGAGGTCCTGCTCTGACTTCTGCTTGGTTTTTACTCTGTTACATTCTCCTTCCTCTTTGCAGTCATCCTCCTGTTTGCACGGGAAGGTCAATGGAGGGGAAGCGACTGTTTATCTGTTTGGCAGCGCAGCCTCTGGAAAGGTGCCAGCAGGCTGTCACATGAAAACCAAGCCTCTTGGGTACATGGAGTGCATTGGGTGCTCAGCAAGGAGGATGCTCGCTCAGACTGAATGCTCGAGACCATAGATTAATCAACTGAAATTTGCAGACAGAGGTTCCTCTTCTGCCTCCCAGAGACAAATGTCAGCTATGCTAAATTCTTGCTGCTTGCATGACATCAAATGTAGGTTGCATTTGTTTTTCAGTTAGCAGTGCCAGTAACTCTGGAGAGGTGTATGTTAATCTCCTCCTAGCACGCTAGGGTCACATACATTTTTCAGTTTCTAGCACGCTCGCAATGCTCGCAACTTTTCCTTCGAGCTCGAAGCTATTAAACATGGCGGCCTCCATGCATAATGCCTCCATGCACAACGTGATCGTGGTGACCTCCATGCATGCGAAAGCACCTTGAAGTAAAGTTCGATGCCATTTTGTCATTTGTTTTTGGATCAAGCTAGAAGCATGCTAGCGACGTCACTTCCTGCTAGTTTCTAGTTGAAAAACAAACACAGCTAGAGGTGGGTATAGCGGAACACGCAAAGGTATTTTAGGCTGTCTGAAAGAACAGGGTCAAGGAAGCGGAGGGTCTGTTGCGTGGAGAAGATGGGGAAGTGGTGATAGACAAGTGAGAGAAAGCAGAAGTGCTCCATTCTCGTTTTGCATCTGTCTGAGTCCCAGACACAGTTGCACGAGGAATTGGGGGTATCATGGCCCAAGATAGACAGATAAAGAGATGGTAAGGGAACACTTAGCCTGCAATTCTAAACGTACTTACCTGGGTGTAAGTCCCATTGAACTCAGTGGCACTTACTTCTGAGTAACAAGTAGGCTTGTGCTGCTAGTTACTTAAATGAATATGAGCCCCACCAGGACCAGGTGAACGACACCCCAGGGTACTGACGGAGCACGCAATATGCTCTTGGAGCCTTTGTCCAGAATTTTTGAGCACTCCTGGAGAACAAGTGAGGTGCCCAAGGACTGCAGGCGAGAAAATGTCATCTCTACCTTCATAAAGATGGAGGAGGATCCAGGAAACGAGCAGCTGTCAACATGGTTTCAATACCCAGGAAGAAAGATCCTGGAACAGATTATTTAGCAAAATGTCTGCGAACACTTGGGAAATAATGGGGTGACTTCTAGGACTCTGCAAGGGTTTGTCCAGGACAAACCTTCTCCCTTTTTGATAGAGTGACTAATCTGGCAGACCGCGGGAACGCCTTGGACATAGTGTACCTAAATGCCAGCAAAGCATGATTTGACAAAGTCTCCTGTGAGATCCTCGTTGATAAAATGGTAACACATGTGGGCCAGACGGCGGTACTACTGTTCGGTGGATTCAAAGCTGGTTGAGCCACCATTCCCAATGAGTGCATCAGTGCAGTGCCGCAAGGCTCTGTCCTGGGTGCTGTTCTACGTTTTTATAAGTGACCTGGATAATAAGGGGATCCAATAGAGGGATGATTATCAAATTTCCAAATGACACAAGGTTGGGGGGATAGCTAACACCCTGAAGACAAAATAAGGATTCAAAATGATCTTGACAGGCTTGATCATTGGGCCTGTAAGCAACAAGTGGTTGCAGAAGTGCACATTGAAGGGGGGGGGGGAGTGTGTGACTTGGAAGCAGCATGTGTGATAAGGATCAGGGTGTCGACAAGTTGAACATGAGCCAGTAGCATGATGCAGCTGCAAAAGAAACGACCGCAATGTGGACTGCATAGAGTCCAGATCACAAGAAGTCACCGTTCCACTCTATACTGCACTACTCAGACCCCACTTGGAGCACTATGTCTAGTTTTGAGCATCACATTGTAGAGGAGTTGACAAGCTGCAAGGGGTACAGAGGTGTAGCCTTTGCAGCTTGTCAATCTCCTCCTCTACAACTAAGATGGTGAGGGGTCTGGGAACCATGGCCTGTGAGGAATGCTTAAACAAGGAGCTTGGTGCCGTGTTTAGCCTGGAGAAGAGGAGACCTAGGGGAGATCATGTGACAGCCGTCTTCATGTATCCAAAGGGCTGTCATGCAGAAGGAGGGGAGGACTTGTTCTCTGCGGCTCCAGAGGCAGGACTAGAACCAATGGGTTGAAACTGCAGGGAAGCAGGTTTAGGCTGGACATGAGGAAGATTATGGCAGCACCCAGGCAGGTCAAGGTGGAGGACACAGGTGCTCCTGCAGGCACCCTGGTGCCAAACCACAAAGGAGTTTAAAGTAAACTCCAGGGCTTTGAATGGTGTTCAGAAGTGAACCAGCAACCAGCAAAGCTCTTTGAGATTCGCTCACCATGTCTGGTCCCAATCTGTAACCTCGCAGCTGCATTCTTCACTAACAGCCGTTTCTGAACAGTCTCCAAAGGCTGCTCCATGTAAAAGGAAATGCAGTAGTCTTGCCTGGGTGGTTAGCAGGGCATGGCTACCTGTTGAGCTGAACTTGTTGAATGTCATTAGCAGGATTCGACGAGATGGGACCAGGAGCAACCCCTGACACATCCAAATGTTATGCTGAAGAAACGGAAACACTTACTGAGCCTTGTGCCCAGCGGGTGCCTACACATGTTGATTCTGGCTGCTGAGAAAAGGGTGTTGGCTCCCAGCCTTTCTCCTGGTCTGTTAAAAGTGACTCTGAACAGTTTTCTTTTTCTTTTTTTAATTGCATCCATTCTTTCCTCTTTGGAATTCACCTCTGGGGAAATGTGGAGGAGGGAACTAAGCCAAAATAAGGGGGGGCAAAAGGCTCTCTCCATCCCCCCCAAGGAGTGGGGAGGAGGTGCTGAGGCAGAGCCCAGGACTGGGTGGGTGTGGGGTGGCTGATGCATGAAGCACACACACACACACACACACACACACACACACACACACACACACACACACACACACACACACACACACACACACCAGCCTTAGTTGCAGCTTTGGGGAGAAAAGAGAAGCATTTGACTAAAAGGGCCACTCTTGGGAAATGGGTGGGAAGCATTTTCCAGCACAAGCCTATGCATGCTTACTCAGAAGTAAGCACTAGTGAGTGCATGCAATGGGAAGCATGCGGAGGACTGTGGCATGAATAGTGCCAACAATACGAAGGTCATACAGTAAAACACACGCGCGCACACACATACAAGAGAGAGAGAGAGAGAGAGAGAGAGAGAGAGAGAGAGAGAGAGAGAGCTTCTGAAACAGAGCCTTTGGATCTTGTCCACACAGTCTCAGGATTTAGGATAATCAACTGTTTTTTAATAGCCCCCAAGATGATCCAGATTCACAGAAGTCCAGTTCCGGTTGCCAGGCCAGAGCGGAGGCGGGGGGGGGGGAGAACAAATCTTGCATACCACAAAACATCTGCAGATCTGATTAGCGAGGCTAGAGTCATTTAGATAGGGAGAACTGCCTGTTTTGTTACTTTTCCAAAGTCTGTGAGACAGAGAAGGCTGCAGAGTGAACAGCCTCAATTAGACACTCCAGAAGTCCAGGAGAGAGGGGAGAAGGCGGGTGCGCAACTGTTCCTCCTCCTGGCTTAATTTAGGACCACTCTGCTTTCCACCATTGCCAGCTTTCCTGCAGTCCCATCACCTGTGCCTGCCTAGGACCCCACTGGCCACCGCTTTGGAAGGTGCCCTGCAGGGGTTAGTCAAGGTCTCCCCAGAAGATTGTGGTCTGCAGGCCAAAAGGAGCAACATGCACACACACCACATCCGTGAAGCCTTTTAAGACTGCAATCTTTTTGGAGTTTCACAAGATGCTGACAAAGAATTCTGTGACATTCTGAAGTGTTCAGAGCAGACAGCCTTGGACCAGGTGAGCTTTAGGGTGCTCCCACAGAAGGCACCACTTTGCATCTCTGCCCCCCCCCCCCATCTTCCAAAAGGCCACCACAGCATGCAAGGGTGTGCTTCTGCTTGTGGGATTTCTAGGTCAGGAGGCCATGAGGTTCAGAGCCGGGTGAATGAAATCTACTCCAGCTGAGTCAAAAGCCCTTCATCATCCCCTTGTTCAGCTCTGCAGGGGTCTCAGCTTCAGGGGTCTTTTCGCTGAGACTGAACCCAAAAGACCCTCCTGCTGCAAGCATGCAGCCCACGGACGTCTGCACTTAGCTCAGCTGCATGCATCTCTTCAGTGTCTCAACATCTCAGTTTACCACCACCACCCCCTTCCGGATTCAGGGGGGCAGAGTGACCACTGTGGGTGCCTGGCCCAGGGCTCGGCACAAGGGATCCCCCATTCCTGGAGACTCCAGCAAAGCACCACGTGTGTCAGCAGGCAGAGGCAAGGGGGAGAGGAGGAGGAGGAGCATGTGAGGAGGGAGAGAAGAGAAGGCTGAGCCCTTGGAGGCCACAGCAACAAGACTTGGGCTGTCTGTTGGAAGGAAGCGCTCCTGCCGGCAGAGTCCTCTCCTCCTCTCGCTCGCAATGCACCGTGAGTCCCGGCCAGCTGCCTGCCTGGCCTCTCCCTCTGCCCCTCTTTTGGCAGCCCTCCGGGGACACTGCCCCCCACTAACTACTACTGTTCTTGCCTGGCAGGACTGTGTCGTCTCCTCCCCCTGGTGATGCTGCTGAGCCTGTACGCGAGCCCTGGCGTCTCCAAGACAGGTAGGAAACTTCGCCCGCTCCTCGCTTGCGCGCAACAGAGGCAAAGCCTCCTGGCAGGCAGGCTGGCGCCTCTGGAGTTTGGCTGCCAAGGAGCAGCAAACTACGCGTCGTTGCCCAAGAAGGTCTCAGGAAAGCGTGGAAAAGGGTGGCCGTGGCTGACTAGGGGAGTTGGCAACTTGGCAGCCCCCGAAGCTGGAAGCCGCAGAGCTTTGGAATTCAGTAGCAACTTGTGGTTAGAATGGCTCCAACAGCAAGGGGGAGGGGCCGCTGACTCCAGTGTAACGGAGTCTTGCAGAACTACTTGCCTTCGCTCCACCCTTGTTACGCCTGGTACTGAAGCCGGTTGCGATTCTCTCTCTCTCTCTCTCTCTCTCTCTCTCTCTCTCTGGGTGCAAACCACAGAGCATGGCCCATGGGCAGGGCCATCTGGCTGCTGCCTGCCACTGGAAACAGAAGAGTGGGCTGGAGGGACCAGCAAGGCGGCTTTTCTGCTCTTTCAGCTGCTGGCTCTTGTGAACTGGATGCTCCGGGATGTTTCAGCTCCAGATCACAGCTGTGGGACACGTGGATAAGAGGCTGCATTGTTGCACATGTGCAGACTGTCCCCCTTCACACATCTGGGGCTAGGACAGGGCTTGCACTTGTTAGTCTAGTAGTCCCTGACTGACTATATGTCCCATAGGAATTTTGAGGTGGACGAGCAGATCTTGTTAGGGCATGTCACAGTCTAAAGGAAGGGGGAAATCTTGGGTAGACATCTGGCAACCCTGGCACAAGTTTTATAGGGCACCAGCACCATTTAGTTTTTGTGCTTGCAAAAGCTGTCATACAAGATGATGCCACGAACACTTTGTTTCACAGAATTTCCCCTTCCTTTAGGCATGCCCTAACAGGCTCTGAAGAGAGAACTCATCCACCTCAAAATTTCTATGGGGACTTATGGTTAGGGTCTGTAGTATCACATAGCAAAAAAGACCATCAGCAGGCAGCAACTGTTGAGAGTTGCAGCCCACCCTATCCACAGAGCTCAGGGTGGCTCACGTTTGATTTAGAGGCAAAATGCAGAAGACCAGCCATATAAGCCGCCACATTTTTTATGCCTGCTTTAGGACTCCTGTGAGGATCCAGTCCATGAAACCCTTCTTCTTTTCCCAGCCATGATGGCCTCCCGGTCCACCCGCTGAAGGGAGACACCTCTCCCTTCTGGTACTTCCCCTGTTCAGTCAAACTCGTTTTAAATGTTTTGTTGGATGTTTTGATCTTGAAAAGCAAGATAATGTTTGTAAAACATGAAACCCAAAAGGCACACACCCCTCCAGCTGATAAGCCAAGAATTCAAATCTTCAGGATTTCCTCGGCTGTTACGTTCAAGGGAAAGAAAGGCAGCACGTCCCTTTCTGCCCTTCCTTTCAGCCATTTCCTACTCTCTGGGGCTTTGTCCGGTGGAACCGGAAACCTCTCGAGGGGTGGGTGGGAGCACCCTTCTCTCCCTCCGGGGCTGGAGGAGTCCAGCTGTACTCTCAAGTAAGTGCCACTCTGTCATTCCTAGGAGATGAGAGAGTCTTGCTTTCTCGACACTCCCTGGGGGGTTTGCAGAACTGACCAGGGTAGACATTAGTAGGAACAAACGTTCAGGAGTGCTCCTGGCCCAGCCCTGTTCCTGGATGAACAGGTGTTTGCTGTGGCCTGGGTGCTTTTGTCCAGCGGAGGCTGGCATGTCCTTTTTCGCATCAGTCAGACCCAAGGATGGTTGACAATGTGCAGGTTACATCACGCTTGGACTACTGCAGTGTGCTGTTCATGGGGCTGCCCTGGGAGACGTTTAATGCAGAATGCTGCTGCACAATTGTTAGGGAAAAGCACATTACACACGTGCTTTGTTAGCTGCATTGGTTGCTCCTTTTTTTTTCTTCCACCAGCAGGCTTGCTGGCAGGGGAAGTCAGGGGGCCTCTGAGCACATGCAGAGTGGCTCTTCGTCACTACTGATTTCCCACTGCCAGCTACACAATGCAAGGCTGAAGGGGAGAGTGTGGGTGAGTGAGTGGGAGAAGACCCTCTCTTTTTACAAATGAAGCCTTCCTTTCTCCTACCTTCCAGTGGTTTCCAGCAGTTAATTTCCAAAACCACTACATGCGGGCAAAAGGAGCATTGCCAGGGGTCAAGGGAGCGTAAACAGACAAGGCAGATAGTTCTCTGCTTGCCAGATGACATCCCTGAACAAGCAGTTCCAGAGGCAGAACCCAGACTTGGTCCAGCTGCAGAGTTTCTTTCACCCCTTCCAGAAGCAGAAAACCGACTTCTCCGGGGAAGCCAGTTCCGCTTGGGGCTGGCTTTGCTGGACCAAGATAAGGGCTGCTTTCCTAACTGCCTGATTTATTAATAAGTCCATGCCTGGCAAGCTGTCACTCAGCCTTGTTGCCTGTTGCATTCTGCACTCCAAAAAGAGGGGAGAGAAGTCTTGTATGCTGCAGGAGCATGGCCCACGCAGAAGCCAGGTTCCAGCTGGAATGGCTGGGAATAATGGCCACCTCCTGTTTGTTTCTGAAAGGGCTATTTGTCGTTCCTTTCCTTGTGACTCAGTCAAACATTTAGAAATGACTGGATCATGGAACAGTCTGGATAATGCCCCTTCTTAAAAACCAAGGGCCTGGAATACTTTGGACTTTAAAAAATAAACCTTGAGAGGAAGAACGGGGGGGGGGGGGAGAGTGTTGGCATTCTCTTCTTGAATTAATCTTTCCCTGCCCCAGATGTTTTTGTATATGCGCAAGCAAGATTGTCAACAGCATCACATCCTCTGTACACAAACCAGCAGAGCAGGCTCAGAGGCTCCAGCTCAGGCAGCAGCTGGGACAAGTTTGGGTCTGGAAATGTGAGATCTTGATAGGGACTCCTTGCTCTCTGCTCATGGCCAATTAGAGGAGGGGGATAGCCCAGCACAAGACCCTTTTCACGAGGGACCCAAAAGAGTTTGGACTTGCAAATCATACAAAGAAGCAACTTCCACCCGACTCCGTTTTTAATCCTGCTGTTGCTCCGTGAAATGCAGCGTAGCAAAATTCATGCAACGTGTGTTTGACTTGGTTAAAACCTTTGTACATTTGCCTGTAAAGGCACTGCCGGGGCTGTCTTAGCAGAGGCATTCCCTCCTGTATCAGAAGGGGGAATTCCCTTCAGGTGGTGCCCGCCATCTGCGGTTGTTAGAAGGACTTCTGTTTTAAAAAATAACTAACTTTGCAAACATGTGTTGCCAGGTTCATCAGATTTGCAGACACTGGAGAGGTGAAGCTCTGTACTTAATGTCAGGTGGCTGCTGGAGTCACTTGTGGCTGGTTGAGAGCACTCCGAGGCCACGCTGAGAAGTGATACAGGAGAGGTTAGAAGAATGTTCAGTCAGCCTGGCTGGGGAATCCACAGGGCATCGTGGATTCAATCCATGGCCATCCCCTGTGGCTGATTTCTAAACAGGGAGGTGCTGAGGTTGAGCCTCTGCAGCACCTCTTTCATTTTTGGTGTCAGCTGCTGGGCAGGTGCACGGGGAAGCCGTCCAATCTGTGGTTGCCAAGCTGTCTTTCACTCCAGGGTCTGTAGCACATGCTTTCTGCCTATGTGGAACTCAGCTGCCACAAGATTGGTGACAGCCACTAGCTTAGATGGCGTGACAAGGAGATTAGGGAAATTTCGTGGAGGAGGGCAGGGAGAACTGCTGCCGGATGGGGAAATGCAGGAGGTCAGGGAAAGGAAATACATAACCAGATTATCTGCATGAACCCTGCAAGAGCTCATAGGCTTAGTTGTTGTAAGTTCCAGGGATGGATGGGGGAGGAAGTGTTCCAGTCTGGGAGCGTTGGAAACCAGAGCTAAGACAGAAGAGGACGATTTTTTTCTTTTTCACATTTATAAATGGTCATTTTATGTTTCCATGTACATATTGCATACAAGGAATCCAAGAGCTTTTCCAAGGAAATCCACAAACATTATTAGCCCACAGAAAACATTACTAGGCCAGCTTCCCAATGGCAATGGAATTCCCTGAAAGGAGAAACACAGCCAGCCAGACAAGGTACCTGGATCAAGGAGTTATAAAGGAGGCCTTTGTTTGCACCATGCCAAATTGTCCAAATTCAGATATACTTGCAGAAACGTGTTGTTCTCTAGAAATGATGCGTTTTGCATTCCCTGGGTACAGTACAGCATCCTGTTAGAGCTCAGCGGGGGTGGGGGGTGGTATTTAGGGCCTCTTGGGAATTACAAGACTGGGCAAGGAGTCAATCAGGGCTTGAGGTGTCATGTGGCAAGCAGAGACCCCTGGAAACTAACATTTGGGACTTGCAGAATTGGGAGCAGCTCCTGCCACTGGAATGCATTTGAGGATGCAGCTGATGGCAATGGAGGAGAAATGTGAAGGTGGGCTCCCCGCAGCTAGATTGCAAGTATGTTTAGGAGACAAAACATTCATTGGCTTCCTTTGCAAAGGGGAGATACACCTGGGAAAAAGCCAGGAATCGAGAAACTGTTGCTTGTGACGCCAGGCTCCCTTTTCTCCAGTCGTTTGGGTCCTGTGCCCCTCTCTCCTTTGGTTTCCTGGGTGTGTTTCATTCTTCTTGTTCTTATATAAACACTTTAATCTTTCACGTCATTTTATTCGGGCTTGTAAATAGCAGCTGTGGCTTTTGTGGCACGCCAAGCGAGAAGTGATGCAGAACAGCTGCTGCACGCCGGGGGATGCTGCCAACATCCCATTTTGCGGAGAGCCTGGCTTGTGATGTGGTCAGAGCAGGTGGGGCCAGGTTCAGGGCCCAACGGGGACCGGGAATAGGCCAAGTTGGTGGCGATGAATCATGGCAGTTCAACAAAGCTTCTAGATCTAGACACAGGCTGACTGTGAATGCCAAATGATGATGCTGGGGACACCCTGCTCCTGCCATTGCCCCCCAGCAACAGATATTCCACAATAGAATGCCTCACCATTGGCAAAACCTGAGCTGCCAGATGAGAGTGGAGCTAAACTAAGCTTTACTAAACCTGAGCGGACCTTGCCAGCTGATTTTAGTAAGAGCAGTGATCTGAATTGAATTAATAATCGTGCTCTTTTTCTGCAGACAGTTAAGAATGGGATGTGAATGGACACTGATGTTAAACTATGGGCAGATGCTTGTGGTTGGGGAAGGACCATTCTCAGGGGTAGAGACATCCCTGCTTTGCATGCAAAAGGTCTTCTCTGCCTGAAACCCTACAGAACTGTTGCCATTCTGAGCAGGGCATATTGAACAAGAAGGACCAAGGGCCTGGACTCAGTGGAAGGGAGTTTCCTTGGAGAACTTCTTAACACTTTTTCGTTTGTCTTCAGCCTTCTTTCTGTGGGAGGCAAAACTCCTTTTTTATATCCACCCAGCTTAGATCACAGCAAACTTCAGTGTTAGCTGTTAGATGGCCTATGCTGGCAGTGAGCATGTCCAGTGGGCATCATGAGTGGAGATGGGGCGGCAATTTCGAGGCTGCTGGTCAGGTGTGCAACAGCCCTCCGCAGGTCAGGCAGGGTAACATCACAGGGATGGTGCTGTGTGGCGGTGCCATGGCATGGTGGATTTCACCACCCTGATAATCGGTCATCTTTGACCCCCACCTTACCACACCTCATGGGTCAGCAAGCCCTGCATTTATCCAGCACGACTAGTAGCCAGTGACAGACCATGAATTTGTCCAATCTCCTTTGAAGGTTATGTGCACTAGTGGCCACCACCGCATCTTGTGGCAGGGAATTCCGCATACTAATAGTGCGCTGTGTGCTGTACCACCTCCTTTTGTCTCTCCTAACACTCCTGCAGATCAGTTTCATCAAATGACCCTGGTTCTAGAATTGTGAGAGAGGGAGAAAAATGTCTCACTCTCCACATCATTGATTGTGAAGCTGAATTCGGTCGCGTTGTTGCATCTGTTGGTAGTTTTATGCATGCCGTTTTGGGTACGTGCCAAGAAAGATTGCGAATTACATTCAGTTGAACCACCTCAGACCCTGAGGCTTGGAGCTATTGGTCTGAACTGGGTGCTATCAGATTTGCGATTGTTTCAGCGGTTCCTGGTTGCAGTGGAGGAGACGTATTGGAATTGGCCCCTCAGGGCAGTTGAACCAGCTTCCTGACTGCCTTCCACAGCTTCCCCACACATTTTCAAAGGGGGGAAATGGCTCCAGCCCCAGGTGCCTCCTTTCTTCCGCCCTTTCTCTGCAAAGAACATTTGATCCTCCTCGCCTGGCTGGCAGAGGCCATTTGCAACGAAAATTAGACACTGGACACCTTTCCGTAAGGAGATGCTGCACACTTCCAAAACGCCACCCTTGGGGTTCGTGGGGAGGGATGAGCCAGGAGTAATCCAGTGAAGAACAAGCCCCACATTGTGCCAGAGACCTCATTTACTTAAGCTCTCCTGAGAGAATGTGGATGGCCAACTGAAGCCTCCAGCAGGATGGGAAAGAGACAGGCCTGAGTGAGTGTCCTGGGGGTATGGTTTTGCCGCCAACTCTCCTGCCAGTCCTTGCCCTTGTTTATGTAACTCAGATTGCTTCCCAAGGCCTTATCACAGTTGTCAGAGATAAGGGGCTCACCCCCCTGTTTTATGGGGTTATAAAAGCAATGGCCTGCGGGAGGCTTGCCCAGGGCCAACAGCTGCACTGCAGAGAAAAGGACTGGCCCCAGCCAGGACACTGGCCCCTCTGAGCATGGGGAGGGGCAGGCCTCAGCAGCAGAGCACAGGCAGGTAGGGTCTCAGGTGGCAGAGCTAGGAAAGATCTCTCTCTCTCTCTCTCTCTCTCTCTCTCTCTCTCTCTCTCTGCCCAAGTGCTCAGAGAACCGCTGCTGTTTGAGAGGAAGAATTGGACCAAATATTCCAGGCTCGGAAGAAGGGAAGATTTGCAGGGTAATGGGTAGGGGGTCAAGCATCAGGGGCTGGACACTGGCTGAGGGTCCGTGCCCATCGGAGGCCAGGCTGACCCCTGAATCCTCAGTACTGTTGGCAGGAATAGCACCCAATGGTGGCCCAGTCAAGGGGGAAGCAGGGGCACCATGGGGGGGGGAGACCCACCCAGTGCATCCCGCACACCAGCACTGCAAAACCTTGCATGGAGAAGGTCTCTGGTAAGCCTGGTGCTCTACGCCCAGCAGCCACAGAGCCACCCAGTTTGGATCCCACAAGTTTCCTTTCTGCACTAACAGGCGCTTCTCTTGGGGGCAAATTTAAGTCAGGGAATAACAGGGAACTGCAGTCACAGAGCTCCTAGATTTTTTGCATAACCTATGGAAGCAGCTTCCACACTATTTATTGTTATTTATTTAGGACAGTCATATATACTGCTTTTCAGCAATACCCCCAAAGCAGTTGGTCACAGAGCAGAAGGTACATAGCAAATGGAATGATGATTCCCTGCCCCAAAGGGTTCGAGGGAGACACCAGTTAACAGTTCAGAAAGTTTGAGTAGGGCCAACACTCTCCCCCTGTGAAAGGTAAGAGAGGCGCCAATTCAAGGTGCCCCTTTGCCCAGGGAGCAGGGTCAAAGTCTGGTGGTCCCACTTGCCATTCACTTGCTCCCTAGGCTAGGGAGAATCCAGACTGCATCGCCATCAGCTCCTTGCATCCCAGAGTTTTCTGCCTTGTCCTCGGTTCACACCAGATGTGTGGCTTTTTTGTTTGCAGTAAAACGTCCCTGCAGCCCTGGCTTCTCTAATGTGGACTGCCAAAGCACTGTTGAGGCTTCTCAGCCTGAGAGCGCCCTTCATTAGAAAAGTCCCCCTATGGCTACCCGTCTGGAATGGTCCTTCTCCCCTCTCCCCACAGTGAATCCATGCTGCTATTTCCCATGCCAGCACAAGGGAGTGTGTGTCCGAGTCGGCACAGAGGGATACGAATGTGATTGCACCCGGACCGGCTACTTTGGCGTCAACTGCACTTCCCGTGAGTGTCCACCTGGCCTTCCACGCTGGGGATGGGTGGGCAGAAATGACACTTATCTCGTACTCACTCAAGCCACAGCTTCTTATTGCACCTGATGTGGGTGATGTGCTGCATGGAGATGCCGGCACCCCGGTGATCCCTGGATGTTCCTGGCCACGAGATGGTCCCGCTTTCATCAGAAGATGCGCCATTTGTACAACCAGATCTCCAGCAGGTTCCTGCTTCTTTCTTGAGAGCCGGTAGTGGTTGGCTCACTCAGAAATCTCCAGCTCAAATCTCACCTCAGCCAGGAGCTGTAGACAGGAGACTGTTCTCATTCCCAGCTCCCCCAATTTGCAATATGGAGATATTAGAATTGGTCTACCTTGCAGGATCGTTGCAGGAACAACTGAAACAATGTATACAAAGGCCTATGAGCACTCAGTGCTACGTAAGTGCTCTCCTTTTACAGCACGTCTGCGCTCCTGAGTTTAAGCAGGAGCGCAGACATGCTGTAAAAGGAGGAGGAGGAGAGCACTTATGTGGCACTTCTTGAGTGCTCACAGGCCTTTGCGTACATTGTTTCAGTTCAAAAGTTGAAACCAGTTTCAAAAGTTATGGCTCCCTGCAAGGAATTATTATCTTGGAAAGGTGCCACAAATGCATTCTTTGGGATCCTTAGCTGCTTCAAAGAAACGTGCGCTCCCAGGCTCACTTTGGTGGAAGCCATGACAGCTAAACTGGCTTCAAACTGGTTTAAATGTATAGTGTAGACACGGCCCTTCCAAAGTGCTGCAGGGGTTGCTTGTTTGCCCTGGTGGAGTTTGCAGACCTCTTGAGCAAATTCAGTGCACTTTTGCAGATGCTGTGAATGAAAGCAGGATGATGACATTATCCACTTATTTAAACCCGTTTCAAATCAGTTTAAGCCTCATGGATCATTCCCAGCCAAGGGATTTGAGGAAGTGCAGTTCTTGGAAAAGGAGGATCTGTGTTGAAGAGCCCCCCCATCTCCCCCCCAAAAGTATATCTCCCAGGGTTCCTTACGCAGAAAGCTGTGGCAGTTACCCCCCCCCCCCCGTTTGAAACTGGTTCAAGTTTGTAGTGGAGGCATACTTGCCCCAAGAGCATTTGCTAGGTGACAGAGCCAAAACACGGTTTGTTTGTGGGGGGCAAAGGCTGAATATATGTACGGTATGTCTGGGTAGCGCAGGTCTTTGTAGCTGAATGATGCAGAGAGGGGGTCCCCCTCGGCACTCGATCCCCACAACCGCCATCAGTAACAGAGGCGGTTGCGGATTTGTTTCCCCCCCCCCCAGCGGAGTTCTGGACAAGGATACGCAATGCCTTGAAGCCCAGCCCTGCATTCTACCACTTCATCCTGACCCATTTCCGCTGGTTCTGGAACATCATCAACAGCACTTTCTTCCGGGACACACTGATGCGGCTGGTGCTGACGAGTGAGTGACAAGCGGGAGACTGGGGGGCCGGGGTGCAGGCTGTGGCATCATCCGTGACATTTATCCCCAAAGAACGGGCCTTGCACTGGCTTGCACTTGGGGAGAGACAGAGGCAATGGCAGGGCGACAGAGATCGCCAAGGGACAGGGCAAGATGGTTTGGGGGCCCAAGCAGAACATCCACACATCCCTCCCTGCGACGAATTAAGGCCAGAATGATTCCATCAGGGGAATGAGTCATGGGAAGTGGAGGTGGATTCCCAGGGTGGAATGGGAAGGAAACCTCATGTGATGACTCAGCGGAACAAACCACATGCACAGGAATTATCAACTCACCGCCAGGTGAGCACCTGACTTAGACAGGGCTGAATGTGGGGGTGCTGCTATCCCATGTGAAGTTCTCCTGCACCAGCCTCATGGGAAGTGAATGGAGGTGCACAAGAAAGAGCACACTACAGCACTTCCTGCTAGACTGGGCCCTCCAGGCTCCCACCCTTAACAGCACCCACATCTCCACCCCAAAGCACCTGCCATCGCCTCCTCTCCTCACAGAGCCCCCTCCAGATCCGAGTGTTGGTCTCCTGAATGTTCTGTCGCCTTCCCTCCCTCCCTGCAGTCCGTGCCAACCTCATTCCTAGCCCACCCACCTACAATTCTGCCCACGGCTACATCAGCTGGGAGTCTTACATCAACATCAGCTACTTCACTCGCGTCCTCCCACCTGTGCCTGATGACTGCCCCACCCCCATGGGAACTAAAGGTACGTGCAGCTCTGCAGGACCCTGGGCTGGAATGCTTCCGTCCCCCCCCCCCATCGCATCAGTGTTATTTCAATCCACTTTAAATGCTAAAAAAACTATAATATATATTTTTCTCTTTCTTTCCCATTACTGTAAAACAGCAGCACCTGAATGGGTTACTCCAACAAACAGTAAAGCTATTAACTTTCTGCCTGCCTGATTTGAAAATCAGCCCTGCAGTCAGCTAAGGGAGGCCATTGTTGATTAACCCACCGAGTGCCAGGAATTCTAAGGCTAGGGTCTGGAGATCAGTGCTGATTCTTAAACTGAGGCCTCTGCCTTGCCTACAACTGCTCTTTCAGTGTCCAGAAAAGGATGTGAGGAAGAGAAAAGGGTCTCCTGGCTTTAGCCACAATCAGGAGGGTTAGCCGTGGACTCAGTTCCTTGCCATTTCCCTTGCAGGGCCGACGCAATTGCCCGACGCACGACTGGTGGCCAAGCAGTTTCTGCTGCGCAAGACATTCCAACCTGACCCGCAGGGGACCAACTTGATGTTTGCCTTTTTTGCCCAACATTTCACGCACCAGTTCTTCAAGACCTCCGGCAAAATGGGCCATGGCTTCACCAGGGCCCTGGGGCATGGGGTGAGGAGAGCCGCTGCTGAGCTGGGGCTGCTTCTCAGCACACGTTCGATTCAGGGCTTGCCAAGCCTCCTCACCTGAAAAGGAGGTGGCCAAAGTGTGCATTCTTCTGCCATAGAAATGAATGCATGAGTTGCCCCTCAGAGGTGAAGGTGACACAATGAGGACTAGTATCTTATCTCAGCTTTGATGAGGAGTGGGTGGGAAGAGATGGGATCCTTGCAACTGCAGTCCCTATTTCCAGGGATGCCTGGGTTCAAGGGCTTCTTGGTTCGAGCATTGAGACGAGTTAAGCAAGGCTCAGTTTCTTGTAAGGACCCACAGAATCTGCTGTTAGAACCTAGGTCTGCCCTGGACTACAAATAAGTGAGCAGAGAGGCACCCAGTGACTACAGAAAGGCATGCCCCAGAGCATGTAAAGAGTGTAAAGAGGCCCAAACTGCACATGACTGGCAACCAAGTGTATTGGTAGCGGTCGTGCTTTTGCCTGCATGTGTAATTTAGACCTTGAGTAGCCAATATCTTGCACACGCAGGATGGATGATGGCGTCATTTCCATCAGAGGGTGGGGCATGGGGCACCCAAGCAGGTCTGAAGCCCAATACCTTTTTGCTGGTGTTGGAAATTTTGACCACTGAGGCTAATGCTGAGAATCTCCTGCAGGTGGATCTTGGGAACGTATACGGGGACAATTTGGACCGCCAGAATGAACTCCGGCTCTTCCAGGATGGGAAGCTGAAGTACCAGGTATGAAGCCGAGTAAGTGATCCTCCTGCATGGGGTGGCAAGAGCTGCACAGCGTGAGCCTGCAGTTCAGTGGCCGAGCCCTTGCTTTGCCTGCAGAATGCAGTCCCCGACAGAACCTCCAGCCAGCCAGGGCTGGGAAAAACCCTTCTCTGCCTGAAACCCTGGTGAGATGCTGCCAGTCAGAGCCGACAGCTACTCAACTAGACCGAGCAAGGGTCAGACTTGGGAGTGAGGCCGCTTCCTCCATGTACAGTCTCTACCCAGCTGGCAGCTCAACAGCACACGCTGGGCCAACGTGTCAGGCCAGCGTTGTGTCCTCTCCGCTCTTGCTCTTGTCTCCCCAGATGGTGAATGGGGAGATGTATCCTCCCAGGGTGCTGGAGGCCCCGGTGCACATGATCTACCCAAAGCACATCCTGCCAGAGCAGCAGCAGGCCGTGGGGCAGGAGGTCTTTGGGCTGCTCCCAGGACTCATGATGTACGCCACCATCTGGTTGCGCGAGCACAACCGCGTCTGCGACATCCTGAAGGGGGAACACCCGACCTGGGACGACGAGCAGCTCTTCCAGACTGCGAGGCTCATCCTCATTGGTGTGCAGGATGGGGAGGGTATTGTGGGTGAAGATGCCAGATTTGTGGCTTCTATTTTTGCAGGGAAGTGATATAAACTCCAGCTATCTGTATCTGGATTGTCCCAGTGTTGAAAAGAGAGAGTAATGGCTGCATGCCCTTGCACTGCCAGAGAATGATGCTTCTGGAAAGGACAGTCTTCTAGCTAAAGTTGTCTGCTCTGGAGGACTGTCAGGACTCACCCGAGCTGCCTCTTTCCAAGAGTTTTCCAGCTGAAAAATGCAACAGCGAACATCCCAAGTGTGAATGCACTAATAGAGGCTCAGTGACCAGTCAGCTATCTGAGTGAATGCAGCCCTAGTTGAGTTTGTGGTTTTTGGGGGAGAACCACAGAGAAGCCACACACAGTTCTCAGGTCTCAGAGATTAAAAGGTTGAACGCCAACAAGCTGGCCCCACCAAAACAGAGACATGGAATCTGTGAGATGGTATCTTTTACTACCAGCAATCCAGAAAGGATGCAAGCTTGTGATTTTCACTGGATTCTATGTTTGTTTATATTGATGAAGAGGCTGGTGTTACTCAAGAGATTGCAACTCCTGGTTGAGCCAATAAAAAATATACCATCTTGCGGATTCTAGGTGTACATTTTGAAAGTTGGGTGTCAAAAGCTTTGTATGTCACCAAACTCCTCTGGACATGGGTTTGTTATCTTCAGGGGTGACTCTGAATTAGGATTCAGCAGGTGAGATTGCAGACCGTGTACTTGTGTGAGCTGGAGACTTGATCGCATGCAGTCCCACCCACTCCTTCTGCTCTTCCCAGGTGAGACCATCAAGATTGTCATTGAGGACTATGTCCAGCACCTCAGTGGTTACTACCTGCAGCTGAAGTTCGACCCGGAGCTCATCTTTGGGGTCCAGTTCCAGTACCAGAACCGCATTGCAGTGGAGTTCAACCAGCTCTACCACTGGCACCCACTGATGCCAGACTCCTTCGTCATCCAGGACAAAGCCTACAGCTACGAGCAGTTCGTCTACAACACCACCATGCTGACGGACTATGGTGTGGAGGCCCTGGTGGAGGCTTTCTCCAAACAGCAGGCTGGACAGGTGAGCACCTGGCTGCCTCCCTCCCAGAGAGAGAGAGAGAGAGAGAGAGAGAGAGAGAGAGAGAGAGAGAGAGAGAGTGCCAGGCTGGGCAGCTTTGAAGCAGACCTCTCCGCCTCCCTCCAGGCTGCTTCCACACTCACCCACCTTCCCTCTGGAATCCCCTCCTGTGTCCATGCACTTTTTACTGGTAGTCCAGACAATCACATGGTTGCATTCCAGGGCTTTGTTTCTCAGGTCTGGCCTGCGATGATGATTTTTGCGACAAAATGCAACTGCAGCTCCAGTGCGAGTAAGGCAAAGCAGTCTTGAGGCTTTGGAGGCCTCCTGTGCGGCCATTGACTGAGCTTTCCCAAGGTTCTGCCGCCTGTTTTTGCTTTCTGTTCAGCACGTCTTAGTCAGTTGGCTCCTGTTCCTGCACGGAAGTGGGGTATTTTGTTAGTCTTTTAAAATAGCACTATATTACTGGTAAGTGCTGCCTGGAGCCTCTGGTTTTGTGGAAAGCAGATGAAAGGGCTTTGTGGTGGATTCAGGACTCTGATCCAGCGATCACCCTTCAACAGATGACCCTCAAAGCCCGCCCCAGCTCTCCAAGCCCCCCCCCCGTCTCCTCCGGGTGCTGTTGGCCTTTGTTCCTTTGAGGCATGTGGTGGACACAGGCCTCTTGGGGTCTTGTCTTCCACCTTTGCTATGATTGCATGCAAGTAGGGAGTCACCAGTGGAAGGGATCTAGGACGCTCCCCTTCTTGTTGATGGAGCCTCTCCACTGGCCCCTGCTCCTGCTTTTCAGGTTGGAGGGGGACAGAATATCAACAAGAACCTTCTGAAAGTGGCCATTGGGGTCATCGAGGAATCACGGCTACTGCGCATCCAGCCTTTCAATGAATACCGCAAGAGGTTTAACATGAAGCCTTACACATCCTTCCAGGAGCTCACAGGTACAACAGGCAACCTCATGGGGACTCCTCAGAGCGGGCTGGAGGGCCAGAGAGCTCAGCTTTATTGCCACAATAAAGGTCTTCTGGGAGTTCACAGTCCAGGCAGAACCTGCAGCGTTGAGAAGCTCCTAGCTCTGTCCATTGCCCCATTGCAGAGTCTGGGCACTCGGGCACAGCGCGAGAGCGGGAAAGCTTGTGTGACTGCGGCAGCATGTCGAGCAAGGAGTGCTTCAATGTTAACAGTTCCTGCATGCACAAAAGGCCCGTTTTGGGTGCCATCCTGTGGGGGGGGGGGACCCAGTTTCTAAACAGGCCCTTGGCAGTCCCACCCCTTCGTATATCTACTTTGTATTTATTTGAAAAGCATCCATAAAATCCAGAACAATGAAAAGTAGCAAAGAGCCATAAAAAGCTGCTAGCAGTCGCCATAAAACATTTTCTAGTGGCTAATAGGCAAACGTAAGGAAGGGACAGAGGAAGCTGTCATATTTATGCCAAGTGAGACCCTTGGTCCAGCTAGGACAATAGCGTCAGCACTGGCTGGCAGCAGCTCTCCACGGCTTCAGCCAGGAGTTTGTCTATGCCCTCCATGGAGATGCTGCCAGGGAATGAACCTGGGACTTTCTCTGGGTGCAAATCCAGACTCTGCTACTGAGCTGCAACCCCTCCCCTAACTTTGCCTGGTATTGAAAATACTGCACATGAGGTAGCAGGAGGGCCTCCCAGGGGAGAGAATCCCCAAGTGAGGGGGAGAGAGAGAGAGAGAGAGAGCAATCTCAGTCTCCCCTCTCTGAAAGCAGCCTCCATTCTTTCCTCCGGTCGTTTCTCACACATTTCTTTCTCTCTGGGCAGGGGATGAAGAGCAGGCAGCTGAGCTGGAGAAACTGTACAGAGACATCGATGCCATGGAATTCTACCCCGGCCTGCTGGTGGAGAAGAGGCAGCCCAATGCCATTTTCGGGGAGAGCATGGTGGAGATTGGGGCCCCCTTCTCCCTGAAGGGCCTCTTGGGGAACCCCATCTGCTCCCCTGAGTACTGGAAGCCAAGCACATTTGGGGGCGCCACTGGCTTCAAGATGGTGAACACAGCAACACTCCAGAAACTTGTGTGCCTCAATGTTAAACGGTGCCCGTATGTGGCTTTCCGGGTGCCGGACGATGGAGAAGAGGCAGCCGCAGCACTGAGCAGCAGCTCCAGGGAGAAGGAACCCTCGACCGAGCTCTGAACCAACAAGGAGCAGGGGGTTCCTTCTGACTTTGGCAGTGGGTTACAAATCCAGCCAACAGCCTTCCTCCATTTTTTTTTGGGGGGGGGGAAGTCATATCCACAAACTGTAGCTGGCACAGAGAGAGAGAGAGAGAGAGAGAGAGAGAGAGAGAGAGAGAGAGAGAGAGAGAGATATATGCAACATTCCTCCCTGTCATCACACACACCCTCCTGTCATTAAAATAAAAGGCCCTCTAAAGACTGAGGTTCTGTCCAGAGAAGAGGAAAGAAGGCGGCTGATGTTTTGTGGATCTTTTTGAGAAATAAAGCTCGTTCTGTTCCGTCCATCCCCTGCAACCGAGCCCCATCGGCTCCTCCTCCTCCCCACTGCACCAAGCTAGTCTGCGATGCTGCAGGAGGGACTTCACTGCATACAGTTGGTTGGTTGGTTCCCCAAAGATGCTCGGGATTCCTCCAGGGGTCACCTAGCCCCTCATCTCAGGCTACACTTTCCAGAGTTCTGCAGAGACGATTAAACCAGTTTAACATCTGTAATGCAGCCATGTGCTGCTAGAGGAAGACACTTCTGAAAGTCCTGGAAAGGAAAAGAGGTGCATCACCTCTTTCAGACTCCTTCCCATTTGTGTGCATGCCCCTATTCTTGCTGCAGTGGGGAAGGGGGGCTGGGGAAGAAGAGAAGCAATTAAGGTGGGACGGAACATGGTGCGATCAGCAGAATAAAGACCCATCTCCGCTCAGTGTCTGTTTTGCAAAACTGGTTGTAAAAAAAGTGCTCACATGTTCAAAAGAAGGAATTGTCCAGATCCTCTTTCTATGGCTTCTGCCACAAGGCCCTCCGGCCAAGTGCCTGTGGGGAAGACTCCAGCTGGGAGAATGCCAAAGGAGGGGGGGGGCAGGGAAACCTTGGACAGCGGTGGAGCAGGCCTCTACCTCCAGGTGGAACAACTGCTGTTCCCAGCATGCAGTGAGACAATTGGGCAGTCTGGTGTGCAGGACTCTGCACAGTGCAACTGCTTGCCCACTGTTCTCAACAACAGGTCAATTCAGATGGGAACATTAACTGTGCTTTACGTAGCACAAATACAGCTCTGCTTTGCCAGCAGGTCCCCCCATCCCCCCACGATCCTCATATTATCAGAACACATGGAGAGCAGCAATGCTGAGAATAAAAGGACCCCCCCCCTCCAGAATCAGAGAGAAGCACGAGAGAACACAGGAAACAGCTTGAGGTGTTGGGGAGGCAAGGCTGGGGCAGTGTGCATGTTTATATAGTAGGTCATTCCGGACTGGGGAATGATCTAGTACAGCTGATATTCTGTGTTGGGATGTCTAGACTGACCTTCCTGTCCTCCAACGTAACCATTAAGAAGGACAAACTGACAGAAGGACAGAGCTGCACCCTTGCCCACACTATGCCCCCCCAAGCAACTGGTATTCAAAGGTAGACTGCTTCTAAACATGGAGGTTTCACACAGCCATCATAACTCATAGCCATGGATATAACTCTCCTCTATGGATTCGTCCAATCCTCTTTTAAGGCCACCCAGGCCAGTGGCCATTACCACATTTCAGGGTGGGGAATTCCACGGACTAATTGTGGGAAATGGACTGTAATTACGCCACTGCCAGGGCTGGGCAGGCTCCCCAACCCTCTGTCCAGAGAATTTTACTCACCAAGCTCTGACACTGGCTTTTGTGGCTGTGGCTCCGTCTCCACGGAGATGATCTTAGAAACTGCCAAGGGGATCCCTGTGGGGATGGGGGAAAGTGGATCTCAACCGTCACCACGGGCAGACTGCAGAGCCATGTTGGAGCTCTGCAGATGTGGCCAGGGGTGTTGAGGTGCTTGTGACTCCCCCTCTGGAGAAGGGGTGCTTTGGAGCAGTGTACCCGGTCTGTGAAATAATGTTGTGCTGAGAACCTGGGACAGTGGCTGGTATGTGCCAAGGGGTTCCATGTTGCTGGCTGAGGCTGCGACTTCAGATGTCTGCAAGCTGTGTTGCTCCTTTGGTGGTTGCCTCTCAACTTGTAAGAAAGGGCTACTACTCAAACACACTGCAGCACAGACCCACCTACTCAACACCCCTGTCCTGCCATCCTAGGAAGCCCACCGGAAAGGCATGAAGGCCATAGACCTCTGTTGCTCCCCAAACCCCAATAACTAGAATTCAGTGGTAGGTTGCTTCTGAAAATGGAGGTTCAGTATCACCAGCAAACCTAACAGTTGTTGATAGACCTAATATCCAGAGGAATTTGCCTAATCCCCTTCCAAAGCCATTGCTACATAAGTAACCTCCTGGTCTTAGTAATAGGCTGCTATATCTAAATGCCAGATGCAAGGGAGTGGCAACATGATACAGGTATCTTGTTGTCTTGTGTGCTCCCTGACCCTGAGGCATCTGGTGGGGCCACTGTGGCATACAGGAAGCAGGACTAGATGGGCCTTTGGTCTGATCCAGCAGGGCTCTTATGTTCTTAGGCTGCCAGGGATTGACCTGATACCTCCTCTGTGCAAAGCTCAGCATGCCTGCGCGCTGCTCACTGCCCTAAAAAGCAGTGGAAAAAGTCAGGAAGCCATGGTGGGCACGTGCGCCTGTGATGCATTCCTACCAACAGAGCAGTTTTTTCCAAAACACAAAGAAGCCTTCCATGGCTTATTCTACTCCTGCAACTGGGACGCTTACACAAGGACCAGATCACAGTCCTCCTGGTGCAGCTGTGGCCAGTCAGATGGCCCCTGCTTTAAAGAGCCTCGTAAAATCTTGCAGTCTTCCCTGGCAAATGTTTTATGGCCCACAGATGAAAGCTGTCTCTTTTGGCTCTGGAGGGGCCATTGTTGCAGCCTGTGGCAAGATCTAGGACTATGACTGAATTGTGCATGGCGCCAGCCTGCTTCTTTCCAAGGCAGCAACCCTGGGGTGATGTTGGCAGAATGAGTCAGGCTGTTTGACGGGCCCGTGTGTAGCAACTTGTTCACCCTCGCTCTGGGAGGGATGAGGGAGGTCTGTGTGCTTCCCCCCCCCCTCCCAAGAAAAGCAAATGAGAAAACCAAGGAGAAAATAACCTCTCCGACTCTTTGCACTGTCGGGGTAAACAGTACTGTAAGCCAGTGCTGCATGGAAACAGGACATTTGTTACCAAGTTCCCCAGAGGAAGCTGAGAGAGAGCATCTTGCCTAAGGCCACCTGTGGAGTTCATGGCAGAGGCGAGCTGCAAACTGGGGAAATCCAGTTTTGCAGCTCAGTCGAAACCCTGAGCCCCTCTCTTGCCCACTCACCCAGAAAAGGCCCAGTGAAGCAAACATGCGACCAAGATGGGCAGGTATTCGCCCTGAGGTGCTCCCCAAAGGCTACCCTCTGGTGGAGGATTTGCCAGGAACACAGGTTTGCTGCCTGGGCCACCAGGATGCTCGACCAGAGCTGCCATGTGAGGCAAAGGTGACAGGGTGGCCCCCCAACCACTGCTCCCTACTGCCCCTCAGCAAATGATGCCACCTCCCTGCAAGCTCCGGCCATTGCAAGAGCCTTGTCTGAGCTGGGGCTGGGGGGAACAGGTGTTGGGCCGGCCCACTGTGTCCCAAGTTCTGAGGCGCCACCTGGCTCCCTCTCCAGGCTCCTCAAGGGGCCGCTGACCCAGCCCTTCTCCTGGGCAAGGCTGAGCCAGGCCTGCAACTGGCACCTGCCCTCCTGGCTGCCACATGCAGCTGGTCGCTCAGTAGACAAGAGCCTCTTTCCTACATGTCTGGGGAGGGCGGACACCACCAGGCCTCCATCTGCTGCACGGGGGGGGGGGGGCAGAGCCCCTTTCCCCTCATCCCATGTCCGGGTGCCAGTGCCAGACAGGCAGGCGAGCCACAGACTGCGCTTAAATATCTCCTTCCCCAGCTGAACAGATGCAAGGAGAGAAGTGGAAGGGCCTGGAGGACATGAGGAGGGAGGTTTACCTCACGAGTCTTGTCCAAAGGGGCTGCTCAGGGCAGGCCCATTGCTGTGGGGCCAGCTGAAGTTGTCACCTCAGGCAGCAGTAGCTGGGTGGGAGGAGCTCACCTCAGCCTCCCTGCACTGGGAAAGGAAGGGGGGAGAGGAAGCCTGGAGGGGAGTGGGAGGAGCAGAGGCCGGCACATCACGGGGCAAAAGACAGTGTTGAGCATGATGCCTCAGGCGCCAGGGGGAATTGGGCAGCTCTGGGCCAGCCATATCCTTTCAAGTGCTACTGTAGGAAAATCATTTTTGTTTTTCTCCATACAGCTCAGAAGTGGCTCTAGAATTCAAGCAGACCCAGGAGCGGGTGTGTGTGTGTGTGTGTGTGTGTGTGTGTGTGTGTGTGTGTAGACAAAGGGCACCAGGCAACATGAGCAACCTATATAGAGGCTGCTTCTGAAGTGCTCAGAAGTCTTAATTCTCCTCAATCCTTTCTAAAAAAAGAGAGAGGGGGAGAAACCCATGCTAGATCACACAGGAACTGTGAGGCAATCTCTTTGTTCCTTTAGCTCAGCGGTGCCTGCACTGACTGGCAGCAGCTCTCCAGGGTTCCAGACAGGGACGGGACCTCGCTGGGATCTTCTGCCTGCAAAACACAGATGGTTCCACTGCTGAGCAACAGCCTCACCCATCCTTGCTATTTTGCAGAATCCCATCTACAAAATATACACTGTGAACTTCTGCTTTTCATCTCCCCACCCTCCAAATACACACATGATGCCATTCACGCAAGAGAGGCCCAAGACACAAGTGGACGAGTTGCTTATTCTATATTTTATTGCATTAATTTAAGAAAACATTAGGAATTCTTCACACGTAGTAAAGGAGTTTTTAGCAAAATGGTCAAATTTGCACAGAAATGGGGGGAGGGAGAGAAAGGGATACAGTAGGGACACGGGAACAAATATCTCACAGCACGGATAAACAAGGAGCAGTGCCACTGCGGTGGGTGAACACGCTTCACTGACAACATGCAACATAGCTTGTAAAGGGTTAAGAAACGCTAAGAGCAGCTAGGACCTGGAGAGAACAGCTATGAGAAGCAGCCCATTGGACAGAGCTACAGCTCATGACAATGGCTTCCAAGAGGCTTTTAAGGCCCTAGAGGTTACTGGTGATTTAACTATCAGGGCTCCCCTCCCCCATCATTGGACATCTGGAGGCTCACAAGTGCCCCCATGAATCTGCTACTCCTGGGGGCTGCTGGTACCCAACTCCTGCCTGAAATGCTTGCTTACAATTCTACACAAGCACATTATGATGGAGAAACATGGCAGACAAGGCTGAAGCACCAGCAGCCACCAGGAGCGGAAGAGGGGAGGAGACAGGAAGACACGCTGAAGGTCTGCTGGGCAGGCTGAGGGGTTCTGACGTGGCTGCCTTCTCCGGAACAGGGTCATAGTTCTTAGAGGATGGTTACTCAGTTATTTATCTAGAAACAGAACAGACTCCGATTGTGCAGCTTGCACCTCCTGACCTGGTTCACCCACACATGCGCACCCCACCCTGGCACTGCCTCTCCCCGTCCTCAATCTATCTCCAGGTCGCTGTCCTCGCTGTAGCACGGGGCGGCATTGCAGATGGAGGTCAAGAGCACCAGGTCCTTCTCAGGCAGCAGCCCACACTCCTGCAGGAAGGCTTCCAAGTCCACCGCGAAGAAGTCCTCGCCTAGCTGGTCGGTGATGCGGACAAAATTGCCGATCAGCTCTCCCCCCTTGTAGACCAGGAGGGCTGGCAGCGCGTTGCTGGTGAAGTGGGCGCTGGCCCCGATCAGAGAGCTTCGGACCCGACAGAACTTGACCGTGGGGTACTCGGCAGCAAGGCAGATCAGGCAGCCGTTGAGAGACTCGGCGCCAGGAACGTCATCCTCGTAGATATGGATCATCACCAGGGTGTTCTTGTGGACCTTGTCAACAGTGTCCAGGAAGGCCTCCCCGCTGCGGAGGTCAGACACCTGCTTGAACTGCTGCCCGCTGTGGAGCTGCCGCCGCATCTCCTCCATCCGCTGCTTGCGGTACTGCTGCAGGAACTCCTCGTCGTCGGCGCTCTCATGCAGCAGGCTGCACTCCTGCAGGGTTAGCTGGAGGGGGAGAAGAACCGCCTTTAAGCAAGCAGGACGCAGAAAGGAAGCCACCCTATAGCTGCAGCCCAGATGCATTTGTGCCGATCTGCTACTGTCTTCTGCTACAGTCTTCCCCAAGAACATCTGTCTCTTCCTTGGGGTACACTGGGGCCTGGACCACATGCAAGTTCACCTTGGGGGTTTAGGAGAGCAAGAGATTTGGGATAAGAGGGCAACTGAGGAGGGCAATTAGATATCAGAGGCTTATAAAATTACAAAGGGTGCAGGAAGAGAAATAGGACATTACCTGAGAAACATTAAAGTAAAAGGTAAAGGTGATCCCTGACAATTAAGTCCAGTCGTATCCGACTCTAGGGTGTGGTGCTCATCCCCATTTCAAAGCCAAAGAGCCAGCGTTGTCCGAAGACGCCTCCGTGGTCGTGGCCGGCATGACTCTCCTTGCCGCAGCGCGTAGCATGCGGCTGGAACACGGAGCGCTGTTTACCTTCCCGGAAGCGGTACCTATTTATCTACTCACATTAACATGCTTTGGAACTGCTAGGTTGGCAGGAGCTGGCCAAGCAACGAGAGCTAACCCCGTCGCGGATTCGAACTGCCGACCTTTAAATTAGTTTAAATGTTATTCCCTCTCCTGAATGAGCCCTGGGAACTGTAGGTCTGTGAGGGGGCCACGGTGTTACAGGTTCCCAAAAGAATTGTGGGAATGTTTTTTGGTGACTGGCAGTTGTTGATAATAAGCTCATCAAACTACAATTCCCAGGATTCTTTGGGGCTGTAAAACCATACAGTAAAACCAGTATAAAACCGATATAGGTTCACAGCGCAGATATGTCCAGCCTCTCAAAGCACTAGAGTGCAGGGTTGTTTTTGCAGATGTTGGGAGTCACTCAGCAGGATTGTCTAGCTAGCCTAAAATGAACATTTAGCAGCATCACTGCCTGGTAATGACCACCAGACTGGGCAGGCGTTCCCTCAGGTGTGGGCTCTCTGCTTCTGCTTTTCCAGCTGCAAACCAGAAATTCTGTGAATCCGAAGACACAGGAAAATTGCCATGCCACGTGGCAGTTACCTTGCCGTTCAACTTTTCCTGAAGTTCCTTCTGCTTCTGCTGGTCTCTTTCCTCATCCAGGTGTGACCTGCAGGTGAGGGAGAGCTTCTTGATGAGCTGCTCCATCTCCCGGCACTGCTCCACACGCTGTTCCGTCTCCATCTGCTTGAACCGCCGCCAGTCGTTGATGACACCTTTGGGACCTGAAGGGAGGAAATGTCAGAGGCAGGCGCTGGAGGAAAAGCAGCCATCTTCACCACGCTGTCACTCTGCAGCCCGCTAAAGGACTGTACGGATCAGAAACAATCAGCTCACCCTCCCTCCAGGGAGCTCAGGGTAACCTACATGGTTCCTTCCTGGCCTTTGCAGGCAACCCCAAATGGACCATGGATGTGTAAAGGGGGGGGGGGGGGTGTCAAGGTTGTGTTACTCTGGGGTACAGCAAAGAGGGTGATTGCCTGGCTTTATCTACAGCCACTACGTTATTCCCCGTAGTTTCAGGCGCTACGGCTGCGTTTGCAAAACCTCGCCCCACTCAGGGCTGTTACAGGAGGTTTGCAGTAAGAGAGACATAGCAGACAGGCACATAAACATAACAAAAGACTAGCTATCCTACTCTATACATACCTAAAGGCTGTGGATAACATTCTGATGCAAATCGAGCAGACGCTCTCGCGGCCGATGCCAAAAGGGAAGAGACCCTAGAGCTAAAACAGCTCCTACCTTTATACCTAAAATAATAACGGTTATTCCTCCAAAAGTGGGGGCATCGACTGGCACGAAGTAGCCAATCCGATGCCTTGCACGTACACATCCTGAAACCTTGGTTCTGATTTACAACACCTGCGGAAGGAACATTTCTAGTTTCACTTTCAGATACGTTTTATGGTGACTAATCACTTCACAACTAGTCTCTCTCTCTTATCTTATGTCCTTGAAGATGCCTCTGGCCAGGCCTGGTTTTCTTCTAATCTGTCACTTAGTTTCACACATTGAGAGACTGTTGCATTTCAAAGGGATAGTAACTGTCCTGTTGCAGATTCCTTTTAACTCTGTTTTACATCAGTTACAGACTTACAAACTTGTTACAGTTATATACATAGAGCTAGATACATTGCAATCAACTTATGAATACATAAATATGAGATTCAGTGTCTAGGTGATCTCTGGCTTCCTGACAGGGGGGTATTTAAATTATTTGCTAAAACTGCTACAATTCTGTAACTGCAAAATAAACCACCACTTAGCAGCTGGAATAAGAGGGATCACAGGTTTGCATTTACAGAAATGGGACTGGAAATCCGGTTGCCTGGGCAGCTAAAAACGTGATGCTGACTTAGAGGTAATTTAAATCATTATTTATTCAGGGGGGCACAACAACTGATATTGACTCCTAAGAAGTAGTGCTGCTGGTACCCAAGGAGTTTGCCTGAGACCAGGTTTAGCCCCTGGAATCTCTCATTCACAGCATCTCAGGTAACAGGGATGGGAAGATCCTTCTCGGTCCAAGACCCTGGAGAGCTCTGCCAGCAGAGCAGACGACACTGGATTGGACGGAGAGTTGGTCCGACTCTGTCCGTCAGCTCCCTGCATTTCAGCCTTGTATCAATAACGCTCCTCACAAAATAGAAGTTGCTTTTATGAGTCATTCCTATGTAGGAAGCACGTCTTCTGGTGAAAAGAGTCGCAAGCATCGCTCCCTTATAGAACTCCTGCAGCCAAACAATTTGCTTCGGGAAGGTTTTAATCATTTAAACATTACTGCATTTTCCTGGAGGACTTTCTCACCGATTCCTACGGGGGGGGGGGGGGGAAGAGACAGAAATATTGCCAGCTTCCCCAACAGACTGTCTAGATCGGGATTATATCCCTGGAGAACAGCCTTTGTGAGAGTTAGTAAGAAATGGACTGACTATCAGATGAGTGAACCCGATACAGCAAGGGACCAGCACAGGGTAGGGGGCACGCACTGGACTAGCACAGGGTAGGGGGCATGCACCTGTGTTGACGGCACTGCCATCGCTGCTCAGCTCCACCTCCCCAGGCACGCTGTTGCTCAGGGAGCGATGGGCTTCATCTCCCTCCTCCTTCTCGCTGTCCTCATCCTCACTGCTGCTGTAGTAGTACTGGAGCTTCTCACCCAGGAGCTTGTCGTCCAAGGTAGTCATGGTCAGGGCTGGAAAGAAAACAGACAAAGGTCAGGGGAAGCTCAATTCCTCCACACATTCCAATTCAGCGGCTGCCTGAAATGGACCCTCAGAAGATGACCCGGATCTTCGCTCACTCCAGTGTGTGTGCGTTAGTGAGGTGCAAATCCGGGAGCAGAGAGAAGTGGGTTGGACTCCTGGAATGGTAGGGGGAACCTGGGAAGGGAGTCTTCTGCTGGTGCTCCATACCTGTCCCCTTTCACCGCTGGATGGGAAGAGGTGGACGGCACAAGTGGGTGTTTTGAGGAAAAAGGGGGGGAAACTGGACAGCTACGCCTGTGTTGATTCTGCTGCTGTTTGCAATGACTCGGTAGCTACACGACTGAGCAACATCTGCCCCTCTATGTGGCGGAGTGACTGCTGAATCTGCTTAGCCAAGCATTCCTACTACTTAAATCGGGGCCTCCTATGCCACCAGCTCATAACATGTTGCCTGTTTTCCCCCAAAATATGCACGGGTCCCACAAGAATGCAACACCCCCCCTTCCACGCACTCTTTCTTCCAAACAAGCAAACAGATAAACCAGCAGCACGGCCCAGAAGCTGGGATAAGCATCAGCACTGTGTGGCCAACAGCAATGATACATCTGTGACTCTTAATCCTTCCCTTCACCCACAATGAGATCACAACCTTGCCCCCCCCTTGCCCATGGATTTGCAGAGCAGCTCTGTAAGCTCCCCAGGGCGTAATCGCGCACGGATCAAAGTAACAGATTCTTCCGTGAAATGGAGACATGAGCTGAAAGCAGCAGCTGGCCCAGAATACTGGACTGCCTCCGAGGCAGTCGTAACAAACCCATAATCTAACATGGAACCGCTGCTGCAAGGTATGATGGCTGCAGGCACCGGCTTAGACAACTCACGGAAGACAGGTTGAGCTACGGCTATTGCCATGAGAGCGAAACAGAACCTGCAAGTTCAAAGGCAGTCTACATTGTTTTATATGTGCACATCTGCCCTTCCTTCCTCTGAAGAGCTCAGGGTTGTGTACATGGGTCCTCCCCCTCGTTTTATCCTCACAATGACCCTGTGGGGTAGGATAGGCCGATAGTCCAAGGTCACCAAGTGGGCTTTACAGTTGAGTCAGAGGCGTCATTGGGGGGAGGCAGTGGGCCCCCGGGCGCAGGGTGTGTGTGCACGAGTTGCCGCTTCCGCGATTGTTGAGTGGGGATCTGAACCCACATCCAACATTGTAACCACTGTACCACACTGGCAAGAGACGACTGTCACCTTTTGAGCTTCCCAAGAGCACCTGGCTGGCTACTGCTGGACATACAATGCTGGACTAGCTGCACCTTTGCCTGATCCTGCAAAGCTTAAGATGGCTGGGAAGCTTGCATCCCCAGACGCAACTAAGGGCTGGTTCACACATGCAGGTCCATCCCACATTGACCGTAGCATCACGTGATGATTTGCATGAATGATTACGTCCATGGGGCCAAGATGCCCCGTGATGAGTGACCCAGTGATGTATGCACGTGTCACTGACCCAGAGTTCTCCGAATGCTTTTTTTAGTTTAATTTCTTGATTAAAAAAAACCATTTTTTATTGATTCTGGGTTTCTTTGGTGAGGCAACTGGATTCTTTGCTTTCAAAGGCAGAGTATAAGTACTGAGTTGAATAAGTACTGAGATGGCACCGCCAGCCATCAGCCAGGATTTTGTGCTGCTGAAAGTCGGATCCTGTAGATTAGCGAGTGGGTCAGAGGCCAGATGGCGAAGAGGCGGAGGAAACAGGATTACTGTGACAATTGGAGCAGCAACAAAAGCCACCATCAACACAGTGCCTAACCCCCGACATGTGCACCTAATGGAAGGATAAAGATGAATAACCCTACTGCTCCCAACCCTCCCCTACGCAAAAGCTGTATCTATCCACAAGCTGCCCAAAGCTTCCAAGGACTTCACAGATGGACATGCAGAGCTGCTCAGTCCCTGCTCTGAACGTACAGCTTTTACTGTGAATTATGACAATTGAGAGCACAGATTTCAATGAAGTGCTCTCAGAAGCACGATATCAAAAATACATTTCGAGCCAAAGTGAGGAGTGACCGCTTGGGTCACCCAGAGGATGCCCCCCCATCTTCTTTACAGCACAGCCAAATTCCTCTATGCTCCACACACAGAATCCAGCCACCACTAATTGGTCTGAAAAGAGGAATTTTTTAGCCAAGCTAGACCCTACCTTGTTCCCCCTCCACTCTACCTCCAATCCTTCCTAGGCCACCATAATTCTTCTCCCACATATCCAGCTACTCCTTAGTCTCTTCTATGCAATCCCCCCCCCCCCTTGCAATAAGTGCCCAAGAGCCTTACTGGATCACCCAACTGGATCTGGTACTGGATCACCCAACCATCTGGTCCAGCACCCCATTTCCTCCAGTGGCCAAGCAGATGCCCTGGTGGAAAGCCCACAAGCAACAGCCCTCCCTAGCTTTATGTCCCCAACATGCGGCATGCAGAGGTAGACTGGCTCTGAACATGGAGGTTCCACTTAGCTGTGATAGCCAATAGCCACTGCCAAACCTGTCCTCTAAGAACTTGCCTAATCCTTTTAAAACAACACAATACCCAAAGATCCATCAAGCCCAGCACCTTCTTTCCAGTGCAAGCAGCTGGAAGATCCAATGGGAAGCCCACAAGCAGGGGAGTAACGAACTGTGGTGCTGGAGAAGACTCCTGAGAGTCCCTTGGACTGCTAGGAGATCAAATCAGTCAATCCTAAATGAAATCAACCCTGACTGTTCCCTGGAAGGACAGGTACTGAGGCTGAAACTCCAATATTTTGGTCACCTAATGCGAAGAGAGGAGTCTCTGGAGAAGACTCTGATGCTGGGAAAGATTGAAGGCAAAAGGAGAAGGGGAAGACAGAGGATGAGATGGTTAGACAGCATCACCGATGCAACGAACCTGAAAATGAGCGAACTCAGGAAGATAGTGGAGGACAGGAAGGCCTGGCGGGATATGGTTCATGGGATCACGAAGGGTCGGACACGACTTAACGACTGAACAACAAGGTAACAGAACTGTTTTCTGCCCGACACCCAAAGATGGACTGCCATAGAAGGTGGAGGCTTCTTTGAGCTACCAGGGCCAACAGCTATTTGTTGAATTATCCTTCTCCGTAACTGGCCACCTGCTACTTTGGACAAAGGTTGTGCTTAAAAGCAGAACACACACGACGGAAACAACACCTGCTCATGACCTGTCATTAGAGCCATCCCTTGGAAAGAGGGTCCAAGCTAGATCACCCCCCCCCCCCAGTGCTCCCCTGCATCAACTGTTTTCTCTCCCCACAAGTCCTCGCTATAGAGCAGAACCCCCACCCCCAAAAAGGCACTGCGACCTCTCATCCACTTGAACCCACCCGGTTACCCTCACCCCAAGTTCTTCCTATGAGTCAGCCCCTGCCCCCAAGCGCATTAACCTTTCCCATCCCCTCGCCACCCACTGGTGACGCCCTGCCCCCAGTCCCTGCAATGGGGGTGCCTTCCCCCGACTCCAGCACCCCTCCCCAAACGCACTGATCTTTTCCCAACATCTCTGCTTCCACTGGTGACCCCGCCCAGCCCAAATTCTCGCTATGGGGAGGAGCCCCTGCCCTAAAGGCATTAACTCGCCCCTGGTTCCCTTCGGTGACCCTCACCCCCAAGTCGCTAGCCCTGTCCTCTCCACAGGGTCTTGGCTCACACCCACCAGGCCCCTCCTCACCCTCTTCCTGCCAGACAGAAGGAGGCAACAGCGGAAGCGCAAAGGACGCCGGGAGACGAGGACGCAGAGCCGGAAGGGACCGGCGTTGGTCGCAGCCTGCACGTCCGGCTTCCGTGCGGCCAGCGCCTGCGGGGCAGGAAAGCCCTCCGGAGCGCCTTGAAGCGGAGGGTCGCTCTGCCCTCTTTGGTGGCTTCTTATTCCTCCTATTATTAATTATCGCTGTTGCAAGCTATGCTGACAAGACTCCACAATCCACATGACTCCCTAGGACCCTAGTTCTTTGTTCACCGTGTTCATTTGGGAACCTGAGTTGTCAACATCGCTTCATTTAGCCTGTGACTCTTTGCGGCAGAGGCTGGGCGGAGCAGGGTCATGGCTGGAGCATGCGCAAAAGCAGCAAGGACCGAGCTCGGAAATCTACCGGAAGTAGAAAAATGTGGTTACCATGGCGACCCAGGGCGGGCCTGGTGGCTCAGGCCCAAGCCTGTCATTTAAAAATCCAACCTCCATCAAACACAAAAACTGAGCATATTTTAAGATAAAAGATAATACTGTGCATTTTGAATATGCTTATTTCCAATCATTTATCAGGCTCTTCGATTTTGAAAAAACAATAAGCTATAACTAAGCAGCTAACTAGTCTAGAATTAGAAATGTCAATTTAAATAATAAAATACAGAAATTAATATTGCAATGATTTTTTAAAAAGCAAGCAGACCAAAAGACTAGCTCAACACAGCATGTTTAAAAACAGCATCTATCCATTTACAACAAGAAAAACTACTTTGCATTATTGGTGGTGCAGCGGGTTAAACCGCTGAACCATAAGCTGTCAATCGAAAGGTCGGCAGTTCGATTCCCGTGACGGGGTGAGCGCTCGTTGCTTGGCCAGCTCCTGCCAACCTAGCAGTTCCAAAGCATGTCAATGCGAGTAGATAAATAGGTACCACTTGTGGGAAGGTAAACAGCGCTCCGTGTTCCAGCTGCATGCTACGCGCTGCGGCAAGGAGAGTCATGCCGGCCACGACCACGGAGGCGTCTTCGGACAACGCTGGCTCTTCGGCTTTGAAATGGGGATGAGCACCACACCCTAGAGTTGGACACGACTGGATTTAATTATCAGGGGTCACCTTTACCTTTATAGCACTTGAGTGTGCATAGCCCTTGCAAAAGTGCAACACCCTTCTTAAGGAACTATTATCCCCCGCTTGCAGATGGGGAAGACTGACAGCCACATGCTTTGAGTCTCAACTTCTCTCCCCTCACCCTTTTGCCAACTGGACCCAGGGCTTCTTTCCGCAGCAGCTGAACCTTCCGAGGATGTCTACAGAAGGCTTCCATTCTCGCCAGGTGGATAGATGGAGCCTGCTAGGGGGGAAAGGAAAGCTTCCTTGGTCCTCTGGCTTCAGCACGGGGCCGGACTGGTGGACTGAAGGAGCTGCTTGCTTGACAGAGCACTGCTAGTGCTCGTCTTGTTGCCTCCCTCAGAGCTGGGAGCATCATGGCCAGCAGTTGAGAGGTCCTGACTTAACCGTGCTCTCCTCCAGCAGGGGCCATGAGAGGGTGTGTGGCAGTGTGGAGGAGGTATGTATGAGGGAGTCAACTTTTGAGGAGGGTGGTCTATAGACCTGAACACACGCACCGCACACACACACACGCAAGGATCCCCAGAGGGATCTCATTTGTGCTTACAAATAATGGCAAGGCAACTTTAAGTGGACAATTTTTTTTATTTTACGGCATGCAAATACATGTCAAGTACTGCAAACTTTTATTTTCTATTAATTCTCTCTCAAACACTGAAAAAACCACGATTCGCTAAAAGTCTGTGACCAGCCCAAAAGCTAATTTTCTCTTCACTTCAGTGCTACATCAAACACACATACAGAATTCACTCCGCTATTCAGGCTAATCACAAAGCATACCCCCTCCCCACCTTCCAACCTGCCCACCCCCGAAATACAGACCGTACGGTCTAAGCTTTCCCCTGTAAATCCTATTCCTGTAACACAAAAGGGAGAACAATACAATTTGGAAATTTAAAATGGAACTAAACGGAATAGAATTCATTCCCCTCCCCATCCCAAATATATCCCCCATTTCATGTTACAGATTTTTTTAAATTATATTTTTAAATAGAAGCTGAGAATGCACCATTAAAAATGAGCATTAAATCCATCGTAGCGATGGTGTCTGCTTTTAATATACATGATGGGTGTACACCATCTTTTAATTTCATTTACATTTCAATCGAACAATAGATTTGCAAAGAAAATGTCTAATACAGACGTAAAAATATTCACACTTGAGAGCTTCACAACCGGTTGTACAATTGACAAACAGGCCTCTTTTCCCAAACTTTCTAGGCTAAGCAAGTTTATAAATGTTAATTAACGCAACAAGAAAAAAAAATTAAGTGTTTTTTTTCCTTCCTTTTAACTTCCAGGGAAAAGAATATGCAGTGTACAGTATTAAATGCAGACAGCAGATTCTGCAAAGCAAAAGCCACAATACTCTGCAGTGGCTGCACAGTGTGTGTGTGCAGTACTGAGAAAAGCCATGTGTGTTGTATCACAACTACAGTATAATGTATTTGTCTGCCCAGATAAGGAAAACGCATGCATTCCCATGCCTTGGACGAGCCAACTGAGGACTCCTCTGGATTCGCGCATGTGGGATCTGTGCAAATGTACTTTGCCCTCATTTCCAGCATAATAAATGCTGCCAGAATTGTAGTTCTGTCAAGTATCTAAAGTGTCCATTAAAAGCTTCACAAAAAGTGTGTAGGTAGGTGGGTAGAGGTTTTTGCTTTCTGCGGGAAGGGGGATGCTTAGCAGCTTCACCTTGCCCCACTTCAGCCAACTCTTATCACTGGGGACCAGGAGTCTCCATAATGTATGGCTTTGCCAGCAAAGCACCAGACTATGGGACCTGCCACCCCCCACCCCCCCGCCCGGTACCAAGAAATTAGCTGGGAGTTTTGACGGGGAAACAACAAATCCTGGGAAAGAGATCTGCTTGCAAAGCAGGGCCAGAGAGCTCTGGCCAGTCTCCTCTCTTCTACACTGCGCCGAGAATAAACCAGGCAACATCACCTGCCCTGAACACAGCCAAGCTGGTGGCGATTCGGTAACTTCAAGCAAAATGTCGTATCTACAACAACAGGCCTGGGTTTGTAATTTGCCAAACGACAACTGAAAAGCATCTTTCTGCCCTTCCATTCAGAGTACCGTGTACGTGCCTGGTAAGACTGCCAAGGCCCCTGAGCTCCCATACCGGAGCAATGCCCGGGGTTTCAGCATGCACTGTGTCAAGCGCCTTCCTTTTCAACACCACTCCCAAGCCAAGCATGAACATACAGACATCGCCTTTAAAACAAGCAATGGTGTGAGGCTGGGCTTTCCTGCAAGCCACCCCTGCCGGACAGCGCAGTTTCACATAAACCCAGCCAGAATGAGACAGTTTCACAGCACGATCACAACACTTGGCTGCAGGGCTGGTCCACAACCTCCCCAGCACCTGAGACAGTGTGCCAACACCCTCCCCCTTGCCTGGTGATGTGCCAGGCTCTGCTCCTCTGAGACTCAAGCCCACCGCTCTCTTCTCTCCACACTTCTGTTCTGTCTCCTTCTTCCTTCTCCAATCCAGGAAGAGGAGGATCAGTGGAGGTGAGCTGGGTGGATGGAAGTGGGAGCCCCCTGCCGGTCTGTTGCCTGAGGTGACTGCTTTAGTTGGCTGCATGGGTGGGCCAGCCCTGCATGGCTGCTAAGGCTCACAGAGAAAGATGGCACGTGGTTTTTTAACCCCCCCGCCCTGTGGCTCTTGTGCCTGCCATCCGCTAAACACCCCCCCCCACACACAACCCTCCTGTGAAATACGTGGCCTGTTTGAGAAAGCTTTGTACTACAGGAGCTCTTGCTAGCGCTAGACTAGACAACAAATGTAAATCGCAAGTTTGTTCTTCAACGTGCTAGTCAAAAAGGGCTTATCTAACACAAATGGGATGCCACTGGACAAATGAAAAGAGAGCTGTAAACATTCTTCTCCCATACCCTCCTCCAGCAAAGAATAACCAAGGATTCTTGACATTTTGTTTGTAAAATTTCTAAAACTAAGAAGTTAACAGGTAAAATACACAAGCTCTGTTTCGGTTATTAGCTATTCCCCCTCAGATTGTGCTGAAGATGTCCAGTGGCATTCTGGTTCACAGAGGGCTATTTCCCTGAGGGCAAAAAGAACGATCTCTTAAACCTTCATATTCCTCTATTTTTGTAACAAAATAGGAATTAATTTATGTCTCCTTTCCTTAAAATTACATCACTTTCAACATGGAAGATCTTGCTGTTTAAATATCCATGTAAAAGAGATATTGGTTTGCATATATATCTATATCTATATCTATATATTTTGACGTTACAGTTAGCGCAAACAAAATGTCTGGAAGCATTTCAAATGTAATATATAAATTTGTATATACAGACTAGCCTGGCTAGCTTGAGAGAGCACAAAAACTGTATACCAATGTCTGACATTCCACATCAAACTTTTGTTAACAGTCACAAGTTAAGATGAAGAGGTCCTTAAAAAAACAAAAACAAAAACAGAACATCCTAACCATTTCCACGTGGCTTCCTTCTATTGCTCAGAGGCAAGCTGGCAACCAGGGAACAAGACGCTCTGGAAATGGGCACTAAGGAAGTGAGGCGAAGGGATTTGGCTGAGATATTACAAATAGCTCTTTGCGCTTCAGGATGACATAAGTGGGCAAGAACTTCCACCGCGTGACTGGAATATAGTTTTTAAAAGATATCAGTCCTTGAATGTTGACCTTATATTTACAGCACAATTTTTGCATGACCCTGTGAGTCAGGAAATTTTCTTTTTTTTAAAAGAAGATTGATCCAAGTTAGATCTGGAACCCTCAGGGAATGTCACTCCCCCCGCCCCACCCCTCCCCACTGTGCACAAGATAGTTATTAAAAATAACAACAACAACAATAATAATAATAATAATAAAAGCCTGATCCTGCACGCAGAGCTGCAACCCAACTGTTGCCGACTCTGCTTGGCCAGTTAACATGATCGTCTGGTTTCCTTTGCAAAGTCATTTGCTAGCAAGAAGAGCCCTTGTGGTGAAAGCACCGCTTGGCTACAATATTCCAGTACAATTATCAGAGTAAACAACTTCACGGAAGTTAATTAACGTATTTTTTTTAAAAAGGGAAAAAAGAGCAAGACAGAGAAGATGTAAGATTCATGAAAGAAAATTGTAAAAGAAAACCACAGAGGAGAAATGATGAGAAACTATCTTGCCAGAAAGCAGAGACCTCTTGTTCCTCCCACTTTGGAGGTGCCCGGGTATTTAAACGCAAGCAAAAAGAGAATACCGCTAAAACGCTAGCTTAGGATATGTGTACGTGTTCTATTTCAGTTAATAGTTTCCTTTGTGTGTGTTTTTAAAAATCACACCTTAAGAGGACACTTTTGTTCACTGTTCTGTACAAACTCAACTAAAGCTATATTATTAATAAGTTCAAGGCCTTGTCAGAGTTAATTAGTAATGAACCCCAAATACTAAGGTTCTCCACAATACAACAACCAAACACGTCACGGGTGTCTAAGGAACCACTAATCAATTTTAAAAGTACAGCAACCGCAATACTGTGTTGTTAGTCAGTGCAAATGCAACAGACAAGATTTTTGCAGGGGGTAATCTGTGACAGGGCCGGCCTGTCCACGAGGCAGGCAGCACCCATCTCCACCAGGCCTCCACCTCCTCATACTCCCTAGATCTGAAAAGAAAAAGAAGAACAAAATGGAAGAGGAAGTGTGCAAGAGAGGAGAGTGGGGGGAGGGGGGTAGAGAGTCTCCATTTCTGACGCTTTAGCCCACCAAACTCCGCTCCTCCACATTTCCTCTTCTGCTCCGTTCTTCTCTTCCCTTGTTGACAACTCCAAGAGACAGGAAGAAGAGGCACCAGGTGTGACACACTGCTGGGTAAGGGGGGAGCATTTGGTGCGCTGCCTCTGGTGCCAGGTATCAGGCCGGCTCTGATTTGCAAGACTCTAGATGCCAAGCCACCTGGGGCTCTGCCAAGGGACCGAACTCGGCACCTTCACAGTGAGCACATCATGTCTCCGTACAACCTGGAGCAGTTTATGGACTGAGCATATAAGCGGATAAACTCAGGCACTTGGTTTTGCAATCTAGAATTTGTACACAGGCAAGTCGCTTGATATATGGAAATACCAAGTTCTAAAGCGGAAAAGGATGGGGGAAAACAGGGGGTAGGATAGTCAGAAGATGCAAAGTGAAGCACTGCCACGTATAATGCAGCAGCACAAGCCAAAGAGGAAAACAAAATGCTACCATATCAACCCTGAAAAAAAGCAGCAGCTGCACCCAGGTACAATTTCCTCTCTTGTGAAATGAAACAAGGCAAAAATAAGTTAGTGCGACTCTCTTAAGTTTGCGTCACCCGAGGGTCCCGCTGGCTCAAAGAAGCAATGTCAAAGTGTGACATTTCCCTAGAGAAGCTGCTGCAAGACAAGACTCGGCTCCGTGGGTGTCCAGGAGCATCTACCAACTCATGAAAAATCCACTCTGAAGAGCAAGCAAAATAAAGTCCCCATTCCAAACCACTCGTGGAAAGTGACGGCCTGAACCTAGCGGAAACGGGCAGCGTGATGGTGCGTGTTTTTTCCTTTTCTGTTTTCATCAGAACGCTAACATGAGAGGGGCGTTGATGTATCAAAGAGTCCACAGGAAACAGATGACCCCAATAGTATTTTCTTAAAAAAAATATACATTATATAATATATATTATATATATATAAAAAGCAAATGTAAATGCTTCCACAGCATGGCCATGAGCTTGAAAGCAGAGTGCCTCTCAGCTATTAACCATTTTGCCATTTGCAACTGGCCTCAAAAAGTTGCTTTTCCCTTCCACCATGATGTGAGCCGTCTTGAGAACCAGGCTGCCCACCCCGGCCGAAGTGGTGATGGGCAAGGGGCTCGTGCAGCTCATGGAGGACGCAGCTGGCTGGCTGAAGCAGGAAGTCACCGGCAGAACTCCTTTCTGCTTTTCCCTGGTGTGGGGGGAGACAGAAAACCAACAGTTTACAAGTAGTGGACATTTATCCTCCAACCTAGAACAGAAGAGCGCTCGATTGTCGACAATTCCGTGGCAACCCAGGACTGTAACAACAGGAACATGCTTATTGGAGACTCCTTCGCTTCCTGATACATCAGTACCACCAAAGAGCGATGATACATCTCAAAACATTTAAGGGTTCGACCACCTTCCTATTTTATTTATATATCCACTACAGTATTTAATGAAGGGATTGTAAATCCCATGTTTCCATCAGTGTCCAAAACTGCAGCAGTGAAAGCAATAAATGAGATGGAAATGGGGCGGCAGATCAACCAACCAAACAGGGGAGAGAAACAAGTCAAAACGATCAAGAGACTTGCCTACATCAAGGGGGCAGAAGGGGCGAGCAGCTCTCCTGGGGCGGAGAATTCCATATTCTCTCATACCCACAAGTTTTGGTTCTGCATCCACCATCAACACAGCACAGTCCTATGCAAATCTACACAGAAGTAAGTCTCATATGACATTTCAACAGGCCTTAATTCTAGGTAAGCATGCATAGGATTGCAGCCTTTGTGTCATTTCCTTTTCTCTATGCAGTGGCTCAGTGCAGCTCTCTCGGAGACAGAGAGAGAGAGAGAAGGAGACCAGGGAAGCTGCAGCAGACTGGAGAGAAGAGAGAGCAGAAGCTCCCAGCCTTCCAAGCTCATGGCCCAGAGATGTTTCAAGGGAGCTGACACAGTTGTTTCTGCCAGACACTCACAGAATAGCCAGGTCTTCCCCTAAGCCAGCTCTCATTTGCTGCCTGGGCTCCTTCAGAGGCTGTTCCAGTGGATGGCTGTTCTCAAGAGCTGACCCGTTGAATAGATGATCATCTTGATCGCTGATCCCGAGCTGTAGGCCCAGAATCTCCTAGAAGAAGAGGAAAAGGACCACAAATGAGAGTCTTCTCATATTTTGGGGTCAGCCTGTCCCTTTGGCTGCTACTTGTGATGGCTTCTAACATCGCAGACCCAGCTGCTGGTGCTGAGTCTCGTTCTGACCAAAATGCCAGTAGCCACTGCAAACAGTGTGAAGAGTGCAGTGGAAAGGACAATGGCCAGAAATGGCTCTGGAAGAGGGGGCGTCACTCAGAAAGGATCAGTGGGCTCCATAAACTCCCTGCTAAAAGTCAGAGGCATAAGGGGAGGGGGGGGGGCCAGGAGGTGTTCTGGAAACACAGACTTTCCTCCAGCTGGAGCCTCAAAGCCCAGGCCTGGGAAGACCATCGCCACATGCCCTGAACTCCGGGGATCAGGAGAAAGCCAATTAGTTTATGTCTCTTTCTACACACAGCAAGTCAAGGGATCCCCGTACTTCAATTTGTTCTCCCTGCCCGTCGGGCTCGTCGGCATCCAGGGCTGAAAGTTCTAATTCGATGTCTCGATCTGGCTTTGTATCTGGACCGTCTTCCGTGTAGTTGCTCTGGAAAGCAGGGGGAAAATGTGCTCATTTTTGTAAGACATCAATTAATTGAACGGATGGATGAAGCGTCTCCTCGTGAAGACCTTCAGCAGCTCGGGAAGGTGAGAGAGCACTCCACAGACCGTCCTTTCCTTGAGCCCCAGAGCGAGACACCTTTGACATTCTCCCCTCTCCCTCTGGTGACTCGCAGGCATCATCTCAGACCAGCACAGCCAGGGGCAGCCTCCCCCCCCCCCCCCAGCAAATGAACAGCACAGCCTCACACTCCTGTACCTCGCCATTCCTCAGGTCGATTTCCTTGCTCAAGAGGGTCAAGGTGAGGCGGCTGCCTTCATCCAATGAGCTCCACTTCTGCTGTGTGGCCAACGCGTTCGCCTCTCTCTGAAGCAGCAGCGAGTTACTTTTGGCCTGTGTGGGGTGAGCAGAGAGAGCAGCAAGCTGTGGTGACACCTTGACGGGAAGCCAGGCAAGCCAAGGCTCTCAACAGCGACAGATGGGGTGGGAGAGGGAGAGAGCGTGTGCACGTGGCTGTGTGGAAGAACCAGATGCCTCGTGTCCAGTGGCCAGGCCACATGCTGAACAGCCTCAGCAGGGCTCTGCAAGAGCCTCTGCCCCAGTAGTTCTAGCTCGGAAATGTGAATCTGCCAGAAGAGGCATACCTGCTGTAGCTCAATGCTGAGTAGATCTCCAGTACTGGAATGCTTTCTTGGGCCAGACACATCAGTAACTATGAACCGGTCCCTGTGAAGAGCAAGGGAGAAAGCTCACACCTCATGGGATGGACGCAGATAATGAAGCCTGGCACCGGAGACAAACCTGTGCTTCTCCCCATCCCACCAGAACCCCAAATGGACCAGGCTGGTCCTGATGATGTGGGTTCCACTCTACTTTTAGTTCAATATTTTTTAACTCCCGGGTTCAGACACGAACTCTAAAAAGTGGTTTGGTAGCCAGTTCAGTTACATTTCATGCATACTCTTATCAAGTTCTTCTGCTTGCCACTTGTTAGCTCTTTTAAGTGTTTATTTTTGAATTATCAAAAAGATTTTCAGAAACAAACTACAAAAGGGACCAGGGCAGTCTGTGTGGATGGCTGGGCAACTTGCACCTTCAACTGCCAAAAGACCCCTGTGTTACCAAGAGAGCCTGGCAACTGCCAGAGCAGAATTTTGTGGCGGGTGGCCTGGGCTTGGCCAAGTTTTTCAGTTATTTTTAACATTAAAAAAAATGTATATAAGATTAGAGAAGAGGTTCCCAAACTCTCCCCCCCCCAATAAGTATTTGCGGGGCGGTGGTGGCGATGGATGAAAACTGGAAGTGGGTTGTGACGGTGTCAGGGAGCCGTTTTGGGGTGTGGGGAGGTCCACAGAGGGGATCGTGGCCCTCCACACCCTCTGGAAGCCCGGCACGAACACCAGGTAAGTGTTATACCCCCTTTTTTGTCTTGGAAGTGGTGGTGGCGTGATTCCAAGACTGGGGCATTCCAACGCCCAGTCTGGGAACCTCTGGATTAGAGGAAACACATTACTTTGCATTGGTGTGCAAGTTCTACAAGAGAGATAAATGCCGCATGAACCAGAGCTACGAGAGGGACAACCAATTCCATTCAAAAACCAGGTCTGCAGAAGTAGAGCAAACAGAGGGCAGGAATGCCAAAATGCTCCTTGTTTGGAGCATGTTTTGCAGAAACCGACTGGCTTACCGTTCCATGAAAGGTGCTGATGAAGTGGAATCTGACCCGTAAGAACTCCATCTTGAATCAACAGTGCTGACATAAGGGATATAATCTGCCACAGGCAAAGGTACAAACTCAGATCACATAAGACGTGCCCCGTCCTGCCCCCTCAGCACTGTTGTGCTGGCAACCCCCCTCCCGCTCTACACCCACCGACTCAGCATGTACCTGACATGCTGATTGGCTTCGTAGCACTTCCTTGGGAAGCAGTGGCCTGAATGGGGTCCGTCGTGTGGTAACCAGTGCGGGACGACCTGGAGATGGCACCCCATTTGGAGATGATGGGCCCATCGCTGAAGGGAATGATGGGGTCTTCTTCCTTTGCCCTTCTCTGGGTTTCAAAGAGGTGCACCCGCCTCTTCATGTCCCCACTGTCCAGATCCTGAGCAGCCAAGAGAAAAGACAGCATCTTCGTAATCTGCTGGGACAGGGTGGCTCAGGCTTAAGGCCAATTCGGATGTCTTGTTCTGTGCTCACAGAAACACTTTAGGACGTGATCTTGCCCCTCCCCATCTCTCCGCTCCTGTACCCCACCACGCTCCTGCCCAGGATCTGGGCTTCCCCAGTTCCACCACCCTCACCCACGCGAAAGGCTCCTGCTCCCTCAACCAAGTCTGCCCTTCCTCATGCTTGGAACTGTCTTCCAGAACATGTGTGGGGTGACACCACTCATACTCCTTCAAACCCACCTTCCCTGCACAGGCTTTGGTGCCACGCTGGAGTCTCTTGCCCTGCTGTAATTAAGCTTAAGTTGGCGTACCTGGAACAGGAGCACCTGCTCCTCCTGTTCCCCCATTTGACTTTCACTCTGTCGTCTCCCTTGTGCTGATGTTGAGACTGTAAGCTCTACTGGGCACAGACTTCTCTCATACTGAAGTAGTCGCAGGTTCTTCCCGTTTCCCCCTGGCCTCCATTTCCATCCCTCCGTCGTCTCCCTAGTGTTACCATCTCAACTGCAAGCCCCTCGGGACAGGCATCTGCGTTTTTACTCTCTGTGAAGTGCCACGTACAGGGGGGTGCTATATCTGGAGCACATCATCAGACGACACAACAATGTGCTCTGGGCTCTATAATCCTTCTAATGGTTTTGTAAAGTAGTTGTGCCCACTATTTTTTCCAAGTTGCAGAAAAGGAGGGTGCAGCTGAGGTTGAGGAAGTCACGATGGGAGAAAGGGGTTCCAAGAAAACTGCCCTACTGGGGCAGAGGAAGCAATGCCAGCTCTGACGCTTGGCTCAAGGCCTGTGCTGCCTTACCGTGAGGACCGCACCAGAGTTGGCAATGACATCCTTGGGTTCCGACTCAATGGCGCTGATGCAGGAGCTGATGGTGCCACAGGACCAGGGCGAGTAGTGGGAGAGGTGGTCATCCTCATACTTGGTGCTGCTCAGGTCATGGGAACTCTCGCAGAACTGCAAGAATTGGAAGGCAAAGAAAGGTCCTGACGCAGCCCAATCAGGCTACTTTCTATAATTATTATTACACGTTTCTATTTAGGTATCTGAAGTTTTACAGAGTAGAACTTACAGCGGGGGAGACAACAGGGAAGGAAGGAAAGGAAGAGGTGGGGAGCAGAAGAGAGGCACAGGAGAATATGCAGCTGCACCAAAAATAAAGCTTTGATCCTGCTGGGGAGGAGGACCAAGGGCCAAACGTGGCCTGATGCAGACCATGTTAAGCGACAGCCCCAAGCGGACGCTCTGAAGACAGGGAAAGGCACAGAAGGGAAAAGCTAAGCACTCACTCCCAGAGCCACACCCTCAGTCTTTATAGCGGCTGATGGGGCTACTCAAGAGTAAAACAAACATCAGGGGATCCTCATCATAGAATTCCAACATGATACCTAAATTTGGCTCTTGGGGGCAGTGTGTGTGTTAAGCCAACTACTTCACAAGACGTGGGAGCTTGGGGGGAGTTTTGGACATAGGTGGTGGTGGGGCGTTGGCGGATGCTCCTTCTTCCTACCCTCTCAGAGAGGCCACAGCTGAGTGACAGAGCCTCTGCTTTGCACAGAGAAGGCCCCTGTTCAACCCCTCCAGTTAGGGACTGAATGCCTGAGATCTTGGAGAGCTGCTGCCAGCCAGAACTCAGAGCCAGATGGAGCAACGGCCCGGCTTGGTGCAGAGCGGCTTCATACATACGCTTCATACAGAGTGGTCCACACACTTGGTGCTTACTTCTGTGCTGAAGTCCACGCTAAAGAGAGGGGAAGGTGGCGTTGGAGACTGCGCAGCCGCCGGAAGGGCAGATGACACAAGAGGCATTTTCTGCGTGTGACACTGTGCCCACTGCTCCGGCTTCCTTCTTAGCGGGTCCTCGTAAGTGGGCTTCAGGTGGCCACAGGGCTCCTAGAAGAGAGGGGCCGACCGGACATAGTAGTGACAGATCAGAAAAATGAATGTGGGCAGCAACTGTTCAAAGGCTGCCTTTAGAAGGAAGACAAAGGGCCCGATCCCATCCAACTTTCCAGTGCTGATGCAGCCATGCCAATGGGGCGTGCACTGCATCCTGCAGTGGGGCTTGCAGTGTGTGTGTGTGGGGGGGAAGTCACAGAGGCCTCCTCAAGGTAAGGGAACGTTTGCTCCGTTACCATGGGGCGGCACTGCAGCTGAAATGCTGGATAGGATTGGGACAAAAGAGAAGCAAAGTCTCTCCTGCTACCCCAATCTTGTCTCCTCACCCCACTCTTCCCAAGGACAGACACCTGGCCCTTTCCCTCATGCTCCCCACCACGTACAAACTGGGAGAATACACAGATTGCCTTGGGGAAGCCACTCTTCTCTGTCTCCCTCCACTAATGATTTTGTTGTTCTGTCCTACCTTACATGGCTGGTGTGCGGATTTACGAAACTATGTCTGTAAATTGCACTAAGCACGCTGAACGAGCTAAGGTTGGAAGGGCCCGTAGTTCTAGGGTGATTTTTCCTGTTTAACCACTTTCCCTAGATGTTGTTTTGAGTGCATTTCTTTTTTACAAGAAGTGGGATTTAAAAAAAAAAAAGAATGGAAATAAATACAGAGATAATTCATTGGCAAGCCAGAAGCTTGTGCTGATTATTAAAAGAGAAAAATCAGCAGTGCCATATTTCTAGGGAGGGGTGTTAGCTCAGCCGCAGAGAAAGGTGACGCCTGAGATGCTGCAGAGCTGCTGTCAGCCAACATTGAGAGTGCTGAGCGAGCTGCATCAGGGCCTGATTCGAGAAAAGGCAGCTTTCTAAAATGGAAGAGGAGCTGGAGCAAACTGCCTGCGAACCAGGATTCAAGACTGCAACAGGTCCTGAACCCAGAAGCCAAATCTTCCAACAGAAGAGAGGCCATATCACTGTCTGACACACCTATTTGCATAAAGACAGGTGTGACCTGAACTCTGTTGAAGGGAGCTTTGCAGAAACAAAACAAAGAGCACTGTCCCCTCCCTGTTTTTTTTTTCCTTTTAAACAGCCTTCTTGCCACTTTCAACTATTATTTCACAGTTAGGAACTTTCAAATTATACACTTTTGTTCAAGTCTATCAGGATTGGAGAATACTGCATGATGCATTGAAAGGCAGGCTATTGGAAGCTGCGGTTGGTTTCTTTTTTTGCATTTTGATTATTTCCCTTGAGAAAGAGAAGGCAACAAGATGTGATGGAAATCAAGGCCAACTACAAAGCATTAGCTGCTTCCTGCAGCTATTTCTGTTCCCTTCTGTATCCCCTTAGGGCCCCTCCTAAGCCTTACAAAGGAACCAAGAGGTGGCTGGTTTGCTGATGCTTCTGGGTGGGATACACAGCACCTTTACCTAACTTGATCTCCACCTCTCCCTGCCCCAGGTGAGCTGGGATGGCTCAGCGCAGCAAGAGCAAAGCCCTGAAGCGTAGTCCAGCACCTACCCTCGACAAAGGCACTGTCCTTTGCTCAGCAGGCAACTGGCAGGCCGTGGAATAATAGCTGTCCAAAGAACTGTATCTTTCCCGCAGAAACGTCTGATAGACGGAGGGGTGAACGACGTCCATGGGTGGGAAGGAGTTGCTCCTCATGATGTCATCTCTCGGGTACATCTGCGGCCGCCAGATACGCCGGCTGTCATACACTGGTGCATACATCCCAGATGGAACAGGGGGAACCGGCCCATACGGCTGTGGTGGCGGTGGCTGGTAAGGAGAACTCAGCCTGTCTCGAGGGGGGAACGCACTGTAGTGGTCGCTGTATGGCACAGAAGCAGGTGGGAGGGGGGGTTCTGGGACGTTACCAGACCTCACAAAGCGGGGGAGGCAGGGAGCCACACCAGTTGGGACCGGCGGTGGTGGAGGATAGTATCCTAGGAAACAGGAGACATTTACTGAGCTTTCCCCTATCATTTCAGATGGCACACAGTTCTACACATGCAGCAAAACATGGTGGGAGAGTGGACTGTACCACTTCAGACTGCAGGTGGGGGATACTGAAGCTCGTCTCAAAACTAATCTAGCACATTTTAAAAATCTGCTTCCAATTAATTGGGGGCACCTTTTCTAAGTTGATTGAAATGCTCTGAATCGATTCATCTAACCAAATAACTGACTAAGCATGGCAGCCCTACAGAATGGAGTACTTTGCAAATATCATTGGTTTGAAACTGGTACTAATAAGAATCAAAACTAATTAACAATTAAGTCAGCACTAATGTGCAATAACGTTGCAGGTTCAATCCCTGGGGCTGTAAGCTCAGTGGACGCAGAAGGTCCTGGGTTCAAGCCCTGGAGGCAGGACTGGGAAAGACCTTTCTCTGACTGGAGAGCTGCTGCCAGTCAGAGCTGGGCAAGACCACGAGGTTGGACTCTGCAAAACTGTTCCCTATGCTCCTAATTCTAATGTGGGAATAAATAAATACAAATATTAAGCTGCTACCAAAACCTTGAGGGTACAGGACAGAACATGCCTGGTGCTCAAAGAATGGCACCAGGGGGACACCCTTTGGATGAGCGTTCCACAATCGAGGTGCAACCAGAGGTACGACCCTGGCGGCCTAAACCTCTGAAGGCTGCAGGGGTGGTCTGGAGGAGAGATGCCTCGGCTGGTGACCTAAGTAGCGCATTTTTCAGCCACTGGGAAATGCCCTCCCCATGCTGACCACTCACCTGCTTGGGGGTACTGCGGGGCATCGTAGGAGAGATGGGCCCTGGGATCTTGAAAATACTGAAGGTTGTCCGAGTGTGGAGGGTAGACAGGCACCCTGGCAGCAAATGGGCTGGACTTGGGGGTCAGGGAGCTCATCTCTGTGCCGACGGGAGGAGGAGGGGGAGGAACGGAGCCTGCTGAGGTAGCTGCCGCCTGGCTGACAGGAGTCTTCAGAGGCGAACTAAGTTTACTGAAGAGAACCAGAGAGACAAATGAGGGCTGTCCCTAAATTAAGAACATCTCAGTACTGTACAAATTTTAATCAGTTAAAAATGGACTAAATCGGCAAATGAGTAAAGCCTCCAGTTCTGAAGGAAAAAGCACTCTCATCCTCTGTTGTTACGTACTTTTCAGGCAGAGAATCTGCTGGGGACCCAGTGACGCTCTGACCATTCGTTCCTGCCTTGCCAGCTTTCTTTGCAGTCTCCAGGGTCCGTAAGGAAGAGGTGTCAGCACAGCGCGGAATCAGCTGGGGGACGCTGCTCTCCAGGCCCGCAATACCATTGGTGCTGGGTGCCAGCTTCCCGGCCGTCTCTGCGCTTCCTATGATGGAAATGACATTTCCTGCTGTGGTGGAGACGGTGCTTGAGATGCTGCCTTTGCTAAGCAGCGGGAACGTTCTCACTGTGGCACTGATTTTCTTGTTCCTTAGCCGATACCTAGGGTTACAAAAGACCAGAGGAAAAGAGACGACAGAAGAATGTTTGCGGCAGCGAGGCACAAAGAAAAGAGCTTGTCGCCTCCTCCCCCCTCTCCCCTGTAGCAGTCAAACATAAGGCAGATCTGGACTCTCAAGCAGCACCCCCGGTCAAGCTTGAAATGCGCAAAGCCTCACGGCTTTGTTCCTCCTTCGTCCTCTGGTCTGCACCAAAGTTTGCAAGATCTAGTTTTAAATTAGTCATTTGACAGACGTTTTGCTATCTTTCTTCTGATCCTGGTCACAATTCCCCCCCCCCCCCCAACAATACATAAGCCAGCAAAACCTTCTTACTGGAGACAAATGTGGGGTTTGCATATACTGTATACCATGAGCAGCCATTCCTCTTCCTAACGATAGACACCCCCCCTTCTAGCCCATCACTGCCTCCTGGGGAGCACTCCCCTATCCGGGTGCTGTGCAAGCAGCACAACTCCCAGGAGTATCTCCGATTATGAAATCCACTTTCCTCTGAAAGGAAACTTCCTTTGCCCAAAGAAGTCGTAGACAAAATGCTGCTGGCTGTATGTTACAGTATTTACTGTACATATGAGAAAATATACAAATATTGACATATGAAACACCACCGCTGCCCTCCAGATAAACATCCTCTCTGGTTTTAGGTGAGGCGCACATGCCTCACAGTGGCACTGCTTGGAAGACACATCCTCCCTTCTTTGCCTCACACAGGAGGGAATCCCTCTTCCATGGTGGCCCTTCCCAGCTGCAATGCTTATAGGTGCATGCATTAAACATAACTGTTGCATAATCGGGGCACGTTTTGTAGTTGATCAAGTTTTTAATCCATGCTGCTAATTGATTGGGTGGTGCTCCCCCCCCCCCCCGTGTACAGAGCCCCCAGTTTGTTAAGGGAGTTCAGAAACAGTGGGAAGACAGCCACCCACAGTGAGAGAGCCGCTTCCTCCCAGTACTCACTTCTCCAGCTCTTCCTGAGAGTGAGCAAACGTGCAGTTTGTCCCCCGCGGACACCCGCCTTGCTGTCGGAGATCACGGCACATGCTCGTTTTGTATTTGCTGTTTGGTTGTGGCTGTCAAAAGAGGGAGTGGAAGGGAAGAAAACATTTGCGTTGCTTACAGGCTGTCTGGAATACACCCAAGCTGTGTTACTACTGACAGCACCCTTCAGTCTGAGGGGACAGCAACATCACTCAAGAATCTTCCTGTCTTACCAATGGATGTGTTTCACTCAGCATTCCTAATGCTGGGAAAACAGAAAGTAAACCCCAGAGGTGTCACAGGAAGGGGTGCTGCCTGCCTCGGACTTCCACCCTGTTATTCTAAAGGTGTCTGCACCTGGGACCCCCAGGGACAGCCAGTGAGCTGCTGCAGGAGAGGCCAAGTTAACAAAGAAAGGTCAGCCACTGGGTTCCTAGCCGCAGCCAGCCTGATGATCTGGGCATGGGGTGATGGCCACCTTCCCTGTCCAGCGCCAGTATTCTGCTTCTGTCCACAGAGGTGCCATTTAGCTAATGGAGACGTTTATTTAACACTTTAAAACACCATTTTCCACATTCAGATATTTATGTAGTTTTGGCACCCTAGACCCAGCTACTGGGGGGGGCTGCAGTTCCCCACTACCCCAAGGCCAGAGGGTGGGGCTGATCACAGCAAACAGAGAGTGACAAAAGTGGCACTGTCCCTCTCTTTCACTCGTATGTTATCCTGTTCTAACTCCACTCATCTTCCACCATCTCCCTCTGCCTCAGTTCTCCGAGGAGGGGATGGTTTTCCACATGCACACAAACCCAGATTAGGGACTTGACAATATCCAGTTCATCTAACAGTGAGGAAATGGAAGAACAGCTCTGCTGATTGCTCCACAGGCTGCTCGAGAAAAACCAGGCTGCAGTTTTGGGCAATCACCTGTGGGGTCTCATGGCCTTTCCTACTGTAGTTCTGAATGAAATCCACGAGGCCGTGGACTACTGTCTTCACAGCCACCATGGCATTTTCCAGCTGTTCCCACGTTGGAGATGCGGCATCTGCAAGACAGGCAAACAGGGTGAAGGAAAAGTGAATCATTGAGAGCACCTAGGAACGTGTTCAGCTTTCAAAAAGGAAGTGTGCAGTTCAACCGAGCAGGTTACCGGGATACTAGTTATGGAAATGGATTACATACAACCCGCACAAAGATGTCACACATGAAACAGCACATACGAGTTTCCTGCTGTAGGCACAATGTGCAAACAGACAGAAATTGTTCAGGGCACAGCACAGAAACCAAAAGATACTTCTCTCCTTTTATAAGAATTTAAAATGACATGCAAGCGCATGCACATACAGACACGTGAACACACACAGACACCAGTGACATACCTGGATTAGGGTCAATGTTGGCCAGCAGCTCCAAATGTGGCCGAAGCCGGTTTAAATTGGCAGGGTCACCAGTACGTTGTAGAACGATTGTCAATTCCTGCACACTTTTTGCAAAGGATTCTGGGGACTGAAGCTAAAAGCAAGAAACACAAGAGTGCTTTGCGTCATATCGGGAGACGTTTATTGCTGCTCGTGACACTCCCAAGTTCCCCAGGGGCTGCCTTTCGCATCATCGCCAGCAGAATTTCCAAGACTGGCAGGACACGCAAGACAGCCTCTCCCTCCCTGCATGAATGGATAGATTTATATGGAGGAAAGAGGTTCCAAGCCATGCAGGAGTACATCCAGGAGCAAGGCCGTGACAAGGAGCAGTTAGAAACCACAGCCCTAGGTGGACCACAAAGGCCTTTATTCAGCTGAAGGCAATTAATTATACTTTTGCATAGCCTCAGGTGCCGGCCAGAATGAGGCCTTTTTCATAGAAGGGGTACAGACAGCGTCTTCAGGTTGCATCAGTTGAGGATCAGCGATGAGAGGCTGCACCTCTCAGCTCAGAATCTGCCCTATGCAGCTTCATCACCAGACGTGCCAGACCAGAGAAAAGGGGCTGTCCTGCCGTTTGAGCTCACCTTGTCGATGATGGACTGCATGTGGGATTTATGGGCCAGGTCACCATACAGGAGAGAAGACCACTGTTCTGGCGAGATCCGAAGTCCGGCTTCCATGGCAATGTGGACAATTTGAGCATCGTGCTCCCTCCGCAACGCCTCATAGCTGCGAAATTCTTCTTTCAGCTGCATCAGGGAAGAATCTTCATCCCTTTTGGTGACCTATGCAAAGGAACAACCAAGCAACCCACCTGCGCTCAAGACTATGATGGCACCATTTAAAGAACTGTGGGGCGAACTGAAAGAACACCGCCTCCAGAAAGCCAGGAGCCTGAACTCGCATCTGGTTTAGGTCCACAGTGTGGCGCTGTTCTCCCTCTTCCCCGAAGATCTAAGTTGGAGTCCCCCAAAGAAACCAGTTGGCAGGAGATTTGGGGGAGACAACCGACTTCTTCGCACAAGGCAGAATTCATTTACAGAGTTTGCTGCCACAAGATGTGGGGATGGCTACTGGCTTGACAAGGGAACTAGATACATTCAGAGGAGGTTTAAGTTCACCATCTACCAGGCACATGAGCTACGTGTTCCTGCTCATATGCACTCATGCTGTCAGACTCCGTGAGCACCTGCGGCTAGAGAGTGAACGCTCTGGCACAGCTACTGCCAACGTGCGCTGCTTGTGGTTGAGAAAATACAAACATTTTTTGTGGCTCCGTGCTTATTAGTCAACGGCCCTAATCTCCTCCAAGGCATCATAACCAACACTTCCTTAAAATTAGCACTGAGAACCACCTTCCCTGGAAAAGGGCAGACGTCCTACCTTGAAGCAAGATGCACGATACAAGAGCTGCACCACGTGGCCAATGCTAGTCTTTGAGGCCTGAGGGAATCTTGGCTCCAGCCTCTGGACGACGAAAAGCACCAAGACTTTCCGGGAGAGGGCCGAGCCGTCTTCCAAAGCCAGCAACACCAGCTTCAAGGCTTCTTCCTGCATGGCTAGAAACCCATGAGCAGAAGTTACAATCCCGAAAGAGCAACAGCAACAGTTAATGGACAGAGGCCCACTTGGGCTGAACCATACTCTGATCAGGTCTTGGCAATGCTGAGGACTGGAAACTTAATTATTTTAAAAACGAGTTGAGGCCATCTCTTAAAACACCAGGGGAGTGAACAGTGAGAGAAAACAACTGGGTGCCTCAGACTGATGGGAAGGAGGGCCAATGGATAGCTGACCTCTCTTCTCATCTGCCAAAAGAGTGGCAGACAGAAGAGTGGGAGGAACAATACTGGACTCGCTGGCACTCCCTGGGGAAGAGGAGGGCTTGGTCCAACCTCCGCATAAGCTCCAAGCATCCTGAGCAGGGGTTTAATCCAAGCAACATCTTTAGAAAGTTTCCATTTCATTGAGAGGTTCCTCCACCTTTTCCCCATAGTTGCTAAACCAAGAAAATGTGCTTTCACTTGCAAAGAGGACTAGGCTGCGGCACAGCACCCCCAGGTGAGCGAGGTGCTGCTCCCCTTCCACCTATGGCAAGGCGTACCTGGTCCTAGAAACTGGCACCCTCGCGCCCTCACAGCAGCCCAGAGGTTGGCAGACAGTTGCTGAGGATTCTGGTGCTGCAAGATCAGCTCGGTCACAGTTCTCTCCCCAAGGGAGCGGGCTGCCCGCATGGCTCTCACCCGGCCTTCCTCTTCCACCAGCTGGCAGTTCACCAGCGTCACCAGCTTCCGTTGCATGGGACGGCTCAGTGCACTCTGGTTCAAACTGGCAACACCTTTGAAAGGAGAGGTAGGAGAAAGGTTAGTCTGGAAAGGGCATATCAGTCCATGTGAAAGAGAAGGATTTTTATTTCCCTGCTTAGCCCATGAGATGGGATGGAACATGAAGGCCACAGACGCTGAGGAGTGGAAGCTCGCAAACCAAGCCGGCTGACTGATGAAAGAACTGGGTGGCAAGAGCAGCCCTGACTGCCTTCCCCTCATCTTGTGATCTGCTGTGTCCCTGGATTTGATCTGGGAAGTGGATGCTTCTGGGGAGGGCTTGAGCTTTGCCCACCACTGAGGCCAAGTAGACATCAGATGCAGAGCGTGGACACCTGTTGTTGTGTTTGGGGTGGAACGTCTACATGCAGAAGTCTGGACATTTTGTAAGCTGCCCTGAGATCTAAAGGGTGGGAACATGGGATATAAACCTGTTAAACAGACACATTCAGATGTAAAGTTTCCCATTTGAACCAAAGAAAACAAATGCCCTAGGTTGGCTTTGGGGGAGCCAAATCGTGTGGGGACTCACCCTTCCCTCCACTTAGTGGCTTTAAATAAAGTGCCAGATCTTCAACGCATTTCTTAGCAACTTCATAGTGTTTGTTCTCTCCTAGGTTGCTTAGCTTGACGGTCTGATGATCAGGTACCTATAAAAGTCACAAGAGGGAAGAAGAGAGCAATGACTGGCACACAAAAGTCTTGCTCTCAGAAACAGGACATCAGCCACATGTTAACAAACATATTTGTTAGCTGGTGTGTGTGATGTCCTGAAGATGCAGTAAAGTATTCCTCCTTTATGAACAGATACCTTACCTGAAAAATTCTATATCATACAATTATCACTTAAAATCTGTCTTGCTAGTAATACAAATGGAGGCACAGTGCGAAACAGAAATTCTTCCTCAAAACTCACCTTTTCCACAAGTTATTTGGCTTAGTTCCACATCCCTAACGGCGCTCAAGTTTTAAGTACAGTACATATATCAGAGTTTGTCCACATTCTTCCTTCCCTATTCTTGCCTCTTCCTCCGCTATTTTCCTGTAGACTGTAAGCTCCTTGTGCTTGCGGCCTGTATAACTTTGTAAGGCGCCATGTACGTTAATGGCTTGGTTATCAACAACCAACATACGCTTATTGCGTAGAACAAAAAGCCCAAGTGGCTTTAATCATTGACCCACAATGCAGCATGAACAGAGTTATCTTGTTCAACGTTGCTGCTAGGAGTTGTGTTTCTGCAAAGCCCCTCGCCCCTCAGAGCAGTTGCTGAGGGTCCAACGTTTGGGAAAACATGATTCATGCATTGTCTAAGAGGGAGCTTCAATCAGCTTCTCTTCTCCATGAGTCAAGCAGGTTTTGCTCACTTCCAGCTGGGGCCAGCACCAGTAAACAAGGCTCCCCCTCTACACAAAGGGAGTGGATCTGAACTCGCACCACATTTCCTCAGCCCCCATGGACGGTAAATATACGCAGGCCATACATTTTTGCTGTCTTGCTGGTGGGAACAAGCTAGAACCTCCTTTTGACTCTACCTGGGCTCCAACTAACTGGAGAAGTGCAAAGTTTACAGGAAGCACATCGATGTCGGTGTTGATGGCTGTCTGGTCAAAAGGGCAGGCCTTGCGGTGCAGCTTGTTCAGGCAGGTCTTGCAGACCGTGTGGGAGCAGCCTAAGCTGATGGGCTTGTGCACATTCTCGTCAAACTCGTTGTAGCAGATCGGACAGGACAGAAATTCCGTCCACTGCGCCGCCTGCACAGGCATTGTGGAAGCTGGGCGCTCGCTCTGACGGCTAGCAAACCATTCTGTCACTGTCCAGTGTTTGGCGGCTGTGAAGCAAAGACAAGTATTTAGAGAAATATATGTTCATTTACCCCCTCAAGCTGCAAAAAGACTGGCGTTTTTAACACACCATTTAACGGGGGGAAACAGTTTTAAGACATGGGGCCTGGGATCCTGCATTAGAAAAAGGGATGATCTTTTTTCCCCTCACAAGCAAGAGGGTGTGTCACACATTTTAAAGCCAACTCTTAGTTACACAGACATGTGCAGGAAGGAGTTAGGATGCCTCAGGCTAGGAACGTAGTATGCAAACAAAGCATGGCTTTTTCCAGTGACTCAGCAAGAGACAAGCAAACAAATTACTCAGCAATTATCTAGCTGCATATATAGCCCAATCAAGGTCACTCTTTGAGACAAGGGGCTTGCTTTTCTGAGCCTGGATATAGTCACCATTTATTATGCAACCAGAGTGACCAAGATAGCCCCTGTTTTCCTACAATTGCCATGAGCAAATTAAAGCAGGATTTCCTCTGTAACGTCCCAGTTATTATGAGAAATGTAGAACCAACTCCCCTTGGATAACTGAATATTTTTTCCTCAAGCTCTGAAAATCAAGTTTTCCCATCTGGTTTCATCAGAATTATGCGCACACCACAATTACAAGGAAAAGTGCAGAATGACGGTCTGAATGCGGATTCCTGAGAATCCCAGTCTTAGAATGTATATTAGTCCCACCTTTGCTTAAAAACACATTCCTAGTCCTTATGGTTTCAAAGAAGATATGCTTGGAAGCGTGCTATAAATGCCTGCTGAATTTCAGAACACCAGAGGGCCACTGAAAAGATTTCCAGAGGTGGTGGTGGTGGGGAGAAGACTTCAGCTGCCCTCTGCATCACCAGTTAAATCAGAATAAATCATGCACAAGAACAGAATCTGCATGATTTGGCCTCAGAAGCTCAGTTCTGTTCGGCTGGCATACACAGAACTCTGGGTGAAGCTGCTTGAAGTGAAAAGTGAAGCAGACAATGACAAACCCAAACAGAGCTGACACCTGGGACAGGAGTGAAGCTATAGTACGTTGACATCTTCACTGCACATCACAGCTGCCCATGAAGGGAAGCAGCCACACACACCCTGTGGTAATGCTGCATGGTGACCTACCATGCTTTGGCTTTCGGGTACTGCTGACTGACGGGGAAACCAGTTGGTTGACTTCTTGTGACTGAGGAACCTCCTGCATCAGAACTTCTACCTCTCAGTAACACGCAGGAGGCTTCACAGACAGACCCACCCCCCTGTTTTGATGATATGCCTTAAAACAGGGTTGGCTTGTCCATGAGTCTGACTAAGGCAGTTGCCTCAAGTGGTAAGAGATTGGTTGGGCGCCAACCTTTCCCCCCTACCTCTACTGCTCCTCTTCTTCCTCCTCAGATTCAGTCAGGAAGAGAGGAGGTGGACGCTCTAACCCACCACTCCCTTCTCCTCCACACTTCCTCTTCCAGAATCTAAGGAGTAAGAACAGTGGAGTGCGCCATTGGGTAAATGGGCCAAGGCTAGATGTCCTGCCTCAGGCACCGGGGCTGGCCTGAAGAGCTCAAGCACAAGGCTTCATACGCCAACAGGACCTGCAACTGATCCAGGGGCAGAAAGCAGAAGCTCGGAACTGGTCTGCCACCCGTGAAGGGGGAACGGGAATAGGAGAGATGAATAAGGAAGAGACACTGCCTCTTCAAAAGGGCTCTGGAGGTGGGACAAACGTTGCCTTCACCTCAACTCCCCCTGGTTTCCCCTTCCATATTTCAGTCTGGCCTTGGCTGCGTGACAACTTAATTAGTAGCAACACATTAAAATGCTTACTAGAATGCTGCTGATTAAGACTTGCTTTTCTGCATATATTTTAATGACAACCATCTGTTTAAAAATGCTGCTTGGAACCCTGGCTACCTAATGCCTCTGAGCCAGAGGAGATGCTTGACTGATACACAATGTTCTCATCTCCACGCGCAGTTCCAACATTGCAAAGCTTCATTATTTCTGACTCTGTTTTCAATATTAAAGCTTCACAGCTCCAAGCCCATGCTCACTTTGACTATTTATTTCACCTATTTAAAATTATTCCTACCCCATCTTTTCACAAGCCAGCCTCCAAAGAACAGGGAGCTACACCGTTAAAAATGGGGGTTCTGTCCTGGTTCCCTTTCATTAGTATTTTTTAATTCTTCGGTTCAGATGCTAACTTTAAATAATGGTCTGGTAGCCAAGTTGAGACACATTTCATGAAGAATAATATCAAGCTCTTTCTGCATTATTCCTTTGAACTATTTTTCAAATTTTACAGGTTTCTTTTAAACAAATATTCAAAATACATACAACAGGATAAAACATGGGAAAACAAAACATTAATCGCATAGTTGAAAGCCAAGTGTCTGACCACCGAGCCACTTATTTTGAATTTTTTTGAACCGAGCCACTTATTTTGAACTATTTTAGGATTCAGTTTTGGATCCAGTTCAAGGCAGCCTAGAGGTCCGAGATTCAGGTTCCATTCTGGTCCACTGAAACAGCTTTTCTGAAATGGTTTTGAGGTTTGGTTCAACTCCTTGCCAAGGAGATAAACGTTTAAGAAATGCATCATCTTGAGCTAAATGACCAGTTTCCTGAATGCGCTGTCCCACAAAAGCCATACTCTTTGACGAAGCCACAGTACTTTGGTAGAGCCACACTTGCCACTTAGAATGCCTTAGGGTTGCAATGCTGACAGCTAAATGACCCTTTCTGCCATTGAAAGTTCAACACCATGGACTTGGACATCCTGAAAATGAGAAGCAGTTCCATTCACAAGGGGATCATTAGAAGCTGCTATTTAGATGATCAAGGATGGAAGGCAAGTGGAACCGCCATGATGACAAGTTGGGAACCAACGAACTGCACAGTAGACCCCACCACATGCTTCTTAAAAGGCTGTGGACTTGACTTGCATTGCTGAATCTACGGACCATCAGGCACAACGTTCTGACCAGCCAGATGCTTCCAGGACGCTCCCAAACAGTGCATGAGGGATACACTCTCCAGGTGGGAGCAACAACTCCTGCCCCTGAAAAAGGAAGTTCCATCCTTAGCCTCAGGCAGACCTACCCTCCATGAATTTGCCCTGGAAGTGGATCCTGACGACCATTAGCCACAATGCCTAAACAAAATCTCCATGTGCAAAGGCAGGCCCTCTGATTAACAAATACTCAGGAAAAACAACAACACAGGACAACGGATGAGTTGTACTTTAGGAAAGCTGTTTGTTTAATATATTGTTGCCCACTCAGGACTATACATTTAACAAAATAACTAAATGACACTCAGAGGTTCTCTGGACTAAGTGCCTAACACTCAAGGATGGGAAATCCCATTCAAATTAATATGCTTACTTCCAAGTAAACAAAGACAGGATGCTGTCACAATGCTGCAAATTTCAGTAGAGTTCTCTAAAAGTAGCAATGCAATCCAATGCACCTTGCCTCTGCAAAGTTAACACAGTGGCCTGCTGTGTTCAACAGGGCTCACATGCTGGTGTCTTAGGAACTGCAAGCCAAAATTCCACCGAAAGCAACAGACTTGCTTCAAGGTAAGGTTTTTGGTTTTATAATTGCACAACAGTCTTCCCAAAACAACTTGCTCTGGCTGATTACAAACAGTGAAATGTTAATTGCTGGCAGAGGGGGGAGGGAAGGGAAAGGAAGGGGGCGGTTGCTAACTTCCATCTGTCCAAGCAGTATAAGAATCTGCCTTGTCGACAGAGGAAAGTTTCCAAAATTATCTCAAGAGGCAGCACCTCAGTCAGTTCACCACCCACAGCGATCAAGGTATGAATGTGGAGCTACTTACGGAGAGGCCTTTGTCTCTTTGCTCAGTAGTTTTTCCTCTACAGCAGCCAGAGGGAGAGACAAGACCTGAGTCACAGTCCAAGCCAGGGAAAGAACAGCAGTCACGATAATAGCGCCCCGCATCGTTTAGATGTGACGACTTGGAGCCTAAATAAAACTTCCTCTAGATAGAACAGACTTGCTTATTTCTGCACATTGCGTTGCACAACGTCTGGCCCATCTAAACCAGGGCTTGGTCCTGGCATGCATGAATAAAGAAGGCAGTGCCCCTGGACACATGCAGAGTGCATCCTACTGTGACTGGTTAGGCCCAGCGTGTGCTCCCGCCCACCTGGAGTTTGGGGCAAAGCTTCCACGTCACAGGGTGAGAAGTCCAGGAAGGACAGAACTCTGTGCTGCTTGTCTCTGGAAACAAACAGCCGACCACCAGCGAGCGCTGGATGCAATCTTTTTGGCTATAAACCTGAGTTCACCACCCCCGGGAAGAGTGGAGAAAGCTGGATTTCCAAACAATTTATTTCATACAAAGAGCAGTTGCTCGAGGCAAACCAAAACACCACCCTGGTTTCTCCACTCATATTTTCATGGGAACTCTGGCTCATTCATGGTAGTGTCAAAAGAGAACAGCGTGTTTGATATGGCTTGGGAGAGGGCAGGGAAGAGAATGAGGAATTTTTTTATTGTATTTCAAAGTGGTTGGATGTTATTCTGTATTGTTCCCATGTTTTTAAAAAATGTTTTCACTTTATACAGTAGTTTATGAAAATGGCAACCTATTTAAAACAATACTTCTAGCAAAATAAAGTCAAATTTAAGGGGAAATGATTACTTTTCAAGCTCTACATAAATAGGGAAGGCTATGTTTATTTAGCCAGCTCTACTTCCTTCTATGAGAGGAAGTAGTCACTCCACTTGAAAGGCCAGCCTGGAAAGGATGATGCACTTAGCTGAGCCCACAACACTCCAAGGTTATTGAGGCCACAACACTATACACATATACCTGAGAGTAACTCCCACTGAACTCAATGGGACACAAATAGGATTTTGCTGTGAATCACTCTCTTGGAGTGGAACATGTAGGGTTCTGAATTATGCAGAGTTCTTGAACACATGAAACGGTTGGCTACTGTATCAGGCCAGGTCCATCAATATTATCTATGTAGCACTGAGTAGCAGCTGCTCTCTAAGGTTTCTGATGAGGGCCTTTCCCGGCCCTGCCTTCCAACAGGTAGCACACTGAAAAGGCCTGCCTGATGAGGGATGTTGTGCCCCTTAGAAGCCTGCACTCTTCAAAAACTTGCTTCAAAAACAAATAATCCACTACCATTGCTCTTTTATACACCTATTTTTAGAGTTTAGCATTTTTGCTCAGAACCTTTTTTTTCCCCCTGTTGTAAGCCGCCTTGGGTCCCCTTCGGGGAGAAAGGTGGGATATAAATACTGTAAATAAATAAATAAATAAACCTTCCAGGGTTCAAATAGCTGCAGCTGCCAAGTTCAGCGGCCAACAGCTCTCATACAGGCAGGTGAAAGACAAACAGGGTCGACCGAGACCAGCACTGCACTGAGCTCCAAGGCCATTTCCACTAGCATCCTTTTTTCAACTCACCCACATGATGCAGTGGATGGAAGGAGCTTTTCTTCTTTCCACACGAGCGCTGCTGGCTTTCAAGCACCAAGCCAGCGAGACCCACAACACAAAGGCTGTGTTAGGAACCCACCAGAATCTTCACTAGGAGGAAAGCATTGGGAGAATGACAGCAACTAGGAAAGGCCCAAGTGTGGTGGAAACTAGGAAAGGCCCAAGCTTAAGTGTGGTGACCCTGTTCTGCTTGCAGAAGGCACCCAGTTCAACCTGTGGCAGCATCTCCATTGGCAGGGATGGGAATGATCGTTCTGTGCCTGAGACTGTAGAGAGGTGGCAGAAAAGCTAAGTTAGACCTGACTCTAACTTAGCACCATGTTCTGTGCATAAGGGCCCCCGAGTTCCACCTGAGGGAGCTGCCGCCACCAGCAGTTGCTCAGGATATCATCTGAAGTGCACACTTCTGTTTGCAGAGTGCAATGTGGGAATTATGCATCACTGTGGAGGAGCTGAATTGGGTTAACATCCTAGCAGAGACAGGCACAGCTGTCAAAATACACCAAGAGACAAAATCCACTTGCTTTTTGCCCAGAATGAAAGGGCTACCCCAAATATAACAGAAGTCCTAAGCAGATGACATTTGCATGTTGAAAACATTTCAACATGCACACAGAGCATCATGTATTACAACAGCATGTGCGTATCCCCCCATTTAAGCTGAGGCACGCAAATGCCTACATGTGTTGCCTGCAGGTTTTCCCACAAGTATGACCTCCCTACCAGCAGCGTCGCAACCAAAGCAGTCCTGTCAGGATCTGGCCAGAGAGCCTCGTGCTTTGCTACTGTGTGTTCGAACAGAGCTTCAGGCAGGTTGAATGGGTTGGCCACAGAACAGTACATTTTTACTGTGCTCTGCATGGCACAGCCTGAAGAAGCGTTCCGTGTAACCCCAAAGCTTGCTGCCAGCACTTGCCTCACACCCTTTGCTTCCCTCACACTCCCCCAAATCCAGGAATGGGGAACAGCCGATGCCAGGAAAGGAGGAGAGGCGTCCAGTCCAGGTGCTTCCAGGCAAACATTGCCTCTCCTTCCTGTGGGGCTCCCATGGAGGTCTATGGTGGTGGGGGTGAGGCTGCATCCCAAGAGAGGCCACGCCTCCGTCCCCCAGACACTGGGGAGAGGGGGCGGCGACGCCTGACCCCCTATGACAGGGGCTAGAGGGCGCCCCGCCCCACAGTCAGCCGTCGCCCCTTCACGCGACGCTCCCGCACGCGCCGGTGGAGGCGCCCTCCGACCTTCGCGACGCCGCGGGGGGCGGCAGGTCCTTAGGGGCCCCTCCAGTAGCACCGCCTCCCAGGTAGGGAGGGGCTTCCGCGCGCCGCCCTCCCACCAGGGCCCGCGAGGCCACGGGGCCCGCCATACCTGCGGCAGGGCCCGGCCTCTCCTCACACCCCCCGTGGGGCGCACCCCGGAGCGGCCCAGCGTCGGCGGCGGCGGCGGCGTCTCCTCATCGCGGTGACAGCCGGGGGCCCCGCCCTCCTCTCGCGAGATCTCCCGGCGGCCCCGCCCGGTCACGTGCAGAAGGGCGACCACAGAGGCGAGAGCGCTCCGCCTGGAGAAAGCGGACAGGTGGGCGTAGCCTTATTTGCATTCCAAGCGCAGCGACTCCTCATTGGTGCAGCTTCGTTTGTGTAAATACGGCAGATGGTAGCGTGAACAAGCACGGAGAATCGTTCACGTGGGGCCGTGACAAGGGAATTACGCTGCTATGCTGAACCGTCTTCCGGCATTTAATAAACCATGAAATACCGAACAGTTTCTTTTAATGATCACTTCATCTTACAAATGACATTAGGTTATTTAAATAGCATTAATTTAATTAATTTATTTTTAATCACAACATTTATTGGCTTTTTATGTGAGTTTTTATGTATCAGTTTAATCACTTTAGTGTAAATTCATTTTATCGCCAACCACTTCAAGCATATACTTGTTTTTAAAATCACTGACATTTTTACAATCCTTTTAAACTGCTATTTAAAATATCATTTAAATAAGCTACCTTGTATACGACTGGACTTAATTGTCAGGGGATACCTTTACCTTATATTTAAATAACCACCTCTCTTTCCATAAAGTGAGGACAAATGAAACTCAGAGGAATACTGTGGGGCTTTTTAAAAACTGAAATTCAGTTAAAGAGACACAAATTATAATTAGTTAAAAATTAAATACCTCTCAACAGGATTAACTCTAAACCAGGCTACCAAAGTAAGGAAAACCTGAATAGCTGCCTCCAGCTCAAACTTTGGAAAGGCCCACAGATTTCTGTTTATCTGCAATATTTATGTACTTCCTTTTAATCAAATTTTTTTTAATCAAATCACTGAAAGGAATAAAAACTGTGACATACTGGCTAGTGAAGTTGAAAAAGGGAAGAAAAATAAGACACCCTCAAATCCCCAATCTTTCCATTACTTGTTTTTCCAAGTAGCCAGGAAGGACTGCAGGAAATGTATCCAGCCCTACTGCTGAGTCCCTGGGGAACCTAGAAAGCTCCCGTGGGCTCCCACATGAACCTGAAACAGTTCTTCAGCCAGTCAAGGAAATGGGCTTGCATTATAAATGGGCCTCTGTGCAGAGTGACATGAGCTTCGAGGGAAAGACGTGTGGGCGTAAGTAGGACCACGGGGCCAAAGAAATCCCACCACCTTGCATCTCGGGCATTGTGGGCAAGCTTTATTTTCATTACAACCATACAAAAGACACACGGACACCAACCAAGCACAGGATATCACAGTTGCCCTGCCATGCGCACTGGCGCTAGGAGCTGAAATAGCTTCTCACAAAACCGAACACACCCCACTGAGGAAACACTAATGTGACTATTTTAAAAAGAACTGGGGAGGGAGCAGGTTGCAGCAGGCAGTGGAAGCACACGACTTTTCCCGGATGTGAGAAATTGTAGTTCTCTAATGATCATCACACCAAGAAGTTTACAGCCAAATTCACAAGAAACAAGACCATGTGAAAGAGCATTCATGGGTCAGATTGTTACCACAGAAAACTTGTATATACATACATACTGTATAATAATTATTTTTAACCGGGGAAGGCAGCTGTCTATAACATAAATGGCAGTGCACCTAAAGCAGGGTCTGCAGAGCTTTACAGCAGCAGCAGGAGATAAGCAGGTATTTAGTATCTCAATTTTTTTTGCCGATTTTTTCCCGCTTTTTTGGGCCGATTTTCGGCGATTTTAAGGGGTTTTTAAAGTATGTATGCTTTGCGGCACTTAACTTGTGTATAGAAGCCTCCAGCGAAGCGATCGGCTGACTCTCTCCAGCGACGACGTTCTCTTCCAGGGGCGCAGATCGGCGATCTGAGATCGCTCCTCTGCAGCCCATGACTCGAACTGCTCATCGTAAGCTTCACGCATGCGTGAACTCAAACGATGAGCTTACGATGAGCAGTTCGAGTCATGGGCTGCAGAGGAGCGATCTCAGATCGCCGATCTGCGCCCCTGGAAGAGAACGTCGTCGCTGGAGAGAGTCAGCCGATCGCTTCGCTGGAGGCTCCTATACACAAGTTAAGTGCCGCAAAGCATACATACTTTAAAAACCCCTTTAAAAACCCCTTAAAATCGCCGAAAATCGGCCCAAAAAAGCGGGAAAAAATCGGCAAAAAATTAGCATAGTTTATGCTAATTAGTTTTGGGGCGGGGCGGGGAGGACCGGGCCCCACCCGCAAAATCGGCTGGGTACGCCACTGCAAAAACGGGCTGTGTTGCACAGGGATGACCAAGAATCAGCCAGCCCAAAGATCAACGGCTGTATAAGCATTGCAGCTGACTGAACCCAACCCTTGATCCATCTAGGGCTGCAACCCTATAATACTTTCCTGGGAGTAAGCCTCACTGAACACAATGGGACTGACTTCTGAATAGACATGCATAGGATTGTGCCGTAGGTCAGTCTGGTCCACACTGACCGGCTCTCCAGGGTTTCACCCAAAGTCTTCCCTGCTCCACATGGAGTGGTCAGGAACATTCCCCCCCCCCCATGAAGTGACACATCAGTACACAATACCACACCCAAATTAGCATGAGGTGGGATAAGCAAAGGGCAGAAACAGAGCACAACAGCTGCTCCTGCCTGCGATGATCTACGACATGAGAAGAGCAACTGAAAACAGTACACGTCTTTTTGGGGTTGTTCCAATAGAGTCTAGATATGCCAAGGGAACAAACAGCATCTCCTTTGGTGGGAGGAATACAGCAGCGACGGTCCGTGGAGGAAGAGCGTTTGGATTTTTTTTCTACAATTGTGTGTTCTTTTTCATGTATGGCACTGAGAGCCAAGGTTGTTCAGCCCTCTCTTCAACAGAGGCACGAGCAGCACTTGAGGAACTGGCCATGTAAGTGGGCCACAGGCCAACCCATCTCCACACCAAATGGAGACACACACACACACACACACACACATCTGCAGTGAGAAGGAACTGAAGCTGTAGTTTTGGCAGAACCTTGTTGGCAAGTTCAACATTGCAATACAGTCTCAATTCTTCATTTGGTACTCCTGAAGGACGCCAGTGTTCCCCAACAGAAGAGGAAAAGTGGAGATGGGAGGTTGTGAAGACATACATGAAGAAAATAAAGAGGAAGCATTAAGGTGCCATCTCATACTCACTTGCATTTCTAAAAGGCCTCAAGCCCTTTCCCCACCCTAATGGAAGCGGACCTGCTACTGGAGAAATAACCAACCGTTAGCTCCATTAAATGGAGCAGGAAAGGGAACACAGAAGCCGAGGCTGACTCGGTATTCCTCCTCCTGGGATAAATACTGAATTCACCCTTGTCCCTATTAAAGCCCCCATTCTCCAGAGTTATCCCTCATTCAAGATGCAGGCTTGAACAGCTCTGCAAATTATTATAGTTTCAGAAGCGTCTCAAAAATTAGATCCTGGATGAAAAATAAGTCCTCTGAAAGGTATTAGCCTGCCTGCCCAGACATATAAGGAGTTTGTGGCAAAAAGGAAACAGCCACTTGGTCCAGGTTGATGCCTGGAGGGGAGTCTGCATTGCCACAGGCCATCAGGAGAGTGACCGTTTGCAAGCCAGAATTCACAGCAATGCAGCTGCTATCCCGAAGGGCAGAGCGGGGGTTGGAAGGTCCCAATCCCATGCCATTGCAGGGAGCCTGGCCTTTCCTACCCGCTCATGCAAAGTGCTCCTAGTCATAGTCAATCCGGACTTCTGTGATAGAGTCAAAGGCGGCTTTGTCAATGCCGCCCCTTCCGTGCACAGATGTCAGGTGCTTCTTGAGAGCAGATTTATGCTTGAAGTCCATGTCACAGCAGTGGCACTTGTATGGTCGGTCCCCACTGTGGATATTCAGGTGGTCCTGCAGGGTGCTTTTGGCTGTAAACGTCTTCAGGCACACCATGCACTGAAAGGGGCGAATCCCCATGTGGCCGCGAATGTGCCGGTTCAAGTTCTTTTTCTGGGTAAAGGTTTTCCCGCACTGCAGGCAGAGGAAGAGTTTGTGCATCTTCAGGTGGCGTAGATAGTTTTCGAGGTGGAGGAAGCCTCTGGGGCATTTGGGGCACTGATGCCGCCACGAATAACTGGAATCCTCCGGATTTTGGAAGCTGCCCATGGCACCAACGGCTCCTTCTGGATTGTCGCCACTGAAGCCGGGAAACTGGCCTCCAGGTACTTCCGTCATTCTGCTCTCCACGGTTGAGTTGATCAAGGAGTGCTGCGTTTCAGAGAAGTACAAGCTTGTTTTGGAGGAGGTAGAAGGCTGGGAAAACTCTTCATCTTCCATGTTAGATGCGTTTATGGAATCCATTCGGAAAATGCAGATCTCATCATCCTTGTATCCTATCTCAACCGTCGATATCTCGGGGCTCTTGACGCCCTTCCTCTCCGATATTATGCTTTGCACAGGTGGCTGCCGAGCATCTCCTTTTTCCCGTTTTATGTGATCCTCTAAGTTAACGGGGCTGTCTTCAGAAATCTCAATGATTTCACAGTCTTTGTCTGGGCAGCCATCCTTGCTCCCCAACTCCATGTCGGAAGAGTGGCACTTCTCGGCACTCCTTCCATTGCCCTCCACGGAAGCATCGATGTCAAGGTACTTGGACAATGCCTCGGTGCACTTCTCTACAATGTGCACCATCTGCAGGTAACTGGCAGCTGTGAGATACTTCAGAAGCTCCTTCTTCTTCACTTCCAGAGCCCCCGTGTAGCACGAGAGGAGCAACTTCCGGCCCACCTCAGCACTCTGCAGGATCGTGATCCGCACCTGTTGGGACTGAGTGAGCAGAAATTGGTCCCGCATGAAGGTGGAGCAAGCAGCGAAGATCACCTTGTGCCCATGGAACTCGGTGTCATTGATGTATATTGACACGTCGCAGAAGAGATTCTGCTGCCTCAGGAGGTTCATCTTCTGCAGAACAGCATCGCCTTGCTGGTCAAACTGGAAATGGAGTACCTCCGAGTCGGTAGCCATGGTTGTGATCCTGCTGGAGGGGGGGGGAGAAAACAATGAAGAAGACAGGCAACAAGCCATGAGCAGCAACAAAGAAAGGTACCAGCTCCTGCCTTTGACACCTTGTGCTGCTCCAGGGCAGGGCTAGCCCATTCATGAGGCTGACTGAGGCACCTGCCTCAGGTGGAGGATTGGCAGGAGGTTCCTTCCTATGCCTGCTTGCTTGTATCCAGCACTGCTCCTCCTCCCACTCCCTGGATTTCAAAAGGAAGAGGAAAATGGAGTGGTAGAGGCATTATGGAGGAGACGAGACAATCTGTTACCCTCCTCTTTTCTACATTTCCTTTACCATGCCATGCCCCTCCTCCTTTTGCAAATCCAGGGAGGAACACAGGTGGCTGTTGGTAAGGTTTTTGCCATGCGACCTCAGGCCCCAGGAGGCCATGGGCTGACCTTATCCAAGACTAGGCACCCTCTGTCTGTGGACTCCACCTGAGACAATTCCTGTGCAAATAGGCCTGTGAAGGTTACTAATACACAAAGAAAAGCACGCACTGGATCTGCTCCAGTTCCACCCCCAATGTTTGGCCTACTTCACAGAGCCAGCAAGGAAGCTAACCTCTTTCTGAAATGCATCGCTTCAGGCCACAGGAGCAGTGGATGCTGCTTGATAACCTGCCCCCCAGAATTCCTCTACACAGAAAACCAGATCTCAAAGAGAAGGGCTCTGGTTTTCTCACCGACGTGCCAGTTTGCTGCGGGCAAGGGATTTTTCCACCTTCTCTTCCTGTAGCAACATTCCTCCGGTGTCGCCTTTAGATACAAGCAGACACACACACCCCGCCTGTCTCCTGTTCTTTATCCCTCCTGAGGGTGACCAGTGGCGGGGGGGGGGGGGAAGAGTGAGGCTGACGGGTCTCCCGTTACCTTATAACTGTATAACCCAGGGGTGGCCAACCTTCCACCATTAGGGCTTCTGTGTTCTTAAGAGTCGTGTAAAAGACAGAATCTTGGCAGCTGCAAGTGCTGATGGTGCTGCTAAAACAGCTGCACCTGCTGAAATGCCCTCACCTATGCAACCATTTAAAGGGCCAGCATTCATGTTAAAAGGTTGGCCACCACTGGTATAACCTTATAACTTCCAGGGCTGCGGGCTCCCCCCCGGGCAGCCCGCGTTTGAAGCTGCCCGAGGGTGGCGCTTCAAAGCGAGTCTGCAGCAGAGACTCTAGGGTCAGTCGAGGGTCTGGGTGGCTGAGAAAGCCCTAAGAGAGCCACTGAACTCAGACGGATCCACGTGTCCACCTCCGTGTAAAGGCGGCTGCTACCGTGACATCCGCCCTTCCTCACTCACCGGTCGCCGAAGCGGCGGGGCCCAGAAAATCGGCTTCCTCAGCCCACGAATAAACTTCCGGAGCCGTTCCAAGTCCCGCCTCCTGACCCGGAAACGCATCAGGGCGTGGCGTCGCCCCCAAATGTTCATTGGCTGCTTCTGCACGTGCTTCGACCAATGGAAAGGGTAGGAACGTAACGACACACACGCAGCCCCGTGAGCATGTGACGAGCAGAGGCCCCGCCCGCCCCAGCCCCCACCGCACTCCTGGCTGAAAGCGTCAAGGGTCGAGCTTAGGGAGACCCTCCGCCCCTGAACTGGGAACGGGCTTCAGCAACGTCTCCACAATCAAGCCTTTCAGACCGTCATCCCTCAACAACGAGCATCCTCAGAAGCAGGTCCGCTGAAATAAATAGGGCTTGCTTCCAAGTAAGCAGGATCAGGACCCGGGTGGCTCATTGTTGTGCAGCTTGGCGCCAGCCAAACAAGGTTTCAGCTCTGAATACAGCCTCAGCCTTTCTGGCTAGAACAGAAGCATCTTCTCATATGGAAACACTGGTTAGGCTGGATTTGTAACAAGTCGAGTATACTGGACGAAACGTTGGAAGATGGATGTTTTTTAACGTACGACCATGGTCCTTGAACCCGGATATTTTAACTGTGTATTCTCCAGGCCAATTCATGCCTGTGGAATTGGGAACTTTCCTATAGGCACAAAAATTCCCATGCATAGAAAATATGTCAAGGAAAAGGATTTGGCCTTAACCTCTCCTTGACACACTAAGTTTTCTACACACAGGGATTTTTTTTTTTAATGGAGAACCATTCAGCCCTGAGAGTATGTGGCCTATACGGCAAGGTTGTGAAGGGCACAGTAATTGATAGTAACCTGCATCACATTCTTGCATCCTCTTCATAAAGAGTGCCACCTAACTCACCCCAATTCTATCCTGGAATATCTGATACTGAACTGGAGGATGTTCTGTGATCTGCTGCCCATGGATGTGCCTGGTGGCAGTCCAGTTTGACCCAGGATACCCCACCCCACTGACAGGTTATTTTTTTTAAAATCTTTTCCCTCCTATTAAAAATGTAAGAGTCTTGCTGGATCAAATTAAAGCTAGCCTAGCTGTATCCCATTTCCAACAGTGCTCTGCCAGATACTTTGAGGAAGCCCAATCCACACGGAGCATGAAAGCACATTGTACGAGCTCTCTGCGAGTCTTACGGTCCAACTCTGGCCCTTGCAAGACAAACACAACAGCTGCAGATCAAAGCTCTGTTTCACCTTGGAAGAGGGTGCAGTAATTTTATTTTGAAGTCACTGTGGTTTCAGAATACAGTGGGCAAGTGGTCCTTTGGTAACCTTGGGGTAAAGGAGCATATCTGCCAATGAAAGCAGCCTTAAGTTCTGCGGCCTCCCCCAAAACAGGCAGTTTCAGAGCCTCTCGACTCAATGCACACAGAGCATAGCAACCAGCTCTCCATTTTTCACATGGGGAATCCCTTAGTTTGGGAAGCTGCTGGCTATATCTCTGACCACGCTTATTCAAGAACCAATTGCTGCATGATGTGAAGTTAGCAAGTCAGTCAGCCAGTCACACCATCATTAGCCTGCTGGCACAGATATTTCCCCCCAGGTTCTGTTCCTTGTTCTCTTCTGCCCCAGGGAAGAGAGGAACATAACATCAAGTACTGTAATGGAGAACAGGTCAAGTGGCTGGAGAGCAGATTTGACCACTAGGAGAACCAGCTGCCAAACCTCTATTAAGTGTATTTACCTTTTAATCCCACCCTTCTTCCCAGGAGCTCAATGCATGGCCTATACTCCACCCCAGCTTATTCTCACAGCAGTCCTGTGAGGTGGGTCAGTCAGAGAGAGATGAAGCCTGGGCCAAGTCACCCAAGAAGTTGCAGCCGAATGGGAATTTGAGTCAGGGTCATTGTGGGGCAGGAAGGCATTGTTGCCTACAGGGATGAGCTTTTGTGAGGAAAGTGGGACAGGCCCAACTCAAGGACTCCCTGGCACTAGACAGGCGGCTGCAGGTTCCTCCTGAAGCCCCCGCAGTTTGAGAGGTCAGTGAGAGGCAAAGTTCTGCTTCGAAGGCTGCTAAAGGTGCATCGGCAACCATTCTTTGGAAGCCATTTTGAAGAGTGCCAGCTCTGTCTGCGGGGATGCTGTGTGGGTGACATGGGAAAATGAGGCATGCACGCATGCAGAAAATGAACCGCACTTTTGCCAGGCTCCAGAGACACCGGAAATACACCAGACTCCTTTTTCAGCGGGGGAAGAGGCCACACGTGTGAGAACAGAGTGTACAAAGGGGGAACTGGCCTTGCCCAAGCCTGAATGTGGCCTGAGATCATCACACTGGCCAGAAGGGGGGACCCCAAATGCTCTGCCATGATCATTCACAATAAACTTTGAACCATTATCTGACTTTTCAAGAGCTCCTCTCTCTATTTTCTTTCTTTTTTTAATTATATACATGAGATATTCCAGAGGTGAGATTGGGACAGGAGTCCCAGTTACAACTGACTAACTTCCTAGGAGTTCCCATACCTGTATGAGCTTCGGTGTGCCAGGCAGAGTCACCTCCTGCGTGAAATACCTGCCCCGGTCAGCCATCAGTAATATTACTTCATGTCTTTTTGCAGTGGCAACAGTATCCCAACACCACACACAGTACGGAGGAGGCATGGTCCCAGGGCGGAGGGAGGAGGAGTTGGGGGAGAGGTCGAGACCTGACAATGAGAATGAGAGACTGAGGTGACAACCAAGAGGTGAGTGAGGTAAGGCTCGGGTGGCCAGGAAAGGCATTGATGAAGAATCACGCCTGAAGATGGACGCAGCCATTGCCAACCTGGACACAGGAAGCTGCATTGGAGAAGGCCCAGAGACTGGCGTGAGAGAGCGACAGGCAGGCAGAGACACAACAGGGACATGCAACTTGAAACCTTTCTAGTCTAACCACAGTTTCCACAAAGGTTGGGAGTGGGGAGGGGGGCAGGCTGGTGGGAAGTGAGCTTGCGTAGAGCACTACAGTGAGTGCCCAGTACGTCAGTGGAGGCAGCTCCTCCACCACATCAGCCAAACCTGCCCAGTGCCCCACCCCAACCAGTAGCCTTAGAGAACATTAATCAGGGGCTTCACTCACAAGCATCGATGTAACTTTTGGATAAGAAAAACAGAAGGAAGTACCTGAAGTTTTTAAACAAACAATACAAAAAAAGGGAAAAGAATCGCAGATGGACTACCAAATATTAAGAGCTTACAGTTATCCAGTGCTTTTTTCAAGAACTCAGTTTTTGTGGGTTTTTAGCTTAAAAACTTATCCCTGGTGGGGCACGTGTTCCCATTCTTTCCCACCAACCCCACCCCTTCTTGTCTGTGCACTCCAGCAACCCTTCAGAAAAGGGGGAGGGGTTGTTAGCTAGTGCTGTTTCTCAGAATATTAAAAGGAGGCAGGCCTAGAGCAGCTCACTGCGAAGAGGACAAAGACGCCTGGAGTCACAGAGTACAGCAAGTCGCTCTAGGATGGAAGCTGAAGATCTGCCACCATTTTCCCTTCGGCCCTCACTGTAGATCCAGCAGAGGCCCTCAAGGCACCCCAACTGATGCCTGAGCAACGGTCTAAAGCAGTGTCCTGCTCCAGCACTTGGACGATGATGATGCCTCGGCTCCTGTCTCAGTTTGCACAGGCACTTTCGCTCCGTAAATTGAGCACAGCCTGCGCCAGCTTCCCTGCATCCAGTACCTGGCTGGCATCAGCTGGCTGGCAGCCTTTGGAGTCTGCCCCCGAGCTGCAGCTGTAGGAGTCAAAATCCACCGTGACATCCTGAACACTCCTCTCGTTGGCGTTGTCAAAGCTGTTCTTCCCATGGAGCTGCTTCAGGTGTTTCCTCAGGACAGGCTTGTGGGCAAAGACCATATCGCAGTAGTTGCACTTGTGGGGCTTGTCCCCACTGTGTAGGTTGAGGTGGTCCTGCAAGGAGCACTTCTGCGAGAAGGTCTTGCCGCAGATCTTGCACTGGAAGGGCTTGATGCCTGCGTGGACCCGCATGTGCCGGTGGAGGTTGCCCTTCTGCGTGAAGGTCTTGCCACACAGCAGGCACATAAAGAGCTTGTGCATTTTCAGGTGATTGGCGTAGTTCTCCAGGTGCCGGAAGACGCGAGTGCACTTGGGGCACTGGTGGTGCCACTGCAGACCCTTGTCCACTCCCCGGTTGCTGGGGCCAAACAGGTCTTTGGAAGCCATGATGAGGTTGTCGCCCCCCGTGTAGGAGAGGGCATAGTTGTGGAGCTGGCTCTGCTCCATGTCGCCGACTCTGTTCTCCACTGTCGAATTGATGAGGGAGTGCTGTGGCTCTGATGAGTGGAGAGCGCTTTGCTCAGAGGAGATGAACTGGCTCTGGTCCTTTTTGTTCCGGACATCCGTAACCTCCCCGATGGACTCTACCTTCACGATCTGGATGTCGCTGTCCTCCATGTCCATGCTGTCCTCTGAGGGCTGAATACAGGGGGAGTCTGCTGGCAAGGAGGAGTCCTCTTCCTCCTCCTCCTCCTCCTCCTCCTCCTCCTGCTGCTGCTGTCCCCCCACTCCTGGGTGCTCCTTGGGCTCCAAAGAGTCGGTCTGCTGCTCACCCTCGTCTTTGTTTTCCAGCTGCTGTTTTGGCCTAATGAACTTCCACAGGGCTTGTGTACAGCGCTCCACAATGTGGCTCATCTGGAGGAAGCTGGCCGCTGTCAAGTAGTTCACCAGCTCCATCTCGGGAAACTCCAAGACGCCGCTGTAGCAGGAGAGAAGCAGCTGCCTGCCGACTTCCGAACTCTGCAAGATGGAGATTTTAACTTCCCGGGAATCATTCAGCAGGAACTGATCCCGTAAGAAGGGTGAGCCAGCAGCAAAGACAATCTTGTGGCCGTGAACCTCGAGGTCATCTATGTGGACTGTGACATCGCAAAACTTGTTCTCTTCCCTTAGTCTGTCCATTTTCTGCAGCATCGAGTCACCATAGTTGTCAAACTGGAAGTGGAGGATATCAGATCTCTCAGTCATTTTGACAGACCTGAAAAGTGCAGGTGGAGAGAACCAGTGAGAAGACAGACTCTTAATGACATGGACAGAAAGAATGTCAAGACCATACCAGCCTAGAAAGAACAAGATTCAAGCATAGAAAGTACAACTACAATCTTCTCTCTTGAGACCTGGAATTCTCTCTTCTTGCTCTCCTTAGAAGTTATCAAAGTTTGCTATGATTGTTTGCTATGTAGCAAAGTTCGCTACGATTGCTATGATTGTTATGTCTCTCCCCCCACCCCACTTTGGCCTGCCTACTCCCAAGTTAATCTTGTTGAGAGCGCATCTCAACAGGGTGCACGAAGCATGCCACAGGCGGTAAAGCATTTGCCACAAGTCAAAAAGCATAATAGTGTTTTTCCAGTGATCAAGGCACTTGCAGTAGTACAACCATGCTGTACAGAAAAGCCAGCAATATTATTTCTCGCCAAACTGCTGCGGGGGGGGGGGGGGATCCTGAGGCTAAGAGACAGCAGCTTGCCTAGGCTAAGGCCAGTAAACTCAGAATGGAAATTTCCTGGCTCTTGCTGTTTCGCATGATCCTGCACCAGCCCTTCCTCTCACAGTGCACCATAACAAATTATGGAACTCACCGTCACAAGAAAAGATGATAGCTGCAAGCTTAGATATTGACTATTGTTTAAACAAGGGATTAGACAATCTCAGAGGGAGGAGGAGAAGTGGTCTCTCAACTGCTCAGCCATTGCAACGCAAGTTCGATAGAGCCTCCATATGCCAAGGCAGCACACCAGGAAGGCTGACACCTTTGTGCCTTGTTTGGGAGCTACGAGCCCCGCCCGCGAGCTTTAGCCGGAGGTGGTCCTTTTCTTCCCGACACCTTGTGGCCGCGAGTTCCGCAGGCCATGCGGCGCTTGGGGCGCACAGCCGTCGACCCCTGGTGCCCCCTCCCCGTTCCCCACTCACCTCCTCTCCGCCTCCCCCGGGCAGCTGGCACAGCTTCGGGGCCGGCCCGGGGGGAGGGAGGAGGGAAGCCGGGCGAGCTCTCGCCCAGGGAGTTCGGCCGCCACCGCCGGAAGTGGCTCTGTCTACACTTCCGGTGCGGCTTCTTTTTCCTTCCCTGCCGTCGCCGTCGCCATGGAGAAGCGGGCGTGGCGGGGGAGGAGGGGGAAACACGGAACCCAAAAACGCCGCCGCGCAATACCCAGCCGGAAGTGGTTGCTACCCAGAAGGAAGTGGTTCCCTGAGGTGCCGGAAGTGGTCTGCCGCGCTTCCGGCCGAGCCCGGTCACGTGACGGGAGTGGAGGCGGAGGGGCCGTTGGGGAGCCTGGAGCGGGTGGCCCGAGCGAGGCCGGGCGGCGGCGCTGCTGCTGCTGAGGCGGCGGCTAGAGGCGGGTGAGTGTGTGCGTGCGTGGGGGGCGCTGCTGTCCGCCGAGCCAGGCCCTCGGCTCCTTGCAGGCATTGACAGGCAGCAATTCCTGCCCTCCCAGGAGCAGGCCTGTGCCCGGGCGCCTGGCGTGCCCTCAGCAGGGCCCTCCCAGCGCCTGTGCGGGAGGCCTGAACGCTGCCGCGGCGCCTCTTTTTCCCCAGGAAGGGGCCCTGACTCGGTCGGGAAAGACCCTGAGCCTCAACAGCTGCCCCCGCGTCACGCTGTCTGGACTTGCAGTGCAGTCCCAGGCCTGTCTCCTCGGGAATAAGGTCCATTCAGTCCAATGGGACTTACTCCCGGGAGGGGGGGGGAAGCGTGTGCAGATTGCAGTCTTGCGGAGCTGGATCGGTCGGGGTGACTGCGCTCCCCTGTGCCTGCCTGCCTCCTGCAGGGCCTTGCGGGGCAGCCCTGCTGCCTTGATGCTCTCTCAGCAGCAGCAAGGACCCCTTGCGTCTGTCTGGGGTTTCCCGGCTTGTGGAAAGGCCTGAGGTGGAACGACACGGTCTGCGATGGGGACCGAGGCCAGGTGCTCCTCGGAAAGGAGAAGGACGCGAAGGCGCTTCCCGGCCCCCCGACAGCCCTAGTTCTGACTGACTGCTCCAGCCTGCCCTTGAATCCGCCTTTCCCGGGAAGGCTTCTGGGAAGGACCGCAGCAGCGTTGAAGCGCTTGTCATGGGGCTGGGAAAGACCCTTCTTTGCCCAAGGTACCCTGAAGAGTCGCTGCTGGGCAGTGCTGACAGCGGCCAGCCTGCTGGGCTTGGTGGAAGGGGGGTTCTTGTGTTTCTCTTATAGGGCGGGTCCCGTGGTGTGTGGTGTTTATGTGAAGGCCGACTCCACCTTGTGGTCGTGCGGGGTGGGGTCTGGGAATAGGAGGAATGTTGGGGGGGCATCTCCAGAGGGGGGCAGGTGGCGGGACTCTCTGTGGAAGGGGCAGGGGAGAGTGTCCTGCTCCTGAGGGAAAGCATGTGGGGTGTCCACCTCTGGGCTCCTGTGGCGAGAGACCTGCAAGGGGAAAGTTGGAGCTAGGGGTCTTCCAGAGAGAGGCTCTGTGGTGGGGGAGGCCGAGATGGGTTCTTTGGAGAGAGAAATGGAATGGTTGTCATCAATGAGGAAGCCGAGAGGATCAGTCTGAGTCTGTGTTCCCTGAGGGAACTGACTGGATGTGTAGAGTCTCCAGGCTTTATCTTTGAGGGCCCAGGGTTTGGCTGAACTGGCGCAAGATTATTGTATGGAGGGCAGGAGAAGGGGGCATCAGTAGATTGTGGACTTGGGCTGCAGCCTCCTCATTTGTTGTGGTTTCCCTTTGGTGCAATAGGTGGGTGGTTGAGGTGCCCTGGGTTTCCAGCAGAGAACCGTCTGTTGTTGAGGGCCTTGCCCAGCCGCTCTGGAAACACTGTCAGGGATTGTGTTGCCATTGCTTTGGCAGAAGACAGGGAACATTTGAGTGCTGGGCCAGTGTGACTCCACTTGGTTTCCTCATGTGGCCTGCATATAGCTAAGAAAGCACAGCCTTGTGCTGGAGGGCATAGGATCGCAGGAAGCTTCCTCAGGGCCTTCTTTTGAAAGAGGATGCCCTGCCTGCCCTGCATATGCCAACCAAGGAGGCTTACAGTAGAAAAGAAGATGCAGACATGGTTGACAGAAGGTGCCAAATGCCGCAGTGGGCCTTTCGGTCTATTTAGCTTGTCTTGTCTCCTCTGACTGGCAGTTGTCTCTCTCAACTTGCTACCAGAGACCTGTTGTTAATTGCCAGGGATTAAGTCTGAGATCATAAACACACAACCGTTGTTCCCCTTCTTGTAGCAGTTGGGCCATGTCGGGGTACGGGTACGAAGTCGGCCAAGTGTAAGACTTTCAAATGCCACTTGACAAACATGTGTTGCTGTCTTTGTCCTGAGTCCGATCTTTTCCCAGCACTGTCTGCTCTGGCTGGCTGTGGCTGTCCTGAGTCTCAGGCAGGGAGTGGTCTTTCTGATCTCCTTGTAGCTGGGGATTGCACCTGGGATCTGCAACAAAGGTGCTCTTCCACTGAGCCACATCCCATGTAAAGAGTTAAGGATGTGATTATGTCTTGCTGATTTCAGTGTCCCAGGGAAATCAACATGACATAAGCAAGGTGCTCAGCTCTGGCCTCTTCCTGCTCTGGCTGTTTTGTCTCTTTTTTCCTACCGCACCCCACCCCCAATTGCAAAATCTTACTTAGAGGCTGCATTGTGGTGATTTTCAAAGGTTAACAAAAGGGCAGGGGAGCAGTCTTTGGATACTTTCACATATTGTGTAATGATGCCAAGAAACTGTGAAATATCCTTGTGCAAACAGTGGAGCTTTTTGGGTGCTTATTGCTAGGGGTCGGAGGTGTGGTTCAGGAGCTCCTTGCATTTCTCAGTGCAGGCTGAGTTGCATGCCCTGTGAAATGTAGAGTTGAATATTTATTATATTATTTTATTTATTAAAAAAATTATATCCTGCTTTTTCCTATGCCGAAGGCAAATGCCCAAGGCGACTTACAACAGATTAAAATACATAATTTAAAATACATAAAATAAGTTTAAACAAAACGATACATAAACAAATTCAAAAACAATAAAATCCACTGGGGGGGCGACAGTATGGAGCAGAGAAGCAGAGATTGCTGAGATTTACCTCTCGATTGCTGAGTTCTTGGGCCCTTGAGAGATTCCCCCACAGTTGCTGGCACACAAGCCACGCAGAAGGTAAATTGGCATATTGAGAATGTTTCTGCTTTCCAGACCAGCCCCAGGCAGGCTTTAGTAGTGTGTTTCAAATGAAGGCACTTACATTGATGTTTTAAAATGGACGTTGAAACGTCTGCGTTGGGCTGGTGAACGTTTTTTGTCTGGAATCCCTGATTGCAGATGCTGAGAGCTGGAAAAGTGCTGTCCTCCTGTCGCAGCTTCTGCTGTTCTGCCTTCTAGGTCTGACCTGAGGAGGCTATAAGTGGTACCAGCGGTGTGGAGCTGATGTCTTATGTCTCCGTGTCTAATGCCAGGGCTTTTCTTATGAACCATAAGAACATAAGAGCCCTGCTGGACCAGGCCAAAGGCCCATCTAGTCCAGCTTACTGTATCACACAGTGGCCCCACCAGATGCCTCAGGGAGCACACAAGACAACAATATACCTGTGTCCAGTCGCCACTCCCTTGCACCTGGCACAGAGAAAACCTACTCCTACAACCAGGAGGTTGCTTTTCCCCATCATGGCTTGTAAGCTGTGATGGACTTTTCCTCCATAAATCTGTCCAATCCCCTTTTAAAGGCATCCAGGTCAGGTACCATCACCACATCCTGTGGCAAGGAGTTCTACAGATGAATTACACGCTGGGTAAAGAAATATTTTCTTTTGTCTGTTTTAATACTCCCTCCACTCATGTCCCCTAGTTCTAGTGTTGTGTGAGAGGGAAAAGAACTTCTCTCTATCCACTCTCTCCATTGCTCTCCACTGCTTCTGCTATGAAAAGCCCGCGTTTTGTCCGTGGAAGCAGTTCCAGGCAAGGCTGGGGAAGTCCCTGCCTGAAATTCTGGGGAGCAGCTGTCAGTCAGAGCAGATCATCCTGACCTAGGTGGAGCAATATTCTGATTCAGTGACAGGCAGGGTGAGATCTTCTCTTGCTCCAGCTAATGTCACTTTCCCCTTCCTGACAGTCACAGGCATTTTGCAACTCCCTGACAGTCACAGGCATTTTGCAACTCCCTGTTAGTCTCATTCTTTACTGAAGCTAAACCTAAGTACTTGAAATGGATTGTACGTTTGTTACTTGTTTGCTGTTACTTCCAGCTTCCTTCCCTCCCTCTATTGAATGTTAGATTGTATGCTCCTCCGGTCAGGGACCATGTCTTTGTGAAGCATCATGCACATTGATGATGTCCGTTTTCTTTGATTCAAAGTCACCTACGGCCACACAAGTGCCCAGATCTCTTGCTTCCGAGCAGGATTTTCCTCTTTCCAAAGTTGAAAGAGATGCTCTTGGTAGCAACTGGATACATGGATAACTATCAAGTTGCTAAAATTAAAGTGTTTGGTCTGAATGCCCACAGTTGTGTTCACTTACATTGGCTGAGTGATTTCCATTTCTCTCCCAAGAGGTCAGAGCTTGCTGTTTCCTCTTTCAGAGTGACTTGCAGAGGGCCTGGAGGCAATTCTCAACATGAATCTGTGCGTTTCAGGCTTCTTAGTGAATCCTCTTGTCTAGCATGAAATGTTTATTCTTTTTAGCGGATGAGATTAGGCAATGCTCGAAGCAAACTTAAACTGGTTTTAAGAAAAACAGCAAATAATGACTTGAATCTTGCTTTTGTTACTTCCCTCTTCCACGCTTGCTAGCGTGGACAGAAACCCAGCATAGTGCTGGCTGGCGTTACTCCTTTGCTGCTTTATTTGCATTTCAGGCTGGCTGGCACTGCGCTGGGCCAGGCCTTTACGTGGTGTTGGCTAGGCATGACATTTCTAAATGTGCAAAGCTAAAAAGGGTGTAGATGCACACACGCTGACAGCTCAGGCTTGTCCAGGTGCAAAGAGACCTATCTCAAAGAGGGCTTTGCCTGGTCGTCCTTCCTGAGAATTATCTGTGGGGAAGCTGTTGAGAGAGGCAGAAGGGCCTTGGAGGGCCAGATTTGGCCTCTGCCTGTGGTGTTGTAAGTGAACAGAGATGCAGATTTCTGGGCTAGTGTTTATTAGATGGGAGGCTGTTGTCAGGAGGGAGCTTTGCTGCTGCTCCTGATGCGGAGCTAGTGCTGCCGGCAGGGTCTGTCTGGAGCAGATATCCGAGTATTCATTCCCTCCCCCTCCTTTCCTGGCTGCTGAAATTAGAACATCTGGAAGGGGCGGGGGAAGAATGGATTAAAGTCCTGGCAGGGTGGGGCCTAGCAGGCTTGCCTGACTGCTTCTGTTTGGTGGTTTTGTTGGCTGTCAGTCCTCTGGCAGCGCCTCTGGTCTCAGAAGGCCTGGAAATTCAAGATTTAAACATAACCTGGTGACAGCAGTGTGCATTTCGCAAATGCAGTGGTGTGACATCTCAGCGTCTCATGCGTTTGTGGCTTTGTTTTGTGCGTGTCTTATCTGAAGCTGGATGCAGGAAGAATGTTTCCCCGAGGACTGCTCCAGTCCTCCCTCCTGCAGGGAGTGTAGTGCGAAGCAAGGGAGGCATGTGCTCGCCTCATCTTGAACTCCAGTCTTTGGAAATGACATTAAGATAAAACTTGTTGGTTTGATTAGCCAGTGAGATTAGCTGGCAGTCCAGCAGCAGTCACTGCTGGGTGGGAGTCTGGGGTCGGGGAAGCATGTGCTTAGCTGCGCAGCTCCTGGCCCTTCCTGCAGCAGGAAGGTACAAACAAACCACAGTGCATTCTGTCTGTCCAGGTGGACTGTTTTTGGTGCAAGATTGGGGCATGCAGGTGTGTATTATACCTACAGTGTGTAGATGAAACTTGGTGGGTGCTCCTGATACCACTGCAGCCTTTCTTCCTGCTCCAATTGCCATTCTGCATGCCTTTTGCCCGATTCTGTGCTAGAGGCAAACATTCACTTTTTCAGACCTTTTTGGTGACCAGGGTGGCATGGGCTGTGTGCTTTCTGCATGGCCTGGATGGTCTTAACTGTTTGGGAGGCACACTTCTATGCCCCTTATTCTTGGAGAGGGATGTGCAGATGTTTGGGGGTGGGTTGAAGCACCGCTAGCCACTGAGGAGTAGATTTCTGTGCCCCCCCTGGAGAAATCAGAATCTCACTTCTCCCCCTCTTCCCCCCCCCCAGAAATTGGGCAATCTTGCACTGAGTGTGTGCCAGTACTTATTTTTTAAAAAACAAACCAGTGGTTTGTACCTCACGCCTCCCTCTGTAGAAAAGTGTCTGACCATGTGAAAAGATTTTAAAAAAGGGCCAATTAAATTATTTTTTTTCAGTTACTATTTAGATATCGCCTAAATAAAAGTGCAGGGCTAAGTGGATGGCCGTAGGTGGGACTATAATTGGAAGGCTGACCTTGAGCAGGTTGCACTGACCAGGAAGTTACCAGGTGTAAAACAGGAGGAAAGTGTCTCCCAGGTGAATCGGTGACTTGCCAGTCCCTGCTGGACCTTGGTATCAGAGCATGAAGTCTTGTGCCATGCAGTGACAGACGGACGAGGATGTCTTCCTCACACGTCTCTCCTTGCAGAGAGAAGCATTGTTCCATAAGAGGCTTGCAGGTTCCGTTTTAAGACGTTATAATATGTTTGCATAAAGTTCAGGGTTCAGTTTAAATTGGATTAATTTTTTTAAGAGAGAAACTCATTATAGTTGGAACCTCTAAAAGAAATCCGACTTTAAAGTCTCTGATTTTTATTCCCCCTGGTGTCTGCATCAGGTTTCAGTTCCCTAAGCGTGGTGTGTTGGTTCTGAGATGCATGCAGAGATTAGAGCCCTGGAGGCAGCTGCAGAGAGGCTAGGCTCCTGGCTGATGGAACCAAGAGTTTGTGCTGCAAAGTGGAAGAGGCCACAGCCGGATTGGGATCTCGGGAGAGTCTGCTCTCCAAAAGGGTTTTCTGGATCTAGGCCCTGCCAGCGTAAGAGTTACAGTGGAGAGCCCCTGCTACTTGGGAACTGAGGAGGACTGTTCTCTTGCCAGCTCAGTCAGCTACTATTTCCTCTTCTATGCGCTCTCTCCCCCCCCCCCCAATTCTTGGCTAAATGTGGGAAGCGTCCCACCCACACTTGGCACGGGTCCGAGAGGCAGAATGAAGCTGTCGAGTTGCCTTGGTGTCGCTTTTACTAGTTTACTTTCTGGGCTCAAAACAGGACCAACTTTGGTAACTTTATTGAAAATAACCAGGAGGGGCTGGGAAACCAGGTCAGATTTGGCAGCCAGCCCCTCTCTCCTGCTTTGGGAATATGAAGCCCACTTCGTTGATCTACGTTTGTTCCTGATCTCTGCCTGGGAAGGAACCTGGGAGTTTTAAATTTGCACTGGAGACCAGACTGAGTCAACAAACAGGCTTTATATTCCCAGAATTGGGGGTGTCTATTTATTATTATTATTATTATTAATAATAATAATAATAATAATAATAATAAAAAATAGTTGTTGTTGCTGCTGCTGCTCCTCCTCCTTTTATCTAAGTAGGCCTTTGTGTACACTCTAACCATCTCGCACCTCTTAATAAAGTCCAGAAGAAAACCCTTCAGCTCTGCTTTGTGACTTTACAAGTGGCAAGGCTGTTGAGACTCCTGCAACATGCCTTCTCCTTCCCAGTCCTTTTGTTTTCCATCTCTCCGATCAAGGGTCCTAGAAGGTTCATAAACACGCTGCTTGAGATGTCATCACCTTTGGTTCGTCCTAATAAAGATGTTCCCCTTCTTCTAGAGCGCGAATTGTTCTCTTCTGTAAGCAACTGTCCTGGCAAATGTGTTGCTGATTCTTGTCTCGAGTTCTCAGCCTGCTTCTTTTGGAAGTGACGGGCCTCACTTCCTTGCTGTTGTGTTTCTTGGCTGATCCAGGAGCATCGGAAGGCACGGGTTTCTGCAAGCATCTTTGCTATATATTTTCTTCTTCTTTTGTTTTTCAGGCGTTTTTAATCCAAGCCCACCCATGAGCCCGGCTTCCTTTTTTTAAGTCATGGATGACAAGGCCTCTGTTGGAAAAATCAGTGTGTCTTCCGACTCGGTGTCCACTCTTAACAGCGAGGATTTTGTCTTGATTTCCAGGCAAGGGGACGAAACACCATCCACCACTAACGGTAGCGACGATGAAAAGCCAGGGCTGAGGGTAAGAGCCTGTCACTTCCAAGCTCTGTCAGGCGGAGGTGCCATTTGGTTTTGTGGACATAGCGGGGGGGGGGGGGGAGGGAGGGAGGGAATGTGTGTCTTTGGGGAAATTGCCACCCTGTCTTGATGTGCATGGTTGTTTGTTTGAATCGCCTTTGTTTGGATCACGTTCTGTATTTTTGAAAGGAGGAGGCTCTGCCCACTCGGAGCCTGGATCAGTCCCATGTTTCTCACGGGCACCTTCTCAGCACATTGGGCATGTCAGCCTCTTGGCCTCCAAGTGCCAGCACAGATGTGGAACTACCAGGCTGGAAACCAGGCAGCCCTCCCTGGCTTATTGACATGCCCCTAAAGAGCGATCTGTAGAGATTTGAATGTGGTGTAAACATTGCCTGGAGCACAGAGAGGACGGTTCCTAAGCCAATGCCCAGATGTTTCCTGTTTCTCAGATTAGTTTACCTCTCTTTTGAAGTCCAAAGGAACAAATGCTTTCCAAACTCTGTTGTGTTCCCTGTTACAGGATCCCGAGCACGGCTCGACTGCTCTCTAGCAGCCTTTAACAAGCAAGTACATTCCCAAACAAAATGGTCCTGCTTTCCTAGTCTGGACCTGACAGTTGCCTTGAGCCATATCCCACCGCCTCATCTTGGCTGTGCTCATCTGAGCAAGCCTGCTGCGTTTTGGAACGTGTGGTAGGAAGATCCAGCCCGACTGGAACCTGCTAAGTCGCTGTGTCTGTCTCCTGCCTTTTTGCTTCTTGAAGGAGACCATAGCGCTGTGCCTGGACAGAAGCATCTGCTGCTTTTCGGTGGACAGGAAGAGCCGGCCTCCCCATGATGCAGAGTGAGGTGGTCGGCCAGGGCAGAAGAATTCTGGGCTGTTCGTTCAGACCGTGGGCTTGAGGTCCTATGCTGAAATGCTTCCCCATGCAAAAGAACTTGCTGCCTGTAGTGAGGGAGCGTGTTGGGAGGGAAGACTTAGCACAGGCCTCTCCCTACACTTGGCTGGCTTACTAAATGCAGGATACTTCTTACACAGGGGAGGATTCAAAACATGATTCTCCACCTGCAGTCTGAAGTGGAACAGTCCAGAGTTCTGCCACCTCACTGTCTGTTGTGTGTGAATTGGGCTGAAGCCACCTACAGAACAGAGAGAAACTATGCAGGGTCTTGTGGGCCTCATTCAGCGAGATATAAGCCCCCGTTGCAAGTGCCTGAGCGGACTGGCTTGCCTCTGGCACCTGTGCAGAGTTGGCTGTTGTTAACCCCAAGGATGAGGGAGAGGTTGACTGTCACCTTTTGAAGGCCATGATGCTGGGAAGAGCTCATATTGATCAAGCACAGTGAGTCATTCTGTGGCAGGGTTGGTGCTAGAGAGTGCTAGAGACATCCGCTGGCTTTATGGTTCTGGCTTCCCACAAGGAGTTTTCTGCCAGGAGGCTTGTGGAAGTTGCGCTGCTTGAGTGGGGTTTACGCCAAGCTGCCCCACAGAGGAAGTGTGTGAACCCTGCTGTGCCAGCTCCGTGGTGGGAATGGTCAGTTGCTCATGTGTGTTCCCTGCAGGGCTGCTCTTGACTTTAGTTTCCTGCTAGACTTTGGCTGCAGACCTATACACATGTACCCAAGAGTAAGTCCCATTGAGCTCGGAGAAGACATGCCTTGGATTGCACTGTTAATAGTGGAAACACTTGTACTCCTGAGCACCAAGCTTGCTCTTGAGCTCAGGACATTGTCTGTCCAGATTATTTAGCCTCTTTGCCATGCTGTGGTCTGAAACCTGAAGAGTTTGGATATGTGTCTTTAGCACATCTGTTTTGTCTGGTCTGACAATTGTCTCCTTGTTTAATGCGCTTCCTTAGTTTGTTTGAGTGCATCTTCGCATGTTCAGTCCAGTTATGTCTGCAGCGTCTCCCAGCAGGGAGCAGTGATTGACTGGGTGTAAATTGTGCAACTGAACTGTCTTCATGCAAGTAGCTCTCCCTGGATAATCTTCAGTGGAGACGAAGCCAGGGTCTCTTCACTTTGCTTTGCCCCCACACTGAGAAGGAAACTGGCAGCTATCTGTTGCATCACCCAAGTGTGGAGGGGACTGGCAAGAGTTATCTTCGAAAAGGTTGCTGAACCAGTCAATTTTGCCAGGGAAGGTGGAAACAGTTGCATGCCTAAACCATCCTCATGGTCTCTTTCAAATACCCCCGGGGGAAATGACATTAAACTGTTTCTGGAGCTTAACTCCAGGCTCTGCTGGTCAAGCTTAAACCTTCTGAGTCTGCAGGGCAAACACTGCCATTTATTTGCTGGTAAGGGAGCCCGCTGGGAGGAAGCGGGGGCTTGTGGTCAGGCAGCAGTAGAACTTGGTTGAGGTACAAATGGGCTCCAAGGAAGGATTGGTTTTGGGGGTCATGAAGACATGAAATGGTCACTGTTGTATGGAAGAAGCAGGGGCCAGAAGCTTCCTGTCTTGTGGCCACATGAAGGTGGTGGTGTGTCATGGTGCATGATTATCCTCCAAAGAGCTCAAGGTTCCTTTCCCCTCACAACAACCCTGCAAGGTAGCTCAGCAAGAGCAAGTGACCGACCAACACATTGTGAATTGCAGCACTGATCTCACCAGTCAAAGTCTGTCATGCTGCCTAAAGCAGCAGGGATGGGAAGACTTTGGAATGGGCTCTTCCTTGTGCTCTTAGGCCTGCCTGCCTGGGTGGTGGTTTGTGCTGTTTGTGACCCTTAAGAGCTTAGGACACTCGGAAGTTCCTTGTAGTAGGTGTAACCGCACAGGCAGGGACTTGCCAGCGGACGAGCAGTTCCTCAATTGGGAAACTTGCAAGAGCTGGGTATGGAGTAGAAAGCCGGACTCTGCAGCGGAGCAGGCCTGATACTGGCAGTGCAGGAAGCTGGGCGTCCCAGAGCATTTGCCTTCTTTCCTGAGGGGTGTGCTGGTGCAGCGTCTTCTTCCTCCAGCCTGTTTACTCGGCGCTGTCTCCGGCCTTTTCCCGTCATTGAGGCCTGTCGGGCCTCTGCTGCCGCCCCTCCTGCCTTGGCTGGCTCGGAATGCAGAAGTTGCACGGTACACGGTAGGGCTGCCCCTTGTGCAGTGGATGGAGCCGATTCCTGGGTGGGAGCCCTTCTCATTCAGATCTGTGGGAGGGGGGATATGTTAGAAGCATTGCCGGTGCCCCTCTGCACCTCCTGGCTGCCCTCAGTGATATTTTTTGCTGCCTACAAATGTGACCCAGGAATCAGGAGAGTGGCGAAAGAAGGCATGTTATTTCAGACTGCTTCTTGCCTCACCAAGAGTGTGTGCCTGTGTGGTCTTGGGCAAGAGTCAGTTTCTCTTTGCTTGTGTTAAACCCATGCTGTTTACATGTCCCCACAGATTATAGGGAATGGGAGTGAACAGCAGCTGCAGAAGGAGCTTGAGGACATCCTAATGGATCCCCCCTTAGAAGACCAATCAAACGACCGGGGGAATGAGGAGGGGGAGGCCCTCCGGACTGGCGGAGAGGGCGACGAGCCAGTCCTCCTTGAGGCCTCGGCATCCTCCACCATTAACCCTGTGTCTGTGGCGGGACCCCAAAAACCCGAGATGAGCCTGCCAGTGAAACCGGCACAGGGAGGTGAGAAGATTTTGCTATGTGGCACAGGGGATGGGAAGGATGCTCCAGACCTACTTGTGAAGTCAGTGGGAAGAGAGATGGGGGGCATGTGCAGATGGCCAGAGGGGAGCTTTGTAAATCTTATATGAAAATGCTTTCCGTTGGGGGGTTGTTTCACCCTTCCTCCAGGCTTGTCCCAGCCCCAGGGGAGCAGACACAGAGCAGCCCTCATGTAGCCTGTCCAGAGAGCTCTCATCACCGGCCATGAGTGCCTTATGAAGCCCTGGACCCTCCCCTTCCTGGTCTGTCTCTCCCCCATCCCCACCCCCAGCTTCACTTGGTCCAGCCCTGTTGTCAAAAAGCCAACATCACCCCAGAGTGGGGAGGCCCTCATCCTGTGAGGAGCATCCAACCCTGTGCTGATGGGGCACGGTACAGCCATGCATTGGCCGTATGGTGCCGGTGGCTGCTTCCCCACCAAGGTTGTGATGGGGCAGCTGGAGTCCCTGAGGCAGTGAGGCAAGTCTGGAAGCGGACACATACTCTTTATTTTGATTGTTGGCTGCCCCAAGGGTCCCACGAGGCGGAAGTTGCGGGATATAATTGGTTTTATAAAGCAAGCCACACCCAGAGATGTCATAAAACAGCAGTGTGTTTGCTGCTCCTTGAAACACAGGCAGTGAGGTGGACAGGTGGACCTCTCCCTAAGACGTCTGCAATCATTGCTTGCACACATTCAAGCTGACTTTGGGATCCATAAGGGCTAGGAACTTGCTCCTCTCATAGGAAGAGGTTGTGCTTCTTGAGACATTAGCTTCTGCATGCAGCAGATCCATTTTGCCCCCCTGTGGTGCCCCAGGAGAGGAGCAAAATGCGCACAACCTTGTTGAGTCCTGAGCAGAGGGAGCTGCAGAGAATGCTGCCTCGTACGGAGGTGGTGCCTGGGCTTGAGGCAGGGCTTCATCCCAGGTCTTGCTGGACTTTTGTCCACATTAACAAAAGTGAGGGGTCAATGTGTCTCGCTGTCTTGCAGATTCCGAGGAGTCGAGCCCTTTCACCCCGGTGGCTGACGAAGACAGCGTGGTCTTCAGCAAGCTCACATACTTGGGCTGTGCCTCTGTCAACGCCCCCAGGAGTGAGGTGGAGGCCCTGAGGATGATGTCCATCCTGCGCAACCAAGGCCAGAGTTCGGTGGACGTGACCCTTTCAGTGCCGAACGTGTCTGAGGGAACTGTGAGGTATCTGCCCTCTCTTTGGGTGCCGGGGTGGTGTGTGTGTGGGAGGCTGGTTGACCCACCTGGCATTGGCAGCCACATCTGTGGTCCAAGCGGCTGTCGCGAAGCACTGCATGGCTCCTGAACGTCCACAGGCTGCCTTGTGGTGGTCCAGAGCAGCACTGTTAAACAATTCACTTAAAAAAAATGCAATACCCAGTGGATTGGAGGTACCTTTTTAGTTCAGTCTGTTATAGAATAGTTCTATTTGATTGATGAATTAACAGATTAAAATAGCAGCCGTAGTAATAAACGCTTTCCACTTTTAGGCTGACAGTCTGATTTCTCCACTACGTCATTCCTAAAATGCTAACGTTATTCCTCTTTCCCCCTCCCTCTTTTGCATTCAATAGACTGCTGGATCCTCCAACTCACACGGAAATAGCCAACTACCCCATTTACAAGATCCTGTTCTGTGTGCGAGGGCACGATGGCACCCCAGAAAGCGACTGCTTTGCTTTCACTGAAAGCCATTACAACTCGGAGCTCTTCCGAATTCACGTCTTCCGATGTGAAATCCAAGAAGCTGTAAGTCGACCGTTCTCTTGGACGCCTTGTGTGGTCCTCCTCTTAGTTGATTAGCTCCAGTGGTCCAGATCTCCAGCTGCCAGCCAGCTTCGCTTGTGCAAACCACTGAGCACCAGTCTCGGCAGCCAACACCTATGCCTATGTTCTGTGTTTGATTTGTCAAGCCGTGACCATGACTCCGTCAGTCCTGCCTTTCTCATTTCTAAGCTGTCGCATTGCTGAGAAGGATTTAGAGATTTGCATGGAGACAGACTAAGTTGGTTAAGCGAATTTCTCTGCCACAGCAGTCTTAAATGACATTGTCCTGGGCTTAACTAAGCAGCCCCGTTTTTCCTCCCCCAGACTGCTTCACTCAGTGTGCAGCTCTAGATTCCAAGAAAAGCCCAACTGAAAGGAGCCTATAGGGGCAAAAGTTTGGGGGAAAGGCGGGTCTGGTTTGCTCATCTATTGTATTTGTTCTATATCCCACCTCCCATCTCGTGGATCTCAAGGCAGCTAACAAAAATATATAGTCATACGTTTAATGACATAGGGTTCTGTGCTGGAAGGTCAGTCACCACACAAGTGCTATGGAATGCATCATCAATCTCATAGGCAGGAAACAGGAGCAGATTAAGCCAGGATGTGCGGCTCCCATTGGCTTGATTTGGGGGGACGATGGACCACAGCCATCTCAGGCAGCTGCTTTCTACCAGCTTGAAAACCTCCTATAGAAAAGGCTTTTCACAGCTTCTTAAAGGCACCTGGTGTTAAGCTGTTTTTCATAGGGAGCTCCATGATGGAAGAAGCCCTGTTCCCCTTGTCTCTCTGCCTTGCCTCTGGGGGCAGTTACACCTGGAGTCCTGGGGGGGGGGGGGTCGTGTGGAATGGTGGAATGGAAACAGGAAGGCAACAGTTGATTCTGCTGAGTGCTGTCGTTGGCTCTCTTTTTATTTAATTTATTTAAAAAATGTATACCCCACCTTTTCCTATGCCGAGGCAAATGCCCAAGGCGGCTTACAACAGTTAAAATACATAATTTAAAAACAGTACATAGAATAAATTAAAAAACAATAAAATCCATTGGTGGGTAATGTAAAGCAGAAAAACAACAAGGCAGAACATACTGTGAGGCACTGGAGGCATACAACCACCAAAACGCAAGACGAAACCCATCGCCCAAACGCAAGAAGAAACCAACGTTTTGAGCCCCCGCTGAAAAGTCATGAGGGAGGGGGTGGTTCTCAGATCCCCTGGCAGGGAGTTCCACAGTTGTGGCGCCACGGCAGAGAAGGCTCGCCCACGTGTTGCCACTCCCCTAACTTGCGATAGAGGTGGTACCCGCAGGAGAGCCCCCTCAGATGACTTAAGAGAGCGGGCTGGAATGTATGGGAGAAGGCGGTCCCTCAGATATCCTGGACCCGAACCGTGAAGGGCTTTAAAGGTCATTACCACCCAGCACCTTGAATTGGGCCCGGAAGTGAATGAGCAGCCAGTGCAGCCGCTGAAGCAGCGGTTCAACAGTCAAATGGCCTAGCTCCAGCAGCCACCCGGGCTGCCGCATTCTGCACTAATTGCAGCTTCCGAACCATCTTCAAGGGCAGCCCCACGTAGAGCGCGTTACAGTAATCCAGTCTTGAAGTCACTAAGGCGTGGACCACCGTGGTCAGGTCTGATCGACTCAAGTACGGCTGCAGCTGGCGCACCAGCCAAAGCTGGGCAAACGCACCCCTGGCCACAGCTGTCACCTGGTTTTCCAGGGAGAGCTGTGAATCCAGAAGTACTCCCAAACTGCGCACCCGTTCCTGCAGGGGGAGTGCAACCCCATTCAGAACGGGCAGATGACTCAGTACCTGCATCGAGGCTTTCCTGACCAGTAGGACCTCTGTCTTTTCTGGATTCAATCTCAGCCTATTAGCCCTCATCCAGACCCCAACCGCCTCTAGACAGCGCTCCAGGACTTCCACAGCCTCCCCAGAATAAGGTGGCAAGGAGAGATGGAGCTGGGTATCATCGGCATATTGGTGACACCCGACTCCAAATCCCCGGATGATCTCCCCCAGCGGTTTCATGTAGATGTTAAAAAGCATGGGAGACAGAATAGAACCCTATGGCACCCCACACTGTAGAGGGCAGGGCGCCGAACAGGCGTCTCCCAGCATAACTATCTGGGACCTGTCAGCCAAGTAGGAACGGAACCACTGCAAGGCAGTGCCCCCAAGTCCCAACTCAGCTAGCCGACCCAGAAGGATACCATGGTCGATGGTATCGAAAGCCGCCGAGAGGTCCAAAAGGACCAGCAGGGATGCACTCCCCCTGTCCAGTCCTCGGCGAAGATCATCCAACAAGGCAACCAAGGTTTGTCTCTGTCCCAAAGCCCCGCCTGAAGCCAGACTGAAAGGGGTCCAGATACTCCGTTTCATCTAGTATCCCCTGGAGCTGATACGCCACCACCCGCTCAGTCACCTTACCCAAGAAGGGCAGATTGGAAACTGGCCGATAGTTATTTAAATTGGAGGAATCCAGAGATTTTTGTTGTGTGGACACTGCCTGCTCTTTGTTGATCTCTCTCTGTGTCCACAGGTGAGTCGAATCCTGTACAGTTTTGCCACCGCCTTCCGCCGCTCTGCCAAACAGACCCCACTCACAGTCCCTGTAGCCCCGCAGACCCCAGACAGCGACATTTTTACTTTCTCAGTCTCTTTGGAAATAAAAGAAGATGATGGGAAAGGGTATTTCAGGTAAGCCGCCTATTTTTGCTACCTTGTATCTGGCGCTCATAACTTTGCAAAGCCAAGAGGCTTAGGGAAGGGGGTTTCGGGGTGCCCTTTTCTTCTGGATCTCACACTTTTAATCTGGGTCTTGCTCATGTGGGGAGCAACTTCTCTCCTTCGGACTGTCACCTTCCCTAAGTGTGTAACAAAAGGGCTTAATTTGCAATGAGAATAAATGCCACCCTGTAAGCCTTGGAGGGCTTGAATTATGTGGTGACTGGTTGTCCGTGGAGGACAGCATCCTGACTGTGCATCTGTGACCCAGTGGCTGGGTCCTGCCTGATTTGGGGGAAATCACAGAATGTCCTTCAGCAGTCAGCCGCGGTCGTTCTGTGCTTCCTGCAATCAGGCTGTTGTGACAGCGAAGACAAGAAGGGTGGCCTGCGAGAGAGAGAGAAGCAGGTCCTCTTGTTTGAAATGCGCAAGGTGATGCTTCTTGGTTTCTAAAGTTTGGTAAACTTGTTTTTATTAGAGGTGTTTGTTTCCATTTTGTTTCACTAAAAGACACAAGGTAGAAAAACAGAAACAATTTTAAAAGCAAGCAGCCTGAAACTCCAGCAGCAAACACAAACCACTCCCAGGCCAACCAAGGATGTCTTTAAACATTTATGCTGGGAGGGGGACCCCAGGAACTAGGAATTTCTGCATCTGGGGAGGGGGGGCCATTGCAGAGAAGGCCCTGTCCCATTTGCTTGCTAGTTGAACCTCCGTCAAACTGCACATGGAGCACACTGGCATTGTCTCATGTCTTGTGCGTCCTTGTGTTTGAGTGCACAGGTTTCTGAGTCCTACCCCCACCCCACTGAAAAATGACACCCTTGGCAGGCTTTACCCAGAGATGTCTCTTGGGTTTTCTGCTGGGCCTGTGTCTTTCCCTATGTTTTAGACTCTGGAATCATTGTGCAATGGTGCCACCTGGTGTCAAGTCCCATCACCGCCTGAAGAGACTCAAACCTGATGATTGTTGAGTAAAAAAGCAACCTTGAAATTAATTTAGTGGCTCCTCTTTTGAAGAAATTGAATGCTGAGGCATTGTCGGTAGGAGGACATTTTCTCATGCTTCTGGGCTGAGAGGCTTCCCTCTTGCTCGATTTCAGCTGCTTTACCCAAATTCTACACTTTTTCTCTTACTCTGTAACCTGGCAACTGTTTTATAGATGTACACCCCACCTGAAAGGCTCTAAAACTCTTGTATATTTCCAGCAAAAAGAATTATCAAACCAAGTAACCAATTCAGATCTTAAAGGGCAGGCAGGCAGGAGAGGCAGGAGCTATTCTCTTGCAGCATTACATTAGCAGACAGTGCTAGGCTAGATGGGCCAGTCATTTGCTCCCGATATGAGGCAGCTCCATATTTCATTAATGCTCCTGTTTTACAGCTGGGGGGAATGAGCTGGCACTCAGGTGCAAGCTCAGCTCTCTGCCTATGAGAGGACACTGTCTCATCTGGAACTATTTTGTGCTTTCCTCGGGTTCCAGAATGCTGTAGGTTCTTGAGTCCAGTGTCCACAGAGTCTCAGTGTCAGGAAACCCAGTCATTGATTTTCTCTCCTTCAGGGGCTGCTGTGAACTTCCCGTTTAGTCTGTTTGCGTGTTCCTCTGAACACACTTTATGCGACTAGTGTATTTTTACAATTGCTGAGTCGCCCCTTATCGCAGTGAGGTCCATTTGCCAATCATGCTCAGGACTGCAAGTGCGTGTAGGCAGCTGGCCGTGGCCAGAGCCGTGTCTTCTGTGCTGGAATTTCTGTCCTGGGTGAAGCGATGTGATTATTTTAAGAAGCCGATATATTAATAATGCTGCTGCTTGATTCCAGAAATTGCTCCCCTCTTCACAAATAGCTGCTTGCCACTGGTGCTTAGAAATTCCCCTCTGATGACCACATGGGGGTTGTAAGCCCCTAGCTTTGCGCATGGTCCGGAGCAGCGGGAAAGCCCAGCCCAAAATTGTGCTGCAAGTCAGTGATGGAGCTTCCCCCTCTTTGCGTGGGGAAGGTCCCGGCAGCAGAAGACTCTTCTCTGCCTGAAACCCTGCCGGGGCGACAGTATGAAACTAGGTGGGCTAAAGATCCGACTCAACATGAGGAAGCTTCCTCGTGTCATGGGAACTCTCCCCCCTCCCTCAGAGTTGCTTAAATGGGAACCCAGAATAGCAGTGCCCTCATGCTGTCTGGCTGTGCAAAGCGACAGCGGTGCTGTGAGCTGTCCCGAGGCCTCGGAGTGGCCATCGTCCTTGGTAACGTGGCCACTTCTGTCAGGTTTGTGGCTTTCAGCAGGCGAGGAGAGACAGGACAGTGCCTGTGGAAGGCTCTGGCGTTTTGGGTCCTGCTTCCGCTCTTCATGTTTTCATGTGTATTTCCCTCCACAGTGCCGTTCCCAAAGACAAGGACAGGCAGTGCTTTAAACTGCGCCAAGGCGTCGACAAGAAGATCGTCATCTACGTGCAGCAGACGACCAACAAAGAGCTGGCCATTGAAAGGTCACTTGGCATCCGTGTCACTTGTTCAAATGATACCCTGTGCTCTCCCGTGGGCTCGGAGTGATCTGCATAGTTTTGACTACCTGTCGATATTCCTGTCTCCAAAGGGCTCACAATCTAGAAGAAATATGGGGTGGGGGGGGGATAGCAATACTAGCTGCAGCATTCCTGACTCTGAGGTGCTGAAAATATTTCCTCCTACCTGCCACGTCCAGCTCCTTTTCAGCAGTAATGCATTGGGGAGGTGTGTGTGTGTGTGTGTGGGGGGGGGGAAGCACAGAAGAGGTCAGAGAGGCTGCCAAGGAATGGTTGTTAAATTATACCAGTATTAGCATACATCATGGCTTTCCTCCCCCTCCCAAACTCTCTTTGGGGACTCTCTGTCACTGAAAGTCCCGCCCCCGTGTTTTCATTTTTCCAAAATACAGCACATACAAATAATATCATGTATCCACCCACCCTAATCTCCCCTCCCCATCCCTTCAAAAGAAGTTGTTCAATTACCAGGGGGAGGGAAGAATAGAAGTGAGTCCCCAGGAGGTCCAGAAATTCCCCCCAGATACCCTGAAATGTTTCAGGGCTCTCTTCTTTGTTGTAGGCCCCATTTTTCTTAACTCCTTGATCCAGGAGTTTATTCACAACTTGCTGTCTGTCCCTGGGGTGGAAGATTGACAGGCCAAAAGGACTAGAATCAACTTGGTCCTCAACACACCATGTAAACTTTAAGCCTTCTCTTGGGTAACCATGGGGGAGAAATGGCTTTCAAGAGCTGTGCTGGTAGCGCAACGGCTTCTGTTGCAATAGGTAAATTGTAATTTTCTAAGCACACTGAAAGCTATTTATTAGCAAATCCCAGCACCTCTTTTCATACAGTTGCCGGGGTTTCTTGGCTGGCAGGTCTGGTGGATTAAAAAGCTTTGTTTGAGCATAGACGTATCCTTGTGGTGATATTCTCTTTACTTAGGAGGGGAGCATTTGATATAGAAATAACGGAGGTTTTTGTTGTGTTACAGATGTTTTGGCCTCCTCCTTAGCCCCGGGAAGGATGTACAAAGCAGTGATATGCACCTTTTGGATCTGGTAAGGACTGTGTCCGTTAGCAGACACTTGACGTAACAGCTGCCTTCTGCAGAGTCACACCCTGCCTCTATCTTGCCCAGGTGTGTCAACACTGACTGGTAGCAGCTCCCCAGGGTGAGAGACGGAGAGAGGCCTTTCCCAGCCCTACCTTAGAGATACTGCCAGAGTCTGACCCTGCTGAGACCTTCTGGTTCTGATTGTTCCATGGCCCCTTCCCGTTTTCACTCTCAATAGTCCTACTAAGAGGTCCCCTTGTAGCAGCAGAAAATTAAGTTGTAGTCCCAGCTTTCCACATGTTTTCACAGTGTCCTGAAATTAAGTTATAATACAAAATGAACAATAGAGAGAAAGCAAATACCATGCCTTAAAACCAATATCGGTACTCAAACAAACTGAACCAGCAGATTCAAGTGCATCCAGCCAAAAGCCTGGACCTCCCCAAGTGAACTTGAGTTTCTTGTGTGACACCATTCAAAGTGCACAGAATCCAGGCCTGATTTCTACCATGCCCTGTTTTGTTTTCAGGAGTCGATGGGCAAAAGCTCAGATGGGAAATCTTACGTCATCACCGGGAGTTGGAACCCAAAGTCTCCTCACTTCCAGATAGTAAATGAGGAAACACCGAAAGGTTTGTGATGGAGGGCTTGCTTGCCGTGATATGTTTCGTGCTTTGTTTGAAAACATTTCTGTGCTGCCTGTCTTGCCTATCAAGGCACGTCACGGGAGACCCAGCCAGAATACAGTCAGCAAAGCGCCAATGGGCTGGGCTTGCCTGAGACACGCACAAGCCACTTTCTCAAGCCACTTTCTCTATCTTTGGAGTGTGCTCTTGAGGGGTGGGCAAGCTGGTGGCAAGAACAGGATTGGCACAGAGCGGTCAGTTCTGCTTTGGGAAGAAATGGTCTGTAATGTAGGCAGAAGTAAGATTCTCCCTTGACTCCAGAGACGCAGAGCAGTAGTTGGAGTCTGGGTAGGAAGGCAAGTCCTGGAGGAGGAAGCAGCAGGAGGTCTGTGCAGGCTTTGTGGTAAACCACTGAGCGAGCAGTGGGAGCCAGAGGATCAGGGAGCTGGTTCAAGGCCGAAGCGCTGGCCTGCTGAGGTCCCTGGGGCAGGAGGGCACCCAGTGAGCGGTTCGTGGAGCTGAGCCACCCTCAGATGGCTGAGAGCTTGGGCTGGTTTTATGAAATGAGACTTCTTGTGTGCAGTGCCTAGTACACCACTTCTACTTGGTAAAATTGAAACAGGCAGTTTAGATGAGGCTGCAGTCCTTCAACTCGCCTGATTTTGTCCTCTATTTATTTAAAAGGTTTTTGCCTGTTTAACTGGGCAATGCTCTTTTGAATTGTGAATTCATAATTGAGCATCTGAGGGAAAACCTTTTGCTTCCTTGCTTGCTGCATTTTTATCCAGCCCGCCCTCCAAGGAGCTTGGGGAAGCATACATGGGTCGCTCCCTCCCCATGCCACCCCTGTGAGGTAGGCTTAGCTGAGAGAGACTGGCCTATATGGAGCTTCATGACTGAGTGGGGATTGGAACCCAGATCTCCCTGGCCTGGGCCAGTTCTGTTAACTGCTATGCCACCCTGACTTTTGTTTCGGCTTCCTCTCCTCAGACAAAGTGCTATTCTTGACCACTGCTGTGGATTTGGTGATCACGGAGGTTCAGGAGCCCGTCCGGTTTCTCCTGGAGACCAAAGTCCGCGTGTGCCCTCCCAACGAGAGGCTCTTCTGGCCCTTCAGCAAAAGAAGCTCCACAGAGAACTTCTTCCTGAAGCTAAAGCAGGTATGGCTGGGTTTGGACTTCCAGCTGGGGTGTGTCCCTAGGGCAGATTCTCAGTTCTTCCCTGGCTGCGTTGCCTTTTCAGGCAGAATTTCACATCTGCTGCCTGGATTTCCTTTGTCTAGCCCGGTTGAGGCAATTGGCGAAGGCCTGGTAGGTGCCACTCTCTTCTTCTTTGCAGTGTTGAGACAGGCAAAGTTGCCTCCACCCCAGTGAAGCCTGGGAGCTCATGGTGGATCTGCAGCCTCCTCCAGGGCCGGATTTGGCAGCTCTGCTGATGCTTTGGCTTGCAGTCCAGCTCAGTCGTGAGACAGGGGCTCGCTCCAGCCTTGTTTTGATGACTCTGAACACTTCGTTCATTGATTTAAAAGGCCATTTCTATACGGAGATAAAGCAGCTTGTAGCCAACTCTGAGGCAGCTGATAGCCAACAGCGTCAGTGAGGCACTGAACATTGCAAAAAACACACAATCCGGTCAACTATACTGATCAGATAATAAAACAGAAGAGTGATGAAGCCGTGGACAATGACATCGTGACAGCCGCACTCGGCACCCAAAACCAGGATGTCGGTATTCAGAGCCACACGCAAGAGAGAGTCAAGTCAACTAAAAACTTCTCAGAACAAAAAAAATGTTGAAGGTGTCTGTGGAATGCTTGCAAAGTGGGAGCAGTCTTAATATCGCATGGAATAATAGAGTTCTTTAGACTGGGTGTTGCAATCGAAAAGGCCCTGTCATGAGTCGCCATCCATTGCTCTTCCAGCGGGAAATGTGCCTGCTGCAGCAGGACCTCCCTAGATGACCTCGGGGGTGGGCAGACTTGCCTGCATCTACCCCGTCGTCCCGCCCCATCCCAAAAGCTCTGAGCAAATGTATACCAATATTTAACATTTTATATTAAAGGGAAACAATAGTGCCATATGAACCGTGCAAAGAGCCCCGGGTTCATTCTTGTGCTCGACCGCATGAAAAGCTTCCCGCTTTCACTCTTCTGCAGGATTGGCGAGGGGGGAGCCTCCAAGACCATTCTCTCTGAGACATGGAGAGGCTGAAACAATTGGGTCTGTTAGCTATAAATATTTCTCCATTCTCAAAAGCAGGAGCTTGTTAATTTAAGGAAGTTTATCTTATGAGCTAATTCTGTAGCCTTTGTCTTGGTCAAGCAGGTCTCATTGTGATGCTTTTATCTCGGGGACTCCTGGCTTGTTCCCAGGCCCCAAGCTGACTTCTCCCAGAGCAAAGCTCAACATACGCGCAGTTAAAAAAAGAAATCTACAAATGGTCATGACTGGCTTATCTTGGTTTACTGGCAGTGTTGGAATTTTGCTCTGGGTGTGATGAGGTCTCTCTTCCCAGAGTGACCCTCATTTGTAAAGCTCAGTTTTAGGCTTGGGCCATTTCTGTTTGAGAAGCGTTGTCTGCGTGTCAATCAAGACTTTCTAAAGATGTCTTTGGAAAGTCCCAAAGTCCTCCAGTCATCTTCCTAGCATTTTATAGGCTGCTGCCTGCCTAGCCTGGAAGCCCCTCTTCCCATCCTCTTTCTCCTTATTGGCTCAGCTGCCGTAATGTGGTGGAAGATCCTGGTGCTCCGGAACAACTGTCAGCAGTAGGAGGCTGACGAAGAAAGCAGCTTTTGCGAAAGACTAGTTTGGGGGAAATGTACTGGACAGCTGATTGAGAGGAGGGTCAAGGAGGTAGAGCACTGAAGAAAAGGGATCCCAGGGACAAGGGAGCAGAGAGGGCAGTAGACCATGGAGCAGTGACCTGAAGGAAGGAAGTGAGGGGCCAGGAAAGGAGCAGCAGTGAGCTGCCAGCTAGAAAGAACTGTGGTGTTTGGCAAAGGGGGGGGGGGGGAGAGAAGAGAAGAGTTGACTCCTGCCTAGTAAACTGGACCAGCCCCATGACTGAGAGAGGAAGCAAGATCCCATCTTGAGGTGAAGCGGCCTTGTGCGTTTTGGGGAGCCCCAGGCATTGCAGGATGAGGGGTTTCCTCCCTATAACTGCTTAAGGGCGCACACGGTTGGATCTTGAGCCTGTCAACTTTTGTTTTCATGACATGTTCACCTAATTGGAGGCTGCAGCTACAGCATTGATGCCCCTTCCTCCCCCACAGCACCGTCAAAGGGTGTGCGCGCATGACCTTGTTTAGTGAGTTTTTCTAAACTGCCCTTCAGTGTCGAGTCTGTCACAGTGGCATACACTTTAAAACAGAACAGTACAATCCTGTAAAAAACACACCACAAAACTTGTAAAGCAATAGGAAGTCTTTCTACCCCCTCTCACCTGGAAGAGGCAATTGTGTGTAAAATAAAACATAAAACAAACACTGCTACAATAATGAGATCAAGCTGGCAGGCCTGTGCAGGTCAGCCCAGTTGTTGTGCTCCTGTTCCAGTTGCAAATCTGAACTTGGGTTCCAGCAGAGTTCCAGATGCCTCTCTTTCCTCTGCTTTCTTGCTATTAACATGTCCTGTGTAAAGGCAGGAGAAGCTCTGCCCTTGGGCTCTCTTTTCTTCCGGCCAAAGTCGTATATTTTGAGTCCATGCCCCCCCTTTAGAAAACTTCAGAAGAAACTCTGACCACCTCCAATCTGGAACAACTTGCCAAAATGTTCTTCTCTGCTTCTCTTTCTGCGTATTGGAGACGGACAGTTTTTCCATTTCTTTTTTTTTCTGCTGACCCTAGTATTTCTGTCGCCTTTCCCACACAATGGAAGCTGAAGTTGTGTTCTTCTTTCAGATGAAGCAGAAGGACCAAAAGAACAGCACAGACACACTTTATGAAGTTGTGTGTCTGGAGAGCGAGTCGGAAAGGGAGAGGAGGAAAACGACAGCAAGCCCGGCTCTCCGCCTGCCACAGTCTGGGTCCCAGGGCTCCATGATCCCATCTCCTCCAGAGGACGACGAAGAGGAAGGTAAGAAGGGGCTGAGCACCTCTCTTCGTGTGTGTGTGTGTGTGGGGGGGGAAGACGGCTGTTTCAGACTATGTCCCACTGGCAGCAATGAGCTTATGATCAGCGGGAGGTTTTTCTGTCTGCAAGGAAGTGTTAAAACGCACTGCCGGTGCTTCTGTGAGCCCCGGCTCCTGCCGAATCTCTTTCCCTGTGCCAGTGTGCCCCTTTCCTTCATCTTTGCTCCAGTTTCCTCTCCTGTACTAGCCTTCCTCAACTTTTTTTTTTGAATTTTTCAAAAAAACACAAATTGGTTGGACTAGACTACCTCTCTATTGTTGGCAATATTTACATCCCACTTTTCCTCTTCCAACAGGGGGTCCCCAGGGAGGCTTAAAAATCCTCTTGGCATCAAAACAAATAGCAGTAAAATGTAAAAACAAACCAAAAGCACAAGAACAAACTAAGCAATACAGCAGCAGGGAGTCTACGTCACAGCAGAGGCTGCACTAGACACCCCAAAGCCGAAGGAAGCGCTGGAGTCTTCCGCTGCCTTCTGACCACAGGCAGAGGCCAGGAGTTCCACATCATGAATGAGTTTGTCTGTCACTAGCAGTTAGTTAGGAGGCCCCTGTTCCTCTGCCCCATCTTCTGCAGAGTCTCCTGGCCTTGGTGGCTACTGCCTTTTGCCCGGCAGTTGTGGGGCTAAGAGCGTCTTAGCAGGGGCTTCCTCTTGGGGCTCCCTGTATGCGTGGCTTGTACAATTTATCTTGAGCTCAGAACTTAGTTTAAAACCCATTTCCTCCCAGCCCACAGGTGTACGCATTTAACTCCTGTTGCGTATATGCACCCTTTGGTAAAAATGCCTCACACACCAACCAACCCTGAAAACCCTCCTAGTACTCTCTCTTTACCCTACCTGGACATGCATCGTGGGCATCTTTCGGGTTTTTTGGGTGGTGGCAGAGCTGAACTGCACGCTTCTTGTCATAGACGTGTCATCAGCACAGGGGAAATGTGACCTGACACATCCATCAAAGGAAAGGATTTTCCCCAAAGAGGGACGGGTGGTGCCTCTTCTGCTCCCGGCCCTCCATGCATCCCCTTAGCTGGTTTTGTATTTTCCAGATAACGATGAGCCTCTCTTGAGCGGCTCGGGAGACGTTTCCAAAGAGTGCGCAGAAAAAATCCTGGAGACGTGGGGAGAGCTCTTGTCCAAGTGGTAAGCTGTCCCTCTTGTCCTTCTGGGTGGAAATCGACCTCTGAACTCTCTCTCCTTGGGAATAAGCAGAGTTTCTCTAAAGGTGTAGGGGGACAACGTGAAGATGCGAGAGACACAGACTCCCCCCCCCCCATCTCTCCAAACACATTGCTGCCTGTGCAGCTTGTCTTGGGGCTGTTGCTCACTGCAGCTGTGCTCCTTCCACTGCCACTGTTTCCGTCCAGTAGAGAAACAGCTGTGAGCTGAAGTTTGCCATGGCTGATGCCGACATTCCTGCCTGGGAGGGCGAACTGGGTGGAAACGTGCAAGAGAGCTTTGGTCCTGGAAGACCCACTCCCACCTGGGCTGACTTCTCAGGAGAGGAGGGCACTGGCAGGCAGGCCGCACTGCTCAGGGCAGCCGCCTCAAGGCCCAGCAGCCAAGCACACTGTCAGCTTCCTTGTCCTTGGCAGCCATTTCTCAGTGGACGCTCCCTGGCTTCTGGGCCTCCCTCTGCCCAGTGTGATTCGAGGCAGGAAGGGTTGCCGGCTCTGTCTGCCTTGGTGAAATGTGCACCTCCCTCCCAGGCACTCGAACTTGAGCGTGCGACCGAAGCCGCTACCTGCCTTGGTGAGAAGTGGAGTCCCTGAAGCTCTGCGAGGGGAGGTGTGGCAGCTGCTTGCTGGATGTCACGGCAACGACCACCTGGTGGAGAAGTACCGAACCCTCATCACAAAGGTAGGCCGATGGGGTGGGGTTAAGGGTTCCATCACAAAGCGAACTGCTGCAGGAACTGCATCTTGACGGGTGGTTTTTTGCAGGAGTGGATTTTCAGTCTGTTCTGGGGAACCCTGGAAGCTTTCCAGGAATTCCTCAACAAGAAGATTGGTGGTGGTGGAGGTTGAGTTTCCCCGGAAGGCAACTCGCTGCTACTGATCTCTGCAGCCATGGTCAGAGCCAGCCCAAGACATCCCAGCCCTGAGGCAGCCTGCCAATGCGGTCCTACTCACCTGGTGATGTGCCAGCCTCTCCTCCCTGGGTTTGTAAAGAAAGATGAGGAAGGAGCCAAAGACGATGCGTGGAGGAGAGGAGACGCTCTAGCCTACTGCTCTTCTCTTCGCTCTTCCATGCTTCCTCTTTGACTCTGCCACCCTCTTCCTATACCAATCAAGGGAGTGGGAGGAGCAGCACTAGTAGAGGCAAGTGGTCTGTCAGACATGGATGCGCCCCCACCAGTTTCGGTCATTCTCATGTGTGGGCCAGCCCTGGGCTGTCTCGGTTCAGATTGGAGCAACCATGAGAGATGCGCAGGCTTGACCAGTCTCCTCCATGAGCTGTACGTGTCCTAGCCCAGGGGTGGGCAGAAGGTCTGTCAGAACCTTGCGCTTGGCTCTCTGGGTCATTTGCAGTTAGATCAGCAAGAGTTTCCATCTCCCCATAGCAGAATAATAGCAATGGTGAAAAGGCTTCCTCCCTCCTGCCCCCAAATTAGGCTTCTGAAACTAGCTTGGGGATAAAGGCAGAATGAATTTCTGCGTGGAAGGATTGCGAGTCTCTTACTGAAAACAAATGCCTGGGCTGAGCATGTGCTCAGAGGCACCCTGTGACTTAATTCTGGCGATTAAAAGTACCTTTGGATTGGATGTCCCAGTTTTGCAGGTTGATCCTTGGTGGAAGAGCATTTTGGTTTGAGATGCAAAACCGAATTGGTTTGGGTTTTGTTTCGTAGAAAGTGCTGGCTCAGCATAATGAAGGATTAACGGAATTACTCGGCCATTGGGGAATGGGAGGGATCTGGTGTAGCTGAGCATGAACTTCAGAGCTTTTGGGAAAGATGCATGAAGATCCTGGCTGAGCGCTCTGCTGCTGTGTGTGTGCGGTGAAGCTGGGGTTGGCCAAAGGGGAGGCCATGAGCAACGCACGCAACCTGTTTCTTATTGTGTGTGTTTGACTTGGTTTGTTAAGACCAGTCATGCTCAGGCAAGCGCCTGTGCCCCTTTTATTTCTTTCCTTTAAAATACCCCACACCGCACATGGTTTTAGACTTGCGTTTGCAGGGAGAGGCAAGTGAGGCCATGATGCATTTGCAAACCAAGCCCTCACAATTGTGGCAGTGAGCTGTGGCGGGTCACGAAACGGTTGCGGGATGGGTTGTTGGGCCAGACGGGTGGCAGTTCTGGGGATGTTGCAGTTGTGCCTCTTGACAGACAGAGCATTGTTGGGGCTTTTGCCAGCCCATGATGATTTCCTTTTCCCCCCTCCTGCCACCTCCTCTTCCTGCTATTAGAGGGAGGGAAGAAGTGAAGTGAGGAGAGAAGACTGGAGGCTTAGAGGGCCTCTCTGCATTGCCTCCCTTGGTTGTCTGGTTGCCTTTTTGGAAGAGGGGGGCGGCAGTGTGACAGTGACTGCTGCCATTGCTGCCAGTCGGTGATGAGCAGCAGGCTGCCCTGCTGATGTGCTTCCCAAGATCTGTGCTCCCCCGGGGCCCCTTGGAGAACTGGCCAGGTTGGCAAAGTGTCACACTGGCAACTGATGCAGGATTGGCCCCCAAATTGGTGGTCCTATTTGTCCTCTGGACTTACACCCCACTTCTCATTTTAAAAAATCAAGCTGCTTATAAGCCATAGCAAATTAAAACTGTGATCACAGCAGTAAGTGTGCGCTCAGGAGCCCTGGGTGTGCTGCGTAGTTCCTCATCCTTACCCTTCGTTCTGTGGCAGCCCAGCCTCTTCAGGCTTCCTTAGGTGAAGTCCCGCCTTCACAGTTGGCCTCCTGAGAGTGGCACAGCAGTGTCTGCTACTCAAACTGGCTCGCAATATTGATCCAGCTCCCAAGTGCCTGTGGCTGTAGCCTCTCAATGATGGCGTTGGGTAGGAAGCCTGGTGCAGCATAGGCTGCTGTGTTACTCAGCAGCCTCCTTTTCTCTCGCACCACTGACTCCCCAGATAATATCTCACCAGTTTTTGGGGTAGCTGATAGCATGGGCAAAGGGATGCAATCATCCAGCACATGTTGAGTGATCAAGAATCTTGGTCTTTGTTTTAATCCACCCACCCTCAGTTTTCATTTCCAGAGAAAGGAAAGGTTCTTTCTAGCAAGGTGAATTGCCTGAACGACTTCCTCAGACCACCTTTGGCTGAGACTGCAAACCTGTACTCTGAATAAAATATCAGCCTTGTTCTATCCGAAGTGTGTGGACCTTGGGGCTTATGGTTCCTCCTTGAAACACTGTTGGCCCAAAAGGGCCTGCCCAAATAGAGAGCGGGGTAGAAAACGTTGTGTGTGGGGGCCTAGCCACGCTTGTGGCTGCCGTGGAGAGATTGGAAGACCAACTCTCCCTGGAGCAGGGAAAAGAAGTTGAGCTTGGTATTTGGCCATTATCCACCTGAAAACCGCAGGGGCTAGGAGTTGTCAGAAGGCCAACACAAGAGAGAATGGCACCCGACATCTCTGTCTCTGGGCAGCATGAGTTGGCATCTTCGCTCAGCCTTGTTCTTCTGGTTTCACGGGGTTTGGCTGGAACTGCTACAGACCGTGAGCTCTCAGAAGTGGGTTAGTGCTGGCCTTGTCCCTCTGAGGGAGGTAAGCATGCTCTCCTCCTGTAACTACGGCCACATCCAGCCCACCAAGACGTTTTGACCAGGCCATGGAGGCCAGTGGCGTTAGTTGCATGCCGTCTCCCCACACTCCGTCTTCCTCCTGCTAGGCTGGGCTGCTCTCGCCGAGAGGTGGCAAGTAGCCCCACAGGTACAAATATTTTGCAGATAGTGTCTCCTGTTGTGAAAGTTCTTACAGTTACAGTATGTAGAAAATGTGTGTATTGTTTTCTGCACTTGACCCTGTCTGGCCACCATAAGAGTGACGTGGCCCTGGCTGCTGACAGTGTGGGGCCCCTGGTGTAGGGGGTGAAACGAGGTGCAGAGACGGACAGTGCGTATGTTTTCTGAAGCGCTGCCTGCCTGGGCCGTGTCCGCCCTCGATTGTCGCAGGACCCCTCCTCCTCCCCCCCTTGCCCTTTCTGTGTGAGCAAAACTGGAGAGCAGAAGGTGTTCCCAGGCTCGCAAGGGGGGGAGGAGGATGACTCAGTTATCTGATCTGTGAACTTGGGTGGTGCCAAACCTTAGCTCCTTGCCTCGAATCTCTCTGCCCTCTTCTGGAGTGGTGCCATGGTCGCAAGCGGGCATGGCTTCTGGGGAGGTGGCAGCCAACATGGAGGGTGACCACATCCCCTTTGGTGTAGCGCACGAATGTGTTTCCCAAGCCCCGTGGCTCGCCTGTCTCCCAAACAATCCTCTGCCAAGCTGGAACCTGTGTGAAATGGATGAAACGAAGCCAGGGTCGGTTTGGGTGCCAAGCGCCGCTTCTCTGCCGCCTCTGTGCTTTCGTGCCTGTCGCTAGTGAATCATCTCCCGTCTCGGGGAGTCTGACGTGCCCTCCTGAGTTCGGGGCGCCTTGAGCATGTCTTAGGGCAGCTGCCAAAGGAGAGCTGCTCTGGAGACGGCAGACACGAGTGCCAGCTGGGCTGTGTTCAGGTGCTCTAGGAATGGTGTCCTTGGGTGCATCTTGAGCCCTGGCGTGCTTGAAGCAACACTTGTGCCCTTTATCATCTACACACAAAGGAAATAAGCACTCTGTACAATGTACAGAGTGCTTTTTTCCTTTGTGACAGCCCAGCAACATGTGAGTTCAGAGGATCAAACAATGCTGTGAAACCAGCCTGAGAGATTTTCCTGCCTCTTCAAATGGGGATGTCTTGGAGTCTCCCCAACCCCTTGCCATGGAATATCTGGGGAGCTGATGAGCAGGGCCGGTCTTCCTGGGGTTGTGCTATGCAGCTGGACAGCAGAGGGAAGTGTGGGGCCCCTCTCTGGGGCCTGCTGGTGGCTTTTTGATACTCCAGGAGCTGTAGTGGTGCCCCAGTTTTCCTCCCTGTCCCTCTTTAATAATGCTGGGCCATGTGAAGGAAGCGGGGGAGGAGAGAGGAGTGGCTCTCCACGGAGGGGGATACTGCTGAGCCCCAGAGCCCCTCTGGCCAGGATGGGGGCAGGTGGATGGGTGGCAAGGAGCACAATGGTGATGCCCCTTTTCCAAGCAAGAGGGGGGACCAGGGTGGCAGAAGGAGCCCAGCCTCTCCTTCCCCTCCCTCCCTGGGTCCGCCCCTCCTTTCACTGGCTTCTCTGCAGCCAGCCAGATGCTCTGCAGCCTGTCTGACCAGGGCGCACTGCCCCCGCGCCCCCCCCCCCGATTCTCTTGCCTTTGCTTTGTCTCAGGCAGGTGGGAGGGCCCTGTGTGCTGGAGTCCTCCTCCTCCTCCTGCCAGCGCCCCCAACAGCTGGAGAGGGGCTGGGCAGTGGTGAATTTCCCGGCCAGGCTTCCCTCTCTCTAGCCCAGTGCTGTGCAGGCTGGCTGTCTGGAGCCTGCCCCTTCCTTCTGCAGTGTTGGGGGTGGGGAGCCCAGCTAGCGCATCCTTGGCAGGGAGGCTGCCAAACGCCTCCCACCGCTGCTCGCTCTCGTTTTCTTTTCTTCTCTTTCCTTCCTGCTAGGACCCACCCCCGCGTGGCTATTGCTGGAGCTTCTCCGCTCTGCTCAGCTTCCCACCCACCCCCTTTTTGCAAGCAGGGCAGCCTCTAGCAAGAGCGCTTCCCCCCCCCCCATGTGTGTGTTTTGAACTGCCAGAGAAAGAGCAGCAGCAGGAGGAGGAGGTAGCAGCTGCAGCAGCAGCCAGAGCCAGCAGCAGCGTTCAAGGGGTGCTGTGCGGCCGCTGCGGACAATGCCCCGCAGCCCCAGGGAGCCTCCTCGGCACTCCGCCTCCTCAGGCACTGACAGCGTTACACGTGCAGCAGCCGCAATGACAGCAGCCGCAGCCGGGCAGCTCCCGGTGGCGGCGGCGGAGTGACGGGATTTGCTGCTGCAAGATGAACGCCTCCCTGGACGGCAACCACAGTGGCGGCGGTGGCGGCAGCAGCCCCCGGCCCTTCTGCCTCCTTGCTGCCGGCTACCCAGAGAGCCTGGACTTCTGCCTGCTGGAGGTGATCATTATTGTCTTCCTCACCGCCCTCATCATCTCGGGTAACGTGGTGGTCATCTTCGTCTTCCACTGTGCGCCGCTGCTTAACCACCACACCACCAGCTCCTTCATCCAGACCATGGCCTACGCTGACCTGCTGGTGGGCGTGAGCTGCCTGGTGCCCTCCTCCTCGCTGCTGCGCTACCGCCTGGCCTTCCTACCGGAGGCCCTGGTCTGCAAGGCCTTTGGCTACGTGGTCTCGGTGCTCAAGAGCGTCTCCATGACCTCCCTGGCCTGCATCAGCGTCGACAGGTACATTGCCATCACCAAGCCCCTCACCTACAACACCCTGGTCACCCCCTGGCGCCTCCGGGTCTGCATCCTCCTCATCTGGCTGTACTCGGGGGCCGTCTTCCTGCCCGCCTTCTTCGACTGGGGCAAACCCGGCTACCATGGGGACATTTTTCAGTGGTGCGCCGAGTCCTGGAAGACAAGGGCTGCCTTCACCCTCTTCATTGTCATTGTGCTGTATGCGCCGGCGGCCTTTGTCGTCTGTTTCACCTACTTCAGCATCTTCCGCATTTGCCAGCAGCACACCCGGGAGATCAGTGAGCGTCGGGTGCGGTTCAGCTCCCGGGACGGGGAGGCGGCCGAGGCTCAGCCCTGCCCAGACAAGCGCTATGCCATGGTCCTCCTGCGCATCACCAGCGTCTTCTACATCCTGTGGCTTCCCTACATCATCTACTTCCTTCTGGAGAGCTCTGCCGTTTACCGCAACCATGTGGCCTCCTTCTTGACCACCTGGCTGGCCATCAGCAACAGCTTTTGCAACTGTGTCATCTACAGCCTGTCCAACAGCGTCTTTCAGAAAGGGCTGAAGCGCCTCTCAGGCGCTGTGTGCACCTGTTGTGCCCGGCGCCGGGCAGCCAAAGACTCCTCCGGCTCGAGGACCAAAAGACCTTCCAACGGGTGCCACATCTAAGAGTCGGAATTGCTTGATTACAAAAATTAAGTTTGGATGTCCAGGTTTGCAAAAAAAAAAAGAGTGAAAGCAAAGGAGACATGTACACACACAACCTTCTCTGAAAAATGCTGCTGACCCAGGAGAATCGGGAGTGTCGCGAGCATGTGCTGCCTGTTTGGTGTTTCACTTTACAGACATGCCCCCCCCCGGTGGGCATAGTGACCCTGCAACTTGTCTTAAGAGTAGAGCTCTCCCCCTTCCGCCCACTGAGAGTGACTGGCCGTGGTGGGCATGTGAGAGCTGGCAAAAGGCAGGCGTAGGTTCTTCTTCCACAGCGTCACTAGGGGTGTTTGGAGATATCTGTGCTTCGTGTGTAAGTGAGGGAATGTAAATGGTTTCGTGGTGTATTCCCTGATTTTTGTGTTGGGTTTTTTGTGTGTGTATGCCAAAGTATATTCCGAAATCCTTAAGGCCAGGGGCCAAATGGTGTTGTCTCTTTTCTTCTTCCCTCTTCCCCTGCCCCCCAGGTCTGTAGAGAAGAATGCAAACATTTTGAAGAGTGATTTCAGCGTGCAGCAAGCCACTTGTGGCCACCACCACCCCACTTGTGCTTTTTATGGAAGCTGCTCTGGTCCTGTTCCCCCCCTCCCCGCCCTGGTTGGAATGCTCATTTGTGATTTGGAGCACAGTCCTTGCCTTTCTAAAACTTCCTTTGTGTTGTAGCAATGACTTTGGATCAGACCAAATTTAGCAGTTGAATAAAGTGATTCTTTTTTTTAATACACAGAGAGAATATTTGTTGTTTCCTCGGTGTGCATTTATGGGCAACAGCTTACGAAAGGCAACAGCTTACAATGGGTGAAGGTGTGAAGATCTCTTTTGGCTTTTTCATGGCTTTTGTGCCAGGGGAATGTCTCAAAGCCAACAGTCTCCTGAAGATGCAACAGGGCTGTTTTACCACCTGAATCCCTCCGGTTCTTGGTATGCGGCTCTGTGCGTGTTTACTCGAAAGTAAGTCCCACTGTGTTCAGGGGAGTTTGCTCCCAGGTAATTGTTCATGGGATTGGCACCTAAGAGCTTCAGCAGAGAAAATTCATGGACTCCTTGATAGCCGCAGGAACGTCAGCATTCTGCGTTTCTGAAGAACGGAATGGAAAGCTTTGGGGTAGGTGGGTTTAGCACCTGGTCCGAAGCAGCTGCCACCTATTCTGTCTGGCAACGCGAAGAAGCCAAGCGCAACACTAGAAGAGGGGAGGCGTTTGCAGGTGGGGTGAGTGCCCAGGTGCTGGGGACACAGCAGCTCTTGAACCTGAGGCAGATTCTTCCCTTGAAAAACGGTCCCCTGGAGGAGGCTTGTGAGCTGCGCCTTGTGCTGTGGTGGGAGCGAGGTTTGCATGGCGCTTCACCAGCGTGGGATGGAAGTGCAGCTGTTCTGGCAGCTGCCTGCCACGAATTGGCGTGCAGGACCTTTGCAAAACCCCACTGCTGGTACCTGGGAGCCCACCAGTAATCTCCTCGCTGTGTGGCAGGGAAAAGAGACCTGCAGAGATCCCTGATGCCGGGTGGTCCTCTCTCTCCTCTCTCTCCCCTGCAGTGCTGAAGAAATTGCATGCCAAATGTTAGGTGGGCGCTTGCCTTTGCAGGACTGCCTGTGGCCTGCTCCCCCCCCCCCCAGCAAGAGGCTGCTTTGGCTGAGTCTGACTTTGCTGTAGGACAGGCATGGCAGGAGGGCCAAGGGGCTTCACTCCTGGTTTGTAGTTAGTCATTCAATGGACATCCTTCCCTGTCAGTCTGCCCAACCCCTGAGACCTGTTTCTGAAGCCTTGCTGTCTGGTCTGCAGGGCCAGAGCTCTGGCTAGCAGTCCCTCCTTGGTAGTGGCCCCACTGTGTGGCACCCCCATCCCAGAGACACCCCGTACAGGCCCCACATTTGTGGCTTTCAGGAAGAAGCAAAGAACATTCTTATTTGGCAAGGCCTTTCGGACTCTATAACACTTAGCTTGTGCTGCTTAAGTTGTTTTTCATGCTGCTGTTTTATTGATGGTGGATATGAATTTGATTCTGGTTCTTGTTTTTGTAAACCACTTTGATCTCTGGACAAGCAGTCTAAAAATGGAATAAGTAACGTGTCGAGAAACGCAGAATTTTACATGGGGTTGGGAACTCAGCAGGACTGAGCACAGGGCACGAACATGTCCCCGTCCCCCCCGCCTCGAGCAGTATGCTGGCTCCCTGAGTGAGGGACGTCCAAGTTACGAGTGGTTGCGTCAGTGCTGGGTCAGCAAGAACCAGCTGCTTCGACTACCTATGTATGTTTCAACTTGCGCACGGACCTCCGGAGCCTCACCTGTACATATGCAGGGGACTTGATGTAAATGGTAGCACCAGTCAGTGTCTTTCCAAAGTGTGAAAAATGATTACAATGAGTGCATATGGAAAATGACGATGTAGTGGCTGGACAGTGATTTGGTAAGGATGTACGTGTGAGCACAGTGTGACAATGGGCAGCTCTCTGGTTTTTGGGTGGGTCTCATTTTAGGGCAACTTGAAAGCAGAGCTTGTCTTGGGTGAGGGGGGGGAGCAGGTCCAGCCTGCCCTCGGAAGTCTCGGGCATCCCAGGTCCCAAAGGTGAAGCCCTGCACTGTCTTGGCAGGAGCTGCAAGGCGGTTGGGGAGAAGGCAGTAAAAATAACCTCTGGTGCTCCGGCAGCTCTGTTTGGGATATTTATAGTGCGAGTAATTTTTTCTGAGAGGAATCTTGTGAGTGTTCAGTGATGATTGTCCGTCTTTGATCTTTGGCTGTCTCACAGGATCGGATGTTTAGAACTTGGGCATGTGTTGCATTGCGAGAACCGGTTCTGTGGCTTGCCTGTGGAGCATTGAAGCATCTTGCTAAAATGGCACCTGGTCTTGTTGCGGAAAGGGAGCCGTTCCCTGATCCACAAAAAACCTGGTTGGCTGCTGGACTCTTCCCTGCCCAGAAGTTGTCATGTCACTTTAGAACACCCCAAGAACAGTGATGCCAGAAAGAATCCCTATTCCCTCCCCGGGGTTGAAAGCTTTGCTCACGAGTCAAGTAGCAAAGTCTGGGTTCCCTCCTCAAAAGTTAGCTTGCCTCAAGCCGGGAATGGCTGAGAGCCTCACTTGGAGAAGAGCTGTGTGTGGTCTCTGCTTCCACTGCAAAGGCAGAGTGAGCTGTGTCATCAGGCCTCATCCTGACTGAACCTCCTCTTTGCTTTTAGTGATGTGCATTGTGGAGCAGTTCTGGCGTGTTCCTGATTTGGGGGAGTCCGTGTCATGGTTGGTGGGTAAAAGGCCTGGTGTGTGTGTGTGTGTGTGTGTGTGTGTGTGTTTTGGTTCCATCTTCAGCTCTAACAATTCCGCCAGTATCTAGTTGGGTTTGAAACTGGGAAAAGTTAAAAGTACCTGAGAGCTAGATATGTGGGGTCTGCAGTGAAAAAGTGCACTGTTATGAGTGTGGGAGCAGGTGTAGCTTAATGGTTAAGAGACTGAGCTGTGAATTGGGGATTTGCCCAGTTTCTTCCAAGAATTCTTCCTAGGTGCCCTGGAGCAAGCAACTCGCTTAGCCTCAGTCTTCCCCACCTACAAAATGGGTGTAATATGGCACACTTCCCTTACAAGGTTGTTGTAAGGCTCCCATCTAGTGAAAACATGTGGAGTGTTTTACCCACTCAAAGTGCTAGGCAAATGCTAAGTATTTCTGTTAAATAGGAGCTTTCTCAGCAGTAGGGAAATGTTGACGGCAAGGATTAGTAGGGTGTCCCTACCCACCAGCCCACATGAAAGTGGCTTGTATCCCACAAAACAAAGAGTTCAGTCATTGCGTCCTTCACAACACTTGGTGTAGTTGTATCACCAGCGTAGGCACATCCATGAGGTCTTCATCCACCTGCTTCTATTGCTCCTCCTCCCACTCTCTGGATTCAGAAAGAAAGAGGGGAGTAGAGGAGGAAGTGTGGAGGAGAGGAGTGGGCCTAGAGCGTCTTTGACGCTAGTTCAAGTGTTCCTTTGGCTGCCTGGCCCCCTGCGGCATGCCCAAATTGGAAAGTCAGCTTCAGAAAGCTTCCCGCTTGGCCAGTAAGGCAACCCATGTTGTCTGCCAAGACCCGTGGTTCATTTCTAGAATTCTTTTGACTGTGAACCAAGCCCCGTCAGCCACGCTTAGGTATGAGGCTGGTCGGCTTCATGACTTAGGGTGCGGGTGCTGCTCAGTCGGCGCCATCAGCTAGCCATTGGTTCTTGGGGAACATCGTTCTCGCAAATAGTTGCGCCCCATTTAATGCCAGACCTGGCACCAGGGCTTTCTCCTCCACTGCTACGCTTAATTGGGAAATTCTTGCTCCCAAAGTACGTTTCAGATAAGCCCCCTCCCCTCCATTGTTTTTGTGCTGTGGTTGGGTTGTCCTTATTTTCAGGCGCTGTTTCTAAGCGGTCTAAGCAAGAGAGCTCTGAGCACTGCGCTTTTGCCTCTGGCACAGATACGGTGACCAGGTGGCATTTAACTGTTGATGCTGACATCTAGGGGTCCACACGCGACGTCGGGCAACTCTTTGTCCTCATTTATTTTTATTTTAGCAAGTGCCTCTTTATGATTTTCCTGTGGGAAACTTGTGCCCTAAAAGGAAACGAAGGCAGCTGAAGGGGCTGAGGATCACTTGGGGATTCATTTGTATTTTTAGAATCGGACTTATTGCCATATTAGGCCTGAAGCGATGTCATATTGGAGCTTTTTTGGATCAAATGGCCGGCCTCACCTTGTCTTGATTGGACCGCAGCTCGTGGCGTTCCGGGGACCTTGGGCAAAGGGGGAAGGGCCGCCCTCTTGTGTTAGCTCCTGCTTAAGGTGTGTGCATCTGTGATTGCGGGTGTGCCACCTTGAGGTTTGTAAATGTTCTGTGTGTCAAGGTGCAGTTTTCAGTGCAGCCACTCACTCGAAGGCAGAACGAGGAGGCGGCTTATTTCACTGCTTTTTCAGCCTCTTGATCCCCCCACCCCCCGAGAGACCACTAACCAAAAGGGAAACCGGAGCAGCCAAACCCATCAAATCATCACGTGCATCCAGCCGGCTTAGTCCCAGCTGCCAAAGCTGGTGCATATTTTAGATTTCGCATCACTTCTGAAAGGACAACAAAGGGTCCTATTAAATGGGAGATTCTCCTGTCCACATTCCATAGAAATGAATGGAAGCTGGGGTGGTCTTGCATGCCTCTAGCCGACTGGGAATGGGCTGAGTCTCAAGCTGCAGCAGTGTCCAGGGAGGGGCTGTTGCTCAAGGGGGGGAAGCCCTCATCTGCATGCAGAAGGTCCCAGGTTCAGTCCAGGAGGGGCTGGAAAAGAGCCTTCTCTGCCTGAGAACCTGGAGAAGCTGCTGTCAGCAGGGCAGGCGACACGTAGAGAGGGACCAATGGTCTGACTCAGATGGGCAGTGGGTTTGGTAGGTCCGTTGCGGGTTAACTCTGTCTGGCCAGTTTTGATGCTCCTGACTCACAACCTGAGGTCCCTGGGAATTGTATTTTGGAGAAAGGGATTTGAGATCTGGACACATCTGTCCCTTCTGAAAGCGGGGAGGGGGGTAGCCGCTGGAATAGGTGAAATGTCCCTCTGCTCCCTGGACCTCTCTGGGTTTCCCATTAGGCTTTTCCTCCCATTCAGTGACTCGCCAGAAGCCGTGCTGGGACACGGCATGTTCTTGGCGCGCTGGCCTCCGTTCTCAGGGCAGCCTCTGCCGGCTTGCTTTCTCTTCCTGCCACTTACCGCTTTCTATTTTTGACCCCTGAGTGCCCAGGGTGTGTGCTCACCAGGGTTTCCTGTAGTCCCCCAGCCCTTTGGAAGCCTGAGAAATGACCCGGCCAGCCAATTCTCACAGCGAGGTACAAAAATAGGAACCAGAGGGGTTACACAATGGTTGCGCTGCACTTGTTGTACCAGCAAGCCCGGGTTGAAAAATATTTTCTTTAAAACGTTATCATTTCCGTCCATTTTTTTCCTCTCTCCCTAAACAGAGTGTTCCCGCTGCAGTAGAACACAAAGAAAATGGTACCCAAGCCCCAAGACCAAGCTCTGCAGCCACCCCCGGCCAGGGAGGCACTCAGCTCTTGTGTCTTTTTCTCCCCCCCCCCCCATTGCAGAACAGCCCCCTCCGAAATCCGCCTCACCATCTGTGCTGCTTGCCCCTTTTGGGTGGGTTTCTCATCCGACAGTAGTGGGCCCACTTCCCAGCTTAGAGCTTCTCTACCCATTGGAAGCCGCCGAACACAGTGTTCAGGATTTGGAAACTGGGGTGTTTAGAAATGCTGAACAATTTTGCAATCCAACCCTTGCCAACCTCAATATGAACTGTGAATAGTCTGATATAAAGTAATTGTATTACTCAGGTGTTAAGTGATAGACCATAATAAGCCCACATATATATATAAAAATATAAAAATATTATTTTATAATATTTAAGGTAAGGTCAGGGATATTTCTTACTGAGCTAGATTGGGTATCAATTGGGTTCTCTCCCTAGAATCAGGATTGCTGGCCGCATTCTGTGCTTTAAAAAAAAAGCCAAGCTTTTCTAAATTTTGCCTAAAACTTGCTGTGCAAAATTAATTTTGCTTCTGGTGGTCATGGCGGGGAGGGAATGAGATTTGGCCAGTTGTTGTCCACATGCTTTCAACAGTCATGAGGTCTGGAAACTTGCTTTGAGCAAGAGACAAGTGGAGAGTCCCTGTGGGCTGTAATCTGCACCAGGGTGTGAATCCTGCAGCTGTGCTGGTCTATCTCAAATGTGCAGAATACATACTGCTCCTTAAGAGCCAGAGCCCTTTGGCAGTGGAGTAGCCCACTGGAGCCCGTGGGCAAACAAGTGTCATCTCTGGTGCTTGGGACACAACTAACATGGCTGGCCTTGGAGCACGAAACCTCGAGAGACTGTAACAAAGCCAGAACGTCTGTGCGGGAGCATGCAGCAAACGCCTGAAGGTGTTCACAGTACAAGCAAAAGGGGTTGTTGATGATGTAAAAGAGGCTGCGGGCTGGGTGGAGAGGAAGGCGGCTCTCGGGGGGGGGGGCTATGCTTCTTTCCCCTGGTGGCTCTCTGTCAGAGGGGACAAGCCCTGCTTAGCCCTCTCCAGCAGTGCCCCATACAGCAAAGAGGTCTCTCACATGGAAGCCGCCCCTCGCCTGCCGCCTCACAATGCTGCCTGGTTCCCTGGGGCAGGACAGGTCCTTCCTTGGGATAGACGCACAACCTCGTCCAAGGCCACTGGCCAGCAGTTGCATAGCCCCTGGTCAGACCTGGGTTGAGACCCGGAGAGGGGGACAATGCAGCAGGCCAAATTTGTTTCCCTTACGATGTGTACCGGATGAGAGTCCCCCTGCTTGCTGCAGTAGGCAGGACTGAGGGGTATAACTGACCTCTGCCCCTTTCTGCCTTTTGGACTCTCGGTAAGTTAGCACTACCACTTTTTTTTTTTTGCAGGAGAGCTTCAGCACCGGGCAGGAGATCTGATTCACTCTTGCCTCTCTCTGCAGCTGCGCATGTCCTTGTGGGGTTCCCTTTCAAAGAGTCGTTGGCTGCACCGCTGGGCAGCTTCAGACGGCACCGGGTTACAACCGCTGCCCTGTTGCTTCCCTCAGACTTAACGGCCGCTCCTTGCGCTTGCTTTGCAGGAGTCTCCGCAGGACAGTGCCATCACGCGTGACATCAACCGCACATTCCCCGCCCACGATTACTTCAAGGACACCGGGGGGGACGGACAGGACTCGCTGTACAAAATATGCAAGGTACGTATGGCCCCCCTGGGCTAGCGCACTTGTTGACTGGTTTGGGGCAGGAAATGGGACGGACCTGCAGGGCCACGTGGTGGGAGAACAGGCAGGATTTTGAGGGGGGTGGCAGTGTGGATCCGCTGAGCTTCCCTGAGCAGCGGGTGTTCCTTCCAGACGCAGCCCTGAGTGTTTGGGGACAGATAAAGAGAACTTGCCAGACTCCTGGGCTGAGGTGTGGCGACTCCACTTGCTTCCTGATGGGGGCCTCCACTTCTCTTTGCCCAGGCAGGCAGCAACACTGTACAAAAGCGGTTTCCACACCTATTTATTCCACAATTGGCTTGTGATTAGGGCTGGGCTCTGCTGGCAGCGGGGGGGGGGCGCCCCATGGTCTGTGTTAGGGTGGTGAGGGGTTGAGGTTGGTCCCCTATCTCTCACATCCTGAAGAGCCCGTTGCATGATCCTGGTGCGAAACCTTGAGATGGCCACAAACTGCTTAGAGGCAGCATAGCCCCTTTGCCTCTCTTACCGTATTGTCCCGAGTATAAGACGCACCTGATTATAAGACGCACCCTTAAAGTTTGGTGCTATTAAAAAAAATTAATTAAATCACTGGCATTAAATTGCAACAGCCTGATTATAAGACGCACCCCTAGTTTAAAAACTTAAATTAGGAGAAAAAAGTGAGTCTTATACTCAGACCAATATGGTATCTGCCAAAAGACGGAGCGCTCGACTCTGCCAGGCCCCTGGCAAAGGACCTTTGCTGCAAAGGCTGTCCCCGCAAGGGAGTGCGGTGATCTTGTGGGCTTTTCGGGCCAGCTTCCTTGTGCAGCGCAGAGCCAAGGGGATCTCTCAGCTCTCCAGTGCCGGAGACAGCTATTCATTTCCTCGTTAGCATTAGAAGGCAACCGCAAGCGACATTCAAGCCACTCATTAAAATGCAGGAGGCAATTAGCAGGTAAAACCCTGGCTGTGCTCCGTTTTGATCCCTTTACCTCGTTTGACCAGAGGATCCGGCTCTTTGAATTCTGCATTGAGAGAGCGGCACCTCCCCCTCCTCCAGCGGCCTTTTGGCATGGGGAAGTGGCTCCGCTTCCTGACTGCCTCGAAATGTGCCATTAAAACTGATGAGCTCCACATGGGACACGGCCCAGGGGTGGAGGAAGGAAGCACTCCTTGTGTATAATTGATATTCAAATCAAAGACTTCACAGCAGGGCTGAGGAGAGTTGTCTTCTGTTCCATTGATATCCCTGCAGAAAATGGCGGAGCCTCTCGGAATGGGCACCACAAAACCTTCAGGCGTCATCTGCACCTGGCTTATTTGGGGAGCTCTGTGTCCTTGCTTGTACGGCACGGCAGATCCCTGCGAGCCAGATGCCCTGGGGGGGGGGTCTGCCCCTTGCTTGCTCTTGCAGCTGCGAGGATCAGTGGGAGGCCAGGCTTTCTGAGAACCTCTTTAAATATATCCAGGCAAGGTTCTGTCCCTCATGCTTTCAAGAAGAAATCTGGGAAAAGTGGGCATTTGTCAGTAGACAGCTTTGTAGCCAGAGGGTCTGTTGGCAGGGCTCTGCGTCCCTCACCTTTCTCATAGCTCTTCGAGGTCCCTGTTCAGTCTCATCTGCCTCCTGGTAAAACCCTTTCAAAGTGGAGTGACATGCTTCTGATATTTGTAACCTCCCTTTCTAGTAAGAACACAATCGGCAGACCAATAAGCCATAAAATAACACACAATCAACCACAGATCTGGAAACGGGCAACAATAACTTTGCAAGAGCAACAGTCTGATTTTGGTTGTAAAGCAATGTCCAGAAAGAAAGTATGCGGGAATATGTCTCTTTTATGCAAATGTTTGAATTCCGCCTTCCTCCACAAGGCGGAAATAAACCTGTCAAAAGGCGAGTCGTGATGGGCTGAGGCAGGGCCTCTCTTGGGGAGTCTGTTTCAGACTCTGGGCACTGCAGTCGAGAAGCCCCCTCTTCTTGCCCTCTCGTGCCCTGCAGCAGGAGGCCAAGGATCCAGGGAGCGGGCCTCGGGGCTGCTGCAGCCAGTATCGACAGCACTGAGGTTGAGGGACTCTGTCTAAAGGCTGCTGCTCCTGCTTGAGGAGTGTCCGGTTCTCTTCCCAGGCCTACTCCGTCTACGATGAAGAGATTGGCTATTGCCAGGGCCAGTCCTTCCTTGCTGCTGTGCTGCTCCTGCATGTAAGTTTCTCTTTACCTTCTGGGGAGGGGGGGGGGAGAATCTACCCAAGAACCTTGCAAAGGGCAGTCGGGTTGCAGGTCACAGTGCCGGAGCCCCTCCCCCCCTGTTGCTGGTGTCTTCCGCTTGAGCAGGAGGGTGGCCAAAAGGGGGCTCCCATACTGGAGGGTGTGGCCAAGTATTTCTGGGGAGTTTGTACTGAACCCCAGTGTGTCCTGCCCATTTGTGGCATCCTCTCTTCCTTACCTTTGTGCCAGCCAGGGCAGGTCCACTAGTCTGCCAAGTCCAACTGGGGCATTTCTGCACCCTCCTGCACGTCAGCTGCTGACCTGTACTCCCTTCTGGGATTGGCCTCATGAACAGTTTTTGATTTAAATCCAGCTTTGTAGCAGAAGCTGGCAGCCTGACCTTAAAAGAGGGGGGGTAGGACCCAGAAGTTGCCCCATTCCCACATCTGAGAAGACAATGTGACCAACCACCTATGTGCTGGTGGTTGAGGTGTGCGATAGTTTGTGCATGGAAGGGAACACGAGGCCAGTTGGTACATGGGAGAGTTGGCTCAACCACGCCAGAAGCAAGCTGGAAAGCAGTTGTGTGAACGGACCCACTCTTTGGATTCGGGGGCCGTCTGGAGCCACCTCCACAGAGCTGTCTCTGGACGGTGTCTTGTTCCTGGCAGGTAGTCTAGCCCTTCCTTGCACAGGAACATCGCACAGAAGGATCTTCGTATCTTCCCTGACACTTAATTTCTCTTCCTGTTGCTCAAAAGTTATTTTTAAACCAGATGAACTTCTTCTTTTTTTCCTCCCTTTCAACAAGCTGTCAGTTGCTGAGTGACGCTATGCAGAGCTTCCGGCTTCATTGTCACTCTGATAGACAACCGTTCCTTAAAGAAAGGGTGGGGGGAAGCAGCCCCAGATTCCTAACGCTTTCAGCCTCTTTTGAGTGATGGCTCTGCCATCCTCTGGTACTAAATATAAAGAGACTTAGCACCCTCCAAAAAAGCCAAACTGACAGAGAAGCACTTTTTTTTTTCTCCCCATGACACAAGGATGATGCAAAAAGACATTGCAAACCAGGGCCAGCAGGCGAGTGATGATTTCACGGGACCCCTGAATAGCCGAGGGGCTGGGCAAATGATGCCTTCTCTCACCACAGCCCAGTCTCAAGAGTCTTGGAACTGTTTTCAGGGTTGCGCTGGGAAGGTGCAGGAGAGTTTTCAAAGCTGAATCCCAGCCTAGAGATCTGACGCTCTTAATACCTGTTGAGCCCCAAGAGGCCGAGCGTGTGCTCCTCCAGACACATGCGGGTGTCATAGTTCTGCCGGGGGGGGGGGGTTTCCCAGGCGCTTTGATGTGCAGAGCCTCTTTCAGACAGACCCCTGGTTGGGGATGCCTCGCAAGTATCGTGGGAAGTCTCTCCCTCTGCAGAACCTGCTCTTTTCCCCTCTCTTAGCAAAGACACAAGTGGGCCTGTCTGGGGCACGGACCTGCGCTGCTGTGGGAACCCAGAGTGGAGAACAGGTGCATGGCAGGAGAGGGGTTTTGTTGCTTCCTCCTGGCAAGGACCCTGTGTGGGTCTCCCTCCAGCAGTTTCTCTCCGGTCACTGCTGGAATGGCTGCTAACTGTACCCCTCCTGGAGTCCCCTGCTGTCCTTCCACTCTTGGCTGCTTGTGGATGTTCCAGGAGCAGAGTGTCTTTTGCTGTCTGTGAAACGAGGTTGTTGTCTGGGCACGCCGGTGGAAAGGACTGAAGGAAGAAGTGAGAGTGGTGTTTAAACAATGCAAAACAAAACGACAGCCAGTTTTCTCTTCTCTTTGACAGATGCCTGAAGAACAAGCGTTCAGTGTTCTGGTCAAGATCATGTTTGACTATGGCCTCAGGGAACTTTTCAAACAAAACTTTGAAGATTTACACTGCAAGTTCTACCAGCTGGAACGCCTCATGCAGGTAAGGGTGGCTCGAAGGTGGGCCCTCCCGAGACTGGCAGTGGGATTGTGTCCAGGAGGGCTCAGCCCTGCAGTGTAAGCGCCAGAGATTCTGTTGCGCGCATCAGAAGAGCCCCGGTTTTGTGGGGTCAGACCAAAGCTCCGTCTAGCCCAGCGTCCTGCTCCTTCCTATAGTGGCCAACCAGATGTCCCTGCAGAAAGCCCCAAGCAAGGCATGAAGGCAACAGGCCTCCCCTGCCTCCCCCAGCATCGGTGGTCAGGGGCAGACTGCCTCTGAAACATGGAGGTTCCAGGTACTGGCATCCTGATGAGTAGCCCCTCCTCCTCCCTGCTTTTCATCCCCCTTTAAAGCGATCTAGGCCAACGTCATTGCCACATCCCATGGCAGCTGTTGACAGTCGTGGCTTGCCTGCTGCAGAGATTGGGTCCAGAGGCTTTGTGGCTGATGGCATTGGAGCACTCGGTGCTGTGTAGACCACAAACCAGGGTTCCAACGGCCCTGGGCCCGACCTGAGTGATGCCCCCAGCACTTCAATGGCCAACGCTCAAGGGAGGAGTAAAGGAGCAGCATCTGTGATCATGGGGCAGGCCATTTTGTGGTGCCTTCCAGGCCCTGCCCCAATGTGTGTTCAACTTGGGGTCTGGCAAAAGCGGTTGCTGACCAGGGGCTTAAAAGTCCAAAGCCCATCTATTCTGGAGCTCCTTCACCACGGACAGCCTCAGTCTCTTAGGCCAAATGAAATAGCTTCTGCTTCTGCCATTCAGCCTCTTGCAGAGAAGAGGAATTTAAGCATCAGGTTAGGCTGTTGCTGGTCAGGCTGAACCACTGAAGGCTTCGTTTTCTTTGTCTTTATGATTTGAAAGGAGTACATTCCTGACCTCTACACCCACTTCCTGGACATCAGCCTTGAAGCGCACATGTACGCCTCCCAGTGGTTCCTCACCCTCTTCACGGCAAAATTCCCCCTGTACATGGTCTTTCACATCATCGACCTCCTCTTGTGCGAGGTACGTGGTGGTGTCTTTGTGCTTGGGCTGCAGGGGTTGTGTCTGTGAGCAGGGGCCAAAGGCAGTGCAGCGTGGACGAGCTTGAGTTGGAAGCTGGGCACAGGGCTGCATGTCTGCTTCCTGGGCAGGCGAGACTCCCTTGTGGACCCACCTGCTGCTTCTCCCCTCAGCGTTTCCAGGCAGTGCATCAGCTTCCGGCCATTTTGCATGTTTTGTGTTAACCTCCCCATTCCTCAGGCGCCACTTATTGTGTTTCTGTCTAATCGGGACATTGAGTCACTGGCGTGGGCGGGGGAGGGGGTCTCCTTTAGTACCCCGAAGCTCTTGGTGGTGTCCAGCACTTGTGAGGAAGGAAATGATTCAACAGCCCTGGGAAGCGGGGGCTGCAGGCGCCGGGCAGGCAGCTGTGGGCATGAGCAGTGCCAGCACCACTTGGGTGCCCTCTCCACATGCTGTAGCAGAGCAGGGATGGCACCAATCCCACCACGACTCTGCTGCCCCTTCGGGTTTGCTGCCTTCCTTGCGCAGCGCACTGGGCCCCAGAGTGCCCAGCATAGTAGGGGGGCAGAGTTTTGACCATTCGTGTGCTCGCTTGCTAATTAGCCACATTAGTTAGTTCTCGGCAGATTGTTCCCTGGCTAGCGTGAAACGGCAGCGGTCTGCTGGGCCCCAGTCCTTGGAAGAGTGCTGTGTCCCAGTGGGGGTTGTGCTCCCTGAGGCGTCTGTGTCGCCAGGGGGCTGGAAGGAGCAGCTGGCAGTGTGGCTGCTGTGACCTGCTGCTTCTTGCTCTGAGGCTGTGGTGCTGGCTGCCCTTGCAGATTCGGGGCTTTTTGTCCATAGCAACGAGGGATAGGGCCTTGCTGGGCCTCGACAGTTTTGCATGTCCTGCGGTGCAGGTTCAACCCCGCCAGCACCTAGACCCCCTGCTCCAAAACTGGGCTGTGGTGCTACTGAAGGATTTGTACCCTCTGAGTCCTCTGAACCCCAGGGTCTGTATGGCTGACGCCACTTTCCTCTGCTAGATGAACCTCTTTCGGAAGAGCGTCTCGAGGCGTGAAAGCAGAATGCAAGAGGGAGGGTGGGAGAGAATCTGGGTATCTTTGCAGACTGCAGATGTTCATGCTGAACATGATGTTCTTCCTTTCTTGCAGGGAATCAGTGTTATCTTTAATGTTGCCCTTGGACTGTTGAAAGTAAGTATGTTGACTGGTTAGTCCTGGCCACTGTGAGGCTAGGTGGTGGTCTTAGTCCTTCTGGATTCAGGGGCAGGGTGAAAATACTTCAGACAAGTGAGGGGACGACAGGGTGGTGGGCTCCAGAAGGATGGACCACACTGGAGTCTCTCACATTGCACTCTGGGGATAGCATCAGTTCTCTCCAAGTCCTGCCTGTCCATGGAGTGTTGAAAACAGAGTTAACACAAGATCCTTGTGGTGGGAGGAGGAAGACTCTGTTTGGACTTGCTCCTGCCCATCCTAGTCTGCGTCTCCATCTTTCTGGGCAGAAGGACTGAGCTCTCGCTGTGCTGCAAGTGACTTAGCAGGCTGAAGGTTTCTTCTGCTAAGTCCTATATGTTTTCAATAAGGGGAGAAACATTGAGGGGGAAAGGGGACTTGAGTTCTGTGCACTGCTTCAGAACTTGCACAGGTGTTGCATCCCCCAGTTAAAACCTAAACTTGCCCTCTTCTGAATCCGACCCTTGGTTCACCTAGATCAACACTGTCAGACACTGACTGGCAGCAGCGTTGCAGGATTTTAGACAAGGGTCTCCCGGAACCTTCTGCATGCAGAACAGCTGCTTGACCACTGAGCTGTTACAGTCCAGAAATTCCTTCTCTTAATTTGAGTGGCAGTCCTGCATCCCGTCTTGTCTGTCACTACCTGATGCATCTTCTCTCGTGTGGGAATTGTACATAAAGTGTGTTCGTGTTACACAAGGCTAAATGATAGATATTTTCTGAGTTCTTTAGGAGGGGGAAAAACACTAACAGAACAGCTTTCTTCTCGGCTTCTTTGGCCGCAAGATCTGTCTGCCAACGGTGTTTTTCTCTCTCCTTGCATTTTCAGACTACCAAGGACGACTTGCTCCTGACGGACTTTGAAGGGGCTCTGAAGTTCTTCCGTGTGCAGCTGCCCAAGAGGTACCGCTCGGAGGAGAACGCCAAGAAGCTGATGGAGCTGGCGTGCAGCATGAAGGTAACGGTGGCGCTTCTGTCTGCCCTGTGCATTGGAGGGGTCTCCCTATTCTTGCCAGCATTCCGGTTGTGCACGGTTGGGACACACGTGTTGGCCTTGGGCTGGGAAGGTGTTAGGTGTGAGACCCAATCAAGCGTGTCTTTGGGTGGGCGGCACGCAGCAGCAGGAGCATCTTTTCTCAGATGAGCCTTCCGGCCCCTTCATCCCTTCAAGATCCTCCTGGGCGAGGCCACTCTGAGTCTCATTCCCCCCGCCGCAAGTCTTCCAAGGGTGACCTTAGCCTTGGCGTGCACATGTGGCAAAATGAGCCAGTCAGGAGTGGTAGACTGGAGGGCACCATGTCAGAGTTCAAATGGAGGCCTTCTTTGATGTTTCCAGGAAAAATAGAGCCTCCCTGCAGGTGAGGAGAGAGCCTCCTCCCCCCCACGTATTCTCACTTTTGCTTGGCAGGAACATTCCCGTGTAGGGGAGCGTCCACAGTGGCCATGAAAGTGGTACAGTTCATCTCTCCACCTGCTGCTGCTGCCTGTGGAGACGACTGTTGCGGCCCATCCTCTCAGGAGGGGGCCCTCCAGAGCCAGTCCCTGCGGTCTATAGCAGGCAGGTTAAAGAGCATCTGGACTCTTCCTTCCCCTGCTCCCAGCCAGCGCCGCCGTTTGTAGTAACGCAGAGCATGTCGCTCTCCTTGGCCAACTTGTCATTTGAGGATTGTCCGTCGGGGTGGGGCTCTGATTCCAGTCTCCTTCCCTGTTGCCTTCAGCAGCCTGGTCTGTTTTGAATGTGTTCTGAATTCTGTAGAACCGCCACAGCTGCAGTTGAAGTGTGCAGAATAAGCTCCTTGGTGCAAGTCAGGATTGTAACCCTTAAGAAGAGCTGGTGCTGGATCTTGGGCACCTCTCGATGTGGGGTGGTTTTCTGAGTGCACTTTGAAGACAGCCGTGGCCTCTGTTGTTCTCCTTCCCCATTGCTGAGCAGTCGTCGGTGCTCTCTTCCGACCTGCCTGCGCTGCCACAGAATGTGCTGCCAAGACCCTCTCTTCCGACCTGCCTGCGCTGCCACAGAATGTGCTGCCAAGACCCTCTCTTCCGACCTGCCTGCGCTGCCACAGAATGTGCTGGCTTGGCGACTTCTGCCTCTCATCTGGAGCCAGCAGAGCCAGGCAGCCCAGATGGGGCCTCGGATGGTTGCACATTTCAGAGGGCTGAGAGGGTGCATCACCCGCCTGCTGCCAGCAACCATCCAGGGAGGCGTTCCAAAGAGTTAAGAGTGGCCTGCAAGTGAGGAGGGCGAAAGCAGCTCACAGGGTTGCTGGCGGACAGTAGGGTGGGGTCTACCACAAAGCCAATTGAAGCTGGACTTTGGGGAAGCTTTGCAGGGGGCTTCTTCTTGGTCTGGCATGGCCCTTGTGCCTTGCAGCCTTTCCTCAGGTCCACGTGTGTGAGGAGTGGGTCTCCAGGGCACCTTGAGAACAGCCCCTGGTTTTCCAGACCTGCCGCTGAGATTCTCAGGAGTTCACGGAGGGAGCAGCTGTAGCTCTGCTTCTTCCCGACACAACCTCTCGCTCTGTTGGGCGTTTTTTGGTGGGACTATGAAAAATCCTTAAGGTCTCCAGCTTCCCTCCCGGGCTTTGGTTGCCCACCCTTTGCAGCGCTGGGCAGATCAGCCCCCTTTGGCTGTGTGATGCCAGAGTGGCAGTGCAGAGCCCGAGGGAGGAAGAGAAGTCTGAGCCTCCTGTCGTCCTCCGCATGGCACCCGAGGATGCTTCCGCACCAGCGTCACTAGAGGGAGCAAAAGAGCCTCTTGTGTACTGCTCAGTCCCTGCTGACAAGGCGGAGAAGGTGACCCTCTTGTCGCATCTGCAGACCGCGCTTGCAGCTCAACCTGGGCTCCTTGCCAGATCGGAGCTCTCCTGGGGATTCAGTCGCCTTTTTCCTGGGAATGGCAGATTGACTTTGGAAACCAGCTTCCCAATAAGCCCAGTCATAATCTGAGACTGTGATGGGACAAGGAGGAGGAAACCATTCAAAGGGCTTTGAGGAGGGAGGGGAGGAAGCTTAAGGCATTTATGACCCCAAGGAGAGCCCTGCAGGGTCACACCAAGAGTTGGGCCACCAGATGCCTTCAGAAACACCCGCAAGGAGGGCGGGAAGGCTGCAGCCCTCCCCTAATGCTTGTCTCAAGCTGCTGATATCGAGAGAGACTGCCTCTGAACATGGAGGCTTCACACAAGCATCATGGTCAATATTTGTTTCAAACGTAGTAACATTGACCCATCTGAAGTGACATTGCCACCCCCCAAGTCACATTTGTCAGCATCCTTGTTCTCTGTGTGGCTGCCTGCCTTCTCCCTGAAGAGGAGCTCTGTAAACTGAGGGCTTGGTTGCTCGTCTGCTTTTCAAGAAAGGGAAATCCAGTCCAGGTGACATCGCCCTCAGTATATGTGAATTCACACTAGACTGCAATCTTTAGCACACAAATATCTTTCATTTGGGGAAGCCAAAAGCCTGGTTCTTCAGCACAAACATTAACCGAGATGCTCTCTATTGTTTAGATTAGCCAGAAGAAGCTGAAGAAATACGAACGGGAGTACCAGACCATGAGGGAGCAGCAGGCTCAGCAGGAGGACCCCATAGAGAGATTCGAGGTAACTGCTGTTGCTTTTGCTTCTGTTGTGTGGGGCCAGGACGCCTAGCTCCACACACACTGGTGGTGTGTGTTGCTGCTGTTGTGCGCAGGGCCACGAGGCTTAACTCGGCCTACAAAAGTTGGTTGCTTGTCTTTCCCCTGACATCCACGCCTCCATGGGCAACCATTTGTGGCCTCCCCATCCCAAAAAGCACGTTCTTAAAGTTTCTCTGTATAGTTGCCTGGAGATAATCCAGCTCTCCCCAGGTGACCAAGTAGTAGTCACCCCAGGCATCCGTACAGCACCTTCGGATTGTGCAAAGCACTTCATGTGACTTACTGTGATGCAATCCGTACACAAAGTCTGTCGGGTAAGCAAATAGCATATTCCCATGTTGCAGGTGGGGTAAACTGAGGCCGAGAGAGGGGGGCTTGTCTACAGCCACCAAATGAGTTCATGGCAAAGGCGAGAGCAAGCCAGGAGAGTGCTGATTCTTGGCTCACAATCTTGCCTCATGGTTGCTAGTCAGCCTTCTTAACTCGATCCAAGTGACCCTTGCAGTGTAGGACCAGGAGACGGGCATGTCCTGGGGTCACCGCTGTGGCTGCTGCCTCAGGAGCACGAGTGCCAAGGACTGGGCCCACTGGCCAGAGAGCACAGGCAGGGCCTGACTGCAGGAACAGTTCAGCCCCGTGTGGCACCCAGACGTCGGGGCTGGTGGTGTGAAGGGGATTGTCTTGCTGAAAGATTGACAGCTGTTCATTGGGGGAGGAGGGGCATCTCCACAAAGTCACGTAATGAGTGAGGTCTCATTACGGTCTGTCAGTTATATGCTTGTCTTTTTAAAAGCTGCATCATTGCAGGGTGTGGAGCTCCTTTCGCTTAGCCAGGCTCTTGCCGTGGGTGCTGGGTGTGTGGGATTCCCGCAGCACCATTTTGAAGCAAGTTTCTGGTTCTTCTCCCCCCTCCCCACTTGTTCAGCGGGAGAACCGGCGCCTGCAAGAAGCGAACATGCGGCTGGAGCAAGAGAACGATGACCTGGCCCACGAGCTGGTGACCAGCAAGATAGCGCTGAGGAAAGACCTGGACAACGTAAGTGGGCAGCTGGGGCACCTTCGGCCCTGTGCCTCTTCCTCCTCTCTGTGCCCCACGCTTCCCACCAAGGTCCGTTCACTGGGGGGGGGGGGAGGGAAAGGCAGGATCCTCGCTGAGCTGCTCTGGCTCTCCCCAGAGGATCCTGAGAGCAGTTTTGTGCTGGCATTCTGGCCCTTCCCTTGAGTTTCTTGGGCTGCAAGCACAAAACCAGTTCCGAACTGGTTTGCCTTTGCAGTGCCGGCAGGCCCTGAGTTTGCTTCCCGTGGGAAGGTTGCAGGCTAAGTGTCATGGTGTCCTGCTTCACCTTGCGGCCTCTGCCTGTCAGTCGCCCTCTTTCCTCGCCTCTCCAGCTGCCTTTTAAAAAGCACGTTGGCGCAGGCTGCAGCTCAGTGTTGAGGGATGTGGAGCTGTGAATGCTCCCCAACTCCTTTTGCTCCACAGAGCCTCGATTCCTCTTACTTCCATGTTCAAGTCTGTGGTGCAGCCCTGGGCACTCCCTGTTGTAAAGTGTTCCCTCCCCCCCCCCCCCCCCCCGGTTTACTTCTCTCCTCCCAGTGATCCTTTCTATGAGTATTGGAAGCCCAAAGCTGAGGGCCAGCTGAGCTCGGAAGCCATCCCTTTGGACTGGTCAGCTGCAGGGCTCGCCATCCAACTTCGGCTGCAGCTCTGTGAAAAGAGCCAAGCGGCCCCTGGAGCAGGCAGCCTGTGGTTCGACCCTTGCCCTTGGGGCCCTGGATTAATTCTGCTAATTGGGGCCTGCGATCCCAGTCCTCTGAAATGGGCCAGCTGCCCTGGGGGGTGTTTTGCAATGGATCCTCCCTGATGCCCCCAAACTGTATGGAGAGGACCAGCCTTTGAAATGGCAGGAGGAATGGAGAAGGGGCTCGAGCCAGGAAGCCTTCCACTGCTTCTCCTGTTGCGGGAGGTGGGATCTGCCCCGGGAAAGGACACTGCATCAGAGCAAAAGGTTCCTGTCTCACTTGGGCTCAATCCTGCCCGTTGCTTCTTCGAGACAAGCGTTGGGTCTTGTGTGGCCCTGGGTGTCTTAAGGTGGTCATCTAAATCCCAAGTCATGTCACCCGGCATGCCCTGGCCCTCATCGCCATGAAGACCTTTCCCTGAGTCTGGGCTCTCCCGTGGCCTTGTGTTGTAGGCAGAGGAAAAGGCCGACGCTCTGAACAAGGAGCTGCTGATGACGAAGCAGAAGCTGATTGACGCCGAAGACGAGAAGAGGCGCCTGGAGGAGGAGTCTGCTCAGGTGGGGGGGGGCTCTACCTCCTGGCTCCTTGTCATTGGGGAATACCCAGGAGGAGCAGGTGCTGCAGTGAGAAAGGAACTCAGAGAAGGGTCTGCTTTCCAGCTGTTTCCCCCAGGCGGTTTGGGGTGTCAGCCTAGCTAGAGTCGGAGCTTGAGCAGTATCTCTTAGTGGTTGCTGAGCTGGGACTGCTGCTGGTCCCAATAAACACACACTGTGTGGGTGTGGGTGTGGTTATGGTTCAGGAGAGGCTGCTTGGGGGTTCTTTGAGCCACAATCAAATTGATCAGCGTCTTCCCCTCCTCCTGATGCAGCTCAAGGAAATGTGTCGCCGGGAGCTGGACAAAGCAGAGTCGGAGATTAAAAAGAACAGCTCCATCATTGGGGATTACAAGCAGGTGAGTGCCAGTGGCTTTGGGGGCTGGGCCGTGGTGCCTGGGTGTTGGTGATCCCTGGTATCTCTTGCCTGAGGGAGGACAGTGCTGACTGCCAGGGACCCGGGTCTCTCTTTGCAGATCTGCTCCCAACTGAGCGAGAGGCTAGAGAAGCAGCAGACGGCAAACAAGGCCGAGATTGAGAAGATTCGGGTAAGGGCCTTGGGGGCAGGGGAGGAGGGCTATGCCTGCCGGGGGAGCCTGAGGGGAGCAGCTCAGGAGTGCTGCCTTCTGTTGTCACCATGGGGGGGGGAGTATCCGGGTGATTCGTGTACACCTTCACGTTGCCCATTGTAGCGCCTCCCAAGGACTTCTGCCCCCCATCCTTAGCCATGTTAAGACAGGCAGAGGGCCGCATTCGGAATGCAGCAACAGATGAGTGGCTAGCCTGGCTCAGGAACCCCTTGTCTGCCCACAGACTCATGTCTGTCTTTAAAGCTATTTTGTCATCTGATCTCCCCCCCCCCCCCCCCGGATGTATGAACACATCAGAGGTTGAAGCAGTTCTACAAGGCTGATCAGTGCAGGGTAGCCGACTATGAAAACCGACGGGCTCCGAATAAATCCTGGTTTGGGGAGGGGACTTCCTCTCCCATGAGAGTGGAAAAGGGAGAGTTGTTTGAAAAACTGTCCATTCCCTGCATTAACAGGCTAGCGGAGGCCCTTGAAGCAGTTATTTAAAACTGCAGGTGGCACAGGGGCTCTGCTGCATTAGGGCAGAACAGCTTGTTTTGATGACGTGAGCCCTGATAGACTGCTCTGCACCCCTCCGCCAGCAATCGGAGGTCGGTTGCGGGGTCTGTTGACCTCTTCCGTTGCCCAGGAATGCACTCCCCCCCCCCCCCCCCGAGAGCAGAGGTCTCATGGTTTTATGTTTTGTCCTCAGCAAAAAGTGGATGACTGTGAGCGCTGTCGGGAATTCTTCAACAAGGAAGGGCGCGTGAAGGTGGCCAGCGCCGCCAGGGAGGGCTCTGACGAGGACACGGATGAGGAGAAGGAGGCGCTGAAGAACCAGCTGCGGGAAATGGAGTTGGAGCTGGCCCAGACCAAGCTGCAGCTGGTGGAAGCAGAGTGCAAAATACAGGTGGGAAAGAGGAAAGAGGGTGGAGGAGCCTCTGCGGGAACGTTCTTCAGCCCAGATACTCAAAATCTCTCACACTCACACACCAGAGGCGCCTCCATGTGAATCAGTTGCAGAACAAGAATTTCCCAAAATATCAGATGGGGTGATGGTGGTGGTTTGCCCACTCAGAATCCAAAATTACCTGATCGGGGGGGGGGAGAACATACGTTCTCGCATGTAGCCTGGAGGACCAGCCATGCTTTGTCACCTTAACTGATGCGCAAGACACTTCAGCTGTCGTGTGCGGAGGTAGGAGCAGCCGCCTCCCACCGAATAATGCCCAGCTGGTTGCCTTTCAGGATCTGGAGCACGACTTGGGCCAGGCACTGAACGAAGTACAGGCCTCTCGGAAGACCTGGTTCAACCGAACGCTGAGCTCTATAAAGACAGTGACCGGCGTGCAGGGGAAGGAGACATGCTGAAGGCAACCCTGTGCGCTCGCCGCCTGCAGTGACGCCTCCTGCCTTCCCCGGCCAGACGCCATGTGGGGGGAGAGGACCAGAATGTACATAGACTCTAGAGACAGCGCATGTCGGGGCTTTTCCACAGGTCAGTGACAGGAGCCGAGCGCAGAGTTCGTCGCGAGACGCGGGATCTTCATACTACTGATTATTTAACCAGAGGGTTTAGCTGTAGATCGAAGCTCTTTTTTGGAGCAAACGCTCCATTCTACAGTCTGGCTGGAGGCATTTTGCAGGCGTAGGTACGAGAACCTACAAAAACCTCTTAACTTGTTGAGTTTACAGATGAGAGATTTTTTTACAGTTATAACTTTTTAAACATTTTATTTGAAAGAAACAAACATTACTCTTAACAAGAAGTTACTTCAGTGCCAGAGACCAGACTCCTGCTCTCCTCCCCGCAAGCTAGCAGATTGTGCAGTTTGCATAATATCTCGAGACGTGTGTGTGTGTGTGTGTCTCCAGCGTTTAGTTCTCTGTCACTAATCAATTCTATGCAACTCTGGGGAAGTGTCTTTCTCTCCCTGCTCTTCTCCTTCCTGCCCAGCCACCACTGGAGCGCGCTCTCTGCTGAGTGAGCAAGGGGGTGGAAATAACCCAAGCATACGGCAGGCTCCATGTGTGGTTCTTGTGGGCGGCTGCATCGCCCCCCCCCCCAGTACCATTGCAGTCTCTACTTCCTACTGTGTTCTATGTGGATTCAGTCTTGTCTGTTTTTCTTAACCTCTCTGTTTGTGTTTCTTTGTGAGCTGCTTTTCTGCTTGCAGGGTTTTAATTTTTTTAGTTTGCACATAGATGGGAAGAAGGCACAGAAACCAGGACAGCGAAAGGCACAAGTGGGCTTGTGGACGGCTGCCGACTCTGTTGCCCCCGCTCTGCGCAGGGTGTTACGGCTGCATGTGGTTGGCCCCTCCGGTGGCTGGGTGGGTCTCACTTTGGGGTTTTCTTCCTTCCCTTGCTTCATGTTTCTTGTAGTCATGCCGGTAGGTACTTAACGCTGCTTGGATTTCCGAGCGCTTGAATCGTCCGACACCAGAAAAAAGCTGTAGAATGGAGGTTTTTGCACCTTTCCTGTTTCCGTTTTAATTTATACTGGTTTGTGCTAAGCTGAAATATCTATTGTATCGGCAGACAAATTTTGTGTGCAGCGTGTGAGTGTAAGCTGGTTACAAATAAGAGGCACTGGTTTGTATATAAAGATATTTGTATTTCTACTTTTTTTTCTTGTTGACCAGACTAATGCTAGCTAACGCAAATCTGAGAAGACGAGAGAACGAGGCCTATGCGATGCCCCGGCGTTAACGATTTCTCTTCCCTCTTCCTTAACTGTGTACATCAATCTTTATCTTTATTGTTTAATACCAAAAAATCCTGTAACTCCATCAATAATAGGCGTGTGGACTTCGTGGTAGATTTAGTTGCAGTGTGTAGGTCTTATGAATTGATATATAAACTAGTAAAATTGTATCACTATTTTCTTGCCTTTATTTCACTCATTACGGGGAGGACACGCCGTGTTCCTCTCCAGGGCAATCTGGGGCAACAGACAGTGTTGCCCTTGCTCGCGGGGGAGCCCCCTTAAAGCGGTCCCAACTCAGTTGCTTGCCCTCGTTTCATGTGAGAGTCCTGGTGGACGGGGGCCGTGCGCATGTGTGTAAAAGGGCCTCCGGCTCTTGGCACTCGTGTGGCCATGCTCAGTGTTCCCAGCTCGCACTTCTGGAAAAAACGCTGGCTTGTTGTTGCAGGATATGTCACCCCTCTCCCCACACCCACATGTTACTCATCCTCTCTCTAGATTACTTGCCAGTTCTGCTCTCCTTTTACTGTCACAACACCCCTGCCAGAGAGGCTCCCTGAGGCTGGTTTGCAGTCACCCAGGGAACCTTGTGGCTGAGTGGGGATTTGTACTCGGGTCTCCTGCTCACAAAAAGCCCAAAGCTACATGGCCTTGGCTCTTTTAAATCCTTGGTCAAAATATTGAATATTTATATACCGCTCTTCACTTATGAACTAAGACTAGTTCAGAAAGCAGTTTACAACGTAAAATAATAGTTAAAGCTGTTTTATGTCAATAAGCTGCAGCTAAGAGAGTGACTTGACCATCCACTGGATACTTGCCTTGGCAAGAAACGCCTGTTTTAAAGAGGCAGTGTGGCATAGTGGTTAGATTGCCAGGTGGAAAGACCTAGGTCACGCTGGGCCATGAAGCTCCCTGGGTGTCCTTGGCCCAAGTCGCTCTCCAATCTTAGCCTGACGTGCCTTGTAGGGTGGTCGGGTGGATAAAACAGGAGGTGGAGGAGACCCAGGCCAGCCAGCCGCAATGCCTTGCAGGGAGGGCAGGAGAACAGTTGAACCAACAAGAGGCCTGGGGCACGAGCAACTTTTTTCCTGGCAACTGAAGTGCCAATGCAAACACATCACCATCACAGGGAATTATGTTGTCTGTCACCATTTTAATCCAGGCTACATTTGTCCATGTGGGCCTGTGCTGAAGTACGGTTGCGAGGAGGGGAAAGGGGCACGTGCTGGTTTCGAGCAGGAGCAACAGCAGCTGCCCACTTGCCACAGTGCCTTGATCAGCACGGCCATCAGACTCCAGAGTCAGCCGCCCTCAGAGGGAAGCAGCTGCAGTTCTTGAAGCTCTAGGCAGCCCTTACTGTATAACACCGGATGCCACAACCCCCTGCCCGCCTCCCCAGCCTGAGATCTCTCACTGGACCTGCAAGTGTGACCTTCCCAGAAACGCCACAGTAGCCTCTGCCTTGGTGTGGCTTGCCTAGAGGCCTGACTCACCTCTCTTCCCATTCCACCACTTTTGGATTGAGCAAACCTAAGAATAGCTGACAGGAGGAGAAGCCACATGTGTTGCTTAGGGGAAATAGGGATGCCAAGGACTGATAACCCTACACTGGGCTGTCTCCAGGGGTCAGTTGTAAAAGGGTGCCTCATTCAACACAACAGTCTCCCCACTTAGGAATCCTTCACCTCCCCAGAGATACTTCTGTTGGAGTCCTGCCCAGTGCACCCTACCTATGAAGCTTTGTGGGTCTTTGGTGCAGCCACTGGGCCAGACAGGTGACTTTTCTGGGGCCAGCTGCATGTCTGATATCCAGCTCATCTTGCTGCTGAATCCTCTGAGCACGATCCCAATGATCTGTTGCTCTAAGGCAGGGGTCAATTTACCTGGCAGGCCTGGCCAGAGGGTGACTTGTCACTGCGGCTGCCTGCAACGACCACTTGCCCACTGCTTGAGTCTTCAGCGGTTCAGCACGGCAGGCCAAGGCTAAAGTGGCACATGTGCACAATGCTGCTTGAAGCCTTGCCCTCAGAAGGGCTGAACGAAGACCTAATCGGCCCTTCTGGGGGCAAGGCTTCAAGTGGCATTGTGTGCATGTGCCGCTTTAGCCTTGCCTTGGTCTGTCCTAGTCAAGCAGCTGAGCCGCTGAAGAAGACTCAAGCAGTGGGTGAGCGGTTGGTACTGGGTGGTGGTGGGGACTATAGTCCAGCCCCCCCAAGTCTACCCCCCTACCAGTTTGAGGGACAGTGAACTGGCCCCCTGCTGAAAAAAATTGAGGACCCCTGCTCTAAGGCAATGCCATGCCAGCTCGACACAGATTGTATTGCCTCAGGGCCTGCCAGCTGTCCTGTATTGCCTATTTAGCAGCTGCCCCTGAATCACAGGTTGCAAGGGGGTGGGGAGCCAAGGCAGCGGCCTTGCTTGTCTTCACAGTGGATTTTAGTGCTTGGAACTGGCCTTCAGCACAGACTCGGGAGGAAACTTCCAAAAGCAACTCAGTCACCCCCAAAGAGCTCCATTTGATGAGCTAGAGGGGTAAAGGTGGCTGTTCTTGCCCCTGAGAATCTGCCCTACTAAGCACTGAAGGAGAAAAGCTCACCTAAGAGTATAAAAATGCATGCTAAAACTTCAGAACTTCCTTGTTCTCTTTTTTCCATTCTGTTTAGAAGTGAATGTCTGTTTTGATTAAAGCCATAATCTGGAGAACACACAAGGCATGTTTTTCACATGGAAAAGTCACCAGCTGTATGACTTCACCATGTGGAAAAAACAGCTGTAGAAACTGGGCCTTGATAAGCATGGCGAGACAGCAGTGCATGGCCCAATGCGGTGGTTCTGGCACCACAGGCTCCAGCTTGTCAAGAACTGGAAATCACCTTTGAGCATCCAGCAGGTATAGGGGCAGGTAGCCAGGTTCATCTCTTTTCCCACCCAGTGCCAAAGGCTCAGGGTCTGCTGCTCCTGTGTTGTTCTGCCCCTTTTTTTCCCAGAGCAGTTGGGGCAGAGAGGGACACGGCAACAGGCTGCACTCAATTCTGAGGGGGTGCAGTGAGAGGGGAGAGCAAGGGGGCAGGCGGATACAGAGTAGTGGCCCTCCCAAAGCCAGGAGCAGCTGCACCTGTGCCATTAAAGCCTCAGTTCCAGCTGCACCTGTGCCATTAAAGCCTCAGTTCCAGCTGCATCTCTCCAAGAGGAAAATCAAACACCCCTTCCCCAAACCCCTCTCTCAAGCAGCGATTCCTATGCAGGGACTCTACAAAGACACCCAGCGCACCAGTACAGAAATAAGCTTTAATTGTTGAGGGGAAACATGTTTCTCATTCGTTGAAGTTTACAAAGGTGTATCCTCTTCTGGTGTCCTCTACAGAAGCCATAAGCAGGTGACAGTTGGTCATGGATCGATGCACACATATCCCCCTTCCCCTTTCTAATATTGTTCCTAAAACTGGTGGAATTCACTACCGCAAGACTAGTGGCTTGAAAAGTTTTGTTTTTTAAAGGGGACTTGACACATTTGTGGAGGAGAAAGCAGTCCGGCAGAGGCTCTTCATTACATCAGCTACATAACATTTACATAGTCAGAAGCAGTCTTACCTCTTCCTGCCCCAACTGTGGACTTGCCAGGGGCAGCTAGGCTGGGGTAGAGAGACAGGGAGGTGAAATGCCCACACCAAACAGATGGGGGCAGCCTTGCTGTAGCAATTCTTACCCACCAGGTCTTAAACGACACCCACTGGGCTGTGCCTGAGGCAAGGGATTTCTCAAGGAGGTGCTGAGAACCAGAGAGAGGACCTCTGCTGCCCAGGAGGACAACAGCAAAACTGAAGACCACACTTTTCCTTAAGGTTCATTTTTGAGCACAGAACTAAATACAAATAAACCAGCATTGGTCTTTTATCCAAATAAATGGGGGGTGGGGAGAGAGGGGGGGATCAGCCGCTGAAGGAAAAACCACTCTAAAAACCAAGGGGTTGTGTTTTTTTGTTCTCCCTAGATATTTACATTCAATTTTACAACTAAAAGACAGGAGAAAAACCTAAGGGGCAGCAAAACAGCAGCCCCAGAAGTACTCTCTAGACAAACGCTTACCTCACCCAGGCACCATGACCTCCGCTTAGGGCGCTACAGTTCAGCTTTATTGAATGCACAAATGCCACTGGGTACAGAAGTCCAGAATGCCCAGAAGCAAAGAGCCCCCCCCCCCCCCCCGGCAACTAAGGGCACAATCCACTGGGATGAATGGGAGCTGTATAAGAATACAGGTGCGCTGTCTACTCCCACCAGTCCAATGGGGATTGAACAGTGTTCCTTTTTGACAGGCACCTGTCCTTACAAACACTAACTCTGCAAGGTAGGCCTGTTATTCCTTTATAGGTATGGGCTGACTCTTACCCCAAAGCCACCCAGCAGATCGACAGCTGAGTTGTAACAGGAACACAGATCCAAGCACTGCTCTCGTCCTACTGGCCCGCCAGTTTTGCAGGAGCTACGCCTGGTGAATTTTGCCTTATGGCATTCCCCACAGATGCACAGTCCCCTCAAGGGCAGCCTTCAGCCCATGGAAGTTCTACGGTGGCTCTAATGGCAATAAGAAAACCCATCTGCGGCTGATGTCCCCGATGCACTTCAAGATCTCATGCATCAGAGCCAAAGCTTTCAAACACACCACCGCAAGTGGCCGTGGCAGATGTGGCTGAAAGCCCGAGAGCTTTCACCATGTTGCTCAAGAGAGTGGGAGGGGGGGGAGTGAGGCACTTTCCTGCGGCCTCTCATTGCTCAGATCTTCAAAGTCATTTTTGTTTTTAAGACAAAGAGAAAGAGATAGAGAGAAAAAGTGCGCCAAAGCAGAGTTAAGCTAGCTAATTTAGCAGCAGGCTAAATTCTCCAAACGAAAACACGGTTTAAACTTCCATCCTTTTCTTAGTGCAAAAGCAGAAAAGCAGCCGAGTGACGTTCTATGTACATCTATTGCTGTGGTTCTGAGCGCAGGGCGGAGGGTATTGCTCTTTTTTGGAGTTCAGGAAAGGAAGGAATTAAAAAAATAATATAAAACAAACTTTTTTGGAAGAGAAAACAAGAGTCCTGATCGACATGGAAGGCTCCTCCCTCCCTCCCTCCTCCTTCCACGTCCTTTTAGCTCTTGCTTTTTAAAAGTCATTGGTGAAAAAAAGCACTTTTTCGAACCGCATAACCTGCTTGCTCTAGAAGTCAGAGAAGAAATCTTGAGGGCCCAAGTGAATGATAAAAGGAGCGATGTCGAGAGGTTGGCAATAAGGGCTGTCAATGAAAAAGCCACCTACAGCAGAGGGAAAGAGCAGAGAAGCAAGAAAAAAGGGCAGGTTAATTTTCAAAGTGATGTTGGCGGGCCGCTTAAATTTCTCTGCTCTTTCAAGCTGTAAGTGGGGTTTTCATTGCACAATGAGCACTTTTGGGTCCCTTTTTTGCAGAAGAAAAAAGTGCAGAATTTCCTCTACTAGCAACCTCCAGAAACCAGTTACCCCTTTGGGTGTCTATAGATGTATATATATACACACACACACACATGTGTATATATATTCATATCAAAACAAGGAACCAACAGCTTACTAAAGTTTTCATTAAAGCAGAGAAATGTAAAATATGCAGCAACAGGGCAGGTTACAACGTGGTTAGTAACTCCCGACATGACAAAAATAAATGGAGAGAAAGATGACTTCATATCAAGTATTGGAAATGACTGCCATCATGGTGGAAAGGAGCATAGCACCCCACAGCAAGAGCGGCGACTCCTCAAGCCAGCAGAAAATGCATTTGGGAGGGAACTGAACTGCTGGCTGACGTTTGTGGCCTTCACAGAGAACACAACGGTCAATTTGTCCCACTGCCAATTTTATAGAGAATACATCACTGTGTGTCGCCTTGTGGAACTAGCCATGCTTTTCCAGCTCCGTGATGGCTCCCTTTCATCCATAGGCCAGCAAGATGGGCAATGCTTTAGCAGTGCTGTTCTCAGTCCAAAGGCAACCCTCGACCTCCCTTCCACCCCACGCCACCCTTTTTCAAGGGCTGCCTCTACATGAGCGCAGGGGGCAGCTAGCAGCCTCCTCGCGGCTGCCCACCCACCCAGGCTCTTCTCGGCAGGTTTTATTAAAGCACCACGACCACTGAACCAACAGCAAACGTTAGCAGCGCAAAGTTATGCAAGACAACATTTCAAGAAGCATAAATAGTGGGGTGCTTGAAGATTTTTTTTTCCATAACCACAGCTGTAGTTAATTCCAAGGAAAGCAGCATGTTTATATACTCTGCCCCTCGAGAAGACATCTCCATGATTGTTCCTCCTCCAGGGAGGCTTAACCTCTCTCCCCGGTCTTTCTCCATCTCCCCACTGGGCCCCATTCAAGGCATGGCCCCAGCCGTAACTTCGGGTAGGGCAGGGAAAGATCCCCCTCTGAAACCCTGGGGAGCCACTCAAGTCATTGTAGCCAGTGCTAAACAGGATGAACTCGGGCCAAAGGCAGCAGCATCGTACATTCAAGAGAGCAGAGTATATAAGGCAGCGAGCGGCCTTGGGACAGCACAACATTACCAAGTGAACCACAAATGGGTGAAGAGAAAAGAGCAGCACCAATGCTTGTGTCGTGGTGGGGGTGGTGCCTTAATAACAGTCAATATTCCCTCGTCTCCAAGTCCCCACTCCCCTGTTTAAGAAAATTAAGAGGAGCCCTTGAGAACAGCAGACGCTCCCTTTTTTTCAGATCTCACAGCAGGAGAGATATGTGCCCACGCATACCTCACATATTAAGAATCACAACATCACGGAAGAGGAAGGGAGCTACTGGCCTATGGCTGAAATGTCCGACTTTCCACAGCAGCACTGGACGAGACCAGGACAATTAAAAAAGGTAGCAAGTTTTCATGGGGACCGTGTTGCTGCTTTAGATTCTTATAACTCTACAAGGTTGGGGGAAGGGGTGGGAAAGGGAGGACTCTGAAGTTTTAGCTCTGGAAAAAAACCACCACCAGTATGTTACAAAATCCAAGACTGAGTGAAGGAGGCCACAAGAACTTCTGTGTTTGGTTTCTTTTTAGAAGAAAAGCACTTTGGAAGAGGAGACTAATCGTGCATTTTTCCCCTTTGCTGGACTATATGTGAGTGACTGAATTTCCCTGATTACACAGCAAAGATCTCATTTATTGATAGGGAAGCTCCTTAATTTGATAACCTGTTTCACAAGGTGCTATACTAAAACTATGGGGGTTTATCTTTGGCTTTTATGTGGTCAACATCTGCCTTACAAATGGAAGTCCTGGGGCAATCAGTTTGTGAGCCTCACTATATCCTCCTCTGATCTCTCAAGCAGCCAAATCTTCTCAGACTGATTTCATTTCGGGGGGCGGGGGTCCAAGGTAAAAAAGATTATGCACTTGCCTGCTTGCAAAAAAAGACATGAGGATGCACACATGCGTTTGTTACAAGCAGGTGCACAGAGAAGCACACAAGGTGTTATGGTGGAACACAATACTAAGGAAACCCTCACAAGGAACTAATCCTAAATTACATTTTTAAAGCAAATGAGCTGAAATCATGTTTAGATCTCTTTTACGCTGGAATTCCATGCCTTTGTATTTACAAAGCTCAAAAGAGTTTTGGTCTTCTCTGTCAAAAGGAGGAAAGGTCTTTATTTGGTGCAATGGTTCCTTTTAAGGCAGCCTTCAGGTTTCCTCAGACGCCAAAGCGGCCCAGCGACATAGGGGGCTCCGTGTTAGAAACAGGCAAATACTCTCCGTTACAACAAAAACTGGCTTTATTTCGTGATCAGCGTTTTATACTCTATACATCCTTCACAAGTTTTAAAATTTTACATAATTCGGATACTTCATTTAAAACAAAACAAAACAAAAAAAGGTTTTAAGCATCTAAGCATCCCTATAAACAGAAGGCTGGTATAAGTTATTTTGGAAAAAAAAAATGAGGTAACCATTTTTCACAGACCATTGTTTTGTTTATTCTTCAAGTTTTAGATAACTAATTTGCGTTTTGTTAACATAAAAACAGGAGGAAATCGGTGTCTCTTTGCCAGTGGTTTTTGCTCAAGGAAACGAGGATTAGAAGGCAGGCAGGCAGGCTCATGTCTGTCTGTCTGTCTCTCAATTGCTTCTAACATTCTGGCCTGTACTGTGGCGGTCATTCAGTGGGGAATTGCTGTCTGCCATGGGCTAAAAGAAGGAATAGTGGGGCATTGGGTAGGTGGGTAGTTTCATAACTGGCAACAGAAGCATTCTCTTGGGCAAACCTACAGAGAGAAGAAACCAACAGGACTCTGGATAAGACAATCTGAGAAAGGCAGGTGTAAAAAATACAAAGAAAGCAAGAAAAGAAAAAAACGACTTGCAGATTTGGTCTCCTGGTTGTTTTGAAAGCTCAAAGCCAGCTGGTGTGTTCAGGGGCCAACGTCGCCCACCCTCCCCAACCAACCCAGAGCTGACAAGAATGAGGAGCAGTCTGTGGTCAGTTGTTGTTTTTTAACTGAGAGGCTGGCATTGCTGGAACCTACTCTGGAGCCCAAAAGAAGCGTTTTGCTCCGTCTGTTGGCAGATGCCGCATCAGCATCACAGAATACGGGGCAAGGAGCTGCGTGGCAGGGCGTGGCACAGCTCCCTCCAGACTCCCTGGGCATCTGCCACACTGGGCATGGGGAAGGAGGGGAGCTTGCCAAGGAACCTGTTCACTCCCTACTGTCAGGGTTATGTTAACATTCTTGTGGCCTCACAAAAGAGTCTGTGTAGGTGCTTGTTTTGGTTTGGTTTTTCCTTTTGCTCTCTTTTAAATTTTTAATGAAAAATGACAACAAACACACATTCCCGTTTGAAGGTCTCTAGATCTTTTCGCCTACGTGTCTGTTTTAGAAATCAGAAAGCAGCAACAGCAGGTATTCCAAAAGGGTCAGGATGGTCAAAGTGAAAATTTTCCCAACATGCAAAACAGCTTCACAGAGGCAGAGAGAGAGAGAGAGGAGAGAGAGAGAGAGAAACAGAGGGACCGCACAGCGTTCTGTCCCAAGACTCAGCACCACAACCAACCAACCATTTCCAAAACAGTAACAGTGAGAATCATTTATGCAGAGAACGAGGGCAGCACTTCTAACACAAGCCTTTGGAGTCAGCAGCAGGTCCTACACGCCAGGAGCGGGGAGGAAAGGGATTTACAAACTACATGCAAAATTTTGGGTTTCCCAGGACTCTTCTGAATGCCTACCAAGCTTAAACCAAGGCCCTAGTCCTCAGTAGGCAGACCAGGTCATCCGCTCCCTTCTCCATCACTGTCCTCATCTACTTGCAAAGACCCCCCAGCACCCTGTTTTCCCTTTGATGTGGAACACCCCAGCCCCAAACTGTGAATGTGTAGGATCAGGAGGAGCTTGGCACCTGGGGCTGGAGCACTGGTAGCTGCCCTCCAAGAGCAGCAATATGGGACAAGGGGCAGCAGATCAGGGGGTGAATTGGCTCCCTTCCCTGAAAATATTGTCATCAGCGCACAATCTGGACAGGCCAGCAAGAGGGGAGTCAAATGGTGCACTGTCGAGCAGAACCTCAGATCCACCGGCCAGGATGCTCAGCTCCTCCCCTGGCAACGGGTTCGATTTGCTTTGGAAGGTGCACACCGCCTTGAGAGTCTTGTAAACTGCAAGGCAGCGTAGATATTTTGGGACACACAAATGAACAAGCTTCCAATTCTGTGCAGGTTAAAGCCAATTTCAGTGTTGTCCAGAACGCAGGCTGATGAGCTCCAGCGTTTGGCGGAGAGGTCGGACTCATGCAGCAGCCACAGCCATCAAAAGGAGGCCCCAACAGCCCAGCAGGATCAGCAAAGTCAAGGTAGCCTGCGTCACCCACGCTTTGCGCAAAGCCAGAGCCGGAAGCCAGCATGAGGCGCAAGAGTGCCATATAGCCAGAAACGGCAGGACAGTAGGGGACGGGCGGGTATTTTAAAAAGGTATCACGCTAAAGCCAATGGCCCTCATGAGGTTCTGCTGCTTGAATAGCATGTCCCAAACGTCTGAGAGCAGAGGCCCACTCTTCTCAGACCCTCTTGCACAATCTAAAAGTGGTCCTTTTGGAATGAACGTGCAAGCCCTCAGAGGAGCCAACTATCCCCCTCAGCACTTTTGCGTGAGTCACTGATCCTGTCTGGAAAGTGGCCTGCCCGGAGCAGAGACTCATGCAGAGGCACAACAGGCAGGCTCCCCTGAGAGTTCATCACTTCTGCTCAATCTGCATGCATCCAAGGTGATTCGCCGATCCAACTTCATCCTACGCACAAAGTGGCGCAGCAGAATCCCCCACCCCAGTGGAGGCTGACTGGAAGGAAGGGAGGCAAAGACAGAGTGGTGGGTCATGCAGAGGCAAGGCAAGCACCCTCCACTGAGAGCTGGGTCCGCCAGGCGCACAGGAGCCTCTGACTACTTTTCAGTGACATAATTTGTGGCAGCAGACAGCTTGGGAGTGGCTGCTGCGAAGGATCCTGGAGCATTTCTTCCTGCGAGCCTGGGCTAGACCCGCTGCTGACTTCAAACTGCTTGGCCCCCCAATGCTGCATAAAACTACATTCAAAGGAACCCAAAGAGCCAAGTTTGTTTCTGATCCAACAGGGCTGAGGTGGCCTGGCAGGGCAGGGGAGGAGAGAAGAAGAGCCAGGCATCAAGGTGTGTGCACCCGGGGGGGGGGGCAGAGTCCTGTAGCTCAGCACTCCGACTACGCTGTGCTGGTCTGGGGCAGAGGGAGCACAGCAGCCCTGGAGTTCACACGGCAACCGCAGCTACATGCCTGGGGAGCGGCGAGCAGCCGTCATCCCAAGATCCACCCACCCTGCAGAGAGCTGCTTCTTTTGTATCGCATCACTCAGCTGCCACGACAAGCTGGGATGGGGGGGGGAGCAGTCTGGAACGGGAACGTGTGAACTCCCAGCACCCAGAAAGAATCCGGTTTGGTTGTCAGTGGCTGAGCGCACGCGCACACACACGCGCACACACACACGCACACGCACACACACTCTTTGCCATCTGCTGTGGACCAGAAAAGGCATCCATGCATCAGCCAGTCCGTTTTGAAGAGGGTTTGATGTGGGAATTCTGGAGAATCGCATGCTTTGATTTTTGGCCCTTCGGTGTGCTTTGAATGGAGCACAAGATGGCTGTAAGAAAGGAGGAGGACTATTCGGAGACAGGGGGGGGGGAGAGGTCTCAGTTCTGGTATGAGAGGGAAACAGGCAGTAAGAACAAGCAGCCCTTCCACAGTCAGGCAAAGCAAGAAGGCAAGGCGGAGGGAGGGAGAAGCGACTCCAACCAGAACAGGAACCACGAGGCCCATCGATGGCCGTCCAAAGAGACACAAAGAGGCACTGCGACTGCCACATCTGGGCAGCAGGAGGGCAGCTGTTCCCCCAACAAATCACACACCACAACGTTGGGGGGCCGCCCCGAGAGCCAACATACATACCGCTGAGTTTCAGAGAAGGGAGGGGCTGTACATACCGTAAGCTGGTGCAGCGGCGGCGGTGGCGGCAGCGCTGTATCCGTAGGGCGCCCCGTAGCCTGAAACAAACACACAGAGGGGCTGACACAGGTTTCTGGTGCAGCAGATGCAGGAAGGCTGTGCTTGGGGGGAGGGTGTATGTAGTGACTTGCTGAGAAGATCTGTATCCCGCCTTACCAAAACATGCACAAAGTGGCTAAAATTGCAGCACGACAGACACACAAAGCCCAATCAGGCGACAATTCAAAAAGCACACCAGCAGTGCTCCAATAACGCTTTTGGGCGCACGCACGCACGGGCTACCACAGAGGAAGTTTTTCTACCTGTCTGCTGCAGCAAACCTAACCAAGAGTCTCTTGTGGCATCTTCATGACCAAAGAAACGATCGTGGCAGAAGCTACCAGGGCTTACAGCCCACTCCAGCCAACGCAGAAGGGACTGAGCCCACAACAGTTTCTGCTCCAATCCATTTATCTGGTGGTGAAGGTGCTACGAGTTTTACAAAGAATCTTGGATTTCTAAAGGGGGAGGATCCCCTATTGATAATGAAAACCTCCCAGTGGAAGTGATGTCCAAGACCAGCAAGGCTAAATCCGAACCCCTTAATCCCAGGAGTTTTTTTGGGGGGGGGGAAACAATTTATAATCCCCCGGATTTGAATGTACTGGAGCTAAATGGGTGCACATTTATTTGTCCCAGTAGGAAGGGTCACCCTGGATCCTTCTGTGTCCCGAAATAAGGCTGCATCCAAACTCCTGCCTTCATGCTGGAAAAGCCTCCAGAGAATGCGGTGTACTTGCGAAAGGACCAAAATGCCCCCCAAAGCACATCCTGGGTGCAGAGAAGGGTGAAAGCCAACATGGGGTGAGAGCCTTTCCCTTCTCCACTGCCGAGAGCCTCTAGTGGGGATATGGGGCACAGAAGCGCCCGAATTGCTCTCAAGAGGCTTGCTGGGTGCAAACGCCTTTGCATACGCATGAAATAAAACTGGGTTGGCCATACCTGGTGCCAGGTAACCAGTAGCAGCTGTTGCTCCAACGAAGGCGCCTCGCGCAAGGGCCCCCCTCCCTCTGCCTCGAGCCACCTGGACTGCCGCCGACATGGCTGTGTTGACAAGCCCTTTCGTCTGCGCAGAGAGAGAGAGAGAGAGAGAGAGAGAGAGAGAGAGATGAAAACAGGAGGCGGACTAGGCAAGGAAAGATCTCTGTTGCCTGGGCAGCAGGGCACCTAAGAACACCCAAAGCTCGCACTCTCTTAGCAGGGTTGGTGCTCCGTTTTTTAAAAATACATATTTTTCAAGGAGTACATACCTCCCCCCAAGGTGGTTTAACACAGTAACAACACAGCATTCATCATCATCCCCCAACTCTGCTCACTAACATGGAATCAAGTCTGCTGCTCTGAGCTCCTTGGAGGAAGGCCGAATGAGTAGCAACAAGCAAAGGAAAGACAGGCGAGGATCCCACGAGGGGATGGGGCACACCTCCTGCGACACACAAGGTTGCAAGCGAGAGAACCCGAGCCGTACATCACCACGATGCAGCTATGGGTGACCACCTCAGCACTGGAGACGGGGCCCAGGCAACACTGTCGTCTCCCGGAAGCCCTTGCAATCGAGAGTGGCAGGGCATGGGGGTGAAAGGCTCGCCCCATCCCATGGCCGATGCTCTTAGCAAGCAGCTTCCCCAAACCCTCTCCAATTCGCTGGATAACAGCAAGAGCCTTCCCCCCCCCCCCCAGATTTTCTTTAATTGCCTTCTGGCGCCATCTGCTCTGCTTATCGTCCTCAGCAAAGTTTCTTCTCTACTCCCGTGCCCAAGTTAAGAAGACATGTGCGCGTGTGCAGCAGTGCAGGCAGTTGCAACAGAGCTCATGCGCACCACAGCACCCCATCTGTAAAGTACCCCCCCTCCAGACGATCCACCAGCTGCCCCAAAGTTTACATCACCATCTCACACTTTTCCGAGAGAAGGACAAGGTCAATTCTATAAAGCAGGATACGTCCTCTTATCTGCCTCAGTTCCCCTCTCTGCGGAGACGGCTCCGCTGCTGCCACTGCAAACAGGATGCAAGGACCCGACGCGTCACCAGGAGCTGAAGCCACCTGGCATCTCCAAGGCGGCTCTTCGCCAAACATGGATGGTTTCGCTTCTTGGCTGGAAGAAGAGGGGAGAACACTCTTCCCTTCTCAACACATTGTCGCACTTAGCTGGGATGGGGGGGGAGGGCGAGAACCACCCCCACACCATCTTTGGAAACTATTTGGGATAAGAGGGGCAGAGGAGCCCTACATGTAATGAAGATCACAGCGCCATATCAGCAGAGGTTGCTTCCAAATCAAGCTGCTGTTGTGTTCCGACTCAAATCTGGGAGGATTGCAGAGTCTCTCTGCAAAGACACGATCATCGGCGCGAACGGCAAGGGGGCGTGCAAGAGAAGCCCGTGTGCAAATCCCACCCTGTTCTTAATGAGGCTGCTGTGTTGCAATCTCTGCGTGTTGCACAAACAAAGGACAGGCTTGTGCACAAACACATCGCTGTGTCCTGGTCTCGTACCACAGCGCAGTTACAATTCCCAGTACCTTCATAAGAACATAAGAAGAGCCCTGCTGGATCAGGCCAAAGGCCCATCTAGTCCAGCTTCCTGTATCACACAGTGGCCCCACCAGATGCCTCAGGGAGTACACAGCCAACAAGATAACCTGTTTCCTGTTGTCACTCCCTGGCACCTGGCCTTCGGGTTCCTCTTTCTATCAATTCTTGTTATTTAATAGAGCGCCATCCATCTACATGGCACTTGACAAGGAGGGAGAGGAGCTCATGTAAGGGGCGTACAATCTGCAGACCGACGCAAGAGGGAGTGACAGGGAGCAAGGGAACATGACGAACATGTAGATCGTTTCCTCTACAGCAGGGAATGGGGACTTGGGTGTCGTGCCAGAGGCTGCCTGGACAAGGTGGACTTGAGGGAGGCAGTGACAAGCAGAAGGGGCAGTAAGGAGGACAGAGAGCATCCCTCTCAGAGCTTCTGCCACCAGAGCCTTGTTAGGCATCTGCCCTGCCAGCACCAAGACCCTTCGCAGCTGAAATCCAGCAAGCACCAACCGTGACCTCAACCGTCTCTCTTGCCCCAAGGCAGTCTTCGCTTCGCAAGACCAGCCAGACTGCTCTAGCTCAGCACCGTGCCTCACCCTTGGCTTAAAACGGGCTGCCTCTACAGGCTTCAGCCCGAGGTGCTTGTCTGTGCAGGGTCTGCCTGCCTAGAGGCCCAATTTCCAAGATGTCTCTCTATGGAGCAGGTTTGCTGTGTTTGCCTAGCCAGCTCCCCCCCCCCCCCCGCCCATGGCAGCAGCCCACTCAGCAAGACTCACCTGCGGGATGATCTTCTTCTTCTTGTTTGCAGCAGCGTTGGGGCCGGAGAAGAGCTTCTCGAGAGCCGCCAGTGCAGCGCTGGCCTTCGCCACCTTCTTGTTGGGGCCAGACCCTCGGAACTTCTGTCCGTCTACTTCTACCTGGAAGGAGACGGAAGATTCACACCAAACTCCTCAAGGTGGGGGGGGGGGGAAGGGGGAGAGAGAGAGAGAGAAAGAAAGAAAGAAAAGCAGGTGCTGGCTTCCTCCCTCTCCCAGAATATTACGAAACTGATTGTCAGACCAAGATAAAAGCTCTCGTCACCCCGCTCAGTTACATTACGGAACACACTGCCCACGAGACGTGGCAATGGCCACTCGCTCGGAGGGCTCGAAAAGGAGAACAGACAAATCTGTGGAGAAGGAGGAAGCGCCCGTCAGTGGTCATTGGTGAGCCTGTAGCATCAGGGGCAGTATACCAATGAGTACTAATCGAGGGGGGCTTCCTGGAGGAAGCTGCTCAGCCACTGTGGAAAGCAGCGTGTTGGACAAGGACGTGTGAAGGGGCCTATGGGTTCTCTCTGCCCTGCCTAGCCCCTCCTGCACCCACACCGCGTAGGGCAATGCAGCACAGGGGTTGGGAGACGCTGGGAGACAGGACACGCTCCCCCCGACCCTCACCTCCATCACAAAGCGCTTGTCATGGCTGCCACCCGTCTCGGAGATGAGCTCGTACTTGAGGCCTCGCCGCTTCTCGTTCAGCTCCATCACCGGATTCTTGCCGCTCGCTGTAAGGATGGGACCCTGAGTTCTTACCTAGCAAAAGGCAAACACACACTGGTGAGAACACAAGAATCTCCCTGCTGCACCAGGCCGAAAGGGTCCACCTCGTCTACCCTCCTGCTTCCCATAGTGGCCATTTGGTTGCCACCAGGGACTCTGAGGGAACTACCATACCCCAGAAGACTGAAGTTCTGTATAGATGGACTTACCATCGTCCCGGAATCGCTTCGGCCTAGTCCGGGCCCAAGCAGCTCCCAAGGATGCACTGCGGCTGGCCAATGGGGTTCCAGCTTCGGTTGCGTCATCGACCCGAAATTCCAGAAGCTGGAAGCCCATTGGCCAGCTGCAGTGTATCCTTGGGAGCTGCTTGGGCCCGGACTAGGCCGAAGCCTGCCTTGATTCCGGGACGATGGTAAGCCTATATATAGATGTGAAATCAGCCATTCCCAGACCTCTCCTCCTCCATGAATTAGTCACCTCCCTTTTGGAAGCCTGTGGTCATCACCACGTCCTGCGGCAGCGACACCTTAAGTCTGCACTGCGTGAACAAGTCCTTCCTTTTCTCTGCCCTGGATCTCCTGCCCATCCATTTTCTTTGGGTGACCCTGAGTTCTAGCATTACGAAAGTGGGAGGAAGACACCCAACCAACACACAAAAACTGACCCGCCATGCACAACATTGTAGATCTCCGTAGCGCGTGCATCCCTGCAAGCTGCCTTCGTCTCTGAACTCAAACAGCCCCCAATACCTTGGCCTTTCCTGGCTGGGAAGCTGTTCCAGTCCCTTTGCTTGCTCTCTCCCAGCCCCACAGTGTCCTTTTGGAGACGTGGCAATCAGACACAGCCTTCCACGTATGGCCACACCACAGGTGGGGGGGGGGGCTGGCTGCCCAGCACAAGAGCACAGAACAACAAGCTCAGATGGGAGGGGGGGGGGAAGGAGGCAAGCAGCCTCCATGCTCAGTATCTGAGTGATCTGCACCACTGCTAAGCCAGAGCCCTCTGCAAGTGACTGCAGCAGCTTAGAGAATGAGCTGCAATTCAGGACTTTCCCGGTTCAAATCTTGCCTCCGCCCTGAATTCTCACGAGGGGGCCTAAGGCAAGCCACTTCTTTCTTGGCGTCAGCCTTCCCCATCTGCAATATGGGCAGAATAATACTATTGGGTTGTGGTAAAGACAACGTGAAAATAATGCACGTGAAGCACTTTGCATGCTTGGAAGCGAAGCATAATCCCCATACTGCAGACGGGAAGACTGAGGCTGAGACGGAAGCGGCTTGGGCTTGCATTAGGCCCCCTCATGAGAATTCATGGCAGAGGCAAAATTCAAACTGGGGATGTCCTGACTTGCAGTTTCATCTCTCCGAGGCCACACTTCACCAGCTCTGTGACACTCACCTTATGGGGCTGACAAGGGCATTGTCAAGGTCATCCATCTGAAGCTGCCATGCAGGGGCTAAATGTTATCGTCCTCTGCATGCAGCCATGTGTTCTCAGAACGCTGCCACACGTACAGAGGCCTCCTAGTTCAGAGAGCCGCATGACCTGCTCAGGGCCGCCCCTCATTCCAGGCTGCTCCCTGCTCTAACGGGTGCTTGGCGTCTCTCTGTCCATCCCTTCACCTTTCACTCTGCCGAAACATGAACACTCAGTTCAAAAGGGCAGCCCTGCAGGAGCGATTGCGAGCTGAAGTTTCTAGTTACCTAGAGGCACCTGCTCCAATGCTGAGTAAGGGGATCAGCTTACCCACTCCTTGCCCCAGGCCTCAGCCCCTTTGACCCACAAAAGCCGGGGTCGTTAGAGCAGAGCCTGCTCTAACCATGGGACAGGGTCGCTGAGCTGACCCGTGATAAAAAACACGCACAGCCCACTGAACAACCCCTCCTTGGAAGCACAGACGGGATAAGAGGTTGGAACAGGGAGGAAAAGAGTTCCAGAAGCCAACCCTGTACAGGACCGAAGAAACGTTAACAGCAGCAGACTTTGTAGGCACAGAGTGACAGGATGGCTCCAGCAGAATGCGTGGGTTTGTCACAACAGAACAGAAAAACAGTACAATTGTGAATGCATGCAATGCCTTTTAGCCCTTAACAAACTTTGCATCTGCACTCTCACTTACTGCCTTCCTAAGACAGGATCCAGAGCCCCCAGAAGCCCAGGCAGCAAGGCTGAGACAAGACCTCTCTCTGTCAAGACCCACAGGACTGGGCAAGGCAGACAGACTGTTCTCAACATAAACCCCAGGATGACACGCAACACGAGCGGCCTGTACTGCAGGGGAGGGGGCTCAGGCAGGCGCTGTTCAGCCACTTTGTCACACCACCTTTGGCACTCTGAAAATCTCAGTTCTCATTAAAAATAAGTTTCTAGACCTCATGGGGGGGAAGTTAGTACATTTCTGGAGACTCAAGCTAGGAGGAGAAGCTAGAAAGGATTTCTGGCAGTGAAGCGGGTGGGGGACCTCTTTCTCTGCAGAATGATTCCCTGTTAGTTGTTCTCCCTCCCTCTCTCTCTCTCTCTCTCTCTCTCTCTCTCTCCCCCCTTCTCACACACACACACAGTGGGGGAGAGGGAGGAAGAAGGCAGCACCCACCTCCAAAGTAGTAGAGGTGTCGATTGTAGAATTTCCAGTATTATTGCTAGAGTTTGAAGACACAGTCTCGTTTTTGCCTTCCGTGTCCGACTTCTCGTCGGAGCTCGTACATTCCATGTCTGCGTCGAAACCGGTGGGGTAGCCCATCGCTTGCAACACCTGCGTTTGGAAAAAGCAAAGAAGTCCCATTGGGTGCAAGGCTGCACCAGTCCAACGGCAGTTGCGCATCTGGGGCTCTGCAACAGGATCTGTTGCAGGGAGGCTGCGGAGACCGCAGAACCTAGGGACTCGCTTCTGAAACACGCTTGGGTGCAATGAGCCTTCTTGCACAGCTCCGTGGCAGACTCTGTGCCTGGCATGCAGAAGCATCCCGGCTGAGGAATACCCTCGGGAGCCTCAGGCCCCAAATGCTGCCACTGAGGGCTGGGCCAGATCCACGCGGGTACACGCGCTGCCTTCAGGGCGAGGGAGGGCCGAGGGAACAGGCAGTGCTCTTGCAAGTCAAAAATACCGTATTAAAACGCTTGGGGAAAAAGGGAGAAGAGCAATCGTCGCTGGGTAGAAAGAACAAGCTGCTATCGAGTATTTTGGGCCACTTTCATGTTCAAAGCGAACAAAACTGAAAGGACAAAAATTCCTCCGGGTTCCAAAAAGGGAGAAGAAAAAGCCAAGAGTTGCCAGATGAACTTTCTGAAAAGCGACGGTCTCATTCAAACGCACATGAAGAGTCAGAGAGGAGAAGGACAGATGGAGTCGTCACAGGGCCTCTTCTCACCAAAGCAGACTTGCTAGTTTGGAAAAAGATGAGTTGACCCTCTTTCCTCTTCAGCTGGTCACAGGTGAACGCCTCCCCAGGGCCCACTGCAATGTCACCAGACCCCAACCTTCCTCTCTGGGACCATGGGGAGTGGGTGCCTGGAAATCTAAATCCCGCCCACAACTTTCCTCGTCCTGCAAACCGGGCAAAAGCCCCACACTGGGATCAGGGAACTAAGCCAGGGAGAAGCACCTCCGCTCCAGGTTTCCTGGCCTTGAGCACAAGGTCAACACCCCTGCCGGGTCACAGTGCTGGTTGCAGGCGCTTGGCTGGGCAACCTTACCTTCACAGCGACGTGAAGCTTGGCAGTTTTCTTGGAAGGTCCTGAAGCTTCGTACGTCGTGCCGTCCACATCCACGGACATCGTGAAGACCGGGGCATGGACGGGGCCCGACTGAGACAGCAGCTTGTACTGCAAGCCAGGCCGGATCTGGTTCAGACGCATCAAGGCGTTCACGAGATCTATTGCTTTGCTGTCGAGGACTGGGGGGGGGGGGCAGAGAGAGACCGAGAAGGAGGCTGAGAAGACTGGCCACGAGGGAGTGCAGGCAACAAGAGGGGCAGGGCAGGTCCACAATGTCTCCTTTTCAGGGCCTCCCAGTGCAGGAAGCAAAAGGGGAACCTGCTGCTCTGGGCTCCTTGGAGAGCAGATTATGAGCAGTGCACCATCAATGCAGCAAGACAGGTCAAGGTCAGAGTCCTCCGTCCCAAGGAGCTTACAAACTAAAATTTTAAACGGGGAGGGGGAGGCCAATAATGGAGACAGGAGACACTGGAGAAGCAAGAAAGCTATGCAAACCACCCACAGAGATCATTCCCATAGCTGAGCTAGCGTAGAGTTGCCAACATTTCCTCTGGCCTGGCTCCTCCTATGCCTTGAACACACAGAAAGTCGCCAGGGAATCTTTTCCCAATACTGGAGATAAGCAGAGGGAAGAGCTTCCCCTGCAAATGTGTCTTCCAGGGAAAAGCTGGCAACCCCTCCCATATTCCAAGACATCTTCTCAAACAGACACACCCACCAACACCCTGGTCAGGGCGCAGTCTGCTTCGCCAATTCCCTGTCACAGCAGGTGGAACAAGTAAGGCTGAGAGAAGCTCCCAGGGTAGCACTGTGGAAGGTAGACCCCCAAGGAGCCCTCCAGAGCCCTTCTCTGCACAGTCACTGCCACCAACCCGCACACAACTCCCCCCAAACCAGGCGGAGAATCCAGGGTGTCCTCACTTTTCCTCAAGTTGCGCTTCATCTTCTTATTGGGGTCTTTCTCATCCCCTAACCCATCTTCAAAAGGCCTCTTCAGAGCAGAGGGGCCTGCGCCTAAAGAAGACAATATTTTCCTTCGTTATACGGGATTTGGCAGGCACTCAACAAAACAAGCACTCACTGAGGGACAGGCGGTAATTCTTGTACCCCGGCCACTACCAGTCACAAATCCTCAGGAGCCAGGTCTAGAAGATGCCCCAAGTTTGGTCACAAGCCTAGGGCTGCTTTATTCCAAATCTGCACCTGGTGAGCGGCAAAATCTTCTGTGTGGGTAAACCATTAAGCTACCCGGAGCAAGAAAAGAGCTCAGGGCAGTCTGGCCGTCAGTATGAGCTCTGCGGCTCTCCACGGCACTTGGCGGAATGATACAGACATCCCACTTGCCAAGAAGTCACCTGCACCACGGTCACCCATGTATTCACACGTGCAAAAGAGAGCACCAGTGTGACGGAGCAGCCTGCTTTGGGTTCCAGACACAGGACCCTGAGGGTCAAGGCCCTGCTTGTCCTAGAACTCCCTTGATGGGCTTTGAGGAGCCAAGCCTAGAGACAGAATAGACACACAACAGGCCCTCGGGACTCGCTGGCGAGGCAGGGCAAGGTGGGCAGAGCCAGGATCGAGGAAGGGCCCCTCCTGCCTGGCTGCAGTTTCTGCCAGCCCCACAGCACAAGCCCAGGTCTTGTTGCTCTCCAGCCTGACCAGACCCCCCCTTGCCCGATTCCAAAAAGCTCTGCCTTGCAGCCATGACTTCACACGCCACTCAGCGTTTCTATTTTTAAGAAAGCCTTAATGGTCCAAAGAGGCAACGCAGTCAGGAAATGAGAACCAACAAGAAGGGGGAAGAGAGAGAGAGACAATATTGACTTTGTGTTTCAGTAAATCCCAGATTTATGATCGAGTGCAGAGTGCTCTGCCTGCCTCCGGTGAGGCTGCAGCGCTTGGCAGCCGACGGCCTGACTCAGCCGCGCCAGGTGAGCATTGCAGGGAAGGCGGTTTGGCCAGCAGGTGGTCTGCAGGGCCCAATGCTGGCAAACAGGTTTGGGAACTGGGGGGGGGCACTGCACTTGGCCCGGCAAGTGTCCACAGCACCTCTACTCCTCCACCGCCATTTCCACTGCTGTGTGCCACGGGGGGGGGGGGGGGGAGAGAGTCCAACACGAGAGACATGGGACTCTACTTCCTAGTTTCCGTGCAGGCAAGTTGATGCCTCACTTCAAAAAGCAAGTCTGTTGCAAGGAATTCTGGGATCAAAATGGGGCCTCGTTAAAACCCTGAGGAGAGTCAAATTCCTGGCTTCTCTGCTACTGCATTACCCTTTTCCCAAGCTTTGGCTTTTCTCAGCGTGTTTTTATTGTAATATGTTCTTGTTTGAGGCATCGATGATTTAAAAAAATAAATAAAGTGAACACTAGGCTTTCCAGTGAGAAAACTGGGAAGCAGAGCCTAAGCTGGCTGTTCCCTGCACTTTCCATGACGCCCTCGTGCCCAGTGTACCTGGATACCTAGTTATTGGCGTTCTGCAGGACCACTTTGGGGAGCTCACCCCAAAGCTTCGGGGTGCACAGAGACCCGGCTTTTGTGGAAAGCGAGCCAGGAGCCAAGCCTCTTTCCAGAGGATCGAGTGCTAGGCAGAAAAACCTTCGCGCTCATTCCGCCTTGCAAGACCCACCTTCTTTGTCGTTCCCTGACCAGGAGTACTTCTGGAATGACTTGTTGGACGGGAGGGGGTCCATTTCCAGCACCTTGTAAATCTGGCCAAAAGCTGACAGTCTCAGCGCGTGCTGCAGAAATGCATGTGAGGAAGGGAGGAGGGTTACTGGAGGACTTGACCCCCACAGACGGGGATCAGGGTGTCCGAGAGCCTCCCTCTGCGGTCTGGGCCTGCCTGCGCACTTTCGGAGAGCCCTGTTCTGTCTGAAGAACGGCAGGTGAAGATGAGCGTGGCACCCAAGGAAGCCCCAACTTCGTACACGTTTTCGTGGACTGGGGGGAGCCACTTTTCTACTGCCCATTTGTGCCCTCTTGTGGGTCATCCCTTGTGCCGATCCTGTAGCCAGATGTGTTTTTATCTTGCCGTCATTGTCACCTCCAGCAGCCCCTCCCTGGACTTCTAAGGATCCAAGTCCACACATGCACGATTCTCCCAAGCCCCTGGGCTGCACAGTCCCCTCTTACCTGGGCACTGTGGGTAATGGCTTCTCTTTGTTGAACAGTCAGATTGGACAAGGCATCTGTCGGCTCCCGCTCGCAGGGGTCGTGCACCCCAGGCCCACCTGCGGGGCAAGAAAACAAGACAATTCGGGTCACTGTGCTGGTCAGAGGATGAGGAGCATCCGACTGCAGCATCAAAACGACATGCCCCCCCAAAGCAAAACATTTCTGGAGCTCCCGACAGAGACCCGTTTCTCTTGGCCTTTAGACCTCCATTCCAAACTTACAAATGATTCCTTTGCTGCCGAACCATTGGCTGGTTTTAGCGATTGTGTTTTATGCAGTTCCTTGAGGAATGATTTATAAAGTTATTGCAATGGCTTTAAATCTCGCCATCCATCTTGACTGCCCCAATGGAGAAAGTGGGGAGGGGTGTGTGGGTGTGTGTGTGGGTGTGTGTGTGTGTGTGAGAGAGAGAGAGAGAGAGACAGACTGAATGAACAAAAGGAGAGGTAAAGAAAGGTGTGCACCAAACAGCCCAGCCCAATCGGCTTTTCCCCCAGTGAGACTGGACCTTGAGCGATGGCACTTTGCCTTCCTCCTCCCCCCCCCCCCCGCCCGTTCCCATGAGTCAGGAAACACATCCTAGACTTGCAGGACTTGGAAAGAAGCTGGCAAAGTCACAAACTGGCCAAGCTGAAGGGGCACCTGCAGCGAGCCCCAGAAGATGCCCTTACTAACCAGGTAGCAGGATTCCTGATGCCAAACACTCCATCACTCGCCTCAGAGCCTCGCCGGCACCCAGCGGTCTATTGCACGTGCCGATGGCTTTCTCGCAAAGGAGCTCCAGTGGCTAGAAGACAAGCAAACTACCGTCAGCCCGCACATCGCCGGCGGGGAAAGGCATGTCCAGCCACTGCTTCTGTACTGGGTTTGTAATGTCAGCTGTGCCACAAGGAATGGGAGGGCCGCTGCGGTGCTGCAGCCTTGGGGGATTTGCTTATTATGACATCTGCATACAGGGCAGGTGTGTGTGTGGGGTAGACAGCTTGTATGGAACTATTGGGGCAAGCGCTCAGTTGGGTTGAATGCTTGATGGCCGATATGATGGAGAGTGACTGTCTGAACCACGCCTATAAATATTCATGCAAACATCACTTATAGAAACACAGACAGAGCCGCAGCTGAACTTGACATTTACGTTACTGATGGTCGCTGCGCTTCTTTATGCGTGTTTTAGGTGGACAGGCCAGCTGGAGAGGAGATGGAGCTGAGAGACAACTGCTTCCACCCAAGCTCTGTGGGAAAGGATGGGAGCGACACCAACTTCCATTCGCTCCCATGGAGAAATCCCCAAATGGATCACGCCCGGTGTAGGCAACAGAATCCATTTCTGATGGGGCAGTTCTGGTCCTTTCGTAAGTACGCCAACAGCCCACGCAAGGGAAGCGACCCAGCTGAGGAGCAGTTTTCTCAAGCAAATCCCCCAAGGCACTGAGCACCATATAGGAAAAAAGGCTCTCCTGTAAATTTTGGAATTAAGGGGTGGGTATTTGCGTATTCCAAAGTGATATGGTCAATTCCCTCCGGCACCCTCCTTTCTCCCCAAGGTGGTGGCGTAACTATCCACCACAGCTGCTCTCTTCCGCCCCGCCACGACTTACCCATCCTTTCAGCGGCGCCCACGTGGGGACTCGGTTGCACAAATCTCGCAGAATACGTAGCACAATTACACAAGACTTTAGTCCATTTGCCCTGGCCTAAAACAAACAGAACTGTTCCAATCCACCTGTACAAATCCTGAGTTGAACAATTTTTTAAACAACTTAAAAAATTTTTTAAAGGTGTTCAGAGCTTTGGGGAGCAGGCTCTTTTAAAAAAATTACTAGGTTTGCATTATAAATAAAATCAAAACTCATGCAAAAACCACAACAAAAAGAAGTTTTCCAAAAAAAGGGAAAGAGGGGAATTGTGTTTTTTTTTTTTAATTTAACAGAAAGCAAGCTTAAAAAGCAAGAAGCTGAATGAAGCTGAATGAAGACATAGCTGCACAACCACACCAGATCAGCCGTCTCATAATCTACCATCAACACTGGAGAAACCAGTGAACAAATGTCTGCAAATACTCAGCCGTCAAGGAGAGGAAGGGACTGGGAAAACTAAAAACTCAGGAAGGAGGCACTTCAGATGAGAAAAACAAAAAGGCACCTGGGTAAGGCTATGATAAGGTAAGAACGAAAAGCCAACCTGGAACCATTTGGCGTGTCGCAGAGACGCCAAAGCATCAAGGCATTTCTGCCTGTCCAGTAAGTCCGGAGGGTCTTTCAGCGGAACACTGTCTACTGGGAAAATGGGAATACAAGAAAACAAAAAGAGACAGACACAATTTGACCAAGGGGCTTCTGTCACAAGTACACTTAACAGCGGCAACATGGGGGGAAGGGGTTAATAAGAGTCCCAGAAGTTGCATTTTCCCTCCCTAATTTTTTTTTTACCCAATTGCTTTTCTTTCTTTCTTTTTCCTAATGGTAGCAAATATGCAATAAAACGAACATAACAGAGGCAGTCAATCTGGGATCTTATTAAAAAAAAGTAACACGTTTTGGGGAGGAGAGGACAATACGAAGTGTGGCGTTTTGTCTCATCTCTGCCAGTTGCAATGGCTGTCGCAGTAAGAAAGGAAGAACAAAACACATCAGCCAGCAGAAAACCTTCCAAATGTCTGGCAGCATTTTGTTGCCTAGGAATGGGGGGTTGGGGTTGGGGGGGAGGGGGCAGATTGCTCTCTTTGGATATGGTGCTAATTATTTGGCTCCGTTTGGAGTGTCCAATCATATCCTAAAGGGTTCTCTCAGCCCCCCCTTCCAATTTTGGGAAGAACATCTCACAACAAGGATCAGATACCGCCATGAAAATCCCAGGGGCCAAGATGCCCCAGCCACTTAGAAACCTGACAGTGGTAGCAATTTGAGGAACCTGAAACATGTTCTCAGCCAGGGCTATTACCTGGAAGCAGTCAGAATTTGGCCAGACAGCAAGCACAGTCTCCATGGAAGTTTACCCTGTTTTCAGAGCTCCTTTTTAAAATAAGCAAATGGACATTTTTGCATACAGCACGTGGGTTTTCAAGAGAAGTTCTGGCTACTCTGGACAAATCACCTAAGTTTTTAACCCACTGGAAACATAGGGGATAGCCGCTGCCTAGGCCTTGGAAGAGAGGGAGAGGCCCATACCAGCACTGAATGGAAAGCTTACCATAACTGGAAAGAGGGCAATTAAGGATGGAGACTTGCAAGATCATGCCTGGGTTGAAAAAAGGGAAGTTTTCTCCCTCTCTCACAGTGCTAGAACCAGGCTGGAAACTGACAGATGGGAGATTCAAGACAGGCTAAGGAGGGGCTTCTTCACACAGAGCGTAATTAGTCTGTGGGAATCATTGATATCAGATAAGGAGATGTACCAAGGGGATCACACTGGACACGTTCACGAGGGACCAGTGGGCCAACATGGCTGCTACTATAAGTCATGATGGCTATGCACTACCGCTGGGTTCAGAGGGGCGTATTCCTATGAATAGCAGCTGCAAGGAAGCTACGGAGGGAGAGAAGCCTGCCTTCCTATCCTGCTGCTTGGGCAGTGTGGGAACCCAGGATGCTGGGCAAGACTGCCTCCTTTGGCCTGACCCAACTTCGCGCTTATGAATTTCAGAGCACCTTCCTTGCATGCAGGACGCCCCGCATTCAGTATCCTGGTATCTCCACTTAACAGGATCTTTAGGAAAGGTTCTCTCTTCCTGAGGCCCTGGGTAGCAGCTGCCAATCAGAGCCGGCCAGGCCAGACTCGGCTCCCTATGCTTAGTGCAAAACGCAGAAAACTTTGGCAGGGCTGAGCTATGCTGCTGAAAAGCACATGTAATTGTTTGAGTTCCAGCAGAACTCTCTTCTAACAGCTGGACAAAAGGCAAATCGGAAGCCTGCGTGTCCCGTCTCACTGGTAGCATGCAGCTGGCTTGACAGAGCGCCAGATGTCCTAGGAATTCTGTTTCTTGTCACTCTGGAAATAATTACCTAGAAATAACACCTTTTTCTACTTGCATTGGCGTAAACGTCCACTAGGAAAATGTGGTGGGGTTTCCAGCCATCTTACCCTTCCCATTAAGGTCCACCTTTGAGAAACATGCTTCTACCGAAACAGTCAACATGCAGCGGTATAAGAAATATAAGCAGTATCTGAGCCTCAGGGAGAATGCTGAGCTGTCTTGGTTTGGAGCTATCAAGCTCTGGCACTGACAAAAAGAGCCACAAAGCGCCACAAAGTTATTGTCCAACCCCGATAAACTTTGCAGCAGATATTTGCATTGTTTTCTCATGACCCTCGACAACAGAATTGCAACAAGAAGGTTCATCCATGCTACTCCCAATAAAGCTGCAAAGTCGTAGATAGGATTAGTTGCTGAGTAGTTTACAAAAACAGAAAAAAAGTTGCTTTGGAGTGCATTTTAGGTGGGTTTTTTGCTCCCAATGTTTGTCAGTGACCTTTAGTCATTGCCTGAGAGAGAACAGTGCCATTTTCATTCTGCGATGATGAACCAGGATCTTTCGTATGAAACAAAGAACATTTTGACGTGTGGGGTACAATAGAAACATCTGCTTCAAGATCATGCGTTTGTACAAAAAAAAATTAGCAACCATCAATGAGTGAGTAAGACTCTCCTGAAGAAGTTAGGAAAACACAAGAAAAGATTGACCAGCTGCAATGCAGAGACCACGTGGCCCCACCTTGCAAGGAAATCAGGCAACCGGGTAACCATTAACACAGTCGGCAAAGCAAGCGCAATCTGGGGGGGGGGGGTGTTTCCACACATGAGGAATTTGCTCAGGTTAGAAGAGATTCTCTGTGCTTTAATGTGTTACCCGGAGGAAGATAACCACCGACACCACAAGTGCCGGCGAAGGCTTCCACGGTGCTCGTTCCATGTTAAAATGTGAAACGTCAGGAAGGCCTTTGAGAGCAGTCAGGTTGCCGAGAAGGTCGACCTTTGTGTTTTCTCAAGGCAGATCTCCCTGCCGTTGCAGGCAGTCAATATGTGAGAATATCAAAGGGGAACGAAAGATGGAAAGGAGAGAGGCAGCATGGAGGGGTGGGCGGCTGTCAGAATCAGGGCAATGATTTGGCCACCTTCGTTCATGCTCTGACCGTCAATTATAAAACAAACTGGCCTCTGTGTGCGATTTAGCAAGTACGGAATGCTGAACAGCAGGTGGGGACAAGAAAGGCCTAGAAGGCAACTGGAGTGGAAGACCGCCCCACGCAGGCCTGTCCTCCAGAGCTCGCTTTCCCTGCCCGGTGCTCCTTCTTGCCAGTTATGGCATTTGCATTCACTCACACGCACACAGGCGGGAGCCAAGCTGGGGCTCAGCATTGCTGGGCAGATCAAACTGTCCCACATAGCCTCCACTTGCCCAATTCACTTTGCATCCTGCCCTGGTTTATATGTAGGCTTACCATCGTCCCGGAATCGAGGCAGGCTTCGGCCTAGACCGAGCCCGAGCAGCTCCCAAGGATGTACTACGGTTGGCCAACGGGGGTTCCAGCTTCGGTCGCGTCGTCGACCGGAAGTTCCGGAAGCCCATTGCCCAGCTGCAGTGCATCCTTGGGAGCTGCTCAGGCTCGGACTAGGCCGAAGCCTGCCTCGATTCCGGGACGATGGTAAGCCTATTTATATGCACACTTATCCCAAAAAGGAAAAGAGGAAGGTCACGGGCTCCTGGTTCTCACCAGGGTGTCATCTCCTCTCTTTCAGCTACCTCCAAGCTCCGTCAAGGACTGAACTGAGTTTGGGGGCTGTTGCCCTGGGATAATCCACAGTGCAACAGGACCTCATAAGGTTCTCTCTATTCCACTTTTCTCCTCCACCCGGGGGGAGGAGGGAGGGGATTCAAGACAGCTCACAAACCCAAAACAATAAAACCAAATTAACAATATGTAACTATGATTCTCTGCTTAACAATATGCAAGGAGTTGTTCTCTGCTGCCCCAGAAAGCAGAACTAGATCCAATGCCCTTACGCTGCAGGACAGGAGATTTCGGTTGGACATCAGGAAGAAATTGTTAACGGTTAGAGCAATTTGACAATGGAACCGATCACCAGAGAAGCGGTGGGTTCTCCTCAGCTGGAGGTCGTCAAGCAGAGGTTTGATGGGCACCTTTTGGGGATGCTCCAGAGTAGATGCTCCTGCTTCTAGCAAGGGTTGGACTAGATGGCCTTGGGGGCCACTCAAACTCTAGGATTCCAACTAAAAAGGCAGAAGTCAGCAGCCAATTGAAAACCAAACCAGTGGGGCATGTCTAAGTTATACAAAATACCTAGCAGAACAGGAACGTTTTCACATTCCTGAGAAAACCAGACAAGGTGGGGGACTGTAAGGACATCCTCCAGCAGGGAATTCCACCAGGTGGAGAGAACTGCTCTCCCATGCATCACTGCCAAATTTGCTTCAATAATGACAGTTATGTGCAGGAGATCCTCTCCAGATGGTCTCAGGGGACAGACAGAATCACACGGAAGAGACTATCCATTTGGGGAGTTTGGAGGGAAGGAACATTATGGAGCATGGAGAGGTGTGTAAACACAGTTCCAGCTATTAAAAACGGGGCAAGTGGCAGGGAGATCAATGAAAAGCCAATCATTGCAGCGAGGAGAAAAGTATCCAGCAAATTACAGACAGCATTTCAAAATGTAGACTTCAAGAAAAAGTCTTGAAGAGCTCATTTCCGATAAGACCGATTCATCTGTGGCGTGATTCAGAAAAGGAAGGGTGGAAGGGACGCGATACAAGAGCCAAGTTCTGCTGCCAATTGGAACGCGTTTATCTTTTGGAGAACGGACACTATAAATCAGAAGGCTAACTTGTGAAATCTTTTTTTTTTTTTTTAAAGAAAACTGACGGTCAGGGCATGAAGCTACAGACAGCAGATCCTGACATGCCAAAAGCCGCTCCCCCCACCACCCCCCATGCAGGAGCTGTGCTCATTTGGTTAGAAGAGATTAGTTGACCCATCAAACCAGACTGCGGAAAAGCTTGGCCAGTTCTTCAGGCTCGCTCCGGCAGCTGGAGAAGCCGAGACTGTAAAGAGCAGAGCATGGAGATACTGGAAGAAGCCAACCGGGCCACCAACGTTCACTGCCATGGTCCCATTTTCCCCCTTGGCACCACGAAACCCTCTGCATCAGCCCTCCGGTTTCAAACCCTGACACTTCCTGTTCTCCAACCTGTAGAGACTCCCTCCTGGTTCCCACTGCTCAGCTCAACCTCATTCCGCTACACTTCCTTTCCACACCTTTTTCTCACAAGTTGAAGGACGAAGGGGGAGGGGAGGGTTGGTTCCCCATCCAAGAAAAATCAAGGCAACAGCCGTACAGGGAGAAAGCCAACATCTCCCCATCCCTAAATCCAGGTATTTATTCCTGGCTTGTTTGGAGCATTCCAATAGCCCTGGTTTATTAAAGAATTAATGCTCCTTGAGAAAAGAAAAAGATTATCCTCAAAATACACTAGGAATTTTAAAGAATGGCTTTTTCTTTCCCCCCTGTATTACTGTTTCCTCAGGTTTTTCGGAACCTTTTCAGAGTTCAGCCTTTTTCTAGCCTTGATCCCCACCCACCCCCTCTGCCCTTTCAGTCCTTGGTTGTGGGTGAAGCAGGGATTCTGACACACACACACACACACAGAGCACATTGTGAGTGCAGAACCAGCAGGCAGAATTTATTCCAGCTAAATTAAATGCAAAAGTACAAGAGTACGGAAGCCCACGCGTTCCAGCTGGCCTTGGTAGCCAACAATCCTTTCTGGAAGCAGGCGAGCCTCAGCCTTTTCTCTTCCTGCTCCCACAGAGGCAAAGCAAGCCCACTACCCCGCAAGGGGGCTCTGTGCGCGTGTCCCTCCCCTCCCGGCGAGCAGCACACACAGCCTGGTGCCACTTTGAAAGAGGCACTCTTTGCCTCCCTGCACTGCCGGTGACTGAAGCAAGTGACGCCTGGAGGTTTGTGATGCTGGTCGCCAGAATTACGCTGCTGGCTGCCACTGGCAACTGCATTTGTGGCTCTCCCCCGACCCCTGCAAAGGTGCGATCCTGGGCACATCACGTCAAGGCTAGCACTTCTGGACAGATGCTGCCAGACAGGTGTTGACCCAGGTGTACCTACAGTTGGAGAGTGTACAAGGCAGCTTCCTAAACTTGGTCCTGCTGCAGCAGTGACTTCATGGCCGTTTCCACTATTTTAAACTACACTATTGTCTGCCCTGAGTCTACAAGGCAAAAAAAAGCAGGATATAGGCCTCCCAAAAAGAAGACATTCTCCCCGCACTCTCTCCCAGCTTGACAGCATCTCCCATGTCCGAGGCCGTCTACTCCTGGTCAACCCACCTCTTGCCAAAAGAGCCTCCCGAGCACCACAAGCAGAAACCCCCCCCCCCCAGACTGGTGCCCTGCCCCACCCCACACGAGGAAGAGGGAAACTGACCAAGATTTCTCGCAGTGCTGGTGGTTTAATGTGGGGGGTGGGAAGAGAAAAAAGGGGAGACAGGGGCATGTGTGGCAGGTCCAGCAATGGAGAGAGAGCAACCAGGAGGGGGCGGGTCGGGGGTTCCTCGCCCACTCGGGGGTCCAGATGCCTCGACTGTCATGACAGAGTGGCACCAGTTGGTCAACGGTCTAATGTCAAGAGCTAAATGGGGGGAGTGGGGGTGGGAGAAATAGTATGGGAAGCAGAGGCAGAAGTTACCAGCACAAAGATTTTTTTTTTTTGGCTTTTTAAAAAAAATGGAAAAAAGGGAGGAGGGAAGGGGAAGCCTGATCATCACACTTGGTTGCATTGCTGGCTTTCCTTTAACACTGAGGAAATTATCCTCTGCCGATGCCTTTTCTTGAGGCTGAGTAGCAAGAGTGCAAACGGGTAACAGGAGAAGGGGAGGAATTGGGGGCGTCGAGTTTCACGGAAGACAGAGGACAGCCAGAACGCCATGTGCAGCGGTACAAGTGCAGAGTTTCAGCTGCAACTTCAGCTCTGGCCTGCTCATGGGGGCCTTTGCTTAAAAGACAAACACATCCATCATTAGTGGGGGGGGGCTCTAGCAGAGGAACCTCCACCCCACCCACTTGTCTCCACACTGGCGAGTGCAGGGGCAAGTGTGGGTGTGCGCTCTCGGCAGAGGCCGTTCAGACACACTCCAGCTACTCAAGATAGTCTTTAGCCAGAAGCTAAACCTGTACGGAATTTCCTGTTAACCGATAGCAAAGCTGAACCAAGGCCAGAACACCAGGTCTTGATCGGTGTGCCTGCATCCAGGCTGCCCTCGGGACAAAAAACACAGACCTCCATTTTCTAAAAGTGACTTCAGAGCAAGCCTATAAAAAAAAAAAGAGAGAGGGGCTGACCTGCCTTTCTACCCCTCCCTTAGCACCCACTGAAAGGAGGGGACGGGGCTCAATGACGCAGTCCTGGAGCGGGGGGGGGGGGGGGAGAAGAGGCCATCATGTCCCACCACCACTGCCCAGGCCAGGGGCATCCACAGGATTTTGTTCTGAGGCAGAGCCACCCCTGCCTTGCCCACAGAAGGCCTCAGGTAGGGCTGGGAAAGGAACCCTGGAGAGCCGCTGCCAGCCTGTGCGGACGTTTCTGAGCTAGCTGGACCAAGGGTCTGACTCTGCAGAAGGCAGCCTTGCATGTTCATAGGGGTGGGTAATTCTTGCTTTAACACCCCCCTTGAGAAGAATACGTGTTGGGATGTAAAATGCCAGGCTTGCCTACAGTTCGAGGAGGATGGGCCACAGCTCAGTGGAAAGTACACAGGATGTTCCAGGCCCACCTCCAGTTCAAGGAGCTCAGACAGCGAGTGCTGGGAAAGGTCTCTCTCTTCCCAAGACCCCAGAGCACTGCTGGCTGCCAGCAGAGCCAACACTATGCTAGTTAGAGCAAGGGGTCCAAAACCCAGGGTGCCACCTAGACTGAGCGGGGGGGGCACATGTCAGGGGACGGAAAAAGGTCCCTTATATATGGAGCTGGGGAGGGGAGTGAGGATACTCGTGGTGAAGCCATCAGAAGAGACACCACAAGACACCCTGTGCAATTTAACACAACTCACTCTCGAGTCCAGTGGGTCTCTTCTTCCCCAGTTGTGCCAAAAAGGAGCCTCTTCCAGAACTAAGAATTGACTGACTGGCCTCCAATGGGGAAAGGAGAATCAGCTATCTCCCCCCCCCCCCCCCCCGAGTGATGGAGCTCTCTGCCAGGAAGGCCAAAGTGTTGCTCCTCTTCTCAACAAGCAGAAGCAGCTAGCAGCCGCGCTCTCGTGCAGCTCACTTCCGGCAAGGCAGGAGACATTCCTAGTGGAAATGGGGCCACTCAGAACCCTGTATGCCCCCCCACCTCGCAACAGAAGTTAATGGAGGTTTGCTGGTGACACAACAAGGACAGGACCTGCGCATCGTGAGGAGGAAAATATTAGCACAACCGGGTAAAACAGGAGGAGAAGCTCTCATCTCAATACCTCCGTCCTTCTTCTCAGCTTCGTCCCGGATTAAGGGGGAGGTTAGGGTCACCTTGAGCGTTAGCGGAAGCTCCTTTGTGCTACGGATGACGATGGCTGCCTCGTTGACGTGACGCTCAATGTGGTAATTTTCTTCTGTGAGTTTCTGGAATAGTTCAGAATAGTTCTGCTGCGTCACTGAGAAAACCACAGGCCCAGAATACAAAAACACAACAGGAAAACGGCATCCGAGCACGTAAATAATAGATCGCTTCCTAGAAACTGCGGCTTTAAAAAGCAACCTGAACGCTTTTTTTTGGTATATGTATACATGAGCATATATAAATAAAGGATTTGAATCACTTTGTTAAACTTGTACTGTATATATAATACATGTTGATAGAAGTATATATACTTATTTGAGCAGGTGCAGAAGGGGAAGAATGCGAGCATGCCTCAAACCCTCAGGCCTACACAACCCGCCATCGTCACCCATGAAATCCAGAGAACTAAAGACAACCTCCCTGGAAGCCCCGCCACGGTGTTCAAAGAAGCCCACCGTCTTGCAGAGCCATTCACCGCCACCACGGGAGCGTCCCATTTTGGCTCACCTGGATTTGGATGGGAAGATTGTCTTTGACAAGAGATAACAAGGTCTCCGTGGGCTTCTCTTTGCACATCAGCACCAGCTCCAGGTCCATGTCGTCTTTTATCAGCAAACCCTTGGCCACCAAGCCGATCCGCATCACCCCACACAAGACCCGGCCACCCTGGTCCCTGGATGCGAAAAAGAGAAACACACGTGCTTTTTTTCCTGAATAATTGCACCGATACTTTGCATGCTCTGGAGAGGAAAAAAACACCCCACAGTCTGCTTCGAACTCTTAGCCCAAGGCCACACATTCATCACAGCCTTCCTGAGTTATGCAACGAAGGTAGATGGCTGCAGAAGTGGGTGGTGAGAGAAGGCAGCCGTGAACTGTCACACAACCGGCCCCTCCTCCAAAGGGCTCGGGCGGCATAGGTGGTTCCGCCTGCAGCCCCCCGCCAGTAACCTCCATGCTTTCCAATGACTAACTCATTTTTCATCATGTAATTAACTCAGTTCTTGACTGCTGGACACATTCAACTTTGTGCATGGACACTGACAAAACCAAGCTAAAGACATCTGAAGACAACTGACGTTTTTTGGACTCCAAGTTCCTGGAGATGCCTGCCTGGCACAGCCACGTGCCAGGCACGTGGCCCAGGCTCCTTTAACGCTAAGAGATGGGAGCAAAGACACACTCCCTTGAACATCAGTCCAGGGGTGGTTTTGCCCAAGGGGACAGACTGAGCCTCCCGGCACGAAGCCGCCAGCTATAGTTCAGACGGACTCTCCTCTAGCTTAGAAAGGCCTGAGTCATGGCCAAGGACATCCCATTTCCCTGCCAGAGCCCTGAGGAAAATACAAGTTCCACAGACTCAACCCCTAACTGGGGATGGCCAAATACTTCAAATAGTTAGGCATGGGAGCAGTTCTCCAGCCCTGCTAGTGGAGCCAGGGCTGTGAATATTCTAAGACCAAGCCGCAGCATGCAAGTTCTGGGCGCAGAACTCAGCACGTTTCTAAAGTCCTAGATGCTTCGCGAAGATGTGCTGAGCTGTGTGGTCACCATTCCGGAAGAGAGCAGCTGAACGTGGAGCAGCAGCGCTCTCCCAAGTTCCGGCACCAGCGAAATTGTTTGTTGTTCATCTTTTGAGGGGGCAGGTATGCGGAGCTACTGCAGCCACCAATTGGATGAGAGGGCAGGATGAAAGGGGTTGTCAATCAGTCGGAACTCACTTGAGTCTCTGATTTCTCTTGGATCCATTTCTCCTTCTCACAAAAGTTAGCAAGATGAATTCTATTTCTGGCACAAATTGATTTGTTAGTTTTCTCTCCTTCCTGCCCCTCTCTCTCTCTTCTCTCGTGTATCGGACCGCACTTGTGCTTAGCGGATCACCGCTGCGCTTTCTAAGAAGTCAGGACAACAGGAGGGACTATTCGCTGGGAGACACTCATGGGGACGAGTTCAGCGTGTGGAGGCAAGCAGCCAGGCACCTATGCTCGCTCGCCTCCGCGACGGAAATTGTGCTGTGTGGGTCGGCCTTCAAGGGGAATGCATACAGGCAATGCCTGGTGAAACGTATCAGCTATTAAGGCTACTTAACATTTGTACAGCGCTTTGAGGGTGGATAGAAAGTAGGACAGATATTTAAATAAATAAAACATACACCAACCGCCTTACACAGAGGCAGATGGCTGGTGTTTCATCTAATCCAGTCCTGTTCATTCTGACTGGCAGAGGCTCCCTGGAGTCTCAGGCGAAGGCCTTTGTCATAATTAGCTGCCTGATCGTTTTAGCTGGAACTGTAGGGGACGGGACTTTACACATGCAAAGCAAGGGCTCTACCACTTCTCAAAATGTCTGAGAAATGATGGCAGAGAGCGCACATATGCAGCTCTGCTCAGAGATACAAACACACACACACACACACACACACACACACACACACACACACACACACACACACACACACACTTGATCTCTTCTCTCAAAAAATGTGGGCCAAGTGGAGAAAAGGCATCTGATGCCTCACAAAGGGAGAGCTACACAGCCAGGGGGCAGGATCTGTCACCTCGCTGGTTTCTGCAAACAGACGAAAACTCGCTGTGTCCTGCTTCCACTGCTCAAAGGCGTCTTCCAATCGCGCCATATTTTCTGCTCTGCAGAAGGCAGGACATGAATGTTCCCTGTCTTTTCAGGATGGCAAGCTAAGCTCAGCCAAAGAAGAAACTCAACCCACGGAACAAGCTTTTCATCGCAAAGCCCTGCTGAAGGAGAAACGAGCAAGGCAGGTGGGGGAAAGAGCAGGCAGGCAGGCAGCACACAGTGACACAGCCCTGACAGGCAACACCTGGCCTGGATGCCTGCTACTGCGCAGCCAAGCAGTTCTTTGTGAGAACATCTGGACGTGGTGCTTGTGCACAAAAGAGTTTGCCCTAAATTTAGAACAAGCTCATGAAAAATCCAGCACAGAAAAACCAGGAAGGGAAGACGAGAGAGACGCCAGACTGCTGGAGTATCTCAACAGCACTTCATGCAAGCCAAGAGCCTCCCTAAAAGCGCTGGTCTTAAAAATGGCAATCAGGCCCCATTTATTCCCTTTCCAAGAGGACGGAGGGAAAACGCAGCCTGGGAGATGCTGATGGGCCGTCAAGAGGAAGAGCCTGGGCAGGAAACGGACCCCGTGATGTCCCCTGACAAAACTGACCAAGTGCCCCCGGGAAGTTTACCTGCTCCCTGTTATTACCTGGGCAGTCGCGTCAGTTCAAAGCCATTTACTGCTTAATGTCATGCTAAAATATGCATGGATTTATAATAGCCCTGTACAACTCCAACTCTCCTCACAACACATCATTACCTGACCCGATGCGAGAAGGTGTCAGGAAGAGAGAAGTCAGGTGGGATAAATATTTAAATTGGCTGCTAGAAGAGGAGGAGGGGGGTCTGGTGAACAGCAGAGCGGTTTATTCTGCTCTGAACTCTGAGCTTGCTTGCAGTGATTCTGTGCAAGACAGAAACCTTGCAGCGATCTCAGGGTGAGCAGCTTGGCCTCTGGGAGTAGGGGAACTTGTTCCTTCCCTTCCATTTGTAGCCTGCCTTCTTCCAGGGATCCAGGGCAGGGCAACGCCTTGTCCTCCAAAGACCCACTGGTTTGTCATCTAAACCCGACGTGACCCCACAGAAAGACAAGTCCTATAGCCAGGGTTTGATTTCCAGTACGAGAGGTTCTGGGGCTCAAGCCTGCTCTATAAGTGCCACAGACCTGAACTGAGCAAGTGTGACGGGCAGTTGAGATACACAGCAGTCAAGGATGAGTGGACTGAAGTTCACGAAAGTTTATTCGGAAACAAACTGGTCAGCCTTTAAAGTGCTACAGGGCCCGGCTGGTTTTGCTGGAAACAATCAGCGTGGCTCCCTCTCTGGCAGTGAACACAAGGCACTCTGCAGACATTCAAGGAGTCCTCTTCTGGTCTGGGCAGGTGGAAAAGGTCTGCCATGTAATTATTTACTCACTGCTCGCATTTGCAAGCCACCTTTCTGTTGCTGCTCTCTTAAGCATTCAAGCAGAGGCAGGCCAGGCACCCACAGTTCCGAAAGGTGCTAGATTCCCCCCACCCCCACACTGGACAGCAGGGAGGAAGAAGTACTCGTGTGAATCTTGCACGGGCAACTTCTCCCTCCCGGCACCACTGCTGTCCAGGGACAGCACTGTGCTCTCGGATCAGAATGTTTGGGAGCAGGTAAGCAAGCAAGCTGGAGGGGGGGGGGAGGGAGGGAAAGATGAGCGGGGTGGCAGCTGGGAAGCCTCCCTTTTAAGCTGCGTAGCCATGCAGCTCAAAGCCCTGGGAAACTGAGCTCTTGGAGCAGGAAGTCTGGAGATAAGATGTCATCACAGTGCGTCCGTAAACATCTCAGGGCTCTGTTGAGGTGGCTGAAGTGGGTGTCAATGGGCAATTTTCACAATGGCGAGAGGTGAAAAGCGGTGTGCCCCAAGGATCGGTCTTGGGACCGGTGCTTTTCAACTTGTTCATAAATGACCTGGAGTTGGGGATAAGCAGTGAGGTGGCCAAGTTTGCGAATGACACTAAACTTTTCCGGGTGGTGAAGACCAGCAGGGATTGTGAAGAGCTCCAGAAGGATCTCTCCAAGCTGGGAGAATGGGCAGCAAAATGGCAGATGCGCTTCAATGTAAGTAAGTGTAAAGTGATGCACATTGGGGCAAGAAATCAAAACTTCACATACACGCTCATGGGTTCTGAGTTATCTGTGACGGATCAAGAGAGAGATCTTGGGGTGCTGGTGGACAGGTCGATGAAAGTGTCGACCCAGTGTGCAGCGGCTGTGAAGAAGGCCAATTCCATGCTTGGGATCATTAAAAAAGGGATTGAGAATAAAATGGCCAATATTACCGTATTTTTCGCTCCATAGGATGCATCGGATCATAGGACGCATGCATCCTATGGAGCAAAAAATAGGGAAAAAAATGTTTCTTTAAATAAAAATAAAAAATAATAAAAAATGTAAAGAAAAATACACTTACCAGGGCTTCGGGGAGGCCTGCGCGAGCCTCTGCAGGCCTCCCCGATCTTCATTTCGGCAAAAAAACGGCCATTTCCTGCCATTTCCAGTTTTCGTGAACCAGAAATGGCCGAAAACGGCCGTTTTTTGCCGAAATGAAGATTGGGGAGGCCTGTGCGAGCCTCTGCAGGCCTCCCCGAAGCCCCGGTAAGTATTTTTTCCTCTTTTTTTTTTTTGGATTCGCTCCATAAGACGCAGGCTTTCCCCCATTTTTGGGGGGGGGAAGTGCGTCTTATGGAGCGAAAAATACGGTATTATGCCGTTGTACAAATAGATGGTAAGGCCGCATCTGGAGTATTGCGTCCAGTTCTGGTCGCCGCATCTCAAAGTGGAACTTGAAAAGGTGCAAAAGAGAGCAACCAAAATAATTACTGTGCTGGGGCATCTACCTTATGAGGAAAGGCTACAGCGTCTGGGGCTCTTCAGTCTAGAAAAAAGGCAGTTGAGGGGGGACATGATTGAGACATATAAAATTATGCATGGGATGGAGAGAGTGGATAGAGGGAAATTTTTCTCCCTCTCGCACAACACCAGAACCAGGGGACATGCACTAAAATTGAGTGGAGGGAGAGTTAGAATGGACAAAAGAAAATATTTCTTTACCCAGCGTGTAATTCATCTGTGGAACTCCTTGCCACAGGATGTGGTGATGGCACCTGGCCTAGATGCCTTTAAAAAGGGCTTGGACAGATTCATGGAGGAAAAGACCATCACAGGTTACAAGCCATAAGCAACCTCCTGGTTTTAGAAGTAGGTTCTCTCTGTGCCAGGTGCAGGGGAGTGGCAGCAGGAAACAGGTTATCTTGTTGGCTGTGTGTTCCCTGAGGCATCTGGTGGGGCCACTGTGTGATACAGGAAGCTGGACTAGATGGGCCTTTGGCCTGATCCAGCAGGGCTCTTCTTATGTTAAAACAGAAATCATAAGAATGTGGCAGCAAAACCTGTTTTTCATGGAAGAGGTAAAAAGTCTGATAACGTGAAAAGTCTGAAAACGTGAAGCTGAAACGGGACAGTTTTGGCTGTCTGCCAAAAGGTGAGAAGAGCCCAGGCCAGGTAGACCCTCCCTTGGGACAGCCGAAAATGCAAAGGCAATGCCAGGATGTCACTGGCCAAAGCTGTATTTTGAAAGCACCACTAAAATGGGACTGCTAAGAAAATATAGGGGCACCTTTTGGAGTGCAAGCATATCTTCCATTTTAATCCACAAAGCCCCTGTGACCTCCACCCTCCCACCCCTGGCAGAAATTGGGGACACGGGGTCAAAAGGCTTGGCCTTGGAGGAGGCGAAGGAGGTGCAACTCCATCCATGCCAGCAAGACACGAGAGATGGCCTTGCACCAGCACAGCAAGCAAACCACAAAAGGTCCAACATCGACTCCACTGCGACGCTGCAAGCTACCGGCGGACGCTCTTCCCAATGCCAGGCAGGCGCTTTGGGCTGGCGAGGAGGAAGGCGTTTTAAAATATTAATACGTGAACACACGCACCGCTTCAGAGGGTTTAACACGCACGCCGTTAATTACAAGTTGAGCAGGCGGGGTGGGAGGGGAGGGGCCGAAGGCGGAGAAATGGTGCTTTGAGACCACTTAGGCAGCTGTAAGCAAATCAATCTTCCCTTCCAAGTACAGATAATTTGTTTTGCATGATTGCCGCCTCCCCCCATTCATAAGCGCACACTCACACGCTTGACTTTAAGGAGTGCCTGCCGTAGTCCTGAACACGCCCAAGTCCAGCTTTTCAAAACACAAGCCAGTCAGCCAAAGAGCCGCCAGTGGTGCCAGCTGTTTTCCCGAACTGGGGCCAGAAAAGCAGAAAGCAGCACAGTCGCAGGGAGCAGACGCAGACACGCGGCAACAGGTGCTAGTTTGGCACAATCTGTTCACACCTGGCTCTCTCCCTTGGCAGATGTCTCTCTCCCGGCTAGGCCAGGCATGATTTTAAGCATGGTTGCTAACCTGGCACCGCTGCAAGGCCATGTGCTGCTCCAGTTAAAGGAGCTTAAGTTGCGCTAATCCGAGCCCCTGCCAGCAGCGAGGCCCAGCAGCTGAGCAGCAAATGCCACAGACACCCTTCCTAAATGAGTGCCATTTAATCCCACAGCGCTCCCTCTCCCCCCCCCCCCCCCCCGGTAACTGCAGCAGACCCTGCAGTTACACTGAGTCTAAGCAGCAATCCTTAGACCCTGGTCAGCCAACGAGCCTGAGAAAGGCCTGCGGGGCAACTCCATCAAAACCCTGGCCGGGAACCTCTCCGCAGCACTGAGGAAGCAAGGGCCACTGGATTCTCCAAACCGCCACAGAAGCTGAAGAGCAGCACTGCCCGTCTGCCAGGCTGAGCGGCACGTGGGCACGAATAGCCAAGAGAAGCTCAGGCATCACCCCCAGTGGCATAGCTAAACCCCCCCCAGGGGGGCCGTCAACCCCATGTGACGTCACAAGCCCTGCCCGGGGGCATCACAAGCCCCACTCCTTCATTGGATTCAGCGGCAGCGCCGAAAAAAGCACCCACCCACCCCTGACGGTTTTTCCACTGTTTTTTGGCCGTTTGTGGCACAGGCGGGCGAATCCTGTTGCTGCAAACAACCTAAAAGCGGCCGAAAAACCACCGGGGTGTTTTTTCGGCAGCGCCAACAAATTACTGCTGAATCCGGTGGCAATTGCACCCCTTTGCCACGTGCTGCCCCCCCCACACACCCAGGGGCCCACCCACCCCCACGACACCGCTGATCACCCCCACATCTCTGTGAAGCTTCGAGGCCAATTTAACCCTTGGGGGATCCCACTTAGCGCTCATGTGAAGGTCACGAAACCACCACCCCGGGCTCTGGCCGCTTACTTGCTGCCCCCACCACCACCGTCTGTCACTTCTTCTTTGCCGTCTGCGCTGCCCTCCGCCCTGGCGGACTTGCTCCTTTCATCCATCCAATCGGAGACTTGCTTCAGGGCACACTCGACGGTGGAAACCATGTTCTGGACGGCTTCGAGCTCCTCCGGAGACGGGTAAATGGTGGAGTGTTTCATCATCACGTGCCGGTCATCATTGGCAAAAGATCGGATCGATCTCTGTTGAAAGAGAGGCAAGAGAGAAGTGGGAGGAAGATGTTGAAGCAAGCAAGGAGGGCAGAGGCAAGGGAGAATACTAGAGGAGAGAAAGCCACAGCGATTCCTTTGTGGAAGGTGTGGGGGGGGGCTTTCCCAACGCAGCAGGAAGGGGCACTTAGGATGCCCCATTCTCCAAGTGTGTGCTGAACTCTCTCTAAAAGCGACACATTTTATTGTAAGCCTGGTTATCCTCGTCTTCCGCAGACAAGGCACCCAGAATGACTTACATGAAATCAGCAAAAATAGCAAATCGTTACAATGACATTAAGTCTTTCTCAAGCCTGCTTTAGAAAGGGGGGGGACGTGACTCAATCAGGGAAAATTCAGAATAAAATGCTTCTTCACACACTGCAGAATTAACTTTTGAGTGCCACAAGATAAGGCGATGGCAACAGAGAACCTCCATGTTCAGAGGCAGTCTATCCCTGAATATTTGGAAACATGAAACTGCGATGAGCCACTGCTTTCCTGCCCTGCTTGCAGGCCTCCCGTCGGGGCACCTGGCCCTTTGGCACAAAATATATTTTGGAGAAACTGTCAAGCATTGGGGTTGCTTTGGCCCAGGGAGGCAGAGTCAACTCTCTCTGTCGGTACCCTGCAAGGGATTGGGGTGGGGTGGGGAGCAGTGTCCCCGGAGCAGCTAGCTGGCCCACTGGCAGGCGAGTTCCAAGGGTGCATTCCAGGCCACAGCCACGACTTCACCTTGCACAAGTGCAAGGAAGCAGGGGGAGAGAGAGTGCCTGCCGACATTTGGTTATGCAACCCATCCGAGTTCAAGGTCACCCCAGCCGCTCTCGCAACAGCTCGCTGATGCCACTTTTATTAGAAAAGGTTATTTATGAGCCGCCCCTGCATTTGCACTTAATAATTCATGCGCTGCAACCTCCGCGCTCCACGGTTCCGGCGAGGCACCGGTAATAAATCAAAACCGTTTTGCGCTACTCAAGAACGGTGCCAAGCTGCCCCTTAACTTAGCGCTGGTTCACGGCCTCTCCCCACCCCCTGAGAGCTGTTTTAGCATGCCTGCTAGTAGGCCAAGGAAGAGCGAGGAAGCATGAGTGCGCCGCTGGCTCCTGGCCTGGCTTTCTGCCCACTCCTTCAGCAACCAGCAGTCAGGACCTACCATGGCTGGGTAGTGCGTTTCAGCTCCGGTGCCCTTCTTCACCTTTCTCCTTCTCCCTCCTCCTGGGTGTCTTTGCTAGGCACTGTTTCGTCTGACAGAACCTCCTCATAAGCCTCTCAGTCTCTTGACGGCTCAGGAGGTCACGCAGGTGTGATGCTCCAGGAGTCGGACTCGGCAACACACCTGCAAAGCAGAGGTAGAATTATTTTCTTAAGACACACAGGACACAGAGAAATCTGCGGAAATGACACATTACAGGTTGCCGGCAGGGGGAGCGGGCCGGGCCAAGGGAAGCAATCCAGTGTCGTGACATGTCTTGAAAAGCAAATACCTCCACAGAAGGAACCAACTCAGAAGGACCCCTGAAGTTCTCCCCTCTCTGGCTGACAACCTGGAGGGAATGGTGGTCCTAGTAACGGGGCTCACTGGCAGGCCTTTTCAAAGCCCGAAACCTTGGTGCTGCCGTCCCACAGACTTCTCAAACAAGATTAGTTGTTGGCCAAACTTTCTTCAAGGGGCAGTTACTAGGACAAGTCTCAGTACAAGTGAGACTTGTGTTGTGCTGTTGCCCCCATTTTACAGACAGGAAAACTGAGAAACTGACACCCAGCACAACATTTGGCCCCTTGAGAATCTCAGCTTCCATTCTCAAAAATGGCAAACTTTCCAAACAACCCGAGTTTCCCACTGTCGAGCAAAGAGCATAGAAATACATAGCATAATTGGACAGAAGCTCAGAAAACAGAAGGGGAATTTGAACAAGACTTCCAGAAATTAGCACCCTCCAGAACTCCCTGCAACTAAGCTCAGTCTCTATGCCTTCCTTGACACCCACTATTAACACTCCCTTTCAACATTTTATAAACTCTTTACATGCCTGCATTGTGTACAAAGAGTTATGCCAACCAAATCAGCACATAAAAAGGCCGGATTTGTGCATGGCAACACTCTCCTTCCCCAATCAGGCGAGGCACGTCAAAACCAAACTGAGACAGACAATGAAAGAGAGAGAAAATATGTTCTATTCAGTACAATGCTCCCTGGGGCTTTGACGCACAGGACGGGATCCATGCAAGGAGCAGCTGCCCCCATTCACTTCAGTAGTAGTGGGACAAACCATGTGCATGCCTTTCACCTTCTGCGCATGAAGCATTCTCCAACATTAACATGGCAGCTTTTGCGGATACCCAACTGCCTGCACACCACTGAAGTCCCTGCACGCTCCTCCGAGACACCAGATCAAACTTTTGTCTGCGAGTTTGTCACATGCCACACAATCGACTGCCATGAGGAGCCTCCCAGGGGTTTTCACAAATATATGCTGAAGGGCAGGAAACTCTTAAATTGTACCCCCTCAATTCTCCCCCAGAGCATCTCGTCTCTAGGATATCCCTTGCAGTCTTGAATACCAGGACAATGCATTGCTGGGGTGCTTTCCATTGAACGGCCCCCTGCCTTTCTGAGCAAATCAACTTCTGTTGGTGCCAATGCCAGGGCAGGAGGCCTGACTCAAGAGCAGACACAGCAAATTTGGCAGCTGGGCTGCAACAAGGAAATAATTAAACTGCTGCGTCCCGGAGAGCCAGGCGTGCCAAGAGAGCACACAGCAGATCCACCAGATTCATCCTCCAATTAAAAGGGGAAAATGAAAGACAGATTGACACAACTAAACAGATTCAGCAGTGAAGGAGAGGAGCTGCTGGAGGCAGAAACAACCTCCTTCCCCCAGATTCACCGCTTCTGGATAGCATGGGCAAGGCAACGCAAAACTGCATGGGGCAGAGAGGGTAGCTAGAAATGCAGCTTCCAGGAACACATCTGCAGGGATGTGGCAGCAGCAGGAGGCAAAAAATGCTCAGCTCAGTATGTTCAAGGCCGACCTTCTTATCTTCCCTCCCCTTCCCCGGCCCTCCTGATATGCAGACAACACCACAATCCATCCTGCAGAACAGCACATCATCTGGGCCTCCTCCCCTCCCATGTCACTTCTCCCCTCACCTGCCTCTTGGCCCCCGGGCAAAACCTCAGGCTCATACTCTCGCCTGCCTGTCATCTCTCGCCTTGACTCCTTGCCGGCGCCTCTGCACCTTCTGCCATGCTCCTCCTCACACCCCACTACTGGCTCCTGTCTGCTCCCAGACCCACATGGGACCCTCAGCACACAAGGAAGATGCCCTCTCCTGCCCCATGCGCCAAGTCTTAAGCCGTCTTTCTTGCCAGGACAACAAGATGCCCTTAAGAACAAAGGAACGGGCCATTATCCTAGACATGCAAGCAAATGTCTGGTCTCGTGGAATATGTGGCACTCTTTCAAAGGAAGTGAATTGAGGCCACTATTTGCCTGACGCATTGAGCACGTGACCAACACTCAGGGACAGAAGCGTTTCCCACTGGGACAACAGACCTACAGAAGGTGGTCACAGCAAGCTTGCAGCCCAAGTTCAAACCCGACTCCATTCGGCTTTGGCTGAGAACTTGCAACTGCCCCACACAGAAGCTCTACAGACCAAAGTCTGTCCTGCACACAATCCCTGGCTCAGTGGTGGAGCCACCCCACTGAGCATGCAGAGGTCCCAGCAGATTTAGTCCCGGCAGCATCTCCTGGCAAGGCTGGGAAAAACCTGCCCCGCCTGAAGCTCTGGAGAGCCACTGCCTGTCAGTGAGGGTGGACCTGCCGTCTGACACAGTAAGAGGAACTTCCTACGAAGGTCTGGCAACCCCACAGGCTCCTGCTCCCCACACCCTTTTGGTTTTCACACCACCAGGCTCGGGTCTTCCTCCTGCCCATTCAAAACGTTCCTTCCTCCGGCACAGAACTTCACCAGGCCCCTGCATTCCTCTCCCAGGTTTCCAGCCCACCACCACCAGCAGAGCAGGTGTCGACCCTCCCCTGCAGCCACTCCTCGGGGGCCAAGTGCCAAGCGCAGGTGCAGGGAGATCACCGACTGAACAGACACCGGGCAACACGGCAGGGTGGAGAGGAGGCCCCTGTGTGCCGCCTTAGGATCTCAACGTACCTCCATGAGGGATCGTGGATGTGCTGAGCTGAGGTGGTCCCTTCTGGAAGCCCTGGGAGGAACTGCCAGGATCCTCGGATTACTAGAGCTTTGCCACACAGCGAACCCAACACTTGGCAATCCCCAGCTGATTCTGGAGAGGCAACAGGAACGTGGCATGCAAAAAGCACGTCTGACTAGCAGGCAGGACAAGTCCGACGGGTATCGCTGTCTGAGCGTGTTCAACCAGGCTTTCCTCCCAGCGGAGGGAAAGAAACAAAAGCTCTCGGAGTAGAGGCTGGGCCTGCCTTTCAGCCAGCTCAAAACAGCCTTTGGGAAAAGAGAGGCAGCCAAATTATCTTTCAGTTTCTCCCCCCACCCCCACACTCCTCTGGAGCAGGCAAGTTGAAGAGGTTCGATACTCCGTGAGAAAATATCCAAGAGAAATCTCTGCTCAGGGACAAGTTTCACCTGCTTTGAGTCAAGTTAAGCCAGCAATTCAAGAAGAGAGAGGGAGAAATGGGTGTTGGAGCACACAAGAAATCAAGGAGCGACACTGAAAGCATACCACGCCGTGGCAAAGCTCACGCTCGTGCATGCAGGTGCAGGGTTTCAGGCAGAGGGCAGTGGGGAAGCGGCCCCTGCAGCACTGGAACCTGATCTTTGGGGGCAGAACTATTTGGGGGCAGAACTCCTGTTCTAGGGAGTGTCAAAGCATTTTGCAGCCATAGCCGAATGACAGAGCCGTCCCTGCTTTGCACGCAGAGGGCCCAGGTTCAATCCCCGACAGCGTCCCCAGGCGAGGCTGGGAAGGGCCGTTCTCTGCATCTGAAACCCTGCAGAGGCTCTACCAATCGGGGGAGACTACGCTGAAGGAGACACCCCAGCGGTGCCTCCCTGCATACATTCACTTCTCTCCCACATCACCACAGAGGCAGCCCTGAACCTGAACATCAGGATCCCCAAAGCCCACTGCCACAGTGGAGCCGATTGAGCACCAAGCAGGCAGCCGCCCTTGGGGGGCTTCTGGAAGAAGGGCAGGACCCAAGCTATCGCTTCGTTTCCATAAGGGCCACCTCTGTGCATGGTGCTTTATGAACAAATAGGTCTCTACCACAAGGAGCTTGCAATCTCTTATTTTACACAGGGGAGACAATTGCAGGCAGGAGCAAACAGAGGGAAGGATGCATTTATTTCAGCCACACGTACTTAGGCTTTGTTATACAGCAAGGCATGCCCCATGCACCCACCTCAAAGACTCCTCTTTGAGCAGGATGGGGCCAGAAGGGCCTGTTTTAGCCCAGTCCAACTAACGGTGGGGAAGACAGCTGGAGCGAGCAGCACTTCCCCGCTGGGATCAGAAGCGGCCCAGAGGAGCCTGGCAGTCAGCCAGTCAATCCCCAGCAGAGAGAGGTTCCTGGCCAGATGGACGCTGTCTCCACACTTTGCACCCCAAGGGCTCAGAGAGACACTCTGCTTTCACCCCTGGGTGCTGCTGAAGCTGCTTGCCGTGAAGGTCAGGCTGGACACACCAGACACACAAAAGCACCATCCAGACTGTCTTTTTCCAACAACTTGGAAAGAAGAACTCACAAACTTGCAGTTTTTAAGCCACATATATCCATTTCTATTCCTGCTCCCCCCATACACACACAACCCGAAAAGCAGATGTCTTTTGCAGGTAAGCTCTTCTCATCTCGCACACACAGAGTTGAAAAATTAGAAAGCGCATCATGTTCCCTTCTGCAGCATTTTTTTTTCTTTCAATTTCTGGAGTCTGTCCAAGGTTCTCTCTCTCTGGAAGCATCCATCACAGTGGGGAACTGTGTATCTGGGTCAGAGGAGGCAAGGAGCGACTCCGAGGAGCTGGCATTTTGGTCCTGAATGTTGATGTCCTAATTGAACCCTTGAAAACAGCTCTTGGGAGGCACCAGGGCGATCAGGGATCAGTGCGAGATCCACAGAATTGACCAAAGGGCAGGCACCTGAACCATGGAATCCGGGAGTGAGGGAAATCAGACCTCAGACATAGGAAGCTGACTTATCCCAAGTCCAGACCCTCAGTTCCCCGGGTGCTGCGTTGTCTACATACACCGACTGGATCTCAAATGCAGACAAAAGCCTTTCCCAGCCTTACCTACAGACGCTGCCAGAAACTGAATCCATGTCCTTCTGCATGGAAAACAGAGACAGGTCAGCCACCAAGTCGCAGTTCCCTCCCTGCAGCCACCCCGCAAAAGAGCACTACTCCGCGATAAGCCACCTACCCAACCAGGCAGGCCTTCAGCACGTTTCTCTGACCAACAGCTTTCCTAGACCGGCTGCCTCCGACCTTAGCCAAATTGTGCTACGGAGCTAGTGCCCCACCCTTTAACAACAGGAGGGTTTTTGGAGGGGGTTCCTAAAACGTAGCTAGAATTTATTGCAGGAGAATGAAAACCTTTTAAGCACCCAATACAGTACACCCAAAGCAGACACGCAGGCAGGCAAAATACTTTTTCACCAGCTTCCAAGTTTTTCTGTATGCTTAAATCCTGCACCTTAAGAGGCCGCGACCCAAACAGTTACTGTTGGCGCACCCAGGGTCCTCCATACACCCGGTGGCGTTTGAACCATTTTTCTCAAAAATATCAGATGCCCCCTCCTTCCCTATCAAGCTCCCCCTGGAATGTTTTTAATACGGCTTGCCACAAGCCAAAGGAGAGCGGCGCTGGAGGAACACCAAAGTGCAAAACCCTACTTGGACACAGAACTAGCGGAATGGCTCTTTGGATGCCAGCCTCAATCTAAATTACCTTAAAGAGTTCCCCTCTGTGTTTTGCTGTAATCTGCCCGAGCACTGAAGGTCAGGAGAAGATTAACACTTCCTGCACCACCCCAAACGCCGAGGCTTGTGAAAAGGACAGCAGCTGCGGTGCTGGGATAGGCGAAGCCAACAGCGCCATGCCGGAAATCCCAATTAAACTGGAATTAACCTGCTGGCCTGTTCCCAGAGAAAGCCTTGCCGCTGAAGCAGGGCTCTGCAGGTTGCCTTCCAAGGTGGCACTTCCCTCTGCAATCTGCCAAGAGACACAGATGCCCGTGGGACATGCATGCAAATATCACGCACGTCACTGCACGGTTCGCCAAACCACCCGACACCGAAATGCAGCAACCGAGAGCGTCGCTGGGACGGCCTTCAGAATTCCAAAGCAAGAGGTGCAGCCCAGATCGCACAGGTGTTGGGTTCCTGCATCACAATTGCTCTTTTCTCTTCCTTGTGCAATTCTATCTGGAGATTAAAAAAGGGCATTGGGGCGATGAAAGGCACAGTACACCCACACATCCCTAGGAAAATCCGGCTTCTCCAGAAGATCTCAACGGTGCGCAAAACAAGTCTTGCTTAATACAGGAGCAGCCAGGAAGGAGTATATAGCCAAATACGCACAAGCATGATTAACCATGCTCTGGCAAACTCTAGATGAGACTATTGCCATGTGCTGTACATGGGGATGAAACCTTCCAAGGCTTCTCAGGAACTTCATTCAAAATACAGAACAAAACACACTGCTCCACCTCGGCCAGTTCCGTCAGCAGCTCTCCAGGATTTCAGGAGATGCTGCCAGGGGCTCAACCCGAGACCTTCAGCAGGGGCTACAACCCCTCCCCATATCTCTCGAGCACTTCAACAGTGGGGTGCTGGTTTGTTCCTGTGCAGAACTCACATGGCTACATAAGTGCAGCCTTCTTGCAGTCTGCACTCCTTTCTGTACATGAGCCTGCACAATTCCCTGCTTCATTTTAAAGTATCAGTTTCCCTCATTTTATTTTTGTCGTTCGAGGCGGCTCACAATTCTAAACACACAACAACAAAAATCATATGTATAAAACAGTACATATACAAAATACAAGCATGAAAGTGAGCATAATCGTGTCACAACCAAGCGCCGTAAGAGCCACTGGAAAAATATTCAGAGCGCACCTTATCTCTCTATTGTTTTGGCTGCAGCCCACAGCTGAAGCAACCAATAAATAAATTTGAAGAAGGAGCCACATCAGCCAGAGCATTCCTTCATAGCCTTCAAAACCAACCGTGGCGCTTGCTTGGGAACAGCCTTGAAGGGATAATTTCAGGCAGGCTCCAACAGAATGGAACATGCTTCCCTTGGTGGCTCTCCTCTTTGGCCTGGTGGTTATCCTGATGGGGGACAACTCACTTACTCCAAGAATATCCTGGAGAGCGACAAAGAGAACCATGTTGTAGAGTCCAGGGGTCCTCCTCAACCCCTTCCCAGCCAAGTACCACCTCAAGCGCCACTCTCCTGCTGCGTACCACCAGAAGTGACTGTCGACGACATCATCGCCAGTTACTTCCTGGTTTTCGAAGGCCAGAAAATGCAGGTAGGAGACTCTGGGCGGATGGGAGGGCCCTTCTCAGCGTTCCTGAGAAGCTTGGCCAAAGGCAGGATTCTCTCGGGAGTGAAAACGCACCACCAAAAGCGCCGTGTCAGAATGGGATTCTGGTAGTACCACTGGTTGAGAACCCCAATCTAGACGAAGACCCAACAGGACAGGATGAGGGAGTTGTGAAATAGCCTACATCCAGGCAGCCTAGGAGGAAAATCTGGAAAGCATCCAACCAAGGTGCTTCCACATGGAGGGTTCCTCAGGACTGACCTCTGCATGTCCAACATCTACCAGCCCCTCAGCTCCGTCCCAACAGCAACAGGGTCTCGTGACAGGCCAACTACTCACAGGATCGACACAGAGGGTGCATCCTTCAAGAGCATTTTATTTTTAAAATTCAAGGGTTTCACTAGGGTTTGTTAAATAAGCCAGGATTGGCTATACGTGCAAGCATCACATCCTGGCTTCTTCCACCCCCACTCTTTATCCTTAATCTTCCCATAAATTGGAGATGCAATCCCAAACTTCTCTGCTCTCCCCAGCTGTAATGACATCAGCCACACTTTTCCAACTGGTCACAAAACAAAAATAGGGGAGCGTAGGATGGGCATTCACAGACCTATGTTAACTGTTCCTTGCCCATTTCCCTTCTCCAGCGTAACTCCAAAATGGGGCTGAAAGATTGTTATTACAAGCTGTGGCTTGAGGACAAAATTAGTCTGCCTTTGTCTGGAGAGGACTAGAGAGTCTGCCTTAGCATTTCAAAGCAAGAGGGATGCGTGAGAGAAAAGGCATTCTGAGGTAAGCAAAACGGACAGAGCTGTTCAACAGGAGATGCTTGGAGCCTAGAGCATCAAGCAGCTCCGTAGACACCAGCACTGTAAGGGCAGAGCCACTGAAACAAGCCGGAAATCTCAGTTCAGATATCACACGGAACCATAGTCAGGGTCAACCGTGGTTAACAAGCCAACTTCAAACTAGGAGTTCAGACTGTGGTTTAAACCTGGTTTGTTCATCCAAAATAAACCATGGTTAGTTGAAGGTCCCAGTGGACCGTGGCTGCACATGAGATTTGAACAGGCTCAGAAGGAACCAGCATCTGAAGAAGGGAGTCCCAGAGCTGAGTGCTGCCACCAAGAAGGCCGGTCCCTAGTATAAAATAGTCAAGTAGTCATACGCACATTTACTTTGGCCTACTGTAGCCTATGGAAGCAATATAAAAATGTGTTTACATGAGGCAAAACCGGGGGGGGGGAGGGGGAAGAGTACACATGATATACGGAAAACTCTCTTAAATGGACTTTCAATTCTGGGGGGGGGGGGGGGAATTGGTTCATCTCCAGCCAAATGCACTAAAATATTTAACAAAAGAGCATGCAAGAATATACATTAAAATAAGTACCATAAAGTACCATAAACAGTAAGTACCATAAAGAAGAAGAAAACAGGGAGTGCACACTACCGTGTCTTAGGAATTCTTAGCCATCCTCCCTCTAAAACATTTGCGCTCAACGACAATGGGAGTGGGCTTCCAAGCCCCGCTTGGAATGCAACCTCCTACCCTTTCACCAGCTGCATATTTCAGGCTCCTGGCTGCCCTGACGCTCGCATCCCTTTTTAAAAATGCATAGAACCACCGAGGCAGTGACTGACAAGCGAGCAGCACATTTAAGCGAAGTCTCATTAATCTTTAAACCAGCTGAGAGAGAGGCAAGGGAGGAGGCCGCAGTGCCCGGGCAGATTTGCAATCGGAAGAGAGTCAACTGGTCCAAAAATATTGTCAACAGGACCAGGCTGGGAGGTAACTCAAGAGGGGGGAAACCCACTGCAGCTACTGAATTTCTTTTGGAAAGGAGAACAAGCTGGGTTTGGAAACAAAAAAAAAGTAAACAGTTTCCAGATTCCGGCCCCACTGCCATCTCCAAATGCACTTCCTCAACGAAGAGCAGAGGCTTGAGATTTTCTTGGAACTTGGAAATGGGGCAAACAAGAAGAGTTGTTTTGTTTTCCAGCATGATATTTTTATTAGTAGCGCCAAGCCCGTTTACAGGAGACAGAAGACCAATTTTCCCCTGGCACCCTTCCTTCCTGGTCTCTTAACATCTCGGCTATTTGCAGACTGGGCAAGCCTTGGGTCAGGAAAGACCGCAGGCCAGCCTCAAAGGACGTCTGAAACAGACTCGTGCTCCCAATCAAGTGCCTACAGCTCTGAGGATACTGGATACTGGTACAAGTCAAAGACATTAGATGCCTGTTAAAGTGGCCGGTGGGCCGACCTATGGCAGGGCACAGGAGCAAGGGGGCGGGTTACTTCACCCCCCTGAATGGATTTTGCAAGTAGGACTTTTTCCATTCCAGCTCTGCGTTGTACTCCCACTTTGTCTCCACAGCCTGCAGCTTGGCTCACAAGCATGCATTTCCTGACACTTCCTTGCTGGGATCACCACTCCCCACTGCACCTGCTCTCTGCTTGTGGCGGGTACGGCTGCAGCACTCTTGGGTCAGTGCTGAGAAGCAGCTAAACTGCAGCCCACTGGCAGGACCACCACGAGCCAGCTGGTTGTCGGGATCCTTGCACAGAACGCTGAACTCGGGAGAACTCGGCTCGCTCTACCAAGGCGCTGCTCATGTTCCCAAACAAGACCGCGGACTCAGGATCACTTAACTGCTCAGAGATCAGGCGTATCCTTGTTTGCTTTTAAATTAAGACACACTGACAGACCACAGAGACTCGATTAAGAAAAAAGGTAGACCATGCAAGGTCAACTCACCCCTGGCAGAGGTCACTGTACCAGGTGCATGAGTGTGGGGCGAGGGCTGGAGGGTAGCTGGTTCTGCTTTGCAGCCAGAGGAAGTCAGACCAGAGAGCTGCACGGCCCCTTTCCACTCTGATCATTCGACGAGGGCAACTGTAGGCTCCATTTTCGCAAGGACAAATTATGTGCTGAGACAGCTTGCATGCGAGTCCGGAGACGCTGATTATGCATCAAGTTTCAGCCGTGGCTTCTCTTGTATTTCTGCTCCTCCTGCTGCCTCCCGTTCAAACCGCCTTGGATGTGGCCGTACAGATCTGTCATTGAGAAACAAGCCCGCAGTCATTTAGTGTCGGAGCAAGTGTCCCTCTGGTGCTCTGGCACGGAGAAAGGTAGCTGCAAATTCTGCACAACTGAAAGCTTAAGAGCTGCGGTGCCAAAGCAGCAACAAGTCCGTTTTCGCCATCCTCAGGGGCCCGCAGTGTGCACGGGACCCAGCTATGCTCAAAAGGCTGGTAAAGAGAGACCTAAGAGGGGGGGGGGGTTGCAACCTGGGCCTCCCACAGTGCCTGGAGGGAGTCCAGAGTGCCCGTCTTGGTCCACAAGCGAGGAGTACCTGCTACGCGCCACCAGCACTAGGGTTGTACAAAGACTCCAGGTGGGAGGGGAGGCCAGGAGCCTTTCGCTTTGCACCGCACACCGAGGTCAAAACTGCTTACCCAAGAAAGCCCCAAGCCTCACTTGCCGTCCTGTCTCTCATCCTGGAACGGCCCCATAGTTTGTATCCTGGAAAGAGGAGGTGAACGGGACGTTCAACGAGATGACCCAAGTTCCCAAAAGTCCCACTGCCAGGGAGAACAGCGCAGCCTCTCAAGATTGAGACTGCTCACAATGAGGCCAAGGCCGACATTCTCCTGTTTATGAAGGCCTACAGAGCAATCTACTCAGAAGTAAGCCCCGCCAAGTTCAGTGGGACTTACTCCCAAGTAAGTGTATTAAGGATTGCAGCTCTTATACACCACTTAAGCGTGAATGGGCGATGCACTCCGTCAATGAGCCTTCGAGCCATACCTTGTGCTTTCTCCAGCATCTCTCACCCACCCACCCACAAGCACCAGAAGGTAATCCTCCACTGAAATCTCTCCCCACCTTTCCTAATGGCACAGATCTCTGTAGATTCCCTTCTAAGTTAGTCTGCTTTAGGTCCTTGTACCAGGAAATTAAGGGGCTATTTTAACAAGAGCAGAATCAGTAGCACGGGGTCCACACAAAAACACATCTGCCAGCCCCTGGTTTTTACAAGGGGGGGGGGGGAACAGCATCCCAGAAATGAATGATGGCTGGAAACTGGGTCTTCACCAACTCTTAGAGACACATGCTCACACAGACACATGCTCTGTTGACATACATCAACTATCAGAGTTTTGTCTCAGGAAGAAATCCTGCAATGGCCACTTGCAGGGCTTGACCCCAACATATCGACGAGATTACCTCCTCTCTATATATATATACACGTCTCATTATAGTTGCAATCAACCCAGACTGACCACAGGACCTTCTTAGGGATGCGGTGACTGGTATTCGAGGTAGACTGCCTCTGGAAATGGAGGTTCCACATAGCCATTAAAAGTATTAGCCAACGTAGTGGCAACGCTGTTCCCCCTCCAAGGAGGAGTCTAATTCCTCCTTTTCTCCATCTATGCTGACGGCCCCGCCTCATCCCATGGGAGTATATTCCATTATTTTATCTTTCACATTTTTATACCGCCCTTCCTCCGAGGAGCTCAGGATGGTGTACCTGGTTCCTTCCTTTCTTTTGTCTTCACAGCAACCCTGCAAGGTAGGAGAGGCTGAGAGATAGTGTCTGGCCTAAGGTCACCCAGGAAGCTTCGTGGCCAAGTGGGGATTTGAACCTGGATCCTCCAGGTCTATGTCCAACACCAAAACCACTACACCACCCTGGCTCTCCAACAGCCCCACCACATTCTGTGGGAGAATATTCCATTCACTATGTCTTGTGTGAAGAATTTCCTTTTGCCTGTCCTGAATTAACTGCCAATCAGTGTCACTGGGTGACTCCAAATCCTGGTATTATGAGAAAGGGGGGACGAGACATCTCCCCTTCACTGTCTTCATGGCTCCTTCATCGGCCAATCTGGAGGTTAAAATTTGTAGATGCTCAGTTAAGCAGAGGGTGATTCTACCTCCAAGCTGCTATAACCACTAATGGATGGAGGGCCGTGGAGTTGACGTGAGGCTCTTGTGCCCATGCATCGCCTGCGTCCAGTGGAAATTTCTTGCGGCGTTTTACAAGAATGGGCTACACCACAGCCCTGAGCCTAGAACACAATGCGATCTGTTAAACCCCGCACTGCAGAGATAAAAATAGTCACACACTGCAGGATGCTCACATATCCAGGAATAATTCCTGAGGGATCGATGCCGAGGAAACAAACTGGGTTCAGGAGAGGGAGGAAAGGGGAGGAGACCGCAACATGGGGAAGGGGTGAAAGAAGGTGGAATAGAATTTTTGCAGTGCTGAATACTCTCCTCCCAAAAGCTGGCAACTAGCTTTCAGTTGAGAGAGATACCGCATGCGGCTTGGGCGCGGGGGGGGGGGGGGAGAATGCAAAACGCGGCATTTAGTGTATAATGAAAGGGGAAAGAGGCGAATGCTTTATGTCCCAGAGTGAAGTACTAAAAGAGAAAAGCAGGAGGGGGGAGATTTGGTTTCTGCCCCTTGCAACCTGCATTATTGCCTTAGAAAATGCAAGGATCAGTTTGTGCTTCCTGGGGAAAGGGCATGCATTCCTCTCTAGAGTAGGAGGCCTTTCACACGCTCTGCCTTGAGGCACACACCTAGCTGAAAGAGGTGCAGCAGAGGGCAACTAAAATGACGAGGGGGCTGGAGCAGCTTCCTCACAAAGGCAAAAGGATTGGGGGCTTTTGGGTCTGGGAAGACAGACAACCGAAAAGTGAACACATTTGACGAATGGTCTATGGTGTGTAAACGGAGAGAAGGACAGCATTAGAACTTGGATCATCCACAAAAAAAGGACATTTTTTTCCACAAGATGCGATGATGACGATTGCGTAAAGCACATCGCATAATTCAAAGGAAAGGAAGTCAATCAATAGCTACGTGGAACCTCCAGGTTTAAACACAGTCTACCACCAATTGCTGGGGAGGTTTGCCTCCATGTCCTGCTTTGTGGGCTTCCCAGAATCATTCGGTTGGTCACTGTGGAAAGAGGGGTGCTGGGCTGGATGGATCTTGGGCCTGATCCAGCAGACAGGCTCATCTTCTCAGAATGCAGCAAGCACAGGTATCACAGAGGTATGCTCATCAGAGTCAGGATTGGCAACAGCTTCACGCTGAGTGCAGCAGACCCTACAACGGCAGACCCTGGTCTTAGGGACGGCAGAAGTCCCTAGGGCTTCTTCAAACGGTAGCTCGTGTGAGCGTGCACACTTGTGTTCCAGTTTCCATTCACAAGGACAAAACCCCAGAAACACACAAAATGGAGTTTCAAGGGAATCATCACCATCACCATCACCAAGGAAAAAGATAAACAGAAGCTGCCCCCAGGATGACCTGTGATCAGCACTGTGGCCTGAATGTCTATGGAGCTCTACCTGACACACGGACAGAGCAGCCATCATTTAAGCCCTCATGTCAAGAAGCTCAGGGGCCACTGAGCTGCACGCGTTATAGCAGCTGGATCACCTTAACCCCAGGGGAGCGCTCACTCCCCACCACCTCCGCCGTTCCCAGAGAAAGAGAATATCTGAGACACTGGCACCGTTCATGCTCCAGCAGGTCCTAATCGGCACATTAATCCACAGTCATGAATATCACGGGCGCTCAAGTGAGCCTCTTAAAAACATCACGATTAAAATAGCTGGAGACTCGTCAGCTGCGACCTGGCGCTGGCCGAAGGGCATCTTCCATCAGCCACCTAGTTGGCTTCAGATCTGCCACCAAACTGAGCCTGGGGTAGGCTTTGTGGCAGGGTGAGCCCCTGCGCCTCTTCTGATGCCAGTTCACACCTTGTGGCAACAAGCCTTCACAGGAGGATCCGGCCTCATCCGCTCAAGCGGCAAGCTGCTTCTTGAAACACACCTCCCTACCGAGACGGCTGGCCGGCCAGCCAGCATTCATCACAGAAGCCATGCTAGTTCTCATGCCTTTAGGACAAGGAGGGTGAAGATGCCCTCGTTCCCTAGGAGGCAATTTCATAATACCTGGTGGTGATGAAATCATAAGATTTCATCACCACCAGCAAATAAGAAACCAGCAAGGTCTTCATTTATCATAGGTTTATACTCCTTTTCGTTAAAAGGTGCCCACAGTGGCTCACTTCACCCCAAAAAGAGAGTGTATACATCTGAGAGGCTCACGGGAGGTACGGTTTACATCAATTTCCCTCCAAGCATTTCCCTTTGCTGACCAAGGGTGGAGGAGGCAGCAGCAGCCAATATTGGCCAGTGATGAATTCATTCTGTTCACATCCTGTTGTGTTTCCATCCAGGCGCTGACCAGACCAATTTTGTCTTACCGTTTACTGCTCTGCAAACAAAAAAATTTATAAGCTGCTTTGAGTGTGCATCAATGCAGAAAAGCAGGACATGACACCACCACCACCACCACAGAACATTGCAGCAGCAGACACAGAAGGGAAGATACAACTCCTGGTAAAAACTAGGGAAGAAAACAAAAACAAAACAGACTGCAAATTAAAATTTGGGGGAAATTAAGCACGTTTACCCTGCACCAGAAAAACAAGGACATTCCAGGAATGGGTCCCGTCTCGTTCCCCCCACAAGAGAAGACCTGTTCCCCAGGCTCCATTCACTAGACCTTGGCAGGTGAGGGAACCATCCCTTAGGATACAAAACTCTCCTCAAGTCAGGAATGAGTGCAAGTTAAAACTTTAATAGGAATTTAGGAATCTGGAACAGACAACTGTGGGAACGCAGCACACAGTACAGGAATGATGCAAATGCGAGGACAAGCCGACCAGCCTCTCTGGCGTGTAAGAAACAGAGGAATGGACCCAGAGCAGGAAGAGCCGGATTCGAATCACCACTTAGCTATGAAGGGTGACCTTGGGTTAGTCACTCTCTTCCTTTTCCTAAGCTATTTTGCAGGGTTGCTGGGAGGATAAAACCCCAGAAGAACTCCACGGAGAAAGAGTGCAACGCAGATGTGAAGATTTGTGCAGAAAAAGGGCTGCTTCAACAGCCACCAGGAATCCTCTCTGCCCAAGACACCAGCAGCATTAGGGAGAAGCGAGCTTTCCCAAAATCTATTTCAAGAGGGGATTCACAGTTTCAGAAACAAAATTAAAAAGACGGGGGGAAAGCATCCAACAAGCCAAATCGAAAGTCGGTGTCTGGAACAGATTACCATTCCAAACAAGCACAAGAGAAGCTGCCTCTGGAGCCGAGAAAAATATTTCTACATCAATGAAGAATAAATTGAATGAGACATCCTCAGGAATGACAGGGGATCATGCAATGGCTGGGAAGCTGTTCCTCCATATGTTGGTAAAGAACAGGAGATGACTTCGCGGGGCAGGAGGTATCGGTGGAAGTATGTGCAGGATGCCCAGACACAGAGCTGCAGCAGTGGGAAGGGCCATAGCTCAGCAACAGCATTGCAGAAGGTCCCAGGTTCAACCCTGGCAGCATCAGCACATAGCCAGAAACACCGGAAAGCTGCTACCAGTCAGTGGACACCATACGAGCGAGACAAATTGCTGCTCTGATTTAGTATGCAGGCAGCTTCAGGTGTTTCTAAAGAGCTGCTACAAGGTAGGGAGGGAAATAATTAGCCTCAAGAACCCCTCCCCTTCTAGGACCGATGCCACTTCCCTCCAGGCAAAGCACTTAAGACAGGGTGTGTGCGTTGGAGGAAGCACACAATTGCCTTGGGCACAGATGGGTGAATCTGTGCCACTCGCTTTGCAGGAAGTGGCTACGCACGTGCCCGCTTTCGAGACAGACATCTCAGGCACAAGTCCCGAGGTGGGCTGGCGAGGTCACCCTCACTCCTTGCAAGCATCAGCATCCCAGGCCACATGCAGAACAGGTTTCACGCAGAAGACGGGAAGGAGAGGATGGGGAGAAACCGTCCCATCTGCAGCCACCCTCTCTACAGCACCAGACCCTTTGCCAGGACATGACCTCCACGTTCGGGTTTATGCACTTACTGGAAAGCTCTCTGGGCTCAGCTTCCGAGGGCAGAGAGTTTCCTCCAAGTATTTCTTCGCAGGAGTATCCAAACGAAGCCCTCATCACCGTCTCCTCAGGAATGCTTTTATCAGTACACCACCAACAGTGCAGAACTGAATACGTCAGAGCAAAATAGTTCTCTCTTTGGGGCTGTGGAGTCAGATAAGGAGTGGCACACCCTACAGGCCTGGGCTGCGAGCTTTCCAAATCCAAGCCTGGAGAAGTTGTGTGAGTCTCAGGCAGTGGCCTCCAGCTCTGGGGTGGCTCCTTTCAACAACTTCCGAGTCCAGGGCTGCCGTTCCTTCAATGTTCATTTTACTCACCCAGGATGCTGGTAGAACCAGACCTTGTTGCCCTCGCCAGGCGTCCTCCTCACTGGTCTTGCTCATCTAAACCCTCTGGCCTCAAGCCATCAAAGCATTCGTCTTGCTGGTTGTGCCACATCACACTCCTTCTGAAAACCCCTCACTGGCTGCTCACACAGACTCCTGGTCCTTGGCTGACCTTCACCGCACGAATTCCGGCGCGTCCTGGGCACGTGCGGAGAGTGCAGAGCTGTGTGGCTTCCATTTTATCTGATCGCATCAGAACGCGGGAGAGCCGTGCTCTCCCAAGTTCCGTTGCGATCGGCCGTGGACCCTGCTCATGATTTGAGAGGGCGGAACGCGGAGCTAATTGTTTTGACCAATGGGATGAGAGGGGGTTTTCAGCCAATCGGAGAGCACTTGTGTTTCAGCCAATCACCGTTGAGATTTATTAGAAGGCGGGACAATCGGGAGGGACTATTTGCATAAAGAAACTGGTGGAGCCCAGGACAGCGTTTGGGGAGGGACGTCCTGTCCCCTAGGCTCGCACGCTTCCCAACACAAGCGCAAGACAGCAGGGGTAGGTGTAGATCAACCATACCGTTCAAGCCCTCCATGGCCTGGCCTCTCCCTAACTCCCACATCCTGCCCAGATCTTTGCACTCCTCAGGCTCCCTCTCCTCCCCTCAAGCATCTTGGTCCTGCTTGAAACTGCCCCTCAGAACACCCACAAGGTGCTCTCCCCCTTCAAACCCACCTTTTACGTGAAGCTTTTGGCCCTGCTCGCTAATGCAAACTACGCTCCAGTAGAGCGACTGAAACAAACCCCACACACATCCCCTGTAGGTCTTCCTTCCGCCAATATCCAAATGCCCTGGATCAAGGAACCACAGCGACAAATGACACACAAGAGACACCTCTTCAGGGGAGAAGGGATCTTTGGGTAGACCAACAGTGGCAGCTACTTCAGCCTGGAAGCAAAGCACCTCTCTCAGATTTTTTCCTGGTTCTCTATCACCAGGTTCAATACCTCATCTCCCCACCACCCCAGAGACAAAGGGGATACAATTAAGAGAGCAGCCAAACATTTCTCTGGAGCACGAAGCTCCAAATGAGACATCGAACAATGAATCACAACTATAAACATCCCTTCATAAATATGCCCAGTCTTATCTGGAAGCCATTTGCTCCCCCAACAGTTCTGGAAAGGGCATTCCAGATGCTTACATCCTAAATGATTTATCTTATTTGTTTGCTGTGCATCTCTTCCTCCACTCCACACAGCAACTTAAAGCCAAAGTCCTAATAGGACAACACGACTAAAATATAGGAAGCTACTTTTAAAACTCCAAGAACAAACAGGACAAAACCAGTCAGTGAGGCAATGAAGTGATCATTGTTAAATACCAGAGCAGATTAGAAGACTCCACTCAAATCAACCCAATTCGGGAGGTTTCCAGGGACAACTGACGTCATATGCTCTACTCGACTGCGGCCAGGCGTTTCAGAAGCGCCCCTCTAAACTCTTCCCACAAACTCTTTTTGTACTGACCCCTGCTTTGACAAAATTTCAATTTTATTTTTGTGCAGCCAAACAGGGAAGTAATTCCTGCTCCTACTTCTAATGGCACTAATTATTTTTTCTTCTCCCAATCTGGCAGGAAAGCATATGAAACCAAGATACTGCTTTGCAACAGATGGAACCCTTTCGAAATAGCACGCACACGCACACGCACACGCGCGCGCGCACACACACACACACACACACACACACACACACAGAAACCCCCCCCCCAAAAAAAAGTCTACAGCTCCATTTCTGAAAAGGCTTTCACAAGCCTCAGTTGCTTTATTTATGGAATGATTTCAGAAGGATGTGTCTGAATGAGAACTTCTTCTGCATTTAACATGCAACCAAGCAAAGAAGGGAAAATAAAAACCCTGATGAAAGACAGACTAAAATTAAGATCTTGGCAGCACTAGGAAAATTAAGATGTTTTCTGTGAAGAGCAGTCATGACAAGGTAACGGGAAAAGCGGAACTGAACCCTGGATAGGAGGCATCATCCTGTATGCTGGAAAGAGACTCAGAACTCCAACATCACTCTAGAGCAGGGATAGCCAAACTGTGGCTCCGTCCCGAGCCACATGTGGCTCTTTGACGTATAATGTGCAGCTCTCAGAAATACGTTGGCTGAGCTCCTTTTTGCATCACAATGAATATAAAAGGGTAAATAAGACATTTTCAAGCTTTGTAATTATTTACCAGATATAAACCGAGAGTCCACTGGATTAAAACATAAGTTTAATGTTCATGGTGAGTAAATAGGTTTAACAATTTAAATGCTTCTTAAACATTGCGGCTCTCAAACTCTTACGGCTCTCAAACATCTGAAGTTTATCGTATGTGGTTCTTACGTTAAACAGGTCTGTCCACTCCTGCTCTATAGGGAAGGCCGCAATTGCTTAGAACACACCAGGACTTATGCCAATCAATTCAAACATGGACACATTTTCCTGCAAGACACCTGCAGATTTCCCCCAATATTTAATTTTCATTTCTTTGAACTTTCAGAGTGCCCCATCCCCAGGACTCAGGGCAGGTTACAGATAATGACTGTCTTCTTTCACATGACCCTGGTCCAAGTCTACATTCATCATCTGAGGCTCTCTTCTGGGCCCACCCCTCTCAAGCGAGGAAGGTGGTGAGCAGGCAAGAGAGCCTTCTCGGTCGTAGCTCCAAGATATGGACACAGACAGACGGGGACTCTCTCTCTCTCTCTCTCTCTCTCTCTAACTACACCTGGCCCCGAAAGCTTGCCTGTCACTACTAGTTTTGATGTCTTTTCAGCCTCGGGAAAGACATATCTGCCCGGGCATTCCAGCTGTATGGCTTGTGCTGGATGTTAATGCCTTTGATACTTCTGCGATTGTATTTTTCAATTTTATCTGCCATTTTAAACCGTTTGCTACCCGGAGAGTCTGGATGCTGAAGGGTGGCTTACAGCTTTACAAAGTGAACACAAACACACCAAGTCAAGCAACATCCCCTAGAAACCCATTCCCAATTAAGAGCTTAAGTGCGGCTGGCATTTTAACATTCCATTTCCCGCTCCTCGTGGTCTTCTCTGTGCCATGCTGGTGCCCTTCCCCGAAGGATGCCTGCGCAACATCCTGAACCACGGCCAGGGTTTGGCTCCTTCTGTCCCCGCACCGTTTCTCCCGTGCCCCCTCGGCCTTTGTGGAGGAGCAGGCACCCGCAAGGCCTGCTCCCCTTCTGCAGCACGAGACCAACATCCACCCTCTTTGCACTGCTGCAGATGGCCGTGTGCTGCAGCACAGGGGCACCGGCTGCTTGATCGAGCCTGCAGGAGCTTCTGCAGAGCTAAGCTGCAAGAAAGCAAGAAAAACAGTGCTGGCTTCCCAAAAACTCACTCACCGATTCCTCCCCTCCCTGCCCCTCTTAAAAGCAAAAGCTTGAAAAATGAGAAGCTCCTCTACAGAAAACAAGGATGACCTTCCTTTCTTGAACAGAGGTCATTTGGGCAAGATATCATTTACTGGCAAAAATAAATAAATAAAATACCCCATTCTGAAGATCCATTTCCATCCCTTCACCCACAAAAACAGGCAGTTTTCACCACAATTCCAGGTAAAGCACCACTCTGTAAGAAACCTGGAGAAAAGCCCCGTCTCCGTGAACTCGGCATACCCCTATCGATGTCCCAAATAGCAGTTACAGGATCTCCAGGCTCAAGAGCCCTGTCAAAGCACCTGCAGATGTGACCCAAAGGAGGGCAGGAATCAGCTGCTGCCAGAGTGAGAGAGCAGGAGGATACAGGACGTACCTGCCTTGCTGGCTCCCTCTCCCAGAAGAGGATCTGAGCGATCAAGTTTCTGGTGCAAAGGCATGGCGCAGGGAGGGGGCTGGGGGGAAGAGAAAGGAATGCCTTCCTGGGGGAGACATCACGAGGCCCAGGCCTCCATACCTGGCTTGTCCGCGTTATCAAAGGGAAGGGCACCGCAGAAGCACATCTCAGCAAACTCGGGGACGTGGCCCCTGCCCTGCCCACATTCCCAAGCGCTGGTTGGCCTCCAACCAGGCTGCAGGGATGTGGCCTTGCCTAAGGAACAAACCTTGCAGCCCTCAACGTTTCATCACCTGCTCAGCAAAAAAAAAAAAAGGGGGGGGAGTGGAGTGCAAAGTGGGACACTTTATCCCCAAGTGATGCATCCATGTTAAAATAGCGTAAGCAGCAGCAAATATTAAACCACTGCCTGCCCCCCACGCACACCCCAAATAGTGGCTCCCCCCCCACCTCCGCAGCCTTCCAAAAGGGAGGCCTCTGGCAGGAATGAAGAATCTGAACTACTCCTGTGCGTGTTTTCATTGCGGCACATTTGCAACTCCTGCCAAGACAGAGCAATTCCAGAAGTATTTACATAGTCGGATGCTGCTAAATGGAGAGGGGACTGTCTGAAATAAACAGCCCCAGATGCTTTCCAAGATCAGTACCTTCCCCACCCCCCAAAACGTACACAGATCTGGAGCATCGGAACCAGGCCTCACATACGGAATCACCCCAAATCAATCACCCCACCCCACCCCGGGCAGTCGCTGCTTCTCTGAAGTGGTTTCTGCCCAGTGGATCACACACTTCCTCCATACCACCAGTGCAAACCTCAGTCATCATCACAAAAATCACAGCTATAGTTAACAAGGCAAGTGCTGATGGGACTGCAGGAGGCAGGTCCAGAGAGCTGCATTTGCCCAGCATAAATGCGAGAACACAAACCCAAGGCGTGAGCGTGTGCCAAGGCAGCCCCCAGGGTCGAGCATCCGTACTCTCGGAATCCACTCTGTGCAGAGGATGCAGCGGCCTTCATTCCCTCTAAAGGGGCCAGTTAGATGCTCTTCTTTCCCCACTCAGAAGCAAGTTCCAATGAACTGAACAGAGAACACAACAGACATTTCCCCCTTCTCCCTCTGTCCCCCTCTCTGGGGCACCATAATTAAACACCAGATGGGTAGACTTGATTGGGGGGGGGAGGCAGAGGTGTGCCTGTGGGTCTTTCCTAGGGCATCTGAACCTTGTGCGGGGGGGGGGGGGACTGCTACCAGAGGAACCTACCAAGTCAGCCTACCGGTCACCCTAGTTCAGCATTGTCAACACAGGCTGGCAGCAGCTCTCCAGGGCTTCAGATAGAGACACGTCTTTCCCAGCCCTACCTGGAGATGCTGCCAGGCATGGAACCATCTGCATGCTCAGTCACTGGGCTATGGCCTTTTCCCCAGGAAGGAAAACAAATGTGACATCCCGACAATAGGCCCCTTTGTGACAGAGCGCTGAACTTTGGAGTGCACTGCAGTACCGGCACGTGTCCCCCTGGACATTGACCCCTGTGCCCCAATGATTGCTTGACAGCTGCAGTCAAGAGACAACCATGAAGGCAGCTGACACACACAGACAGCGTCTGGGCCAGAGCCTTCTCCTTTTCCTCCTTTTAGAGAAGAAGCTGCATTCGTAGCCGGCCTGCTGCCCCTGGGCAGGGATCCCCGGAAAGGCTGGCACTTCTGAACACAAGATGCAGCCCGCCAACAAAGCACACTTACTACACTCTTGAACTGTGCAGGAGGAGGTGGTGGGGAGAGAAAGGCAGCAACGACACCAGAGCTGTTGTGGGCCTTCCAAGAGCTGGTGGGCAGCATGTCCTAGCATCAAGCTCAGGTCTGTGGCCAAGGGCCAGGCTGCCCAGGTACAGCCAGACCTGGGATTCTGCCTCAGGACTGCAGCTCCTAGGAACGTGTCCCTGGTGACTTTTTGTGCAGTTGCAGGATCAGGAAAAACACAAAAACACAAGTGCTGAGCATTTTTTCTGCAGACGCAGCTATGCATACTTGGACTTGCATTTCAGTGGGGGGGGGTGCTCTGTCTTTTCCTCGTTTGCCTCCCTTGCCTCTTCCTTTTCTTCTTGCTGTTAGGCTGCATGCTCTTTGGGGCAGGTAGACAGGTGTGTGTGTCCCCTTTTTTAAGCAGAGTAATGTAAACAAAAGCCCACACACAGAGAAACTAGTAACACAACCACGGCAGGGGACGTTGATAAGGAAATGGGGAAACAAAACAAGGGTGGCCCGGAGCTCAGGAGCAGAGCCCTGCTTGCACCCAGGAGGTCCCAAGCAGAAGCCCAGCAGCGTCACTAGGTAAGATCGGGTCCTCCTGCAACCCTGAGCAGCCACTGCCAGTCAGTGTAGATGGTGCTGACAGAGGAGGACTGATGGTCAGGCTCAAGGCAAAGCTCCTTCCTATGTCCCAAGAGGGCACGGCCGGCTCCGTCACCTCCACCACAGTCCCAGTCTCTAGTTCTAGGCGTACCTGGGCAGACACATCTGTGATCTGTAAGGAACCGCAGGGAACATTCTCTCCCCTTGCTCACTCAGCAGGTTTGTTCAAAACACGCAGGCACCGCTTCCTGTCCACTCCCAGCCCACACGGCACAGTCCAGGTGTGCTTGAACAGACAGGAGCACCCTGTGCTTAAACCACCAGGCACAGACCAGGCCAAGAGGCCTGACCCAAGAATCGGCTCTGTCTACCGCTAATGCACGCGAGGGACTGAAGAGATTGCCTAAGCGCAGTGTGAGCGAGCAAGCGAGAGAGAGCCTGGATTCACCCACACCCACCCACCTCACCCAAGCCGATGCCAATAATTAATTGTCCACGATCGTTCTGTTTGGCAGTAGGGGATCGCCAGAAGCAAGGTTTTACAGCAGCCTGCTTGTTTGCAGCTGCCAATAAACAGAGGGGAAAGCAGTTGTAATAGGGTCATTTGGCCACTCTGGCCCACTGATAAATTCCAGGCTCATTTTCGTGGCAAGCCTACCCCAGCGCAATTTTACTGTGGTCATATATAGAGGATTAACAGGGCTATTCGGCGATAACAGCACTTCTGGGGGGGGGGATGAAGGACTGCAGGCATATTATCAGTCCGCCTTACAACAACCCTGTGAAGTAGGCCAAAATTAATGTCATCAGCTTGTGAGTTACTAGCAGAGGTGAACTCAAGCAAAGGTTCCTGGTTCAGCAGTTGGCCTTCGCACCTTCACACAAACAGCGAGAGACAACAGCAGACTCCATCGCTAGAGATGCACAGGGTTCGGCTGGAACCTTCGTACAGAACAGAAGCAGCAATTAATGTTATGGTGGAAACACCCTGGAATTGTCCATTCACACAGAAAATGATGCACCACCTGGGAAAGCTGATGCTTTTGCACCTTCTCTGTGGGCTCCCTGGAGACACTCAGCTGTCCAGAACTGGAAACAGGGTGCTGGATTAGATGGACCCTTACAATCAGACAAATCCATAGCCACCGACAGAGATACTGGTCATGCCAACTCAGGGCAGAGCCTCCATGTGCACAAGCAAAATATCTCAGAGACCCTGGGAAGTCCCCCTGTTGCCTCTTCAACACCCCCACAGGCTGTTCAAATATCTTGCTCCACTTTGGACCTCTGCTGAAAGGAAATAATTACTACCTAGCTGTTCTGTTTTGCTTATCGCACCATTTACACCCCCTCCTTTCAGTCCTAACAAGGGCTTCGAGGCAGCTTCCAAGTCAAGTTTAAATACAGTACAACAATGAAACTACAAACTAAAAAAATGAAAGCGAAACTACCAACTGATGACACGGTGCAAAGTTGGAGTTGTTCCAAGTGGCCATTTATTTTGCCACTCGGGCTCTGCACACAAGACAAGGGCAGAGTAGACACAATTTTAGAAAAAGAACAAAAACAATCTCAGTCATCACTGCTGATGCTCCTCCGCCTCTCTACATTCAAAAAGGAAGTGTGAAGGAGAGAGTGGGCTCTAGAGGCTAGATGCACCATTTCTGCTTTCTACTCTATTCCCTGCTTCTTTTTCAAATCCAGGAAGAGGGGAGGTGGGTGACCAGTCCCTGCCAATCCACCCCCCGAAGTGACCGTCTCAGTCGGCCTCATGGTCAGGATGGTCCCCGACAGCAGGAAACCAGCTTGTGGAACTCCCTCCCCAGGGAGACACAACTAGCCCCACTCAATTTTAGAATGGGCAGCCAAGACCTCTCCACTTTGTTTAGCCCAGGGGTGGCCAACCTTTCAACATGAATGCTCCTGGCCCATTAATGGTTGCATAGGTGAGGGCCTTTCAGCAGGTGCAGCTGCTTCAGCACTCGCAGCTGCCAAGATTCTGCCTTCTACACAACTCTTAAGAGCGCAGAGGCCCCAATGGTAGAAGGTTGGCCACCCCAGGTTTAGCCTTTTCCAAACCTGTTCAGTTCTGCTCCTCATTGATACCGCTTCTGTGTCTGCTCTCTGCTGCATTATTTTATGCTCTTTCATTGTATTGCAGTGGTTTTGAATTTGCGATATTGTACGGTCATAAGTCACCCTGGGGCCCCTTTAATGGGACAGGAACACAGCCTAAAAATCTTCTGGATGAAACATAAACCATCACCTTCATACCTAGGCTGCTGATAAGGTGTCTGGCTGGAGGTAGCAAGCCTTTGGCCTGATCCAGCAAGGATGTTTTCCTATTAACAGATACCAGCTAGAGGCCTGGCCTCGACTGTGGAATCCAGCTCAAAGATTGCCTTTAGAAAAACACACTCACAGAGTAACAAACCCTCACAATGGAAAAACAAACCTTAATAGCTGGGATGGCACACGTTCTTCACCACTGCCCTTTTTCAGAACACACAATTTAACATAAATGTTTCCTCCACACAAAATGACACGTCAGGGAGAAAGCCACTGTAACGAGCAGCACTGGGCTGTTCCTGACATATAAACCTCAAGTCGGGTGAATTAGTGCCTAGTAAAAACAGAATATAATTTACATTTTGTTATGTCAATCAGTGGCAGCATCTCCAGGCTTATGACTAAGCAAGCCAAAACCACAACATACAAGGGCTGCTTTAAATCATTCCCCCCACAGAGAGCGAGAGAACAGTTAACAATCAACAAGGAGGAGAGAATGAGGGGAATCTCCTGAAATGAATGAGCCACTGGAGCTTCCTGGAGGCAAATTTCAAGCAGCAGCTACTGAAATGACATCTCTAACTCACTCTCTCTAGCCCAAGAATGGAGAATGGCACGCAAGCAACTTTCTTGACAAGCTACTGGAGGGGAAAAACACACACATCGACCACAAAGCACCATAAATCAACGAACTGGGATGCACTAGCCACAGTTGCAATGCGCCTGCCCTGGTCATTAGCACGGCAATCAGTCAAACAAGGAGGCTACACCGTTGCCTGGTGGTTTTGGCAACCTCGCCTGCCTTGGGCATGGTCAATTTGGAAGCATGGCTGGGACCAGCGTGGGGACTCCACCTCGACCGTGAACGCCAGCAGAGGCCGGGAAATCACCACCAAGCATGTGCGCGTTGGGGGAGAGGGGCTGGACAGAATCTCAGCACTGAAGGACCTGCATGTGACTAGTGATTATTACGGTATTATGCTGGAAGGGCCAGCAGCAATTGCAGGCCGGGTGTTTTTCTACAGAGGCAGCTGGGTCAGGAACAGAGAGCAACTACTTGACTCCCCCTGGGCAGAAGAGAGCTGGCTAGAGAGCCCTCTTCCAAGGAAGCAGTCTTCCCAGCTGCTGGAGGATGTGGGATAGACACCAGTCTTCCTTCTCAGCATGGGAAGCGAAGAGGAGCAGCAGAAGTGGCAACAAGAGACGTACAAAGCAGAGGACATCCAGCCAAAGGGAAGCAGGAAGAAAGCACTGCTATCTGAGAAGGGAATAGGAGAGGGTTGTAAAAAAATGGGCAGAGGCAAGAGGTCCCAAGGGGGGGGGAAGGGAGAAGGAGATGTGTAGATATTGCATCGTCGGGGGGGGGGATTTGCCTGATTTTAATTCAGTTTAGTAGCTGGTTTGCGTTACAGGAGAAGAAAGGTGCACATTTTTTTAGTTTTGCATAACTGGTAATTTGTTTAATCGATTGGCCGACAAGTGTCTAAAATTTAAAACATTTTGAGGACTATTTGCATGGAAGAAGCAACAAAGAAATGATTTCATAAATCAATCAATGTATTTCAAAAATCAATTGCACGTACACGCCACAGCTACCGAGTTTCCCTGGGTGGCAAAGGCACCTAAAATTCCCTGGTGCACATTTAACCAAGTACCGGTAATAACTTAGCATTTACACAGCATTTTACAGTGTGTTCAAATCGTTTCCACAGACACCCTTGCAACAGCCCCAAAGGTGGGCCAACAGGGTTTGTTCTCCACGCTGCATGTGGGGTGGGCGAGCTGCTCTGGCTGGAAGAGTACCAGCTTCCTCGGGGCCAACTGGCAGTCTCACTGCCAAGGCGAACTCTGAAGCACAGACTTCCCAAACCGCGACTCAATGCAGAGGGCAGGGTGGCATCGATTCCCACCCACTGGTAGCCAGAGCTGCTAAACTCTAAATTGAGAGCCAAATTAATGGGGCAGCACACGTCTATCAATGACTACTAGGCATAAGAGCTAAATGGAACCCCCATGTTCAAAGGCAGTCTACCAGGTGAATACCAGTTACTGGGTGGGACTAACAAGCAGGCCTTCATGGCCTACTTGTGGGCTTCCTAGTGTACCCGGCTGGCCACTGTGGGAAGAAGGCTGCTAGACTAAATGGACCTTTGCTCTGATCCAGCAGGAAAATTCTTATCTATCAATAGTTAACCATCACGATGGCTAAGTGGAGCCACCATGCCCAGGAGCAGTCTACCTCTCAAGTACCATGCTGAGGACAAATGGGGGAGGGCCAGTCTCTTCATTCGTTCCCTGCTTGTGGGCTTCCTGCTGGGGGAATCTGCTTGGCCGCTGTGGGAAGAAGCAGGATTCTGGTTTAGACAGAGATTTGGTGTGATCCAGCTGGTCTCTAATTCTGCTCTTATGAATGGCTAGATAAACAACAACAACAATTAGTTGAACAATGCACTGCAGAAAACAATGGATTCAAACAGCCGCAATTATGAATTATCATGTACCACCTAGAACAGAAAAACACCAACAGCAGACGACCCAGAACAGGTACATATGTTCATGTGTTATCTTCTGCCTATGTCCTAGCAGCTAACAGTGAACATTTGGCTGTAATCTCCATGACATATTTGTCATTGTCTGAGAGAAGTTAAAGGACATCGAAGCTGGGAGATCTACCTGGAGATATAGAGATCAGTGGCTCAGCCAACCTTTCTGGTTGGCCAGGACAGAAATCGGCAAAATAATGTAGCACATGACTTAATTCTAAACTGCAGGGATGTACACAGCATCCCTCAAAACCTCCAACAACAGAGACTGGTAAATGCCCCTGTACTTAGAAAATACCTATGATCTACAAACACACGCCCTGGAAATTGACTAAGGTACAAGCCAAGGCTGGAGACGGGCAGGTTGCTGCAGGCAGAAGAGCTTCGGAAGCCGTCGTCTCCGACATGCAGCAGAATGCAGGATTCAGTCTTATTGGGGCCGTTCAGGAGGAACCTCCGCTGTGAAAAGCCTACGGTGTGGATTTCAAGACTGGATCAGACAACATGCTGATCCAACTTGACTATTGACAACTAGCCCAATAAAATAAGTCAATGACATGAAACTGTGTTAGGCATTTGTGTCCTCCGCATAAAATGACACGTACAGCACAATCCTATGCATGACTACGCAGAAGTCAGTCCCATTACATTCAATGGGGCTTACTCCCAGGAACGTGTGCATAGGATTGCATCCTTAATGACACTTAAGGGCAGCTCACAACCATGGCGACAAGGAGGAAGCAGGTAGCCAGGTCTATCAACAGCGGTGACAGTGAAACAGAACCTCCATATTCAGAGGAATCCACCTCCGAATGCCAGACCCTGGGGATAAAGAGACAACAGGGGAGGTCATAATACCCTGTTTGTGGGCTTCTTGGGAATGGCCGATCACATGAAGCTGCTCTGTATGGAGTTCCGCCCTTGCTCCACCTAGCTCAGCATCGCTTACTCTGGCTGGCAGAGGCCCTCCAGGTTGCAGTCAGGGTCTTTTTCTACACAGAAGTGCTGCCAGGGACTGATCCTGAGAGGAGCTTCCACTACTGAGCTACCATTGGCTGCTATCACCTGGATGGACGTCGGTTCAGCCTATTCATCAGGGCTCCTTCCTATGTCCTTACAATGACACAACCAAGACATTTGCCAGAGGAATGCAAAGCAACCGCGAGAGCAGGGAGCACAGAACACACAACCACGTGCAACTGAGCTGGAGAAGTGGCTGGTTTCTGCAGGGAGGGGGGGGGAGAAAAGCCACCTCTTGCCGGAGAAATGCACCACCACGTTCCCTCCTGTCAGCACTCAGGGACTTGTGCAGGTGAAAGCAGATGCTGCCCTCATGAGCTTCTCTGTGCCAAGACTTTGCAGAGGCAGGTCGAGAGCCATATAGGCGGGGGGGGGGGAGAAGAGATGCTGCGGGTGGGGGGAAATGCTGCTGTAAGCTCTGCTAAGTACCTTACCAGACACCCCATTAAAGCATCTCAAGTGGCTTCCCTCTCCCTTCCGGGGGGGGGGGGCTTGCTCTTTCCCCCACCCTCCACCCTCCCTGTCCTCCTCCACGCAGCCAAGTCTACAGGCACAGTTGGCTCCCCAGTGTGTGGAAAAATGTGTGGGTGAGTACTTTTTTTTTTTAAGCATTACTTCTATAAAAAGAATTAAGTTTTCAAATCTGGCATCAGGAGGCATTGCACACTCACTGAAAGAGAGGAAGAAAAACCCCAGGCCCGCTTAAATAGGCTTCTCTTGACGCTCAAAACCATTCACCTTTTGAGTCAGAAAAGGCCTCCACTGGCAAGCGGCAGCACAGGTAGGTCTGAGTCAGTTTGCATTTAGCCCCAGCATTTGATACCCATCAATCCAGAGGAGACGAACCCTTTCCCCGACTCTCAGAACATACGGAGGACCAGACCATCCTACCCTTGTATTTTAAGAAAGCGTATGGTAAGCCCACACCCACCTCTCTTCCTGTCAGCACTCCAGGCATTTAAAGGCCCTTATCTTAGCATCCAAGGAGCAACACGATCTTTATTTAGAGGCCGCCTCAGTACAGATTGTGCCCAAACACTTTCCTGCTCGCCAGCAGGGAGAGGCACAGACACATGCAGGCCCAGTAGGACGCAACACAGATCAAGTGGCATTCTGGGGAAGGGAGTGGATAAGAGTCCAGGTGCTTGCTATCCTGGCACCACAATTTGTCCCATGGAAAATAAGTTGAGCAGAGAGAAAAAAACGTTTCCAGCTCCCAAGTAGGGGATGGGGAAGGGGAAAACTGGAGCCAGCAAGGAAGGTTGAGGTGTTACTATGCCTAGGAGTGGGGAACCGCAAGGTTATGACACCAGATCTTTGCTAGCCTGACCACGTGGCACTCTCTCTAGGAACCCTCACAGTAGTCAACCTTGTAGTGCACAGAGCCCTCAGTCATTAGACCGGTATCTGAACCCAGGACCCAGTAATCCCACCCACTCCTCCTGACTGCCCCACAAGCAAGGTGGGTGTATGGCTGAAAAGGTTCACATGGTTGGTGAAGTTAAGAAACTAGTTGTTTAGACCAGTATCACTTCTTATTACGAACACAGCCCTTTAAGGTAGTAGTTTCAGTTTGTCGCACGCTTACCTGAGAGTAAGCCTGATGGAACACAGGGAGGTTTACTTCTGAGTACACACAGCTAGGATGGAGTGAATGGGAGAGGAGGGGCAAAGTCTTCATGGCCATGAGGATCCTTGTGCTTTTGGATGCAAGCTGGCCAAAACAAAACCCCAAGGAGCAGGGGATGTGTTCGGCACACAACAAACCAGAGCCCCCCCCCCCCCGGGGTTCCTTCAAACCAAAGCAAACAAGAGTCACACTTCCAAAGCTGGGCCCACATTTCATTGCCGGGTCAACTGAATGCTTCTGAAGTTTCTCCGTGCAAACCCAAGGCTGGGAGAGGAGACCCAAAGGCTAGTCCTCCACATCAGAAGGGAGAGCAGAAGAAGCAGAGCTACCCAAAGCCAACAGATGCCGGGCCTACAAAAGGCCATTTCTGCCCAGGGCCCTGCAGGGAAGCAGACACTCCATGGACACCAGTCACGATACTTCTCGTGGCTGCCAAGACAGAAGTTCAGAGGGAACAGCCCCACAAGAAGACCTCCTTAACGGATCTGGTCATTAATATGTGAAGTTACATCCGTATCGGATTTGCTATCAGCGGTTTCTCTACCCCTCCATCCCTCCCCAACCTGCTCAGTTTGCAGGTTTTCAATATCTGGCTAGTGGCTGACTGACAGCTACTCCGGAATTTATGTACTGCCCAGTTGGATGTCTATGTTCTTTAACTGTGACTAATCGAGCACTTTCTTCCAATTATATGGAAAGCCTGAGAAGTTTTATGTTAAAATAAATATCCCTAACTCACAAATCTTGTTTTGCTCTTCAAAAATCAAGATATTGATCAGTGGGTCCTCTCTTGCAGTGAGGCGCATGAACCCCGATTATAGGGGGTCATTTGTTCTCAGTTACTTCCGAACCCCAATGTGGCCCTACAATGTTTCCTACAGGAGGGGCCATAATGCAGTGGCAAAAAGTGTACGGCAGGAGGTCCCAGTTCAACCCCAGGTAAAAAAAAAACAGGTGTCAGTAACGAGCTCCAGGACCTGGCAAGCCGCTGTCAGTCAACAGATGCAACACCAAGCCTGAGAACTCAGTGGTGTGATTCACACATCCATAAGGGTGGGTGGGAAGAAGGCTAGCAGGAGAGGCAACTGAAGAGCAGGAGGGAGATTTTGGTGGAGTAGCTCACTATTCTGGGCAATCAAGCAACATCCTCGCTTGTAGTCAGCCCTCCTCCCTCCTCTCTGCAAGGCTGACAATGAGTTGCCTTTTGGTTCAATCCAGTGAGGAACTCTGTGCAACTCAAAAGCTGGCACGCTGACAGAAGCTCTTTCAATCCATCTAAGATGCTACCCTCGCAAGCTGGTATGCTGGATCAATGGCAGTGCAGTCCGGAGCCTTTCCAAGGCACGCTGAGAACCAGTCCAGAACCATCCCGTATCCATTTCTTCCCCTTTCAGCCTGGCAAAAAGCCGGCAAGGTTCCACAGCTCACTGCAACCTTCTGAGCACACACACAGAAACTGGATATTACCCTGCCCGAGAAAAGCCTCAAATACTGCTTTGCAGTTTTTTATTATATAAAGAGAGTGGCTAGCTTGCCGAGTTCTCAGCACAAGGTGATATTATAAACTCAAATTGAATCCCTTGGGAGGTCGTTTGGGTACTTAGCTTCCAAACCACAACTCTGAAAGCAAGGCTGTCCTGTCCAGATCACCTTTTCTCCAAATTATGCCCCTCTCCCTGTGTAACAGGCCCCCAAATTGAAACACTCCATCTTGTCCTTAGGATCCTTCTTAAAGGGGACATACCTCTGATCTGGAAAAGCTCCAGGAGGTGCAAACAGCCACTTCCACACCTCTGCTGAGAGTTCAAAGATATATACTGTACGGTAATTTTCCTCAACTCTTGTTTGTTTGCACATCCCTATTTTACACTTTCTCTCATTTTGCAGGAGGAGAAATTAAAACGCCAGTTTAAACTTGCCCAAGGGGGACAGGGGTTTTGGTTTGTTTCATTCCTTGCCGATCTGACAAACACTAATCAGAAACTCTGTCTGAAAACTACATGAAAACCGGGCCTGGATACCCAGGTTTCAGTGGCTCTCCAGGTCCTACTTGGAGATGCTGCCAGGACCTGAACCCGGGACCTCCTGCATGTAAAACAGACACTCTACCCACTGAGCTTCAGTCCCTTCCTGCTCAGCCATGAAGCTCATTGTCTCTTAGCCTAAACCTACTTCACAGGGGTGTTGTGAGGACCAAAAGGGATACACCACCCTCACACCCTTGAGGAAGTATGGAATACAAATCAATAAACACTGACTGTTCCCACTGAACACTCTTTTTACCCACTTCAAGGACACCATCCCAAAGCAAACTGAAGGCCAGCTACCTGCCCATTTCTAAGCACATTTCTACTGAAACCAGTGGTGCTCTCTTTCAAGTAAAGACTCCCGAGTTTGGCCAGCATATCTCTGCCCCTCCTCCAGTTCTTTACAAGGGAGATTGTCCTGAAATGTATGCCCCAGGCAAACTCTGACCTGGGGAAGCAACAACAGGGCAGATTTCACATTCTCTTCCCCCCCCCCCCCCGACCTTGGAAGATATGGTGACCTGCAGTGCCTCTGACCATATGCCAAGTGTATTTTCCTTCCCAATGAATAACCACTAGCCTATCCAAACCTCTGCGATCGGGGATTCCTTGACGCAATGTCAAGTCAGAAGGTCCTGAACATCTCTGTTCAGAAGTCTGCTGAACACAATCTGTCCAGCAGCAGTGCTTGGTAGGCTAGACGGAGGCTCTGCACGTCAGTCAAATTTACCAAGCTAAAAAACCATGGACGAGCTTCCCTGCATCACCCATTTGTGGCCCAGAAGAGCCAACTTCTACAAAGTTTATCTACCTGGTTGTCTGGAGGAGAAGCCTATACACCAAAGGCAACCAAAAAAAAAGAAAAAAAAGGCAATTTACAAGTTCACCAGACAGTTTTATTTTGGGTATTTCACTGGCTATGGAGATGCATATCCACAGAGTCAGACCATCTGGGGGAGCAGAGGTCAGCCAGAAGTCCAAAAAGAAATGTTGGTGCAACTGTAAGCTCTTTGGGGCAAGTCAGCTGTTAAAACACAGCGGCTGTGCAAGACAGGTGGGTAAGAGGCTCCTTTCTTTTCCTTCTGGCTACTATTAAGCACTGAACAGCCACAATCCCTATCAGCCGACCCCACCATAAGCCACCCTCTACGGATGTCTCTCCTCCTCCCCCCCCCCCAGGTTCTTCTGCCAACTTAAACTCCAGATCTTGAGTTTAATGATTAATAATAATCAGGAGACAGCAAATCCAGAGAGAGGGGAAAAGAGAAGAAAAGGCCTGAACATTTGCAATTAAGAACTGCCATCCGCTTTGGAACTGCTGCTAAGGGAAAAAGCACAGAGTGTTCACAAGCCACCAGGAAGTGCAGATGCTTCATTTTTGGAAAAATCAGGTCAGGCAGAGACACGATATGATGCGCCATGCCAGCTGCATGGAGGCTGCATTTTGATAGCTGGGCTTGAGGGGCAGCGAGAAGCAATGCTCCCATCAAAACTCTCCCTCTTAGTCCTCGAGGAAAATCAACAAAAAAGACAGAACTCTCAAAGAAACTGAGCACCTCTTAAAACACAATGGGCCCTGCTTCTCTTTCTTATTCTCACTGGAGAGCCATCGCCGCCGTCACCACCACATATGCACACAGAAAGACACACCAAACTCCAGCTGTGTACCAAGAACCAGGAAGTTCTCCTGCACCTCAACTGGCAGGTGCTGGTGCTTCCTGCAGTCAGCTCCAACTTGGGCCCTTCTCCGTTCTCCCCTACCCTGGAGCCATTTTTTGGAACAGCCAAATGTAAAATGCTGGGTGTAACCTTGCAAGTCACACAGGACTCTTATCCAAGCTGGCTGCAATATCTTCTTACTGCCCAATCTTAACCAACTTTCCAGGGCCGATGCAGCTGTGCTGATGGGGAGCTGCATCCTGTGGTGGAGGGGCAGTCATGGAGGCCTCCTAAAAGGTAAGGGAACATTTGTTCCTTTATCTCAGGGCTGCACTGCGGTTACATCAGTGCTGGAAAGTTGGTTAGGATTACGCTGTTACTCAGGTAAGAGTAATAAATCCTTTCACAGACAAATTAATAATTGCTCTAGAAGGGTGTTCAAACAAGATCATAGAAAAACATGAGATGTTTCCATGTCTTACCCAGATAAAACAAGATTCTGGGACAATTTATTTATTTTTCACATTTTTATACCATCCTTCCTCCAAGGAGCTCAAAGTGGTGTACATATTTCCTCCCCTCCTTTTTTTTTTTTGTCCTCACAACAACCCTGTGAGGTAGGTGGGGCTGAGAGATAGTGACTGGCCCGAGGTCACCCAGGAAGCTTCGTGGCTGAGCGGGGATTTGAACCTGGAAATCTTGGGTTACTCAAAAGTCTACACCATGCCATTGAACTTCATGTTAATACTGAATACCCTTATTCATAATCACCATAAAGGAACAGAACCCCTTCAACTCACAAACATGAATTTTAAAAAACAGAAACTAAAATTCACCCATTTGATACCCTAATTGTGAATCGAACAAGGTGGTTGAGGAGTCAACAAGCTATATGAAATTATCTCAAGTACATGTTAGGCTTCCTATCTTATTCTCACTAAGCCCCATGAAACAAGCAACACAGCAGGACCCAATGCCATCCAGAACACTGGCTGAATCGCACCCACTTTCCCAATTGAATTTGTCACCCCAACATCTCCCATGGCCAGCAAAAAGTCACTCAATTGCATCCAGGTGACTGAAGTCTCCTTCTACTTCCTCCATCCTCCCAAGAGCCCTACTATACACACACCCCACTAGCTATCTGTGCCAGCAGCCCCACCCCACATCTCCATTTCTGCCCACCCACCAATCCTTTTTCTGCAACAAAACTGGGGTCCTGAGAACTACTGCTGCTGCCTCCACCTCCTTCCATCCCCAGCACCCACCAGCTCACAGAATCAGCTGCCCCCGAAGGTCCCTTCCTTCCTGCTCCTTAGAAGTCCCATGTTTAAGCCCATTCCCCAATCCCATCAGCAACTCATAGGCCATGACACTCTGCTCTTCCCGCGCGCGCGCGCACACACCCGAGTGCAGCCCTCCTTCCTAGGACCCCTTGCACCTCGCTCTTCTCCTCCAGCCCCAATGCACATCACGTTCCCCGAGACAGACTCCTTCCTTTTGCCCTTAAAAAACACCCAAATCCCTCACAAAAGCCTCCTAGACCGGTGCTGGTGTCCCCCTCCTCCAAAATCCAACTCACATCCTCCAGGTTTTGCAGTTGACCCCAGGAAGAACCCAAAGCACAGCCCCTCCCCCAATGCAGCCCACCATTGCCTTAGACTCACCCCCAGCCCCAGGAGACCCCCCACTCTCATTGCACTGTCAGGCTTGCGCCCCTTGCTCCTCCCAGGCCCCACAAATCGAGCCCCCTCCTCGCTTTCCATTGCAATGCATTGCCCCCTCCTCCTCACATCTTACACGCCCCCTCCTCCAAATGCATCCCTCCCCCATCCATACTGACCCTTGCACGCCCTTCTGGCCTTACATTGTAACGCTTTCGAGGAGGAGGGTCCTTACCCGGCTCCAGGCAGCCCACGGCCCCGTCCCGGCTCGGTCGGTCTCTAGCAGCACCGCAGCAAGCAGCTTTCGGGGGCTCTGGGAGCACGTGACAGTACCCAGCGCCCCCATAGGCTGGGCCCGGCCAGGGCTGCCGGGCAACGTGAGCCCGCCCCCTCCCTCCTTCCCTGCACCTGAGAGAGGCACAGAGAGCTAGAGCCGCCTTGCGCCCGCCGCGTAGCCCGCCACGCAAGCGGCGTAGCGCTGGCCTCACCCTACTTCCCTGCCCACACCGCTCACGCAACTGGCGTACGTTTCGCACCGCCGCACTCCTACCTGTACCGCCGTGGGGGCCCTCCTCACGCAAATCGCGTAGCTGGTAGCTCGCCTCCGTCTCAACCTTTTCGGCGAAGGGGGGTCCTCCACGGAGCCGTTGCAAAGAATGCGTAACTCTGCCCAGTAATCCGCCACACCAGCGGACAAGAAGGAACTGTTTTGTCCGCCGACCGTACGCAAAATGCGTGAACGAGAGCGCCGCACCTGAAAAGCGCGCTCACGCGTAGTCTCGTATTCCCCCTTGCGCAAAGTGCGTAAGGCTCTCCGGGAGGGGAGGAAAAGCCCCAGAGGCTCAATTGGAGAGGGAGGGGCTGAGGACTTATGGAGGTGGGCAAGCAGGTGCAGGGGGCGGGAGAAGCTGAGGTAAAATGGCAGTGCTTGGATGGAGGTGGGTTGCCGATGAGGTAAAAGCGGGGGGGGGGAATGGCGGGGTGATGTGAAATAAGAGCAAGATTAGAGAGCGGGGGCGGCACAAGGGGGAACTGGGAGCGAGGTAAGGTAAGGTAAAGAAGAGCTGAGGTAAAAGCAGGGAAACCAGAAAGAAGCGAAGGGGAGGCTGAGGTGAAACTGGGGGGCAGCCGCCTGGAGAAGTGAGCCTGAGGGAGTGGAAGTGAGCCGAGGACTGTCCTGTGACTGCGGAGCAAAGGCAGGGCAGGCGAGGGAGTTAGAGAAGGCGAAGTGGCGAGGTAGAAGACAAGCGGGGTAAAAAAGAACACAGCCGGGAAGGGAGCGGGGGCAGAGAAGAAAGGCGAAGGCAGGCGGGGGCCAGGGCAGTGCTTGTGCCTTCCCACCAGTGTCCACCCACCCTGTCAAATAAGCACCCTTCACAGACCTGGCTCAGGAGAGCAGCGCCTGGGAGTGAAAGGGGCTGGGGGGAAGGCCAGATGCCTGGGTGGAGGAGGAGCCGGTGGCCACAACTGAGGGGTAGTGGGAAGGAGGCGCGCAGACGTGCCTGAAGTGTGGAGGTGCCAGGGAAGGAGAGTAGGCAGGTGTGGGCCCTCTAGTTTGCAAATGGGTGCCAGCCTGCCAGGCCAACATTTTGCTGCACCCCAAGTGTAACTGAGGTCTCAAATTGTGCTGCTTTCAGGAATAACATGCAGAGCTGGAGACCAGGCTGCTGGTCCTCCGTGTCAGTGGGCACTCTTGATCTCCATTAGCCAACACAGCCACTTTGGTTTTCAGCAGAGGTACAACAAAGCAGCACTTTATGTTCAATTTTTCCACAATTTGCCTTGATTAAGGTCTTCAGAAGCATATTTGCTGCTGCTCTGTCTTGCCTCCAGAAGGCCTCTCTTCTCCAGCATGTAATTTCCAATCTGGACTGACTCAAATGCATCCAGTCACACACAATTTTGCCTTCCCAAAATTAATACGTCATGGACAAATTCCACCCCTCAGAACTGCCTCTGTCCATATAGGCACCACCTTAGCTTTCCTTTGGATATTGCTGCGTTTGCTATTTTTAGATGCTGTTATTATTTGCTGCTGCTGCATTTTATGTTGTAGTTTATGCTGTTTTATATTGCGTATGTTATGTTTAATATTGTCATATGCTGGCTTCTGTCTTGTCTGCTGCTTTTACCTTTTTATTTCTATTTTAATGAACATTGTAAACTACCTTGGGAGCCCAGTTATTGGGGGGGGGGGAGGATGGGATATAAACTTTTAAAATAATAGGCCCCTTTGGCCTGTAATGCTTATTTGCGTGCCTGGGGGATCCCAAGGGAGTTTCCCCCACCCCTGCTAAAGCCAAGAGAAGCCTGTTTTTCTTCATCTTTCCTTCCCAGTAGCAAGGCTGAGGGGAGGATTATATATAGGAAGCATGAGTGGCCTTGGGTCCCTGGCAGACAGAAGGAGGTACAGGTTAATTTATTTATTATTTATTTAAAGAATTTATATGCCGCCTTTCTCCCAGTGAGGGCACTCAAGGCGGCTTACAACATTAAAATACATGTACATTAAAAATTAAAACAGTAATTAAAAACAATTAAAACAAATAACTAAAAACAACAACCCCAGTGGGTCAACCTGTATGTACTTTGTTAAAAAGCCATATGTTAAAACGCCAGCCCACCATGTCAGACATCGAATGCTTCCCTAAATAAAAGTGTCTTAAGGCCCCGCCGAAAGGTCTCTAAAGAGGGAGCCGTTCTTAATTCCAGGGGGAGGGAATTCCATAATTGAGGCGCCACTGCCGAGAAGGCCCTATTCCGCGCCGCCATCCCTCTCACCTCCGTCAATGGCGGCACGGTTAACAGGGCCCCCCTGATGACCTCAGAGTACGGGTCGGATTATAAGGAAGGAGGCGGTCCCTCAAATACCCTGGACCCGAGCCGTTAAGGGCTTTAAAAGTCAAAACTAGCACTTTGAATTGTGCCCGGAAACGAACCGGCAGCCAGTGTAGCCGCCGGAGCAACGGTCCGACTGAGTCGAACCGACAGGCCCCGGCAACCACCCGGGCCACCGCATTCTGCACTAGTTGCAGTTTCCGAACAGTCTTCAAAGGCAGCCCCACGTAGAGCGCATTGCAGTAATCTAGTCTAGATGTCACTAGGGCATGAGTCACTGTGGCCAGGTCTGTACGGTCCAATTACGGTCGCAACTGGCGCACCAGCCGAAGCTGGGCAAAGGCCCCCCTGGCCACAGCCGCCACCTGGGAATCCAGGAGCAGCTGCGCATCCAGGAGAACCCCCAAGCTGCGGACCTGCTCCTTCAGAGGGAGTACAACCCCATTCAGAGCAGGACGATAGTCCAGTACCTGAGTCGTAGACTTCTGGACCAGAAGAGCCTCTGTCTTATCAGGATTTAATTTCAGCTTGTTTGCCCCCATCCAGCTCCCAACTGCCTCCAGACAACAATTCAGTACATCGACCGCCCCCTTGGAGTCGGGTGGAAAGGAGAGAAAGAGCTGGGTGTCATCCGCATACTGATGACTCCCTACCCCAAACGCCCGGTTGACCTCTCCCAGCGGCTTCGTATAGATATTAAACAGCATGGGGGACAGAATTGACCCTTGTGGCACCCCACACCTCAAGGGCAAGGGTGCCGAACAAGCATCCCCCAGCACCACCTTCTGGGATCTATCAGCCAGGAAGGAGCGGAACCACCTCAGAACGGTGCCTCCAAGCCCCAACCCAGCCAACCGACCCAGGAGGACACCGTGGTCAATGGTGTCAAAAGCCGCCGAGAGGTCCAGCAGGACTAACAGGGACGCACTCCCCCTGTCCAGTCCCCGGCGCAGGTCATCCACCAAGGCGACCAAGGCCGTCTCTGTCCCGAACCCCGGCCTGAAGCCAGACTGGAATGGATCCAGATAATCAGCTTCCTCCAAGACCCTCTGGAGCTGAGACGCCACTACCCGCTCGATCACCTTGCCCAGAAATGGGATATTTGAGACTGGCCGGATGTTGTTCAAGATAGTGGGATCTAAGGAGCGTTTCTTCAGGAGGGAGCGCACCACCGCCTGCTTCAAAGACGGTGGCACCATCCCCTCCCTCAGAGATGAATTTACCACCTTCCCCGTCCACTCGGCCAGCCCCGCCCGGGCAGCTCTAATCAGCCATGCCGGACAAGGGTAAAGCGGGCAAGCAGACGGTCTCACACTCCAAAGAATCCTGATACCACATTAAGTATCCCTTATCTGGAATGCTTGGGACCAGAAGTGTTCTGGATTTCAGAATTTTCTGGGGTTTGGAATATTTACAGAGAGTAAAACTAGAGATACGTGGGAATGAACACAATGCCTTATGCAGGCAAAGAAGCAACCTGCCGTTGGTGTGTGTGGTCCGCAATGTGCTGTCCACCCCCGGTGTAGGTAAAGCCCCCAGCTCACCCTTTTCCCTCACCCCCTGGAAGGCCCCCTGCACCGAGCTGCCAGCTCGGCTCCATGCCGCCTTCTGCACCACCTGACACCAGGGGTCACAATGCAGCCGGCTTCCTTCACTGGGTAGCGCGCGCCCCAGCATGCCTTGTGCTATACCAGCTGGTGCCTGCCGGCACACAAAAAAGTAAAATAAAGTCATGTCAGCGCACACAAAAGTTCCGGATTTTGGAGCATTCTGGCTTTCAGAATTCCGGATAAGGGTTAATCTGTACTTCCTAAGCCCCCCAATTTGTTATATAACCTATACTTCTTTTACGTTGCATCATTAGTCTGTGGAATTTGCTGCCACAAGATGTGATGAAACCACCAGCTTAGATGGTTTTAAAATGGAATTGGACATGGAGGACAGATCTATCAGTGACTGCTATCATACTGGCTATGTGCTACCTCTGAGTTTAGTGGCAGCAATGCACAGAGCAGTGAAGGAGTTTGCCAGTCAGAGGAGAACTGAGAGAACAGAACCCTGGAGCCCTGAATTCTCCTCTTTCTCTGTTGTAGCTGGCAGGCAAGACACCTTCTTTGCTATTTACACTCACCCAGTATGATGAATCAATAACAGGAAAGAAAGAGGCATAATGGAAGGACAGAATTCATGCTGATGAGGTCTGAAGTCAGTAATCTCTAGACTTTCAGATGTTATGTGTACAAAAACTCATGGATCTAGACTTTCCTGCCCTTCACTTCTGTCATAGCAAGACCTCTACTTCGTTTCAGTTTATTTTTGGACTTGTGACTGGGTCAAATCTCCTTTTCTCAGATATTGCTTCATACTAGATGGTTATTGAGTGGATTTAGATTAACAGCTGAAGTGGTGAAGCCACTGTGGGCTGAACTGCTCTACTGTTTTGTTTGTGTGCAGTGACCTCTCACAGCTCAGTTTTTGAGGCTGTAACTTGCCCCATGTGTTTGAAATGTATTCCAGGAGGCAGTGAGTTGTGATTTCACCACTGGTCTGTGACGTGTTGGAGCTGCAAATGGATGTTGCACCAAATACATCTCCCCCTAATGATTCCATTGCTTTTCTTACTATAAACACTCAGGTTAACACTGGGCAGGACGTCTGGCTCAGGACGTAGAGCATTTGTCTCATAAATCTGCCTGAAGATCTGCAGGACAGCAGTTCAAGACGGCCGGAAGTCTGTCGGAGAGCTGCTGGCACGCCAAGCTGATAAGCTGCAGAGTCTTTGTGGGGGAGTGAAGCTACAGCTGCAACACTTGAGTGACAATCAAGGTTGCCTGTGTTATCTGAAGCTGAAGCGTGCTGAGGCGAATTCCAGCGAGAGAGAGAGAGAGCTGGACTGTGAAAGCAACATCTTTAATGAAGGGTTCTATGAAAGACTAGAACGTTATTATATTGTAAAAACCCCTTGGGGTTTAGAACAGCCTGCCAATGTACACCACCTTGAATAAAGTCAGAGGAGAAATCCAATGACGAGAAAGGCGGTATATACCGTAAATACTCTCTCTCTCTGTGTGTGTGTGTGTGTGTGTGTGTGTGTGTGTGTGCTGTGCTGTGCACAGTGGCTTAAGAAGCGCAAAAGCGCTTGAAGTGATAATACGTGAAAATGCTCTGAGCTTTCCTTGTGAAGAATTGGGGTGTGACTGAGGAAAGAGAGAAACAAGGAAGATCAGCCATGCAACTCGCCTGTTTGTCTGAGGTAAATAGCAAATGCTTTTGGAACAAGAAGCTGGGTAACTTCTTCCAGCTACAGTCTAGGTGCCTGCAATATACAGTACAATCTTCCCTCATTATCCATACCTAATTCATTCCTGAAAACAGCCCTTGTAGTGGTTTGGGAGTTGGACTTAGACCAGGAAGATCCAGGTTCAAATTCTCGCTCAGCCATGAAGCTTCCTGGGTGACCTTGGGTCGGTCACTATCTCAGCCTCACCTTCCTCACAGGGTTGTTGTGTGAGGACAGAAGGAGGGGAGGAACTATGTACACCACCCTGAGCTCCTTGGCTGGTTTCTGTAAGTAGGATTATGGAGGCAACATTAGCAGGATGTGAATACAGAAGTGCCTTTTTCACACCCTGGGGCTATAGCTTCACCTGCCAACTGAGGATCCATTTAATGAAGTGGGACTATACTATAGTCCACAAAAGTTTGTTGAATGTGCTATAGGTGTATTTTCTGAAATAGACTAGCACAGTTCCAAGTCCTCTGGAAGCTGCATTCCTTGTGGATCTCATACTCATTGATTTAACAATGTTGGGATACAGAATAGCAAATGTGCAGACTTTATATATTTGAACCTCCATTGCATATGTAAGGATGTGGGCATTTTTTGCTGAGTGATGCTTTTCTTTAGCTCTTTTTCTGACTTATTATCCCTACTGATATATGTGAGCAAAGAGACTGGCTTCCCTCTAAGAATTGACAGCAATGTGAATATTGAGTATACTCTTTCTGATACTATAAACTGAATTTATGCAGTGCAGAAAATATGACAGTAGGAACCTATAGGTTATCATGGAAGATCAATGGAACTGCCTAAGGATTTTTCTGGACTAAAGTTGCTGTCTTATTTGGCAGAAGTGCATAGCATAAACCTATGTTTGATACTGTAGGAAGCCTTGGCCACCACTTTATTTTACAAGGAAATGTTGTAAGTTATGTGATAATCAGACTCTCTCTTTTTCATATGCTCTAGGGTAGTGGTTCCCAAACTGGGAGGCGTGGATACCAGCCAGGGGAGCCGCGGAGTGCCACGGAATCCTCTTGGAAAACAGTGCAATGCCAATTGGCAGGCATCAATATCATGTAATGGGGAGCCGTGGCCAATGGTTGCCAATGGTCAAGGGAGCCGTGGGTCGAAAAAGTTTGGGAAACCGTGCTCTTGGGTATTCAAATTGATGCCCAAGGCTGCAATCCTATGCATGCTTATGAAGGAGTACATCCCAATGAACTTAGAACTTACTTCTGGGTAAACGTGTATAGGATTGCACTGTAAATTCTAATAAAAGAGATGAAGATAACAAAGCTTTGCTCTGAAACTGAATGTAGTGAGGGAAAAAAGCACATAAGAAAATGTTTGCATCAGTCAAAAACAGAGCCAAAAGTTAATGCTTTGACAGAAGCTTCCATTAGCTCAGAGATGGGGGGGGGGGAAATGGGACATTTAAGGTCTACTTGATCAAAGTCACTGGAGAAAAATGGAGAAGTGACTCTTGTGGTGAGTCGTTTAAAGGCTGAACTGAAAGATAAATGATGGTGGCCAAATTGTTCAGGGGCTTTACAAAAAATAGGACGACAGGAAAATACTTAAAATGCATATGTGTTCATCATTGTCATCCCCCCCAATAAAAAGGTTGGATGAGGGAAAAGGCAGGAGGTAAACTTATGGAAGGATGTTATATATATATATATATATATATATATATATATATATATATATATAAAGCTCTGAGCATAATGAGGACAGGAAATCATGGTTTTTGGTTTTCCTGAGAAAAGCAACTTGGAAACAAAAGATGTGGAGAAAGCATGCATTGAAGGATGGAAGCAGTATAATTATTTCCTCAGAGAGGCTAGTAAAAGCATGGGCAGAGCACTGTAGACACCTTGAGCACTACTGTGACAGTTCCAGAGAGGACTAAAAAGGCCATTTACTCTAGTCTAGAGAGCTGTAATCAGGTATTCGGTAAGATGGAAAAGCAAGAGAAGGCGGTTATCAAGCAGCTGGTGCAGCGTGATCGAGTCAGCTAGTGAAGTGGGGTCAAGCAGTTCCACAGAAACTGTGCCCCACATGGGGATTCTTTGGAGGCTCTGTGACTTGAGAACAAAGCTGATTTGTTTTGTACCTGAGAAAAGATTAACATCCATGCAAGCATGCTGCAAAGAGTGAAGACAGACCCTTAGAGAGCAGTGGGGCTGTTCTATAAGGACCCCCTGGAATCAGCCCAAGCACGTATTCTTCTTCTAAGGGGAAAGTGCTGGTTGGCTCTCCCACCACCCTTGGTCCCACCCCATGATTTCACCCAAGGTCTCTCCTGCAGTGCAGTTTTTGCACTTTAAAAGGTTTGTTTATTTTGATTATAAATAGATAGTGCTCTTACACGATTTGGGATATACAGGTGAAGATGCCATGTAGGTTAAAGCCCAGCATACGATTAAAACCTACATGGCATCTTCACCTGTATATCCCAAATCTTGTAAGATTACTGCTGGCCATGAAAGCTTTCGATCTAAAATAATTATTCATCCATTTGATAGTAACTGAAAATTAAAACCAAAAAGTGCCATGCGATTCAACCTCAGGAAGTTGCTTAGTTTTTGATAGTCGTGCATGCTTTCTCAGTATGAAGATATGAGGAAAGCATACTATGGAGAATAGGAATGTGTGTATGTTACTATTTTTTGGTTGGTGGAACCAGGCGTTAATAGAATCACCTAAGAGAAAAATAACTGCATACACTTCCAAGCGAGAGAGAACGTAGAAGATTGAGGAAAAAAGAGAGGCTACACATTTACCCCTTTAATGTAACTAGGGGTGTGTGTGTGTGTGTGTGTGTGTGTGTGTGTGTGTGTGTGTTGCAAATAATCCCCTTAAAATCAATACTGTACTTGTCAGTGAGTGAAAATTAAGGAGCTTGGCCTGATGTGCTGGGTTGGTGGAGCAATTTCCCCACCCACTCCCAGAATATGATGCTTTCATTAGACACCTGATAAAGGAATTTGACATGTGCCCCAATGTATACAAACGAGACATGTGATTGGTAAAAGAGGAAGAAAATAATTGTTGTCTTATAGTGCTTATGAGAGTGAGTGAAGAAGAAAGAGAAGGAGAGTTGTTTTATTGTGACTGGTTTAACATTTGGAGGCAATGAACCAAAGTGAAATCTGCAGTTAGGGTGCCCCAAGGGACAGCATGCCTGGATGACATAATAAAAGCAATTCCTGCTACAGCGGAGACTAAATGGCTATTAAGTATAATAAAAGAAGGGGAAAAAACACAGATCTAGGCAAGCAAGGATGAAACTCATCAAATATCAAGTGTGTGTTTACTGTTTACAGACAAGCAAGGAGGCTCAAAGACAATCTTGGGTGTGTGTGCATGTGTGAGAGACAAAACAGGAAGCATTTGGGGGAGTATTGTTTATAAAACAAAAACTCTCTGAGATCAATACTTGTTCAGCAACTTGGTTCTTTCAGAACTGTCCAATGTTGCCTCAGGGACTTATTTGTGATTCCCTTCTAGAGTTAATGGGATTTCTGTCACCTGTATCTAGAGGCAGAGTTTGAATTTAAATGTCATGAGGGACTCTGCTTCAAGCAGCCACACACAGCATGTGTAACGCTGAACATCTGACCAATCTTACTGAAATCAATAACACTTTACAGGTGGTTTGGTATAAATGGAACTAGTGAAGTGCATATAGTTGGGATGTAGGCTAATAGCTCCTTCAGATTTTTTTTTAAAAGGAGCCTAGATTTAGATACAGCACCAACAGGTAGAAGAGGAAGCTGGAAAAGCACTAAACTATGCTAAATCTCAGAGGGGTATGTGAAACACACTCTTTCTGAAGAGTCCTCATTTTCCTGTTTCTTTCATTTGTTTAAATGTGAATGAGACAGTGCTGCTGTGGCATGCTTTCCTCAGGTTTTTGTATCCATTCCCTTCCCTCTCTTGTGGCTTAAAGGTCCAAGGCAGCATATCTGTAAAACCTCTCTCTCTCTCCCTCTCCTTATGTATATGAAAGACCTAAAGGAAACGCAGATAAAATACATAACTTCTGACCTCCAGAAGAATTAATTATGCAGTGCAGGTTTATGTTTTAAGCCAAGGGTGTGTGTGGAGGGATTTCAGCATAATAACCAAAATTTCCTAGTATAGAGTACACTGGAAGTGATCTTTAGCACTTACTATGCATTGGTATGAACCAGACTGTATGCTACAGGCAGCAGTTTCCATGATCGTACTTTTTCCAGCCACAATGACCACAGGAATTGCTGCTGGCCACTGCCGGCTGCCTCTCTGTGTGGCCTGGTTCATGTTGACTTTTCGTCATGCATTGATTCCCATAGTCAGGATGGTTGATGGGAGTGTGAAGATAGAATCTACTGACATGGTCTGCAGGTGGTAAAGGGAAAAAAAGTGGCACAAGGGTCTCTTGCATCACCCCAGTCTGTGGTTCAGAACAGTATCATTTGTGTACTTTAAGAGCTGGCCAATACCTCTGTATGTGCCACTTTTCTATGAAAAGAAGCATAGGGATTAGCAAGCGTTAGTTATTTCTTTTATTCATCCAATTTGCTGTTTAATGACTGAAATGTTTTCAACCTCCTCTAATTAGGGCATATTGATTTTTTTTCAGGCTTCTGCTAGGATGGAGGGCCTTACGGAATTGTGTGTCATGCAAATGGATTTAGAGCTGCCTACAGATTAAGGTGAGTAGGCAGAATACTGCAGTTTCACCATAACAATCAGGGCTGGTCCATCCATGAGGCCAACTGAGACAGTCACCTCAGGCCACGGGTTGACGGGGGGGGGGCTCCTGCCTCCACCCACCCCCTTCCTTCTGCCCATTCCTTGGTTTGGAAAAGTAAGAGGGGGACAGAGTGGAACAGAAAGTATGAAGGAGTCTCCCACCACTCTCCTCCACACTTTGTTCTGCTCCATTTTGTCTTCCCTTTCCAGCCCAGGGATTGGGAGGAGCAGAGGCAGGCACATCACTAGGTAAGGGGGGGGGGATTACAGCAAGTCCTCACTTAAAGTTGTCAATAGGTTCTTTTGAAACTGCAACTTTAAGCAAAACAACTTGAAACCAATTTTACTGTGGGACTAATTGATATACATAAACAAGCGTGTATGGCATATTTCTGGTCACACAAACATCACCAAACTTCTAACTAAAGACCCAAAACACTTCTAATATTAAAAAAAAATTGAAATAAATGTGAGCTTTCTGGGCTGGAGAAACCCACGCAGACATGGGCAGAACGTTCATACTCCACACAGACAGTGGCCCTGACCCAGAATCGATTTTTTTTCTCAACTTTAAAACAAAATGACTTATAATAAACTTTAAGTAAGGATTTGGTGTATTTGGCCTAAGGTCTGTAAGTACTTGGGCTGGCCCTGATAAGAATAACAAAGCAAAAGATTTAGTTAAACGAACCTGTGTTTCTGGTTAAATATGTATGGTGCAGGTTTGAATGCTGAAGAGTTGTGTTCTGCAACTGATCCTTTCTTGGACTGAGGCCTATGTTGCAGTTGTGCTGCTTATGCAAGACCAAGTGTTGGGCGTGATCCCAGACCTGGCGTACACATGCAGTAGAACAAAGTGGGGGCTTCCCACCACGTTCTTTCTCATGTGTAGACCCAGCCTGAAGTCAGTGTGTGAGCGGTCAAGTTAGCATAATGTAATGTTCATAGACTATGATTGGGGACAAAAAGAGTGTAGATCATTAGCCAAAAATGTAGGCAAGGTCAAGTTATGCACATGAAAGTCACCTTCTTTGGAGTGTGCAGTGGGGTCGAACACTCTCTGGGCTACCTGCAGTTAGGGTTGCCAACTTTAGCTGAAGCTATTCATGGAGATTTCTTTTTCCAACATGATGTCATGTTGGAAATTTCTGAAGGCCCTGTTGCAAGCTCCAAGATCACTTTCAGTTGTCACTTAGCAGTTGATGCTTGTTCCTGAAGACTCCAGGCCAATCTCCAGAACTCTACTTGCAAACTAGGTTCCAAGCAGCAACCAACTTGGCAGCGTAACCCACCAGTGTTGTGAGATGGGGGTGAGGGAGTGGGAAGGCTGTGGTCTCCATCATTTTGTCGTGGTTCTGAACTTTTTGACTCCTGTGCTCCTTGGTGCTTTTTTCTCACAAGGTGTGATCAGACAACAAGCCTTCACCTGCAAGTCAGAGCCACAAGTGTTGGGATGAAGTTCAAACCACAGTCACACAATCTCTTGTTGCTTTGGGAAAAAAGTGAAGAGGCAGACCTCTGTTCAGATAAGTATGTTTTGGTTGGCTTGTTTTTATTTCAGCCTGGGCTTGTTTTGTTTGTCTTTACATCAAAGTGCTGTGAGTGGAGCAATCGTACCTGGAAATTGCACATATTTCAGAGTATCCTTTGGCCAAACTGAGAGTCTCTGATGGACTGCTGTTCTCTTTGATGCAGGAAGTTAATAGTGATATGGGAGAAATCTGGGTTTGTGACTAGTGCCAAATGTGTGCTTTGAACTGTGGACAGAATAGGTCTATCTGTAATGTCAGGAGACCAGTCAACGTCTGTTAAATGAGGTCCCTTTGCCTGCACACTTTGAGATGGAAGCAATCAATGAGAGCAAGTCAAGCCATAAAGGAGATGGATTTTCAGGAGCACTGGATACTTTTTAGAGGGCACCAGGCTCTCATCTGCAGCTTCTTGCATGTACGAGTCATCCCACTGATGATGAAGAAAACAATTCAGCTAGTAAAATAATGCATGAGTGCAAACAGTTTGGAAAAGCCACCATCTAAGGTTTGTCCATCATAGAAGCAAAGTCTGGACTATAGGGCTGTTTGCTCCACTGACGGTGCAATCCACCATACGTTTAGGCCGATGGAGCGCATGCTCCGCTGAACTAAGGTGTTGCAAAAATGCTTTGCGGCACCTCTAGTGTAAGTGGCGCCGGCGCATAGGCCAGCACTGCTTACAAGGCCGCCATTCCGAACCTGCACCGGCAGACCCAGGTAAGTCCTGCTCCTGTTGGCGGGAGGGCAGGCTGGGGTGGTGGTGGAGGGGGTCAATGGCTGGTCTGGGAGGGGGTGAGGATATCGCGCTGGGTTGCGCTGATATCCCAAACCCCTTCCCGGGCTGGTGTTACACAGCCCCCAGACATGCACCAGCTAAAGAGCTGGCGTGCATCCGAGGAGGCCCACGGGCCTCCAGCGCTTACACTGGGGGAAGGGGACAAAGTTCCCTTTCCCACAAGATGAGCCCCAGCCATGCCGGTGTGGGCTGCGTCCTGACTAGGCCATTTCGGCTGGCCGCCGCATCTTAGACAGGATTGGGCTGTGAGACTATTCTATTAAGTATGTCTTGAAGAAGAAAAAAACATCAAATTCGCTGGAGTTTTTTTCTGTGCAAAGTGCTTTCTAATAGACATCCATTTTAATTAGGGATGCGCAGAAGAATCCATGTTGAGAACCTCTTGCGAGCTTCAGTGAAGTACCTCTAGGAGATGGAGACTTGTTTCTACAGCTCTGCGGCTGGAGATCGTTAAACAGAATTCCTTGGGGTAAGGAGTACAAGACAGTACAGTCATCTTCAAAATCAATCCTGTTTTTCAAAATATGTGTATTTAATTCAGAGTGGCTTTTGTTACAAAAGGGGGGGCATGCACACATTCATGCACTTGCTCCAAGTATGATGCGTACATTTTCAGTTGATAACACTTACTGAATGGAAGTTGTCTGTCAGTAAGAGAAGCTGTTTTGTCTGAACGTTTCCCCCCTATTCTGGAAGCAGCATTTCTCACTGGAAGCCTCCCTATTTGCTGGGACAGAGCTGAAAGGGACAGTGTCATTTCTACTGCATCGCCTGAAGGCTTTGGTAATTGTAGTTTGATTGCTGCTGGGGACCTCGTGGGTGGAGCATGTGATGCCAGTTCTGGGTAAACTGCACTGACTTCTCATCTGTTTCTGGGATTGGTTCAAGGTGCAGATCATTGCCTTTAAAACCTGATGTGGTTGTGATCCCAGGTGTCTCAAGGATGAGATGATCCACATGAACTTCCCCATCTGTCAAGATCTGTTCCACTTGCCAGTATTGCTTGTCAATAGGAACTGGGTCACACAGGATAGAACATTCTCTGTGGTGGACCCTGCAGCTTTGGAGGGCCCTCCTGAAGGAGGTCTGTGGTGCTCCTGTTCTCCCACTCTTGGAGCAAAACATTGCTATTTCTCCAGACCTTTGGTGCGGGCTGAGTAGAATTCCAGCTGCTGATCCTCTGATTTTATTGCCCAACCAGTTTGATTAGGGTTTTATTGCATTGTTTTTACATTGCTGTTATCCTTGTGTGAGCCGCCTTGAGACTTTTTGGGTGAAAGGTGAATAGTAAATTGAAATATTTACCGTATTGGTCTGAGTATAAGGATTACTTTTTTCTCCTAATTTAAGTTTTTAAACTAGGGGTGCATCTTATAATCAGGCTGTTGCAATTTAATGCCAGTGATTTAATTAATTTTTTTTAATAGCACCAAACTTTAAGGGTGCGTCTTATAATCAGGTGCGTCTTATACTCAGGACAATACGGTATATTATTAATACTACCAGTAAGCAAGGAGGGTGGTTCCCAGGGTTAGCTGGAAAATATTTGCATTAATTTCTAGTGCCCTTCTGAGGACACTTGGAGACCAGGCTTCCAAAGTCCTATTTCTAGCAAAGCGAACAGGAAGGCAGATGAAGTTACAGCGCTGGGAATCATGCTGGCGCCTTATTATTCAGGTCATCAAATAATCCATATGGCAGAAAGTGTATTAGAGAGCTGTTAACCCCTAATAAACTTGCTTCAGCAGGTCATCCTTTGTTTCTATGCAATAGAGGAAGGGGGAGTCAGCCAAGCTAGGCCTATATTGTGTATTGTGTGTTTATATGTTTGAAAATAAATAAGAGCACGGAGGGTTTCTTCTGCAGCCCCTCAGTGCTTCCCAGATCATGAGTATCTCTCTTTACAAATTCCCATCAACTTTGCAGGGTCTGTTTGTATGTCCTCTTATACAGAGATAAATTATGTTTCAGTACTGTGTGAACGCTGGCACCCATGTATTCGAATCTACTCTTAGCATATCTTGAGCAGCTGCAGCAGGCAATGACTGCCTGGTCTGTGTACCTATGGAGGGAAACATTATTTATATACTTAACATATTTTTATCCAGCCTTTTCACTGTTTGCCCTCAAGGCAACTTCTATCATACAAATTTGAAAATAGATAATTTGAAACCAAAATCTAACCACAAAACTAATATTCCAACAGCAGTTCATACTCTTAACAACCAAGTGCTGGCAGCAGCAGCAGCAGCCTGGGAAAATAAAAGTCTTACCTGGCACCCAGACATGAAAACATGGGTGCCAAGCAAACATTTTTGGGGTGGATGATAACAGAAATGGGGTGACACCGCAAAGAATATCTTCACCTCAGTCTCTGTCAGCCTAGTTCTGGATAGTGGTGGCGGCACTGACCTGACGCAGGGCTTCTTTCTGAGAGAGACGTGCCTATTCTCCATCATACGTGGGGATTAGTCATCCATGCATGCATGAAGCAGCCTGACAAATTCTGTTCCCCAAAGGCGGGGGGGGGGGGATGGTTTGGGAAGACTTACTTTGTGTTTGTCCTTTTTAAGGAGCTTTTATGCTTGGGTATTTTACAGTTGAAATGACTGAGGCAATATAGGGTGCTCTCTACTGGAATTTATCAGGTGTGAAATAATATTACTTGGACATTTCAGAGCAGGAAAGGAGAAACAAGAACTTCCTCCTCCTGAGGTCATTCTGCTGGATTTTGCATCTTGCAGACAAAAGCCAACCTGCAGACCAGCACTTACAGACTCATCCAGGATGCCGGGTCAGTCTTCCAGGTTTGCATTGCCTGCATGTATCCTGGAGCATAGCTGCTGTTCCCACGGGACCCAGGCAATTCTGCTTCTCAGCTCTGCAGTTACTAATTGATGTCTGGCTTGGTGACTCCCAGCAAAGTCACTGGAATGGCATCTGTAAATACAAAGCAAAAAGAGCACCATGGGGATGTTGTGGAACAGTGTTGTACTAGTTTCTCCTCTTCTGCAATAGTGCATTTGTCTAGCTTCAGGGTCTCTCTGCAGTTTACTATTTCCATATTTTGTTAGAAAGGGGACTGCTTTCAGAAAAAAAAAACCCATAGAAGCAGCACATCTGCCGCAGTGTGTGTTTTGGGAAAGAGGCCCTTCATGTGCTAAACAAGGCATCAGTGTTGTAATTAGTGTCCAAGGCGTCTAAAGGTGAAATGCTTTCCAAGCAAATGTAATCTGACCTTTTCAAGGTCTACACATACCAGGCCCTCGCTTTGCAGATGACTTGCTCCTTAGCCGGTGCTGAAAGGGCCCATTGGTGTGTCTTTGTGGAGGAAGTGTGTCTTTGTGGAGGAGAAAGCACATTTTTGAAACTGGTTAATTGAGGTACTTCATCTGAAAGCTGATGTAAAAGCACACAACTCATCTGTCACTCCCCAGATGTCATGCCTGTGTTTTGAGAAATATTCCAGATCTTTGCGATGTCTCTTTAAGACAAGGTCCCATTGGGCCAAATCCTCTCTTTCCTGTCACTTTGTGGGTGCCTGCAGTGAGACCCCAAGGATGGTAGAGTTGCAAGGCAAGCATCTTTAAGCTGAAGGGGTTGGAGATGTAAGCCCGAAGCTTCATTCACAGATTGGTGCTCCAGATGGAAACCTCGGGACACTGCTAACTAGTTAGCATTTGGAGAGTCCCAGCCTAACTAAAGAAGCGGGAGGGACATTGGGTTGCAACCTTCAGGGTTAGCGGTGCATGTATACAAATGCACCATGGAGTATAGGAAATAAATAAGATGAGCATGAACTTCTAGCAAGAGAAGGTAAATTTGACTTGATAGGAATAACTGAAACCTGGTGGGATGACTCTCATGACTGGAATGCACAAACGGAAGGCTACCGTTTGTTCAGGAAGAACAGATGTGGTAAAAGTGGAGGAGGGGTGGCATTATATGTCAAAAATGTATACAACTGCTTAGAAATCCAACAAAATGGTCAAGGTAGCCCTGTGGAGAGCATCTGGATAAACGTTAGGGAGAAAAGCAACAAACAAAACGTTGTGGTGGGGATCTACTAGATTGCCATGCCAAGGGGAGAATGTGGATGATGCTTTCTTGAAACAACTTACAGACATTACAAGGAAACATGAGGTAGTTGTAATGGGGGATTTTAACTATCCTGATATCTGTTGGGAGACTAATGGCGCAATCCTACCCAAGGAGCGGCCTCAGTGCCGGGGACAAGGCTTATCTGATAAGACAAACAAGCCTCTAACTAACATCTAAGTGAGCTATTAGCTCTGCAAGCTATTCAATCACTGCATACACTCTCTGGATTCTGCTCAGCTGCCTGTGAGACTCTCGGAAGAGGATCAGAAAGGCAAATAACGACCAGCCTGCCACGGACCACTGGAGGTAGTTCAAAGCACCGCCAGTGGTACGTGTACCACAGGTTGGGAAACTCTGTTCTAGGATGGGTTCTCAACCCCCACCAGTGGTACTTCAGATGACCGCTGGTAGTTCTCGAACCACCGGAACCCCACTCTGGCATGGTGCTTTCGGCAACGTGTTTTTGCTTCTGAGAGACTCCTGCCTTTGGCTGAACCTCTTGGAAATGCTGAGAAGGGCCCTCTCACCCGCCCAGAACCTCCTACCTGGGTTTTCTGGCCTCTGAAAACCCAAAAGTAACTGGCGATGATGTAATTGCCAGTCACTTTGGTGGTACCCAGCAGGAGAGTGGTGCCGGAGGTGGTACTAAGCTGGGAAGGGGTTGAGAATCCCTGCTCTATGAGATTTCCTGCTACAGGCAGGGGGTTGAACTAGATGACCTTGTGGGTACTTTCAATTCTATGATCTGCTCATCGTGCCTACCTGCCGTAATAAAATCCAACTTCATGTAACTGTGATACGAGCCTTTTAAAGGACGTTAATCTTGTTTCTTATGGACAGTAGGTTACAGTATTTCTAGAACAGGACATGACAGAGAGAGTTTAGCAATCTAGGGCTTGAATCTTTGAGGCTTTGCTTCAGGTCATTTCATGACCTGATCCTGTCAGGATCTGTACATGCTGAGTGCTGAACTTCCAGTAAGACGCACAGTGTGCTCAGGGTGTTGCACTCAGGGTCCTGCACTTATCACTGTTGTTGGGCACAGCACAACAGTCTCCCCAGTCTCCTTTGCCTCTCAAAAATGGTTGAGGGAGTCTGACAGAGATGCACCTCCCTGCCGACTGCCCGGGCTTTTGGCACTGCAGAGCCAGCAGTGGTGATGCAAGACCCCTGTGCCTGGCAGCAGTTAGTTCAGAGCTCTGCTTCGTTCCACATCTGCTTGTGGGGGATGGATCTGGCAGGTGCTATCTTACTTGCTCTATGTATGTTTCTGCTGAGAGGCTGTAACAAGGCAGCACAAAAGACCATTATTCTGGGTCATAAAAGATTCAAATATGATTTTGACTGCAGAAATGGGGAAGATGGAAGGTTAGAATCCTCCCCCCATGCAAAGGTGTTGGACTGTTGGATGCATTGGTGCAGCAGGAGCTGTGCTTTGTGCGTGATTCCAGAGAGCATGAAGGACTTGCTGTCCTTCCGAGGATCCCTCTTCTGGGTGTACAGCAGTGAGCAAAAGAAATAGAGGGGAAAAATGCTGCTGCAGAGAAGGGGGGGGGGATGCACTATAGTACTTTGCACTGGATGAAAGTGTCCATTCTGCTTGCTGAGCAAAAAGCGGTGTTGCCTTTTAAATTTTAATGAAAAGGAAGAAGTTGTGCCTTGAAATTTCAGTTGGGAGCTGCCCTTGCCTCCCCTTCTTTCAAGAGGCATGCTTAACTCCTTGCCTGCTAACATCTGGAGAACAAATGATTTGCTGCTGGGGTAGAGTTGCTATCTTGTGGGCAGTCTCCAGGCATGGCTGGCCATCTTTCTAGAAGCAAAAGCTCTTCTATCACATGCCATAGGCAACACCTGTAGGTTGCTTCTGATCACTGCATGCAATTTCCAGTGTTGCTCCAGTCCTGTAAACCAGAAGCTGAGATGTGGACATGCCAAATGGTCCAAGGCTATCTCATGAGTTTTCAGCCATGGCTTTGGCCCCGACTTCCAAGTTCATCGCTCTGCCAACTGGGCTGCATCAGTTTCTGCGTAACGCTCCAGGCATCTCAATGGAATTTACTAAGACTATGTACTTTCCGAATTGCTGCCTGCCTGTAAGATAGAGATTGAACTATAACACCGGACAACAAATTTTAACAAAGGTCATGTCCCTAAGATTAAATTATAGTTGGACATTCCAGACCCCCATGGATACTGAAATTCGCATAAAGTGAAATTGCTTTAGCATAGATACGGGGGCCACTATGAAAACCTTAAAAAAGGGGGGAGGTTAAAAATAGTTGGGAGCTATTTTGCTGGCAAACTGCTCTGTTTGCAGGGCTATAGACAGTGAAATTGCGCTCCTACAGCCTCTTCCAGGTCACTCGACATACCCCCTCTCTTCCCCAAACTTGCCCCAATACATCCTGAGGTGACCTTAGGGAAGGGAGGGGGAAGTCGGGCGACCCGGAAGAGGCTGTAGGAGTTCAATTTCACTGTCTACAGCCCTGCAAATGGAGAGGTTTGCTAGCGAAAAGTTAAGGAACGCTATTTTTAAGCTTCCCCCCCTTTTTTACGGTTTTCACAGTGGCCCCCGTATCCACGTTGAAACAAATCCACGGGTAGTGGGGGTCCACTGTAGTAATTTCTTATATATTTTGAAGTGCTGAACGCAAATATGACAATGAAAATGCAAAATTGGCTACAGTTTGTGAGAGATTTGCAATAGATAGTTCTATAGACATGTACTGGTGAATGTCCGAAGGCACTTACAACACCTGTGTACGCAATATAAACTGGTTCTCCTAAACTAGAGTCAGTCGACAGATTTTATTGTCATTTTCATTTTCAGCATGTTGAAATTAGTAAATTTCACCCCAGCACAGTGTCTTTTCTGGTGGCTGTTTGCATCTTTTTTAGATTGTGAGCTCTTTTGGGACAGGGAGCCATTTAATCCTTTGATTTTTGTCTGTAAACCGCTTTGTGAACTTTTTGTTGAAAAGCGGTATATAAATATTGTTAATAATAATAATAATAAAGATTAGCTCTTTCCATTTCATGGCCAATTTTGTATTGTCCAGTGTAGTCATTGAATTTAAGATTGAATATAAGACGTGTGTGTATTATAAGCTGATCAAGGGTTTGGGGGGTGGGGGACTCTATCAAATTGGTGTTCTTTAAAAAACACATCATACTGCCACAGTTGTTAAAGTTTTAATTATTAATTAAATACAAAACTTGTCAGAATTATAATGCACGAGTCTTGGAGCATGTGTATTTTCTCTGCAAAATAAGTGAGCATAGTGTAGTTTCAAATGTGACATACTTCCACACTGGTAGTGTTCCCAAAAGTGCACCCTTGCCTTTTGAGGAACAGCCCTTGGCCTCAATGTCCACCCTATTGCTGCTTCTCAGTTTCAGTCCTGACGTTTGACCACAGCTTGTCCTACTAATATAGAATTGTGGGCTGTTGGTTGAAGGTCTTTGTTGCTTCCTCTCCCAGAACTGTGTCCTTCAGTGGCCCTTCCACCTAGTCACTAAACCAGTGGTTCCCAACCTGGAGGTCGGGACCGCCAAGGGGGTTGCAAAGCAGTTTCTGGGGGGGGTCACGGGTTGTTGGCTGGATGACCACACCCATGATGGCAGCTCACTCCTCCCCTCACTGCACAGAAAGAAGTGTCTGATGCTCTTTGTTTGCTCACCATATGTTACTTTCTGCTTGCCTTTTAGCATCACTGTTATCAAGCCCGACACACACCGCACAAATTCCGGCGTGTCCCAGACGCCCGAGGAGCTTTGTCGAGCTGTGCGGAGGTGTCTGGTTACCATTGCGGAAGCGAGCGGAGCAGCTGCGCTCTCCCGAATTCCGGCATGAGCCAGAAAATGATTCTGGCCATGTTTGAGGGGGCTGCTTCGCGGAGCTACTACACTCAGCCAATCAGATGAGAGGGCGGGATGAAAGGGGTTGTCACTCAATCGGAACTCACTTGAGTCTCCGATTTCTCTTGGATCCATTTTTCCTTCTCACAAAAGTTAGCAAGATGAATTCTATTTCCGGCAGAAACTGTTTTGTAAGTTTTCTCTCCTTCCTGCCCCTCTCTATCTTCTCTCGTGTATCGGACCGCACTTGTGCTTAACCAATCACCGCTGCGCTTTCTAAGAAAGCGGGACAAAAGGAGGGACTATTTGCAGGAAGACACTCCTACAGACAAGTTCAGAGCGTGGAGGAGACCGGCCAACCTCTCTCGCTCGCCTCCGCGCCGGAATTCGCCGAAATTCGTGCGGTGTGTGTCGGCCTTCAATATGAGGTCACTCTTCTCCCCCCCCCCCCAATGCGGCTGCTTATGAGTGCAACTTTAAAAATGTGATTTATTTTACAAAGTGTGATTTATTAAACAGTGTAATTTATTAAAAAAAACAATGACATCACTTCCTGCTTAATAACATCCGGCCCTAGGTCTTAGGGGGTCCCGACAGATTGTCATTCTACAAAAGGGGGTCCTGGTGCTAAAAAGGTTGGGAACCACTGCACTAAACATTGATGTAATTTAATGGATACTTAGTACCTAAATGTGCTTCTTTTCCTATTCTCCCCCCCATCCCTTTTTTCCTTTTCTGTTGTGTTTTAGATTGTAAGGCTAGCCTGCAGGCAGGGACCGTGTTGTTGTTTTTTAATCCACATACAGCACCTATAATTTAAAACTTTAGATGCTTTATAAACACTGTCCAATGCCTTGCATGTGCTGAATAAATAAATCGTAATTTAAAATTACCAGTAGGAAAGCGAGACTGGAGGGCATGGCAGAGAGATGTGATGGGGACAGGGCAGAGCACATGACCCCTATGGGTGAGCATTGCAATGCATGACAGTGATGCAATGTCCTTGTCGTGGCATCATAACTGCCCATTGTAGGGCGAGCTGCATGCCCTCCTCACCAAGGAGGGAAGATTGTGAAACTGACAAAAGATGCATTAGGATGGTGGCATCTCTTGATGGAAATTATGTTGAAGTGGGTGACTCATCCATTGAATGTGGGAAGACCATAATGGTGGGAAGCAGAAATATCCCAGATTGTACAGAGCGATTCAAGGGCTGGTGGTTGTTGGCTGTTTTGAAAGGAGTGATATTAGCAGGAAGGGAGCAACTCTTTGCATTTGTAAGCCACACATATTGCTTCCCTTTGTCAAATTCATTCACTTGAATGAAATTGTCTAAAATTCAAAGGGGTAGTGGTGGTTAAAAGACAGTTTCTTAATGTTTGTGAGGAGCGAAAATCTATCAAGTTGACAGTTCTCTAGCACTAATTGTTACGAAGACTGTTTGTGCTGCCATACCAGGATGGTGTAGTGGTTTGGGAGTCGGACTTAGACCTGGAAGATCCAGGTTCAAATCCCCGCTCAGCCACGAAGCTTCCTGGGTGACCTTGGGCCAGTCACTATCTCTCAGCCCCACCTACCTCACAGGGTTGTTGTGAGGAGAAAAGGAGGGGAGGAAATATGTACAACACTCTGAGCTCCTTGGAGGAAAGGTGGTATAAAAATGTGAAAAATAAAAATAAATAATACTTCTTCTGCCACTGAAGTGGAGGAGGAAGCTTTACTTGTGTTTCATAGATGTGTTTAGAAAGAGACCCAAAATCTCTCTCTCCCAGCCTATTGCTGGGCTCTGCAATTACATCAGGAGCCCCCCCCCCCCAAGGGAGTCTCCAGGACAGGTGGTGACTTCCTGTAGTTTGGCATTGTACCCAACATCTAGATTACAACAGGAAGTGGTAAAGACAGATACCCTTTTTACTAGCAGTCAACTCAGGAGTGAGCATTTGAAGCCAGCCATCTAGGCACCACAGCCCACTCTGGTTCTGCTGTAAGGGCAGGTGGTATACTAGTTTGGAATACTCCATGTATCGGAAGAGTTTCCAGTGCCCCCCCCCCAGCTTGAGTGGTAAACTCCACTCCCACTTAGATTATTCTCTCAACTTGCCTTCAGGGGTCATGTTCTTCCCCCACCAAATGTGTAGCTGCAGCCACCAAGGCCTTTGCAGAGCTGGATGATGGCGAATTTCAACTGGATGGCCTTTGCAAGTGATGCCAGAGTCCTCCCCATTTTCTCTTGAAGTCAGTACATCTCGTGGTTCCCCTGCGTCCTGACCCAGCTGCCTGCTGCCCCATGCAGCGATCAAGAGCAGTGAAACAGCACTCTTTAAAATGAAGCTGTCTGGGCAAGCCCCAAATGAGGCTATTGGAGGCAGAACAAGAGAGATCAGGCTATGGTATGTTAAGAAAGGAATACTGTGATTTGTCATAGTGAAGTCAATCTGTGTGAGAGACTGGCAGGTGGGGCAGAATCATTGGGAGAAGTTAACTGAATGATTCTACAAACATCTGATGCTACAGAATGGGAGGTTAAGTTGGGGTAAGAAGCTCATCCAAGGACCACTTCAGAGTTAGTTTGGCAAATAGCACATGATCTAGATCAGAGGGGTTCTCGACCCCTTCCTGGCTGAGTACCACCTCCCCCGCCACTCTCCTGTTGTGTACCACCGGAAGTGACTGGCAATGATATAATTGCCAATTACTTCTGGGTTTTCAGGTTTTTGGAAGCCAGAAAACACAAGTAGGAGGCTCTGGGTGGGTGGGAAGGCACTTCTCAGCATTCCCGAGAGGCTCAACCAAAGGCAGGAGCCTCTTGGGAGCGTAAATGCACCACCAAAAGTGCCGCGTTGGAACAGTTTTCTGGCAGTCCGGCCATCTAAGTACCACCTTTAGTCAGCCGAAGTACCACTAGTACCACTGATTGAGAACCCCTTAGTCCACATCACAGACATGTGTCACAGGTGCTAGAAAACAAGCAAGAACCCACAACAATCATTGAGGAGTGAAGTGTCATGTATATAGAAGATGCTATATAAATAAAATAATAGATACAACTGGCTAATTAGCCCAGTCTGCCTTGAATTCTTTTATTCTAACTATAGAGCTTACCAGAGACATTCTGCCACCTAGTGGTGGAATGCTGTATAGCTGTATAGCAAACAATACAGAGATCGGCGATAAGGAGATTAAATTATACCAGAAGTCCTCTACAGGTCACTACAGCGGCCCAGGAACAACAGTGAACTAGAACCATCAAACAAAAAATACCAGAGAGAGCCAAAAAAAATGCTTACAAAAACCAATAAAATGGGTAAAAGGTGACCCCTGACAATTAAGTCCAGTCGTGTCCGACTCTAGGGTGTGGTGCTCATCCCCATTTCAAAGCCGAAGAACCAGCGTTGTCCGAAGACGCCTCCGTGGTCATGTGGCCGGCATGACTCTCCTTGTCGCAGCGCGTAGCATGCAGCTGGAACATGGAGCGCTGTAGAAACGTGTAATTTCATTAAATAAGGTGCATTGGGGGTGGTGGTTTTTACACGGTCAATTTTGTGGTATATCACTATATTTCACGATTACCACAAACGTCTGCCCCTACCTATTCATGATAAATAACTGGTGTTTGAAAACTTGCTTTGTTCTAAGTGATGCATGCCTTTGTTTCACTTGCTCTCTGTTCCTCCTTCTGCAGGACCAGGGCACCCTCTAAGTTAGTCTTGGCTCTGGATCTGCTGTCACTGGAGACATATCCCCAGAATGTCTAAACCACTTGTCCCTATCCTGGCTGTTCCCATCCTAATATCGGCGTTGGGTTGCTAAAGAGCTGGTGCGCATCCAAGGAGGCCCATTGGGGCCTCTGGTGCTTACACCGAAGAGGATGAATGTCCTCTTCCCCCGAGGTGAGCCTGGGCCATGCCAATGTGGCCCACATCCTGCTTAGGATGCAGCAGACAGCCATTTCAGCCGACCACCGCATCTTAGGCAGGATTGCGCTGTTAGTGTGGTTTATGGAATGATTCTTTCTGGTATGCCCTGCTTAGTTTGGTTGGGTTCTGTGAATACGTTGGGTTGTGTCCCTCTCTGCATCTTATGCTCTTCCATTTCATATCTTGTAAGAGAAAAGCAAAATACTAGCTTACAGATTTTAGGCTTGCTTAACTGAAAATGTTTATATGAAGTTTGTGTTCTGTGATGAATTTGTTGTGGAATGTTTGTTGTGGTTTCTGTAGCCAAATTGTGTTTTGAATTGCCATTGATTTGTTACACTTTGTCATATGGATTTGGACACATACTAACCAACACCCTGTTTCTGTGTTGTCTGGTTATTGTTGTGAGACACTTTGAACTCAGCTTGGTTGTGGAAAAGCAGCATCACCAATATCAGATCAATATGATTGGAGTTCTGTCACAAGCTACTCTTCAGATTTTGTCTGTGCTTGCTGTGATGCATTTTTTCCCCCCTAAGACCTATACACTTAGTGCTGCTCAGGAGCTACACATGGTGCCCTTTAGGTCTGTGCAAGTTCCATCTCTCTTTGGTTTGTTAATTTAATATTCTATAACCATGTCCAAATATAATTGTTAATAAGTGAGCAAACAAGTATACACCAAATTATGTTGCATATTTCACTGAGTTATTTATTTACAGTATTTTTATCCCGCCTTTCTCCCCGAAGGGTTCCTCCTTTCTGTGTGACCTATTCTGAACGTCTCTGGCTTGACTGTCAAGACCTCTTCTTGAAAGAGGTCAAGCAGAGAGGGTTCAAGAGGAGACTGTTGCTTTTCCTGAAGGTAGTGTGCGACCTCCATACTCAATGCAAGGAAATAAGCGAGAGCTAGTACTTTTTGGTGTGGCGGGCAGAGCACAGAAGGCCGGTATGTGCATGTTTAATCTTCATGGGATTACTTGTAGCACAGAAATCAAGTGCTTTACTGTTTTGCAATTAATTTGAAAGTAAATCGGTGCAGTTAAAATCATGAAGCATCAGTATGAAGGAGTACAACCCTTACTCCAAAATTTGTTTGACCATTACAAAGGTAGAACCTGCTCCATGAGTCCTGGAGCGAGCTTGTATGTCCACCCCAGAGAGGACTGATTTCCTCTTCAGGAAATGGAGAACTCTGGGATATCTCAACACAATGTTCATGGACATGGTCCTTGTTTGTTTATTTATTTAAAAGATTTATATCCCGCCTTTTCCTATGCCAAAAGGTAAATGCCCAAGGCGACTTACAACAAAGATTAAAATTCATAATTTAAAATACATAAAATAAGTTTAAACAATACATAACCATACATAACTAAATTTAAAAACAATAAAATCCCCTGGGGGGGTGACAGTATGGAGCAGAGAAGCAGCATGGCAGAGCATCTTGAGACACAGGAGGCAGACCACAACCCATCACCCAAACGCTAGATGAAACAAAAACATTTTGAGCCCTCGCCGAAAAGTCATGAGGGAGGGGGTGGTTCTCAGATCCCCTGGCAGGGAGTTCCACAGTTGTGGTGCCACAGCAGAGAAGGCTCGCCAACGTGTTGCCACTCCCCTAACTTGCGATAGAGGTGGCACTCGCAGGAGAGCCCCCTCAGATGACCTAAGAGAGTGGGCCGGAATGTATGGGAGAAGGCGGTCCCTCAGATATCCTGGACCCAAACCATGAAGGGCTTTAAAGGTCATTACCAGCACCTTGAATTGGGCTCGGAAACGAATGGGCAGCCAGTGCAGCTGCTGAAGCAGTTGTTGTGAGGTAGGGGGGAATGCTCTTCTGTACTGTTCATAAACTCCTTGTTCATTGGGATGAAGCCATCACTCAGTGGCAGAGCCATCCCTGTTTTGCATGCAGAAGCCTCCCCTCCCCTCCCCCCCTTCAGTCTCTGGGAAGGGCTTGGAAAGACCCTGGAGAGCTGAGAGCGTGTAGGCAACAGTACTCCACGGACCAATGCTCTGACAGTGTCAGGAAACAGCATGTGTTCATCAGGAAGGTGCTGCACTCTTGCATGCAGAGTGTTCTGCTGTCCCCCTGCAGAAGTGCCAGCCAGCTGCTGTCAGATGCCTTCAACCGTGCTAACACTGCCCAAGGTGAAGGTGGGCTCTAAACAGGGAGCAAAATGCAAGAGTGTTCTGATCACTAATTCTATGACAACTGCCTTGATTATGTGCCTAGGATGGTGGCTGGTTTCCGATTAGGAGGAGACATTTTCTGCTTAGGCAGAGCAAGGGTGGCTCCTCTGATACTGTAATCTGGCCTCCCATTGTTAGAAAACAATGTTTGTTAAACAAGTAGCTCTGGTTTGCAAGAGGATTTCAGTGGAAGATGTTATTGTATTGATCTGTTTCCAAACAGTACTGCAATAAACATTAATCATTCATTGAAGCAATTGATAAACTGTGGTCTTCTGGAGTGCCATGGGCTTACCTTTTGCTGTAGGGACTAGAGTCACTATATTTTGCCCACCTTTTATATGAATCATGGTGTTCCTAGTGACTGCTATGTCAGAATGCAGGAGCCCAAACAATAGATGGATCTTGGCTGCCCAAGCAAACCCAGTGTCAGTGCTGAGGAGACAATCTTGTTTTAACTCAGAATGGGGATTACCCATTTGGATCAGGACATATGTGACTGTATTCCTAAATATAGGAGTATTGTCTTGCTCAGAAGAAGCACATACTTTTATTGGGGGGGGGGGGAAAGGTGCTTGTCCAGTTGTTTGGAAATGAAGTAAGGGGGGGGGGAACAACTCAAAAATGCTCACACATACCAAGCTCCAGCTACCCTGGCAGTGAAACTGTTACAAGGCAGTTGGGTGCCTCTTCTTACAATTGGAAAGTGAGCTCAACAGAGAGGGAATGCTGTATGATGAGGGAGGGACTGTGCCACTGGTGGGGCAGGAGAGGGCGAGATGGGTGAAAAAATGATTTGATGAAGAAAAGGAATCTATTATTAAAATAGCACCACCAATGCGAACAGCCCTTTATAATATTCTGTGGCTGCACTATGCGTGATTAGACCAATTTGACTTTCATGTGGGCTACTAAAAACCAGACACAGCCATGTGATAGGGTCACCTTATAAACCAGAAGGGCGGGACTGCTAGTTTTACATGTTTCTCTTGTGGATAAGGAGCTATAGGCAAAGGTTTTTGAAGATCAACAAATAGGACCATAGTCCATATAATATGAAGTTCAAGACTGAAATGGCTCTTCCTTGCCAATTCTGCCTTCTTGCATGGGGTGTCAGTGGATGCTTCTAGCTCAGTTCATAATCCGTGATCCACAGACATTGCTGAAAAAAACATTCCAGGGCTACAATGAGCAGAAGATTGTCTCTCTGTTCGTACTTGGTGGACAATGCCCCATGGTCCTCATTCTTTCTTTTAACACACTGAAAGGTTGTTTGACTTGACCAGCTAGAAATTCCCTTTATCCCACTGTCTTTGTAGACTGGGGACCAAACGGGGAAATGTCTAATTTGTGGCTGCAGTGGTGCTGCTCCTGGCAGACCTGACAGCCCAAGCAATTTGTTTTTAACAGATGAAAGTTTCTCATTATGCTGTTCCTGCTGAGCAGATGGCTGGGGTATTATGGTGACTTAACCCCTAGGTGAGAGAGATCATACCAGCAGAAAACAAACGTGTGGCACTGCCTGGAATTACGCTGACGATTACGTATTTGAATTGTTCCTGTTTGTTATGCTAGGTCTCTGAGTGACCAAATAAGCAATTACACTTGAAACCATAACTTGCTTATAAACATGTATAATAATTAGAGGAGGAAGGGAGAAGAGATCTTGAGAGTCACCTTGAGCAGAGAATAAGCGGCATGATGATGCATGCCATGGAGCTGAAAGTTAAAATGTAATTGCAGTATCTAACCTCTGCCACCAAGTGGTGGTTTGCTATTATTGCTTGTTGGCATAGCTCTGTCTGGCAGCAAAGCCACTGCATTAATCAGGAAGGAAGCCCATACTGTTGCTGCTTTGGGTAGAGAAGGTGGCTGGCTGTTCCCAAAGGCAGAAGGACAATGAGAAATGGGCCTTTAGAAGTTCCCCCCCCCCAGCATTTAACAATTATCTGTCAGCTGAGATTCGGCTCACAATTAGAAGACATAATTGTGGCTTCAGTTCTTTTTCCAACTGCCTGAGGATGAAATAGGTATGCAGAAGAGAGGAGAAGGATCTGATTTTGCTAACACTGAGGCAGGAAGCAAAGACTTCCTGTCTGGCAAATAGCACCAGGAGAAAGGAAGGATGAGCCAGTGTCTTTTGGGAATAGGCTGGGGCCTGCCACAGGTGACCTGTATCATGTCCAGCCCTTTGAAAGGATCCGTGGTTCTGAATCTTCAGGTCGGAGCCTTATGGATGCTTCCCCAGAGAGGCAAGAGGAACTGTACGATGAGCTCCATGTCTGTGCATCACCACCTTTTGCTCTGGCAACAGATGTGTCTGGTTGGTTGGTCCAGTCCTGCAACCTGGTTCAACAGTAGTTTCTCTTTTGGTTTTGGAGGAGGGATGCTTAGTAGCCATGTTAGTGTTGATTATCAAAGATGAGACCTTGGCTGTCAGTAAAATTTATGTAATAAAAATGTTATGTTCCACTTTGCTACAAAGCAACATGAAGAGTTCTGGAACTGAGAAGTGCTGGACAGGGAAAAGATTAAACACTTCTGCCCAACACGTCTCCATTTTTTTAAGCTCTGCTGAAGCTGCTTTTTCTAAGAAAAAGTGGTAATTAGGGTTTTGTTAAGTGTGTCTAACTGTAACATGGAGCAAAGCCTTCCAATACCATTCCTGAGTGCTGGCTGCCCAAAATACTGCAGCAATCTAAAACCGTCTTTCAAAGCGACCATCTTCAGTGGAATTCGTTCATGTCTCAAAGGATTTGGGGTACCTTGTTGGCTATTCTGCGTGGATTTCTTGGGCTTTGCTCTTACACACAAACGGTTTCTGTTCTTTTTTTTTTTTTAAGTGCATGCAGTGCCAAGGCTATGAGGTTGTGTTCTCACACTGTGCATGATAAAGGAGTGTGGGGAAAATGAAATGCTGTGCGGGAACTGCAGCTGGGTCAGATGGGTGTGGATACCTATATGCTCCTCTGGCCCTGGACAGTCGGTTTTCATGCCTTGTGGCTCAGACTGAGTCCTTTGGAAATGCGGTCTCCCCTGTTCTGAGGCTGCTGTGACTTGGAGAAGGAGGAGGGAAGGCCTCTCCTCCAGGTGTTAGTGGTTACTTGCTGCCCTCTGGTGGTGAAGCTTTAAGAAACGAGAGCTGCAGAATTCCTGCTACCTTGCCTGGAAAATGAGTGGGATGACTAACCCACACTCCCTTTCTGTATGCCATTGCTCCATGCAGAATTAAACAGAATTGCTTCTACGAAATGGGCCTGAAGATCTAAACGCAACCAGAATTCCCAGCTGTGGTAAGATGAATGTAATGCCTTGGTTTATAGATAAGGTGAAACTGATAAAGGACCAAGCCCTGAAGGAGCAGCCAAAAACCAAAGACAGGATGAAGAAAAAAATATCACCTTGACACAAGAAAAGAATTATCACACACAGAGAGAGGGAAAGAACCAAGATAAATTAGAAGCAGATAAAGGCAAAAGGAGAGAAAAGAGAAAATGCAGGAAAATGCAGTTTTGTGCAGAGCAGAGAGAGCCAGCGCACAGTGACTAAAGAGCCCAGTGGCAAGTGGCCAAAACTCCTGGTCTACAATGATGCTCATTGAGTGGTCTTGAGCCAGTCACACTGTCCTTCAGCCTACCCTACCTTGCAAGGTTGTTGTGAGGATAAATGGGGGAGAGTCTGGAGAAAGAATTGTGGACTCCTTCAGGAAGAATGCCTTTGGGTAGGCTTACCAGATCTCCAACCGGGACAGAGTGCTAGACTCTGAGTGCACTGAACACAATGGGGCTTGCTTCTGAGTAGACCTGCCTAGGATTGTGCTGTACGGAACAAGCTACACCTGCCCACATTCCTTCTCCTAAAGGTCTAGCACTCTGTCCCAGTTGGAGATCTGGTAAGCCTACAAGAGACGTCACTAGGGTGCGCGCTGCCCCAGGGCCGGGCGCACGCGTCACCCTAGTGACCCCTCCCCCGACACACCCCCTTTACTAATCTTCGCCACGCCACGTTTTTTGGGGGGGCGCCCACTCAATCATTGCAGCCGGCTTGGGGACGTCTTCCCTGGCCGGCTGTCCTGGGCCTTCTGAGGAAGGCCCGCTGCGCGAACGTTATTTATAACGTGTTTAGCGCATGCGCAGACCGTTCCTGAGGGAAAAGAGAACGGTCCGAGGCCTTCTCCCGGCCTCGGAGCCTCCCGGGTGACACGCGGAGCCTCCCGGGTGACGTGCGCAGGGGAGGTGACGCACGCGCGCGTCACCCTTCTGCGCGCGTCACCCTGGGGCCCTCAGCCCCACAGGCTACGCTACAGTGACGCCTCTGTTGTATGTCATGTATCTGTGCCATCGGAAGCATTGGTGATCCAGTATGATGGGATTCAAGACAGCTGAATGTCTTCTTGCCCTGTCCTTGAATCTCCTATAACTGTAGGCAGAGCATGCCTTGCCTACTTTACCTACAGATCGTGTCCGGGGAAGCTTTGCAAAACACTCTGGGAGTTGTAATGCTGCCATGGCTTTGGAAGGACAAATATCACAGTTTTATTTAGTGGCCTGTTAATAGCTGGCGGCTTGCTAAATCTGTTTCTGCCAAGTAGCAAAGGAGGGATGAAGCAGCCATTTGTTAATGCATATTCAGGGCTTTTCTTCTGCCCATTGATTCTGGCAAACTTTGTTTAATGTTGAACTGTTAGAATACAGAGCAATACATTTGATAATTGTTTGTCAATGGTAGGGCTCGATCCTAAAGACTTGCATCTGTGGCTAAACATATTGTGCCAGCTTGTTCATCTGTGTGTGCTGTTAAGTTAGGCTTACTAGATCTCCAACCGGGACAGAGTGCTAGACCTTTAGGAGAAGGAATGTGGGCAGGTGTAGCTTGTTAAACCTTAGAGCACAATCCTAGGCATGTCTACTCAGAAGCAAGCCCCATTGTGTTCAGTGGGATTGTGCTCTAAGGTTTTGAGGTATCCTAGGTTATGGTTATGATTTTGCAATATTACTAGGTAACACTACCCTAATCACAAGTAAAGCTCCTCTCTGATTCTGAAGTAGAGGCCTGTAACTGTGAGAACTATTACTCCAATTCTTGCATTCCAGCACTAACCACGTAGAAGCAAGTGTCCTTGCATGTGCTGATCATGTACGCACATATGTAACCCTAATCAGAAAGTACAACCCCTCCTATGCAGACTCAGCCATGAACAAGCCATGCTTTGTGAAACTGGACATTACTGGACACTATTTCATAGATAAGCATATAGGCTAGAAAACACCGCAAACAGGAGGAGAAATTGTTGATTATGCATGACTTTAATTTGCTATAAAAGCTTTCAATGCCTCGTGCTCGGGGCCTCAGTCTTTTGGAACTGATTCCACTGGGGTCATTTGTTCCATGGAATAAATCTATCCTGAATTCTATTATCTGTTTGCTGTGCTGTTATTGGACAACGTAGAGCCGGAATCCAGTACTACTTTATGGTGTACTACAGTTTAACAAGCCTAGGATTGTGCTCTAAGGTTTAACAAGCTACACCTGCCCACATTCCTTCTCCTAAAGGTCTAGCATTCTGTCCCGGTTGGAGATCTGGTAAGCCTATGTTAAATTGTGTTTTATAGTGCTGAATTGCTTCCCATTCTGATCATAATTGGATTGAGCAGGCTACAAAGTTTAAAATAAATGACTGGAATTGAGTCTCTTCAGCATTTAGGCCTGCAACTCTCAACAAGGCATGTCCTTTTAGTTAAAAAGTGGTATTAAAATATTTTAAGCAATGCCTTTTCTATAGTATCAGGAAAAATCTTGTGTAACTCAAAAAGCTCCCATACAGCATATTGAATAAAGATTTTTTTTTTTTGCCTACTCTGTGCTAACTGTTTAAGGTGCCCTTTTCTTGTTTAAACATTTGTAGATGCTTTGCAGTCATTAGCTGGTTTGCCCCCAAAGCAGTGTAGCAATGGAAAAAAATTGAAACCACAATCTCAAAAAGCAGCACAAAAACATCTGGTAAAGAACACCACAAAACACCACCAGCAGCAAAATGAGATCAGATTCAGCTCTTTAATGGGTTTCTGCAAGAAGTCAGAATAATAACTGGCCTCTCTGACTAACCCTGTTCAGTCCCAGGGTAGATATGTTGGGGTACAGTGAGCTTCTTGTGCCACAAGGTGGTGTGTGAGAGCTGCTTCTATTTCAGGCTCCTGTACTGGAGTCCAGAGAATTGCATAGTTTCTTGGATAGAATATGCAGTCCAGAGGTAACTTTTCCAGGTGGCTGTTTCATGGCTGATGTTTTAGGTTTTCTGTATTGCCACAGCTGTGAAAATCAAAAAGCACTTCTGTGCCAGGGTGTGCTGTGTCGAGGGTTCAGTGCTTATTCCTTTTGGGACTGTGCACAGGAGTAGGTTGTAGAGGAGGGAAGCTGCTGTGCGCAAACAGGAGGTGGTGATAGGTGGATGGCCAGAAAGGTAGAATTAATAGGATAATGTGGTGGTCAGTTTTACTCTCCCACTGAGCGCAGTGGGCTGACTCTGAGAGAATGTGCAGAACACAAGGGCGAAATGACGTGTGTGTATGTGTGTGTGTGTTTCGGGGTAAAGGAGGGGCTGTTGGGGTCACTTCCTGCCATCCCTAACTCAAAGGGTCAGATCGCAAGTGATGGAAACAGCCTAGAGAACCACTGTTTCCCAAGGTATGAGGTATGATAACAGCTTTCTTGAGAGCAGGTGCTATACCTGAGGAAGAAGCCTGTTGGACTACCCTAAATTGCAGAACAATGTTTGCATTTTGAAAATGGGATTGGTCTCTGGTTTGTCCCTGGTTTGTCCCAAATAATATTTCATTGTTTGCTACAGAGGCTGCTTTGGAATTTAAATGGCAGATGGAACTTTCGGGATGTAGAAGTTTGCAGCCGATTCTACCTATGTTCAGGCTTAATTTGAACTGAGATTTTAACCCTCAAACTTGTCTTTCGGCCCAGGCCCTCCCATACCCCAGCCACATCTAGTTACCCATTTCCCTGTTCTTGTGCTTGCGGCTGAAAGCTCAATGCTGGACAGGCATGAAAGTTTCATGTAATGAGCATTGCAGGAGGGGGCAGCTGTGTCCTCTTTCCTCTAATTTTAGTCCAGCATTAAGGAGCAGCTTAGTCCTCTGTGATGCGGAGGTGGCGCAAACGCTGACCAGTGCAAGGAAGCTTTAGCAAGGATGACTCAGGACTAGAGGCTTATGCTACACAAACCTCCAGCCGCAGCCGTGGCAGGCCAACTGGGGCCTTTGCGTCTTGTATTAAGGTCCCTTAATTGGACTAAGCCAGTTAATTCACCATATGGGGGTCGTGTGCTCTGTGGACTGGCTGAGGCAGAGATGAGCGGCTGGCAAGACTCCTTCCCTCCCCTTTACTCTCCCAAATGCTGGGAAGTCAGCTGAGATTTGGGCAGCAGCAGGATTAAAGGGGGCTTGATTGTTACAGCCCAATAAAGGGAGCAGATGGCCTGACCTGCACAAGGCTCATTAGCTCTGGGCCAAGGGAGGCTCTGAACTGGCCAGCCATCCCAGAAGACAAGGAGGAAGCACATCCATAACTCTGACACCCCATCACTTGGGCTGGCCCTCTCGTCTCTAGGGGATCATGGGTCCCAGCCAACCTGCTCAGGCAGCCAAGTGCCAGCCTCCAAGCCATGCAGAAACATGTTGCAGGTCCCCAGGACCTAGAAGAGTGTGCCTTTCCTTGTTCGTTCTTACCTGTGTGTTGGATTTCTAATCTCTGCTCCCTGCTGAACCTCCATATTGTGAAGCAGACAGCAGCTGGTCTCTTACTTCAGAGTTTTCAGAGCAGGCAGACCATGTCTTGCTTCAATCAAGACAGTCCTTTAATCTGGAAGGACCTGGGTGTTCAAGGTGCCTTGGCTATTCTCTGCATCTTGGAACTTGCTCCAAGGGCCCAATCATGTGTTACAGGTTGATTACCCCTTATCCGGGCATCCAAAATCCAGACTATTCTGAAATCCAGACACTTTGGGGGCTATGACTTAAAAAAAAAAAACTTTTTCCAGCACCTGGCTGGCATAGTGCAAGGAATGCTGGGGCACAAAATTATTAAAAATATTGTATAAAATTACCTTCAGGCTATGTATATAAGGTGTATATGTGACATAAATGAATTCTGTGTTTAGACTTGGGTCCTATCCCCAAGATGTCTCATTATATTTATGCAAATATTCTGAAATCCAGACAAATCTGAAATCCAGACAACATCCCTTCCCAAGCAGTCCGGATAAGGGATATTCAACCTGTACCCTATTAGCAGGGGCAAGAGTGGCTTATACACCTGAATGCCTTCTTAATAATAGAGTACCTGGTAGACTTAAGCTGTGATCCAATTGGACAGCAGATTTTTGGACACTGCAGGGATGGAAGATGGGAACGGAGGCCTGCCCCATGCTTTCCAGGGAGTGAGACATCTTTATTGTTGCGCTTTTTAGCACAACCTTGGATGTGTGTTTACAAAAGTTCCAGTCACAATGTGCACACCCAAAGAAGCTGACATGCTCTCACCCGTTTGTAATATTATGCGAGTGCCAGTCCTCTGCTCCAAGAGTAATGGCGGTTTGTGTGTGTGTGTGTGTGTGTGTGTGCGTGTGCGTGTGTGCGCGCACACACTTGCTTGCTTTGTAAGGCAATGATGGATTGGCTACTATTTCTCATTACAGGGCTGTTCTCATTTGAGTTGTGGTCCTTTTGAAAGACATGGGGGTTCCCCCAAGGAAAATCTCACCACCCTATAAAGATACAGAATGTGGCCATAGAGGGCAGGCTTGAGCCTCACATCACCACAGGGCAGTTCACAGCTTCCCACAGTTCTTGCTTTTTCCCTTAAGTTTTACTTAGTAGCATTTGTTTTAATTGACTGGGATCCCAACACTTGCATGTGGGCTGCTCATGCAAAAGCAGTTTCTCCTCTCCCCCCCCCCCCCCACACACACACTTTCTAGCACCACCACCAGGCTGAGGAGCCCTTTGGAGCAGCACTGTGCAAGCCCTGCCAAATATTTCCTGGTGGAGGTAATGGTGGTAGATCTTGCCCTTTTTATTATCTAAAAATATAAGCTAAGTGCCTGATTACTTACATTTTGGATGTGTTGTGTTTCTGGTTATCTTTCCTTAACCCTTCTGAGATGAGGGTGGGCTAGAAAGACAAGTTATGATGAGATGCCCTGGGGTTAAAGGGCCAGCATCGCCCCAGAGTAGGAAGGCTCTCCTCCTGCGAGGAGCAGCCAACCCTGTGCCTTGATGGCCCAGGGGACAGTGGGAGGACCGGACATACAGTCATGCACTGGCCATATGGTGCTGGTGGCTGCTCACCCGCCAGGGTTGTGGTGGGGCAGCTGGAGTCCCCGAGGCAAATCCAGAAGTGGACATGTTGGTCCCAAATTTTGGCTTTATTTTCTCTTTAAAGGGGAAAAAATAGAAGTGCAGTAGGTGTTTCAGTGGGATGAGAGAAAAGAGTTTTGGTTGAGCTGCTTTAAACTCTCATAGATTTCTAGGTACTTGCACAATAAGCATCCAAGTTGTTTTTGTAAAGATTGCCTCTTTAGTGTGGGATGGGGAGCTACTCTTGCAACACAATGAGACAGATGCAAAAGGCAGTGCTGTTTATTGCTCCAGTTTCTGTTTGCAAAGGAATAAAAAGCTGAGCGTACCCTTTTCATCTTGTTGATGTGATGCACTTCTTTGGCTGCTCCCTCTTCGGATTTGAGCTCTCCAAAGCTTATATGTGATGAGGACCAGATTCCCCAACATCCTGTATATTGGAGACATCTTCATGGGTGAGAGAGGAGGAGGGCATTGCTGCATGTGTGTAATCCCATCCCTGTGAGTGGAAGCTGCTAGGAGGTCACAGGTGAGCTCCGTTCTTCAGTGGCTTCTGATCTCTGCCATAGGATTCTTCCCACCTCTGGGATGCAGGAGTATCTTCTGGGTGTGGCAACAGCTACTTGGCTGTGGGCTACGTGGGCAGAGCGCACCCACTGGCCTGGCCCATAGGCATGCGGTCACCAGTTCTGATTTTCATTTATGCAATTGGTTCCTTGGCTTTGAGTGGGCTGGGCTCTCACTGAAAGTGTCATTGTGTCACTTTGAGGGTTGGCTGTTTGATCGCTGTTGGCAAAGTCAGGCCTAAGAGAGGCATGTTTCTACAATTGTGTTCCAGTGCCAGCTATACTGGCTTAGAGCAAGTCATCACAACAGTTTATGCAGGTAGGTGAGACATCATGGATTCGCCAGTTCATGGGATGTGCAGCTTTGAGGGCAGAGGGCATCCCCCCCCCGATCTGTAGTTATATAAAGGTGTCTTGGAGGTCATCTAGTCCAACCCCCTGCTTAGTGCAGGCAGCTGCTACAGCAGTCCTGACAGGTGGCCACCCAGCCTCTATGTGAAAACCTCCATTGAGGAAGAGCCCATGACTGCATGAGGCAGACTGCTCAAGTGCCAGGCAGCTCTTGCAGTTATGAAGTCCTTCCTCATGTTCTGCCTAAATCTGCTTCCCTGCAGTTGCAACCCATTGGTTCTAGTTCTGTCTTCAGGAACCACAGTGAGCAAGTCCTCCCCTTGTTCTGCGTGATACTTGAAGATAGCTGTCAAATCTCCCTTGGTCTCCTCCTCTCCAGGCCCAACATACCATGCTCTTTTAACCATTCCCCGTAGGACTTGGTTTCGAGACACCATCTTGCTTGCCTTCTTCTGAACCAGTTCCAGTTTATCAATGTCCTTCCTAAAATGTGGTGCCCAGAACTGGACGCAGTGGTCCAAGTGGGGTCTGACTAGTGCAGCATAGAGTGGAACTGTTGCTTCTAGCTTCCAGTCTCTGTTAATGCAGCCCAGTATTGCAGTATTGTTAACAGCTGCATCGCACTGTGGGAGGAAGTGTTTACAGGTCCCTCTTCATGCCCTGCGGTTCCGATCCTAATGTGACCCCCTGCAAGCCCATGTGATGCATGTGTTATTATCTGGAAACTTTTACCCAGGTAAAAACGACCCTCAACTCAAAGTGGCTTGCATGACACACAGCCTCGTCCCCCCCCCCAAAAAAAACCCAATGATCGATAAAATCATTTAGCGTCTGATTTGAAATTATCTTTTGCTAGAATTTGAGAGCCCTCCAGCCACTTGGTTTTGCAAGCCAGAAAAAGCCACAGGCCAGTTGAGTTTGGAGGGAGGGAATATGACGCCTCCAATCCAAGCTCAGCCTTGGAGCTTACTGAGAGGCATATGGCAAGCCACTGTCCCCTGGGTTTTGGAGTACCGTAATAAAACATGATTTGAATTTTACATTCAAGAATAAATTATCATGTTTGACCGCAGGGAAGAATTTTCCTCCACTAGTCACACTGGCAAGTGACTGGATTGTGTTGTGTTCTGCTGTAGTGTCTTTTGGCTCACAAATTTGAATTCTGTAGAGGCAATTGCTCTTCAAAGATCCACCTGCTCTTACTGCTTGTGGTATCAGGTGGTCAGCTGGTATTCAGGTCTTGGAGGCACTGACATGTTCTCCGAATTTTATTTTGTGGGGGGGACGGGACAGAGTGGGTGCCCGTGCCATTCTCTCTCCAAGTGCACCCCATCTGCCCTCTGCAGGTGCCTTTTTTGTTTAACAGCAGCATGCCAGGCAAACATTATTAGCTGATGTTTTTCCCCAGATATAGCCAAGAAAAATGCTTCACTTTCTGTTCACTTTGGGTTGTGTGTATTCTGCTGGGATGAAGGTGAGAAAAGAACAGGACTTCTGTCCGTTAAAAATGCTCCTTTCCTCCTTGTATGGTGATCTTGAGCAACACCCTGCCACATGACTCCTTTTCCTCCAGTCCGTGTGATCCAGGCTGTGTTTTCCCTCTGCTCCAGCAGGGTGGCGAGTGGACAGCGAGTCTGTCCAGTCTGCTAAGGCAAAGCATGGAGTCAGTGAGCCTCTGGCAGCATCCCGGAGCAGCAGCAGCAGCAGCCAGGTGGTGGTGGTGGTGGTGGATGTGGGGCAAGGCAGCAGCAGCCCTACCCAGGACCCAGCTCTGAGACTGCTTTCCCTGGGCCAGACTTGCGCTCTCCTGCCATGGGCTTCAGTGCTCTTCTCCTGCTGCCTCTTTCCTTTTGGCTGTGGCGTAAGTACAGTTCTTCTGGGACCTGCTTCATCTTTCTGGCTGATGGGACTGACTCTGACTTCTGTGGCTCATATGCAGCATATAAATGCAAACGCGTTGAGGTTAGGGGCAGGAATTCCCGCCTCTGCCTGGAAACTTGGGAGAACCAATTTGGGAGAACTTGCTGTGCTGAAGTTTCCAGGCAGAGGCGGAAACTCTTTAGGCACATGTGCACTAGAAATGTAAACAGGCTAGTTCAAATCTGGACTGTAAAAATGCCCTCTTGGAACCTCAGTCTTCATCTGCCTGGGGAGGAGGGGGATGGAGGAAGTGCCAAGGGAGGATGTGGAGATGGTGCCAGCAGGTGGTTTCCACCACCCAGAGTGCGTTTCCAAGAAGTGGGAACATGGGGGAGGCCAGTGTGGGGGCACGTCATGTGTGAACGGCAGGCAGAAAAGCTCACGGGGGAGTGCCAGGCTTGAGGTTGAGGGTGTAGCAAAGACATGTGGGAACCTCCTGCCATTTGAAAACCACTTTTCTACTCTGGAATCTGCAGGCTGGTCTCGGTGGTGTCTTCTAGATCCTCTTCTTGGCACAAACCTTGATTTGAGGGTGTGTGGGGTTTCCAAGAGACAAGCAGCATGCACCTGTCAGGAGAACTGATGGTGTCCACGAGTATAATTTGAAATGGGGGTCAGGGCTTAGGACCACTTCTTGAGTCATTTTGGGATTGTAATGTACCGGTAATCCATTCCCAGGGGTTTGTCAAGCCTTTTTACTGGGAAGGGAGATGGAGTGAGCTGGCAGCCTCAGCCTGCTTCATATTTGCCAGTGCCACTGGCCCAGTGCGGGGCTGGGGCCAAGAAGCAGGTAAAGCTGGGAGCAGCTCCACGCTGGGGAAAAGTCACTTCTAGTGCTGAAAGAACTTGCTCCTCCTGGTCCCTTTCTGTCCAGCCGTTAGTCTTTGCTCTCTGCCTCCTTGCCTTATCCCTTCCTCTTCCCCCCAGCCTGATCTGTGCTCTCTCTTTCTTTATCTGTTGACTCAGGAGCTGATGAAAAGGGGTTTCTGCCCCAAATGTCCCTCTCTTTCCCCTGCACCCACTTCTTTGTCTGGTACTTTGGCTTTTGGAATTCCGCCGGTTACTGGGACACAGCGGGGCTGCTTTTGTGTCTAGTAACCATGGCTACTGGATGAGCATGTGAAGCAACGGTGGGGCTTTGTGTGGCTGCAGAAAGCCCGTGGAGTGCAGCTTTGCTCATGAATGGGCCAGAGGGCTGCAGGACTGTTGTTGGGAAGTGGAAGAGATCTTTCTCTGGTAGAATAGCTAGTAGGAGGCTTCTTTTTCCTCCACTGTCTCACTTCAGAGTTTGGAAGGGCAGGTGTGTGCTGTTCAAAAACCAAATCATCAAGCTAGTTCTCCTTGCAGTGGGGGCTCTGCTGGCACATTGGCTGTCCGAAGTATTTCAACCTTCCATGATAGAGAGTGAATTCCAACCTACCCAACTGCCCTGTAATAACAATTTGTGACAGACCTCAGTTTTCCTGCTCTGTAAAATGGGGTGGAGCGAAGGGCTGAATGCTGCAGAGAGTCAGCAGCTAATGTCTCCAAGGCCAGCTCTGAGCCCTAGATCATGGTTTTTGAGTGACCTGCCGTGAAGCAACTCTGAGATTATAGGTTGAGGAACTCTTCCTAGTTTAAAAGAAAATAATAATACAGTAATAAAAATACAATGCATGATCTGATGGATTGTTTATTGCCTGCTGATGCCAGTCAGCTTTGTTCAGTTAGCATTCTTGGTTGCAGGCTCCTGTATGTCTGCGTGGGTTTGGAGTGGAGGCGGGATGCAAAAGTGTTCAGTTCCTAAAAACTGCAGGGGCAAGTCCACACCCAGTGACTTTCGGTCCTGTCCCTCTGGGCTACGGAAAACTGAGTTGAGGGGGACCCTGTCTGGGTTGGCGGCAGAGCAACCTGGCTTTGTGCTCTAGGTTGGAGTTTGAAAACTGCTTCCAAGGAGCTGTGCAGGTGGATATGGTCTGTGTCGATCCTGCCCTCCCCTGAAGGTCCTCTCAGAAGACCAGCATGATTGTGAAGAGGTCACATGGTGGAGGACAGGCCAAGCCCCATGCAATGCGGTGCTCTCTGATTTCACAGCCTCCTCCTCCTTGTGTTTCTGATTTTGTCTTCCACCCAGCAGATGAGAAGAGGCAAGTAGCTGGAATGGTGGGACACGTCCTTTGCCAGCAGAAGCTCCCAGTTCCAATCACTGTATTGCTGGGTAAAGCATCTTGCGGAGGAGGGCTGAGAGAGGGTTAGGGTCTCTGCCTGAGTCTCTGGAGAGCCATTGCCAGTCCGAGTGGACAACACTGAACTAGACGGATCAGGGGTCTGACGCTAAGGCAGTTTCATATACACCTAGTCCTCCTTTTCCTTCTGGTGTCCAACAAGCATTCAGCTTCATAACCTGACTGAAGCGTGGGGGAGAATCTGGTGCTGCCTGACCGACCTGATATCATGTGGGCACCTTGAGCTCAGACGTGCCTTTGTCACACACAGTGTTCTTTCCTTCCTCTCCTAAGTGGTTAATTTGCCTGCGTTAGCTGCTAGCGTATTTAGATTGGATTTAGAATTAAATCTTGAAAGGCCGGCATGGCTAACCTGAACACACAAGAACTACCTCCCTTGATCCCCTTTCCGTGTTTGATGTGCAACAGCAGCAGGCGGCTGGGAGATCAGAGGGTGTGGGAAGCATGAAGGTCACCCTTGAGGTGTGTTTACTGGAGGGGTGTTTTGCTGGGGTGGGGTGAGGAGCAGGGCCACAATGGGAAGTGGAAGATCAAAGAACTTCTGGGGCAGCCTAGGCAAGACAACCATAAAACCGGCATGGATTTATGGGCTTTCCATTGCCCCCCACTCGAAACCTGATAATGGGAGCAGTCTCATCCTCCAAAGCAACAAGAGAGTGGTGGGTGGATGATCAAACGCACACCTGGCCAGCCTTCTCTTCATGGAGAGCACATTTCATGCTGCACTTAATGAGGCTGTGAATATTCAGTAGATAAATGTTGGCCCTGGCAGTCCCTGCAGACTTGCTGGAGTCTGAAAGAGGGAGCCATCCCTCCACTCTCAGAGGAGTGCTTCCAGGCAGAGGATTTGGCAGAGGGTGTTTGTCTGAAGTTGGCTGCACACTTCTAGTGGGTGGGTCCATCCCCATTAGTTGCACAGGCAGATCTGGGGACCAGCAGGCTCTGCAAGAGGGGTGCTACTTTCCCCCTTTTTAGGAATAAGCCCTGGACTTGAAAATAGGCTCTGTAGAGGAGACGTGCTTAGCCCCCCTGACTCAAATGAAGTCTTGGTATGTTCATTAGCTTCACGCCGTTATCCATTTACACATGTATGTGCATGTATGGCAAGCCTGGCAACTGCACCTGCATCTGAAGATCATTTGGGGACCAAATGGAGGCAAAACGGATGAAGTTGGGAACAAGGGGGAAAGTATCTGTCAGTCCTTCCTCGTGGCTCTGCTATGATGCACCAAGTCTCCTGTTCTTGAGTGCGGGATGGATGATACCAGCTACAGGATATCATAGAGGGCTGAGAGCTTTGGGTGTGCCTGGGGTGATCCCATGTGAAGTAGGTCAGGAAGGCCTCTTGCCCAGCTGGAAATGGAATTAGTTCAGTCCCTTCTCGGGACACAGAATAGTCTCTCGTTCAAAGCCACCGGAGTGGAATGACTAGTCTGGAACAACCTCCCTTTGGCACTTACCCAGAAGGTTCTCTTTCCCATCAAAGACAAAGCGCAGTGCTTCGCTTATTTCAGCCAGCCCAGGTCTTGCTGTTTCTGGACTCCAGTTTTTGCTTTTACAGTATTTCCCTTGTAATTTAGATTGTTGGCCCCTTTGGGTTTGCTGTCTTAGGTGCTACAGGGTGCTTCTTTTGTACAGTGCCTGTTGTTTTTAGGCAACTTGTAAATAGCAAATTGTGGTACTTATCTATTTGCTTACTGGAAGTGAAAGCCGTACATGACTTGGAGATGAAGAACCATCCATTCTGTAGCCCAGAGTGTCAGTCCATGTTGAAGAACTGCCCACCTGGCCATGAAACCAAGGGTAGCTTTTGTTCACCTGCATCGGGATGCCCTCAGATCTGGGCCCCATGACCACTGTTGTCTTGGCTTTTTGTTTTGTTTCCTGTTGTTGGTCTTTGAGACATTTGCTCGTCACCCCTGCTTTAGGGTTTCCAGAGAGGTTTGCTATTGCGTGCCAGGCACAACTGATGCCTGAAATTCAAGCCAGGGGTGCTCTCCTTGCCTGAACCATGTCCCTCTCTTGTTGCATCCCCCTCCCCTGTTCCCCCCCCCATCCTGTTTACACAACACTAAAAAGAAAGGGGAATGTTTGTGTTGCCATGGGGACGGAGGATTATCAGCCATTATCACTGCCCTCTCCACAGCATCCTCCTCCAAACTTACCCCTATTGAGCTGGTGCCCCGCAGGCTCCCAGCAAAATATGGTTGTGAGGGTTCCCAAAGCCCAAGACCCAGGAGGGGAATGCTGGCATGCCTGTTGTTCCCAGGCTGAGGCTGCTATTCAAGGCAAGGGTTCTCTGCCCCCCCCCCCCCCCCCCCCGTATGGGCTGTTTCCCCTGTGCTTCAAGTCAGTGTCTTCCATGCATCTGAAGATACACATGGGAAAAAGTGCAGGGCGTATTTTAGAATCCATCTGCTTAACTTTCAGCTCTGAGGCCTGGTCCTATTTTCTAAGGCTAGGAATCAACCTAGTTGCTTGCTTGTTTGCTTGCTTGAAAGCAGCATTGCTGCTGCTGCTGTTGATTAAACAGGCCCAGCCTTGATTTCAGTCAGCAGTCAGTTCTCCTGGGCATCCATTGCAATCTCACTTTTTTTGGCCAAATTTGTCCAGGCTGGTGCTTTGAGGAGTCCTGTCAAAGCTGATTGAAAGATGATCCTGAAGTGGCCCAGAGCAATGCAGCCTCCATCCCTAAGAGAGCTTCTCAAAGCTGACTTTGATTTCCTTCAACGAAGGGGGAACATATCTGGCCTTTTGGTGTGGTCACAGGAACGGAAGCAGGCTGGAGAACTGCTGAGCATTGCCTTGGACCTCTCTTGGTCACGGTGTTTCCTCTTCAGAGGCACATGCGCTGTCTTGCTCCTCCTGCCCCCACCCCTGCAAAGTAGGATAATGTCCAGCGGAACAGGATGATGAGGATACTCCAGATTTTTGCTCTGCTTTGAGGAGGAAGATAACTGTCCAGGCCAATTCCATGCTTGGGATCATTAAAAAAGGGATTGATAATAAGACGGCCAATATTATTATGCCATTGTACAAATCGATGGATGGTAAGGCCGCATCTGGAGTATTGCGTCCAGTTCTGGTCGCCGCATCTCAAAAAGGATATAGTGGAACTGGGAAAAGGTGCAGAGGAGAGCGACCAAAATGATTAGTGGGCTGGGGCATCTCCCTTATGAGGAAAGGCTACAGTGCTTGGGGCTCTTCAGTCTAGAAAAAAGGCGGCTGAGGGGGGACATGATTGAGACGTATAAAATTATGCATGGGATGGAGAGAGTGGATAGAGAGAAGTTCTTTTCCCTCTCACACAACACTAGAACTAGGGGACATCCACTCAAATTGAGTGGAGGGAGTATTAAAACAGACAAAAGAAAATATTTCTTTACCCAGCGTGTAATTGGTTTGTGGAACTCCTTGCCACAGGAGGTGGTGATGGCACCTGGCCTGGATGCCTTTAAAAGGGGATTGGTCAGATTTATGGAGGAAAAGTCCATCACAGCTTACAAGCCATGATGGGGATAAGCAACCTCCTGGTTGTAGGAGTAGGTTTTCTCTGTGCCAGGTGCAAGGGAGTGGCGACAGGATACAGGCTATCTTGTTGTCTTGTGCTCCCTGAGGCATCTGGTGGGGCCACTGTGTGATACAGGAAGCTGGACTAGATGGGCCTTTGGCCTGATCCAGCAGGGCTCTTCTTATGTTCTTATGTCCTCTCTGAACTGGACAGAGACACCATGCAAGGAATGTCACAATCATGTGAAGGTGCTCATGCAGAAGAGTCCACACAACCGCTCCCTTTTTGCTGCAGGTCTTCTCTACAGCAAGTAGTCTAGGAACCACTGGCAGAGGCATCACTAGGGTTTGCGTCACCCCGTGCGAGAGCTCATCGCATCACCCCATTGATGTCACTAGGGTTGGTGCCACCCAGTGCAGTAACTTATGGTGTCACCCTCATTAACTTTTTATCTTATTTTAATATGTAACAGTACAGATCACCCAACAAATTCATAACCAACAAAAACCAGTGGCCAGCTTGATGATACTCACACAACTGAATAAGAGTTCTGGTAGAATTTTTTTTTTTTTTTTAGAATAGAATCAACCTTTATTGGCTTAAAAGAACACAAGAGTTATAGTATTAACTCTGATACACAGAAATGAGAGCTGACTCATACGAACACCTTATTGGTTCCATGCTGTGTCATAATAACACCTCATTGGCTCTCATAACAACTGGTCACATGGGTCAGTTTTGAGTTAAGAAAATCCACTTTTTGTTACATAAGGCAATTGTTTTCTTTTTCCAGTTATTTGGCCATAACGTTTGATAGAACACAGATAATTCAACATGGTTTGTTTCATTACCATACATTCTGCATTAAATTACCTTTCCAATTATATATAACTTTATGGTATTATTTATAAAACACAATTTTTCCAAAAGGTTTTCACAATTTTGACAACTAGTGGTCTCTCTCACTCACTCACACTCACACTCACACTCACACACACCCCGAGGGTGTCACCCGGTACAGTCCACACACCCCTAGTGATGTCACTGCGGGATAAGTAAATTTAAAGCTTTCCACATACTCTCTCACTCTGTCCTTGTTAGCGCTCCAAAAGACTTAAGTACAGGAATTAAACGATACTGAGGCTGCTGAACTGAAGTAATATGCCCCATCAGAGGAGCAGCTGTTGGGCAGTCTGAGACCACTCCACCACCCGCGATCCTCCCAGCTCTCACTCCTCAGCTTCCTTCCTCCCTTCCTGGGACCCATCCGGAGAGAAGGCCCTTCAGTTAATCCTTCTGCTGACCAGGAGAGAAGGAGGGCAGCAGAGGTCACCCGGGATTTACTAATATAAGCACATGCCTTTCCATTGCCATGGAAACATAACTCTTTCCATCCCTCCTTCAAAGTTGCTCTCTAAGGAGCAGGAGTTGAGCTCTGTTGTATTGTTGTGGGGGGGACAATGGGGATGGGCAGGGAGTTTCACCCGTTGGTGCTCTCTCTTGGCTTGGCAGGGCAGTAAGGATTGGAGCCCAGTGACCTGCCAGGGATTTGTCCTTTAAGTCATGCCAATAAAGGTTGATGAATGGATTTGTCCTTTAAAATGGGTGCTGAAACCAATAAAGTGGCATAAATATGATGCAGTGAGTTTCACACATCTGAAAGTGTTCTAGATGTGAATGCGGCAAATTACCTCTGATCCAGAGCTTTAGTTTGAGCCACAGCTCAGCCCTAGAATGTGTGAAATAACAGTGGCAACGAGAGAGTCAGCACGCGAGCGAGCGAGCGAGCATGTGGAGGCTACCTCTTCTTCACCACTGACCCAAAATTATATTCCCAATGTATGTGTGTTTGCGAACTTCCCTCTTCCATTTTCAGAGGTTCTTTGTGAAATGGTGCAAAATTGTTCACAAGTATTGGGATGGGGGTGAGGAAATGTCCCATAAGAACGTAAGAAAAACCCTTCATAAGGAAAATAAGATGCTCACCTAAATGGGCCCAAGGCCCATCTAGGTGAGTGTCTTATTTATTATTATTAACAGTATTTACCGTATTGGTCTGAGTATAAGACTCACTTTTTTCTCCTAATTTAAGTTTTTAAACTAGGGGTGCGTCTTATAATCAGGCTGTTGCAATTTAATGCCAGTGATTTAATTCAATTTTTTTAATAGCACCAAACTTTAAGGGTGCGTCTTATAATCAGGTGTGTCTTATACTTGGGACAATACGTTATGTACCGCTTTTCAACAAAAAGTTCACAAAGCGGTTTACAGACAAAATCAAATGATTAAATGGCTCCCTGTCCCAAAAGGGCTCACAATCTAAAAAAGATGCAGAAGAACACCAGCAAACAGCCACCAGAAAAGACACTGTGCTGGGGGTGAAAGGGGGGCAGTTACTCTCCCCCTGCTAAATATAAGAGGAGCACCAATTGAAAAAGTGCCTCTTGCCCAGTTAGCAGGGGTTATTTTCCATAGTGGCCAATTGGCTGCCTCTGGGAAGCCCACAAGCAGGAGAGAAAGGCAGACCCCTCTCCCACTATTGCTCCCCGGCAACTGGTATTCAGAGGCAGACTGCTGCTGAACCACGGATAGACCTCTGGTGCTCCATGAATTTGTCCAATCCCCTTTTAAAGCCATCCAAGGTGGAGGCCATCACCACATCTTGTGGCAATTCCACCGACTCAGTATGCACTGTATGAGGAAGTACCTCCTTCTGTCAATTCGAAATCTTCTGCCAGTCAGTTTTACTGGATGACTCCTGGCCCTAGTGTTGTGAGAGAGGGAGAAAAAGTCTCTCTCACCACCCCGTGCGTGATTTTATAAGTCTCAGTCATACTTCCCTCCCCCCTTCACCTTTTTTCCAAAGTAAAAAGCAAATGCTGTTGCCTTCTCATAAGGAAAGTGCTCCAGCCCTCTGACCATTGTGGTTGTTCTCTTTTGCATCTTTTTGAATGCTGCAATCTTCTTCTTAAGCTGTGGCGACCAGAACTGGACACACTATTCTAAATGTGGCCACACCACAGACAAGAGAATATTAATCTTATTCTCAATCCCTCCCTTAATGACCCAGCATGGGATTTGCCTTCTTCACAGCTGTTGACACTGGGTTGATGTTTTCATTGTGCTATCCACCACAACCCCAAGATCTCTTTCCAATGTTGCTTGCCTTTGTCCTGACCTCATTGTGCCTAGTTGAATAGTTGGGGCAGAATGTGCATGTGGACTCGCGTCCGAAAGTGCATCCCGCAGAAAGTGATGCAATGCAGTTGGACAACACCCAGATGCGAATCCCCCATTTGTGTTCTGCCCCAGCTAAAGCTGGATTGGGTGAAAGTCTTACTGATGGACAATAATTTACCAGCATGGCAAGATGGGGAGCTTTGGCCGACCTGCTTGGGCAGTGGGATGAGCTGGATGTTGTGGCGTGAGAGCAGGGAAGGTAGGGGATGTTCTTTGCAGACCAGTCATTTCAAAGTTTGACTACAGGGGCAAAAACTGGACTTTCCTTTGCTGTGTTGACCACTTTGAAAACGTTTTGTTTAAAAGCGGCATGTAATTATTCTAAACAATTAAATAAAAAAATTTTAGCGTGCACATTCGTGCTGATATTCGGAGTGCGCTCAGTGAGCCTTGTCTGGCGGATGGGCTGAATTTTGCACAGTGTTGTGTGATTAGAGACTATTTTCCCCCATCCATTTTGGCTGTAGTTGTCATCAAGTGAAGTTTGACAATTCTTGTTTCAGTAGCACTTCAGTGCAGTTGTCTCTAGTTTGGCCCAGGCTCTTTCAGTAGCAGGAGGTGCATCTGATGAGGCTGTTGTAGTTGAGTCGATCTTTTTATTTTTTATTTTTTGCCCAACTACTCCATTAAACAGAGTGTGCTGAAATGATGAGGGTGCTGCAAATCACAGAGTTATTTGCAGACTCAAAGGTAGCACGTCGGCCTCTTGCCTGGTCCTGGAAGACAGTAAACACCGCTGTGAAGGACTGCAGAGTGAAAGGGCAAAGTAGAGCTCCACCGCCAGCAATCGGACGTTCCTCTTGCTGACTCTTGGCTCATGCGCAGCTGGTGGAAATGTTCGCCTGTCTGTGGCAAGCCCTTGCTCTGTGTTTTAACAGGACATGAAAAAGGTGTGTGTGTGTGTGTGTGTGTGTGTGTGTGTGTGTGTGTGTGTGTGTGTGTGTGTGTGTGTGTGTGTGAAAGGGAGGAGGCAGGCTGATAATCCCAAAGTCTGTGGCTCCCCTGTTGGAATGTTAAGTGGGGGCTTGGGCCAGCTGGGAGGATGCTTATCAATAGAGCTGTCTGGCAAAGCAACAAGCAGCAGGAACTGGGGTGCATGGCTAATGTTAGCATGACATTTAGGGTGCCTGCTGCACATGGGGGGTCAGAGCCAGGTGACATTTGGCTATGGCATGAAATGCACGATCCCAAAATAGGCACTTGGAAGAACTGAACTTTGTTCTGAAAATGAAAACAATGGGTATCATCACCATCAATGAGAGTTTTACTTATGTGCATAGTTTGTGTTGGACTTAAGAAAAACTTGGAGAAAAAAATCCAAGTCCAATCAACTTGTATGTTGCTCCTCTCCCTCTCCTTTCTATGTGAGAAGGAAGATTGAAAGTGTTTGCTTTTGGTTCTGAATAAACCAGCTTCCTATTCTTTCAGGACTCAGGAATCTGTGATTCCTGAATAAGTTTCAGAACCAGTTTTTTTTGTTTTTAACAGACCCCCATTTTTCAAATTCAGACGTGTGGGAAAGTGCAACTTATTCCAAATTGAGAATGAAAGCTTCATTTAATTTCATTTAATTTCAAGGCGGAATATGCAAGAGACTGAGGCTTGCAGTGACTCATTCACTAGATGGTTGTCTGAATCAGGCTGCGAGATCTGTTATCGTATAAATGAAACTTCAGTTTGAAAGGTGGTTTTTGTTTGTTTGAAAGCTGCCTTTGATGGCTTTTCTCTCACAGAACCTCAAAATTCAGTCCAACCTCTATGGAGGTGGAATACCTGATGGGACCTTGGCAACATCAGCTTGGAAGTCTGTATTAACATTAAATGGAATGATTGGTGTATGTTTAGAGCTTTACCAGATATCCAGTGTCAAAGTAATTTATTTACACAGCATCTGTAAATGCAAACTCCAGACTTGCACTGCAGGAGGGAAAAGGAGTGGGTGGGGGTGTGTTTAGCCCACGGTCTTTATCTGTGGCGACCTTTTGAAGTTTATCCTAATCCTGGTCTCAAATGTGCGAAACCTCCTTTCTGGAGGGGGCAGCAGGGCTGGTCTACTGAGTTTTCTCATTCGGACATGGAGCAAAAGTTTAAGGAGTCACTGTGAGCTCCACAATTGCAGTATCTCCTGTAGAAAACTGGAAACTTCTGTACTGTGAGGCAGCTGAAACCATCACTCCAACGCATTCAATTTATCAAGTAATTCATCTTAGTGCAGCAATTTTCCATATCTGTGTCATTTAGGAGCAAAGGCTAATTGAGGCATTGTGCTAATTATGCATTGTGCATATTCATTGTGCATATTCATTAATAAGCGAACAGTCTGTGCCCAGGCACCCTGAGCAGAGAGAAGATCGAGAGCAGTGGTGACGAAGAGGACATGCTCTTCAGGTGTGAACACATGTCAAGTTTGACCTCTCTCCAGGGGACTAAGCAGGGCATTGATTACTTGGTACCAGTGCAGCTGCTTTGTGCTACTACAGTGGGCATGTGTTGGGCAAATGTCTATTCTTCTCAAAGAATGAAACAGAAGCTTCGTCTCTAAATGCTGGTCTGCGTATCTTCCTTACCGTAGTCACCTGCAACAGCCTCCTCTCAGCCAAGGTGTCCTTCCTTCCGGCTCCCATCTTCCTTCGCCCATTCGCAGGGAGCCCAGCAGCTGCTTCTGTTGCAGTTGGAGCGACTGACAAGCAGTGCTCTGGGGTCATGTTGTGCTTTGGGTCTCCTCTGAGTGCCGGCTGAGGCTGGCTGCTTGTTGCCAGAGCGGCTTCCCGGGCTTCCCGCTCTAATTGCTGTCGTGGATTCCAGGCACCTTCCGTCACCCCCGTTTTCTGCCTGAGTGAGAATCTGAGAACAAAGGGGCCGAGGGCAGGATAAAGGGTGTGCTGGACAGTGCAAAGCGCAGCACATTCCCCTGTGTCACATGCAGGAGGGGGGAGGGATGGATGGATGGGGCTGAAGCCTCCAGCGCATTGTGCGAATCCTCCACATCTCAGTAAGGCAGTTTTTGGGAGGAATGCAGCAGAGAAAGGATGAGAGGGAGGTCAGGGAAGGGGCAAGCACTTGGAAAGGGAGGCTTGCTGTGGCACCCTACTTGCTCCATGCCTCCGATTTGATGCGCAGGCCACTTACAGGCACAGTTTAACCGTTGCTCATGGAAAGCACTGAGGCCATGCAGACATGGCAGGGCCAACAAAGAAGTGAATAAGCAAACTCTTAAGGTCATCTTAACAAGCTCTCCACTTCTTCTGCGAGCCCCACCACTGCCACACGTGTTGCCAATGCTTGCATGCATGAGGGGGTGGCATTGGGAATTGGCTAGGCAGGGCCCATCAGAGGGCCTGCCTGTCTGAGCCACCCCACCCCAGGCTGCTTCGCAGAAGACCAGACACACATTTTGCCACCAGAGCAGCTCACAGGTGTTGTCACCTGTGTCCCTAGCAGTCTAGAAATGATGAAAAGACTCATTTCTGATGCAGGGGAGGCAACAAAGGGGGGAAGAGATGCAATTATTTCAGGTATGTGTACTGAGGCTTCAGGGGACTAGGGAGCTGGGCTCAAGGCTAACTTGATGGCAGATAGAATCCCAGTAGGAGAGGGACAGAGTCACCCTTTTCACTTGCTGATGATGATGACACCTGTTTTAAAGTTAACCCATGAGAGTCTGTGCTGGGCCCAATACCTGCCTAACCAAAGTACTCCTTTTCTTTCAGGTCTTGCCTCTTTTGAACTGGTCAGCCCCTGCTCCTCCTCCCCATGTCAGAACGGAGGGACCTGCAAGGACCTGGAAAGTGGCTACAGGTGCCTCTGTCCCCAGGATCCCCTGGTGTATGTGGGAAGGAACTGTGAGGTCCTCTACGATGCATGTGCTGGACACCCCTGCCCGCCCGAGTGGACTTGCAGCGGGACCCCTGGACACCTGAATTACAATTGTCACTGTAGGCCAGGCTTGACAGGTCTGGACTGCAGCACTGATGGTGAGGAATGTAAGAAAAGCCCTTGTCCACAGCCGCATTTTGAGTGCACAGAGATTCCCAAGGGCTATGGCTGCCAGTGCCATAGGGGAGAGAGCTGCCAAACTGGGTCCTCCGTTTGCTCCAGCCACCCCTGCCACAACAACGGTACCTGCACCGAGAATGATGGGGCGTACACCTGCCAGTGCCAGCCTGGCCATGTTGGGGCCCACTGCGAGGAGGATGTGGACGAATGTGCCTCCAGTCCGTGCCAGAACGGCGCCATCTGCCTCGACCGGCTCAATGATTACAGCTGCTTCTGTGTGCCTGGCTTCCAGGGCCACCACTGTGAAATAGACATCAACGAATGTGCCTCCCGGCCCTGCCAACATAACAGCACCTGCCTCAACCAGATGGACCACTACGTTTGCCAGTGCCTGCCCGGCTACACAGGTACTGCTTGCAGGGCGCTTCTTGGTTCACCAGCGCTCTTCCAAGGAGCTTGGGTTCTCCAGAGGGAGGCATGGATGGGAATGGCTTCCCAGCCAGCTATTCAACATGCTTCAGCTGAGGCAGGCAGAAGAAATATGCTGGAGCTGGGGGGGTGGGGTGGGGTGACCAGTGTTCTCCTGCCTTTCTCTATTATGCACTGGATATCAGAACTGCCCACAAGAAAGACAGAATATGCATATTTAATTTTTTTTGTAAATAAGTTTGAAACTGCAAGAACCAGAAAATTGAGTGGGATGGAGATGTGTTGTTTAAATTTCCCTTGGCAAGACTTGCTGAATGGCTAAGGGTCTAATTAATCACTATACCTTGGATTAGGGAAGAATTTCCCACTGGCCACATTGGGAAGCGATCCTGGCCTTATCTTGGGGGATGTGGGGTATACAGGTGTTGCATGAATGTCTTGAGTCATCTGGATCTGTTTAGGTGTGTGTGTGTGTGTGTGTGAAAATGATTTTGGGGTCATGTTGTTTGGCTTGGTCCCGGGATGAATGGCTGACCGTAGGCAGCAGATATGGCCACAAAAGGACAAGCTGCAAATGCTCTGGAGAACAACGAAGCGAAGGCTTGCCGGGGTCTCTAGTGTGGAGGAAGCACTCACTGGCTCTGAATTCCTCTCCCCAGTTTTGTTGAGCCCAGAGACTTCTCGGCATGTGACTTGGACTGCCTCCCCGGCCCATCTAGATTGGCACTGATTCATTCTGCACCTGCAGCTCTCTGCTGAAGCAGCACCCACCAGGGGCTTTTTGCTGTTCTTCTCCAGTCTTGGCATCAGGGTGGAATTCAGCCTATTGTACATCCGATCCGCCCCCACCTGGTACCGACTGGCACGCAGACACTCTGGCCTTGCTCATCCTTGTGAGTGAGCAGCAGGCCTTCAGGAGTTACATTGCCGGGAAGGAATGTCAGGGAGACTGGCTGGAGATTACCAGTGGGGTGGAGGGTTGCAACATCAGATGTCCCTTCGCTGGTTCTTAGTTACCGCCTCGAGTTGTGTGGGAGGCCAGGCCTGCTTGGCAATGGAATTTCTGCAGGAGAACAACAGAGGAGGGGGATCTGGGGAAACGGTGAAAGGGAAACTAAGATTTGTCTCCGTTTCTTCACTTCCCTCAGGCAGATTCCAGGTTTTGCTTTTTTATTCTTTCTCCCTCCCTTCCTCAGGCCAGGAATGGATGGGTAGTAATGGTTTAAAAATTAATCTGTATAAAAATGTATTTTAGTAACAGAAAAGCATGGCAAATGTTTTAAAAACCAAAACAAACAAACACTCACACACCATTCTCCATGATGCCAGCCTTGATGGTCATGAAGCAGTGAAGGAAAAAACATATTACACTGAAAAAAGTGAGGATGTGGGGCATTCACAAGTCTTCTCCGGGGCAGGGAGCGGCACCTGTCACAAGATGGCAAGTTCTGACTGAGGTGGTTGAGTAAAAGAGAGCGGGATGGAGGAGAGGACAGCATCCGAGGCCTGGGGGGAGCCTGTTCTAGCGAAGGATGTCTGTCATCATTTTTAGTGGTAAAATGTGACCGTGGTATCCATGTTTTACACCTAAAATTAGGTGATGCAGGGAAATAACATCCTGAAATAGAGAGCTGCAGACTAGAGTAACTACAGTGTGGAACTTGATCTGGAAATGATGGCAAATGGGTCGCCTTTGCTATCATCTCTTTCTAGCCTCAGTGCATTGCGTTTGTCTCCCAGCCATTGCCTCCCTTTGGGCATCTCTGTTTCATTCCAGATCCACATACCATCCAATAACTTCTTGCCTGTCCCTATGAGATGCATGTGCCCTTATCCCGGATCCCTAGCGGCAGCATGGACTGAGCATTCCTTGACAGGAGGGGGTGCATTGAAAGGTTGCTGAATGCTTGACAGCTCTGGATCCATCAGATCAGGGGGCCTACATTCCTTGTGGATTAGTGCAGCCATGACTGCTACACAGAAGTCTGCCAGAAAGTGGGCTTACAGTAGATAAGATTCGCAGGTGCCAATCTAGGGCTGAATGCTCTGGGGCGATTCTCAACCACAGCAGATGATGGGGCCAGAAGGTGGTGACAGCAAGGCAACCTGCCTTGGCATTCACATTCTATCCAAAGAGCCCTTGGTGGTCCTTGCCACAAGCCTGCGAGTAGAGAGAGGCCAAGGGTGGCTATCCTTCCCATTCAAGGGGGGACAAGACTGCTGTTTGGCAGTCTTAGATTTGCAAGATTTAGCCTGCATGGTGGTTTCTTGGTGAGATCTGGGGAAACATCCAAATGGCAGAAACCCAGGAGGTGCCTCTTTTCCCCAGGTTGTCCTCCCTCTGGGAATCTGCCCGTGGACACTACTGCTGCATAGCCAGCATTCCCCTGCACCAGTCCCACAAGGGTCCCTCCTGGAAGCTGGAGCACTGGCGTCTCCAGCACTGGAGTCAGCATTGGAGTCTCCAGAAGATGTAAATTAAGGAGATCAGGGAATGCACTGCCTGGATGCATCCAAGAATCTAAAATAACTGTTGTGTGGATGTGACCCCCAGGTTTTCACCCTGGCAACATCCTCTGTGTGCTTCAGACGTAATGCTGGGAGCTAGTCGGGTGCAGTGAAATGGCCTTAGGAACTGGATCTGAGAGACCCGGTGGGTGAGTTTGAGTCCATGGGAATGTCACATGCTCTCAGCTGTAAAATGGGAACAGTGGTGAGCATTGTTGTGGGAAAGAACGAGGCTGTAAGGCACTGTGCCCATTTAAAGTGCTACGGAAGTGCCCATGCTAATGCGTCATTCTCTCTCCTCTGCAACAAAGGTGTAAACTGTGATGTGGAGATCGATGAATGTGAATCGGGCCCTTGCTGGAATGGCGGCACCTGCAGTGACCACATTGGGTTTTTCACCTGCGCTTGCCTGCCAGGCTATGAGGGGGCCCAGTGTGAGGTGGACATTGACGAGTGCCAGAGCCAGCCTTGTCTCAATGGAGGCACGTGCCGTGACTTCATCAACAGGTGAGAGACTCAGGTGCTTCAGGGTTTGGCGTGGCTGCCCTGGGATGCATTGGCCACTTCGTGCTTCCTTCTCTGCTCAGCATTATTTCCAAGAGCTGTAATCATGCGGCCAATGATTTCCTTCCTTCGGGCTCCTTCACTGCAGACAGTGAAGAGGAGAGAGGCTCACTGGAGCCGTGTTTTCACACCATCCATCCAAGGATGTTTTCAGACAGAGGGCACAGATGAGGGACATTTTAGAACTAACAGGTTACCAGGACCAAAGGCATTTGTCTAAGAGTTCTTAAAAAACTGGCAAGTAAAACTTCAGAACGTTGCCAATGTTGTGAAACCACATCCTCTGTGGGGAATCATCAGGTGGCTGTGATGATTGGCCAGCCCATATAACAATCGGTTGTAGCTTAGTGCTGCTTTTCCTCCTAGCTACCAGTGTGATTGCCAGAACACGGGCTTTGAAGGGCTGTCTTGTGAGCTGGATATCTTGGAATGTGCCTCCCAACCATGCCAGAATGGTGCTACCTGTCTGGAAGGAGTTGGACACTACAGCTGTGCTTGCTGGCCAGGTGGGTGAAGTCCTTGTATTGCTCCCCAGATGAAAACAACATGTCTCAGAGCTTCTCTGTGGTTTTCAGCACAGTAAATGGATCCCCTGTATGTTAAGGAGTTGCCATTGGCCATCTCTAGGCTCAGCTCACTTTGCAAAGGTTTTGTGGGATGTCATAGGTTCAGCCCCCCATTCTGATGTCTCCCTAGAAGTCAGCTTGAAACCATCACATCAGATACAGCCTCGTGTGCTGGACCTCAGAAGGCCACCCCAACTCTGATAATTTCACCCTCGCTATGTAGGGTATCTTCAGGAGAATAGGTGGTTTCCATCTGGAAGTTGAGTTTCAGTTCTTAAACCACCTATTGGAAACTGCCTGTTCTCCTGAAGATACCCTACATAGTGAGGGTGAAACGTTGAGACTTTAATTTTGTTTTAAATTTCTGTACAGTCTTAAACCTGAAATAAATGGAGCCCTTTGCAAATACGGACTCTGAATCTCTGAGCCAAAGATGATGATGATGAATATTTATATACCGCTTTTCAACAAAAAGTCATTTTCTTTCCAGTACTGGCAAGGCTGACATTGGGTGTCCTCAGTTTCATCCATTGCTTTGTGCTCAATAAAACACACACCAGCTCACCCAGGACACCCCTTGACCTGCTAAACCTCCCCCTGTGTCACCAGGCTATGAGGGTGAGCACTGTGAAGATGATGTGGACGAGTGCGCCGCAAAGCCCTGCCTTAATGGCGGCCAGTGCTATGAACGGTCCAACCAAAGCTACTATGGGGAGCACCAGGAATTCCCATTGGCGTTCAGCTACCAAGACGCTGCTGGCTTCATCTGCAGGTGCCGACCAGGCTTTGATGGTGAGTTGTGTGGTGCCCAGGAGAGTGTAGTTTTTGACTCAACAGAACAGGGAGAGTGTGCTTAGCAAGAAGGGAAAGTGCAGGGGCTTTTGTTAATTCAGAACACGAGAGGAGCCCTGTTGGACTAGCTATGGAGCCCACTGAGTTTGACATCCCATTCTTCCACAGGAAGCTGACAAGCAGGACATGAAGGCAACAATCTTCCTCTACTATGGCCTTTCCATGAATTGACATTAGGGGTGTACTGAGACCCACCAGGGCTAATAGCCAGGGATAGATCCACCCTCTTCCTCCTTGAATGTGCTCAGTGAGACCCAGGGCACGGTCACATACTACCAGGGCTGGGTGGGGGAGGGAGGAATGAGCTTGTGTCATTTTGATTTGCTTTTGACCCCATTGAAGGAGAGACCTGCTCCGTTGACAAAGACGAGTGCGAGTCCCAGCCATGTCAGAATGGAGGCAGCTGCGTGGATCTGGTGAACAGCTTTCAGTGTCACTGCCTGCTGGGCTACTCAGGTGAGGGCACACTTAGTTACAACCTGTGGTGCTGAGTGAACTACAGAGTAGGACCCCAGCCAGCCAGTCTGGGGAGTTGCCCTGTGTGTGTGGAGAAAGTGCTCATTTTCCCTCTCTTGTTCAGTGCCTTTAATTCATCCAGCTAAGTCTTAAAATGTAAACTCTTGCATAAACCTAGAGCTCACATTCCCAATTCAAAGCGCTGCAGGTGTCCAAATGTGTGTTTGAAATCTGGTCTTGTGGGATGCGTTATACCACTACATCTTGAATTGTGTTGATGAACTTCTGTGCTTGGTGGTGGTGGTGGAAGGAGGTGGGGTGTGCTGTGGAGCCTTGTTCAGGCTTCTCTCTGATCCTCACCCAGGGTGTGGGGGACACTATCTTTCATTGCCTTTCACAGGTCATGCAGTGCAAATCCTAGGGTGTCTCCACTATGCTCCACTATGCAGAGGGAAGTTATAGTGTAGTTGAAATCAGGGGTAGGCACAGGTGCTATGCTTTGACTCGAAAGGCCAGGCCAGCGGCAGCTATTTATTTATTTAAAAAATTTATATCCCGCCTTATCCTATGCCGAGGCAAATGCCCAAGGCGGCTTACAACAAAATTTAAAAAACATAGTTTAAAATAATACAGATAATAAGTTTAAACAATACATACTTAATTTAAAAACAATAAAATCCACGGGGGGGACGACAGTATGGAGCACAAAAGCAGGATGGCAGAGCGTCTTGAGACCATGTCCTTCCTTGCAGTTTTGTTTAGGCTACAGCACCAAAACCTTCCTTCTCCATTTCTAAGACTCAGTGTACGGGAGACCTTTTACTTAGTTGGAATGAGCTTCCACCAGTCTCTGTCTTGTTCTGGAGTCTTGTTGCAAAGGGAAAAAAATCCCTTTGTTTTAGCTTATTTATCAAAGGACATCCAGTTAGTTCTGTAGCTCCATTCATCCATCCCAGTGAGTGCAAAACAGCATCTGTAAAATGTTGTGTGGCTGCCACCTTGTGGAGGGCAAGGAAACCTGAGGTTCCCAGAGGAGCTGGTGTTTCCATACAGAATGTACCAGTCCTGGAACATGTAGAGAGAGGGCCTCTGATCATATGCAGAGCACATTTCCTGCCTGACAGTGAATAGTTGTGGTCTGCCTTCATACAACCTCACACATCACCAGGAATTAGTGGGCAAACAGTGCAGGGCCTCCTGTTCCGCTCTCTTTGCTTTGAAGCCCAGTATCTTTCTCTTTAAAATCATATATGGACTTTGTCCAGACATTCATCTTGGTGTGGGTGTGGGTGTGGGTGTGAGTGTGGGTGGGTGCTTAAGCAAAATATTGTAGGATGGGAACAGAGCTGGTTATGTGAAGTTACTCTGAGACCTGGGGGTGTCTATGTTAGAATGCCCATGTTTCTAAAAGTGTGTTAAAGATGTTAAGGCAGGGAACATTTTTAGAAAAGTCAGCCTGACTCACGTTCCACTGAGGTGCTTATCAGTAGCAAAATATGCATTCTGCACCCCACAGTACCCCCACGGTGGCCCTCAATGTGCAGGACAACTATACATGGGCACTCCAGAGAATACCACATGTGGTCTGAGGACCCCCCCCCAGTGGCATTGCCAGAGGGTGCTCTTGGTTACTGCAGTGGTCTCCCAGATGCGTTTTGGAAACTTTCATCAAGGGGACGGAATAAGGGAGAAAGGGTGGGCAAGGGAGTAGGGAATGCAAAACTCGCCATTCCTTTCCTTGCACTGAACTTTGCAAAATGGCAGGGTAGTCAAACATGAGGTGTCTGTATTGAGTGCATGGTCCTTTCAAGCGGTGAAATTCTTCATAAAGTACCATCCTTGCAGCCTTGCTGTAACCACCTTGACAAAGACCTCGGCTAGGAGGTTGAAACATCGGTCTCTAACAAATAATACATGGCTTTCAAACCCATATTACCTGTGTCCTCGACTCTTCATAAATTGTTCAACATCAACTTGGAAAGTAAACCACCAGCCAGCAGGGTGTTAATGATAATGACCACCCTTGCCAAGGGAATGAATAGTGGCCATGGGAGACAGTTGTGCAGAGTTGTAAAGTTTCAGCCCCCTGCCCACTGCTGCCAAGTCCCTCTCTGAAGCTGCCTCCGAGTTTTGTAGCCATAAGAACTAGAGACTCATGAAACCCACGCAAAGATTATTGTGCCAAGTTCAGATTGCGCCTATGCCTGAGCTGCTGAGCGTGAAGACAGAAAGCTTTTGATACAAGTTGCTTATTGGTTTGGGTTTGCCTTGGGGCGTGTGTGGGGCAGGGAACCCCAGTCCAGCACCTGCTTGCACTTGGTCCTTTGCTGTGAGTGAGTGAGTGAGTGAGTGAGGGGGTGTGTGACTATTCACCCAGGGCTGGTTGAGAACAGCTGCTGGGGGAGTTGCATTTTGCCTCTCCACAAGCTCAGTGTGAGAGTTTGTAGAGGAGCAAAACTGACAGGGAAATAATAGCAATTAATCTCTTTTGCTTTGTCAATTAATCCCAGTCTGGTCCTGCTGTGTAAACAGCTTATTACTTCACATTAGGATCACAGAGCAACTTTGCGAAGCTTCTTGTTATGCATTTCTGTGGCAGCTCCAAGCTGGGGGCTAAGGAGTCTCTGTGATGAAAGGCAACCTGCCCCTCTGATCTAGGCCGGCTCCTCCCCTCGCGAAGCCCTCCGCTCTGCACCCAGGAATTTGGGCAGAATGGAGCGGAGGACTGGAGTCAGCAAAAGTCTTCTCGTTTGTCTGCCTCTTACCCAGCTGTGTGCTGCCTGTACCAAGACTGGGTATCTGCCAGGTGGTGGCAACAGCAGGCAGTAAATGGCAGAAACCCCTCATGCCAAAAGGACAACGGGGGGGGGGGCGGTTTAAAGGCCTGGAGGGATGCACCAAAGACTGCGTTATTGAGAACTTGGACTGCAGGCTAGTTGTTTTCTCCATCAGGAGTGTGACATTCCAGTTGTGCCTTGGATCCCAAATGACATGTGTGGCTGGGCTCGCTTGCTTGAGTCACCCGGAGTGGGTTGCTCTTTGCTTATAGTACACTGCGGTCTGGGTTGTCAGGCTGACCTGTAGCAATGTTTGTGAGCAGATGAGCCTTCTACTCCCTGGAAGGATGGCCCCATAATCCCTTTGAAAGGATCAGATGCTCCAGGCTCTCGGGGATGCTTCAAAGTTTTCTCCAGATAGGAGGAGCTTCTAGGACAGAGTAGGCTAAAAGGAGAAGGGAGGGGAGCTTTGCCAGCACAAGGCTGGAAGGAAGGAAGCCCTCCTGACTTTGTGCCAAGAAGGGTAGGCATAACCACCAGCCCCAGATGTTCAATCAGCCACTCTCCCCCACTAAGAGATGAGTTTTAAAAGGTGTGAGAGACTGTGAGGGTTTCCAGCGTCAAGACATTTAAAGGTCAAGCTCATCTTCACGGTAGCCAAGATGTTGCTTGCTTTTTCTGGTCTGGGTGTTTCAACAGAAGCAAAAATTACTTTCCTGAATGCCCTGCAAACCTCTTCAGCAGAGACACGGCTGGGCTCCTTCTGCTGCTCCCTTTCCAGTCTCACAGTGTCTGCCTCAATGTGAGAAGTGAACAGCCTAAAGCAACTCCTCCTCCTCGCTCTGGGGCTAGTGCAATGCCCTCCCCCTCAATTGTGTCCAGTTTATTGCTGTTTCCCACCCACAACACAGGCTGTGACATGGCAAGTGTGTGCTGAGGGGAAGGGTGTGAGCGTTGAGGCGGCTCACCTGCATGGCGAGGTGGGGTGGCCACCCCTTGAAGCTGACTGTCTTGTGGAGCAGTTGTTTGAGAGCTTTGTCATTCGCTCAGCTCACAGAATTGCTAGAAAATGACCATTTGCCCATGCAGCCAACCTCCGAGAGACTTGGGATCCACATGTTGCCCAGTATCAAAAGTAGGGCCCCAGGCCTCCTGCCTTTCTCAGCAATCGGATGAAATGAGGATAGGGCTTGCTGTGGAGAGGGGGAGGGGCACAGGACTGACAGACAACTCCTGCGCACCACCCGCCCTGCCCCCCCCACCCCGAGGTAGAGAAACATTCCTCTTGTCAGCAGTGATGGGAGCCAGCTGGGGAGGTTTAGAGCTGAGATGGATTAGATCTTGCTGCAGCGCTGCTCACTCGCTTCATATTGGCTGGCTTCATTCTCAATCCCCTTTTGCCTGCCTGGCACCCAGGAGTGCGCACAGTCTGCCGCTCCCACCCGGCTGAGCGCTGGCCCCTCACCTCCTCCTGGGACCCACACCAATGCCTGCAGGGGAGCAGCCATGAACTCCATGCTGATTGGCATCCTCATGGGTGGAATGTATCTCCTAGCAGGTAATGCCAGATGCTGTCGAGGTGGTGGGTCTTGTCCTGTCTGTATGAGTCGGGGCTTGTGGACTCCTGCGTAGCTGTAGAAGCAGAGACTTGGCAGGAGGAGCAGGAACAGTCTTGTGGAGATGGGGGGAGATGCCTGGTTGTTGGCTGTAAGGACCTGGGGCTGTTTAGCCTTCCTTTGGGGAAGTTTTCTCTGATCCCGCTGTGGGTGTGTCTCTGCCAGCCGTGCCTGGAGTGTAGCGTTGTTTTGGAGCCGAGACTAGAGCTTCATGATCAGATGCACTTTTGCCTTACTCATGTGACGCTCCTCATCACATCTCTGGGGAAAAGCAATCTTGCTCTCCCTTCGGTGAGTGGAAACGGTAAAATCACCACGGCCCAAAGTAGCAGAAGTTTCTCCCCAGAGGAAGCCCTGAGACCGGTGCTTCTTTCCTGGGACCTGTCAGAAGAGAAGGGTGCTTAGGGAGGTGTGTGCACTTGGTCAGCATGGAAACTGCCATGTGTTTGCTGCCAGTTCCCCTGCTTTGCTTCTTGCTGATAATAACAGAAATGGTAATGAGTCTGTGTGAAAGACACATCAGTAGGAATGCAGGCCCTGCCCACTAAGAGTCTCCCCAGGGTGGCTGGGCTGGAAACCAGGAACTTGTTCTGGAGGTAAGTGATGGTGGTTGATTCCTATGTGAGAGCCTGTCCATTTTACCTGTGGTTTAGAAACCGGCATGCAGGTTGGGTTTTCATTGCCCTGCTTAGAAAGTCACAGCAGGAGGAGGCTGGAATGCATAGCTTTGGGCTGCAGGAGGCCCTGAAGTCGGATAGGCTTGAGCTCTTTAACATGGTGAGGACGACGACACTGTGAGCACTCCCCGATTAAGACAAGGGCCAGCTTTTGGCAAGGCTTCTCTCTTCTACTACAGTTTGGGCCCCCAGCAGTTTGCTTCTCTGGTGTAAGTAGTAGAAAAGTTTTGTCAGTTGTTAAGTAAATTACCCTTTGCCCCCAGAAGCGGTTGGGCATTTCTGCAGGTACTAGGAAGGCACACAAGAGTAGCAGCAGGCTGGTTTCTGCAAGGAAAGGGTTAAAGTGAAGCACTTGTGCAGAAAGTGGATGTTCTCTGAAGAGAACTGCTGCTCCGCACACTCCTCCCGCAGGAAAGAGTGTAGGTTATTTCCTGGCACATACCAGCCTGCCTCATTCTTGCAGCCTGCAATGGCCAAAAGCAAAATTGTAGTGTTGGTATGTGTATGTGTGTGTGTGTGTGTGTGTGTTGCTGCCTTGGTGGATTTGCCTGCATTTATATATTCATTTGCTGCAAAGACTTCTCCCTCCCCCAAACTGAAGCGTCCAAGAAATGAAGCAAGCCAAGCAGGGCATTCACAAGATGGTGTTTGATCAGTGTCACAGTTGTCTCATGGGGCTCCTTCCTCTTAGGGGAGATTTGCATATTCCTCCCAGTGCTCAATCAGCAACATTTTGTCACTGGAAAAATGTCATCTTTTCCCACACTTTGTTCAGGTTGCAGGTTTAGTTGTTGTAATGGGGCTGTGGGTTGCAGCACCTGTGAGAAAGTGTTGAGCACCGAGAGAGTAAGAATTTGGAGGGGGCAGTCACTTGGCCTGCCCCATGTGTGCTCGGCTCTTTCAGACTCCCCCCCCCCTGCAGCAAGGAAGGTGGTACACATTCCCTGCTGCTGTAAAAGAGCTGCTCTTCCCACATACCTGTCTTCCCCCCCCCCCCACTTCTGGCTGCACGGGGAGGCCGCAAGCAGCAGAGATCTGGCATGACGCTGGTGGCAGCTTAGTGTCTTCTCCGCCCACACCAAACAAACAAAGCCGGAATCAAAACAGCCAGCCTCCCAGGAGAAGGCTCTGCACTTAATTAGCCACCAAGGTGGGTTTGCACGAGTACCGTAAGGATTAATTTGCCGCTTGGCACCATATGCATGCCCCAGAGGCAACGGAGCCCAAGCAGCAGCAGACTCGGAGCCAATGGTCCTGACAGGAGCATGGGGGGCCTTGACTGGGGGTGGGAGGGGGCCTTTTCAACTCTCTGCAACTCCCTGTGCCCAAGTTTCTCTCTCTCCTGGGGTTAGGTGACGGCGTGGCTAGGCAGTGGTAGTTAGGAATGACAGGTCTTCAGCTGCCTGCAGGTTTCCTGGCCGGGACCAAACAAGGTGGTGATTTTTGGAACCCAGCTTGCATGTTGAGCCTTCAGCAGCATTTCCACCTGACCACCAGGACAAGGGTGACGCCAATTCCACATTCCCTTTGTGCTCTGATCCACAGCCCTGGTTGGCTGCAAGCTGGTGTGTAATGCTATTAAATCAAATAATCCAGACTTTGTTTATCTGTGCAGCTGTCTTGGAAGATTAGTGGGAACCTGTGTTAGGGGGCTGGCAGGGCAATAGGCTTCTTAATCAGGGTTTACCAGTACTCGGGCACTTAAAGACACCCCATGCTCTTGAAACACACATGGTTGTAGCCTCCCATCTCTCACCTGCGGCCAGCAGGGGCTTGAGTTGGTTTGCTCTGGGAAGTCGAAACACTCCATTTTTATTGTGTGTGTGTCCTGGGGATGGAGTCCCCCTTGGGAAAAGTTCTGCAGCCTCAGCAACTGACTCCCACTTTGACTTGCCCCTCCTCTGTGTGCCAGGTGTGGAATGTGCCACCGACACCGACGAGTGTGAAGACCAGCCTTGTGAAAATGGGGGTGCCTGTGAGGACAGCATTGCTGACTACACCTGCCATTGCAGCCTCAGCCCGAATGGCACTGCCTGGGGTGGGAAGAATTGTTCTGTGGAGCTCATTGGGTGCCAGACTCACAACTGCCAAAACCAGGCCTTGTGCATCCCCACCTACCAGTCAGAGAGTCATGGACACTTGTGCCAGTGCCAGCCCGGCTTCTACGGCTCCACATGCTCCATATCAACAACCTTCTCTTTCAGCTCTAGCGCCTACCTCTTCATCAATATGTCTGCAAACAATGAGAGCACACGTAATGTATCAGGGGGGCACCTGGTCAGCGTGGTGCTCCGGTTCCGGACTACACTCCCTGATGCACTTCTCTTCTACCGAGGCCACATAGCAGAGCACCTGTTCCTGGAGCTCTCAGGTGGCCACCTGCGTGCAACGTTGACGATGCAGGATACCTCATACTCTTCCATCCTGGAGGCACCGCGGGTGGACGATGGCCACTGGCACAAGACTGAAGTACTTCTGCAAGATTCTCTTGAGCTCAGGCTGTGGCACAAAGCCTGCCATGCAGGTGTCTGTCTGCAAAGCCACCCTCTTGGAGAGACAGCCTTCCTGCCCTCCTTCTTGCAAATATATATCGGAAGCACTGAAGGGGAGTTAATGGATCAGCCTAAAAAGAGTTTCATTGGTTGCCTGGAAGATGTGCAGATTGATTCTATGATGCTTCTACCACAAGAGGTGTCTGGATTTCAGTCTGCCGGATTCCAGTTGGGCTGCGAGAGGACAGAGTGGTGTCAGTCCCAACCTTGTTTGCATGGAGGCCAGTGCATTGACCTCTGGGCGGATTTTCGTTGTAGCTGTTCTCGGCCTTATGAAGGTCGCACATGCTCTTATGGTGAGTGGCAAGCTGGAGTGAATGCCAGCCCCTTGGAGAGGGAGGTGGGTTTGCCATGGAAGCAAGAACTGCTTGGGGGTGGTTCACAGTTGCTGAGCTTGGTCTAGAAGTGCCAGAGGTGATTCTCTTGATTCCTCTGGCCCTTAAAGATGGAGGGGAGAAACAGGCTTGCTGCCATGAAGTGCAGTCCTTCAACGTCCAGGGTGGTCCTTAAGTGGGGGGGGGAAGGGATGAGCTTGCCCCAGATGCGGCAGAGCCCAAGCACGTCTGCAGAGCAGCAGCCATCCCCAAGACGACTGTGTGGGTGTTGGCACTGGCAGGCATTTTTCTTTTCTTTTTCCCCAGAGTCTCCTGCGGGAACATTTGGCCAAGAAAACTCTTCCAGCTTTGCCATCTTTACACTTGGCAACAGTCCAGGGGCAAACTTTAACCTTTCATTTTTCATCCGGACTCTGAAGGCCAGAGGTCTGGTGCTCCAGATCAGCCATGGGAGCGAAACGTTCCTCACAGTTTACCTGAGAAATGGGCGGCTGCAGATAGAGGCACCACCTGCCGCCGTCCTCAGCCCCTCTGGACACTTGGCTGATGGCAAGAGGCACTTTGTGTGGCTTGCCTTCCAGGAAGGCGTTGTTCGTGCCAGCCTTTTAAACAGAGAGGAGGAGCTGGGGCCCCTGGGAGTTACCGCCCTAGCTGGCTCTGAGGTCCATGTGGGTGGACTCCCGGATCAAGATGCCGATGCCTGGGGAGGGCATTTTAAAGGCTGTCTTCAGGACCTCCGCATCAACCACCACCAGCTGCGGCTCTCCCCTCATCAGGTCAATGACGACACTGTGGTGACACAAGAGACATACGTGGGACACACCACCACCGTCGCCTCGGGATGCATATCAGACGACACCTGCAAGGTGAGTACAAAGGTGGTCTGCCGATATGTGGTGGGAGAAGCATAAGGAGGGGCAATGTGCCCATCGAGCTCCGTATGGTCTCTCTGGAGGTATATCCCCTCTGGAAGCTGTCACTATGAGCAATACCCATAATGTTATCTACTCATCTAAGTTTGTGACATGACAACCAATTCTGTAGGTAATCAGTTGTGTGCAGAATGTCTTAAAAACAGCTACCCTGGATGAACTTGAGTTTCCAAAGTGAACAGCTCATCTCCCCTTTGGCTAGAAAGTGTTTGGGTTGATGTTTAGACATGCACTGCTCTGGTAGGTCTTGCTTCTCAGAAGTAGCCGAGTCCTGGGGGAGTGACCAATAACTAATGGTTGCATACCAGGGTGGGAAGGAGCAGGGTTTCTAGAAACTCCCTGTCATTTGCCCAAGGCTGGCCCATCCATGAGGCCAGCTGAAGCGGTTGCCTCAGGCAGCAGATTGCTGCCCGTCTCTGTCAGCCTCCACTGCTCCTCTTCCTCTCACTCCCTGGATTGGAAAAAGAAGACAGGGATAGAGAGGAAGAGGAAATGTGGAGCTAGAACACTGGAGGGAGGAGCAGAGGCTGGCACATCATCAAGTAGGGGCGGCAGCATTTGGCATGCTCAGGCATCGGGGTTGTGGGCCAGCTGTGCATTTGCCTCCTCAGTCTCTCACCCTCTTTTTTTGCCTGCCACCTTGGGTTGGTATATGGGAAAAACACTCAGGTTGCCAGGGAGGGAGAGAAGGGTTGTGCATGGCTACTGGGTGGCTGTGACCATTGTGTGTGCTCAGTTCAGGTGCATCCAGGTGTCAAGCAGGATAATGGCTCATGCTGAAGATTTAATGGGGTTGGCTTAGAAGCTCATCCACTGCAGCCTTTCCTTGTTCTTCCTCTCCATGCTGCCAAAGGAGCAGGTGATGGGCAGGCAGGACTCGCAACACTGACCCTCTGAGGTGGAGTACAGACCACATCCTTGCCTCTATCCTGTGCCCAGCATGTCTTCATGGGCTCTGCATCTTGCCTGCCTGCTCTGTCCTCAGAAGAGCATCTTCTGCAGGAAGACTGTCCCCTTCATGCATTGCAACCTGTTCATCTCATCATAGCTTTGACTGACACAGTTCAGAAGCCTGCTATAGACAGGGCTGGGATCAGGGAGCAGCTCCACCTCTGTACTCTGCCTGGCCCGACCTTTTGGAGGTCACAATTCTTTTTTATGGGGGAGGGGGGACGGACTCTTCTGTGTGCTTTCCCAACTTCTGGGTTGAAGGCTGCATGACTGCTGAAGAGAGGGTGCTAGTTTGTATAGCAACCCAGATTGTGAACACAAGTTTTCTCAGAGTGCGCAATCCGAGAAAGGACCCACACTGCAAGGCTGCTCTATCTACTGGATTTGCAGCCCTCCAGGACAAGGGGAGGTACTGAGAATGTTTGGGAGGGTGTCCTGTTGAAGGCCCCCACTGCCCTTGCACCAATCTCTGGGTCCTTCTTTGCAGCAGAAAAGCATGAGGGGGTGGACCTGGGTAGATACCATGGTAGGAAAGGACAGAGGTATGTCCCAAAAATGTAAGGGGAGGACAGGGAAAGTCCATTGCTAGCTATGCAGTCTCATCATTCCCCACCTGAAGACAATCGCTGTGTGTTTAAACTGTTTGTTCCTTCATTTCATGTCAGCCCTGAGAAAACGGGCATCTTCCCTCATTGCAATCTCTTGTTTTTCAGTCTGGGCCATGCCTCAACGGTGGCCACTGCAGTGTCACCTGGAACGACTTTGACTGCAGCTGCCCTGCCAACTTCACCGGCAAGCACTGCCAGGAAAGGGTCTGGTGCCAAAGTGAGCCATGTCCTCCAGCCACGACTTGCAGGGACGTCCCTTCCGGCTATGTCTGTAAGCACTACTCCAGGAGGGTTGGGCTACAACAAAGTAGCCCCCCCAGAGCAGTATGTACAATTGATCCCAGAGGGGCTCTTTTGCTCCCCATCCTCTACAAGCAGTCAAGGATATCTGTCCAGCTTGTATATACTCAGCCTATGTGCAAAGGAATAGTTCAGTTGCCTTGGGCTAACTTGTCTGCCTTCAGAGTATTTGTATAGCATCCTGAAAGTTACAAGGCCGCTTGAGAGGTGGGGGAGGTGCGTGTGCCTTGGCATCCTAAGTTAGGGCTAGCAAGCATTGTTCCCTCTTGGAAGAGCTCTGTTGAGATCACAGGAGAGAGGGATCCAAGACTCTGCTTCCAAGAGGAATACCTGCTGTGTTTTCATAGGAGTCTGGGGGGGAGGGGGCACCCCTCAGGGCTGACTTGAATTCTGACTGCTGTCCATCTTACCCCTCCTTGCAGGTCTGGCCAATGCCACATTTTATGACCACAATGCCATAGAGTTCACCACCAATGCATCCATCACCAGAGCACTTCACAGCTTCCGCCTGGATTTCAGAACGCGGGATGAAGACGCCATTTTGCTGAGGGCTGTACAGGAGGTGGATTCTCTCCTGGTGGCTGTCCAGAACTCCTCCTTGCTAGTAGAGATCAGGAGTGGAAATGGTGTTGAGGGGGCCAGCTTCCTCAGTCCAGTGCCTGTCTCGGATGGCTCCTGGCACATACTTATGCTGTCCATGGAAGACCCCTCCGCTCTTTCATCAAGGTGGCACCTCCATTTGGATGGCTCCACAAACACAACCCTCCAGGGCTATGCTGGGAATCTGGACTTTCTCAAAGCCAACGCAGTTATTGTTTTAGCTGAGAACTTCACAGGCTGCCTTGGGCACGCAGACATTGGTGGTGTGTTTCTGCCTCTGGCTGCCCACACTGCATACCCACAGCCAGAGCAGTTTCTGCAGGCGAGCAGCGGGCCCATCCTTCTGGCTTGTCAGGGAGCAGATGTGTGTGCCTCCAGCCCCTGCCACCACACTGGCACATGCCAGGACCTGTTCAATGCCTTCAGCTGTGTCTGTGGTGCGGGGTGGGAGGGGCCACTGTGTGAGACCAACATTGATGACTGCACACCCAGCCCCTGCGTCCACGGACAGTGTGTGGATGAGGTGGCGGATTTCCAGTGTGAGTGTGACAAGGGCTACATCGGGAAGCGCTGCCACATTGATGTGGACGACTGCATCCGGCACCAGTGCCAGAACGGAGGCACCTGCGTGGACGGGGTCTACAGCTACTCCTGCCAGTGCCCGCCGGAATTCACAGGTCCTCACTGCGAGTAGGTGCTTTCAGGGATGGCCTGGGGTGGAGGCCTCGCTTGCTTGGTACTCTCTCACGGAGCTGAAGAGTAGGGAGTACAGTGGGGCTTGCTTCCACTCCCATCTCACCCACAACCCAGCAGCACTTGCAAAGGGGGCCCTTTGACAAGTAAGGAAGAGCCAGTGGGTTTGCACCGAAATTATTCTGCCAGCTGCAAATGGCAACATGAGGTCTGGGTCCAGGATGGCAGAGGTCCTTTGCGGGGAGCACTTTCAACACTTGAAATGTACAGTATTCACTGTACATTCACTGTGGTGTGCAGAGTTGGGTACTAAGTGCAACAGCTAGCACATGCCATTTTTGGAAGAAGAAAAAACATCAGCCTTGATGGCAAGGTTGAAGCTTGAGCCACATAGAGAGAGACCTACCTAGGAGCTCAAACGTTTCTGTGCAGCTGTGCCTGAGAGAACGAATGAGAGAGTGGTGCCTTTCTCTCTCAGAAAAGAAGTAGGATCCCATCTTCGGTTTCCATTCATGCTGTTCACAGGCACAAGTCCAGCATCTCCATCAAGGAGTGCCTAATAATATCCATGGTTGAGCTCCCAGAAGGGCTTCGCTTTGCAACCATTCCAGCTGGCTGCAGCAGGGGACAGGCCAGTCGGGTGCCCCCTTCAGCAGCCTATGTGGGACCAACTGCTAGAATGCAATAGTGATGAAGAACTGGTTCTTGAATTTGCTTGTGTTCTTCCCTCCCTATGCCTTTTATATCTAGCTCATAAATAGGTTTTTAAAACAATCTTTGTACAAGTCCTGGTAAATGTTAGGCACTTTATGAACAACTTCTCTTTTGTTTTTAAACCAGGTGGCCATTTCCCTTTGAGCAGTGTGGACAGAACTTCACCTGTCTGAATGGGGGAAAGTGCATCAGCGGGCCCTGGGGAGCCAACTGCACCTGCAAGCCAGGCTACACAGGCAGAAGGTATGGCTGGCATTCTCTGGTCCCTCTTGCACGCTCTGAGAGGTCCCCCAAGAGCCTGGGGTGTGTGTGGGACCCTCTGGCCAGAAAGTATATGCTGACTCCTAAAGCCCACCTTTGTGTGGCCATACCTTGGCTATTCTTGCACCTCCCCCTCCTCAGTTTCTTAGGACTTGTTAATTTTTTTAAAGAATCCCCTAGAATCCCCATGCTGTGGGCTTGTCCCTGCTGTTCCCACAGGGTGACTTTGTAAAGACAGCTGGCCCCATACTGCAGGAGAACCCCAAGAGAGACCTGGAAAGGGCCAGAACCAATTGCTGGAAGCAGGCCGGGCTGAGGAAATGGACTGAGGGCAGGTGGAGCCCCTCAGCTTCTTGTGCCATTCAAAGCAGGCACTGCTGTTCCCAGCAAAGGGAGCTGGGTGCAGGCACAGTCTTCTTTCACAGGACCTGCCTCTGCTGGAGAATTTGCATGTGGTAAACCAGTGTTTCTCCTGGTGGGTTTGAGAACCGCTGAGGTAGACATTGGTTGGAAGCTCACCAGCTGGCCACATTTGCCAACCAAAGTGGCAACTCACAAAGTAGCCCCTTCCTGAAGGCCACATTCACTACTGGGGACCTACTGCAACAGCAGAGTTTGTGGAGTGCCATGGTTGACTGCTGCCCTTATTGTCTTTTCAGGTGTCAGATCAACATCAATGACTGTGACCCCAACCCCTGCCAGAATGGGGGGACCTGCCAGGATTCAGTAAACCGGTACCGGTGTGTGTGCAGTGCCAGCTACACAGGAGAGCGTTGCGATGTTGATGTGAGTCGGTCAGCTGTCTTTCCTTGCTGCATGGTGGTGGTGGTGGGGTTACATCTCTTACGTCGTCCCCCCCCCCCCCGCTAGGGAAACAAAGTAATTGACCAAGGTACAGACCTCCAGAGAAGGGAACTGGTTAGACTTTTTCGGATGGGTGTACTGCCAGCACCCCCCTCGCCCCTCTCCACTAAGGCATTGCAGAATTAGCTGCTGCTCATATTTAATCATAATTGTAATTTGATTTTAGGCCAAAAAATTAAGCCATTGGTGGTTTTTTGGAATTCAGAATATTTTGTGCATGTCTTGTGGTGGCAGACACAGGGAGAGATGCAAGGCAGAAAATGACCCCCTTGTTTTTGTGCATGCCCCCATGAGGACTTGCTAATTTATGGAATACATACAATGCAACAAAGGACGGTCTAAGCACTGCTGTAGGGGCTGAAGGGGCAGAGGTAATGTTTTTCTAGATGGATATGGGATAAGAGTCTGGCCGGGGTTGTGTTTTTTGTTTCTTGCATGGGACGTGATCGCATGAGCAGGTGCCTAATTGGGAACGTACTAACCTTGACTGCATGATGGCCCCTAATGTTGCTGCATGGCTCGTGTGCAGGGTAGGCAGGCTCGAAGCTCTTGCTGTTGCACAGGTGCCTCTTGCAGAGTGCCTCTAACTCTTGGCATGCTGGAGCCCAGGGCAGCACTCCCACCTCCCTGTAGCTGCCTGCATGCTTCCCATGCTTGGCGCAAGCACCACCGCTCCCTCTTCAATGCCATGTTGCCAGTGCTCGGCCACAACTAACCTTGCGTAGGCTGCAGCAGTGTCTGCTTTCTGCTTGCTGCAATTAACTGGGGGTGGGCCCATCTCACATTTTAGGACCCGTCTGGTGGCTTGGAATCTTCTCTCAGATGTGTGAGGAGATGGGTGCTGTTGGCAAGAGTGGTGCAGAGGCAGTCTTGTTAACTGCAGCAGGGGACTGGCTCCCTGGACCGTGTCTGCCCCTGGTAGTGGGTGGCAAGTGCTTGCTTAGAACAGCTCTGAGTCAGCCCTGCTCTAGCAACACTCCACCTCCCAATATACCCAATCACAAGGCCTTAGATCTCAGAATCCACGCAATTGCCTGCTGATCAATCTCTCTCTGGGAAGGGAATTGCAGTGGCAGGCCTCTTAAGTATCAAGCCTGCACACAGCTCTTTTTAGAAAGGCTTCCACTAAGCTCTTGCCCCTGCACAGTTCCAGGAGGAAGCTCAGAGCCGCAGGCTGTTTCCCGTCTTCGGACTGCAGTGGAAGGCTTATGTAAGCAAGGCCCACCGCTCTGGCTTCCTGGCTGGGGGAAGCCCAGTGTAGGCCCAGAGAGCAATCTTGCAGGGGCACTGAGAGTCTGTGGCTACCTCACGTGTCTCCCCATGGCAGAATCCTCCTCATGGAGCACTCTTAACTCCAGCTCTTTGGCATCCCCAGGGGATAAATGACACCACCCTTTCCATTGCTTCTAGGAAGCCTGGCTGCCATTTGGGGTAGGGGCGAGACAGGTATCTACCCTCTCCTTGTTCAGGCCTGCCCTTTTTGTGTTTGCGTGGAAGACAGCTGATGGGTCTGGCCACAGCTGGAGTAAGGGACTCTGCAGAAAGTGGCTCTCGAGCTCCTCCTTGTTGCCATCCCCATCAACATTAAGCAGCGTCCCCCATGTTCTCTCTGAAGTGCAGAGTGCTCGCCTTGGCTACTGCTCTTTTGCCTTCATTAACACTTACCTGGGGCAGCATGTCGCCCCCCCCCAGCCCCCTTCCCTTCCAGACTCACGGTTTCTCCATTAATTTTTCTTGCAGAGGGGGACGCCAGGTGTCCTGTTCCCGTTCCCATTAATTGAAGTAGCGGTGCCAGTAGCCTGCGGGTGCTTGCTGCTGCTCATTATTATCTTCGTCCTTATGATTCTCACAGCCCGGAAGAGGCGCCAGTCAGAGGGGACCTACAGCCCAAGCCAGCAGGAGGTGGCAGGAGCCCGCCTGGAGATGGACAGTGTCCTCAAGGTGCCGCCGGAGGAGCGCTTAATCTAGGCCCAAGGGGCCTTGGCGGGGTCTGCGCTGATGCTGAGCTTGTTTCCAGGCTGGGCGCAGCTCCTTTAGGGCCACTGAGTGCGAGGTGCCCCAGGCAGCCGCTCTGGCGTACCTGCTACCCTATTGCAACGCAGCAGGAGACTCTCACCCCTCAGGCACAGCACAAGAGAGCCTCTTGCAGGTACCGATCCAGCAGGCTGCCTCTGCCATGTTGCACAGAAGGGTAGAGCCTTCCCCAAGCCCTCTGTGTCAGACCACCTTGAACAGCAACAGCACTACAGGTCCTGCCTCCCCCCTCAGACGTGGCTCAAGCGGTGGGGGCTGTCAGAACCCCTGAAAGCATTCGCACAGCCTCGGTGACGTTCCCACAGGTACCACTTGTGTTTGGGGGGCCTGCAGTGGTTCAGTTCCTTCTTCGTTCCTGTTACGGGAGAAAGCCTACCAAGCCTAGGGGGCTTGGTTCCAAGACAGAGGCGCAGCAGCCGGGCCTGGTTAATGCCCGTCTTTCTGATTACCTACATAAAATGGGTGGTCACTTCTAGATTGCCAGGCTATGGCCAGAACTGCACGGCTCTTGCAGAGTCTCTCTTTTGTCCAAAGTGCTGTGGGAGGAGGTCAGTAACGTCTTGTTCCATCACAGAGACCAGCCTGGGCCCAAGTCAGCAGCTCCTCGCTGGTGGGAGCCGTGGGAGCAGCTGGGGCTGCCATACTCGTCACCGTCTTTGGCATCTCAGTCATTGCCATGAAGAAGAGGAGAGCCACTCAAGGCACCTACAGCCCAAGCCGCCAGGAGAAGGATGGGGCACGGGTGGAGATGTGGAATGTAATCAAGTTGCCACCGCTGGAGCGGCTGATCTGAGTGCCCGGCGCAGCGGCTGCACCTGTCAGCCCTCCCAGGTGCTCCCCACAGGTAATACACCAGGTGTCTGCTTGCTGCACGACCAGCAGCCAAGAGAGCCAGAGCAGCGTTGGGACTTTTGTGCTGTGGCAACAGGTGACCTGTGAGCCAGCAGCACTGGCACACAAAGGGGAGCGCTGTGGGGCAGAAGGCCGGCTGCATGCACAGAAGCAGGGCTTACCTGGCCACAGCCCCAGTGGCCATCAGCAGAGACTTTCCCAGGGCTGGGAGCTCAGCACAAGCCTTGTTAGCCACTAGTCAGTCAGCAGCAGCAGGGAGAACCAGCGAGGGAGGCAAGGCCGCCAGGGCAGGGCGCTGTGCAACAGCAAGGAGCACAAGTGCCTTGTCAACAAGCTCAGTGAGGACAGTGAAGCAAAACTCCCAGCTCAGGTAGGGCCAGCAGAGTCATTCTTCCACAGCAGCTCCCTCATTGTGCCCCCCCCCATTTGCCATTTGGCTAATTTCATAGGCACCTACAAGACTAGCCCCCTTTGCTTGAGATCTGGGTGGGCAGTTTTGCTTTTTATAAAGCCAAACAGCTATAAACACAGCTCTGTAAACAGTTAGTGACACGTACAACAGCCGGCCAAAAATGGGGTATAACCTGGTGCAGATTCTGGACTGTGGCTGTCGGTCCATTAAACAGAGGCTCACCTTCTCCCTCATCCTTCAGCCCAACGGTGTCGTTTCCCCCCCCCCAATGGCACTGGCCCCAGAATGCACCAATGCAGCCCTCGGGGGAGAAGCTGGATGGTGATCCTGTAGGACCCCCAACTGCTTTGCTATCCCAGGAACAAGATCTCCCCCTACAGGATGGTGCAAGTCAGCAACTCCTGCCAGTGCCGTGTGCTGGAGACACCAAACACCTGCACATGTGTGTGACCAACTCTGCCCTACAATCATTAGCATTGCAGCGTGATTATTATTACCAATAGCAGCGAGAAATATTTTACCAAACAGTGTCTGCTCCAAACTCCAAAGCCCTGCTTAATAAGGAGAGGTGTGAATTCCCACAGACGGTCGCAGGAAAGAAAGCCTGCTCCCGCTGCTGCAAAGCACAATTGCAGGAAAAGCCTGTAAATACTTTGGAAAGGGTAAGGAAGCACAAGAGCACTGATGCCACACAACCAGCAGCTAGCTCCATGCACGCCCTCTGCAGAAGGTGCAAGGCTGCCCCCTACGCTCCGGGGCCAGATCCCCAAAGAGCCAAGGCCAGGCCTAGAGGAAGGGAGGCCAGGCGGCTGCCAGCAGAGAGGTCCAGGTCCAGCACCAGCTCCCTTTAGCCTGCGGCAGTCAGAGGAGCACGCGCCCCTTCTGCAGTCACAGGTGGTGAGGATACAAAGGACGCTAGTTCTGAAGGGAGCTGGGGGAGGAGTTAGTCCAGCAACTGAGGGCCTCCTTCATAACTGAGCTTGGCCACTGCAGAAGCCAAGGAATGGCAGGAGAGGACTGGCTTGGCTGAAGGCCAGAGCAAGGCACCTGCTGTTCTGTATTATGGCAGGAGCCAAACAGCTCCCGCTTTCATTACCCTGCATGCACCAAATGCTTCTCAACTAGCCCGTCATTACATTCAGGGTGTAGATGCCAGCCCAGGTGCCTGCCACAGGTAACAGCAAGTATAGGTGGCAGCAGGAAGCAGCCCTGTCTCCCCTCTGCAGCTCCACGTGCCCACAGGGACATTCACCCCCTCCTCAAAAGTCCTTGAGGTTGCAGCAGGGAAAGCTTGAGATTTGGGGGGAGGGGGCATAACGTCTAGATTCCAGAAGGCCACAACCACCTGGCCCATAGCTTCAGGGCCCCAAGGATCGACAGAAGGCTTAGCTCAGAAGAGAAAGGGTAGTGGCGATCCTCATGCCTCCCCTAGCAACAGTCTGCACCTGCCTAGTGAGGACTTGCCTGCCTGGCATTTTGCAGAGCACAGGTGCAACACAAATTCCCCCCCCCCCCCACACACACACACACTGAGAGCCAATATCTCACCACTCTTTGGGGCATGGGGATCCCTTGTGCCAAGATGGTGGCCAACACACCTTTCTAAGTTTCCAGGAGGGGACAACAAGCTGCCACCTTGTGTCCAAGCCCTCCTGAGATGAGTTGCCACAACCAAATGGGTTCAACAACCTCCAGAAAAAGCCAGCCTGCTCCATCCCCTGAACAAAGCGTCGGTCATCTTGGGTGCCTCACCCCCCTTCCGTACAAGGCTTGCCTCGCTCTCCCAGTTCCAAGCACCACGAAAGGCACATCCTGCCATGGAGCCCAACGAGCGTCTCATCGTATTCCTGCTGTTTAATTTATGGACGTTTGTTTTCCACTGTGAACTTACTTTTGATATTTAACTTTGGATTTATTTTTTCACAAAGAGGATTATGACATTCCTTAAAAAAAGAGACTTGTGATCATTGTTGTAATTAAAATGTGCACAGATTTGTACAGATTAAACTGCTCCACTGTGAAATCTTTTTGCCACCAAAAATTAAAGACAGGCTTCTCTGAGTGGGAAGGTTGAGGAGGTTCTTGAACCACTGGCTCATTAGCAACCCCAGCATTTGTTACACAAACACAGCAGGGCAATAGTTGACAGCAATGGTTGTCACTGCTCCTCGCAGTTTAGCAGGCTGCACTGTATAGGAGCGTTTTGTTGCTGAGAGTTTCTCCACGAGCAGTTATAATAGCAGGGAACACAGCTAGAGACCCGCAACAGCCACTTTTCCTTCTGCTCTCAGTGTGCTTAGCAGACATGATGCCAAGCAAGGAACTCCACTCAGATCCTGGTAGCTTCCAGGTCTCCTGCTGGTCCCGACGCAGCCCTATTTTCCCCTGGCCTACAAGCAGCAGCACCATCACACAGAATGCCACTGGGAGGGGGAGCGGCAGAAAAGGACCGTGCCAATGTACAGGGGAAGGGACCATACCAGGGGCTGGGGTGTGATTGGGTCCCTCAAGAATCTCCCTTGAATTGCTCCCAGTTACCATTTGCTCCCTGCCCCCTAGCCCATCCTGAGATTTCATGCCACCAAAAGCTTCTGCTCCCCCCAATCCCCCCCAACTGATACTATGAGTTCCTCTCTGCTTCTCCAGGCTTCTTCAAGGGCAGGTGAACATTGTAACAAACTCAGGAGTGCTTTAAACGCCCCTTGCGTCTCAAACCCCACTTCTGCCAGTCTTTCAAGTCAGCACCAGGAAGAATCAGTGTCGGATGTCTGTAATTGCAGGTCTCTTACAGATAATACAACACACCTGGCTTGGACTGTACCATTGCAGGAGGTCAGTAGGAGGTGTCCTGTCCCCCCCCTTTCCTAACTTGCCAAGACTGCACAGTTGCAGGCAGGAAGAGGACCCAGTGCTGACAGTACCACACACATCACTCAACTGCCTACAAGGGGGCAGTGCCAGCAGGTACCTTCAACCACCCAGGGTCCCAGGTGGTGATGCGCCTTCCTGCTGTCCGCCTCACAGAAAAGGGGAACCAGACTGAGTACCAGCTGGTCCTAGCAGGCAATTTCTTGGGCAGGATGGGTGGAGGAGCTGGATGAGAGGGAAACTTACCAGTAGGAGAATCTGTTCCCAATTCCATGCGATGGCATCCAAGAGAATGCGCTCTGCTCAACCTCTCTTGCCACCACAGTCCATCAGCTGGTTTTCTAGCTACCTGAGTGCTGCTGGGCTAGAGAGTCAAGTTTAAACAATAACTGAGTGCCAGAAAGCATGTAGTATATAAGTGGTTGCAAGTCAGATTCTCACCTTCCTTGGAGAACAGCTCACCACTCCCCTTTGTCATGGACACCTTCCCATAACTCTTGCTGCTGGATACACAGTGTAAACACTGCCCGTCCTGGTGCAGCTCAGGCAGTGCCCTGCTCCCAAGCAGATGCCTGCAGGAGGCGCTCAAAGATGGCGGAAGGCAACTGTCACCCTGCTTGTCCCACCACACACCCAAAGTCAGCACGAATTTCAGACCAACACGCCCCTGTTTGGTGGACTTTAAATATTTTACTATTCAGAACTAGGCAATATCAAAAACATCTTTTTTTCCCAGCAAAAAAGAGATAATACAAAACAGAGAGAATGGCTTGAAAAGCAATAGTACTCGACAGAAATGTGATGAGGTGAACACGATGCCAGGAGGTGCTCCCTGACAGACAGGCACCCAAAGGAACCCAGCCATTTCCTTGCGCTGTACAGGCTGAAGCAGGGAAGGAGTGGCCCAAGTGACACTGCAGCAGCAGCAGGAGGAGCACTGCGCGGAGGCCACCAAAACAGGGCAGGACACCTTGAGGCAAAAAGAAGGTGGTGAGGACCAACCCCCGTTTGTGCGTGTGTGTGTGTTTGTGTGTGTGATTTCTCTTACAGGTCAGTGGCAACCTAGTTACCTGTCACACAGTAATTTTCCTTTAAAAAACCCAAAAGGTGGCCAAGTTTTGTTTTAAAAACCTACTTAAGTGACCAAATGAGAGACTGATTCAGTGTGGAGCTGGCCAGGGCTGTAACGAACCCCAGCAAAGGTGCCGCTGGCTTTCAGGCAATGACCTGCTTTGCTGCAGGGGTGCCCTCTGTCCCCAGAGCAGCCTGGACAGAGCTCCTTGGCTCCTCGGAGGGAGGATTCAGGCAGACTTCTTGATGCTTCCAAGTACAAAAAAAACCAAAGGCAGTTCCTGTCCAGTCTGAAAACTCACTCTGAGGAGAAAAGCCTTGCCATCCCTTCTGTTCTTCCTTTGTGCCACCCTGATCTCGGGGAGCCTAGCACACCCCACACATTTAGGAAACCCTTTTATACCCTAGCCCCTTCTCTTTCTCCCTTTTGGTTATAAAATATGGTGCTATTACAACTAGTTGTAGTACTGCCACCTAGTAACACTTTAAGATATATTTATAGATAATAAGAATAATATCAACACACAGTTACAGAAGAGAGGTTGGGAAACCACCACTTGTCTTGCTCTACAAAAAGGTCCACTGCTGGCGCCTCCACTGCTCTGCTGGATAGGAAAGGCCGATTCCAAGCTGTGCAGTGCTCTGGCGTGAAGGGGGCTCCCTAGCAAAAAAAGGGGGCCCTCCGTTGCGTGCAAGGGTGGGGCAGGAAGAGAACCAAAGACAGGCGTTCTCAGAGCAACACACCCACTAACTCAAAAGTGCACCTGGGTGAGAAAAGCTAACAAACAAACTAACAAACTCGGTTCCAAGGCCCAGTGATTAACCCAGCCCAAGCAGAGGGCTTGTGCGCTGTATTTACATGTGAAGGCAAAACATGATTCGCGGTCTGGGAGAACACAGGAGAATCTAAACTCAATACTGATCATACTGGCGAGGAAGCAAATCCTCTCCGGGGGGGGGGGGGGGAGGAGAAAGCACATCACAACTTGGGAATGCAATGGAGCACTCCCCAATCCAGCAGCTGTCTTGAAAGAGAGTTTGGAACGCCCCCTCCCTTGCCCCCAGTCATCTTGCGGGCTAAGATGTGATGGGCGACTGTGGGCAGGGCAGCAGCGGAGGTCCCACTGGGGCACCCCTGCCTTGTAACAGTGTCTAGCCAGGGGATCCTGCCAGCAGCCAGGAGCTGGTGAGGGGCAGCAGCAGCTCCTGGCTGACCAGTCCTTCGAGTCCCAAGGAATACTGCACGTCTGTCTTTCTGTACTGGTTCACAACAGAACGGAGGGAGCCCTGCTGCCGCCAGGGGAGTCACTCAAATGTCTCCCATTGCTTCCTCAGCTGTTCTACTTTCCCTGGCGTGACCGAAACCTCCTGCTTTGTCTTCTTTAACAAGTCTTCAAAGGGGTCTTTAGGTGCTTGAGGTTTAGAAGGACGCAACACCGGCTCAGCTGCTTTGGCCTTGTGGGGGACCAGCGGGAGGTCACAGGGCCTTGCAGCCAGCCTTGCTTTGGCCTCTTTTTTGGAGGCAGAGTGAACCAGGGGCAATGTCCGGATTTTGGAAGGGCCGCACAGCTGCGCAGGCTGTGGCACTCTGGCTTGGGACGGGGGATGACTCGGTGGTGGTGCTGCCACTGCTGGTGACTGAGCAAAGAGGTTGGGCATGGAGAGCGTCAGAGGGTTTGGGGGGGACCTCAGGGGCGGGCAGAAGCTGGAATTAGACGTGATGAAGCTGGAGCTGTACGCGTGACCTAGGGAGGGAGCAAAAGGGCTTCCCGGAGGTCTGGCCAGGGACAAAGGCAGAGGTGCTGGCACCGCCTGCACAAATGGGTTGAGAGATGCCTGCACAAATGGTGATGCTGCTGCCGTGGGAAGGTATCCCAGCGGCCGCCCAAACGGTGCCAACGTGGGTGGTGCGAGGTCGCCTGCCATCGAGGGGAAGCCGATCGCAGGGCTTGGAGATGCAGATCCCAGCAGGGTGCTGGCACTGGGCTGCAAGCCAGCTTCCTGACTCCCCGACTTCAAGGGGTCCAGGAAGGCAAGGAGGAAGTCGCTGTCAGTGCTGGCACCCTCCACATTGACTCTGACTGGCTGGAGCAGCTCTGTTGCATCACCAGTGCCGGACAAAAGCTGGGGCTGGTGAGTGGCAAACCCAGCAGGCTGCCTAAATGCTGGGTCCAGAGGGAAGGTCCTGGCTGCAAGACTCTCCTGCATGAGCTCTGATGCCGGGTCGCTATGTCCCACAAGGCAGGCAGTGGCAGCTTCCAACGGTGCCTGCAGCTTGGCAGCTCTGGGGGCAGGTGGTGGGGGAACGATGCCCAGCTCAGGCGTCTTCCTGCCCTGTGGGCGCGGGATGGTGATGCTCCCTTGGGAAGGCTGGGGGCTTGCGACGTCCTTCTCAGGAGGACCCAGGGTACTGTCTCTGCTGCGGGGCCTCCGTGGGACAGGAGGCACATGTCCAAGCGCAGTCAAGGACCGCTCCGGGGAGCCTTGAGAATACTTAGTGGGAATGGCCATGTCGTCATGGCCCAGGCCCCACAGCTGCTTGTACGGGTGGGAGAGCTTCATCCCCAGGGCAGCCCAGCTCTGCTCGGAAAAGCCAGGATCCATCCTCTGCCAGAAAGCACACAAAGGGTCAGTGCTGGTCCCCCAGGGACTTCCCTGCAATTCTCCCTACCCCAGCCAGGCCTCCTGCTCAGCACTCTCCTACTCACAATCCATCTTTCATGCACCACCTCCTCCCAGCCCACTTCCCACCCACTCCTCACTACCCCTTTCCCCTTCCTCACTACCATCACATCTCCTCACCCCCACCGATACAACAAGCTGTTTACCTCAGCAGGTGATGTGAAGCTCCCCCATTTGCTCTTTGCCTCCCATCACCATCAACCAAGTAACCTCTTGGCTGCCCACAGCAGCTGCCTCTGTGCTGGAAGCCTGCCTTGCTCCCCACATAATTTGCTTTTCTCTTAGCGCAAAGCCAAGCCCCATACCTGGTAATCAAAGGTGCACTGCTGGCTCCCTTCCTCCTTGGGCAGCCTCAAATCTTCTAAGCTCTTGGCTTGGCTGAGGACTGTAGGTTGTGTCTCCATCTCAAGGCCAGTGAAAATGCCCTCCAGAAGACTGATTTCCGGGGGACTGTCTGAAGCGAGAGGGGCAGCATGGCCAGAGTCTTGGGGTCTCTCAGGGCTGGTCCCTTCCTCCCCATCTGCGCTGTCAGATTCCTTCAGGGCACGGTAAGGCTGAGGCCTGGAGGGCAGAAAAGCCTCATTAACTCAGAGAGGAGCATGGTCTCCAAGAACCCACCAACCTGCATTATGGGAAAGAAGGGCTAGCAGGGATCCAAGGGCCCATCTGCCTGGTCAACAGCCAAAAGGCATTCCTGGGTGATGTTTGTGCTCTCACTTTCAAATACAAGGAGACCACATGGCCTAGGCCTGCTCTGTTCTCAAGTCCCAGCAGTGGCATTTGGAAACCCCCCCCCCCCCAAGACTCACACCAGCCAGCCAGGACTGGATGCAGATGCCAAACAGAAGCGACTTTGCCCAGAGCCTTCAAATCAGAGGGACCAAGGAACACATTCAGATGCCGAAGTCCCTCTGAAGAGAAAGGAAGTAGTGGCCGTGGCACCTCAACTGCCACGCCCCTCCACAGTACATAACACAGAAAGAAGGTGCAGAAGCTGCTGCTATGGGCAAGGACCTTGGAGGGATCAAACCTGAAAGGGTGCTCTAACTGTAGCGGGAGGAGGAGGGTCTCCCCTGAACTGCTCCCCACTGTGGAGACTCAAGGAACAGTGGGAGCTTGGAAGAATCACGAGGCAATGGAAGCTGCCCAGGGGCTGTGACTTATAGGTGCCAAAACGACACCAGCTGGATAAATGGTGAGCCCACTGAACTGGAAAATGGGATTCGTGGATGAGAAGAAGCCACCACTCCAAGCAGGGACAACTGTGTGGGACCCCTGGAATAACCGCAGACCCACAAGTCGCTCCACTGCTGGCCCCACACGAGTCACACAGAGAGCCAAATGCTTCCACGTTCCTGCCAGGCACCATTGCTGGCTCAGCTGTCCCAGACAGAGCTCTGTTTTCTCCGCTCCGGCTGACTCAGCGCAAGCCGTTCCTGGTGCCTCCCTGAGGTCAGCACCAATGATTAAACTACTGTCACTGCACCAAGAAGCACCAACGGTCCATTATGGGGGCCAGGGGGGGGGAAGAGAGTATATTGTCTGTTTCGTGAGGAAGCTGGAGCACCAAGCTCCTCTGCTCTTGCCTACCTTGGCAAATAGGTCTTGAACACCCTGCGATTTGCATGCCGGCTCCGCATGCAAGAGAACGGCAGTGCAATGCGCATCCAATTAACACCACAAACTGACATGCATTTCCACGGTGATTGGCGTTTGACTGGCAGCCAGTCTCACCATGCCCTTTAAACAAGGCTCGAGACTGAGGAAAACATTGGAGAGGCACCAGGAAACAGCAGTAACGCGAGGGAACCCTCATCTCTCTCCAGTGCCTTGATAAGCTGCACCCTGCCATCTCATTAGCAAAGGGTACCTGCTTCCGTTCCCCTCTCCGAGAAGGAAGTAGAGTTGCTCCAGCAGGCTCATTACCACCGGGTGCAACACAGAGTAATTCTTGGGGGCTGGAGTCTTCGGCCACCAGCAGGTTAAGGGGCAGGCATTCACACACGCATACGAAGAGGGAAGCGGGATCCAACAAAGGATCTCTCCCCTCCACACACCAAGGCATTTTCTCCTCTTGTCCCCCATAGTATGTTAAGCTCACTGCCTCTCTCCCTCGCTGTAGCTCTTGAGCCTGTCTCCTTGTTTGTTTCTTTCTGCCCTTGCACCATCTTCCCCCTTGCCTCAGAAACTAAGTGCCCAAATACTACCCAGCCCTCTGCTGCGGAAGGATCCAGTGCTCCTGGCTCTGACTTGTAGCTGGCTCTGGCTGTGCCTTTGATGAGCATTCCTTGCACCACAGACTGTTGAAAGGGGTGTTGGGCCAGGCTGATCAGAGAGGTGCAGAGGACCCAGCGCACAGTGACCAGTGGGCGGGTGCCCGGCTGGAAACTGGCAAGACGCATCAACAAGCACAAAACGGGCAAGGTAGCAGAGGAGACAGCATGGAAGGGAAGCGAGGGAAAGCAGCAGAGCACGTCGTCCATCTGTCACGTCAGAAACGAGAAAGCCTCTGGCCCCTCCCCCAGTCCACGGGAGGGGCAACGCAGCCCTGCGCGGCGGATATATGTGGGACACATGCACAACACACACTTGCCACTGAAACACCCAAGCAAGGGAAAGACCAACACGTTAGCAGGGTGCTCCAAGCATGGAAGGGACGGCAAAGAGTCAAGGTATAGACCATTCAAAGGGAGCAGAGAAGAGGAAGCTGTCGGAGAAGGCAGAGACAGGGTCGTCTTCCTGTGGAAACTCGTCCCCAGAAGAGTCCTCCGAGAGAAAGACCGTATAGTGGCGTGTGGGCTTTACCAGGCTGAAGAAGACAGGCACAGAGAAAGAGAAAGGAGAGAGAACGCATTACTGAGCCGCCACCTGCAGAGCGAAATTAAACAACAAGGATGGTAATAAAACTGCAGGCACTGTCATGTCCCTGAGCTGACTGGGCTATACACAGAACAAGCCTTTCTGGAAGCTCCTGGGCTCTGTGTGAGGCCCAGAGCCACCAAGCTCCCCTTTCCAAGCCAGCCAGTTGTCTAGTGCTGACCCCCAAAACTAGCAAGACCCAGACTCTCCCGGAGACCCCTCTTCAAATAGCAGAAGCAGAGAGCACATCTCTCCAAGAAGCCAGGCGCCAGCAGCACAGGGAGAGGCCAAGAGCTGACCTCCACCAAGAGGGAGCAATGCCAGAGCCACAGCGATCCCCCCAGCATGCACTGGCTCTGTCGGATTGCGGGACACACCTACAGCCATTCCCCAGAAACACAAACCATCTTAATGCCACTTCTCTGAGAGGCATGCAACCGCTTGGAGACCGTCTACTGGAGTCCCTCAGAAGAGCACTACTACTTGAGGAGAGGTGGGCAAAGGTGCCTCTCAAGTGAGCCGCTAACATCATGGAGAATTTTGTTTTCCATGCAATCTGCCTGCATAGGACTGTGAACAAGATTGGACACAACCAGCACCCATTGCCGACACTGACAGCACTTTTTGCTCCAGCTTGTTACAGCTGGAAATGGTTCACATGTGAGGAATGCTCTGCATGACCCCATGGGGGAAAAAAAAAACCAGAAGAAAAGGTGCTGGTGTGCACGCGGGAACCAGCACCCATGTCGCACTCTGCTGCAGGTGGTGGCTGGAACATTTCTCCTCGAAGACAAGTTGAGTCGTCTTTTCAGCTGTGATGCATTGCTGAAATATTTAGTAGTATAAAAAATACATCTGCCTTGTCAGTGGCAGCTCCGAGCTCTGCCTACACATAAACAAGCACTACAACCCACACGCCTGGATGTTTCCAGAGAAAACATAACGGTTGGGGTGTGTGTTCTCTCTCTCTCTCTCTCTCTCTCTCACACACACACACACACACACACACACGTCAGAAACCCACCATTTGTGAGGCCTAGAGCTGGATCCTGCACTCTCAGACAGCCATCGCCCCATTCAGTGAACCTGAACAGGCCAGGTGTTTTGGGAAGGAGACTGGGTGCAAATGGGGCTTGCACAGGAGACGCTCCCAGGGGCTGGAACTGGACATTTTGCACAAGGAGCTCACAGAGCACCACTTCAGTTCAATTCAGGATAATCACACTGGCTACTGCTGCTATCTCCTCGTCCAAGCAAGTTTTGTAAAAATAATAATAAAAAAACTTTTAGCAGTCAGCACGTTTGGGACTTCAGTGAATAGGACTCTACAAGAATCACTTGGATTTTCCAAAACTTGAAGTTGTGCCTCCCACTCTCAGGGAAATTTGTTGAAGCACGATGTGCCACTCTCAGATGCTTCAATTCTGGACGTTGGGATTGGTGGACTCTAGTGGTCAAGTTTTGCCTTCTCAACTTGTGTGGAAGATGGTTCCAGCCAAGGCACATCACTAAATATCTAGGTCTCTGTGTCCAGGGGAGGGGTGGATGGACGGACATTTGTATGCCACTGAAGAGGCACAAAAGTGATATCTCCAACTGAGTTGGAGCATCTCCAGAACTGCCAGAGTTTCTCTCTGGGATGTTTTCTATGCACCTCACTTGTCCACCCTGTGGCATTTCTGCATCTAAAAAGGCAACACTGGAGGGGCCCAGGTGCAAGCAAACTTCTGTGGAAGAACAAAGCTCAATAAACACACAGAATGGCTCAACAGTACCCATATTTTTCTTGGAAAGTGCAAAAACCATTCTACATGTGGCGGGTTGGGAGAGTAACTTGTGTAACATGACACCCTTTGGATGGAGTTGGAATGTGGGTCAACAAATATATTCTCTTTTACATAGATCAGTGACCAGGGGCTGAAATGGGGAGACTTGGTGTAGTGTTTGACCATTTAAGGGTGGGGTGAGGTGTTAGAGGCTAGTGATTATCCCACCACCCTAGAAAACTTCTTCCACCTTCTTCCTGATCCAGGATATGCAGGGGCTGGGTTTGGTGAGTGAGGGAAAGTAATTCTGTACATGCTCAGTAGCAATCTTTCACACGTTCCAAGGCTTTAAGAAGCCCTGTCACAACTGGTAGTTCAAAACGTGAGGGGACCTTATCCTTCCCCAAGATCCCTGGGGTTGGAAGTTCTGAGAATTGAAAGAAACAGAGCATTTTGAGAACCCTCTCAAAGCTAAACCCCCAGAGCACCTTGGGAAATCAGGCTGCATTTCTAGCCCAAGAGCAGTCAACGAACAGAACCAGCACCTCAGGGGAAGAGAGCCCACTGGGAATTGTTTAGGCACTGCTCGCCCCACACTTGAAGGCGGCCAGAAGACGGACTTCCAGGGTCTCTTTCAAATTCCACAGTTCTCTGAGGCCCAAATCGATCACCTGAAACCATCCCATAGAAGCCCTCGGATTACCTGGCAATAAGGACGAAGCCAGGTCACACCCACTGGCTGCAAACAGGGCAGGGCATCCTTCCTTGCCAACCTTTTCCAGTTTTGGAATTTCGGTTAAAAGTGGAGGGGACAAGGGCTTGAAAACGTCCAAGTGTACATTTTTTCTTAGCTCGAGGCGGTGGAATCCTGTGCGAGCCTCTCCCCTCATTAACCCAATTCGGCATCTCTCCTGCTGGCTGCCACCCACCACTCGCTCGCATCTCACACACAAAGAGCTGTCTCGGGGAAGGCGGGTCGCAGCAAGCCCACTACAAGGCAAGCGGCAGCGGAGGCTTTGCAGGGAAAAGGGACCTGTCCGTCACAGCACCAGTCCACGCGGCTGCTCCGGCTCCTGCCTCCCTAATCTTTTCACCGAGTTCCCATGCAGATGGCTTGCTGATCGCCTTCTAATGTTTAGTTTAACATGTCTCCGGTTAGCGCCAGCAGATGACAGTGCTGACAGCCGTGGCTGTTCCTTTTTAAATATCATGTCAGAAACACGGCGCAATAAAGCCGAGGATGCGCTCCACGGCTCTGCCTACCATTAGGAGAGTTGGCGCTTCGGTTTTAATGAGGACAATCTGCATTTTGGAGGCTTTTCCCCCCCATGTGTCAGGATGCTTGGACAAATCAGCAGCACATCACGCTGGCCAAAAACCAAGTGCTGACAAATGTAGATATTTCAAATTTAATTGACACCTAAATGTACTTAAGACAGATAAAGGAAAATGGGGGAAATGGAGGGGGGGGGCTGAAGAGTGGGGATGGGCATTCATAAAGGAATTCTTTCACCAGGGAGAGTTCACCGTTGGGAAAAAAGGTACATGTGCCTAAATGCTTGTATGTCCCACAGGCCGCCAGAAGGCAGTTCTTTCCTGTCCCAAATAGTGACTCCCTGAATATGGAGAGGGCTGGAAAAAGAGCTGGCAAAACAACATAAAGGACCACCTTTGGGGATGCCCACGGGAGCAGGCGCTTGCCACAGTACAGGGGGAATGAGGGACACCACGAGGTCTGGAAATTTTCCAAAACCATCTGCAGAAAATCACCCAGCCCACGCCCTACAACAAGGCCTACTCTTGTTGAGCCACTGGTTCTGAAGGGGGGGGGGGCAGCCTGTGCCTCTAAGGCAACACAGGGAGTTGCTCAGAGTGGCTGGTGCTAGGTCCCCCCTCCTCTCAAGCCCTCCAATTTTGGGCATCGGGAGTGTCCCCCCCCCCCCGTGTCTTTGGGAGCTCAAGGATCTCTAGGGCAAGGCCACATCTACACCCCTCCCTTCACTGGTTGTGCTGCCAGTGATCCTGCCCTCTCATCCAGGTCACGCAGCACTCCGCCACACTCCTTGCAGCCGGGGTCCCCTTTGGGTGTGTGACAAAAGACAGAGGCACAAGTCACAGTTGCAGGCTCAGTCTCAGCTTCACCCAGGACCACTGTGCGGCTGGTCCTCCTCCTCGCTCACAGCAGCCAGTTGTTTCCCCTCGGTGCTCAGAGAGTCTTTGAACATTACCAGTCTTTCAGATATTTATAACCTGCTTTCCAGTCAAAGAGGTTCCTCTTTGCCAGGAAGGTGGTTCCTGGGTTGACCTCAGAGGAGGCTGAAGGAAGTCCTCGCCAGTGAGCCGAGCCTGTCCCCAGATGTCCCAACGGTTTGAGGTTTCCCAACTGCATTTCAAGATCCTGCCCAACTATCAAGGTCTTTGCTGGAGGCCCTGCCGAGGACACCCCCACACCCCCCCCCCCTTTGGGAGCAAGGCAAGGGGAAGCCAGAGACAGAATCTTCTTGTTTGTGGCATGGCCTCCTCCTGCACATCTGCTTAGTGCCTTCCTTCCAAAAGAGGGTCTTTTGGCAAGAGTTTTAAAATGCGGCTATTTATGACCTCAAAAGCAGAGGCTGAGAGGCAAGGTAGAAATATTTCAAATAAACAGATCCAAGAAAGGGAAGCATATTTCGCTGTGGGTGGAAGGAAGTTAGAAAGAGGTGCCCCGCGAAAAGGCCTGCCGTCAGCCACTAGCCCTTGGAAGGCAGGCAACTGGAGAAGGACAGGGAAGCGCCAACCTTTGTTAGGGGCCATTCACCCCCCCCCCCACAAGCTCTTCAGAAAGGAGAGAGGGAGAGAGAGGTGGGTTAAGGAGCTGCAGCCCAGTTGCCAATCTGACACTTGCCTAGGAATCCTGGTCTCTAAGCAGCCGTGAAGACATGCCAATATCGCGAAGACATCGATGATGCTGGGAAACTCAGCAGGGTTGTAGTTTTCAGATATTTTAATTATTTTATTTTATTTTATTTTAGGGAGAAAACATGAATACTGATGTTGTTTTATAAGCTGCCCTGGGCGATTTTTAAGAGGTAATCCTATAAATTGTAACAATAATGAATAAGTAAAACAACAGACCTCCAACAGCAAAACGCAGGAGACTCTCCCCCCCCCCCCACACACACACACTACTGCCCTAAGAGAGCTCAGCTCCTCTCCAGCTGGGGTATGTCAGGCGCTGCACCCTCTCCTGGGAAGGTCTCTGGCACCTGGAAGCGGGGTCCTCGGGGGTGGCCTTTGTTTGCCACAGGACTCCCGCAGGCCCCCTTTGTTTGTTTGAACATCAGCTGTCTGGTGGCAGCTCTGCACATTGCATAGTAGAAGGGAAAGGGAGGTGCAGCGGCAAGAGGGTCTGGACACTTCACAGGGGCTTGACGGGTCGCCATGCCTGCACGGTGCTTGTCACCAGGGGGCCATCGGCATGTATGCTGCATTCCCAGGGGAGTTCCCAGCCCCCCTTGCTTGTCATGAAGGGGACTTTTGAGGATCACTCATACACTAAAATAGTGAGACGTTTCAGTCTTTAATTTGAGCTACATAACACTGCCACAAACTCTCACTGAGGATTTCTCCGCCAAGGTCTCTGGGTGCTCTTGGGATCCAGCAATACATACATTTGAGTGGCAATGGCCAACTGGGTGACATTAAAGCTGCGAGGACAACTGTATAACCCTCACAACGTTTGACCAGCCAGACATGCTCCTTTCTGGAACTCGTTTTCCGACAAATGGTGTTGGGGTGGGAGGAGAGAGTAGGAGGGCGATTGCTCCAGTGTGCTTTTCTCTATTTTAAGTTTGCTTCAAAATCAAAACACTTCATCAGCTTTGCAAGTCACAAAATAAGAGGCGAGACAACTTATGCACACAAACACCACAAAAATCAAGGAAGACAAACAAGACACCTGGAGCACGCAAACTGTGTCACACACATCCAAGAACATGGTACGCTTAAATTTTATGTTACACTTAAGATACGTTAATTTTCCAAGCAGGAATGCTCCATGCAGTCACTTAAATTTCCTCTCACTGCCCCAAACTAACGACACTCTGCCCCCCCCCCCAAGGACTGTGCCACTTCTCCAGGCAAGGCCTCCCTGTGGAAACAGCATCCACAAGAGGGCACTCGTGCTCCACCAACACAAGGTTCCTGCTCAAGTCCAGGCACAGGTGACTGAACAACCCCCAAATACCTTCCTGCCAAGGTACACACTTGAGGAGATCCCTACTCGCTTCATCATTTTTGTTCCTCGGAATTCAAGAACTCTCTTTGTTTTTCACTAACACATGCCATGTTGCTCCAGTTTTGGGCTGATCTTTTATCCTACCTCAAAATATTCTTCATCCAATGGCACCAAGGAAGGAAACGGAGAAATCCTTCCACCTCCCCACTGTGGAAGGGAGAGCCGCGAAGCGGAGATACTCACTGCTCTGGACTGGAGACAGATGTCCTTCGGCCATCGACGGCTACGTTGCTTTTGGGTCTCCTGACGACATGAGGCCTGGGGGGCCGAACCTGTTTGACAGGGAGCAGAGACATTTCAGCACATTCTCTTAAAAAGAAGCTGCATAAACACCGCCATAAGTGAGAACTACTCCTGTTGAAAAGAGGTATATACTGTAAATATTCTTAATAATAAAAGGCTCTGGCAATTTTGCAGCCCTTTGCTAAGCCCACCGCAGTTTTCATCAGCGAGACACCCCATCCTAGCGGCTCAGCAGAGCACCAGGTGTGCTAGTGGGGACAGACAGAACAAAGGGAACGAATGTTCCCTTTTCAAGAAAAATCGCAAGCCAGCTCATCTCTCTTTAGGAATCACTGGGAAGGAAGATACAGGTTGAAAGGGAGGCACTTGGTTCACATGTTCATGTGGCAAAGAGAGAGTGCATGCGTGTGCACACACAACACATGGCCTTGCTGGATGGCGGAATTTGGGGCACAAACTCCCACAGTGAAATGGCAGGAAGCTTGGAGGGCAGGGCTGGTAAAAATATCTCAAATTCCTAAATGCCAGGATCAATTTCTCGTCGCAAGAAGAAGAAAAAACCAATATTCTTAACCATCACAGTGCCCAGGGACTTCTCTAGCCCCGAAGGAAGATATCTGTGCATTATAACAGAAAACTAGAGAGAGTTTAGCACCAAGCGGTCATCATGCCACTGATTTGCAATACCCCCAATACCTCAGCCCTAAGCACGTCTGCATGGACCAAGTCTGCTTTTAAAGGACCTCGATTCCTTCCAAGGAAAAACCATGCTCAGAGCTGCAGCCTCTGTTGGTGTTTTTTTTTTTTTAAAGGATCAACACAATACTGGCTTCTAAGGCAGTGCCAGCCTCAGAGAACAAAATGCAGAGGAGAACAATGCCTTGGTTAATGGACTGAGGTGGTCCAGAGCTTTTCAGCCATTTAATGGAAGACACCGCCAGGGATGCATCCCCACTAACTTTTCAGTGGATTTTATTCAATTCACATCAACAAAAATATAAAACTTTACAGTAGTCAACGAACGTCTCTGAAATGTATTTCCAACCCACGCTGTTGGAAGTGACACCCGTGATCCAGGCACGCTTCACTTAATGCGTCATAAACAGGCAGGGGGAGGGAAAAGAAGTGCACACGGGCATAAGCTTTATCAAACCTAACATTTATGCATCCTGCCCCTGGGGTAACCACCCCAACTACCTTGGTCATTCGGGCTCAAGAGGTGCTACTGGCAAGATCAGAACCATCCACTAGAAATATGGGTCTCAATGGCCCTCAAGAGGTGTCTGGAGGAGTCCTGGGTCAGCTTTTACAGCAGCTGTTCTCCACTACAGTGGGGGCCCACAAAACTTGTGTGAGATCTCCATTCCCAAGACTCATTGGTAGCTGCACCGACTGTCCCTCCACAGCATGGCTGCCCCAACCAGCCACTAGATCTTTGACATCCTGGCTAGGGTCCTGCAGGGACATCCACTGTGCGGATGGAGCATGGTTTGATTGGTAGCATGGGAATGCCTGAAAAGAGAGGGAGGTTACCAGGCTCTCTCAGCTTATGGTGAGTTCTTCTGTACAGTCCCTAAGAACACACACATGCCCCCCCAAAAAACACCCCACTCGAAGGCAGGAGTGCCCTAAGTCCCCCACAAAGCTCTGTCAAGGAAGGAACGAGCTAGGCAATTTTATGCCTTCTGGCATCTTTGTCCTCAAGATACACAAGACTGCAGTTGGGTCCAGAAAGCGCCCTGGGCCTCAAAAGAAGATGTGCTGATTTACACAAGGCAAAAAGCCACTCTCCCCATGAATTCTGCCCCTGCAGCGGAGCAGCGGGAGTCTGTTGGACACATAGCTTATTGCTAGAGGCCTTTGACCAAAGGGCTGGTGTGCCTGCTTGCTCCCCTGGAGGCCTGGTTGAGGACGCAGTTTACTGTGGAATCCTTGTCCTGCATTTGAATTTGCTAATCAGAGGCTGCAGCAGTGGGGGAGGGGGCCAGGCAGCCTGGGTCCCCAGAGAAACTGAATGCCACTGCCCCCCCCCCCCCGGGGAGCCAGGAGGTCAGATGCTAGAGGCCTCCAAGCCTGGCTTGCACACAAGGCTGATTCTCCCTCCGCAATCAAGGCGGCTTAAGGCGGTGAATTTATGGCAGGAATGGAAGGATTAACTTTGCGGCAACTTCGAGTGAACTTGCAAGGCGGTGAAACATGGGGAAAAAGAACAACAGAGCTAATTAGAGGAGCTGAGCTGTCAGAGAGCGCCTGCATGGCTCAGCGCCAGCAAACAAAAGGAATGGCTTGGCAATCAGCAGGATCGATGGAGGAGACTGCTTCATTAGGGATGATAAAACACAGAGAGAGGGAAAGGCAAGAGGGAGAGGGAGAAGGAGAAGAAGGGAAAACTGTTTAATTAAGCCTAAAGCTGGATTGTCACTGCGCAGAGAACACTTTCACCTTTGGGGCGGCCCTCTCGGGGCGGGAAATGCAGCCTGGCCCCTCCAGCGAGGGCGACGAGTGCGACAGCGACAGCAACTCCACCGCATTGGGGAGAGATGCGAAGGAGGATTTTGTGCAAGATCCAGAGTTGGCTGGGGGAGGGGAGGGGGGAAAAGGCCAGATCCCAGCGGGATTTCAAATGCTACCAGGGAAGCGGGGTTAAACGCGCATTGAATGCTAAAGCGCTGTGTGTGTGCACGCAACAGCCAAGAGGGCAAATGCCAAACCCATGAAGGCTGACTGGGCAGTTAACAGGAATCCCTGCTTATATGGGGACACCGCTTGACCTTGCAGCCTGAGCTGGAGGCGGGGAGAGCAAGGGTCTGCCTTCCCTGCACGACGAAGGGAGATGGTCACTCGGGGCCCTGGGGTGCAAGGCCAGGGGAAACAGGACCCCAAGCACAACCTGCATCAGGGTTCCAGAGCCAGGCGTTTATTTTAAAAACTACTGGACACTCATTGAAGGTGCTGCCAGCCTAGGGAGCACTGGCCAGCCGTCGACATCTGGAGAAGGGGATGCTCTGGGCCACCCTGTAGGGATGCTGTGCAAAGGTCACTCCCTGAGCTCAGATGCTCTGAGGCGCTGCGAGATACAAGTAGTCTGGAAATCCCAGCAATATGGGCATGGAAGGTGGCACACCTGGAGTGAGAGCCGCCTTCCTGCCCTAGTGTCCCAATGAGACCCAGCCAAGGCTATACGCAACTTTGGGGCCTGTCCAGGTCAGATTTCCTGCCACACACTCAACACAGGGCTGCCTTTGAAGAGTGCTTGGGAGACTTGAGCTGGAGCAAAGCGTCACAGCTCAGGCACTGACTGGAGCCCCTGCTGGTTCAACACATTACACCACTATTGTATCACTGGCTGCTGACCTCTGCTTAGTCCTACGAAGCAAAGTTATAATGTGGCTATTCAAGTCTCTCAGAGTTCCTCATTCTTCTGCATCGGACGCTGTCTAAGCCGGTTTGAAGGTGCAGGAATTTGATGCTGGCTTTGTGTGTTGAGAAGTTATTGTACATTTCTGGGCATATTTACATACCTGATAGTGAGATTGACTCGCCTCGCAGAAGTGCTGCACAGACACACATCAAAAGAAGTTACGTGGAGCACTTTTGCACACTCAAGAAAAGCACCATCCGAAAGAAGTGTTGAGTGTGACTATGGAGTAGTTTGCTGCATAGAACATCTTTATATTTCTAAAGACAATAATTTAGATGTGCAAGGAAACAAAGTATATTTTGTAATGGCTGATTGCCAGCCCCCTTGAGGCCCTGTGTGGATGATGGAAAGGGGGGGGGGATTAAGGAGGCTTTAAACAAATCAGTTGGGGAAGCAGCCACTCCAGGGCCGGAGCCAAGCGACTGCAACCTGCCTCCTGTGCTGCCCACAGGACTCGGCAAAACAGTCACATCTGGACATCCTTCTTCTCATTAGGAAAACTTCTGTTCCATCTCTCCACTTTTGGGGGATTTAAGATGGCTTACGGTATTCGTGCAACACAAAATCACGAGGAGAGTCAAATGAGCTCAGGAAACGGTAGTTCAAGCAGGCCTCTGGCAGGACACTGGGACTGAGTCAAGGAGCAGGAGCCCCAACATGCTCCAAGCACACGAGGGTTTTTTGGGTTCACCCTCCAAAGACACAGAGGCCCTCTGCAAGCGACACACAGCTGTGTTTCTGGAGCACCTGCTTGGGCTGCGCTGGGTCCTGCAATCCAAGCTCTGCATTTTGCCTGCAGAGACCTCACTGAGGAGGCCCTACAGGAAACACAAGAGGAACATGCCTTTGCAGGGGATGGCGGGGACGACGGCGACACAGAGGAAGTTTGTTTCCTGAGGGATGAATCCCAGCAAATCCTCAAGGACTCTGAACAGGGGCAGAAGTCACCAGCACCACTGGGAAGGGAAACGATCAATGCATAAATCCATAACCATCACCCACCACAGGAAGGAAACGTCCATGGTTGAGACATGCTCTCGCGCCCTACAGCCAAGGAAACATGCAAACTGGAAGAGCAAACGTCACAGCCAAACCACCAGCTGACAACAAGAGCAGAAGTCAGGAAGCAGCAGCCCTCCCTGCGTTAGTTTCAGCATTCAGGACTTTCCAGACTGGCCAGCATTTCGTAGATCTCATATTCAGGTGAGAAATGGCATCGGAGAAAGCAGGGTTTTCGGGCAAAATCAGGGAAGGCCGCAATCCCAGAGACTGCAGGGGATGCCATCAAGCCGGAACTGACACCCACATCTCCCTTGGGCAAAAAGCTGTTAATGTTGTAGCTTCAATGCCGACACAGCCTTCGCAAGTGCCTGGCAAAGAGGAAGAGCAGTGCGGAACAAAAGGCAGCGAAGAGGGGATACAACTTTGTCCAGTGTGGCCCTGCCCCAAACGGGATGCTACTGCTTTCTGTCGAGGTCTTAACAGGTACTTGTTCTCAGTTCCACGCTAATTATTGATCCAATCTTCTTTCAGCAGCTTCAACACCAGTGCCATCACCTGTTATGTTCAGATTCCAAAACCAAGGAATCTCTCTCTCTGCAGAAGGTCAAGGGGCTGCCAGGCATGAGAAGGGGCTCTCGCTCACAGTGTTCTGACTGCCTTCTACACATACTGAGCCCTGGCCAGGTGTGGCGTGTACTTGTTGGCCCAGAGAAAGGCAGGCCAAGGGGAAAGTGCAGCTGAGGGCAGCATGCAGGCCATGTCCACTACAATGGAGGTGGCAAGGGAAGACAAGTTTCAGGCACCACTAAGGGCAACAGAGTGGGAGAGAGCAGCTCTCTCTCAGAATGTGTGGGACACAATCCACCAAGAAGCTCTCCTCCTCAAATGACCCATTTGTTTATTTCCATGGGGTTTGTAAAAGAGAACTTCTCAGAGGACTGGGCCCCATAACAGTCACGTCAGGAGGAGGAAGGAGCCATCCAGATGTCCTGCTTCTTGCATGCCAACCTTGCCATTGTCCTGCTTCCCCTCTGCCCAACCATAATGGCCACGTGCAAGTGTGGGTGGAGGGTCTGGTTCCAGTGTTCCCGCCTACGCTAGTGCCTGTGGCATTCCCGTTTGCTTGTAGAACTTCCTTATCTAATTCTAAACAAACACTGAGCTGTTCCGGAACCCGTTTCTGAAGGTCCTACCGTTGACTCTGGGCCTCTTGAACAGCCTCTTTGTGCCTGGAGGCATTTTCCTTTAATTCCTTCCAGGCTTCTTTAGAAACAAGACCTGGCTTGAGCATCTAGGGTTTAGCCAGAACTTTTGGTAAAAGTGACAGACGTTGGCCACCATCTGGTTGAGGCCAAGAGCCCTTTTTATCAAGGCTGGTTGGCCTCTTGCAGGGTGTGTGGTGGGAAAACTCCAGGGTGGTGGAAACATCAGAAAACGTTTCGCCTTGGGGGCTGGCACAAGTCTCCAAAAGCTCATGCAAAGTTGGAAACGCCTTGGACTCATTTGAGTACTCGCCTGGAGAGTAAAGGGCCAGGGCAGCAGGAGGTGGTGCAGCAGCGGGAAGTCTTGCTTCAAACCAGCAGGAAAAAGAAGGGGCCTGGGGACCAAGCCTCACCGAAGAAAGGACACATCGTTCTGTGGGACTTGGCCATGAGGGTGGCAAGGTCCAGCTAGCAGGATTTAGTAAGACTGCGGAGCACACAGGGTTAAAGGTGGCAGCAGAGAGGCAAACCGTCTGGCTACTCACAGGCTTGGAAGAGCGCTGGATCTTGGGAGGCGGAGGTCTTGCAGGACGGGTGCTCGGCTGTGGCATCAAAGTGGAAACTTCAGTCATCAGCACGTTCAGCAATCACCACCCAAAACACAACCAACGCACCTCTCATCCTCCAGGATGGAGACCAAATGGGGCCTTCAGACCCTGCTGACAGTTTCATGAGGGGACTCAAAAACCTCCTGCCGCTCAAGGACAGGACAACAAGGGGTGGGTGGGGGAACGCGCCTCTGCCCTTGACAGAAGAGATGGCGGCAGTCTCCAGCTCAGATGCAACAAACACGTTCATGGTAGAGGCCAGTGTCTGGACAGCAGCTCAATGAAGTCTCCCTGGGTGGAGGCATCTGGTTGGCCACCACAGGGAGCTACAGAGCGTTGGCCTGGATGGAACGTTTGGGCCTGATCCAGTAGGGAAATCCTTTCTTGAACCAGATCTCAAAAGCTGCTTCTGGGGCAGACCATACCATCCTATATATCCTTTCGGTAGAGTGGCTTTTGCAACCTGAGTCTTCTCATTCTCTATTTCCTTACAAAAGCAGAGAGACGATGACCTTCAGTCTTCTGTGCTCTGCTGTACGGAGGCAGGCGGTACACCCTTTGCAATAAACCAAAGCATTCCACTCCAGGGGACCCAAAAGGCTGACAGTGACTACCTGCACTTGGAGGAGAAGGGTTTCCTGCTTTTGGAAGAGGAACACCCAACCACCCTGGGAAGATCCGCAAATGATTCAAAGCCCCCTTCAGCAAAGCTGAACACAGGAAGACAAAACCGTCTCTCAGCGTGCTGAAGACGACACTCAACTCTCAGTGCTACTTGTGTGCACTAAATTCTGCAGCGCATCCAGGCTGCCAACATGCCAGGTCTGATACTGCCCACATCTAGAGACCCTCAGGCTGGCACTTCATGCCCCAGCCACTTCTAGGATGCAGACAGCATTTTGCCCAGCAGCCTGTGAGAGAAGCTTATGTTCACATGGCAAGCGAGATGGTGTGTTGACAAAACAGACACCTGCCCACTGCCTTTTCTTCAAGTTCTGGAATCTCCCCCCCCCCCCCCCCCGCTCACCCGGGTCATACTCCAAATACATATTCACAGGACACGAAGATCACAATTATTGAAATGAGCACTTGATTTGCAGTTAATTTGTTGATGCAGCAAAACACACTGTGTCCACAAAGGTCAGGAGGGGCAGCTGTGTCAGAATCTCGGCTTCATTGTCGGTGGATGGAGAGGAGGTGGCACAGATGTCCAGGCGGCTGCTGTGGGCAGCTAAATTACTGCCGCAGGCCTGTCGGCAACGGAACTGGCAGCAAAGCATTGGGCAGGGAGATGCGCAGGTTAAAACATGCACACCATTCTTGTAGCGCCTCAAGGGTTGTCATTTGTATCCTTGTCGCATCCAGGCTGGGCTACTGCAGCATGGGGTCTGCCTTTAGAGAGTGTTTGGCGGGAGTGGGGAGGATGTCCTAGCGGATGACCTGCCAAAGAGGATGGTGCACGAGGAGGACAGCATGCGGCCTCTCCAGGGTCCAGACTGGGCTGCTAGAGAAAGGAGTCTGCGATAGCACAACTTGCTGTGAGGGAAGATCTGGAGCCTGAGCCCCTGTGTTACCTCCCAGCCAAGCTCATTAGCTGCCTCCCTTGGAAAGTGGACAGTGATGAGTCCGTTGGGTTCATCTGCGCTTGCACATCATCGCCTGACCAAGGCCTCCTGCAACATTTCATGCATCACTGGCCTGGGAAGGGAAGCGCACACACAAGCCGGATACCGAACACTAAAGCCCAGCATCCCCCCCCCTCCTTGGGAGCTTTCGTGGTTCATGGTGTGGTCAATGCATTGCATAACCACATGCTTTTCATCCCCTTGCTGTGGAACCCCCCAGCTTCTCCTGGCACCCATAAGTCACATCTGGATCCTGACCTTCTTGGGTCTATTTCCCCCCCCCCCCAAAAAAAAAACCCCACCGGTCTCACTGATCCTGGAAGAATGGAAGCGCCTTTGAGACAAGCTCACAGTGTTTCAAGACACCACCTGAAAGTTCAAGCTATTATTTCAGCTATTTCTGCACCTCTGGACTGATGCTTCTCCATTAGTCAGTGAGCAACGAAGCCATTCCCTGCCCCAGCACCTGAATCATCAGCTCAATTCATTCGCAGGAAAAAACCACAGCGAGGGTTTTCAGGGAGGCAAACCCCACTGCACAGAAAGTCTTCCCAAGCTCCTCAAGTGTCACCGCTGGCAAACGACAGAGGAGAGGCAGCAGCAGGCCCCTCTTTGTGGGGATCCCCCAATACAGGCCGGGGTGCATTGGCAGTTCCTCAAAAGCCGAGCCTGTGCTCCAGCCTGTTTGCAGACAAGCCGTCCATCCTTGGCTTCAGCGGAGTTTAAAATCACAGCTAATAGGTTAACAACTGTTTTTCTTCTGCTTCAAATGAAGAATATCAGAAAGCCGGGGGAATATTCGGCTTTCCAATTTGTACCGACTGCTCAGTGCTCCCTGCAATGTGTGTTTGACAGGGCTGACATTTTGTACTGCTGTGAGACGGGGGGAGTGTGTGACATTTTTATTCATGGTGGCGTACGCCCTTGTAATGATCAGCCCTGGTCGATGTGCTTACCGCAGCAGCCCCCGAGCCCTCGGAGAACAAACAGGAGTCGAAGGTACCAGCAGTTCGGCTGCCTTGTTAGACACCGCCAGGATCCTAACGAAGAGCAACTGCTGGAAAATCTCACTGTCAAATCCTCAAGGACGTTGTCAGCAGAGAGCTAACTGCATACATTTCTCATTTAAAACACAGAAAACCCACCAATCGCGCATTAAGCCAAAGACAAAAAGCCGGGCCAGGGTTTTAAACTCTCTCATCTCCCGTCGCCTTTTTTCCTTAAAAATTTGGTCATTCTTGCAGCTTCTCATGGGACTGATTGCTGGAATTCACATCTACAAAATCCAAGCAGACCAGCTGATTTAAGAAGAATGCCAATTGATATGTACTTGCTGGGGGGGGGGGGCAAGAGGAGCAGAACCGTCTCTCCTGCAGCAGCAGAAGCTGAAATGTGACTGTGTAAATGGCTGCAACAATTGCTCCAAGAAGAGGCCAGCATGCTGCTCTCTTTGTGCTGCTTGCATGAGGGTCTGGCAGTTCACAAGGGCCACCCAGACACCTGGCACCAGCCTCTGTGCGGGCTGCAGGATGTGGCCAGACTGCAGACTTCACAGTGTAGGAAGGCTCCCTGGTCACACATGGGCAGTGGGTGAGCCTCTCACAGTTTATGGGGACAGGGAAGATTCAGGCTGGCCGGAAGTGAGGCACCGGAAGTTCACATGAACGTGCTTTTACAGAGGTCAGCCCTCTGGACTCCCGAGCCTAAGTCTTGCCTATCATGCTGGCATCTTCTACAGGCAAAACAGGTGGGCTCAGCCGCTGAGCAAAGTGGGGTCTACATGCTGTCAGTCCTCTTCAAGGAGATTGGGATTGGTACTCTGGCTGCACGGAGACTGCTCTGAACACACACATGGGGCCAACAGGAACTGGACCAGCCGTAGCTAGCAAAACTGATTGCCTTTGGAAAGCTTCTTAGTCGGCTGCTAGGCACACAAAACAGCCAGGCTGTGGAAGGATCAGGGAGGACCCTGCAGCTCCTTTAACAACTGTCAGGCCTGCTGCACTGCTGGAAGCTCACTTCACGGAAACTGGAGACTGAGCTCTGAGGCCAGCTATCGAGAGACCCGGCTCACCTGGACCTGCAGCAGGAGCTCACCAAGGCCTCAGGCAGATGCTGCCCAAGAGCCAGTCTAGCAAGATACACTGGGGACTGAACTGGAGGCCCTGAAGGAACTAGGCAAGTTTCTTCCCACCAAGCTAGCGAAATGTGTTGAAGGCAACAACAGGGTGAGTGCCGCCTTTGGCCCAACAGCAACAGTGCTCCCCTGGGACCAGAACCTGGTAAAGAATCGGACTGGTCCAAGCTGGGGCATCACTCAGAACCCTACCTAAAGAGTAACCAGCCCTGCTTCTCAACAATGGAGAAGTGGATGGCAGAGAACTGTGTGTGTATGTGCAAAAATACACAAGCAGAAGGAGATTCACAAAGCTGGGCCAAGAGGGCCTCGCTCCCCACAGCTAACTGGTTCTCTTTCACCCCAAGACAATCCCTTCCTGCCGCCTGCCCCGGCCTCAGTAAGCCAATGCTGCATTTCTACAAGTGTAGCTGGCTTGTTCCTCCCACTCCAGCTGTGTTGCAATGGAGCCCCCTTGGGCACTCTCTGGTCACACAGAAACCACCACAACCAGGCACCCCATTCCACCCTGAACCCCATTTGCTGCACTGCTGCAGGGTTTGTGGGCACTGGCCCCTCTTTTTCTCCCCCCTGAATGAAGGTAAGAACGACCAATGCATCTGTGAAGTTTTGCATGGGAGAACTCTTCAACAGCTAGACTCAGAAGGAGAACATTTATCAGAATGGAAAGGGAGATTCATTCTTCCTCCTATCATTACAAACAAGAGCGGAGCGGCTCACCTGTGGGACCCACAACACTACGCTTCTCTTGCTACAGTTCCTGCCTCAGTAACAGACACGTGGGTGGAAGCCGGGGTGCTGAGCAAAGGGCATCACCTGAACAGCAATGCAGGGGGTCCAAGCACAAACAGCCATCTAAGCTCTGTGAGCACGAAGGCAGGAGGGCGAGGTCCAGCAGAAAAAAGCAGGACTTGCAGTGCTTGGCTGCCTTGGTTTTAAGACACTGACATTTTGCCAAGTCTTAGCTCGGAAATATTCTATAATCACTCCCTCCCAGCAAGTATCTTTTATTTTCCTTGTTTCAGCAGAGTGTCCTATCACTGGGCCACCCATGGGGAGAGGCCGGGTAGAAGGACAGATCCTTGTAGGACAAGTGCTACAAGCACATTTCTGACCATATTAAGCCAGAAAGATGCAGGATCCCAGCGGCCCTGGAAAGCACAAGAGGAAGCTGAAAAACAGGAGTTCCTCCAGGGGCCAAGTCTACTCCAGGAGATCAGGGGTTAAGACCCTTCAGCTGGGGCATGCAGCCCAGGAGCTCAAACAAGCCCTGTCCCCATGGTCCAGCTGCTGCGTTGACTTGTTAGGAGTATGGGGAAAGGGGGCACCATGATGCTATCACTTGGCCAGGCTGCCCAGGAGCTACTGCAAAACGGTCACAGAACTTCAGAACACTTTTTGTGTGCCACAAAAAGACAAAGCTCCGCTGGTTGCCCAGGTGCTGAGTCGAGTTTGCCTCTTTGCTGGCAGATTAACGACAGGTACCAGTGGTGCACGAGCAGCATACGACCAACTGCCAAGTACAGCCAGGCGAGCCCTAATGAGTTGAAATTAAACGCTGCAGTTGGCTCAGGGGCCCATCCCCCAGCCCACCCCCTTCAGCTAATCTGTCACTTAATGAAGAAAAGCGCCCAGCGCAGGACAGCCAGAGAGCGAGCTGCCGACTCACTTGCAGCGAGCTGATTAAGGATGTTCAACCAACAGCAGCGGCAGAGCTCTCCACCGAAAATAAATAGACCGTATGCAAATGTGTTTGTCACTCTGACAGCACATCTCAATTAAGGCGTCTTGCTGGGGCTGGTGGACTGGAGAGCCGCTGCAGCCACAGCAAGCCAACTGCATTACTGATATGCAGGGCTTGACCCTCCTCGGCAGACGTGCAGTCAAAAAATAAAATTAAGACACCCTCTTTGGCAGGATGCAGGCAGAACCGGAAAGCCAGGCACCTCTGCAGAAGACAGGGAGAAGAGCACACACCTCCTCTCGCTGGGGACCAGCAAACACTCCTGACTTTAGCTGGGCTCGGTTTCTTTCTCATCAGCAAAATGATGACGGTAAAGGGGCGACGTGAGGGCTCTCTCATTTCAAATAAAGACCTTTGGTTACCACTCACGCCTCCATTCTCCACATCTGCCTCTTCCCAGGAAAGTGGTCCAGGAGTCTTAAGTCTGACTCTCTCTCCATGTTAAGGACAGCCAGCCACGGATGTTGGTAGCCTGTGACGCGGATGACCTTCCTGCCTCCTCATCAACCCACCCCGGCTCCAGCACCCGGGTGCTCCTTGCCTCCCTCAACCGCCACCCCAGTGGGGACAATCCCAAGCAAGGGAGTGGCAGGGTTTTGCTTAGCCATGCCCATTGGGCTTTTCGTGTAACAAAAGCTCATTTCTCTCTGCCGACGAAAACACAAGACAGATGTACTCGTTGCAGCACGAGAGAACTGCCACTGACATCAAGCGCAAAGCCTGCACATGGCAAAGGAGTCATAGCATAGAGGTAAGAAGGCAGGTTGCAGGCGACACCACTCAGGGTTTGCACATAGTGCATTCCAAGTACGCAAAGCGCTGCATGGAGATTACCTTGATGCAGCCCTTACAGCAACTCTGCTCAGGCAAGGAAATATTATCCCCGTATTGCAGACAGGGGAAACTGAGACTGAGGGGCTGACCTAAGGCCACTGCAGGAGAATTCATGGCGGAGGATAAGGTGTGAACTGGGGAAGTCTAGACTGGCAGCTCAGTCTTGCTGCACAGAATCTCCAAGGTTGTTATATAGGGGTGGGGAAAATATATTCCTGAACCACCAAAGTACTCTGTCCCAGAAAAGAAAAAATCAGTAGCTGGACAAAGATGCGCGTTTCATGAGGAAAGCAGGATGTTTCGTTTTAAAAAAAATACGAGGTGGAGATGAAAGTCGCACTCAAAGCAGCCAGTCTGCAGAAACCCCAGCTGATGACGGATTTCCACACCTGTGTGTGAACCTGAAAGAAGACATGTGGGGCTTCAACGGGGCACAAAACACCAAGCTTAATAGCTGTGCAGTGTTGAACAAAAACCACCAACTGCTCTTTCAATACTATTCGGCACTTCAGCCATCCCTGCATCACCTGGACACTTGGAAGAAGCCAGCTGTTAATTCACCTCTGCCCTTTAATAAGCACACCCAATTAAAGGGCATGAGAATTATGGTTACATTTAGGTTCGACAAATCTAGCGACGCGGAAAGGACCGTCTTCCACACTCTGTCCCAATGCAGCAGCAGGAAAGTGGACTTCAGGAGGTTAGCAGAATATTTTTCAAAATTATTAGACACTTCAATCCTGGCTGCTTTTCACAAATATACAGCCAGAGCCGTCATCAAAATAAACCTGCCTGCAGAGCACCAGAGTCAATACAGAAATATGGAGGATGCTATTAAAGAGCCATTAATTGATTTCCCAACCCCACTTCATTGCTTTTTCTGTTCAAAGTGTGCCGAAGTGCTTATTCTAATGAGGCGCTGGCTGCTGACACTAATGATCGGGCCAGATAACAGACGATGCCTTAAGCGGAGTCGTGGGGAAGGAGAGCACCAGCGAGCCCAGGAACAGGCAGGATGTTTCCCCTTGCGGGATAACAGGCAGCTGCCAGGAGTGAAAAGCTGACCTCAAAAATCTCTTACAGGCAACAGAAATGCAGAGCCAAGATACACAAACCCCACGTGGTGCGCAGCGAAGTCTTCAGGTTTGAGGCTGCTGCAGCTGCTTGCGCAAGGCAACAAGTGTCTGCTGCGGCCAGAGCCAAACCACTTTGCACAATGCCAAATTCAGGTGGGTTTCAAGTGGTGTGTGAAAAGTTCAACTGGGTGCACAGTAACCCCATCGCACATGTTGCCCCCAAACAGTTCTCTGGCACCTACAGGATAGTGGCTTCTTTCGGCACAATCCACAAGGGCTTGGAGGCTGGGTTCATGTGCACAGCTGCCGAAACTGCAGAAGGAAAATGAGCCAACATACGGTGGGTGCAGCAAAACCTCAGATGCTGACAGCACACATCCTGGAGACAAGAATTTCCCAGGAAACAAGGCCATGAAGCAGCCTCGCCACATACCTGCCCAAAGTGATTGGTAATGGGCCGCCTGTCCTCTCTTTTTTCAGCCAACGGGGAAGGAGCTGTCTGTGGCAGCGAGTCTTCCGGCATGGTGGAACAGCCATTCTCCGCAATGTCCTGTATGGTAGGAAAAGGTGAATTGCATGGCCAGGAACACTCTTGATTAAGGGTCAGGGGCAAAAAGGAGGTACTCGGGGAGAGAGCCGACTGAACAGTTTTGATGTTAGGGAGGGTAACAGCAAAGATAGAAGAAAAAACACAAATTAGCAAATGCACATTCGCCCAACTCTGGCCAATTACAGTTTCAATGCAGAAATCTCTATACTGTACTTCCACAAAATGCTACAGGATTTCAGACCTCATCTGAGTTGGATAGATAAAACACCATTTGACACACACCAAGGCGGTCAAGAGACCCCCAGCAGCTCCAGCACTGAACAAGTAACTCTCCAAAAAGAGGAGCTGGGAAAAAGCCTAAACTGTGAGCTCACCAAGTGGAAGGGCTGGAGCTGATGCTCCAACAGATCAAGCAGAATTCCAACCTCTTTCCCCAATGACAGCTAACTGGACAACAGGCGTAAACAAGGCTGCTCTGGCAGCAGCTGCCACTTGCCAGGTCTAGATGCAGCAAGCAAGTCAGCCAAGGGGAAGGCTTCCTAGCAAGGCACCTTAGAACCACAGGCGGACATATTGTGGGAGTCACGAGCAGGGACTTCAGTCCAAGATTGCCAGCGCTTGAGATCAAGACTAAGCCACCAAGCCTGCTGAGGGCTTACTGTCCACTACTAGGTAGCTGAGACTTTCTACAACAAATCAAATCCCTACCTGTGATAGAAGAGGTCATACCCACCTACCTTGGCTGTTGGCTCACAGTGGTGCACTTTGCTGACTGCACACCCCCAGTTCCTCCTTCTACAGAAACACTGCTTCCTTCCCCCTATCCTGTACTAAATCCAATGGAGGAGGCATTGAAACATGGCTTAATCTTCTAGCTTCTGTCTAAAGCCAGTAGATATTTGTTAAAAGCCACGTCAAGACACCTTCAGAATCTTATACCTTGAATGGGTCCTTGAATTTGTTTATTTCAGAAGCATTTTTGATCTGGTGTACAGCTGTAATACGGAATCATTTATTTGAGAAATCTGTATCCCGCCTTTCCTCGGTGGCTCTCAAGAACAGTCCACATTCCCCTATTCGACTGAATACAGAATATTCGAGATGGTCTTTCCATCCCCTTATTTCATTTTTGCTGTGTGTGAATCTATTTAAATTTTGCTGTGTGTGAATCTATTTAAATGTCATTGAACTATCAATTAGTTCAGGACTAAACAGCTGATTGACTTCAAAAACCCTTTAACTGGCTGATAGCAAGGAACTACGAGACCTGACCAGTCCTGTGAGCTTGGTCTTTAAGGAAAGTGAAGCGAACCAGCAGCTTGCACACAGGACAAATTGAGCATGTGCATCATGGAACGGAGGCATGTTGGAAGAGGCAAGACTGGGGCAGACACAGCAAAGACAGGCACGCAGATTCTCCTAGAAGATCAGAGGAGGAAGGAAGACGTGGACAATCAGCTAAGGAACAAAGCCTGCAGCATGGCGAGCCTCAGCAACAATGCCAAGGAGATAATGCTCCATAAATGCAGAGCTGGAGCGCTGCACGCACATGCCTGCAGAAGGCTTGACCCCGACGCCAGCTGCTTTGATGGACTGACCCCTGACATGCCCCCTCAAGTTCTTCTCTTGCTCAAACACTATAATGAGACATGTAAGTTGATAGCCAATTAGAAATGGCTCCTTTGGACACAGAATGACCCAACGCACTCAGGTCAAATGAAACAAAAGATGGATGGACTTTATGAGGAGCTCGCTCTGTTGCAGGTGGAAAAACAAGAGCTCTTTTCAGATCTAGCTGGTGAAGCAAGGACTTGTCACCAAGGCCAAAAAGTGTGGCAAAGGAAATTAGGAGAAGCCCTAGGAAGGAGTTTCATGTGAATGATACAAAGCCACCTTGTCTTTGTACAACCTAACAAACGTAAGACATGGAGCAACACAACTTTTTGTCTCAGAGATGGAAGCCAACTCTGGCAGGAATGAGCCAGTAGGACAAGGGGTCAATACCAGCACTGGCACGCCTAGGCAGGTGGAGAGGGTGGCCTGGGCAACCGTGCAGCTTCTAAGCCCTCAAACATGCAATGCAAAATCAGCCTTGTGAGAGAGGAAAAGGAAGAATGATCCCCATGAAGTTATTTTGCAGATCTCCAGGCTATTTTTAAATGGATTGCTGCTGCACGAGAACAGATTACGGACAAGTGACCTCTCTGCCAAAGGAACAGCAGTTCACCAACTTCTGTGGCTTCTTTAATTTTGAGTCCTGAAATCCTGATGGGTTATCCCCTTTTCTGTCCACAGGTCTAAGGTCTCTGCTAGTAATCCCGTTCTGGAGAGATATTCTCTGTCCATGGGGGAGCTACAAGAAATCTGAGACACCAAAGAGGTTTTAAAAAGGGGCCTCTCATAGAAGAGGCTATCCGAGGCAGGTGACACACACGTTCCACCACGGAAACAGCTTCTATCAAGTGGCCAGCAGTACATGTGTCCAATCGCAGGTGCTGGGGATCATGAGAGCAAGTGTAGACTGAGCTGGGCAAGTTGCAATGGCAAAGCTGGAACGTGACACGGCGGCTCTTCAGGAGAGGAGAATCTGCTCCCTCAATACAGGCAAAGCCAACTTCAGCGGGGCTCACTTCTGTGCAGCTGAAGCTCTCCCTCCTTAGCTCAATGCCACACAGACCAGAGCCTGCCAGTGCTTCAATCCTGACACATTTCTCTCGGTCTCCGTGCGGGGAAAAGAAAGCAGCAAATTTTTGTACCTGTATGGAAACTTTGGTCTAATCTGTAGACTGAAATAGAGGGGGACCTTTTCTTGGATGAGGCATTGGCACACTGTGACACGCTCCTGTTTGCCCCCGGAATATTCGTTTCACAAGTCCAAACACCTCTCTCATCAACACCTGGATCCAATATCGAAAAAGCCTGTGTTCCCCCCCCCCCCAAAGTGTGCCTATGAGAGGGCCTTGCAAGAGACTGAAGCACCAGGTCACCACTGGAGGTGGTCAACAAATTCAGCGTTTACAGTCTTGTACAGCTGGGCATTGATTGCCTTACCTTCTCGGAGCAGAGAGGCCTCAGTCACCATCACTGGCAGGACCAGACATCAGCAGCGTATCTGCTGTACTCCCCACCCCCATCTCTGCCTGAACAGAACTGGGCTTAAAAAGAGGCAAAGTCAGAAGATGGTTTGATTTGGATGCCACCTTCCTCCACCTGTGAAATGGGGGGGAACAAGCTGCCTTTGCTTTCTACAAAGCATGATTGGGCCTAAGATGAAGCAGCCACACCGATCTCTGTTAACAAGACTTTGCTCTCACTTACGAGGTAGCTGTGCAAATGATGGCGGATGCTTTTAAAACTCCAGACCACAAACGAAGGGATGGAGAGGGAGCCCCATTCAATCTCCGTGATCATATTAGAGGAGGACCTTACATACACCAGGCTGACCTCTCCGGAGGTCAACCCCGCATTTCCCATTTGCAATTCAAACTCCGCGCTGGAGCAGACCAAGGGCAAAAATGGGCTCTTGATTATATCGGAGAGGTCATCATTGCTATGCACAGGCGGAGGGAGCCACTTTCCTGTCTTCGGCGCATTTTAAAATCTCTCCCCATTGTCGTACAAAAAAGCCACTCCTCTGGACAATGGAGGAGATAGCAAAGGTGAGACTTCGGTTTAGGGCTGGCTCTTTGCCAAAAGCTGGGGCGGTTCTCATGTCAACACCGAAAACAGGTAGTGGGTAGCAACGCCCAGACCAAGAGGAGCCCCAAATTAGTTGTCCAGAAAGTGGGGGGATATTACCCAAGTCTTGGGAGTTGGGGAAAAAGGTTCCATTTTCTCGCTGTCACACACACAGGCAGAATTCCATGTGCAAAAGCAAGCCAGTCATTAGTGAGCGAAAGCAACGGCTGTCCAAAGAAGTCAATGGAAAGAAGCTCTCAGGCTGGACTAATGAATCTGCCAATAGCCTCGGCACAGAAATGTGCCAGGAAGCCCTCTTGCTGCACATATTGGCTCAAATATGGTGAAACATTTTGTTCTTCTTCACCATCTTCATCTTCAACTTCACCATCTTGTGTTTGACAGAGTGAAAGGGAGGAGAGAACACACAAACCAAAGATGAACAAAGAGATCAGCCCCGCGTACCTGAGAGATGATGCCAACTGTTTTCTCCCCCATCCCCAGTACAAAGTGCTAGACTGAGTTGCAACCAGGAAAATACAAACTACGTAGGCTAAGGAGGGGAATGGTTAGAATTTTAGGTTTCCTCAACTGGGCTGGGACTCCCAACGATGGCTCAGAAGAAACTGTGGGGATAAGACAAGGGCAACTGAGCCACAAGGCTACAACGTCTTGTGTGTACATGGTGGAGCCAGTCTGTATGTCGAATGGGTGGAATATTTGTCCTGGTGCTGCTGTTTCTGGAAGGAGTGGGAGCAGTCAAGAGGCTATGAGGAAATATGGGGAATATGGGGAAAGGGTGGCACATCTAGAATGGACAAGGGGCGTCCTGGGTGGATTATGCAGGAAGATAGGCTGGGAGCCCAATCCCATTCTCTGCTGAAGGTGGGCAGTACTGTGAGAGTTTCCCCTGGAAGTGGGGGCAACTCTCGCAAGGGAAGCTCAGATTTTGCTTCTGGAGATGCATGTTCACAAGTGCAACACACATGCTTCTGTCCTTCTCCAGGCACATGTCCTGTTTTCCACCAGAGACACGATGGGAGTTTGTCACCTTCTGCTAAAGCAAAGATTGGTGAGCGAAATTGTGTGTCATCGGTCCCCCCTGCACTTACCTCAGACTCCCTGCGCAGCCAAAGGCAGACTGGTTTGCCAGGAGCAGATAGGGCAGGCTTCTCAACAGGCTGGGGCAGGGGACATCCAATGAACCAAGAGCTTGCTGACCACTTTCCAACCCCCTTCTACTTAGCCGACTACGTCACCACCACTATAATAAGAGGCACATGTTATCCTCTTATTTTCTATTCCCTCCCCACTTTGGACCTCAAACCCTGAAGAAGTGTTCTGTTTAACTCAAACCTTGCTCCCAGCTGGTTCCATACAAGATCAGGTCCCACTTGCTGCGTACGACTGGCTTGGGACCAATTTTTTTTTGGACCTATTGCCAATTTCCTATTTGGGATGGTACTTCCACATAACACAAGGCATGGTTGTCAGCTACGTGCATAAGCTGACACCTGTGTGAACGTTTTGCCGCATGGACAGCCCCTGCAACAGAAAAATGTGCAGCCCTTCACAAGCAATGGCCCACATGAGATAAGAGTGTTTTCTTCTGCACAGCACCATGCTCTGTGGAGTAAATCTGCAGGGACCGAAGGGGCCCAGAAATTGACTTTCTGCACAAGAGAAGACAAAAAAGGGGGCAATTTCTGTGCCCTCCCCCCACAAGCAAGAGGCAGGTTGCCTCCATCAACTAGCCTGATCCCATTTTCTGGTACTAGGGCACAAATCCCACATTGGACCTTAATGCAACTGGTTTTTTGTCTGTGAATATTTATAACAGTGGGAAAAATCCAGGACAGCTGGTAATGCATTTTGAAGTGCGTTAACACCGCAGCACCAAACAGCTCTCTATTGATCACATAATGCTGTCGGTGGCCAAGTATTTCTTATATGTCTTTTTTTTTTTAAACACACACAAACTTCAAGTACCTTTTGCTTCAAGCGGTTTTTCACCTCCTTTATTCCCATTTTTGCATGATCTTTTGCCTGCATGAAAAAGGGGAGAGGGGGAAAAATGAGTTTAAGCAAGAAATCCTTTTCTGATTCCAAAAGGCAATGGGGCTCTGTTGCACTCCATCAAGACCCACCTTCTCTGATTACTGAGAAGAGGAAGGGAGGAAAAATTGGGTCATCAAGCCCTTCGAAGACATAATGGGTATAAACACAAATACAAAGGCAAGAGGTTAAAAAAACAATCTTTAATGAGGGGAAAAAAGATTTTGTTTGCTGAGAACAAACCCCTCCGAAAGCCTAGATTTCTTGTTCTTTCCTTCTAATTATTTTTCATCTCTGCTGCACAGTTACAAGTGCGAAAAGCCCCAATGCTTCTTACCAGGGCAGGATCTGACCTTTCGCACCTCAGGAAAGCTTAGGAGGAAGGCACAGCAGTATGCTCCCTGGCTCTGGGATGCATCAGTCCTGGGCTGGAGGGCACTGGTGGGGCTCCACTGTGATCCCAGACAGGTTCACTGGGCGGGGTTGCCAGCTGCAGCCTCAGAGATGCTGGCTGGTGCTTTCAGGCCTCTAGAGTGGCAAGCCAATGGCAAGAAGGTTGTTTCTAGGGTTGCTAGCTTTCTTACTGACCATGCTCCTGTGCCTTTACAGCAGCCCAAGATGGAGAGGCTCAACAGTCAGAGCTGGCCCACATCTTGTCTGCAGCCCCCTTCGTCGGTTCAGCTGGGTCCACCTGCAGTTCAGTTCCTCCCTTCCCAGAATAGTCTCCTCAAAAGCCTTGACACTTTAGGTAAGAACAGGTTCCTCAATTTGCTCATTTTCCTCTTCCTTCCCCATCTTTCTGCATGGTGTCTACCAGATTGTTAAAGCTAGCGGGCGCACCCTGTGCTAGTTTCAGTTTTTTGCTAGTGCCTACATTCTGGGTATTTTATAAACCCCACCGCCTTGGTCTTGCTGGTAAATGGCAAGTGTGAGCACATTCGTTTCCTGCCTCCTCTCCCAGGAAGGGGGAAAGAGGTGGCGGTGACAGAAGAGGGCTGGGCTTCAGCTGGGCCTTCCATGCCCACCCCTACATCAGCATGTCTTGGGAGTCGAGCTCCCTTTCTACTGGAGGCCTAACAGGAAAGGGCTTTTGCCCACCACCTCCCCTTCCTGGCTGCCTTTATCATCCTCAATAGTGTAAGTATTGTATTTGTTTGAACAGCATTTTCTCTCTGTACATTCTCTTCAAATTCCCCCATCTATTCCCCTCCTGAAGACCCAGCAGCTTTGAGAGGCTGCAAGTGAGGTGGCAAATATTCCTATATATGGCCCAGATAGTCTGAGTTTGATTGCCTCTTTTTCGCACATACCTGAAGATTTTTATGCCAGCATGTTGATGACCATTGTGGTGTCTGACAAAAAAATTCTGACGATGAATATTACTACATTGTGTAAACTTTGTGTGGTTCCTTGAGAATGGCTAAAATATTGGGGAAATCATCTTATTGCAACTAAGTAATTTAGTACTGACAACTGGATAGAGAGGATAGAAGAAGTTCTTTTCCTGTTTTCAGAGAAGCAGGGGACAGCCACTAAAATTGACTGGTGGGAGAGTCAGAACAGACAAAAGGAATTTCCATATTGTCCCGAGTATAAGACGCACCTGATTACAAGACGCACCCTTAAAGTTTGGCGCTATTAAAAAAAATTAATTAAATCACTGGCATTAAATTGCAACAGCCTGATTATAAGACGCACCCCTAGTTTAAAAACTTAAATTAGGAGAAAAAAGTGAGTCTTATACTCAGACCAATACGGTATTTCTTTACCCAGTGCATAATTAATCTGTGGAATTTCTTGCCACATGATATCCACTGCATACCTCAAATACCTAACCCTGTTGCCTATGCAACCGCAGGACACTTACAAACTTGTAGACTGTCTTCATGGCAGGGTTCGCCTTGGTCTTCACGGTATTCAGGATGGCACCACTTCCTTTCTGCATGGGGAAAGCAGCAACGCATTAACTGTTGTTCCAGAGTTATGCCAGACACACTACAGCTCCTGGGACCAAATGCAGAAGGAGCAGGTCTCTGCCTCCTGGAAGAGTGGTGTGTGTGTGTGCGCATGTGTGCGTGCGTGTGTGCAAAGGGCACTGCTTCACAGTCCTTTTCCTAACATGAGCAGGCTGGAGTCTGGCTGCCGAGCTGAGGGCAGAACAGAGATGGCACCAAAAAAAATCCACTGACAAATAATTCCAGAAGGGCTGAACTGGATATATAGGAGACACAACCAGAAAGGCACACAAGGCTCTGATATGTCAGAGAGAATAATCTAAGAGTCCAGTTAGTGTTTTATTTATTTTCCAGCGCACTGTTGACTTTTGTTGCATAATGCAGTATCTTGATAAATAAAATCCAGCATGCACAAGAGATGAACTAGGTCCCTGTCCACTTGGCATCCCCCACCGCTTACCCAGGCACAGTGATCTTCTTAAAGTAATATCTGACTTTGCTAGATACTAGCTGTTAATGAGCTATTACCAGAGAGAGGCAACCCAACAGGTCAGGTGACAAACGGTTGTGCACGTGAGTGCTGGAGGCTTTACTTATTTTATTAATTCATAGTCGCCTCCCCCCCCCCTCAATTGCTCTTGGAACATTATTTGGCATTCTGTGAGGCTGTCTGAGAAGCAAACCGGATATTTTCAAAGCAGTCATTTTATTTCTCAGAGAAGCTGTAGTGATGAGGGATGCCTGAATCTCTCTGCAGAAAGTCTGCTTGGAATACATTTGGGTGCGTGAGGGTTCTGCACGGAGTAAGGCAGCTTATGTTAATGATTTCTTTTTCAATTACTACTTTAATATGTGTAATGCTGAGAAGGAGGATCATTTAACACTGGCTCCAGGGATCTATTCAGGGTCTGCAATTCACAAATATTTATCATGAGGCACTGCAGCTATGAGCCCTGCTCCACCGCCTAAAAAAGGAGCCCCTAGCAGTGCTGTGGGTCACTGCAGGTGCAGGCCAAATAGGGGCTGATGGGTCTTTCAGCAACACTGGCTCCCAACGGTGAGACAGAAACTGCTAGGAGGACAGGAAAAGGGGCACCGGGGCTACAGAGGACACTCACCCTGACCGTCGACAGCCACTGATGGTACAACCTGTCGCTACCTGCCACAAAGAGACAGCACACAGGTGAGAACCGCTGGCCATCAGCAGCCCTCAAAGCACAATCCCCCCCCCCCGCTGCTTCCCAGAAACTAGGAAAATTAGTGAGATGACAGTTCCTTCTGAATTCTTTTTTTTAAAAAGGGATACTGCTTTTTATTGCTGTCTTCAATGTAGTAAGCAGGCAGGTTCAAATACAGGAAGTTCCTCTGGGGGCTGTTTGCGTCATTCCCCCCCCCCCCCCCGCTGCAGGGCACTATGGCTTATTCCTCTCCCAGCTGCTGACCTGGCTGCATAATTCCTGGATTCTGGTGGGACCAGAAGGCAGCAATGAGAGTGGGATCTACTAAGGTTGGACCAAGGAAGGCAGCAGCAGCCCAGGGGAGCCCACCAAGACACCACCTGGCAGAAGTCCCAAAGCAACCACAACAGGCAGCCCACACACCCCACAAAATGCAATGCAGAAGAGACAACACACCAGAGAAATCAGACGCACACTGACATCCAAGGGGTGGGTGACATGAGGTTCCCCAACCACAAAGTGGCGCTATTCATTCTGACTTCCACTGAACCGGTCATTAGTATGCATTCCCAATTTGCACCCAGCTTTGCTAGCCCAATGATGCACCAACAGCCTTACAAACATAAATGTGCTTAGTGCTGGTTTTTATTTTCATCTCTCGCTTTGTGTCTCAGGATTTTGTGCAACTTTAAGCCTCCCCAGCACGGCCAGCCTGTAGCCCAATTACCGTATTTATTGGCGTATAAGACACACTTTTTTGTCTAAATTTGTGACCCAAAATAGTAGGGTGCGTCTTATACGCCAATACTAAAAAATCCCTCCCTCCCCCGCCCGTTTTAAAGCATTTTTGGGCTTACCGGGTTTTTCCGGAGCTGGAGAGTTCCATTGTGCTTTCTTCCCTGTCTAATCTATCCGATCTTCAGCTGTTTGTCTGGGTTTAATTTATGCACGAGCTTGAGTTGAGCTTCTCAGCAGCCAGCAGAGGGTGCTGTGCTCAGTTCAGTTCAGCTGAGCTGCAGAGGCCTAGTCGTCCCAGCTTTCCTGGATGCAGCTTGGGTGAGCTTCTGAACTGGGCCTAGTTGGGAGGCTTTGGAAACTTTGCATAGGTGGGGTGGGGTAAGGGTTGAGTCTGGGGTGTTTTTTTGTACTTTTATGTTTTTTACTTTGGAAACTGTGCATGGATGGGGTGGGGTGGGGTGAAAGAGTTTAGTCTGGGGTTTTTTTGTACTTGGAGTAAATGTTTTTTACTTTGGAAACTGCATGGGTGGGTTGGGGGGAAAAAGAGTTGAGTCTGAGGTTTTTTATGTACTTGTGCATTTATGTTCTGGTGCATTTTGTTCATGTGTCTTATTGCTGTGTGTTTTAAAAGAGATCCTGGTATTTTTGTGCAATTTATGTAAATTAGCTAATTAAGCAGCCAAGCAGTAAGTGGCCAAGTGGCCCAAAAATGCTTTAAATCTTTTTTTCTTGAAACCCAGGACCAAAAGGAAGGTGCGTCTTATACGCAGGTGCGTCTTATACGCCGATAAATACGGTAATTGCTTCCTCCCTTCTCAGTCCCTCCAACTTGGGACTGAAACAAATCCAGCAACGGGCCAGCCACAGAATGTGAAAAATGTATTTGGCTTCATCTCTCTAAATGCCTAGCCAAGAAGAGTCCTGTGTTGTTAAAAAGCTGACAGCCTGCCCTTGAGAAATGAGTGGGCCCCAAAAGACCTGCTGCTTCCATTGCTCTGCGTTTCCCAAATGACATCCACAAAGGTGCTCAAGCAAGGGTTTCTTACCTGCATATTCGCCCATGTTTATCTCTTCCTCAAAGACATCACTGAAGCCTTCTCCAGAATTGAGAAGGTCAAGACGGCCATCGATAAACTTGGAGAGAGGAAAGAGAACATGAACCTAGAAAGATTGCTTGTGCCGCCCTGGGCGCTGCAAGAACACCTCTCCCCCACCAAGATGCTCAAGCTTGCTCCCTGTTGGGATTGAAGGAGGGCCCAAAGGACTAGGGTTTCATTCACTCACAAGGTTGGATACCCCACTGCTCAAGAACCATAGGGGGAGATCTCCTCTCCCTCCCTCCTGCACGCACGCACACGCACACGCGCACGCGCACACACACACACACACAAAATTGGATGCATTTGCAACAGAGATTCAGAAGAGGAGGGAGAGAACATAATGTTTTGCAACTAGAGAATTCTGGGAAAAACGCATCCCTCTTGAACATGGATCAGCAGCTAGGTGGGAAAAGTTAATGCAGAAGAGATCCATTTTCACCCATAAATTACACTAATGAGGGCAGAAAGCGGCCAGCGTTTTTCACAATGCACGGCCTGGTATAGATCACAGCCTGCGAAGGCAGCGAGGTGGGGAAGAGAGGAAGGCCCATCTGTCTTTTTTAAAAAATGCTCCACCCCACACTACCTGTTTGAAGAGCTGGAGCTGGATGGCGTTCTGCAGGAACTGTCGCATGGTGGCGGACCGGTGGGAGACAAAGGCTTCTTCACAGAACGTGATGGGCTCTCCCTGGAAAGGTATTCAGAGGAGCATTGGCAACAGGCAATCAGAGCTGGCGCAGCCCAGAGTCACCATCGCGCCAAGGCCAGCAAGGAGCAAGGCTCTTGCGATACCCCAGCGAGCCTCCTCCTGCTCAGGCCAAGGGGCAGCAGGGCGACACACATACTGCACTCCCCCAACCCTTGCCTTGAGGTTGACAGAGCAATTCCCCACATGTTGCTCTAAAGTTCATTTCTAACAAGAGATGCTGCCCTGGAAGCAACACCATCTTAGCCAGAAGCCCCCCTGCCCCGCCACCATCAAAGTAGGGGCAAAGAGGCGAAATAAAAGGCCTTCTGATCATGCTCAGAAGCACTCTTGCTCAGTCACATGCTCCAGAGAAGAGCAGCTTTCTAAGCTAAAGCCTGGCATAAGTGAAGCACTGATCACAAGGCAAAGTTTATCCCGGAAACTCTCTTACGATACACAATACCGCAAACACTTGTGCTGCTTGCTGTGAACTGATCAACACACACTGGGACTCCTACATAGACAACTCCAAAGAGACTAGCCTTCCAAGAATACTTTTTTTTCCATAATTTATTTATTTTTTTGGGGGGGGGAAGACTTTTAATCTCTTGGAATGTGTTAACAGGGAAATTGTCTACTACGCTTCTGCCACAGGGGCACCCAACTCCAACCTCCTTCCTCACACTTAATCTACAAGTTTGCAGCATAGCAAGTCAATACATTTATGACATTTCAAAAGTGGTGGTAAGAAAGAGCAATACAATCATGCTGATGCAAAATTAATGCAGAGGCTTTTTGTGTTAAAACATTACACCTAGCGCTTTTCATCTGAAGGGAGCGAGACTTCACTCCAGGCAAACAACAACAGAGTCAGGATGGAATTGCTCCTCCCCACCTCTTCTCTGGATCCAACTCTAGAATCTAGAGCGTCCAGGCCTCCAAAGGGCTGCTTCCTTCCAAGCGAGTCTACCCCAACCCCTTGTGCTTCACTTGAGGCCCCCTCACCCACCATCACATGTTAGGTGGGTGGTAGCCAGAGAGGGGGTGTTTTGGGCAGCAGGAATCTGGAACACCTTCCCTAGAGAAGCCTGGCTGGCACCAGCTTGGGTGGCTTTTCAGCACTAGGTGAAGGCTGTTTCCAGTCTGTCCTACAGCTGTGGTTTTAACTAGGTGTGGCAGAGGGCAGGGGTTGTACATAGCCTTTGAGGCTTGGAAAAATGAAAAAAATATTTTAATAAATGAATGCAACAGTTCAAGCATTAATAGCAGCTGCCTTTTGGGAAAACCTGGAGAAAGGGGCCAAAACTGGACCACATCTAGTTCCACTCTGGCTGACAAAGTCCCTGGTTGCTACAGTTGCAGCCAGTCAAGACAAGAGACGACAAAGGACTTGCAGAACGAGGCTCTACCCCTTCCTTCCTGGTGAAAAACAAATGTCTTCCTTGCAGCGTGATTTGCATAGGGCAACAATTTCCTGTGTCACCGTAAGCTACGAGGCGGGAGCCTCTGCCGTTAATCTCCCCCTTGCCACTCATTCTGGGGCTGAATTTTACAAACATTTCTAAATGTTCCATGCTCATAAAGCACCTCGAGGTATACTAAAACCACCACGGAACGTTCTACGCCTGTGCAGGAAAAGTATCTGCGACAGTTAAGGACACAACAGGGTATAGAAGGCCAGTGACGGCAACGGCAGAGATTTACGAAGCTGCGTCTGCTTACATCAGACTGGATTATAAATTTTGCATACAAAGTCTATTAAGAGGGAGAAAATGAATCTACAGAGGCGTCTGGAGTTGGAGGACTTCAGTTACGCAAGAGCCACGAACACCGGAGCCCAGAAGTGCAGCCCATCAAGAATAAATGGCCCCTATGTTTAATGAGACCCTACAGGCCCCACTTCTCTCCACGCCACAAATGCTTTTTTCCAGTGAATATTTTATTTAGCGTTTCAGCCCACAACTTTTGACTGAGTTTGCACATCTAGCCCCTCTTTTATCGACAACTGTCAGCAGCAGACTGGAGGAAGCTAAGAGGGACACAGACCAACTCCGCTGTGCTGAGACCTTGATCAGGCCTGCCTGACGCAGCTGCTTCAGCAAAGCAGATTCTGCGCTCTTTACGGTTAAGATTGGCGCAGCAGCCCTCCTGGACCAGACCAAGGTGGACCCATTGAAGCCAGCATCCTACTTCCTGCAGAGGCTGGCTGGAGGCTCCAATAGGAATCCCGCAGGCCAGTCATGAAGGCAATAGCAATCTCCCGCTAGCAATTGGTATCCAGTGGCAGACTGCTTCAAAGGAGGCTTCACAAAACCACCGAGGGAGCACTGCCTCCATGGATTTCTCTAACCCCCTTTCTAAGACATTTTAATGGCCATCACCACATTTTGTGGCGGCAAATTCCATAAATTAAACTCCCGTTGCAGGACGTACTACTCAATCCTCTGTCTAGAGTTTCCTGACCATCAGTTTCACTGGATGACTCCGAGTTCCAGTGGTCCATCTACCTTCTCCACACTATGCCTAATTTTATATGCTTCCATCATGACCTCCCTTAGTCACCTTTTTCCCAAGCTGGAAAGCCTCAAGAGAAGGTGCTCCGACCCTCTGACCATTTTGGCTGCCCTCTTGTGCATTTTTTCCAGCTTGACTATGGCTTTCTTCAGATGGGGCAACCAGAACTGGTTCACCATGCCACCACTAAACTGCTCTTATATTTTGAACGTCTTGCCTTAAATGCCTTAAACCTTTCTCAGCCTTGGCCAGCCAGCTGCCAAGGGCGAAGTGATCTCCCCCCTCCTTGCGAAGTACAGATGGGTGCTTCTTCTGCCCACAGGCAACACAATGCGTGGTGGCAAGGAACAGGACTGGTTGTTCGGCGCAGCAGCCATGCTGGGGGGGCTTTCAAACTCCATCCGCTAATTGAGTAAGCAGTGGGATTCACAGCCACCCCAGAGAAAAGGGGTGGACTGATGGGTGCATGTGCGCGATGGCAGATTTAGAGCTGAAGCTCCAGGGAAGGTTAATCAAAAGGTGGCGATGGAAGGTAGCCGGGAAAAGGTCACGTGTCTCTGCTCTTGCGGCATAATGGTCTCCAAGGAAACCTCATTATCCAATGAAACGCAATATATTTATGGTGGGTATCTTCTCCGTACAAGATCAGCCAGGGTCACCGGACTGGTGTCAAAAGAACAACATCTTTCTGCAACAGGGATTCTCACACTCTTGCAGAAAAGCATGGGGGTGGGGTGGAGAGAATAAATGGTGGAGCCACCCAAACTGGAAAGCTAAGACAAAGAAAGAACCATCCATGAGCAGAAGCACAAAACAAGAAAGACTGACGTGGGGGAGCTGAAGCTTTCTGTGCCACCCCCACCAAGAAAGGAGGCAGGGCAAGCAGAATTCTTGTGAGGAAGAGGGAGCAGGCTGTTCCTCAGGCTTCTAGGAGCCCACCAAGAGATTTTTCTTAAGAAACATTAATGCAGACACTTAACTATCGAGCTCTCTCTCTTCCCCCCCCCCACGAAAGTCAGAAATGAACCCTGGTTATTCTCTCAGCCCAGGGCTCTGCTTCTTGGGCGGCTTCTGCCCTCCAACTCAGCTCTGGAGTTACTGGACTGGACCTACTGGCACCCACACACAGAGCAGGGAGGGGGCTTTATTGCCAGGGTGTTAATATGGAATCCAGCCATGTGATCTCCACCATCCCCATTACAGCTTCCTTCCTCACACCTCAGCCACGGAAGCCGGGCAGCATCAATGAGCTTCATCACGACAGGGAGGGCGGGGGGGGGGGGGAAGAGACGCTACCACACCAACTAATTAGATCACATGAGCAGAGAAGCATCTGGCTCCAAGCATGGCAGTTTACACATCTCCTTGAGTTGTCGTGGAGACAAGCACATGACTGGCTCGGCGCTGAGACTCTGGGGCACGAGTCCAAACATGCTCCTAACGCATTCTGACAGAGAGCAGATGGGCAGCTAGTTGGAGGGCCAAAAGGCACTAAGGGCGGCAGCTCCCCTCCAACCTGGATGCGTGCAAGGAGAGTTTCCATCCAAGAAGTCGCACTCGCCTACCCTGGCATTACAGACTGATGTCAAAGCCTGTATTAAGACCTACCACGGCAGGAGAGTCCAGATCCAGCTAAACCTTCAGAGCTCCCACTGTCTTCCAAGCACATCGTGGGAAGGAAGACCTCAATGTCACACACAAACTCCTCCTGTGCTCCTCCCAAACCTACCAATTTTTCTGGCTTCAGCACCTTTTGGTCACGCCTCCACCACGCGGTCACGCCGGCCATGTGCCAAGTTAGCAGAACAAAATGCATGGAAAACGCACATTCTCTTGGCAATGGCCCGCAGATGTGGAATTCCCTTTTTCCCGGAGACATGCCAAACAGCATCTTTCAGAAAGGCTGTGAACACGTTCCTGTTGGTCTCTGTCTTTCACTGGCTAGGACTAGCCTGGAAAAAGTGGGAATGGCTTTAAATGCAGTTCACATGTATATTGTACTTTCCACCTCCCTATCGGTCATATATTGTCACTCCACCCCAAAGGTTAGGTAGGCTAGAGATGCAGAATGTTTCACAAGCAGAGGGTGAAATTCTCTCCAAACAGGATCTGCTTTATGTTGCACTGTGTAGCTTTGAATGGCTACAGAAAACAGATATAAACCAGCTCAGAGCCCAATGAGAGATAATGGGCGAGTCAGTATCTTTCTTGCAACAGGCAAGCAAGTTTTCCCAGAGAGATTCAGTCCTTTTTTGATGGAGCAAAGTCACTCTGATCCACAAGAGACCGAGCGTTTTGTATGAACGGCACTCTTGTTCACCGCCCTCCCTCAACCAACAGAAACCCAAAGGATATTTTGCACCACTACATAAGCTAGATTCCCCACTGCATCTAAGGAGTCGAGGCTTGCCAGGACATCCGTGACTTCTGCAGTAAGCAATTCAGCACAACCTGGCCACAAGGATGCCATGGCACACGTTTCCCAGGCTCACACAGATTAGGCCAGAGGCTCTCTTTCCCTTCCTTCCCTCCCTGCTCAGGTTTTTCAAAAGCAGTCAAGCCTCTGAAGGCCTGACTTGGCTTCATGCCTTAAGGAATGCCACACTTTCCTTAGAAGGGTTTTGAGGAGTTTTAAGAGTTAACAGTGGTTTGTAAACACACCCCAATTGGGCTACATGTCCTCAGCCCTCCATCTCCTCCTGGCCGCAGCCAAATGCAAACCATCATTAAGGGTTCCGGCACATCTACCTGGGAGAGGTATTTTTTGCCTGCTATTCCAGGGAGGATGCCCTCTCTGTGGAGAGCAGAAGAGCTCGTTAATGAGGCTAATTAGGTGTAAAGGGGGAAGGGTCTGGCATCAGCTGCAGCTTAGAGCAGCTCATCATTAAGCTCTGTAATCTCTACCCCAGAACAGCAGCTGATCTGACTCCTCCGTGCCTGAGAAGACTGGCAAGTTAACACCAGAGTATCCGGCCATGCACAGCACGGATTCCAGACACAAGAGGATCCACACAAATGCTGCGCAAGGGGCAACACCACCTCAGCTCCTCAGTAAGTCAACACAATGAGCTAGGATGGCCCACGTAGGATGGCCTCTGGGGGCTGCCCAGGAGGAGCCCCCCCCCCAAGCAGCCCATGGCATTTGCCAATTGCTCACAACGGCAGTGAACCCCCCACACACACACACACAAAGACAAGGGAAACGTTACATTGAAATTGCCACTCCTGTGACTTTCAGATGCAGCAGGGAAGCTCTCGGGAATCACACCCACATCTCCAAACCTGTGAAGGTGTCATTCTGGGTCTCTAACAGGCACATCTCTTGCAACAAGGAGGCATGTGCTGGTGAAACGTCCAGAAGCATCTCTGCAATACCCAAGGCTCCGGCTCAAGCCTGCTTAGTAAGTAGACAGCTCCTAAGACCCTCTGCAGCCCCTTGGGAGGAAGGGGCCTAAGAGACCAACAGTCAGGGAGCAGAAGAGACTCCCATAAATACCTCCATGGAATAAGCTGATTTAAGTTGTCAGCCTCTTTGCAAGTCTGCCCTGGCTGAAAAGCATCACCCTGTCATAAAAAGAGGCCAAAGCCACACCCACAGCTGCCTAGAAGGGTCAGATACAAGAGCTATATAAACCATATAACAGTTTTGAATGCAAAAAACGAATGAAAACACCAACGGGTGAATGCACGAACAAGCGTATGACAGCTTTTAAAAAGGTTAAACACATACAAGATGGAAACCCACCTGAAGCTGTGGGAGAATGAGAATGATGTACAGGGCAACATTTGATTGGCTGGTGGGCATGTCTGCCATTTCAGTTCTGAAGCTGAGAAGAAGCCAGTTTTGCATACCTGCTTTTAGATTATTTCTGTCTTTCATGCTAAATTGGGCTTAAAACAAAGTCAGCCAATCTGGCTGGAGGAACTCACTCTTGTCCTAAACCTGGCAATGGGGAACCTGAACTCACACTGACCTAATCAAGACCCACTTGGGGGAATCGGGCCTAATATTGCTCAGAGCTTAACTCAATGCCATTTCTTTGAGATCAAAGACTACAACAGAAGTATCCTGGGGCACCGCTGGCTGGCTTGCCTGAGGAGACCAAAGCTGCCCCTACTTTGGAGGTGGAGGAGCCACGGATTGTGAGAGAGGGCCGTGGGCGCTTTCTGTACACTACCTCTGATTCAACAGCAGACTGCCTCTGAGTATCAGGTGCAGGAGGAACAGCACTGGAGAGGGGAGGGCCTTTCTCTCTGGCTTGTGAGCTTCCCAGAGGCAGCTGGTGGGCCACGGTGGGAAAGAGGGTGATGCTGGGCTAGACGGGCCTCTTTACCTGATTCAGGAAGGCTTTTCTTGCATTCTGGTCCTTCCCCACATCACTGATACTGACGTTCATGGCCTGCTACTGGAGTGCTTCCTGTGACCTGAAGGGATGGCTCTTTCGAGCACTTAAGACAACGTCCTCCACCGAACCTCTCACACAACCAGCGCATGCAGGTCTACTGCATCGACTTTGGTCCTTCAAAAGCAGCCAGTGCCTCAGGCTTTGGGAACAGAAAGCAAATTCCAACTTCCTCCCCGAGTCCTCCAAGGCCAGGAAAGAAGAGAGACATTTGAGGCCAGAAGGACAGCTCCAGATTGAATACCACTTTCCTTCCAAAGGCCCAGTGCCACAGGGATGTGAACATGGATGCAAGACAGGCTCACTGCATTTCTCCAAATCAGGTAGAGAAGCGGGACATATACTCCATGGAGACAGGGACCCAATACAGCTGCAGTGATAGTCAGCAATTTGAGAAACCAAGTCTTGGGTCACACGGGCTTTTTGCAGGGGCTGTTCAAGAGTCCCAACCATATTAAGGAATCTCAAACAAACAGAAAGTCAGTGAGGTACAGTAAGGCAGCAGACGGCACATGGGCCGCTGCTCAAGACATCTCAGCAGAGCGATTTACAGACCTGCTTCTACAGTTCCCCCTTGAATGCATGCACCTGCCCTCTTGATCGCCAAAAGACAAGCAATGTTTTCTGCAACATAAAGCATGAAAGAGTAAATGAAAAGACTGCTAATGGTACATGAAAAGAGCCCAAATCAAAACAGGAGCAGCTACCGGATCTCACATAGCAGAGGTGGGCAGTCCTTCATGCATGCGAGATGAGCTTGGTTTTTTTCTAGCACCCCAAGGTCTGCTGAACCAGGAGAAGGGGATGGATCAGAGGGCAGGGCCAAAAGCCTCCTGAACTGCATAATGGGATCAAGCCCAAATCTACAGAATGACTACAAACCAGGGAGTTTAAGAAAAGCTCAAAAGCTGGTCAGCAGAGCTGTGCAAAGAGTGTATCAAAGCCAAAACCATACGTGCCGCAGGTAAGGGACACCGAGTGCAAGGAGGAAGCAAGGCCAGCCGAGGCAGAGAAAATTTCGCCCACAGCTTGCCATTTTACTCGCTCAACTCTTGGAAGTCAGAGCCCACCGCTCCTTGCAAGTCACCCAGAGATGTATTAGCAGATCCCACCCTGCCTTCTGCCTGCCCCCACTGCCAATGAGAGGGCAAGAAAAAGGGGCTTGGGGCAGAAGCAGCCATTGGGAAGGGGCAGGATGGGGAGAAAAGGGAGGAAGAATGATGGAAGCAGCCAAGGAAAAGGACCAGCAGGCCAGGAGAGTTCAGTAGCCCCATGTGCCCTGTCGGCCCTAACTGAAAAACAGCAACATATGCAACAAACAATGCTCGGAGGCTGGAATGGCATCAAGAACAAAAGCAACACAGCACTTAGGACATTGGATCTCATTTAAAATTGAGGACTGTGAAGTGTGGAAGGGACGGCAACAATCATGAAGCACGATTCATCTATTAACTGAGCAGAACCCCCCCCCCCTTTAGAGGTAACAATATGCCTCCCCTCTGCCAGGACAGAGAGAGCGCAAGGAAACAGGCACCTTAATTGGGGTGAGCTGGGGGGCCAACTGGGCTTCTGGTGCTTTTCCTTCGGTCCTCCGCTTTCCCTGGTGCAGTATGTGTACAAGGTGTCCTCGGCATCATGTCTTTTCCTTCTTCTCATCCCACAGGACACCTCACAGAGGATGGGCTTGCTCAAGCAGTTTGAAAAGGGCCATCTCCAGCTTGAGCTGGGCTGCTCATCCAGTTGCCTGTTTCTGAGTGGCTGTAACCTTTTCCTGAGCAGATCAGAAGTGCCCAGGAACAGCAACAGCATCTGACATTTTTGCTGCACCTGGATAACCCACTAGCTCAAAATAATGCTGTATGTGGGCTAAAAATAAACACACAATCCCGCTATTAGGGGTTTAGCAAATTAGCAATTAAATTCATCACAGAACGAACATAAGTGTATACAGCAGTGGAAAGGGCCATCCACTCCCATACTTTGAGATTCTGCCTTTCATCTGAACAGGAGAAGATTTCAGCTGGAGTCAAACGAAATAAAACTCAGAACTGGGAAGAGTCAGCCAGAAAGCAGCCATATAAGCCACACACAAACTTCACACGTGGTGCTTCCTCACCAACATAAGATCAAGTCAACGAGGCAAAAAAAACAATAACAACCCTAAACCAAACCAGGTTTCACTGAAATATATCTGTTGCAAAATAAATAAAATTCAATGTATCATTAAGGTTTGAATGGATTATTTTCCCTATTGGGGCACGTCCAGGTTATCCGCACATAACAACCCCACTTTCTATTTTACTTTACATGTTTAACTATTGTTCACAGCACAAGCTAGAGCTGCTTTGAGTTCCCAATATGTTCTTACTGAACAGAGTTCTTACTGTTAGATTTTGTGTAGGCTGCTTCTGAGGTTGTGCTCTGCCCCTGTATCAGTTGCCCTTACTGATTGTCGTAAGCTCCCTCGAGTCCCCAAGAGGGAGAAAGGCAGGGCACAGTTTTTAAAAAATAAAATAGAAGAACATTAACCAGTCACCTCTTTGATGGGACAAGGGTCATAAATAGGAGAACAGTCACCCCAGTGCTACTGAGAATGGAGAGAGTCATGCCCACAAGCCTAAAGAGTCTTTGTTCGTTGACTTGCTTGTTGTAAGATCTCTTTCCCAAAGCTAAGAGTGGAGAGAGTCAACGAACAAAGCCTCTTTAAGGTTGTGGGCATGACTCTTTCCATTCTCAGTAGCACTTGGTTCTATGGTCAGAACCAAGGAGGATAAGAGTTTTAAAGTGTACATAAAAGCACCCTCAATAGAACTGATATGCTACCTGTGAGAGAGGGAGAGTGTCATTCTACAGATCAGTTGGCTGCTACTACCAAGGCCTCCACAAAAACTGGGCTTGAACAAATTATGTAAAGACAGCAAGCAAGCAAAGAGGGGAAGGAAGGATCTCTCCTCACCCCCTTGCCCTCCTCTCCCATGCCAAAGCACTTGGAGAAGAATGAAAGGTTGTTACCTTGACAAAGGCTGCTAAATCTGAAGTGACCCAGGTCGGGCCTTAAAAAATATGCACTTGAGTCCCCTCCTATAGGTTGGAAAGCAACACTAAATAAGTGATGCAGCCCCCTCTGTAGCCCCCTACAGAGATGCAACATTTTTCGTTACAGCCAACCAACTGCTGAGATTGCTCAGGACTGGCTGCAGCCTGCTTGTTAACACTTCCCATTGGCTGAGTTGCTGCAAAGTCATGGAACGTTCAAAAAGATCCTCTCTTCTCCAATGGAAAGTGTGAGAATACAAAGTGTAAACGTTCTGGGAGGGAAGGTGAAAGGCCATTTTGGCTAGGGAAAACCTCACACAGGGCCTAAGGAGTGGAAGAGATGTGTGGCAGAAAGGCTGGAGAAAAGGCAGAACAATAACTGGGGCAGGGATCTAAGGAATGGTGAGCAGGTCAGTAAGGATTTTAGGGTCAAGGACAAAAAGTGACACTGGGGAAAATCTTCACACCAGGTCATGTGTGGGTGGGCAAGAAGGGAGTGGGCAGAGGACACAGATTTGGAAGCTAAGGAACTGCAGAATAGGATCCCAGAAAGTCAAGGAGGAGGTGGATTTCACATTTGCCAGACAAACCTTTAGCTAAAGATCTCATTTATATTCACTTACTTAATTACATTATCCCAATTCACAGAGAGTGGGCAATAAGTGAAAGATTATGCTCGATTCCTAATGCGAGGCAGAATTTGCTCCTGCTGGAGAAAGAGCCAGGTGCAGAGCTGCCTCTGGCCACTAGGTGTCATCCTAGGAAAGAATATCCCTACACTTTTTATGATGGGGAAATTTTAAAGTTGCCCCGCTTGTCCCCTCCTACCACCACCAGCATGTACAATAAGGCTATAAATATTTAAACGCCACAATATTAAGAATTTGAATGACTATTTAAGCGGAAGAATTGGTTGAGATACCTTTTTCACCTCTAGCCTGTCACAGTGTAAAAAGCGCCCTGTGCACTGTTTTATTTGCAGAGTAGATCTTTGCTTAACACAGAGAACACTGGCCAGTGTTTTTATCAGAGAGTGACCCAGATCTCAGGCTTTACATCTCCAATAGATAATCAACCTCTTGAAAGTGTCACTCAAGCTCACTGAAAGTACTTTGCAAACTCTGGGCAAGATCCATCAAGGAGTTCTCCTGCAGAAGCCCACCAAGTTTGACAGGTCATGTCCTAATGAAACCACCACAGCATATCCAGCAAGGATACTCTGAACATGCTCAGAGTGCCCTTCCTTCATCATGCCACAGATACCAGAGATCCAGATATAAAACGTGCAGCACTGGAGTCCCTAGATCTAGAAGGGAGGTTCTGGCATGACCCTTGCCACACACAAGAACCCAAGCCAGGAGGAATTTTATGGATGGTGGAGAAGAATCATACATAATCCGTTCCTGATGTATCCTCCAGAACAGTCCACCTCCCAGGTACTGACAAGTGAAGAGTCCTAAAAGACGCTGGCAGGTTGAGTTAGCATCATGAAAACTGCTGCAGCTAATCTCTAGCTACGCTCACACACACTCCAAGCAGGAGGGTGCCCAGACTCACCAAGTTGCCAGGCAACCAGCAGGAGGAGCATCAGAGAGCACCAACCATCTGCAGGAAGGAAGGAGGTTGGCTGCTGGCTGCCACGGATCAGGGAGGCTTAAGAGTTGGGGCATCGTGGTGCGCCTAGAGCTCTTATTTACATGGCTGAGAATTAAAGCTACAGCTGAAACCTGAGAAGCATAACACTCACACCTGACATTTTAATGAGCCGTATAGAAACACACACACATACACACACACGGCGCAAATACATCTGCTCTTATATTTGGTGTCACAGGTACACCCCTCCACACTATGAAGGATAAAAATCAACCCACAAAGTCATCCTGATTCAACAGCATTTTATTTCAGCAGTTAGGAGGGGTGGCAAGAGCGACACATGCGCCCAGGAGGAGGAGGAGGACAAACTCTATCCTCTTAATCAGGAACACCAACTGTATTATGTGCCATCAGCTTCCTTTTTCTCAAATACAGAACACAGAAACACACACTCTTAGAAAGCCATGTGAGCTCACTTGCTCTCTTGCTACATACAGTATCCCACATGGGTATCAAAAATGTCCACCTGCCACCATTGGCAAGAGTGCTCTCCCACCGAAAGTGGTTCTCCTCACGTGGCTCCACCTGTTCTGGCATTCCCATGGAACTGCTCATTCTGTACACTAAGCACAGTTTGGGGATATTGGTCTTTTTAACCCTAGCAGTTACTTGACTGCTACTGCTTATATTTGTTGATTGGATCCTCGTCCCTCTCTGAAGAGGTTTAATACTGGTGTTCTGTCATGAGGTGCTTCGCGCACACTCAAAAAAAATTGTTGAGCCACCCCTGTAGTGACACCTAGTGACAGAACACAAGCAATACAGTACATGCAAATTGGATGCAACCAGCAGAAAGGGATGGGCAGACATCATGCTTGTGAGATCTACTTTGTGCTTTACTGTAACACCGTAATCCATCAGCTAGAGCAAAACAGGGGCTTGGGAGATGGATATATACTTTGAATTAAGGCACTGGGTGCAGTGCTCACCAGCAGAATGAGCTCACTGTCCTTCATACATAGGTCTACCTGTTTTTTCCCCAAACTGCCTTCATTTAGAAAAATGCCTTTCTGCTGTGACTGCTGTTATACAACAGGAGGTCATGGCCCCTTTTGCCAAACCACTGCAAATCCCATCAAGAGATTTCCTAGCAAACCTAGAGAACAGAACACCTCACTGGTGGTCGGCTACTTACAGGTTCAATCTTCAGTGCACTTCTGTAACTTCCAAAGAAGGCAGCCTGGGCCTTGAGGAATGCTCTTGCCACCCCGTCCCCAGTGGTCATGGAGACTTTCTTCAACCTGTTCTTCAGGGCAGAGACCTGGGAAGACACAATGAGGAGGAGCAGAGATTTATCTGCAAGAAGTGCAGCCTAGTAGCCACATGCCCTAGGAACATGCCTCAAGGCTTTTTGCTGCAACAGTGGTGCTGGCCAAAGAGCTTCCACCAGGAGGAGAGCGCAAGATACACACAAGTTTCAGGGGAACTGTACTCCCAACAGTTACACTTCTTAGCTTTGCTCCAGGTGCTGAAGGGAAGGAGACAACGGTTAATGTATCAGAATATAACCGTGAGAAGCAGGGGTAACAGCCACAGCAGTGGAAAAGGGAGTTGAAGCTTCCAGAACTAATCCAGTTCCCTGGCTCCAAGTGCACCTGCGAATCTGACGGAGGCCCCTATAAACTCTTTGGAGGCAGGTCCAAATACAAACTGAGAGCACCTCTCCAAAGCAGCCCCCCACCCCACCAAAGGCCACCAACATCGAGGACTCCACTTCGCATGCCCTTGCTGCTTGAAGCCGAGGCATCGGCTGCTGGAGAGCGGCCTTGACTGCTGCTGCGGCTCCCCCAAGTCCACGGCAAGAAGGGAGTCGGTCCTAGAGGCCTGAGGTTAGGGTTGTGCGGGGATGTGCTGCTTCTGTTGGGGCACCCAGCCTTTGCAATGCTCTCTCCAGTGAGGCACATCTGGCTCTACCTCTCCACTGAAGGCGTATGAAAAAATCCCTAAATTTTAAAGTGGGTTTCTATCCTTTCTGATCATTTCTCTCTGCATCTAAACTCTCTCTGCTGCTCCTTTCAGCCTGTACTTTTGGTGATTATTTATTTATTTATTTATTTATTTATTTAAGGAATTTTTAGTCCGCCTTTCTCCCGAGGGCACTCAAGGCGGCTTACAACATATTAAAATACATATAAATATTAAAACAATTTATAAACACATTAAAATAATTAATTAAAACACTTAAGTTAAAAATAAACAACCCCAGTGGGTCACCAGCATTTACATATATTAAAACCATTTGTTAAAAGGTCAGCCCACCATGTCAGACATTAAAAGCAGTCCTGAATAAAAACGTCTTAAGGCCCCGCCGAAAGGCCTCTAAAGAGGGAGTCGTTCTTAATTCCAAGGGGAGGGAATTCCACAATTGGGGCGCCACCGCCGAGAAGGCCCTATTCCCTATACAAAAGGCCCTATACTTTTGGTGATGACTGCAGTTTTCACGTTGCTTGTGCAAATTGCTTTGTGAGATCTGCCTGAAAAGTGATATAAGATGCTTAAAATAATACATAAATAATAAAAGCACTCAAGTACATGCCTTGTGGTCTTTCAGGAAGGGATGGGTGTAGGGAGTTTCTGTTTGGGAGGGCATTTAAGCCAGTGAAGGAAGGCTCTTGCTTCTCTGGTTTGATTTGTTGGGAATCCAGATTAGGAATTGCTGAATGTTAGCATTGAAGGGACCTTGGAGATCATCTAGTCCAACCCCCTGCTCAGTGCAGGCGACTGCTACAGCATCCCTGACAAGAGGCTGTCTAGCCTCTGTTTGGAAACCTCCAATAAGGGAGTGCACAAGGCAGACTGTTGCAGTGCCAGGGAGCTCTTACAGTTAGAAAATTCTTCTTCATGTCTGGACTATATCCACTTTCCTGTAGCTTCAACCGATTGGTTCTAGTTCTGCCCTCAGGAGCCACAGAGATAAATGTGACGGCCCTGCAGACACCTGTCCCCTTCTTCTCTTCACCAGGCTAAGCATGCCAAGCTCTTTCAAGGGTTTCTCAAGGACGTTTTTCTAGACCCCTCACCATCTCTGAACCAGCTCCAGCTTATCAGTGTCCCCCTTAAAACGTGGTACAGTATTCCAAGTGAGCAGAAGTGATGCCTCTGCTCCTGCAGCCCAGTAGAGCACCTGCTTTTTAAAGTATCTGATAAGTCCTTATTTCAGTGATTCTCGCAGCAATCCCATAAGGTAGGTGAAGTGAGGGCAAGAGCAACGAGCCCAAGGCCAACTCTGGAAGGAAGGGGGAGGGGGAAGTCGACCCTCCCACGAACTCCTTCACACATCTGCCCTCACAGACACTGCCATAATGACAATGCTGCACAGTGAATGCAACGGAGACTTCCGAGCCAGCATCTCCCACCACATCCCATCAATGCAGGCTGGAATCCCCAAGAAAAAAGCCTTTCATTAGTGGGAGGAGAGACCAGGACCCTGCTGCACCCCACAGGAAAAAGCACTGTGCCCCTCTACACGTCCCGGAAACAGCTCTTCCTCCCTCACTTCTCCAAGGCTCTCGCCACCTGTGCATCAGATTATTCATCGCTTACCCTTCGCTGCCCTTTCCTTTTCATCCTGAAGGTGTTTAATTGCCTCCGATTCACAGAACTGCACTTCAGGTGAACACAGACCTAACAGTCTCATTACCATTTGCACAAAGAAGTGCTCCGTGATGGTAGCTGAGCAAACATTAATGCACACACACCTTCCTATGCTGACTACTTCTCTCAACAATCAAAAGTGCTCAAGATGACCTGAAGAGCATTCCAGGGGCTCCCTGCACTTGCTACCATGCTCCATGCACAGACAAAATAAGCTGGCAAGGGAGCACATGGGTGCCTTTCCGAGACCACTGAGTCAGGGCATTTCTCCTTTCTGATCCAAGCAAGGGCTTCACTGGGCCTCAGCCTCCTCATACACTCCCCCCCTTCCTCCAAACAATCGCTGCCCCATTCTTGGCAGCTCCAACCAGGCCTGCTTTCAGGTAGTGCCCACCCTCCCATACATTGTGCATGCATATTGATGCACTACATACTACGACGACGACGACGACGAAGAATATTTATATACCGCTTTTCAACAGGAGTAGTTCACAAAGCAGTTTACATAGTATAATAAATCAATAAGTTATTCCCTGTATCCAAAGGGCTCACAATCTTTAAAAAAACATACAGAAGAGACACCAGCAACAGCCACTGGAGAAGACACCGTGCTGGGGTGAAGAGGGACAGTTGCTCTCCCCCTTCTAAATATAAGCATTTGAAAGATGCTTCTTTGCCCAGATAGCAAGAGTCTAAGCCACGGTTAAAACTATTAAGAAGCCATGGTGGCTAGGACTAGCTACCAGCAAATCCTAGGAAGAACAGAGGCCTGGGATAAGCAATTCTCCCTCTCTAAGGAGCAGCAAAGCAGACCTGTTCAAACCTATTTCACTGCATGTTGCTGCTGCAGCCACCGCTGCCGCCACTGCCACCAGCAAGCAAAGGACTCCTCCAAACCAGACATCTGCCTCCATGTCAGAGGCTTAGCTGTGGCGCAACACTTTGTCCATGAAACTGCAGTCCTGTTGGGCAACCTGGTCTGAGTGCTGCAAGCCCCTGGAGCCGGCAGACAGGCATCACAAATGGAGAGCCTGCTTGCCTTGCAAAGCGAGTCATCGCCCAAACTGAGGGACTGCTTTATAGCAGGCAGTGGCAGGAGAAAGGCTATCTGGTGTCCCTTCATTCCCAGTCAAGAGGATTCTGGGCTTTGGCAATAGCATTCTGAACTGCCAGCAGTTTCCTCCTCTGACCAACACCCCCCATGGCACAAAGAGTAGGAGAATTGGTGCCTGAGATGCAGGGCTCCCAGGGGCAAAGGAGGGGCTGAGGTCCAGTGGAAGCGCCAGCCCTGCTGTCCATAGACAGTCCCAGCAGGTTCCATCCCAGGCAGCACTGGGAAAGACCCTTCTCTGCCTGGGACCCTGGAGAGCTGCTGCTGCCAGTCGCAGTGTGAACAATGCAGAGCTAAACCAGCACTGATCTTTGGCTACCTAAGCCAGCAGGACTTTTCCCGTCTTCTCATTACGTACTGAGCAGCAAACACAGAGTGTGCAAGACAGATAAAGCAGCTGTGCCAGGGACAACTGTTATGCTCAAGTTCCCACCAGAGAAGTTTCACTCTCCTCTTTCTACACTGAACACAAGGCACTAGAATGCACTAACCCTGAACGATGTCAAAGAGACACAGGACAGCCTCATGTCAGATATGAGCCCAGCTATATGTCCACCTGGGGCTGAGAAAAGCGATGATTTAAAAGGCTGTGCTTGCACTTAACAAGCCTCTATGTGTGCGCGTGCGTGCAGTGCTGCACAGATTTGGCCCAGAGGACTCAGAAAATTTACAGCTAGTTAAAGGTGCACTCTAGCAAGTCTGAGAGCCAGCTCCTTAGGCCAAGGGTCTCTTCCATCCCAAGTGCCCAAAACCTCCTCTCAGAGGGCCACCAATTCAAGGCCTGGTGCTCAGAGGACACAAGAACATCTCCTCCTGACCCGCTCCCCTTGTTCATGGAAAGAAAGGGCCTTCAGGGACTGAAGCACACAAGAGTCTGAGAATGAGCTGTCATGGCTTTGTAGCAGGAAAAAAGCCCACTGTGCATGCTCAGACACACTCTCCTTCACTGCTACTTTTAAATGCTCCAGGACTGACATCATGTTCCAGGGCTCAGCCCTGGGGAGTCGCTCTCGGCTCAGAGTAAGCCCTTCTGCCCGGAAGCAATGGAGCCCCTGTCAGAGGACAAGGCTGACTACAAAGGCAGACCTGAAATAGTTCTCCCTCTCTCTAAGCCGTTCCCCCTACATCTCATTCTGTGAAAAAGCCACGCACAAGCCAGAGACGGGCACCCAATGCTCAGCTGCTCTGCTTAATAGACGGCAACATATTTTTCCGACTCGGACGGTAGCCGCTCCACACAGGGGCTGTTTCTCACCCAGGCAGGCACAGAAACGCCCAACCAATCCTGGAAGGGTTTTTAAAAGAAGATTTTTATACTCTTGGCAGCTCAGGATTAAAGGTCAGATTTAAGCTATCACCATGTTTCAAAATGCAATCTGTGCAGTGCAGCATAATGAAATGGTTCAGCAGAGGTGCGAGTGGAAATTCTTTTAATTAGGTCCAAGGCTTTGTAGTTGTCAACATGAATAAAGCAAGAAAAAACAGACTCTCTTGAAAAACACAATATCAGGAGGAGAAAAAGAAGTAACTTTAAATGCAAGTTACCTTTACAAGAAAGGAAAAAGGGGGTAGAGGTGGAGGGGGAAATCACAGTCAAGGAAATGTGAGCTTCGTGCACACGTGATCCGCTCAGCAGGTTTAAATCCCCACAATGTGCAAAAAGCAAATACATGTGTGCATGTGTATGATTTCCTCCTCGGAAGAACGTGCTAATGAACATGAAGAGAAAGGATGCCTCGCTGACAGAATAAAATAATCACAAGCCAATTAGCCTGCTCACAAGGTTTGATCCCTGAACAACATTCTGATGCGCTGAAACAAGGCTGTACTAAGAGGCCTGGTGATTTGTGATGCATTTCGACTGAGAAACACCCAACTTTGTTCAATTCTGGGCTGTTTCCAAAAGGACATCTCTGCCATTTCTGAAGCAACAGGCACCACCTACCTCTGGAGGTGGTAGGGAGGAAGTAGATATGACGGGGGTGTGTGCCAAGAATGGAGCTTCCAGTGTTGTTGTCTCCCCCTCCCCCCCCCAGCTCTTCCAAAGCTCTGATTAGAATCTGGAATGCTTGTGCTGGAAGGAGGGGTTAGCCCTGTGCATGCCAATTGCCCACCTTAAATGCACCCCAAAGCTCCAATATGTTCCCCCACTATAGCTACAGCAGCTCACCCATAATTTGGGGATCAGAGTCACAGTGTTTTTATGGAGGGGGATGAGTTGGACCCCTTCTCCCCCACTCCAAATCAGCACACACATGGCTTTTTGAAAAAAAGATAAGATACGTCGAGCATTCTGATCACAGAACTCCACATGACATCTAGGTTGGCCTAGGGGGGTGACCAAGCAAAGGAACGTGAATTCCTTTCTTAGTTACAGGTGTAGACTTGTATAAATGTTTGGCGAAAAGTGGCCAATGGCAAGAGGTTCACTGGAGGTTCTGCTCCAGGTGCCCTCAGGGGTTAGGTGGGTGGCAACCAGAGATAGGGCCTTTGTGGTGGTGACTTCCTGGCTGCGGCATTCATTCTGTTGAGTGACCCAAATGGTGCCTGCTGAGTTCATGTTCAGCCACCAGGCAAAGACTTCTTCTCTCAAGGTTTTGATGGATAAGATTTTAATAGTGCTCTTGTACTTGATTGTGGACATGGTTGCCCATTTCTGGTTTCTTCTTGGCTCTTCCCTGCTCTGGCTGCTTTCTGTTTATTCTCGTACATGGTTTAATGGTTGGTTTTTATTTCTGTTGCTAGCTATCTTGGAGACTGTTTTATGGAAAGGCTGCATAAATACATCCCAATGAACTTTCACCCATTTTTTTCAGGTTGATGAATCCTGGAACCCTGAAGGGTTTCTAAGGACCCAGCAGGCTAACAGGAAAGATGAGCAAACTCCAGCAATTTGGCCGAGGCAGTTGGCTTGTCCTATCCTCAACCGCAGGAAAAACACACCAAAAATCTGAAAGATGCTTCTTTGCCCAGTTAGCAAATCATTGCAGAACTCATTCTCAAGGCTACAGTACAAGACCAGCTCCTTTGGTAATACGAGAAGGCACAAGATCATGCCTATGAATTACTGCAAAGTGTCCACGTAGCCAAGCAGTGCTCTGACCTAAAGGTTTCAGAAGCTGGCATGAAGTCAACAAGAGTGGGGAAGGAGAAGAGGCACCTAGGAGGAGGTGCTGAGCCAGGCCCAGAAGCAGCCAATCTGTGGGACAAGTTCAACAGGAGGTAGAAGATATCCAGGCTGCCTGCATTCAGGCTTAAGAAAGCAGGCCAGGACCTGGGACAGCTCCCAGGGTAGCACCCCCAGCAGTGCAAGCTGCTTTTCAAAAGGCCTGGCTGCAACCAAGCACATGAACAGGGAAGGAGCCCTGCTGAGTGACCAAGCACCACCCCCTGGCCAAAATCTAAAAAGGGCAATATTCTGGCCTTGCACCCTCCACCTTCTCTGCCAGGACCTTACAACTGTTGGAAAATGGGGTTTCTGGGTGTAAATTAAGGAGAGTCATGCATTGCAGTGGAAGATCCTGTTTCCAACTGCTCCGCAGCAGCCCCTGCTAGTTTGCCGTTAACAATAAAACAGGAAGAGAGGCAGAAAAAAGGTTTCAAAGAAAGACTCTTCACTTGCAGTTTAAAAACATGCATCTCTCTGTTGGTAGTACGGGCCCTAGGCTTTGGAACAAGGAATCCTATCCCTGCTCTTCCCTCTTCATGGGTGCGTGCGAGAGAGCTCATGGCAGACTCCATGTGGCTGGCAGACCTTGTGGAGGGAGGTTTGGGGAGGGGGGAGGAAGCAAGGTAGGGACACACCTCCACAGGTCACAGAGTATAAGAATAATGGTCTGTGACAGGCTGTTTCCGAGTCATCCCCCTCCTGGACAATACATTGCCCCACAGTGTCCTGCAGGCAGTATTGTACCCAGTTTCCAACAACATCATGGGGGTGAGGGTCCAGGAGCTGGAGATGCGATGGAGATATGGGTCATAGATCTTCACTTGGGGAGGCTGCACACCAGCCTCAGGGGAACGGTCAGGTGCTGAACCCTCTTGGGAGGGGGGCTACCGAGTGCTCTGCCTCAGGGGCCAGAGGGCCAGTCTGGAAAAAAGTTGGCGGCGGACCCGCCTCCAGAGTGATCTTTTCTTCAGAGTCACTGCCCGAGGCTTCTGGAATTGAGGATGGGCTATGTTGCTGCATCAGAAGAGTCTAGTGGGTGCTCCAGGAAAGTAAATATCAGATAACTGCTAATGCAAACAGCAGCAAGGCAGAGGCCCTGCCAGGTGTACCTCGTGTGCACACAGAAGCAGACAACCAAGTGTGGATGGGCTGTCGCTCAGTGGCAGAGGTGCCAGTCCTCACTGGCAGGGCTGGGAAAGACTCCCAAGGATGAAATCCTGGCAAGCCACTTCCAGTCATGGGAGACAATGGTGCGCCAGGTAGACGCAGGGCACTTTCCGATGTTCATTTCCATCCGCTGACAGCCTGCTTGGTCTTAGAGAGACTTTGTGACTACAGAACAATTGTCTGCCTGTCCCATTCCTTGCACACAGCTTTCCACAGATCTTAACAGTTTCCACGTGGGATAGGCCCAGAGGGATTCGGGTTCACCAGAACCCAGCACTCCCCCAGGGAAAAAGGAGTGCGTAAGATCAGCTGAAACATATTCTGCAGCCAGAAACCGTGTGATCCATGCAGAGTTCCAAACACATGAAGCATGAAAAGACTCGACAGAAACACCGTTCAAACAACAAGGAGAACACCTGCTCTCTAGTGGCCAGAGCCATAATGGAGAGCAGTCTGCAACAGAGTAGAAAAAGCATCTTATCTGGATACCTAAAGAAACACAAGTGAGGGGAAAGGAGGCGGCAGAAAGCAGAAGGAGCCAACTTAAAGCTTTGTCACGGACAATATTAAACCCAGCTGTGTTTACGCAACAGTTTGGGGAGGGGGAGGAGGGAGAGGGAAGGAGGAGGAAAACCCCAAACCATGTATATTGTCATCACAAGCCAAGCTGGTTAATTGAATATGTGCTGGCATCAGTTCCTCTGTGACAGTCCAGACAGCCTTCAAAATTTGAAAAAACACACACACCCTGAAACGCAGCCGTTAAGCCGCAGAAAACGGAATCCAGGCGTTTTAACTAGCGTCATGCAGCTCTCCTCGGATCTAAAAGGAAATAACCAACGGAAGGAAGTCTCTTAAAATTTATGGCATTCCAAGGCTTTCAGTTTTGGGTTTATTTGGCAAGGCCTCTTCTGATGTTCCAATCCACTCTCACAATGGCTCCTTTCATGGAGCGCCATAAAAAATCAAATATTATGCTTGATTGTTGACAAATCATACTCCCATGTGCGATGCCCAGGACTCCGTGGATCCAGCCCCTTCCTCATACCATTCCATGAATTCTACAAATGTCCTCTTTTCCAGGGCTTTGGAGAGTGCGGGGTGGGGGGAAATCAGCTGGTGCTACTGCTAGCTGGAAGGACGCTAGAGAAGGGTTAGCTTAGCCCATTGCATCGAAGCAGTTCACTCTTTTCCACTGCCGGCAGCTTCCTCCCAAGGCACTGATGATAACCAGGGTGGTGTAGCGGCCACAGCGCTACACTGGAAGGCAAGAAACCCAGAGTCCATCCTAACTTACCAGTACTCCGCAGAGTTGCCGGAAGGATAAAAGCCTGGCCAAGCCCTTTATTAAAGCCAGAGCTTGGAGCCCTGAGGTAGTTCCCAGCCCTTCAGACAGCTGAATGGGAATCATAACAAATGATGCAGAGCTATTCAGAGCAAGTTCACACATTAGGACACACACAGTTCTCAGCCGCACTTAAAACCAAAGTCCAACTTCCATTATAACCATCTGCTCAGGACTGGATGACTTGCCATACTCCACAGTCAGAAAGTTTGTGGATGGACATAACTGGTAGGCTTTTTTTTAGATTCTCAGGGCACGGAATTTCCTTCATCCCAGAACAGAGAAGCAGCAGAGACAGCCACAAGTTGCCAGCGGGGAAAAGTTGCCAGCTCCACGCCCCCCCATAAGGAGCTGCATTTTGTTGTCAACAGAAAACAAGGACGCATGCGGCTGCATCCCTTCAATGCATGCTGCCCAGCTATGAAAAAATGAAAACACATGGGCCTTTTACAGGCAAGAAACGTGGGGCCCAAGGCGATGCTGCCACCTCTGCAAACCCTTTAATGCAGGCTTCCCAATTCCATTTCTAGGGTCTAGCATACCCTTCTCAGAGTGGGCACCAGGCTTGGGGCAGTGGCTCTGCACGAGTATTAAAAAATCCCTGTTCCAGTCCCATCCAAGGCAAACCCTCGTGGGCTTCAATTTCTTGCAATATTACAAAAACCCTGGTGGACAAGAGGAGATGGGGATGTTCGAGGAGAAAGGGCACTCAGGCTTTGGGACGCAGCCACCCACATACACTCCTGGAGATGACCAATAGGATGATACTTACGACGTCATTGGGGAGGCTCTGGAGATCATCGAAAGGAGTTTCCAGCGTGTTGGTGTCAACGTTCAGGATGACCACATCGTCCAGGGCTATATTTCTAACTTTCTGAAAACATCAGAAAGAAAAGAAAATGTTATCTCTGAAGCCTCGCACACAGTGGTCTCTACATGGCGTTCCGATTTGACTGGTGCCTGCCTGCAGTTCAACAGAGACCCGCTCCCCTCCTCTCTCCCTACTGCCAGTCTCTTGCATCCTACCTTCCAAGCCCCAAATACACAGATGGAAGCTTCCAGCCACCTTACACCATTGATTTCTTGACTTGTGTTCTGCCAGCTATTTCTGGGAATTAGAGACTTTCATTTATTTCAGAAATGTGTATGCAGCTTTGTTGCATTAAAAGAAATAGCTCGAAGTGGCTAAAACAAACATTCACCATAAGCCAAAACCAAAACAATGCAAAACAGCAGGACTGACACAACAAGCAGCAGCTGAGCAGAAACACATCTCTCTGCTGAACAGCGATCCAGAGTCACACAGTGCGGCTGAGACAAAGCTTCCTGGAAACCCAGGCCTTGACGCGCTGTCTGAAGAAGAGCAGAGTGGGAGCCTGGCAAGTCTCCTGAGGAAGGGCATTCCACAATGTTGGCACCACTGCTGAAAAGGCCCTGCTCTTGGTGACTAGCCCAAGCGCCTCACATTTCTCAGTCTTAATGCCCTTCTGCACAGCTGGCAACTTAAAGCGCACATGCCCCCAGTTCCTCCACCTCTCTCCTAGGAACAACTAGCCTGCAGGTGTACGTGCTCACAAGGCAGAGGTTGCAGCAAGCACCTTGGGGCAAGCTGGACACATGCAGCTGGCTTCCCTGACTCCTCTTGCTAAATTATTAAGAATATTTCTGCTTTTCAACCACAAAGTCCATAAAACAGTTTAAATAGGCAGATAAATTATACCTCCAGGGTGACAACTCAACCAACCTTGCAAGCTGCTATAACACTCCATGTTTTCTTGAAATCATACAAAAAAAGGATTAATCTGTCGAATGCTATTTGGGCTGGCATAAGATCAATCATCCTTCTGCAAAATGAACAGGGTTTGTCACCAGAAACAGCTAGACCTTCTCTTCTGAATCATAAACAACACCAGGGAGGGCTGCAGTTTAAAATCCCTGCCCCTCTTTTTGTGAGGAAAAAAAAAACAAGAAGAAGAAGAGCCAGCAGTCCCGCCAGGACTGCAAGCTCTGAGTTGCTTTCCGAGATGTCCACACCTTTAATGTTACCTCTAACACCTGGCATCTAGGAGCAGGCAACCGTCAGCCCACGTAGACCCAGGTCACTATTGCTAAGCTTTGGTGACTTGTCATCAGGTACATGCAGGACTACTTATATCTGCCTTCTTTTCTAACTTCCAGCCACCTGAAGCAGGTGGAAAGCAGGGGCTCTACTGCATCTGCCTCTGCAGCTCCAGTTGCTTCCAGGTTTCTCCTCCAAACTCTCAGGGCATCCGTTCCTGAGTGCCAATAGTTATTGTTGCCTTTAAGACACAATGGAGAATGACCCCAGCAAGGGTGGGGAACAGTATTGCTTCACTGACAAAATCAAAAGAGATAGTCCAGCCAACAACACTACCTGGGCGGCTACCAAACTCACTGTAACAGTGGGGACAGCACCACACCTGTAACGCAGCCGCACTGCTGGCTTCTGCATAAGGTGGCAGAGTGTAGGATAGGTGCCCTCTGGGCACAGTCCGGGGCAACTGCGTTATCCCAACCTGCTTCAATAGACAGGTTACCAAAAGATTCATGGAGGCACCTCTTAGACATACTTAAAGGAGCTTACAGCCTTTCTTCGTTAAGATTCATACACCACTTTTCTGAAAAACCTCAGGGCAGTTATCAGCGCATGCTACTGCTCATTGTTGGAAGGAAAGGCCACCCATGACCTACAGTCTGTGCGCCACTCAGTCCCCCAACAGAACTCAGTCATTTCTGCTCTGCCAGACTCATCTGCAAATTGAGATGTTTCTGCAAAAACCAGGTTACATGTTCAGGATATGCCCAGAAAGCAAAAGCACACAATTCTGGACTGGTTGGCAGATGGCTAACGCAAAGGGCGTCACAGATGACAACATATCAATCTGGTAACAGCGGATATTGTGCTTTATTATTTCATGGCCTAACGCAGCAGCCGAGAGGCCTTAATGAAAATTGCCTTCAGATTTACAATCTGAAAATAGCTACTCAGCAGACTGATATGGTTAAGCTCTACCTGCCCTTTGGCCTCTGAACTCTTTGATCCACACCCAGCAGGTGGCCTCTGACCTCCCCCCGTCCATCTTTCCTCTTCTGCCAGTCGACTAACCTTGACGTGCTGAAGCCCTGATCCTACGCAGGTGATGCTGGCAGCTGCTGCCAGCTAATGTAGGGACACATTTCTCTAGCCCGGATGGGCTCCAAGATGGGAGAGGAAAAGCGAGCAGCTGGTTTTTGCAGCCGCTTCCGCTGCTGAGCCACCGGACAATGTCAAGACACAGAAACCCTCATAAAAGCTTCCATTCTGTGACTCTCTCACACATTAGGGTAAGCCCTGTTGTGTTACCTTTGCTGCATCTCAGACAGCACATCCTCAGGTATGCATGGCACCCATGAACACTGGAAAAGCTGTCAGAGACAAAGCGTTGGCCCATAAAGAACCATCGGACTACAAGTAGAGGTCTTTCCATCTTTAGGGACTGGAGACTAGACAACAACAAATCCAATACCAATGAGCTGCAAGTCAGTCTCACACTCGCACACACTCCCCCTTAGAGAGCACAAAAGGACTTCTGCCAGGCATCGAGAGGGGCATTTCCAAAGTCTGACCCACAAAGCAGAACTTCCTCGCCAGGATTAATCCCAGAATGACAGGCACCTGAAATAGTTCCACCTCTCAAGCTGAGCAGGTGTGCTGCTGGCCAACATCTGCATGGAAGACCCCCACAGACATGGAGCCCCCACAGAGGCTGTTTTGCTCTCCTTCAGTGAAAGGCGAGACAGGAATGCACAAAAATGGCTGCTGAATCATGCTTGTCTGAGGCTTGTCCAAAGCAACCATGTTCCTTCTCCTCATTGCTCCCAACATGACGACGGTAACCAGGTTTGGGCTACCACACACACTGCAAGCAATTTTGGTTGCAATTATTTTATTATCTTTTCCGCTATCTATCAGTGCTAAACGGTCATTTTTCCCTACTACGAATTCAATTAATGCAGTGAAGGGTGTTCCATTATTCATGCCATGGCCCAGCCTTGCTTAAGCAGTGGCTTACAAAACTCCGCTCCTCCTCTGAAGTTGCTTTTATGGCTGACTAAGTGGGAACATTGCAGAGAATGACTGACTAGGCGATGACAGAGACCTTGGCAAATAAGGAAAGGTGGTGCAAAGCGCCATGGATTCTGCCCAGGAAAGGGGAGGAAGGAAAGGGGTGCCTGCAAATCAGAAACAGGCCCACAGCCCAAGACACAGAGATGACTTTATCTCACTGGAGCGCCTTCTAGTCACAGCAAATTAGCCGCAACAACCCACGGATGCCTTTGATATTCTTAACCCTCAAATACACTTTTGTCCACTTGGCACTGGCAAAATTAACTGCTGCTTCTGCACCAGTCCCAAACCAATCCTAAAAATTACACCAAATTCTACCTGTTTCCAACATAGATGGAAATACAGATTGAGGGAGACGGCAAAGGAATATTCTGCCCATGATCCTTTTGGGGAGTGAGAGAGACAGAATCCTGAGCGGCACCAGGAACCCAGGTTTTAGTATAGCAAGCAGCACGTAACTCAACTACAGGTTAGAGAAAGCTGAGAGATACACAGCAAAGTCATGAGGGTCATCAATAAAAACAGAAACATATAAAGCTTCCTTATGCCGAATCTGACCATTGTTCCAGCAATTGCCTGCACTGACTGGCAGCAGCTTTAGAGGGTCTTTCCCAGCTGTATCTGGAGACACTGCCAAGGACAGAACCCGCTGGGGCCTTATGGCCCCGATAGAAAGTCAGCAACAGTCTGGAAATAGTGTGAAAGAGCAAAGAGGAATTGTTCACGTTGGAGAGGTTAACACAAGCAGGTTGTGCTGAAATCCAGCCCTGGGCAATGTGACATTTTGGACCCCATTGTACACTGACTGCAGAACACCAGGCTGGAGAAGAGAGATCACTGTCTCTGCTCTCTAGATCTGTTTAGCACAACGTGCTAGGCTCTGTACAATGGAACTGGAAAAGCACATGGCTGACATGTGGAAGCACATGTGGAAAAGCACATGCTTTTCCTGAGAAGAGAGACACTATGTGCTAGGACAGAAGCGTAGCAGTTTACAGGGGCTTGTGAAGGCCGCAAACATAGTTGGGGAGAGGTAATTTCCATCCCTGGAAGTGGGGAAGGAAAAAATCAGGCATGAGTAGTGAGAACCACAGGAACATTATGCAGGGCATAGGGGGACCAAGGGGGCACCTTGTTCGAGAGAGACAGACATACTCCAAGCAATCCTCCAAGCCCCTAGGATTACAGCAGGGACTGGAAAAAGTTCCCCACTCTTCACTTTCCAACCTTCAAGGCAATACTGCTTGACTTTCTTCCTTCCCATGCAGAACCTTAATGGTTTGCATAAGAGGGTCATGGGCCTGGTCTGCAGAATGATACAGCAGAATGATGCAGGACTGAGGCAGTAGAGCTCCAATGTGGCAGAATCGACTGCAGCTCTTCGGCCTGCAGGGTGGTGGGAAGTGGGAGGCACAGATGGTTTTGAATGCTCCTGAACATTAAAGCAGAACCACGGCACGGGGCAAGAGGGCTAAAGCATGTCTTTTTGGTGTGCTGAGCTTTCTGCTGGCAAAGAGCTTGAACTCTTATTCCCTCCAAAAAAAAGGGCACCCTTCTCTCGCCCACTTCAGGATTCCATCACTTCATTCTGCTACATGAATAGACCAGGTCTTGGATAACAAGAGCAAAGACAGAGGGGACAGCAGTCAAAGCAGGTGGTGCCCTTTACAAAGCGCTAAACATCCGATGATCTGTACAGCCTCAAGCCACCATTTAACAGGGACCAGAATGACCAGAGCGACGTCCAAGGGAAGCATCACTTCTCTCTCTCTCCACGTGCAAGAGCTCCTTCAGCCAGGGCAGTAGGAGCACAGCCGCCACCCCCAAAATCAGCATTCGTGTTCACTGTGGTGACAGAGCCACCTTTCAATCACAGCCCTTGCAAGACCAGCTTCTCACTACTGCCACAAAGTGACCTTTGTGATGAAGTGGAAAGGGAAGCGAGCCTTGTATGCCCTGGGCTCCTTCAACACCTCCCCTTCCTCCCCAGTCAGTCTTGCTGAGAGCATGGTGAAGAGGAAAGCCAATCCCAAAAGCCTCCTCCACAACGATCCTCGCAAAAGTCGTCTTCCAGCCGAGAGAGAAAAGCCACAAAAACCCGCTCTACAGTCCTAATGAAACCAAGGAAGCAAGCGGAACTTACCTCCATCAGGCTTAAGTGTATTCCTATGAGGTAGGGCATCGGAGCACTGCAAAGAGACAGAAAGAGGCAGGAATCACCCAAGGTGTTGAGAATCGTTGTTGTAGAAAATCTTTCTGAGTAACAGGGAAACCCTCTCATCAGCACAAGTCAATCAAGGAGCAGACAAAAATCAAAGAGCAAATTAATTCTGCTATGTTACCCGCCTGCCTTCCAGAGCCCACAGTAGATACCTGGAAAGGAATGGGAACATGTACATTTTCAAAGGCTCTCCCTGAGTCCTCCTGAGGTCAGGTGGGTGGAGAAAGGGCCATCTCGGCACTGGAACCCAACTCTGGCGCTCTCCCCCTAGACTTCCTCCACCTGGCGCCATCTTCATTATCTTATGTCTGTCCCATTTGAAATCCTTCTTATGGCTCTCATCTTTTATTTGCCGGCATTGCCGATTTTATCTTTGCGGCGGTTTTTGATGTCTCATTACTGTTATGTACGCGGATTGCTATAAGCCGCCTTGAGGCTGTTTAACAGTGAAAGAGGGGATGCAAATTCTATAAATAAAGCGAGCCCATGTCCTTAAGGATTCAGGACTCAAAGGGGAGCAGAACTGAGGAGCGAGGGGAGGGGAAGGAGTGCTGATGGCAAGCCATCTGTCAGAGCTAGAGAAGGGGTCGAGGCGCCTGGCTATGTTGGCAGGCACCTGGAAATTCAAAGGATTACTCCTCGCTCAACAGCATACCAACAGACAACATCACCTTACTCTGACCACTGATCCATCAAGGCCAGTCTGGTCTATGCAGACCAGACTCTTTCCCAGAGGTCCTCCAGCTGGCGATGTGGGATCTTCTGCATTCTCTACCACTGGAGCCGCTCTGCCTTAGCTGCAGGTCAGCCCACTGGTCCAGCTGACCCTCTGCTGCTTTTCAGTTCTCCCTAAGCCTTGCTACCTGGGACCTCCCCTGCCATGCATAGTAAACACTTGCAACACCAAACACTAAATGTGTCAGTAACAGGACACAGTGCTAGGAAACAATGCAGGTCAGATGCGGCTTTCATGCCTTTGCCTGACATTTCTTTTTAAAAGGCCACTTAAGATTACTCGAGTCGTTGCACAGGCAACAAACATTTTCATTTCTTCCCTCTGCCCCAAGTCCATACAGGGAAGCTGTGCAAAGGCAACTACAAACATCAGACTCTGAAGAAGGAACCCAGCAGGAAGGTCTCCCGTGGTAGCAACCAGGCAAGGCCCAGGTGGAGATGTGCTCACATGGAGAGAGAGCGACCTCAGCAGCCAACCAAATGCAGGTGTTCAGACCATGTGGAGCAAGGGCTGTTCTGACAGGGCCGCCCCTTCACAGGCCAGCCTCCTTGGACGTGACACCACCAATTACAGCTCAACAGGTCTTCTTGGGGCCCAGGAAGTTTCATTCATTGCCAGAAACCCTGAACGACAGGGAGTTGCTGTCTCTGGAGTTTAACCCCCCCCCCATGCTCTTTAGTGTGTCTTGAGTTCCCAAGTGTGCAAGTTAAGGGAGCAGCCAGGCCTTGCCCCACCACCCAGAATCTCTTCCACACGGCAGGATATTTTGAATTTCTCTTTTTCTAATAATCAGAACTAGAGAACACCTTTAAATGCAACCCTTTCCTGAGCTAAAGTCACAGCAGACCATTTCCAACTCAAAGCGATATGCCATTTGCTTAGCCGCTCAAGACTCTGGGCTTCCCCGGACGAGTGGCTGGCCAGGCTGCCAGCCCTCCTCCAGGAACCGACGCAGAACCAAATGTGTTTCTAATTAAGTAGATTCGGCAACTCGACAGCTTCAATGTCAAGCATACAAAGTCTGAACCTCAGCAGGACGTCTCAAGGGCTGTAAGTGTCTCATCTCGTGAACCTCAGCGAGCATAATGGAAAAGAGCAGGAGGGGTTCACTCGCACCCAAAAGAGGCCCTTTGCTGTGGCGTCCAGGAGAACAGCCTGTCACTGAGAAGAGAAAAAAGTCAGATCTGTAAAAATTAACTGTTTTGTGCTGATCTGTCAGTCTTCCTCAATTAATCAAGGAATACAATAGGGCCCACAAAATATTTACCAGAGTCTCAGACTTGTTGAAATCAAAAGGGCCCAAGACGCTGAAAAACAGGAGAGGCATAGAGAGCCGGGAGGGACAAGGAACTCGAGTGCAAAGATTTACTTCTCCAGTTGAGTAGTCTGGGCCTTCTGAACTTGGAATTGCCTCCACATTCACACGTCTACACCTGCCCATTGATGACTGGAGCACTGAGTGGCGTCTTGCAGGCACAGACAACAAAACGCTACAGACTTCAGTTTCTCTAGCATCTCATGGACATCAGTTTTCTACAAACTGTTTCTGCAACATGCAACAGAAACTGGGGGCTGGGCTTTGGGAGTGGAGCAGCGGACAACTAATAGCCTGCATGCTGCCGGCTGCCCTCCCCAGGAGGACACAGCAGTGGGAGAATGCTGGTGAAGGGTGCATGGAACATGCATGTGTATACTGTGGACTTAAAGGCAACATATGGTCCATTCCTCGGAGTTGCATTTTTACAATTACTTTATTCTTTTCCTCTTTTTTAAAAACTGACTTTAAGGGGTTGGGGAGTCTGCAGCCACTCAGGAGAACAGAGGCAGAGAAACAGGGTTGTGGATGCCACAGTACCCTTTCTCATCTCCAAAACATCTCATCTCCCAGAGGGGGTGGGGTAGGGAAATTCTAGTCTGGGCAAAGTACTGAAAGCTGGCTTCCACCACAGTCTTCTGGATTTTCCATGGGCCATAAATTAAGGGACTGCATGATCACAGCTCCCCAAGGGTGAGGGGTGCCAGTGCAAAGGCCACTTGCCAACAACTTTCGCTTGTGCAGTCATCCCAGCACAGACATGAGGAGGATAAGTGTAAATCATCTCAAACCTGGGTGATAAGCTTGGCTCATGAGCCTGAGGCCTGCTGAAAATTACCATCTAAAATATTTTACATTATGAAGCAAGGCAAGACAAGAGAGAGGATAAATCCAAGGACACAGCAATATGATCAGTAGATGCTCAGGGGGCAGGAAGAGAAGAGAGTCCCCACAGAGAGACTGGTCTCTTCTGGTGTCCCACATCAACCCACAGAGCAACAAGACAGCCATGAACCGGCACCATCCAGAAGTGCGCACAAAACCTGGGCATGCGGCAAGAGCAAGAGTCTGGCAGGAAAATTCTCCCTCTACTGTCTGCCTTGCTCTTGGGGCTTCTCTTTCCAGCACCACAGCTGCAAAGGAAACAGCCAAACGCAGCACCTAAAGGGTCAAAATTTAAACCCTACTCAAAAGAAAGAAATTAGCAAGGATCCAATCTCTACAACGTAAACACACCACACCACACCACCACCACCACCACCCCGTGAGGAGCAGGAGATGGAGTGGCTGGGAGGAAACAGCACAGGGATGGTGATTTTGTGGCCAAAAGCACCTTTTGAAAAGTTCACACTGTTTCAAAAACAGAGGGAGCTATTTTGGGGAAAAACATATTTATGGCACACAAATTAGTGCTAAATTGATTTATTCAGACAACTATAGTGTGCGATTACCGCTCTAATTAAAGTTCACATCAGGCTAGGATGATCAGTTGTTGTGTTTGCAAAAAGTGCAATTAGATTCTTCCTGGTAATTATAGGGTTTTTCCAGACAAGCCTGCAGCTTTGCTCGCTGGGCTCATTTGTTCCTCTGTTCCCCACCCCCACCCCACTGCTTGCAGATTGTGAGAGGCCTCCCTGGGCCAGAGACAAGGCGCTCTCTTGGTCTACACCTCCCAAATGTGTGCCCTTTTAGTGTGCCTTCCTGGGAGAGGTAGCCTGGACCAGATCTCCCCCAGCCCCCGCTGTCCTGACAACTCTGAGTAGCAGCACCTGAAGGCAGAGCTGGCAGTGGCAGCCTCCCTCCGTGTGTTAATTACGGCACGCAGCCCATTATGCAGAGAAAGGGCACCTGCTGGTCGCGCAAATGACTGGGAACTGGGCCTTCCTGTGCAGCCAGGAAAACGGAGAGTTCATTTCTCCAGGAGATAATAGTTTTCAGATTCCATTCTGTGTCTCCTCGTTTAAATCATCCGCAGAGGAACAAACCTCAAAATTTACATGTTTCAGGCTCCTGGCACTTCACTTAGAATGCTAGTTATCCCTGCTGACTCCTCACTCAGAAGGCACCAGAGAGCTCTCTTTGACTCCCTCCCTCCCCACCTTTCTCTCTTTTTTTTTCTTAAAAGCACAAACTAGATAATAAAGTTATCAGCCAGATGCCAATTTTGTGGCATGTGTGGATAATGATGGGAGCCAAAGAAGCTTATTTAAGGTGATAAAGTTAAAATCTGTTGAAATGATTCTAGCTCCTTTTCAGGACTGGAATTTCAGACTGAATCACCACTGGCGCTTCTTTCTATCCCTTTTCTTAAACAAAAAACTCCCAGTGAGATGAAATATACATTCCTTTGATTTTTACTGCTAGTGCTTAAATGTAAAAAAATTGGCCTCAGAAGCAAGGGGAAGTATTTGGCAGAGAAGCCAAATAATCGCACATAGACACACCTGCTTAGTGGACAAAAGGGCCGTCTGATTGGCATCTTCAGAGCAGAGGCAGGGAGGCCACCACCATACCTATCTGAAGCTCCCTTGAGTAGGCCACAGCATAATAATCCAATCATTGCTACAGTGCTATCAGCAGTCGATGAGGCAAGGCACATAGTTCTTCAGGTGGCTTGCCTCCTCTGCTGCAGGAGGTGCAGCATCTACACAGAGATTTTGATACAGATGCGTTATCTGCGGTATTCCTCTCTCCCAGACAGGGAAGAATTGGGCACCTGTACTTAATTCAATGTACAGTATTTATACCCTGTCGATTCAAAGCTTCAAGCCAGCTTCCAAAGGAAACTAAAATACAATATGGCTGCCTTCATCATCTATCCTCTGCCTGGTGGAGGGGATGAGGAAAGGACCCTCTGCTAACACACAGAGACAGGCAACACTTGGGTAAGCTTCTGAACTGGGCCTAGTTGGGGAGACCCCTCCTGCTCTTATGGGCCTACATAATGCTCTCCACAACACTGCTCAGCAGCTGATCCAGTCCCAATTTGTGTGCGGAAGGTCCCAGACTCCGCTACCAGCCTTGTCTGGAGATGCTGCCAGGAAGGGTTCTTTTCTACACCTGGACCCTGGAGAACTACTGCTGGTCATTGCAGACAATACAGAGCTAAATGGCCAAGGGTCTGGACTTGGGACAAGGCAGTTTTGTATGTACGCAACCATTTACATGAACTGTGATATTCCTTCAGGCTCATCCAGCAAGGAAATCGGCTTCTCCCCTTCAGCACTGAGCCTTGCCCCTAGTCCAGCCTTGACTGGATGCCGCCCTCCCAATTAACAAGGTGCTCTTCGGAACCAACAAGTCTTCTGTTTGCAAAACCCTCAACTCCTGTGCCCCTATTCCTGTTTCCACTGCTCAGTTTCCTTGGAGTGAAATTAACAAAGAGTGGCACAAAGCTAACTAGGATGGAGAGAAATGGGAGCAGCATGAGACTAGCTAGCAAATTGTAGGGATGTTGCCAATGGAAGGGTGGAGGAGGAGAGGGAAGAGAGCCACACTTCAAAAGCTATTCTTAAAAATGTGGCAGGTGTTTATTGGTAAATTTTAGTTGCTGCCAAAGCTAGGCGCTTTCGATGTTGAATAATGCAAGCGAGGGGAGGGGGGGAGTGAGAAACCATTATTTATTCTCTGTTGACTAAATGTATGTAACTAACCAATATTTTTGCCAACGGGGGTACTGTAATCAAAGCAAAAAAATAGCTGGCACAATTATATTTTGCTGCAAGTCATTTTCTCTTGGAGGCCTGAAGCAGCAACCAGAAACTTCCCCCCGAGCTCTTGGCAGTGGTCGTTCCCAAACACACCACAATGGTCATGATCACAGCAGAGCTCCTCCAGCCAGACTCAAGCATGCAGAGCCGGGGGTGGGGGCACTACAGTAGCTGCCTTCAAGAGCAGCCCGGAGAACAAAAGGGGAAAAACTTTTAGGCATACACACACCCTCCCTGGACAACAGAGCATTTGCTACAGCAGCTTTGTTAACACACACTAAGTTTGGGGGAGAAAAGGAACAAGCTGAGGAACAGAATCCTCCCTGCTCACATAAACTAAATATTCAGGGGCAGGTTGCATGAAATGCAAGACATTTTGCCGCATGTGTTCTCCTGATTTATGGTCCTCAAGGCTTTGCATTTATGAAAAACGCCCACAGAAATGGGCCATTTCCTGGTAATGCCGCGAGTTTTGCCCTTGCCGACTAGTCGACTTTGTAACCACATAAATAAAGGTGATTTATTTATTTAAAGGAGTACAACAGCCACATCTTGCTGATAATATCAGTGATGGAGACAGACGCACGCATTTTCCAAGTGGCCAGGGTGGGCTCTTACGCTACAACACGAACCCAAGCTTCACAACTGGTGGTACAAATGTTAATGTAAGGTGCTCAGTGAGTGAAGTGACCCTCAGTTCTGCCTTTCCACTTGAATATCAGTCAGACTGCCTAACTTTTAAAAGTAATTTGTGAGGAAGAAGAACACGTGTATTTATGCCTATATTCTGTATATTATTATTATTATTGTTATATAGAATTGTTATTCTATAATTGTTATATAGAAATCGCTTCCAGATTTGCACGTTGTCTGTTTCTTTGCTGTTTCTTTGCTCATTGAATAAAGACCTGGTTTTTTGAAAATCAATTTGGTGTCCTGTTTCTTTAACGTGTGTGGCTAACGCTGATTTTTCTTCCTGGCCATTTTGAAGCGATTTCTATTTCACAACGACAGTCAAAGTTTCTTATTAATCGTCAACAGGAATTATCATACGTTAATAAAATATGGCTGCCTCTGTTGCACAAATCCTCTAAACAACAAAACAAAGCAGGAGAACGAAGCGCGAGGGAGAGTTCACTTCAGGTCACAGAGGAATTGACAGCTTCCACATCTAATTAACAATCAGCGGTTCCCGTGCCGGTTCCCGCGCTTTCAAGCAACTGCCTGTATATTAACAGAGGATACTAAGACAAGGTTATGGACACCTTCCAGCTTGCAGCTGGGTTCTCTTTTTGCTTTCGAAGAAGCCCCTAATGCCTGGGGAGAAACGTCAAGCGCAGAAGATTTTAAGATTTCACCGCTTGTCAGCCTTGGATAATCCGTCCCGTTTGCCCGCTCCACATCGTGGTAGAAGCAGGAAAGGAATTTCAACTGGCAAATGTAAGATCGATCTTTATTTCTTCATTTTTAAAGAGCTGAAATCACATGGCTAAAAATCCCATGGACATTGTATCTTGTAACAGCCACAACACTGTTAAAACAACCCACCACCAACCAAACCAGTCTTGGAAAACAGGGTGTGTTTTACCAAAAAGCAGAAAGAGAAGGACATGCATTAATCTTACCAGCAGTAGTCCAAGAGGTGTGGGGGCAGAACAGGGATGTAAACATGTTGCCAGAACATGGGGTAAAGCATCGCTGCAGACCCGTGGATGCAGGCAGTCAACTGGAAGGCACAACAATGAAAACATCAGCAAAGGGGGGGGGGACCCTCCCAGTGGTGCCCCATCAGTATCTCCAAGAGGAAGGCCTTCCATCCTTTTGAGGGCTCCAGTCCCATGCCCTCCTTTGACTGGAAGGAGGCAGAGAACACACTCTTCCATGCTCGGTGGCAGGCCTCAGATGGGCGATGGGCCCAGGCCAAAGTTCAGATCCAGTCAGGCAATGACAACTTGACCAGTGGAAGCCTCCCACCCATCTAGCCAGCTCAGAAGGAAAAGGCACATTCTGGATTTGGGCACTGAGCAGTTAAAGAGGTGGTGCCATCAGGAGCTCTACAGGGACCATAAGTCCATGGTGAACCAGGTCCACGAGTGGATACGGCTCTCACCCAAGCAACTCTGCTAGTAGTCTAGTCCCTGACCATAAGTCCTGTAGGAATTTTGAGGTGAACGAGTTCTCTCTTCAGATCCTGTTAGGTCATGCCTAAAGGAAGGCTAAAATCTTGGGTAGACATCTGGCAACCCAGGCACAAGGTTTATAGGATGCTATTTAGTTTTTGTATTTGCAAAAGCTGTCCTACAAGACAATGCTGCAAAAACTTCGTTTCTGTACATGAAACAAAGTTTTTGCGGCATCAACATCGTCTTGTAGGACAGCTTTTGCAAGTACAAAAACTAAATGGCATCCTATAAAACTTGTGCCCGGGTTGCCAGATGTCTACCCAAGATTTTAGCCTTCCTTAAGCATGCCCTAACAGGTACTGAAGACAGAACTCGTTCACCTCAAAATTCCTACAGGACTTATGGTCAGGGTCTGTATCATAGCCCCCACCTCAGGACTGAGCTCTGACCACTTCTGACCCCTCTTGTATTTCCCGAGGGTGGTGGAAACAAACAGACTCAACTAACCCAGTTCTCTTAAGAGGAACTTAATATGGACTGCAAGCCGTTCTGGGCTGCTGGATCAGGACTGATCTGGATATGCTATGAGGTGGTAAGCCAGAGATTTTGAGGCTCTCTAGGGAGAAGTAGAGTGAAGCGTCTCTGAACCTTGATGCAGGAAAGCAACCATAAAAAGTGAATAAAAATAGATTTCACCATTTGCTACTCAAAAAACAGATGGAATTCTCCCCCCTCCACTATCCTTCCCCCACTATCACACCCAGGCAAAGGCTGCACATGCCAAGCATAATCCTTCCGTGGGTTTTTGTGACTGAGATACAAACTCCTTAATGTGAAAGCCAGAACTTGATGCTGTACTGTGGCCAGAGGTAACATCACGCTACAGAGAGTGGCTAATTCACAACACAGAGCAGCCTTCTCTCTGGGTTCAATCCCACCCGTCAGCTGCTCTGCCCACTGCCCTCTTGTAAGCTGGAGAGAAGACCCCCCCCAAGGTGGAGAAGCCCAGAGTGTCCCCTAATATCAAGGTTCAGGGGTCCAGCCAAGCAGTGAGCCCCTCACCCAGCCCTGCAGCCGAGGTCACACACACCTTCTACAGTCCTTGTGAAGGCAGTAGGGGGGCAGCACCAACCAACTATCCTTGGTCTTCTATGAAATCTGGAACCTATTCCTCTCTTCCTCTGCCCAATTAAGCTGTACTGAAAATGGCAATAACCACTTTCCAACACCGAGCCAACTTTTACCTTTCGTTGTTTGCAGATGGCATCTATCAAGGCTTATTTTATGCCACTGAATGCAGAAAGGAGCTTGTTAACAAGAGTTTGTAAGGAGGGGTGTGGCCTTCATCATAAACACAAGAGACTCTGGAAACGCTATCTCCTGCTGGGAGTAATGGTGTGGGAGGCACAGAATGAGGGTGGGGGATCAAGCAACTAATGGCCCATGTACTGAATACGGTCCTCAGTTCCCCACTTTCTCCCACCAGTCTTTTGTGGCTATAAATACCAGCTTTCCTAGTATAGTGGAAAATTAATCCATTTGAATGATAAAAACGTATTGTTTACTTATTCACTACCTTGTTCAGGGGCTCAGGAAACACAGCAGAAGGTTATGGTGGAATTTAACCCCAATTGGCAGATGTTTTTAAAATCTCCCTTTCTGTTAATAGAAAGGACATGGATCTTGCTTCAGATTAACATTAAGATACCTGTGTGCCCAAAAGCCTCTAATACAGGGGTTCTCAAAGTTGTGGGTCACGACCCACCTCTTGGAGAAGGGGCAAGTCCCTACCCCCTTAAGGGGAGTGGCAACTTGCGATGGCGGCGGCAGCGATCCAGGAATCCAGGCAGCGATCCATTGGTGGTATTTTTAGACTTACCGGGGGTTGGGCCGTCCTCCGGAGGGTGCGGGAGGAGCGTGGCGCCACCAGCAGGCCTCCCCAAGCCTCCGAATAGATCCTGGAGGAGATTAAAGCCCACTTCCATTTTACTTCCTGGTTTCCCCGAAAATCAGAAGTGGGCTTTATTTGCCTCCAGGAGCCATTTGGAGGCTTGGGGAGGCCTGCGGGGGGTGGGGGGAGGCCCACACACACCCTCCAAACTGGACACAACCGGAAGCCACTTCGGGGTCATGACTGCCTCTGAAAGCCGCTCCCATGTCGTGCTCGGCCCAGGACGGCTTCTGGAGTCCTTCCATGGGCCTCAGAACAGCTCCAGAAGTGACTCCCAGGTCACCTCCGGTTTCACCGATGCGACATTCAGTCGTGTCCGGGAACCGTTCTGAGGCCCGTGTTGTGCTGGGCCCGGCTTCCAAAATTGAGTTGCGACCCACCGCTGGAGGATGAGGTGGGTTGCAGCTCAGGTAAGTTTGAAAATTGCTAATCTAAAGGGAAGGAGAAATAATCCAGGTATACTGAAGGCACCTTCTCACCTCTGCTACAGTAAATAATTCTTATTGAATTGGTCTTGAAGATACATCAATTGCTCCAGAGCAAGTTATAGGAAAAATGAAGCGTGACTGTCAAGGAAGGACCCCTTAAATATGCTAACTTCTGGAGCATGCTGTACTGGCTCCTCTTTCTAGAGGAGATGGGAGTGGGCTTCATGCATGTACTGTGAAAAGTCCTCCTATGACTGAACATCGTCTCTCCTGCTGCCTAGATGAGCAAACTTCCTAGTTGATAAAGGAACTGCCAGATATGGCTTGGAGCATCTTCTCCTGACTGGAGAAACTCGAAGAGCCCAGAATGAGGAGATCTCATTTCATTTCCCTTGAGAACTGCATTTTAATTAAAAATTCTGCCCGGGGAAAGGGGGGGGGGAAGAGAACCTGAAAGAGCTGTATTTGATTTGTTCAGCGCCTGCGAGTTTTAAAGCAAGGGAGCTGCTGGAGAATGCAGAGGGAGAAGTCTCCTCTACCATGTACATTCAGGGCAATGATAATAAATCAGTCTGTTCTCAGTGATTTTCTTGCATCTCTCTGTCCCAAGTGGCAACTTCTCAGAGCTGCCAAAACTAGCACTAAATGTTTGTATTAAGGGAAAAATACAGGACGACAACCCAGCGCCGCCTCTTGGTATACCTTGTGATTGCGATGGCATTCCCTCAAGGCAAGAGGTGGCGACCAGTTTGTGTGGTATATGCAGTGCAAATGCTTCTGCAGAGGGTATGTTAATTTTATTAACCCAACCAGGTCAGCGAACCCAAGTAGTAAGCACCAAAGCAAACATGTGAACTATCCAGGGCTGTGTACATCAGAACAAAGCAATTTCCAAACAATGGGCCACTGACAAGTACAGGCTTCACTCTCACTCTCACTCTCACTCACTCTCTCTCTCTCTCTCTCAGACTAGACGGTGTGGAAGTCTTGCTTATCAATAACTTTGGCTTCACCGCCAACAAAACAGACAACAATCTTATTCCTTCCAGTTATTAGGCTTCAGGAGAGTCTTAATGTATTAGCCAACATGAACAAGGAATCCCCAAGATGCAATGGCAACACTGCTGCTTACTAGGAAAGGATAAAGGTGCCTTGTCACTCTGACATGCTGGTGAGGCATCCTGCAAGAACAGAAGTTCCACGGGGGACTCCACAGCACCCCACCTGACCAGCGAGCACACTGTCAGCAGCCCTCCGCTTACGAGGAAGGGAGGGACAGAAAGCCCTCTGCTAGCAAGAAGACAGCCTGAGAAGTGACTGGTGTCAGAGCAGGAGTTCAGCAGGCTGAAAATGAGACCCATCTCATTGGACAGTCTCCTGTGGCGGCTGCCGAGGGCAGAAATTAGTTGATCACCTGCCCTACACATACCAACCCATAAAGCTTCAGATGCACGAGGCCCTCCTGAGCACAACCATGGATCTTCCAGACCAGCAGAAGAGGCACTACCTCATTGCAGCCGTGCTGCCCTCCTGGACTGTCAAAAGCCTCTTGCCCAGTTTGCTTCTTACTCGAAGAGGGAACAAAGGCAAGGAAAACAGTTTCACCAGTGTCCAGCCCACAAATACTCTAGTGTAACCCCCCCCCTTACAGGATTCTGCCTTTCTGTTCAAAGAAAACAAGGCAACTTGCAGAAAAAAGAAAAGAAAAAACAACAATCTCCTAAAGATTGGGGGGCACTCAATAACCAATTAAGTGTTAATTAGTCCATCTCTGACCATGGCAACCTAATACCTTGTTCAACTTTTCTACATTCACAGGATTTTTAGAGTCCACATCCACCATCCCCAACTGGCCTGGCATTATTTGCTTTGGCAGACAGTAGTTCTCTGGGTTCCAGAGAGAGAAAATCCCAGGCATATCTGGAGATGCTGCCAGGGACAGAACCTGCAGGGACTGTCTGTATGATAAGCAGAGAAGGCACCACTGCTGAGCTACAACCCCCCCCCCCCCGGTATATCTGAGTGAGTGAAGAATTGTCTGCAGGCCACTGTCAGGACCCCTAGACAATCCTCTGCATTGAGTCACTTTCCAGATGCAGGATCATGGCTTCTGCAGAGCACAACACACCACAGCTGATCCAGCCTTTCAAGCCCGTCTTAGAGACCGGCCACTCCAATCTTTCCTGGTGCCCGTAAGAGGGGAAAACCCAGCAAGAGCAGATTCTCCCTTCCCCAATGCTGTCCACAAGCCGGGCTTCAAGGATTTAAGAGGAGGAAACCCACGCCAGCTTCTGAATGAACTTGTTCAAAGGAAAAAAGAAAAAAAAAACCACCACCACCACCACCACCACATAAGCCTATAATTTCTAGTTTACTTACAAATGGATTAGAAAATGTCAAACATGCCCCAGTGGGTCCCCCTCTTCAAAGTCCTCTCTTCACCCCTACTTTTTATTTCTCGGCTTTCAATTCAGCTGCATGTAGAAAGCATGCACAATTCCAGAGAATCTGTTGAGCAGACAACCATTCCCAAAGTTCGCACAGAGATCATGTCCTCCCACTAATTTGCTATCCCCATCATCTGCACATGTTAGAATTGGGCAGAGTGAGTGTGACTCAGAGATTATCTTAATACTGATCTGTGTCCCCTCCATTTTTTCCATCAACAGGTGCCAATTTCTCCTTTTCTTTACTCCAAAACAGTTTGTTTCCATTTTTCCCTCCCCCCTCCATATCATCTGTTTTTCTGGCTCTCTCTAGTACAGTTGCAATATCGTACAATCAAGATCAGACTCTGGGACTACAGAGTCACTCACAAGTCAGATAATAGCCACAACATGGGAACAGGAGCTTCAGAAAATGCCTTTCAACTATTTAAGTCTGTGGCATTAAAGGAGAGACATATTTCATTCACCATTTATAAAGGGAAACAAAAAAAACCCCAATCAATACCCATTTACAGAGCAAACAGCAAGGAAGTGTTAATATTTGCTTCCGTGTTTTTTAAAAAATAAATACAAGCATATTGACTGCAAAAACCTTGAAAATACAGAGATCTAAACTTTGAACTAAATCAAGCTGGGGTGTTTTTTGCTTCGTGATTTTTTATAAGTAATGATGTGGGGCCACCTTTGGAGCAGATGGTCCTTTGAGTGTGCTGCTGCTTTCATCTCTCAGGGACTTGATGGAACCTAAGTAGCATTAAGCCTGCATCCTTATCAAACAAAATTGCGAAAAATGTAGTTCTCAGACACGGCATCATCCGCCATCAGAGTTCATCAAGACAAGGTTACAAGGAGACCCATCTGAAAGCATCGTTTATCAATTTTGTTTTAGATTATATATATAACAATGAGAAAAGAGCACACACAAAACAGGCCATTGCTAATGCCATGTAGATGGATAAGAGCACCTGCATCCATCCATCTAGAGGCAAAACTTTGTACTCCAAACATTTCACGGGCCAAGAAGCCTCCGTGAAGCCCTCTATCCCAAGAGCACTTTGTCAAGCTCCTTTAAGCTGCTGAAGCTGATACGAAACCCAAGCAAAACCAGGCATGTTTCAGCTACTACTTTGGGTCCAGGACCTAACGCTCTCGTACAGATCTATGGTGCAACCATGTTTGGAATACTAAGTACAGTTCTGGTTGCCCCATCGGAGAAAAGGATATTGTAGAGCTGGAAAAGATGCAGTACAAGATGCAGTAGAGGGCAGGCAAAATGACCTGAAAGGGGTTTTCTCCCTAAAAAGAAAGGCTACAACACTTGGGGCTTACTAAGCTTGGAAGAAGGGCGAACAAGGCAGACACACGTAACACATGGCTGAGGATGACAAAGTTATGCATGGCGCAGAGGAAACGAGTACTAGAATTAATGGGGAAATGCAGTGAAACTGACTGGTAACAGATTCAGCACAAACAAAAAGAAAGGGTGTCTTCACAGATCACACAGCTGATGGACAGCACTTGCTGTCACATAATGAGGTAAATTGATGGTTCACTAAGCTTGGATGGTCTTAAAGGGGGACTAGACAAATTCATGGGGGCAGAGAAGGAGTCCATCAGTGACTGCTAGTCATAATGACTAAACAAAGCCTCCATGGTCAAAGATAGTTTACCTCTGAATACCAGTTGCTGGGGGACAACAGCGAGGTGGTTTCCTGGAGGCATCTGGCTGACCACCGTAGGAAGCAGGAGACTGGATGAAATGGCTCTCCTTAAGATGGAGAGGGAAAGAATTCTTGCTGGCTCCTTGCCCCATTTCCAAGACATGATTATCCAACTGCTTTTCATCAGCTTGGTATCCTACCTTTCCTCCATGGAGCTCAGGGAAGTATGCAACTGGGTTATCCCATTTTATCGTCACAGTGACCCTATGAGGTAGGCTAGGCTGAGGGATCCACTAGTCCCAGGTCACCCAAGGGGTTAATTGCCTAGCACTCTACCCATATTTCATTCACCATTTATACAGGGAATGTATAAATGTCATCGCACAGACTCTCTCTTTACTGGCTCCATATAGTCTGCTGGCCTGCCTATCTACCAGTCTAGTTGCCAGCAGCGGTTCTACAGTGCCCCACAAAAGAGATAATGCTACATGGAGGCAACTGGGCGCCTCCCCTTCGACTTACAGTGCTGAGTTTGCTGCAGCAGATGAGGACCCGGCGTTCGTACAGCATACTGGCGTAGAGATGCAACATGTTGTTCACATCCACAGCTACAAAATACTCAGTTAGATTTCTCTAGGAAAGAGAGAAAAAACTTCATGAAGCTTCAACTTGGGGTGGGGGTGGGAGAAGAATGTTTGACAAGAGCCCCCCAAAAGACCACTCTAGTCACCCAGGAGCATGGGGGGACACAAGCATGACTGCTGACCTGGAGAGGGGGAAGAATGACAGAATTTGCAAGTGGCATTCTCCTAGATGCCAGCCAATCTGCCATCACTGTAATTTGGGACTGGGGGATAAAGAGGTGACTTGGATTTAGCCATGAGAGCCCCAAAGCTCATGGAAGGAGGCAACGTACCTGTACTGACACCAGATCTGCTTGCAAGGAGCTCCCCCCACTACCATCCCCAGCAAGGGCTCCTGGCTCCCGGGTCTCCTGCCTAGCCTTGCTGAGGACTTTCCACTGCAACACGCAGCACAGCCGGCAGCAAGAGGAGCTGAAGGAGAGCTGTGCCGATCTCCAGCAGCCGGGCTGCTGGCTGGCTTTCGAAGAAGCAGCTTCATTATAATGTGGACAGCAGTGAGGAGCCACGAAACTAAGAACCACCACGTGCTGCAGAGTTCAGCAAGTCCAGCTGTTCCGAGATTGCTACCGAGGCAAAGGAGGATGCACAGTCACGGGCAAGCGAGCACATCTCACCTCTTTATGAATTCAACTGGGAAAAGGGAGCAAACAAGGGAACACATGCACGCACACACCCCAAAAGGAGACAACAAAGAGGAAAGAAGATTTAGAAGCACAGAGAGCCCATCACCACTTCTGACAGAGCCAAAGATAACTCGGGACTTCCCCCCTCCCCCAATACTTGGCCTGAGGAGTTTGCCAAGAAACGTCACACTGTGCAGGAATATGTTCCACAGCTTGCCACCCAAATACAAAGGGAAAGCTAAAGACAAAAAAAAATTAAGCCTGGGCTTTGTAGTGAACTGGGGTGTTGTGTGATTTCTTGTTGTTTTAAAAAAATGAAACAACAAACATGCACTGGTTAATAAAGGCCACGTTGGCATACTGGCTTTGCTCAGTTCTCATCAGACAACTGGAGGAGGGAGCTCCCACAACGGGGGGGGGGGGGGGGGGGTAGGAGAGAAAGAAGAGGACAGATTTGGTCAAACACTCAATTCAACTGTCCTTTTCTCTCCTGCAGTTCTTGTCCCATCTGCACTGATCAGCAAGATGTTTGTGTCTCAACAGAAGTCATGTGGAAGCTGTCTGTGCTTCATGGCTCGGGGGAGTGGTGAAAAAGCAGCAGAGGACGACATTGCAGGACTGCCCAAGCTGATGTTTTGATGTCCGAAATGGAATACACAAATGGCAACATTGCCTCCCACTAAGCAACATGCAGCATGTCTCTTTGAAATGAATGGGAGCCCAGCAAGAGCCCACTATGGAAGGCACCAGCGGGCTAGTGTCTGCAATATCACCAACTACCATGATCTTAAGCAGTGTGCATTCATTTCAACAGGGCATACGTAGGAGACCTTCCCTGGGGGACTGTGCCCCACAGGTCAGATTCATTTCCCACCTGGCCACTCCCTAATCTGCTGCCTAAGGTGGCCACCGCACTTTGCTGTACAGTAGGGCCACCTCCGTTCCACTGGCAGTACACAACTCAACAATTAAGATGATGGCATGCAGGGGCAAGTTGGCCTGGAGGTGCACTCCAAACCCTGCCCACAGCAGTGGGAGCCAAGAGCAGCAGCAAAACGAATGCTGAGCTCTCTCACGTTGGTCAGTGCAGAGTGAGCTACGAGAAGACGGAAAGCGTGGCCCCAAGAAGAAAAGAACCAGTAGTAGCTGACAGAAGGAAACACAGCGAAAAGGTCTTGACAGTTTAATGGGGATTTGATGAGCTTCTGGGGCTTTGTAACAATTGCCCAAGCGTGACAGCGTTCTTTGAGACGCTGATGTGGTGACACAAAGGGAGGTTTTATAAGCGCACATTTCCCCTCAATAAAAAGCTGCCACTCTTGAGAGATCAGGGATTCTCCAACAAGTGCCTGAGCACCAGCACATGCGGGAAGAGCAACGCTCCCACACCTGTGCCACCACAGCCTCTCTTGCTTACCCCTTCAACATACAAAGCTGCCTCAAACAAGAGTCACATTGTTGGTCCGTCTAGGCCAGCACAGTCCACACTGACTGGCAGTGGGTCTGTAGCATTTCAGACAGAGAGGGATCTGAAAGGGACTTAGGCTTCAGGGCAGGCTTGAATTGCAGGTGGGCCAGAGAGAGAGCCTGGCCACCCCTGCCTTCCGGCTCAGCTTCAGCAGCCATGGCTTGGCTAAAACTGGGGCGTCTGGGAGTGGGACTTGTGAAAGTTATTATCTCTCCCCACCACCATCACTCAAAATCTCAAAGACATTGGAGAATATCCTGTCCCAGCAATACCGCAAAGGATTCATGAGGGCAGAATCCTACTACTGCTACAAAACACATGCTCAGGTGCTGTACAGGTCACAGAAAGCTGAGTTCCAGACAAACTAGAGGAGAGGCCAGGGTGGGAAACTGCCATGTGTGAAAGAGTAGCTGCAGACAGCTTGGAATGCCTCACCACATTTGCTTTGCATCGACTTCCCTTTGCTCCAAGACCCGCACGTGCAAAGCCAAATTAAACATTTACAGGGCTGTGTCTTCATCATATCCACTGCCCTGTTTTCCTTCCGAAGGCAGCCTGAAGTATCTTTAAGGTCACTCCTTTGGGCACCCATCAGGGCAACACTGTGGACACCACCCGTGTCCATAGTGGTCGTGCTCCAATTTCCAACCCAAATATAACACTTTAGAGAAGATGCCTCCGAGTCCCACCAGTCGTCACCCCCTCCCCAGGCTGGAGATGCAGCTTTTCAAAGCCTTTCCAAGTCCCCATGGCACAAAACCTTTGGTTTTATACTGCCCTTTGATTCGTGAGCATTCAGAACGTCTACCCCTCAAACGTTATGGGAAGTTGACTCAGAGTGGGATCCTTGCCAACACACATTGGCAGGCTGAAGAGGCGCAGGGTGAGAAAGAAAAATAAGAGATCTTATGTTTCTGAAATCAAAATGCGTGTGAACACAGAGTGTGCTCTGGGTCCTCAGCAAAGCCAGGTGGATTTGTGGGCCAAGGGTGCCCTCTAGGATGCTGAGCCAGTCTGAACTCTTAGCAGCTGACCCCCAGTCCAAATAGGGTCTGCTGGTTCCACAGAGGCTCACGAGATGCACCAGGCCCTGTACAACCCCTGCCTGCAGGCCAGGTCTCCAGCCAGAGCAACTCACTGTAAGTCATCTCGAATACCATGGCAAAGGAAGCCCATAAAGGAAATGAAAATTATGATAATCAAACTAATACTCACATTTTCAGGTATGCTGGGAAGGTTTCTGATGTCAGGCACAGTAAAGTAAGAGTGCTGCAGGGAACAGAAAGAACACCAAACTTGGCTTGGGCTGGGCTTCTTTTATACAACATCCAACATATTGCATTTATTTAACACATTTCTCTCCAACTCTCCTTGAAACGTAAAACATACATAGCTGACAATACTAATAACAACAAATGTGAGAAAGCAAAAAAATTACTCTCTCTTACCACCACCAATAAATTTTCCCCAAGTACAGCAAACCCCGCACGCAGCCCTGGAAAAAGACTTGTCAGGAGTGGGTAGGCAGACCCCTGCAGAACAGCTGGAGATACAGAACTACAGTTCCGTTTAGACCAGAGCAGCTATGTACAGCAGCAGCATTGCATCCAGCACAAGCAGCCCACGGCATTGCGGAAGCTTCAAATGTTGCACTGTGCTTTGATGAGGCTTCTTCCAAGCAGCAGAACCTGTCCTCTTTCTGTTGTTTATCTGATATTTCAGCACCTTGCGATCGGCATATGGACTGAAATCCCAGCAGCTTTGCTCAACTTGAGATGAATCAGGTACAACACAGCCCTTGCTTTCCAAACCTGTCACTGCATTAATGTGGTTGGAAAGGGACAGGATGCCAGAAAAGAGCGAAAGCACACTGAGAAAGGAGCTGCAAGTAGAGAACTAGGTGTGTGTGCATGAGCAATAAATCTCAGCTGGGCTCCATCACTTGGTGCACAAAGAGCCAGGCAGAGCAAGAAACCAAGAACAGCCTCCAACCTCTGCTTGGATACCCCTTTCCTGCTCCGCTGCCCATGAAATGTCCAAGCCAAAGAAAGGTCAAGAGCATTCCTTGCATGCACTGGTGCGTAACAGCCAAAACATCCCAACCTCTCATCCTGCCTGACAGATGAAGGCTTGTCCTCTGCATCAAGGAGAAAAGGTGCTTTCAAGTTTTCTGAGGGGCCTCCCACACCAACTGGTGACCTCACTGGGCTAAACAGCTCCTACCTGTTCACTGACATTATGGAGCAAAGTGATAAGAAGCTCTTTGGCGACTGCATGGGGGGAGGGTGGGAGACTGGCACAGAGAACTCCAAATGGAGCAGCAGGAGTTTCATCCTTGACAGATATCAGGGTTCAGGACTGCTTGGCAAAGCTCCGCTGAAATCTGTCCAAATTTTCCTTACCGAGACATGCTGTGCCATTTCTGAGGATGATGCAGCCAGACAGAAGCACCTCTGAGTTTCAGGGGCAGCTTGACACGGAGCAGCAGCAGAGGGCTAACTGCTAGCTTTCCAGGCTCATCTGGTTGGCCACTTCGATTAGGTGGACCTGGCCTTGGTTTAATTTGATGTTTTTGGAAAGGGCTACAAACACTCTTGGTCTAGCTCCAGCTAGAACCACAATAGCCAAGAGTGGAATCTTCATGCTCAAGGAATACACTTGGGTACCAGATGCCGGGGACAGACAAACCAGGGAGAAGTGTTGCCTCCATAGTTGTGGTCTCATGACCTTTCCTGAAAGCAGGAGGCTGAACCAGATGGAACCATCTTGGTCTGATCCAATGCCTGTTACTTACCACACTGAGATGCACAGATGTGCCAGGGTCAGGGACAGGCAGTTTATAAAGCGCTTCAAGAAGTTCATGCCAGTGGTTGTCCTAGAACATGAGAGATGAACGTTAGCCAGCTTTGGCAACATTACTGTGCTCCACCCTGAGCCCACGAGATGGGACGGACTCTCTGAACACCATTTCCTCCTTGGGAGCATGGGATTTGTAGTTTTCTCTGGCTCCCAAATGAAACTGGGAGGCAGAGGAAAACTTTAGAGTTGGCCAAAATCCTTCTGGGAGCCAGAGCCTCCTTGTCTGCCGCATTGCTTGGTTGCTTTTGATACACATAAGTTTTATGACTGCCTAAGGACAGAATGCTGAGAAAGGCTTTCATTTTAAGCTACATGGCTGCTCCCATAGCCCTATAATCAATTATGAGAGTTGGCTATATTCCAGCCACAAGCTAGCATGCCCAAGAGAACCACATTCAGATGGGAATAGAATCTAAACAGTCAGGGTTACCAGGGCAAGCACCAGGCCTAATTCTCATTCCACCTGTGCCCCTTACAAGCACCCCATATGGAGGTTCCCATGGCATGTTACAATTTGCAACGATTTGAGAGTTATGGGATTTTCAGCCATGTAAAGTTGGAATGAAGAAATAAAGTTCTTACTAAAACCAGTGGTCTGTAGAAATTCCTTGAGACGAGGTAGCAGCTGTGAGCGCTAGTATCTTCAGGATTATCTAAAGCAGAACCACAGGCAATAACTTCAAACTGACGTTTCAACCCTCGCTTGGGTTTTCTTCAGAGCAATAACACCAGTCTCAGCTGGTGGATGGTCTGTGCCTGGTGATGTGCTTAGCATCTTCATTCCAACTTTACGTGGCTGAAAATCCCATAACTCTCAAATCGTTACAAGCACCCCATAGTTTCCTCTATGTAAACAAAATACTGTAGTCATTCAGTCCTAGGGGAAATATTAAGCTAGGCATTTGGGAATGTAGGGTGGACGGAACTTCTCACCATCAACAATGAGAAGTGCAATGCATCCTCATATGCACCTCAGAGACATAGTGCACCCCAAGAGATTTTGCAGAGATAAAGTCCTCCTGTTCTCCCTCCCACACAGATGTGTATCATAATAAGAGGCATTTAACACACTTCTCAGAGCTAATTCAGATGTGAGGCCCCTATGAGTGTTTTCCATGTTTCTATTTAAACTGAGATAAGGTGGGGAGAGTTGGAACAACTGGATGACTTTCTATTCTGGCTGCAATGTGTGTGTAGGGGGATGGCAGCTGATTTCATTACTCACCTGTTGATTTCTTTTAGTTGCCAGATTTGGGATTTTTTTGTGAGTGGTGTTTTTATGAGTGTTATTTTTATTATTATAGTGTGTGTGCGTTATGTTTTATTATTATAGTGTGTCTGTGTATTGTTAAATTGGATGTGAACTGCAAGGGGGCTGTTCACATCCAATTAAACAATATGCACATACAGTAAAACCTTGGATTGAGAGTAACTTGGTTTGAGAGTGTTTTGCATAACAAACAAAAAAAATTAATATTTTTTAACTTGATTAACAAGCGATGTCTTGCATTACAAGTAGGTTTTGGAGACCAAGGAGCAGCTGCTCCGGGCGTGGGGCGCTACGCTCAGGCTCCACCACTGAACAGCTGCCTTCTCACGCCGCCCTCACGATCGTGCATAGAAGGAAAGGTGCATGGAGGCAGCCCTGTGAGGAAAGGCGCCGGTGAGGCCCGTCACGCCTCTGCAAGTAGTCTCTCTCGCTGCGGGATTGTGGGTAATCGTCTCCGAGTCTCAGTCCAGTGAGCCAACAGATAGCAGTGATCCTGTTAGTGATAGACTTCCTACACAATAATGTCCTACACCTACACAATAACGTTCGTGATAGACGTCCTACACTCCTCCTTATCTCCTCTCTCTTGTCTCCCTCACACCAGCCACGATTCTTTTCAAAGGTAAAGTGCAGGTTAATTTGTTTTATTTTGACTTTATACTGTATTTTGTATTACTGTAATCATTTTTATATGATTAAATGGTTGTGGAACGAATCATCTGAGTTTCCATTATTTCTTATGGGGAAATTCGCTTTGATATATGAGTGCTTTGGATTACAAGCACATTTCCGGAACGAATTATGCTGGCAATCCAAGGTTTTATTGTACTATAATAATAATAAAAATACATGTAGAGGCTGAAAGGCAAGATAGAAATCCCTAGAGCAAATAAATACATAATGGTTCTGTTACACATTAATATATATAATGAGCTACTTTAGGGAGCCCGGGCAAAAAATGGGACACATGGTCACTTAAAAATAGCTAACTCAACCAACAAGTTTTTCTTCCATATAAACTGCAGATTACTGTTCCTCAAGTCTGATACTGGAGGGTACCACTGAAGCCAACCCTGCCTTTTACTATCCCCACTTTGTATTTTCAAAGGTGTCAGATCTGGAGATCTCTTGTGCAAGTGACATCCTGTCCCCCTGGCTAGAATAAGTCACGTCTGAACCAAGTTGAAGGTTTGCTTGTTGACAAAACTTTACAGGCCAGCAGGCTCGCTCACTCGCTCAAAGGTGGATGCTTAGAAACTGGGAGAATTCAGCAGGATTACCTGGCCCTTCGCTGTGTAGTCTGCCAAGATGTTGAGCAGCTTATAAAAGACTTCAAACCACGGCAGATAACTAAAAGGGAAAAAAATACACACCCAGGTTTTATTTAAAAAAAAAAAAAACTAGCAGCACATCTTATACATGTTTACTCAGATGTAAGTCCCACCATGCTCAATGGGGCTTACTTCAAGGTAAGTGTGTGTACAGGGTATAAGCAGTTTTGCTTTCCACAATTTCCTTAAGACAAAACTTCTGCAATCACCTTCAAAGAGGCATTGGAGGCAATTCCTTCTCTCTCTCCTTTATGTTACTGGTTAACATGCAGCTGAACGATCAGGTATGAAAACAAGACAAGGATATATGTGTGGTTGCACGGTGTGGAGGGCCTGCAGTCTAGATCGTCCAGTTGGCTGTGGGGTAGGAGGTGGCACTCTTGCAAGCCTGCCCACCCTGCAAGCTGCTCCTGTGTGGCATGGGGACTCCTGTCCTCCTTGCACAGTAGCGCAAGCCGACTCCTGGCTGCCAGGTGGCCAAACGGAGCCCTAACCACTCTTACTCTCTAAGAAAACCCCTGAGTACAGGGCAGAGATGAGGAAGGAAGAAGAAAGGAGACCAGAGGAAAAAAGTAGAAAAAACATTCTGAGCCAGGAGCTCAGCAATACTTGACCCTACACCTGCAGAAAGGCAGGACCAATCTGGGGGTGGGATGCCCTCTGAGAAGGAGACGACTTCATCAAATGATTGGCCCTGCCTCCTGGTAGAGGGAGTGGCATTTCCAAAGGGTCAGAAATGCCCCTTACTCTACCAGAGAACCAAGGGTTGCTGCTGCTGCTGCTGCTGTGTGCTACAGGTTCAGGTTGGTGGGGTTTTGCAGCAAGCTTCCTTGGCATGGGCTTTGGGTTACAAAAATCTGCCAGGAATTCCCTTAGAGTGGCAACAGCAGACAAGGGCCATGAGAAGGCCTGCTCCACTTCTTATCAGGGCAAATGGAGCATCTAACCATATCCAAGTGACAGGGTTAAGACTCCTCCACAGCCAGGCTGCTTCCGTGGGCCGCAGAAGAGTCAGTGCTCCACCAGTCGAGTTGCAGTAATAAATGAAGTGCAAAGCAGCAAACGTGACACGGGACGGGAGCACAGTTCTGCAGGTCACTTCTGCCTGCAGCTTGCAAACGCTACCATAAAACTTAAGTAGCTTATCAGCCCTGCATTGATAAGGAACTTAACTCTTCACTGTTCTATGACAGCATTATCATATCTGTTAATATGTTCCAAGCCACTCTGGAGCCGGTTGGCCACTAGCCAGCTGAAAGGCTATTGCCACTTGCAAATGGCATTTCTGAGCTTGGCATTAAAAAAATATGAACCTTTCAGGAAGATCAGAGGGTCAATAAAATGTTCTGCTTTCCAATTTAAGTCTTGTAAAGCTTGGGGAGTTAGAGCTGCCCACAAGAGCACCCAGAAAGAAAGCGGCCTCTGGAACAAAAGCCTTGTAAAGAGATGAAAAGGGGAGTTTGGTAAATATACTCAAGCAGGAAAGGAAGTGTGACTGAGGGACTTAGGGCTTCTGTGGACATGTGTGCACAACATCTGTGCAAGGACTTGCTTAAGTAGTCCAAGACCCATTTTCAGTAGGGATTCCAGATTCAGTTCCAGTCAAGTTCATATTTTAACTCTCCAGTTCAGACACTTTGAGTCAGGTTAGACGTATTTCATTCCTAATATCAAACACTTCTGCTTGCAACCTCACTCTAGAAAATGAGTAACTATTTCATTTGAGGAAAAATATTTTAACTGTTTATTTTGATTTTTACAAACAGAATGCACTATATGGACTACTTTTTTTACGGTACAATCCTAAACTTCCCTTAGGCCAGCGCAGCGACCTCTGGGCCGGCCTAGGGTGTTGCAAACTTGCCATAAAGCACATTTGTGGCATCCAGAGAGTAGGTAGCGTTGGTGGGGAGGCCTGCTGAACCCAGGATGACGTGTGCCAGAGCACGTCAGTACCGCACGTCAGTAAGTGGCCCAGGGGTGGAGGGAGGGCGGATCGAGGCCAGGGGGGCGGGATCGGCAGCGCTCATGCATACCATATCCTATCCCCCTTCCTGGGCATTTTCCCCTTACACAGGTACCCCGGACGTGCGCCAGCAAACAAGCTGGCGTGGATCTGAGGAGGCCCGTTGGGGAGGCTGGGGCTTTACCTAGGGTACGGGGACAAATGTCCCCTTACCCCAAGGAAACCTCTGGCCCCTCCCCTTCCAGCACTGGATGCGGCGTGGGCCGTGCGGCCCCGCTGCACTGGTGCTGGATAGGATTGGAGAATTCCAGGTTTTCAGGGTCTGTGCTTTACCCTGGCAGCCTGTGCTGTAGCAGAAGATGAAAGCACCTCTGGGCACTCACAAAGTGTGTTTCCATCAGTGATGCATGGCTGGAACAAAGGTACCCAGTGACCAGGCAGGCGTGAGGGCTGGCACCTCTTGTGCGAGGTACTTTCTCTCCGCTTAGCCCACTTACCTGCTGTTCCCATGCCTGCCGTTCCCATCAGTCTCATCCCAGTTCACACCATGCCATTCCTGGCCCAGCACGATACTCAGAACAACAGTGGCATTCTTGCGGGATTTCTGATTGCAAAGCAAACTGTCAGAGCACCACAGGGAATCCACACACTCAGTATTTTATCATCTGAGGTGGCATCGATGCAAGGCAGCCCCCCAGGCACCCTGGGTACCTGGGGAATAGAATTGGATCTCGCATTTACGAAGGACATACAACCTTCAGGAAATTGGGAACTTTGCCATTTCAAACAGGCGGTTTTATTAACAAAATATTGGCAGGCACAGGACTAAAGCCAGTACGCTTCCTGAAAGGTTTGGACACCCAGCTGATGGTTCTCTCTCTGGTCTAAGTACCAAACGCACGAGGGAGCGCCTTTGGGGACCTGAGCTCCGTTTGCTAAGCAACCGTGTACCAGCTCTCTTTTTACTCTCAACAGGCTCTCGCAACCGCCAGAGAGCTCCCAGGGGAGGCCTGTGTTGCCCCTCTGCATCTGGGGAGAGAAGGCAGCAGGCATTCTGCCTTGAGCAGCTATCTGGAAACACAGCCAATTTCAATGCAGCTTCTTTGCTCTAAGCCAGAACACAAGTGGAGAGAGGGGAAATCAAGCCCAAATTGTTCAAAGCAACTCTGTTAGTTGCACCTGGGCAACTCTGTTAGTTGCACCCGGGCAACTCTGTTAGTTGCACCCAGGCAATGCAGTTGCCCCTCAATAGGACGCCACCGCCTCTGGGAAAAAATGGTTCTACAACAGGCAAGTTGTTAAGCTGAAGGAGAGGCAAAAGAAAGACTGAAGGCTCAGAACTGAACACGGGGCTTTAGCAACCAGGAAAAAATGGAAGTCATGAGCACACATCCACTCTCACGTCAGTACAAGAGAACACTCTCCCACAAGCCTAGCACTTGGCACTCAGCAACCTGCACAGGTCTAAGTGTGCTCCTTCAGTCATTAAAATATCGATCACGTCTTTGTGCCCTGCCCGCCCTCCCTCCCAGGAGCTCAGGCGGACTTGCATGGAGAAACCCACTTTGAGCTGGAGGTCAAACCAACACAGGATCTCATGACTAAGCAACTTGTGGGCTTCTGTGGTCTGGTTTTATCATGTGCTTACGAATCATCCTGAGAAGGTGGCAGAAGGTGCACTATGCGAACATATATTAAATGCATGTCATAATTTTTTTTTACCCCATCTCCCTGGGCAAGGCCTACCCTCAGCTGGCCCAGACAAGCATCCATAAACTATCATTAACCATATGACTCAGGCACCACCATGACAACTGTGCGTTTGTCACAATTCCACAGGAAAACAAGTGGAACATGGAACTGTCTGCAGGACTATTAGATGTCCCGACAGCAGCAGGTTTCTCTTCTTTTAAAGTACGTTTCTAGATCTTAAGGGTGCAAATATACATGCCATGCTTCCCGAGGTTTCAGGAGGCTTCCAGACATCAGGGCTTGTGACTTCTGGTGTCCTGGAAACTACCTTGCCCCTCTGCAGGACCAACAAAGTCAAATCGAGAATACAGTACTACAAACCATGGGGGGGGGGGGAATCATGCAAAAGTTAAAAGCGAGAAATTCTGATAATCTGTTCAAATTCACCCCATTTATACAGGTAACAGATCCCCAACCACATTTCTTCAGGCAGAATTTTCATTCTTATAGCAAACACAGCCCCGGGCAAAGAGGTCACCTGGAGGGTGCTCCGAGGAAACACAAGCAAACTCCTCCTCTCCTTGTCACCCTGATAATCCACTGGGATGCACAGAGACCAGCTCTCCCTTGGATTCCAGTGCTGAAGCAACATCCCCCCAAGGAAGACAGAGCCTTGCAGCACTCCCAGGTACTGTACATTGAGCAGTCTCGCAGGATGCCCCTCTGAGCTCTACTCCCTGTTAAAACGGATGCTGAAATGGATCACCCAGTCCTAACCAGTGGCAAGTAAAAAGTGCTGCATCTGGTCAGATGGGTCTCCCCCAGGTGCCATGCTGATACCTTTCACAGCACAAGGCCCTGCTCTGGCTGACCTTCATTGCATCAGCCATTGGAAGTCTCTCTTTACTTCCTCCTGCCTGCACACTAGCTAACAACCTTTTCTCAAAGTCCCACTTAACTTCTACCAGCTGACCTGAAGAGAGACGTGAATTTATCTTGGGACAGCCGACCTGTCAGATCTATTTTGCATTTCTCCTTTTCAGAACACAGAGACTGAATTTATAACCCCAGCACCCTGCATCACATGGAACCGAAGCACAAAAAAAGCCCCAACAAGTAGCACGATCAGGGATTTATGGCGCATGGCTTGCTCATATTTAATTTGTAACCAAACACTTCCCCTTCCTCTTAGCTGCCTCAGAACTTCTGATTAACTCTTGTTTTCACAGGTCAGAGGTTAAACAGAGGAAGGGAAGTGCTCCATGCTGAAATAGCCCAGAGCTCCACTACAAAAGTGAAGGGGGGGGAGGGGACAATCCTGGCTCAAGACGCATTAACATAAGTGATAGGCTGGAGATTGTTCCAGACAGTTGAAGTTCAAAGACTCCAGGAATCATAAATCAGAGCGTTGTTGGAGAACAAACCAACCATCTACCAGCTTACCCGCCTAGGGATGCTGCTCTCTCCCCTGTGCTATAGAGGTAGCTTCCCTTTGCAGGATGGGACAACACTGTCCAGAAGTTACGAGAAGCCAAAATGCAGTCACCTCTGCTTGGCCCACTCGGCAAGCCCCTTGGGGCAGTTTCTCTCTCCCTCGGTGAGGAAGCCAGTCACAAAGCAGGAGCCAGGCCTGTCTGATGGAAGCCTGCTTGTTTGTCTTTTGAGAGTGGGCACCAAACCCCTGCGCTTTTTATATGATCTAGTTAAGCAGAGCAAAGGCAGGCTATGTGGGACTCACACTGCTTCATTCAGTAGCTCATGTGGGGCTGCTGGTTTTACAACTTCCAGAAGGGTAGCTTTGTTTGTCGAGTGGCTGTTTTGGTTTCTGTTACAGCAGGCCAGGAGCTCTGTGGCACCTCCAAGGCTAGCAACCTGATGGAGGCAGGAGCTTTGGCAGGCAAAACCCCATTCTCCATGAAAAGCACAAAAGAGAAAAGCACATTTGGGGAAATACAGCTTTCTGTATAGAAGTTCACAAACGTAATACATTTGCTTGCCTTTCAAGGGCCACTGCTAGGCTGCAGTTTTATCTGGGCACAGGATACGGAAGAATACAGAGCCTGGTGGGAGGGGGCCATGTTGCTGCCCATTTGACAAAGCCGAGACCAAGCCACCGCCAAGGCGATTGCTGCTGTTCCACAGATGAAAATGCTGTACTGCAGCCAAGAGAGCTTCCGGCCGTTTCTCCCCCCTTTGCACTCCACCAGTCATGCTTGCCACATGGGAAGGAAGGATCCCCACTTCATCAAGGCCACACATTTTTCTGCCTACCAGGAGGAGGAGTAAGGAAGGATCCAGGTAAAGAAGATATTAAAACAGAGTCTGTTTCATCTCTAGCCAACTGGAAAAGGAAAGATAGAGGCAGAGAGTTGGCAATAGAGCTGTTCGGAAATGACAGACTGACTAAAGCTACGATACACAAACATCATGAAGTCTTTCCCACCAGGCTGGAACCTCTCAAGCTCACTATACCAAAGAGGGAATATTAATAGTAAAGGAACACGTTAAAAGAAAGTCTTAAGAGTCAACTGTTCTGGGTTGCATGTGGTCGAACAAGCTGGAACTTATACAGACAAGACTGAGCTTCTGTGGGTTGGGGTCTGGCTGAAAGCATTCGACGTCTCTCAGGCAGGGTTACACTTCCCCTCTAAAAGATCAGGGACACAACTTGGCAGGCAGAGGGAATTCCGGACTCTGGAGCTAGCCTAGGGGCTTCATGTGGTGGCTGTGGTCAGGAGGGCCTCTAACCATAGATGACAGACTTGGCTTCACTTACTTCATTTCGGTCCATTTTTTCCTGGATGATCTTCTGTCCTGGCCTGAACCCTTAGACTGGCATCTAAGGCCCTGATCTCTGGCCTGCCTTTCACTGAGTTCTCACTAGCGGATACCAGAGACAGTGCCTCCACTGAAGGCTCTCCTTGGGGATACCATTTTTAAGCTGTGCTAAGATGCTCTAATCAGTGGGACTCTTGGTTATCTGCTGCTGCTCTTGGACTGCAGTGGTGGTTTTACCTCATTCTGGATTCAGTTCTCTGCCTTGGGGAGCTTTTCTTGGTGAGAAAAGCTGGACTTTCACTCCTGAAAGTCAACACCCACCCATTAGGCTGCCACCTTGGAGCACCCAAGTAAGTTCTGTCCACAGAAGCTCTCCAATTACAAGACACCCAAGTAAAGACTCAAGGAGAAAACAAATAGTCCACACCATCAACTGGGCCTCCGTGAAGAGGAAGAGCTGTGAAGACACAAAGCAGTGGAGTCCAGCTCCCGATCCACAGAGCAGGGTATTGCCAACACTGACTAGCAGCAGCTCTCCAGGGTTTTTGGCAGAGAAGGGTCTTTCTCAGGTTCCCGATGCATCTCTGTGGTTCTTGCCAAACAGCCTGTCACTCTCAACAGGCTTACAAATATGAGCAAGTGACAGAGAAAGGAAAGGTGGCTCAGGGTGGAGATTAAAGCAGGTATCGCTGAGAACCTGGAAAAACTAGACTGCAGAGATCCCCTGCTCCACAGGTGTGGAAAAAATCAGCCAAGACTTCAGCAGCCAGAATTTTTTTTAATTGACTGGGAAAATATATACTTGGCTACTGCAAAGGGTGTAAACTTAGCAATTACCTGGAGAATTATTCCAGCCACATACAATGGCCCTGGGGGGGTTACCAGAAATGTCCTTTATAATTATCCTTACAGACTGTATCAGGGGAGCTGGGGTGGGAGGACTCCATTTCAAAAGAGCGAACTGAAAGCAAAATAAAAAAATACAGAAAATCTAAATGTGGATCATAAATGTGTCAGCAGCATTTTAAGATACTCCTCCATGAATGACTCTTTCAAGCTCAAAACTGCAAATTACTCCATATGCTTTGCTGGCTGAAGGTATGTGACCCATTATTCTTCGTTAACTAATTGGACCAGACTTAATCCACCAAGATTTAGTACATGCAAATAAGAATAAGGAGAGCCACAGCAACAAAAATCTGAACACCTGTCATTTGGGCCAAAGCAATGGAGCTCACACATGATCTTTTATAAATGTCCAAGATTAAGTTTTATTGGGCTAAAGTACAACAGCTCCCGCCAGCCACAAATTAAAACACTTTAAGTGCTGGCAAAACAAGGAGCTGGGCAAACCCCTGCAGCTTAGCTACTGGGTCACAGAGCACAGGCAGGCAGGAGGCCTCTGGGTCAGAAAGCTCCAGGGTGCACCTCCTTGGGTCAACCAACTGCACAACCATCTGGGGGACGACGACAGACACACAGCCAGATCCAGCAGACATGGTTCACCCAGCTAAAATATGGTGCATTCTGACCTGGCTCATGGCCAAGGGGTGACTCAGTGGCTTCCCTAGACACCCAGGAACTACTACTATCTGGCCAAGGCAAGCATCTGCAGAAACCAAAAAGGGGGAAATCCTCCATGATTCAACATTCTAAATGTGGAATATCCCACAGGGAACTCCAGGCATCTTTCTGAACACCAGCTGTCAGGGATCCACAGGAACAAAAAGGAAAAAGCAGCCACCCCATGCCCAGCTTGTACATTTCTATAGGCATCCGGCTGCCACTCTCAGGACAGAAGACTGTATGAGGAAGGCCAGCATGCGGTCACGCCACACAAGGTCTAATCCAAGTCAGAGTTCACCAGGGAATGCTCCAATGTGAAATGGAACAGCTGCTTTGTGTTTGGAGCATGGGGGGGGGGGAGGAATGCCTCCCTTCTTTCTGCACCCTCCCTCTTCAGAGATAAGGCAGAGATCCGCTCACACACTTAAAATGTAGTTTTGCACAGAGGCAAAAGGAGAGAAAGTGCTTACTTATTACACTGCTTTCTACAGGACTTTGGGTCACTCTGACATCATACTTCTGCAATACATGAGGCATCAAGCGCATGGGGGGGGAGGCACCACGAGCTGTGTCAGTGACACAGCTGGGCCACTGGTGGCTGCCGGCAGCACTCCACACGTGAGCCTGGGCAGAATCCAAAGGAAACATAACAGCCAGTCACATAGAACAGCCGGGGGGACACGGGACCATCCAAAGCCAGAACAGTCCAATGAGGGACTCTGAGAGCAGGCAAGAGGGAACAGGGCTGTGTGAAGCATCAGGCTCTGTGAACGGCAGGCAAGCTAAAGCCTTTGTACAGGGCAGGTCCAGTGTTGCCATGAGGAGCTGGGCCTTCTGATGCTTCCAGCTTCTCTCTGCCGTCCAGGCTGTGTCAGGGCCCCCAATTCAAGAATGGAACCCTCTGTGCAGCTGCCTGCCTCCATATGTCCAGACACATGGGAACTGCCCTGTGGCTCAGCGGGAATTTGCAAGCAGAGAGTCCCAGGCTCAATGTCGTGCATCTTCAGCTCAAAGGAACCTGGGCTGAGAAAACCTCTCTCTCTCTGTGCCAGAGACGTTGAGGAGCTACTGCTGCTGCTGCCGCTGCCGCCGCCACCACCACAAGCCAGGGCAGTGCATTGTGGTCGAGAGTAAGCCTTTGGCCTGACTAGCATAAAAGGGCTTCTTCCTACGCTTATGCAGGGAGATGACCTGCATCAAGACAAGAGTGTTACACGAAAGCACATCCTTGGAAAGAATGCAAAACTATTTCACCTTTACACACACACACACACACACACACACACACACACACACACAATACAGAGCACAAGAAAGCACTCATGGCATGGCTGAATGAGAAACAAAATTTAAATATTAGCTAAGGCGGGGAGAGCAGAGAGAAAAGTGTCTCTCCCCACACACACCCCCAAACCAGGAGCAGCTGTTTCTTCTCACATCGAGACATTCCTAATGAGTTGGAGGTTTGTATAATAAATACCCTTCCCTTTGAAATGTGAAGATTCCACCATTAACATCCCTTTGATTTTTTTGCTTTAAAAAAAGAGCAGCTCATTAGAATGGCAGAGCGGCAGGCCGGGACTCTGCTCAACTGCAGCGGCTCTCTCCCAGTACCAAGCGCTCCCAAGGTCAGGAGTAATGAAGGCCTGGGTGCAAAAATGCCTCCTGGGTGGGAGACGGCTGCCTTGCCAAGGGTGTGGGGGGGGGGGAAGAAGAGGTTAACCACTCGGACCGCCTGGGAATCACAAGTCCAGCCCAAGGAGAAATGTGCAAATCCTGGAGTGTCTCATTTTGCAAGATGGAGAAAGATCAATTCCGCTGGTTTATTACTGGAAAGGAGAGCAGCAGCTCGGAGAATCTCACTGAGAGGAAAAGCATCACTAAAATAACGAACAGGAGTTTGGGGCGGAGCTGCATTTTTATTCATGAAATCTACAGTGCAGAGAATATGCAGGCAGTGTTGCTCCCTCCAAATGTACCAGACAGATGCTACAACAAGGCAGAACAATTTTGGGGTTTGGAGGGAGGCAGAGCTCTCGACACAACAATATTATTGAGCATCCTGCAATGTGAACAGGTCAACACAAAACCCTATATGATATTTACAAAGTCTCCAGCAGATCAGGCAGACTTTAAACTATTCACCTTTGGTGCACAGGGAGGAAAATACTCTACACACTGTTGGAAAACAAACATGCATCGAAATCTTTTTTGTGAGCCCTTTGGAGACAGGGAACCATTTCTTTGTTTATTCTGCTACGCAAACCACTGTGCAAACATTTTGGTTGAAAAGCCATATATAAAACTACTTAGTACTATTAATAGTTTTGCTGCCCTATTTGCAAAATGGCACCTGTCTCACACACATCATTACTTGGCCAAACCTGAATGGCTTGGGTCATGTTGCAACAGCATCCACTTCACTGCATGTTCTCAGATTGGCTGGGATAGCCCGTGCTGTTAGCCCAGGAAGCAGCCTAGGGGAGAATTCTCCCATTTTGTAGGGAGGGAATATTTCCACTCTCTAAACTCGAGACTACTGGCCCCTCCTCAAAAGCAAAACTGGAGAATACTGCGCACAGGTCTCGACTCCAATGTAACATCAAGATTTTGGAAGATAGAGGGCAGACTCTTCTCCCTCTCGCCTCTCCCACACTTCCCCTGACTTTCCTCGTGACAGAGAGGCAATTATGAGGTCCTCAAAAGTACACTGGGTCAAGCAGCATCTCAAGACATTTACCAGCATGAATGGGAGATGGAGAGGAAAGACTGAATCTCACCTTTTTTGGCACCTGCAAGGAATTGCTTGCGCCCCAATTCCCAGGTCATCCACTTGTAGATGAGCCAAGCTCATCCAGTCCCTTGCCAACCCCGCCTACCACAGAACACGCACACACATCTTTTGCAACTCAACCCATCGCTGCCTGCTCCCTCTTCTGCCCCTTGGTCCATTACAACGATGCATTCTCACACTTGCAAGCTTTAATAACACACACGGATGCGCACGCATCACCATAGCAACAAGCGTGCATGCTGATGAGACGCAGGCTGGCGTACCACAGAACTAGCCAAGAGGTTTCTCGGGAGGGGAGCCCTCATTGTTCCATTTCTGCGACATGGGTAATGCAAGTACGGTCACTACAATCGGAACCAGATTCGTTAGGGGGAAAATGGCCTTTACACGCAGCTGCCTGTCGTTCTTTGAAGGGAGAGGCCCCCCAACGCCTTTGCCTCCTGGCTTTCATGGCCTCCGTCAATTTCATCACCAAGTCCTTTGAGGGAGGCCCCGTTGATCTTTCCACGCAGCTCAGTTTGTTTAGTTGCAGAGTCCCGAGAGGTTCTCCACAAACTTCTATCTTTCAAGCAGGCGACCCCAGAGGCTGCCATCAAAGGAGAAGGCACGACCCCCAGATTTTAACAGAACTTGGCCCAGAACAAGAGCCGAGGCATCTCTTCTCATGTGCCCTGCTTGAAAAAAAAGAGCATACAAGAAAGACGATAAAAGCAGCACCTCACACGTGAGCATTTCCATGACAATGAGAGGAAGTCTCCCATACGCGAGACGGGCCTCCTCCAAGGGAGATGTTTGAGCTAAGCTCCCTTTGCGGGTCCAGAGGCCGATCCAGGGCAGGATGGCCCGCTCCCCACCTGTCTTGGAGAACAGCTCCTCTCCTGTGGGCCTGCCGGCCACTTGAGATCCAGCGCAGTGCAGCAGTCACTTTCACTGGGCCAGTTGCTCCCTCTCAGCCTCGCATGCCTCATGCAGTTGTTGAAAGAATAAAATGGGGGGAGGGGCACCACGTATGGGATATAAGGGAAGGACAGAAATGCAACAGAACAACAGCGTGGGATTGCTGATGCCCCAAGACACTACCTCTTGTCATAACCACGCATGCATGAGGTGCAACCAGTGTTCATTAAGACGAGACATATCCCCTTCTGTACACTCAGATCAATACTAGAAGTCCTGCTCCATGTCTGCCACTGTCAGAGGCTCAGCAGCTCGCTACTAGGGTAGGGCCTTTTTTGATCCTGGCACCTGGTCCTCCCCCCAGGGAAGCTCGCCTGACCCCAGCACAGCTCAGCTTTCAGCACCTGACAAAGACCCGGCTTCTGTGGAAGACTCTCGGTGATGGCTGATTGCCTTTGTGGCTGCTGTGGGTTCCTCTGGTTTGGACAGCTCTCTGAGTCAGGTTTGTAATCTTCTTTATAATTTTAGGAACGTTTCTATTTGCCTTAAAATTATTTTCTAGAGAAAGATGAAATATATAGATTTTACAATAAAAGACTTGCAGCCCATTTTCACTCGGTGCGCCAGAGGACGGTGGGCAAGTTGCTTGTGTTATGATGGCAATTGAACCTGGGACAACCAGAGAGGGGGGCAGGCAGAGCACCACCAGCAGGGAAATAGGAGGGAGAGATTCTGGGGACTCGAGAGGGTCCACTGTCCCCACCCTGTTGAGGAAAATCACCTCTCTCAAAAGAGGGGCGTGCAGAGCCAACATCTCCCGAGCAAAAGGAAGATGGCAGACGAGAGAGAGAGGAAAGCTGGCAGTGGCATTCTGCTCAGTTGGGCTAAGTAAACCAACAGCAACAACCCTGGGGGTGCCAGCCCCTGCTTTGCATGTAATCCTGGCAGCATCTCCAGATAGGGCTGGAAAAGACTCCTGGCTGAAACTGTGGAGAACTGTTGCCGGTCAGTGCTTGACAATGCGGAGCTACATGGATCAAGGGTCTGATTCAGCAAAAGGCAGCTCCATTCACAGGTACTCTTCCTCCACTTGCCTCACACACTGAGAAGTGGTTCAAAAAAGCATAATAGAAACCACCATTTTGAGAACTCCCCACAAAATTACCAGGGATGGGGACTCGAGTCAAATGACTCGACTCGCAAGTGCGACTGAGTCACTTTTTCTCTGACTCGTACTCGTGACCCACTGACTCGCACTCGTACTCGTGACCCACTGGACTCGCACTCGTACTTGTGACCCACGGGACTCGCACTCGTGGGGGTAATGACTTGCCATTTCCAAGTCATTTTTCAAGTCATAGGGGAAGCCAAGTGGGTACTTTAAAAGCCTCAGAGGTCCCCACACAGACACCCACCCACCCCATTTTCAGGGAAAAAAGCCATTTTCCCCAAAGTGACTCGACTTGTGACTTGTGGTTTTTGGCCTTACTCGTACTCGACTCGCACTCGTGCAAAAATGACTCGCAATTGACTCGTACTTGCCCAAATATTTTGGCACTGACTCGCACTCGTACAAAAATGACTCGTACTCGCACTCGTGACCTAGTTACTTAGATACATCCCTGAAAATTACATTCATGCCCTCAAACCCCCCCCCCATGAAAAAGTGCTCCGTGCAGAGCAGGCACTGCTCAACAGCCAAGTGGAAGAGCTACTTAGCTCAGCAGTGGGGCACAAGCTTTGCACCCAGAAGGTCCCAGTGCATCCCCACTATCTCCAGTTGGGAAAAGACCTCGGAAAATAAGTTGGTGAACAACTGCCAGTCAGAGCAACACCACACAGGCCTGGATGGGACAGGTGGCCAACGCCATCCCTAGAAAAACAGCAGCATACAGTACAGAGAGCACAAGAGTGATCACAGCCTCGACCTCCCCAGTCTCTTTTCATGTCCCCACAGACCAATGACGTCGTTGTAAAGACGCGCGCGGGGTGGGCCGTCGGGGGTGACGCGCGCACCCCTGAGGGGAGAGCGGGGAGGCCCAGTACTTACAGGTTGCCACCGGCCTTGGTTGGGCCCTCCCGCCCTCCCGTGTCCGTTTGGCTCAGAAATGAGCCGAAAACGGCACGGGGGGGGGGGGTTCTGCGCCTGCGCGTCACGTCACGAGCGGGGGCGCCGCCGCGTCGCTCCCACCCGCGGGGGCGTAGCAACGCCAGTGCCAATGACCCAAGCTTGCAAGTCAGGATCTATGTAAACATATTTCTTCTTCCCCAGGCTGCATGTCTGGCCACCTCTAGGGCTCTTCCCCCCAGCCCTGCCCCTCTTTTTCAAACAAAAGTTCAAAGTCCTTCTTTGCCACACCCATCATGCAGACAGCTGGGTATCACCTGACACTCTCTGTGCAATGTTGCGAACAGATAAAGGAAGGATGAGAGCAGTGATATCCTCTTTTGCTCCAGGATCCTCCACTTAAGATCCTGCTGCAGCCTGGCAAGACCCCCCAAATACACAGTCTCCGCAAGGAAAGCTCTTGGGGGTGGAAACTGAAGCTCCTCTGCAGCAGAAAACAGGTCCCCCCCCCCCCGACTGTGAGGGACTTTTGAAGCTTAGGCAGTTCCTCTCCATGCTGTGAACCAGCAGGTAGGTACGTTCCTTTCAGTGTACATCGAAGCGACACTGGGGGGGGGAGCTCAGCCTAAGATTGCCGATTAGCTCCCAAAGCATTTCAGGTTGTAGGATGTGGGGGAGAAAGGAGTGTGGTTTTACAATTCCTCCAAGCTCTGTTAACGTCCACGAAAATAGGTGGGAGCCCCTATAAACTGCAGGGCACAGTGGAGCAGCCTCCCTCCACCCTCCATAGCCAGACCTGTAAAAGCTCTTTTAATTTTCTTGGCCTGGAAGTAAAAGGAGGCTGTTCTAAGGCAAACATGGCGGAGGAGGAAGGATGGGGGGGCTGGCAACACCTAATAAAGGTAGAGACAGCGGACTCGAAATGAAAGTCTGTTTGCATTTACCAAGCAAAAACACTGGCTATTAAGAGTACAAAGACAGCACTAATAAAGGCAAGTAAGGGCAGCCCTCCGGCAAAAGAGGGGAGGTCAGGCACACATTTGGCAGGAAAGCGGAGACGCTGAGGTTAGCTCAATGTGGTTGACAGAGGAGAAGCGAGATTTATCAAGTGCAACCGGACTGTCTTGGGCTTCGGAAGCAAAAGAGTGATTGGATTCCACTGCGTGCCAGGAGGAAGACTTTGAACAGATTTTTACGGCCTGGCCCAGACTGAGGGAATGCGCAGAAGCTCCTGGGAGCCTCACAAGCCCCTTCCTCAGTAGGAAGGGAGCTCACCCCATACGCCTTCCACCACCCAGGCTAAGTCTCTCTCTCCCAGTTGCCCCCTCACCTTTCCCCTTTTCCTTACATGAACAGCAGCCCTGGAACATCAGACCAGGGCCCTTCACGTTCAGACAGCCACTTCCCACAGTGCCAGTCACGTTTGTATCTACCAGTGCCTTCGTTCAGCTGCTCAGTTTTCTTACACAATACCTTGAAGGAAATCTGGTAACTGGGGGGGGGGGGCGGCGGCTAGGGGTCAAGAGTAGTACCAACATAGCTGGGTGCGCCTTTGATTCCTCCATGGCATCTAACCTCAAAGCAAGAGTGATGAACAGGTGCCCCACATTCCACTGAACCCCAAACTCAGCCCCCCCCCCAAGCTGGGGGGAGACACACAAGTCCATGACCAGCCACAGGGACTCAACAAGAAACAAACTGGATCAGGACGTCTCCTGCATGTGGTTAATTCAACCTCCGGCCCACAAGAGGACCATCAAACACTCACTGGGGAAACTTATTCACCTCCCTCTGGTTGAGTAGAAAGGACTTGCCAGCCACCACAAAGATTGTAGGGAAAAAAATATGAGAACTCCAGAAGCAGTCAGAACCCCAGGATATTAAAAAAAATACAAAACCAAGAAGAGCCGGAACAAAATTTTAACAGCTCCAGAGGCCAAGCAACTGCAGCTTGTCACCTTGCTGCATATGCTCCACATTGTTCAGGCACGATGCCTCCTTTGCGGGGATGAAAAGCAAGGCTCATACCTGCAGGCAGTCTGAGGGGAGGCCACAGCTCAGTGGAAGAGCCTCTGGCAGCATCTCCAGGAAGGAGAATGAGGGAAGGCCCTTCTCGGTCCGAAGCCCTGGAAATGGAGGGGGACCAAGTGCCCAACTCCCACGTTCACACATTCAGAGGCTCAGGAGTCCACCACAGCAGAAAGAGGCCTTCTTGACCAGAGTGCAGCAAGTCTCTCTGGCACACGTAAGCACAGGTGCAGCTCATCGAAGGTGCCACTCAACTCTCACTGCGAGGCATCGTGCCAAGGAGGTTTCAAGTCTGAGGAGCTAGTCCCAATTCCTTGCCCTTCTCTTCAGAGAACAGACAGTCAGAAGAGAACCAAGCCGACACCAAAGTCGCTAGCAGGGTCTGGCACTCTGGCTGACTGGCACATCCACAGCCTTGCAGGGAGCGTTGGTAGATCTGCATGTAGCCTTCCCAGACACGTCATCAGCGTCCCCCTTTGATTACCAAGTCTCTTGCAGGACTGCATTTTAAGTTAGCCCTGTCTGGCCACAGAGGTGGGAATGGAGGCAATATTTGAGGCTTGAGATGACAAAACATTCCACCCCCCGCAAGCAGGCAGAGGCAACAGTCCTAGAATGACTGATGAGCCAATTGCAGCTCCACATGGAATATTTTAAGCCAGTCCACCAAGCCGCTCGAAAACCCGCTTGCTGTCAGTTGCACTGTGATTGGCAGGTGTTCTCAACTAGGAACCATGTTGCCGCCACAGCTCTTAACAACAACAAATGGCACGTGCTAAAACTCGTGTTAATTTTAAGAGAAGGGGGGAGGGAGAGCTTCAACGCCGGTTATGGGGATGCATCACTACATGCAAGACTGGACTGGGCTGGCTAGCTTGCTCAGCACTAACGGCTTCATCAAAAATGGATCATAAGATGGGGGGGGGGGCTGCTGCCAGGAAGCCCCACACACCCAGAGGGAAAGGACTGAGCAGAATGATGTCTAACTCCTCAGGATGAAAACTGTCAGCAACAGAATGTTTAGATTCAGTGCTGGCCCTCTGAGTACAGTTAAGGACCATTCACAACAACGATGGTTTTCAAGTGTGCAGATGTGCAAGATGCATTTGTGTTTTATAATATTCTCTTTCAGAAACAACTGCTGTGCCCGACTGCGAAAAAAAAGAGCCCTGAGAACAAGCATCAAGATCTGGACTTAAACTGTAATAACTGGAAAGGAAATGGAAGTCTTTTTACTTCCTCCTTGCCAGCAATTTAGTGCCCAGAAAATCACTACAAACTCTGAAACTGCAAGCACCAGACAGACCTGATGGAAGAGCCACCCGGGAGGCAGGATTCCCACCTTTTCCGTTTTTGCCCCATTGGGTGCAGCAAATAAAGGGCAATTGGACCATGCCGCCTCAAGCAAACAACCCACTGCTGGATTCCAGTGTCTGCAGGCAGCGTGTTAGGAGACCCATTCTCAGAAAACCTAACTGGCAACTGACTGCCAAGCTCACTTGGGTGCTGCTGCGTTGTTGTTTTTAAAGGCCTCCCCCTAGCTCTCATCATGCTGCATTTCCTCATTCATGCAGATTCCACCTTAGTTCACTTGTTTTTCGTTTCCTGTCATCATGTAATTAGCGTGCCCAGAGCTCTCAGCTGCTTCAATTTCAAAGCAATGCTAACACGCCAAAAGTTCAGCGCACCACACAGCATTTGGCAGGGTGCATGGGAGGTAGAAGCTCTTTTCGAAAGGTAAAAGGTGAGATGAATTGAGAGAAGGGTGTGTGCACCTTGGCTTAGTCCACACGGCTTAGTCCATCTCAAGGGAGGCAGGGACAAAAATATGAGACTCTTTTGCAAAGCAGAAATAAAGTATTTGGCTGAGCATCCAATTCATTATCCTCTATGGCAGTGTTTCCCAAACTTTTTTGACCCACGGCTCTCTTGACCATTGGCGATCATCGGCCGCAGCTCCCCATTACATTATGTTGATACCTGCCAACTGGCATTGCACTGTTTTTCAAGTGGATTCCGTGGCACTCCTCGGCTCCCCTGGCTGATTTGGGAGCCGCGCCTCCCAGTTTGGGAACCACTGCTCTATGGAATGCTTCCAACATAGATGCAACTTTAAACGAGTTCCACAGGCCACAAAGAAAAGGCGCACGCACACCACATGCAAGGAGATTACAACCTAAATTATGACAGTGGTGGAAAACAAGATGAAGGGGAGAAAGAAACAAGGGTAGCAGCAAAGGACGAATGCAAGTCCCTGCCCCAAAGGGCTTACAGTCTAGATACTGACACAAGGGAGACAACAGAGGTAGGCAAGTGGAACAGAGGCAAGATAAAACAGGAGAAGCCTATAATGGTTTCGACTGCACTTACTTCAGCTTAGACACAATAGGGCATGGAGACTAAGGCGTTGTTCAAAGCAGCCCAGCCCTGCACACAAACATGAACTCTTCACACTCTTATATGCAGGCACCCAGACCAGTGGGAATCCCCCTCCCTCTGGCCCTTTTCTGAACCTGGGAAGAGTCAGAGCCATTCCCAGCCCAGCCCTTCTTGCATCCTCACCTCCAACAGCAAAGCTTTGAAAGTTCGACCTGTTCTTTTTCCAGGCACCAGCAGGGCAGGGTCTTTTTGCCTGTGACACAAGTACACACCACACTGTCTGGCCACTGAGGGCCAGCATGAGAAGCAGGCTTCCCAGGCTCTGATGGCGCCTGCAAGAATTGCCCAAAGGGAAGTCTTCTTTCAAGAGAGGCGGAAAGGGGTCCCCCCTGCAGCAGGCTCCAAGCCCAGAGGAGAGAGGCAGCAGTCCAGATTGCACATGTGGTTCTCCTCCTCTCACACCTCCCCCCCCCAATTATCAGTGCCTGTCCCCAGGGCTCCCCTTAGCTCTTGTTTTCGGAAGGAGGAAGTTGCCTTCTAATCTCCCCGCCTGGAGATGTTGTGTGCATCTGTCAACGGAGGGGAGAGCGGCCTCACCCGACAGCAGCCTCACCCGACAGCTGCCTCCTTCGGAGAGCCTCAACTGAAGTGACCAACTCCTGAAAGAAAAGGAAATCATTCCATCCTTCCCTTTGGCTGCATCACTTCTCTCTCTCCTCAAACCTGCTGGCTCTCCCCTCTTTGATGCTGGGTTTTGGGTTTCCCCCAAGGTGGGGGACTAATGCATTTTGCATTAGTGCTAAGAGAAGAGCTCCCAACCCACCCAGGGCCAAAGGGTTAATAAAAAGTGGCAGGATTTAACGACTACTGTTACGGTTGCTTGGCAACTAGGAAGGTGCCTTAGGAAGGCCTAATTAATGAATGGGAGGAGAAGGAGTTTCTGGTAAATAAAAGCAGGGCTCCTGGCTCACTGGTGCTTTTGTTTGGGCAGCTCCTAAAACTTTGGTTTTCTAATTCCATCCCGAGGCAGAAAATAAATATATGTTAGCACTTTGGTAATACCCATTTCAGAAACATCTCCCAAGATTGCTCTTGAGAGACTCCCTCTCATTTCTTTTTATAATAATAATTTTTAAAAAGCTTCTTTCAATCGTAAAAAGGTTTGCGCATCCAAGAGAGAGACACTCCACGCGATGACATTTCCACCACAGTTCCAGCTGCAAAGTTTCATTCTGGGGGCAATCTGGGGAGCTGCAAAGGCCAAATATTTCAACCCAGAGGACTCGGCCTGAGGGTTTCTGAAGCCAGGAGGGATTCCACTGCTGGGGGTGGAGGAATGGACCTACAGGCAAAATTCAATGGTTGTACTCTCACAGGAGGATCACCGGCTGGCTCAGGGCTGGGGCTTGGGCTCAGGGGAGAGCAATGGCGTCGCTCCCGTCAAGTGACGGGAGCGGGCCGCTACGGGGTGACGCGCGCACCCTCGCGCGCGTCACCTCCGTGATGCGTGTCGCCCTCCTGACGCTCCAAGGCCGGCCCAGGAGCCGGCCTCGGAGCGTCCAGCCCGGCCGGCGCTCCAGGGCCTTCTGAAAGAAGGCCCAATGAGTCAATACGGGAACTTTTACTGTTTTCGCGCATGCGCAGACCGTTTTGAGGGCAAGAGGGCAGACCCTTGCCCTCAGAAACAGTCTCTGTGCATGCGCGAAAACAGTAAAAGTTCACCTATTGTATTGACACATTGGGCCTTCTTTCAGAAGGCCCTGGAGCATCGGCCGGGCCGGACGCTCCGAGGCCGGCTCCTGGGCCGGCTTCGGAGCGTCCAGAGGGCGACATGAAGGGGCGGGGGGGCACCCGGGGCAGGGTGCAGCCGGGTGGGCCCCCCCAAAACAAGTCACGCCGCAGCCTATGGCCGCGCCAATAGTTATCTTGGGGGGCATAGTCAGGGGGTCACTAGGGTGACGCGCGCCCCCCCCCGCCTTGGGGTGACGCCTCTGGGGCAGAGCACACAGAAGGTGTCTGCCTTGCACCTGGCAGCATCCCAGGCAGGGCTGGGCAAGACCCCAGCATTGAAACTGCCAGGACTGAGCGACACCATGCTCTGACCAAAGCAGCTTCAAGAGTCCACAGGTGCAGCTTCTCACGAGATCTCATTGAATCCTGTTTTGCTTTCTGTCATGGAGTCGGGTTTAGTTCTGGTTCAGGCTATCGGTCTTTATAATCTCTGGTTCAGTCATTCACTGCAAAAAATTGTTTGGGGGACCTGCTCAGGCGCTTCGAACAGGTCTGAATACATGCTGTGCAGAACGACATAAAACCTCTTTGCTTGCAATGTAAAAAGGGAATGCAAATGGTAGCTATTTAACTTCAGGAAAATACAGATTTTTAATGTCTTCTTTCTGAATGTTGTTCGAGGTTTTTGCAAAAGCTTCTTACAAACCAAATACACCCAACAAGATAAAACAAAATAGGAAGATAAAACAAACCACCATCGTACAAGGGCCAGCTGAGTGGCTTCTTTTGAACCAGTTGCCACTGTGTGTTTCAGGGATCAAGTCAGGTTCAAGGGCAGTCAACCCAGAGAACTTGGGCCCACTTTCAGTATGTTGTAGAGGAAAAGCACACTCTAAACCAGTCCTGGGGGTTGGTTTACTTCCTGGTTTTTGCTCACCTATACATGAAATATTACTATAATTCAGAGAGAGCCACTCATATGATTTTGCTTGCCAAATACTGGAAAGAAAGCGGGGGGGGGGGGGGAGGATGGTCCATTAAGGAATGGATAAGGCAATCATGGGACTACGCGACGATGCCAAAGAATTTTGTCCACAGAGAAGGACAACTGCTAAATGGATACTACCATCTCCACCCACCCCACCAACTAAAAAGTTTTTATTTGTTGCCTTTTTAAAGGACGAACGCAGATTTGCTGAAAAGGAATTATTGTTTATGCTATAACATGCACATTTCACACATACATACCTCACGAGAAAGACGTCTCTCCAGCAAGCCATCAGTGCCCCTCTGAGGCTCAGAATTGGGTTACCTCACCTCATAACTATGGACCCCTGTAAGCTGCAGGGCACCCACACAAGTCACTCCACTGACAGAGAAGCTGGATTGCCCCATTCTTACTATGCAGTTCCTTAAGAGACACTGGTGGGGGAAAAGGTGGAGAGGGGATGCTAAGAAAGAAGGGAAGGGAGGAATGGCTGGAGGATGGCACTACGGATTGGAGGCCTCCCCTGACAGGATCCTGCGGGATGGACTGTGGCTCAGTGTTAGCACACCTGTCCTGCCTGCAGAAGGTCTTGGGGGTCTTCTCCAGGAAGGGTGAGAAAAAGATCCTCGTCTGAAGCCCTGGAGAGAGCTGTCTGCTGCCAGTCAGTGCAGACAATAATAGCTCAGATGGACGACGGGTCCGACTCCATGGAAGGCCACTTTATATATTCACACACTGATCAAGTGACCCTGAGCTCAAGCCTTTCTTACACCCGTTGACACAAACACAGCCGTCGCAAGGAGATACTTTTCCATTTTAGGCTACAGGTGGAAGAAGTTGCATGACTGAATCCTTCACCACGGGGGGGGGGGGGGGGACTCACACTCCCTGAACAAAGAAAGCTAGCAGGTCAGGAGTTCTCCCTGCCACACTGTTCAGGGACCAAGATGCAGCCTCCTTGTGCCACCTGCAGTTGGAAGCAGTACAGCCCCAGAACCATTTCATCAGCTGATCTGCATGGCCCACCTCTGAGCCCCCCCCCCAGTTCTTCTCCGCTCTGTCCTTGCTACTCACTGCACCTCTTGAACACAAGCCCCAGAGGTGGGAACAGTCTCGCTTCTATGTCCTGTACGCACAAGGTACTGAGTAGCTGTTCAGTAGGGGCAGGCCCAAGCACCACACTCAACCCCGGCCTTGGAGGGGGCACTCTCCAGCTCACGATCTTCGAGGACAGTCGCCCAAGATACAGCTTCTCTATTAACCAGGCAAAGGTCACAGAAGGCCAGGGTTCCAGGCATATGATGCTATTTAACACATGCATGATGTTTTTCAAGAGTTTAAAGCGCTTCACATATTAGGACTGCACCAACACAATCCAACAACCCTTCAAGGGAAGCATCCTCATTTCCCATGTCGCAGCCGAGGCTAAAAGGGAGTGGTTTGCCCAAGACCACCAAGTGAGTTCATGGCAGGGGGAGATTTAAACTGGGAAATGCCCTGACTCACAGCTCAATGTCTGAGCTGCTACGCTACCCCCGATCTGGTGAACCCAGGTGCTTGATGCTCTCTGCCCATCACAGGGGCCGACATGGCGCATCTTGCTCCTTGCTGAGCCTGAAGAGACCTGAACACACACTGGGGCTCACTCAGCTCAGCCCTAGGCTCAGAGTAAGCCTCAGAGTTTCTGACAAGCCATTTGCTGAGAAAATAGCTCTCCTTTCAGCCTATTTGGAACAGCAGTAGCAACGCCACAGCCCTCCGCTTCTCTCTCCAGGGCCGATGGCAGCCGTCCATCCCTACAGGTTCTAGAGTGAGACTTGGAAGCATTTTCTCTGTCATGGTCCTCATAATTCAAGCCCTGTTTTGCATTTGCCTTTAGAGGTCATTGCTGGCCAGATGGAAAATATTAAGGGAAGCGGATTGCAACTAAATCAATTGGCTGCAGAGCGCTGCCAAAAGCCCTGGGGCTAACGACAAGCAGATTTGCAGGCAGGGCCTGCTCTGCTACAATGGGAGATCTGGCACATCCTTCGCCCTGCCTAACAGTGGGGGGAGGCGGGGGCCAGGGAGAGTGGCTACTGTGCCAAACAGACTGTGCTGGTCTTGCTGCTTGAGTGCTTCAGCAGAAAGAGGGAGAAGCGAGGGGCTCCTTCTGCAAACAACTCCCTGTCCTTTTGGCTGCGGGAGACTTTGCAGCAACAAAAAGCAAGGGCACAACTTAATCCCAAAGCAGAAACTGCGCCGGCCTCAAGCGAGGCCCCTGCTCTTGAAGAAGGCTCAAACCAAAGGTGACCATTGAAGGTCTCCCAAGCAGGAAAGAGAAAGGGAAATATGCAGCCATGAAAATAAGCTGAGGAAACCTGGCCGAGTGGACAAAATGGAGCCAGGGCTACTGTGTGTTAACCCAACAGTCGATTCTTTCCGTAAAATGCAAACAGGAAGCATTGAGGGCACCTGAAAAGTGGAGAGGGGAAGAAAGTGAAGGCAGATCTCCATGTTCGGGGGATTCCAGCAGCACGACCAACACAGTGTCCTTTCCAGAGTTCAGCTGAGCCTGTGCTGGGTTGCCATGGCATTTCCCCAGTGCGCCTCACATCTCCTTAGTTTCCATGCCAGCTCGCAGTGTGTTCCGAGCCACGCTACATAAGGAAGGGCCGATGGGTGTCAGCCTCCTGCAAACAGTTCGGCAACACTCCAACCAAGGCTGCCAGGCCGGAGCCAATGCTGCGCACTGTGGGAGTAACAGGAAGACAACCAGAAGCCACTGCTCGGAACAGGTGCCTGGTGCCTGCTCGATATTCATGAAGCAAGGCAGAGCCGGGAGCTACTTACTGCAACCACCCCGGTGCCTCACGCAGCATTCAGGCACCCCGGAAAGAGAGTACCCCCACAGTCCCTTGGGTTCCACAAAGCAGAGTGGCATGTGAGACAGCACTTCCCCAGTGTAGCAGACCAGTTTCTCCCCCCCAATACACTCAAGAACATGAGCTGCTTTTCATTTTATCTACTCCAGAAGAACTACCTAGGCAATGCATGTTATGATGGAATTTATCTGCATGGCACCAACCATTTCCATGACCAGTTGCAAAATACAAGACAACAGGTCCCTGCCCCAAGAAGCATGCAATCTAAAATTCAACAGAGGACAGGGAAGGACAGAGTAGTGGGGCAAACTGGGAAAGGGAAGTCAGCCACTGCCTCCATCAAAGGACAGTCCTTCATGGCATCTTCTCTGCTGCTGTGTTAGAATGGCAATTTGTACAGCTCTGGTTTTCACTGGACCTGTTGCAGAGACTGTGGTTTAGAAGATTATGCTGTTGTGAGCTCCCTGAGGAACCCACTTGAGCCATGTTGACAAAATACAAGACAGAATCAGTCGCTGCCTGGCCTCACAGCAGCAGAAAGGGACTCTCAACCTGTTGCATGCGCTCATTTTTCCAGGCTTAATCGCCTTTCTTTTGCCCATTTGCTAACCCGATAAACATTAGCAGCTTTCACTTGGCTGCACACCCTGCATTTGATCTTCGGTGAGCAACTGAGACATGGGGGGGGGGGCCTTGAAATCAGTGCACTCAAGTGGATGCACACTCAAATCCTCACCCTTGTCTGACACAGTGAATTGATCCTCCTTGCTGAAGAAGTCTCTTCTGGCACAAGACGCACCCCAAAGCACAGTTAGTGGGGTTCTCACTCTGAATTGTGGGGAAGGCAGGATTCGCCCATACCACAGAGGACTGTGGGATGTTGCTTTCTTTTAGTGCGCACGTGCGCGCACACCCCACAAATTCAGTATAAGTCATGTATTCAGTATAAGTCAAACCCTTGCCTTTGGCTCAACTTAGGGGACTGAGAGGAAGTGACACCGTGGCCTGGGGTCATTCACAATCGTGCAAGTAAGACATGTAAAGTTGGGGGGGGGAGATATGTAAAAGTAAACCGTGATTAACCTGCCTGACTACTGCCCCACAAAGCATCAGCCAACATGATGCTCCAGAAATTGGAGGCTTCTGAGTGATGAAGCAGGTAATCTTTGAAGCCTCAGTCTCTTCTTTAAACCCTGTTTTGGCTGGGCAATGAAGCGATAAAGCTCAAACCAGGATGCGTCACTGGTGGCCTCTGAGAGGGGGATTATTAACAAAACTGTACTGTATTTAAGGCCACAACAATCACTTAAAAATAAAACCTCACCCATACACAGCCACCAGCGACACAGCAAAGAACCCTGATTAATATCCCCGGCCAAACACATCTGGCTGAAGATGGGATTTTATTAGCAAGGAGTTCTGTTCATTCTCAAAGTCAGCTTCTTCAGCGCGAAGAGATGGCCAAGAGGCAACTATCATTCCCAGAGAGAGCAAAAGGCAACGGGGGACATTGCTGAGCAGGCCTTGGCACCAGGCACAACCAAGAACGCTGCAAAAAAGGGGCATTCCATGGTTTATTCCCAGTGGATGGGACCCTCACCAGCTTTTTCCAGGACCAAGACTGGAGATCTTGGCAGGCGCAGTCTGCACCTGAGCCCAGGCAGCCTCCCTGATGAAGGCTCCACTCCTAGGTCTCCTCCAGGAAGCAAGCACCACACTGAACCAGGAACCAACTTTCCTGCAGCGTCCTGTGCTGAGCCTGTACAGGCTTCATGTGGAGCAGCAGCATCCCCTTCAAGCATGCGGTTCCCTGGTGTCGACTTGGAATGGAGAGCAAAGTAGGGTGAAAGAGGAATATTCCAGTTTCAGGAACTGACTGAATGCACCTCGTAAATATTTCCAGTCCTTCAGCATTCAGTGGGCTTGGGATCTTTTTCCAGGCCTGGAAGGAAGAGTCTGCCAGCTTTATGGACAAAATCCACCCAAAGGCAGCATCACTGCAGTTAGAAGACGCCCTACTTTGGGGGAGTATGGCAGGTTGAACAATCCACCATCACTTGCGTCTGTCTTTGCACTTGATCCTGTTGGAGCTTTCAAGAGTCCTCCCTCATCTTCCCCATCGGGGGGGGGGGGCAAAAAGCCAAGCACATGGGGGCACCAAGGGCAAAGGCATTAGGCGACGCCAGCAGTCTGCTCCACCCTCAGCAATTCAAAACACGCGAGGAGCTGCTCAAGAAGACTATCCTCCTTTTCAAAAGGGTTCACAGAGTTTGAACAAAATAGCATGTCTTACCCCCACCCCCAGCCACCTTTGCACTGGAGGCATGGCAATACTGGCGAGTTGAGCTTCATCTCCGTACCCACAAAGATTGGGTGGTGGGCCCCCAAAACTGTTTGTTCTTCTGTGCCTCAGTGCCCAACTAGTTGGCAAGACTGTGCCAGGAAACTGTCAGTTCCGATCGTGTTTGGGCCACGGAGTCCTATTAAAAGAGGCTTGCCGGTGGAGGGGTGCCTGCCGTTTCTAAAGCCTGGGAAAGAAGGGGGCTCTGCTTCCCTGCCTCCGAGCTGGCAACTTGCACTGACTGGGAGTGTTCAAGGAGCCATGAATGAACTGAACAAAGGCGTTCTGTGGCCAGCTCCTGGCTGCCATCCATGTCAACAGGTCCAAAGGGCACAGGTTGCGCTCACGACCATTTATTCCCAGCAGAACCTGCCCCCAGTACAGGCTGTAAGCAGTACACTTTCGGAATTTTTCTCCTGTAATCCCTCAAAATATTCCTGATCCTTCCACATGTTTCTGCTCAATTAAAAAAATGTGCGGCTTGCTCCCAAGAGAGCCCCCACCCCACTTATAGCTCCTGTTCTCTCCCTGTGATCAAGTGGACAAAAAGGCAAAAATTAGGAGGTTGCAAAGTATCACACCCCCTCCAAAAAAGCTCCCAAGCAGGGACTCTACAGGGATTGGACCCACCACTTGCTAAGTGGTCTTCCATCTGTCGGGGGCTCCAGCAGAACTATTCTTTTAAAAGACAGAATTCCTCCTAGCGAACGGAGATCTTGCAAATCCGTGCATTTCATTTACAACGGGTGTTTGCTTTCTGTTCCAAGTTCAGGGGACAGACCACCATAAAATTTCAGAATGACTCAAGGAACGCCGGAGCTAAGGATTGTGTCTAGAGTTTTTCCCCCCTCGCACTACTACAATGCTCAACTATTCTGGCCATGTGAAGAGAGTGGACTAGCTGCAGCTGGTCCTCACACACCTCAAGATTGCATTACCCCTGCGGCCAAAGGAAGAGAGCCTGGTTTTATTACTGTTTATGGACACAGCACCATCCACATATGTAGAGCTTCACAGAGGAGGAGACAGGTCCCTGCCTAGAGAGGCATACAATCTAAATATTGTTTGTATGGGAGGCAACAGAGGGAGTAGAAGTCAAGGGAGGGGGAAAATGGGGGACACACGCACTGTTTCAATTACACCTTAAGCTTCGTGACAGGAGGGAAAGAGGACCACAGTGATACCAAAGACTTCACAGAAAAGGCAAGTTGTCAAGAAAGGATTTCAAGGAAGGAAGGGAGGCATCCCTGTATAGCATGTCTAATTCGGAGCAGCTCCACAAGCGGGAGTGCTTTCTGTTTCCCACAAGTCTCCGTGTTGCCCCAGATGGATCTTTTGGATGTTCCTCTCCCACTTCAACAGAAGAGCAAGTGGGAGATAGGAATATGCCATCCTGACTAGAATAGAAAAGGAAACAGGAGTGGGTAGCACCGGGCCCCCCAATTTCTTAGCACTCTGCGATATCCAAAGTTGTTCTTGGTCTGCCATTCATTCCCCCCCACCCCCCAAAGCTCTCCATCAATGGCAGGCTAAAGACCTTGGAAAGACCTTCATCCTACAAGCTGTGCCCAGGGCAGGGCAAAGAACCACTGTCACCCCCAGTTGCTGCTGTGCGCCCCTTCACAGTGGCCACAGAAACACCAACTGCCCTGTGGGAGGAGGAGAAAGAACAAAACAATGGTTTTATGATAACTTCTTAATATTTTTAGTATTGTGTTTTATTTTTATATGCGAACTTTCGTTTGCTTGTACCATTTCTTATGTTTTAATGCCTGCCATGAGCCACTACAGGGGCAGAAGGGTGGGACAGAAATCTCTTAAAGACAGAAAATAGGGGCCATGATGAAGGAAGCGGCAGGACTCCTCCTCCGCCTCCCCCTTCCAAGCAGTTTGAGTGGTTACCTGAGCTGTACAAGCTTGGCCAGCTAACCAAGCCACCCCAGGGTGTCCTCTTGTCCCAGGGTGGCTCAGCTGACAGGGCACCAAAGAAGTTAACCAGAAGGGCTGCCTGCTGTCAACATTGCCACTGCTCCATCTTGAAGGCAGGAGGTGTAGCTGCAACGCTCCACCTTCAACCCTGAAGCTCATTAGGAGGCCTAGGTCAAAGCTCTCTCTCTCTCTCTCTCTCACACACACACACACACACACACACACACCTCTAACCTACCTCACAGGGCTGTTGTAGGGAAATAAGTGAGCTGAGAATTGCTAACACACTTTGTACACTGAAAAAGGGCTACAGAACAAATTGATACTCCTGCTGCTAATGGTACTTGCAGAAGTAATTTGGAAAAATGGGAGACACACCACTTTCTGTTTGCGTAGGTCATCCTCAAACCATCTGGGAAATTCAGCATAGCTGCTTTTGCAATGGAGGGGCGGGGAGAGTCACTGCTGCAGAGACTGTACACGAAGCAAACAACATCAGTTCGTTCCCTGATGGAGCAAGTGTTACTTATACATCCGTACATGTCCATTCAGACAGGGACTGGATGGAGGGGAGCAGAGCGAGTGTGATTATTCCAGGCAGCAAGACAGGCGGAAACACATGGGAAACTGTGGGTTAAGAACCGTGACAGGACAGACACAGAGAGTACAAGAGGTTTGGACAACGCCTTGCCACAGAAGGCGAACAAGAGATTTGTAAGAAGGTCAACGAACCGTTTGGCGTCTGTTCCTGTACAGAAAACAACTTCACGGCTTGGATTAGGAGCTGTTCCAGAACTACACGCTTTTACCAAACAATCAAAACAGTGAACAATCAAAGCAAATAACCTAGAAAACTAAACTTTACTAGCCCCACCGGGGGGGGGGGAGGGAGAAGTGAGGATTTGCTTTTTACAATGGAAGACCCAAGAAAAAGCCCCAAAATTAACTGGGTTCACAAACAGGCAACGTCCTACGCCTCTCTTCCTCCCACCCGAAGACAAACCGCTCCATTATTCTGGCTAGTTATTAGAAACAAATTAAAAAAAACTCTGCTGCAAATGCAGGGCTGCATAAATGGGCTGCACAATAATTCAGAGCACACAGAGAACTCAGAGAAGTTGACTTCAGAGGCGTTTGCTCAGAAAGAACATGGATTAAAACCCATAAATTATCTCTTGAACTTGGAACTGTTTAACAAATATTCCTTTTGCATCGACAACAACAACGGATTCTAACCAACCCTTGATGGCTCAGAGGGCATTTTCTGCAACTACTGAATAAAAACAGAACCGTTCTCTTTTCTTCCCCCTTTCCCCCCCTCCCCGAACACCCGATTTAACATTCAGCTTGGCTCATCCCCCCCCTTTTTTTCTCTGTTTTAAAGGCTGCTTTTGATTTCCCTACACGGATCAAGCAAACAAAAATCCCAGGCCAAGACCGCTGCATCCCGTTTTGGAAAGTTTGCTTCCCTTCATTTATACGACGTTATCTCTTTGCAAAAGCTGCATCAACATTTAAATACGGTATAGCGCTCATCCTCTGCCTCTGCAAACGTCCTTTTGGCTTCCCGCTTCAAATGTTTCATAGCTGCACGTTTCACAAACACATCCCCTTCAAGGAGGAATAATCAAAACAACGCAAAGGCACAGCCATCCTTTGGAAGTTCACTTGTTTTTGCTTCTCTTCTGTTTCACAAAGGGTTTTCCCCACCACTTTCAATGGCTGAACAGTGCCTTGCCACAACTCTGGAAATATTTCCAACAAAAAAAATAAGTTTTGTTTTCTGCGGCAGTGGAGAGTGGAAGGGGGGGCACTGCCCATTGCACTCTAAGGGTAGCAAAAGAGGCATTTAAGAACATTGTAGACCAAGGAAAACATTGTTTCTGTCCTCAGCTGGGGGATGGCTCCTCCTTCCCGAATTATAATTATCAGAGCTGGCATTGAAAGGAGGAAGAAGCAGTTAAATTAAGACTCAAAGCAGGCAAGCAAAAAGCCTCCATGTGGGACACTTTTACTTCTGTGTGTCTAAGTAATCAAGTTTGTTTTGGCCTGTGCGAAATGCCAAAACAAATCGTATATCTAGTTCTAAAAATGTTTCCCTCCAAGCATGCGGAAATCCACAGCAGCTCTCACCAGGACCCAGAAAGGCAACCTGAATCCTGGGAGACTTGGGAGGTGTAAGTGTGGGTGTGTCTTGTTTAAGCTAAACAGTGTGTGAGGGCGTGTAGGCAGTCTGGCCCCCAAATCAGTTCACAACACAATAAGACATGTAGATAAATAAGACAATAAGTTATTTTCACACATGTGTGAAAATAAATATCCAATAAAAACAGAAAATAAAAAGGCAGCAAATATCGTAAGAACCAGGAAGCAATTGTTCAGTACTAAAGGGCTGCAGAAAAAAACAGCCAAAAGAGAACCTTCACAGTTTTTCTAGAGGATGAAAGGGAAGAGGGCCAGGCAGGCTTCCTGAGAGAGAGAGAGAGAGAGAGAGAGAGAGCTGCAGTGGCAGATGCCATTATCTAAAAGGGCTGGTTCTCTGTAACCGCCAGCCTCATCTCAGACTCAACCATCTCAATGGGTGGACAAGCCTCGCATGGGAGCAAGTGGTTCTTTGGACACCCCGTACCCAAACCCCTGAGAGCTTTAAAAGTGACAGTCAGCACTTTCGAAACAAGTCATAAGTCAATGCAGACAGAGTGAGTAGCTGGACATATCAAGTCTCCCCAACCCTCACCACCATCCTGGTAACAGCATTCAGTACCACTGTAGTTTCCAAACATTCTTCAAAGGCAGCCCCAAGTAAAGGGGACTGCATTAGCCCAACCAGGTACAGGAGGCTTTTGTCAAAAGCCTCCTGTAAGCCACTCACTAGCACTATCCTTTAGGGTTGGAAAAATGTTTCAGACTTTAGGTGCCTGGGATTTTTTCATGCAGACTACAGTCTCTTCTACCCCCTCAGACAAAACTGCCCCACCCTCCCTGCCTGTGCTCTTCCCATACATGCATATAATGTATGTGTATAACCAAAGACTGGCTCTCAGCTCTCCTGCCTTACCCAGCACCCTCCTGCCACTCTCTGGTCCCCATTGGTCCATGCAAATGCAAGAGAGTGCAAAAGGTTTTATTGTTATTTGCTCTCACCGAGTGAGGGAGGGCATTCACGTTTATGAGCCTTCCAAACTCACCTCACAAGTCAAAAGAGTAAACAATGCTGTGAGGAGAGCTTTATTCACATCTCTAATGCTGCCAGGAAAGGGGCTCCTTATGTCTGGAATTTATTCAAAATCCTGGTGCACCACATAAGCAGGTTTTTACTCCCCTTTCTCCTCCCCCCTTCCCAAATCATCTTCTAGAACTACACAATCTCTCACCCTCTCTGGCCCCCCTCACGAGCAACAAATAGGCCCCCAAACAAAATCCCCCTTCAGATATGGCCACAAAGGGGGCTACGAATCAACGGTCAGTACCCTACAGTGTAGGGCGTGTAACAGTTCACCAGCATCTGGTCCCTCCTGGGCGATCCCAAAATTCTGAGCTCTTTCAAGCCCTCATGATTTTAGAACATTTTTATTGCAAGGACTCAGTAAGGGGTACAAAGGAGGAGGGAGCTGCAGTACCTTCCATACAAAGGCAGACTAATTAGATTTGGGGGTGCGCTAAGGAAAAAGGAAGTGCTAAGAAGCAAAACACGATCAAGGTTTATGAGAGCATAGAATTGGTAGGCGGAAAAATTAGTTTCTTTCTAAAAAGACAAGAATTGGGGGGGGGGGTCATTCAATGAAAGTGATCAGCAGGAACGTAAGGACACAGGGAAGTATCTCTTCACACAGCACATCATTAACGTGTGGAATTTGCTGCCACAACACAGGCAGGCACACACACAAGCATGCACGCAGGGGCTGAGATAAGAAAGAGGAGTCCGATTCAAAGAGGGGAGATCAGTCTTTTAACGGCTATTTACCCCAAACAGCTAAACACAGTACGCAACGGAGAGAGGGGTGCATCTTCCACAGCACGTCCTGGCTTAGGACAGACTCCTCTGGAAGCCTCTGCCAGCAACAGGGTGCGGGACTACTCAGACCTCTCGGCTGAACCTGCAAAGTGGTTCTTGCTAAAGAAAAACGTTCAGCATGCTCCAAAACACAGACAGAAGAGAGCAACGAGGGGTACAGGACTTGGACTGAGAAGGGAGATGAAGCGTTCCTCATGTTTCTCAGAGATCGGCACAGTCATTTATAGAGCACCTCATTGTATTCTCAGTAGCTTTTACAAAAGCAGCTTACAATCTAAGCGCCAAAAATGAAAATAGAGGGATTTTATAAACCACTTAAAATGTGGGTACGCATTCTTATCCTGCATCAGAAAATAAGGAAAGAATGAATTGCGGGATTTTGGTTTAAACTCTCAAATTAAAGGTCCGAAGAACAGCATGTATCGCAAGATAAAAGACGTATAAGCACTACCAAGATGGATTTGCATTAAGAGAGCACCAATGCGGAAATACTTGCTCCTTTAAATGAGCAAGTAACTGTTTTAACCTGACCGAGGGCACAGTGCAGAATTATACAAATATTTTGAATCGTCCAGCATTTTAGAAAAACCGAAGACAGATAGATAACGAAAGTGTTTTGTGCTCTCCTGTGCCCTCTGCTGTTAGAAAAGCAGAGCAACCATCCTCTTCAAGTGTCTAAGGAACAGGTTGGTAATCCATGCATGAAATTTAAGCAAATCACAGAAGAGAGTTTCAAGATGAATTAGAAGTAGCCCTCGAGGGAAAAATGAATAGCGTGGGGTTGGTGAAGCAACATCAGTGCATTTGAGTGTTTAGCCACAGTTGCAAACCAAACAGTCAGATTGGCTCTCTAGGAAAAGGCAGGAGAAACAGTGATGGGGCTGCAAGCTTGGTGGTGGAGCCACCCTGCTCTGCACGCAAAAGGTCCCAGCAGGTTCAGACCCTGACAGCTTCTCCAGGCAGGGGTGGGAAAGATCCTCCTCCGTCCGAGTCCCTGGACAGCTGCTGCCAGTCTGTGCTGACAATACTGCGGTGGATGGATCAGCGGTCTGACTCCAAAGGAGGCAGCTTCCTATGCCCAAGCCTTCCACCATGAGACCGCGCCACTGAGCACATACGCAGGATGCTTTTGTTCTAGCTCATCGGTGATCCAGTAGCACACACAGATCTATCTAGGCCTGAGCCCAGCTCATCTCAATGACCCCCTTATGAACCTGCCCGTCATAAGGTCAGCTGTGGAGGCCTAACTCCGCTGGCCCAACTCCACCTGGGTGGGCTCAGGAAAAGAGATCTTCTCGGTGATGGTGCTACAATTGTGAGACCGCCCTCACTGGGAGGATCTGACAGGCTCCTTCTTTTCCCACCTCAAATGGGATGTTCCCCATTTGTTACATTTTGTAACTGCGTTTTTATATTGCTTTTTAGCCTTTACATCAACCTTTGTGCACCACTTCAAAGACATGTTTGGCAGAAAACCAGGAAAGAAATGAAACAAAGTTATCTACTCCTGAGCAGTTTGCTCTTGTGATCACAGTCATGGTAGGACCTGCTCCAAGCATTCCCACAGCGCCTGAGAGGACTTATTTCCTCTCAGCTATCCTGTCATGACTTCTGAAAGACAAAGCTCTGTGCAGTAAGACAGCAGGGAACATACTACTGTAACTGACTTGAGCACGAACAGAATGGCTGCAAGGACTGTCCTCCCGTCTTACCCCAAAGAGAAGCAGCTGGCGAGGTTTGCATTATTTTGCACAAAGACAGCCTTGTGACTTACTGGGGAATGATGTCAACACGTTCTGATTCCTAAGGGGACAACTCTCCAGTGCCAACCCAACTCACTCACACAACTTGCCTGTAAGGAGTTCCACCAGGCAGATTTGTGGCAGTATGACAGTAGCAACTGGCACTGCATGGGTTCATGTGTGCCACTCCATCCCATGAAAAACAGCAAGAATTCTCATGTAAGCCAGAAGGTTAGAATGTAGATCTCAGGAGAGAAGCCCCCCCCACACACACACACACACACAAGTTTTTGGCATGAGCAGACTCCAGAAGTGCAGTGACGTTTTCAGGAACAGATAGGATAGAGAGTCTCTCAACAGCTGGAAAGTGTTAATTAAAAGCAAGAGGAGCAGCATGTCAACATGGCTTCTCGGAGAGATGAGAGGTCTCGTGCATACTGACTTACCTTAAGATGCAGAAGCAGGCCTTGGCCCCAGAAGATAAGCGACAAAACCCAAACCTCTGCTTGCTGTCAATGTCTGTGAGCACAAAAGTGAAGTTCTGGCCAACTTGGCTAACTGTAAGGCTGGAAGTGGGGAACACAAAGGAATCTATTAAGGGGTTGTTCACTCGAACCACACCAAGCATCTCTAAACAGACCAAGTCACTGAACCAGCAGGCCTTCCTCTCTCAACACAGCTCCTTCTGCAAATTACACTCTGGGGACGTAAGAGAAGGCTGCGAGGACAGGAGGCAGACTCACTTGCTCCTCCTCAAAAAGCCAAGGGCTGGGCCCATCGCAGTAAGCACAGCACCGTCTAAAGCTAAACACGGCACTATGAATTTACAGCCCAACACTATCAAATTCAAGGATCTCCTTTAGCAAATGAGTCCTGAAGATGCCATGACGCATCTGCCATGACATCTCTTTGTTCTTGGGAATTAACCACTGAGAAGGGGAGCAAATACAAAGATACCTTTGGGGCAATGATTACTAAAATGTTATAAGCTGTTGGGACAGCAGAATTTGCTTTATGGTTTCATGAACCAAGTGGAGAAAGGAGAACCTGGGCCAGTCACTATTTGAAGAGGTTTAGAATTAAAATATTGGACTGTCATTGAATTTCTGAAATCGGGTACTCCAGTTTTCATGGCCGCAGGTTGCAGAGCATGAAGTGTTGAAGGGGTTTAAAGCCAGAAAATAGCTCAATTCCCCAAATGCATGCAACAGCGCTACTGGAGGCATCATCACAGGCAAGAAATGGGCACTGATTGGCCAAGAATGCACAGCTCCCATTGGTTAGAATGACTGTCAATCACACTGGGACAAAAAGAGCACTGTAACAAAATCAGCCCTAAAGGAAGCTGTGTTATCAAACATATGACTGTATCTTGGAAGAGGCACTCCCCGATTGATCTAACCAGCTGAAATATTTAGCCATTTAACTGGTCAGATCAGTTTAAAAAAAAAACACTTTATCAACAAGGAACACATTTTTAAATCAGATACAGTGTGAGAAAAAAGCTGATTTTTAGTATCAGAACTTAGGCAAACTGTGGGTGGCGGAGAGGCCTTTCCTCCCTCTTTCCTTTTCACACACCCAGAGAAAGAATAGATCGTCTGCAATGCTGTCTTCCTTGCAACACAGGCATATGTGCAGCATCGAAAAGCAAACTAAGAATGCTCTTGTGTGCATGTGTCTCACTGTCTGCTGAATATCTGCTGAATAATACTGTCAGAACAAACCTCACTTTCCTGAAGCTCCAATGTGAACAGGACACTGTGGTCTATTCAAAGCCCAAAGGGGAAGTCTGCAGTCCCCTCCCCTCACAGCGAAGGAGGAGCACACAAGTCTGAAGCTCACTAAGCATACACTAAGGTACACTTAAGCATTATTTCTGAATGGGGCCAGTGTCTTTTATCTGTTTTACAAGATAATTACATGGTCGGGGAAGGGGGCTCATTATAGGTGGATTACACAGTAAAATACAATCAAGAGCCAAGCGTCAGACCCTGTCAAACTATGAAAGTTGCACATCCAGCACAAGTTTTCAGAATTTTACCTTATTGTTTTATTTTTATTTTTTTTAAAAGAGGCTCTACCTCTCAAAGCCAAAGAAAAGCTTTGGGTTATCGAAAGAAACAGGGATAGAACTTCTTTTGGTCTGCTTCCTTAAATCAAGATATTTAATCATGGGGAGAAGCTGCCACAAAAGAAAGGCTGGGTTTTCAGGTTAATATTCATACTTTCAATAAGACTTTTTCATTTCTAAAACGTGTTCAGCCCTATTTCCCCAAGCCTACTACAGGCCAAAGGGGGCTGCAATCTGTGTCACCGACATTTAAATGGGAGAAATTATTCAATGGGAGTACAGAAAACACGCTCTCGCACAAAACAAGTGCAATCTTTTCTGTGAAACCCTCCAAAAGGTGCACCTGCAAGGCTGTTGCAGCCGTTAAGACAGACTTTACCTGATGATCTCCTGTCAGCACAATAACTCCAAAACACCCCCCTGCCCCGCCCAAGAGGCAGCTTGATAACAAGGTTCCTATCTGGGCCCTTTTCAAAAGCCACAATTGCACCGCACTCTGCTCAGAGGTGCTCATTTGCCTCTTCTACGAGAGAGCAAACAATGCAACAACATTGCTTGACAATGCCAACCCCCTCATACCTTGCAAAGGAGCCCACTCCCCACCTTTTGTGAAATGGAGCTCTAGCAAAGGAAGCCAAGCAGGGCAGGGGGAAGGATAGCAGCAGAAACTAAGAGCAGGGTACAAAGCCTCCTTCCCCAACACTATAATTAGTAAAGGATATTACTGCTAGCAGCTTGGTGCCTCTCTCATAAATAACAGCTTGCTTTATGCCATGTGTGAAACCCATTACTTAAAGCATGAATTTCCAGGGCGGGGTGCAGGAGGAGAAATGCACAAAACGGGTCCTCTAGTTCCACATGAGACTCTGCCGAGTTTTTGTGTACACCACCATCATGTACAGAAATACCCGGGGTAAATTGCAGGCTTGAGTTCCCCCTGGGAGTTGCAGGGCTTGCTCCTACAGAAGCAGCAGATTTGGCTCAGAGGCAATTAAGCCCTAGAGAAGAATGCCCAGGCCGTTATTCCACAGGGTCAGAGGAGAACAATACTTCACTCCTATATAACATGCTTTTTTCAGTATTGCAAGAGCTTCACAGCAGAACCTCAACAAGATCCTTCCAATATTATACCACATCAGCCCTCCAAATGCCTGGAGTCAGGTGATGGTCCATTCACATATCTGTGTCCCCTGTAGCAGGCTGTTTATTTCTTCCAATCTGGGTTATCATTTCACCCCTTAAGAGGGCTGCACAAGTGTGAGTTCAGGTGACTCAAGCTGCTTTCTGGAGTTTGGCAAAGAGATGTGTCCGGGGGCAGGCGACGGCCCGCCGGGGCTCACCCGACTGGGGGGCAGCCGAGCCGGCTCCTCCACGGAGGACGGCCAGCCCGCCCCCGGACGAACTCGCCCCCAGCGGACCGCCACCGGGGAGATAAGCCCGGCCTCAGTCAAGGCTCCTGTACCGACCCAGGGCGGGGGCCGAGACACGCACACAGGGCCTGCTCCTCTGGCCCCACCAGACAGCTCGACGCCGCCCGTAGAGGCGGGGGACACCGCGCCTGCTTACCGCGCTACAGCTGGGCCCGCCGTAGACAACACGGAACCTCCGCTCAGGCCAGGAACGCCCCCAGGAGCGGCCCGGGCGTCGACGGCGAACACAACAGGAAAACAGGCAGCACGGACGTCGGCGAACGGCAGGGGCGTGGCTACAGGGCAAGGGTGGTGGGATTGGCTAACTGGCTGGGGGCGGGCTCAGGAAGGGCTGGAGGCACTGGGGAAGCGGGTATATAAGGAGCTACCTGAGGCCAGTGATGAGGAGGGCTGTCAGCAGGCAGGACCTCCGGAGCGGTTGCCAGTGGAAGCGTCTGACCAGCCAGGCGAGAGCGGGGGACCAGAGTGAAAAGAGCTCCCCCCCCCCCGGTCTCTCGCCAACCCTGAGGCCACAGTACTCTACCCGCTCCCCTAGTACGCCGTCTGCGGCGAGTCAGGCGGGCTGGAGGTTGACCCGGTCACCGCAGAGCCCCCGGGTGCAGAGGCCGCCTTGACTACGCCTCTGCCCGGGTCACCCACGACTGGCATCTCACAAGATGCCCAAGTGCAGCTTCAATATGCACCAGAACTGCCACACAGCTCAGCAACAACTTTTAACATTTGTGTAGCAGTTTGAGTGCAGAAAAAGCTTCATATCAACAAGAAAATACAACGTATTTACCCTGTAAAGTAGCTGAGTATTATCCCCATATTGCAGCTGAGGAAGCCTGAGGCCGAGGGGGAGTGGATTGCCCAAGGCCACTTTGCAGGTTCATAGCACAAAGGAGATTTCAACCAAGAATGCCCCGATTCGTGGCTCCATCACTCAGCTACTGCACTACTCCACTTCCCAATAGTGCTAAGCAGCCGTGCTGTAGCAGACCTGGAACTGGGAAAGCTGGGCTGAAATCCCACCTGGGCAAGGATGTGCAGGTCTCCTCTCATCTGTAAAATGATCAGAGTACTGATCTGCTCTCTGAAGGGGCAAAGGAGCATCGCAATGTATTCTTGAGAAAACCTTCTAGAGTTAATAAGAACATAAGAACATAAGAAGAGCCCTGCTGGATCAGGCCAAAAGCCCATCTAGTCCAGCTTCCTGTGTCACACAGTGGCCCCACCAGATGCCTCAGGGAGCACACGAGACAACAAGATACCTGTGTCCAGTCGCCACTCCCTTGCACCTGGCACAGAGAAAACCCACAAAAAACAAACAAACAAACAAAAACAACCAGGAGGTTGATCAGTCTGTGGCTTCTCTGCTGCAACACACCAGCATTGTGCGTGGGGGGGCCCCACACTGGGGTTATGGGCTACTGGAATGACTGAATCCCCCTACTTCACAGTTGAATGGGACTAGGTGGTCCCTTCCAAGCAAAAAAACCATTCTGAAAGCTGGATTCACCAATATTTGCAAGGGACTTCCAGCCATATTTTAAGACACGTATGGAGATGTTTTCTCACCCAAAAGGTTCTCTCATGGAAAGCAGGAACACTACCTCCTCTCCAATTCTTCAAGGAAAGGCAGGCCACATTTTCTCCAGCTGCGAAAAAGGAAGCAGGAAGACCAGAGGAATTCACAAGTGAAGAAACAGAAAAGAGGGTTGGCTCTATCCTACCCTGCCAAGGGAGCAAGCCACACACTCAAGGACAGGCATCTTGAGTATCTTCTCCGATGACTAATCTACTTGATCCACGACACTCAGATGCAAGGTTACTATGGTGATTTGATGCTTCATTTTTACAAGGCAGAGGTTAGAGGATGAGAGATAAACACCAGTGCTGGTTGACAGTAAGAAGCACCCCAACCACAAAGCACATATTTTCTGACAAAGGGAAGAGCTCAACTTTCTCAAATGACAGCAACGCAGCAAAGACGACCTGGTTCACAATCCCACAATTGTGCAACTATGCAGAATTGCCATGGACTGGGAAACTCCCAAGTAAGAGGAATGTGGCCATCCCTCAGAACGTACAGTTCTTTCACCCAGGATGGGGGGGGGGGGAAACAGGAGGGAGCAGTAGCGTCACTAGGATGCGCGTCACCCTGGGGCAGGGGGTGCACGTCACCCTAGTGACGCTACGATATCACGGTGCGGGGGGCGACCCGGCTCCCCCCCCCCCCGCGTCGCCCTCCGGATGCTCCGAGGCCAGCCCAGGAGCCAGCCTCGGAGCGTCCGACCCCGTCGGCGCTCCAGGTCCTTCTGAAAGAAGGCCCAGGCAGCGCGTCCATCCGGGTATTTCCCGGATTTTCGCGCATGCGCAGACCCGTTTTGAGGGCTTTTTGCTTTTTGCCCTCAAAACGGGGTCTGCGCATGCGCGAAAATCCGGGAAATACCCGGATGGACGCGCTGCCTGGGCCTTCTTTCAGAAGGACCTGGAGCGCCGACGGGGTCGGACGCTCCGAGGCCGGCTCCCGCGCCGACCTCGGAGCGTCCGAAGGCGTCACGCGTCACAGAGGTGGCGCGCGTCACCCGGGGGCGCCCCGCCCACCCCGCCACGCTCCAGCGACGCCCCTGGGAGGGAGCATGACCAAAGCCTCTTTTTTCCAGAAGCAGGAGTCCTTAACTCATGTCATGATGAATCATCAAGGACTGAGAGGAGCAGCCTGGAGCCACCCTCCACATTGTGCTGGTGACTGGAGCTGCAGTTCCGGCTCTTCCAAGAGACTGGACAGGCCACTGGGGAGGCAGAGTGCTGGCTGTCTGCCAAGCTCCATGGTCCTAGTTGTAAGCTAACCACTCTCCCCAGAGACCTTGCCTGGCTTCCCTTTCCTTCTTCCTGGGTCTGACTTCTGGTTCCTCCCTGCCTTACTCAGGGACGGAGTTACATTAAAACTCTCACCCTGGCTCCCACCCACTGTTTCTGCCCCCCCCCTGCTTTGACCGACTTCTTTCTGAGCACCCCACACTTGCAATATGGCCTTTGCCCTCCACCACCTCTTTCCTCACGACATAAGAAGTCATACATACAGGTTTCCTAGCAAGAGTCATCTTGCTTGGCCATCACCATCTAGAAAACTGCATCTAGAGACAGGGAAGAGATGTAGTCAATACACCCCAGTTCCTTGCCTACCTTCATGCAGCACTCAGCTGCTCCTGCTCTGTGAATGATGGAACAGCTGCAAGATAAGAAAGAACTCCAGCTGGGCCAGTCCTAAAAAAGGGACAGCCTGAACACAGTAAAGTTACCAGCCAACAAAAACTGCAAGAAGTCCTCTGAGCATGAGCAAGTCAAGGGACAGCACTCCAAGGCAAAGAAAAAGAGGGGGGGGCAGAATTCTCCCTCCTCGCAGCTCACAGGCACTGCTTTCATGCTGAATTCCAACCAAAACTATTCCCAGATAAGGACTGTCAGAATGATAGCTTTATCTCTTACATGAGAAGCACGAGCCAGAAACAGTGATGCGGTGAAAGAATTGTGGAATTGAAAGAGGAGAGGCCATCTAGTCCAGCCTCCGGCTAAAGGAGAGATTCTCCCAAACTGCTACCCAGAGGTCAGCCTCTCAAGCCCAACCCTCAGCTGGCAACATTTTGTAGCACTCAAAAGGTGCCTGCAGGAAGCTGACTATGAAACCAGAGTTGTGAACAATAAATACAAAGCTTGCAGAACTGAGGTAGAGATTTTGTAAGCCACAAGGGCAAGTACAAAGTAAGTACCTTGAATTACCTAAAGCTGCAATCCTAGGCACGCTTATTGGGGAGTAACTGGATCGCACCGTAAAGTCTTGCATTGACCCTCCTGTCAGAAGAGTCTCACTTTGTTTTGCAGGGTTTATTTCTTACATATAAAAAGGACACATCGATTTATCCCCTGCACAGACACACTCAGTCTGGCCTGTGGGATAGAAATGATGGGTGAACAAAAGAAGGAAAAGATGTTTCTAGTGTGATTGTAATTAAGAACAGATTTAGCTTAGGGTCAAAATTCATTCTTTACGTTAGCTTCTGCAAGTCGAAGAAGTTGGCGTACACGGGCGCCTTGAACAGCGGGCAGCACTTCACGCCCTGTGAATATTTACCACGGAATTGGAGAGGAAGCGACACCTTCAAAACACTAACGGAAAGCGCATCTGCTTCTTTTCAATGTGACATAATTAACCATTCAAACCAGAAGAGCGGTTTGTAAGATTTAAGCCCAACCGAGGGTCCCTTCTTCTTGACCACAATGTTCATGCACCACACCCAAAGACTGACCATGGAGAGAGAGAGGCCTTCTTCCTTGGCAACTTGTAACTGTGGGAATTCGCTTCCTTCACCTGAAGACTCACAGGATTCCACGTCTAATCATCTCTTTGAAGCACTGGGACACCTTCCTGTTCAGGTAGAGTTAGATTCCAGGGCTAAAGCAGCTGGAAGGAATTTCAATCGACTTTGGCAAATGGAAATATTTCTTTTTAATGGGTATTTGGTATGGTTTATTTTGTTGGGTTAAACATCTGCATGTGCTCACCATGCCCCGGGTCCTTGGGATGGGGCATGCCTGGAAGCATCATAAATGGATTGCTGGTTTTTCTGAGCATCTTCTTCCACTTACAAAAACTTTTGCAACAAACTGATCAAGCAGGACTTTGGTGCAGCCCTAATTTTGGTTAACAAATACTTTCCATGGAGACCAAATGCTACCTTATACCAAGTCACACCACTTATACCAAATCACAAGGACCTTGGGTACAGGGAGGTTTTTTGAGATTGCTATTCAAGATTCTGTGAAGCGGAAATGCCGCCTGGAACTTTCTGAACCTTCACATCGCCTTTGTCATTAGGGGCTCTGCTCTGCAACCCACCACCTAAGGAGGTATTGTTGGTGGAGGCACGTAACGGGGCCTTTTTGGTGTTGCCACCCTGTCTGTGGAACTTTCTCCCCTATGAAGCACAGCTGACCCTTACGCTTCCTTCTTTTAATTAAGACTTTTTTTGTTCTGCTTGGCCTCTTCTTGATTCATATTTTGTTGTCTGTTTGCACTTGTTTTCACACTGAATGTTATTGTTTTACAGAGAATGAAAGCTGGCTTGCTGATCCCTTAAATGGGCTGGAATGGCAGCCTATATATATTTTAATTCTGCATGCAAAACAGGTGGTCCTCTCCAAGTGACTACCATATGGATGTTCACTCTGAAATTAGAACACTTTACACAGCAGAACAGGTCAACAAACATTGTCTCAATACTCCTTCAGTACCCCTTTTGTTCTGCTTTTCCGTGGTGCCATTTTATTATCTCATCTCCCTTACTATCTTCACCTCATTTTTCCACACTACTATTCAGTCCTCACTGGTCGTGGTGCCCCCCGTGGATTTTGTTTGCAGGCACCCATGATGAAACCACGTGGACTGCCATAGCGAATCCAATTAAGTGGTAGCGAGGACAAAAGAGGAAAACAGCGCCAAGAAAAACAGCACGGAAACCACCCAACATGGAAGGTGCTTTTCAACACTCACCAACAGAGTTGCACGCGCACATACACACTTTTTTTAAACCACTGTCATTGTGAACTCTCAAGCAATTAAAAAACAGAAAGGCAGGATATAAATTAAACTCGTTAACACACGAGTTACTTTTAACTCAGCCTCAGTCAAAATCTAGACATCCAGTTAAAGAAAAGGGCGGGGGGGGGGAGGAGTACTTTCACTCCTCTACTAAAGAAGTTTAGACACTCTAGAAAATGTAATTCCAGTATTATATAATTAGAGCAACTCACACTGAACTTGCCAAATATCTATTAAAAAAAATCACGGCCACAGTTGTAAATCCTGCATATTGTCAACTGTAGGAGTGTAACTATTAAATCAGCAAAGTTTACCTTTGGCACTAAAAGCTTCACTAGGAGCAAGAAGAAAACGGAGTTGACTGTTGCCAATGCATGGTAAAATTAAAACTTTTTTGATGGTGGCTAGTAAAAATCCTGAGGAAAAAGGATATTGCCACTATAATTTACACTTGGGTACTTTAAATCACGCTCAGGTAGACAGAGCATTAAGAATGGCATGGTTTTTATTTTCTACAAGTGTTTTATTGACAGAGGGCTGTTTTGTTTTTTTCCTTCTTGTAAAAGTTCAGAAATCTAACACTACCTGTCCACGTAGAACGGGAAGCAGAACTTGGTCAGAGTCTGTAGAATTTCCTGTGGAGAAAGGAGGGGGGGGAAGAGAGAGATAATTTATACATCTAATGGGACCAATAAATCTAACATTAACCACAGAACACAATCTTGCAACTTTGCCCTGAAGAAACAAGAGACAGATGAAGAGAAATGCGCTTTATCAATTACATGGAAGGAGTACCAGACAGTCAAGCATGTGAAATAATAAACATGATCAAACTTCATTAAAAATGAAAAATTAATCAAGATTCACACATGGGCAAGCAGCAGGAGCCCTCCGGTAGACCTCCAAAGGGAACGAGGAGGCTGGGCCAGCGAGTGTTAACTCGCCTCTGGGGAGGCGCTCCGACCTGACCATATGGACACCAGCAAACGACACCAACGGGGCCGGCACTTCAACCTGGCAGCATTTCCTCTCCTGGCACTGCGCTCTCGCCTGTTTCCTAGGAACAAGGAGGGGTCCCTGCTAGCAGGAAATGCTTCCCAAAAATCCCCAACACAAAATGAAGCCAACGTGGGCTCATAAGAGCCGCTCTCTACACACTGTGCTTCTTGCCATGCTATCAGGGGCAGGGGGAAGAAAAGCACCACCAGCAGGGCATGTTTGACTCTGGAGAGAGACTTGGCCAGATTAAATTTACTTACTATGAAAAACTTAACCAAGCAACCTGGACAGTTTGTTGTTGAATAACGCAACATATGCACTTCTGAATGGGCCCCCTACATCCAAACCACCCCCATTTAAATCTCACCTGTATTCATGTTAAAAAAATGTGATTTTTTAAAAAAATTCTTGAATCTGCAAAATCCTTGCTTTACTTTGAATATTACTTTTTAAAGAAAAGATTGCACTCTTGTTTATTGAATGACGTTCAAAAAAAAAAAAAAGCACCGTCATGCATGAAGGGAAAAAACTGTCCACAAAGCAGCAATGGTTGTGGGGCGGGGGGGGGGGGAACACCCATGTTTAGTAGTTGCCACTACAGTAAAACATCTCATGTTGCCCATTTTCTATAATTTGCATATCCAAGAATGAGGGATAAAGTCAGGTTTCACAAGTCTTACCACGCTTGATAAAATTAATGATCAATTTACAAAATGGAGTACTTCCAGGCCAGTAATAATAAATTATCTGTGCTAACAGAATTGATGCTTCGTGCTTCATTTATTCTCAAAACCACTTCCATCATTTAACAAATAAACCACATCAATCTAATCAGCCCTTCAATGGAGCAGAAAACATACTGACTCTCCTGGCGAGGACAGGGCCCTCAGACACGATTCAGTTGAGCATATCCCATTCCTTCATATGCTTTCAAGCTCAATTGCTCACCACAGCACCACAGTTCTCTTTCTTGAAAAAGAAAAACTGGAAGAGAGAAAGAAGGGGGCACGGGCACGGGCACGCATGGCCAACTTTAAGCGCTACCACACTGCAAAGAGTCGCGCAAGAACAGGTGAGGGAGGAAAGGTGTTTCCTAAAGGTAGTTTGCTCCTTTTAAAAAGCACGGAACAGTTTGTTACAGAACCATCAAGCACCTCATTTCACCCTCAAGCATGCACAGCTTGCAACCCACCAAGCCAAGCACAGGTCACCAGCCATGCACTGTGGTCCAATCAGGCACCGAATAACTGGCCCGTTTTCAAAATCTGAAGCAACAAGGACGGGGAGGCCGATTGACTCCCTGAAGACCTCCTGTGCACACTTGTGGGGTTTGGCTTGGCAGTCCACATGCTATACAGACCTGGCTCAAGCCACAGGCAAGGTCCACTGACAGCTTCCACTTCACAAAGCTGGACAACGCACCACGAGGGATGAAATGGCTACGTACTTTCAAGACCAGTCCCAAAGCCTACACAGCAAAGAACCCAAGCTATATTCTCTTGCTGAAGTCTCTTGTAGTTCATGCTTACTTCAGATCAAAATGTATGTAGTTGCTGCCTTGCTACTCTGCAACTCCTTGCCACTCACTCCAACTTGAGCATGTAATAGAAGCACTGAAAGGTATCAGGGGATGGTCCTGGAGACCAAGTTGGTGAAGGACAGAACAGTCAACACCTTGCATTTTGCTTATTTTTAAAGCCTAGCTACTTTTCAGTATGAAGCGCACCTGACAGGGCTGGCTCTAGCCACAGGGCATGCAGAGGGCTCTCTTGTTGGTTGTGCCACAAGCAATGACCGCAGCTACCTTCCTGCTGCTCTGCATTGCTCGCCCAGAGCTTGCCAGACTGGATGGGCTACAAAATTCACAGGCAGGCTCAGGACAGAGCAGGCCAACTGCTGTGCCAAGGCAAGTCCAGAAACCACCATCAAGAGGCAAGAGAAAACAACTCACGTCTTTCAAAGTGGGGTGCCAACTTGACACTCATCCTTAACACAAGCCGTGCAAAGCCCGACACACGTTCGCCTGCCAAGATCCACCTGATACGAGAGGCTGAAAGTGATGGTACAGGAAAGTTGGAGGGATTTTGAGAAGAGGCCTCATGTAATCCCGTTGCCTCAAGGGTAGAACAGGCTTTGCTTTCACCTGTTAAGCCCCTGAAAGGATCATCTCTGGGAGAAGTTTATATCTGCCCTGGTTCCCAACAAGCAAAGGGAATGCTGCATTTTGAATCAGCAGTGCTCCTCGGAGGAATTTACAGTGGGGACGGCAATTTCCCAGGGGATACAATACACACATTATCTTTACTGAACAGTGGATATAATCTCCTACCACCCTTAGATTATTATTTTTACCCTTAGGGGAAGGAAAAGACTTGCATAACTATTATAACTTAAACAGATAACATGCCAGTTTTATTGCAATGTAAATATATTTGCTACCAGTGGTAATTAATTAGAACTTTTTTTAATTAGGTTATTTCAAAGTAAAAGTCTATTTCTAAATTTAACCAGTATTTTGTATAAAGTGAATATGTGAGTGGGCAGTGATGAAAAAACCGTAAGAGTGGGGGCTCATGTCACGTGTACCCATAAGAACCTGAACCATCTGCTGTCCCAGTGTCACTGGACACTGTGGAGTTGCACTGGAAATATATTGTTGGGGTCCAAGACATCACGAATCAGCTTCCCCCAATCCCAGGCAGGGTGCATTCCTAACATCCAATTGCCAGAGCCATGGCCCCTCCATTTCTTGTCTAACACCTTAAAGAGAATTGTATACAATTCCTCCAACTCCACAGCAAACCTTCTTTTCTGTGTACACCATAAAACTCTGTCTCTCTCCCCCCACACACACACACGTTATTTTGAGCTGGGGACCCCCCCTTACCCACACGGGCACAAATATCTCTTTTGAAGTATGGGCTTCCACAAACATCACCCCAATTTCTTTTTATATCATGGATTGTGGTTTACTACAGGAACCTGACAAAGACAGTCACTAGAAATTACCTTCATTTTTGGCTCGATTCCCTGGGGGTCTACATGTCACAAAAACTGTGCATGCCTCCTCTCCCCCCACCAGGACAAAGGGAATGGGGGGGGGGTAAACAAGAGGACTCAAAAGCCTCCTCTCAAAGGGAGACGTAAATCACCTGATAGCTGCCACCGAGGGTCCCATGGGTAGCATGTGCCAGTTTTTCTGGATCAAGCCCCAAGTTTATGCTTTCACAAATCTTTGTATAGGCGGCTGGATTCTCAACATTTTAATGAGCATTAAAAAAAAGGAGAGAATCCATACCAGCCAGTCACCACAGTTAAAGTGCAGGGCATGAACTGCGTCCCAGGAGGCTTCCGGGAGAGCCGTCTCATCGCTGGCGCTAGGACACTTGCCACCTGGCTCTGACGTCCCCCTGGTTCCAATTCTTTTCATAATCAAAGCACGGCTGACATTATAAGCCCCACGTGGGTTTTCTGAAATCCCTTCTCATCGATCCAGTCAGTGCATAGTTTATTGGAGACAACACAGCGCTCATTGATTAAGTTTGGTTTCAGCAGCAAAGTTTTCAAAATAAATGAGCCACGAGGAGAGCCATGCAGTCCTCGCGTGTCACAGAGCAACCGGGGAAGGGAACAGCTTCAGGGAGCAACTATCCCACCCCTTGCCCCAGGAAGAGGCCAAGCAAGGTTTAGCCAACTTACAAAACAATTCATTCTTTTCTTACGTTTATGGTCATCCAAAGAACATGGGCAAGAAACACTGATTTTATTCAGTGTAGCAGTTGAGAACCAGGCAACACGCTCTGCTGAGGCAGGCTGAATGGAAAGGAAGAGGCTTGCCAAAATGGGGGGCACTACCCAGTAGATCTCTGAGCTGAGTGGGGAACTGAACCTGGGTTTGCCCCAAGGTACACTGCAGGCCTTCTCTGCACTCTATAAAGACATACACATAGCAGTCATTCTACAGTACAAGGACCATGCCTCCATGTGTCACCATTTAATTTTACAGGAAAATTAGTGCAGGTGATGAGTGCAAAGCAAGTTTGAACCTAACCCTCCCAATATCCAGCGGTCACCAACTCTTCAAAACCCAATTCTCACTTCTAAGGCTGACAATTTGTTCTCCCATCGCTCATGCCCTTCACCCAGGAGTCGTCTTCCCCTCATCTAAAGGGATCTACCTCACCCAAATGAAGAGTCATTGCTGGAGCGAGTTCCTTCATGCAAATTAGAGTCCCCAAATGAGTGGGCTTCACGCTGCCCAACAGCAGGGCAAACACCATCTCTACAGCTTCAGAGGAGGAGAAAGTCCACTCCAAAACACAAACAGTAAGAAGAAAGCACCAGCCCCACCTGCTACCTGGCTGTGAGCATTTCCCTCTCCTCCAAGCAACCACAGTCCACGACCAAACCATCTTAGATGTGGAAGGCGCCCCTTGTTCCCATCAGAGGCATGCAACAGCCACAAAGCATGAAGTGCCCTTTCAGAAGCTGGCCATCAGCAATGGACTGGGAAGCACAACAGACAGAATCTAACCACTGACATCTTTCAACATATGCCTGTTGCACATATTTCACACCTGCACCCATTACCCGTTATTTGGGTACAATGAAAAATACTGAAGAGACCACAGAGCCAGCTTGATCCTGAGGAACTGGTTCTAGGACTCCTATTTCCAACAAGCGATTGATGGCAGGGAGGATGAAGCGAGTTTGGTCTTGCACTTGACACTTGATGAATCTAGGGGGACTTGTTCCTGGGATCTCTAGCAGTTCCACGGTGTAGTCTTCTGAAACAGTTTCCAGGACCCAAGCAAGCACTGGAGGTGGTCCTCTCCCAGCTGTCCATGAATAGTTGAAGACTCCCCACCAACGCACATGGGCTGGCAACCTTTGGCACCATGCAGTGTATCACTTCTTCTTGCCGAAGCAGAGCAGACTGAGAGCTGGACTTGTGGGCTGACTTGGACACTTGCCATTTGGGCTTCAACCCCCTGGACCTTTGTTGTGGAAGTGAGGTTTCAAAAGGGCTGCTGCTGTTTGGAGATTCCCTGAATCCAATTCACCTCGCACCAAAAGATTGGAAGGTTCTCCCACCTGGAAGACAATTGCTCACCAAATAGTTGGAGACCACAAAAAGGGACACTTGTGGCCAGCTGCCAGTCTAGAGGGAATAGACTCTGAAGAGAGAATCAGTCACAGATACACAAAATTACACACAGATACTAGCCACAGATACTCTTAGGGCAGCAGGCCTCAAAGTCTTTCCTGAATGCTGCCTCAGTGCAAGGAGACTAGTCACTGACAACTGGAATGAGCAAGGTGGAGCTTGGCTGCTGTGCCTGGCACTCCGGGTTCTTGAGTAATACCCCAACGTTCCTCTCAAGTGAGAAGGTAGAATGAAGAACACTGGGTTTCTCTCACCAACACAGGCAGATAGCCTTACCAGATCCGCCCCAATGCAGGGGGGGACAGAAGCGATACTGGCCGGTACACGGCCGGGACTGGGGGCGTGGCCGGGGGCGTGGACTTCCTCCCTCGAGGCTGGGAGCAAACTCGGGCTGTTCTGGAGAGCTCCCAGCCTCGTCGCGTATTTGCGCAAGGCTGGGAGTTCTCCAGAACGGCCCAAGTTCACTCGGGCTGTTCCGGAGAGCTCCTAGTCTCGCGCAAATACGCGACGAGGCCGGAGAGCACCTAAAAAAGTCCCAGCTGGCCGGGACAATGAGGAGACCGGCCGGGAGACCGGGATTGGGCTCCCGAACCGGGATTGTCCCGGTCATTTCCGGGACTATGGTAAGGCTACCGCCAGACCCACTTCTGCCCTTGCTGAAACAGTGAGTCCTTAGTTATGAATGTGATAACACACACACAATACGGAAAATGAGGTTGTGACAAAAGATGTCCATAGAAACAGCTTAGCAGGCAGAAGAGAATTCCTTGGACAGAACTATTTTTGACACAGGTCGCAGCAATTCTTAGTGGTCATCAGAAATTGAAATAAGGTTACTTTAAAATAGTGGTGAGTTTTTTTTTAAACATAGTAATAGGATAATCGTCTAACAAAAAAAATCAAAATTGCCAGTCAATTGTCCCCATTTTTTAGAAAATTTAAAAAGAGCTTCTAACTCTATGTGCAATTAGGGAAGCATGGTGGGAGGAGAAATATGGTATTGTGCAGCACTCAGAGATGATCAGAAAAATGTCCGGCACAATGCAGAAGAATCCACTTCTAGTGGAATGGCCACTTGCCCCAGAGGGAACAGGGAAAAAGAAGAGAAGATTCAACATCTTGGAGGCAAATTTTGGTAACAAGAGTAAGAGATATGTTTGGATGTAAATTTCACATCCACAAGCGATACACAGATGGGCAAATTTTCTCTGTTCCCGTTTGGTAGGGGGAAAAGCCCTCTGTTCATTATCAGTTTCGACAACCCTTGAATTTTTTAAGCTTAATTGTGCCTGCGTCTTCAAATCCCCCCCCCCCAGGCCACCAGTCCTCCAAACCTGGCTTGGACGTTACACAGGAGGAGACTCCCAGCCTCCCTGAGGTCCCGCTCCTTATACAGCATAAGATAATGGGTCTGTATTGAATTCACTGTTCTATGCAGCTCCTCCTGGGACACAGACCTAGCAGATGTGATTTAACCCCCCCCCCCCACACACACACACACACACACACAACAGTGCTGGAAAAACATAGCTCTGATTTGTGCCTTAATGACATTCACATGCAAAGAAAGGGGCAAGAAGGGAAGAGGGAGCAGCCAGGATTCCCCACACACACACACACACACATATTAGGGCAAAATTTAAACACAACAGAAACAACATGTTAAACCAGCTTAACCCTTCCAATTAAATACAGTCATTTAAGAATAAAATAAAATTGCAGACCCTCTCTGAAGCACTGAATACAAAATCAAAATCAAGCTGTAATTCATGGAATATGGAGGTCTGAGGGAAGAATAAGTCAAAACACTGAATTTCAGGTGTACAGTACTTTTCTCTCCCACCCCTCTCCAAAGGCTCAGTATAACCCAAGTTTATTTGTGCATGCACAGGCACAAAGCATTTTGATAGGGCATTCACAAAATACAGAGAACTGCTCAACGAGCCAGGGCAGGTTCAAGCCCTTTCGTGCAGAAGGTGGTCAAATACTGTATAGGTGTGAGAAAGACAAAAGATTGGGCCTTGCACTGTGAAATTAAGGTTACAATGTCGCAGGGAGAAAGCCCCATTCAAAACTGTGGGGCTTACTCCTGAGGAGACAGACACAGGACTGCACTGCACAACATTTACTCTTTGAAAACACTTCCTTGACTCCCTGTGGACATCCGTACCAGTATAAACCAGTAAAAGCAAGTTCTTGGGTGTTACAACATTTTCCAAAGACCACCGATTCTGCTTTTCTCTAAACACAACCACCAAACACCCAGTGCCAGCCCTGTTAATCGGCAACCCTCTTTCCCTCAAACAGGACTTTTCCAATATAAAAACAAACTTTTAGAACAATTTCCTCAAAGCTAGAAAAACAGTGATCTTTGTCAAATAAAGCCAAACATATGCAAGTGCTATTTATAAAGATCCACAAACATTTATTTAACTTTTGAAAAGTTAGCCTCAATGGAGAGCATCATAAACGGGAGGGGGGAGATGCAAAGGACGGCTTAGAGGAGGAGGCTGGCACTCTGCATAAATATTCAGAAGGAAGATTATAGGATCCGTGCTCGGCTGTCTTCGGTTTCTCCAAAGTCCACATAGAATAGCAAAGAACAAAACTAACGAGAAGGAGAGCAGATGTTAGACAATGCCGCAGCCCCCTCTTTGCCTCTCGTACCCTACCCCTCCTCCCTTGGCTGTACTAAGGCGCTTTCATCTCCCCCTTTTCAATACGGTTAGGTCATTCAAGGATTCTCCTATAGACTCTGCATTGTGGCCGAGAGCTATAAGCTGGACCTCTGTCAGCCTTCCACAAGTTCCCAATAAAAAGGCATCATGCAAATTCTACCTCTCTCCGAAAAAGCAGAAAAGGCCTCCAAGAGTCAGCCATTGGAGTACTGGAAGTCCCAGCCTTCATTTCTGTATGGCTGCACTTGCCTCCAGGCCATGGAGCTCCTTTTGACAGTGGATCCCCCCAGATAGTTGGGATTAGTCGCGCTTGTTTAGATAAACGGAAAAATCAAGGCCTTCTCGAGGTGGACGGCGAGATGTCGTTACCGAGTTTCCAGCTGCTGCTGCCTTTCATCGGCAAACAACTGCAGATCTACAGTAGCTATCACAGCCACAGGCCATCTCCCATGCATAAGTACAAAATTAAAGGCTGCCAAAAGAAGCCTTTGTAAGCCTTCATGCTAAAATAAGGAATATGTGTCATATAGTTTGGATATGTTACTCAAGCAAAGTGCCAGCGAGACTTCGCAAAGGACAGCTAAGCTTTCGTTTAGAATGAAGAGGAAGCCCGCCACCCCTTTCCTCGTAAGTAGAGGAGGGAGCAGGCATTGTAGCTGCTGATTGCACAAGGTGAGAGGACACGTAGGGTCCACTTACCCAAGATTGTCCTGGGCCGACAGCTACGGTGGCAACAAGGCCCGGTGCAACGGCACCCTTCTATCTGCCGCAAGCTGCTTTCAGTTTTAAGGCAACTTTCCACAGTACAACACCCTCTAACAGACAACAATTCAGCTCATGCTACGTTCTGAATTCACACACACACACAAACACACTTAGAGCCCACACTACAGACAAGGTTCTGGCAAGTGTTTACAGAGTGAAGATCATGTTTACCAAGGACGGGAGGCTCTGAGTGCACAAGGATGCCTGTGTAACCCATAGAAAACCCAGCATGGAGAGACTTGTGGGCTCAGGGAATTACTGAAATGTAAACACTAAGTAATTACTGGAGCAGCAAAGGCTGGGGCAAATAGAAAAAGAGAGCCCAGCATCGGGTCAAGGGAGAGTAAATATCTTAATTCTTCCTTTGCACTCAGGGTAGTTGATTCAATTAGCAGAGAGGACTGAAAGAAAGAGCAATGTAACTTGAGGGGACTGTCAGAGGTAGGGGAAATCAAGCTCACAGAACCACCGTGCAAAAAAAGAAGAAAGACAGAGTGAGCTGCTGTGCTAAGGAAGTCCAAGAGAAGGCCCAGAGCCAGGGTACGAACGTCTCATTTCTACTACTGGATGAACAGTCTGGCCCTGGGCAAATATGCACTTGGGCGCCCGAGGAAGGCAGCGGAAGAGTCTCCCATTTTCTGCAGCACTCCAACCCTGACTTAACAAAATTTTATTTTATCATGAGCTGAATAATCATAATGCATTTGACTTGGGGTCCAGTCAGCACCAAGGAGCTCCTTATAGTTACAATACCAGCTCCCCAGGTCTCATCTCCAGAAACATGGCCTTCGCAAACTGGACACATAGCCAATGTCAAGGAGCAAAAAAAATAATCAACCATCTTGGAAGTTACAGACGGTAAAAGGAGCATGAGGTGAGAATTTATGCAGAAATTGTACTAACATTTTCCTGGGCAATAATGCATAACATATTACACATAACAGCATTCAGGAATGTAAGGACCAAGAGGTGACACTAAAACAGGGCAGGGGCAATGTGGAATAGTGCATAAAGGCACACTTTGCAGCTCCTGCTTTCCAAATTGTTACAAGTCAATGGGTTGCTAACTGCAGTAGATGCCTACAATAAATCCAAGGTAGTTAACAGCAATGAACATGCACGACCCACCGGTGTGGAAGATACAACAGAGAGCTATGCTACCATTTCCCTACTTCTGCAGGGCCTGGAGCTTGGTTGCTGGTGCAGAAGCCACCCCCTCCACGACTACCTCCAACAAGTCGCATGGGGTTCAGCTGTCTATCGGGTTTTAACACCACTGATAGTACCAGGATCACAAGACCCAAAACAAATGCACACGATGGTGCAATGAACAAAAACCTTCTCTGCTCCCTCCTTACTTGCTACTGCACTTCTATGAGGCTAGCCAAAAACTGATGGGCATTCAGAAAAATGCTCCAGTATACATTAGGAAGGAGAACTTCCTTGTTGCAAGGATATTTTCAGTTGTTACAAAATGGTTCAGAACTTTAATCTTATTAATTGCCACAACAATCCGACTCTTTCTGAGGGAGGAACTCAAGTCAGAATCAGAGACTAGCCAGGTCCATGGCAAGCAAAGCCAGTGCCAGGGGCTCTGGGACAAGGCCCTGCACAGGAGCCCCCATAGCACCCCTGCCTGCCCCAAGTGTGCATGAGAACACCACTACCACCAGTACTGAAGGCCAGGGGTTGGTCCAGCCAGGTGTGCCCTTGGCCAGTGCTCAAGCAGGCCACCTCAATGCACCCCATGCATGCAAAGTTGTACCAGCACTGTCAGCATTTTTCCAGCCTGGCACACCCAAGCACTGCACCATACCAGCTCATGATGCCTTGGCCCTGGACCCTTTTCTGTAAGTCAACATATGCAGAGAACGTTCACTAGTTTTAATTATGCTCTTCTGACACCTACCTTATGCTAAACCCAGCAAACTGGCAAAGCCATGCTGGGTCTCCTGCTACCATCACTGGCCCATCCTCTCTTTTGCAAGCATAACACAAAGTCTACCATTTGGGTGCAGTTACATTTGCAGAAGAGCTGCCCACGTAAGCTGAAAGAATTACTACTAGCAGCTTACAAAAACTGTATAACAATTTGTAGCTCAAGTTACAAAACCAAGGCTGCAATCTTATACACACTTACCTGGGAGCAAGCCCCATTGACTATAGTGGGACTTACTTATGGGTAGACATGCATAGGATTGGGCTCCAAGACTCTTAAAAGTTCCCTGCTTTTAAAATGGCGTCCACAGCATGTGCCCTCCCTCTTGTAGGCCCTACCCTGGGGTTTCATAAGGCCAGCTTCACATTCTGGGTCTCATCCCCCCCAAATCAAAAGAACGGAAGGCCACAACACGTTTATATTTCCTGATCCTCTGCACTTGCCAAGAAGCATATGTTCATTATATCAGTAAGTTGAATGCTGAGAAGAGGATGGCTGCAGCTCTGTGGCTTGCATAATGCTCCTGTCAAGGAAATTCTGGCTTCTGATGTGGCACGTGCTGTAGCTTCATACTGAACATATAAAAAAAATACCACAGTTACAGCAGTAAAATGCTTGTATAAACCATCAGACTGCTGGAACCAAGTTGCAATGCATATCAAAACCAACCTGATAATAAATTAAACTGAAGATTATTCTAGGGCACAGCTCTCCTCTCCCAAGCACCAGGCACATTAGATGTTACTAGGAGATAAGCCAGAGGCTGGGAAAAGATATTGGAGTTTTCAAGGACTGGGAAACATACCACCACTACCCATTCCAAATATGGGGCAAATTGTTATATACCAAGGCTACCACCTGATTAAAGGATTAGCCAAGTAGTCAGTCAAACGTCTGATGATTAACTTTGCACCAAAATGCAAGTCTTAAAGGGGCAGTTTAAAAATGCGATTGCTTTTATTTATTAAACTGTGGAAGTGCCATTCGGTAAAAGAGTGTCATCTTTACAATTTTCTTTTTATCAGTTCAGAGGCCAAAACAAAATTATAACCCTATTTCAACAACAAAGTTAATATGACATTAAAAAAATGAACAAGTCTAAGACCTACCTGTATTATGAGATACAGAGTTTTATCTGAGGACTCACCAATTTTACCAGCTGCTTTACCCTGAAAACTATCTGCCAACTTTGGATACAAGCTGAATCTCTCTCGCTCTCCAGGGCCAGGAATGTCTATGCGACCTGCATAGCAGTCAGTCTTTCCAGTTTGGCCCCACCAGTTTATTGGTGGCAAATTGTAATCAGCAAGTAAATCTTTAGCTGCTTAATCTTCCACTCAATTAAAACCTTGCCACCCTATCATAAACCCAAACACTACAGAAAAAAAATATCTGGGAAATCAACATTTTGTCTGAAATCTTGCAAGATATCAAATAAATTACCGGGGGGGGGGGGGAGTGCCAGAAGTGCCCTTTTTTGGCAGCCTGTTGGTAATGGAATTATACAGCACTTATTCACAGCCTATTTAAAATTCCTTAATTATGTCCATTACAACTTTAAACCGGATTTTATTTCTGAATAATTTAATTAGCCTTTTGAGATGCAAAGCGCCTTTTCCTGTGTATATCTGAAATGCAACTGCTTGTGCGTAGCTTGCATTTTCGCAGGCGCCACACAATAGCCTCAAGGCTGTTAATACACACGCCACATGCTCCTCTAGCAGGAGACGCCTTGCCTGGCGTATACCGTAACAGGCTCGGCCATCACTGCCACAGTCACGAGGGTTTACCTGCTGATGCGAGGCAAGGGTCTCCCATGATATCAACAGTCTGGAGGGAGCAAAGAGAAGCTGCCCCCTCTCCAACCAAAACTCAACCAGGTGAAGCTGGCTCGTCTTTGGTTCAGGACATGGTTCAAGGAAGTACGGTCCAACACACCCTGTGTGACTAACATACAGAATGTGTGAGGAAGAGTATGTTGGAACAGCTATGAGGCTTATCAAACATGAGGCATATCAAAAGTTTGATAAAATTGGAGAGGAGCATCAGAAAGTGACCTTCACATTTAGAAGAGGTTTACAAGATCCTGGGAACTAACAAGGGGTTCCTGACCACCATGGCCTGCTTGGGATCTTTCATGCTGGGGCCCTGACTGCCCAAGATGAGGTGCTGGGTTAAATAAACATGGCTCTGGCCCAGCTCGACAGCTGCTTTCCTCATAAGGGGAATGCACCCTCAAAAGGGTCCCCAGATATTTAAGAGGCAAGACAAAGCATCAGCAATGCTCACAAAAAAGGAACTCCCCCAAAGATTTGATTGTTTTCCTATTGATAGCAGTCATACTGAAAGTTCCCTTCACGGGAAGATGGCTGATTAATTATCAATGAACTTCTATTACATAAGAATATGGCACATGGCCTTCAGAGAGAAAGTCACCTGTGAATTCCATCTATCCCAGCATAAAGTCAAGCATTTTTCAATATATGGTTTCCTATTATTATTATTATTATTATTATTATTATTATTATTATTATTATTATTAATAATAATAATAATAATAATAATAATAATAATAATAATAATAATAATAATAATAATAATAATAATAATAAAGTATTTATATACCGCTTTTCAACAAAAAGTTCACAAAGCGGTTTACAGACAAAATCAAATGTGCTGGGGTTTACAGATGTTACAAATGTTTACAGATCAAAATCACTGTGTTGGGGTAAATTTTATTTTGTTCATCAATAAGAACAAGAACATTCCATAGCCAACAGCCCAGGACCTCTCCTTCTAGAGTCGCATGTTGGACTGAAGTACATAACCTGAAATCTGCCTTCTCTTATTCCAGGGGTAGCCAAACTGCGGCTCCTGAACCACATATTGACGTATAATGTGCGGCTCTCAGAAATAAGTTGGCTGAGCTCCTTTTTGCATCACAATGAATATAAAAGGTAAATAAGATTTTTTTAAGCTTTATAATTATTTACCAGGTATAAACTGAGAGTCCACTGGATTAAAATGTAAGTTTAAGAGTCCACTGGATTAAAATGTAAGTTTAATGTTCATGGTGAGTAAATATATTTCAGAATTTAAATGCTTCTTAAATATTGCAGCTCTCAAACATCTGAAGTTTATTGTATGTGGCTCTTATATTAAGCAAGTTTGGCTACCCCTGTCTTATGCCTTTCCCCTCTATGCCACAAATCTATATTGAGTCTCTCTAGTCAGACTGAGAGTAAATCCCATTTTAAGCTTCCATGGTATCAAGTATTATGTTGCTGTGCTGTGTTCGTTACTTTGATAACTTTCTGTACTTATGATTTTATAATTTTGCCCTTCTATACAACAATTTTGCATTTGAAAACTTATTTTTAAAAGAGGAACTGCCCTTGTGGAACCCTATACGCAGAAAGCCTAGTTTTCAAAATTATTAAGAACAGAGTTTATCTGCCACAGTGATCAAGCAAACATGGCACAAAACTTGAAAACCTACAAGTAAACCTTTTCTAGATAAGGGACTCTTTGGGAGTTTCAAACTTTTCTCCTTTCACATAGATGAACAATGGAAACAGAGCAAGGAGTGAGGATTTCTTCCCGCCTTTTGGTGGCAAGGGAGGAGACAAAGATGGAAAGCACTGGACCATGGCAGGAAGAGGAACGGACCATCCCGGCACTGGTGGGAGTTTGGCGGGGGGGGGCTGGGTAATAGATCAATTCATCATCCTTGACAAGTGTGGAAGGGGTACATGTGAATGAACCCCCAGTTGCAGGGGAGCAAAGGCAAGACAGGAGGACGCCTTCATCCATTGAATGTGGGCTTCTCAGTAGAAACTGGTAGGTCCTGCAGGAAACAGCACGCAAGACTAGATGGGCCTGATACAGCAGGGCTGCCCTTATGTTCTTAATTACTATCACCTACCTTGAACCACAGCTATAAGGTGGGGCGGGGTGAAGAGAGAACAAAATGAAAATTTAATACATACAAGGAATGGTGGTGTTGTGATAAATTAATTCTTCTGCTAACGTCGCACTTAGAAGGATCTTGGACAATGGGCAGCTTAGAGAGTCGGCACCTCCTGATTGGAGGGAAAAGGTGGGATAAAAACCAACAAACAGGACACCTAATTCCATTTACTCCTCAGGATGCTGGTTCCCCATATTTTCTTAAGGAAAGCTTGGAGAGGTGGCCAGGATTTATTCATTCACGATCTGTGTTACTCACCAACAATCCAGCTCTGAACAAGTTCCTGCTCCCCCCCCCCCACTTTTCATTATAATGAGGGGGGGAGCAATCTTAGGATTGGCCAGACTCTGAAATTCATTATTCAAGCACTGCCAATTGCTCTTCTTCTATGACCACGCACAATTTGCTCGACTTTTCCCATCAAGCACACAACAGAATGTTCCTTATCTGAAACAAGGGAATTATCCTTTGTAGTAATTCATAAGAATTCAGTATTATTTGTAGTGCCTGGAACAATTCACAACAGCACATATTTAAAACCATACTGATATTACATCATTTTATGCAACCAATAAATGTAAAGTTTCCGATTCCAACTGGGGTGGCCGAAGAAGGCATTTTTGTGACAAATGCACCCTCTCCAAGCTGGTGCCAATTACAAGAGGCAGAGGGCCATCACTAAGTTCTTCTACATGAGCCTCACTGGAACATATCAAAGCACCAGCTGATTTCAACAGGGCTTGGGCAGAAGTCCTTCCAGATACATTGTGCTTGCTGGGTCAGATCCATCTTCTTTAAATGGCATCCAAAACCTTGTCACAGGGTACAGTCACTGAGGACTCTAACCTTCTCTGTTTAAAGGCAGCCTTTCAGCACACCTAACTGGGCTGATGCAAGGCTTACACATGGCTGGTTTACAACCAACACGGCATAAATATTCTCCAAATCACAGTTCATAACACGGTAACAAAGAAAGGGACTCCCTCCGCCCTTTATTTTAAATCCTCCCCCCCCAATGTCTTGTTTCTTACATGCCTTACAGAGTTTGCACAAGAAAGACTCTTAGTTTCTATATAAAGTTGGCCATAAAATGTTTATGGTTTTTATATTAACGTATAAAAATGGTGGGATTCATTACAGCCCCTGTTTCTGTGCCTGTGGAAAAAAGAAAAGGGAGGAGAGGGAGAAAATACCTGCCAACAGCACAGAGATAGCTGTTTTGAAGGAGCGGCCCAGCCCTTCAACAACCATTGATCAAATTATATATAGGCAGGTTGTCATATCGCTAAGAAGCAGATGGAGTATATAAATCAGCTATTTGCAAAAAAAAAAAAAAAGATGGCCAATAAAAAGATTGCAGGAGGAACAAAAGCGAACTATTGGTCCAGTAGGCTATGTTAGCAACTTATTGAGAGTAGGATGCCCACGGAGACTAGCAGTTCTGTCCTGCAATTACTACGTAGTTCATGCCAAAATACTCCCTTTAAATGGGTCGCTCCTGCTTTGCTCCTAATTCCAATATCATTTTTTTCCTTTTAAAGTAATCTTAAAAATCTTCCCACCAGTGCTACCAAAACACAGTGTGATCACATGAGGATGGAGCATGGTGAAAGAAGTTCTAAAGTGAGGGTGCAGCCCCCTTTCAAGAGGGAGAGGGGATTAAGCTACATGCACCACTCTCCCAACGAAGCCAAGAGGACAGTGAACATGATTAAGCTGGCTGGATCGTGCCAGAAAAGAAAAAGAGGGAAAACACTTCTTAAAACCAAAGTTTTAAGGATGATCATTGTCCTGAATATGGTAAACAACAAGTCGTTAAAGACTCAAATTAAAGCTACAGAAAAATAGAAACAGAGAATTAATTTGGTTACTTCAAGTGCTATTTTTCTGTATTGAACAAAACAAAATTTAACAACCATCCCCAAAAAACACCACCCCCAATGTTTAGGGTGACTTTTTCCCCCAACCACAGGAATTACTTACTTAGAATATTCCTAATGATTGGAGGGGTTGGAAATAATTTTCAACCTTTCACCTGCTTGAGAATCTAACTATAGCAATAAAACAATCTGCAGAGCAACAATATTGTTACTAAAATTATTTCAGCAGTTAGGTCACACGATATACAACGTTACTAAAGAGAAACCCAGATCCGGATGATAATGCATAGCTTACAGAGACCAGTGCACACAAAATACAAATATATTCATTACACATCCCAAACACACAAACTGGGCCAGTGGGGGGGGGGGATAGGGAGAGCAAACAGAGTTTTCTCCAGCAAATATGTTCTTAAATTTGGATACTGTAATGCTAAAGATGACCACCATTAAAAGGTAAACTCATCTAAAGCATCCTTCCTATTCCTAAAAATTTGAGAGATCATTAACACTCCTGCTACTGCTCTTGTATGCCCCTTCAATAACCTGCATATCACTTTATGAATAAAACGCAAGGACAATGACTGTTTAACAGATTTAAGCCACGTCTACCACCAGGGTCTGACCACTCAAAAGACAACTGGGAAAGGAGGGGAGAAATGGGGACGAGGGGATGTCCACCTTGGCCAGTAATTACAATCAAAATTCCAGCAACGCAACTAGCTGGCTCATTACTTCCTGACTTTGTACCAAACCTCTTATTTACATTTCAGATTACATTTTTCATGAAACAGCAAGATCTATCGGAGCTGAAATAATGAGGGAGAAATATTTTAATAAAAATGTGTTGGGGTCCACATTTCCGTCCGTGTCGGAAAAGAAAGGCGTTCTTCTGTAGTGAAGGATCATTTATTCTGCCTCTAAATGAGAAGCACAAAAAAGAGAGAGAGAGAGATGAAACTGATGAACTTTTCCTGCCCATTTGTCTTTAGCAGACAATTAAGACAGGAGATCAAACCGGATTATCGTGCCACGCAGACAACTGGCCCAACAGTAATACATCTCCGGGGCCACAGATTTGTAACCCTCCTTTTATCCCTCCCCCTTTCTTCTTACTCCTTTTTCCTCTCTAAAGGCAGTGCTGGCTTTGTGGCTCAAGGGGAGCCAAAAGGCGGCCCATCATTATTCAGCCACAGATGTCAGTCTAACCTCCCTTTTTTCTCAGGTTTCTAAAGCTGGGAGCCACAATAATTTGTGACAGATTCTTATACTGTAAGGTACAAAGAACACACAGAATAAAACATCCAGCGGCTGCAAGGGTCTCTGATCAGATGCGCTGCCTACATGGGAATCACACTGTATGTAAAAACAAGCGCCAGGAATTTAGACCAGGGAGAGAACTTGAGGGCTCTCGTCCTAATGAGTGATTTGCCTTGTGTTGACTTAACTCACCATATTCCTTATGGATTTGGGTCATTGGTGTTTAGCAGCAAGAAACAACATTTGCCAGGATTCAAACACAGGTCCCATGTGCAAGCTGAACATGCTGCGCACATGCTATAAAAAAGCCTGTTTGGGGCACTTGGATTCTAAAATATTTCAATTGGTATTTGCCATTTGACTTTCCACCCTCTGTTCGCCTTGCAAGGTGCTCTTAATCTCTTTAAAAAATGCAGTGTTTGGGCTTGCCCCATTTGCAAACCAAAAAGAAGAATCAGTTTAAAAATGGCTGCCTTCCGCTTTCTACACTCCATGAGCAACATGCAGAAGTGATGAGCCGCATGTTGGCTGTTACTAGTATCACACCCGAAAGTTACTGGAGTCGTCTTTTAGTGGCTTAAGTGCAGAGTTTACATCTTTCCAGTTCCTTAAAAGTCCATCTTTTTAAAAAGATAAGGAAAAAAAAACACAGATTGTGCAAGGTGAATATATGGATGAGGAAAGTTCTGCAGCAATGCCTGATCTCTGCATCTCTTGCTTTGCAAGCTTGATCCAGTCTGAGGTGCTTTATTGCATGTTGAAATTTGTCTCTTTTTTGGCGGTTTTACAAAAAGAAAAATATTTTATGTATGAGACAGTCCTATAATCCACAGATCACAGGCACAAGAGACAGCAACAGCTCGGAGGGATCCTTAATCCGACTACATTTCGCATGATAGACCAGCGGCTGTTTCAGCAAACATTGTGGCCCATTGCTGCCGAGTGTACTTAAGGAGCTATTTATTAACAGATTATTGGCACGAGATGGCAATGAGGACTCATGCATTTACAAAAGGATGCTTTGTTGCCTAGCCACAACTGTGCATTGTTAAGTAGTGAAAAGGGGCTGCTATAAAACTGTAGCAAAAAAAAAAAAAAAACAGTCAAGCAACATGCTGCTCTTAAAAAAATATTAATATTAATACTACAGAGACATCTAGGAGCATGGGCATCAGGGCATCCATTGTCCCAGCCGGCACATACGCTAGTACAAGTCAAGAACTGTGCGCCCTGAAGGGCCACATTGAGACGTGCTCAGCAGGCAGGAGGCACTGCTGTGCCTTACATAGAACAGAAACATATTTTAAAGGAGGGAGAGGAGTGGGGAGTAAAAGGATCAGAATCAAAACCTTCCATAAGAAAATGCAACTATAACCCAGTATAGCTGATCAAGGGAGCTTTTTTCTGTCCCAACATTACTGCAACCGGCTCCTTCCTCTGAAGAGAGATTTTTGAGGATGCAACAATTGAAAAGAATTTCTTCCAGACACCAAGTTTCAGTCCAGATTTTACTTGCAACGGCTGAGAGAAACCCTTTCCGAAAGCTGGAGCTTCTCTGGCAAAACAGCAAGAGCACTCTAACTACAGCCCACAGCGCAAAGAATAAACTTCCCTCTCTCCCTCCCTCCCAACGCCACTCTTAATGAGATGCAGTCAAAGGAGGAAGGAGCCATCAAGATCAGCCATAGCTTTTGGTTACAGCAATCATCCCCATGAACTATCATGCTGCAGGATGAGTCCCCCTCTGGTCTGCACACTAATTGCAAAATTCCCACGGCCATCAATGGGCATACTCGCCACCACCCCCACCTCCACCATTGGAAAAAACTAAGCTGTGACACCAAGTAAACTCATAAACCTATGAAACTGCAATGAGAATTCTGTAGCTAACTGCAGCCCCCACAAGGAAAAGAAAAACTTTCATGAACATGCTTCTTTAAGTGAAATTCATGGGTTTGTGACCTCCAAATAATTCTTACAATAGCGAAAGTCTCACAGGGAGCCAAATGCTTTGTCGTCAGGTCTTCCCATACCAGTTTACAGATTGTATGTGTGTGTTTCCTTTTTTAAACATCTCAAGCTTCTAATTACAGTTCCTTCTTTTTCTTCTAAAAATTCATTTCTGTCCTGGTTTTTAAAAAAGGAAAAAAAGAACAGCCAGAATATGTTGAACAACGCTGAAATGAATTTTGTCATGTAAAAAATTAATTACGCATTCCAAACCTGGTCACTGTAGTCCTCCGGGAATCGCCTCCGCACCTCAGGATCTGTAAATAATTGACAGATAATATTAATTGGCTTTGGATTAGCGAGCAAGCAGAGAATCACACATTAATATTTGATCAGAAGATGATAGCAGCCCTGGCAGGGGATCCAAGAAGGGCAGCTGAGGCTGAGACACAGATAAGAGGAAGTAAGGACTCCTCAAGGCTCTCCTTTTACCCTCTTTCCAGAAAGACAAAAAAGAAATTAGAGAGACCTGATGCTACTGTTAACTTTCGGCTGTTATCTCATGCAGAAACTTAACCAGGTGCAAATTGCCAGCTACGTGTGTTGCAAGGGAACAGCATCCCAAGCCGAGCGTGCTTGGACTCCTTATTTTCAATCAGGCACCTCATTTAGCCAACTACAGGAATGGACTTTATAAAAAAGGAGGCGGGGGAGAACCCAACAAAGTATTCAGCAGGACTGATCACAGCTCTTTCAACTCGGACCCAAGTAGACAGGCGGAAAGAAAAATGGACTGTTTAGAAGGTTTCGATAAACAAACAGTGTGGGCAGCAGGGCATGGGTTCGTCTGTAATATTAAATCATCTTCTCTCCTGTAATCCCCCCAACCTTAATTCTTTGCTCTCTCGTTTCTCAGGATCAGCAACAATGAGAGTTCATAAGAAGCTGTGGGTCTGAACAAGTTTAATTGTATTAAACGTAGAACAGAAGCAGCAAAACACAAACCCAGACAGAAATAATTTCTCTGACAAACCATCTCAAAACAACTCTGTCGCGACCATCTGCTTTTCCTAACAATGTTTCCAAGACTGCCAGGTTCCGTATTACCAGTGTAATTTTTAATTATAACAATAATAGATTAAGACCGAGCTGCCATGGATTTCACAAAAAAGAAGTTGTCACTTCTTCAGGGAGCTTGTTGTCAGACCAACATTTGGGGTACAATTTATCCACATTTCAATCCTTAAGGCTTGCTGTGCCGGATGCATTGTTATTAACCAGATGCTTTCCATTTTTGCAGGAAAAAAATGTTTCCACACGTTTTGATCATTATGGAGGGAGCAGGGATTTGTAAACAATCTTTACTGCTCAATTACTGCTCTCCTCTGCCAAAGTTAAGGCGTGTGGGGCAGAGAATAATTTTATGATGTATACAAGCATATACACTTTTTTTTTAAAGAACACCCCAAGCTAGTCCCCCATCCTAGCTCCACACAGGGAAAGTTTGTTTTGCTAATAAATTGGTTAATTGGCAGGTTCAATTGTTAGCAGACTCAGAAGAATTTCCACTAAACTATACTTATTTCAACGAGGTACAGTATTTAAATGTACACTAAGAGTACAAAAAAAAAGGCTGACTGAGGGATGTTGATATTAATTTTTCCATGTGGGGAGAAGCTTGATTGTAGCCCTTTAGCAGTGCATTTGGACTGGGGAGGGAGCATAAAAGAAATCAGAACACAGAAATTGAGAGCCATGCAGAATATAAAAACAATATAACATTACATCCCTTGCACATCCTCAGCTCCCCAGCAAGGTTTTCACCTAATCTGCCACCCTGCCCCTATAACTGTCAAGGAAAGTTCTGGAGGGTTACTACAACTTTTGTGCTGTAGTAACGCTCCCTGAAGGCGCTACCAAGAGCAACAAAAGTGGATAGTTGCAGAAAAGAAGACTGGACATCAGCCAACTGACTACAGCTTTAGGTATACACCTCTGTATAAAAAGGTAAAGGTAACCCCTGACAGTTAAGTCCAGTCGTGTCCAACTCTAGGGTGTGGTGCTCATCCCCATTTCAAAGCAGAAGAGCCAGCGTTGTCCAAAGACGCCTCCGTGGTCATGTGGCCAGCATGACTCTCCTAGCCGCAGCACGGAGCATGCGACTGGAACACGGAATGCTGTTTACCTTCCCGCAAGCGGTACCTATTTATCTACTCACATTAACATGCTTTGGAACTGCTAGGTTGGCAGGAGCTGGGCCAAGCAACGAGAGCTCACCCCGTCGCGGATTCAAACTGCCGACCTTTCGATCAACAGCTCATGGTTCAGTGGTTTAACCCACTGTGCCACCCGCAGTATACAAATGTACCTCACCTCTGCCCTTGCATCCCTGCCACTGAAGTGAATGCACATGCACCATTAAAGGGAGCATCATGGGAGCTCACACAGAGATCCAGTCACAATGCATGCATCTTTAACAAGAATACAAATAGTTCAACACAAACAAATATCCCAACTTTTTATATCTTTCCTCCCACTTCAAAGCCTTATTAATCATAATTTTTGTAACATGCCCATGTGTTACAAGTTACATTCAGATCATTCTTCTTTCCCTCAAAAGAGAAAGGTCCTCCTTACACATGAAGCTGTCTAGTTTGGAGAGTCCGTCCACCGGTTCACCTTGTTGAGGATGCTCCACTCCAACTGGAAGCAGCCCTTCAAGGTCTCAAGAAGAGGAAGATTGCTCCCAACCCAGCTGAGACTCTTCTAACTGGAGAAGCAGCCAGGGGCAAGACCTGGGGCCTTGGGCATACAAAGCAGAAGCTCTTTGATGGAGGTCTCCATCCCTCTTCCTGCTCCCCCTTCCTCTTGGCAGCCCATGTGCCCAAAGGCCAACAAACATCTTGTCCCTCTTCTAGAAGACCTCAGGACTGCCACCAGACCAACCTTCCCTGAAGAACGTAATTTTGCACCAGTCTTGTGTCTCACCAAACTGGGAACCCTCATTCTTTGGCCATTCCCTTGCCAGCACACGTCACATCCGCGGGGCAACATGCACCAACGTGGCTTGGCGTCATGCAAGCCGAGCCAAGGATCTGTCCAGCACCTCCACTGAAGCAGAGGACCTTGTAAAATAGTTCCTGTCCAACCTACCAACTGCACACTCTGGAGTGGAGAATGGCTGAAGAGATGCTAAAGCAACACAATTAACACCATGGACAAGCAAGTCAAGGGTGGTGGCAGAAATTTTTAAGCATTTCAGTCTTTTCCTCAGCTTGGCACAGCTTCAAATGTTTATTTATTTAGGCATTTATACCTGATGATGACATATTACAGTCAAGTAACTCACAGTCACTTTTTCTAAGTGGGAAGGACTTTCACAGAAAAGCAAGCTACAAGACATGTGAAGAACCATTACTCATGACAATTTGAGGTTCTCGTGTGTTCTCCATAGGAAGAGTTACAGTTAACATCTCAATCCGTCTCCAATCTCTATTGTTGACTTCCACAGCATTGCAGATATTTTTCCCCTCCCAATAAATCTTGTTTTATTCCCAGTTGACGACTGGGAACAAGGTGAAGGATAAACTACCCCCCCCAACCAAATAAACTCTACATCAAGCTACAGATTATACACCCAAATACAGTGTCCACACATTTTTCCTTTCTTGGCAATGATTCCAAACCGAATTCAGCACAGCAGATTTCAAAACAGAAGTTGGGAGTGTTCTCCAGAATACAAAAACTGCAAATATTCAAGCAGCTGCATTTTCAAAATCAGGTCTACCCCACTTCCAGCCGTGTCTTTCCTCTGCCCCACAGTGTAAAGCTGTGGTTTGGGTTCCACAGCCATGCGCTCTCGTGAAGGGTAGAATTGAGTAGACCAAAAGACCTCCCTTGCCCTGATCCAGCTCAAACCGAGTCTCCCTAATAGCTGAGCTTTTCTTGATTCAGTGATCCGTCTCCATACACATCTATAAGCTATTTGTCCATTTTAAGGATAAGCCATGCCTGGGAAAACAAAACCAGACACACCCAAAAGAAACCCTCTAAACACATGATTGTGTGCTACTGCCTAAGCATCTTACAGCGCAACCCTTTACATGTTTTCTCAGAAGTAAATCCACTGTGATCAGCAGAGCTTACTCTCAGGTAAAGACTGTGACACACAGGCTGCGGCGCAGTGCGCTGCGAGAGTAGCAGTCGTGTCACACTGCACCACGACGCACCCTGTATACACCAGAGCTGTTGATCTGCAGTGCGTCTCCCTTAGCAAATTGCTGCTGCTGTGTCATTTGTCACACGGAGAAGTGTTTAAGATGTCCTGCCCCACCCACCCCCACTCTCTGTTAGCCAATCAGAATACAGTCTTTTCAGACTCGATTGTGACTGGCCAACGCGTCGCTTCCCATCACGCCCCCACTGCACCAAACACAGCCTCTCATTGGCCGAAGTTGAATTTGTCCAACTTTGCTCGCACGGCAACGCAGCTCTCCTGTGTTGCAGTGTGATCTTACAAAAACGCAAGACAGAGATCTTCGAGCTGCATGCCAACACTGGTCCACGCACTGGATCACAGCGCGGCTGGTGTGTCACAGCCTTAAGTGTGAAAGATCACAGACTTAACTTCTTTGCCCACCACAACACAGAGTCGGTGCCTAAATATTCAGTGATGTCTCCCAGGAATTGGGAGATCATTTTAGTCCAGCAGATACATGAGCAATGACAATACTCAAAGCACACTGCAATCTGGGGTGTATTCGGCAGCAAATAGGGCCTGCTGCTCATTCAACAGCTTAGAGCTATTAACCTTGCTTTAATCCTGTGCCAACCCAAGTCAGACTTGCTCCAAATCAAACACTGGGCTGGTGGTCACAATCCTAGACGCGCAACAGGCTCACTGCCACCACAGCTCATTGCCACCACACATCTTCGCAAGGAGATGCCAGACATGTTGCCATGCTGTTCTAGGTATCCCCAAAGTCTGCATCAATACACACTGTACAAAAGATGTGTCACCCTATTGCACAACAAGGTGCCTGTAGGCCAAACCAGGCCACTGCCCATTCCACTGCCCATGTAGGCTTCCAGTGCTCCTGTCCCAAGCGCCATATTTCCTCACGATGCTGGGCTAGTACCAACTTGGGTGGATGTGGAGTATTCAAAAGGGACGCTGCAATTGAGATTGGGACGTTGAGAGGAAAGGAACCACCCCCACTAGCCCTGTGGGCCAAAAAATGGCCTCCTGAGCAGCAGGCCCTGGCAACAGACTGGCCTGACCCACATTTTGTCCAAATAAAGCTCCCTCATAATACTCGCATTTCCCAGGGCCCCGATTTCCATCCTTCTTGGCTTGGCATACAGACACATCCTGGCACCCTGCAGTGTGCAAAATGCCTTTAAATTCTCCATCTGGCAGCAATCCACTCACAAGCGCCTTCTGTACCAGGGCTCTGCAGGCTGCACTGCATCAGTTCTACCATTTCACAAGCATTAGATGGTCTGGGGGCATTTAATGAAACATTAAATACATCTTTCGGGAGGGGGGAAACACAGGCCATCCAGTGCAAAGGAGTGCACGTTATACATGGCTTCAATCCCTTTACTTGCATCTCATGGCTACTCCAATGACACTCTCAGAATTTCAGGCCAGCCCTGCTGGATCAGGTCCCTCTTGCCGAGTGCCCTGCTTCTCACCTGCTGCCCCCAGAAAGCCTCACAACCACGGCATGAAGGGAAAGGCCTCCCCTCACTGCTTGTCCCCAGTACCTGGCAACCAGAGGTCGGCCTCCCCTCACTGCTTGTCCCCAGTACCTGGCAACCAGAGGTCGGCTGCCCCTGAACATAAAGGCTCTACATAGCCACAGATAGGCCTCTCCTCTTTCATAAATCTGTCTAGCGCTCTTTTAAAGCCACCTAAGCAAGTGGCCATCTCCACATCCCAGCCAAGCAGCGGCTTCTGTTCAGGCCTGACTGACCAGAACTTGAGTGCAAGGGAACGCACATCTGAGAAAGCAATCACAAGATGGCCTCCAATAAGGCCAATACGATGTCAACAGGCATGTGGATGCAGGCAAACCCATAATATTATATATCTGGATTTTCAGAAGGCATTTGACACAATCCCTCACCAAAGGCTCCTGAGAAAACTCCAGTCAGGGAATAAGAGGGCAGGTCATTTTATGGATTAGGAACTGGTTGAAGACCAGGAAACAGAGAGTGGGTGTCAATGGGGAACTTTCACAATGGAGAGAGGTGAAAAGCGGTGTGCCCCAATGGTCTTGGGACTGGTGCTTTTCAACTTGTTCATAAATGACTTGGAGTTGGGGATAAGAATCAAGATGGCTAAGTTTGCAGATGACACTAAACTTTTCCGGGTGGTGAAGACCAGAAGGAATTATGAAGAGCTCCAGAAGGATCTCTCCAGACTAGGAGAATGGGCAGCAAAATGGCAGATACGCTTCAATATAAGTGTAAAGTAATGCACATTGGGCCAAGAAATCAAAACTTCACATATATGTTAATGGGTTCTGAGCTGTCTGTGACAGATCAGGAGAGAGATCTTGGCGTGCTGGTGGACAGCTCGATGAAAGTATCAACGCAGTGTGCAGCGGCTGTGAAGAAGGCCAATTCCATGCTTGGGATAATTAAAAAGGGGACTGAGAATAAAAAGGCCAATATTAAAAAGGGCAGGAGGTATGATCTGGTGGTTGAGCTGCCACTTGCCTGAAGATAGCGAAGACAAGACCAACTCAGTCATGTCCTGGATTGGAGATGACCAGAAATTGCCCACAAGCTGAGATAACTTGTGTTAACCCTCTGTGAAAGGAGTCGCTATCAAGCAAGCTCAGAAGGCGTGTGCTGTGCAGCCAGGGAGATAATCGCACCGTTGAAAGAAAACATCTGGAGAATGAAAAGGGTTCTATGCGAATAGAACATTATTGTAAAAAAAACCCTATGGAGGGTTAGAAGAGCCTGCCTATGTAATAAAGTCTGAATAAAGCCTTGAATAAAGTCTGAGGAGTAATCCGACGACTAGAAAGACAATACTGTCCTTCTGTCTTACAGATTATTATTATATAATAGATGGTAAAGCCACATCTCCTCCTGCCAACCTAGCAGTTCCAAAGCATGTTAATGTGAGTAGATAAATAGGTACCGCTTGCGGGAAGGTAAACAGCGCTTCTTGTTCCAGCCGCATGCTACGCACTGCAGCAAGGAGAGTCATGCCGGCCACATGACCACGGAGGCGTCTTCAGACAACGCTGGCTCTTTGGCTTTGAAATGGGGATGAGCACCACACCCTAGAGTCGGACACGACTGGACTTTTGTCAGGGGTCACCTTTACCTTTTTTTAACCTTAAAGCCACATCTGGAGTATTGTGTCCAGTTCTGTCGCCACATCTCAAAAAGGATATAGTAGAACTGGCAAAGGTGCAGAAGAGAGCAACTTCCTCTCTTATGAGGAAGGGTGACAGTGTTTGGGGCTCTTCAGTCTAGAAAAAAGGTGCTTGAGAGGGAGGACATGATTGAGACGTATACAATTATGCATGGCATAGAGTAGATAGAGGGCGAGACGTATACAATTATGCATGGCATAGATAGAGGGATGTTCTTTTCCCTCTCTCACAACACCAGAACCAAGGGACATCCAATAAAAGTGAGTGGCGGGAGAATTAGAACAGACAAAAGAAAATATTTCCTTACCTAGCATGTAATTAAACTGTAAAACTTGCCACAGGATGTGGTAATGGCACCTGGCCTAGATGCCCTTAAAACAGGATTCGACAGATTTATGGAGGACAAGTCCTTCACAGGTTACAAGCCATGATGTGTATAAGTAACCTCCTATGAATGCCAGATACAAGGGAATGGCAACAGGATACATGTTGTGTATGCTCCCCGAGACATCCGGTGGGCCACTGCAAGATACAGAAAACTGGACTAGATGGACCTTTGGCCTGATCCAGCAGGGCTCTTCTTATGTATGAGTGCTCCAGCATGTAACATATCTCGGAAGGTCAATTCAGTGCCTGGTGCGTTAATGAAGGGTTTTGTTTAAACTTAAAACATTTCTTCTGGTCACTAGGTTGCTGCAAAGGAGTATGGATAAACTGTAAACATTCAGAGGATACTTTAAAAAGAACTTTACAACAAGCTTGCATCTCCGGGACTAAAGAAATCAGCAAAGTAAAGTCAATGCTCTTAATCAGAACTCACTCTCCAGCTGATAATACCTACAAATATAAACCTCTACTTACAGTAAACAGACTCCTCTGAAATGGCTTTCAAAATGATGCTCAACAAATAGTTTGGTTAACCACAAAAAAATAGATTTTTGGGTAGCTTGTTTTTTAAAGCTATGTTAAGTACAGACAAGGGCTTCAGGTGGGCTACGCTTTCTGAAAAAGTTGGTGTCCACAAATCAAGCTTCATATTACACTGATGAACAACTGGAAAAGTTGAGAACACAGCAGTAGAAATTACTGCATGTAGAAACTGCTACAGAAAAGCCGTAAAGTGATCATTCCAAAATACAGGCCTCTGCACCAATAAAACATTTACAAATTAGTTAAGAAGGCTGCCTACATTTTAAAATCAATTTATGTCTCCCATTAAAAGCTTTGTTTTCTTATGCTGTAAAATGTGAATTAGCTCCTTTGTTCAGAGATAAGCTCATTGCTCCAGTGGGGATACAAAAATGACAAGTCCCTTCAGTTTAATGGGGGAGGGGAGAAAAATGGGGGGGGGGAGAAAGGCATCATGAAAATATGCATGCATGGGGAATATTTCACTGGTTTTCTAAGCTGGTAGCAATGCATGGAAAGAAAATGATACTCAAGCCTGGTTTTCAAGCGAACTGCCTGGTCACTCTCCAGGCCAACTACTGCCTCCAACACAGCGCCTATAGCCCTAGCCCAATATGTATGGTACTTTGTGCCAGGGGAAACTTCCTCAACCAAGTTCCAAAGGCAATCATTCTTCAGTTCTGTACCCTTTACCTGCCTCCCCTGCAAGCCTCAACGTTAATCCTGTGCTGGAACTGGATTTCATTTTACAGCAGACATGGTGGGAATCTGCCATGTGTTAGTTAGGGCTGCTCTTTTCTCTATTTGACCACATCAACATTCCTTGACTACAGCTAGAAATCTGCTTCTTTCAGATTATTTTTCATTCATAAAGGCACACGAGCAAAAACTGATCAATAGTGATTAGAGCAATCATACCAGGAGAGGCACCGTTTTCTCCTGCATGCTTTAAAAGATGGAAGAAGCAAGGCTTAATTTTAAAAATACTGTACTGTACAATGGCAGACATTTCCACACATGCCCCAGGTACACCATCCCAACTCACTCACATGACACAAAACAAGTGTCTGGGGCCCCCAAGGGTGGGGAGAGATGGAGAACAAGCTACCAGAATGATAAAGACAAGAGAGTGTTAGTCTTAGGCAGCTTTATTTCTTAGGCTGCACGACTTACCTGAGAGTAAGTCTTACTGAGCACAATGAGCCCTACAGCTAAGTAAACAACTTGGCAAGGCAAAACCGCTAAACAAAGCAGCCCCCTTTTTGCAAGGTCGAGCCATTTTCACTTCCTCCACATTTTGCAGAAAGGTGCTATTCTCAAGTTATTCCACCACCAGAAAGGGTAGCACTGGGGATGGCAGGGGGAGAAGGAGACTGAACATCATACAATTCTTTGCAAAGTTTAGTTTGTCCTTTTGTAGGATAACCTGCATGCTGTCTTTCCACATATACAATTGCTCAAGGCAGCTAGCAAGTGTAGTGTAATTTTTTAAAAAAGAATCACAAACAACTTAAACATGACATCAAAAAAGAGAGCACAGAAATAGCAGATAAAAAACAAGAAGCCGACTAGTCAAAGTTAATGACCTTTACAAACAATCTTAAATTAAGATGAGCAAGGAAGCTACACAAGGAAGGACATGCCACAAGCTCTAGCGCTCACAGCCACAAAACACAGCTGACTCTCTCCAAGCCATCTCTTCCAGCTGCTTGGAAAAGCTGCAGCCCAAGGCAAGGGAGCTGCAACTAGAGGCCCTCTACTGGCGTGCCCTGGGGCAAAGGAAGAAATCCCTCCACCAGGTGAGCGCTTTTACATTGAAAAAGTAGGGCAATCCACTGCATGTTTACTCAAAAGCAAGCCCCACTGTGTTCAGTGGGGCTGGCTCCCAGAAAAGCACACACAGAACGGCATCCTGACAAGCAGGACTGTTTTGCTCTTCTCACACTATGCCAGGCACAGTATGAAGAAGCACTTCACTTGGTCGCCTTACAACCTACGGTTCAAGCATAATATTGAGGCGGAAAAGCCAGTCGTGTCCCTTGAGCAGGCACTTAATTGACACAAATACAAGCCTCCGAATCAGCAGGACGCAGTATGACCAAAAGCACAACCCACCTTCGACCAGCCAGCCAAGCCTCCATTCATGGGAAAGATTACTACTCCACGGGAGCAATGAATCCTGCCCTTCAGACACAATCAGCACAGCTCGGACTATTTATGCCTAAAGGAGCAGACACTGACCTATTGTCTTCACTTGCTGGAGCTGCTCTGAGAGTAGTACAGTCGCCAATTAAGGGAATTCACAAATACTAAATGCATCAGCTATTGGAGAAGCATCTATTGTCATTAAAAGCAAGGAAATCTGAGGGGGTGGATCTGTTTATTCAGTTCCCCGCTTCCACCCCATCAGTACTTTAAAAAAAAAGTGACTTAGGTGCCAAAAGTATACTGATAAACTTGGAAAATTCTTTTGCATCAATGCTATAATTAACCCATAAACAGAAGCAAAGTGTGCAGCTCGCATTCAATAGAAGAGGGTGCCATGTGGAGTTCTAGCTGCTTACTCCTTCCTTCTTTAGTCCTCCTCCAAGCTGAGAGGGGGGGTCACTGCTGTCCCCACCCCCAATTTCTTTTTGATCTTGAAAGGCTTTTAAAAATTAAGTTTAGGATATTCTTGCCGTAACAAGAAGGAGAAGCAGAAACACGAGAAAAAGGGAAGAGAAACCTCAAGGGGGGCAGAAATAAAGAATCGACAAGGAACTTTTGGGATGGACAACAACGGCTACCATTGTGGCATATTACAACCTGACCCCCAAAACTCTGTTTTCTACAGGCCAAAGTCCATCTCAGATGTTTTTCAGACATTAGCTGTATGTCCTGTGCAGTCATGGCCACAAGTACGTGTGGTGATGGCCATGGATTTAGAGGCGATAACACAAGTCATCCCCATAGTAGCCGAATGGAAGCACCATCTTTGGAAGCCACACCACCCTTCAAAGCTAAGGCAGCTGCCTTTATTGCCTGCTTACAGGATTCAGCAAGGCATCAAATGGGAACTGGGGTCAATCTAGCAGAGACCTTGCAGTTGTACGTGTTGACCTTTTGGAGGTCAGCATGTCCTCAACATCCATATGTCCAGCTCAATAGGCAACCTAATCTTGCTGCTCACCACATCACTACAGTCCATAAGGTGCTTGCCTTTTACAACTGTGCACACTGTCTCCAATGGGAGAATCAGAAGGCTGTGATACTGGGACTATCCTGCAGAGCCAACAAAGAAAAACAGGAGGAGTTTTGCCACCAGTGGGACTGCCAACCTTTTCTGCTCGGGGTTCCTTCAACCACGTGCGCCAGAACTCTCCAGAATGACTGCACAGGCCATGTTCTGCAATAATGAGATATCCCCAGTCATAGCTACCCTCGGACAGCCAAGCAGTCATTAAGATAAACACACACCACAGCCAGGGTTCTTCACACCCACTCTCCCTCCCGGAAGTCGGAACAGCTGCAAAGCAACCAAAGAAAAGAAGAATGCACTGAAATATTTTTCAAGGTTTTGCACAGGAAAGGAGGCAAATTTCAACAAAGAACAAATGTATTCATGTCTCTCTCTCTCTCTCTCTCTCACACACACACACACACACACACACACACACACACACACACACACACAGAGAGATTTTGAGATGAGGAGCTTTGAAGAGTTATCTTCAGGAAACAGAGAAATACTTTTAATACTACTTTCCAAGCATGCCAAATGCTTCCCCTGCGTTATCTTACAATCACCCTGTAAGATATTACCCCCATGTTACAGATGGGGAAGACTCAGGCTGAAAGGGAATGGTTTGCCAAAGGGCATCTAGTGAGAGCTCATGGCAGAGGAGATTCGAAACAGGGAACATCCTGCATCTCCACTCAATCTCTTCTCCACTACACTTGCTCTTTATGTATGTACATACAAACACACAGTTGCATTTCAAACACCAGAAACTGCCAACAAGCTCGTTCTCCCAGAGCTTGTGCTTTTTGTTCTCCTCACTTGGGCAAGACTTCTGCTTTCTGAAAAAAAGCCCCCATGCTTTTATCCCTTCCTGGCCTCTGCTCACTAACCACGCTGGCATCCTTTCGAACGGCCTGGTACCTTTCCGAATCTGCAATACGCATTTTTAATCTGAGCTTCTATTCTTGTGGTTTGAAATAACTTCCAAGGCATTTTAGGAAGGTTTGACCCTCCTGACTCTCCCTTTCACTTTCTTTTTAACTAATCCCCTCAATTTAGACGATTCTCCTTTTGAAATGAAATGCCATTGTTGTGTGGGACGTTCTGGGCAACTTTCCACTTCTATGTGCCTTGAATTTGATAAATGAGTCCCTGCTCCCAAGCAGTTCATCAGCATCTTGAACCAGTGACTGGCACCACTCAGGATTAAGTCAAAGTTGGTTCAATTGCTAACTTTACTTCTTGTGTCCTTACCGTATAAATTTGGACTGTGCTCCTTCTCCCTCACACTGGCCATAGACACACACCTCCAACTGCTCTGTGAGGAAGAGGAGAAAAGAAGCCCACAAGACATACCTTGCCCCCCCCACCTTTTCCCCACTGATTGAAGCCACTCTGGGTGCCCTGTTGGCTGACAGGATGCCAATGCTTTAAATACACTTAACACGGTTTTTAAAGACACGGTCCTTTATCGTGTTGAGATTCAGGAATCCATCATGCAATATGCTCCCTCTAACAAGCTTCCTTTCAAAGTTGTGAGAGAGAATTCCAAGCCTATCTTCACATTTCAGCCACCGACTGTGGTTGCACCTGTCAAGGCCAAATGACTTACAGTAGCAAAACATGGGAAAAAACTCCTGTTCTCAAGGTCACCCTGAGCATATTTCCAGGATATATTTCAGAAATTTGATGACTTGCTCAAGGAACACAGCCGTAGTGCAACAGGTAGAAAAATGCAGTCTGGATAAAAATCTATGTTAAATGCAGTTAAAAAAACAGCAAAGGCAGTCACGTGAAATCTACAAACATATCACTGAACATAAAGTGCACCAAACCTGGATTGTGAAAGAGAGAGGACCATCAGCAAATAAAAGGATATTTTCAGATGTCCATGCTTTGTTTCCAGCACCAAAACATTCTCAAGTGTTTGATATTTAAGTGTTATGGAAAGCGAATCAAAGAGCCAGAGAGAAAGAATGAATGAATACATGCCAGAAAGTTACAAGACTGGCCCAAGTTGAAATTTTAATTGTTCTAAAAGTTCTAACAGCTCCCTTAACACTTAATCCCTGATCCCAAAATACCTTTTAAAATGTCACTGCAAATAAATCTAACATTTACAACATCACTTTTGCTTGTTTGTGGCTTGTTTGTTTTCTAACCCTGAAGCAAAAAAGTTATTGTCATACGCAAACCAATGCATGGACAGCCAAGGGATGAGAAATTGACTAGCAAAAGTCACCAGAGTGTTATTTCGTAGAAAAGATGATTGAGAAGAATACGCTTAAAAATATCTACAGCAGCCAAGATACTGCAGCCTACACTTTTGCCTACACTTAACAATGAGAAAGTCTGAAACTCCGGAATATTTAATTCACACAAAGAACCTTCCTCATTCCAGAAGGTTATCCAACAGATTTTCACTTTGCATAGAAGGAGGGAGAGGAAGGTCGGAAGGGGGGGGGGGCTTTTCAATACTACTGAAAAGAAGCCTGAAAGGCAACTACAGGTTTGAGACTCTACCCCCCTCAAAATTGCCAAGTGAATTTTTGAAGGGCAGCAGAAATGTTAAAAAAAAATGCTTGCCTGCAGGAAGGGGAGCAGAAGATAACTGGCACAAGAAATACTTAATCTTGAGAACTGCTATTAAGTGGGCAAGAAGTGAAAGCAAGGGAAGGAAGGACAGCCTCATCCAGCTCCCACCAGGACACTCTGCAAGACAGGTTGGTTAACAAAACGTTAAGTGCATTCTCACTCTTCATGTCTGTCACCATGCAATCGCAGCTGGGATCCTCACAGAAACAGAGGTCACCTCCTGAGCTACAGCACCTTGCAACTAGAAGCTACTGGGCAGTAACTCCACTTCTGCAGGGATCTTGTCATATGGCTGTCCCGGGCCAGCCCCTCCAGCATCCTACCTGAAGAGAAGCTTTCAGAAGGCCTCCATTCTCACTCCCCAAGACCCTAGACACTACTGAGCAAATCACAGACTTTAGTTAATTGTGTGGAAGGTTCTGCAGCTGTCGGGCTACGGTCACACAAAGGTCAAATGCAAGGAAGCGGAACTAGGAAACCAGGCTCCATCTTCCACCATCTACCTTCCAGGGTTCAATAAATGGGTCCTTCTCTCAATAGGAAAAAAAACCACAAGCAACTAATCACTGGCTATTGCTGAAATGGAAAAAGCCCAGATGGCACCACCATCACCATCACCACCACCACCGAGATGTGCCTATGGGAAAATGGCCCTCCACCGCAAATAGGTTCCCCACCCTTGGCCTATACCCACAGAGGTGCACAGACACATGCAGAATGAAACACTTATCACTACAGTACTTCTCTGTTTCCAAGAGCCAATTTATTACAAGGAATAAAGACATAGCCCAGGGCCAGCAATCAGAGAGATGGTGACTCCTTCATACCTTTCCCCTAATGAAAAAGTTATCTTTCAAAGTGCATCAGGACTGAGTTAAAAAATACCAGGTTCATAGTCTTATTACAGACTGGATAGGCATACAGCATCTGTCTCACAGAGCAATCCGACTTAACTTTTGTGCCGGTTTAACCAGCGGCGCAGCGAGAACGGAAGGCCCCAGAACAGAAAAGGGATTCAAATCCCCTTTTAATTCCTTTTTTGGAGGGGATTTGAATCCCTTTTCTGTTCTGGGGCCTCCTGTTCTCGCTGCGCCGCTGGTTAAACCAGCACAAAAGTTAAGTCGGATTGCGCTGTCAGAGAGTTTGCCTTGATTATTCCTTGTGGTGGTGGTGGGGAATGGATCTATGGGAGTAACAATATTTCCTTCTACTTCTGGAGTTCTATCAGCACAGAATTTTGGTTGCTGGTTTTTTTCTGCTGTTCAATGCATCCTAAATAAACTGATACAGAAGACCTGGAAAAGGTACCCCCCCCCCCAAAAAAAAACAACCCACACCATGAACCTGCTTGCTATTTAGGCCAGGAAAAGAAAGGGAGTCTTTGAAAATATTTGCATGCTTCGAGTACACCAAGAACCATATGGTTAAGGTTGATGCCTGGCCTGTTTGGATTTGCAGAAGGAAAAGTCCTTTGGCAAAAGCTCTCAGGAAACTAAGCAGTAGACACAGGGCAAGAAAGGAGAGTCTTTTCATGGATCAGCAACTGGTGAAAAGATATGGAAACAAAGGAGAGGAATAAATGCCCAATTTTCTCAATGGAGAGAGGCAAGCAGCAGGGTGCCCCAAGGACCTGCGCTGGGCTTTGCGTGTTCTCTTACAGACTCATTAATGATCTGGAAGAGGGGATGAACTCTGAAGTGACAACACTGGCAGAACCACAACATTTTTCAAGCACAAAGACGACAGTTGGATGTTATGGAAAGATATTCCCAAAACAGGCAGCTGGACAAATTATATATATTGGGAGGGGGGGAAGAGAACCCCTCTGGGATCTAAGAGACCAGGTGCTGTTCCACAGAGCAGTCCTGGATTTGTTGCAATTCCAGAAGTGGAAGTGCAAAGAGTTGAGACGCTCACACTACCCGTTGAACTTTTACTGCTACCGCAAAATGGGAAAAATACTGGAGATCTCTCTGCAGAAATCCAAATTTCTAGACTCTTTCTGAACTCAGACAAATTTCTGAACTCTGCACTTCTGGTCACCAGACCCCTAAAACAGGTTGAAGAAATTGGGTCACTTCATGTCCAACTATGGCACTTGCCTGCTGGTGGCACAATGGCACATCCCTCTGCTTCCTGTCCAGACCTTTCTGAGGTTCTTCCCAACATTTTCCACAGCTACCTTGTATTCCCTGATCCCCATTCTTGGTACCCATTTGGGGCACCACCTCCTGTGCATCACTGTTGCCACCATCTACTGTAGCCCAGACTGGCCCCTTGTTCCCCACAATGCCACCTCTATTAGCCACAAATTCTCCTACCCTGATCACCTCCCTAGAGCCTCCCTACCTGTGGAACATCTCTCCACTCTGATTCCAAACAGATTCATCTTCAGAGTGCCTCGTTATTGGTACACTCTCTCCATTTCTGGGTTTTGGAACTGCTGTTCTGTTCGTAAGTTGAAAGTCAAATTCAAGGGATGCAATTTTTAGGCCTGAACAGCAAATGAAGCACAAATTCGCAGGAGAGGGAAGCAAACAATAGAAATCATTCCAATGATGCTTTAAGGAAGCCCCGTGCCTTACGGCAAACACCACAGTAGGCATTCTGAGATATTGGCCATTAACATGGTGCTCAACTCATTTCATAGGGTTGCATGCCTTATAAGGAGGCAGACTGGTTCACTTAGCTCAGCATTGACTACCCTGCAGGGCAGTGGGCTCTCCCATCTGAACCCTGATTCCCCAGGCCTACCTGCAGACCTCGAAAATCAAATCTGGGACCTTCCACATGTTCAGCACATGTTCTACCACCGAGCAACAACCCCTCCAACGATTCACTCTAAGCAAGTAGAATATCCAACATACCACTATGCATTTGAAGGACACAGTTTATATCCCCCAGAGCAAACACAATTAGAGTTGCCAACCCTGATCAGAGCTATTCCTGGAGAAGAATCCCCCCTGCAATACAATGTAATGATGGACATTCCTAGAGGCCCTACTAAAATCTCCAGAATTGCTTTCAGATGACACCTGCCGATTGATGCTGATTTCGGAGGACTTTAGGCCAATCCTGGTGAGTTGGAAACCCTAAACATAACCCTTTTCCAGTCCCTCAATCCTACCAGTTTAATCTGCGGAGTGTTGCTCGCAGGGTCTGTGTGGCCAAGCGTGGTCAGTTCTTTGCTGCCAAAGTTCTCACCCCAACCTCTGGTGCTCACATTTCTGGCAAGATGTGGGACTCATCTATGATATATTCTTTGGTGGAACTTTCAGTTTCTCCTCCTCCTGCTGGTGATGATGGGATGGGAACTGCTGCCCTCTCTCAGGTGCTGAAACAGGTGAACTCCCAGGGTAGTCTTTATCCAAAGGCAACCGTGGCAGTATTCTTCCAGATCCCTCTTCCCTCCAACCCACAAACTTGAGTCCGGTATAGAGCCTCGTCACGTTCACAGTCTCTTGGATGTGGCCAACTGCACAGGACAGAGTCACACACTGGATCCCTCACACCATCCCCTTTACAACCAGGAACTTTTCAAATGCCCCTTGCATTCTTCTCTCTCCTGCCTTCCAGAATCAAGGCAAGGGGCATCAAAAATGCATGCAATTCCATATTAAATGCAAACAGGAAACGTCTATATTTAAGAACTACAAAGAGTTTGAGACTCTTGTGGGAAGAACAGCATGCATCCTACCAGCAGGCCATTTCCCCACTTTGTAGAGCTCCTTCTCCAAAGATGAGCTTGGGAAAAGTTGCAAAGATTCTTCCAACTCCGCAGGAACCACTGAACACCTGCTTGGAGGCATGTTCTTGTTTCACAATCAATATTTAATGACATTGATCAAATTCAAGGAGCGCTGTTCACCTCTAAGAAACGAACATGTGGAAAAAAAAGGAGAAAAATGTGGCACAAAAAGACGACGACGTAGATCTGCTCGTAACGGGCTTCTGTAATTGAATCCGACAGCTTCGCTAAAGGCACATTTATACTGCTAGCCCTGCACAGCCAACATAACCATCCAACACATGCTGGATTTACTTGCCATCTTGCACGTAACCAATCAAATTGACATATTTTGAAAGAGAAGGGAAGAAAAAGAAAAAGAAATCAGGGAGCAGCTTGAATGGGGCACTTAAGTAGTAGTATCAGCCAAGAAAGATCATGAATAGAATGCAGATTAGGAAGAGGATACTCCCATTTGTCTCCCACTTATTACAAGCTGTGGACATTTTGTGCCAGACCATAATTTGGGCTTCTCCTCCTTTGTGGCAACTCAGGAACTCCTTTTTTCCTGACACCAGGAAATTAACACCCTAAGTTTGTCTCCCTCCACTCTATTTCTTCACCTTGGGCCTGGAAGTTCATGGACACGCTACGCTGGAACACAGCTACTAGGAATCCGTCATGCTCCAACTCCAGACAATTTTCTCCAAACAGGGCCATTTATCAATTCCTTTCCATGCTTTCAATTTTTTTATCCCCCTCCTACAACTGTAACCACCCATTGCTTATCGTATCAAGTGGAATCTGCTTGCTCTGCAAGTTCTCAGTCACTTTCAGATTTTGAAGAGGACACTCTGCAAATCCATGTTCCAGCACGCATGGCTGTCTTTGTTTACAGGCAGCATGTCAGACTGCAAGCTCATCCGATCATGGGCCTGTCTTCAGGCTTACAGAACTTTGCAGAACTGCCGTGTTCATGGACAGGCACCAACTTTGTGCGTGGGAGAAGCACGCAGCAACTACTGGTCCCTACTTCTCCCAAATGAAAATCCTGTACCAAACACTTCCATCCATACAGGACCACAGACCCCAATCTACTTTAAGGCCATCTCCACCAGCAATCCAGAACTCGTCACTGAGTGTCTATTGCTGCCTTATACAAAGCCACATCATTATTCAGCCTGAACTGGCAGGGCTCAGGCAGAGAAGTCTTTCCCATCACCTCATTCTGACTGGAGATGCCAAGGACCGAACGTGGGACCTTCTGCAAGTGATCAAATAGATAAACCTCTCCCCGTACACTTCCCAACTGTTTCCCCGGTTTCCACTTTCTGTTCCTATCATCCAGTCACCTGCTTTATACCCTACATCCTGGCTGTGGAAGAAAACTTCACTTTAGGTAGTTTACTCCTCATGAAGCATGGCACAAAACTGCCACTAGAACACCAAGCACAGCCATGCCTTAGAAGCCAAGTAAAGAGGGTGCAGTACTGTCACTCGCTCCTGCCTCTTGCTTGTCTTTGGGACCAGCAAGCTTTACCAAGCTTTACCATGCAGGACACAAGTTTCTGAGTTTACCACCCAAAGCACTCCTGCTGGAGAGAGAGCAAGCACATTCACAGGAAAACTACATCCACATTTTTATGCCATGATTCATTACCTTTAAATCTGCAACAAGCAGCCTATAAAGTACGACTTGCACGCACACCCAGAGCTTTATGGACAATTCAGACATTGCACTCACATCTGCTAGTCCTCTTTCCTTTACTACAGCCTTCCTGACAGAGCCCAGGTTTGCTCCAACAAACCCAGTGCCTCAATGATAGAAGCTCAGGCAAAAAGCCTCGCCTATGAGAGAGTCTACAAAGAATTAACTGGATTAATTAGCAAGGGATTTGAGAAGCAGTTTGGAGCTAGGAAACCAAAACACTAAATTGTTTAAATACTTTGGCAGGAGATCAAGGTTTCCAGGCAGCCCCGATGTTACATTCTCTTCTTTCTGCTCAATGTTTTAACACATTTAACCTGACGGAGGTACTTTATCATGAGAGCTGAATGACACTGTCAAAATACAAAAAAAAGAAGATGTGAATTTAAAAAATGCCACAAGCTGTTAGCAATTTTGCCAATATGCATGAGCCCAGGCAACATTAATTAAAAATCAATAGCTTGAGACATAAATAGCTCTTATCTCTGGTAAGCCTTTTCTCTAGAATAACTTCCTTGGAAATTTGGGGGGGGGGGAAGAAGGATGACAACAAAGCAAATGTCTTCTCTATTACGCTGAGAATATTGACCAAAACAAAGCCTGAGAAATAAAGCAAAGGGGGGAAAAGAATGTGCAATGCCGCAAATGGAAGAAAAGGAGCCCAGAAACATGAACACATAGAATTTTTTCTCCATGGCGCTATCATTAACCCATAACTGGGTAGAAATTGCCAGAGTGGGAGCGCTTGGGCAAACGAGTCTCCAGGAAGTACATTCCTTGGTGCATTTTTATTGCTAATTGCGTGCCGGGAAAGCCAGAAAACAAGGAATTCTCAATGTGCCTTTCCCCTTTCAAGTAGACCTCGCCATAATTTGAGCCTGTGTAAATGGCTTTGTACAAGTGGAATGTAAAAGTATACATGCCTTCTATAAAGAGAAGTTCACAATACAGAATAAAAGTGCATGAGACAGGACAAAAAAAGAGGAAAACACACACACACACACACACACACACACACACACACACACACACACACACACAAAGAAGGAAGTTGAAAACAGAGAGAGGCTGAAAGGCCTGGGGCAGATGAGAGCACAAAACAGCCAGGACAGACAGGCTGCCGACCAGTTGGAGAAGGTGGGATCTAGAGAAAAGAAGCTTCCATTTTGTTGGCTTGGCTACCAGCCAGATGGCAGTGGCCCTCTCAGAAAGCCCCATTCTGCCAGGTATTCCAATCAAGTTCAGCGCTTGAACCATTCCTCCATAGAAGATGGCAGGCCTAGGAGATGGAAGGTGAGCCTTTGTTAGGGCCAAGCCAGGCTGAAAACCTACTTCCAACACACATGGACCTCCAACAAGCCTCAGCCACATAGTCAGGCCTCCTTCCCTCTTCATTCCAAACTCTTTTCTGCCCCTAGACCAAAGAATAAATGTGTCATTGCATTGGGTCCCTGGTAGCTCATGGACTGCTCAGGAGCTCATACTGAGGTCCTATTTGACATTCTCTACCACCACAAGATGCTCATCACAAAGCAAAAAAAGCAAATACCCCACCTATTCCAGTCAGCTGAGAGAGGTGGAGTCTCAGCAGCAGGTTCATCCTGGGTTTGCGAGTATGGACATCCCCAGTCAGTTACAGAGCTGACTGCTGGCTTTGCCTCTCCTCCCACACTTCAGGTGGACTTCCTGCCCACCTGGTGCCTTCTATGGCTTGATGAAGCACCTGCTGGGGCAGAAACAAGAGGATTGTCTGCTCCCTCCGTTTTAGCATGTTGTGGGGAGAAGTGTGGCAAGTCCAACCCACTCACTCCATTCAGGACTCCAAGGAAGGGCCGCTGCCTCCGCCGTCCCCTCCTCCCAAGTACTCAAATAAAGTAAAAAGATTGCCTTTTCTGCCATGAAAGTCAGAGCACCCCACAAAGATGGTGGCAGCAGGCAGAAAAATCCAGGACCAGGAGCCCACCTGAACTTCAAGGAAAGGTGCAAGGTGGGCCAATTCGCTGGTATGCATGTCTGTCAGCCACTCTCACTTGATGGCTGAGGAGTTCCACTTGTGGAGTCACTGTATGCAACACCCATCTTCATCCACATGCTCCAACTTTCTGTAGTTGTAAGAAACGGCCGACTCACTCAAGCTATGAGCACAGAAGAGGTGAAATTGGAGTGCCGCTATTCAGCCCAAAAATTAAGATCTCCCTGCTTTGGCTCTGAATAAGGATATGCAATTTGAGACTTGTTTTATTATCTATTTAACCACGTGGTCCATTATCCTCTCTCAATCTGCGTTTCTCATTCTGTTGGACCACATAGCTGTTCAGCACACTCAATATTCTAAGTCACCCATGTTCACAGAAGGGGGGGCTGGGGTGGATGAGGCAACTGGGGTTTAAGGTCAAGCCACTTTCCAACAAGTGACAGACATAGCCAAAGCCTTCATTCCAGTAGTCAGCTTAACATCTACTAATAGCCAAGGACTCCATTTCACATGAAGATGTTGTCTCACAAGGGCCGTCTCCATTCATACCTGTCCTCTAGGGAGTTACTACGGTATGTTAGGCCCCAGCATACCTACCACCCCACATCTTCCCTCTGATGCTCACAGTGACCGTTACCTCCCCCGGTCACCATGCTGACATTCTCATGACACTGCCTACCCTACTGCAACATGTTGGTCAAGACCAAGGCACCAGTAGCTGACATAAGTGTGTCAGCCGCCTTGGTTGCCCTTGTGGGAGAAAGGCGGGGTATAAATTATATAAATAAATAAAATAAATAAACACCAAGTGTGCACAATCACACAGAGAGGGAGAAGACCCAACCCACCATTTAACTGTATGACACACTTCTAACGTACACTGAGAGCATAGAGAGACAACCATGCAAAATACTACAGCATTTCTAAAACGGTTTTTTTTTCTTAAGTCAGAGTAAAATGAAATTCATGTGAAAGGCTTGTTCTGAATCCTGCATCACTATAAATTAAAACTTTGTTTTGCAAATGACTAGGAGGGGAAAGAGGAAAAAAGGATATTTTTTAAACATTTCTAAATAACACCACTGCAGTAGCTGCTTCTGTAAGGAGGAAAAATTAGACCCACAAAACATTAGGATTATGTTAAAATTAGAATCAAAGATCAAGGAATTAAATAAATGGTGAGAAAATTTATAATTTTTATAAATTTTGTATTTGTAGTTATAAATAATCCCCCATAGCATTTCAGCAGGACGCTTTTTTCCACAAGCATAGTCTGTCAGTATTTATCATAATGTTGAGGCAAAGCCAACTTTCCAATAAAGCAACAAAGCTGAAGAGGTGTCCTTAGAGCTTCCCTTTAAGCCATCTACCATAAATGGCATGATTTGCTCTGGACATCATTAAAATGTAAAGTTAATGAGGATTCAACTGAAAACAGAAGAAATGTAACCTATTTTCAGGCAAGAGTTCTAACACTGCAATCAGAGGGAAAGACTCTTTGATGTCTCTTTGTCTCTTCTCATTAATTTTCTTTTGGGTTTTTTTTAAAAACACAAAGGCAGTTAAAACTTTAAAAAAATGCACAGTAGTTTAAACATAGTAATTACAGTGAAGCTGCAATGAGGCCATTAGGTATTTTAAAAGTTTGAAATCAACAAGAGGAAGATAGGAGGCTGATTTGAAAGATGACAATTCTCCTATTTAACTTCAGTGGGAAGCCTACTGCATTCCAAAGCTTTACTCCAGGTGTTGGCGTTTCTGTTCAACAAAACAAAGAGAACAGATCACAACATTATTGACGATGCACCCAGTGACAAAGTTGGGAGTAAATAAAACATGGAGAAGGCTAGGCTGTCACCTCCTTCAGACAGCTGCCACTCCCCACAACCACCAACACGATGCACTTGATATGCCTAACCACAGCATCCAATATCAGCCTCAAGCCACCCTCATCTCCTATGTCTATGCCAACCAGGCTGCATTTTTAAGGAATTCAGCTAGAGTCTGGCCTAAGGGGGCTACCTTGAACAGACTCCTAGTAGTGGGAACTTAAAGGATGTTGTTTAAATATGCTGTTAGCTGCCTTGATAGTCCCTTGGGGGCTGGAAGGGCAAGGTATAAATATTTTAAAGCAAACAACATACAAAGAGCTTTGCTGGATCACACCAAAGGACAACAAGTCCTGCACCCTGTTTCTCACAGTTGCAAGAAAGACACTTCCAAGAAGACACACACACTGGACACGGAAGACAAGAGAAAGGTCTTGGCTTTGTGCGGAAGGGATCCACCAAGCTACAGAACCCATTTTAACTTCCAAGGAGAGCAGCTGGACTCTCCATATGAGTAAGGTGATGCTCTTGGGAATGAAATGAGGGAGACGCGCTGGAGAGAGAAAGAGAAAACACCTTGCTTCTCATGATAATTTTAAACATCATTGGGTAGAGAACAGACGCTCCCTCATTGTGAAGGTCTTCACTTCTTGCTGAAGTTCCGCTTGCATCACTGAAGCAACATCTGTCCTTAGACACACATCTAAATGCGTGCAAGCACAGGTAACGTGCCATGGAGGTGCACATTTATGACAAAAACATATATTATTTTAAATTTAGAGAAAAGTCCTAAGCGGTATACAACTTCACTACCACATTTAAAACAATTTTTTAAAGATCTAAATCAAGATACCATGGAAAATATTCAAAAGGCAGCACACAGGGAAATTAAAAATACTACATAAAACAGATAACTCACCAGAATTACTCCACACATCAGCTAGATTATGAAAGAGTTTCAAATGAAAAGACTATGGACAAGATCCACAAGGGAAGCTACACAAAATGGCAGATTCACAGGATTATGTTGGACACATGCATGGCAATCAACAGCAGAGCCCAAAGACCAAGTCTTGCTCTTACACTTTGCCCTTTACTTTTACACCTCACACAATCGCCCATAGCAAGCTGACAACAAGCACTGATCACGTGTCCGCACATGCCTTGTCCAAGTGAATGTGGCTAGTACAAGACAGGCAGCAGGAGCTGGCAACTGTCATAGAGAACTCTCCCAGAAGTGACAGTCTCCTGTGTCAAGCTCCTACACTGCAACACCAAAATGACCTCTCAACAAGACCAGGAGGAAAACAAGTCAATGAAATGCAACTGCACCAAAAGTAAACCACTGCATACTGGTTTAATGACAATGCGCTGGTGACTGCACTTCTTATTCGTAAACGACAATAGTCAGCTATGGTTGTAATGCAGAATTAAGCTCAGTTCACCAGTGGCTGTTTTGGTACAATACAGTTGTAGTAAAAATGGTAGATGTTGAAAAGTATACAGTACTTTGAACTGGCAGCCACCTTCATGTACACGTTGTACATATGCTGTGCAAATGAGCCGTTGCCTTGTATAAGGATATTGTCCTGAATATATGTGCCAACTTGTTTTTTGATGCATATGATTTCCTGTCTATTATATGGAATGATGAGCTCAGTTACCCGACAGCCATATTGAAAAGTGACCAGCACTATTCAGACCTGATGTTGGATCCACATGTCAGATGGTCAATAATGTTGCCAGACATACTTCTATCAGTTTCATGTTTGCATCACAAAGAAGCAATTCTGGTGTAAATGGGACATATCATTTCCATTCATTTGACAGCCTTTCTGAAGATGGATGGAAATAATTAGAACAGATTTGAGGATCCATGTGTGAAATTGTGCATGATGTTTAGAAGAACATCTGCCAGTTTTTATGCTTGTACCACAAAATAAATAATCCTGGTGTAAAGTGGTACATACCATCTTCACTATCCAGGGAACTGTACTTCATTGATCTACCTCAAGTACAGTATTCACGAACAAGAAAAGTAACATGACTGCAAGCCAGTGCTTAACCCATATCTAGAAATCAGCATATTCAGAAAAACTATACCATAATACCACCTTGCTGGGAAACTCTGAATGTCCAACCCAGCTTTTCCTATTGTTTTGTTCAGAGACACACTTTTTTCAGTGCAGAACAACAACAATATGCAAAGTTTCCCACCCAGCCCACCCCATTTTATTGCTGTATTCTCTGTTTGTAATCTTGACTTGGGTTGCCCTGTGAAAAGAAAGGCATGATAAAAATGTTTTTAAAATAAAATAAAAGCTTAACACAAACTCTTCCCTCATGCTTCTGCATGTGCAATAAGCTTTTCTGGAGTCCCAGTCACCTTTGGAAAGCATCCACAAGTCTCACCAAAATGGAATAAAAATTGCTACATGTCAAACCACCCAATGAAACCTACAGTAGAACATTATTGCATTCAGGACATCTCCCCAGCTTGCTGTTTGATAGGTCCATAACTCAGGAGAGCCCAGCATGGAGACCAAAACAGCTCTTTTGAGTAACTACTAGATCAATTTCCGCCACGCAGTTGTATCAAATGATAGACAAAAGGCCTAAGAAGCTTGTGTTGTGAAAAGGAAGGACTGGAACACAGATGATAAACATGAATTAATACTCCGTCTTTGCCTAATTCCTACCCACTGAGTTGCCACACGCAAATAGCCCACTCAACATAGTGACCTAACACAATCGTTCACCATAATCGGTCTTTGCACTGTTGGACCTCAAACAGATATTAATTGGGTGGGTCTAGTGAAAGAACCATGCATGGAGTACTCACATTTCCAGTTAACAGGCAGAAAAGAATATCCCAACAGCAAATTGACAGTGCTAGCAGGGAGAAAGTATTACTGGGGAGCAACCTTCAATCAACAGGCATGCACACCAGAATTAGTGCATGTATTTCTCACTTCCTCAGCTCACCATCTTACCAACAAGCTAGAGCTTTCCAGCATTATGAAACTGCCAGCAATGCAAGTGGAAAACCTGGACTATTGGTTAGTTGGTTGGTTATTACAGGAGCCATCTTACAGACAGTGGGGTAGCTAGCGCCCCCCGAGGTTGGGGCCCACCCCTCGACGGCCCCAAAAATAATTAGCATAAATTAGCATAAATTAAGTTTCGTTTTTGTTTTGAATTTTTTCCGGGTTTTTTTTAGGTTTTTAAGGGTTTTGTAGTGCTAAGGGGGTTTGTGTATGCTTTGCGCCCACTTAACTTTTGTATAGGAGCCTCCAGCGACGATCTCCTCCAGCGACGATCTCTTCCGGGGGCGCAGATCTTCCTCTGCTCTGCCGCCCCTGGCGCGAACTCTGTAAAGCGCCCAGCAGCGCTTTACAGAGTTCATGCATGCGCAGAACATCGATTGGAAACATCGTCGTTCTGCGCATGCGTGAACTCTGTAAAGCGGCAGCGCTTTACAAAATTTAGCGCCAGGGGCGGCAGAGCAACGATCTGCGCCCCCGGAAGAGATTGTCGCGGGAGGCTCCTAGACACAAGATAACTGGGCGCAAAGTATACACACACGCTTAGAAGCCCCCTTAGCGCTACAAAAACAGTAAAACCCTAAAAAAAACAAAAAAAAATCAAAACAAAAACGAAACTCAAGGAGGCCCGCGTTCCCCCCCCCCAGAGCCTCAGCGCCCTTACGCCCTGGGGCCCACCGCACCACCGCACCATATCAGCCGACGCCACTGCCTACAGAGCCTTTGGACAGCTCAGTCTGGGAGAATGGATTAGTGACACCTGCCAAAATTACCTTGTAACTAGTCCAGTAAACAAAGGGAACCCACCCTATCCTGAATCTTGAACCACATATGACTATGCAGGTAGCCAAGAAGGCACCGTAAAGTCACCCGCAGCAGGTTTCCCAGTAAAGGAAACCACATTGGACAGACTGCTCTGCATGATGGACTCAAGACCACAAAACATTCATCAAGCAAAAATAAAGGCTGGTAGGGAGGGAACTACTTTGGTGCCACAACAGGAAAATCTCCTTGGAGTGTGGATTTTTCAAGCTCCATTTACAGCAAGTTATAGCTAAATGGCCAACAACCAGCCCTCCGAGTTAGGTAATCGGCAAACTCCAGCTCTCAGTAAGAGCATCTTTCTGGATGTAATATTTCTCTTAACCATCCCATAAATTGCTTGATGCTTCAGTTATGAAGGGAAGACCACTGGAAAAAAGAATTTTTCCAACCCATTTTCACATGTTATCGCAAATGCCCAGTTAAAGACTACCCACAGGGCACTCCACGGAGCTCACGGCCCTCTCCATTAAGCATGAAAGGAAGACTTTTCGTTTCAAACAATACTTTAGGGTAAGATTCCCTAATTGGCAGCAGCTGAATGATCTCTGCTTCCGAGCTGCTGCGCATAGCAAACTTGGTTTCAGGGGACTCCTCTGGCAATTCATCAAACTCAGGGAGGTTGGGGGGGGGAGAAAGAAGAGAGAAAGAACCGTTCGTGGGCAATTCCTGAGCAACTCAGGGGTCAACATTTCCCATTGTACAAAGATTTCACAACCAAGATGGGTGCTTAGGCTCAGCATGGAATTTGCGGTCATGCCGCTCACTCCAGGAGCATCCTGGGTCCTTCCTTCCATAAGATGTCACCCCTTCCCTATGTTTCAGCGCAACCGTCTCCCAGAACACCGGCAGGACACTCACGTCCTTCATGTCCCTTCTTAAAATCCCCCATTCCCATGAAAGCCTTTGGCATAGTGTCTCTTCCCCTACACAAAGTAATCTTAAGCTTTTCTGATTATAGTGGACAACAATAAAAGCTCACACTGAAAGAAACTGGTTAACCTCAAAGGTGCTACAAGACTCTTTTTGTCAGTTTAACGTTAAGCTTGTACAGCTAAAGCAACTTCATATTCTTTCCCTGCCTTCATCTCCCTTCCTCTGTTGTCTCCTCTGCATCAATATCTAGATTGCATGCCATTTGGGGCAGGGACCTGTCCTCTCATCCCTTGAAAAAGCATACATTGATGGTGAAACAAAAATAAAAGGCACCAAATATAAAACAAAAAAATAGAAGGCACCAGAGTCCTACAAAGACCCCTTTCACACACCGCCCTATTCAAGCTTCACATCAGTGGGGATCAGATAAATATCTACTGGCGCTTGCACAAATCCCAGCCTTAATACATTTATTAATAATTTGTTTTTCATTCACATAATTGATATCTTACTCTTAATACTAGTCATCAAAGTGTCTTCTGTAAGAAATAAAAAGGTACCCACAATAAAACACACTTTAAAACTGCTATGCGTGCCAACACAGGAACATTAAAACCAGCATAACATAGACCACACACTAAAACAGCAGAATGTAAAGTGCCTTTTCTGGAATGAAAAGGTTTACAACACCTATCCAAAAACAGGACCAGAGGAGCTTGCTACTGAGAAGACCCAACACCCATCAGCCAGAAACATCCCAAAGAAGGGCCAGAGAGCACGGCCTCCAATGCCAATCTGGCCACTCAGGCAAGCTGGTCCTAGACTGCTTGCATACATCAGTTCCATTAGCCTAAAAAAATGCATCGAGTTGAATCCCATATTGTGTTGCATGGTGTGCCCCCCCCCAAATATTTTACTGCAGTGGCACTTTTTTTTTCCACCAGTGGCACTTCATAGAATGGCACATGGTACCTGGCTGAAATGCCCTGGTGACCACCCATGTGTGTGTCCCAGGACTGAGGACGGCTGGGATGCTATGTAGCTGCCTAGCCCACAAAGAGAGGCATGGCTTGGAGAAGAATAGTTCAGGAGGTGGCTATAATTGAAGAAGCCTCACCCCACAGCGGTCTGTACACAAGGGAATGTCATGCTGTCTCTGGTGGCAGCAGTGGGAGGGAGGAGGGGTTGAAGAGTCCTGTTTTATTGGCATACCTTTAAAGTAGGCCTTTACGAAAAGCTGCTGTTCAAGGCATACCTGTGCACAGTATGGAACAAAAATAGTTTTTCCTCCCTTTCTCACTCTCCTAAGACCAGGCTAGGTTATCCAATGAAACTGTTTGGCAGAGGATTAAGGAGGGAGTTCATCCTACAGCATGTAATCAGTCAACAGAATTTGTTGCCACAACATGCGGTGATGCCTACTAGCTTGGATGGCTTTTAAAAGGGATTGGATAAAGCCATGGAGGACAGGTCTATCAGTGGCTACTGGTCATGATCTACACCAGGGGTGGCCAACCTTCCACCATTAGGGCTACTGTGTTCTTAAGAGTTGTGTAGAAGACAGAATCTTGGCAGCTGCAAGTGCTGATGGTGCTGCCAAAGCAGCTGCACCTGCTGAAATGCCCTCACCTATGCAAACATTTAAAGGGCCAGCATTCATGTTGAAAGGTTGGCCACCACTGTCTCCCAGTTCAATGGCAAAGGGTCTCTAAATCCCAGCTGTGGGGAGCAACAGAGGTGGGGTATGCCTTGCCTCTCCTTGTGGGTTTCTCAGAGGCAGCTCCTGGGTCATCGTGGGAAACAAGATGGGTCACCTTTGGCCTCATTCAGCAGCGCTGTTCTTAAGTAAAGAAAATACATTTCCATGATGGCATAGTTAGGGGTTTAAAATTAACATGCAAGAACGTTTTTTAAAAACCATACCATATCGCCATTAGCCTCAGACACCCAACACCAGTTCATCTATACAAAGTTCTTGCAACTCTGCAGGAAAAATTTGCATGGAATGGGGGGGGGACGCCAGAGAGGCCAACAAGACCACCACTTGCCATGCACATGAGATGGATGCGTGGTGTGCTGCTTACACCCCACAGGTTGTTGAGAATCCAATTTAGAGACCACATTGGGACATGAGGGAAGAGCCGGTTTCTTGCATGTCAAGCCATTTAGGGTCACACTAATTGCTTTCCAAAGGCAACAGGAAACCAGCAGAAGCCTTGAAGTAAGAGATCCCCTCTGCATGCTGTGTCAGAGCAGTCATCAAGGACAGTCCCCCACGGAGCATGCTATAGCAGCTCATCCTCAAAATGACAATATCATCATATTTGACAGGTACAATCCATGGCAGACTGTGCACAAGCTGCCAAAGGTACAGTTCGGTTTCCCATAACCAAACAAGCATCTACAAGTACATATTAAGAACATAAGAAGAGTCTTGCTGGATCAGGCCAAGGGCCCATCTAGTTCAGCTTCCTGTATCTCACAGTGGCCCATCAGATGCCTCTGGGAGCACATAGACAAGATACCTGTATCCTGTTGCCATTGCCTTGAATCTGGCATTCAGAGATAGGCTACCTCTAAAACCTGAAGGTTGCATATAGTCATCATGACTCGTAACCTGCGATAGACTTTTCCTCCATAAATCTGTCTAATCCTCTTTTAAAGGCATCACATGGTTCCAACTGCATTCACTGGTGATTTCTGAAAATGAAAAACTCTTGGTAGACTCAGGTATTATTTGCATAAGCGGCAGCATCTTGATCAAACAGCTAGCATTTTTCCATGAGTCGCAGCTAGTCTTTTTTGCCAAGTAACCCAGTGAACACCACATGGGCATAGGTCTGCTCCAGAAATATCCATCATGGAAGGCCCCTAAGGAGCAGCTGCATTGCAAGTGGTGGAGGAACTTAAAGGCAAGAATCAACAATAGGACATGGGCTGTACCACATGAAGCTAAACCTCTTAATCACTGTCCTTATTAATCTATGGGGAGTCTGCTTTAAAGTCATTAGTTCATTGTTTCTTTTAATCTCAATGACTCTCTAATTAAAGTTCTTCCCCAATCACATAATTCTCCATAGTGAGATATAACAGCTGACTTCAGATGCATTAAAAGCTTAGAGCAAAAATTAACACTCATTAACAAGATTACCTGTTGTGATTAAATAAGCACAAACAAGAAAAACTGTTTGCAAATTTTGTCAATGAGCAGGAGACAAGAGTTTGAAACCATACCTTTAAAATAAACCTTTTTTAACCAAAGCAACACAACCCATCGACTCCATTCAAAAAGAAAACCTGTTTGCAGCGGAGTTATTTCAATGCAATTCCCACATCTTAAAGGAGCCCCGTTAACAAGCACTTAATTGAAAAAAGGCTTCTCCAGCAGATCCTTCATGCTTCAGCCATCCCAAATCCTTCAACAAGGCCTGAAGTGGAATCTCTCCATTCTGCTTGCCAGCGCAGACCCTCCCTTCCACGCATGGGAAACCATCATCAAGCACACACACACCAAACATGGAGAAGTGAAAAGGCATGAATAACTTTTTGTAAACCATTAAAAAGTAAATTTCACCCCACTAAGGCTTAGTGGTAAAATTTCCACACGCTGCTAAGGAGGCACTAGTTGTCAGATTTCGCGCCCGTCTCCGCCCTGAAAAGAAAAACTGACAGATCACAGGAGTTTGCCTTTGTAAACCAATTCATGAACTTTCATGCTTCTTATTTGTTAGGTTAAAGGTTAAATTGCTGACCTCTGCCCTCCTGCGTAGCCGCCTTTCCCTTTTTCTGTACAGCTTTCTTTCGGGCCTGTATTTACATGGATTAGTCTCTTTTCACGCTAAGAAGGAATCTGTTCAAAGCCAAAGCCTCCGTTCTGCTTGTACAAAACCAGCCACAATTATTCAGCACCAGACAATGACCATATTGTGAGCTTACCAAAAAAAAAAAAAAAAAAAGAGGGGGGGGAAACCACCTCAGCCCCAGCAAGGCCTGTTCTTGCTGCACAAAACAATGGAAGGGGGAAAAAAAGTCTTATCCCCCATTCAGCAGAAAGCAAACAAAGCAGGCCCACTGTGAACTTGATGAAGATGTCAAGCTCCCTTAAATATATAAAAATCAACAAAAGGAGATCCCCCCCCCCCAATAAGGAAAAAAAAAGCCTTGTGATCAAGCCTAGTTCTACACAGAGGTCCTCTTTCTGGTTAAACAACCAACAGCAATAAAGCCGCACTGAATCCAACCATTCCTGTCAATTGACGTGCAGGCAACTCCAGCAACTTGTTACTGCTGGCAAAAAAGTTAAAAAGTGCAAACAAATCACCAGCTGCACACGTTTCCCACATTCTTCCCAGACTTCTACCACCACACACTTTGGATTTCCGAGCAGGCACGGGGGCCTGAATGCACTCCGCTTACCACGCGGACAGACGCAAAGAACCCCCAGCTCTCCAAGAGGTTAGAGCTGCTTTGTAAACGTCCCTACAGTGGACATCAGGCAGAAAGCAGTCATGCGACTCCTTCCACTGGTGAGCGAATGGTAATAAAAGGAGAGCTCCATAAAGTGATGGCAACCAACGGCATATCGAAGCATTTTAAAACAATTGGATGGGCTCTCAGGAACCCAAACAGCTGCCTTACGAGACCAATCAATAGGATCCTAGTATTACAAGCAGCTTGCCAAAGGCCACCTCATGAGAGAGTTCATGAAAGGGGCAAGATCTGAACTGGGAGCTTCCCAGTTCACAGTCACTAATCTACACTACTTCGCAGTTAACTGCCTAAGATGCGGTGGCCGGCCTAAAGAGCCAGCCGCTGCATCCTAGTAGGGATGCTGGCCGCACTGGCATGGCACGGGTTGACCTCGAGGGAAGGGGACATTCATCCCCTTCCCCTGGTGTATGCGCCAGAGGCCCCAATGGGCCTCCTTGGATGCACACCAGCTCTTTAGCTGGCATGTGTCCAGAGAGGCAGTGTAAGGCCAGCCCGGCCTGGGAAGGGGTGTTGGATATCGGCGCAACTTAGCACCAATATCCTCGCCCCCTCCCAGGTCAGGACAGCCAATGGCCCCCTCCCTCACCACCACCACCCACGCCCTCCCGTCAACTGGCCTAGGACTTACCTGGGTTGGCCGGCGCAGGTGCTGGGCAATGGCGGAGTGAGTGGCTCCGGTCTCTGCGCTGGCACCACTTAGTCCTGAGGAGCTGCAAAAGTGCCTACCGTAACAGCACTTTTGCTACTCCTTAGGCCGGCAGAGCACTCACTCCGCTGGCCTATGTTTGCGCTATGAGTCAATGTAACTATCCAGATCAACAGCTGGCTGGGCCGTTCTGCCATTTTTCCAGGGTTTTTTTAAATTGTTTTTTAAATTGATATAAATGGCTTGAGAGTGAGAGAGTGGTTTCTACTCCTTCCATTTCCTGCAAGGTCAGAAGAATGAGTGGAGTTGAAGTCCAGCGTGTCGTCTCTCCCAATACCACAAGCTCCCCTAAAAACTCATAATTAACTGGAATTTGTTACCACAAGAGGTGATGCTGGCCACCGACTTAGATGGTTTTGGAAGATTATAAAAATTCATTGAGGTGGGGGATGATCATCAGCGATTATTAGCAATAGTGGCTGTATGTGAAACACTGGACAACATGCAATTGGCCCTGAAATGAAAATAGCTAATCTTTACTAATTTCAATATGCTAAAAGGACAATAAAATCTGTCGATTGGCTCTAGTTTCAGAGAATCAGTCCGCATTGCGTACATAGGTTTTTAAGTGCAATCAGGCATTTACCAGTACATGTCTATGTAACTATTGCAGATTTCTCACAAATCATAGACAATTTTGCATTTTTATTGTCATATTCGTGTTCAGCACCTCAAAACCTATAAGAAATGACTAATTTAATCTTGGGGGCATCACCTTGCTTTGTTAAACTTTGTGGTCCAGTGAAATCTCCACATTCAGAGTAAGAGTGCTGGGGGAGGGGGCAACAGCACAGGACGGCTATCACCTTCACACCCCAACTTGGGGGCTTTGATTCAAGGCAGCAAGGCTCCTCTTACATACATCACCCAGATACTGTGCTTATCCCACTTCTCAGCACAAGAAACCGAGAAGTCATTTCTGCATCCCCACCAACTGTGGAAGTCCTACCAAGGAAGTGTGGCAACTGCAAGAGTGTTTAAGACCTAGGTACACCACCGGCATCCTCTCCTAGCTGAGCCCGGGACTTTGATTACTTTAAGGCGTAGCTCTTATGATCTGCCAAGAAAAATAAAGATGTTACAACAGGGAGAGGTCAAAACGCAAAGTAGGAAGTACTTAGTTCCACCAACTACTCAGCCAGCTTCCAGCAGGAACCAGATTATGGATAGGCAGGCTCCACTCAGAGCCAGTTCAAATGCAAATGCGCCCATTCTTTCAAACAATGATAAACTCCCTCCGAGTTAATAGTTTCCCCAGGAAGATTCATCTCCCTTTTCAACCTACTGGTATGTTTGGGAGAAGAGAAAAGAAACACACACAGTGAGACTCCTCAGCCAAGGTCTTTTAAAGGCTTTGTTGTAAAGGGAAGCAGCCCAAGTGGCCTGTTTCCTTTACTAATCCAGGGGAACATTTGTCAAAAACTGTACCCTGCTCATCCATCCCCTATATACTGCATTTAGGTTTCTAACTTAAACCATCAGACTTTTTTTTAAGGAAAAAAAGGGAAAAAGAAATGAAAGGAAAGCTTTAGCTGTGCAAAACCATTTCTGCTTTATTTCCTTGAACACACAGCAAGATTTTTGCGTGGCTCTCACAAAAAGATGAAAAAGTGGAGGTCCTTGGAGGAAAGAGCCTTCTGGCTCACTGCGTGACAAAGCGGAGGATCCAACACACTTTTCTGAAGTTTCCTTTGGCAAGAACACACACAAAAAAGCCACACAAAAGCCTCCGACACGAGGAATTTTCCCCCCACTTTTGCGAGCCTTTTACTTTCAAATGCTCTGGCTTTGGTAACTATTTTGATCAGTTACTTTAGACTAAGAAATGCACTTTTCCCCCCTATTCTATTAGTACCGGAGCTGTACCCAAATCCTCTTCACTCCCCCTCCCAACAAGGAAGGCCCTTTGGCACAGGTCTCAAAGATAGCAGGATTCAGGTAACGGCTCATTTCTGGCATCTGACACATAGCAGCTTTCTTTAAGAAAACAAAATAGGCAATTGGAAGGTGGGGGGGGAGAGACAAGAAAAAGAGGAAACAGTCGTTCTGATTGTTCATTCTTAGCACATCTGTGACACTTTTATGAGGTTATTTTCAGTCTCTATGTATAAGAACCATTCTATATATATGATGAGAATGTAGGCAATAAAATGTTCAGGGCTGTCCTATCAAAGCTTCCGAGGGCAAAGGCGGACTTTTTTATTATTTAATCTTGCAGGAAATGTAAGAGGAACAGGTTCCAGAGCCTGATATAGATGCTGCCCCCAAAAGTTGCCTTTATTAATAGCCCAATTTCTCAACTGATCCATCCATTTCTTTGCTTCAAGCAGGGAGCTCAATATCACTAAAACCCAAGCTTTAAGATCAATACTGTGGTCTCTATGAAGGCAGCACTGAATGTGCATGAACCAAGCTACTGTGGGAAGTTATGACAGCAACAGCCCTGGCAGCTTCTAGACAACACACAGAAGCGGCCTGAAGCAACCAGTAGAACAGTGCTGAGGCACACCTTCTGGGGCTCATGGACAGAAATTTTTCAACCACATGTATGTGCAAGAGACAGACCACCTCACTTCTGTTCAGGACAACACTTCCCCGGTGCCCTAGGACTACAGTGACCCAGTCCTAACCCTGAGTCATATACCGGTAATATGACTCAGGGTTAGGACTGTCATATACAGTTCTTGGAAAGCCATCTAAGAATCCACATTCAAATGCCACAAGATTGTCACCATCTGTGCCACCCTCATCTCTCATGACTTGCCTGCTGCATGAGCTCCCAGAGAGAGCTCCCAGAATACCTGTACCCACACCCCTACCTGCCAAACGGACATTCAACCAGCCAGCAGATAAGAGTGTAGCCTCCAACCCAAATGCAAGGCAACAGCAGGCTTTGACACCACAGAGCATAGGTGCAAAGTTTTACACCCTTTTAAATAGTTTTAACTGCTCTTTCCAATCTGCTATTTTTATTGTGTTTTATATTCTATGTCGCACCACAATGTTAATGGTCTTACATTTGTTTTGTATTTGTAAGCCATCACGGGAACTCCAAAGGGTGGCACACACTTTTAAAAAATAAGCTGAAATAAACAGACTTGAACCCAGTTCCTTGATAGAAGCCCCTCTAGTGCTAACAGAGGACACTGCTCATAATGGGCTGGGAGCCCAGCCTGAGCACCCCCTCAGGATCAAGTCTTGTGAAACCTCCACAGAGTTTAGCCAAGAGACACAAACAGAAGTCATAGGGTACCTGTGCCTGCTGCCGCTGGGCATGTCACTTCAACATAGACTTCAAATGTTGATTCCGGGTTTTGCCTGAAAGAGAACAAGACAATATTAAAATGCGAACATTTCTCAGAATAACTAAAATACTCTTTTAAAAACCTATCCAGATTTTATTTATTTAAAATATTTTACCCCACATTCCCCCCCCCCACACACACACACACACACAATGGGGCACCCAAAGCAGTTTACAACAGACATAAAAATACAATACAGTAATTAAAAACAATACAATAAAAACCAGTGCATACAAAACAAAATTAATAAAAAGCAGAGGCATAAAATAACACCATATTAAAAACCTTTAAAGAGCAACATGCAAAACAGAAAATGCAGAGCAAGATTTTTCCAAGAAGAGAGGAAAAAACACGCCTTAAATTAAAAAAAAACTAACAAAACTATGGCAAACAAGCCAAACAAAATAGAAAGGTTCTCAGCCCCTGCCAAAAGGATAACAGGGAGGGTATAATTCTTAACTCAAAGGGGAGGAAATTCCATAATTGTGGTGCCACAAGACTCTACCATTTGTTGCCACCAACATGGCCTCAGTCAAGGGCAGCAAACATAGGTGGGCCCTCTCAGATGACAAGCAAGTTCCTCAAATACCCTGGGGTCCCAAGCCATGAAAAGCTTTAAACGTCAAAACCAGCACCTTGAATTATGCACATGTTGGTGCAGTCCTGAGTCCACGCAACTGTTGGTGCAAGACTGAGTCCATGCAACCACACAGGCCACAAGTGGCAGGAGACCAACACCAGTGCAACCCTGAGTCGCATATAAACCCCAACCACAATGGCCAAAGAGTGAGGCTGGAGCCCAACCCCATGCGGGTGAAAGCTAAGCAAGGAGGCAGTGAAGAAACCCCAAATATTAACCAGTCACACACTTCCCAAGTCACACCTAGTCTGTTCCTCAGCCCTGCGGTTCAAGAAAGATGGTCAAACACCAGGCTGGAAGGAGCCCACAGCTGCCTCCCTAGCAGCCTGCACCTCTTCAAAGGGCATATTTCAGGAAGTGTGGGGTTGCTGGATGGAATGGGTCACAACCACAATCATTCAAACAGGAGCCTGTTGGCAAAACTATTTCCTGATCAGAGCTGCATAACAAATAATCTGGATAATAATTAATCCTGCCATCTGGCCACAGGATCCTATGCAGGGCAGTAGGCTGCTTTGTTGGTGACAGGAGGAGAGGATCAATGCCACTGGAAGCTCCCCGACACCACTTAAGTGAACGTGAACATTACTAAAGCAAATGCCATCACCACGGGCAGGGAGAAGGCAACATTCGTCCAAGCAACAGCCTCCCAAAGGCAGGACTGTGACTTTTAGAAGAGACACCCCCTCGGATTTCCTGAAAGCAGCACCCTGGCCAGTGGAAGCCATGTGGACTTAAGAGGAACAGAAGCTGGCTCCCCTTTTCCTATGAGCAGAGTTGATGATTAATTATTGCAACACATTATTTAACAGTAGCTATAATTAGACCAAGGCAACCTTTCAACACCTCCTGGAGTAGTTTTAAAAATGGGCCCACAGTTTGCGAGTCCTGTTTTCATTTGAGCTAAACGTGTGTTTTAATATTTCAAAATGTGTTGCAAAGATGGCTGGAGATCACCCTCAATTGCTACTCCAAGTACAGAGGAAGAGCAGCAGCCAGGCCTTTCATGTCTCAGGACTGGGAGGCCTCCAGCCAACCCTCTCTCAATGGGTGGTGGGCTGCAATTTGGGGAGATCCTCTGCTGCATGCCTGCTTTCTGCAGACCAGCCTGCTGACCTGGCTTGGAAGAGGCCCAAGACAAGCTGGTGGATTCACTCCAAAAACAACGAAAAAGGTAAACTCACACTTGTTTCAAGGGACAAAACCCATCTGTTACCTTCTCCAGTCACAACTGTACCATGACATGGATTGAGAGCAACAGATCAGAAGCGGTCCTTAAACCTACCTAACCCTGCAGTCCTTAAATCTACCTAAAAGTCAGAGTCTGTCTGTCTATCACACACACACACTTCCTTACAGCACACACCAGTTTAGTCTTCTGCCAAGACGCTTTTTGTTTTTAACTACGAACTCAATAGGGCTGTCTGTGTTACAGACTAGGCTTCAATCATGCCTTCCAACCACCCTGAGCTCAATCGGGAAACAACACCCCTTATGTGCCAGTACATCCAAGGCAGCACTGCATCCGCTAGGATTTCCCGACAGGCCTTCGTTTGTTTCCCTAAGTGCAGAAATAAGGAGGGGGCTTGTGAAAGCCAGAAGCTGGGAACAAAGGACATATTCTTCTTTTCCTCAACAACCTGACACCCTCAGCAGAGGATTTCTAAAGTCCTATTGAACATCTTGTAATATCAGTGGAATTAGGGAGAAACAGGGACTCTGGCGTTTACACACACAGGCACAAAAAGCAGCTGCCACCAGTGGAACAATGGCGGCTCCTCGCTTGGTGTACCTGAGAGGTCTGGCTCAATGCGTGGCATCCCTCAGGGAAGGACCATGGGTACTGGAGCCGGACAGCCAGCCCACAACCTTGAAAAGAAAGTGCTGGGCTAGGAGGACCACAAGTCTGACAAAGCATAAAGCCATACCTCATCATTTTAAGATTTATTTCAAAACTCCCAACTCAGTTTCATTTCCAACCAGCATCATGTTTTTGAGATGCTAGCACTCTGCATGACTCAATAAGCCATTTCCCTTTTCCTTAGAGCATGGGGGGCTAAGCAACTGGAATTTTTCCCAACATGCACACGTTCTTCTACAACAGGTGAGCAAGGGCAACATGCCCCACTTCAAGACGGTAGCAAATTCCCAACAATCTCTGCTTTTTCTTCTGAAAGTACCGGTATGTTTCTAAGTCCTCATGAAAGCAAAAGATAGCAGGGGGAAAAAAGAGAGCCCAGACATGCATGTTGATTCCCAATATGCAACACTTCTTCCTGCCCCTGTAATACCAGTTTTGGCTAACAGCTGTTGGGTAGCAGGTTCTATCGGGGAATATTTCCTCATTAAATACTTTTTTTTTTAAGTAAGTCAGACGTTTGTGGCTGTGCCTCTCCTTGGCCTCTCCATCCCCCCAGCTCACTGACCCATCCAGTGACTGCCTCCATGTGTCTTTCCCTGCCACACACATCCCCTTCTGGCCTTAGGACCTGCAAGAAATTCCCCCTCCCCAACTGAATGAGCCAACTTTCTCACACCAGTTGTCAACATTCTGAAACAGATCTTCCCCCTCAGCAATCAGAATGTTCTGCTGCATTGCAGCCCAACTGAAGGGCTGTGAGAGCCTCCACTGACACAATGCGATTGGCAGCCAATTATTTGCCCAGATTGGACCGATAAATGAAGCATTCAGCATTCACTGTGTTGTCAGAGTGTCCAGTGAGATACAGCAATCGCATGGACCTAGGATGTACAAGTGAGCCATTGCCCAACTACTTGATATATTACTTTTCAAAGATACCATAAGGTTTGCTAAAGCAAAAAACTTAGGGCATCCTTAGCACAGGGGTCCAGATCCAGGAGCACTTTGTCTGCAACTCTCTCAAAAAAACCCCGCAGACAAGCAAGTATGGGAACCAATGAGGCATAGTGGTTGCAGGGTCCAAATAGGAGCAGGATGAACAAGGGCACATTTCTTACTCAGTCACTGAGTGGCCCTGGGTCAGCCTCTCTCTGGCTAACCTGGCCTTACAGGATTTCTAAGGATAAAATGAGGTTGGTGGGGAAGAAAACCACCATGCAGAGGGTGGGCAGGATAAAGATAGAGGAAGTGTCAAGATGCCCAACTCCTGATGAACAGAAAACCTTGCAGCAGGAGAAAGCGAACATAGGGGAGGTGGAAAGGAGGAGAGACCGTTCTGGAAGGCAGCTCACACAAAAAGGGGAAATGACGGAGCTGAGATCACTTTTAGGATAGCACTTCCACATCCTGCAAAGCCAAATCTCTTAGCTATGCAAAGTCACATGCAAACAAAACCATATGAAAGTCTTCCCACTGAAGCTAGAAATCACACTCCATTTTCCACACAAAACATTAAGACCTTCTTGGAAACTGCAGCCAACCGAGTAGATTTAAATAAGAGATTTTTTGAAAAGGACATGCAGAAGCATGCAGGACCAGCAGCATTTCACAGCTAAAGCTATCATAACACATGAGTGTAAAGACATTAGGAGTTTGGGGCAGAGTTTTGAATTCATCCCTCTGTATGGTAGGTTTATCATCTGACTACTAGTCAATGAACCATTTAAACTCAATACAAGTAAAAAACAGTCCTGAAGCAAAAGAGATACTTTGCTTTTGTTTTTAAAGGCATAGGTCATAATAGGCCGACATCTTGGAAGAGACATCCCCTCTTATGAAAGAATGCCTCTTTTCCAACTATGCTTGCCCTCCAAACCTTTGAAGTTAATTTTTAATTTGAAGAAAAAGGTATGTTGTCCTATTAATCAGGGCTCTGTTTTTAGCTGATCAAATGCAATTTGATCAAATGCAACTTTATTGCCCGTTTTACTACCTGTTGGTCTATCACTGCCTGCTTGTTGTGTTTTAATTTTAAATGAAAAAATTATTATTTTTTAATTTAAAAAAGTCTGATTAATTGTAGGCTAACTTGGGCAGCTTTTAACTGAAAAGGTGGGGTACAAATTCTTAAATAAATAAATACATTTAAATCAATTAACCCTTGCAGTGCTAGGGCCAAACTAGATGTGAATGTGACCATGACAGCACGCCCTCCTTTCTTGGCAATAGCTGTGTGGGGCACTGAGCCAGATCAGGACCACAGTGCAAAGGCAAAGGGCTACACCCCTGCCCCCATCCTGATTCAGAGAGCACACACAAAGTTTATTCCCAGAAATGCAGAGTAAAGACTTGGCAGAGATGAATGAATGGAGTCTGGTGCTTCCAGGACAATTTGAAGGATTGTTTCCTCCAGGCATAAGCCTTCCCACTCATGCTCAAGTCAGCTTGGGGGAGAGGGGCCTCCAGGCACACCTGTATTCTGACATTGGGCAGGTAGCAACCACAGAAAAGATCTTCTTGGTTGTGGCTTCCCAATTGTGGAATTGTCTCCACAGGGAGGCTTGCTTGGTCCCCATTTCCATGTCCTTTCAGTGCCAGGCAAAGGCTTTTTTTTATTCTCCTGGGATTTTTAATATCCAAAAGAAAGTTTTCATTGCTGAGGTTTTGTTCTTTGTCAGTGATTCTTGTTCTTGTTTTAGATGTTACTGTAAGGTGCCCAGGAAGTGTTTTACACCAAAGAGCAAGATAAATGGCTTTAAAACATGAAGGGAAGGCAATCCACTGACAGCCAGTTTCATTCCCCTCCCCCCAATATAATCTCGAGGGATGGCTGAAGCACTTCCGCCGCTCTAGGGCAATCCAAACTTGCACAATGCCACACCACATATTAATTTCAGCATGAACTCCCCAGGGAGACAAAATTTAACTAAACACACAAGAGCCCCTTAAAAGCTTGAGAGAAGGAAAACACACACTCGCTCTTGTGCTTACAAAATGCATCTGTCATTTTGTTTACTCAGATGATTCTCAGGAGCCAGAACAGCACTCTCCCCCCCCCCCCCTTACGTTCATCCACACACAAGGGAGAAAATGCCGTATCTTTTGCTTTTCTCTTGCTACTGAAGAGAGCATACCATTGTGTAATGTTTACACCACATCTAGAAACAGAAGTCTGAATGGAGCTTCCAGCAGTTTCACACACTAGCATAGTCTGGCTCTTGCCCAAACTCCAGAATGACAGCAAAGAACCAGCGTTGACGTTGGAACAGGTACCGTTAACTGACCTTTCTCAAGACTCTGCAGATTGCATTGGTGTCATCAGTAACTCAAAATTTAACCAAACCCCTTTGCACACCCATGCTGAATTCCTGAGAAGGGAAGAGAGAAAACAGAAGGACAAACTTCCTGTTAACGCTTTCAGTGATGCCTGCCAGTCTTCCTTTGCTGTGGTTTTCCAGACCAGAAAGGAAGACTGGCAGACGTCATTGAATGGGATACCCTTTTGAGGGAAACGCAGGGTAGGAAAAATGTGTGTGGATGGTACAGAAGAGAAACAACACCATGGATCTCTCCCAGAGGTATGACCAACACCATTTATCTTTATTCAAGTATACTTCTCCCTTAATTATCCAAGTTGCAACTGGGTATGTTCCCCAAATGTCACTTGAGCAGAAACTGAAGGCAAGTACTCGGTAGAGGAACCAATTGCCAGCCTAAGAACATGCAAGGATGAATTCAGGCAAAGCACTTTCAGAGAGCTCCACCAAAAGCAGGGCTAGAAAACCAAAATCTTCAGCACGGGCCTTGCACACACCAGAAGAGAAGAGAGGGTACGAAGTCAGGTTTTAAGACCTGAGATTAAATGTTTTGGTTCCCTGAACAGCCAAGCAGCTGGTATTTATCCAGCTCTAACGTGGGGCAGTGAGGGGGGGGGATCAAGAGGCGCCACAGCTCTGCCCTCTGTCTCCTTGTGCTGACTCTTGCTTTGGGACAACATTCTAGGGCCTGCTCAAGATCAGCCAGATGCCCCGGAACAGCAAATGTAGGCAGCGGTTTGCTCTGGCACTGCTTGTCGCTTTCCGTTAAGAAGCTATTTAGAACCTTGCAGGCGACAGTTGGAGCAAAAAAACTGGGTCAATTTCACTCAGCTGAATAAAGGACCAGAGATGTCAGCTACTCCTCAGCAAGGCAGAGACAGCAAGCTTGTGAGGGAGAGCACATACACAATCTGAGATCAACTGGAGAAAAGGAGATCATCAAAATGTTTATTCTACCAAGAGGACCCAGGAGGGAACCCAGAAGAGCCACCTCTACAGAGCATTTCAGGGCAGGAGCACATACACACACTTTAGGCTCAGTTTTGGGGAGCCAGACCATGGAGACTGAGGCACTAGCCTTATCCCAAACAAGAGCCCAACTCCTGGATCAGGCCCAGGTAGACCCAGGAAGCCGAGCATGCCGTCACCCACAGTGGCCAACAAGATGCCCCAGGAAAGCCCACAAACAGGGCTGAAAGGCCACTGTCCTGCCTTGGTAGTCAAACTAGACATAGGGCCAGCCCAAGACCTCCCAACACCTGAGGCAGTGTGTCAAAGGCTCATGGCCAATGGCCACTAATAGACTTCTCCTCCTCCTTGACTGTCTCATCTCCCTTAACACTAGTTGTCACCCCCACATCTTGTAGCAGAAAACGTCCTAAGCTAATCCTGTGCCACATGAAGATTTCTCTCTCTTACTGGTCCCGAGTCCACTGTCAATCAGATTCATGAGACAACCCCAAAGTTCTGATATTGCATAAAGCCTTTGCAGCATTAGGAACCTGCCTGGAATTGTAGCGGTTCTGACTACAGGAATTCTGAGTGCCCACCCAGGTCATTTCTGTGGCTCAGCTTCAATACTTTCTTGCATGATGACCTCAGCCAGCCAGCGCCCCTGCACGTATGTCTGAAGAGCCTATCCACGCCCCTCAAAAAACCTCTGCCTTGCCACCCTATCTAGGTTAAGCCCCAGACACATCTGCTGCAATTACTTCTTCCCTGCCTTCCACAATCAATAGGAAACGACAGTTTCATTTCCTGGCTTCCCATCATCAGTCCGCCACTGAAAAGGCAGCCCATTAACCACACTGTAGGAATAATGGCTGCCAAGGCTCCAGATGTTTTCAATCTTATTGCTGTGCTTTTGGATATACAGGCAACAGAACAGCCCCTACTTGGGGCTGCAAACAGTCGCCTCTGAGCTCCAACTGCACAAACCACTAGGCTCGGAGGGCCATGGCACACCCTACACCCCTTGCTTGGAGTGCGCGTAATGCTGGAGACAATACCATAGCACTGGAACCTGTTTGCTCCTCAACGCACTCCCAATTTAAACCAATCCCAGGATCAACGCTACATCTAAGGGCAGCATCTACAACATGCATGCTTGACATTTACATAGCGCTTTCCATGCATTACCTTGATGCTGCCCTTACAACCACCAAGCAAAGCAAGTATGTATTATCCCCATACTGCAGAAGGAGACCGAGGCTGAGAGGGAGCAGCTGCCAGCTTGCCTAAGGCCACAGAGTGAGAATTCATGGCAGAGGTGAGATTCAAACTGAGAACGTCCAGGCTCACAGCTCAGTCTCTTATCCACTGTGTTACATCAGCTTACTTATTCTGCATCACTCCCTCCAAGGAGCTCAGGGAGGTATAAATGAGGTATCCACCCCCAGCCACTTTTATCCACCCTGCAATGTAGGTTACGGTAGCTGAGACTGTCCCAGGACTACCCAGGGAGCTTCACAGCTGGGGCAGAATTGAACCCAGGGCTCCCCCAACCCTCAATGCTACATCACCAGCTCTCCAAATCTAAGGCATCATCCCTACAACAGGAAGCTGGATAATCAAGATCAAGCTTTGTTTTGGTAACATTACATCTATTTCAATTCCCTCACTCATTTTGTGCCATCTCTGCAGTGTCATAGATCAGGGAAATACTTGGTTACCACTTGGCGATTAATAGTCATATTCCTACAAGGTTTCCTGGCTGCTGGCATCTTCACTACACCCCTGTAGAAAGCTCCCACAGTCGACTTTTAAGGGGCAAATAGACTGCATCTCCCACCCCCACCTGGGCAGCCTGAAAGATGCCTCTCTCTGTCCTCCACAACCATTCCACTGATCCAGAGGGGGATGGGCGGGGGGACAGTTTCCCTACAGCATGTTGCCTGCCAAGAGCCTGAAATAAGCACCATTTACTTTTTGCGTACTTTGGCCCTTTCAGGTCACACCATCCAGCCACGTAGTAACCGCTGAGTTTAATTTTCTATTTTAAAAGGATTCTTGGCCAGGACAACACTGTTCAAGCACTGAACTGCATTAAGTTGATCACAAGCAATTGCTCTTTCCCATTCTGCAGAGCACCCAAGATGGATCTGGAACAAAGCACAAGATGCCACCAACAGGCCTCTGAGATGGGTTTCCACGGCACTTGTTCAATCCAACATTCTTCTTCTAGGCTGGGCGTTCTCTAAAGGCTCCACTGGTCACTTCCACACTTTTCTTTGGCAACATTTGTTGTTGTTGTTGTTCAGTCGTTAAGTCGTGTCCGACCCTTCGTGATCCCATGAACCATATCCCGCCAGGCCTTCCTGTCCTCCACTATCTTCCTGAGTTCGCTCATTTTCATGTTTGTTGCATCGGTGATGCTGTCTAACCATCTCATCCTTTGCCTTCCCCTTCTCCTTTTGCCTTCAATTTTTCCCAGCATCAGAGTCTTCTCCAGAGAGTCCTCTCTTCGCATTAGGTGGCCAAAATATTTGAGTTTCAGCCTTAGTACCTGTCCTTCCAGGGAACAGTCAGGCTTGATTTCATTTAGAATTGACTGATTTGATCTCCTAGCAGTCCAAGGGACTCTCAGGAGTCTTCTCCAGCACCACAGTTCAAAAGCATCTATTCTTCGGCGCTCAGCCTTCCTTATGGTCCAACTCTCGCAACCATACATTGCTACTGGGAACACCATCGCCCTGACTATACGAACTTTTTGGCAACGTTAGCCTTACTAAACAATGCATTAGGAAACCACAAGTCTAGTTCACTTTCAACCTGCTCACCAATTCCTCTTCTGTACAAGCCCATAAGGTTATCTGAAAGGAGAGAAAGAGCTCAAGATCTGCAGCCAACTTTGTCAGGATGTTTCTGGAGAATGGGTGAGGCACCTCTTCAGAAAGCCCCTGGCAGCTCAGACCCACACTTCTGCTTCCAGGTCATTCACAAGGCCCCTTCCTGCCTCTGCCAATACCCTTTCCTCCACCTTCTCAAGGCACTGCCTACTCCACCTACCTCCCCACCACCATTCTGCTTCCCAGGACACCAGCCCTCCACCTTTCAGCTCCCTCTCCCACTAGGCCAGGAGTCCCCAAACTGTCAGTTACCAGGGTCACATCACTCAGTCTTGCTCTTATGGTGGGTCAATTAAAGAAAATATACACATTTTGCACATAACTCTAAGGAGTTACACAACATAATAAAAATATTCACAAAATATTTGCAGCTAAGGGGTTGTTTGCTGTCTCTCAGCTGAGCACCCCAGCCCAGAAGTTCCCTCATCCAGCAAGAGGAAGAAAGTGTGTAGTGGGGGGGGGGGGAGAAGAGGTAGAAGACCACACACATACACACAAAGAGACAGAAGAGGTAGGAGTGGAGACCCCCCACCCCATCCACCCACCCACACGAGTTTCTGCCCTAATATTTCATATTACGACTGACCCTTTCATTTGAGCAGAAGAAACATTCATGAACATTCCATAGCATCACAACAGTTCTCCAGCCTGGATGGCTATGGACCCTACACGCATCTTTCTGTACCATAGAAGTCATCTGCAGTGTGAGCCTCAATCTAAAGAGAACAACCTTGCAGGGAAGTTGGTAAGTAAACGGCCCTGCAGTTGAACTAGATTAGCTTCGATTCCTTCTAATAGGATTCTAGGACAGGAACTGCGGCATTTTGAAATCCTATGTCATGTGAAGCAGGTGAAATCAAACACCATCTCATTGTCACTAGAAATCAAATGAGTTGGTGTTACATAAAACCAGTGGAGCCAATGAGGGAGGATGATAAAAAATAGCTGCCTGCCTTGGCAGTTCGGAAACTACTACCCAGCCTGTACAAGGCTGAAGGACTCTCAGGTCACAAGTCTCTCTTGGCTCAGAAGATGTTAGGAAATTTGGGGGGGGGGGGGAAGGTATATAATCCAAAACCCATTTATGTAGGTGGGACAAGCTATGGCTCAGTGCTTCAGCACCTGCCTTGCATGTAGAAGGTCCCTGGCTCAATTCCTGGCAGCATCTCCACGTAAGGGCACAGAAACATTCCTACCTGAAGACCTAAAGCAGCGGTGGGGAACCTCCGGCCCACGCGAGACCAGACCGATCCGGCCCACGCGAGACCGGACCGGAGGCTCCGCCGCCGCGCCTCCTCCTTCTGAAAGCGGCCTTCCTGTACCTGCGCAGATCGCCACTCAGGCCAAGAGATTGCCCTCTCGGCCTCAACGGCGCTCTGCGCAGGTATAGGAAAGCTGCTTTCAGAAGGAGGAGGCACGGGAAGGCGGCGGCAGCCCGGAGCCGAGGAGCCTGAGGTAAGGAGAGCAGTCGGTGGGTGGGTGGGTGGAGGTAAGGAGAGCGGTGGGTGGAGGTAAGGAGAGTGGTGGGTGGGTGGGAGGTAAATTCGTGGGGGGGGGGGAATTTCGAACGGCCTAACGGCCGGCCCGCAGCAAATTTTCCCCATGGGAAAATGGCCCTCCACCGCAAATAGGTTCCCCACCCCTAACCTAAAGATACACTGCCAATCAGTATTGCCAATACTGAGTTAGGTGGGCCAGGGGTCTGACCCTGCAATAGACATCTTGGAATTAGGATTCATGCTGAAAAAAATCAACACGACTCACTTCTCAGTCAATGTGCTTTCGCTAAGGTGTTAGCAAGCTGCGCTTATTTTCAATACTGCACATTCTTCTCCTGTGCCTCCAGTCTCCTAAGCAATTCCATCCTGAAGATAACAGGAAAATAATGAGTCTCCCATACCAGTCAGATTTTGTTTCCATACTAACCCCATTTCTGTAGGTGAAAAATCCACTCCATTCTGTTGCTAAACAACACTCTGTTTGCTTACAACCCATGCAATTATTACACAATTCTGGTATGCTTCTTCCCCACCACCACCCCACAAACTGACAAAAAATTACATAATATTCAGGGAAATGAACGTCTTCACCAGTGTTCTTCAGGAACCACAACCATTTCTGCCTTTACTGGATGTGTCCCTTGCTTAGCCATCAATCCTGCACTGCCTATTAAACTTCACTTGCTCCAAGGTTGATGGTGCTAACAGGCAGCTTGAGGGGTGGATTTTTTCCAATCATCACCTTACCAAATGCCCCACATCCTTCAAGGAACTCCTTTTGTATTACAAAGCCTCCCTCCTACGCACCCCCACACGCACCATAGAATACAACACAACACACATCCAAACACCAAAGCACGAAGTGCTACAGCAATGGCAGGTGGGTGATGTGCTTTGGAAACAGCATGGCTGTTCTCAAGAGGTCACGGGCATGAAAAAGGACTGCATTAGGGTAGACCACAAGTGTGTGTGTAAGCAGGTTGTCACAAAAAAGGGCTATGCGGCATTAAAGCCAGTTGTGAAGATGACCCAAACCAAGATAGAGCCCTCAAGCTTGACTTCCAGAAACCGTCCAGGGACTCATGTCCTTCTTGCATCCGGGATTTAGAAGAAAGAAAAGGGCGGGGAGAAAACAAGATTTTGAAACTCAGTGTCTTAACTCAAGTCTGAATGAATTATTTCAAATTCAAGCCCTTACTACCCCACTCAAGCGACTGTTTCTTGGGAGAAAATGCTCTCAGCCGACAACTCCAGAGTCAGAGAAGAATTCAGCCCGTTCCACACTACACGAATCCCGGCGCGTTACGGAGATGTGCGGAGCTCTCTGTCACCATTGCGGAAGCAAGCGGAGCAGCTGCAATCTCCCGATTTCCGGCGCGTACATAAAGCTGGAAACCCATCTTTTGAGGGGCGGGTTCGCGGAGCTACCGCAGCCAACCAATCGGATGAGGGCGGGATGGAAGGGGCTGTCAATCAATCGGAACTCACTCGAGTCTCCGATTTCTCATGGATCCATTTCTCCTTCTCACAAAAGTTAGCAAGATGAATTCTATTCTCGGCACAAAACGTTATGTTAGTTTTCTCTCCTTCCTGCCCCTCTCTCTCTTCTCTCGTGTATCAGACCGCATTTGTGCTTAACCAATCACCGCTGCGCTTTCTAAGAAGGCGGGACAACAGGAGGGACAACAGGCGGGAAGACACTCCTCCCGACCAGCTCTGCGCACGGAGGCAGAGTCCTCCGCGCCGGGATTCGTGTAGTGTGGAACGGCCTTTCCTGAGCTGCAGTAAAAGTTGAGGAGCCTACACAGAGCCACCTTCAGACAATAAAAGGGAAAGGTTGTTTTAAATCACCACACCTTGAAGCAAGGAACAGAGCCCCTTCAAATCACACATACTGACTAGTATTTTTCAGTCGATTTCATTCCTTACATTCAGACAATTTACGTGTTTATTTAAAACCATTTATAATCCCAACAGCTTGACATGGTACATTTAAAATGGACCTTATTTCTCATTCAGCCCCGCAGTTCCCACAGCATTTAAGTGCTGTGCATTGGGAGACTGAACGCATGGAAAGAAATTGGATTCTAAGAGCCGAGGAAGAGACAACTCTTCAGTTGCTTGTCCCTCTTGCAACGCTAAAAGCAGCTGCAGCAGGGATTATTCCACACAAAGGATTTGGGCCCTTCGTAGAGTGTCATTCTAGATTCACACAACAGTGAGAGCATCTCCTCCAAATTCTGGAATTCCAGTGGTCCATCAACTGGTCTAACCAGAAGTGCCCTTGGCAACTGTCTCAAGAAACCCAGGAGACTCTGGAAAATGTCAGAAGATTGAGATTAGGCTAAATGATCTTGCTTGTTGAACCAACACAGACTGAACAAACACCCGAAGCTGCCTTCAGGCCATTAGTCCATATAGTTCAGTCCTATTGACACCAACTAGCAGTGGCTCTCCAGGATGCCAGACGCAGGTCCTTTCCCAGCCCTATGTGGAGATGGAAGGTTATAAAGCAGGATCTCAGTCACAGAGCTCTGCTCCTATCCCCAGATTGATGGCATCTTAGGCAAGTTTTCAAGATTCACAGAGCTCTATCCCAAATTCTCCAACAGTTGCTGAAGGATGCATAGTCGTGAGGTTGGCGCCGACAGACAGCCACAACACTACATGGTTGCAAGTCTCTGAATCCAACCAAGTTCCATCTAGGAGATGCAAGTTTCAAAGCACTATATATAATGCTCATCAGTCACCCTCTCCCTGCACCCAGGGGCACATTTCTTGGACCATACCATATTTCTACTCCACATGTGGTTTCTTAGGCCATGAAGTTGCACATCTTGTACAGCTTTCAAGGTCAAACTGCAGCCAAGGAGCTATGATACCAGCAGCACGGGCTGTAAATCTCTTGATATTACCATGGAAAGGTTCACCACTAAAGCCACAGAGTGCCTAATGCTGCCTCTGCAGCTGTTTCTAGACTGATTTCAGACATGGCCCCATATAGAGATTGTACAGCAGTCAACTTTGAAAGTCGTTGCACAAGAAACTTCCTGATCTGTTCACTACTTAAGTTTGGGAAGGGGAGGGTGCATGCACACGCATATACTTCTCTTACAGGGCGCGTGCTACTGGGTATGTGTGTATGACATACACAGTAGCAGCAGGCAGTACCATCCTCCCTTCTGTGCTTCCATCCCACTGCTAATGTAGGAACAAGGTCAACAATGCCAACCAGGAGGAACAGAGACAACTGTACAGTCCCACCAGCCCACTCAGGCTAACTATACAGCAGCCGCTATGAAGAAGAATGTAAACTTTACGAACTGATTGGCAGAAGACACCCCTGCACTTTAAAGGTAAGGCCTACAGATTCTGTTGCTTTTTGTTCCAACCTCTGCTACCTCCAGCCTTATTTAATTCAAATTCTCTGTGGCCATCTATGCTATCCAGCTCCTCCAGTGAAATAAAAGACAAGCAAAGCTGCAGGCCACCAAAATGGGAAGTATTTTCCTTTTCCAACATCATGCATGCATTTGCTCGAATTTGGGAAAGCAAGCACTTGAGCATCAGACTTCTGAGCAGCACCTTCCCATCCAGCCCGATAGCTTTTCAAGATCTCAGGTACCAGCAGCAAGTCCTAGGACCCAAACGATGCACGTGGGCTTCCTGCCCCTCTCGGCCCACAACTAACAGACATGCTGGCTGTCAGCATGCCAAAATGGCACCAAAAAAAGATACTCTTGGTAGGGAGGAGCAGAAGGGGAAACAGGACAGGTTTTGGAAGGACAGCTTCTTCCTCCACTCTCTGGCCTGACAGAAAAACCTGTGCCACCTTAAGGCCTGCAGAACCCATATCTGAGGAGATGTCACCTTTTTTCCTCTTCAAAACTGTCCAATTGTGCAAACGCTTGGAATGCAACAGAAGTATCACAGGGGCGGCAGCATCATTCGTCCACTAGCTAATCTGTCCTGCTACCTCCTTTGCAGGGCTTACTTAGAGCAAGTGTGGGGGGACAGATTCAGGTTCCAGGAAGCATTCTGTGTTCATGGAAAGTTGGACAAGAGCACCCCACACATCCCTGCTCTCTGCATGGAAGCAGCAGAATATGCATGCTGGGAGGGGACGGGGACAGACAGACAGACAGACAGACAGACACACACACACACACACACACGTTGCTTCCATCTTAGTATATATACAATTCCCCACCCCACTCTTTGTGGCATCTTCTCCCCGCCCCCACAATCATCCCTCAGTGTCTCCACACCCACTTCCTAGGCAAGCTGTTCCCCACCCCTTCAAATTTGCCCCCCAGGACTGAGGCTGCTAATATTTCTGTTCTTCCTGACCATCTTCCCATGCCACAGGCTCCCTAACACAGGGAGAAAGGAAGGGGGGGAACCACTTCCTGTCCGGCCATATATGCATGCATATGTATGCCTATCAATTAGGATCACACTTCTGCTGCTCTTCTTTTAATCCATTTCAAACCACAAATTCTGTGCACAGATCCCTGTGCTCCATTGAATTCCATTAGACCTACTGCTCTACAAGGAGAGAACTGTACTGTGGGTAGTCTGTTTAATCTTAAAGGTGTGCATCATGACATTTGTTTATTCATTTGGCACTTGCAAGTGCCCTCAAAACTCTTGTAGAAACTAAAGTAGGATAAAAATCAATGACAATAATAAGTTACCTGTCCTGTGCTGCTCCAACTGCATTTCTACTCTTGTATCCCTGTTTGTCCATTTTCTGAGTTCAAATATTTATATTTTAATCATACACTCATGCTGAGATAGGTGTACATAAATCTATGTCCCTGGAAGCCTGGGAAGGAAATCACCAGTCCCTCAGGAATGCTGCCCTCTGAGGGCCAGGGAGGCAGGAAGACAAAGAGTCAAGCTACTCTGTGGGAGAAAATCCAAGATCAGAACTGAGACAGGCAGACACACACAAAAAACCCTACAGTAGATTACATGCACAGGTACCTGTGCCTGTCTACATACATACAAATAAAACCTTTTTAGCCTGTAGACTGAAAGGAAAAAAAACACCTGCCCCTTGAGAGTCCTTCCCTCTTGGCACTGCAAGGAGAAAGTCAGGCCTACTCTGTAGGAGAAAAACCCAGAATGCTTTAATTTTACCATTCCATACAGGAACATTTGTGTATATAGACATATATACAGTACTGCCACCATATCCGCTGGGGATATGTTCCAGGCCCCTCTGTGGATACTTGAAACCGTGGATAGGAGCGAACACCCCTTCCATGGTTTCCTGAGGGGCCCCCGCCCTGCCTCCCCTGCGGGTAGGCGCGCACGCCCCCCACCCCACCTCTTATTTTTCTTTCAGCAAGCTTTGTTTCTTCCTTAAAACAAACAGAGAAGCAGCCTCCATTGCAGGCAAGTAGAACGAGACTAAGTCCTAGAGAGGCTCTGCAAGGTTAACCTGGAAAAAAGTAAAAGCCTGGGGGGGGGGTGTCCCCATGATCCGTGGATAACTGAAACCGTGGATAGTGAATCCATGGATATGAGGGCCCACCTGTAGATAAATACATGTAAACAGCATTTCTGTTGTCTAATGGGGGGGAAGGTTGGAGAAAAGACAAGCTAATCTGTGAGACAAAATCCCTAGATATATTTCATTATTATTGTTTCTATAGCACCAGCAGTGTGCATCAGGCACTTCAGAAGGGAGAGGTCCCTGCTTTCAAAGGGATCACAATCTAAAAAAGGAGTAAAGGAGACCTTCACAGTGGAAGCAGGGAGGAGAGCAGTATGGGGAAGAAGGATCAAAAATAAACACACACATGCATATATCTATATATATTGAAAGACGACCAAGGCCACAGGGACCTTCTACTACTGGCTCCTGTAGAGATCAGCACTGGTCAGAGAGGTCAGGTAGAGAGTTAGTCAACCTATCCACCAGGGAAGAAGGGGGGGGGGGTGTTAAATCACTGGCTCCTGTAGAGACCAGCACTGGCCTGAGAGGTCTGGTAGGTAGTGTTAGCCAGCCTGTTCTGAGGGGGAAGAGGTGTCCAGGCACCAGCTACTGTAGAGACCAGCACTGGCCCAGGAGGGCTGGTAGTGCAAGTCGGCACGTCCGGGGGAGGGGGAGGTGCCCAGGGCATGGGAGGCTTTATTATTAAAGAATAATACAGGCTTGTGTAGAGCACTGGCCCGAGAGGACTGGTAGTGTTAGTTAACGTGTCCGGGGTGGGGGAAGAGATGCGAAGGACACGGCACGGCCTCTCCTGCGCACTTTCCCCCCAGCTAGCAGGACTACGTTTCTCAGCAGGAAGCCTCCGGACCGGAACGTCTCCGGAGAAGAGGAAGAGCGAGGCCTCTGCCCCGTGTACCTCCCAGTCTGACGCGGGGCACAGAGAAGCCCAGTTCGCCTCAAGCGCTGCCTCACGCTCGCCCCCCCCCTTGCCTGCGGGTTCCTCCGTGCGGATAGGCTGCCCTGCCGCGGGAGGGGGCGGGTGCGCCAAAGGACAGGCTGCTCCCTGGGTGGGAGGGAGAGGTGCGCGCGCACGCCCTGCAAGCGCTCGCGCCCCTCGGGTAGACAGCCCCTCCCCCGCGGCCCCTCACTCACTTGATCCGGGACCCCATGGCCTCTCAGGCGCCGCATGGGCCCGCGCAGGGACCTGGCGGGCGGGCGGGTTCTCCTCCCTCCGGGCTCTCTCTCGGCAGGGCGCCCGGCAGGTCATTCCATTTCGGCCCCTCACTCGCTCCTTCGTTCGCTCCCTCGCTCGGCCGGGCGGGCACCAGGCAGACTCAGGCAGCGCGAAGGACTGACGGGCGGACAGCAACGGGCCGGAAGTTACTCCTGCGCTCTGCCGGGAAATGTAGTCCTGTCGCTGCCTGACCGGCCGGATGTCGCTCTTCGCCATAGCAACGCACTCAGAGCGGCCTCGTCTCTCACCGACCGGCCTGCATCAGAGACGCCACTTGTTCAGAGTTCTCCTGTGCGTGTCAAAAGTGTTTTAAAGGCATTATTATTAATTATTAGAAACGAAAAACCTTACCAACTTACACCGGTAAAAGGAAAACGCATCACGGTGATGAGAGCCTGAGGGAGCCTGATGGCTCCTCTGAAGGCAGCACCCTAAGGTGGCCCAAGGCTCTTGGTGAGCTCCGCCGCCCTCAGGAATCCGCAACATGTGTTCCTTCTTTGTCGTGGGAACGGTGAGGTGGCCCAACCTGCAGAGGACGGCAAGACTACACTGGGTCGCTGGTGGCAAACGCGGAAGGACTCCAAAGAAGGGCCTTTGGGCAGCATAGACACCGGGGCCGCCTGAGCAGGCAGCCAGTGACAAATAGGAGCCAAGCCAGATCTTGGGGGTCAGAGTGGACATTAGCTCAATGAAAACATCAACCCAGTGTACAACTGTGATAAAGGAGGCACATTCTAGGCTAGGAGTCCTTAAAGTAGGGATTGAGAATAATTGTGCAATCCTATGCCAAAGTGTCACTGAAGTGTCACTGAGATACAGGAAGCTGGACTAGATGGACCTTTGGCCTGATCCAGCAGGGCTCTACTTAAGTCTAGGTACGTCAGCGTCACATGATTGCTCCAGTGTCCGTGGTACATCCATTGGTGGAACTGAGGCTACGGTGGCAGGACTGATATCATGCAAGCATCCAAGGCCATATGCCATATCCTATCGCATTCAGGCTGCTGTTCCTGAAGTATAGGATTGCACCCTAAGACTGCTAATATTCTACTGCCCCTGTATAACTCTATAGTGTGGCCATGTCTAAAATACCATGTACACTTCTGGTCACCGCACCTCAAGAAGGAGATTGCAGAGCTGGAAAAGGTGCAAAAAAGCCACCAAAAATGATCAGAGGGCTGAAGTACCTTCCTTAAGAGGTAAGGCTACAACATTTTTAGGGCTTTTTATTTGGGGGCATGACTGAAACATTTATGCAAGGTGTGGGGAGAGAGGAGCATTTTTCCCTCTCACCATACCACCAGGGTTATCCAACGGGCAGGAAATTTAGGATGGACAAAAGGAGGTGGTACGTCACACAGTGCTTCATTTACTTCATGAAATTCATTGCCCCTAAATAGTGGTGATGCCACTAGCTTGGATGGCTTGAAAAGGGGCTTCTTGAACAAATTCATGGAGGACCAGAGAGGTCTATGAATGGCTACTAGTCACAGTGGGACTAGTAGCAGCATTCTGGGATCAGCAGCATTCTGCCTCTCAATCCCAGTGGCAGGGGAGCAATGGCGGGAGCAAGAGGGGGATGCCTTTCTCTCCTGCTTGTGGGCTTCCCAGAGGCAACTGTGGGTCACTGTGAGGAACAGGATAATTCTGGACCAGGTGGGTCTTGAGCCTGATCCAACAGAGTTTTAGTTATGTTCTTCTGTTCCCATAACAATTTAAAGAGAAATGAAAAGTGAATAGAATAAAATAACTCGCTGGCTTTAGGCTACCAAAATCTTTTACGATGGGCCCATGGAACATAAAATACGCAACCATGAAAGAGTGTGAGAGAAGGACCACTAAGTGTTTACACACACACACCCCAAAAAAACAGCCCCAAGCTGGAAGTGAGAGTTATGGCATCAGAGCCTAGAAAGAATACGGACATCTGTATCTGAATGGAATGTATTTTGCATCCTTTTTATTAGAGTATTTATAGAATTAAAACAGAACGCCAGGAGCAAAAAATCATATAACTATAAAAAGCTTAAGAAAATGGTTCTGATCAGTGGTTTACTGCCTGCGGTGGAGGACAGAGAAGGTCCAGACAGCTTGGCAGCCTCTTGAGGAGTAGCACTCTTCTGTCAGTACCACGGCTGTGAGGCTGTATTATCCAGCATTTGAACCTGCTGCCTATCCAAACCTGCCACCTGAACCACATTTTCTTTCTCCTGGGTAGTAAAGCTGACAATGTGTACTTGTGTTGGAAAGATGATCTTAAGCTATCTGATAACCTCTGCCAAAGGCGTCACTAGGGTTTGTGTCACCTTGTGCGAGAGCTCATCGCGTCACTTCTGCTGGCATCCCAGGTCCAAGACTGGTAGGAAAATTAGATGGATCACATTTAGAAGAAGAAAAGAGAAGAACTGCCAGGGGTCCCTGCCACTTGGACCCCAGCCTCTCTGTAGGTTGAGGACAAAATGCAAATGCCGTTGATTACGTGATTCTCCTTGTATGAGCCCCCTTCAACACTCAGATCATCTGACAGGGCCCTCCCCCAGGTGCTTTCCATGGCTGTGGTGAGCCTGGCATCTGCAAGGAGCAGGACCTGTTTTGTGGTGGCACCCTATTTGCAGACCTCCCTCCTTCTTGCAGCCTGCACTCCAGGCCTTTGTTTCACCAGACCTTTGAAAATCAAGTTGTGTTTAGTTCTCTGTTGAATTGGTTCTAAATGAGTTACGATTTGTATGTAAGTTACAGAGGTGTCTTTTGCTGGAGTATCTCCTTCCCTTATACAGGGTTATTCAAAAAGGATGGTGCAAAAGTAAAGCTGATTTATTCTTAAATGAACTGACATACCACAACCGTCATGACAGAAAAAGACAGAAAAACTGTCCCAGTTTCACATACGCATTACACAATGTGGGCACTTGTGTAACTACAATAGGGCAAGGGGGGGCAAATAGCTGCAGTCTCGCAAGGAGACCACGGCTGTTACCCGGGGTACTTGCCCCCCTTGCCACATTGTAGCTATGCAAGTGCCCACATCGAACATCTGTAATGTGTATGTGAAAGTTGAACAGTTTTTTCTGTCTTTTCATGTCATGATGGTTGTGGTACGTCAGTTCATTTAAGAATAAATCAGCTTTACTTTTGCACCATCCTTTTTTAATAACCCTGTATAATAATGATGTCCATTAACTAGCATTAGTTGCCTCTCAGCTCATAGCTGAGCAACCCATAACCTGCTGTAATGTAGTGGAAACAGTTGGAGGATTTATACATTTTGGTCACAGTTGGCTGAGAAGCAGAACCCTTTCACACAGAATCAAGAGAGGCTGCATAACCACTGGAGTGCCCTGTCCTTTGGGCAGGGGCTTCAGAGCCTCTAAGGCAGAGGAACCACGTCACTACGGGCGTTTGTCTCTCAGCCAAGTTGAGCCATAGAGCACCAAACAAAAGGAGGCACTTGGGGGCTTCCATCAGAAAAGAATGATGCTGGGATAGAGCGGGGCATAAGCCTTGGGATACTGTCTGGGGGAGGGGGCTCTCTACCCAAGGAATGGCTAGGTTCGGATTTGGGTAACTGAGAGAGCATTCATGTCTGACTGACCGAGGCATAGGGGGACAAGAAATCACTGCAACATCACCTCTGCTGCACTCACACCTCCCAAGTGCACTCTTGTGCAGATGACAGGTGAAAATATCTGTTACATTTGGGGTGCAGGAGAAGAGGCCAAGCAGAGCTCTGGGGCTAATATTTCAGCTGAAAGCTCCCCTTCTCCCACACAGGATCATTGTTGCTGTTGGAAAGACCCAAAATAAAGCCCATTTGGTCAAAGCCTCTTCCGCTGAGGAAAGACCCTCCATCAAGTAAGATGTAGGAAGCAGGGACCCCTCTACACGTCCAGACCGCAGTGTGGAGCAAGCCCAGAGCAGTTGCACAGGTAGGGCAGCCACGATTAAAGGAATATTAGTCAGTTAATTGTACACATTGTAGTCAGTCTGTCAATTCAGGTGACAAAAATCCAAGGGAAGTGTTTGGAAGGAAGCAGCATCCTCTTTGTGCTTTACGATTCCTGTGCTGGAGCAGGATCAGCTCAGGAGTCTCTCCTATGCTCTCTCCAACACTCATCCCTTCCCCTCTCCTCCCTTTCTGTGGTCATCCTCTCTGCCAGATTTCATCCGTCTTCTTCTCAATTCCCTCTCCTGTGTGACTTGTCCAGAATGGGCTGGGTAAGACAAAATCTTTCCTCCTACCTTCCTGTTCCCCCCTGCAGTTGCCCACTGCTGATGTCTTAAGTTGCCGCTCTTGTAAGCAGAACATGACCACTTTGGCGAGCCTCTTCCCACTCCCCCATCGCCCCCTCCACCTCCTTCTGCTTGGCAATAGAGCAGCATTATGCAGGCTTCCTTCTCTTTGCTAACAAGCCTGATATACGGTATTTCCTGGGAAGCAGTTAGAGCACCGTACACCAGGTGACCTTCTTGTGCCCCTTTCACAAAGGAATAAGGAATAACTGTTCTTATTTCTCAGGCCTGTGATTATGCCAATAGTCATAACTCAGGCCCATAAATCCCCCTTAGCCAAGCTGGAGACTCATCCCCAAAAGAAAAGAGTACATGATGATTGACCTAGAATGAACCCTCCACTTTATAGTGGAGGAAGATTTAAATATGGGAGAGCATATCCAAGGGTTACTGCCTCTCCACAGACCACTTCTGCCTGTCTGCAGAGCCCTTGATGATTAACAACCACCTCTGATTTATAAGCACAGTGAGACCACGAAACGCCTCCCCTTGACTCTCTCTCCCAGTCTCTAAATGTTTACTAACTTCCCAGTGACGGAATACATTCCTCTTCTACCGGCTATATTTCTGTCCTTTTTGTAGTTTGCATCATCATTTGCTTAAAAATATTATGACAATGTGCACCTTCCCTAAATCAGCTCAGGGAACTGATCCCCAATAAATCAACGCAGAGTAGGCCTACAAGGATTGCCTCCGGAAAGCTTCTGCACTGGAGCGCACACACAGAAACCATGCAGGCAGTGAGGCAGGCAGGCAGGCAGGCACGTAAATCAGGCCTTGTTCCGGTCCCCAAGAAACATGGCATTAACTTGGGCAACAACATCAAGATTTAAGTGTTCATTTCACAGCTGAGATCATCAAAGTGGGATTGCTGCTTCCATGGAGTTACTCTGCAACTGTAACCCAGTGTCCTGTCACAGCCTCACACAGGGACCCACATGGCATGGCATTAGGTGGCAAAAGAGCAAGTTGATACAACAGAGTCCCAGCTCAACTGAGCCCTCGTGTGCCTCCTGGCCCTAGCTACCCACTCTACAGAATCCACCCCACTGCTACAGAGTGAGGATCCTTAAGGGGCACCCTCTGGGCCAGGCACTCTACCATCTCTCAGCTAATACCGTCCCTGCATCAGCAAGGGCAAGTTGTTCCTGCCAGACCCATAAACCCTTGAATGAGTCTGGTCCAAGTGGACCCAGTTCTGGGGGTCCACGTTCTGGGGGTTCTCATGACCTTGTGCATTCTCACTATCTGCTCATAAGATTCAGACGGTCCAGAATGAGGAGACCCAGTCGCGAAAGGGAGTTGGCTACTGTCACCTGACTATCACCATCGTTGTCACATCTACGCTGGTGGGCAGCATGCTTCCAGGCATCATACAAAGTGCTGGTTCTGACCTTGAAAGCCCTAAACGACTTGGGCCTGCAATACAGACCCACCTGCTTGCTAAGTTCAGCGGGGGGGGGGACTCTCCTGTGTGTCCCCCTACTTTCAGATATGCAGTTGGTTGGGACCCGTTACCATTAGGGACTCTACTAGGTCCAACCAACTGCACATCTGAAAATAGAGGAAGCTTTATCTGCAGTCCTCTAGGGAGTCTTCTCTGCAGTTGCTCCCAGAGTATAACACTCCTGTCCTAGGGAGATATGCCTGGCCCCGTCCCTGGCAGCTTTCCACCAGGCCATGAAGACACTGTTGTTCCAGCATGCTTGTAATCTCTTGGTGTCAACTTCTATCTTGCTGGTTCTACTCTGTGTTTTCTTGTGGCTTTGTGCTTTTTGTGCTTTTTGTGCTGTTTTTATCCTTCTTTGATTGATATTATTGTATTTTATTACTGTATTGTGTTCATTATCTATTGTTTGTTTTTTATTATTGTAAGCTGTCTTGAGCATCACAAGGCAGGATATGAATTTCTAAAATAATGATAAAAATAATTTCTGTACTGAATAAGAGCCACGAGGGGCCAATCCAGACTGGGTCTGCTGCAAGGTGGGGTCCTGTGCCCACACTGCAGTCCTGATCACAGCCTATTTGCCATTGGCAGCAGTGGAAGCTTGTACGTTGCAGGCACTTCTAGGAATTTGTCTATGATGTTCACTTCACATTCTGGTTTCTCTACCTCATTTCCAACTTCCTTCCTCACAGAAAGGTCTGCTTGCAAAGCTTTCATCCTGCCAGGTCCTGGAGCCGCCCATTGCTGAGTCTGCCTTTGCCTGGGAACAATTGAGCTGGCTTTCCTCTGGATTCCTCCTTCTGGTGTCCCCAGATCCCATAGGTTTGAGTCTGGGAGCAAGGGTCCACAAATGCTGACTTGGCTTACTAGCTAGGAATTATTTGTGGTTGCTGCCAACTCCCTCTCTTTCCCCAAGTCCTGCGGCATGTGCAGAGGGCTTGGGGCAGAGGTGGGGTCTCCTATCATGTGCATGGAGATAAAGAGACCCTAAGAAACAGCAAGAGCCTCCGCAGCTGCTCCAAAAGGAGTCTGCTCAAAAATGGCGGCAGTGGAAACAAGACCTTTGGTGGGGAGAAGGCCCGAGGAGGGATCCTGCTTGCCAGGGGGCCGCTGGTGAGTGCAACAAATCTTGCCGTGGTCTTGGGTTGGGTTGCCTCCTCCCTGGATGGCTTGTGCAAGGGCTCCTCTCCCCCCCAACCCCAGCAACCCAGTTTCCATCTTTGCTGGTTTTAATTTGCAAGCAAGAGAAATGGAGGGGGGGGGTGAGAGGAGCCTGCCAGAAGAGGCTGCTGTTCTCACCTAATCGCCTGACACTAGTTCTGCAGCTATGTTAAAAACAACAGCAGCAGCCCCCACCCACCACCCTCACGTGGCTCATCAGCCTGTGCTGGAAGAAATCACACTCATCAAATTCTGTGCCCTGGAGTGGGGCTTGTGCTCAGGAAAGCATCAAGAGTTTTGCAGCAGGCAAAGTCTAGAAATGATCTTTATTTGAACGGAGGTGTGTGTGGGGTGGGGAGGAGTTGCAAAGGAAGAGAAGCGAAGTGGCAGGATCAGCCCTTGCACCAGGCACAGTGAAGTGGCTGGCCTCAGGACCTTGGCGCAAATGACTTCTGAACCCCAGATGCTGTGGCCTTTTGGGGACTTCCCAGGAGTAGCTGGTTGTGTTGGAAATAAGGTTTTGGACTAGGCAGACCCTCAGAGTGATCTAGCAGTGTCTCTCTCTCTCAAAAACAGTCATTGGGGACCAACCATAGGGGAAACAGGAAGTCTGGAGGAGAGGACTAGAGCAGCATTCCTCACTCTCCTCCTTCGTGCTTCATCCTCCGTTCCGTTGCCCTCTTCCTTTTTTCAGTCCAGGGAGTGGGAGGAGCAGGGGCTAGCACATCATCACCAGCTATTTTGCACACCGCCTAAGGTGCCAGGAGCCTTGGCCAGCTCTAGCTGCACCCCCAGTCAATATCTCTCCACTGCTGTGTCCTGCCTTCGCCTTTCCCAGCCACCCGTCCTTATGGCACCACCACCCCTCACGCAGCTGTTTCCGTATCCGCACAAGCCTCCCACTTCTGTGAAGTTTTCCTTCTCTAATGGGCTGCCCTGGAGCCCAGAACAGCGGTTAGTCTTTGGGCTCCAGCGATTCTTTCGCAGCCTGCATACGGCATTGCTTAGCAACATCATGCCAGTCCCCCACAAGCCTCCTAATGAGAATGTTTCCAACCAGAGCACAATTAAGTGAGACCTTTACGCGGCAACACTTCAGCGCTGCTGCATTTCTCAACCGAAGGCATTTCCGCGTTTGATGTCTCCAGCGTTGAGACTCGGCTATTTCCCCCCTCCCTCTCTAAGAGATACGTGTTATTTTCTATTTCAGAGTCTTTTTCTCGCAGGCAAATGACAGCACTGGCCAAAAGATTGTTTTGCTCTGCTCCTGCCGAGAAGGTGACCACCCTTCTCCACAGGGAGGGATCCACATAGTTTTCTGCTGAGAAGGGCAACACAGCTCTAAAACTCAAGTGTCCCGTCATGACTCAGGGCTGGGATGTTGCAGAACAACCTCTGGTCACCACACATGCCTCTGCTATCCAAAACACAGAGAGAATGGCTGGAGATTTTTGCTCATGAATACATTATGTTGCTTTGTACAGAGTTAGGCTGTGGGCTCCACAAGGCCTCCAGGAGCTTTCTTTCCCAGTCCTGCAACCTGAGATCCCTTGTTAACAGGAGATTGAATTTGGGACCTTTGACATCCAAAGCCCATGCTGTGTCACTGAGCTATGGACTCTCCCCTAAGCGCATTAATCGACGTTACTGCCTTTACAGAGTGAGACCACTGGGTCATTCAGCCCAGCAGTGCTGCCTCTGACTGGCAGCAGCTCTCCAAGGTCTTAGCAAAGACTCTTTAGCTTTGCTGTCCCAGATCCCCTTAACTGGAGATGCTGCCAGGAATTGAACTGAAAAGAACATGCGCTACAATAATCTATGGACCCTCCTGCAAGTGTTGGATCAATGTTCCCAGGCCCAGATCATATCCATTGTTTGTTTGTTTGTTTGTTTGCTGGTGTAAATGTTGCTGTTATTTTAAATACTTGTTCTGTTTAATTTGTTTGAATATTGCTTTAACCCATCTAGCCCAGTCTGATCCCATTTCCCACCATGGCCCACCAGCTGTCTCTGGGAAACCTGCAAGAGAAAACGGCAAACTTCCCTCCTGCAACTGGTAATTCAGAGGCAGACTGCCACTGAATCCAGAGGAGGTCACCTCTTCCACTTCCCTAACCGTGGTCCTTTGTTCCTGCATATTGGTGCTTAGTTATCATCGCTGAGAGTTGTAGGAAGGGACACCTGTTAATAGAAACATTGTATTATAAAATATTATTCCAATGTTTTTTTTTCCAAAAGTAAATCAATACAATATGTCATGGAGCAGGGTCTCAGAAGAACCGGTGCCCCTTTCTGTAACTATCTGAGAAGACACAACCCTGTTCCTGGACTTCTTCCAAACCCTGCAGCCCTGCACCACATAGATGAAGCTTCCGTGCAGGATCTAGTGTAGGCATTCATGACTGTGGACAAGGTGGAGCTCCACCAGGTCCATCCAGTGGAAGTGAGCATCGCCGCATAGACCCACAGATGAAGTTGAAGCTAGAGAACCAGACGTGGACACAGTTAACTTGGGGTTCAAGAAGTGTTGGGGTCCAAGAAGTGGAGGGGTCCTAAGTGGAGGAGATGGGAAAATCATAGTTTTTCTAATGGTGCCATGATCCATGCGCACAACACTTTCCAAAGCATGAGATAACAGGTCCCTGCCCCAAGGAGTATACACCCTAACTTTTGGAACACAAGAGACCGCAGAGGAAGGAGAGGGAAATGGAGGCAGTAGCAAACAGGCTCAAGCCATTCTTAATCCAAGGATGACAGGCACCAGAGAGGGTGCTACTGAACCCTTACCACTTCCCACAACTGGGATTCTTTGCTATTTATATAGCGCCACCTATGGGCATGGTGCTTCACAGCATTTAAGTGGGCAGATCATTGCTCCAAGAGGCTTACAATCTAAAATTCAGCACATCTGAAGCCGCCTTCTAGCGAATTAGACCCTTGCCCCATCTAGTACGGTATTGTCGTTGACACAGACTGGCAGCATCTCTCCAGGGATCCAGACACAGAAGGGTCTTTCCGAGCCCTATCTGCAGATGCTGCCAGGGACTGAACCTGGCTGGGACCTTCTGCATGCAAAACAGAGACAGCTCCACTGCCAAGCAATGGGCCCTCTCTCACTGTCTAACAGGGTAAAGAGAGGAGAATGGATTGAAATGATTCTTGCGGCTGACAGTAGGACAATTCAGTGGTCCACCAGGTCCTTGACAAGTTATATTCTTCTACAATGATTGGATATTTTGAGGCCTCTTTGGCAAGGCTTGTGGCCCATTTGGTGCAGGAGTGGCTGGCACTGAACGTCTTCACTACCGGATCATGCCAGGACCACATCACACAAGGGTATCTGTTTACACGCTTGGGAATGGCAGATACAGTATGTGATTTATTGACATCTTAAAATGACTGCTTTTTAAGGGCTTCTTGTTCTGGAGCATCGAGGCAAGTCCCTCTCTTTCACCTTAGGTTTCAGAAATGCCCGGGAGTTGGCTCATGCAGTAATTCAAGCAGACCCACAGTAAACTGACCACAATATAATTACATTCAACATCCTCAGGGGACAGATCATACCAGGAAAAAAAATCCAGAAAGGAGGAAGCTAGTTAAAAAAGACCCTAACATGGAAAGCAAGGAAATTAAAAACCTTCAGCTCAGCATGGAGGCCAGTTGGATACAAGCAAATCACAGAAGGTTGTTCTGTGGACCCCAAAATTAAGGGAAGCAGAAAATGTCCTCCAGTCAGTAGCCTGGTGTGGCCGTCAGGGGGGTGAGTCTTGGCTTCAAAGCAGGAGCTTCCAGAGACAGAGGCGACTGAGAGAGAACTCACCACGTGAGGTTAAAGGTGTGAGCTATGCACAGTGGGCTAACCGGTTCTTCCCTTAGGCTTGGCGTGGCCCAGTTGTTGACAGGGGCAATAGTAGCTCACATCACGTGCCCACCTGCCAAATAAGGGGGGGGGAAATGCTCTGGGGAAAAGCAGGTGTAGAGGTTGCTTTGGGTCTAGTATAGCCCATCGGCCCCGCGTGCTTGCTTCTGTGCCCCGAAATGTGTAAGAGATTGTTACAAAGACCCTAAACCTTGAGTGTGCTGTCCTTGAAAGAATGCTGTCTGGAAATTATTACCATCCTCTCAAGGAAGGGAAGGATGTGCAGGTATCCTAAAGATACAGTGAAGTGATGCAGCACTTTTGTGTGCAATGAGCAGCCTGCATTGCACGTGGCCCTCGCAGACAAAGCAGGGCGATAGGCCATGTGGAACCCTCAGAAATACAGGATGCTGCTTCCTGCTGAGTCAGGCCCTTGAGCCATCCAGCTCATGTTCCCTGCACTCTCCAGGGTTTCAGGCAGAGAAGGGTCTTTCCCCCCTGCCTCACCTGGAGTTGCCAGAGATAGGACCCAGAACTGCAGACCCTCCCCAAGTTAGCAGTGCAGTGATGCCATGACAACCTCTCCAAGTGCCAGGGGGCTGCAGGACTCCTTCAGAACCCCAGGCCTCACCGGCACTGAGCAGGAAAGATGTGCATGTAGTTTGGGGGTGCACCGCCTCTCTGTTTTCCAAGGATGCTGGTCCTGAGTTCACCTTGCTAAACCTGGCTTGGTGATCTGATTATCTTCCTAGGCATCTTGTGGCATTTGGCTCCCACTAGCTTTTCTGCAGCTTAACATCATGATTGACCAATCTACTTTTTCTGGATTGGGTCTAAATGTGTGTTCTGGGGAGCAAACGTAGATACAGCTGTAGATACAGCTCTACAGACCTTCTCTCTGGGTTTTGGATCTTCTGACACTGCTGGATGCAGCAGGGGGAGGGAGGGGCAGCTCTGCCCGTGGGGAGAACGAGCATGGCTTTCCTCCCACTGCAGAGGAGAGGTGATCCATTCTGTGGTTCCTGTTCCCACCTGCCTCTGTGCCAAGGGAGGAATTGACACCTTCTGCTGGCAACACAAAAGAAAGGCAAAGCCCACCCTGTGTTTCACCTGGTCTGCAGTGGAGGGTCCCCCTCCCTCTCTCTGTCATCCTTGCAGGCATTTTTTCCAACCCAAACATATGGAGCCTCTGCTTTCCCCCTCCTGCCTTTCAATGATTCCAGAGGGCAGTTGTCGAATTGGTCCCAAAGGGATGGAGAAACAAAAGCGGCAATTCTGTGGCTGTCTCTGAACTAACTTTAGCTTGGTGTAGAATCATGCAAGGGTTTGCGTTTCACCAGCTCTTCCTCAGGTAGGCGGCAAGAGGGAGCTGACAGGGATGCACAGTGCAAGCTGACCACCTTGCCTTGCTTGGAGCAGACTCTTGGCCAAGCGGGAGGGATCGTGAGCACTGAGGCTGAGCAAAGGAAAGAGGGACGCTGCAAATAATGGGCTCAGACATCAGGGAAAGGCAGCAGCTTCACCCCAAAGTTGCTGAGACTGAGGAGCAGACTCTGAGCTTGGATGGGGCTTAATACGGCTTGGTGGGCAAGGATTGGCCCTTGGGGGTCAGCTGGCTTAGTGCTCGGGCAGGCTGGCACAAGGGTCTAGATGGCGCCCTCCAGTCTGCAGGGATTGCAGTAGGAGCGGCAAGGTGGGTGGCTGCTGGCAGCCTCCATTTGAGAGACACAGGCCTCATAGAAACAATGCCAGCCTACCTTGCCAGGTGGTTGTACACATGAGTGGAAACGTGAAGTGTTTTGAGCACTGGAAAAGTGCCGTAGAAAAAAGTCTTCTTCATTTCCCATGCAGTCCTGAGCACCACAAAGCCAAAATTATCCATCGTGTTTGTGACTTGAGTATCTTCCCTCAGTCATCACCTGCCATGGGCCAGAAATGCATATGTTTTTCTTGTAATATGCATATGTTGTAATGCCGTGAAGCAAATGTGATTCCCTTTTGGTGCCCCTCTTCCCTGGCTCTGTGTGTGTGTGTGTGTGTGTGTGTGTGTGTGTGTGTGTGTGTGTGTGTGTGTGTGTGTGTGTGTGTGTGTAGGGGGGAGGTTGTCGCACTGGGCTGCGTGGTGCAGGCAGCCTCCAAGACCCCGGTGAACGTGGCTTTATTTAATGAGCGCGTCTTCGCTGACAGATTCATTATTTGTGTTCGCTTGCTTCAAGTCAAAACTGATTAGTTACACGTACTGCTGCAAAGATTTAATGATTTTATTGTTTATCTTCAATTTATTTTGATTAACATCTCCGTTTGTTTCATTGCAAGTGCAATTAGGTGTAGTATAACAGCGACGACTTTAATTTTGTTGAAATTAAGATGAATAAGTGACGGATTATGGCACTTTGTTTAACAAATAAATCACAGTTAAAAGGATTGTATTAGTAATAAATGAAAAAAAAGAAGAAGAAAGGAGAGCGTCTCATTTAAATGCAGGGTCTATTTGCTTCAAGCGTTCCAAAAAGGGCGGAGGGGAGGAGTTTCGTTTTTCAAAGGGACTCCGTTTACGGAGGGTGTTTTTGGCAAAGAGATGGAAGGAAGGAACGAACGAATGAATCACGGGCCTGGCTTAAAAGTGTTCCACAATTTGTGAAGAATAAATTAGGAACTTTAGGAATTCTGATAGTTGCACCTCATATATAGGAAGGGCAGGGCAGGAATGAAAACGCAAACCCAAAATATATGACAATAGAGAAGTGAGAAACCTCAGCACTTCTTGGCCAAGTTCACACATCACATATGAAGCGCCTCTGAGGCTCTGTTGCACTCGTTGTTACGGGCTCATGTAGATGCTTGTACAGCAGCAGATCAGAGAGGAAATGGAAGCCTCTCGTGCCCGCTGTTGCCTTCTGTTGCCTTCGCACGTGACAGACCCAAGAATTGCAAAAAGCCGTCTAAGAATCGCTACTTTAGACACCCTCACGTGGTGCCAGACTCTGTTTTTATTTCCTTTTCAGTGAGTCTTTTTCTGTTGGAAAATAGCCTCTCCTCCTGCTCCCAACACCAGCCAATGGGAGCATCCCCAAGGCAGAACTGGAGATTGAATGCCCCCATTTGCAGGCGGGCTGCCCAGGCGTAGTGGTGGCGCCGGTGGGTTTCGTGGACAACCTGCTCTACCAGTACTGGAAGGTGGTGTGGGGGCTACTGGCCAGCCTGGCTGACCCCTGGTGCCAGTGCCACCCCCTGCTGGGAAGGCTCCGTGCAGGGAAACCATCCCACCCGCCAGCCCACATTCTTCCTTCCCCCAGGAAACCTTGGATGGATGCTGTGCATCATGCATGTCTTAGAGAAGAGATTGAGAGAGTTGTAACAACAACAGCAGCAGCAATAAAACATTTATTAATAAGAATATTCATATACCGCTTTTCAACCGAAAGTTGTTCACCAAGCGCTTTACATAGCGACTGGGTTCCAGGGTTGCTGGAGTGCCATAGGGCTGACTAGGGAAGTGGGCTGTTTCCTCCTGGGGGTGGGGGTGGAGATGTCAGCCACAAAGGGGGGGGGGCTGATCAGTGGCAAAAGATTGGCCAGTCTCTCAGTGCGCAGAAGGGGACAGAAAGGAGAGGATTGCTGCAGTTAGTTTGTGTCTCCTCTCTTCTGAGCTTCCCTCTTGCTGCCTTTCGTGGTGGACTCTGGGCTCAGCCAGTGCCACAACAAGCAGCACCCACCCAGTGGGAGAAACAAGTGCCACCTCTCTCTCTCTCTCTCTCTCTCTCTCTCTCTCTCTCTCTCTCTCTCTCTCTCTCTCTCTCTCTCTCTCTCTCTCTCTCTCTCTCTCTCTCTCTCCTCTGCCTCAGTCCCCTGGTGACTCTGAACCAATCACCACAGCCTCTCCTCCTTTTCACCGCCGGCTTTGCTTGTTCTCCCACCCCATCTCTAGCACCCCCCCCCCCATTCAAAGGCACCCCTGCAGCAGTGTGCTTGCATATGCATGCCCTGCAAATGGTCTCTTCACGCTTCCAGCCCGGGTGCACCCTCAAGCGCGTGGCCTGCGACGACAGCACCCCTCCCTACCCTCACTTAAGGACTGCCCTGCTGACACCGCTGTCCTGGCAGGCAACAGTGACCGCCCCTTCTCACCTGCAGTGCAGTCATCAGGTTGGGGACCCCCGTTTCATCCGTTGATTTATCCCACAGAATGGACAGATTCATCAGTGAGAGCCAGTCTGAAGTGGTGGAGACCTAAGGACGCCTGGTTTCGTTTTTGTTGCCTTTTCTTATTTTGAATGGGAGCATTACCGAACATATTTTAAAAGGTACTGTCTACATCTGTTTAATGAATTAGTGGTGAGGTCACAAGGAAAGGCCTTTCCTGCTCATCGGGAAACTTGCTTTCTGCCTCGAAAAGGAAGCCACCGTTGCATCAGCAAGCGGCTGTGGAAGCTGCAGCTGTGGAATTCCTGCCTGGGCTCTCCCTTCCCCATCCAGTGTCAAGCTGAAAGGCACGGCAGGCAGAGTGTGGGGGCTTGGACGGAGGCTGATCTGTAAGGAAGAAAATGCCAACATTTTACTGCTTCCGCAGCATCGAAGTGAAGGCAACCATCCTAAATTCAAATTTCCCACGTTTTTTGGAACATGAGTGAAAAATCGGAAGCACCTTCACTCTCATCTTCTACCAAACATTTTTCAACAAATATTTCCGTAGTGTTTGAAAAGAGAAATCACTGCACAAAACACATGCACTCTCAGTGTGGAGTTGTGGAGACGATGAGCAATTTTTACCTCTGTAATATGACAAATGGACACAAGGTGTGACTTGTGTCCATCAGCTGACTTCACCTCTAGTCACTTGTAAAACATGCACAGGGGCACATTGTTTCCCCTCCTCCGTCACATACGCTCAGAATTCCTGAACAGGGTTCCTTTTTCAAAACAGCAAAAGGAGAATTTTTGGAAATATTTCCAGGGAAAGAAAAATAATTAGAAAGGAAGGCAGACAAAGAGTTTGGATTTTAGACCCAACACAATATTCAGGACTTAACTGGATAGAATGCTATTTTTTAAATCTTCAACATGAAAAGGAGACAAGCACTTAGGCTTATGTGATTTTACTACTACTACTAACTACATTATTATTATTATTATTATTATTATTATTATTATTATTATTATTATTATTATTATTATTATTATTATTATTATTATGCCCTTCTTAAAGAAAATTCAAGTTTGCAGTGCTTAATTAAAAATACAAATGTACCAAAAGACACCAACACCAGGAGCACAGCAACACAAAAAAAGAGAGGAACCAGGCAGGCTGTAAGCTGGGGGGGGGGGGGACGAACACACAAGCCTCGGGGCAGCCCTGGGAAACTGGCGAAGAGGTGGCACGTGGCAGCTCACCGCGCGGGGCAGAGAGTTCTTCAACAGAGTGGGGACCCCCAGAACTGTTGCCGAGTGGGCGCCTGCGCCTGCGCCTGAGCCCTTTCCTGCCCTCCTCTTTCTCTCGGGTCTTCCTCCTGGCGGGACATTCAGCGAGACTACCGAGGTCCCTTGACTGGGGGAACGGAGTCAGAAACGCAGTTTCTATGTTTGCTTGAAATGCTGTGTGAAGTTATTCGTGGTTGACAAGCCGGGAAAGTGTTGCTAGAAGGGGGAAAAGGAAGCAACTGATTCCGGGATCTTAACTGGCGTGTCCTGCACACATGTCTGAAAGGAGTTCTTCTGCTCTGCTAGTCTTGGACACCTTCGTTTGGCCGGGGAGACGCTGGCCGCGAGTGTCCGAGTCAGTCTGCCAGTGGCGAGAGGTGTCTGCCTCTACCGCTGAGTCTCGTCAGCTTTTCCGCTTTGAGCGCTCCCTCGTGTCTCGTCTTCCCGACTAGCGGACCGCACTTTGGAAAAGGCTGACTGACCGGCATCCTCCTGTGGCGCTGAGTTCCGCCGCCCTGCTCACGCCTCCCCACCCGAGCGCAATGGGGTGATCTGCTGAGCGAAGGTGCGGAAGGCTGCGCTCTCCCCTCAAATGGCGCTTCCTTTGTAGTGTACGACCTGAAGAACCCATGAATGGTCAATCTTATCACCTGACCCCCAAAACTCTAGTCCTCTCTCTCTCTCTCTCCTCTCTCGCTCTCTCTCTCTCTCTCTCTCTCTCTCTCTCTCTCTCTCTCTCTGTGTGTGTGTGTGTGTGTGTGTGTGTGTGTGTGTGTGTGTGTGTGTGTGTGTGGTGAGAGAGAGAGAGAGAGAGAGAGAGAGAGAGAGAGAGAGAGAGAGAGAGAGAGGACTAGAGTTTTGGGGTCAGGTGATAAGATTGACCATTCTGTGAGTGTGTGTGTGTGTGTGTGTGTGTGTGTGTGTGTGTGAGAGAGAGAGAGAGAGAGAGAGGAGAGAGAGAGAGAGAGAGAGGGAGAGAGAGGAGAGAGAGGAGGAGAGAGAGAGAGAGAGGACTAGAGTTTTGGGGGTCAGGTGATAAGATTGACCATTCTGTGTGTGTGTGTGTATGTGTGTGTGTGTGTGTGGTGTGTGTGTGAGAGAGGAGAGAGAGAGAGAGAGAGAGAGAGAGAGAGAGAGAGAGAGAGAGAGAGAGAGAGAGAGAGATCTTTTGCTCGCGCCCCAGTCATCTTTTTTCCAGTCTCAGGACGTTTGAGCTGCTCACACTTCGGGATGAAAGAGTGCGGGGGGCTGCAGGAGGTGGGGTAGGATCGCTCCCCCGGCTGCTGCCTACCCTGTCAGCAGACTCGTCCCGGACTGCAGCTCCTGGGGAGGTGGGCCAGACTGGGGGGAGGGGAGTCGGGGGCTGTGGCGACCTCCGCGACGGATCTGGATCTGCCGCTCGGGATTGCCAGGCAGGAGGAGGAGGAAGAGGAGGAGGGACAGGCAGGTTAAGGGGGGCGCGGGGCGGAGGAGGGAGGTGGAGATGGCCAGCCCTGGCCCCGGCGCGCGATGCGCGATCCTTGCCTGCTGGCTCCTGCTGGGGGGGGGGGGTGCTGCTGAAAAGACTGCCCACCCGCCTGCCGCAGCCGCCGTGGCCCCCTTCGTGCATGTTCCTCGTTGCGGGCCGGGGTCGCTCCCCAGCACCAGCTGAGGAGGCGAGGGGGTCCCCGTCGGCGACTGGCTGGCCTCCTCCTCGGGCTTCCCTGCCCCCCTTTCTCTCTTCCCCCGCGACCCCCCATGGACTTTTGCGCGATGGTTCCCAGCCAGTGGCCAGGCATCCGGATCACTGCGAGGGAGGGGGGAAGAGGATGGCAAAATCCTCCCTCCCGTCGCCTGGAGCTGGCGGCCGGCTGGTCCTGGGCCAGGCACCTCCGGATCATCCCTCCGGTGGCGGGCAGACTAGAGAGCTTCCTTCGGCCGCTGGGTGCGTGGCTTTGGACTCCTGCCCTGGAGCCTCCCCTCCCGTTCTCTCCTGCATGTTTTCGTTCTCTCCCCCTCTCTGTACTTTTATTTCTTGCAACAACAATGGCAGGGGTGCATCTTTATGTCCGTCCCCTCGAAAAAAGCATCTTTGTGCCAAGAAGGGCAGGACAGAGTGGGGGGGGGGCGCCTTTCCCTAATTTCCCGAGCTTTTTCATGACTTCCGATGCCTACCTCTTCCCCCCCCCCCCCGTTTTTGGTTGCTTCGCCATCTCTAAAGAAAGGGACTTTAAACTTCGACCCCCACAATTAGTTCTTGGGATGCTAGTTAGTTGCCGAGGAGGGGAGGCAAAGCTTTGCTTCTGGAATCCCAAAACCGCTGAGCTGGCTTTGGAAGGAAGGGCTGATCCGCCCGCCCCCCACCCTCCTTCCCGTTTGTCTTCCAACTAAGCTCCGATGGATGAGATTTTGTTTGGGAGCCTCCCTCGCCTCCCCCCTCCCTCCTCAGTTGCTACGAAAGCTCCTGTGTCGCAGGGAATTCCGAGGGCAACCCCGGTGGGTCGGTTCTCAGGCAACCTCACGGGGAGGGATGGAGGAGGCAGCAGGGAATGGCCCCGGCGGAAACCAGAGAGAGGAGAGGTCGCCCTTTTGCCGTGCATGTGGGCTTCCCATCTGGATGGCCGTGTTGGGAGGCAGGAGGCTGGGCTGCGTGTAGCCAGCCCCTCCGGAGTCTGATCCAGCACGGGCGGTTCTTCCGCCGGGGGCAGATGCTGAGGTGGTGGCTGAGGCGGACTGGCCAGGGCGCTGCCACCGTGCTCTTTTCTCTCTGATAGCCCGTTCCAGATCCGTTCGAAACTCGTCCTCTGATCACGTTTTTCGACAGTTAAGCACGAATCTGCCTTGGAAAAGAAAGCGAGCGAGCCACGTGGCTGTGTAGATGCCCAAAGATCCCCGGTAGCTGGAGGCACGATCCGGGGAGAACGAATTGGGTGGGGAAGGGCCTTCCCCGCCTGCTGCGTTGCCCGGCGATTCTGCTCTGTGAACCGGTCTTATTCACTTTCCCGTCCGGCAGCTTGGCAGGCTTCATCCGGCCTTTTCCAGACCTGCCTTAGCAGAAGTGGGTAGGGAGATTGCGGAAGGCCCTGCTGCGCCTTCCTGTGTCGGTTGTAGGCAGCACCGAGTTTCCATCCGTCACACTGGCGGGGTCCATCCGTCACACTGGCGGGGATACACACTGGCATATCCAGAGACAGGCGGAGGTCTTGCGTGTCTGTGCCCAGGTGCTTGATATCCCCCCTGTGCCCCCCCCCCGACCAAACATATACGCTCAAGCTACGCTCTTAGAGCGGAGGGCTCCCAGGCCGTCAGTGGGTACTGACTGTTCAGCTCGGTTGGGTCTGATTCTGGAGCACCCCCAAGATCCAGGGGGTGCAGAGCAGAGGGAGCCCTGGGTGGCAGAGTCCCTCTCTTTTGCTCATCGCAGACAAAGAGGGCGCAGGCATTTGTTGCCAGTGAGGAGGAAGAGGAGAGGCAGCACGTCTGACGTCGTTCAGCTTGAGATTTCCTGACAGAAAATGAGGACACGTGAATGCCAAAGGACTGGGGTGGGGAAGAACCCGACGCCTGAGAAGAGGCGGGGCGCGCGGTACCTCCGCTTATGGACCCCCTTCCCTCTCCGATCCCAGGTATCCGCCGTTGGTGTGGGGTTTTTGTTCATATTGCGGAGGCACTCACTGGGTCCTTCGTCCTCATCCGACATTCAGAAGCTGTTTGTGGGGGAAGGAGGCCCGTGTGTGAAAGGAGACGGGTCTGGGGGCAGCGGGGCGGCTGCAGGGAGGTTCCGGGCTGCTGGGTGGGACGTTCGCCTTCTTCCTGTCCCAGAAAGCGGCGCATCTTTGCTGGGGCGGGAGGGGGCGCAGCTGCCTACGCTGCCTCCTAGTCTTTTCGCGAGAGATTCCGCACCCGGACTTTGTTGGGGGCTTGGGGGAACGGACGGGCTAGGGAATGACTGGCTGAAGACCCTTTGGGGCCTGCGGATAACTTAAGACCTGACAGATCTGGGCAGAGTGGTGGGAAGCAAGGTCCGGACCCTGGCGGCTCATCCAACTGCCAAAGCAGCGCGAGAGAATCACTTCTGGCTCTTGGAGCCGGGCCCCGCTGCGCGCCCGGCTCTGTTCCTGCGCGGCCTTTTTCCGCCCAGCGGACAAGGGGTACTTCAGTCCAGGCTCTGCCTTTCCGCCGAAGCTCCCCCAGCAGTCGAGACGCGCGTTCCCTTGGGCTGGAGACCGGGGCTGGTTAGGGACGGAGCCTGTTTGTGTTGGGATTGATAGGGAAGAGGAGCGAAGGCCGCAGAGAGGATCCAAGGGCTGGGCCGGGAAGCCGAGCAGAGCAGAACCAGAAGGAGCCACAAGGAGAGGGAGCTGCACGGGGGTGTCAGCCCGCAGTGCTGAAATGGAAAGCGAGACCAGACCACGGGAGGAGGAGGAAGACCGTCTGTCCCCTCAGTTTCATGGGAGTCCTCAATTGAGGACGCGCGCGCAGGTGGCGGCCGGCCTCCCCCCCCCCTCGCCTGCCGCTTCAGGCCGCCTGCTCCGGTCTGTAACTGCTCCGATCTGTCGATCTGTCGTACAGGGCCCCCCCGGCCCGTGACCACAAACGGCGCTTCTGCGTCCCCCGGTGGAAACGGGTAATGCCAATTAAGTGGCCGAGGCTACAGAGCCCGCATTTCGGGGCAGATCACCGCATTGTCTGGCCGCTCCGCGGAAGAACGGTGACAAAAGAAGGCGCGGAGCACAACGCCTTGGGGATGCAGGAGAAGGAGGAGAAAGCCCTGACTGAGCGATCCCCCGGAGAAGACCACGGGACGGAGACGCCGGTGCCCAGACGCGCGGGCAAAAGAGATGGGCAGGGGGCTGGCTGGACAGAAGTGCGTGTGTGAGACAGTCAGTGCCAGAGAGACCGTAGACACAAGCGCCCAGTGCGAGCAGTCGATATGGAGGAGAACAGATGCGTTCCTATTGGACGGGGCACGTGATTTGTCGTCTACCCCCCCCCCTTTTCAGTGCGCAGGAGACCTTCCCTGAAATTGTTGGCGAAGGAGGGAGACCTTGTCTTCCCAAGGCAACACCCTACCCAAGAAGAAGGAGCTGCTCGTCCCGTCCCAGCCGTGCCCTTCTGCCCCAGCCCTCTTTTCCTTGTGCCACAACAATATTTACCCAGGGCCACCACCGACCCCAAACAGAGCAGCAGCCCCCTGCCCCTCTCCGATTGGCTCGCTCGGAGCTCGGCAAATATCGCCTGGCGGGGCGAGGGACAGCAGCAAAGGCGGGCACCTCCCACCCTCAGCCCTTTCTGCTCCCCTTCCAGAGGGAGAGGACTAGGTAGAGGCTGAATCCCTTCACACCTTCGAAGGGGCAAGGCGCTCCACCGCTGGCTCCGACCCCAGGCTGAACCAAGGTGTATTTGCTCCCAAGCAAGTCCCACGCAGTTCCCCCGGCTTTGCTCCGCCTGCGGGGGGGGGGGAGACAGCTGCCGCTTCCGACTGCCCCTGCGCCATCTCCCCGGGCCGGGCAGGACCTGGGTGACCCACCACAGGGAGCTCTTTCTCTCTGCACCCATCCTACGCTGGATTCCCACTGGGCCTCTGAAAAGGAGTTGGGAGCCCCACACAGACATTTTCTTTGCCTCTTCTTCGCTTCTCAGGCTGATCTGGCTAGAGCTCAAAAGACACCACCCCAGGGCCGACCCAAGCCCTTCTAAAGCCTGAGGCGGCATGCAAACGCTGCCCCCATTCCCGACGATGTGCCAGCCTCTGCTCTTCCCACCCTCCAGTGCTCTAGCTCAGCACTCTCCTCTCATCCACATTTCCTCTTCCTCTCTGTCCCTCTCTTTCTTCTCCAAGCCAGGGAGCGGAAGGAGGAGGAGGAGCCATGAAGGCAAATAGGTGGATACGGATGGGCACCCCCCATCTGCTTCCTGAAGCGATTGCTTCAGGTGATCTCATGGATGGGCCTGCCCTACCGCCCAGAGAAGCGCCTCGCTCGCCCCCTTCTTAATCTTAGCCCCCACTTTTTATTTTTTTTATTTTTCACATTTTATACCGCTCTTCCTCAAGGAGCTCATAGGGTGTACGTATTTCCTCCCCTCCTTTTTGTCCTCACAACAACCCTGTGAGGTAGGTAGGGCTGAGAGATAGTGACTGGCCCAAGCTCACCCAGGAAGCTTCGTGGCTGAGCGGGGATTTGAACCTGGATCTTCCAGGTCTAAGTCCGACTCCCAAACCACTACACCATCCTGGTGTTTGGCACCTGCTCAGCTTCCTCCATCCCTCGTCGCCGTGCCCTCTCAGATCTCCTTCGCTAGCCCCTTGTCACAAAAGGGCCTGTTTGCGCCTCGCTGGGCCACAGCAGCTGGGGCACGCTGCTCCCGGCGCCGGGCCACACTGTCGCTCTCTGCCCCGAGAAATGCATGCCTCTGGAGCATCAGCAAGATGCAGAACCTGGGACAACCGGCGCAGGAGGAGAGCCACGGCCACAGCCCCATTGGGCCACAGCCCAGGCCCAGCCGCTTTGGCGCGCTGTCTGCGTTTTTCTCAGCTCCGTTGGGTACAGCAACAGCAGTGCCTGGGGGTAGGGGGAAGGCTGCTAACCTTTTCATATTTCTGATATTGCGCACCCATCTTTCACGTGTCTTGGTCTGATTTAAGTTCAGTGCATTTAACAGAGGGAGCCCTGAAATGGATGTGCTGGGGAGGACGCTTTACAACTCGTCTCTATGCGGGGCATCCAGCCTGGAAGCGGAAATATCCGCAGTTCTGCCAGAACCTCCCTCTGTCTCCGTGTTCTTCTTCTGCTTCTTCGCTGGGGGTGGGGGGCCCTTATCCTTCCTTCTTTCCTTTCTTGGTGCCTACTCCCTCTTCCTCCTCCTCTTGCACATCCTGGCCTGATTTGGGGGAGCAGAGAGGCGAGCTGATTTGATTGCGCAGCGACTGACGTCTTTCCAAATGCCCGGAAAAAGTCTCAGCCGACTGCGTCCTTCTCCTCCAGGCTGCAGCCCCGCAAAACAAGCGGGCAGCAGAACTGGGCTGGCTTGGGCCGCAGCTCTTCCGGAGCCAGGCCGGCCACATGGTCCTTGCAGTTGCACGCAACCCGCAGCCGAGGCTCCCGGAGGATCGTCTTTGGCATCCATCCTCCGTCCCTGATGATGGATCATGGATGGAGAGCCCGGCGGGAGGGAGGCTTCGGAGAGACCTCCAACAGGAACGTAAAGCCCAAGCGAAGCGTCTGCAGTGGCAGAGAGGCAGGGGCCTACCCCAGCCAGGAGCTCTGGGGCCTCAGCCTGGCACTTTCCTCAGGCCTCTTGTTGGGCTGTGTGGGCGGAGGGAGCGCCAGGGCCTTGCTTGTCTCGGCAGTGCGCCCTGTAGTTGGGAGGTTTAAAGCTGCTTGTGATCGCGCGTGGATTTTGTGCTGTTTTTCATGCAGGTTTGTCTTCCAGGCGTCATCGTCGTCATCTGTTCTGCTTTGAGAGAGAGAGAGAGAGAGAGAGAGAGAGAGAGAGAGAGAGAGAGAGAGAGAGAGAGAGAGAGAGAGAGAGAGAGACTCTAACCGTTAGGCAGGGCAGGCTGACTCCCCCGGAGGCAGAAGCTTGCTGGAATTGTGAACCTTCCCATCCAAAGCCGCAGACCGCCCCACCAACAACAACAACGACCCGGGATTCTTTTCGCGTTTTGTCATTCCTGGGCTTCGTCCGGTTCTCTTGGGTGCCTTTGCTGTGATTCTGCAGTGGGCTTGCTGTCGCTGTTGTTATCGTCGTCGGTTTCAAAAGTTGCTTTGAATGATTTAATGTAAGCCGCCTCGGTGGCCCTTGTCGTGAAACCCAGAGGCGGCCTAGAATATTTTTGATAAACAAACAAGCAAACAAACAAACAGAAAGTGTCCTTGTTTTTAGGTAGATGTAAAAAGACAGGAACTCCCAATGATCTCTCCTCACCTTTCCAGAGGAAATTGGCAGTGGAGCCGGTTCTCACTCCAGTGGGAATACAACTTTGCACACTGCAGAAAGGAAGTGGGGAGGAGTGATCCAGAAAAAGGACTCTCTCTCTCTCTCTCTCTCTCTCTCTCTCTCTCTCTCTCTCTCTCTCTCTCTCTCTCTCTCTCTCTCTCTCTCTCTCTCTCTCTCTCTCTCTCACACACACACACACACACACACACACACACACACACACACCTCTTCCCAACAGTACTAATTTTCCGTATACTGTAGTGGGTGAGGGGTCATTTCTCCTTCCCCCCCCCCCTTCTCGTGTCTCCATTTTCTATTACGATCGCCGTCTGGCCGGCCATCACTCACCATCGAGTGACACACCCGGCTAGCCAGAGGGAAGGGTCTCCCCCCCAAAGGCCTGATCCGGCCACTGAGCACCGAACTGAACGAGAGCCCAGCCTGCGATCCAGGAGCTTATCAATGCAACTTCGAAGAAAACTGGAGGAAGAGGGGCCAGCACCAGCCCCGCACCGGGGCCTTTGTGCGCCTCCAGGCCACTCTCCCCTCGCCTCTGCCCCTCCCCCTTCCCCAACGGGATCTCAGCGCCCAGCGTTCTGCTCGCCGAGGAAAAGACACCGAGTTACACGCGGGGAACCCTTCCGCCTCTTCAGTCTTGCCGCGAGAAGCCAGCAGGCTGCGGAGAGCTCTAATTCGACGTGAATTCGGAGTTGCTGTCCTGGAGGCTCCCCCTCCCCCCAAGCCTTCCCCGGCTCCTCCGAGTCCCTTCGGCGTCCCAGGACCAGCCCAGGCAGACAAACAGACGGAGCGACCACCTGAAACCCCGCAATTAGCCCCGAGAGCCGCCTTTGTTCGGCTCCCTTCGCCGAGTTGGTCCGCGTTTGGTGGCTGCCAGGCGGCAGATGGTCCTGGCCAGGCGGGGGGAGAGGGCGGGGATGCCGGGCGGCGTTCACCTGTCGCCTCCGATTCAGGGGAGGTGGGGGTGGGTGGGGTGAAGGAGGGACACCCCTCAAGAGAGAAAGCGAGAGCGCAGAGTTCCGCCTTCGCTGGAGGATTTATTCTGTTATACTATATATACTTCATCGCACTGTTACATTCTGCAATTCGGGATCTAGCCAAGATCCTGCGAATCACAGAGGTATCCTCCTAGGATTCTTGCTGTTCCAAGTTGTTGTTGTTATTGTTGTTGTTATTGTTATCATCATCATCATCATCATCATCATCATCATCATCATTATTATTATTATTATTATTATTATTATTATTATTATTATTATTATTATTATTATTCCGCTGTCCGCTCCGTCCTAGTCTGTCTTGGGGGTCTTCTTGCGTTTGCTCACCACACTTAAGCAGATAATGAGAGGGGGCTTGCGGCGGGCGGGAGGGAGGGAGGCAGGGGGTGGGGTTCCCCCTCCCAAATTATAGCCCTCGCAGTCGCCATCATTTATCCAGGCATTAAATCAATGTAATTACCTCAAATGCACGGCTCGCCCGGCTCTGAGTCCGTCGGCTCAGGACGCGGGTCGCGATCCCCGCATGCACACGATGCCCAGGGACTGCCCGATTAGCTCCTCCCGCTGCGCTGGCGCTTCCTCGGGGCTGAGATCCCGAGAAGAGGCTCCTTCACACACGTGCAACGCAGCCCGTGTCGGCAATCCCAGAGTTGGCCGGAAAGTTTTCTGGAAGTCAGGAGATCTGTCTGTGTCAGAGAGAGGGAGGCGAGTTGAAAGGCCGCCCAAGCAGATGTGCCGGACAGGCCTCCATCCCTGAGCCCTCTGCGTGTCTCTACTTGCCCAGATAGGGGCAAGATCCGGCCACAGTGGAGCACGCCTCCCAGGGCCTGGGCCGCGGTGGGGAGAGCTCTTTCGAGCGGCCTGCGCCAGTTCAAGGCTGCTGCAGAGGCCCGGAGTGGTCGTGAGGAGCTAATCCAGGCGAGCGAAGGGAAAAGGACTGACACAGCCAGACCCACGCCTCCTTTGCTGAGAATCGGCCCTTGCAATCCCAGTGCTCCGTCAGCCTCTCACGGAAACCGGCTCGGAGGGAAGGGGGGGGGGGTGCCCGTTTGATCGTTTCAGCCGGGCTGGATCCCGCCCTTCTGCGGAGAGAGGCTGCAGGCTCAGGCTGGGCTCCGGCCCCGAAGGCGATTTCAGTAGCCGAAGAGTGGGCAGGACTGGAGGCTCGGCTGGGACTGAGGCCAAGGGCTCCTTTCCTTCCCGGGTGTAGCTGCAGCCCCTCCTCGTGTTAGGGGATCCTCTCGGTGTGTGTGGCGGGCGTCGTTGGGAGGGAAACGTCTCCGGGCTCCTCTGGATGCAGGCAATGGCTCAAAGCCAGCCCCCAGAGATGCCGCGCCTTCTCTTCACGCGCCTCGGGGTACCGTCTGTCTGTTGCCAGACTCGGGGACGCCGGTTTGGTGACACACAACAACCCGCTGATGTGCGGGGAAGCAAAGGGGCTGATTCATTAAGAAGAATGCAAATGAGGGGCAGCCCGCCCCACCTGGAATTTTAAAACCTTGCCACTGAGGTGTGAACAAAAAAGAGGAGCAGAACCGAGCAAGGAAACAGCAGCTCCGATTGAGCCAAAACCGGAATCTAGGCTGCACCACGCAACCCTCCCCTTCTCTCTGACTCATTTGCGCACCTGCAAGGGTTAAGAGAAAGAGAAGAGAGCCAAGGCATAGGCCTCTTCACCTCCCGCTTGGTGGGCAGGTTGCTGATGGAACGGAAGCTCCACTCATGCAAATGGAACTGAGTTGCTGCCTTCAGGAAGGAGAGTACAGTTTTCATATGCTTCCCATCTTTGGGAACTTTGGGGTCTGCCCCCGAACCGGTCACCCCCTTCCCCAGCAGCTCCTCCGCTCACAGCTCTCTTTACAGTTTCAACTTTAGCTGGTGCGATCTTGTCTCTTTGTGGACTGGGAGCATCACTTTCTACCTGATTCCAGAAGGAGGGCAGGAAGAAGCATTCTTCCTGGGGGCCTGGAGGGGAGGGGCGAGATTCCCTGGTGTTGACAGGGAGGCCGTCCATCTCCTGCGTATCTGGGCGTTGCCCCATGACTCTGGATGTATTTCCCTTTCCAGAGTGGGGCACTAGGGAAGACACACACACACACACACACACACACAACCGGGGAAGGAGGGCGGGGCAGTGGCCTGGCTATGATGGCTCTGGTCGGAGCGCCAGCCCTTAGGGGTGCTTGGGCGGAACGCAGCCAGAGGTGGCTTGGGAGGCTGCAGGGGACAGTCGGCTCCCCGACGGGGCGCCCCGGGGGAGAACGAGGAGGCCGTGGCCGCGCAGGGCCGGGCAACTGGCCTGTGCCTCTGTGAGTGCCAGGCGGGCCAGCGGCGGGCAGCGTTCCCTTCTCTGGGCCGCAGCGAGCACATGGTGGCCGGGCCTGGCCGGCGGCGGAGCAACCAATGGGCGCCGCGCCCGACGTGATGTCAGAGCGGCGCTAGAAAAGGCGCGGAGCCTTGCGCTGGGCTGGGACTACAGCGGCTCCTGCCCGGATCGCGGCTCCTCCTCCTCCGTCGTCGTCGTCTTCTTCTTCTCCTCCCGGTTGCCCGGCCCGCCTCCCGCCTCCATCGCCTGCCCTCCCCCCGCTTCTCGGTCCCCGGAGCAGCCGGGCGCAGCAGCCGGGCTTGCCTCCTGCAGAGGGGCGCTGGGCCGCGGAGCCGGCGCGTCCAGCCGCCCCCCAGGAGCGCCGGAGCCGGCCACCCGGCCAGCCTGGTCCCTAGGCCTGCAGCGCCCACCTTCGGGGCCGAGCGCCAGGAGCAGCGCCCAGTGCTGCGCCGTGCCGTCCGTGCGCCCGGGAAGGCAGCAGGCACCGCGATGCATTGACGCCGCCCGCCAGCCCCAGCGACCGCAGCCCTGCCTGCCTCATTGCGGCCCTTGAAGGGACAGGGAGCCGGGGAGGAAGAAGAGGCGAGACGGGGCGGCCGCGCTCCAAGAATGGCGCCACCTCACGCGTAACCCGAGCGGCCGGAGCAGCGGCGGTGGCAGCAGCAACAGCGGCGGCAGGATCGTTGCGGCGGGGCCCCCAACCCGGCCCCCGCCGCCCCCAGCCCGGCCATGCTGTTCCACAGCCTGGCCGGCTCCGAGATGCACGGTGTCATCGACGAGATGGACCGGCGAACCAAGGGCGACGCGCCTGCCATCAGCTCCGCTATCGACCGCGGCGAGACCGAAACGGTAGGGACAGCCAAGGAGCCCCGCGGGGCGCAGGGGCCAGATCCCCTCTTGGTGCCAGCCGCCAAGGCCCAGATCCCAAAGTTTGGAGAGAGGGGCGGGGGGCGGAGGGGCTGCTGGGGGCGCGTCCCTTGGCTGGAAAAGGATCCAAATCCCGCTCCTTTCAGGCAGACTTAAAACCCCCTCCCAAGAAAAAGGGAATCGCGGGAGGGACGAAGCCCGTTAAGACCTTTCAGGTCCCCTGCTGAGGAAGGAAAAGCGTAGCTGTCTTTTTAGGAAGGATTCTGCCAGAATGGCTTGGGGTACTTATTATTATTAATACTACTACTAATAATAATAATATTGTACATTCATTAAATTGCTAATTTTGGAGGGGGAGGGGAGATGTGGGTGGCAGACCCAGCCAAAGAGGCGTTGGAACCGAAACGGATTCAGTAAACAGAGCAGAATTCTATAGATCCATTTTTATCGTTTTGTTTTTCTCCTTTCCGACTTCTGCTTCTGGGCGCCTGAGATTTTGTCCTTTCAACCAGTCCTGGCTAAAAAGTAAATTTGTTTTTTTCTTTTCGCTTTTTCGTTTATTTTACCTCGTTCAAATTAAAACAAAAGCAAAACAGTCAAATTAAAGTCCATCTTCCTCCAGCACAGGATATATTTTCCGAGGGCCTCTTTAAGTCTTCGGGGGCTTTTTATTTTTTGGAAAAGGACTCTCCATTTTGTATTCGAAAGAAACTATCATTTTTTTTTGGGGGGGGGGGCTTAAAATATCAACAACGAAAAGAGACAGCCTGAAGTCCTCCGCCTCCTTGACTCCTCTTCAGTGCTCTGATATTCGGGAGTCCGTGTCTGGTGCTTGTTTGGGGCCCGTCTGTTTCCAAGCCCGGTTCTTTTTGTCGGCGCGAAGCGGGGAACTGACCGCTGGAGAAGCGCCCCGGAGCTGCCCGCCTGCTGGGCCCTCTCCAAAACATTTTCGTTTTCTCTCCGGCTGCAAAGTCCTTCTCTCGGTTTGGCGTTTCCATCCCCGGGCTCAGAATAAATCCCCGTGTAAAAGGATGTTTTTGTTTTGTTTTAAATAGCTATATTTTCTGTTTAATTTTGGGCTCGCCTTGAAAATGGCACCGAAACAATTACAGCAAACGGCAAACAACTCGAAGCTCCCACTAGTTGTTTGCGTCGCGTCCTGTTTTTGTACTTCCAATATTTTTAACACTTGTGAGGAACAGAAGGAAAAACGGAATGGTCTTAACCCGGTTTTTGTTTTTCTTCTTTTCTAGTTTTTGTCTTGTTTGTTCGTTTTTTTTTTTAAATGCTTGTTCAGGGCTGCATGAAGGACGGAACCTAGACATTAAATGTGAAACTACGGGTGCCCCGAAGCCCCCCGAAACATTTGGGGATGAAGTAGCGGGGCCTGAGGGAGCCTCGAAAGCACGGAGTTATTTTTCAAGGATTGCGCTGGTTTCCCATCGCTGCCACTCTTCCGCACGTTGTTGTCTTATCTTTCCACACCAATTCAGAAGATCCCTCGACTCCATCCAGGCTCCCCGCTTGCCCTCAATTTGCAACTATTAATTTAAAAAGATTTTTGCCCCGTGTGCGAGGAAGACACTTCTGCATTTGTGCGTGTCCTAATAAAGAAGAGGGAGCCTGCCCGTTCCTGCACAGTGGAACAAATATTTCATTCATGATCTCTCTATATAAATATATATACAGTGTATATATTTATTTATTTATATATACCGGTGTATACATACACACACACACACACACACACACACACCAAAAAAAACGAACGAAAAAGGGAAAGCACCAGTGGGTCACGCAGACATTTGCAAAATGTCCTTCAGACCAGAAGCTTCCATGTGCAGCCCAGTCCTTTGCATGTTTCCTCGGGAGTAAGCCCTTTTGGATTCAGTGGAGTCTATTAACGAGAATTGCCTATTACAGCATAATCTGATACATATTTTCCCAGAATTTCCTTGGATTGAAAGCAGTTTACTCCCAGGTAAGCGTCCACTGGATTGCAGTTTTAGGTTTAATTCCCCGAAAGGAAAGGACTTACTTCCAAGTAAACTTGCAGAGGGCTGCACTGTTGGGCACTTAAATCTGAAAATCCCAGGACTAAACAAGCCCAGACGGAGCTTTTGTCTTAAATAGAAACGGATTTCCAAATTGCGCCTCTTCCCTCGCCTCAAAAAAAAAGAAAAAAAGAAAAAAAGTCGAGAGATTTACTTCTTATTTATCTACATTTAGTAAAGAAAAAACACAATCACATTTATGCATTTAATTCTGCAAGGAGCAAGCCCAATATAATGGCCAATATAAATGGTGATATATGTTTTAACAGTGCCCAAAAAAGCCAGGCGTTCATTTCCTTTCGGATTTGTCTCCCCCCACTTGCCGTTGCCCTCCCCTCCCCCCATTTAGCTTCGTTTTTCTGGTCTGTAGCGCACAGTCCGGTAGAGAGAGGGGAAGAACAAGAGTCCCTGTCGTGTCCCAACCGATCCCTGCCGCCCTGTCAGTGTTTTCGAGGGTCTCTGGGCCCCTGGGTTTAGGTGCGGGGTCTTTGCGGGGGGCTCTTTTAATTGCAGATATATCTACTGGTATGGACGATCTCTCTCCCCCCCCCCCCCCCTGAGCCACCGCTTTGGCCAGCTCCTCTCCCAGTCCCTTCTCTGGTCCGGGCCTCGTGAGGAGACGCCTGGTCCCTGGGGCGGGCTGGAGGAAACAGGCGCGCAGTCCCTGCGCCCAGGGAGGGCAGGGCGAGTGGGCGCTCTCCTCGGGCGCAGGCTCTCTCACCGACGGCGCCCGTCTTGTCTGTCTGCCTCCACAGCACGCCATGCCGTCCATCAGCAGCGAGCGGGCCGCCCTGTGCGCCGGCTGCGGGGGGAAGATCTCGGACCGCTACTACCTCCTGGCGGTGGACAAGCAGTGGCACATGCGCTGCCTGAAGTGCTGCGAGTGTAAGCTCAACTTGGAGTCGGAACTCACCTGCTTCAGCAAAGACGGGAGTATCTACTGCAAGGAGGACTACTACAGGTAAGGGCGGACGATGCCCTCAAGGGACCCCTGGCACTGCTGGCAGGCGGGCAGAGATCGGGCTCGCGGCTGGGCCAAACAGTAGCCTTCCTCCGCACCAAACGCAGAGGACATCTCTTGCATGTGAGGGAGCGGGTGGTGGTGTTTAGGATCCAGTGATTTGGATCTCCCGAGCGAGGTCAGGTGGCCTTTATATTGCGCTCCGTTTCGGTTGCCCTCCTTGCGGGTTGCCCTTTTCAGGGGAGAGATGCGCGGCGCAAGCAGGGCGCAGGGAACCGAGCAGCATCTGAGGGTGGCTGCCTTGAGCCACCGCCGTTGAGTCTGGAAAACGAAAGGATGAACCCCAAAGGGCGGATATCACCCGCAGGTCGTTGGCCGCTGCATTGCTCTGTCGTCCCGCATCCCACACAAACTGGGGGCACATCCTTGAGGAAGCTCAGGCTCGTGGGAATTCCACTGGGAACCGACAAGGGGAACGCCTCGCCACCCTAGCCCCACTGACTCCGCGTTTGCAGTGGCGGCTCCCTCACTTTGGGATGTGCCTCACTTTCTGCCAAGCAAACCGGCGGGGGATAGTTTGAGCAACGCTTGGCCAGGGAGCTATCTCCACTCTGCGTAGTGGCGCTTAATGGAGACTGATAACTCCTCCAGGCAGGGACCTCTCCGGCGGCGCCCTAGGCATGTTGCTGGGGCCCTCTCTGTCGCGCCCCGGCTTCCCTGGGCCTGTCTGAGCCTCTCTCCTTCTGGGTCCACAGGAGGTTCTCGGTCCAGCGCTGTGCCCGTTGCCACCTTGGCATCTCCGCCTCGGAGATGGTCATGCGCGCCCGGGACTTGGTCTACCACTTGAACTGCTTCACCTGCTCGACGTGCGCCAAGATGCTGACCACCGGCGACCATTTCGGCATGAAGGACAACCTGGTCTACTGCCGGCTGCACTTCGAGGCGCTGCTGCAGGGCGAGTACCAGCTGCACTTCAACCACGCCGAGGGGGCTGCCAGCAAAGGGCCCGCTACGCTGGGCGCCTCCGCCACGCTGGGACTGCCCTACTACAACGGCGTGGGCACCGTGCAGAAGGGGCGGCCCCGGAAGAGGAAGAGCCCGGGCCCCGGCGCAGACTTGGCTGCCTACAATGCAGGTAAGTGCGGCGGGCACTGGGCAGAGTTGGAGGGCGGTGGCAGGGCCCAGAACAGCACACAAGCTTTGCTTTTCCGCCTTTCTTGCGGGGCGCTTCCCCTGAACTGCCCAGCTCTGGGGACAGAGTCGAGTCCACCTCGGGGAGGGAATGGGGGGGGGGTGTCTTGCTGGAGCTTGCTGCGGAGATCGAACAGACTCCCTGCGTCAGAATCCTTGCTTGTTTGTTTGGAGGAGAGATTTTTTTTTTTTTGGTGCCGTGAAAATAGCAAAGGGAAACGGGCAGCGCTTGAGGGTCGCTTGCATGTGCAGCCCGAACCATTGGTTGGTGCGTGGAATTCTGTGGCCTGACTTGGGGAGCCTCCAACTAGGGAGGTGGGCTGGTTCCGAAGGGGCGAGCAGGCAGAGCCCCTCTACCCCCTGAGTGCCGCAGGCGGGGCCCTCTGCTTGCCTCGTGGGGAGCGAAGGCGAAGCCCCTGAAAGCGACCTGTCCCTCCCTCAGAAACGGGGTCCGAAGGCAGCGGCACCCGGCGGCATTTGTTGCCTCAGACTTTTCCCCTCGCTGCAACTTGGAAACCCTTTTGGAGTGCCCAGAGAGGGAGAGGCTCCCGCGGCGCTTTGTGCAGGCAGCTGAGCTAGAGTTGGGGGACAAACAAAAAAGGAGACTGGAAAGAGGGGGGATATGTTGGGCATGAGACTAGAGGCAGGAGCGGCTCCTGGGGTTCCATCCTGGAAAACTCGCCTGCAATTGACAGTGTCTGTTAATTGCGCTCAACAACCACCAACCCCCCCCCCCCCATTCCCTTCTCCGTCTTAGTGCGGTTCTTGGTCTTGGTTTGAACGCCCTGGGAGGCTGACGCGAAGGCGCTCCGAGGTGCCGCGGAAACGCGGCGGAGCCGCAGAGCCAATGAGGTCTGACAAGTGGAAAATGGCTCCAGAGGGGGCCGGAACTTCAAGCAGACCCTCCCTCCCTCTCCCATCTCCCCAACTCTTTTGTGATCCCAGTTCTTTCTCTTTCCTTCGGGGAAGGAATTTGACGAGGGGGGAGGCTTAGGAGCACCCTCTCCAAACACAACTAGGCATGAAATTGATCCCCTCCAAACGGACTGTGCCTGCTGCATCTTGATCCATACCTTGTCTGGCAGATCTCCAGAAAGGGCGAGAGGCACTGATAGAATAAAGCCCCCCCCCCCCCAGGCAGCACACCTTCCCAGACAATAGTCTCCATTTGGAAACTAGCTGTGGAGGGGCTCTATAGTCAGATCCCATCAGCTCTGGCCAGAGAGGACACCTCTGCTTCTAACAGTCCCTCCCTGACTTTTCAGTATCCAAATTGTGGGGGGGATGGACTCTCCTCTCCCCACCTCAATCCTTTCCACTGCACCTCTTCCTCTCCTCTGGAAGGGTGGGAAGCTGGGCCGCCAGCTCCTTCCCTTTCCTGAATTGCCTGGTCAGGTGTGCGCATCCATCTTGTCTAGACCCCTTTACCTGCCCCAGGGACAAGTGGTGTGGGCAGTGGATAGGCAGACCAGGATCAGCCTGGCAGCTGAGCCCCCTTGGGCTGGTGTTGGGTTTGCTCTCCTGTGAAGGGACCTGCTGGATCAGACCAGCACGGCTCCGTCTCATCCAGGATCCTCTTTTTGTATTAGTATTCACAATTAATTGTTTTTGTTAAACAAAAAACATTAGATAAGGCAAACATAAAACAGAAATTTCTTGCTCCCCTAGCCCACCTTCCCCATCCCATCAAGGAGACATACAGTATTTGTCATTCTTATTAGTTTACGAAGTAGTAACGCTCAGGTGATAGCCATGCCTCACCCCAGCAATTGCTCAGAGGTACACTGCCTTGAGAGAGATGGGGGTTTCATAACTTTCATTTTATAATAATGGTTAGTTGATGCTAGACCCATCTGGCTGCTGTTCCTTTGCCATCTAAACTTGTGTCCATCACTATGTCTGCTGATAGCTATGAATTCCGCAAGTTAAATGCTTTCTGTTCTTCCACTTGACTGACTCAAGCCTCTGGGCTGCTGACTCCAGCCACCTCCCTCCCCATACCAAGCTATAAAACACAGCCTCACCATGCAGGGGGATCCCAGGCACTCAGCCCCCCCCCCATGTATCTCTGGCAACAGCTGCCAATAGTAGGACTGGAAATGTCCACGGACTGGTGCCAGCATGGGCAGGGGAGGGGGGAATGGTGGTGGCTCAGTCTGTGGCAAGCATTGGGGTCTGTTGACTGCAGCTGCCATTATGGTGGGGAGGGGCAGGCTGGCCGCTGTGCAGAGTAGTTGTATGAGTCAGCCCCTGGTGGCCAGAAGGACAATTGGACTGGCTCTGAAGAAGAGACAGCTCTTTGCAGATGCCAAATCCAGCAGTGCCATTTCACCAAACTATTCCAGATGCTGCTGCCATGCTGGGACCTGAGTTGTGTGCGTGCAAATTTGTTTCTAGGCTCCCACCAAGCCTCCAGCAGTACATGGCATGAGTCCAAATGACAACTCGGGTCTAGATGAGCCCCACTCATCCCCAGAACTCTTTGACCCCAGCTGCTCTGAATCACATGCCAAATCCTCTTCACCCCCTTTGCTAGCCTTGCCCTTAAATCCTCCAATATCTGGAGAATACAAGAAGACCTAGCAAAGGGATGCCAGCTGAGCTCTCCAGGGACAGACCTTCCCTTAGGCAGACCAGCTCCTCAGTCACGGTTCTCCCCACCCTTTAATCATACAAAGAGCAATGTGTTGGAAGTGTGTGTGTGTGTGTGTGTGTGTGTGTGTGTGTGTGTGTGTGTGTGTGAGAGAGAGAGAGAGAGAGTGAGTGAGTGAGTGAGTGAGTGAGTGAGTGAGTGAGTGAGTGAGTGAGTGAGAGAATATGTAGGGACAAGACATGGGATGTGTGGGACAGGCAGTGAATATCTGCCTGTCCCACACATCCCCATGCGGTTGAGGGGGGACATGATTGAGACGTATAGAATTATGCATGGGATGGAGAGAGTGGATAGAGAAAAGTTCTTTTCCCTCTCACATAACACTAGAACTAGGGGACATCCACTCAAATTGAGTGGAGGGAGGATTAAAACAGACAAAAGAAAATATTTCTTTACCCAGCGTGTAATTCATCTGTGGAACCCCTTGCCACAGGCTGTGGTGGTGGCACCTGACCTGGATGCCTTTAAAAGGGGATTGGACATTTATGGAGGAAAAGGCCATCACAGCTTACAAGCCATGATGGGGATAAGCAACCTCCTGGTTGTAGGAGTAGGTTTTCTTTGTGCCAGGTGCAAGGGAGTGGCGATAGAATACAGGTATCTTGTTGTCTTGTGCTCCCTGAGGCATCTGGTGGGGCCACTGTGTGATACAGGAAGCTGGACTAGATGGGCCTTTGGCCTGATCCAGCAGGGATGTTCTTATGTTCTTATCAAAAATACCTTGCTCTGCGAGCCTCCTGACTACACTGGACTGTGGATACAGCGCAATAGATACACCTGTAGGGTGCCAGCCTGCGCTTGTGTGCAGGAAGCATTTGGTGGTGATCCGACATCCCTTTCCCTCAGGACATCTTTCCCAAACCAAGTCAGAACAGCTCCCCCCACACTCATCCCTTCAGGGCAAGTGCCCATTTGGGGCCCATTGACAGGGCATTGGGTGGACAAAGGCTTCATTCATTCTTGTTCTGTGCAGGCTGGGGGGATGGGATGGTGCGGATAGGAAGGAGACAAGCTTAGCCCAGCTGCTGTTGATCTGGGGTGGATTCTTGGTCTCCTAAGTTTGTTGAAGGAGGGGAGGATGCGTGGGCAGCATCACAGGGTGTCCTGCGTTTGAGGGAAGTGAACTTTGGGTCCTTCAGGCATATGGTGAGCATTGAATCTCTGGTCTTTGATTGCACCATGGGGCTTGCAGTGCGTGGCTTCTGCCAGGTTGCATAACAGTGTGTGGACAATAACTTCACTACGAATTCAACCCTCTCTGGGTTGTTCGTAACCCACCTCTTGCCATTCTGAAAGGGAGTTGTTGTTGGTAGACCCACCAATGTTGGGAGCGGGACTTATTTTTGCCCGTGATGGCTTGTGTTTTGTTGACAATTAAATGCTGATGAGTGAAGGATTGATTAGAAGGATTCAATGGGGATGGAGCAACCCTAGGATATAATAAACCATGCTGGCTTTGATTAAAGGACTTGGTTGAAAGCAGGTTGGGCACAGTCTCCTGCGATCAGTATGTCAAGACCAGGAGAGAAGCGCACACGTGAAGCACGCATGCACACACACACACACACACTATGGAGCCCTTGAGTTGCATCATCACCAGAGAAGTCCAGTCAAAGATTTCATATGTTTGTGTCAATCAATACATATTCAGACCAGCCTCTGTGGCTTCAGTGGCACTGGATCCTCAGTCCTGCTGCTTGAGAATTAAAGAAATCTTGGTTGTTTAATGATATGAGTTGTAGCCAGCCAATCTATTGATTACATCTTCAAATGAGTAAAAAGCAATAGTTTTGAAAGGAGAGGCATCCTTCCTTTGTGCTTAGGTGATACACCTCAGTGTTGTAGCAGGTAGCTGCATCCTAAAAGAGGCATTTCTTCCTGGAGAGAGAAAAGAGGGGATGCCTCATCTAGGATGTTAGGCATCTGTATGTTTATAAATAATTGTGTGCATGTAAGATTCAAAAAACAGCTGAATAGCACCTCATAAGCTTCAGGGCCCAGAAGGAGACTGTCCCACATAAGACCATCATATAAGTGAAGGAGAGAATGACAAGAGAGACATCACGTTCAAACCTTTTAAGTCAGGCATTTTGGCTTCTGCCTTCCTCAGCAACTCACAGTTGTGATTTCAATGAAGACTGTGAGCCAAGGTGACCATGTTGTGTGGTCAACTTCTGTCCAGCATCTCCTGATTATTATCCCTTGGTGGCCACGAAATAAAGCCGCCCATGATCAATCTTGGGTTACCTCACTGCAAATCCAGTTGCCGCAGCACGTGACCTTCAGAAGCAGGGTAAGGGTGAGCCCTGCTCTCATTAACCAGAGCCTTGCCCACATGTCCAGCAGTGCAGTGCAGATGAGTGAATGCAAGCCCCCTGGGCCCACATTCAGTCCCATTTAGAAATGACAAGTCAGCCAGCACTTGCTCAACCTGTTGCCAAACCATATCTTTCGGATGATCACCACCCTTGTATTTTGACTGTGATGAGAAGGACCTTTTGGCTCTGTCGTCACAGGACCCTCATGCCCCGTTGCCTCATTCTTGAAGGCAATACTTTGTGTGCTTGTGTCTGTTTCTCTGGCATGCGTCTCTCTGCTGGGAAGCCCACCACCCTCGGCATTCTTTAAGTTGTCGCCATGGTTCACAGTGTGCATTTAAATTGCAACTGTGTGTTATTGAGGAAGGCAGAAGTTAAAAGGTCTAACTAAAGAAGTGTTCAAGTGCTCTCTCTTTTGTAATTCTCTCACACATGCGCACCTGTTGCCTGCTAAGTTGTGGGTTCTTTGAAAACTTCCAGGCCATGGACAGCAGTTTGGGTTTCAGTATGACCAAGTACGGGCTTTAGTGTGGTGGTCGCCTCTGCTCTGCGGCACGGTCTTTGTTCTAGATAACCCAGCCTGAAATCCACTGCAGATATACCTTTGAGAAGGGCAGCGACTGATGGCCAAAACTGTGACGCAGGGGTATCTCATTGCAATGCCCAGTATTCTTCTACTTAGCCATAGCAGCAAAATGCCGCAGGGCGCAAACTTCTTTTTGAGCTATTCTACTGCCTGGATAGGCATGCCACCCCAGTGAGGGGGAGAGGGTTTTTTGGCTATATTCTTTCATTGGGAAGAAGAATTCTTTCATTGGTCTGTTTGATGGTGCCTCTTCCCATCCTGAGATGTCTTAAACTGAAACTAACCATCAGCTACAAGTGCATTCCCTCCCCTTCCCCTTCAAGGGTCTTTCCTTGGACCTTGTGAATGACCCCTTTTCTTCTAATCTCCCTCATCATGACCATCACGAGAAGCCCATGTCCTGGGCCTGTGAAGTGCTTGGTGCTGTACAAAACAGACAAGGGACTCGCAGGGAAGTTCCAGTAATTTACATGTGATAGAGAAGACTGAGATGGGGGGGGGGTTGGGTTTCAAGACCACATTACTTCCTGCCAAGTCATAGCGATTATGCATGATCATGAGAGCTCTGGCAGGAAGAGGATCCTGATGCATTCTGCCACTGTGTCTTCTGGGATATGACAAGGAATTCTGGCACTTTTTTGGATCATGCACCTTTTGTAGGTCCCTTCAACACTATTGCTGCCCCATTGTGGGCCTTGGTGTCTATGTGGGAGGCCAAGTGTCATTAAGCAAGCTTTGGAGCTATACAGGCCAAGGGTTGAACATGGGGCCAATTAATATCAGTCAAAATATCCACTTTATCATTTGGAACAGAAAAGATGCTCTAATAATCAGGCAGGGTACTTCTGCGAATGATGAAAAGAAATGAATTAACTGTTATGGTGAAACAATGACATGAATTTTGCAAATAACTGTAATTAGTTATCATAGTGACTTGACTCACATTGATAAATGTGACCAACTCACTGAGAAGTTCTTCTCTGGTTTTTATACTAAGCTCCAGGATCAGTTGACAATTGCAAAAAAATTTTAAAGGATGAAATTAAAGCCAAGGGAGCCAGGTTTTGTTTGTGATAGCATCAGGCTGTTTCTTAGGACAGCCTCAAGCTTCACGGCCTATCTGACAATATTTGACAGGGGTCAAATACTGAGGTGCCAAAGGACTGGTCTATAGGTAGCTAAGCTGATCAGTCAGTTGCTTGGCAAGCTGCCAGCCCTATGCGGGACTATTCAGGGGACTGGTGAAGAATCCTGTGTGACCCAACAGTTTTGACTCTTACATCAACAAAGCCTCCCTTCTAATTATTCCTTGAGTGTCATCTTATGTAATTTGTTGTCCAACTGGAGACTGAATATGCTGGCTTGAGAGCCTGTGTGAAGGACAGAACTGCCAATAGTTTTTAGGGATGACAACTGAAAAAAGAACGTACATATTTGCAGGCAGTGTACCTTTGAGAACCAGGTGCTGGTGGTAAGCAAAAGGGAGAGCTTCCTGGGGATATTTGGTGGAGACAAAGTGTCAGGTCAGAAAGATCTGTGGTCTGGTCAAGCCAAGCGTGGCCATTTTAAAAATGTCCTTTCTTATTGTATAAGTTGGCCCCTGGGCCTTTGCCTGTGGCAATGCAAGCCACCCCTCCCAACACATCCCTTGCAAAGCAGCTGCTGCACATGCCATGAGATGTCTGGCCATGATGCCTTTGAGCACTGGGTGTTGAAGAAGCATCATGCAGAACCGGAAAAGTAATCTTGTCCTTTGGCGCACTGGAGATTCAGCAGCAGATTTCCAACTGGATAAATCTACATTAGAAACAGAGCTACATCCATGCAGACACCTATCTGACGTCAGTTGGATCACTGATGACGTACAATTTTAAAAGTGTTTAGACAGCTGGATCAATAACTGACATTTTAACGCTCGCACGATGTGTGCTTTATTTTTAAAATTCTGGCAAAAGCACAGACAAAAAACCCCCATCTCTAAGAATCTTACTTTTTTTTAGTCATTTTGGTATAGTAGATAAATAATTTCAATTTAATATACATTTATAATAAATAATAAATAATTATCCACTGTATAAATAAACTATTAATATTATATAATGTTTGGAGGAAAAAATAATGATCAAGAGAGAGAACATAAAACGGAGCTTATGGGGATTTCCCTTCTTTTCGACATGTAACAAACATTTTTTTTTCAAAATACATTTGGGGGAAGCAGAGCGTTGGGTGAATGGCAGAATGTCCAAAGGAAAGAAAAGGCACTGCTGATTCTGTTCCTCATTGGGTCTAGCCTGGATTCTTCAGTGTGTGTGTGTGTGTGTGTGTGTGTGTGTGTGTGTGTTTCACTTTTGGTTGCAAATAATTACATTCTTTAAAAAGGAGACCTTTCATTCACGGGTATATTTTGTTTGGTGTGCAAATTGTAGCTCTGTTCGCTAATTATCATATTTGTGTAAATGTCCTTGTGTAAATGACATTAGTTAGTTTTCGAAGCCATCTGAGGGGGTCTTGGATTGATTGCCATGGTCTGTAGTAAACACGAGAGGGGGGTTTGCTAGTCTGCTTCCTTCAGGGAAGGTTGATGGGTCCTGGAATGCTGAGATATGTCACTTTAATTTCTGTTATGGTCTTGGGTGCAACAATCCTTTCCCCACCCTTCATAGCTGGAAGTTGCTGTCAGGTGTATACAGTCTCTCTTTCCTCCACCCCCTCCCCAAGCTTGAACACGACTGAATGGCCTCTTTTGTATTCTGTGGAGTTGATTTTGAAGGGAAGAATGCTGGGGATGGCGAACAAACATACTTTTCCTGTTGAGGTCTGAATGGATTCGGTGCTTGTGGGTTTGTCGCACTGTGCAGCTGGGCGGGCTTGTTCTCCACTCCTCATCTCCTCCCATTGTGTCTGGAAGTGGGGGGGGGGACGGAATGCAAAGGCAGACAAGGAGGTGGGAAAAGAGAGCCACAGACGGAAAAGAGGGGGGAACAGAGGGTAGGGTAGGATGGAAGGGGCCAGGCAGCCTGTTTCTGTCGCCATGCTTGCTGGGGCTGATTGACATACTTTATTCCTTTTTGTTGCCTCTCCAGCTCTGAGCTGCAATGAGAATGACGGGGACCACTTGGATCGAGACCAGCAGTACCCCAGCAATCAGAAAACTAAGCGCATGAGGACATCTTTCAAACATCACCAGCTGCGGACAATGAAGTCTTACTTTGCTATTAACCACAATCCTGATGCCAAGGACTTGAAACAGCTGGCTCAGAAAACGGGATTGACCAAGAGAGTCCTCCAGGTAAGGAAGGCCAGGGGCTTGTCTCTCCCTCCAAAGATGTGGGCAGCTGCCCTTGGGGGGCGCCAAACAGCTGACCTCCCACGCCTGCTCCTGCAGCTCAAGGTGTCGCTCCTGCTCGGGACCTGGATGCCTCTTTGGCATTCAAGGCTGGCTGGGGAAAGATGTGTTCCTTCTGTGTCTCCAGAGGCTCAGGCGTGAGCAACGTAAGCCTGTTGTGTGTGAGTCAGGCATCTTGTTTAGCTTACTTCAAAACCACAGAAGAAGAGTTTGCAAAATCTGCACCCTGTGCACATTTTCCCTGCAGCATCCTTTTCCTGAGCACAGACAAATTGATCTAGCAATGTTGATGTTTTCTTTTATATGGGGCACGAATTACCATCACTGTGTTTGGGCTCCAAAATCTAAGGGTCCAGCCACAAGCATTAGGTGGATGCTTCCGTGTCATTGGTCATTGAAGCACATGGAAAACATGACAGGTGGAGAGGAGAGGACCGCTGGTGAAAAGACACCGAACTGATCTGAGGCTCTCTTGGTTCTGGCAGTACGTTGTTGCCGCCCCAGGGGTGAGTAGCTGCAGATGCTCCCCTGCTGGGCGCCATAGTGATTGTTGCTGTTCCAGAGTATTGCTCTGGTTGCTGGGTGAGGTGAGTGTTCCCAAGGCAGAGCAGGCTGCTTGGAACTGCAGGCGAGCCAAGCTCATGCCTGGGGTGGTGATGTGGCTTCCAGGGAGCGTTAGGGAGGACAGCACCAACTCTGCCTCCCTGTTGCTGATGGATGTGGGAGCACTGCTGGTTTCTGGCACTGCCGTCTAGGTATTGCCATAATTATTTTTAAAACTTCTGGCAAAAGTACAGACACCTGCAAAACAATCTCTAAGAGTCTTTCAGTGTATTTTTGTTCCTGTGAACCTGCTGGAATGTTGTGCACCATCGGGCAGAATGAAGGAAGGATATGTCGTTCGCAGCACAATTAGGTCTACTTCTGCTGTCAGGTGGGGCTGACTTGGGGCGCTGAGATGAAGGTGTGCTTTCAGCACAGTGCCACCAGGTGCCAGTTCTGCCTACCCTCTGTTTTGTGAGAGTGTGAACACTGGAGGTTCTGTGCTGATGGGAAGTGCTGTTGGTCCTTCCTGAACAATGTATCAGGCACTGCCTGAGTCACAACAGTGCTTTCAGCAGTGGTGCCATATATGTGAGGCCACATTTGCAGTGGCCTGCTCCCTTTTAAGCCAGAGGTGCCATTGGAGATGTGGCCTTCCACCACCCCCAGGAAGATGTGGCTAATGCCTTGGAGATTCAAAGGACCATCATTCCCAGGACTTGGTCTGAAGAAGGCACATGACACAGCTACACTGGCCTGAATAAGAGGACCCCACCACATAACACTGCTCCAGTGAATAGAGCTGTGTACAGTGTCCCGGAAGAAGGGCAGGACTAGTCAATCAGTCAGTAGTCCCAGTCAATAATCAATATCCCAGGTCTGTTTAGAGCAGGGCTGTGTCTGTGACAGGCACACAGAAAACACACCAAATCCTGTGGCTGCAGAATCCAGTTGCTTAAGAATCTTGCTCTCTCTTTATTCTTTGTAAAGAAACATATCAAGTTTCTGGCAGCTTGCATATGGAAGCCAGACCTGCTGAAATCCCTAAAGCCAGAGCAACTATGGCCTATATATCCATACACATGGCTACCTTCTAGTGAGTCAGAACATTGGCCTGTCTAGCATGTATTGCCTGTTATGGCTCTCCAGCATCTCAGGAAGTGAAGGAACATTTCCTGCATGCATGGCTATCTAGATCCTTTACCTGGAGATGCAAAGAACAGAACCTGGTTCTGCATGCAAAACACGTGTTCTGCTACTGAGGGATCCCCACCCCCAACCATTCAAACAGTGGCGGGGTTGTTGACTCTAGGGGAGCTCAAATGGGGCCAGAAAGACTCATGAATGACCCCAGATAATAGTGGCTGAATTAAACACACTCCAGAATTCCTTTCCTTGGGGAGGCAGATTTTATTATCGTACGATAATACTTACTTGGATGTAGCGACTGCTGTGTCTTGACAGGGTTTGCAAGTCCTGAGAGGAGGGCTGGGACTCTGGGAGAGTTTGTGGGGAGGGACTCCCTGGCCTTATTGCCACTGTGATACGAGCAGATGCAAAAGAGGAGAGACTGTCAACCTCTTTGGGTAAACATTGCCCAAGTTTAACACCTACCCGCATTCAGGGGAAGTTTTGAATGTTTTTAATCTAAAATATTATCTTTACTTTAAAACATGTCAGTTTTCAGAGTCTCTCCAGTGCAAAATGTCACTAGAGCCTTTGGCAAAAGTCAGGCCATAAATGGATGGATAGATAAATGAAACAAGCATTTCCTCCTTCAAATAAAGTCATGGAAAAGGGGAACGGCAGCCCTCTGGGCATTCCTGGAGATGGGATCATGATGTGAAGTTGCAGCTAGTCCAGCACTCTGGGCTGCTTGTGGTGCCAGCTGGTCCTCGGCTTTCCACTCACAGTTTTGTGTAGAAGCGCAGAGTTCCTCTCACACTGCAGCTGGCGGAGCTGCTCAGGTGCGCTTGCAAAGGGACAGGTGGAGGAATGGGGTGGGAGCCAGGCAGCCTTGCTGCCCATACCTGTGGACCATCAGTGGGGTACAGTAGCCTGACCCCCCCTTTTACCCCTCTGACTTCTGCACTGGGACCTGCCTCTCCCCAAGACGAAGGGCAGCGCAGGCAACAATCCCCGCGTGCTGTCTTCATACTGCTGTGTGGCTGCACTCCAGGAAGCCAGATCCTCTCCATCAGTCAATCAATGTGACAACTGACGCATGGGGAAATACTGCTGAAATCCCTGAATATTGCCGGGCAAGGGATGGATGGCACCATTGCACGATCCTCCATGAAGACTGAGGGGCCAGAGTGTGGCGATTCCAGGCCAAGCCCCCTCCCCCCGGGTCTGGAAGTGCCCTGAGAACAACATGGTTTTTTCCCCTCATTTCTCTTATTTGAAAAGCAATACAGTTCTCAGTGATCTCCTGTGGTGTTTGTCATGGATGTCGTGTGGGGCAATAACCTACTCTCATCCTCTGCATGTCCCACCTATAGAGTATTTGCAGCCAAGGTCAGCTGAGAGAGAGCAAGAGAGAGACAACTTAAAAAGTCAAGCTGGTGATGAGGGGGTTCAGGGAGCACATGACATAGAACATACATAGTAAAACATTAAAACAGAGGAGAGCTTGGAGAGTTGACACAAAGTAGAAGAAGGGAAGGCCCTGTAATTCTACTGCGCAATTTTGAATGTTACTGATCAATTAACTGTGTGTTTAGGTTTTCATGGCCAGAAATTATTCTCACAGAAGCAATAACGGAGTTAAAAGCCATGACACAAAGAAATTAATATCGTAAGTCAAAACACAATTAAAAACTCTGTTAAAACTTTATGAATTTTAAAATTAATCTAAAGGCAACATTTCTGTCGTCTATCGATGACCTTCATCAGGCAAAAACAAAGCTACAGTGAGCTGTAAAGATGGCAAAATAATTGTCTCTCAAACTGCAGGTTTAAAAAGACACAGCAGCACTGGTCAGCTGAGGATCGTTAACACGGGAGTTCCAATTGTAGCCCATAGCAGTGATCCTGCTAGAGCTCTCAGACAACCTGAGGTGACCTCAGACCTGCATATGGGAGGACGGAATTCTCGGCTTTCTTCCTCATTTTAGGAGCCCAGATCTTGTTCATAAATGATGTTTCCTCCCTTCTGTTCAACAAAATCTGATGGTTTTTGAAGATCTCAATCGCCTCCCTGTGTTGTCTCTGTCAGTATGAGGTTTCATAGACTAGTCTTTTGGTGTTATCAAAATCAATCTTATGACCAGTGTCCAGATTATGTTCAGCAAGAGCTGATTGTAGAGGGTGTTTTAATCTACATGAGCGTTCGTGCTCCATAAGTCTTGTCGAGATCATACGCTTAGTTTTACCAATATAAGCTTTTCCACACGAGCACGGGATTTGGTAAACACCCGGGGTTGACAGTTTGGGTCTCTCATCTTTGACACCTCTAAAATATTCCGTGCTCATGTGGAAAAGCTTGTTGTTGTTCAGTCGTTAAGTCGTGTCCGACCCTTCGTGATCCCATGAACCATATCCCGCCAGGCCTGCCTGTCCTCCACTATCTTCCTGAGTTCGCTCATTTTCATCTTTGTTGCATCGGTGATGCTGTCTAACCATCTCATCCTTTGCCTTCTCCTTCTCCTTTTGCCTTCAATATTGGTACAACTAAGCGTATGATCTCGACAAGACTAATGGAGCACAAACGCTCATGTAGATTAAAACACCCTCTACAATCAGCTCTTGCTGAACATAATCTGGACACTGGTCATAAGATTGATTTTGATAACACCAAAAGACTAGTCTATGAAACCTCATACTGACAGAGACAACACAGGGAGGCGATTGAGATCTTCAAAAACCATCAGATTTTGTTGAACAGAAGGGAGGAAACATCGTTTATGAACAAGATCTGGGCTCCTGCATTGAGGAAGAAAGCCGAGAATTCCGTCCTCCCATATGCAGGTCTGAGGTCACCTCAGGTTGTCTGAGAGCTCTTGCAGGATCACTGCTATGGGCTACAATTGGAACTCCCGTGTTAACGATCCTCAGCTGACCAGTGCTGCTGTGTCTTTTTAAACCTGCAGTTTGAGAGACAATTATTTTGCCATCTTTATAGCTCACTGTAGCTTTGTTTTTGCCTGATGAAGGTCATCAATAGATGACAGAACCGGTGCCTTTAGATTAATTTCAAAATTCATAAAGTTTTAACAGAGTTTTTAATTGTGTTTTGACTTGTGATTTTAATTTTTTTGTGTCATGGCTTTTAACCCCGTTATTGCTTCTGTGAGAATAGTTACTGATCAATATTACAGAAAAAGAATGGGCTCCACCAGAGCAACAATGTCTTGGGTTGGACCTTGAGGCAGGAGCGTTCTTTGGCTGAAAGGGCTGCCTGGAAGAACTCCTAGCCTTGAAGAGCTGCTTGGCTGCTTTCAGGGGTCTCGGTGATCCACAGGGTAGGAGGGAGTCGCTGGGCATAGCAGCTCTTGAGTGCTCAGGCTTGTTCTTTCAGTGCTGTGTGTTGAGGACTTCTTGGGGCTGGCAGGAGGGGAGAGAGGAGGGTTTGGTGGGCCATCGAGGACCATGTGAGGCCAGTGTCCTACGGAGCCAGGACAGCTGGGCCTCCTGAGATGACCACTATCTGTGAAGTGCTGCTAGTGGAACAGAGCAGAGAGTGGCCTCCTGGGCAGTGGGGTTGGGGCTGACCTTTTGCCTTTCCTGCCTTGCCAGGGAATGTGGATTGTTTAGTCTGTTTTCAAAGCCTAATTTTGGATTCCACCATTTATGTGGACAGTTTTGCTCCTTTGGTTTCATATCCGCCTTGGGTCCCAGGTGAAGGAAAAAACCGGTCTGTACAAGCTTCCAGGTCTTCCTTGCGGGCGAGAGGCAGAGAGAGTACAGTGTTCGCGCATTGTCCGGTGTGGACATGACTCACTGTTTTGCAATTTCGTTCCCTTTAAAGACTCCCTTCCGAGCTGGGCAGGAGAGAGACAGGACAGGTATCTCAAGAAGGGCTTCCAGCCGTTGTTTCTGCTGCAGCACTCTGCTTCTGGCTGACAAACTGATTGTATTGCTTGCTGATGAATCCTTGCAATTCCTTATGCTGGAGAGGGACAGAAAAGAGCCAAAAGGTGGGGTGGTAGAGCCAGTGCTGGTCATAAGGGCTGCACCCTCATTCGTTTTGTCCCTCGAGAACGTCAAACTGGTTTAAGCACTATGAAGTGTTTCTCAATCCTTCTGAACATCTGTTTGGGAGTGGGGAGGGAGGGATCAAGTTTGAACTGTCCGCTCAGGAAAATGCGTGCACAGATCCCCTCTGCACTTGTGCATCCTCTCCAATTAGGGCAGGGTTGTCTGTGGCTGAGGTGGTGCTGGAACCCATGTTTCCAAGCTGCAGCTCAGTAGTCACTGGGCTAGAAATCCTTAGAGAAACAACTGTGATTGGAATGCATTTTGAGGCTTGGTTCCGCCGCCGCCGCCGCCCTATTCCATAGTAATGGAGATGATACCTGAGAATGAAGAATCAGCAAATGGACAATTCATACATTAGCAAGTCACTAGGTCCAGATTTCATACACTTGAGAGTTCTTAAAGAGTTCAAATTTGGAATAACCGATCTTCTAATAAAAATATATAGCATAATTAAAACTGGCCTCCTTACCAGACAATTAGAATGTAACACTGATTTTTAAAAAGGGATCCAGGGAAGAACCAGTAAAGTATAAACCTGGTAAACTGATGAGTCCCAGGTAAATTGGTGGGAAGTATGATTAAAGCTAGAATTAAGTGCATGGAAGAGTAAACCTTGCTGAGGAAGGATCAGCATGGCTTCTGCCAAGGGAAGTCCTGCTTCATCATCCTTTTGGAGTTCTCTGAGTGCCAGCAATCATGCAGGATGGGGTGATCTGGTAGACTTCCGAAAAGCTTCTGACCAATTCCTTCACCAAAGGCTCCTGAGTAACCTTAGTAGTTGTGAGACAATAGGACAGGTACTTTCATGGAGTGGTAACTGATTGAAGAACAAGGAACAGAGAGAGTACGAGAAAATGATCAGTTTTCACAATGGGGCTCCTTACAGTAGGGAGAAGGCATGTAAGGGAGGAACACAAGAAAAGGTTTCCAAAATTATGAGAAAGTGGATAGGGAGAAGTTTTTCTCCTTGCTCATGATGACGCTAGAACCCAGGGTCACTCACTGAAATGGATTGGCAGTAGATTAAGTACAGAGAAAAGGAATCACTTGTTCACAATGTAAAACAAAGACAATAAATAAGTAAATGACTAAATAAGCCCAATCACATAATGGTCATAACGATTCTATAAGTTACAGGATGGAGGTGATGTTTAGATGGCTTTCAAAGGGAATTGAACCAATGCATGGAGGATGAGAGACCTCTGAGGCTCCTATTGCCAGCGAAAGGGAACTCCGTGTCCTGATTACCAGATACCAGGGACAACTGGTGAGGAAGCAATGATGTTCATGCCTGCCTGTGGATTAGATGGAGAGTGGGTCTGCCAGATCCTTAGTAGATCTACAGGACCAGACGAAAACCTGCTGATCCTTGCGCCAGCTGGTTCATGCTGAGTTGGCAGCTGCTGCAATGCTGTTTTCTGGCCATCTGCAAGGGTGGCGCTGCAGCACAACTGAGGACAAGCCAGCAGCTGACCAGCTGCAGCCAGGACTTGGAGATTACAGGGTACCCTGTGTGTGTGTGGGTGGAGCTAAGGGCACCTGGGTCCTCTAAGAACTTCAGAAGAACTGCATTGGATCTGGCCCAATTTCCCTCAGTAGCCTATTGGTTGCTCCTTGGAAGCCCAAAAGCAGGAGACAGAGGCTCCCCAGCAGTTGGCATTCAGAGGCAGACGGCCACTGAGCATGTGGTTCTCATACCTCGTAGCCGGTGATCATCTTGTTCCCTGGAAGCAGGAAGAGAATGGCTTGGATTTGTGGTGGCTTTTGGTAACTAGGGACAGGACTTGGCACTCCTCGGGGGCTGATTCACACATGCAAGTTGACACTTGGTGTCTCCATTCCTCGATGACTCTTAGCTGAGATGTGCGCGCTGCTGTCTAACTGACCTGGACATCATGGTCGATTTACACATCCACATTCATCACTTGAGGTCATCCAGGGCCTATGTTTCCTGGCTGGGGCTGTTTCCCTGTTGAACTGAGATCGATACTCTTCCCTGTGTCTGGACTTTAGGACTTTGAAGGTAGCTTGGAGTATTCTTTTTCAAAGTGAAATCAAATTAACACTGCCTGTATCCCTGTCATAAACCCACTTTGTTTGCCCAGAAGTTGTGTGTGTGCATGTGTGTGCGTGTGTTGCCTCCTTACAAATTATTCCCACCCTGTAGGATGACTTCATCTCTCCCTCCCTCCCAGATGCAAAATGAGCCAGCTCCCTGGCTCGTAAACCCTGCTATTCCGTGCTATGTTTCCCTGGCATTTTTTTTGCTTGGCCCTGTAATGGCTTTCGGAGAGAATCTAGTCTCGCTCATGTGAACAGAGCTGCCCTCCCCGACTGTATACCTTGAATGATGAGAATTGGCATTTGGAGTGGCAGCTCTTGGCTGGATCTCTCCTCCAAGGTCTGTCTGTCTTGCTATAGCAAAATCACAGGTGGTTCAAACAATGACAGACCAGAAGATCTTTTGAGAAAAGCAACTGAAATCACATTGGAGTTTTTCTCTGGTACTCAGGTGATCCTGGCAGAGGAACTTTTGTAATGCAAATGAGCTTTCTTTTCTAAGTTAGCCAGTTGGAGCAAAAGCCAATTGAAGTCTGGGGCCCTGGCACTCCTGACTCAGCAGGATGCAACCATTTTGACTCTTAATAATGATTTCGTAGCACCCTTCATATCACACCTTTCCTCCCCAGAAGCTCAGGGTGTTGCATATGGCTCTTCCCAGCCATTCTATTGTCATGAGAACCCTGGAAGATATGTTATGCTGAGAGAGAAGGGCTGCCCAAGGTCACCAGCAGTGAGATTCATGGCTGAACTGGGATTTCATCCTGGCTCCTTATAAGCTGCTGCTGAGGTTAAACTCACACACTCCTAAATGTATTTTATTTATTTTTCATGTATCTTGTTATTTCTTTTGCATCCCACCTTCTTGCACTAGTAAGGCCCTTCCCCCCTGCCCCAATAAGGTTGCCCACAATCAGTTAAAGTATGCAGTCAAATGAATAGCAAAACATAATCAAACACCAATTAATCAAAGAAAACAAGGTTAATCAAAGAAAACAAGAAAACAACTAATCAGCAAACAAGGAACACAATGCCAGAGAAGAGTGTACATGTACATTACCCTGATCTGGCAAAAGAATAACATTTGTGAAAGCACAGCGCAAGGGTGCCATGCAGAGTTCATGGGGCAGGGAGTTCCACAAGCCATGAAAAGGCTCTGCCACACATCCCCACCAACTGGGCCTCCAACAGCAAAGGGGCAGGGACAAGACCTGAAATGGTGATCACAGCAGTGGGCAGTTTCATGACATGGAAGCCAGGGAAGGAGGTGAATCTCGGGGCAGAACCACCCCTGCTGTGCATGCAGAAGATCCTGGCATGTTTAGTCCTGGTCAGCAGCATATCCAGGGAGGGCTTGGAAAGGCCCTGGAGACCCGCTGCCAGTCAGTGTGGGGAATGCTGGACTTGCTGGCAAAGGAAGGCAGTCGCATGGGGCTACCTTTTTCAAGACTGATATCAAGTGAGCTTGTTGTCCATTATTGTTCTTTGTTGTTTGTTGATCTCTACATTAAGACAAAAATGACCTGGCACAGTAAACGAAAACCCCTCTCTCTCTTTCCATGAACCGGTTTCAGGTGTGGTTTCAAAACGCCCGCGCCAAATTCAGGCGGAACCTTTTACGTCAAGAGAACACGGGGGTGGACAAGACGTCCGACTCGACGCTGCACGCCGGCACGCCGTCGGGCCCCGCTTCCGAGATCTCCAATGCCTCCACGAGCCCCTCCAGCACCCCCACCACCCTCACGGACTTGACCAACCCCAGTATGCCCTCAGTAACTCCAGTCTTGACGTCGGTGCCGGGGAGCCTGGAGGTCCACGAAGCCCGCAGCCCTTCACAGACCACACTGACAAACCTTTTCTGATGACTCTGTCCCCACTCGGTTTCTTTAAGAAAGAAATCGCCCTTAGTCGAATTCCAAGTGTATTGTTACTAGAGGCTTTTCACAGCGTAGGGGTCTTTCCGGGAAGCAGGAGGGGGGGCACTTCGTTCTGGTCTGAGAGTCGCAGTGAACTTGGAAGAGTTAAACCTGCCACACAACATTTGTGTCAATGTACAGTTTTGTGGACTGGGCAAGGGAAACAGCAATTAATTTAAGTTGGCTGAAGCTTCTGTACTTTCAAAGACTGCCATGTGCCTTATATCCTGTTGTCCTTTGGAGCACACGTTCCCCCCTCCCTTGGTCCTCCTTTTTCTCTCTGTGTATTTATGACCAGGGCAAAGAACAAAAGAAAAAAATGTTAATAAGAATTTGTTACTTTGAATTAGTCCTGAGCCCTTCATTGGTTGTTCTGATGTTTTAGAATTTTAAAGAGGTGAAAAGTCTGTTCAGCTATCAGAATTTGTAAAAATCTAACCAGTAATAAAACCACTTACGGAAACTACCTCATGTTGGAAGCCCTTGTGAAGACCAGAGAGTTCTGATGGGGTGAGTGTGCCTGACCCATCCAACGCCTGCAGGCCAGGAGTGAGTGAGGGGGAAGAAGGAGCACATGGGGGGTGGGGAAAGGCTGGACCAAGGGCCCTTTTAAGGCTCCCCTACGGCAGCCAGAAGTGGGGGTCACCTTGGTTCTGACTCCCACAAGACAGGGGAGAACATATTCTGTTCCTGCATTAGCTTTTATGTAGACTCAAAGCAGATCTATTAAAAATGCAAATCCAGGACATGCCAGTATGATTGCAAGATACAGTTAATATGAAGGCAAAATGACTCAGAGTAACAGTCAACTGAAGGTATGCAGGGAGGTTGCTAGGCAGACCCGCCTGGTCTGGGGGTTCCAGGGAGCAGGGGGCACTTTCATTCCCTCCAGAGTTTTACGGGTAAAAATAGGGCTGCTTCAGCATGCATACCGGCCACTTTCCGTAGGAGATGTAAGTAGGTCAGGCCAAAAGGTCCACCTAGTAGTTCAGCATCCTGTTTCCTGCAGTGGCCCACCAGAAGCTTGCAAACTGGGCTTGAAGGCAACAGCCCTCATGTACAATGGCCCTTTCCTGCTCCCAGCAACTAGTAATCTGAGTTAGACTGCCAGATCATGGAGGCTCTGTACAGCCATCCTGACTAGAAGCCATTGGCAGACCAGTCCACCAAGGGCCACTGCCTCTCCTCGCCATGCCTTTTATGTATTGCTGACAGTGCATCTCTGCCGGGTGTTTTACCAGACCATCACTTGTTCTGCCTGTAGAGGCTGCTGGAGCAGACATGTAAGTCCACTGACCATAATCATGACCGCATTCAATTAATTCCATTTATCTCATGCTTCAAGGCCCTCTAGGGGCTTGCATCTTTTGAACAGTTCAGGCTGTTTCATGGAGCATTTAATTCCCCAACAAATCTGACTGTACTGAGCTCCACAGGACCCCACTTGGGAGCACTACTCTGGAGGGAGGCTAATGGAAGGACAGTCAAGGTCTTTTGGGCCTTTCATGAGTGTGCCCTCCACCTCCTCCAAACCATGGGCCGGGCCGTGGAATGCTTTGCATGTGGCGGGTTCCTGCAGGTCCACTCTCTGGCAGCCTGTCCAGAGGTCTGGAAAAGACCCATTTTTCTCTGGGAGTGGGGAGTTGCTACCAGTCAATGAGGGCGATATATGTAGCTCAGTTGGACAGCTTCATGTCCTCTGCTCGTCACAGTGCTTCTTGCAAGGGCTCCTTTCGCTATGATGTTTAGAAGGCTCCAGAGAGGGGCACATTCTTTAGAGGGGGCATCTCCCCTCCCTCATTTGAGCACTGCTTCCAGAAGCAAAGGAGGATCAGTAGTTCAGCAGGGATGGAGACCAGAAAGCAGGGCTATCCAGGGATAAGGGGCGCCTCTTTGTGCTGCTGCAGGACAGAGGCACAAAATGCAGGTAGTTCAAAGTGGGGCATGAGCGCCACAGTGCAGCCCAGGCTCCTTCCACTCCAGGGAGCCAGGTGACCCCAGACAGCCAATCTCCTGCCACTGCTTGCTATAAAGCTCACAGACCTAGTGCTCTTTATCGCTGAGCTGTTTCTGCCACAAGTCTTTGCCAGCCCTGGGAGCTGAGTGCCAGACAGCCCTCCAGGTAGGGATGACTTCACTGCCATGCCCTGCTTAGCACTCCCCAGTTTGTTGCTCCTCTGTGGCTCTTCACGGTTGCTTTTTGTTTGTTTTTTTAAACCAAGAGAGACTCTGGGTTCTTCACTGTATCTAGTTTGGTCGTGGGCAGAGGTTCTGGAGCTGAGCACAGACCTACTGCTGCTCAAAGGGCATCCTAGTGATTATTGCCAAGTTTCTCTGTAGGAGGCCAAAGCTTGAGATGTGCCAAACCAACTGATTTTTGGGAAGCTGTGTAAGGCATGAAAACTCACCCAGTCACTTGTCAGCCATTGGTTTTGTCCATGCAAAAAGGCCGCACGGAGAGAAAAAGCAGGACAGATTGGCAAAATTCAGTCCCCAGATCAAAACCATTTGACGTTGTGGACACAGCCATGGGTCTTCTCTGCTCCAGATCTGGGCAAGGCAGCCAGAGAAAGAGGTGCCCCCACAGCAGAGAGAGTCTGGCAGGTTGAGTGCTGATAGCATGGAGCTCCCAGGAGGGTGCACCTGTGTTTCCCATCCAGTCTGCCTTGGTTCTGCTCCTTCCTTGCCCGGTTGTCCTCTCCAGCCCCCAGCAGTGCTGCTTGCTCTCCTCTTCACGGCATGTTTCTCTGGCTTCTTTCCCCCTCGCTCTCCTCCCTGGAGGCAGGCTGCTCCAGAAATACTCTGTCACTGCTGCTCCCCAAGCAGCCCCCAAGGCCTTCCCCGCCAGCTGACTGCTGCAACAACAGCTTCCCCTTGCATCACTGAGACCTCCCAGCAACCTCTCATGAGCCTGGCAGGTGAAAACAACAGTCTGCGCCAAAGACAGGAAGGTGGAGGCACTGCAGGAAGTCAGAGGAATGCTGAGAAGGAAGGGCACATCCCCAAAATAGCTCTGGAGCAGGAGCCTGCCAGCTTCTCCCCAAGACACCAGCAGGTACAAGGCATGAGACGGGAGAAACAGGCAGGTCCCCCAAGATCCTCTCCCATCTTTCAATGTTTTGACCAGCTGCAGACCACCCCGCCACTGTCTGCATCTCAAAGCCACCTTGGTGCATTCCTGTCCTGCATACTCCTTTGGTTGTATTGATAAGTCCCCTGGTTGTATTGATCAGTCCCCCCTTCTCCGAGGTGGTGTGCACCACTCTCTTCCTCTTTTCTTCCCATCCCCTTTTATCCTCACTCACAACCACCTGCAAGCTAGGTGAGCCTGAGAGAGTGATGGGCCCAGGGCCATCCAGGCAGCTGAGTGGGAATTTGTACCCACCTCTCCCTGGGTCTACTCAGAGGCTCTCATCACTGCACTTGCTGGCTGTCCCACATTAGAAACCCTTCACCAATCACTATTATATCGTTCACTCCTGCACAGTGACAGGCTTTGTTTGAGGCTGCCGCTCTGTGGTAAAAGGGCCATGCCTGCCCAATAGAAAACAGCTGTACAGCCCCAGGAAACTGGCCAGTCTAGGGTTTCCAAGGGGCTGCCGCTCTGCGGTCAGGCATGTCCATATTGGCTAGTGTACTGGATGTGCTTAACTCTCTATATCTTGCCCTGTTGGTGACGGGATCATGGCAAGCAGTTTGCTAGTGGCAATGAGTCCATGTGTGTGAGAGAAAAGAATAAGGCTTTGTATCTGGGGCAAGTACTGTCGTTCCCAAATCCAAGAGGCTTTTGGTGATTATCTCTGGGTGTGTCAGCTGCATCTGCATGTGTTAGTGGGGCAGAGAGAGAGAGAGAGAGAGAGAGAGAGAGAGAGAGAGAGAGAGAGAGAGAGAGAGAGAGAGAGAGAGAAATCCCTGCATGCGCAAAGCCAGGCACACGTGAGACAGAGAATGCAGCTCTCTCTCACACACACCTTCCATAATTTATCCAGCACTTCTCTAGAACGACCATAAATCCGCAATAAATTTTAAAATAAATAAATATTTTGAAACACCTTAACAAATCATTAATCCTCATTAATGGTGAATGTGCCATAAACATTTCAGGGCTCAGGCAGCAATAATTCAGGATTCAGATCTCATGGGGTGGCAGGGAGGGAAGCAGAACCGAGCGTCGTGCAGTGTGGTTCAAGCGACATGGGGGGGGGGGGAATAGGCAAGCAGGACTGCATCTGTGCCTGTCAGGACTCAGTCCTGGGTGCCATGAAGGAGGAAAGAGATGCTGTGAATGTATTTCAGGCTGTCCTGCCCTGAGTGAGGCTACTGGTCCAGCAGAGGAGCTCCCTCAGATCTGGCCCATCAAAGGCACTGGAGACCACACTTGGCACCTGGTGCTTGCACTTGTTCCCATCGACTGAGTCAGATCCGCTGAGCCTCCATGCTATCAACCTGACAGTGCCTCTCCGACTCCAGGGTCTGTCCAGAGACCATCTGCTACTGGATATCCTTTTTGGGCAGAGTTGCCAAGGATCAAACCTGGACAAGTATGTGCTGTGCCTCTCTGAGCTATGGGATCTTGCCTGTCCCTGGTATACCCAGTCTGCCCACTGGTCCACAGAGCCCAGTACTGCCAGCTCTGACTGGCAGTGGCTCTCCAGCACCTCAGAGGCCTTCCCTGAGGGGACCTGAACCTGGGGCCATCTACATGCAAAGCAGAGCTCCGCTCCGCTGCCTGGGCTCTCTGCCCTCTAGAGGGAGTCAGATTGTTGGTTCATCGTGGTACATCTGTGGCTCCTCCGCTCAAAACTTTGATAACTGGAGAGACAACCAACCGAGGTAGTGAAGGGACAAATAAATACCATTTTAGCAATTGTAGATATGCATATTTATCTGGATCATGTGTTCTTTGCAACAACCCGTAAGGGGAGTAGCCTTGCCCTTATATGTCCATATTGCAGAGGGGGAAAGGCTGAGGCGCAAGGGCTTGCCTGAGGCCAGCTAGTGAGGATTTATGGCAGAGGCGAGATCCGAAGCGGGGAGGAGGAAGGCCTGGTTTGCGCCTACTCGCCCGTAGCTATTATTACGCGAGTCCATCCCTTTTGTTCACAAAGACCGTGCTCTAGCTGATTAGATGCCCCACCCTGGCCCTGAGGGAACGCGACGGTCCGGGCTGGCGAAGCTTCGGCTGCGCGTCTCTTGGCACCGACGTGCACCTGAGATGCTGGATGCCCCGCCGGCGGTGTCCTCCCCTCTCGAGCCGCACAGGGAGGGGCTACGTGGTGGTGCAGGCTCAGCTGCTCCCGAATCCAGCTGCCCGATGTGTGTGTGTGTGGGGGGAGCCGCCTGTGGGCTCCGCCAGCAGCCCAAGGTGATGGCGCTGCACAGGGCTCCGTTCAGCGCCGTGGAGCGGGTTTCCTCATCGACTCCGTCGGTGCGTGCGGGAGTGAGCTGCCAACCCGCAGGGAGAGGGCAGCTTCTGGCAGAGCAGAGCCGCGAAGAGCAGGGGGGGCAGGGGGCCGTGAGCCATGTGGGGCGCAGCCAGCTCGCTTCTCCGAGCATTCGCCGAATCGCCCCCTAGCTGCAGCTCCATCATCAGTACCACCCCACACTGCCGGCGGGGCGGGCCCAGAGTCTGCTGCGGGAGTGGCGACGTGTTGCTGGAGAACGGAGCGCCTCTCCAGGTCCTCGGCGGAAGGGCGGAGGCTGAGCCGCAGCACTGCTTCTTTGGAGCGCCCCTGAGCGCAGAAAACCAGCAGCTGACGTCCCCTGTCCCCCTGCGCCCTGTCCAGGGCGGTCCCCCTGAGCCGACCCTGCTGTGTCTGCCCCAGGACAGGAGGAGAGCAGTCGGGCCAGGAGGGCTGAGGCTGCTGCAGGCTGACCCTTCGAAAGCGCCTCACCCCACCCATTTCACGCCTGACCTGGAAGGGGGGGGGGCATTGGACTGCATGCAATTCGGGTTAACGAGGTACATCCCATCAGGCACTTCGCAGGGAAAGGACAGAAAGTGGATTTGGCTTGTCCTGCCGCTGCGTTCCCGGGTTGGGCAAAAGTTTCCCTGCGAGGCTGCGCCCTTCTAGGTACCTGCAAGATTCGGGACTGTTCTGTTAAAGTCTCCCCAGCCCTTCCCAGGGTGGCTGCCCTGCAAGGGCCACTCAGAGGAATTTTATCGGGGTACAAAGTTTCTTTTGGGCCCCTTCCCTACATGTGAATTTGGCTCCTGGGCCCCCCTTTCTTGCTCCGGGCCCCCCTTTTTGACCCACTTTTGGCCCTGGGCCTGGGTACAATTGTACCCCCTTAACCTCAGAGGCCTTGCTGTCATGCCAGAAACGACAACCTCTGTTGTTACTGATGGAGATATGCTAATCCGCTTCCCCTCTTTACACCCATGGTAGACTGCTTGCTAGCTTACTTGGCTAGATAAAACACATGAGGCACAGGCAGATTGAAGTTGAAAAAAGAAGAAGAGTTTTACTTACAGTTTCATTCATATGTACAGCAGCATCTGATTTACATCAGAGGTACATCCTAGACTTAAGATAGAACCCCCTAGAGCTGGGGCTCCCTGCATGAGGTGTGCTGCAAGATGGCCACTGGGCTCCTGGGTGCAAGGCATCATCTCACCTAGAAGAAACTGAGAGAAGGGAGAAGAAGGAGGAAACTGGGTCTGGGGGCCACGCCCCTTCCTTAAGACAATGAGGGGTCAAAGACAAGAGGGTCTACCTAGGTACTTAGGTGATCAAACAACACACACACACACCCTCCAGTGTCCAGCATACGGAAGTTGCCCAATTTCCCAACAGCTACCTGCAGTAGTTCTGACTTCCTTTTGGGCATTGTCCTCCTCTGGACTGCATTCAGGAGCCTTGTTAGATTGGACAAAGGTGGGTCCAACGCAGTCCAGCTTTCTGTGGTTTTCCATGCCAGACCTCAGGCCTCTGGGAGGTCCAGAAGGAAGGCACGAAGGTGATAACCCTCACCTGCTGTTGCTCCCCCCCCCCAGAAGCTGATGTTCAGAGGTAGACTTCCTCTGCACTGGAGGCTCTATTTGGCCATCATGACATCCTTGGTGGTTCCTCACCATTGTGCAACCTCTTTTCCTGAATACTTGTGAGCCTCTGTTTATACACACACACACACACACACACACACACACACACACACACACACACACACACACACACACACACACGAGAGAGAGAGAGAGAGAGAGAGAGAGAGAGAGAGAGAGAGAGAGAGAGAGAGAGAGAGAGCGCTCCCCCCCCCCCCCGGAAATCATTTAGTACAGGGTCTCCAGCCTGGCTGGGAGCTACAGCTGTGGCTTCCCTGGCGATACGGCCACGGCCTTATCTTGCACCAAAGTTGCAGGTCTTGGCCTCACTCTATTCCAGTCTGGTTGCTTGTTTTCTCTTCAGAGACTTAATGGGACTAAAAGGGTTCATTTCGTGGCTGTTGTCAGGCTGTTGCATGTAGCGCCTGAGTTAAAAATCAACAGGCTGTGTGCCTTCGTGCTGTGGTCTGGCCTGTTGTACTGTTCTGTGCATTCTCACTATTTGCTGTCTTTTTATTTATTTATTATGGCTATCACTTTGGTTGGACAAACTGTACCAGAACACAAGCGGGCTGGAGCTGCATGGCAGAGCCCCTGCCTTGAACGCCTGCTGGCATCACTGGAGGGGCGGGTGGGTGGGAAAGAGCCTTCTCTGCACCCCAGACCCTGGGGAGCTGCTACTGATCTGTGCACGTAGGTGAGCATGAGGGACCAAGGTGGGCTGACTCAAGAGCAGGCCTGGGAACACAACTGACCATCAGCCCACCCCCTGCGTCCTCCTCCTCAGCTGACCGGTTAGGTCCAGCGAGGGGGCCAAGAGCCAGCGGGTGCCCTCCACTGTCGTGCCTTCAACAACTCCTGTTCATATCAGTGAGGCTTGCACCGGAGGATTCTCACTGGATCAAGGCCTTTGTGTCTCATGCAAGAGGGGGGGCATGGAGTTGACTTTTATGGGGCAAAAAAGAGTGGGGAAGCCAAGCTTAGACCCCTGACTGTGCCAGGAGATGCTTCCCCAGGAGGGGCACAAGACAAAGCATTAGTAAACCATTCTAGGGAGAAAAAAAATGTACATTTGTGTCATTCTGTTTTCTGAGTTATTCTAAACCTGTGAATAAACTGGCTGCTTAACGTCTGTGGAGCAGTTTTGAAGTCTCGCGGTTGCTTCCCATAAATATTGTATTTGCCTCCAGTGAGGGATTCTGACATGTATTTAAAATATATACATTAGTACGGGCATAATATCGAAATTCTGAATGCTTGTGTGTGTGTGTGTGTGTGTGTGTGTGTTTTAAAATTCAGAATACAGCTTATTGAAACAAGTCCGCTCTGCTCCAACTTGTCGAAATTATTCTTTGTTTGTTCCTTCTTGCTTTTCCTTGTTCTCTGAACTTTCTAGGGTAAATTTCTGGTTTGGTTGAGATGTTTCTTTGCTGCTTGACTTTGAATGCCCCTGTTTAAGATGCCAGCAAATATTCTGGGGGTCTTATTATTACCCCTCACCTTGGGCCTCTCTGCAGCTTGAAAAACACTCTCTGTCTCTCTTTCCTCTCTCCTCCTGGTCAGTGAAGTGTGAGTGTTTTCAAGGAGATTGGACTGGACAGATCTCAGAACTCTGGAGAGGATCTCCCCGGATTAGGAGGAACTAACTATGAATTTTCTTCAGCTGGATTTGGCTTTCTTCTTTAATGGAAAGGCGCACATGATGATGGGTTGGGACAATTGAGGCCGCAATACAGCTAACACTTGGGGGCCCCTTCTGCTGTCACTGCCCCCAGCACCCAGTGCCCAGATGTAAGCCACCATGTAGCCATCATGGCTAGCAGCCATTAAGAGATTTCGCGCTCCTTTGCCACTAATTTTCCTAATCGTCTTTTCGAGCCCTCGAAGCTGGTGGGCAGCACCACATCACGTGGCAGTGTGATCCGTTAATGATGCATTGTGGGATTAAGCTCTTCTGTAAGCGAAGGTGTGGAGAACTGGGGCACCCGATGTCCTGGCACCTGAAGCAATGTGCCAAGTGCTGCATCAGCCTCCTGCTCCCTGGTCTGGAAAGCTGTGGAGGGGAGGGGATTGTGGGCTCTAGTTGATGGTCTCAGTTGGCCTCCTGGGTGGGCCAGCCCCGATCAAGGCAGACAAAGCCTATATGCTGAACCAAGTTGCCAAAGCCAAGTTGCCAAAGCCAAAGCTTATATGCAAAGCCAAGGCAGACAAAGCCTCAGTTGGGAGAGCTGCAGCCTTACATGCCTGAAGATCAAGGCCAAGGATGGCAGTTCGAGACTCCGTCGCTGCTGACAAAGCTGCAAAAAAAACCCTCTGTGTGTGTGTGTGTGTGTGTGTGTGTGTGTGTGTGTGAGTGAGTGAGAGAGAGAGAGAGAGAGAGAGAGAGAGAGAGAGAGAGAGAGAGGAAGCTGCAGTGGGCACTCTGTGAGGGAGTGTTGCCTGTCAGTCAACGCATGTGAGGGGAATGCCAGAGAGAAGCCAGACCGTGAAAGGAAACACCTGGAAAGAAGCGTCCTACGAAAGATTAGGACATTTATTGTATTGTAAAAACCGTTCGGTTTAGAATTGCCTGCATGTGTAAACCGCCTTGAATTAAAGTCAGAGGAGAAATCCAATGAGAAGAAAGGCGGTATATAAATACTGAAATTATTATTATTATTATTATTATTATTATTATTATTATTATTATTATTATTATATCAGCAGCAGGCAGATCTGTGAGAGGGTGCAGAGTAACCAAGTGGAGAGGGTTGTGAACTGGAGGCATGAGCCAAAGCTGGGGAAGCAGCGCCTGGCTGAGTTATCGCTGGCAGCTCTCCTTGTTCTCTTTAAGCTCAAGACAGACCGTCAAAGTTGAAAGATGAAAAGACATTGCAGTGTTGCACTGGTGGCCTGAGTGACAGCTGTCAATCCCTCTTCAGACACAGGATCACAGTGGCTCTTGACAGGGAAGAGTGTGCCAGCCTGAGCTGCAGAGAAGCCAAGAAGCCAAGCTGGAGGACGAGGCCCCTCCATTGCCGGCGTCCTTCCTTGCTTTGCCATCTGCATACGATGCTTCCTAAGAACAGCCCCTGAGAGCCGTTACTGAGGAAGAGCAGCAATAACAGTTAAAGCGATGGGCTGGGATTGTCAGGAAGAGAGTCTATTAGTGCAGCACTTACGGCTGCAAAAGAGCATATGCTCCCCATGTGGAATGGCCGCCCCATTTGGCCGAGGGAGCTGTGTTGCCGGTTCCGGGTGGGGAAGGAATGTGGCTGCGAGGAGGAGAAGGAGAGGTTCGTTGTAGCTGCTGCTGGGAGAGGGGAAGAAGTGACAGTGTGGCAGCCCAGCTGAGCTTGCCACCAGCCACCCAACACACAAGGGACTGACTGGCATCTTGGCAGGTTGAAGGTCTCGCTGGAAGCTGAGGAGGGGCCACTGCCACCACTCCGGCCATGACTGGTAGGCTTCCAGGAGGGGCATGTCTTCTCTGATGCAGCCGGCATGTCACACAGTGGAGGCAGAAGCGCTGAGGTAGTTCAATGCTTGCCACCCATGACGGCTGTCGGACCACAAGACCCTGACTCCTCCGCGGGGCTGTGAAGGTTGCAGGCTGGCAGGGGTCCACTCATGAGTCCCTGCCTGCTGGCAGGCACATATCATCACCAAAGTGTGCCTGAAGGAGTGCGGCCCACTGTGGGCTCTGCCATTAGTCATGGGTAGGCTTACCAGCTCTCCAACCGGGACAGAGTGCTAGACCTTTAGGAGAAAGAATGTGGGCATGTGTAGCTTGATAAACCTTAGAGCACAATCCTAGGCATGTCTACTCAGAAGCAAGCTTCACTGTGTTCACATGTGGGCACATGTAGCTTGTTAAACCTTAGAGCACAATCCTAGGCATGTCTACTCAGAAGCAAGCCCCATTGTGTTCAGTGGGATTGTGCTCTAAGGTTTAACAAGCCTAGGATTGTGCTCTAAGGTTTAACAAGCTACACCTGCCCACATTCCTTCTCCGAAAGGTCTAGCACTCTGTCCCGGTTGGAGAGCTAGTAAGCCTAGTCATGGGGCAATGATAGGAGTGAGCAACTCCCGCCTAACCCCAGGGAGAAAAGAGGCCAGAGTGACACTGGCCACTTTGAGGACTTGCGCAACCCCCTGGCTGGCAAGAGGTCTAGCTTCTTTCTTGAGTCTTTGCACGCACCCTATTCAGCCAGTCAACGGCAACTGCAGCCTGCACGTGGAGCAGAGCAGGAAGGGAGGCCAAAGTCCGTTGATCTCTGAAGGCTTGGAGAGAATTTCTGGCTCCCGGCAAGGCTGTGAAGAAGATGGCGAGTTCGTCACTGTCTCGATTTAGGACGCAGCGCACAGCCCCGGCCGCAGATCAGCTCCTGCAAGCCTCATCAAGATGCGAATACTTTAAATAGCATCTGCATGACTGGCCCCTCTCCCTGCGCAGCACAGCCCCCCCCCCCCGCCTTGGTGAGGCTGAGACACAAAGTAGTTCAAGTGACAGCTGTCATCAGTGAGGTGGCATTTTTCTTCAGTGGTGCTGACAGCAGCTGTCCAGGAGGAGTATGAATGGAACGGGAATGACATCATGTTTATTCAGAAATGACATTCCCAGCTACGGATCAGTGTCAGCAATATTTTTGATATGTTTGAGAAGGAGAAAACACTTCCTGAGATACGTCCCTGATTTCTCCTTTGTACGTAGCGCACAACAGACAGATGTGCGCAAGAGAGAATGGAAGAAACTTCGGTGGGCAAAGCCGGCCTGCACCGTGCCCAGGAGGCTGGGCAAGACTCTTCTCCTCACCTTTGGTGGACAGGGAGTAATTTTATTCAGGAAGAAGCAGGCCACTGCCCTGCACAAACTCTTTCAGCCTGGGCAGCAAAAGCAACACAGCCTCTTGTGGCGCCTTGAAGGGCCTGGCCCACTTTTGTGGCTGCATCCACAAATGGTACATGGCTAGGAGGCACGTTCCATTGGGCAGGTCAGGGTTCAAGTCCCCATCAGAGAGCTGAGCCACTTCATTTTAACTCACCAGCTTAGTCCAGACAGCATCCACCTTGAACAGTGAGTTGGTAACCAGCTCAGATGTTTAGGTAAAGTGTCGTGCAGCATAAGATCAAACTGTCTTGCTTGCAATGTGTCTCCATCAAATGTGTATAAAAGAAGGGCTTTTTTCCCCCCTCGAGCTTAATTGCTTGTTTTTCTAAACTGTGCTTGGTTGTTGTTGTTTTTTAAGGTTTTTTACAAACAAAATACAAGGGGATAACAAGCAGGAAAACACATTTGCAAACTGAGTGCCTGATGATGGAACCACCATCTTTTGAACCAGCAACCACTTTCCGTGTGTTAGGACACAGAAGTCTTCAGCAGGTGGCTTCTGACCTGGCATCTTGGAGGGTCATGTCGGTGTCACTGCCACCCTCTTGCTTTGAGTTTCAGGCCTGCAATGTAAACCCTGCCAGAAATGGTGGGAGGTGCTTTGGCCAAGCCCCCTAGTCTTGGGCCACTCTGTATCCACCCAGCCCCCTGCTCTCCCCTGTCGCAGCACCCCCTCTCAAAATTGAGTGCAGCATCGCTGTGGCCCTCTCTGCCCCACCTGCTCCCAGCTGACCTGTGTTGGATTTCCCTTGGGGGGGGTAGCTATTCGTCGCTCCGTTCCCCTCTCCCTTACTCTGTTTTACTCCCCACCCACGTGGCAGACTTGCTTAGCTTTACTTGGCTAGAGAAAACACACTAGGCATAGTTGATTGAAGTTGCAAAAAGAAGTTTACTTACAGTTTTCATTCATATCTACAATGTCTGATTCACATCAGAGGATACACTAAACTTGAAAGGACAGAACCCTCCTAAAGCTAGGGCTCTCTGCATGGAAGCATGCTGGAAAGATGGCGCTGGGGTGCTGGAGGGCAGCTTGCCACGTCTTCCCTGGTCAGTGGTCAGATGCAGAAGAGATTGAGAGAAGGGTGAAGAAGAAGGAAGCTGGGTCTGGGGCCACGCCCCTTCCTTAAGACAATGAGTGGTCAAAGACAAGAGGGTCTACCTAGGTGATCAAATAACATGCATACACCCCCCAGTGTCCAGCATACGGAATTTGCCCATTATTTCCAACAACCTGGAAGAAAAGGGGCAGCAGACTCTGATCCTTTGGCAATGGGTGGGAAAAGAGACAAACCTGGCTCACTGCCTCCTCACCTGCTGGACACTCGAAGGTGCAGGTTGGGGGTTTTGAGGTGGGCCCTGGCTCTTGAGAAGCTGAAGGCCACAGTATGAAGGTTTCAGTTCCAGTTAAGGCCACCAAGAGATCTGGGGTCTGGCTCCCATTCCAGTTCACCGACTGGAACCAGGTTTGGGGTCCAGCATTGGTTTGACTCCCAGGTCATGATGCTCACTGAGCTGAACTGACCCTTAGTGTGGGAAAATGGAAAAGAGAGCGTCTGTACCAGCCGCCCTCTGCAGGATCCCTGTATGATGACAAAATCCATCGTGAGATCTGGAGCCGAGACCTGCAATTCCAGGCTGAGATCAGCCAGCCCTCCAACACAGCACATGGGAGCAGTGGAGGCTCCAGCTGTTTCTCCAGGTGCCGTTTCAAATGTGTTTGGGTGGGTGGGTGCTCCCCCTGCCTCTCGCTTTCCCCTCCCTATGGTTTCCACTTATGAGATCAGATGAAAGGGAGATATATTTAATTCTGAGTTCAACAGGAGGCCTTATTTAAATAGAAACTGTGAGCCTGACACCCTCTTGGCTCAAGTTGCAGGCGACTTGACAAGTGGAAGTGGCTGATGGCCTGGAGCAAGAGAGAGAGGAATGCCCAGGCGGCCGCCCACATTCCGCACAAACGAAAAGCTGGATTCCGCACCCTAGATCAGTGGTGCACATTTGCACGATGTCTCTTACTATCTCTTTTTTTAAAAAAAAAAACTTACTGTTATGCTATGTTTACTTTTTTGTCATTTATTCTGGGTTTGCTTCTGTTGTGGCTGAACTGCAGACAGCCTGTTCCGGCTGAACTGCAGTGATAACCAGGAGCCACGCCTGCAGTCCAGACCCTTACATAGGCTCTGTGTGTGAGAGAAAATTCTGCCAGGTGTTGCTTCCCCACCACAGGGACAGGAAAAGTGATGCCCGGCAGGGTCTTCCCAATTGTGCAGAGGAGTCTGAGACCCAAGAGAGGCTTATGAGAGACCTTCGTGGCCTCTGCCTTTTCTTAAGTACAGCAACAGTTCCTGCTACTGGCACACCCTAGTTTGGATTGAAGGGTAGATCTGGAAGCTCCAGCAGGTGGCGAGTCACAATAATTATGAGCATTGATATTGCAGTTTCTGAGTGTGCAAAGCAGTTCATGTGCATGATCTTGTTGGTGTGTGTGCAACAACCTTGCAAGGTGAGTCTTAACCCTTTATTACAGGTAGAAAAGACCAAGGCTGAGAGGGAGCAGCTTGTCTAAGCCCATCTCATGAGCATTCATAGCAGCAGGAAGATTTGGAACTGAGGAAGTTCTGATTTGCAGAAAATCACCCTCTTAGCTATTTAGCTCCACCGGCTGGGCTGATCCTGGGATGGGGCTGCTGAGTTTATTTATTTACTACTTACTTTAAGAACATCGGAAGCGCCTTCTGCCATGCAGTGGTGTAGTGGAGTGGGGTCATCACTGCCTCGCTTCTTGTGTAGCCAGAATGATGCATGCCTAGCAGGGCCTCTACCAGTGAGATACAGTCCTTTCCCTGAAGGGCTTCTTCTAACGGCAATCTTCTATATGCCAAACATGACAGGTGGTACTTTTCTCCCCCTGACACCTGAACAACTTAGCCTGCCAACGTTTCCCCTCTCACTTTCCCATCCCGTGGCCCTGTCAGGGACCCCCTTCATTCCCTCATTTTTCTCCCCCCAATATAGCATTCCTGTAACGGTGTTTCTAGCAAGCCAGCGCTGAGGGTGCCACAGAAACACTGCAAACATTTTTGTGTTTCCGAGAGAAGTTTTGACATGTCGTTTCACAACTGAGGATGCCAACATCTGTCAGTGCTGGAGTGAAGCAGAAGACTGTATTGCGTTTTGACATTGCCAATATTTTGAGGGAGGGATGAAAATCTAAATACAGCACTATTTTGAAAGAAAAGCAGAGGGGACTCCCCCCGCCCCGCCCCGCAGTTAATGGCTTTGGAGCAATGCAGGTCTACACGGTGTCCATTTTTGCAGGGATCATCCTACTGCAGCCGTGGCTGTGTGACAATAGGAGAGGGGCTGTGTCTCAGTGGTATAGCCCTTGCTTTGCATGCAGAAGTTCAGTCCCTAGATCGGGCTGGGAAAGGCCACCCCCATCTAAAATCCTGCAGAAGTTCAGGCAATGCTGAGCCTGATTGGTCCGTACAGAGCAGCTTCTTGTCTTTATTGGTGGGAACTGTCTGGAGCTTCATCTGTGGGGCAAAGATTCCCCTTACTCACAAGGTGATCCTCACAGGAGCTTTGATTCAACTTGGCAGTCTATGACATGGCAGGGGAGCCTGAAATGAGACCGGGGGGGGGGGGGAGTCAGCACTTCCGCTTGTTTGCAAAGAAGCATTTGAGTGTCTCAATTCCCTGGGTTCCGTTGTGGTTTGTTTGTTTAAAAAAACAGTGTGCTGGTCAGACCTGTGTCTGAACAAGAGTCTTGCATCAATTTCCAGCAGCTTGGTAGAACCTCCATATATAGAGACCAGCTACCTCAGAACACCAAGTGCTGGGGGCCCAGGACAGAGGAAGGCCGCCATTGCCCCGCATGCCCTCCTCGTGCGTTCTGCTGGCTGTTGTTGCATAGGGACTGCTGGACCTCAGTGGCTCTGTGACTAAGGCAGCCAGGAGCCTGCCTGCCTTCTTGCAGAGAAAGGATGTTGGGTGCACCAGGGTCCAGGGATACAAGCCATCTCCCCCCCCCCCCCCGCCGAAGCCTTCTGAAAGCAAACAAAAGTTGACTTCACAGCTCCCTGCTAAACATTTTATATGGTTAAGCTGCGAGTGCCCCCACGTGCCCCCACCCCACAGCTCGCCACCATCTGCAAAGCTCCACAGATCTTGTTTATCACACGTTCATCTAAAATTATCTCAAGGCACGCGGCTCCCTCCCCTAGAACAGATGCTCTGTAACCCCCAGTTCTGTTTTGATCTCAAATCAGCGTGTTTAAGCTGCTTGTGTGAACTATAAATTGAAACTAAGCGGAGGAAAGGAAAATGTTGTGATGTGTGCCGTGGCACTTCGGCAGCTCTGCGGCTTTATTCAGATTTTGGAGTCTGGCTCGCTCTGCTCTCGTTGTTGTTGGAGGGTCTTTGCTTGCACATCTGTGCTTCTTGGTAAAGGACCCTGGGATAGTGGGGGGCAGGACTCCGAGGCGTGTGTAGCTCTGAGCTGGTGGTGGTGGTGGTGGTGAGGAGCCTTGAATCAAGAGCCCCCTCCCCAAAGCTTCTCGTTTTCAGTGCCTGTCTGCTTATTTTTCCTGCTGCCTGGGTGCCCCCCTCCCTCCCAATCCACACTGACTCAGTGCCCCTAATGGCTGCAGTGGTGGCTGAACCTTGTGGTTTCATTTCCAGCATCTCTAGTGGTTGACTTTTCATTTAATTCCCCACCCAGGCACATCTAGGCCGATCGCCATCATGATGAGATAGTTTGATTTAGCATCTGGAAGGCAAAGCCTTTTGCCCAGCCTTGGAGCCCCCTCCAATGTGTTTCTCCAACAGTCTGGCAGGCACCTCAGGACAACGCGTAAGTCTTACAGCTATCTCAGGCGCATGGCAGCCACATGTGGTGTTGGGAAGCAATGCTCCAGCAGCTGCGGGCCAATGTGCTTTTGGGTAGCTTTTCTGCATCTGTGAGACAGTGCATCATGCTGCCTCTCTCCACAAATCCTACCTCAAAACCCGCCATCTCTGTGCAGCCTTTGCTAACACCTCAGGCCCTGCAACTCACTGTAGCTGAGCTGAAGTGCATGTCACAGGAACGCTGGTCCTCATCTCCACCCTTCCTCTCTCCTCTCCCTTGTGTTGTGAGCCCAGTTGGAAAGGGACCCGTGTTCTGTGCAAAGGATGGGAATGGGGCCGGCCCTAGGATGAGGTGAGCTGAAGCGCTTGTGCCAAGTGGCAAAATCTGCTCAGTTCCGAGTTGCTCTCTTCCATCTCCTCCCTAGTCGGCCTGTGCCTGCCCTATGCCAGTGTTGACTGTGCCTTTTTTTTTTTTACAGTGTTCTCCTTCTATAAGCTGTATCCCTGTGATGCCTTCTGGTTGCGAGTCTGCATCATGCCTATTATTGATGCGTGGTGTGTTCTTCTAATTGATTGTAAGCTGCCTTGAGGGCCCTTGTTAGGACATAACTCTGTGGATAACATCATCTGTTTTTTTTATTTATGTCTATGTATAAAAGGCCATTTATTCCAAGGGATGAAAAAGGCTGCCATGGCTGAGAAACTGTCATGGGCTCTTGCTCTGCAACCAGCTCAGGCGACTTGAGGGGCCAATAAGGCTGTATCCGCTCCTATATAGTGACTCAGCTCTGACTCAGCTCCCTGGGCTTCAAGCTGGTCTGGGCTCTGTGGCCTTCCTGCTGCTAAGCTCAGCTACCTGCCAGGGGGCTCCTCCTTGCCGCCAGACTCCTAACCCCTGCTGCCTTTGGCGACATTGAGCTGGTGCTGGTGAGGGTGGTTGGGGAGGACATGCTAGTGCTGTTATTGTGCCCACTTTTGACTTCCCAGCCTCTGAGGTCCCCAAGTGTGACCATCTCTCAGGGGTGGGGAAATGTGCCTCCCCCTACTACTGGCCCTTCTTTAATGCATACCTGACCAAGGCTGACTGACACTGGTGGTGGGGATGGTGGGGTCATGTGGTCCCTTCACCCCCATCTCATCTCCTTTATTGTTTCCTACTTTGGTTTGATGTAGTTGGTATATAAAATTTAAAGAGCTCTAAATTTTTTTTAAAGGCTCTAAAGGGAGCTGCGCTTTTTTGTGTTAAAGTCATTACAGCAAACACCTGCGTACGGTTGAGTTTAATTGGGCTGCAGCTGTTGGGGAGAGAACGGGGGAGACACCTCGCTCTGCAATGCACCTCACTGCCATTCTCCTCTGCTTGTGGGCTTCCAGGACATGGTGGATCGTGGAGGCTGGGCAGGCCCAACTGGAGAGGACCATCCACAGGCTTCTGGAGAGACATGCAGTCGAGGGCAGGAGCAGGTTGCAGCAGTCAGCTGAGCCCAGAAACACCTGCTGGCTGCAGAGGCCAGAGGCTGCCAGGTCGGCTAGTCTCAGAGGGGGAAATGCAATGTTCAGAGAGATCGTGTTTTTGGCAAGCAGCCGATGGGGTTGTTTGGGCGACAGTCTGCCAGGAGAAAAGGAAATGATCACAGGCCAGGCCATAAACAGGCTGCCCAATGCCCGCCGGAGACAGAGTGGCAGGCTGGGACCATCTGGCTGGGTGGTGGGTTCGGGGGGGGGACACAACCTTTGGAAAGCCCCAGGCTGTTGGGACTGCCCTAAGTGGAAATAAACACTGGAGGAACATTGGCCTTCCCAGCCTATTTCCATTTGGAATCTGTGACCTTCTCCTCCCATCCCACTTCTGTCTCTGAACTTAACATCTGAGCTGAAAATTAAATTCCTCCACGCTGAGCACTTTGGAAAAATAGATGTACCGGTAAATATTTTGGCCTGCATATAAATACTTGTAGATACTTTTGCTGGAGGTGAGAGGGAGCAGAGTTGCTTATTTTAAAAAGAGATGGAATGTAGCTTCACATTCTGGGGGTTCCATGGGCAGAAAGGGGAAATGTCTGTGCTGGGCTGGGCTGATTCTTTTCTTCTTTTGCGCTGGTATCTTTTTTGCTGTATTGTAAATGTGCACCAAAGAGACTTGAGGTGTCCACTTGGAACTGGAAAAGCAAGTGGGGCAACAATGGGATAATTCCAGACATATCTCCTGCTGCCCACAGAGCCTCTAGGGAGGCACAACTGTGCTGCTTCCGATGGCAAACCCAGGTTTGGCAACTGCCTAATGCGCAAAAAGGCCCATCAAGGAGCTGTCTCTCTCATTTGCTCACAGAAAAAGCCTTTTCCAAAATCTGTGGGCAGCGTTTTTCACACCAGTCTTAAATTATGCAGTGGCTGCAGTTTGAGACGCGAACTGTCTATGCAGATGAGCCGATCCTTCTTGCCTCTTCTGTCTTGTGGCTCTGTCTAAAAACAGATTGCAACCGTCATCTTCCTTCTGAGGAATGAAAACAAATCCAAATTAGAACGGCACTGAAAAGCCAAATCCAGCAAGCCGGGCTTGCAAATCTCCTCTCCGGCGTGCAAGGAAAACTCATCCTTTTTCTTTCCTTGATGACATCGATGAAGGGACTCACTGCCACTTACCGCCTGGTCAGCAAGGAGACACAGGCTGCCAACAACACCAGAGTCATGTACCTGTGAGTAATCCAGGGACTAAGCCTCCAAATGCACAACCAGCTCAACACTTGCTGGTCCTGGTGAGTACAAGGCTGGTGGTTTGCAACCAGCACGTGGTCAGCCAGTGTCTCCTGTGATGACCTGATTTGCCACGGGGCTCCGCGTAAGCACACATACGCACACTCATGATGCGGATGCCAAAACTGACATGCTTTGTACATAGCGCTTGAAAAGGAGGGTTCTGCTCTGCAAGGGGCAATCTCCACATATATATCTGATCTGAACAATGTACTGAGATCCAAGTGTAAAGGCCACAGCATCCCCCATAGAACTCTGGGAATTGTAGTTTGGACAGTGAGGGTGCTGAGAAATTATCACATATACCAAGACAGGGCAAAAATGGCTTCACCTCTTGGTAGTCAGGTTCTTCTGAGTGCCAATAAAAGGGCAGCACACACACACACACACACACAGAGAGAGAGAGAGAGAGAGAGAGAGAGAGAGAGAGAGAGAGAGAGAGAGAGAGAGAGAGAGAGATATCGAATCCAGTCAGGACGATTTTTGCGCAGTGTTTTTGCATGCTCTCCTTGTACAAAGCGCACTTCAGCCCTCCTGGAAGTTCAGAGCCTGGGCTTGATCTTGGACGTTTCGTTTTCCACAGGGTGCCTTGAGAGTGATGCCAGTGCGCAGCCTGTCCTCCCAAAGTCCTCAGTCACCCTGGATGCCTCTGGTCCTCCCTGTGACACCGTCAGGCAGCCGCAGGCGCGATCAAGACAATACTGCTTCGCCTGGGAGAAGGGCTCTTCTTCTTCACGCTCTTGAGCTGTGCAAGATCCTTCCCACTCAGCCTCGACACCGAGACTCGCTGCCGGAGAAGAGTAGGCAGGCAGGCACATGACGCAGGCCACGCAAGAGCGACGGACGGCCCTTGCCCGGGGCGAATCCTGGGGAGGACCAGGGCGCTTGAGGGGGCTTCCATCCTCCCAGCCAGCCGCCTACGTCGGAAGATCATCCCAGCGCTGTGGCAGCAGCAGTAGGCTGAGATGGTCAAGGCGGAGGCGGCGAGCCCGACATCTAGCGGCGACTGTGCTGATCGTCCCCTCCGGGGAGCCCGCGGTCTGACGAGAGACTTTCCCGTGCCGGGGTCGGGGACATCGAAAAGGCCTTGCGGATCGCTACGCGCTTCATCCGCACGGAGACGCTTCTAGGGCAGCGCTTTGCAGAATGGCAGAAGTACGCAGGGGGAAGGGACTGTTCCAGTCTGAAGCTGGACAGCGGGGCGAGGACACCCCCTTCCCCCGCCACGTGAGGAGCTCTGCCTCTGCTCTCTCCGTGCGTCGTGCTTTTGCTTCCGTGGGGTCTCTCCCTTGCCGCCACAGCCGCCCACCCATCTGTGCAGAGGGATGACTTTGGTTCCAGGCTCATTCCACAAAGAAATCTGCCTCCAAAGGCGGAGCCTGGGAAAGTGCTACAGTCAGTGCTCCTGGGCACTGACAGACTGAGTTCTGCGCCCCCTTGCCCACACACAGCAGCACCACACCGGCCCTCCGACTCCTGGCACTGAGGCTCAGGGCAGGCAGGGCTTGTGTCCCCCCTTTTGGATCCCAGTCTTTCCTCCCCAAGCGGGGGTGGATGGGTGGGTTGTGCCTTGTCTTCCTGCGAATGCTCCTCTTGGCTCCATCTCCACCTTGAAGCTGTTGGGTTCCTGAGCTGCCTTTTTCACCCTTCCCAGCTGTGGGACGGGGGAGTCCGGGTCACAGAGAGCAGGTCCCTTCGCGTTGTCTCACCAGCTAGTGCGCAAATGTGTTCATTCATTTCCTCGCCTGGTCAGTGATGGAGGTCTGCAAAGTTTGGCGGGGGGGGGGAAGTGGGGGAGCTCTTTCTTCTTGAGCAGGACAATGGCAAGACCTCCCGGCAACTGCAGCTGTGTTGGGGGCTCTGAATACAACGGGGGGCCGCTCTTGGCACAGGCGGCCGGGCTCTGGCTCTTGGGAAGCTGCGCAGCAATTCAGCTGTCACTCTGTGTCGGCCAAAGGCCGCTTTGAAAAGCCTCCTCCTGGAGCAGCAAATATTTCCGAGGCCTCTCATTCTGCAGCGGGTGAATGAGAGGCTCGGTCCATTGTTCCTCCTCTCCTGTGTATGGTCCTTTTGGCAAGGACACAATGAGCTGGTCGAGGGGCCCAGGTTGCACACGGCTTGGCCGGTGAGAACATGCACTGCCTCGGCCCTGCAAAGGGACTGAATGGCCGCCTCTTTCTCTGAGAGCCTCGTCCTTCCTCTCTCCGCAGCCAGTGGCGCCCTCTCACCTGCCCCACACACCCCCTGCCCTGCCTCTCCAGCAGCAGGCCTTTGTGTGTGTGCCGGCACTGCAGCTAGGAAGGACTCGAGCCACGGTGGTGCCGCTGGCTCCCGCTGCTCGCCAGGGCTGACTGTCCACCACAGCCGTCTGGGTTGAATTGCACCCCTGGGTTTTGGCTGTTCCACTTCCTTTTAAATGCCTTAGATCTGTCCTCCTTGTTTCATCCCATCCACCTCGGAAGAAACCTGTCTTTGCTGTGAGTCTCATTTTGACGAGGCAGAACCTGGCACCAGCCTCTTCCTGCTCCAAACTGAATGACTGTGTGGATGAACACTTTTCAGTGCCAACTCCTCTGGATAAATTGAGGAGAGGGGCTGCAGCTCAGCGGTGGAGCCCCCCCTGCTCTGCATGCAGCAGACGGTCCCAGCAGGCTCAGTCCCTGGCAGGGTTGGGAAAGACCCCACTTTGTTTGAAAACTCGGAGAGTCGCTGCCACTCAGAATGGACAGTGCTAAGCGAAATGGACCAGGGCTCTTACTCCAGTCCAGGCAAGGCAGCTCTATGGGAGAGTGTGGCGCCCTTGGCACCTGCACAGTTGCCTCTTGCTGCTTGCACTTTCAAGGACAACCTGTATCCAGGTTTTCCCAAAGCGGCTTTAACCCAAGCAGGGACCTTCCACAGGGTTTCCTCCGCACACTTAATGGCTGCTGGGACTTTTGTGCAGAAGACTGTAGACAAGGATCTGTGTGGCACAGCCTCCAAGGCTTGCTGACCCAGTGCTGTCCCACCAAGCATGCTTGACATACACTCACTTGTGCCCAGGCCTCAGCTTGGGCCCTGCATACAACTCTGCATTGTTGTCAACGACGGGCATGAGGACTGGCAACATGAGTGGATTTGCACCTTTGGTTTTAGAGTGGTCTCACAGTCAAGGTTATTCAAGGCAGGGCTTGTGAGCAAATCAAGAGGACACCAGGTTCTTTTTCAAAGTCTCCTCTCAGCAGCAGCTCACATGCAATAACAATACATCCTTCTCCATTTATGGGGACTCCCACCCCCAATATGTTTTCTGCAAAACCGACAGAGGATATGCTCGTTTGTCCCCATTTATTTGTTGCAGTCTCTCTTCGGACTTGCGTGTCCTCACACATGCGCTGGGAGACTGCTGTCTTCTGGGTCTGCAGGATGACCCAGATTGTGCCCAGGCCGCGGCATCCATCAAGACTGCTGGGAAATTGAATTAACTTTGGCCAGCACTCTCCCTGCAGGTCCAGAGAGGCCTGGCCTTCCATCGCCCATGAAGGAAATCTCTTCGGAAGTTTCTGCCCAGCTCGCCTCCACTTATCGAAACTAAATTTCACGAAGTTAATCGGGCAGAGAATGCGAAGGACGAGGACATTAGAGATCAAATTAGTGCAGCCGAATCGCCGTTTTCTGACCGAGCAGACCATTAGGGATGGTCAGAATTAATTAGCTCTCCCTTAGCGGAACTCCGGAGGGGGTGGGCAATCCGGGCAGGAGGACAGGCAGGAGGAGGATGTGATGTGACTATCTGGAGACGTATGACAAAAAGACCCCGTTCCTGGACAAATCTTCTGTTCTAAGAAATATGTATGGGCTTGGAAAAGAGGACGTGAGGAAAGGAAGCGGCCACAAAGCCCCATTATTACCCCTCTCCTGCTCCTGACGCCACAGGGTGGAGTGCTCGTTTGCCGAGAAAGATGTTTTCTCAGCCCACTTAAACACTTTTTGCACAAGTAAACTAGGAGGCAGCTAAACATCGCGTGCAACACCAGTAATCCACGACGGATCCAGGCCTTACTCTGTTCTTTTCCTGTGTCAGACCTCATGGTTAGGCAAGCAAAGTTTTAGCTGCCTTCTGACGCTGTCTTAGTTTTGCCCCATTGCTGATATGGTGAGGAAATTCCAGGAAGGCTTCTTGGCAGTTCTTGTGTGCATGGATTTGAACGGAAGGAGCCTGTTTTGTAGGCTAGGCGTGTGGAGCATAAACCAGAGCTGGTCCAGCAGGACTTCCAATCTGCTGGCAGAAAGGAGAGCGCCTCCTTTTGGCCTCGAAGCAGTGTCCTCACCTCCTCTTTTGCATTTATCCTTTGTTTATCATTGCTCACTGGGCTTCTCTTGACCTCACATCCTCTACAAAATGATGGACTGCTATTTTTTGTCACTTCACCTTCCATATGCAGCAGACACTCCTGTGCTTGTACAACAAATCTGTGCATTTGGATTTGAAGAGGGAGGCGGCGGGAGTCTAGGTTTGGTCTGTTGTCCCAACAGCTTTGTTCTTGCCAGCGCCACTTCCAGCTGGGCCTGATCTGATTCCAGAGTGCTCCTGAGCAGATGCGGTGAGTCACCCCAACAGAGCCCTCATTTCCACCAAGAATTGGCACGGAGCATCCCTTTCTGCACCCCTTCCATTCATGACATCTGAACACACAAAGACGTGGCTATCATCATGAGCACGGCAGTTTTTCCTCTTGAATGAATACAGTACATAGCTCTATGGGTTGTTGTTTTTTGTTGTGTGTGTGTGTGTGTGTGTGTGTATGTGTGTGTGTGTGTGTGTGTGTGCGTGTGCGTGTGCGTGTGCGTGTGTGTGCGCGCGTATGTATGTATGTATGTATGTATAAAGTCCTGGGTTCACTTCCTGGCAGATGCATTGTTTAGCAGCCCATTGATTGTCCAGTCAGGATAGACACACTGCTACAGATTATCAATGTGGACATCTTCCCCTCGCTGGACAACTTTACACGGATGCATTTTTGAAATTAATTTGGTCGGACCAATCTTTCTGATCCTTTGCTGAAGGCTAAATAAACACAATTAAAATATTCTTAGTTTCCAATCTGCTTTGTTCAGTTCATTAAGTGTCAGCGGTGGGGCTTCCGGGCCTCCTGCACTTAGTTAAGGAGGGGGAAAAAAAGTCAAGGGGTATATTAGAGAAACACGATGCTTTGTCACTAATTACACCTGGGGGGAAATCTCATTAGATATTCATTTGCTTTCCAGAGTTTAAAACAAATCTAATGAGCTGGGCTAACAATGGAACGATCCTCTTGGTTGTCCATTCATATATCAAAGCCGGAGGGAAGGTGAGCAGCCTTCTTGGAATGGGATGCCGCCCTGCTAGAGAGAGGGAGTTGGCCAGCCTGCTTTGTCCTGGGGGGCTGCAAGACTGAGAAGGACAGAAGGGAAGCTTTGATGTTCTTTTCTGCGCTCCCAGAACCACCTTGCATACTGGTCTGATGGGTTCTGCAGTGGTGGAGGGAAAAGGGAGGCCCTCTGGGGTCAGACCTGCAGCATGTAGCCAGAGAGAAAGGCCAGAGGCATGTTTGCCGTCCTGGTCAGGCAAAAGTCAAGGTCCAGAAGAACACAAATAAGGCAGCCACGTGGTCCTTCTCCTGGTCCAGTGGCCATATATACACACACACACACACACACACACACACACACACACACACACACACACACACACACACACACACACACACACACACACACAACAAAAAACAACAACCCATAGAGCTATGTACTGTATTCATTCAAGAGGAAAAACTGCCATGCTTGTGATGATACATGCTTGTGTCTTTGTGTGTTCAGATGGCCAGTTCCAAAAAGGGGCAGCCTGGGAAAAGGTGAGGTGATGGAGTTTGTGTAACTATCCTAGCAACAAGTTGCTTAAACTGAGGAACGCAACCCGAAGCAACAGTTCTAGAGGGCTACCCAGGCCCCACTGAGGCCCCAGATCCGTCAGCCTTCTGGGCAGATGAACAGCAGCAATGCAGGAAGGAATGCAGCTTCGAGACTTCGCCAGCAGGAGTAATGATGTCATCAGCAGGAGCGCTCAGGTGTTGCCTCTGAAACTGTTTCCAAAGGACCTTAGTGGAGAAGAAGGTGCAGGCTCAGCAGGAGGCAAACTAAGAAATTTGCCTGGGGCTTATGTTAATATCTCTTCTAGGCTATTGCCTTTCCTAGGGCTGCCTGAGAAACTGAATACAGCTCGTATTATATTAATAATGCAATCCTGTACATGCCCATTTGGAAGTAAGTCCCATTATGTGGGACTGTAGATTAAGGTCACAATCCTATGCAAATTTACCTGGGAGTCAGTCCTATTGAATACAGTTGGTCTTTCTTCTGAGTAACCATGCATAACCTAGCACTCTAACAGCCCAATCCTCTGTAAATTTCCGGTGCCAGAAGGAGTGTTCCGGCGCCGGAAGAGTTTGCAAATGTGCCGTAAGGCATGTTTGCACCTCCTTGGGAGTAAGGGAGGCCGGCGCAAGGCTGGCCTCCCCCCCTCTGGCGACGGACCCGTCTGCAGCTGGCAGTGGATGGTAAGTCTCACACCGCTGCCCGCAGGGGCGGTCCAGCCGCCTGAGGGAGGGTGGCCATTGGCCCCGCCGGCCTAGGAGGGGGTGGGGGATGGCTGTCGGCCATATCCTGGCCCCCGCTAGGCGCCGGAGCTTTACAGGGCCTCCTCTTACTTCCGCCAGTAAAATAGCTGGCGGAAATCCGAGGAGGCTGATCCGGGCGGCCAGCCATTACACTCGGGGAAGGAGACGAGTGTCTCCTTCCCCGAGTAGACCTCCCACCCTGCAGCCACGCTGGCTGCTGGTGCACAGGATCCAGCAGACGGCCATGGGCCGCCGGCCGGATCTTAGGTAGGATTGGGTTGTAATATTATACATTATTTATCTGGGATATTTTTAAATCACATTTTTCAAGTTTTAGACATTTGTTTTAAACTATTGCAAACCACTTCAAGGGCTTAGGATGAAATGAGCCAGATCTTGAAATGAAGTATGGTAAGTTTCAAGGTAGGAATTAGTGACAGGAGAAAAAGAAATCAGCCCAATCCTAACTAAATTCCCCCGTACAGATGCAGCGATGCCAGCACGGGCTATGTTGTACCCCACAAGAGAATTTAACAGGCGGGAGATCTCCTTGACATTTGTCCCCTTGCCCCGGGGAAATCCCTAGCCGCTGCTATAGGTCAACCTGGCCCTGCACCAGCAATATTGCTGGCACAAGTTTGAGTTGATCTGTGTTGGCAGATCAGGCCCGGGCATGGGGATAGGATTTGGCTCTGGTCTTCCCGCCAGCGTGGCAGGAAGCTGTCGCAAAAAAATAATAATCCTCCAGGGGTGGCACATTTTAACAGACACCCATGTGGCTATTTTAATGTGCCAGTCAGCACCTTGCAATAATGCAAAACCACACCAGAAGGCTGCGCATGCAGCAGTGCATGCAGCATCGTTTCAGCCGTTCACAGGCGCCTCCGGCATGCATGAGGCCCTGCCGCTCTGCAAGTGCTTCTCTTTAGCTTTCCCACCCCCTTCCCTGGTGCAAACAGTAAGCAGGGAAAGAGACCGTGAGGTTGAAGTTCATGCATCTCTCTCGGGGTGGATGTAAAATGGCACGCTGAGACAGCTTTACTGCCTCTCCCTGGCAGAGGCTGTGAATCCAACCCCAGAATAATGTTGTGGGAATGATCACATGAAGGCAGAATATATGGGCCTCCCTGATAATTGGGGACAACCTGGCAATGGAGGCAGGAGGTGCTGGTCCCAATCCCTTTTCACTCCAATCCACTGACGAAGCAGATGCGACTGTCAGCTCATGGCTGCCGGCAGGGAGAATCTCAGTCACGCAGCCATGCTGCTCGCTCGAAACACAGTTGTGAGTAGAACGGTGGAAAGCAGACTTTCTTCCTCAGAAGGCAAATGAAAGTCAGAAAATGTGGTACGCAGGGGGCAGAGCTGGAGGGCATGAAGGGGAAGGCTGGTGCCCACCTCCCTACCTGCCCGCTCTCTTAGAAGGTTAGCAGAACTGCAGCTGCAAATGAGGAGGGCAGCTTCACAAAGGCTCCGTGTTTTGGAGGAGATTCCTCAAAGGTGGAAGGCGGCCAACCTCCTACCATTATTCGCTGAACGACCCAGACACATCCCAGGGCCTTGCGAACAAGTTCGTTTTCCCTTCAGGTGAAGGGAAGCCTCAGAAAACATTTTCACAGATTAAAGGTGGCATGTTGAGAAAAGCACAGCTTGACCAAAGGTAGCCAGTGCGCTTTCCGGAAAGGCCCTTTTCTGCCTGCCTGACTTTGGGAATGTCTCTTTCTCGGAGCTCGCAGGCCTTGTCAGTGGCGGCAAGAGGCGAAATGGCAGCCCTGGAGGGGCCTGGATCTTCAAGAGGGCACTTGCTTGGCCTGGTCCCGCATCGGAGGTTAACCTCTAAAGGTGGGGAGGGGTTGGTGCGCAGGCTGAATGTGGGCTGGAGGGAAGGAGGAGAGTAAGCAAAGGGGAGGCGTGAGCAGCGGCCTCTGGAGAGGAGAGGTAATAAAGGGACTTGGCCCCAGTTGCAGTAGGCAAAAAATGGGGCTGGAAAGGGAGAATGCCAAGCAGAGGCTGCAGCTGGGAGGAGAAATGGGGGGCTCATCGTTCTGAGCCAGTGGATGCGCTCACCGTTCATCAGGGAGAGCAAAAGCACACATCTCAGCCCATGACTGCTGCTTGCAAAACCAAAGTGGCAGCCACTTGGGTGGCACAACCAAAGGGTGGGAGTTCCCCTCCGGTGCAGTGCTTTGAGACTTCCTCTTGCAGGGGACATCCCCTTCCCCATCGTCCTACACCGGGGAACAGAGTAGGCGCACACGGGGAAGGGGCAGACGACTGGTGCTCTCTTTCATGACTACAGCCTGTGCCTACTGTATGCTTTTTAATGATGTTTGGTGGACAGGTGGGTGACCTCTGAATTTTGTGCCTCTTCAATCCATGGGACCATGCTTTGAGCCGTGCCCTGCTTCTCTTGAGAAAAGGCACTCTTCACATGCCCAAGAGTGCTGTCATCTTTATTATTGCTTAGCCCGGACTTGGTGAATATTGGCTGTCAGCCTATTTTTGGGAAGCCTCCAAAGACCTCGGCCCCCACCTCCAGTATCATTCTCCGAGTCCCTAAAGCTTCCAGCAATGAAAAGTTCCATGTGCTGTTTCTGTTCTCTCCTTCTAACTCCTCGATCTTCTTCGAAGCTAATTAATGGTGCTGGTGAAATTATGTTTTACCACTGCTAACGAGCGCTTAGTCTGCTTCAGCTGCTCACAACTGAACCCCAGTGAAACTATAATTAACGAAGCGCAGGGTAGCTCCATCTTCTGGCTTAGGTACATCACCCTTGGCTCTCGCCACCACCCTTTTCTGGGTCGGGGGGGAGGCAAAGGGCTCAAGCTTCTAAATAACGAGGTCTTTGAAAAAAAATCAAACACGAGAAGCCATGAAATATTTGGAGGGCCCAGTGCGGTGGGCACATCAATCGCTGCCTTGTAAGATCTAAAAGGAAGCTTTGAGAGCTCTTGGGGCACAAAGGTTTTTTCACTGCTAATTTCCCAGACCAGGGCTGGATTAATCACGCTGCTAAGCAGGCTGTAGAGCCAAGGCCGAGTCAACCCAGGCCCCCAGGTGTGGTGCTTCTCTTTTGGTGCTGATCACCGATGCACACCTGCTTCCAGAAGGGACATCCGGGTGCCAGCCAGTCCTCCCCACACCCTCCGGTGCAGTCTTTGGGGCTCTTGCTGTCTTTGGAAGCCCCCCTCCTTGTCTGTGGAGCTGCCTTATTGCAGTCATAAAAATAACAAGGTCCCTACAGACCCTTTTATAAAGAACAATTTAGAGCCAGGAGTAAGTGTTGAGGGATCAAGATGAAAATAGGAGGCAGGAGTGCTAATGTGATATACAAGTGTGATTCAAGCACTATATTGATGCGGGAGGGTTGTGGGTCTCGGGAGAGTGGGAGGCAGCTAGAATTTGTTGTGCTTCCTCCGAAATAGCCTTGCCTGGATAACGGGGCCACAGAGAGCTGCTGGGGACCTGTGCGGCAGCGGCAGCGGCCAGTTGAAGCTGCGGCAGGTCAAATGCGCTTCCCCCTTGTAATAGCACAGGCGGACTATAAAGCAGCTGTCCGCCTCTCCTGAGGCCGCCAGTAGCTGCATTGGGCTGAACCACGTAAGGAAGTGAGAAGGGCCCAGCTGCTGAATCAGGGCCAAGCGGGGTCCGGTCAGCCCAGCGGCTTCTTTCCAGCAATGACCAAGTCAATGCTCCAAGGGGAAGCATGCAAGGAGGGCAATGAAGAGCACCCCCTGCTGGGTGGGCACAGAGGCACTTCTTGAAGCTGTGCTCTTCTTATATTTCACAAGGGGGAGAGCTCAAGGGTTTCTCTTCACCCATGCAGCAGACTGTATTTTCCAGTGGCTCTTTGCTGGTTTCTTTGTCATCTTTTTTAGGGGTCTCCTGACACCTATGGAGACAGGAGACCATTTATTTAGCTATGTAAACCACTTCTGAATTTTTTTGTTTTTGGAAAAGTGGTGTGTCAATCGACCTAGTCATGATAGCGAAGGCAGCAGCCCTCCCTGTTGTTTGCCCTGAGCCCAGGGGCTCCACATAACCTTCTTGACTTACAGCCAGGACTAGACCTGTTCTCTTTCTCCATGGATTTGTCCAATACCCCTTGAAAGCCGTCTGAGCTAGTAGCCACCACCATATCATGTGGCAATGAATTCCATGGACTAATGATGCGCAGTACAAAGAAGTCCTTCCTTTTGCCTGCCCTAAATCTCCCATCAAAGTTTCACTGAATGACCCAGCCCAGTTCTAGTATGGTGTTGCACGACTGGAGAACAACCAGATGTTCTTGGCACACAGAGAACGATTGGTCAGCACTTGTTTTTTTTCCTCAAGGGACAGAATCATGAACATATACGGCGATCCTTTGGATTGGTGAGCAAGAGCTGCTGCGTGGCAACAAACCCCCTTAAGTGGGAGGGAAGCCTTGCAAACTTGCACTGCTGCCTTTTTGCACCCTGCCTGGCACTCTGGTGGCAGGGCAAGGCCTGAAATTCTTCCTCCCTCACAGTCCAGAATGGGGGCAAGTGGGGGCCCCAAATGGGGGGCCCTTTCCTCTGACTTCCACTGAGGTGTGCTGGATGCCAAGGTTTGCCTGGCAAAGCAAAGCTCACATGGGTGGCAGAGCCTCTTTCCAGGTGGGAGACAGACAGAGCACCGGCTGCTGCACGGAACGGGTGCAAAGTGCTTGCCATTTCTTCCTGGGAGTAATTTTAGCTACAGCAAACTCTGGGGGCGGGGGGGGCACATCTCCAGGCAATCTTTCTTTGGAAAATGCAGACCAAACAACAGATCATGTAGCAGTTTTGCTGCTCTGCACTGGGTCAGAAGCTCCCCCAAAAGCCAGGCCAGGTCTTGGGTGCAAAGCAACCCCCCCTTCCTCCCCAGGTTTGCCTTTTGGAGTCAGTAGAATAGATGAGTTGTACTATTACTAATAATAGCTACTAATAGTTGTTATAAATAGGACCACAGAGCTCTGTCCTATCATTTGTGCAAAAGGGAGGGATTTTGTGTGGCACTTGCCGGAGCCTGAGTTGACAGCCAGACAAAATGTCTCCTGTACACCCTGACCACAAGCCAAGAGAGGCTGTCCCAGCGCGATCCAGGGGGCTTAAGCACACCTGTTCTGGATCGTGCCCTTTCCCTGTTTTCTAGGGACTCTGCCTATGCAGCTCCTTGTAATCAAAGATCATTTAATTTCTTCTCCGATTGTTGTCTCCCAAGACTTGTCTTTTAACAAGTCTCTAACTCGATTTCGCTCTTGTTCCCGGGTGGCCTCTGTAGGTTTTAATTACTTTTCGAAGGTTGGTGCCTTGTAAACGCGGGACAGCAGCCGCTCCGTTAAAGATCGCAGCGTGTTCCTCTAATCGGTTTCCCATTAAAAGCCGGGGGTGGGGTGCCCATCAACATGACTTATGGTGCATGTACGTGTGTGTGTGTGGGGGGGGGAGAGAAGCACAGTAACCCAATATCTTTAATTGAAGCAAATTAAACATCATGTCCTTCTGTTAGAGATGTATCCAAACAACAATGAAGAGTTTTATTTCTGCTTTCATTTCATTTCAGACCAGCCAAACAAACTGTGGACTGGAAAGCACCCATGTGGAATTATTTTGCCCCATGAAGGTGTTCCATGTATAGGGTTAATTGGAACTCTGCATCCCAATTTAGGAGCCTCCTAATCAGATTGCTGGGAAAGGAGCTCATGAAGAAGATGCAGACACTGTCCAATAGGTGCCTGTGACATGAGTCCGGCAACCATGCTGTTGTAGGGGCAGGGATGTAAAGAGATGCCACGGGAGGACGTATGTCCAAGGAATCTCTGGACTTCTAGCGGTTGTGCAGAAAAGGGGCATGGCACCTGACAGCATTAGGCCGCTGGTCCTATGAGACTTACAGTCTAAAATCTGACACAAAGGAAGTGGCAGAGGAAGGGGAGGGAAGTGATGGGGTAATAAACAGAGAAAGAATGTACAGTTCTTTCAGTTCTGTGTCCTTGAGATTAGTTACAGTAGGATGGAAAGACTAAGTGGGACTCTTGTGAACAGAAAATGCATCCATTTTCCTTTTGTCCTCACATTCAACAACCCTGTGAGGCTGAGAGATAGTGACTGGCCCAAGGTCACCCAGGAAGCTTCATGGCTGACCGGGGATTTGAACCTGGATCTTCCAGGTCTAAGTCCAACTCCTGAACCACTACACCATCCTGGCTCTCAAGTAGAAGATATTCCAAAATGTCACAAGGCCTGTGTGGATTTGCCACAGTAGAAAATAGCCAGCCCTGGCGTTCGGATGGAGTGACCCACCCTGGGTAGCTGGAGAGGAGAAGAGACTGTTTCTGAACATGTACAGAATTGTTGGACGTGGAGGCTGTGGCTTCCAGGAAGACAGGAATATCTGCACTTTCTTTTTGAAAAGAAAGCACCAAAGACATCAAGTCCTGGATTCTGCTGGTGGGCCTTGACTCTTGGCGCAGGCAGGGTGGCTGCTGTCTCCTTTCTCCTCTGCAGCTCGCCAGGTGGAGGAGCTGAGCACTTGCTGGACAGCCTTGCCAGGCCCATTCACAACATCGGGCCAGCTGGGCCTCCACGGGCTTGGGATCTCACTTCTTTCTAACCACGGACCTACAATGAGCCTGGCTGAGCCATCATAACGTGCCCACGCTCTTTTCCCTTGTTTGCCATGAAAGACGCAGTTGGCTTTTATGGCTGCTATCAATGGCTCCTTGTTAAAAGACTGTGTTACAGTCTCCCAAGAGCAAATGAGGTCCCTCTAGGCTTACGAGACATGTGAGAGAAGTGTGGTGGCTGCACAAGACCAACGGGGCTTGTGAGCAGGAGGAACAGTGAGATCCAAAATATCCCGAATCCACTGGGAATAATTCTTGGCATCCTTGTGGTCTGTTTTCCAACCTCTGTTGCTCCAACCGTGTTTCCACCCAAAACTTCCACCATTAAGTATGGCACCTTGAAGAATTATGCTGTTTTCATTTCATGTAGGTTTAAACATGTTATCACTAAAGTCTTGGCTTGCTTATTTTATATATAGTTCGTCTTCTATAAAAATGCCTGTCCACCTCCTGACTGTTTCACCTACATGGGCAGGAGCAGGACTCTCCGAAAACTGAGTGGGCTATTCAGGGGAGTCTGTGGTTTTTCACAAATGCCACTTTGCCCTAGGAACAGCAGTATGGCAAAGACTCGCTCAGGGCACAGTCGAAGGCCACTGGGACAGCTGTGTTCCCCCGCACACTGTCTCCTGTTTTTCGTATTTGCACATTCCAACCTCTAAATGTGCAGCTGCGCCATGGGCACAACATTCAAAACACTCGCTGGCATTTGAATGCATCCTGCCTCTGTTGCCTACACCGTCTTCATCAGGTGCTTGAGAGGCCTTGTCTTCAGCGCAACGACATCAGCGCCAGTGTAAGTCTGGATGTTTACCCAGAAGCAAGTTCCACTGACTCCAAGCATGCATGGGATTGCAGCCTTAAAGTCACTCTCTTCTGGGGAATGTCTCCTGCTTTGTACTCTGCACTCATCCCTCATGCCCTGGACTGTAAGAGGGAAGGAGGGGCCACACAAAAAACTACTCCTCAGGTCCGCTTAGTCAAAATGTGGCTGTTCGTGGCTTGGCTCCGAGTGCCTCCAGGCCAGGTGTTCCTTTGACCGGCCTGTGCCCTAGCCTGTGCAGCAATGCAATGCTGTGGCCAACCCCAGCAGTAGTGGATGGAGACCGACTCATTGCCACTGACTGAGGCAGCAGCCCTGTCACTCGTGACCGTGTGGGCAGCTGCCTGGGAGGATGGCACATGGAAGGGCTGCAGGAGAGCTGCAGCCGTGGTTCGAATGCTGGTATGACTTTGATGGTTCTGCTGCTGAGAGACAGCAGAGGGCGAAGGCGAGACAGGCAGCCTGGGACCTCCGTGCTCCTGAAAGCCATCTACATCCGAGCCTGGGTGTTTTCCAGAAACAAAGTCCAAAACGTTTTAGCTAAACATAATGACCAATGGTGGGTCTTCGGAACAAGAATTCTGGGGGTCTTTCCAAAGAGGAGCTGGGACATTTGTTGCCCTAGAAGACAAACCTGGAATGAACAACCGGCATCGCGCCTGACTTCTGGTCAGGTTTTTACTCATCTGGCTTTTAAGAAACAATTATTTCCAGAAAGACACGTGCTTTGCTTTCTCTCCAACTCTGCCACTTCTCATTAACTCAAACGGCATTTCAGGCAAGCAAGGGCCCCCTTCGAAAATACTCTGGGTAACTTAATAGGACCCTGTCTGAAAAAGCCAATCCCTGCCCAGGATTCCAGAGCAAAACACAGAGCTGTGGCTGGGTCGAGGGAAACTGCCGCGTCTGCAGCTGGGTCTGTCTGCGTTTCCCATTATGATGGAAGCAGCTCCGTCCCTGACTGTCTCCTCTTGCTGACCACCGGCTGACCCAAGAGGTGGTTGGACTGTCTGTGTTGAGAAGGGTGACTTCCAGAGCAGTCTGAGGGAACTGTGCTGGCGTGACCCGTCTGTCTCTCCCCACCGTCCTACACATCTCTTTGTGGCTCCTGGTGGTCGCCGCCATGCTAAACCTGGCCACCACGTTTCCTGCCCATGCACAACGATGATGATTGGGAGGGCCAAGGCAGGTATTCAAAAGGCTGTCAAGTTCTGCTAAAACCTGAACCCTGAACCTGCCTGCTGGCTGGCGCCCCCTTGTGGTGTCCCAGTCAAGGCTGCAGAGTGGAAGGCAAAAGGAGTCTTTCCCCCTGTCCAGTTGCAGCACCAGCTGTGCTAGCTGTATCTCATGTGGCTGTATCTCGTCTAACTCCTTGAAAATTGGCTCCATTGCCTTTTTTGCCTTCTTTGCAGGAGGGGAAAGGAAAGCAGATGTTTGCCATGGAGTTATTTGAGCTGGGTCTGGCTGGCCTTCAGTGACTTCACTTAGGAATAGTGGAATCCTGCCAATAGACCCCCCTCCCCTGGAATACTTCATACCAAGTGGCAGGCGTCTGCTCCATGCCTCCTCCTCCTACACCTCAGGCCCCCGTTCCTGGAGGAGAGATTTCTGAGCATGTTTCAATTCAGAATTCAGCAATGCCAGGCACTCGAGTGCTGCCCTCCAAGCAGGCTTGGGAGGCAAATGGAAGTCATCGGCTGAAGCTGAAGGGTTCTTCGCCGCCGGAAAGGGCTGCCCTTCAGTAATTAAGGCAAAGCGCACAGAGGGGCCTCGCTGTGCTCCTCTGTTTCCAGGCCCCCGTCCTCCTGGGGCTGGGCCGTTCGCTTCTCGCCTGCAGTGGCTCGCTGCCTCCGCTGTAGGACATCAAGCAGTTTATTACAGTAATTTATCACCCCATAAATGTGGCTCTCTTGTATTACCAGATAATTCGGAAAGAAATATGTTTGAAAAATTAAAAATGCAGCCGGTGTGTGCACCGTCAGGTCTGCGGGGACGTGTTTCTGCAACCACTGTAACTGCCTGGGTACTTTTAATACCGCTGCCTTCAATTATTTAAAGGATTATGATTTCTTTTTTACTCTTCTCCGAGCTTCGACAGCCATAAATAAAATATAAGGGTTGGCTTGTGCTGGGGTCCCAGTAAAGCACTCCCATTACTGATACTTAAGGGGACTCCAGGAAGGGACAAGGGCTGGAGAGTCTTGGTTATGCCAGAGTCCCTGGACTCTGCTTTGGAAGGAATGGAGAAGCCTGTTCCCTTCTCCTCCAGCTTCAAGGCTGGTCGTCCTGCCCCTTGGTCCTCTTCTGCCATGATGCTGGCTTGTATGTGTGTCATTGTCCCCCGCCCCAGTCCTTTCCTTCCCCTGCTGCTTTACTGAGAGGGCCAGGACTGGGAGAGACGAGACCGCTCTGCCAGCCAGGTACACAGTGGAGCAGGCCGCTTGGGCCACTGTCCGTGTTTGGTAGAGAACAGGTATTCTTGCCCTGCTGCTTGGCTCATCCCTACAGCTGCTCAGAGCACGATGGCCATTCACGTGATAGGATCATCTGTGGCTCCCTGCAAGGACAGCGAGAGGATCCTGGACAGTGCCCACCTTCCTCTCTGCTTGCTGGGCTGAGAGGCACTTGTTGGGAGGGGGACCTACCTGAGAGAGACCTGCCAGGCCCCCTCTCTGCTTCATTTGGGGAGTTCAACAGTCACCCTGGTGCAGACCACGTCCATCTATGTTGCTGCCCAATGGCTGGGTTTCTTTTCTGTCTCTGATAAAATGCTGTAAACTGATCTCGTGACAGCTTGAGTGCCTCACCTTGAGTCCCTACAGGCAGAGAGGCGCTTGGCAGGGGCTTTTCAACAAAGAAGCTAACTGGCTCCCCCCACCTCCCTTTTCTAAGAAGCAACCGCAAGCCTTGGCAGGCGAGAGAAACAGTGAGTCATGCCTTGGTGGTGTTGAGATAAGCCGGGACTTGGGAGAGCTTTGTGGGTGCAGAAACCTCAGGGTTTTTTGCTTTTTTTGTTGTTGTTGTTGCTGCCGTTGCCACCACCTCTTTCTGGAGCGAACTGCAGAGAGGAGCAGGCCCTGAGGACTCCCAGCATGCACTTCTTCTGGCGAGAAAAGGAGCTGCACAGCCTGAATGTCTCCATCCCACACGCCACTGAGGTCCTGCTAGGCCCAGGCGAGAGGGCTTTCTGAGTCACTGCACCAGGGAAGAGAATCAGGGGATTCCCATGCCAAACTGGACCCAGCAATACTTGTACTGAATTGTGCTTAGACCTGATTTGGAACTTCAAGGGCCGGCAATGATGTGGTGGTATCAGCAATGAGATCAGCTGGGCCTTGAAAGAGGAGGATAAGCCAATAGTTGGGATGGCTATGTGGAACCTCCAAATTCAGAGGCAGTCTACCTCTGAATGCCAGTTGCTGGGGAGCAGGTTCCTGGACTAGATGGACCCACTTTGATCTGACTAGGCAAGGCTCTTCTAATGCTGTTCAGTGATGTAGACTTAAGTCTATAGTAAAAGGTAAAGGTGACCTCTGACAATTAAGTCCAGTCGTGTCTGACTCTATGGTGTGGTGCTCATTCCCATTTCAAAGCCGAAGAGCCAGCGTTGTCCGAAGACGCCTCCGTGGTCATGTGGCCGGCATGACTCTCCTTGCCGCAGCGCGTACCATGCGGCTGGAACCCAGAGCGCTATTGACTCGGACTCAAATCCGGCATCAATGACTTACCTGGGACTTGACTCGGCGATTGTAAAAGACTTGAAAGACTCGACTTGAGACTTGGAACCTTTTACAACAAGTCGAATTTTATTCAAGTTTAAACCTGTTTTCCCCATTAAATAGATAGGGACTCGCAACTTGCAACCAAAGACTCGGGACTTGAGGGCAAAGACTTGGGACTTGACTTGAGACTTGGACCCAGAGACTTGGGACTTGACTCGACACTTGGAGTCAAGCCCGAGCTACACTGTACACGTTTGCGTTGCGTTTGCATTCCGTGTGCTTCTGGTGTCCTGCCCCCAGGTCAAACAATGGGCTCTGATTGGCCAAACGTAGCGCGACTGCAGCAAAAGTCAAGCTGGACGTGACTTTTGCTGCATCTGCGCTACATCCGGCCAATCAGAGCTGTTGTTTGACCTGGGGGCGAGACACCAGACACACACGGAATGCGAATGCAATGCGAACGCGAACAGTGTAGCTTCGGCTTCAGAGACTTAATCCACATCCCTGGCTATTAATGGTTTGGTGGCTATCTGCCATGACAACTTTAATGGAACTGCTATGTCAAGGGTCAGTCTATCTCCAGGTACTACAAGCCAGGGCAAACTAGATCGTCCCTTTAATTCTTGTCCTGTTGTGGACTTCCAGGAGGCATCTGGCTGACCACTGTTGGAAACTGGATCCTGGGCTAGAGGAACTGTGGTCCGTGATCTAGCAGGGTGGTTCTCTCATGCTCTCTTAGGAATGCTGGTGCCCCCTTGTGGTGAGTGACTGCAGAGCGGAGGGCAAAAGGGGCAGGCCTGTCTTAGTCAAGGCCCACTCTGGTTCCACCCCCTAGTAGCTCACTGCATCTCCCCAGCCGGACCTGTCCATCAGGGCTGGTGCATCCATGAAGCGAACTGAGGTGATTGCCTCAGGCAGCAGATTGCTGGGGGCCACCCATCTCTGTCCACCTCCACTGTGCTGCCTCCTCCTTCCACTCCCTGGATTGGAAAAAGAGGGCAGAGAGGAAGAGGAAATGTGGAGGGGAGGAGAGTACTGAGCTGGAACACTGGAGGTAAGGGAAGCAGAGGCTGGCGCATCATTGGGTAAGGGGGGGCACATTTGGCAGGCCGCCTCAGGAGCTCTTGGGCTGGCCCTGCTGTCCAGAAATGTTTCCAAGGCTGGACAGGAGCAACAAGAGAACCCTACTAGCTGCTGCTCCTTGCAGGGCATTGCCTCTGCTCTGGGTGGCCATGATCCGCAGCTGTTCTGCGTGTCAAATGCAACCTGCTTTGTGTACTGGGGATGGGAGACGGCTTTGCCCCTCTGCGTTTGGACTTCGCAGAATAAACAAAATACATCTAATTGGGACCATTATTTCACTTTTGACGGGGAAGCCTTTAAGATCAGACAGCAGCTTCTCTGCACTGGTGGAAATCACCGGCCTAATTAGTTCCATTTTCTAACGAAACTCAAAGGCAGCTGATGAAAGGAGCATGTGGCGAGCGGAGAGGCTTCACCTAATACACAGGGAGGGGAGGAGGGGGCCTCCCGGCAGGAGACTGAATTTGGGGAGCCTTTGTCCTTCCAGCCTGGGAAGCTGAGTGCTGGTCTAGTGGCATGGGGGGGGGGATGGACATGGGTCAGGAGGCAGGAGGACAGCAGCTGAATCAAGGCTTGCAGTCCTCCACTTTGGCAGACGAGACCCTCTTGCGGAATCCGACTGTCCAGCATCCTTTTCCAAACCAGGCCAACCAGATGACGCTGGTTCAAAACCAGATGCCGCTGGTATAAATCAACATGACAGACGCCTTTCTGAAGGTGACATCTTCTCCCACCCCCTTGAAGTTCAGAGGTGTAGATAAATCACAGGAAGCTGCTATCCCAGAGTCAGACCTTGGCCCTGTTACTCCTGATTGGCAGCGGCTTCTCCAGGGTTTCAGGCAAAGGAGGCTTCCCAGCCCTGCCTGGAGATACTGCCAGGGTGGAAGCTGGTACCTTCTGCAGGCAGAGCAGGGGTGGCCCTGTTGCTGAGCTGGGGTCCGCTCACCCATCTATAGCTGGATTATATATGGACTTCTTGCTTTGCTTTCCCAGCTAACTGCTGTGGGTAGACCTGTCCTCCTTGCTGAATTATCTCCCATCCCTTCAAGGGATCAGCGGCAGCCAGGTCTCCTAAGCCCAGAAGCTCCACTTTGTCTGCTGGCCAGTCCTTGAGTCCTCCTCATGCCGCCTGCAGCCACCAAAGGAGCTGTGATGGAGCAACGGCTCCCTGCCACCTCCTGAGCTGTTGATGCCACATCTTGGGACAGCTCAGGGGCTCTCAGTACTCTGGTGGTGAGGCACTGCTGGGACTTTTCCAAAGGCCAGTTGCTGGGCTGGCTTCTGCAGATCAGCTCTATCCAGCAAGGAGACCGACGGCCAGACAGAGCTGCATCTGACCCAATGCCAAGCACACAGGCTTGAGTGAGTTCTATCGGTATCAGGCCAATTGGCTCACATGTTCCCTCTGGGATCAGGGCACCCCCAGCTAGTGTACAGTTATTCTGCCACTGCCACATGCTGCACTTCCTGCACACAAATTTCTGTGGATGCCAGTTTGCTTAGCTTGTCCCAAGTTCTTAAAACAACTCCTGTTTCATTTCCTGCTTTGCAGAGACAGTCACATGTCCTTTTGTGTTCCATGGCAGCCCCAGATTTTTAGCCCTGATTTTTAGCCTGAGTTATATGGGAGAAGATCAAGGCGTGCCGCATGCATTTTCACATGTTTTTAAACAAGGTGCTTCTCCTTCCTCTCTTCTCTCTATTTTGGAAGAGAATCGAATACTCAGATCTTGACTGGGGATAGCAGTTCTTCCAAAGATCCCACTTCATTCACCTTTCAAATGGCCCCTGCTTTCAGGGACTGGGGAAGGAAGGTGGCCTTGTGTTTGGGAGCAATTCCTGCGATGCATTACTATAACAGAGTTGAAAACCGTTCCTCTGCTTTACGTTGGGCAATCTGTCAAAAGGTTTCAACCCTTAGGAGAGAGAGGGAAAGAGGAATCATTACAAAATCGGAAAGGAAGAGAAAGCCGATGTGAATTCACTCAGCTTCATACATCATGTCCCAAAGGGGCCTTTAGGCCTCACATCAAGAAAATGTCTTACCTGGATAAGACATGCTTGTGCTTAGAATATCACCGGGGGGAGAGTGCCGGAAATCATGCCCCTCTAATGGGAACTGTTGGGAAATGTTCTCCCTTTCTGGTGTAGCTGCACTAGAAAGGTTTTGCAGGCATTCTTCCCCCGGGGAACTGTGACTGTGAGTGAGTGAGGCTAGAGGTTTTCAACAGAGAATTCCCAGCACCCTTGCCAAAGCACAGCTCCCAAGATTCTTTGGGGCAGCCATGACAGTTAAGCTGGATGCAAGCAGCCCGAGTACATTGTTGCTTTTGCCTTCCGGGTGCCCTTCTGCTTAAACAGCCTTTTGAACGTTTTGCTTTGATGTGAGTGTCCCACTGACCTCAATGGGTCTTACTCCCCAGCAAGTGTGTTTGGGATTGCAACCTGATTTATGCTGTGCACAGCCAAATGTTTGCACTTTTGCACTCAATTTTCTAGGGTCCAAGCACTTGTTCTCCCCCCGCTTCCCCAGGACCCACGACTGCCACCACTACCATGGAGAGCCAGTCACACTTTCTGATGACAAGAGTGGGGATTGGCACTTGATAAGGTGAACTTTTGAGACTGCTGCTGTGGACAGAAAGTGGAAGGCATCTATCCCAAAAGAGAAGGTAAGTAGCCATATTCCCAGGGCCCATCCGGGAATAATTTCTTCTTAAACTTTAAAGAACTTTAAAGAAGTGGCTTCCTAATGCCTCAGCAGGGTGTTGGGAAGCCACTCCAGGAAGCCTGGAGGCGTGGCAGGGAACACAGAAGATCCAGGCACCCACCTTCCGGGCACAGACTTCCTCTGGTGAGTGTGCTGGAGGGAGGGCAGCTGCCGCCTCTCCGTCTTGCAGGCGTGGACTTTTTGAAGGCTGTGCAGCTTCACTGTCACTCCAGACAAGTTTGCCTGACATCTGCTCCTTTTTATAATCAATCTTAAGCCAAATGAATGACTTCGATATTGACATCATCAGCATTGACACTGGCGTCATCGATGCGGTTGCAGGTGGAAAAGACAGGTAACATAACCAGAGGGAATTGGTGTCAGACCTGCTCCTGGGAGCTCTGGTTATATCCGCCGTCGGGTGGCAAAATAAAGAGATTTCCCCTGTATATTTAGTAAATCAACATGACAGCATCATATACAATTGGAGATAATTAGGTGAGCCCCCTTGCTTCATACCTTATGCCTAAAGGGACGGGGAGGTAGAGAAGCTGGTGTCATTAAGGCATTGAGATGACCAGGGAACTGATTGGCTGCTGCTCCTGGGCCTCTTGGACAGGCTCAAAGGCTGCAGCCATCCAGCTGCAGTCCAGTGGCTGGCAGGTGGGGTCAGTGGAGGGAGCCCAGTGCTTGAGCTTGATTGAATCGGGACATACATATAATGGGGGGGGGGGATCAGGGCGTGTTGCTGTGGTAAGGCGCTGGGAAGAAGCGGCTGGTGCATGGAGGCTGGGAGAGTGACTGGCAGGTGCAGCCACAGCAGGGCAGGATTGCCAACTGGTTTTTACCAGCAGGTGCTCCTGTGCTTTTAACAATAGCTCACTCAAGCAGGAGAGAACAGCCATGAACAGCCTCAGCACTGATCCTTCCCGCTTGAGCTGCTGATAAAAGCACAAGAGCAGTCCTGGCTCAGTTTTGGTCAGCAGGCAACCCTTTTTGAGAGCTTGCTCTCTAATGTCCCCCAGCCCCCCAAAGGCCTAGCCTGCGGCTTCCAGACCCCTTGTGTTCGTTCGTTCGTTCGTTCTCTCTCTTTCTGAGAATCTACCAGTCCCAATTATGACTGTGACATTTGTGAACTGTCCCTTCCTGAAGAGTTTTCTTATGCGGCAGCCACCAAGGCAGGAGGCTTCAGCAAGCAGTTCTCCTTCCTCCAGGCAAAGGGGTGGGCGGTGGCCCTTGCAGGATCACTGTTTGCAGGGGACATTCTGAGGGCCCGCCACTGTCATCCCTGCACAGAGTGGCACGACCACTCTGTCTCTTGGCCGAAATGACTCTTGGCCGCAATGTATCATGCTCTGCTGAAGGATTTCCTGTTGACACTTTAGCTGTGTTAAATAATGCCACTGCCGCACACAGCCAGCCTCTTGTGCCACCACAGGAAATGGAAGAATTCGACAAAGCCCCCCTCCCTCCCTCCCCCTCCCCCTCCCCGGCCATGGGGACCAATTTACTCCTCGCTCCATCCCCTCGTCCACTCGCTACACAGCAACATGCTCGCTGCTGGGATGCGCTTCTGTCAGAATCAGAGACACATATGGCAGGACGTAATTACCTGTTTATTCTGCTGCTGATTCAGCAAAAGCAGCCCAGTCCATGCAGCCACTTCACAAGCCCTGCTCCAAAGTGCGAGTCATCCTGGTGGAGTTTGTGCAAACATTAACACAATTGCTGGGGGGTGGGTGGGCAGCTGCAACCAGAGAGAGAGAGAGAGAGAGAGAGAGAGAGAGAGAGAGAGAGAGAGAGAGAGAGAGAGAGAGAGAGAGAGAGAGAGAATGCACTGGCGAGTCCTGCTCGTGTGGCGGGATCCCAAAGGAGGAGGTTGTGGGGTGAGAGGAGCCCAAAGTGGGGAGGGGATGCGCTGGGATCGCAGCAATCTGCTGTGGTTTATCTCCTTCCTGCTGCTCGGCTCTTCTGCCAGGCCTCTGCTTTTCCTTCTGACAACTCCGGCAGTGCTGCTGCGTTTCTTCCCTTCTTCCTGTTGAGTCTCACATCTGCTGGTAACTGCTGTTACCCAGTTCGCACATCAGTGGTGCTCGGTAATTTCTGGACAGTTCTGGGTGACTTATTTATGACAGAGAACTGTAGCCCTTTCTGGGAACAGAAAACGACCGCGAAAGGGCAAGGATGTTTAGTCAGCTCCTGGAGTTTCTGAATGCAGTGACTACGAGCTGGGTCAGTTTTCATTCAATGAGCAAAAAGACCACCCTCTGCCAGGTGGGTGGTGAGAGAGGGGCATGCACTCTTTTAGACACACCCCATCCCCTACTGCAGTGCTCCCTGGCAAGGCCCACCACCACCAGGTTCCGCGACTGACAGGGACCTTGGCCAAGGAATTGCTACCCAGTCTTCGGTTGCAGAAGTGCCTGAACCAAAGGGATGGGGGAACCCAGAGGGATGGGGAGGAAAGCCCTCGCCCTTGGCAGGGGAGCAGAGGACAGGGTGCCCAAGACTTATTTGGAAACATAGCCTGCTGGCCGTTGTGCTCTGAGCGTGGGGTGCCTGCCCACCTTTTCGAAGAAAGCAGATTGTCAGGACCTGGGTGTGCCTTGCTCCAGACTGTCTGCAGAGGGATTGGCAGAAGCTCCCGGAGCCTTTCCCAGCCTTACCTGGACTAAACTTGCTGGGCCCCCTGAGTTACAGCATCTCCCAAAGGAAGCCACCATGGCCAACGCTGCCCACCTCGAAGAACAGGGGTGCGATCCACTTCTGCCCCAGCATCAAAGGACCCTCTCTCCATGTGTGCTTGAGCTCCAAAGCCCCACCAAGGGATTGCAGCCCCAGCACCTAGCAAGGCTGCTGCTGATCCTGTCTCCTGCTCATTTGGTCCCCCTCCACCCCACCCTCAGTCAGCCAAGGGCATTGAAGATGGAGTGCCCATATTTACATCACAAATGAAAAGCAGGTGTTTAAAGACACTCCAGAATTAATTATCTCCAGCGCCAGGCACTTCAGGAGGGGGCGGGGGGGGGGAGGAAAGCAACCTTTGGCTCCTTGTGGAAAAAGAGCCTCCATAGCTCTCCCTGCCTCTTTTTTGGGTGCTCACCTGAAAGGGGAAGGTGGCATGTGCACCCCTGCTACTTCCTCTGACCTGGTGTCCAAGAGCCTCTGGCATTGCTGCCAGGCAACTCCCTCCAGTCTGGCATGGAACCCAGAGTGCTGCCTTCTGCTGAGTTGGCCTCTCTGTCCATCTCCCTCTGAGTTTGTCTGCTCTGGGTGGCAGTAGGTTTCCACACAAGACTCTTTCCCAGCCTTCCTCAAGGATGCTGTCTGAACCTGGGACCTCCTGCATGCCTAGCAGGGATGGCTCTGCCCCCCTGGGCACCAGCATACGGCACCACTGATGGAGGATCAGGTCCAGCCAGTGATTGGGGCCCACTGGCCGTGTGGTGGGTGTGGTGACAGACATGGGAGAACAGCAGCAACCCATGCCTGCCACCACACCCACCACCAAGGAAAGGAGGGTCCACCCTCGCTGAGGGACCCCTTGCGTTGGGACCAGCACCGTGCAGGAAACAGATGCTTCCTTGCTTTCTCTTTGGCCCCTTCTCCCCCTCCAGCTAGTGCCAATTCAAGCCATACTGACTTATGCTCTTGTTTCCACATTATCAGCCCTCTTTTCCCTCCCATTATGCAACTCAGTGCATGCCAGGCAAAAGGCAGCCACTCTGGTGCCCTTCACCTCCCCCCCCCCCGCTGCCTTCATCTGCCACTAACGAACTGCAAACAATCCTGTTCCCTGCCACACTGATGCTCTCAGCATCTCTAGCCCCATTGACAGGGACTGATGGGGGACGGGGGTCAGGAGGGCTTCTGCACCTACACTTTAAGCCCTCTGCTGCAGGGGCTTTGTGTATCCACAGCTCCCCAAATAAACTAGCACTTACTGTATTTATGGTTGATTGGCTCCACTACAAGTCAGCCTCAGCATGTGCCACTAAGTGACTCCAGGCTCTTCCCTGCTCTACCACTGCCTCCACCACTCTCGTCTCTCCTGCCTGGGACTGCGGCAAAGACCACTCCTCTTTTGCTGAAACAATCATATATTCTTCCTGCTTACTCTGACTTCCACTTGCCTCTGTCCTCCGTTGTCTTCCCTGCCTCACATTTTAGACTGGAAGCTCCTCAGGGCAGGGATCTGCCTCTTATACTTTGTAAAGCCCGAGCAGAGATGGTCCTTGTTATCATGGGTTTGACCTTAAATATCCACACAGACACTAAATCCCATCAATTAGCTCAAGAAAAGCTGCCTCAAGTATGCCAAGAACATTACTTTTCTGGGCCCAGAATCCAGGAGGGAGGAGCCATACAGCCCAGTGGTGTGCATTCAGATGGTCCCAGGTTCACTCCTTGACAGCGCTTCAAGGTAGGGCAGAGAAAATAGTCCTTTCTGAAACCTCGGAGAGCTGCTGCCAGCCTGCATCGACGCACTGCGTGAGATGGACCAGTGGTCTCTGACACACTGTGAGGCAGCTTCCTAAGCTTCCAGTGTCAAACCTCTGATGAGAAGGAAGGGCTGCTGCTCTTCTGGGAAGGGAACTGCAGATGCAGAGGAAGAACTTGCACTGCCAGTACTGAGCCAGCGGGCAGCAGCACCAGCTTCTGCGTCCCAGAGAGAAGAGCGAGGAGGTGGGCACAGTGCAGCTTCTGGCTGGGTCAACACTCGTAACATCTGGCTGTGAATGCTGACAGCCTCGGCCAACTCTCTCCACAGAACAGCAGCCAGCACACATGGAGCCAGGGCCAAGCTGTGCATTCCAGAGAAACTTGCCTGAAAAACACTTGGAAGAGGAGGATGGACGTCAGGAAAAAGGAAGGGAGGGGGTTGCATTGTTAAAGGCACAACTGGAGGATCTGGCTTCGATTTAAGGGGGGGGAAGGAACACAATGAAACAAAGGCATGGCTGGAGCTGCCAGGCCTCAGGCCTGCCTTTCTGCAAGACGAGTGAAGAAAATCCAGACTTCAGCACCACTGGAATTGGGAGGAGAGCTCCAGCCCCAGGGAGGCGGCCAGGGAGCTGGACTGAAGCAAAGAGGACAAGGTCTCAGGAGCAGCTGGGGGGCAGAGCCACACGCAAGCCTAGGCCAACCTGAACAGGGCACATGAGGAGGGTAGGCACACTGACCTGGGAGCAAGTCCCATGGAATCCATGCTTTGGAGCAAATGTGGATTAGGCCAGGCTGCAGATGATTTGGTGTCTATGCTCCCTTCTCTCCATGGCCATGGGTCAGAGCATCTGTTTTGCACATACATGCTCTCAGGCTCACCCTCCAGCTGCAACTCCAGCGACAAGAACCTCAGGTATTAGCAAGGCTGGGAAAAGGCCCATCAGGGAGGCCACACTGAGCTGGATGGACTGAGGGCCTGGTTCAGGATAAGGTAGTGTGCATCTGTTCTTAACAAGTGGAAAACAGTAAGAGCCGGTATGAGGGAGGCATGCAGGTTGCACCTCTAGATGTGTGAGTGGAAGGGCCCTCCACTGATTTCACTAGGAATGATGTGTTCCTGGGCAAAGCACAAGTCCAGTGCTGGCATTATGGAGGGGCTGGGGCCCCACCCTCAGTGGCTGCTTTTTCAGAGGCTACAGGGGAGGGGGGCTACGATTGGTCTACAACAATGTGGGGACCCGGGGTTGGGGCTTGTGGGTCCCTTGGCCTGCAATTGGAGCATTCCTCCCCGCTGCAGCGTAGACCTAATCACACCGCCTTCCTTGAGACAGTGACAAGATGTTGTGGGTGAGGTGCTTCAGGCGGTCCGCAGTGCTGGAGAAGCGCTAGGTGCGGTTGCAGCATTCAGGGTCTCCATCTTCGCCACGCAGATTGGATTCAAGTGGAGCATGGTCCTGCAGCAGTCAGAGATGTGTGTTTTTTTTTTGGGGGGGACAGCAGGAAGAGTGGTGGGCAGTTTCAGAATTGGAGGAGGCGTTTGGGGGAAGCAGCAGGCAGAGCCTTTAGCTGGGTGAGGGTCCTGAAAATTCTCCCTGTGCTTCTGCGTCTGGGTGTACTGTTGGGCCTAACCTAAGCCTTTCCCCGCAGCCATTCCGGCAACACCAGGAGCCCAGGCCATTCCCCCATCATTCTTTCCCTCTGCCTCTTCCGGCATGGCCGCTTCCTCTTCCAGATCCCCGCTGTAGAGGATCATTTTTTTGCTTTGTTTTTTGGGTTTTGCCATCAGCGACATGCTCTCATGATGAGCTCTGCAGGCAACTTTCGGGGACCATGTAGCCTGTCGAAGTTGCTTTATCTCCCTGGATACCAGTCCCTCCACAGTTTTGCAGCTGGGGCCTCGCCTCCTGCTTCTCTACAATTCTTTATCTCTTGTGAAACGTGCTCAAGTGTGACCCAGAAGTCTTTCTCAGGGTGTTTTCCACAGTGTTCCTGAGGAGCTTTCTGGGCTCCTCTTTCCTCCACTTCCTTTCACAAAAGTCACATGCTAGCATGCATTCCTTCAGCATTCATGCTTCCTTTGGGTCTCAGCCCTTGCAGAAATCTGAGAAGGCAGCCGCGTGTGGCAACATTCTGTGGAAGCCGCTGCAAGTTGCTCTCCGTGTGTGAGAAGGAGCTTCAAAAAGGAGAACTCGCAGTGGCCCAGAGAAGTCTCTGCAGGGTGCATGCTTCGAGGACTTGGCCGAGTCTTGCTCTTGGCAGCACCTGCTTGTGCTCCATGGGACCCCCGGAGAAAGCGCCACAACCGCCTCAACTTCAGCGGCTGCAGAGAAGGCTCACCACTGAAGAGCACTACGCAGGTCTTCAGGCTGTGCTTTGGTATGGGGGTGGTGGTGGAAAACAACAGTAGGAAAAGCGAAATTTCAGATTCACAAGTTCTCCCCTGACGGAGGGCCAGATACGTTGTTCGGGTGGAGAGAACCACCAAACACCTGTGTTTCAGAGATGAGCACAGAAGTCTCGCTAAGGTATGTTCGAAGTCAGGCCCAACATGACCTCCTGCTGCCATCATCTCCCAATTTTTAAACCTCAGGAGGCAGGCATCTGAACCTCAGGAGAGGAGGCATCTGTATGAAGGCAAGGCCATTCCTTTTTGACAGGCAATCAAGACAGTCCCCAGACTGCACCCACTGTCACCTGACAGCACAAGCAGGCCACAGGGACACTCATGTCAGTAAACAAGCCCAGGCATTGTGTTTCTGCACAACAGCCAAGCCTTATCCCAGTTCTCTTTTCTGTGCTCCTCTTCCAGATGGTCTCTTCTTTTGTTTGATTTATGTCTCCTCTGACATGTTAGTTGGACAAGGAAAGATAGCTGGAGTGATGGAACTGTGTTGCACGACCACCTGCTCCTCAGGGTGGGTTTTCTCCTTGTTCCCAAAGGATTTGTTCAAGTCTTTTTTTACTCCCCACCCAAATCGGCATCCTGTATTATGCAGGCTACCTAATAACAATTTGTGTAGCGCTTTCTGAAGCACGCAGAGCGATTCAGCTGCAGTCTGCAAAACAGCCCTGCAAGGCAAACATTATCCCCCTAGTGCAGCCGGCAAAGACCGAGACTGAGGGGAATGACTTGGCCTAAAAAAAACCACCAACTGAGAATGACAGGAGCACAGCTCTAGTCACTACACTGCTCGCTAATGTTCCAGATAAATAAGACAGAGCAAAATGGGGCTGGTGGCTCGAGCCTCCTCATCACCCTTATCCATCTGTTGCCTCCATTGCAGCGCAATCGCTGCACCGGTGGTGTAAATAGGATAGGATTGCGCTGTTGGCCACACCTAGATTGCAAGCCCAGCGGGGCAGCGACCTCCTTTCCACTCTTGGCGTGTCGCGGCGCCACGTGGGTCAGGTCAGCGCCATCCGGGGTTGTCCTCGCGCCGCGGCTTCTTTTCCGTGTGTTTTATATTACGTCCTTTGCCAGGAAGGGTCGCAGGGCCTCCCTGTTGAGGAGGCTGCTGCGACCCTGCCCCTTCCCGTGAGGAACTTGCTTCTGAGGAGGCGGGCCGGCCGGGTCCGGGACTGCGCTCAGACCGGAGTCGCACCAGGCATCTGGAAGAAGCGGCGGGCTGGGGGAGGGGGAAGCGCCGCGCTCCAACGGCCGCTATGCGCGCCGCCGAGGAAAGGCAGGAAGCGCGCGCCGCCGCGCGAGCCTCAGCCCGATCAGGCCTCGCCCCCTTGGCCAACCCCGCAACCCAGCGTCGCCTCCCCCTCTCCTTGGCGAAGGCGGCGCGTGCTGACTCGCACGGCCGCTTTGGAGGTGGGAGGGAAGTCAGCAGCCAACCAAGGGGAAGAGGCCTGCGTGGCAGCTTGAGCGCGCGGAGGGAGGCGGGAGCGCGCACGCACGGCAGTCGGTCAGTCGTTGAGGGCTGCCTGACTGGCGGGCGGGACCGGGAGCGCGAGGACGAGCACGAAGTTGTGCCCGGGACAGGCTGCCCACTGGCCTGACGGTGTGCGCGGCCCGTGAGGCACGGACGAGGGACACCCGCACAGCCGAGTCCCCGCGCCTCGGAGGAGCAGCTGCAGGTAAGCTGGGGCGCCCCTCCCCCGCGCCACGCCCCCGCCGCTCGACCGGAGGGAGGCCGGCACCTGCCCGGGCCTCCCTGGCTGGCGCGCCCGGTGCCACAGGCGCGTGGCGTGTCCCGTCCCTAGCGGGCCTCTCAGGGCAGGTTCCTCCTCGTTCCTGCCGCGGAGGGGAGGGGGCGGGGCCGACACCCCTCCCCCCGCGGAGCCCTCGGTCGCCGGCGCCGGTAGTGCAGACGGCCTTGGACGAGCCGCGCTCCTGCCTCATGGAGTCCTGCAGCCGTGTGACCCGCTCAGCACCACAGCGGAGTTTGGAGGCCTCCCCAGCCCGGAAGTGTCAGGGGCCGAGCCGGGGCCCGCTCTGTGTGCCTGCCCGAAGCATGGCTGGCTGGCCCGGGAGGCCTCGACCGGGCACGGAGAGCCGGGACCGGCTTGCCGGAAGTGGGCGTCCTGGCTTGGGCCAGCGAAGCCCCTCGGAAGCCCTGCCTGTGTGTCGTTTCGAGGCCAGTAACTGGAACAGAAAAGTGGTGAAGTGACAGATGAAATTGACCCGTCTGACTTTACTCATTTACACGTACCTCTAAAGATTCATGAACAGTTGACAAAGAGGATACAGTTAAAATAAAATAGCTACAATAAAGGCTCCAGCTGTTTTTTTCCTGCTGAAGGGAAGACCGACAATGTGAGAGACTTCCCAACTCAATGGGGTTTTCTCTGACGGTCTGTTGCTTGGCAGCTGTTAATGATAACTTTAGATACAGAGATGTTAATTCTGTTATAGCCTGTTGACGTTTATGGTTTGCCAAGAAACGTGTAAACAAGGTGTTTTCATGAAGTGGCATTGGGGAGACACTTTGCACATGAGTACTGCTTTGGCTGCCTTTGACTTATCCTCCTTTTGGCCTCAGTCTGGGATAATGGGTAAAGTGATTACCCATGAGACTTGGGTTCAAATTCTTCCTCATCCTTGGACATCCTGGGTGACCTTAAGCAAGTTGCTATCTCTGTTTCCCAGGGTTGTAATGATGATAAATAAATGAGATGAAAATTGGAAAGCATCTTGTGGGACAAAGAGCTGTAAGAACTGTTGTTAATAAATGGAAGCTTTGTAGTCAGTGGGCAGGCTGCCTGTTCTCTTTGGGGACTGCAGTTGGGAACAGGAGTAGAGCAGGCCTCCCTGAATTGAGGGTGTATATTTGAATATATGAGATAAAGAGGCCATGATCCTGCAAAGAGGATGGGTGGGAAGTCCCATGTTGTCTTTCGTCTCCAGCAGCATCACCATCTGTTGCTTAAGGCGGCTAGTGTGAGAATGGCTTCTCTTTTTCTCTGTCGGTCGGTCTGTGTTTGTTCTTGTATTTGGTAAGAGCTCTTTCTGGAATCATGTGAGGACTGAAATTTTGCTAAAAATAGGGTTATTTGTGTGGTTTGGTATCAGATTGCAGTTTTTAAAGTTAGAGTTGGGGCTGCTGCTGATGCCAAAATACATGCCTTAGAACAGTTGTTCCTGTGTAGTTTCTTTTTGCAGGCAACTCTGAGCAGGAAACAGTCACCTCTCTCTTGCATACTCTTCATTGGTCTGTTTTAATCTGTTAGAGCTAGCAGTAGGCAATGGACTCTACAGCTGCTTGGGGGTGACTCTAGCTTAGTTTAGCTTTGTGTTTTGCACAGGGTATCTGCTGCCTGTGCACTAACTGTTCTGTTTCCCAGCCCAGCCACATTGCAGACAAGGGGGTCCTGGTCCTGTGTGATGCAGCCCACAGACGTTCTGCCCTGGGGTTGGGCTTGCACTGCTGTCATCTTTAAAAGACAACAAACTAGTGAGTCTGGTCAGTGCAATGCTTAGCTCATGTGATGCTCACCATGCTCCACATTTCTCAGAGTCACTGTCTGATGCATGTTGTCAACCTAAACCTGCAGTCCCAGGAGCAAGAAGGTTGTGGATTGCACCCCAAGTGACTTAAGCAGGAAGTGGTGTTTTCCTCTACTGTCATCTATACCACTTCATATAGAGCAGGTCCACAGGCCACATCCAGTCCACTGAGCCCAGTGGCATGATAATTTCATGCAGTCTCCCACTCCTTCCTCTTCTACCCTCATTCTTGCCCACTACCAAACACATTATTCCTCCTCCTGGATGAAGCTAACACTGAGCTGAGTCTTATACAGACCATAGTTTTAGGAGAAAGCAAGCAACCAACCAACCAACCGAGAGAAGTGAGATTTCTAAGTGAGCTGCATACACTTGCTAATTGCAGGGCTAGATTTTGGAAGAATAACTGTAAATGGCTGTATTTTTTCTTGCTTCTAATGGCTGAGGTAAACACTTGAGGTGGCTGCTGTGATAGTCCCCCAGCATAAAGAAGGGATTGCGATAAACACAAACGTTCTGTTTCTCTCCTCCCACCCCCAGAAAATAACTCACAGTCGAGATGATGGCAGGATTTGTTTAGTGTGTTTTTCCTAATATTAATCACTTATTTAGTGCCAGCGATTTGACTGGTGATGGAAAGTAAAGTTGTAGAGTCTGATATGCAACCAACATGCAGCAAATGAGTCTTATATGCAACCAATATGCAGCAAATGAGTCATAAGTGTTTAAAGAAACTCTCGCTGAGGCACAAACTGCCTGATTACATTGAGTTTGCCTTTATTGTGAGATGTATGCTACATGAAATACCTGTCATATTAATATATTAATGATATTGAAATACTGCTTTAAAAAAAAATCTAGAAGTGGTTTACATAGCTAAATAAATGGTCCCATGTCCCCATATGGGTCAAAAAATGATGCCAATGAAACACCAGCAAAGAGCCACCAGAAAATACAGTCTGCTGTGTGGGTAGAAAGAGTCTCTTGAGCTCTTCCCCTGCGAACCACTTCAAGAACTGCCTCTGTGCCCATTCAGCAGGGTTCCCTGGAGCCTGGAAGTGCAGTTACTGGTACAGGGCTGGTTTTGTGTGCTTCAACATAGAGTAGCTGGTGGGCGCATAGTTCTTGCATGTTGCCTGAGTGCTGTATGTTTGCGAACATGCTTCAGTTGCTGCTGGCACCACTTTCACTGGGTAGGATATAAAAGGGGAGTCCTGTAGAACTTCACCTGCCTGCTGCCTGAGCAAGTCCTGAGAACCCCAATGGGATAAATTAGGGGAAATGGTAAATACCGTATTTCTTCGATTCTAAGATGCATGTTATTGCCCAATTAAGCATTTAAAAAAATGGGGTGCGTCTTAGAATCGAAGGTCTCTAAAAAGCACCCCAAAATGCAATTTCCTTACTTACCGGAGCTTCAGGGAGGCCTGTGCGACCCTCTGCAGGCCTTCCCGATCTTCAGTTTGGTGAAAAACAGCAATTTTTGGCAGTTTCCGGTTTTCATGAAAACCGGAAATGGCTGAAAATTGCTGTTTTTTTACCGAACTGAAGATCTGGGAGGCCTGCAGAGGGTCGCGCAGGCCTCCCTGAAGCTCCCCCAAGCCCCGGTAAGTAAAGAAATTGCATTTTCTGGGGTACCACAAAGGCACTGCTCAAATGCAGTGAGATCATCAGCTGCAAAGCGGGGCATGCTGGGGTGAGCTCTCAGGTTCAGGAAGAGAGAGCTCGCCGCTGAGCAGAGGGGGCAAAATGGCGCGGTAAAAATCAGACTGCCATGGCAGGCAAGCTGGGGAGAGTTGGTGTTGAGCAGGAAGGAGGTGCGTCTTGCAATCAATGGTTTTTGTTTTTTTTCTGCTGGTATTCCTGAAATTAGGGTGCGCCTTAGAATCGATGGCGCCTTAGACTTGAAGAAATACGGTATTTGATTGAAAAATTGGATTAACGTTGACTAAAAAGAATGTTCAATATTTGGATGATTCCATCCACCCCGTTGAAATGGAGCAAATCAGACCCCAGTACTTAAGAGTTGTCTAAAGTAGCATTGCCGAGAGGATCTGCTGTATTTGCAGACTTCATAAGATCAAGTAGGCTGCGTTGACCTCTGGATATGATGCCCCGCGAAAGATAGTCAGAATATTCCAGTGATCAAATGTCTTTCTTTTAATGGATTGTTCTTTCAAGCCCAGTCACTGAACAGATGGTTTTCCTTTCCCTTTGGTTTACAGTTTTATACCCATCTTATAGTTCTTTAAGCAAAGGCTAAATATATCCTTTTTTATTTTGTTTTTAGATTTGCAAGACCCTCGGAGCCCTTTGTCTTCATGATAGAGAGCGTGCCAGTGCTTTCTCCAAGTGCTCCATGTGTCCCTTTCCAGCCTTCTTTTTCTAGAGAGCCTCCTTAGCTGCCTCATAAAAATCTGAGTCAAACCTTCAAGGTGCGTCATAGAATATGAGACCTGGAACTTAATGTTTTTGAGTAAAATGCTTCTGACTCAGGAGACTGGGCTCGTTGCTTTATAGATCTTTCTTTAAAGAGCAGATTTAGAAGTGCAGATAACTTTGCTTAATATTGATTTTGACATATTGCCCAGAGCTGCTTTGAAATAGTAATTCTCCCCTGGAATTCGACTAGTGTCCCTGCAGCGACTCTCTTGTAAGTGCCTGCATTTAATGTCTTTCCCTCTGTTTCTCAAAAACTGGCTTTTTAGGACTTTTATGCTTTATCAAAATAAACATGGTGGTATTCTCTATCTTGCTTCTACACAACAAGGTCAGGGAGCCTAGAGAATTCTTTAATAATAGCAGGTCTTTTCCCTTGTCATAATTACCTGTGCTGTAGAGACTCAAAGGAAACAGATGTAAGGCTCTTGTCATAAAAGGGGAGTCTTTTGCACTGTTCAGCATCTTGACACCGAATGAAGTCCCATTGTTAGCTAAGTGGATGATTTTTGCTATTGAAGGTAACACAGACTTGCACTGCCTGCATTTTAGATCATGTTAGAACCACAGTAATTCATGCTGTTTAAATAATTAGTTAATTGTTTGCTTTGACAGAACAGCCATCAGCTGCTAGGAAGAATGCATAAACTGGTCGTTTTACTCAAACTGCGAAATGTGGAAAGTATCCTCCAATTGGTTATCTTAAAGTAGCAGTTGAATGAATGGAGATGACTGGCTGGTTTCTCCCAGGGGGGCTTTTTTGTGTGCCTTCCTGTGGAATACTTTCTTTGAAGTAAATCAAGTGCTGTGGTTTAGTGCCCTCAAAGTTGCAGAGGTGAAGCATAAATTGATAGGCCTTGTGAACTGTTGCCCCAGCCTAGAATGCTCTGGGAACAGGTGGTGGCCCACACCCTCTTCTCTCACAGGGCTCTTCGCAGGCTTTCCATTCTGAAGAGTGGGCCGGTGTTTACTATTCTCTAATAACTTTGGTTGCTTTATCGGTGAGCTCTGAGAAGCCTGCCTGCCTGTCCAGGGAGAAATGTTTACCAGCCTTTTGGAAAAGGCTTTGTAGACAAGAAAATGGGTGCTTGGTAGCTGGGTTTGTCTTCTGTGTGCACATTTGTAAAGTGACGTGCAGGGGACAGGAACCCGGGCTTCTGCTTGTCAGTGCCTGCCTCTGAGTCAGCAGTCTGCTCCTGGCTCAAGTGGGTGTAGGACAGCTCAAGTTCCAGATTTTTCCCTTTCCTGGGAGCCAACTGCTATCCCTGTTACTATTAGAGAGTAACTCTGAGCTTGCTGTGAGTTTGAATCTCTGTTTGGAGGAGGGGGAAGGAAGGAGGAATTTTAGAGGACAGCTTGTGATAACACCCTGCAAACCAGTATCCCTTTTCTTCCCTTTTGCTGTGCAAATGGCAAAATCATATAAATTATCAGAGCCAGCCAGTGCAGAAGCTGGTTTGCAGAGGACTTTGAAATACATGGATTTGCTGCTCTGCTGTGTGAATGAAGGACTGAATTGTATATTTTTGTTGTTTGCCTGGCTGTTCATTAATCTATCGGTATTAATCAAGCCTCCTATTCCCTAGAGTAGAAATTCCCAAACTTTTTTGACAGTTTGTAAGTGTTTGTGGGAGGTGGCGATGGCGCTTTCGGGATTGTGCCGTCGCGATCATGATCTGGAGCCATTTTGAGGTGTGGGGAGGCCTGCGGAGGGGTCCACAGGCTTCCTGCACCCCCGGAGGCCCAGAAAAACCTCCAGGTAAGGCAAAAAAAAAACATTTTTTACCCCGGCAGCAGCACGATCCCAGAAGCGCAGTCACCGCAGGTTGCCACTCCCCTTAAGGGAATAGTGACCCATTGTTCCTGGCTGGGGCATCATGACGCCCCAGTTTGGGAACCTCTGCCACAGACTAGAGCATTGGGGGGGGCACTTCCCAGGAGGCTCTGAAAACTGGTTGGATGAGCTTCTGAAGGATGGGCCTGTAACATCCTTAAACACTTTTTTCTCCCAAAGCACACGCTTCTGAGCAGCTAGGTGTTTTTGACAGTTTTTTTTGGGGGGGGGACCTTTGGGGGAAGGCTAATACATTTGTAGAGTGATATACAGGTAACTTTATTTTCATCTTTCTTTGTTCCATCATTTTTGCTCTGATACTCCAGCATAGGACAGACTTGTGTTTCCAGTTTAAAATAGTAAGAGTTACAAAGATATCTAATCCAACTCATGATCCCAAGACAAAGATCCGCCATATGTGAAATTGTATCATAAGAACCCTGTGCTGGATCAGGCCAAAAGTCCGTTTAGCATCTTGTCTCCCATAATGGCTAGCTATCACCAGGGGCGTCGTCTGATATGGGGCGGTGGTGCGGTGGGCCCCAGGGCGTAGGGGCGATGAGGCTCGGGGGGGGGGGACGCGGGCCTCCTTAGATTTCTATTTTTTTGGCTTTTTTTCTTTTTTTGGCGATTTAAAGTATAGAAAAGGGGATTTTTAACGTGTATGTATGCTTTCAAGGCACTTATCTTGCATATGCGGCGTTCCAGGACGTTCCCTCGACGATCTTCTCCCTGCGCCCGGGCGCGGACTCTGTAACGCCCCCAGCAGCGATTTCCAGAGTTTGCGCATGCGCAGACCCACGGAGTCTCCAGGGACGTTCTGGCCATGCGCAAACTCCGGAAATCGCTGCTGGCTGGGGGCGTTAGAGTCCGCGCCCGGGCGCAGGGAGAAGCTGCGCACGGGAGCAGGAAGAAGATCGTCGAGGGAACGTCCTGGAACGCCGCATATGCAAGATAAATGCCTTGAAAGCATGCATACACGTTAAAAATCCCCTTTTTTACACTTCAAATCGCCGAAAAAAGAAAAAAAAACGCCAAAAAACTGTCAAAAATAGGTTTCGAAACCGAAACCTAAAATTTTTGACAGTTTTATTGAGGGGCATTAGGGGGGGCGGGCCCAGATGCGGGGACGCCTGGCGACGCCACTGGCTATCGCCATGTCCCGTGGCATTTAATTCCATACATTAATTGTGCTTCGTGTGAAAAAGTGTTTTCTATCAGTAAACTATCAGTCAACTTCACTGAGTGATTCCAAATTCTAAAATTGTGCAAGGAGATAAAGTTCTCTCTCTTCGCTTCCTCCGCAACATGTGTAATAATACTGTGCCCTGCTTTAGTTGTATTTTTTTTTTCTCTCTCTAAACTGAAATGTCCCAAGTGCCTTTTGCCTTTCCTCACAGGGAAGTTACTTTTCTGCAGTTTCCCCACTTCTTGCAATATGTCTTTTGTTAGTGGAAAGTTCAGAACTAAACACAATATTCAAACTGTGGCTATACCGTAGATTTATATTAAGGCCTCACGCTATTGATCATCATATTTTAGACCATTTCTGAATCACCCTTAAGCCTGGAATTGCCTCTTTGCAAACAAAGCTGCTCCTTTGTGGAGCTGTCCACCACCTCTAGACTCTGTGCCAGGAGCTCGCAGGCAGTTCAGCCCCATCGCTATGTAGGTGAAGTTGGGGGTTGATTTGGCTCAGTCTGCATTGCTTTATACTTATGGTCAGCTTTATACTTATGGACAATCTTATTTGCCATGTTGTTTCCCATTTACTCAGTCTGGAGAGATCCTTTTGGAGTTCTTTACAATTGTGTCTGTTTTCACAATCCCAAAGAATTTAGTATCTTTCTCCAGACTTGGCCATCCTGTTGTTCATAAATTATTGGAGTCAGAATAAACAAGTTAAATAGCACCAGTTCCAGTACAGATCCTTAGAGGACATTCTTGCTTGCTTCCCTTCATTAGGAGAACTGTTCATTTACTCCTATCCTGTGTTTTCTATTATTTAACCAGTTACCAATCCTTAAAAGGCCCTGCCTCTTATCCTATTGCTGTTATATTTACCGGTACTTGTGAGCTTTTGGTGAAAGAATGTGTCAAAAACTTTTTTGAAGTCCAAATATGTAATGTCTATTGGATTTTTCCATCTACATGTGGATCTCTCTCTCTCTCTCTCACGCACGCACACACGCACACACACACAGGTTGTTGATTTCTTAGCAATGCTTGTTCTTCTGTGTGCTTAATAATTCTGTCTTTTTAAATGCTTTCTGCAACTTTACCCAGAACAGACATTAAGTTAATGGGCTTGTAATTTCCTGACTCCCCACCCATCCCTAAAAAAAAACCATCAGTGTTAGGCTGGCTATTTTCCAGTCTTCTGGTGAGAAGATTGATTTTTAGTGACAAGTTGTACATTTTTGTCAGCAGTTTTACAAATGAATTGTTTAAGACCTCTCAGGTGTATGCCATCCGGACTCAGTGACTTGTTAATGTTTAATTTGTTATTAGCCTTAGAATTTCTCTTTTCACTTTTGTTTGATTCCTTTCTTCAGACACCCCTCCTCCTCCCCCTCCCCGGAGCACAGGTGTGAGTACCTAACTAGCATCTTCTGCAGATTGATGCAAAGAATTCCTTCATGTATGTTCTGAGGTTTTCACGTCCGGTACATATCATTGAATTAATAAAAGGAAGCATTTTCCAGGTTGAACTGAATTCCTTCAGTTTCTCTACAATCTCTCGACCCTTCCCCAGTAATCCTTTCACTCCTTTGTTAAACAATCTGCTCATGCTTCTGGCTGGTTTCCTGCTTGTGGTGTTTTAAAATGTTTTTGTTGTTGGTCTTTCTGTATTTTTAGCAACCTGCTCCTCCAGAGTGTTTCTATATTTTGTTAGCCTTATTGTCAACTTGCATGTATTGTGCCAGGGTTTTTGCTCCTTGTTTGTGCTAGGTTTCACTCTTTAGAACAGGGGTGGGGAACCTTTTTTCTGCAAAGGGCCATTTGAAATTTTACAAAATTGTTTGAGGGCTGGCCGTGAGGCCAGCCGAAATTTATTTATTTAGTGGGAGAGTTAGCTTACGGTACCAAGTGCACATGGCGTGTGTCCCCCCCCCCGTTTTGTCACCCCCTCGCGTTTTTGTCACCCCCTACACTTCCTGGCAAAGTTTTTAGGAGGTTGCCAAATTTTCGGTGTGTTTCAGTGGGTTTTTTAACTGTTTTTCGGTTTTGGGGGCTTTTTTCGACCGCTCCTGTCCCCAGCAGCGCCCCCCCGGGCACCAGCTGCTTTGTACACTTTCGTGGTTGGGCGTGGGGGCAAAAACAAACATTGAAAAAACCCGGGGTTCGTTAGTCCCGGGCCGGGGGGGGGGTGTTATCGGCCGGGCGCGGGGGCGAAAACCAACATTAAAGCCACTTACCTTGCGCAGCCATGAGGGTGATCAGGAAGAGGAAGCGCCTCTCTAGGAAGCGCCTCCCTAGTCTCACTGGTGAGTCACCAGCGAGATTAGGGAGGCGCTTCCTAGAGAGGTGCTTCCTCTACCTGATCACCCTCATGGCTGCGCGCCGATACAAGATAAGTTACTTTAATGTTGGTTTTCCTCTTGGCGGGCCTCGGCGGGTCGGGCGGAATGAGCTCGGGCCTTAAACGGCCCGCGGGCCGGAGGTTCCCCACCCCTGCTAGAAGAAGCCTCCTTGCTTTTACAGCTTCCTTGACTCTGTTTGTGTCCAGACCACGCATCAACGTGTGGTCTTGTATACCCCAATAGAGTAATTGGTTCAGGTCTGAGAATCCACATGCACAAATGCTTGGCCTTGCAGTCTAGGTTTCGTCCACTCAGCAGCCTGTGCTGTTGCAGAGAAAAAGGGACCCTCATGCACAAGGTGATGGGGAACAGTGCCTTGGGGTAGGCAGGCCTTGTTACTGAGAGGACAAGGGTTCTTCAGTCATCGGAGGGGAATGCAAATGAAGTCAAGGAAGGTAGGTGTGTGTGTGTGTGTGTGTCCCATTTGCAGACCATACTTAATCAGTTTGGAAAATCTAAGTGATGACTTTCAGCTTTAGAGGATTAAGAACCAGTGCTGCTTTTTGTGACAAACTGTGTATATTAAAGGCAGCTGTATGGAGTAAATAGTCTCTCTCTGGTACCATAATAATTGTACTTAGAGTAAGTGCTTCTTGGGTGGATTTTAAAGATCTGTTAATCTTTATGGTATTTACAGGATAATTTTTTAACCCACTTGAGCTTCTTGCTGCTTTCACAGGTCAGTTACTCCAATTTATAACATCTTGTCAACTGTAAGAATGTTACCATCTGATAATACACAGCATGGAGAACAATTTTCTGCTTGTTTCTTACTTAGCACAGTGACTGTTGTGTAAGTTTGCGTGTTATTTAATGTTCCTCATGGCCTCTGTGCATTCCTGCATGTGGGATCATCTGCACCTCTGCTGGGCTTGTTTTGGAACATTCTTCTAGCACTTTGGCCAGATGCAAATCTCCATCGCTGATGGGGCAGTTCCTCGTGTGTACACACACATCTAACGGAGTGGGAAGACTGTCATCCTGCTTAGTTTTCATCTGATGGTTTCATCAGCTAATAGGATGTTCTTTGCGGTTGTGTGTCTTCCACAGCTTTGACCATCTGTTCTCCTTTGGAAGCCTTCCAATTTTCAACTCATTTAGAATTGCTTTCCATATTTTATTTTTCTGGGATTCTTCTTCTCTGGACCATGAACTAAGGTATGCCATTTTAAAAGTGCCAGCCTTGTGGTGGGAAATTCTCACCACTGGTGGACATGATCACGGCTGCCTTGGCCTTGGAGGGCTCACCATAACTGGTCAGTTGTGGGAAAAGGTCCATACAGCTACAGCCCCACTGTTGATGGTATGGTATCATTGTCTCCTTCAGTCAGGATTCAGCTCCCCCAGTTGGGTCATCCACCACAGACCCCAGTAGTCATGTGTGTTTTCTTTTTTTCCTTTATGTGTGGGAGCTCTTGCTGTGATAATGTATTGGGATGATCAACCCCAACTATTTTTATTACTGTGATTTGTTTTATTTATTGTAAGCTCCATTGTTTTTTTTTTTTGTAAAACTTAAGTCTCCTTGGACATTTTCCTTGACAAAGGAAAGGCAGGATATACATTTCTTAAATAATCATTTCCCCTAAGGCATGGTGCCATTGCCGATCCCAAGATCAGGCTCAAAGTTGGCTACTGAGGACTGAGAGCAAGCATTCTTTGCTCCTGCAACCAAAGAAGGAACAGCACCAAGAGGTGATCAGAGAAGAAATACAGCTTAAGGGTTTTATAGCCATGTATATATTTTCCAAATTGAAGAAATAAGATAGATAACAAACAATAACTTGCCAGAAGAAAATCCTCCTCTAGAGTCGCAGGCGCTTGTCAAAGTAGCAATTGCGAACTGCAAAGGGGGCTATACGGTGCTGGCAGGCACTATTTCACTCAATCCACTGCTGACGTTTCGTTCCCCTTGGAACTTTTTAGAAGTTCGCAATTGCAGTTCGCAATTGCAGTTCGCAATTGCTACTTTGACAAGCGCCTGTGACTCTAGAGGAGGATTTTCTTCTGGCAAGTTATTGTTTGTTACCTATCTTATTTCTTCAATTTGGAAAATATATACATGGCTATAAAACCCTTAAGCTGTATTTCTTCTCTGATTGCAACAAGCCATGGAAACCTCTATGCTAATTAGCACCAAGAGGTGTCTGTTTATTTTGCCTGAGATTCAGGCATTCATCCCCCCACCCCACCCCAGGAGCAATTGGATCTGAGGCGCCACTCCTGGATCCAAGGCCAGGCTATATTGTAGGCAGCTGTGGCCATTGCCACGACAGTAGCAGTATGGCTGATTGTCGTAATGTTCTCGTGATGGAAGAGAAAAAAAGGACCAAGAAGAGCTGTTGTATAGTCATTGATGACTGTGAGAAACAAAAAGGATGAATTCAGTTTTAACTTCTGGACTGCTATTGCTGTTACGGCCCCCTCAAGTACAGCTGAATGCAGAAGTCTGAATAAAACAGTTGATCGTGTGGGAGTGCGGTTGGTCATTGTGGTTATGACTGGAATTTCACTGTCCTGCCAAGGTTGTTTATCTGTTTTACACACATCCTGTTTGACTAAAGATAGCTTTAAAAACTAAACAGAATGCTGGCTTGTAACTTTATAGCCTGTCCTGCATTTTTCTTAGTTTCCAGCTCGTGATTATGCTTTCAGTGGAGGGTGGTGGCTAGCGTGTTTTGAAAGGTTGCTGCCTTTCTTCCTCCCACCTTTTAAAACAAACAAAAAAACCCCACAGCACATACCCAGCTGTCTTATCTGCCATATCTTCCTGTAGATCCAGGAAGCAGAAAGTTTGTTTCTGTGGTCAAAATAGGAGTAGGAGTCTGGACTCTCCCCTGGATGCTAATTTTGACATTCATGCAGTGGTGGTAGATTTCAAGAAAAAGCCTCATGCAGCAAGGGCAGGCGGGCTGGGCACTCTGCGACTGAAATGCGTTTCTTCAATTATCTGAGAATGTTGAAGTGTAGTCTTCAGGGTTTTCCCCTCTTATGCTTTTTCCTTGTATATATGTAAGATGAAGCTTCTGCTAGCAAAAGCAAGTTTCAGCAATTGCAGCAGCTCTTTGAGGATCTAATAAGTCCCCCAAGGAGTTACCGTTCTAGTTGCACTTCATTTCTTTCCAGCGGAAAACTGATTCCTTCTCATGGAGGACAGCAACTTCTGTAATATTCTTGGGTACAACATACCGTAGAGAGCTCTGTGGAACTGTACTTATAACTCTTTCAAAGACATAGTTGGCCCTTTGCAGTCGGTGGTGGTGTAAGCAAGTTTCAGTTGAGGGAGATGCGTGTGCATGAGCACGCATACCTTTTTTTCCAAAAATTTTGTATGAAGACTCTTGCCTTCAGATAGACTGATCTGACCCTACCCAGCAATGCCTCAATGTCTTTCACTATGCTGGAATCCACTGGCAATAGGCAGGGATCTTTTCTTCTGTTTTTGGCAGCACACCAGCTCAAAACCAGTGGTTGAAAACATAGGTGTGCTTCAGAAGTAGTCTAAAGTACATGGGAAGCCAAGTGGAATGTAGATCCTTCCCTTCTTTGGCATTTGTTTCCTCTCACCATTGATCTCTGTTGCCATCCTTAGTAGTTCTGCCTTCCCATATAATGGCACATGTGGCCTGAGACCTCCCTTATCTCTTGGTTATAATATTGTTTCTCCAAATATGCTTTTGCTCATACCTGTGATGTCTTCCATGTAACCTGTGGCAGAACTATTAAGTTTTGTGCTGTTTTGAATTACTGTAGAAGTTTGTGAGCCTGTAAGGTGTCACGGCATGGCAACACGGCTACTCTTCTGGACTGTGACACTACAGGTGCATTGAAAAATATTAAGATTTGCGACCTTCCCCAGAATGAAATTGCCAAGTAATAAAGCTGGGGTACCTAGAAGCCAGTCACTACAGGAATGGTCACACAAAAGTGAGGGCCAAAGCTGGGGAAGCCGGGATCCATGGCAATTCAGCGATTAGCCAAGAGAATTGTTGCATCAAAGGAGGTTTTATGCTTAGGGCTTAAACGTGTGCTGGGGAAATAACTCCTTGCTCTGTGCTCCTTTTGCTTCTTGAGGGTGCCTGACTGGGACTTGCCTGGTGGGTGCTCTTCAGATCCATGTGGGTGCTGAAACGCACCTCTCTGGTTTGGGGACTCTAATCATGACTGCTTTAAAGTTTTCAGCAACTAATATTAGGCTAGGGGAGTGTGTGATTGTTGATGGGGCCTGGCTTGTGGCAATGCACAGATAGGATTTGTATTAGCAGAATACCAAATAATGGACAGCATACTCTGTAATGCAAGACTTAACTGTAGTATAAAGTTTGCCAGTTTTATTTAACATCCATTTGGAGTTAGATTCTTTGAGCATTTAACTTGCCAAAGCTGGGGGCTGTTTTTTGCCTTTGTTTTAACCACAACTTGATTGAAATCTAGTAAGGAATAGATAAATGGCTCCCTGATCTGCAGGAAGGGGTGACTTTTTTCCCCCATGTCTTGACAGATTAAAATGATGATAGGGAAGGTTCCAGCAGACCAAGCTCCTCTCTAGAAAGATGTTGCATTCGTTGGGATTTTTGTGAATGAACACAGTGCAGAAACATGTTACCGTATTTCTGTTGAAAGATTAATCTTGCTGACTAAAGACAGGAACGTAAACATGAGCTGGGGTAGAGAATTTATTTCAAACAGAATTGGGAAGCTTGCCACAAATACTTAAATATAGGCTAGTAGCATTTGTTTTGTTGACATCTAGAGTGAGCCAGCTCTGACTAACTTTACATTTGTGGACTTAACATCATTTGACTTCCAGGTATGGAGCAGTGAATTACAGTGGTGGTCTCCCTGGTCATTTAATGGATATCAGTTGTTGACAGAAACAATGAGAAAAGGGTTCTGGGATTTTTTTTCTTTTCAGTCCTTTTACTAAAACAGTCTCAGTGGATTTGGGTGTTGGATAAAAAGCAGGCATAGCTTTCGACCTCTGTTGATATAGTCTGCTAAAACTTACTCATCGCCTTCACAGGACCCAATCTGTTTCTCTCTTTGAGCATAAATTATACTAACCTTCATAAAATTGTGTGTGCCTAAGCTACTAACGAGCATAAAGTTGCTGGTTTGTCAAGGAAAAAAACACAGTTTTGTGACACCTTAAAGTCATACAGATTTATTCTGGCATAATTAGCAGGTACATGGACAAACACCACACACAAGAACGGGAAAAAACATAAATGGGGGAAGGACCAAAAGACTGTGCAATGTAAGAGGCAGCTGTGAGTTTGTAACATTTCCATGCCAAGCCCAAACGTGTTTATTTTTGTTTATTAACTGCTATGGGTGGTATTTATCAGGACAGTAAACCATTAAAACAAACAAAACAATAAGATTTTTTTAGACCCATAGAAGTGCTTTTTAAAGTAGTGAAATAAAAGCAGCAAAAAAGATAGCAAGATGTTATCTCACACACACACACACACACACACACACACACACACACACACACACACACACACACACACACACACACACACACACACACACACACACACACACACACACACACCTTTCTGCAGCATAAAATTAAGGACAGAGTGACCAAGGAGATCAGCATTGTCAGGTAATGATACTTCCCTTAGTGTTTCACTTTTCCTGGGTCTTTCATGCATGGCAGCCTTTTATTACAAATTAGGAAAGGCCTGAGATCTTCCTAGCCCTCTCTCTGTAGTCCCCATGAACGCCTCTGGAGCGTTGGAGAGCTCTGGCCAGGGACCTGGTGCTTAGCCTGCTCCTCTCACCTGGACATCTGTAGCCATTTCTTCAAGGGTGGGGTGAGTGCCTTTCCATTCGGATTTCATGGTCTTGCCAAGAATGTTTGTGTCAAGCAAATGTGTGAGTTCTTAATGGGACTCGGGGATGCTGTGTGGGTTTAGTGCATCTTGAGGGATCTATAAATATTGGCCCTCCTGCTAAAGATGCTGAGGCACCGGTCTTTGGATGTCTACAGAGCCCTTTGACCAGCCCTTTGGATGTCTAAAGATGTGAAGAGACCTGATTTAAAAGAAGTGCCTCGTTTACTTTTGAGACGTGGAATATTGCTCATGCAGGTGCTTTCCAATTTTGCCCTACTCAAGAAATCCATCATTTGAGGCTTCCCAAGTGTCACTAGAGCATCAAAGTAGGATGCTTAACCCTTCCCCCATCCCTATGCTACACTGCGTGCTTGGAAGATGAGCAGCTTGTATTTTAAGTTCTAAGGAAGGATGCAAAAATGTCAAATTTCAAAGTTGAGGAGAACAGATGATGCCTCTATCTCGTGGTAGTTCAGTCAACAGGCACAGAAAATCTGGGTTGTGGGAGTCTGGGAGAAGGACCGATTTCCCACCATTTGAGGATCCTTGGAGCCCCACCCTTCGTGGACTGCAGAATCCACGGGCCTCTCAGAAGCAGCAGTGAAACCAAGCGTCACTTGAAGGTCAGGTGTCTGGCCTGGAAATGAGTCTGACGTCATAGTTTCTTGTGCAACATGTGACGGTGTCTCTTTTGCCATCTCTTTAACACTGCTTAAGTTTTGAAAGGTGTGTCTGACATACTGTCGTCATATTTTTGTGTCTTTTCATGTGAAACTGCTCCGCTTATGGTAATTTCAAGTCATCTTGAACTGACTCCTGAGAAAGGCAAGCAAAGGAGTTAAAAACTTGTCAGGGATTTACAGTAAATACTCCTTGCTTTTGGAAGTGCTGTCAGAAGCTTAATTGTGAGGTTCACGTATGTTTGTCATGTGCCAGACAGTGTCAGTCTGGTGGTAGTGAGCCGGCTGTGTGCTTCCACCAAGAAGAAGTGAGAGGGTGAGAACCCAGAGGCTGCGCAAGTATTTTCTGTTTGCTCGTCTTGCAGAAGGGAGGGAGGCGATGGATGCTGTTTAACATTGCTGGTAATTAGGTTCTACAAGGAAGCATATATTACTGTGGCTTTGCTTGCCAGAGCTCTTCAGCATGATGGATGAGATTTAAAGGTTGATCTGACTAAATTGCAGTGAGAATACTAACGACAAGGATGTTTCTGTTGTGAAATATTCCTACAAGGCATCATGGCTGTGGCATAAATGCTGTAAGATAATGGACAATAAAAGTCACTTGGAAATAATACTCTCCCAGGGTAGGGCTGCTGCCGCCTTGTCACACGAGTACTGAGCCAGGAGATAATGTAATCACGAGCCAAGACCATCATTTAAATATATCGGTAATCTTGTGTAGCGTTTTGACAGGTTTATTTTATGAGCCAACAAGAGGGAATGTTATTGGGCAGCAGTGAGAGGAGGGCAGCAGTGTCATTTTGGTGCTTACCGTAGTTTGCATTACTTCATTAGTTCTCAAAGGCCACAGTAAGTGCCTCCCTTAAGTCTGTGTTTCTTCCCTATCTTAAACACTTTTTTGTGGAAATAAGACTTACCAGTTTCTGTGGAATGTGCATAGGTGTGTTGTGTGCTTGGGGTTTCTGAAAAACTTTCAGATTAGATGGGACCTGTATTCCACCTTGGGAAAGTGACAAGGGGCACACTTTCCTTTCCGTGAGCTGCTTGTTATTTCTGGCTGATGCGGCATAATGAAGCTTTGCTAGTAGTGTCATGATTGGCACGTGCATTCTTTTGATGATTTTTTTTATGGCCACCAACCTGTGGCTGGAAAAGGATGGGCTGCAGCACAGCAGAAATGAAAGTGCAACATGTTTTCTGTCTTGGACGTAATCCGGTTCTGCACATAGAGACGAAGGGAACGGCTGCCCATTTCCTGCTCTGTCCACCAGACTTTCCCACCTTGTCACAGCCACCACTTACCTTAGTCCCTTGGTTCTATGCCAGCTGTAGCTGGGAAGCAGTGAGGAAGTGCTCCCACTGCATGCTTCTGCCGGCACGGGTGGTGGGGGTGGTGGGAGAGGCTGCATATTTTCTCGTTTTGTTAGTCCTCCTGCCTACTGAGGATGACCAGGTAACGGACAGATGGTTTTGCAGGCTTTGCTGTGACTGTGCTCTCTTCTAGAATCTTTGTAGAGGCTCTGGTATAGGAAGGGAAGGTGGAGGCATCCCTCCTCTGCAGCCACAAGGGGGGCTGCTGTTCTTGCTCTTTCCCTTCTGCAGTTGAGAGAGCTTTCATCGAGGCTCACTTGAAAGGTGTCTAGTTCTGTATCCTTCTCTGAATTTGGAAAGGTAGTTGAATTGCCCTTGCCTGATCCCTGGTTCTTCAGCGTAGTCTTTCCATAGTCCTCATGGGAATATGCTCCCCCACAGACCAATGGCAGAAACTTCTTGGTGCAAATGTGTGCCTGTTCTTGATAATACCTTCTTTTTAAGTGTCCTGGAAGCCCCACTTTGGTACACGGTAACACCTCCCCCAGCCAGCGGGTGGCGCAGTGGGTTAAACCACTGAACCATGAGCTGTCGATCAAAAGGTCGGCAATTCGAATCCGTGCGACGGCTCCTGCCAACCTAGCAGTTCGAAAGTAAGAAATTGCAAGTAGATTAATAGGTACCCGCGTCAGCGGGATGGTAACAGCGTTCCATGCGCCTCGGTGTTGAGTTATGCTGGCCACATGACCATGGAAACGTCTTCGGACAGCGCTGGCTCTTCGGCTTTGAAACGGAGATGAGCACCGCTCCCTAGAGTCGGACACGACTGGACTTAATTGTCAAGGGATACCTTTACCTTTACCTTTTTAACACCTCTCCCAAACTTTTCTGAATAGCGGTCCTTGACCTGATGGGAAATATAAACTGCAGAGTAGCTTTGAGGACTTGGTCTTTTTATCCTTCAGGTTTAACTCAGAAATACATTTCAAATTCTTAGGTGCAAAGATCACATTCCTTTGAGCCCAAGCAGCACCTTTTGTTTTTCTGAGCGCTGCAGATCGCCTTTACAGTGGGGATAGCAGAAGCTATAAGAAAAATTAGGCTATGACAGTATTGTGTAAATCTCTTCCAACCTTTGAGTCCCAACACTTCTCCTGGGTGGTTGAAATAAGACTTGTCAAGAAGGAACAGGTTAAGGACAGCTCCAAGGCAGATGGAGAATGAGGTGCAGAAGCCTCTCTGTGAGGAACCAGAAGCGTTGTCTTTTTTGCTTTTAGGTTGGTTAAAACGTTTGCTGGATCTGGGCCCTTGGTTCTCCTGCAGCTCAGTGGCATTGTGCGCAGCAAGAGAGGGCTGACTGCCAGCCATGTGGAAAACAGCTGGTGGATATACCCAGCATAGGTGTCTTGGCACTGGAAAACAGGCATGTGTTGGGCACAGTTCTTGCTGCTGTGCTGTGTGCTTGGGAGGTTTTCTTTGCTCCTCATGCTGTTTGTTCATCTGGGAGAGTAGTTTGGCCTGTGGTTGTGATATCGGCATCCAAAGATGCATACTTCTACCTGATTAAGCTGATCACAGCTGTTATCAAGTCTGATTTGGAAAGGGAGTGCACCTTGGGTATCCATCAGTCTGTATTAGGTACGAAGAGCTGCTGCTGCTGAAGTCCTGCTCCATAATGGGCATCCTTGAACTAATGTTTCTGGGCTTTACCGCCAAGTGCCGTGGGCATTTCTGCCTTCCAAAGTGCACCTGTTGGATTCCTGCAGGGGGTGGCGAAAGCTTTTGTTTTTCTAGCTTGCTGGAATATTTGCTTTGAGGGGAAAGCGTGAGAGAAGTGAGAGCACCGTGTTGGGTTGAAAGTTGGACTTCAGAGAAGGGAGAGTTATGCACAGAATGGAGGATCCTTTGGATTGAGGGAAGCATTTGATGTGATAGTCGCGTCTTGGTTACCCATGTGCTATGGATTGGGCAGGCTTTAGTAGAATGAACTGATCAATACATTTTTAGGGGCAGTTTGTCTGCAGCTTTTTCCTTTGTTGCTGCAAATGGCTTTGCCTGCTGATTCAGGTGTGAGGAAATATATCCAGGCCAGCAACTTGCCTACAACTACTGCATTTAGGAGAGCAGAATAAGCGCACTCTGTTTTGGAAAGGAGAGTTGTTCAGACCATTTATCTTCTGGAAAGAGTTAAGTGCTCAGCTGAAGGAAAATGTCATAACTTTGCTTTTCTTCATTTAGAACAAAATACAGCAGAAGACGACTGCTGACTTGATTTATACCTAAAGTCTTCTGATTGATGAGCCAAGTTGGAGAAATCCCTGGTGCCTTGTCACTGGGGCACTGAAAAACATTTTTTTTCCCAGGCACCTGAAGACTTCAAAGATTTTTCCAGCCCCATCAAAGAGTATTGGCTAATGAGACTTGCAGCCCGATATCAGCAAGGTTTACTCAGATGTCTGTCCGGATGATGCCAGGGAGTGGCACTTAAAGTTTTCTGTAGCTCAGTGTAACAAAATCAGTGTCATGTGAAGAAGTAGAATAGCAGGCTCTTTTTAGAATTGGTCTGTGGGCCTTGGGGGCGGGGGTGCAGCTGCTTAACAGTTGGCCTTGAGTAAACTGGTAGGTGAAGTTGCTGCCTGCACACTTGGCCAGGCTTGCCAGCAGTAGGTCCCTTGGTGGATGTTGCATGTGTAAACTTTTCAGACTGGAAAAAAAAATCTCCTTCAGAGTAATCCATATGCTTATTTTATAAGCTACTGCCTACTTGTTTGTGTAGGAATTATTTTATTTGTTACATTTTTATCCTGCCCATTCTCCAAGGAGCTCTGGGTGGCATACGTGACTCTCCCCACCCTATTATATCAATGACCCTATGAGGTAGGTTAGGCTGAGAGAGAGTGACTATCAGGACATGCTGCAAGCTTCATAGCTGTGTGTGGATTTGAACCCAGGTTTTCCTAGTTCTAGTCCAGCACTCTAGCCATACACCACACGTTTTCTCTCATTGAATGGGATTTTTTTCCTGTGGCCTTAAGTGACATGGTTGCTTTTGCCAAATCGCTGAATCAGACCCTGTTGATAAGCACATGTGCATTGGATACTTCTGGGCAGCAGCAGGAGGGGTAAGGGATGTCAGGTGAAATACAGTACTTTGCTTCTGTACTCTGTGAAGTCAATAGTCCACTTTTTTCCTTGCAGGAAGGATAAAATAAGGAGGGAACCAAGTTCTCCCATAATTCCTTTTCACTGTTAACTTGGTGCAACTACTGTAAAATGTTCAGAGAGCCCAGAGAAACCCTCTTCTGTCGCAAACCTGCAGTTCAGTAGTGAGGGGTGCATATCTCTTTGCAGCACTGCTTTGTGAGGATAGAAAAGGCAATGCTCTTTAAGATTTTGCCAAGCTCGATGGATTTATGTAGGAAGATTGGTATCTTCACCAGAACTTCTGTCTGACTTAGAATACTCAGAATTTGCTGAAAATGGTGTAGAAGAATGGTGTTTAAACCTGACTCTGTCAAAATTCCTTCATTTGCACACATTATTCCCCTCTAGTTTTCCATGTTTCATAATGCAGGTCTTGGGTTGTAGGGAGCTGTGTGCTCCGTTCGACCCGCTTAATGCTGCAAGCCTTCCAGGTTTAATTTGTATTCATTAGATGGTTCAAGCCAGTCTGCTGAATCCCTTGGGCTTTTTATGTGGCAAATGGTTTGAGAATTACAACAAGGTTCTCCTCCCCCCCCCCCCCCCCCCCCGGTTTCAACCCTTTTAGAATAAACCAGGCAGGCTTGGCTTCCCTCTGTGGGTACATGCTCTGGTAAGAATAGGCAGTTATAGATTCTGGAAGAATTGCAAGGATGCCAATTCTTGGGAGAGAATGCAACCTGAATGGTTGTGCTTGATTGTATTTATGTTGTGTTACAGAACCCCAGTAATCCTGTTCATCTCTCCCCACCCCCCCAACCAGAGGAAACATCTCATTTACTGCTGATTGCATTAACTTTGGGCACGTGTGCTGCAGGAGAGAATCTGCTTTTTTTTTCTTTTAAAGAGTGAATAATCTTAAAAATACAGAGTCCGTCAGGAATCAAGTATACTTTATACTTGGAACGTCAATGTTAAGCATTTCCTCTTAAGGCCATGGTGTTAAGCACACGTTAACTAGGGAGCAGGTGGGGTTAACCCATAAAAAGCACACCTAAAACTGTACTAGAACGTTGCGATTGTGAGTCTCTTTGAGGCAGGGTGCTGAAATATACAGTAATAGCAGAGAAAATTTAAGCCATCACTGAGCTGATAAAATCACCAGTATGATTTGTGAAAAAAGCATAAGATGCATTCGATTGGGCTCTATATAGCAAGTGTCCAGAACTTTCGGAAGCAAGAAATGGTCATGTCTCAACATTGAATTTGAGTTCTAACCAGACAGACAGTATTTAATTTTCATCCATTGGAAAAACACTATCCGGGACTAACTTTGCTGCTTCAGAGGGAGCAGGGGCCCTTTGCTTTGCTTCTCCTGCCAGTCGATTTCACTATGGAGCTTCCTATAGCATGTTTGCTACCAGCATCCCAGAATAGCTGCCAGTTTTCAGCAGGACGCTGTGTCCCTTAGGTGTCAGTGAGGATCAGTGCTGGTGTCATGTGAGTTGATACGTATCACTTTTCAAAAATGATATTTTGCCTTTACTCTTTCCAGAGCTGTGCATTCAGAGATGCTTTGAAACAAATACTAGCCAGCCGTAAATGCTTGAGCAGTAAGACTGCCCTGAGCCATTAATGACTCTTCTCCTTGTCTGCTCTCATGTGGTGAGTGAGCACACCTTGTGTTTCCTGCAGCACCGGGGTCATGAGCATACTGGGGATGTGCCCACGTGCGCGTGCCTGTACTGCTGGCAGATGTGGCTGCTCAGTCTCAGAAGTAGTCTGGTTCTGCCCCAGCACTGAGGTTGGTCATCATGGCTCAGTGACTGTGAGAGGGTCACTATTAAGCCAGTAGAGCTGAAATGTGCCCTTTCTTGTCTTGACTGTTTCCGGTACTTGGACATTCATTGTGCACATTTCATTTTTAAAATTAAATTTGCACATTTGCCATATTTTTTAGGTTCAGCAGTGTAACTTTGACAAAATCAAACAAATAACTTAATACTATATAATATAATGTATTGCATTACTGACATCGTAACATTCAAAAAGAATGCAAACCTTGCTAACAGAGTTACTTTTATAAAACTTAATGAATGACTCCCAATTAGCCATAAAAGTATTCAATTTCTGTCGATTTTCCTGTGTAAAAGTAATAAATCGTACCCTTAATTGTCTGCAATTTGACTAATAAAGCCAAGCTGAATACAGTATTAGCAAATAAGAAATCATTCTTGTGAAATCTCTATAACCTTTGTAAAATAATGTTGTGCCTCTGTTTCCTATCAAAATAGGAATACTCTCTTCCACACACACAAAAAGCAACATCTATAAAATGGTGGGAATGATGAAAACTTGGAGAGTTCTGGTGGACTTAGAGAAATGGCTCACAAGAACCCATCCAGGCCTTGTAGTTCATGGTCAGTCAAACCCTGCTTCGGTGTGAAGTGTCATCTGCTGGGCACCATGTGCAGGGCGTTCTCTGTGGTGGAGCTGTACCTCTGGAACTCCCTGCCCTGGGATATTTGTCAAGCCCCCTGCATCTCTGAGTTGAAGTGAGCAGAAAAAACCTTCCTGTTTCAACAGGCTTTTAGTTGACCTTTTGTTTTTGCTATGCTGCTGTTTCTTAGATTGGTGTGATTTTGTGTGTGTGCTTCCACTGTTGTTAGCTGCCCTGGGAAGTCTTAGTTCTGAAGGGTGAAGTAAAAATGCTTTAAACTCACAAATTAGATCTGGCCATGGTTTGTCAGGTCCTTTCATTTGGCTTATTGTCTGTTTTCTTCCCATCTCTAACTATCGTTTCAGAGCTGTGCAGTTCAGTCGCATGGAAACAGCCTGGTTAATCTCCTGCCCTTCACTGCAGACTGAGGGGCATTTGAGGCTTCGCTTTCAGGCACTGGGTTTTGTCCCTCAGCATTCCCAGCAATTGCAGTGTAAACAAATTTCCCTTTTATGTGGTTACTCGGAAGGCTTGATTACACTATCCTATAAGCTTCCAGATTTTAAAACTCGGGTGTGTTTGGTCATCAGGCAGACTTTATGCGATCACCGTGATGTCATTTCTAGTGAGTGAGTAAGATCAGAAGGTGGCCACTCACATGGCTTGCAGTGGAAGGCTGCAACTTGATTGCTGGGTAGGCTGGAGCTCTATGCTTCTGACAGCCCTTGCGTCCCTTGTTTTGGTCCTTGAACTTCCATAGGGCCCATAGTGTTGGACTAGTTGCGAAGTTACTGTCTGCAGTGCTTTCCAGGCAGGCACTCTGAATGGCATGCGTATGACTCCTTCATTACCCACATGTGGCCTTGGGGTCAGTTCTTGATGTTCAGTTCAGTCAAGGGCAGATTGGAAAAGATCAGCGCTCCAGCCTCTGCTTGTAGACTTGGCAGGTGGAATACAAAGCCAACAGTTCTGTGTTCCTGAACTAACTAAATGTGAGGCTGGACTTGTTGCCTCTGTCTGGTGCCTGTCTTTGGCCTCCGGGCCTTAGGGTTGGTTGTATGGAGAGATGTGGGCAGCTTTGCTATAGCTCCTTGTCACTGGCGTCGCTGCAGGGGGGGCCGGAGCTCTAAGTTCCGCCGCGGCTCCGACCTGCTTTCACTGCCTTGAATGGTTCCGATTGCAAGGGGGTGGGGCCGCTTCGTGCTCTGGTGTAACGGAGGGTCGGAGCCACGGTGGAACTTAGAGCTCCCCCCCCCCCCGCAGCAACGCCAGTGCCCCTTGTCTCTTTTCTTGAAACAAGTCTGTAGTTTAAAAAAATTCAGGGCTTGTAAGGGTTTGTTTTTAGTTTAAAACCTATTTTGGCAAAGCCTGTGTTTGAATACCTGCTTATACAAGTGTGGTGCTTTAATTTCTCAGCAACTGTCCTTTTGCTTTTTAGGTCTTAATCTCTCCCAGTACTGCAGGCGTTCAATTATCAAGTCTGGTGACCGTACAGGTACTGCTGCCACTCCATCACCATTCTTACCTTGTATGCATTGAGCTTTGCATGGAAATGGCACAGACTTACTGGGCCTCTTGCAGGACATCCTTTTGGCACTCTTTTACACCCCCCCCCCCCGTCTGTGTTTAGCTGCCAACTCAGAGTAACACTTCATGCATCTCACCTAGTGGGCTCCAGTCCACAAAAGGTTATGCCGTTATGTATTCTTCTCTGGATTGAGGAAGAGGGCATTCCTGACATGTGGGTAGTCCCTCCCACTTGGAAGGCAGGGTAGGCTTAGCTGAAGTCGTCTCCTCCCCATGGGAGGGGCTTCCCAGACCCCAGTCCTGCCCTGCCTCCTTAGAGACAGGTCGCAGCTTAGCTTGCTCCACAGCTTCTATAGGATTTCTTCTACTAGATCAGGGGTGCACAACTTGGAAGTAGGCGGGGGCCAAAATGAATAGGCCAAACTTCTCCGGGGCCGCACGGGGGCGTGTCAAGAAACCGTGATGTCACTTCCTCAGGAAGTGACATCACAGGAGGCGTGTCCAGGAACCGTGATGTCACTTCCTCAGGAAGTGACATCACAGGGGGTGTGTCCATGGGCCAGAAAATATCCCCAAAAATGTTTATATAAATATATATAAATAAATATACAATAAATAAAAATAAAATATACACAGCAAGCCACTTGTGTGTGTGTGTGTGTGTGTGATATCTTTATCCAGGATTAATTTGGGATAAACGAGGCTGTGCGCACAGCCTAATCTGCCCACCTGTCCTCCCCCAGGCTCGAGAAGCGACACCATCCCGCTTGAGCCGGTTCCCTGACTGTAAAAGACAGCAGCAGACCATGTCCTGTGTGTGCATGCAGGCTCTCAACTCCAAACAATCTGAACTGTGGAATGGAGAAGTGCAAGAGATGTAAGGAGCATCCCCTCCATTCCACCCAGACCTTGAAAGGGATTAAAACCGCAAGAATATACAACAGGGGCGAGAAACACCACCCCCCCTCAAGCCAGAGGAGGGAGGTAGAGGTTTAGCAAGAAAAAAAAGCAAAGGGGCAGGAGGGGAGGTGTCAGCCTCAACCCCCAACTAGGAATGGTGCGCAATCCTCATTTTCTCATTCATCTCTCTCCCCCCCCCCCCCGAGTTCAGCAGCGGGTGGCGTTTCCTTCCACAACAGTACATTCCGCTCATTTGGGCTCCACACTCAACCAAGAATGATGCGGGGAGTGGGGCACTCAGGGGAGAGCTTAGTGGGGGAAAAGGCCTAAGCAAAGAATAAAACAGGGAGGGGAAGGAAAGGAGAGTCGCCAGCCATCGCCATTTTGAATGAGTTCAAAATTTTTATTTTTACTCACTTTAAAGAAGGGATGAACTTCTTGCGCAACTTGCTGAACTTCTACTCTGCTCTGAGGCAGTGGGAGGGGAGTGGGAGGGTCTCTAAGGCAGTCAGTAAGGAAGCAGCATGTGACTCACGGCAAAACCAGGAAGCAGGCAATGGTGAAGCTAATGGACAAGTTCCGAGGCGCCCCCACCCAGCGCCCCCCAGGGAGGCACTGGAAGCTCCCCATAAAGGCAGGCAGCTGAGCGCCCCAAGGTACGCTGGACCGCTCTGTGTTGCAGTGCCGCGCGGTCGTTTTAACCTTTTTTTTTTTCTTCAGAGCTGCAGTTCGGCTTGCCGCCGAATTTCGGCGGCAAGCCGCGAGGGCCTTTTTATTTCTTCAGCAAGTTCTTCAAAGGCAAGCAGCGGCGGCATTGAGGACGTCCTTGCTCAGCTGTTCGGCCCTTGAGGACGTCTCTGCTCAGTTGTTCAGCCCGAACAGCGCCAAACAAAAGCAGCCCCAAACCCCAAAAACTCAAAAGCAGCCCTGAACTCTGCACCCATTGCCAGCCCCGAACTATGTACACGTGACCAACGCACATGCGGCTCATTCGGCTCTTGGCTGAACGCCAGGAGACTCAGCTGATTGGCGGCGAGCAAAGCGCCCCCTGGAGTCTCCTGGCGTTTAGCCAGGAGCCGAATGAGCAGCGTGCGCAGCGGAATGAGCCGCGTCTGGGTCACGGAGGATTTCCCGTGGCCCGCAAAGAACTTGGGGATCCCAGAGAGCGCTCGCTCCCTGGGATCCCCGATTTCTTCGCGGGCCAGGGGAAATCGTCAGGCGGGCCGCATGTTGTGCACCCCTGTACTAGATCCTTCCTTTCGTCTTCTCCTCTTCCGTTTCTTCTTCTACTCCTCTAACCTTACCTTTCACGCTTTCCTCTCCTCACCTGAGGTTTGGGAGCGCATCTCAGAACCACCCAGTGATTCGCGGTTGGGCCTCGCCGGACCAGGAGGTCCCAACCCGCACTTCTCGCAGACGCCATCGTGGTTCACCTCAGGAGGGCGAAACCTCGTGTTGCTAGGTGCTGAGGCAGCGGCCGGACCGGCATCGCTCAGCTGCCTCTCGCCCCTCGGCTGACGCTACGGAGTGGACCTCCAAGAGGCCGACTCTGCAGGCGCATACAGCTGTGAGCCTTCCCTCAGCTCTCCGAGCGGCTTCGGCCCGGAGTTCCACCACTCGGTCGGCTCTTGCCCCGAGGCAGCGCGCGCTGAGGGGAGTGCATTGATCTCCCTGCTCGAAACGCCGGGTAAGGTAATTTGCCCTTGTTTGGGGGTTTTGGGCCTACGGGAACGGAGGTCTCTGTCCCAGCTGGGGAGGGCCTTTCCTCTAAACATTCGGAGCCACTCGACCCCGTTATTCAGGCACAAATTGCTAAGGCAGTTCAGGGAGCCCTCCGGGGGGGCCTTGAAACCTCCCGCATCGCTCCTTAAGCACACTGAGAGAACTTGGCATCACCGCAAGCGCAGGAAATCCCTCAGCCCTCTCTCCCTTCTCTCCTCTGCCTCTTCTGAGGAGGAGGTGGTCTTGCCAAAACGCGCACGCAGGACAGTTAAAAGCAAGGTTCTCAAGCACTACAGGGGTGGAAAATCTCTGAGGAAATGCAGAAGACATGTTTATGTGGAACTGTCTTCCTCACAGTCTTCTTATGATTCCCCCTCTGGCTCCAGCAGGGAAGAGGGGGAACTTCCTGGGGAGGACTCCTTCCCACAGGAATCTAAGATAGATCGTTTGTTCCCTCATGATCTATTTTCTAGAATGCTCACCAAAGTAGTTCAAGCCCTGAATTTGCCTCCTGCTACAGGTGCTGACACGATTCCTGACCAGACCAAGACTGCCTCCCAAAGGGCTCTTTTCCCTCAGGGCCCAGTTAAACCATAAGAAGAGCCCTGCTGGAAAAGGCCAAAAGCCCATCTAGTCCAGCTTCCTGTATCACACAGTGGCCCCACCAGTTGCCTCAGGGAACACAAGACAACAAGATAGCTTGTTTCCCTTTGTTACTCCCTTGCACCTGGCACAGAGAAAAACCCGCTTCTAAAACCTCTGAAGCCAGGAGGTTGCTCATGGCTTGTAACCTGTGATGGTCTTTTCCTCCATGAATCTGTCCAAACCCCTATAAATAGCAGTATTTATATATCGCTTTTCAACAAAAGTTCACAAAGCGGTTTACAGACAAAATGTAGTTGTCTATTTACTGTGTGGAGCTAAGTTGCTGCTTCACAGACTTGCTCCAGGGAGCATTACTGTTTAAGACTCTCCAGGTGTAATCTGGCTTTCCTCTTGGCCCTGACTGCCTTGGGAGAATGTAGTGATTTTGGAAGAGAGTGACAGGAGCTTGAGGCAGAGAAGGGCTGCACAAAAATGGGGACCTTTTTCTCGCAGCTCAGAGGCTGCAGGCTGCTATGAGGGTCAGGTTGGATTTGGAATTGTGGCTCCCACCTGCCTGGGTGATGCACTGTGGAATGGCCAAGATCCGCTCTTTGCACTAGTAAGTGGACATGCGTCGTAGTACAGTGGGTCCATTCATGTGTTGACTCCAGAATACGTTGGAGGAGGATTTTCTTGCAAATGACTCTGACTGGGAAAAGAAAATAATCCAGATAAACCCAAGATTGTTACTGGCTTGTTTGCTAAAACTGAGTAATAAGACTCTTACAGAGCATTACAAGCATCTAAAGGCAACATATGAATTGCATCAGACGTGACACAGCCCTGTCTGGGTTGCCTTGTTCTGCCACCACAAGTTCCTCTTAGCCATTTATTCACTTACCGGTCGTTCACTTTTTTTTGCCCTTCAGAGGAAAGGGGAACTTGCTGTCTGATTTAACTCACAAGTATCTGATAGGCATTGGTTCAATCATTGTAGTCTAATCTTTGTAAGTTTAAATGTTGGCGTTTAAAACCAAAAATGCGTGTAACATAAGAAGAGCCCTGCTGGATCAGGCCAAAGGCTTCCTGTATCACACAGTGGCCCCACCAGATGCCTCAGGGAGCACAAGACAACAAGATACTTGTATCCTGTCGCCACTCCCTTGCACCTGGCACGAAGAAAACCTACTCCTACAACCAGGAGGTTGCTTATCCCCATCATGGCTTGTAAGCTGTGATGGACTTTTCCTCCATAAATCTGTCCAATCCCCTTTTAAAGGCATCCAGGTCAGGTGCCATCACCACCTCCTGTGGCAAGGAGTTCCACAAACCAATTACACGGTGTTTAAAGAAATATTTTCTTTTGTCTGTTTTTAATACTCTCTCCACTCAATTTGAGTGGATGTCCCCTAGTTCTAGTGTTGTGTGACAGGGAAAAGAACTTCTCTCTATCCACTCTCTCCATCCCATGCATAATTTTATACGTCTCAATCATGTCCCCCCTCAACCGCCTTTTTTCTAGACTGAAGAGCCCCAAACGCTGTAGCCTTTCCTCATAAGGGAGATGCCCCAGCCCACTAATCATTTTGGTCGCTCTCTTCCAGTTCCACTATATCCTTTTTGAGATGCGGCGACCAGAACTGGACGCAATACTCCAGATGCGGCCTTACCATCGATTTGTACAACGGCATAATGATATTGGCCGTTTTATTCTCAATCCCTTTTTTAATGATCCCAAGCATGGAATTGGCCTTCTTCACAGTCGTCGCACACTGGGTCGACACTTTCATCGACCTGTCCACCAGTACCCCAAGATCTCTCTCCTGATCCGTCACAGACAGCTCAGAACCCATGAGCGTGTATGTGAAGTTTTGATTTCTTGCCCCAATGTGCATCACTTTGCACTAACTTACATTGAAGCGCATCTGCCATTTTGCTGCCCATTCTCCCAGTTTGGAGAGATCCTTCTGGAGCTCTTCACAATCCCTGCTGGTCTTCACCACCCGGAAACGTTTAGTGTCATCCGCAAACTTGGCCACCTCGCTACTTATCCCCAACTCCAGATCATTTATGAACAAGTTGAAAAGCACCGGTCCCAAGACCGATCCTTGGGGCACACCGCTTTTCACCTCTCGCCATTGTGAAAATTGCCCATTGACACCCACTCTCCGTTTCCTAGTCTTCAACCAGTTCCTTATCCATAATTCAACTAGATGCCAAGTTTGGGGCGCGCAAACCTCAGCCTCATGTTTCTGTGCCCCTTTTCTCTTCCAGGCTTTAAGATTAGGGTGCGCGTTGTGGAATGGGTGGGAGAAAAGTAGTATTCCTTGCCCAGAAGTGACCTTGCTGATCGGGAAATCTCTTTATGGATACCTGCAGCTTTAAAAAGTGGAAAGTCATCCTTATTTTTTGTATTGGTCGTTCTGTTGCTCTCCTGTCCATGTGATTCTTCACCATCTTGCTTGCTTCTTCTGACCTGAGCACCTTGACTTATGACCTGTGGGCCTGGACTTAGCAAGGTGAATAATAATTTTTTTAAGATAGCAAAGGGGTGATTGTCTTGTTCTTGCTTTCCAGCAGTTGGAAACACACTGAAGGAGCAATCCTAACCAACTTTCCAGCCCCAATGTAACTGTGCCAACAGGGTGCACACTGCGTTTTGCAGTGCAGGGGCAGTCATGGAGGCCTCTTCAAGGTGAGGGAAAAGGGCTGCATTGTGGCTGCACCGGTGCTGGAAAGTTGGTTAGGATTGCGCTGTGAAGGAGTTAAGTCTAACACTGGAGACCTTTCAGTCACATTGAGAAGGGAAGTTTAGCAGTGTGAGTGAAAAGTGGTTCATGATATTAATGTAGCATGTTTCATATGCTTTGTTTCGCCACCCTTCTCTCAGTCTTGGCAAACCAGTGGTATAGGTCACCATTGCTCCTGTTGTGCAGTTGGGAAATTATTCCTGAGAGACTTTATGTGGGACTTGTCCATACAGAGCAAGCCTGTGACTTCACAGAGGAGGAACTGGAGCCCGATTTCCCCCCCCCCCCCCCATCATCCATAGTCCAATGCCCTTCTTGGGCATTGTTCTTCAAAAGATCACAATAGTTATCATGAGTATTTTCAACATAATTAGGGATGTTTGCCCTTCTCTGTTAAAATCAAAACCACAATGTTTTTAATTCAACTAGATGCCAAGTTTCAAGAAGAAATGCAATCTGATTTTTTTTTAAGTTCATTTCTCCTGATAGCATGACACATGCTAATGTTTCCTCATGCTTTTATCACTATATGAGTGGCTCAGGAACTTGTATATGATTTATTGGTTGGCAGTAGTTACCAGCACGGCATAAGTAGTTACATTTTAAACTGGGCAAGGGAAGGGCTTTCTGGAACTGATGCAGAGATGGCAAACGTTTGCTCCTGTGATGGTCTGAAGAAATTGGAATTTTGTGTTGAAATGATAGATGCTTACCATGCCTTGACTGGCCTTTTTCTATGGCTGAAATGTGTGGTCCTCAGCCTCTCATGCTGATGTGGATGAGGATGAGGGGGAAGACCTTGGATTGTGGGAGTCACTCTTCCTGGATATTGTTGCCCCTCCCCTGCAAACAGCTGCTGACTGTGACCCCATCCCTTTTGCCAAGTTTTGCTGTTACATGTCAGAACTGCTCAGTGAAATGACACTGGGTAGGGCAAGGACTTGGCTGGACTGCTGGCCTTCTGGCTGCCCTTTAAGAAACAGTCTCATTCTTGCAAAACGTTGAGCTACTGACAGGGCTCCTTGTGTGTCTAGTACAAGAGCAGGGACGGAGGACCCTTTTTGACTTTCCTGTGAGTTCCTTTTCATGCAAAAAGGCTTTGACGCAGTTGCCTTCTTGTTCCAACAGAGTTCAAAGGCAAAGTTTGGCATGTTACCATGGAAGGACAGCACAATCATCCGCATCATCTAGGGGACCAGAACAACCCACTCTGCAAAGTGGCAAGTCAGGAATACCAGCATGATGCTCAGGTAAGCAGTCATTCTCCCTCTCAGCCCTCTTCCTCAAGAAGTTCAGGTAAAGCCTGAACGTAGGGTCTAAGTAGCCGTGATCAGAGTTGTGGAAAAACAAGCCACGTTCTGAATGGTGCTTTAAGCAAGAGTTCCGTAACCCATTTGGACACTTCATACTGACTGGGTGACTTTGCTCATGATCTGGCTGGGATTCGCCTGAGGGGAGGTCAAAGGAGATGCTGTATTTTAATGAGCGCACACGCCAATCTACTGTTAATTATTAAACTATGCAAGTAGTAGGAGGATGACTGTCATTCTGATTATTTGTTCAGTACCTGTGCTGTTTGCGTACTTCACTGTGAATCTTTGGAGCCTGTGGAATAGGAAGAGACTGTAATGTGGGGCTTGACAAATTTGCTTTGGAGCTAGGAGCCAGATCTTCCCTCCCTTTGCTGACTGCTTACTGTGATGCACAGGTAGCCACAACCTCTCCCCCCCTTCCATGCAACTAAAGAGACATAGGACCAAAATGGAAAGGCAAAAAGAAGTGAATGTGTTTGAGATTGTAAAATGAGAAAAATTATCTTTAGAGAATGTGATAGGGGTGTGGGTGTGGGTGTGGAAGTGTGTGGAACATGAAGGAGGAATGAAGAGAAGAGGTGGAAAGGCTGGAATGATGGCAATAACAAGGGGGGGGGAGAGAGGAGAGGAAAAGTAGGATAGGAATAAGGGAAAGGATTTTGAAGAAGGGAACAAAGAAAAACAGAACCAGGGAATTGAAGCTGGTTAGAAGAGGCGAGCAGGTGAGTTTTCGAGCAACACACGGGTATACTCACCCACACCACCACCTCTGACTGGCTCCGCTAAGAGCCAAATGGGGAACAATTGCTGCATGTCCCACCCCACCACCCACCCATCCTTTTCTCAGGGGATAACTGTTCTCACATAGCCGGCAGGCGGAAGTTGGGCATCCTATATCTATAGGGTGGCAATCTATAATGAATGCATTCACCGCAACTATGGCCTGTTTCTTCCAGATGTTCTGTCTCAAGAATCCCTCATCCCACTTTTCTTACTGTGATATCCCATTTCCTTCATGGTTGCACGTCAAGTCAGTTTCTTCTCTCTGCTTCCATTCCAGATATGTTGACAATTGTGTGGTAATATTATGTTGATATCTCTTTCAGTGGCTGTGCAGTGCCACTCTTCTTTGAGCTTACTGAGAGTATTGGTTATGCATGCTGAAAAGTCCTAATTTCGGAGAGGCACTGCCAGTTTTCCTTAAAACGGGCTGCTCCCTATCGATGCGGCCAGATTATGAATTGACCAAGGTTTCTCCCAAAAAGGCACTTGGGCTATAGAAAAAAGCATTCCGATTGAGCATCTTGCCATTCTTTGCTGAGCTAATTCATTAAGAGAGCAGAAGCAAAGCACAGTTATGAGATTTACAAAGACAATTAGTTGCCTGTGAACACATGGTGCTCAGCACTGTGTTGAAATATCCTGTGAGGAACTCAGTCCCCCTCCCCTAATGCAGCAATTTGTCATATTAAGTCGTTTAATAGTAATTGATCTCCTCAAATGAGCCAAGTTACATTTTGAGCAATTAGGGTTAATTACAGTCTCATTTGGCAGGATAGAGCCCCTGTAATTATTCCATGAACAAGATTAGGAAGTGTTCTTATGTAGCAGATACATTCATGGCATCTTGGGTTACATGTTGGAGATTGCAATGGCATGATTAAGTGTAATTAGTAGCTGATAATTCTGTATTCTCCTGTTGGCCTGACATCAGGGTGCTTCATTGTTGAGTGTACTTTGGACCACCCCCATTCTCTCTCGTTCATTTGTAATTCTGTCTGCACTCTATGACTTGTGAGCGGAAATGAAAAAGGGATTAGTTGGAGGAGACCAGTGAAGATCATTAAGGGTTTAGGAAGTGTCCTGAAGAGGAGGTTTGAAGAGCTATTAGGGAAAAGATTGAAAGGGGGATGTGATAGCAGTTCTTGAAACTCTTGGAGACTGGAATTGGAGGAGGAGAACGTATTGAGCAGGGCTCTTGAAGACGGGCAATAACCGTAGTAGTTAAGGTGAAGCAAAACAGATTTACGGTGCAATCCAGTGCAAGTGTAGGTCGGTGGAGTGCGCGCTCCGCCGGGCTTGGGTGTTGCGAAAGTGCTGTAAAGAACTTTTGCGGCACCTCTGGAGTAAGTGGCGCTGACGCAGAGGCAGGCGCCACTCACTCAGCTGCAGTCCCTGGACCCGACCACCAGATGCAGGTAGGTCTTGCGCCAGATGGGGGGGTGGGCCGGGGTGGCGGAGAAGGGGGCCATCGACCGGCCAGGCCTGGGAGGGGGCAGGGATATTGGCACTGGGTTGCGTCGATATCCCAAGCCCCTTCCTGGGCTGGTCATACACGACCTCCCCGGTTGTGCGCCAGCTCCAGAGCTGGCGCGCATCCTAGGAGACCCATTGGGGCCTCCGGGGCTTACACCAGGGGAAGGGAACGAATGTCCCCTTCCCCCAAGGTGAGCCCTGGCCGCACCAGCACGGGCCGCAGCTTGCACAGGATTGGGCTGTTAGATTGGGTGAGAAAAGTAGTTCTTGGCTGTACCAAGACTGGAGCAGTGGAACAGGTTACCTCTGGGATTCCCTTCCCTGCATAAATGTGGGAGTTGTGAGGTAGACCTTGGGTGCAACCCTGTGATTTTGTTCTATTCTTCCAGTGGTTTTCTTTAGTTAAATATTTCTGATCTTGTTTGTTTGGATTTCACTAGGTGTTTACTACTGTATTACTGGATAAGGGTTGATTGTGTTTCAGGTCTTCTGAAATCTTCCATTTATATAACGGACAGTAGTCTTAACATCCTAGCTTGGTAAGATTAAGACTACCATAATAGTAACAATGATACCTGTTTTGTGATTTCCTGTGTATTGTTTAAGATTGTTAATATTGGCAGATTAACTGTTTTGGGATGCTGGCTGCTAGTTTCAAAAATAAAGTTGGTTTGTTTGATACGCTAGTTATTTTTAATCGCTGGTCTTAATGGGTGGTAAAAAGAGAGGAAATATAAAAAATAATTCTGACTGACTTTTTGCCCTTGTGGTGTTAAGAAACAAGCTCAGGATGCACTAGAAGGTATTGATTGTAGTTTGAATTTGATAGAAAGCTCATAGCAGGTTTGGTAGAACATGTGATTCTTCTGGCAGAAATTAAGATGTATGAGCAACACCTTGATCACAAAAGAACTGGGTATTTAAGCAGATAAGAATACAGCTCATCTAGTTTGAGGGAAGAGCTTTTTGAAAAAGTAGACAAATATTGTGGTGTTTTTCAACTAATTTTTTTTTTTTGGGGGGGGAGAGAGAGATGTTAGAAAATAAGTCTCATTAGAACAACCTTCATCTCTGGAGTCTTGGAGGAGTCGGGGGTCACTCTTCTGAATGGCACCAGTGCTCCTTTCTGCACTGGCTACCCAGAACTCTCAAGCAGTGGCTGCATGGGAGAAAGGAGCGGATTGTCCTCGTCTTGGCTTTCCTTCCAGCTGCCCAAGCTGCAGAGTTTTCTAATTCGGCTACAAATCTCTCACTTTGCCTTCCCCTTGCTCACATGGCCACAGGATAGCCACACTGTCAAGTCAGGTGTCTGCTTGTCCTGAGAGGTGCTCCCGTCATGATCTTGAATGCTCAAACTTGGGTGAAAATATGGGATATAAATCACATCCATCTTGCATGTGAATATTGGAAATGTAGGCACTTATTTCTCAGCTCTCCTGCATGAGAATCTGCTCACTTTATCCCCTTCATACGAAGCTTGCTCTGTGCTCTGCAGGGCTAACACCAGGGACTTGGCTCCTGACAGCAGAAAGTGCAGTTCCCTCTGGGCTTTTCCTTCCTCCTGCCTTTTCATCATAAGACTCATAGGACCTGCTTGTTACATCAGTCATTGGATTGGAGGAGTGTTTCTGCTCTCTATTAATTATGGGGACAGGTTAGTTGCTGTCTTCATCTACATAATGTCAATATTCTATTGAGGTGTGGGGAGGGGGAAAACTCTTCAGGAGGAGGGGCAGAGATGGCTCTCGGAGACTTCTTTCCCTTGGGCGTCCTGAAGGAGGTGCATGTTCGCAGTCAAACTTTCACAAGAGTGACTCCACAAAACTCATGTCATTACATAGAGCCACTGTGTTTGTGTATATGTGTAGTTTGCCTCCTCGAGGTGAAGAGGGGGTTGCAGTTTTTGCCAGAAGTTGAGACAACTGCTTTTTTCCTCTGTTGTTGGGAGCTCAAGTATTTGTGGAGCTGAAACTGTCCATAGCCCTGGCCATGTAGGACTGCTCTTGGTGGTGCATGTGTATAAAGTGTCCCCTTCTCTGCAAAGATCCGACTAACCCCAACGTGTGTGTCTTGGGCCCCAGCTAGCCCCATGTGTGCAGCCCTGCCTAGTAAGTAATTGCCTTTGCAGTCAGGTCTCTGCTAAGATAAACAAGCAAGGGGCTGAGGCTGTTTTTCATCTTAAATCCCCATATCAGTGTGCTGGACTGAGACCTTGGCCTCTCTTGGTTAGGTTTTACAAGAGTGACCTAATAGTCTATTGCACCCAGGGCAGAGCTCTGAACTCTTTTTTCTTTTGTGTTTCTAATGTAATTTCTGTTTGTTTGGCCTTTTTAATCCCCCACATTATGATTTTTTCCTTGTGAGCATCTTGGGGGCAGAGTGACTAATGCATAGACCACTATGAATCCATGGGGTAGAGTAGTATATAAATTAAAATAATAAACATTTATGGCAACAACTTGGGCAAAGTGGTTAAGCAACGTAAGTTGTAATGGGTGGCCTCTTCATTGTTAGAAATGTTAGTCTCTGCCATGTAGAGGTCATTTAGATATTTTTGATCTCTTAATGTAAGAGCATGATCAATGGAGAAGATGTACTGAAGAAGGTTCAAAATAGACCATTTAATAATTCTCCAGTGTAGACCATGTGTTTGTCACCTGTGGAGTGACATGATCGCTATCATGTAGTCTTTGATCATCTTAATATCTTGCCTTCCAGAGGATTTATCCGTGCAAAATGGGGAGGATACAGTAATGGTGTTCTTTGGGGGTGGAAGAAGAGAGCTTTTGGGAAAGGGTATGCAGTTGCAGCACTGACAAGTAAATGGGTTACATGTCACCGGTTGTTGAAAACCTGTCCCAGAAGACTTGAAGAGGGGTTCACAACCATCCCTTGCTGCTCATCTGTCGCATTTATATTTTGTGTTTTAGTTAACCTTTTCCCAGTGACTCACAATAGAACTTTCTGTTTAGAAATTTTCTAATTAGAGTAAGGGAATATATATAGCCGTCCTCTGAGCTGTGCAGAATTGCTGCCCGTGTGTCGTCAGACCAGCATTGCTTTGTGTACTTGTAAAAGAGAGTATGTTTTCTCGACCTCAAGTTGGCAATAGCTGAGAATCCAAACTTGGTGCCATTTCTAATGCAATGTTTCAAAAAGTGTTTTTTAGTTTTTCAGCTGCCTGCTAACTGTAGCTTGGTTATTTTTATCACGTCATTAGATGCTTAGAGGTAATGCAAAGAATTAATTTTGGCTAGTATTGAGATTTAAACTAGTGACCTGTACAAATGGCTTCTGAAGCAAGTCAGGGCCCTATTGTGCTGTGCACGTGCTTAATGGGATGCATCTTGGGGTCCTACATGCAGGCTTGGCTTGTGGTGTTGATGTGTGTGGTGTTTCTGTGTACTCATTCCCTGTTCTGGAGCAAATGGACTGTCCCCGAGGAGGTTTAAGAGATGTGTTGTGTCTGCTCTAGTCATGCTTCTCAATTAGTTGAGAAGTGTGGGTTGGTGCAGTTGACAACTATGAATGTGACATCTTCTGTACATATTGGTCACTGTGACTGGAGTACCGGGCCTTAATTTGTGCAGCTGCCTCAAATTAAACACAATAAATAAACCTGCAGGCCTCACAAAGGTGGGCAAGGACAGCACTCATGACAGACAATAAAGCTTTGCTTTGTGTACTTGTAAAAGAGAGTATGCTGCACTCAATATGCCAACAAATTTGGAAAACTCAGCAGTGGCCAAAGGATTGGAAAAGGTCAGTTTACGTTCCAATTCCAAAGAAGGGCAGTGCCAAAGAGTGTTCAAACTATCGCACAATTGCACTCATTTCATATGCTAGCAAGGTTATGCTCAAAATCCTACAAGCTAGACTTCAGCAGTACGTGGACCGAGAACTACCGGACGTACAAGCTGGGTTTCGAAGAGGCAGAGGAACTAGAGATCAAATTGCCAACATGCGCTGGATCATGGAGAAAGCACGAGAGTTCCAAAAAAAACCCCACCTACTTCTGCTTCATTGACTACGAAAAAGCCTTTGATTGTGTGGATCACAACAAACTGTGGCAAATTCTTAAAGAGATGGGGGTACCAGACCACCTTACGTGTCTCCTGAGAAACCTGTATGCGGGTCAAGAAGCAACAGTCCGAACCGGCCATGGAACAACCGATTGGTTCAAAATTGGGAAGGGAGTACGGCAAGGCTGTATATTATCACCCTGCTTATTTAACTTATATGCAGAGTACATTATGAGAAATGCAGGGCTGAATGAATCTCAAGCCGGAATCAAGATTGCTGGGAGAAACATCAACAACCTCAGATATGCGGACGATACCACCCTAATGGCAGAAAGTGAAGAAGAACTAAAGAGCCTCTTGATGAGGGTGAAAGAGGAGAGTGCAAAAGTTGGCTTGAAACTCAACATTAATAAAACCAAGATCATGGCATCTGGTCCCATCAATTCCTGGCAAATAGAAGGGGCAGAAATGGAAGCAGTAACAGAGTTTACTTTTTTGGGTTCCAAGATCATTGCAGACGGAGACAGCAGCCATGAAATTAAAAGACGCTTACTCCTTGGAAGGAAAGCTATGGCAAATTTAGATAGCATAATAAAAAGCAGAGATATCACCATGCCAACAAAAGTTCGTATAGTCAGGGCGATGGTGTTCCCAGTAGCAATGTATGGTTGCGAGAGTTGGACCATAAGGAAGGCTGAGCGCTGAAGAATAGATGCTTTTGAACTGTGGTGCTGGAGAAGACTCCTGAGAGTCCCTTGGACTGCTAGGAGATCAAATCAGTCAATCCTAAATGAAATCAGCCCTGACTGTTCCCTGGAAGGACAGGTACTAAGGCTGAAACTCAAATATTTTGGCCACCTAATGCGAAGAGAGGACTCTCTGGAGAAGACTCTGATGCTGGGAAAAATTGAAGGCAAAAGGAGAAGGGGAAGGCAAAGGATGAGATGGTTAGACAGCATCACCAATGCAACGAACATGAAAATGAGCGAACTCAGGAAGATAGTGGAGGATAGGAAGGCCTGGCGGGATATAGTTCATGGGATCACGAAGGGTCGGACACGACTTAACGACTGAACAACAACAACAACAAAAGAGAGTATGTTTTCTTGACTTCAAGTTGGCAATAACTGAGAATCCAAACTTGGTGCCATTTCTAATGCAATGTTTCAAAAAGTGTTTGCTTTTTAGTTTTTCACTTTTCTCTGGTAAATTCGAACAGGAAAATGGGCCTCTTCAGAACCAGTGCATTACAAATTGAGTGTGGTAACACCATGGTGTTATTTCTTATGTGGGATCAGTGCAGGTGGGGCAGGTTAGAGATGCATTGCAGAGCTGACAAGGCCGAATCTAGGTACCTTGCAGATGCCTTTAGTTGGCACTGACCTGTGGGGTTAAGTGCTCTGGTTGCCTTCATCTTCCAAACTGGTATTTTTCTTTCCCAGTACACTTGAGCGACGCAGCCAAGTCTTTTTTGACAACTTGAGGTTATATATATTAACAACATACAACTTCTGGATGTCATCCTTCCCTCTTTGTTGAAGAGGTTTGCAAAAGCATTGAGCTCAGTGATTACTCAACTCTGACTCCTAATTCTCGCTGATCCCATGCATAATGCCTCTGTGCATCTTTGTGCACTCCAAAATGAACATTAAAAGCAACATCTTCCTCCATTTTTGAGGACTGCTATACCCGTGAATGTAGCTACGCTATTCCTCAGATCATACGAGGACCAACTCTGAGGCTGTTGTTAACTCACACTTGCCTGTACATCCTACTTTCCAGTGTGAGTGTTGAAACTTTCCTGTTGCGGGTGGCTTTTTAAAGGGGAACTCAGTTGCCATAAATGTCATTCAGATGACATATGAACTGTAAGAGCATGGAAGCAATTGCCTGAAAATTAATGATGCATTGCAAGTTGGGGGGAAAAAACCAGGCAAGAAAAACAATGAAAATGTCAGTCAAGTTGCTGCTTTGACTTAAAAGATTTAACAGGATCTTAGAGTGTTAATTTCTGATAGGTGCCTGTCTGCTGCTGTTTGGGAGCACCACACATCCTGACAGAAAATATGTTTTGTGTGGGAGTCTTGGGATATTTGTGTGTGCTTCTTTCGTTGGCTTCAGAATGTGCTTACCATGACCCATGCTGTAGCTTCCTAGATGCTGTGGTGATTGTTGGGGGTGGGGGCTCTAGAGATGGCTCCCTGCTGACCTGCAATGAGACAGGAGCTGGTGCTGGCATGGGGGGGGGGGAAGAGGGAGAGCTGGCATTGGGGGGGGAAGGGGGAGAGAGAGAGAGCAGCCACATGGGATCCAGGTGGTCTCATCTGCACCTTTTGCAAAGTTTGGCTGTAGACCGTTCGGATGCATGGACCTGGGACTGTCCAGCTTGGGAAGACCTCTGGTGGTTTCTGTAGGCAGGGAATGCAAGATTTTAGCTGCTCATCTGTGTGCTCCACAGGCTCAAAAAAATGGCTATGCAGACATCTGGGATTGGAAAATGTCACTGGTGTATGCTTATTATGAGTGATTAGAAGATGAGCATTCTTGTTTGCGTGCAGTTGAGTTTAAAAAAAAACCCTTTTTATAGTGGTATCAAAATTCACAATAATTAATATTGGATTGTGTTTAAATGTAGCAGAAGCATGACATGATAAATGGGGACCCTGCAAGTTTTGCATGTTCGGGGGATGCAGAACCTTTTGCAGAGGGCAAGGAAGGGGACAGTTTTGTATCCCACCTCACCATGACTGATGCACACACTTCCCTCACCCCCATAGTCATGGTGAAGAATATTGGGGCTTAGAGATGCTTGTCAAAACTGCCCCCTCCCACTTGCTTCAGAGGGAAAAAGGAGGGCAGTCTTGCCTATGCAGCCTGAGGCAAGTGTTGGAAGGGATGGGTTTACAGCTCCTGAGGTTTGCTTAGGGTTTGTGCCAGCTCTCAACCTTCTGCTGCTAGGGATATTCCCTGTGGGTGGAACAGTCACCCACAGCTTGAGAGAGTTTAGGAGACTTGGAGGGGAGGAAGCAGATTGTTTTGTCCCAGCTGTTTTTCTACCGAGAGAGAGCCCTGCTCCTATCTTGTCGCCCTCCTTGCCCATTTTGCTCTGAACACTTCTGCAGATGGATACCCTGGTTAGTAATCTATATCTGTCTAGGCACAGCAGGCAAATGGTCAGCCCTAATCAATAGGGAAGTCTTGGCATGCTTTGGCCTGACCAGGGTATGCTCCTTTGTTCATGGAATAATTTAACACTCTCTCTTTGGCTCGATTGCTTTAATTAGGTCTGATAGGTTGTGATAGCAAATGCGAATCTAGGTCATTGCATATGTAAATGTGCAGCTGTAGTCTTGGCGGATGCCAGAGTGTATCAAGTGAGGTGTCCAGTCGTCACCCAGCATTAATGGTGGTTGGCAAGCCGGCTTCCGTGGCAGAACCATATTGCAAGGAGTGAAAATAGACACGCTCTTCTGCTGCTGCGATTTATTTTTCCGGCAAACAAGCCTCTAGAGAATTTTCCTTGGCGTTCCTTTAGAATATGAAGTGAATAGTGCCGTTTTCAGTTGCATAGTGTAGACCTTTTGTCTAAAAATGGTGATACCTTTAATATGTTTGCATGGTGACAGGATTTCCGGGTGTATGTGAAGCTCTGGCAAGGTTTGTGCAAGTCTCTGCTGCTTGTATTTCCTCCTTTGGGCTCTATCAGATGCCCTGGATTCTGTTCTAGTCACAGGAAAGCTACTTTTCCCGCTACCTCTCGATGCTGTCAGCCTCAACTCTGTCATGGCTTGCTTTGGGTCAGGAAGTGCAATCCAGAATCCGTTTGCCTTGCAGGTCCTCCCCATCTTGGCAGCAGTGCAACCTGTCCAATCACAGATTCCAGCCTGTGTTGGAATTTCAGGCTTCCCGGCTCCCATAAGGCCCTTGAGGCAGAGGATCTCCAAAGTGGCACAGAAGCTTGGTTCTGTAAAACCTGCTCAAGAAGGAGCCATTCTGTTGGGTGGTGGGGAGGAGGAAAATGGATCTGCCCTCTGAAAATGGCTCTTAGCCAATGTGCCAAAAAAAATCATCTTTCATAGCAGGAATGATTGGATGACAGTTAAGATCCCCCTTCCCCTAAAGTTGGTGTAAAAGTGAAGGATTTGAGAACTGAGCCCCACCCACCCCCAGTGATTGCTATTGCAGTAGGTGTATGTGGGGGGATGGCGATGCAGGCTGATTCACTTAATCCCACATGCTCATGATCATCTTCCTTTCCTCTTTAAACAGAGGCACCTGACGTCGTACCCATATCGCTGCACCTTAGCAGATTTTCAGATAGAGAAAAAAATTGGACGAGGACAATTCAGTGAAGTCTACAAGGCAACTTGCCTTCTGGACAGAAAACCAGTGGCACTAAAGAAAGTGCAGGTGAGCAGTTGAAGGACCAAGGTGTGTCGGCTTCGAATGGGTAAGGTCAACTAGGCAGCCCCTGTGTTGGCACTAGCTGGGCAGTCGGCCAGCCAGCCAATCTCCCACCTTCTTTTTTGGGACTCTGAGTGCAACTTTTGTCCAGGCAGCAGCAGTAGCTTGCCTTCAAAGCCCCCTTCCTTAGCAGAACTTGCTATGAACCTGGAGCCTCCTATTCTTATCCAGTATACCCCCCCCCCACACACACACATTTTGGTCCCCACCCTACCTGGTGACACAGGCTCAGTCTTACATGGGCCTGTTGTTCACTCTCATGTGCTGTGACAGGGATTTGACTTAAGATAGTGCTGTTTATTAGAACACCCCCTTTGCCCAGTGCAGCATTTCCTTAATAGTTGAATAGGTCTCTCAGAGTTCCACCAACTGTGAGTTACCCTCCGGTTATTAGAGTGCATGTGTCCGTTCCTCCTTACGTCTGATTAGTGCCAGGGAACGTGCCAAAGAGAGCCATAGAAAGGGATTCTCAAGAATATGTTCCTTGGCAGTTCCAGCCCTTTCTTCAGATTCCCATTTATTTCTGTGCTGTCATTACTTTTGGGATTTTGGAGTAGCAGACTAACTGTGTACTCTTGCACAAGTTGCAGCGGCTGGCCTAAGTGGCTGGCTGCTGCATCCTAGGCCCGTTGTGGGCTGCGCTGGCGTGGCCCAGGTTCACCTCAAGGGTCTTCCCCCGATGTAAGCAGTGTGGACCACAATGGGCCTCCTTGGATGCGCACCAGCTCTAGCTGGTGCGTGTCCAGGGAGGCCGTGTAAGGCTGGCCCAAGCTGGGAAGGGGCATAGGATATTGGTACAATTCAGTGCCGATATCCCTGCAGCCTCCCAGCCCGGGCCAGCCAATGGCCCCCTCCCTCCCTCCCCACCCTCCCCCTGCCCCTGTGCCAATTGGCGCGGGACCTACCTGTGGCGACTAGCGCAGGTCCGGGTCAGCGGCTAAATGAGTGGCGCTGGCACCCTGCGTCGGTGCTGCTTACTCGCAAGGAGTTGCAAACGTACTTTATGGCACGTTTATGACTCTAGGCCAACAGAGCACTCACTCTGCTGGCCTAATTTTAGGCAGGATCGGGCTGTAAATTTTGTTCTACATCCTGTCCTCCCAGTTTTACTTCTCTGAAGAATTGCTGCTGCTGCTGCTACACTTTCTGCTTTGTTTGATTCTCTTTTTAGTTTTGAGTTGTGAAGAGAGGGCAGGGGAGGTTGGGGATTCCCAGGGAGTGACAGGTGGGAAAGCCCGTTAGAGAGAATGTAGAATCTTAACATTATTGGAATATTCCATGTCTCTTGCTTGGCTTTGAATCTGTAACTTTGTTTCCTTTTGAAGATATTTGAAATGATGGATGCCAAGGCTAGACAAGATTGCATTAAAGAAATAGACCTTTTGAAGGTAAGGAGTCTTCAGAAGCTTTACGGAAAAGCGATGGAAAATATATTTTCATAATGTTGCTTTGATAACCAAGTGTGATGTAATCTGAGCAAGCTGATGTGTCCTTACAATCTGTGCAAAGTAGTCCTTGGTTTCTCTTCTACATGGAATTTAATATTTTTATAGAATTTGCATCACAGAATGGCAGTAGATATCTATTTTTGTGTGCAATTTTCCATCCTGTGACATTTGTATTTGTTTCACTATTTGGGGGATGCTGCTGCAAATAAATAAAAACTAGCCATAACAAAATGATGTCGTGTTCATGACCTTTGGGCACCTGGTAATTCAAGTGTTCATTTCAGGATTCAAATGCTGACTGATCTTTGATGCCATCAAAAACACTTTGGAGAAGTCTTGCTTCTTTTCAGGCTGAAAGTTCCTGGAACTTACTCACTAGAAGTCTGTCTGTCTGTCACTGGCTGCTGGGACTGCAGGCTGGCCTGAACAGTGCTTACTCTCAGAGGGTCCACTGGAATGCTCTGATGGCCACTTCTCTGCAGAGGCTCCCTCTAGAGCATGCAGGGAATTGTGCAGGACACCCAACAAGTCTTTGGCCTGATCTGTAGAAGAGTGCCTCAAATTGCTCTGCCAGCACTCGTAGACTTTAGACCAGAGGGTCACATCCCTAGTTCATGGCTAGGGTTATGTGGTGTTCATGCGGCACCCCTCACTTGCGGCTGACACAATTCCCCTTTTATGCTAATGATGCAGAGCAGAGCGAATAGACGCGCTCCTTCCTTACTGAAAGAAGGTGTTGTTACGGCTAAGGGATGATGGCGTATGTGCAGAAGGTCACTGGCAGCATCTCTTCTCCAGATGAGGTGGCACCGAAGACCCGCTGAGTCAGGTCTGACTCTCCTGGTAAAGCAGCTTCATATGCCTATACGAAGACCAGGCAGACCGTTGAATGTTGAGGCTCTGTAGAGCCACGTTGCTGTTGGCAGTAAATCACTGCAGAGCTCCTCTGTTTGGGCTGCTCAGTAGATAGCAAGGGAAAGGCAAAGGATGCCAAGGAAAGCAGTGTCAAGATGGTCTGCAGTGCCTGTGAGTGATGTAGAGCTTCCTGCAAAATCAGGCCTCAGGGACAGGGGCCTCTCCCATATGCTGCTGCATGTCTTCAGGCCAGCCTGTCCACACATGTTAGGATCAGGGGTGAGTGAAATCAAGATGCTCGGGATGATGGGGGAATGAAGGCGGTCAATTATCATCCCCACTGTGTAAGATGTCCAGAGGCAACTGCAGATGTTCTTATGTCACGCTCACCAGGGAACCAGATGTGAAGTTGTGAATGCTGCATTAGCTGGGCTGTGAAGAGAGAAATGAGAGGAAATGATACAGTGGGATAATTAGCACTTCCCTCTCTGGTGTGCCAGCCTCTGTTTCCTGATGGCGTTCTTCTTCCCTCTCTGACTTCTTCTGCACACCCTAATGCTGTCCCTGTTTGGTCTGACTCAGAAACTCAGTTAAAAGTTGGAGCTGGATCAGGCTGGAAGATGTTCCACCTAACTGCAGAACAATTGGTCGTTGCAGGACGAAAGGCCTCCTTCCGTATGGAGTGACTTCAAAGGAAAAACAGAAACACACTACTTTTCCTTTAAAGAAAAAACACTTTATTTTATTGAAATGTCTATACAATGGGCCCTTCTCACCCATGGGTTAGCCATCCGTGGATTTGATTCAACGCGGATGGCCACCGCAGATAAGAAGGGCTCTGCCAATCCTGTAAATGAAAAAGTCTCCCTTTAAATTGCGGTTTAAAAACCGCTTTTCTTACCATTGTAGAGCGGCAGGCAGGCAGTTTCCAGCAATTAGAACGGCTATTTTCGGGTTGTGCCGAGGCAAGCGACCCCCTCCCTTGGCCCTTGGTTGCTTGGTTAATCACTTCTGTATTGCATTCTTCAGCGTGCCAGGGCCAAGGGAGGGAGTCGCTTGCCTTGGTGCAACCCAAAAATATCTGTTCTAATCACCGGAGTCTGCCTGCCTGCTGCTCTGCCGCTCTACAATGGTAAGAAAAGCACGATTTAAAGGGATGTTTTTTTAAAAAAAAAAATTAAGCGGGTTTGACTATCCGCAGTTTTCGGCATCCGCAGGGGTTCCGGGAACAGAACCCCTGTGGGTATTGAGGGTCAACTGTACCCCACGTTTCTTGCAAGTACGGTATGTTCAAAATGGCTTGAACTCTGTATCTTTCCCATTTGGATGTTTTAGTAATGCTTGGGGAGGCTTACTGGCTGGTGGGGCATTGCCAGATTTGGGCTGATCAGGATGAAGTCAGATCTGAACTGAGACTGGCCAGAGACAGTGCTTGCCAGGGAAGGAAGTTGACTCAAGAGCTAGGCAGTGGTGGAAACTGAGAGAGTGGCCTGCAGGGAAGGTGAGGCACCAAGTGGTGAATGGAGCAACAGGATATTTGGAGACACTTGGGAGTTGGAGGAACCTACATAGGGACAAAGAGCTGTTGAAGCAGCAGGCAGGAGAGGTGATCAGTATCTGCAATGCAGTATTGGACTTGTAGTACACAAGCAGCCTGTCCTCAGGAGGCAGGACCAATGAGATGGCTCTTGGCAGGAGAAGGCCGTCGCCCACCTGGGCCGCAGCAGAGCCTTGTTCAAGAGACGAGGCTCCCCACGTGAGTTCTCCCTGAAGTGTTCCCTGTTGGCGATGCTTGCCTCGTGAGACCTTTGTGTCTTTGGAGCCTGTCTATGAGCTGGCTTCACTACACTGCACACATTGTTGGAAAGCATTACGGAGAACGGTCCCTGCCGGTCAGTCACTTGCATCGCTGCTGTTCCAAGCATGGTGAAGAGTCAGTTTGATAAATCATGCTGTATTGCAAAGGCACAAGGGATCTATTAGTCGATGCTGCCTATCGGGCATTCCTTTCAAATGTATCCAAGTTTTTGAAGGAAAGATCCAACCAAATATGACAGATTTTGCCCAAGATGTATATAATTCAGCTCTGAAAAGCTGAATGTATCACAGTGAAGTTCTTAATGTCATCTTGAGAAGCAGTTTTTAATGACATGATGCTGGTCAGCGTTTTCTGATAATTTGTTGCAGGTGCCTGTTCAGTCTTGGGGAGGGCAGAGCTCTTCAAGGTTTTGTTTAGAGGCAAGGGAGGGCTCCAAGAGGACTGCTTCAGTCTGTCTGTCAGCATCAGCAATTGGAATACGCTTTCTTCAGCCCTTCACAGCTAATAACTTGTCAAATCAATATCTGCAACTCATCTCTTGTTAATTGATAGCCCCCCTGAGAATTGTTCTTCCAGCTACATGTAAACTGAAGGACGTTTTGTTCTGCTGTACAAAAGCAGAGTTAGGGGAAATGTATCTTTCACTTTCTCCAGGAGCTTCGGGCATATACTGTATATTCCAGGCATGCCCCTTTGGAATGTGTCTCAAGGTCTTCAGGATTTATTGTAGGGAAAGTAGTCAAGGTCTCAAATGGCTAACCCGCCAGCTAGACTCCTCCTGACGTGCCAGATCCACCACCCTTGTTTTCTACACAGCTTTGAAATGTGCTTTGTAGTTGCTTCGTTGGGGCAAAGCTGTTGTAGATTTGTGGTAGCATAGTTTGCAGGTGTAAGTATTTTCTATGGTTTTTGCAACCATAACTACATCCGACTCGGGGTCTGTGTTTATATGATGAGTGAGCACCATGGATGCAGGAAAAAGGTCTCCTGAAGCTTAAGACCAAACAGGACTGCAGTGGAATTGGTGGTTGAAATTCCAGGTGGTGAAAACCTGAAGCCAGGATGGTGTAGTGGTTTGGGAGTCGGACTTAGACCTGGAAGATCCAGGTTCAAATCCCCGCTCAGCCACGAAGCTTCCTGGGTGACCTTGGGCCAGTCACTATCTCTCAACCCCACCTACCTCACAGGGTTGTTGTGAGGACAAAAAGGAGGGGAGGAAATATGTACACTACTCTGAGCTCCTTGGAGGAAGGGCGGTATAAAAATGTGAAAAATAAATAAATAAATAAATAAATAAAAAGCTGAGTCTTAGATGGATAAATGGTGACCTGCACATTGCAAAATTAGATCAAATGGTGTGCTTAAGCAGTCAGTTGTGACAATAGACACCATCCTTTTTTCCTTAATTTACTTTAGATTACTGTTCAAAGCCTTGTTCAGCGAAGCCATAAGTGTGTGGTTAGGGTCCCAGGCATCTCACTGGCTTGTGGCTGGGACAAGAAGGTCCTACTCTTACTTATTTTGCTCTGTAAGTCTGCTGGCTTTCTGAGAACTTTGTTTTCCTTCACAATCTGCTTCATTCTGGCTGGATTCCACCTTTACACCAAAGCCTACATTTAAATTCTCCAGTGGTTGAACTGCTCTGGAGAGAAATGTATTCAGTTCTGTTGAGACAAAATTAGAGTTCGCAGCCTTTCAGGAAAGGCCCTGACAGATGTGCTTTAATGATTGTCTTCTACATATTGCTTCTAATTTGAAGCAGGGAGGACTCAGGTAGTACGAGAAAGTGACGAAGTAAACACATGTATAAAATGTATAAAGCTTAATCTAGTAACTGAGCAAACCTTTATGCATTTGGGAACTAGCTAAGCTCTCCAGAAATCGGAAGACACGGAGCACTCCCTGAAAGGCAGCCCAGTAATATGGCCCTAATCAGCAGCTAGCCTGCCTGCCGGCATCCCCCCTTCCAGTTAGCGGCCACTTGCTTTTTTGCATGCCTCTCGCTGACAGCGTTGCTCTGCATACACATCAGCCATTCACTTCCATCAAAGTTTTAGGCAGCATTAAAGAAATGAGAGGATGGCAGTCATCCAAGCTGGGGTGTTTATGTGCATGTAAGAGTAAGCTGGAGTGAAGGTTCTGCAATTTGTGTTTTCCCGTCAAAAGATAGAAATTTCAAGCCATCCTCTTTATACACGACTGCCTGATTCTCTGGCCTCATTCAAAAGTCGCTTGGCACCGTGGTTTAATAATGGTTCTGTGTGACCTGCACTATTCAGGGGCTTGTGTTCTTTCCCCCTTCCCTCTTGCCCAAAGGGATAGTTTTAAACTTCCAGGCCCAGTGTAGGTTTTGCCATGATATGCAAACCCAGGGAATCCCAGCTTGTTATAACCAGGGTGGTTGACCAAGCCAGCAGAGGACTGGACTGTGGCTCCAAGCCACGGCTGAACTGGATCCCACCTTTGTTTCTCGGGTGCATGCAAGTATTTAAATGTGAAAATGATATTTGGGAAGAGGGGAGGTAATTTTTTGGGGTGTGTGTGAAAACTTCAGGTGGGGAAGCTGCATTTAAGAAAGCAGGCTGTAATGGGAGTTTTGGCTCCACTCTTTTTTGAGGTGGGGAGACGATGAAGAGCTACTGGAGCAGAAAGGGAATTAGGTGGGCAAAATAATATCAAGATGTTCTTTGCATTTGGTATTTGACTGTATAGAAAAGATGCAACCCTTCACTTAGTGAACTTAGACACAAAAGGAGAATGATTGTGCATGAAAATGTCCTCATTTCTGCATAGAATGTTAGGGTTGGAAAATACCTTGAAGGTCATCTAGTCCAGCCCCCCTGCTCAGTGTAGGCAGCTGCTCCAGACCTGCTTCTCCCCTTTCCTAGCCTGTGTGTCCTGGGCTTTAGGGTAGGAAGAGGCAGCAAAGGGCTGGAGTAAACTGGATCTGTCTCTTAAACAGTGTTTAAGACTCTTTGTTTGGTTTTGCCAATTTAAAGTCATTTCAGCACACTGGGTCATTCTCCCCCCCTTCTGATCAATCTGGAAGCCCAGTGAGGGTGCATTTTCATCAGTTTTGTAAGTGTGCAGGTCCTGGGTGGGCATGAAGCTGTGTATCCATTTCAGTTTTTGAATATATATTTAAGGACACATGTTAAAACCAGATGGTTCAGTTTTAAGGTCCATACTTGGAGAGTGTGGACCTTTCTTTCCTTTCCTGCATGTGCATGATACAGAGAGATCTTGCAGTGAGTAAGGAATAGGGAGCATTATGTTTTCAGAGTCTAGATGTGTGGTGTATGGTGGTGGTTCTCAGTACCACTGGATGCCAGCCAAGAGGAATATGTTGCTTATGCAAACGATTTAAAAAAAAGAAAAGAAACCATTTCATTGCAAAAGAGCGATGATGATTCTGGGTAAAACAGCATAATTCTCCTTTTTTCTTGAGGAATCATAGGGCTTGTTTGCCAGTTAACATGGGAACAGTAATTGCTAGTCTGTCCCTGGGTGCAGTTATTCACATGCTTGTTTCTAGCAGGTATAATCTGTGTACAGTGTGTGGTTTGTTGATCTGTGAAAATGAACCTGGGTTCTCAACCTGGCTACAGCATAACACATGAACAGCCCTGAAGGCTTGCAGGAATCTTTTCTGTGTGGGGGCAACTGATGTGTTTGGGAGGAGAGTGCGGATGATGAGCTGTGGCAGAATTGCTTTTCTGGAGCCTTCATCTCTGTTTGCCAGGGAGAAAGTTTTCCCCTCACTGTGCGGTAGTCTGGGTAGCAACTCCCTTCCCTGTTTTGTGAGCCTTTATCTGCTATTTGGTGTCCTTTGCATCCATGTGCTGATTGGTGCTCCCTCCCTTTGCAGCAATTGAACCATCCCAACGTAATCAAGTACTTGGATTCGTTTATTGAAGACAATGAGCTGAACATTGTGCTGGAGCTGGCAGATGCTGGCGACCTCTCTCAGATGATTAAGGTAAGGACAGGCTCGTTCCTGTGTGTCTCAGCTGTGAGAGCTCTTCCAAAAGCCTCTTGACCTCTGTGGGTTGCTCCTTCTGGATGCTGTTCTCAGGCATCCTTGCAGGGGGAACTTTGTCTCAGCAGTTGTCACCTGGTTTTTTAGTCGTTTCTTTGACGTGTTAATCTGGAGATAGGCATCCCCGGTGAGAACAGATGTGGCCGTTCATATGTTCCCCCCTGTATTTGCCACCACTGATCTGAGATTATCATAAGTGCCCTTTTGGAAAACCCGCCACCTCCCTATTGCCAGACGTCGGGCCTTTCCAGATGTTAAGGAAACCCTGGCTTCTATTCTTAGAGCTGAGCCATTAACTTCTTCATTTAAAAAAGGGGGGGGGGGAAGCAGGTGTGTGCACTGGCTTTGTGGAGCCTTCAGGAACTAAATAAAATGAACTACTTGAAAAGCGGCAGCCCCACCAGGTGAAGCCGTGTTTCTGTTTCTGAGGAGGAGAGCCCTTCAGCATGGAGAGGAGGACTGGCTTGGGAATGTCCAGCCGCCACCATTCGGGTGACGTTTCTCCAGGAAATGAGCGAATTGCTTCCTAGTAGGCTGCTGTCCAAGTGGACTTGAGCGTGCCCCTCCAAGAAGGCTGTAAAGCCTCACCTGCAGTGCTTGCATAGGCTTTCAGAGGCCAGAGAGAAGCCAAAGGTTTACAGGAGCCATGCTAAGTCCAGTAGCCCAGGCTGCAGCCCAAACTGTGCTGCACTTCTCCACCCCAAGGTTGCCTCTCCTTCCCTTCTTTAGCAGCTGCTAGGGAGGCTACGGCTTATTTTAGCCTGGCCAGAGAGGCACGCACGCACGCGCGCACACGCACGCACGCGCGCACGCGCACACGCACACACGCACACGCAGGCCACAGAGGCAGGAGGAGGCCATTCTGTCAAGAGGGAGAAATGGTGGGGACTGACTTTGGCTGCCCATAACCTCAGCATTTGGAGGAGGTCTTTAGTTCAAGCAAGGTGCAGAGTGTTGCTTGGTGTGAAAGGGACTTAAATTTGAGCTTAAATGGACCGTGGCAGTGAGTGGGTCCTTGTGGCTCTCTAGTGACACTTGGCTCCTTTCCAGTGTTCTGATTCTCAGTCACACAAATCCCCCCCCCCCCCGGCTTGGTGTTGCTGCTGCTCCCTTGATGTGTCCAGTGTGTGCCTTGTCTTGGTGAATGCCGTCATGTTTGAAGGGTAGATTCTGGTCTGGGAATGTGTGGCAGTGAGGTCTGCTGAGCATGGCCTCTGTGTGTGCTGATGCACTTCTCCCCTCTAGTGCTTCTGGCACCAGGGTTATGGCTAAACATGGTTCAGCATTTAGGCAGAGCCCGTAAGCATAGGCGGCTTTGGCCTACAGAGTCTCTGGCTCACATATTGCCTCTACTGACAGGCAGTGGCTTTCCAGGATGTCTCAGGTGCAGGGAAGGGCTTTTCCCAGTTCTTCTACTTGGTGATGCTGCCACAAATTGAACCTGTTGGGATCTTCCACTTGCAGGGCAGGTCTCTGCTGCTTAGCCATGGTCCTTCCCAAACAAATGGTTGGGAATGGCACACCACCGACTCCCAGTGCTTTCACTGTCTTTGGGGATGTGGTGGGTAGGAATAGCAGGAGCAGCACTCAGAAGAGAAGCTTAAAAATACCCCCCTCCCAGCCATGCCCAGGGTCTGCCTCTGCTATGCCCAGGTGCCCCACTGTATTTATGAGGCAGGGCTTCCACCATACAACCCACTGGAGAATTTGGGCTTTCTGTGAAATGTCATGTCCAATAAGATTTCCTTGACATTTAAGAAGGTTGCTAATTGTGGTCTAGTCTTTCCTCCCCTAAATACCTCTAACAAGAATGCGACTGATATTCTGGACCAGGTAATGCAGTCTCCCTCTGCTCTCACACAGCATCCTGTACTGGGTTTTGGTTGCAGGCCCTGCAAGGTGTTGTCATCCTAACGCTCTCCTGCATTTGTGACTGAAGTACACAACTGAGTTGGAGGCTGGTGAGCCCCAGGGCAGGGTGGCACACCTTGCCACTGCTCTTGTGGTGTCTGTCGAGAATTGTGGTAGGACATGTTTAAACGCCTGTCCAGGGGGCACTGATGACAATTGTCAAGATCTTGGCTGAAGTAGGTTCTGAGTGCAGAAGAACCTGCTTTCCCTGCCCAAAGGGAAAGATCACTGTCTAAAGGAAGCGGATGTCAATGGGGCTATGTTTTTCTGCCCCCACTGCAGTTGGAGGAGACCCTATGGAAACAGCGGTGTAAACTGATGACTAATTCTGGGAGGGAGTGCTCATTTTGTGCATCCCTGAAGGACTGTGAACTAGACCAAGTCTGGCTCCTGGAAAGGCTCAAGTTCCTGTCGTGGAAATATTTGGCCAGTTCTGTAGGTGGAAGTGGGGAGGGCAAGGTCGGGCCCTTTCGCTCGCTCCCCCCAAAAGTCTGCCCCCGATTTTCCCAGCTTCTGCCTCTCATCCAACCTTCCTGCCCTCATTAATGCCAGAATTCCAAATTCTTAGAGAAAACAAAATAAAACAAAATCTTGGAAGCAATATCATGTGCCAGTTATGCAGTGCGTGGGTGTTAGTTTGCTTAATTATATTTGTGGAATTTGGGATTTTGTGGTTTAATGCATCCGAGAAGAGAGACTTGGGCGGGCTCACAGATTCCTGCTGGAGTGTTTTGAAAGGCACTGCTACAAGGTGGTTTTGTTGCTGTTTGGGCCCAGCTTCCCTGGGTGACACAAGTGCAGCCATCTTTGATCCTGGAGGAAAGGCTTTGCTTCTTGACAAAAGAGAATTCTTTTGTTCTGCTGACTGTGGTGATGAAATCTTCAGTCCTTTTGTTTAAGGCAAAGCACTCCAGACATTTGTTGTTTCTGAGGCATTAAATATGTTCTGCAAGGTAATTAACGAGATTAATGCTAATTATAATTGGTGTCCATTCAAAAATGTCAGACCTACTTAGGCATATTTTTCATAATGGTGTTAATTAGTGAATCGTGTTGAAGTTTATACACACAGGCAAGGAGTTAAATGCGAGGTGGAGGCAGAGGCACTCCCTACCTGATGGTCTTGAGGATGTTGTGGGCAAGGTGGCAGCTGATGGATACGTTGGCTACGACTGAGAGAAGCACCCATGTTGCTGTTCATCCATCCTGTATTTGTGTTTTCCTCCACAGTATTTTAAAAAGCAGAAGCGGCTAATCCCAGAAAGGACGGTCTGGAAGTACTTCGTGCAGTTGTGCAGTGCAGTCGAGCACATGCACTCCCGCAGGGTGATGCACAGAGGTAACATTAATGCCGTCTCTTTTCGCTGAATAATAGTATAATGTTCCAATTAGTAAGCGCCTGCATTCAAAAACAATTATGCTGATGTTCAGCCAGTGTGTGTTTAGAGAGACAGCGGAGCTTGCAAGATGGATTTCTTCTTGTGCCTGACGCCCAGTTCCTACAGGCTGAGCTGATCGGAGGCGTACGAAGATTAGCTGCCTTCCGTCTCCATCGCTGAAATGTGACCCATTAAGGTGTCGCAATGCCCATTAGAGTGGCATCGGAAGTGTCCCGCTGTGAGAAGAGAGGGTGCAGGGAACCCTTAAGCGATAGCCACCTTTCCATGTGGAGCCCCCTTGGAGGCTTTTGACTAATGCAGGCTGTGGCTCCATTTCCTCGCCCCCTTCCCCCAAAAGATATTTTTTTTCCCTCTCTTAAGTGCATGATCAGGGTTTTGAAGAAAGACTACTTGGGAAATGCAAATATGTCACCAAGAAGCAGATACTAGTCCTGCAGCTCTTCCCAAATATGTCTTGCTTGCTGTGTAGCAGAGGTTTTGCTGAATCCAGCCTGGCTTCTGCTCTTTTAGGGTTCTTGTGTGGAACCTTTTCATCCATCAATATCAAAGGGTTTTCCTTTCATCCCATATAAACAGCCCAGTAGCCCCAAGAGACAGGTGGGTATTTCTGTTCCTGTTTTGCACACAGTAAACTGGTGCTGAAGAGGCCCTTCCCTACTACAGCTCAAGCAAAAGACTGGACTGAAACATCTCAAGTTAAGGCAGAGCTGGAAGAGTGGTCTTGCTAGAAACTGGTTCCAGTTTTAATGTTGGGAATACAGAGAGAAGAGCATATATCAGCCGAGATGGCGGTTGTTGTGTTTGATGCTTTCCCCAAATGTTCAAAGGTTTGAAAAAGAGAATATGTCTTCAGAAGCTTTAACAATCTCTTATTTGTGTTTGAGGAAAGATGTTTTTCCCTTCATTAGTATGTGACCAGAACAATATTGACAACTGTCATTTTTGCCCAGTAGTGATGCTGCCACGTTTTAGGAGATCCAGCCTACATGATGATCAGTGCTTTTCTCAACCAGTGATACTTGGTCCCACTGCCCCACCTGGCCTATCAACCCTGCTGAAAAGGGAGATGACTGGTGGGAGGGGTGCATGGTGGGCAAGATTTGGTTGTGCAGTTGCTTGGCCCTTCCAGAGACACAAGGAAAAAATGCTGCAAAGTGAAGCCTCAAGTGTGGGGTGAACAATGTGCAACTGCCCTCTTTGATGGCAGTGGCGGTACTTGCAAAAAATTACAAGGACTGAGGAGCTCTGCTCCAGACGTGCCTGGTGAGACCTGATTGTTCATATTGAGGGAGGGGGCTATGGAGTGAGTTGGAGGAAGCAGAGGGCTCTCTTCTGGCACTGATGCTCTCCCCCCTCTGTCTTCCAGACATCAAGCCTGCCAACGTCTTCATCACGGCCACCGGAGTCGTGAAGCTGGGGGATCTTGGACTAGGTCGCTTCTTCAGCTCTAAAACCACCGCTGCACATTCCTTAGGTAATGTTGGCAGAATTAATGATTAAATTCTCTGTTGTATGATCACCCCTGTAAAGCTGCGCAAGATGCTTTCCTGCAGCATTACTCCTCTTGGCCAACGTTTATAACCATCTGATCTGAGCAGCAAGGTGTCGAAGGTAGATGAAGGAACGACGAGAGTGAAGATCTGAAAAGGAGAGAAGCCTTACTCTGGGTGTGGCTTGCTCAGTCACTCAGTTATTTGGTTGTGTTCTTCACTTGGGTTCTGGAGCTGAAGAAGCAGGCCTGGGTCACACCCATATAGGTCACCGCAGTGGTTCCTTTTGTGCTGCACGAAGCTGTAGCATCTGGACATCCAAGAAACTGATCAAGTCCTTTCCTACATGGTGGGATTCCTAGGCCCTGTGGCCTGCTTAGCTTTGGCAATTGCCTGCCTCAGGTGCCCCCTTGGGGCCCTGGTCAGGCACATACAGCCTGTTGCTTGCAGGCTACCCAAGGCCTGCTCTCTGTTTGTATACTGCAGAGGAATGGAGATGCTGAGGGGTGACTGTTGCCAGTGTAATGGTAAATCCCAAGGAGGAGAGGAAGGTGGGAGGTTGACAGAGTGGATGTGCCTGCTCCCATGCGTGCCTGCCTGCCTGCAGTGTTGTCTGTCTGCCTGGTTTACGATGGGGGCAGTAGCAACAGGCAGCCTTGCCTGTCTTTGCCTGTCATACTATTTGGTGTCCCAACCTCACAATGGCCTTGTATGGAAGAAGCTTGCTGTCTGTGGGGGACTCCTTCAGGATTCTGCTCAGTTGTTGTGCTCAGGGCCTTAACTCTAGAGTTGTGCTTTGGGGTTTTGCTTCCCTTCCCACCCTTTTACTCCACAGGAGGTGAGGATGCTAAGATGGATATTCCTGGTGGTTGCTCCCCTGTGATAGAAGATGCTACTGCTGCAGACCCATCAGAAATTAAGCCTGATTTTGGGGCTCGGCAGAAAGTTAGGGAAAATCTGAAACTGCAGTGAGATTTTCCCTATGAAATGCATTTTTTGTGTGTGTGTGTGTGTGTGTGTTATCCACTTGTGTCTTCCATGCTGGCGTGTTTCAGATCTTCTTCTTCTATGGCAAATCCAGGCCTTAGTGGGGCAACCAACGCCCCTGTTCTCTGTTGGTCCGTGGCTCCTAGTTCACGGAGGGGCCCATTTGACCTTCTTTATTCATGCTGTATCTTACGTTTCTTTGGAGTCTCTCAACTTGTGTGTCATGAGGAGTGGTGATATTGCCCCAATGGTGCTGGGAGAGATGCTTGGTCTTTGGTTGCTATGGAAAAGGTTATTCAGTGTTCCTTGTAAACTACACAAAATGACAAGAAAGCTACTTTACAGGCGTATGCGAGAGTAGGTTGTGCCAGACTGAGGAAGAATCCCCTTTAGAATCACGTCAGGTGTGGCAAAAATTGGTTTGCGTCCGATACTCTGATTTTATCTCATTTGACTGCTACGCTTACTAATCAGCACAAATGAGGTCTTGGGAACTGGCGGCACGTGGAAGCTGCGTGGCCGCTCACAGTTCTAACTTGGAGGAATGTGCATTGGGAGTGTGGCTGCCCTTTCTCCAAGGCAACTGTGTCCGGGAGGCAGAGCTGGCCAGTGCTGGAATGCCAAGGGAGCCCACAGTCAGCCTGGCACCCAAGCCCAAATAAAAATGAAAACGTTGCCTCTTACTCTCTTATTGACTTTAGAGTGCTGCAGCCTTGCCGACATAGTTGAGCATGGAAATCTACATTGTGATAAGAGGCAGTAGCAGATGCATCCACACAGCAGCTCTGCTTGTGATATTGGGTATTTTTTTTGCCTATTTCACTGTTGCCCTGGCAACCATCCTGAACTCTCATATCGAAGGCTGCTGACCCATGAATTGAGCACAGGGCTTATGCAAATAGATGCACCTAATTTTTTGCTTCTTTGTATTTGCTAACATCAGACTGGCATAAAAGGACATTAGGCAGTACCACAACTTGTCTGACAGGTGTACTCCTGGCTCTGGCAGCGCAGACGCCTCCGTGTCAGAAATGGAAGCCATAATTAGAGCAAGGAACAGAATGAACGTCAAACGAATTACCCGGCAGCAGATCATATTTGTCAGGAAGGATTGCATACATAAAAATTAAGTGACAGTACATGCCGGGGTAATGAAAGAAAAATGAAAGATTTGCCCATACGCTCCTCGCAAGACACAAGCGAATGTCTCGCTTGGAGCAGCAGCAGGCTCTGCACGACAAATTACATGGCTGAATTTTGAGGCGCCCATTTCTTCTTCCCCACAAGTCTACATTCATAAAGCAAGACAGGGTGAGGCCCACTTAAATCAATACCTGACAGCAGGCTGGCAGACTGAGCTCAGGTGCACATCATTCCATGCTCGGAGTCTTTAATGCCAGTAAACTCCAAGCCTTACTCAAACCTGGAAAGGGAGCATGTTTGAGCACTCAGCCCCACAGGAAAAACTGTGACAAGTGGTTGGAAAACCCCTAGCCAAAGTCTCAGCACTCTGCTGCTGTGCCTGCTGCCACCCCGCGACCGTCAGCCTCTTGCTAGTGGAAGGGGAGAGACTCTCCTTGGGGTGGTTGGGGCACTGTCGATTCAGGTGGCGCTTAATAGCTGCACATGTTTTGCCCAGGATAGTTTATCTGCAAGTGTTCCTGCAAGGAACGGGCTCCAGTCTGCATTCCAAGGGGGCTACTAGAAGATTGTTTCCAACTCCAGATCTGTCACCTTCATAAGTGTTCACTCATCCCACAATCTGTGCTGAACCTCTGACCAAGTTTTGTGTTATGATCACTGAATTATTATAATTCAGATTCACACAGGTGTGCTTTTGGATTTGCCGGAGTCATTAAACAGCTTGCAAGTAACTGCATCAGCATTACAATCCACTTCTGAATTCTACAATGAGTTGTCACTTTAATGAAATGACTGTCGGAGGCACAATCCACAGCTGCGGTTTTCTGTTCTGTTTCTTTCAAGGTGCATTCTGTCACTGGACTGAAATGCCTTTCAAAGTCCTCTGTGAATGAGAGCCTACGTGGGAGCTTCCTCCAGTCAAATGGCAAAAATGGCCACTCTGTCACTGGCTCCCTTGGGGTGTTTGGTCTTGTCCTGGAGGGCAGCAATCGTGATTTCAGGGTAGACAAAAGGTAGTGTCAGGGGAGGGAGGGAGGAAGGAAGATGGGGGAGTTAAAAAGCTGTGAGCAGCATGGAGAAAGTGGGTAGGAATGTTACTCTCTGGTATCCTGAGAGAACTGGAGCCGCTCCTGTGAATTTGACAGCCAGTGGCTTCATACTACCAGACCCATACAGTGGGGCGGCCATGACCACCTGGGCTTCCGAGGGACAGGTTTGGAAACAGGATGCTGGATTAGGAGGGTCTTGCTGGACGGCTCCCCCCTCTGCTTGTGCCCCATTTCTATTGAGAGGGAACTTGGGGGCACCCCCCAGTGGCCATTCTGTCTGTCATTCCAGGCAGGGCACATACCAGGGACATGGAGCCAGGTGACTGCACGACTGCACCCACCTGCCGCCCTGCCCCATTGTTCTGAGTGCTCAGTTGTTCAGCGTAGGTCCCATCGACATGGGAACATTGCCCATCCAAGGGTGGTTTGCTGCAGAATAGTTAGCAGGAAGAAATCTTGAGCAGAAGAGGTGCAGTGGCTTTAGGACAGGGTGCTTGTTCTCCTGTCAATAATTCTGCAGCCTTTCTTGAAATACTACCTTGATTTAGGAGGTGAAACTGCAAAGGATTAATCCGCTAAAGTGTTGGATGCAATATATATTTTCTTTTTTCAGTAGGAAAAACAAGATGTTCTTTTTGCTGCATATGCCTCAAATGCTTCATTTTTCAGTGTTGTGTCTGAAGAAATGGAGCATTGTTGCTGGAGAGAGCTTTTGCCACAGAAAGCATTTGTTTTGTGCGCCTGGAGCAGAATGTTCTGCCTCAAATGCCACTGAATGGCACTTTTCTAGCCTTGGAGTGGGACTCCAGCCCCTCGTGGTATTCGTGCAGTCAGTACTCCCAACTTTGATTATTTGGAAGGATTACTTTAAAGTAGCCTGGAGCTTGACAGCAGCAGTGTGGCATTTTCTGTGGAGAGCATTATTTGCCCTTTCTGGAATGCAGAGAGCATGTGTCTCTCTCACTGGCACTCCTTGTGTTTCAAGAACTGAGCAACTCTGTTGTGGGAAGAGTGGCACATCTCTGGAACGCTGGGATGGACTTCAGCCGGGTGTCCCCATTTGTGTTCCAAGATTTATTGGCTTGAGCTCTCTGTAAGTAAAGGAAGAGAAAAGATCAGAACTTAAGGCTGCTCTTTTGTATTCAGAACTCGGTTTCCTGTGGTATGTATGGGGTGAAAGAAAGAGGCTCAGAAGAAGCTGTCCCGCTTAGCATAAAGGGTGAATGAAGATTCCAGGGCCGCCCACCCCTCCCCAAACTGCCTACCTGGTTTGAAGCTGCAGCCAGCAGGCCTGCTTGATATTATTATCCCAAGAGTTGGACAAGGCCCTCTAGTCCAGCCCCCTGCTTAAAGCAGGAAAACCCTCTCTAGCATCTCCAAAAGGTTCCTGTTGAGCCTCTGCTCATGTTTCACAGACACTTCCCACACTGCTGGCTTCCTGGGGAGAACCTGTTTTTGGACAAGTTAGGGGCAAAGACCACTTGCGCAGCAGAGGTGGAGAGGATGAATGCTCCCCTCAGAACCCCTCCCCTTTCTGTATTGTCAGCATGGAGCCTGCGTAGATTTTAACAGAATCAGTGATACGGTTGCCGGGTTCCGGAAACGTCTCTTTTCGTTTGGGGGCAAATCTCTTCCAAACCATATTACTGACTTAGGGGCCGCCTTTCCACTAGAGTGGCACTTGAGGTCATTGAGGAAAATGTATTGGCAAGAGGGTTGCTATTCCAGTGTTGGTATTTCAGCAGGTTTGGGTCCCTCTTAGTGCAGCAAGAGACACTAAGAAAACAACAAAACAAACTAGCGGGGAAGGAGAATGTAGCAAACCTACCCAGGTAATATCCGTAGAAAAATGGTTCAGGTAGCAGGACCTTGGGCGGGGCGGGGGGGGGGGGGAATGAGCAAGCCCACTAGAGGCCTGTTGAAGCAGCAGTGTAATAAACAACTCAAAGTGATGCTTCAGCAGGAGCCTTTCAGTTTGAAGTCAGCGTAAGAATAATTGAAAAGGACGAAGAGTAGAGCCAACAAGCAGAAGGGCTTCCAAGGAAAGGCAGGAGGAGCCCTGGCCATGCGCCTCACCCATCGGCTGCTCCCCTCTCCGCCTTAAGACGTGACCCAGTAACCCTGTTCAGGGTGGAGGTGCAGGCCATCGCTTGGCCCAGGGCTGCATGGCCATCTTTCTTTGTACTGCTTTCCTGCTTCTGTTGAGATGGGGCCTCCCTGGCTGGCGGTGATTCCTTATTCATTCAGTTGAGATTTAGAGCCAAGGTGCAAAGTGGCTCATGAGCCAAAACCCATTCTTCCTTGAATTGGATTAACTTGGGCGTTGATAGCAACAGAAACCACCTTGCATGACCAAAAACGTTGGGAGGGCTTAGAAAAGTTAAGTGACGCATTTCTTGGCTGTGTCTTGTTTTCCATTGTCAGTTCAAAGCTCAGAGTACTTTGCAGCCTCTCTGCTGATTGACCATCTGAGGTGAGGTCACTGCTTCCTCCCCCCCCCCCGCAAGTCCTGGTAGAACCCAGATTTCAGCCCGAGTCTCTGCACGGCCCCCCAGCTCCCAGTGGCGTTAGCCATGCAGCCTGCCTTGTGGAGTGCAGCCTGCCTTGTGGAGTGCAAAGACAAATAAAACATCCCAGGCAGAAGGAGCATTTGCTTTAACATTTCTGATCTGCCCTTTGCCCCGGGTTGGGCCTTGGTGGTGCCTGAGTGGCTGTCGCTGTGAATGGACAGCAGATTGCCATGCAATCAGCAAGTCTTGAAGAGGGCATACTTTTCCCTGGATGGGAACCCCACCAGCGAAATTTGCGGCCTTTTCCGAATCCAGGCTGAAGTGGTGTCCTCTGTGGACTGGGCGCTTTCAGAGGGAAAGGTGCTGGAGGAGCTGGGCTCTGAAAGGGAAGAGCGAGGTCAGGCATGCGGTCTCTTTCCGTGGCATGCGTTTTGAGCAACACCCACCTGCCAAGCCCAGGGCTGTGACTGGTGCTTGAGGCACGCTGGAGGGGCAGCTTGGTGTTCCAGCCCTGAAACTGTTGGCTGCTACTGCTCCTCCTCCACCCACATATTCCACTGCCTTCACTGGGACACCGTTCGGTTCTGGCTAATAGCCTCCGATTAGTTTCCGCTGGTCAAATTGGCTGATGGGATGCATTGCCAAGCCCTGGTTATTACAGCGAAAGTCTTGTGCACTTCCCTGGAAGACGCTCATTACATGAGAATCCCATGGCCAGGCCAGGAAGGCAATTGGGCCTGACAGTCTTTTTTAATATGCCCTTTGTTGAAGCTGAGAGGGAGGTGCCTGGTGGTCTCTTTGCTGACAACGCCCCCGCGGTGATAGGTAAATGGACACACGAGACATGGCAGGGCTGGCCTGGACACAGGCTAACCCATAAGTCCGGCTTAAAGTGCCGAAGGGGAGGTGCGTGTCTGTGCCTGCTGTCAGGCGTTCTTTGTGTTGAGCAAAGACGTGTCCAGGCGAAGGCGGCATGGTTGCCGCTTTCCAGGCACCCACATGGTTGCCTGCTCAAATACACTGTACAGCTACCCAGAATGCTGAAGGCCATACGGAGGGTGCCAGCTCACTGGGGTGAGGGAGATGTACAAATGTTTTCATTTTTAGGGTTGTGCACGGCTTTGCCCACAACTCAGACCTTGGAGTATATGCAAAGCCCTCGGCAAGAAACTGAGGTGCATGGCTTCTGGGTTATGGCACATGATACCTGGCAGGCCTGGCTTGCGCCCCCCCCCCCATGAGACAAGGAGAGCTTGGCAGCTGGTTCCATCAGGCCCAGTACTCTGCTTGCCATACAGCGGCCTGCTGACTCCTTCTGCAAAGCCGCCAGCAGAGTGCAGAGGCAGCAGCCAGAGGCTGGAGTGGTGCACAGGTCCGCTGCTTGAACTGCAGTCCAGGAGAGAGTTGCTATCCTCTCTGTGTTATTGGGAATACTGAGGGCACCTGGAGAGAGGAGGCGATAGGATGGTGAGATGGGGGGACGGGACTGGGTTCAAATGCCTGCTTGGCCTGTGAGATGGTCACAGGCTGTCCCTTCTGAAAGTGTATCCCACAGTCCTATGCAGGCGTCTCTCTCTCGTGCAGATAAGAGCCTCCTCGGACCAGGGGGCTGAAGAATGGCTTTCTGCCCTGTCCTCTCTTAATATTCTGTTGCTCTGTGCGGTTCATTAAAAGGCGTGCTGGTAAATGAGCACACACACCCCTCCATCGACTTCTGTGCAGCAACATCAGGGCAGGCTGAGGTCAAGGGCTGCTCTGTGACCCAGGCTGGCTGTGTTTATCTTCCTTTCAATGAGGATGTTGGACAACGTTGATTTTTGAAAAGTCGCTTCTCTCACTCTCACGATTCTCAGCCAGGAGAGAGATCCCAGAAAATGAAGTAACTGTGCCTTGGAGTGGATGCAGTTTCAGGCTGGGAAATGGGCAGTTGGTTCTCGGTCACTGCCAGAGGTGTGAATCCCAGCCAGGAGAGGACTGGAGGAGCTGTCGAAAAGCCTCGTTCCCAGATGACCAACTGCAAGAGACCTGCTGGGGCTGCTCCTCCCTGGCACTTTGCACTTGGTTTCATTGGGCTGCTTGGCTTGGAGATGGGCACTGATGGGGCACCTCCAGCATTCTACTGCGGGCCACTTGCCAATCCTAGGGCTGCTTTAAAGCCTGCAAGAAGATGCCCCACAACCACGGCTGTTGAGTTTTGCCTGAAGCCAAAGGAAGGTGCCCTTGAACTGGGACAGTGTGGCTTGCCAGGCCCACCACTCTGCAGTGCCCCCTGCGAAGCCAGGCCCACAGCAGGCCCTGATGCTGAGCAGGTTTGGGACACAGTGCCACATAAGCAGCAGTGGCTCAGTGGTCCTTGGGATGAACTGCTTGTCCTCCATTTGTACCCATCCTTGGGGGGCAGCCTTGGTGCTGGGTGGTGCTGGATGGGGGAAGAAGCCAGCATGTTGCATTGTCTCCCTATGCACACTCGTTTCCTGACCTTGGATGTCTGGGTCTTAGCCAGCCTGTTCTTCCCACACCTTCACATGCATGACACCCCTCTGACGTGTACCCTGTGAGTTCTGGGGACCTCCTTGCCTTTTCCTGAGGAGGTAATGTCTTTGTCTTGTCTCTTACAGTGGGAACACCCTACTACATGTCCCCAGAAAGAATACATGAAAATGGATATAACTTTAAGTCGGATATCTGGTCTTTGGGCTGTTTATTGTATGAGGTAAGCAACTCTTGCTTCTCTGTTGGGATCAGATATGGGAGTGGTTTGACTCCTGACGTTCTTGTGGAGCTCTTGTGAAGCATTGGGCGAGCGTGGACTGGAAGAGACGCCCATCTCTGAGGAGCCCGGGCTGTGCTGTGGCAGTGCGGGTCTTGCTGAAGCGTGACCAGGGCACAGCCAGGTGGTACGCCCACCAGGCACCTGGAAGAGCACTGTCTGCAGCGGTGGGCCTGGGGACCTGCGCTGGCACCAGCATGTAGGTGCTGCTTTTCTCACCAAGGAATGCCTCTCGGCGGCTGAGATTCCTTTGGCTTCGGAACAGGCCATGAAGCACTGCTCACAGTCCATCCACTGTGTCTCTTGTTTCTGACTTTGTCTGTGTTTGGAGCCCTGCTGCTATATGAGAACCTGATTGTTGGAAATAAGACAACACCAGGCTCGTTACCGGACACATCTGTTACTCAAGAAGAATGCTTTGAGATTCTCAGGCTTGGCACTGCAGCCTCCACTGGGCCTGCAGTGTCAACAGAATGGGGAGCAGGTTGAGCCCTGAGTTCAAAGCACAGGAATGTGCCAAGCCTTTGCCTCTTGCCTGCTCTCCATTCCCTCCCTGGGCTGAGCTGTGATCTGCTGCTCCAGCTGGGGGAGAGGCGTGGGGAGGAGGGCTGCTGAGGAGACCCTGGTGCCTGCCTGTGGGTCAGTAGGGGCCAAGACAACCTGTTGGAAAGTTGAGTTCTGAAGGCCCTGGGCTCCTTCTGCCTTGGCACCAACTCAAATAGCTGGCAGAGTTTAAAAATACGCCCCTTTCTACCAACCTGTGGGACAGGGGAGCAAAGCCCCTTCCCTGCTAGGCTTGGAGAAGGCTCATCCCCGGGAAGAGGGCAGTGGCCTTGTGCTGCTGCTTGTTGAACAAGGCAGGTGCTGTCGTGGGAGCTTGGGGCCTGAGCCATGCAGTGGCTCAGTAGGTGCTGATGAATTTGTTGGAGGTCTGTGAACGTGCCAGGCAGGGTGTGTTGGGGGAGAGAAGGAAATAGCGGCGCCAGGAAGGCAAAAATGGAAAGAATGAGATGCTGCTGTGGGCTGAAGTTTCAGCGTGGCTCAGGTTGAGCTCTCTCGCCACTGGCTGTGACTCAGAAAGAGGTGCCCAAAGCAAGCCTGCTCATCTGCCTGTTGCCAGCACCTGTGCAGAGCTGCATGAGCACAGTGGGGCACTTCTTGGGGGACGGGGACAGTTTCCTTCCAGGCCTCTTGAGGTCTCCCTTGTGTTGTGCAAAGTGAAAGCCTCTCCAGTAAACATGCTGCCTGTCCTGGACCCATTCTGGGATTGGCGATGGAGGCTGCTGGCCTGAGAGTAGCAGGAGGCGCCCTGGGACCCTCAGCCATGCCCCACACCAGCAAGGCCTCGCTGGAGGAGAGCCCCCTGTGCATTCACTTTGCCTCGCTTGCCTCTTCTGGTAAAGTCCTGGGGGATGTGTCTGGGAGCACGGAGCAGCTTGTCTCCCATCCAGGCCCCGGAGAAGAAAATGCTTGTATTGCCTCTCCCGACAAGAGCCCCCCCCCCCACCTAAAGCACGGCCTTCTTTTCCGATAGCTGCTTGCATGACCACGCACCACAGTCATCTGGGATGGCAGTGGTGGGTGGAAATGCGTGTCTTCAGGGGCCCACTGCCGGTTTGCCCTTCCTTCCTAGTGGTGGTAATTATGGAAGGAAGAGAGACCCATGCCTGCCCCTCCTACTTCTTGCCAGTCTGTGCTGGGCGGAGCTGTTGTGTTCCTGGCAGAGGCTGCCGGGAGAATGGAAGCCCACCCAGAGGTGCTGTCCTTCCACTGGGGTGGTGGTCTTTGGGACTACATGTCTCCACCCTGCCGGTGTGTCTCTTAACGCTGGCACCCTGTGATGGTAGCCCACTAAGAAGGGAGCAAGGGGTAGTGGTGTTTCTCCTGTGCCTCCCTGCCAAGGGGGCAGCTGTTTCTTCTCCTCCAGTGGGGCAGTCCAGATGCCTTTGGGTTCAGTCTCTGTTTTGCAGTTAAACATAGGAAGCTGCCTTCCTTCTTTGGGGTTCATTTGGCTGCTGCTTTGCCTGGCAGGAGGTCTCCAGGGCTGGCCTTGAGTGTGCCTGCTCCACCGGATGGGTAGGGAAGTGAATTGGGGACCCCCTTTCCCCTCAGCTAGGTGTCCCTTCTCGGGCTGCCCACCCTTTCTGCTGCTGCTGTTTCCACTGGACTGAGATGAGCTGCTCAGCAGAGGGAGGCCTTCTCACTAGGCTTACCAGATCATCGACTGGGACGGAGCGATCTCCCCTTAAGGGAGCGGGGCGTGGGGGGCCCCAGAACGCGATGTGTTCTGGGCCCCCCACGCCCCGCCCCCTTAAGGGGAGATCGCTCCGTCCCGGTCGACGATCTGGTAAGCCTACTTCTCACCCATGTGTCCCTCTCTGAAAACACTGTTCTGGGCAGGCTCCGCTGAAGTGCAGTCAGGACTACTGGGTGGTAACGGAGCCTCCATCCCTTGTGACATGAAGTAACATGCCTGTCCTCTTGCCGAATTCCACAGGAGATGTCCATTGTTTTCTTCCTTGTGTCTGCCCAGGATATGTGTGAGTGTATGTGTGTGGTGGTGGTGGGGGGGGAGCCATGACTGGCTCGGTGGAAGTAGCTTTCTATAGTTTTCTATTGGCTTCTTCGCTCCCTCCCATATAGTGTTCAGATAAATGAAGAGATTTTGTCTTCAGATTGCCTGGAGACACGCATGTCAGTTAGAATTGACTTAAATATTAATTTGGAGTGTGTGTGTTTGTGTGATGTCAGATGATGCCACCTTAAGCTGACATTTACAATCTCACATTGATTTATGTTCACTCTTATCAGAATAGTGGGGAGCCTTCACCGTCTCCTGGAGATCTGTCATTGAGATAACTTGCAGGAGACAAGAATAAGTTCCTCCCTTCCTTGGAAAGAGCTGCAGCAGCTAATCAGTATCCACAGGGGGAGCCACTTGCATGTCTTTGGAGCAGCTGCCCAGCGTGGGGATCACTTGGAGAGGTGACTCTGGGCCTGCCACAGTCAGTGCTCTCATCCGGGTGTCAAAGGCAGGTGCAGAGAGAAATGCTGGAGGGCCTGTAGCCTGCATCAGAGGCACCCTTGGAGGAAGTTGAGCCTGCTGGTCTCGCAGACCAGGGGTCGGATGTGGGTGTCCTTTGCCCTGCTGCACAGAGGTGGTTCTCGTGGAGGGGCGGAGGGCTTGGGGAAGAGGCAGGTGCCTGCCTTCGCTGGTGCTCCTTCTTTTGGGGGGGGGGGTGCTGCTCCTGCTCCACCCAGCCTTGCTTTACCCAGGGCTGGTGAGGTAGCAGGAGGCACCTGCAGCGCTGGCCTGTATGCAGCCGAGCTCCCCCGGAAGCATGTGTGGGCAGAGGGAATCACTCGGAGGTGACCAGGCACAAGTGGCGTAATTTTGGGAGTAGGTTTGACTGCTGAGTCCCCGGAAAGGCCGCTGGTTGTGTTTGCTGTGACCTGACACGAGGTGCCACAACTTGGCTGAGGGTAGCTGCCGAGCAGCGACCTCAGCAAAAGGTCATTGTTGCTCCTTCCTTACCGTCTGAACGTTTCTTTCCAGATGGCGGCTCTTCAGAGTCCCTTCTATGGTGATAAGATGAACCTGTTTTCTCTCTGCCAAAAGATCGAGCAATGTGATTACCCGCCTCTTCCAGCTGAACACTACTCTGACAAGGTGAGTGGCCCTTCCGGAGCAGCCTTCTATGGCACCACAGGAAGGAAATGTGGGGCTTCAGGCAGTTGTCCTGTTAAGAACTTTGGGGCATTCTTGGATCCCTTCTGTGTGTGTCCACAGGAGCTCACGCCAAAGTCCCCTCCAACCATGTGCTGCAAAGCAGCAAGCAGCTAGTGGGGCAGGGGCGGAGGGACAGCAGTGCTGGAGCAGGTGCTGCCATTTTGGTACATAACATGACCTGGTGCACTGTGGGGAGTGTGCTCCTGTGCTATTCCCATGCTGCTGTTGCCACTGTGCGCTGCCTAGTGGAGGCAGGAGTGAGTGAGAGTGGAGAGATGCATTTCCTGCCTCTCTGATTACTGAAGGTTTGTCCCCCTCTGGCAGTGCTAAGGAGTGTGTGAAGCCTCATGTTCTGGTGATGTGTGAAACCACCCCACTACTTTCACACTCTAGTCTAGGCCATGGGGCAGCTAAGCGTAGCTGGCACGCACAAGGCTGGGCAGTGCAGGGGCGCTGTTGCCTGGGTGGCAAGTGGCTCAGCTGGGCCAGGATAGGAGCTGGTTTTGCTTTCCACCACAGCCTGCCCAGAAAGTGGAAGAAGCCAGGGTGTGCCTGCCCGAGCTGTGCCTTTTAGGGGGCAGAGGGCCAATGAGCCTCTAGGTCAGCTAGCCCCAGGACCCCCCACTCACAGCTGGATTGTACTGGACAAAGCAAAGGAGCTGTTCTACACCATCTCAGCCCAGCTGCAGGCAGGCAGGGGCCTCCATCTGGTTCATGGGCCCTCACTTTGAATTACTATTAAAATAATTGGTGGTGGTGCTGTAAGGACGGAAGACGATCAGAGGCTCTAGGCTGTTTCTTGGGGTGCCCAAGCTGGTTCCAGGGGCCGTATCATTAACAGTGCCATACTTTCATGTGCAAAATGGAAAGAAAGCAAGAATTGGAGCTGCTTCTGCACTCTTTTGCAAGCAGCGGGGTCACAGCCAGGGTGCTTCCGCTAAGCCTGGTGCAGGTAGAGGGGGGTGCTCAGTCCCAGCCTGGGGCCGGCTCAGTTGGGTCCTCTCTGTCAACCTAGCCAGATGGCTCCCGTCTCATTTCCTAGGTCGCCTTGGCAAGATTCTCAGCGGTGACAAATGGCCTCCAAGTGGCGATGCATGCTTGCCTTTAGGAGCGCTTCATGCACTAGCCTGCTGTGCCAGGCATGAACACATGTTGTGTGTGCTATAGGGGAGCCTTGCTGAGCTTTCTCTGACCCAGAGTTTCACCAGCTTCCCCCACCACGCCAGCAGCACTGCAGTGCCGAATATTGCAGATGTGGGCCTGCTGGCCTTAGCCTTGTGCTACTGTTGGTTTGCTCACCGGAGTCTTGAACCTCTGCAGGGGCTGACAGCCCCGAGCATGACCATGTGAAACCTTGATTGAATTGGGGGGGGGGGCATGTCTGGTAAGGCCAATATTCTGTTGAAGAGCAGGTAGCACCCATGATTACTGAAGTAACCCTGTATGTAGGGTCCTATGTAGGCTGCTTTGGGGGCAGAAAGGTGGGATAAAAATCCGTGCCTGGCTAGATGAGGGGCACTGGCCTTTCAAGCCCCCTTCACCAAAGGGAGCAGTTCCTAACAGGCCTTGTCTTTCCTCCTGCTTGCAGTTGCGGGAGCTGGTCAGCATGTGCATCTACCCAGACCCTGACCAGAGACCTGACATCGGTTACGTGCACCAACTAGCCAAACAGATGCATGTGTGGACCGCAAGCACTTGAGTCGGCGGCGGCTGGCCTGCGTGCGCCACAACCGGAAAGCCACCCCAGCGTAGTCTTACTTGACCCTTTTGTCTCGGACGAAACCAAGCGGTGCCTCGCCAAGCTCCAGCGGGAGAGTTGAGCCTTCCTGATTTCTGCCGGCCATTTGTGGGGCGGATCTGCTCTCAGCAAGGGCTGTGAGCAGTCTGCTGCAAGTGTGCTCCTCCTTACAAAGCCAATAACCTGTTACAGACGTAGCTCACTTAAAAGATCCTTCCTTGAAACTGTTGTGTGTAATCTAGGGTAGGCTCACCTAGCAAGGGCTTCTCATGGTGTATTTGGGCACACCCCTTGTGTATCTTAACTAATGTGAAATATTGAAACAATTCCTTTGGTGAAATCACTTTATACTAATGTAAGAATTACAGTAGACTTTGTGTAATGTGTATAACTGTTCCTTTGCCTCTTCTCCAAATGGCTAATAGCAACTTCAGTTTCTACTTCATATAGATTTCTCAGACCTCCAGCCTGGAGTTTTTGTACTTCCCTCCTTTGTCAGAAGTGGAACAGAGGGGGAACCTGTCTGCAGATGTGTGTGTTCAACAGGCCAGAAACCTTGGGACAACTATTTGGCCACTGCCCTGTCTTTCCCGATAGGGCTGCAGTCAAAGTGTGTCTATGTCTGTCTCTCTCTCGGGCGGTTTCTGCACTGCTGGCACAGACCTCTTTTGACCAGACCAGTGTTACTGTAAGCAGAAGTCTGGGATTGGGGAAAGATGTGCCTTTGGCTCGCTTTCAGCCACCCCGCCCATTGTCTCAAGTGTGAAATACAGAAAGTCAAAAAAGGTCCCTCGCTTCTTGACTGTGAAAACTTGTTTATAAATGTGAATCTTTTAATCAAGCTGAGTTGAAGGACATCTCTAAGGCTCAAGGAAATTCTTTTTGTTTTCATGTACTTTAAGCCAGCCCAATGAGTTAAGTTTCCCTCGGCTCGTGAAAGGTAGCGCTTTCTAAAGCGCTGGCTTTTCCCTGCCTGCTTTGCTGAAGGACAATATTGAGGAGGTTCCTCTAGGCTAGGGCTGCAATGTCTACCCTCCCCTTCCAGGTGGGGAGAGGGAGAAAGGTGTGGGGTGTGTGTGCCAACTACTCATCCAGTTTGAAATGAGCCCTCTTGCTGTTGGGGTGGCTCCATTTAACAGGCTGGCTGTGAAGATACTGGTGGTGCAGGCCCACAGAGAAGTCCAGCCTAGTGATTTCACTGCCATGAAGGTGGTGGCGGCAGCAGCAGCTTTTTCTGAAGCAAGCAGAGAGAGAGGCGGCTGGCTTTTGCCGCACCACCCACTCTTGCGTCTTGGTGTGCAACACTGACCGAGTCTCAACTTTCCAATGGGTCTGCTAATTCTGGTCTCTTGCTTGCTCCTTAAGATCTGTAGCGCTTTCAGTAAATGTACTTCCAAAGAATTTTTTTGCAACTGTGCATTTTTAGATAAGTTAAAGGATTTACAAAATAAACAGATTTCTTTGTAAAAAGGACAAAGGTGCCTGCTGTTAAGCAATGTGCTTGATCACTGCCTCTAGCTGGAGCCTCCTGTGAGGCAGCTCAGGCGGGTGACCTGCAAAGGGGTTGTTAATACAAGGGGTAGGCAGCCTGCTCCAGCCCAAGCCTCTGCTTTGTTTGACAACACTCACCTCCTTTTGGGGGAGCTGCCTGTCCCCACTGAAACACTTCAAAAGGAGAGCTTCCACCTTCACCTGCCAAGGTAACTGGAGCCCTTAAGGGCGACTGCTCTAGGTAAAAGGTGGGGGAGAGGAGAGATGCTCCAAAGGAGGTACAGTTATCTCCAACACCACTTCCTTGTGTTTGTCCTGGATTGACAGACAGCTGCTGCAGCTGCCAATGAGAGCCATGCATTCTCTCCTACAGTTTTTGGCTTCTGTTCTTTAGAAAAGATCCCCTGTAGGCAGTATTACTGCATGTAACTGAATGGGCACTATAAATGCAAAATGAAAGCCAAGAATCTTGTGGCAACTTGAAAGATGCTGAGTTACTACTCTAAGCTACCACAAGTCTGTCTCTGCTGCTACAGACTAATATGGCTGCCCCTCTGAAATGGGCATCAGCAGGCATACAGCATCACTATCTGCAGCTAGGGCAAGCTCTTCTGTGTTGCCTTCAACAGCTGCAGGCAGGGCAGGACACAAGCTTGCTTGACACAGGAACCAACAAAAGGGGGGGGGGAGGCCCTGCAAATCTCATTCACACTACAGCTAACGTTTGAGGCAATTTCCTCAGTTTAGTGTTCCTGAAGAAGGGTATGCATTGCCCCCCCCTTAACACACAATTCGTAATCTGCATCCTTGAGAGTTTCTCCCCTTACCACCACTGCACAAAAAAGGCAGGGGAGCTCCCCTGCCTATCTGGAAGAGGTGTTCCCAGAACTGGGGCAGGCATCTCTCCCCCCACCCACCCCAGCCCTTCCATGCTCAGTCAACTGGTCAGGTCCTACAGGTTTTTATTCACTCTGAACATTCCTTGCTACAGAAGGCATCCCAAAGGCAGGCACTAAGCCTCACTGGATCAGGACGTGTCCATGGTTTGCACAGTCTCATCCGTCACATCGAGGTCCAGGAGGGTCACCTTCTCGGTGAGGACACCAGTAGTTCCCCTCTCACACTTGTATTGCCCTTGCCTGGGGGGGGGGGGGGGGAAGAGAGAAAGAGGCAGATGTGAGGTCAACACTGGTCAGTGTGGAAGCACCCTGCTCTGGCCACAAGCAGGGCACCCGTAAGGAAGGTTTTCCTTTTACGGGTGCAGCCAAGGCCAACTTCCTGGAAAGAGGTTTTCTACACAGATGGTGGTAGCAGCCATTGCTTCCCTGCTCTGTCCTGCTGTGACAAAGGCCTTTTCTCCAGTTGCTGGGCAGGACCCTCCCAGGGCCAGTTGCCAACCACAGAGGAGACAAAGGGTATATGCCACCCTCTCAACTAATGTGGCATATGCAATCACTACAGGGTGGTGCTAGAGGGGACAGGACCTGAAGCCTTGCTCCTAGAGGGGGCAGGGGCTATGGCAACACTTGGCAGCTCCCACCAAACAGGTGTGTCCCCATCAACCCATCCCAGCCTGGTGCACAATCTCTCCCCTAATGGCAGGCAATTGCAGACCAGCTCAGCCTGAGTTAAGGGCAGGAGTTGGGCCATACTGGGAGGGAATGTTGACTTTCCTTGGGGGGGGGGGGAGAAGGGACCTCCCACCAGTCCATGTTAACTAGCACTGGCATCCAGCTGCTCTGGCCCTTCCTCCTGAATGCCCCTGTAAGTGGCCCCAGTTCCCTCCTCATGACTTCACACAGCTCTCCAACTGTCCCTTTTGTCTTTTAAGAGCGCACATTTCAACTAGCAAAAGCTAGGTGCCTTCCGAGAGGAAGGCTGGGACCCCTGGCAGCAGAAAATGGCTTAAGGAGACTCACCTTTCCCCCTTTTTGTTGGCTATATCATAAGGACGGAGAAAGTCCAGTTTGTTCTTGCTGAGGACGCAGAGGTCGATGTTGCTGCCAGAGCCCAGGTCATTGTAGATACCAGCCGCAATGGCATCTCTCACAAGCTGTTTCGCCGCCTCTTCCTGGGAGAAACAGTTCAAGACAACATCAGGCGCTCCGTCCCCCCACATGGCCAGCAAGTTGTGCAGTGATGCCCATCAAGCACACCCTTCAGTTCTCAGCTGCTGAAGCAAAGCAGAAGCCTGGCTGGCTTCAAAGTTGCAGAGAAAGGGGGTCCCTTCATGCAGAGGCTCTCCTCCAGTTCTGTAAGCGTGCCCCTCATGCGTGCTTGGTCCCAAGCCAGGCTACACCAGAGCCAACAGGAAATCACATGGTGCTGCTAAGGCCTAAGCAGCCTCCAGGCCCCAGTGGCGGCGTCAGGAGGGGCCGGTGGGCCCCCAACGAATTTCAGTGACGCAAGAGCAACGCCCCCTGGTGTTTTCGCAACCTTTTTTAGGCCACACGGAGCCTGGGAGGGCAGGAGGATTGGCCCTCCCTGGCTCCATACGTCCCAGAAAAGGTGGCAAAAACACCAAGGGGGTGATTTGCACCAGGGATGTCACACCCGCAGGGGCATCACATCACGCCCCCCCCCCCAGCGGTGTAGCAACACCTATGCCAGGCCCCTGCTTGTGGACATCCTCCTCTGTCCAGAGACAACTACTCAGACGGAGCTGGACGCTGCCAGCCTCCGGAAGAAAGCCAGACTGCAGGCCATGTGCTCCTACTGCCCAGTGGAACAGGTGGGCACCGAGGCAGACAGCTGAGACTCGCAAGTGGGGCTGCAGTGTTTAGTTCTGCTTTGGACGCAACAGACAATCCCCACCTGTGAAAGGAAACAATCTTTGCAGCCTTCTGTTGCTGGAACACAGAGCACCTCACCTAAGGAAGCAGACCTGTCAGCCTAGAAACACACTTCTTGCACATTCCTTACCACTCGGCCTGCAGCAGGTAGAAAGTGGTCTGCACACTCAGAGGCACCCGAGTGGCAGCAGCCTTCTGGAGACAGGGCAGGGCTTTAGCTCAGCAGCTACAGAACCACCCCCACCTCAAGCCCTGGCAGAGAGCCAAGGCTAGTAGTTAGGCAGTAGCTGACTTGCTAGGTTAGCCCACTTGCACAGATCATCAAGGCTCTCCTCTGAGCAACACACTCCCCATCCTCCCCGCAATGGGTCACTTTCCAGCAGAGCACAGATGCAAGAAGGGAGTGCCACAGCAGGCCACAGAGAGCCATTCCCATCACATTGGCACCCTCTACAGAACCACTAAGGAGACCTGCATTTCCAGAGCTGCACCAGGTGAGCACCTCTCCCCATTAGACTCAGCAACCCAGTGGCTAATGACAGGTATTCGCCTTGCCATTCTTCCATCGGGTTTCCTAAGCACAGCTTGGGAGCAAAGAGCTCTATGCAAGGTTCCAAGTAGGCTCCGATTAGGCCACAAACGCAGAACTTTGATTTGGATTCACATCTCGGACTTCAGGTGAAGCACTGGGGCAGTAGCAGACAGTCTTCATGAGAGACGGCTTTCTTTCCGCTAGCGGCTAGTAGACCAAGGCCTGGCTCCATTCAGCACCCACATCCATCCATACCAGTCTAAGCCAAGCCAAAGCAAGGCTTTAAAAGCACACACATCTCACCTCTGTGTGATCCAAGTCTTTTTTTTTTTTGCTCAACAACAAGCAAAAGATACAAAGTGTGACTGTACAGGACAACAGCCAGCACCACGGTTTGGACGGAAAGCAACCGAGCTGTTCTCTCTCCCCCTTCCAGTCCCACAATTTTGGCCAATTTCAACTAGCTGGGAGTCCTGTTTTCACGCCCACTTCATGTTGTCAAGTTGAGGCTTGATGCAACTAGAAGACTTGCAGAAGGCGACCTGTCACATAAGACTCAGTTTTATTAAACCTCTTCCTTTAATTAAAAGAGTGGTCACATGTGACTTCTGCTCAAAAAGGTAAGAGTGGCACTGGGAAACCTTGCCCAGGGAAAGCTGGCACCTGAGGCTTGTACCTCAGGTGCCAGTTGGACCACCGTCCAGTGCCGAGTGAGGCTCTTAGAGGCAGAAGAGACGCTCATCACAAAAGTGCTGACAGCCACAATCTTAACGATGGTGGCACAAGTGACGCAGTGCAATAATTAATCTCAAAAAAAGCCCTAAAAGTTCTGAGTATATAAAAGGAGCACTTCCTCCTTTACGGCCGCAAAGCCCAAGCTAACTGGGAATATCATTCTCCGGGGCCCACGGCTGCTCCTTAAATGAGATTACAGTAAGAGTGATGGACTGTAATACAAGTCAGCTGTGACAAGCAGCCCTTTATAGGCTGCTCGGCTGGCCTCCGCTGCCGCATCACACAATGTGTCCCAGGGCTCCAATGTGCTCCTCCATTTACCGCCACATGACAAATGGGCAGCACTTGTAAAAGGCACAAAGAGGTCCAGACCAGCCGCGTAATGGTCACCACAGATGTGCCAAACTGCTGGAGGGGGGCACGGCAGACCCCCAAGTTCATTAAACTGACCAGTAATGGATCTCAAAGTGTGTCTGAGGAATTGAACAGTAAAGGCTAAAATAAATAACTCAGCATGGAGGGCTCATCGGAAACGGTGTTTGATACATTATTTATAACGGAGGAGATTGTCTGCATTTAATTTTGGAGCTACTGGTCGCATCTTTAAAAGATGATTTATGTGTTGTAATGCCATTAAACTCTATATTGGCCCACTGCTGGCTATAAAGTCTGCTGAGATTTAGAGAACGAGTTTTAAACTGTCACTGCAACATCACAGTACAGAGAGATGGTATTAAATCTTTACTTTAAACCCGTTATCTGGAGAGTTGCATTTTGTAGACGCTCCAAAACTGATAGATTACCTCTCTCTCCAACTGCGGTAGCAGGAGTCCCAAACAGTCTCACGAATGCATGCCTGGGTCCCCAAGCCCCCGTGTCCCTGCTTGCCTATATTTCTCTTGCAGGGAGAGCCAGCAGCAGGCTCCAGTCACCTCTTCTGTGATGTCCAGAATTTGGGAGCAATGCACCCCAAGCCACGTCCAGAGGACTCTGCAAAGGAGGAAGGTGTGCATGTGCAAGAAAGTGTCAGATGCCCTGTGCAATTCGTTACACAAAGCACCTGGGCCACAATCACACCAGAGGCATTTCCGGACATCTCAATAATAATAATTTGTGGCTGCCTGAAGCAAGCTCTCCTACTAGAATAGGAAGTCATTCTAGGCCAGCAGAAGCCATTCCAAGGACAGTGGCTGCCAGCTTACCAACAATACCTGGCTCGTCCGTAACACAGCAACAGCGTGAGAAACGGGATCTTTGCAGTTCTTATGCACAAGAACGGAACCCCTTCAGCACCCTTAATGTACAAATCACTTTATGAGAGAATCTGAAAAAGGAGACTGGGCAGGAGGGGAGGAAAAGGGAGGTCAGAGCTGTAGTAAAAATCTATATAGAAGTGTTGGGAGTCTGGGACTAGGAAAACGATAGCTCTTGAAGGATGCCAGGGCCTGCAGGAGGATAATTAGACCATGGAAGAGTAATCGGCAGCCTCACTGCGTACAAGTGCGGATACGCCCGTCCTCAGGGAGAAATTGTGTCACGATCAATACAGACCTGCAAGGAAAGCTCAGGGAGGGAACAGACCCAGGCAGCAGATCCAAAGCAAAAGGGTTTGATTACTTCACAACTCCTCCCCCCCCCCTTTATTTTTCAAAACAAGCAAGACTGGAAGTCAACTGCTTCTGCTGGCTTGTGCCTGCTTTTGCTCTATCTTGGCAAGCAGCAGGGAAGACCCAGCAATGACACCTCCCATTCCAGTGCAGAGGCATCACTAGGGTTTGCATCACCCAGTGCAAGAGCTCATCGCGTCACAGTGCTCCACGGAGTCCAGATGCAGCTCTGAAGTACAAGCCTATCAAGCACTCGTGCAAAGCCTTTTGTTTTGCTCCCGCTTGGCTTTCGAACCAACGGCTCCAGGATTTGCTGTATTTAAGGCCGGATTTTGGGTGGCATTTTGTGCTATTTCCTGAAGCTCCAAGCGATCAGTCGCTACTGTGGCTGGAGCAAAGGAAATCCATAGGGGTCACCTCAAACACACCCAGCCTCTTTCTATCAGAAAAATGGTCTGAACTCTACACAAGCCAGACTTGTGTTTCTGGACCAGGAGAGATCAGGAGCCCTCTTGGCACTGTGTGAGATACATTCCAGGCACCTATAGCAAGCCAGCGACATTCCCTTAAATCAATTCAGGAATGCATATTTCACTTGAAGGACAAGTTTTGAGAGACGGGGGAGTCTGGCTCTCTTAGACGCACTGTTTAGTGCCTGTGTCATGGTCCAGATCCAGACAACATTCAAATCTCTTTCATGGTCTCTGTGCACCTCACCTGGATGGCGGTTGCAGGTATCCAGGCAAATCAAGAATGTGCCATCAGCCTGTCTTGCCCCAACATACAGATGAGAAAGATGGAGGGCTGTGACTAGGTTATCATCTAGCAGAGTTCCAGAACAGAGATGCCTTGAGCAAAAGCAGCTATAGCCTTACTTCAGTGTGAGGCCCCACGCCTTCTGGAACCGGCTAATGTGTCATGCTCATAAGCAAGGCTGATGGCCAAGGAACCTAGCGAAGAAGACAAGGGGAGGAAACTCTTTGCCCTTGAAGTGGCCCTCAGTGGCAAACGAAGGCTGAGTGAGCAACAGACAAGTCCGCCTGCAAAAGGCAACTCAAGAGAAAACCCTTTCCATTGCTGCTGCAAAATCAAGAGAGAACCATGAGGCCTGCCACCTAAATGGCATCTGTCCCAAGACACCCAAGTCTGTGGGTCAAAATTCTAGGAAGGTCCCAAGAGGCTCTGCAAAGGTGCAGAGCCCGTAAATGCGGCCGCGCAATAACACAGTCAAACACCACCACTTACAGGTAAGCAACCTGTTCCTACAAGCTCATATCTGCACTGCTGTTCTTCACTTGATATTGTCAGGAGCTGTTTTCAAGATGGCTGCCAGTTCACACCAGCTGCCTGGATTCCCTCTCACTTCAATTCTGTCTGGACCCCGAGAGGTACTTATTTACTCGTTTTGTACCCTGCTTTTCTCCCCGAAGGGCACCCAAAGCGGCTTACAGAACCATGAAATCACATTAAAAATTATAATATACATTTATATTAAAATATAATTATATATTTATATACATTATATATAAACATTAAAACACCATTAAACTAATACAAATAAAACACATCAGCAGTAGCAGCCATCTCTTAAGAAAGGGCAAGGTCTATAAAATCTAGTATGCATGACATCCCCAATAAAAACCCACAGACATCTAATATTAAAAATCACGAACTCAGAATGCTAGTCTGAAGAGAAACGTTTTTAGGCCCCACCAGAAAGCTAGAGGCCTTGCCCTTTCTTAAGAGATGACTGCTACTGCTGATCTGTGTTTTATTTGTAGAGGAAGCAGTTCATAAACTGAGAGGTAGTTCCATAAAGTTGGTGCCAGTACTGAGAAGGCCCTGTTTCTTGCCGCCACCTCTCCCACCTCCATAGGCAATGGCACCTGCAAGAGGACCTTCTCCGATTACCAAAGGGGATGAGCCAGATTATACAGAAGAAGGCAGTCTCTCAAATTCCATACTTTGATGGAATTGGCCTCACCCAACCTCCAGCAAGCTGTCATGCCGCAATATTCTATGAAGCATTTCCCCTTACTGCCATTCTGGAGAGGCAGAATACAAATCTAGTAAACAGAACAAATAGAGTCAGGTGTTTCTGCTCACCAGACTTCAGAATGCACTTGCCTCCCTCTGCCTCTCCTTCCCCCCTGGAATCATCCAGCAGCAGACAGGAGACCAAGCAGCTTACAACAGCACGTTCCTCTTTGCTTCAGGGAGGCAGGAAAGCAAAGGAATGTTCTCTCCACTTGGTGCTCAGGGGAGAAGCCAGAGCCTCTAGTCAGCTGTCCCCAGAGCAGGGGTCTGGCCATGCTGCCTACGCAGTTCTGTAAGGTACTACGTACCCCAATGGCGCAGTGGGGGTGGCCAGAAACAAACAACAACTACAGCTGCCTGATCACACCACTCTGCGTTCTCGCTGCATGCTGAAGGCCAAGCCCATCAGAGACACAACTGCCACCTTTTGCACCCTGAGCCAAAGGCGTGTTTTGCACAGCAACAAACTCTGTTATGCTGCTGGTGCCAGGCTGGTACAGCTCACTTGAAGCACGCACCCTCAGCCTCCAAACTGGTCTCCTCAAAGAGCACAGTGCGCTGCTGGCGGGGGGGGGGGAGAATTGTCTCCAGCATGTTGCTGGAAGAGAGCTCGTTTCTTTTTTAGAGAAAGAGGTCCATTCGCGGTCTCCGACTCTTCCGTATCAATGCAACAATAGACACAGGCTGCAAGGAAGGGCCTCTGAGGATTTCTGCTGAACAGACCTGCCTGCTGGTCTCATACTTTATCTGTCAAGCAAGCAGGGCTTATAACCAAGAACTCAAAGACCACCCTAGGGATGACAAACAGGGGCCTGCTTCGGCCACCTGCCAGCCAGCAGCTCCAAGGTCATTTGGTGCTGAGCGGGGGCCACCTAGTCCTATGGTTTCCAAGGGAGTACTTGCCTCCCAGGGACTAATCCTTTACTCTAACCATCTTGAAAAGACTTAAGCCTGCAGGGTTTGCATTGTGCATGTTGTTAGCACGTAAAGAGACATTTCAACTTATCACGGCTTGGTGCTCCTCCTCTGCCCACCCCGAATACCCATCTCCTACAGTCCTTAATTACAGCACCCGTTCAGCCAGCTATTTGCAGGATGCACCAGTACACGTGCTTGTAAGCCCAGCCTCCCCTTTCTTATATCCTACACCACAAGTATAATAAACCATGTTAATATTTCATACTGGTGTGAAATATGCTGGAGTATCAATTCAACATCTGTTGTCTTTAGGGTTCTGGAGTCCCGCAGTGGCCCTTTCAATTTGTAATTGAGTTCTATACTGAATTAATCAGCAGTTTATCTTTTTTAGTAAAAAAAATCTTCCCTACTAACCTGAATTTACATTAACAATTTATGCTGAATTACCTGCCAAGACAGAAACGTATGAGTCTGAAACTACCATTCGGTAATGCAGCCGCCTCTTAATTCACCCTCCTATGAGGAGGAGGAGGAGCAGCAAAACAGAAACAGCAGTTCTGCCGGCTAAGACAGCCTTGCAGTACACAAAGAGCCTCCACCCCAATTTTGAGGGGGCTGGTGGGGGCTGTTTTGTTCCAGGCTCTTGATCAGGACACAGGAGAACTCAAGCACACAGGCATGTTTCATCTGTGATTGGTGAAAATCCAGGCACGACCAGGAAGTCACAGGACCAAAATGAACTTGCTTAGCGACGAAGCTCAGATCATGCGAATCCTACGAGAGCAAAAGCCGCTGTGTCTTAAAATCCGATCTTCTCCGCCTGTCCATCTCAGCTGCAGCAAGCGATGCGCTGGATCTCTGGGAAGGGGATGAGGGCAGCGAGCCAAGAGAAGAAGGGCAGCTTGCATAACAGGGTGCAATGCTACACAGCAGGCCAGTGCACAACAGCCACCCTCTGTGGCGCATCGCTTGCGTACTGAGGGACATTTGTTCATGTTTTACTAGCAATAGAAAAAATCAATCTTGGGAGAAGGCGAGGGAAGAGTTCAGAGATCACATCATTAAAAGAATTCTGGGGCATTCCAGGCTGGAATTTCCAGCAAACTCTCTCTCCAAAGCTGGCAACAAATATTTCCCAGCCCCCTGCAGTGTTCCCAGCCTGCTTGCTCTGACCCTAAGAAATGTAAGTTTTCTTTGCTGTTCCCAAGAATACAGACGCAGGGCTCAACTCTCAGCTGCTGCAGATGCACTGCACAGACCTGCAGCATGTCATACTTCTGACAGCATCACCCAAACATGTCCTCCTGTTGTAGGAGAAAATCTAGTTTGAATGCCTGCTCCTGGAAAAGGCACCAAAAGTCAAGTCACCTGTCCTGTCCCTACTCTGGGAGGCGAAAGAAAGCGATCGCCAGGCACAGCTGATCAAAAGGTGCTCAATTTCAGCCACACAGAATCTCTCAGCAGCTCCTGTATTTTCAGATTCCACAGACTGGCAAAAAAAAAAAAAAAAAAAAAGTGGTGAGGTGTGCCCAAGACAGGACAGCAACTGCCCTGGAGACATCTTTGTGCACAATGTCTTCATGGGAAAGAGGCTGCTGGAAGCCACTCTGGAGATCACCCACCCCTGGAAAAGCCCACCATCATTAAAACCAAACATACCATTCATTCAACCTGTTCTTTATTTCATAGTGCAGAAATCAGTCCTTCTCCACAGCCTCTCTGCATATGGAAGCAAAAGGGGTTCTGATCACCCCCCCCCCATGAAGAGAGGCCAACTTAATACCCCCCAATTTCATGTTAGCATTTGAGAGAGAGAAATGGAGGTGGGGGAGAGAATGCTCTCAAGTCTGAATAAGAGCTCCTTGCACTCCTCTCTGGACCTCCTCTGCAAAGGCGGCACAGCGGAGCCACATGGCTCCAGGAGAGGGGCACTCTGCTCACTCGCAGCCCAGTCTTCTGCCACAGACATACAAGCACTGGGTGAAGGCCTGATTTTTAAAAGGCATGTGCTTCAGCTCAGCACGCTGCCAAGGGGGGATGCAAGCAACTCGGGCAGCTTTCTAGCTACAGGCCAGTGGGCTCCCTTGATCTCCACTGTCTGCTGGCAAACCTCCCAGCAAGCAGCCCCCTTCCTATGGAGTCATTAAAACGCCGAGTGTCAGCTGGGAGGATGAGCCAGAAGACACCCACACCTGAGCCCTGTGGCAGGGAGACGGCCATTTTGATCAGCCCTCTAATGAAGCCAGCATTCATATGCAGCTTGTCACTACTCCTGAGCATCAGGCAGCCTAAATGAGACTGAGGAGGCGACGGAGCCTGATCAGGATTCAAGTTTGGGCAGTTGTTGGGGGGAAAAAAAACAACCAAGCAGCCACAGGGAGCCTCCACAGTTAAACAGCCGCTTGACCACCAACTGTTCGGTTCATGCTTTCCTTTCGCCTCCAAAACCAATTCCCCCGAGCCCGTTTCACATCCACACTTAACCACGCCCCCAAATAGCAGCACAGAACCAAGTGTGGCCTCCTGGCCAGCTCCTGCCTGCTCACATGTGTTGTGGCTTGAATCCTGCTACAAGCCCTGCCCAGTGCCCTTGCTTCTCATCAACATGCCAAAACTACAAGTACTGTTCAGGAGTGTCCTCGTTTCCAAGTGCCTTCTTTACGCACTATGCTCACCACTTTTCCTAAGGCTTAGAGAATGCAGCCCCCACTCCCCCCAAATTGTGCCCTGTCACTCAGTTGCCTTTCTGGGTGTGGTTTGCCCCTTTACTTACAGGTCATTATCCACTTGCTTTAAATGAAATAAATATCCATTTGCTTAGTGTGTCAATTGCTAAGCATGCCAAGAGAACTGGAGCAACAGCTACATTTTACCTTCCTAAGACAAGGGAAAGTGGTGCTACTGCCCCAATGCTGGCAATAGTGGGAAGAGGCATTTGGCAGGTCTCGCCTAGCTAGGGTTAAGGTGTTAGGTTCCCCAAACCAAAATCAAGTCCTGATCAGCTTTGTCAAGCTGATTTTCCTGGATTCTCCAGGGTCTGGGATTCTCCTGCCCTGAAAAAAACAGGTTTTCCACACTGCTCAAAGGTGCGCGTGTGAGCAACTGCTTGTGCCCCACAGAAGCAGGTGCTCAGCCTCTTATGAGAGGCACCCAAAGGGCTCCAGGACTCCAGCAGTCAACCACTTCGGCAAACAGTCACAGCCTCCCTAGCTAGAGGCCAGCATCCATCCGACTATCAGGAGGATGCTGAACAGAGATTGTCTTTCCGTGCCGCAGCCCAAGAAAGGGCTGTCACACTTGGCAGCGACCAAGCCTGCACTATCGGAAACGTGAGGTGCACAAAGTCCGGGGGGGAGGGGCCCTGCTGGCGTGAGGATGCCTCGGGCAGTGGCAGAAGCCTCAGCAGCGTCTCTTCAAATGGCAGAGAGCCTGGGCTTGAGAAACCCGCAAAAATTGGCTAAGCCTACAGTCTTTGTTTCTTTAAGTTGAACATCTTCAAAGTCTGCTATTCTCACTGTAGGGCACAGCAGCTGCCAGAGCAGGTTTGATCCTCTCAGCTTTTGGCAGCTCTCAACTTGAAATTCCAGCAAAAGAAATTTTTCAAGTTGCTATTATTGCCTGTCACAGATTTATAAATATTGTGCACTATGTGTTGTGGCACGGCTCTCTAGGGACGCTGGCGTATGCCAAAAGCGTAACAGAATGAAAAAAACAGTTCCTCGCCTTCAAATAAATGCTAATTCCTTTAACGGTGCTCACACGACGCTGCTTTTGGTGAACAGCTTCAGTAGTACAGCAACTCTATGGGGGGGGGGGGAAGGCTGATTGTCTTTTCCAGCAGAATTCAGCTGCTGCTTCCATTAAGCCTGTTTAATTAGATTCCAGATGCTAATTTGCAAGTTGATACCAGAGGGTGCAGGACAGTCTGCCTTTGAATCATTTCCCTGTGATGTGCTGGTCTTGCAGCACACCCAGCCTGCCCTTGCAAAGCTCCATCAAGCTATTCTGACAATTAGCACAAAGAGGAGAGGCATTCATCTTGATAGAAAACACACACACATTTTCTGCCCATTTTAATGACTAGAATTCAGAGAATCTCTCCACTGCAGTAGCGTCAGCAGTAGTTGACGAAGTCCACACATCATACGCTGGCGGCACACAGAGTTTGCCAAATACCGCTCAGCCCTTTCAACTGAGATGCTGTCACTGTGCAACCTTCCGTGCCATGGTGTCTGCCAAGAATTAGCGCCAGAACACGGCCACCGAAGAGGTGCGCCAACCTAAGACACATGGTAGCATTTCTGACTGCTTTTGAAAATAAAACTACCACCCAGAGTCACACAACCTAGGAGGGGTCAGAGCCAGTGGCGACTCTGGCTCTGGCTGGTTGCTGTGGGCGCCTTACGTTCAAGTGCAAACTACGGGCAGGTGCAATTATCACTTCCATACAGGTGGCCTTAGTAAAACCCCAAGGTCATGAGCAAAAACAGATCCTGTATCTCGAGGGAAGGGCAGTAGTCATATCCACAAAATCCCAGGAAAGCCCACAAGTGTCCTGTTAACAGTCCACCTCCCCAAACCCAGGACAGGACCCTCCCTGCATTAAAGCCACCTGCAGCGGTCCTCCTCATTCCAAGGGCTACTACATTCTGCAGCAGTACTGATGATAATCTGAAAGAACAGTGCACAAGTGAATACGGGGTCCCACACTGGGTACGACTGCTCTGTTCACGAAGTGGTTTCTGGTCACAGGATAGGCACACTAGATGCTACAGGAGAAAGGCAGAGCTGCCTTCCCCAGACAGTATCACACAATCAGGTGGGGAAGAGGGGGAAGTCCTTGTGATTTCTATAGATAACAACAGGTCAGAAGAGTTTGAACAGGAGAGAGACTTGCCTTAGTTTTAAGCCAAGCCAGACTCCCTCCCAGAACAGACCAAGGTATGCTACTATTGCCTTGAATGGGGCAAGAAATGAGGGGCAGGGGCAGGACATCTTTACCTCCATGTCTGGCTGGAACTTATCTTCAAAAACTGCCATGGCTGCCAAGGAGCCTGAACCTGAAACCAACAGAGAGATGCCATTTGTTTTCTATTTTATTGCAACTGCATCTAATGTGCATTTCTTGCTTTAAAAGACAGAAGGAACAAAAAGCGGCAGAATGCAACACATAAGACTGATCTATATTTTGCTACATTTGTACCATTTCAAGGTCCCTGCTGGAGAGCAGCTCAGCTGACCTCAACCAGTGTTTGTTAAGCATTAGCAAGACGGTACCCCCCCCCCCCACACACACACTCCCACTGATGGATGGTGCACTGGTGTCACTGCAAAGAAGCTTCTCTCTCCCCTGAACAAAGCGAGTTAAAATAGAAAATGTGTTGACGTTTCTAGTTTGCCTAGTGGCACTACCGCATCTCTCAGTGGGAAAGAACAGACCATTTGAAAGAGTTGGTTTGGTAGGTTCACCTCAGCACAGACTCGGAACGTGCCAGCCACAGGATGGAAGCTACTGGCAACTGAAAAGTCAGGGGATGGTTTCCTCAGCTACATTCAACCCGGATATGGTCGGTGTTCATTTTTGGACAGTTTTTAGTTTACGCTTTGAGCAGTAAAATAGGACAAGTGACAAATATCAACCCTGCATGGGGGGGTCTCAACACGCCACACCTCAAGGTATGCCCTTCGAGGGCACCAATTTCCCAAGATGGGTTGTGCCCAGCAGCTGTGCCCCTTTTTCCATTTTAATTCGCTTTGTTTAGGAGAGAGAAGCTTCTTTGCAGAGGCAAAGCACCAGCACCATCATCATCATCATCACCGCCACATCTCCAAGCAGCTCCGACAATATTTCAGGCTGCTCTACTTCAGGAAATGGAACAAAGTTACCTTCAATTTTTTATGCCAATTAGGAGATTTTCTGGCATTTATTACTTTTTAACTTGTTTTGCATACCACTATCTATTTAGCTGGGTCACCCGGAAAGCCATATTTTCCATTTAAAATGATTTGTGTACATCGCTTGACCACCTCAATGGTTTAGTAAAAGAAAGAGGCAGCGATTAAACAGTTTCAAATGAGGTGTCCTGCTGATTTTATCAAGTCTGCTGAATGTATAATGAAAGGGGAGACGCTGACAGTGACACAGCTGAGGAAATATAGACTGCCTTATCTGAACCATTTAAGGAGGTCCAATTATAGATCAAGTTTAAAGGGTAGATGCAGCAGATTTACAGACACAAATCAATGAACATGGTAATCCCCAGCCAATGTGACAGATACTCCTGTTAGGGAATATCGCTGTGGTTGAGGATCATTACCTTTACAGTACCAAATACATCACACTTATAAGCAGTGGGGCACTCAAAGCAGCCTCTTAGGCTCCAGGCATTGGCTATTTGTTGCCGTCACAAAGCCACATATGGTTCCATTTTCCAAGAGCTAATGCTGGAAATAAAGAGGGAATTCTTTCCAAAGAGCTGACGGGAGAGAAGCGTCAACAATCCCCAAGAGTGACCAAAAAGAACTGCGCCTAGCAGCCACGAGGAGGAAGCTGTGCTGTGGATGCTCTCAATCAAGCAAGCCTTGCCAACAGGAACAGGCCACAGTCGGGGAGGAGGAGGCAAGTGGGGTTTTGCAGGCAGATCTGCAGGAGTTTCAGCAGGTGCAGCGAGGTCATGCAGGGCCAAGAGAGGGAGGAGTCCACAACGCTCTTCCATGGGGACACTGGCATCCATCCCAGTCAGCAGAGCCCTGAGAGTGCAAGAAGCCAGAGTCTGGTGGCTTTAGTTTGTACGGACAGAGCCTAGTGGGGGCAATGGGTCTGAGCCACCGCCTCCTGTCCCCAGTTCTGCCAGTGTTTGCCGCGAGCTCCGCTCCCTGCCCCCCAAGTCTTCATTGCTGTAGCCCATTTACTTTCTACGCCAGCTCCTCTTGAGTTCCACAAGACAGAGTAAGCAGCAACTGGGAAACCAAGCAGGGGGAGGGATAAAGATAAACTTACCCCCCTCCCAAATGCTGCTGACCTGCTCCAAGAGGCAGGGGAGCACTACAAACACCTGCCTGCAACTTTGTCCCCAAACGCAGACCACAAAACCTAGGAACTTCTTATAGATTGTGTACAAAGTGGCAAGCGGCCTGGCTAACGCCCCACAGTACAATGGGGCTAAGCCAAGAGATCCCACAACAAAGCTCATTCTGCTTCTGAAAAGACACCCGATACTCCATTGCCCAGTCAGTCCCTCCAAACTTAGCAACGTTTGTGGACAGCAGTGCTGGGGAGCTCTGCAGGGGCTCAACGTTTCCCGGCACTGAAGAGAGCTGGGCACACTCTGCTCACAAGGTAAGCGCTAGCCCGGATTATGAAGGTAGAAACAATCTGAGTAACACTCTCACAACAGTTACACTCTGGGGTTACAGCATCTCTCTTTACACGCCAATGCCCTAAAGGGCTACTTGCTTTAGGGTTTTTGTTTGTTTTGAGATTGGACTCTGCAATTTGTAAACTGTAAAACTTCCAAAGGAAACATGTTCAGGCTGCTTCCTTTGACTATGCAGCTATCCACACCTTCAGACGCCCGAGAACTGGTTTGTGGCTGCCTCTGCCTGCCACGCTGGAGAATGTGTGCAGCGTGAAAAGAGTAACATTTAGATTTCTCTAATCCATCAGTGTCAGCAGTCCCTGACAGGGCACTTCTTCACGAACGCTCATTGCTATTCAATCTGCCGCTCGGCCGAGGCAGAAGCCCAGCGCTCTCCCCAGCCCCATCGATCGGCACCATTTTTCACTCGGGCTCCTGGCTGAGAGGCCTGGTCTCTCGGTGGCATCACTGCGCTGCAGACAGACATGGCCAATGCACAAAGAGCTGATTTATGAATATGAAGCAATGCTGGTGCCAAGAGATCAGGCTTGGCCACCAGAGACCATCAGAAGGCATCTCACCGCTTCCCAAGCCTGCACCGCAGACTTCCAGTGCTTTAATTTTATGCATGCATTTCATTACAGAGCCATGGCCAGAAGCTTTTCTAGACAAGCCAGCAATCAGGCAATCTTGCATCGTTTGCTGAAATCCACATTTGTCCTTTGTCAGCATAAACACTTTAATTTGATGTTTTCACTCCTGAGTAAGCACTGAATAGGTTTGAAGCTCCTTCTGAGGAAGGACACTGCTCTCGATTCAGGCACAAAACACGGGGTTTCCGTTTCCTTTGCCATTGCCTATTGTGAGCGATGACACAGGTCTTCCTGCTGCATGCCAATTTTCTCCGTAATATGTTGCTTGCAACAACAAAAGGAAGGTGGGAGGGGAGAATTAGCATTAGGTTTGTAGAGACGTTGGGAAATCAGTGGTAAGCCTGGTGTTGCTTTGTTGGTGTTGTCCTTTAATAAAGAGAGCTTCAGGTGGGTTATCAGCTTAGCATCTCATTGGTTACGAGCAAATCAGAGTATTTGCACTCTGCTGTGATGGCAAACACTCCTGGCTTAGACCAAAATGTCCATTTTGAAGCATCAACAGGAGACGCGTGGTACTGGACAGCTTGCCAAAGTGTTCATTTCAAACACATGCAACTGCTTTCATACAAGAAGCCAGCCAGTCGCTCTGCACAGGAGCACGAAGCCACCAAAAAGAGTGTCCTTGTGCGTCACACCCATCAGTCAAGAGGGCAACACTGGTCTTGCGGCAGCATTCCTCTCTATCCAGGGTTGCTCTAACTTTTCACGCACACTCTTAAGTGTGCTAATTTTCAGGGACAAGGAGTGAATTTGAGGGTAGCTACCTATCTGCCTTTCAATGCGTATGTAACCTTAATTCTATTCTTCAAATAAAGCATCATATTTTTACAGGCTTGTGTCTGTGTGAGTACCAAGGAACTGGGATTCATCCAAGTCCAGCCTAGCCACTCAGTCTACTATTGTGGAATGAACCAGAGTCTTGCGTTCCTGGAGTTTGGAGGACCTCGGTGCTTGCAAGAGCTGGGGAGTTAGCCCGTAGGCCTTCAGCTTCCCTGGGCTGGAGAACTGGCTGTTTAACAGGGTGGAGGAAATATACCGGAGGGCTGCTGCCCCAAGGACTCATACGCCCATCTGTTTAGCATGTTAGGACCAGTCAGGTGGTCGTACGCAAGAAATTTGTACTCCGCATTGGCTTTTGCCTGGGGAAACTGTGCCCGGCTCTCTCATGGAGTGCTAAAGCCCTTGAGAGGATAGGAAACATGGGAACTGAACTGGGACCTGCACATTTGGCTCACTGTTAAGGTAGTGGGGCACATGTAACAACCGGCTAGGACCCCTAGTTTGGGGGTTAACCATTACAGGGGTCCCAAGTCAGAGTCCCTGTCGGCTCTTCTGGTTTCCCCACCTTTCAGCCAACCGTTAGATTCCCCTTCTAGGCAAACCTGGTCCTTCAAGGTCTCAGAAATTGCCATGGGGGGGGGGGGGGTGTTGCACTCCACCCTGTGATGATCCTCCTCCTGGGCTGGCCCCATGAGCCTTCCAGAGCTCAGTGGCCTGGCTGTTCTCCAGTTGGAGACTGTTTTCCTCATTGGCCAAGCCCAGGTGTTTATATCCCCTGGAGCTAATGGCTAGCCCTGCCTAATCCTGCCCCAGTTCCCTTAACAGCATCCCTCACATGTTCTTGCTCTCCTCTCCCACCTGGTAAGCTCGTCCCCGGACATAGGTATGTATGTTTTGGTCAGATATTGAATATTATTTGGAAACCCTTTCAGGGGCTGGACAAGCTACTTTCAGTTTAACCCATGGCAACTATGGGCTAATTTGCACAAATTACAGTTGCCTGCATCTGATTACACAAATTACAAATGACAGTTGCCTATATCACACAGGGTTGACCAGAAGCCCTGCAACATGCCTGCAGTGCCGTTTGATGGGAGACAGACCTATCTGCATTTACCTAAAAGTCTGGGTTCCACAGAGTTTGCTCCTATGTGTGCTAGGACTATAGCCTTACAAACAAAAAAGAATAGAAATAAATTGGTACGGCTGAATTAAAAAAAGGGGCCAGATGAACACTCCTTAAGCTTCGATGCATCTTTCTATCTTAACAAGAGAAGCCGTTCCTAAACAATTTTCTGTCACTGGGTCCAGTGAACAATATTCACAGGATTGTCCTCTTTGAAAGCATCAAACAAAACAGAGTCAAACGATGCCTAGCATAAGGCAGACAAGAGCCTTGCCGCCGTTGTGGTTCACTAATCACTCTCTATGTACACACGCAGCAAGGTAATTTATGGCTCAGTAGTTTAATAATTTATAAGTTTCAGGGCACATTTATAAATATTAATCCAATTTCATCTGTTATGTTAATTCATATAAGAGCCTAGACAGAATATTACATCATAAATCCTATAATAGCATTCTTTTTAAAATAGATGTTATACACACAGTAAATAATTTACCACTTTGTAGGGTACCACGGCACCATCTATTGGTGTAAGAAAGTGTCTCTGTTGGTCTAAACACTGTGCAGAACTGCTTGCAGAAGCCTGGCACTCCCATTTTTCTTGGCAGTCATGTGAAAGAGTGCCAAGAGGGGGGGGGGAAGAGAAGAATCCCACAGATGTAATAATACTTGACCACACCTCCAGCTAGAGCGGTTTATAGCAGAATTATATCTATGAAACCCCCCCCCCCAACATATACATTTTCTACTTGTACTGCTCATTTTTGAAGGATACCCAGAGAACGATTTGGCTCCAATAAATATTAAAATATTGTTTCTGTGCATACAGAAGGGAAATGCTTGAGAGGAAATTGGGTCTGGGAGCAGAATGACCTGAACAGATAAAAATGAGCTCAACTCAATGCAGGCCTGCAAACATACACCCCCCATCATTATTAATCTACTAACTACTGCAGTGGTTTCAAGAACAAATCATTAGAGAGAAGCTCTCTCATTCACATACACCACTGACAGAAGAGCTACTGATGCAACTTTTTGGTCAGCTGAAGTTATTTTTGCAGCTGTCAGCCGAGGGGCTGTTTTAAGAAATCGGAAATGATCTCTTTCAGCATTATTTCTCTAGAGCTTCCAGTGGCATTTCAGGTACATTGTTTTTCTTTGTTTTAATGTTTTGATGAAGAACTACTAGCTTGGGATTCAATTCAGCAAAACATCTGTCATCATTCAGCACTGAAGGCGTGTTCAGGGAGCCAATTCTCTAGCAAGTCCAGGGAGGTTGGATTATTCTTTTTTCTGCTGATTCACAATTTGTCCGCCAATCAAATGATGATTAAGAGTCAAGAGAGGTGATCAAACAACAAAGAAATAGCAGGTCCATGTTTTACTTTCAGCTTCTACGCTACTAACAAAACCCAGAAAATGACCGGGGGGGGGGGGGGGGAACGGGACGACACTGATGAGGAGGAAATGGAAATTAAATGCTGTGAGTTTCCACTCCTAGGCAGCAAAGGGACATCACTCACCCATCGTGACGTAAGGTAGCTTGTCAGTAGACCCGTGGGGATAGATGCTGTAGAGATGGGGGCCAGTGACGTCCACCCCACCTAGAACCAGGGCAGCACCGATGTAACCTTGATACCTGGGGAACAAACACACATCGGAGATGGCAGTCCCTGTACAGCAAGAACACGTTCCAAAGTAAAGGCTTCATTTTCAGTCAGTCAAGTAAGCCTTTATTGGCATCATGGCTTCATTTTCAAATGCTGCTGCCTGGGGCTTCAACTTGTGTCATTTTTAAAAGAGGTGAGCTTGTCAAACTGCATGTAACTGTACCCCACATTTACCAAGCAGGGGGGATCAACAGCAGTTCTCCACCCACAGGGCAGTTACCTGAACAGCATCTGCTTGAGCATCCGGTTGGCTGTGACCACCCTTGGAAGTCGTCCAGTTGAGAGTGAGTGGAGCTCCATGTTGGAGGAGATCAATTGCGTTGTCATTTCAGTATCTGCAGCTGTCCCAGCTCCACAGCAACTGGGAACACATGAAGAAACCGACAGCTTTGAAGCATTGCTCCAGAAGCCGCAGCTGCACCCGTATGCTGCCTTGGCAGCCATTTGCCAGTGTGGAGGAATCCCAAGGCAAATAAAGCATCAGGACACCATGCAACAGGTAAGAAGAAAACATTGAGGCCACTTTGTACAATACGAGCAATTATATCTGCTCTCTCTGCTTAGTTTGCCTGCTTTCAACTGATCCCCTCTGTCCGCAGCTTCCCATTCCCCACAATGTTCCCAGGAGGTTTGTGGATACATCCATGATGTGTTGCCAACACTTACTAGATGTTTGGAGAGATGAAATGTATCTTTGAGCAGTTCTTGTCAGCAACGATCATCCCTTCTGTGGCTCTTGTATCTGCTCCAAGGACAATTCCATCCTGGAGATAGAAAAGGGCTTCTTAGAGAACAGACCCTGGGGTGGGTGCACAAAACGCAGCTGGGGGGGGGGGGGGCTGAGGCCTGACCTTAAACACCACTCCAGCAATGGTAGTGCCCGTCTTGCGGGCTGTGGGGAGCCGGAGCCCCTTCTTGGTCCCCTCTGCTTCCAGCCTTGCATTCCTGCAACAGGAGAGAAGAGCGAAGGTGAGAGACTGCAGCTTTCACACAGAAAAGGTAAGGAAATCGGGGGGGGGAGGGAGGGAGCAAAAAAAACCCTGCACTTAAGAGGCTGCCAGGAAGAGCAGAAACAAACCCCGCCCTGACCCGGGGGCGCTTCTGAGCACAACATCCCTAGCAGGCAGGCCACCTGTCTTTCTGCCTTTTCTTCCCCCTCCCCCAGCCTGGCCGGGGGCCTCCAGGCCGCCTCCCACACACACACACCCCGCCCTCCTTCCCGAAGGCGCCTGGCGGAGTCCTCCCAGATCCGGGTTTGCGCTTCTGCCGGGAGGCCTTTGAGCCAGCGGCCGCCGTCCGAGTAGGCCTCAGCGCCGCCTGAGTCATGCCTCGCCTCCGGCCCGGCAGCGCCTCACCACCACCCCCGCCGGGCACCCCCTTCCCGCCGCTGCCGTCGGGCACCCCCTTCCCGCCGTCGCCTTGAGTTGACTGACCGGGCGCAGTTGTGGAAGCTGAAGCCGGACGCCTCCTGGGAAAGGGGAGAGGAGGAAGGCATCACCGTCTCCGCCATCATCGCCGCCGCCATCTTGCTTCCTTCAGAGGCGGCGCCGAGCGGGGGGAGGAGTCCGCGGCCAGACAGGCCCGTCCTCCTTCCCGCCCACGACATGCGCTTATGCTCGCTGACAGGAGGAATGTCAGGAGGAGAAGAACCCCCGTGTCAACAGCACATGTGAAGTGACTCGTGGGCAGGGGCAGGGGCAGGGGCGCCCCCGGAGGCGCTCCGGGGGAAGGCAACGCGTGAACGCGGCAAGAAGGATGGCTCGCCCGAAGAGCCCCCGAGAGACGCAGGCCGTGCAGAAGGCGCCCTCCCTGGACGGGACACCTGCTAGAGCCGCTGTTGGCCTGCCAGCTCCCGTGAACTTACTCCGTGGAAACGCGTTACGGAAGTGCGTGGGGGGGGGGAGTAAGCAGCTCTGTGCCTCGCAGGGCAGCCACATCTGCCCCTGTCACTCTGGTCCCCAGAAGCACCACAGATCTGGGGGGGGGGGACGACCCAGCCAGGCCCATCTCCTGCTGACAGGCTGCCATGGCTGTACTGTCGCCTGCATGAAGTGGCTGGCCTGTCCTTGCGCAGGTGTACGACTCTAGATTAGTGAGATGTCTCACTTACACAAAACTACCTTGACTGCGACATCTCATCAGGTTATGCGCAATCTGTAAAGATCTGGTCTGAGTGACAGTTGCTTCTTCAGGCAGAAAACCGCATATAAATCTTGCATGTGGGCCCTGGCTTGTTGCTGTGCCGAGCGCACTTGAAGTCTGGGCTTGAGGAAGGGCTACAAACAAATGGCCCTGAGCTGGAACGCGGCAAGCAGCGAGCCGGCCTCTAATTGGCGGGGTTGCACCTCCAGCAAGTGGGGCTCCAGGAGCCTGAGCTGCCTCCCTGCTGACCTCCCCCTCCGGGAGGGAGGTGACTCCTGATGCGCAGCTGAAGGGGGGAACAATTTGTAGGCTCCCCAAGAAATCTATTAGAGACAGCCAAGGGAACCAGGGAGGATTAGTCCGTGTCACAAAGCCAGAGGCATCTTGGGTTACTAGGATCTAGTCCTGGGCAAATGGTGAGGAAAGTTTGTCTGGATTTTTACATTCTCAGCTCCTCTGCCACCACTTGTGTGTTTCCATCCACCGCCACCCATTAGGTTCAGCAAAGTGGGCACGATTTGGATGGGAGAACCCAGCCTGGGCAGCATGCGTGGGTTGAGGTGTGCAGCAGGGGCTCCTGAGGAAAAACCTGAGCACTCAAAGGCAGTTTTTCAGGCTTGGTGGTCACTGACTACCAAAGGGGTTTCCACCTTTATCAAAGGAACTGGTGCCTCTTCCAGGGAAAAGAGATGGAGAACTGGAATCATGTGGTGGTGGAGAGATGAGGGTGAAAGTTGGTTTGGTCCTGGCTTCTGCTGTGAGTTCTTACTTGGTGGCCTTGGGCAAGCCCCTTCCCCGTACAGCTGATGATGAGGCTGACCTGACAGGGTGGACTTGGCGAGGGTGGGGGTGCTCTCAAGCAGTTTGTGTTTCCAATACATGGAAACATGGTTCTCTGTCCCAGGAGGTCCCACCCCCTAAAACCCCACTGGGCTATGTTGTACAAAGTGGCTGCTGCCCCTTTAGACCCCCCTGAACGGGAACAAGTGCCTGTGGAAAAGCTCTTGAATGAAGCAGTTCATGGAGGATGGGTCTGGCGCCAGCCATGAGCCAAGAGAGCTGAATCGAAACAGCATGTTTGAAACCTGGTTGCTGGTGGGGCTTGATCTCGCTGTCTATAGCGTATCTAGGATCAAATGGACTCTTGCTGCTGGCCGTCCTTAACTAGGTGGGACAGGCCGGTGTGTGGGTGAAACAGCCCCATGCTTGTGGGAGCAGAGACAGTGCAGACTCTTTGCTGAACAGAGTTCCTTGTTGAAGCCCACCTCGCAGGACAGGCACACCCTGCCCATCAAGAAGAGCTGAGGACTCTGGAGCCTGTCTCTTGGCCGTTGTCCTGAGCATCTGAATTTAACTGGTACATCTATATCTTGCCTTGTTTCTGTGCTTCAGGACTTAATTCTTCCTTGCAGCAGCAAGGAAGTGTGACCAAAGCCCCGGGGGTGGTCAGGGTACTTATGACCCCAGTAAATCCCAGTAATGCCAAGTGCCTGAAGTGGCATTCCCAGATGCCAGTCATTTCATGTTTTTATGTCATTGAGTTTCTATTCTGCTTCACAGCATCTGTGCTTGTTCTTTAGGTAAACCGCTAATATCAGGCATTCTCTTTCCTTTCCTACAGCTGATAGCATGTCAGTAGGCAGACCTTGGTTCTCCTCTCCCCGGCCTAGTCATGTAAGTGACTCTTTCCTCTTCTGGACGATAAGGTCTGCAGTGCAGTCTTTGGAGGATGAACGAGGGGCTCTGGCTTAACTGTTTTTAGGCAAGCAAGCAGAGCTGTAGCAGGTAGGATAATGCCAACATCTCTGAGTAGGAAAGCAAGGTGTCCAGTTAGCTGAAGGTGATGGGGCTCTCTGGGCCAGCTGGATGGCTTTGTGCACACTACCACAGCCAGGATCTGTGTTCTCTCCACCGTTGGTCACTCCACAAGCGTGTGCTTTGGGGGTGGCTGGGGTGACACACATGGTGGAAGGGAATGGCTTCCGAGCCAGGCCTTTGTGATCACAGGTGGGAAAGTACAGCTTGAGCATAATGGGTTTAACAAGTGCCTCTCAGCTCTTCAGCGCTGAAAAGCTGGCATTTTGCTAATAACAGCAGGCTGTCCACTCAGTGAGTTGCTTAGCCCAGAGGTGGAAAGCTTTGAAAGTGCAGGCCTCATTACAGAGGCTCCAGCAGAGTGCCTGCACCGGAGACAAAGAACACCTTGGTCACAGGTGCCCGAAGGCACAGCGGCAGTCTTGCATCATTGCATGGATTCTGGCAACTGGCTCCCTTGCTCCTGGATGTGTGAGAAGGCTTTTCCAGCTGCTGAATTGGTGGGGGCAGGGAGGCAAGCTCTATGCTGAAGAAGGGCGGTGAGGGACCCTGTATCCAGGGGCCTCAAGACATCTCCCCTGCTTCAGAGTGTTAGCAGGTGTGGTGCCAGGGTGGCATGCTAGGTGCTTCACGTGGCACTGGAGGAAGGAGCTTTGTGCTGAAGGGTTTTGCCTGCCCTGGGAATCTGCTTCTGTTCTGGACCGAGCAAGTTGTGTGGTTCAGTGGCCCTGTGAGGCAATCCTGTTCAGAAACCGACCTTCTAGCCTGGTCCTATCTTCACCAAGGGCTTCTGCCTGGGGGTCTTTTACCTGGAGAGTGAGCCTGGGACTTCCTCTGAGTGCCATGTGTGCTCTGCCACTCTTGTGAGGACCCTGCCCCGCAGGGCCAAGTAGGTCCCTTCGCTTGGGCAGGTCACGTTTGTTCATGAGTGGCCCCTTCTCCCTAGCCCTCCCTGTCATGGGCCACCATGTGCTTCCTCTTCCTGTGCTTACCTTGGCACCAATGGCATTGGCAACTGTAACAGGAGGAAGGGAGAACCGCAATTCCTTCCAGCCTCCTTGCTTATGATACTAAAAGGATACGATGCGGCTGCCAGATGCTCTCTTATTCTAACACAGTTCTTTTTTGTTCTGTGGTGAGGTTTTTTTTCCCCTTCACTTGATGAAGTTAAACTACAGTCTCTGGGGGGAATAACAGGCGTCAGAATTGGATTGGCATCCAAACGGCAGAGCAGTTGGTGGTGGAGAGTCTGGGGGAAAAAAAACAGCAGGTTTTAGCTAGAAGGGACAACGGCTTTATTTCCCTCTTGGTCCTTGACAACCAAGCAGATGTCCTACAATTATTATTTTACCTCCTAGTAATGGCGATGCCTCTCTTCCTATCCTCCCAGGTATGTGCCTGGCGCTCTTGCAGATGTGCAGGTAAGGAAGTCTGCTGCAAGTTCAGAGCAGCACTGTCTGCTGCAGCTCTGGTGCCATCTGCTGTGGCTGCTGCGTTCTTCCTGGCAGCTCGCACCAAAATTGCAGGCCAGGCTTCGGGGAAGGCAGCAGAGAGCAGACCCCGCAGAAGCAGCTATGCGATGGCTTGCAACTGAAAACTGCACTGACTGTTTTGCTGCAAAGCAGCCCCCCAAGTGATAAATGGAGAGGTTGAAGTTGCAAGTGGCAGTGTATCCCCTAGAACGTTTGTGAGACTCTTTCAGTTGATGCTGGATGATGGTGCAGGAAGGGAGCCATGTTTGCAACCTGCTGCTCAACTGCATGAATGAGCCCAGAATTTAAAATTGACCTTTCCTACTGTGCCGTCTTTCAATTGCTGGACAACAGTTTTCCACTCTATGGCAGCATGGGACTGGATAATATTTGCATGATGCGTGGTCCTTTGACTAGGCCCAACTGATCAGGAAGCAAGTACAAATTTTGCAGTGCTCAGAAAGCCCAGTAGTGGCTATTGTGCAGTGGCCCGGGCTGTGGTGGTGACACGTTGGACCCTTGCAAGGCTAAGGCCTCAGTCCAGCCCAACACAGGCACAATTGAGGCACAGTTGAGGCACAGTTGAGGCCCAAAATAGGGCTGAGTTAGGCTGCAACTGTGCCTGAGTTAGGCAGGAGGCAAGAGCAGTGGGCCAGGATCGAGGCAACACTTACCACAGAGGCAGGCAGGCCCCTGTGGGGAGGTGTCAGTCTTGTGGAAGGGAAGAGCCCCCTCCTGAGCTCGTCTGTGTGTACCTACCACAGCTGCTGCAGCGTTCGCAGCAGATGGGCAGCCACAGGTGGGCCTGCAGGCACTGGGCGTGCGACAGTCAGCTGAAGGGCAGAGGTTGTGCCAGTGCCAGCTGCCCCAGGGCACCCTGGGCATTAGCCACCTGCTGCAGGGGGGAGTGCCACTGCCCTCCCTCCTGCAGAAGGCGATGCCACCCCCAAGCCACGGTGAGGCTGCACGTGGGAGTCATGGGGGGGGTGAGCGGGGGAGAGAAGGGAAGGAGGGGGTGGGAACGGCACGCACAAGGGGGGTCTCATGAAGTCTGGAACCGCCTCTGCCATGACATGCCCGTGCGCTGCCTGAAGCCCTGGGCCTCCAGGGCCGTGGCAATGCCCACAAAGAAGGTATCCCGGCATGCCTTCTGCTCTGTGCCCCGGCCAAGACCGAGAGATGCCGTGGGCTTGTCTGCTGCGAGCGGGAAGGGCTCACGCAGCTCATCACGCCCCCAGATGGGGCAACATCAGCACGTCGCGGCAGGCGCTCTGGCGGGGTGGGGGGTGGCCAGCTTCCATCATCAGGGAGTGGGAGGGGAGGCAGACAGACAACAAGGCTGGTGGGAGAGGGATACAGGGAGAGGGGTCTGCAGAGACCAATAGGGACACAGGGGTCACTTCGCAGATGGAGGCAATGCAGGAATGGGCGCCTCTTATGCAGACGGACCTTGGGCAGAACGGACGCCGGTGACGGGCGGAAACGGACGCCGGTGACGGGCGGACCGAGGGCGGAAATGGACGCCGGTGACGGGCGGACCAAGGGCGGGTGAGAGCCCCGGTTGCCGAAAGGGCTCTTCACGGACGTGGCGGACGTGCGCCATGTCGCCTATCAGTGTTTGCCTGCCTGAGAGGCCCCCCAACTCCCCACTCCCCTCTGAGCCCTGAGGGTCTGGCAGCCCCCCTGCTGTGGTCTCCCTGGGCTGGCTGTGGCAGGCCCTGGCTGGGATTCATGCAGGGGCTTGTGTGCTGGGGACTGTCTCTGTGTGTGGGGGGCAGTGCTTGTGTAACATTGGGGACATGTGTTTCCAGGGGCATCTTTATTGTTCTGGAACAGTGGCAGAGATGGCCAGGCGAGGCTGCCAGGGGTAGTCACAGCGGCCACTCGGACCACATCAGCAGCAGCAGCAGGCGTGCCCCATGGACCAGGGGATGCAGGCCCTTCCCCTGTGGAACCACAGCCTGCACCATGGAAAGGGGAGGGACAGCAAGTAGGCAGCCAGGGAGGTGGAGCAGCAGCAGCGCCGGCAGCTGAGGAGGGTTGCAGGGCAGGCTCCAGGACCTCTGGCAGCATCGAGGCAGACGACCATGGGGCAACCAGACTGCAGGCCCAGGGGTGCTCCCAGGAAGGTAGGTGGTAGTGGACGTTCCTGGGGAGGCAAAAAACATGGGGGTGTTCCATGGCAGCTGCTGTGTGGTAGCAATCGCCATTGAAGAAATGCCAGTGTGCCGGTTGCAAAGGCCTGCAGGGAGAGAAATTAAACACAGCTGAGAGGTGTGAGACACATAGCATGGTCTGCGCTCCTTCCCTGGGTGTCATGAGAACATGATCCTGTAAGGGAAAAGGGTCAAAGAGAGAGAAGACAACAACACAACGTGTGGGTCACAACCATGGCAAACCTACCAATACTGACCTGTGAGTAGACCCTGTGGAGAAAAGGGGGGGGGGAAACAGCTGGTGTCTACATAAGGCTAACAGTTCCACACTTGTGGCATTGTGTGCTCACATTACTACAGGCAGCAATCAGACACAACATTGGTAAAGAGGCATATCATGGCAGGCATTGCAGGCAGCTATGAGACAACATTGGTAAAGAGGCATATCATGGCAGGCAGCTATGAGACAAGACATTGGTAAAGAGGCATATCATGGCAGGCATTGCAGGCAGCTATGAGACAAGACATTGGTAAAGAGGCATATCATGGCAGGCATTGCAGGCAGCTATGAGACAAGACATTGGTAAAGAGGCATGTATCCTACCTATATTTCTATATGCAAAGAGGCAGAAGTCAGACCACATGTCAGCACGAACCCTGCTCTTACCTGCTGGTGTTGTTGCCTGTGTGGGGGGGGGAGAGGGGCTGGGAGAAAGACATGGGTTAGCAAACACTTGCATGGAGACAGCTGCCCAGGCACAGCAGTAAACAGTTTGGCCACAGGCGGCACAGCCCTCTCTGCCCTAGAGGGGGGCAGAGAGGAGAAGGGAAGAGAGAAGTGGGGTGTTTGAAATTTTTCAAAGTCCCACTTTGTGGCTGCTGGGGGACAGGACCCCACGCCACATGCTCAGAGAGAGAGAGAGAGAGAGTGGAGGGCTGGGGCTGGGCTTTTGTGGGAAAGAGGCTGGGTGGGGCTGGGTGCTGATAGGGTAACTATTTGGGTCCGTGTCCAGAGTTAGGCCACAACTGTTCCGTCCTAACTCAGGCACAACTCGGGACCAGGGTGTTAGAACTTCTCAGGAGAGGGCTGGTGTGGGTAAGGTAAAATGGCTCCTATGGGTCTCCTCACATTTGAGTCCACCCTTTTTGTTGACCCAAATTTTGTGCCTGAGTTGTGCTCGAGGGGGCGTGTCAGGGGGTCGCCAGTGTCTGGAACCGGAACAAATTTCGTAACTGCCCCCGTCACTCCCCCGACGCCCCCAACATGCCCACTTTTAGGCCAAACTTAGGACGGAATAGCTCTTATGCCGAACTTAGGACTGAATTGGTCAACTTTCCTTAACCCGTCCTATGTCAGTCACAATTGCAGCACAAATTCGGCCTCTGCGGCACAATTCAGGCACAACTCGAGCCTAAGGCGCTTAGGCTGCAGTTGTGCCTGAATTGTGCCACTGAGGCCTTAGGCTGGACTGGGCTGTATGATGCCCTGTTGCTCATTGGAAGCACTCTGGGTGCTTCTGTGGCACAGCAATGCCAGGTGAGTTCCTCGCGGTGTTCACCAGCACTGACAACTCAGCGGCTCTCTGTGTTGCCAGGACAGCAGCAGGCAGAGCTACCTTGTAGGGCTTGGTGCTCGGGCTGAGCCTGCAAGAGGATTGCCTGGCTGGAAAGCGTACTTGAGGCGAGCTGATAGTGAACACGGCTTGTCTTGAACATTAGCAACTGTCCTCTGTGTTTCTAACGGAGGGGAACCAGGAGCCAGCAACAGCAGTCACTGCCACCAAGCCTGACGGCCATGAGTTGGTAACTCCTGAGGGAGCGTGTCCTGCTGCAGCCCCACGGGTCCTGTGCTGAAAGTGAGAATGAGAAAGCAGGGAATGCTCATGTTGGGGAGAAGTCAACGCAACTTTCCTCCCTCCTCCTTGCTTTTTAGAACATGTTGTGGAAACGAGCTACCCTCAGCCCAGCATTTGCCAAAACTTGAATAACGCTGAACGTCGGAGTTCCAGGAGGATGAGCCAAGCCTGCATGTGAGCATACTCAAGCAGAGGCACAGCAAGGCCACGGTTTGCCCACATATCTGATCTAGAAATATCTGCACAGCCGCCACCTGTGGAGCCCCTGATTGGCATCTCTGGGAACTGGGAGGCTTGCCAGAGTTGTCCGCATCCATTAGCCCTTGGAAACACGGCTTGCTTTCAAATGGGCCCCTCGTGGTTCCTTCAGAACAGAAAGGAGAGATGGAGAAACTGAGAGTTGCCCAGCAGTGCAGCGGGGGACAGGGGAGGGATGAGCAGCAGATTGAAGAGAAACTTCAAGAAATCAAAGGTTTGAAAGAGCAAAGCAAGAAATAGGGGCTGGTAGAAGCACAGAGGGAAGACATTGCTGGTGGCCATGAAGGACCTAGTGGAGCGGGGCTTGAACCGCACCATGCAGTGGTTGGAGGGGGGGGGATGACAGGAAAAGAACACAATTTTCTTCTACCGGAAAAAAGCCATCCGTGTCTCACTGGGGGAACTAGAGATTCTAAAGGCTCCTGATGTGTTTTTCTTGGGGGTGAGCAGAGGCAGGAAAGAGAGCCAACTCCTTTTTAATGCCATATACCTGCTAGAAAGAGACGGGTGTGGATTGCTGAACATGACGTGCTAACAGTGTCGGTCAGATGTATCTGTCTTCTGTAGTTGCTAGATGGCCTTGCTCAGGCTTTGCTCCTGGTCAGGACAAGAAACCAGCGTCGGGTGCTTCTTGGGCAACAATACAAAGTGGAGAGTCAAGGGTGGAGAATATGGAGCCAAACTCTTGCACTGCACCCTGTGCCCCTGAGGGCACAGCCGGGCATGCGACTGGCTTCACAGCTGCTGTGACAGGCATGCACATCTGGGAATCACACTGATCATGCTAGCCTGGTGACATTGTGAGAGGGGGTCATCAGCTGACCCCTGCATCAGACCTGCAGGGCTGTGTTTCCTTGTGTGCTCCCCAGAGCCCAACCTGGAGAGGAAAAGAGTGTGCTTGGACTTCTACCGTGAGGGGAGCCCCAGCACCCTCAGGCTGCCATCTTGTGCAAGCTGGCTTGGGAGTAAGCCCCTTTGAACTCAGTGGGACTTCCTTCTAAGGAAACACACTTAGGGTTGCACTATAAAAATGGTAGCTGGTCTTTGTGTTCCTTCAGAACTGAACTGGAAGATGGCAATGCCATCTGGTGGCCATAGAACTTATTTTACTCTGGTCAAAGATGGAGCCTTTGTTAAGAAAAGGAAAAAAAACCTGCTTTTCTGCCTCTTTTTCAAGAGGTGTTAAAGCTTTCTTTCCGTCCCTCCCAGCCTTCAGGTACCGGCTACCTCTGGCACCACTTTCTTGTTCCAGAGGGGTAGCCTAGCCTGTTGCAGCACATGGCACGGAAAGAGCCTTGTGGCACCTTAAAAGTGAGCAGGTTTCTTGACGCATATGTGTTGGTCGACTAAAGCCAGCTTTCTCAGACTCATGAAGTGCTATCCTCAGTTGCGAAGTGAGGGTGAGGCTTTGTGCATCTGAGGATCTCGATCTACATGTGCTTATGCTTGAAAAACTGGGAGTGCCTCTAAGATGCTTCAGCGTTGCACATGCCCTTTAGCTTTTACACTTTAGTGATGATGTTTTCAGAGTAAACAGTTCTGCTTGGGTGGAAGAGTGGTATGAATTTTTTAAATAAGTGCTCATTTGGTGGGGAAGAAACCCAGATTATGTTTTCATCTTATAGAGAGCATGAGTCTATTTAAAACCTGATGACCACATGCCAGACATGGTGACAGGAGGATCCCCAGGTCTCCGTGATGCTGCTGAGCATTGTTGCAGAAGGCGCAACCCGAGTGGGGAGTCACCATCCAAGCGTGGCAGATGAAACTCAGGTGGGAAGAATTCTCCTATCAGAAGATCTCTGGTAAGCGTCCCTGGGAGAGTTTTGCCTGTGTCTTAAATAATTGCATCTTTGTTGTGAAGCTGTGTATGTGATTAGACTTGGGACCTCAGAGTGGCCTTGAAGGGTGGGACTCTGAAGATAGTTCAAAGTCTGCACCTTATCTAGTCTTCTGTGAAGAACTGATCACCTTTTGTGAACAGCTGCCAGCATGTGCGCTGAGACCCACTGGAAGACTCCTGGCCCCCCTTCTTCATTAGACTGGTTTGACCAAATAGGAATCATCGTCGCTCCTATGCCTGAACACGTAGGAGAGCAAAAGGAGGAATGTCTACAGATGAATGCATTGATCAGTGGATCTTAGTTGTGAATTATTGGAGTGGCAGCTTTGGGGGTAGCATGCTTCCATGCACATCACTTTCTCTCTTGGATATAGATACTTGTGCGCTTTTCATGACCATTTAATTAAATTGTGCACTTATATTTATTTTATTTTAAAAAATTATACCCCGCCTTTTCCTATGCCGAGGCAAATGCCCAAAGGCGGCTTACAACAAGTTAAAATACATAATTTAAAAACACTACATAAAGTAAATTAAAAAACAATAAAATCCACAGGGGAGGTGACAATGTAGAGCAGAACAACAACAAGGCAGAACATACTGAGGCACTGGGGCAGACAACAACCCATCACCCAAATGCAAGACGAAACAGAAACGTTTTGAGTCCCCGCCGAAAAGTCATGAGGGAGGGGGTGGTTCTCAGATCCCCTGGCAAGGAGTTCCACAATTGTGGCGCCACAGCAGAGAAGGCTCGCCCTCAAGCTGCCATTCCCCTAACTTGAGACAGAGGTGGCACTCGCAGGAGAGCCCCCTCAGATGATCTAAGAGAGCGGGCTGAAATGTATGGGAGAAGGCGGTCTCTCAGATATCCTGGACCCAAACTGTGAATGGCTTTAAAGGTCATTACCAGCACCTTGAATTGGGCTCGGAAACGAACGGGCAGCCAGTGCATCCGCTGAAGCAGCGGTTCAACAGAGTCAAACCGCCTAGCTCCAGTGACCACCCGGGCCGCCGCATTCTGCACTAGTTGCAGCTTCTGAACCGTCTTCAAGGGCAGCCCCACGTAGAGCGCATTACAGTAGTCCAGTCTGGAAGTCACTAAGGCATGGACCACCGTGGTCAGGTCTGATCGATTCAAGTATGGCCGCAGCTGGCGCACCAGCTGAAGCTGGGCAAACGCACCCCTGGCCACAGCCGCCACCTAGCTTTCCAGGGAGAGCTGTGAATCCAGAAGTACTCCCAAACTGCGCACCCATTCCTGCACGGGGAGTGCAACCCCATTCAGAACGGGCAGATGACTCAGTACCTAAATCAAGGCTTTCCTGACCAGTAGGACCTCTGTCTTTTCTGGATTCAATCTCAGCCTATTAGCCCTCATCCAGACCCCAACCGCCTCCAGACAACGCTCCAGAACTTCCACAGCCTCCCCGGAATAAAGACATTTTATCACAGGCTTCCATTTTTCTGTTGGATATTGAAAGGTGTTGCACTCTGGTTCTAGTTGCTTTTGTGTCTTACGTGTGCTTCTGTCCATATCCTCACCAGTGCCCAAGGATCTGTTGATTTTTCACCACTTGTACTTCACCTTTGTAAACGTTTAGATGAAGTGATAGTCGTGGTGCACTATGTATGGGGATGACTAACCCTTTGAAATTTGGATGAGCCCGGGGGCGTGGCTGACACTTCTCCCATTTTACTGCTCGTACATAATGAAACCATGCCAAGGATTTCAGCTTTTAACTGTGTTCCGTACAAGCAGAATTTAGGAGTACGATAAATAAGCTGCAGTTTATATCGCGTGTGAGTGTTTTTCATTTGAGTGTGTGATTTTGGTGCACCTGGGTGTGTTTCTCTCAGTGTGGAATTTTGCAGCCTGAACATGTCTATGCACTGCACCACCTTCCTGTCCCGTTGCCCCCCCGCCCCCCCGGCCCTGTTCTATGTTTCATTTGTGCCGTGGTCACTCCACAGAGTGTCCCTCAGTAGGAACCTTTGTTTCAGCTCAGTTGTCCTGCGTAAGTTCGAGATGAGTGCTGTGTTTCGGCTGTGCCAGCAGGAGGAGCTGAGGGCCCAATGGACTTAAAGGGGATTTTTAAAGCTAGATTTTAGATACTTTTTGTTAAAATGGGGAAACTGCTATTTTTTGTTCCTTTTTCCTGAAACATCCCTCACTGTGACCTGAAGTCCGTGCAGTGCCTAGCCGAGGCTAATCTCCTAGATCTTCTCTGCATAAAACTGTGCACCTTCTGAAAACTGTTAAAGCCTGCGAATTTGGGGGCTTCTCCATCATGCCCGGCTTGGCCTCCCTGCTTCCCTCTCTTGCCCATGAGGAGTCCTGGAAAACTCAAAGACTTGATTCTTTCCTTGATAAAATATCACCAATTGTTTCCTTACTGTGGCTTTTGGCTGTTTTTTTCGAATAGACCAACACAGCTGCCTCTGTGAGTTAGGGCCTTGGAAAGGAGTAGGGGGGGGGGGGGAGGACAAGTAGTGGACCGATACATGGGGCTCTTCCCTCCCGGGTTGCATCCTAATCTGGCAAGCAGCTGCTTGTCTATTTCCAGCTGTATTCCAGTCCTAAGATGGGATGCTACACTGTCTGCCTTAGAAGCGCCTTCCTGAATCCCAGAGGTGGAGGGCCTGCTGGCAAGGGAAATGGCTCCCTTTCGTTCTTGAAACACAGACCAAGCGCTGAGAACCAAGTTCTGGTGCTGAGCAGTGGCTCCCATTCCACTCTGAAAGGTTCCTCCCCCCCCCCCCCGGGAGCAGTTTGCGCTATTCTACCTCTCTACCTGACAGCCATTGGTGATGCCATTTCCAGGCGAATGCCAAGCTGCAGACCTAGAGGGGAAAGTGGGGAGCTGCAGGTGGTCCAACAGGAACACCCTGCCCAGAAGCCCCCTGCCCTGTGCCTTCCCTAGGCACATAGAGCTGCTTGGTTTTGCTTTCCAGGGGGAGGAAGGCTTTCCCCCCCCCCCCCCAAAATGGCTGCTCAGGAACAGGTTACAAGCAGTAGCTGAGGGCAGCGCAACACGACTGGCTGTAAGGCACCAGCGTAGGCAAAGCTAGGCCCGTGGCAGCCAGGGTGAGCCTGAGGCCAGGTGAGACTATCCCCGCACACCTGCCAGTATACAGCTGCAGCCTTTTGGGGTACTGCTGGGGCAGAGAATTGGGGAGGGAGGGAGGGAGGCGGCTGCCACTTGCCCCTAGAAGATGATAGCTGAGGATTTGGTGCGCTGACTGGGTGGAGAAAACTGACCAGCTCAACTCTGACCCCTGGGTTGGAATGAATTTCTTGGCTCCCTCCTGGTGACCATCAAGGTCTCTTCAACAAGAGAGCAAGGTGGTTGCAGAGGCAAAAGGGCAGACTTTGCTCTTTGAGGGCTGCCAAAGAAAGAACATAAACCCCAGCCAAGAGTGAAGGAGCATTTCTCTGTTTTTGGTGATTGGAGAAGACATCTGCTGCTCAATGTTGGAGCAGTTTGCTAGGTTGTATCGGGTGGGGAGGGCTGGGCCTCCTCATGGCTGATGCAGACTGGCACCTCATTTGCACCGCCTCTTCTGCTTCCTGCAAAGGAGGCAGAAGGAGGTGTGCAGAAGTTGTGCTTCTCTTTGCCGCCGCCCTCGGACTCCTCTAGCTCTCACGGAAGCTAGACACTTGTGCTATTTTTGTGGCAGCAGAAGCTGCGATTCTTGGTGGCTGCACTGGTGTGCCTAGTGTTGACTCCTGTGCTTGCCTAGGTCACTTCCACAGAACAGCTGTGTTTAGAATTGCCATCTGCTGCCTGCTCACTTTTTACAGAGAAGCCGGTTGACGTCCCACCAGCTCTCTGTATTCCAGTCTCTCCTGTGCTGTCCTCCCATCATTGGCCAGACCTCGCTTGTGGTGGTCTGTGTGTTTTTTTTTTCTTGTGGCCCTAACTGGTCCAGTGTGAGCCACTGATGCCTCTCCTCAGGGCTGCTCTGCCTGTGATGAGAAGCTCCCTCCTTGTGGCTTCTGCCCTTGCAATGGCTTCTGGTTTAGTGGGGACAGCATTACTGAACGCCCCGTTAATCAGTCAGTTCCTGTACCCTGCAAGAGGGAGGGCGTAATCTCTGGTGGCCTCTCCTGCTTGAATTTCCAGCTGAATCTCCAACACCCCACTCTTTTGCAATAAAAATGAGGAGGCCACTAATGAAAGCCTTCTTCGTCCTCACGACAAAGAGGACCTGACTGGCCCAGGGGCAACTCACCATTAAGACCACAGTGTGCTGGACAGGAAGACGCTCTAAGACCTGATGGCAAAAAGAGGCATACAAATGCAGAACATTCGAGCAGAAACCGCAATGAGGTTGTTTCTGACTAATGTTGCTGGGGGGGCTTCTGCTGAGTGGGGCTTACTTATGAGGAAAAATGGTTTGGCCATGAGGGCAAGCATTGCCAGATAACACAGCAGTGATTTTCAGTGCTGTGTGCGACTGTGGGTTCGCTTCTCCTTTCAGGGGCCTGCAGTGTCCACCTGAACAAGGCACAGCCACCCCTGGGCAGGGCCCTTCAGGGCTAGGTGTGGATTTTGTGCTCAAGTGGAATACAGGTCTGCCTGCCCTCCTTGTGAAGGGGTCAGGAGGTGTTGGCTGGTTGTCTTTCAGTTGCTCCGGTTCTCCTTGTACATGTTCATCCTGGTTGTTGCCCCGAAACCATTGGTGGGCCTCTGCCCAAAGAACCAGCCTTTGTCTGCTGGCAAGTGCCCCCATCAGAGGTAACTCTGGAGCGGTCGGGTGCACTTCTGCAGGGGCCTGTGCTGAGCTGGGTCGCACCTGCGCTGTCTGGAGTTGGCCACACTGTCCTTTGCCCCCTGTCCCGTCTCGCAACCGTAAGTGCACCTTCGTAGCAGAGTGGTGGCCTCGGGGGAGAGCAAGACTAGCCACAGTTTGCTTTCACTGTGGCACAGACTTGGCCGCTTCTGATACGGCAAGAGGTCTGCGAATCAGCCTCCTCTAACTTCCGGCACAAGCTGCGTCGAGGCTTTTAGCTTGAAACAGGAATATCTGAATCTTTCCATGAGAGGCTACCAGGAAAGAACTTTGGGGGAGGTACAGGAGTAAAGGCCGAACTGTGGAGTGCCAGAGGAGGACGTGGGCGAAGCTGGAAGCGTTCCTAGGCTACTCTGGCCTGCTAGGGAAGATGGCACTCAAGTCTGCGGCCTTGCCAGCCAGCTTTCTTCTCTCTCCCCCCGCCCCCGCCCCGCAAGACTGGGCCGTATCAACAGCTGGTGTCCTGCTGCAGGAAGACACAATGGAGTCTGTTCCAACAGACAATGTGGCTGTCATGAGAAAACGTAAAACTGGCAATTAATGGAAGAGCCTCTGCACTGCGCTTTTCAGGCCAGACAATGAGAAGGGTCTGGAAGGGAAAGATTAAGCCTGGCACATCCATGGGAGCTTGTTAAAGAGCCCCTGGTGAGGCTTGTTTTCTAGGTGCAAAAATAAAACTCTCAACAAAAACCCGATGCTCGGAGAGAGAGAGGGAGAGAGAATGTGCCAGTCCCTTCACAGGCGGCTCCATGCTGGAAGAGAACAGACATCTGGCCCCAGCCCAGGGCTTCCAGTTGTGTGTGTGTGCGTGTGTGCGCGCACGCTCACATGCATGTATCTGGGCAGGGGTTGGGATGAGATGGGGAGCAGGAGAGGCCTAGTCTGACTTAGAAGAGGAGAATGACTTTCTGGACTGCCTAGCTAATTGGCACGCTGTATTATCTGTCAGCATTGCTCCTGCTGCAACTAAAGCTGGGGAGGGATCATGCCTCTCTGGAGCGAACCAGTGTTTTTCTGCTTCAGGAACTTTCCCACGTAATGTGCGTCTACTTATCAGCGCTTCATGAACACTCCTCAAACAAATGAGGCCAGTCGGAGTGCCTGCTGATTCTTTGCGTGCTGAAGGTGCCTCGGCAGTTTGGGTGAACTGGAGCCTTCCTCATAATTATTATGGGTTCTCCCAGAGGGCCCCTGTTGTGTTGCCAAGGTGGGCAGAATTCCTGGCAGGAAATCACCAGCATTTCTTCTTATTTGAAGAGATTTCTATCTCGCCTTTCCATTCTCAGAGAGAACCCTTAAGGTGGCTTCTATAATAAGCTAAACAATAATTAAAAATGGCCAGAATAAAAAGCAGCAAAGCTAATAATCAAACAATAAGAGAGCTAGCAAAGAACAACCCTAACCCTCGAGGTGGGACTGTCCCTTGTTTCATTTGACGGTGGAGGCCTTCGGGAAGGGGGAGCAGCAATGGGGGACACCACCCCAGCCCCCGCTAAAGCTTGCAGCCCCTGTTGTTTTCAACAGCAACCCAAGTAAGCTCTGGCTGGCAGTGTCTTCCCAGGATGTTACCTGGCTGATGCACGCATTCTGCCCTTTTCAGCATCAGAGGACCATCAGCCACACTGCAGCAAGCTCTTGTGGACCCCCTCAGTCCAGCTAATTTTGGTCTTGCCTCTTGGCCCTGGCAAGGACTGGCTGGGGGCTGACACAGAAGAGTGTGGTGGGAAGGGTGCCTTCACGTTGAGGACGCCAGCAGCTCCAGCATTGCAGCAAAGCTCCCAGTGCCTCTGTGCTGGGTGGAGTTTTCAGCATTGCATTGAATGCCCCTTGAGCCCGCTCTGAACTCTGGTAGTCTTTGCAGAGCAACGATGGGGTGGGTGTGGGGGATGCAGCCACCCTGGAGAAAGGGCTGTGCCATGTGATTCCTTCTCCCTTTGGTTTCTGCCTGGGGCCTGTTCACTTCCACTCCTTGCCAAAGCCCCTGTGCATTTGCCCCCCCCTCCCCAAAGGGAGCCAACTGGGCAGAGCACAGCAGCAGGGAGGCTTCCCCACCCGTGTTGACTCCTCTCCTCTGGTGTATTCATCAGAGCTGGCTGAGGTGGAAAGCCCCTGATTGAGACCCTGCTTTTCCTGAAAGGGAGGGGGATAGCAGGAAATGGGGTGGCTTCTCTCTCGCTAGAGGCTGGCTTGACTCTCTTGCTGTATCTGTGGGCCTTTCTTTGTGGTCTGGATAGGGCCAGTTAATTGCTGGCCTTTGAAGCAGTGTGGGCTGGAGTAGCCTGAGCTCTGGCATGTGATCTCTGGCAGTCTTATGCTGCTGTAGGGGTGACCTGTGTGCTCTCCCAGTGCCTAAAAGTGGGTTTAAAACTCTCCACGCTTCCTGACTTATTTTCCTGCTATGGAAGCTAAGAACAAGCCGTGAGAATCTACCGCCACCCTCGGGAGACCTGCCACAGCAGGGGGCCTGAAGCTGCTTGCAACCCTTGGCTTGCTCAGGCAGCTGCTGTCGTTGCTCTGGGATTGCTTCTCAACCAATGCTCTGGCTTGTTGCTTGGGGCTATGATGGTGCCACATCCTGGTCCTTGCCTCTAATTATCTGCTAGTCCTCTCCAGCAGCAAGGTGCAAATCATGCTGCTGCTGCTGCAAGCCCGACACAACACGTTGGGGATCTCTGTTTATTTGCACACAGCTTTCCCCTCCCGCCTCGTACACGCACGGTGTGGCTTCACACTGCCCACTCTAAATCCCTGGGGCCAGCAACTGTCTGGCCACAGAAGTCGCATGGACAGTCTGACATTAAGGGCCAGTTGAAGGAGAGAGGCTCATGACTGCTCTTCGGTGCTGCTTTTCTCAGGGCTGTGACCCACGGCAGCCACCATCACCTCCTTCAATCTCTCCAGAAAGAGAAGTCTGCCTCTCAGTCCCAGGGGCAGGGGAGCAATGGCGGGAGAGGGGGATGCCTTTCTCTCCTGCTTGTGGGCTTCCCAGGGACAGCTGGTGGGCCACTGTGAGAAGCACGAGGTTGGGCTCTATGGGCCCATTACGTTCTTCTGGGGAAGAGCCTTTTCCCAGCCTTTTGCTCTGCTGACGTACATAAGGGGTGGGGCTCTGAATGTGCCCTGGTGACTTCGATCCACCGCCGTGGGCCAACTGCTGGCTCTGCACAGGCTTTTGTGACGCGCCTGAAGAGGTGCCTTGAGTGCAGGCCAGCTGCCTACTCTCCTCCCTCTCCACAGGGCCACGACTGCAAGGATGCATCCATGATCCAGGAATCTGGAGAGCAAACAGGGCCCCTGGGGGTGACTGTCTCTGGTGGGCTGGCCCTGGGGCTGGTTGTCATGGTACCGGAAGCCAGCCTTCTCCTGGAGAAGCAGGGCATCTTGTGTGGAGAGGCCAAGTCTTGGCTGTGGGTGGGCAGACTGCGACCTCCTTAAAGCTCACACACCCCCAGAGTGCTGAGCAGCACAGTCAGTTGGCCAAGTCATCCTCGTGGTTAATCACCTCCCTTTCAAGTGACTGAAAGTGGCAATAAATTAGTGTGTTACCAAAACCTTTTTGCAAAGACTTACCATTTAAAAAACAAAAGCTACTTTCCCACCATTGGAAGGAAAGGCCATTTAAAGATACTGTATATTTTTTTTCCCTTTTTTATTCCCCCACACACACCAGAATGAGCCAGCCTTGCCCTCAAGTCGCAGCCTCACCAGCCCTCTTGGAGTGAAATGAAGGGCTTGGAATCCTCACTTTCATATCCTAGCAACCAGCCGCCCCCTCTGCCCGCAGCCACGCCACCGGGCAGCCGGATGAACTCTTAGCCTGAGCCCTCATCCTTGCTGCTTGGTGAATGAGACTGTGGGTGCAGAGGTGGCCTCATGAGGGCGTCATTGCAGGTCGAAGACAGTTGCCTGCGAGTCTGAGGGCCAGCACAAGCCTCTCCTCCATGTGCTGAATAGGGCCTTGCTCAAAGAGAGCATCTCCTCTGGGGGGGGAGGAGGTGAGAGGCTTTGACATCAGTCACTGAATTGTCTGCGTTCCTTGGGGACCCTCTTGCAAGAGCCAGCAGTGGGAAATACAGAATTGGAAGAAAACACACAAGATTTCACTTCCCATCTTTCGAAACTGCGTGTAGCAAACGTTTTCGTTCTTTAATCAGATCTCTTGCTTGGATCGGAAACTCTCCAGGGACCTCCATTCAGACTCTTTGAGATAGAAGTCCTGTTAAAGTCTCTCCACCTCGCTTCTTCTTGGGACTGGGATGCAACCTTTTCATTACCGGGGTATGCCGAGAAGCCTTCTCTGTAAATCCAACCTTTTGTCCCCCATTTAGCTGACAAGTAAAGTTTTTGAAACTTTAAGTATTAATGCCCCCCATGTTTGAGACATTGCAAAGGCTGGCTCCTACACATGGTATTTGAACGGCAGCATTGGGACAGAACCGGCGTTCTGTGGTTTGGCCCTGGAGTTTGGCCACGTCCCACACAGTGCAGGCGGGGACCATTGGAAAGGTAGGGAGATTCCAGTCCCTGCCTGGCCTTGCAACCCTTCTCTTCTTTGACAAAGAGAAGCGGGCTCCCCCCCCCCTTTTTGGCCACTTGTCTCTCACTTTCCCTGGTGTTTCTTCTCTTACCGTCACACACATCCAACCCCTGTTCCATTCACTACTGGCCCTCCTCTGCAGCTCTTGAGGCCACTTCTAAGTCCATCGTCAGAGCCCAGCAGTGGCCCAGGTGAGCAACAAGGAGGGACAGTGCCCTGCAAGAGGGCTGGCTGGCCACCCCACGGACGGAGTGCTGCTTGGACCTCCTGCGTCACTCTGGCTAGACTTGCTGGGTGAGGAGGGGCCAGATCACACCCCCTGCCGGGGGGTAAAAGGTAAATGTGACCCCTGACAATTAAGTCCAGTCGTGTCCGACTCTAGGGTGTGGTGCTCATCCCCATTTCAAAGCCGAAGAGCCAGCATTGTCCGAAGATGCCTCCGTGGTCATGTGGCCGGCATGACTCTCCTTACTGCAGCGTGTAGCATGCGGCTGGAACAGGAAGCACTGTTTACCTTCCCGCAAGCGGTAGGGCTTCCAAAAGAGCCTCTCTCTCAAGCAGTTGGGAGGCTCTGGAGCAGCGCCCAGGAGGGGCCTGAGAACCACCTCCCCTCCCTGCTCGCTCACTCTGCCGAGTCACACTGTTGCTTCCCCGCTCAGAGACTGGCCTCATTGTGCCCGAGTGAAGCTCTCTCCCTTGTCTGCCTCTGGCAACTTGCTGGGGGAGGGAGCAGAGCCCTGCTTCCTCAAGGGCATGCTACCACTGCAGGACCGTTCTGTATCCCATTTCCTCCTGGATGGCAGGGCGAATGCCTGCTTGGAGCCAGCGGCCATGAGGATGCATGTGCTCCCACCGCCACCCTCCTCCTTCCAGGGCAGGTGAGTCTCCATGGCTTGTTGGAAAGAGGGGTCGCTGAGCTGCCTTGGGCTCCAGGTGGGAGGGAGCTCCTTTGCCAGAGCCAGCCCTGGCAGCTCTTTCTGCTCCTTCTCTGCCTCTTTCCTGGCACACAGCTTTCCATTTCCTGGGTAGGCACCGGCACAGCCTTGGGGTGTCCTGCCCAGCACCAGGGGAGCAAGAAACAGGAGTCGGCTGAAGCAGCTGTCGATTGGGAAGGGTGGGGTCGGGAGTGTGTGTGTTTTGGCCCCCTCCCCTTGGGTGGGTCCTTGGCGACTTTTGGCTTCTGGAGATCACCCCTGGACACTTGAGCCTGCCTGCTCGCCTGGAGCATTGGGAGTGGGGTTGGCCCAGAGAGCAGTCTGCTTGCTCCAGTGGACCCAGGGGCACACGTGAGTGGAAGCTGGAGGCTGGGGCAGGAGCTGATAGTCTGCTTGGGGCTGGGGCTCCTGGGTGGAGAAAGGTAGCAGGCAGGCCAAGAGCCTTTTCCCCCAAACCCCACCAAGCCCAGCACTCCAGTGGCAGGTCATGCCCTTGGAAGGAGGGCAGGAGCCAAGAAGCAGCACATGGAGGACGTTGTCTCCTGGCCATTCTTTCTTCTGGGTTACATCTCTTGGCTCTTGCAGCATCTGGGACAAAGCGACCCCCTGTGGAGGAGGGCGGCTCCCCTTCCTTTCAGGTCTCCTCTCAGTGCACACAGGCATTGTTCACTTGCAGCATTTCTCGTTCACACAGAGAATGACGACTTGCAAGTGGATCGGCATGGTCTGCGGACACTGGATAGGAGGCTGTTTGCTCCTGGGAGGCTTTCTGGTAATTGTGCTGAGGGCGCCTCAAGTAGCCAGGACACTTGAGCCCAGGTCAGCCAGTGGTGGGATTGGGTGGCTGTGCTCTTTGCTGCCCCTGCGGATTTGTGCGCCTCGGCTATCTGTGCTTCTGGCTCCCCGTTGAGCCCGTTGTTCCCCCTGGCTGTGAGCAGAGGTGCTGCTGAACGAGCAGTCTGGATCTGAGCAGCGAGTTTCTATTGTGTCCTGACCGAGGCACCTCACAGCAGCTCAGGTGTGAGCCTGGCAGGGCAGAAACCTTAGACCTGGAAGCCACTGCATCCCTGAAGGGCGTACCTGGGTGGTGAGAGAATGGTTCTTTGCATGTGCTCAGTGTCACTTTCATCCTCCCTTATTTTTGAGCACGTCTTAGAGCCTTGCCAAGTTGGGACTCTGAGCACGATAGTAACAGAGCTGGCCGTTCCTTGGGTTAGGCAGAATGCTGATTAATAGTCAAGAACATCCAGGGTTTTCCTTCTGAGCAAGCATGGGGCTCTTGGGGGTGCTGATGCTCTCTTGCTCAGGAGGGAGAGCTGCTCTCCGAACGGGGCACTTTCCTTTGCAGGTTGGCCTTCCCTCCAGAAACCCCGCAGGCTTTGCAGGACCAGCTGAGAACCACTCTTCCCAAGGTGGGTGTCTTAGTTTGTATTGTGACGCGTTTGTGGGGGGGGGGGGGAGGCAGGGTGTGCAGGTGGTGATTTGATCAGTATTGACCCTCAAGCTGCAACAGTCCCCAAAGGCCAGGTCTTCCTTCCAGATCCCCTGGCATGTATTCCTTCTTTCTGAATCAGCCATTTTGTGCCAGAGTGCAGGCCGCCAAGTGCCATGATTTGAGCGCAGGTGGCACTGTTGGGGCAAGAGCGGGAGAAGGAAGGGCTCTTTCTCCTGCCTGACATTGCTCAGTGGGATGGTGGGCAGCCGGTGCGCACATTGGCGCGTGTTCTCTGTGTGCTGCATGGTGTGTTGGTGGGGAGGGGGGGGGCTCTTCTTAACTCTGCTGTTTGAACAGCTCCCTTTTCTGTCCCTGTAGTGTGCAGGCAGCTCCCTGCTGGGGCTGAACAGGTTGTTGGGAGTTGGGTTGAGGCAGTTGGGTGACAGCTGCCTCTTGAACCACAAGCAGCGAGCAGATGCCATGGGCACAGGGGAGGGAGAGGGGAAGGAAGCATCTTCCGAAAAGGGAGTTGCAAACCAGGGGCAAAAGTGGGCTTTTTGTCCCAGCCCTCCTGCTCTCTTGCAAACCTGCTTGTGACCTATCGCGTGAGGGTCAACCAAGGCACGGCTTCGCTGCAATGGAGGCTTCAGCTTTGGCTGCTCTTCTCCACATGCTCCCTCCCCACCCTGGGTTTCTCTTCCAGCGCCTGGCTCTGTCCCTCTGATCGTCGAGACACTGGGCGATGTGTTCGAGTACGTGGCCACCCCGCTGGACTGGTGGCATGCGGATGCCTACTGCAAACGGCGTTTTGGTCAGCTGCCCCCTGAGACCTGGGAGAGTGAACTGGCATCTCTCGGCAAGAGGCTGCAGCTCCACCACCTCCAGGGCATGATCTGGCTGACGGACGGAGAGGTGCTTCTGCAGAGGCCCAAGCGGAGGCGTGAGTAGGGGAGCCACGTCTCCTCTCAAGGGGCCTGTGGCCAAAGCCAGCACGTTCACAACTGTGAACTGGAGCATGCTGGAGCTACATGGGGTCGGGTGGGGATATCCTCCTTTGTGTTACCTGCTGGGACTTCCTTCAAAGCCTTTGAACCCAGAGGCTATTCCTTATCTCGAATGTGTGGCAGGTTCTCCACATGTGGCCTCTTTGCCTCCTTTCTTTGTTTTTGAATTTCCTCACATCTGTGGGCTGTTTTCTCTTTCTTTGGTGCTATTAATATTCAGCTCTTGGTCCTGTTGTAGGGGTTCATTCAGTGCCGATCCTGGTGTTCAGGAACAAAACAGATACAAAATTTGTGAAGGTCCTGACTGACTTCCCAGTGATGTCAGCAGTGAGCGCCTGTGCCCACGTCCAGTGGGACCACTGGGCCATGGAGGTCTCCACTGTCTTCTCCTACGCCGTCCCTGCTTTCATCAACGAGTTTCAGCTGCGCGGCTTCGTCGACGTGGATGGTTTTGTCCGCTTTGCCGTCATCCTCCATGGCCATCACTCTCCGTACATACCGGTGTTCCACAGCGACGGCCAGTGGCACCACATCTGCGTCACATGGCAGCAGCGCAATGGCAGCTGGGCCATCTATGCCGACGGGAGGGAGAAGGCATCAGCCTCAGGCCTCTTGGCCTCCCAGGCAATTGCTGGTCATGGGACTTTTATTATTGGGCAGGACCAGGATTCCCTGGGGGGGACCTTCAAGGAGAAAGAGTCCTTTAGCGGGAACCTCACTGACCTGCAGGTTTGGCGGAGAGTGCTCAGCAGAGGGCAGATGGAGAAGGCGCGTTGCTGTGCCTCTGTCGAGGAAGGCCTTGTGTTTGGCTGGAGCAGTGACATCCTGGATGTGAAAGGGAGCGTCCAGCAGGCCATGGTGAAGCTCACCTGTCCAGGTAAAGCCCTCGTAGGTTGCCGCTGTGCTAGCTGTCTTGTGCTGGCCCGTGACGAACCTGCTGATCTGCACTCCCCTGGCTCTGCTTGGGTGGCCTGGATTGCCGGGGGGGGGGGGGAATCCTGCTGTTGGGAGACTCCTTTGCCCTTCTGCGCTGGTGGCCTCTGGCTCTCATCCAGTGTTGCCAGCACTCAGTTTGCACCAGTGCAGAATGGGCTTGTTGTGTTGGCTCTTCCTTGGGCTGAAAGTGAGTGAGACAAAAGGGTAGTGTGGAGCTAAGGTGCTGGTGTAGCAGGAAATCTACCGAGCTGGGGCCCCGCTGGCCATAGCTGTTTATGCCATGGCCAGCGGGGCCATGCATGGCGTGCATAGGAAGCTTGGCCCAGCCAGCTCAGTATTGGCAGCAGCTCTCCTGATTTCAGGTTCTGGGGTCTTTGCCAGCCCTACCGGAGATGGTGCCAGGGACTGGAGGCAAAGCAGGGATTGCTCCGTCCCTGAGCCACAGCCCTTCTCCAGCGATGCCTCGTGCACATCTGAGATGTCGCCCCTTCCTACCAGAGGCACACAGCTCCCATTGTCCCCATGCCCTGTGTGAGGTTCTTGCACTCACTCTTTGCCTCCCCAGCTGTGCCCTCCCAGGTGCACCCTTCTCTCTTCTAGCCACCGTGCGTGGCTTTCCAGTCCTCCACTGCCCTCCCACCCAGCATTCCTGCTCAGGTCCCTTTCCACTCCTGCCAACAGTCAACAACCTGCTAGGGTTCAGGGGAGGCTTCTCCCCCATCCACACCAACCTCTTCCTTCCCTCATGGAAGTTGCACTGCTTGGTCAAGATTCTCGTGCAAGACTCCCCAAGCAGCTCAAGTGCTTGTGAACTGCAGCAGGGCCCCTGATGTTGCAGGTGTGTGACTCACAGGCAACAGTTGCCTGACTGGCCAGTTTGAGTCACTGAAGGACAACTGAGCCCGGAAGCTCAGCGAGCAGCAGGGCGAGCCATAGGCATCGGTCTGGGGTGCAGCTCCTGCATGGCTTTTGCTTACCCTGCTCAGCATCTCTGTCTTGTCTGCTCCCCCAGGACCTACGGAAGAATGCCGGGTCTTTGCACTTACCCCTGGAGGCCTTGCTTATGCCTCCTGCCTGCAGGCGTTGCCCTTCGTCTGCCATTACAAGAAAGGTATAGCCGTTTGGACTGGTCAGTGTGTTCTGGGGACCAGAAAAGGAAGTGGGGAGTCCTTCTTGCTTCCTGACTGGGGCAGGCCAGCCTGATGCTATCCCAGGTGCTACCTTGAATCATTGGCCTTCCAGGTCCAGGCCAGCTCGGCAACAGGCCTCGGCTAGCACTCTGGCAGCAGTTCAGCACTGTTGTGTCTTCCTTCTCAGACCTTTATTTCCGGCTGAAGAAGATGCAGTCCCGGTCCATACCACTGCTTACAGCTCGGGTGAATGCACGGGCGAATGCTGCCGTGGTGAGTGCCAGCTCCTGGCCCAGCGGCCCCCTCTCATTCCTGGGAGCTACCTCCTAAGGCCAGACAAAACCCTGCTGCTGCTGCTGCTGCTGCTGCTGCTGCTCCTGCTCCTGCTGCTGCTGTCTCTGGCAGCTTGCTAGGCATGTATCTCGAACCCAGAGCTGCAAGTCAGAGCAGGCTGCCAAAGACAAAGCCAGTTTGCATGGAGTCTGGCTTCCCAAAACCAGCAGCTTCTGCGCTGGACCTTGTTGCATTGATAGGAAGCATAGGAGGGTGTTGCTGGCAAAGCAAGATGTCTCAAGGCTCGCTCCTGGCAGCCGAGGTTGTTGGCTAGGCTAGGGACAGGTGTAGCTGACTGGTGCGCATCTAGACTGTGGGCTCGGAAATGCTGCAACACCCTCAGGCTGACTGAAGTCGCTCAGTGCTGTAGATGTTGCTGTGCGCATTCTAGCCTTGCAAGAGTGTTTTGGTTTCATTTTAAAAACAATGACAATAACGGCATCATTTACCTTGGTGTCACCCAGTGCGGGATCTGGAAGAAACAGCTGAAACGGAAGTAATTCATGTGATGATGTCACCACAAATTACTTCCAGTTCAGCAAGACACAAAGGCAACACGAAGACGGGTGAGCTTGCTGCACTGTGTGAGGCGAGTCAATTACCCTCAGCGGCTCTACCTCTGAGCTGAAGCCGAGTAGTGTCTTCGCGAAGACGCCACTTGGCTTCAGCTCGGAGGTGGAGCTGCCGAAGATGGGCGAGCCAAGTGGTTATTATCTATCACCAAGGGGGTGTCACCCCTCCCTGCAGCCTGCAGGGAGGAGTGACACCTTTGCTCGGCTGGCTGTTTTCAGCAGCTCCAAGTCGCTTCTTCGAGTTCTTGTGAGCTTTGCTGAAGAAGACTGCTGAGCCTGGCTGGTGCAGCGGGTTGCAGCAGCCATGCACTCCCCAAATTGGTGTCACCCAGTGTGCCCCACACCAGCTGCACCCCTACGATGCCCTTGAATGACAACTTTCTAGCCTTCAGTATGGGCAAACGCATGTCTGGTGAGATCCCAAGTGCGATTGGGCAGAGCTGCTGAGAGCCCAGTGATAGAGTTTCCAGTCTCCACCTATCTTCCTGTCTCTCTGGTCTCTGTGAGGGCTGCTTCAGCCACTTTCCCCTCACATCGGGAGGTCTCTGACTGGGTTCTCGTGCCAGCCAAGTGTTCCAGGTTTGAGATTCTGGGAAGCACAACATTCTACCACTTGATGCAGATGTGCCTGATCAGCACTGACTGCGTTTGGAGCAGGGTTTTCTGCCTTGGGAGGGATGGGGAGTGGTGCAACAGGCCTCCCGCCCCCTCCATCTAGTCACCCCCAGCCTTGGTCTCTCATTTTCTGGCCACAGATTCCCGAGAGCGTCTTCCACACTGATGCTCAAGGCATGAATATCTCAGCAGCTGCTGGTTTCCTGGGGGTGGTGGAGGCAGTCCTGACAGATGTTGAGCCCCCCCCTCTGGACGCGGCTGCTCTCCTTGGCGTCTTTCAGTTGCTGAGAAAAGTTTCAGACATGGAAGTCCAGGAGCCAGAGCAACTGGTCGCACTGGAGCAACTGGGCCGGCACTATGTGGAAGTGGCTGGAAGAATTCTGGAGGAGGAGAATGCTGAGGAGTGGTCCGAGATTCAGCCGGTAAAATGAGCTGGATGGGTTCAGAGGCAAGTGGGAGGTTTGGGTCAGGTTTTGGAATGGACAGACAGAGATGTGATGGTAGGTACTGGAGTTGGTAATGGAGTTGTAATGTCAGGTAATGGAGTTGGATCAGGCAGAAGGCAAGGTCCTGCGCAGCTAATAGAGATTGGAGTGGGGGCAGAGGCCTGTGCAGAGCCCAGGTCAGGTAGACAGATGGATTCCTGGAGGTGGGGTCGTGCAAGGCAGTGTCCACCGAGGAACCAAGCCTGAAATGACAGTGGGCTGGCCTCGGATCGCCTGGCCTAGTCAGGGTGCAGAGCTTCTGGGTGGCTCTGGAGTGTTGCAGCAGCCAAGAGCTCCCTCTGCCTGAGAACTGCCCCAGCAATGCACAGAAGGAGGCCTGGAGGCCTGACTGAGACTTGTGCACACAGTGGGGCAGGGGGATGCAGTGCGAAGGCAGCTGCAGGTTTGGGGCTGCCGAGACCCGCTCTGAATGCTCATGTGCTCCCTAGATCATTGGTGGACCCATGGCCATTGTGGACAACGTGGATAAGATGACTGCCAGCCTCCAGCAGCTCCTGAGTGCAGAGAGGCCCAAATTGACCATCCAGAGCAAGAACATTGGTAAATCAGAGCAGTGCTCTAGGGGCGCTCCTTTCTCAGGTCGGAGCGAGGCTGGAGGAGGATGGGTCTTGGGAAGCCTGGCCTTTCGTGACAACACTTCCCCTTATGTCCCAAGTGGGGTCAGGTAGCAGTGTCCTTATCCCTTTGGCCTGTGAGCGAGAGGCAGTCTTGGAGGCTGTGCTGCAGGAAGTCATTCAGTTGGGCAAGGCAGGGCTGCGAGAGCAGCAACTGCAGCCAAGAGCCCCTTTGAGGGGTGACTGGATATGGTGGCATTTCATGCACATACCACAAGGGGGCGAAGAAGGAATGCAGTGATCAGCACCAGGCAGTGATATGCTGTGTTTTTGAACTTGATTTCCATGTAAATTGAAGCAATGCTGGTTACAACAGATTATCCAGTGACACTGATAGGCAAAGTGCAAAAGTTGTCTTTTGTCAGCCCAGGAAAGAGAAAGCGACAGGCAGCATTGTTTTGTCCTTGTCTTCCCACTTCCCCCGGGCCAAAGTGCCCCAGCAGTTCGTCTGGAATTTGTTGTTGTTCAGTCGTTAAGTCGTGTCCGACCCTTCGTGATCCCATGAACCATATCCCGCCAGGCCTTGCTGTCCTCCACTATCTTCCTGAGTTCGCTCATTTTCATGTTCGTTGCATCGGTGATGCTGTCTAACCATCTCATCCTTTGCCTTCCCCTTCTCCTTTTGCCTTCAATCTTTCCCAGCATCAGAGTCTTCTCCAGAGAGTCCCCTCTTTGCATTAAGTGGCCAAAATATTTGAACTTCAGCCTCAGTACCTGTCCTTCCAGGGAACAGTCAGGGTTGATTTCATTTAGGATTGACTGATTTGATCTCCTAGCAGTCCAAGGGACTCTCAGGAGTCTTCTCCAGCACCACAGTTCGAAAGCATCTATTCTTCGGCGCTCAGCCTTCCTTATGGTCCAACTCTCGCAACCATACATTGCTACTGGGAACACCATCGCCCTGACTATACGAACTTTTGTTGGCATGGTGATATCTCTGCTTTTTATTATGCTGTTTAAGTTTGCCATAGCTTTCCTTCCAAGGAGTAAGCGTCTTTTAATTTCATGGCTGCTGTCTCCGTCTGCACTCCAAATCTCACCGGAGTTTCGGGACAAATATCTAGGCTCTCTTCTGCCGTCCCACATCCCTTTTTGGCATGCTTGCTGTACTGTCATTCTGGTTCTTTGCTCCCCAGGAGTTGAAGTGCGACACATGGAGCTTGGCAAGACGGTGGCCCACAGCGCTGTGTATGTGCCACCAACCTGGCACCAGGACAAGCCTGACCAGATTGAGGTTCCAGAAGAAGAAGTGGAGAGGCTGAGGGTGAGAGGTGAGGAGTGTAAGGATGCTGGTCTGGCCCCTTCCCTCTGTCTGAATTGCGCCCCCAGGAAACATCACGAACCTTTGTGAAACTAGGTGGCCTGTTTTACAGAGGCTAGCCAGGGCAGGCCAGGAGGACTGAGTGCTGCACGTGAAGCTGGAAGCTGCTGGGGGATGTGTAGACATAGTGGGGGAGGGAGGTATTTGGCCCTTCCTGGGCTGCCATCTCAGTCCGATCTTCGTCACAGCCGCACCACTGTGCTCCTGGCTTCTCCTGGCCCCCATGAGGTGCTGCCTGTGTCTGTTTCTGTCCAGGTCTGCGCCGAATCACCATGACAAACGCCTGGTATGACTGTGGCTCCCTCCAGCGCCTTCTTGCCGGTGGCAGCACTGTGTTTGAGGATGCAGCTGTGGCCGTGTCAGATGGAGGCAGGAGGTGGGTCGCCGCCGGGCTTGCCACCAGTGCTCTTGCAGCTTCTTTCAGCCCATTTGATAGTTGGCAGGGGAGGGTCTCTCTCTGCAGCCCACCAGGTGCTCCCTGGCCTCGGCAGGGCCCTTGGGAGGTGTCTGCCAGTGATCCCCTCCAGCATACGCTGGCCCCAAGACTGGTTGGTGAGGTTTCAGGCAGGGTCTGAGAGACTCCCTGGAACAGCAGCGTTGCCTGAGTGACTGGCTCTGCTGCTGCTGCTGCTGCTGCAGTAAGCAGTAGGTTGGGGAGACCCTGCCTCGATTTGACACTGGGTGGCGCTAGCACCTTTTACATCCCTGAAGTGCTGGGGGGGGGGGCAGACAAGATGCTGTACAAACCTAACATCAAATTGTGGTAGCCAGGTTGGTTCATCAGAAAAAAAATGAATCCTAAAGCCTCAGTCTGGCAGTATCTTTTCTCGGGGCAGCCAGACATACTCCACCTCTGAAGCAAGCTTTTGAGTTCTTCCTCAGGCTGGCTGTTAGCAGAGCAAACAAGGAGATTGGCAGGGCATGAGGTGAAGCCCTCCAGAGTCTGCAGTTTGGAAACAATCCCAAGATGGGGTCTAGGAGGTGTGAAGCAGACTCGGTGAGGACTAGCCTGCCCCGCCCGCCCATCCAAATGTGAAGCCCAGCAGCTGCTCTGCTCCATCCCCAGCACTAGTGGAGGCAGGCGAGGCCTCTGGCCAAGGACAGGAGCAAGAGAGATGCAAGGCTGGCAAGAGAATAGAAGCCAAGCTGGTAGTGTTATCTAGTGGTTGGAGGGTACTGAACCCCCCCCCCCCCCGGGAGTGAGTGATGGTGGTGGTGGACCAGTTAGCAGAGGGGAGGCATTGCCCACAAGCTTATCATGCAAGTTGAGGAAGCAGAAGGGAGCGGGGTGAGGAGATGAGGCTTCCAGGTCTGTCTTGGGTTTTTACCCTCTTGCAACCTTCCTGATTTTTAATCTGGCTTTGACTGTTCATTGTCCTCCCTGCTTTTTTGTATGAATTATGTTACAATAATATTTTTATGTTGCGCTTTCCACTGGTGAGCTGCCTGGGAGGCTCTCTGGGGCCAAAAGGCAAAGGAAGGTGGGGAAGAAGCTGTCTCCTCCTGTGTCCATCTGGCTCTGGCTGGCAGCAGCTCTCCAGGGTTTCAGGTCTTTCCCAGCCTAGCCTGGAGCTGCTGCCAGGGACTGCCCTTGGGACTCTCACCTGTGTCCCTGCAGAAGGGATGTCTGCCTCAGGTGGGAGAGAGACGGAGACCCCAACCGTAATTGCTGCGGGGGGCAGGGGCTGTCGCATTCTTGTTACTAAACAAAGGGAGTGCAAAGGAGACTGTTGGAAGGGGACTGTGTGTGTATGCAAAGGTGGCTTGCAAGAGCGCCCTTTCCGCCAAAAAAAAAAAAAAAAGGATGCCTGTCATTCTTGAAAACATGGCTAGGCCAGCGTTCCACTTGGAAAACCAGTGTGTGTCACTTCCTGCCCAGACACTTGAGCACCCGAGTGGGCTCCTCCATCATCTCCTCCACTCTCACCAGTGACGATGAGGAGATCAGCACTTCCGTGCGGTTCCGCCTCCAGCATCGGCCTAAGGTGAGGGGTAGGCAGGACAGCCTTGGTGGGTGGCTGTATTTCTAGGAGAGCAAAGGGGACAAGGTTTCCGTCCTGACAGGGGAGGGGCACTGCAGACTGGCCCAGGACATACTCATACCTGGTTATGTGCCCAGGCCAAAAAGGCCGTTGTTGTTTGTGGATACCCTGGGGAGGGCCAGTTGTCCTGGCAAACCTAGCCCCAAGCCCAGAAGGGAAAGGAGAGTCCTTCTGGGAGGAGTGCCTGTTTTGCAGCTGAGGCTGGGGCAGGGAATGGGCACTGTTGTCCTCCCTTGCGGCAGATCCTGCTGCTCAGTTGTTCAAGATTGTGGAGAGTCTAGTGGATTGGAACACTTGACCTGACCATGCCTCAGCAGTCCATGGCATCACTGGAGAGAGCCGACCCCCATAGTGTTCGGCATGTGCTTCAGAATCTCTATGCCTGCGGATGTGTCCCAGAATCATTCCCTGGGAATGAGTTCCCTTCTGGAGCTCGCAGCAGCTTTTCTGTGGCTCTCTCCCCCAGCAGGGTCTGCCAGACCAGCGTGTGGAGCCCGTTTGTGCCTTCTGGAACTTCAGCAAGAGGTAGGCGTCTCCAGCAAGAGGCCTCTGCTACCTTGGAAATGGGGTGGTGAGCCACATTGGGAGGGGTGTGTGTGTGGACCGGGTGACGGTGGTGGTGGTGGTGATTCTGGACCGGGCTCCCTCTTTTCTCAATCACAGTTGGCCAGTCCCTCCCTTGGCAGAAGTTGACCAACAGTTCTATATTGGTTCTTGCACCTCGGATCTGGGAAGGAGGAGCCGTCCTTGCTGGGGAGGTTTCCTTTGGCCAAGTTATCTGCCAGCACATGACCTTTCCTGAAGGCACCTCTGAGTTATGCCTCCTGGCCGGGACAGGGAAGAGCCACTTGGAGAATTATGGCCAGGGAGGAATGCAGGGTGCTGGGCCCACCATAAATATCCTCCAGCTCTGGGATGCTCTTTCTTTGTCTGTATCATCAGAGAATGGATGGAAGGGGCTTTGCTGGGCTCTGCCAAAGGCTAAGCTGCTTTCCCAAAACAGGATCAAGGCTAACTCTGTCCCTGCAGCAGGCGACTGGGGAGTCTGTGCTGAATTGGAAAAGCAGGAGGAGCCTTTCCACTGGGAAACCACCTGGGCCTGGAGTGGGGGAGAGTGTGGCAGCAAATGTCGTTTCAGGGGAAGCATCCTGCAGTCTGAGAAGCTGAGCTTTTCTTTCATGGCCCAGGAGTGAGCGTGAAGGAATTGTGGGCAATGATTTTGTGAATGCTCAGAAGTCAGGGAGAGAAGGTGGGCAAAAGCCCCACTTGAAAGAGTCAAACGGAGGGAGTGCTTTTGTGCAGGGCAGAGCTCTCCCAGCCCTCCTCCCGCTGACAGAAGTGAAGTATGTGATATACATAGCAAGCAAGCACCCCTCTGGGTCCAGGATTTTGGTGTCAGCAGCTAGCACAGAGCAAGCCCGGACCCCACTTCAGGCACCCAAGACGTCCTGGGTCTGGAAGCACAAGGCCCCGGTCTAATGTTGCTATACACCAATAGGGCCTCAGGGTGACAATGACATGGTGGATCGTGACCCAGAAGCGGCTTTGGAAGTGTGCTCCGGGCTCCTCTCTAGTTTCCTCCACTTTCCACCTAGACCTGCTCTTGTTCCTTGGCAAATTCTGAACTCGTTGGTGCCCCTGGAGCCCTGGAGGCTGCTGGTGCTTCCTCTGCACAGTTGGTGAGGATTTCTCAGTGTCCGAGTGGCACACAGAGGAATCTCACCATGGGAGAAATCCAGGGACTCCCAAATTCTGAAGATCCAAGTGTCCTGGTCCCATCCTTATGCAGGGGTGTGGTGGGGCAAGGGCTGGGCCTGGTGGAGTTCCAGCCTTGTGCTTCTGTGGGGAGGGTCTGGTTTGTCCAAGACTGAGGCTTCCGGCTGCTGACATCTGTTCAGGAGCCTTTGGGGCAAGTGATGTTCTCTAGCCCATCTCCGTTCCACTGCCACAGAGTGAACATCTGCACCTGTTGAGCTTTTCTGTCTCTCTCTTGCCACGCTAGCCCTGAAGCAGGTGGAGAGTGGTCCACCGTAGGCTGTTCCGTGGCTTCCTCCCACATGGAGTTTACCAGCTGCTCCTGCAACCACACCACCAACTTCGCGGTGCTACTGCAGGTCTATGAGGTGCAGGTAAGAAGTGCAGCCTCCCAGGTGGAGGTGCAGGGAGAAGGGGCAGCTTTGGGGGGCTTCTGGGGACCTCAGCTGGGTTGTTCCTGTGTTGGAGCAGAGGAGTGCAGAGGAGGAGTCCACCTTGAAAACCCTCACCTTCGTTGGCTGCGGCGTTTCGTTCTGCGCTCTGAGCGTCACCTTTGTCCTCTTCCTGGCAGTTGGGTAAGGCTGGAGTGGGGCACAATCCTTGATGGGGGCACAGATGCTGTTGGGTGATGCTCCCAAGGAGCCTGAGGGCCCCCCGATCAGGTGGAACATTGATATTTCTCTCTCTCTCGCATGCATGCATGCACATCCGTCCGTCTGTCCGTTTTTAGTTCAAACCACTCGAGTCAGCTAATGCAGCAAATTAAGAATATAGTTATAGAACAGGGGTGGCCAAACTTGCTTAATGTAAGAGCCACATACGATAAACATCAGGTGTTTGGGAGCCGAAATATTTAAGAAGCATTTAAATTCTGAAATATATTTACTCACCATAAATATTAAACTTATGTTTTAATTCAGTGGGCTCTCAGTTTATACCTGGTAAATAATTATAAAGCTTGAAAATTTCTTATTTACCTTTTATATTAATTGTGTTGCAAAAAAGGAGCTCAACCAACATATTTCCGAGAGCCGCACCTTATACGTCAAAGAGCTGCATGTGGCTCAGGAGCTGCAGTTTGGCCACCCCTGTTATAGAACAAAAGAAACCAAGAACAAAACAACTGGTTTTGATCACTGCTATCAGATAGGGTGCCAAAAAGAGTCTAGCCACAGTCAGCTGAGGTAGACAAGTGTTCAGGTGGCAACAGAGTGTCAACGGGGGCGGCTGAATGGCTTTCTGGGGGCTCTGCCCTGCAGCAGAGAAAGCCCTCTTGCATTCCTGCCAGCTGCACCTCGTGTGGCAATAGACATGCAGAAGGGACTCAGTGGATGGACAAGATCGTTCGGGGGGAAGAGGGGTCTGGTCCTTCAGGCATTCTGCTCTGAAGTTGTTTAGGGGATACGGCGTACCAGTTGGGTGAATCTGGAGAGTCCCCCTCAGGCCCCCTTGTGTTTGAGGTTACTAATGTCTTGAATGAGTTCCGCTTTGATTCATGAGTGAGCAAGAGAGCCCTGCAGAGAAGCTTGGTTGCACTTCAGTTCCGGAATCAGTGGCAAGATTACAGTGCTGGACGTGATGGATAAGCTAGCTTGCCCCCACCCCAGCCACTCCTTATTAACCAGAGACCTAGAGATCAGCCCATGCTATCCATGCCACCACCTGCCCCAAGCACAGGTGGGATTTTACTGTGTAGGGAAGGGAGGTGAAGCCACCTGCTGGTGTGGGTGTCCAGCTGTGTCAAGGGGGTGCCTGAGCACCTGCAGGCTCCAGCTCCCGTGTTGCCAGCATGGCTCCTTTGCAGCTGCTGTCGCCCATGGTTGGGTTGCTTGGGGGGTACGTGGGTGAGTGTATCTCCCAGGACTGAGGATCAATCTCTCTGCATGGCTCAGTGCTCTGGGGCCCTGTAGCCTGCCTTGCTCTCCTGGAACCCTTAGCAGATGCACAGATGTGTTTTGCTGACACGATGGTAGAATTGGAATAGGACCTGGACCCTTGGCTGACTTCCTGCAGGGTACCCAAGAGTGAGAGGACCACCGTGCACAAAAACCTGATCTTTGCCTTGGCAGCTGCAGAAGCGTTGCTCATGTTCAGCGAACTGGCTAAGACCAACCAGGTGGGAGAGGAGGGGCGGGCACCTGTGGGGCCATCTCCACCTTGGTTGGGAGGGCAGAACCCAGGGGGGAAATGGCCAAGTGCCCCCACTGTTCTGGCCCTGCCCCCAGTGCTGACTGGCAGCCTGACCTGGCCTCCCCTCCCCTTCAGGGCATGTGCCTCGCCATCACGGCCTTCATGCACCTCTTCTTCATGGCCGCCTTTGCCTGGATGCTGGTGGAAGGCCTTCTCCTGTGGAGCAAAGTGGTCGCCGTGAACATGAGCGAGGATCGGCGGATGCGGTTCTACTACGTGACCGGATGGGGTCTGTGTCTTCTGTTCTGCTGGTGGAGTACGAAGAGAGGCCAGGCAGGCTGACTTTAAAAAATCATGATTGTTAAGGAACGACAGGAGAGCTTGTGGTCCTCGAGGATCTTTGCTGCTCTGGGTCAGCTGTGCCTCCCGACTGCTACAAGCATCCCCTGTAAGGAGGGTGATTCAGCCCCACCTCAATAAGCCTGTCTGGCCCACCTGGTCTTTGGAGATTGTCCAACTGGAGAAGGCTCTGCCAGCAGCCCTGCAGGGGAGCCCCCAAATTGTGGGGTCAGATGATGCACAAAGCAGCATGCCTGACCCTTGGTTTCTCTCTCCTGCCTGCATTTTCAGGGCTTCCTGTGGTTATAGTTGGCGTGACCCTGGCCACGTCCTTCAATAAGTACGTGGCAGATAGTCACTGTTGGCTGAATGTGCAAACGGATGTCATCTGGGCCTTTGTTGGACCCGTCCTCTTTGTCCTGACGGTAAGAGTTGAAGCTCTCAGCAGGCCACCACGGCAGGGGGAAGGGGGGCCTGAAGTGGTGGTTGAGCCACCACCGTGTTGGGGAGCAGCCAGTTGAAAGAGGCGTTCAGTGTAGGGGAGCCCTGGGAAGTGTTTGGGCCCTGGGGAAGGCCATGCTTGTTTGATCTTAGCTCTGGTGGTGCTTCACCCCTTGTGTGCAAGGTGCCAGCCAAGGTCCTGCCCCCAGCACTCTTAATCCCAAGTGTGTGGGACTGGCTATTCAGCGGGGAAGTGGCACTCTGCGGGTGTTCACAGACAGCGCCCTCGATATTTCTGCCTGATGTCACAGAGGAAAAGTACATGAAGGGCTAAGAACATGATCAGGATGCTTTGAAGGGGGATGATGCTGGTGGTTCCCTGGAAGGGAAGAATCTGAGACTCTCCACACCCACCCTCTTAGCCTCTCCGGCTGTTCAGAATCTGGTTCTGGGAGGAGCACTGACGGACAAACCTCTCCCTGACCACTGGCCTCAATTCCTTGCAGGTGAACGCTTTTGTGCTCTTCCGGGTGGTGATGGTGACTGTCTCCAGTGCCCGGCGGCGGTCACGGATGCTGACGCCCAACAGCAGCCTGGAGAAGCAGATTGGCATCCAGATCTGGTGAGTCCTGTTGACAAGTGCCGGGCTGGGCTGTCCTGAGCAGGACAGGAGCCAACCAGTGCATCATGCCCTCCCTGCTCCTGATTGCCTTTATTTGCTTATTATCGGTATCCTTAGCAGACACCACCCAAGCCATGAGGATGAGGATCGGAGGGATTTGGAAACTGTTCCACAGGAGCTAGTACGGGACTTTGTGGCCAAGCTGGCCCTGGGCATTTCCCCCCCTGCTCGGTTCTACAGAGGAAAATGTCCCACTGCCTTGCAGACCCCCTCCCTCTGGGGCCTTTCCTTCTGTTTCAGTTGCCTCTGCCCCACTCAGGCACAGGAGGCTGTCTCCCGAACTCTGATAAGGCTGAGGATCTCTTGTTGCTGTTGAGCCGGCGCCGCTCTGCAGCCACCAGAAACACGCTGTCCCTGCCGCAGCATAAATAAATGGGGCTCCGTTTGCAGATAGAGGCTTACCCTGGAGGGCAGGGTGACATCTGAGGGGGCTGGGCAGGAGTCAGTTCCCCCTACCTGGTAGCCATGTCCTCTGGGGCTCACTCCTGTGGATGAATGGTGGGTAAGGGAGCATGGCCAGTAGTCGTGTTGTTGGCATCCAGGGGAGCTCTCTGTCTTTGACCTTCTCCTCCTTCTCTTTTTTTCCCTTGCAAAGTTGCTGATTTAAAATACGTTGGCCTGCCAAGTGTCTGCACTGCCCTGCGATGTCAGGATGGCCTCCTGGGGTCTTTTCAGTCCAGTCTGGGGGAAGTGAAATGGGACCTCCTGCCCAGAAGTCAGACTGCTGGTTTGGTCCCTCCGGGGGGGGGGGGGGAATGGCCCTCTGAAAAACACACGTAGGCCTCAGAAACCCTCCCCCCCCCATTTTGAGGTGGCAGCACAGGCCTTCGATGCTGGCTGGGACAAAGTCTGCAAAGTGAGCCTCTCTGCGCCACACAGGGAGTGCTTTCGGAATAGTCTCTTGAAGCAGAAACAGTGTGGAGATTATTCACAGTCAAATCAAGAACTCTTGGAGCAACACATCATGTTAAGGGTGCAGGGGTTCCTCCCTTCTGCCCCTGGATTTTGGTTCGGTTGCAGTAGAGTTCATGGCATGTTTTTTCTCCCCCCTCCCTACTCATGCCTTTTGCCAGGGCAACCACCAAGCCTGTCCTGGTACTGCTGCCTGTCCTCGGTCTCACCTGGGTGTGTGGAGTTCTGGTGCACCTCAGTATCACTTGGGCTTACGTCTTCATCGTGCTGAACTCACTCCAGGTGAGTGACCTTTGGAAGACACCACTTTTCCCCCAGGAATCGGTCTCTCTTGGACCACTGAGACATCAGCCCAGGGTTGCCCTTTGCAACACCCACAGCAAGCACCGGCCCTGCAGATTGCCTGTGCTCTGAGCAATCGGAGACTGTCCCCCAGGCTACCTGCAAGCAGGATCTTCCTATTCTCAGTGGACGTTATTTTCTCCTCCTGAGATTCAGCTCAGGCTGAAACATCCTGCAAAAACTGCTCTTTTCCCTGGGTCATTTTATCATGCAGGAGGAAATGTGGGTGTCTGTTGGTTCCTTCCTCTCCCTCGGGCTAGCTCACACATCTGTCATCCTTGTGCATGAATCAAACCTAGGAATAAGTAAGCGGGGAGTAGCCCAAAGCGGTAGCAAAATGGTGTCCCAAATAGGAATGAGTCCTCTTTGCAGACTTTATCCAGCCACGTGGAAATGAGACGCATGTCTGTCTGTGCAGGAGAGCAAACCTTCCTCCCCGGAAACTTTCTCTGCCCCTTTACAAAACCCAGGTGCATGTGGCATGTGACTGAGCCTCTCCCCCCCCCTTCAGCGTGGTGTGTTGTTAGTACTGGAGCTCCCGGCCCCCTCCTTCACCTGCGCAGCACCTCCCTGGCAAAGTGCTGTGATATCAAAGTGAAGGCAGGAAGCCGAGCCCTCCTGATAACGAGCCGAGCCGGGGCAAAGGAGTATGGAAGGAGGGGGGTGTCTGTGTGGAGCCCTCGTTCCGCCCCCAGAATTGAGTGGGGAGAGACCCAGTGAAGAGAGGCGGGTCGTGCGCATCACCACACTCCCTGCCCAGCAGAGCAGATCTGTCCTTGCAGGAAGGGCAGCTTGGAGCAGGGCCAGAGCAGTGTAACAGTCTCTTGTGGGAGAAGGCTAATCTGCCCTCAGTCCCCAGTGGGTGAAGGCACTTGCCCTGCTGGAACAGCAATCTGTATGTCAAAACACACACGTGCCTCTTCTCGTGTCCCTTTCACTGGCCCTGAGCGGTGTCCTCTGAACAGGGCAGTGCTTGTGACCAGTCAGTCAGTGATGTCCTGTGGTCTCCTTACAGGGCCTCTACATATTCCTGGTCTACGCAATCTACAACAGTGAGGTAAGACCTGGCCGGCAGCCACAGCATCCTCCACTTCTACAGCTGTAGCATCCGAAGGCAGAAACAGCATCACCAAATGCAACACGTCACCTCTCACTCTAACCAGCCTCTGCGCTCCTAGGCCTTAGGAGGAAGGAAGCTTAGAACTGGGTGGGCAGCCCAAGGCAGAGTTCCCACAAGTGGGGCAGAGGCAACAGTTCTCTGCATAGACCGTAGAGCAGCCGTAGAAGATGAGGTGGGAAACAAACATGGCGATTTGGGCGGGTGTAAGCTGTGCTTCACCTGGTGCCATGATGTGGCTCCCTCAACCCCCAGCTCTGGTGGTATTTAGAGCAGAGGCTGCAATGCCTGCTGGCAGGAGCGTCACTAGACGCCCGTCACCCTAGGGCAGAGGGGCGCGCGTCACCCCCCCGCCCTAGGGTGACCCCCCCCCAACACCCCCTCACCGGAACTCAGCCTTGGAGGGAGCCGGCCTCGGAGCGTCCAGCCCCGCCGGCGCTCCAGGGCCTTCTGAAGGCCCGATGGCTCAAAACGTAAAGTTTTATGTTTTTCGCGGATGCGCAGTACATTTTCTGAGGGCAAAGGGCTGCCCATTTGCCCTCAGAAAAGTACTGCGCATGCGCAAAAAGTACTGCGCATGCGGGGGACGGGTGTCACGGAGGGTGACGCACGGGGGTGCGCGCGTCACCCCTTTGCGCGTGTCACGCACGCGTCACCCCTGGGCGGTCCGCCCCCCCCCCGCCACGCTCCAACGACGCCACTGCCTGCTGGCCTCTCAGCTTGGTTGCCTTCACCAAACAGCCTGCTCTGCCTTCTGCCTCTTGAGGTGTGTGTTGTAGCTCAGCCCGTTTACCTGCACCGGGGCAGAGTGAGGCGGCATGTAGACCTGTGGTGGGGGCTCATGAGGTTTCTGAGGCAAGAGGGGTGAAGCGCCATGGTCCGTTTTCTCTGAAGACCTGGTTCCAAAGCATCAACAAACAAGTGTTGACAAAAGAAGTGCTTAAGCATCTTTTGCAGTCGCCCAAAAGAGAAGTTGGGAAATGGAAGCAACCACAGATGCATGCAGCCCACTCAACCCCCCTGCACAGAGGCCCTCAGACAGAACCACAACTTCCAGCCCAGATGTGTGCCTTCCCTGATCCCAGCTTCTCGCCTCCCTCCAGCAGCCTCCACAGCACCCTTTGTCTCTGGCTCTTCTTTCTCTTCTCTCTGGCCCAGACTCCCCCTCCAAGATGTTGATCAGTCAGAAAGACAATAGCAGACATTTCTGGTAGACCAGTCCTTGGCCTTTGGGAACCCTCTTCCTGGTGTGGGACTCAAAATGGAGCAAAGCAACCCTTAGGAAACGCACCTGTTTGACAGTGTTGTAGCAGCACAATCCAATACAAGCTGGCAGAGGCGTTTCTCTCCCTTCATGCCCCCTGCCAGGCACCTGCCTGGCAACACAGGACCAGGCAGGCATGGCTGGTGGCCCTGGGCTAGAGGAGGCGTCTTGTTTTGTGGGCGCTGTGGGAGGGGGGGTCCGTCTCATGCCTGTGCTCAACTCCTAGGTGCGAAATGCCATCCAGCGGATGAAAGAGAAGAAGAAAGCCCTCTCGTTCACGGTAGGTGTCGGGGAGGAGGCGCTGGGTTTTGGTGCAGATCCCCTTTCCTCTCCGGAAGGTCTTGCTCGCCTCCCGCCCCACAGAGTCACCATCCAGACTGCCAATTTGCCCAGATTTCTGCTGCTCTAATTGCAGGATCCGTGGAAACTGTTTTCCAAACCTGCTGTGGCAGCTTTGGACTTCGGCTTTCCCCTCAACCTGGCTGAGATCCTGGCTGGGAATGGATGCAGGCAGAATCTCCCTGTGTGCTGGTACTTCTGAGGTGGCCCAACCAAGTGGTGAGATCACAGTTCATGATGGGAGTTGGTGTAGCACAGTGGCCAAGAGACTGAGCTCTTAATTGGGGCTTCCCTGGTTCGAATCTGGCCTCCACCGTTGCCTTAGGCAAGCCACCCTCTTTCACCTGCAAAATGGGCACAAGAATACTTGCCACACAAGGGCATGGTAAGAATTAGATGTCAAGAGATGATACTCGTGAAGTGCTCAGCCAGAGCTGTAAGCAGTGTTGCGTGTTTCAGAGTCGGTCTCCCCAGCAAAGAAGGCTGCTGCACCGTGTCCAGCTAGCTGCGGGCAGGGAGCAGAGCACCTGCACCTTCCTGCTCCTGGAGAGGGGCTCAGCCTTGCCTCCTCCCTCCCTCCCTCCCTCCTTCCTGCTGCTGCATTAGTGGTCCACCTGCAGCGGGTTTCTGTGTCTCCAGCCGTACCATCTGAAATGGGACCACATCAGGAACCCTGTGTCATGTGACACATCTGCATGCCTGGATTGGAGGGATCCACAAGGAGAAGAAAGTGTGGCCTCACCACATGGCTGCGGCACATGTGAACCTCAGAATTGCTGGCTCTTCAACAGGGCCCGTCCCCCCTTCCAGGCAGCTGCAAGGTGTTTCTCCCACTTGCCGTCTTCGCTCGGAGACCGAGGGAAGTCTTTCTGCAGGTGCTCCTCTCAAGGGTCTTGTCGTTTCAGAACTGTTCCCACCCCGTCAATTATCTGTCAAGCCCAAGGAACACGTCTTGGGAGATGGGCAAGTCCAGCCCAGAAAACACGGCCTCCCACTCCCTAGAGAAGGACCCTGCCCCCAAGAGCAGAGGTACGGAGGAGGCAGCTCTTGTGCCATCTGGAGGAACAAGTGGGTGCTGTTTACATTTCCAATGTAGGGAATTTTTCCGATGTCTTTTCCGTCTCTTTCCGATGTAGGGAATTTCAGCGGCAGAAGTCCAATGGGGCTCGCATCGGTCATGTCACCAGAAAGCCCGGTATGTCACAGGTTGCTGCCCAGCTGTGTGAGAAGCAGAGTGCTGCCACCTGCCACTTTGAGGCCGGACCCCGGGCTTGAGAGCTGCACTTTCCCCGTGGGCTCTGCTTGCCAGTGCCTTGAGCTGGTGCTGATGCCAGGCCTATGTGGACTCCACCACTTCAGAGCACATGCGCTGAATCCCTTAACTCAGATTAATTACCCTGCCTTAACCCCTTTTCACTTCCCTGTTAGCATTTCATAGTCAAAGAAAGAGGGACTTCCTCCCTCACCACCCAGCCTGTCCGCGTGTGCCCAAGAGGTCTGCCTCACAGCTGGAGTTCATAAACTCCAGCGGTCAGTTCTCGGGGAGAAATCTGTTTTCCTTGTCAAATTGTGCCAAAGGCACTAGAACATAGGAACAACAAAGCGCTTCTCTCCCCCCACCCCGCTCTTCCCAAGAGCCTGTGCTACTAAAACAACACGCCAGCTCGAATCACAAAGGTCACGGCTACCAAGCCATCCCCAAAGCAAGCGTGTTGTTGAAAGGTTGCTTTTCTTTCTCTTGCCCCGGTTGGCTCCATCCAGGGAGGGCAGCTCCCGCATTGTTCTCCGAGCCCTGCTATTGGCGGCAGCAGACTCCGAGCCGGGAGTCGGAACGAAGGCGTTCTGGGAAGGAGGAAATATTTTAAAGCATGATGACGTTTCTGCCACGTTTGTCCCTCACTATTGAAAAGGATTATGCTGTGTTCCATCTACTTGACATCCAAGGGCGCCAGTTGCTTCGCAGCCAAATACACAGCGCACTTTATCTGAGGAGCCCGCCCAGGGGCTTTGCCTGCAAAGGTGCATGTGTTCTCTGTCTCTCCCTCTTGGAGCTCAATTAGCTGCTGTGATTGGCTGAGCCTTTGGAGCCAAATGCAGGTCACCTTTTCCACGCTGAGCCCAGGTGTCTCGTCAGGGGATCCACATCATTGCTAAGCTACTGGGCACCCGGTCTTAGGCACAGGCTAAAAGGAGATTAAGTTTTCCAGGGCGGTCGCTGCTGGTGCAGGGTTCTGAAATGCCAAGGCCGCTGCCTTCCCCTCTGTCGGACTTACCAGGCAGAGATAGAATCAGCCGTGCTGGGAGGCAGGGAGCTAGCCTTCTTGCCCGCTGCGTCAAAGCGGAAAAGAGCTGGCTGCCTAGCATCTGCTCTGAAAAGACATAATTTCGGCACAAACTCTGTCACCTTCTGCATTCTGGAAACCCAGCAGCATAGCTTCTTTACCCATTTTACTTTGCTTTTTCAAAGCACAAGGGCAGGCAAAGAGGCAGGCAAAGCATGGGAGTTGCAATCAGCTGGCTATAAGCCCAAAAGGCCTAGAAACCTGCCTGGTGAAGGGTTGTAGGCTGCTGCAGTCTGAGACCTGACCAGCCCCTGCACCATGGAACTGCAGAATACAGGCCACATGCCCAGGGCTGGCTCCAGAGTTGAGAGGGCCCTGGACAAAGTGCCCTCCTTCCTGGGCTTCCCTTGGTATTGTCAGAGGGGCCAGGATGGATGGACAGGAAAGAAGGTTTTTTAAGACCATCAGAAGAGCCTTGCTGGATCAGGCCAAGGGCTTTCTGCATTTCACAGTGGCCCGCCAGATGCCTGAAATGTTCACCAAGCTGTCCACCAGCACTCCTAGATCTCTCTCCTGATCCATCACAGGCAGCTCAGAACCCATCAGCGTATGTGTGAATTTTTTTATTTCTTGCCCTAATGTATCACTACACCTACACACTGGGTAAAGAAATATTTCTTTACCCAGCGCGTAATTAATTTGTGGAACTCCTTGCCACAGGATGTTGTGATGGCACCTGGCCTAGATGTCTTTAAAAGGGGACGAGTGGCTCCACCAACCTCTGGCCAACGGCAAGGTTGGGTTGCAAGCCCCGTTGCAATGCCAACAGCCCTGTCTCTTTGGTCTCGTAGGAACATTTGTCTCTGCCTCTAGTGACTTTGAGCCCCAACACTGCAAGCAGGTTGTAACCTAAAGCTTTCTGGGCATGGTTTGGCAAGTGCATGTAACCTTTGTGTATTCTGGCTGTGGGTCGCAGAGAAGCTGGAGCAAGGCGGCTGGAGTTAGCCAGCCTTGTGTGCCGATGAATTAATGGCCTATGCTTTTCCTCCCTCTTTCAGGCTGTGCAGCTGACGGCATTCAAGTCCGCAGGTAATGCATCTGCCTTCGTTTTCTTGCTCTCCTCTCAAGCATTCGGTGATGCTGGAGTGCCCAGTTCCTTCTCTGGCCTCCTTCCTTCCTCGCAACGTTTGTTCACTTAAAATGCCTTTTAGCTTTGAACCACTCACCTGCTCCAGCATAGATGAGTGACTTGAAAGGGGTGAGGATGTGGGTGATGCTTTAACCCTTTAATAGGGTTGATTAAGATGCTCCTGGCCGGAGTTAACTTTTCCACCCTGGGCATCAAGTGGAACAGTCCGTTTAAAGGGCTTCCATTCGGTGAGGTTGATTTTCTGCAGTGCTAGTCCCGTGTTCTGTCTCCAGCAGTGGCCAGCCAGATGCAAGGGGTCCTTGGCATCCCTCCCATGCTTTTTGTTCCCAGAATCTGGTATGCCGTCCCTGAATATGGAGGCTCCATTTTGATCTGCAATGAGCAATAGCAACTGAGTCCTCGGAGAGTGTATCAGCTTTGCTTTGAAGTGTCCACTGGCACGAGGCAGTGCCATATTAATGGCAGTGAATTCTCAGCTTGAATCATGTGTTGCCTGCTGCCCACTTGTCCATCCTGAATGTGCTCCCTGCCTGTTTCTCTCAAACCTTCAGGTGCTTTGTGTGCATGTGCGTTTCCAGAGGATGGGGGAATCTCTCCCTCCATTCTTGCCACTTGTGGTGTTATGGAGCTCTGTCCTTCTCCTTCCCCCGCCCTGGACTGCAGCTTCTCTTTGGACGTAGTCTCTAGCCACATAGAGGCAGCTGCTGGTGCAGAACGGAAGAGTGGCCTCCAGTGCCTCTCCCGGGACCTGCTTGACTCAGTTGGGCACTTTACAGGCCTCCTCTGGGTGCCCAGGTGGTGCCCTCTCACAGACCAGTGGAGAAACCTGAGCAGTCACTAGCAGCTGCTGAAGGGGACCGTGCAGGGCTCACCTTTTCCAGGCTGGCGGAAGACCTCTCTCTTCTCGGAAAGCAGGAGCCCAGGATGGGGACGAGCCCAGGGAGTCGTGTCCCCCCCCTCCGTTCCCCTCTGACTGCAGTCCAGGTTGACCAAGAGGGGGGCGTCTGCAATAAAGGCCTCAGGATGGGGCCGGTAAGCAAGCCAAGCCCCTTCTGTGGGGCAATGGCATGCACTCTCTCCCCCCCCTCCCCGCAGCCTCGGGAGGCATCACTGCAGATCATTCCCTTGTCTTCGTTCTTCACGTCCTCCAGGCTGGAGAGAACTGCAGCCCATCCTCTCGTGGAAAGCCTTTGAGCCCAGAAGGAGACAAGCCACCATCTCAGCGTGTGCCCCCATTAGACGTAGCGACGGGCCAGAGTGGGAGCAGGGGCTCCAGCTCCTGAGGGGGCATCTGCATCTCCAGAAGGTCTCTTTCAGCACCTTGCGCTCAGATGGGGAGAAAATGCACTGAGTAGGAAAGAGTGAGTGGAGCCACAGGTGCTGGAAGCACTCAGGGGTCCCCTTTTGCTTGCACACAATGCCTGTCCACCCGCCACATTCTTGGAGCCTTGCTAACAGGGGTTCTTCTGGAGGTGTAGACCCAAATTTATCCTCAGTATTTGAGAATGAGAGGCCTTGCCAGGTAGCCCTGTGTGTGTGTGTGTGTGTGTGTGTGTGTGTGTGTGTGTGTGTGTGTGTGTGTGTGTGTGTGTGTGTGTATGCACTTCCTGCTGAAGCCTCCCTCTGTACATTCTCTCCTGAAAGACCCAGTTCTCCCACACGCAGGCAGGCGTCTCTCCGCAGCGCCTGCCTGCCTCCTTACACCTCTTTCCCTCTGCCTTGGAGACAGGGTTGAAATAGGTGGCAATGCTGCAGCAACTGATCAACTCGGGCGCTCGGTCAGCTCTGTGGCATGCCCGCATCCTCTTCCCTTTGCCTCTCTGCCGTTTACGGGCTGCTCTTTCCAAATAGGGCCAGACCTGCTCCCTTGGTGGGCCAAGACTGTAGCTGCTACCCAGCATGTCATGCAATTAGATGGGTGAACCGTGCCTGTTGCCGCAGCTTTGGTCTGGGGCCTGTGCAAGGTCTCGCTCATTGCCTGGCCGGTTGGAGTGTGCAACATGCCTCTGACGGGATGGTTAGCTCTCTGCTGCTGCTTCACCTTTTGATCACTGCCGCCTGCACTGAGGTCCTACTTTGGAAGAAAGGGGGGGGATGGTGAAGTGTGTGTGTGTGTGTGTGTGTGTGTGTGTGTGTGTGTGTGTGCGTGCGTGTGCCTGCGTGCGTGCGTGCGCGCGCGCGCGCAGCCACAGAAGGAGGAAGTGGTGTTGTGATGGTTGTTTGTTTACATAACTGCATTGCTGCCTTTCCACCAAGTGGCCTGAGGTGGCGGCCAAGAATTGTTTGGAACGGTGTGCGTTCCAAACAATTCCAGGGAAAGAAACCAGGCACAGAAAAAGGCCGTAGAAGTGATACACACCAAGAGGAAACTGACACGCTTCTTTTGTTAGCTATTTGTCATGTTATAGGTAAGCTTCTAACACTTCCATTCCTAGGTATCTCCTCCAATGTTGTAAAGATGTTATTAACTCTGTATGGGCCTGATGGGAGGGACTCTCCCCCCCCCCCAGCTGCTGGACCCCATTCATGACACAAGAGGCCACATGTTCTTACCCCAACACACACACACACACACACACACACACACACACACACACACACACACACACACACACACACACCCCCACCTATAATGAGTTTCTAGCTGGCTTTATGGAGACATGATCTTCTTTCAGTATTCATAACACCCCATTATGTGGGTAGGGGAGGCCCCTGGGAAGGCGGAGGAGAGGAGGATGTTGTCACATATTTGCACAGACAATGAGGAGCATCTTTTTCATCTTGGCGAAGGAGGCGATCGCCTCGGCCCCCGCCTCCTCGAGTGTCGCACCATTGTTTCCGCGGATAATGTCATTATCCACTCTGAATACATCTTGCATGTTGCTAAGCCGCACATAGCAACATGTGCCTCCTTGTCTCCACAGCTGGGCACCTTCAGGATCAGCAGGAAGCTGTTGTGCCGAGGTGGTGCAGCAGCAGCAGCAGGCCCAGAAGCCCCCTTAGAACTGGCAGCAGGGTGCCTGGCACCGATGGGGATGGGTGGGCTGCCACTGGCAGTCTCTTAGCAGCCGTCCTGTTGCTGCTGCATGACAGCAGTTCAGAGGCCGTGCTTGGATGGCTGGAAGTATTCCCCCTCCCAGCCATTGAAATCCGGCAAAATTACAAAAGGCTTTGTTTGTTTCCTGCCCTTCCCAAAGTACTTGGGCCTTGTTGCAGTGAGAGCACCACTGCAAAATCAACACCCCCAATTTCCAGCCGTTGCCATTTCAGATCTTCCTCATTAAATTCTAACTGAAGGACTGCTTAAAACCACATATAAGCCTGGCTGTGGCACATGACTTCTCAGCTTGACAAACTCATGGTGTTTGGACCCTGCCTTTCTTTTTCTCTCTTGCATTTTCTCCCTTGCATTTCTCCCCCCCCCCCCACAGGCAGCATCAAGGCAGCATCATGTGAAAACAGGTCAAGTCAAGAGTTTTTGAAGCAAACTAGAATTCCCACTCTCTCAAACAAGAGTGTGTTGCTCTCCTCACAACAGATCTCTGCAAGAGGTTGGAAGCCACTGACTTTCCCATGGCTGGGTAGAGATTTGCATCCAGATATTCCCTGTGAAAAGCCCCTCCCCAGCACATGCTCCATCCACTGTCCCACAGCTATGTGAGGGGACTGACATTTCTGCCACTCCAAGGATGCAGAGTACTCCACTTACACTTCTTCTATCATTTGTCCCTGCTTGTTCCCACTTCCCAGAGAGGGGCACTGAGGCTGAAGAGGCAGTGCCCTAAGCAAGTGCTTAACCAGCATGGCATGCCTGGAGCTCCCTCAGTGGCCCCACTGGGTGTTGGGATGCTGTTGTGCAGCAGGCTCCTCACCTGGGCTTGGTCCTGCTGTTATAGGGTGAGCTGTTGTGTTTTCTCCTGTCTTTCAGGTTTCTGAGAGGAGCTGTTCCGGGTTTTCCACCTACCCCGATGTAGCACAGCATTTGAAGACTTGCTCCAGACAGCAGAGAGAGTGGAGGCGGCAGAGTGGAACTGGCCCTGCTTCACCTTCCTCCAGATTTGGTGTCCAGCGGGTGGGTCTGTCTGTTTGCATCTTACCGGGCAGGTGGGCTTCTGTAGACATCCGACATGCTGCCCCATATCATTCGGACCGTGTGTTATGCTGTTGCTCTGGACAGTAGTGCTTCCTGGATGGCAACATGGAGGAGCATGACCCACACGGGCCTCCAGTCCAAATTTTGGGCCTTGAGCTTGGAAAACGGGGAGAGCCAGCCGTTGCCCTGGGCAAGAAGGCTTGTTTCCCCTCTGTGCATGCTGCAGGAGGTTTGTACCACCAATGCACTAGACACAATCCACTGGGAAGTTCTCCCACACAAGCCCCGTTGAACAGGGTGAGAGTTGTACAAGAGGACCTGCAGAAGACCTTCTCAGTGGCTTGTGCTCTTGACACTTTGGTGGCCCTGTTTTGCTGGGGTAGCAGAGTGGCTAAGAGGCTGAGCTGCAAGTCAAGAAATCCCTGGCTCAACTCTCGCCTCTGCCATGACTTCTGGCTCAGAGCCTTGGCACGCCTCTCCCTCGCGCTCCCTCTTCCCCATGTGCATTACGGGGATCATAAGACTCCATGACCTTACCGAGTGGTTGTAAGGACGACGCCATGTTGCTGCATGTGCAGTGCTTTGTATGCTCAAAAACCGCTGTAGTGGTAGTAACATGTGGCCATTTGTACACATCCTACTTCACAACCAGCCGGAACCATTTCTAGCAAGATGGTCCCACTGGGCTGGGCCCTGCTGCTTCCTCTTGCTTCTGCTGCTGGTGGCCTGAGCCACAGTTCCCTGGAAGCTTCCTCTAGCTGCAGATGAGGTCGGCGTGGATGGGCCACACTGGCTGCACCTGTTCCATGGATGGGTGCAAGGCTCACTGTGGGGGACCTGATGTCTGTTTAGCATCCTTGCTCTGTGAAAAACGACTTCCCTGTTTTTAGCTGGCTAGATGCTCCTAGACTTCCCAGACTCTGATGTTGGACATTTGTAGAAAGTAAGGTAGAGCAGCTTTTCAAGATTCAGGCACGGTTGGTCGGCCACCACGTCTCCCTCTCTTGTTTCCACTCTGTCTTTCTGGAACTGCCTCTTATTGTGTGATGTGTCTTCGGCTTGTTTCAATGAATTTGTTTTATGGCTTAGTACTTTGGCTGGCTGGCGCTTCCTTTGAAGAAAAATCAGGCTAAGACATTTTGGAAATAAGTAGGTGTGCATTTACTCCTTGGAAGGAAAGCTATGGCAAATTTAGACAGCATAATAAAAAGCAGAGATATCACCATGCCAACATAAGTTCGTATAGTCAAGGCGATGGTGTTCCCAGTAGCAATGTATGGTTGCGAGAGTTGGACCATAAGGAAGGCTGAGCGCCGAAGAATAGATGCGTTCGAACTGTGGTGCTGGAGAAGACTCCTGAGAGTCCCTTGGACTGCTAGGAGATCAAATCAGTCAATCCTAAATGAAATCAACCCTGACTGTTCCCTGGAAGGACAGGTACTGAGGCTGAAGCTCAAATATTTTGGCCACCTAATGCGAAGAGAGGACTCTCTGGAGAAGACTCTGATGCTAGGAAAGATTGAAGGCAAAAGGAGAAGGGGAAGGCCAAGGATGAGATGGTTAGACAGCATCACCGATGCAACGAACATGAAAATGAGCGAACTCAGGAAGATAGTGGAGGACAGGAAGGCCTGGCGGGATATGGTTCATGGGATCACGAAGGGTCGGACACGACTTCACGACTGAACAACAAAGGTGTGCGTTTAAAAAGTGCACGGGTCACAGAACCCCCAATGTGAGAGGTGTAATGGACGTAGCACATGATTATTAATCTACATATGCTGCTTTTCAACACACAGTAGTTCACAAAGTGGTTTCTATAGTGAAACAAGTCAGTCAGTGGTTCCTGCCCCCAAAGGGCTCACAGTTCCTGCTCACAAAGGGCTCACAGAGGTGCAGAAGAGACACCAGGAGCTGGACACTGGAAAAATAATGCTGTGCTGGGTAAAGCAGGACAGTTGCTCTGGAGCCAGCTGAGGCAGGCCATGTTGCAAGTGCAGTTTAGGCAAGGGGGGGGGGCTTGAGGCTCCAGTCCACTCCCTCCCATTAATGGTGGTTCTACCCCCAGCCGTGTGTGCGCTCTCTCCCCTCTTCAGCACCTGCGGTGGGAGCCTAAAGTAGCCTTTGCAGCACAGCATCAGTCCAGCTTGTCGTGGTTGCCTCCTGCTATCCCTTTTAAAGCTCAGGGCAGCAGGGGGGGGGGGACCACAGACCCGCCCTTAGGCTGGGACCAGAGAGAAACCACAGAGGCTTCCTTTGGGTGTACATGCTGCCCCTTGTGGCGTAGGATACGCTTCCCTCGCTTGCTCCACCTCCACGCCATCTTCAGCAGTGCCTGCTTCCCACAACGGGCTTCATAGCTGTCAATGCCCCAGTATCGGCCCCCTCCTGCAATCTGGAGCACTGAGTGGATAATTTTGCTTGTCCTGCTGCCAGGGCCCTCTCCATCCCCACCTTGCATCAAGATAAACACTGGCCATTATTTGGGGGACTTCAGGGAATCTTAAAGCAGAAGTGGGCACACACCCCATGGCGTTGTAAGTGATCCTGGGACATGTGTGCACCACCCTTCGGATAGACCCCTCAGCTCGGCTGCGGCATCCTAAACAAATAGCTAATCCATCCAGCCCTCGGGTGGGGTGTAGAAGCAGGGTGTGGCTGGTAGGCTCAGCCTGCCATTTCTTCCTGAAGAAGAGTTCCCTCTAGCCACTGAGCAAAATTTATTTTATTTATTTATTTAAAGGATTTCTACCCCACCTTTCTCCCAACAGGGCAATCAAAGCGGCTTATGGTTAAAAATGCACTCCCCTCCGCAAAGTAGCGTTGTTCTCACACTCACTTGTGAGGTCACTCCTGCAGCCATGGCAGGCTACAAATAGCAGGCCATTGGGGTGCAGGGGAAATGTGGCCCAAAGAAAGCCCTCTCTTCAAAGCTCCCTAAGACAAGCGAGGGTGTGTGTGTGCTGCAGGGATAGCCCCAATCTTCAGCCCCTCCTCTAGGTGCAGCATGAATCTGCCCTGTGATCTTCACTCAGGGCCAGCAGCACCAGAGGGGACTGAGAGGAGCAGCACCCTGTGGAGCCCCCCACTCAGAAGACTTGATGGCTTTTAAGACACCGTTTCATCATATTCAGCCTGGTCTGGCCTTGCTCCTGATATGGGTCTTACTCTTGCTAAGTAGTGCTGTTTTCATGTTGGTTTTTAAAAAGAAAAACTGCTATAAGCTGCCTTGCTAACCCCTTTGAGGACAGACCTGCACAACAGACATGTTTTCAATAAAATCTATAAACATCTTGCTCAGGCCGAGAGTAGACAGGAGTGACTGGGGAAGTGGCTTAACTTCCCCCATGGCAGGTAGGTGCTCCCTAGCATCCCACTCCCAGCCTGACAGGACTAATTTATGTAAGGAGACAGGCTTTGGCTGGGAAGCTGCCCTCACAGCTTCAGTTGTGAAAATGCACTCGCTGCATGCTCAGAGACTGCTTCCTTAGGTGGTGAGATTGGCCTTTCCATCTTCTGTAGCAGTTAATCTTAAACCAAGAGCATTAGTGAAATCTGTAGTGGCGGGGGGATGAACACCTTCGGTGCATCAGGTAGTGATGTAACACTAGCAGCAAAACTCAGTTTCCAGCTGGGCTAGGCAGCTACCGATAGGTGGCAGAGGAGACCGGGGGGGGGGGGGTTGTAGTGCAAGAGGGCCCCTCCCTAGGCCTGAGGAGCCTGACTTTTCTGCTTGTATACTCCCAAAGGGACCTGTTCTGCTGAAGCAGCACAGAGATTGTGTTCATGGGGATTCTCTATGGTGCTTGAAGACCTTGAGGAGGCAGAACAGCGTTCTTTGGTCAGTTTCAGTGCTTTCAGCATAGGCTACCAGCCCTGCAGAAAGGATAGCCAAGCTGCAAGCACAGCTCTTAGGAAAGCCAAGGGGGTCCTGCCCAAAGAGGCACCAGGAAGTCTTGCGGACATGTTCCCAAGTGGCCCTTGCAAACCGAGATCACTTCCTAGCCACACTCAGGTTGTCGAGGGAGGGGTGTCCCCTGCAGCTGACCATGGGAAACAGAGGCATGGGGAAGGGGTGGCTGCACTGCTCACTTCCCTCCAAGAACACACACTGGACACGTTCCAAGTGAATTGCCAAATTTATTGGAATGTCTTCAGTTGGGTAGGTAGTAATCATCACTCTCCCCTCTGAGAAAGGTGAAAGAGAACAAAAGAGGAAAGAGACACGCTTAAGGGCACTTTTCCATTTCCATGTCAGAAAGGAGCTTGTCACTTCCAAGTGGTATATGCTCCACCTCTTCCAAGCCACAACACACACGTGCACATCCCAAAAGAAAAACGGGAGTCCAAACGAGAGATGCGGAGTAGAAAATGCAGCAACAAGCAATCGCAGCAGCAGCAGCAGCAGCATCTCACAAAGCTTGAGGCGGTGCAAAGGGGCAGCCTGGGAGGGGGCCCCCTTTGGCATCCTAGCTACATCCAACCACACTCAAGGCACAGGGACCTCCATCCCACACTTACTGCAGCGAGGGGAGCGCAAGTACTATGGCAGGGGAACGAGGCTTCCTTGAGCTGGGTGTGCCTGTCCAAAGGGTCAGCTAAAACGTGCCAAGAGCCATACCCAGTGACCAGTTTTCATCCTGCTTTGTCGAGGTGTGACTATCTTGAAGATTGTTACCCCCCCCCAACAACCATCACAAGTGTGCCTTCCTTTCCCCCTCTCCAGTAATTAAGAGCCAAAGTGCAACCTTTTGACAAGGCCAAGGTGCTCCTGGGCCCCAACCCAGCTCCTGCCTAAATTTCCAGCCTGTGGGGAAGAACTCTGTGTAATTCTGAAACTTACACAATGCATTTTGAACATTAGCTGGTTCCCAGAAAAGGTATTTCAGGGTGGGAGGCGGCAGCAGCCCTAGAGAATGAGGGCAGCAAGGTGCCTGCCCCATACACAGAAACATATTGACATGTTGGAAGGGAGCAGGGACAGAGACAACCATCAAGGAACTTAAGACTCACAGCCCAAGGTCAACACACAGTTGTTGTTCTGCACAAGCAACGCAGTGTCTTCCCCCACAGTTGGCTATGGGAGGGGAGGGGCACGGGGGTTTCATCTGCTTCCCTACCACACATAAACAGCACCCCTGAATGGCCTGGGGTGGGAGGGAAAGCAAGCCAGCACCCCTGAATGGCCTGGGGTGGGAGGGAAAGCAAGCCAGAACACTACCACCCCACCCCCCACCGTGAATGAGAAATAAAATGACTCAGGTATTATTACAGGCTGTGCTGGAAAGGGCTGCCGGGATCTCTTGCAAACACAAGGATCACAACCTGCAGGCTAGCCACCTGCTGAGGAAGGGGTTTGTGCTTTGCATGCAAAGGGTCAGGATCAGTCCTTGACAGCATCTCCAGGGCTGGGAACGACCCCACTTTGCTCTGAGCCAGTGTGGTGTGGGGGCTAAGAAGCCAACTTACCAGTCAGGACTGCCTCTGCCCTGATCTCATTGATGGGCCTCAGACAAGCCCCTCCCTCTCAGACTCAGTCTTCCCCATCTGCCATATGGGGCTAAGAATACTAACTTACCTTCCAGGGCGGGCTGTGGGAAGGACAATGTCAAGATTATACATGTGAAGCACTTTGCACTCTCAGAAAGCGTGATGCAGATGCCAAGTCACATTCTCCTGTCTGAAACCTTGGAGAAGCAACTGCCAGTCAACAGAAGCAACTGGTACCTCGGTGGGCCGATCTGGCAGAAGACAAGTTCGTACACCCCACAAACGTGCTGCTACACAAAGCCCCCTTTCCCTCCATGTCCTCCTGGATCAGGCAGGCCCTCAGAACTCATCGGCTCAGAATCTCAGCAAACGTATTCTCAAGTGAGGCATGGCTGCTGGCACCAGGCTCCGAGAGGCTTGTTGGCCAGTGCCCTGCCCAGAGCAGTCCCTCTAAAGAAAACACACAGAGGTTGGTGCTCCCAAGCCTGCCACTCCCCCCTCCCCTTTATGCTACACTCTGCAGTGACTATGTAGCATCCCAGTGCTAACTGAAGGCTCAGGACATTAGATGTGTTTCAAAACAAGCTCATAAAAAAAGATAGATGGTAAACTAACAGGTCACTGAACAAGGTTCAGAACAAAACCAGACACCTGCAGGCCCTCTGCCATATCCAGCCTCTGCTGACCCCGCAAGAAAAGGGAACCCACAGCCCAGGACCCTTGACAAGCTCTCACAGTACTATGACATGATGCAAAGGGGGGGGCTGCCCCCTCCAGCAGGACGCAGGCAAGAAGCAGCCCCCTGCATGGAAGTGGGTCTTACCCTTGAGGTCTATTCCGCTCACAGGAGGCAATAGCTAAGATGCTGCCTGGAAGGTTGTGGGAAGCACGGGGCGTGGGGGGGGGGACACCTCTCTCCACACATGCCGCATTCCTCACCAGATTCAGTCTCCCTGCAAGAGCACCTCCTGGTAGTTTCAGATGCCAATAACTCTCCCCTGGCCTGTTAGGAGGGGAAAAGGCAAACGACCCAGCTGCAGGGCAGGCCATAGCCGAGTCAGAGGGATGACCCTGGGCAGCCTTGTGTGCTTCCTCAGGGACTGGGGACTGAGGTCAAGTCAGTCTGGAGCTTTCCAAGGGCGAGGTGAAGTCGCACTATTGCCTATGGGCATGGGCAACGAGATACTCGGGCGGCCCTGCTGCCCCTGGCCTGAACTCTCTCCCTCCACCCCAGCACCACCAGCACTGGTCCCTCTGCCCGCGACAGGGGCCGGGTCATGCTCAAGTCCGCTTGGCATGCAGCATTTCGATCAGTAGGTTGTTGCAGGGCACCTCCCCACTCAGGTGCTTGTGGTAGAGATACTCCTCGGCCTGCATGCTGAGGGACCGGATGTCCGCCAGCCGGATCAGCAGCTGCCGGAATTTGTCCGTGGCATGGGGGTAGTGGCAAAGCGTGTACTCCAGTAGGGCTGCGTTGGCTCTCTCTTGGGCGTCTTTGACTAGGCTGGAATTTTCCAGGTACTTCACATCTGCAGCAAAACAAGAAAGAGGGACAGAGTGAGCCCACAGACCCTGTTGAGTCAATGCCTAAGGGTAGGGAGCTGATCTTGAAGCGGCGGTGCTCTCAGTGCAGCTTCTGCGCCAAAAGGCCCATACACCCAAGGAAGGGCAAAGTCCCACCCAGCAACTTAGGGCAGAAGGAAGAGTGTGCTATTGGCAGATACTGCAAAGTCACATGGGAAGAGAGCCCCAAAGAAGAAAGGGCGGAAGGCAGCAGAACAGAATGGGCTGACAAGCAGCAGCCAAGGGAGGGGTGAGTGGAAAGTAGGATGCCTGGGGGGGGGGGGCGGAGAGATGTAGCAGCCCCCAGGTCATGGAAACACCTCCCCCAGCCAACATGCTGTTGGCAGAAAATGGGGTGAATGGATCGAGGAGGGGGTGGTGTCCAAATTCTATCAGAATCTGCATTCTCTGAACTAGCTAAGCTGCCAAGTCAACTTGCAAGAGCCCCATTTCTTTGCACATCCCCAGAGCAGTTTATCTTCCCCTTTATGGCTAACAAATGACCTCCCGTTGATAAGCAGTAAAAACAAAACAGTTGTTTCTATTAAAGTGACACGCCATTGTTTCAGGTCAATTGCATTAAGGCTCAGTACACACATGGATACAACCCAGTCCAATCCGAACCACCCCGGGCCATACTGGGTGCCGGCTGGACGTGTCTGCAAGATATGCGACCCCCAAACTACATTGGTTGCCCCTTTCCCAGTCCTGAGCAACAATGGTGCATGCCAGTTTAAAACATGGGGGTGGGGGGTGCACCTTTTGATGATCCTGCAGCCAGCCCTTCCAAACATTTATGGCCAGGCAATGGCCTCCCCCACCCCCACCCCATGCATGTGCCCTGGGCATCCGCAGGGCCCAGAAGAGGTGCATTCACCTCCCCTGAGCAAACCGTCAGGGCACTGGATTGTGTTCCTCTCGTGAGTGGAAGAGAGATATCGGTTTAATCTACCCAGCTTTGCCAAAGTGGCAACACGGCTCAGCCGGCATGGAAACCTTTATCCCTGGTGCCTGGAGCCGCTTGGCAGAAGGTGACTGTTGTCAAAAGGGGGCTTTTGGAAACACAAGGCAGAGGCCCCCCCCCTTGGACACCTCGATGCGACTGGCAGATGTGAAAGTGCAATTCGCCCCGAGCTGCTGCCAGCCTGCCCGAGAAGGGGGGCACTTTCTCTCCACCATGTTTGGAAGTTGGGCAAAAGGATCACAGACCAGCACCACCATTGGCCGTGGCAGTGCAGGCAGGCCACTTGGGGTGGGGAGGCCCACGGTACCACAGAAGGGCTCCTCCTCCTCCATCCTCCCCCTTGGGGCAGCTGCATCAGCCTCGGTGGTGCGAAAGGAGGGGCTTCTTGGGAACCTCTGTGGCCTGACAAGGCTTCGTTCTTCTGGCCCATCTGCTGGCTGCCAGAAGCGCTTCTCCCCCCCTCCCACTTCCGACTCTGGACTTCCTCCTGGCCAAGTCACCCAGAGGGTTCCACGCCGCTGCACAAAAAGGCCTTTTGCCTTGTGTTGCAGAGTGTGTGCTCATTATCCCCGAGGCAAGTTCTTAATCCCTTTTCGTCGCCTTCAGGCTAAATCAGGCACACTGCGCAGGAGCAGAGCAGCTAAATCAGCTCTGCAAGAGCCCTGCTACGTACTTTGCACATTATTAACCATAACTAAGTGAGCTAACCCAAGAAAGAGAAGCTTTGCAAACAGATTCAGTCTTCCAAACAGTGAAGCGTACCGCGTATCCAGGGGCCTTGAGAAATGCTCCACATGATGCACCCCAGGGCGGTGCTCCTTCCTTGAGCCCGTAAGCTGACTGGCTGCAATGCTCTCCTGCTGGCTCATCTCGCTGGCCTTGGGGCCATGGGCCCTTTCGGGTGGGCCACACCACAAGGATGACCTGCACAGCAGGTGCGCCTTCCTCACTCCTGCCCTCAAAGAGCGTGGACAGCCCAGCAACATGATGCAGCAGGATCCTCTCCACCTCAAAGGACAAGTACAGGAAAAGCCACAGAGCCAGGCTGCTCCACCTGCTTGTCCCAGCTCTGTGAAACACGGGCGCTGGTGCATTCACACACACACACACACACACACACACAGGGCAGAGGACATGCTGCCTCCCACCACCAAGTCAGGGTCCATCTACCCTGACAAGCTGCTGCTTTCCAGCACAAGTTGGCTCTCTGCGCTTGGGATTAAGCCCAGGGCCTTCTGCATTCAAAGCAGCTCTCACCGAGTTATGGGCCCTCCCCCAACGGAACATGTGCGCAAGTCACAGGTTTGTGATCTCCAAGTTTTGGACCCCAAATTTCCCGCCTGTCACCTTAATTCAGCCACGGGTCATGTGACTGGAGGAGGGAACAAACACACACCCTACCCTATGTGAGGGTGCCTCTCAAGTCCCTTCAGAACAGGCTTCAAAATATCAGTCGGAGGGTCTCTCTCTCTCTCTCTCTCTCTCTCTCTCTCTCACACACACACACACACACACACACAGAGCAAGTTGGCATTGGGAGTGGCTAGTGCTGACTCCAGGCACTCTGACCGCACTCTATGCAGGCAGGCCCTGATGGCCCAAGGCCATGCAGAGGGCTTGCAGCCAGTCCCTGAGGCACCAAAGGAACTCCTCTTTGCTTCCAGAGCGCATCAGCCCTTAGCTGAGGATGAGGGGGACTACCCCCCCCTTGCAGTCAGCCATGTCATTATGAGATCTCTTTTTATCTCCGTACAATTGTGATTGTCATATTTAGAAAACACGCGTGCACGCAAACCCTCCTCCCCCCCCCCGAAGTTGCACTGCTAAATGTCAAACCTCCCCTCCCGCCCTGAGTTGGCTCCACAATAGCACGTTCCTTGTGATGCACTCACCTGGTTTGGAGACGAAACCTATTCACAGTTTAATTGAATATTTGAATAATCTTTTCATTCCTGCAAGGCATAAAGAATGTTGTCCAAATAACACAGGCTCGCTCCATTGAGAGCCGCAGCCGCAGCGGCGGTGGTGGCGGCGGCTGCAAAGACTGCGCCCTCCGACAAAGCAGCCCTTCGCACAGGCAGAGCTGCCGGGGACGATTTCTATGCCCTCAAGTGTTCTTCGCATTCAGGGCTCCTTTTGTTTGCCGGAGGCTTCTGATAAATTGCAACCGCTTAAGGGAATGCAGGCGCATAAAAGCCGCTCTTGCTCCCCTCCCCTGGAGTGGCTGCCGGGAGAATGGGAGTCAGGCAGGCGTGCGAGGGGTCAATCCATTAAGGCTCTATTAAGCCCTTCTGGAGAACAAAGCTAACCTGTGCTGTCCTCATAAATATTGCTATTTGGAGAAGCCCTAATTTTAATTAAACCTCTTTACCTGCTCAGGAGAGAAATCTCTTTCGGCTCAAATGGCAGGGCTCTTGTGCTTGCGTGTGCGTGTGTGCGTGCGGGCTCGCTCGGATTGTGCTGCCCTCGAGGGGTAACATGTGAACCTTCTCTCCTGAAAGGCAATTACGATCGGCACATCCAGCACGCAGCTGAGCCTGAGCAGGGCAAATGACTCCCAGCGGCACGACTGGGGGCAGGACGGCGGCAACAGGTAGCAGCAACATTTCCTTCACTGTTTTCACCATGGAGGAGGAAGAAAGAACTGCCACACAAGGGGCAAAAAGGCAGCAGAATAGCACTTCCCCATAGCAATGCCAGGGCTCCGGGGGACTACCTGGCCAAAGTCAGTGTGTGTTGCACTTCTTACGGAAACAGCTCCCTCAGTTCCCTGAGACTCAGCCCCTAATATGTGAGGTCAAAACAAAGACATGAGAGCCTCTGGGCACGTACAGAGTGTTTCTCTTTCAACAGTAACTAACCATGGCCTGTTCTACCAGGTGTACACCTCTATGTTGTTCCATATGATAATTCCCCCCCCCCAAAAAAATGTCCAGGGTAATGATGAGATTTAAACATGTAAAGTTTCCCACAAGAATGGGGCATGCAACAAGCAGGCTTAGGACATAACTGAGAGCAAGGTGCAGGGTGCAGTTCTGTGCAGAGACAGAAAAGGTGGAGAACGCAGTTGCCGTTCAAAATAAAGCACCTAGTCCTCATGAAAGTGAACATGCTGGGAAGCAGGTATGCAGTGCTGCTTCCCGCTCAGAAACCCAATGGACTGCTGACTATGGCTTTCAGCCACTGGGGGAGGAAGAAAAAAACGACTGCTTCTTGCCCATGACCAGCAGGAGAATGAAGTGTGCAAAACAGGAAAACACACAGGACAAACACGCTTCATTCGCCCAAATGGCTTTTCCTACAGAAGGCGCATGCAGACCCCTTCTCCCCCAACAAAGGAACACATTGACCCCGTCCCCACAGCTTCCACCACTGTCCTGAGTGGAGCAAGGCGTAGAAGGTATCCCTAGGATCAGGGCCGCCCCAAGACCTCCTGTTCCTCCCACCCTCCAATGTTCCAGCTCCACATTTCATCCCCTCTGTCCCTCTTTTCTTTTTCAAATCCGGGGAGTGGGTGGACAAAGATGGGCACCCCCACCAATCTGCTGCCTCGGGGATGGGCTGGCCCTGCACAGGACAACAGGAGCACGAGGGGCCAGGTCATTGCCTCACCTCCGGCTCTCGGGCTTGATCCTCTGCCCCTCCCCACACACACTTGGTGGGGCGCACTCCTGCCCGTGCAGGGTGCCACAGGCAAGACCACCCTACTTACTGTAGGCACCCTTGTGGGGGCCCAGTGACAGCTCCCTGCTTATGCGGCTGCAGAGGCAGCCTGACCCCTGCAGGCCCCTACGGCTCACCGGAACAGGCAGGGTGCATGGAGCTCAGCTCAGCCTCCTTCCCCCGCATCTATTATGTCTAGGTGAGAAGTGAATGTGTGAACTTCTCTGGGCCAGAAGCACAGCACAGGAAAGGCTAATCTGGAATAATTTGCAACTGCCAGCCACGGCATCATCGGCTGCCCTAAATTCCTCTGACGCAAATCTAGCCAGATAGTGCCTCCCCCCCCCCCAGACATGCTTGGCAAAGGCCCGACATCATCTGCTGCTTTTGGCCACAGTCACACAAGACAAAGCAGCTGCTCCTTTGGGGAATGCTGGTCTGGAGCGAGCAGCTGGCTGGGAACTCTCTGCCACTGGCTGCTGTGGGAACTCTCTGCCACTTGTTCACCCAAGTGGAGAGCTGGAATCTCTCTTCTGGAAGAGAAGAGCCCTTCCCCAAAGGCCAAGCATTGCACGCAACATTTCTGAGGTCACGAGGGAGAAGGCGAGCGAGCAAGAGGAACGTAATCAACATGTGCAATCATCAGGAACAGGACCAAGCCACCCTTGGGTCACAACATTCAGGGTGTGCAAAGCAAGGCCAGGAGCTGAAGAAGGCACCGGACACTCGCAACCTGCAGAAGCCTGGCCCAGGGGGGCCTGCAGCTGAAGGTCCCCCCAGAAGCCTGTGGGCCTCTTGTAGCTGGATGGTGCAGGAGGGGGGCGGGCCTCTGGCCCTCGTGTCGGCTACACCCAGTTCGGCTCAGTTGTAACCTAGTGGAGCTGGATGGCGGGGGGAAGTTGCAGTGCCCCCCCCCCTCTGAATCACATAAGAACATAAGAAGAGCCCTGGTAGGTCAGGCCAAAGGCCCATCTAGTCCAGCTTCCTGTGTCACACAGTGGCCCCACCAGATGCCTCAGGGAGCACACAGCCAACAAGATAACCTGTTTCCTGCTGCCACTCCCTTGCACCTGGCACAGAGAAAACCCACTTCTAAAACCAGGAGGTTGCTTATGGCTTGTAACCTGTGATGGTCTTTTCCTCCATGAATCTGTCCAAACCCTTTTTAAAGGCATCTAGGCCAGGTGCCATCACCACATCCTGTGGCAAGGAGTTCCACAGATGAATTACACGCTGGGTAAAGAAATATTTTCTTTTGTCCATTCTAACTTTCCCTCCACTCAATTTTAGTGCATGTCCCCTGGTTCTGGTGTTGTGCGAGAGGGAGAAGAATTTCCCTCTATCCACTCTCTCCATCCCATGCATAATTTTATACGTCTCAATCATGTCCCCCCTCAGGCGCCTTTTTTCTAGGCTGAAAAGCCCCAAACGCTGTAGCCTTTCCTCATAAGGGAGGTGCTCCAGCCCACAAATCATTCTGTCACCTGCTACCTGAAGCCAGGTCAGGCAGTTGGGGCAGAAGCCCATCCATGGTGGGCATGCAGAAGATCCCAGGGAGGCACTGCCAGTGGCGAGACAGTACCCAGCAAAATGGGCCGCGGCTCTCAGTTCTTGCACATGCCACCCTTGCCAGTCCCGTCCCCCCCCCCCCCCCCCACTTACCAAGACTGAAGAGAATGAGGAACTTCAGGCAGACAAACTCCTGCCGGTCCACCTGTAGCGAGTGCAAGTGAAGCACCAGCTCCTGCGCCCTCAGGACCAGGTTGTTCAGGATGGAGCCTGCCTGTGCGGCAACGGTTGACACGTCCACCTAGATAGGAGCAGGAAAAGACACGCCCTGTCACTGCACCAGCCCTTTCCCACAGGAGAGCGGTCCAGGCAGATACAGATGGACCCAAGGCACGAAACGGACATCTGCCCAGAGAAACCCCCTTCCCGTGACTCAATGTATACTCGGTCCCACCCACAGGGCCTCAGGTTTGGTTGCAGCAACACAGTCGCTGATTAATTTACAGAACTCATGGCCACAAGATGCAGCAATACTTAGTATTTTGTTAAACAGGGGAGCACATTCCCTGTCATTCTGCCATGACAGCCCAGAACAGGCCCCCCCCATGTCCAAGGACCCAATGGACAACTGGGGGCTTTCCAGACACTGCCGAGCAGCTTCCATGGACAAGAGCGGTACCCGCCTTGGTCTCATCCAGCATGGCAGTCCCTCAAAATACAGCGCAGCCTCATGCTGCGGAAGTCCCTTCTCCTTGGCTGGCCTGAGAAAACTGTGAACAAGCAGAGATCTACAAGCCACCCAGTCGCCGCCGCCGCCCATACCTCTTGGCCCGTCACCAGCAGGACGCTGTGCTCCTTGCCATACTGCACTTGCCGGAAGATGTGGTCAAACACCAGCAGCTCACTCCAGCAGTTCTGCAAGAGCTTCATCTGGTCCCCAACCTGGAAGGGGGGGAAGTGGCAATTGAGAAGCCCCCTCAAGGCAGTTCTGCTCAGCAACAGACACCCCATTGAAACACACACACCCCATTGAAAACACGAGGCCAATTGGGGTAGGGAGGAGCAGGAGCGGATGGAGGGAGGGGGGTCTTGGCGCCACCTGCAGTGGTCCGAGAGCCACGACATACTGGCAGCGTCTTGTGCACAAGCAAAGGGCTCATCGCTGAGTGGAGAGGCATGCAGAAGGTCCGGGCAGCACCTCCAGCGGGAAGGCCTGGAGAGATGAGCCACTCTTGGTGTGCATCTGTGGAGCTGCAGGAGCTCCCAGGCAGCCCACTTGCCAGAGGGGAGGGGCCCATCGCCAGAGTAGAAGAAAGCCAGGAAGGGCGTCAGTGTGGACCTTGGGGGTGGAAGCTGCTTCAGGCCCTGGAAAGACTGAGCTGCTCTTCCACAGCACCGCAGAGGAAGAGAAGGAGGTGCAGTGTCCCCATCAGTCCCTTCCCCCACCTCCGAGCAGGGGGCGCCTGAGGCTTCGGCAGCCCCCAGCTCACAAACCAGACTCTGCCCAAGGAAAGAAGGCGGCAGCAAGCATGCACAGAGGGTCAGCTGGCTCATCTCAGTGGCCCTCTCTGTCCTATCGGTGCTTGGGCACCTTCGATTGCCCCAGCCTCCCATGTGGAGCCGCATCCCCCACCTGGCAGCGGGAGAAGAGGGAGAATGCTCCGTTGTTTGCAGCACAAAGGGGCACTGTCTCCCGGGAAGCCGCCCTAGATACATTTGGCACTTTGGAAGAGAGTGTCCGTCCTCCTTCCACCCTGCAGGAATGTGGACTGGAGGAAGCCGGCCTGGGAGGCGAGAGCCCCCATTAACACACCCGGGTCGGGAAGAGCCCCTCACCCACAAGAACGATATGACTGAGGAGGAGTTGGGGATGCTGATCCTCCGAACCTGAACTGCAGGGGCAACAACTATGCTGCACGTGTGTGCTACTCAGTCCCCAGTTCAAACCTCGCCACCACATCATCTCGGGCCAATTCCCACTTGTAACCGGAGGAGGAGAGCATCCCAGCCTACCTGACTGGCCTGCTGTAATAGGGGTTCCTGAGACCACAGGGGACTTGCTCTGAACACGCCCCATAAAAACGCTGTCCGTGGGAATATTTGTTCCGTCATGGCATCACTCTGGGCCTGCAGAGGGAAGCTGCAGGTTTCCCAAAGGGGGGGGCAGCCACGCCCTGAGTAGCAGCAGGTGGTCAGAGCCCAGGAGGGGCAGAAGTGGAGCTGGGGAGGAAGTCCAGCAGGGCCGAGGGGGGGGCACCTATGAAGGAACATCACACGGTCTGTTGGACAGTTTGAAATGCTTCTCTCCATCTGGGGAACGAAACGGCACCACAGGAGACTGAGACTGTGTGGGGCCCCAATGGGCAACTGTGCTGTGGGGCTTGCATGCAGCACCCTCAGGCCTGAACGTTGCGCTAAGACATGGGAAACTGCTTTGTTAAAATTGGATAGGGAAACAGATACTGAAATGAATGGAACCGATAATCCATTAGTGTATTGGTCAGTTATTTATTAAGATTATAAAAAATGTATTAGCATTATTGCTATATGTATTGTTTATAGGTATAAGAAAATGATGTTAGAATGTTATGTTATGGTTATGGATTGTCATGGAATGTTAACTGAATAAATACCAATTAACAACAACAACGTTGCACTCTCTCCCTCTCCGGGGGGGGGGGGGGGCTACAGCCATTTCAATACCATGTGACCATGGGTGGGGTGGAGAGTCAAGGGCCATTTGCCATTCTGGTGTGTGAGGTGTCCTAAGAACAGTCCGTTGAATGGGGCCCTCCTACACCAATTCACCCGTCCCAGTGCAGATACACAGCCTACTGAAGGCTTGTTCAGGAGCTGACTGCCCCGATAAAAAGGACAGCTCATGTACGCCACACATAGTCTGCGGATGGGGGGGGCTACTCACTCCCCCCCCCAGCCCTCCTGCACACACACAGAGCAAGCAACAGGATTGATTCCAGAGGTTTGCAGCCAAACCAGAGAGAGGCTTGGACTGGGAATTCCCACCACCCTCCCCAGGCAGAGCAACTCATCAAGTCTAGTGCCCGGTTTTGCCAAGGGGAAGAGGCAGTAAGGCTTAACCCCCCTGTAGCATCCTGTTGACAGCATAAGAGAGGCCATAAGGCTGCTGCCTTGCAAAAGCCTGTGCTTGTTGCTAGCCCCCACCCCCAAGAGTTAGGGTTACACCGAGGAGTGGAAAATGAAAAGGAGCTGCAACCTGGGGCTCCTTTTGGGCGATGGGCCACTGGTCAATTTAACTCTGGCAAGGGGCCCCCCGGCCTCAGCACCTCCTTCCACAATCAACCCGACCAGTATTAGCAGACCAGAAGGAATGCCAGGTACAGTCAAGGACATCTGTGTGTCTGGGGGGGATTCTGCAGGAGCAAGTGCAGGGGCTTGGACTAACTCTTCTAATTTTAACATTTGAGGACTGCTTGATCGAGCATTTGGTTAGCTTCCCCAGGAAAGCCGAGTGCCTTCTTTTGCCTCTGTTGCTTTTTTCCTGGGGTAGGGACCCACGAGTTCTCAAACAGAGACCAACTGGCCTAGTAGTCTCTGGCGAGAGCCTTATTCAGACACCTTCGCTGGGCAAGAGGGGGACTGTCAATAGCAGTACTGCTGTTCTTTGCTGTCTATTTAACCAACATCTCGCAACAGCAGCAGCAGCAGCAGCAGCAGCAGCAGCAGCAACAAAGCACCTATTTTCCATCCCTGCACACAGCTGAGAAATGGCTTTCATGGCCCCAGTGCACATCCCTGGATGCCAGCCCCACACCCTGCTATGCTCCACCTAAATCCAGCAGACTCGGCAGCATCAGCACCTTCTGCACAATGGATAATGAGAACAACCCACCACCACGCCGGTGTCCGCAGCCATTGTGCGGACCACTTCTGATGGAAAGACAACAGATGTGGCCACGGGGATTCTAGACGGTTGCGATTCCCTGGTAGAGAGCAGGAGTAACACAATGCTCTTGGATCGGGAGCCTAAGCAGTGCTGGCCTTTCTGGGGGCTGCAGTGCAAAGAGAGAGCGAGAAGCTTCCCAGCTCAAGCTTGCTGCCTCCGCTGAAAATAATTTGGGGGACACCTTCCCCAGAGCCCGATTTGCAACCCCACCTTTGTTTATGCCTGTGCTGCCTTTCTCCTCCACCAGGGGGAGTCAAAGCAACTCACATATTCAACATAGAACAGAACCAAATTCCAAAAGCCCAGAAGTCGGCAGCCAGTTTCAAACCAAACCCTCAGCGCACATTCAAGTGGTGCTGGTACCAAACACTTTCACATTCTGGCAAAGACAGCCCTGGCAGGGGTGGTATTATGGACATCTCCAGCACTGCAGGGCGTTCCGCACAGGGAGGCTGCCACAGTAGAGAAGCTGTGCTCCAGCTGACCACCAAACGTGTTTCCATACACGAGGGCATGTGCAGAGAGGCTCTCCAGGGGATTGGTGAATCTCACATCTGCCACGCCTCCAGCAACAGAACAGGAGGTTGTCCGTTGCTGTCACCACTGCACAGATAAGAGACCAAGGCCGAGTGGGACAGAATTCAAATAAGGCCCACCATTGTGGCAGAGGTGGGGCCTCAACCTAGGCAACCCAGGCCACGATGCACCTCCGGGCCTGTTCCTGCCTCCTTCCTTCCTGGCACCAGCCAACAGCACTCAACTGGCCTTCCCACTTTCACCCACGGAGTGTCCGTCTCACACTTCCTGCAAACCGGACCACCACTGGCCTAGTTCTACAGCCTGGAGGTGCAAACCCGCCGCTGGGCAAAATAGTGTCGACTCTTCCAGGGCCGGGCTGTACCTTTCACGATTTCAAATGTTCTCTTGGGCAGCTCCGAGTCCTCATGGGATGGAGACCGAGCTGCCATCTTGTGTGCAGAGGGGTCCTAATCACAGGCACGCTGCAGACCTGTTAAGGCTGCCTGCATACGCTTCATCTACATGCCAGGAGGACTTGCTTGCCAGGCAGCATAGGAAGGAACGTGCCCCCTGTTAGCTCTGCTGGCATCAACATGAGTCCACATCGCTCTCCCTCCTTCCCACCCACTGCAAGCATAGTCTCTTTTCACTGTTTCTCTAGGATTCAAGCAGGTCTCCACCAGCAACAGTGCAAAGCATCCCTGGATGGCATCAGCCCAGTGTCATTTCAGCACCTGCCTCATCTTTACAGCCTGAAGACCAACACACTCCGGCCCCACCTTGCCACCAACCCAGCTCTCACCACCTGGGTTGCAGCTGCCACACTATCTCCAGCTTTCTGCAATCCCTTTTCCTCCCTCCCTTGCAGCCTCTTTTTCTCAGTCCCAGGCCTTACTCCAGCCTCTCTTTTCCATCTTTCCCTTATTGTGCCTCGCCTCCCCCCTCCCCATTTCTTACAAAAGTTGCACTTTTTGGCAACCTTTTATTGTTTGCACCTCCACTCTGAGCAGTTAAGAAAATCCACCAGTGCTCAAGGACATCACGACAGCTTAACCAGTGGTGAAAACGGGAAAGGCTTCAACAGTCTTTCAGCCCCCCCCCCCATGCACCCCACTGGATCTGAGCTGCACTTCCTGGCCATGTTTTCCCCACTGATCAAGAACCATACCAACACATAGCACTAGTCCAGTAGATCAGGAAGCCTAGTACAGTACATACTAATCAAAGCATCATCTCTTGGGGTGTGATGATCCATGGGTTCAAGCAGAGAACCCTGAACCTGGGGGGGGGGGTTTTTGCATTCAGAGGCACAAGCCAGGCTGCTCTTCAAAAAAGAAAGCTTCAATCCTATCCACAAACCAGAGGGAAAAGGACCATGGCGGGGGCTGCGCTGACCAGGTGGGCACCTGAAACTGACAATTAGCTCCCTGGCAATTACAGAGAGGGCGTCTTTCTGGCAGGCAGCCGAGCGTTACACGACCCAAAAATCCCCCTGGGCCTCTGACCTTTGGAGCACAGAGCCCCGAAGGACAGGCAGAAGCTCAAGAGCAGCTATTTAGAGGTGCAAATTGTCTGGAGACTGGGGTCACAGGGTCACTCGGAGCAGAGCTTGCTCCTTGCCTTGGCAAGGGGGCTCAGGACACGAGTAGGAAGAGGGAGGTTGCACCTCCCACCATCAGCTCCAGCCCAAGAGGACCGCTGGCTCCTGGGCAACTGGGAGGACTGGAGACAGGTCAGCTTGCGGAGCGCAGGTGGCTGGAGCACTGTGAGGAAGGCAGGGCTGCCAAGCAGGGAGGCAGCTGCAGAGCCCGGCTCCTGAACCCCGAGAGCGATCCATACTGGGGTCTGCAGCTCTCCTGCAAGAACGGGGTGCCTGCTGGTTTGGGTGGCCCTTTGGCAGCAGCTGCAGTGACCTGGGCAGGCCCTCTGACAGACAGAGCTTGCGGCCCAGAGTGCGAGTGTGTCTGTGAATCCTGTCTTTGGAGAGGCTGCTAGGAAGGCAACAATTGCAGGCGGAGGAGGCTGCGCAATTATTTGGTGAAGACTGGAGGTGTCACCTCGACAATCGAGAGCCCAAGAGACGGCAATCAGAGCCTTCACAAGCCGAAGGTGTTAACAGGCCAGGCCTCTTCTGATGCCACGTGAGGGACTTGCCCCAGAGACCACAGGAAGACAAGGGCTGGGCTAATTGCCTGCTCAGCAGCAGGGGAAGGTCTGCAGGTGTGGTCCAGTTGTTCCCCTAAACAGGCAAGGAAGACCCAAGGAAGAGCCCCAGTAGGACAGAGCAAGGAGGGGCCCCCAGGCCAGCACCCCCTTTCCCAAGGCTGCACAGGCAACAGAGCGTCCCTCCGCCAGTGGCGTTCCTATGACCACCACCACCCCGCGCCGGAAGTGACGTAATGGCAGCAGTCATCATCGAGCACTCAGAGGCGCAGGGCGGGTTGGTCGAACACAACGATGGCGCTCCTTGCTCGCCCCGGCGAACGGAACTATCTGCCCCGCCGCCGGCCACCATCGCACCCCCCACCCGCCTGGGCCCCGATCCCGGGGCCCACCACCCCAAGGCCCCCACCGCTGACGACGCCACTGCCCACCGCCCAGCAACCGGCCTGAATGTGCAGGCTCCTTTCAGACTGAGCTCCCACCTGCTCACCTGTTAATCTGTCTATGCCCCTGGCCAATGCACCTCGCATGGCAGCAAATGCTATCTGAGTGGTAACTCTCCTTCCCTTTTCCACGGAGGAGTGCGCCAGGTCTCCCAGCTCAGACCCCAAGACCCGGAGGGGGCAGCACAGGGGAAGAGCCTGGCGGGCATGGGGTGGAGCAGGACCCTCCTCATCTGGCTGAGCAGAACAAAGCCTTTGGTGTTGGCCCCTCAGCCCAAACTCCTGCAAGGCCTGGCAACCCTCCCTGGCCTGTCCCCACCTGTGCAGCTTCGGCCTGGCAACCCTCCCTGCTCTGCACCTCAGGGCAGCTCTGCCTGTCCCACCCCCTTATGCCCAGGGAGGATGTGGCCATGGAGGCAAAAGAGCTCCCACCCAGGCACTGGCGTCACTGGAGTGTGGTGGGGGGGGCGGGCCGCCAGGCAGTGACGCGCGCACCCCCGCGCGTGTCACCTCCGTGACGCGCGCCACCCTTCAGACGCTCCGAGGCCGGCCCGGGAGCCAGCCTCGGAGCGTCCGACCCCGTCGGCGCTCCAGGGCCTTCTGAAAGAAGGCCCACGCAGCGCGTTCATCCGGGTATTTACCGGATTTTCACGCATGAACAGAGACCGTTTTGAGGGCAAAAAGTCCGACTGGGTCAGACGCTCCGAGGCCGGCTCCCGGGCCGGCCTCGGAGCGTCCGGAGGGTGATGCGGGGGGGGGAGCCGCGTCGCCCCCCTGCATCGCCATGTCAGAGCGTCACTAGGGTGACGCGCGCCCCCTGCCCCAGGGTGACGCGCGTCCTGGTGACGCGCGTCCTAGTGACGCTACTGCACCCAGGCCACCTTGAGGAAAAGAGCACAAAGACCCATTGCACGTAGGTCTGACACACAGCCAGAGAAGGCAGAGGCACTGCAGAGCCAAGGGACAGTCCCAGTCTGCTCTGGTCAAGTGTTGCACCCAAATTTCTCCACAGAGCCTGGAAAGCTGCTCCAGAAGGTTTGAAGCATTAAGGAAGAGGGACTGGGGTTGAAGACTCCCCCCCCCTACACTGAGCAAGGAGCCACTGGCTTTGGGGGGCAACGGAGCGTTCCTAATCCCAGGTGTGGCCTTCACACGCTCTTCCCAGGGAGCAGCAGCTGGAGGCAAGCAGCCTGCAAGTTCTCTTGAACCTAGCTCACAACTTTGGGGTGCCACGACAGACCCATGGTTGGGGGGAGGAGGGCAGGCCCAGAAGCCTTTTCACTGAATGCCCTGTGTAGCTGCTGCAGAGTTCCCATCTGCCAAAAATGCTCTGGCACAGAGTCAGGAACAGGGGTCATGATGACCCAGCTCTGTGCCTGGCTACAGCCAGGCCAATCACAGCAGGGACGTGGAGAGCTGCAGATCCAGAAAGAAGCCACAGAAGAGAGGGGACAAGCTAGCAAGGGAGGCCAGGCAAGTGCGGGTGGTACCAGCTGGGTCACCTCTGACCAGTTCCTGAGCCCCAGGGTACAACTGGACAGGGGCTTCTGCGCCATGAGGGACTTTGAGCCCTGATTTTGAGGGTGGTGGCAGCAGAGGCCACCATGCCAGGGGGATATGGGCCCAGAGAGCAGCAACCACCATCCCTCTCCAGGCCTGGCCAACTCTCCTCCCTACTGGTCCCCTCCAGCCTGGTTATTTTAGAGTTGCTCTGCTATCTCTCTGCCCCTTCCATCACGACACCAACAATACGGAGCCCTGGCCGGCCGGCCAATCCCCGGTTTCTCCATCCAGACCTGGCTGGGCCTTCCACCGCTGTCTATGGGAGGAAAGGCCTCCTCAATCAATCCCTTTCAGAAGAACCAAGGTTCTTGGACTGGGCTTTGGGTTTCAGCATGGCCACGATAATTCCTATGGCACCAGAAAGCGTGGAACATTACATAGCCCAAGACAAGAGGTCTCTGCTCCGAGGAAGTTACAGTCTAAGGTCAGGCGCTGAGGGCGAGGGAGATAGAGGTGGATACAGGGTCACTTCAGCACCAGGTATATTCGGGAGTTTTCAGTGGCTGCCTGTGGGCTGTCATCTGTTGTTAGCCACCCCCGACTTCCAGGACCTAGAGAGCCAGAGCTGAAGACAAAGCTAAGAAGTGGAGGTGCCCAGTCTGACAAAGCAGGCTCCTCCCTTAGGCCCCCAGCAGCCGGCCATGCACCTCACAGGCATCTTTTGCTGGGAGTCAGAGCAACCCCCCCCCCTTTCCAGACACTGCCAGGAGTGTCTGCTTTTCCACCATTTCATATCTATTATAAAAGACACTGATGCTGACAGGCGAGTGGCCCGAAGCAGGGGCGGCAGCCCACCCCCCCGCCCAGACTTTCTGTCCCCGCAAATCTTCCCCAGAGCCTTGACACATCTCATCTCAGCTCACTTACTGCGGGTATTTATGGGTGTCGGCTCTGACCTCTTCCCCCTCAGCTCGCCTGCCCTCACTACGCACCTCCCTCCATAAACAAGTGGCCCCCCAAATCCCCCTCTGGCCTGGCTGCATTATTAGTCTTGCCTCCGAAGGCCAGCGGAGCCTGTAACTCTCAGGCGGGTGACACCGCAGGGACGGCGGCACATCACTCTTGCCGGCAGATTGGCAGGGCGGGCTCTCGTTTGTCCGCGCCCGACTGACAGAATTACTGGCCCTTAAATGAAACAATATATCTGAGAAGTTAAATCTGTTTCCAACCTGACTGCCCTGGGGCCGGGGGGGGGGGGTCAGGCTATCACGTGCGGCCCCATGTCAAGGGGCCAATTAGCCAGTGGAAGCTCAACACCACCACCACCCCGTCCTCCACAATTGGGATGGGTGGGAAACACAAGGGAGCGTGTCAGTGTCCCCCCCCCGGAGGGGGGGAGTGCTTGGCCTGGAAACGCGGAAGGGGGGTAACTCCTGCTAGCAGATCCCTCGGTTCCAAGTTCTGCTCACCCAGAATTGGCCGGGAAGGCATGCAGCTGACTGCTCTGCCTCCAATGCAGGACAGCCTTCATCCTCCCTTGGCTCAGACATCTTGACTGAGAATGAAACGGCACTGGAGAACAGGGTGCTGGAAACCTCTCTGTGGAATGAGGATCTGGCCCCACCTTGCCACCAACCCAGCTCTCACCACCTGGGTTGCAGCTGCCACACTATCTCCAGCTTTCTGCAGTCCCTTTTCCTCCCTCCCTTACAGCCTCTTTTTCTCAGTCCCAGGCCTTACTCCAGCCTCTCTTTTCCATCTTTCCCTTATTGTGCCTCCCCATCTCTTTTCTGGTGGCTGTTTGCTGGTGGTGTTCTGCATCTTTTTTAGATTGTGAGCCCTTTTGGGACAGGGAGCCATTTAATCATTTGATTTTGTCTGTAAACTGCTTTGTGAATTTTTTGTTGAAAAGCGGTATATTATTATTATTATCATTATCATTATCATTATCATTATCATTATCATTATCAATAATAATAATAATAATAATAATAATAATAATAATAATAATAATAATAATAATAATAATAATAATAAAGTTGCACTTTTTGGCAACCTTTTATTGTTTGCACCTCCACTCTGAGCAGTTAAGAAAATCCACCAGTGCTCAAAGACATCACGACAGCTTAACCAGTGGGGAAAACGGGAAAGGCTTCAACAGTCTTTCAGCCCCCCCCCATGCACCCCACTGGATCTGAGCTGCACTTCCTGGCCCCACTGATCAAGAACCATACCTCTCTCGCTCGCTGATCTTCCAAACAAGCCAGGAAGATGAAACACAAGGGAAAACATTTGCTGCCTCACTCAGGCCCTTTCCATTCCCCAAGAGGGCAAACCTGGAGCGCTCTTCTTCTGCTTATTTTCACCAAACACTAATACAGGACAATTCATGCCACTACATCTGAATCTTCAGGCTGCTTTGTTGGAAAATTTACTTTCCATCCACCTCCAGTTTCCAAACTGGGGTGTCTCAGGCCGGGCATGGTTTGAGAGCGTACCTGAAACCTGACTGAAGCAGGTAAGCAGGTCCCTAGTCCTGGAACCAGCGAGTTCCATGATGGAAGGGAGGTGAGAGTATATAACAGGAGGGGGGAATCCTCTTTGGAAAACACTAGAGCAGCTTCTGCATTGGGTGAGATTTAGCAAAGACTGCTAAAGGCACCAGTTGTCAACTTTTAACAAGAAGGACACCCTCTCTCTCTCTCTCTCTCACTCACACACACACACACACACACACACACACACACACACACACACACACACACACACACACACACACAAGAAAAGCCTTCTGATCCAATCTGACAAGTTCCAGGGCCAGCCCCCAGCCAGGACCCCTTCTGCCCACTACTGACTTCCATCCAATTGTGTGTGTGGGGGGGGGGGGTTGCTTTATGCCCTGTTCTGTTTCCTATAAAATCCCCAGTTATTGCGCAGGCTACCCATCTCCTTTGATGCTGCAGGGAGGGATGCGAGAGGCAGGGAGAGAACTCAGCAGCTCGACCAGGCTAGCCAAAGGCTGTTACTTGCCGCCTCAAGTGCATGGAAAAGCCACTCTCCCCAAAAGAGATCCAGAGGCCACACGTGGAACTTGCTGCCACAAGGATAGCCACTAATGTAAATGGCCCGTAAAGCAATAAGACAGATCCTGGAGGTGGGACAATCAGCCACAGGAACCAAGGCTGCAATCCTATACATGCCTCCCTGGGAGTAAGCCCCACTGAACACAATGAGACTTACTTCTGAGTAGACACACACGTACAGAGGCAGGATATCCTTGAGAACCAGATGCTGGGAACATGCCACAGGACAAAGCATCTGGACAGGAGTTCTGGGTTCGAGTTCTCCCTTGCCACAAATTCAGTGTGTAACCTGGGATAAGAAGGTTTCATGTACATCACCTTCTTCTCTGTAACTCTCTGAGATCCTTCAGGTGGTCAATTCAGCCAAGATCACTCAGTGGAGAGGGACTGGAGCCTGGGTCTCTCAGATCCAAGCCCACCCAATCTCAGCCCACATTCACAGAAACACCTCTGGTGCCCAGATGGCCCTCAGCCAACTATTTCTCATCCACATATGCAAAGCAGAGAGAGAGAGGCATCAGCCCTGTCCCTCCCCAACAACCTACGTCTCCTGCCTTCCTCAACAGGCCAAAACTGCAATCCAATGAGCTCGGCAGGGCTCCGTGCCCCCCCCATTTACAGCCTTGATCTGCGCACAGAGCTGCCGCTAGCTTGGCCTGCCGTAATTCTTCTGTGCGGCAGATTTCAATTAGGACTCTGGCTCTGAGCGCCAGTCAGTGGCTGCAGCAACACCTGGGTCCTGTTGGAGGGGGCAGGAGAGAGACTTTCAATCTGTCTCCCTCGCTGACAAGCGGCTCACTTGTGCCCACCAGGGAGGAAAGCTGCACCCACCCAGGAAACCATCCTAACAGTGTGCTGACCCTTAGAAAGTATGGGGGAGGTTTGAACCCTACAGATACAGGGAAGCCCTTCTGCCCCTCAAAGGAGAGGCAAGACACAAGGGAGGGGTACTGCCAGCTGTGCTACAGCCAGCTGCTGCTCCCCCCCACCACAACAGGCGGGGGTGCAGCAGGGACTTCTGTGGGGGTGCAGGAGTGGCCCCCACCCATCTCACCAGTCCCTTCTCCCTCCTCCTGCTGGATCCGGACAAGAGGCTGGGCTTTGCACTGCTGCTCGCCAAGAAGCCAGAGTTTTCAGACCTGCCAGCATGCTGCCACCCGCCATGCCATGCAGAGGGAGCAAGTGCCCCAAATGTGAGCCTCCCAGCCTGGCTGGCAGTGCCCCTTCTCCAGCAGGCCCATGCCTGGGGCTTGATGGGTAAAAGGAGCAGCAGGTGAGAGCCAGTGCCGGCAGCTGGCACTCTGTCCATGCCCAGAGACTCCCCTTCACCTGCTTACCTCCAGCTCCTTGAAGAAGACGCAGCTGCGTGCCCACTCAACGATGGCGAAGAGTGTCTGGTCTGCCATCTTGCACATAAGGCCAAAGGCACTGAGCTTGTCTGGTCGGCCCTTGCCTTGCTCCAGCTGCAGGCAGGCCAGGATGCGGCCCTTGACGTGCGCCTCGTCGGGCTCCAGCTGCAGCAGCTTCACGATGAGGTCCGGGAGGTCCGGGGCAGCGGTAGGTGGTGAGCTGCCACCACCGGGGTAAGTCTCCGGGTAGGGGTAGGCGGGGGCAGCCTCGTGTGGGTGGCCATAGGGCTCCGGATACTCGGACTTGATGGCGCGGCTGGCAAAGGGTGGCGGCGGCGGGTAGTGGTAGCCATGGGCGGGCAGCGGCAGGCCTAGGCTGGGCGTGCCGTAGGGGTTGCGTTCGTAGTCAACAGGCGTCATGGCGGTGGCTGTGCTGGGTGGCGGCAGCCCCTTGGCCAGGCTGTGCAGCGCCGCAGCTGGCAAGCCATAGTCCGCCTGCGAGGGCGCTGTGGCTAGAGTCATGGCAGGGGGTGCGGCAGTGGTGGCTGCAGTGGGTGGCACACTCTCCAGCTTGAAGCCGTTGGCCCGGATCAGGGCCTTCTTCTGCTGCTTCAAGGCCCGGTCGCGTTTGTACATCGGGCCAAACTTATTCCGGCCACCTCGCATGCGATCGGCACGCACGGCTGGAGAAAGAGAGCGAAAAAGTGGGGGGTCAGGGGCAGAGGGCCCTCCGCCCAGCTCCTGACAGGCGCCCAGGAAGGCGGAGGGACTGCTCGGGCTGGCTGACTGGCTGCCTTTTTCCTGGGGGTGCTGCACAATCCCCCCTCCCCTTTCGTGGGCTGCTGGGAGTTCCAGCCACAGCAATATTCCTGAGAGGGGGGGGGTGACCTTTGGATTCAGTCCCAGCCTCCCCACCTCCTTCAGCATGGGAACGGAAGAAGTGCTTCTGCCCGCTCTGCTCGAGGTCAATCCCTGGCAGCATCTCCAGCCAGGGCAAGGAAACCACCCTGGAGAGCTGCTGTCAAACAGAGCAGAGGACCCCAAGCTAGGCTGGGGGTGGAGGCAGTTGCAGATGCATTTTCTGAAGAGGTGTGCTCCTAGAACTTGACCAGTCAGGGGGATTTGCTGGAACAGAATATATTTGACATGGAGCCGGGTTCAAGTTCTACCTTGTCTTGGACAAGTCACCCTTTCCAGCAGCACACTCTGGTATGCCCATTGGGGCCTTAAGGTCCCACACTCACCTTTCTGGGTGGCAAGAGTCCTCTAAGCCTACAACTCCACCATGTTTTAAGCCACAGCGATGCCTTTCCGGCTTGCTATTCACCCTCTGCTACCGTTATTCTCCCATGCACGCTGCTCCAGGAGAGAGAGGGCCAGCCTGTGCCTCTAGTCAGCCCAGGACCGCTGGCAGCACAGCACGCTCCGCTTGCCATTCCCAGCAGATTAGCCGCCCTCTCTTGCCTGTTGCTGCTCAGTCTACACACGCTGCATCTCTAGCGTTTCAAGAGCAGCTGGTGTCAACACCCCCTTGTTCCCCAAATCAATAATTCCAGTCCTCGTTTTGTGCTCTGCTCTTGAAGAATCTCTTTAGAAGCATCAGATCCAATTGTTCTGCCCAGTAAATACTAATCGCCAGCAAAAGGGAGGCTCCAGTTTCACCACACAAAGCAGCCAGCCGGACTGGGGAGCACCATTCCCCCCCCTCCAGAAACAGCCACCCTCGTCTCTCTGATTGGATGCAGATCCCTGGATAGGGGCCAAACCTAACTCCAGCACAAGTCCCAGGGCTCAGGCTCTCTGACCCCATGCCCTGCTGCCCAGTTCCACTCCCTGTGGAAGCCGAGCACAATGCCAAAGAGAAAGTGCCTCTGAGGGTGTGCCGAGTGCTGTCTGATTAATGCACACTTCCCAGCTCTGGGGGACACAGAGAAAGGGGCTAGTGCTCAGTGGGAGAGAACACCCACTTTGCACACAGAATGTATCTTCTGTATGCAAAGCATTTCAGCTCCAATGAAAAGATTTCCCAGGCAGCAGGGCTGGGGCAGGGGAGAGCTGCTGCCAGGCAGCGCAGACAATGCTGTGCTCTGACACCTAGAAGGCAGCTTCATCTGGCATCCAAGGCAAGGCTGGGGATAAGCACCAGCCTGCTCCCTCCCCCTCAGCTTTCACACGGCTGGCTGCTGCACCTGGGAACCGCAGGGCAGCTGGAGGAAAAGGTGGAGAGAAATCAAAGGAAGGGGGGGATGCCCGAGGAAGGGTCCATACAGCCAGGTGCTGAGCCGGCAAGCCAGGGACTCTACTTCAAGCAGAATGCCAGCATGTTGCTGACTCTGGAGCCAGAGCACACTAGGAAGCAGAACTGAGTCAAGAATGTCCATATGTGACAAGTGCTTGGAGGGGAGGGGACGCAGCCCTGGAGCCCGTGACGTCAGTCATAGAAAATGTGCCTCTGAACACATACAGAGTACGGTTTCCTAATCACCAACACCGGTGTAGCACAGCATACCAGCAAACAGGTTCAGAATACAGGTCAAGCGTTTCTATGTTGGTTACTGAAATAATTGCCTGCTCTTCCTCCTTCCTCTTGTGCCAATTCCTAGAATGTAAACCCCTCGGTGGTAGGGACCTTCCCCCCCCCTCCCCCCGGTCAAGCACCACCATGTACATGAGCGGCACTATTTAAATAAACCACACAAAATATGTAACGAGCCCAAACACCTCTTTTTCAAAGCGCTGAGCCACCCCACACTCTCAGCCCTGGACAGCCCAGAGGAGCAGCAGCTGTTGCTGCAGGCAGACCTCTGGACTGCACAGCCTGCCCCCTTCCTTTCCTTCCTGCAAAGGAATCCGCTTTCACTTTCAGTTGTTCAAGGACAAAGGATCCAACAGCAGCTGAGGCTCCTCCTGCACAGCAAGGCAAAGCAAGCTCTCCCCCCATCATGTCTTTTTTAAGAAACGTTTTTGAATCCCTTTCTTGTGTGGCTGGCCATCGATTTCTTCTTATTCAGAAGCAAACAGCCCTGAGCTCGCTCACCACCTCGGGACAAGGACAGGAGTGGCTTCATATATCTGAACTGAAATGGTTGTGATGTTGCTTTATGTCCAAAGCCCAATTCATTTTTATTAACCAATTATTAGGCGGCAGTGCCCCTCCTCCAACGTGTACCCAACAGGCATGCACCTAAAAGCTGCGGTCATCTGGCAGGGGTGAAAAGGGGACCTTTGTGCATGGGCAACAGTATGCCCTGGTCATTATTTTGCTACTCCGAGGCTGGTTGTTCCTATCTAACTGAATCCTAATCAGTATTAAACATCACATCACCTGCGCTCAGATACGCAGCAAAAGCACAAGCAGTTGCCTATGTGTGCAGGTCCAAGGCAGCAACTCAAAAGCCAGAACAAGTGGGAGGTGTTTTCACAGGCTGCTGCTGCTGCTACTGCTCCGTTTTCCCCCTTTGCTTTGCCACCGATGGGCAGACAGAAGCTGCTCATGTGGCAGAGGAAAGAAACGGAGCAGAGACCTGTTTTGCATAATAAGGGTCTACATCATACGGTATCCTCTGAAGAGCCAAAGGAAATGCTTCTAGGGCTGCAGTCCTGTACACACTTACCCAAGAGTAAGCCCCGTTAAACTGAGTGGGACTTGCTCCTGAGTAAACATGCACAGGCTTGCCCTGCAAGCCACCCAAGACCGCTACTGGATGGACTATGGGAGGCAGGTGGACCCCTGAGCTGACCCCGCTGCAGGGCACACACCTGAGTCTGAAAAGGGGGTGGCTGGGGCCTATCGCACCCCCTCTCACCCACCTTCCAGCCGCATACCCACTGCCAGGCACTTCTGGAAGCGGCAGAAGGGGCACCTCTTGCGCTGCGTCTTGTCGATCTTGCAGTTCTGGCTCTCGGTGCAAGTGTAATGTTTGTTGTTCTGCACCGTCCTCTTGAAGAAGCCCTGCGGAGGAGACAAGGGAGCAGCTGAGGGTGCTAGCCTGCCCCCCCCCCCCCCCGCGGCTCTGGGACAGACCCGAGGCATGGAGACGGGGCAGTGTCAAGCACACAGAAAAAGACTCTGCATTAGATGTACCTCACTCCGGGATCAGATCTCCACCTCAGAGACACTGCCCTTCAACACAGACAGAATCCGCTTTTCTCTCCCCACTTCTTCAGTGCAGCCCCCTCCACCATGCACAGGGCAGTGGAAATACTCAATGGACTCCTCTGAGCATGGGAAGAGTGCACTATTCCTCTCCCATCCCTTGTAGTTTCTCCTCACTACAAGCCACACACACTTGGGGACTGGGCTGCAGACAGGCTCTTGGAAGACAGGCTTCAAACCCCCCCCCCTTTTGTTCTCATCTTCACATTAATTCAGGGGCTGAATTGCCTTTGCTACTTTGGCAGAGAGAAATGGGATAAAAATTAAATTCAGGAAGACACATGTCAAGAGAAATGGGGGGGGGGCTCAAATATGGGTCCCCATCTGGCAAGCTAAGGAGCCCTGGCCTTCCTTAGAGGGACACAAAGGTATCTCCCCCCATTTCCAGCCTCCACATTTGCTGCTGGAGTGAGAAGATCTCTGTCCCCCCCATATGTTAACTGCAATCTCAGCAAGAATATTTGATGGGGGGGGGGTGCATTTTGAAAGCCTGGATCCAGAAAGGCAGGAGACTGGTTTGCAAGGAAAGGGAGCCTGGATTAGGTCCCTTTCTGGACCCTCCCAGAGAAAGAGACCCACAGGGCAGGCGAGGGAACACACAGTCAATTCCATTTTGAATTATTGGGGGGGGGCAGGCGTGCTTGCTTTGCAGCTGTGACACCTAATAACTGCCCCCCCTTCTTGGAGCAAGACATAAAATGAAATCTACACAGGTAAGGAGGTGAGATTTCAGGGTTCAAGCAGTCTCCTTGCTTTAGACACAGGTATTTCTCCTGTAAAAGCCGTGCAGGTTTTTATGCTGCCCCCCCCCCCCAAGCAGCCTGGGAGAGCTAGCCCCTTCGGCTCCCTGCCACTGGAGAGCTCCTTTCGTTTTGGGCTGTCGTGGAGGAGGCCAGAGCGAGAGACGGGGGACCAGCGACCCACTGGGGTCGCTTTTTCGTTTTTTTTCCTAAACTCTCTCTCAGCCCCTCCACACGAGGGTGAAGCCCCAACACCCTTTCTGGAGGCAGGAAACGAAAACGCAGCAGCCCGCCCCCCCCATGGGAAAAGCCCCTGCCCACAGAGCGCCAGGAAGCGTCGCTTTTTTCGGGCTGGTTCAGTCGCTCCCCGGGACCGATCCTCAGACCTTAAGTCGTTTGAGTGAAAGCTGCGTTGTGTGTCAGCTTTTCGCTCCAGCAAAGTCGTGTCAGCAGCGCCGGGAAAGGATCTTGCCCTTCCGCATCGGAGTGACATCGAATTCACGGGTTAGGAGAGCCTGGAGGACTCGTTCCAGCACACACCGCCCGGAACGCGAAGACGACCCTCAAATCTGGCCGAGAATGGAGGCGGCGGCTTTTCTGCTTCCCGATTCCGCCGCGGCCTTTTTATAGACACGAAGTGACAACAGATAACGGATTCCTGATCAACAAAAGCCAGATGAATTGGGGGACCCCCTGAAGCATTCACACACAGGAATCCCCAGCCAGGGAACTGGAAGACAGCGCGGACGTGCTAGGACCGTCTCCCCGTGGCGGGTGGAAGGCGAAGCCACAGGCTTCGGGCCCTTCCTTCTTGTGAGCCCCGTTCCCCGACAGAGTCCCGATTGGGGTTTGCCCTGAAGGCGAACCAGGTCAAGGACTAGATTCGGTTTACGAGCACGGGGGCCGCTAAGCGAGGGCGGCGACGCGGCTCTTCCCTGTCTACATGCACAGTATTGAAGCGCCGCCGCGCCGCCTCGGGCGATCCAGGCAAGTTCCTCTGTCTCCTTGTCTTCGGCCGTCCAATTTTGCCTCGCCCCGGCCCATGGGTCCCTCCGGCGCTCTTCTCCGTGGCGGCGGCCCCAATGCAGAGGCGGCTGTGGCGGCGCTCCTAGTCACTGAGGAAGCCTGCCCCGGGCCCTCCTCCACCCCACTCCCCAGGCCCTCGGGGGTCCGGTCCCCGCTGCCCACGGCCCGCTCTTACCTTGCAACTCTCGCAGGTGAGGAGCCCGTAGTGGTAGCCGGATACCTTGTCCCCACAGACAGGGCACAGCTCGTCCAGATCCTCGTCGTAGGAATAATCCATCACGTCTGCCGGGCCTGCGGGAAGGAAGAGATCCAAGCAGCAGCGCCTCGCACCTGGGTACCCACCTCCGGTGGCGGGGGCGGCCGGCCGCCGGCGCACAACCAGCGACTGACTGTCCGACCCGCCGATCCACCGTCGGGCACGGGAGGGAGGGGCTGCGGCCGGCAGCCGCCTTTATAGCGCCGGGCGGGGGGGGTGCGTGAGTGGTCGCGCTGTTGCGGGAGCGCGGCGGGGGGGACTAGAAGCGCGGGAGCTCCGCCGAGGAGGGAGGCAGCCGGGGCCCAGAGGGCTCTAGGTGCCGCGGGGTGGGGCCGCGCCTGTCAGAGGCAGACCCCCCACCCAATGGGGCAGCGCTCCTCCCCCCACAGCCAGCCTTCCAGGAGCTCTAGGCCTCCGCTCCCCCCGTCAGCCCGCCTCCTCGGAAGGCAGAAGCGCTTCTGTTCGGAAAGCCCCGACGTGGCGCACCGGCTGCCGCCCAAAGCCGGCAGCAACGGGCGGCAGAAGCATAGGCGACTAGCAACTCCTGGTGCCCTTCGACGGCTCTTGTCCTCCCCCCTTCTTCCCTACACTCCTGAGCTCAAAGCCGCCTCAACACAGCGAGGCAGCTCGATATGGCACAGCTTCCCCGCCACCCCGGGGAGACCGAAACTGCCGGCGGTAGTGGAGGCGGGTTCTGCGCTCCAGCCTTTCGTGCAGAAAAAGACCGCCTGGGGGTTACGTGCGCGCATCAGCCACGGCGGGGCGCTCCCCTTTGGCCTTCCGCGCGGAAGTGTCTCTCCCCAATCCTGACCTGGCTGCACGCTCTGGCTAGCCCAGGACGACGGGGATCGGGGCGGAAGCCACCGCCGGGCCTGGCACTTCCCAGTTCAGCCAACCCTCCAGAGTCCCGCTCAGGCCCTGGCCGCCACCGCCAGGCTCCCCGTTTGCAACGGAATCCCCGCTGCCTCTCCAGTCGGGATTCGGAGAAAACGAAATCCCGTCCTTATCGCACGGAGAAGCCCAGCCAGTCTGGCCCTCTGCCTCGGCCGACCCGGAATGGTGGGAACGCGCCCGCCCTTCTCTCGCGTTTTCTCTGCCATCAAGAGCAACACAAGATTACTTTGTATCTGAACGATCGCTTCAGTTCTCCAGGCACGCGTTTCAAGGGCAAGCGCCCGCCCGGGGCTCCCGGCCTCTCCGAAAGTCAGAGGCACGCCCATTAATTGCGATCCTGTTAACCGGCTGTCTGATCGGCCTCCCCTTTGTGCCGACGTGGGAGGGGGACTCGCTTGCGAGACTATTTCTCGCGTCTCCCTTCGAAGCCGCCTGGAGCGTTTCGCCGGCTGCCAAGGCGGAACACAAAGTCTCTACAAGGAATCTGCCCCGTTCGTTTGTAGGAAAACGCGACGGACAAACCAGCCGCAACATGTCAAAACGTTGTTTCCCCGGCCCTTTCTTCCTTGCATCTCCTTCCCCCAAGTGATGCGGGGCTGGGGGGGCGGCGGCGGAAGAAAACAACTCATCACCCGCAGGCGGGAGGGTAGCGCAAGGACGGAAGCCTCTCTGTTCTGGGCATGGGTGCAGTGCAGCAAGGACCGTCGTTGGCTCGGAGTCCGGTGGCGAGGTCCGACTGGGCACGTGCGCGCAACTGTACCCGCCCCATAGCTGGGGAGAAGGGCGGGGAAAGGGACTGTGGGTAGGGGCGAGGGAGCACCATCCTTTCCGCGCCACTTTCGAAAGTGAGATTCGCCTCTACGACTAGGCAAGTTGGCCTCTGCACGTGTCGCAGAAGAAAGTGAGAGGGTGGACTGTACCACTTTGGTAGGCACTAGGCAGGCGATGATGAGGCCAGAGTTGGGGGTCTTCTCTGCAAATAAAAACTAAGGCAAACTAAAGGGAAGGGAAACTGGTGCTAGCTCCTCGGTTTGAGTTTCCTCATTCCACGGAATCCATTTGGACCGTTTGAGGAGGTAACCCGCCCCTTGGAGTGGTACAGCCCACACTTCGGACCCCCCCCTTCCCACTGCCCGTGGTGCGCGCTGGGGCTGCGGGGTTCTGGACCGGTTCAGTTCGGGCAGCAGGCGGGGGAGTCCTGCTCTGGAAGGCATTCCGGCGTGGTGGAACTGACACGTGTAGTGCAGAGGCCTCGCTCAGAGGTGCTGTTTTCGGCCTGCCGTGCGAGGAGTCCCTTTTTTCGCACGGGGAGGACTCTAGAGTCTAAAGTATACGACACACAAGTGGACCCCAGAATCGGGGCCCCTCAGCTGTGCCCCCAGCGAGCGCTTTTCGTCCCTCAGGCGCGGCTGGCTGAGGCGCGTGCCGAAGGAGCGGCGCGGTCAAGAGGAGACCTTCGGGGGCGGCCGGGCCTCCGCTCGTTGCCTCGGCCTGAGAGGACCCCCGGCTCGGGCGCTTCAGATGCAGGACGCCAGGTAGAGCGGGGCAGGGGAGGGAGGAAGCCGCATCCCCGGCGGGAGCCCTGCGCGACCCGGGGGATGCTGCGCTCCACAGGACAGGCCCGGGAGCGGCTTCCTGCTTGGCAGGGGCCGGGAAGCAGGAAGCGGCGGCGGCCTCCTGCTGCAACCCGCCGGACGGGTCCTTTCGCCCGTGGCCAGGAATAGCAGCCAGCCTTGAGAGGGAAATGGCGGCTCCCGGCCAACCAAGCAGGACTGCAGGCCCCGAGACTCGGAGTCCCGACCGGCGGCGCCTCGTCCCGCAGGAGGCAGGCAAGCACCAGGGCTCCACCCTCTCTTTCAACCCTTCTGGGGGGCCAGTGCCTGAGCAATGCAATAACGGGCGGCCAGTACTGAGCACGCCAAGAGTGCCTCTGAGCATACGCGGGGTGTCTTCTCTGCCCGGCTGCACGCAGTGAAGGGAAAGGGAGCCAGGCGAAGGAAGCAGCCCCAGTGTTCTCCAGTGTTCTTAAAATGGCTCTGCGTCTCCTGGCAGGCTCTCGGCAGCCACCATTCCGCGACTTAATAACTGGAGGACAGGCTCTGCTGAGGAATTTGCTTGGAGTGCTGGGGAAACGTGTGCAGTAAGACAGAAGGGTCCTCTATGCAGACGACCCTTTCCGCCATCCCTGAGTGAGGAACCACAGCCAGCCCTGGGAGTACGGGGTGGTACCTGCCCACTGTGCCCAGCACCCTAAGGAAAACAAAAACCTTGCATTTTGTTGGAACACCTACTCACAGGGCAGGCAGTGGCTAATGTCTTTTCTCCAAAGGGGAAGAGGGGAGATGGACGCTTGTCTACATGGCAGTGCTGCCCCCTCCCCTCCCTGCTGCTGACCTGGATGCCCAGATTCCTAATCCCAGACTGGTTTACTTTAATATGCTTATTCTGCATTTTTTCCCTGTTAAGTTTACCCCAAACAGTTCCCAGTCCTGTCAAACAACAAAAAACTATTTCAGTCTATATAACAAAAAAAACTGTTTCTTGGGGTATGGAGGAGAGGGCTAGTGGCTCTCTGAGGAGGGGGGGGGAGACATGCCACACGGTCCCAGAGTTGGGGCTTTCTCTCCCATTGAGAGACCATAGGTGGGGTGCATAAGAAGCACCCCAACCAGAAGAGTCAACAAAGACCCACCCAAATATGTAGGGAAAGGACCTCATGCTGGGCTTGGTTAGGAGGATGGATGGGAGAACAGAGTTTCATTCGAAGCCATTGTGCCCTAAACAGAGATGCGCTCAGTGGCTACAAGCACACTGGGACCCTGGGAGCCCAGAGGGGGAAGCCTGGTGGTTGGTGGCCAGAGTGGCCAGGGAGAGTTGCTCTCCTTGTGTGCACAACAGGCACCTTCTATAATTTCCAAGTTTCAGAATAGATGCCTGTTGTCCCCAAGAACAGGTTCTGGAGCCGAGCCCTGACTGGGATCCTGATCATGAACTCTCTTGCAGGTCGTGGTGGCTCAAGGCAGTCCCTGCCACTGGAAAAGAGAGTGTTGGGGGCGGGGGGGGGGCACCAGACACCACCACCACCACCACCTTCCAATTTCAATTTGCCTGGCCTTGCTGGGCTGTTACAAACTCCAAACTTTGAGCTGGAAGCAAGAAGCGGACACAACATGCGAGGTGCCCCCCCCAAGTGGCTCTTCCTGGCCCAGTTTGCTGTCTGCTGGGGTTTAGGTCTTCAGAATGACAGTGTATGGATAACACAGGGTGATTATCCCGGCCCTACAGTCTTAGCCCACTGTGCCTGAAGGCAGAGACTAGGGATGATACCGGAGGTGGATAAAAGTGTAACGAGTGCCCCGACCTTGGCAGTGCCCACTTTAAAATCACTTACTTGGAAAGCGGCTTTCTCTTTCTCGGTGTCCACAAAGCCAGGAGCTCTCGCTGCCGCTTCCAGGCGTGGAAATGTGAAACGACCCAATTTCTTGAGTCGGGCCTTAATCCGAATGGAACCACATGGGAAGGGGTTTCTGCTGGGGGTTGCACTCTCATCCGAAGGTACAAATGTGGGTTCACCCGTACCCGAAGCTGCAGCCTTTGCTGGACTCTCAGCCACTCCCCGCCTCCAAATGGTGGCCAAGATGGGCCTGGATTAGTCGCCTCATTGGCTTTCTCCGTGGCCACGTGACTGCATAAAAAAATTAAGATACAAAATGCTCTTCATAAACCAGCATTAGAATGTGGCAGCCGAGAAGATAAAGCAGAACCTTTGCCATAGATAACGCACACCACCAGCTGAAGGAAACTTGCTGAGGGTGGTTGGGGAGGGGGGCTTGCTTGGCCAGAGACGAGAAGTGGTTCATTAGAAGGAGAAGGGAGGGAGAGGGACCAGGCCTGATTTATTGCCCGGCCCTGCTGGGCCTTAACAAGGTCTCCCTTGCAGAAGTGGGATGCCCCACCTCTGCCTCCCGTGCTCTGGAGGGATGGAGGCTGGTCCCAGCTGGGTTCAGTCTGGATTGGCTCAATCGAAGCTGCCATCCAGGCCCACTGCAGCAGTCCCCTTCGACAGCCGCTGTGCTACCCTTTATTATTATTTTTTACGCAGCTCTTTTAATTGTCTGAAAAAAATGATGTGTTTTTGGGGTGGTTGACAAAGGCTGTTGGGATGTGATAAAACCCCTTCCAGGTATGAGCTGCTGCTGTGGTGAAGGCTGAGGCTTGGGAAGTTTTCAGCATGTTGTTGCAGTGAGCCCAATGCCTCCCGGAGAAGCAGTGGTAACACCTGCACATTGTGGCTTGTGTCAGTGCAGACTGCTGAGCCCAAGCCTTTGTGGTGCTGTGGCCAGTGCAGCAAACCGCAAGTGTGATATGAAGGCAGCACTTGTCGTAATCTTTTGTACTCTGCACAATGCCTACCTGGTGCAGGTTTGCTCTGGGACCAGAACTTTTTTTCTGGGGTTGCTGTAGTTCAGAAGGCCATGATGAAGAAGAGGTCGCTGTGGTGGATCAGCCATTTAGAGCTGGGAGTGTGGGGTGGGGGTCTCTAAGAGATGAGCAGTTCTGTGGATGAGAGCTTGGGGCCAACAGCCCTTTCCTTCAGGTGTGTTGAGCATGTGCAAAGTACCCTCCCTGCATTGGTTAGAAACTGCAACCTGTGGTTCAGTGAAAGGGCAAGAAGATGGGAGCCCCTCAGAAAGGAAAGGAGGATAGTTACAGACATGGTGCTTGTGTAGCATGGTAGGTAGATAAAGGTGACCCCTGACAATTAAGTCCAGTCGTGTGACTCTAGGCTGTGGTGCTCATCCCCATTTCAAAGCCGAAGAGCCAGCGTTGTCCGAAGACGCCTCCGTGGTCATGTGGCCGGCATGACTCTCCTTGCCGCAGCGCGTAGCATGCAGCTGGAACACGGAGCACTGTTTACCTTCCCGCAAGCGGTACCTATTTATCTACTCGCATTAACATGCTTTGGAACTGCTAGGTTGGCAGGAGCTGGCCAAGCAACGAGAGCTCACCCCGTCGTGGATTCGAACTGCCGACCTTTCAATCAACAGCTCATGGTAGGGTGCTTAAAATGCTTTGCAGGGAGCATCTCAGAGCAACTCCTGCCAGGAAGGCTAGCCCCAGAGTGTGGAAGGACCACCTAGTGAGACAGGTGACTTGCTGGTCCACAGCACAGCTTCTGAGTCACCCCTCTACCTCTGAAGCCTACGTAGCACAGGCCCAAAGTGCTCCCGGTGCCTGCTCTCTGGAGCCCCTGCAACCCACCTGCAGTGTGGGTCATTGGGGCAGTCCTGTCATATTACTTAAGGGAATGCTGAGAGTGGCACTGGGTTGCTGCAGACCAGGCAGTAATTCAAAGTTGGTGCTCCAGTCCTTGGGCTTTTCATTCCTGTCCTCAGCCCCAGTGGATGCCAGAGGGGTTCAAGTTGCCCCAGAGGCCACCCCAACTGTTGCACAAGCAGTTGTGTCTCCCTCCCACCTGTGAGACTGGGTCAGGGCCAAACCACTTTGAAAAAGTGCTCTGAAAGTGAAAGGGCCCGACCAGGCTCTGCCCCACCCCTTGAGGCTCTAGTTGCACCCATTGCAAGCCTCTGAGGCAAGAGGCCACGGGGAGTAAGATTTGTCTTTCCTGCCTCCCTGAGCATGAGATTGATTCCTTGCTAGTGAGGGGCATGCTCTAGTGCTTCCTCACCATTGCTCATGTGGCTTATTGGCTTATGGCACTGGGAAGCAGTGGCATCACTAGGGAGGTGCAGGGGGTGCGGACCACACCGGGTGACACTCTCGGGAGTGTGTGACACCACTAGTGGCCAAAATTGTGAAAACTTTGTATTTATGAATAATACCATCATGTTATATGTCATTCGATGCGTGAGTTTATGCAGAATTCAATGAAACATTTTGAAATATCGGTATTTTATCAAACGTTATGGCCAAATAATCAGAAAAATAAAACACAACTGCCTTATATAAGTGGATTTCCTTAACTCAAAACGTACCAATGAGAGTGATTGTTTCAAGAGCTGATTTGTTGGGTTACTGATTTGTTGGGTGACCTGTACTGTTATGTATTAAAATAAAGTTAATGGGGATGACACCATGAGTTACCACACTGGGTGACACCAACTCTAGTGATACCTCTGCTGAGAGGCTTTGTATTTGAGTTCCAACAGGGACAGCAGGGTGGTGGGGAGGACTGGCCAATAACCTCCGAACTTCCAACATTCCAACATTTGGACCGCTAATGTCTCCATGCTGTATCCTAACAAAGGCTATTTCTGACAGAGCAAGTGCTGGGCTTGCGCATGAGAAACTTGGGGTCAAAATCTCCACGTTGCCCCAGAGTTTCCCTGTAAGTCATTGCATGTGTCACTGTCTCAGCTGTGGTCTTGCTCAGTCAGATGCCTGTCAAGAAACACTGCCGAAAGTCTGACTTTGTATGTACAGTACTTTAATAGGCTAGCAATTGTCACCACCCAGCCATTGGTTGACTGGCTTTGTGGCATCCTTGCAGCTCCTGTCTGCTGCTGAGCAAGGGTGCTAGTGGAATGTTAGCAAGCACCAGAACAGTCAGTGGCAGGATGGGCCTGGGAAATCTGTGGGTCTAGAGCAGCTGGGAAATCTGTGGGTCCAGAGCAGCGTGAGATGAGAAAAAGGTTGAAAATCGCTGGTCTAGAGGGATGAGGCTGTGGGGGGGGGGGAACGGAGGGAGGGAGGGAGCTCAGAGGCTGGCAGAGGAAGGGCAGACTAGAAAGTAGCAGGATCTAGGAGTGGGGGGGGGGAAGGATGGCGGAGCTGCATTAGGAAACTCCTACCAGAGAGGTGGTGAGTGAGATGACAAAGATGGGCAGGCAAGGGAGTTGTGGGGAACTTGGAGGGGAACAGGTAACCCCTTCATTTCCCTCTCCAGGGCAGCATTGGTGATATCTCAGCAGGGCAGCAGCCCTGTGAGTTGGGGGGGGGCAGATGGACCGGGATAACCACAAGACCCACCTTCCTGCCTGCCCAAGAAATAGATGTGCTACTAAGCAACAAATACCTTGAGCTGCCTGCCCAGGTGATAGCTTAAACCGCTCACAAGCAATAGCCCTAGTTTTGGAAAAAGGTGCTGAGGTTGATGCTTATCTGGATGCCATTCCCCCCCCCCCCCATACACACACACACTTGGGACTGACCCTGTGGGCTTGGCGACCCTTTTGGGTCCTGCTGCAGCCCTGGCAATCGGTCTGCTCAGTGGCCCCAAGTGGAGTTATTTAACCAGAGGAGCCTGCCCTTCCTTTTTGGCCATGCAGCTCCCCTTTTGGCAGGACTGCCACACATTGGCTTTTTGTGACGGAATCTTCTTTGCGTTGCCTCTTGAGGCTAGCTAGAGGGGCAAGTACCCCAGAGGATGTGCAGAGTGCCTTTCACTTGTCTCTGGATGACCACAGGCAGCTCCCACTTGGGGGGGGGAGCAGGCGCCAGACTTCTTGCAAGCCGGCCAGCAAAGGGGTGCTGAGGCCTCTCACTCGCTGCCCAGCTGTACAGAGAGGGAGAGTGGGACTTCCGGCTGCATCGCAGGCAATTATCAGCTGAATGCCAGATGTTCGGAGCCGATGCCAATGTCATGGGAAATAAATCTCTAGCAGGTTCAAGGCCTCGGCCGGGGCCGGTAGGATTGCCTCAGCTGCTCGGCAGTGTATGCGGGAGCTGGGCCGGCTCCTGGGCAAAGTGGCCACTTCCTCAGCTAGGCCGCAAGCCGCCTGCTATTTTGGGCAACATGGGGCTTTAGGGGGCAACTGTGGCCTCGGCGCCCTTCAGTGCTTTCCCTTTTCTCAAGGACTTGGCTGGCTGTCCAGCCGGAAGAAAAGGCCCCACTCTGCTGAGTGAGGTTGGGTCCCAGGTCATGGCTACAAGGGTTTAATTTTGGAAGGGAAACAATAGCTGCTGGGGCTGAATCCTGCCTGAAAGTCGCCCCTGCTGGCTGGGCAGCCCTCCCATTGTGTGGGATGCCGTCGTGTTGAGAATGGCTCTCTGCGTGTGCTGCAGATCTGCAGGCTTGTGTTTCCAGGGCTGTTTTAAAAGCCTGGCGGGCAAACCTGGCTCCTGCGCATGGATCTGGTGCATGAGCTAGGAAGGAATGTGGTTTGCAGGTGTGGTTTGCATCCCTGTCCTGGGTGCAGCGTGGCGTATTTGTTTGAGGCACTGGCTGGGACAGTTTGCCCTGCCTGTGCCTAAGCCCCCCCCTGTGATCTGCTTGACTGGATGATGGGGGTGGTGACCCTGTCAGGGGCTTGTGCCAAGGAGCCTCTTCCACCTCTCTCACACACCGCATGGTTCCTTCCAAGGAGGCTGGATTGGGCGAGTGGAGTCCTGCATGGACAGGTGGGCTGCTTGGACTGAGGCCCTGAAGGGAGCCCAGATTGGAGGCAGGCAGGCAACCCTTGAAGCTATGGCTCAGTGTGGCTTTGCTCAGTGAGGAAGGGCACTGCCAAGGCCTGCTGGAGGTGTGCAACTATCATCCAAGGGCTCATGGAGGGGGTCAAGGCTGGTTGTGGGAAACCTGCCCAATCTCTGCAACACAATACACCCCCAAAACATATTCACTTCAGAGCAGAGAGGAACCTGGAAGGCTTGAAGGACTAAGGAGGACCCCTTTTTATTCTCCTGGAATGGGCCCTTGGAGGGTCACAAGTGTAGCTTTAAGTATGGAGCTTTAGGGCATGCACTCTATATATGCTCAGAGGTGCTCGCATCCAGCGCCCTGTGTGTGAGTTCAAGCCAGGCCCTTTCATCAGGAAATCCTCTCAAGAGCCTTGTGTGTGGGGCGGGGGGGGGGAGGCTTGGCAGGAGCCACTCCCCATTCTTCACAGCCTTGATACTTCACAAAGCCCCAAGGGAAGCCAGATAGGCCTTATCTTCATCCTCTCTGGATTATCTGCAGCATGACTGAGCCTCTTGTTTCTGCCACGTTCCTGGAACGTGCCTGCAGCAGGTGTGGCCCACACGACTAGTTGTGCCTCACTCGTTCATGCCTGCCAAGGCCCCAGTCCCTGATGGTGGGGCCTTCAGATGATAACACATGGGCTGCGCAAGCCTATGCCACAGCCTTGGACCACGTGCATGAATGAGGTCTCTGCTGCATCCAGGGCCTGCAGGTGGCCTCTGCTCTGGTGAGGTTGGTGGTCTGCTTCCCAAGGGAGTAGGGTACCTCTTGGCTCTAGAGCTGTGTTCATCTGGAACTGGCTTCCTCTTGGCAGCTGCCTGCAGCAGTCAGACAGCTGGGTCAGCCCAACAGCCTCGTGCTTGCTTTGCCTGCAGTTGTGCTTCAGCTCCCTGGAAGCAAGCCTTTTAGACAGCCATTGTGTTGGGGAATACAGCCGATCGATCATTTACGGGGTGTCCGTGTGTCCATCTGCTCCTGTGGCAAGAAGCATTTCACCACCTCCACCACCCTGGCTTTCCACTGGGATATGCCAAAGTGTTCATTGCTACCAGGCCGGTTGCTGCAGGTGAGGTGACCAGCCCTCCACATCTGACTGTGTCATCCGACTGTGTTTGCTTGAGCATGTTTGTATTCACGGAGTTTTTTTTTTTCTCCCCCTACAGGCCTACACTGAGAAGGCCCAGTGGCTAAATGGGACTGGGGGCTCAAAAGCCTTTCTCTGAAGACCACCATAAGCTGGAGGGAAGGCACCAAGGTAGAACTGAAACATTCTGGATGGATCTCAAGAGTGGCTTGGCCCATGCAACAGGTCTGTACTAGTCCAGTGGGCTTATGGTCCACCTCCACCAGCCAGCTGGCTCCAGGCAGCCCCTGAAGTTCCCCTGCTTTCAAAAGCAAGTTTGCTGTGTCACTGTGACGGGAGGGTGCTGGGGGAATTCCCTTGGGCTCATGGCACCTTGGAGCTTGTCCTGCTTGGAAACAGCCTATGGTTGAAAGCCACTGCACAGAAGCGAGCTTTGCCTTTGTCTTTCTTCCCAGTGGAAACTTTCCTGCCAGAAGCGTTCTGACGGTGGGCATATTACCCAGGAGGACAGAAGGCCTGCCATCATTTTTCCTCTGAGCCATTCAGAATGGGCCACCCCCCCCCAAAAAAAAAAAATTAGGGCCAGGTGGCTGCCCTTTCTAGGATACTGGCCACAAGGGAAGCATCTCCCCTTCAGGCTGCCTCTCCTCTGTGAAGGTCGGAGGATGAGCCAAGTGACAGAGCAGCCTGACAAACACCTCAAGTCGAGGCCTTGGGCTCGATAATGGATGTTCCAGGCAATGTTGACATTTGGTGATCCACCAAAGATCAGGTTAGCGAGGCTGACACTGGTGACAGTGTGATTTGTTCACTCGCCGGCTCAGGACTTGCACGCCGGGTGGCCTTCAGCAGTAAACCATCGTCGTGCCGGGCCCTGCAGCACGACGGCTGCTGTCACCAACCAGATGAAAGCAATGCCACGTTCTAATCAGAGGGCAAAGTGGAAATGAAGACGAGCTGGGATGTTGCCCCCTTCAGTGCTGCTGTGGCAAGGGCCCCCAAGAGCCGCATGCTTTCCTGACGACTGTCCCCAGACCTGCTGCAGCAGGCAGGCCCTCCAGCAACCCAAAGGGAAGGGGGAGCATGCAGCTGTGTCCTCCGGTCTGATCCTGATGACGCATGGCACTCTGTGGAGCAATGATTACGACACCCCAGTGCCTCCCCAAGGCCCTTACCATTTAAAATGTGATACATACATAGAGAGGGAAGGAAGACAGTTTGTACAGGGTAAGCAAGTGGCCTGTTCCATCTCCTGGACGTTCAGCAAAAGTTCAGTGCAGAAAGTCGCCTGTGCAGTTATGCCAAAGAATTAATAGGCCAGGGAAGGGCTGCGAAAGGATTTGAAAGAAGAGAGGCGGGCATCATGTAGCTTGTGGGGAGAGGAGACAGGTCTAGGCATAGGAGGCAGCAAGAGGAAAGAGGTGGAGTCATTTAAAAGTGCAAGAATGGCATGGAATGTTTCAAGGCCCAGAGCAGTCAGGGTCTCGACTGTCCCTTTGGGCTCTGTGCCTCACCTCGGTCTGGGGAACTCAAAACCCCAACACAGCCTTCCTCAGCGGCCAAATTCACCCTGTACATCCGCCCAACTGCATGCAGACAACACCTGTTGGGGAGTGCTGATCAAACCACAGGTTTGTGGCTTCTGCTGAAGAGCTGTAATGAGTGCAAGTCCACCAAAAATCCCAGAGATGGCCAGTTTTGCATTACAGCTTGACATGCACCCAAGTCTCTTTTCCACCTCCCCAGTCCCAAAGTCATGGCCTCCTGCTCCCCCTCCCTGCTTCAGCTATCAAAGGCCATATAGGGGACCCAAACCACCAATGCCTCTGGAGCTTGAGCATGAAGTGCCCTGAAGACATGTGAATGCGGAAGGAGCCCTCTTAAAATAGACATGCCAACTTTTAATGGAGCAGGCAAGACCCTCCGTCACGGACTCCCAAGAGGTGGGGCCATTTTGGGTTGGCTCACAGGCCTGTCCGAGAACCTGTGGCAACATGAACATGCTGCGTAGTATGTTTGGGGAGCATCACCTAAGGAGGGGGGGCAGGCAGCAGCCTTGCACACTGCCAGGCAGAAAGAAAGGAGGACCTGCATCTCCATGGCAATGGCTTTGATGTGGACCTTGTTGTCAGGGGAACCATTTCTGAAAGCCGCGCTGCTGAATTTGTTTCATAGAGGAGTCAAGAACAGCTTCCTGCATCTGAAGCCATTGTGGAACATGAGGTGATGGAGGGCCCTGTAGCTCTGGTACCCAGACCCTGCCTCCTCAGGTGCTGAGCCCAAGGAAGCCACTCCGGATTGAATCAGAGAAGCAGCACCAGAACAAATAGCCCTCCGCTGTCTTCTGCTAGCACCAGGTCAAACTGGTGGGCTGTTGGAGACAGGAGGTGCATCCAGCCTCAGGTCCCTGTCCATGAGCCTGTTGGCACAGGCCAACGTGCAGCTATCACTCCCTACCAGGCAGCCAGTGCCTCCGGACAGGAGTGATGGCCACAGCAGGGGCCATCGCCCTCTGCTATCCTCCAATGCAGATAGTTTGCCAATGCAGGGCTGTCACTCAGTGGCTGGACCATGCGCTTGGTTGCAGCAGGTCCCGTTCCCAGCAGCAGCGCTGAGAGTCTGGAGATCCATTGCCAGTGTTGACAAAGCTAAGCTACATTGGACTCTGGCTGAGGCCACGTCCCAAGCTCAGTGTTGTCATCCACCTGCCCGGCAGTCACTCTCGCAAGTTTCAGGCTGGGCATTGCCTTGTGGTGAGCCACCCCCTTGCTCCAGCTGGCCCTATCTTGTTGCCTCTGGTTGAAAGCAGCTCTTCAAGACTTCAGGCAGGAGTTTCTCTCTCTGCACTCCCTGGCAATGCCACTGAGGAAGTGTGTACAGTATTCCAACACAGAGCTATGCCCCTCCCCCCTGCTAGATGGACGCAGACGATGTAGGAAGCAGCCTTGCACAATGCGAGTGAAGCGCCAGGCCTCACCCTGTGCCAAGTCAGGATGGCCATGGTGTCTCTCCATACAGATCTCAACATGACTTTGTGCTGCATTGGATGGGGGGGGGGGGGGGAAACGACAGCAGTCTGGCTCTGGCTCAGCAGAGCATGCCAGGCAGGGAAAAAATGGGGTCTTGGAAGATTTGAGGGGATCATTTATTTAATGGACACGCGCCTCTCATGGCTGGGTAAATTAACAACTTGCTTGAGAGAGCGCGTGGACACTGCTCTACAGAAACTGCTCAGAACAATTTTTCCAAGTGCAGCCCCTTGAATTTACACAATTCAGACATGCGGAGGGAGTGGAGCCGGGTGGGTGGGGAACAGCTGCTCACTTGGGTGCTGCCGCTGCCGCCGCCGCCGCCACACCACCATCTCAGTGCACACAATGCCTTTGAGCCTGCACAGCTTGCTCTCGAATAGGCCTTAATGTATTCTGCACTCCAGAATGTATAGAAATCTAAATATACAAGCGCCCCCACCTCAGCGGCTTGCCACTCTCATCTGACACAAGAGATCTTTAATTGATTCCTCGTTTCCCTGCACAGTGCATTGGTCAAGGCTGCTTTTCATTTGGATTTGTTTGCTTGTTGGTGTTCCATGCCTTGCTGTGCAATAGCTATTAAAGGCAAGGGCTAAAGAATTCATGCCTTTCACACCCCCACACAAAGAGGGACAGTCGCCTCTTTCTTCATCTGCTGCGTGTTGCCAACAGCTCCCACTCTCCACAGGGAAGGAAGATGGCCAAAGGGGACCCCCTCTCAGGTTGTGTGCAGAGTGGAGGTGCCCACCTGGAAGGGAGCAAGTGTGGTTCCCAGCATCAGCAGTGAACCTGCAGAGACCACCCTGATCCACAGCCCTTCTCCCTCCCATGGACAGAGAGCAGGGTCAGGCCTTGCTCCGTGAAGGAGAAGCAGAGAAGACACCAGTGAGCCAAGCAGTGCAGAACTGTTCACATTTATTAGTTCCAATACCTAACACTTGCTAAACATGCGTTTAACACTTATTGGTCACATTTCCACAGGTAGTCAAGTCACAGAGTGGAGCCTTGGAGCCGAGAGGTGCCAGTTCCTGCAGTGTGGCAGGGACAACATTCATTCGGTCAGAGCATCGCCAGAGAAGCGGCTCCTGAGGCAGAGGGAGGTAGCCGCAGGTGCAATGCCACTGGCAACCCGCCCGATACTCCAACTCCAAGCAGGTTAGAACAAAACAGCTAACATTCACTATTTGTTACGTCGCAGTGACACCCGGCTTCCCTGATTCATTACAAGGGATTATGGGAAAAACGCATTTTGAGCAGCCTGGTCAAGGTATTGCCACCTCCCTGCTAGGGAACTCAGAAGGATGCAGGCAGCAGCAGAATAGGCCAAAGAGTTGCTGCAATGAGAGCCAGATTAAGGAATTTGTGGCCCCTGGGTGGTACTCGGCAAGTTACAATCTTTATCCATGTGTCTGTGTGCTCGGATGCAGTGCATGCCCAAGTTACGCACACACCCAGCCCCCAGCAGTCAGGCAAGCTGCATTTCAACACCTGCCATAACACATGCATGCGTTAAGAGGCAAGGAAAGGCTGGCACACACAAGCAAGTCATAGGGCACCATATCCTCTAGCTCAGTGGTTCTCAAACGGGTGGGTCACGACCCACCACAAAATCCAGAAGCAGTCGCTACCCCCTTAAGGGGCGTGGCGATGGCACTTTTGGTGTCCTGCCGCCACCGTGGAAAAAGGGGTATTATTTACTGGGGGTCGCACCAGCCCTCCAGAGCGACACACACACACACACACTCGCCTCAAAAAAGCTGCAACTCACGTTTGGGCGCTACTTCTGTTTTTCAGCAAAAACTGGAAATAGCTTCCAAGCACGATTAGAAGCTCTTCTGAGGCATGGAGGGGGGGGGTTATCCCCGGTAAGTGGGGAAAAAAGCTTTTCCTCCCCGTGGTCATGGTGGGACCCTGGAAGTGCTGTCACTGTAGAGTCTGCAACGACTTACAAGGATCCCTTACTCACCTGTAAAAGTTTGAGAACCACTGGTCTAGCTGCTTAAGACAAAAAATGGCAGTACAAGATGCTGGCTGAGAGCTAGGGCAGTGTTTCCCAAATTCTTTTGACCTGCGGCTCCCTTGACCATTGGCGACCATTGGCTGTGGCTCCCCATTACATTATGTTGATGCCTGCCAATTGGCATTGTGCAGCTCCCCTGGCTGGTATCCGCAGCTCCCCTGGGAGCTGCAGCTCCCAGTTTGGTGCTGTCTGTCTATGTCCCCTCCACTGCAGCCTGCTCCTTTCCAAGAGACCCTAAAGAGCTCCTGCAAGAGCAGAAAGAAGCTGAGAGCCTGTGCAGAATTTGAAGCAGCAACCTAGAGGCTCCAGAAGGTTTTCCCATTGCATTTGCACTCAAAGATGCATAAAGAGGAAACATTTTTTAAGAATGAAGAATGCTTTTGTTTTTCACACAATCCCTTTGAGATGATAAACAGGATGTCACACAAGAGGTAGTTTTGTTATGGAAATTGAGTCAATAATGTTATCAACAACTAGTACAAGACATTTTCATTACACAAGAAAGGAAAAAAAAACACAAAGTCTATGGCAAAAGCGGCTCAGTCGAGGTCACTGGTTGCCCCCTCGGGGCCTTCTCAAGTCCAGCCTGTGGCTTCTTTCGTGGACTGGGCTGGGGCAATGCAGCTGCCTAATGGTTGCCAAGGGCAGCCCCGAAAACCAGCCAGGAAAGAAACCCGACTGGGGCAGCAACAGTGGAGGCGTTTCTCTGGGTTCAGTTTAAATACATATCCCTGAGCTGCTTTGTGCGGCACGAGTGGCGCACAGGAACCCAGAGAAACGCCACGGGGCACCACGCTGCCACCACTGCACGGGACATCACCTTGGAGTCGCATAGCCTCTAAAACGCAAACACACCCGCTTCATAGTTTCACTAGCCCCCCACCCGCCCGCCTGATTGCCTCTTCAAAGCCTGAGAAAGAGGAAACATCGCCACCATCTTGGTCTCTCCTGCACTGCCAGAGCTGATCAAGCCAAGGAGGGAGAGCTGGTGCTGGGGGGGAGGGAGGAGGGCAGGTGGTTCTCTCTCCCCCAACACCTCTTTTTGGTTGTTTTCCTTGTAGAAATAAAATTATTAAAAAGATTAAAAAAAGAAGTTCAAGTTTATAAACAGCAACAAAAAGTTTGGTTTGAAGGCCTGGACTAAATGACCCAAGGGGAATCCCATCTCCCTGCGTGGAGAGTGTGGCTGCGGTGCCTTTGTGGACACTTGCTCAGTGGAAGCAACTCCTCCTCTGAACCGTGTTGCTTTGACTGCAGGGGAGGGGCAGGAGAGCAGGGTGCCTGTGGCAAAGGGGTGGGATGGGACACTAGTCTCTCTCCTTCAAAGCAAGCAACAAAAATGGGTCCAGAATCATGCTAGGAGAGAACAGTACGTACCACGAGGAACCCTGTGCTGGCAGGTGGATGCTTCCAAGCCAGAGAGTCCTGCTGTGAGCCTGGGAGGGAGAAGCTGCAGATAATGGGTGGCCACCCCCAGCATTAAGCACAACATTATAATACAGTCCTTTGCAAAATGACTGCTGAGTGAAGAATGGCACATGACACAAAAGAATTCCAGCCTTCAAACCAAATCCAGAAATCCATCTAGTGAGTGACCTACGGTCTCTACGCCTCTAGCTACATCCCTATTTTCTTCACATAATACCTGAGTCTGCAACACATTACATTCACTTTACCCTGTTTCAACCCCCCCAAGTCATTAGCAGACTTGGTTGCAGGAGGTATTGATGGTGGCCTCAACAAGTTGCCTTCTGGCTTGCTACATTAGCCTCTGCCTTGTGCCTGGATGCAGCCTGGCTCTTCTTTGTCAGCAGAGGAGGCTGCCGCCGGCGCAAAGGAAAATGGGCTTGCACAATGGCCGGCAAGGCAGCCCCCACTGCTGCTCAAGGCAGGCGAGCGCAATGGTGCTTCCCTTCCATGAGTCGCTGCGGACATAACATGGAGAGGAGTGGGCAGCTGAGAAAATCACCCTCCACGCAGTATGGCTGGGCCCTCAGTTTGTGCAGTGCAAGTGTCCCTGATGAAGGTACGCAAGCCATAGGGGAAGCAGTTGGCCAAACATCATGGCTGGACAGCTCTTGGAAATCAAACACAAGTAGTGTTTTGGGCAGGCAGCCCTATTGAGGTTTGGAACATGGACAGAGAAGGCGCTCAGGTCTCACTGCCCTTTGAGGTATGTCGTGTCACAGCAGAAAGCCTTCCTGAGAAAAACACGATTTGGAGCAACAGAAATCAAAGCAGATGCCCACCGCTTTTGGGAGTTGTTGAAGCCGCAGAAAGCTGGCCTTGTTACCCCCCCCCCTCACCTGGTTTTAATCAGCAACAAAATTGCTGGGGGGAGGAGAAGGAAGGTGACCAAAGTGAGCCTTCTGGGGTTTCTCCCAGCAAATGCAAGAGGCAGGTATTGAGCACGGCCAAGGAGGCACAAGAGTGGTCTGGGCAGCTCCCAGGCCTTCTTCCTGCCTGCTACAGGACGTTGGTGCGCTGTCAGTTGCCTGCCTCATGCGCTTGCATCTCCCAGAGCAACCTGCGTATGGCTGTACCCTAGAGATGTGCCAAGTGTCCCAATGCAAAGGGGTGGGTGGGGGGCACCACGGGAGGACCTGTGCACACGCATGTACACAAGACAGGTTGAACTGCAAGCATATGCAAGTCAAGTAATGCATCTCTGCTCCTTGCCATGTGCCGATCACGGCCACTGAACAGAGGGGGAGAAGACAAAGGTTAAAAGGGGGCTCCTCGTTACAAAGAGCTTCAGGTAGTTTAAAAAGTCCTGGAAAACAGTTCCCCCCCCCCCCGGACACTCAGAACCACATCTGCGCAATGTGCAATGAGTGAAGAGTGGAGTGGTTGAGCCCATTTCCTAGAACTGGGAGGGGCAGGAAGCATCATGTTGCCCATGCAGGGAAACAGCAGGCTGCCTGCCTGGCTTTGCCCTCCTGGCTGTCGCTCTGTAGCGCCAGGGTACAGGGGAGTCTGAGGGGACGCAGCAGCCAGGCCACAGTCCCACCTGCTGCCACCGCCGCCGCCACGTTCCTTCCTTGTACTCCTGTGCACAGAAACGGAGCAGCCAAGGAAGGCGCTGCACCCGTGTTGGGGGGGGATGCCCACCCCGCTGCTTGGCACTTCTCTTGGGTAGGGCAGGCGCCGGCTGCAAAAAGGGGTACCTGCCTGCTCTGGGTGCGGCCCACAGAAAGGGCAGTCGGGTGAACAGCACCTTCTCATTGAGGTAGTCTTAGTCATCGGCCCCAGCCCACCCCCTCCCTACCCCCAGTACAAAAGACCTAACCTAAAACACTGGAACACACATCTTCACATTCTGTAAACTGCAAGAGGGCGCATCGGCTGCATTCAGACAGAACACCGTGCGCGGGGTTGAAGATCATACATTCAACTCTGTCGTGAAATAAATATTATAGAAATGAGTAAACAAACAAACAAACAAAGAGACTCTTGCTACACTGGCAAGGCTACCCACGGCCCTGCCACAGCCCTTCCCAGGCTCCTCCTGCTGCTGCTGCTGGAGGCACCGAGAGTAAGGCGGGGGTGGCTGTGGCAGGCAAGCCACCCAGGGGTCACTCTTTGCTCAGGGCCGCCTTGCAGGAATGCAGAACCGCTTTGAAGAGGAGAGGCAGCTGCTCCAAAGGGACATTCACCATTTTCCCTGTTGAGGCAAGAACCCACAATGAATCGCCACCCCCACATCCAAGGGTCCAGAGTTGGGCTCCCCAGTGCCTCTTTCCACCCTTCTGCTCTGTGGACAGGTGGAGAGGGAAAGAGGCCTTCCAGGGGGTTCTGGACACAGACAGGCTGCTGTGGCCTGGCAAGCTCCCCAAGGGACAGGTTTCATTGCTCTCTGAGATTTCAACGCATGGTGACAAGACTGCTACTTGTGGGGGCCTTGCTGGGACAGCGACACCTGCCTGCCGCTGTGGACGAGGGCTGGCCAAGCCCCGACTGTGTCCCTTGCTGCCACGCCACCTGGGCTTGGGAGTGCTCTTTGAATGTTCCCTCTACAGGGACAGGCCTGGCACTGCCAGCTGGCGTCCCCAGGCGCCCCTTGACTGCCCTGGGAGGAAGGAACAGCCTACAGACCCCTTCCGGCTTCTTCCATGGTGGACAAGAGCCTCACCTGCAAGGTAGCGGATTTCTGGCAGACACATCATCAGATCTGGAAACCGGCTGGGCTGATGTGGGTACTTGAACTCCATGAAATCTTGGCAGACATACCAATACCGCTTGTTCAGCTGCTCCAGTTGGGATGTGTTAGTCAGGCCTCTAATATCTTGTGGGGGGGGGGAAGAAGCCCATATGAGTAGGAGCCGAGGCAGGAGCAGCATTATCCCCACCTCCCAAGCCCCTGGAACACCAGTCAAAACCATCTGGGAGAAGAGAGGACCTCCCAAAAGTGGCTTTTAGTCCTCAGATCAATGGAGGTCTGGCTCAGGTCAGGAGGGGAGAGATCCAGGAGGGACTCCAGCCTATGCAGAGCTCAAAAGTTTAAGGCTGGTGCGTCTTCAGAGTCCCCCTCTCTGCCCCCTCAAGGCTAAAGCAGTCTTGCAGTCACCACAGCTGCTGAATGTCCAGGCTCGCACGCCAGACTGACGGCCGAGCTATGCAGCAAGTGTGGCAAGTCCAGTCCCAGCCATCTCCTCAGTCACCCCCTGGTGTGCACATTGCTCTGGCTCCGGAAGCACAAAGCCAGCAGGAGGAAGCTGAGACGACCACAGAGCAGAAGCAGGAACGGGGCTCACGTGATGGCTGCTCTGACGCTGTCAGAGCACAGTGTCAAAGGAAAGGGCAGGGAGGAAGCCTCCCTGTTGCTGCCCCCTCCCCCATGCCACTCACCTTGATTGAGGAAGTTAATAGCTTTCATACAGGCATACTCCTCGTTGCTGACTTTCAGCTGGCTGAACTTGCGGTACAGGTAGATGAGACGCTCCATCACCTCCATCCCCTCCTCGCTGAACCTGAATAGAGAAGAAGAAAAAGAAAAAAGGGGTGGGGGAGGTCAAGATCAGACAGGAACCTGCGAAGGGCCTTTCCCATCACCCCCTCACGAGGGCCTTTCCCATCACCCCCAGGTGCCAAAGCAAGATTCTGCCGGCAGGGTTGGAATGTTGTCGCGTGCACAAGAGAGGACTTCTCATTTGGAAGCAGAGAGAATCAGTGCCTTGTGCCGGGACAGGAATGTGCACCTGAGCACGTGTGTGGAGGTGGCAGGAAGGTCCCGTAGGTGCCTAACGCAAGGAAGTGATCCAGGCCCCCCCCTCACCAAGCAGCATGCATGTGGCAAGGAGGCGGGGGGGGAGTAGTGGAAGGCAGCTGTGAAAAGCGAAGCCTTGTTTGAGACTGCAAGAAGCCAAAGGAACACCTTCAGCCAGCTGCAAGGGCCAGGGCTACAGCTGCAGGCCACCCAAATTCCACCCCATGTAATGTCGAGCTTTACTGGCGCGTAAAAGTGTCTGAGTGAACAGACCATCCCTATCCTAAAAGGGGAAGACTAGGCAGCCCCAACGTTGCCTGGAAACCACACACATGCTGCTCCTTGGAGGACGAGCAGAGCACGAGTGTCACCAAGTGCCGTCCACCTTCACGCATCAGTGTCTTCTTGCCCAGCCTCTTTCAACAAGGCCCAGCCCAACTGCCACGTGGCAAGGAGAGAGCTTTTGGGTGGCCGAGAATCAGCATCATGCCTGAAGGTGGACAGCTCTTCACCTGCGTTGTTACAACCAGCTTGTCAGATAAATGAGTATACTTATCCCCAGATAGCAGATGGGGAAAACCAAGGCCGAGAAGATGCAGATTCATGTCCCAACTTACTTCCCTGCCTCTCCAGGCCACAGGAGGCCTCCCAGAAGATGGATCTGCCCTCAGAACCCCTCTCCAGCAGGGGGGAGGGGGGTTACATCAGAACAGTTTGGGATTCTGGGGTTTCATCTGATGCTCATCTGAGCCATGGGTCATCCGGCTGCTCTAGAAGAGCCCCAAAGGGAAAAGCTCAAAACAGCTGTTGGAGATCTAGAAGTGAACTATTTTGCTGGTTTGTGTCTGTCAGGGCGGACCGTCTCCACAGCCTAGCTCGTATGACCCCACATCTCAACAGCAGGCCTGAGCAAAGGCGTAACGCAAGAGGCCAGGTCAGCCCCTGTCTCCACACCAGCCTCTCCAAGCACAGAGCCAGGCGTCTCCTTCCGGCACATGCTGCGCCACGTGTCTCCTTCCGAGCTATTTGCAAACACACACCCCAGAATCCAGCTTCCCAGGAGAGAATCAAAGCTGCCTGAACTGCAGGTCAGCTCCACAGGAAAGCAATTTTGGATGTGATGAAAGCTGCCTTGCTGGCTGATCTGAATGCTGCCCGAAGGTCTCCGCTCTCCTCCCAAAACCAGAGCCCTGCAGGTGTGAGATTGCAACACTCAAGACTGAGAGCCATCGTCATCCGAGGGGCCTTCGTGGCAGACTTCCCAGTCACTCAAAGGCTCCTGAAACTGAGGCCAGTTCCTCCCCCCCTTGCAATCCCCCCCCTTCGTGTTGGGAAGGGCACCCTGCATGAGCCCTGCATTGGCTGCAGTTCACAGGCTCTTTAGTGCTGAGCCACCTCTGAAGATGGTGGAGCTCATTAGGGCCCCTCCAGAGCCGGGCTGTGGCTGGCGCAACAATCTGGCATTAAATGAAACCCCTGATAAGGGGCCGATTAGATGAAATAGATGCTATAAATTTGGTGCAATATTACAGAGGGGAAGAGGAAGATAACAGGCACAATGTGATTTAGAGAGAGGGGGAAGGAGTTTCAAGGCAGCTCAAACTCTCACAGGTCAAGGATTCAGGAGACGGCCATGAAGGGGGTGAAAAAGGGACAGAGGGGTAGCCGAGACCCACACTCCATAGAAACAGATCACCCCCACCCAACCACCCCCGGGAAGTGTCAGGATCCTCAACTGGCTACAGCAGGGACAGAATCTGCTCACAGGGAAAGCGTCATCCCTTCTGCATCCTGACTTTGGTCCCGGGTGACATCTTCTAACCTTGGGAGCCCTGGTTGAAGAGTGGGGAGAACAGGTACCCCAGATTAGGAAGACACCACTGGCATGGCCCATTTTCCTGTTGTGATGACCCCTGAACTACTGTGCGTAGAAGGCACAGAGATGACGTGATTTGGACAAATGGGGGCGAGGACTGAAGATTCAGTAACATCAGCACTGTCTATCATTCTGTCTATCATTCAAGCACCGCTGTTCTTGCCAGTAGGAAAAAAATGAGGGGACAAGTACAGCTGGATAGAACCTGGTGATGCCTGGGGGGGGGGGGGCTCCTGCCTGCCCAAAATCTTTCCCAGTTGCAAATGAAAACAGTTTGGCACTTAGAAACGCTCCCCCCTCTCGATTCATTAGCAGCAGGGTCACCGGGAGCAGCAACCAGCCATGCATCTTGGCTGATGTCAGCCGAGTCAGAGAACCGGTGAAATTTATGCCACAGGAAACCAACCCCCCCGCCTGGGCTAATCTATTTGGGGTGGGATGAAGAGAGAAGAGGGCCCTGCCTTCTGTCATCCAGAAGAGATCTTCCTTCCCAAGTGACCCCAGCTGTAAGCCCCTTAAGTGCCTGCCGCCTAGGACTACCACAGGGAAAGGCAACCTGTTGCCTCTTTAGCAGGCAGTCCTCAGTTTCCAGGCCCAGTTTCCCCAGAGGAGATCCCCAGGGGCTTTGCAGAAGGGGGGTTGGAGGCAGCGGCGAAGAACACAAGCGGAGTCTGAACGGCATTCTGCGCCAGAACTCGTGAAAAGAGACTATTGTCGTGCACACAAGGGGGACGTGGGGGCATGAAAAGAGGTCCATGAAACCAGACCTGATGGCGGGAGACAGAACTTTTCCTCCCTTGCTCGTAACACCAGAACTTGGGACAGGAGATTCAGGAGAGACTGAAACTAGTCCTCCTTCTCACAAGTGACTGCTATGCTGCCACAAGCTGAGGAGATTCATGGAGAGGCCTTCTCAATGGCTGGGAGCCATTATGGAATCTGCTAGGCCGGGGCAACAGCACACGGACCCCATGGTTGTCCCTCCAGCCACAACTTGGCCACTGCGGGGAAAGAGGCAGGAGCTGGACTTCACAATTTCAGACACCGTCCTCTAGCATGAAGCTCCCACAGCAACATACGGTTCCATTCATACCATGCTAAAATCATGTGCCCCAGAAGATTGAACATGCAATCAAGAGAGTAGCCACAGGAGCTGTCCTCAGGCAACAGAACCCAATGACGGTTCTATGAGATGCCTGTGCGACACCCTGCAAGTAAGGTGCCACGACCAAGAAGGCCTCCACCTGCCCAGCCATTGAGGGTGGTGGTGGAACTTGCGTGGTAGACATCCCTAGGTTCTTGAGGCGAGTTTGGAAGTCCCACAGCCTCAACTTCTCCTTCCCTCCAGTCTATCGTGGGCTTACAGAATCCCGGCCCACCTTGAAGGTGGTGGTGATCATCATCATCATCATCATCACTGAAGTAATGTATACAAAGCACTTGATCTGAAAAAGTCTACAAGTTTCAGTGTGCAAAGTTTCAAGTGTTAAGCTGCTTCTGAACACACAAAGGCAAAGGGAAGCCATGCGCAGAGACCTCTCCCAGGTGGAACGTGGACAGTCTCTGTGGCCGCGTCCTGTCTCTTGGTTCTCAGCAGGTCAGACATTTTGAAACCTTCCGGGGGGGGGGGTTGCGGGGGGACCTGCCTGGACCCGGAGAGCGGGCAGCTCTGACGATGGCATCGCCCAGAAAACATGGTGCTAAGTGGCAGTGAGGTCTGGGTGGCCCCTTAAGGGACTGCTTCATGGCCAGGCGGGGAGTCAGTGGCATCGCCAGGATGAGGACAGGCTCCCTTCCCCACCCGGCCTCTCCTCCTCACCTGTGCAGTTCGTCATCCGAGGGAGAGTACTTTGCAGTCACGTCGGCCAGGTCCCCGAAGATCTGCTTGCTGTAGACAGTGAGGGAGGAGAGCAGGATCAGCTCCTGCCACGTGGAGCTCAAGAGGCAGGTGTAGTCCTTGATGGAAAGTTCGCAGAAGAAGGGCAGCTTCTTGATCCAGGCAATCTGCCGGAAAAGGAGCTCGTCTGCCAGGCGACAGAGCAGCGCAAAAAGCTCGGCCTGAGTGACTTTGTACCTGCAGAAGGTGCCGAGAGAGAAGGAGGCTGTGAGAGGAGAGCCTGGCAAGTCCAGGGAACTCTCTCCCTTCTGTGCTGGGCCCAACTGCTGCCATTGATGGCAGTGCCCCCTGGTGGCGACAGCAGGGACTGGCCCCTGGACTGCAGAGCCTCCTCCTGACCTGGGGAGAGAGCAGTCTTTCCAGATCCAGTGGTGGGGCATAGCTCCTGGGAGGGACAGGTCCTGAGCAGGCCCCGTGCAAGACCCCTGGGCCTGCTTTCTCTCACTCACATTCCAGGGGCAGTCTTGGCAAAGCCGGTCTGCCCCACGCAGCCAGCTTTCCTCCTTTCCTCCTGCACAGAAGGACGCAGGCAGGCACCTGGGCCTGCATCTCAAGCCAGAGGCGAAGCAGCCACACATGCTACTTGTACTGGGAGCAGACAAACTAGGAGGGAGCAGCTGCCTCCCTGGCCGTTGGGCCCAAGAGCAAGAGGTCCCCCGGCCTGCAGGGGCAAGAGCTCACCCGTCTTCAATCAGCATGGGGGTGCCCAAGGGCTCCAGGTCCTCCGCAGACACCAGCTGGCTGATGAGGAGGCCATGGGACTGGGGGTCAAGGCTCTGGGGCTGGGCAGGCAGCAGGGCCGAGTGAGCAGGGCAGCTCAGAAGGTGCGGAAGGAATTGATACTGTGCAGACACCGGCATCCCGATGTACTGGTCCCTGAGTGCAGTAAACCCGTTCAGCTCCACAGACCTACTGGAGAAGACAAGGCAGCTGGAGGAGACAGGAGAGGAACCTTCACCCACTCATTTCCCCCCCACCCCGAGAAGGAAGGGGCATCTTGGTCAGAAAACCTCCAAGAATCCGGTTCCAATTTCCAGTCCCACTTGCTCCCCTGTTTTGGGGTAGACACAATGAAAACTAGCGGACCAAGAGACCGCGTTAAAACATTGTGCAGGTTAAGACTGCCCCCTGCCTCAAGCCCAATTTATGACCTGTGTCCCAGGCACACACTGTCCCACCTTGAAGATGGAGTTGAGACCGGGGAGGGCTGGTTGCTCTCGGACACCCCGTTGCCAGGAGAGCTGTTGTCACTGTCGCCGTTGTTGCTCCAGGAAATGTTGGCCTCCCCTTCAAACTCTTGTCCAGACATGATCCGCTCAATCTCTTCCTCCGAGATCTGGCAGGGAAAAGGAAAACGCACCAGGGCATTTATTAATAGTGAGGTTGCTGCCCTGGGACAGAACCCCCAACTCTTGCCTTACCAGGGCAGCCTCCAGGCCAAGGCTAAGCCTGCCCTCCCCACAGTTGGCTCTCACATCTCGAACTTTGCTGAGTGTGGGGAAGTGGGGGCAAAGGGAACAGCCAGAACCTCTTCGCTTTGCAGCCAGAATTTGTTTCTGGGAGCTAAGCCTCCTTTTAGCTACACACAAACCCACCCACCCCCGCCCCAAACACACACCAGCATCAGCACTCATGCACACAGGCAGAGGTGGTCATTTGCTCTGCTCTGGGGGAGACGGTGAGAGCCCCAAGGGGACAAAGAGCAAGGATCCACTCAGCTGGTTACACAGAGACTCTGAGAAGCCCAGAGACGTAGCTGGGTCTTCCGACGCCTGGGCAGTGACCCGTGATGGCGCCCCCCCCAAGTGCCAGAAGACCTGGAAATAATTGGCAGTGATGATATCACCGCCAATTACTTCCGGGTTTTGAGCTGCTCTGAGCAGCCGACCAGTTTTTTCCCTCTTTTTTCTTTGCGTGCTGTGAAGAGAAAAAAAAGAGAGAAAAAAGTGGCCAGCTGCTCAGGGTGTCTCAAAACCCTAGTAGTAGCAGCGGCAAGGAGGAGGTTCCGAGGAGTGCACATGAACAACCTGTTCTGATTTAGAGGCAGGGAGGATGGTGTGTCACTGGTGAGCAGCTGAGCCTGTGTTGCTCCTGGAAGCCCACAGGGCAGCAGGAGTCAAGAGTGCTGAATATCAACGAAGGGTATCCTTCCCTGGGGAGGAAGTATGTGTATTGCTGTGCAGTGGCAGCTGTGGGGCAGGGCCTTTTCGATGGTGGCACCAAGACGGTGGCCCTTGCTCATCCCCATTCAACTCTGTTTATCTGACCTGTTTTGTTTAAGGGCGTAAGTTGATTGACCAAGCACCAACACCCAGGCTTTCTGACAGACGGTTTTGCCAAGTTCCCTGTCAGGTGCTGCTGCTGTGAGTTTTGTATTGTATAACTTATTTCTTGGTGATCTTGGCAAACCTTTTCATGCTAGTTTGTGAGTCACCTGGTGAACCCTGATGGCTCCAAGATGGCGCGCGCGGGGGGGGGGATCTGAAATACATACTGTATATAAAGGGGGAAGTGGCTGCTCCCGCCGCCGCCTCCTCCTCACTATAGATATCGTGATGAGGTGCCAGGATATCAAGATGCTGCTGTGACTCTGACTGGCAGAACGGGAGGTCTTGGGCTACTCAACAGGAGCTTCTACTACCAGAAGGGCAGAAAACTGCTTGCCAGAGGAGAGGCGCTGTGTATACGCGCCGCCTTGCAAGAGGGCTTTGTGTGTCTTGCTGCTTCCCCCTGAGAGGGAGGCTCCAAAGGCGTTTTTCTCCTCTCAGTGCGTCTGGAAAGCAGCCGTCATTTCTTATTTGCCTGGCAGAAGCGACTGGGCTGAATTACCAGGCATTTTACAAGACAGCTCCAGACAAGCTGGCCCATCAATCAGAAAGACGTTTACTGGGTGCACTGCTTGCAGCAACTTCAGAAATGGTGCTGTGATCAGGGGAAGATTTACAGAGAGCTTGGCGGGGACTGAAGGGCTTAGGAGGGGATGCTCACATGGCTGATGCTCAGAGCCACAGCGGAGTTGAGAACTGGGCTCCGGCAGCGCTCTGGAAAACCACCCCAAGCGGCTCCCCCTCCTCTCCCACCCCCGGCTGCAGCAGCCAGAGAACACAGAAACCGCAACCCTCCACCAGTGACTTGCATGATGCCTCCCCAGTCCAATTCCTTAACAAAGGGCAGAATGCAACAGCATGGAGAAGCTTATCCTCCCCTCCCTGAATGCAATGGGTGCGGCCCAGGGAACATTTGGCCTTCTCCTGAAATCAAAGGGGCTGACCCACCCCCAAGGACCCTCTGGCAGAGTCCAAGCTCAGAGGGGGGCAACAAAAAGCCAGCCAACACCCCTCCCCCCCCCCCGTGCCTGGCCTGCACAAGAGGCAGCTTACCTGGACAGGCCCAATGCTCTTGTTCCTGCCTCCGGGCATGCCGTCCTCACGGATTGCTGGAAAGAAAGACAAAAGCAGCTGGTCAGGAGGGGATAAGAGGAGCCCCGGCTTCCCTGTCAGCCAGCAGAGGTGCAAGAAGTGCTTTAAAACTACTTTAAATGGTAAATTGTCCACCTAGGTGTGGGTGTGCATGAAACTGACAAATAAATTAGCATCTGAAGGAGCGGAAAGTAGATCTGCCACTTGCTTTTTAAAAAGGTGGGCAAAGCTGGGCTTTTATCCTGGGACACCTGGCAGCGACAAAAAAAGGTTTTAACACAGCACAACTCCGGGATTCCTGCAGCTGGCAAGGAGGGCCGTGTGGTTAGAGGGCTGCATGCAGTGACAGGAGGTGGCCAGTAGGAGGAGCTTTGCACTGCTCCTAGACAGGCCCTGGCGGAAGGAGGGGCAAGCTCCACCCCCACCCCCACCCAATGGCAGGAGAAAGGAAGTTTCCACTGACACAGAGACAACAGTGCCGTTCTTGGCTCCAAGACCTGACCCATCAACTAACTAGCACATGAATCCCAGTGGCCGGCCGGCCTCTGCTTCCCTCCACCCAACCCTGAGTGAGATTTCCAAATGCTGCTTATCAGGAGACTGAAATGAAAGAGAGGCAACGGGTCCCGGCCTCAGCACCAGTTTACTGGCAGTGCCCAGAGGTGGCTCTCTCCCCCTCACAAAGCACAGCTGCTCTTCCAACAACGGGGTCGCATGCGCTGAGCTGCCACCAAGCAAAGGTGCGACCTCCTGCTGGCTTTGACCAGCTAGCACCACCCCTGCCACAACAGAGCAGCTCCTTGACCTCAAGACATACATCTTGTGCGTTGCCGTGTGATTTCCAGCCGGATTCAGTACAGTGTAAGCAAGGACAGATTCATTTCCACAGGGGGGACCACAGGAGACGTAGCAGAAGTGCCCCTCCCTGTGTTCTCACAGCTGCAGCCTATTCTGGGGCTCTCAATGGGGTTGCCTCTGATCCCACAGCAAAAACCCTCGAATGTTCAACCACAGGAAGTGTTCTGTGGCACTTGGAGGGAGGCGGAGGTCGGAAGCTAATCTGGGGAACCAGACTGGCTAAAAAATTGATTCTTCTTGAAACACAGATTTTTTAAAATTTAAATAATGTGTAACCTGATTTAAAATGATCTCTGAACCTGCACTCGTAGCCTGTTAAGGTGAAACTGTAACCCACCCTCAGTTCCACATGTGGAGCCAAGGCCCGCCTCTTTATGCAGACAAAAAACCCCGTGGCTTGTGGTCCAGCTTCCTGCATCATGGAGAAATGCCCTTCTGCCCAGGAACCACCAGCTTTGAATTCAAGGACGTGGCTTTGATTAGGGACCTGGCACGCCATCCCACGTTTCACCATTCCCCCCACACACCACGTTTCACCACACCACCCCCACAACTGGCACTACAGCTACCAATTTATGTGTGCTGGAGGCTCGCACCACTAAGGCTACAATCACTTCAACAAACCCCATTCCTTGACCATTTAGATCAACGGGGGGGGGGGGGGGGGTAAGGCAGGCCCAGGCTCCGTTCCCTCCCCCGGAGTGGGCCATACATGCAGCTACCTTTCCGGTTCATCCCCATCTGGAGGCACTTGAGCAGCCGGCAGTACTGGCACCTGTTGCGCTGCTTGCGGGACATGACGCAGTTCTTGTCGCGGCTGCATCGGTAAACACGCTTGTTGCAGATGCTCCTCTTGAAGAAGCCCTTGCAGCCCTCACAGGAGATGATGCCGTAGTGCAGCCCTGTCGCTCGGTCTCCACAGATCAGGCAGGTGCGCAGATCAACTCGCTCATCTGCAAGAGGAAATGTCCAGGGCGGGGAGTTAGGGAGCAAGGCACTCTTGCACTTGCCTGGGGGAGGGACCCATCCCCTTGTCATAAGAACATAAGAAGAGCCTTGCTGGATCAGGCCAAAAGCCCATCTAGTCCAGCTTCCTGTATCACACAGTGGCCCCACCAGATGCCTTAGGGAGCACACAAGACAACAAGATAACCTGTTTCCCGTTGACACTCCCTTGCACCTGGCACAGAGAAAACCCACTTCTAAAACCAGGAGGTTGCAAATGGCTTGTAACCTGCGATGGTCTTTTCCTCCATGAATCTGTCCAAACCCCTTTTAAAAGGCATCTAGGCCAGGTGCCATCACCACATCCTGTGGCAAGGAGTTCCACAGATGAATTACATGCTGGGTAAAGAAATATTTTCTTTTGTCCGTTCTAACTCTCCCTCCACTCAATTTTAGTGCATGTCCCCTGGTTCTGGTGTTGTGTGAGAGGGAGAAGAATTTCCCTCTATCCACTCTCTCCATCCCATGCATAATTTTATACGTCTCAATCATGTCCCCCCTCAGGCGCCTTTTTTCTAGGCTGAAAAGCCCCAAACGCTGTAGCCTTTCCTCATAAGGGAGGTGTTCCAGCCCACGAATCATTCTGGTCGCTCTTTTCTGCACCTTTTCCAATTCAACTATATCCTTTTTGAGGTGTGGTGACCAGAACTGGACACAATACTCCAGATGTGGCCTTACCATCGATTTGTACAAAGGCATAATGATACTGGCCGTTTTATTCTCAATCCCTTTTTTAATGATCCCGAGCATGGAATTGGCCTTCTTCACAGCCGCCGCACATTGGGTCGACACTTTCATCGACCTGTCCACCAGTACCCCAAGATCTCTCTCTTGATCCGTCACAGACAACTCAGAACCCATTAGCATATATGTGAAATTTTGGTTTCTTGCCCCAATGTGCATCACTTTGCACTTACTTACATTGAAACGCATCTGCCATTTTGCTGCCCATTCTCCCAGTTTGGAGAGATCCTTCTGGAGCTCTTCACAATCCCTGCTGGTCTTCACCACCCGGAAAAGTTTAGTGTCATCTGCAAACTTGGCCACCTCACTGCCTATCCCCGACTCCAGGTCATTTTATGAATAAGTTGAAAAGCACCGGTCCCAAGACCGATCCTTGGGGCACACCGTTTTTCACCTCTCGCCATTGTGAAAATTGCCCATTGACTCCCACTCGCTGTTTCCTGGTCTTCAACCAGTTCCTAATCCACAAAAGGACCTGTGGGGTTGAGGTCTCTGTTTCTGGAAACTACTTGTCAGGCAACCCCTGAAGCTCTGGAAGAGGAGGCAGCCCACAAGGGCCCACAGCAGGACAATTTGGCATGGGTGCCAGCAAGACACAGCCACAAGCCCCTGGGTGGCAGCAGGAACACGGAAGCAGGCAGGCAGCTGGGAGATTCTGGGAAGGTGCAGCAGTGGGACACCAGTGCCAATGACCGGGGGGGGGGCCGCGAGGAAGCATAAGGTCACATGAGGAGCCTTTGTAGGGTCTCCTTTAAGAACGGGGAGAGAACGCAACACAGACACTTTAACATTGCAAGGCAACACAGTTTGGGATGAAAGAAACAAGATAAACATGCTTCCTACTACCAGTGCTACGGGGGGGGGGGGGGGAGGAATACCTACCAAAGTGCCTGTGAATTTATGCAAGCATGAGAACAGCTCACAGAGACGGGCCGAGACCACACTTGTTAGTCATGTCTCCGTTCTACCTTCAGATGTATCAGCAAAAGCTTTCTTGAACAGTTGATAAACACGGGGTGGGGGAAGGGGGGGAACCTGCAGCAGCTGTACTCATAGGTCGTTCTAAGAAGGTTAGGATAATGACGGCTGCCTTGACAAGCCCTTCCGCCAGGCTTAATGAGGCAGCTTTCGGATTCAAACTCAACACAAAGGGCTCCTTGCGGACCCAGGAGTGATCAACTTCGACACGGTATCGTCGCTGAGACAGAACTCTGGCAGGATCTCGGAGCACATGGAGTAGTTTCCAGAAACAGAGACCTCAACCCCACAGGTGAACTCAAAATGTGATGGCCAAGGCAAGTAGCTGAGAGTCAAGCCAGAGACTCACAACTTTGAAACTGCAGCCAGGGTCTGGACGTCCACTACCCCAGTACACCAACTGGTCCTATTGCTACGGCTGGCCAATGCCACAGACCAGCACCAAGCATCTCACCTGATGTGGAGAACAGGGTGATGCTGCACTAGAGCTTGCTCCCTTGCTGTCTCTTCAAACTCAAGGGGAAGCTAAATAAGGCACTGCAGGCTAAATAAGTCACAGGAGTGAAACAGGGTGACGGCATTTTCAGACTGTGGGCATTCTACTTTCCAGGAATCCAGGCAAGCGCCCTCAAATGTGCTGTCTGAACAGATCCAGCGAGCCTGGAATATCAGAGCAGCTGAAATCCAGGAACTCTGGAGCAGAGGGAGGAAGCCATTGTGATTCTCACCCTCGTTGATGTGGGCTTCTTGCAAAAGGGTCACAGCAGAGATAGCTGTGGCTTTTCCATTTGCTGCTAGGCCATTTCATTTTATGCAAAACAAGAATGCAACAAACTAGAACTTAACCTTGAGATTTGCACCAACTGCAGAACACGCTGGAAACGATATCGTCACTGAGTGACGATACACACGTTTTGGAGGGAGCTCTGCCTGGGGAGCAGCATTAAAGCAGGACTGAGAAGTCAAAGCGAGTCTCTCGTACTAAAAGTAATACAAGAAGTTAACACGTTAGGTGTCTTGAATGCCTCCCTTACTGGGAGGGGAAAGACAGGACAACAATATTTTAATACCGACGACACCGTCTTCCTGCTTTGTTCACTTTACAAGCCAAGGCCCGGGGTGGGAGGCGCTGGTTTTTGAGCTACTGTTAAGCTGCTGGGACATTTGTCAGAGGACTGCTCCTATGATGAAAGCCTAGACCAAAAATTGAGCCTGGAAGGTTTACATAGCTGCTGTCGCCACACCCTCCCATCCACCAGCAGCAGGACAGTTTGCAGAAGCGGCAGTGGCAGTGAGGATGCCTGCAGGTAAAGCTCACGGGGACAGAGAGTCTGCTTTTGCTCACTCATACACTGGTCCAGAACACCCCCCCCCCAACTTTTTAATGGATTAAAGTTTAACAACAGTACGAGTCAACAATGAGGAAACCACAATCCCACCCAGGCCACTTACTCATTCAAATTACATATCAAGCAAGAATTATGTTCTTCCCCACATACTTTGTGCAAAGCAACAGTTTGTATTTATTTGGTTCCTCCTGCAGTAACTGACACCCCTTGGAAATCCCAAGTGCTGCAGCCACCACCGTCGATCCAAGCCCAGCTCCTCGCAACCACATTGGCTCCAATGAGCGCAGGTCGGGATGGGGAACAAAATGCTTCTTCTGTGCACCTTCGAGAATGGCGTCTGAGATTCTGCTAGCATTGGTCTGCTAGCATTGGTCTGCTGAGATTCTGCTAGCATTGGGAATGGTCTCAGGCACCAACCACTGTGGTTTATAGAAAAAGAGACCCATCAATGGGAACTCACTCCGGAAGTGGCAGGTGATGAACGCAAGGGCCAGAGGCATTTCCACCTGGGCCGGCGTCAATGAAGGTCAGACTACACAAGAGGCTCTGCAAGAAGCCCATACAACTGTGCAGTCGCCGACTTCCCCTCCTGTGGGGCAAGGGGCCTGGAGACCACTACAGAATCCATGGCTACTACCAGCTGTCCTGCCTTTGCTCCCAAGGCCCAGTTTCCCACTCAGGCAGGGCTCATCAGGAGCCACGGCCTGCAAACTGTGGGTCAGGTCTCCTGGGGCCAGTCCAGCACCCTCCCTCTTCTGAGCAATCCAGACCCCTTTCCCAAGAGGAGCAACAGAGGTGTCTCAACCACTGAGACAGGGAGTCTTTGAGCTTCCTCTTGTTTTGCCCATGTTTCACATGCAACTTTCAATCCTTCTTCACGTCAGGCAAACTAAGAACCCCTCTACCCTGCCTGTTTTGTGATTAACCAATACACATCCCACACTCAGCTGTCCGCCTCGAGAAGAGGCAGTTCTCTTTGGTCCCATGGAGATGATGCCTCCTTTCTTGCTGCAGAGCAGCCAGATGTTGTTGCGGCAGCAGGGGTCTTGAGGTGGGCACGGGCAGTGGACTGACAAAGCGATGACCATGGCCTGGTGGTGCGGGATGGGCGGGAAGGCAAGCCAAGCAAGGAGGCTGTGGTGTCTCTGAAAGACCCACAAATCTAGGCAGACCAGCCACTATCTCTGTGCCACAACAGCAGCCCTTGGAGACTTTCCATGCCCTGCCTCACTAATGCCCCCCCCCCCGAAAGTTAGAAAACATGGCTTTGTTGGGGGAGAAGAGACAACATCTTGGAGGACATTAGAAGGTGTATCAGCTCTCACTTGCAACTGCAAGCCTACCAAAGCCACAGGCTCCTGCTTGGGGAGGGACTCCACCACCAATGGCTTGCAAAACTCTTCCCTGCTTCCAAAAATATTTTGCTAGTTGCCCTTGAAGAAACAAGCTCCCCCCCTTTCCTGGGGTTCTCCTACAGAGCCCACACTTAAGGCAAGAAACAGCTTTCACTGCCACTTTTTCCCCAAGTTAGTGCCCCCATCTTCAGCATCTGATCCGGGGGTCTTTGGAAAGTTGCTGCACAAAGTGCATCAAGCTTCTTGGTGCGTGCGAGTAAAACCCATTTCTCTTGTGTGAAGCGCTCTCCTGTTCAACAGGACTACAAGGCAGCAGGAGCCCTGCGACTTAAGCCCTTAAGACGAAGGCACGTTTCCTGGGGCTTTTTCCAACTGCCCCAGTGTCGCTGCTGATCCTTACAAGAAGTTCCAGCTTGGGGGGGGGATGCACATTTAGCTTAGAGACTGCTGGAATTTTCGATCCCCCCCCCCCGTTTTTTTCCTGCCTGGCCCTCAGAGAGAGCTCCACTCACAATGGCCGCTCCTCCTGAACTCCTCATTGATCTCTGTCCCAACCCCCACCCAGGAGAAGAGCTTAAGAAATCCGGGCTTCCTGTCCGCCTGGCGAGTGACAAGGCTGAAAAGCCAGATCGCCTGCCTGCCTCTGGAGGAGCATTAACCCTTGGCGCGCCAAGCCATAAGACCTAGAGGAGGCGGCCCGGCAGAGAGGCGCAGGCGCCCCATTCTTTCCTCGCGCCCACTAGGGCAGAAGGCCCTGCCCCTGCCTTCTGGCTCCTGTAGCCGAGTGGGTTGCCCAGATATCCGCGAACAAGCGGAGGCGCCCTCTCGTTCGGGAGGGAGGAACGACCCTTTGGCCGGTGGCGCGCTCTCCAACCCTCCGGCCGCGCTCTGCCTGCGTGGGACGGCTACAGTTCAGCCAAGGGCTTCCTCTACTGTCGTCCTTTTGGTGGCCACCCAGCACTTTCCGTCCAGCTGGCTTTCAGCTCAAGGGGGGGGGGGGGGCGCCGCTGCCGCTTCTGGGGAGGGGCCATTACAGTGGCTCTTGCCTGGAGGCTCTTTTCCGAGCTGCTGCCTTGCTGGATAGGGACTAGGGAGCACTCTCTTGCTCACGGAGTACCCCCCTTCCCATCTCCGGGTCTGCCCTGCAGAGTCCTCGGACCCGGAGGAGCCAGCTGGCTTCTCTTGGCCCGATGCGGTTTTGTTCCAGGCCCCGGGAGAAGCTGAGAGCGCTTCCGCGGACCCCTTTCGGCCTCTTTTCTTGCATGGAAGGCAACTGAGATGCCACGGGAGAGAGCGAGGCTGCTGGGGACTGAAGCGTAGCCTTTGCAGCGGGGGGGGGGGCTGCTGCAGAATAAGCCCCCACCAGGGCCCAGGCACAAACAAAAGCAATTAGTGCCGCAGCCTCCTCCGAGGAGAGGAAGCTTCTTGCAGAGGACAATGGGGGTGGGGGGGTTGTAACCCCAGGCTGAAAGCAGCAGCGCTGCAGTTTGTAACGCTTATAGCGGGGAGGGGGAAGCCACCCCGGGGCCCCCAAGAAGAGGAGGAAAAGCGGTCCGGAACCCCACCCAGGCCAGCGCGGACAGCGATCCGAAAAAGGCGGAGGGCGCCCTTCCCTCCCTGCGGCTCCGGGGCGCGCTCGCTGCTGGGGAAGGGGCGCAGGCGCGGCCACGAAGAGTCCTCCTCGCCCCAGGACCAGCCAGGCACCCCTTCGTCCTCGGACGGCTGATTTGTAGGGTCCGGCCGGAGGGCCTGGCAGAGGGCGCGCCCCGTTCTGGCCCGCCAGCGCCGATCCGCGTACCTTCCATAAAGGTGGCTTCTCCGGCCTCGTCCCAGGGCAGCCGCCTTCAGGGGAGCCTGCCAGCCATCTCCAGCAGCCGCGGCTCCGCTGCTGGCAAGAGGACGCCGGCCCAGCCAGCCGAGAGGAGCGGCGCCGAAGGAGTAGAGCCCACCGCTGACCGCCGCCGACTCCTCCTCTCTCGCCCGGGGGCGGCCCAGCCATTGGACGGCCCAGCCACGGCTCAGCCCCAGCCAATGCAGCTGCTGCGGCCAAGCAACAGATACGTCTTCTCGCGCTGCCTCGGAGGCGCCGGGGGTTCCCTCCGAACCGGGGCGCCCCTCCTGGCCGCCCGCGGAGAAGGGTGAGTGCATGGCCCCCCCAGGCAGTCGAGAGCCGAGGCTCCCACGCCCCTCCCCGAAAGAGCAAGGAGGGGCAGGTGGCCTCCTAAGCAAGACAACCAGCTACGCTCCCTGGCAGGAGCAAGAGACTGGAAGCAAGGTGAGCCAGCCTCGGGGCTACACAGGCCTCTTCGGCAAAAAGCCACTTTTCGCTCTCAGCTCCACAGAGTGCGGGATCACTTCCTAGAAAGGAGACCCGCCCCACAGCACCTACCCTAAGCACACAAAGCCAACGGGCACCCAGAGGAGGGCACCAAGGAGGGGGTGGCGAGACAGCCTCTGCCACCACCCTGTTGCCATTAGCCCTCAAGGCTGCCTTTGCCACAGGCCCAGTTTGGCAGCAGGCTTGCTTCCAAAAGGCAAAGAGCCAGGGACTCAAGGAAAGCTGCAGACTCCATCCAGATGGCAAGGAGGAGGAGAGGGCTGGCAGCACCTGCCACAGCAGCCTGCATTCTTTTTCCAAAGCTGCTGCTTCAGGCATTCCCACAGCATGCTTCTCTCACAATTGGCAGCAAAGAACCACTTGGTGGCAGCAGTCCAGTGCCCAAGCCCTATCTGCAAAGCGGGAACCAGCCGAAACACAACCCACTTCCATTGAGCTGGCTGGACTCTGGGAGAGCTGTGCCTGTTCACACCAAAGCTGCCCCAAGAGTTGACAGGGAAGAGCACCAGGGCTGAGCTCAACCAGGATCTGGGGGTCAGCGGGTGGCACTGCCACAAGGTGCTCTCTGCAGGGCTCCTGCCCTTGCAGGACTTGAGCGCTGCTGCGCCCCCTCCCCTTAGCAGTGGGAGGAGGCAGCCAGTGCTGCACCTGTTGGCTTTCAGACCCCGCTGGACCCTGGAGAGACTTGCATCTTTGGACTAAGAAACTGGGCAGCAGAGGCAGGGAGTCTCGCACCGGCCTCTAATGGGGCTATTTGTTAGGCTGAGCTGCGGCTGCACACTGGACGCTGCTCTGCCATGGCTCTCTTGGCACCAGAGGAAGAAGCAGGCCCCACAGTGTCGAAGTAAACCTCTCTCAGCCGGACAACAAGGTGGAAACTCTTTTTAAAACAGGAAGGGAAGGAACGGAGGCTCCCGTTACCAACCGACATGCCTGATGCCTGGTTCTGCTCTTGGGGGAGACTGCTCCAATTGCACAGTGCACACATACACACCCACCCTATACTTGTCCCCAGGTCTAATCTGGCCTCCTCCCTCATTGCTCTGAAGCCTGAGGTTGGTGCGTTTCAGGGAGGGGAGCCTGAGCTGCAGCAGGAGCAAGCCCACAGCCCCAGACTGTCCCCGCTGGGCACTGGAGGGTTCAAGGCTACCAAGAACACCCAAGGCCAGCTTTCTTCTGCACACAGGACTCTGCTTTTCTGTGTGCTTGAAGAGGGAGGGGGCACAGTGAGGACCACTGGTTCAAACAGCCAAGAGTAAGGACTCCTGGGTCGATTCCCTGTGCATCACTCAGCAACACAGGGAGTGTGCGCCTCAGTTTCCCCTTCCGCTTCACAATGCCACTTTTGAGTGCCCAACCTCCTCAGCAATCTTATCACAATTCAACACAGCAACATCTGGGAGGCAGCAGGCCAGGGTGGCCTCCACCCCTTCTGCATGTCAGACAAAGTGGTGGCAGACCGTCCCCCTGAACCCCAAGGGGGCTGCTTCCTCCACGGTCACCAGCAGCAAGAGAAGCAGCACTAGGCATTTGATCCAGGCAGTGCATAGGACACCCTGTCCCAACCTCTGTTGTCCCTGGAAGAGGGGCAGGACCCCAGAGCCTGGAGAGACATGCCCCAAATGACAGGCTGCTTCTCCAAAGAACAGCTTCCCCCAACATTTCCTGCCTGGCTCATCGCATGATGTTACAATCAAGCCGCAGTCTATTCGGTGCCTCTCTGACTGAGCTCCTGCGTGTCTTCTCAGCCCCTCATTTTTGCTCCAGATCTGTCACTTCTCATTAACACCTCTGCTGCTGCTGGCTGCCTACAGAAACTGCAGCCTCTGATGTGCCAGAACAATCCATTTCTCCTGCTCTAATTACTTTTCAACATGGCTTGCTGTGGTCTGGCTTCCTTCGACTTCCAGAGGTGGCCGCTCTCCCTTGACACTCTCGGCTGATTTTTTATTTTTATAGGGTGTGTGCGTGTGCGCGCACGCACAGGCCACGCCAGATCCCCCATACCCTTCTCCCCTCCTTCCACTGCATTCCCAAGAGGGAGACATTGACTGTCCCCATGTCGTGGATGGGCAAATGGGGCCCAGTTTACACAAATACTGGGAGGCGCTTGTTTTTCAGTTTGGGGACTGCCTCTCCTCCTTGCCAAACCTCTAGTGGCCAACTTCTCTAGTGGCCAAACCTCATTATTTGACTCCCACCATGAGGAGGAAACGGTGCAAAACGATGCCAGATATCCTGCCCTGTGTCTTTCCCAAGCAAAACTGGGGAGGACTCGGGGTGACCAGATAGCCTTGGAACAAGCTGCATGCAGAACTAGAGCCAGCGGTTTGCATCTGAGAGCAAAGAGCTGGGTGCCAGGGATGTGACCTTTATAAGGGATTATTATAGTGAAGCCCCAACACATAGCAAAGTAACTCTCAATCGCAGAACGATACTCAACTCCCCTTTTAGGGTATAAGAAGTTTGGATTATTTCTGTTACCCTGATGAAGAGCTGGAATAGCTCAAAACACAGGGGGCCCACTGTCCATCCAAAATATTGCTGCACCTTTAGAAGTTGTATTGGACAGAAAAAATCTTATTTTTAAAAATACATGGTTTCATAAAATTAATTAGTAACATAACTAATGAACACAGTAATCGGGCTGTCTTCAAGTTGTACAGCAAGCTCACTTAAAGTTGTTTCTTTAAGTCATTCCATTTTAAAGTTGTTGACGGAAAAAAATCGATTGCCGGCCAGGCACATTTATTTCAATGTTTAATATTAGAAGTATTTGGGGTCTTTATTTAGAAGTTTGGTGATGTTTTTGTGACCAGAAATATGCCGTCAGTTCTTGTTTATGTATATCATATTAGCCTATGGTAAAATTGGCTTCGGTATAAGTCGTTTTGCTTAAAGTTGTCGTTTCCAAGAACCTAACCACAACTTGAAGCGAGGACTTGCTGTACTTCATTTTCCAGTGACTACAGCCTCGGCTCATGAGCCATCAACATGAGAAGGGGGAGCAGGACTGTGGTCCCTCGTCCTGCCCGCCATGCTTCTGCTGGCCCTCCAGCTGCCATGCCCTCAGGCTCCACCCCTGTGTGTGTGTGGACAGAGCTCATTCTGCAAGCAACTGAGCTGGCAGGTGCAACCCGCTCCCCTTTGCCACACATGGGACAAACCAGCACGAGATCAGGTTTGCACTTGAGAAAGCTCTCCCCCATGTGCAGCTCTTGGGTCGCATTAAACTTAAAAATCTGTCAAAGTTTTGAATTTACATGGAGTAGGTTTTATTGAATGTTTTCCTAATCAAATACTTGAAATACGTAGCTGCTGGAAACGTTTGAGATACTTTGAAAACGTGTTCAGTTTTGTTTAATAAACAAAAGTCAAACAAGCATGCTAACTCAGCTCTGAATCTGTTTAAGAGACTTTCTCCCCAAACCACATCACTGCCTCACTCACCCAAGCAACTGAGATGGGGGGGGGGCAGGTGCATAGCCCCCCCCCCCCCCCCGCCAGCCTTCCACCTGCCTTCCAGACCAAATCCAGCCAGCTTTACTGTGCTGCCCGTGGCTCACTTCCATACAGCAGATCAGCCACAGGAAGAGGAGGAGGAGGGATTCCAGACAAACCCCACAACAGCAGAAGGTAAAAAGTCAGGCACCTGCCTTCTGCTTCACTTTGAGAGTGACTTGTCTTGCTTGTTGATATTTTGGGAAAGTGCTAATTCATGTTACCAACTGAACCTGGTAGCTCCCATCCTTCCAAATTTTGCACCAGTCAAGTATTAAAACATCTGAAACAAGATGCAGGTGAGAGAAAAGAGAAACCAAGGTAGGAATGCGGGAAGGGCCTCTTTCTGAAGATAATCCCTGCCATGTCCACTCAGCCCCACTTAGGAACTTAGCTGAACGGGCAGCTTGTGCATTATGAGAGTTGCTCCTCCCCCCACTAGATCCCCAGGATCCACTCCGCTCCATGCATCATCACCCCCCCCTTGCTCCACCCCCCCCTTGCTTCCACCCCACAGTTGGCATCGTGCTCAGGCTCCTTGCCTGGACTGTGGGACCAGGAGATGATTCAGAAGAGTCTCCAGCTTGCACAGAAATGTCTCCACCTTACCCCTCAGGTCCAGAACTGAACCGTGCTAGAACACATCCAGAGACAGCTGTCCTTTGGGGCACATCTGGATCTCCCCCCCCCCATCTCTGTATCTCAATGGCATTTGCATCTCTCTGGACCTTGGGAAACCCATCTAGAACTGTAAGGACTTTGGACCATGGCTGGATGTTGGACCGTGGCTGGATATATTGGGGAGGGGGGGGGAAGAGGAAAGACGCTGCAAGCAATTATGTGGAGTTAGGCAGATCCTGAATGCAACAATCAATATGTTGTTAAATACCAAAAGAGAGAGACCATGTTGGGATACATACCCAGCCAACAGCCTGACTTCCAGGTGCACCCTTCAGCACTGGAAGCCAGCCTCTGCTATTGAACAAGGGTTTGCAGACATGCTGGACCAGGCCACAGATGGCAGGAAAAAAGCCACCACCAGAAGCAGCTTCAGAAACATGGCAAAGCTCCCTTGACCTCTTTGGAGACTGATACATGGCTGCTACCAGCTCGCTGCCCACCTCCCAGAAAAAAGTGGCCCACGTATTACTATTTTTTACAGCCCCATCCGTGAACATGGTGCTTTCCAAGGAATGAGAGGACAGGTCCCTGGCCCGAGGAGCTTACAGTCTCTAGAGCCTGACACAATGAGACAACCGGACGAGGACAGGGGAACATAGGCAAGTGGCAATGGAAATACGCCTTTGTTTCCACTGCCACCTACTGAAGTGTAGTCACACTCCGGGATGGGGACTACAATGTTATGCCAAAGGCGAGTTTTAAGAAGAGATTTGAAGGAAAAGGCAATGGTGAGCAAGACCTTTTAAGACAGTGACAACAGAAAAAGAGGAGAGCATTTGAAAGGAGCCACGATGACTTTTAGCACCCTCAGTTTAACCCCATGGAAACCAGTCACCCCACCTCTGGAAACCAGGGCTGTTCTGTACAAACCCAGGTATGTGTGGGGGGTTTGCGGGGTTTCCACAAGGCAGGAAGCCGAAAGCAGACTGCTGGTCGGGTCCCTTCCTCACCACTGAAGCCAAGGCCGGGCACCTCCCGTTCCACTTGCGCACGCCTTTCCAGTGACTGGCTGTGCTTGAACAAAATGTTCGGCAGCCATGCTCCAGCTCTGTGACCCAGTTTTCTGCTCCAGTGCTGCCGAGCAACAGAGCCTTGCTGCGCAACACCCTCTCTTGCTTCCGAAGGGACGAGGGGAACAATGGCATATGCAGAAGCAGGCTCGAATGCAGGGCCAAAGGAGAGAAACCAGGATAGCCATATGCCTGGGAACAGCTGTGCACACAAGCAGAGCAGAACACCGTCCCTTCAGAGCACCCTGACACCTACTAAAGGCAGGGGTTCTCAACCAGTGGTCCTAGTACCAGCGGTGGTACTTCAGCCAACTGCTGGTGGTACTCGGACTGCAGGAACACTGGAACCCGCTCAGAAGCGGGTTTTTTGGCGGCAGGTATTCACTCCCGAGAGGCTCCTGCCTGTTGCTGAGCCTCTCGGGAATGCTGGGAAGGGCCCTACCGCCCGCCCAGAACCTCCTACCTGCCCAGAGCCTCCTACCTGCATTTTCTGGCCTCTGAAAACCTGGAAGTAGCTGGCAATGATGTCATTGCCAGTCACTTCCGGTGGTATGCAGCAGGAGAGTGGTGCCAGAGGTGGTACTTGGCCGGGAAGGGATTGAGAACTAAGGGATATGTGCCACACAACCTGAGCAAACAGCTGGCTCTTCAGAGCACAGTGCCCATTTGTGGCACTGGCCGGCTGCCTGGGGCCTCGTGCTGAAAGGCGTGCATGTAGAGATGGCCCCATGCCCGATTGCTGCCAAGGGCCCAACTGGGGCATTTCCTCCCTGCTCCTTTGAAGTGTTCCAGTGATAACTGGAGTCGTCTACCGCAACAGATGGTACGGACCTTCCTGTCAATGTACCATGGGCTGAAGGGATGGAGAGGCTGCCAGGAGCCTATTCAAAAAGGAACTCCCATGCCCACAGTCAGTCCCACCTGTTCTCTCCCAGTGATGCCCAGTGAAAGGCCTCCATTTGGGCACATGCTAACTGGGCCATGGTTCGGAGTAGAGCCCCTACCCCCCCCCCCCGAAAGCCTCGTGCCCATGTTGCTGTCCTTTTGGTACAATGTGAAGATAGGCTTTAACCCCATTTCCGCCTAGCCCACAGGTATACACATTGAAATCCAGATGCATATATACACCCTTGGGCAAAAATGCCTTAAAAGAGAGGAAGCTGTTGAAAATACTGAGTGTGTGCAGAGGGGTGTTTATCCAATGCTTTCAGGCAAACTGCAGTCATTACCAAGAGGACATTTGACGAGAACATCACTACTGACAATATGGTACTATGACCTACTTTCCCAGTGGCCCAGAAAGCAGGGAAATAAATCCCAAGATCCAGCGTTCAGAAAAGCTGATGAGAGCAGGCCCCCCTGCCCCCCTCCTCTGCTTGGGATTAAAGGCAGCTCTGGCAGAGCTCACTGGCAGCCACATGGCTCCGAGTGCCACGCCAAGATCTTCGAACACAGCTGGCCAACCTGCCAGCAGAGTACAAAACCCAGCAAGATCACTCCTCAGGCCAGAGAGCTGCACTGCAAAGGGATGGGGAGCTGCCATGTGACAAACCAACATTGTGCATCATTTCCATGAGCCTGGCAGAGGCTTTGTGGGCTGCAGCTTCTGGGTTTCACTTGTACTGCGGGTACAGCAACAAAATAGGATTCACGTCTGCGAGAGCGAACGTCCATCAACTGGTCTTCATTCTATTTGCTAGTTGAAGAAACAGGTACACCGATGGGATAATAAAGGCTTCCTTTTTCTTCTAGCCTAGCCATTTTGCAATTTTTTGCCATTATGATTGACAATGACTCCATGGTCATGAAAGCTGGCTAGAAAACAGGGTGGGGACAAGGCACCAATGTGCAGGATTCCAGCAAAATCAGAAGGGTTATCCCTGCCCAACATCGTACTTTCAGCACCCACCTGCAGCCCACCAGTCATAGGCTGGCCATCTCTTCTTTGGGTGGAAGGCAGAAAGATGCCCCCATTGTATTCTTAGCCCTGATCTAGCACCACAGCCTCTTATTTACTAGGTGGTTGGAAAGTCTTGTAGAGCAAATGAAGGAGAAAAATAGTCTTCCTGACCACGTTTATAAACTGGGGAGAACGGTGGGCTTCGCGATCTACACTGGAAAGTAGAAGGAGCACACGCAGTTTCCCAAGAGAAGCAAGTTTAGAAAAGGAAAAGAATGAAGAGGCACAACTCGGTGAGGTGTGGAAGCAGCTCTGCCTCCTTCACAGGTGTCCCACTCAAGCCCCAGGGCATCCACATGCAGGCACACCACTTGGGGGGGCCTACCAGGACCTACCAGAGGCCCAAAAGCCAGAAAGAAAGTGGAGCAGCTGCTGCAGCAGCAGCAGCAGCAGCAGCCGGAGGCCACCACCATGCCTTGCCCAGGAGCTTCCCTGAGGCGCACCTTGCTGGCCATTCTGGTCTGACATGGAATATCATTTCTTGCGCCTGCTGGGGAAGCAGCTTGCTCCACCCTCCCCGAAGGCTTTTTTTTTTAAAGGGGGATTCCTAGCAGCAACTGAACAAGGGTACGTCTATCTTAAATGCACACAGACAGGAAAGAAGCTGGAAAGGCCCCTTCAGGGGCAGAGCAGGGACCACAGCCCAGCAGAGTGCAGCATTCCTATTTCATTGTCCAAAAATGCCACCCAAATGCCCTCCACCAGGGATATCCTTGTGCACCACTCATGCCAAAACCCCCTGCCCGTCCCACTTTGGTCAGTTCCGGGGCACAGTCAAGCATCCATGAAGGATTTTGGAAGAGGCACTGTTCTCTGCAGGAGAGGGAAACAGGTGCCTGGGCTTAGGCAGGCCAAGGCCCGCGCAATCCCCGCCCCCCCCCACACACACTCTAATGTTCCTCTCAGGCATAGAGGATGAGACACCCAAACAGGCAGGCAGGCGGCTGGTGAGCACTCTGGGGCTTCACATTTCAGCACTGGGGCTCTGGCCCAATCAGAAAGCAAACTCCAGCCCTGCCTTGGCTCAGCAAATCGGCTGAGCCGCAGCCCCGCACATGACGGGATTTGTTCCTGTCCATCATCTGGGTCATATATAGTTCAATTCAAGTGAAGCGCACAGGGCTGGGAAGAAATCTGGAGGAGTTCAGCTAGCTGCCTGCCTGCCTGCCTGCCTCCCTAGCCAGCCAGCCAGCCTCACAAGCCACTGCCGAGGAACCAACTTGCAGCTGCACCTCTGCAACGGTGCCAAACGCTGCCAATTCTCCTCGGAGTGCACTCCAAAGATTCCAAGCCAAGATGCGGGAGAGGCGCAGAGAGCCCTTCACCCTCCGGCTGCAGCCTGGGGAAGTCAAGCGAGCTCACCGCCAAAGCAAGTCTGCACGACTTCGGCTTGGGACTGCTCCGATTCCTGCTCCTAGGTAAGAGCGGTCATCCTCTTCTTTCCAACTGGACTGGCTGAGAGAGGGCAAGGGAGCCCCACACCCTGCTTTGCGCCAGGAAACCGTCTCGGCACACTTTCTGCTGGACTCATTCCTGCACGTGCTCCTTTGTTCTCATAACAGAAGCTTTTTACATCCCTCTCCTAATATAACACAGCTGGAAGGAGTCACGAGCACAGGGAAGGCTGGCCAAGGAGGTTTCCCAGCCGCGACGAACGCCTCGCATTTACCTCAAGGAGGTAGAGGGGATTTTTTTTCAAACTTTGGAAAAAGCACTCACTCCAGAGAAGCCCGCATCGCCTGAAGTTTTTAATCTGCAAGAACCCTTGCGCAGCCCGGAGGGCAAGTGGAAGCCAAAGAGAGAGAGACGCGGAGAGGAACTGAGCCAGACACGGACAAAGGCAGGAGCCTAAGCCAGACAGCCCAGGTCGCTCCAGAGGCCAGCCGTGGAGGAGACAGGTCAGCCAGCTGCTGCTGCGCGGGGCGGGGGGAAAGGGGTGGGCGAGGTGCTCATGCGTGCAGCCGTGACGGGCTTCAGAAGAGGCCAGCCATTTTCTCCAGCTGTGCTGCTTTGTGTAATCTGAAGGAATGTGCCACTCAGAGGCAGCCTTAAGGCAGAAGGAAGAGAGGCTGGAAATCGGGGCCACCAGAAGGGATGCACAAGACAACAGGATGTGGCCCAAGCTCTCTCCCCTCGCGCCCGCTTTTGTCTCAACTCTCACCACGCATGCACGCAAGCACGCATACATGCACACCGTCTTGAGTTGTATAGCAGAAAGGGCTCTCTCCTACCCTACCTGGGAAGCCAGTGTGTATTTATTTAAAAGATTTATACCCCGCCTTTTCCTATGCCGAGGTGTTCCCAGAAACCTTGGAAGAGAAACGGGACCAGGAAAGCCTTGGCACCAAGGAGGGGGGCTACCTCCTTAGCCAGGCCCCTCACTGCCTGAACGGGCTTCTTTGTACAGGTTGTAGGCTTCCATGCCTTCCACACAGGCCATGCTATGACAGCAGACTGACTTCAACACACAGCACTTGGCCATCAGCAACACCCACAGAGCAGGCGTGCTGTTGCTCTGGAGGCTCTGGAACCTTTCGGTCAGAACTTGATGCCCAGAGTGCTGTGGAATGGACACACCCCAGAAGGATGCTCCATTTTTGTCCAAAACAGGTGCATCAGGAGGGCTGCGTTTTGTCCAGGGGAGAGGAGGAGGAGGGTCAGCATCTAGAAGGCTGGGCCAGTGCAAGACGTGAGGGGCTCTTTGCTTTTCTAGGCCTCAAGGACTTGCCCTCCTCCTGCCCTTGTGTGAGAAGGGACACAGTCTGCACTACAACCCTCAAGCTGTCCCTGTGGCCTGCTCCACACACACCCCCTACATATCCTGAGAGGCACAGATCTTCCCACCTCCAGGGCTGCCAGTGAGCACTGTCAGAGCCTGGGCACCTCGCTCTCTTCTCTGTGGTGACCTTTGGTGTGACACTGCCTTGGCTTTCTTGGAGCAAAGCCTAAATCTGCTCCTTCGCAAGCCCACCTCCAGCACCACCAGGCTGACTGGGGGGGGGGGGGGGAGAAGCCGTTGTGCCAACGTGGCTGAGCGTTCAGAAAGGAAGTGTTCTAAAGCCCACAGTACTAAGGGCCTGCACCACAAGGAGATATTCAGGCCAGTAGAAGCGAGGGGAAAACCAACCTGGAACTGGGGCAATAGGAGAGCTGGCCTGGGTGCTCCCTCTGCAGACCTGGTGGCCCCTAAGCCAAGCAGAGGTTAGGCGCCTGACTGTGTAAGACAGTCCATTCATATCCCCAACTACCTGGATTTGAATAGAAACCAGACAGCAATTATTTCAGCCCAGCCACTATTCGACCCACCGGACAATAGAGATTTGTTAGTTCTCAGGCACGAGTCATGAGCACAAAGAGGGCAGTGGCGGCGGCAGCTTTGGAGACACCCCGGCAGGTCTGCTCCACCACGCTGTGCACTGCTGCCCCTTCTAGCCAAGCAGAGCCACAAGTGCCTTTCTGCCACAATGTAAATCAAGCCAGTCCAGGAGGGAGGCTTCCAACCACTGCCCCTCCATGTGGACTCTACAGTCGCATGATGCGGAGGCTGGTATGGGGAGGAAAGAGCATGGGCATGGGAGGAAAGAGAAGGACTGCAGTCCTCTATGGAGTTGTATTTGCTGGGCATCACTTCAGCATTCTGCACTGGGTACAAAAAGTGAGCGGGGATTGTAAAGGGGCTCAGGTGCTGCACAAACTGCAACTGGGCACTGCTGATGCTGCGGCATGTGGAGTGCCTGCTGGCTCCTGCTCCCCCTCAACATGCTGCCGGCTTTCAAAGACAAAGCAAGTAGGAACCAGCCAGCAACAGGGCACCTGCCTTGCACGCGGAGGGTGTCTGGTTCCGTTCCTGACAGCATCTCCAGCAGAGAGGCCGGCAAGACCCTTCTGTCTGAAGTGCTGGACAGCTGCTGCTGGTCACTGTAGACGAGACTCTGACCTTTGCCAGCTCCTCTCCGATGGCAGACAGGCACACATCTCCGAGCAGAAGCATCAAGGCACGATACTGAGGAGCTGGCCCTGACCCCCAGCCTGCAACCGGCCAAGCTCCAGGAGCTGCTCCCTCTTTTCCAGAGACTGGACTCTCTGCTCTCCTTCCTGTCGCAATCCCAACCCCCCGCATTTGCACCCCAGTTTATGAAGGAAGGGAGCCCACAGCCGTGCTCCAGGGAGCCGGGAAGCCAACGGGTCCCTCAGGAAAGGCAGCCCAAGCCCTCCAGCCTGTAGCTAGCCAGCTCTCGGAGCCGCTTTTGAGCAGAGGAGTCCAAATGGCCGCAGAAGCAAATGCCAGGCACGGTCATCACCTCCTGCCAGCAAAGCACTAACAGCTACAAGCGCCACTGCTCCGTGACTTGATGCCAGCCGACAGCCGCCCAAGTCACTGACTGCCAATTTGCTTCTGTGGGAGACAGGAGAATCGCTGCTCTTTCTCCAAACACAGGAGAGCCGAGTCAGCCAAACTTCTCAGCAATACACTGAAGACCAAAAGAAGTTTTCTTCACTGTGTGAAAAACCCTTAACACGGACTTAGGATGACAGAGACTAACGCGGATGAGACAAATCCAAAGAGAAGAAGCACCTCAGCGTTTTTTATCCACACCAACTAATGCAACCTCTTGCTTCAGGAGCAGTCTACCTCCAACGGACCTGGGGTCTCACCCAGCAGGGTCATCCTTCCAGTCCAGTCAGCCCATCCCAAAACTAGTGGAGCTGTCAGACACACACCTTCAAGCTCAACCCAAGCACTTGGGGAAAGGGGGGGGGGGGAGAGAGAGCGCTCAGTCTCAACCAGTCCCTTCTCACAGCTGTTTCCAGGGGCACAGCCACACATGTTCCCCCTAGACTTAAACTGCTGACTGTAGCAGCTCTTTAAACTCCCTTGAGCTTTACAATGAGGATAGGGGATGGCAGCAGATGCTCCTGAAGGGCTCTAGGACCTGCGGGTCCCGTTTGTGTTCCCCTGCACTGGATTCCAGGTCTGGCTTCATAGACCGCCCTCCTCCACACCTTCCAATGGGCAGCCCGGACAGGCAGTTTTGGGCTCATGTCCCCCATACAAGGGCACTGATCCAATAACATGTTGCCACCTGTGCCCCTATGGGCTGCAGGCCTGTCCTGGTCACGGCTTAGGGGGCAGTTCAACAAGAGCAGAGAGGGCAGAAGCAGCTACTGTTCTGGGCAGCAAGCAGGACACCGTGAAATCTGGGCACAGACCCGCCAGCCAGTGACAGTCAAATCCCCCCCCCCCCCATTTAGGAGACCAATCATATCTTGCAAACATACAGAGCTCTGAAAATACCCAGCACTGACCAACTTCTGCAGACTGGACTGCAGTACATTTCTCCCTACCTCAGAGCTGTCTGGGGCAACTGACAGGACCCCTGTGAGAAGCTGGCCAGCCAGAGCATGCAGGGAGGGAGGGAGGGGAGGGAGCCCTGTGAAGCCAACTGCTTTGGGAGGACTTGGGGCCCAGCGCGCTCTCACGCAGGGCTGGCAGGTTCACAGCCAGGATTGTAGGGGCAGGATGACAAACACAAGATCGCAGCCAGCGTTCCTTTCTGTTCCCCGAGTACCAAGGTCAATTAGGAGCGATGCCTGGTGAGACCTTGCCAAGCAGATTAGGCAGCCTCACCCAACGCTTGGACCATGCGGAGGTCACCTGTCCCTCTGGCCTAGATTTCTACCAAGTCTGCTCAGCAGGCCACTGCCTCAGTCTTTATGCTGCAAAGCCTTCTAGGCAGCAAGGAAGGCAACCTAGCTAGGATCCGCCAGCCACTTCGCTGCAGAATTGATGATGAATTAGAAGTCTGAGCCTGGGGTGGAAGTCGAACCGCCCGTATGTCCAGGGCCAGGAGCTCTGAAACACACAGAACACGCGGTGTCCTCTCTGGTAAGTGCCGTTCTTCCCCCAGGTGATCTAAGGAAAGGACTGAAGGGACTGAACTCAAGGAGACCACATGCAGGAGCACTGAAGGGCCAACGCTTGGTGCTAGTCTCCCGCTGCTGCAAAGTGCATTGCAAAATTCATATCCCCAACTACCTGGCAACTACTATGGCAGCTCCTGCAGCCCATACTACAACCCCAACTACTATGGCAGCTCCTGCAGCCATAGTCCTCACATGGTGTGTTAATATTTTGGGTTTATTCCAGTGGAAGCCAGGAGAGAGTTCTGCTCCGTCTCCCCAAAGTCCCCAATTCATGCTCTCTGGCCTTCAGCAGGCTGGCATTTTGCCCCCTTCCCCCAAGGGGGGCTGTTTGGAGAAATATGATCTTCCAGGTTTTCCCATTAGGAAACACTCTGTAAACCCTCCCAACAAGCCCCATGCTTCTGGCATGGGACGGGAGGGGGGGGGCAATTTCTCCAAAAAGCGAAGCTAGGGAGGGGTCATGCAGAGTACATCACGTTGCAGCCAGAGAATGACTGGGCCAGCAAAGGCTCAAAGATGCATCACACAAAGAGAGTGTCCTCGCAGGCCCGGCCTAGAGGACCTGCCAGGGGTCCCACTACATGCCACAGCACTGGGTCGAGGCCAGAGGCATTGTCAGACCTGGGGCGGTGGGCCCCAGGGCGTAGGGGCGGAAGGGCTCGGGGGGGCGGAGGCCTGCCTAACTTTCGTTTTCGTCTAAAAGTTTTTCCGTTTTTTCTGGGTTTTTTAAAAGGTTTTTTTTTAGCGCTCAGGGGGCTTCTATGTGTACGTGTATGCTTTGTGCCCACTTAACTTGATTCTAGGAGCCTCCAGCGACGATCTCCTCCACCGACGATCTCTTCCAGGAGCACAGATCGCTCCTCTGCCGCCCCTGGCGCGAACTCTGTAAGCGCTGCCGCTATACAAAGTTCACGCATGCGCAAGACGATGATGTTTCCAATCGTCGTCCTGCGCATGCGTGAACTCTGTAAAACGCTGCTGGGCGCTTTACAGAGTTCGCACCAGGGGCTCAGAGCTGCCCTTGCCCTACTACAGGCCTGCTTGGCAGCGAACTGGTTTCTCTGACCACCCAAGAGAACACTCCGTCCCTCAACAACAGGAAGCTTCTTTGTCGGTAGTATAATCTCATTCGGTGCAGTCATGATTAATTCTGTTTCTCTGATCACAGACTCATTCTGGAGACTCACATGTAGCACGTATCTCCCGGGTTTGGCTGTTCCCAAGAGGCATCAGGACTTGGCCCTCAAGAGGAAGCTTCGCAGGGGGGACATAGCGAAGGACACAGATGCAACCTCTACTGATGAGAGCTGCGGGGCGTGTTTTGAAAAGCTGCTCACCCTCCACGGCCACGCTTGGAAAGTTTGCGCCTGCATTTCGAGGGTAGACGGGTCCGATTCTGGGGAAACGGGCTGGTCACCTGCTCCACATCTGCCAGAGGCAGAAGAGTCCCACTGCTGCTTGTGAGGAGAAGCGTTTTCCAAGACCAGTAGCTTGCCACAGAGAGGAGAACGCGGCACTGGCCCAGCACAACAGTCTCCTGGGCCAGAGGTGAGTCCCCACTGCAGCTGAACACACACATGCGCAGGAAAGCACCACAAGAGCAGCACACTGCTCCCGAGGCCAGCACAGCAGCCCCATGATCTCCAGCACTTTGAGTCTTGCAGATCATGAAGCTGCCCACAGGCAACACCTGAAAGCAAAAGCTCCACACCCGAAGTGGCTCAACCCCCTTGCCTGGGCTGTGCCCTCTGCCCCCCTCCTGACAACAGGGGCACTGGCCCTTGACCAGGAGTGGGGAAAGCATTTTGTTGCGTACACGCCTGCATCCCTGTCACTTAATAAGCCGAGACTTCCAACAGCCAAAGGCTCTCTAGCCTTTCAGGGTGGTAGGGGGAGAAGGGAGGGAAGAGTCAAATCGATCCCTGTCTAAGCAGTCCAAAGAAAGGGACGAGGTGGAGGAGTCCACAGTCTAGCAGCACGCCTGCCTCTCCACGCGCTCAGTGAGGCTCCACTGCTTCCTCCCTTGCAGAGAATCGTTACTAGGTGTTCCAGAGGGGTGAAGAGAGAGGACGCGGTCAGTTTTGTACAGAAGCCAGAGAAGCGCTGCCGGGGCCACCCAGCTCCTGCTACAAGGAAAGGCGCTTTTCCAAAACCTCTCCCCTTCTACAACAAGGTGGTGTCATCGTAATATGGAATGTAAGGGAAAAATAGGCGAACCATGCCGATTATCGGCAAGCGCCGGCAAGGAAATTCAGGATTCACCTCCTGTCATTCCTACAGGGAGAACTTTGTCAAGAGCTGGCTTGAGGCCTGCAAGGAGCCTACAGAGGGCTTCCAGGGCAACCTCAGTGCCTCCCTTTCCCTCATGGAGGGAAGCTGAAGTTGTTTGTACAAGAGATCCATCATTGTGGTGAAGCTCAAAAAAGGACAACCGCTCCCAGGAAGGAGTCCTGATCCCCGACCCCCAGGATCAGTACCCATGGAGGGAATTCTAGCGACTGAAGCCCTTTGGCCCCACACACAAGGGGCCAGCTTGGCACTAGATAAGGGAACACAACGGGGCTCACACATTCTGACATGAATACAGCTGCACATTAACTACATGGAACCAGCTGCTTGGTGACCACAGTTCCTCCTGCTTTCAGGCCCTGCTCCAAAGGGCCATCGGTTCACAGAACACTGACCAGGGTGAGGAAGAGAGAGCCCCCTACTGCTCACGAGTCCCTACAGAGACACCAGCTTCCGATAAAGCCCAGAAAGAGGATGTTGAAATACTAAGGAGCAATGGGCCCTCGGCCTCATTCGTACCACTACAAAAAGATGGACAAAAAGCTATGTGTCAGAACAGCTACTCCACAGGCAGAGAAAGCCGTGCACACATAATTAGCCCTACCAGCATCCCGGAATCGAGCCTGGTTTCAGCCTAGAGCAGACCCGAGCCGCTCCCAAGTGTGCACCGCGGCTGCCCAATGGGGTTCCGGCTTCTGGAACTTCCGGTCAACAACGCAAAGGAAGCCGGAACCCCACTGGGCAGCCGCGGTGCACACTTGGGAGCGGCTCGGGTCTGCTCTAGGCTGAAACCAGCCTCGATTCCGGGACGCTGGTAAGGCTACACAATGCTTGGGAAGCACTTCAGGTTGTCCCCGCTGTTCTCCAGACCCCTGGCCCCGAATGGCTTCTATGGGGAAGGCCCAGAAGACTGAAGAAGCTCCAGCTCTCTCGCAGGGCAGCCTAAGAGACACAGCAGCACCAAGGCTCCCTGCCACACTGGGTGACAGCACAGTTCACCGCCAAGCAGCCAGGCAAGAACGGGCTGATCAGAGCGGGACAGCTCCAGTTGAGACATTCCCCAACTCTGTGCAAACAGCAATTAAGTGATCCCCGATATCTTTGAGGGGAAAGGGAGGGGGGAGATTTACTTTTCTGGAAAATCCAGAAGACAAGACAGGGTTGTTCCCAGCCCCACCAAGGAGCAAGATTTCATGAGGGCCTGCTACTTGGAAGGTCGACAGTTATCCAGCTGATCCTGCCTTCAAAAACCCAAAACCCAAGTCACCCTATTTGCCTTGCATGCAGTTGCAAGTCACGGCCTTTTTAACATGGAATGGCCAGTTTGTGTGGCTGCTGAGTGCTTGTACGACTGACACATTAAGGCTCGCATGACCACCACCACTGCATTTCCATTCCTGGTTGGGGGCACAGATACTATATGCCAACAGCACGCATGGCACTTGCAGCCAACCTTTGATAGCTTCAGTGAACATTCAACGCTGTCGGTGAGTTTGCAATTGAGAGTAAACCATCGACCGTTGACTGTGCCTTGAGGTTCATCACAGCCACGTGGAAGGCACCAACTTGCTCATTTCACAAGCACAGGGGAGTATGCGGTGACCTCTGCCTTGCAAACACAGAGCACTTCTGAATACACTGCCAGCCTGACATGCTAACCGTGCCCACTCTGCAGTCCCAAGACACATCAACACTTGCTGGCGAGAAACGCAGGACTACGTTCAAAGACTGGCCGACATGGGGCTTGGGCACCTTTAGAAATCCATCAGTTTGCTGCTTGTTAATGTGTCTGAATAGCAATGTATGGTTGCGAGAGTTGGACCATAAGGAAGGCTGAGCGCCGAAGAATAGATGCTTTCGAACTGTGGTGCTGGAGAAGACTCCTGAGAGTCCCTTGGACTGCTAGGAGATCAAATCAGTCAATCCTAAATGAAATCAACCCTGACTGTTCCCTGGAAGGACAGGTACTGAGGCTGAAACTCAAATATTTTGGCCACCTAATGCGAAGAGAGGACTCTCTGGAGAAGACTCTGATGCTGGGAAAGATTGAAAGCAAAAGGAGAAGGGGAAAGCAAAGGATGAGATGGTTAGACAGCATCACCGATGCAACGAACATGAAAATGAGCGAACTCAGGAAGATAGTGGAGGACAGGAAGGCCTGGCGGGATATGGTTCATGGGATCACGAAGGGTCGGACACGACTTAACGACTGAACAACAACAATGTGTCTGAAACAGGCTCCCCTTCAACAACTCCCCCTCCCCCCCAGTTGCACCAGGCGCCACTTCACAATTTTGTCAATGTATGCAACTAGCCATGATAGGATGGTCAAGGAAACTGGGGTTCAAACCAACCCACCTTTAAGTTCCCTACTCGGTGGGAAGGCGACCACCACTACCAGGCATTTCTCTTGCTCGTCCAAGAGCTGCAGTGGACAGAATGGTCTTTTCTGCTCCTGCCAACCTACTTCCTTTCAGCAAAGGAAAAGAGCTGCTTCTGCTTCCCCAGAGAGTTCTGGGTTGCCCAAGGCCCATGGGCAACCCAGAACTCTCTGGGGAAGCAAAGCAGCTGACAGGGCAGCTAACAGGGCAGCTTGGCATCCCTCTCAAGTGGGCAAAGAAGCAGAATGGCACCCAATAGCTGGACACACCAACAGTTGTCATGCAAGGGGGCATGTAGGGGGCAGAGCAAGAGAGTGGCACATGTGGCTGGGAAAGCACCCAAGCAGAACCGATCTGGGCAAAACTGTGGGACCACGTAGGTTTCTCTCTACTTGAAAGCAAGGTTCCTTTGAAACAAAAGATTAGGACAGGCTGCTCACTGGAAGTGATGCGTGGAAGCAGAGTCATGCTAACGTGTATCGGCACAGAGGGCATTGTGTGTATTTCCTCGATGTAGTCTATGCAACAGCCATCCCCATAATGTAGATGGGGAAGACCGAGGCTGAGAGGGGCTTGCCTAAGGCCCCACCTAATGAGCATTTGTGGCAGAGGCAAAATGCGAACCAAGGCAGTCCAGACCCACAGCTCAGGCTTAGGCACGATGGCACTAACATCAGCTCCACTGTAGCCCTCAGACTCGCCAGGGGGTGGGAAACTGAGCGACAGTCGGAAACACAAGAGCAGCTCCCCCACCCCGAAGGAGAAGCTACTGCATTATACTGGTGAGTGGACAGTGCTACAGGGGTGCCATTTCCAGGGGCATCCATGCCCAGCAAAGGGCCCCCCCCCAGCCCCTCATGAGCTGGCAAGTTACAAATCTCCAGACTGACCAGCAGCATTCATGAGGGGGGAGGTGCACAGCTGCGTCCTGGCAGGCCCCGCTGCTCGGCTAGTCAAGCCAGCCCATTCCAACCCTGCCTCTGCTGCAAATTCTCACCAGCCGGCCACAGGGAAGCCACTTCGCCCTGTCTTCTCTCCCAGCAGCATGGGTGCAGCGATGCTCACTTGCTTTACAGGGCTGTGGCAAGCACAAGTTCATGCATGCTAGGAAAGCACCATAGAAGTGCTTCACTACACTGTTCCTGTGAGTTTACACAGTGGAACCTGCAGCACAGCTATCCACGGGCAAATCCCCATCAACAGCCTACAACTGTGCAAGGTCTGTCTTGTTTCTGGGCAACACCTCAAGCTGCAAGCAGCACTTGGCAGCTGGCTGGCACGGGTGAGGTGGTCTCCCGGCTCGGATTCCAGGCACTCCTCTGCACTGCAGCTCACCGCCTTCCTTGGCCCTCACTGCTCTGCCCCCCGCCCCCACCCCAACAATCCGATGCTGCTTTTAAGCCCATATCTGCAATGCTCCTCAGTGCTAATACCTTGAGTAAACCCTGAACAAAATACAGAGAAGCTGCTGACTAAATGGAAGTCACACATTTTGGGAAGGAGAGAGAGTGATAGACAGAAGGCCAATTCCGTTCCCTTTTCTTCAAACTTGGGTCCTGAACAGGGGCCTGGCAGCCATGGATAGGCCCTTCAGCCAAATCTGGAGCAGACTAGAGAGAGGCTGCATCTGTCTGAACCTCTTTAAAGCCCTCTGGCCACGAAAGTGGCTTCCCCTGATGAAGACCCAGGTGCAGAGTGAACCATCAAGTCCTACCCTGAACACGAAGACCAGTGTGGCTCAGGGCGCCACCTAGGGCCTGTGCCTGACTGGTCCTCCGTGAACATCACCTGCCCTCATCTACATTTTTGCAACCTTAAGGATCAATTAAATTTAAAGAGATGCTGAACGTCAGGAGGCTGCCCTGACCACGTGCATCCCTGCCTTGCTGGTCGAACTAGCACAAGCTCAAGCACCCCAGGGTGGAGCTCTCACATCCCGGGGTGGCTGACATGTTTCTTTCTCCCTCCCGTCTCCTCGACAGGCTCCAGTGCACCTGGCCATGAGCATCAGGGCCGACACCTGAACCTGGCTGTCCCCGGTCCTTGCCTGATGTCCTGCAGCTTCCCAGTGTGACCCTGCAGTCATCCAGGTAACTGCCCAGCACTAGCTCTTCCCTTTAGCTCTGAGCCATAGAAACTGCAAGAGTTTTAGCACTGACAAATCTCCTTCACTACTCAAGTTCCAGTAGAAAAAAAATCTGCCTCACCACTCAATTCTATGAGCCTCCCCAATTCCCATTCTCTGGCTCCCTGTGGACAGCAACCGCCAGGCTATGAGATTTACTCATCACCACCAGAGGGAGCCTGCAGGTAGGAGGAGCAGCGGCAGCATGTAGATTGCCGGGGGAGAACAGGACGGTAGATGATGCTCTGGATCATCCTCTAGTCTAAGAGATGCCTGAAGGATCCAACCAAAGACTCTCTTTGAGCTCCATCTCGTCTTAGGCAGGTTTGTGGAAGCAGAGTTTCATTTCTGAAGCATTCAAAATCTAGACATGCAGGAAGATCTCACAGCTGCTTCTTCGGGGGGGGGGGGGGGGAGGAGAAGAAAAGAGTACTTACTGCCAGCATTCAAGGGGAGCAAAGGAGAGGAGGAGGCCTTCATCTGTTCAACATCTGCAACTAGAAAAAGAAGGGAAGGTTTGAGAACTGCTCAGAAATCAGAGCCTTCTGGTCTGCCACCCACCACTTTTCCTGACCCGAAAGAACCCGATGCATTCCTCCCCCTTCTCCCAGCCCGACATGCTCACGGTCACTGCTCATGTTATTTCTAGGTTCTCCTTATTCAGGCTTTTCCACACTGAGAAACACGTGGCTGGTCATAAGAGCCAGCCTCTTGTCCCTCTCTCCACTCAAGACAGCTTTTACTTGGACTCCGGTAAGGACCGAGACTTTAACGTCCAGGGTTAGTGACATAATACACTGTGCTGCTGCTGTTTATTTTAATTCCTTACAATAAGCTGCCCTGTGGAAAAGGTAGGCCAGCCATCCCTCCAATCTATCCATCAAGGGAAGAACTGCTATTTTAAACATCTGCTTTCAGCCTCCGTCCTGCAGCTGCTCTAGGATCACTCCTGCGAGGATTTCTTCCTCCTCCGCCTTCCTTTTCGCACTGCTTTGGGGCAGATATACTGGAACAACTTCCACAACAGAATGTGCTCACACCAGCAGGCTGTCCTCTACTTAGGAAGGCTCAGAACAGAGAACCCCCACCCAGATTTCTCTTTCTTTCAAGGTACACACATTGACATTTGCTCCCCAAGATGACTGAATCTAAACCAGGCGACAAATGACAGCTGGAACAGAACGGTTTGGAGCTCCCGAAGTTTCAACATTGCTTTCAGCAGGAGGGGTTACAGTGATTTTCCTATTGCTTCACAGCCAAGATGGACCTTCTGCCAATATATTGAACCCTCCCATCTCCCACCCCACTCTTTTCAGAGCTGCCCTGTAAAGGCTTTGGCAGAAAGCTAGATGGGGCTAGCGGCATTCGTGCAGACAGACCAGGCAGCTCCAGCCAGCAAAAGACACAGAAAGCTGGCCATTCAGTTCTTCACTTTTCTCCTAATCTGCGTCTCTGGAGGGGTCCTGGCTGCCTCTCACCCAGAACTCGGCCTCCTTGGTTTCAGCAAGTGCCTGCAACAAACAGGGGCCCTCGGAACCGCAGGTTCATCATTTCAGTGATAACAAGTTAACTGGACACACAGATCCAGAAATCCGCTTGGTATTTTAAAGGGCAGAGAAAGGAGCGACACTAGTAGGCCAGCAAGGCTTGGATCTTCTCAGCATTCACACAGAGACCCTCTCAGCTCACCCAGCCCTGCTGCCCCTTGTCACTGGGCAGGTAGAGGTGGGAGAGTCCTTGCTGCAAATGGAGAATGTGTGGCATTGGGCACAGTTGAGCAGAACGTGCCCCTCCAGAACTTGCCCCTCTACTGGGCACAGCTGAGCAGAACCTGCCCCCTGGCACCTTGAGAGTGCCAGTCATGGGACAAACCTAACGTGGCCCATGAGCCCAGACAGTCAGAAGCAGCTTTGTTTCAGCGTGAAACGATGGGGACGGGCCCAGCCCCAGCCCTTCCCATTCGATTCTGCCAAGGAACCTGGTCCTGGAAGCTGCTGTGTCACTCACCATCCATCCCGCAGCAGCGTTCCCAAGGTCGCTGAAGGGACTTGGCTATGCTGCTGTGCCCTTCCTCCCACAGGCCTCGAGCTCCTTTTCTGTTGTGGTGGCAACTCTCACACTGCTCACAACAAAGCCAGCCCACTAAGGCCTTCACGTTTCTGCATCTTAAGACCCGGATGCCTGCACGTGCTCCGATCCTGCCCCCCTGAAGAGAATCCATGTGTTTGGGGATTCAAGAGGCCCCCAGGCCTCACACAGCTGCTCGAACAGCTTCCCACAATTGCCTATTTGTGGCAAGTTCCTTGGGATGGGGGGGAATCCAAGGGCTAACACCCCAAGCCTAAGGTTTAAAATTGGCAGGAGGTCAATCTCGATGGCTTTCAAAAAGCCAGTCTTTAGACAACAGATGGCAGTTGTCCACAGGTTACCTGCTGCCCTTTGGCAGAGGGTCAGCAGCCTGAGGAGTTGCCAGATGGCAGGGAAGCGGTGCCTCAAACGCAGGATCGCTTGAACAGTCACGCACACCTGGAACAATTTAGCAAGAGCCATCCCATTACACGTTGGCTCCCCAACAGAAAAAGGAATTCTTCCTTTGCCTCAGAAACACAGAGAGGCACCTGTGCTCCGTGGGCCAGGTTCAAGCGGGGCCAAGCTAGCCGCGCACAGCTCCTGCAGCCCAGGGCTACCTGTGGCAGCCTGCTTGTTGGCCCAGGGGTGCTTTGCATGAAAAGCACACACAACTCTGCACAGAAATGGAACTCAGCTGGTCTGCGTTTCAAAACTCTGCAGGGTCTGCAATGCCAGTGCTTCGGTTCCCCATACGCACCCAAAGCAAGCCGGCCGCCCTCTCGTCCTTTGATGCAAAGGGGTTTAAGAGCCTGCAAGTGTGTCGGAAACCAGCCTGCCGCAAACGGAGGACGAGGACAACAACAAAAAGGCTGCTGGACTGCAGACCAGCTGTTGCCAGGCCAGCTTCTTGTCCTTTGACCCGTTTGCCGGCCAGTCAGCGAAGGGCATCAATTGTGGCTTTGTCTTAAGGACTGTTTACAAGGCTTGAGCGGCATGAAAGGAATTCATAATTTAGTGGGCAAAGCTGATGGCCTTTATTGGGGTGCCCCCGTTTGCTGCCGTGAAGCCACAGGGGGCCTTGAAAGCGCTTCCCACTTTACAGCCTAATTGGGCACCATCACACCCATCAATTATTCCTCCTGCTTTAAGTTACAATGCTAGCTATTCTTCTCCAGCTCCTTTTGGGTCACGCCTGGCCCGTTCTTTGAGTTTTACAGCTGTAGAGGAAACATGGAGAAGGAGGAGGAGGAGGAAGAGAAAGGTTTGGCCAGCACTGCAGGATTGGGGCTATTTGGGACCACTGCAAGGGAGAAAGGTTGCCCTGGCTTGAACTTCTGCTGACCTTTGACTGGCCTTGTCCCAGCTTATGCGAATAGTGGCAGGGGAAGGGGAGGGGGCGGATCTGAGGGGTCCTCCACAGAAATGAACTTAGCCTGAACCTGTGACTGAGCAGTTGACTTTGAAGGCTCCCGCTGGGGAGCAGCTTTCGTCACCCTGCAAACACTTAAGCACTAGCAGGAGCCCCACGAGGCTGCTTACTCGCATTCCAGCCAGACAATGCATCTCCAGGGTCCCGGCAAAGGAAGACACCACAAGAGGCTGACGTGGTCCCGATAGCATCAGCAAGGCAGATAAGGGGCTGGTTCCAACAGGGAGCATAAACAGGTCCTTATCAGGGCAGCATTCCGCCCTTGCGGAGCAAGGAGCACTGCAGTCCTGCCATCCCCCCCCCATCTCAAATGACAGACAGAGGGAAGAACAAAGGCATCTTACCAGAAGGGTGATCAAGCTCCAGGGAAGGCTCTCGGCAGAATCCTGAAAGAGAGAGACAGACAGACATCATCACCCAAATGCTTTCAAACAAACATTTCCTCTAAAGAGCTAGCCAGGAGCGCCCTCGGAGGACCCCGTCCTGACTCCAGATTTCAGGCAGTCCCTTGGATGAGGATGCACTTCAGCTCACGGATCATGCCATTGCCTCTTTCCCCCTCCCAAGCAGGACACCAAAGGGGAGGCACAAAGGTTTTCCAGCCCCGACTCCTCACTGGGGCACCCACGCAGCACACAGGAGGAGGCACTGAGCCTCCTTTCTGGGGGGAGACCGGCACCATCTTCCCAACCCCATGTTTATTCACCCTGGACAATGTGGATATGGCCATTTCCAGCCCGCCTTCCTCAAGGTGGCTCTCAAGCACAATCTCCTGTCCCTCCTCAAAGCAACTCTTCCACATGTCCTCTAAGGGCTGTTTTAGGACAGAGTTCAGCTCCTTCCACAACGCTAGGGCTCCGAAGTGAAGAGAGAAAATAAGGGGAGGTGGGAGGGAAGGAGATGGATGGATGGAAAGACAAAGGGAAGGGCCTCTGGAAGGGGACGCAGCAGGAGAGCCAATCCTAGTTGCAAACTTGCCAGGCAGGCACGAGGACAGGCAAAAAACAGACTGCATTTCCACTGACGCAAGACAGGCAACTGCCAACCCAGAGCACGACCTAAAAGCCACTGGGATCCTCTCAAAGCTAAAGGCGTTTTTGCAGGAAAGCTGTGAACAGTGTACTCCTGAGATGCTGGAGAGCAGAGGAAGCAGCTTGGGTTCAGAAAGAACGCTGCCGCTCAGGGATGGACCAAGGGGATGTGTCGCCCAAAGCAAAGCCTCTGCTGCCACACGCCCCCCTCCAAAAAAAAAAACACACACACACACACACAAATGCAGAAGGTGCCAGTCCGGCCCTTTACCTCCACATGTGGACCTTTTCAAACAAGCAGGAAGTATGGGGGCATCCAGCATATTCCCTACGCTTCCTGCGTTAACACAGAGTACCTGGCCTGGCTATAGGCCAAGCTTTTCAAGAAGTGGCAGGAAGGAGACAGATATGGATTGCCAATAAAAAAGATCCACCACTAACCCTTGTAAGTGGGCCCCCTTCCCAGCTGCTTTTCATACCCCTTTGTGAAAAAGACACAAAGGTGTTTGCAAGGAAGCAGGTTTAAGGGCAGAGAGGAGAGGCAACTGGGCCAATATTGCCTTGCCCTGATCAAGTCGCACCGAGACGACGACAAGGGGCATTTGCAGGGATGGGAATGTGCATGTAAAGATGCACGGCCAGAGCTAGTCATGCAAAGCATGTGCAACTAGAGCTGCATCAGGCCCAAGGTCGAATAAAACAGCCGGCAGTCCAGTGGCCTCAGCAAAAGGTCCCTCCGCCTTTGGGATGAGGTCAGTGGAAGGGCTTTATCAAGCCTCCTGATGTTGTCATCATGTGGTCAGATCAGCCACGTGGCGCCATGACACTACATCTGTTAAGCTGTCTGCAACTGGCTGAGCCCGGCAATGAAGAAGAAGCCCCAACGCGCTGGTGCTGCGAGGAGCTTAAAGACAAGAGACTGCCAAGCTGGGACCTGGAGTGGCTCCACCACCACCACCCCTTGAAGCTGTCCAAAGCAAAAGATCAGTCCCGCGGCACCAGGCACCAATGGGGCAGGCTTGCCAGGTGTGCCATTCAGGGCGAGAAGAGCCCAGGGATCCAAGGCGTGCCTCTCTCCAGGACTAGTTGCTTGGAATTTGAAACATTAGCCCCACGTAGTCCCATGTGCAAATACTAGGATTATCAGAGGACTTGTTTGCAAAGAAGCTGCAGAGGAAAGCCTCGGCTGAAGGCAGGCAAGGAAGCCTGACAGAGACGGTCTGGCGGGAGGCTCACATTCCCCGCGGAGGGAAGACCTCTGCCATCCACTGGCCTTCCCACAGCCCAGTCAAGTGACAGAGGGGGAGTCCATGGACAACTGCTGCTGCCCTCTCATGAGCATACAGGATGGGTTCTTTTCACAACTTGGGATGACAGGGCCAGGCCCTGTGCAAGCAGGACTGCTGCCTGAGGCAAGCCTCCCCCTCGGACGTGCTATTTTCCTGTGTTCAAGCCAACAGAAGAAGCTGAGGCAGAAGGGGTGCACCTGGCCGTGAACAGAAGGGGTGCACCAGGCAGCCTGAACAGAAGCAGAGTTAGAGTGTGGCTCGATGAAGCCTCCCTCCGCTCATCACTGGGGGCCCAGGTTCTGCTTGACCACCGGTGGGGACTCGACCCTGTCATCAGGGTACAGGGTCAACTGGCCCTTTTCAGAATGTGCATTTGAAGTCAGCTGCTGCCTTCTACCCCTTTCCATTCCACCCCCGCCCCAGTGAAGAGCAGGAAACAAGACAAAGGCACAGCCTGTTTCACGTGAAAAGACAGGCTGGCTGTAGCCTACATGCTGGGGAAAGAGACCAAATGGCAGAGGAAGGCTTGGTCAGTATAACGGGAGAAGATGGAGACCTGCAAGAATGAGGAGGGTGATATTACTGTGGGGGGGGGGGGAGAGAAACAGAAGTGTTTGCACCCAGGAACCCAGCTGCAACCAAAATGTGCAACCTGAGCAGACTTCAAAAGCGACACCCCCAGCCTGCAGCTCTCAGACTCGCAAGAGCACCTGGCAAGCAGCGCTGCTCTTCAGAGGCCAGGTGCCATCCGATCCATCCCTGTGCTCAGCCACTGCATCCGGACCAGCTGTTATTGCCAGACAGTCTTCAAGGGCAGTCCCACACAGAGTGCATCCCAGTAGGTTAGAGCTTACATAAGAAGAGCCCTGCTAGATCAGGTCAAAGTCCCATCTAGTCCAGCTTCCTGTATTTCACAGTGGCCCCACCAGATGCCTCAGGAAGCACACAAGACAACAAGATACCTGTATCCTGTCACCACTTCCTTGCACCTGGCACAGAGAAAACCTACTCCTACAACCAGGAGGTTGCTTATCCCCAACATGGCTTGTAACCTGTGATGGACGTTTCCTCCTTTTAAAGGCATCTAGGCCAGGTGCCATCACCACATCCTGTGGCAAGGAGTTCCACAGATTAATTACATGTTCTGTTCCAATTCTCCCTCCACTTAATTTTAGTGGATGTCCCCTAGTTCTAGTGTTGTGTGAGAGGGAAAAGAACTTACCAAGGCATAAGGTCTCTACTGCTAAGAAGAGTAGCCAGTGCTCCAAGCTATGCTTGTAAGAGGGCCGTCTGGCTACAGATGCCACTGGAGCCTCAGAAGCAGACCTGAATCCAGATGCACTCCCAAGCTGCAAGCGGGTCACCCACCTTCTGCACTTAGGATCAAGGGGCCCGCCTATCACCAACAACTCTGCCTTATCTGGATTTAGCTTCAGTTTATTGGTCCTCAGTCAGCCCGTTGCTGACTCTAGATGTTATCTGGCACTGTGCTAGGAAGCAAGGAAAAAGAGATAATGGAGTGACACTGGAGTGGCAACATGACCAAAAAGTACAGGAGTAAAAGTTATGTACTGCAACCCAGAATGCAACTCCCCTCCAACAAATCAGGGGGCTGTTCACAACACCTGCCACACCCCCTTAGCTGAAAGCAGGTATGCCTTAGCGACACCAGCCCAAACCACTCAGACGCCAACACAAGGGATGGGGAGGTTGGAGCACGAAGCGCCATGTTTCAGGACTGCCTCCGCCACATCAACTGCACACCGCCGGTGGCCCCTGCTGCACCAAGAAATGCAAGTTCTCATTTTAAGACAGTGTTTTGCAATCAGCATGACAAAGAAATGTGAAAGAGGGACAGGAATAATGAAAAGTCGGCTCTGCAAGGCCAGACAGATATGGTTTCCAGGACTCCTAACTGAACTACGGATTGAGACGTTGCTTCCGGCGCTACGGTGATGCTTTGAGAATGGGCCTCAGACCAGGTCTTTGCAAGGGTAGCACAAGACAGGGTCCCAGAATCCACTGAGGTCCTGACTACAGAAGGCAGGCAGGCAAAGAGCACTCAGGCCACCACCTTTGAAAGGAGTCAAACATTCACACTGACAGGATAAGACCGAAGGCTTGTGCTTGATCACATGAGGAGGGTGTCAACACTTTAAAGTTCAGTACACAGCACAGCAACCAATGTTATTTCAGGACCCCGTTTCAAAATGCTACTGCAGCCATTGCCACCGCCAGACTGGCATCCTTCGTGCCAGTGTCACATCTCCTGCCTGCCAAGGTGCCTCCAGCCCTTCCGGTCTGGAGGACTTTAAGGTGCTCCTCTGTGGAAGAGCCATTGGCAGATTTTCTGCTTACAGTGGTCCTTGTTTCTGATGCCGCATTTGCCACAAGGCCACAGCTCAGCAAATGCAGCAGAGACCTACTGCCTCCCCCTTCACCTTTTCTGCAGGGAACAAAAGCCATACACTCATTCTCCAGCAGCTTTTCTGGCTTGCTTAGATTCAAGGCCATTCCAAGGCTTTGATTATTGAGGATTCAGTGTTCGTTCTCTCTCTCTCTCTCTCTGCCTGCATTCATTAGACAAGAGCAACACCTGGCTCCACGACTCCCCAACATCTGCACCGTAAGGAACAAAAGGTGCCCGTCCTCCGCAACATGCAAATGTGCAGCCACCCAATCTGCCCTATGCACAAGTCCCTACTTAAAAGCACTCTTGAGCCTGACCCCCACCCCCTATAAATCCTGCTTCCCCGGTAGAAGCTCACTGGATGCACACAGGAAGGAGTGGCGTCACCAAGCAAAAGCCTGAAGCGCAGGCCAAGGCTGCCCTTCACTCTCTGTGCTCTCGCAGGATCCACTGGGCAGAAGGAGCGACCACCACGGCCTTCCTGTGGTGTCTGAATGCAGCTGCAAGGAGCCCCAGTGGCCCACACCCATTTGCAGCCGAGTCGGGCTACAGTTCCAGACACACGCCAGATCTGATTGCAGCACTGCAGCTCCAGACTCTGAACCAAGACAGGCCCCAGGCCAGCTGGAGGGATTGTTCTGACCAGGCCCCTTCGGCCCGTCTCATCCCCATTGCCCCATGCCTCTTGTCTGTTCAGGCCTGGGGGTGGGTTCACCACCAGCTCCCAGCAGCAAATACCTCTGCCTCACGTCCGCAGTAGTTTCATTGTGTTTGTAAAGGAGACGTGGCGATAAGAGCCTCGCCTCTTCAGACTTGCAACACACAAGGGGAAGGGGAACTCTGCACGTTTGCCCAGTCCTCTCCTCGCTGCCTTGGCAAACATCCCACGTGGCCCCCACATCCAAGCCAGTGGCTGCTCATCTCTTTCCTGGGTCACAGCAGCAGCACTCCTACCGAAAGGCCTCCGAGAAGCCCCTACAAGCTTGATGTGAACAGAATACACCGAGATGACACAACTGCCCTGCAGGGCAAGGAAGAATTCTAATCACCATATTGCAGCCGAGGCTGAGAAGGCCACCCTGCAACAGCTCCTGGCAGAAGCAAGATTCAAAGAGAAGTCCCAGTTCATAGCTCAGCCTCTTCACCACTATGCATCAACTATGTAGCATAGTAGCAGCAGGCCTGCCAAACTACTCGGAGCAGTACTCCAGCCCTAAAGGCAGAGACACACCACACGCATCGGGGTGCGTTGCGAGAGCAGCTGACGTGCCGGAACGCAACGCACCCAAGACACACCAAAGAAAGCCGCACAGATGTCTTGCCCCACCCCTGCTCTCTTTTAGTCAATCAGAATAGAGTCTTTTCAGACTAGATTCTGATTGGCTACCACGTTGCTCCGCGTCCCACCTGCACAGCTCCAAACACTGCCTATCACTGGCCGAACGTGGCAAAAGTCGAACACGGTTGAACTCAGCACACATCGGAACGCAGCTCTCCAGCATTCTGGTGCGAGAGAAAACACACTGGTATTTTTGAGCCGCACGAGGACACTGCCTTAAGCCTTGGGCCCCTCACATCCCCACGTCTTTTGTCTGCTCGCCACACCACTTCAACCCCTTACCAATACCATTTGTGGGTACATCCACGGCTGCTGCCTGCGATCTTTCCGTAAGCCAGCTAATGCTCCTTCTCTCCCCCCTCTCCATCCCAGGTCACCCAGAGCAGCAGCAGCAGCAGCAGTTTGGGGGTCAAACATTAACCAGTTTAAGGATGTCGAGAGAGTAGCAGAAGGAGGAACTGGACAGGCTCACCAACAGAGAGGTCCTGTGCCCCTCTGCCTCCCTCAAGCCCAGATCTAGGTGGCAGGAGGGTGCACAGCCACCTCTGGACTCCTGCGAATGGGGCTGGAGTGGACTCTCAACAGGCCCTCACTGCTTAAACCCCCACTGCTTAAACCCCAACTTGTGTAACAAGAGCTGACAAAAACCCAAATGATTTAGCTGTGCAGAAGCAAATCTAAGGAAAGCCCTTCACATGCGGGTAACAGAATCTCAATCCCATTCCCGACGTGACAGACATTGCCCAGCAGCAGCCATCAGAAGAATCCCTGAGCCTGCCCTTTGTGTCAATGGCTACCGGGGGCAGGTGACCAACCACCCACCCACCCACACACACAAGAGGGCTTTGTTTAAATAATCAGCTTGTCGTCAACAGGAGCCACTTTGCTGCTCCTCGCAAATGGTGCTCGCAAACTGAACCTATGCTCAGAGCAACAAGGAGGCTCCCAAGGTGAAGAAGACCTTTTGCCACCTTTGTGTGGAAAGTTCATTGGCCACGGTTGCTGCAGCCCACTCTTGTGGCCACCCCTCTGGGAAATGCCCATTTAGGAAAACACTCTCCTGACCTGACAAAGCAGTTCAGGAAAAGCGGGCCACGAAGGGAGGCTGGCGGGCCACGAAGGGAGGCTCGTCATCGGTCATTTAGCAGGGGAGAAGCACTGCCCAACTCATCTTCTCCCTGGGCAAGGCTTCCTGGCATTTCCAAGAGAGAAGTTATTTCCACGCTAGCAACGGCAGGACTGGAGGGCTTTTACACCTCAGAAAAACCCAACTATTCTCAAAGGTATTGTACGTGAGCGTGTGTCCTGTGCCATTTCTGGACCATGCCCCGTGGCCCACTTCCTGGTCTGCTCGTTCAACCAGCATTCCACACACACCACCTCGGGCCACATCTGGAAGCATCTCTCTGCCTACTCAAAGAGACCGTACGGTGACGGCTAGACCATCCTCTTTCATGTCCCTGACAACACTGCTACTCCTGTATCCAGATCTCCCTACAGGATGCACTGCTGTGGTTATACCATAAGAAAGAGGTCGGCAACGCAATGGCAATGCCCTTCACAAAGGACTACCCAAGGTTTTGATATCCCTTTGACTACAGGCAGCAGCCAACCTCAGGGCAATTCTCCCTGCATGTGGAACAAATCCCAGAAGGAGCAAGGGTCCTCCCAACTTCACACACCCCCACCTCAGAAGACCTCATTTAGAATCAGCCTCAGCACAGTAGGCACAACACCCCATTGAAGCGCAAGATAGGATTCCCAACGATTTTGCAGAGCCAAGCCCTCCTGCTCCACGTTTATTGGTACCGAACAGGATGTGGCCGCAAGTGCATTATTTTATTGTTTCGTTATCCCGACTGCCAAAATATCAATCCTCACATTAAACAAAGGCGCACCCCGCTCAGTCATAGTTCAACACTCTGAAGTCCCCCTGGGTTCGACGGGGAGAGATTTATGCCCACATTCCCCTCTTCCACTGAGATGTGAAAGAGTGCCACTTTGGGCCAAATCATGCTCTAGTTAGGATTTCACTTGTGTTTTAGAATCATGTGTTTTAGAATCACGTGGAAGGCATCGGTGTTCCTCTGAACGCTAGGAGGAGAGACAAGACATCTCAGCAGTCCTGAAAAGCTGCATACAGCACCCAACAAAGGGAGGGTCTTTGGGGACTGGCAAAGTTGAGGCAGTCAAGTTGCGGCAGACTACTGCAGCCAGAGGTTCCCTAAGCACCAAGCGTACAGCCGGACAAGCACTTCCCACAGCTCTCAAGGAACACGCCAGCAAAGCAGTGGACATTAGCACCAAGGGAGCTCTCGCACAAGACAATCCAGAGTCGGGCAATTCCTGCTCTTAAACAAACAGGCACAGCAGCTTGAACTTTATTCCACAAGACGAGGCAGCAAAACGAGCACAGGCAACTGCAACACTGAGAGGACACCGTGTTGACCTACGCACAACTAATGTACCTGGCCTGCCCAGCTCCTCCAGAGAAGCACCATTCACTTGTTGCCAGCCAATTGCCCAGCTCTGTGGGCCTCAGGGTGGGGGCTGCCAGGTTGGCCAACTCCACTTCAGCTAATATTTTGTGAGGCTGGGGGGGTGGCGGATAGAACAGGAAGCGCATGCTCTGTAAACACTCCGTTTTGTGAGCTTTCAACACATCACCTGACTAAAGGCCTTTTGTCAGCAGGCTCCAAACAATGGCCTCCTTTGCTTCCAGACTCCTGCACCAGCATGCGAGGGCAGGGATTGTTCCCACTCTGCCCCAGCTCTCCCAACACTGCATCTCTGCCAGCAACAAGGCAGCCTTTCCCCCTCCTGTGCAGGGTTTCAAAAGACTGGCGGTAGTCTCAGCAACACACAAAACAGGGGGTTACTTCATCTTTCAAAACGCTTCCAAATTCCACCCTGTCAGCGTTCTTGCCGCCCCCCCACCCACTATACACACAGATCCTGTCCTTTAATACAGGGCCCAATCCTATCCAACTTCCCAGTGCCAATGAAGCCACAATGCAGCCTTGAGGTAAGGGAAACAATATTCCCTTACCTTGAGGAGGCCTCCTTGACTGCCCCCCTCCACCGCAGGATGCAGCACATGCCCCATGGGCACATCTGCATTGGCGCTGGAAAGTTGGATAGGATTGGGTCCACATTCAGATATTCAGCATCTACATTCTTGAAGAACAGAGACAAACTGGATGGTTGGTTTTGCAAGTTGCCTCTGAGAAAACAGGACTGAAAAAGCACTGCTTGATCTGGAAACAAGGAGAAAGTGCTCCTTGGCTACACTCAGGCTCAAAAGTGCAGGAGATGGGAGGCTCAATGCTCATCATGTCCTCTGCTTTAATCTTGGACAGCTAAACAAGATCAGTGAAGGAGCTTTCAAGTTTACCCTTTCTCCACAAACGTTCCCAGGCTTCCATTGCAGAATCCAGGAGTGAACTAGTCACAGCCAGAAGTCAATTCAGTTGAAGAACAAGCGCTATCTGCTCCCAACGCAAAGGAAGAATCGAAGCAAAGGAAGAATCAAAGCAACAATCATTCTCAAGCACTTTCACAAGGTCTTGACTGAAGTTACATGTCACTCATGATACAGAGGTTTGACTATGAAGACCTGGAGGGGGAAGCACAGAGACACCTGCAATCTCCAGGTGTTTGAGCTATGGTGGACGAGTCAGGAGCATCAGCGAGGCGCATCAAATGTAGCTCTCCTTCCAAGCAGTAACAGTTTTGTGATGGGGAAGAGGGGGGGAATATTGCAGACCCCCCCAACACTACTACTCCCTCTTCAAGCCTGCTGCCTCCCCCATACTCTGGAGTCTGGCTGAGCCACAAAAGAGATAAGTAGTTCTGGGGCACCAACTTCACAGATGCAGGATGACTAGGACTGCAATCCTAGCCACACGTGCCTGGGAGTAAGCCTCACTGACTATGAGACTTACTTCTGAGTAATTCCTTGGATTGGGCCCCAAGTGCGCAAGCAACAAGGCTCTTGGTGGCCCCTCCACAGACTGCCTTGCATTGCACCCCACCACCACCACCTGACAGGGCCCAGATAATAAAACTCACCATAAAAGGCTCACATCTGCCTTGCAAAGGAAGCCGAGACCAGAGGTTCTGCCATACAGGAATGGAACGCACTGGGGGTGGGGGTGGGGTGTCATTTGCTCCTCTGCAAAGTTTCCCATAACAATACAGCGAATTGCATTTGTATGGGGTGGGGGAGGTATTGATCCCAGGCTGCCTTTCAAGCAGAGAATCCCAGAGTTATAAAATATTCAAAACGCCATTTAGAGGGGAGATTGATCACCGCCCGGGAGAGGAAGTGGCCGCGGGAGGGAAGGAAAGACGGCAGCCCGGGGGGAGAGGGGGAAGGGGCCCCAAGGGTGAAGAGCCCCAGCGGGCGCCCCCACCAGGGTCTTCCGGGGCCCCCCAGTCAGGATAGGAACCAGCCTGATGGGATCGCGGCGGCCCCCACTTACCGTTGTACGGGAGCGGTGGCGCCGGGGGAGGCGGCGGGGGATATCCCTGGGGGGCGGTGGAGGAGGAGGAAGGTGCCTCCCCCGGCCGCATCTCCCCCGGCCCTGCTCCTTCTGCTGCAGCCGCTGCCGGCGGAGGCTCTGGCTCGAGCTCCATGGCGGGCCCCGTCAGGCGGCTCCCTCGGCAGCGGGGGGCGGCCCGGCCGGGGACCGGAGGGGGACCGGGAGGGGGAGGCGGTGGACCCCGCTCTCGGGCGCTCCCATCGCCTCCCAGGCGGACAGATTAGGGCCGCTCCTATTCTTCTGCTGCTGTTTCTCCGACCGCCAGTTGACTGACCCACCGGCCGGCGGAGCCTCCAACTCACGCTCCTGCACACGCACCCCTCCTCCCGCCGCTGCGCATGCGTCCTGCCTCCCTGCGGGGCACGCCGGGAACCGTAGTCCGTAGCTAGGGAAAAACCATATCTAAGGCCGTGGAGGGGGAGGAGAAAACAGGAGCAGACCAAGCAAGGCAGCGCTCCTCTCCCTACGGGTCCGAATGATGGCGCCTTCCTATTTCCCCCCTCCTTCGAAGAACAATAGACTTTCCCAAATATCTCCTGCGGAGAGGGCGGGGCCTGCCAGTGTTGCCAACGGCACCGCCCCTCCTGAATATTCATCATGGCTTATGAATAGGGAGTAGGAGGTGGGGCGACCCCCGGCGGTGTCTTTGTCCATACCCTGCCTCCAGCTGAAGAGCGCGTGCAGAGGCTCGCCCTCTTGCCCCGGAGCCGAGTGGAGCAGCTGAGCAGGGTCTCTGCACCGAGCGGATCTGCAGGTTGCCGGGTCCGGGGCTTGCTGAGCGCCACTGCAGCTGATGCGGGGAAGACGGAAGAGGCTGGGAACGCTGCCATTTATTTATTGTTTATTTAAGGAATTTATATCCCGCCTTTCCCAAGCGATGATGCATATGCCCAAGGCGGCTTACAAAGCTCCATAACAAATGTACAATGTATGCAACCAACCAATCAATGAGTACAATTATTAACAATGAAACCATTGGGGGCCAACTATTTGGCACAGAGAAAGGCAGCCATTTTGCCCCAAACGCCAGGACACTCGCACCGCACGCACTTTACTCATGTCAGTGTTTGTGGCTTACAGCCTGATTCACACTAGAGGAATCCATGCGCGTCACGGATCTGCGTAGCGTAGCGCGGAGCTCTTTGACAGCATTTTGGATGCTTGCGGAGCAGCTGCGAGCTCCGCAACGCAGAGGCTGGAAAAATTGCTTCCCCTCATCTTTTGAGGGGGTTGCCTTCGCAGAGCTGGGAGGGTTCGCGGAGCTACTGCAGCCTACCAATCGGGGAGAGTGGCTGCATGCCAATCAGAACTACCTCCAATCACCTTCACAAGAAGGCGGGACAGCAGGAGGACTTCCGGCCAGCTCTGCACGCTGGGGCAGGGGCAGGGGCATCCGCGCCTGGAAAAGTGTAGTGTGAATAAGGGCCCTGCCCCAGCGCGCAGAGCTGGCCGGAAGTCCTCCTGCTGTCCCGTCTTCTTATGAAGGTGATTGGAGGTAGTTCTGATTGGCATGCAGCCACTCTCCCCCCTCTCATCCGATTGGTAGGCTGCAGTAGCTCCGCGAACCCGCCCAGCTCCGCGAAGGCAACCCCCTCAAAAGATGAGGGGAAGCAATTTTTCCAGCTTCTGCCTTGTGGAGCTCGCAGCTGCTCCGCAAGCTTCCAAGATGCTGTCAAAGAGCTCCGCGCTATGCTCCGGAGATCCGTAATGCACCTGGATTCCTGTAGTGTGACGGCTGATTCACACTACACTTTTCCAGGTGCGGATGCCCAGCGCGCAGAGCTGGCCGGAATCAGGCTTTACCTGTGGTGAATCAGGCTTTACCTGCGGTGAGTTCAGGTGATGGCACCTGCTGCCACTGCAGCTGCCCAGGAAGATGTAGTGACACAGGCTGAAGTAACCAGCCGAGCCCTTGAAGACTCGGAAGCTGCTGCAGCACTTGCGTTTCATCTCTAAATCCTGGAGTGGTTCAATTCAGAGCAGAAAGTCGTGGGAGGAGAGACCAGTGCGGCTAGCTGACTGTTAGCAGAGCCCAAGCTGAGCTGGAGGACCATAGAAGACAAGCCCTCCTGGATCTGGGCCTGCCATTGCTCCCCTGGAACCAGCTACTGAACCTGGGGGTAAGGCAGAGCCAGCCAAGACTAGTTGCCATTGAGTTGTTGTTGTTGTTGTTCAGTCGTTCAGTCGTGTCCGACCCTTCGTGATCCCATGAACCATATCCCGCCAGGCCTTCCTGTCCTCCACTATCTTCCTGAGTTCGCTCATTTTCATGTTCGTTGCATCGGTGATGCTGTCTAACCATCTCATCCTTTGCCTTCCCCTTCTCCTTTTGCCCTCAATCTCTCCCAGCATCAGAGTCTTCTCCAGAGAGTCCTCTCTTCGCATTAGGTGACCAAAATATTTGAGCTTCAGCCTCAGCAGTACCTGTCCTTCCAGGGAACAGTCAGGGTTGATTTCATTTAGGATTGACTGATTTGATCTCCTAGCAGTCCAAGGGACTCTCAGGAGTCTTCTCCAGTACTACAGTTCGAAAGCATCTATTCTTCGGCGCTCAGCCTTCCTTATGGTCCAACTCTCGCAACCATACATTGCTACTGGGAACACCATCGCCCTGACTATACGAACTTTTGTTGGCATGGTGATATCTCTGCTTTTTATTATGCTATCTAAATTTGCCATCTGTCCAATTCCCTTGTCAAGCCACCCAAGCTGGTGACCATCAGCACATCTTGGGATAGCCATGTCCTCGAGTCGGACTCATTATGCACTGCGTGGTAAAAATGATCACCTTCAGTCTGGGGCGACCCAGGTGCTGAAGGAGAGGCGCCGGACAGTTGTTTGAAGGTTGAATGTGTTATGTCCAGTTAGGAGTGTCTTGCTGTTCATGGAGGCAGCTGCTGGGCCGCGGGATGCTGGGCCTGATTCGGCAGGACTCACCTTATGTGCTTCTATAGCCTTGAAAAACTCTCACCGAAAAGGAAAAATGTTCCATTTATTCACTAAGCAGATTCTTCCCAAAGCCAAGCGAAAGTGCGAGAACGACCACCAGGTGGCAGCCGTAGCCTGTGAAGTCTTCAACCCCTCCCTGGCCATTTGTGCCCCTTCATCATGGGCGTTTGTGCTTCAGATGTCATCCATGATGCTGGTGCCTTGGAAGAGTACTGGGAAGGACAGGTTTTATCTGTGCAAGATGCTCTGACAGCTGGATCAAAATTGCTGGGCCACCCTCCTCCCTCTGTGATGGCTCCTCCAGCAAAAAGGACTTTTAGGTTGTGGCAAATCCAGGAGGCCTCCACACTTCAGAGGCAGGGGGGACTGCCCCTGCAATGTGAGTGGCCACCACCCTCGTGTGCCCATGGTTACAGGTGGAGCACTGAACCAATCCCTGCCTTTGCCCTCTTCCCCCTTCCATGACGGGAGAAGGTGGCCTCGGCGTGCCTGCTGCATTTCTGCTGCACTAGCCAGAGACAGCCTAGGTGCTGGTTCACCAGCCAAGCCAAGCCAGGCCTCCAGGCTCCACCCACAGGCCCCAGCACCAGCAGCCCAGGGATTCTGACAGAGGCAGCCATCCACACTCCCTCCCTCCACATTCAGCTTGCAGCCTCTTCCGCCCCAAACAACTGCAGCAGCGTTTTTGGCAGCGCTGCACAAGGTGGGGGCTGCCACAAGGGGGCTGCCTGAAGACTGAGCCGCCACCACCCTGTTCTAGCACTTTGTTCTCCCTGCTATGGCTCGCTTGTAGGATGGACTGCCTGCCCAGTTTAGAAGGACTCTGTTCCCAGTTCAGCCAGGTGGTGACAAGTCTCCTGCACAGCTGTCTCTGCCAAGGCCCTCTCCAGGCTGGGCCAGCTGTCAGCCTGCTCTCTCCCTACATGCCCATCTAGGAGGGCTGCAGCTGCCTTCTGTAGCTCGTTACTGAGCCCCCAGCCAGCGGGTGGGTACACACTCCCCTGCCAAACACCACTTGCTTGCTTGGGTGGACACAGGACACCCACCCTGCTCCCTCCAGCACCCCCAGGCTGCAGTGGGGGCAGCACTTCTGCCAGCTTGGTGAAGCCACAGAGGCAACGGACTGGCTTGCAGGTTGTTAGTGGTATACATCGTGCCTTTCTACGCTTCACTCCCAGGAGCTGCAGAGGCTTACCAGAGCAAGCATGAGACCAGTCTGCCAGGAGACCGATGCCTGTGAACTGACTTTGCTTACTTGGTGGAGAGGGAAATGTGCTCTGCACGTGCTTGATGCCGCTGTCTTCTTGCTCAGTGGTTATTGAGCCAGGGCCAATTTCCTGCCAGCCTTTGGGGTGTTGTGACTGGCTGCATGAGCTAAAAGAGAGCAGGAAACATTCAAAGGAATCTCTGAATCGCCGCCAGAGTGTCCCTGGCAGCTCTCAGGGGCTCTGATAATAAGCCTGAGCCTGGAGGCAGCACCGCCAGGCTTTCTCCTCGCGCTGCTCTTCCACTGGTGGTGGCTCTTCCTCCTACACTTGGTCACAGTTCCACAGGCCCTGGCATTGCCACAGGAAGCAGAAGAAGTGGGAGGCAGGGAACTTGTCTGCCCTACAATCTGTCAGACTTTTGTCTACAGTTACAAGCAAAACAGGTGCTGCTGTTCTTAAGTTCTGATGGTTGTGTGTCCTTGTTGCATCCTTGGAGAGGCAGGACACACTGAGAACCGAGAACTATCAACGTGCTAAGGCGGCAAACCTGGGCACACTTACCTGGGATGGAGTAACTCCTTTGGGGGGGCATATATTTATATTTTATTGATATTGATTGATATTGATATATTAAAGGGATGGAGTAACTCCTATTACACTCAATAGGGCTTCCTTCTGAGCAGACAGGCCAAGGTTTGTGCGATCATGGTGCACTCCTATACATATCCACTCAGAAGGAAGTCCCACTATATGCAATAGGTAGAGGTGTTTGAAAATGGTGTTGTTTATTTTACTCAGAAGCCAGCCCATCGTGGGCTGTAATCCTCTAGTACAGGGGTTCTCAACCTGTGGTACGAGTACCCCTAGGGGTACGCGGACCAATGGCAAGGGGTACGCCAGAGCCTGCCCCTTATCAGCATCAATCAGTAGTTAATTACTTGTTAATTAGAACTTAAATGCAATCCCCCTGTCTGTCTGTCTGTCTGTCTGTCTGACAAACACACACACACACACACACACACACAGAGTTAAGTAAGCCTTTTTCCACATTTAAATTTGTTTTAGTACTTTTTATTTAACAATTAATTAGCTAATTAATTGATTGATTAATCCAATTAATTAGCAATGGATTAGCAGGGGATACTTCAGAAAATTGGACCATGATAAGGGGTACCCGGGCCTCCAAAGGTTGAGAACCCCTGCTCTAGTATTCAACAAAAAACAAACACCTCTAGCAATGGTGCTGCTGCTTACTTTCAAGGGCCGCCTAAAGCTTGCAGTGATTAATGGCCATTTCCCCACTTTTCTGCTGCCTTGATTTTGCCTGACATTCATTCACCTGCTGTGTCTTTCTGGAGCACAGACTTGCCAAGGAAAGAAGAGGGGTCAAGCAAGGGGAAGCCCCCTCTCCTTCTAGACCCACCCAGATGAGGGTCCCACCGAGGGTGTGTGTGAAGTGGGGGCAGGGAAGACTGTTTGCTCTCTTTCTGCTGATCATAATCGAGAGGAGGAGGAGGGTGTTGCTGGTTCAAAGCCCCTCGATCTCCTCCATGCACTGCCCTACAGAACCCCGAGTTCCTCCTCCTCCTCCTTTTGGGCAGAAGCACTTGTGGGCAGGGGTAGAAATGTGGCTGCTCTTTCTCCCACGCTGCTTTCCCTGGAGATGTTGCACCAGCCTGGGGACAGCGACACACCACGTCCCTTCCAGCCTCTCTCAGAGGCTCAGGCTCTGGTCTTGGAGATCCGCCAGTGCTCTTGCTCACACCAGGCAGGGTGCACCGCAGGAACGGGGCATCTGGAGGTCGAATGGAGCCTTCCCCTCCTGGCTGGGTGGGTACCCAAGTCAGGAAGAGCCTGGGGAAGTGGTAAGGACGAAGGAAGCCTTTTTGGCAATTGGAGCCCCCAAATTTGGAGCTGGTGAAGGCAGCCTTGCAGAACTTCAGGCGTGGCTTGGCCTCAGCTCTCACGTCTGCAAAAAGGGCATGGGAATCCCGAGTTGCTGCGACAGAAGACCTTGTTGAGGCTGTGTCAGCGGTGTCTTGGCTGCAATGAAGCCCTCTTCCTGCAGCTTCGCAGTTTCCAGCATTGCACCTCCGCCAAAGTTGACCGGGGGCTGGATGCGGGGGCAGAAACAGGGAGTCCTCCGCTGAAGAGCGGAGGGCCAGTGCGGACCGTTTTTTGCCGGTGGCCTCAGCTCCGCCGATCCCGCCCGAGGGAGGGGCGGGGCGGGGCCCTCAGTCGGGGGTCCGTCCAGCACAGAGGAAGCCCCTCCCTCGCAGGCAGGCAGCTGCCTCTCCCTCGCGTCTTTCCTCGACGGCGCCACAGAGCAAGCGGGGCCCGCAGCCTACACAACTCGTTTGGCTGGCCGGCGTCGTCGGGGCTGCCGCCATGGGAGAGCGTCGCCTGCTGCACCAGCTTCCTCTGCTGCTACTGCTGGCCTGGTCGGCGCTGGGGCACGGCAAGGTAGGCGCCGGGCTGCCGTCGGGAGGGGAAGGAAGGGGAGGAAGGCAGCCTCCTCCCAGGGCACCGACGCGGGGACCCGACCTGGAGGTGCCCCAAGGAGGCCGCGCTCTCCTTGCGAGCCAGTCCGGAAAGACGCGCCTGCCCCGCTTCTGGGTCCCGCTCCAGGAACCCTCTGGGCAACCAGCCGCAGATGCCGACGCGCTGGCAGCGGGAGTAGGGGGGGCGGCGGCACTGCAGACCCGGCTGTCGATGGCGCATGGCGGTCTCGGTGGGTGAAGGACCCGACGTGCGTCGCCAGGATACGGGACTGAATGCCCGTCGCTGCGAGGACGCCGGTTTTCTGGCTGCTGAACTGCAGTGTTCCGATCGTCAGGATGATTGTGCGCTTCGTCTTTCGTCCCTGTTTGGGCATTTTGCTGTGTTTCGTGGGCCGCCTCGAGCGCTTCTTTATTCGGAGGGAAAGGCGGGACAGCAATCACTGAAATCAACAAGCTGTGGGGCTGAGACAGCAAATCCAGCCCCCAACGGTGCACCCATCAGTTTTTACGATTCCGCAGTCCGGGTGCCCCCCCTCCCTGCCCCATCGCCCATCCACTGGCAACACGACGTAGGGCGAGGCCACGATGGGGGTTGGCAGAATGGCTCCAGAGCCGAGGTGAGCGTGCCTCGCCCCAAGACCGCTGACAGGCTGCAGCGGCATCCATTCTGCGCATTCTCGCGGCTGTGTGCAGATGTAGTGGAGGCCCTCTCCGAGGTCCAGTGTGGCCAGGTCTGTGAGATGAGAGGGTGCCTCTGAGCATGCACAAAGAGCACCTCCTCCCCCCATGGAGTAACTGGGATTTGACAGGAGAACCTTGAGGCCTTCAGACCTGGCACGTGAGCTCCGTACTGTGATGTTGTTGTTGGGCTACTGCAGGCTGGTGAGGTGTCTGTGTTGGGAAGCAAAGAAGGGGGGGGGGAGAGAGCACCCCCATAAACCAGTTGCAGAGGATCCCTCTTTCTCTGCACACCCTCAGCTTCCACGTGGCTATGTGGCCAGCAGGAGTGGCTCTTGGCCTGTGCTCTTGCCTTGACTCTTGCAGGGCCCTCCAACAAGACCCTGCACTGCCCCCCCCCCCCAATGCTCCTGCACCCTGAAGATGCATTTGGCACTAACCCTGCCACCGGCCTCAAACTCCCCCGCTCTCCAAGAGCTTCCCGCTGCACTGAGCTGGTTCCCTGTTCCAGGCCCAGATCCAGTCCCTGGGTGCAGGCAGGGGGCCTCTGCTGTCACAACACTGAGCAAGCAGCCTTGGCTTCGGCTGACTGCTCCTCTGGGTTTGGGCAGCCCCTTCCTCATTTGGAGGAGGCTGACCCGCCCAAGGGCTTGCTGGGGACTTATTAATCCTCCGCTGGATCAGCGATTGCCAAAGACAATCAAGAGAAGAATGCTGCTTGCCCACGCGAAGCCAGGGAGTGGCTGGGCCTTGAACAAGACCAGGGCTGTCTGGAGGCCTGTGTGTCCACGCCCCCCCCCACCAGCTGCACCCCGAATCAAAGCAAGGGAGCTCTTTCCTTCCAGCAGCAGCAGCAGCAGCTGCAGCCCGAGGAACCGCTCTCTCCTGCACCGTTTCCAAATGAGCTCCAGCAAAGAGGGTGCGCATAAATGGCACTTTTCTGTTCCAGGCAGGCGCTGCTGGGCCAGCTGCATGGCTGTCACCCCCACTAGTGATCAGCCTGCCCCCTTCTGCTGCAGCCTCAGGTCGTGCCTACACTCCCCAGGGTGTGTGTGTGGGGGGGTGAGAGCAGAGTCGGTGGCACACCAGAGAAGCCGGTGGTGCCACGTGGAACGGCCAGCAGGCCCGTGTCACGTGGCATCCTCTCTTTTTCATCCACATGGTGGGCATGCCACAGGAGGCATGCATTGTAAGATTTTCCTCCTCACAGCTGTGCATTTTCCAAAGGGCACATGTGCTGCTTTCTTTGGGTGTGTCGGTGGCTGATGGCTTGGCTAACCACAGAGAACTCCATCTGCGCAGCAGACAGGATCGGAAGGTGCTTGATGCCCTGGCCAGTGGTGGGTGGCATTGCGAGCTCCGGGACTCTTGGACGTGTGAGGCCAGAGAGCAAAGGCTGGAGGGGATATGAGTGGGGCAAGTCCTTTGGGCCTTGATGTTGAGATGCTGGGTGGGGGCTGCTCACGAGAGATGAGCCCACGATGGGGGCCTGCTTTGCCAGAGACACTGTGGCCCCCTATGCACCTCGGGGTCAGTGGCGAAGCAGGGCAGCCTACACACAGAAGTGCAGGTTGGCTCTTGGGACAAGCCTGCAACTCGGAAGTCAGGTCTGGAAGCTGCCAGCCAGAGAGTTGCAGTTGGGGCGAGGGGGTGGCGCCTCGTCTGGTATCTTGGCCCCGAGAAGCACTTGGAGAGCACACTCTGCACATGCCCCTTGAACTCTGCTCCCCCGATGACCATTGTCTGCTGAAGGGCTCCCTTTCTCGTGGACCCTTTTCAACCTCCGGGGGCCGGGCCAATCCTGGCTGCCAAGCCTACCAGAGGATGTCCTTGAGGGCTTCGGAGGTGTGTGTGTGTGAGAGAGAGTTTCTGCTTTGCCAGACTCGCTTCATGTTTGCACTGCAACTTGGTGCCTTCTCACACCACCCTGCTGTGCGCTGGCTGCTCTTCTGTTGCCTTTTGCAACATGGAGGACGGCTGAGCTGCGTTGGAGAAGGAGGCCTTAGCCAGCAGGCAGCTCTGCTTGGGAGAACAGCTGCAGTCGCGGCCGGCTCACTGTTGGCACAGAGTTTCCAAGGTCCCCTAGAAACGGAGTCTGTGGGAAGTGGGGCTCTCAGCCGCTCGCTGCCTTCTGCGCCCGCCCGGCAGCGGCTTAAGCAAGGAATCTGCTGTCCAAACTGTCTGGGGCGGAGGAGGCGGGCCAGGGACACAGGGTGTCAGCAATTCCGCTCCAGGCTGCCTGCCGTGTGCTCTGGCAGGGCCTTCCGGCCTGGGCCTGACTTGCCAGTGCAGGGCGAGGGTGGCCCAGCGTGGCTTTCTGGGTTCGCTGCTGAGATCTGGTTGATGATCACAGGCTTCAGTCTTAGCTTTAATAATCACACGTCCTGCCCATTGACCCTTGACAAATCTCTAAATGGAGGGGTTTGGGATTGTCCGGATTCCACCAGTGCTGCTAAACTGCCGCTACTGTCCAGGCGGGTAAGAGGACTCAGGGAACGCCTCTCTTCAACACGGTCTGCGAAGGGACAGACAAGGAGTGGTTTGCCTTCTCATCCCTGACATTTCACGGTCTGACCACATCCCTCCCTAATGTCCCTGCTCCTGACACCTTGGAAGCAGCTTTAGTGGCATTAGCGAATGGTTCCCTGAAGGCCTTCTGCTCTGTGCAGCTGACCCAAAGCTGGTACTCGCTCTCTGTTGTCCTTATTCGGGCAAGTCCTCCTCATCTGAAAGGAGGCTGCTTGGTGCTTCTTGTATCTGCCTGGATGTTGCCGCTTAGCCATGCTGGCCGCCTCTTGGCTTGCCCGCCCCCTTTCTAATTGGCTGTATACATTTTATTTCAGCCTCTCTCATAGCGGTTTCAAACTGCGACCACAATTCCTGGGCTCTCTAGACTAGACAGAGAGCAGCCAACTTGCGCGATCCAAGCTGGACGAGGGTGACTCTGTGTCAGTCAGGTGTGTGGATTGCAGGCGCATGTTCCAGGTGGGGGATGATGGGAAAAGTGGCATGTGACACTCACGCTTCCCTGCTCCAAGCTGCTTCTCACAGGAGCTTCCCTCTTGGGTGGAATCGGGCAGCCTGGTGGTTCACTGAGCTTACGCGGTGGTCTTGCTTACGCGGCACTGGTTGTGCACAGTGCAGGTGTGCCAAGGGCCAACGCTTGTGCAAGACTGGAAGACATCGAACCATGCTTGGTGCCTCTCCCAAGGGGCAGCCCACACAGTCCGCCTTTGTGGCCCCCCCCCCCCCCGGACCAGAAACAGCAGCCGTCCTTGCACTGCTTGGCAGCGCATCAATCCTCCACATGGCTGTCTTCTCCTGGAACATCACCCCTGGTGGGATGAGGAGGGGGCTCCCAGGTGCATTAGAGGACCGCGAAAGGCACCTCCAAGCACTGGAGGAGGGGTGAGTTGGCAGAGATCCTGTGGCCATTCTATGCCAGCTGCTCCCTCCCCCAACTCAGGGGCAGTTCAGCCCTCCACACGAGCCTGAGACAATTCTGCACTTTTCACTTTTGCGAGGCTCCAGGGGAACTGCCTCCGAATGCAGCCTGGGGGGTTCTGACAGGGCCTGGTGGGAGGGGGGACTGTGCCATCCTCTGGGGACCTTGGCCAGCAGCTACTTCTTGTCAAGGAGCTGCCACTCGGCTCCCCACCCATTGCTTTTCATTGGGCTGCTGCTGTCGCCTTGTTGCTAAGACTTCCTTGAGTCCAGCTTGCAGGCAGAGCCCAGATGGTTCCTGTTTAGGGAAGCCGTTTGGAAACCACTCTGGGGCTTGGTTAGTCTGGAAATCTGTGGACAGGAGCAAGTGGTGGTGGGTCTTGTAGGGTGCTGTGCCAGGATCTGCCCCCCACAAGCAGTCCCTGGCTGCTCTTCCATGCTGGCTGCGTGGGGACAGGACAAAGAAGAGGGCTAGGACTGCTGGGCACTTTGGAGAAGCATTCAGTCTGGTGCAGGTCTCCCAAATGCTGGCATAGGGGGGGGGACTCTCATGGGCTTGAGGGGCAGAGGGTTCCAGCCACCACATGGCTCAGGCTGTGGTCCCATGAACAGGGCTGGAGCAGAACAAGCACACAAGTGGCTGTAGGCTGTTCAGTGCCACTTCATGTACGTTTTCCAGCCCCCCTCCCTGAAGGTCATGTGAGGTTGACCCAGACTTTTTCTCTGCCTTCTAAAGAAGAAACAGCCCTGCTCTCTTTCTCCCCCCCACCCGGCAGTGTAGAGAGGCGCTTGGAGGAGGAGGGCAGCGAGCTCTGGAGCAGGGCTGCACATGGCTCTTTAAGACACATTAGTGCTGTAGTGGGTACAGTGTTAGCCTAGGGAGACCCGGGTTCAACTCTGCCATGAAACCGCAATGTTCTTAAGGAGCAGCCGTTGACTACTGCCTCCCCAGTCCAGCTGGGGTCCAGTGTGCTCGCCAGGCACTGTGGCGATGAGGAACATAGCTTCTCCCTCGCTCCCTCCAGCTCAGCTAAAGGCTGCGTTCCCAAGAAAGCTGCAGCTCCCCCCCCCCCCCGGTCAACTGTGAGAGTCAGCCGAGAAGTGTGGGAAAGAACCTCTGCGGCCGTGGGCTGCCCCTCCACGCTGCTGCAGTCCAGCTGTTGCCAAGCAGCCTGGCAAGAGATTTTCACAGAGCAGGGCTTGTCAGTGCTCCAGCCAGCCTGAGAGCCTCTGGAGAAAGGCACTCTGCCGCTTCTCACAAGAAACGAGAGATAGACCGAGACCCAAGCGGGGCTCAGTCCGAGTGGGCGGTGGCCCTTCTGCTGCCAGCCAGGAAGAGGCCAGGCACATTACATCAAGGGGGCACGCTACTATTCTGGGCACATTGAACTTGCAGGGAGGGGGGGAAGAAAAAAAATCTGTTTTGTGACTGTCTTGCCCCCTGAAAATCTGCTGGGAAAGCCAAATCTTCCTCTCCTGGGGTTCTGTGTTGGCAAGAAGAGGGCAGGGGTGCCCAGTCAGTGGGGTAGCGAGAGGCTGCCCAAGCGTGCCAGGCAAAAAGGCGGCACCCCTCCTGGTGGACTCTGGGCTGGTTCCCACAGGCCCGTCTCCTTGCCTGAGGGTGGCATGGGTGAGCAGCCTCCGCTGCCCAGTGTTGAGTCCGAAGCGCTTGCAGCCAGGGCTCCTGACGAGGTGCACCAGGGAGCCGCTGTGGCTGATGGAGGCTATCCTCCTGTGAGCAAGGGCTGACCAGTCTGGGCAGCAGACGTTGCTGGGGTCATAACCCCAGAGGAGGAGCCCTGCTTGTCTCCTGGGGACATGGGCTCTGGGCCCACAACAAGCCTTGCCGCCTTCAGGGGGCCACAAGACTCATCATCATCATCCATTCAGATTCAGTGGGAGGCATCGTGGGGCTGCAATGTTCCCGTCCGCTCCTGGCTGGCTGTCCTAAGGGGGAGGTTCCGTAATGCCAGAGGCCCAGGGCACCTCCACGTGGCGGACAGGGGGCACTTCTTGCTCTGGCAAAAAGACCCACTTTGGGTGGTGCTGCCTCTTTGCCCTCACTTGTCTGACTGGCTCATCTTCTTGCGCTGACTGCTCTGCCATCCTTGGAGGATTTTAGTCTGCACAGGGCTCAGTCGCTGTCGGTGGGGTGGCCACCCTGGACTCATGAGGCGGGTGTCCAGGAGCACTGTGCAGACTAGGAAGGAACCACGTGGGCTGGGCCAACACCTGAGCCTCTCCAGCCCTTGGTCTGGGGCCTCCTGGTGCTGTGGGGGCAAGGGGCAGCCTTTCTCTGCTGGGGAGTGCCTCCCCAAGCTGGTCAGCTTAGTCCTGCTTTCTGTTCAGCCTGACACCTTAGCTGAGCTGCGAGCAGTTTGTCTCTCTGCTCTCTTTGACTGTGCCACATGTCTTGTGATATGTTGCCGTAGGTGCCGTAGATGAATTGTTAGTGGCCAGGCAAAGCAGGAAGGTGCTCATGCCACGGAACGGGGGGTGGGGGAGCACAGCCAGGCAGAATGCACCAGTGCCTGCCCTTAGTGCCACAATATCTTCCATCTCCAGGTATTTGGCGAGGCGGACCAAGTGCGCATGATGTCCGAGGGCTCGGACTGCCGCTGCAAGTGTATCATGCGACCGCTCAGCAAAGAGGCCTGCAGCCGCCTCAAAGAGGGCAGGGTCAGGGTGGAGGACTTCTACACGGTGGAGACCGTCAGCTCAGGCACCGACTGCCGCTGTTCCTGCACTGCACCCCCAGCCTCGCTCAACCCCTGCGAGAACGAGTGGAAGGTGGAGAAGCTGAAGAAGCAGGCGCCAGAGCTCCTCAAGGTAACATGCTGGCCTGCTGCTGCAGGGGAGGTGCAGGTCCTGCTGGCCACCTGCGAAGGTGTGGCTCGCTTGGGGCTGCTGCTGCAAATCCCACCTTTCAAACCGTCCTCCATGCTTGGAGGTCCTGCTGGCAAGGCCTGGGGAGGAGGGGCACAAGGGGATACTCGGGGGCAGCCTAGGGTCAAGGTGCCTAGGGCTTGATGGGCATACCTGGGATCCTCCTCTGCAGCTGCAGTCCATGGTCGACCTGCTGGAAGGGACGCTGTACAGCATGGACATGATGAAGGTCCACTCGTACATCAACAAGGTGGTCTCACAGATGAACGCCCTTGAGGAGGTAAGCTGGGAGGGGCCAGGTTTGGGGAGCAGCTGCTGTGTCCAAAGTGCAGTCCAGCCTACCCCACCAGCTGTCTAGAATCCTTCCCACCCAGCAAGAGACGGCTGGTGAACCTCCAGTGGCAACAAACAGGCCGTGTCTTCAAACGTGGTGGCAGGAGAGGCCTTGCAAGGAAGAATGGGGGCTTCAGGGAGCGGCTGCTGGCTCTGCTGTGAGATGAGCACAAGCCAGTCTGAGCTCTGCCTGGAGGCAGTCCCCCTTCCCCAGCTGGACTTGCATGTTGCCTCTTAGCAGTGGGGAGGAGAGCCAGCGTGAGTGTGGGGAATGGGGCTGGAGGAGCAGCAATGCCTGGGCTGCCCTGTCTTGTGGCCCTCATGCCTGAGGCCATTGCTTCCTTCTTTGCAGGGGGAAATTAATCTGGGCTAGCTGGGCAGGGTTTGGCATACTGCACTCCACTTGCCAATGCTCCATGATGCGTGTAGGCCTTGCATGATCGCATCCAGGAGGCCTTTCCCAAGAGCCTGGCCAGAAACCTGGGGCTTGGGTCAGGCATTCGCAAGATGACTGCAGCAAGCTCCAGTCATCCCCAAGGGATGCTTCTGTCGTGCACCCCAGCTCCAGAGCTCCCCATGCCACAAACAGGGCCAGACTTCGAGCTTCTACTCCCAACACCACTCCTGCCCCAGTCTCTCCAGCTGGGCCCAGATCCTGGCACCAGCTGCCCTTGCCAGTTGGGAAGCATCTTTTGGTCATCAATTCACTCCTTGCCCAGACCATCAAGACCAACCTGAGTCGTGAGAATGATTTCATGAAGGAGAACCTCCTACACCTGAGCAGCCAGATGAAGCGCTACGAGAACTACTCGGACATCATGATGGGCATCAAGAAGGAGCTCTCCAGCCTGGGCTACCAGCTCCTGCAGAGAGATGCAGCCGCCGCGGTGCCTGGGAACAAGGCCCAGGTCAGTGGTCCCCCTTGGGAGGGTGGGCCAGAGTGGGGAGAAGGTGACCCTCGGACCAGCCTGGTGGGCAAAAGGCTGTCAGGCATAACAATTCCTTCAATGAAGGGCAACTCACCAGGCTGCCCCCCCCCAAGCCACAGAGTCACAGAGTGTGCAGCAGGACTGGGTGGGAGTCCTTGGGGGGGCAGGTTGGTCCCTCCTTGCTGGGACCTGAGCGGTGACAGGATGCAGTCTTGGGTCTGTGATGATGAGTCAGATCTTGGCGGACTTTCCATGGAGCTGAGCTGAACCAGGAAGGGAGAGGCTGAAGGCCTTCCGAGGGCTGGGAAGACGGATGGGAGCAGGAGTCCTGGCAGCCCGCCACAGCTGCTGCTCCAGGGGTCGGAATCTTCTGGCCCCCAGTTGCCCACTGCCAAGCTGGACAAAGTCCAGGTGGTGTATGGGCCTGGCTGCCAGGATGCAGAAGGTTCAGGCAGATGAGCCGAGGCGTGGGGCAGTGCCTGGGAGCCCTACTGGGACTCCTGACTCAGCTGCCCCACCTCAGCAGACACTGTGCCGGAGAAATCTGTGTAGCTGCTTTGAGACCTTTTGGCTGAAGACCAGCAGAGGGAATGTCCCAGGGGCTTGCCCCATTTTTTGAAAGCCTCCAGCACAGCACAGACATCGCTCTGACTGCCACCCTTGTCAGCTTGTGCCTTTGCTGAGCTGCCCGACAAGTCTATAGAGAAGTGTGGGCACACCTCTGTCCGTGTGCTCCTTGGAAGCATCTTGGCTTCAGTGCAGCCGGGGGGCCCACTCTGCCAGGGCCACGGATGCCTCCCTTTGTTGCTCCTGACTGCCCTGCACTTGGCTCTCTCCCTCCTAGGACACAGCTGGAGGGAGGGGCAAGGACAGTGGTGGAAAGTATCCTGGCCCTCGGAAGAGCCTGGGGGACAAGGCCACCCCAAAGACTCCCAGGGAAAAGCCACCCGGAGCAGAGAGGCTGAGAAAGGAGAGCCCAAAGGCACGAGCAGCCCCAGCACAGGCCTCCACCAAGCCCAAGTCCTCAGGGCACCAGCAGGCCGTCATCCGGGGCTTCACGTACTACAAGGCTGGGCATCGGGAAGAAGCCGAGGGGCTGGTGAGCAACCACGGTACGTGCAAAGGCCAGTGCGAGCGGAGGGGGACCCTGTTCACAGGGATGTTGAGAAACCAGCATCTCTGAGTGAAGGACTGGGGGGAGGCCACGATGGCGATGGCTGCTCGGTAAGGTGTGTCATTCCCCACAGACACGCCCACAAAGGAAGCGTTGCACGTGGAGAAGCAGGAGGGCAAAGGCCTTGAGCCTCACACAGCTCAAGAGGGCCAGTCGGCAGCAACAGTTCCCAGTGCAGCCAGAACCCCCAGTACCACCACCACCACCACCGCGCCAGCCCCCAGCAGGACTTGGGCTCCCAGGACCAGTGGCCACCGCCTGCCAGGCACTGCTCTTCCCATTGTGGAGCACAGCACCATCACAGAGGTGCCTGTCGCCCCCAACCGCGGTATGTACCAAATTGCTACTGGAAGGGGAGTGTCAGACAACGGGTGGGAGCAGTCTGGGTGTGAAACAGGAGCACCCCCTTCTGCAGAGCAGAAAGAGAGAGCAGGGCAAGGGTGGGCTACAGCACGGGGCTCTTGGCTCAAAGACCTCCCCAACCTTGCCGTTGGCTCTCCAGTGCGCGAGGCAGAGTGTGAAGGCACGCTGGAAGCCGTGGAGGCCCCCGAGAAGCAGCACAGCTACGGGCGCAACGAGGGAGCCTGGATGAAGGATCCCACAGCCAAGGACGGCCGCATCTACGTCACCAATTATTACTATGGGAACAGCCTGGTGGAATTCCGCAACCTGGAGAACTTCAAGCAAGGTGAGGAGACGGACAGCAGCAAGGAGGGGCCCTGTGGGTGGGTGGGTGGGGCTCTAGCCAAGTGTGCTGCAGTGCCACAGGTCCTCACTCTAGAAAAGCCTCCCGTCATGCCTGAGTGAGTGTGGTGGGAGCAGAAACTGTGCACACCCAGCCCCTGAAGCGGGGCCAGTGCCAGGCCTTCCTGCCGTCCTTGTCACATCCAGCCCCCCCCCCCTTTGGCTGAGCTTGTCTTCAGTCTCTTCTGCTCACACGCGCAGTTCTCCTGGTTTTTTTTTTCTGTCACATCCTCATTCTTGCCCTTCTGCCCAAACACTCCCCTTTCCCGCAAATGGGTGGCAGCGTTTTCCTCCTCACTTGGTGGGGGTCTTTGTAGGATGTCTTTGTCTAGAAACAGGAAGCGTGGGGGGTGGGGAGAGCAGTGGGGAGAAGCGCAAGTGGTGGGAAGCGTCTGGGCCTTGACCCCGTCTGGGGCACTTCTGTGTTACAAATGGGAACCGGCTTCGCTGCCCCCTGGCATTTGGCGTACGTTCAGCCCTCCCAGCCAAGCACAGCTGGTAGGGGATGCTGGTTCCGGAGGCTGAAGGCTGGCGGTGCTGAGTGCCTGCTCTTCCACATTGTGTCTCAGGGCGCTGGAGCAACCTGTACAAGCTGCCCTACAACTGGATCGGCACAGGGCACGTGGTCTTCCAGGGCGCCTTCTACTACAACCGGGCCTTCACCAAGAACATCATCAAGTATGACCTGCGCCAACGCTTCGTGGCAGCCTGGTCCCTGCTGCATGATGTGGTCTATGAGGGCGCCACGCCCTGGAAATGGAGAGGCCACTCAGACATTGATTTTGCCGTGGACGAGAGTGGCCTCTGGGTGATCTATCCTGCCGTGGACTACGACTACTCCCAGCAGGAGGTCATTGTGGTGAGCAAGCTGGACCCTGGTGACCTGTCCGTCCGTAAGGAGACCACCTGGAAAACGGGCCTCAAGCGCAGCTCCTATGGGAACTGCTTCATCATCTGCGGCATCCTGTATGCTGTGGATGAGTGCAATGCCAAGGAGGGGCAGGTGACCTACGCCTACGACACCCACACCGCCACTGAGGCCAACCCCAGGCTGCCCTTTGTCAATGCGTTTGCCTTCACCACGCAGATTGACTATAACCCCAGGGAGAAGGTCCTCTACGCCTGGGACAACGGCCACCAGGTTACCTACCGGCTGCGCTTTGTGGCTTGAGCAACACGGGGCCGTCCCCGTGCCAGAGGCAGAACTGACCCTAGGCCTGGGGAGTGGGGAGCCCAAGGAAGACCATGTTATGGAGCTCAGGCTTGTGTGGGAGGGCACCATCGAAAGCAGAACAAGGGACCACGTTGCCCTGCAATGTCCAGCATGCCGGGGGGGGGGGGAGAGAGAGCAGTCCTAGCGTTTCTGCTTGCTGAGCCTCTCGCACTAAACCCTTGCTGCTGTTCCTTCCTTTTGGAAAAACCTGTGTGTGTGTGTGTGTGTGTGTGTGTGTGTGTGTGTGTGTCTGTGTCTGGTGGAGCAGGATGATGGGGCTGCCAGGAGCGTGCTGAGCTATGCCAGTCAGAAGGGGCAGAGGTGGAGCCAACCTCAGAGCTGGCACAGACACAGCCAGTGTTCCCACTTGCCCCTGCTCAGGGAAAGGTGCCCCCCACAGGGACAGAGCTGGTGCCACTCCTGCTTCTCTCAGCCCCTTTCCAGTCTCCAGAGTGTGGCTATCAGGATGACCCCCATCCCCTGAGTGAGGGCAAGGGATTCGGGTCCTTCCACTGTTTCCGCTACTTGGGCTTCTTAAACAGTTGCTCTAACAGCCTTATTTGAAATCTTTACAGCTCTCTTCCCCCCCCCCCCATTTCAAAGTCCTCATTCTCTTTCTGGGCACAGTTTTATCAGCAGGTCTACTCTTGCACAAGCCCTTTTTCGGGGGGGGGGGGCGCTAGCTAGTCTGATTTGTACAGAAGATGCTGTCGTTCTTGTCCCATGAAAAGCCATACTAGCATTTTCCTAGACCCCTTGAGGTGCAGAAGAATGACTTGTGGGAGGGGAGGTGGAGTTGGATGCAGCAGAAAGATGTGCCCTTCCCTTCGGCAACCCCAGCTGCACACTTTCCTGTGCAAGGGCTCCGTGTGACAGCCCTCCCAGGCTACCTCCAGCAGGCCACACATTCTCTCTCTCACACACACACAAGCGCATATATGTACACACACAGCCTCCATCGCCACATTTGGAAACGTGCTTTGCACTGCTTAAGGCTAAGGCTGGTCTTGAGAGGGAGGGAGAGGGGCTGGGCAGAGAAGCCTGGAGGCTGCCTTGGGCCAGTGGGAGGCAGGTTCAGTTGCTGTCTTGGACACACCATGTTTGGTGTCCATGTTGGTGAACAGGCTGGTTCCAAACTGCTCTTGCATTTCCAGGGAGGTGCTGGCACACACACACACCCCAATTTGTGTGCTGGTGGCCTCACTGCCTTCTGCATGACCAGCATGATGTGGACTTCTTGGCCTTCACAAACATTGAGAAGCAAGATGGGGAGAGCAGCCTGGTGAGTGGCTTGGGGTTTCTGCCGCTTCCATGACCTGTATCGGTCTTCTCTCTGCCCCCTCCCTCTCCTGCGAGGACTTTCAGAGGCAAGAGGCAGGTTGCAGGCATCCCCCTGCTCCTTATCCCATGGCTGCTTGTCCCTGAAAAGGGTTCAGACTTGCCAAATGCTGCCAGACCAAAGAATTATGTGAGAACTTGTTGAGAAGGAGGTGGGGGAGTGGAGGCAGGTGACGTTTGCTTGACAGTACTAATAGTTCATCTTCCATATGTCTGAAATAAAGGAGGTTTTTTTTAAAGACGTTCCAAGTTCCCTCTCCATCATGAACATCTGAACTTTCACCTGAGTGGTAGGGGTATTTTTCTCCCTGCCCCCCCCCACACACTGTTCTTTTTAAAACAAAACTCTTCACTTTGAAACCTGAAATGTTATCAAGAATGGCACGAGTTAACATCACTACAGATGAAATGAGACCTACACACCAGCAAGTGAATAGGTTTTAATTGAGCAGAAACACTGAGAAACCACATGTGATGGTGCGCAGCCCTCCTTCTGGAGCATTCCACCCATGCTCATGGGGCTGCAATGTGGAGGGTGGGGGGCACATTGCTTTGCAGCCAGCAGCAGAGGGGGGCTGCCTGGCACTCAGGCCTTGCTCTGTATGGGCTCCATCCTTTGCAGGCACATGCCCTGTGTCCATATCTCCCCATGCATGAAGAGGGGGAGCCCACTTTGTTCCTCCAGGAGGAGACCTGGGTGTGTGTGTATGTCCTCTGTTTATTTGGCCCAGAGGAGAAGGGTGCTCCTGGGGTGGGGCAGCCCATTGCCAAGCCATGGGTTGGGAGGAAGGAGGCAAGTGTTGCCCTTGAGGGAGTTCCTAGACAGCTTCCAGGCTCCCGAAGGGCTGCCAGAAGTCTGCAAGAAGTGGGAGCATCTGGGTGCAACGGGGAGGCCTGGCTTTTCAGGCTGGGGCTCTTTTGTTTGCCTGCTGCCTCCGACCCCCTCCGCCTTCTAGCCTGGCCCAGTGCTGCCGCTTGCGCCACCTGGTTATTGACATGCCTGTTGCTTCGCTGGCCCTTGGCTCCTCGATCGGGCTCCACTGCAGGCCAATTGCGGTGCTCCTTCTGTGCCAAGCTCCGGGGCCATCGTGCGCCTTTACAGCACCTGCGTCCAGCTGCTCGCGGTCGCGACTGGTGAGCACAGCTTCTCCAGGGCCTCCTCAAAGCCTCTTTGACTGCAACACGTTTTGCCTTCCCTGAGGGCGAACCTATGACACGCGTGTCACTGGTGACACGCGAGGTCATTTTGGGTGACACGCCACCAGTGTTTTCCCCCAGGGCCCCCGACACGCCTTACATTTTCACAAAATTTTTGCAGGCTTGTCTTGAACATTTAGGGCAGAGATTTTTTAGCAGACCTTTTATTCTCTAGTAAAACTCAGCAACAAAAAAGTCACTAATTGATGTTAAATAAAATGCAATGTGTTCTATAGTTGTTTTCAGTTCAGTTCAATTCAAAATTACTATTAAAAGTAGCAATAGTCAAAGTACTATTAAACGTTCGTGGGGGGGGGGGTGACACACCAGCAGAGTCAAGTTAGGCATTTTCAAAAATGTTGACACACCAAGCCCAAACGGTTCGCCATCACTAGTACTTCACAGAGCACGGGGGGGGGGGGGGGGGCTCTGCCCAGCCGGCTCCTCAACAGCAGCTCTTTTGTTGTCGTGACCGCAGACGGTGCCAAAGGGCGCACTGGCCAGAGGAGGCTCCTTTGTGCCCGCACAATCGGCTCTTCTCATGGCCCAAGGGCTCACCAGACGTGTCCGGGCTCAGGAATGCTGTGGCTGCTCCTCCCAGGAGGAACTGCCCTGACGCCCAGGAAATGGTGCCCACGTCCGCAGAGAAGGACGGACGGACGGCACAACGGCTCGGAGCAGGTGCACGGAGTGTGTGATGGAGGCGACTGTCCAGGCAGCCTGGGGAGCGCACGGGCTGAGGCACCAGGCCCGAGGCTGCCCCAGTCTTCTTTTCCTTGGTTAGTTTGGGCTCTGTCGAACTGTCGCCCTCCCCAGTCCGGATCACTCTCCCATCTAGAGCACAGCACTGCACGGCCCAGGAGCAGCCTCTTCTTCCAGCCTTCGCTGCTTACCAGCCACTTTAGAAAAAACGTTGGAAATGCACCCACCAGCACAGGTCTGAGCGAAGCCCTCCCGTTCTGTTTGCACCCCTCCTGTCCTGCTCTGCAGGGGAGTCCCTGGCAATTACGACACCAGCAGGGCTGGAGGCAACAAGATGGGGTGGGGGGGCATGAGAGAGCCCTGGTGGTGCTGTGGAAGGGCCAGAGGGAGGGAGGAGCAGCACCGCCTGCCTGTCAGCGGCCCCGTTAGTCTGTTGTAGCAAACACAAGTGAGGGTTTGTTACAGGGTAACAAATGTGTGTCAGCAGAAACAAAACGAAAAGAAAGACTTTACACAGATCTATGTAATAGATCTGTGGAACTCCTTGCTACAGGACGTTGTGATGGCACCTGGCCTAGATGCCTTGAAAAGGGGGCGGGACAGATTTATAGAGGAAAAGTCCATCACAGGTTGCAAGCCATGATGACTATATAATGTAAGCTCCGGGTTTTAGAGGTAAGCTGCCTGGATGCGAGATGCAAGAGAGTGGCAACAGGATACAGAGATCTTGTTGGCTGTGTGCTCCCTGAGGCATCTGGTGGGGCCACTGTGAGATACAGGAAACTGGACTAGATGGGCTTTTGGCCTGATCCAGCGGGGCTCTTCTGATGTTCTTAAATAGCAACAGGAGTTGAGCTTGCCAGAGCAGAGAGCTCCATTCAAGATCGCAGGGCCTCTGCATGGGTACAGAGGTAAACTTTGCAGGACTCCAGCTGCTCAGTAAACACCAAGCTCCTTGCATGACCTTCACCCCCTGGAAGCCAAAAGAGGCATCAGAGGGCTTTGCTGCAAAGGCCAGAGGTCTGTGCCGAAAGGTCACCGGTTTCTTCACAGAGAAAATTTGCAGGACAGTCGTTCTCAATGAAACGGGTCAAATGTTTGACCATGTTGGCTCGACTTGCCTTGCAGGGGCTTGGGGCAGCAAGTGGCCTTAGGGTGCTCTGTGACTTGGCAGCAAGTGGCCTTAGGGTGCTCTGTGACTTGGCAGCAAGCGGCCTTAGGGTGCTCTTAGGGTGACTTGGCTGTCCTTGGCGACAAGCCTCATTCCCACTCACTCTACAGCTCCATCAAGTGCCCCACCGTGCTTGTGTGGTCTACACTTGGGCATCTCAGCTCGCCAAATCCACCCCAAGGTAGCACACCACATCTGCTGGCCTAAGCTGCATCCTAGCCTGTTCAGAGGTGCCCTGGGATTGGGAAAGGCTGCTGTCTATGTGTGTGTGTCACACTCGTTTGGAGGCTGAGCAGCTCTTTCCATCGGAGCAGATGACTAACTTGGCCCTGTCTCCTTGGCTCTGGGAACAAAGGCTGCCCTGGGCAGCTGCAGGGCAAGGGAAATCCCATTGCGGCTGCTCCAGGCTAGGGGTGGAAGAAAGAGAGCAGGCACTGTGTGTAGGGGCCGGCTCCCCATGCCTTCTTACACCTGGCCGCAGCTGAAGGGGTGCACACACCCTGACCAGTGGGGCCAGCCAGCCACTCCCTGGCCAAGGTCATCCTCACTCACACAGGTGCCTCACTCAGCCCATGCTCGGGGGGAGCCTGAACAACAGCCGGGAAAATGTGAAACGTGGAGCTTACGTCTGTACCTCTTCCAGCTTCGGATCTGGGTCTGAAAGAAGTTGGGGGTGGGGGAGCACCCAGCAACAGCTCCCAGCAGCCCAGTCTAGTCCCTGACCATAAGTCCCATAGGAATTTTGAAGTGGACACGTAATTCTCTCTTCAGATCCTGTTAGGGCATGCCTAAAGAAAGCGGGAAAACTTGGGTAGGCACGGGCACAAGTTTTACAGGACGCCATTTCGTTTTTGTACTTGCAAAAGCTGTCATGCAAGTCATGTGGTTTTTGTGGCATCGGCATCATCTTGGATCTGAAGAGAGAATTCGTCCACCTCAAAATTCCTATGGGACTTATGGTCTCTGTCCCTACTCTCTGTCCCTGCTCTTGTCCCAGGCCTCTTTCCAGCCCCCCCCCCAGCTGGTGCCCTTTTTAAACCAAAGCATCCCCTACCTCAGGTCAGGGAGCCCCTTCGATTTGGGCCAAGGAAGGTATCCAGAGAGGCCCCCAAGCTGGCTCCGCTCTCAATGACGCCACCCTGCTTGACTACCTGTGCTGTGCTGCCTTCTCTGGGTTGCCCTCTCAGCACGTGCTGTCACGCAGTTCAGACAGACACCTTCGTCCACGGATCAAGCCGCTTTTCACTGAGCCAGTCGTTGTTTCCAATGCATAATTGGCTTTGACTCCCGTCAGAAGGAGGAGGAGGCGGTGGCCTTTGGTCTCAGGGATGGCGCAGCAGCCGCCTCTTGGACAGAAGTGGAGGTGCCTGAGCCTGCACTGCTGTGAGAAGTGATGTGTTTTTGAACTGCGGCGCGTTCCCACGAGCGAGCTCAGTCCCTTGACTGAGCAACTGCCGCCCTATAAACGTGAGGAAACCTGTTTGGCCCAGACTCTGGGTCCGATTTTGCCCACAGGTCTGGAGCTCGGCCAAGCAACCGGCTTAGCCCCTGTGCCAGCCCCAGCCGGCTCTCGCCCGCCAGCGGCCGCTGTCCAGGGTGCCCGCTTCATTAATTTCTCCAGCCAGTGGTCACGCCAGGTGGGCAATCCCGGACAGTCACGGGCCGAGCAGAGCGCAGGGCAGTCGCCCGCCTGTCTTTCATGCGCGCGCCCCTAGCCACGATGCCGGGAGGGGCGCACGGCTGGCTCTCCCGCGGCCGCCTGCACACCAAACGCTCTGTGCCCGGGCCGCCCGTACCTGAGACGTCGCGGGAAAGGGGCAGCGAGGGCGAGAGATCTGCGGCTGGCACGATGGCAACGAGGCTGTGAGTGAGGGGGCCGGACGAGAGAGAGAGCTGCTCTCCTGCAGCGGACGTCGAGGACAAGACGGTGCTGGTGGCGACGGAAGCGACATGCTGGGCCTCCGCAGTGCTTGCTTAATGACTGGAGAAAGAGGAGTCCAGTCGCACATTGTCGCCCCGCAGTGGGGAGGAGAACCGGAGGCTCCGCGCCGAAGTCGTCTCAAGGGACTCGCATCTGTCAGCGCGAAAACCCCTGTAAACGCGGGAGGAGGCTGCGAGAGCCCCACGTGCAGAGCGCCCCCTCTCTAGGCAGGCGAGTCAGGAGCGCCCCGAGGCGGCTGGGGAAGTTCAGCCGCCCAAGGCCACTGAGGCAGCGGATTGGTGGAGGCGGTGGATTGACGTCTCCTGCGGCGGCCCCGGTGTGCAAGTGCAGTGCTGCCCCGCCCCTCTGCACAGGTCCTATCCTTGAGGCACTAGGGACCCGCAGCGTGGAAGACGGTGGACCCGGGCACCGCCCCGACTCCAGAGGAGTCCCTGCCCTGCGAGCTCGCCTCCAGCAGGACTGGGCTGCTGCAGCCAGGATCTCCTTGAGGGGCCGAGGCGAGGTGGACACCTCCCCGCGAGTTCCTTGCTGCTTGTGTCTTTTTTCGCTTTTCCACTCGCCTCCTGAGGCCAGTAGCTCCTTGCAGAGTCGTTGCCCGCCAGGCACCGACCTGTGCCCAATGAGAGCAGGGCCCCTGAGTGTTGGAAAAGTGGGCAACTTCCGTCTGCTGGACACTGGGGGGGGGGGATGTATTGTGTGATTACCTAAGTGAGTCTCTTGTCTTTGACCCCTCTTTGTCTTAAGGAAGGGGCGTGGCCCCAGACCCAAATTTCCTCCTTCTTCACCCTTCTCACTATCTCTTCTGCTCCCGACTACTGACCAGGGAAGATGTGCCATGCTGCCTCCAGCAGCCCAGTGGCCATCTTCCACCATGCCTCCACGCAGAGATCCCTAGCTTTAGGAGGGTTCTGTCCTTTAAGTTTAGTATATCCTCTGATCCAAATCAGACGCTGTACATATGCATGAAACTGTGAGTAAACGTTTTTGCAACTTCAATCATCAACTATGCCTAGTGTGTTTTATCTAGCCTAGTAATCTAAGCAAGTCTGCCACGTGGGTGGGGAGTAACAGAGTAGGGAGAGGGGAACGGAGCGACGAATGGCTACTCCCTCCCCCTATTTCAGAGATTCAGACACTGAGGTAAGGGGAACTGGGAAAGACTCTGCTAGCCTCTCGGGGCTGAGATTTCCCCGTGACCGCCTAGGCCAGCCAAGCAGGTCTTCCCCTCTTTGATGGTGGGGCACAGAGTCCAGTGGGAGGGCAGCACCTGGTGGAGGAGAGGAGGGTGCAAGTAGCAAGCCTCTGCTAGTGTGGGGGGCTGGGCATCAGTTGTCGCCCGCCCTGCCCGGGAGCCCCTCTTTGGTGCTTCAGCTTCTTGCTTTCCACTGGTTCTTTTGCAGTTTATGCAGGGTTCATCTTTGCTGGCTGGGAAAACAGCTGATGAGGTCGCCCTTGGGGTCATGCTGTGCCGGGCTCTTGCTCGTATGAGTCCCTGGTCGAGTGTGGTTTCTGCCTGAAGAGGCATTGCGGGGAGGACACAGAGTGCCAGCTAACCTCCGTGCGGTCATGGCTGTCGCCTGCTGTGCCTGCCAGTCCTGGCTCAGTCTCATCCGGCCCAGTGGGCCGTCTCGATGGCACAAAGGCCAGTCTTGTCTCCAGGCCACAGCCTGTACTTAGGGAAAAAGAGGCCGTGGCCTCTAGGGCCCAAGTGGGAACCAGCGGCATGTGCTGGGGGGTGGCTGAGTCATGCCTTGGGAAACAGAGGTTGGCTCCAGATAAATGCCACCTAGATTTGGTGGCGAGGGCTGAGAGCAGGACAGCTGAGGCTTGGCTCCTTCCTGGTTCTGGAGTGGAACGGCTGCAGCTGCTGTCAGGAGACAGGCTCCAAATTCAGAGGTTGCCTCCACAGTAGATACCCTGAGAGAGAGAGAGAGAGAGAGAGAGAGAGAGAGAGAGAGAGAGAGAGAGAGAGAGAGAGAGAGAGTCACCCTACCACATCATGGGTTCCTCATTATTATGCCCTGGGTGATTGGCTGGCCCTTGCCTCTCCTCTGCTCCTGCTCGCCCTCTGGATCAGTCCCACCTCAAACAGAAAATGGGGCGTTTGCATCTGCTGCCACCCGAAGGATGCTGAGGGAGGGAGAGTATGAAATTGGGGCTCAGCAGACCTCAGAGTGGAGCTCAAGTTCACCTGCCTGTCAATTAGAGGGGGTTGGTTGGAAGGGATTAAGGTTGGCAGCCCTCCAGAATAGGCCGGGAGTCTCCCGGAATCAGCATCAACCTCCAGGTGGCCACTGAACGCAATCCCGGAGCTTGCAACAGGGCCTCCAGGATTGTCCAGCAGGACAGCATGTGGGAAAGTGAATCTCGAGGAATAGCTTCAGCTCCAGATGGGGTCCCTCTTGCAGCAGCTACCACAGGCCAGTCCTGGATGTTACCAGGGAGGACCCTAAGTGCTTGCCTGATCGGCCTGACTCCAGAAGGCTGCCCCCCCCCCCAGTTTGGGGATGCAGAGGATGCCTGAGGGTGAGGGGCCAGTCTGATGTGCAGGCCCCATGGCCTCCCCAAATATGAGGCTGGGGGCTTGCCAAGTGATTCCTTGGGCTCGCAGTGGTGAGGGCGTGGAAGAGGGGGGCAGTCCCTTGATCCTGCATTTCCTGAAATCCCAGTGCACTCATCCTGTCTGCCCAGGTTGCGACGCCCTTGTCCGTGCTGTACTCAGTATGTCTCAGGTGGCTGCAAACTGGTCCTGTGCTGGAGGCCTGGAGCAATATGAGGGAGAAGACGCTGGGTCCTGATGCTCAGAGTGAGGACCCAACTCTTCAACAGAGGGCCAGAAGGGGAGCAGAAGGGGAAACTGGTCCTGCAGCTTCACTTGCCTGTATCGGGACGAAGCTAGGGCTAGGGTAGACAATCCAGTAGTAGCCAAATGCAAGATGCAGGCCAGTTAGGCAAGAGTTGTGAGAATGGGGCAGACACCTTGCATTGCCAAATGGAAACAAATATGTTTTTTTCCATGGCTATTTATCGGAAAACAGTTTACAACACACACAGTTGCCTTTAGTCTATACTGATTGATCGAGTCTCTTTGGGGAACAGAATACACAAAGGCTACATGCACTTGCCAAACCATACCCAGAAAACTCTAGGTTACAACCAACATGCAGTGTTGAGGCTCAAAGTCACTATAGGCAGAGACAAATGTTCTTAGGAGACTGAAGAGACAGGGCCGTTGACATCGTGATGGGGCTTGCAGCCCAACCTTGCCGTTAGCCAGAGGCTGGTGGAGCCACTTGTCCCCTTTCCGCTAGGAGGGAGGGCCGCACATACATTGGGCAGAGTGTATACATTGCACTCATGTATGCTCCACTGTTTTCCAAGGGAAGGTAGTGGGGGCCACCACACTTGTGTCCTTGCAACACATCTAGTTTCATACCAAGGACCACCACCCAGGATCTCCTGGCTCACACACAATTTCACACTGCAGAAGGCTCTTCTCTGCCCTAGTGCCTGAGCCAAGCAAGGGATCTGTCGGTTTGGCTGGCTTTAGGGATGGGGGAAAGCCATGGGCTGGCATGCTGTGAGCATGTGAGCCATGAGCATGTGTTCACATCCGTGTGGCCCAATTCAGCCACAGTGCACCTGCAGGAGACATGGGGAGGGGCTGAAACTGGAAGCGCTCGTGTGCATGCAGACATGCGCACTTGCACATGGTAAAAGCCATCCCCAGCATCTTTCCTAGAGGCTAAACAAGGAGACTGCTCTGTTGGGGCAAGCACGGGAAAACAGGGATGATGGGAGAGTCTGCATTTGTCACCAAAGAAAAAGAGGGGGGCACATCAAGACACATTTCCCATGTTCCTTTCGGCTTCCGGTTGCAGGAAGGAATGCGGAAACTCATTGATAATTTGACTTGGGAGGAGGTGGTGGCAGAGCAAGGGCACATGCACAAGGGGGTTGTTAGGGTAAACATTTGTATGTTAACTAAGCTGGCTTTGAGGGCTGCCAGAGACTGGTAGGAGTGAACTAGAATGCCTTTCTGGGGGGGGGGAGTGCCTGGGACATGTGGGGGATCCAATCAGTGCCAGCTGCTCCATGGCCTTTGTGTACACTGCAGGGTTTGGAAGGGCATTAAATGCACCCATGATGAGGCCTTTCAGTGGGGTAGGCAGAAATATGTGCTCAGGGGAGGGGGCCGAAAGGAGAGGGATTGAATGGCAGAGGCAGCCCCTGTCCTGGGGTGGGGCAGAGTGGTTTGTCTGCTGTGCCTAAGCTGCTGGAGGAGGGAGTCGGTCATCACGAGACCTTCCCTTCCAGCCAAATGATGGCGACTTGGCACTGGCTGCTGTGGGGCCTGCTGGGGCAGACTGGCAAAGAGCCCAGGGCACCGCCTGCTCCAGTGTTTTCCTTCTGCAAGAAACTGGACTCCTGTGGAGCTGTGCGCAGGTCGAGTATGTGCCACATTCCCACATGATGAATTCCTCCTCTGGGCACCTGATGGGGGTGGTGGCTGCAAGCCTGGCCCAGGGTCATTTTGCAGAGGGTCGCCAAGAGGGCACCGGCACCTACAGGTGTAGGCTGTGGGCAAAAAGGAGGCTGGAAAACAGAGGTGCACATACAGTGAAGGAAGGGAGCATGCTCTCTCTCTCTCTCTCTCTCTCTCTCTCTCTCTCTCTCTCTCTCTCACACACACACACACACACACACACACACACACACACACCCTCTCTCTGTTGTTGTGGAGGTGACTGTGTAAGACCACATGCTTTCTAGGTGCGCTAATAGGGGTATCACTCAAGACACAATAAAGTATCAAGTTGCCTATTGGATAGACATCTGGCAACCCGGGCACAAGTTTTATAGGATGCCATTTAGTTTTTGTACTTGCAAAAGCTGTCCTACATGATGATGACGATGCCGTAAAAACTTTGTTTCATGTACAGAAACAAAGTTTTTGTGGCTTTGGCATTGTCTTGTAAGACAGCTTTTGCAAGTACAAAATGAAATGGAGTCCTATAAAACTTGTGCCCAGGTTGTGCCCAGATGTCTACCCAAGATGTTACCCTTCCTTTAGGCATGCCCTCATGGTGTAGTGGTTTGGGAGTCGGACTTAGACCTGGAAGATCCAGGTTCAAATCCCCGCTCAGCCACGAAGCTTCCTGGGTGACCTTGGGCCAGTCACTATCTCTCAGCCCCACCTACCTCACAGGGTTGTTGTGAGGACAAAAGGAGGGGAGGAAATATGTACACCACTCTGAGCTCCTTGGAGGAAGGGCGGTATAAAAATGTGAAAAATAAAAATAAAATAAAAATAAATCTGAAGAGAGAATTCGTCCACCACAAAATTCCTATGGGACTTATGGTCAGGGTCTGTATCAAGCGGCTGCAGCACCTTTTGCAGACTTAGCTCTCTGCTGCCACATGGTGGTTAAAACTGGGCAGTGGCATCCAGAAGCAGCACATTTTGGGAACTTGGGTCTCCCGAGCAGAGAGCAGTGCTGAGTGTCGTCTACTCTCACACCAGCAGGATGGACTCAGAATCAAGACCTTCTAAAAAGCCCAAGCTCTCTTTGTGATTCCATGGTCTACTTGCAAGTAGAGACATACCTCTGATTCCTTGGTTAGGTGGGGTGGGAGGGGTTCCCCGACTTTGAAGGTGTCCAGAAAGGGTGTTTCAGAAAAAGTGTTGCTTTCCTCCTTGAGCCACGTCCCCCTTCATTCAGGGGTTGCAGAAAGTCCCCCTTTCTAGGTCATTGATGTTCTTCTGACATCAGGGTCTACATGCCCCATGCATGCAGGAACGTTTTTGCGATGGAGCCTTTGTTATGGGGAAACATCTGTGCTGACTTTGGTTCTGGTACCTTTTGGCTAAATGGAGAAAGTTAGAGGATGAAAGAAAAGAGGTTAATTTGCAGAAAATGTACCCGTACTCTCTTTCTGGAAATTGGTGCAAAAGAGGCAGCCATACCTATCTGAGTGCTTTGTGCTAAAATGGATCGCCCCAGGAAATGTGGCAACCTTTTTCCTTTTATTCTTTAGTTTGCATTCTTTCTATGTTCTGGAGCTATTGTTTTTTTACATGACTGTCCAAGTTTAGAAACATGACTGCATTTCAGGTGACTCTTCTCCTGCAGGAGTCCAGGAGAGAGGCTGCTTGTGTGTCAGTGGTGACAAAGGGTTGCCTGAGACAGAACGTAGGTCAAGGAGATTCCTAGTCAAAAATGTCTAGTTTTGAACTAATTAGGAGCTGGGGTGGGTGGGGTTTTGCAACAAAAATGGATAGGATAGTGCTTTCTTTGTAAGAAGGCACGGACTCGCTTTCTCTTGCATGCGGAGGTGGCCTCTTTGACTTGACCTATTGTGAGCTAGAGGAATAGAGGTCAGCAGCCGAACTATAGTGAGGCAGGCGAAGCCTCAAATCTTGCAGATGATTCAAGTGTTTTTGATGTGAGCTCATTTTTGGTCCCAAGATCCCTTTAATCTCTTTGGATTATCTGATTAGACTTGAGAACTTCTGTATTTATTAAAATATGGACTTATTTTTATATTCCATTGCCTTTTTATTTGCATATTGCTGTTTTAGGTTTAATGCTCAGGAATTTTAGGCACCTCAGCACCAGTATGTGCAAGGAGTTGGAGGAGAATTGGCAGCAGCCAGATGCCAAGGGTTTGGATCTGAGCATACTATTGAGAGGAAGAGGAGGAAGTTATGGACTTGGTTCAAATATGGATGGACGGACTCCTTGACTGCTAACACTCATTGTTTGCCCCCAAGGCTATGCTCCAAAAAGCAGCCGGTCATGCAAGTTTAAAACACTGTACGTTTTAGAACAGCAACATGGATACCTAGTGAAATTGAATTTAGAGTTTGCATAGTAGGTGTTGTTGGGCAGGCTGGCATCCTCCAGAACTAGTCCTCTGCCTCCTTGGCAAGAATCCTATTCTGCCCCATGATGATCCCTCCCGGGAACGTGCGCACAGGTGCCCCCTATAAATAGTACCCCCACCTTATAAATAAGAAAGAGCATTCCGGCCGCCCCCACCCCCCGCCGGAGCAGCTCCGCGGGTTCTTCCGGTTCGTCTCTCCCCACCCACCCCACCCCCACTGTCTTTGCCCCTGCTCCGGTCCGTTTCGTCTCGCCCCTTCATTTCTTCTGGTTTGGGTTCGAATTTTGGAGGCTCGGCTCCTCCTAGCTGGCGGGGGCGAGGGGAAAAGCGCCCCGTTGTGGGGGTGGGGGGCAGGAGGAGGAAGCAGCGCAACATCGGCCCCTTGACGACGCAGCAGAGATGCTGCCTCGGATGGTCCCACCTGCCTGCTGGTCGCTGCGTGGTTTTGTGGAGGGAGCCACACTTCCCAGGTAGTCAAAGGGAGAGAGGTGTGGGGAGGGGGGCGGTCTCTTTCCTCTCCCCTCCATGAAAGTGCAGCCCAGAAGGGAGGACAGCGCAATGCTATTAGCATTATTAGCAGAATGACCCCAAAGTCTTGCGTTAATAATAATAGCATCATCAGTAGAACTGCTACCAAGTCTTAGTCTTGCAATATTATTAGCAATCCAACAACTCAATTACTGCAAATTTCTTGGTATTAGCAGCAAACCGACATGGTTCTTCACTGCGTCGTTATTCAAGCACCCTCAACTCTCAGGTACCCATCCCCTCATGGTCACAGTGGCCACAGGGGCCAGTGAGACCTGGCTGCTGCAGAGCAAGGCAGGGGTCTGACCGTCTGAAATATGCTCTCGCTGCATTGACAGGGAAGTGTCCTCACTCTCGACGGAGCTGATGCTCGCTCGCCGGGGACATAGGGACATCTTCTCTGTGTGCTGCGGCTCTGAGCGGGTGCCCGGTTTGGCCACCAGATGGCAGCAGAGAGCCATCCGCAGCCAGTGTCTACCCGCAGAGGCGCAACTGCTGGGCTGGAATTGGAGGCCCCGCCCCCACGTGACTCCGAGGGCATCTCAAGATGGCGGTGGAGGCCACAGCTCCCCTGGAAGCGTTGCTGTTCTGGCGCGGGTGCTGCTTCCCCCTCCCCCTCCAGGTAACCCTGGCGACGGGAGGTGCCCGATCGGGTATCCTCCGGCGGATCCCTGTCGCTCTCTGCGTAGTGGAGGCTTGAGCTCGGAGGGAGGCGTCTCGTGGCAGAGAGTTCCGTCGGCCCGCTCGGACTGGGGAAGGGAGCGGGAGCCCTATGGCCTGCAGAAGCCGTCGCCTGCACTCTGTTGGCAGGCTCGGGAAAGAGCCGCAGCTGCCCCTCGTGGCAGGCGGTACTGAGCCGCACGGACAGGGGGTCTGGCTCGGTTGTCGGGACTCCTGGCCCCGGGCTCAGCCTCTGGGCTCCAGGGAGCAGAGCAAGGTAGGAGCTCTGGGGTAGTCTCCCATCCCCAAATGCCACTGTGCTCATTCTGGAGCCAGAGCCTCGTACGTGCAGGGACCGCATGTGTCCCACCTGTATTTGCCGTGCAGAAATGTTGCAATGCTCTTTGCTTTTGTTTGCATCAATGCAGCCAGTGTCTTCGCCTTGATGGTGAGAAGGGCAGGTGCGCCAAGCGAGTCCTTGCTGTGTCCACGCAGACCATTGAGGGAGGAAGGGAGAGCTGGCTGGTCAGCCATGGAGCTTCCCAACTACAGCCAGCAGCTGCTGCAACAGCTCTACGCTCTCTGCAGAGAACAACAGTTCTGCGACTGCAGCGTCCTGGTCGGGACCGCACACTTCCGAGCGCACAAGCTCATCCTGGCGGCAGCCAGCCTGCTGTTCAGGTCTGCACTGGACGGTGCAGACACAGTCTCCATCGATGCCTCCCTGGTGGCCCCAGATGACTTTGCTCTCCTGCTGGAGATGATCTACACAGGCAAACTGCCCCTGGGGAAGCACCACTTCAGCAAGGTCATCTCTGTGGCAGACAGTCTACAGATGTTTGACGTGGCTGTCAGCTGCAAGACCCTCCTGAGGGAGCTTCTGAGCTGCTCAAGCCAAGACCAGGGCCCTCTCCGGGACAGCTCTCTGCCGACCGCAAATGCCTCTGGTGAAACCACAGCTCCTATCAACCAGCCCCAAGCTGCAAAGCTCAGCAATGAAGTTGGAGCACACTCTGGGCAGGTGTCTCCCAGCCCTGCTGCCACCACTGGTGACCCTGCCAGGGTGCAGGAACAGAGCCTACGATCAGCTGTGGCTGGTGAGAAAGCGTCTGATGAGGAGAGGATGCTTTTTGCTGCTTCTCAGAGCCAGAATTCTGAAGTTCTTACAAGTAGTCCGAGTCCTGGAGGGCAAAGCGTCTTTGAGGAAGGGGAGAGCACTGAGCCCTCTGGTGGGGAGAAAGACCTGATTAGAGGCGCAGGTAAGAGCATGACCCTGGCATAACCTGTCTTGCTCCTTTTTGTTCCACCCAAAGGTGAACCTCACGCTGCGCATAGTCACCATAGCAGTCAGGCTCAATTTACAGATAGCCTGTATTTGTCTGGACTCAAAAGCGAGATGCCTGGGGTGTCTGATCTGCAGTGGCGGTTTCACGCACATGGAAGTCGATGCTTGTCATCACTGAGGCATGCTACGTGTGCTGCTTCTCCCAGAGAGCCCCTGTAGAGATGCTGAGTTGCACGCAGGCTGTCCTGTTTGTTGAATCTGATCCAATCCCAGCCTCTGTGGTACTTTTCTCCGTGAGGCAGTCCTAGGAATGTCATGCGGGCTGGACGTCCTCCTGGGGAGAGGGTCCCTGCATGTGCCAGGATTTGCTAAAAGGGTGAGGCCCTTGCCCATGTGTTATGCATCTAGGCATGCCCCTAACTGAGCAGAAGGGCAAGTTCGATTCCGATGGGATGCCTGTTAGGGCCTTGTCCGTTAGTGACACACACACCCTTGTTCTCACACCCAGGGGGAAGCAGCAAAGCTGCCAGCCAAGATTCCCTGCTTTGCTCTGAGCCTGTTTTCTCCAAGGTCCTCTCCAACATCCCAGCAGTGTTGGAACGGCTAGCAGAATGCACAGAGATTGAGGCTTCCCTGAAAGAGGTAGGCACCTTCTGGAGTTTGCGGAAAAGCCTCCCTTCTCTAGTGCCTGTGCTGGCCTCTGTCCGACTGGGGCCTTCAGAAGTTCTAGCCTGGCACTGAGCACAGCAGAACTGAGGCAGAGGCTAGCCAGCTCCATTGTGATTTCTTTTCAGCCCTGGGGCGACAGCAAGGCGTACTTAGGGGGCCCTAAGGGACTGCACGTGTGCTTGCCCTGATCTCCAAGTCTTGCAGGGTTTCTTCCTGTTTCCTTTCATCTGTGTAGCCCTGCTTTTCTGCCAAGGAGCTTCGCTTGGACATGGGAGCCATCTCTTTTTGTCCGCACGGGCCTGCTGAGTGAAGTCGTTCAGCTGAGTCATAGGGAACTATTAGATAGGGCATTGAATCCTCTGGCTGGCTGTTGGCAGCCTGTGTCAGACTGGTTTTGGTGGTGGCGGCATTACTTGAATGTTCCACCTGGTTTTGCATGGCTATTTTAGTTCTACACAGGGTCAAATCTTCCTTTCCTCTCTGAGCCACCTGGTGTTGAGTGTAGCTATCTGCACTCCGAGGACTTGTGTTTAAAAAACACAAGTTTCCAGTCCTCATGGCTGCAAAGATAGGTTTGAAAATGGCAATTTCTAATAATATTTTAAAAACCTGATAGGGGAGCTACTCAGGCTCACTCCTAGAGGACACATGGCTTCCTGGGCTCCTTGCCCCTCTCCTCGGGACTAGAAGAAGGGGCTCTGCCAAGTAAGCCACTATGTGTGTCATTCACGCATTTCAGGGCAGGTAGGAGGGGCAAAAGCAGCATTTCACAATACTGTGTGTTTGCAGATAAGGACCCCCAGAGTTTGGCCAAAATGAGGCTCTGATTCCTGTTTCTTAGCCTATGGAAACCTCTCCACCCCCAAAATGTGACTTGGGAGTAGAACACATCTGATCTCGCGCCATGGAGAGAGTTGCTCAGGCAGCGAGTCGCTGCCCTGGAGGTGCTGGGCAGGCCTGCCTGCCTGCCTGCCTTGGGGCTCTCTGGTCAGTGACACCCTTATCCTTGCAGGCGATTCTGGCTTGTTGTGAGGGCAACTCACCCTGGGAAGCTGTGGAGAACCTGATCAAAACCATGGTGAAGGAGAAGACCCTGAAGGCGGAGAGCCTGATGAGGCTCCTGGGAGCCCTGGAAGCTCCGTTCCCTGGCCTGCGTCTTCTGCTGGACCAGTGGGAGGCTGCAGCAGGCGGAGGTGATGGCAGAGGTACTGCCGGCTTGGAAATACAGGGCATTGTGGTTCCCAGGAGCGCTGCCTTTCTGCCCCAAGGACAGCTGAATTCTGCAGCTGTTAGCAAATCTGCAGAATGTCCTGTACATTACACCACTTGTCATTTTGCTAGTCCTGGGGCGTGGCCCTGCGAAGCATGGTTGTCCGGCCTCCTGCTGATGACCTGGTTGTCGTGCAGGGCTCCTGATGGAAGGCGGTGGAGAGAAGTCCGGGGCCTGGCAGCGGAAGGTGACGGGTGCCTCCCAGGCTGAAGTGGCGGGCGAGGGAGAGCAGAAGGCCAGGCGCAGCCCAGGGCCCTCGGGGGGCGCTGCCTCCAAGAAGGGCTTGGCCTGCAGAGCCTGCCGCAAGAGCTTCCACTTCTTCTGCCGCCTGAAGGTCCACGAGAAACGCTGCCGCGTGGCCAACCAAAGGCAGGTGCAGTGCCAAGGGTGCAGCGAGACGAGGGCCTCCCAGAGGGAGCTGGAGAAGCACCAGGGGGAGGCGCACAGAAGGCCCGGCTCTGCCGCTGCCACCAAGAGGCAGAAGAAGAAGCAACGGCGCCTCCCTGTGGCCTGTGACATCTGCGGGCGGGAATTCGCTCATGCATCGGGTGGGTGTGGCAACGGGGCTGGGAGCGAACTTGGCTCAGTTGCCCTTTGCATTCTGCCTCTCCACGAGCCGATCGGGAGAAGCACAAGGCCCGCTCATTGTTGGCAGCAGAATAAAGGCTGGCACTCGGATCTGACAGCAGCAACAGCAGCCCCCTGTTGCCTGCTGGGGGAGGGGGGTCTTTGTGTATTCCTGTTGTGAACACCAGCAAGGAGGTGCCTTGGCCACCCGCTCCAAAGCCTTGAGGCCCATCCCGTTGTGCTCGCCCCATTCGAGGCAGGCAGCTTGTCTGCAGGGCCAGGCTGCAAGGCCTGGGTGGGGGCGACTGAATGAGCAAGTGCTCCTCTGCCCCCCCCATAAATTAAATGCCAAAATATAGCCTGCTGGGAAGGTGAGGCCTGAGCCCTTAGCTGAGGAGTTTTCCCCCAAGAGGGAGACCCCTTGAATGGGGCTTGACCAGCAGCTAGGGAGAGGCGCTGCCCTGCCAGCAGTGACATTGTGCTGCTCCACTTCTCCACTCCTGCAGGGATGCAGTACCACAAGCTGACAGAGCACTTCGACGAGAAGCCATTCACCTGTGAGGAGTGCGGGGCGAAATTCGCAGCCAACTCCACCCTCAGGAACCATCAGCGCCTGCACTCCGGGGATCGGCCCTTCGTCTGCAAGCACTGCCTGGCTGCTTTCTCGCAGGCTTCTGCCCTTGCCTACCACGCCAAGAGGAAGCATGCGGAGGGTACGTGCCCCCAGGCACGGAGCCGGCTCTGTGGTCAGTCTGGCCTTCGGTAGGGTAACGCCCTGCAGCCCTTGGACACTGAGCCAAGGCGTCTTGCTGCCACTCGCACTTCAGTAGCCTACATGGTGACACCCACCCACCCCCATGCTTCTCTTTGCAGGGAAGATGTACGCCTGTCAGTACTGCACTGCCGTTTTTGCCCAGTCCATTGAGCTGTCCCGCCACGTGCGCACCCACACTGGCGACAAGCCCTACGTCTGCAGGGAGTGTGGGAAAGGGTTCCGCCAGGCCAACGGCCTCTCCATCCACCTGCGCACGTTCCACAGTGAGTACCTGAGCTGTGGCCAGCAGAGAGGGACAGAACTGTGTGTGCCTGTGACGGGCAGGAATTGCAGGCAGTGCCTGCTTAGCAGAAGGATATAGGAAGCCCCCCCCCCCCCCTGTCCCCTGACTGTGTGGGATTTGTCTGGACTCTGCATGTGTTGCAACCTGCGCCCCTCAGGAAGGTGCCTCCCTCTGCATTTCGAGAGGAGCTGCTCCTCAGGAGCACAGCCACTGCTGTGATCAACCCCCAGGTCTTTAACACCTCTGTGGATAAAGGGGGGGGGGAATGGACCCCTGGGAGTTCCAAAAGCCTCCCCAGAGCCACTCTAAATGTCGGAGCCCGTGGCGTGTGGGTTGTTTGCTGCTTCTCAGCCCGGAAGCAGAAGCCAGGGCTTGGTTGTCGAACTTGCAGGAGGTGACGGAGTGTCCAGGCATACTGTGTTGCCTGGGGAGACCATGGTGCTGGGAGAGGGAATTGGCTTGCTGGGGATGAGCATGGTGAGATCTGAACTTGCCACCCACCCACCCACCCCCGCGGTGACAGAAGTCTCGGGCAGTCTCTTGCAATGGCAGCCTGTAGGAGAACAGTTCTGAATGAAGGTCACCGGTGCCTCTCCCTCCCTCCCCCTCTCCCCAACCCCTTTGTCTCCTCTCCATCGGGCCACAGACATTGATGATCCCTATGACTGCAAGAAGTGCCAGATGAGCTTCCCCACGTTGCAGGAGCACCAGCAGCACATCCATGCAGCCCACTCTAGGGAGTACCACCCGTGCCCAACGTGTGGCAAGGTCTTCAGTGCCCCCTCCCTGCTGGAGCGTCACATGGTCACTCACGTGGGCGGGAAGCCCTTCAGCTGCGAGGTCTGCAACAAAGCCTATCAGGTACACTCTGCCTGGAGCTGGGTCCTCCATCGCCTCGGCCTTCCACTTCTCATTGCTCCCGACCATCCGGGGGGGGGGGGGGGAAGGGCGCCATTTCACCTGGTGGCCTCGTCAAACAAGTCACGCTCTGCAGAAGGGAAAAGAAAAAACGATGAAACTCAAGCCTCTGAGAAGCTTAAGCACCCAGTCCCAAACTGGTGGTTCTGCATTTACAGGTCAAAATGTTTTGTCCTTCAACATGAGTAAAACGTCACACCCCAGCACTGCAGTCAAGGCGCAGTCCAGTCATTCACACCAGGCCGTCATCCACGGCTCGGAGTCAGGTGCTGAAGTCAAGGGTGTCTTAAGTGACCCTGCTTTTCATTGCTCTTCGGGTTGTTGCTGTTTTGCAGTCCTGCCGTGAGCCGCCTTGGACGCCTCCCAGCAGGAAGGAAAAACACGTTGAAAGTCAACAGACCCAGGGAGAGAGATGGGGCTTCCAGTGACATTGGGCCCCTTGACGGCCATGCTTTGTGAACAGAGGGACAATGCGGGGAGGAGGGGTCCCAGGCAATGCGGGTTCCAGGAATAAAGGTGTATCTGGGGCAGAAGCTGCCTTTTGGGACGGTCCCTGAGGAGTCGCCCCTTCTATACATCACCCATTGAAGGAGCTCGGAGTGCAGTGTATGTGGTTTTCTTCCTCCCTGATTTGTATCCTCACAAAACCTCTGTGGGGTGAGTTTAGTTAAGAGAGACTGGCTGGCTCAGGATTGCCCAGTGAGCTTTCTGGCTGGGTGGGGAACTGAGGCTATCTCCCCAAATTCTGGGCAAGCACTGTAACCACTGCACCACGCTCTCTTTCCGTTGCTTCTGAGCTGTACTACAGCCTGGAGCACTTGAAGTCCAGGAGTCAGTCCCCAAGTCATGGCTTTCCGTCTCTTCTGCCCTGGGAATGTAACCAGTGTGCATTTGCTCTCTGCAGCAGCTCTCAGGGCTCTGGTACCACAACCGGACCCATCACCCGGATATCTTTGCTGCTCAGAACCACCGCTCCTCCAAGTTCTCCTCGCTCCAGTGCAGCTCCTGTGACAAGACGTTTTCCAGCACTGCGGCCTACAGGAAGCACGCCAAGGAGGACCATGCGGGTGAGCAGGGTGTGTGTGTCAGTCAGACAACAGAGCAAGCCGGCATCTTCTGCTCTGGGTTGCCTGTTGAAGGCGGGAACTGGCCGGAGGCATGACGGGGACTGGCCAGAGGCATGACAACATCTGCCTAACATCTAACCCTAACCCTCTGCCAGCACAACAGGACCCCACCTTCTCCTGGTGCTCTTGTGGCTTTTCCAACTTTCAGGCGTGACCTTCTACGAGTGTGAGAAATGCAAAGGACTCTTCCCCACCCTGACCTTGCTGCAGGCGCACATGAAGTATCGGCACTCAGGTCAGTGTGCCACCGTTTTCCCTCTTCTCCCCTCCACCCTGCTCCTTCTCTCACTACTGTGCTGTTTCTGCCTCAGGATCGCCGCCATTCCACTGTCTGCACTGCTCAGCCTCCTTTCACCTCCAGGGGGCGCTGCAGAACCATGTGGCCTCTGAGCACACCCTCCAGGCAGAGCGGTCCCTGGGCTGCGGGCTCTGCGGGGAGCTCTTTTCAGAGCAGGAACAGCTGGAGGAGCATTGTGGCACTGAGCACCCAAAGGTGGTCTTTGCAGATGCAAAAGTCCCAGCGGCTCATATTGTGCAGGTCAGTGGTAGCCACAACCCTGTCCCAAAAGTTGGCAGATCCTGCTCCCAGTTGCTTCACTTCCTTGCACCCACTTCTCGCCTCCAGAGACCCAGCTGGGTTGTATTGAGCTATCCCCTCCCACGTACCACCCAGGGGCAGGGCATGGGGTTCTGGGGAAGGAAGAGGCTTTTGTCTCAGGCTGGGCGTCTTCCATATGTACCTCAGTTACTTGGTGAAGTCTTTGGGGGGCACAATGGCTTGGGCTGCTGTCCTGCCTCCTGCTGCTATTTCCTATCACTTCTGATTCCTCATCTTAGAAGGGGGCCAGTGGGAGGGACTGCCGACCCCTGTGCCTGTGGTCCAGGCAAAAAGGATCATTCCCCATATCTGTATTGCACTCTTTCTCGAAGGAGCTCAAGGCGGTCCCATTAATATCCCCCTAACAGCCCTGTGTGGTAGGTCAGCCTGAGAGAGACAGAAACTGCCCAAAGGCCACCCAGTGAGCTCCAGGGCTGAGAGGGAGTTGGGACCCGGGTCTGCCCAGTCAAAGACCTGACACTCTAACCACTGCTCCTCTACACTCTGGCGGGGCGAACCACGGATACTCCTATGTTTCTCCACTGCAGGTGATCCAAGCGCCAGAGCAGGTGATCACGCTGGCAGAGTCGGAGCTGACCGGCTCCCAGGTGTTTCTGACGTTGCCAGACTCCCAGGGGCACCCAAGTGGTCGAGCAGAGCTGGTGACGGTGACCATGGAAGACCTGCTGAACGAGAAAGTCACACTGATTTGCCAGGAGGCCAAGTGAGGGCAGGGCTGGAGCCTGGCCAGGCTGGGGTGAACCTTGGTGGGCCATTGCAGTCCCTCGGTGAGGCAACAGCACACTACCGCAAGTGTCCTCTCATGGTATGCGGTATCATGAGGACCAGGGAGGTTCTGTGAGGCTCGGCGTACCGGATGGAGAGGGTCTGAGTGGCCGAGAGGCAGCCTTGGCTGCACCATTGTGGCCTTCTGCATTCGACTGTGTTCACTGGCCAGCCCTGCGGGAAGGCATCGGAGAATGAGTACGTGCCACTGAAAATTATCCAACTTCTCCAAGCATCATATAATGGCTCAACCAGCAGTGTGCGGATCCAAATGAGCTATCCAATAAATTTCCCATCCAAACTGGAGTCCGCCAGGGAGATGTCATTTCTCCCCTGCTTTGTAATATCGTGATTGATGCCATTTATGAGAAAAGCGTTCAGAGACGGGGGTGGAGTTCAGTACGACACAAACAACTTCCTGACAGACCTGATGTTTGCAGATAACAGTGCCATATTTGCCGATACAGATAACAGAGGCCGTCGACATCACATTGCCCCCATCACCCAGTCCTGCAGCCTAAGAATCGGTGAGGCCAAGTCCAAAGTTATGACCATGGATGGATCACAGACCAATGTTCACTTCGGTGGAGTCCAAATTGAGCAGGTTCAAGAATTCAAGTACTTGGGATTGCTGATGTAGGAGAAAAGTGGCATCTTATCACCGAAATTCATAGCAGAATTGTCCAGGCAACAGTAGCATTTGCCTTGCTCAAATGGTGCCTCTGGAAAAAGGTTCACGTCTCCATCAAGACCAAGATTCGCCTCTTCCAAACGTTGATCCTGCCAATTCTCCTATACAGATCGGAGACATGGACTCTGCTTAAATCAGATATGAACAAGCTCAAAGTCTTCCAGATGCAATGCCTGAGGCAGATTTTGGGTGTCTCTCTTCGTGATCGCCCTCGTGACGAGACCATTTGGACAAGATGCGACTATGAACCCTCAATTGAAGAACAAATCCAAAAATGCAGACACCGATGGTTTGGCCACATTTGCAGAATGAGTACCAGTCGGCTGCCACACAGGCTTCTCTGGCGAGAGAGACCTGCCCACTGGAGGGTTCAACGGGCAGCACTGAAGAAAATGTGACTTAGACACATCAAGAAAGACCTAAGGAACCAACGATTGACCATCAATGAGGCTAGAAATATCGCCACCAGTCCTCAAGAGTGGAAGCGTATCGTGAATGGTATATGGACCCCAGCGGCACCTACAGCAGCGTCTATTGGTGGAGAGAACGGCCTGCTCCCCCAAGCCCCAGCTTAAGGACTGAAGAAGCAGAAGAAGCCTTCTGCGGGGGCTCAGTCCAGTGCAGCAGTCTAGGGAACTGGGCCTTTGGGCAGAGCTGCTCCAGAAAAGGCGAAGAGCAGAAGAAGAGTCAGGGGCACAACCCTGCAAATTAGTCTGTGAAGTAATCAAGGATGGGCAGAAAGAGTAGAGCGGCAGGATTGCCAGGCTGGGCGTCCATATATGTGTGGGTCAGGACTCCGGGGGGGGGGGGGGGGAGCCATGTAGTGGCCCCAGCAGGTCCAGTCTCCTGGGGTGTGTGTGTGCGCGTGCTGAGAACGGCCTGTCTGAAGCGCTCAGTGGGCTGTCTCGGCAAGAAGGCGGCTTCCTGTGTGGGTCAGTAGCTTATTAAATAAAGAAAATTACCAGACCTAAATTGTTTATAACTGAAGTTACAAGGCCTCATATGATTCTGTGCTATGCCTCTGCTCCCCCCCCCCCCGCACACTTTTTTTCCTGCTGAAAACCTCCTTTTGGTCCCAGAGCCGCCTTGCTGCACGAAGGGGTGTACGTTGCCAATTGCACAGGTTCCCTAGGTGGCCTGATGTGCCTGGAATCAGATCAAGGGTTGGATCTCGCTGGTCTGCCTGCCTGGTGGCTGAACTCTATGAACTCTATTGCAGCAGCATTTCGTCCACTTCGCTTCCATCCAGGGTCCCTTAATTTAAAAAAAAAAATACACAGAAGGTCGTTGGTGGCAAAGTGCTGCAGTGACCTGATCTGCCCACAGGATGGCAGAATGTTCTCATGCAAGGCAGACTGGGCTTCTGCAGGGGCTGCTGCTGTGATTGGCTGTGGTTTATTCTTGGCAAGGGTTGTGATTGGCAGAGAGTTGCAAACCAAAGAACTGCGACTGGATGGGTTTGAGAGTTTGGCCAAGGACAGCCTGCCCCTACTGCCTCTTCCAGCCGGCGGCCAGTCCCAGCAGCTCCCCCCCCCCCCAGCCCAAAGAGTGAGGGAGAGGTGACTCGTGGCCCACTGCCAGCCCCCGACCCTCTTTTCTCCTTCCAGGTCTCTTTATTGCACGTTGAGAGGCACAACCCGGAAGCCCCCAAGGAGCCTTTCAAGCAGAAGGTCAGACCAAGGCCTCCCCCACCCCCATCTGAGCAGAAAGAGAGGCTCACTGGTGCATGAGGCTGAGGAGCAGCAGTGCAGTCACTGAGCTGTCTCATGGCAGAGCTGTCCTACAGCTGCTGCTGCTGCTCACGATGGAAAGGAGGGGGTGAAAGAGGCCTTTGCCTGGGCATGAGCCCTTCAACCCTTGCTGGGTGTACAAGTTAACTACCTTTCCCTGTGAGGGAGGGGGGTCTCCATGCCCCCAGCCCAAGACCTGATGCACTCTCCTATGCAAATGCACAAGCAGTCAACAGATACACTTGCTTGGCCTAGCAGCACTCATGTTGTACTAACTCTTTTTGGGAGGAGAGGGGGGCAACTGTCTGTGCTCTAGTACAGCTGTTGCTCCCAACCAGGTGGGGGTGCTGTGTCCTCTCTTCCCCAACAGCTGCAGCAGCACCACAGCAGGGGCAAAAAAGCGCTCTTCCTGCTCAGCTAGGTAAAGCACGGCCATGGAAAGGGGCACGGAGGCACCAGCACAAGGAGCAATGCTGTGTGTTGCAGGACACATGTGCCTTCAGGGCCCAGTTTCAGCAGCCCCCAAGAACTTGCTTGCACCAGACACTCTTGGCTGCAAAAGGAAGGTAACCAGCGTGTGAATGCCCCTCTTTGGTAAGCAATACTCCAAAAGCACACTGGGAAACAAAAGTCCTCTGATAAGAGGGACCAAGTGATTCCTACAGCGGTCCAGCAATGTCCCTGAGAAGGAGACATCGGGCCCATCCCCTATAACTCGCTCACCGCAACAGTGCCTTTGGTTTTCCTGTCTTCGACAGTCACTCTGCTGAAAGGCAGCCAGGCAGCCCCTGTATCTTCAGTTGTTTTATGGGATGGAGGGGGGTTACGCTGTGCCTTCTTTCCCAGAGTTTCAAAGAGGGTGGGAACCAGAAATGTTCCCAACAGTTCATTCTCTGGGGTGAACTGAGACAGAACCGACGCTACAAATCTCTCCCTTTGCTGCACTTGTGGATTTACACATAAATTGTTCTTGGAAGTGACATTCTACTTTGTCCCTCTCCCTGAAAGGCACATTTGGGGCCGAGCTGCTGGCTTTGCATACCTGATGTTCTCTCCATCGCGATGGCTCCTCCGGCCAGATGAGATGTTCTTCCGTCTCCATTGAGCTGCCTTTGTGTAGCTCTCCCACGAAAAGGCCTGTGACAGTGTATTCATCTCCCCTCATTGACAGCTTCATTTCAGCGTTGGCCGACCCACTTGCCAAGAGACAGACCCTTCATTATGTCCTGCGCTTGGACTGGGACTTATTGCTCTGCTTCTTGGAAGCCTCCCTTTCAGGCTCTCCCTAATCCTCTTCGCAAAAGGACGCATTAGCTCCGGCAGAGTGAGAATTCCCTTCGGAGCCGTGACACAAAACACCTTGTTCTTTCTATAGAAGAAAATGAGCAAGCGGGCGAGTGGGGAGGGGAGAGATCTCTGCACATCACGGCCCGTTTTGCTCTCAAGCGAAGCCTGGCTTACCAGGCTCCACCTGCAGATGCCGCCATGTTTCCCACTCACAAGTAGGCCTGCTGGTGAGACCTCGTTCTCTGCACCGGGAGGGAGGGGTCCATCTCACCCAGCATCACTTTCCCAACAGTGACCAGCCAAAGGCCTCTGGGGTGCCCTTCCCCAAGGCAGGGCATGGAGGGGGACGGTGTCTTTCACTTGTCTCCAACAGCTGGTACTGGGTGGGACGCTGGCTTGAACCCGTGAAAGAGGCATCTGCTGCTGTGGCTCCTGGACGTTGAAAGAAATGGCTGCTGGGAATTCGTCTGATCCTTTTAAAGAGCTGTCTCAACTACTGGCCGTATCCGTATCTGCATGTGACATCTGTGACAGACCGTCTTCTGTCAGTTCTCGATGCAATGCAAAATCATTCCATTAGGTGCCCCAGGCAGCGTTGGGCATTGTGTGTGAATGAGAGAAATTGTCCTCTCGCTAGCGGCTGTGCTCCAGCTGTAGTGTCGTAGACTGCTGTAACAATCTGTCATTGTCATCCTCTCTTCATCACTTTTCTCTAGGTGCCCCAAGAAGGAAGGCATCGTTGGATGAATTAATCTGCCCCTTGCCTCAATGCCAGGCAATGCAAGAAACCTCCTTCCTTTGCGAGGCAGGCAGGCAGGCAGGCAGGACTCAAGGTGAAGCCCAGCCCTGACCCCTCTTTTGCAGACCCTTTCTGCATCCCTGCTTTTTACAGGCTCGCCCCACCCTGCCCCTGCCCCGCTGCTGGCTACATTAAGATGGGAGCAGATGTTCAATATTGGTAAACATTTCCAATTCTGCTATTCCAGTTAAAAATGAAGTTTTGGATCTCAAGACTTTCCTTCCACAGTCCAGGGCTCTGGACGTATCATTTAATTATTTGGGTTGGATCCTAAGTTTAACTGAGTGATGACTATCCTCCTTAGTCACGGCAAACTAAGGATATAACCCTTTGTTTTCATTTTGGCAGGCATCAAATATGAAATTTCACAAGCTACCAGCTACTGACTGCTGCTTAATACTGTCCAAGGCCATTGCATGTCGGCTATCACTATGGCCGACTCTGAAAGATCTGCTACTGAAATACAAGTCTATTCAAATAAAAGTAACACTGCCCACCCCACACATTTTGGTATCTTAAACGTTAGACCTGTTCTTGAATATATTTGGGGTGCTGATTCCAAAAATGGCATCAGTTTTCCCCTATCAGCTTTAGTTTTGGAGATACAGCATATCCACCTTTATATACTGATTCAACTATTAATCCGTCAAAATTTGGGATTCTTAACTGCATGATCTGCTATTTTTTGATATGATCTTGACAAATATTGATGCTATTAATATTATGTACTGTTAAAACAAGCACATATTACTACATCTATTTATTTCAACCCCAGAGAGCATATAAAATGATCAGTCGTTCAACATACAAGAAATGTCTTTTATAGGACTTTCTAGAGTAAGATCTAGCAGGACAGTCCTGCTGAAGGTTCTAGTAGTAATCTGCCATCATGTGGGTATCCCACCTTTCCTGGTATCTTCTATAGTTTTTATGTCCTGGTGAAATCTTTCACCTTGCTCTTCGCTGGTAAATCACCTACCGTAGGTTTTCTGTAAAGCGATCTATGTGGCTGTATAGGTAATGGACCTTGATGGTCATAATTACAGCCAAGCTTATTAAAATTGGAGAGCATGTCCTCAAGTAATTCAGAGTAGTTGACTGTCTTATGGTTGCCAAGAATGTTTTTGATAACTAGAACAAGAGGTTTACCTAGGCCCCCGGAGGACCATGGGTATTTAGCCAGGCAGGAAAGTACCCTGGGCAGGTAGATCTGCTACCTGGGTCAGTAGGGCTGGTGAGTGTGAAAAGCTTTTGACACCCCTTTTTTTTTTCCTGGAGGAGGAAGGGGTCTGGTTTATCAGAGAGCCTCTGTGGTCGCCCATGCAGAAATGCACTACTAACTGCGTGTGTGCTGAAACTGGCTGCTTGCATCGCCAACTTCTAGGGCTGTGAGTTAGTGCAGGAAATGGTTCCATCTGATTAAGCTCAAGATGACAAACGGCATGGCTGAATCCCTTTTCCTACCAAGGTGAAAAATGCTTACAAAAGCAGAGGGCCTGGTTGCAAACCCACCACAAAAGTTTCCCTTGGCATTCACTTGCTGACTCACATGTCACAAATTCCCAGTGAGGAAGACCCCCTGCCATTTTTGTGCACTGGGAGGACTGGGAGGATGCACTCTTTGAACCCCTTCCCTCAAAACAGTGGGCACAAAGCATCTCCCCAAATGGCTGAGCCACTCCCACACAGCAAGACGGTGGTGTCCTGATTGCACAAACAGTCTGAGAACAGGACCGCCGAGCGTGACGGTTCCCTCTTTTTAAGGGCAGCCTTCCCAAGCACAGGGCGCCAAGTCCCACGGTGGGTGGAATGATGAGGTGTGAGGCTCCCGTTCCCCTTGAAGGCCTGGCCTGCGTCTGCAGCAAAACAAGGCGATGGAATCCGCAGCTGGTGTCGTCATTCTGCGTAAGTCCAGTGAGCAAACGAGAGCACATTGGAAAGAATGCGTGTGAGAGGGTCTGGCCCAGCTCATGCTGCGTTGTGCCAGGCTGCCACTGACAGCGATTTGTCTTAAGGTAGGAAAGACTTCACAAATTGTACCTGCCCTTCCCTCGCAGCCTGAAGTAGTTCAATCTATTCGACAGTCTGGTGCTCGGCACAGATAGGCAGGACCAACCTTGACCTTGGGATGGAGGCGTTTGTGTAGTCGCCAGGGAGGTATGGTATGGCTATGTGCGCAGAATGCAAGCTGCCTTTCCTAGATGTCGGTACAGGAGACTCCAAAGCACATCTGGAGGAAATGCAGGAGAGTACACATCAGGATTGGTGTAAAACGTGGGGGTGGGTGGGACCTAAAAGGAATGAGGTTCTCCCCACGGCTGCGAGGATGTTGCAGTCCTATAGGAGCAGCACCTCACCCCAGCAGTGACTTGGGTTGCGGAATGCAACTTCCTGAGAACTGCAACGTTTACAGGCCGCAGAACTGAGCTGCTCTTGGTGCCAACAGTTAGACTGCCTCAGTGCGGAAGTTCCGCAGACACTGCTGGATCCCAGTGGCCAAGAGATGCCACTTGGCTGCTTCCTTGTCTCTTTTGGGGCCGCCCACTTCCTGGCTGGCTTCTCTGCCTGTGGGCAACCTGCTTCGCCTTCCTGGAGCACAGGCTGCGCCTCTGAGGCGTCACCTGGAGCTGTGTCCTCTTCACCGTGAAGGTGCTGCAGCTGCTCCTTCTGCAGGAGGCCATTGCAGGGCCCCTCCTTGCTTCTTGACTGTTCCCAGGCATGTATCTGGCTCCCAATTTCCACAGAAGCGTGGGAACTGGCAGCCAAAGCCATGTTGCAAGGCACTTCTTTGAGAGGCCACCATCTGAGCCTGCAAAAAGAACCCATGCAAACTCTAGTCACAGCTTTGCATTCTCCAAGTGACCAGGAGCGCTGCAAAGGCCATTTGGAGTCTTCCCACCTTGTCCTTCAGGCTGCCATGATGTCATTTTTTCAAAACATGCATGAATCGAACCACTAGAGCAGCGGTCGCCAACCTTTCAGACGTCACGGACCACTAAACTTGACCATTTTGAATCCCGCGGTCCGTGACGTCATCGGTCGGAAGCCCCGCCTCTGAAGTGAAGTCAGCAGCCCACCAGTGGGCAAAAACAGGTTCAGGGGGCAGGCGGGCGGGCGGAGACCAACATTTCCGCCCTACTGAAGCCTCCCCAGTGACATTTCGAAGCTCGCCGTGCCTCGCAAAGTGCCTCCGAAGCGGTGCAAAAAGCCTCGCTGCTGCCGCCGAATTGCTGCCGATTTAGGCGGCCGGACACCCCTCTCTACGGACCACCAAAAATTTCTCTCGGACCACCGGTTGGCGACTGCTGCACTAGAGGACACTCCGAGCTCCTGGTTGGCACCATAAAAAGAAGTCCCTCACGCAATGTTTTTTGTAAGGCCAGCCACTCTCGGCTGTATTGGGTCCCCACAGCTGGTTGGAGGAGGAAGGGCAGACATCTGCCTGCCCTCCCTGGTGTTCCTCTTTCCCTGAGTAGAGGAAGCTTTTTCTCCACAGAATGGCTGCCTTCTGTACAGATGATCTATGCCAGGGGTTCTCAACCTGTGGTACGGTACCCCTAGGGGTACGCAGACCTCTTGGTGGGGGTACACGAAGCCCTGCCCCTTATCTGCCCCATCAGCAGCTAATTAAGTGTTAATTAACATGGGTTTTAAATTGTAATTATTTTTGGAGCCCTTCTGTCTCTCTGATTTTGGCTTTGGGCTTATTTTTGTACTTTGGAAAATGTACTTTGGTGGGGTGGGGAGGGAGGAGCTGATTTTGGGAAGTATGACTTGGAGAAAAAAAGAAATCCTTGCACGTGTGTGTGTCTCTCTCCCCCACACGCACACACAGTTAAATAAGACATTTTTTCACATTTAAAATTGTTTTAGTACTTTTTATTTAATGATTAATTACCTAATTAATTGATTAATCCAATTAATTAGCAGTTAATTAGCAGGGGGTACTTCAGAAAATTGGACCGTGATAGGGGTACCCAGACCTCCAAAGGTTGAGAACCCCTGATTTATGCAAAGTGCTGATGGATGCTGCGAATGTCAGTGTCTGGCCCAAGCTTTGCTTGATGTGATGCATCACTGCCACTGGCTTCTGCTGCCCAAGGTGTTAGCCAGGCAGCAATTTAGCCATTGTGGAGCTCAGTGCTGTTTGACACCCACCATTTTGTGTGATGAAGGTAACTTAAACCACAGCGCCACAAGAACAGCAGACCAGAGCATGCAGCATTCCAGCAGTGGCCTGGGCACCAGAACAGCTGTGCACTGTTCCAGCCGCAACAACTGCACTGCCACCACTTGGTCAACGGAGGCCTTCCACAGAGTCGCTTGTGTGGTTCGCTTGCATTTTCTTATTGTAAACTGCTTTGAATCCCCTAGTAGGAGAAAACACAGGGTGTGCATTGTTTAAATAAACCACTCATCTGACTGATCCATGGAGGATGCCCACCATGCCGCAATGCCATCTGTGAGTCAGGGTCAGACTCAGACAGCGAAAGGGTGCCAAGGGCAAGCAAATTCTTCTCTGGGCTCATGCCTTCCCCACTATCATGGAGCGTCCTTCCACTGGAGGTTCGCCACGTCCCAGCCCTGCGTGTCTTGCAGGTGCCCACCGGGTTGGAGCTGCTTTTGGGGCTCAGGCTTAAGGAAACACAGGTGAACAAGGTGACTTGCAATCTGCGTTGCCGGCCTACAGCCTTGGGACGAGGCAGCCATGTCCAACCCCTCCAGCAATTACAGTGCTGCTGCCTTCTTTGCAGTGCCTGCAAACTGGTTGAAGTCTCTCTCCAGACGAGAGGCAGTTGCTGGCAGGAGCTCCAGTTGCTGGGCCTGTTGCACGGAGCTGCATTTTCCCAGCCTGTGTTCTGTGGACCTGGGAAGAGGCATTCCTTGAGCCCTTTTCTTGACTGCGAGGGAAATGGCAAAGCACCTGCTTTGTTGGCCGCCTCCTCCTCGCCTGGGGCTCCACTCCAGCCCTTTCCCTGGAATTCTGAGTCAGGCTGCTGCGATTGCCATCACGCTCCTCGGACAGGATGGGATGCACCAAAGCCTGACTTAATTGCAGTGCTGCCAAGGCTGTTCCGGCACCAGCCAGCCAGAAAAACCTGCGCAGCCGCCCTGCCTGGGCTGTAGTGGTGCCGCTTCATCCCTCCGGAAGGAAGACCTGTCAGGCACCCTCAATTGGCAGGGGGAGGCAGCCCCTCCTTGGCCTAGAAGAAGGAGAACAGACAGACAGTGGCAATGAATTGCAACTTCTGCTGAGCAGGCACACCCAGGCCAGAAAACAGCGGAAGAAGCAAAAAGACCTCCAGCTGCCTCTAAGTGTTGCCTGCAGTGAAATGTTGGGAATATTGGCCTGTAGCTCATGTGAAAAAGAGAAATGCTCAAGGAATTTCGAGGCATGCTAAGTGAGCCTTTGCCTGGGGGAGGGTCTTCTTACCTAGAGCAAACCCCATTTCTACCACCTGCAAGGGCCTGTTGATTTCCTGGCATTCAACTTGCCTTCCAACAGAGAGTGGGTTTGATTTCTCCCTGCCTTTAAACACATGACACGGAGCAAGGTATTTTTTTTTGGGGGGGGGGGTGTCTGAACCTGAACACAAACCCAAGCACAATGGCTTTAGAGTGCCCCCAGCAAATACCCAGAGCTGACTGAGAGGTTCAGAAGTATCTGTGGAACAATCTCACACTGGACTGCATCACCGCAGAAGGCATTGTGTGTGTGTGTGTGTGTGTGTGTGTGTGTGTGTGTGTGTGTGTGTGTGTGAGAGAGAGAGAGAGAGAGAGAGAGAGAGAGAGAGTGGGGTGCTTCTGAAACACGTTTTGGAATGTCACAATGAAGCTTCATGTGTTGCTTGGGGCAGTGCAGTCCACAGGAAGGCGCCACAGCCTTTAGCAAGAGCACCCTCAGAGGGGGAATTGAGAGGAAGGGCTCCCTGCCTCTGATCTGGGGGTGGGGAGCTGCTTGTGGACCGAGATACCTCTGAAGTGTATTGCCTGGAACTACCACCTCCACTACTGTGAAAGTGTGATTGGTCTCCTTCTGCTTCTTCTGGCATGCTAAAAAGCCCTAGCAGACAGGGACTAGTTTTCTGGTTGGCTTCAGAGTGGGACACTCTAGCACGGACTGGACAAAGCCCCAGTCATCTTGGCGGGAGCCTCATTGCCCCACCAGCCTCTCCCACCTCCAGGGGAGCGCTGAGGTCACTCACAGCCTGGCACCAGAGCCGGGCTTGCATCTGTTCCGAGGACATGCAGGCCTTCCTCCCCACCCCTGCCCCAACCCGGGTTCTTGTTCCTAGAAAAAGCAAGAGAAGGGAAGAAATGGGGACAGGACATTCTGTGCAGTCTCTAGGAAGAGGCCTGGCGCTGCCTGGTGGGTATGGCGATGATGACCTGGCCTCCCCGCACCAGGTAACTGCAGGAGAAGGCAAACAGAATTGTTTGCAAAGCCTCTGACGCAGAGCCGGAGCTGGGTGGGCTGGCTAATCATCTGCCTGGCCTGGTTGAACCTGCGCTCTTTGGACCCCAATGCCAGTGCATCAGCTGCCCAGGGCCTACGGTGGTGGGGGACTGCCCAGCAGCCTCCTGACTGAGCTAAAGGCCATAGACAAGGGTCGGAGGGACAGAGAGTGGGCTGGGGGCTCAGGGTCCACAATTCCCAAAACAGAGGCATGAAAAGTGGTGGGAGAGGATGAGGCTGGGGACTAAGGACCTCAGGTACGGTGCATGGGGGGAATGCAGCCTGTCAGTCTCCAGCCCCCTCCCACCCGGTGCTGAGCGGAAGCACATGGGGCAATCAGTGGGCCATCATCCAGGCACACCGTTCCAGACACAAGAGTGCCTCTGCTGTAAGGGGCCCTGCGATGCTGCCAGGTGCCATGCTGTGTGTGGGGCTCCATGCATGTGTGCGTGTTTCTGCCCCCTCTTCAGGCAGCCGGGACAGCACAATGCTGGCGTCTCCTGAGCGCTGCAGTGGATGGAAGTGCAGCCTCCTTGCCTTTGGCCTCCTTCCGCAGAAGCAGCCCTTCCTTCCCTTGCATATGAGGCTCCACTTCTTTCTTCTCCAGGCTTGAAGGCTGAGCCGGCTCCGTCACCTCGGTCATGGAAGCGCAAGGAAGCAGCGCTCCCGGCCCACCACCCTGGGCAGCAGCGCCTTCGCGCTGCACACAGCGGGAGGCAGCCTCAGCCGGCTTGGCCATTTCCAGGGTCTGCTGCTGCCCAGGCCTGGCACCTGGGAGGCAGGTTTGAGAACCGTCTTAGACACGCTCACACATGTATGCTGGTGACCCTCAATGCTTGAAGAATGCATTGGGGGTTGTGTGAAATGGCCTGACACCACAGCTGGCAAGTGGGGGTGGGTGATTCCTAGCCCCAGCACACTATTTACAGTTGTAAAAGGCTTCTATTCAAAGACTGGAAAACTTCTTCTTCTTTTTTAACTATAAACAGTGTGCGGGTGGAAGGGTGCACAACTGGACTAGGAACTGTAGGGGTCTCCTGACCAAAAGCATCTCTGTCTTGTCTGAATGTAATTGCAACTTGTTTGTCTTCATCATCTAGCCCTTCACCGATGCCACCCAGTGACTCAGGACCTCCACAGGCTCCCTAGCACCTGACAGAATGGAAATATTAGCTGGGTGTCACATCGACGACAGCACCCAACCTCATCTCCCCGATGACCTCTCCCAGTGACTTCAGGTGGGATGAAATTGAAGCCTGTAGGGCCCCAAAGACCAACGGCCATGGCGTCCAGGAGGAGCCCCCAGGGCCACCTTCCGAAATCTCCCAATCAGGAAGGACCAGAGTGCCCCCAAGTCAGGTGATCCAGAAGGACAACACCATAGTTGATTGTACTGAATGCCACCGACAGATTCAGCAGAACCAACAGGGACGCACTCTCCCTGTCCAGTTCCTGGAACAGAGCACCTGACCAAAGAAGCCATTTCTGTGTGCCAGGCCCTGGCCAGAATCCAGACTGAAATGGATCCAGCTCATTTAGGAATGTTTAGAGTTAGTTTGCCACTATTGACTCAAGACACCTTGCCCAAAAAGTGGCCGAGTGCTCGTCGGAAGCTTTGTTTTAAAAGAAGGGGTTGCCATTCAAATAAGAGTGGGCTGGCCAGTCAGCTCCCAGGTGGAATTGCCCCGAATCCAGTAGCAGTTGCTGGAAATGCTAATGAGAGGCAGTGGCGACAGAGGCTGCCCCACCCTGAGCCCTGGGGAACCTGCCGCTACTGTCTGCTCCACTCACAGCAATCGTTCTCTTCTCCCACATTCTCCTCGGGGTGACATGTGCCCAAGACCAGCCTGCTGAGGTTGCTCAATGCTGCTCCAGATGTTTCTGCCACCAACGACCTTCAGCCTCCTCCTCCTCCTTCCATTTCAAAGGAGTGTTTCTGGCAAACTGCAGTTGTGGTGACATCGAGCCTCATCATTTTCTTGGCTCTGTTTCCTTTCTGTCAAATGTTCTGGGTGAGGGCCTGGAACGGCACATGTTGACGTCCGAAGAATTCCTGCAACAGCCACACACAGCCTTAGAATCGCCCTGCCCAGTGTGCAAAGTGCTCTGAGTACATTATTGTGGTGTGACCCTTACAACAGCCCTGTAAGGCTGTTGTTATTACTCTCCCCATACTGCAGACGGGGAAGACTGAGGCGGAGAGGGAGGGGCTTGCTATAAGGCCACCTACCGGTAGTAAGAATTTATGGCGGGGAGATTTAACGCGGACCAGGGGAAGTCCTGATTGACAGCTCAGCCATGACACACTTCTGGGTCTCTGTAGGCAGGAAGAGCCAAACAGAGAGAAATGGCTCCGCGGCTGTAGTGCTGAATGCACCCCAGTCTCTGTGCCACGTGTGAGCTAGGCCCCGCCTGGAGATTCTGGCCTGTGGCATCCCTGCACATGAATCCCCAGGTGACAAGAGGACAAGTATCTCTTCCCTCGAGGACAAGAGCAGCCCTGCCAAGGGGACCCAGCCAGCCAGCCAGCCAGTGCTCCTCTTTGGCGATTCACAAAGCGGCAGCGCTCCCTCATTTGCTGCTGCCCGCAATGCCAGCCAACCAACCCTGATGTGCCTGGAGTCCAGCTCCTACACCAAAGGCTGCCTCTTTTGCTGCAAGGCCTATTTCAAACCAGGAGCAGTTGCCACTCAGCTGCCCAGCCTGCTGTGGCAAAAACTCCCCACACACAGAAAACTAGCATGTCAGGGAGAAGCCTGGTTTCTAGAATGCTGGTTTCTCCCTGCCTGCCAGGTGAGCTTTCCACAGTGGAGGCAGAGGAGGCTTTGGGCCTGGATGTTTCCACCCTTTATTCTGTCATGCTAAAGCAGAACTGTCCCAGAAGGGCCTTCCCATGTGCTTTTGGGGAACAGGTCAATCAGCCCCTCTCGTCCGGCAACTAGCTGCAAAGTGGCGCTGAGTTCCACTGCAAGCACCTCATCCAGGTAGGTTACATAACAAGCAGTGCAATTATGACAGCCAAGTGGCCACATCCGTTCGGCTGGGTGGATTCTCTTTTCCTTTGTTTGCATCATTTGCTCACTACATTGCTCGCTGGTCCTCTGCAGGAAGTCCTTTAAAACCACACCTAAAGTCCTCAAGGGTTGGGGCCCCAAAGCTGACCGGCTCTTCTCTTTTGTGCCTGCCACTCACTCAGAAAGCCTTCTGAGGGGCCTCACCCTGAGGGGTCCGAAGAGTGGCACTGTCTGCAGCAGAGGTCAGGCCTCCAGCGGCAACATGGAGGCCATCGCTCATGGCCCAGGCTCGAGGGAGGGGCCACGTCTGCTCAAGAGCCTGGGGGCGGCGGGCTGCTGAGCGGGGATTAACTGGTTTCGAGCCAGCCACCATGCGGGATCCTTGGTGTGTGGCTTTGTTCGCCATGTGTCTGCAGCTTTGACCGGGTTGCGAGCCACGTCACTTTTCAAAGGAGTACAGAAAGAATGTGCAGGGAAAGCCCCCACATTGGGGTCTGCAAAAACTGGGCCAAGTGGCCAAGTGGCCAAGACACCCAGCCTTGCTCTACACTCTGCAGCTCACACAAGCCCCAGTCCAGCGCAGCCAGCACAAACTCCTGTCCCCCAAGTTATGGATCATCATCATCTCCCATTGCTGATTGCTGATTGCAGGGGCGGGGGTAGCCACCACAATTTCTGCTCAATCTTTAAAAAATAAAAAAGCATGGGGAGGCGCATTCCCCAGAATGGGGGGCAACAATTCGTCTAAAATGCCTTCTGGAAAGCACATTCCGAGGCTCACCAAATGGGCCAGCAGTGCTGGTGGGAAAGGAGCCTGGCCAGGCGTATCCTTGCTGGCTGCCTGTCTGCAGAGCCGCTGCAGGTCTAAGTGCCTGCAGGTAGGCAGTGCCTTTGGCCTGTTGGCCAGCTGGGAAGTGCAGGCTGCCCCTTGGAGCGTCTACTACAGCTGGCTTCCACAACTTGCAGTCTTCACCCTCACCACCGAGGTGCATCATTCTGAGGGCTGCTCTGCTCCAACATCCTCACAGCCCAGCGTGTGCAAGAGCCTCCACACAAAGCCAGCCTCTCTCTGTCTGCTGCAGCTGTGCACCTTGGAAATGAATACACAGGCGCTTTGTGCCCCATTCAGCATGCAGGGAGGGAGGGAGGACGCTCACTGTTTAAACAGCCTCCTGGTTGGAAACCAGTTCGACTCTTGCAGCATCTCATCCCTCTCAGGATCAAGAAACCCGGATCTTAGGATGGCACTGAGGTATCACTGGGACCAATTTCACGCTCCTTCACAGAACCCCTAAGTTCTGTGTTTGGGAGCCATGACAGTTAAACTAGCTTGAGACTGGTTTAAATGTGTGGTATACCTTGCTGTCCCTATCACTCCAGCCTGTGGAAAAGGCGACTTATCAATTACTTAATAGATATATATATATTTTAAAGAAGTCTTCCCTGAAAGAAAAGGAACTCTGCATGTGCTCAGGGGCATTTGTCTCCAGTTGCCAGAATGTTTGCAACCAAATGAACTGCTCTTGGAACTGGTCGCTGCAAAGCCTGGTGAAGAAAAGCCACATCCATCCGTCCATGAGGAGAGGGCCCTGAGGATATTAAAGGCATCTGTCCCATTTTCTTCTGGCTAGCTTTTTTTTCTCCTTACTGCAGGGAGTTAAACTTCAAAAGAGGGAGTTATAAATAAATGTGCAGTTATTAATATGCTGGAGAAATGTTCCAAAGTGCCCAGCAGACGTAAGCAAACACTTCAGCAGCAAGAGGAACGAGCACGGACTTGGGGAGGGAATATGTGTCTGCCAAGCTGAGGCTGAGATGGGCCACGCGAAAGGTACTCAGGGGTCACTCTGTGTGGAAGCCCCTTTCAGCCTCTTGGCTGTATTTCCACTGATTAATGAGCTTGGTGTCTGGCTGCTGCTGGGGGGGAAACACAAAGCCCTGGAGCCAACACCCAGCAGTCCCTGCTACTGACTGACTCAGAGGTCTCCCCTGGCTTTTCACTTCCTCCTTCACCACATCTTAAAGGAACAATGGGAGAAGGGGGGGCGCACAAAGGAGTTGCGGCTGCTCTTGCCTGGCACCCTTTGAGAAGCAGCAGAGGCAGCCTCGGCAGGAAAGCCTAGCTGGCATGGCCTATAGAGAAGAGAGCTGCTGGCAAACCCTCCTGGCTTGAAACGCAGCCAGCGGCCAACGTGGGCCATTGATCTGGAAGATGCTTCAGGTGACAAACTTCAGTCACTGATATTGGAACTCAGATCTTGCAATCTCTCAACACCTCCTTTTTCAGCCAGATGTGAAACTGTGCCAGTTTTCACGGGTGCATTTGTGTGTGAGACTTACGGGGAGGCAGAGGCACCACATCAGGGCACCCCGCCAGAGGCGTGCATGTCAGGGGCAGTTGACAAGCTGGATACCTGAAGGGGGTGGAGGAGACGACTGCCTCCTTCCTGCACATGAACAGACATTCAGGGGATTCCTCTCACCCTTCATGGCAGCACTAGGCAGGCAACCAGCTTTCCACAAGGCTGTGTGGACACGATGGCAAGTCGCACCTCAGTTCCTGGTCATCTGTGGCTTTTGGTTCCAAGATGTGCCGAGGCTACAAACGGGGTCTGCACCAGCCCTGTGCATTTCCAGCCTCACTATTTGTATGGAAACGACCATGAAAGATAAAGCTTTATGTGGCAGTTGTGTGTGCATAATTGCCAGCTCCAAATTTAACTAGGGAGTTAGTACTTTGCCAGGATGTCTTCTCAAGTCCCATCAGCAGCCATCAGGGATGAGCCCTGAAACAAAAAAAAAACACACCTCCTGCAGCAGCCTGCTCTCTCCAGCCTTGCCGGTTCAGCCTTTCATAAAATGGCAGATAATGGGGAGTGCGGTGATACCATCATTGCAGTTGTCGACTCGAGGTTGTCTGGGAAGTTATTAAGCATCCTACACAGGCTAAGAATAAATCACCAGTTGTGCTGCCTAATTGCCACTGTACTGCATAAATATTATGGGATGCAATCTCTGTCCTGTTAGATGACTCCTCTGCCAGGAAGCCAGAAGTCGGGAGGGGAAAAAGCAGCAGAAGTGGGTAAGGGCTGCTGGAGAAAGGCGCCTGTCCTGCCTCCTGGCGGTCCTGTGCTCCTGCATCTGCCCCACCACAGAGAGCATGTGCTTTGCAGGCAGCCTCTGGTCTGTCTCCAGGGGATGGCAGGTGTGGCTGCAGAGCTGCCATTGTAAGGGCCCAGTCGCCACAGAGGCACCACAAGGTGTCTTTCTTCTGCTCATTCTTAGCAGGTGTTAAACCAGCCATTTTCCAGGCCCGGAACTCAGCTGGGCTGCCACAGAAAATGCCCGTCTTCTGTCTCCATCTTCACTCTGGGCACGCCTGCAGCTTAACTGGCAAGAGGGACCAGGTCAGACGCATGCAAGCAGGAAACAACCATGCACGTAAATGAAGGCCAGTTCCTCTTGAAGGCCGCCCAATGCTGGGCAAGGTGCTGGCCTCTTTCCATTCTACCAACAAAGTTGATGCATGATGAGGGTTAAGGCGCTATGCGTGGAGCACTGCAGCCCTCTGATCCCAGCCCACTGCTGCCCCAGCAGTTCCTCTCCAGGGCCTGAGAGTCAGCAGGACTGGGACACACCAGCATCAGGTGGTTGGGGGCACTTGGGCAAAGCCTGCACTGGGCTCCCCATGATGAGGCCCCACCCACTCCTGGGTGCTACCACTGCCACCAGCACAGTACGGTTCAGCCCTCCGATGGCCACGTGTCCTTGGCTGGTGCCCCACTCGGCCAAGGCTGGCACCACCCTGCCTGGGACTAAAGTATCAGCTTGCTGAGCAAACACTGAGAGCCTCAGGAAGTCGATTTCTTCTGCCGCACTTTGGTGGCTTGCACACTTAAAACCTCCTGGCTAGCAGGACTCTCTTGTGCACACCAGACAGCAACAGCCCTTCATTCCGACCCCATATGCAAAAACAAATCCTCCGTGTTCTCACATGAGCTTTGCAGCTGCCTCTGCCTGGTCTATTGCAAGCCTGCATGAAGAAGACTTGCTCAGTCGTCATAACTCGCCAGGGGTCTGGCTTCAGGCAGTCAATGCTGCAGTCTCCAAGGGAACAGCAGTTGCACTGACATCTCCCAGTCCTACAGGAACCCTGGACATGGGGCTGGGGGGCTTCTCTGTGCAGCTAGATAGAAGGTCAAGCACTCCGGTGTGCCACTCAGTGTAAACTCAGCAAGAAATCTAGCCCGCTTTCGCAAGCAAACTCCAAAGAGAACCTCTCTGTGGCCTCTTTGTAAACAAGGGCAAAGATTAGATTTGAACTATGGCAGGAGTCAGAATATTTGTCTAAGTGATTTTTTTTTTTAATCTGGCACACATTTTTTGCCCCATGTTCCAAAGGCCACTTCTTCGAAACATTGCATCACCGGTCCTTCCACATGGTCTGAATGATGAAATCTCAAGGAATGGGGCAGAAGCTGTTTGCTCAGGAGGGCGTGAGCCGGGCTCTGGCAGCAGCAGCTGAGCAGCCCATGAAATAAGGAGATGACATAATTGTCAACATTCAACCTTTGCTGTCGCCAATACAAGTCCAAGATGTCAGGGTGAGTCACAGTTGGAGGCCACCTGCCACTCACCTCCCCAGGAGCAGGCCCGGAGCCTGGATTAGCAACCTAGCCTGACTCAGGGGCCAGAGCTGAACGTGAGCCAGGGCTGCGGCAGGCCGTGGGGCCAACAACAACATTGGTCTCACCCTCCCACAGCAGCCAGGACAGGCAAAGGACAATTCAAGGCCTCTTCTCAGGGACCATTAGGAGAGGTGGTGGGTGCACGTTGCAGCAGCAGCAGCAGCAGCAGATTGCAGAGGGGGGTAAGAGGGAAGCAGACCGAGTCACCCCGAGTCTGTTGTAGCCACCACCACCTCCCTCCACTCTGCCACAAATGCACTGATCTGCTTGCTGCTCACTAAAAGAGAGCAGAAAGTGGACCACTCCCTTTTTTTACTTTGCTCCTGGCCTGATTTCTTTCACCGCAGAAGTGAAGCACTTACGGTTCGATATATACAGCAAGTCCTCACTTAAAGTTGTCGACAGGTTCTTCTTGGAAACTGCAACTTTAAGTGAAACGACGTATAATGAAACCAATTTTACCATAGGCTAATTGACAAATGTAAACGTTCCTATTATGCCATTTTCCCATCAACTTTAAAATAAAACGACTTTAAATGAAACAACTTTTAAGTGAGGACTTACAGGGATCACGCGAACGAAGGAGCTCCTTCATTCGCACAGTCCCTTTAAAGTAAACACGGTATGCAGCAGCTGCTGCTGCTTTTAAAAACTTGTGTGGCGGCGGCAGACCCAAGGCGGCATTGGGCAGAGTTCCGGGTCGTGCTGCCGCTGCCTCCTCTGCCAGCGGTAACAGGCAGCAAGCAGTGGTGTTCCCAGCCCTCCCGGCGCCTGGGGGGGCGGGGGTTCGAGCACCCCCGTCATTGAGGCCGGCTCCGCGCCCCCCCAAGCAGCCGGGCTCGGGGCTGAGCGGCGCGGCACTAGACCGGAGCCCCCGGAAGAAGCGCGCCCACTCGGCGCGTCACCGGCTTCCGGAGGCTCCGCTGCCCGTTTTCCCTCAGAAAGGTTCTGCGCATGCGGGAAAAAGAAATAAAAGGCGCATCGACGCATTGGACCTTCTCAGAAGGCCCTGACCGCCGAACTGGGCGGTCGCTCGTAGGAGGGCTTGTCCCGGCCTCGGAGCGGAGCCTCCGGAAGCCGGTGCCGCGCCGAGTGGGCGCGCTGCTTCCGAGGGGCGCGCCAGCCGGGCTCTGGTGCCGCGCCGCGCTGCACAGCCCCGAGCCCAGCTGCTGCGCCCCCCGGAAGCTCGGCGCCTGGGTGGAGCACACCAGCTCCCCCCATGATAGGACGCCACTGGCAGCAAGAGAGGCTCTGCCCACAGTTGCTCGTTTGTGCATCTCAGCAACTGAGGTGGGGCAAATTAGACCAGGGAGCCAGAGTCCTGCGGGTGGATCTCCCATGGGGTTTTTAATGGCAAATGTGGCTGTGTGGGGGGACAGAACTGGAGAAGGGCCGTGGTGCTTGTGAGGAGGGTTAACCCCATCACGTTTTTCCTGGCGCTAATCACCCCCCCCCCCAGCTGATATTTTTACCCACATGGCAAAAAATATGTGAAGGATCCAGAGCCATTTCTCTTGGTTTCAAAGGCCTTCTCGGGATGAAATCCTGACGTTCAGGGATACATCAGCCATAGAGGAGGAGGTGTGCAGTACTGTACCACTTTGTGCAGTACTGTACCACCAGTCAGGCTAGGACTGCTGGATGAGCTGCATGTTTCAGCTCTCCCAACTCTCTTCCTGCGCATGCAAAACAAGACTGCTGGGGGTGTGTGTGTCTTTCTGCAGAGAAATTCCCCACAGTTATGCCATACACTAATTGTGTGCTGTGTGGGGAAAAGTCCCTCCTTTTGTTCACCCTGAATCTGCCACCAATCACTTTCACTGGAGGAGCCGCACTGATTCTCCTCACTGCCAATGTTCTCCATAGCATGCAGCATTTTAAAATATTTTATCTTAGAACCTGAAGTGGGAAGTGGGAATGGATACGGAGGGCTCCAGGAAGCTGGAGGGCTGACGGGACATGAAATCCAGCCCTAACATCTGCCAGGGCCGCCAGCCTGATGTCATGCCCACTCTTGGTTACGTGCCGCTTTCTCTCGGAGATGTTTCTCTGGCTGGAAAATTACAACCATTTGCTCCAAGCCAAAGCAAACAGCCAGCACGACCTGCTGCTGGGTAGGAAGTGATTCAAACCGCAGTCATTCTGCTTTCCTGGTTTTGCAACTTATGAGTAACTCGAATTCTCCTTTTCCCCCTCCTGCCTCCTCCCTGTATTTGGCTCATTTTGTGTTCTCTGTGATGTTTCAAACGGAGCGGCTCCGATGCACAGAGCTCCGAAGTTCAGCAGGTTCCGAGGTTCAGATATTTGGTGCTTTTCAAGCACCAAACATCTTGAACCTACAAGGTTTCCAGGGCACAGGCAAGCAGCCTCTAGGAGGGTTTCCACAGCACCAGCAACAGTCTCGTGTCAAACTGAATGGATTTTGCTCACGTGAGGTGAGATCCCACAAGCAGGGTGTGACTTCTTCGGGACACTGCCTTTTTCACGTTCATAGAAATCAGTCCCTTGGGTCCGTCTCTCCACACCCCTTTCCCTACTCAGATGTATTTCCCCCAGTTTGTTCTCAGATGCCATCATGCTCTCAGTCGTGCTATTGCTCATCATATCAGTGCTGAGGCCTAATGAGCCTCTGTGGGTTGCATGATATGGATGTCTCTGGCTTGAGGAGCTGGTTATACTGGCTGGCTTGACAGTTCTACAAGTGAGCCGGGAAAGGTGGAGCTGCTGATGCTCAGTCTGCAAGGGAAATGTTGCAGAAACCTCGAGGATTCCCACTGTGCTCCTGAATGGGGACGACTGTGGCTCCATGGTTTCTAGACAGCAGATCTGCTGCACAGATGGCTACAAAGCCTCTCCCCCCCCCCGCCCCTCCTTCTGAGCAAATGGCACAGGCCACTGATCATGGGAAGGGCTGTGCAATCAGCACTGAGCCCTGCTGCTTGTTAATAAGCCGCTGCTGGCTTGCATGCTCCACTGAATCACATGGTCTCTGGCTCTCGAGCATCTTGCCACACTGGCCTATGCTGGCTGGCTGGCTGGGAGAGTCTGGTGGTGTTTTCAGGTGTGATCCTGATCTCTCTGTCTCTCTGGCCTTGTGTTCATCATGCCTCACCTGGCATAGAGACTGCAGGCAACACCTAAACAAAGTGAACTGGTTGGCAGAGTTTAAGTTAACTCTTTCCTGATCTCTTCCTGCTTTTTTTCTTGCAAGGAGACTAGACTTGCAAGTTCATACAGAAGACATTCTCTGCAGCAGGGTCAGGTTTGAGGTGCAATCCATGCACCTGGGCCTCTCTTTTTTTGCCCTTTATGCTCTGCACATCTGCCCTCATGCTTGCAAAACCATTGCAGCACACTGTATTTCCCTTGTGCCCAAAGCACAACATTAGCATGTTGTTCTGCAGAACTTTAGGGCTCAGCACACTGGCCTCCAGCACTGGTGCTCCCCAGAACACTTCATGCCACCAAGTGCCTGGTGATGAACAGGAGGGGGTGGAAAACATATTTTGCTAAGAGGTGCAGTGACTTACATCCCAGTGGAAAACAGGGAAGGGTCTAATGTTTCCATTTTAGTTTAGAACTCATACACCACCCTGGTCGTGGCTCTCACAAGCTTTGAAGGCATCCAGGCTCCCACAAGGCCATTCAGAGCACAGATGCCCTGACCAGTCTCCTAATGGCCGTCAGAGAACTAGCCCGACAAGCCTCACTGGGCAAGGAGTTCTACTGGGAAGGGCCTGCTTGGAGCTGCAGAATGTGTCCGGCCAGGCAGCCTCCGTGGAGGCGTCCTCCAGCAATCTCAATGGGAGTTCTGTCAAAGACAACTTCCAGAAGCAAAGAGATTCTGCCCTCAGAGAAGATGCCGCCAACATCAGGTCTGTGAATTTCACACATCAGCTGGCAGCCTCCTCCGCTGCCTCTGCAAGCACAAAATGCCGTTCAAAGCACTCTGCAGCTTCCACAGGCGCCTCCTTAATGACGCTGCTGCTCAGCCCTGGGCATTCGCCAGAAGACACCAACCTGACTGATGAGTGCAGTGCAGCTGGAGCAGCCTGGCCGCTTTTAATTAGACGCTAACGAGGCATCGTCTCTTGAACGGCAGGCCTTTGTGATGATGGCAGGTGTACCACAGTACCTTTCACTGGAGATCTGTCACACTGCAAAATGCACTGGAATAATTGTTTCCTGGGAAAAGAAGATTTCAGGAGCTCTTGCACACGTGGGAACACAATGTGCAACTGAGCTGTTGGAAGGAATCAAGCAGACACCGAGATGGACGTGGTTGGCTGCGGGGGGAAACACACACGTTCAGCGCTCCTGCAGCTTTCAAGCAATTCTGTCTGATCAGGACACTTCTGAGAGACTTGGGAACTCTTGTTTTGTGGCTTAGGGGAGCAAAAAGGTGCATGCTGATCCTTTTCTTATCTTTGGAGCAGGCTCAAGTGTCGTAATTGTAGCCAGAGCTCTGGTCTGCTGACCGAAGCGCCAGCTCTCCAAGACAAGTGGAGCAGAAGCCCTCGTGGTCCACAGGCTGCTTCGTGCACCTGAGATGGTCGTTTGGCCCCCTAGCCTTTGGAGGTCCACCCTGTCCCCCATGTTGTTTGCATGGACCCGCAAGGAGAGGCCAGAGGAGATGGAACTGATTCTGGCCTGAGCCCAGCCTGGGCAATGCCACTTGCCTCTCACAGGCCTTGCGGGGGGCCGGCCGGCCCTTGCTGAAAAGGTTACTAGCTGCATCAGATACCCAATACAATACAAAGACCTTTATTGGCATACAGACATAAAACAATACACACATAGATAATCCACAGTTTACCACAATTAGAGTAAAACACTAATCAACAGCTGTTGCTCTTACCCTAAACCTCTCTACTGCCACGGACAAGAAACTGTGTAACCTTCTGCATAACTTCTTGGGTACAGTTGTTAAGTAAGTGCTTCACTTTTGCACAGTCAGGATGACCAGTCATATTAGACAGAAAGGGATCAAGATAAGTGGAACGTTCACTAGCGTGAATAAGACAGTAAAATAGTATGTGGGTGAGAGACTCAACCAGAGCCGAATTACAGGGGCAAACACGATCGTCATATGTAGTCTTATTGAATCTTCCTCTCACAACTTCGGATGGCATAATGTTAAATCTTGCCAGGGGTGGCACGGCGTTCAAGAGCAGTAGTCAATGAGTACAAGTAGGGCGCCATCTGCCCATAAGGTAGTGGTATGTTATAATACAGTGGAGAACATCAGACACACAAGGCAAAGAGGGGAGACGCATGTGTCAAAACACTCATAGACTGCCACCCTATGTCACATTTGCTTGGAGGTAGCCCCCCTGAAATTAGTGGGACTTGCTCCAGGCTGTGGGGCTCACTGAATATGGTGGGTGGTCTGAGAGTGAAAGAGGAGAGTGCAAAAGTTGGCTTGAAACTCAACATTAATAAAACCAAGATCATGGCATCTGGTCCCATCAAATCCTGGCAAATAGAAGGGGCAGAAATGGAAGCAGTAACAGATTTTACTTTTTTGGGTTCCAAGATCACTGCAGACGGAGACAGCAGCCATGAAATTAAAAGACGCTTACTCCTTGGAAGGAAAGCTATGGCAAATTTAGATAGCATAATAAAAAGCAGAGATATCACCATGCCAACAAAAGTTCGTATAGTCAGGGCGATGGTGTTCCCAGTAGCAATGTATGGTTGCGAGAGTTGGACCATAAGGAAGGCTGAGCGCCGAAGAATAGATGCTTTCGAACTGTGGTGCTGGAGAAGACTCCTGAGAGTCCCTTGGACTGCTAGGAGATCAAATCAGTCAATCCTAAATGAAATCAACCCTGACTGTTCCCTGGAAGGACAGGTACTGAGGCTGAAGCTCAAATATTTTGGCCACCTAATGCGAAGAGAGGACTCTCTGGAGAAGACTCTGATGCTGGGAAAGATTGAAGGCAAAAGGAGAAGGGGAAGGCAAAGGATGAGATGGTTAGACAGCATCACCGATGCAACGAACATGAAAATGAGCGAACTCAGGAAGATAGTGGAGGACAGGAAGGCCTGGCGGGATATGGTTCATGGGATCACGAAGGGTCGGACACGACTTAACGACTGAACAACAACCTGCACCAGCCATTCTGCGGGTTTCCTCTGAAGTGCTCCCTCCTGCCCTGCAGGACCTTGGTTCCCTCAGTCGCGCCAGGAACAGTCCCGCCCTTAGCAAGGCTCTCCCTTTCTCCCCCTATGCCTTTGACAGCTGTATAGCAGGTAGAAATCCAACTGGAGGAGCCACCTCCATAACTGTATCCCTGTTCTGGTAAACGGCATCTGTTAGATTCCTGCCCATCGCAGAGCAGCCAAGTGCACAGGACTCTTGTCAGGCCTCGAAATCAGGCAGAGAGATTTGATTTTCCTGCCATCCCTGAACGATCACACTCTTTCCCCCCGTACCAGGCCAACTTCACAATGGGCCCCTCCCCACACACACTCGCTGGGTGGGTCCCCGGCCCCTCGGTCTGCCTTGGCATGGCTGCCTAGTCCTCCAATGATGGGTCTGGCACGACTTGACGTGATCAAGAAAAGGCGCACACTGCTGTGTGAATCAAGAGGAGGAGGTGGCCCCGGGCCTCCCAAGCCCAGGCCAGGCGCCCTCTCCGCCCACGCGGAGCCAAAGGCTCCTAAGCAAGCAGCTGCTCCGCGGGTGGAAGCGTTGGCAGAACTTCAGAGCCCGGTGACTGGGCCCAGAGCAGGGGAACCTTCCCGGAGACTTCTGAGAAGCTCCACACTGTTCTCTGCACTGCCGCCCCCCCCCCGACAGAATTCGCCCATGGCATCTGCAGTCCCAGAACGCAGTGAACCACGTGGAGTGGGGGCTGCCGGGGGCTGGGGAGGGTGTGGATGAAATGTGGTCATTCCACTTCTTGAAGCAGGGGTGGGTGGGCCAGTGTGGGCTTCACATTCACATTCCTGGTTTAGGCGTTCCCTGTGAAAACATCTTGAGAGAGAGAAAGAGAGACCCAACCTCAGCTTAAGGTTTTAGGTGATTTAGGTGACAGAGAATCCTCTACAGCAGTGGGGGCTGGGGGGGGGAACGGAGAGTGGAATCTTCTGGAATGTCTCCTCTGGGTGATTTGCAAAGCTTCTGGCTCCCAAGAGCTGAATGAGTCAGACTGCAAGTCCCATGCCCTGGTGGGAATAGCCTCTTGCCTCTCAGCCTCGGTGTTACCTGTCTATAAAATGGGGGGAGTTAATTGGTGCAGGTTCGCTGGCTGGTTTAGCGCTTTGGGATGCAGTCATTCTCCATAAATATGCCCTCGTCCCAGCAAATATGGTGGATGGGGTCCTTGGTTCCACCCTCTTCTTGAGCCACGACTTTGCACCTGGCTCTGCTTGGGGAGCTTTGGTCTTCTAGAGCAGAAAACAAGAGTTGATTTTGCAAACCTGAGTTCCAGCCACCTTTCCTCCCCAGGTCTGGGGCACCACCGGACCTGCTCCCCATGGCTGGGACAGGGATCGGGGCAAGAGAGAGGCAGAAGGTTCTGAGCTCAGAGCTGTGCCCTCAACATTTCTGCAGCATTGTCCCAGCAGAGACTGAGAAGACATGGAAAAGGCCACTGCAGAGCCCAGCTATTCTCTCCAGAGCCATCTGCCAAGGGACCTGATTCAGAGAAACCAGGAACGTAGCCCAGGAACACAGACTCTTTTTCAAAAATACAGTATATCAATAAGCATCTTGCTTTGTTTAACAGAACGCCTGAACAAACCAGTCACTTCTTTTTTCCTGCTTAGGGACTAAATGACTTTCAGCACTGCTTGGCGCAGGAGGAGGAGAACTTGTGCTCTCCCACGTGTCCGACTTGAGGGGTCATGATCCTGGCTGCTTTCTTCTGTGCAGCGCACCACACAATTTCTCATATGGATGGTTCCTCAGCTTGGCTGGTGATTGCATGTCACTCTTTCTCTGTAAGCCAACCTTGAAACCCTTCGGGGAGGAAAGGAAGTAGCTGCATTCAGTCAATAAACTACTGATAGCCACCCCAAGATAGGAGCAGGCTAGAGAAGCTTCCCAATTGACCCTTCACTGCTCCCATCTGTTCTGTGACCGAGCTCCATTGTGCTGGGCCTGGCACAGTCTGTAACGCCTCCCCCACTGCATAGGTCACTATTGTGAAACACTGGAGGACTGATTGGTGTCCTTCATCCACCCATCATGATGACATCTCAACTTCCCCTTTTGAGCAGTGGGGAGGGGGCTAGTCTATCTAGACTGCTCTGCCAGTGCAAGGAACACTTTGGCCAGGCCACGTTGCAGCCTCTAGGCAAGCCCCACCTGCTTCCAGACCTCGTTCCTGAGGCTCCTTTGTGGCACCTTTTTTTTTGCGCTGGAGCTACACCGCACGCGTTCACGTTCCATATGCGTCTGGTGTCCCGCCCCCAGGTGCAAACAATGGGCTCTGGTTGGGTGAACAAAATGCAAATGCGGCCAAAGTTGAGCTGGGCTTGACTTTGGCCGCATTTGCATTTCGTTCAACCAATCAGAGCCCGTTGTTTGACCTGGGGGCGGGACACCAGATGCCTACGGAACACGAACGCGTGTGGTGTAGCTCCGGCTTCCGGACTTTCTTGCCCCCCCCCTCGAAGTCATATGAAGCCCAGCCTAGGCGTTTGCCAGCTGCTCCATCAGTAGAACTCCATTCCTGCTCCAGCTGCGGCCATGAAAGGGAAATGGCCGCTCTCTTTCCCAAGCAGGACTTTGTGTGCTTCCTCTCCTGCCGCCAAGCCCAGGCCTTCCCCGAGGAAGATAACAGCAGTGGAGCAAGTCAGGGCTTTCTCTCCTCTCCACCACACTATTGGTGTCACCAGGGGAGAGGATTTATGCGGGGGAGAGGCTGGCCCAGCCTGGCATTCTCCTCACAATGCGCCCCGTTGTTCCAGGCGGCCACATTCAATTAAATGTTTACTTTTTTGTTTCACAACCAAACCGGAAACCCGAGGTTAGCAAGGCCTCACTGGGGAGCAAAGGGTTTTCCCCTCTCTCCTCCAGCTATTCACCTCTGGCCAAGACTCCAACGGGAGACCGCGACCCTGACAACCACAGGCGGGCTTTCCGGAGCTTTGCCCTCGTCCCCCCTTTTCTCGCCTCCCTTTGTTTTCCTTTCTTTCTGTCTGTCCTGAAAGCCAGCTGAGATGTCAGGTAGTAAATTCACCGGCCGCCAATCCTCTCAACCTCTTTGTGCCGCCAGCCCTGACATTCAAGGAGGCAGCAGAGTGGGTGAGGGGTGTGGATCTGTGCTGCCGTGGGGCTGGGAAATGGGGAGGCCCTGACCCAATGGAATTGGTGCTCCACGGCCACGGCTGACCTTTTGCCACCCTTGAGAAAGCCATTGAGAGCAAACAGAAAGCTTCCCAAGGAAGGCAGAGCTGTGGGGCAGGACTGGGGAGGGGGGGGGAGAGAGAGGATTAGAAAACAAACCCCAAAGTCGCTTCCTTTTGAGAACTGCAGTGCTTAAGTGGCTTTTGAGAAGCCATCTAGCCGGTGGTGGCACAAATGCATTTCTAAGAATGCATTTCTAAGTGTGTACACATGAGAAGCACCCACAACAGGCTTGCCCTGGAACTCCTCTTGGCCTGGGCTGCTGGGTTTTCTCAAAGTTCAATCCATTGCGTTTTCTTACTGCTGGAGACAGGAAGCATTCATGGAGCAGCACTCCAGTCCCATCAGCCAAGCTAAACCACTGAGATGGCTACTTGAAAGAATCAAAGCCTCATTTCGAGCAGGCTGGAGAGGGTCCACATGCAGAACAGGTCTACACCAGTCAGCAGCTGGCAGACGGAGGAGCATAGGAGGGGGAGGGGTGCTCTGAACATGCGCACAAAACCCATTGCGGGGAGAAGGGCTTGTTTGCTGCTTTGAGCATTGAAAGCAGATGGCAAGATACAAACGTGATAAGAAATGGAGGACAGACTTGCTGTACCATCAAAATGCACTCGCATTAACATTCTGATGTGGCTGGGATACTGTCAACCCAAGTCTGGCACCTTAAAAAGTCTTACCTTTAAGGCCTGATGTGGCCTTGACAGGCATTTTTGTCCTCCACAATGTTCCCTTTGCCTTTAGGGTCTGCTTTGCATAGCATCTGCCGGAAAGGTCTGGGCGATGGCCTGGACACAGGTGCACACACTTGCCTTGCCCAAGACAAAGGACTGGTCAGGCTCTTTTCTCTCTACATGCTCCGGCCACTGGGCTGGACCACCCAGGAGGGGAGCTGTCAGGTCTCCCCTCCGGCAGGGCCCTGTGCAGTCAACCCAGAGCATAGGCACTGGAGCAGCAGCTGAGCGGCGAGGAGCAATGGTGGGGACATTGCCTTCCTTGTGAAATCTGGTTTGCACTGAGGGTCAAAGGACTGGTTCTGGAGGGATTCTGCTCCACTTTGGTGGTGCATTTCTAGGGAATTTTGTAAGACTTCAGGAGGAGGCGCAATGCCGGAATCTAGTTTTAAAAGTTGGGGGGACCCCACAGGCCCTTCCCAGGAATTCATGCGGAGAGCAGTCAAGGAGCCTATTAAATGAATTGATACCCTCAAGATCAGAGAGAACGCTGAAGCTGTGCAGCAGTGACGCTGCCTTGGGCTCCGGAGAAGCTGAGATCCGTGGGGAAGCATGAGCTGGGCAGCTGTGTGAAGCACGCTTCTTAGAGTTTTCTTTAAGGTTTACATCCCACTTTTCACAGAGCAATTAGGACACCAATAAAGGAAGGGATGGTCCCCTGCTCCCCAAGTGCTCATGATCTAACAAAAAGACCCAAGGGGGAGGTTGGGTGGGAGACACCGCTGGATGCAGTCGCTCTCCCGGTGCTCAACCTAAGACAGCCGCTACTCTGAAAGGTGCCTCTCAGCCCAGCTAAAGTCAAGAATTTACACACAGATCTTGGCCCCTGTGATTCACTCACTTCACCATCCGAAAATAAGATCATTATTCACCAAGTTTCGCAATGACTGGGTGGGGGGGAGTGGACTTCCCAGCCAGCCTGGTGGCAGCTGGATATTTGGGGCACGATCCAGACAAAGCAGGACCCTTTGAAGTCCTCCCGGCGTCAGTGTGGAGAGCATTGCTTAATGTTTCCGTTGAGATCAATGGGACTTTGAAAGAGCTTTCACTTTGATGGGATCATCATCATCATGCCCATCATTTAGTCCTTTCCTCCTACTAGTCCTTGGATGTTAGGAAACAAACTTTCTCTCTCCTTCCTGTCATCCCTGCAGTCTCTTTTCCTGCTTTTCAAGCTGGGAGGGGTTGTTTTTTTTTTTTTTTTTTGTATCTTGGCTGGGAAGGCGGGTTCTCCAGCCCAGGTCCCTGTGGTCAGTCTCTGGAACAGGAGCTGGAGGGCAGAGGTCCCTGTTCAGACAGGGGTGCATCTCTCCAGGAATCAGTCTCCAGCAGCCTATTGAAGGCAAACCTGGGGAGATCAGCAGGACCTCCTAAGCCAAATGACATGACCGACAGCATGCAGGGGAAGAAGCCTCCATCCAATCACACTGGCGACCCTTTTCTCAGAGGCCTGGTCGATCCACAGGCTGCCTGCCAATCAATCAATCAATCACAGTGGCCAACGAGGAGGCACGATCCATGCCTGAAGGTGGCACTGGGCTGAGCACACAGCATCCCAGGCAGGCGGCTGACTCAGGTAGACCCCAGCCCTCAGGCCAGGGAATTCCTGACTAAAGCCTTGGGATGCTAGCTGTACGAAGGAGGAGCTGCTGCAGTCGCTAGGGGGTGCGAACCCTTCTTCCCTTTCCATATTAGGCAAAGGAGTCCAAATGTACATGACTCAGGTCTGCCGCCTTATTTACTCTGCAACCACCACCATCACATTGAAGGGATAGGGCTGAATAAAGCCAGGGGGCGTGGCCTTCTAATTTTAGCTGTGTTTGGTTTAGAGTAAGATGCAGATGATTCCCGCTGAAATTCCCGGCCCGCTTAAGGGCTGACTCACATCCACGCAATGTACAGTTGGCCCAGTAAAAGGAACGTGTCCTCATTGCGGAGAGGAGCATTTCTGTGTCATGGGCTGATTACTTCTGAGTCAGTTTGAGCAAAGGGGAGATTATGATGACGACGACGACGTGCAGGGGCAGGGCAAGCCAGGCCGGGCGTCCGCCAGCACAGGGATCCGTTTTAGCAACACCGTTGCAACTACAACCCTTCCATGCCGCTAAAGAAGCAATGCCACAGAGCTATGGGCCAGCAAGGGGCACTGCTAGCAAATGCTTTCAGGTCAGAAAGGCCCGCAATGAATTGCACTTCATCAGCCGTTGCTCTGAAAACGCATCGTTGCAAAAACGGCATATCCGCTTGTGTGTGTGGGGGGGGGGAGGAAACGTGCAGTGGCTGATGTTTGGGTAAGCTGAGAAAATAAACTGAGCAGTCAACAGGACACCACGTTTCTGCCAGCATGGAGAGAAAGAGAGAGTGGGCTACGCTGGAGGTGAGCAGACACCTTCTCCAGATGTTTCCTGCATGTGTTGGAGCTCAAACAAAGAGCCACCCCAAAGTATGCAGAGGTTCCTTGGCAGGGCTGGAGTCGCACTGCCTTCTCCCTCAAACTCCTGCGTCAGCCACGACGGCCAGGCGAGACGCGAAAATGCTGAGAGCGTGGCTCCAATTAGCTGCTTTAGGAAGCAGGTGTGCGTTCTGAGCCAAACAGGAATTGGTTTCTTAATTTTCCTCCCATCCCTGGAGCGACTTGGGGCATTTAATAGTCACTCGATCTGACAGACCCGCCCTCTGTCAAAAGGAAATTGCCATTCCTCCTCCACTCAAAGGCTTCTAGTGTTGAGGGTGACGCCACCAGAAATCCCTCCAACAGCTAAGGAAGAAGGAACAGGTAATCACGAAGGGTCCGGAGGAGTGTTGCTAGCAGCAAGAGAGCAAAGGGAAGGGCGGCTGGTGACTGTTCTTCCCCTCCTGAAGCTCCTGGTGTGGCACTCTGAACGCCTCCCGTCTGCCTGCTATGAATCCTTCCTTCCTGTGACTTGGGGGCACTTACAAAAAAAATCCCAGAATGAGTTTTTCAGAACAGGCAATCACCAAAAGACTCCCATGTAACAGGCCTCTCCCTTTCCTGCCTGCCCTGCCCTATCTCTTTGTCTCCCACACTGTCTAAATCTGGACTGTACGCTCCTCAGGGCAGGGACCTGGGTTTTTCCTCATGATGTTGCTCTCTGAAGTGCCATGTGCACTGAAGGCACCAAATAAGAATACTTATTTTGTATTGTTATTCACCGTTTAATTGGTAGAGAAATAAAGTAAAGCTTTTGCAAATGGATGAGGACCCTATGCCTGTCTTCCTTCCCCATGTCATTTTCCCATTGCAAATCACCCACCGAGCCTCTCATTTGCCACAAAAGGTGTCACTGCAACAAACGGCATTTTCGGGGGTAAACAGCAGCTTCACGGATATCAACTGATGCAATTATTACATTAACAAAGGGATGGTTTTGATGAGAGGACTTCTGAGGGACCATCCCCACATATGCTGGAGTTCTCTGATCTAGGAACACCCCGATGCAACCTCATTACAACTTGTGTGGTTGGTTTGCTGGCAAAATTGCACCACAGTGCAGCGTGCACAGCCCACAGTGTCAAGTCAGGGCAGTACACAGCAGCTCTCCCCTTCTCGTGCCAAGGAGGAGGGTACAGTATGTGATTGTTGTTGTGTCTCCTTTATCAGCCCCTGAACCAAGGAGACGTCAGACGTCAACCAAGGAGGGCCAGAATCGCTATTCTGAAGGCAGGAGGGGCACCTGGGAGCATGCTAAGTAAGTGCTGGGTGTGGCTGCATGCAGCTCAGAGGGAGGGAGGGAGACAACCCCTCACCTGTACCCTCCAAAGAGTGAAGCCAAAGTGCAAAAGGAAAAGAGAGAGACAGAGCACCTGTGCATCAAGGGAGCTGGCAGACAGCCCACAGCTCTTTCTGGCATGGCTACTGATCTCCTGATCAAGGCCAGCAGCAGCAGCTTGGTCCAAGGAGGAAGGTGCTGATATTCCGAGAGCAGCATGGGGGGGGGGGGAGAACACACACACACACACACACACACACACACACACACACACACACACACACACACACACTTCCTCAGAGACACCTGGCCTGGGCAAGGCAGGCAAGCCGTGGGATGTGTGCCCACATACAAGAAGAGACATTCAAGAGCCCTAGGAGGGTGGTGTCAATCCTGAAGACGAGCCCAACTGAGAGCAGGTCCCCGGGCTCTCCTCCCAACCCTCTGCCTCTCTTTTCAAGTGCATCTATTGATGGAAAGGAATCACACCAGGCTTGGGACTTTTTAAAAAAAAGTTCTCATCCTGACTTATAAAATAAAAAATACATATTATTCCTTTGTTTCCTTAAACATCACAAATAAGATTCATATTATACATCATACTCATATTATTATAAGAAGACGTTAATGCTACTACATCGAAACAATACACTTTTTATTTTGTATTGATGTTCTATCATTTTATTGCTTTTTATTGTGAGCCTCCTAGAGCACCCTGTATTTTAGGGAGAAAGACAGGAACACTGAAGGTGTTTTATTGAAGGCATGACTGAAGGCATGACCCCGCCCTGGGCAAACTGGATCTTCACCTCGAGGAAAAAGTGGTGTCGTCAAGGGGGGGCAGGGGGGCCAGGGCCCCATGGAGGAGGCGCGTTATGTGACACCTGGGGTGGGTGATGGCAGAAAGGGCCTCACACACTCCCAGGGGGATGTGGAATGCACGAAAGTCCCTTGGCACAGCCAATGACCTCATCATGCATGAAGGAGGCATTGTGGGTAATAACGCCCTGGAAAGCGCTTTCATTGGTAATCTCAAATGCCCAGGTCTTTTCTGTGGGCACAGTACACATGTGCAGTCATCCAGTGGAGAAAAACCAAGAGATGTCTGAGCCAGTGAAGCATTTTTCCTGTATCCAAGTCCATTAGAACCATGTGTCATTTTTAGCAAGCAGAGAAGGAACACAGCTATGTGAGCCTCATAGATATATGAATGAAAACATGTGGCCACATCGACTTTGATGCATCCACAACAATGATGGCTCAGGGGCTGGATTGATTCCCTCACACGGACCCCTTCCCACCCACCACAGATGACTGGCAAGGATCTGAGTGGTGTGCCATGCATGTGGCCCCAGCTGTTCAACAGAGTTTTTAAGCCTGTGACCACTGTGGGATTGGGGAGCCAGTCATTACTTTATCTACGGAGATTGTTCATTTGCCTGACAGGACTATGTGCAGTTCAAATGGTAGCGTGAAGAGTGATGTACAGCCTCTTTTCCAATATTAAGGGCAGTGTTCTTTCCAGGAGAGATGCTGCCACCCTGGCCCAGCCCATGCAGGGGCCACACTGCTGGCAACTGCCATCGAGGTGCTAACAAGGACCGGGAGGTGAGTGAGCCCTCCACTGGGCCAGAATGGGAGGTGAGTGAGCCATCCACCAGGTCGGGACAGGGAGAAGCTGACAGAAGTCCCTTTGGCTCTGCTATTGAACGGCTAGCTCAGTGGAGGCCTCCATGGATGACCAGAGCAGGTAATCTCTCCTGTGGTCAGAGGTGGCAACACAGTGCAGAGTTCCAGGCACCAGAGGACCATGCCTTGCTCGTGGGCTTCCTGGTTGGCCACTGCTGGGAACAGAACGCCAGGCTCAAAGTCCTGTGGCCTCAGTCAGTAGAGCACATCTTCTGCTTGTCTTTTGCTTTCCAATAAGAACACGTTAGCCTTAATCAGAGAACTCTGCAAGACGTTTGTCCGGGCTTCTTGAGTCCAGCGCTCACATGTGCAGTTGCACCAGATCTCCCAGAGCCTCCAATGGATGCGGATCATCCGGACCTGCCTACGAGGGAATTCCTTTCTCAGCCGTTTTCCCTTTCTTCCCTCTTGTAAGCCTTGCCTGTTCTCCCACGACCCCACAAGCAGATCGGATTCTCGGTGCCTCCAGAATTGCCTGAGAAGAACATGCAGCTCTCTGCTCATGGGTGAGTCACAGGATACAGCCAAATCACCTCCTGGAACAGCTGGCCAGATGCCACGTCCCATCCAGAAAGAGCGACAGTGCTCCAGACTGAAGCAGGAGCTGCAGCAGCTGATTGCTCAGCTGCGGAAGCCGAAAGGGGCCAAGCCCCAGGGCCACATGCTTGCTCGCCCTTGCCACTTGAGCCCTGTCGCCATCTATGCCACTGCAGCCCTTGCTCTGTGCTCTCCTGTGTAAAGCACTCCTTACACACAAGCATCGAGGAGAGGCTGCAGGAAGCCTTTCTCCCAGGAGGGCTGCTTCAGGTCACGCAGGGAAGGGGTTGGTGGCACAGGCTTTTCTTTCCCAGTTGCCCACAAGTGACCACTGTATCTTTTTTTTAATGTTATGTGACTCTTTGACACCAGTCAGCCAAAGAGACTTTTGGACCTCTTTGCACCTGATGCCCCAAGCCAGCCAATGTCCACCTCCTTCCTCCTTGGTCCCCCAGAAATGTCTGACTTGTGCAGATTTGTGCCATGGATCTCATGGGTTTTCACTCTCCCCTTGCTTGTCTTCCCACTTCTTATCAGCCTGGTTTCTATCTAATGCTGCCTGCCCAATGATCCACCTGTGTCAGGGCTCAGCACACCTGTTCTGAATAGCGCCATGGCTTGCTTTGCACATCCCCCCCTTGAAGGCTTGGCTAGGAGGCCTTCTCTGTTTGTTGAACTTCGAGGTGGGGGGTGCCAGACATCTGTGCCTAGGGCAGGAGAGGCTTTAGGGCCTGGCTGGCTTACTCAGCAAGCCTTACTGTCTCCATCCCAGAGGGGAGGATGGAACCAGAACCGTCACTACTGTTGCTGCAGGCAGGCAGAGGCTCTGTTTTCCCACCAGAACCCAGGAGCACTGCCAAGGCATGGCTTTCTAAAATTCTTGAGAAATGGAACTCAAACAGAGCTTCCACACAGCACTTGAATATCACACTGTTTACCCGGTTGTGCCTTTCCCACAACCAAGATTCTTTTATAATGTCTACTCACACAGAAGAGGGAGTATTCAGCAGAGGTCCTTTCCTGCAGTAATGGAAAGCCTTCTGCTTGCTGGTGCAGCCAGTTTTATTGCTTCCCTGTTTGGTGCATCTGAGGAATTTGAGCTGAAATGTTCCTTATTGAGTCACCTTTTGTTTCCTGCAGGGGGTGTGCGAGTGTCTTAAATTACTGGTTTCTTTCCATTGTTATTTTTTTCTTTCCATTACAGTGAAATAGCACTAAACCAGCAGCCACAACAAAGTGATAGACTGAGCTGAACCTGCAAACAGGAAGCTTTTCAACTGCAGGAACAGTTCCCATCCAAAGTGTCAATAGAGCTCTGCTGTCCACACTGGAGCAGCTGGTGCTGCAAGAGCCAAAAGAAAGAAAGAAAGAAAAAAGAAACTACCACAAATCAGGAAGGAAAAGAGACAGGAGAGAAACCACTAAAACACAGTCCAGTAGTGATGATATCATCTGGATTCTCTGGAAAAAAGAGAATGAGCCACCCTCATTGCCTGACCATTCAGCCACTGCTGATGAGATCTCCAGTGGTGCTCCTGCCCAGCTCTTGTTCATGTCCAGAAAACTTGTGCAGGAGACCTTCCCAGCCAATGGTGTTCCATAAATGGATGGTGTAGTGGTTTGGGAGTCGGACTTAGACCTGGAAGATCCAGGTTCAAATCCCCGATCAGCCATGAAGCTTCCTGGGTGACCTTGGGCCAGTCACTATCTCTCAGCCCCACCTACCTCACAGGGTTGTTGTGAGGACAAAAAGGAGGGGAGGAAATATGTACACCACTCTGAGCTCCTTGGAGGAAGGGTGGTATAAAAATGTGAAAAATAAATAAATAAATAAATACATAAATAAATGGCTGGGAGGGGAGTAGCATTTGGGCTTTCTGCCTCAGGCACCAGTCTGCCTTGGTGACAGCCTGCATCCTTTTGAGTTTTTCATTTTAAATAGAAAGAACGACGGAGCCCTTGATTTCACAAGAGCCGTTTCAGAGAGAGCAGCAGACAGTTGTAACATATACCTGACAACCTTCCTTGGGAGCCTAGCCTAACCTGAAATACAGGCTTTCGTGGCCAGAAAGGGGGGGGGGCCTTTGTGGTGGATGTTTTGTAACTGTCGCACCATGGGTGCTGCCTGCTGTTAACCTCTTCAGTTCCTCTTTCCTGTCTGATCCAAAACTCAACTTCCACATGTGAGGAACAGACTCTGCCTTGCCACAATCCCAGCCTAGCCCAATTCTCTTTGTTCTGGGTGGGCTGTGGCTTGACTTGCTCCAACTCCACAGATCATACGATGCTTGCAGGGGTCACACAGGTATTGAACCAGGGACTTTCATGGCTGAAGGGGGTCAGATTCCAGATTTCATCCAGGATTTGAACTTGAACTGGCAGGTGCAGCCTGAGACCCACCTCCACACTTCTGATTCTAGGGACTTCAACATTTATACCAGGTGTGGGTCAGGACTTCATGGCAACAATGGGGCTATACAGCTGTGGGGTACAAGCTCCACACCGGCAACAGGCCACCGGCTTGGCCTCTCAAGGGATTCTAGCCTCTGGGTAGACAACTAGTTCAGTGCTTGTCCTGCCCAGAGCCTGATGGGTCCTGATGGTTCGGGGGGGGGGGGGGCTTCTGACTGACATGGCTAGTGACTCTGCAGCAGCCCTGGTCAGACTCTGGAATAAGTCCGTTTACATCATTGCTCTCCCGCCAGCTAGGGTCAGAGCAGCTCCTCCAGGAGTCCAGGGCACCTGGGCCAATGAAGCATCTGAGATGATGACTGGAACACAAGTGGAGAAGAATTCAGGATGAATCCAACCAAACACAGGGCAGCTACCACCCATTTGCAGGTCTACTCTCCGGCAGCAATGGTAGCTCAGAAAAATGAGTTCTCCCACTAAGCCCCCCCCCCCGGACTCAAATGAGTTGTCCAACGATTGGTCAGTTGCCTGCACCCTTCTGGGGCAAGGGGCCTGGAGTGCCTGTCCTGTTCTGGCTGAGAGTCTGTGGGGAGCTCCACAAGGTCCAGGGAAACCAACAGACGGTCACGGCAGCAAGGAAGAGGGAGAAGACTGGGAAGCACAGCCAGACCGCAGTAGCTAGGAGAGCTCCAGCAAGGGTGAAAGACCAGTAGGGCCCCTCTCTGTCCTTCAGCAGAGACTGGTGGCTGTCAAGGGCCCCACCCCTTGCAGCAGCTGAACCGTGTTTGCAAGGCTCTTTGGGACAGAGAGTTTTGGGGGGTTGATGGGCTGTGGTCATGCCTCTGGGGGTCAAAGACTGGGAACGCTTCTTCCTTTGCCTCCGCATCAGCGGGGAGTTTTTACCCTTAGGACTCATGCCTGGAAGGGACTTTGTTACCAGACAAGGCCCTCTCAGAAGGGCTGTCACCTAAAGACCATCATGTGGGAGACAAGCATGTTATCAAGCAACGTAGGAATAAATGGCGTCAGGCAACGAGGTGCCATGATTTGTCACAACTCCCTGCTAGCGACGACATTGCCATTCCCTCTGGCAAGCCTTGAGTCTGCCTTGCCCGGTGGCCTGAGGGGAGCGAGGCAGGAATTTCGTTTGCAACACCCCCACCTCGCTTTTGCCACAGGAGAGAAAAACTACAAAGAGGGGCAGCCAAGGAAGTGACTTTCTGCCAATAGGCCAGTGGGCCTCAAGCGATGTGCCTTGTGCCCTATTATAAGGAATTCCAAGCCAGGCCCCCTCACTGTTGGAGTGAGCTGCTTTTCCTGTGGGTGGGGACCCCCTTCTTGCCTTGCTGCCCCCTCAGCTGCACAGGAACTGTGCCTAATCCACCCACCCCAGCATTCACACGCAGCCTGGACAGACTTGCCATTGCCTTCCTTGAGCTGCTGTCCGACTCCTACCCCTCATAGAGAACGATCCTGCCTCACTCAAAAGTGCTCGCTCTCTCTCTCTCTCTCTCTCTCTCTCTCTCTCTCTCTCTCAGCGCAATCCTATCCAACTTACACCACCAGTGTAACCAGTGGTGCAGCAAGAACGGGAGGCCCCAGAACGGAAAGGGGAATCAAATCCCCTCCAAAGGGGGATTCAAAGGGGATTTGAATCCCCTTTCCGTTCTGGGGTCTCCCGTTCTCACTGCACCACTGGTTACACTGGTGGTATAAGTTGGAAAGTTGGATAGGATTGCGCTCTGTGTGTGTGTGTGTGTGTGTGTGTGTGTGTGTGTGTGTGTGTGTGTGTGTGTGCGTGTGTCTATCTTCTATCAGATAGATATATCAGGAGCACGTCTGTTTCTCCTTAAGCAACAAAGAAGGATGCACTGGATAACTTTGAACCAGTTTATTTTTCCAGAGACTGGCTGCAAAAGGTCGAAAATAAGAAAGCATGCCTCAGCTATGCAATTCATAAATGTCCTGGGGCGAGGAAAGCCCCCCAGCCACTGCTGTTTAAAAAACTGGACATCTGCAAATGCCATCCTGAACACAGGCTAGAATGGGGAGCCTCATGTGTGTGTCTGCAGTGCCTTAGAGACAGGATACAGCACAGCACAGAGCTCCCTGGCAGGGCCAAGACCCCCGTCACTGGGATGAATTATAGCCCCATTGGCTTGGGGGGGGGGGGGAGGTTGTCTTTTGCTGCTTTCCAGAGGCGCAGAGGTGAAAGAGCTGGAATTGGCCTCTCCTGCCTCTGCTCAGCAGCCCTGGAAAGAAACCTCCCACCGTTCTCGAAAGCTGTAGAGAGGAAGGGGCGCTAAACCATGACATGTCCCGTGTGGGAGGAGGGCCCTGCTGGATGCCTCCCCAGGTGAGAAAAGCCCACCTGGAGCTGGGAACTTGCTGCCTCTTGAACGGCGAGTAGGCGGGGGTGGTGGGGAAGAGAGAGTGAGCTCACCTCAGGAATGGAGGGGGCAAGCGCTGAGCCAGTGCTGCAGCCCCCCCCCCCCCCGGGAAGCGGCTAGAGGTCCAGGGAAGGCTCAAGAAGGGCACTTTGCTTAGAGGCTTTTCTGCATGGGCCAAATGATACGATGTAGGAGGAGCCGACTCAGGGGTCCCTTGAGGTTGCTGCTGCAGGCAAAGGGGGCTGGAACCTTCTCCGTGCTCATCATTTTTCCATTCAAACTGCTTTTCCACCCATGGAGGAAAAAGAGATAGGGTCAGTGGGCCATTTTTTCCAGCAGGGAGAAAAACAGCTTGGGCCTCCGGTAGGCTAAGAGGCAGGAAGTGAAGAGGCAGGAAAAGAGGCAGGCTAAGAGGCAGGAAGTGAACGGAAGAGCTCTTCTCTGGGCTCTGAGAAGGCCTGAAGGAACCCTTTGGAAACCCTGTCCTACATGTGGGCACAATATTTCTGGGGGTCCTGGCTACATCAGGCTCCCAGAGGGCCCCACACTTGCCCTGACGGTGCATTGGGCACTGGTACTGAGCAGGGCTTGGGGGCGGCCTGGCCAGGTGGCCCTGCCCTGAAGGGCATAGGCCCTTGGCCAGAGCCCGGCCTGACCACCCTGTGTTTGGAAGAGAACTTGCTGCTGCAGCAGCTGCAGCACCAGAGTCTGTCCCTGCATGCCCAGAAATGCATCCAAGCATGTTGTATCCACATGCGCTTGCCTTGCAGCAGCCAGTATGATCATCCACGTGTTGCTGAGTCCAAGCAAGGAAGGAGTGTCTTGCTTCTACAAAGACACCAACAGTAGGAGAACCATCACTTATGGCTGCAGCAGCAGGGCAAGACTGGCACCTCCTTCTACTGTACAAATAGCAGGGTGCATGCTGTTGCTTTGGGGGGGGGGACTAATTCTGGTGTTGCAGACACCTCTCTGGAACTCCTGGCTCCCCCTGCTCAGCTTGGGTATGTTTAAATAATCAGATGATGTTACAAAAACACACCTATGATGAGCCTCCAGTGCTCTTCCTCAGAAGGAAAAAGGGCTTCCTACCCCTGGAAAGAGGGAGCACCACAGCCTGGGCTACAAGGCCACCACCGAATGCCTAAGAAGCAAGAAGAGCGTTTTCAGCAAAGACAACACGGAATGGGGGGGGGGGGCTGCCACAACAAGACCTAGTTGGTGCTTGCTTATCTCCTTGCTCCTGTAACTGTTCGGAGGAAGGTCTCCCCTCAAGGGGGGGGGAGCAGCAGTGTGTGATTTCCCACGCACGAATGTGTTAAGAGACGAAAAGGGGGGTGGGAGGGTTGGAAGACAGCCTGCTAAAGCAGTTAAGTGAGGCTCAGTTCTTTGCAAAGATGATGATGGATTTGCTCCCTGGGAAGCGATTAGGCTTGTAGAACATTTACAGTGTGTGGGAGACGGAGCGGAGACACCGTGTCCAGCTGACTTCCTCCTGCAGGAGGCTTCCGGGCTTCCTCCCGGACTCAGCCATGCGGTTTTGCTGTTGCCCTCTAGTCTGAGTCAGCAATCCAACACACACACACACACACACACACACACACACACACACACACACACACACACACACACACACACACACACACACACACACACACACACACACACACACACACACACACACACACACACACACACACACCTTGGGTTTGGCTGCACATGATTCGTGGACGATGGTGGGCCCAAACTACTATTACCAGCAACTATTTCTGACATCTCTCTCTCGCCCTTCCTCCAAGATGCTCACTCATGGCAGCATATGTGGTTCTGCCCCTCACTCTTATTCCCACAAGAGGGAATCCACAGCTCTGCTTACCTGCCAGTTCCACAGCTCCTGCTCCTAAGCTTCCTTCCTGCCCTCCTTCAACCCACACACAGCAGGGCTTGAGGCCGCTGCCACTCAGTCTCAGGCACCTTCTGGCCTTGGTTCCAAGCCTCGGATAAACCCGTAAATTCCAAAGGTCAGTGGAGACCTTGCAGAAACCACCCGCACTCTGTAGTCTCCTTGGCCTGGGCCCACTCAGGGCTGAAACGTCACTTTGAGAAGGGCTTTGTTCTAAATGCACAATATTAGAAGAATTCAGAGATACCTTCGCTGGAAGATTGGTGGCTGAAAGTTTTGGATTATGCTGAAATGGATAAACTTACAATTTTAATTAAGGAAAAGTCAGTTAACCTTTTTGTAAATAATTGGAAACCATTTATTGATTATTATTTTTTAGAGAGAGAGAAGAATGATGTGATGATATGCGGATTTAATGAATAGAACGTTGGTGATATTTTAGCTTAGTTGGATTATGTGTAGAAAATAGTGAATAGTATGCTAGTAGGATGTATTGCTTCGCGCTTGCTATAACCTTAAGAAATATACCAAGAGTTCTGAAGGAACTGGTTCTTGCAAACTGGTTGAAGACCAGGATACAGCGAGTGGGAGTCAATGGGCAATTTTCACAATGGCGAGAGGTGAAAAGCAGTGTGCCCCAAGGATCGGTCTTGGGACCGGTGCTTTTCAACTTGTTCATAAATGATCTGGAGTTGGGGATAAGCAGTGAGGTGGCCAAGTTTGCGAATGATACTAAACTTTTCTGGGTGGTGAAGACCAGCAGGGATTGTGAAGAGCTCCAGAAGGATCTCTCCAAGCTGGGAGAATGGGCAGCAAAATGGCAGATGCGCTTCAATGTTAGTAAGTGTAAAATTCCGTGACAAAAATTGAGTGGAGGGAGAGTTAGAACGGACAAAAGAAAATATTTCTTCACCCAGCGTGTAATTCATCTGTGGAACTCCTTGCCACAGGATGTGGTGATGGCACCTGGCCTTGATGCCTTCAAAAGGGGTTTGGATAAATTCATGGAGGAAAAGACCATCACAGGGTACAAGCCATAAGCAACCTCCTGGTTTTGGAAGTGGGTTTTCTCTGTGCCAGGTGCAGGGGAGTGACAACAGGAAACAGGTTATCTTGTTGACTGTGTGCTCTCGGAATCATCTGGTGGGGCCACTGTGAGATACAGGAAGCTGGACTAGATGGGCCTTTGGCCTGATCCAGCAAGGCTCTTCTTATGTTCTTATGTTCTTGTACAAGAAGGGCTTTGTAAACAGCTTGGAAGCCCGTCTCCCTCCTGGAGCTGGGAGAATTGTCCCTGGGCCTCTCTGCAGCGTCCACCGAGAACAACTGGCTTTCCACAACAACTTCCCAGGCAGCTCTGGGAGGCTGAGGAGGGACACCGAGGAGGGACACCAAAAGGCCAGCAAAACACTGACCCCTGCAATTGCAATTAATTCAGCCAAAAAATTATTTTTAGAGTTTATTGGACACCACAACTCATAATAAGGGGTTCACCAAAAAATCCAATTGTTGGCATTGGGGTGTACCTGAAGCATCATTTAAGCACATGATGTGGTCTTGCATAGCAATACAGCAAATAACCTCTTCCCAAAAGGATTGCATTTATTCTGTACGATAACAAACATTGACATTTGTAGATGCTTATGTTCTTTTGAATTATCTACCTATTTCATGGAAGCTATCTGCAGGACAGCAGAAATGGACTCTTTGTGCCTTTACTGTAGCTATAAGACTTATATTGCGGGGACACACACACACACACACACACACACACACACACACACACACACACACACACACACACACACACACACACACACACACACACACACACACATGGTCTCCCTGGCTCAGACAAGAGCTGGCCAGGCAGAGGCCACTAGGAGTCTTGCAAGGAGAGGCACGAGGGCCTTGTTGCCTGGCCTCTGCAGGAGGGGGGGGGACTCCACTCCTATTCGTAAGCTTCGCGTTCATCACCTGACTGAAGAATGTTCCTACAGCTAGACCAACCCCAGGTGGGGTCATTCAGTCCAGCCTCCTGCTTCCCCAATGGCCAACCAGATGCCTTTTGGAAGCTGACGAGCAGGAGCAGGGCGGGAAGGCAGCAGCCCCCCTCCCCCACTGTTGTAATCCCCTCCCCAACTGGTATTCTGCCTCTGAACCTGAAGGTTTCATAGAGATATCGTAACAGCTGTTGAGAGCCTTATCCCCCCTGAAAGTGGCTCAGACACCTGGGCCAGTGGCCCTCAAATGCCATCAGTTCAATTGTGTTGCTAGTCCATGTTTAGGGCCACCAAAGCGAGTGTGGCACCATGATGAGGCTGCGAATTCCACAAGTTAATGTTAACTTCCCATGAAACAAGAACTCCCTTTTGTTTGTCCTGCACACTCAGCTAATCAGTTTCACCGGATGACCGTCCCCCGCTCTTGCTGTGAGAGAAAGAAATAAGTCCCTTCTCTCCCAGGCGCTCCCCAGCACTTGCCTATGTTTTTTTATCATGCTTCGCCCTCCTTCACTGGTCATCCTGTTCTCAGGCTAGGAAGCCACAACTTCCTTTATAACCGGACGATAAGCTGAATTTGTACAGCTTTCTCCATGCACCAAGACAGCCATTCATGCACACACACACACACAACAAGCAGCACCCGGTCTGCTAGCGGGGGTGGAGAGAGAGGAAGCTTGATCTGAGATTGTGCACTCACAGGGATCTGGAACTGTGAAGCCAACTGGCTAAATCTTCTCTCCAGAACCAGCACACATTTTGCGCCTCTGATATGAGAGACCAGCTTTTGTGCTGATGGAGGGGAGGAAGCGGTGCACAAACAGGCTGGCTCCCCCGGGAACTGCATGATCTGCACCTGCTCCTTGCACACAGCCAAAGATATCCACTGAGGGTCTTTCCCAGAGGCAAGAGGAGGTGCGGAGGGGGGGGGGTTGTGCCATCCTCCATGGTTACTGGTCAGCAGCTCCCCCCCAAGACATGGTTGACTGGGGAGAGGGCTTGGGTTGTACCCCAAATCCCCAGCCCAATCCTAATATTCCTGGGGTGCCCTGTGCTTTCATACTGATGCCACAGCACAGCTGAACAAGCATTTCCAGGCAGGGCTGGCCAAAGACCCCTGACGCCCAAAGGGGTATTAGCCCCTCCCCATACCCAGCAGCACATCAGCTGACTCTGCTGCTGCTGCTGCTCCTTTAAGAAGAAACGGAGGAAAGGAGCAGAAGAGGACATGTGGAGGAGAGGAAAGGGATGAGCTAGTGTTGGCACTTCCACTCCATTCCCCTCTTCCAACCCAGGGAGCAGGAGGAGAAGCAACAGAGGCGGGGGGGGGGGGCTCCCAATCTGCTGCCTGAGGCAACCACTTTAAGACGGCCTTAATTTGGTTGCCAGCCCTGTTTCCATGGAGCAAATATGCAGGTCTACCCAGCCCCCCTGGCCCTGTACATCCTCCCTTTCACCTCCTCCATGAGCTGCTCAGTGCATAGGACCCCCTACCACTGGCCTACACCTCGCCAGTGGGGCTGGATCAGGCCCATCATTACCGATTTGGTTAATCGCATTTCTATAGCGTCATCCGTGCACCATGCAGAGCAACAGAAACAAAGCAGGGCAGGTCTCCATTCCTGGAAATCGCCTCCAGTCCACACACCGATAGCGTAGGAGACAACAGAGGGTGGGAAGGCAAGCGGAAGGGGGGAAGGAGGCAAACATAAGAGCAAATGCATTTGTGGCAGGAGTCCAAAAAGAAACCCAGAGGCCAGGTATTCACACACCTTGATGCGCCACTCATGACTCAGCGCTGTGTATTTTTAGGTTTCCAGGTCATCTCTACGTGCAGCTTGTCCAAACACAGACCTGGCAGATGTGTGTGCTGCATGGTGGAGGAGGAAGTGGCATGTGCAAACCAATCACAGATGATTGGAATCGGTTTTGGAAGCAACTTGAAAGACCCAGAAACTGGGTTATTGCCTCTCGCTCCTTTGATCCGGAGCCATTGCACCATGAACACCCCACAGAGAGCGCCGTTCCTGACTCACCGTTGCGCAGTCAGCAGAGATCAGTTCCAGATGTGGGGGTGTCACACATTTACACAACCAAGTGAGTCTCCTGGAACAAGAAGGTCATGAGGAACAGGAGGAGGAAGACCAGTGGGCACAGAGTAGCTTTGTTGTGCTGCCTTGCGGGAGGGTGTTGAGAGCCTCAGTCAACCTGCCAAGCAACAACAAACTCCAATGAGCTGGTGCCATCTTAGGAAGGCCAATTCCATTCCATCCCCTCTGGATAGGACCAGAACAAGTCACTCCCACCAGCCCTCCAGAGAGAGCAATGGACCACAGAGGCCGAAGGAGGGCGCGGCTGCAATTGTGAGACAAACCAAGCTGAGGTGGTGTCACAGCTTCCCCGTGGAAGGAGTCTGCTTTACATGTACAAGGCCACAGGTTCAAGCCCCACCATTACCCCGGGAAAGCCACTGCCGTCAGCATAGTCCACACTGAACTAGACAGTCAAGGGTCTGACTCAGGAAAAAGTCACTTCCTCCGTACCCCCCAAAGACTCCTGGGAATTGTCAGCCAGCAAGGACATTGGGGAGACTTTGTTGGAGACCCTAGTCCTAGGTTTTGCTACCCAGGGCCCAGGACCACCTTTCTGGATCAGCACTGAACACAGACTTGGCCCTGCACACATGCACCCCCAGACACAAGACGTGCCTCCATTAAGGAAGGGTGGGCCACCTCCTTGCATCAGTCAAAGATCTGCCTGTCAGACAGAGATCAGGGATGAGCAATGGGGATCACCAACTGGTGACATGATCTCTTGCTGCTTTGTTCTCTTCCGCTGTAAAGTCCAGAACCCCCCCCCCCATCCCCAGTTTGTCACCAAAGCCACAATCATTCTTGCAGCTATTTCCCAGGCAAAATCATCACCATAACTGGGAAAACCGGCCCAGAACACTGACACCATTTCCACAGGCCTCTGCTGAAACAATGTCTTCTTTAAAAAACATACACACACACCACAATGTATTACAGAGATGATTAACTTAGCACTGCCTGACAGTGTCACCAGCAATGGCCAACAATCATCACCATGCTGACCTTGTTCGGAGACCAGGCTTGTGGAATCTCCTCCTGCAATCAACTCCACTAGTTTTTGTTTTTGAAAAACATTCCTGCACTCATCTATATGTCTTGCCTACTGAGGACTTCACCATGCATCTGATAAAGTGAACTGTAGTGCACAAAGCATAGAATGTGTGAGTTGGAAGGGATCTTGGAGGTTATCTAGCCCAGCCCCGGAGGCGACTCCTACAGAATCCCTGACAGGGGGCCATCCAGCCTCTGCTAGGAAACTTCCATCGAGGGAGAGTCCACAACTGCACAAGGAAGACTTTTCCAGAGCCAGGAGGCTCTTGTGGTGAGGAAAATCCTTCTTCATGTCCAGCCTACATCTCCTTCCCTGTATTTCAACCCACTGGTTCTAGTCCTGCCCACAGGAGCCACAGAGAGCAAGCCCTCCCTTCTTTTGTGTCGCAGCCCATCAGATACTTGGAGACGGCACGGCTCTCATGTCTCCTCTTCTCCAGGCAAACCATCTCCCGCTCTCTTAACTGCTCCTCGTAGGACTCGGTTTTCAAACCCTTCACCATCCCAGCTGCCCTCATCCAAACCCACTCCAAGTTATCCATGTCCTTCCCATACAGTGCATGCAATGCCAAGACTAGATGCAAAATTCCAAGTAGTGAGATCTGACTAGTGCAGTACGGAGCGAACTATGGCTTCTCACGCTGAAATAAACTGGTTAGGCATTCAGGTGCCACAAGACTCTTGGTTATCCCAGCGTTGCATCACTCCAGACTGCGTGGGGAAGGCGAGACAGCATGACAGAATACTCCCCCAAATTTAAACACACACACACACACACACACACACACACACACACACGAGCACGACCTCCCTACACAAAGAAAACTGTCAGTCAAATGACGAATTTCAGCTGCCTCTAGAGACTGTGATCCTGACAGGAATTCTGGAATAGCATCCAATCTGGAGAAGTCCACACACATTCGTCATCAGTGATTCCACACAAATTGCACCAACTTTGTCTGACTGTCAATTTCTTACTTCCTTTCCTTAAGTGAAAAATAATTTATTTTAGGAAAAACTGTCACGATGACTAACATTTTCTTATTAATTCATGTTAATCATTTTCTGAAATATGGAGACTGCCATTCATGTGATTAGTTCCAAATGTCACTAATATGTTCACAGGTGTCAGCGTAGCTACTATCTTTTCAAACCGGTGAACTTTAAAAGAGTTTGTTGCCTTCTCTGTTCTCTGCTCCCCGCCTTCTTCCAAGGTATATGAGAGGTTCTCAACCCCTTCCTGGCCAAGTACCACATCTGGCGCCCCTCTCCTGCTGCATACCACTAGATGTGACTGGCAATGACACCATCGCCAGTTACTTCCAGGTTTTCAGGGTTTTAGAGGCCAGAAAACGCAGTCGTAGGGATGCTGCCCTACTGGGGGCGGCAGGTCGATATGATGCCCCCCCGGCGAAGCCCCGCCCCCGCCACGTGACATCACCCGGAAGCCATACCCCGGGTGACGCCATGCGGCATCTGAAGGGCTGAAAACGGCCCCAGGGGGTGGAGGGCAGGTGGAAAACTCCCTCCCTGACCTCCAGGAGCCTCAAGGCTGATCTACACGACAGCGTCGCGGAGCGTTTTTGTAATCCGGCGGAGCCGCCGGACCTCCGCCCCACTGCCGCGTACTCCAAGTCGAGTGCTCTATTTTTTAGGGGGCGTACGGCAGAGCTTAGAGGTGGCTCGCGGAGCTGCTGCAGCCTACCAATCACAGAGGGGGGGGGAAGAGTTTAACCAATCACAACTGCGCTTTCTTAGGAAGGCGGGACAACATGAGGGGTAACAGGCTTGAAGACACTCCCCCCGCTTCCAGCGCGGAGGCGCCAGGCAGAGGCGACGGCGGAGCCGCAACGCTGTCGTGTAGATCAGCCTTCAGAGTGATGAGCCCACTGCCCCCCTCTCCCGCCCTGCCATCGAACGCGAGTCACAACCGCATTCCGCTGCCCGGCCATCCTCCTCTGCTTGGGCTTGGTGGGCCGTTTCTGACTGGGCCGGGCTGCGGAGCTTCAGGCACCGCCACACGCACACGAAGAATGTTGCCCAGACCCCAGCCCCACCTGGCCCAGTCAGAAGCAGCCTGCCAAGCCCGAGCAGAGGACGACGGCCGAGAGGTGGTGGGGGGAGAGAGGGGCAGGCAGCGGGCCCTGCGCGTCACTCCTGGCAGCCCGCCTACACCCTAGCAACGGCATCGGCAGCAACAGGAGCCTTGGCAGCGGTGCTGTAGGGCTCACTGTCACTACCGAGGCGGGGGGCGGGCCCGGGGTGATTTTGCTGCCCCCCGGGGCATGCTGCCCCAGGGCGGACCACCCCCGCCCCCCCATTACCACGTCACTGTCTGGGGGTGGTGGTGGAAGGTCCCTTATCAGCATTCCCAAGAGACTTGGCCAAAGGCAGGAGTCTCTCGGGAGCGAAAACGTCCCGCTGAAAGCACTGCGTTGGAGCGGGGTTCCAGTAGTCCGGCAGTCTGAGTACCACCAGCAGTCAGTCAAAGTACCACTGGTGGTACTAGTACGACTGGTTGAGAACCCCTGTGATCGTAGAATAATGTTTTTAAACCCATTATAAGTACATCAACCACATTTTTTTAAAAAAATCACCACCTGTGTTCTGGGAGATGGGATAGGGTGTAGCTCTTCTCTCCAAGAGGCTAGCTTTCTCTGCGCAGGGAGCTTTATAACGTGCATGGGGTGGTCAACATCTTGATGATGCCTGTTCATCAAGGGCGCCAGCGACAGGCTGGGACCAGCCTGTGGAGCAAGGGTGGCTGCGGAGTTTTGGAGCTGGGGGACTGTGTCTCATGGCCAGGCCAAGGCTTCTGTCTGGGGCCTCAGGCGGCATGCCACAGGCAGCCCCCTCACCTGGTGCTGTGGCGCCTCCGCTCCTTGGCGCTTCCGCTTGGCTGCCCTTTCCCAGTCTGGGGAGGTGGGCCCCGCTTCAGTAGGCCTCACGGAGGGGCCAGGCCGGAGGGGCTGCGCGCCTTTCCCCGTCCGCCCCAGTCGCCTCTCGGGGCACAGGAGCTGCGACGACCTCCAGAGACAACGCCGTGGCTGAGGCGGCTCTGCAGGGCCCGCCAAGGCTGCCTGGACTGGCGCGCGAAGCGAGCCCACGGTCACGAGCCGAGCACCTGCTGGGCGCGGGAGAACCTCGCCTGGGACCTCCCCTTGCAGCAGCGGAAGACCCCTGCCATGCGCCCTTGTCAGGGGTCGGGGAGAGGGAGGGAGCAGAATGCGGGCGGGCGGCGGCAGCGGCTACTTCAGCGATGATGATTGTGCCTCTCACGCCCTTCTGGGCTGTCGCGAGGCAGAGCTCAGCTCTCCTTTTTTCGGACACGGGCTCCTGCGGCGGTGTTGAGGGCAGGTGAGAGACCTGCGTGTTGTGCGCCAAGGTGTTGCACAGCCTGTAGTAGTGGAAACTGGAAAGTGCTGGCATTGGCGGCTAGGAAGTTGTTGCTTCCTGAAATGCTCCTCGATGGCTTTGAACCTGGGGGCTGCCAGCTGTCCGAAACCCAGCCTGCCTGGGTAGGGGCTGGAGAGAGGAATCAGTGGGGTAGTGGGGATGGAACCAACCAGTCCAACAGACAGAAGGCTCTATTTTTGCAGCTGGCTGGCTGGCTGGCAAGAAGGTAGCTTGGTGAGGGGATTGGAGTGCATGCTGTTTGCTCTGTGGTCCCTGACACAGTTTCACAGGCTAAGGCTTGCATGCGCACACACCCTTCCCCCTAGATACACAATTAATTTAGACCCCACTTTTAAATTAGAAATATAAAGCAGATTGCAAAAGTTTGTAGTTTGTATTTGTAGTTAAGCATATATAAGAATGCCATGAATTTCCAGTCCCCACGGGACTGATTTGTTCTCCGCTGCCCCAGAGAGTAGAACTAGATCTAATGGGCTCAAGCTGCAGGAGGGGAGTTTCCAGGTGAATGTGAGGAGAAATGTCATCACTAACAATGGCTCAAGAATGGAGCCAATTGCTACGGAAGGTGGTGGTTCTCCCTCACTGAAGGTCTTCAAGCAGAGGCTTGACAGGCACCTTTTGGGGATCCTCTAGAGAAGATTTTCCTGCTTCAAACAGCCACTAGACTGGACTAGATGGCCTTGAGGGGACCTTCCAGCTCTTTGATTCTGTGTGAACTGATCAAGAAAATGAGGGCACATGAAACTGTGTCTTAGTGTTTTATTTATGGAGGAAAATTCTTTCAAAACTACAAACACAACGAAAACCCCATCTTAGACCATCAGCAAAATAAAACCAGGTGGTTGTCAGTGTGCTGATGTAGATACTGTAAAAAGATGTTTCTGGGAAGCGGAAATAGAGAATCAGACAGGCACCGATTCAGAGAATGCAAAAAGGGGGTATCAAATTAGGATCACGAACAACATTTGCAGGGCACAAACGTAAATGTTCTTTATTTTACAGTTTGAGAAGCTGCCTCAGTGTGGGTCAAATGGTATGAAAGGAAACCAGGTAAGCAAAGATGTTCTGTTTTTTTTTTCTACTGAAGTGCTGAGCCGCTGCCTAACTTGCCGCACACACCCAGTGCCTGGAAAGTCCCACTCTTTCCTGTACACATCATCAGCAAGGAAACTCCGTTTTCTGACCTGCACAGATTTATCTTCTTTGACCAAAAAGGATCACTCTCTTGCACTCCAGAGTAGAGCAATTGGAAAAGGCTGAGAAGCGTCACAGCTTAGTCCAAACCCCCGTTGCAGGGGAGATATAGCAAGGGGGGGGGGGGAGAAGTCTGCCTTTGAGCTCCTGCTTGTGGGCTTCCCATTGGGGCAGCTAGTGCTAGATGGGCCCCCTTGGGTCTGACGCCCATCCAGGGTCTGACCCATCCAGGGAACGCTCTTGCATTCGCCCATGTGTGCCTCTTGGCAAAGAGACGTGCCCGTGAACCAGAGAACGGTGTGCCTCGCAACGACCAGTCAACACATCTTTGGATGCCCGCCCAGCCAGACCTCCCTCTTGTTTTGTCTCATAACTGGATTCAGGAAATGTGCTGCCGAGCCACCTCTTCTTAGCAGGAAGGTCATTCTAAGGACAGCTCTGTCTGCCTGTCTACCTATGTATGACATTTTCTTTCAAAAAATCTTGCCCTCCCGCCTTTTTAATAAAAGAAAATAAATGTTTTATTTATCTCCATTAATTTTAGACTCCACTTTTAAATTAGAAATATAAAGCAGATTGCAAAAGTAGCCGCCTTGATTGTCCTGTCGGGAGAAAGGTGGGGTAAAAATTCTTTAAATAAATAAATAAATAAATTAAATAAATGAAAAGTTAATACATAATGAAAGCAGAATTTTTTCTTTAAATCTACTTTTTTTTTCTTAAGCAGCAATTGAAAACAGAATAGAGCTTGGCACGAAAAGCCTTCTGGATCCATCTGCAGGGAGAGAGGGAGCCAAGCTGATCTCCATCCATGGGAAGGGAATTCCAGAGCTGTGGTGACTCGACCCCATATCTGAAACTTGTCAGACCAATTCCTGTTAATGGTGGGCAGGAACAAGTCATCCTCTTACCCTTGGGTTTGGAGAAGGGGACCTTGTTCTGAATGATAATCAGTTGGACCAGTTCAGGGCTCTTTGGGGGAGACCACTCCAGTTCAGCCAGTATCTGCCCTCCTTCACGTGTGTGCTCATCTCCAGCTGGGGTTGGGTTCCAGCAGCCCCAAAGAAAGACTGGAGCGTGACTAGGCCCTTGGCTCTTGCTTGAAGGAGGTGGCAGGCCCTCAACCTGCGGTTGCCGCCAGATCACAAAAGCCAACAAGCCTCCCCCTCTCCAGCAGTCTGTCCCGATCCCATGGCCAAACAGTGGAAGGCAGAGAGGCCAGCTCTGGCAGAAACCAGAGCATGAGCAGTGGGTTGCTCACCGAGGAAATGAGTGCAGACTGTGCATCATGAGGAAGGCGCAGATGTGATGAGGTCACTGGGGCAGGCTTTACCTTTTCCCTGCACTTGAGGAGCTGGCTTTGCCCAGGGCCTGTGCAGCTGTTACCCATGTGCTGCTCAGGAACCAGATGATTCTCCCCCAGCAACTGCGCCCATTGCTGGAAACAAAGGAAGCAGGGGAAAGGAGGGGGGCTGGCACTCCAAAGCAATGGGGAGGGGGAAAGAGGGGGAGACAAACTCCAGAGGGCCCAAGTGGTCTGTCTCATGAGATTCACGAGGGTCCTCACAGCCAGCGGTGCCGTTGCCATATTTTGTGGACATACAAATGCTCTCCCTGGAGAAGGTGAGTCATCCTGAGACATGTGGGGCTTATTGCAGGGATGATATCCGGACAGGAAGCGCCCGTGGTTGCAAGGGAATTTTTCTCCCCCTTGTTTTCCCTTTGGGAACAAAGGAGGAGCCATTTCTACCCCTGGGGGGAGGAGCAAACTCCCAAACCTGAGCCTCACCCCTGGAACTGGTGCCACATGTGACACATGTCAAGCCCAGTGGTGGGATTCTCTCTGGAGTGCGAGGAGAAGGAGGAGGATGGTGGTGGATCTTGCAAGGGCAGCGCACTGCTGCAGGGAGTTCGCTTCTCACTGCTCAGGTAAACTGCTCCTGCTTGGAGGGTTTTGCACAGAAGGCATGCTGGATGCTGGTGAGAGTCATGTGTCTCTTGATTTCCTCCACCTCCCTCCCCAGTAGCATTCAGAGACCGAGGGTGCTGCTGTCCTGTGTTAGGCTGCACTCGGCACATGAGAAGCTACTCTGTCTGCCCTCACTAAGCCTCAAAAGTCTCTTCATCTAGTGTTCTGAAAATACAGTTAATCATTCCATACTGAGAAGAAAAGTGACACATTCAGCATTCTTAAGGCCCAAGGCAGGACACACACACACACCCATTACACCACTGCCTGGAAAGCATCTTCTTCCCTGCACCCCAACCACTGTGCTGAGCAGGGCCCATGAGAGGGGGGTAAAGGGGGTAAATTGTACTCGGGTCCAGGGTCAAAAAGTGGGCCCAGGAGCCAAAGGAGGGCCCCCAGAAATTTCATGGGCTCTCAGCTGGTCTCATGGAGAGTAAAAGACGAAGGCCAGGCCAACCAGGAGGCCAGGTCTACCAAGCAGGTAGATCTGGGTGCCGCTTTGGGAAGCCTGGTAGACCTGGGCTCCAGAGACTTTTTGGGCCGTTGCTGTCTTCCCTCTGCCCCATTTTGCCCCCCTATCTCTTTGAGAAGGGACCCAAAAGAAATTTTGTACCCCCCTGATAACATTCCTCTCAGAGGCCCTGGTACCGAGTTACTGGCAAAATGGGACTAGATCCCTCCTCCCTCCCCTACTGGCATCCACACCTATCACCCCTTGGCTGGTGGTGATGGACCGGACCCTCACCCCCCTTATCATCTTCACATGTATTGCCCAAGTTGAGGAGCAACTTCAGGAAGCTCTGCCCAAGCCCCCCCCCCCCCCCAGTCCTCCTGGAGTATGCAAAAAATGAATCAGGCCCTAAGGAGAAGACAGATCGCTCAGAGGAAGTGCTTGTTGAATGGCCTTGGAAGGCTGATGGCTGCCTGATACTGGACACACCCTGACCGGCAGGGCGGTGGCTGTGAGGAACACTTTGGTGGTTGGAATGTAGTTCCTGGGGAGGAGAGGGACTCCCTCCCCCTCCCCCCCCGCATGGTCCTTACTTGAGCAGTTAAAAGACTGCCTGCCCCCCTCCTCCGAAGGGCCCTGCTGTTTGCACAGGGAGTTGGGAGCCAACAGCAGGAGCTTCCTCCTCTCGGAATGGGGCAGTTAGGAAGGGCTGCTTTGGGGTCAGTCCCTGTTTTGCTATGAAGGAAAAAGGTTGCTGTGTCTGAGGCGGCTGTCTGCCCCTGCGGGCTCCAGTTGCTTTGCTGGAGAGAGTCGGTGTGTGTAAGGAAAGGGAAGGAACTGAGGGCATTCAGAAGGGTCAGTGTCGGGTCTGCAGAAGTGCCTTCCCACCTTGGAAAAGCAGTGACACCAACAACCAGAGAAAGACCTCAGATTTTGGTGACAGATAACCGTGGGGGGGGGGGGGGGGAGAAATAGAACAGGATGCCAAGCAAGACCAGAAAGAAACAGCATGTGAGGAGGGGGGGACACTGACTTCTCCCTGGCTGTTTGAGACACAGGAAGTGGCCCTTCCACCGAGTCACAGCCTGGCTTCATCTTCTAGCCCACTTAGGGACAGGATGAAGCTGTGCTCCAGGGCTTCAAGCAGCGAGGGGTCTTGCTCAGCCCCGTGGCAGCTGAATCCACATGCAAGCAGAGGCTCTGCATTCCCACCCTCCACAGACGAGACTTCCGCCCTCCCTCGGGGTGCTGGGCCTGGTATGGGGAGCTCCAAAGCACATGCTGAGGCCCGCAGATGTGGGGGTCCTGGTCCCCTCCCCTTGCTTCCATGTTGATGTGCAAGTCAAGTTCCTGGTGGAAAGAGACGTCTTCCCGGGGCCAGGAAGATGAGCTAAGGTAGTGCTTCTCAAAGGATCTGATGTGGTGGGCCTGCAACTGTTTCTTCCAATGTGCCTGGGACCTGTGCCTTATTGTTATTGTTACTATTGTTTCTTTTCTGGAAATTTGCTAGGGTCCAGCACCTGTCTTTGGACTACTACTTTGAGTAGCACTGATCCAAGGGGGGGGGGGGGGAAGAGAGAAATCCAAGCAAGGGTCCTCCTTGATTGTTCATTGCAGACTGAACAATGGCCTGGAAAGGAGGAAGAGCGCACCCTAGTGGTTAGCCAGGCAGCCCAGCGCCTGCTCTGCCCAGCTCCAGGGCAGTCACCAGGTAGGCAGAGAGTGGGTGAGCCTGCAGCAAGCCAGTCAAGGAGAATAGACTGACAAGAGAAAAGAGAGACTGCTTTGAAATGTGGATCTGGGAGAAGGAGCCAGGACATTTCAGTGAGGTCAGTGTGAGCATCTCAGAAGGAGGCTGCCATTCCTGCACTCCAGGAACTTCTGCACAGATGTTGCACCTCCCACATGTGCAAGAGAGGCTGCTGGGGAATCATGGCCTGGGTCAAAAGAAGCTGGAACTTGCAGGAAAATGAGCAGCTGGAGAGGTTTCCCCTCCCTCGGCATGTGTTTTGTATCTGGGATGTGTGTGGTACCCCCCCCCCTTCCCTTCAGTTCCCCTTCATCTTCATTCCCAGCCGGAAGCAGCCTTTGAAGACACGGCACTGCAGTTGCCACATGCATGCATGCATGCATCCCTCCTCCCACTGCTCCCAAACTCCTGCCTGTGTGCTCTCTGCACCTCTTGTCAACAGATGGGGTGGAAGCAGTCACAGGAAAAGGATTGCATGGTGAGAAGTGTCCCTCGAGTCATCAGCCTGCCTCCTTCACCTCCTGCCCCCAGACAGGATATCCGACACTCAGAACACCCCAGTCTGGTTCTTGCCCAACCAGTTCCTGCGGTCCTCCCATGAAGCAGGCTCTGGCCAGGGGCAGTCAGCACCTCATGCTCCTCTCATGCTTCTTTGTGCGCGCTCTCTCTCTCTCTCTCTCTCTCTTTCACACACACACGTACACACACGTATACGTGTGTTATTCTAAAAAATGGGCATCCCACTCCAGTTTATGGCTGAAGCCACAGGAACTGCAAGGTGTATGCAAAGGAATAACTTAAGAAGGGGAAAAAAGACTCAATACCAGGAACCCTGGAGAAACTAGATGTCACATGGCCTGCGCGTCCTATTCCAGATGAAGGACGACTGCCGGGGCAAAACCATCACACTCAAACCTTCACCGACACAAAAGCCTCGGCAGGCGGCGGCTTCAGTGTTGGCCCCCTAGCCGTTGTCTCACTTTGGGGTCTTTCCCGTTTTAAAGGCGAGTGAGCTGGCAAGGCCAAAGGAGGCTGCCCTTCTGTGGAGGTGCGATGCTCAGGATGACTCCTGAGCTGCCTTCCCTTGGATGTCATCCAAGCCAGGATGCCCAAGATGCATTAATACAATGCTGTTACTACTACCCAATTGTGATATGGCACCATCAAAGTGCATGGCATTCTATGACCTGATGAACCCAAAGGATAGGTCTCTGCCTGCAGGGAGCTCACAGTTTTGACACAGGAAAAGATTGAGGGGGCTGCACATGGAGGAAGAGGTCTTGACTGATGCCGCCTTTCATTTGGAGACCAGAACTGCGGGTGTGCAAGCCCAGGTGGCTTTTCAGAGGGGATGAGATGAAATCACCACATTTGATACAGACCCCTACCATTGCCACCTGTGCTGCCAGCTCCTGAATCAGTAGCAAAGGGTCGGTGGGGGCCGTGCGGCCAGCCTAATTGTTACAAGGTCAGGCCCTGCTCATTACTGGGGTCACAATCATTCTTTGTCTCTGGCCCTTAATGAGACCTTTGGTTCCCAGGGCAAGCCTGAGAGGGCAAAGGGTGGGAGGAGGTGGGAGGAGGGGGTGCCTGAATGCCAGTGATGGGGACTCGAGTCAAATGACTCGACTCGCAAGTGTGACTTAGCCACTTTTTCCCTGACTCGTACTCGTACTTGTACTCATGACCCACTGACTCGCACTTGCACTCGCACTTGTGACCCATGGGACTCTTACTTGACTTGCACTCGTGGGGGTAACGACTTGTCATTTCCGAGTCATTTTCCTTTAATGGCTGGCATCAACACAGGCAGGCAGGCAGGCAGGCGCAGTGGAGACCTCGGAGGAGGAGGGCAGCAGAGAGGGAGGGTTTTCAAGGGGGTAGGAAAACAAGCCTGGCTCTGAGTTTTTCCCTTTTTTTGCCATCTGTTCGCCATTGGCCACAACTCCGAGCATGAGGGGTGGGGAGGAGTGAAGGAAGGTGAAGCTTCCGCAGCGGTTCCTCCTCCTTGGCCAAAATTCTGAGCCCAAGGGATGCTCAGTTCAGCAAGGGGAGGGGGCAGGGAGGGAATAATAAATGGTTTGAATGTAGACACGCTTGTTTTTCCCAAACCAGATGGGTGGTGACAAGACTGAGAGGTGAGAGGAAGGGCATAGGGGAAGCCAAGTGGGTGCTTTAAAAGCCTCAGAGGCACACAGACACACACCCCACACAGACACCCACCCACCCCATTTTCAGGGGGAAAAAAGCCATTTGCCCCAAAGTGACTCGACTTGTGACTCGTGGTTTTTGGCCTTACTTGCACTCGACTCGTACTTGGGGGAAAATGACATGCACTTGACTCGTACTCGTGCACAAAAGGATCCATACTTGACTCGTACTCACCCAAATTTTTTGCCATTGACTCGTACTTGGACTCTTACTTGTGCAAAAATGATTGTACTCGCGCTCGCGCTCGCGACCTAGTTACTTAGATACATCCCTGCTGAATGCCTCCCTGGGGTTGTGCTTTTATCCAGCACTCAGAAGGAGACCATCACAGGTCTTGCGGGGGAGGGGGAGGAAAGGTGGAATGGAGCCACGGTGGGGGGGGGACTCACCTGGTATCAAGAGTGCCACCACCCTTGATCGCCCAGTTGATCAGTTGATCGCCCAGGTCCAGAGGCACCTCGATGAAGGCCTGGAGGGTTTCCGGACTGACAGCTGGCATTCTCTGAGCACTTTTGCCTCTCTCAGCAGGCATGTGTTTATTTCCTCTCTTTAGGGCTTTGGATCCTACCTTTCCCTGTGAATAAGAGCACTCAAGGTGGCGTTCAGAAAAGCAGGAGCTGTGCAAGAAGGCAACCCGGGCCTCCAGAAAGCTGTATGCTGCCTCCAGCAGGCAAACAACAGCGACTGGGCAGCCGTTCCAAGAGCGAACGTCTCTCTAGCTCCGCAGCACCCGTGTGCATCCTTCCAGCTGAAGAAGAGACAGGGCTTTCTGGGACTGCTCATCTTATGCTGTGCCAAGTTGGGAGACAGCCATCCTTCCGGGCTCTGGCATAGGTGGCTGGCACGGTCCACTTGTTTCTTGGGCCCCAATCATCATCAGCTGTTCCAAGGCCAAGTAATGTGGTACACACCTGCCAACTAAGATGGGGGCTGAGATCAGTGGTTGACGTTGACCTGTGTTCATGTGTGGGTGGGTGTGGCAGGAGAGGAGGAAAGGGGTCCTTTTGAATTGAGTCAGAGTAAAAGAGAGCTTTTGCAGCTGACCGGCAGACAGGTAGCTTTGGAGGGCTGCAGCAGCATGCTGTTGGTTTTGGAGGAACACTGCTTTGAAGACTACAGTAGGTCTCTTTGGCTGTGGCCTCAGTGCTCATGCTTCATCCACCTGTCTTATTCCACATGAATATGAAAGCAAAGGATGAGATGGTTAGACAGCATCACCGATGCAATGAACATGAAAATGAGCGAACTCAGGAAGAGAGTGGAGGACAGGAAGGCCTGGCAGGATATGGTTCATGGCATCACAAAGGGTCGGACATGACAACGACTGAACAACAACATGACAAGATATGCCTCTAGGACTCTCTGCTCACAAGGAAGTTAATCCTGTAAAAGGTGGCCCCCTGGAACTTGCCTGGGGAAGCGGAGGGTGGAGGCACAAAACCAGACTACTGAGTTCTTGGTGGTCCTGAACTCTTGTGCTGGTACTGTACACCTGATGACAGGCAGATGAATGAGTGAGTGGCATACAGTGCCTGAGACATGAAGATTTTGCTTGTGGTAATGTCATTGCTATTGTCTGTTGTGCATGCAAGGCAAATGGAGCCTCCATGTTCAGAGGGACTATACCTCCAAATACCAGTTGCTGGGGGCAAAGAGCATAAGAGGGCTGGGTTTTCCCACCAAAAGCATCGGCTCTGTCGCTGCTCCGGGAAGCACGGTGCTGCAGCAGATGGCTCCCTCCCCTAGACCAGATCCAGCTGCTGTTTTTGTTTGCTGGGGGCTGCCATTCCACATCTATGAGAGGGGATGGAGTAACATTTCCAGGGTTGGGCAGGGAGGGGGGCCTTCGTCACCCTCCCCAGGTCTAAGAGAAGCAGAATAATAGTTGCAAAAAAAGAGACATTCTGCAAAAAGAGATATTCTGTAGCTCTTCTGCAGGATCCTTTGCAGCCTCGATTTGGTGGGTTGCCTGAGAGTGCAGAAGTGTATGAAAAATGCACCATCCAGAAGACTTCTGGTGTGGGGCGCGGCGGGGGATGGGATTCTGCTCGTTGCTTTCATGAAGCCCAGTGGGACTTCCGTGTTGGGCACAGGGCAGGGCACTGAAGCACTCCTGTTCTCAAAATGAAAGCGCCCCTTCACACGTTAAGTGTAAATCTGGGCGGTGCAAGTACACGTACATTCTCAGTCCGGCCCTGACCTTCGTCTTGGGCAGGCGCTGCACCAGGTAGGTAGGGACAGAGGGCCAGATCCAGCGTCCTTTTCCTCCGTTGTCCCTTTAAGGCTAGCTCGTCGTTCGCTGAGGCGGGGCCTTCCCTCTTGCCCAAGCCCCGCCCACCCCTATAAAAGAGACTGCTGGGTGCGGGGACTCCCATTTGGCAGAGCGGCTGCTGCGGGAGGATTAGTGTCAGAAGCTGAACGTGTGTGCAGTGGCGGCGGGAGGGACATGACGAGTTGCGGCGCGGCGCCCTGGGTAAGGACCGGTGGAAAGACCCCGCGGCGGGTGGGATGGGAGCGAGCGTAGAAGGGCTACCCGCGTCCCTCTGTGAAGCTGGCGCAGTTCGGTGGGCGGTGCGTGTGTCGCAGATGTGCAGCAGTGATGACACGTGACGGGCTTGGCCGCCGCCTGCTCGGATGGGGAACCGGATCTGCCGCGCCTTCGTCAGAGCGCCGGCAGCGTGGGCGGAGCACAGGTGCACCTGCGGCACAGGTAGTGCGAGCTCCGGAAGGGCCGGGCCGGCTCCCTGTTGGCCCTGCGCGGTCGTGGTCCGGCCGGCGGAGCCCCGGGAGCCTTCAGACTGGCTCGAGGGCCAAGCACGAACGGCGGCGGCGAAGAAGCTGCCCTGGCCGAAGTCGGGTTCACTTCGGGCGGCGGCAGGCCGGGGGCGCCCCCTGCCCATCCCCGAAGGGCCCATCTCGAAATCGATCTGTGCGGAAGACGACCGCTTTCGGTGCCCGGGAGGTGGGTGTCTCCGAAGCGAAAGCGCGGGCTGGGCGGGCGGGCGCTGAGGAAAGATCCCGCCGGACTCGGGCAGCGCTTCCCTCGGCCGCGGGTGTGCGCGGGCGGCCGCCGAGCGAGGGCTTTCCGGCGCGCCGCTCTCACCGGGCCGCTTCCTTCTGCGGCTCGGAGATTTCTATTCCCGGGCCGCGGCTGGGCGGCCTTTGGAGAAGGAGGGTCCGACGGCGCCACGCTCCCGGCTGCGGGTCTCCAGGCTCCCTCTGGGCGCGAGTCTTGGAGAGAGGTTGCTGGCCGGGCCCGCGAAGTCCGGTCCGGTAATGGAGAACCTTTCCCCGCAGCTTGTCCAGTGGGGATGCGCGTCCGGGGCGCCCTGCCTGGGCCGAAGCTGCGACGGGGATGGGGCAGACAGTCCTCCGAGGCTGCATTCCTTCTTGGTCTTTGCAGGCGAGTTGCAAATCGGCTCTGTTTTCCTCAAAAAGTTCCCTCCGTTTGGGGCTTTTTGAGCACGTGCAGAGATGTTTGAATCGAATGGGTGAAGGAACCTCCGGTTGCTCGCTTGGCTCCAGGTTCTGTCGTGGGCGGAAACCCCGCTGTTGCCTGATCCACAAACTAGTTTCTGTAGTGATGGATTGGCCTGTTGAATGGCAGCGCGGGACGGAGCTTTAGGAGTCGGACTCCTTTCTACTCCTGCAGGAGAGAGCGGTCTTGTCACGGATCAGGCCAGCGGACCTGCCTCTGTGTAGGGTGCCATTTGAAAATGTTTGCTCTGTGTAGCTTTGGTGCCATTTGAAAATGTTTGCTTGCAGATCGCGTTCTTGTGTGCAGGAAGGACTGGCCAGCTGAGCAAGGGAAGCTTATTTGGGATAAATGCTATGTGAGGCTGATGCCTTTAGGCCCTGGGGTGGGGGAATTGCTAATTTAAAATTGCCCATGGGGAAAGTTAAGCCACAGTGGGTCTCTCTTGGCCCATTGAAGGAGTCTGTGGAAGGGCTGAGCCGCTTTGTCCCTGCCTGGTCTTCAAGACTGTTGCGCTGTGTGTGAATCTTGCGTTCTCCCAGAAGGTTGTTAATGCGGGATCCAAAGCAGTCCTCCTGCCAGGCAAGCCAGTCCCTCTAGTAAGCTTCTTCCCTTTTTTAAACACCACCCTGGCTAAGAACATTTTCCTGAGCAAATGAGATCCCCCTGGCAATATGTCCTAGCCACTGTATGTCCCAGGATTCTTGGGGAAATGTGATTCTGGCCTGAAACTGGTGGTCAGGATGGCCACCACGTCCCTATGCAGGATTAAATTGCTTCAGTCCCAAATCTACACACACTCGCGTGCATAGGGACTTTGTGGCCAGCATGATGTAGGTGTGTACTGGAGGCCTAGGACAGGTTCTTCCTTGTCACCCCAACCACACTTCCTTTAGACAGTTCCCCAGGGATCTGGGCTGCCAGCTCCTCTTGGTGTGGTCCTTTGGACAAGAGAGCGGTGCTGCTGGGACGGGGGGTGCCCTGGTGCAGCACAGTAGGCCTTGGGGCACTGGCTGCAGAAACCTTCCCTGGAGAATTGTCCAGGCCCTAGTCACTTGGCTGTGGAAGTGATGCCCCAAGTGGTGGGGTGGTCAGAAGCTGCTGGGGAGCCCTAAAAATAAAGCCTTGCGTATAAAATAAACATGCAAGATAAAGCCTGGCCTATTTTGCATGTCCAGAAGTACTGCCTTGTGACCCCGTAATGCAGCTCCTTCCCAGCCGGAGAGGGAAGTGGCCAAGAGGCTGTGGCAGCACAAGAGATTAGATGCGGGGCTTCCTGCCCCGTAGCTCGGTCTCCCACATTTTCTCAGGGTCCCTTTTGTAGATTTGGCTGCTACTGCTTCCTCCCTAGTCCAGCATCCATGCCAGAAATGCAGGAGGGGGCACAATCTTATCTAGCCTGATCTTTTCTTCTCGGGCTCCAGTCTGTCAGCAAGTGATGCCCTTCATGGTGGGGGGGGGGGGTGCAGGCGTCTCCTGGCCTGACCTGCTGGACTGAAGACAGGTGGGTTCCGTCACATGTTTGACTCAAGTGGCTGGCCAGTGATGTGCTCCTTCCTGTCTGGCTCCTGCAGCTGCGGGTGGGTGGCAGGGTCTGCTCAAGAGCCTTTCTGTCCAGGCCACCTTGCTTGTCGTCCTCCTCTTCAGGGGGCATTTCCTCCTGGCTGCTTCCCATCTGGTTTTTTTTTTATGGGTCTGAGGTATGCACCCAGAGCAGTGCATTCTGCACAGGCGCAGAAGGGAGCCCTATGAGTTGGATCTGGGCAGCTTCTAATGTTTGTGTTCTGTTTAAAAAGAATTTTCCTTTCCGCCCCTGTGTAAAAGCCACACCATGCAACGGCCCTTCCATAAGGTCTGTTCTGAAGGAGGCACTGCAGGTTGCTGGGCTGGGTTTGCGTGGTCTTCCAAGCGTGGCTTTCCTTGGCATAGAACGTTTCCCTTTTTTGGGCAGAATCTGCCCTTTGCTGCTCTTTCTGTCCCTCGCTGTTCGTCCTCCCAGCTGGCTTTCTTAGCAGTGCCTGTCTCTGCCTCCCGGCCTTTGTTGATCTCCACAGCCAGCCCTGGGATAGAAAGCTCTGTCCGTCCTTGCCCCCGAATGCTCAAGCCCTGTGCAGATGTTCAGTGTATTGGCGCAGGGGGCGGGATTGAATGGCGATTGCCTCTTCTGCACACGGACAGGGCCTGGCATGTAGGCCTGATTCTCGTGTGAGTCCCTTTTGCAGGGTACAAATGGTGGGACCGTGGGAATCGCGCAGGACCTTGGGCACGTGGATGGAGCAGTGCCTGCCACCAGGATTGAGTCCGTTTCTCCCCCCCACACACACACAGAGTGACTGTTGCTCTACTGCAATGTGAGCTGTGCAGTTGTGCTTGGAGGAGGCGACATCTGGATTTGCCAGCACCAGGCTGATTCAGATGCTCTCCAGTTTCTCGTATGTAAAGACCCCAGAGATGCTGCCACGGGGCAGCAGTCCAGACCATGCTGGGCAGTGGGCACTGCTGTCCAGCAGCATTTTCTCTGAGCACAACAGCTTGCCTCTTCAGCTGCTCTGCTAGGAGGTGGTGCCTGTCAGCGTGGTCATGTCAGCACAGAAGGGGGTGACGTCACAGGGCAAAGACTTCCTCTTTATTCCGCTGCTCCTTAAAGCGCAAGGTGGGAAAATGTTTTTCAGAGGCAGAAAATAAATATGGAGACCAAGCTGCTTCCCACAGCCTCAGCCCACCCTGAATGTAACCCATAGATCAGCCCTGACTTTTGTTCCTCAAGAGCCTGTTGGGCAGAATAGGGTGGGATCCTGAGGTCTCTTTGGTGCCAGGTTGTGTTCGGCTTCCTCCCCAGAGGGTTTAGATCCGTCTTGGGCCAGACTGCTTGCCGCTTTGGGTGCCCATTTGGGACAAAAGCAAGTATACACTGAATGCACAAATAAATAAATAGGTGTGTGTGTGTGTGTGTGTGTGTGTGTGTGTGTGTGTAAGTAATCTAACAAATAGGTTGCCTTGTTTCTGACCTTGCGATAGGTGAGAGTCTGGTGGTGGTAGAGGTGGGGGGGGCTTGGCAGGGTGGGGGCAGTTTCTCCCTGGTCGTGCTCACTGGCTGCCTCCTTGCAAAGGGCAAGTGGCCATTCCTTCACAATGAATAGGCTGCCGGATCCCTTGGCACACGCAAGCTGCCTCATGGCACGGAGGTACGTGTGGGAGAGCAGGCTGCAAACTTGAAGCAACAATAATAAAAAAGGCAAGCCAGCTTATCAACACAGCTGTGTTTTGTGATTGTGAGGAAATTGCCATCCCATTGTAAAACTCCCAGCTGACTGCTGCAATCTCCCTGTTGTAGAGAGCCAGATTTCTTGGCGTCATTCACCTGTGAGCACAAGACCGCGAGGGCACCACTGGTTATGTAACCAGACAGCAGAGGCTTCAGCAGGGAAGGTGATTGTACTGGCTTAACAGTCTGTGGCTGGCCTCTGGGGGTTTTCTGGGACCTGCATAGCTCGGCGTGTGTGTGTGTGTGTGTCTCAGTGCCCAGACAGGCTCAGAGTCTCCCTTTACTCAGCTGACTTTGCAGGAGGAAATGACGACACTGTGGTTGTCAGACAAGGAAGAGCAGAGGCTAGGTCGATGACTGGCCCGGTCGCAATGTTCTCCCCCCGCCCCCACGTTGAGGCGCTTTAAAGTTGCACGCCTGATACTTGGCGGCTAGGTAGGCAGAACGAGGCTACTGCCTGTGAGCGGGAAGAGGCACAGCTGCCGCCTTTGAGCATGTCCCCCCCCTTGCCGGATCAAGGCAGCTCTGTATTCCCTGCAGGCATCGCCTCTTCCAGTGCGCAGTATGCTGAGAGTCTCTCGTCGTCTGCTTGCCACAAGCTCAGGAGTTTCTTGAGTGGCCTGTGTCCAGCTGAAGGACTCCTCGTTTGGGGCTGGCAGAGCTGCTGGCCTTGCGCAGGCGGACACGTAACTGCGCTTTCCTCTCCTCGAGCCTTTTGTCTGAATACGTAAAGCAGGGCTGAGAAATGACTAGAAGCCTGAATGGTTTGCATTAACCATGGGGAAGTGTCAAGACAAAAGAAAATATTTCTTTACCCAGCGTGTAATTGGTTTGTGGAACTCCTTGCCACAGGAGGTGGTGATGGCACCTGGCCTGGATGCCTTTAAAAGGGGATTGGACAGATTTATGGAGGAAAATTCCATCACAGCTTACAAGCCATGACGGGGATAAGCAACCTCCTGGTTGTAGGAGTAGGTTTTCTTTGTGCCAGGTGCAAGGGAGTGGCGACAGGATACAAGTATCTTGTTGTCTTGTGCTCCCTGAGTACTCTGGTGGGGCCACTGTGTGATACAGGAAGCTGGACTAGATGGGCCTTTGGCCTGCTCCAGCAGGGCTCTTCTTATGTTCTTATGTCATCTCTGCCCTGAGCAAGCCACAGGTGAGGTGCTTTCTCTGCCTCTTTGCCCACAAGGTGATTCCCCCCCCCCCTTGCTGGTATCTGCAACTTTGGGGGGAGCCAGACTGTAGCTCAGCAAGCTTTGCCAAGGTTTCCACAGCCAGGGTTAGCAGAAAGTATGAGCTGCCTCTGGGCCGGACCTTGGGAGATGCACACAGGACATGGCCTAGGGGCATCAGGTCGCCTGGCACTCGTTAGGCGATGCGTGGACCCTGTGCGATCCTGCAGCGCTGCCTTGGTCCCTGAGGCTCAGGGCCTGAGCTCATCATCCTAAAGGCAGATTCACACTACAGGCGGAGGCACAAGGCAGAGGCTCTGCCGTCGCCTGTGCCTCCGCCTCCGCGCTGGAAGCGGGGGAGTGTCTTCCAGCCTGTTGTCCCTCATGTTGTCCCGCCTTCTTAAGAAGGTGATTGGAGACCACTCTCCCCCTCTCCTGCGATTGGCAGGCTGCAGTAGCTCCACGAACCACCCCCTAGCTCTGCGTCCCGCCCCCTGAAAAGTAGGATTCCTGCTTGAGGTACGCGCCTGCCGTGGGGAGGTCGCCTCGGCTACGCTTGCTTCGAAAAATTAGCTCAGAAGCTCCGCGACGCGTGTAGTGTGAAGCTGCCTTAAGAGTCTCGGACCATATTCGGATGGGCAAAAGCACACTTTAAAGCCCTTTTGACTCCCAGGGAAGGGTGACTGGATGTGGCAGCCTTGCCCCCATTTCTGAAGCTGACCTGGAGAAGGGGGGCTCTCTGTGGCACTTGCCCCCCCCCTGATGAGGAGGAGGGCAGGCCTTCCATCTAGGTTGGTGCAGGTATTTCCTGGCTCCAAGGATGCCCTTTTGGTGTGCTGTGAGCTCCGCACATGGCTGCAGCTGGCTCTTGCTCCTGTGAGACCAGCTTCCTGGTCACCTCTGGGTGTGCGTGTGTCAGAATCTCCTCCCGGTGACTGGCCAGTGAATCCCTTTTCTCTTCCCCCCCACCCCATTTCATGCCAACACTGTCTGATGGAGGCAGGTTACTGTGGGCTGCTAGTGTGGCTTTGCAAGGGCGTCCAGCTACTTTCTGGGCATGCTGACCTCCTTCCAGATTGGCTTTTGAGGGGCCCCCCCTCTACTGTTGTGTACAGGAGCTTTTTTTTGTCCAAGTCAGAATGAGCCCAGCAGGGCCTGTTTGGACCTTGTGGCAGAGTCACTCCAAGCCTCAAATGATTTGTGGTCCTTGTCGGCACCACCAAACACGGGGCCCAAGGAGCTTGACATCGGCCTGCCCCATGCTTGTTTGGAATGTAGCTTGGCGAAGGCCGCCCTGGTCTTGCCCCAACCAGGTCAGCCCCCTCCAGCCGCGTTCCTCCCTGTGGTGGTTAGTGAGCAGGTGAAGGTGCAGAATCCTTGCCTGACGTTTTCCCTGTGTGCAGCAGAGCAAGCAAGCAAGGCACACTCCCCTGGGCCTTCAAAGCTGCTTTTCCACGGTTGGTGGAGGGGAGAATGGGACAGCTGAGCCACGTGTGTGGTTTGCACCTAAACGTGGACCGTGGGGAGAAGTGCCCTGCATCTGGGGGCTGCGTGCATGCATGCATGTGTGTGCATCTCTGCCCTCAGCAAAAGGTGATGCGGCCTTTGGAGTCATCGTGGACAGCAAGAGCTTGATCCCTACGTGGGAGAGACCTCTTGCTTCTCTCCCAGAGCAATGTGGTTCATTTCGTCACTTGTGGTCCAACAGAGCCAACCAGTGGCTGCCATCTTTGTGGCTGTGCTGTGTTTCGTTGGGGGTGGGGGGGCTCACAGTGGGCTGTGTGTGGAGGTGTACATATTCCCCCAGCTTCCTGCCCGCCACTTCGGTGCCTTTGGCCATGCAGAGTGAGGTGGGGTCTTTGGATGTGGGCATGGGGGGAGCTGGGCTGTCTTGGCCATCCAGCGCAGCACCTCTCTGGAGTTTCAGGCAGAGGGGGGTCAGTCCGACCCCACCTGGAGGTGCTGCCAGGGACCTTCCACAAGGCGGGGCAGCTGTGCCGGTGAGCTGTGGTCCCTCGCAAGGAAGATGGTTGCGAAGGCGGCTTCTGGGGCGTTGTTGGCCTGCGTGGCTGACGCGACTCTCTGCAGATGAGGCCTGGTTGCGCTGAGGGATGAGCCAGGGCTCAACTCTGAGCTGTAAGCCGTCATGTCTGTTTTCCAGATTGCTGTAATGAGCATTCAGTATCCAAAATCCCCAGTTAACCCAGCCCGTCCAGGGCTGTCCCACATTGTTGTTGTGGGGCCGCAGAGGTGTGGCTGGACCTGCTGTTGGCAGGTAATAGGAAGCTCTGCTGGAGCAAAGTGGTGAAGGGGCTGAGCGGGAAACCACATCTTGCCTTCGCCACCCCCTTACAATGAGGGAGATAATATCGGCCCGCCTTGTGGGGCTGTTGTGAGGATTACCAAGGGAGTAGTTGATAAGCTTTGAACTAGAGGAGTCTTCAGGAGGTTTCAGTTCTGATTTTTTTTTGGGGGGGGGGGTAGAGCCAACCTTGTGCATCTTCAAGTCCAAACTCTGTTGGTGAGGCGTTTTGGCGACCAGCCTGTTAAATGTGACCCACTCTCACTGCCAGCCCCCAAGAAGCAGGCAGCTGAGAGTGATTGTGTCTCCTGCTCAACGCTGCTGGCCCCGTCTAGCAGGACCTGGCCAGCTGTCTTGAGTTGGCCCTTGGGGATCCCTGCAGGAAAGAGTCTCCCCCACCCCAAGAGCTGCCTTGCCCCACATGGCTTGATGCTGGTGCCCAAACGACCCTTGCAGGGGTCCTTGTCCGCATCCTACTTTAACACAGGAGCACCAACACTGGGGGCCTGGGAGAGGCAAGACCCAGCCCTGACTAGAGTTCTTGGTGGGCTTCAGGCTGCCCTCCTCTTCTCCCCCCCCCCCCCATCAAGCAGATAGGAAGCTTCTGTGCACTGGCCTCCCTCCCTCTGCACCTCCCCATTGAAACCTTGGGGGGGGGGGAGCGAGTTGCTTTCTGGGACTCTACAAAGGCTCTATTGTGGAAGGGAGCCGGTTTTTGGAATGTGATGTTTTCTTTGGGGCGGAGGGGGAGGAAGCGCACACGCCAGCCAGGGGATAAAACCTGAAAAGACCCACTCTGGAAAAGGTCTGCAGGGGGTGGGCAGGCAGGCGACTGCCCTCCTGGGCCCTTGTTTGTGTGCCAACAGCAGTGGAGGCTCGGCATTCCAGAGCGCTTCCAAGTGGGAGGTGGCTGCGGTTGCACAACGGCAGGCAGGGGGTGGGAAGCGCGAGAAGCCTGGCGCACAGTGGGGCTTGGCACCGGCCTGCCTGCAGAGGCTGCCGCCACAGCACAGCTGCCCCTGCCCCACCACCCTGGGGCAGGCCAGCCCCCTTTCTCCTCTGCCTGCCTTGTGACAGAGACCAGCAGATTCTGGGCCGTCCTTGCTCTGCCTGGATCTTGCCCAGCAAGGGAGTGCTAAGTGGGGCATGGTGGGCCGTTGTTTAGTCTAGGTCCTGCATGGAGGGAGGCCAAGAGCACAAGTGCGATGCAGGGGATGGGTTGTCGTTTAAGAGCGGCTGTGTGGGTGGGGGGGCTAAATGCCCCCTTGTGTGATGGCACTGTCCTTGGCCAGTCCCCCTACACGCATGCACGCGCGCGTGCGCGCATGCACGGCAGAAAAAATCTTCTGTGCCGGTTATGCTCAAGACCTTGTCCAGCACTCGCATGCTGAGTTGGAGCTCCAGTGCTGTGTGTGTGAGAGGAAGGGCAGCAGTGGGGCTGTGCTGTGGCTCAACACTGGACCAGGGCAACACCGATTCAGCAGTGACGACTGGCTCCAGGTGGAGGACAGCATCAGCTTGAGACCATCTGCTTTCTCCCTGCAGAGGAGAAGCCGTGGGGGGGGGGGGCTACTGCTCCCACCTCTGCATATCACTCAGGCGCAGCGTGCAGATTTGAAGTGAGTTTCAGTGTTTTGAGATGAGTGGGAAGGGGGTCTCAAAGAAGGCATTGTTCCTTGGGTTTCAGTCACTTCCCACCTTCTTCAGGTGCCGCATTCACCTGTGCAGGGAGGCAGCGAACTGGTCTCCCTTTGGCGGAAGCTGCAAAGGTCTCTCGAGGTGATGCTTTCTCCAAAGACAGGCCTGTCCGCACCGAGCTTGGCGTGCGTGCATCTCCTGCCTCGGCAGCCCCCATTATTATTTGCTCCCCTGGAAGCCCTGAAGTGGGTGACTGAGCCTGCGAGTGAGCTTCCTGTGGCGGACCTGGGAATGCCGGCCTTACACACCTTTGCCTTGCCACATCAGTGAGTTCTTTCCCTGCAGCCAGCCAGCCAGGGAAGGGAAGGGTTGGGCTGCATTTCCAGCAGGCCCTTCTCTTGTTTGCTGCGTGGTGCTGACATGGCCTCGCCTTGTCTTGCAGGGAGCAGAAGTTGCTGGATACCTGGCGAGGACTGTGGACTTCTGAGTGCGTCCAGAGAAGAGAGCGTCGGCCCGCCAAGGAGAGCATCATGTCAACCGCCGGCATCGCTGCCCCGGAGATGAGAGTCCCCTTGAAGAGCAGCTTTCTCCATAATGGTGAAGGTGTCGGAAGCCTGAAGACCTGCTGGAGCAGCCACAGCGGGTTCGAGAAGTAAGCGCTGTGGGTGGGCACGGGACCCTGGTGACACTGATCCTCATGCGCTTGGGGCTCCGGAGTGCCTGCGTTGGTGACTGATGACGCTTTCTTTCTTTCAGTTCTTTCTTTAACATAGACCCAGTGACAACTGCCTACAATCTGAATGCCTCGGCAGAGCATCGCTTAACGCCTATCGGTACGTATCGGGCAGGGCTGCGCTGGTGATCGCCCTTGAAATGCTGCTGAAATACCGCTGTTCCACAGCAACAGATCTCAAGGGAATGACAAAATGGTTCTCTGCCCCAAAGGGGCTCCTCATTTGTGCAAATAAAAACCTCCCCCTTCCCCAGCATCATGCCAAAACCGGCCATCCCCTGTGTGGCCAACACATCGTTTAGCAGAAGCATGCGAGGACCAACAGCCTCCATCTCTCCCTCAGGCCCCGAGGAGGAGGAACCCAGCAGCCCAATCATGGCTATACCCAGTTGCCGAGCCCCCTGGTCTAGGGGGACCCCTGAGACCGCCCTTCTTGGGGCATAGTCTCTGGTCAACCAGAGCCTTTCATTGGCCGAAGCTCGATTTATTCAAGTTGGAATACACTGGAATGACTTTTGGCCAATGAGAGGCCGCGTTCAGTGTTGTGGGGGCGGGATGCAGAGCAACGCGTTGGGCCAATCAGAATCTATTCTGGGATGCGACGCAGCCAGACGTTTGCAGTGTGTCGCATGCTTCAGTCTGAATGGCCCAGGAGGCCATTTGGTATTGACTGAGCAGGCAGTGAGTGAGAGCACCTGGCAACGGAATGGCACAGAGGGCTTCTTGTGTCTCTCGACAGCCTCATGGCATGGTGACAGTGGGTGGGAGGCAGAGATGGATGGGTCAGGTCCAGCCACCTGGATGATGGCTGCTCCTCTTCAGGTCAGAGAGAGGCTGATACACTTGGAAGCCTTTGGAGGAACAAATTCTGCCGTGGAAGAAATTCCAGGTCTCCAAAGTGATGTAGGACTTCGGCCCCGTGAGGGTGACAGGGAGGCTATCTCTGGGCAAATGGGCATGCCGAGGAGTCAAAAGACCTAGATAAGAGAGACAGGAAGACATCAGTCTATGGCTCTTGGTTGGGACGGCCATGTGGAGTAGACCAGTCTACCTCTGAATTAGCTATTGCTTGTGGGCTCCCCATTGGATGTTGACCCTGTGGGGAAGCAGCAGGCCACTACCCCCCCCCCCCCGGCTCTTCTGGTGCTATTGTGATGTATTGAAAAGCAGGGGACGAGAAGTGCCTCCTTCAATTGGAGGCTGACCTTTCTTTTTAACTCTTCTCTCCAGGGCACATTTCAAATGCGCATCCAGTCCATGGCCTCCGCCAGGCTGAGAACTGCAGCCAAGTCTTGCCTCCGAAATGCAGCCCCCCTCCCCTCAGCCCTCAAGGTGAGGGGCCTGGGTCCAGCCCAGAAGATTACCTCATTCCTGGCTTCAGCAGACTCTCCATCCACCTGAGCTGCGCTTCTGACGAGACACCCCCCCACACCCCAGTGAAGAGTGGGGCGCCCCCCTTCCCTGAGCGAAGTGCCAGGCCGCTGCCCCCGCTGCCCATCACCGCGGACTTCTGGCACGACGACCTCGACAGGGAAGTGGAGTTCCTAACCAGCTCGGACACGGATTTGTTGCTGGGGGAGAGTGGCGCCCCTGCATTTAAACCCGCCGCTCAAGGCAGGAGGAGCTTCCGGGGCTGCGGGCAAATCAACTACGCTTACTTTGATGCCCCCCCAGCGGGAACCGCTTCAGAGGACTCCCCCTCCCTGGCTGACCTGGGTGGTGGCGCAGTGGCCTCTTGCCCTCCTCCGCCACCTCCTTCCCATCAGCTCCACCGCCGGTTACGCCGCTCGCATTCTGGGCCAGCTGGGTCCTTCCACAAGCCAGTGGTGAAGATCTCGAGCCATTTCCATCGGGCCTCTCCCAGCTCTGACGACGACAGGCCTGAAGTTCCCCCCAGAGCGCCTATACCCCCCCGGGCACTCAAGCCAGACTATCGGAGGTGGTCGGCGGAGGTCACGTCCAGTGCCTACAGCGATGAGGATAAGCCCCCCAAGGTGCCCCCTCGAGAACCTCTGTCCCGGAGCAACTCTCGGACCCCCAGTCCCAAAAGCCTGCCCTCGTACCTCAACGGCATCATGCCCCCGACCCAGAGCTTTGCCCCTGATCCTAAATACGTCAGCATGAAAGCCCTCCAGCGGCAGCACAGCGAAGGCTCCACCCACAAGATCCCCTGCATCCTCCCCATCATTGAGAACGGCAAGAAGGTCAGCTCGACGCACTACTACCTCTTGCCGGAAAGGCCCCCTTACCTGGACAAGTACGAGAAGTTCTTCCGAGAAGCAGAAGAGAGCAGCCTGAGTGTGGGTGGACAGCCATGGGGTGATGTTGCTGGTGCCACCAAGCTGGACTTGAAAGCCAAGGCGGACCTGGGTGCCCCCGTGAAACGCAAACACTTGCCTTGCATGGTCTCTCCGTAGGCGCCAGAGACGTGAGGGAGTCGTGGAGGCTCCTGGGGCCCGGTTGGAAGCAGCTCTCCAAGGGTGGCGTATGGCAGAGTCACCTCGGGACAATAGAGCCGAGCAGGAAAGCTACGGAAGAAGGAGCCCCTCTCGGTTCTGCTGCATAGCTGTGAACCCGGCTCCTGCTGCTCTTGCTTTGTACAGTTGGAAGAGAAACACTTGACTATACGTAGCCATGGTTGGCCAGTTATTCCGTATTCTAGAGTAATATATATATATATATTTTAGGAACTCACATTAGTAGACAAGAACTCTGTCTTGCTCGTGGAAAGAGTGGCTTGAGCAGAAAGCAGAGAGGGACGGGCAGGTCAGTATCTCGGGTGGTTTGATGAGAGGGCTTTCGGCAAGGCAGCTGCGGCAGTTTTGCTTCTCTGGCTGACAGGTGGAAGTAGGTCTGTCCTCTGTTCTCTGCCAGCCATTGCCCTCCTGGCAGAAGGGATATGGCACCTTTGCCACCCGTTCAGAAGGCTTTCTTTAATATTGTAGACTCTGAATGTGGGGAGAGGGGTGATTTTGGCTGGGTTGGCCTTCTGGGGCCATTTCCACCCACCCAGAAGCGCTTGGCAGAATTCAGTGGGCTCTCTTCTGATCTGGGCTGACAGAAGCTAGGCAGATGCCCACAACTGTCCTCTTCACAAGCCCAAGGAAGGATTTGTGGTGGTGTCGTGTCTTTGCAGTTGGGTAGCTGTGGGGGTTACACGGCCATAGTAGCCCAGAGAAAGAGAGCACACACAGCAGGCAAGGACAGACTCTTCTCTCTCCCCTTCTTAAATTGGACCAACTTCTGTGTGCTGCGCAGGAAGTGCGTTTTTCAGTCTAGCCAAGCAGCCCAAGCTGGCCTTGGGCTCAGTTCCCGTTCAGTATTCTGCAGGGAGGCGGCTCCTTGCGGAGAGCCAGTTGTGCTTCCCACTGGAAGTGGCCTGGTTGGTGCCTGCAGGTTCTTCCAGTCCCTGAGCCTGGGCGGCAGGCAGCAGCCTCTCTGAGCCATCGAGGGCTTGGCAGGAGGTGACGCGCCTTGCAGCCTGCACAGCCCTCCCCACACCCATTTCCGCTCACTCAAGCCAGCCCCAGGCAAAGGTGCTCTCTGACGGAGGTCTGTCCGTAGCTGTGCTCTCCAAGGGACAGAAACGTGTCTGTTTACAGTTCACACCCTATGTTAAACACACTGCTGAGTGGAAGTTTCTGCTGCAACTTCTGGAAAGCTGACTTGGGTCTAGTGTGCAACCTAAATGAAGGCAAATTAGGTGTTCTAGATAATGCACTGAACGTGTGTACAGTATTGAGGAGGAACGACGATGATCTGTTCACTTTGTATTTTGGATATTGCCATGTCTTGAATGTAATAAAGTTATAATGTCCTTATTTATGATAACCACTGCCCTGTGTGGGGTCCCTTCTTCTTGCATGTGCAGCACATCGTCCCCTCCTCCCAAGGTCTGTCGCTCATCCTCCTTCCTGGTCACGTTGCAGGGCCTCTTCCGCACTTACCAGAGCTGGTGCGTGGTCTGTCTTGGGGTGTGCCTGTCGGCTTCCCGTGTTAGCCAATGAGAAGCTCCACAAAATCATGCTATGAGGCTTATCAAGATTGGGAAGGGTGGCATAGCATTGTATTACAGCAGTGCTTCCGGTGCCACCCACGATGTGGGCAGGCAGCATGTGAAACTCGAGAGAGAAGGCAACACTTGTTCTGCCTGGCAAACTTGGGGCAGGGCAAGGTGGAGGACTTTTCCCTCTTTGACCTGCTCCATGTCATGTGCTGAGGGATTTTTATGATGGCGGCGGTGGTGGTAGTGGTTATGATGATGATGATGATGATGATGCTGCCACCGCCCCAGCAGTGATTGGCTGAGCTGCCCTGGTGTCACAGAAGGCTGTGGTGGTAGCTGCTCTTGCCCGAAGGGTCTGTCACCTGTCGGCTGAACTGCCTTTAAAGAGGGGGCAGAAGTGTGTGTGGGTGGGTGGGTGGGTGGGGGGTTCTGGGAAGAGGACTTGAAAGAGTGGGATGGTCTGAGCGAGGAGTCTGGTGGAAAACAGGATGAACGCTGCTCTGTGGCCAGGAGCTGCAGGGATGAGGAAGGCTGGTGTCCAAGTCACCATCTGAAGCAGCCAGGTGGGTCTTTGCCTGAAGCTTTCTGGTGCTGCAAGGAAGGGGAACAGGCAGCCCTGCCTACCCCCTCTGCCCTGTTCCCCAAAGGCGGTTGCTGGCCTCTCTTGGGCCCACAGTTGCAGCCCCTCCACAACCTCCTGCTGATTTTTAAGTTCTTGGCTAGAAGTTACCAAAGTGGATTTTTTTGAAGAGTGGGAGCTGCCCCCACCCTGAGCCTTAATTTTGCCCACCACCATCCCCTGGGGGTTTGAACTCCAGCTGCTGCTGCACAGACTTGATCACAGGCTTCCAAAATGCATCTGTTGCAGGTGGAGGCACCGAGAGTCCTAGCAGTCTACCTGGTACCTCTCAGGGGGCACTTTTGCAGGTGAATCTACACTAGACCAAAAATGGCTGAGCAGTTGACCTAATTCAGGAAAGAGGATGGGGTGGTTGGTGGTGGGGGTCAGCTAAGGTTCTATAGTAGAGAATTGTCAGCAACCTCCCCAAGCATTGCATCCTGTATTGGAAGCCATAACAGTGGAAGTGGTACAGACTTGGATACACACATACTGTGCTTGGGGAGCTTGTGTGGGACCTGAAAGAGCCCTGTTCGTTCAGGGGGAGGGACTGCTAAAGAACAGGCTGATCTCCCCAGCTCAGGCCCCTGGCTCTTTGAAGATCCTCCTGTGCAATTCTGAGCTCAGTGAAACTCCTTGGCTCCTTCCGCTCCTCCACCCTCCTGGCACGGGCTTGGTCTCTGCTGGAGTCTGTAGGCCTTCAGCTGTCGGAAGCCGACAGGCACTGGTGAGTGGAGGTGCCTTGCTCATCTTCTGGGACAGGCTGGGACTTGTTGGGGCCTCCCATCTTGCTTGTGCAAGGGGATCTCTGGATTGCGTCCTCAGAGATGTTTAGAGAGCAGAGAGGGCTGGGCTTGGCAGTGCCGAAAGGCAGGGCGGAAGAGGGCGATGCTCTCCAGGAGGTCTGAGGAGGGAGGCCTGCTGCTCTCAGCAAACAGGTGCCTCCTTGCCAGGCGTGACTCCTGGAGATTATGATGGCCCAGCACAAAGCTCCGTGTCTGCCGCCTGCACCCAATTGATCCATGAGGGACTTGCAGGCAAGCCTCTTCGGGTGGCCTCCAGGCTTGGGCAAGTGGATCACTTAATAGGGGGCCTTGGAGCATGGGCAGAAGCCAGGCCTGAGAGAGCATTGGATATAAACCAAGCAGGACTCGAGCCTTGCCAATAACTGTCGGGCCACATGACCAGCCTACTGAGGCCTGTGTGCAGACTCTTCTCTGCAGCCACCACAGCCCAGAGCAGTCTCAACCTTTGCCCTGTGAAAGGGTTCTAGGGCTGAGCTTGTGTGCCGATAGTGCAACCCATTGGTCTGAGTGACTGGCGGGGTGTGGTGAAGAGACTAAGCTGTGAACAGGAGAATTGCCAAATTGACTATGAGCCCAGTAGGTGGCTGTGGACAGGCGCCCTCTCTCAGCGCCCCATTGGCCAGTCTGCAATGGGTAGCACGGGGATAACTGAGCTGCTGCAGTCTGTGGGGAGCTGCTGATGCATTGTGAAAAGTCGCCAGCTTTTCAGGCAGTGGCAGTGGTCTTGAAGGGCAGGGTTGTGAGGCTGGCCTGACGTGGTGTTTTCCCCCTTCTCAGTGGCTGGGCTTGGTGAGGACTGTATGAAGTGCTGAAGAAAAGACGGGTGGCTGGTCCCACAAGGCAGAAGCCAAGCCATCTCCAGGACTCGGTGCCAAGACTGCCCATGTGTGAGCAGCAGCAGTCTGGATGCGTTCAGCCTCGTTTTACCACATGCCTGTACCCAACATGTGGTTAAAACCCTCCTAGCCACTGGGTAGGGTGACTCGGCTTGCCCTGTAGCTGCTCAAGCATTGCTGTGGGCTCCCCAGATCCTGCTGCCAAGGGGGAGGGGACTCTTGCCTCCGCTTCCTGCCTCTGATCAGTGGCAAGGATCTCCTCACCACTTGGTCGGGGTTAATGTGTGACCATTGGGGTGGTGGTGGCTGCCTTTGCTCGTCGCCTGCTTCAGAAACAGTTGCTTAGTGAGAGATCTGGGCATTTTTGAACACACAATAAAGACAGGTGCCAGGCTTCTGCCAGGGCCTTCTTACCTGGCAGTACCAAGTGTTCCCTTCCATCAGTTAGTAGCCACCGGAGTGTTCTGGGCCTTGGCTAATTCCAGCCCCTGTGCCAGCTTCTGTGGGCAGATCATTCTCTTGTGTCCTTTGCCCTTCCTCCCCCACCCCCAAGAATAATACATGGAAACCCTGCCTCCTGCAGCCAGCTGCTTCTATGATGTGGTTGTGGGGATGGGCACCCCTTTCTCCTCCTAGACATCAACTGGCCTCATGCTCCTTGGGGCAACTTTGTGGGCCACTGAATGATGGCACCAAACTCTGACCCTCCTCTGCATGCAGGCAGGAAAAGCCTCTCTTCCTGCCATCTTGCAGGGAATAAGCGTGGTCCTGGGCTAAGAAGCATCCAATGGTAACCCCCTTCCTCCCCTCCTCTGTACCTTGTTTTTGGTTACAATGAAAGCCGCTGTCCCACTTCCTTTCAAGTCCTTCCCTTTTTCTGCCTCTTCTGCAAGGCAGGGATGAGGACATGCAGCCTGGTGCCATTTCGCTGCCTTTCCCTGCAGGCCATCCATGGGAGAGGTGCTTGGGGGCCTTGGTGCTGCCCCTGAGAACCAGCCAGTGACCCACCACCCGAAGCAGGCCCTGGCTACGGTACCTGAAGCCAATCCTATGCCAGTCAAAAGTTATTTAGCAAAGGTTGGAAACCGTCCAACTCATGCAAGCAGTCACGTGCTCTGCTGGTGGACCCCCTTCACGGTCACTTGAGGGGCACTTGGCCAGTGGTGCTGTAGCTGTCTTAGTGGCCTCCCTGGGGACCTAGCTTGTTCAGAGGGCAGTGGACTTAGCAACTGTCCTTTACCCCAGTGTGGTGACTTTTCCAGTGGCTATTGCTGGTGTCTCTTCTGCATCTCTTTTTAGAGCCCTTAGGGAACAGGGAAAAATTACTTTGTGAATTACCTCTTGTTGAAAAGCACTATATACTGTAAATATTTGTTAATAATAATTTTTAAAGGTGATGCTGGAGAAGGCCAAGCTCTCTGCCTTGGAGAGAGGCTGGAACCACCTGGTGCTCCAAAGCTCTCCTCTGTGAATGTAGCTTTCAAAAAGGCACTGGAACAACATGAGTCTGTATTTTACATGCAGTGAGACTTGAAGTCCGTATCTGATGGTTGGCTTGGGGCTTGTGTGTTCACTGATGACGAAGGGATGTCCAATACTTTTGCTTACACCTGTGGAACAGTTTCCCCCTGCCGTGGCCTTTTTTGGTGCTGTGCGCTACCTCCTAGTTCAGTGGCAGCCTGCCTCCAGATTCCAGCTGCAGGAGAGAGATGTTGCCTTGGACTTGGTAGACTACTTGTGGCCACTGTGGGAAAGATTGGCCTGATCTGGCTTGGGGTGGTGCTCTCCTAAGGGTCGGCCTGCATTTCTGACATTGCTTGCTCCATTTGGCTGTGTTGCGATGAATGGGGAAATGTTTCCAGTTTCTCTAAGGATCGCATTGCTTAATTATTGGAATAAATTATAATTATTATTCCATTATAAATTGTTTCCTCCTCCTCCAGCCTAAGAGAGGAAACGTGATTGGAATGCATGTGTGAGATGACATAAAAATCCAGCCAGGCTTGCGTCTTCTGCTCTTCAGGAGCGCCCTTGATCCACACACCTCCCGAGGTAGTTGCCAATCAAGAAGGGGCCTGGGGGCGGTTGAGGAATGCTCGAGTAGGTGGTGCGCGATACTCAGTGAGCACACCTTCCACGATGGGTGTGTGATTGCCGACACTTCCTGCAGCCTTGAACGTGACAACAGACAGCAGCAGTGGCCAACAGGGCTACCTGAGGGGGGCAAGGCCTGAAAATAGTTTTCTTGCAGCAGAGTAACTGCTTGGTTCAGGCAATAGCTCTGCATTGAGGCTGTTCTTGCGGAAGCTTCCTTTGACGGCTTTTGCACTGCCAAGAAACTCCTATTTATAGGAATCTGAAGATGTTGCCCCAAAGCTGCAGAGCAGGGCTAGGGGAGAGGTTGATGCTACTACGGTACCTGCCTCTTGCTAAAGGCTCCCTCCACACAAGCATCGCTGGCAGACTGGCTGTCCAGCCTTCCTCTCCTGGATGGGAGCAACAGCCTCCCATTGCTTAGCAACTTGGCAAAACAGCCTTGATCAAGAATCGGCCCATTTACAATTAAAATTGGATCGGGGTGGGTGGGAGAGAAGAGTCCTTGATGGTTTAGATTTCTACCTTGCTTGATCCCCAAAACAGTTTGCAATACTGGGAACAAAACCAGCACGTACCTTGAATGGCCTCGTTCCACAAAGAGGTAACAGCCCTGCTGGAACAGAGTGAGTGCGTCACAGGGCAGATTGCAAACTGATATTTGCTCTGATAAATCAATTTCTTCAGGCTATTGTCAGGTGGCGGCAGCAGCAGAAAAGAGCGGCGGCGGCAGCGCAGTAAGAGCCTGGAAAGAGATCCCTTCCCTCTGGGTCTGCTCTGGCAATCTTAACGTGGTGGTGCCTGAAATATTTAAGACACAGTTGAGTTTGGCCTGGATCGACTCTGAGCCAAACTACAGGCTGTATGCAAATGCTTGTGACTCGGCCCCCTAAAAGAAAGCAGGGAGCCTTCCAGCTGCACCCCTGCTGCCTGGGTCAACGTTCTGCTGCAGAGTCTGCCCAGTGCAGCGCTCCCGTCCCAGGACAGCTCAGTGAGAGGACCCCTGGGCTGCATGGAGAAGGTTCCAGCAATTCAAGCCCTAGCTGCCGGGGGGGGGGGGGGCTGAGAAAGACAGACATGAAGGGCTGAGCACAAAGGGAGGGGGCCCACTTAGCCCTGCATCCTCTTTCCCACAGTGGTCCACCAGATGCTCCAATGTGAAAGCCCCTAAGCAGGATTATCCTTTCCCTCTTCTCCCGGCAACTGGGATTCAGTGGCTGAATGTGGACATAGCACTGCTTAGCCATCGTGATGAGCAGCCATTGGTAACCTCGGGTCCGCCATGAACGAACGTGTCTGTAATCCCCCTTGCAAAGCCATCCAAGCTAGTGACCATCTTGTGGCAACACATTCTGCAGACGAACTAAGCACAGAGGGAAGAACATCAGAGAGGCATCTGCTGCCTCTGAGAAACAGGCCAGGAGGGGGGACAGAAGCACCAGGAGCTGCTGCCACAGGTGGAGCTTCAAAGGGAGCCTAGGTGAAGCTGTGAGAGACCAGGAGAGAAGAGGCTGCAAACAGGTGGGCCGGCCAGGTCCCCCTGGGCAGAAAGAGAGCCCTTCCGAGTGGACTGGGGGGACCAAAGGGGCACACTTTGACAAGGGGTGCACCAAAGCCACAAGGCCACTGGAGAGAAGGCAGGAGGCAGGCAGCCTCTCACTGACCCACCTGTGTGACTGGAGCTCCATGACCTGGTGGGGTAGCAGGACTGGGTCCAGGTGGCCAAAAGGGAGACAGACAGGGAATGGCTGGCATGGCGTGCAGTTTTGGAGCAGGGAAGTGGCAGGTGGGAAAAGGGCTAAAACCCGACAACCCTCCAACAGTGTGTTTCTCTCTTTCTTCCTCTCTTCCAAGAAAAGGCCACCAAGCAGTGCACCATGAGATTTTGCTGCTGTGGGTAGTTTGTCCTTGACCCCTTCCTTGCACTTGGCAGAAACCATGGCTGTGGGGTCCACAGAGCCCCCACGGCTGTGCATTCACCAGGGCCGTGTATGTGGGGGGCTGACCAGAAGCAGCAATTGCAGGCTATGTTCAGTCTCGCCCACGAGGCGAGAGCAAGGAGGACGCAATGTGCTAGCACTGCAGCAGGAGCCCCACTGGAGCAGGGCTTGGCCCACTGATCCCTTCCTGCCCCACCTGGTGGTTTGTTCTTTCCTCGGGTGTGAACCATTAAGCCATTGTAGGGAAGTGGTGCAGAAATTATGTGCGTCTCTCCCAGCAGTCGAACGGAATTACTCACGAGATATCCATCTTTTCTCTGGCACCCGCGTGAGATCCTGGTGCAGCGATAGGGAGCGTGTTGGGTCAGTGGCCTCTGTGGGCCTCGTCTGTCATCTTTGTTCCCTCGCAGAGCTGGAGGAGGACAAGTTGCACAAGGGAACTGGCCTGCACACCGAATACACCCACGGAGCAGTTTGGTAACAGTGCAGGGCAGTGTCTGGCGGTGATCCTCCTGGGGAGCCTGGGAAGAATGCACCACTGCAGCCCGCCCCTTGGGGATTTCAGGCAGTAATGGTGCCAAGCAATTAAAGGTGCAACCTTGTACCACACGCCCCTCCACAACTCCTGGTCTAGTTTTCAAAAACAGGAGGCTGGCGGGTGTCCCTGGCTCCTGGCTGCCTGCCTTTTTGGCACAGCCGTGACCGCGCACCTTCTGTGCAGGAATCTGTCTAAGACTCCCCAGCGCCTAGGGCGCCTCTGTGGAGGTGATGGGGTCCTGTTTCTCTGTCTAGATGGCATCCTTTGTCAGCAAGGGGAGGACTAAGCGGGGCCTGGACCGGTGGACCTCACAAGCCCCGCAGCTGTCCTAAGGCCAGAACAGCCAGTCCAGAAAAGCTCCCCCTGCTGACCAGCTGCAAGAAGTGAAGTGCAGGCAAGAAGTGTCTGCATCCTCTCCAAACAGGGAGAGAAGTGCAAACTGTCGTCCATGCCTCTCCCTTCGCTGCGTTCTCATGTTTGTGGCTGTTGTGCTTTTCTCTCTAGGTGCCAGTACAAGAAAGGCCCAGTGAGGCAGTCAGCAATAACACTCCGGCAGACATTCACTGTGCCGGCAGTGACCAACGAAGGAAGCTCGCATGCTTTCGCCAGCCACCCAAGCGCCTGCTGCTGATCAAGGCGACTCTCTGGTTTCCATCCAGATCCAGCTCATCCTGTCAAGCGCCTTGAGCTCTGCGGAGACGCAGCGGGGCGACCTCTGCCTTCCTCGCTGGAGCCGTCATGCTCCCGCCCACGGTCCCCAAGGCCCGCTGCTGTTGTCGGACCATTATGGTCCAAAGCAGTGTTGGGACCCACTTGGTGGGTCGTGACCTGATTTCTGGTGGGTCCCGCAGAGCATGGGTGATGGAAAGATTAGATAACTAATTGCCTCAAGCCCTGAGGCTATTTAAAAATCAGATAGCTGCTAATTGCCCTGCAAACAGCTGAGCTCCTGCAGTTTGCAAGCTTGTGTAAATATAGGGAGATAAATGTTTGAGGATAAATATAGGATAAATGTTTGAGATAAATATAGGGAGATAAATGTTAAATGCAAACTTAGACAGCATAATAAAAAGCAGAGATATCACCACGCCAACAAAAGTTCGCATAGTCAGGGCGATGGCGTTCCCAGTAGCAATGTATGGTTGTGAGAGTTGGACCATAAGGAAGGCTGAGCGCTGAAGAATAGATGCTTTCGAACTGTGGTGCTGGAGAAGATGCCTGAGAGTCCCTTGGACTGCTAGGAGATCAAATCAGTCAATTCTAAATGAAATCAACCCTGACTGTTCCCTGGAAGGACAGGTACTGAGGCTGAAGCTCAAATATTTTGGCCACCTAATGCGAAGAGAGGACTCTCTGGAGAAGACTCTGATGCTGGGAAAGATTGAAGGCAAAAGGAGAAGGGGAAGGCAAAGGATGAGATGGTTAGACAGCATCACCGATGCAATGAACATGAAAATGAGCGAACTCAGGAAGATAGTGGAGGACAGGAAGGCCTGGCGGGATATGGTTCATGGCATCATGAAGGGTCGGACACGACTTAACGACTGAACAACAACAACAAATGTTTGAGCATCTTTGTTTCTGGTGTTTTTTTTTTCCAAGTCTGTCAATGACAGGTAGGGGGGGCAGGTGAGGGCTGGATCACGTAACTAAGCCCCTCAAGCCTTGAGACTATTCATTAGGGCAGCCTCGTTACAAGAAATGGATTGAGCTTTTTGCAGATAAATAAATATAAATAATATTTCTTTCTAGATCATTTTTTAAAGCCCATAAAGCTAGGTGTGTCCCGACAGAGTGTCATTTTAAAAAGTGGGTCCCGAGCTAAAAAGTTTGGGAACCAACCACTGCTCCAGTGCACCGCTGGATCAAGACGCCGTCTGGTTCCTTCCGCTCCTGCAGAGGTTATTCCTACGCGTACAGAGAGAGAGCGGCAGGAGGAGGCGCTCTTATGGGGGGTGCGGGCGCACGAGCCCCCTCCTGTCCCGCGGGCTCCTCTGCCTGTGACCCTGGAACCCCCGGCACCGGGGCCGGAAAGGGGGCTGCTGGTGAGGAGGGATAGAGATGCCCCCCGCCCCCGGCCCCGGAGGACTCTGCAGCTATGGCAGCGCGCGGGCGGGAGAGAGCTGCACTGGGTAGGGAGGCGCGTCTCAAAAGACGGCTTCCAGCACAGCACAGCACTTGAGACTAGAGCGCAGCGCCACTCGCTCGTTCGGCTCCAGCCGCTGCCTCAGCGGTGCAGCACAGGGTGCAGCCCGCGTGTGTGTCGAGGCGGCGGGGGGGGGGGGGGGCCGGCGGCGGCGGCGGCGGTCCAGCCTAGAAAACGTGTCAGGAACCAGGATGCTCCAGGCGAGGCGCGCCTTGGGACATCCCGCGCTTCCCTCCGCTCTTCCCAGAGAAGGTTCGGAGAGGCCAGTGAGTGAGCAAAGCAGCTGCCTCGGGGCGGGGAGCGAACAAGCTACACAGCCCCCGCAGGCCCTCCCCGAGGCTCCTGGTCAACTCCGGCGGAGCGAGAGAGCTGGGAGGGTTCCGCTGAGGGAGTCTCAGCAGCCGCCGAGGTGTCGCTGGCTCCCCCCTCCCACTCCTAGTCATGGAAGGCTCGAATGCCCGCGGGCTCCACACGGGGGCGCAAAAGATCCACGACTGAGGCCAACAGTGGCCTCTGGAACTGGGGCGTCCCAGAGCGGAGGCAGCAGGAAACAGGGCCCATGACATGAGAGGGGGGTAGTAAATTGTACCCAAGCCCAGGGTCAAGAAGGGGGCCCGGGAGCCAAAGGAGGGGCACTAGAAATTTCCTGGGATCTCAGTTGGCTTGATGGCCATGATCATACAGCTGTGGGGAAAGGCAGGATAGAGAACTCTGGCCAGCAACAGCTGCGGTACGTCCAGCACCAGCAGAAAAAAGGCTGGCTGGCACCAACATCACTGAACAGGACTCACCAGGCTGGCAAAATTAGCGCTGATGTGCCCTGCAGTATCTGATGGCATGGCCGTCATTTGCACGATCTGTTGTAGAGACAGCTGTACCAGGGCAGGACTGGGGGGGGGGGGCAGCAATGGTGGAGAGACACGGTGATAAGGGACAAAGTGGTGTTCAAAGCATGACATGGCACACTGAGCAGACGGAAGTCTCCAGCTCACCGTCCATAATGCGCAGTGTCCTCTCCAGGCATGGTCGTGTTGGGGGCAAGTGCCGTGGCCCAGTCGCTCTCCAGTTCCCATAAGCAGCACAACAGTGCAATGACAGCGCAAGCAGTGAGGGTGCTGTCCCCTTCCCCTTGCTACAAGCCACTGTATGCAACGCTACAACCATGTTTTCTCTTGGTCCTTGTCTGATGGGCAGCAACTCACAAGGTGCAGCCTTTTGCCACATGGAATGATGGTGTTGGCCAAAGCCGGTCCTGTTTAATTACTGCCTGTCCTGCAGCTGTTGAATGTGCAGAAGCTTTGTTGAGGAAACAGGTGGTAACTATCTCCTTGGGGGGGGGGAAGGGCAAAAGGGCAATGCTGTGCTTTATTTGGCCTCGCATGGTCCTGGCTATTTCCTGCCGCTCTTCCTCTGACTGGTTGAGCTAGTTCTTGCCCACTCAGCTGACCCCCTTCTCCCACCACAGACACCGCTAACCAAAGCAGGCTCAGCTGCATGCAAAGCAGCTCTCTCTGCAAACAGGCGGGCTCTCTGCAATAAGCAGCCGAGGCTGCAGCCAGTGCTGGTGCAGGCCAGCAAGCCCCCTGGAAAGATGACCCTTCTTTGATCGCATGGCTTTTCCCTGCGCCCGGAGGATGGTGCCCGTGTGGATTGTGGCAGCTGCCCTCCTGGTGGGCAGCGGCAGTGGTGGTGCCCACAGCTTTTGCAAGTCACTCTTCCACCTGCCTGGTGACTTCATTATCGGCGGCCTCTTCCCAGTTCATATCAACACCGAGGAGCAGGGTGGCCCCCTCCAGCTGGCTTCGTGCACAGAGTGAGTGAGCCTTTTTCTTCCAGGTTGTAGTACCTTGGCCTGACCTCTGTGGGGATGGCAGCATGCATGCACTCTCCCCCCTTTTTTTCTAGTGGCCCTAATGGAAGATGGGGCCAGGGTGCTTCAACCCCCCCATTCATTTATTCCTCAGAAGCACCTCCTGCCTCTGGCCAGCTCACTGGTTCAGCACACACCAGCATCTATCATTAGAGACGTGCACATGGGCTGAGGCACAAGCACACCTGTCCCTTTATCAGGGGTGGCAAGAGGGTGTGTGCTTCATGCATTGCTCCTGGTGGTTATGGAATTTGTCCCCCTGCTGCCCCTTAAGCACAAACGATCCTCGCTGGACTTTGGAGGTCCTGGGATTCCTTTTCAGATCTGTCACTTGGCGTTTTGGACCGGTAGCCCACCCGAGGCAGTGCCAGTGTTCAATCTGAACATGACCAGGTGGCTGCCACAAAGCCACTTCCCTGTGTTCGGCTCTCATGGCACCTCACCGATGCAGAGCAGTTGCGCTGTTCTGATGGGAGCGTTCTGCTCATGCTCCTCCTCCTAGCAGCACGCACCCCCCACCAGGAATAGTGCAATCAGGGCAATCCCCCCAAAACCGACAACAGGCACTCCCAAATCTGGCCTCCCGTTTTCCAGAGGGGCCTCTTGTCCCTTTACTGGTACAGATTATATGTTGTGCTCTAACTGTGCCTGATTTTGTTGGAATGCATTTTTCAGGGCGCACCTTCGCTCCCTTCTTGTTCTTTAAGGGACCTCCCCACTCCCAGGTGGCTACTAGCAGGCACAGGGTCAGGGTGTGGCCTGAGCTCAGAGGCTTCAGAGCCCCTGCTGCTCTCCATGCCGAAGGTCCAAGCCAAAGACAGCTGGGAAAGACCCTGGAGAGCTGCTGCCAGTCAGTGTAGAGAAACCTGGGCTGGGTGGACCGACGGTCTGGCTCAGACAGGGCAGCAACTTTCTGCATTCCGTTGGAGGAGAGCTCTACTTGGTGTTGTTCTCCACAAATAGCCATCGGTTGATGTTGCAGAATTGTCTCTGCCTGCAGTTATCCGGGCCTATAAAATATTTGTGGTTTGTTTTGACCCCTTCCCTTTTAGTTCCTGTGACTTAACTTAGCTCTGTGTGTATTTCCTGCAGAATACATTCATGGGGCTACACTCAGTTTCAAGCAATGCGGCTGGCGGTGGAAGAAATCAACAATTCCTCCACCTTGCTCCCCAATATCACCTTGGGGTACCACATCTGGGACACCTGCCAGGAAAACCTCAATTTACAGGCCGTTTTTGAGCTGGCGCAGAGTCGGCTACACTGCTTGCATGCAAATTGTCCAGACAAAGTCATCAGTGTCGTGGGTCCCGATTCACCTGAGATGACGCATCTGACAGCGAGAATCCTGACGTTTTATCGTCTTCCGCAGGTGAGCTGCTAAATGAATACCGCGGGTCAGTCTCAGCTGCCTTTTCAATTCCAGCAGCATTTACCTTCCATATTTCAGAAGACTCAGTTGTCTTCAGAGAATGAGATACATCTGTGCTGTGAGAGGGGCAGAAATATTGACTGACAACATACCAAAGTGTAAAATGGCATTAGCCAGACTGGTATGTATGGTGAACAAATAGTTTGCCTGAAAGCTGTCTCTTGGACCCAAAGCAAAGTTCTGGGGCCAAGTTTAGAAAATCTAATCCCATCAGACATTCGCAGCAAATGTTGTCTGTCCAGTTTTAGCAAAGCTCTGAAACCTGGAGGTTGGTTGGCACTGAAAAGATATCACTCAGAAGTCCATGACATCATGCCAGATATTTAATTTGCTGGAACTTGCTTGTTGTCGGCCTTGGCATCCCAGTGCCAAGGTGAGGCCTGAATCACGTGACTTCCCGGCTCCAGGGCGCCTGAGCAGCTGCGCCTGGGCCACAGTGCCAACATAGGCAGTGGTGAATGGCTAGGAGGGTAGTAGAGGAGGAAGAGGAGAAGGAGCAGATGCCAGGAGAAGAGAGCCCCAAGAAAGGTCATCCAATGATGCTCATTTCGGAAGCTTCACACATAATAATAATAATAATAATAATAATAATAATAATAATAATTCCAGTATTTATATATCCCTTTCTTGGTCATTGGATGTCTCCTCTGACTTTATTCAAGGCGGTTTACACAGGCAGGCAATTCTAAACCAAACAGTTTTTACAATACAATAAATGTCCTAATCTTTCACAGGATGCTTCTTTCCAGGTGTTTCCTTTCACGGTCTGGCCTCTTTGCTGGCATTTCTCACCTCCCACGCGTTGATTGACAAGCAACTCCCTCTCACGGAGCACTGGCTGCTGCCACTTTCTCTCTCTCTCTCTCTCTCTCTCTCTCTCTCTCACTCACTCACTCACTCACTCACTCACAGAGGGCTTCTGCAGCTTTGTCAATGGCGACGGAGTCTTGAACTGCCGTCCTTGATCTTCAGGCATGTAAGGCGTCAGCTCTCCCGACTGAGCCAGACCTCCTGCCCATGTGGTGTGATTGTAATGCAACCTGGGGCACGTGTTGTTTCTGCTGACTGCAGGGAGCCCAGTGAAAGACCACTGACGTTGTCTCCCATCTGTCCCTCCAGATCAGCTACAGCGCCAAGGCTGAGATCTTCACAAACAAGAACCTTTTCCCACTGCTCTTCCGCGTGTTGCCCAGTGAGAATTTCCAGATCTCAGGGATCATCGCTCTGCTGGAAACGTTCAACTGGAAGTGGGTCTCGGCTGTGGGCAAAGGCACGAAAGCCAGCCAGAAATCCATTCAGACGTTGATTGCTCAGGCTAACCAGAAGAATATCTGCATTTCCTACCAGAGCGTTGTGACAGTTGTCTCGAATCATAGCCAGCTTCAGAGGGTTATCGAGAACATTCAGAGAGCCCAAACTAACGTCACCATCATCCTCACTGATGAAAATGTGGTGGTGACGTTTTTCAGAATTGTCATTGAACTGAAGATAACGGGCAAAGTCTGGATTGCGCCCGAGAACTGGGTCTTGTCCCATTTAGTGGCTTCCGTGCCAGGCATCGAGACAACAGGAACTGTTCTTGGCCTGACTATCAAACCTGTTAAGCTGGACCAGTTCACACGGTTTGTCGAGCAAACGCTCCAGTGCACCCCTTCCAACACCACAGCCAGCCCCTTGCCCTTTGGCTCCCCACAGCTGGAGGAACTGTGGGGCTGTAGCCAGTCCTGCGACGAGTGTCGCTTGCTATCCCCTGAGTTGCTAGCAGGTATTTTAAACTCCTCCATCTGGCACTGGTCGTTCTATACCTACACTGCGGTTTATACCCTGGCCCACACCTTGCACAGGTTCCTTGGGTGCCACCTGGAAACGTGTCAACTGAACAAGAAGTTTGAACCCTGGCAGGTAAGTCCTGCCCCCTGTAACGAGAAGGATTGCAAAGAGAAGGCGTGTCCTGGTTTTGAAAGGCCTGGTGCTTATTGTGGGCTTCCTCTTGGCCTTTATTTCATTCCAAAAATAAAACGATAATTAGCATTTGTAGAGAGCTTTTCTGAGTGTGCAAAGTGCTTCACATATATTTATCCTGATGTTGTCTTTACAACAGTCATTATTATCCCCGTCCTGCAGATGGGGAAGACTGAGGATGGGAGGGAGGGGCTTGCCTAGGGCTATCTGGTGAGAATTCATGGTCAAGGAGAGATTTGAAGCTCCGGATTATGGTTCAGTGTCTTAGCTAGCCAGCTCTTTGAGGAATGCATGTTCAGGCCTGACTTGGAAAGGCCTCGGAAGAGCATCTTGCTGCTACCTGTGGCAGCATACATTCCCCTGTGCTGGGGAGGGTCAAGCTGGGCCAATATAATCATCATCATCATCATCATCATCATCATCATCATCATCATCATCATAATCATCATCTCTCCAGGGAGATTGTCTGTCTGTGCCCAGCATTTGCCACTGCAGCAGTGGCTGGCCTCTCCTCCAGCCCAGGAATCTCCATTGTCTGTTTCTCGCAGTGCCTGATCCTGCTTTGCCAGCCCATTGCAGGCCAGAATGCCGATTCACACATGGCACAAGGGTGGGCCAAGTGGTTTGGCTGCTGTCTGGTTGAGTGACTAGCAGCGAGCTGGCAATGCTTTCAGGAGGCATCTTTTTTCCCTTTCCGAAGGGACTGCTGCTTTTCCAATGTTTCCAACTTCAGAGAAGAGTGATGTTTTATGGAGGGGATGTGGGTATTACGGCACATTCAAAATGTATGTTTGTTTGAGTTTTAAAAGGTATATATCCACCACTCAGATACTACATGTCCTGGATATTTATTCCAAACCAGCCCTTCACACTGGCAGAGTGTCATGCATAGAAAGGCTTAGCTGTGTTAGATTTCCAGCACCAGTGGAAGACTCGGCCATGGGGAGGGAGGGGAGCCTGCTAGGCCCCTTCCCTGAATTCGCTGCTCTTTTTCTGGGTTCGCAGCAATCTCAGCAGGGCTCCCTGTTGCTCCCTTTGATAGCCTGGGTGTGGTGGGGGCAATTCAATGTGTCCAGCATTTGCAAAATCTTCCTGTTTGGTAATGCTCACAGAACCTGAGCAACTAGCTGGACATCCTGGGTTTAAATCTCAAACCAGCCATGATCTCACTAGGAAGACAATCCTATGGATGTCTTCGCAGAAGTAAGTCCCATTGTGCTCAATGGGGCTTACTCCCAGGAAAGTGTGCATAGTGTTGAAGCCTTAGACTCCGCCCAGAAGATCCCTGCTCAGAGGCTTATCTCATGGGGGTGGGAGTTAAAAGTAGAGTTGACATGAATTTTCTCCCCCAACGTCTTCTGTGTCAAGCATTCTTCATTCCACCTTGTCCAGCTTGCTGAGAGACGACATGGTGGATTGAGGTGGAAAATGCAAAAACGCAGAACAAGCACTCCTCAAAATATGGTACCAGAAGTATGTTCGTAACCAGATTGTGTCCACAATTGTACGTTTATCAACGTGCGAGCACATTCTCCAGAAACACTGACAATCGGTGGCAAGGCACATGCAATGCAGAAACAGATCTAGCTCCAATAAGAGCCTTATGATGCAACGTAGGAGACAAACCTGGTGCCTGAATCTTACCTGGAAAGGCTCTCCGGCATTTGCTGCGAGGTGAGCAACCAAGCGGAGGCACCTGAGGGTTGACCCTATGGACAACCAGCTGCTTCCACCAAGGGCTTCTGCCCAAGTGCTCCTCTTGAGTGTGCTCAGCGGAGCCAGCAGGATGGTCCTTCAGAAAGCAGCTGCAGTAATATAGCCATTGTCTTCCAAGCCAGCACAGCTCCACCCACCGTAAGTAAGAAAACTGGCAACACCTTTTAAGGAATGATCTTTGGCAAATGCTAAGATGTGAGCCCAACATCCTCGTAAAAAGGATTTTGGGTGGCTTCCACTAACTAAACTTAATTAACTCGGTCTATTTACCACCTTTTCAAAGGCTTCCTCCATTTCATAATTATACCCCCCATCTTGGGTAAATAGGATGCTTCTTTCATCTGCACTGCTCTCTCTTGCTCTTCAGCTTCATGAGGAATTGTACAAGGTGGATTTCCGGCTGCAGAACACCACCATTAAATTCAATGACCAGGGGGATCTTTACCTGGGCTATAATGCGATCACCTGGACCTGGGCAGACGGCAAGGTTGACTTCAAGACTATTGGCAACTATAGTCATGAGAGCCTGCAGTTGGATTTGGGGGCGATCAGCTGGGCAGCCAGCAATGGCCAGGTAAAGTGACTCATTTGCAGTGCAGACGTCGGCATGCAGGGTAACAAACAGCAAAGCAGCGTTCAGAGATGCAGCAGGCCACCTCCTGCTGGCTTCTTGGACCACATGGGGCTGGTCTGGCTGCGTAGGACCATCAGGGCTTTGGGGCATTCTCTGGGCTGGCTTGCCAGGCAGAGGGAGGCCATCCCAACCCCCTCCCCTGTCTAGCAATTGTAACTAGAAACAGAGTGACCCTGGGACCTCTGGTTGCACAGCACTGCTACTGACCTGAAACCGCTTCTGAAAGGCCAGATTCTGGCCAGCTGCCTGTGCTGTGGCCAAAGATCAATTAGCTCAGTTGGCAAACACATCAATAGCCCAGATTGGGCTGTTGATGGAAAGGGGATTTAAATCCCCTTCCAAAGCCTTCCATTCTGCCCTTCCCCACTGGGTGCGCCAATGGGGGAGAAGGATAGGATTGGGCTGTAAAGAGCTCTCAATGAAACCCATCCCAGACCACTCACTGCAGGGAGGTGTTTGTGGTCAATGATGCCCCAACCACAACAGGCTGTGGGTTTTGTAATATCTCCGGGGGTCTGGCAGCTCTTTCTTGGCCAATGAGAGATTCTCAGAAGTCCCTCTGGACGCGTGCTTCCAAGTAACTGTGCATGGGATTGGGATGCACAGGTGACCAGTGGCATTGGCATCCTGGCACACACAGGAACCTGTAGCTACCTAGGTGGGTTGGAGCTGCTAGCCAGGCAGGGGGCTTCACAGAGGGCATCCATGGTGCAGAGACACCAGCCAGCAGGGATGGAGACACCTTTAAGGAATAGTCACTGTGCATTAAAGCACCCTGTGTAGGCTGCTGATTAGGGCACCAGCAGCATCCCACAGTTGCCATCTTCCTGGAAAATGCCTCAACTTAACCGAACACGTCCTCTTTAGATGCCAAGGTCAGTGTGCATCTCAGTGTGCGGTGTGGGCGAAATCCGAAGCAAACAAATGTTGGACGAGTGTTCCTGTCGCTGTGACACCTGTCTGGAGGGGACCTTTCAGAACCAGTCAAGTAAGAACAAACTTGGTGTGGTGGTGGGGGGGCGGGGTGTGTGGTGATCCAGTGACACCACCATGGCCCGCCATACAGCAATGTGGAGAGAAGCCAGGCACACAGCCCTTGGGTACTTCCTGGGGTGACTGTGGCAGGCACGGCACTCTAACACAGCTAGTCCTGTAAGGGGTAGTTTATTGCCGCGAGGAAGGAAAGGCCAAAGGGGGGGGGGTGCCCTTCCTCTGGCCTGGAGCAAGCCCAGGTCCCAGCGACCACCCAACCTGGCAGCAAACTGTCCTGTCCAACCACTGCTCTGCTACCCCTAGGCACACGAGGTCTTGAAGCATTAACCACAATTGATCTGCAAGGCAGCACTAGGCACTAACTCGCCACCATAGTACTGTATGGATGGAAGAGGCTGGTGAGGTTTCTACAACAGAAATACTATATATGAAAGAAGATAAAGAAAGAACAGAGACAGTGCTCAGCAGGCAAGAGCGGGCGCCTGACATTAGAGGCAATCCTAAGGCAAAACTTGGTCCCTAATTCTCGTGATCCTGCAGGGCCCTTGGTTGCCTTCTTGGCCCCAAGAGGCCTGTCGGAGGTGTGCTGTTAATGCTGCAAAGTGCCGTCGTATCCCTTCCGCACTGGCTCCTCTAGTGGCAGGAAGCCCTCACCAGCCCTCCCCTCTGCCATGGTCAGGTAGTGGGTCTTGACCAACAGGCGGGTGTGAGCAACCCCAGCAGGGGTCTACTAGGGCCAGACACTGGCCCCGCTGAGGGGTGGGCACCTCCTGCCAATCTCTTCTTGAGACGACCACCTCTGCTGGCCTTATAGATGGGGCTGACCTTGGACCCCCCCCCATAAGTGTGTGCATCTCCTCTCTTTAGGCCACTGGCTACGATGGTAGTATGTCAGAAGGCATCTGAAGGTGCATAGAGGCAACGTCGCCATGTTATTCATGGTGTGTACATTCAGGCTGTGACTTGGGTGATCCTCAAACTGCCTCCAGGGCTCCCTTGGTGCTCCAGTGGGTGGAGGAGGCCAAAACACCCACAGAAATCAAAGTTTTATTTCAGGCACGACAAAGCTGGGGATAACAGGAAGCCCAAAGAAACTTCCTGTTTGCGCCACGGCATTGTCGCTGCCAAGGTGGTGCTCTGAGGACTCTCAGGCAAGTGCAGGGTCAGTGCATGTGGAGTGGGCAGCGCAGCCTAAGCCCCAGGTGCTTTTGGGGACCAGGCAATGTTCTTGCGTTGGCATGTTTTGCCCACACTTTGCACGCGAGCTTAGCCGTAGGTGCCTTCCGCTCTTCCAAACAAACTGGTCTGGAACAGAGCAGGAAGGCCAGCTGCTCGTGTTTGCGGGGTCTAGTCAAGCAGGAGAAAACAGCGCATCAGAGGCGTCCTGCTGGATCAGGCCAAAGAGGTTCAGCTAGCCCAGCCTCCCACCAGCTGCCCCAGCAGAGAGAAGGGCAATAAGCACCGGCTGCCACGGCTCCCTTGCAGCTCGGCTTCAGAGGCATGATGCAGCCATCCTGACAGTCCTCTGGTTGTCCTCCCCAAATGTGTCCAAGCCGCCCCTTCTAAAGGCCACTAGCCTAGCGGCCATCACCACATCTTGGGGCAGCGACTTCCACAGACAAACGATGCGCTGCATCAAGAACGAAGGACCTGCTTTTGTCCATCCCGACTCTCCTGCTGCCCGGCAGTGTCACTGGCGCCCCAGCCGGGCTCTACAATTGTGAGAGAGGAGTTAGAGGCGCTTTCCACCACCCTCATTTCATATGCCTCTTGCTTGTCTCCCCCACTTGAACAACCCTTTTCCTACACTAACAAGCCCTAAGGGGCTCAGGCCCACTGTTTTTTTTTTTTTTGGTTTCCCTCCTTTGCACCTTTCCCAGCTCTGCACTATCCTTTCAGAGGTGTGGTGCTCAGAACTGCATGCAGTTTCCCAAACGAGGCCGTGCCACAGGATTTGTTTACCGATATCCTGAGGCATGCAGTCGTGTCTCCCCTCCTTTTCCTAATGATCCCTGGCATGGAATTTGCCTGCTTCACAGGGTCAACCCTGTCACTGAGCTGACCATGATGAGGCACCAGGATCCCTTTCCTGGTTCATCACCGACAGCTCAGTCCCCACCAGCGTTTATGTGAAGCGGGCATGTTTCGCCCCAGTGTGCATCAGCTGCCTCCTGGTCACACTGAACTGCACAGAAGTGACTGAGCCTCCAGCTGCCAAGAGACGCTATATCTGTGACCGGATGGTGGTGGCACCTACTTTTAACCTCACTTCTTTCTCACTCTTAGTCCCCACTGTCACTCCACTTAAGTGCACGTCGCTGCAATTAATGGCACGTGTTCCCCGTTTACTCCTGCCGCCCTTCCTTCTTCGTTGTCTCCTTTATGTCTGGTTGTGAGCACCTCAGGGCACAACCATGCCCTCTCACTGTCTGCAAAGCCTGACGTACAAAGCCGGTGCTCTGTAAAAGAGACCAACTTTTAAGCGGGTCCTTTATGGAACCAGGCAAGACTGGCACAGCCCACTGACCGGGCCGGTCCCAGCCGGCCTAGCCAGCATCCCCCTCTCACCTACTCCCATGCACATTTATGTAGCTCAGCTGCTCCTTTGATGAGCGCGTGGTGCTCCTCGACCACCAGCCAAGAGGTGGCAGCAGGGAGCTCTTTGCCAGTGGCCCTTTTCCTACATCCCCTTTCAGGTCAGGAAAAACTCGCTGAGCTGCATCCAAAGGGGAGCCCAACAGAGCCCCCCACTGCATGCACTCCTCAACCAGGAACAGCCCCTTTGTTATCTCACCCCCTTTTTTCTGTCCCTGCTTTCCAGATGCAGAAGTCTGCAGCCCGTGCCCTCCTGGGATGTGGTCACCGGCCAAGAGCGGGGAGTGCTTCTATCCACACATCACGTACCTCGACATGAATAACGTCAACATGTCAGCCCTGGTGATCACGGCCATCGTTGGCTTCTGCTTGCTCTGTGGCTGCCTACTGGTTTTTGCCACTCACTGGCAAACGCCAGTGGTCAAAGCCGCTGGGGGGAAGCTGGCCTTTGTCATGCTGGCCTCGCTGATGGCCTCCTGTGCCACCACCAGCCTCTTTGTGGGGAGACCCACCTCCTGCCTGTGCCTCATCCGGCAGCCCTTGTTTGCTGTCAGCTTCACCTTGTGCGTCTCCTGCCTCTTGGTTCGGGCCTTCCAGATCATCTTCATCTTCAAATTAGCATGCAGGTTCCCCAGAGTCTACAAATACTGGGTCAAGTACAAGGGCACTTATTGCACAGTGGCCCTCAGTACTGGGGTGCAGGGCTTTCTCTGCCTCCTGTGGCTCTATTTCTCCCCTCCCACCGTGCAAAGCAGCGTCATCACGGTCAAGGAAACCTTCCTTCAGTGCTTGGAGGGCCACTACCTGGGCCTGGGGTCCGTGCTGGGCTACATCATGGTGCTGGGCGGGGCCTGCTTTGTGTTTGCCTTTCTGGGGAGAAAGCTGCCCAAGAACTACAGCGAAGCCCGGCTCCTCACCCTCAGCATGCTCGTCTTCCTGATGGGCTGGGGCTGCTTCATGCTAATCTACATCACCACCGAAGGGAAGGAGAAGCAGATCACCGCTCTGCAGACATTCACAATGCAGACCAGCGTCTACGCCATCCTCTGCACCTTCTTCCTCCCCAAATGCTACATCATCCTCTTTAAGCCGCAGTACAACACCGTGGCGCACTTCCAGACATGCATCCAGGCCTACACAACCACCACCCGCAACACCGAGCAGTGAGCGAGCACATCGCGTATACACCGTGGCTGTGTCTTCCCAAGAAGGGACCATGTCCAGTAGTGATCCACCACCCTAGATGTGCTCTGCGTGGATTTGCTGGCATCTGGAAAACAGCCACAAAGGGGAGGCACACTCAGGACGGAGGGTCAGGATACCGTGTGTGGTCCTGAAGGAGGGGAACTCGCCTGCTGAAAGAAAGAAGACCCTTCTGTCTGCCTTGAGCCCTCGACGAGCCACGCTGGGAAAGTGAGGCCACCAGCCTGAGTTGGAGGAGGCAGGATCCCTGCCACTGCCTCACAGCTTGTCAATCTCCAGGCTTTCTTATCGTATTGCCCCAACAGCAAGCGTGCAGTTGTTTCCTCTCCATAATCAGCTGCTGAGATCAGAGCAGCAATCTTGAAATGTACTTTTTGTGTGGTGAGACACACCCTTCCCAGCAATATTTTCAAGTGGTTTCTTAGGAAGGAAAGAGAAGCAGGGTGAATATGCAACTCTTCCGGAGCCTGAGGGCAAGGCCAAGCCGCAGAGCATCTATGACCCCCGCTCCACAGGTCTCGTGCCCCCTTTTGCCACATTGCGATCTCACTCTCATGCTTGGGCTCTAAGGCCTATCAATTCACTGGCACTGGTGCAACGTAAGGCAGTTCTAGGGAGGGGCAGGTACTGAAACATTCCCCCCGCATTCTGCACACTGCTTGGGAGTGGATGGGCCATGGGAGTCCACCAACCTCCCACTCAACTCTCATCAACTCACTTAGGGCCAGCCTTGCAGCCTCTTCTCTTGCCTCATAGCCCCAGTGCCTTCCGTTGGCATAACTCTCTTGAACAAGCCCAGTTCACTGCCACCAGCTGTAGGGTTGCAGCAGCATTGCAAGAGAGCAATGTGGGCTTGCCTCAGCGCTACAGGATCTTACATCAGTCCAACCTTACCCTGCTGACCCTCAAACTGGCTGTCAGACAGTTCTGGGGAGGCTTACTCTCCACCTGAAGAGAGGAGAAATCCCAGCTGGGAACACACCTGGCCTTACATTTGCCACTTGACTCTGGGGGCAGCTGACCAAAAGTGCCTCTCTCAGCCAGCTGCATTTGTTCCTGCGGAAGGAGGACTCCGACACTAGTGAACTCTGGGCTGGGCTACAGCAATGGACTCCCACCTCTGAGAAGTCCCACTCTCGTACCATTGGGGCAACACTTGCCAAAGAGCAGAATGCAATACCAGTCCTCACGTAGCTGCCCTGGATAACAGCGTGTCGTGGCTGAAACCTTTAAAGGCCCTGATCAGCCTGGCTGAAGGAACACCTCTGCTCTTGCACTCTCTTTTGTGCCTTGACAGCCGCAAGAGAAGACCCACGGATGCCGACCACCCACAGGGCCTATTCTGTGTGGCACCCACTTGTTGGAACAATGGGTCAAGGTAGCTATCTCAGCTGGCTACCTCCCCTCCTGAGAGGAGGCTGATCGAGACCTTCCGGGGCCAGGGGGAGGGGCCTTTCAGAAGGGAATGTTTGCCAGAGCTGCTTTGAAGCACAAGGTGTTGTTTTATTGTGCTACTATTATTTCTTTGTATCCTGATTTAGTGTAACCTGCCTCAGGGGCCTTAATAAAACCCTAAAAGCACATCAGTGCCATTAATGCCGGCACAGGATTCCCCTTGCTTGAACCATCATGTGCTACACACAAGCTTGCACAGGGCGCCAGCAGAAGCTGCTCTGTGCCCCTATCAGAGGGACAGGATGGGGGGGGAGGCCCCCCCATCCTGAACCACACAAGGCAGGCCTGTCTTTCAGCTTTGAAGAATGCAAATCACAGTCTACTGCGACTACTCAGTCCTGGCCCCTGGATTCACAGCAACTGAAGTAGGTACAGTGCACGAGGGGCAATATTAAAACCTGCGTAGCACTGATTGGGGGAAACTATGCTTGAACTTTGGCAGTCCTGTTTGCCTGTGTTAGCAAAAAGCTAGCCCTGTGAGGGAGAAAGAACAAGTAAAAAATACTTGTATATTGCTTTTCAAGAAAAAGTAGTTCACAAAACGGTTTACACAGCTAAGCAAACATGCAGGCATGCAACTAGCAGCTGCTGTTGCTGCTGATCAAAAGAGAAGCAGGAATCCATTCCTGGTTTTTTGTTTCCTGGTAAATCCCTGCACATATGAAAATTAAGGTGAAACTGATGAGTAATGGGCTTCCTCTCAAGCAACACTTCTGAGATAGTCATTTGGCTTCCATTTGCATGGGCTGAGAGAAGTCAAACGACCTAATTTGATATGCAAACACCTTGCTTTCCATGATGGAGCTCAAAGAGACTACTTGGCACCCATGCCCCTGTACTTAGAAAGCGCACCAGGGGAGAGCAAACCCTCATGCACCCCAGTATCTCCAGGTTTAAGCGAAAAATCTCACCTGTGTTAACTCAAGAATGCCCTCATGGAGTTGCCAAATGCAAATGGAGAATAGGAGGAGGAAGTACGTAGCCAAGTCAAAGAGAACCTACACAGACTAACTAGGAACGAACAGACACACTCTAGAGATCAACCTGTTTTCAACTTCAAACAGTGATCAAATATTTATTTCCCACCTTTCCCCTCCCCATCAGGAGGTGGCCCAGGGCAGCTCACAGCTTTGCTTTATACATACAGGTATTTCTACAGGTACAAAATAAGTTGAGGCTACACAGAAACAGGTGTCGTCCACCCCCCATATTCAACTGCAGGCATCTGCATCTGTTTGAGGAACGATATGTCCATTTTATTGGCCAAGCAATAAAGTTTAACTTGACCCAAATGCACACCTGTCCAGCAAATGGGAAACGCAGGGGAAGGTCACGATGACTAGTAGCTTAAAATGCCCCCATCTTGACTATGACATCATCACTACAAAATGGCCAGGGAGGTGGGGTGAGAAAGGCACGAATTCAACTGTAAACTGAAACTCCTAAGAAGGAACCACAGACAAACTGATCACACAAGGCTCTTCCACAGAGTTCCTCTTTTATTGGAGGGAAAAGAGTCTCCAGAAACACCGAAAGGATATTAGGAGCAGCATGTTCTATTTGCACGCCTGTTTCCCGAAATGGCTTCCAAGCGGCTCTACAGAAAAAGCACCTCAGCTCAACTTTATTCCTGCCTCTGGGTTTATGTGCAACTGTCACCTTCACCCTGCTGACGAAGGAGAGGGGCCGCGGCCTCACACCACACTGCATGAAGTGCTGTCGGGGAAACAAGACACTCAAGGACTTCTGCCCCTAGTCCTTCAGAACAAGGGGGGCCTTCACCTGGTTGGCCACCTCCTTCCCCAGCAGCATCTCCACAATGGCAAGGCCGAACTCAAAACTGGTGCCAGGGCCCCGGCTGGTGAGGATGTGCCCGTCCTTCTCCACCCGATTCTCAGAGTATTTGTAGTGATCTGAAGGAGGAAGCACGAAAGACAGAATAGGTGCCAAGGCAGGGACTGGCCAATTCAACACACAGGTGAAGAGGAGGGCTCTTGAGCAAAGATGCCCTTGTCCACCATAGCTAGGCTTACCAGATCTCCAACCGGGACAGAGTGCTAGACCTTTAGGAGGAAGAAATGTGGGCAGGTGTAGCTTGTTAAACCTTAGAGCACAATCCTAGGCATGTCTACTCAGAAGCAATGAACGCAATGGGGCTTGCTTCTGAGCAGACATGCCTAGGATTGTGCTCTAAGGTTTAACAAGCTACATGTGCCCACATGTGAACACAGTGAGGCTTGCTTCTGAGTAGACATGCCTAGGATTGTGCTCTAAGGTTTAACAAGCTACATGTGCCCACATGTGAACACAGTGAGGCTTGCTTCTGAGTAGACATGCCTAGGATTGTGCTCTAAGGTTTAACAAGCTACACCTGCCCACGTTCCTTCTCCTAAAGGTCTAGCACTCTGTCCCGGTTGGAGATCTGGTAAGCCTAACCATAGCCGTGAGACAAGCTGCCAGCCTGGATCCCTGCAGCACACACTGGCTCAGGCATGTATTAGCAACAACTTGTTATCACATCTCTTTGCTCTTGGTCCCAAAGGACCCTGGTTGCTGACTAATATGAACACACAGAATAAGCAAGAAAATGAGACATAAATACAAACACAAGGCAAGAAAGAACAGTCCAATAACTACAGTACAGCAGCCTCAGCCCCCAAATGCTTCCCTGAGGGTTCCAGAGGGAACTCTTGGGGGAAAAACAGCTGTCAGGCCCAGCGGAAGGGTTGAGCAAGAGAAGTCCCGCCTCCTCTTCACAGGGCCCGCAATGGTGTCCCATGACTGCGGCGGTTCTAGGCCTTGTGGCTCGGTCTACTTCCTCTCTCGTCCTGCTTTTACGTGGCTCCTCAGAGGCAGCTCTGTGGAAGGAACTGTGGGACCTTTGAGGAGGCGAACCAGAACCTGTCACACTGCGACAGCTCTTGGGCCTCATTCAAGAGGCAACGCTCTCTCAGGATCTCTCTCTCCGATGTCTCAGGACATCAGCTGGACACACACACACACACCCCTCCTTGGGCTGCAGGACGTGGGTGGGCAATCCTGGCTAATTCACAGGAACAGGGAGTTGGAAGAAAAAAAACGGTCAGGCTCTACATTAATTCTCACTTCTTTTACTTAGGCCCTGTCCTTTAAGACCCAAGCCTAATGCAGGAGTGGCAGGACATTATCTTAAGGACGTGCCTGCAACTTCCTCACAATCCTGAATCCAACTGCACATAGCAAGGTCTTCCCAGAACAGGGCTCTCCTTTCTGCCCCCCCCCCCACCTACCTCCATTCATCATTTTGTCCTTGGCCAGAGGGTGCGTCGTCACGTGGCTCCCAAATCCTATTCCATGGGCCAGCAGAGCAGTGGGACCTACAAGCGCAGAGACAGTCAAGGCTGTTAGTTGTGCGGGCTTTGCAGCCATCACGGACAGCACACTCTTGAGAAGGATTAAACCTATACAGTTGAACAGCTTCAATATACTAGTGCGGAAAAACCTTACCACTTAAGAAGAGACCAAGCCTGAGAACAGTCTCCCCCAAATATGTGGAAGAATGCATCCCTACTTGGAACAATCTAAATTTGAGTGACAGGCGGGGCTGATCTGTACAAATAATGGAAGACTGGAGAAGTACCTCAGGAAGAGCAGTACTGCATAGGCTGCACACAAGCATCATGTTATTCGTGATGGGCTTCCTCTGGAAGTGCATTCATTCCACTGCGGCAAAAGCCGGGCGTGCACAGCACTGATTGGCTGGTGCCGGTCCGTCATCAATCCACCCTCCCGTTCCAAAAGTTTTGCAACTTTTAAAACTGAATTTACTTTATTTTTTTAAAAAAGGAAAGGCGACGAACAAACAAGTATATGTGTGATGCTGTAAAAAGGGCCTTTAGTACAAGATGAGCAGGACAAGGCTGACGCTGGAATCTGCCTGCACCTTTGACACAAGTGAAGGCAGGAGGAAGATAGGTGGGCTCACCCTAGTCAAGGTAAAGGTATCCACTGCTCAAAAGCCAGTTGCGTCCGACTCTAGGGTGCGGTGCTCATCTCCGTTTCTAAGGCCAAAGAGCCAGCGCTATCCGAAGACGCTTCCATGGTCATGTGGCTAGCATGACTGACGGAACGCTGTTACCTTCCCACCACAGCGGTACCTATTTATCTACTTGCAATTTCTTGCTTTCGAACTGCTAGGTTGGCAGGAGCTGGGACAGGAGCTCACTCCGTCGCGCGGCACTCGGGTCGCGAACTGCTGTCCTACTGACCTTCTGGTCTGCAGATCAGCATCTTAAACGCTAAGCCACCATGGCCCTTGGGCTCACCCTGTCCAAGGAAAAAACTACAGTAACTGTGTTAATGTTATTTTTACACAGTCCTACAGAACAATCTTAACTCAGACACTGTGGAAAGTAAAGGCTTGTGGGAGGTACAAATATTTTAAAGGCTATTTTTTTCCATGGCTGGTGACACAATATTGGTCACACGTGGGCTTTCAACGTCAGAAGCAAATTAGTACTGGTTAAACTAACCTGGGGGGGAAAAGGTTACAGGAAGTCAGCTAATGCCTTTTGGGGCACAGCACCCAATCTCCCAATTCTTTGAGGTTTTTTTCAACCCTGACTTTGTGGACCCAGCTCTTCAAAACTCCAGGTGAGTTCATAAACTACTGCCTAGGCAGCCCTGCAGTTCAACCTACGACTCATCAGGCCTCCAGACCTGCTTTCTCAACAGGATTTCAAAAAGTACAGAGGTCAAGGTTTAGACTGCTAAAAAGTATTTTATTAACAGGAAATGAAAGCCGAGGGCAGAAACACACGCAGGCGCAAGAGGAGAAAAGGTTCCTGCCCACACACATACACACTCTGAGTTACAGAACGAGATGTCAACACAGGGCCTGTGCAGGAGAACTTCCCAGCACCAGAGTGCCATTTGGATTTTCCACCTCAGTCACTAAGGGCTGGCCCCATATTCAGGTCAGCTGAATTCCTGCACCACATTTTAAAAAAGAAAAAGGTAAAGATGCCTGAAGAGAATTCAGAGGAGGAGAGCTGTGAAGGGATTGAGGCACAACTCCACAGGGAGAGTAACGGCGTTTGGATGTGTTCAACATTGGTCAGGGAGGGATTTGGGGCTTGTGGGCTGCTTCTCTTCTTTTTGGGCACCAATGAGGGACTATGAGTGCTTCCAGGACAGAGGGTCCCCTTTTGGGTCTGCTGGATTTCACCCAGTCTCACAGGAACTAGCACACCTCCAAAAAGCACAGGGACAAAAAGCACTTTGTGGCAATGCAGACATAATACTTTATCCGATCCCCCCTCCCCCCATGCATGCACAGACAAGACAAGGCTTGGGACTAAATAGACACAGGCAGAATTCCCGAAACCCTCCAGCACGGCTATCCTGGAGGAATAAAAAGGGGTCCTGGGCCTCGTTCTGCTGAGGCTCCACACACTTCCTCTAGCCCCCAACCCTACACAAGCTCACTGTCAGACTTTCTTGAAAGTTATTTTCTGTGAGCAATATAGCAAAGCAGGCAGCCTTCCGGCAGCTCCCGTCTCCATACTGGCAAACAGTTGGCAACATTCAGACGTTGCCAAACCCTGTGACAGAGCAGGGTAGGGGGGTGGGTGTCTCCCACAGACAAGGCAACATTACGTGTAATCCCCGTGCAGCTGGGCAGTGGCACAAGCAAAGCTTCCTCCAACAAAAGTATGTGAGAAGCAAACCGACTGACAAGAGCGAAATCACTGCGCAGGGGCTGGGCACGTTTCCTGCACAGCCACCCTCTGCTATGGCACCAGCGCAGGCCTCCTGAACAAGCCTTGCCTGCGTTTCAGGAAGGGGGCTAGAATAGCTCCAGTAACTCTCCACGGCCACACTGTAATCCTAGACTAGCAGCTGCGAAAGGCCAAGAGGTCTGAGAAGGTCAAGATGCCCCACAAACCATGCAGTTCTGCTAGGGTCAGGGAATGCTTGGCTAGCTTCGCAATAGAAGGACCACAAGGAACAGCATCTCTTACCATTATCATAGCCATATGGCTCCAACAGCATGTCAAGATCTATACACAGTGAAGCTTCTTCTCAGAGTTTACTTTTGCATGGCCCTACCCCATCTCCGAGGACCTACAGGGGGGCTTCAAGGCAGCCTCCTGAGCACCACGCAGGCCCAGCCCAGCCCAGAGACAGAACATCCTCATCAGGCCATGGGAGAGGACAGAGGCGCCACTCCTGAGCACAGCAGCCAGGCCAGGAGTGCATGGGGGCATGACTCTCCGAGCACATCAAGAGATCATATCTTTGAAGGTGCCTTCCAGAATGGGCAGAAAACACCTGAGACAGCGATATGATCTTCTCAGAATTCTCATTTGTAAAAAACCTCAGGAGTGCAGCGTGCCAATATTAGTCATGCTTCTCAAACTGCGGGCAAAGCAAGCCGAGCCTCAACGTGTGCAGTGAAGCCTTCCCGCAAAGACGAGGGTTCCGTCCCCACTGGCGTCACTAGGGGGATGCGGCCATACTGGGTGACGCACAAGCGGGCCGAGTTGCCTCACACCACAGCGGAGGAAAGGCCCTGGGCAGGAAGACTCACCCCTCCCTGCCAGGGGGGCCTTGTTCGCCTTCGTCCCACTTTGGGCCAAGCTGCCTCACTCTGTATTCTCGCAAGAGACGCTTGCGAGAACATGAAGTGAGGGGATTCTGCCCAAGGGCTGCCAAGCAAAGGCACCCAGGCGTAATTGGCGGTGAAGTGATGATGTCATGTCACCGCCAATGACTTCTGCCTCAGCGCCCAGGGGAGTAACGTGATGGCTCTTCACCCCAGGTGCCGCAAAAGTTAAGTATATGCCAACACTATCCGTTCTACTGTACCTGCGCAGATGGCGGCAATCAGCCCTTTTCTGGCATCCTGGTCCTTCAAGATATCCTTCACAGCAGGAGACTGCAAGGAAAGAAGGGGGGGGGGACACTTGGTCAAGGGATGGCTTCACGCAGGCTTTGTGGGGGAGACAGTTTCCATTATCTCACAGGTCTTTCCAAAACAAAGGGGCAGCTATGCAGCAAGGAGTCAGAATGCAATGCGTTTGGCATAAGATACCAAAACGACTTCCGTCCATCAGACGCCCAAAGTCTTAAGGCTTTCAAGGGGAAGGGGAGGCAGCATTGTGAGTTCTACACACCAGAGGAGAAGTCTGCAAGACTTTGGAGAGAGGACGCCCTGCTGGCTGATACACCGCGGAACCCAAGGTTCTCGCAGCTAGAGAAATGTTCCAGCATTTCTACATGTGCTTGTTTTTACCTCTGACAAGTTCTGAGCTCCCAGGTTCCCTCCAGGCAAAACCACCACGTCGTAGGGTCCCTAAAAACAAGAAGATAGGCGAGGAGCAGTTTCAGAGCAGAGGACCGAGGAGGAGACAAGCGATTTCACTGAAAAACTCAGAGCAAAACAACAACATGAGAAGTTTGGCCATTCTGAAGCCAAAGGCATGGCGATCTTTTGATTTCAAGTGGCTGAGAGGCAGGGCTGTGCCACTGGCCTTTTCCTCATAAAGGTTCTGCCTAGCAAAATGTGCCAGGCACTGCCCCCACTTCTTGCAGCAAGGTGGTAACCAAAAGCTCTGGATGCATCAGCAGCATCCCAGTTGCCTGCAGGCTCCCTCTACAGCCACTCGCAAGATGGCAGAAGTTACATCCTGCAGCGTTTCACAGGCCGACAACCTGGGACTGCTGCAGTCAGGCAGAGGAGAACACCCAACATTTACCCCAGGAGAGGTCAAACAGCAGCAGCCATCAAGGGGGCCGTGGCACAGACAACTGCCAGGTCCTGGAGTGAGCCAAATGCAGTGCTGTCTCCTTTCCTAAGGAGGCCTGAACTCTGCCAGGGCTTCCGTGCTGCTGAATGCAAGAGCTCGACCTTGCAACGCACGGAAGCGCCCGTGATCAACTGCAGAGTGCATTCTTTTCCTCACCAAGATACTACAGAGTGAAACCTGTGGGGTTTCAGTCTGGTGGGGGCTGAAACCCCAGGGGGTGGGGGAGAAGAGGCTCAATCTCCAGCACCTCCTTCTCTAGGACATCCGGACTTTTGCACAACAACATCCTCTCCTGTGCATCGACAGAATTATTTCATTTTTTTAAAGAACAGAAAGCTCTTAGGCAGTAGCATGGTGTAGTGGTTTGGGAGTCGGACTTAGACCTGGAAGATCCAAGTTCAAATCCCCGCTCAGCCACAAAGCTTCCTGGGTGACCTTGGGCCAGTCACTATCTCTCAGCCCCACCTACCTCACAGGGTTGTTGTGAGGACAAAAAGGAGGGGAGGAAATATGTAAACCACTCTGAGCTCCTTGGAGGAAGGGCGGTATAAAAATGTGAAAAATAAATAAATAAAGGACTGCTCACTCCCCATTTGATTGTGGAACGCTTCCAAACTCAGACCCGACCACGGCATCTCCCCACTGCAAGGCCCTGATCCAACCGGGCTATGTGCACGCACACACAAGGCAAAACTGTGCACACAGCACCTCTTCCATCACAAGCAGAAACTCCAAGGAACCCTCCAGCTCTTCAGCATTTTCCCCCATTTATTTGTGTCAACATTTCATAAGCCAACTTTCTGCTCCCACAAAGGCACTGCCAAAGGACAAGTGCGATGTTCCCCCGACCGTGGGCACCGACTGAAGGTGCAGCTGGGCCCAGTACTGCCCCTTGACTACAGCCCTGGCCTCTTTGACCAAGTACCAGAGATGAGTCACTGGGCAGGATGCCCGTTCTGCGGCAGGGACTGCACCAGCAATTCAGTAGGACCAACCTCCTTCCGGGCATCTTCCAAACTCTTATCCGGACAGATGACCACATCACGGCTACACTGCACAGGATCTTTCCCAGCCAGGCCTGCCACTGTCACATTGATCTGAGGAGAAACCAAACAGCCTGCTGAGCAGGTGCACACCATCCTCGGAATTAAGTAGCCAGGACAGGCACCAAACCCTTCCTGCTCAACAGGAGCCAGCTCACAAAACAGCAAATCACATGGTAAACCCTTTCTGGACTGTACCACTTCAAAATGGAGAGGGTGTGTGTGCATGATAGACAATTCCTCCCATATAAATATAAACCCCCCCCCCCCCAGACACACACAGAACCAGGAAGTCATCAATGATTCACACTGAGCTTTCTACCCAACACGCCAGTCTTCTACGTGCTGAGAAATGTATGTCTTCTGTGGGGGAAGAATATGTCTGTCTGTCTGTCTGTCGCACTCTCCTGAAACGTGTTCAGAACAGTGTTTTCACACCATTTGCTCTTGGTGTGTAGATCAAGTCACACTGAAACATTCGCACTGGGAGGATCCTACCTAGAGGGGCAGCCTTTCATCACTGGGTCTCTTCTTGTACTTTTCATGCATGCAGAGAAGAGGAACCTTCAGCAGGCCCTTTTGGAACTGCAACCCAGAGCCCTGCAGTTCTAGGTTTGGTGGGGCCTGACCCAAGAAGCAACTCTTGCATTGCCCCCAACAGGCTGAACATGTCCTTCTGTCCACCACCGAGGAACCTGCAGGTCTCACAGGCAATTCTGCGATTCCTTCCGCAGGTGCCTCAGAAGCCAGCTCCTTGTGCCAGGCATACTCACACCAGCCCTTCGCATGATGTCCGTGGGGATCACCGTTTCCATTTCCTCGGCTCCCTTGGCTAGAATCACCAGGGCTCTTTTGGAAGCCATTTCAAGGACAAGGGCCTGGTGCGCTTGGACGCAAGATGCTGGTTGCAGCTGGGTCCCTTAGCACTGCACAAAAGCAAGAGACAGCATGAAGCAGGCCACAGGTTCCATGCACGTACACAATCTTATTCTTACAACATTGCTCCATAGTAAGACTGTACATTGCTGGAACCCTTCTGGGAAGCTCTTGAAAATGAAGCCCTCGTGTACTGGACAAGCAGCTGCCCACTCCTGAAGCACCAGATCCAGAGATGGGGTGGATGGGTTTCCTCCGCAAGCTGCTTTTATTCATGCATAAAATGTATCAGCGGGACATGGCCTCCAGGCAGCGATTCATATTAAAACATAAAGTAATACACTATAAATACAGCTAAATCAACCAGAAAGACCAACGCCAGCAGACGGGAGGCCCTGGACAGATCCGATATGGCACAACAAGTCCGAGAGAAGAGGCTGGCATTCACCTGTCCCCTAAAGGCAGAACAGAGAGTTCCACAGGTGTCGCAGTTAGAGTCGGACCACAGACAACTAGGAGACCTGGGTTCAAATCCCCAGCCAGCCAGGAAGCTCACCAAATGACCTTCTGTCAATCACCATCTCTTGGCCTAAGCTAACCTCCAGGGTTCCTGTGAGAACAAAACGAGTGGAGAGACACACGTGTGCTTGGAGAAGGAAGGTCAAAGTACAAGTGAAAGAGAGAACTCCTCTATGGGGCATCACGGAAGAGGCCATCTCAGTGGGGGAACAGGCCAGGTGGCAGAAGGTGATCCTTGAGATCCCCCATCCCCAGACTGCTGAGGGCATTCAAGGTCACAACCGGCCCTTTGAAAAAAGCTTGTGAAGATTTTTAACCTTGCCCAGGCAGGAGTAGCTGTACCAGGGACACAAATCCTGGTAAATTAAGTTGCAATTCAGAACAGTAGGAAACGCGACGACCCGCAAAGAGAGGGGAGCAAGTCAGAGAATGCAGGTGGATTGGCCAGAGCTAGCAGAAGACCCGGGTGCCCACAGAGCATGCCTTGAAGCCCCAGGCTTTCTGAAGAACCTGCCGGCCTTCGTATCTTGTCTTGGCTCTTTCCAAAGGAAGGGAAGGGATGAACAGTGTAAGATAAGCAAGGCTCAGGGACCTCGCCAAGGAGAGGAGGCCCAGTGCTGTTAGACGATCTGCAGCTTCATGCCTGAGCTCCTCAAGGAATCTTGGCTGGGTGCCACCTGGACCCAGCCATTTGCAAACTTGGAACTTATCCACTGGCTCGTTCCTTCTCAGACTCAGTGCTTCAGACAGACCCTCCGAGGTGGTCCATTTCAGGCACAGATATCTGCCCTGCGTCTACTGCAGTGAGGCAAAGAAGCAAAGCTTCTTCTTGTCTATGACAAACACAGAGGATACCCAACTGTACCTGTATGCCAATTCTAGACTTTTGTCTTTAAACAACCTTGGGTTTAGAGAACACCTTAAGGTGCTTACAAATTCATTCATACACCCAAAAGCACAGAGCTTGTAACGTAAGGCACCCCTCAACTTCTGTGCACGCAGGCGGTCAGCATTTTCCACCTCCTTGCACACTGCAGTTGCTTGCAATATTACCCCATTTTAATTATTACCAATGCGGTTTGACCAATAGCTTCAGAAGCATACTAGATATGCAACAGAAATTGCTTTGAGAGGTGGGGTGGGACCAAGTGACAAAAGTGCAGAGGTGGTCCAGCCCTTGGACACATAGCCAACAATGTGTCCCTTCCCTTTTATGGATTGGCCTATCAGTCAACAGCCTGGCCTTCTAATTAAGCCGTGTGGAAAAATACAGAGCAGACTGAGCTGGCAAAGACAGGCCCGGCTCCAGGGAACATGAGCCGCCATGATTCAGTTCCACTAATTTTGCAAAGGTTCAGGAGAGTTGCCACTGACTCATCCCACGGATTCCAATGGATCTCGGTTGGGCTGGGGCCGTGGCACATTAGAAGCGGGAACCAAACTGCATCTTATTATGTTTGCCATTTCCTTATTTCTTCACTGCTTAAAGGCAAGGGGCCTCCGGGAACAGTTCAGCCGGTTCACCACTAATAAAGTTAAAAGAGAAAATTCACTGTGGTTAAGCAGGGCAAAGAAGTGCAATTATCAGCAAAGCTCATCAAAGTCAATTGAATAAACACCTTCCTTACAAGGAAAGGTCTTAATGTTTGGGGCCTGACTGAGGCTTATATAAAACAACATGAGACAAAGTGTGACGTGACAAGACGTTCAGCTCCCTCTCTCCCAACACTAGAACCAGGCAGGGATCATGGAGTGTCAGAGATGGGAGGAACATTGGAGGTCATCTAGTTCAACCCCCTGCTCAGTGCAGGCAACCATGACAGCATGGCCGTCCAGGCTCTGCTTGGAAAGCTGTTAAGGGAGAGCCTACAACTAAGCAAGGCAGACAGCTCTTGGACAGCTCTTGCAGTCAGGAAATTCTTCCTCATGCCTAGTCTAAATTTACATCCCTGTAGTTTCAACCCATTAGTTCTAGCCTTGCCCTTGGAAGCCCCTTGAAGCTGACTGGTGGGAAATTCAGGACAGACAGAAGGGCTTCTTCACAAAGCACATTACAGGTGGGCCCCCATATCCGCTGGGGATATGTTCCAGGCCCCTCCGTGGATACTTGAAACCGTGGATAAGAGCGAACACCCCCTCCTTGGTTTCCTGAGGGCCCCCCACCCTGCCTCCCCTGCAGGCAGGCATGCTTGCCCCCCCCCAAGCTCTTATTTTTATTTCAGCAAGCTTTGTTTCTTCCTTAAAACAGAGAAGCAGCCTCCATTGCAGGCAAGTAGAACAAGACTAAGTCCTAGAGAGGCTCTGCAAGGTTTCTGTTAACCTTGCAGAGCCTCTCTAGGACTTAGTCTTGTTCTACTTGCCTGAAATAAGTTCCTGTTTCTTTAAGGAAGAAACGAAGCTTACTGGGAAAAAAGTAAAAGCCGGGGGGGGGGGGGGGTACCCACGATCCATGGATAACTGAAACCGTGGATAGCAAATCAGTGGATATGGGGGCACACCTGTATTATTCTGTGAAACTTGCTGCCACAAGATGTGATGCTGGGTGGCTTCAAAAGGGGACTAGGTCAATTTACAGAGGACCAGAGGTTGAGCAATGGCTACTAGCTGTGATGGCTGAATGGAACCTCCAAGGGTTAGAGGCAGTATATCTCTGAATCCCCTTCTCCCGTCCCTGCACCCGCACGTCCTGCATGTGGGCTGCCCAGAAACACCTGGGGGAAAGACGATAATGAAAGAGTAGACCGGCTCGCTTTGGTCTGATCCAACAGGGCTCTTCTCATGTAATGCAACTCTGCAGGAGGGGAAGGGGGTCCTCCTCGCACCGAGCCCTGACCGTGTGAACGCACACAGGAAGGGTCAACACAGGCACGCCCCAGCTGGCCTTCTTCGAAGCACTGCGGGACAGTGAGTGACATGAGCCTCTCGGTTGTCAGCCTCGCTATGCTCGCGAGGACTCACAATGGAGCCGAGAGCCGGCGCAGCGCTGGAGTCTATGAAGCAAAGAGGGGCCCAAGGAGGCCTTGCTCGCAACTGGAGCAGCTGGGCAGGTCATTTTCACAACCTAATCCCCCCACCGCGAGTCGCTTTTCGAACCAGCCCCCCCCCCGTCTTGCCCGTAATGCCGAGAAGTGAGGGGAGGGAAGGCGACCACAGGACGATGGCCGGCCGCTGCGGGGGCTGGGCGCCTTTTGCACGCGCTTCCTTCGAGTCCCCGCGTCCCCGCCCCGGTCCTTCTTACGTGCAAGAAAGCGCGCGAGCAGGCAGGCCGTGCAGCAGAGAGGCGAGAGCGGGTCGAGCTGCCTCCCTTCCGCCCCTCCTTCTGGACACGCCTCCTTCCCAGCCGGCCGGGCTCTCGCAGCGCCACCGTGCGAGCCAAGCCTCTGCCAGCCAGGCGAAAGCGAGCCGGAGCTCCGCCGCCTTTTTTTAACCCGCTCCGCGCCGAGCCCCGCAGCGAGCCAGCAAGGGGGACACGTGTCCGGCCTCCTAGGTGCGCTGCGCAAAGTACGATCCTGACGTGCGGGACAAGTGAGACAGGCCCGAATCGAGAGGCGCCCTCCCCCGAGGGGCCGGCTCCTCACCACCACCACCGCGCACTTGCGCGCTGCACAGAAGGGGAGCAGTGTCTGGCATTGGCCTCGCGCCCTCCCTCCGACGTGTCCCAGCTCAGCGTACGGGGCAAAGAGCTCTGTCCCCATCACAGCCGGGAAGACCGAGGCCGGCCAGACCCGCTGCACAGGCTGTGCCCCTGTCCGGCCGAGCTGGTTGTAGCGAGCGCCACTGCTCTGCACACGTGCGGCAGAACGGTCAGTGGGTGTGCAGGTGCGCACCCATCAGGCGACTGACTGACTGGTGCCTCATCGGGGCTGAGGGCACAAGGGGCGGGGCGAAAGGGCAGCCCGCGCTTTTTGGGGAAGAGGAGCTCTGCTGACGTCATGACTTCGTCGCCTTCGCCCACCCGTCCACTTTCTGCGTCATTCAATCACATGGGCACCCTTCTCATGGTGGGAAGAAGCGGGGGAAGCTCAAGGGGGTGAGAAAAGCTCAGTCTCACCTACTTCCAATGGGAGCCAATAGAAGCCAGGCTTACCTCGGTCGCGAGCCGTGCGACTGACGCGCGCGCGCAGTCCGCTCAGCAAGTCTCCTGTGAGAAAGAGCCCGTGGCCTTTTAAAGGTCGCCCCTCGGGTCTCTTTACACGCCACGCGCGTCGCCCCCGCAAATGCGTGTATGCACACAGTTGAACGTCAAGCCCCCCCACGTATCCCCCAGTATCCCACACAAAGCACTTCAGGCTGCTGGCACCTTATTATTGTCACCACACGAAGAGAAGCCGCAAGGCTCAAACCGGCTTTCCAGTCCCGCAGAACCGCTCCTGCAAAAGCCAGAAAAGGGGCTGGGGCTGTCAGGTTGTAACGTCACAGTCACACGAAGACACCCTCCACCCCTCCAGCCCCTTCTTTGTGCAGTGTGTGCCTGACATCCTTGATTCTCAACATACTTACAGTTATCCACACAGACACGTAACAGTCAATCTCTGTGGTTCTATTCTTCTGTCCCCCATACTTTTCAACATCTACATGATGAAACTGCAGGGGGAGATAATCAGGGGATTTGGAGTAGGGTGTCTGATGTCAGATCTTCCTGAGTTCGCTCATTTTCTTGTTCGTTGCATCGGTGATGCTGTCTAACCATCTCATCCTTTGCCTTCCCCTTCTCCTTTTGCCTTCAATCTTTCCCAGCATCAGAGTCTTCTCCAGAGAGTCCTCTCTTTGCATTAGGTGGCCAAAATATTTGAGTTTCAGCCTCAGTACCTGTCCTTCCAGGGAACAGTCAGGGTTGATTTCATTTAGGATTGACTGATTTGATCTCCTAGCAGTCCAAGGGACTCTCAGGAGTCTTCTCCAGCACCACAGTTCGAAAGCATCTATTCTTCGGCGCTCAGCCTTCCTTATGGTCCAACTCTCGCAACCATACATTGCTACTGGGAACACCATCGCCCTGACTATACAAACTTTTGTTGGCATGGTGATAGCTCTGCTTTTTATTATGCTGTCTAAATTTGCCATAGCTTTCCTTCCAAGGAGTAAGCGTCTTTTAATTTCATGGCTGCTGTCTCCGTCTGCAGTGATCTTGGAACCCAAAAAAGTAAAATCTGTTACTGCTTCCATTTCTGCCCCTTCTATTTGCCAGGAATTGATGGGACCAGATGCCATGATCTTAGTTTTATTAATGTTGAGTTTCAAGCCAACGTTTGCACTCTCCTCTTTCACTCTCATCATTAGGGTGGTATCGTCTGCATATCTGAGGTTGTTGATATTGTTGATATTTCTCCCGGCAATCTTGATTCCGGCTTGCGATTCATTCAACCCTGTGTTTCTCATAATGTACTCTGCATATAAGTTAAAGAAGCAGGGTGACAATATACAGCCGTGCCGTACTCCCTTCCCAATTTTGAACCAATCGGTTGTTCCATGGCTGGTTTGAACTGTTGCTTCTTGACCTGTGTACAGGTTTCTCAGGAGACAGGTAAGGTGGTCTGGTACCCCCATCTCTTTAAGAATTTGCCACAGTTTGTTGTGATCCACACAATCAAAGGCTTTTGCGTAGTCAATGAGGCAGAAGTAGGGGTTTTTTTTGAACTCTCGTGCTTTCTCCATGATCCAGCGCATGTTGGCAATTTGATCTCTAAACCAATATAATTAGCAGCCCCCTAATATTTAACCTCATTCCCAACCCTAACCCACACACTTGTCCCCTACTTATTAAAAAAACATAATCAGACCTCACACAAAATAGGGATGGGGGAAAGAGAGGGAGGGATAAAGGGGAATGAACTATGGTAGGAGAGGGCCCCCTTGCCTGTGTGCACCTCTTCCTATCTAGGTCAGAAATTAGGAAGTGAATGTGTTGGCAGGTCAAGCCTCCAGGGCCCCTGGAGCCATCCCAGGAGGTGCACCATTCTCCTGCCCCCCCTCCCCTGGTTAAATAATCCTCATTAATAAGTCACAAGTGCAGGGCTGTCAGCTGCTGAACGGCTTGGCCAGCCACCCCCACCACCCTGCAATACCCCACATAGAGTGCAAGACAGTAATCCAGTCATGAAGTTACTAAAGCATGGACCACTGTGGTCAGGTCCCTGCTAACTGGGCAAAGAGGCACTTTTTCAAGTGGTGCTCCTCTTATATTTAGCAGGGGGAGAGTAACTGCCCCTTTCACCCCAAGCATAATGTCTTTTCTAGTGGCTGTTTGCTGGTGGTTGTTTCTTCTGCTTCTTTTTAGATTGTGAGCCCTTTTGGGACAGGGGGACCATTTAATTATTTGATTTTGTCTGGAAACCGCTTTGTGAGCTTTTTGGTTGAAAAGGAGTATATAAATATTCTTCTTCTTCTTCTTCTTCTTCTTCTTCTTCTTCTTCTTCTTCTTCTTCATCATCATCATCATCATCATCATCATCATCATCGATTCAAGTACGGCCGCAGTTGGTGCATCAGCCAAAGCTGGGCAAATGCACCCCTGGTCACAGCTGCCACCTGGCTCTCCAGGGAGAGTTGTGAGTCTAGGAGCATTCCCAAATTGTGCACACATTCCTGCAGGGGGAGTGCAACTCCATTCAGAGTGAGTGGATTGAGGATTTCCTGACCAGAGGTCTTATCTGCATTGAGGATTTCCTGACCAGAGGTCTTGTCTGGATTTAAACTCAGCCTATAGGCCCTCATCCAGAACTCAGCCACCTCCAGACAGTGCTCCAGGACTTCCACATCTTTCCTGGAACGAGATAGCAAAGGACAGATAGAGCTGGGAGACATCAGCATACTGGTCTTAGAGTCTGTTGGCTTAGAGCTGGAAGGGAGACTTTCTGGTGCACCCTGTGGCCTTTGGAAGTTCGGTGGTGGACACAGGCGAGGGTGGTGCCTTCTTAGGAGTGGCCCCTGCACTGTGGCCTTCTTGGGAGGCTGAAGGCAGCCTCTCCTTCTCCCAGGTGGCTCCTGAGTGTTTGTGGTCTGCTTCGCATCCCTGGGGTTTGTTCCTCTTGGTGCTGGTGTGTCTTCACATTGGCTTGGTATTGGCTGGCTGGCTTGAAAGTCTAGGTGTGGAGCAGGGCCGGCCCAAGAACTCCTGATGCCTGAGTCCTCCTTATCCTACCATGATGTGCCAATGGCCTCTGCTCCTCCAACTCTCCAGTGCTCTAGCCCAGCACTCTCCTCTCCTCCACATCTCCTCTTCTTCTCTTTCCCCTTATTCCTTTTCAACCCAGGGAGTGGAAGGAGGGAGGAGCAGGCGAGGCAAGGGGGCCGATGGAGTGGAGATGGGTGCCTGAGGGGGCTGCTCCAGGTGACCTCATGGATGAGGAAGCTTCTCCTACGGGAAAGCTGAGCCTCCTCCAGCAGAAGCGCTTTCTTCGAGAAGACGCGTCAGGCTCCGCAGGAGGCCAGCTGAGACTGTTGCCTGGGGGAAGATGAGGCAGCAGCTCATGCTGCGTGCAGGCGAGCCCCAGGCAGTCAGGGCAGCGGTCTGGTTCCTCTTGGTCAGTTTCACCCGCTGCAGCCAGTCTTTGCGCTGAGCACCAAGGAGAAGGGCGGGCTCCAGTCAAGCCCCTGTAGGACAGCTGGGGGCTGGGGCCACTCTCTGGCCATTGGGGGCGGACGAATGGAGTGGGCCACTCGTCCGCCCCCAAGGGCCAGAGGTTGTGGACCAGAAGAGCCGCTCTTCTCCCTCCTCCTTGGCTGGAGGGGGGGGGGCTTGGGAGAGCGGCGCCCCTCGCTGCTGCGCCCCGCCCCCAAGGGAGGGGGTGCTACCGGGGAATTCCGGGAGGGGGGTGCCGAAGCTTTTGCCGAGAAGACCCGCGGCACTGCGGCAGGAGGCGGGGCGGGCCGGTGAAAAACATGTGGGGAATCCCCACCCCAGCCGGGTTGAGCTGCTGCACAGAGCTGCTAAACTCAAAAGCTCCGCCGCGGGGAAGAGTTGGGCAGCAGCAACGAGAGGGGATCCCGAGAGGCAGGCAGGCAGGCACGGAGCGATGGGAGGCTGTCGCGCGTCGTGGGCCTGGCTGGGGCTGCTGCTGCTGCTGCCGCCGCCGCTGCTCTGGAGCTGCCCGAGCGGTGAGTCCCGAGCGAGAGCCGAGCTGCTGGCTGGCTGGCTGCCTGGCTGCCTCCCCGGGGAGCTCCTGGGCGCGCACGCACCTTCCTTGCTGGCTGGCCGCCGGTGGGATGCTGTGCACGTGGAAAGTGGCGGTGGGAGAGCTCTTCTCCCTGTCTCCCCCTGGGCATTTTTGCTCCTCTCAAGGCCTGGCTGGCGGGGACTTGGGGGGACGGAGCCCCCTCCACCTCACTAAAACGCCTCCTCCTCTTCCCCCCAGGCACCTTCTCCAACGCGGCCACAGGCAAGTGCAGACCCTGCACGACGTGCGAAGGTAAGGCCCCCTCTCAGCACAGCGGGAGGGAGGGGTGCCTCTTGGCCGGTGGTGGCCAGTGGCCACCTCACCTGGCTGCCTAGGCTAGCCGAAGCCCAAGTCTTGGTTGGTTTCAGTGGGAGAGAGAGTCCAGCACCTGCTTAGCCCTTCCATTGACAGCAGGGGGCAGAAGTGTCCAGTGGGAGCCGCTGGCTTGACCACCACAGGATACCTGGCTTCGGAGCACCACCAATTTCGTGCTGCTCCCAAGTGTCAGCGTGGGTGGGGTGCTGGCGAACACCCGTGAAAAGCCGCCTTGGCAAAAGCCATCCCCCGGACACTCAGTGAAGACTGCCCTGGGACCAAGGGGGACAGGTGCCGCAGGGACACCTCTTCAGGTTTCTCGGGAGGCGCAGAGCAGGTGGCCTGGAAGGGAACTGAGGCACCGGACTTTTGCCGATAGGCAGGCACCCCCTGCCCCCCCCACTGCCAATGAACACACCAGTGCACTTGGAACTGGCAGTCCTGGCCTTGTAGACTGAGGGCGGCTCTGGCTCCTCTTTCTTCCACTGGGCACCGGCGGCAGAAATTGGCTTCCTAGACTTGCTCATTCTCCCAATGAATGGGCTATCAGACCCCTTGACGTTTTCTCAATTTTTTTTCCTTCTCTATCCGGAAAAAAACAGAGGAAGCTTGAAAAGTGAGGAAGGGTGAAGCTGCCTCCTGCAAAGTTGGATCCTGTTGGTCCACCACCCAGCTGAGCTCAGTGCTCCCTGTGCCGCCTGGCAGCAGTGGCGCTCCACGGTTTCAGGCCGAGGAGGATCTGTCTTAGCCCTCCCCAGAGATGCTGCCAGCCAGGGACTGAATCTGGGAGCTTTGATGGGTGGGAGCAGCTCTAGCATGGAGCTCCTACCCGGCCAGCCCCGGGCCGGGTTGGAGCAATATTGTGTCTTTGCAGTAGCCACTTTGGGTTTGGGAGGAAGCCTCTCAGATGAAAGAATTGGAATTTGATGGCTCTGGGGCCCTGGCCGCTTCTCTGTGGGGAAGGGTCTCATGAGAAGGCTTGGTTGACCTGCTCACGTTCTTGCCCATCACTGCATCTGGGTGCAATAGGAATAACCTCCCAGGTTTAGAATAGCTGATAGAGCTACATAAAGGGTTGGCTGATCCTCCAGGCAGGCATGTGGCCCCGCAGAGGGCAGCTCCTCTTGGTGCACCAGAGTCTCTGTCGGTGGCCCATTCTGCTGTGCACATGTCAGGTGCCTGCTTCATGGCATAATGTGTGAAGAGTGGTGAGACCTGGGAAAGGGCGTGCAACAAGCCCCCCACTCCAAACCAGACCCTGGCATTCTGCAGTGATGCCTTACTTTGGAGCAATGGCTAGATGTGCGCTTGGCTGCCCACCTCAGCCGGCTTAGCGACAATTCCATCTGTTGCCCCCCCCCACGCCAGCTTTTGGGTTCACTGAGCCCTTGTCAGCTGACCTCAGAGACCTGCTCCCAGGTCCATGACAGTGGCTAGAAGAAGCCGACGATCGCCACCATCTCCGCAGTAACGCAGGCCTTTTGAACATGTTATTTCTGAAGGAATACTGGAATACAAACAGAAATGCTTGGAAACTGCTGACGCCATTTGTCAGTGCACTCCCAGGTATCGATGCGGTAGCAATGGCTGCGAGGAATGCACGTGTGCAAGAGGAGAGGAGATGACGGATCAAGGTGAGGTCACCCTTTCGCCCTGAGTCATCTTGGTAATGTAGCGCACTGCAGGTGCGTACGCTATGGCCCTCCTTGGTCGTAGGGGGCACCGGGGCAGGATGGGCAAAAGGGACTCTGGTTGCCATTGGCTGAGCTTCTCAAGTCTCAGAGGGGCCAGGGAGGCAAGCGAGGGATGGAAGGAGGGATGGAAGAGGGAGGGGGAAGCCGAACTAGCAATAAGAGCAGGCATCCAGGGCCAGAAGGTGCCACAAATGTGCCCTTGGGCTGCAGGGCCCAGCGGGTCTCCATGCTCTTTCTTCTACCCTTCCTTGGGAGGGACCCCCTGGGGCTCCTGCAGTCTGTCCCCCATGCAGGCATGGATCCTGCTCACCCCTGCTTAGCTTCCTGCGGCATCAGGGGCTCTCTCTCTCTCTCCAAGCCCCACAGCAATAGCACCATCGCTCTGGAAGACAAGGGACAAGCAGAATGAAAAAGGCGAATTGCTCCTCCCCCCCCTCCATCAGCAGCACTACCCCCTCACTTTCCACTTGCACCCTTCAAGACCTTTAAGCCTTTTGTCAGAATCAGGTGACAGGATGTAACAGTTGTCCTGCAAGTGTTGCTATCGGAGCCAGAGGTTGTATCAATACCTAGCAGTACAAAAGCACATGCCACGCCCCCCCAGCCAAGCTGTTGACCTCAGGAAAAGACGGTATTGCCTGCGAGAGTCGCTTGACCCCAGTGTGATGGTGAGACTAAGGTGGCGCCTGCCTCCCGCGCAGGCCAGAGTGGCTGCCTTCAGGTGTTGGAAGAGCCACTCGCCCTCTCCCGCCTGAGCGTGTGGCAAGGCCCTCCGTGGGGCAGTTCTAGAAACTGGCAGGGGATTCTTGAGTGCCCCAAAAGGCAGGCTCTGGAGGCCTTGCAGCCCACAACCTTCAGCGAGGACCGAGTGTTGCCTCGAAAACAAGACCACAATGTTCCTCTTGCCACGTGCCCAGGCCGACCTCTGTCAGTGACCAATGCCTAAAGGGAAGCATATGGTGCTTTACACAGAGCAAGACAGACAGGGCCCTGCCCCGAAGGGCTTACAATCTAGACTGACACAGAGGGAAGGGAGGCTAGCTAGACAGAGAAAGCATGATGTGATTTTTCAGCTACATGTACTTGAGCTTTGTTGCAGTAGGGAGTGAAACAGCACTAGCTGGCGTTGAGTTTCCTTGCCTGGCCCGTAATTGCTGGTGACCAGGGGAATCGCAACCTGCAAGCCAGGGCTGGGCGAGCTCTCCAGCCAGGCACCTGTTCTAACTGGGTAGGCTGACTGACTGCGTGGTCTCCTCGCATCCTGGAAGTGACGCCTACCTTTGTGTTTCTCAAAGGCTGCCAAAAATGTCGTGAAGGGATGTTTAATGATCGGGCTGGTGGCATCTGCCGGTTGTGGACAAAGTAAGTCTGTCTTAATGCTCCCCCCCCCACACACAAAATGCTTGAAATAATATGATGACTGTATGGTGTGCCTGCATAAATCCTGTTCTGTGGTTGCCTGCCCTGCAGATGTCCAGCAGGCAATAAGATCTTTGCTAATGGGACAAGGACGACGGATGTGACCTGCCACTTGGTGTCCGAAGGCACAACTACAGCTTCCACCGTCCCAGTGGACATCTCCCCTGCAGGGAAAGGTCAGGTTTAGGTGAATGCTCGCAGTGGCCCTGAGGGGACTCGCTTGGCCTCAGAGTCTCTTGAGCGGAGGCTCGCTCCTGCTGCACCTGCCCAGGGCTGTTGCAGCAGTGAAGGCTCGCAAGGTGTGAAGGAAGAGAAATAGCCCAGAAACGGAGGTGGCGCTGGGGACAAGGTGCAGGAGAGCTTGAGGCTGTGGAGATGGCTGCAGATTCCCCCCTTCCAGGTGTCTTTTAGGCTCTGTTTGGCAGTTGCATTGGCCACTGGGAGGGTGAGGCTATGATACAGACCCTGACCATAAGTCCCGTAGGAATTTTGAGGTGAACGGGTTCTCTCTTCAGATCCTGTTAGGGCATGCTTAAGGAAGGATAAAATCTTGGGTAGACATCTGGTAACCCGGGCACAAGTTTTATAGGGTGCCATTTAGTTTTTGTACTTGCAAAAGCTGTCCTACATGATGATGCCACAAAAAAGTTTGTTTCTGTACATGAAAACAAAGTTTTTGTGGCATCAGCGTCATGTGTATGACAGCTTTTGCAAGTCCAAAAACTAAATGGCACCCTATAAAACTTGTGCCCGAGTTGCCAGATGTCTACCCAAGATTTTATCCTTCCTTAAGCATGCCCTAACACAGCGGTGGGGAACCTCTGGCCCCAGGGCCGGATCAGGCCCCCGAGGCCATCCAGTCCGGCCCCCGGAGAGATTGCCGGGAGGCCGCCCAACCGGCCCCTGGAGGCTCCGCCGAGTCCGCGCGTCACCTCCGGAGGCCAGGAGAGGGCCTTTGCATGTCCTCCCCGGCCGCCGCCTCGACCCCTTCTCACCAGGCCGTTGGCCATTTCGCACCTGCGTACCACGCCAATGAGGGCAAGCTCTTGCCCTCTTGCCCTCATCGGCATGGTATGCCGGAGGTGACGCGTGGACCAGGCGGCGGCTTCGGACGGTGAGCGCGGAGCCTCCGGAGGCCGATGGGGGGCGGGAGCAAAAATTAATTAAATAAATAAAAATGGCGGCTGGCCTTATGGCCGGCCCTCAAGCAAATTTCTAATATTTAAAACAGCCCTTGCCAGGGAAAAGGTTCCCCGCCCCTGCCCTAACAGGATCTGAAGAGAGATCTCGTTCACCTCAAAATTCCTACGGGACTTATGGTCAGGGACTAGACTACCATGAGCCCAGCTGCGCCTGCTCTCCCTCCTTGCTCAGTGAATGGGCTTTCATTTCCTCATGCTCCTCGGTTGGTTGGTTGGTTGGTTGATTGGTTGGGTGGTTGGTCTGTCTGTCTGTCTGTCTGTCTGTCTGTCTGTCTCTCTCTCTCTCTCTCTCTCTCTCTCTCTCTCTCTGGGATTTTCTTGTTATGGTTCGAGCTGATGATGAATGATGAATGTTGGTGAGGAGTGTAAAAGCAAAATCAGTGCAAGACATCTCCTCCCCAATCCTGTCTCTGAAGGAGCCACAAGCCAGCCAGCCACGAGAGGCATCTCTTCTTGGGCAAGCACCTCCCTTGCCCTCGGGTGTCTTGTGATCCCTGCAAGTCAAGTGGCAGTCAAATCAATAGCCAGCTTCCGCTGTGAGTGCAAAGAAGGGCTGAGTAATCTGCTTTCCTTTTGTGGCCCAAGTAGACCAAAAGCTCAGCCCTGGCTTCACACAGAGGAACACCAGCTCTGATTGTAAGGGAAAATGCCCCCCCCACTTGTTCGCTCTCTCTCTCTCTCTCTCTCTCTCTCTCTCTCTCTCTCTCTCTCTCTCCCATGTAGAGTCGGCATCAAGCCAGGGACTGGCAATCCATCATCCCACTTCTGGGCATGACTCTGTGACTCTTGGTTCAAACAGGTCTCCCAGAAAACGTCCTGGGGACAGCTGCTGCTTGTGCTGCGTCCAGGGGTAACTCTGTGGTGGCAGAGCGTGGGCGGCCCCCACCTGCTGCTTGAGAGAGGCCTGAGCCCTTTGGCACCAGCAGATCTGCTCCAGCTGCAAGGCCTTAAGCCACTTGAATCAGTGGTTGGGGAGACCAACTGCACACACACACACACCGGTCTCTGAGACAGAATTGCACATGTTCCTGCTCCGCTTTGCCTGAGTAACGTCCTCTCCCTCTCCTTTTCAGAGCAGGACGGCCAGCTGCTCACCATCAGCATTGCCCTGACAGCAGCCCTGCTTCTGTGCATCTTGTCTCTGCTGATTCTCTCCGTCGCCTTCAGAGCCTGGGCCCAAAGGAAGCTCCTGGCAGTCTTCGTCAAACGTAAGGCCAGTGCGCTGCCCACCCACACCCAACATGCCCTGCTGGGCGCTTTCTCTCTGCTGCTTGTGGGCTTGCTGGGGCCCGGGCTGCAGATGGGATCTTCATTTGGTGGCCACTGGACCCTAAATCCAGGCCAGGCAGGGTCCTCTTGGTCAGAAGTAGGGCGGGGGGGGGGCTGAGTCACCACAGCTGGGCCTGCAAAGGCAGCATTCTCCAAACTGCTTCTCTTTGGGGCAGCCCTTGGCAGCTTTCACTCCTCCACTATCCCAAGGCACTTGCTTGGCGATGGTCAGGTGGGTGGCAGAGGAGCATGCATACGGGCTCCAGTTCTACAGCAGCACAGACTGGGGCAGGGGCAGAAAGAGCAGAGGCTGACTTCATGGCCATCTCAGTGACCATCTTCTCCAGGGACAGCAAGGGAGAAAGGACAAAGAGTTGAGGGTGGTGGAGCTGGAAGGGCCTGGGCAGGAGAAGAGCTGAAGGGGGAGGGGCGAGTGACCCAGAAGCATCCTGCTCAGGGCCCAAGGCCCTTCCCCTCCCGCTGCTCTCCTGGATGCAAAGCCTCCTTTTGATGTCTCCCTCCCAGCAGAGCCCCTCAGACAGCTAGCCCAGGAGGTGGACGACTGCAGCTGCCGCTACCCGGAGGAGGAGGAGGGGGGAGGTGAGGGCTTGAAGGGGGAATTGCTGGAAAAATACCCCTAAGCAAGCCCAGAGCCCCACCCTCCTCCAGAAGCCCACGCCGGTCTCTCGGGGCCTGTGCCCAGCTCCAGCTCTATTGCTAGAGGCATCACTGCCAGTGCAGTGCCACAAGTTTTCTCCTCTGCTCACTTTGGGACGTTTGTGGGAAGAAGAAACCAGGCATCTCTCAGCAGCAGTAGCAACAGCAGCAGCAGCGGCCTCAGACCTCCTCCCCTGCACCAGACTGCATCTAATGATGGATTTATTTGAAAGGTATATTGGAAGTGGCAACCACGTGTGGCCCTTCTGTTGCTTGGGGTGGGTGGGTCAAGACGCTTGCACCACAGCCACCCTGCCTCCTCCAACGGAGGTCAATCTCTTGAAGCAAGCTGCTAGAGGGGAAGTTAGAGCGGCTCTGGTGCTGGCGCATGAGCTGATGCCCCAAGCGGTCACTTCTGGAAGCGGTGACTTCCCACAGGGAAGGTCTGCTCCTGCACAGCTCCCACTCATTTCAACAAGGCTTATGCAGGAGAGCAGCCCAGCGGATGGGGCCTGGTTCTGATGGCAGTAGCTAAAAGGCACCACTTTGACCCACCGTCCCCATGGCCAAGCCAGCCTTCAGCGAAGGGGTTTTTGCTGCAGTGACCTCCCCCCTTGCAGCAGCCCCTGCTGTTCTGCTCTGCACAAGAGTCACCTAATGACTCACTGCACATTCTGCCCCCATCTCTTACGTCAAGCTGTGCAGCGATTAGGCCTAGTGGAAATATGCGTGCACGTAACCGCCAGCGGTGACGGCCTTCTTCCGCCCCGTGACATTTGCCTTGATCTGGAGGGCTAGGCGAGAACAGGAGCTCACCGCAACCGAGTGCGGTGTAGAAGGGGAAGGTGCAGACCTGTCTGTGCGTTCTGGGTTGCTATATTTAGACACCACCAAACCCCAAGGATGGAACACTCAGCTAGGACTTTCAAAACCAGCCCTAGAAAGCACACAGAGGCCCTGAGGGGGTAGAAGGGAGGCAGCTGGAGTGAGGCACGGCCCCAGCCCTGACTGGGTGCCCAGCGGCCCGGAGGGGGCTTGGCAAGTGCCCAACCCAGTCCTGTGTGGTGGTGAACAGAACCTGGGCTGCCTCCCGTGGTGTGGATTGGGAAATTTCTCTAGCTGAGTTTGTTGGGGCATTTTCAATATGACCGAATCCACCTCTCTCACTATTTTGTAATTTCCCACTTGGGGAAGGAAGTGTGTCTTGTAAAGAATGAAGAGATGTCAACATTTGCATGAGGTGGTAGCGGCAGCATCCCCACACCCTTGCCAAGAAATCAGTCTGACTGTCAAAGGCCAAAGCCTCACTCCCCCTTCTACAAACTCTGCTCGCCATAACCCAGCATCAGATGATGCAGATGTTGTAAAAAGACAGTTGTGGGACTTGAAATGGGGGGGGGGTTAGGGTGGGCAACACAGGCCTCACACGTGCAGCCTACCCTAGGCCTCAACTCTTCTGGTTTGTGTCGCCAGGTGCGAGAGTTCATTGCATCACCCCAGGGATATCACTTGCGTTGGTGTCACCCAGTGTGGTATCTCATTGTGTCACCCCCATTAACTTTATTTATTTTAATATATTAACAGTACAGGTCACCCAACAAATCAGTAACCAACAAAAAAATCAGTGGCCAACTTGATGACACTCACACAACTGAATAAGAGTTCTAGTATTAGTTCTGATACATAGAAATGAGAGCTGACTCATAAAAATACCTTATTGGTTCCATGCTCTGTCATAACAACACCTCATTGGCTCTCGGAACAGTGTCATTGGTCAGTTTTGAGTTAAGGAAATCCACTTTTCGTTACATAAGGCAGTTGTATTTTCTTTTTCTGGTTATTTGGCCATAACGTTTGATAGAATACAGATATTCAATACGATTTGTTCCATTACATTCTGCATTAAATTACCTTTCCAATGATATATAACTTTATGGTATTATGGTATTATTCATAAATACAAATTTCCCAAAAGGTTTCCACAATTTTTGCCACTAGTAGTGTCTCACAACCCTGAGGGTGTCATCCGGTGTGGTTTGCACCCCCCAGTGATGCCACTGATACAGCCACTTCCCTCTGTGTTCTGCTCTGCTGGCTGAGACGTAAATGACTGGAGGTATTCAAGGGGCATGCCTGGAAATGAGCAGAGCCTTAAGGGTCCCAGCAAAAGTGCTAGAGGTTCCCACCGAGACAACTAGCAGCTAGAGTGGAGCCATGGCTCAGATATGGTTTATATCTATTTCATTCAGCCATGGCTCAGATATGGTTTATATCTATTTCATTCAGCTAGCTCGGCTAGGGGACTTGGAGGTTGCAGAGAAATTAAATGAGTTATTTGCATCGGTCTTCACGGCAGAAGACCTCGGGCAGATACCGCTGCCCGAACGGCCACTCCTGACTAAAGAATTAAGTCAAATAGAGGTTAAATGAGAAGACATCTTAGACTTAATTGACAAATTAAAGATCAATAAGTCACCGGGCCCAGATGGCATTCACCCAAGAGTTCTGAAGGAACTCAAGAATGAAGTTGCTGATATCTTGACAAAAATATGCAACTTGTCCCTTAAAATGGCCACTGTACCAGAGGATTGGAGGATAGCTAATGTCACGCCAATCTTTAAAAAAGGAAGGAGGGGGGACCTGGGAAACTACAGGCCGGTCAGCCTAATATCTGTTCCAGGGAAGATGGTGGAAAGTCTCTTTAAGGATAAAATCGGAAAGCATATAGAAAAAGCTTTGCTGAGGGAGACTCAGCATGGCTTCTGCAAGGGTAAGTCTTGCCTCACAAACCTTTTAGAATTCTTTGAAAAAGTCAACAGGCATGTGGATGCGGGAGAACCTGTGGCTATTATATACCTGGATTTTCAGAAGGCGTTTGACACGGTCCCTCATCAAAGGCTCTTAAAATACATAGAAGAACAAGCTCTGCTGAGGGAGAGTCAGCATGGCTTCTGCAAGGGGAAGTCTTGCCTCACAAACCTTTTAGAATTTTTTTGAAAAGGTCAACAGGCATGTGGATGGATTTTCAGAAGGCGTTTGACACGGTCCCTCATGAAAGGCTCCTGAGAAAACTCCACAGTCAGGGAATAAGAGGGCAGGTCCTCTTGTGGATTAGGAACTGGTTGAAGACCAGGAAACAGCGAGTGGGAGTCAATGGGCAATTTTCACAATGGCGAGAGGTGAAAAGCGGTGTGCCCCAAGGATTGGTCTTGGGACCGGTGCTTTTCAACTTGTTCATAAATGACCTGGAGTCGGGGATAGGCAGCGAGGTGGCCAAGTTTGCGGATGACACTAAACGAAGACCAGCAGGGATTGTGAAGAGCTCCAGAAGGATCTCTCCAAACTGGGAGAATGGGCAGCAAAATGGCAGATGCGCTTCAATGTAAGTAAGTGCAAAGTGATGCACATTGGGGCAAGAAATCAAAACTTCACATACACGCTCATGGGTTCTGAGCTGTCTGTGATGGATCAGGAGAGAGATCTTGGGGTGCTGGTGGACAGGTCGATGAAAGTGTCGACCCAGTGTGCAGCGGCTGTGAAGAAGGCCAATTCCATGCTTGGGATCATTAAAAAAAGGACTGAGAATAAAATGGCCAATATTATTATGCCGTTGTACAAATCGATGGTAAGGCCGCATCTGGAGTATTGCGTCCAGTTCTGGTCGCCGCATCTCAAAAAGGATATAGTGGAACTGGAAAAGGTGCAGAAGAGAGTGACCAAAATGACTAGTGGGCAGGGGCATCTCCCTTATGAGGAAAGGCTACAGCATTTAGGGCTCTTCAGTCTAGAAAAAAGGCGGTTAAGGGGGGACATGATTGAGACGTATAAAATTATGCATGGGATGGAGAGAGTGGATAGAGAAAAGTTCTTTTCCCTCTCACATAACACTAGAACTAGGGGACATCCACTCAAATTGAGTGGAGGGAGGATTAAAACAGACAAAGGAAAATATTTCTTTACCCAGCGTGATTGGTTTGTGGAACTCCTTGCCACAGGAGGTGGTGATGGCACCTGGCCTGGATGCCTTTAAAAGGGGATTGGACAGATTTATGGAGGAATAGTCCATCACAGCTTACAAGCCATGATGGGGATAAGCAACCTCCTGGTTGTAGGAGTAGGTTTTCTTTGTGCCTGGTGCAAGGGAGTGGCGACAGGATACAGGTATCTTGTCGTCTTGTGCTCCCTGAGGCATCTGGTGGGGCCACTGTGTGATACAGGAAGCTGGACTAGATGGGCCTTTGGCCTGATCCAGCAGGGCTCTTCTTATGTTCTTATGGTTAAAGCCCCCTCTGCTGTCGCTGCAGGCTTTAGCCAGCTATCTACTGTTTCCTGCAGCGGGGTGGGTGGGTGCATAGAGGTATCCTCGACAGTGGCGGCTGTCTCTTCTTGAGCAATCCAGCCCCATTCAGCAGAGCGTCCTGCTAGCGGCGTTGCCTGCTAGCGGTGCTAGACTGTGAGCCCCTGCCCCCATTGGGACTGGACACCTTTCTTGTTCTTTTTACCATGCAACCCAATTTGAGAACTTTGGGGCTGAAAAGTGGTGCACACGACTCTGTATTTCGTACAGCGCCATCTCTGTGGCTGGTGCCTTCCCTCAAATGCAGACCCCAGAAGGGTAAATGGGAGGGAAATGCAGGGTGATGTAAGGACACAGCCTTGGGCTGAGTTGCAGGAGAGCCCTGAAGCCAACAGTGCGGGTTGGGCAGCCATGGTGCCCCCCACCTTGCTGGAGGCACTGCCACCTGGGGAACTGAGAGGCGCCTGAGCAAACCACTGTAGTAGGGGCCCAGGCCATGCCCTGGGAACCAAGCCTAAGGACGTGTGCTGTGGAAACCTCCCCATCCATGCCTGTGTCAAAAAGGTTTGCTTGTATGCTCCTTGGGGCAGGAACTTTCCTTCTAGAGCTGTGATTTCCAACACCCAATTGTTTAATGACAGCAACAATAAAGAGGGTTTTCTTCTTCCTCCCCACGCCCGCAGGGAGGATAACCAGATGGGGGCAGAAAAGTCCAGCCCAAGGAGCCTGTGGGGCAAAGACAGACAGTGGCTGGGCCCCAGAAGGGGCATTGCCTTGTGCCCACTGGGAAGGCAAGGGCTTCGCTTGCCCCTCTTGTATTCAGCAAGATTCTGCACTGCACTTGACGGCTTGCAAGACAGAAGGCGCACACACACACCGTCCAAAACTAAATGGAAAGATTTTGGAGGGCCTTACTCCCAGGGAGATGAGCACACTGCAAGCTTTGTGGTTGGGGCCCAGCTTGTCCCCAGCTTAGTAGCAAACATAGCTTGTATGTGAAAAGCTCCCCCACCATGTAGCGCTTTCTACAAAGAGCGCGGGGGAGAGGGGACACAACTCCCTAGGTAAGCAAAAGCAGCTACATTTGTAAACTAATAGAAAAAGAACTCCTCCAATCCACAAAAAAAAAAAACCCTGCCCAGCCTGGACTGAGGTTACTCAGTGCCCCCCCCCCCCAAGAGCCACAGAAAGGAAAGGTGACAGTTGGAGAAAAACAGCCGCAGAACACGGTAGGGGGAGGCAGGGAGTGGCTTGTGGGCACAGCGCTGGGAAGAGGAAACACTGCTGTGATGACAGAGCACAGTGGGGACAGGGCACTAGGGAACCCGTGAAAGGGAGATTCCTGCCTATCCCCCAGCTCATTTTTCTGAGCAAGAATTCTTTTTGAGGAAGCTCCAGCCTTGGTTGTATGACAGACTGCTTTCAAGCCGGGGGGGGGGGGGGGGGGCGGGCGCTGAAATGCATATTTTGTACTGAATAAAAACTCCAAAAGAAAGCAAAACAAGGCTTCTCCTTTCACTCAGCTGGAGCTGTTTCCGTGCTCCATCCAGCCCACTCTCGGTCTATATATTGACTGGCAGCAGCGGCTCTCAAGCACAAGGAGGCTTTCCTGGTGCCAGTACCGCTTCTCCCCCTTCACTGGGCTGCAACACTCACACTCTGTCATCAAGCTACAGCCCCATTCGCCCTGCATGTGTGACCCCCAGCTTGAAGGGACTGGGCAGCTTGCCAAGAGCTGCCCCCCCACTCCTCCCCCGCAATATGGGAACTGCCTTTAAGGGGTCCGCAGGCAGCCACACGTCGTCGTCGTCATCCTCCTGTGCAGTGGTAGCCGCTCAGCAGGTGCTGCCAAGGTGGCCTTTCCTCCCAGGCCAACTGGTGTGGAAAGGCAGAGAGAAAGAGGAACACACCAACGATGGGGGTGCCACAACCCCCCTAGGTTTGAATTTGCAACTCCCTTCTAGAGCCAAAGGTGGGCAGGGGCGCCCTCTGCTGGTTGCCTGAATCCTTGGTCTTCGATTGGCACAGGCTCACCCTGGCCAGCCCTCTGGGTAAAGCTTCCCTGGAAGCCCGAGGTTCAAGTCAGGATCTTGAGAAGAGGAAGGCTGAGCCTGGGCTGGTCCCCAACCTAGCTGGCACACTGCTGGGTGGTGAGGCCTTAAGTGCTACATCACACCCCAGTCTCCCCCCACCCTCTGCCCCTCGGTACGTCAGCAGGGACCTATTCCTGGCCTGTCACCCCTGGCAACTCCAGCCAGGTTCACTAGTCACCGATGCCTGGAGGCTCAGGAACCCCCGTCAAGCCGCATGCAAACACACCACCAGCACCAGACACTGTGTCTTTATTCAAAAAGGCTTTTGCTTCAAAGGAAGCATGGCCCTGGCTCGTCGTGGCACAAACCAACAGAGAAGCCAGCTATGCAAGACTCTCACTTTCTGGGGCTTCTCTTCCCAAAGTGCAAACCTAGAACATTTAGCACCAATTTCACATGGCACATCTCGCAGCCCAAGACGGCCCCTCCAGTGTCAAAAGCACAACTGGAAAGGAAGGGGGGGTGTCTACTTGCTACTAGGGTGGCCTGCGGAAGATCCCTTTCTAATCTACTGGAAAAGCGTGTCGTGCATTTTGCTCGCTGCTTATGAAGCACATTGATGTACTAAAGCAATATACTGTATATTCTGGAACACTTTAGATGAGAACATGCGCAAATGCTCCTGCCACAGTGCCCGGTTGAGGACCCGCAGGATGCAGGCAGGTTCTCCTGGAGAGTTCAAGAAAGTTACTCAATGCAACCTGTCGTCATGTGCCAGGCCTCTTTGGGCACAGTTGTCTGAACCTGCAGATACTCACAAACCATCCTCCTTGTCGCCTTCTCAGTTTTCCTTGCTGCAAGCACATCAGCAAGGTGACCCTTCTGTATGCTCTCTGTGGAAGGGCTTCTTAAAAAACGCTTCCCCAGGAAGGAGCGAGGTCCTCGGGCTGCCGGAGAGGCCCACATCACTCAACTGCACGTGCGTTTTGGCCGCTGCCTCTCATTTTCCACTGCGGGAGAAGCGTCACAATGCAACTAGGAGACTCCAGAGGGCAAATGCACGTGGTTCAATCATTTGGATCCCAGAGAAAAATGGCGCCATTCGGGGATTTCCAGATTTGACCACAGAGGGCGCTGCAGACATGTGGAGACTCCGTTCTGCGGAGGCCCAGATGGCAGCTCAGTGGCAGGTTTTGCGCTGCCTCACTGGAGACCTGATGAGAGGCGGTTTCAGGGACAGACTCAAGCAAACTCACGCCCGAGGAGGAACCTGGTCTGACCCTGTCCCTGGTGAGGCAGTCAGAGGGACAAAGCCTGAGGAGGAGAAACACTCCCGGGGCTGGAGGATACAGCTGTGTCTGCCAGGAACTCACTGTTGCTTACAGCCTTCCTTTTTGTCTCTGGATTTCTGGCGGCCCACCTTTTCTGGCTGTCGTTTGGTCGGGGACACAAAGGTGGATTCCGAAACGTCATCCAGGTAGTCAAAGAAGCCGTCCACTGGAACCGGGTGGGCTAGACCAGCACCTATAGAAGGGAGGGGGGGAAAGAGAGAGAAGCTGTGACTGTAGCAAGCAGCCCTGTCCTGCCTGCCAGCTGGCCACCCACCCCTCTTCCTTCCTCTCTCCCCCCACAGGTCATATCATTCTCATTCAAGCAGACCTCTGGCCGCCAACAGGCACACTTCTGGGTGTGCTGCCTTTCCCAGGATGGTCCTGGCCTCATGCCACACCTGTGAGAGACTCTGAGAAAAAACTCATTTAGTAGCTCAGGAGGGAGCTGGGCAAAGGGCTCTCCCAACTGCAGCGGCCCCTCTGCCGCTGCTGCCAGGAACGCCCGCTGCCCTTCTAATGCCCAACCGCTATTGACCTCTGACTGCAGGGTCAGCGGGCAGCAATCACCACAGATTATTTGAGGGTGCCAGAGCTGTTGTTTTCCTGGATGCGTTGAGAATACAAAGCAAAGGGAGAAGAATCTGCATATGGGGGGTTGGAAGAGTAGGATTTCAGGGCTGCATCTGGACCATGGATCAGGACTGATTTTATCCACACGCATCCATCCGTTCCTGACCATGTGACTTTTCTCCACGGTCCACATAGAGAGACTCTTGGGGTAGAGCTCTGTTTTCCTGCTGGCACAAGTGTCATTCAAGGGCAGTATGTGGGTCGTTCCCTGGGGAAGCACTTGGGGGAGAGGTGGAGAGAGCATTGCTGCTGCTGTCATGCATTCTGCCAAACCCCACAAGCTGTGCCCTCCCTCCACTATGCCAGCTTTGATGCGCACATGTAGGCACGTGGACACAGACTCAGCCTGGCATGGAGCATGCCTTGCTACACGAAGGGCACTTGCAGAAAGGACATCCCTAAATGCACACTTCAAAACTGTGTGTTTTTCTGAATCACTACAGGTCTTCACCAAACCAGAAAGGGAAAGACCCTTGGACTGGCCAAGAGAGAAATGGAGGGTGTTTTTAGGAGCACAAAATGGGTGAAAAGGGCACTTTATTAGGCTGCCCGATCTCAGCAATTTCTTCTCGGATTTTTGAAGAAAAAACCATGGCTACTTAACCCTCCCCAGGCAGATTCTCAGATGGGTGGGATAAACGGTCAGATTTTATAACCAACTGGAATGTTCCATTTTCCCTAAAGGGAGAATATGGTGTGATCCCTTTGCCATAACCATTGCAGGGGCTCTCATGCCTCTATGCCAAGAATTCTCAACCCCAGCAACATGGTGTGCCACTTCCCAGGCGGCCACCGCACCGCGTACCACTGGAAGTGCCGATGACATCATGACACCTTCGTGGGGCCAGCCAGCTGCTTTACCTTGGGAACAGGGGGCCATTCGGTCAGCAGTGGGCGGCTCTGTCTGTTTGGCTTGGAAGGTTGGATCCAGTTCTTCAGCAATATTCCGGCACAGCTGCAGCCTGGGAGAGAATTGAGGGTTTCAGTTGCATCGCCCACTATCTGAGTTGCTTCCCACCCCCACCCCCTGGCCAGCTCTCCTGAAATCTAGTGCAAGGAGCTTGGTGATAGTAAGTGGGCTCTAGAACCTGGCGTGTCTAAACACATTTCAGGGGCCCTCAGTATTATTCCCAAGGCTCCCAGCCGGCCTGAACACTAACTTGGCGCCTGCAGTTCCTCCTCTTGTGGACGCATCTGATCTGTCCAGGGGCTGAACTCCGAGGAGGGATGCAGCTTCACAGCTCTTCAGGGCCCCCTTCTGGTAAGACTGCAACAAGACACCACAAGAACCAAGACTGAGGGAAACGGGCAAAAAAGGGCCACACATTTGGGCCTTGAAAGGAACCTGAGCAGATTTCAAATTTCCCAAGGGTCTGTTTTGTCCTGTTGTGGAAGCCTGACATGGTGGAAAGAGGCTGAATATTAAGGTTGCCTCGCTAGAAAGAGGCGCTCGTGTTTCTCATGCAGTGACCGACGACGACGACTCTCAGAGGAAGGCCACCAATCTGTCAACCAACACACCAAGCCCTCAGGCTGCTAGGCGAGCTGGCCAGTCCCTTAGCCCAGCTAACCTTGCAGGGTTGTTGTAATGAAAGACATGGGGTGACCCCTCTTCCTCCACTCAACGTGTAGCTATGCCACTTGGAACGCTGCGGAGGACGGGCAGAAACCAAACAAGAAAGATGAACCCACAACCTGAGCAAAATCCACTCCTGTAATGCATTTCCAGCAGCTTTGTGGTGGCACAGCAAGAGCTGCCTGGGCTTCTGCAAGCACCAAACCATAGCAGAAGGACATGGAGAGGGAAGAGTCCGATGACCCCCTTAAAGGCTCCTGCGCTGGTTCTGGCACAGGCTTTCCTGGAGCAGAGAGCCAGAACAGGAAGCAATCAAAGAAGCAAAGGCCACAAGGAGGAAGTGACTCATTCCCCTCGCGGAGGATGACTTTTGAAGAACGGGATGGACTTCAGAGTGAACACCACAGAGTGGCCTTGGCCGTGGAGAATGGACACTGCTGGGTCACAGAATTGAGGAAGGGGTCGTAGCTCAGTGGTGGAGCCCCCTCTCCCTGCTTTGTGTGCAGAAAGGCCCCAGTTCAAGCCTCAGCAGAAGCATCTCTCAGTCGGGCTGGGAAAACCACAGAGTGCAGCTGCCAGTCAGTGCCGACACAGCTGAGCTGCTGAGGGATCAAGGACCCAACTCCTCTGTTCCCAGGACAGCCTCCTCCATGTCAAGTGACATTTAAATTCCAGTTCCAGCACCCTGTGGAAAGGCGATGCACTCAAGGTTTGTGGTGTGAAAGCAGCCGCAGGCTTCCTGCCCAATGGGCATCACGGAAACTGCCGCCCCAGACAAGAAGTGGGTGGTGACGCCAACACCATTTTCCCTTCCGGAGCTGGTTTTGCCACCAGCAAGTGCTGGGGAGAGGCTTTCTAGGCCCAGCCAGCCAAGCCAACAAGAGAGCTTTCCCAAAGGCAAGGAGGGGGCAGGACAAGAGGCACCTCGGATGCTGGTGAAGGGCTCATCCCCTTCCTTGTGGCACAGAACTACAGAGTTCAGCCTGCAGCCTACAACTTCAAGGTGGGGGCTCTCTCTCAGAGAGTGAGGCCGAAGCTACATTACACGCGTCGCGGAGCTTCTGACCTGATTTTTGAAGCAGGCGGAGCCGCTGCGACCTCCGCACGGCCGGCGCGTACCTCAAGCTGGAATCCTATTTTTCAGGGGGCGGGCACACAGAGCTAGGGGGCGGTTTGCGGAGCTACTGCAGCCTACCAATCGTAGGAGAGGGGGGAGAGTGGCTGCATGCCAATCAGAACTCCCTCAAATCACCTTCTTAAGAAGGCGGGACAACAGGCAGGAGCGTAGGCAGAGGCAGAGGCGGCGGCATAGCCTCTGCCTGTGATGTAGCTCCGGCTTGAGGCACCTTGCTGCTCTGTAGGCATCTCCAGGATTTGGCTCAGGCAAGGGGGGGGGGCTTCTGCTAGGGGAACGCTTGAGACCCCTCCCATCCAGCTTGGAAGAGGTGAAACATTTTGGAGCTCCTGTCCTTGTGCAGCTGCTGCCCTCCAAGCCAGACCCGGCTACTCTCCCCTCGCCCCTGCTCAGTGCACATGGCACCAGGACAGAGGGAGCCTGGCCCAATGAAGCAACTCTCCCGACTACGGGGCTGTAGCTGGGGGCGAAAGCACTGCCAGCAGCCACTGCGCCTCCCACCAAACAGCTCCAACCTCTTGGGGCAGTTTGGGGATTATACCACTCCACTCAGGTTTACGCCTGTTCCTGCTGCAGCTTTACACAACACTGAACACAGAAAATGCAACATTACATCCCTATCAAGCTGGACGCCTGCAGAAAACATCACAAGGCAGCAACCTGGAAAGGACATCATGTGGACACTTGGTCAACGTGAGCAAGCCCAGGAGGCACCCTGGAGCGTGTCCAAGTGGAGCCGGTGAACTTTCAGAAGTGAGAGCCAACTTCATCGTCGTCATGCTCTCGCCTGCAACAAGCGAGGCAGGCCTTTGAAAGAGGCACTGGCAGGTGGGCCACACAGGGCTCTGGATGGGGCTCACTAATGGGCAAGTGGCCTCTTCTCTCCGCTCCTGCACAACAGGCAACAGTTTCAGCGGGCAGGAGGGCCAGCCACTGCAGGACCAGCACAGACCCAACAGGGAGGCCCCGCTAAGTAAGGAGACTGTTGCGTATCACTGGACAGAGACTGCCCTGGCTCTCTTCATGCCCTCCCAACCCGCAGGGCACGAGGGCCCTGCCTGTTACCTCTTGGCTGTGGCTTTGTCTTGGTCCAGGCAGGCTGTGGGTCTCCTCGATGCTCTCGGTCTCCAGGTCCTTGCCTGAGGAGCTCCACTGCGCTTTCAGCTCCTGGTCCTGCATATACCGAGCGATCTCCTGAAGGGAGGGGGGCAAGAGCATTCCTTGATCAAAAAGCATTCCTGCTCCTCCCACTGCGGGGAGGCCCACCCCACAATACCAGACAGCAGCCAGAAAGAAGGCAGTCTTTGTGCTGCGTTCCCCCCCTCCCCCAAGGAACCCGACTTCCTCAGCCTGTCACCTTCCTTTTTGGGCTGGACTCTGGAGCTCCTGTTTGGGGCAGGACTTGCAATTCCCCCCCCCCCCGAAGGCTGTCATGGTCTTTGGCAGAGCAGCACCCTCTGTCTCACCAACTCAGCCCAAGCGCACACAGTCAACTGCCTTGCAACAGAGCAGATTCCACCCCTGCCGGATTCACAAGGAGCTGTCTGAAGCCAAGTTGTCCGACTTTAGGCAGGTCGCTTGCACTCGGTGGGTGTGGGGTGCCTTTGCCCGTCAGGCAGGTAAGTTAACCTGGCAAGGTCTGTTTGCTTGCCAAGAAGATGGTAAAGAGGGCTGGCATAGCCTCCCCTCCAGACCAGAGCTCTGACCCAGTCCAGGATCTCCTCTTTCTTGCACCCACCAGATGCCACCCAAAGAACCCGCACTGGGCAGGTCTCAGGACATTTTGCTCAGAGGGCGATACGCAGGGTCCAAGCTCTCTGACTGTTTGGAGGGCAACACCACTTGCCCTAGAGAGCCAATGCAGCTTTGTGGAGGAGGGACAACCAGAGGCGTCGCTACGGGGGGGGGGGGGGCGGTACTGTAAGTACTGCACTATTCTACTCCGCGTTATGAAGTGGCCCTGCCCCCTTGCCGTCAAGAGTCATTCAGAGCGGTGAAGGCAACGCGCAGGAGACTCGCACAGGAGACAACGAAGGAGCGTTGCCTTCACTGCTCTGAATGGCTCCGATGGCGAGGGGGCGGGGCCACCTCGTAACACGGAGTAGAATGGTGCGGTACTTACAGTACCGCCCCCTCCCCGTAGCGATGCCTCTGGGGACAACTCACTGACGCTTGTAGCCTACCATCTCCCAAAGGCTCAGGGTGGATCACAAGAAGCCAAGCTACCTCTAAAGATTCTCCCCCACCTTTTCCCGAATCGGCCCCAACAGGGAAGTCTCTTGCGATGTATCCAAAAGGTGCTCGGGGCTGAGCAGCCCAATAAAAGGGGGGGGGAGAACCTTTGCGAATGCCTCCTTTAGCTGCCACGCTGCCTGGACCACACACAGAAGGGACACGAGAGGGAGGAAGCAGCTCTGAAGTGGGGCGGTGTGGGAGGTATCATGTGCCCTACAAGTGCTTGAGCAGCCTACACCTGGGGCCAGGGCATGGGGTGACAGCCACAGTAAGGGCCACTCCACGTGAACCCCCACGGCCACACTGCTCGGTTTGCTAGGCTCAAAGCCGCCCCCGCCCTGTTTTGAGAGGGTATCTTTCCTCTGTGGCTTGCACTGCCAAGCAGTGAGCACCATGGCCAGCTCTTGGCCCCGCTTCCATGAACACGTGGGGCATTTGTAGAGGGCCAACGTAGCTGCCTTTACCAGTGGAAGAGTTGATTGTCTTCCATGGTGCTGCCACCCCCTCTCTAGTTCCCCCCATCTCTGCTCCCCAGACACATGCAGAGGCTTGCCAGAGGCTACGAAAAGCAAGACCTGTCAACGGAGATCAACTGCTACAGCAGGCTGCACCTTACCTCATCTTGTGCCACTTGGGCTGCTCTATAGTCATCGAGCCGCTCCTGGTTCTGCCGGGCTCTCTGCACAAGAAGGTGGATTCAAAAGGAGGTAGAAGTGTGAAGGTTGGGGCTGCTCCATGCTGAAGACTCCCACCCAGCCCCTGCAGCCTAACAGTGCGATCCAGGGCACGCTTACTCTGAAGTAAGCCCCACTGGGTCTTATTCCCATCCCAGGAAGGTTTGCAGCCTGCAGTGTTTTGTGGCGGGACACCACTTGCCCCTTTCAGTGTTCGATGGTTGAATCCACCAAGTTCTTTCATTGTTGGACAGGCCAAGCTTCTAAGAGGCAAGAACAATTCTGTTCCCCGCACCCCTCGCCTTCTATCTTGACCCAGAGGGAGAGGGCACTCACCACGCGCGCCTGCTCCTCTTCTTGCAACCTCTGGGCTAGTTCTTCATCTTGCTGGAGCTGCTTTTGGCTCTGGAGATCCAGTTCTGCCATTGCCCAATTGAGAGGTTCGACGCCATCATCTGAACACAAGACCAGGAAACAAATAAGCATCAGAGGTGACAACAAAACAGTCCCCCGAGAGCTGCCAGCATGGCTGGGGAAGAGTTTCCAAAAAAGGCAGCAGCCCCACTGTTGGAAACCCCACTTGGACAGCAGAACGCCCACCGTACCACGTGCTCAGCGCTGATCCTGGACTGGTCTCGCCTGTGGACCAGCACGGCTCCACGACTGCCATGCAGACATGCAAGCAGGACCTGGGTCCCACTTTTAAGTGCACTTCCAAACCCCTTTGGCTCCAGAGCAGTCATAAGAACATAAGAAGAGCCCTGCTGGATCAGGCCAAAAGCCCATCTAGTCCAGCTTCCTGTGTCACACAGTGGCCCCACCAGATGCCTCAGGGAGCACACGAGACAACAAGATACCTGTGTCCAGTCGCCACTCCCTTGCACCTGGCACAGAGAAAATCCACAGTCCTGAAAACAATTCTGGCAGAAACCCACACTTGCGAGTTTTAGATGGGGTGTGGGGCTGGGCAGGACTTTCAAAGCAAAGCTGCAAGTTTTTATGGGCACAGGAACCTGCCGATGATGGGCTCCCTTTCAGAGATGGGCAGGGCACCACCTCTTATTCCCAGCTGCCCCTTTTAAAGTAAAAACAGCCACCCTGGAGCCAAGCAGTCCCCCTTGCCTACTAGTGAGCTCTCGCCAGCTTACCCTCCCCCCAAAACCACCAGATGCCCGCCCTTTGTGCCACAGTAAGGAAAAGCTTTGTGGTTGTGAAGAGGAGAGCTGGAAGCAGGATGGACAGAGACACGAGGCAACCAGGGCATTTCCTTGTTCTGTGGCAGGCTGAAGGACAAACACTGTTCCTCCCACTGGCGTCATCTTGAGGGGCCGGAAGCTTTGCACGATGCCTGCCGGCTGCCATCAGCTAGATCGCAAGAGAGTCGAGGGTTTCCCCCCTTCTGGTGCCTAGCCAGCCGTACCTGAGCGGAGGCCTCGGATTCCTTCCTCCGCAGGGTGACGGGTATGACGCAGACTGCTTTGGCTCTGCTCTGGGACTGGCCTTCTCTTGCGGCCCCTGGAAAGGTGCTCAGTATGGCACCCGCTGCCCAAGCAGGGGGGCAGGGACTTGTCCCTTGGGCGCTGTCTCCACCATGTCTTCGCAGCCGAGCTGCTTTGTGCCCAGACGCAGCCACCATGCTCTCTGCCTCGGTTGGGCAAGGCTGGCCTCTTTCCTGCAGCCTCTCCACCTCTCCCCGTTTTTGGAAAGCAGACCCTGAAGGAAGCAGAGTGCCTGGGAGGGCACCGTGTTCCCCCAGCTAAGTCCTGGGAGATGTTCGCAGGCCAGTCCAAGCTGAGGCTGCCAAGAGGCCCTTCCGGGTGTTGAGGCCAAGGGGCTCTCACTCTGCTTTGCTTGCACGGCCCTGTCCGGCAATCAGCTGCTCGAGGGGGGCGCTGGGTCACAGGGGGGCAGAAGCAACCATCTTCCCTGGCTCTCTCCTGCCCCTTGTTCAGCACTCTGGGGTTATTTGGGTGATGAGAAGAGCTGCCCCTCTCTTGCAGGTGCACACAAACAGAAAGTGGAGGTTAGTCAAGCTTACATGGCAGCCAACAACCAGCAAGGCACACAAAAGCAATTTTCACGAGCCCTGGAAAAAACATGAGCGGAAAAGGAGGAGAGAGTTTGGAATCAAGACTGGCTCAAGGCTCCTGGAATCCAGACAGGCCTTCTCATTGTTCTGGCTCCTTGAGGCTAGGCGTCAGATGCTGGCAGCACGTTCCACGGCTATGAGAGGAGGAGGAGGAGGAGGACCCAGAGGCCAGACAAGAAGCGACAGGACAGCAGCAGGAGAGCAGGCAAGAGGGCAGAGGAGCCAAGGAAGGAAGCACGATTCCAAAGTCAGCAGAAAAGCCAGTCTCCTCTTCACACACCCCACTGCCATGGCCACCAACCCAGAAAAGGGGTTACACCAAGAGCCTTGTGGTCCCTTGCAGACAGGCTGTCATGGACTACGCTCTGCTTCACCAGCAGGAAACACAGTCCATGAAAGCTTCTGCCAAAATATAACATGTTAGGCCTTAAGCTGCCACAGGGCTCTTTGGCATCTCTGCCACCACAGACCACTATGTAAGCGGCGTCTTCCACTCTGACAGTTTTGGAAAAGATTTTCCAGAAAAGCCGAAGATGAATCAGTTGCTGAAAGCAAACCCATTACAGGCCCACGGAAGGGAAGTGCCACCAGCAGGACGAGCCACGGAGAGCACACAAGAATGCCACCTCACAGGACGCGCCACCAAGGGGATGGCTGGTGCAAGGTCCAGATCCGGTGACTACTCTTCGTGCCCCAGGGGCCTTCACCCACATTCTGGGAATATGCTGAGGTTCCTGGAAAGCTCACTGGGCACCCCAGTGAGAAGATCAGGCATGGGGGCAGGCCTGCTTGCCCACCACAGCCGATCTTCCCCTGCAGTGCATGGCCACCAGCTCCCTAAACTGGGACTGGGTGCTCCAAAACATGGCCCAGGGTCCTTTGTCACACGCAGGAGTGCCGTGGGAGGCAGGCCAATGGGGGAAGGCCCAAAGGACGGAACGGGCCACAACCTTGGAAAGCCAAAGACAAAGATGGTTACAATCCAAAAATCTGTTGTTTTTTAAGTGGAGGTGACTTTTTAAGAGGGTTAGACAAATCCACGGGAGGAGGAGTTGGGGGTTGAACAGTGGCTGTGGGTCATGCTGGCTACTCAGAACTTCCACGTAGCGAGACAGCCCATGTGCGACTTCCAGATTCTGGGGGCTGGACAACCCTGCCTGTGGGCTTGGTGGGAGGCACCTGGCCATCGGGGACTTTGGGTCCAACTCCGCAAGGCCTGTACTAGAAAGCTTTCCAGGAACAAAGCAGAGGCTTGGCATCACTGAAAGCAGCGTCTCTGCCAGACCAACTAGCTGATTTGTGGTGCAGATGTGCCCAGAGGAGCCCCACACCCAGCGCAACTCCTGCTCTGCGAGTGTAGCTACCTCTCGTCCGGGCCAAGCTCCTCCGCCTCTGCTGGCAACTCTCTTCCTCTTCCAAGTCTTGCAGCCACTTGGCTATTTCCTGCACAGGGGAGAAAAAATGGGTGAGACTCGATGGAAACACATCTGCAGAGTCAGCCTCGCTACTTTTGCGCTGCTACCTTACCCCTCACTCCCACTCGGCTGGCAAAGAAGTGGGGGAAATGAGCTTCCCAGGAGTGTGTCTGCAAAGAGGATGCACCATTTTCTGAGCCCCGATTCACTTCTTCTCACCTCCTGCTTCCTTCAGTTTGTCTCGCAATCTCAGCTGATTAACAACCTAAGCAAAGGGCGCCAGCTGGGCCGCCATCTTGCCATATGCACAGCAGTTGAGGTGATGCCTTAATAATAACAGCAGCTGACGAAATCTGGCGGCCACGTTCTGGAACAACTAAAGTTTCTGGACAATCTTCAGGGGCAGCCCCATATGCGGCACACTGCAGAAATCTAATCTTAATGTTACCAGAGCATGGGTAACAGTTCCCTCACCCCAGCAATGGCTCTGGGGACAGCTGGGCCCATCACACACTGAGCAAGTGGCCCCATGCGCTTTATCTGAATGCTGAGCACTGGCTGGGACTCATGTTTAAGTCCCAGGGAGAGAAGAGGGAACAGAAGGAGCTCTGGGACTCAGCACTTCCCAAACACTTCTGAAACTATAAACGTTTTGTGAACCTTAAAACAGAGCTGACTTCCTACCATGTGCTATGGGGAAAAAACAGAGATGCCAGGAGAGCGAAAAAGGCCCAGACCCTCTTCACCACTAGGGGGCAGCAGCTGCCAGATGAGAACCACTAGCAACCCAAGAAACAGGGGAAGACTGCAAGGGAAAAGAAGCCTTTGCAGCACCAGCTAGCCCTGAAGCCCTTACAGATCCCACAAACTTGGGGGCTCTTTCAGACCCGACGTTCACAGGCTGACCCTCTTGTAATCGGCTGTCACGAGAGCACCCTGCCCAAGAGGCCAAGGACCGGCCCAGTTTGTGGCGTGTGGCCCGGAATGTGGGTCTCCCTCTTGCAAGCAGTAAAGGTCAGGCTCTGGCAGATCACGAAACAAAGACAGAACTCCGGCCCTAGCAAAGCTTGCTGCCTGGGTGGGAATGCAGCTTTCTCCTTTCTCCTCATCATGCAATCATCATTTTTCTTGGGGACTTGCTCCCAAGTAAGAACGAACAAGATTGCCGCTGCAGAGTTGTGTACTACAAACAGAAGGCTGGTTGTATGCCTGGGATGGGGGAACAGCAACCACGGCTCCATTCCCTGTGCTTCTGAATTTCCAGAAACCGCCACTAGGAGAAGCAATATCAGGAAATAACCTGGGGGGGGGGGAGTTAACCAAATCCAGCACTGTGGCCCACCGTGCAAGAGCTGTATCGCATCAGCAGATCAACTATGCTCAAGCACCACTTGTGCTGTCCTGTCATGGTCTACTCTATGATCTATGCCGGATCCATGATTGCAGTGCTGAATATTTCCTGGTCGCAGCACTTGTTTCTGGGGTCTCTTCCAAGCTCAGAGGAGGTCTGCCATTTTGTTCGTGTTAATCCTGCAAACCACCACCCTGCAAGGTTGGCCACTTGGGCTCCTGATTCAACGAGTGACTCAAGGCCACCAACTCACCCAAAAGGCAGAGCTGGATTTGGAGGCCAAGTCCTTCAGTGTGTTTAACTCCAAACCCAGTTCTCTATCCACTGCATCTCACTGGGTCAGCCAGCTGTGTGCAGTTCTGTTCTGCTTCCACCCTCAGCTTTTGGGATGGAGCCAAGTATGGATCTAATTTAAAGGATGTCAGATACACACAGAGAGGCCAGTGGAACTGCCAACACTGCTCCTTTCTTTTTTAGGGCTCTTCCAAGCAAGAAGTTCCCTTAGGCTCGTAAAATATCACCAGTTCCCCATTTTTGCCTGTTGACTTGGCTTAGCACTTTGAAACAGGATTTTTTTTTTTTTTGGAGGGGTGGGGAAGAGAAAGAAGAGATTTTTAGTGCTGGAAACCCCTGGCCTGAAACAAAGTCCCCATTCACAGAAGGAACCGAGCCAGTGACTTGGTTCCAAACGCCCTGCAGGGCTGCAGCGCCTGCTGTTCTTCCTCCAAGAAGAAGCTGCTGGTTGCAGTTGCCAACACACACACACACATATCCTGGACTGCTCATAAAGAAAAAGGAGCGTGGCTAAGTTTGCCCTGACCCAGAGCCCCTCGCGGTCCTGATGCAAGAGGAGCAAGGTGCGGCCTCTGCTAACGTGGATGTTGCAGCCTCTTCCAAGCTGCTGGCAGAAGGCAGCTTGGGCAGCAGAGAGGTCTCTGGAAGCCGAGTCTTGCCCTGCCCTTGGGGTGAGGGCTGTGGGTCGGAAGCTCCCTCTCCCTTATCTCTCCCTGACCAAGGAGTGCAGGGTGGTTGCCCACCGCCTGCCCCTTCAGGTCTGCTAAAGCCCTCAGGCGCGAGGGGCTGGCCCACGCCCACCCAACCTATTCTTAGTCCTACCAAGACTATTTCTGCACCAGTTGCCACCTTTTTGGTTGAAAGGTAGTGCTACGACATGCTGGAAGTACTCAGCTCCACCTCTCTACCTTCTCCCTCCTCCAGCTCCCACCTAACATGTCAGCCTGGATGCTGCATCCAGCTTGCTGCACCATCGCATCAAACCCCTGCACTGGCTCCCTGTCTGCTCAGAAATCCAGCACAGGCTCCTTGTCTTTCCGTTCAACCCCCACACGGCCTCGCCCCACCTTACCTCTTGCATCCCACGCTCTTCACTCCTCCAGCTTTAGCCATTCCAAGCTCTCCTGCTACCTCAAACCTCTCCCCCCCCCTTTCTCCCCCTGATGCTTGGAATGGCCTCCTGCAATATCTGTGGCAGGCTCCCTCCCTCCCTTCAATTCTCTTCTTAAAACTCACTTTTTCTGTGAAGCCTTTGGCAGCAGGCCACAGACCCTGTTCTTTCCTGTAACTAAGCTTAAGTAGGAGGAACTGAGACAGCTCCTGACTCCCTATGTCAATAGCTAAACTATGAGCCACTCCATAGGTCTACACCAGAGCCCTCATTTAGCCCACAAGAAAGCTGGCAATCAGAGGAGCCCACGAAGGCCAAGTGTGGCACCCTCTCAGTGGCTGGCACCAGGCACACATCACGCTGCCACATTCCGAACCAGACTGGCTCCAAGGGCAACCCCCCCCTCAAGCATTACAGCAGTCCAATTGCCAAGTCCTTCTGACACTTACTTAAAAAGACATTTAGAAAAATCCTTACTTCTGTTTTGCACTAACTGACAATGCCCCCAGTGCACCAGCAGCACCACCAAGTTTTGGGCCCATCCAAATTGGTGCTGAGCTGCACCGTCACAAAGCATTTAAACACAGGAGTCATTTGTGAGACAGCCTGGGCATTCGCAGGAGCGGGATCTTCTTATCAGACAGCCTTGCTAAGGACAAAAGCCCCAGGAGACATCTGGGATGCATGATGAACAACCTGTTCGGAGGGGGGCTGCGAGCCCAGGGTGACCAGATACAATGGAGGACAAAGTGCCTATACTTTTAATTAACCATTGTATAGAAGAGGGACTTTTGGCAGGTGCAGCTCATTATGGAAGGGTGCAAAAAGTTGCACCTGCCAAAATTCCCTCTTCTATACAATGGTTAAAGAAGGTATAGGCACTTTGTCCTCCATTGTATCTGGTCACCCTGTGCGAGCCCCACCCTTCTGCCCAGATATTCGGGCTTTTGTTCTCAGAAGGCAGGCAGGCTTTTCCAAAGACACTCCCAGCTCCGATTTCCTGCTTGGAGATGAGCCTCTCCTTCTTCCAGGCTAATCTCATTTGTCCCTGAACTGTCTGACATAGCTAAGCATAATCTTTGGCATAGGACAACAGGCTCTTTCCAGCCAAGCTGTGGCCAGCCACCAGCAATGGGGAGCAGGCAGTGGTTTTGCAAAGGCCAGGAGCAGCCAAATCCACTTCATGGGCTTTGAGAACACTCCACAAGGCACCTTGTGGAGGAGGGAGGAGCGAAAGTCCACCCCAAACCCGCCAAGCCCCACATTGTGGGGTCAATAAGGCAGCAGAAGCGACCAGCTTGCCTGCCCCAGAGAGCCAGTCCATGGGAGGCTGCCCCTAAGTAAATGCACCTGATCCAAACGATCTGGGGCAGCGCCTCCTATCAAAGCCTCTCTTGTAGGGGATCCCTGAACTGCTCCTCGTACCAGTCTGGATCCCTTTGCACTCAATGGGGGCCTTGGAAACTGGCCAAGGCAGGCCCAAAACGCTGAGCCACAGCTGGTCCTTTGTTTTTGATTAGCAGTTGGGTTCCAATAGGATTCCAGGAAAAGGAATGACATAACTGTGGAGTGAATTCCCCAGGAATGCCCCTCAGTCGCTCCGAGGATGCCCTTTGCCAAGTTTCATGGGGTTTCTTGCATCCAGGAAGTGGTGATAAGCCTGGCTGCTCTGTTCCCACCCTGCTTGGAATCAGGTTCAGTGTGCCTCCGAATCCCAGGTGCAGGGGAGCAAGGATGGGGGAGGGGAGATGCCTCCCCCCCACCCCCGCCTGCAGGCTTCCCATTGAGGCAGCTGGCTGGTCCCTGCGGGAAAGAGGGGATGCTGGGCTGGGCGGGCTTTGTGAGCCTGTTGGATGTTCTTAAGTCCTCTGACAATCTTGCCTTTTAATCCTCAGCATACAGAGAAACCGATGAAACCTTCCAGCTCTCACCAGCAGAGGACGAGGTCAATATTTGGCTTGCAGAAAGGTGGTGACAGCAATGAGCAAACCAAGTTCCTCAACAGAGGTTGTGTTGTGATGCCAACCAGCGCATCAGGTGATGCCAAGGAGGGCTTGGCCTCCATTCAGAAGCAGGCTTGTCAGAATGCCTAGCAGCACCACAACAGTTGCCAGAGAGGGGCATCTCAGGCCTCAAGCAACAAGAGGGCAAATGCAGTAGACAACCAGACAGGGTGCTTAGTGTAGGAGACCCACTGTTTCAGGGAAAGCCCAAGTACTGCCCCCCCCCCAAGAGCAGAGGCTGGTGATGTGCCAGCCTCTGCTCTTCTTCCCACTCCCTAGATGGACAAGGAACAGACAGAGTGGGAGAGGAGAGGAGTGGGCTAGAGTGTCAGATATCACTCTCCTTGACACTTCCTCTTCTGCTCCGCCCCCACTTCCTTTTCCTACCCTGGGAGCAGGAGAAGCAGAGGACGGCACATTACCAGGTAAAGGGGAGCAATATTCAGCATGCATGCCCCCCCTCAGGCGCCAGGAGGTAATGGGCCAAACCTGGAAGTGGTAAAAGGGGGAGGGATGAGGAGGAACGGGTGCACTGCCAGACACTAGGAATGCCCATTGCACAGACAGTGGAAGGCGCGGAAGCAGCGATGACTTATTGCACAAAGGCAGTGACCAAAAGGTGCTTCAGACCCCAGACCCGGAAGAGGCCAGCAGCAGAACGAGAAGCCCACCTGCCATGCAAGACATCTTACTCCAGGGACTGCTGCTGCTGCAACCCTGGCTATGTCACCGCCACTCCTTATGCCAGGCTGCCCTGGATCTGCGAAGCAACTGGTGCTGGCATCCCTGGGCCGTGGCCCACAGCCTAGAACTGGCTGGACCTTGCTTTACCTTCCCGGCCAACTCTGGGCCTCAAGGCGCAGCAAGTGGGCCACAGTGCTGCATATTCTGAAGCCCCTGCAGAGAATGTTTGGCATGAATGATCAACTTGGGAAAGAATCCTGCTTGGGACTTCTGTGCACACACAGCTGGGAGCAAACACAAACAGACGGCTGGCCTGCCCCACCCCGCAGCTCCCCAGGAGGCCAAAGAGACACACACACACACACACACACACACACACACACACACACACACACTTCCAGGTGGTACCTGGTCTCTCTCCTCCCTCCGGCGACTCTCCTCAGCTTGCCTCTGAATATCCTCCTGGATGGCACGAGCAATTCTGGAGTCATTCTCCTCACTGCAGGCCACCACCATTGTGGGGAGAGGAAGGAAGGAATTAGAAAGTGGTTTCTCATCTCCTGGCTTACAAATGCACAACAGAGATGAAACCCACAATCTGATGCTTGGGCTTGGCACCTCTCAATGCCCCGAGGCCGGCAGGCCAGCCTGGAAAGCAACAGGGAGGCCTTGCTGGGGGCAGCCAAGGCATATGCATCTGGTCCCAGATCTCCCATCTACTGAGGCAGCACCCCAAACGTAGCTGCCACTGTCACCGTTGCCACAGCCTCCCCCCCCCCCCCGCTCCAAGAACATCGAGGGCAGCCTACATTTGCTTCTGTTCCTCAGAGGCCTGGAGCCGGCTCTCCTCCTCCTCCACATCCTGCAGTTTCTTGGCTATCCGGATGTCCCTCTGAACCAGCTGGTTCTTCTGGATGTTGGAAGCGTAGTGCTGCTCGACTGGGGGAGCGACAGGAGAGAAACCTCGTTGAAGGCTTGGAGGGGGACCGTCTGGTGCACCCTTCCTCACACCCCTGCCCCTACTGCACCCTTCAGGCTGAGGCAAAGGTCTTCTGAAAACAAATTGAACACTTCTGGGGTCTTTCTAAACAGAGGATGAAGATCCGGCAGCCAGCCATTCTAGGGGGAAGTGGGTCAGGCAGAAGTTCCGGGGAGCAGCAAGGGAGGAGCCAGCCCCCCCCCCCGAAAGCTTTGTTTGCTTGCAAGTCACTTGCAAGTCAGTTTCATCAACCTAGAAGAGGTGAAATGGATAAACCAGAAGTTGCCAGGACAGCCCCCCACCCCACCCCCAAGTTCTTTCAAGCACCAGGATTGCTGGAGAACCCTTTCTGGCACTCTCTGCCTAGCCCCCACAGACACCTTGTCAAGGAGGAGAGCCAGGGGACCTCTCCGAGGAAATTCTCCCTTCCCTGCGACAAGACTAGACATAGTGCCCCATCAGGGATCCCCCACAGGAAGTGGAAGCCACTGCATTTCCTGTTTGTCTGATGCGGTCCCAAGTTTTCTCCCTCCTCCAAAGAGGCACTTGCCAGCTTGGTGCTCTCCTTCTCTTGAAGGCAAGACGGAGGAAAGCTCTCCCTTCGTCATGCCATCTTAGCACACTGCTGGATGTCACGGACATCGTCCCGTGGCCTGTAAACCCCCAGCAGCCAGGCTGTTTGGACCGTCCTGGTCCATCTGCCCCCCTGCAACAGCCACCACAGACACCAGCCTGCTGTCCTCAACTGCTGTTAATCCATCCCCAGTGGGGAGTGGGGGGGGGGCGGCAGCAAAGGGAAGGCGGCTCTGGTTCGCAGTCGCGCTCATCAGCGCCGTGAAGTCTTGACATCACAGACTGATTCATTTGCACTGGTTGTTACAGCCAAAACGTTACGGGATGAGCAAGAAGAAGCCACAGGGCTGTGGGGGGGTGGGGGCGGCAGGGCACAATTCCCTCCCAATGGCTGCCAAGAGGAGGAACCCATCTCTACAAGCAACCTTGAGAATGTCCCCCTTGGACACTACATCGCCAGAGAGATCCGTGCCAGGCAGCCCGACCCCCATTAAAACCTTCAGGTTTGCGTCACGGAAGCTCCAGACTCCCATTTAATTAACCAAATGGCCTCATCTCTAAGAAACCAGAGCCAAGTCTCAGAGGCCTCCCACACTTGGCACATCTTGGTAGTGATGGCGTGACGGCCACGTCACTCGGCTGGTGGCCCACATCTGGGCCCCTCAGGTTTGTCCTCTGATGCTAAGCACTGGAGGTGCTGCCAAGGAAGACCCACATTCCCCAGAAGCCCCTGCTGGCCCCTCACCCCAAGCCTTACTCTCTTGCTCTTGCAGGCAGTAGGCCAAAGCACCATCTTCCAGAACGGCAAAGTCACGGCAAACTGTGGGGAGAGAAAAGACAGAGAATCAACAAGGAGTCCCGCTGTACCACCCTCAGAGCCCCAGTCTGCCTTGCCTGCACACCAGGGGTCCTTTTGTAACTTTGGGGGCTGGGGTGTGTGTGCGCTGCTGCTTAAACGCTTTCCTCGCTCTAGCCTGCCCTCCGCAAGCATCCCCACCTGCGACATTGCTAGCGGGACAACCCTGCTCAGGGAAGGGTGGAGGAAGAGAGACTCCTTTCAGCGCAGGGTTGTCACCCAGCAGGAGCCTCACTGTGTGTCCAAAAAAGTCCTCCCAGGCATTCATAAGCTGCCCCCTCCCTGCCTGCAGGCAGAAATGGAGGGGGCGGCGCAGGAGACAGTGAGACACACCTCTCTTTCAAAAGAAAAACCACCCTAAATAAACATTGCATTTTGTCTCATTAGCAGCACTTGTTTTAATAGTGATTTTTTAAAAAAAAATGCTTCTAAATGCTGCCAGCTGCCTTGGGCATCACTGGAGAGAAAGTCTGACTACAGATATTGATAACCCACCAATCGCTTCCTGCACCACTTTGGTTTCCCTGATAACAACACCTCCCTGAAAGTTGCTTTGTCTTCTTGCAGCCCTCCCTTGAAAGGCAGTTTGGTGTGACTGTGTCCATGTTGCAGATAGACGACTGAGGCGGAAAGAAAAGCTCTCAGAAGCGAGATCCCAAGCAGGGCCTCCCAGGTTTGCATGCTCAGCCACAAGTGCTGCAGCAGCACACAAGTCCCATGCAAGCATTCTGAAGGGTGCTGCTACGGAGCATGGCAGCAGGGGATTCGAGGCAGCAGGCACACCTCAAGCAACAACTAGCTAAGCCCTGGCTGCAGCTCCTCTCCACCTGCTGAGCCAAGCGAGCTCCTTGCCAAGAATGCAGCCTGCCTGCCCAAGTCTACAGGCACCTCCTTGCAGGAGCTCCACCAGAAACTGGGTGTGTGCCCAGAACGCCCCAGCACCCCCCCCCCACCATCGCCATGCCTAGGAGCCACAGGGTTAGCGACGGCAGCAACATTCCTCCACTGCTTGGCTGTCAAGAGGGTGCAGCTCAAGGAGCTGTCGAAAGATCTCCGTCTGCAACGTATCACGCTGTTTACATAACGCCGGGCGAGACAGGACGGGTGAAATCTCAGAGGTTGCCATCAGCCTAAAGGGCGCCACGGACAGGAGGGCATTCTGTGGGTAGAGCTGGGGCAACGAAGGGGGAAGCAGTTCTGGGTTGGCCAAGGGAAAGGGGCTTAGAGCTGCTGCCAGCCAGTTGTACTGCCTCCATGTCACAGCAATGTTCAACCACAACTGACCAACCACCTGGTGCCTAAGGAGCCCCTTGCTTCCTTCCAAGACGACACGGCAGGTGAGGAAGAGGACAGGAGCAGGACTGCATGGCTCCTCAAGCAGGGGCGATGTCTGAGGTTGGCCAGGTCAGGCACTGACTGATGGCCCATGCCCAGGGAGGGCTCCTTGGCCAGGTAGATCCCTAGGGTCTCGGTGCCACAGTGGCAGTGCCCAATGCACCATCAGGAGTCAGATGTGGGGTGCTCCACCCCCCCCCCACTAACCTGCTCTAGAACCTCTCCTCAACGCACATGTAGCATTGCAGAGGCAGATGCTTACACCATCAAGAGGCCCAAGCGGGATGCTGGATCTCAAAAAAGGATCGTGTGTGGCTCCTTCCTTTGCTCCACACTCAGATACCATTTGGACTGCTCCAACCAGGCCTGACCTCAGCAGCTGCGGCTTTTGTTGCATGGTGGAAGCCAGCATGCCTGGAGGACATTCTTGGATATTCTAGCCTGTGGGAATCTCCCCTCACAAAAACAGGAAGTGAGTAATCTATGTAAGATTTGGAAACATAAATATTCAGACAGCCTGTTCAGATGACAATGCCTTCAATGACAGATTAGCTTGTTTCTCTGTGTAGTACCTTACAGAGGCAAATGGGTGTGATCTCTGGCTAGCTGGCTGGCACACAAAAATGTGAACCACTATGTTTTGGTCAGTCTTTTGTCACTAGGGGGTGATTGGCAGACATACCACTGAAGAACAAGTTCTCCATCTCTACATCTTAGGCCCTTGGGGGTGGGGTGGGGGTGGGGAGAAAAGAAACCAGTGCAGGGAAAACACACATTCCTTCACACAACGTAAATGTGACCTACGGAGCTCAATGCCACAGGATGCTGCTATGGCTACTTGACTGACATGGCTTGGGCTGTTTTGTTTGTTTTTTAAAAAAAAAAAGACTGTGGAAGCTTTCATGGCTTGGTACAATTTGTAACGAAAGAGGTATTATGGGTTTTCTAGCCATGTATATTTTTTGAGAAATAAAAACTTAAAATCGTACTGTAGTCTTAAGAGTTTTCTTTTCAACACACACCATGAAGGTGTGCGCAGACAAAAAAATTGTCTTAATCACAGGCAAAACAAGTCCTTCACTTCTCTCACGAACGTTTCATCCCATAGGAGGGACCTTGTCAAGGTAACGCAACAAATGTTGCTAGATGAACGTTGCTAGATAAATGTCATCTAGCAACGTTTGATGCGTTACCTTGACATTTATCTAGCAACATTCATCTAGCAACATTTGTTGCGTTACCTTGACAAGGTCCCTCCTATGGGATGAAACATTGGTGAAAGAAGTAAAGGACTTGTTTTGCCTGTGATTAATTGTTTTTGTCTGCGCACACCTTCATGGTGTGTGTTGAAAAGAAAACTCTTAAGACTACAGTACGATTTTAAGTTTTTATTTCTCAAAAAATATACATGGCTAGAGAACGCATAATACCTCTTTTGTTAAAAAAAAAAAAAAAGAAAGAATTGTTTCTTACAAACAAGAGAATTCTCAGCAGCGCTTTCAGTAATGCAGTTTGTGGATGAGAGAGAGGAAGAAAAGCCCCAGCAGAGGGGAAGGAAACCACAGTCTCGCTTGATCCTCTTACAACCCAAGAGGAAGCAAATACATCAGCTGAGTAAATCGTGAACTTGTAATGCAACCGGCTGGCTTTAAATCCTCCACCTAAGAGCACTGCTCAAGAGAAAGCTCCCCAGCACCACCCACAAGGGCAGGGAGGAGTGAGAGAAGGTGCTCAAGGACCAAAAGGGAAGCAGAGAGAGGGAGTATGGCCTCAGAGGCTGGCTTAGGGAAACAGGGCTGGCAGCCATATTCCTAGCACCTTTGCTGTAGCTCCCTAAACTCCAAGCGCAGCTGGCCAGAACAAGACAAGCCTAGTTTACACGCTGTGTTGATTTCCCCCCCCCCCCACTGGTTCCGTTCTTATTTTGTCCCATTCATGCGATTCTGTGCTTCGTAGTGGTTCTCCTGTCCCCGTGCAGCAACTTCAGCCTTGGCCTGCGTGGGGGGGGGGGGGGGAGGATAAATCCCCCAGTGCTTCGCATGATGGTAGTCCACATGGAGCTGCTGGCTTGGTCCTCTTTCTAGCAGGGCGCCCAGAGTTTGGGTTGGGAGGCTCTACACTGGACTTGTGGTGATGATGCCGCTGCTTCATCCGCCACAGATCACTACAGCTCGTGCCCCTTGCCCGGCAGCACCATCCCATGTGGATCTTCAGCAGTAAAGCCAGCAGGTCTTTCATTTCCATTTGCCAGATGGAAGCTGGAGGAGGTGTGGTGCTGTTACTGACCAAGCTCATACTGTGGGCTTCACTCGCGCCTGTGTCCCACACCCACCCACCCACCCACCCACTCGCTCTCTCACTTGCCCACCCAAGCCAGGATTTCCAAACACGGTGGAGTTACTCCATCCATCAATTAAACTCCAGGCAAGGCTCTGAAGGAGGGGCTCTGATGCAGCATTTGGGGTCCTTGCCCTTCCATCCCCTGACCCTGAAGTACCAGGAACCTCACTGGAGTGGCTTCAGGTTGCTTAGCTCACAGTGGCAGGATCCTCATGAAACCACACCACTGCCCTCCAGCCTCGCTTCTTCCTTCATAACATTGGCCTGGCCGACTGCTGGGGATCAAACCAAGCTAGTCAGGCGCCAAGTGTGTTTGGCTGTTGGGCCCATGAGTAGGATCAAGGCAGGCTATTCTGTGCAAACCTGCAAGGAGCCAGGAGCTGAGGACTCACAAATTATGCATGGGATGGACAGAGGGAAGTTCTTTTCCCTCTTGCACAACACCAGAACCAAGGGTCATCCTCTAATATTGACTGGCGGGAGAGTCAGAATAGACAAAAGGAAATATTTCATTACCAGTGTGCAATTAACATGTGGAACTCCCTGCCACAGGATGTTGCAATGGCCCTGGTCTAGATGCTTTTCAAAGGGGATTGGACAGATTTATGGAGGAAAAGTCCATCACAGGCTACAAGTTATGATGACTGGATGCAACTTCCGGGTTTTTGAGGTAGTCCATCTCTGCATGCCAGATGCAAGGGAGTGGCAACAGGATGCAGGTATCATGTTGTCTTGTGTGCTCCCAGAGGCATCTGGTGGGCCACTGTGAGATACAGGAAGCTGGACTAGAATGGGCCCTTGGCCTGGTCCAGCAGGGCTCCTCTTATGTTCTTACAGCCAGAATCAACCATCTGTTCCCCGATCTGTCTGCAAGACGAGGATTTATGTGCGCTTTCTAAAAACTGGTCCACAGCTCCTAGGGTGAAAGCATTAGAAAGGGTGTGAAATCCGCACTCACGCATGGCCCTTAAACATAGGCTGCAATTTGTTGTCAAAGACAGGACATGACTGTGCAAAGAAGAACATAAATGCATCTGTGGTGGGTGTGCACAGGGAGTGTTTTTCTATGGGACAGACAGTCTGCTGGCAGTACGCTCAGCTCCGAGATCCAGAACAGGATCCGCTTGTCCCTGCAAGAGGCTGTCATACAGCAGGCAAAATCCTCTCCGACGGTGGGTTGGGGCAGGGAGGGACACCTTCAAGCAGAACTAGCCCACCAGCACAACCAGCTTCAGCTCTGGTGCTGGATCACAGAACCCAACTCCAGAGATGTTTGTTTTTCTGCCGCTGCTTTTCTGCAAAACTGTGCTCAGGGAGACATGCAAAGCCACACATTTGGTCAGGTCCCAGCTCCAATGCTACAGCATCAACCGGGGCTGCTTTTGCTGGATCAGTTGGCTGGAAGCAGTGATTCCAATGTATGCCGAAGGATTTCCCTTCATTGCCTGGGAATTCTGGACCGGGGAGACCCATGGTCGGAAGTGAGGGCTTTTTTTGGGGGGGGGGGTTGAAAACTCTGCAGCTAATGGGGGCTGAGTAAAGAGCAAGATGATCACCTCAAGAGGGAGGTCAGCTGGATACCTGCCAGAGCCAGGTGAACTGAAGAGCACCCATGCCAGTTCCCATGGGTCAAAACCAGAATTGTGGGTGGCACAGCCCCCCGAAAGGGACACAGCAGCATGCCCCCCACACACATCCAGGTCCTCCTCGCCTGGTCCTGCTTCCTGGACTGTAATTTACTTCAACGACTGCACGGGCAGCTCCGTCAGCGCACCCTAAGCACACAGGTCTGTTGAGAAGCAGTGGCAACAGGCTCAGCTCACAACTAGCTTCATACAAGATCTTCATGGTGTCAATTCACAAATAGTGATAACCGCATTGCAATGCTACATTAAATAACTCAGTTAATTAAAAAGCCCTCGTCTCAGCTCAGTCCCTAACTCCTTCCCAAACCTTCTCGCTGTTCTGCAAGAACTGCCAACCAAAGACTGGCCACCTCACTTCCCAAGGAGAGCCCGCCTAGGGTAGCATCCCACAGCTATTGGCTGCACATGCCGAATCTCAACTGTCCATCATCTGTAATAGCTCTGGTATGCCCGAGCAAGGCCCGTACCGAACGCTGATAGCAAAGAAGCTTTAATGCAGCCCTGAGTGGGCCTCCCAGCAAGTTAGGAAAAGACAACCTGCAGGCCCAGAGCAGGATTCCACTCTCCACACCTGGTGCATGTGCACCCGCCCCCAATCACACAGGCAAGACACAGCGAAGCCAGAGACGCCCTTCCCTCCAGGACTCCAAGCCAGATTCTGCCTCAGCATTTCTGTGAACCTCCAGGCACATGCTGCCGCCGCTGCTGCTGCCAGCCTGCTATAGAGGCCAGGCCGTGGGAGGTGCTGACAGGCCCAGCAGGTTTCGTGGGTCTTCGTTCCCAGGAGGCAGATGAAAAAAGGAAGCAGGAGTGAGGCAAGGGCATGGCAAAGGGAGGGAATTCAGGACACCAGGAGCAGAAAAACAAACATGCCCCTTCTGGCGGAGGAAGAGGAGCCAGCAGCTGTTTGGGAAGTCTGTCTAGCATGCTGCACCTGTCCCTCCCTCCCTCCCTCCGAAAACTGCCACTACAGCTGGCACCATCTGGAGGCCTGCCTCCGCCCCCCCCCCCGCCCCCAATGCCCCACACCTGCTCTTTGGAATCTAGCAGGAGAGCTGGGAAACATATCCAATCTCTCTCCTCCTCTCCCCCAAATAGCAGAGAACATGGGCCCCTTTCCACAATTCACTGCAGCACTTGTGGAGCAAGAAACGGCTGTCCAAGGATAAGAGCAGGAGGTTCAACAGGCAGCCCCGGCTGTGGCAGCCAGCCAAGCTGGCATCCCTCCTCTGCCTGCTTCACGGCACAGAAGTCTAGCTCCCATGAGGGCCAGGTGTGCTGGGGGGCCTGTAAAGAGAGGCTGGCCGCCACCACTGCCTTATGGGAATCAGGAGGCTTCATGAAGACATAAACCTATCCTTCTGGAGGTACTGTGCGTGTGGGACACCCAGACTGTACACCTACCTTTCCCCCTCTCAAATATGTTCCCAAGGCAGACAGTGAGCAGCCCACAAAGTTCTCAATGGCCCCATGGCTCAATCAGGCACCAAGAGTGGACAAGTTTTCTGTACAATCAGAAAAGAAACCCCAGAATGGAAACATCAGACCCTGGCACCGCAGGGCTGCGTGAATTTGGGTGGCACTGCAAGCGGTGAAAACAAACAAAGCCCAGGTACCCAAGGATCGGTTCAGCTTGAGCCTGCAAGCCAACTCAGCAGGAGCCACCCTGAAGTCTTTTTACGTACGACAAAGTCGTCTATGTATTGTGAGCCAGAAAGCTTCCCTTTTCAAAAACAAACACACAGAAAACCACCCCCGGCAGCTACAGTTTCCACAGCTGGAAATGAGTACAGTCAGCACAGAAAAAGACCACTGGAAAAAAGCAGGATGCACACAGAAAAAGACCACTGGAAAAAAGCAGGATGCACACAGATGCTACAAGCGGAATTCATTGCCCACAAGATGCGGCAGTGGCCAACAGCTTCAAATGACACATTCACCAGAGATACACCTCTCAGTAGCTGGGAGGCCCTGGAGAGTGGATACAGGCAGCCTACTTTGGAGCATCAGAAGCTTGGGAGAGGCAGCAGGGGGAAGGCTACAACTGGCCGTGTCCTCTTTGTGAGAGCCAGCTGGCTGGCCGCTGCTGGAAAGAGGATGCCCCACGAGACGAGCCTTTGTGCCAACATAGCAGAGCACCAGCAACACAACACAAGGTGCCATTTTTTCGGGAGAAACAATGCAGTGCCTGGAGTGGTGCAAGAGGGGACAGCTGCTCCCACCACCTTAAAGGGCGCCTCCTCTTGGCCCAGTTAGCAGGGTGGCTAAACACTGCACATAAAGTGATTGCACCAGTAACTGATGAGGTTTCCACCCTTGCAGAAATCTGAATCTTTTTTCTTTTTTAATCAAGGCCGGATCTGAAGTCCTGGACATCCAGTGAGCCCCACACTTACCATCCTGAACCGGAGGCAGCTGGGAGCTGTCAATTTGGACTCCAGTCATCTTCAGAGCTGAGGGCTGCACTCTCTTGGGGCTAAAGCGTGCAGATGACCTACAAGAGCAAAGACAAGCTGTTGTGAGGGAAACCTGTGTAGGTTTTCCAGGTGCCAGAGAGGCAAGACGCATCAGAGCACCCAAACTGAGACTGTCTCTATGGCTTCCAGGAGCTCTGTCAGGCAGGTCTGCCAGACTGGCATTTCCTAAAAGTCTCTCCTGAGGCCAGCCGAAGAGGAAATGCTTTTCTGCAGAGTTCCTCAACCCTTGGAGAAACACACCACCAAGAGGAGCCTCATTGTCTTCTCAAAGTCCTGAGTGTGCGTTTTTAAATGAACATTTCCTCTCCTCCTCCGCAGCATTTTTTAAAGAGTTCTCTGCCCCATCTTCCATTGCACTTCTTGGAGTGCCTAAAGTTACAACCAATGGAAGCAGACACAGGCTGGGTTCCCAAAAGCAGCTTTCAGTGCCCAGAAAGTCAGGTGGGAAGAAGGAAAGCAAGAGGAAGGGCAAATGAAGGCAGGGAAAAGCTGTGTTCTACAAATTGAAAGTGAATCTCTGGAAACGCAGATGTAAAAACAGGCAGGCTGCAGACGGAATACATGGGAGGAGACTCTGGAGAGGTGGATCACACAGCCAGATTGAGATCGGTCCCCAACACTCTCCTTCCAGCCAACTCACCCTGGCACGTCAACTTTGTTGGGGAGGTCAGCTGCTGGAGTTGACCAAGGTGGCCCTGTCAAGGTCAGTATCCTGCTTCCAAGCACGGCCAGCAAAAAGCCTCCAGGAAGCCCACAATCATGGCACGTGGCAGTTGGTTTTAACCCCACCACGGTTTGCCCCCCAGCATGGAATTCTGCTTTCTTCTCAGCTGCTGCACACTGGGTCTGAGTTTTTACTGCACTCTCCACCATAACCCCAAGACCTTTCTCCTGGTTTGTCACTGACGGCTCAGACCCCCATCAGCAAGCATGTAGGTAAAGTTGGAATGTTTTGCCCCAGTATGCATCACTTCACACACTTACTGACATATTTGCCATTTGAATACCCATTGATTCACCCAGCTTGGAGAGGTCTTTCTGGAACACTTCCCCACCTGAGTAGTTTGCTGTCACCTGCAAATGTGGCCCCCTCTCTCCTTGCCTCTCACTCCAGCGTATTTAGGAACAAGTTAAAGAGCACCAGTCCCAAGAACTTGGGAGATCCCAGTTCTCAGAGTGGAGGGAAATCAGAATGGCCTATTGCTTCCCACTCCTGCTTCCTGTTCTTTAACCAATCACCAATCCATAAAAGGACCTGTTCTCTTATTCCACAACTGCTACATTGACACAAAAGCCTCTGGTGAGGGACTTTGTAAAAGGCCTTTGGGAAATCTAAGTACACAACACCTACCAGATCACCCCCATCCTCACACTTGCTGACATTCCCAAAGAAGGCAGGACTCCCTTTGGCAGAAGCCATGCCGACTTCTAAGCAAGATGTGTTCTTCTGGACAAGCAATAACACTCGCAGTAATCTATCTACCCAGAACTGGCATCAAGCTAGGTAAAGGTAAAGGTATCCCTTGACAATTAAGTCCAGTCGTGTCCGACTCTAGGGAGTGGTGCTCATCTCCGTTTCAAAGCCGAAGAGCCAGTGCTGTCCGAAGACGTTTCCATGGTCATGTGGCCGGCATGACTCAACACCGAGGCGCATGGAACGCTGTTACCGTCCCACTGACGAGGTACCTATTAATCTACTTGCAATTTCTTGCTTTCGAACTGCTAGGTTGGCAGGAGCCGTCGCACGGATTCAAACTGCCGACCTTTCGATCGACAGCTCATGGTTCAGTGGTTTAACCCACTAACCTCCCTATAATTTCTTGGTTCCTCCACTCCTGAATCCTTTAAAACAAACAAACAAACAAACAAGGTGTTCCATTAGCTGAGTTCCAATACAGCACTGGCACAATGGTGCTGGGGGTCCTGGGACAAACCCCCTGCACTGGCCCTCCAGGGCACCCCTCCCCACCCGCCCCTTGATAACATGGTTGCTGCTACAGTCACCCATACTAAGAATTCAGGGGTCAGCTTGAGAGGAGGCCCCCCCCCCAGCCAACCCCAGTCGCCACTCCTGTTCCAATCCTTCGGTGAGGAGGTTGATGTCAGCAACAAATGGTGTTCTTTTGCTAAGAGACTAGCAATTTTCCACCTGAGCTAAGAACTCTCAGGCATATGCCAGAGACTTTGGGTCAGTCGTTATCCCCAGAACGTCTTTGCTGGCACCTTCTGTTTGATTCTGTCCTTCAGTCTCTTGCCAGTGAGTGGACATTCCACTCTGTCCCCCTTAATGAGAGATGCTAATGAGCTTCACACAGACAAGCCAGGATGAGAGCCAGCAAGAAACACCCTGAGTTACACCAAGCAAAGTCACCAATCAGTAGATTGTATCAGGTTTTGCTCTATCCAAAGAAGGTTCCAGAAACTACTTGATGGAGGCTGACACACGAGAGACAGTTGCAAAAGCACTCCTACCTCTCCTGCTTAATTCCAGTGCTATAAGAATTGTGCAAGGAGTTGAACAAACATCTCTCCCCGATATGAATCCTGGTCCCTCCACAACACCAACAGCGCCAGCTAGGCCGCCTCCTCTTCTTCCCAGCTCTTCCTGGTTGCTCAGAGTCTCTGGTTATCACTGAATTTACAGTTTCCCAGCAGAGGGTCTGAGTGCTGAGGATCCTTTCTCAAAATAGAAAGTGGAAAGGAACTTTTACCAAGTAAGGGCATATGAACCCAGCTGCCGAGTCTCTTGGGCTATGTGTGCATAGTGTGTGTACACCCATCCCTTGTCTCCTTCCAAGAACGTGAAGCTACTTCTCTCATGAAGACAAGGAGAGCTTTTCCTGCTATTTAGGCGGATCCACACCGCACGCGCTGGTCACATTCTGGCACGTTCCAAGAGCGTCTGACATGCCAAAAGTCGCCTCAGGCTCCACTTGAGATGGGACGAGACGCGACCAGCCAGTGGGCGAACACCGTCACGAGCAAATAGCAGTACACCGGACGCACGCAGACTCGGCTGGACGCAATGCACTGAGCTGCGTGCGGTGTGGATCAGACATTAAGAGACATAGGAACAGGCTCAGCTCAAAGTGGTGGCATCAACAAAGTGGGCTGAATTCATGCACAAGCTGAGTGAGCTACAGCTTAAGGTCTCACAATTTATGAGGGGCCTTGAAACGCGAAAGCTTCACACAATCTGTTAAAAAATGAGACACCCCCCCCCCTCCCTAGGAACAAGAGACTCTGAAAAAACCAGTTACTTTCATTCCTGTCTGATGGAACTACATATTAAGGATATTAATATTAAGGATATTTATATACAGCTTTTCAAGAAGTAGTTCAAAAAGCGGTTTACAAAGCAAAATAAGTCAATAAATGGTTCCATGTCCCCAAAGGGCTCACAGTCTAAAAAGAGATACAGAAGAGAGACCAGCAACAGCCAGCGTTTCCAATAAGGGGCAGCTACGTGGCATTGTGACCTGTCATGACGCTGTCTCTGGACGTTTGGCAATGACGTCATCACGCATCATCGCGGAACTTCCAGGCTGCCAAGCTGCATGCTGTGCAGAGCTTGGCTGGGAAGTGTGCCACCGAACTTGGAAGTGTGCCGCTGAACACCTTATAGGGAACACTGGCAACAGCCACTGGAAGAGATGCCACGCTGAGCTGAAGATGGACAGGTACTCTTCTCCTGCTGGGCAGAAGATGACACCACTCTTTGCCCAGCTAGTAGGGGTTATAACTGGGCCTGGGCACCTCTTCTTTCCAACAGGGCCCATGTCGTAAGCAGTCCTGAGAAGGTGGGGAAGGGGCTGCCCTAAGAGTCTCCCCAAGCCAGCACCCATAGTAGCTTTATCCTATACTATAACCAACCCACCCCCCAGGCCTGGGCACTTCTTCCCCTCAGGGCACACAATCTTAAGTAGTCCCAAGAAGGTGGGAAAGGGGCTGCCCTAACCTTCTCCTTGGGCCAGTGCTGATCTCTCTAGGAGCTGGTATTATTATCATCGATAATACCGTATGTATACTGTATACCGCTTTTCAACAAAGAGCAGGTTGAGAGGGCATCCCTTCCCTTCAAGCATCAAGCGGGTTCCATAGCTAAACAAACCAATAGATGGTTCCCAGGGTACACAGTCCAAAAAGGGATGTAGAAGAGTGCTGGACTGAGGAGGGTCAGGTGGTGCTCTCCTTCGCCAAGGGTATCTGCCCACTTGGCAAAGCATCGAGGATCACACCTGAAATTCGAGGGCCAAGGTGAGGTGCAGCCATTGCTCCTCTTGGCCCCCAAAACAAGCTTGTAGCGCGTGCGCGCGCGCACACACACGCACACCCTTGGGGGTGTTCCGAGACGGCCAGGGCCTTTCTGGCGCCCCGTCTGCAGAGGCCTGGCGACAGCCCTCAGAGCCCCCCCCCCCACTTCAGCCAAGAGCCCGAGCCACTTGGTCAGGTCAGGGCGCAGCGAATGCACACCCCTGAGGCCCGGGCCCCCAAGGCGCGCGTCCCTCCAGAGCCGCACCGAAGAGTCACGGGGCCGCGCGGCAGGCTCCTCGGGGCAGGGAGCCCCGCTGGTTCGGGCGCACGTCACTTGCTGACGAGGATGGGGAGTACGCGTACAGTGGGGGGGGGGCGAACCTTTGCTCCCGCAGGTGCCGGAAGGCGCCAGCCCCTCCCTTGGCGAGGGGCGCGCCCCGGCTAGAGTCCCGACATTCGGCGTCTCCTCCCTGGCAGGGTCGCTCCGAGAAAGCCCGAGGCCCCCCGTCCCGTCCTTACCTGGCGGCGACCGGGAGGAGGCCAAGCTCTCGCCCCGCTGCTGCGCTTCGCCTCCGGTCGCCCTGCCCTGCTTGGCGCAGCGCTGCGGCCAAGGAGCGGGCGAGCGAGCGAGCAGCCCACACTCCGCCGCTGAAGGCGCTGCGCTACGCTGTCCTCCTGCAGCCGCCGCCTGTCTGGCTCCCTCAGCCGCGCGCCAGGAAAGACGTCCCTCGAGCGACAGCGGACCCAGGCGTCCGGCAGCTCGAGCACACCTCGGCACGCAAGCTCAGGCGGCGGCGGCGGCGGCTCCTCCTCAGGGCGCGCTCTCGCTTCTCGCGCTCGCCCCCAACAGGGGCACCTCTGACTGCCTCTCCAGGGCGGCCTCTTCGGCAAGCCGGCGTGGAGCTCCCCCGAGTCGGGCATAAACCTCCGCGAGCACTACCAGCCCAAAACCTCCCGCCTTGGAAAAAGGGAAGAGTCTGACGCTCTAGCCCACCACTCGTTCCCCTCCCTCCACAATTCCTTGCCTGAGGCGGTCTCCTCAGTCGGCCTTATGGATGGGCCGGCCCTGGCTGAGTGGCTACCTGATTGGGCTGGAAGGAGCCCCTCACCTAAAAGCCAGAACCAGCCCCCCCCCCCTCCATCACGCAGCAACCTGACCACGGAGGAGGTTTCATGGTTGGTGGTGGGAGCCTGGGAGGAGGACCACACAATAACCCCCCCCCAGTCCCAGGAAGACAAGAAGGCCGTAACCCACCCCCTGCACACACAGCGAATTAATGGCTCGATCAGCTTGGGGGGGGGGGGGGTTCGGTCATGTGCCCTCCAGACCTCCACCCTCAGCTCCATGGTTGCCTAGGCACAGCCTTGGGGGGGGGGCTGCACATACAGTGAGTGTTCTGACCTACTCTACAGGGTTGTTGTTCATGTTACTGCAAAAATGTGGGTGGAGCACTTTGGACATTCGACATACAGTACCAGATAAACACTCATTGTTGTTATTATTAGGACTGGGTGCCTTCTGAGCATGGAAAGAGTGCCCCATTCTGAAGAGTACCATAGTTTGTAGTTTAACAAGTTCCTCTTATTGAAAGTAGGCAGGAAACGAACCAAACTGAAACCCAAACTCCTGCCTGCCTGCTGCCTGTTTTTGTTGCTCTTGCATCCTTGGGTCCTGCCAGGAAGAGACATTCGGCTTGGCCCCCTGCGCCCCCTGCAGTAAGAGAGGCTCATCTTCACCCTCTTTCTCTGCCGCTCAAAGCAGTTTCAAGCATCAATGGGTTAAAAAGAGAACTGACTGCTCTTACCTTTTGTCTTTGATTGTGTTCATTCATGTAAGGTGGTGGACACAATGGTAAAGGAAGAATTTTGAGGCCAGGGAATAAATAAAAATAAGTGAGGCTAATGTGTACTGGAATTTGGCTCAGTAACCAGAATCTATTCTAGAGATGGAAAGGCTGAGGCCCCTTTTTAAATGGCCCTACCCAGCTGATTGTAAAGATTAAAACACTGGTCAAGGGAAGAAGGAGGGCTGTGTGTTGTTGCCTTTGGGAACAGGACCCTGCATGTCCATAGGCACCCAGGTGGGGAATTAGCCTGGTTCACTCTGGGATTGGCCTATGCAAATGGGTAGGCTTCTCCCATCCCCTTGAACACAGCCGCAATGCTTCCATCCCAGAGCGGCATATGCTCCCACACTCCGCTTCCAGCCACCAAGCAAGGGACAAATGTCCCACTCAGCCGTTCTTGCCTCCTTATGAGCATCAGCTGTCAGGAAGAGCTGGTTAAAATGGAGCACCTCACTGGATCTCTCGATTTGCAGCAGCAGCAGCCACAGGCTGTAGCAATCTGTGGACAAAAGCGACACCCCAGAACAAAGCCAAGAAAAACTCAAGAATATCCAGAAAACGATGGAGTTCAAAGGCAGCTGCCAATATGCTGCAGACTTCATTGTGACGGAGCTTTTCTGATCAGCAAGAAAGTCAGTGTCATAAATTCAGATTGATAATATTTAACACTTATTATAGAGCACTTTTTGGGGTGCAGAATGGCTACTCCTGCATTTATCTGGGTGTGATCCTTAAAGCAACCCTGTCTCATATCCCCATATTGCAGAAGAGGAAGACTAAAAGGAGACCTCTCTGAAGCAGGGGGCTGGGAAAGAGGACAGCATGTAGGGACAGAGCTACACAGTTGATGCTCCTGGGCTCATTGGACGCGTGAGCCAACCAACAGGCTCTGGGCAAGGCAGCATCGTGTGCTCTTAGGTCCTGGTGGGGTTCTGGATTTGGGAGGGGGGCCCTGTAAGGGACAGAGTGTCCAAACTGTCAAGACCCAGAGCACCCAACTTGTGGAGAGAGCAAAGAGGCCCCTGGAATACCTTGCTCCCAAGAAGAGCTGGTGCTTGTGGGCCCCAGGAAAGAAGGGGCCCAGCCCAGAGGCCTCTGGCTTGCAGAGCTGACCCAAGACATTGTAGGCAGGTCTTCGTGGGTTTGCCCTGGCACAGGGCGAGGGGCTGCTGTGCTCTTCAGCCTCAGGGGAAAGAAGTTGTTACCTTGGAGCCAGGGGCTTACGCCCTCCCCTCAGGGCTGCCATCACATGCACAATCACCCCCCCCCCGGCCCACCCCAAGCCTGCTGTGTGCAGCTTGTTCAGGCTTCTGTCATGCCAGACTTGCTTCCCTTCATGGTGAACCGGGGCAGAGGTGGGGGAGGATTTGGGTTGTTAAATTCCCTGATTCTGGACGGTTGGACAGAGAGGGGGGGGGCTGCGAGAAGTCTCTGTGGAAGGCCTGGGTTGGCCTGCCTGCGGGGATCCCTCATTCGGACAGCTGGGAGTGGCTTTGGAGTCCCCATCGCCAGTGCTTGTGTGCCAACCAGGTAAAGGGCTCTGTTCCTCCCTATTTGGGCACCTGGAGGAGTCCACATGCAGCTTGCCTGCGGCTTAGTCTCATCGCAGCACAGTGAGACTTCAGACTTGGGTGGTTATTCTTCTGGGGGAGGCTGGGAGGGAGGACCATGGTGAGAACTCATGGCAGAGGCTAGATTCAAACCCAGCATCTGCTCTTTTGTGTCTTCTCACTGTTGGCAAGTCATTGGTTGCCTTGCTGGTTAGTTGCACCCCTAAGAAGGCTGTTCCATCATGGTACCATGGAGTAGGCAGGCGTCCTTCTCTTGGGGGCGCTGCATGAAGACTTGACAGGGAAGGGAGGCGGCCTTCTGTGTTGGGAAATGTGGCTGATGTGGTAAGCAAGGAGGATGGATCCTTACCTCCGAGTTGGACAGGTCTAGTCTGTGGTATCAGGAACCAGTTCTGCCAGAAAGGGAGAGTGTGCTCCACAAAGAGCAGCCTCCACTCCTTGGCTGTCTGTCTCCAGCCCTGCTTGACAGCCACAGCATTGTCTCTTGACTTCTGAAGGTGCCACCATCAGGCCGTGGGGGGCACGGAGCCACAGGCCTGCTCAGACAAGAGCCTCCCTCATCAGTTTTCCTTCCACGGAGGCTGCCCGGAGCACAAGTTGATGCCTTTGTCATTGGCAGTTTGTTGAAGGAGAAGGAAGTGCTGGTGGTGAGCAATGAGGTCCTGCCGTCACTCCAGACCTAATTACTTTGTGCCGCAGCAAAATGAAATGAGGGGCAGGATGAGTCACAGATGGAGAGAAGAGGGTGGGGGGGGCAGGGGTAGAAGCCAGGTTCATCCTCCATCGGGGGCGCGAGGAGAAGAGGGCGAATGTGGAGGGCTGTCGACCTGGGGGCCAAATGGGGAGTCGATTCATCACCGGCCTTGTCGTGAATGTACGTAAGCAAGCCCATCTGAATGCATTTGCATCTTGGCGACGTCTCAGGAGGGGTGCCTGCCTGCCATCCTCAAGTGTAAGCTGATCTACAGCTTAATAAAGAATAAATAAATCTGCAGCTAGGAGCAAGGCCGTCTCTAAACGTTCTCTTTCCATTCCCTGTTGCAGAATGATGCAGATGGACACCCGAAGGATAGGAGCGTGTCCTCAGCTTGCAGCCACGTGACCTGCCCCACGGCAAGACCAGGTCTGTCCTCCTTCCCCACACTTCCAACTCTGGGGCGCAGCCGTCGCCATTCTTGGCATGGAGGCAGGACTGGGACATGGTAGAGCAGAGGGCCTCAGGCTAGTCCTCGGCATCTCCAGGTCACAGGCAGCAGTGCTAGGAATGGTCCCTCGTCGCCTTCCTGAAACCTCGGAGAGCCACTCAGACTCAGACTGAGGACCGTTGTTTGATTCTGTTAAAGGCAGCTTCATAGGATTCATGACACCTGTTGCTCCCTCCCTTTCATCCTTCACAAAGAGAGGCCCCTGGAACAGCTGAAACAGACTGTGGGCTAGTGATAGAATCCTAGAATGTTAGGGTTGGGAGGGGTTTTGGAGGTCATCTAGTCCAACCCCCTGCTCAGTGCAGCCAACTGCTACAGCATCCCTGACAGACACCATCCAGTCTCTGCTTGAAAACCTCCAATGAGGGAGAGCCCACAACTGCACAAAGGAGACTTTTCCAGTGCTGGTAAGCTCTTACACTTAGGAAATCCTCATGTCTAGCCTAAATCTCTATTTCAGCCCATTGGTTCTAGTCCTGCCCTCAGGAGCTGCAGAGAGCAAGTCCTCCCCTTCTTCTGCCTGACAACCCTTCAGATCCTGTCTCCCCTGAGTCTCCTCTTCTCCAGTCCAAACATCTCCAGTTCTCTTAACCATTCCTCAAAGGACTCAGTTTTTAGACCTCTCATCATCTTGATTGTTCTCTGCTGAACCTGCTCCAGGTTATCTGTGGCTCTCTTAAAATGTGGTGCCCAAAACCGGAGGCAGCATTTGGAGTGAGACCTGACTAGTGCAGCATAGAGTGAGACTGTGACTTCTCGTAGTTTGGACTCTGCCTCTGTTAATGCAACCCAGCATGGCATTCGCTTTTTTTGCAGCTACCTCATGCTGCTGGCTCGTGTTCAGCTTGTGGGTCACTAGGACACCTAGATCCTTTTTACACATGCTGTTGCCAAGCCAGCTTTCCCCCATCGTGCCTATGGTTCCCTACATCGTGCCCTACAGGCAGGACTTTGCATTCTCTCTTTTGAACTTCATCTTGTTGGTATGGCCCCAGTGATTGAGCCTGTGAAGATTGTTTTGCATCCTGCTTTGGTCTTCCAGGGTTTCTGCTGTCCTCCCCAGTCCCCAACTTTGTGTCATTTGCAGCAATGATAAGCACCCCCACTACTACCCCCTTATGAACATGTTGAACACCACAGAGCTCAAGACAGCCGTGCAGCACCCCACTCGATACCGCCCTCCAGGTTTCTGTGGAAGCATTTGATAACATGTGCTGAGCATGGTTCTTCAACCAGCTTTGAATCCAACTTTGAGTATTATTACCATCTAACCCACATGTTACCATTTTAGCAGAGGTGGTGACACCCTTGTGCCATGAGCTTGAGATTCATCTCCAGACAATGATCGAGGTAACAGACTTCACAGCTGACACTGGCTGGCCTTTGGCAACCGTGCACAACCCCCTGCCAAAAAACTCCCCCACCTCTTACCCAATGTACAGCAAGGCTAATGGGGCACAGACCCACTGAGGCCCCCAAAGCTGGCACCACCATCTGGGCATGGGGGCTAGCCGAGCCCCAAAGCAACTGAGAGTGCAGAAGAGTCTTCAGGGTGTTGCTTCTGGTTGGACACCCTCCCCCCTCCCCTGCCTCTTAGTCTGTGAAGCTGGGACGTGGATGGGCAGCTGTTCTGCCCAGTAGGGGTGCCAGCATACATGCATGCACCCACCCAGAGACCCGTGTGTCATGCAACGGTCCAAAGACTCCCTCAGGGTGAAAACAACACAGGAAAGGTGGTCCCGGCCAGCCTCCCCCTACCCACACGTGTTGGGACAATCAAAGGATGGACCTGGTTGCGTGGGTGTGCAGAAGATGAAAGTGGAGGTTCTCTGTGCCAAGACAGATGGCTGCTGCGTCACCCTCTTGGGGCTCCGGCAAATGGGGAAAAGAAATAAACAGACTTGGGGAAACAGTCGGGCAAGAACTTCATCATCTAACTTCTTTCTCTGAGAAGGAGGGGAAAAAAGACAACACACCTCCCGGGATTTGATTGTAATTCTGCCTCTTCTCCCTCTCTTGGCATGGGAGCCTCAATCGCAGCAGGACCTTTCATTCATCCGTCTCCCCAAAGGATGGGGGAGAGGGGCACGTGGCGTGGCGGAGGCCTCCTTGCGTCAGGCCTGCTCAGCTTCATAAATCAGCCGTTTTGATACTCGGGCCATTTCCAATGACGTCCAGCCATTCGTGCGCTCGTGATTTATCGCTGGAAGGTGCTCTCCTTTATTATATGCCTGGTTTATAAACTTTTTGCTCGCCCTCCCTGCCTCCCCCCCCACTTGATATCATGCTCACTTTGTGCACCAGGCAACAAGACAGTAAATTTATTGTCTTTGAAAGATGACATCAATGCAAAAGTGCCTTTCAGTTTCGCGTCTTTGGGCAATAAATTCATTGGAGAATCCTTGTTGGGCGGAGACGACAGGCGTGATGAGGTCACGGGTGGATTTCCTATATATATGTATATAGCCCTCCATACGCACACCTGACAAGGGGCCAATAGCCAGATGGGAATTGCTTGCTAAAGGGCTGAGCAGGGAGCAGTTGTCGTTGGTCGAGATGAGGAGGATGGCCAAGCTGGGATGGAGCTGCCTCTTCCTCATCGGCCTCTCTGGGCCGCTCTCGGTGGCCCTCCCCGTGGTCAGCTCCAGCGAGGTTTCCTATTGGCTCTCAGGTAAGACTCCTCTCTTTGAGTCTCTTTGGCAGGCAGTGGAGGCGAGTGGACATTAGTGGACGGGAGCCCTTTGCTTCTGCTTCAAGTCCAGGCAAGAAGTCCCGAAGCTTGATAACTGGCCACTGAATGCACAGGCTCCCACTGAGAGGCACTGCGACTGGTGCTTTGCCTGGGATGGCCCATTCACACATGCAGGCCAGCAAGTGATCACTGTGCACGTGTGTGTGAGAGAGCCAGCCCTCCACTGGGGACCGACTTCAGACAGGAGCCAGGTACTTGGGATGCCTGATGCGCACTGCACTTGGCACTGTCACAGAGGATTGATGTTTGAAGGAGGATTCATTCATAACACAGCCCAAGGCTGGCTTTGCTTTTGGAAGCCTAATCCTCAGAGAAGGAAAGGCACACGCTGCTGCTGCTGCCGCCGCCGCCACTGCTGCCTGAGAGCCATTCACCTCCAGGATGGCTGGATGAAGGCCAGCTGCCAAACGAGCTGCTGAGGCTAATGAGAGATGCTCCTTCCTTGCAGCGTGAGGTTCACTCTCGGACAGACGCGAGATGTGGTGTCAGCACCTGGCAAAGCAGTCGGGAGCTGGAGCAGTCAGTGCGGACCCCACAAAGAAGGTGGTGGGGATGGGGGAGAAATGTCACTCTGCATAGTGGTGCTTCCCTTGTGTGCCTCGTGTCTGAACCAAGCAACAGGGGAGGGGGGGGGAGAGTGACCACCACAACAAAGCAGCAAATCCTTGTCAGTGGTAGAGTTGTGTGTCTGCTGGGGAGGCATCCGAATGCCTTGGCATGCTGACCTTGAGCTGGCCGGTGGTGCTGGCAGGTCTAGCGCCCAGCACAACTTTCTCCCAAGCCTATTAAAATGCTCCTGAAGAATAACCCAAAGGGCACCCCCCCACCCTGTAAAGTGCAGTGGCCCTTGGGTGAGAGTAGATGTGTTTGCAATGTGTGCTGTGCGCGGAGCAGGCGGCAAGCAGTTGGACCTCTCAGCAGAGCTGAGTCAAACCTTTGCCATCGCTTGAAATGTGCAGTTCGCCCTTTGCTATGAGAAATTCTGGAGCCAAAGCCACACTGTTTTCGACACAGCTGTGGCTTGCCTGGGGCTTGTTGGCTGCTCCTGCCTGCTTTGCTTTGGGCAGGCGTCAGATACAAGAACATTGATTGAATGTCCTCAGCTGTCATGTGCCCACCTGCTGGGGGTCTTTGGGGACCCTGCTCTGTGTCTCACCATCTTCAAATCCCTCCTTGCAGCCCACCTTTTCCACAGACAGCACCTTAGTACTCCTCCTGTAACAGAAGCAAATGCACCTTCTTCCCCTCTGGTGCACACCTCCATTTCCCTCCCCTTCCTCTGTGGACTCCCTTGTGCTTAGATTGTCAGTCCCTCGGGGGCAGGGGGCACCCTCCCATTTGCGTGCACCCACATTGATGGCGGTATTCAACTCGGTACTCATAAAAGGGACTGTGGTGGGAAAGCGGCCCAGGGCCAGCCTTCTTGTCTGGGGCACCCAGACCGTGGTCCTTCCTCCCCTGGGAGACTCTCCTCTCCCCTTCCCCATCAGACTCCCAGGCTTAGTAGAGGCTGGTCTTTTGAGAATGTGCCCTCCAGTCTCAGTCAAGTTGCGCCTCTCCCATTGATGTTTGGTGTGGATGAGAGAGCAGGAGGACTGCCTTGGGAATGGGATTCCTCCCCACTAGCTATGATTTTGCTGCTGCTAATCGCTCCGTTGATTAGATCGATTCTTTTTACTGCGTCTTTATCCTTTTCCTGCATGTTGCCTTAAGGGCAGTTTTGGGCAGAACTTGTTTAATATAAATGAATGACAACATATTGGTGGAAGCCTCCCCAATGAGCCCGTGGGTCCTCCCTGAGCAGACCACGCTGTGTGCCTGGCCCCAGGCGGGTTTTCCCTGCACCAGGCAGCACCCAATGGATGCCCCTATTGTCTCCTCTTCTCAGCAGCAGCCAACAACAATGCAAGATTAAATCTGGACGCGCTGAATGGCAGGACTAGAGGCCCTCTTCGTCAGGCTCTGCCTGGGTTACTGAGGGTGCAGGCAGATGACAACCCGAAGAAAGCAGGTGAGATTCCATTCTGATAAACCCGGTCTGCAAGGTCTTGCTCTGGAGGCTTCACAACTTTTCCCCACCTCCCCCAGAAGAGCCCTTGCTGGGTCAGCCCAAAGTGGAGCCATCTCATCCAGCTCCCAAGGGTGGACAGCCAAATGCTCCATAGAGACATCCACAAGCAGGACATGCAGGCAACAGCCCTCTTCTGCTGCTTGCTTGCCCCCAGTAATGGCTATTTAGAGGTACAGTGCCTCCAACCATGGAGGTTCCACTCAGGCAGCATGGCTAATAGCCAATGATAGACCTAGCTATCCTGAAGTTATCCAATCCCCTTCTAGAGCCATCTACGCTGGTGGCCCTTTCAGTGCAGCTCCCATGTCCAGCCACAGGACCAGGTGCTGGGGACTGGAGCGACTGGCACCAAAAAGCACAGAGAGGCCTTGCATTTCCCCAAGGACTCTGGGCCTGCTTGACTGTCTCGCTCTCTTCATTCCAGGTCTTGGACCAAACAGCTTCACTCCGCGGGAGAGTGTCAAAGAGGTGAGCCTAACCAGGGAGAGGCTAGCATGCCGAAAAGCAATCCCTCCCCACTCTGCAGTCCAGAGTTGGGTGGGTGAGATTGAGAGTGCAACCGTCCAGGTCTTGTGACCGTCCCCCCTGTTTACCTTGGTGTTCAGGGCGAGGGCCACCACTCCTTTCTCCGTAGACAGACACACGGGCTATGCAGCGAAGCAGGACTGCTTTGAAAGCCAGAAGGGATGGATTTGGGGGGATGGGGGCAGGAGCTGTATAGTGGCCCCACAACACACCACAGAGCTTCTCCTGCTGCTGCTCCTGACTAAAGCAGCACCCCTGTTACTATGACCTACACAAACTCACCAAGGACTCAATCCTATCCAACTTTCCAGCACCGATGCAGCTGCAATGCAGCCCCCAGGTAAGGGAAGAAATGTGCCAATACCTTGAGGTCTCTGCGACTGCCTCCCCCCACTGCAGGATGCAGTGCACACCCTGTTGGCATGGCTACATTAGCACTAGAAAGTTGGATAGGATTGGGATAGTTACATAAGTCACCTCTGACATTTTTACATCACTTTTATTATTTCGTTTCACCAAGTCATGGGGGAAGGTGGTGTAGTAGGAGTGTTTTCTGGCAGCTTAATCCCTGGGGCCACTGGGAATTGTACAGGACTCTTCAAGCAAAGCAGGGAGGGGCTGTAGCAGTGGGTCCTGGCCTCTCCCCGAGGAAGGCTGGGCTTCCTTTCCATACCCAAAGAGGGGCTCAAACCTTAAGTCGGGTGCTCTACCAACAGACCACAGGGAGTGCCACTTGCTTGGGCAGGCCAGTCCTGGCTTTTCGTTGACTCGTGTTGTAGAGACTGCCACTGTCACAGCAGGGCTCTGCACATTTTGTACCCGTGCCCAGATTGCCAGCGGGGCACATGCCTATGCACTCCTAACTTCCTTTTGCTTCCATAGGTGCTCTTTGGGAATCTCCCCCAGAATGCTCTGCTGAGTCGCTTACTGGCCCAGGGCAGGAAGCAGGACAAGAAACGTGGCAACCTCTCCGAGTGCTTCTGGAAGTACTGTGTCTAAGCAGCTGGGCGCCAGAAGGTCCCTCCCTGGCTGCCTCCCCACCCACCTGCCTCCTGACCCCTTAACTTATGCTATCAGGAACTACCCCACAATCCTGTACATAGATTTGTGCAAACTTTTGAACCTTGATGAAAATAAATACTTGTGAAGCCATGAACAAATAAATCTCCTGTTTTGCAAAGGTTGTGTGAAGCAACATGTCCTTCTGTCTGTCCTGCTCTGGGCTGCAGCAGCCAGTGAGGCTGCATGGGCAAGGTGCTTTCTGAAGCTTGTTGTTGTTGTTCAGTCGTGCCTGACCCTTCGTGATCCCATGAACCATATCCTGCCAGGCCTTCCTGTCCTCCATTATCTTCCTGAGTTCGCTCATTTTCATGTTCGTTGCATCGGTGATGCTGTCTAACCATCTCATCCTTTGCCTTCCCCTTCTCCTTTTGCCTTCAATCTTTCCCCAGCATCAGAGTCTTCTCCAGAGAGTCCTCTCTTCGCATTAGGTGGCCAAAATATTTGAGCTTCAGCCTCAGTACCTGTCCTTCCAGGGAAGCTATCAAGCCTTAAATGCACCACACCCTGCAGTTCTTGGGTGTGAGAGAGAATTATTTCTTTAGGGCTGCACTTGAAATGTATTTACCTGGAAGTAAACCCCAAAGTGAGCGTTACTTCTGAGTAAGGCTGCACAGAATGATGCTGTCTTCTGCAGGCGTTTTGTTTTCCCCCCAAAGATAAGGATGCACTACAGGCATTTTGGTGAATTAGTCAAGACTTGAAACTGGCTGCCCCTGGCTGACCCTCTCTGCCAGCCAAACTGAGACCAGCCCCTCCACTTTGGGCACAAACAAGATTGCCCGTCCTTCGACCTCAAAGGAACATTGCAGCTGGCAGTGACAAATGGGTTACAGCACTCTCACTGATACCCATCATAAATCCTTGTCTGGCTTGCTTGGGCACCATCTTCTAATCAGACAGATGAATCACATCCAGTTGCTTCGCATCTTCAGAGAGGACCCAAACCAGCAATAATTAAGAGGGAGAACACCACATCCTGCTCTCCAAAAGCTGTAACCCACTTTGAGATGTGCCACAAATCTTTGGGACAAACAGTAAACAAGAGCTGTCCCTGCCCAATTCAGAGCAAGGAAATGCAAAACTTTATTAGCAAAACAACATAGCGGAGTCATCACTGGTATGAAATTACCAGCTTGCGCCTTCTTGTAACTTCAGAAGAACAAAAGCAGGTTTTGAAAACTGCCCAGAGAGGCATTGGCTAAATTCAAAATATGCAGAGGGTGAAGGGCTGTGAGGTGCTTTTGCTTGCTTATTCGTCCAAGGGCATCTTTCCCCCACACCTGCTAGCAAGTTTTGTTGGCAGCTCTTCTGGAGTGCGGAACTATTACTACTGTATGCAGCCACACAGGCCAGTAGCCACTCAAGAAACCAGTTGATCCCTTATAAATGCAGACATTTTCTGCAGCAGGTTGCAGGTTACCAAGTGTAGGAAGTAACGTATGACCTTCTGCATGAGAACCTCCAGTTGCTGCAACCCTGCAGAGGCAGAGCCCAAGCAGAGGGAAGGGTAATGCGGGTGGGCTATGGCCCCTAGGCAAAGCCTGAAGGTAATATAATAATAATATACAGTATTTATATACCGCCTTTCTCGGTCATTGGATTTCTCCTCCAACTTTAATCCAAGGCGATGTACATAGGCAGGCTATCCTAACCCCCCTTGGGGTTTTTTACAATATATATAAATGTCCAATCTCTCATGAACAGCTACTTTCCAGGTGGTATCCTTTTACAGTCTGGCTTTTTTTCTACTGGCTGGCGCCTCCCACACTCGACCGACGCAGCTGGAAGCTCTTATCTCTCCTCCTGGAGGCTTTCACAGCTTTTTGCCGGTGGCGTGTCTCGAACTTATTAAGTTCACCGGTCTTCAGGCTTTGAAGGCAGCAGCTCTCCCCACTGAGCCAGACTCTTCTACCAAATGCAGCAACCTTTGCTGAAGTGGGGTAGATCTAGGACCTGTCAGCAGAAGCCTGCCTGGGGCCCGCCCACCCACATGTGCTGCCTTGCAGTTCATCAAGGAAGGAAGCCTAACCTGCAGCAGCTGCAGTCCAAGGCACAGTTCTGCTGCAGCCGTGTTGCCCACCAGAGCCAGCAACCTCATCTCACCCCCTAACACAAGGGGAGCATCTTTGCCAAGGTAGAATCTCAAGAAGGGCCATCATCACCCCAGATCACAGGGGGCAGGCTGTTAGTTCCATCAGTTAACAGTCTTGCATTAGAAGCACACCTTTCCTTATGCACACAAGTGCGCATGCAATTACATCACTGAGCATAAAGCAAGTTTTAGCTTAGAATGGACCTGAAGAAAAGAGCAACCCTTTCACATGGCATTGATGCTTGGGGACCACTGGGATGGCGTCTGCGTGAGGCAAGAGGGTCAGCGGTGCTCTCAAGGCCCAGCTGAATTGAGAGTTGGGTTGAAGGCTGATGCACCTTAAGGGTGGTGGGGCTGGTGTGGCAGTGGCTTCGCTATAGTCAGTACAAATGTACCTTTAACTAGTCCAGAGTGAAATCTGAAAGACCAGTCCTGCAATTTTATTTCTTTATTTTTAAAAAAATGTATATCCCACTTGTTGGCCCCCTCAAATGGGACCTCCAAGGCAAACCAAAACAGCAACTATTAAAATATTGAACAGTACAGAAACCCAACTGAAGTCCCCTGTGTGATTCAGACTGAACCAGGGAAGAGCCAACTGTGGGGGGAGTCTATTGGCTAGTGACTGTGATGTGACCAACTGCCCCAATCCCCAGAGTTTTTAAAAAATAAAGTGAAGGATGAACATATATGCATCATTTCAAATATTTAACGGAAAAGGGGGAAGGCATAAAAGGAAGGATGGAAAAGACTGATGCCCGAGGCAGTGGTGCATGTAAGGCAAGTTATGAAGCTGGATCTTAGATGGCTACGTCTGTCTTCAGCCTTGGGGAGCAGCAGCAAAAATGGGAGAAAGCGGCATTTGTGAAGACTTTGGAGCCGAATTGTGGCAGATACCCCAAGTCCTTCCCGAGGGACTCCCAGCAGGGTCCACCGCCCAGCCCTTCTTGGGGGGTGGGGGAGCACAGGGGCCCTGAGAAGGTCCCACGCTAAAGTTGGATGGATTTCAGACTCGCAGGAGAAATTTCTGTTTCCTTCACGGAAAGCAGATAAAAAGAGGGATCTTTGGGCCAATTCAAAGTGGTGTTTGGCAACCGAGAGCCCTGAACACCCAAGAGGATTGCTGGCTGCCGCTACCAGACGTGAAGCTCTAACTACGAGAGCCGATGCGCAACGGCAGCCTGGCGCACAGAGGGCAGGTTGCACTCACGAGCCACCCTAAGAGGAACGGGCTGAGCGATCTGACACTTGGGCCTGCTGCACTGATCTCTGGCCACTAATTCCAAATGTACAAAAGGACCAAGGCCAAGAGACATTTGTCACCCAACCAAGCACTGAGGTATCAAGGCTACCCAAGCCGTTTCTTCCACCCCTGTACCAACCCAGCTAGTGATCCAGTGTTCCTTCCCACACACAGGAGCAAATGTTCTGCACGGCAGCAGTTCCAAAATGAAAAGCGGAGATGGCCACAGATGGGACTGGAGGTGGGTGGGCAGGACTTTGGAACCAGCATGCTGTTGAGCAAGAGGCTGCAGGGTGCCGACCAGAAGGGGCAAGAGTACAAAGGGCCCAGACCTTCAGGCTGGCGCCAGCGATGATAACAGGTCTTCGCGGTCCTCTTCTGGGATACCTCCGTCCTTTGGCAGCGCATCCTCACGACTGGCATTTCTGCTGTCACACGTGATGCAGCCCTGGCAAGGAAAGGAAGCAGGCCATTAGCACTCGAGTGTGTGAACGGCACAGAAGCCGCTTGCACCCACCCTGCGGTCTCGCCTCAAAATCAAAATGCCCCTGTGTGGCGGGTCATGCTTCAGGGAGGCCAAGGGCACCAGCCGTTGTCCTGGGAAGTGTGGGAAGAGTCACAGCCACCTTGCCCCGAGACTCCGAGCAGGCAGCAGCAAGGCGTTAAGGCAAATACAGGCCCTCTGAGCACCAGGACTCCACTGCTCAAATCAGCACCCAAAAGGCGGCCATCTGGACTCCGGAAGGCAACCTTACCTGGGTGTTGATTTCCTGTGGGATTGTCCCGGTGCGTATCCAGGGGTGCACTTCGGCCAGCTCGTCCTTCTGCCCCTCTGTGAACCAGGGCTGCCGATTCTCCATGGCAGTCAGTTTCTCCAGGTCCTCCTTCAGCACGGCCTCTTCAATTCTGCACACGAGAAGAGAGGCTGCTGAAGATGGCAGGCACGAAACACGAAACATGAAATCTTGACTGAATGAATCGCTTTCCCCCAGAATCCTCTGCATAAAGCTCAGCCAGGAGCCGCTAACGAGAGCCATTCAGGAGAGACAATGTCGGCACCTGCCTTCGTTCCTAGGCATGCAAATGCTTTGGGCCTAAGAGGAACTCCCCCTTTGGGTGGAGGATCCCCTGCCTGTTTAAAACCTTTTCCCTTTCCCCTAAAGCAGCCTTTGGGCTCTTGTGAGTGGGTGCCCCATGCTTCCTCTCCACTCAAGAATGGCTGAGGTCAAAGGACCTTCCTGCAGTCACGTGGCCAGGAGGCTGCTTTGCACAACTAAGCCAAAAGCAGAGCCCTTTTTGCGTCCCACAGACCATCCACTCCGCTGCGACGTCTCGTCAGCAGCAGCCAGCCAGATGCCTCTGGAACCTCACAGCCAAGGCACAGAGCGCAGCCCCTAGCCCCAGGACCCACCAATCAGAGGCCCCATTTGGCTCAAAGTATGCCTGAACAAATGACAGAGCCTAACCCTTGATGCAAACCCTTTTTCAAGGCTACACAAGCAAGAGGTTGTAGCAAATGACTCGTGCTCTGAATTCCATCAGTTCATTAGGCATCGTTTGGCAGAATCCCCTGATCTTGCTAGCCCTGATCTTGCAGCCAAATCAGCATCGCTGAGAGGCAGCAAATGCTGCAGATCACAGTGAGGGACTCCATGCAACCGGCTGGGGCCTCCCACACTCAACCGCTTGCAACCTACCAAGGCGGTTGTAGCATCCAGAGCTCCCAGATCTTGTGCCACCTTCCTTACCTGCTACTAGTTCATAACGTTCAAAACAGTCTCTCTGAATTTGCAATAAGCACAAACAGATTCTGAACCTTGCACGTGCGTATTCAGCAAAGTCTGGGGATGTTGCTTGGGGTGGGGAACGGAGGCAGGCTTCTGAGAACTCGGGCCTCTCCCTCAGCTGAGAGGCCTCCACCAGTTTCCACAATAGCAGCCAGCAAGCCACCTGCTCTCCTCAGCACACAAGGCCCAACCCGTGCAGTTCCCCCTCGCCAAGACCAGACTAGGAGGGTCTCTTCCCCCGTCCCTTCCGCTCCCCACCAGGCTGTCCGCATGGCCTTCCTGAAGCTACTGCGACACCCAGATGTGCCAGGTTTGGTGGACTGGAAGCAAAAAGGTATTTTCTCACCGCTTGGGTACTTGATAGGTCATCAGGATGGGCTCAGGCAAACGACTGGCCGCCCTCCACGGCAGCCTGGCTGGCTGACAAGCGGCCCCTGGTCCCCTTTCCTTTGGCTTCATCTCCCCTCTTTTCGAGACCTCAGAGGAATCATTGCTGGTGAAGTACTTGCTGCTATTCCCACTGCCTGCAGAGAGCACATGAAGTGGGTGAACCGCGCTCGTTTCCGCAAGGGCCAGGCTGTGCGCAGGCCTGGAGAAGCCAACCCGCAAGCCACCTCCCGCGTAGCTTGCAGCCTGCTCGCTGCCCGGCTTGGATCCTGAGAGAAGCCACTCTGGTAACATTTGGATGCAGGGTCCTGGTCCCATCCTTTCAGCACCAAACCGCTACCCTGAATCTCATGGCATTGGGTGGGCTGACAGCTGGGTGGGCCGACGTCTGGATGTGGAAGAGAGCAGAAAGGCCCCCTGATCCATGGGCAACGGCCCACACCTAGCACTCCTCTCACGTTTGCTACAAAGTCAAAGCACCAACCAGTGCAGCGGCCATGACCTTGGGCTGGTCTGGGCTTCCGGCCGACTAAGCTGGCAGCAACGTGTGCCGCAGGGGAGACAGGCAGGACTCTCAGCCTCCACCACTTGCATCATGTCTGCTGCAAGCTGGCCACCCATGGGCCAGAGGAGGGGCTGTGGTTCATTGGCAGGAAGGCCCAGGTTCACTCTTTGGCAGCGACTCCGGCAGGGCTGTGAAAAGCCTATTTTGGCTGCACCTGGAGACAGGTGATCAGGAGCCTAGTGCGGCTTGGCGATGGTGTGCCTGGCAGTGTCATGATGTCACGTGACATTGCAACGTCACTTTCATGTCCCACTTCCAGGTCCCGTATGCTCCTCTGGGTATTTTCAGCGGCTTCATTCCAAATGGAGCGAAGCCGCCGAGAACACCAAGAGGAGCAGATCCAAGGGATAAGTCAGGGCAGCTGATCACAGGGCCCCCACCGCTGCCACCATCGTGAAGCAGCTGGCGCGAGTGGCCCCTAGGGCAGCGGAGTCTAGCCCGGACCATACCAGCCGCTTCAGGGTATCTACACTGCTGTGCTGCACTCAGTCTCCCAGCAAGCCAAGCCTCCCTTTCCGTGTCACATGCAGTTTGATGGAATGACATAGCTCCTCCTCCTCCTCCTCCCGCCGCACTTTGGAAGGCTGTCTGGCTTACCTGTGGCACAGCCAGACGTCCCATGGGAACTAGAGCTGTTGGAACCAGAGGCCGAGGACCCGGATTCGGCAGATCTGCTGCCCGATTCTGCTGAGCCAGTTCCAGACTGAGTGTCCTCCAGGAGCAGCAGGTCAAATAGCTCACTGGACACAGAGTGGCCGTCGTGATTGTCACCGTCCTCCTCCCCTTCCTCCTCCTGCCAAGGAAATGGGACAAATCCGCCAGCACAAGTTACCTATGGGCTCATGCGGAGACATTCACGCTTGTGGAAGGTGCGAGAAGGAGCAGTTCCTATCACTTGGCAGTCAAAAGTTCTGAAAGCAAGAGATTCTAGCCAAGAACATCCCTCAAAGCGAGGCTGGAGAGCCCCTAGGGGCCGGAGTGTGCATCACAACTCGAGGACTGGAGGCAGACAAGCAGCAAGTCTTCGCTGCGTCTCTGTGCTGCACGGAGAGGACGCCACACCACCCTGGACGGGATGCCCGTGTCACAGGGCAACACGCAACAGCACCAGAGGGGGCTTCCTGCTCGGCTGTGCCCAACTCAGAGCTTCATCAACCACACAGGTGGGGACCCTACCCATCCAAGGTTCAGCGGTGCCAGCTTGCACGGCCCAATCTGGATTCAGGAGCCAACATTTTCTCCTTGCCTGCAGAACTCAGATTCCCACCTCTGAGCACAGAGTGGAAGCCGGAGAGAGGCTTTGTTTATGCCCATGAATGGAAACCGACCCATGCAGGTCCCTTTTCTTCGCTCCTTAGCTGCATCCCTGGGAGACAGAGGGAGTAATTAGAATGGTGTCTTCTCCTTCAAGGGGGCTCCCGACGGAGCTGGAGGGACCAGTGGAACGAGGGGGGAGCGTGCCAAGTGTCACGTACAAAACAAACCACAGTGATAGCAGCAGCAGCAGCGCTCCACGTGCAGGGAGGCTCCCCATGCCCAGGCTGGACCTTCAAGCCACAGCCTCGCTTCCCAATTGGAAAGGAGCCATAGCCGGCATTACAAGCCCCCTTCCCCAGCCGTAAGAAAACCCCTCCTCTTCTGCAAGAGAGTGGCCGCTTTGCACCCTGGGCACCTAGACATACACACGAGCAGCTGCCCTCCTAGCCCTCAGCCCCGATTCTGCCTGGCGTGACCCATTCTTGGGACTTACACACTTGATCTCCGTGCTCGTTTCGGCCTGGGCGTCGCTGGGCGGGGGTGGCGGTTTGGGCAGCTCTTCTTGAAGCAGGTTCAGCTGCAAGGGGGAGCTGCTGCGCGAGTTGCTGAAGAGTGGGGGCTGGCCGCCAGAGGCCTCTTGGTGCTCGTCCTCGGCAGACAGAGGGGTGGAGGGCAGGGAGGCAGCCTCCACAGGGTCTGGTGCTGTGGGGGAGGGCATGGTGGAAGGTGGACCGGGGGGCATTGTGGTGCAGGGGTAGGAGGCAGAGCAGGGGTGCTGGGCAGGGAAGAAAGGCTGAGGGGGAAGAGGACACACTGGGAAGGTGTGAAGCCACACAGCTGTGAAGCTGCTTCCGCATGGAGCAGGAAATGTCGGGGTGGGCTGTATGCAGTATGGCAGACAGGAGGGGAGGACTGGTGCTGCTGCTGCTACAGAAGGCAAGGCCAGATCCCCTCCCAGGGGGGCCAGGGGAAACCTGGGCACCGAGTATGGCTGGAGAGGAAAGGCCACACCAGAAGGGCCAGGACAGGGCCCTTCTCCAGGAACCCAGGAGGACTGCTCCGCAGCCGCTCTCTGCTCGCTGCTGCCATCTTTGAGGGGGGAGTTGCTCTCAGACGACTCCAGGGCCTTCTGGCGTTTCCACTTCCCTTGCTTGCCGTTTCTTTTGCAGCTGACTGAAGTGCTCTCTCTGGAAGGAAAGTCCCCTAAAGAGGATGAAGCACACGGGCAAGAAGACACCATGAAAAGTCAGCCCAGCAGCAGAAGCTGCTGCAAAACTGTGTAGTACACCAAGTCCTTTTCAGGGCCTAATTACTCCCAAATCCTTTCGAAGTAGGTTCTCTCTGTGCCAGGTGCAAGGGAGTGACAACAGGAAACAGGTATCTTGTTGTCTGTGTGCCAGGGGTGTAGCTACACCCCCACGAGGCCCCCCCCCCGCTCACCATGCACCCCTTGTGAGTCACAAGCCCCGCCCCCTTGGGGGCGTGACGTCACAAGTCACGGGAAGGTGGGAGGGCCGATCCTCTCGCCCTCCCAGGCTCCGTGTGGCCTAAAAAGCCAGAGGGGGTGCACTGCCCCCGGGCGTCGGGGTGTCGACATCCAAGGCTGCCAATTCTTACCTCGCCCCTGGGAAGGGGTCTGCTTGCTTCCAGTTGCTCCCTGCTGAAGGTAGGAACTGTACGGGGACAGCAGGATCTTGTGGCGGAAGCGGTTGACGTAGTTCTGCTCCTCCTTCTGAGTGTGGGCTGACAAGACCTCTTTCGTGAGCCCAACCAGCCTGATCTCCTCTGGAGCCACACTGGGAGCACTGGCAGGGGGCAGCTCCAGCGGCTCGCTCTGCAGAGGGGCCTCCTCTATGGCGGTCACTTCTGCAAGGAGAAGGGAAGAAAAAACACACTCGCCGCTCAATTCCACTTTTCCAACAGGACAGTTGGTCACACTCTGCGACCTCACGCCATCAGCCAAATATTCACCTAGATGCTATGCCGGGGTACTGGGTAGGAGGCGGCGCACGAACGCCCCCTCAAATATAGTTTGATTGACAGCATCTGAGTCAAGGTTATCCTGCTGCACAGAAATGATAACACAGGGAAGAGAGGAGTTTCATACTCCAGCCCATCTGGAAACGAATGTCCCCCTTCTACTTGTCTACAAGGGGACCAGCCTGTCCAGCTTTGCCCTCAGAAGTGAGACAAAACTCCGAAAGAACCTCCTGCAGGGGGGACACAGACATGTATGACCACTGCTAAGAAAGAGCTCAACATTTGTTCATGCCAATGGGGGCCCGGATGCTCCCTACAGAATACAGGAAGGAGCAAATCACAGGGACTGGCAGGCAGGAAGCTGCACTCTATCTGGCAAGACCAGTACAAGCTTTAGACAGATAGAAATAGCATCCAGCTCCCTCAGCAAAGAGAACAATGCATCCAAAAGCCTTAATAGCATCCAGCTCCCTCAGCAAAGAGAACAATGCATCCAAAAGCCTTAAATGATCTCTGGAACTTCTTGCCACAGGGTATTGCGATGGCACCTGGCCTAGTTGCCAGGTGCCATCACAGGTTACGAGCCTTGACGACTATGCGCAACCTCCAGGTTTTAGAGGTAGCCTATCTCTGAATATCAGATGCAAGGGAGTGGCAACAGGATATGGGTGTTTTGTTATCTTGAGTGCTCCCTAAGGCATTTGGTGGGCCACTGTGAGATGCAGGAAGCTGGGCGAGATGGGCCCTTGACCTGATCCAGCAAGGCTCTTCTTATGTTCTTACACTGGAAGGGAATACGTGTGTTTGTGCTGGGGCAGACACACACTTCAAGCAGATACCATCATGTGCCATAATCTAAACCAAAGAACCTCTGAGCTTTATTCGCTCGCACGTGATTTCAGAGGAACAGAGAGCTCGTTGCAGGGAGGGGTGGGTAAGCGAAGAGGGAGAAAGTGTAGCATCTCGCAGCATCAACATGGAGCTCATCCGTTCTGCTCCATTTGCAAGAAGGAAGCCGCCAGCCCGACCTACCTGACTCAGGTTGTGGGACGTGGACGATGGTGCTGCTGTAGCTGCACTGGCTGGTGACGGAGACCACGCTCAAAGCTTTGGCCCTCATTGCCAGGTCTGTCATGGGAGGACCCACCACGGTGGCCGGTGCCTGCGGTATGATCGCCTCTTCGGGCTTGGATACAACAGGTGGCTGGGAAGTAATGGAGGACAGTCCGGAGGCATCTAGTGGCAACAGAGCAAATCTTCAGCATGGTGGCAACAGAAGAGTCAACAGAATTGGTCAAAGAAGCTGCCTGGAGGCTGAGCCAACCGAGAACAGCAGTCGCTTCCACTCTGGCTCAAGGCAAGGCCACGGCCAGGTCTGGAATGGAAGTCGCCAAAATGTTTCAAAATCCGTGCGGAGAGCTACAAGGTATGTTGGCAGGAGCAGAATCATTCGTCAGCAGCACTGCATCTTAGCAATGCCCCTTCTTGAGACGCTGTCAAAGTCCTTCTTACCTTCCAAGGTCTGCACTGCATTCCGACTCAGCTGGCCTTGCTTGTCATCGTCTGAAGAGGAGGAGGAGGAGGCATTGGTAGAGGATTCACACTTCCTCTTCAAGGCAGGGACGCTGCAACTCTCCAGGTACCTGCAAGGCAACGAATAAGAGTCTGGCATACAGACCTTGCTTGCGGGGAGCTGGTGGATTTATGCAAGACTGTTGGGGATGCACTGTGCTCTCTCTGATGGGAGTGCAACAGCAGGCAAGGCGAGCTGCCTGAAACAGCATTTTTTACAATTAAAACGTGCCCGTCAGATGCGCTTCCATTAACAAAGCAACACAAGTAGATACAGTACTACAAGAGCCACTTTCCCTGCCCTGCGTGCCTCCCTCCTGCACATTCCATGAGAATAACAACCAGAGGAAGAAAGCAGGTTAGCTAAAGCAGGTCATTCTCCTGTGGGCCACAGCAGCAAGAACCTGCTGTTTCTCCATAACCAACAGAATCGCACGAGGCTGGTTCTGCTCGACACTGGCTGATTAGACATCGTCACAACTCCAAGCAACTGCTAATAACAAAAGCAGGTGGTTATGCAAAAAGTCAGACCAAGTCAGACCCAAGAAGGAGAACACCAAAATGAGGCCAGATTCTATCAGCTGTCAGACACGTGAATAATGGTTTGCGCTGCTATCATCTCCTGCAGAGACACCCCCACACATATCATGTCCAAACATGCAAACTGAATGGGGAAACGGAGTCATCAACACCGAGACTAAGAGGGCAAAAGCTGCAGCGCCAACGGAGGACTGATTATTTGTAGAATTCACAGAAGACAGTGAAAAGTATTTGACTGTGTTAATCGATGGCATGTTTGTACAGTAGGGCCACGATATCCGTGGGGGGGATAGGTTCCTCCCCCCCGCGGATACCGGGAACCCGCAGATGGGGGTGAACACTATCTTCTGTGGCCTCCTCCCGCATGCCCCCTGTGGCCATTACATTACCTTATTTAAGTTGATATTGTTGGTGGTGAAGCAAGCACTGGCACAGGCCTTGTTTAAACCAAATATTATAAGCAACAGCCTGTTGCTTACAGGATAGCTTCTGATCGAGTAGAGCTGGCAGCCTCATAGCTAGATGTTAACAGGAACTTCCTGAACATTAGAGTTTCTCTAGCACTGAGGCTGCCAGCTCTACTCAGTCAGAAGCTATGCTATAAGCAGCAGGCTGCTGCTTATAGTGTTTGGTTTAAACAAGACCCACGCTGGCGCTTGCTTTGCACCAGCGATATCAACTTAAATAAGGTACTGTAATGGCCATGGGGGGGGGGGGAATTCGGCATCCGCGGATAAGTGAAACCGTGGATGCCGAATCAACGGATACGGGGGGGGGGAGCTGTAATTGATACACAATACGCAAGAGTGCTTTGTCTTTCTGAATTTGTTTTATCACTAGGGCTGCAACATTTAATCGCTTACAAGTACTTAGTTCATGCGTCTACCGAACGCCTTTGTCTCAAGACCCACTGGAGGGGACTCTGCCTTGCCCGTGGTTTAGGAAGTCAAACTGTGGGAATGTCTTGCCCTCTCATCCTTCCACCCTTATTGGCTTCCAGCACTGCAGCCTCTGCCTACATGATACGGTTTCCTACCTGATAATGCTGTCCATGCAGTTAATTTGTTGATAGGACAGGATGTGATGTGTGCTTCTCAAATCACTGCAGGATGCAGGAAGCAGGTCTCCAGCACTACCAGTCCTCATGACGCGAGTCAAACTGGAGGCTGCATCCTTTTTGTCTAGAAACGGGAGGAAGAGAGAACCGTCAGCTTGCAGTGGAAGAGCTCCCCTCCCCTCAATGACTTGCGATCTCATGCCCATTCTCATGATGCAATTACTACTGGTATTTATAAGGCACCATAAATCCACAGTGCAGAGAGAAGTCCCTGCCCTGGGGGGCCTACAATTCTAGTGACCCAAGGGAGACAGACAATCACCTGTGGGGGTATTTGCAGGACAAAATGTTTGCAGCATCTGCTATTTAAGGCAGGCCTGCATCAAGGGACACACGTCCCTAGTCTCAGAGGCAGGACCCGGCTGCAGCCCAGGTGAACTCACCTCCTTGCAGCTCTGCCCTCAGAGCTCTGCCTTTTCCATTTGGATGCTTACTGTGGGACTCGATATACAGTTGCTGACCCACATTCTTTAGTCTGTTAACATCCACAAAGACCTGCTGCAGAGTCATCTGAGGGGGCAAAGGACACAAGATTGTCACAGGGAGGGAACTGAGGCAGACGCCAACAGGCACCTGGCAAACATGATACAACATACCCCACCGTCCTGGACCAGGGCAGACACTGACCAAGGCTATCTGGACGCTTCCCCCATTGGACAGGCAGCGCTGAACAGGATCCTGACAAGCAGCAGGAAAACTGCCTGCCTGCCTGCCTGTTAGATCTCCCTGGACAGAGGATTCCAAGCGGTGGGGTGGGTGCCACAGCAGAAGTGGCCCTGCTCCACACCCCTACCAGTCCTATTTCTGGCAAGGAGGTAACATGGAGCAAAGCCTCACTTCCTGGAAATTGTGGTTTCTCCCTTACAGCAAGAGCCTTCAGGCACGAGGGTCATGTTCACCTCCCCTGGATACCTCCCCCCACAGGTTAGCCAACAGGTACAGAACGTAGAACAGCCAGTAAGCCCCATGGCTTCAGAGGTGCTCTGCCAGGACCAAGAAGCAGTTTAAGAAAAGGCTCTGGAATGGTTTACCAATTCTCTTTGCTAGGTAACTAAAGACCTCTTCTTAGGCCTTGCTCAGCTGCGGCAAGGATCCGGGTTGGGGTAAGGGAACACAGGGCCACCTATACGGAGCCGCTCTCGCTATGCCACTGAGGGTGCTAGACAAGCTCCTTCTCACAGCAGCATGTAAAAAGCTGCTGAGGCCCTGGCATGAGGCCCTGTCTGATGAGGCCCTAGTGACCTCAGCCCCACTGAGCAACTGCAGGCTGACCCACTCAGAATACCCCCCCCTCCGCCGAGGCCACCAGCTCCTATTCTGCTTGGCTTGCAATGTCTAGGCTGGACCATTCTTGCCCCAACCTGGTCTCTCATTGTCCTGTGTCATTTCTTCTTGGTTTCTTGCTTTTCTGTTGAACACACACAAAAGGGTGATCCAACGCAACCTAAGCTCTACACACACTATGCCAGACAATACTACAAAGACTGAACAGCAGCTCTAAAAGCTATCCATAAAAATTCCACAAACACAGCTGATAACAGGGCGCTAAATACTTGCACACATTTAAGAAGTCTTCTATAAGAGGCCTAAAAAAATCAGAAACGGACGAGGACTGGTGACTTTCCACAGCCTTGGTGAGCCCATTGAGAAGGCCCTGCCTCTCTCTCCCCCCCCCCCCCATATGACATGGCAGAAGGGAGAGAAGAGCCTCTGATGCTGTTCTTAGATATGCTCCTAGGGAGGCCTTGAAGAAACTTGGCCCTTGGCTGTTACCAGTACTTCAGCTAAGCCCAGAAACAAAGAGGCAGCCAATGCAAGTGGAACACACACATGGGTGTTACATGCTTACGATCAAGCAGTACAAAATTGAAGCCTTTTGATTTGATTCTGTTTGTATTGTGTTCTCATATTTTCATATATATATTTTTGGTTAGCCATTACACCCCATCACAAGAACGGACAATATAAGCACCCAGAACCCCCCCCCCCCCAAGAAGGTTTCTTTCTTGTTAATGTGCAGTGTGTTGCGCTTTGAATTTCACATTTTTGGCCTTCGTTTGCTGTGTCCATGTTACCTTCGTTTGCAGGTAACATGAAGGGAGACTTACTGGCTCCTTCTGCATTTCCTCCACGCAGTTCCCGTTGGAGTCACTGGAAGATGCCACGCTAATGTAATGCTCATGGGAGCCATTGCTAATAAGGCTTCCGTATCCACTGGAGCCGTTGCTGTGGACTGGCTGCAAAGAAAGGAACATCATGTCTTAATCAGGGCTCAGCTGTGAAGCAGGAAGAGAAAGAAGAGCTGTTCCCCACCCACCCACCCACCCACCCACCCACCCATCCATCCATCCATCCATCCATCCATCCATCCATCCATCCATCCAGGTAAACGCCATTTGCAGCCACACCTATGGCCAAAGCTAAGGGTAGCATGACTATGTGGGCTCGGTTCCCTCTTCTCACCTGCAGCAGCAGTTTGTAAATCTGCCCTTGCAGAGCCCGAATCTCTGTGTCCATCCTGTTCATCTCCCTGCTTCGTGCTGCAAAGACATCTTCATTCAGAGGGCTCCTGCAGAGTTAACAGAAGGAGAATGTCAACACAAAATCCAGATAAGGAAAGGGCTGTGTAACAAGATTATAGGACCAGGTTATTTAAAGAGCAGGATTAGCTCCACAGCTGCACAAAGCAACACTGAGCTCCAGAGCACCAACTGACAGCACAATCGTAACCAACTTTCCAACACTGGTGCAGCCGCAATGCAGCCCCGAGGTAAGCGAACAAATGTTCCCTCACCTTGAAGGGGCCTCCATGACTGCCCCCCCCCATACAGCATGCGCCCTGTTGACACTGCTACAGCGGCGCTGGAAAGTTGGTTAGGATTGCACTGTGAATTGAGTTTGACAGCTTGATGACAGGTGCAACCCCCCAAAAGATGCAACTCCCTGGAAACTAAGCAATTCATCTTAACTGCAGGTGGGGCTGTTAAAATGTTAGGGGACTTCAACTTCAGATAAAAGGAAGGGAGCTGCTCTGCACAGGAATCAGAGGGGAGTTGAGGGCTGGGAGCTGTGCTCTGATAACTCTGGACAGGGGAGAACCCCAACCACCTAGAAGAGGGGAAGGCAGGGAGGGAGCCAGGGACAGCACTAGAATGGAACCAAAGGCTGGAACGGACCCATCTCTCCCACTTCAGCACACTGTTCCCTAAAGGATGCAGCGAGCAGGACTGATACCCAGTGGCATGGAAGAAACAGATCCACACTGAACAATCTGGATAGTCAAGAGGCAAGAGGCTGTGCAAGGGTAGCACTGTTTAAGTCACTCAGCAGACCAAGACATTCTGTTCTCTCGCTCTGGCCATAGCTCAGGGGAGAGCTCACTCCTTGACATACAGAAGGTCCCAGGTTCCCCTTCCAGTGGAGCAGTGGAGGTAAGTGGGTGGACAGAGGCGAGGACAGCACTTCAGGTGGCCTTATGGATGGGCTCGCTCTAACTATGCCTATGGCGGCATCACCCAACACCTCTTTGCAGAAGCTTCTCCCACACTAGAAGGTGGCATGGGTCTCCTTTACATTTAAGGCCTTTTAACGCGCCCAGCCCAAGCTGCACAATCATTACATTAATGGCCCCGCAAAGGAAGTCACAATTCTTTTGTTTAATGGCCAAGGACAAAGAGAAGAAGGCTTTCTCAGGGGGACCTAATGCATCTGAGCCTGCCCTAGGTCCAAACGCCACTGACTGGCTGCGTGTGATGAGAGAGAGAGAGAGAGAGAGAGCGCTTAGGCACATTGGCTCTGTTTGGCTTACGTGCGGACTTTGTGCCGTCCGACAATGAACACAACCTTCCTGCTCCACGGATTCATGAAGCTGGACCAGCTGGTATCCAGGATCACATAGTCTCCGTTCTGAGTACAAAACCGGATGGGCGAGTGTTCGAATGGGGGCTGGCCTGCAAACTTCAGGACTGCATAGAAAGTGGAGACAAAGACAGGGTTGGGCGGACAAAGTAAGGCCGCTGGGTCCCTCCAGAGCACATCGAGGTGAAGGTGCAGCCGGTGAAGAGGCAGAGGACCCACTCAGCCACAGTGCCCCATCATCCTTTTCAGTCAGCAGGAGAGCAGTCAAAGAAGGGGTAAGCACCTCCTCCCCTTCAAGATGACAGGGACAGAGGGACAGGACACGCTGCCACCCCCACACATCCGTTTGAGGAATTTCTGCCAAGTTGGGATGCAACTGTGAATCCTGGGAGGTACCCAAGAGGTCATCTATTCCAATCCCTTGCTCGGTGCAGGCAACTGCTACAGCATCACTGGCAGCCCCAGGTGGACTTGCCTTGCCTTTGAGGCAGGAAGCTGCTGCAACCTCTACGAGAGCATCTGGCTTCACACCAGCTGGAGGGCTCTGCCGACACACAGCCTGGGATTCAACGAATTCAAAAAGGAGCCAAGGCTTACCCTTGCGGTGAACTGCAACCATGAGAGGACGATCTTCTGGGTGGAGATGCATCAAGATGGAGGTGCCAGTCAAATCCTGGGGGAGGTACCCCAAGAGAGGCACCGCTCTGAAAAAGGGAGCAAGACAGCTGCTTGCTTACAAGGGGACACCAGGAGCTGCACTACCCCCCCCCCCCCCGCCTGCATCTTTTAGGCCTCTTGCAATTCAGCTCTGGGGGCAGAGTTGTCCCTGTTTGCATGCAGATGGTCCCAGGTTCAATCCCTGGCAGTGTCTCCAGCTGGGCTGGGAAAGTCCCTTCTCTGTCTGGCATCCCACAGAGCCGCTACTGGTGCGGAGAACAACAGGGGCTCTGTGGACCAAGGGAGTGACTCCGCATAAGGCAGCTTTGTTGGCTTGAGAGAAAGACATTACCTGTCATCTATCTCTAGAAAGACGCAGCCTGGGCTATGAGTGGTGGTAAAGATCCTTTTCTCCAGTGGAATTCGAGGAGCTAAACATTAAAAAGAAAAACAACAACAACACAAACACAAATTGAATGCCAAGAAGAGGGCAGAGACCACGTTAAGGGTCACATGAAGCTAATGGAAGCTGCTCTTCCATTCAACGCGAATTCAGTGGGAGCCGGGTTGCAGTCACATCTGAACAGGACACGAGGGCCTAGGAGTCAGGGCCTTGGGTCATCACGAAGGAAGGCCCCATGGGGATGTTTTTTCCACTCTGGACTGAAAGCTGTCCAAGAGCAGTAGTCCTGCTCCAAACCAGCAACCTCTTGGACTTACCTTCATAGCCAGAGTGGATTTTTTCAGCCAGAGCCAGGCAACAGGTCTCCAGTTCATTGCTGTCAGAGGTACAGATGTTGACCAAGTACGGGGTGATCCGGAAGGGGAAGTAGCGCTTCTCCTGGTCTTGACCTCCCCTGCAAAGGAAACACAGGATGCATGACTCCTGGATCCTCTAACTGGCACATCTGGAGTTTGTGCTAGACACTGAGCAATTCCCTGGACCCCGGGCAATGGAGGGTGTGTGCTGGACACACTTGCTTGACTGCTCTGATGGTCAAGTCCCCACTGCTCTGTTCATCTGGATAAGCAGGCACTGGAAAATCCAGAACACACAAACTGGAGAGAACAGCCAAGGAACCCTGGGGGCACCATATCCATTTCTTGCTCCTGTATCCTGCTCTTCCTCTGAAAAGCAGCGTTCTGGCCTCACAACATCACAGCTGAAGACTACTGCCATTATAGCAAATATGAGACCCTGGGTCACTGTGTAGCCGTTGTTGATACGATGCAGGTTGGAGAAGTATTTCCAGCCCAGAATTTCGGGCTCCCTTCCACCTGCACCCCATGTGGACAAGCATGAGCACTACCTGAAGAGGAGCTTGGTGTAACCCTGCACATGCTTACCTGATTCTGCAGAAGAAGGACTTCACTTGTGCGTATTTGTAAAGAGAGGCTGCAAGGGGGAGACACAAGAAAAGACTGGTGTTCATCTATGAACTCTTCACCTTCCCGCGATGCAGAGCCAGAGATCTGTGCAGTGCCCCTCCCTTGTCTTCCTCTCCACAGAGGCCAGGAAGCAAGGCATTGAAACGAAAGGAAGCCAAGCTTAGGTCATACACCGGGAACCCCTTCCTAGCTGGATGCGCACACCGGCAGCGGGATGAGCTGCCACTGAAGCCTGCAGAAAGCTCCCTCCAGAGAGGCTTTCCAGAGAAGTCGGACAGATCTCTCCGAGGTGCATTGGTCTGCCTTGGAAAAAGAGCGGAGAGAGGCAACCTTCTGGAGTTGTTTTTAACTTTGCACTTAACCCTCCAATGCCTGCAACAGACGTTTCTTTTTTAAGCAAAACATTTTCATCACCCGAGATATGCTTCTGGCAAAACTAACACTGATCCAAGGATTCTAAGGATGTTCAGGTGAAGTCAGCTGCTTCCTTGTCCCTACCCCTGGCTGCCTATTTCCCTCCTACTTGGTTTCCACACACACACCCCCCCCCCCCAGTAAAGAGGAACTGGGTGCAGCGCAACTCCTCTAGGGCACTTCAGGTCTCAGAGAGGTGCCACTGAGCAAGCAACCCTCAAGCCTCCACAGAGACAACCCACATGCAGGGACACAAGGCCAGGGCTGGATCTCAGAGCACAGAAAAGAGCAGAGGAGAGAGACAGGAAGCAAACGTGCTGCAAGGAAGAGCCTTTCTTTCTGCACCTTCCGGGGTGACAGTTTCCAAACAGGTGAAAGCCTTCCGGGGTGACAGTTTCCAAACGGAAGCAGAGGGCCACTGGGAACCTGAATGAACATGGCCCAGGCACCTGGCACACCTCTACGGAACGGGTGGGCAATACTGATCCATCTGTGGAAAAGCCAGCTATGCCAGTCATTTTGCTCTGGCCAAAGGGCTACTTATGACAGCGCACTGAAGCATTGGGTGGTGTACAGCTCCTTATTCAGAAGGGTCTTCCCAGGGCTCAGCAAGTCACCTTTTTGGGCTTCCATGTTCCACAGTGGCAGGTGCGACTGGTTGATGTAAGTGTAGAAGACACCCACGTCCTGCGGTGCCAAGAGCTCCACGAAGCGCGAGGAGTCCAGTGTTTTCTTTTTACAGTTCAGAATGGAGGCCGCTTGCTCAGACGTGTGCATCATCTGCCCAGACAGCAGGGAGAAGACGGCCACAAACGTGTCCTGGAAGGCAAACACAACTTCAGACGGGTGACACCCTCCCACCAAGGCATGGCGGCAGCAGCATTAAGGACACTGGGCCGCTGGCCGACACATAGGATTCCTGTATGCATAGCAGTGGGGGCTGCCTGAGCCGGCTTGTGGCTTCCCAGCTCCACAACCTGTATGCATTGCAACCAGCTGCTGAAATAGATACAGAGCACCCCTCACGACCTGGGTATCTTCGAGGTCAAGGAAGGAAAAGGGCAGGGAGCCCGTGCTGCAATACCCAAACAGGTGCAGAAAGTCACCAAAAAGAATTCACAGTGTATGGGGGTTTTTTTGTGCTTGTTTTTAAAAGTACCACGGCACTCAAAGTCATCTCTCAGAAGGGACTTTGTGATGCATCAGCAGCAACGCCATGAAGGAGGGGGTGGAGGCCGTGGGGCTGGGCAGGGCCCCGTACCTGAGCCGGTGGCCTCAGACAGCGCTCATCGCTGCCCACCTACTTGCCTCCGCTGCTCCTCAGGTTGGAAAAGGAAGTGGGGGTCAGAGAGGAAGAAGAAATGTGGAGGGGAGGAGAGTGTTGAGCTGGAACACTGGAGCGTGGGAGGAGCAAAGGTGGCACATCTTCAGGAAGGGGGTCCATTATGTTCCCCCTTCCCCACTTTGCTATCTAGAGTGCTACACTGCCGGGGGTGGGGGGGGGGAGAATCTTACTGTCACTGAAAAGCCACTCCTGGCAGGGAGAGTGGCCTCCAATATGGCACCCCCTCCCCCATCACAGAGAAACGGTTGTGGGGCATTTTCTCCTGCAGATTTACACCAATATGACAAGTGGTGGGCAGGGGACCAAGTCTGTTTGAGCCCTTTTGCAAGATCTGCCATCGAAGCAGAATCTCACACTGTCAGAGTTCGGGGCAGGATTGGGATAAGCTCTTGCACCAGGGACCCTCAGACTTCCCTACGTGGCCAGGGAAGAGGCACTGCCCTTCGAGGTGCCCCAGCAGCATCATTTTCAGGCCGTATCAGAGCCGCTACACCACCTCTTTGACCGCTATATCAAACCACAGCAAGCGGAACCAACAAGCAGACAATCCAGCCTGGAGCCTGGCTCCTTTACCGTGTTTTTGGGAGTTTGTTCAGATGTTATTGCCGCCAGTTCCTCAATACTGTACACACTGGCACTTGCTTGAGAGGCTCCGTGTTCGTCAAAAAACCGAAAAGCGTTGCTGTCTGCTGAGCGGCAAACAAGGAAAGCAAGAAAGTCAGAAGCAGAGGCCGGGGTGGGAAGTGTGGCACAACACAACAAGGATACTGCTGGGGTATCGATCCGCCTCGGAGGATCAGGACGGACGAGACAAACAGAAAGAACCACTTGCAAGGAGAACCAAGACAGCTCCCACCTGAAACCGTCACATTCATGACCCGATGACAAGCAGCGGGAAACCAAGAAGGGAGAGCTCCCTAAGAGTCGCCCTACCCCAGCCCGCCAACCTAAGCTTGTGACCCTAGCACCCGAAGGCGTCTGTACGGCTAGACAGACTGATGGGGCAAAAGCATCCTGGTGGCGTTAAGATCAGCCTCTGTGGCGTGACCCAGAATCTGAGTCTCATGGGGTACCCTCTGCCACAACCAATCGGCCAAGACATCATAGTTAAGGAAATAATTCAAGCCCCTCCCCTTTTAAGGATTAAGAGTTCAAGGAACCCACATGTGGCCACTCATGACACCCCTGGAGACAGGATGCATCCTCACTGCCCTGCGCCCCATTTCTTGGACACATGACAGTGTGACGCAGAAGCAGAATCCAGCCACCAGCTTCTACACACCCACAACGTTGAGACCGTGCACTTTTCCTCCAGAGGCACCACGTACCCTGGATCTGCCGGATGCATTTCAGAGCATAGTTGAGAGTGCTGAGGGTGCTGGTCTTGCCACAGTTCTCAAACTTCTCTGCTGGGAGGAAATGCTTCATTTCCCGAATCAAAGACATCAGCTTCTTGTGACTTTGGTGCCAACTCAGCGGCTCACTGCAAACGAGGAAAACACACACAAACACACCTTTAGAAAAGACACCATTCTTGTCAGGCAGCAGCTTTGGGTGGGGAAGGAAAAGCTCGCGGAACGTCTGCTTCTGCACTAGGGCTGTCCTGCAGCATCTTGCTTTCCAGCTGTGCTATGACCTGGGGGTGGACACTGCACACCTTCATGGCAGCAGTCGGGGTTTATCGCAGCTGCAGTACAGGAAGAAGCAGCCCGGAGCAGGCTTGGGGCAAGGCCGGCACAAGCCACACCTATTGCTCTTCTGTTCCTCTGACTGCAGCTGACATGGGAGCACAGCAACACTGCCTGCATTCCAGGCCCCACATTTCTTGCAATGGGTCTTGGGAACATTTAGCAGGGCTGGTCCTCAACTATCCTTTCCTTGAAACGATGTTATATGAAACTCAACTGAAGGTGCAAGCCCTTAGAGCCCTACGTAGACTGGGACCAGCGAACCTTAGAGACCATCTCCCTGTGTATACACCCCATGCCAGTTCCTGCTCTGTATCCCGCACTACGTGAAGTAAAACTGTCCACTGCAAGAAGCAGGGCCTTTTCTGCAACTGCCCTGAGACTTTGGAGTGACCTGCTCAGGGAGATCAAGCACAGCTCCACACACAGGGAATCTGGTTTTGAAAGAGCTGCAGAACTTCTTTATTTTGTGTGCCTTTTGTAGACTGAGTTTGGGATCAAGTTATATGTAGTCTACTGCGTCTTTTTCAGCTTGGTACTGCATTTTTACATAAACATTGAGCTCAGGAAAAGTGGATTCTAATACCCTAAACACTGCATTACATGCACACCATCCACGCCATTCTCTCTCAAGCTGGCTGAACATGAGCCACTCCTGACTCTACCCTGTGGCCCCAGCACAGCCCACTACTTCATTAACCTTTTTACTACCTGCAAGGATTTGCGGGTGCAAATGATACTGATATAAGAAGCCGAACAACAGAGGAGATTCAGCATCCTCCCAGAACCACACGCATGCAAGTTATTCAGCCACTCTTCCGGATCTGCCTTCCTCCCACGTCAGGCTGCATTTAAGCCCACAAATCCAGTCTGCCTCCCTCACCGAAGGTTTCCAAACAGAGGCCAGGTGGCCCTGTTGGGGATGCTGCAGCAGCTGCCTGCACTGAGCAGCGGCTGGACTAGATGGCCTCCGAAGTCTCTGCCAACTCCTACCATAACATTCTGTCGTTCTATAATCAATGTGGGTCATCTATCAAGTGGGATTCCACCAACCCAGATCTATCTCTCCTGAAACCCCACACACAACCCCCAAAGCGTCAGCCACTCCACAGTTTCGTTGATCCACACTCAGAAAAATCTTAGGTTACACCTAATGAAATCATGCCTGAACTTGTTAGACTCAGTCTAGACTGAGCCTAAACTCAGGCAGGACAGCCCCAACCGGCCTCGACCCCAACTGCAGTTTCACCCAAGAGACAAGGGTCACCTGTTGCTGCTGCTGCTGGATCTGCCCTGGCCGCCGGGATTTCGGTCTGAGCCGCCATTCAATTCCAGGTTGTGAGCACTGGTCCCGCTGGATCCGAGTCCACTGAAATCATTCGCGCTGGAGCTGCTCTCAGTACTCCTGCTACAAAATATTTCCACTCCTTCTTGGCAGGGGTGGCCTGGCTTCTGCAAGCCCTCTGCCCCTTCCTCTTCCCCACCTTCAGCGAAGGTGGCTGGCAACCAGTTTTCCAGCTGGTCCAAGGACTCATTCTGGGGCAGGTCCTCGTTCATAGCGGGAGGAGAAACCGTTACAGGGGGACGACTCTGGAGGCCGTTCTCTGGTCCATGACACAGCTCAGGTTTTGTTCTCTCTAGCCCAGGTTGGGAACCACGTGAATCCGACATAGAAAGTCAAGCCCTTTGCGTGTCACAGTGACAAGAGAAACGTGAGGTGTGCACCTATCCTGATCAGATGAAGTCTACAGGAGGCCAGCACCCTTTCTGACTGGAGAGTGCTGCGTTGCTTTGGTGTGGTTCGAGGTGGTTCTCTTGAGGCCAGAAGCCTCTCTGGGTCTTCTTACCCACTCCATCCTCCTTTCACCTGACAGCTGCAGCCTGGTCAACAGAGACAAGCAGAAGAGATAGGCAAACGATCATGAGCACCTGAGCTAAACCAAGAGCCTTGAACTGTCCTACCTGGGACCACCCTTGTGCTGGCACCATGCCTGGCAGTTACTGGTCCTTTACCACATTTGTAAGTACTAGACAGGCAGGCAGCCAGCAATACAGAAAAGGAACATTATAGCCCTGTGGCTCAGGCCAAAGCAGGCCCATCTAGTCACGCACTTTCCCCACCCCCCACACTGGCCCACCCAACCAGAAGGCAGGAAAAGGAAGAGGTTGGCGGAGCGGAAGAGGAAGTGTGGAGGAGAGGGCAGGCTAGAGTATCAGAGACCCTTCCCTCCCCTCTGCTCCTGGTTTCCTCCACTTCCGCACAGTCCCCCACCCCCCTTTTCCGATGCAGGGGGTGGGAGGAGCAGAGACTGGCACACTACCAGGCAAGGGGGGCTGCATCTGGCTCGCTGCCTCAGGAGCCTGGTGGTCTTGGGCCAGCCCTGCATCCCCACAATCAAATACATTCCTGCTTTTAAAGCAGGTCCTAGTCACAGCTTTTCCTGGATCAGGGAACCCTGAACTGAGCCACACATGTCGTTTTAAAGTCCCAATAGGGAAAAGGGGAGCAAGAACTCTAGCAGACACCGGAGGCAACTTGTGCCAGGTGGGGGGCCACCCCAGTACCCATTCCCACCTCTGTTTTCCAGGCCACTGAAGAAGCGTGCTCTGCCGCTCTTACGTAACAGCATTTAGAGGGAGCCTGCTCATTAAATCCCAGCCTGAAATTCTCCTCCTTGGCCCATCGCCAGCAGGCCAAACCCAAACACCGTACAACAGCGTCAGGGGAGAACAGGTTGTTCTGTGTCAGGCAGGCCCATCCGCTTTGGTATCAGTCCCAGGGAGGATGACGGCAAAGGAAGCAAAGCTGCTGCCAGGTGCTGGCGGAGGAGGAGAAAGTGGGTCAGGCCTTCACTGGAGCAGCCTTGGGGGCTTCACAGAGCTCTTCTCCCCCCACCAGTCACCATCTTGACCGCTTTGCCTCAGATGCCCCGAGGACACAGTAGCACTCTCTGCAGTTCCCAGAAGCGATTAAGCAGGTGAAGCTGAGGAGCATGGGAGGGGCAAGAGCCAACTGCATGGCCCCAGCTGCTCTCTGCAAGGGCACAGGAGGCACTTGGTACAATGCAGCACTAGCAACTGCAAGGAGACACGGCGATGAGCGCACAGCCCTGGCTGGCACTTGGTCGCCTCTTCAGGAGCTGCTGCCCCCGGGGGAACACTGGTCTTGAACAGGTACCAACAGGGATGCAGAGCAGCATCTCTCCTCCTTGGGACACCTCACAGCCCCCCCCCCCACCCAAAAGCAGTAACAGACACCCCTGAGCTTCAGGCATCTGTCCAGCCTTGCAATCCCTCTGCGAACAAGGAGCGCTTAGAGCTGGTCCCCTCATAAGGGCCACTGGGTTGAGTGTTGGCGTGAAGGTGCTATACGCCAGCAACTCCACACCAGTGGTGTAAATGTGGCAGCTCCAAGTTCTAGGAGGCAATGGCTTAAAGAATGCTGCCGCCGCCACGGAAATCAGGGGTGGCCAGGCAGGTGCCACTCATGTGGAGAGGCCAGGTGACACAAGTGGCACCTCCCTGCAAAAAGGGCTCCCAAGAAATCTTGCTTGTGACAACTAAACCTGGACCAGGGCCACCAATTCATTCGCAAGACACCCCAGGCCTTCTGCTTGTTCAGCTTAGCGCAAACTAGGATGAGATGCTTGCGCCTTTCAGGCTGCTTCTGCGGGACATCATCTGCATCACACCAGTGACTGAGACGCTCAGAGCATGGAAGCTGGCACAGCGGCACTGGGGTCCTTCCCTTTCTTGCGGCGCAGGACTCCTGCCCTACGGAATTCTCTGCCCCACGAGGTGCAGCAAGCTCCCTCGCTGCTCGCCTCTCTCAGCAGGCACCATCCCAAGCATTAGTGGGGTGGGTGTTCAAGCTTGTCTCACTTTTCACTGCTGCTGACTGCCTATCGGTTTGAGTGCTTTTAATTTCTGTAAGCCACCGTGAGTCCAAAAGCAGAAGGGCAGGGTATGAGTGCTTCAAATAAGTGCTGCCGCCCCATGGCAGTGGCCACACACCCAGGCACTTTGCTGTGGCCCTGATCAAGCCCCCCATAGCCAGTTAGGGCTTTGTTTCCTTTTTTTAAATGAACACATTGGGGCCAACGGCGCCCTGCACCTGGCTCTGAAAGACCTTTCCATTCCTGCTCCTAAACACAAGCTGGCAAAGAGGCCCTTGCCCAGAGGGAATGAAGACTGATGCCTCCAGTCCCCACCCCCCCAAGGCAAGGGTCTCCTTTCCTCCTCCAGGCTGACAAGTGGGCAGATAGCAGTTAACCACTGCCTTGCCAGGCACCTTGACCCATTCACACGAATTACTTCCTGACTAGCTCTCGACCTGCTTACGTAACGAGGGACAAGCCAAGCTGCTCGAGCACCAGCTGACGTGATGAAAGAGGGCGAGTCTTTGCTAACTGCTAGCACGCTTCAGGGCCATGTGCGGCGGCACCACCACCCTACTTCAGCTGCTGACAAGGGTTGTGAAAAGCACCTCAAGGAAGCAGGGCTATTTTCTCCAGAGCATGGCACCCCCCCCCTCCCCGGGAAGAACATCCCTGGGAGCTGTGCTGGTCTGGTGGGTGGGAGAGACGGATGATGCCTTGAGCGGGACATCCGCGAGGGCAGCGCACCTTCAGACCTCCAGCTGCCTGAACACAAGACACTGCCTGCCAATCCTCGCTTGCGTCCTGAAGGGGTTCTGCGTAGCCACAGAAGGGGGCAGGACACTTGGAAAGCACAGTGATAAGAATTTAGACAACCCTACTAAGGAAGCACAGGGGCCAAGGTCTTGACAAACCTCACATTGTGGGAGAAAGACCAAAACGCACACTATTTCTCATCCACCAGAAACAGAAGCATAGTTGCGGTCAGACAGCGGCTTTCTGGTGCCAACAGGAGGGCTCTTTCACTCACTGTTCAGAAGCCAAATGATTCTACTATGAAACCACAGCTTGAGGTGTAACCAAGGCAGGGGGGACCAACACTATCCAGGGCCATCCTGAAGCAATGAGAGGCATTAGGGCAGAGAAGGGGAGTGGGGCCTTGTGTGTCATGAGGACCCTATGTTAAACCCCCTCCCCGACAGCAACACAGTTAAAGCATATGCCAAGTGCAATCTGGAGGCACCAGTTGCCATCAATCGATACGTCCTGCTCAAACACGGGAATCACCAGATCTGGGACACCCCATTCTCAGTAGCCATCAACTGCTGCCTGGGAAGGACAAATGCTGATAAGGACATTGGGGCCTTCAGGACCCTCAAGGTACATCTACCTGGGACCTGAGGCACAAGGTGATCCTGCCCTTTTTCTCCATTTCCAAGTCCAGGAGAAAGGCAGCGGCTGCACGTGAGCTGCCAGATTCTGGACAAGGCTAAGAAGGAGGGACAAGATTCGACCTGGCAGACTGGCATGAGAAGCCAACACAGGGCCAGCCTAAGGCCTCTGGTGCCCGACAGCATGCCATATGCTGCCCCCTCTTTACCTGGTAACATGCCAGCCTCTGCTTATCTCACTCTCTGGACTCGGAAAGGAAGAGGGGTATGGAGAAGAAGTGGGGAGGAACGGAAAATAGTGGTCTAGAGTGTCAGAGACTCTCCTCCACACTTCCTATTCCAACCCAGGGAATGGGAGAAGGAGCGATAGAGGCAACTGGGCAGACTAAGGCAGGCGCCCCCTTGCCAATCTCGTGCCTGAGGCAACCACCTCAGTCGGCCTCATGAATGGGCCTGACCTGGAAGTCAAGGACCTTGCATAGTTGAGACTGCTTTGACAGGAGCTTGTTGCTACCCCACTCCACCTAGATATGTGCAAATAAAGCAAATGTTACAAGAAGATACCAAAGAAAGCTCAAACCCAAGATCTGCTGCAGCCCCTGGAACCTCTCACCACACTTGGGAGTGTGGAAAAAGCAAGGACGAAACCATCAACGCCAGGAAGAGACCCTGGCTCTTTCTTCACAAGAGTGGAAGGGAGGGGGCGATGTCACTTTAACCCAGAGAGGCCAAGAACCACACACACACACACACACACAGAGGAACTCCACTACTTTCTTTTACCACCCTATAAAGGTGCTAGTCCTGTAGACTTTCACTTATCAGCGAGAGGGGGAACCTTCTCTACGAGGGGGCCCCTCCTTCTCTCCGTCCCCCATCGGTGCTTAGCTGGAGGGGACAACCAAACACCCCCTCGCCTACTACTTTTTTATACCCTAAGCTGCTAGTCCTCAAGATCTCCCCTCCCCCCCGGAGTCTCTTACGTTCCCGGGCTTAGGGAAGGGGCCACTCACCCAATCAATCGCTCGCACACACCACCTCACTCACCCTCCGACGCCGCGGCGGCTACCCTTCCTCTCTCTTTTTCTTTTCTGCTCACACTTTCACACATCCGCGCAACGTGACAGGGGTCCTGCCCCTGCGCCCTGATTGGCCAGATGTGCGGCGAGGGGGAGAAGGGGCTGTACTCTGAAAAAGCTCTCACGTTCCTATTGGCGAGCAGGGCGGCGGAGAAATTGTTTCCCTGAGCAGGCTCCGCCTCCTGCTCCTCCCGGCGGCCGAGTTCGAAGGGAGGCAGCAGGGCGCAGACCCGTCGCTCTCACAATCCCTACTGCGCATGCTTCAGAGCGGACTCCGAATTCTTGTGGGGAGGGAGGAAACACGTGTCTCACGTGGCCGCGAGGGGGCGGCACCTCGCTGGCAGTTGGTGCTTATATGGGGGAGGAGGAAGGCCGCGAAGAAGCCTGCGAGGTAAAGTTCAGCCCTTCTTCCCCTTCGTAGCTGGATTTAAGAAAAAACCGCCGTCACACACCCACAAGTACAGGGAGGTTTTTCCCCACAGTTTACAGTTACAACAGGTTGTGTCAGCCAGGTCTCCTTTCCCTGTGAGGAGCTGCGAAGATTAGCGTGAGAAGAAGACATGGTCAAGTACAGTACAACGAATAGATAGGAAAAGTGCATACACTGTGCGCACAGGCTCAGAAATCCGTAGAGTGAAGATTTCTCTTCCCCCCCCCCCCCCATGTATAATACAGGGTAATCAGCCAGGTCTCCTTTCTCTGCGAGGGGCTGTGAACTCCTGGCAAGATTAGTGAGGAAAAACAGGATCACAGGTCCACAGCAAATACAGAATCAGAAAGTGTGTACACACACCGACCTTGCCATCAAACAGTGATTGCACTATCAAGTTCTCCTCTCCAGGGTCCCGTCCCCCCCCCCCCCAGGGTCCAGCGAAAGACACCATAAGAAGAGACTTGCTGCAGGACACAGGCCCAAGAGGTGCCCATCTACCGGTACTTCCAACCAAGCCGCAAAGCAGATACCCCATCTAGAAAGCCCACAAACAGAAGCATCCCCCTCTACTGCCATGACTCCCCTACAACAAGAGTTCGGAGGCAGCCCACAGCCATCATGCCTTTCCGGGTGGTGAAGACCAGAAGGAATTGAAGAGCTCCAGAAGGATCTCTCCAAACTGGGAGAATGGACAGCAAAATGGCAGATGCGCTTCACTGTAAGTGTAAAGTTATGCACATTGGGGCAAGAAATCAAAACTTCACATACACACTAATGGGTTCTGAGCTGTTTGTGACAGATCAGGAGAGAGAAAGCAAAGACTCCAGTGCAAAAGCTTAAAGCTGCCTTTTTATTACACTATTAGTGGGGTGTGTGGCTAAGAGCGAGCATGTGTCATGACAAGCTCCTGCACATCCAAAAATTACCCTAACCCACCTGGAAATCATTCTGCTTTTGTAACCCTGTTCTCACTAACCCATGGGAGCTAGCTACCAGAGTGCTGAAGAGCCCACGTACCACCTCCAGTTGTCCTGCAACAACCCTACCCATAACTCCCCCAAAAGAGAAAAGACACCAACTTGAACAGTCATAATCCACTTTTAATAAACAGTTACAATGAAGGCTCTTTCCTGTGGTGTTAGTGCAGAGCCATTGTGCAAAATTATTCCCTCTTTGCAAACCATTATGAAGGCTAGGTGTCAGGAGTACTGACAAGTTTTAAAAAGCTATGAAAATTCCGGTCAATTGCAGTTTGGTTAATTGCCTTAAGGGAAATAGTACTTTATACAGTAATAAAGTATTGACAATCATTTGTTACTAAGGAAGCACAATACTTAGGTCCTTTAAATCAGTACTCATTCTCCACCTCCACAGAAACCTGCAAGTACTTTGAAAGTAAAACAAATTACTGACAGGCTGTACAAATATTAGAGGTCTGTGTGTGCATCTCTCACACACACAGTCAGTGCTTAGTTCCAGAGTGTATACATTGATGACCCATCTGGTCTTTGTTCACTATTACCACCCCACAGAAGAGACCCAACACGCAACATACACATTTGGCCATATTGGGCAAGGGTTTACTTTTACAACCAGCTCTCTTGTCACTATATAGTACAGCAGTTGGTGTCTCTAGGCTGAAGCAAAGAACAGAAATGGAAAGGGGAATGCTAGGGAGGGAAACGCAACAGGGAAGGAACAGCAAGTTTAGTTATGTGTGGAGTCCATGAACAACACTTAAAAGTACAGTATTTGACACTGAAGTACGAGAGAAGAGTAGTGCTTCTCATGCAGCAAAAAGAGGGGGCAGATCACAGACAACACAAGCAGGAAAATGAAACAAAGTCAAAACTTTTTTTTTTTTTTGGAATGCACCAACAAACTGATACTGTACAATTTCTGTAACTACTAATATCTTTTCAATACACTGAAGAAAAAGTCTTCCTTGCAGTTTTTAGTTTTGCCAGAATTCAGACTCATTATAGTTAACAGCCCAATCCTATCCTCCTTCCCCACTGGTGCAGCCAGTGGGGGAGGGCAGAACGGGAGGCTTTGGAAGGGAAAGGGGATTTAAATCCCCTTTCCCTTCCAAAGCCTCCGGTTCTGCCCTCCCCCACTGGCTGTACCAGTGAGGGAGAAGGATAGGATTGGGCTGCAAGTGTGCGCAGAATTACAAAAGAGTTAGGAATATTTTGTGGCAGTTGTTGAAGTCCAAACAATAAGGCACCAAGGTATGGCAGTTTACTGTGACAGAGTGCAAAACTGAGTTTTTTGTCCCAAATGCCTCATTAAGTCCTTGTGGTTATTTTAAGTGCTCAGTATATACAGGTTCACCACTTTAAAGTTTAAAAGCCTAGTATGAGGCAGATAGTTCTTACCCATGATGGCTAGTTCTGCCTAAGGTATAATATAGGCAAGGCAGAAGCTGTTGAAATACAGCACACGTGTGAGAGAAAAGGATGGTGCAAGTAAGAGAGCTGGTTCCCACCCCCAACATATCATGTAGGAGTGGGGTAGAGACAAGGTACTTCCGGTTTATTAAAATGCATCCAGGAAGTCATCATCCCCAATAGTCTAGGCCACAAAATTCTGAAATCTTGAGGCTTTTCTCCCCAGCCACAACAAAGTTGGAGCATATAATCTAAATAAAAGGCACATAGTCTTATGACTAGAGAATCAACACTTCTATCCAAAATAAATGTGTTCGACTTGTGCATCCATAGGAAAGTTTGGCGATACGGCAAATTAGATGCAGAAGTTCTTGTTGAAACAGTATCATCATGTTCAGGGTTTCCTCTCGACAGCTCATGGAGACACACTCCAAACTATATTCAAAAAGACAAAACAGTGGTGGGTGAAGCAATTGTAAAAAGCATTTCAAAATCAGGGGAAACAGTAAAAGTCACACTGCCCCAGAAAACTATACATGGTTAGCAGAACAGGCCAATGTTTCCTTGCACTCTTTCCCTTCCCTTTACGACGTCGTACTTATTATAGTACTTCATCATTTGGATGCTGTAGGACACAGCTTGCTTCTTGACAGAAGGCGGATTGTAGCTCTGCAGGGGCTCCCAGTGGCCTTGGCCTGAATTCAGGGTGGCAGCTTTGGCTGATCAAGGCCATGTTTGATATTGGGTTTATGGACCAAGTCCAAACAGCAATCTCAAAGAACCACTGCTTGAAATATTTCATCTGTGACCAGGGTACACGAAGGCCTTTCTTATGACTCCTCTACAGCACAAGGGGATGCCATCTCTCTTAGGAGGCTTGCCCTCCAGGAGAGGCAGATCTTCCTATTTGAGTTGGGTTGCTACTGGACCAATTGAGTTGGTGTACATTCCTGCAGGGGGCTCTCAGTGTGTAACTTCCAAGACAGTTTTTTTTTTTTTAACCAGGCCTACCATGAATTCTTGGAATATATAAAATCCTGAACAATCAGCTTTCCAAGTTGGTAACAAGGTTTTAAATTACTGCAATGCAAAGAGCCGCTTTGCAGAGTCACTGTCTGCGTCACAAGTGGCTCTTCCAACAAGGGAAGTCATAGCTCTTTTCTATTTGGACTCCCATCTCTAGTACCCAAGATAGCTGCCGCAAAAGGGCTGCTACAATCCACCTGAGCCATTTGTAGTCTTGGATCCCCAGCCGTGAATGTGCGACAGAAGGAGAGACACAGAAGTTCCAGTTCTGGGGCATCCCTCTGCTTATGGCCTTCCTTCTACACCTACTCAAAGCAACTCACCGATGATGATAATTAAAAGGACGACGACAACAGCAATCAATATGGCCCACATCTGGCAAGAAAAAAACCCAAAACAGAGCTTTCACTTATATGGACAACTCTCAGAACTTGCAAGTTCATCCTATTACATACTTGAAACAAGACTGAGGTTACAGTCTAGCAAGATTTTAGCAAGTGCACTTTAAGACGGAATTAGAATTTGAGAGGAGCACCATCTCACTATTATGAATAATATCAAAGAACCCTTTTCCCTGGTGACACCCAAGACATGTAATACTGAGCTGGAATTTTTAAGGGGGGGGGGGCTGGAAAGGAAAAAAAAACTGTCCAAAGTCTTAGCAACACTAGATAACAGTCTAGGAAACAAGCCCACATTTGTACTGATGCTTATCCTTACAAGGGTTGGGAAATTTGGGCATTCATTGATACCAAGTGAAACATATTGATCTTTCTCTGTGCTTTGCCACCGCCCCCCCCCAAAAAAAACCAGGATTGTGCCATACATTATTATGGGCTATTTTTATTTGCTGTCACAGGGGTCAACAAGAATCACTAGATTTCCAAGGACAAAAATTGGAAAGGCTGCAATCTGGTACAGAATCTTGAGGTTCCAGTGTTCCCATAGATCTCAAGTGTTCCCACAGGTTCTCTCCCAGGTCCTCATTACCCTGGGGCTTCTAGTGCGTGCACACCAGTAGCACAAGCATCACAGAAGAAACTGAATCAGACAGTTTTCCAGAAATCTCAGGACATTTCTGACGCCATAAGACATTTGGGAGCCGATGTAGTATGTGTGCCTTCTATTTGGTAAAAAAGTTTTCAGAAGTGTGCCAGTGGTGACTCCTGACCCCTTAGTGCCGTCTTTCAAATATTCGAGACACTCCTTCAATGCAGCACAGATGAATAGACAGACACGCAATAGTATTACCTTGCAGTTCTTCCACCAGTACTTCCTTTTCAGCTTGGCAGCATTTGTCTCAAACTGGGCTGCGCCTGCTTGCAAGGCATCTGCACGGTCATCCAGATCAGACAACTTCTGATCTCTATCCAACACCTTGTCCACGTTGACTCTCATGATGTCCACCACCTGAAAAAAAGTCAGGTAACTTACCAAAAGAACATCTTGGGTTCTTTCACCTATTCAAGGCGAGGCCCATGAGACAACCACATTTTCAGTGCACAAAGCTAATAAAGTATTTGGCTAGATAGGAGATTTTGGGCGTTCTTCACCAAGATGCGAGACCCCAGATAAGCTTGGCTTAAGCTTCGGTAAAGGTGTTCTGCTTCTGTGGGTGACCCATACTGCTTAGAGCTCAGTCAAGTTCAACCACCCTCAACTGCCTCTATTCCTAACCTCAGAGGCCTGCCATCTCTCTGCCCATCTGATCTGCTTATTCTGTAGTGTAGCAAGCTTGATGTCTAGAGTCCCACCCTGTGTTGAAACAAGGAACCCCCCCCCCCCAGGCCTTACAAGTCAAATGATGCACTCTCTTTAGGAAGCAGCATCATGTAGCTGGATGACCAGTTTTGCTCATGCACTGGATCAGAAGACAAACAGCTGGTTTTATCAGCCCCAGTGTAGGCTCTGTGGAACAAGGCAGTCAAACTTACCTCATCAACTTGGTGTTTAGTCTCCTGAAGGCGGCGGTTGCCACCAGTGGCAGAGGCTGGACCACTGATTGACCTAGAGTGCAAAGACAGCCAAAATGGTAATTTCTGGAGCACTTTCTTGGGACCCCAGGCAGTCTTTGACCGGAATCTGATAAAGCCTAGATTGTACAAGCACATCATGGCAACAACTGCTAGATGTACAGCCTGCTATTTCGAGCAAATTAGAGATACTTGTTCTTGCATTCAGATACGCCATTGTTGCCATCTCCACTCCATGGTCATCTTAGCTCCAGTGTTATGGTTAAGATGTAAAATATTTATATCCTATCATTCAGATATTTTCCAATACTCAAAAGTTACTACACACAATCATTACCTATGAATGCAGATGAGAGAAGGATCAAAGCAGTGCAATAAAAACTGGTTAAGACTAAAACGAAAATGACATGAAATACATACTGGTTTGAGATTCACACACCCCTCTTCCTCAATCTTCCTCAGTCCTTTCTCCATTAAATATAATAAGAGATACTGATTCTTTGAAATAGTTTGTTCCAATATTGCTTGAAGCCTTGCCAAGACAAAAGATGTGTTGCTTACTATGGCTTATTCTTAATTATGTGCCTCAAGATGAAATCCCAGCATTTTGCCAACCATTCTCCGAGTTTGGTGAGAACAACAGCCAAGTACTGGAAGGCAAAGATCATCCAAGCTGCTATCATCAAATGCAACAACAAGGGCTCCTTTTGACTAGGAACTTGGTCACGAATTTGTGAGAGAAGAAACAGGGCCAGATTCAGATTAAGCAAGGTCGTCGGAACTTCTGAAACCCTATTGGTCAGTTTAAAAAGCTTTCAAGGTAGCTATCAATCTCTAGTAGTAAAATCCTTAAGGAAAAAAAATGGAAATACTATAATGACATCAACATCTGCACCAGACAGGCATTATTAAAAGCACACACACACACACACACACACACACACACACAAATAGTCTTGCCTTACTTTTAAAGCATCAAGGCAAGCACCAGGCAGTTGTCCAAGGGGCTCTCTTACAACCAGGGTACCACGACAGAAGAGGTGCCCCCTACAACCGCCTGCCTGACCTCTGAAGGGAGGGGTACTAGGGCAGGGTCTCCAAGAACACCCTTACAAAAAGCCAGCTGACCAGCCAAAGGAAGCTACCTGGAAGTCTAGACACACTACCTCCAGCACATAACATCTTGGCCATTAAACAACACTATACAGAGAAACCAGTGCAAGCCTCAGACATCCAAGGAAAAATGAAAAGAACTACACCTAGAGGTGAGGGAGCTAAGCTGCCACAAAAGAAACAGCCCATTCTGGCCAGATATTAACATGTCAATGCTTTCTAGGGCTGCTTTTAGCCGGCATTGGATTCCAGATTCTTATCACCAGGAATACTGGAGGCCTGGAAAGCAGAGCCTGCTTCAGTAGCTGCACCTCTACACCACAGACCCTCTCTGCCCACCCACCTCCCTGCCCAGTTAGTAACTGTAAGCTATATATTTTTTGATAGTTAATTTATGCTAATTAATTGTAAACACCTAATTAAAGGTAACCACCAAGAGATCCACAGTAACCTCGGGAAACCACTTCCTCCACTGTGAAGGGACAACGTCGGGCAAGTGAGTGAATGTAGGAATTGCAGTGAAAGAATTAGGAGGAGGTTTTAGTCCCATCGCTTGTTGCAAGGCTCTGCTGTTAGCCTGTTTTGCTTCACAGGATTGTTTCACAAATGCAGCTTCCTGTATGGGGAGGGGGGAGATGACCACATGCGCCCATCATGTATATAGATGGCACAAATGCCAATTCCACAGCTACAAATGGCTTCCAACAAGTGCACACCTGGCACAGCAGAGTAAGGAGTCATACAAGGCAGGTTTCTGGCCCACTAGTGTGCACCCTTACAGAAAAAGGCAGCATGTGTGAAGACGGCCCTCATTACATCACAACACACTCTGGCAATCCAGCACCAGCGCGACAAGAAGTATCCATGAAGTGCATCAGAGAACCACCAACTGCACCTCTTTGGGCTAGCAGACTACTTATATACTCTCAGGCATGAGCATTTCTCTGCCGGGTTTATACCAGCCAAAGGGAATATTCCAACAGTTCTCACAGTTTGCATCAACAGTTCTTTTTTTAGATCTGTTAGAGCTGGAGACTTCACAGAAGGAAGCTGAAAGCCAGTCAAGGGTCAAGTCTCTCCAGGGCACATGGAGGTTATTTAAAAACCACAACAGACACTCCACTAGGATGTATATCATAAGGGGCACCACCAGGACCAGGAGAAGGCCAGCACGACTCATGAGTGGAGTCAAGGAAGCTTATCAAAGATAAGAAAGGTTCCTTCAGAAAAGGGAGGTCTTGCTCAAATGAGAACAAAAAGAAACAAACTCTGACAAAAGAAATTGAAACTGACAATAAGGGATGCAAAAAAGGTTGAGGAATGCATAGCTAAAAACAGTAGGGCAGACAAAAAAAAACTTTCACATCAAAAAGCAGGAAACCTGCCAAAGAGGTGGTTGGACTGTTAGATAAAAAGGGGAATGAGAGGGAAGCTCAAAGAGGACATGAAGTTTGCAAAGAAGTTGAAGGAATTCTTTGGATTCTTCTTCACAAGACAGTTACCTGTGTCTGAACCAACCACCTCAGAGAGGGTCTGTCTGAGGCACCAAGTCCAGACAGGGTTCTGGAGCAAATGGATAAGTTACATGTGAACTGGGTCCAGGCAGCATCCAACAAGGAGTTCTTAAGGAATTCAGATACGGAATTGCTGAAATTCTAAAAAAATATGTAACCCATCCTTTAAATCAGCCTCTGTGCCAGAAGACTGGAACGTAGCCAACCTAACACCGATATTTAAAAAGAGATCCAGGAAGCTACAGGCTGGTCAGCTTAACACCTGCTTTTGGTAAACTAATGGAAAGTATAACTAAAGATAAAACAATGAAGTATCTAGATTCTAGAAGAATGAGACTTGCTGATGGAGAACCAGCACAGTTTCAGCGAAGGTCAGTCCTGCCTCATTAACCTTCTGGAGTTCTTTGAGAGTGTCCACAGGCATACGGATAGAGGCGATCCAATCAACGTTGTATGCCTGGACTTCCAGAGCTTTTGACAAAGAAGTTTGTCAACTTTGTCACCAAAGGCCTGGAATCAACTCAGCAGTGGTGGAGTAAGAGGACAGGTCCTTCTATGGCTTGGTGACTGGTTCAAGAACAGGAAGCAGCGAGTGCGAAGAAATGGGCAATTCTCACAGTGCAGGGAAATGAGAAGAGGGGTCCCCCAAGGATCTGTCTCAAGACTGGTGCTTCTTAACTTGTTCATAAATGCGCTGGAGTGAGGAGTAATGAGCGAGGGGGCCACGTTTGCAGGCAAAACCAGATTGTCAACAGTTCCAAAAGGATCACTTCATGCTGCTGAATGGGCAACCAAATGGCAAATGCAGCGCACTGTCTATAAGCATAAAGAGATGTGCACTGGGGCAAAAAGTCCCAAGTTCGCATACATGCTGATGGGGTTCGACGCTGTCAGTGTTGAAGGAAAGATCTTGGGACTGAGGTGGTGAGCTCAATGAAAACATGGACTCAGCATGTGGCAGCTGTGAAGAAAGTCAATTCCATGCTGGGGGTTGTGAGGAAAGAGATCAAGAACAAGACCGCCAATATTATATTGCCCTGTGCAAATCTATGACATGGCCACATCTGGATGCTGCGCACAGGTCTGGTCACCACAAGAAGGATATTGCCAAGCTGGAAAAGGTGCAAAGAAGAAACCAAAATGATCAGAGGGCTCAAACACTTTCCTTACACTGAAGAGCTAAAACATGGGGGGGGGGGGTCAGCTTGCAAAAAGGTGATGGGGTGCATATCTGAGAGTTCTAAAACAGTGTGGAGAGAGAAGTTTCTCTCTCAGAAAACGAGAACCAGGAATCATGCAGTGAATTCGATTGGTGGGAATTTTTGGACGGACAAAAGGAGGGACTTCTTCACATGGCTAAATAAGAACCAAAAGGAAGCTTCCTGACATTCCAGACTTATGCATGCCTATTCAGAAGCAAGCCCCACCAAGTTCAAAGGGACCTATTCCCAGGTATGGAATAGGAGCCAGGATGGTGTAGTGGTTTGGGAGTTCGACTTAGACCTGGAAGATCCAGGTTCAAATCCCCGCTCAGCCACGAAGCTTCCTGGGTGACCTTGGGCCAGTCACTATCTCTCAGCCCCACCTACCTCACAGGGTTGTTGTGAGGACAAAAAGGAGGGGAGGAAATATGTACACCACTCTGAGCTCCTTGGAGGAAGGGTGGTATAAAAATGTGAAAAATAATAAATAAATAAATAAATATGCATTGTAGGGCTGCAGCCCAAGTTCAGCAAGGCTGCACTCCTCCTACAGACACTGCAGTGCAAGATCTCCCACAGCAGCCGCTGCCAAGTGCTAAACAGGAAAAAGGGCACTGCATGGCACCTTGTTTACACACCTGCATCTGAACCTCTATATGCCCCACTCAGGTGGCCATCCTAGGCACACATCCATGCGAGGAAATCCTACTGTCACATATGTCTGAGGAATCAGCATGCAATAGAACTGCACTGCCAGAGGTCTGACTTGCCGAATCCTGGGAGTGGGAGCTAAGACCGACACGACACCAGCAACAGAGGAAGAAGAGGGACAGTGACTTTCTAGGGAGAGAACACGTACTGTTCCTCCTCACTAACAGCAACAGCTGAATGCATGCTCTGATCCCACCATCAAGGGAACAAAACCCACAAAGTTACTAGACTTCCTCTTCCCACTTCTAGAGTAAACATTTGTACTTCCTCATATGCTGCACTTGGGACTGGAGGCATAGGACTGGGGCAGTGAAAAGAGCGAGTCTGGGGTCAGGCGCATGATAGCCTCAAGAGCTGGACTAGAAGAGTTGGAAGCCACAAGCTTCTGTCAGGCAACTGAAAGACCAGGCTAACAGGGAGACCCACCAGCAAGAGGGCCTGTGATGTGTCTCTTTTAAATTATTCTCAGCAGCCAAGTAAAAGCCAGGAAGCATCAAGGCACTGTATACAACTTAACACAAACACTTCTCTTGCTGCTTCACCTCAGCCAAGGTCTTCAGAAAGGCCAAAACAGAGCTTTGGCGGGTCAAAACAGAACAGGGCCTTACAGTTATTTACAGGGTCTTATGTGTATAGTTATTACACAGAGTATAACAACTTCCCAGATTCTTTGGAAGCCCCCCCCCCCAGAACATAAAAGCAGAGACAGGAGTTCCTGCTCATGGAACCATTTTTGCTGGGGATCCTCTGGTTAAGACCTAGGGGCTTACGGCAGCCCTGCAATGTAGTACATGGTTAGCATTGCAAGCAGAGCCTGGTTTCAGTTCCCCCTTCAGGTTGCAGCCAAAGTTAATCTCCCTCACGCTCCTTCCCAGCCGAAATCTCACACTTGGCTGCATGCAGGGCACACTTCTTAAACCGCAAAAGGCTGGTATTTCTTAAGTGGGAAGAACGCAAGCTTCAGCCTTGGGATTGCCCAATCACAGCCAGGCTCAACTCCTGGGTCACTATTGTATTCTGCAGGCAGGCTTCACTTCCACTTTGGGAAGGAACAAACAACATTTGCTTCCTAAAGGAACTCACAAGTCCCACTCTCAGACCACTGAAGGGTGACACACACAGTGCCCCTGCTTCCCTTGAATGGCAATCCCTGGCTGGGTGGGAGAAGGGAAGGCGGGAGTCAACTCTTCTCAGGAAGAATTGCACAGAGTATTTAGCCTACGCGTTTTGGCTCCCACAGCAGCTAGAAGCGCACTTATCTAAACAAGCGATTTGAAAGCCAACAGATCTGGGCTAGCCAATGGTCCACAGGCTGGCACCAGGAAGGAGGCCTAAAAGTCATAAAAACCTACTACTCCAGGCAATATGGCCAGCCTACTAGTCACAGTGACTATGCGCTGCACCAGGTTCAGGGCAGTCTGCCTCTGCGTGCTAGTCACAATGGCGGGAGGGGGCATTTGTCTTCATCTCCTGTTTGTGGGCTTCCCGCTGGGAAAGTGGGAACAGCAGGCTGGGCTAGACAGGCCTCCGCTTGGCCCAACCCAGCAGGGCTGCTCTTCTGATCAGGGCCAAGCAAACAAGCATCCCTATCAAGGCCTGGCAGCCACCTACTTAAGCGCTTTGCCCCCAGACCAGCCAGGAATGGCGGCCAGCCCCAGGAGTCCAGGGAGGCTCTCTTCAGAGCTGGTTTCCCAAGGCCTCTTTCAAGGCAGTCAGGAGCCACCACTGAAGAACACAAGACAAGCTCCCTCTAAAACCCTGGGGGTTGCATACAGTCATCACGACTTGTGGCCTGTGATGGACTTCCACTCCATTGACTTGTCCAATCCCCTTTTACAGGCATCAAAGCCAGATGCCATCACAACAGCCTGGGGCAAGGAGTTCCACAGATTAATTACACTTCTTGGTCCCAGGCCTCCTAACTGCTGTTCCAAGCCAAGAGGGGCTTTGGGGGCAGGCAGAGAAGGCCACACAGCCCAGCAGGAGGCTTCCTGTGGCAGTAAGCCCAACTACTGCATCTGGGCAGGCAAAATCCAGGAGACCCTGCCCTGCCTCAATAGTTCCATGTTAGCAGCCACGGCTTCCTCCCACCACGAGTCAAGCAGAGGGACATGACAAGCCCACTGCACTCAACATCTTCTGCCCCACCCCTGCCAGCGTCTGGGCGGCGCAGGAGGGAAAGGTGAAGCTGCCACTGGACATCCGAGACAGACTGCTCTCCTAATGAGCCTAGAGAACGCGCGCAGCTGCCACGACTAGGGCCAAGGCGCAACGAACCTTCTCCCTCCAGGCGGCATCTAGGCCCTGCTAGAGTCCTCCCCGGGCATCCTTTCACGTCCCCGCCCGTTGGAGCCGGCACCGCCCTTTCCTAGGCCGAGGAGCCCCGAGCGCAGCAACTTTTCCCTGCAAGGAGGGCTCATCGGCGCTCAGGATACCTGCCCACTCTCGCCAGTTGCCCCGTCAACACGGGGAAGAACTAGCGTTGGCCTCCACAGTGGGGAACAAAATCACCCGAACCTGTTCCGGGGGGGGGGAGCCGAGCCCGGGTGGTGCAACAGGAACAGCTGTCACAGCCTGTGGGCAGGCGGCGGCAGACGCGGGGGGCACGAGTCACTCGCCCCGGCAGGCAGCCCACGTCTTCGCTCCAGGCAAGGGCAGGGCACAGCCAGGCAGGCTGCACCTTTCCGCGCCCGGAAGCCACTTCGGCACCCGGGCGAGATCAGTCGTCAGGCCGCGAGCACGGCGCCGCGCTTCGCAGGAACTTCAGCCAGGCGTCATGCTGGGAGGCAGAGCGAGAGGAGTCGCTCGGCTGCTCCTCTCCGATCGCAGGCAGCCAAGGACTGGCACGCACACGGGCAAGCGAGAGGCACTCTGCACAGGCCCAGAGGCAGCCCGTGCCTCACTCCTCTGCTGCCCGAAATACGACGCCAGAAGAGTAGCGAACTCTGCGCCCTGGCTCCAGGGCGGAAAGCAACACCAGGTTGCCCCAGCTCCTCGGGCTGAAAGGCTCCAGGGTGACTGGGACGTGGGGTGGGGGCGCCGGGGCGGACAAAGCAAGGCAAGCAGCCGCCTATACACCCGCCTCCTGCCCCGCTCTCTGGGTGCAATTCTGGCAAGGGCAGAAAACCACTGAGCGAAAGTGACTGTCTGGACAGGCTAGGGCCGCTCTGATCCCGGACTTGACTAGAGACACAGGACAACGGGCACAACGTGTGTGTGTGTGTGTGTAAAGCTCGCAACTAGCCCCTGCGCTCCAGCTAGAAGGTACAGTACTAGTAGCCACCGTAGTAGGGGGGGGGGGGGGAAAGCAGCTGAGCCAGCCGGAGCCCGTCCTCTGGCCTCCTCAAAACTCACATTCTGGCTGCAGGGACGTCAGGCAGCGGGGACCAAACGGAAGTTGCGCGAAGTTCTGCTGCCTCAAGCTGCGCCGCGCCAGGACTTTTTACTCGGGAGGAACGGGGCGGCCCCGGAGCCGACCCCACCCTGGGAGGCGGGCCCGGGCCGGCGGAGGCGGGAGGCTGCGGCTCGCTCTTGCCTTTGCTGGAGCTCAACGGGGCGTCCTCGTGAGCGTAGCTCTGCAGCCAGAGGGCGTCCACCGCCTGCATCTCTCCCCCACCTGCAGTTGTAGTCCCAGCGCGTCCCGTGGAGTCTTGCCTCCCAGGTACTGGTGCGTCTGTCGGGTGGGTGGGTGGGTGGGTGAGCGGGCGGCGCTTGGGCCGCTGCTTGAGGGGCTGGGTCCCTGTCGTCGGGCAGCGCACGGGCGCCCTAACTCTGTGTAGGGAGAAAACTGACACACCCCGGTCAGAGCATAACGGACCCTATGCGTAGAAAGCCAGACGGCAGGAGGAGGCTTCTGCAATCGCCTTCTGCGTGGCTTTCTAGCATTCTGCGTTCGGGGAGTGAGCGCGTTCATTCTAGAACCAGAAGCAGGTTGGCTTTCTCCCGGATCCTCCAGGCCCCAGGTGGAAGGACTTTGCGGTGGGTGCCATGGGAGGAAGAATACGTGGTGGTCCTCTCTCACTGCCCCGCACGCAAGTACGTACGTGGATGCCCCAGTGCTGGCTTGTGCCTTTTGTGTGTTTTGTTGTGGGCTGACCAGGTGCAGGTCAAGAAGACCAGACGAGTAAGTCCAGCGTCCTGTGGCCCACGGTAGGAAGCTGGCAAGATGGAGGCTGCCTTTCCCCCACAGCTGGTGACGATGGCAAGGCTGCCCTTGAGACAGAAGCACAGGACACTAGTAGGTAGTAGCCTGTCCGTGAGGACGACTGTGCTGATAGCACCTCCTGCTTCCACTGTTGGTTGTCCTCCTCCCAGTTGCTGGGTTAGGAACGGTCCGAACGGAAGAGGAGCAGGAGAGGAAGTGTGGAGGAGAAAGGGGCGTCTCTGGCCTGGTGATGGTCCTTGTAAAGGGATGAAAATCTTCCCAAAGGCAGTGTTCTGTAAGTTCTACAGTTAGGGTTTGACTATGCAAGGGAGTGACAACAGGTATCACGCTGTTCCAGAATCGAACAGTAGATGGTGCTCAAGACTCACTTAAGGAGGGATTCACTTTATAACTGGAGTTTTAAGAACCTATCCCATTATTAACAGGGGGATGCCTGTACAAAATTTTCCAAAAGGTTTCCACAATTTTGACCACTAGTGGTGTCACTCCCCTTGAGTGTTCTTTGGTTGTATTTTGGTTTTTTTATACTTAAATGATTTCTGTTTTATTGTTGTATTTAAACTTTGCGCTATTAGCCACCTTGCACGCCTCCCTAACAGGAGGGGAAAGCGCAGGATACACGTTGTAGCAAGTAAAATAGAGGTGAAAGAGAGACCAATTTGCAAAAAGTACAGAAACTGCCTGGTTGAGAGGAGAGAAAAACTCTCTCCTTGTAGAGTTAACACACAGAGAGCCTTGCAGAGGGAGTGGGTCTGTCTCTTTGCCTTTGAGTAGCTTGCCAAAGGTCGCAGCCCAGCACACACTTACCTGGGAGTAAGTTCCATTAAACTCGGTGGAATTTACCTAGCAATTCTAAAGCATGTTAATGCGAGTAGATAAATAGGTACCGCTTGCGGGAAGGTAAACAGCGCTCCGTGTTCCAGCCGAATGCTACGCGCTGCGGCAAGGAGAGTCATGCCGGCCACATGACCACGGAGGAGTCTTCGGACAACGCTGGCTCTTCGGCTTTGAAATGGGGATGAGCACCACACCCTAGAGTCGGACACGACTGGACTTAATTGTCAGGGGTCACCTTTACCTTAGACATGCCTAGGATTGCGCTGGCAGAGGTCTGCTTGGTTTCTGTACATTTAATTGTCACAGCGCTTTTGGAAGGGTTAGATATCGATAGACTGAAAACTGTTGCTAAGTGTGCGTGTCTCCTAATTATGTTTTGAGGTTTATTTTCATTCAATAATGTCAATACAGTATATGAAATTGTCATGGCAAACAGCAAGAGATTATGCTTTTGCCGTTTTTATATCTTTTACATGATTGGACATCATGCATCCATCCTGTTTCCTTTTTTCTCTCTCTCTTCTTTGTAATCATTTTGGGGTGAGTTGGTGTGTGCGGATGGGCACGTATATACAGTATAATTAAAAAGAATCTAGGCAGGTTTAGTTTGTTTCTTTGCCAGGGCTGGAAATTTGGGGCAAGGTGTCAAATTGTCCATGGTCTGTTTCATCCCTTCATCTTTCACTGGAGATGTAAGATATTTGGGGGGGCACTGACCTGTAGCTGAGGGAACCACTGTGGTAGCCATACTGGGGCAGCTAACCCTTCAGGGTGGAAGCAGGATGCAAGACTGCAAGCCACAAATGTTGCATGGGCCGAGACCTGGGCTCGTTCGTTCTGCTGATTTCAGGCTCAGTTTGGCAGGTGCCTTGTGATTCTGTGTCTTCGTGATGGGGCAGGTAGCTGGTATTGCAAATTGATCCTATTTGAGCAACACTCGGTGTGTGGGTTTGTGCCAGCATCACGGACTCCGTTGTGACCCACATCTTTTAGGGTGATAGAAGCTAGTTGGGAAACAAGGGGGGGGGGCATGATAATCATGGCCCAACTACAATGCCAGTGCCAGGAGGGTGTGGTGGCACTGCTGTATTCTTGACGTAGCCACACGAGCACTGGGGCCTTCAGAGGAGGCTGTGAACCTTCTTGGGGCAGGGGGGTATTTATAATTTGCTTGCCAACTTAAATGATACATAGTATTTTGAAAAGTGTTTTTTCATGGAGCAGACAATCAGAAAGGGACGTCAAAGGAAGTGGACCCAAAATTGTAGTATCGCTTCCCTGCCGTGGGCAGGTTGCCTGCCCTTCCCCTTTTGAGTGTGCTTTTTACAGCATGTCCTGGAGAAGTTAGTACCTGCCCACTTTTGCTGTCTCTGTATTAGGAAGATTGTGAACCTCCTCAAGGGTTCTGTAAGGGTGGACTCTCAGTGTTTTAAGAGAGAAGAGAGTCTTGCGATGGGATGGTGCTGTGGCAAGTACAGGCCCCCCCACAAGTCTCACTGCCTTGGGGTGGGAGTTACCACCCATCGGATGGGAGTTACCACCTATTGGGTTATCTGTATTAAACGTTATGGCCAAATAACTGGAAAAAGAAAACACAGTGTGCCTTATGTAACAAAACGTGGATGTCCTTAAGTTAACTGTCCTTGCCCCGTTAGCAGATGTATCGCCTGCTAACTGGGCAAGAGGCACTTTTTCAGTTGGTGCTCCTCTTATATTTAGCAGGTGGAGAGTAACTGCCCCCTTTCACTCAGCACAGTATCTTTTCTGGTGACTGTTTGCTGGTGTTCTTCTGCATCTTTTTTAGATTGTGAGCCCTTTTGGGACAGGGAGCCATTTAATAATTTGATTTTGTCTGTAAACTGCTTTGTGAACTTTTTGTTGAAAAGCGGTATATAAATACTGTTGTTAATAATAATAATATTAACAACAACTCAAAACTGACCAATGAGACTGTTCCTAGAGCCAATGAGGTGTTGTTATGATACAGCATGGAACCAATAAAGTGAATCCACTCTCATGTCTTTGTATCAGAGCTGATACTAGAACTCTTATTCAGTTGTGTGAGTGTCATCAAGTTGGCCACTGTTTTTGTTGTTGGTTACTGGTTTGTTGGGTGACCTGTACTATTTATTAAAATAAAATTAAGTTAATACAATAAATAAAATGTATTCACTAAAATAAAAGTTAATGGGGGTGACGCCATGAGTTACCGCACCAGTTGACGCCAATTCTCTCACACCTGGTGACGCAAACCGTAGTGTCGCCTCTGCCCACAGGGCAGGTACCTCTTACACTAGGGGTCCAGGACTGCAGTTGTTGGTTTAGGGCAGGGCCTGTTCTCCCCCTGCCTGCTGATCCAGCAGGTACATTTGAACAAGCAGCCTCACCTGAGGAACTGGCTCAGGAAAGGCATTCTCACCCTCGAGGCTTAAAGCCTTGAGTCTTAAAGCCTTCAGTCACCTCATAGTGCTGGATGTAAAACTGGCCTTAGTCAGAATGCTCATTTGCATAGCCAAAGCCTCTCCTCCATGGATAACTCATCAGATCAGATATGGAGAGAGGCCCCACTGAAAACACTCTTGAGGCTCTTTGAGAAAAACCCATGCCTTGAGGCGCAGGGGGTGCAAACATGGTAATAGGCCTTTTCGAGCTCCTTTTCCCTATCCCAGCCACTAACAGTTCCTGCCTGGGTAAGGCTGCAGGCACTGGGCCACAGAGAAGCTGCCACAGTGCCTGGCTTTTCCTCTACAGTCTCAAAAACCTGCCCAGTCGGTGATCCCAAGCGGTGTAAGGAATTGTGTGAATGCCTGACATGGTTTAACCTTTATTTTAATAACCATCAGCATCTTGTTCCCCTCAGTCCTGTGTGTGTGTGTGTGTGTGTGTGTGTCCCTCCCCTCCTCCCCTCTGTTACCCGATTGCTTTGTGGATTAAAAAGCACGCTCTTCAAATGGGGAAATTTTCTTCATTTTTAATTTACAGCAGAAAGAATATAAAGCATTCAGAAAACATTTTCCATATTTTAAGGGCAATTCAAAACATTTTGCATGGTTCCAGCAGCTGAGTTCTTCAACAGATCCATTGATTCAGTGATGCTTTACATGCACAGTTACAAAAATAAAACTTACAAAAGAGACATCTATACTAGTTTTTTCATGCAAGTCCTGGGGACCCCCTCCCCTCTGTTTGGGCGCCAACTACTGTGTGGAACTGCCATGAAGCGTGCAACTGCAGAGGGGGTTCATGTTATATTTTTTTATTTCGTTCACACAGGATCGTTCGTTTCACACACGTGATGTCGCACAAAGGAGCAATTCCAGTTTGGGGAGACACAAGAGGATCCTGGTCCCTGGCCCTGGGGAAGCTTGATTATCCAGGAAGGAAGCCCCGGGGACTCTCCCAGCTCCTAACCGAGTCCTGCAGGCCAGGTAAGGGCAATCAGAAGGATTGGGTGCTGTCTTGGGAGCACATTTAAAGGGAACATGCCAAAGGCCACCAATATGCCCGAGAGGGACGGCCCGGATTTAGCAAGGCATTTTGGAACAGGTCCAACTTCAATTAGCAGACAAGTTGTTCCAGCAAGGAGCCCAGTGCCAGCTCTCTGCAGAACTGAGGGAGGGACGGTGGCCATGAACCTCAGCTTGTCATGTGGACACCAGCTCTGGGCTGCAGCATGGCACCTTGAGGGCCAGCTGCCTATTGTCGCACCACCAAGCCTGGGGATCTGGAAGGGTTGACTGGTGAAACACCTTGAAATAGTTCCACTGACTCAGAAACCCCTTTGGGACAAACAGAAACAGGACTAGAATTAACCACTGGGGTCACTACTCTTGTGGGGGGTGGGGAGCAATGTTCAGAACGCGAGGAAAGAATAAGACAAAAGCGTATCGCTTCACAGTGTCCACGCTCTGGGTGTTGATACCAAGCATTCCGACCCATTCCAAAGGACCCGTTCCGGTTTTGCAGGGGTGGACCATGTGCCTTGTGCAAAAGGGCCTCCTTTCAGTCCCATCACAGTGGTGGGGCCTGGGACTGCCCCACCACAGCCTGGGGCCAGCTTCGTCAGCATCTCCCCCCCCCCCACCTCTTTTTCTTTGCATTGAATCGGACCATAAAGCAGCACTTAACAGCTGTACAGAGAATTCTGAGAAGAAGCTTCATCAGCACACCTCACTCTTATTTTTCAATCCTGGCAGTGAAAGGAAGTACTTAGAAAGAGAGAGACAGCTAGAATGCAAGAAAAGGCACCAAGAGCACTGACCCCAGGTTGGTTTTTGTGTGGTGAGGGGGCGGTTTTGTTTCTTTGCCACAATCTTTTTGTGTGTCTAAATCTTCTTTTAAAGATTCCCGTTTTAAAAGCTTCACAGAATTGTGAGTATTTTTAGGCTTCACAACAAGCCTCTGAGCAAGACTAAACATTTCACCTAGTGGCTGGGATCAAGCAAGAGCAACTGTTCCCTAAATCAAACACATCTAGAAAGGTAAGAGCTACCAACCCACTTGGAACTTACAAACTGGCACTAGCAGGAGAGGCGTAGGGCGGGGGCGGCAGGCGGGATCCACCCTCTGATCTCAGCTACACCAAGTCAAAACCCAGAATCGTCTCTGTGCCTTCTGACGTGGTAGAGCGTAGCTTGAAAACCACCAGCTGCTCCCTCCGTTGCCCTCCCCCCACAGTGGTCTGCATTTCACATTAGCTTTAGTACTGAAACGGCTAATTTTAAAATGGACTTCTTTGGCTCCTCTCTATGTGGAAATAGCAATATACCATGACACCCCTACAAAACCTGTTTGCATCTTTTAAATTTTTCACTTTTTTTTTAATTTTTTTGTGCAATTTTTTAGTACATTGTCTGACTTCCAGCAGGAAATATGGACACGTGAAAGTTTTTTTTTCTCTACTGTCATACTATTTCTTTTTTTCTTTTTTATTTTTTTTAGTTTATGTTCATTCTAAGTGTTCTTTATTGGAGTGAGTGTATGGTGTTAAGCTAGATACAGTTTTTGTATTCTTATGATTATCTGCTTTGCAAAATAACTTAATTTTTTAGTTAAGCGATATTAGCATTCACTTTACTTGGCACCATTGGCAAAAAAGGAGAAATTAAATGAAAAATCAAAGGTAACCAAGAAGGTTAAAAGAATTTTTAAATAAACTCCTGGTAGCCAAAACCAAATGTAAACATATCTCTTTTTTTAAAAAGTAATGTTACTTTGCCTTTTTTTCCTAAGTCTAAATACATTATAGCTCTTTTTGTTTCCGCAGTTTAGTCATGCTTTAGCAAAATGTTCTTCTAAAGAACATTTAAAATAAAGTTTCTTATAGTGAAATAAAGTTTTTTGTTTCATTTTACAGACCGTATAGCCACTAATGCTTTGCTTTTTCATTTCTTTTTTCCTTGAGTTCATGCACATCTGTTTTAGTATATACAATATGTACAAACATCCACACTCTTCTCGCTCATTCAGACAAAACTATACAAGTATGCAAATGTCTCTCGCCAAGTTATTAACCCTTTGTGAATAAAATACTTAGCAATTAATCAATATATTCCCTTTCAAATATTTATTTCCCATTGCCATTTCTACCTTCTCGCTATATACAGAAACTGCCTAGATTTTCATTTTTTGATGAAATAGCCAAAACAAGGAATTTACTGGCCGGAAAGCAGCACCACACTGCCCCCCCCCCCTTTCGGTGGTCTAAATGTCCAGTCAGCTGATTGGCGTGACGTGACTTTTCGGTCGAACAAGAGGTCTGCAGGTTACTAAAATGCTTTACAAATCATTGTTAAGTAACTAAGTGAAAATCTTGCGTGAAGTAAGGCCAGAAAATAAAGTGCCAAATATGAGAAGTGCAATGGCAGTTGATATACTTGAAGGCTCTAGAGAGAGAGAGAGAGAGACAGAGAGAGAGAGAGAGGGGTGGAAAAAAGAAAGACACCATAAAAGGAACTTTTTGCTTGAGCTGCTCCCCCAGTCTCTCTCCCCACCCACCCCGCCCCACCCCATCGCAAATACCCGTTTGCCTTAAAAACACTGACAGCTTTCTGGAAAAACTCTCCTGGGATGTATTTAAAACCAGCCGATCTTAAAAAGTTGCATTAAAGTGTGTTGCAGCCAGAGATTCGGATGAACAACGTAAAGACAGACGTGCAAAAGAAATGGAGGAGGGATGGACCCAGGCAAGGCGGAAGGGGTCGCAGCCTTTCCACGGAGAGTCGCAACGCTTCCGGTCTTGGAGATGATTGACAGGTGCAGGAATAGCATTCGTGGGTAGTGGTGGGGTTTTTGCTTTTTTTGGTATAAGATTTGTACAGTTCCACACGTTGGTACTTTTTGTTGTGTTTTGAAATACAGCCCTATATGACAAGGATAATTAATTGCTTCTTGTTTGAGAGGAGTGAAGCAACTCATGGAAACGCCTTCCGGGTGTCACTTTCCCCCCATGATCCAACCAAAGATTTGAGTTCCGAGATGTCTTGCTGAACAAATTAAAAGTTGTCCATGAAAGTGCAAATGTAATGACTTAAACATTACCGTTAAAATCCCTGCAGCCGAGACTCTCGGTGCTGCAGTCAGTTTCTCTTTTTATTTTTTAAATAATTAAATCATTTTTGTAGTTGTTGCATGTTTCTGCTAAAAACAGAAAATGAAAACAGTCTGAAAAGCAATGTCACATTGCTACGGGATGCTGCCGCCTCTCTCTTCAAGTCCCTTGGCCTTTTTCAATTCTTTCACTCTGAAATGAAGAAGATAGGGGGAAACCATGTGATATTTCTGTTCCCAAACCCCATTGGGGAAAGACGGTCCATTTTCTGATCTTTGTTCATATACTTTGCCCCTAATCACCTCACACTCTCCTGTTTTTTTACTAAGAACTTAACACAAGGAAGTCACGTGAGGACACCTTCCAGGCATCGGCTGCAAAGACGGCAGGTTAACAGAAAAGTGCCTTAGTTCCTAGGCACACGACATGATTCAAAACAGGTTAGCTCAAAGTGTGGGACTCAACCCACTCGGTGGGTCGTGTCCTGAGGCAGAGGTGGGTCATGAGTTGGGCCCATCCGTCTGCCATTGCCTCTGTTTTGGCTCCAAATTGGAACCAAATGGAACCAACCGGAACCCACTTCTGACCCACCTCCTAGTGCTGTTTCCTCATCACTCCGGTCCGGGAACGGCCTCCGCAGGCCTCCAGAAGTGACCCAGAGGTCGCTTCTAGTTTTGCCAACGACTTTTGGTCGCGTTGGGAGGCCTTTCTGAGGCTCGGCCAGAGCAATGAGGGAGCAGTGCCAGGAGATGGGTTGTGGATCAGGTTTGAGAACTGCTGGGCTAGCACAACTTTGCCCCTCCCACCAAACTCCTGCTTCTGGGCCCTGTCTGGGTTTGCAGCACCTCAAGCAGCGGGGAGCCCGTGAAGTGTGTGCCCAGGAGGCAAGTTGCACACTGTGTGGATGTGCCTTTATTGCCAGGCAGCTGAGACACCCTCATTAAACACTTGGTAGTTTAACAGATATCAGCCTGTTGTGTTCAGGGTTACCCCCAGAACAGAGACTGCCAGGCAGCGGGTGGTTTAGCAACTGAGCCTGTGAAAGGAAAGAAGGCTGAAGACAGGACGCAGGCATGCTCAGGGAAGGGGAACTTGCCTTCCACAACCTGTCGCTGCCTTCACACCCAGCATGCTTTCTCTGGCCTCCCTTTGTAGGCCACTGCAGCAAGATGGCACCCTGAGTAGCCTGGAATCCTGAAATTGCAGCTGGCCCAGGCAGGCCCCACCCAGGCTCCACGGTGCATTTGGACAACCTGCCTGTCCTGTCTCCTCCCCCCCCCTCCCCCCGAGCTAAGACCTGGAGGTGTTTAAGGCTGCAATCCTGTGCACACACACCATTGAATTCAGTGAGACTTCTGAGTAGACATGCCTAAGATTGGGCTGTTAGAGGCCATCCTGCAGGCAGCCCTCCAAGAGGGGAGGTGTCATGTGCCCACTGAAGTCTTTGCATGAGTTGTGTTGTCCTCTGCTGGCAGCACAGACCCACTGGCCTAAATCCCACCACCCTTTGCTCAGAAGTGTTGGCTGGCAAGGCCTGCAGTCTCCAATGCGGAGCAGTGACCTTTCCCTTCTTGTGCAACCAGAAGGCCTCCTGCTTGCAAAGCTCTTCCTAGCAAACTGCCCCGGCAAGGGGTCTCCTCCACCTCATCTCAGGGGTAAGAGCCCCCCCCCCTCTGGACACAGCACCTGATGCAGTGGAGGCAATACCAACATTGTACATACTGACTGGTGTGAGGCAGGCTTTCCCATGCAATGCCCATGTCTTCCCCTTGTGCCCCTACTTGCTGCAAGCCTCATGGGACCACCTGATATGGGGCTCTCACTGAGGACATGCACAGTTGGTCCAAGCGGATGGCTTCTTGGCTGGCGCATGCCGAGTCATGCAAGTCTAGGCCAACAGAGTGCGTCTGGTGGGAAGACAAATGCAAGTCATGCTTTGCTGGCGCCATCTGTTGTTGACATGCAATGCCTGTCCTAGTGTTGGGTCAGCCCAGGTGCCCCTCTCTGGAAGACACATGCTGAGTCTTCCAACATTCTGCCTTTGCAGAGTACAGGTACTGTCCATAAAACTATGCAACAACTTTTTTTGACTCTAAAACTCTGCCCAAAGAGAAAAAGCTAAATAAAAAGCCAATGTTTGGCTCACGTAAACGTCAACTGTGCTGCTCGAGGGAGAGGCTGGAGCTTGGGCAGACTACGGTCAATGCTTGCCACATCCTGACACTTAAATTGCTGGGTGTTCCAGAGCAACAGTTCCTAGCATGCGCTGCACTGGGACCGCAGCTACTGCCTGTCTCTTCTGTACCAGCAGGGGGATCTGCTCCTGCAGCTGCCTCCCTGCCCCATGGATGCACCTGATACAGGTAGGCTGCCCAGTTCCACATGATGCAATCAACAGCTTGCAACAAAGTACCGTGGGGACAATGTTATGTGGCTATAGTGTCTTTCAAACATTGTTTGCCAAACTAATGCCTTTTCTTTGAAGTGTTGCCTTTTTAATGACTGTTTATTAGATCAGAGGTTCTCAAACTTCTCCCCTCCCCCCTGTAAGTCTTTGCAGGGAGTGGCTACAGTGGTAGCAGCAGCAGCGCTCCCGGGATTGGGCTGCCGCTGCGCAGACCCCCCAAAAGGGGGGGTGTAACACTCACCTGGTGGTCACGCCGGGCTTCTGGAAGGTGCAGAGAGCCCCCGTGATTCCCTCTGCGGGCCACCCCACAACCCGAAACAGCTCCCTGACACGATCGTGACCGGAAAGCCGGAAGTGGGTCATGATCGTGTCAGGGATCCGTGCGGGGAGGCCCACAGAGCCCCCCCCTGCACTCTCCAGAAGCCCGGTGCAAACACCCAGTGAGTGTTACACCCCCTTTTTTTGATCCTGGAAGTGCCACCACCATCACCGCATGTTGCCACCCCCTTGAGGGGGTAGCAACCATTAATACTGGACTGGGACATCACGACACCCCAGTTGGGAACCTCTGTATTAGAGTAATACATTCTTAGTTAATAGGATAAAGCTGCAAGTATAGAAAGATAAGGCTAAAGGCACCTCTGTGCTGCCACAAGGCCATGCGCATTCACTCGGCATAAGCCCCACCATGTTCAGTTCCTAGCACTACAAGCATCCTACCAGCAGGGAACCTAGAGAGTCAAAGCTGAAACCCAAAAGAAGGGGACACTTGTACAGTGCACCCCCAAAGTAGTGGGTTCCAAAACGTTTGACTGCACACTCACCTGTGAGTAAGAACCATTGAACAAAGTGGGACTTAGAAGCAAGCATGCACAGGCCCGCGCTGTAAGAGACTTGTGGTAGTGAGCGAGATCAAATTTGGTATATGTGTAGGCTGAGATACACAGAATGCTAGAAAAGGCTGATTGAGGGAGGTCTTGGTACATCTTTCCAGCTATTCCAAAATGCTTAAGGCATTTCTGCATCACACAGACAGTGGAAAACTGGCACCAAGCCTACTACTACTGGAAAAATGTGCAACTCTGCCTAGAAATGGAAGGCAAGACACGTGTGCAAAACGGGCAAGGGAGTGCCAGGCTGCACAGACAGGGCACACCAAGAGGCTGTGCAGCTTCCTGGAGAAGGCTGCAATGGTGACACTTCCACCTCCAATGGGCAAAACCTGCTGCACAAAGAACATTGGGTTGGGAGGGCTTGCCTGCTCCCACGTCAGTACCCACTGCAGGCAGTGTTGGGTTTGGGGCTTCCCTTTCAGTAGCAGTCGGGACCACGTGTCTCTGCTTGCAGAAGGAAAGCTTAATTTGCTGGTTACATTATTATTGATGATACATTTATGCTGCTGTGGTCTGTCAATTAGACTAGAGCACGCTAACAGTATAGCTTCTCAGAAATAACACAACCACCCTCCCGTCCCAGGTAGGCGATCCACCTGCAAACAGTGGGGGCTTTCCTTTGCTAATTCAACACACTGCCAAGGAGACTGCATTACGCGTCGAAGCGATGGAGGAAGCAGAAGCCCCGAACAGCCAGTGGTGGCAGCCTTGCGCCAAGTACTCTTCCCCCCCCTGCCCCAAACCCTGATTCCAGATGAGAGTTTGGTGAGCAAATGAGTTGGATCTAGTTAGAATTTTTTTTTTTTTAAGAGTGGACAATGGCTGAGTGAGAAGAAAGCACATGGTAAAGCTGTCTCGCATCACAGCTGACTCCAAAATGCCCAGCCAGGGAAATGCTGGATGATATTGACAATGCAGCCGGGCAGAAAGAGAGACGGGAGAAAGTGGAGGCCCAGGCGGGCTGCAGCGTCAGTTACCTGTTGCTCTTAGAGCAGAAATGGCTGGTGGGTAATTTGGGAAAGGGGGGCTCCTCCCCTTTTCCAGATCTCTCATTTGGGTCGCAAAGCAAAAAGAGAGAGAGGCCCAGTAAGAGAGACAGCCCAGAGCATGAGGCCTGCAATTTAACACACAGATTTGTGCTTCGAAAACATTCAGCTCCTGAAAGAGGCAAACGGAACAAAATTACTTTGGAAACTCGGGTTGCAGCCGCCTCGACGATGCACACCGTGTAGGACATGGGCCTTCCTCATACCTGCTCTCTTGGCTGGGCTATGTCAAGACTACCAGGGGTGGGGTGGGGGTGGGGGGCCAGTGCCTTTTGGGAGCTGGGCTGGAGCAACCCCCTCCCTTGAAGGGGGGCACTTCTTCAGCTTGGCCCCACTCATCCTAGTTAACCTCCTGCTCCCTGTACAGCTCCTAGGTCTTTACTGGGAAACATCTTCTGGGCAGGGATGCCTTGCAGGCCAACCGCCTCACCAGGTCCTCTTGTCTGACTCCCTGGACCAGCGAAACCACCTCCTTGCTCCTCAGCCCGACTGGGCCGGCCAGCCGCCACTCACTCTCCCACTTGCCTTGCCTCCCTGGGGAGCCAGCTCGGCTCGGACCACACAGCCTTTGCGCTTGATGCTGCTCCCCAGCCTAGCAGCTCCCTCCACTGGGAGATGTCCCTGAAGTTGCTTCTGCCTCAGTGCGTGATCACTGCGGCCTTTCAAGGCACAAGCACAGTTGCGAAAACAGACAAGATAAAACCTAAGCCTCCACCCCCCCCCCCACCGCTGGTGAGGCTTTGACTGTTCTCAGAAGAAACCCCAACTGCTGCCGAGGGCAGGGAGACGCAGGCGTTTGGAAGGAGTAAACCGCCTCCTCATTACTTCTGATGGTGGAACCACACTTATCACCAGGGCCTATTGCCAGTTCACAGCCACACGTGGGAAAGACAGCCACCACAGTGTGGCACAGCAGTGGGAGGGCACAGTTTCTTGATATGCACAAGGAAGCGCTCTCTGGCTCTTCCGAGACCTGTGGGGAGCTGGCGGGCTTTATCCTTCCTGGGCAGGGTTTTGTGCAAAGGCCATGAAGCATTTGGCAGCCATAAGACAGGGCCCAAGCGCGACCTCACCACTGCACTGCGCTTAGAGAAGACGCCGTGTTTGCCACACAACACCTGTGTGAATCAACAGCTGCTTTGCTTCCTGTTGGGGGTGGCCCAAGCCTGGGGGCTGGCTGATGGCACAACAGGCAATGAAGCATTTGCAGCAAAGATGACACCCCGCTGTCTCACTTGCAAATTGCCACAGGCCTGTACAGCTGTGGTGGCCCACAAAGCCCCACTCAGAGAGCCCTGGAAAGAGAGGTGGACTCCAATGAGGTTCTGGTTGGTCAAGCCTACACCCGGTGCATGTGTGTGCTCCTCCAGCCCGGGGGGGGGGGGGTTCAGAGCTCAGGGCACTGTTGGACCTGAACTGCAGGGCAGGCAGATGCAGGAGGCCAGACTCCCAGTGCTTGCAGCAGACGCGGTCAGTCATTACAGGGGCTCACAGAAGCCGAGGGCGGCTCTGGTGGTCTGAGGTTCGTCTTACAAACCTCCCTTCAGCTCCACTAGGCTCCCTTTGTAACTGTTCCAGCTGCACACAGCAGCTGTCGCACCCAGTGGCCCAGTGCTGGGCCTCCAAACTCTGAATGCGGGAAGCCACCTGGCTGCCTACCAAGCCAAACCATGACGGGTCCGTCTCGGTCAGTCTTGTCCACACTGACTGGCAGCGGCTTGCTGTGGCCTCAGGCAGAGACTTCTCTGCTCTACCTGGAGATGCTGCTGGGGGTTGAACTGGAGACCTTCATGCAAGGAGGTCCCAGGGGCTGAACTGGAGCTTTTCACTTTCCAAAACAGCCGGACAGAGGCTGTGCACATTACTACGCAATATGCATGGGAAGAGCATGTATTAAACATGTCAACATGGGACGAAGAACATTCAGGGAATGTGTGTGCTGGCACGTGCAGGGATCCACAGCCTTGTGCATGTGTGGGGGTGGGGGGGGGAGAGCAGCAGCAGCAGCCCCTTCGCCTTGTTGACATCAAAGCAGCTGGTGGCCAAGATGGCTGGGAGCCAAAGGTGGGGCTTGCAGTGCCTGGAGCTGCACTAGGCAGAGGTGGAGTGACTTGGCCTGAGCCATGCTACGAACAAGGACCCACAGTCTCAGCATGCAAATACCCAGTTCTCTCAGACAGGGTACCCCCCCCCCAGCTTTGCAGTGGGTGCTCAGCCCCCATTGGCCGCAGCATTTGGTGTTCCCGGTGCCCTCATCAGGCAGTGGCTCTCTCTCTCCAAACTGGGTTTGGGAAAGGAAGCCAGGCGGGTGGGCAGGTCCTGCAGAGCTTTCCCAAATTCACTTAGGCTGCAGACTTTTCCCAACTGTGGTTCCTCGACAGCACGCCTAAAAAAATGGCTGTGACAAACGCATGTAGCCTACACCGTTTGCTGCCAGGGGAGCGGGGTCTGGCTGGCATTCCTGGAGCACATGCTCTGTCGTAAACTCCAGCGTGCAACCACATGATGTGCAAAAAAGACCAGTGACGCGATAGCATCAACAGTCCTCCTCCACATCATCAAAAGACCCTCGCAAAATAAAATAGCCATGAGCAGAGGCAGACAAAGGCTGGGATCTCCCATGTATGGGAGCTCTTTTGGCATGAATGAGCCGGCTCCAAGAAGCCCAGGACTCATCCGGACGCATGCCAGCCCACAAGAAATGCCTTCCACCAATGCTCAGCTGTCTGCACAGCATCGCTTTGATGGCTCCTGTCTGGACACGGCTGCATTCCCTCCTTCCCAGTTGCCTGTTGATGGGGATCTTGGAGGTCATCTAGTCCAACCCCCTGCTCAGCAACACCACCTTCTTTCTTAGGCCCTGCTCTCCTTCTGCCAGCCTAGCAAATTCTCCCTCCACCTCCTCTTCACGCTTGCCTCTCCCCGTAGCTCCCACCCGCTTTGTGGGTCTACCATCACGGAGAGCCTTCCAAGCGGCACTCCAGGCTGCCCCACAGACCCAACCTGGAAGCTGCTTGTCAGACTGCTGATACCGGGGGCTCAGCTGCTGCTCGGATTGGTGCCACATGGAATAATCTACATTGCTCAGCAGCAGGAAGCAGCAGGCAAGCCCGTGGTGGTGGGGATTTCCCTGTGCACAGAGTCCAAGACTGCCTCAGGAAGACTCTCAGAGGCTGCTTCTCCACAACACTCAAGCAGGGACTTGCAGAAGTATAAAACACCACCCCTCCACCTGGAGAAGGATGAAGGGAAGATGGCCCCGGCCCTTGGTTTCACAGGCATGTTACGTTTCTATCCTGCTGCCTTCCTTCTGTGCTGGAACTCAAGGCAGTGCATTTGGGTGTGGGGGTGTGTGCGCGCTGGGTGGTGATGTTTCCAGGTGGTCTCCTAGCCATGGCAGCCCATGACTGGCCCTCGTCCTGCTCAGCTTGTGCCTCGGGTGCCATCAGACCAATGCGCCCCATCAAGGGGGAAGAACAAAGCCACTCAAAAAGGGGAAGAGCAACAGTCAAGAAATGACCCAATCAGCTTCCAGCCCCCCTTTGCCTCCCCCCCCAGCTCAACAGCACACAAAGCTGTTTACAGAAGAAGGAAAAAACCCCAACAGTTCCCGAGAGTCAAGAGCACTGTAATTGACCCCCCCCATCTGCAAGTGGGGCAGAAAGACAAACACACAGGCGTGCTTGTTACGGTGTCCCCTCGCCCCCAGACCCATTCCCGACGTGCCTGCAGTGCCTACTTGCCAGGGCACCCCCCCTCCTACTGTGGTGCAGGTCTTACTAAAACATTACACTAACGCTATGCCCTCCGCAAGGGAACAGCCACCTGCAACAATCTGGCTTTTGTTGTCGCACCAGTCTAAAAGCTGTATCAGACCGCAGCAGGCGTCTCGCATCGTCGCATCCCGGAGTAGATTTTGATTGGTTTGAGGCATTGCTCCATGTCCCACCCCCACAACACCGAACGTGGCCTCTCATTGGTCGAAGGTCGTTCTGGTGCGTTCCAAGTTGAATAAATTGAGCTTCAGCCAATGAGAGGCTGTGTTTGGCGTTGTGGGGGCAGGACGCGGAGCAATGCCTCGGGCCAATCCGAATCTACTCGGGACGCGACGAAGCAAGACGCCTGCGGTGTGAGGCCAGCTTAACTGCTGCTGCTTCCTCAAAGGAACTTGGAGTTTTGAGGTGGCACTGAGAAATCCATGGGCCCCTTCACAGGACCAGGGTGCCCTGGGAGCAGTGGCGTCTCTGGAGGTGGGGCAAAAAGCTAAGTTCCGCATTGCACTGACCTCCATTACTCACCGGTACGAGGCGGCCCCGTGAGTAACGGTGGTCAGCGCGGTGCAGAACTTAGCATTCCGCCCCACCTCCAGCGACGCCACTGCCTGGGAGGAGGGCATGGCTGTTCAACCAGCTTTCACCTGTGCTGATGTTGCACAGCTGCCATGATGAGAAGAGACATGGCAGAACGATGGCTCCCCGGATGCCTCTGCAAAGCGTCTAGAGGGTGCTGCTTGGCGTCTTGTGTGTGCACGCCAAAAGCCACGAATATGCCAGAGGGTGGGGTGGGGGTACTGGATCACACCCAGTTGGTAGGATGCTCTGTGGAGCTACTGATTCTTTGTTCTTGCCTCTTACACCGGCTCCTCAGGGTGTCGCCAATGATGAGGGGCACACCTGAGACGGGACACATCCCAGCTCTGGGAAGATGCTTGGTGGTGCCCAAGAATAAGAGCACCAGCCAGCCAGCTCTTTCCATGGGCCATGCCAGGTGAGGCACTGAGCCAGCCCCCCCCCCTCCATACTGCAATAGTAACTGGGTCTGAACAACGGTGCAACCGCCACAGGAAAACCAGTCCCCCCAGTTAGCCCCCCCCGCCTTCCTAGTGAGGGCTTGCTACTCACTCTCTTCGGCCCACGTTCACTCTGCAAAGAGCACCTACAGCAGAGAGTGTGCGAGAGGGGGCAGAGGCGGACCTGGAGGGAGCACCTCCCCCTGGCACTCAGGCTCCCTGCGGTCAGTGGCTTGAGCTCAATCTGGACATACATTTGGGCAAGTGGTCCTGCCAGGCTCCAGGGACGCGAGCAGGACTGGCTAACCACCATCATGCACGGGCCGGTGACGCATGCCCCAGTTCCCTTTCGGACTCCGAAAGCTGAACACCCACGCAGCCAGTTGGCGTCCACTCGCCCAGCTGGCTCCCAGCCCCGGAGTCCTGAGAGCAGGGGCTGCCTAGACCGACAGGTGGGAGTGCTCCCTGTGATCCTGCAGCCACAGAGGGGGAAGAAACCGGATGAACCCCGAACAAACACTGTGTATGGGGGGAGACAAGAGCAGGTGCTGCCCAGAGTCAGTCGGGGGAAGCAGTCCAAGATCCCTGACCCCTGCATTTCTCAGCATGCCTCATGATGGATGGAGAGGATTTCCCCCCGTCCCGTCCCTGCTTCATGCACCTCTTCACAGCGGCAGTGTTAGTAACCGCAACAGAGTTAGTGGACGGGCCACTCTGCTCGGAGAGAACTCAATGGATGCGAGGCTGGTTGGCATCATCTCAGCTGCAGCCCATGCAAGCAAGCAGAAAGCAAGAGTGGAGATATATATATATAGAGACATATATAGATATATTTCAAATGGAAGAGAAACGGGCCGGCAGGCAGCTAAACTCACCCTTTTGTACCGCCTATGGTCCACCAGAGGGCTTCAGATGAGCAAAAGGATAGCAAAGAGCTATTAGCATACAGACGGCAACAGAGAGACCTCATCAACAGCTTCAGGTTAAGGCAGACAGGCAGGTGGCTGGCTGGCAACCCCCCCCTTGCAGGTACCACCCTTGGGGGAGGGAGGCCTGACCTCCAACTGTTATGAGAGACCAGAGCAGGGTCCTGCAGTTCAGAGGACAAGTGTGCAATTGACACCGGCTACTGTCCCTAGAAGGGCAATCTTTTCCTTTAATAACTGTGGCCCCAGGGACGTGCTGGGCTGCCAGCTGCTCTACAGAACTCAACCAATCACAAATCGACCCCAGTCAAAAGGCCAGGAGCTACACCGGTCCATGCAAAGCACTGTCAGGTCTCATTCATGCCAGACACGTGGGTGGCGCTTCCGACATACACGCCTGGCACGAGAAACAAGCAGTGCCTCATGTTCCATGTGCAGGACGTCAGGAGGAGACACAACCGCAAAGGTGACACCGTCTCCACAGGGTCAGATGCGTGGCCTGCTTGTCACCTGGTCCAGCACAGCCCTCCAACCTTTCAGGGTGCTGCCAGGCTGCAAGCAAACGGGGTACTTGTACTCTAGGCGGCCAGTGCAGGCCACAGAGGCCACCCCGACCCTACCAGCATGGGGGATGTCACTGCTCTACCTCCCTCCCAAGGGAGAGAACCTGCCACATTCACACACACACACACACACACACACACACACACACACACACACACACACACACACACACACACACGCCACAAAGGCCCACTGCAAGCGCAACGCTACCACCGACAAGACAGAATGCCACCAGCAAGTGGATTGGGAAGATCCAGAAGACATGACTGGAGTTGGGTTTCCCAGAAACTGCCACCCAAGTCCCCCATCAAAGGCTCCCGAGCCCACTTGGCAGGCATGGTGTAAGAGGCAGGTCTGTTTATGGATTGTTGTTGTTGTTCAGTTGTTCAGTCGTTAAGTCGTGTCCGACCCTTCGTGATCCCATGAACCATATCCCGCCAGGCCTTCCTGTCCTCCACTATCTTCCTGCGTTCGCTCATTTTCATGTTCGTTGCATCGGTGATGCTGTCTAACCATCTCATCCTTTGCCTTCCCTTCTCCTTTTGCCTTCAATTTTTCCCAGCATCAGAGTCTTCTCCAGAGAGTCCTCTCTTCGCATTAGGTGGCCAAAATATTTGAGTTTCAGCCTTAGTACCTGTCCTTCCAGGGAACAGTCAGGGTTGATTTCATTTAGGATTGACTAATTTGATCTCCTAGCAGTCCAAGGGACTCTCAGGAGTCTTCTCCAGCACCACAGTTCAAAAGCATCTATTCTTCGGCGCTCAGCCTTCCTTATGGTCCAACTCTCGCAACCATACATTATGGATTGTAACTGGCTAAATAAACTACAGGGACAAGTCTCACAAGGGGGGGGGGAGAGTCAGCAGTGGGGGTCCCCAGAGAAGGAGCGTCTTGAGACTAGTGCTTTTTAAACCAGCTGACAGATTATCTGGGTATTAGGGCAAGCAGTGAGTGACGTGGCCAAAATGGTGGCTTAAACCACATTAGCCAGGATGGCAAAAGCACAGGCAGGCTGCAAAGAGCTCCAGAAGGACTTCTCCCAGTGGGGCGAAGGGGCAGTCAAATGGCAAGTGTGGCACAGCATCAATAAGTGTCAAGTGAAGCACAGCGGAGCAAAACACCCCACTTCAGATACATGCTAACGGGGGCTGAGCTGGGCTATATTGGGGTCCTGGTGGATATTAGCCCAACTAATTAGCACATGTGGTGGGGGGGAGTTTGAAAAGGCAAACTCAGGGGGAGGAACTGTTAAAGAACAGGCTGGAGGGAAAACTGACAGTATCATAAAGCTTTTATATATAAATCTATGAAGTGACCGTATGTGAAATACGTATGTCAGCCCATCTGAAAAGGGGATCGTTTTAGCTGGAAACAGTGCAGAAAAGATTAATGGTGTGGAGTGGCCTTAAGACGAGGACAGGCACACACATTGGAGACATTTTAAGTCACAGGGTGCGAGGGAGAATTTACTCCCTCCCCCAGGATACTAGAACCCCTTCAAATTGTCTAGCAGCAAATTCAGGACAGACCAGAACAAGGGCTGCTTCACACAACACATCTTTAAAAACCATATCCTCCCAAGCTCACAGGTGTGTACACATTTAACTCCAGATGTGTATATACACCCTTGAGTAAAAATGCATTAAGTGAATTGTGGAATTCACTGCCACAAGATGTGGCCATGGCCACCAGCTCAGAGGGCTTTAAAAATAAATTGGGCAAATCCCTTTGCACAATCCTTTTCTCCTCCCCAAGCAGCCAATGTGACTTCCGTCCTACAAAACGAAATCCACCGAGGGGGAACGGAAGCAGTTGCGAATGGAAGGATCTCTCTTTGGCTCCGTGCGTACGTGAAGAAGCGACCGGAAGCGGAATGTCCCATTCATTCCCGCTACAAGGAAGTGACCGATCCAGAGCTGCTATTTGGAATGGAATAAAGGCTGTGGTTCTGGGCATGCTTACAAGAGTCACCACCTTTGAATTCTGTGGAACTTACTTGTGAGTAAGCATGCACAGGAGCACTCCAGCCACAACTATTTTTAGTCAGATCAGGGCCTAAGTCTCTAGGACACCCCCTTCTAGCTCTCCCCACACGAACCTGCATGGAGGTTCAACCTTCAAATGTGTCCCCCACTCACTCCACCCCTGCAGTCAAGTGCCTCAAGTTCCTTCCAAGAAAACACTTCTCCATTCCACCATCTGTTTCATCCTCACGCTAAGCACTTTCATCTTCTTGGCCCTAATCCTGAAATCGTTTGCAGCCCAAGAGAGCCACTTCAGTGGAAAATGTGGACCTTATGCACGTGAGGTAGCTGAGGGCTGCCAGACAAGTGCTCTGCAAGGGACGGGTGCACCCCCCCCCCCACAGAGCTTCAAAGTGGCTCCCCCTTCACTCAGTCATTTGCATGGCAAATGCCTCTGCACCTCCACCCCCTCTGTCTGCAGGCCAATCAGACCCATTCACAGCAATGTGCAAGGAAGGGTTAAAGGCGACCTCAGCTTCACAGGTGAATGTGGAGGCAAACAGAGGTTGGGCGAGAGTGCCCAGGTCAAGGGGGCACCCTGACTTGTATCCTCTCAAACACACTCGCTTCCTCTCCTTCACTAAAGCAGAGCAAAGTGGTTATCCAAACCCGCAAGTGTTCCTCAGCAAGAGGAAGGCCGGAGACCCAGTCCACAGAGCCCAGCAAGAGAGGCCAACTCACCTAAAACCCGTCACCTCCCTGCCAGGGTTTTGCACAGCTTCAGACACCTGGCCTGGAGTGCTCATCTCTCAGCCACTGCTTTACAGACCCAGGATCCCCCTGGCCCTCAGCAGGGGACCCCATTTTCATCTGGTCCCTCTTTCTGCTTCTCCACCCCATGCCCTAGAGGCCTGGGAATGGAGCTGCCTATGCCGAGTCAGACCACCCCTTAGCCCAGGACGACCGTCTAATTTTGGGCAGAGAGGGGTCTGCCCAGCCCAGCCACCTCACATCCTTTTGTAACCAGAGATGCTGCCAAAGGCTCTCCCCCATATGGAATGATGGGCTTGATTGGACCGAGGCCCAGCTAACCCAGTACTCAGCTTCCAACAGTGGGTAGCAAGCAGCAACTCCGCTCCATCATTCTCTCAGAAGGACCCAAGAGGTGCGACAGGTGCAACTCACTTCCCCTGGTTGAAGAGCCGTGGGCCAGGTGATGAGCGACTGCATATTTATGGTTCTGCCTCCAGACACAGGAGAAGATGCATTTGCCAATGACGGCCCACCAGATCTCACCAAGTCACAGCCTCTCCAAAAACGGCAGGCTTCCTCACAGGCTACAGCACCCTGGCCCGGACATCTTGCCCCACTGCTAACATTTTGCTGGGACAGAAGTGGCTGGAAAGCACCCAAACTTTCTGTCCTGGAATTTCTAGCATGTCAGGAAACGCCAGCTGCGCTGGGTGGCTACTGGCTAGCGCTGCAACATCACCAGAACACCTACCCTTTGCAACAAACTGCCGGAACAGTTTTCTATGTTTTTTTTCATGTTCATGAATTTTGTTTTGATAATGCTGTATATTCCTAAAAATGCACATATGCCACTAAAAAAATATATCAAATTACGTACATTAAAAGGCCGGCAGCCTGCCTGAAGCACAAGGGAAGAAGACTGAGGACAGATCCAGCAGTCAACTCGCGAAGTTGTAAAGTTTCTCCTCCTTGCGACGGCTGTTGAGAGCACCGTGTCTGTCGTTCACCCTTGCCCAGCCAGCAAGAGGAAGGCAGGAGCAACAGCTTCCCTAAGCCCAGGGCTGTGTGCTTCACACCCTGCACTGCCAACTCTCCTGGAAGCCAAGTGCCTGAACGTGGCACCTGGGTGGAACCACTCACAGCCACCCTTGTGAAGACAGCTGCTGCTCTCCAAGTCTCGTGACTGGGAACTCCCTCAAGTGCCACAGGGAGCCTGAACGCCGGCAATGTCTTACCTGTGGCGGCAGCGTCGTAAGAACCGCATGATCTTGCGAGCAGCTTGGTCCTGCTTCTTGGTGAGCAGGCTGCTTCTGTTCAGAGAGAGAAGAGAGTTTCAGGGTGCAAAAGGCAACGCGGCAGCTGGCAGAGCCGAGACCGAATATTTGAGCAGCTTCCAAAACGTACAGGTGACCCCCCCCTTTGCTGCAAGAGGCTATAGTGGAGAGGTGATTGCAGTGCCTCTCCAGGGGGACCCCCCACATTCCTAGCCTAGCGCTACAGGGATCGGCGTGGCAATCACAGGTACAAAACAGAACTGAAGCCAAATTCTGGTCAAGCACGTCAGCAGTGCTGGGGACGATCAGGATGGGTCTATCTATCCGCTTTGCCACAGTGCACAGCCAGCGGCCTCAAAGGACGCCCAGAGAAAGGGCTGGATGGCCACAGACCACCGCTGCAGCCCGCCAGCCACTGGCACTCAGCTACCCACCATCACCAGGGCCTTTGCAAGTACAAGGCAACCACGCCATTTGGATCCCAGCCTTTCCCCTTTTATTGAGTGCTGCCCTCCTCCTACCATGGCCATTGTTTGCATGGGCCCCCAAGGCAGGACTGGGCTGGAGCCCCTCCTGAGATTGGCCAGGGCTGGCTGAACCCACAGGCACTAGAGAGGGCGCTTGTCATCAAGGCCACGGACTTGAGGAGGGAGAGGGAGAGTGCAGTCCATTCCCTGGGACTCGGGCACACCCTGCCAAGCCTTGCTCACTGTGCCTTGGGAAAAGCTCACGTGTGGAGAGGCGGGAGGAGCATGTGGTGGCCAAACCCTTGCCAGTGAGCTGCTACTTTTTCTACCAGGTTAGAATATTGGTCACAACCCAACAGTGGTTTTTCAGCACAGCAGAGATCCTTTCCGAGCCCGGCTTTGCCTGCCCTCCCCCCACATGGAGAGCTGCCTCCACCCCAACCACTTGGCCCTCCAACGTGTGCACTCAGCAGGCAGGCACACCTGAGCTTCTGTTGCACCAGAGCAGCTGTCCTGCGACTTTGCCTCCTCTTGCCACATTCCCTGTAGCTGCGGTAGAACTGCTGGATCAACACTGCGGCTCTCCTGCTCTGCTGGAACTTCTTCTGCTCGTAGTAGCTGCGGAATTTGCTCTGAATGAGGATGGCCGCTTGGATCATCTTTCTATAAAGTGCATACTGTGAGGAGAGACCAGAGAGAGAGAGAGAGAGAAGAGAGAGAGAGAGAGAGACACTGAAGCCTTTCAGGAGCCAACAGTTTTCCTGCAGCCAAGAGCTCCCCGCCACTCGGGGCACCCTGGGGACGATCCAAAGAAGGGTGCAGGAACACAGCAGAGCAAGAATGGGAAGAGGACGTGTTTTGCCTTGGCTGAAAGGGCTGGGGGAGAGGAGGGGGGACAATATCTTCCTTTGCGCTTGCATGTTCCCTGGCCCCCCTTCTTTCCCCCCTCCACCTGAGGGCTGGTCCACACATGCATCTCCCTCCTGGGATGACTGGCAGCTGTGGTCTGTGCATACTAGATATGTTTGAAGTGATGGGGGTGTGTGTCTCCCTGTGGCGTTAGAGCTGTTGTGATGGTCCATTCGCATGTGCAGGTCACCGAGAGAGGCACACAGGTATGTGTGGACCAGGTCAATACATCACAAATGGAAAGGCACCCTGCATCAAAATGGGGATTTCTAGATGCACCAATATTTTCTAGTTTTCTAGTTAAGAGTTTTGTTTTCTTCCTATGAACTAAAACATTCCAGGAATTTTTCTGTAGAGGGAAGAGTTTATCCTCCAAATGTTTCTGCCTTAAGGGGCCTTGATGGTTGCTTTTTATTTTAGTGAACGATTCTGAGAAAAAGAGGGTGGAACAGTGCCCAAATTTCACTGTAATATGTAATAAGGCAGGCAAAGGGAAAAAAAAAGCAGGATTTGGTCATTGGCAAAGATGCAGCCTGGCTAAAAAAAATTGTAAAGACCCACATTTAAAGGGGTGGGCAGCAAGGGGAGATTTGTGTGGCTGAGTTACCAAGAGTCAGGGTAGAGGGCCTCCCTCATCCTGGGAACAGTGGCGTGTCAGAAACTGGTCTGTGTACAACTAGCAACCCGATCCATAAAAGAGGCGAACGCTTCTGCTTCAATCAAGCTGATGTGTCTGTCTTGTTGTTTGGGACAAGGTAGGGGGGAAGGGAAGAGCAGTTCCTGGCAGAAGAATGGGACAAGAGAATGCTCTGCTGGAGACCAATGGGGCTGGTGAGTCTCAGGGTGCAACCTCCACCTGGAAGTTGGGACTGCAGGCATGGTGCATCTTGTAGCACATCATAAAGAATAAAGGGGAAAAAAGGGAAAACAGCAGGCAGGATCCTTTCCTACTAGTCAGGAAGAAGGACCCTTGCTCCCACCTCTCTGCATCCTGGCCAATAAGTGCAACAGTACTGGGCTAAGTGACAAGTCCTGGGCCCATTGAAAACATGCTATTTCCATTCACTTGCACAGTTTAGTAATGTTCGAGCTAAATGTCCTGGATCTCTGGAACTGGAGTGCCTAGTGTGTGGAGGCCCCTCCTCACAACACGCCTGGCCGACAGGCCTGCGGAGCCACAGTATGAAAAGCAAGGCAGCGCATCTGGCATGCAGTCTCCACCTGTTCCGCCTGCTTTGTAGCAAAACACAAAGACCTCCCTGGCTTGCAATGGACATGAGAAGCTCGTGAGCCCAAACGGGTGCATTCATTCATTACCTTCAAGGCTATCCAAGTAAGCTTAGGGGGAAAAACAGAAAATACAAGATTAAGGTACAGTGCTTGGCCAGTCAAGTCGTCGTCAGCACAGAGCCAGGGCTGGCCGCTCCCCTGGCGGGTCTCACGGGGATGCTCCAAAAGCAAGTGGGCCCCGGAGGCCTCGGCCAGCCGCCTTTAGTGTCGCCAGCGACAACAGCAGCAAATCCTCAGGGGGCCTCTGCTGTGAATGGAAGCCGCCAGCCCCCCCCCCCCCGCCCACAAGCCAGGCCTTGGCAGCCTGGCCAGTTTGTGCAGTGGGGCGAAGCGCGACCTTCGTTCCCAGACAATCTCTTCCTCCGTGACTGAGAACTCAGGCCCCTAAGAGCACCGCAGGGGCTGTGGACTAGATGGAAAATGCTGGGGATGAAGGACACCACCAGCCGCGTGGTTCTTCACAGTGAGAGTCTGCCATTCAGCACCCCAAAGACTCTCACGGCAGCCCACAGTTCATGTCAAATACAATGGCAAAACTCCCCAAGCAAGGTGGCTACTGGGATTTGCAGATGAACCAGCAGGCCCACCACCTCCCCACCTCTTCCCTCCTGGTAGCTCCCTGGCAAAGATCTCTGGCTGCCTAGAGGTAGGAGCCAAGGCTTCCTGGCATGCAGCAGGGCTTCCAAAGGCTGTCTGCAGAACCCAGCTGGCGTGCTGTCCTACAAGCCCCCCCCAACAGGCGACCCTTGGGAGCAGCCTCTGATGCAGCATGAGGACTGTCCATTGGAAAAGGAAGTCTGTCTATGGAAAAAAAAGTCCCTGCATGAAGAAATCAAGCATGTCAGGAAGGAGGCTTGGTTGGAACTTCCTCCTTGATATCTGGCTTTCTACGTGCCCAAGCTTAAACAGAACAGTATAGGGAAGCATTCAGTCATGTGATCGATCCCCCCACCCACCACAAGCTGAGCGGATTGTCCAGAGGGCCCCTTGCTCTGGGCCACATGCAATGTTCCACAAAAGCCGTGAAAATGACCCAGATTGCTTCTCTCATAGCTTCCGGGTCTTCAGCGAAGGGCAGCAAGGTGGTGGTGGTGGTGGGGGAGAGCCAAGCGGATGTTTAAATCAGGCACGCTGTCTCTGCCGTTCAATTTTGGAGAGGTCTAATGTGGCCATCCGTGGAATACAAAGAGGCTGAGTGGAGCACCTGCACTGCCCTCAAGAGGGCCCACTCCGAACGGTGCAAGGGAGAGAACCATCACCGGTCCAGTTCCGCCAGAGAGACACTCAGCCTGGGCAGTCTCCCCAGGCCCCTTGGCGGTGCATGTGCAAAGTGCCCCTTGGCTCACCTGTTTGTATTTTCGGTAGCAACGCTGAATGACAGCCGCAGCCACTTCCTGTTGCTCCCGGAGGGGACGTCCCTGCAAGGGAAGGACAGAAGTGTATGAGAGAGGTCACGGACGGAGTGGTGGAGCACCATTTTGGACGTCTGCCTCACGTTCATTGCAATGTGGAGTTCTCTTTTTAACTGTTTACATTTTGCATTTCCACGTCAAGGAAGCTCCAGTTTGAGCTAAGAGCACTTACAGTCGAAACACCACGACAGAGAGGCTGAACGAGGTGGCCAAGCAAGCCGTCCCACCGTGGACTGAGTGGTCAAAAAGGGGTGTGGAGGCAACCGACTAAGGAGGCACAGTTGACAGAAGTGGAGATTTTGCCGTGGGTCAGCAGTGGCCCCAATCCGTGGCAGCTGGCAGAATACAGCGGCTGAGGGGTTGACCCCCAGCTGGCAGATCTCTCCTTGCTCTCCTCTCACCTTGTATTTCCTGAAGACTGTCCGGACAAGCTTGGCGGCTTCGTAGAGCTCTCTCTGCTCGTGGTCGGAGAGCGTCAGCTGTGCAAACTCATTTTCGACCTTCTCGCTGGTGGAGGCGCTTAGGAATTCCGACCAGTCCGTTGCCGAAGGGAGGCTGGGCTTCTCAAAAGCCGCTTCGTTGACTGGAGAGCTTGCAGGACTCAGGCTGGTGTTGGAGGAGGGGGTCAGGGGTCCACTATACAGACTTCTGCAACAAGAGGCAAGGAGGGAGAGGGTCACCCCTCAAGTATGCAATTCCACCATGGCCACTCTTGCGGCATTTACAGGCTGCCCTTCTGCCCCATTTAAGGGGTCATCAAGGCATCTAATAATATCCATAAATAAAATAAAATATCACACAACAGAACCACCACCACGAAAAGCACAGCGGGCAAAATAACCAAAAATGATACTTAGGAAAAGGCCAAACAGAACCGAGAAGTTTGTAGGGACTAGTTGAGCCTCGCAGGGAAGGGACTTTCACAATTGGGGAGCTACCCCCCAAAAGGCCTTTCCCGTGTTCCCCACCGGTGGCACTTCCTTGAGCGGCAGGACATGGAGCAGAGCCAATTTTAGTATATGTGCTGCCAAAGCACATGGAGCAGGGCCCCCCGGGTCCGGGCTGCTTGCCATGGGGAAAAGGTAGTAAGCTTCTATGGGGTATGGGTCAGGGAAGACAATGTGGACTAGCAGTCAACATAACCCTCGGCCCCGAATCATCACAGACCTTATCTGAGCAGCACTTGGTAAATGATCAACATCCGCGAGGTAACTGGCCAGCCAGCTCATCGAGGTGCTAATGGCGGCGCTTTCCGTCCTCTCAGCCAGCGGCGTCTCCACGGGCACAAAATTTTCCCGCTTGATCCTCTCTGGCGTGGCTTCGATGATGTGCTCCGCCAGAGTCATCATGGTCACCTGCAAGGAGGGAAGGCAGTTCTGTGGGGACGCGTCTCTCTGCAGGGGAAGAAAGGCTACAGCCGCTGACATCTCCTCTTTCCCCCCTAGCTATATCCAGTTGAGGTCTGGAGAGGCAGAAGGTGGGGGCAGCAACAGCTGGTGGGGGCTGCAAAAGCAGAGGCTCCAAGTTGCTCAGACCAGGGAGGATGCCTGAGCAGAAGCTCTTTGCAACATGAAAACATGTGCAGCACTTCTGCACATGATACCAGAGGCAGGGCCAGCTCACCCACGAGGCCAAGGGAGCTGGGCACCTGCCTCTGTCAGCTCACTCACCTCCAGAACAGAAGTGGAAGTGTGGAGGAGAGGAGAGACTCCGACACTCTAGCCCAGCACTGGCCTCTCCTCCACACTTCCTCTTCTGTTCTGCCCCCCTCTTCCTGTTCCAATCCAGGGAGCACAAGTAGCCGAGGAGGAGCACATCACCAAATAAGGGTGCAGGCAGCATTCACAGCCCAGCCCCTTTCTTAATGCTGGGTGAAATTCTAGTTAAGCTAAATGAAATGACCAAATTTCTTGCAAAAGCTATATAGAATCAAATTTCCAAGGTTGTAGAGCAGAACTGTAACTGTTTGGGGTTTGCTGTCCTCGTGGCAACATATGAAATATTATGAAGTGCACATTCATGAAGGATCTATTCAGTGGCTTTCACCATGTTTGTCCGCGCTTAACTCTTTATGGCTTCCGTCCTAAATGCACTGACTTGGACATAAATCCCTTTGAAACCAGTGGGACTTAATCCAAGTAAACATGAGGAGGAGGAGCAGGCTGTCAGTTCTAGCACTTTTGCTAGAACAAGTGGAAACAAGAACAAGACGAAGGTTGAAAGAAGTTGTTGTTGTTCAGTCGTTAAGTCGTGTCCGACCCTTCGTGATCCCATGATCCATATCCCGCCAGGCCTTCCTGTCCTCCACTATCTTCCTGAGTTCGCTCATTTTCATGTTCGTTGCATCGGTGATGCTGTCTAACCATCTCATCCTTTGCCTTCCCCTTCTCCTTTTGCCTTCAATCTTTCCCAGCATCAGAGTCTTCTCCAGAGAGTCCTCTCTTCGCATTAGGTGGCCAAAATATTTGAGTTTCAGCCTTAGTACCTGTCCTTCCAGGGAACAGTCAGGCTTGATTTCATTTAGAAAGAAGTAAAAAATATAAAAGAATGAAGCGTCTGCTGAAAATGACGCTCAGCTCAAAGAGCTCGGCAAAACTCCGACTTATCCTTGGAGAGGCAGAGCAGGACTGGGGGCCGAGATGCTCTCCCACTGGGACAAGTCCAGATCTGCAATCCGGCTCTGCCTCATGGAGTAGGAGGGGCATACCCAAGAGTATTGAATGCCCCCTTCCTCCTTCCAGAGAATGTGTCCAATTTTAACAGGGAGAAGAACATGCCTCCCAGGGAAAACCTGACCTAGACCGTTCAGTGCCATGTGGCTGCCATGCACAGGCTGTGTGGGGGTCACCCCACGTGGCAATTTTCCCCACTTGGTGCGCTGCTTGTGGTGTGGAGAAAATGCCCTCCACCTGCATAGCAAGCAAGGGGCAGTCTCCACACCTCTAGGGCGTGCACTGTCTCCCCCCAGCAACGCACATACCTGCAGATCGTCCACGTGATGCAAGCAGTCCTCACTTTCCGCGCTGTCCCGGAAGGAGAGCAGCTCTGTGTCCCCCATCTCCCGATCCGCCATCATCAGCACACTCATCTGATCCCGCTGATGCAGCTGCTGAGCCCCCGAGTCTTTCCCCAGAACCAGCCCCTTTGGGCTGCCTGACACCTGCACTGCGGACACACCGATGTACGCTTCCTTCGGGCTCCACTTGGACCCTGGCTGCCCACCAGAGCCGCGGTACCCGGCCAAGTCTGAGACAAGCTCCCGGGCATAGTCCCGCACCACATGCCGGGGGCTGATTGTCTCGGGGAGGGCTTGCTTGGTGCCAGGGCTTGGCTTGCGGACACTTGGCTGCTCCAAGCTCAGGGCGGTGGAAAGGAGCTTCTCCTGCCGAGCAGAGTAGTCGGGGTTCAGTTTGTGTTTTTTGGGTGCTGGGTAATCCTTCTGGCTCTCGCTGCTGTAGTAATTGGAGGGCTCCGACCGAGGCCGCCTCAACTCTGGAAGCAAAGAGGGCAGAGGTTGGGGCTGAATTGTTTTTGCTCGGCAAACACAGCTCCTCCTACAACATCCCTCCTTCCACAGAGAAGGGCTCTGTAGGCCTTGCTGTCAGGTGCCAGGGAATGGCAAGCAGCTTTTGTAGAGGGCCTTTGTATTGCAAGGGGTCCTGGCGGGAGGGGAGGTCCATAGCCAGCCATGGAGAAAATGGGGGGGGGTGGCCGCCATGGAGGGGGGGGACGCTCTTTCTGGGGAGGACAGTGAAGGCCCGTAGCAAAACACACCTGTATTGAAGTTGGAGATCACGGTGACTCCCTTTTGGGGCTCCTGAGAGCTGAGCACCTCGCTGTGCCACTGGGCAATCCAGTTCTCGCTGCTGGGCTCCTCGCGCGAAGGGCAGGGGATCCGGGGAGGTTGCCTGAGTTGGGCTTGCTCTTCACGCTGCAGCTGCTCCAGGCACTCGGCCAGTTTCACGTGGCCCCGGGAGCGGGCGATGGCCAAGGGCAGTCTCCCCAGGGAGTCGGGGATGGAGATGGCCCGGCGGTCCCACTTGTACAAGACCACAGCCGCATCCAGGTGGCCCAGAGCGCACGCCCACATCTGGAAGAGAGGAAAGGGTCACATCTCCTGGGGCCACAGCTGGGCAGCAGAACTGAACCCAAAACCAACATTTGACTGTCTGTGAAACAGACGCTGGAATCCTTTCCTTGCCTGAAAGCAGAATTGAACACCTGAACACTGGAAAGAAGTGGCTGACTGGTCAGGTTTGTCAACTGTATTGCTAATGCTTATAAGCACCTTGGATCTATTTTGGTTGGTAACAATATACAAACTGTGAAGCAATAACTATTGTTTTCAGTAAATAGTCACTGTGTTTGTTTTCCAGGGGAAACAGCTCGATGTTATTTTGCATGGAATGAGCCTAACTTTAAAAAAGTAAATTTAAAGTTTCTGAGCCCGCTTTTTTGAGTTCAGACCTAAACCAAAGAATTCAAACCATATGAACAAAAACTGAATGGGTCTGACTCCCTGCTGCCCCCTTGTGGTATTCCGGGATCCCTCTCTGTGTTTGGCGAGCACCACAATAACCGGCAGCCACGGAGTTATGCGCAGCTGAAGAAAGGAGGCCTCTGTAGAGTCGCCTTCAACTCTCCAAGAGCGAAAGCCGACGTGCGCGGGTTTGGGCACATACTCCACCTGCAGCCTGCTCCGTTCCAAGCACCCAGGGGCAGGGAACAGGGAACTGTTAACTAGGCAACAGTCATGCACAGATTCCAAGGTGACCCTCCTGTCACCCTCCCTCACAGCGTGCAGCCTAAGCATCTCTCCCCCCCCCACCCGCTCAGGCTGGTGCACCATCGCTACTCACCAAGGGTGTGCAGGAGAAATGGTCAACATTCAAGGGATCCACCTCCAGCTCCAGATCAATGCTGTCGGCGTGTTTGGTGCTGGGGAGCCAAGAAAGAGAGAAGTCACTCCAGGCCCTCTGCCAAATGAGCAGGAGCCATCCTGTGGGGCTGCTAGCCTCTGGGGGAAGGGGACATGCCTCTGAGATGCAAGGACACCTCACAGGTGAGGGCATGCCATGGGATGGGCAGGTCTGGCGTCTCCTAACCTTGTTTTGAAAGGAGAGATTCGGCCAGTGGCCCATAAGTAGCATCTGGGGGTGATGCAGGCCAACCACCAGCTGGACAGCGAGTCTGTGCAAGGGCCTGGCTGGCACCTGGTAGTCCAGGGGCTCCACCTGTCCGCCAGGGACTTCCTACCTGGCCCCCAGCATAGCTCTGAATCCCAAGGGACCACCCCTCCCTGTGCCTCAGTGGAGCCCAAGCCCTCCCGCATGGGCTGGGCAGCCTCTAGTTCTCACCGCCACTTGAGGAGGGTCTGGATAAGGGTGGCGTAGCCCTGGGCTGCGGCCAGGTGCAGGAGGGTCATTCCCCGGAACGTCTTCGAGTGGATGAGATGCTTCGACTGGGCCCAGCAGGCCCGGCTCATCATCTTCTCGCACACGACCACCACGCGGCTCTCGAAGCAGTTCCCCAGAGCGGCCGCCCCTGCGACGCACTGCAAGGAAGGGAGGGAGGAGGCTCAGAAACAGGCGGCGGGGGGGCAGCGCCGACTGCTGGGGCAAGTCGCAGTTCTGCTCATGGCTTCTTGCCTCCACTGCAGCAGACTGAAAGGCGAGGATTTTTCCCTCCCCACAAAGCTTGTGTTCTCACAGGGTGCAGACCACACTCTGTGTGGCAGGCACCACAGGAGTTGGCCAATCAATGAGGCTAACTGAGGCAGGTGCCTCAGGCAGCAGACTGGCAGGAGGTGCCTCCGCCTGGAAGAGGGTAACCGAACGGAAGACGTGTGGAGCATCTCTGACTGGGGTTTCCTATATTGAACTTTTGCTTGGGGACCTCACCCAGAATTGTGCATCCTATTTTAAGTGTCCCATTTTAAGAAGATGTTGATCACATGGAGCCTCTCAGAGCAGGGCAAGTAAAAAGGGGAAGGGTCTGGGAACCAGGTCCTACGAGGGACAGTTAAAAGAGCTGGAGACGTTTAGCCTGGAGAAGAGGAGAGACATGAGAGCCGTCTCCAAGTATCTGATGGGCTGCCATGCAAAAGAAGGGCAGGCTTGCTTCTCTGTGGCTCCCGAGGGCAGGACTAGAACCAATGGGGACAGGGAAGGAGATTTAGGAAGGATTTCCTCACTGCAAGAGCTGCCCAGCACCGGACTCTCCCTTGTTGGAGAGTTTGAAGCAGAAGCTGGATGGCCCCCTATCAGGGATGCTGTAGCAGCTGCCTGCAGAGACTAGGGTGTTGGACTAGAGGACCTTCAAGGTCCCTCCCAAGCTAACATTCTAGGAGTCTAGATTTGAAAGGCGTATTTCAATTTTCCTCCAGATCCTTTAAGAAAAAGGGCTTCTCCTGCCATGGCCTCCAAATTTCCAAGCTATTTACAACGATACAGTAAGTCAAGAGAAATCCCTCAACTTCTGTGCACTGATGAGCGGTCTGAAGAGAGAGACATTTTTCTCCCTCTCTCATGGTATTAGAATTTGGAGCCAGCCAATGAAGAGGGGGGGGGCAGGAGTGTCACAAAACAGGCTCCTAACTAGTTCGGAGAGCATGTAGTTAACTTGCGGAATTGATAGCCACAAGACATGATAACGGCCACTCATTTAGAGTCTAAAAAACTACACACACCAGTTGTGGATCCTTCCGGCTTTCCCTCTCCCCCGCCCTATGCCTTTGCAGCAGCTTTTCTGTGTCTCTTCCAGAGCTGCTCACCCTGCCCTGTCAGGAAGCCGGTTCCTGAAATGGAGGAGATGCAGACGTCGCAAAACACCAGACAAGGGGGCTTTTCGGGTAAGTGAACAGGGGCAGCCTCCACTGGCCAGCATCCCATTGCACTGCGCAATCAGCAGGTGGCGCTGTTCCCATCTCAACTCTGCCTTTGACAGTTCTCTTGCAAAAAGGGACATCAACTCACCTTCTCGTGAGTCTTTCTGTAAGGGGCTGGAAGGGGCTTAATGTTCCACGGCAAAGTACAGCTCAGCAGCTCTTCTCTCCAACTGAATACCCCCCCCTTTTTAATACAGCACCGAAAATCCCTTCCCCAGGCCAAAGAGAGGGGGATGCTTTGGTGGGCTGGGGGGAACAGATAAGATACATGACAGAGGGTACCCAACTGCCCATACAGGCAGGGGCAGAAACACATACCTGTGCTTGGCTACCTCCGTTGCCGGTGCCCCCACCGCCTCCTACTCCTTGCTTGTGCTGCTGGGAACCGGTCATCTCGGCCATCCTCCTCTCCATCTGCTCAAGTCGCTCCAAGATGGACATCCTGAACTGGTTATCTGCATTGCCACAGGACAGAGAGGGAGTGAGGGGTGAGGCAGAGAAGAGGTGAGTTGCTGGAAAAGGCACTGCAGCTTCGAGGAAAAGCCTTAGAAATAAGACTCTGCGTTGCCAGGTGTGGAACAATTCTTTCCTGCTTCCTGGCCTTCTAGTCTAGAAGGGATTTTTGGGTTTCTCCACCAGCAAAAAAATGGCCTTTCTGAACCGGTTTTGCTGCCTCTTGCAACAGGTCCCAGGGACAACTCCCAGCTGCTCACTCCACAGAACTGCCCTGCACGTAGCCAGCACACCAGGCGCTGGGTGGGGACAAGCACCCCTTCATGCCCATCCAGTGGGCTTGTTTGAAGACAGACTACTGGCCATGGAGCTGCATGGAGCTCCTCCGACCATAGGAGCTGCAGCCCACAGAAGCTTCTGCTGAAGGCAACACATTTCTGTCATAGCAGCGTGTCTCGAACTGGCCGTCGTTCACCAATCTTCAGGCTTACGTGGCGGCAACTCTGAGCCAGACCTCCTGCCTCCTACTGAAACGGGACAAGTTTGAGGATTACGCTCTGCGATTGGCGGCTTCCACTTCCCACTTGGGACAGGCCTGGCTAGGAGCACCACCACGCGCACCAGAAAAGCTACAGAAACTGACACGGGCGGAGCTCCCCGCAGGCACCCAGGTTGGTCTTGCTCTCTCTGGCTGACAACACAGTAGGCTTCAAATGGTCTAGACCAGGGGGTTCTAAAACTTTTTGGCACCGGGACACACTTTTTAAAATGACACTCTATCGGGACCCACCTAGCTTTATGAGACTTTAAAACAAAAGTAACCTAGAAAGAAATACAATATTTATTTATTTACAAGCAATATTTTATTTATTTATTTGCAAAAAATCTCTATCCATTTCTCATAATGAGGCCGCCCTAATGAACAGCCTCAAGGCTTGAGGGGCTTAGTTATGTGACCCAGCACTTGCCCCCACTAGCTGTCATTGACAGACTTGGGGGGGGGGGGAAACACCAGAAAAAAGATGTTCCAACATTTATCTCCCTATATTTACACAAGCTTGCAAACTGCAGGAGCTCAGCTGCTTTCAGGGCAATTAGCAGCTGTCTGATTTTTGTGTAGCATCAGGGCTTGAAGCAATTACTTATCTGATCTTCCATCACCTGGGACCCACCAGAAATAAGATCACGACCCACTAAGTGGGTCCCGACCCACAGTTTGAGAAACACTGATCTAGACAGGTGCAGAGCAGCATCCCCAAGAACGACCCCACAGGTGGAGGGCACCAAGTGCCACTGCCAGTGTGCAGAGGACACAGGTGAGGATGGAACGACGACCGCGCAGGTGGCACGCACAGACCTGGAGGAGCGCCATGGAAATTCCTCGCGGCATGCCGCCGGGGACGGAGGAGGTCCTTGCAGCCCCTCCAACAGGACAGTCCTCGAAAGGAGACCCCGACAGGAGCAGAATTCATCCCCAATTTATTTATTTAATGGATTTCTACCTCGCCTTTCTCCCAATAAGGGCAATCAAGGCGGCTACCCCAAGGATCCAGCGGCAGCGAGGAAACTCTCAGACACCCCAGAGGAGATACCACGAGAACTCTCCAGACTCTGCCCCAAACACCCTTCCGTGAAGGGGTCCCCAACACCAGCTGTTGCAGGCCACAGGGGTCTTGGCGGACACCCTAGAGCCACAAAGGCTTCCAGCCCCCTTCAGCCACCATGTTTGCCACACTCTGTTCTCTTTGCCACCCGCTGTCTACCTGTCACATCTCTCTGCCAGGCCTCCAGCCCTGGGGCACGAGTCCGCAGATTTGGGCTAGGCTCAGTAGCCAATGAAAATCTGTGCCTGCCAAGCCTGTGCAGGTGGAGGGGAGGGTGCCGCCTCTCTCTTAGCCCACTGCTTCTGCCTGTGCCAAAGTTCAACACAACATGCGGACGCAGCCCCCCCCTCCCCGCCATTCAACGAGCCTCATTAACTCCTCCTCCCTGGGAAATTCCACTACCTGGAGCTGAGAGCAGGAAAGGTTTCCCTCTATTCCTGCTCCAGCCCCAGGCAAGCAGTTGTGAAAGGCTGGAGAGGAAGGGGCTCCCCTCTCAGTGAGGCTCTGTCAGTGGCACAACCAGCCCTCACTGCTGCACTGCTCCTGACTGGGCCAAGCCCCCCCCCCCAATACACAGTGAACAACAGCCAAAGGGAGGAGTCGCTTCCAGCTAAGACCAGTGCCAGTTGGGAAGGGGGGGCACCCTCTGCGTGAGCAACAGCTGACTGGCAGCTGGAGGGGAGGGGGCCGCCAGGACCTCTTTCCTGCAGGACAGTCCCAAGCGATGGCCGGGCAAAAGTCAAGTGTCACTCATTCCCATTTAGCCAGGGAAAGGGTCCCAAAACATGCCTCCCCCCACCGCGCGTCACACCCCCTCCAAGTGACTGCACTCCTGTTTCTCATCTGTACGGCTCCTCTCTCTCTTCCTTTTTTAAGACCCCCCATGCCAAGTGCTCCGCCTCAGGAGAGGGTCTGGGTGTGGGGGGTGCATCTCCTGTTGGGTTGAGCAGGGGCCCTTCTTCCCTGTGAGCGCATTTGCGGGCAGGTTAGTGAGCGCATTGGAGCACATGTGCAGGCTAGCAGCTGGGACAGCCAAGAGGCCAGCGCAGGCTCCAGAACAAGAAGCCCCCCCCCCCCCGGAAAAGCTTCTGGGCCTCAGGGTCTCAGCCCCAACAGAGGTCAGAAGACAACAGTGACCCATTGCTCTGCTTGGAGAGGAAACTTCCTGCTTGACACTGGAAGCCGTTTTCTTGGTCTGCCCGGGGGTGGGGGTGAATAAAAGCACGTTTTTCACATATGAATTTACACGCACTATTTAAGATCATAGGAAAAATGGAGACTGCCATACAGAGTCCTCGTCCCTCTGGCTCAGTCTTACCAAGCACAGGCTGGCAGCGGCTCTCCAGGCAGAAGTGTTTTCTTTCCCCTGCTGAAGAAACTGCTGTGGATAAAGACCTCTCAAGGACTCTGAACACTTGAAAGTGGCATTCTGGGAAGGGGGCTGAGGCAAGTGGGTAGAGCTGCCCCACAAAGACCCCCTTGAGTTCTGGGGAGACACTGCCACCCCCAGAGCAAGGGGGAGTGAGGTCTGCCTCGGCCACATGCTTACGAGGAGGCCTGTGGCACAGTGGTAGAGACCCTGCTGTGCCTGCAACAAGCCCCGGGTTTGAGATGAGCGAGTACAGCACAGCGGTTAAGAGACTGAGCTGTGATTCAGGGCTTCTCCGGGCTGGCCTTAAGCAAGCCCCGCCCCCTCTCAGCCACAGCTGCAATTTGGGCAATACTTCTTCCGAGCGTGCAAAATGCTTAGGCTTTCCAACGACCCTGTAAGGTGAGAAGGGATTATTCTGCCCATATTGCAGCTGGGGAAGGCTGAGGCTGAGAGGGAGGGTTTTGTCCAGCCCCCCCCCCACTGGTGAGTGCATGGTGGAGGGGAGAGCCAAGTCCCCATTTGCAGCTCAGCCTTGCAGCGATGCTTACTGGCCTGCCAGGGTGTGGGAAGGAGTCCCTCCAGTGATTCCTCCTGTGCAGTGCCATCATCATCATCCCTGCCACCATCTCCAGGGGTAGGAAAGAAGGTGACTCAGGAGAAGGCAGTTCCTTCTTGGAGCCCGTTCACTTCAGCCTCGCAAAAGGCTAGTTTGCATTTGCCAGCGGGACGGTCTCTTTCTCCCCAACGCTTCCAGGGACATGAAAACGGGGGAACATAAGAAGAGCCCTGCTGGATCAGGCCAAATGCCCATCTAGTCCAGCTTCCTGTATCACATAGTGGCCCCACCAGATGCCTCAGGGAGCACAAGACAACAAGATAACCTGTTTCCCTTTGACACTCCCCTGCACCTGGCACAGAGAAAACCCACTTCCAAAACCAGGAGGTTGCTTATGGCTTGTAACCTGTGATGGTCTTTTCCTCCATGAATCTGTCCAAACCCCTTTTAAAGGCATCTAGGCCAAGCATCGGGGAGAAGCATCGCTGGCCCAGTTCTGGGGCGGCTCACATCCATGTGCGGACAAGGATCAAAGGCCCTTTCAGGGCTGTTTCACAAGTTTCAGGGAAGCCCACCCGGGGCCACAACCAAGTGCAGATTCAACAGGGAGCTGCAGCCAGCCATGCCCACAGAGTTTCCAAAACACAACTGACTTTCTCAAAAGCAAAGTAATGTGTGAAGAGGCTCCTGGGGCTAACTGCATGCGATACACACACCTGCACAAAAGGAAGAGCCTAATTCTGCCCTTAATCGCCATCTCATAAGAACATCAGAAGAGCCCTGCTGGATCAGGCCAAAGGCCCATCTAGTCCAGCTTCCTGTATCACACAGTGGCCCCACCAGATGTCTCAGGGAGCACACAAGACAACAAGATACCTGGATCCTGTTGCCACTCCCTTGCACCTGGCACAGAGAAAACCTATTCCTACAACCAGGAGGTTGCTTATCCCCATCATGGCTTGTAAGCTGTGATGGACTTTTCCTCCATAAATCTGTCCAATCCCCTTAAAGGCATCCAGGCCAGGTTCCATCACCACCTCCTGTGGCAAGGAGTTCCACAAACCTATTACACGCTGGGTAAAGAAATATTTTCATATACCATCTCATCTCCAAACAATCCCCATCTCCAAACAATCTCATCTCCAAACAATCCCCAAGACACCACCCCTCCCAAAACGCTCTCTCTGATGTTTTGAAGTCTGCAAGGAGGAAGAGGGGTCACAGGAGGAGAAGAATTAAGTCCCCGCCACGCTTGCTGCCCCCTCCTGAAATACACGTCTCCACATTCACACATTACCCAAATGCCACTGACAGCTCGCCAGAACTTTCCCATCCTTGTTCCACCGAGGCCAAGCCGCACATTTCGCTGCCCGCGCAAGCCAGCGATTGGAGCAGGCGCGCGCACGTATGAAGCGGGCCCGCGTGTGGGCTCCCCGAGAGGCGCGCCCCTCGCGCCCCCCCCCCTCCGACTCACCTGGGCGCCAGTCCCATCGGAGACAGTGGCTCCGGAGCAGAGCGCCTCGCACCTGACAGCAGCCACCACCCCGGAGCGCCGCCGCGTCCAGCCTCACCCCCCGAGCCCCTGCCTGCCTGCCCGCTCAGCTCCTCCGCCTGGGTGCGGACGGCCAATCCGCGGCGCGGAAAGTGACATCAGCCCGCGCCGGCATGGGGGGAGCGGCGGCTGTTTACACACGCGCCGGAGCCAATGAGGAGCCGGCGGGAGGCGAGACAACAGGTGCTGGCCCCGGACCGATGGCAGCCCGGTCGAAGAAGAGCCCCCCGCGCCCTGCCGCCGCCGAGCCATGGCTAGAGACTAGGGTCCGTCCGGCAGCTTCTCCGCCGCCGCCGCCGCCGCCGCCACCGCCACCCCCGCGCTCCGGCCCAGGGAGGCGCCGCGCTCTGCGCCCGCAATGCAGCCGTCGCGGGGAGGAGGCAGCCCCAGCCGGGCGGGCGCTCCGCAGTATGACGAAACGCGGCCAGGGCGCCCTGCCTCCCGAGGCGGGCTCCGCAGCGCCGCGCACTTGGCAGTACCAGCCCTCGGATCGCGCCTCCCTGGCCGAAGCTCGGCCCGTCAGGTGCACGTCCTGCCCATATTGCAGGACGCTTCGCCTCTGCTCCGAGCGGCCGCCCAGGTCAGACCCAGCGCGCCTCCCGCCCAGAACCGCAAACACCCGTGTGCGGAGGAGAACCTAGCAAGGCGGAGCGAGCGGCTCTAGCGGCGGCACCCCCTCCTCAGCTGACCTGGATCCTACTGCGCCCTCCCTCCCCCACGTTCTTTTGCATTCGACTAACACGTAGACAAAATAAATATCGGCAGAGGGGGGTTTAGAAAGATTTGACGTTAATCAGTAAGTTACAGCTCCCCCCCCCCACACGCGTGCAAGCTAATCCAGCAGGGAAGGGTTGTGGCTTGCAACCCAAGGTTGGTGCCCAGGCCAGGGGCCCCTCCTGGGAGGAGACAGGCAGCCCCTGGCTCTGCTCCTCCCGGTGGGGGGGGGCTGTTCGGCCTCACCTGACTGCAGTGCCACCCCCTGGAGCCAGGCTTCCTGGCTGCAGGAAAGCGGCACCACCTGGGCCCAGGTGCCCGACCCTTGGTGCTTCCAAGGGCAGTGGAGACGCTTCTCCCAAGGGCCCAGGGCACTGCTTCTTTCTCATCAGCCTCACTGGCTGTGGTCCCAGACTGGTCCTGGCTACTGCCTCCTCTGCTCGGCTTGCCTGAGCCCGGGGTGGGGGGACAGGTTCTGAGCAGCTGCTGCACTTTGGGACCCCTATGCTGTGCGCTGCCAGGCACCCTGCTACTCCCCACCAGGAAATACATGCACTGCCAAGGCCCTCCATCCCTTGCACTGCCAAGGGAAACTGCAGAAAAAGCCTTCCTGAATCTCTCCCATTGCTGGGGGGGGGGGGGGGTGAATCCGCCTCTCTTCGCCTCTGTCCCCCCACCTCCGGACATCCTGTCCAGCAGACAGTGAAGCACCCCCCTGCTCCTTCTGGAGGAGTCGGGAGGGCACAAAGTGCACTGGCATTTTCCACGTCATCTGAATCCACGGCAGTCAGGCAGCAGAAGAGCCATGCGTGTGCTATGTGGCTTTTGCTCCTGCAGCAATGTTCACACATGCATGCGATGCATGAATGTAGGGGCTGGCCCAAGACCTCCTGCTGCCTGAGGTGGCCTACCAAATGCTGCCCCCTTACCCGACGAGGTGCCAGCCTCTGCTCCTCCCACTCTCTCCAGTGTTCCAGCTCAGCACTCTCCTCCCCTCCACACTTCCTCTTCCTTTCCCAATCCAGTGGGTGGAAGGGGAAGGAGCAGCAGAGGCAAGGAGGCAGGCAGAGGTGGGCGCCCCCTACAGTCTGCTGCCTGAGGCGACTGCTTCAGGTGGCTTCATTACCCGGAGTGAATGGCAGGTGAAGACTCAGGGCCGCCACCAGCCAGTTCTAGCCCTGGGGAAGATTCCCTCTGATGAGGGTCCTCTTTAGATAAGATCTAAAACTTTCATGGCCAGCATGGTCCTCTTTGCTCATCCCAGGAATCCCCCCTGGCCTGCCTGACCACTGGTCACAAGCAGATCTGCATGCTCTGGGGGCCGGCGTGGAGCCCCTCGGTGCAGGCGCCACTGTTCCCTTGGGGGGTGGAAACCTTCTGCTTAAGAGGCACCTGATGGGCCACTGTGAGATAAGCAAGCTGGACTAGCTGGGCCCGTGGCTTCTCGAGTTCTCTGCTTGTACATGCCGTGGGCTTTGGCAGCCAGCGTCTGTACCATATCATTCAACTAACTACAGATGATCAGGGATGTTGTGGAGTCAGTGGAAAGCAGAACTCTTTGAAGAGTCCCTTGGAATGACCTGGGTCAGGTCCCTGTGGCAATCAGGAGGCTGTTGTGCCTGTAGAGCTCAGCATCGCAACTCTCGCACATGCACCCCACGTGGGACAGGCCAGAGCCAGGTTGCCATGGCTTTCCTAGAAAGCCTGAAGCGTCTTCAGCCTTCCCATCAACCAGCATGGTCTCAAGGCTCAGTTTCTGCCTTTTGGCACAGAGATTCCCAAATTCACTCGGGGGAAATTTATTTTCCAGAAACATTTTCCTTGGGCTGTAAGGAGGGTTGCCAACTTTACCATCAGCCCCTGCAGATGTGCCTTTAACAGCAGCGTGACTGGCATAAGGAGCAGACGATAATCTTATCAGCCATCCATAAGGACATTTACCTGTTCATTTCTGCAAAGCAAGGGGCTGCTGTTACAAGATAATCCCTGTGCAGATATTTTTCAAGGTCAGTTGGCAACCCCAAAGGTTGTGGCTAAACCAGAGTTGAAGAGAGGCCTCCGTGGACCACAGCTCAGTCTCTCTCCAAGCTATTACCCAGTGGGTGAAATCCTCCCCCCTCCAATGCCATCTTGGGGAACTGAGTGGTCTGTTCAGGAAGGAGAATCTCAAGCGTCCTGCTTGGGGGGGGGGGCACAAACCCATCCCCCATACCATGCTACAGAAAAACTGGCCTAATAACACAATCCTATTCTCAGAATCCCCACTGATTTCAGTGGGACTTGCTCCCAGGTAAGAGGGTACAGCACTGCAGCCTAACGGACCTCCCAGGTAACTGAAGGACCCCAGTCCAAGGGGTTCTTTGGGGGAAGCCACGCCAGTTGCACAGGTAGAAGGAAAGCAGGATTTGGTGGTTGCACTGACGGAGCCATGCTGCCCACAGGCTTTCCGCCTCTGACAGTCTCCCAGCTGGCCTGGAGGGAGCCCTCCCCAGCTGCACTCTGCTCCATCCCTTGGCAGAGGAAGGCCAGAGCCACTTGCAAGCTGGCCCCACAAAGCTGTGGGCCTCATTCTAGTGCTTGCCCAGGAAGAGCAAATGGGACTCTTGGGGCAGTCCAGGCAGAAGCCACCCAGAAAAGGCCAGGGGGCCCCCCCCAGAAAAAAGCCTGTCCTGTTTCCTCACAAGGCCTCTCTGCATTGCAGCTGAGTGAGAGGCTGAGAGTGAGAGCGAGAGAGCAGTGCCCTAGTTTGTTCTCCGCTGCAATCTCCCTCCCTCACCACATCAGACGCACTCACCCCTATTCCCCAGTGTGTGTCTGCCTCCCCTCTGCTACACAACTGAGTGGGAACTGACACCAGAAAGAGCACTAGGCGGAGGGGGTGCAGGGGGATGCACAGGCGCAGGGGGACGTGCAGCCCCAGGAGCCGGTTTGGGCATGGTGCCACCACTCCTGTTTGCTCCCAGGCCTCCTGCATGCCCCTCGCTCCTTTCTAGCACCTTGCACCTGCCCGTGTTTCCTGGCCGTTCTCCTGCTAACAGCAGAGGAGTGTTGGGGTGGGAAACTGACACAACCAGCTATCTTACTGGAAGAGGGAGAGCTGACACCTGGTGCTGCCACCTGCGCTCCGCTTGTGGAAACTCAAGAGTGGGAGGCGGAGAACCCCAAAACTGCCACGATGCACCCCTTGCTGCCACACATGGAAATATCAAGGATGACCAAATAGCAGGTACAATTTTCCCTCGTAAAAGGTACAACAGCAAACCCATCCGTCATGCACATCACTATTCAGCAGGACCTCCTAACACTTTAGGTGGCATGCCAATGCTCCCCCTGTCTGGACTGCAAAAGGAAGAAGGGGCCAGAGCAGAAGAGGAAGTGCAGAGGAGAGAGGTGGCCTAGAGCTCGGGGACTCTCTCCACCCCTCCACACTTCCTCTTCTGCTCTGTCCCCCTCTTCCTTATCCGATCCAGGGAACGGAGAAGGAGCCATGGAAGTAAGTAGGTGGATGGAGGTGGGTGCTTCCCACCAACCTGCTGCCTGAGGCAACTGCCTCAGTAGGCCTCAATTTCTGCCATACTGTCTTCAGTATGAAGCACTCCTAGGCCAACACAAGACATTCTATGACCCTGATGCTACTGGAGGTGCCACACCAAAACAAGCAGCTGCACAACTCAGAATGTGACGCTCTCCTTTGCTACGTTTCTCTGGGGGAGAGAGGAGGAGGAGTTCTTTTGCACAATGGCAACCCCCGGGTCTTCAACAATATCCAGCCAAGAGCCAGTATGCTGTTGTGTGAGAGTGCCGGAGAAGGACAGAGGAGATCTGGGTTCAAATTCCCAACTCAACCACAGATCTTATTGAATGACATTGTACCAGTTTCTCTCTGCCTCGCCTACCTCACAGGGCTTTAAAGAGCATCAGGTGGTGGGGAACCATATACAGTGCCTTGAACCTTTTGGAGGAATGGAGGATAAACACGTAATTGATAACCACGAGTGAACAACTTCAGAGAAACCTGTGACAGGCCCAGTGGTCACTGTACGTTCCACCCTCTGCATTGAGTGCAGCGTCCAGACTGGTCCCCCCCCCCCATTTGGAAGGAGGTTTCTTGAGATCATCCTGACATGCTGACTCGCAGCCGATGGGCTGCCTGCTTATCTTTTGCAAGCCGTGGCCCCTTGATAGCCCTTGCGAGTGATTTGGGGGACGTGCAAACAGCATCACTGAAAGGAAGGAAGCAGCACAGCATGGGCGCCCTCAACTCCCCCCCCCCCCTTAGGAGGCCTGGCCTTGTTGCATGGGAAGAGCAGGGTTCAGAGGACTACTTACCGTCCAGGGACAGCCAGTCGTGCTGGGAGGAAGGCAGGGTCGGCAAGGCCCGGGCTTTGTACTCAAAGACCACCGAATTGGAGATGATCTGGTTGTTGACGGCCACTTGCAGAGTGACGAGCCCTGTGTCGTGAGCTGAAAAACACAGAGAGGAAGATCTCAGCTGCGGCTTGGGAGTCCGTCCCCAAAGAGGCATCTATTGGCAGCAGCATCCTGTTCAGAGGGGTGGTTGTGGCTAGCACATTTGCGTGTGCAATTTCCCCTGCAATCTGCAATCTGAACTGGCCTTCCTGCAGTGCCGGGAAGTGCCTTGGACACTGACACAGCCACTGTCGACAGGGAAGTCGTCCCTCTGGGCAAGAGAAACGCCCCTATCCTGTGGCTTTCTTGTTCTTAGAGATACACGTCCACTTGGTGAAAGCGATACAACCCCTGGCACAACACAAGAAGCGGAGGCGAGGCTACCTGATCGGACCACCGTCCACCCAACCAGCTGCTCCCAGGGCCACATACATAAGCAGGGCGTGGTGGAGGTGGCCACCTCCTCGTCTGAGGCGCTCCAAGGCTAGACTTACCATCGTCCCGGAAATGACCGGGATTGTCCCGGCAATGGCCCTTCGTCCCCCCGTCCCCCCGAACTGATTATTTGTCCCGGCCCCGGCCCGCCGGCTGCATTGCGGCGGGCCGGAGCTCTTCCGAGACTGTGCTGCATCTGCAGCGCGTCTCTGTCTTGATGATCTGTAGTCTCGCGCGCCTGCGCGCATGCGTGCGAGGCTGGAATGTCTCGGAAGACATCCGAAGTGAACTCGGACATCTTCCGAGCGCTTCCAGTCTCACGCAAACGCGCGAGACTACAGATCAAGACAGAGACGCGCTGCAGCTGCAGCACAGTCTCGGAAGAGCTCCGGCCCGCCGCGATGCAGCCGGCGGGCCGGGGCCGGGGCCAGGGCTAAAAGAGTTTATCGGCGGAGGCGACAAGGGACTGGCCGGCGTTCTTCAGAGTCTTCCTGAGCCCTCTCCCAGGCGGGGTCGAAGTGAGCTACTAAATGTTACTAAACTGCTGCCCCCCCCCCCGGCCGAGGGTGTTTTGTAAGGGGGATTTGGGGCTGGAAATTCAAACCAGGCTCAGTTCCACCACAAGCCTGCAACATTCACAGTAGATTCTCTGAATCAGAGATCCATAGTGGGACGGGGCTTCCAAGGAAAACGCACATCGGATCGGCTAGTCACACGCGGAGGGGAAAAAAAAGCGAGATCCAGAAGGAAATAGGCGCTAGGGCAAGGATGAACTTTGGAACAAGAAATCGCCTGTGTTGCTGGAAGGGGGGACAGGGGGCACATAAAATAAAGTAAAATACACAAACAGTACATAAAATAAAATACACAAATAAACTAAAATACACAAATAAAATAAAAGAGCACAGTCTCACAAAATAAAATACAGTATTTTACCATTTATCACTCTGCACATGCTCAGAGGCACGGAAAAAGGTAAAATACTGTAATTATTTTACAGTGGACACGCCCACTTCCGGTGGACACGCCCACTTCCGGCGGAAGTAACATCACAGTTTTTGACCCGCCTTCTTGTGATGTCACTCCCGTCCCCCTTGGGGGTGCCAGAAATCTGGTAAGCCTATCCAAGGCACCCTCCCTCTGAACACGGAGCCCTCCTGAACTGGCGCACTAGACCTTCAAAGCAAGGGTCTGGAAACCCTGCGGTGGCTCTAAGGTCTGTCAATGTTCAATGGAACTGCCTCTGGCAGCTGCTCTCTTTTGGCAGGAGTTGGATGCACCTATGACAAGGGGCATTTCTTGCCTGGGGAGGGACCCTTGATGTGAAAAGAGAACGGTGACAATTCACCCACTGTATGTTCATTGTCAGCCGGTCTCTGGAGGCACCATGTGCAGGGATGGCCCGAGACCTCCTGGCGCCTGAGGCAGCATGCTGAATGCTGCCCTCTCTCACCTGGCAGTGTGCAAGCCTCTGCTCCTCCCACTTCCAGGATTGGAAAAGGGAGAGGCGGCGGAGCGAAAGAGGAAGTGTGGAGGAGTCAGAGACACTCCAGCCCACCCCTTCTTCTCTTTCACACTTCCTCTTTTGCTCCATCCTCCTCTTCCTACCACCGAACAGATGGAGGAGCAGTGGCGGAGGTGAGCAGGCGGACAGAGGTATCCACCACCACCCCCGCCAACCTGCTGCCTGAGGCGACCGCCTCAGCTGGCCTCATGGATGGGCTGGCGCTGACTATGTGCATCATATTTCCAAGAGCCGATTTCCCGTGACCAAAGAAGCACAGATGATAGGTCTACAAACAGCTCAGGGCCTCCAAGTTCAGAGATGCCATCCCTCAGAGAAGGAGACGCTGGTGGCAAACAGCAAAAGACACTCCCTTCTACGAGACCAGCTTCTGGGCCTCCAGAGGTGTCTGCCTGGCTGCTGTTGGAAAAAGGGTGCTGGACTAGACAAACCCCGTCTCCCCCACCCGTTGGGTCTGATCCAGGAGTCCCAACTCTTCCCAAAAGAATACGTTCCCCCCACCGCTCCCACTTCTAACAGAGCGCCTGAAATAGGCACATGGGGGGTGGCTTCTTGAGGGCTCCCCCAAATGCCCCACGTTCTTGCGAGATGAAAGGTGCAACATGCCTCACCTGGGCAGTAGCAGCGCAGCACCCCTGGCTGTATTAACGATGCAGGCACAGAGATCTGATCGAAGAGGCAGCTGTAGTTATTGCTGGCTTCTTGCCAGGGGCCGGTGATCAGCACTTTCACGCCCCCCTGCAAAGGAAGCAGATGGTGGATTGAGAGAGAGCGAGGACTGGATGCGGAGGAGTTCTGTAGCCAGGCTGAGTCTCACTCCCCCTCCTGCCCCACAAGGTTATCCATATTGACCACAGAGATGGGAAAAACAAAAGCTGTGCACATCTCCCTGGCCACAGAAGGCACGCTGCCACGAGTGGGGTGGCTGATGCCAGGCAAATAGGGCAGAGGACCATAGAGATCTGGGGCCAGAGTGGTTCCCCCATCCCAGCATGGCTCCTGGTCCTCCAAAAGCAGCTTCCAACTGGGAGCTGGAAGTTCGGGGCAGTGTAATATCGTCCTGGACTCTTATATCCCTATAACGGTCAGTGAATGACCACAACATGCCATCAGAGGACCCTACTGATACTTTCCTGCAGTCGCAGCAGAGGCTGATCTCGGAGTTGGCAGATCTGGAATTGGATCCGGCCTCTGCCTGTGGCCCGAGTTGCCGTCACCCTCAGTTCCCCATCCAAAAAATGGGCCCAGCAGCAACCCACGGATTGATCCAATGATGACCCTCCCCCTTCCCAAACAAGGCAGTTCACACAATTAATAGCCAATTAATATTGATCAACATAAAATCTAGGATGATGAGTGGCTTTAATACCAGCAACAGCTCCCCCCCCCCCCCCCCCCGCTGAATGTAGGCAGCTTCCTTAAAGGTCTTCTGAAACAGAAGAAGTCTCTAAGGGGGCTGGTGGCAGAGCCTTCCACAAGACGGGTGCCACTGGCAAACAGGCCCCGTTCCTCTGAGTCGACAAGCTTCAACCAAGCCTCAGAAGGTTGAGACCCTCAGGGCCAAATTAGACATTTTGAGCAAGGAAGAGGGAACGACTTCTTGATTTAAAAAAGGAAAAAAAACCCATACAAACGAAACACAGCTGTGGGAGAAATGGTAGGTGCTGCTTAGCTTTTTCCTCTCTTGCTGTTTTTCCTGATCAAAACCACAGCAGAGTTAGGGAGGTCTCTGCAGTCACATCTCTGCATGTGTGGATTTTACTGAATGACTGAGGGACAGGATCACACAGAACCCCTCCTGGAATGACCAGCCTGGTGGTCAGAGCAGATGAGGACCTCTCTGGAGACTCTTCTGAAAGGAGGTGAGTGGAGGGCTGAGCCAGATCCCACCAGCGTTGGCCTTGCTGCCCCAGTGCACACACTCGCCTGCATCTTCTCTTCTCAGGCGACAAGAGAGAAATTTTGGCCTCCTTGCTGAACATTCAGACAGGGAACCAGAGTCCAAGGGGCACTGGCTGCTCCTGTGCTGCCCCCCAGTGGCCGAAAGGCCAGACGACAGAGGCTTTCCAAAGGAACGTGCAGGAAGTGGGCCTGGCACTGCACACCACAGGGCTGCCCACAGCGTGGTCCTTTTTCAGGGGTACACGGAGGGGCTTTCAAGGCCTCCAGCAACAAATGCCAAGTGCCAACAGCTGGCTATGGCAAACCTGGGGCTTTTGCAGCTGTGCCCCCTCCTGCCAAAAGCACACCTGGCATCAGTGGCTACTGCAACATGCCCTCTGGGGAAGCTCTTGAGCGAAGAGAACCCTGCTGCTGCCAGGCTACTATGGGGTTTAGGGAGCAGAAGGTCTGCACTGGCTCCCGATCCCTATTCAAGGAGCCACTTTTGACTTTTAAAGCCTCACGTGGCTTGGGTCTGTGGTCCCTGAAGGACCGTTTTCCTCCCCACGAATCTGCCTGATCACTAAGGCCATGGGAGGAGTCCCTGCTCCAGACGAGGCTGGCAGGGAAGAGCCTTTCCGTAGCTGCACCCAGGCGATGGACCACCCTCCCCCAGGAGGCTCCTCTCAATGGCCCCCTCCAAACCTGTCTTCTGTAGGCTGGTAAAAAACAGCGCCCTTTTTTCTACCATGCATTTGGCTTGACATAGCCCTTGCTGAATTTGCGACAACTCAGGGGGGGGGGGGGGTTGGTGCCTTTGTGTTCATTTGTATTTTTGTTTCTGTGTTGTAACGTTATTGCTGCTGCTTTTGTTTTTTTGCTGCAAGCTGCTTTTTGATCACCTCTCTGAAGGTGGGAAGGGGGAAGCACAAAACCCTTTAGAAATAAATAAATAAAAAAATTACAGGACTACTGTTAAGCTGAAATGTGACGGGGCGTACGCCTTACATGAAAAATGTGCCAAACCATCACAGAGAGAGAGAGAGAGAGAGAGAGAGAGAGAGAGAGAGAGAGAGAGAGAGAGAGAGAGAGCCTGTTTCATAAAGGGGAGGGGGCTTAGGCTGAACAATGTTCACCTACTCAGAGTAAGGCTAGAAAGTACTAGTAGTCACTCTCTGAGTCAGACGCATGACATCATCGTCACGTAGCCAAATCTGATTGGATGTGTGGCCAATGCAGCTGACATTTCCCTGTCACCCATGTTTTGCTTCAGGTCTACGTCACACATTAGATGGCACAGCAGAGCATACTTTAACATATGATCTGGGCGACAATACTGTCGCCCAGTTGAGAAAGTTTGTCGCCTAGTAAATTCTAAATTTATGCACTAGGGCGGCAAGCAATTTTGTTGGGGTTTTTTTTTTTTTTTTTTACATTTCTGTATTTTCAGAGGCGTCGCTCCGGTAGGGGCGGGGCCGTAAGTTTCGCTCCGTCCTACTCCCGTTTACCAAGCGAGCAGGAGGCGGCCCCGCCCCTCACTGTCGGAGCCATTCCCGTGTGGAGAAAGCAGCAAGCAGTAAACAGTTGGTAAACGGGACTAGGATGGAGCGAAACCTATGGCCCCGCCCCTACCGCAGCGACGCCTCTGTGTATTTTCTATGTTTTGTCCTAGTAAAATGTTTTAGATCTTAACACTTAATACAAATGATATGGATAAAGGGTAGATTTTTTGTTTGAAACACACTTTGACCAGCAGAAAATCAACTACCTATTTCGTCATTTTGAGGTTCAACATTCATCTGTTACTCACTTTTACTCTGTGTCTGCTACTAATGAAGGTAACAGTACAAAGTACAAGTGAAAAATTGTAGAGTACATTGCTTCAATGTCGCCCAATCAAATTTCCTTAAAGTATGCTCTGTGGCACGGCTGTGCTGAATTTTCACCCAAGAAAGTGTTCTGGGCAAGAGGGGTTCTGGTGGGTTGCAAACACTTCTGTGCAGTCATTTTACCATGAGCCACTTCCAGCCTGCCCCTCCCCTGCCGTCAACCTTTCAGCCACTGCTCTCTCTCTCTCTCTCTCTCTCTCTCTCTCTCTCTCTCTCTCTCTCTCTCTCTCTCTCTCTCTCTCCTCTGTGTTGCATGAAATGGAATGGGAAGATGGCTCAGTGGGCAAGGAGAGCATGGAATGGAGCAGGAAAAGCAGACCCCCCCTCTCCATGTGCCATGTCTCCCCCGGCATCTCTGGTTTTCTCAGATATCCTTATTCTCTGTGTCTCCATGGCATACTCTAGTGAGTCTCACCCCCCCACCCCAGGATGAACAAGCAAAACAGGCTCTGGAGCTCACCTCTGGATAAGACCACTCTGGAGAGTAGTCTGTCACCATGAAGAGGCGTCCGCTCTGCTGGAGCATCCCCAGGGCGCCTTGGGCGGCTGTGGCCGACACCACCTCCGTCACGTGCATGTACGCCATGGGGCCGGCCCCGTTCTCCGTGCTGCTGAGGTGCAGGTTGGCTTGCTGGGGGCTGCAGCAGGGGATACACATCTCGGCCTGGCTGTAGGACGCCCGGTTGCCGTCTTCTGGCTGTGCCAGTCCGGCGCTCTCCCCCGATACCAACTGGTGTCCGTAGATGGTGTTGCTGCCGCCTTCCACCGAGATGAAATCGTTAATCAGGTCGGAAAATTGGTTGCTGAAGGAGATATCAAAGTGGTCCAGACTCAGCTCCATGTTGGACGAGTTGTTCAGGGCTGGGTGAGCGACCGGGTAGAGGCCTTGCACCATGTTCCCTTGGAGAACAGGGAGGCTGTTCCCGTTCCTCAAGGTGCCACTGCCCTCCGGTGGCATGTAGTGCTCTGTGCTGCAGCTCTGGAGCTCACCCGACTTCAGCAGGTTCTCGTTCCCTTCCGCTTGCGGAGAGGTCTCCATCGGGACCTCCCCTTCCGTCGCCATGGTCTGGAAGTTTGCTTGGAATTGCATGAGCTGGAGGGAAGAGGTGGCTTCGATCCTGGCTTCCACCGTGCCGTTGCAGTTGGAGGCGCTTTGGGAGGAGGCCTCCGTCTTCACGTTGGGAAGCCCCAGAGGGTTGACGAAAGAACTGCTTGCATCGTTCAAGTTGTGGTGAGCATTTTGCTCCAGGGGGAGAGGCTTGCTGGCATCTTGCAGGAAGAAACTGGGGGAAGGGGTCTGGTGGACGTGGGGGCTCTGGACTGCCTGGCTGAAACCGGAGGAGTAATCTTTGTTGGAATCGATTGCACTAAAGTCCATTTGTTCCAAGGTGGTGCTGGGACTGAGGCCCCCACCGGACGGGAGCAAACTGGAGCCGGTCGTCAGGGTGAGCGAGTTGGCCGAAGAAGAGGAAGAGAAGGCATCTTTGGACATCTGCTGCTCGAAGGACGTGTCCTCGGTTTTAATCTCCTTCGTGAGGGCCGTGCTGAAGTTGAACCCGCGTTCCGTCGTGGGTGAGTGCCTGATGTTGGAGCCGAGGCCGTCCCCCTTGGGGCCCCCTCCGCCATAGGTCTGTCCCTGCTTGGGATTGTTAAGGAAGCAGTCCGGGTCAAAATTCATTGTGGTCTCGGGGATCTTCCTGCTACTGTCAAGCGTCGTGGAGAGCACCAGCTCTTCAGAAACACTGGCAGGCAACATGGACAAACCCTCTGAGCTGCCGGCGGTGGGGAAGGCGAACTTGTGGCCGTCGGAACTCACGGCCAGGACCAGTCCTTGCGCAGCCGCGTCGGAGGAGAGGAGGTGCTGATTTGGGCCAGTGGTGGGTGACATCGTGTAGACAGCCTCGCTGGTGACATCCGACATGAAGACTGTGGCGCTCTGTGACAAATTGCCCATCACGGAGGCAACGGCCATGCTGGAGACCCCAGTGACTGCTGGACTATCCGCCACGTCTGGGTCACTGTTCAGTCCGCTGCTGATGGACACAGGAGAATTCTGGGTCGTGTCAGGAACTTCAACCTGATTGGTTGAGGAGACCTCGGTGCTGTTCTGATGGAGCAGCACCGGCTTGGCCACTTTGCCGTTCCGCTTCTCCCGGCTGGAGGACTTGCCGTGGCTGTGTTCATTCTTGCCCTCGGAGACGTCGTTGTTCTGCACCTCGGAGTGGGCGCTGTACCCGCCCGACCTCGGCTCAACCTTTGGTGATATGATGCGGTGTTTGGCACTATTGCACTTGTGGTGCACGCTGCTCCCTGCGCCTGGACCGGGAGAAAGCAAGCCACATGTTAGCCAAAATACAAAACCAGTCCACAATCACATCTGCAGGGAGGCAGCAAAAGCCACTAGGGCTTTTGTGTGCCGCAGTTTAAAGACGGGAGACTTCACCACAGCTGCCCCAAAATGCCTTGGTGTTTCTGAACCCAGTGGGAACCAGCTTTAGAGGAGGTTAGGAAACCACAGCCCTCTTGCAGGGCAAACTGTTTAGGGCTCTTTCAGCCATGAGCCAGCGACTGGGTATGGGGTGCATGGAAGCCCCAGTGCCCTGTGCAACACTGACCCCTGGGATGGGGGCAGGAAGACTTATTTCTGTTTGTAAAAGCTTGTGTGCCCCTATTCAGTAAAAATCCATGGTGGTGGACAGTTCAGAATCACAACAAAGCTCATGGCAAAAAGAAAACCAGGATCACGATAGTTAAAAGAAGAGCGGAAGCTTTCATGGCCCGGTATAATCTTGTGAGAAATAGGGTATACAGGTAAAAAAAAACTACATGGCATGTTTACCTGTATACCCTATTTCTCACAAGATAAAAGAAGAGCAGCAAACAGCAGGTGCCAGGGCTACTGGCAGCCCCCAGGCTGAGGTCGTTCTGAAATGGGAAGGGGCAAGAGGGAGGGCAGCTGTCTCTTGGAAGAGTGCTCCAGACGCCCAGGGCTGTAACAGAGAAGGCTCTGGACTGGACAGGCCAGGCCAGGCCAGGTATCAATCCTGGCAGTGCTGCCTGCCCCCTGGTGGACGTCTGGGCTTCCTCTCCTCCCACTATTCCATCCTGTCCACAGCTGCTCTCTAGCAGAGCCTCTTCAGAGCTGTGCAGCTTCTCCTGTGTTCCTTCCACACCTGCCTAGACTTCTTCCCAGCCACCCACCCCAACCAACAGGCAGCTTTCATGCTTCTCTGGGCTTAGAAAGTCTCTTCTTTCTACCCCTTTCCTGCAAGGGGAACATGAGACCTTCTACATCAAAGGTGGCCAACCTTCCACCATTAGGGCCTCTGCGTTCTTAAGAGTTGTGTAGAAGACAGAACCTTGCCAGCTGCAAGTGCTGATGGTGCTGCTAAAGCAGCTGCACCTGCTGAAATGTCCTCACCTATGCAACCATTAAAGGGCCAGGAGCATTCATGTTGAAAGGTTGTCCACCCCTGTTCTACATACTCTGATCTCCAGTTCAGAGGCGTTGCTACGGTGGGGGCGGTACTGTAAGTTCCGCCCTGTTCTAGTCCCCATTTACTTTCCACTATGAAGGGGCCCCGCCCCCTTGCCATCGCAGCCATTCTGTGCAGCGAAAGCAACGGGCAGGGAGTCCTGCCCGTTGCCTTCGCCACACTGAATGGCTGCAATGGCGAGGGGGCACGGCCCCTTCGTAACAGAGAGTAAACAGGGACTAGGACAGGGCGGAACTTACAGTACCTCTTCTCCAGTTGCTAATTTGAGGGCTGACACCTTTCTCTTCACTGCTGCTTTCTATGTCGCAAGGGACCTGGGCGCTCCGACTGGCACCAGCTGCAACCCCGCAGGTTTTTAGGTTTCCAAAGTGAGGACACAGAGTGGCTGCCAGCTGGTTCTGGGCACTGAGGCAGGAACTTGGGCAAGATGGTGGAGGTCTTGACCTCGGGTCATTTCTGGTCCTGAATGGAGCTTAGCTGCATTTCCAAGTTCCTTCCGAGATGCCAAGAAGCAGAGAGAGAGAGAGAGAGAGAGAGAGAGAGAGAGAGAGAGAGAGAGAGAGAGAGAGAGAGAGAGAGCAGACTCTCTTCTCCTATAAGTTCCCAAATGTGCTCTGAGAACTGAATGCTTGAGGACATGTCTTGTTAATAAGAATCCTTAACACATTTATTTAATGCTTTCTGAGCGCTTCACACATTTTATCTTGAATGTAGTCCTTACAAGAACCATGAAAGCGAGTAAGTATTATTATCCCCATTTCACTGATAAGGAAGACTGAGGCTGAGAGGGAGGGACTTGCTGAAGGCCACCTAGTAAGACAAGAGGGGAGGGGAAGGGCTTCTGGATCAGGGCTGTGGTGTTTTCAAGACCGACGAACTCAGGGAGTTATTTTCCTAGCACTTGAGCACGGTAACCTGCTCCTCTCCCTGGAGGTTCTTGCGATAGGCCTCTCTCCTCCATCAGTTTTTCCTTCTCCATCAAATTAAACCTTCTGGGGAAGGCCCAGCTGTGTGGAGTGGGATGCTTTGCCTCTGCAGCTCCATCGGGGTGCCTTGGGAGTGGACTCCTGCCTCTTTATTATCCCTACGGGCCCCACTCATTTCAGCCGCTCACCCAAGTTGCCGGCACAGAGGCAATTGTGCGTCCGAGGCTGTGGCTTGGTCTGGTGGCTGTCCAGGATCTGTTGCACCAGCTGCTCCACTGAGAAGCCCGAACTGCTGTTCCCATTGCTGCACGTCCACTTGATGCCGTGAACTGTGGAGAGAAGGACAGAGGCACCTGTCAGAGATGGCACAGCAGCCAGTTGGCAAACGCCACCCTGGAAGGGGAGTCAGAAGCCATTCTGGGATCTTAGTCTGCGTCCAGACTGCACGGACCCTCCTGCTGGGGGGGCTCTAGCTACGGATGTGCCCCGGCTCCTTGGCTGGTCCTCTGGTTCTCTCTCCTACATTTCACTCCTCCTACATTCCAGGCTAGCTAGGAGAATTTCTAAAGTGATTAGATTTGTTTTCTTGAAGCAAAAAGAGAATGGACTTAAAACGACAGGGAGATTGGTCAGAAGAAGAAAAGCCCAACAGCTGTGAGGCTGCTCCATAGATGGGGGAGGAAGAGGTCATTTGAGTCCATTGGTGGAACAGGCACTGGCCAGTAGGTGCCCATCTCAGCTTGTTACACATCTGTGGAATCAGCCTCTGCTGCCCACTTGGGGTGTGTGTGAACAGTGGGGTTTCCCATGTACAGCTCGATGTGTAAAATCAGTTTGAGTGGCGCAGCACGCTGGCTCAGAGACTGAATTGCAAATTGGGACTTCCCTTGTTTGAATCTTGCCTCTACCATGACCTCATTAGCTGGCCTTAGGCAAGCCACTCCCTCTCAGCCTCAGTCTTTCCCTTCTGCAATATGGAGATAATACCTACCTTACAGGGTTGTGGAAAAGACAACATTAAATTAATGCTTGTGAAGTATTAGAACGGACAAAAGAAAATATTTCTTCACCCAGTGTGTAATTCATCTGTGGAACTCCTTGCCACAGGATGTGGTGATGGCACCTGGACTACTGTAGATGCCTTTAAAAGGGGTTTGGATAGATTCATGGAGGAAAAGACCATCACAGGTTACAAGCCATAAGCAACCTCCTGGCTTTAGAAGTAGGTTTTCTCTGTGCCAGGTGCAAGGGAGGGACAACAGGAACCAGGTTATCTGTGCCAGGTGCAAGGGAGGGACAACAGGAAACAGGTAATCTTGTTGGCTGTGTGCTCTTGGAGGCATCTGGTGGGGCCACTGTGAGATACAGGAAGCTGGACTAGATGGGCCTTTGGCTCTTCTTGTGTTTTTATGTTTATTTAAGTGCCAAGGGCTGAGGGGGCTTATAGTATAGGAAGGGGCTCCTATGGAGACCTGCAGTGGCAAGAGGAGACTGCCAGCACAGTCCCTCCCCACCTCCCCAGGGACTGCTTAAGGCTGCGTGTCCTGAGGGGATGAAGAAGTGCCCAGGCCTGAGGTGGCTTTTGACACTCGCTCCCAGAGACCAGCACTGGCCTAACAGTTTTATTACTGTATGTATTGTACTTTGAAAATGTGGTAAGCTGCCCTGGGGACCTCTTCAGAGGTAGAAAGGCGGATACAAATCCTTGGGCAAATAACAAAGAAATGGTGCGTTGATTCGATTGCAGCAGGAGAGAAAGAAGGGACCTGTGAGCAGCTCTGGCATCTGCCTCCAGCCTGTTTCATGCTTCCCTCGACAGACTTCTGTGGCCGTCACTCGTCTCCCACATGGCTGCTGTGTTGGGCTGCCTTCCTGGCTTTTGACCCTAACTCTTTAAGGGGCTTGCAACACAGGCCATTCTGGGAGAAATCTGCCCCCTGCTTTCTAAGGCCTCACAATTCGCCCCACTGCTATTTTGTGGGGGGCTCGCTCTTGAATTGGCTGGCGCCAGGGGATGGTGTCACTGGGCAGCTGCCGAGAGCCCAGAGGCCTCAGCCCACTGCCGATCCACAGACCACAGCCGTGGCGTGGTTGTGACGGAGTCACTCTCTTGTGAGCTAGGAGGGGGGCCGTGGAGGTCACTTTGCCACAGGCCCCCCCAAACCCGGGGCTGTATCTTCTGGCCTGGAACCAAAACTTTTGGGGGAGAGATGCAGTTGATACGAACGAGAGGCTGCGCTCGTTTGCTCCTCTGTCCAGTTGCGAACACTGCCAAAGAGTTTTGTAGCTTTGTCTACAGAAGAACCCACTGACTGACCCGTTTTGCCAGCAGCCACAGAAAATGCCCCACCAGTCCACCTCCCGCTCTCTGCAAACCGTCTGGTCCATCTGCAGCTCTGCTGCTTCACAGGATCCCCCCCCCCCTCGCGCCCAGTCCTGGTTGCTGCTCCAACCAGTGGCTCTGGGTGCTGCTGCTGCTGCTCCTCCTTCTGTTGTGAAGGTTATAAAATGAAAAGCCACTGAAGGGTGACAGATTGCAAGGAGAGAATTTCGGGATGCTTAATGTAAATTACCGACCGCCTTGGCATATCCAATATGCAGATTGTCTCGCTTTCCCTTGTGCGGTTCCCCCCCACGCCCCCCCCTTGAACGAAGGCCTCTTCTGAGCCAGCGAGTTGTTAGCGCTGAATATAAAATACCAGCAAGATGGCTTTTAACATGTCACGCTCGGCTTCCTGACACATAATGAATCAGCGGGAAGGGGGGGGGAGAGCATTACGGAGGGAAGGTTAATAAAACAGCCCACCCCTTCTCCTCCTTCAAAGGCTGAAAGATCACAACAGCCTTAAAAGCAACGGCCGATTCAATTTGAGGCCATAATGTGGGGATTTGACAAATAAATAAATAGACCCAAAAACACAGATAAATGGAAGCCTTGCGGATCTGTCATCGAAATAATCGCCCTCGCAAAAGACTCGTCTCTTCTTCCCATCAAAGTCCTGAAGATGTCCCCTACCCACATTCTTTCTGAGTGCTTCACACAGGTGAATGATGGGAGGTGGGAGGCCAGAACTGCTGGGGATCTGGGGAAGGAAGCTCTAAAAAGACACTTCGGACAGCTGGCGCCTCAGCCCAGCCTCCGAGGCAGCGTCCCGATGCCCTCCAAGCCTTTCCAAGCAGCCTCAGGCAACCCACTCGCAGACTCGGTTTGCAGCCTGTGAAATGGGAATAAGAATGGTCTAGTTTGAAGGAAGCAGGAGATTTAAGGGGTTTATAAGGGGGATGGGGCTTAAGGGGTCTGAGTTGCTGCCGTCTGCCCCCTCCTTTCCCAATGCAAAGCCTCTTCGCAACCCTTCCACCTCTTGCTCCCTCCCTGTGCAACAAAGGGGGGGGGCTAGAATGGGAGTCCCTTTATGGAGCTGCCACCTCCCCTTTGCCAAGCAGAAGCCAAGCCTGGGCTCCTCCCTGACCAAGTCGGGCCTTTCACCTAAGCATCTCCCTCTTTCCTTCCTCCAGCCCAGCCCCTGGGACTCCAGCCAAACTGAAAAACTGCATCACAAACAACTGGGGCACTTGGTGTACTTGTCACACCCCGGTCTCACAGCCAGGATCCTTCCCAGCCCAACCCCACCAGGACAGGCGGGCCAACGAATGTAGAAAGCTGCCTTCCCCTGCCTCGGGCATCGGTCTGTCCTGTCCAGGATGGCTTAGCAACCAGAGGTGCTGCTGGGGACTGACTGAACCCAGGGCCAGAAGCATGCACTCCGATGGGATGCAGCAGCCTACTGAGCTGCCCTGTACTGCGCCCTGTAGTGTCCGTTCGTCCACCGGACCCAGCTTCGCCTCCCCACTCCAAGCCAGCCTGCAAACTTCACCAGTTTAGCGTGGTGTTGGGGTTTTTGCCTGCTTTGCTCTCAAGGAGCTGCCCACCTCCCTCTGCTGGGGGTTCCTAGTTCCTGCGCCTCATTTGGCCAAGCTGTTCCTTTGTGTCTATTCAGCAGAGTTCAGGCATTTTGCACCAGCCTGCTTTTATATCTCTCTCTAGTGTCCCCTTGTCCCCATTTGGTTTAATTCTTTTTCCTTTCGAGTTTTTAACTGGCACATTATATTCAGACTCCTCGCCTGCCTAGTCTGAGTTCATGGGTAAGGCAGTAGGTTGTCACGTCTGATCGCTCTCGGGCGCCTCTGCAACTTGATTTTAAGTAAGAACCCCTGAGGTTCTGTGCTCTCCTGGGAGGGGGGGTCCTTTTCCCCAGAAAGCCCCTCTGCCTGGTCTCTGTAGCCTGGGATGGTGGCAGCAGACAGAGCTACCAATTCCTCTCCCAACGCATTCAGCTGCTGACTCACTAAAAAGGGAAAGCGGAGGGTAGGAAGGGGTGTGTGAGGGCTAACCACTAGGGACTACTCCTCTCAGTGCAGCCCGAGGCCTCTGGCTCCCTCCCTGACACCCTCTTTCCTTTTTAAATCCAGGAAGGGCAAGAGGAGGAAGAGTGGCAGTGTTAGGGGTGGCTCCTTATGCCTTGGCATGCTGCCAGTAAGGGGGGGGCAGCATTGGCCACCCTGTCACATGCATGGCCAGAGATCTAGGGCTGGCCCTGGTCAAGAAGAGGCATTCTCTGATCCACGCAGAGGCCCAGGGGAGCGGGCTGAGCCCTGAGGAGTGACTCGCCCTCACAGCATCTGAAGAAGGTCTCTCCCCAGAAGGCAAAAGGTGGCAGGGGACGGATAGACGATTTCTTAGGGGCAGGAAGCAGGAAACTGGGCTGGCCATGGGGCCCATACAGAATGTGGGAGGGGGGAGCAGGGAAGGGCTCAGTGAAATCAGCCTCCCTCTCTGTCTCACTCCCCTCCTCCTGACTGAGCATCCCCAAAATGACCTTCCTGTACGGACTCCATGGCTGCCCATTCATTCGTCTTGTCAAGCCTCCCTTCGGTCAGCAGCAGCAGCAGCAGCAGCAGCAGCAGCAGCAGCAGCAGCAGCAGCAGCAGCAGCAGCAGCAGCAGCTTGGGAATGTTAAATACGAGACAGAAAACTGGCAGGGAGCAGGAACACGGACTCCGGAGCCAGGAACTCTGGGCAGAGACAAAGCGGGGGCAGGCAGCCGCCTCTTTCCTCCACCTGCTCCTGGCCAAGCCAGCCTCCCCAGCAGCGGCGGGCTCCCAGTCCAGTTGCAATGCCCGCCTTCCTGGGGTTCTGCTGCCCCGGTTCCAAAGTAGGTCCCCCACATCCCGGCTAGCTAGGCCATGCTCCGAGGCGAGGCACCCGGGCTTCCTTCCTGCACGCAGGACAAGCCAGCTTACTTAGCCGGACCCACACGGACCACCAGGAAGAGCAGTTCTGAGGAGGTCAAGCCCGACGCGGCTGGAGCTGGACTCCAGCTGTCCCTGATCCCAGCAGCACCTTCAGTCCTTGGCTGTGTCTCCAGCCAGCAGGAGAGCTGCTGCTGGGTGCCAGGGCCAGAGAAGAAGGACCAAGGGCCAGACTCCTTCTGAGGCCGCTTTGTACATACAAATAGGAACATACAAACAGAAGCTGGGTCTAGTAATATGGCAGAGCTGTTCTGGGCAAGAAAGACGGACACTCTGGCGGGATAAATCCAGCCTCTCTGGGACAGAGTTCCGCGCGCGCATACACACACACACAGAGGGATGCAGGTCACCAATTGGCTTCTGGGTAGGCTTACCAGATCTTCAACCGGGACAGAGTGCTAGATCTTTAGGAGAAGGAATGTGGGCAGGTGTAGCTTGTTAAACCTTAGAGCACAATGTGTTCAATGGGGCTTGCTTCTGAGTAGACATGCCAGGATTGTGCTCTAAGGTTTAACAAGCTACACCTGACCTGCCCACATTCCTTCTCCTAAAGGGCTACACTCTGTCCCGGGAAGAAATCAGGTAAGCCTACCTATCAGAGTTCTGCACTGGAGGCCCTCTGGCACACCACTGACAGAGTTCCGACTGATGGGCAGGAAAAACAGGGCCTTTTTGGTGGCAGCCTCCCCTTTTGTGGAACTGCCTTCCCAGAGAAACCCACACAGCTCCACCACAGTTATTAGGTAGAAGCTAAAAAGGTTTCAATTTGGCAAGAGCTTCCCAACACTGTTTTTTTTTAATTTGCACTGTTTATTTTGGTTTTAATAATGCTGCTACTAACATATACAATACGTTACATTAATCATGTTATATAATCACATTATAATTATATTACATTAATCTTTGTAAACTGCATTGACCTCTTGGAAAAGTGGCCTAAAAATTGAGTCAATAAACACAATTATATTTAATGTGTAATAATTATAAGCAGCCAGGAAGGCTGCTCAGTGTTAGCGAGGGGAGATGAGCTTGAGCTTGCCCAAGGCCAGTTCGTGAGTCAGTGGCAGAGGCGAGATTTGAAGTGGGACTTCTGGGGTCACGGCTCCTCCTCTCCCCCCCAGTACAACCACCAATTTGTCACCTGCACCTTCCTCGGCAGTAACGTCTGGCTGACCAAGAAAACGCCAGTTTGCTGCCCAGCTCGGACACTGCCCCTTGTCGAAACAATCTGCTTTTTCACAGCTCAATTGGACGAAATGTTTGTTAGAATTCTCTTTTCATACCCGCAACGCCCACAACACGATTCAATGTCCGTGTGCCTGCTTGGTGCCCACCCTCTTTCAGACTGAGAAGGCCACACTTTGGGCAATACGTGGCGTTAAGGAGCGAGGAGGCCTAAAGACACACACACCCCTGTGCGCACACACACACACAACTGCTGGGAGGCAATTGTGTGGATTGACGCAACATCGTAACATTTGCCAACACTGCTCATGGAAAGAGGAGGGCTTCCTCCAGACAGGAGGTCTTCCCTTATCCCAGAGAAGCCACCATCTGCTCTCTGATGGCAGCTGGGATTTCCATAGGATAGGCCACTGCCAGTGAACTGCATTCATTGTTTTGAAAACCGCTGCTGCAGCCTGTTTGGGAAGGGACCCTGCCTGCAACACAATTCTGTCCAAGCGCCCCTGACACACAGGCAGGCACCGAGATGTGGCAGCCAGCGGAGAGTTTTCGTGGTTGTCAGCTAGTTTGGCTGCGGTGGCCAGAAACGTCACAATGTCCCACTGGCGAACAAGAGTCTGCTGAGGGCTCCGTTCTTATGCTCCATAAGTGCTGTGGTTACAGCTTCCCTGTGGCTCCATCTCGCACCACCCTGGGACCACAGGGATGCAGGAATCTGGGGGGAAGATGGCAGCGCATGTGAATCAAGCCACACTGGATGGATGGTGCTGCCTCAAAGGAGTCAGATCCTTGGTCTACTACTCAAGCTCAGCACTGCCTCCATGGCAGAGCCTCAGGCGGAGAAAGCCCTTTCCCAGCCCTGCCCGGAGATGCTGCCAGGGTGGCACCTCCTGCATGCAGAGTATGAATGGTTCCACAGCTAAGCTGCAGTGCCTTATTTAACACCCCTGGAGCCCGTCCCACTCGCAGGTCTCCTCTGTCGTGCATCACGCAGAACACCCTTTCGAAGAGGGGCCTGCTTTCCCACAAATAACTCAGAACTTTGGAGCAGTGAAGGCAGCAAACCAGGCAGGGTGATGCTGTGGCCACTACGCCACACTCTCCTGCAGCCCGACACAGTCAAGTGCATTTGGCCTTTGAATATTTTTTCCTGGTTAGGAGGGGGAAAGCTGAGGCAAGTGACCCAGGCCTGTCTTGAATGTTTTCAACAGAGAGGCAGGGTTGAGCTGCAGGAGTAAGAGAAGAGCCGGACACTGAGTGGCCTCTGCCTCTATTTCTCACCACAGGTAATTGGGCTTGTGCCTCGACGGAGGCGCGAGCCGAAGGGCGAGAGCCAAAGGGCTCTTGGCCTTTGGCTCTTAGCCTGTGGATCGTAGCCATAGGCGTCCGCTGACATGGTGCGGTGGGGCGGTGGGCCCCAGGGCGTCAGGGCGGAGAGGCTCTGGGAGGGGCGGAGAGGCTCGGGAGTGGGGCGCGGGAATCCTTTAATTTGAATATTTATTTGCGGTTTTTCCGCAAATTTAAAGTGTAAAAACAGGGATTTTCAAAGTGTGTGTGTGCTTTGCGGCCACTCAAAGTGTGTGTGTGCTTTGCGGCCACTTATCTGATCTCCAGGACATTCCTCCAGCAGGCTGGCAGCAGCAGCGACGATCGCAAACCTGCCGAGTTTGCTTGCGCATGCCTAGTCCGTCCTTGCTAACTCCCTGAGTTTGCGCATGCGTAAACTCCGGAAACTCCTGCGCCCGGAGCAGGGAGAGGCTGTGTGCCCTGGCGCAGGAGTTTCCGGAGTTTACGCATGCGCAAACCCAGGGAGTTAGCAAGGACGGACTGGGCATGCGCAAGCAAACTCCGAGTCCGGCAGGTTTGCGATCGTCGCTGCCTGCTGCTGCCAGCCTGCTGGAGGAATGTCCTGGAGATCAGATAAGTGGCCGCAAAGCACACACACACTTTGAGTGGCCGCAAAGCACACACACACTTTGAAAATCCCTGTTTTTACACTTTAAATTTGCGGAAAAACCGCGAAAAAACTTTTTAAAAAACCCGAAAGCTCATTATGCAAATTACTTACTTAATTTGCATAATGGGGCGGCGGGCTTTTCCGCCCCAGTTGCTGGGGAGCCTGGGTACCCCTCTGCGTAGGCCTGGAAGATAGTTGCACGCTGGGAAAATGACACCGTAGATGCCAGATGACAACACGTCTATTTGTTTTACCCTCTATCCCGGCTCTTTTGCTGAAGCCCTCCTCTGCTGGAGTACCTATTTTCAACAGGTGACTGTGGATTGGCAGCGGCATGATACATTTATATGCCCCAGAGAAGAGACTTACCTCCTTGCTTGGGTGCTCTGGGCTTGGAGGTTATTATCCTGGGGTAGTTAATACCTGCAGCACCAGAGGGGGTAACCCCTCTGAGCGACAAGGGGACAGTCCTGTTCTTCTCCGTCTCTGTAACCCTGGTGAGAGGGGGTGAGGAGTAGTGGGAGATATAGGGGGCAGCGGGACTTCTTCTGGACTTGGGGTTGGTGAGAGTGCCTCTTGTCTGTTGGATTCCTTGCTGTTTTTTCCCTGCCCCTTAATCTGCTATAGAGACACTGGAGGCAGCGTCAGTGTTTTGTGTTGGGTTTGTATTTGTCCAAGTGTTTGTTTATGTTTGTGTGAGCCCCTTCCGGGAAGATGTGTTGGGATGTTCGAAGGAGTAGTGGCGCCACTATAAAAAGTGTAACGGGCCACGGGCGATATGGCGGTGGGGGCTGGCCTGGCCATTCCAGGAGAAGAAGGGTTGGTCATAGGCAGACCGTCCCTTTTTCTAGGCCTTTCCCCAACCCTGGAGAGTGCCTGGGAGAAACCCCTGGGGCCTTAAACTGCTGCTATTAAATGCCAGGTCGCAGATAGAATCGCTCAGATTTGCCACGACTTGGACTCTGGTTTAACAGTTCCAGACGTTGTCCCTATGGCATCAGTCAATTCCATCGTTATGGATTCCTTTCACCTATACAGCCTGAGGATGTGGATAGGGACCTCTGTAGTTTGAGACCATCTTCCTGCCCGCTTGACCCTTGCCCAGCCTGGCTAATATGATCTGCACGGGTTGGTCTGGCCGATTGGGTGGAACCCATTGTGAATTCATCCTTGCAGGAGGAAGTGATGCTTAGCATCTTGACAACCGCAATTGTGCGCCCCCTCCTGAAAAAACCATCGGATTCCTCCAATTTAAATAACTATCACCCAGTTTCCAATTTGCCTTTTTTGGGTAAGGTGCACACCACCTTACTGGGTGGTGGCGTCTCAGCTCCAGGGGATACTAGATGAAACGGAGTATCTGGACCCTTTTCAGTATGGCTTCAGGCGGGGCTTTGGGACGGAGACAACCTTGGTCGCCCTGTTGGATGATCTTCGCCGAGGAGGACTGGACAGGGGGAGTGCATCCCTGCTGGTCTTTTTGGACCTCTCGGCGGCTTTTAATACCATCGACCATGGTATCCTTCTGGGTCGGCTGGCCGAGTTGGGACTTGGGGGCACTGCCTTGCAAGTGGTTCCTACTTGGCTGACAGGTCCCAGATGATGATGCTGGGAGACGCCTGTTCGGCGCCCTGCCCTTTACAGTGTGGGGTGCCACAGGGTTCTATTCTGTCTCCCATGCTTTTTAACATCTACATGAAACCGCTGGGGGAGATCATCCGGGGATTTGGAGTCGGGTGTCACCAATATACCGATGACACCTAGCTCTATCTCTCCTTGCCATCTTATTCTGGGGAGGCTGTGGAAGTCCTGGAGCGCTGTCTGGAGGCGGTCGTGGTCTGGATGAGGGCTAATAGGCTGAGATTGAATCCAGAAAAGACAGAGGTCCTACTGGTCAGGAAAGTCTCGATGCAGGTACTGAGTCATCTGCCAGTTCTAAATGGGGTTGCACTCCCCCTGCAGGAACAGGTGCGCAGTTTGGGAGTACTTCTGGATTCACAGCTCTCCCTGGAAAACCAGGTGGCGGCTGTGGCCAGGGGTGCGTTTGCCCAGCTTCGGCTGGTGCGCCAGCTGCGGCCGTACTTGAGTCGATCAGACCTGACCATGGTGGTCCACATCTTAGTGATTTCAAGACTGGATTACTGTAACACACTCTACGTGGGGCTGCCCTTGAAGACGCTTCGGAAGCTGCAATTAGCACAGAATGCGGCGGCCTGGGTGGTTGCTGGAGCTAGGCGGTTTGACTCTGTTGAGCCGCTGCTTCAGCGGCTGCACTGGCTGCCTGTTAGTTTCCGAGCCCAATTCAAGGTGCTGGTAATGACCTTTAAAGCCATTCACGGTTCGGGTCCAGGATATCTGAGGGACCGCCTTCTCCCATACATTCCGGCCCGCTCTCTTAGGTCATCTGAGGGGGCTCTCCTGCGAGTGCCACCTCTATCGCAAGTTAGGGGAGTGGCAAGACGTGGGCAAGCCTTCTCTGCTGTGGCACCACAACTGTGGAACTCCCTGCCAGGGGATCTGAGAACCACCCCCTCCCTCATGACTTTTTGGCGGGGGCTCAAAACGTTTGTTTCGTCTTATGTTTGGGTGATGGGTTTTGGTGGTTGTTTGCCTCCAGTGCCTCAGTATGTTCTGCCTTGTTGTTTTTCTGCTTCACATTATTACCCACCAGTGGATTTTATTGTTTTTAAATTTATTCTATGTACTGTTTTTAAATTATGTATTTTAACTGTTGTAAGCCGCCTTGGGCATTTGCCTCGGCATAGGAAAGGCGGGGTATAATTTTTTAAATAAATAAATAAATAAATAAATAAATAAAATAATTTAACTGGTAATGAATAAAGGACCCAGTGGACTGACTCATTGGTCTCCTGAGCAGGAGTAGTCTATCTGAACGGAAGACAAAGAATCTCAGAATCTTAAAAGAGCCACAACCATTCTTAACACTTCCCAAGATAGGTTCACAAGGGGGGGGGCGGGGGCGGCGCATAAATTTGGGATCCTGTCCTGAGCGCAAGAATAATAACCTGCGCAGCTTTGTCCTTCCAGGCATGATCTGCCCTGCCCCCCGCTGAGTATGAAGGGATGCTGAAGGCACTGAAAGGATTTTGTTTTCCCTTCGTTCCTCCAAATTTCAGGACCGGGGAGTAGATAAATCTCTCCAGCAGCCCCCACTTCTTAGATCCCCCCCAGATAATTTGCATTGGAGGCCCAATCTAGCCTTCCCCAGCCATAATTTTCCAAGCTTATTAAAAATGTCAGAAATGATTTGTTCTCTCTTCAGATACACGGTTGTTCATCAAGAGGTTTTCCTGGAGGGGAAAATCGCTCCGGAGGGGTGCTTTCCAGCTGGGAGAGACTCTGGGAAAACGGGCTCCTGTGAGGAGGGTGGGGGAACTGCAGAGGCTGTTCCATCTTCATCTTGCAGAGATTCAGCACTGTGGACCCAGACTGGAAAACAATGACACCCAGGGAAGTGTGTGTGTGTGTGTGTGTGTGTGTGTGTGTGTGTGTGTGTGTGTCAGGGTAGTGTGTGTAGATTTTGTGTGGGGGGGGAAGAGTGCCAAGGAAACAGTCCTCTAAGGGTTCCGGAGGGAGCAATAGGCAACCCGTGTGTGCCCTTGATTGAATCCGGATTCAGAAACCCCCTCAGTGTGTGTGTGTGTGTGTGTGTGTGTGTGTGTGTGTGTGTGTGAAAGGGATGGTTGTCCTGGGTTGGGGAGGTGCAAGGTGCAATTTGCACAAGGTGCAAGAGCCCAGCTGCTGCTCACTCTCAGGCACCTGCTCCTCACTTACTGAAGCCAGGGAGTTCCCAATGCTGCACAACAGCCAGTGAGGCAGGTTCTGCCGAGCTCCACCTAGGGCAGTCCAGGTACGGCAGCAGCTGCTCCTGGGGTAGGCAGCAACACTCCTTCCCCCCCCCCCCGCACGCTTAGCTCCCTCTCCTGCATCTATGCTGCAAACTGCTGACGGAGGCCGTGCGGCTCCTGCCCAACGTTTATCCGAGGAGGACCCATTAATTCCTCCCTCCTTTCTTCCAGGCCTGCTGTGAGGCCCCTTTACAGCCTGACGCAAACCCCCAAATCCAACGTCAGCAAGAGCAGAGCAAATGCCTCCGTCGCGAGAACGCCACACGGCATGGCTGGCTGTGTCTGCAAAAGGGGCCTGTTGGAGAGACCAGAGCCGCCTCTCCCTCATCAAAGCAGATTTCAGGGGCACACCACGGCCCAGGAGAAGGGGTGAGATGGGGGACCCTATCTATTCCCAATTGCATTCAAGGGGGCTACAATTTGGGGGCACAGCATAGAGGAGGAGAGTGGGAGGCAGCCCTTGCCCCAGACACTGGGGCTCACTGGGGCGGGGTTAGCCCCGTCCCGGTGGTGTTCCCCATTGCTATCTTTATCCAGTCCCTGTGATAATTGGGCTCTCCCAGCACCACCAGCAGCTGAAAAGTGACACATCAGCAGAAGCGGCGCTGCTGAAAGGGTGGCACTTCTGCCGAGGAGCTGGGAGGGAGAGACAGAAGGAAGCCTCAGAAGGTAAGGAATGGTACAGGGGAAGGGGCAGACCAAGAGAGATGAGAAGGAATGAGGGAGACACTGCCGAGGTGCTAGGAGACCTCAATTATCACATGGGCCACCCTTTCAGCAGTGGTGAGTCTGCTGAGACGTCACTTTGCAGAGCACCTTGGCAGAAGCAACTCTGCTGAAAGGGCGGCCCGTGTGATAATTGGGCTCTCTCATATCTTGAAAGTATGATCAAGATTTGCATATTTTCTCTTCTGTCATTTGTAGCCGAGTTTCTAGGTGAGAACAAAGTGCTTATTTCTGGTCATCACCTGCTTAATGACATCACTTCTGGCCCTCAGCAGGTGCCATGGCTGTTATTCAGCCCACTGAATGGAATGAGTTTGATACCCCTGCTCTAGCCCACCCCCTCCTCTCCTCCACACTTCCTCTTCTGCTCCACCCTCATCTTCCTTTTCCAATCCAGGGGGTGGGAAGAGCAGAGGCTGGTGCGTCAGCCGGTGAGGGGCTCAACATCTGACACGGGGGTCTTAAGCCGTCACTCCTTGGAAGCCTAATGTTTGAAGCAGAGCAGACAATAAAATCCAGGTTGAGGAGACTTGGATATCTCGATCCAGAACTAATACAAAAGGTATAGGCCGACAAATCCCCTCCTCTCACAGAGGCTCAGCGCACTGAGAGACAGAATTGCGCAAGACAGGGGTGCAGGGTGAAGGAAACACCAGGAGAAAAAGAGGACGAAGAAGAAAAGGCAGCTGCCATTGCCAACCACACGGTGGCGCAGGTTGATCGGCAAATTACGGAGCCCTCCAGTTGCGACAGGAAACCAAGGCTTCTGTTGTTAGGGGTCAACCCCCCCCCCCTTAAATATTCTATAATCACCAAGATTACAGTCTTAAGAATTATGCTGGATGTTTCAGGTCTGTGCTTTGAATAATTAGGAGAAGGGAAGAACACAGTGATGACAGATTAGCGACGTGGAGGACTGTTTGCGGGGGAGTGAGGTGGCTTGGAGGCGTAGGAGGGACGTGGGAGGGACTGTGGCTCGACTGTCAAGGAAGAGATGGTGCAAAGAGACCACAGCTTGGCCCGGTGACAGCTCCCTCAACACGGCACCATGTCACAGTGTGTGGACTGTCCCTATGCAAAACGGCTGGGATTTTTGCAATACCTTCCGGCCTCCCATCACACGACTGCCTGGTCAGGGGACCTCCCCCAAGAGTGAACGGATCGTGGTCTTCTTGGTTAAGGACCATCAAATCCAGCATTCTGTCTCTGGTAGCGGCCAGCCAGACTCCCCTTGAGACTCCCAAGCGGCGCATGGAGGTGATGTTGCTTGTCCTCAGCACCTGGTACTCCGAGGATTACTGCTCTTGTACAAGGAGGCTCCACTTAGCTGTCATGACCAGTAGTCCTTCATTGACCTCTCCTCTTCCTTGAGTCCATCTAAAGAAGCCCTCTAAGCTAGGGGCCATCCCCACATCTTGTGGCAGTGTTGATGCCAGTGCATTTTTGGGAATGCTCCAAAGCCTGCCTTTGGGCTTCCCCCGGAGCCGTTTCGTGGCCAGCCCAGGTGCCTCCGCTGTGCACTGGGGTGATGTTTGGTGGCACCAGGGAGCAGCCTGCTTGCTTCTGCTGCAGAGAAAAGGCACGAGCTGATCCACCAGCTGGCAGCGAAGAGCCACCCAAATGTCCACAGGCCCCGAGAGGCTCCTCCTTGCCCTGCACAAAAGACAGCAGAGGACCTTGCAGCTCTCCTGGCCTCACTTCATCATGGGACTGGGGAGGCTCACGCCCCATCCCTCTTCTCCCAGCTTGACTGCCTCCTAATGCTGCTGATCAGACAGCAGGGCCCCAGGGCTGCAACTGCCTAGCTGGTTCCGTGTCAGCTCCCAGATGGGAGACCCTCTTGGAGAGCTCTCGAGGCAGGGAGAACGGGCAGAGGAGGAGAGCGATGCAGCAAGTCAGTGCTAAACCCAAGGCTGGGAGGCTGGAAATGGCTCATGGTGCCTTCCTGTATAGGAATCCACTTGCGAGTCTTTCTCGCCTGTCATGACTGCTGTTCCCTTCCAGGTGCAGGGCAGATGTGGAAACCTGAAAATGCAAAGGCGCTTTGGCATTAGGATCTGATCTAAGGCCAAGCTGGCTGGCTGGCTGGCTGGCGAGGGTGGCACTCTTGGCACCTCCAAAGCACCAGGCCTTTTCCAAATTCCAATCAGAGCCTGAAGCTCCCCGCACACCGGCTGCATTTCCAAGGAAGTCTCTCCCAGGATGCGCATCCGTAAAAAGGGACGTGCACATGCTGAATAATGGGGCAGAACTTTGCACTTCCCTCCCAAGGCACGCGAGAGATTTACGGCTGGCTTGTTGTCCTTCTTGCACAGTTTTCCTGACGCACTGCAGATTTTCAGCCCTGCTGCCACCTTCCTTCTCCTCCTGTGCTGCATCGCAGGCTTCTGGACCGACAAGGATGCCCTCAAATGTTTCAGCGCTGTCGCTCCTCCCCACGGGGGTCGTTTGCCCCATCTGTGCGGATGTCTGCAGCAGTTCTGGAGGAACGTAGATGAAGGTCACGCTTTTGTACCCTGCCAGGGCTCCATTCATGCCACGCTCTGCCCAACTGCAGGAAAAGTGTCATGTGTGGCACTGTGGGGAACAGACTTCTCTTGAGGAGCTCTGCTCTTATTGAAAAAATAAACAGGTTTCTAGTCCTTGCAGACTGTGGTTGAAAAATGTGTGAGCGGGGCCAGGAGACCAGCAGAGCAACAGCAGCAGGCAAGGAATAGGTCTGAAACCAGCTCTGGGAAGGGGCTAGAGTCGGAGTGGGAGACCACAGATTAGAGATCCACACTGCTGATCATGCAAGGTCATCTGGTGTGGACACTGTGGGAAGCAGACTGCTGGGCTAAAGGGCCCTTTTCCTCTCATCTCCATAAGTTCTTGTGAACATTCCGTCTCAGGATTTGAACAGCCAGATCTCCTTTGGTTTCGTTCATGGGACTTTGTTCATGGGACCAACTTTGCCGGCTTCAGCACAGTAAAGACACTGCTGTCCTCTGCGCATGCCCCAGAGCCGTGGAGAGGCTACAAGGCCTAGCCTGGCTGATGAAACTCCCACCTCCAGACCTCAGCAGTGGGCTCACTCCAAGGGCCAGTCAATCAGTTTTAGCACTCCTTCCACAGTCACAGGAGAGCAGCAGGTTTGGCCAGGCTGTCACTCGGCGTGCCGACCAAATGGAGATTCCTCCCCTTTCTGTGCTCTTTTGCATTCTGCAGCCTGCTCTGAAGAGGGATTGCCAAGATGGGAGCCACATGGCGGAAATGAAGCGCCGCTCAATGCAGCCGCTATTGGTCTGCAAGAGCAAGCTGCTGCGGAATGATTTCAACGCTTCCAACAGTGGGCGGTCAAGAGACGGAACGGCTCGGCGAGGGATGGGGTTGCAAGGAGGCAACCGGCCCTTGTGGGGGGCAACGGCTGGGGACGAGTGGAGCGCTTAGCAGCAGACAAGGCAATGTTTGTCATGGCAACCGGTTAAAACAGACAGAGCAGGCAGACAAGGAAAGAAAAGGGGGTTTTGTGGGCACCAGATTTGTGTGTGTGCGCAGGGAACGGGAACAAGGGCCTGGGACACGGGGGCACTCGGGGTTTGTGGTGTGTCGTGTGCACAAGCAGGCTCCAAGTTCCAGGGGCCCTCAGCAAACTTCCCTTCATGGGCCCCCACTTCTATCTGGGAGGGCCGCTAGAAAGCCACTTCACCACCACTGCATGAAGGCAACGGGCACAGGGGTAGCCAACCCCTGACGCCGGTTTTGCTTGTGCCTGTCTGGATATTTTGGGCCTCCTGGCTAACTCAGAGCCAAGCTAGGTGTGGCAGGAGAGAGAGAACCCGAAACAGAATCTCCCACTGATTTTTTTTTTAAGTCAGAGCAAAAGAGGCCTGATTAAGCCGCAGTGGCGTCGCTTCGGTTGGGGCGGGGCTGTAAGTATTGCTCCGGTCGTAGTCTCTTTACCGAGGGAGCAGGAGGCAGCCCCGCCCCCTCACTGTCGGAGCCAGTCCCCTGCAGAGAAAGCAGCAGGCAAGAGACCCTGCCTGCTGCTTTCTCTGCAGGGGACTGGCTCCGACAGTGAGGGGGCGGGGCTGCCTCCTGCTCCCTCGGTAAAGAGACTACGACCGGAGCGATACTTACAGCCCTGCCCCAACCGAAGTGATGCCAGTGGATTCAGGTGCTGGTGGATGAGGGAGAGTTAGCACTTGGCCCCTGCAGCGTGTTCCTGACTTAAATCCACACACCCCCTTGCAAGCTGCTAATTGCTCCATAGTCCTCTCCATATGAACCCACCTGCATGTGGTGGTGCAAAGAGCTGCTGGAGGGCAATTTTGACCAGGCAAATAGTTTGGGAGAAGGGTAAACAGCCCTCCCGCTCCAGCTTTGCATTCCCATTCTGATTAACCCCCCCCCCAAAAAGCAGTTGCTTTTACTTCCTTGAAAAACCACACAGAATCCGATCATGAATCTCATCCAGCCCTCACTGATTTACCGTAAAACCCTGGTGCTACCTGCTGCAACGGAGCCGTGACCAGATCCTGGCTCCACACCGCAGCCCCTGCTGTGCCTAAGCTTCAGTACAATGTTTAACAACTTGCACCCACTTCCCCATCTGCCTGGCTTCCATCCCCCTGCACTCCTACCCATCAGTTCCCTTGTGTCAGTTTTTAGACTGTAAGCCCCTCAGATGCAGGGACCTGTCCCCTCGTTCTCTGGAAAGCTCCATTTCAACGGATGGGTCTGTGTGTATAAACAAATAAATGGGTCTGCGTGCCCAAGGGGTGAGTAGTCCCATTGCTTGAAACGAAGAAAGGGGGCTGTTCGACTGCATTGATGCCACTGCTACAGGAACCACCACAAATTATCTTCCTGGAATACTTTTGTTCTGCAACTTAATCTGGGACGTATCCAAGAGTAAACTTTGAAACCTGACTGAGCCTTTTGCCTCCCTCCCATGGTGCCCAGTGGGACATCATTGCCCAGACATGGTGCCCAGTGGGACATCAGCCAGCAGGCTCCGGGGAACCTCGGCAGCCCTAACCCTCCCTGAGCCTTGTGCAACTGCGCACTTGTCGCTGAGGAAGTCCAAAGTCCCGTCCCCCCTGATCACCCGCCCTGCAGCAGACTCACACATCGGCTTCAGCTGGCCAATCAGCTCCTCCTTCGTCCATTTTGCCCATTCCTTCTTGTCGGTGTTGATGGAGCACAGGATGGGCCCACAGGGCTTCCCACAGTCCTCTATGGCGGGTACATTCAGGTAGTGCACCAACACGATGTCGGGGTTCTGGAGGGAGAAGAGCAGAGAGGGGCTGTGGTTTAGAAGGGTCACAGCTCTGCCAGTCAATGACAAGACAACAGTACTCCGCCAGGAAGCCACCCAGTGAACAGGAAACCTCCCCCCGGCCCCAGCCCCAGCCTGCAACTGTGAACCAGCCACCTTCATGACGAAACGCCCATTAAGAAGACAAGCAAACATGGATGCAACAGCCGGAAAAAGATACAGGAGTGCGACAGCGATGCCAGATTGCACTGTCTCCTCCTCTGGGAGAAGCACCTTGCAGGGGTGTGAGGAGGACAACCGTACTATAGTCCAGCACACCCCAGAGTCCCATCTGTGCCAAGCCAGAACAGAGAAGTTAGAACTGTTGTTCCCAATAACAAACCGGGGTGGGGTGGGGTGGGGTGAGCAATGGGGAGGACTAACTGAAAAGCACGTTAGGCCACATGGGGCCCTGCGACTCTGCGAGGCCACAGTCTCTTCTCTGCTGCCCTGTGCATGCTTTGGGCTTTTGCCTGGCATCCTTCCACTTGGTCTTGGGAGGCTGTGCTGCCCCTTCTCTGTACCTGGTGTGGTGGGAGGATTCAGTCATTCTCCTCCTCAGTCTTTCACCCCTAAAATGTCTTTTGCGCTTTTGGCTGGTGACATTTGCAAGCTCAGAAAGCTTAGAAAGATGCAAGAGCATCCCACAAGACTGGGAAGAGCCTGTGCTGGAAGAGTGTGTGTGTGTGTGTGTGTGTGTGTGTGTGTGTGTGTGTGTGTGTGTGTAGGATACCTTCAGCAAGGGGGCGACACACCCGCCAAGGGAGCCCCCACCTCAGAGAGAGAACAAACCCCAGGGGCTGAGGGCAGACAGAGACACTTGGGGGGGGGGGAACAGAGAGAGCACCTTTGGGAAGGAGGGTGGTGTCCAAGGAACAGTCAACACTCATGGCGGGGGCTGGCTGCCGGCCCATTAAAAAGGTCCTCCCATGCTAGGCTGGAAGCCTACTCCCTGACTTGCTACTGCTCTACATACAGGAAGTTGTTTCGTAATGATGGAGAAGTCGTCTCTCTTGCAGTCTCTCACCAGCAGGCAGAAGCGGTCCAGTCCAGGGCCAGTTTCCCCACCTTGCCTGCCGACTGTATGAACTAAGTCCAGGGCTGTAGCCCCGGGGGGGGGGGAGCACTGCTCCATCTCACCCTTTTCTGGGGCAGGACGAATTGCCATTCTAATCTATGACACGATTCTGTGTCTCTGCGAAGGGTCACCTGCCTGGCCTGGCTCTCCTCCCTCCAGAGGAAGTGTGGAGGAGATGGGTGGGCTGGAATGTGGGGAAAACGGTGGAGGTGGACACCCCTGCCAATTCACTGCCTGAGGCGCCTGCCTCAGTCAGCCTCATGGATGGGCCGGCTCCAATCCCCTCTCTTGCCTTGTGTCTTCAATGGGTCTGGGGGCAACAGAGAGGAGGGCAGGCCTGATTTTGGCCGCCAGCTCAGCCTGGAAGCCTGCAGCTGCTGCCAGAACAGAATCTATATTTCAAAGTCTCCCCAGAAAGAGCTGCAGGAGAGCTGGGGGCCACTTTGGCCTCGTTCTCCGGCAAGAAACTTTCCAGCGAAGAAACTTCAACATGACTATTAACTTCAGGGTAGATAAATGAATAATCTTAAGAGCAACACGACAAGCAGGAAACAACCCCCACGATAGATAACAACAAGATTGAAAACTTGATTTCTCTCCCTAAAGTCATTTACTCCTAAATTCACAAACTTTAATGACTGCTCTGGAATTATTTATAAAAATAAATAGGATAATGGTGTAATTAAAACTCTAATGTTTCATTAATGCTGCTGGAGCAGGCTCGGGAGAGGACGGGGTGCACACGCCAGCACTCCTTTGCAAAGAGGGAGTCACTTTCCTCCTGGTGGAAGTAGCAGAGCAGCAAATAAGCTCCTCCGCTAACGAGAAAAAGTTACTAATGAATAGATGCCGCGAGGCAATTAATTGCTCGTCCTTCGGATGGGTTTAAACACACTTCAGGGGCGTGAGCCAGCCAAGAGGAGGGGCTACCACCGAAGTGGAGTAATCTGAGGCGGGGGCGGGTGGGAGGTCCCTCCTTGCCCCAGAGTGAGTTGTGGGGCACAGGCGCGGAACGCCCCTCCCCTGTCTGGGACTTGGGTCTCTCGCCTTCCTTCCTCGTGTGACTTTAGCCACCAACTACACAATGGGGTTCTCTAACCAGGGCAGTAGCAGACATATCTGCATATTTGGGGACAAACTAAGGAAGAGCCTGAGGCCAGGGCGTGTGCCCCCCCCCCCCGCACACTCCAAGAATTTCTGCCACCCACAGCTGTGCCTTGCCCACGTCTGAAGGGCTTGGCAAGGGCATCTGCTGGGAGCATCGCCTTGCAATAAGCCCATAAAGCGAGCAGACAATCCCAACGTGAGTGTGCGAGGGGGCCCCATGCGCGAGGCAATCACTAACCCATCACTTAAATAGAATCCAGAAACTTCCCGAAGGCAAAGAGGCGCCCTCGTCTCCTCACTCCCTGCCATTCGTCTGACGGTAATGTGTGTTATTAGAAATGGATCATATTTATGGTCCTATTATTGTGAATTAATCTTGCCCTGGATACAGTTATTTCGCAAAGCCCGTTGAGTTCTTCACCCCAATCAGCTTTTATGGGAGCCCAGACTCGTCATCCGGATGCAGAGCCCTTCACTCGGCTCCTCCGGTCCGAGAATGCAGACTCTGCCCAGAATGCAGCTGCCGAACCATGGGCTTTGCTGACGCCAGAGGCAGGAGAAGGGGTGCAGAAGCGAGAGAACAGGCTGGTTACAACCAAGCGGTAGAAAACCGCTCTGAAAACACACCTGGCCAGGTGAGAGCTTCGCCTGGCTCTCACTCAACCTCCTAGGTTTGGCCCAAAGCCGGGGCCCCTCTGCTCCAGCACCTTGTCTCCCACAATGGCCCACGTGGGAGGCCACCGGAGCAGGCTTCATAGAGAGGCCTTTCTTTATCCCAGGGCCTCCTTTCCAAAATGCATTGGAGGGGCTTCGCCCTGCAGTGCCTCTTTCAATTTCTGCAGAAAATGGGGCTGCTGCCAACTGGCATTTTGGCAGCGTGGAGCTGGACACCGTCCGCAGGAAAAGCCTGAGCTGGTTTTCCTGCTCACCAGTGCTCTGCAGTGGGGGCTGTCCAGTTTCAAGACTGCACAATCGTGCAGGGCAGCTACTTCACACAGGTGACCCCTTTTCCTCTCTAGGCTGGACCTAGACACAGGCTGTGGGTGGGGCCAGGTAAGGTTGCATGCTTGAATTTCCTCCCCTTGAATCAGAACTCCTTTGCCTGGAGAAAGCTAGCTTGTCAAGGAAGAGTCCATTCGAGGCTCCTCCTCCAGCTGTGAAAGTTCTCTGTGTACCAGGAGGTTCACTTTTCCTGGCATTCAAAAACACACAACCCCCACCCATAGCCTGTGGCCAGACAAAAGCTTCAACACGGAGGGTCTCTCCAATGGGAGGTGCGTGGGCTGTGAAGATGGGCACATGGGCCTTGTGCATGATCTGGACTCTGTCTGTGCTGGTCTCCGAAATGTGGGGGTGTTGGGTGCTGTCAGGAATAGAACCAGGAACCCTCAGCTCTGTGTGCCATTGTCCCATCTGATAAGTCACTAGAGCTACAGGATGGGGCATCTTCCCCCCCCCCCCCAAGATCCCAGGAACTGGAGTGATGCGACCCACCCATCCTCCTTCCCTTGGGATGCTTCTGTGCCTGCCTCAGGCTCCAGGTAGGCATTTAGGGATACCCTCCTTGATCATCACCACCCTTGGCCAACAGCTGCTGAAATCCACCTTCATTTCACGAACAGCGTATCCGGTGAATTTCCCAGTGCAGAATTTCAGAAGGAAATCCAATGCGCCAGCAGCACCACTCCCCATTCCGCTAGTGCAACCAATGTGCAAGGCACCCACACCCTGCCACCCTGAAGATGCATACCTTTTGCCTCCCTGGAGTGGCAGCTGAGGAACATTTGTGTGTGTGTGTGTGTGTGTGTGTGTGTGTGTGTGTGTGCGCGCGCGCGCTCATGTTTAATTCAAGGATGGATCTGGTGATCACACAATGAGCTACTGCCTCCTCAAAACTGCCTCCATCAGCTAATTCCAGTTAATTAGTTATTTGGATGGTCTAGTTATGGAAGGACAAGGTGTTTCAGGAGCATCTCCTCCTCCTCCCCATGCCAAGCATGGGAAACAGAAATGTTAATGCAATCCCAGACTCACCACCCATCAACTCTGCTCAATTTCACCCGTTCAATTTCAAATTACGCATGGGATGGAGAGAATGGATAGATGGAAGTTCTTTTCCCTCTTACACAACACCAGAACCAGGGGATATCCACGGAAATTGACTGGCGGGACAGTCAGAACAGACAAAAGGAAATAATTCTCCACTCAGCACGTAATTACTCTGTGGAACTCCTTGCCACAGGACATTGTGATGGCACCTGGCTTAGGTGCTTTTAAAAGGGGACAGGACAGATTTATGGAGGAAAAGTCCATCACAGGTTACAAGCCATGATGACAAACTGGAACAAACTGGCAACAAACAGAGCTCAGCCCACAAATGGTCTGGAACCAGCGAATCTCATTCTGTCTTTGGCTTCAAGGCTTTGGCTGTGCAACCCTGCTCTTTTCAAATGAAAGCTGAAATTCTGAGGAAACTGAATGCTCAGCTAACACCCCATTCCACGACTTTTCTGCACTTCTGCAGAATCGCAGAAATCCACATACGCTTTGTTTCGCCCAACGACAGAGCCGGCCACAGCTTCCCATGGGGATTTCTGACCTTTAGCCACAACAAGGCCCCAGAGCAGGGCACGTCAGAAGGGAAACAGACATGTTCAAACCCCAGAAATAATGACACACATATCCCAATGATTCTGAATCGAGTATTGAAAATGTAATGCTGTTGTGAAGGAGATCATCTTTCCCGGCATCAGTCTTTTTCCTCCTCCTCTTCCGAGCCAGAGAGAGAGAGAGAGAGAGAGAGAGAGAGAGAGAGAGAGAGAGAGAGAGAGAGAGAGAGAGAGAGCCCTTTCATTAAGGAATCAACACTGATGATAAGCCACGGCCTGGAAAAGCACCAGCTCACTGCTTCACACGACCCAATCAAGCTGCTTGCTGCTTGTGCACAAATCCCTTTTGCACAAACACCTCTGATTCCAGCCCTGTTACACGACTAACTCCATCTTCTCCATCCTGCCGGTCTGGAATAGCAGCGGCACATCGCAACAACATCTCTGAGGTTGAACTTGAAGAAAAAGGCGCCATCTCCTTGCCTTATAGTTGTCTCACTTTGGAGCTGAAAAGAGCCCCGCCCGCCACCAAGGAGGGTCCCTCCTCTTGAGGGACGGGGCTGAAATAAGTGGGACCCCAAGGCATGGGTCTCGCTTCAGAACAGAATTTCCAACAACTTATCATTGCTATGTTACTTTACTTGAGCCTTTTCTCAGGATTCGTTCTTTCAGGATCAATTGTCTAATGAAGCAAACAACAAGAACACACATAGTGTGGACCATATTCAACTAAAAAACATACAACGTAACACTTCAATATTTTATGGCTAACTGGATCTCCTCCTTCCCCAAACAAACTCTATTCCTTTATGGTTTCAGAATTTTGCTCTGCTCTGCATCCAACTCCTTGTCAGTTCTGGTTCAACTAGGATCATTGCCAAAACCCATTCTGAAATTGAAGCATATGCAGCTTGCCATAGCTTTTGGCTCCTTCCCTTGATAAATCTTCAGTTGATTTGCATCTCCCTCTCCCCCCCCCCCCCCCATGTCACCAAAGTGCACATCTACAGACCAAGGCCAAAAGGCAACCTTGATGCAATGGCAGGTCTGCCTGTCCTGAGATCTGTTTTGTGCCGTGCTTCATGGATGAGCACATGATGAGCTCCTGAGCACCACACAAAATGAATTTGGAGGCACTCACACATGGCATCCAATCAAAGGTGCTGTTCTGAGCAGCTCCGTCACAACACAGCTGCGCATCGGTGAGGGAAAAAGGGACAGGAAGGAATGGGCAGAGCTGAGAACGAGCGTGTAACGTTCGAAGGAGAGAAGGAACCCGAGGCATGGGTCCCGCTTCAGAACAGGCAACGCAGAACTCCCAAATCTAAGGAGACATTCGCGGGAGGAGAATTTCTGGAGCCTCCCTGGTGCTCCCACTCATCATTTGAGGGGGTTCTCCTTCTTCTACCAGCGGCAAAAGGACCCTAACGAACTTCCACATGGACCAGCAGCAGCTCACAAGAAGGTGCCGTTGTGAAGCTCCTTCAATGACCCCACCTCCGACCTTCGGGGGGGGGGGAGGAGACTGACATCAGCGGCTCTACTTGGGTGTGCCTGCACAGTGGAGATCCAGGTGCCCTCTCTTCCCTCTTGTGACACTGGCCGGCCGAGGAGGTACGGGACCCCTGGCTCAGCCCAGCCTCTTCCTCCACACCCCCCCCCCCATGACCTACTGCGTTCCTGCAACTGATCCCACAGGATGGGTGCTGGGCCTGGGAACCCCCAACTCGCTCAGTGCTTTGTGTCTGAGTTCAGAGGCAGCCAACAGCAGGGAGCGGCTCTACTGGCCATTATCCTCCTGGGAACCGGACACGGGCTCAAGGGGCTGACCCAGCTGGAATCTTCTTCTAGTCCTGAGTGCTTCTGCCCCATCAGACGGTTTCAAACAATTTGGACAAACCTGGGGAAGGAGCAGGAGGAGGAACGGCTCCCCGTAAATCCCTCCCTGGCACTTTTATGCATTTCCTTATCATGCACACATTTTATGGGCTCCCCCCCTTGGCGTTTACTAGCTGTTGAGATCTGCTCTACTGGCCTGCAGGAGACAGTCGTAACAGTGTCACTGGGCCCCAAATATATGGCCACGGGTGGCCACCTCGCCCCTCCCCAGCCAGGTTTGGAACTAATGATGCCCAGGCTGGGGAAGGAGGAGGAGACCCTGGACCCGGGGTGGCTGCACTCCCTCTTGCCTGGGCGTTCGGTCTCTGCTCTGGAGCAGCTTGGGCTGGTCGCTTAACTCATACACCAAACATGAGCTGCCATTGCGCTTGCTCATGCTGGACCTGTGCTGCAGACCACCCTCCTGGAGAGAGGGGTCTCTCAGGGACGGAGGGGCATGCACCCCAGAAGCTGCACGTGGCGTGTGCTTCTGTAAGCAAGGCGCAGGAGAGGCATCATCTCCCTGCAGAGAGGGACACCTCCATTGCCTGTCTTCTGCTGTCAGGTGCAGCCTGTCTAATGGGGGGGGGGAGTGGTGGCGACTGAGCTGCTCTTGCTCCTTCATCGCTTTGTGGCAGCAGCCAGAAGAGCTACATGCCCTCCCTCCCCCTATCCTCTTACACTGATGGACAGTTAGCTAGACACATATAAAACCAGGGGTTACCTGCAAGCCCCCCCCCCCTGCACACAGCCCAAGACTCAGAGATGCTGTCTGTGAGTGCAGGTCCTAATGTAGTGGGGCAGGAAGGAACCAGAGACACACATCAGCTCTGAAAGTGATGGTGGTGAGATGGGTTCTTTGGAGGCTTCCTGCATCCTGCCCAGGAACTGCCCAAGAAGTATGAAGACAAGGAGAGCCGAAGTCTCTCTCTCTCTCTCTCTCTCTCTCACACACACACACACACACACACACACACACACACACACACACACACACACACACACACACATCGCTCTGGGGTGGGGGACCGAGCAGCATTTTCCAGGAGGCGGCCTTGGCCCCCAAACTGCTTCTAGGCCCAGTTTCAGTCCTGTGGAGTTGGCAGGAAGCAAAGGGCTTGGGTGGGCAACAAAACGCTGGGCGCCCCACTCCTGTTGCAAGTAGCCCCCCTGGGGGTCCGGCTGCAGCAGCAGGCCGCCGCGTGCCTGCTTTTGCACAGTAAGCAGAAACCCGGTGCAAGCAAGTGGTTAAAAATGCAAAAGGCTGTACGTTTTGATAAAGAAAAATACAGCTGCAACAGCTGTTTGACTCGTGGTTGCAGCTTCATCAATGCTAAGTGGTCAATAAATCAAAGCTGGCGTGGCGTGGCGTTGCTTCCCCAGCTCCGTCATTAATCTCGTGCCAGGCCTCATGAAAAATGGAGAGAGGCTGGGTGCGCGCAAAAATGTATACATTACCCAGAGACTCATAATGGGCTGTAATGGCGCTGTGGACCTCCCAGCACGGGCGCCAGCGCAGAGGCGCATGCGCCCACCAGCATCCTCCTCGGCTCAAGCCCGTGGAAATTAGGCAAGTAAATCAGACGCTGCTGCATCATGCCAGTGCTCATCTTTGCACCACTGAAGGAAGGACTCTCCCCCCCCCCCCCAGGCCCCAAACAAGCCAAGTGCCTGGCCCAAGTTTTGAAACGGAGAGCGAGAAAGCAGAATCAAACAGAAGGCAACTGTGTGCCAGGCAAGAGGGCATTGGAACAGGGGATGAGAAACCCACGATGTCAAGCATCACAAGGGCTGAGCAGGGTGGAAGAGGAGCTCCCTGGTTCCTTCTCCCCCCAGCAAATGGCGGCTTCAAGGCTTCTGGGCAAGGAGGTGTGTGTGTCTCCAGCCAAAACCTTACGGTCCATAGTACTGCCTGTTCCCTCGGTTCCCTCTGCCTTTGCAAACCCAGGAAGTGGCAAGAGGCGGAACAGAGGGGGTGGTGTTTGGTTGATGAGGGCTGTGGAGGGGGGAACCACTGGCATTTAGGGAAGGAGGAGGAGGAGAAGACAACTGCACACCTCACTTGTGAGGAGTCCAGTCCTGGAAAAGGTGCGGCGTTACCTGTGGCAAGCCTGATCCGGACGTTTTGCTCTCTTAGGCCCCAATCCTAGCCTTGAGATACGCCAGTGTATCTCCATGTATGCTGGTGCAACGAAAAGCTCGACCGCTGACGGATGCACCACGGATGTCGGTGCAATGGCAGAAAAATGCCGTGCCAGCGTAGCTCGGATGCCACTCGGACGCCAGCACAATTTTGCCAGTGGAGAGGCCAAGACAGTGAGGAAACTGGGGCATTATGGGGAGGGATCGACGCACACCATATCCTAACCCCTCTTCAGACAATAAAAATGGGGCAAGAGCAGGGACAGCCTCACATGGGAAACTGGCACTTCTCCCGGATATTGGGCAACAGGGCTGTGTGGCGTTTCAGGCCTCTCAAAGGGAGTGAAAGGGCCCCCCGCGGCCCCCAGGCTGCACAGTAAATGATCTGTGCCCCAACTGGGCTGCAGAGGGGAAGGGCAGCTCCCTCCCTTCGAAGGGGGTGTCCCCTGATGTGGGGCCATTGACTACCGCTGTACTAAGACAGGACGTTAGGAAAGCAAAAGGCTGGAAGAGCGGACAGAGCATGTGAGAAGGGGGACTGCCTTAACGAATTCCACGGGTCTTATGGCAATGCTTTTTGCTTCCTTCCAAACGCCAGAGATTTTCCGTAAGACGCACCTCCACACTCACGTCTAAATTTCCTTTGCAAGACATGGAAAGCTGACAAGCCCTTAAGATTTCCAGGAGCCCAACACGAAAGCTGTTTGCCGGAACCACCTCGCCAGGCTGTGGCGGTCCTGAGACAGCTTAGCTCCCCACAAAACTCTGGCGCACGCCTGTCTTTCATCCTTCATCTGATAAAGAACCCATCCTTCCCCAGCACCCTGAGGTGGCGATGACAGTCACTGAGAGCTCTGCAGGTTTGCATCAACAGCGGGTGAGCACCGAGGCCTGGAGCTGCCAGGCTGCTCCCTCCTGCTCCTCAGCGCCTCCACTGCTGGTGGTCAGAGGAAGGTACTGCAGCTACCAAATCACCAGGGATCAGGGGACTCAAGGGGCCAACAGGGCTCCTCCTGGTCGTCGAATGAGGAATCCTGGAAGGTCCCCAGAGCAGAATTCAGCATTGCTGGGGGCTACAGGCACAAGAGAGCGAATGACCACTTTGCTCTGGAGGCCAGACAGGAGTGTCAGGGAACCTCGGCTGAGATGGAGTTGGGGCCAAGGCAGTCTTCTCCGGCAGCCAAGGAGGCACCGGAGATGCCCACAGCTCTTCTTCCCATGGCCCAGCCCGGGCTGCACTTAAATGGGGCCACCCCAAGGTCTTCCCATCGCTACAAACAGTGCTGCCGGCTGACTCCAGACACCACAAATCCCCTGCTATTATGTAAGGAGTGGAGTGTGCCGCTAACAGGCGAGATAACCCAGAAATGGAGCGGTAAGTGCTGAACCCAGAGCGGAGTGTGGGGACGATTAAAGTTTAACAAGGAACCGTTTGAACTTGGGGGGGATGCAGGGAGGCTGAGCACAGATCAAAAGGCCCTTTAGGCTTCTGGCATCCCCGGAATCCAAAGGAGCGTCTCAGACAGAGGAATAAACAGCTACCTGAAGTCTTTTAGCTAGCAGGAAAAGAGGCAGCTGAATGGCCCTTTTGCTGTGCAAACAGCGCCCTCTTCAGGCAGGCAACCCGAGAGCCCTGGCCAGCTCAGCTGCTGGCAAGCCCCAGAAAAAGGCTTGGAGAAGAATGACCACCTTGCTTGCCACGTCAGGCCCGGTGGGCCCATCTCCTCCAGCATCCTGTTGCCGACAACGCCCACTCAGAGGCTGTTGAGATGCTCACAAGCAAGGCACGGAGGTGACGACAGGGGACACATAGTAGGCAGCTCCAGCTTGAACCCCACTTTGGCTGTGCTTCCATGCAGGGGGGCAACCCCTCCCCTACTGCCTGCAAATAAATATTTTATAGCGACAGAACTGCAGGTGTTAGCCAAAATCCTCTCCTAAGATGCTTGGAACGCAATTGCTTGGCGGGCTCTCAGATTTGCTCTCTCCCCCCCCCTCCGCTCGCTGCATGGATTTCATCTACTGATTTCGATTTTTAAGCCTGCCTGGCCGGCCTGGCCCAAATGAAGCCTATCGCTTTGCCATTGTAATGCCCCGACCCCCCTTTTTAATGGGGCAATAACAAGAAGCGGCAGTCAAAGCAGGGTGTGTGTGGAGCTCTCCGTTTGAACGTGGTGCTGAAGTGCAAATGTGGCCAAGTCTGGGGTCCCCCAAAGCTTGAGACGGGCTCAGAAGACTTGTTTTTTGTCATTAAAATGGGGGTATCGCTTCACTCTTGCACTCAGAAAGGTGCACGTGCACACAAAGACACACACTTGTGACCAGCTGCCAACCCCAGCCCTTGGAAAGGCTCCTGTGCTCCTCAAAGTTGCAAGGAAGGGAGGTTTTTGCAGGGTGTGGCTGCTTCCCCCTCAGGCTCTGGCAACACCTGCCCTTCTACTCGACTCACAAAGGTCCGGGATCCTGTGCTCATGGCGCGAACCTGCCAACCCTGTTTGATTCAACAAAGAGGGTGGGACCGGGGATGGTCCGGGGCCAACCTACAGCAGGCATGCCTATCCTAGAAACGTTTCTACTGATAGGCGACATCTGCCAAAATCCCCTGACGCACACATTTCATAGGTTCAAAGGTTCCGTTTCCTATTACTATCAATATTATAATAATCATTATTATTATTATCATCATCATTATCACACTCTCATCATAGCAGACTTGGTCTTAAAGAGCCCCTTGCCTTGATATTGGTGTTGTTTATGGATGAGGACTTTAGAGGGGCCAGGTGAGTTGGGCTGGCAGTCCACTTGGGATGCTTGGACCCCTCCCCGGATGTAGGACTGGCGCGCGTGACATAGTGGCCTTGGAGCAGGGAGGATCTGTGTTTAAATCTACGATGAGCCTCAGTTTCTCTGGCCGGTCACTACCTCGCAGGGCTGTTGTGAGAACAAAACTGGGGCAGGGGCACCACCTTGATTTCCTAGAAGGAAGAGTGTAATGAAATAAGAATTCAGAGGAAGAATTCTTGCACTCTGCTGGCGCTTGGGAGTCGTCTCCTCCTTTCAAGGCTGACCTCTTGCAGAAGGCCTGGGAAATTGGGGAGGGCACTTTGAGAGCTCACTGCACGACCCCTGCGTCCTGCAGTCCCTCCTCCCTCCCTTTAAAACAGACATCCACATCAGGAGGCGGTGGCAGGAGAAAAATGAACCCTAAAAGTGTTGTCAACGTGAATGATTTTGGTGGTGCCTGTCACTAAACAGCTCTCACCCTTCGGAGCTGCAGCCAGGCAATAAAGCCAGTGGAAGCGACAGAGGGGGAGGCGGGGGCGTCTTGACAGATCTGCACGGCCCTGGCAGCTGACACTCCATTTCACCCAGGGGCAAAGCGAAGCCGCGACAAGGAGGTGTCCACGGATGCCGTGACCCTGAGCCAGCCAGCCCGGACCGTTAATCTGAAGCCTCCTGCTCTGGCGCTTGAAGGGGAGGGGAGAGGCAGGAGGGGCTAAGCCCCAGGACCTGTTGCAAGTCTAGAGGCTCTTGCATGAGGTGGTGCAGTGTGGCAGAGTTTAACTTTCAGGAGCTTGTCACCCCCCCTCCCCGCCACGCCCCATGAAGCTGAAACAACAAAAAAGCAAGACTGAATGTCTTCATCCGAGTGCTTCAGCTTCCTGTCCAATCGCAGAGCCTTCCAGCCCCTCCTGAAAATATCCCCTTTGACCAAACTGCCCACATTCACTCGGTCTTTCCTGTGACGCTCCCCCTCCCTCTTGGTCAACGTTAAGACTGTAAGCTCCTCCTGGCAGAGACCATCTCTATCTCTGGACTGGCATCCCCCCACCCATGCCCAGCATTTGGAGAAGGGCTTCCAGGGCTGAAGGGGCAGTTTGCAGATAGCGCAGGAGCCCCGGCTCCTCTCCGTTACGCACTTCAGCACTCCGGTGGCCACTTAACATCCAAACCAGCCATCACTCACTAATTGCTCTTTAATTCCCTTTTGGCAAAGCAATAATAAAGCCAACCAGAAGACTCTCCCTCCTGCACCTGCTCGCCGAGAGTGACACCTGCATACCTCACCTCAGTGGCTTTGTGGCTGGGGGGCGGCAGGGGAGAGGATGCGAAGCCCGTCCAGCTCACCTCCGCCCCGCAATCTTGCGCTCTTCAGAGGGGCCGGATGGCGGCCTGCGGAGAGCTAATTAAGGGCAAGTTCTCGCCTCCCCTCCTCTTGGCTCTCACAGATGGCAGCTTGCATAAAGGCCAGCAGTTTCTCCGCCCTTGTCCCCACACAGGAGAAGTGGTGGGATCAGAGAGAAGCGTCTGCATTACGAGAGGCTGGAAAGGTCTCCTAGTGGAAGAAGGGCGAGCAGAGCCCCCCCCCCCCCAGAACCCAATGCAGACCAGCACAGGAACGTAAGATGTATTTATTCTACCTGAGGTGTCAATGGAGTTTGTGTCACCCAGTGCGAGAGCTCATTGCGTCACCCCAGTGGTGTCACTCAGGTTGGTGTCACCCAGTGTGGTAACTCATGGTGTCACCCCATTAACTTTACTTATTTTAATATATAACAGTACAGGTCACCCAACAAATCAGCAACCAACAAAAAAACCAGTGACCAACTTGATGACACTCACACAACTGAATTAGTTCTAGTATTAGCTCAGAGAAACGAGAAATACAGAGAGAGCTGACCCAGGCCTCTCCTCTAAGCCCCAGTGTGTGAGGACTCAGTGGCGAGGGAAGTGCACTCTGCCCATGCTTCAGGCCAATCTTGCCCGTTCTTACATCTAATTGGGGCGTATTCCCCCTTACAAAAAATGATGTGGATTGTTTCATGCAAATTGCCGCAGGAGCTTGATAGGTTTAGGAGTTTGCTGGGTGGATCTGTTGCCTTTGCATCCTGTTCTTGCTCTGTTTTCTTTTATTGTGAGCTGCCCTGAGCTGTAATCAGCAAAGCAGGGTAATTTTAAAAAATTAAAAAATTTTTTTAAAGCTGGTCACCAACCCCTCTAGGAAGTGAGCAAAACATCAAAACAGATGAGATGACCCAGGGTTTCCCCCTGGCATTCAGGACACCAATTTATTCCACTTCAATCTCACCTCCCACCCAGGAGCACAGAGCAATATTCATGGTCTCAGCTCTCCTTTTATCCACACAACCTAGGCTAAGCAGAAAGAGGGCGACTGGTCCTCAGCCACCTGGTCAGCTTTGTGGCTAACTTGAAAGTGAGGCTCCCTGCTCCTAGTACAAGCTCCTAGTAAAGGTAAAGGTGACCCCTGACAATTAAATCCAGTCGTGTCCGACTCTAGGGTGTGGTGCTCATCCCCATTTCAAAGCCGAAGAGCCAGCGTTGTCCGAAAACGCCTCCGTGGTCATGTGGCTGGCATGACTCTCCTTGCCGCAGCGCGTAGCATGCGGCTGGAACACGGAGCGCTGTTTACCTTCCCGCAAGCGGTACCTATTTATCTACTCGCATTAACATGCTTTGGAACTGCTAGGTTGGCAGGAGCTGGCCAAGCAACGAGAGCTCACCCCGTCGCGGATTCGAACTGCCGACCTTTCGATCGACAGCTCATGGTTCAGCGGTTTAACCCACTGCGCCACCCGCTGGCCTAGTACAAGCCCCTATAGACATGCAAATCATGTGCTACAAGCTCCCTCCTTCCAGGTTTTCCAAAAGAACGAAAAACACATTCCACATATTGCAGCAACTCTGTTAGCAGTTCAGAACCAACCTCAGCATGAGTCGGACCCCCCCTCCTCCCGTAAATTCTCAAATTCCAGACAAATGCTTGCAAGTGAAACCATTCGGGGAGAAAAACGAGTTGGGGGATTTTCTAACTCATCCTTATTCTGGCGCAAGAAAGGACAATGCGGCTCCAAGGCGCACCCACCATGCCTAGCAGAGAAGCCCCACCAGGCTCCACCCCCTCTGAGAGACCCGCTCCAAGTGCCACCCTAGGGCCCAGTAAACAACCTGTGCTACCAGAGGGGGGCCCACTCACTGACAGCACAAGCAAAGATGTGAGGGGCCATCCCTGCCAGGGACCAACCAGCCCTGCACAACAGCCAGCCTGTCCTCATTTGCATCTCTTTCAAGCCCCCAACAAACTGATTAGAAGTTTTAATTGTTTCCAGAAACTTTGAAGCCATAAAGCTGAGTGGCAGGCCCGGCTTGAAGCGCTTCCCGATAAAAGCCGGCTCCCAAATCCGAGACTTAATTTATCCAAGAACTTGTTAAGATTCCCCCTGTGCGGCTGCCGAGTGAATGCACTTTTGAAGTCATTTACTTACTAATAAATTACAATGGTCTGAAATCATTAGCAACAAAGTAAATTGTTTTAATTGATCTGAACTCCGTTACGACCCAAGAACCTCGTTTCTGTGCAACTGCACTTTCCAAAGGGCTGAAAAAAACAAATTAATCTCTCTCGAAGCTTGTCATTTTGAGATTGCGCCTTCTTCCGAGGCAGCAAAAACAGCCAGATCAGCAGCCAAGGGGCTGCTCCTTTGCAGGCTGGAATTCCCGGGCCGAGCGAAGGCCGTGGGCAGGACAGCCTGCTCTTTGACAGCCTCCCTTCATCAGCTAATGCTCTCCGTTTCTCCATCTCTTTTTCTACGAATGGAAGTGCGAGGAGAGTTTGGCTGTGACCAGAAAACTCCTTGTCCCATGTTCAGCTTGTACAGGAAAGCCGGAGATCTCGCAATGTTTCAACAAGGCCAAGGCAAACGTGTGTGTGTGTGTGTGTGTGTGTGTGTGTGTGTGTGTGTGTGTGTGTGTGTGTGTGTGTGTCCTGGAGCACTGCCCGTCTGTCCATCCCCCGTGTGTGTGTGTGTCTCCTGGAGCACTGCCCGTCTGGCCAGCTCCCAAAAGTCACTCTCTTGCAGCGCAAGCCTAGCAGTCTACTCAGAAGTACGTCCAGCTGAGGTCAATGGGACTTACTGCCTTGTAAGTGGGCACAGGATTGCAGCCTTGGTCCCTCTTCCTGACAATTCACCGCACTCAGTGTGAGCCAGAAAAATCGGGGCTACACAGGTAAGGAGGCGGGACTAAACTGACCAGGGCGGCCAATGCCGTTCTCCAGGGATGCCCCACGGAATTCCACAGTTGTCCTGTTGCGCCTGCTCGAGTCTCGCCTTTCCCTTCCCACCCCACAGACACCTCGGTTTTACTTTCTCACCTGCCGGGTTTCACTTCACTCAGTGGGCAGCTGCCTGTTGGGCTTTTCAGGGGGTGACTGGGATTTTGGGGGCTCTCTGCCATACTGGGAGGGTCTCTTCCCCAAGGCAGTCTAGCCTGGAGCTCCTCGAGTCTTGGGTGAGGGCAGCATCAACTACCCTCTCAGCTTACCCTCCAGGCCAAGGGCAACACAGGGCAGGGTGCCGGTGGGTGCCAGTGCCCTGCGCTCTGTTCCCATGGCCGAGGGACACATCCACACTGCCAGCTCTGCACGACTTCAGTAAACTGCATAAGGAATCCACAGCTTCCAGCTTAGAGAAGGTGTCAGAATAACAATTTCAAGGTGTGACCTTTCCTACCTGTCGGGCCGCTGGAAATGAATCTCCAGCTTGGCTCGTGCTTCTCTTGACATCTGCCCTCTGCCTTGTGAGGGACCCCTGTGTCCGGCTTAGAGCAGAGGTCAGATCGGAGCAACTGCTGGCATTACAAGGGGGGCACACACAACACTGCTGTTTCCTTGTCCCCCTTGCCCAGTCTGAATAAGAAAGAGGAGCTGCGGGTCCAGAGAGGAAAAGGGAGTGGTTTGGACAGCGGAAAACAGCTGGCGCGTTTTGGAACTGGCTAGCGAAGGCTGGTGGAGACTTGTGCCTGGCAGAAGCAGCTCTGCTGATCTGGGACACTTGGCCCAATGTCCCTTTGAGCTTAGTAGAGTCGCCAGTGGCCTTGCTTACCACCTCCTCAGCCTCCAGATCTGCAAAGAAGCGGCAGAATGTCAACAGTGCTCCCAGTGTCTGATGCTCTCTTCGCCAAAAGGAATGTGGCTGGGCGGAAGGCTGCCTTCCCCCCAGCCGTGGGAACCAGCTCTCATAAGAACGTAAGAAGAGCCCTGCTGGATCAGGCCAAAGGCCCATCTAGTCCAGTTTCCTGTATCTCCCAGTGGCCCCACCAGATGCCTCAGGGAGCACACAGCCAACAAGATTACCTGTTTCCTGTTGTCCCTCCCTTGCACCTGGCACAGATAACCTGTTCCCTGTTGTCACTCCCTTGCACCTGGCACAGAGAAAACCTACTTCTAAAGCCAGGAGGTTGCTTATGGCTTGTAACCTGTGATGGTCTTTTCCTCCATGAATCTATCCAAACCCCTTTTAAAGGCATCTAGGCCAAGTGCCATCACCACATCCTGTGGCAAGGAGTTCTACATCTCTCCTGGCACCTGCCCTTGCAGCATTGATTCTGGGGGATCCACTCAAGCCAAGCGGAAGGCACAGGCATGCAGGACAAAAGGCGACGAGAGATTTCCTCCCTTTCTCGTTCCTGGGCTTCAATCTTCCTGCTTTCCTCTCCTCTCAAATTCCAGGTTAACAAGGGCACTTCATAACATTCATTCTGGACTTGGAGGGGATGCTGTTCCCTTTCAGTCCAGTTTATTGGCATTTCCCCCCCCCCCCACGTCACCAATGTGATATCGACGAAATGGTCCCAAAAAGCAACCGGGGTGTGGCTGTGTGCACAATTGCCTCAAGCTTCCTTCTGTCATGCGCACGTGCCACACAAAAAGCGTCTTGATACCACCGTTCTCTCCAGTGCTTCGACTTTGCTGTTATGTGGTGTTTTGTTAGTGCACATGCGCACTGATTCGTAACATGCTGCACAAAAAGAATCCTGATGCAACCATGCACGCAGTCATACGGAGATGCCTTTTTTGGAGTGTTTTATCACTTTGAATATCAGTAATACATATGGGGGGTGGGGGGGTGGAGAAGGACCTGAAAGCAGTGGCATATAACACGGGTGCAGCTCTGTAATAACAATTCAGAGGTTCAAAAACAGGAACAAAGGAGGAGTCCCAACACTTTGGTTCCACTGCAGGAGCAAGGCCAGGTCATGTGAAACTCCAAAACACGGTCAGAGATTCAGATGAGACAGAAATGGCATCTTTCAAACATGACAGCTCCACAAGGCCTGCCTTCTGATGGGATTCATCAGAATTTCTGCGCCTGGCATTTGGAGGAAAACTCCTCACCTAATGACGACTGATTTTCTTTGCTGAAAACATGCCGTGTTTTGCCCTAGAAAGGTAAACACAGCAAGGTGCTCAGAACGGCTCTTGCCAGATGTGGTTCAGGAGTGACCGACCGCACGGGAAGTAGAGAGCTGCCACTGACTCTCACATCTCTGCACAGAAGCCAGAGGAGGAGCCCAGCCAGGAATTGCCAGCCCCCTCCCCTAATAGAGACTTCTTCAGACAGCAGAGGAGAAGAACAGGCAGCAGCATCACAGGGAGATGCTTCTATCAGCTGGCTGCCTCTGCATCAAAGCCACGGAAGTGGCCGAGGAAACAGGCAGCAGGGCGTTTCTTAGGTAAGCCCAACACTGAATGGTGCCCATCACTAGGCACCTGTAACCCGAACAGAATGCGGTCGCTTGGTGCTGAGGGAAATTAACAGCACAATCCTATGCAGATGTAAGTCCCATTGAATTCAATGAGACTTGCTCCCAAGGAAGTGCAGATAGCATAATGTATTTGTTTCTATTTATAGCCATCCCCCCTACACACACACACACACACACACACACACACACACACACACACACACACACAATTTGTGGCTCAGACTCTAATGGTATAAAGTAAAAACATAAAGTAACAACAAAAACCACACAAAGTAAAAATCTCTACACTCTGTGCATGCTCAGAGGTACTCTCAAGCACATCTTTGCAGCTAGAAACTTGAGAGAGCTACCTGAGACTCCCAGGAAGGAGGATCCTGCCCCTGTGATCACGTGTACTTTCCCTGATCTCCTGAGGAGCCTCACAGAACCCTTCGTCTGCCTCATGCTCCTTGCTCCTAGTGAATGCTTTGGCATGTGCCAGCATTGCCCACCCCATGAATTGCCTTTGCCATCCCTCTGATCAATCCCTTTCTCTCTCTGTGTGATGGCAAACAATGCTGAGCGTGTCTGCTTTCTCCCCTTCCTGCTCCTCAGCTGTGTGTTTCTTGTTAAAATAGAAAATGCGCGCCGCGCACACACACGCACACACACACACAGAGCTGCAGAAATGTTTCAGAGACACAAGTCATAACACATGGGTTGAATAAATTCTCCCTCTTTGACAAGGAGGATGATTCCCTTCATTAGCCTGCTTAGCTTTCCAAACACACGCCATCCTAATTAGATTTTGCATTTAATTTCTTGGAGTAGGTTGTGATGGGGAGACGTTATTTGTCCTAGATAAATGTATTCATTAATAGAGTCTATTATAGTGTTTCCCCACTCCGATTCCTTCTGCTAGGAGAATGGCAATTAAACATGACCTTGGGTTTCATTATACACAAAAACCTGCTGGATTGGTCAAGGAAGCCCTGCGAAGCCGGAAGCAGGCCCCAGATCTCGACATGAGGTTTTTGTGGAGCCCAAGACAAGTAAACTGCAGGTGCCCCTCATTAAGCAACAGTCCTTACTATCAACTAGCAAGAGCACTCAGCTTCCTCACCTGCAGCCTGGTTTGATGCCACGTTTGGTGCATCGAAGTCGTCCCCCCCCCCCCGGTGGTTTTAGGTGTACCAACAACACAGCACTGCAACCTCCCTCCACCAGCTCTTCCCATTGGTCCTCCAAGTCAGGGGGCGGGCATATGAGGAACTGAGTCAGAACAGAGGTGATGGAAGCACCACCCGCCTCAAGGGGAGGAACCTGGCCTCTGGACGAAATGCAACAAGGAGGCACCTGCCCCCTCGGTACCATGATCCTAAATCCATTCTCCAGCAGCAAAGATGGGATTGGGGCTCAGTGGGACTCTGGGACATCCTTGAGTGAGCTGCACGCAGGTCCCTTGGTGTCCTACAGAGGTCAAGGTTTGCCCCCCCCCCCCAAGCAGGCCGACTTTGGCTCTGTGTTTAGGGTGCCAGCCAGGAAGATAAATCTCAGAGGGAATCAGCCCCTTTGCCTCCTCTCCGTGTAAACATGACGCTGAAGCCAAGTAAGCAACATTAGGCCTGACGTGGGGAAGCTGCCAGGCATTAGTCACCCTGATAAGTTTAATGTATAATTTAGAAAGAGATCATCAGAATGGAAGAGAGAGAGAGACGCTCTTAAATAACTCGGAAGTGTGTTCGGCTGAGGAATCGGCGCACAGCACAGTTCATGTTTCAAGCAAAGTCGCTGAGCAGGTGGCGTAAATATAGCTTGCACCTGGAGTGATTCGACGGAGAGTGCTGGGGCACTCTGGAGAGGAAACTCACTTGTGTTCCTGGCTCCTCCACAAGGCAAGACTGTTGGCATGGCGGAGGGAGGAACGCTTTGCATTTCTGGCTGCAAGCGAGTCATACTACAAACACCACACTTGCAGGATCACAGAACAGGGTGCAGGATGCAGAATTCAGCTTCATGGGAAGCTGGGATTTCACTCCCCCCCCCCCCAAAGCAAGTTTCTAGTCCTGAATGTAAGAACATCAAGAAGAGCCTGGCTGCTGGATCAGTCTAGGTTGGGTTTACCGAATGGCCAACGAGATGCCCCTGAGAAGCCCAGAAATACCATATTTCTTTGATTGTAAGACACACGTTTTTTCTAAATTTACCAATTCAAAAAGGGGGTGCGTCTTAGAATCGATGTTCAAATTGTACCCCCAAAACGCCACCTTCTTACTTACCGGGGCTGGTGGGGGCTTCGGGGAGGTCTGCGCTACCCTCTGCAGGCTTCCCCGATCTTCAGTTCGGCGAAAAACAGCTGTTTTCAGCCATTTCCGGTTGTCGCGTAAACCGGAAATGGCGCTGTTTTTCACCGAACTGAAGATTGGGGAGGCCTGCAGAGGGTCACGCAGGCCTCCCCGAAGCCCCCACAAGCCCCGGTAAGTAAGAAGGTGGCGTTTTGGGGGTACAATTTGCATATAAATCCTTGGGGAAAATTTTTTCCCTGCTGGTGGTAGCAAAATTAAAGGTGCACCTTAGAATTGATGGTGTCTTAGAATGGAAGAAATACGGTAGAACATGCTGGCAAACAGCCCCTTTTTGCTGTTGTTCCCAAACAACTGTCATTTAGAGGTAGACTGCCTCTGAAACTGGAGGTAGCATCTAGATAGTAGTATTATTATTAATAACAAGAATAAGAATATTTATATACCACTGTTCAACCAAAAAGTTCACAATGCAGTTTACAGACAAAATCAAATAATTAAAGGGCTCCCTGTCCCAAAAGGACTCTCAATCTAAAAAGATGCAGAACACCAGCAAACAGACACTAGAAAAGACACTGTGCTGGGGAGAAGAGGGACAGTTACCCTCCCTCTGCTAAATACAAAGCACAAAGCACATGGGCAACAGGCCTGCTGAAATCTCAGGTGCCGGGGGGGGGGAGGGCTGCACAAGAACTCTATGATCACAGAAACTAAACATACAAAAAAGAAGCTGATCACAATTTAAACTGACTGAAAGATTTAGTTTTTCTTGGCACGGTATTTGGATTTTCCCCCCTTTGAGCTCAGCTGAATTTCCTTCATTTTTTATTTTGGGGGGCAGAAACTAGCTAGTTGGGTGGGCTAGATCCCCCCCCGAAAAACACTTAGGCAGTGGAAATATTCACCTTTTCTCCATCCAGCTCACACAGCTGCTGCTGCTGCAAAACCATTCACGCCCCCCCCCCCCTTCCTGGTTGCTGCTTCCCCCTTCTGAGGGGTGGACCTGATCACAGATCACACAATGAATGGGACGGTCACGAAACGGAACAGCCAATCCGATTTGGTGAGGTGATGTCACCGAGGGCAAGTGAGATCACTTGAGAGTGAGGGCTAGTGAGGGCACTGCAGAAGAAGAAGAAGAAGAAGCCAACATTGGTGCAAGCCCAGACGTGCAAGCCAATAGTGCAAGCCTGGTGAAAAGCCTTCTTTGACACGGCCACAGGTGCTCAGAAAAAACGATTGCTCATTTTGGCTCAGCTCTGGCTTTGGGGTTTGATTTTTTTTCAATGGGGAGCACATATGGGCCTGCACATCAGACCCACATCTCCTTCCCTCAAGAGTCTACCCTGTCCCGGGCCCTCTCTTCCCTGCAGGGGCAATTCTTTCCTCTTCTCTCTGGGCCCCGATGCAGCTCTACACACAGCCAGTGAGGGAGGGAGAGCAGGGAACACCTTATCATCGGTTGAGTTACCTGCTCCATCAAGGGCTTTATCACCTTTATTTCTGTATTAAGCCCTGATAAAGCCTGCTCGCAGATAAAGGAACAGGAGTGTGGGGTGCTATTTTTTTAAAAAAATAAATAATTCTTCCCTTTTGCGCACTCTAGACTCCTGGAAAGAAAAATTTGGCAGTTAATCTCCAGAAACTATCAATATATCCCCCGCCCCGATTCTTAGAGGCTTAACGAGAAGTGGCTGTATCAGCCTCACTCAACCTCAAAATGGTATCGGAGGAAATGAGATTGTGGCGGTTATCAGCAAGGAAAGGGGGGGGAAGTGCTGGGGCTGCCACACGTGGACTGATGCACCTTCAATACTCCAAAAGTAACAGGTGCCGGCATCAAGAGAAGGCACCGAACTGCCAGGGCTGATGTGCTAATTTCCTCGAAGACGATGACATTCAGATTGCTGGCTCGGGGAACACAACAAGGAGAGGGCGATAACGTCAGCTCAGGTGAGGATTCCCTACTTTTAAAGGTTATAATGGACGATGAATGATGGATGCCGGGCAGAGGACAGGAAGAAAGCAGGGCTAAATTCTGGCAAAAGGAACAAAGTAAAGGATGCGAAAAAGAACAGGAGGGCTAAACACATCAGTGCAAACAATAGCATCTCCTTTAAGTACGTCAAAAGCAGGAAACCTGCCAAGGAGCGAAGGAATAAAGCTGAAGCTTCAAGAGGATATGGAGCTGTCAAAGAAGCTGAAGGAATTTTTTGCATCTTCACTACCGAAGACGCAGGGCAGACCTTCGTGCCTGGACTGACCTCTTCGGGGGGGGGGGGTTGTGAGTCAGTGATGAACTGAGTCAAAGAGAAAGGATGAGGGACGAGGTTCTGGTGTGAGTGGATCACTTAGAGATGAGCATGCTGCATGTCACTTGGCCCAGGTGGCATCACCCAAGAGTCCTTAAGGAACTCAGGTGAGAAACTGCTGTTCTTCTCAAAAAATATGTAACCTGTCCTTTAAATCAGCCTCTAAGCCAGAGGACTGGAAGGTAGCCAATGGAACACTGATATTTAAAAAGGGATCCAGGAAGCTACAGGCTGGTCAGCTTAATGCCTGCTCTTGGTAAGCTGGTGGAAAGCATGACTAAAGATAAAACGATGAAGTATCTAGAACAGCGGTTCCCAAACTTCTTACCGCCATGACCAACCACGTCCTCCACAGTGGTTTGGAGCCCGATGCTCTTTGTCGCACCGCAGAGCATTACTAGGAGCCACTGGAGGCCGCAGGGAGGCAGGGCAGGAGGTGGCTAGTGCCTTTCTCTCCTGCTTGTAGACTTCCCCTCTGGGCCACTGTAGGAAACAGGACGCTGGGTGGGATGGGCCTTTGGTCTGGCCCAACAGGGCTTTTCTGATGTTCTTATCTCTGATGTCTTGTACGCAAATCCATTTTAGGACGACCTGTTTGCGAATCTGCCTCCCTCCCCAAATTTGTTTCAGTTCTACAGCTAAGCCAGGACTCCAGGATTTGTACTCCACTCCAGCCCCAGCACAGTCTTGGCTGTAAAATTCTCTGATGCGACAGTTGTAACATTTTACTCCTTGCTGGGCTCTCTCCCTTCCCTCCTCCTGCATTCCTTTTATTTGCCTTGTAATGTCTGGGAGACATCAAAGGCCACCGTTTCCCCCTTATCTTTACAACCCAGAGTGGGCTTGGAGCCTCTGCTCATTTGGTTGTGCAATGAAATGGCCCAGTGGCTGAAGCGGCAAGGCCAGCACGGAAGGCCACAAAAGCTGCAGTAAAGTTGCTGGAACGAGCAAGGGAAGCAACGAATGGCCTTTGCTGCTCACTGGAGCCATGAAACTCGCCAAGGACCAGACTGAGACAAAATGGAGAGGGGCTTCACCCACAGGGACGCTGATGACTCTGTGCTGTCGAAGTCCAGCATATCCGGTTCTATGGGTTGCCCAAAGTCACCACCCTAGAAAGCTGTGCCCACTTTCGGAGCAGGGCATCGCTGCTGGTCACTGCTGGCCACCAGGGAACATGCCAGCAGGGTTCTGGCGTCCCAGCCTACAGATTGTGAGACTGCTGGGTCACATCGACCGTCCAGCTAACCCAGTGCTGTGTTTCCAACGAGGGCCAGCCAAATGTGCACAAGCAGGACATGGAAGCTGGGCCCCCTCTTGGTGTTTGTCCTCAGCACCTGGTCTGCCTCTGAAGCAGATCATTCCATTCAACTATCCCAGCTCACAGCCGCCGATGGACATGCCTGCACTGCTCCCCCCCCCCCGAAACAGTCTATATGGAGAATGAACACAACACTGAGATTATTCACCAATGACCCTGTTCTGTTTTGTTCATTGTGGCTATGCAAGCTACCAACTCGAGACTGTTGCCCCCACCTGAAAATGACAGAGGTTTTGCGTGTTTCCCCCCTTTTGCCCCACGACCCCTCCCAAATTTGAGCCACATGTTCTTACTGGTGCACGCCTGGCTTGGTATGACCCCCAACTTGACTCCTTTGATTTCAGGAGATAGCAGAGAAAGATCAACGGTGATCATTGCCTGAGACACGCAAGGCCACACACGGACTGACATTGACAACACTGGACTCCACCAGCACCTCTCTGGCTGTGCAACTCCAGCCTCAGCATGGGGCATCTGCTGCTGGTGCGTTTCTGGCAATTGTGGGGCACTGCGGCTGGACGCTGGGGCTCAGGGGCCTGGAGGCTGCTTGCTGCTCTTAAGAGAGGCAGCTGGGCCGGGACGCCTCTGGCGTCATCTTGCACAGACACCTGTTTCCACTGGGTGAGTCAGTGCAATACGACCGTGGCTCTGGACACGGCTGCCAATGTCTCCATCCACACTGGAGCTTCTGCTCCGGAGACAGGCAGAGGGTTTGCAGCCCAGTCATGGTTCGCTTTCTACCTGCCCCGTAGCTATTACAGCCAGACCTGTGCTCCTTGGGGAGCTGTGGCCTGCATGCCTGGATGGGTGTGACATACCTACTACACATCCCTGAGCTATGCTGAGGGGTCTCTTGCGCCACTCAGGGGGTGTTTTATAGTTCCTGCAGGGCTGGCTGAACATCCGCACCTCACATACCCGCCTAATGGAACGTGGACTGGGCCGGCTGATTCTGGGGTGAGCAAGCTTTCTTCTGAGCCCTGGCAAAGGGTGCCAAGGGTGGACTCTGCCTGGCATGCATGGTTCTCATCTGAGAGATGACTTGTCTGGGCAATGGCCAGACTTCAGGACGTTTGGGGAAGCTGTCAGCAAAGAGCAGGGTCAGGGCTCTACCAGAGTGGCTATTTTATGCGATGGGGTGGATTTCAGGGGAATCAGTGGCTCCTTCTTGCTGCCTTGATGTGACCTGTGGACCCAATTAAGCATTTCTGTCCTCATGCTGCTGTAGATAATGACCTTGTCACCAGCCATCCTGCAGGGAAGTCAGACCATTCACAGGGGCTCACTTGCTTCTTCCACTGTGGCCAGCTTGCATGTGCTAGTCTGGAGATGGCCCGAGGCCCAGGATATTGGTTTGTGCTGCAATTCAGTGGCACCAATATTCCTGCACTATTGGTGGAGACGGAGTCTGCAAGGTGGACCACCTTCTCACCTGCACACATGTCTCACCTGGTGCGCAACGTCTGGCAGGGCTGCTCCTGCCAACGGGCCTGCAATGCACATCTGTCTACCTAGAGAATGCGCAAGAACCAACCCATCTTTCTGCAACTGGAGCAGCACATGCTGTAGCCATGCAGGTGCCTGGAAAGGCTGTGTGGACTGGCTTGGGGTCTGCTTGGATTGGACCATTACCTGCACCCTGCAGGAGTCCAGGGCCATTTTGAGCGGCCAACGTAATGGGGAGAGGCTCTTTCTTTCCATGAGCATCATTCCTCTCTGCTTCAGTGAAGATCTGTAGGCGTCTTGGCACAGGGTTGCTGCCTTGCGGCAGGCAGGCTCCTTAACCGTCCTTTGATGCAGCTGCTTGGACAGCAACGGCCTTGCTGGGTCGTAGAACTTCAGCATAGGCGTTGCACAGACCCCAAGACTTCTGCCTGGTGACATTCCTTTGTAACAGCTGCCTCATCAGCTCCGGAAAACATCCAGCCGACCCCAAGTCACTCGTCACGCACGCCAGCTCCGATTGGGCCTTTGCCATCACCGAGCTTAGTTCCTCCCAGTGAGATGCCTCCCACGGAGCTGGTCTTGCTTTTCAGGGACTGGATCTTATCTGGGTTGAATATGATTTTCCCCATGTGGACCCTCTCTGTGGCTGCTCTTGGTTTCTGGCCTGCTGCCCACAGAGGCTGTGAACTGGCTCCTTCACCTGGCAACATATTCCAGGCTGCCTTGGAAACCTTTCCCCAAAAAATCATTTCTAAAATCCATTTCAGCTGTAACAGGAGGACATGTGGGGATTAACCGAGCAGCCCCAAAGGGAAAAGCTGGCCGTGCTGCGAGGAAAACCACCTCCGTGTATGTGTGTGTGCGTGTGTGTGTGTGTGTGAGAGAGAGAAAAGTGGTTGCACGAGCGGCAGTTCTGATGCCAGCGAAGGGCGCTGGAGCGGGCCGGAGTTGGAAGCTGTTCAGAGGACAGCGGCAATGAGAGAGCGCCAGGGCTGGGGAGGACTCATTTCCGGGAGGTAAAAATAGAAGGCGGCTGGAGCGGATTTCTTTCATTCTTGCTTTATTTTTTGGGAAGGGCAGAAAACATGGACTCTGCTGGAAGGAGCCAAAAGGCAACATTCTGTGCATAAGAAGCAGAAATCCACCCTGGTCCACTAACCCACTTTGGGGCAGCCTTGGAACAAAAGGAGAGAAGAAAGGCAGGTCGGACAAAGACGGAAGGCCAGAGACCAGCGGTGCAGCTCCAGTCCCATCCTCAAGGGCCTCCGCTTCCTGTCTGATGGGATCGGGGAGCACTGCCTGCCCAGGCCCCACCCTGCAGAATCAAGAGCCTGGGCTTTCCTGGACTGTACCGCTGCAGGGACGGTGGTGGGGAGGCCACACACTTCCATCGCTCCCATTCAGCTGCACAATTACCGGCCAGGGCACACAAACATAGCTTGGAAAGGAGAAGGCTGGGCTGCTTTCTCCCTGGCGCAGAAAGACTTTTTTCATTGCACGCTGGAGAGAAGTCAAGCAAACAGCCTGAAAGGGAACCACTCAGGCGAAAGGCTTTGCTGTCTGAGTCTGAGTACAGGAAGCAGAGAGAGCAGCAGAGGAGAGAAAGGGGCATGTCTAGGTGGTGGGACGTCTGTCTCACTGCCTTCTGCGAGATCCCCCACTGAGGCGTCCAATCCAAGCGTATGAAGACTTTTGTGCCTCAGGTGCTAGTCAACCACAATGGAGACCGTTCTTGCTCAAGCCCCATTGAGAGGTCTGCATTCATCTCTCGTTTCCGCCCATCAACTTGCAGTGACCCCCAAATGGCTGGAGAAACAGCTGGTGGCATCACTTTGCAAACACGGATGGTTCTGCCTAAAGAACAAAGCACGGATCATTCTCCAAGCTGGTTCCCAGTGTCCAATCGCGCTGTAGCCGTAGCAGAAAACAAAACTCAAGATGGAGCCAGGAAGATGCCAGTCCCAAACCCTCCGTGCCCTCCTTACTTTCTCCCTGCCCTTCAGTGCTGACACGGAGAGGCCCAGCCCCTCCTGTCACCGACCCTGCAGAGTGCACAAGCGCAACATCTCTGTGCAGAGGGAGAGAGGTGTGGCGCCCACAGAGATCCCTGCCACATCCAAGTCCTCCATGCAACACTGCTGTCCTGACCTCCATGAAGAACCAGTCGGGGCTTTGAAAGGTGCAAATGGCTTGTACCAACAAGGATGCTGCCTCAGCATCCTACACTCCCCCCCCCCCTGCTTCTTCAACTCGCTGCTCTTCATTTCAAGCACATCCCACCCGGCCAGACCGAGACTGTAAACAACCTTGCACTTCATCATCCCTTCTCCTCTGGCAGCGAAACTGTCTTTGATGTAGCTGGCCTCCGCTCCATCCCTTCGATGCTGCTTTGCTTTAAGTGCATTTTAATAATGCATTTCTTCTGTGCAGCGGCAGCCGCGAAACTGCAGCTGGAATCTGCGGCGAGGCTGAAGGGGTGAGCTGAGGATGAGTCAGGTTGCCTCCAAGTTTAGCGGTTATTAATTACGGACACTTTCCTGGAGAATCGTTGGGAAAAAAATATCTAACTAGGCCCGTGGTTTGGGTTTAATGAGCAAAGACTCCTTGTGCTCCAGAGGGCCAATCGATGAAGCCTCTTATCTGCTAATGCATTAAGCTGGTTCTTCAACACAATGCTCTTCCAGGATTACTTCCTCTCTCTTCCTCCCTTTGGTCCCTCTCCTTGCAAAGGGATCTCTCTGGGGCAGAAATGTAGCACTGAGCACTCCAGTCTTTACAGTGCAAGCCTGTGCCTGTCTACTCAAACGTAAGCCCTACTGGGTTCAGTGGGATTTACTCCCAGGTCAGTGTGCATAGGATTGCAGCAGCCTCAGCCTGCAGTCACTAAGAACCGAGTCTCTTCCCAGGCAGGCCACAATCATGCTCCGGCTTGTTCCCAACAGCTTCATGCTTCTGATTTTGGGGAAATCTTTGTACAGAAATATGGCCTTGCTTTCTTAAGTGTAATTCATCTGTGGAACTCCTTGCCACAGGATGTGGTGATGGCACCTGGACTAGATGCCTTTAAAAGGGGTTTGGAGGAAAAGACCATCACAAGTTACAAGCCATAAGCAACCTCCTGGCTTTGGAAGTAGGTTTTCTCTGTGCCAGGTGCAAGGAAGTGACAACAGGAAACAGGTTATCTTGTTGGCTGTGTGCTCTCGCAGGCATCTGGTGGGGCCACTGTGAGATACAGGAAGCTGGACTAGATGGGCCTTTGGCCTGATCCATCAGGACTAGATGGGCCTTTGGCCTGAACCAGCAGGGCTCTTCTTATGTTCTTAAGTGCAGTAGAAACCCATGACCTTCCGGGGTGTGGCGAAGGAGAGATACTCCTAAAGTTTGCTGTTTCGTTTTTTAAAACAGGAAGCTCAATTAAAAACACCTAACAGGCAAACAATTTGAGAGGCTGGATTTGTCCCTTACTGCAAAGTTTGGGGACCTTTGCATTTTAGGGCGATGCGACAATCCTCCAGCGAGTAGGTGTGGGGGGAGAACGTGTAGGACTCCTTCCACTCCCCCTGAAATTCTGACATGTGTTGCAACTGAGTGGGGCCCTCCAAGCCCCTTCCAATATCACTTGGGGTGAAACTCACAGGCTCGGGGGGGGGCGGGGGGATGCCACACTCCGCTTGTCTCCAGAGTTTTCACCCACCACCACCAGACAAATCTGCAAGTTTTATCTGATTTCTCATTGGGCTGCGTTATGTTCACTGTTACGTACAATTTTGATTTTCATGTTGCTTCCCTGTATTTTCAAGTAAACGAACCTCAGAAAGGCAGCACAAAAATACTGAATGGAGAGGGAGAAGGTCTGAGATGCTGGTCCTGCTGTCAAGTGGTTTGAGGAGGGCTGGATGAAAGTGATGGAGCCTGGGAAATGTTTCCATGGGTCCGCAAGTATCACCTGATCCACTCTGGCCTCCCAGTGAAAGGAGGAAGCCTCCTCAGATGGTGTCCCTGCAGTTCTTCATTTGGCCAGAGTGATGGTGGCGCTGAAGTTGAACGCCTGCCTCACATCCTTTCGGTCCAGCAGTGTCCATACAGGGCTCATCATGGAGCATAATCACCCGTTTTGCTCAAGGCCACTCCCGCCAACACAGAGGCGTTTCCACGGTAGGGGCCGCACCGTAAGTCGTGCCCCGTCCTAGTACCGTGTTTACCAACCGGAACGAGGAGGCCCTGCCCCCTCGCTGGCAGATCCATTCCGTGCTGTGAAGGTGACGAGCAGGGAGTCTCCTGCCTGTTCGCCTTCGCAGCGTGGAATGGCTGCGACGGCGAGGGGGCGAGGCCTCCTCGTTCCAGTTGGTAAACACGGTACTAGGACGGGGCGCGACTTACGGTGTGGCCCCTACTGTGGAAACGCCTCTCCGCCAACATCTGCATCTATGCGCCTGGGACCTTGCTTCTTTTTGCCCCCAGCAAAGCCCTTTCTTGCGCATGCACACACGCTGCAGCAGCAAAGCGCAGCTGCTCCTGGATTCTCCTTGCAAACTCCACCGAGGCTCCCCAGTAAAAAGAGTTAACTTCCAAGCCAAGCACAGGGGAGGGTTTCCCATGGGGATGCAGTAATGAAGCCACTGGTGCTGGTTGCAAAACAAATGGATAAATCAATGTTTCAATTTGCTCCATGTGAGAGAATAGGCTGTGGCTGCTTAGCGATTCAAAGACCATCCTCACCGGGAACTGTGCGCATGGCGAGAAGCATGGGCAAAGTGGCCAGGCCACATTCGGTGTGTGTCCATTGGTGGAGGTGGCAGATTCGTATTCTAAAGGCTGAGCTACATTACACGCAGAGGCTCTGCCGCCGCCTCTGCCTCTGCCTACGCGCTTGGAGTGGGGGAGTGTCTTCCTGCCTGTTGTCCCTCCTGTTGTCCCGCCTTCTTAAGAAGGTGATTGGAGGCCACTCTCCCCCCCTCTCCTACGATTGGTAGGCTGCAGTAGCTCCGCGAACTTCCCCCTAGCTCTGTGAACACGCCCCCTCAAAAGTAGGATTCCAGCTTGAGGTACGCGCTGGCAGTGCGGAGGTCGCAGTGGCTCCGCTTGCTTCAAAAATGATGTCAGAAGCTCCGTGACGCGTGTAATGTAGCTCAGCCTTGAGGGCAGCAGCAACCCAGGCCTGAAGCAAGCTGTGAAATGGCCTCCCCACTTCATAATGTCTTGCAGTTGGCTGCATAAGCAGGTTGCAGCAGAGCATTCTGGGAAATGCTGGGAGATGCCAATTCCAAGATTCTAAGGCAAGTTTAATCAATACAATCCAAATACTGTATGTAGGGGTTTTTATATATATATATATATATATATATATATATATATATATATATATATATATATATATATATATATATATATATATATATATATATATATATATATATATATATATATATATATATAATCTTAGTGATTGGGAAAACTTTGGTCAGGGTGGTGGTGTCAGCACTGTTATCCCCCAGACTCAGTGTCATCACTCGGAGGAGAGGCAGAAAAAGCATATGGAGACACCCCCCAGGCTGCACCTGGCCACATCTGAACCCTAAGATCTCACTAAAGTTATGTTTAGTCCCAAATTTATTAGCCCCACCAATAAGTGGACTACTGAAGGGTCGTGCCTTAGGCAGATATCTATACTTTCCTACACTGGGAACCGTCTTTTCCAACACAGTGCACATGGTCCCAGCCTTCCGATCAGGATGGCAGTCAAGGGACCACCTCGTTTTACTACACGAAACTGACAGCCCAATCTTATGCATGACTTACTCAGAAGTAAGTGCCACTGTATTCAGTGGGGCTTACTCCCAGAAAAGTGTGTATAGCAGTGGTTCTCAAACATTTTAGCAGCGGGACCCACTTTTTAAAATGACACTCTATCGGGACCCACCTAGCTTTACGAGATGCTCAAACATTTATCTCCCTACACAAGCTTGCCAACTGCAGGAGCTCAGCTCTTTGAAGGGCAATTAGCAGCTATCTGATTTTTGAATTGCCTCAGGGCTTGTGGCAATGACTTATCTGATCTTTCCATCAACTGGGACTCACCAGAAATCAGGTAGTGACCCACCAAATGGGTCCCGACCCACAGTTTGAGAAACACTGGTGTATAGCATTGCAGCCTGCAAGAAAGGGGCTTGCTTCATGGCTGAGCAGGAACCTGAACTCAGGTCCTCCCAGTCAAACACTCCACCGGAAGCTGGCAACTGAGCCAGGGCCCATGCACTGCAGCAACACCATCCCAGGAGGACTTGACCAGCTGCTTTTGCTGGCCCTCAGATGGATGGTGCCCAACTCCTCCTGCTACAGCTACCTGGTGACTTCTATTCCCTTCCTCCATTGCTGCCTGGCCCTCTGGCTTGAGTTCTCCACTTCGACCCTCATCCACGGAGACCTCTCTGTGAGTGTCATCGCTGGGTCAGAGGCAAAAGCAACCTTTGCAGGGAACAGAGCTTTCTGCGTGGTGGCTCCCTGTCTGCGGAACCATCTTCCACCAGAAGGACTCCAGGCCTGTCAGCTTGGGCCTTATGGGGGAGTTGAGTTGTCAAGATCTCTCTTTTTTGGTCTGCAAGAAAAATTAGGGAGCTAAATATAGTTTGATTTCACCTGTTTATATATATATCAGAAGGCAGAACTTTTAAATTTTAGTATGGCTTTTTTTTTTTTAAATGACTTGACTCGTTCTATTATTTTGCTGTTACCTGCTTGGGGAAATCAAATCATTAAAAAACAGGCGACATGGTTTTCAATCACTCTCTTGGCCCAAGAGTGGGAGTTCCCGCTATCTTCCAGGCTCGATCTGGCAGCCCCCCCCCCCCCGGTCGATTCACCACAATGGTCAGTCTCCTGCCCTGCCTGCACTGCACCTTCTGCCTTGATTCCCAATGCCTGGGCTGTGCTATGCTGCCCGACTCTCTGCCAGTCTGGCTTCTCGGCAGTGGGCCAGTCCCTGCACCTGGCAGCTGGTGATGCCATCAGAAGGGCGAAAGGGATCCTTGGCCTGAACCAGCAGATGAGTCATTTCCGACAGACAAAAATAACACCCTGCCTTTGTATTGCCCACCATCTGCAACAATGATGTCCAGGGAAGACAGGGAACCTGGAGGAGAGGGGGGGTGGCGGCGTGGAGGGGGAAAACTGACACAGGTGGCTGAAGATACCAAAACGGAGAGAAGGCCAGGAGCTTGCAAGAGCCAACAAAACTGAAAGAGCCTTCTGGGTGGTGGTGGGGGGACGTAGGAGGGGTCCTGAGCCAGCTCGTGATTTCTTGATGGGACATCCCTGCTAGAAATACAGCACTTGGATTCCCAAGTGTCAGATGTCTGCCAAATGGACACTAGAGGGCACTGTGTCTCTGGCTGGAGCGGAGAGAGAGATGGCTCCTTCCCATTTGCTCAGTCAGAATTGCACTCGCCTTCCTTCCCGCTGCCAGCTGAGCAAAAAGGAACTAGGAACAACTCCCCCTGCTTGATCAGATCCAGCAGGCCAGTGACTCGCCTCCCCCCCCCCAATATCATCTGGAGTGGGTTCCCGCCAAACTGAAGGGTCCTTTTCTGCCTTGAATGCTGGATAGAGCAGGTGTCAGATTCTCAGTGGATCTGTTTTTGATTTAGGAAGGTGCCCCTCCATGCCTCTAGGGAGGCAATGACCATCAAATGATGGCCTGAGGCCAGAGCGAAATGGCACCAGAGGCACCTGTCAGATCCTGAGACAGGCTGAGTCAGTTCAATTTGCGGGACCCAAGTGGCTTGTTATGAGATATACTCCGAGTCGTTGATGAAGCTCACCTTAGAAGTTGGGAATTGGCATCTCCTGGCATTTCCCAGAACGCCCAGGGAGCTTTATCAAGCTAACCGGACCTGGTTCACAAAAATGCATTCGTCACTTGATGACCAAAGCATCAGATGACTTAAACGTGTGAAGGGGCCTTTGTGGATTGAACACGACACAGAGAGAACTTGCCCATCGTCTGAAACATACCACTGTTCAGTCCAAGATGAGGGACTGCATCTCCTCTTGTTTGGCCTGGCGAAGGGCCATTTCCCTTTGGTGCAACTGGAAATCAGCTTGCTATTTTCTCCAATAAACCTCAGAAAGAGCTTGTCCATATTCTGAGCAATCTTTCTTGGCTTGCAGTGCTACTTATTATTACTTAGTTTATATCCCACCACTCAGGTCTTCAGGGCGGCTCATAAACATGCTTGAATAGTTATTTCTCCAGGGTGGGTGGGTGGGGGGTTCCACACATAGGTTTCTCAGCCTCTAAAGCAAAGCCAGCAGACTCTTTGAAGGCTGGGGGGGCCGAGGATGAAACCACCCCCCTCCCTTGCCAGTAACGTCAGGGGTGCTCCTCAGTCTTGGCGGTGGTGCAAACAGCCGGTCCCCGGAGACCAGCCTGGGAACAGAGCCCAGAGCAACTCCTGGGTCAGAAGCCCTGGAGATATGGGTGCTATTTTTTCCATTTCGCTTGCACTTTTGCTATCCTCAAAAGGCCCCTCCAATGTTCAGGAACTTTTCAACTGTTCCTCTACATATCACTACTTTTTGGGGGGCCCAACACTGGACATGAATCACAGCTCAGACCGAGATGTGCAAACACTGCAAAGGAGGAACGTGTGGAGGTTCTGGGAAGATGAGATGTTGCTGAGCAGATGGCCGGGGGGGGGGGGGGAGACACCTCTCTGGGAAGCTCCTGAGGCTTGGGAGTAAGGAGACTCTGCAATCTCCGAGCTGCGCCTGAATAGGAATTAGATACAGCTTTGGGACAAAGTCCCTTTATAGACACTGTGAGCCCACGTGACTGACAAGAGCTCCACCCTCAACTCTTACTACAGTCATAGGGGCAAAGACAAAGGGATACAGTGAACTCATGGAGGGACTCTGGTCATGCCCCAGCTCATTCCGGTGGGGGAACCACCGAGGAGCTTGCGTGAATATTTATTTATTTACTCAATTTCTAGCCCACTTTTCTCCCCCAAGGACACCCCAAGCGGCTTACAAAACATAAAACCACATTTAAATCTGTAATTTTTTACACTATAAACATTAAAATATCCTTAAACATTAAAACAACCTTTAAAAATATCACAAAAAACCAGACGTAGTCATCTCTTAAGAAAAGGGCAATTCCATAAAACCTAATCAGCATGGAGATAATTTACATAAAACTCAGATGTCCGGTATTAAAACCCTGGGCTGAGAAGGCTAATCTACAAAGGTTCCTTCGTAGATTAGCCTTCTCAGCCCAGGGTTTTAATACCGGCCCCTTAAGTATTGCAAACATATGGGTGAGGCCAATGGCATGAGCCTTGGGAGCATCATTTACTTCTTCACACAGTGCATGAGACTGTGGAATTCATTGCCACAAGATGTGGTGGTGATGGCCACCAGCTTGTATGGCTTTGAAAGGGGATGAGTGGACACGTTTATGGAGGAGAACTGAAGCGGTCTAGCAATGGCCGCTCGTCACAGTGACTCTACCAGCCTCGCTCTGGATACCAGCTGCAGGGGAGTAATGGTGAGAGAGGGGTTTGACTCCATCTCCTACTGGAGGGCTTCCCAGTGGGGCTCTGACCCTTTGACCTGATCCAGCAGGGCTTTCCTTATGTCCTTAAGTTCACCAGGTTGGTTACACATCAATGCCGATTGCAGCATGCCTGATTTTGGAGGGGATCGTGGCCACGTTTTGTACGGTGCCTTCATAACTAAGCAGGGTAGGAGACCATTTTCCACCCGCAGGCCCACAATCCACCCTCTCGCCTCTGACTGCTATGAGCGCACAGTTCATACAGTCCCTACACTGAGGAGTTGGCAATATGTAGATGTATTTAAATGTGATTGATCCATTAAAAGGCAGATGATTAATCAACTGAAAATGTCTTTAATTGGTTGACAGGCCTAATTTCAGCCAGGAGGCACATCAAGCGGTCCTTCACCTGCACGGCAAAGTCAATGTGCCAAAGTGAGCGCGAGAAGACATCAAAAGAGTGGGGGGGAAACAGCCGCGAATATTTGCGGATATATAAAGGCGGCAATGTGGCCGGGGCACATAAGGAGCGGCACGATGGGGGAGCATGGGTGGCCTGTCAGGAAGAGGCCGGTGGTATGGGGAGGGGGCAGGAGAGGTCCGCAATCTGAAGCTCTTCCACCAGCTTGACGGCGTATGGCGCAAAGTCGGAGCCAACCAGAGCATCAATTATCCAAACTGCTGCAGCTTCCCCTCCTATCGCTGCCACGCAGAGCCGGAATCAAACAGAGTGACACATATGACGACGGGGCTGAATTAAATATCTCTGTAACTCAAGCACACTCAAGCTGAGTGGGGAGGAGGGCGAGAGACGCCCCTCCCCACAGTCTGAACAACACTTGCCTGATGTTACACATGTTATCTCGCACAACTATAATTTCCCAGCCTAACTGGACTCCAAGCTGCCCAAACTAGAAACAAGCTAGAAGGAGGGCTGCACTCGGAAGGGAAATATCTGGGGTATGGAAGGGTTCTATATATGAATAGAACAATATTGTAAAGACCCTTCGGGTCTAGGATAGCCTGTCTGTGTATAACCGCCTTGAATGATAAATACATGAGCCAGGCCCTGCACCTTCTCACAGTTGTGGCACAGGCCTGAAATGGAGAGCCAGCCTGTCTCCCTCAGCTCTAAGGACTCCTCCCGGCCCTGCTCAGAATGCCTTTCCCCTAATCCTAACACACAACCCACCCTAACCTTTCCTCTAACCCACAGCGACCCAACCCAGGGCGAGTTGGGGCTGGACCACAAGGAAACAGGGCAGGGGGAGAGCTAAATGTCTTCCAGGATGACAGCACGGGCCAATAGCGACTCTCAGAGAACATGGGCTATGGCCCCAGGAGGAGCTCCTTTTACTGAGGCAGACAAGAGCTCCACCTATCTCATGTATACAGAGCTACTTAGTGTGGCCGCATTTGGAATGCTGGAACCCTGGACAACAGCACCACATCCCAGGGGAAGCAGCCACAGTACCTAAACAAAGCAAAAACACCACCGGGTCAAGCTCCTTCCCTGCAAGGAAGGGCAAGGAGGCCCCCTTTTTGGTTTCCAAAAAGGTGACTCCAGGGGCATATCACAGAGGCTGGCAAAATGACGCATGTGCTGGAGAACTTGGGCAGAGCAGAACGTCTCTAAGTGGCTGGCAGGAGACTTCAGATGGAGGGGAAATAAGGTGGACTGATGGGTGCCAGTGGGACAGTCCTTTGGTCTCAACAGGAGGGGCTTGTTTTATCCGGCTCACAGCTGTTTATCCTGGATGCTGCTGACTACCAGAGTCCCCCTTGTGAGCTCTGGCTGCAGCCCCTCACCTAGGCCTTTGGTCACTTGCACTTTGGTACCGAAGGCCCCAGTTGTGGCACTGTTTTCCCAAGTCATAGCCCCATCTTCCTCTTCTCCACATGCTGCCAAGTGGGGGCTGCAGGGGGAGTTCCCAGCAAGGCAAATGGCGGAGAGGGACAGATCATTTCCAGGAAGGGTCTTCCTTCCTCCCCTTTGCGCATCATGTGCAATGCCCAAGTGTTCCCTGAGTTTGTTGTTTACCACTGCGCCAAAGTCTCATTATGGGTGAAGGGCGCTGCCAAGGAATGGCAGCTCTGCAAGAACATTGTTCAGATGCGTGTACAACACTGACATGAATCCATGGGAGACTCCAAGTGGCAGGGATGCCACAAGCCACTACATCTGCCAGATGTTCCTATCAGAAGCACATTTTGGGGACTGTCATCCAGGAGCCCCAGGGGAGGAAAGGCACTGAGGGCCACTTGGGGACCTGCGGAAAGGCAGGCCCGTTGCAGGGTCTCCGCGCTGGCAGGCCTGCCGCCACCGTGGTGCTGCTCCAGCACCCTGGCCGCTTCTTGCTGCCTGGCTCGCTGGCCATCAATCAGTCGCTCCCAGGCCAGCCAGCCAGCGGCAGCCTCTGTGCTGGGATGCATTAATCCTGTTTGCCTGGTCCCTGCAGGTGACGTGAGCCCCGGTGCTCTCCATATGCTGAATTGCTCCCAGAAGGAGCGCATTAACATTTTCCCCCCGTTGCTCGCCGTCACCGTTCCTGACTTCATAGCCCTTTCATCAAGCTGACATGTGGTTTTCCGGGAATCACTCACATTTAGTGTCAGAAGACACGGTTCCCCTCAGGGGTCGAAGCCGGAGGCACGCAAGCCGAGCAAGTGGCAGCAGAGGCTGCCAGGGACAGGGCGGCGGATGACAAGAGCTCGCACGGATCCCCTTGTAGGGGAGAAGGAATCGTCGGTGCTGTGACAGACTGTGGTAGGAGCACACGGGAAGTCCGGGCCAGTGGGTTTGAGGCGCTGGGGGTCCCTAGTGAGGGGGGAGAATGCAGGTCCAGTGACGGGACCCCCCTCTGTTGTGTCCCAAGCAAGCCTCTTCATTCTCCTCCAGATAACTCCGTGGGAACTGCTGAGAACCAAGCCTGTGCTCTCCTCTCTCCTTAAACCGTTTGCACTTCCAGGTGGGCTCCTTGTCTTGCCAAGCAGTCGGTGCTTGAAATGCTGTCCTCAAAAAGTCAGGTTTTCTCCATCAATACACACGACAATTTAAATGTAGGGAAAATACAGGTGAATATGATGGTGCCATGTGACCCCCCTCCCCCCACAAAGAGCGAGTGAGCGAGCTAAGTGTGACGGTCCCAGACTGAACACTCCGCCTGGAGGTGCCACCCGTCCGACCCCCATTCTGTCTTCTTTCTAAGGAGGTCCTTGCCCCGCTTGCGATGCTGAGGACTGGCCCGCAAAGGGTGTGCTCCATTCATGGGTCCTCTCCTCCCCTTCTCCCCTTATTATACCCTTCCCTCTAAGACCGAGGCGAGGTTAGTGCCTGGTGCCCTGTGCTAGTCTGGGGGGGGGGGGGAGGCTTTGCAGAAGGGTCTTGTCACTGCCTGCATTTTTCATCTGCAGATGCAGGACTAAAGCCACCGTGTGGATTTGCATAAACACCTGGCACCGAGCAGCTGTCAACACCATAATTCTTCCTGTCCCACATTTCATTTCTCCTGGAGTAGAAAGACGAAGGGAGGGAGATGGATGGCGTCCTGCTCTGCAAATGGGGCTTGTTTGCTCCAGGAGAAGTGGCAGGGCACTTGCCTTCCTCAGCCCCCTTTTGCTGATCTCATCGACATTTTCTCTCCACCTGTGACTCCCCTTGTGCTTCTGTCACTTGGCCGCTCCAAGGGAAGCCACCCCCAGTGGTCAAGCCCCTGCATTGCAGGCAGAAGGCTGCTGGTTCAAACGCTGGCAGTATCTCCAGGCAGGAAAGAGCAAAATTCCTGCCTGATGTCCTGGAGAGCAGCTGCCAGTCAGTGCTGCCTTACTGAGGCAGACGGGCCGATGACCTGACTCTGTACAAGGCAGCTCTGCACACTCCACCTTCTCTGCTGTGAATGTGCAGGTCTTCTTCCCAGGGTGCCACTAGCTGAGCGGCTCTGGCCTTAGAGAGGTTCTCGGAGGGTCAGCATCCCACCTGCAATCAGGGCCTGCTAAGCCGCCAGTGAGGGGGGAGAGGCTCTAAGGCCAGAAAATGGGGGTTCCAGAGGTGACAGAGAACCGGCTTAAAGGCCAGCAGAACAGTCACAGCCCAGCTCAGATCCCAGGGGCTGCAGTAGCTCATGCGCAGAAGGACAGAATGCAGATGCCCCACCTGGCAGGGCCTTCAAGAGAAGCCGCGTGGACGGGAGAGCAGCTCCTGCCACCGAGGCCTGGTAGGCCAGGGTGGGTGGCACAGGCTGCCCGAGTCGCCAGCTCAGATGTGGAGTGACAGGAAGCACAACTGGCAGGAAGCCACTGGGGTGGTGTCTAACTCCAGCGTCTAACTCTTTTGGTAGTCCTGGTTGTGCAGGAGTCAAGACACCTGGAGGCGGGGGGAGGGAGAGAGAGAGAGAGAGAGAGAGAGAGAGAGAGAGAGAGAGAGAGAGAGAGAGAGAGAGAGAGAGAGAGACTTTGCCGAAGGTCAGTGAGCGAGTTCAGGGCAGACTCAAACTGAGAGTTCCTGGGCCAGTTCATTCCCTCAGCCTTTCTCACTTCCTCACCCTCAGCGAAAAATGCTTCTCCCCCCACCCCAAGGAAGGAATCTGAAAGGCTCCCCCCCCCCAATGGTTCCGCAAAAGTTCCCGGAAGGCACAGCGTGTCCGGACTCTGCTCCTCTTCTGGGTTTTTTCTCCCCTTCTCCTCTTAAATCCAATTAAATGAAGGCACCAGAACCAAATAAGGCTCTGCTCATTAGTGGGACTTTTATCTTAATGACTACAGCCACTAGAATGACTCTCTAATTTTGACGGTATTGTTTTCTGCCTGGCTTCATATCAGAGGACATTAATTTCAGCCTGGGACAATATGTGACCGAGCTGAAGGAAGCAGGAGTTTGAAATCAGGGCTGAATGGGAACACGAGGGAGGCCGCCTCACCAGGTCACGTGTCAGGGACGGGAGTGCAACACACCCTCTGTGCCTCCCAAGCCTGCCCTCTCCCTCTCAGCCCTCCCGCCCCTCTGCCCAAGTACTTTCTCTTTCAGCTTCGCCACCCTCCGCTCCCTCAAACGACTACCTCATTTCTCCCTTGCTGTCTCTTATACCTGCAACCACCTCTGGGAGCCTCCCTCACCTGTTACCTGTTTCCCTCCCTCACCTGTCACCTGGCCCCCTTTTTTCGCAAAGCCCTTGGCAAAACGCCGCTGCTGTAAGGAGGGTTTAGTGGATGTGGCTGAAACAATCGCTTCATCTTCCCCTGTTCATCCCAGCCCCTTTCCCCCCATTGCCTCCCTTGGGTCTATGTAAACTGTAAGCTCCTCGGGGCAGAATCCTGTCCTCTCATGATGTGTAAAGCACCCTTTCAGGCGTGAAACCGGAAGGTGGACTGCAGGAAAGAGGCAGCTGAGGTTGTGTGAGCACGACTCGGACTGTACACCTGTGTGGGGACTTGATGGACTGCCAACGGGATGCGGAGGAACTGGCATCCTCCCCATTTGACACGGAGCAAGCATAGGTGGTCATCAGGTGTGCTGGATGCCCAATAAGCCCCCTGTGCCCCTCCGGCATGGATGGAGCAAATGCTGCGCACTGAGGAGGAGAATGGATGTCCCTACGCTTATTTCCACGAGTTTCCTTAGAGGAAGGGGACGAGAGTCAAACGTCAAGAGGCAGAGAGAGGGCTGAACTCCTCCTTTGTGCCTCAGTGTGAAGGGGCTGCAATTCATCACCGCTCTGTCTCCTGAAAGGGAAGGAAAACCCCCTCCAACTTCTGAGGAGAGGTGAAGATTTTTTTAACAGCGATCTCCCTCCCTCCTTTCAAACTCCAAAACTGAGCCTAATAGAGCTGTCTAGGTCAAACTCCCCAGACGCTCGGCTTGTTTCTTCTATCCCTGAGCACTTCAGAAAAGAAAGGAAGAAAGGGGATTGGGGAAGGGGGAGCTGGCATCTCGGTGGAGCCCTAATTTGTAATCGCTCCACCAGGAACAGGCTGCAACCAAAGCCGTCTCTGAGCAGAGATAGCGCAGGAGTTCTGAAAACAGGAGATAAGAGACCACCTACAGCCCCCAAACAACGGCAGGTGTTTCCAGAGGAAAATTAGGAGGATCAAGGTAGAAATGAACCGGGGGGGGGGGTAGAGAAAGGGGTGTGATGTTTTATTCTGTGCAGTAGAAAAGCCCAAACTCCGGCTGGATTCTCTTGCTGAAGTTTCTTCAATATTCACATTCAGTGGGGATCCGCAATATCTGGCCAGCCTGACATTTCAAGCGGCTCAAGGGGTGTGTGTGTGTCTTCTGGAGGCTTTCACAGCTTGCCCTCAAGGTCCAGAAGCCGCTTCAAATACGCCCAGCTGCTGGTGAGCAGGGTCTGTTTCATTTGCCCCGTGGCAGGGTGAAAATGGCTCACATCCATGGTCTTTGGGCACTGAATGCGCCAAAGTGAGCAGAGCTTGGCTGGGGCAGGCCGTTGAAGGACAGCTGGCACATCCCTGGAGAGGCGGCATTTCCGGCACCTACAGCTGTTCAAAAGCCAGCTGCCCCTTCGTTCTGCCCCCCACCCCGCCGGTCTGCTCTCCTTCTGGACCAAACCCGGAGGTGGGGGAAACGACTGGCGCAATGGTGGGGGTTGGACCTTGGTCTGAATGACAGATGGGCTGCTGGAATGGCCTTCGCACGGTGGAATGGCTGTATGTGGAGGAACCGCAGCTCACTCAGCGAGTGGGTCTTTCTTTCCCTTCCTCGTCAGCACCTGGGGCAGGAGCCAAGCAGTGAGAGACGCCTTCTGGTCCTTTCTCTGGGCTCCGCTCGAGCAAAAGGAGAGTGAGAGGAGGCGCTTTTCGTGTGTTGTTCACCAGTTGCCATTAGCTACCACCTGCAAAGCGTCGGAACGACAGAGACACAGGAGCAGCTGCTTAGGAAAGCTCCAGAGAAATGATCCAAGCTCACTTTTCTGCGGTGTGGACGTGAAGTGACGATCTCTCATGGGGGAGGCTGGGGGACATCCTACGGCAGCGGAGGCAAGCGCCAAGCTGGCTTGGGTACCGGTTCTCAAGGAGCCCTTTCAGCCAGAGAGGCTGTGCCGTCCCCTGCCATCGCCACTGGAAACCACCCATGTGCTTTGCGCACCTCCCTTTGTGCGCGTCTCGTAACGGCGGCACCCGCTGCACTTCTCGGACTCCATGCTGGGGCTCACAGACCTGGCTCCACCTGTGGGGGCTGTTGTAGGAAACGGTCACTTCTACCTCCGGGCTGCTGTAATCACCTGGGTAGAGCCAGGAAGGGGCTGTGTTGTCCACTGCTGTTGTGAGCCGCACCGCTTCATCCAGCAACGGTCACTGATGGTGCCTCTTCTGTCCCACAGCCCTCCGACCTCAGCGTTTACATTTATTTATTATAGTACGGTATTTATAGACCGCTTTTCTCATAGACTCAGGGCGGTTTACATAGGCAGGCTGATTCTAAACCCCATTTTTTTTTTTTTACAAATAGAACCCTCAATTTCTCCAGATGTTTCCCTTTCAAAGTGCAGTTGCCATCCTGGCTGCTTTCCAAGCTTTCACAGGCAGCCACAAATCACTCCTTGGCTGGTTCTCAAGATGTTACTGTATTCATCTCTTGCCAGCTGACTCCACATTCCACACTCCTCCACATTCATCCGTGAGATCAATCAGCGGCTCCCGGTCACCCCTCCAAGACTGATCCAAGGTTGATCCTGCTTCTTCAGGCAAGGAGACAGCTCAACCAACAGATCAAACCTCCTGCCTTTTCTCTCTGTCTGTCTGTCCCCAGGTGTGTTTGCACACACACACCTCTGCCCACTGAGGGCAATGCTTCATGCGTCTGAGGAAGGGGACTGTCGTCCATGACAACTGATGCTGAAATAAGGGTTCCCACTCTTTGGAGTTCCAGCAAAGGACCCTCCGTTGTCTTGCTCCATGCAAGACAGGCCACAACCAAAACCTCGGTTCCAGGTGGAATGGCCTGATCAAAACACAATATGCGTGTCCACCATTCCTCACCTGCATCTTTCTCCCTGGCTGGCTAGCAAGCCACACACTGCAGCAAGTGCTTGGGACCCCAACAACCCCCAAAGAAGAAGTCCGCCCTGGTGCCTACTTCTCAGAGGCTGCCGTACATCCTGGCTCAGACCCTGCAATGCCCAACACACAGCCCAGTGAAAACTGTATGCTCTGTGGGGCACAGGCCTGTATGCTGGTTTGCTTGTTTAAAGATTTACATCACGCCTTCTGGTCTAGAAGTCTTACAAAGCAGCAAACGCATCATTCACAAATCTGGAGTGCATCTTAAAACAACAAAATGGAATAAACCACAAGAGCCCAAAAGCAAAATCAGGATGAAGCAGCAGAGGAGGCAGTGTTACAGATGCAGAGATCCCTTCAGCTCGCAAGAGACCTTCTTAAAAAGCACCATCGCCCAGCAACTGACTGCTAACAGAGAGGCTGGAAGGAATCCCTGCATCAGAGAAAGTCGCACCATCTCAGGGGCCACTGCCAAAAGGTCCCTGTTTTGCACAGGCCTCTCTTGCAGTCTGGGATTCTGGAGACGGATCTCCAAAGACGTTCTCAGAGCAAGGCAAGCTTCCTTGGGTAAAGGCAATCCTGATGGGCCTCGTGGGGGTGTCATGTCCCTGGATGACACCAGAGACCTTGATTTAAGGGTGCAAAAAACACACACAGACACACTAAGGGAATGAGTGCAAGCTCGGCTCTATTTACTGCACCAATTCAAGCCAATCTGGCACGGGTCTCTTTTGCAAATCAGGGACTCACTCCCTGCAGTCCAGACATGTGGCTTTCTGAATTATAGCAGGGCTCCTCCCCATCACGTCCAAGCAAAGTTGTACGGCTTCCTTTGTGTGTGTGTGTGTCTCTCTCCCTCTAAAATGAACCTGTGTCCTCTTGCTGCTTCTATAAATAGAAGCTTTTAAATTAAAAAGCTAATCCACTCCCTGGATGCCTGTACACTGGGAGGCTGGGCTGCCAATCTGGGAGAGTCAAGTCGGGAAGCCAAACTGCATTTGTTAGGCCAAGGAGAGAACAACGCCACCCCACTCCCCCCCCCCCGTGCCTGCGACTGCTTTTCTAAAATAATAGGTGTGTGGAGTGAGCAGAATGCAGACCCCAGGTTCTGATGAAACAGTGTCCCCGTGCAGCAAACCCGTTGGGCGCACTCATTTTCCATGTCTCTCCAAGTGAAGAGAAGCCAGAGCAGAAGCCCACCTAGTGAGGACTGATCTGGCTGCTCCAGCACAAATGTGGGCCTGACCCTCCCTCGAAGCCCACAACTGTGTTTTCGGAAGTGACAGATGACCTGTGGGACTCAGGCATTGCTCTCCCCAATGAAATGGAGCGTGTGTGGCACTACTAAGAGCCGCCTCGCGATGTCACGGCCCAGGGAATGTGATGTTCCTGCATTCCTGCCATTCTTGGAGACTCCTGCAAAGGAGGCCGAGGAACACTCCCAGGGAACTTTATGACCCCTTTTATTCACTGCTCTGCTTCCAACCTCCGGTGGCTCTTCCCCAGGCCCACCCCTCCACCACCAGCCTCATCAGAATGGGTCTCTGTATAGCACAGGTGTGTGACCCTTTGGCTTCTGACTGGACTCCCTCATGGAAAGACTGGCTTCGCGCCCACTGCTGGTTCCAGACTAAGGAGTGAAACACACACACACACACACACCCGCCTGCCACACAGTCTGGTTCTGGCTTGTCCTTGCATCCAGCCCTGCAGGGAGCTGTCCACAGTCCTGACCACTTGCTGCCTGAGCCACACCATTGTCCTACCCACCCCACATGCCCCGTGTGGCCCCATGATCAGCAGCCACAAAAGACACCCCTTCCTCTGGTTCTCTTGCAGCCCAAGCCTATGCATGTCTACTCAGAACTAAGTCCCACTGTAGTCCGTGGGGCTTACTCCCAGGTAAGTGTGGATAGGATTGCAGCCTTAGCCTCTCAGGTTCACTTTATCATTAAATATTGTTGGCTACATAAAGCACTGAGTGTCGAGTCCAGGAGTTCGCTCTAAGTCGGCTGGGTTTATTTTGGTCCAGGAGACCTGAGATGCAGTCTGGAATGTACGTGTGTGTGTGTGTGTGTGTGTGTGTGTGTGTGTGTGTGTGTGGGGAGACCCCTCAAATCCCTGTGAAAAATCTGGGGCTGACAGCGTGTGCTAGTTCAGAGCAGCTTCCCCGTCCTCCTGCTTTCAAGCATGTGCGTGCCTGTGTGCCGGTGGGGGAGAGTCAAATGCCAGAGGCCGGTCTCCAGAGGGCTGGGAGATTGGGCCATTATTTGTACACTGCTCCATGATGGACAGGCTGTGTGATTTATTCCAGTTTTTGGTGGAGTGCCGTGGCCTTGCCTGGCGCACAAGGAAAGTAACACGGATGGAAGGATGCCTTTCTTCCTGGCCTTATCATCATCACCTTGAATCAGATTTATGAAATCTTCTTGAGGCACCGAAAGCAGGTTGTGCTATGGTGGGACCATTTGTTCTGAAGGCAGACAAACAATATTATAAAGTCCTCTCTCTCTCTCTCTCTCTCTCTCTCTCTCTCTCTCTCTCTCTCTCTCTCTCTCTCTCACACACACACACACACACACACACACACACACACACACACACACACACACACGAACGATATGGACCACGAAACCAATGGGCAGTTGCAGCCCCCAGTGCAGCCCCCAGTGTCCCAGATTCATTAGCAATCTGGCCGTCACATTTTGCACCCATTGCGGATTCAGGACACTCCCCTTGTGTCGAGAGCATTGCAATAACCCAAACGAGGGGGAACCAAGGCATGGAGCACTGTGCGTACACCTACTTTCCCCAGGAATGGATCCGGCTGGAGTACCAGATTCAGACACACCCCAAGCTCCTTCCAAAGGGAGGGAGCGGCACCCCAGCAAGAACAGGCTTAAACTCCCCTTCAGATCAGCTCTCCCAGTGACCAGTGGGACCCCTGGCATCACGTCTGGATGGGGCTTCAACTTGAAAAATGAGAGGATATTTGGCACAGTCGTAGGGAGGAGGGAGCGGAGGGGAGGTCGGAGTGGCATCTTGTTTCCAATTGCTGCGATGCTGAGATCTCAGCCAGCAGTCCCGGAAAAAAAGGGGACAAAAATAAGGTAAAAAAGAAAAATGGGCTGTCACTAATTATATCCTGATGTTTCCACTACTTCAGTGTTTAAATCAGAAGTGACAGTTGCAAATCAATCCTGCTCTTTATTGGAGAGCTTCACATGAAATATTCAGGCTATGGGAGAGGCTGCGTTTATTCTGATCAGGCATTTGACAAGAATCCATTAAAATAAACTGGGGGCTGCTCTGCCCCCCTGAGGAGCGACGTTTGTCCAAGGGCTTTTTCACAGCAAGCTCTTTTTCTGAGGGGTGGGTGAGAGGAAGAAAAGGAAACTCACTGGGGAAGTTTATCTACTGCCATAGGGAGCTTCCCCCCCAAAAAAAACAAAACAAAACCTGATGCGCTCCCATTACCTAGCAGTGCCCACTTGCAAATCACAGGCCGGAATTCCATGACTTCAGGAACACATCAGGCATGCAAGCCAGTGAGGCTTTCCTGCAGGGACACTTACCACAGCAGATCCCCACCCCCCAACATGTCATTTCCAGGGATGCTTCTGAAACTCTCCTCATCTGAACTGCTTTCCCAATTTTGGGAGTTCTGAATTACCTGGTCTTGCTTCTGATGGGGCGATGATGCACTGGGAAACTTCCATGGTTCTGTTTTTTTTATTATTATTATTTCTGAATTTGGCACTGATGCAATACTCACACAACAGCATGGCTAAAACCCCACAACAACGCAAGCTCGGTGTGACTGAACAGAGCCTTCGTTTCAAGAGCCTTCGTTTGTGTGTGGTCCATGAGTTACGTGCACAAGCACTTGTGCACACCTTTAAAACAGTGCACAGAGGATTTTTAAAATAAATACACATGTGCACTACGTCAGTATACACAAACATGCTCCAGTTCTGGAGTTAATTTTGGGAATTCTCCAAGTTATACCAGAATTCAGGAGGAGTTGAATGCAAGGCAAAATAACAGTGGGGATCCTCTTTCCCCACAAACATACAGTCATCAAGGCTGGAACTCCTTTTAGCTTTTCCTGAGATTTAAGATGTGCAGGAGGATTTTGAAATCAGGTATTTCCAGGTGTGATGGAAACACGCTCTCGGCTTTGCAAAGAGGGGAATAACCGACAACCCACTAGCAGTAGGCGTGGAGTCAAGCCATCTTTTCCCCAGGGAATGGAAGGCAGCTGGAAACAGGCAGGACTGTCAGCTCAGTGCTGACACCTGGTCCCCAGGGCTCTTGCGCAGGTGCGGTACCCTTCCTCCTGACAAGGTCTCCTCACATTCCAGCAGATGCCTCAGTGCAAGCGGTCCCTGGCCAGGCCTGCTTTCGCCATGTGCAAACAGGCAATGCTTTTCGCCCATTCCATTTGAATAAGATGTGTAATTGGGAAAAATGTGTGAACTTAGCATAATCAATAACCCACCGCTGTAACTCTGGCAAAGTGGGGATTTGCATTGTGCTCGCGTCCGATCAAAATGACTTTATTCTCCCTAACGCGCTCAAGACCGTCACGCTGGCTTCGCTTAAACCAATTTGGAGCTATTGACCAAATCAAGGCCTGTGGCCATTCTAGCCAGCCCTCCTCCTGGCCCCACAACAGCCCACGTCAATGATTATGACAAGGGTTGCAGTCCTTTTTTTCTCCCGGAGATGGTTATTGATAAGACCACTTTAGGTACATAATGAGGCTCTAATCAGATGGCCAGAGTGGTCTGGTCACCCTGAAGTGGCGTCTGCAAAAGGAGCTTCCTTTTTGGTGTATTGAATCCTCTCAGGGCGTCTGAATGCCGATTCCAGACGTGGAAAGCTTCTCCTTGTAAGTGAGATGGAGCTGAGGCATCAATTCCTCCAGGCAATATGCAACAGTCCCGGGACCAGATTGCCACCCCGGGAATTGCTCTCATTGAGCCGGACTGCCAGGACCTGAATTGGAATTAGCGTGTGCAAAGTCCAAAACCTGTGTTTGTTCAAAAACAGAGGAATCCATTGCAGCATTGCTCACTTGTGCCAGTGCTTGTGGCTACCAGTAAGGGTCACTGTCCTTATCAGGGCAACGATATCAAACACAAAGACTCTGCAGGTAAAACTGCATGATGTGATGACAATAAAACTCTAAGATATAGCCAATGGACGAGGGATGAGGTGTGTTGGTGATGCCATCAGTGCTGAGCAGTATGCACCAACTGCAGCTGGCTTTTCCTCAGCTCAAACTGAGCCATTTCTGATCTTGCCTCGAGGTAGGAAATCGTACACATGTCAGAGGGCAACGATGGCACCATCCGAGCACTTCTGCCATGTGGGAGCGTTGTGTATCTTCCCTCAAAAAACAAGCCAGGAGGGAGAGTACAGATTCCTTGCAATGCATCAAGACAGGGGAAAAAAAGAAAGGGGAAAGAGGCAGGAAAGGCAGAATCCTGGAGAGTGACGGAGAACTCAAGGACTGTGCAACGATGGTGCTGGCACGCAAAGGAAAGTCAGGGGACACTTGAAGGGTGGTACATTTCCTCCGCACTCCCTTCATGTGCAGGTTTCGAGGTGAACGCCAGCTGACTGGCTAGGGCACGATGCCAATCTGCTCCGTGCCTGGCTTACTTTTGCCAGAGCAATGACCTTCTCCGAGTTTCCGCGGAGAAGCAACTTTCTGTAACTAATCAACTAATTCATTAAACTTCCGAGAGGCAGGCGAGAGCTCATATGATCCAGTCAATTAATCACGTCGCTGAAGTTGCACTCGGCGTTTGGGCCTTAACAATTGCTTGTGTGACCCTTCTGACCACTTACGCGTCCCTCGGCGGCCTTTCACCCGATGCATTATGCATGACCAACTGGCCAGCTGGTTGCCACCTGCACAGGGGACTGGCCTAAGGAGGGAAAGAAACGGCCGTTTCAGGCTGTGGCTTCCAGTTGGCACACGCGAGAATTCCAGCCGCAGACCAGCGAGGCTCCGCTGCCTCTTCCAGACGCTGTCGCTTCGGCACGCTCGTCCCAAGAAATCCGGAGCCATCGAGCTGCTCTTCCCCTTGCAGCAGGCCTCACAGGTCGCTGCAGAAGTTCACCGGTTACTGGTCTGTAATTTACAACTTTCGAGAGAATTATTCCTCTAACTATCAAGGTGGAGAAGAGGAGGAGCCGAGAGGCCCCTTTGCCACCACATATCAAGTTCATGTGATGTGGCTTTCTTCCAGAGCCATTAGCTCCTGCTGCTCGAAGAAACGGCAAGGAAACAGGAGACGGACTCCAGCGGAGCTGTGCAGGCACCCTGAGCAACGCTGGCAGTCAAACTGGCATTTTGCCTGCTGCCCTTGGAACTCCCCAGATGTTTCTCGCAAGCCAGACCTCTGGATTCACCTGGACATTTCACAGGAAGTGGAATCTGGAGACACCTCAAGTCCCAGGTCTCATCCATGTGACCCACTGCTTGGAGAACGTCTTTGCCAACTCTTCACATCTGGCGTGGGTGAGAAGGAGAGGCTGATGCCCAAAGCACAGCTGCTTTTATGTTTTATGTACGGGGTCCAGGAAGAGATATACCAAGCCCCCACCCCAGGACATTTTGTGAACCTTATTGGAACTCATTGTCTTGCTTGCCTTGAAATCCCTCCTTTGTTGCTTTGAGCTGAAACCTCAACATTCATCTTGATAGGGGAAATTTTGGAGCAACTCTGATTCAAACAGTGATGTCCAAAGCCTTGACATTGTATCCCATTTGGGGACGAAAGGATTCCCCCCCACTCCTTTATTTTCCCTCTGGTGTTCCCTTTCCTCCCCCAGGTGGCCCAGATCAAGCATCTCCATTGCTGTGGCAACAGACGCACTGATCCATATGGTCCTGTGCTGCTTGGCCTGTTCCTGAGGGGCTTCTGTTGTTTGCTGCTCTGCGAGCCAGAACATCAGTGATGGTGAGCCCTGAATGGGGTGATTCAAGTTAGGTTGCCCTGGACTCATGCATGAACCAGGACAATGTACAAAATTAATTAACTGGAACATGTGCAGCTCGCCTCAGCTTTCAATTCCTTTCAGCCATTTGCACCATTTCCCCCTCTGCAACACTGATACATACTTTTCCATTGATACAGCACTTCAAAAAAGCAAGTGCGGTGTGATCTATGCCTTGCAACAGGATGCTTTTTTTGTGCAGTGTTTCAAAGATGTGTTGGTAAAACACCACACAAAAAGAAACTTGCCACAACTGTACTACAGTCCTATCAAGTTTGCTTTTTCATCCTGCTTTGTCCAAATATTCAAGTGTGTGTGTGGATTGGAAAAAAAACACAACTATACCAGCCAGAGGCGTAGCTAGCCCGGGTTGGCACCTGGGGCGACTTGGCAATGTGTCACCCCCCGTGATGTCGCAAGCCCCGCCCACAGGGTATGATGTCACAAGCCCCACCCCCAAATAAGCCCCGCCCAAAGAAAACATTTAAAAAAACCCCACTTTAAAAAGCCCCCCATTTAAATACTTATAAGAAGTATTAAATACTTTTTAAAATAAAAATTGGTTTCTTGATAGCACACAATCCAGTAAAAGATGGTCCAGTAAAATATTATTTATTCAATACACTTCTATCCCACCAGGACTGGCCCATCCACATTGGACTTGCATCTGCAAGATATACATCTTTGATGCAAAGTATTACCAGCCTGCATCAGGACAGCGGCTACAGAAGCCCAAACAGAGGCACTTTGTGATGTGGTTATCGTGGATGGAGACATGGGGAGGCTGCCCACCCGGCTCATTGCCCTACCTAGGCTACGGTCGCCCGGAGGACAGTGTTAAACGCGGGGGGCTGACACCTCTCTGAGACGCCACCCCAACAGAGGCAGCCACATAGGCAGGGATGGCGCTGGCAGATTCCACTCCTCAACTCCACCTTCTCAAACTCGATCAACCTACAGAAAACTGGCCAAACAAGGACAGACCGCAGAGAGCCTCGGAGCTCTGCCGCCCCAGGACTTGCTCCCTCAACCTTTCCTAATTCTGTCCGGCTGACCAATTACGCAGGCATTAACACGTCGTTAGATTCAGAAGAGCCTGAAATTAGAGGTTAATGACATTTGGAAAAGTAAATTGAGGGAATGATTGAAGGACAGAGAAAGCAAACAGGCCGTCGCAGCAAAGTGGTCTTGACAGTAACAACCACCAGAGGAAAAGAGGCCCCAAAGAGCGCTTCGATCACAGGACCAGAAAACAGGGGCTGTCCCTGGCTTACAGGAGGGGAGGCACTGGGGACTGGCCAGGTGAGGCACGAATAGGGGCCCGCACTCATCAGAGGATCCACCTGGCCAGGCCACCCCCAGAAACCCTCAGTGCTGGTGGCTGTGATTGCGCCCAACAGGCCATCGGGGACCATGCACTGCACAGCTCTGCCCTGGGGTCTGCACTGTGTCCAGGGAGCTGTGGCAGACCTTGTGGTACTAACCACTCGCGGGGTTTTTATTTTGCCGTTTCAGCAAGCAGGTCAAACAGAAGGACGAAAAAGCTTGTTTGCTGTGCAGGCCCAAGGCAGCCCAGCCTGGTTGTCCGATCAGCACCATTAGCTGGGGCTGGAGCAGGATCCTCCCCTTTGCTGGCCTGCAAGACCATTTCGGCAGCCACCTCCCCTCGTATTTGTTTCCAAAATAGCTGCCAGCAGGCGCTCCGGTAATTAATTACAGATTGTGAGGACTTGGTGCCGCGGCAAGGAAAGTGCCGAGAAAGAAGAGACCCGGGAGAGAGTGCAAGACACACGCTCATTAAGACAGGAGGCTGCATCCATCTTTCTGCCCCGCAGTCTGGCTCCCTTCAGCGGGAACAGCCTGACGCGAGTCAGCTCCATTAGCCAGCAGCTCGACTTTAAACCTGCACTCGCTGGCATCAATAACACAGCCCAAGGTCTGAGCTCACTTGCGGCTCATCAGCTCCCCAAGCAAGAGAGCAGGTCTGGGGCGCAGGAGGAGAGTCACACTTCGGCCTGCCCAACGAGTCAGCCTCATGGGTCTCCTTGGGAAGGCCGGCCGTGCAGGATTTCTCCATGGCAAGCTGACTACAGATTCAGACCGTAGGGTGGAATTCCCTTCCTCAAAACTGACTGACGGACAGCGACATGGTGCTATTTAGCAAAACAGCCCCGCGAGGCACGTGGCGAAGGAGCGGAGCTCCCTTGTTCACGCGGAGATCCCACCCACCCTGCAAGGAGCTCAGGGCAGCATGCGTGGGGGGTGCCACCATTGCCCCCTCATTACCCCCACTGCTCGTTGCATTATCAGCTGGGCAGGGTTAGGGGGCTGACAGAACTGTGGCTCGCCCAACAGTCATTCTGTTGGATCTTTGCCCAACCAGGGGGCCGAAGGTCCTGCAGCCAACGACAAAAGCCAGTCACCTGTTCATCCTCAGGATGGAGTAACTGTAAGACAACTCCAAGGAGGGCTTTTAAAAGAAACCCTTGCTCTTCAAAAAGGAATCTGTGTCAGCCACCTTAATAAGCAGGTGGACGCTGGTCCACAGTTCTTCCCTAGAGAATTGGCTTGGGGACAGACACGCACCTTTGCGCAGCAGGGGCCGACCAGCTCAAAGCACCAGTCATTGTTTTTCCAGCAACGGCGACCGGGAGGGACGAGAAGAAATATGACTCCAAACGACTCCAGCTCGGCTTGATTTTTCTTTAACAAGGGGTCTCCTTTGCTCCTTCTTCTCTTCCAGAACAAAATGGCTGCCCGGGGGCTGCAAGGTATTTGCCGTGTGAATGGGAACAGCGGTCAAACGAGACCCTCCCTCCAGCCCCCAAATACAGACCAGTGCCCTGGAAAAGTCCAAGGTGAAGGTTGGGCCTGCTTTATCCATCTGCCAAACCGAAATCTCTCCCGTTTTACAACCTGATTTTTCGATCTGGGTGGGGGAATGCCACGACAACTCAATTCTAGCCCTACAGGAACATTTATGGTGAACATCGATTCCTTCTTTTTTTCCTTTCCCTTTTTTTCAACAAAAAAAGTAAAGTAAAAAAAGGAGAAAATGTTCCGTTCATCATCTTCAAGAGAAAAATTAGTTTCCAATTATCGTATCTAAAATTCATGATTCCTCCTAAATTTCTGGCTAATCAGGGATATCATAAGCCTAATCATTTAAGGTAATTATCTAAAAAAATGTAATTTGTCCTATATTTCAAAACATAATGAGCTCCCAGGCGTATCCAAAATGGAGAGATGGTGGAAGTTACAGATGTTAGTACCAAAAAAGAGAGAGAGAGAGAGAGAGAGAGAGAGAGAGAGAGAGAGAGAGAGAGAGAGAGAGAGAGAGAGGGAGAAGAAACAAAGATATTTTCTTTCTTTCTAATGCAGAGATAAAAACTCAGCGCTGGACAATTCAGAACTCAAATTCAAGTTATATTCCTGCCCGTTGCCTTCGCATCACGGAATGGCTCCGACGGCCAGGGGGCAGGGCTGCCTCGTGCCGAGTTGTAAAAGGGGATTAGGACGGGACACAACCGTACCCTACCGTAGAAAAGCCTCGGGGGGGGGGGGGAGATGGATGATTTTGCAATGTTCCCATCATGTCCTTGCCCCTAAGGGGCAACTTTGACCTCCTGCCTCTCAGGGTCAGCTGCTGCGGCCCCAGAATAACACCTACTGTGTTGTGCAGTGCCAGAACAACAACACATACCAGAGAAGGATGGACTTATTTCTGAACTGTACCACTTCAGAGCGCGAGTGGGAGCTAGCATGAATGAAACCCTCCTCCACACAAACCCAATTCCTTGCAGGGAGAAAATTAGCATGCCATGGAGAAGAGGCCAGGTCTCCCTGGCATGCTGGGTTTCTGTGTGCAAGGACTTTTAAATGGAAAATTTTTCCACCATCCGCGGCCCAATCTATCGTCTGAAGCAGGCTGAAATCCTCCTCATCTACTTGTTGCGAGGACAACGCCTCCAATTTCTCCATCATTCTGACTTTCCCAAAGATTGGCACCAAAAGAGATGCCAATTCACCGCTGAGCTTCATGTTGGTTTCACAGCGGCCAAATGCTCAGCACCACAGGCCTCTCTCGGCCTCTTTGCCCACCCAAGAGTCTGCAATGCATAAAACACACAAACACCCCATTGGCTTAAGAGAGCAGTTTGCACGTTCATTCCTGTACTGTAAGGACGGCGGTCGTAAGTCGAGGAGCCCACCTTCACTTCCGTGCTGCCAACCCGTTCTGGGCATCCAGGACCCGCCTCCACCCTTGCAAACACAAGCCCACGAGCGTCATGGCGCCCTCCACGCAGCAGTGGCACACTGAAAAGAGGGCGCTGCTCCCTTTCCCAGCCAACTTGCTTCAGGATCTACAAGTCTGAGTCAAATTTGGCTATCCAGCTGCCAGCACTCTGTTTCGTGGTGAAAAAACCAGGAACACACACAGATGACACCATGGATTTTCACGAGACTAGGAAAGGCAACGACCTCTGCTACCCTTTAGACTTCTGGCAAGGCAGCCCCCTTAAAGGTACATCCTGCGTGGTGCACGGAAGATAAACAGAGATGGCCGCCAGCATTTTACACAGCCGCATCTCAGCCATTTCTCAGTGGGTTTGTCTGAAAAGTGGCCAGCTTACGGTGCTCAATACATAGACAACCCACGCCAAGTTTCAGGCAGTTTGAGCTCACTGTCTGGATCTTATTAACGTTTTGAACGATCAGGGCTTACAATGGCAGAGTGCAGTTTGACCACTTCACTATACAAGGTCACCGCGGTTGTATAAGTAACAGTTTTGCGAAGATGGAGGAGAGGAAGTGAACACAAAGAAACACTCGGAAGTGATTTGCTTCACAGCAATCTGGCCCACAGGTTTGCCCTGATGGATCATCGCAGACCTTTTGTTCTGCTGGAGTCAGTCTCCGCCCGAGATGCTGAAAGTAGGACACGGTCTTTTGGAGGGGATCCGAGTGCTTCTCCCCGAGTCCCTTTCCCATTTGGCAATTTGGGCACGCCAAGTGCAGCAGAGGTGTACCACTTCCAAACTGGGTTCCTCCAGTTGGAAGCTGATCCAAACCGAACTGAGCGGGGCAACGCTGTACAGGGCAATTGCGTGGTGGGTTGGGGATCACAGCTGGGAAGGATCACAGTGCCGGGAAGAGTCCCTCTCGCTGTCTGACTGAGACCACGAAGAGCCCGTGTCTGTGCCATGCGGAGAGAGGCACTCCTCTGCTGGAGGGTTCAAGGCCCAGTTGGGAAGGAAGCAGCGTCCTGTGTTCGCAGAGCCCATTGGTGCAAACCTCCCATCCATCTTGCGTTTAGCTGAATGTTATTATGATTCTCACGTAAAGGGAAGACTAATGGATTTCTTCCTTGAGGCAATTAAAAAGTGATTTGTCACCCGCCAAGATGTATGGCTCAGTATCGGCAGATATTACTCTGCTGTGCCACTGACTGAGGCAGGGAGAGCTGGGGAGAGAGGGAGGGAGAAGGCACACATGAAGGGGTGATGGGAAAGTTCAGCTTGTTCCTGACTAGGAGAAAGGGCTTCTCTCCTCACCTCCGAGCACCAACAAAGAGGGATAAAAACAGATCGACTCTTGGCGGGGGGGGGGGAGCCACGAGGAGGAAAGAAGACCAGCGACCTGTCTCTTCGCACGCCTGTCTTGTCCTTGAGCTGGGGTCGCAGATCTCCTTTCGCTAGCAGGCATGATGTGCGAACCCCTTTCGGGAGCTGCTGAGCAAGAAACCAGCACCCTCCAGCCCTGTGCGTAGCTGCCATGAGGTGAGCCATCACACTGGGCATTGGAGCACCTCCCTGGGTAGCGAAGGGTTGCCTGGGACCAGGGTCCATTCACCCTTTCCTTACAAAAGCGCTTCCTGTCCAGGCTGGGATTTTGCCAGTACAAGGATGCCTCTGTCCCTTCTCCCTTGCTGCCCCTTACGTCCGGAACACCTCCTGCTGTGTGGGGCCACCTTCCTTCCTTCTTTCCTAACACTAACCTTTCCGTGAAGCCTTCAACACCAGGCCTTAGGCCCTGTTCCCTACTGCAACCAAGCGTATGGATGCCTAACTGAAACCATGACAAATCCTTCCCCTGCACACCTGCCCCTTCCTTGCCTCTTTGCTGTTTCTAGGATTGTCAGCTCTGACTGAAGCTATTCCTGAAGACTTACTTTTCCAACCTGACGTAACGTTGGATGTTCCTGGAGAAGTCCCTCGGGGCAGGGCTCTGGCCCTTCATGCTGTGCAAACTGCCATATACCGGTACATTGATGGTATCACAATCAATGAGTCAGAACCAGCCAGTAGTACCAGTTCAGTCCCAACCTCCTCAGTTCTGTCCCTGGTGCACCTTGGCAAGAAACCTGCTTGGGAGTCTTCTTGAAACTCAAATTACTTTCCTTGCAATTCCCTGCCGTTTTGCCCGAAGCAGGAAAAAAAAAATTTTTTTTTGCATTGCACCTGTGATTTAGGCGAAGAGCAGTGATGTTCCTGCGGATGTGGCGCACCGACCTGTTCCCCCCAGCCGAGAACCTTGACCAGCCTTTTTGTCCCTTTTTCTGGCAGCACCTTCAACGTTTTGCATTGAGCAGGAAAAACCAAACTCTCATCACATGCATTGTTTGAATTTCACTGGCAGCCTCGGGAAGTGCAAACTGAGATATTAACCTGAATTGTGGAGGCTTCTCTACTCATGAAAAAGACAGAACAAAAAGACCAGGAGAGAAAGGAAGGTGAGAACCTTTCTCCCCGGCAAGCCAGTTTCCTACGGGGGTGGATCTGTTTCTTTCGTAGGGTGTTTTTAGACCACAGAAAATTCACCTATCCAAGGGACAGGTTTTCACCTGGCCTCCTCTCGGTCATGCTCACTCTCTCGAGGGCAGGGAATTTTTCCATGGAGGGCATTTCATCAAGTGCGCCCTCAGCCTGCAGTTTGAAGTGGTACAGTCTAGACACAGATGACAGGTGATCTATTTCCCACAGTGGCTCTTTTCGGTTATTTACATGACAGTGTCAGGCCGGTTGATCTTGAGTTCGTTATGAATAATCGTTCTTAATAATGGCTCACAGTTGGACATTTCTGGCCAGTGGAAAACTTTTGGAACAGCCTCCAACGCTGGACCGAGATGCACAATTTGGAATCGTGGGTGTGAGGCACCCAGGCAGCACAACCTCTGCCAGCATACCCTATTCGCCTGTGCAGCACACCCTGGCAGCACACCCTATTCGCCTGTGATCAAGGGAGGGATGGGCTTGGCCACACTCGGTCGTCTCCTCCTCTCCTTCTGGCTCTGGAGTGTTCTTCCGTTTCTTAGAGGGAGCCCTCCAGCCAGTCATGGGTCCTGCCGGCCTCTCTCCGTCTGTCCTACTCCCTCTGTCCAACATGATGATGACTGGCTGGAGGGCTCCCTCTAAGAAACAGAGGAACACTCCAGAGCCAGAAGGAGAGAGGAGGAGACCGAGTGTGAAGATCTTGTGCAATGGAAGCCAGCTGGCGCTGCTCTTGTGGCAGACATGCTCAAGGCTGCCCTGACGGAGACATCTGGACCCCTCATTACGGTTGGTGTGGCGCTCCCTCCCCTTCCCTCTGAAGGGCATAAAGGGGTGCAAGAAGCCCTGAAACATCGCCAGGGTCATTCTGCAGTCCCCACAACTAGATAATGGGCATGGCTAATTAACATCCCTCGACAGAGCTAGTTCCTTTATACAAAAGGCAATTTGCTTCTAAACTACTGGAAGAGGCTTATAGGATAGCAATAAGAGATTGTTCCCAGTATCAGAAGGAAGGAAGGTGGCCTCACTCAGAGATTGCTCCCAGTATCTTGATGTTATTTCTTTATTTTTATTTTTAAATGAATTGGATTAACTCATGGAGGAAGACAGGGGTAGCACACCTCTGAGTACACAACCCCCCCCTCACCAGAAGGCAGCTGTGGCCTCTTAAGTCCGGCATGTGGGCTATTTGGAGACATCTGGCCAGCTGCCGTTGGACACAAGACTCTGGACTCGATGCTAATTTGGTTGACATCCAGCTGGGCAGTCCTTATTGGAGGATCTCAAGCAGCTTTGCGAAAAGAAGTGGCTGGAGGCAGCTGACCCAAGTATACAGCAAAATCCCAGAACCTAGTTGTGACAGCAGAAATGGAAACTATTTGATGAGTAGCCTGGGGAACAGCTGTACTCAGCGCAGGGAGAACCACCACAAAATCCTCAAGTCACTTCTTGCCAAGTCCTAGATTTCTCCTGAAACCCTGAACAATGGCATGAGCGAAGCCTTTCAACGCGCCCACTTCGAATTGATCGGGGTCTCTCACTTGTCCCCTTGCCCAGGAGCCAGCTGCAATGGGGGTGGGCCCCCTTGGCAGCCTTTGGTGGTGGAGATCTGAGGATGGTCTGCCCCCAGCCATTCCTCAGCCTGCACAAGCCCTTCCTCCCCACTCGTGAGCAAGCGCTGCTGCCCTTTTGCGGATCAAAAGGGGCCTCGTTAACGCACAGGGTAACCTTCCATTTCAGAAATCCTTTGATCCCCCGAAGGCTCCCAGCTCATCAAACTTTAAAGGGCTGGCGTTATTTCTGAGCACACAACAATACCAAAGTTCAAGGCACGTCTTTTTCATCTCTCTGTTTCAAAAAAAATAAAATAGGAACTTCACATTCAGGAGAGAGCGGGAAGCAGTCTCCGGGTTTTGCCTGCTAATGGTTCACGCCGAAGGTTTCTTTTTTTAACAGACAGCCCAGGGGAGGCTCCCCACTCCAACCTTTTGGGGGCTGCTGGTGATCTTCTGGTGACCTTGAGAGCTCCAACACCCCCCCCCATCGCAGTATCAAGGAAGAGCCCCCAGGAAGCGGTGGAGAAGCAAGTAAAAGGCCCTCCTCCCCCATCCTTTGGCATTCTTAATGTAGGGAATTTGCTGGGAACTTGGGAATTTGCTAAAAAAAATAAAAATATATCTCGACACCATGAAATATTAAACCCGTTCCAGACAGAAAAGGACGCTGTGGAAGCCACTTGCTATTCAGAGGGACTTGCTGAAGGTCTCCCTCTTTTATCACCACCACACACTCCTAGACAGGACCCTCCTTTTCGGGTTCAACGGTACTCCCCTTCAACATCATCCAGACACCCTTGGCTGCCAGAGCCCAGGGCGGCTTCCATGTCGTGCTTTCTTCTGCCATTTTTGCGTTTGGTTAAAAGGACGGAATTTCCCGATGGTGATGAATGTTTCATTGCGCGTCTGGCGCCTTCCCTATCCAGCATCTCCCGCTTGCACTCACTTGGGACAGTGGGGCTGCTTTGCTATCTTTCTCAATGCCTGAATCACTGAGTACCAGGTTTCTTTGATCAACAGCCCCCCCCCCCCAGCCATTGCAAGAAGATAAGAGCCATGGGCATTTAAACACACACACACACACCCCAAGACACTGTCATTTGGCAGTCAGGGAAGAACGATACAGCATTAGAAGGGTGACTGTGCGCACTGAGTTCCCAACTACCATGCATTGGCCCCCAGTACCAGAGGCCAGCTCTATATGTGCCAGCAAGAATACTGAGAGCAATCTTGTGTAGTGGTTAGAGCGCCAGTTGAGGAAGACCCAAGTTCAAATCTGCCCTAAGCCGACTTTGGGCCAGTCATTCCCAACTTTTTTCTTTCAACTTGCTCTGACTTCCAGAGGAAGCCATACAAATCTCCCCCTCCCCCTCCCGCCACCCCAGGTTTCCCCACATCATCACTGCACAGCAATACTTGAGCTTGGATGGAAAGCGATTTGTAAGAAATATTTCTAATTCACAGGTCTGTTTTTCACCAAGTATTGTTTTCCTGAACAAGAGACATTTATTAAGATTAATGCCAGGAAAAATCAGATTCTTCTTTTCTCTGATTTCCCCGAGGTCCTTCCTGCACTTCCCAGCGTATTGATGGAACACACGGCCTGCAGGAAACTCACAGTTTCTCATATAATAGATATGTGTTATATATAATGTACTAGCTGTGGGCCCGTTGGCATGACGGGCAATGAGTGTTGCTGACCCTCCCTCCTGACGGCCCCATGCTCCACTCCTCCAGCATTTAAGTCAATTTATGCACCAATCTTAAACCTAAGATTAGACACAATCTCTCTCTTTCTCTTGCAGTCTCCTCCTGGACCACAGATCTCTCTTTGCTCGTTCCAACTCAGACTCTGACGATGCTACTGACTCCGGCCCTGGGCCTCTGCTATTTTGGCAAGTGAGCACTGGCGTCACTGGAGCGTGGCGGGGGGGGGCGGGCCGCCAGGGGGTGACGCGCGCACCCCCCGCGCATGACCTCCGTGATGCGCGCCACCCTTCGGATGCTCCGAGGCCGGCCCGGGAGCCGGCCTCGGAGTGTCCGACCCCGTCAGCGCTCCAGGGCCTTCTGAAAGAAGGCCCACGCAGCGCGTTCATCCGGGTATTTTCCGGATTTTCGCGCATGCGCAGAGACCGTTTTGAGGGCTTTTTGCGCGCCCTGCCCCAGGGTGACGCACGTCCTAGTGCTATTGAGTCAACCTAGAGCACATAGTTCACTAGTCTTCTATGCAGAAACAGTGGCCCTTAAAGACACTATCTCAAAGGTGAGCTACAAGTCCACCATAGCCGTAGGTTTGAAAGGCTTGCCCATGTGCTGTGATGACGAGACCAGGGGAAACTCCATAATGGACCTGGGTGTTCAATAGCTGGATGCAACTTAGCTAGACCCTTGAGAAACCTCCAGATGCCATGAGAAAACTGATGTGTTGCCTCTTTCTAGGAGAAAGGCAACCCCTGAGAACCCCATCTCCCCGGCACTGTACGGAGTCTGGGTTCAAGGTTTCCTATCCTGACAGCTGGAAGGGACGAAGGAGCATCTAGCCTCCTGCAGATTAAGCCTCACCTTGTCAGGTCATGCTGTTTGCCACACTCAGGGACCAGCTGCCCCGCAAACACTGTCTGCAGTGCAGCCTCCCCTCCAGCGGACGTGAGCAGGAGAGGACCAGACGAAAAGACCAGCCTTGCTCCTTGTCCCTTGATGAGATCTCTTTAAATGAATTAAACATCCACATAAACCAGACGCGGTTGGCCATTTCAAGACTGGGGTGGGCGAGAGAAAAGGGGCACCACGTACTGGTGCGGAAGGTATGGCCTGTTTGACACGCTACCCAGACAGGCAGCTGGCACAGACCCCAAACCCGTTTCCCAGCATCAGAGCTCCAGAGGCTGACGGGACAACCAATGAGTTTGGCGTTTTCTGGGGTTCTTCTCCTGGCCGCGGCAGCATGCAGAGACGCTTGCAAACAAAAGCCCAGTGTGCAAAGCAGTGGCACAGGGCTGCAATTTGTCTTCTCTATTGCATTTTGGAAGAAAGGCACTTCTGTACGAATCCAGCTCCGGCAGAAGCACTGAATTCCCAGTCTGTTATTTTGTTTATGACTAAGCTCTTGAGCGCGATGTTCCTTGCCATGCCCTAGGCCACAGGATTTTTTTTTTGTTTTAAGATGAAACCATTAAAACGAGGAGGCTGGGGTGATTCACGGCGTATGTTGCGGGGCCCTGGGCTGCCGCACTGCCAGGCAGCACTGAGCGCCATGCGGCACTGCTGGGGATTAGCGACACCTTAACGGGGATACCTAAAAATTATATCGGTTCTTAATCACGTTGGAGGTTCTGCACTTAACTTAACTCTGCTTAACTCTGCAGAGCGGCCTGACGACAGCCTGGGGCTGCAGGGCCCCCACCCTGTCGGAGTATCCAGTGGAATGAGATGGGAAGGTGGACTGTACCCCTTCTTCAGACTGCAGGTAAGGGGAGAGCTACCACGTTTGAGCATCCCCCCCCCCTGAAAACCAACAGGCAAGACGAATGGGCTGCATCACTTCAAAGGGGAAATCCAGTTTTGGATGGGAAAAATCTTCCTGGAAGGAGAAGAGAAACTGGTGTCGTTCGCCAGAGAGGAACAGGCCAGCTTCGTTTTTTTTCCACTTGCAGGAAGTTTTTAACCAAAAATGGAGCTCCTCACTGACTCACTGAATGGACAGACTGTCCATTCTACTGTCTGTGGGCTCTGGGCTGCCCCATTTTTCTTCTGCCTGTGCTGGTTCATTCTTCCCTGTGGCTCAAGTGACCTGGTCTGAAAAGAAGAGCATGAAGTTCCCCACTAGGGGGAGCCGTTCTGCAAAGAGGCACAGAGCATCTGCCGGGCTGAGCTGCAAAAAGCAACCCAGAATCTACTCCCATCTGCCATCCTGGAGTGACATCTAATAATTCTCCATTTTTCAACTCTGGGTTTGAGTTATCACCGTCAGAGCGATTCTCCTGAGCATGGGGGGGGGGGAGAGCAGATTAAAAAACGATCCTATTAGCTTCCTACACCTCTCCCCCGCTCCTGCCGGGTACGTCACGAGCTCAACAAAAAAGGAAAAAGCACCGAGGCCAATGAATGCTGACAGCTCCATGTGAGGAACTACAGTGGTCTTGCTCACGAGGAGGCTACAGACCAACATTGAATATTAGCATCTCGAGCCTCTGCCAGGAGGACACGACGAGTTTCCCTCGTTTTGTCAACCGGGCTGGCTACGGAGAGAGACACCACCACCACCCCTTTACCAGGCAGGCGAGATCTAACTGTATGGAGAACTCTGTCTGCTGGTTCTATGTGGTGCAGGAGGAGGCTGACCGGCAGGCTGTACATCAGCGATTTTCAACCACTGTACCGCATCACATTGGTGTACCGTGAAAGGTCTGCAGGTGCGCACAGGAGCTTGGAGCACAGTGGTTGAAAATGGCTGAAAAACTCTTCCGAGTTCTGCAGCTCTGTTTCTAGGGCAACTGTTTGTAGTAATGATTTGTCTGTCCCTCTTCCTCCACCCTGGGCTTCTTGGGAGGAAAGATGTAAATAAATGAAATAAATACATAGAATAGCTTGAAGTATTCTGCCCTCTGCACATGCAAAGTGAACTCCAGCACCAAGCCAATTGACGCATCTCTGGTATTAGGATCATGACTTCCCACTTAGCTCAAACGCCAGCCCTTCTTATGTTTTATAGAAGCACTTTCTCCCCCTCTCTCCAGGATTCCAGACCCCCCAGCGACTGCTGACGGGCTCTGTGGGGGGTCTGGGGTAAGGCAGGAGACATCTTCTTGGTCTTTCAGTGCCTGGGCATTTTCAGGAGAGAGTTCCTCTCCCCTCCCAAACACTCTTTTCCCAGGTTCCAAATGCCTCCAGAATTAATGTTTTCAATAAAACGCCACACACACACACACACACACACACACACACACACACACACACACACACACACACACACATTCATAGTAATTTTCAGATTTGCATCTGAAAGAGGCACCCAATGAGACAATTCAAAGCATCTCTTAACATGAGAGGTGAAGAGAATTCTGGAGGCTACAAACCACCAGCACTGATTTGACACTTCCTCGGGCTGAGCTGTACCAGGGAAAGAGGCACCTTCCTCTCCTGGTCTATCACTTTGCTGCAAACTCTGGAGAGGCAAAGGGGATGCCAAGAGAGCTGGCTTTGTCCAGCAGCAATGTGTCTCTGAGCTCTGCACTCAGAGGCACATTGCCTTCCCCGATTCCTGTTCCTAGCACTTCCATGCGCATGCCCCCCAGAGGCAAGAAAGGAAGAGCCCAGCACCAGCCCAGCGTGAACCAGGGACTAGCCAAAGATGAGCTTTCATATAGGTGATTTATGCTGCTTGATACAAGGAGCACTTATGCAAATTGTGCAGCCTGTGGACGAGAAGCGGAGTCAGTGAACAAGGCCAGGATGGAAGCAGCCGCTCAGAGAATGCTGATGACCTTGAGAAATTAGCTCCCCTCTTTAGAAGGTTCATTGCTTCACCCTCTTGACCAGCTCTTCTGCTAAGGTCAGCGTTTTTATCCTTTGAAGACACAGCACGTGCTCTTTTGACCAGCACTCCCTTATCTTCCCTTTGCTAACTCCGGCTTAAATCTTCTTGGCATCTTGTTATCTCCCCTTTGTTGAAAGTCCTTTGCTTGAAAGAAGGGTGCCTGCAGGCCAGGGGCAAGGTAACCCATTAACAGAAGGAGTAACCTTCCTCCTCCTGTCACAATTCCCTCTCTCTCTCTCTCTCTCTCCCCCCCCCCTTAAATCCATCAAAGCTGAACCGTGCAGAAGCTCTTTGAAGTCATCTTGGGAAACCTGCTAACCGCTGAATGCTCAGCATTTGTTGGGAAGCAGGCAGTGCATAATTTATGGCGCACCAGTGGTCAACAATATATGCTCCAGCGCAATAAACTCTTCCCTGGTCTGGAAGAAAGTGGTCTTCATTTTGACTGTAGTTATGTAGCCCTAACCTGAACTTATATGACAGAGGAAGAAAAGAAACTTTAGCCACGAAGCTGACTGGGTGACAGGTCAGCCAGTATCCCCCAGACAAGAGGAGGGGAAGAAAACCATGAGCTCCTTGAAGGAAGGAAGGAAGATTAAAATATGTCAAATAAACTGAAACTGAGGGTCAAATGATATATGACCTTAATCTTTCCCCTACAGATGTTCCAATCAAAATCAACTCCCAGCTGCTTTTCGCCCCACAGGAGAAAAAGATCCATGTGCCCAGTACATTTTCCCCAGAAGGGAGAAAAGTTTTTTTACTGGACAAACAGCCAATGAGAAGAAAGGACTGATTCATTGCTTTGATGAAATGTGGAGTCCCCTCCCTCCCTTAAATAAGTTATTTCAGTAAAAATGAATTGGGAGAGACTTGATATGTCTTCCATGTTACCACTAGCTTGGTCCTGAACCTACATTCACCTTAGGAGTTGGAGGACGAGTGGGACAGAAATGCACCACGGAAAGCAATCATACATCCTTGAAATTCTGGGCACCCCCTCCACAGTACATCAGGGAGGAGTCCTTTGGATGTCGCTTGGCCCTGACAGACAGACTTTTCCATGCATTCCCATCCACCCGCTGACTCAAAGCACTTATACAGTACTCCCCCCATATCCGCTGGGGATATGTTCCAGGCCCCTCCGTGGATACTTGAAACTGTGGATAGGAGCAAACACCCCCTCCATGGTTTCCTGAGGGGCCCCCGCCCTGCCTCCCCTGCAGGCAGGCGTGCACGCCCCCCCCCCCAGCTCTTATTTTTCTTTCAGCAAGCTTTGTTTCTTCCTTAAAACAAACAGAGAAGCAGCCTCCATTGCAGGCAAGTAGAACGAGACTAAGTCCTAGAGAGGCTCTGCAAGTTCTTCTGATGATGCCCCGAATGTCAGGGGTGAAATGTAAAGTTATTTACAACATCTTGTTTTTGTAATAAAGAGCTTGAAAACGACGTAGTCGTACCCGGAAATATGTGGGTTTTTAACTAAAAAAAAAAGGCTCTGCAAGATTTCTGTTAACCTTGCAGAACCTCTCTAGGACTTAGTCTCGTTCTACTTGCCTGCAATAAGCAGCCAGAGGCTGCTTCTCCTGTTTGTTTAAGGAAGAAATGAAGCTTACTGGGAAAAAAGCAAAAGCCTGGGGGGGGGTTCCCCACAATCCGTGGATAACTGAAACCGTGGATAGCGAATCCGTGGATATGGGGGCCCACCTGTACTTGTTTATACTGTACATGAAATGTTTTTTTTGTTTACTGAATTATTATTTCATATATTGCATTTGTGGATACAGTGAGCTGTTATGAAATTAATATTATTATTGAATCAGTTTCAAATGCAGATGTTATTCTTGCCACATATTGCTACTGCCCTATTTGTTGGAAACCATACTGAGCGTAATCTTCCATGGAAAGATGGCACACAAGCAAAGTGGCTGATGTTGACCACTAGTGATGAAGACTGAAGGAAGCCTTCCCGTGGTCCAACCCACCCCCCCAATATCCACCACACCCTTTTCACCCATAGAATCACATGATTCTGGGCAAAATGAGTCTCCCTGTGCTACTCCATGTCCCAACAGAGATAACTCTTGAAACTCATTATGCTCCAAACTCTCAACACAGCTCCTCCACCCCAGCCCCCACCATTCAGAGCACTGGTGCCTGAGGCTGGGTTGAAATTATTATTACAATGGTGCCCATCTGCATGGGGAGAAATTGTTCTTTTGAGAGAGAAAGAGGGAGAGAGACATTTGATATTTTGCAGTCTCCTTGCAGAGAGCGATGGGGAGCTCCATCAATATGCAAATTGTTATCCCAGCAGCTGACACACTGCATCCTGGGAGTCATCAAGGAAGCCAGAGAATATATCAACCAGCCCCGACAGGGCAATGCTGCTGTTGCTGCCGCTGCTGCTGTGGGAAGGAGAGAAGGACGCTGAAAGTAGCCAGTTGCATCAAACAACAACCAGCAGGCTCTCGCTGCAATGGCATGGGTGGTTCATATGATACTGCAGCAGAGATTTGAACTGGCAACCTCACGATTGGGGGCTGAGAGCTATCTTTGTTTGCCATGTGCGTGTCTGTCTGCGTGGATTCTCTGGGTTGGCTTGGGCTGGGCCAAATTCCTTAGAGTCTGGCCTTCTGTGGCTCTGCGTGCTTATTGGACCAGAATCCGCCTTCTCCAGCTCACCTCCTGCTGAGATTTAGTTATTTATTTTTGTATTTATATTTTTGTATTTATATACCGCCTTTCTTATCCTCAGATTGCTCTTCAGATATTATTCAAGGCAGGCTTACATAGGCATAGATCCAGATTCTGATCTTAGGGAACATCGCCCTCTAGAGGCCTTGGATTTGGTGATGATGGGAGCCAACAGCCTCATTCTGACACAGAGCTCCTTTGGGCTGCAAGGAGGACTGACGGGATGCCAGGCTGTGAAGACGTCCCGTTTTATCCATTTCCCTTCATGCACACAGACTGATAACCAAGTGAGGCCCACTACTGTGACCAAAACCTCTGCAGTAATTTCCTGCTTGGCCCGACAGAAAAAAACAAACACCTCTGAAGATCATGCAAATAGAAGCTGATGAACCCATCTAACCAGTTCCATACAGCTCCACTGCTTCTATTGACCAGAGACGGGCCCTATTTTCAGAGGCCCATCCCTGACCCATCAATGCCCCTTTTTTCTCACTGGGAGATTATTATTTTTTGGGGGGGGTATAAGGAACATTTTAAGGCCAGCGGGTGGCGCAGTGGGTTGAACCGCTGAACCATGAGCTGTCGATCGAAAGGTCGGTAGTTTGAATCCGCAACGGGGTGAGCTCTTGTTGCTTGGCCACCTCCTGCCAACCTAGCAGTTCCAAAGCATGTTAATGCGAGTAGATAAATAGGTACCGCTTGCGGGAAGGTAAACAGTGTTCCGTGTTCCAGCTGCATGCTACGCGCTGCGGCAAGGAAAGTCATGCCAGCCACATGACCACGGAGGCATCTTCGGACAACGTTGGCTCTTCGGCTTTGAAATAGAGATGAGCACCACACCCTAGAGTCGGACACGACTGGACTTAATTGTCAGGGGATACCTTTACCTTTATAAGGAACATTTAGCATGCACACGTGTGCATTAGAAGAGAGTTGCTCTGCTTCTCTTTCCATCCCCTCCAGACGTGACCCCCCCTCACCAAATAGCAAACTGCATTGTCTTCGAGTTGCAGCTCTACTACAGTAGGAACCACCAGTCACAGGTTCACCGTGAACGAAGCCATCTCTTAATGCTTCAGATCGATAGAGCACTTTGCGTGTGCAAAAGTGCTGATGTTGGCCTTGCAACACCTCTGTAAGGCAAGTATCATTATCCCCATACTGCAGCTGGGGAAGACCAAGGCTGCCTAAGGGGTTTGCCTAAGGCCATCTTGTAAGACTTCATGACAGAGGCAGGATTTCAACCGGGGAAGTCCCGAATCACAGCTCAGTCCCACCCCTGTGCTGGATCGGTGGTATACGCAGCTTTGCAATGGACCTTAACAAACTGCAAGGCAAGACAGACATGTGAGAATGTGTGTGTGTGAACATGTGTGATAACTTGTGTGCTCCCTGAGGCATCTGGTGGGACACTGTGAGATACAGGAAGCTGGACTAGAGATGGGCCTTTGGCCTGATCCAGCAGGGCTTTTCTTATGTTCTTAATGTGCCCCCCCCCCAAAAAAAAAACAACACACAGGCACCTTTGCAAATGTCTTGCTTTCTACCTCACCACTGAAAGGCCCCTCCGACTGCAAGTCAACAAATTGCCCGACTACGGCTGCGATCCTATGCACATTTACTTGGGAGTAAGTCCCATTGAACACAGTGGGACTTAACTCTGAGTAAACATGCCTAGGCTCATGCTGTGTGCCTATAAGGAATCTCATTTCTTATCTCTTAATTTGTTTGCCTTTTTATTGTGCTCCTTTCTAAGGGGCTCACATTTACTTGCTAGCGTTTTGAAAAACTATTGCTGCAGCAGCCTTCATTTTTCTCAAACAGAACGACTTGGGAAGAGGAGGGCTTGTTCTAAAGTCCGGGGTGCCTCAAACCTGCCTGGATGTCACAGCCTGGCCTCTGCTCAGGAGGAGGACGCAATACCTGAAGCGTGCTCTCCACCTTCAGGGCTAGTGGGAGCAGCATGCCGCCGGGATTGCAGAAACAGGCACTCGCCAGGCACCCGGCAATGAAAGGAGACAAACTCCTCCAAAGTGCAAGAAATAGGACAAAACGGAATTTCAAAGCTCCCTCCTCCACAGGCCCAACACATTTTGGTGGGTTGGCTTCTCCTGGGGCAAAAAGAGCAGTCTTTTAACACAACAGATTCTCACAAGTTGTGCCTATTCAGACAAGTCGGCTGCTTGGAGTGACAATTTGTGAAATCTGTATTGCGAACCCTTCCCAGTTTGAGAGGGTGCCATCACTAGTCAGCAGAAAAAGTGCCTGGGAGGCGCGAACAGGAGTCGGCAAACCCACTTTACATTTTCAGCAGTGGCAGGGCGGGGAGGGATACCACGCTACAACACTTGCTGGCTCCTCACTCCTGGCCTTTGGCTGCCAACCGTGGGTGCCACCGGAGTGGAGTTCCCTAGCAGTGGCAGACTAATGCAATCCCTGTTTAGGCATCAGCACTGGCAACAAGAAAAGCTCCGGATTGCCACAACCGAATCATGCACCTCCTGAAGAATTAAACAGGGCCCTGCGGCCGGCCGCTGCCTTCTCCAAGTGGGAGGCAAGCTGGCCACAGCTTCCTAGGCTCATCTTCCTTGCAAACGAGGTGGGGAGAAGGGAAGGAGCGAGCCGTCGTGCGACGGTGAGGAAAATTGCCTCGCTGGAGCGGTGGCGGCAGCACCGACAGCTCTTGTCAAATTCATTAGAATTGCAGAAGTCCTGGAACGGCTGTGACAAGGAGGAAGCACGAGCCGCCTCCTCTAAACTGCTCGGCTTGTCTCCGTGTCAACTGTTTAGCTTCCGTTGCTATAACGACGGGAAACATCTCTATATGGCCTTCGCGGCGTGCTCCATATCTCCCCCACCCCTTCTCACTTTCTGCCTCAGACTATTATTTGATGTGATGCGGAAACAATGAGCCGCGTTCCAGAAGGAGGCGGCGCACAGCAGACGAGGCAAAACAACGCTGCCACTTTGGTTCTGGGAATTCAACCGCCACCAATCCTTGGTGCTTTGAGGCAGGTGTGAGGCTGAGAGAGACCGGGGGGGGGGGCTCTCCTCCTGGAGCACAAGACCTGGCTCGCCTGAGATGGTGCAAGCTGCCCCTGGCCATGTGCTGGCCCCGAGCATGAAAGGTGCAAGGCTGGTGGCCTGGCAAGGGTGGCACCCAGACCGAGCCAGTGTCACACGACGCAGCACCAAATGCAGTCTGCCTGAACCCCGAATCCACATCCTTCATGCTCCTGATGCACAACCCTGGGGGGAGGGGGCTTCCAGGGCTTGGTGCTTCCCAGTGCTCCAAAACCCCACGTCCCAGTCATTCTGACAACCTTTGCGCTATTATCCCCATGTTGCAGAGAGAGGCCAAGGGAGAACCACGTGCCTAAGGCCAGAAGCGAATGGCGAACAGGGACCTGTCAGCTCACAGCTCAGTCTCTCCAGCAGGGCCTGCCCAAGACCTCCGGGTGCCTGAGGCGGTGTGCCAAATGCTCCCCTCCCCCAAGCCGGTGATGTGCCATACTTTGCTTCTCCCACTCCCTGGGCAGGAAAAGGGATGGAAGAAGTGTGGAGGAAAAGAGAGTTTTCTAGCCCACCACTCTCCTCCCACTCTAGCCCACCACTCTCCTCCCCTCCAGACTTTCTCTTCCTCTCCATTTATGCTCTAGCCCACCACTCTCCTCTCCTGAACACGACTTCTTCTGCCTTGATCCTCTCTTTCTTTTTTCCAGCTCAGGAAACAGAAGGAGAAGCAGTGGAGGCAAATGGGTGGATGGAGGCGAGTGTCCCCTAGCAATCGGCTCCCTAAGGAGATTTCTTCAGCTCAGCTGGCCTCCCAGCTGGGCCGGCCCTGCTCTTAACCAGGATGCCACAGCAGCTCTCAATGGTGTGGTCCCCATAAAAGATGCAAAAGTGAAGGCTAATCACAGGCTCTGCAGCACAGTGAGGGGGGGGGGGAAAGGGAAGACAGCCCCCTGGACGCCCATGTGGGGGGGGGTGCCACGGCCACACATCCCCTCCTTCCTGAGCACTGAAGCATGGGCGCCAGTTCCCCAGAGCAGACCTGTTTGTTCCCAGCCTCAGTGTGAAAGGAAAAATGCCCCCTCCCCCGCTGGTCTTTGAGCCAACTCCGCCAGAAGGGTTGCAACACGATGGCAGTTAATGAACAAAACGTGTCTAATATTTGGGATGAGGGGATGCATTAAAAAGGGCGCGCAAGGCCCAAATTATTGGCAGATTGAGCACAAGAACAAAGACAGGAAGCAACAGCTGTTTCTCTCCTAATTTCGTCCTCCAGGATCTCCTCCAGATAACACACAAAGCCGCCTTCCTAATGAAGCATTTTCATCTTCTTTCTGTGCAGCAACGTTGTGGTGTTTTGCTTTGTGTGGTTTTTTTTTTTAATCAACTCCCCAAGGGACAAAATGCAGTCCTGTTTTTGGATTTTGCAAACACGACTCTTCTCCCCCTTATTGTTACGATGAGAGAGGGAGAGATCATTTCTCAAATCCACCAATATTGTAACTCAAGCGTCAGTCAATTAGTGACAGTTGCAGAAATATGAGTAGGAAATCCAGGGAACGGGAGGGAGGCCTGGCTGCCATCAATCCCTCCCCAGCCCAGCTCCCAGCGAGCAGAGTTTTAGGCGCGTTTCACCACCGTGTCAACGCTGTTTTCTAGCGCTAGGATCTGTGCGTTGCAGGAGGCGAACTCTGCTCCTTTCCCAAACTGTTTGCACACACTCCACCAAGAGAGGAGAATTTCAGAAAACAGAAAGAAAGAAAAGGGCTTTCTTGAAAGGCTCAGAACCATTTTCGAATGCAAGAGAGCACACAGGAAGAAAGAGGGTTACCCAGAACATGCGCAGAGGCCGCTTCCCTCCTTGCTCGATTTACACACATCTAGGGAATTCCAGGCTTGAGGATGTGCTTCTAGGCAGACTTGTTTAGGAGAGCCTGCATAATTAACTCTCTCTGTCCACTCAAGCCAAGCCCCATGCCTGAGGCGTCTTTGAAATGCTACATTTTGCCACTGGTTGGTGTACAGTCTGCCCATCCTCCAAATGGCTCGAGCAAAGTATATGGGGGCTTCTTCCATTCAATCCCACAACAACCTTGCGGGGTGGGGCCAAGCTAAGAGTGTGCCCTGAGCCAATGGATTTTAGGGCCGAGCGGAGAGTTGAACTCTGCCAAACTGTGCCACCCAAGACCAGCCTTTATGACTCAATCTTGCTGTCAGCGACTGACAACAAACATCTTTCATCTTATGCGCTTCAGGTTTAGCTCAAGAGTCAGCCTCAGTTATGAGCGGACACCCCAGGAGCTGCCTGAAGAGGGAAGCGAGTTAATGAGTGTGTGTATGGGGGGGGGGGTTTGACAATATACTTCCCAGGCAGGCAGGCAGGCAGGCAGGCACCCACTCACAAACTCCCACTCGATTCCTTAGAAAACTACCCACGGTGTTTGCAGCAACTAATAACACGGATCGTCTTTGTTCTTACATTTCCCTAATTCCCTCAGATCATAAAGAAAGAGAGAGAGAGAGAGAGAGAGAGAGAGAGAGAGAGAGAGAGAGAGAGAGAGAGAGAGAGAGATGCGGGCATCAAGGAGGGACACGGTACAGGGCCAAGACTGCTCTCTGCAGTGGTTCCTCGCTCGGATCGGTGGGCTGCTGGTCCTCCCAGAAGCCCGCAGGGCCTCTGGAAGGAAGGTGCGCTCCCTACTGTGCTCCTTTCTGGCGCATGGGACAGGCTGCTGCCAACTTCCCCCTCTCCCAGATTCTCCAGATGTTCAAGAGAACATCTTCCCCTCCATTTGCCACAGACCAGCCTGCTTCACAGCCTCTACCCTGGAAGGTCACTCACCGGCCCTCATTTATTTGCCTTTGGGAGGATGGCTAGTTATAACTGTGTCAGTAGAAACGGCAAGTAGCGCCCAGGGTCTACTCTAGCCCTACCTCCCTGGGGTTTCTAGAGGTTAAATCTCAGAATGGGGAGTAGATGCATCATCTCTACTGCTCAGGCATCATGAATGCAAAGGCACTGTGCGCAGCTTCCCACTTCTCGCCCTGCAGCTCCTGGGGCATATTTTGAACTGTCATGTTTTTCTAGTACATCTTTAACCCTCAGATCAGCCACTACATGCCCCCACTTTTCTTCTCCTTTCCGAGACCTCCCCCCTCCCAGCCCAGAATGGTGCTGTTGCCTTTTAATCAGCAAATTCTGGACAGCCCAGACATTCCCTGAGCCGAAATGAACAGGGTATCCAGCACCTTGCTGAAGAAACGGATTAAAATTCTGCGCTGGATTCTGCAACCTGAAGCATTATGCAGAGCCGGTCACTGTTCAGGGACACATTTATTCAGCAGGATTTATTACAGCGTAGCTTATTACAGAGGTGGTAGCAATGGGGAAGGGGCAAGTAGCAATTTAGAAAATGGGGATTTCCAAAAAAGGAAATGGCACAGTTACGAAAATTCTAGTCCTGGCTGTCAGTCTAAGAAAAGCTATTAGAGAGAAAGAAAAGGCAGAGAAGGTCAAGCTGGGATCTTAGAGGGAAAGTGCTGGCCCTGTTTGGATCACGGTGATGCGAGATTAAGGGTGAGGCTTCCACTCAAAGCCGGCATAATTACACAGGCAAAATGTCTGCCCCCCATTCTGTATTCTGCATGTAACTGGAATGCCGCTCTTTGGGGCTGGTCCTAGATTAGATATACGGGGCAGTAGCACTCAGGGGGAAAGCCAAGAGATGGTGAAATTGTACTCCCTGCAGACTATCATTCAATATGACTTATAAAACAAAACCCCCCATTTTAATGGATTTTGGCTGCTTCTGCAGCACCTGAAACGAAATTTTATAGGGTGTTTCTTACAAGGTAGCGTTCTGGAGGCAAAATGAATGCAGCAGCGCTCTGAGTAATAAAGTTGGAGAAGAAACGCGTTCTCGGGTAGAAAGGAGGATGGGAAAGAGGCAGGAGGGGGCCACGCTCCACTCCCCCTCCAACACAAAGAAGGTGCCGTCCCCTGGGGGCTCCCCCTTTGCTCCATTTCCCCTCTGTCTCCCAGCCAGGAGCCACTTGTACAACAAGCAGCCCTCGCTTGCAGTGACGCCTGGCTTCCAAGAGGGTTGGGAGCCAACCTGCCTCTCTGCAGCTTTCATCTCCAATTGCCGCACGTGTGGATCAGGGGAGCCAAATTGGGATTTCAAAAGTGCTGCCTCCCCCCCTCCCCCCCCCGGACTGGAGTCAGTGCCGGAGGAATCTAGGCAAAACCTGGTAAGCAAGTGCGGGAGCCATGGGGAACGGGGGGGGGGGCGGCATGCGTGGTGCTTAAGGAGGACTAGCCGTATGGGGTGGAGCTTGAGCAAAATCTAGTAGGGTTATTGGTGGACTCTAACAGAAGCTGGCTGGTTACCATAGTGACAACCCTAGTGTGGGTGCACACCCTTCACAACAGCCTTGACACTATGCAGATGCTGGTGCTTGCGCTGGCTGCCAACGCTGCCGTTGCCACCCTTGCTGGGATTCTCATTTCCTGGCCAGGCCGAGACATGCCCCACTGCCACCAGTCTCCTCCTGCCCCCAATGACTCCACCATTCCTCCTTGTTGCCTCCCATGCCTGGCAGTCCCCCTCAACACCCCTACATGGTGCTGCCTCCCCTCCCTTTCTACTGTACGATGAACGTATCGGCTGTGCCTCTCAGTCCTCATCAACTAAAACAAAACCTCAGGACTGGCCATGGCCCCTTGTGACTGCCGGTTTGCTGTCTCCTGTCGTTGGCACCGCCCCATCCCCAGTGTCCCATTTCACACTGTCAGCTCCTTGGGATAGGGACTGTCTTACGGGTGGGGGACACGCCCTGGCTATCGTCGGTGCCATATAAATAATCCATAATCACCATCACAGTCTTGTTCTGTTCGCGTCGCTTTTCCCAGAGAGCTTCTGCTTCTTCAGCTACTGCTGACTTAGAAGAGTACACTGTGTTTACATAGCAATGGTTTACTTCACAGAGATTCATTTCTAAGGAGAGGCAAGACAGCAAGAATGTACAGAGGCAGGCAGTGCTAACTCCCCCAGCAGAAGCAGACCCCCCAAAAGCAACAGCAGTTCCCTTGCACCCCAGGTTCTCAAACAGCAAAAACTGTTTTATCTTTCTCTGGCCAGATCCAATCTGCTCCTAACTAACTTTCCTGGCACAACTTTTTTGTTTGTTTTATTTTTCATGGCCAGCTCACACATTACAAAGAGGCAAACCAAGGTCCGCCACCGAATCAAGCTCATCAGGGAGACATAGCCAATCAAGGCATCCCTAACGAGCAAACTGGTTATACGATGCATGTTTCCAAACACACGTTTGCCTCACTCACATATTACATTTTTAGGTGCATTCTTCAAAATCTTAGGCATATATCTGAAGACTTGCCACTTGTGAAGTGGCCTTCAGACTTAGCCAAACACCTGCACAGCTGCACCTCGCAGGTAAGCATGGCTACCCAAGAGCGGAGTAATGAGAGTCCTCTCTTCACTTGCCACAGCAATAAATATCAAATCCCTCTCTCTCCGTCTCTCACACACCAATTATATGGCCAAGAGACTTTTTTTTTTCTTCTCCAAAGATGCAGTTGGTCTATTTTGGGTCTCAGCACACAGTGAAAGTTTTATGGCCAAGTTATAAAGCTCTGAAAAATGGGGTTTATAATAGAAACTCTGACACTGTCTAAAAATATAGCAGCACTGTTGGGGGCAGCCATAATACAGCCCTAATTTATAAAGCACTCCGGAATCCTTTGCTGTTTCAAAACTTGCGGATAATAATCCGGCAAAAAAAGAGTAAACTGGAGTGGGGGAAAAAAAACCCAGCACCGGTGCCTGTGAGCGATAATGCTCAGGCCAGCGAACAATTTGGAAGTCACACCAGATGCCACCATACGCTTGAGTCCCAGACCTTCATGCGATAAAAACACGGCGTTGCTAAGAATGCAGGTATATTTTACTGAGCTCTGAGCCATTTTGCTTCCCTTGGTGCTGAACTTCTAGCAAGGGGCTGAGAGAAGCTGCTGCAGAAGACAAGGAGGGGGAAGAGGAGGAAAAGACAGCACATTTTTCGGTTGGAGGTAATAGATGTTTCTGCAAAAGGACTGCAATGCACTCTGGTGGAAAGGGGGGAAACGAGGGTGAAGGGAAACCAATTGTTTACTCACTGGAGACTCAAGTTTATCACTAAGTCAGGAGCTCTCACGGTTTTGGGGCCTCCAGGTTTCTGCTAAGAGGTATTGAAAAGACAATAACTCACGGACGCAATACTCCATCTTTGCAGACAAGGCCCAAGAGCTGGGGGGAATCTCAGAATCGGTTTTCCTCCATTAGGTGCACCAGAAACTTGTTTTAAAAAAATCTTTACAAGGGTGCTGAGATGCTAAAAACACAGATCAGCACTTGGCATTAAAGACGGGGTGGGGGGAGGCTGTGTGGCTCTGATTTCTCCACTGTGAAGGTCTTGCAATTTTGCCGTCCTCTCAACAGCTCCGTGGGTTGCAAAATGAGCAAGCAGGCAGGATCATACAGACTCTGAACAGAACTGACAACAAATTTGGGCTAAGACAATGGAAAGCCAACCTCGACCTGAAGGAAGTGAAGGTGGAAGTCCCTGTGAAAATACTGTCCCCCCATCTTACTAAAAAATCCTTCCATTTCCTTACGGCAGGAAATGTTTGCTTGCAAGCTAGTGTGCCGTGGCTGAAGTTAGTGTGCCATGGCTGAAGCTAGTGTGCTGTGGCTGAAGCTAGTGCGCCATGGCTGAAGCTAGTGCGCCATGGCTGAAGCTAGTGCGCCGTGGCTGAAGTTAGTGTGCTGTGGCTGAAGCTAGTGTGCCATGGCTGAAGCTAGTGCGCCATGGCTCCTGGGTCCTCTACATGCAGGCCTAACACAGTGCAGCACATTCAGCCATTGAGTAGCCCGGCTGGCGGAGGAGTAAATCAGGAGATATGCGACACTCCACAGCAGCACCTAGTAGAAGCTATGCTGCACCTCACGGCTCTGAGTAGGAGCACCCTGAAGTTTGATAACATGGAAAGTCAGCAACAGTATCCTGTAAGGATCCACTGCCATTTGTACAGCCCAGCTGACAACGTCTGGGGAGAATGTACGGGGGCTCAGAACTGCAACATGGCTCGGAGCATAAAAACCAACAGTGACAGCACTGACTGGTGATGGGTGTGCAAAAAGAGCATGCTCCTGAACTCTGGTGATGACCCAGGTGTTATCTAACATGCACCCATATTGAATAATTATGCCCCCCCATCTTTCTTCTGGAAGGGAGAATACAGTTGAGCCCGCAAGAAAGGAAACCAGGCTAGAGAATGGATCAACAAATAATTTCATCTAGGACCAACAATGCATCTGCATCAAAACAGACTCCCAGAAATTAAATGCTAAATCTAATTAGGGAGGATTGTCTTTGGAAAAGCTAAGCACTCCGAACAAAGGAAACTGCCTGCTCGGTCAAGAGAGGGGAAACAGCCAACTGGCAAATCCTGCTGTGTCTTACAGATGTGAATTTCGATGAGGCAGGGAGGCGGCCCTGGGTGCCCATGGAAAGCTGAGACGTTGCTCTGCATTGCAACCAGAGACAGCAAGGGGGAGCAGCGTGGGGTGAGGCAGGGGAGGAGAAGAGGAACCCCGGGTATTGGTTAGCACTTGATGGTGGAGTGGGGGGGAGGGGAGGGGATTGCGCAGCTGCGCAAAGGGAGCATCAGTGGAGACGCAACTAAGGAGAACTTCTGCTTCTTACGGAAAGATGCAGGTCTTGAGGAAGGAGGACCAGGCAGCTTGAAGAGCAGAGGTATGGAAGCACTTCCAGGAGGAGGGCGAGACTCGAATGCAGCATACCCAGAACTGTTTCCTAGTCAGTTTGTGCTTTGTGCTTCGTTAAAGGTCCGAGTCCGACTTGCAGATTGGCCACCAGTCGCATCCATCAAAAAGACCTAAAACCCAGGCAGGAACAGGAGAGGCGGGCAGATCTCTTTCTGCGCTTCACAGCATCTTGGGAAATATGCACAGCTACTTTTTTTCTTCCTGACAGAGCACCTTTGCCTTAACTGCTGCAGAATGTCAGGCTGGCTTCACTCACAGGGCAGGACCCATGGGATGGAGGCAGGGAGTCTCCGCAGAGAGCGCACAGAGACCAACCGCCCCGTGGGAGTCCCAGCAAACTGGAGCTGAACCATAAGTTAGTTGCAAAACCTCTTGGGCTCCAAAGCGGGGGCTCTCAGTGGGGGGAGGCTTCACAAAACTGCTCCCCCTACACATCTTCTTTGCTGTTGTGACAGCACGGTGTGTGTGTGTGTGTGTGTCCCAGTTCCTGGCTGCTCTACCAGGCTCCAGAGGACGCATTTCACATGGGACCACTGTGTCGCCACCTGAGACAGGGCGATGCTTCCTTCCCGCGCTCTGGAGCTGGCTGGGTTAAAACTATGGCAACCACCAGCAGTGGGGAGCATGATTGCCACCATTGGTGAGCTTGTCCCGCACATGTGCTGAAATGCTGTCCCCAACGTCACAGGCCGTGGATACGGCAGCAAGGTTGGTGTGGTTCAGTAGCGGGCAGCACACGGGCTCTCTCCACAAAGAGGCTAGCAGGCATTTTGCTAGGCTACAAGACACGTGAAAGAGCCTATTCTGGAGGGACGTGCTTCTTCCAGAAAGAACCGGTTGTGTGTTCATCAGCAGCCACACCGAGCCTCCTCCAGAAGGAGCAATCTGTTCCCATTTCAGCTCTTGATGAGTCTCTGCCCTGCTCTGACACCAGCGTGAGCAGATGGGCAGCTGGGGTCCACTTTACGCTGATCCGAGCTGTGCAGGACACAGCCAAGGCAAAGAAGCGTCCCCTGGAGGAATGTCTGGAGGTGGCTGGAGATCAGTCTCCCCCGAAAATGCACTTCCGTGTAGCAGCCCGTGGGGGGGGGGCGTGTTGGAGGACTCCTGTCCCCTCCCCGTTGCTCACAGCCTGCAGAAACACTTCTCCAGGCAGGCGCGGCCATTTGCCGTGATGAATAAGAGGAAGCAGCCGCGTAATGTCCCTGGGAGCACCACAGTGCGGCTCGATAATTCTGCGCAGGGGACAGGGAGCAAATCAACCAGGCAGGTGGGAAGCAAACGGAGTCTCAGCTCCCAAAGAAGGGGGTTCAACCCTCCCTGCATGCAGAACCCCAGTTGGGGAAGAGCAAGTCTTTCCCTGCTAGTCCCACAGATCATCTTATTGCAGTGACAAGCGACCCTTCGCTGCCCTCCATGGCACTGGCGTGTGCCAGATCCTATCCCCTCTTTCCCAGGCCGCCCCACCCCTTTTCCTTCCTCGGACAGATGCCAGCAAAATGGCTGGCGTAGGTCCAAGGAGACCCATAGGTGATTGAGCAGCCTACCGGGGGGGGGGGGTAAGTAAAATATATTAACTTACCTCCTGCTGGCCAACTGATCCCTCCTCCCCACCGGATGCAGTGCGCACTGCATCAGTGCGACTGTATCGACCCCAATGGTGGGGGATAGGATTGGGTAGCAATTACATCAGAGCTGTGCAAATGCCCCCCCCCCCAAGGGAGGAATTTTAAGACTCCAGGGAACTTCAGGCAACCTTAGAGAACCACAGAGTGTGAGAGCGGGAAAGGAGGCTGGAGGCCATCTAGCCCAACCCCCTGCTCAATGCAGGCAACTGCTACAGCGTCTCAGGCAGGGGCCGCCCAGCCTGCACAACTGCACAAGGCAGGCTGTTCCGGTGCTGGGCAGGCTCTTACAGATGGAAAATTCTTCCTCATGTCACGTCTAGCCTCAACTGACTTTCCTGTATTCCAACCCTTTGCTTGTAGTCCTGCCTGGGCGAGCCACAGAGAGCAAGTCCTCCCCTTCTTCTGCATGACAGCCCTTCAGATACTTGATGTCTTCCCCCTCAGACTCCTCTGCTCCAGGCTAAAGAGAAGGGATGATCCTTCTCTGTCTCAGCCTACCCCACTTCACAGGGCTTTTGTGAGGATAAAGTAGATATGCCACTCTGAGCTCCTTGGAGAGAGAGAGAGAGAGAGAGAGAGAGAGAGAGAGAGAGAGAGAGAGAGAGAGAGAGAGAGAGAGAGAGAGAGAGACTCATGCACTGATTCAGTTCTGTCTTTTCCAAGAGTGACCCATGACCAGGTTAGTAAGGTTAAGCTACAGCTACTGGCCTTTGGCCACCCAGTGGACTCGGCTCAACTTGGGCTCCCCCCTCCCAGCCCAACAACTGCATAAGACGCTGCTGAATTCTTTGAGAGGCAAACTGCGGGCTGGGGGAAAGATGCAGGCCGTTTTCCTACCGCCTTGAGCTAAATCCAGCCTCGCTACAACTCCAGCCAAGCTGACTGCACTGGATGTCGGAGCGCATGTCTTTGAACATGCACCCCCTCTGAAGCGCCCCCAGGAATGAGAGGATTCACGGGAGCCCTCCAGGACAAGCAGCACCGTGTCTGGAGCAGACCCTCCACCAGACCGAGAGCCTTAATTCCTCTTTTCATGGGCCTGTTTGTCAGGCTTCCCCATCGCTGTACCGCACTCTGAGCCCCCCGAATGGTGTCGCTTTGCATTCCAAGCAAGTGCAGCCATCAGGGGACAATAAATCAAAATTTATTACGCATTCCCCACTAAAACCGGGCAAATTTATTTCAATTTCTCAACAGGCTTCACAACTTAATATAAATCAGGGACACTTGGTGTCTTGTCAGCTCCATGCTGCCCAGTGGCTCTGGAGACGCCTTCCTCCTGGCAGGGTGTGCTCCAGAGCAACCTCTAGAAGGACCTTCAGGACTGGGAGGAGATGGGGGTCAGCCTTAATGTGGAGGAAGGAGTGGGCATCAGGGCCAGCTGCACCCACCCCGGACATGAGTCAAGCTCTTCCGTTTCCAGCTCAGGGCCCCATCCCGCCCCGCCCCCCGAGGTCAGCAAACCTCAGCTGGAGAGGTTGAAGTGCAGCAGACAAAAGCCGCCGTTGAGAATTTTAGCATTCCTGTCTGGCCTAATGGGAAGGTCCCTGGACACGGCTGCCAGGTGGAGGTGCCCATATTGCACGCCCCAATTTCCTTCTTCACCTGGAGAAAATGCCATGGCCTGAAAATGCAGCTCCTTGTAGCTCCCCAGACCAGGGCCCAGCTGCAGATCCCAAGAGCCCCCCTGCCCCCCCGACTCAAGCCCACAAGAGGTCCCTGACTCAGGGGGAGAGAACCTGAGCACGTCGACAATGGGCTACGTTGCTCCGAGTCCAGACGGAAATCCATGGCAGAAGGAACCATCGCCTCTTCATAAACTGGTTAACAAGCTAAGAGTTCATTTGTAGTGGGAAAGAATGTACTAAAAGTGGAAAATACTCCAGAGGTGGAATCCTTAAAAAGATGATTCTGCTGAGCTATAGTGCCACATCAAATTTTTATTGGATGCATTTCTGCTAAGAACCTGCGCCCTAAAACCAGTCAGCACTCCGGTGGAAAGGAATAAATTCAGCACACCAGCTTCTCGGGAGCGCAATGCAAGGGCAAAAAGGGCACAACTGTTTGGAATATTCCCTACTCCCCCCCCCATCCCACCCCGATACGAGGACCAGGTTGTTCAAAACAATCGTGAACACACAACACATCACTCACTGTGGGAATTTGCTCCCATAGGGGGCAGAGATGACTTTTTAATTCATGGAGAACTACTGGCAACATAGGTAAAGGTAAAGGTATCCCCTGACAATTAAGTCCAGTCGTGTCCGACTCTAGGGTGTGGTGCTCATCTCAATTTCAAAGCCGAAGAGCCAGCGTTGTCCGAAGACACCTCCGTGGTCATGTGGCTGGCATGACTCTCTTTGCAGCAGCGCGTAGCATGCAGCTGGAACACGGAGCGCTGTTTACCTTCCCGCAAGTGGTACCTATTTATCTACTCACATTGACATGCTTTGGAACTGCTAGGTTGGCAGGAGCTGGCCAAGCAACGAGCGCTCACCCCGTCGCGGAAATCGAACTGCTGACCTTTCGATCGACAGCTTATGGTTCAGCGGTTTAACCCGCTGTGCAACCCACTGGCCTTACTGGCAACATAGGTATTGACAGTTAAGTAAAAACTTCATGTTGAATACCAAATGCTGGGGGGGGGGGGAGGAGCAGGGCAGGACTGGGGGGGGGCTTCGGGCACCTGGCTGCCCACTTTCGGTCTGATCTAGCAGGCAATCCTGATGCCCACCCCCTTTGGGACCATCACCCCACTGTCTCGCCAGAGGTAGTTTACCTCTGAATGCCAGATGCAAGGGAGTGGCAACAGGACACTTGCTGCAGAGACGTCTCCCTCAGAGTCCCCTCTGATGGAATCAGAGTATTAAAACAGACAAAAGAAAATATTTCTTTACCCAGCGTGTAATTGGTTTGTGGAACTCCTTGCCACAGGAGGTGGTGATGGCACCTGGCCTGGATGCCTTTAAAAGGGGATTGGACAGATTTATGGAGGAAAAGTCCATCACAGCTTACAAGCCATGATGGGGATAAGCAACCTCCTGGTTGTAGGAGTAGGTTTTCTCTGTGCCAGGTGCAAGGGAGTGACAACAGGATACAGGTATCTTGTTGTCTTGTGTGCTCCCTGAGGCATCTGGTGGGGCCACTGTGTGATACAGGAAGCTGGACTAGATGGGCCTTTGGCCTGATCCAGCAGGACTCTTATGTTCTTATGTTCTTATTCCCTTCTGAACTCTGGCTAAATCTGCACCTTGACTAGCTATCAAATCCATTGAAAGGCTGAACAAAGACTTCTGCAAGGGGGCAACACGTTTACTACTACTGATGCCAGCCAGGCTAAATAAGTGCATGAGGAGACCTTTGGTGCAGCTGTGGTGGAGCCTCTGCTAAGAAGTACAGCACAATGGGGACGGCACCCCTCACGTGTGCCTTAGGCGGATCGCGGAGGCAGAGCCCAGAGCTGGAGCAGACCTGCCGACAGAGACGTCACTAGGGCCCAGGGCCGGGCGCGCGCGTCACCCTAGTGACCCCTCCCCCCCGACACTCAATCGTTGCAGCCGGCTTGGGGACGTCTTCCCCGGCCGGCTGTCCTGGGCCTTCTGAGGAAGGCCCGCTGCGCGAACGTTATTTATAACATGTTTAGCGCATGCGCAGACCGTTCCTGAGGGAAAAGGGCAGCCCTTTTCCCTCAGGAACGGTCTGCGCATGCGCTAAACACGTTATAAATAACGTTCACGCAGAGGGCCTTCCTCAGAAGGCCCAGGAGCACAGGCCCAGGAGGACGGTCCAAGGGAATAATCTTTTGTCCAAGCCAAGATACGTCGACTGGGGACAGCCTGCAAAACCGGGGTGCCAGTTTGCCCACAATGATGCTTTTTCTCCTATGGAGGCATGAGTGGGTCACGTATGATTTATGATGGAGATGCACTAGAAAATGGGGGAGATGAAGCAAAGGTCTTTCTGTTTAATAGAGGAACAGACACATGAGGAGCATGGAGAGAAGGAGCCTGGATGGAACAAGAGCTGCCCCAAAGCTCTGAAGAAGCTTCGTTGTCCAGGTGAGGGTGACTGTTGAGGAGGGAGGCTGAAGCCACGCCCACCCCTTGTGACATCACCTGTCTGCACACTGACCAGCTGAATGTGACGGTTGGAAGCTTGGAGTGTGTGAGAGAGTGAAAGTTTTGTGTGGGTTTTTAAAAAGAAAAAATGAGTGGGCAAGAAGAATTCGAGAGCATGTGCACCGTGCGGACCGTGGAAACAGTGACTGTGTAAGTCTGATTCCCCCGCGACTCCTTTTGAGGGTTTTATCCCTGGGTCCTGGGAAGGTGATGCTCAAGCAAGATGATGCTCAAGCTTGGGTATGAGGATTGGGGACGGATGTCTCTCTCTCTCTCTGCCCCCAGAGCCTGTTTCTCACTTTCTCCCCCCTCTCTTTCAGAGTCCGATGCTGCTGCTGCTGCTTCAAATACCAGCGTAGATGTGTGCCACCAAGCCCTTCTGTGGCACGATCCTCTGTTTCCTTGGTGCAGGGATTGAGTCGGAGATGGAGACGGTTTCGGAACAGGAACCGTGTTGGTTGCGCTCCGCCAACGGCTCCACCACCCAACGCAGTGAAGGTGAACTTTGCTTATCTTGATTTGGTGGCAAGTGGTGGGGGTGGGGAGCCGTCCGGGCCTGGCAGGGCTGCTGGTCCGGCTTGAAGATCATAGCCTGGTCTGGGAGCAGGTCGGCTCCCTCATGACTCAAAGGGGTTCCTCCTCTCACTCTCACTCTCCTCTCCTCTCTTCTCGTTGCCAGGAGTCAGCCAGCTTGGATTCAGCAAGCAGTTGTGGGGACAAATTTTGGAAACAGCTGGCGGAGGTCCCCACAACGATGCAGCTGGTCCAACTTTTGAACGTGAGTGTCTCTTAGGCGCGGAGGTCTATGGAAACAGTAGCTGGTGGGAGAGGGGCCCACCTGCTCTTGGGGACTCTTCCAAGGGTCCCGGCCTTTTTCTGGCTGGGGGAACACCTGTGCCCCAGGTGGGGGCCGGGGTCTGAGGTCCAGTGCAGTGACGCACAGGTGTTGTTGTGTCCCACAGGATCTGTCAGGGAGCCTCAACTCGGAGGACTCTGAGGAGAGAGCCAGGGCCCACAGGTCCATGTGTAGCCTGTGCCAGCAGGCCTCCACCCTGCCCCATGTCAATGTAAGTATCCCTTCTGTGGCAGAGGTTTGGATCTTGTCCCCGTCGTAGGGTTCCTGGGCTGAGGAAGAGCTTGGAGGACTGTCAGTCAGTCACTGGCTCCAGCTGGGGCTGCCTAGCAGCACAGTTCTGGGAGACATTTCCAGCTGGGCTCACTGGAGTCCTTTAAGGAGGGTGGAAGCGGCAGGATCCCCAGAGAGTGGGGGGAGGCTGGTGCATCCGTGTCCCCCCAGCTTCTCAATGAAGCGGGTTCCCTTTTCTGGGATCCTGAACCCAGTTTGGATCTCTGGAATTCTTTTCTGGGATCCTGAACTGTGTTTGAATCTCATCTGAAAGGGGAGCGGGATGAAGAAGGTTGAAATCACTAAAATGTGTTTTTTTTACCTCTACAGCTGGCAGCGGTGAAAGACATCCTCCCCCCAGACATCTGGACGGTCTGGGCACGGGACAGCCCCTCGTGGTCCTCCAATGCAGGTAACATCCTTTTCCAAGGAAGGGGGGGCATTTCTGGAAGCCTAGTTGGGAACCTGGATTAAGACAATACAACCCCCCCCAATGCCAAACCCAGCCCCTCCATGGTTAGAATATGGGCTCCCTCCCCCTTTCCAAAGGCCAGCAGAAAGGGAAGATTAACCGCAGCCTCTCTTCTTCTTCCAATTCAGAACATCTTATTTGTGAGGACTACGAGGAGGACTAGGCCCTGGCTCTCTGGCTCCCTGACTCACGGCTGACCTTCACTGCCCCCCTCATACCAACAGGGGTGGGTGGTGGAGCCTTTGGTAGAGCGCAACCAACACTGTTCCTGCGACGAAACCGTCTGAACCAACTCCATCTCCGACTCAATCCCTTCACCAATGAAACTGAGGTGCTTGCTGCCACAGAGGGGCTTGGCGCCACACATCTGCGTTGAAGAGGCAGCAACAGCAGCAGCAGCAAACACCAGCAGCAAACACTGGTGCAAGAACTGATGGGTGATGTAAACACTGGTGCAAGAACTGATGTGTGTTTACACCAAAACATTTAAAATATATTGTATATTATATTATTATAATAAATTATTATTAGTTGTATTATATACAATGTGAAGCAGAGGGGCTTGGCGCCACTGCGTTGAACAGGCAGCAACAGCAGCCAACACCAGCAGCAAACACTGGTGCAAGAACTGATGGGTGATGTAAACACTGGTGCAAGAACTGATGGGTGTTTACACCAAAACATTTAAAATATATTGTATATTATATTATTATAATAAATTATTATTAGTTGTATTATATACAATGTGAAGCAGAGGGGCTTGGCGCCACACATCTGCGTTGAACAGGCAGCAACAGCAGCAAACACCAGCAGCAGCCAACACCAGCAGCAAACACTGGTGCAAGAACTGATGGGTGATGTAAACACTGGTGCAAGAACTGATGGGTGTTTACACCAAAACATTTAAAATATATTGTATATTATATTATTATAATAAATTATTATTAGTTGTATTATATACAATGTGAAGCAGAGGGGCTTGGTGCCACACATCTGCGTTGAACAGGCAGCAGCAGCAGCAAACACCAGCAGCAAACACTGGTGCAAGAACTGATGGGTGATGTTTTCACCTAAACATTTAAAATATATTGTATATTATATTATTAAAAATTATTATAAGTTGTATTCTACATTGTGAAGCACAAAAGGTTGTGCTTGCATCATAGAAAAAAGTGCACAACAGAAAACAACAAAATTGTTAGTTGTTTAACTTATTTTGTTTTTAATTATGACCATGGTTATTAACCAGGTTAATAAAATTTCTTCAAAGCTAAAAATTGTTCTCGTTTTATTTCACTCGTCTCAGTCTGAAAGCAAGAAACATTGCCGTTGGAGTAACTTTCCCCTGGCAAAGTGCCCACGACAGTTGCCGCCCTTTTGTGCGACAGCTGGGGTCCACCGTGGCCCTCTCTTTTGGGGTCACTCCCATAGCGGATGCTTATGAGACCTCCCGGCTAGACACAAGAGAGGATTGATTGCCTCGCTGCAAGAGCTGTCCGGCACTGCAACAGACTGCCTTGTGCAGTTCTCAAATCGGAGGTTTGCAAGCAAAGGCTGGATGGCAGGAGGAGTGAAATTTGTGAGCCAGATAGAGAGGGAGGGGAACCTTTTCAGCTCAACACAGTGCTGCCATTTTGGATAACTGGGTCAGGCCAAAGAACCGGAGCCACTCAAAACGTGGTGGGAACATGTACACTGAACACAGTGGGACTTACTGTGACAGCGCAACCCTAACTAGGATTAAATGACAGATTAAATGATGGGGATAAGCACCCTCCTGGTTGTAGGAGTAGGTCTTCTTTGTGCCAGGTGCAAGGGAGTGGCGACAGGATACAAGTATCGTGTTGTCTTGTGCTCCCTGAGGCATCTGGTGGGGCCACTGTGTGATGCAGGAAGCTGGACTAGATGGGCCTTTGGCCTGATCCAGCGGGGCTCTTCTTATGTTGTTATGTTATGTTCTTAATCAGGGGCAATGACAGGGTAGTGACAGGCTGGGGTAGGGGTGCACAAACATTCCGGCGCTGGACCTGAAGGGAGCGGAGTTTTGTGCATGTCCCAAGTGAAGCTCGAGCCTTCCAAGCATCAACCGTTCACAGAGGCTCCAGTGAAGAAACCAAAGTGGACAACTCACAAAAATTCAGTTCACTCGCAAGGGGTCAAGCTGCTGAAGGTACATTCATCCTGGGGGTCAAGCTGCTGCATCAAACATTCATGTTTGATTCTGCTTGCAAACGTTCCAGAAAGGAAGGGGTGGGTGTGGGTGTGTATTTCAGGATCCCTCAGCAGAACTCCTGCAACATCTCTCCATCTTGGGGGGGGGGGCAGGCTCACTTGCACCTTAACTGCTGCACAACAGGGCAGAGCGAAGCCCTCACCTGGTGGTTCCTGGGAGACTCTGCCTCAAGTGTCCCTCCATGAGCTACGGACCGGCGACTGCCTTTTCTCCTCCAGGGAGGCCTAGTAAGTGCTCCGGTCAGGCCCTGTCCTCAAAGAGCTTGGAAAAAGTTTCAGCCCGGTCTGGAATTCACCGTTTGGAACTGGAGGCCTCGCTGTGAATTGATGCAGCGTTTGCAGTCGGGTGCCCCAAATCCCACTCCGGTGCATTGGTGGGAGGAAGCAATCTGCGCCTGTGACCTTGAACGATGTTGCATTCATTTTTCTTTCTGCATTCCCTTCCCTCCCCCCACCCCCAAAGCTTTGTGCGTGATGGATTTAATGTTCAATAAAACTGAAAGAATAACAGCCGTTGAAACCTGAGCTATTTGTATGGAAGCCAAACACTGCTGGAAAAGTTCAGGGCTGTTTGCCGCACCTTGCCGAAGACGGATGGAGAGGCTCCGCCTGCCTTCCTCTGTGCCGAGGAAGGGGGAAGGCGCTGCTGGCTTCACTTCGCGCACGTTCTAACTCCCAGCCTGACTGTCGGGGGGCTCCTCTGTCTCAGGCAAGAGGCGGGACAATGGACGGGATTGGATGGACCACTGATGTTGCGCATCAGATGCGGCGCTTTCCTTGTGTGTTGCCATGACTAACGAGCTCTGCCACATGCAAGGCCACGGGAGCCAAGGCCACTGCCTCTGCCACTCAGCGCCAAGAGAGCCCATCAAGAGGCTCAGGGTTCTCACTTCGCCACTGGCAGATCTACCTTTGCATCTCCGGAGAAGCTGAGCCACCATTGGTCGCATTCCAGAGGAACAGCATACATGGTGCGAAGGAAGCGAGGAGAGAAAAGTGTTTCTTTCTCTCATATCACAGCACAACTCAAGGTGGGGGGGGGCAGCCGATGAGACTGATGGGCAGTCGACTAAGGGCAGAGAGAAGGAAGTCCCTCCTCTTCTCACTATTCAGAATGTATGGCAATTGCTGCCAGAACCGGCCATGGGGTTAAGAGGGGATGAGGCACTTTCATGGGGGAGGCGGTGGAGAGGGCCATCAGGGACAACGGCTTCATGGCAATGCCATGCTCCAAGGCAACATGCCACTGGATGCCAGTTGCTAGGGAAAAACAGCCGGGGGGGGGGGGCGTGTTGCCTCCAAGTCCTCGTGGCTGGCTTTTTGGAGGCAACCCATCTGACCGCAGGATGCTGGACTGGACAGAGTTCCGGCGTGATCCCAGAGTCAGGCTCCTTTTCCGCCCCCGTTCAGGGTTCCCCTGCCCACCAGCGCCTCTGCCCGTCCTGGTCCAGGCTGCCAAAGAGATACCAGGCCTCCACTGCCGTCTTCTCCCTACATAGATTTCCTCGTTCTTTAAAATGCAGCCGGACTGTTAATAAGTGTGGAGGTTTGCAGTTGTTCCTTGGAAACAGGCTAATTTCCCCTGTGTGATTCCACAATCCTCTTCCTGCCCATTTGTTTCCTTTTGAAGGCAAAACTCTCTGGTTAGGCGCAGAACCACCACATCAAATACTCCACAGGGCACAGGCACCGCCAGGTCCCAATACTCTGCATTTGTTTCTCTTTTTCCACCTTGCAGTGGAGGCGACAGACTTTCATATGCTTCAACAGCCCTTAATTCTACTTTGCCCTCTTCTGTCAGCCAGGCACCAATTTTGGCCCTATTTTGGTGAAAACCCCTGATTTCCCCCTATTTCTTTCCAGGACCAGGACCAAGACAGTGGAATAGCACAAAAGAGCAGGGCAGGGATTGTGTCCAGTTAGTCACACCAGAGTCTTTGCTTATTTCCCCCTTGCATTTTAGCTTCCTTACCAGCCTAACTGTATGATGTTAAGGGAGTTCCCCAGTCCCCAGCAACCTGCAAGAGAGGCCTCTCTCTGTCTGGGTTCTCCAGCTTTGGGTGGTGGCAGTGAATTATCTTTCCCTCGTTCATTCCCCGTTTCCACAGTAAAACTGCGAGGTAGAGAGCAGGAAGGCAGGTGCCAGTTGCTAACTGCTAGGCACTGCACCCTCCCTAGCTCTGCACATCAAAGGCACAAGTCCCTTTGTGGAAGGTGGCTGGTGGGGGCAGGCCCTGTTGTACCTGTGTGGACGGTAAAGTATCAAAAGGGAACTGCAATGCAGACCTTTAGAGCGCATCGCTGGCTTCCCAACGCAATCCTGAGCATATCCAAGAGGAGACCTCTAAGATCTTGCTGAGGATCTTGCCCCCCCTCACCAAAATGTCCTTGACCCCCCCCACCATAAGCTCAGCGGAGCACTCAGCCAGTGCTGTGCTCCTCTCCCAGGTCAGGGGGAGGGGACACGACGACGGGCGGACGGAGAGGAAGCTAGCTCTGTGAGAGGCGGCTACCTGCTGAAGGCCCGCCCCATCACACCATCCCATAATTCTGCCACAGTTCCACTGCTGCTCGGCTCTGTTTTCCTTTGGAACTGCAGGTGGCTACCTGCAAGCAAAACAGATGCCTACACCTGCAGAATATTAACGCCTTATCGGAGAGTGTTCCCCCAGCTCATTAAAACAGAGCGAGATTTCCCATTCCTTGCCTTAATTTGGTGGGAAAAGAGGCCCGGCAGGGATGGAGGGAGACACGACACCATCAAGCCTGGCTTGGCGATATGACTGTCCAGGGAGCACACGAGGACCAGACGTGAAGGGTGGGGGGGGGTGCAGCACTCTGCATGCAGAAGGCCCCCGCCCCAGCTCACTCGCTGGCAGCGTCTCCAGCTACAAGGCTCTCAAGCAGCCAAGCTAGGAAAGGCCTGGACCTTGGGGGGGGGGGCACTGCCTGACTACGTGGCAGCACAGACCAACGAAGCAGCTTTCATTGCGTGTTTACAGAGAGAGTTGCTCTGAGGCTACGAGGTGTGAGTCAGGAACTCCTGGGTTCGAATCTCGACTCAGAACCATAAACGGGCCGTCCCCTGTCCCAACGAACATGCACCTCGGTGCTGAAAATGGGAAGAGGCAGAGAGGGGAAGGCAAGGCACCAGTCAGGAGGAGGGATGGCGGGGAGGCAATGCTGTTCATTGTGCACCAGGCTAGGAGAAGACAAGGCATCGGGCAAATGTTCCACAGCGGGGTGGGGGGGGGAGGCTTGTAGGAAGAAAGAGGGAGAAGAAAACAAGGACACTGCCTGGTTTCTGCTCCCCCCATCAAGGGCAGGCTGGGGCCGGTGGAAGCTACAACCAACTCCAGACTTGGACAAAATGAGAGACACTAGAGAGAACAAGGACGGCGAGGGGGAGCTGGTGAGAAGACCCTCCCCACATCCATAAGGAGTATGGAGGGGTTTCCTCGAAGGTGAGGCTGGGGCTGGAGCAGGGCAATCTCCAATCCTGTCCAGTTAGCCAGAGAACCAAGCTGTGTGTTGGAAGTCAAGCTCTGGGCATTTCCAGCCAATCCGAGGCCTCACATCAAACTGACACTGCACCCCTCCTCCTCCTCCTCCTCCTCCTCCTCTTCTTCCCACTCAAAGAGGCCTCAGCACACACAGTCCCAGCCTCTGGTCCAAGCTCTGGAGCCCTTTGCCAGGCTTGCCAAGTACCCTCCGGGGCACCCTACAGCCCTGCTGCATATTCACGTGTGCTCATGTTCCTCTCTTGCGGAACAAAGGAGTCGGTGCGACTGCAAGAGACAAATGTACGATAGCAAAAGCCCTTTCTGTGCCGAGAAATGCCTGGTCTTTAGAGACCCAGCAGGGATCCGCTGGAGTCCTCACTGGGTTTTGTCTCGCTATGAAGAGGGGGGGGGAGGCTTTGGAGGCGATCCCATTACGCTTGCTCTGCCCCTTTAAACCACCACAAATAAATATCTGCCCATCACTCTGCAAGCTTTGTACAGAAAATCACATGGGTGGCTTCTTTTAAAATGCTATTATCTGGCTTGAAAGCTGGAGATAAAAGAACGGCACAGAATTTTCCTGCTATTTGCCTAAACTCTCTCTCTCTCTCTCTCTCTCTCTCTCTCTCTCTCTCTCTCTCTCTCTCTCTCTCTGCAAAAACATCACCCTTTAACAGAGTCCTTGTCCGGAGATCTGCTCTTTTTTCAACATGCCCATCTTTTAGCTCCTCTGCTTTCTAAAGTATCTAAAATTAATTACTTCATCCCCCCCCCGGGTATGTTCATTAATGAGCCGACCCCACCCCCATTCCGCCAACCCCAACATCCGAGGAGACCTGGGAAACAGGACAAGGCTCAAAGAGGCTCATGTAGACTTCCGCCCTTCTTAATGTGGCTTCCGTGTCTCCTCCAGGCAGTGATGGCTTTGTATGGATTTTAAAGGAGCCCACAAGCAAACCGCAACAGGACGCATCTGGCTCCTCTGACCTCTCCCTCGACGGCTGCAGACTTGCTGCTGACCGAGATGCCTCCCTGCCTCGCTCACCCACCTGTAAATGATGTGGAGGCTCACCTTGTGCACCCCTCCATTCCAGTCCTGCCCCCAACTGAACACACCCCCCCAAAAAAAAAAGTGGGCGATGTGAGTACTTCCCAGTACATTTTCCAAGGCACACTGGAGCAGAAACAGCATCAACATGCATGGGCAATTTTGGGGAGCAATTAATTTACATTGCCCCCCAAACGCTCAAGTACTTTGCCCCAGCTCTGCAGCCACGACGTCCTCCTATGGTCCAATCCTGAACGTAGCGACTGGCCAGATGGCAGCTGCTGCTTGGTAAGGTCAGAGGGACCAACTTTTTGGCAGAGTCGAACCCCCAACTGCCTCTCGCTGAAGAATCGGGAGTGCTGAGAGGCAGGTCCTGTCTTCTTTTCCAATGCAAAGCGTGGAGGAGCCTTTGATTTATCTATTTGCTTTGCCACTCCACGGAGCAAGCCACCTCTGGTCTTCAGGCCCTGCTGTCAGCATGATGTCGTCGTTTCTCGAAAAGCAGGACACTTTTAACGAGAATCTCCCTGTTTCAGGCCAGGCCTGATTCCAGAGTCTATTTTAAGGCAGCGCTGATGTCCAAGGCTGGATTTATTTCCTGTGCCTGTCACCGGCGCGAGGGGCTGGCTAATGAACTCTGCCCGCAAGTGGCTGGCAGGCAGAGGCTGGCCCTCACCTGGTCACTCACACTGATTCATTCGCTGCCAACGGCTCTGCCCGTCACACGACGACGGCATCCTCCTGGTCACCCTCTCCCGCTCTGCATTCAGCACAACCCTGCACCACGGTTGTGTGGAAGCCCCAGTCTCTGTAGTATGATGTCAACGTTCACCAGCAAGGCTGTTTTCCCGAGTTCCGGAAGCGCCACCATGCCCTGAAGATATCGCATGCAGTCCAGAGCATTGGTATGTTCAGTTCCTTCTCTCTGTGAGGATGAAAGCAGGTGGGAACCACTTTCCTGGGCCAGAACAAAGGCCTAACTCCTCCAATTCTCCATTTCCAACAACAGCCAAATGGTAGGCCTCTGTCCCTCCATGGCAGGCATTTAGTGGGTCCTTCTGGACAAGGAGGACCCTGTCGTCAGTTACGACAAACAGCGATGAGATGAATCTCTTTGTGGAAACTTGTCTTCTGCACTGTGTTGGCATTTCAGTAATGCAGGCCGATTATCTGCAATGCTGCAGCTGCCACATCATGGAGAGTTGCACCAATGGAGATTTCTGAGCATGTGGCGCAGTGGGTTAAACTGCTGAACCATGAGCTGTCGATTGAAAGGTCAGCAGTTCGAATCCGCAACGGGGTGAGCTCTCGTTGCTTGGTCAGCTCCTGCCAACCTAGCAGTTCCAAAGCATGTTAATGTGAGTAGATAAATAGGTACCGCTTGCGGGAAGGTAAACAGCGCTCCGTGTTCCAGTCTCATGCTACGCGCTGCGGCAAGGAGAGTCATGCTGGCCACTTGACCACGGAGGCGTCTTCGGACAACGCTGGCTCTTCGGCTTTGAAATGGGGATGAGCACCATACCCTAGAGTCAGACACGACTGGACTTAATTGTCAGGGGTCACCTTTACCTTTTTTTAAGGGGATGATAAAGCAGCAACTGGGGCTTGCTGGAGAACAAGGCGGCTTTTGGGCTTAATTCCCAAGTGCCGAGACTGTGTTGGAGTTAGCACCACCTGCTGTGTGCTTGCTTCTGCTCTCCCCAGAATACCTGCTCAATCCCTACATTCATAAACAGTTGCTGAGAAAGTTGCTATAAGACTCTGGTGCTCTCCAAACAGCCTGTAAAGGCCCGGGGGGGGGGGGGGGAGACGAAGAGACGTTCATTTATTTTATTCTTATTTTAAGTACCCCCAATAGAATGCAGGGAGTGGCTCCACACACACAAAAAGCACACAATTTTATAAGCCATTTCCTTGCGATCTGAAGGTGGAGTCAATTTACCGTCCCCAATGTCTCAAAATAGCATTACAATTCAATACAAGTACTGCCAAAAAAAGAGAGAGGTGAATCTTCGGAGTACAAGAACGCAATGGTTTGATTTTGCTTCCCACTGAGTTGTGCTCAGCTCCATGAGACCTTGACTCTTGCAGTGAGGATAATTCATTCAAAGCACCAGAGAGGCTGGCAGGATGGCACCAAATGGAGCTGGTACCGCAAAACTAATGAGGAGGTGGGGGCAGAGAAGGAAATGAGTAGAGCACCTGAAGTTTGGAATTAGGGAGTTTAGAGTACACAGCTTCAGAGGTTCAGGCTAATTATGAGCCCAGTCTGAATCTCCATACAGTTTGGGTTCAGCTTATAATTAGTTCAGCACTCTTTCCCACCAACATTTCCCTAGAGGTGGAGTGATAATAAGAAAGGCTGCTGCTGGAGCCTCCGTTAGGCCCTGCAGCAGTACTGTGGGTGCCCAGATCGAAAGATATTGCCATTTCCCAGGTTTCTGGGTTCCTCATGGGTAGGCTTACCAGATCTCCAACCAGGACAGAGTGCTAGACCTTTAGGAGAAGGAATATGGGCAGGTATAGCTTGTTAAGCCTTACAGCACAACAGGATTGTGCTCTAAGGTTTAACAAGCTACACCTGCCCACATTCCTTCTCCTAAAGGTCTACCACTCTGTCCTGGTAGGAGATCTGGTAAGCCTACTCATGGGTAGGCATACGGTAAGCCTACCCATGAGTAGGCTTACCAGATCTCCAACCGGGACAGAGTGCTAGATCTTTAGGAGAAGGAATGTGGACAGGAGTGGCTTGTTAAATCTTAGAGCACAATCCTGGGCATGTCTACCCAGAAGCAAGCCCCACTGAACACAATGGGGCTTGCTTCTGAGTAGACATGCCTAGGATTGTGCTCTAAGGTTTAACAAGCTACACCTGCCCACATTCCTTCTCCTAAAGATCTAGCATTATGTCCCGGTTGGAGATCTGGTAAGCCATGAGGAACCCAGAAGCCCTGGGAAATTATAATTCCCAGCAATCTGGCCCCTTTATTTGCAAGCATTGCCACCTTTCTGCACACTGGCAGTACACACGTCAGACATGTGTCCACAAACGCAGATCTGAAGCTTTCACAACACAGTTCTGAATCACTGCTGCTCAGTACATGCCCATTTTATAGGGTTAATTACACATTTATTCCTCATTTAAAAGCTCAGTCAACACAGATCTCCATAATGGTTGTGCATTGCTGGCTTAATTAAAAGAAACTCCAAACTACCTTAACTCAAACACAAGATGTTTAAGTGGGGACAGTTCACACAGGTCAAGAGATTTATAGCGTAAGCCTACGAACGTCTACTCAGAAGTAAGTCTCATAGACTGCAATGGTACTTACTCTTCATGCAGCCCTTAGTGATGCATATGCGTGTGTTTGAACTAGCCCCACATCTACCACATCAAAACAGTGAATTTGTTCCCGTTGTTGTTGTATCCGGCTTGGGCCGATCGAAGTGGGACAAGCTGAGGTCATCTCAATGCAGCCTTTGGGAGAAAACGTTGGGGCTTGCCAGCTGCTTTAGAGAAAAGGTGCGTGTGTGTGAAGGAAGCTCAGCAGGATGGCCAATTTATCACCTCCCACGCAGGCCAGATTCCCGCCCCCGATTCCTGTGCCTGCTTCTATTTTGCACGGGGCTGGCTGAGCCCCGACAGCAAATGGCAGAGCCTCCGCGACTATAAAACGACAGATCTGCTTCTCTCGTCCCCCTGAGTCAGATGCAAAAGTGCGAACGATGGCTCGTTCCCACAAAGAGCCAGAAGCATTAAATCTGCTTTCAGGTTGTTGTGTTTTCCTAGCACGCATCAGCCATGCTCAATGCTCTCCTTTTTATGGGTCTCTGGTAATAAACTCCCAGCAATTAGGAACGGAGTCGTATCCCAGGGCAGATTGGAAAAGGCATCTTTTCCCCCAACACATGATTTAAACTGAAGCTGGAGCACATGGCCTGTGACTTGGTTTTAGCTGCATTGATGTCAGTTTTCCAGGATGCCCAGGGAATGAAGTTTTGCATTTCTTGTACATTTGTGTGTTTAAAGACGGCGAGAGAATGGCAGATGCGACAAAAGCAGCACACATTTTAGAGAAAATGGTTGGGCTAGATGTTTAATTTCTGCATTATACAGGCCCCACCCACCCAGAAGGAACGCTGTGATGTATATGTTGGTCATTTTCAAAAGGGGGGCCGGAACTGAGACAAAACACCAGCAAAGGTTAACACAACACTTAGAGACCTTTTTTCTAAGGTTTTTCTAAGTAGCAGCTCATTTGCAGAACCTGCCTTTTCGCCCTGGGTTGGAACAGCAGCAGCAGGTCAATGCGCCTTTCAGGTAGAAAGAGTCCCATTTCCTTGGGAAGGAGATGTGGCTCAAAGATTTCACAGGGAACACTTGCAGCCCTCCCCATAGACTGCCAGTGAAGCTGTTACATATTTGTGATGCTGGACTCGCCCTTCTTCCCCGGGTCAGGGACGCTGGACTTCCCCCCTGCTCCAATTGCTGCTGGAGCAATGCAGAGTTTTCCCAGGCCAGTGGGAGCCCTTGCATAAGTGTCACAGGTGTGCTCACAGGTGGAAAGGGCCATGTCCCACTGACCACAGCTTAGCTGAGAAGGGGGGTCTTCAGAGGGGGAGGATGTGTCAACAAGGACATTGCGCCCCACACAGTTTCAGCAGTGGAGGAGAATGCCACTGCAGCGCTGGCAGCTGCGAGGGCCAGGAGGGGTCAACACGTCCTGCTCAGGACTCGGGGATGCCCCACCTGAAGAGTCGACATGGTTGGGGGGTCCAATGCACCCCCCACTAGTCATGCAGCCCAGCTTCACAGTCACTTGGAAAGTTTCCTCCACCCTTCCCCTCTCCTCCTCTCCATCATGGAGATTGGGGTGGAGGAAAGGGTACAGACTTGTTTTTCCCAATTCCTCCTCTTACCCAGCTCCTGGGGCCACAGAAGCAGAGACAGTGATGAGTTCAAGGGACGCCTGGACTGGAGGGTGCCACGAGTGGCAGGCAACCCCTGGGCTTCCAGTATTGTTGATTAAAGAAATGTTTATAGACCAACTTTCTGCCTTCCCCTCCCCCCAAAAGGATCAAAGCAGTTTGCAGTTCCTAAGCAGTGGGCCTTGAGCTCTACTCGGGAGGAGGAATCATGAACCTGAGTGTACTCCAGTACTCCCCACTGAACTGATGGTCTACAAAATATTTCACTTGTAGCCTGGATGACATTCTTTGGACCTAATCCATGGCTTGAGCCTCCTGCTGGGCAGCTGCCCCACCTTGCTGCAAACAGGGTGTCTAAGCATGTCCCCCTCCTGTCCTGACGGCAACAGGACGGGGGCTGCCCTGAGATGGAACCTTTGTGTAGGGGCTCAGCCCCACGGCTGCACATCTAGGCTTTTCTTTGCGTTTCCTCAGAGTTCTCAGCAGTTCCCTACCTGGCCTCTGGGCTTCCGCATCTCTCTGATACCCACTGACCACTGGCACCAGCCTCAGTGCCCAGCCTGCAGGACCCCTGGCTGAGTCACCCTTGGCACAGCTTTAACAAAAGCAGCCAAACTGTTCGGTTTCCCCCAGTACAAGAGTGGCTTTGCATTTCATCCTGGGTGCAGCAAGCAGCCTCCCTGGATCCCGAAGATCAAAGCAAGCTGTCACAGATGCAACGGTGGCAAACGGGGCTTCGGCAGGACTCTGGCCTCGTCTCCTACGCAGGCTTGCGAGCAGAAATGAGAGGCGCAGTTTTCAGAGGCGGCGAATGAGCGTGTCAGAGAGAACAAGAGCAGCTGTCGCAGTGGGTGACACTCAACGCCCATCACAAGCACCGGCGGAGACAGTCGGCCGCCTTCCCGCCTCTCTTCCATGATCGAAGCGTGATGGGCCGACGTGCCTCAGGCAGGTGCCAGAGCGACCGAAAGAGAGGATGGCCGGCAGCAGCCAAGCTCCTTCTCAGCGGCTGCGGAGCCTCTCCCTTGCACAGCCCTGACACACAGCCTTGCACTAAGGGGAGGCCAAAAGGCAGCGGGGTGGTGGGAAAAGCCCCAAGGCAGCTCCCTGCACTGTAGGGTCACTTAGGAAGGGCAGAAGCCAGGCCTGTCCAGGGGCTGAGGAGGCTGGGCTCCGAAGGAGAGGAAGGGGGTCTGCAGAGTACTGAGAGAGAGAAACAGATCCTCATAGGTGCAGATATAAAGACCCCGGCCTTGGGAGGCAACCAGGACTCCGACATGGGGAGGAGGAGCTAGCTTGGCCAGGGCGTTCGGCTGCAGGGGTGCCTGATTCAGCAAGAAGGCCTTAGAGCAAGAGCCCCCTGCGCTCAGGGCCCCAGCAGCCTGCAGCAGCTCCTCCTGAACCCATTTCCTCAGGCAGGCTGATCCTCTCTGCACAAGGAGCTTCACGCTCCTTGGGGTTTGCTCACCACTGCAGACAAGGTAAGGGTTAATGCAGAGGTGGAGGAATGCCAGACTCCAGGTCAGGGGTCTACTCCTTTGGGATGCACCATTCCTCAGGGAAGGGGGAAGCCTGGGAGAGGCGGTCAGACTCAGGGAAGTGCTTTAGGGCTCAGGTGAGCCCCATCCATTGCCAGAAGACATTGCCTGCATGGGGGCTGACCAAGTTCCTGCTACTCCACCCCCAGACATCCCAGTGGGATCTTAACTCATGTTCAGCTGAGGACAAACAAAACGGGGGAACCACACTTCCCAGGAGCACCTACTTGGGAGCACTCAGAATCACATGGCTGGCCACCTTGGAGACGGACAGCCAAGTTAAATGGGCTGTTCATCTGAGCCAGCAAGATAGCTCTTCGGAGCTGGAGCAGTTCCCCTCCTGCTATCATCCCAAATGCAGGTTCTGGTTTGGAGGCAAGAGCAGGGCTGTCAGATCTCCTTCTGAGGGACTTGAGCGGCTTGGGTAAGACTGGGTGGCTTGGGTAAGAGGAGGAATTGGAAAAAACAAGTCTGCACCCTTTCCTCCACCCCAATCTCCATGATGGAGAGGAGGGGAGGGGAGGGGAGGGGTGGAGGAAACTTTCCAAGCCCCCACTACCACCAAAGAGGCTGCTCTGCATGGTCAAAGGTGGTCCACCACTGAGCCCTTGTTGCTGGGGGTGGGGAGAGACAAATAATGGAGGGGGGCCTTGACATATTGCCCTGCTCATGGGGTCTTCCCTGGCTGCTGCAGGCAGAAGAGATGTTGGGCTAGAACTATTGGCGTGATGCAGCAAGGCTCCTACTTGGTACCAAGGAGTGGGGTGAAGTTGGAGAAAGGACCAGAATTGCCCACCTCTCCCCTCCCCTGCCCACCAACCCCGACCAGCCTTTGACTAGTGAGAGGAGCAAAGGCACCAACTGGAGAGAGGAAGCCGTCCCAGGTGGGTCAGACTCAAACCAAGCCTCCCCAGGACTGGGGCCTTCTTTTCCCACTCGGGACTGACGCCCACAAACCAGCTCCTTGTGTGACTTGCACCTGGCCACTTTTGCCTGTAGCAGAGCCGCGTACTAGTGGCAGGAGGCCGGCACTCTCTGCTCTAACGGATCACGACGGCAGCTCCGAGTGTCCCATTGCTCAGCGATTCTTCAACAGAGCCGACAGAACACGGGCACCAGCAGCACAAAGCCCTGAGCACCGCAAAGGATTAGCCAACTGACAAGCTCTGGATAATAAGTCTAATTAATAATTGCCATCTCTAAGGACGCCGCATCCCATTCAGCTTCCATTTGTCTCCTCTCTTTATCTTTGGGCTTCACAGTCAGGTCTTCTAAATTATGACGGACGACAGCAGCTCATGGCAAGGCGCTGGAGTAAACAGGTGGCGAGCAGCGCGGCTTGCCTAGAGCCAGACCGGCGACCCTTGAAACGCTGCCCCTTCCTTGCCAAAAATAGCTCCTCCATCCTATCCTGCATGCTGGAATCGCATGTGCAGGGCAATGATCAGCCACGCAAGATATGCAGTTGGCTCAATGCAGATCTGCACTTTAAAGCCCCCCCCCAAATGGCACGCAACAGGAATGACAATACAAAATGCAGCTCAGCAACGCAGCTGGCACATCCATCCCCCCCCCACAGAAGCATTCAACAGCAGCCTCTGGGGGTTGGGGGGGGAGTAAGGGTTCATGGGCTGTGAACCAGGGGACCTATAGCCAAGACTTCCTTCCTAGAAGACTGTGCCATCAAGAGAGGAGGAGTCCCATGTTGCAAGCTTGCTGTCTCCTGCTCTTGGGTACCTGTCAGCCTCCTACCTGCTCAGACTGAGTTCTGGCTGGCTTTGCAGTTTCTCAGGTGACACAACAGCCTGAAGGCATTTCGGCCCTCAAGACCCTGGCTTGGCTCTTCAGCCTGGGAAAAGCAAGACCCTGGCTTGGCTCTTCAGCCTGGGAAACCCATCTACCTGAGATGTGTTTCCCAGGTGCTCTGGCCAAACACTCCTTTCTCTTCCTGTATTTTCTGCTCGTCTGCCCCCTACAGGCTGCTTAGCCCATTACAGCTGGCTGCTGCCATCCAGGCTACCCCCTACTTGGATCTACACAGGTTCCAAAACCAGACACAGAGCCACTCAAGAGGAATTTTACCAGGGGGTACAAAGTTTCTTTTGGGCCCCTTCCCTTCATGTGAATTTGGCTCCTGGGGCTCCTTTTCAACCCAGTTTTGACCCTGGGCTCGGGTATGATTGTACCCCCTTAACCCCCCTCTCAGAGGCCCTGCCCAGACAGGTGTAATGCTGAACCATCCCTCAGCCGGGCAGAGTGGAGAACTCCGCATCGCCCAGTGGCTTGTATATTCCCACACCCGCCATCACTGGCTCAGCCGAAGATTAACACCCTGCACACTTTTCATCTGCGACCGGAACAGCAACAACTGTCTATGCTGCAGCTTGGTCATAGTTACAGTCATTCAATAAGGCTGTGATTCTGTAGAATGGGGGGTGGGTGAGTCATACGGCACCTCATTGCAAATTTGGCAATCCCAGTGGGCTGATTGGCTGATTGGCCGTACAGACAAATTCATAAATAAAGATATATAATGACACAGACAGATGGGGGTGCTTCCATTAGGCTGGAGAGAATGTTGCACTGAGGCCGATTCTATAAAAGTTTTATCAACCATAATAAACGTTTTCACAAATCCATCTTGCAATATGTATGTGTGCATATATCTAGCTGCTACACCCCCAAGACTCCTGCTGCAGACTCATAGGTACAAACTCATTTTTCCTTCTTCATCGCCTAGCAAGTGAATGGGCTCTGCTGCTCCTGGCGGCCAGCGGGTCAGGCTGAGCTGCAGCACCATGGACAGCTCCCCGAGCAAGAGGGGCGGGATGTTGACCTTGAGGAAATGGGGCTCTTTCAAGAGCCTTTATTGAGTTCATTCACCAGCCTCGTGCAAAAAGGGCTTGCGCGGACCTGTGCAATGCCTGGCACATGCCCAACTCAAGACTCAGCCCACGGTTATCATGGCATCACAAAGCTGTCACCAGTGGCTGGACAGAGGTAGGGTGGCCCTTTCAAAACTCACTGCAGATTGACTGCAGTCAGCTGGAAATGTGTGCCACAGAGAGGATGGGTGTGAGGACTCAGTCCCACAGCATGACCTGAGCTTGGAGCCTGGGGGATGTCAGGTGGGAGCAGCTACGCTACAGCTTGCCTCACGGCTAGATGCTATAGACGACCAGCTCTCCCCCCCCCCCTTAGGGCACAGGAGCTGCCACAGCAATGTCCCTTTTTCTGGGTCGTTCCTGGAAGTCCAAAGCTGGCAATGCTGCTGCTTCACACGCCAGGAAGTGGGGCAATGCTGATGCAGGCAGGAACCAGGTCCTAGACTCCAGCCATACGATTTGGGGATGGTCCAGGAAGGAGACCTACGGACAGCAGCCCACATGTTGCTGAAGGAACCTGGAACATGCAAGGATGGGCTCGCTCCCCTCCTCTCAATTCGGAATTGGCCCTGGTGCACAAGCCGGTGAGCGGTCAGGAAAAGTGTGTCTGTTTTCTGAGTGTTCTGGCTGGTAACATTGATGGATGCACACCGATGGCGCCACACACACATGCAGGTTGTCACACTGTCCTTTGGGAGCTGAGGTTGGCTTGGCGCACAAGCAGGCCAATGCCACAAGAGCCCATGAGATGCCTCTTGCCTGGCAGCAGCTGCTTCCCTCCCTTCCCAAGGTAAGGAGAGCCCTCCAGGAGCACAACGTCAGGCAGCACCAGCCGAGATCATCTCTGGTTAGCAGCAGCAGCCGCCTTGCGCGACAGGGAGCTGATCTCCTGTCTTGCAAGGCTGTCAAGGTCTGGAGACAAAGCAACAGAAGCTTCCTTGACTTCTGCCTCACTCAGACGCAGGGCAGAGAAGCCCGCCTGCTTGTGCTCATGGCCACAGCCTGACAGCCTCGCGAGGGAGGGGTCATCCCTCTGCCTTGCAAGGCTGCCAAAGGAATAGGCGCAAGAGACGGAGGTTTCTGTGCTCCTCCCCCAGGCTCCCTCTGCAACAGTACTGTAGCCCCCCCCCTTACATCATCAGATTTCCACCATACAGTAAAGATCTGGATCTCTAAGGAGGCCTTTGGAGAGCAACTCGACTGCTGGAGTCACTACGGATTTTATTTTTTAAAATTCCTGCAGCAGTGGCTTTTAGGAGTTTTTTCTCCTTGTGTGTGTGTGTGTGTGTGTGTGTGTGCGCGCGTGTGTGCGTGTGTGCGCGCGTGTGTGTTGTTCATTCTGTATTAATTTTTATAGGCTTTAAAAAAGTCGTTCTGCTACTCTGCCGCTTTGGATCTCTTTTCTGAGAAAGCGGCAGGGAGGGTCTTAAGGATCCTAAGAAACCCCACGCAGGCACCTCCCACGCCACTTTTGTGTGCCCTCTCCGTTGAAGACTGCATGTGGAACTCTCAGACACTCGCCCACCATTCGGAGCTGGGGAAGAATTTCTGTAGGAAACGGTGCTCAACTCGTCATTCAAGTGACTATTATGAGCTGGACAAACTCAGGCACCAAACAGGGTGACAATGGACTTTGATGCTGTCACCAGGCATTTGCATGTTCTCCCCCTTACAACTGCTATTATCTCCAGTTCTTAGTTAGTGTTTGATATATGTTTTAATTCCTTTGATTTTGTATTATTGCATTTTAGTTATTACTGTCAGCCACCTGCCGGGGGGGGGCTATTCTGGGGGGACAAAAAGCATAACAAAAATACCTCTGTACGCAAACCAACGTCATCGGTCGGCAAGTTCTGGGATCAGCCATTTGTGTTGCCTGATACAACGACGCAGCTGCTTCCAGAACAGACACATCCCCAGGCCGACGCCTGCAACACTCCTGGCATGCTGCAAACCTTGTTGCCTCGAAAATAAAGGTTCCCTGATGTGGTCAAATCAAATAACAAACATGCTCCCAGCAACTGGGGAGGATTTTATCGGAATGAACATTCAGCAATTCATTTCCTCAGCCTGACTGCCCCGTGTTCTTGTCAAGGAAAAAGGTATTACTGACCTCCCTTTGTTATGACTTTTGTTGTCACCTTATCGGCCGAGTGCAGCAAGCAGGAAAGATAGTTTTGAAAAGACAAATAATTAAGGGGATGAAATGTGAAGGGAACAAAAATCTACAGTTCAGCTCCATTTAAGATCCCGTGAAGTCAACACTTACAGCCAAGGTGCCAATTTGAAAAGCTCTCTCCAACTTGTTAGAAAGCGATAATACGTTGCCACAGGCGAGGTTCACAAGAGCTTTTAACACCCTCCTATACATCAGGCAGACATATATGGCCAGCGCCTACTTGCTAACTAAGACTTTGAGGGGAAAGGGGGGGGGGTCTTAGAGTTATTGTAATGGGAGCTACCCAGATACATACATGCATTTATTGTATATTCCTGGATGGCAAAGAGCTCACGTTCACACTTACAACCTCTTTTATGGCACAATAACATGCTCCACTCCCGAGAGGGTGGACATTAACACCTGCCATTGATGGTGTGACCTTACGCCACCTCCGGATGAAAGACTAGCCTCTGGAGGACCAGCTCCCCTACTGTGTCTTGGGGCCAGGAAAACGTCCCCATTAACCCCAGTGCTGCCAGGAGAGGAAAGCATCTCTTCCACTGGGGTTTGTGGCTGCAGATGGAAGATCTATGTCAGGGGTGGCCAACCTTCCACCATTAGGGCCTCTGCGTTCGTAAGAGTTGTGTAGAAGACAGAACATTGGCAGCTGCAAGTGCTGATGGTGCTGGTAAAGCAGCTGTACCTGCTGAAATGCCCTCACCTAGACAACCATTAAAGGGCCAGGAGCATTCAAGTTGAAAGGTTGGCCATCCCTGATTTATGTGGATCCTGAGCCTCTGCCAAGGAGGTCAAAGTGGTGGTGATTGTCCCTTCCTTCCCTCTCCTGCTACCCCAAATCCATGCTCACAATCAACCTGTGAGAAAGTGTCCGAAGTGGGCTACCACTGGCCCAGCTGGCTCCAGACCGCATGCCATAAAGATCCCCTTGTGCGTTGCCTGCAACATCTGCCTTCTTCTTCTCCGCTTGACCCCCTGCCTTCCCAGAACGGGCGCCTGTCCTTACCCTGCTTGCTTGGATTTCTCACAAGGAACTGAGTGCAGCACAAACTTGTCTAAACCACTCATCAAGCAAGACATTATGCTCCTACCGTCTGGCCTAGTGAAGCCTGTGCAGGGAAATGGACTTCAGCTCTCCTGTGATGGGATCCTGATTCTGCAGAAAGAGGCCAGAACCCCCATCGGACTGATTTCTCATTGCACCACCTATTCTTTTCTTCGTCAGATTTGTACCTTGCCTTCCTTGCCGTTGCCACCAAATAAAACCAGCTCCTCCATGCTGGGACCCCAAACCACATCAGTAAGGCGTCTTATTGCATAGTGGGGCTAACAGGCCAAGACATGCAAGAGTTATACTCTGCGACAATTGAACACACAGTCAGATCTACCCAAGATGCGCTCAAGTGACCATTTAGCACAGTAGCCAGTGTCAACCACTCCATCTTCCCACTTTTGCCATGCTAATTCAACCCTCATGCTGGGAGAAGAAAACCCTGTTCTCCATTGAGACCTAAACTGAGAGAATCAAACTGAGCAACTTCAAAAGTATTGAGGCTCCACTCCTCTGTGTGTGTGTGTGTGTGTGTGTGTGTGTGTGAGAGAGAGAGAGAGAGAGAGAGAGTACTATGCTATGCAAACAACTTGCAATTTATGCTTGGAACAGGGAGACCAGAGCGGTGGTGAGCTATGATTCTCCAAGTCCAGACTCCAAAACAGTTGCAACCAGAGAACTCAGCAGGAGAGCGGTGAGAAGATAGCCCCGGCCTTGGCAAGCTTCAGCCCCACACCCAACTGCACTAGAGTCTCTCAAGCTGCTCGTTGTTGTCCATGGCAGAAGGGAAACTCTCCATTCTGCCATTCGCGACGGGGCCAATGTTGACAGCAAAGCCAGCTCACATTGCTCGCTCTACTCATCACTGCAAACATGAGCTTGTTTCCACTGCTGGAAATCTGCTGCTGTCGGATCACAGCCCCGAGCTGAGTCTCTCTGCACACGCAGTCCTCTTTTCCTTTTCAAACAAGCCTTGCAGTGCTGGTGGCCACTAAGAGTAGCCTTTGCAGGAGTTCCCAAAGCCCCTACGTGGACAGCTTCCACGAGAGAGAGAGAGAGAGAGAGAGAGAGAGAGAGAGAGAGAGAGATGCTCCTTCACTGGATTAAGGGCAGATGGCTTGGACTCCTGTTCCTTCCAGAGAAGGGAGAGACATTGCCAACACTTACATGTCTTCAGCCAGCAGTGCCCATCTTGGAACCACAAAAGCACGTAGACGGGCCAGAAGCCTCCCCACCAGCCTTCCTCACAAAGGCTAAACTAGGGGCGATGCAATGCTTGGCGTGAGGCGCAGAAGGATGCCCCCGAAGCAATTCCCTTGGCGGGAGATGCGTTCGACTGCCAAGCACACCCAAGGGTGCCCCAACTGTGTGTCCCTGGTAGGCAGGGGCAGAACATTCCTGACAAACAAGACAGTAAGCACAAAGCAGCGATGCGACAGCCCCCCAAATTGCTGGAGCAGGGTCTCCAGTAACCAGCGAGCCGGTGCACTGGCTCTTCCCAGAGCTGCAAGGCCTTTGGCTCCAGAAGCAACAGGCCCCTCAGTGCACCCCACAAGCGGAGGAAAACCATCTTATCAGAAAAACAACAGGGCCGGCTTAGAGGTGGTTTATTCCGCACAGACGCTCTGCCCCTGCAAAATGCAGTGTCGATTAGCAAACAAGAGGGGATGGGAGAGGAAATGTATGCGTCGGAGGAAGAGTTAGTGAGACTGGGGAAGGTTCTTTCACCTGGGGGAACCGAGTCATTCTGCAAGCTTCAAAACTGCAAAAGAAACAAATTTGTCAAGTGCCCAGGACTTTTGTGGTAGCTTGGTCAATTACAGATCATTGCCTGTAGCAGGCCTGTAATCAGACTAGTTACAGCAGGCCATAGGGTGGGCACCCAAAGCACCCGAGATGTGGTAGGTGGTCCTTGCTCTCCAATTAACACCAGGAACCTTTTTCCTCTGAAAAAGGGACATCCAGACGGGGAACACAGGTCTTCAGGCCAAAATGTGTGTGCTGGGGTGCTATTTGGACAAGCATCACTCACCCATCTACGTGCAGGACCAGCTGTCTCTCCACCCAGTGGGCCCCAGAGAAAACTGCCTCTGTAAATTAACACCCACTTCCAGATTTAATTTGGGATTTTTTGCAGGGTGCCACACTGACAGCCTGGAGCCAGACTCACCGGTCAAACCCGAACAGGGAGACAATCTCCGCTCTGGCTGCTGGGAATGCAAGGAGCCTGCTGCCCTCAAGCACAGGAAGATAATTATTTAATGTTTAAATTCATTATAAATAAACTGGAGAGAAAGGCAGCCTCGGAGGTGAGAGGGGAGTGCTCAGTTTTGCATCCTAAACTGAATCCTGCACAGCGGTTTGTTTGGATTTTGGGACTCCGTTCTAGAGCAGATTTGGCAGCTTCTTCACCGGACACCTGCTGTCAACACCATTTCCATTATGGTCGAGAGATGGGCAGAACCGAGCTCCAGAGAGCAGAGCCGTTTTCCGTTCCACTCTGATCAAACCCCACAGTGGATCCCGCCAAATAGCTTGGACATGCGGGGATGTCCAAGGGCATCTGGTGTGGCCACAAGAAGCCTGCTAGCTCCGTTGTAGGTCCAGGAGGGGTCAAGGACAGTAGCGTTCCAAGGGTGCGGAAGCGTACATGTAGCAGGATGCTGCTTTGCGTGTGAAAGCGTCCCTCCCCCTCGCCGGTTGGAGCCATTCCCAGCTGGCAACAGCTACCGCGCGGGTGCAATGGCTGCCCGTGTGGTAGCCGTCGCCCGCTGGGAATGGCTCCGACCAGGGAGGGGCGCTTTCACGTGCGAAGCGGCATCCTGCTACACGTATGCTTCCGCACCAGCCTCGGAACACCACTGGTCAAGGAACTCAGAGGTAGTAGCAGACCCTGGCTTAATCTCCCTGACATGCTTCCTTTTTCTGCATGCTACAATTTCTTTTCACAGAGAATTGTGCAAACATGTGGCCTCCTCTGCCATTGCCACCTACACTCGAAAGTGGGACAGTCCAGTCCAGGTCTCCTTCCGCTATCATCAGGCCTCTCTTGCCAGGTAAAGTGGACAGGAAAGACGTCATTAGGTAACTGATGCTCTGGAATGAGGGGCAACTGGCCCCTTCCGATTCCTCATCCCCCCCCCACCTTAGAATCCGGGTGCCTCTCGGCTTAGAAATCAATTCCAGCTGGCACAGCCCAGTCCCTGAAAGCATTTATAGCTTTTGTGTTTGACAGCTCATTCTGCAGCCTTTCCCTTGAACGCTGCTGTTGACATGCAAGAACAGAGAGGACCGACAGACACACAAATGCCAAAGCCCAGTGTCTGATCTGTGTGGAAGAGGATTTACTTCTGGAAAAATCCTCCGGCTGCCTGACAGTCGATCCCTGACCCCTCAGGAAACAATTGTGTGGAGAGCTAAATCATGGCCCTCAAACAGCTGCTTGCTTCAACTGAGAGAGGTTTCCGTGTGTGGGGGTGGGGATGGAGACGTGTGCAAGCGTTGGGAGTCGATGTGGGAGGTGTGCACGTGGGTGTGTGTGCGCACGAACCAAGCATGGGAGGGGGAGAGCAATGGTGTGGGAGGAGGGAGGAACGATGTGTGCATCATCCGTGAGGGGATGTGCTCAGTTTCCTTAAGCATTCAACACCCCTCAGCTGCAGCCCACATACCCTGAGTCAGAGGCCTGAAGATGAGCATCGCGGCACTGAATTGTAGCCAACAGATGCAGAGCCTGGGAAGCTCCGAGCTGAGCTTCTCGACGTCTTTGTGCTGGAGGCTACTGGAGTATGTACAGATGGCCAAGGATGTGCAAGGTACTGTACAGAGGCAGCTGGGACAAACCCTGCTTTAGCTAACCTGCGCCTCAGGGAGACTTGCAAGAAGCCTTTGTCATGAGTGCAGGAGCATTCAGACATTCAGTGCCCCTTCAAGGGGTACAGTCCAGATGGATCATGGGAGGTTTCCAGTGGTGTGGTTTTCAGCTCCCTGCCTGCTGCGGAGGTGGGAAGATTCTGCCTCTTTGGTCCAGGCGTTTGTCACCCTTTGTCCTATGAAAAGGGGAATTATGGAGCTTAAAGCGGTAATTCAGAAGGATGAATTGATCACCTCATTAATTGCAGATTAAGCTGGTGATGTGTAAATAGGACTTTAATTGGAGAGGACCCTTCGCCAGAGGGCAGGCCGTTCTGACGCCACCGCTGAAAGCAGGACCTCGAGCCTTGACAACGTGTTTGGGGTCGTCTTAGAAACGATTTGTCTTCCTGTGGCGTCCATAGGGAAACCATTCCATTCTTTGTGTTTTTAAAATTATGTATTACATGTATTTATTTATGACAGTATTTATATACCACACCTTTCTCAAGGCAGTTTCTCAAGGCAGTTTACATAGGCAGGCTGAACAGAAATCCATTTTTTTCAATGAGATGTTTACAAGTATTATTCCGTGAGACCATCCCATAGAACCTCAATGTCTCCAGGTGTTTCCCTTCATAGTACAGTCGTCATCCGGGCTGCCAACTCTTGCACTTTCCAAGCTCTCACAGGCAGCAGCAAACCAAGCTTCAGACTGGCTTCTCAAGGATGGTTTTTGCCAGCTGATTCCTCCACACTCCACTCCTTCACACGGACATGCCAGCAGCCTCCCTCTTCATCCTGGGCCAACAGGGCAAAGCAACCCTAGGAGGTAGCTAGGCTGGTGAAGAGAGAGGCCGGCCAGCTCAAGGCCACTCCAAGAACTCCATGGCTGAGGAAAGATTCGAACTCATGTCCCAACCTCCAGTCTAAATCCTCTACTGATTACACTTATCAGGCCTCAGCAAAGGTCAGGTTCTAAGCAGCCAGTTTGAGGACTTGGGGGCAAGGAAGGGGGCTGAGCCGGCTTAACCGGGTCCGTTGGCGCCCGGTTCAGGGGGGGATTGGCGCCCCTAGACTATAAACATTTGCGCGGCCGATAGGCTGCGCGTGCTCCGATGGTGGGGGCGCCGCGCTGCAGGGGTGTGGGCACCGCGCTCCGGGAGGGGCGACCCGGCGGGACCCTGCAACGGGCACCCTGCCCAGCACGGACCCGGCCGGCTTACCTCCATTCCCGCGTTCAGTTCAAGCGTGAAGCGCCGGCAGCCGGCAGCGCGGCAGGCCAGGCGCACGGAAGTGACGACGTGACTGACTGTGTGCTCCCTTTTTCAATTCCCCGCCTTGGCCTCTCGGACACCTTTTTCCCAGGAAGACAAGTTTTTCAAGTGACTCACAGTGAGTGTGTGTGTGTGTGAGACTGTGCTGTGTGCCCACTGCCCCCTCCTTCAATTTCCCGGACTCGAGTCTCTCGGACTCGAGTCGGACTCGGACTCGAGTCTCTCGAGTCGGACTCGAGTCCGGCGCCGCCCCCGCAGCAGTGGGCGCCTGGTTCAGCTGAACCATAGTTACACCATTGGCTGTCGGTCCAAATGGGTCAAAAGTGGGATGTGGGCCACAAGTGAGTTTCAGAACAGCAAACGAGGACCAGAAGAGTCGGAAGCATCACTGAAACCAGGCTGTGTGTGTGTGTGTGTGTGTGTGTGTGTGTCAAGATATCTGGCAGGCATCAAGGCAAGAAATGGGAAGAAGTCGAATCACAGCATGAGAGGTGGAAGGGATCTTGGAGGCCATCTAGTCCAACCCCCTGCTCAGTGCAGGCAACCGCGACAACATCCCTGGCAGGTGACCGATTCGACTCTGCTTGGTAACCTCCAGTGAGGAAGAGCCTCACTGACTGCACAAGGCAAATGATCCATGACCAGCCAGCTCTTGCAGTCAGGAAATCCACCCTCATGTCTAGCTTCAATCTACCCTTATGAGGAAAGGCTACAGTGTTTGGGGCTCTTCAGTCTAGAAAAAAAGGCACCTGAGGGGCAGGGCCCATGAGGGGGGTAAAGGGGGTAAATTGTACCTGGGCCCAGGGTCAAAAAGGGGGCCCAGGAGCCAAAGGAGGGGGCCCAGAATTTCCCTGGGATCTCAGCTGGCCTCATGGAGAGTGAAAGATGGAGGCCGGGCTAACCAGGAGGCCAGGTCTACCGGGTAGGTAGACCTGGGCACCACATCAGGAAGCTTGGTAGACCTGGGCTTCGGAGACTTTTCTGGGCAATGCTGCCCTCCCCTGTCCTGTTTTTCCCCTCCCCCTTTGAGAAGAGCCCCCCCCAAAAAAAACTTTGTACCCCCTGATAAAATTCCTCTCAGAGGCCCTGCTGAGGGGGGACATGACTGAGACAAAAAAATTATACGTGGGATGGAAAGAGCGGATAGAGGGAAGTACTTTTCCCTCTCGCACAACACCAGAACCAGGGGGACCTGACTTTTGTCCACTGCCTGGGCAATTGTTCTGGGCAATTAGCGAAAAGGCCCTGGGATGAGGGTCAACAAACTGGCTCTTGTTTCTAAGCTTTATAAAATTAAAATTAAAGAAATAAAATTAAAACCAAACACTTGTCAAAGCATTAAGCTTACTCGTACCTGCATTTAGACTGTTCCGTGATTGTCCATCCCCCACAGCAGCCCCCTCCCCTGTACAGATCACAATACTGTTGAAAAGAAGTTTATAAAGATCACGAACGATCATGATGCTGCAACATGGCCCGATGTTCAGGTGCAACTTGGTGCTCTCCACACTGACAGGGCGCATGGCCAGTGCTCCAACCACAAGGCACCCTCCAACCTGCCTCTGGAGCAATGCGGCGGCCTGGCCTGACCCCAGAACAAGAGGGTGAGCTTGCTTAACCGACCCATCTACAGGCATTAACAGGAAAGCGTCTGCAGGGGGGAACGCAACCGGGAGCATCCACTCATCCGCCACACCCAAGATGTTTACAGGTCACGAAAGGGAACAGCAGACTTTGGAATCATTCTGGTTGGAGAGAGCACGGCCAACCACCACCAAGGAAGGCACATGAATTTTTAAAGTTATTTTCTAATTTTAACAAGCAGCTGCCATGAGCTAGGAGCTCCGTTCTGGACAGAGAGGTGAACCATCAGGGAGTTTATAAATAGTTGGGCTGGCATCGCTCCCAAAAAGGAAAGGTAGGTGGGTGGGTGGGCGGGAGGGAGGGAGGGACAAAATGTCCTCAGAGAGGGGGAAGGAAAATCTGCAAGGTTCGGGGCAGCTGCAATTGGAAGCTGTATCCACACCCCACATGCATACTGAGACTTTTCCAGTGCTCCCCCCCACTGTGACCAAAGCAGAATCTGGGGTGCTCTGGGGTTCAGTGGCCAGGTGCTTTTGAAAGTCACGGCTAGTGTCAGCTGCAATGCCTAATTTTCAGCCTCAAAATCCCAAAGCGGCACAGCTGGCCACGATCCCTCCCTTCTGAAATGACGTATGGTTGGCGGGTGCGCAAGAATCGCTTAGACGTCTGAATCCCCCTTGTCACCCCCTTGAAATACAGCTGGCAGCAACAAGGGCTCCTCCACTCCTCCTCGGCGCTTCACTAGGCACGACAAGGGCTCTCCGTCTTCCTTATCCCCGCTTTCACCCTTGACGCCTGGGACAGGTCGGTGTTAGAAAGAGGATTAGCCGCTCTCGGCCACCATCACCCTCTCTGTCTCTCTCTTTCCCTTTCCAAGTTGCGTGACCTTGAGGACACAATCGAAGGACACCCACTTCCTTCGGGAAGATACTCAGATGAATCACAAGCTTGTACTTCAACACAATGAAGCCACAACCTTGGGGCTGATTGAAGCAATCCGGCTTCCCGCAGCATCATCCCTCCATCCCCTCCATCATCTCTCGCAAATGGGCTTGTGGAGGAACGGGCTTCCAGGCGGCCTGCCTGAATCCCAATCCATTCTCTGATCCGAGGTGAAATGACCTACGGCGCTGACAAGCAGACACTTGCTGCTTGCCCGATATAATGACAGACAGATGCAAATGGCAGGCCCTGCAAATCAGCGCCAACAGCAGGTCTCATTCGGAGGCCAGGTAGCAAGCACTTTTAATGGATACAATACAGTGACTCACGCCCATTATTCCACTAACCTTCCCATCAACCCTGCATAGGGGGCTGCTATGCTGCAAGCAGGAAGGGCTGAGACTAGATGGCCTGCTTAAGGCCAGCCCATCTCACATGGCTCTTCGTCCTTACAAAAACATCCCTGCATAAAAACGGCTAGATGTCACAGAGAAGGGGCCTAGGCTAGCTTTCTCCCTTAGATGAGGGATGATCTGTTTCATGGGGGAGCTCTCAATCCATGACACCCCCCCCCAGCAAAATGGCAGAGTCCAGTACCCGTCTCACTTACTGCTGTTTGTGCAAACTCCGCCTTAAGCTGCCTTAGGGAAACGGATCCGTGTTTAAAGGGAGAGGCTAACCAGACCAGCACGCAGGGATTTCTGGGCTAGGCGTCCTTTTGGGCAAAAGGATTCTGGGATGGGTTTTTGGTCACCCACCTGGGTGTTCCTATGAATGCTTTGCCTGAAAAGGCTCCTGCAAGCTTGGCTCACATTTTACCTTAGGTACAACTGGGCAGTGGGGGGGGGGAGGTTCAAGAAAGAAGCACGGAGGAGGGGAGAGGAGGCTTCAATCGTCTCAACATGCCACAATAACACAGATTACATTTGGAATTTCATTTGGAGCCTGGTGTCACACCACCCATCACCGGCACCAGCACAGATGGACGTTACATAATCAAATGAGCTGCTGCCCGAGGCAAGCTGGACCCTCAGAAAACCTTTGTGGCTCCAGAGCCGTGCAGGCAATTTGCTGAACTGCGACATGTTAAGTGGTTCCAAGCACAAAGGGTGGGGGGAACCTCTCCTTCCATAGCGAGAGGCTGCCTGCATCCAGTTGAGACCAGGCACGGCGGTCACCGAGGGCAACCAGCTCCACCCGTGCACGTGCCACTCTCCCACCTCCACACTCTTCCTTGGCGGGCTGCTTCAGAGTGATAAGAGGGCTGGTGTCCTCTGGTGTTCCAAGTGGCTAAGCTGAAGGGTGGGCTGCTGACTGGCGCCCCCCACGTCTCCCCATTGGCCAATAACTACAGGGCTCAGAGGAAAAGGCACTACAGCAGGGGTCAGCAACCGATGGCCCATGGGCCGGATCCCGCCAGCCACCCAAAATCATCCAGCCCATAGTCTATATATCCAGATAAAAGATATAAAAGCTGATAAAAGATATATCCACCCAGTCACGATTTAGACAGGGCTCAGGGTTTTTATGGTCATTCAGCAGACCAAGAAGGCAGAATGTGCATTTCAGATGTACGGAAATGCTCTGCTACATTTATGGCACCCAGAAAACGCTGCCACTCTTAAGTGCCAGCACACTGAATTTCCTACTGACCACAGTAAGGCTGAAAGCCCCACTCTACTCCAAAATGCGGTGGGTGGCATTGGGAGAGGAGGGGAGGGAAAAGGAAGGAGAAGAACATCTCTGTTTCCACACTGGTGCCCCGCTCTGCCCATGACACAGCACCTGTGGGGAAGCTGTCCATTCCTGATTTCCAGAAGGTCCTGGATGAAGCAGATTATCTAGATCCCTTTCAATCTGGTTTCAGCCCGGGCTTTGGGACGGAAACAGCCATGGTCGCCTTGGTGGATGATCTACGCCGAGGACTGGACAGGGGGAGTGCGTCCCTGTTGGTTCTGCTGGACCTCTCAGCGGCTTTCGACACCATCGACCATGGTGTCCTTCTGGGCCGACTGGCCGAGCTGGGGGTCGGGGGCACCGTTCTGCGGTGGTTCCACTCCTACTTGGCAGATAGGTCCCAGATGGTGGAGCTGGGGGATGCCTGTTCGGCACCCTAGCCCTTGAGGTGTGGGGTGCCACAGGGTTCCATCTTGTCCCCCATGCTATTTAACATCTACATGAAACCGCTGCGAGAGGTCATCTGGGGATTTGGAGTTGGGCGCTATCAATATGCTGATGACACCCAGCTCTATCTCTCCTTTCCACCTGATTCCAGGGTGGCTGTTGAGGTTCTGGAGCGCTGCCTGGAGGCGGTGGGGACCTGGATGAGGGCTAATAAGCTGAATCTAAACCCGGACAAGACAGAGGTTCTCCTGGTCCGGAAATCCACGATGCAGGTGCTAGAGTATCGTCCTGCTCTGAATGGGGTTGCACTCCCTCTGAAGGAGCAGGTTCGCAGCTTGGGGGTCCGCCTGGACCCACAGCTGCTCCTGGATTCCCAGGTGGCGGCTGTGGTTAGGGGGGCCTTTGCCCAGCTTTGGCTGGTGCGCCAGCTGCGACCGTACTTGGATCGTGCAGACCTGACCACGGTGATCCATGCCATGGTGACATCGTGACTACATTATTGTAACGCGCTCTACATGGGGCTGCCCTTGAAGACGGTTCGGAAACTGCAATTAGTACAGAATGCGGCGGCCCATTTAGTCACTGGAGGTAGGAGGTTCGACTCTGTCGGTCCGCTCCTCCGACAGCTGCATTGGCTGCCGATTCGTTTCTGGGCCCAATTCAAAGTGCTGGTTTTGACCTTTAAAGCCCTATACGGCTTGGGGCCAGGATATTTGATAGACCGCCTATTTCTATATAGTCCGGCCCGTCTCCTTAGATCATCAGAGAAGGCCATTTTGCGGGTACCGTCGCCCAGGGAGGTGCGAGGGGCGGTGGCCAGAAATAGGGCCTTCTCAGTAGTGGCACCAACCCTATGGAATTCCCTCCCCTTTGACTTACGAATGGCTCCCTCCTTGGACACTTTCCGGCGAGGCCTAAAAACCTTCTTGTTCAAAGAAGCCTTCTGAGCCTTTGCCTTTTTTAATATCTTGCTGGTACGGGTTGGGTGCTGCTGTTTTTATGATCTTGTTTTAAATGTAATCTTCTTAAATCAATGTTTAGATGTTTTTATTAGTTTTGTTAATTATTTTTTAAAAAAGTGATTACTTTCTGTATTGTATTGTATTTTTTATGTTGTAAGCCGCCTTGGGTCCCTTCGGGGAGAAAGGCGGGGTAAAAATACTGTAAGTAAGTAAGTAAGTAAGTAAGTAAGTAAATAAATAAATAAATAAATAAATACCCCCCTCCCTGCCAGTTTTCCTTGATCGACACAGAGCATCACCCAACCATCAGGAGTAAGGAAAGACCCACCAATGTCAGTGTATTCTGCTTCCATTAAGCTGGACATGGATCAGCGTCCTTTGGGAACGACGACCACTATCAACCGATGGGCCAGCAAAGCCACAACACCTTAACACACATCCCATGTGGAAAGAACTTGCAAATCATTTGCCTATGCCTGGTAAACAGCAAGACCTCAAAATAGCGGATTTCCCCAAAATCTGGCACGGCTTCCTTTGCAACACCAAAATGCAGCTGTCGGTCACCACCCAGCTGCCGCCCTCAACACCCTGGCACTGCCTGACAAGCAGTCGCAGCCCAGCCATGGCCAGCACAGGCCACGATGCATCCCTGGCAGGGCTGTGGAAGCAGGGCTAGGCTGACAGGCTACCCATATGCTGGGACTCAAGTCCACAGCCAATCCTGTACCAAGGACTGGAAGGGTGCATGGGGAGTATGTAGCCTGCATGTCCCCCATCGGATCTGGTCACATAAGGAATCTGTAGGCAGCAAAGGGAGGGCCTCTTCACAGGCCAGAGCGAGCCAGTTGATGGCGATAAAGGCTTTTGGAGAGGGCCAAGCGCAGAGGAAGATGTGCTCTCACCCACACTTTCAGGTCTGGCTCCTTTTTTCCTTCATTCCCGACTCAAGAGGAGTCAGGCTTGGACCCAGAGGAGACCCGTGCTCTCCCTGGCTCAAAGAAGTTGTCAGGAAGGTGCCCAGGAAAAGCTACTCTCCTCACACATACAGTGCCCACTTTGCACTCGATCAAGGCCAGCCGGTTGCCCTTCTTTCTGCTCCCCCGTCCTCTTGTGTTCGGAACAAATTGCAGAATCCTAAAAGCCATCCACCTGGAGTTTCTCTAGCCTCGCTGCACTCCCAGAGTTTGCTCTGCAAAACCTCACACTGGCACAGAAGAGACAGGCTTCTCCCAGCAAAGGACTTCAGCTGCTAAACTGGAGCTGACCACAGTGCAGGCTCCGTTTCGATTCCAACCAACAGAGACATGAAACAGACAGCAAGGACACAATAAGCAAAGAGAAGGTCCTCCCAAGCCAACATCCGCCAGACCCATCTAAGAGCCTCCAAGAGTTTCTCATCTCAAGAGTCAAATGCCACGAGTCTTACCTGAAGCAGCCAGTAGCACCTTCTGTGGAAAGTGGGGATGATGGAGGAATGGACATAGCAGCCGTAGAGGCACTAAAGACAGAGAGGAGAAAGAGGAAATTTGGCATTAGAGGAGGAGGAGGAAGAAGAGAACACGCGACAGTGAGTGAGCTGCAGCTAGCTTTCTCTTGAGTTTCTCTGCTGCTAATTAGAGAAAGGCCACTCACGAACAAAGGAAACAACATTAAACACTTTCTTCAATCAGTCCTGCCCCTAGAGGATTCTGCTGCCTGATGGGATGAGGATTCCCATCAAAATTCCCTAGTTATCATTTGCTCCTCTCCCTGCAACCCCCTAAGTCCCCCAAACCACCACACCAAGCCCAGGGCAACAGGAGCCTCGCTATGAAGCACACACCTGCATAGTGGAGTGTAGCTATTTAACTCTTGAGCAGGTCCCCCTGCACGCACCTCTCTCTCTCTCTCTCTCAACAGGCCCAGTTCTCTGCTTGGCAGTAAGTCTGGCATCCAGCCCCACAGTGCGCTATCCATGGTCCTGAAACACTTGTTGCCTGATCTGCATCTTGGCCACACCTGGCCACAATGCCCCCCCCCCCGGCCCCAGCCTGAAACCAAGAGACCACATGGTATGAAAAACAGCAGTGCTGTAGGAACCACCCTGCAAGATCCAACTATGACCAGCCAGATGCCACTGGAAAGCTCACAAGAAGGGCGATGGCCATTCCCATTCATTATGCTCAGTATCTGGTGAACAGACACGATTTTAAAATGTCATTGGCACAGACTCACAGTGCAATCCTAAGCATGTTTACTCAGAAGTAGGTATCACTGTGTTCTATGAAGCTTACTCTCAGGTTAGTACACACAGGATTGCAGCCTCACCCTTTTAACCTGCAGACTTTCTGTCCCAGAGAGGTAACTTTCATCATTCAATGCATTCATTCAAATAATTCATTGTACAACAAAAAATTCTCGCAAGACGTCAGGGCTCAGGCCCACAGAGGGTCAGTTCCTGAGGGACATCTGGCCACATTTCAGCTTTCATGCCCCCTTCTGTGTGCACATGTGCTCTTGAGCAATGAAGAGATGCAGTCATTGCTGCACCATGAAAGGAGGGAGACCCAACAGAGATGCCTTGAGGTGTATTGGCAAGATCATCTCCTTTCTCCAAAGCAGCTAATATTCAGCTGGTCAAGAAGGCCAGACAAATAGGAAAGCGAAGCAGCAGGACTCCCAAACGTCAGTGCCAGAGCATTAATCCAATGTTGCAATGGATTAGAATTTTCCCATTGCTCATGGAGGTTGGGACACAAATGCAAGGAACAAAGTAGGAATCTGTTTAAATGTGCTGCATACGAGCCCACAAATGCATCTCCTATTAAGAACATATTTTAATTCTTCCCTGTAACTGAGAATCTAAGAAGCAGTAAGCAAAGAAAAAAAAAAAAAGGTCTCTTCTCCCTGCTCACTGAAATCTGGGGAATTATGTCACAAATGTCTGCCTTGCCTGGGAGGAGAAAGACGCCCACAGACGGAGTCCTGCCAATGCTCCGGAGGGTGGCACCCGTAAGGCCCTGCACTTGCTGCCTGGATTTGCTGCTGCCCAGAAACCCAGCTGCCCAGCTTCACGTGCTCCTCGGATAAATAGCTCCAGGGGTAGCCCAAGACTCTCCGGTTCCTGAGCCAACTTGCCAAATGCTGCCTCCTCTGGCCTGGGGGTGCGCCAGCCCCCCACGCTGCTCCCCCTCCCTTCTGCTCCCAGGATCGGAAGAGAAGTGTCTCTAAAACTCTCGTCCACCACCCCACACTGCCTCTTCTTTCCAAATACAGGGAGCAGCAAGAGGAGATAGAGCGGTGGAGGCAGGCAGGCATGTAGGCAGGGTGAGTGCCCCTCTCAAACTGCAGCCTGAAGCAACAGTCTCAGCCAGCCTCATAGGCAAGCCGGCACTGGGCAGCTCCCTTGCCTTGCTGCTCCTCTTCGCCCTGCAGGGCATGAATACCTGTTTGGTGTTGCAAACCTACACTGCAGCAGTGGGAGGGACAGGACCATTTGTGAGCCAAGGGACAGCCCCCCCCCCCGCAGAGGAATTCTAGCCATTGTATCCCCACACAAAGGCCTCCACCAGTTCTGACCCCGTCCTCCTCCAGCCCCAAAGACCCTTTTGAAAACAAGAAGAAAATATCTTTGAAAACAATGGCACCTTTTCCTCGCTTGCATCATTAGCGGGCCCATAATAGGATTAGCAGGAGGGGAAGATATGTCGATGCAGGTGAGTCATTAAAAAGGACACACTTATCAGGAAACAGACTAAGAGGAGATGCTGCTTTTGCTGCTCAAGATAATCACTCACAAGGTTGACTTGAATTAAGAAGGATTTTCAAGGCCGTCGGCTTCTGTCGCAGAGTTATTTTTACAAACGCAAAATGCCAACACTTAATAATGTTTTCAAAATATGTCTAGGAAAAAAACCTGACACCCCCTGCCGAAAACAAGGAGAAGAAGAAGGGGAGCAGATAGCACTAAGTCAAAGAAAAGCGGAGCATGCCAATCCCACCGTTGAAAGGGAGCAGGAGGCGAGTGCTGCTATCGCAAACACAAGCAGTCACAGATGCTGGTCCAGTTGCCTGATCTGGACTCAGGAGCCACCTGGGACCTCAGGCACAGGAGGAGGAAGGGAGAGCAGCGCTGGATTCTTCAACTGGGGGGGCACATGGCACCTCTGATTTGGTTGTGATTAGAATCAATTGCCAAGAGCCCAGGCTGGTTGAGACAGACCTTCCTTCTGCGTGGCGGCATATCAGGCTCTAGTTCTGGGTCCAGCAACTGACTTGAGGGACCCTGAGCAGGAGAACAGCCTCTCCAGGCCTGGATTTGGGTAGCATAATCCATGGGCCTGGCCCAGTCCCAGTGCTCCTAAATCGGCCATACTGTGGTTCAGTCCCTGGCAGCATCTCCACGTTAGGCTGGGAAAGACCCTTTTCTGCCTGGAATGCCTGGAGACCCACTGCTAGTCAATGGGGCAGCCCTGAGCTAGGAGGATCAGGGGCACGTGATTTCACAGCAGCAGAGCTTCCTCTGTTCATGTGATTCTCTGACATGCTTTACAATTCTCTGTGATTCTCTGACATGCTTTACAATTCTCTGTGATTCTCTGATATGCTTTACAATAATCTCATTCATTCCTCACACATTTCTGGGGGAAATGACCCTGACTGTGTGGCTTATATGGGTCCGGTATGTGAGTGGCCACACAAAATGGATCTGCCTCAAAAACCCCATCGGTCCCAGAGGAGAGTGAACGGAGCCATTAATACAAGCCCCGCTGGGAATAGAGCCACGCTCCGCAGTGAAAGCTCTCTGCTCTCCTTCCCCTCTTGGCAGCCGGCAGGCCTTGGAGGCAAGTGAGCTCCACGCATCTCCTCCACGGCTCCACGGTCTAGTCAGAGAATGTGGTTAGTATTAACCGGAGATCAGAGCGGATGATTAAAATCCCATTTGTCTCCAGAGAGAGGAGGGTGTGGAACCCGTCGCAAAGGGAGAATCACTCCAAAATTAATTTTAACTAAATGGATTCCAATCTGATTCACCCTGAGGAGCAAGGAGAACAGAGCGCTGCCGATTGGTGTGGCCGAGGCGTCGGAATGGAACTTTTCAGGGGAGAACTAATTTCCATGGAAGCGGCACTGGAGGCAGCAGGGAAAATCAATACCAAGGAAGTAAAGGACTCTTGAGATGTTCACATCCAGCGAGACTCTGACACCGAGGGATGCATTTTGGAACAAATGGACAACTGAACTGAAGAGGGCCCATCACGTCCAAGTCCAATTGTCCTGAATCGAACACAAAGGGGAATGACTGGGCGCAAATGGGTTTCTTGTCCAGGTTCCCATTTGTGCCTGTTCATTTCATTCAGCTCAGGGGGCTTAACTTTTCCAGCAGCGATGGCAGGACTTGCCTTGCCTTGTCTTTCCTAACTAACCTTTGCCACAGGAGGGAGGTGGTGGAAGGAGGCAATCCCGTTCTGCAGTCCACCACTTCATGTTCCTCAGAATGCCCCAAGATGTTGCATACATTCAGCAAGGGCTCCATGGACCTGTCTCATCCCCTTTGAAAGCCTTCTAGGCCAGAAGACAACACGGCCACATCGGGTGGCAGCAAATTTCATACATTTCGCAGTGTGGGAACAAGTAAAACAAAAATGCCTCCATCCAGCCCAGTATTGCCTACTCCGATTGGAAACAGCTCTTCAGAGTTCCAGCCAGAAACTCCCAGTGATGTAGACTTGAGTCTATTGACTCGGACTCGAGTCGGACTCAAGTCGAGTCAATGACTCAACTCAGAATTGACTCGATGATTGTAAAAGGCTCGACACTAGACTTGGAGCCTTTTACAACAAGTTGGAATTTTATTCAGGTTTAAATCCATTTTCTCCATGAAATAGATAGGGACTCACAACCAAAGACTCGGGCCTTGGGGGCAAAGACTTGGGACTTAACTTGAGACTTGGACCCAGAGACTTGACTCGAGACTTGAGACTTGATCCACATCCCTGGAAACTCCCATTATTTTCTAAGCAAGTAGAATTATTTCCTGTTTTAACTGGAGATGCAGCTGGAGATAGAACCTGGGACTTCTGTCGGCAAAGCCGCAGGACTGTGGTCCTCTTCGATTTTGGCTCACCATTAGCCATAGCCGGGCACAACATGTTCTCCTTATCTGGTAGAGCCCACTGATTCTCTTTCCTTCGCCCTCTCCCCTCTCTACTGCCCATGAGGAATCCTTCAGGCTCACTCTGCAGTCAAACTACCTGTATGCCCTGTGGGTTGACTCATGCGCCAAGAGTGTCGCGGTACCCCCACGGGCTCCCCAGTAATGCTGGGCTGCAGCCAGCACCCGCAGGCCACCCACCGTGCCTCCTTAAGAGCTATGGGCACCCCAGGCCGTGGTGACTCTAACTTTGTGTTCCAGAAGAATTAACACAGTTGGAGGAGGAGGAGGAGGAATTGCTGCAGAGGAAACAAATCTTAATAAATCCAATTGCTGGAATAAAGACGACATGAGTGAAGACTGCAATAAAAATTAAATGCATTTCCAGATAAAAAGACATAAAATTCATGTTGAGGATATAAATTTGGGGGAAAAAAGGTGGGGGAACTTTCTTCTTTCTTTGGAGGAGTCTGAGGCAGGATTTCCAAGATTAATAATATATTAAAGGCTATAAAGTGAAATAACAGCTAAAAAATTGATAACATGTTACAATTGGATTTAAAGAAATCAAGGTGGGGAGGGGGATTCAATTGACATGAGGCTCCAAGTGCCGTTCCCAAGAAAAGCAGGTGGAAGCGAAAGGCACAGTCAGGAGTCAACTCGGAGGCTTTTCCCCGAGAAAAGGATCTGAGGAGGCGCAGGAGGGCTGCCAAGGCGCGAGCCTCCTTCCTGGAGGCCTTTCTCCAGCAAGCTGATTTTCAGCGACGCTGCTGGCAGCCCCTGTGGGCGGGCAGCACTGCTGCTCAAGGCCAGATTGGTCAGGACGAAGGCCCTGGGCCAGTCACGCTCTGATCCTGGGCAAGCAGGCCGGTTTGGCTTGCACTGCCAAGATGTGGCTGGACAAATGGGGGGGGGGGTGTTACTCTCAGCTCTGTCCTCCGCATTTTGAAATACTGCAGCAACCTCATCTGCAGGGATGGGGAGGTGGAGTTGGGGCAGCCTGCTGTGGACCCCCCCCCCACTTTCCTGCTGCCATCTCTACTAGTCGTTAGGTTTTGACTGTTGGCTCCTGAGGCTGGGCAGCCTCCTGTTAGGAGAGCATCGAAGTCACTCAGACCCTTGGTGCTGGGGAATGTCAACATCCACTTTCATGCTCCTGCCTGGGGGTTAGACGACTGAAATGTGCTCTACATGGGGCTGCCTTTGTTGGAAATTTCAGTAGGCACAAAATGGTCCAGATGGAGCAAGGCCTTACGGTTTCCAGGTTGTTTCTGGCTTCCATTCAAAGTGCTGGTAATTACCTTTAAAGCCCTAGCTGGCTCGGGATCAAGCTATTGGAAGGACCGTCTCCCCCCCCCCCCCACACACACACAAATCTGCCTGTCCAAGGAGACGCTTTTGGGAGGCTCTTTTGTGGGTTCCGGCGCTGTTGGAAGTTTGGTGTGTGCGGGCTCTTGATAGGAATTCCTCAGTGGTGGCCCCAATGCTATGGAATGCCCTTCCCCTTGAGAACTGCCTGACACCCTCTATACAAATGTTTTGCTGCCTTTGCTGATGTGACCCTCTATCATGTGCTCTGTGCATGTGTCTGAGCTGATTGATCTCTCTTGCTGTGGTATTTTTGTTCTGTTTCTGTTCTCCTATTCCTGTTCTGATTGCTGTTAGATGATTTTAATATTGCTGTTCACTGCCCTGAGTCCTTAAGAGAGAGGCCAAACACACAATGTTAAAACAAATTAAAAGTACATTTCCCAAGGAGGGGCTTGGCACAGAAGCTTCAGATCCTAAGAAAATAATGATCAGGAATCACATGGGCATGGGAGGCTAGATGGGTCGCTTCCACCAAATAGACAGGTTCCCTCCCAATAGGTACTGATCAGCTGGGGAAGACCCACACAATTTGCCCTGCTTATGTGGCTGTGGTGTGTACACCACACACATGACATGGTGCACATCCATGTGTGTGCATGGGGGGGGGGACACGACCAGTAGCCATTCTTCTCCCAACCGAAAGCGTACTCGAAAAGTGAACTGCACAGAGCGCAGTCCATTCTGCAGCCGCCGCCTGCAGTTGGTTCTTCTCCAGCGGCAGCCGTAGCTTTTAGTTACCTTTTTATGACAGCCACATTCATGCTAAATGAGTTGATTATGATCAGTTCATCACAATGAATTAATGATAGGGAAATGAAAGCATCTCCCTGTTTACTGCAGCAGGGGTTGAAAAATTGGATTTCCTGTCATTCTGAATGGCTTGCTGAGCACCCCCACTGGTGTGTTTTCCTACCGGAAAAGCATTCGGTGGCCATTCGAAAGGGAGGTCAGGAAGCACATCGTGCCTAATCAGAGGGCACAATCCACTGGAATATTAACCTGCACAATGCTGAAATAAATATTCCAAAATCGGGATAAACAGGGGCGGTGAAAAGGCACTGCCATTTGTTAAGCCGCCTGAATGCCACTCTGTGGCTGAACGACAGCCGAACACAAAAACACGCGTGTTTCAAACACGCGTGTGCTCACAATTCACCCTTTCACAGAAACAAACTCCCCCTGCCCACCCCACATACATACGTGTGGGGAGGGCACAGGCATTTTCCAAGTGAAAAATGTCTTACTCTGGCTGCCAAGTAGCGTATTAAAAGGGGCATATAAAATTATAGCATTAGTGAATTCCACAGTTAAGATGGCAACAGCATCTCCCATTCCAAGCCCAATTCATCACAACCAGGCGCAGTTCTCCAGATTGCTCACCGGATTATTTCCTCTCACAGGGATTTTTCTGCCTGCTGCTGTTTATGTTTCTGTTACTCGGGGCACATATCAAAGCCTAATGCAAGATTTATCCTGGATCAATTAACGTGGTGGGCTAACTACCACCTCCACCCTGTGGGTTCATACTAACCACCACAAATCTGGATTAATTGCACTGCTTCAGCGATTAGTCTGCAACCGTTTGGCAGGGCCACTGAATGTTGTTCAGTACTAGGGTGGCATGGAATTGTTAGTTGGTTCCGACATTCAGGTAAGGAGCATTTTGGAAGCATCCCTTCCAAAGAGACAGAGAGAGAGACAGAGAGACAGAGAGAGAGACAGAGAACAGAGACAGACAGAAACAGCCAAGAAGCGGGAGAAGGAAGTGATGGTGGTTCAGCCTGGAATCGAACTGGGGACCCTTCAGCTGCAGGGCAAATACGATCACTACCACCAGGCCATGGAATCGGACACTTGACCATCCGTGCCCCCACTCCGAGGCTGCTGACTGCGGAACAAACAGAGCAGGGTCAAGCGGACCAGAGAGACTGAAGACACGGTCAAGACAGGATGAGGTCACGGGCTGAGTCCAGGGGACAAAGGGCAGAAGGGCCAGTCACAGGAGTCCTAGTGTGGACAGGCAGAGGGTGGTCTTGCCTCACCTTTAAGGAACGGAGCATGGTGCGACTCTTATACGGGGTGGGTCAAGCCTCTCTCGGCTCTTGCTGTTTCCCCAGGTGGAAGAGATGCTGGTTCTGGCCACTGTAGGACTTCCAGGACTCCCAGCAGCCATCCCAAGAGATCCTCCAAGACCAGGCGGGGGGGGGGGGGTTGTTCTTTGCCCCCCCCCCCCGTCCTCCTCCTCAGGCTCCTCTGTCCTTCAGCTGGAGCACCCTGCTTCTCAGCTGTCTGGAGAGAGCACCTCCTCATTGGCAGCCCCTCCCTCACGAAGGTTGCGCAGAAAGCTCTGCAAGTACAAGGTGTGTCCCGCCTCTTGCGAGACTTCACTAGTGTCTGCACGACTGGCACTGCCAGCAAGACAGGGCAGTGCCTTGGCGATCTAACCACCATCGTTGCTGCCTCTGGGTTCAACTGGGGCCTGACTCAGACCCCCTTTCAACTTGGTGGCACTGAATTGCTGTGGCTTCCTGCTAAGTCCTGACACCATCAGGTGGCTGATGCTGCACTGAAGAAGAGAACAGGTCCATAACTCCCCCCCCCCGCTGACAGCTGCAGCAGTGGTGCAGGGAACCAGACCCTGAGCCCTCCTGCCAGAGCCCTCAGCACCTCACATGCCTGAGGAGCCCCTAGCAAAGCCAAACCACCTTTAGAAGCACGTCGCCCTCTTCCTCTGTCATTTCACCAGCCTGAGTGTAAGCAAGGGGACAGATCTCAAAGTGGCAGCCCCGGCACTGCAGCCCTCTGCCCAGCTAGGAAAGCTTCCTCGCCTCCCACTCCCGGAGGGTCTCTTCTCCGCACCGTCCCTTTCCTGCCATCCCCCACACAGGAAGACGCAAAGCAGGGACCAACACGCCAGGCCTCGGTCTAATTAAAAAATCAATGCCTAGTTGCTTCTGCGAGGCCTCCTGGCAAGACTTCTGCTTACCATAATTTAATATTTCAATCAGGCCCCTTTTTTCTGTTGATTTCTGTTTCACCCAGACGAGCAAAGCAGCCCAGCTCCGCCGCGATGGGATGGAAATGCTTGCGCTCCCTGAAGAGGATTTAATTATTCTCACTGTGGGTTCCACATCCTCATGCCCAGAGCATCGGTATGTGCCAGCCACGCTCCAGGGCAGCCTTCTCATGGAGACCACTTCAAATGAGGTGGAACACCCACCTTTGAGACCAGAAATGTGGCCAGGGAAAACGCTGCCCCGGTCCCATGTGTAGCACACTTTCTGTATGGTCCCACTGGGGACCCAGGAGAGCATCACTTTCCTTATCTCAATCTGGTTGCTCTCCAAAGCACATGTTACTTGGAAGAACACCCTGGCGGAAGCAGTATGCTGGGTGAGGCAGAGTGATCCACTCTAGGGCAGTTAACAGAGGAAGTCACGTTCAGTGTGTCTCACTGCCGCTGGGGGATATAGGGAGCGGATGAGCATGAGGGACAAGCAGACCCCTTGGTGGCACTGCCATGGGGAATGGAGATCCATCAGGCTCCCTCCCTCCTGGTGTTTAGGTGGGCAGACAGCACACTTAACAGGGATGGCTGAGAATACCTTCTTCTGCTGGGAAGTCTATAATGGGTTCACATTCAGCGTTGTGGCAGGTCCTGAACCATCCTGCTGGTTTTCCTAATGGATCGACATGGCTGCTTTTTGGTGGTTCTGTTTCCCTGGAAAGGTTATCCTCAAACCTGCAGGCTGCAGGAATAAGCAGCAAGAAGAGGGCCCAAACCTTTTTCCCCAGGAGATACAAGGACTCTGGGTTAGCCCCGTCTGCTGCTTGAGCCCCCACACAGCTGGCTGCGCTTCATAATCTGGTGTTTCTAAGAGGATTACGCATCTGCGGTCCTGCAGAAAGCCCACCCCATTTGTCACACCGCGTGTTCTCTTGGGCAACCTGCCATCCAGCCAGGAAGAGGGGGAGGGCGAAGGATCGGCTCTGGCAAAGGCCATCTTTCAGGGCTGTCCTTGGTGGCAGAAAAGGAGACGTCCTACTTGACAGCTCTGGAAACCCCTTGCTTGGTGCCAATTCCTGGCCCAGGAACAGCTCTGCCCAGACTGGGAAGCAGAGAGCAGCAATCCCCGTTGGACAGTCTTGGCCCCTCCTTCGCAAACATACTGAGGGCTCAAGGGGGGGGGAACCCCTGGGGCCTGAGCCTTCAGTTGGTACCCAACCCAGCTGAGCTTTGGCGCCACCTAGAGTCAGATGATGCACACACGCCAAAATGAGAAGCTGCTTTCTGTTGCGCAGATCTGACGCTCCCTCTAGGTCTATATTGTCCGCACTGGCTGGGACCAGGGCATCAGGCAGACAAGGGTCTTTCCCAGCCCTACCTGGGGATGCCACCAGGGGCTGAACCCAAAGCAAGGAAGGCCTAGATTAAGGAACCAAAGATGGGGCCTGGCCAGGACCCAAATACAGACCTGGAGAGGACGTCCTCAAGTCAGTTGCCAGGGAGGGGGCTCTCCCACAGAACCACGACGACCCCCCCACCCCAATACCCGGATGGAGAGCAAACACCAGCAAGAAGAAGCCACTTGGTGCAGAGAACAAAGAGGGCACAGAGGAACATCCAAAGCATTCGGTGTAGGGGCATCTCCCCCTGTAATTAGTTTGGCTGCGTCAAAGATGCTAATTTCAAAGCAAGTCTCAAAATTAGCAAATATGTGGCACAGGCTTGTTCCAAATCCATAAGGCAGGTGATTGGCCTTGAAAATTGCTGGCACTCCTCCCGACACGGCAGACTGGCTGGGCCAGCTTGCCCCTGGCTGCCCCCCCCCCCCGTCCCCCAGGCATGATGCACATCTCTTGCCATTGTCACACGTAACAACAAGCGTGTCCTCTCCCTCCCTCTTTGCAGTCCCCAGGACAAAAACAACACAGTGTTCCCATCCTCCCCTTCATGCACATGGTAAAAGAAAGGAGTTCTTAAAATGAATTCTTGCTTCAAACACGCAAAGCGGGTTTCATTAGCTTGATTTTTTTTAATTGAAGAGGTAAAAACCCAAAAACAACCACGCACAACAGAGGAGCTTGTGTATCTGTGGCTATGTTAATGCTACGCTGGGATGCCAGCCAAGGCATTAAGTGAAATCGAATTCCTAAAACCAGCTTTAATCAGCAGATTTTTATGGCTAGAATGACTCTCTCCTCTAGAAAGCCTGCCAAGGTTAATTCTGTCCTGAGTATGCAGAATTAATGGGCTGGACAGAGATGGGTGGAATTCTCTCCCCCCCCCCCCGGGTGTCTATGGGTTTTCTTTTAACTACACACACACACACACACACACACACACACACACACACACACACACACACACACACACACCAGAGAAAAGCAAGTTGGTGTTTTTGAAGGAGGGGTGGAGTGGAGAGAAAGAAGCACTGAGGGCTTCAGGGCCTCGCTCCGCACATGCGCACACCACTGGAGGGAGTCCACTGGCTTCCCCAGAACGTGCTGTGCAATAAATCCCTTCAGCTCAGGCCACAACAACAGGCTTGACGGAGTGGCTCCCTGCCTTTCTCCATACCTGCCCACTCCCCTCTTCCCCTTCCTCTCTCCCCCACCAGATCCAAGAGTTTGCTTGGCCTCTTACCTGCTGCATCCTCAATTCCAGACCCCTTTGGGGAGACATCCCAGTCCACCCCTGCTCTGAACTGAGCCCCTACAGAGGCTCAGCCCCAGTGGTCCATTGTGCCTCTTGCCCCACCATCTCGACAAAGTGTAATGTTAAGTTTCAGGGTGCCAAATGAGCCAAATGAGCGTTTTCTATAAGACAAGTGAAATTTCTCCGGGGGTGTGTGTTCTGCACATCCCTAGTAGTGTGGAAAATGACGATAGGCACTGGCTCTCTCCTTGCTGGGGCAGCAATGAGCTGGGGGCATTTTCCACTTTTTGCCCCCTGCACCAACCTCCTCCAAATTTTGAGTCGAGAACGACCTCAGTCACGCTGTGCTCATCTACTCCGCTATTGCTCGTCCTTTGCCGATTTAAAGCCAAGAGGCCAGACTAAAAACTGCCCCAGAAGAGGCTCTCCAGAGTTCAGAGGCAGCTGCGAGGCATTCAAGGACAGGCTGTGGGCTGCATGGATGGTCCCGGGTCCCGGAGACAAGGCACAACCATTTCCTGCTTGAGAAATTTAACTTTTAAAATCTCTGGGGAGAGCAGAAGAATGACAGCACTAGAGAACTGCACTGCAGGTTTTACCTGGGTGAAAGCGGAGGTGCCGTCTTGGAGGACAAGTCTCTTTGCGACTACTAGTCGCAATGGCTACCGACACCCCCAGGTTCAGAGCAGCATGCCTCTGAAAGCCAGTCGCAGGGAAGCAGCAACGAGGGAGGGTGTTGCCTCCATCTCATGCTTGCGGCCTCCCCAGAGGCAGCTGGTGGGCCAGTGAGCTGGGCTAGATAGTCCCCTTGGGCTCAGGCGAGCAAGGCTCCTTTTCGGTTCTGAAAAGGTTGTTGTTGTTGTTCAGTCGTTAAGTCGTGTCCAACCCTTCGTGATCCCATGAACCATATCCCGCCAGGGCTTCCTGTCCTCCACTATCTTCCTGAGTTCGCTCATTTTCATGTTCGTTGCATCGGTGATGCTGTCTAACCATCTCATCCTTGGCCTTCCCCTTCTCCTTTTGCCTTCAATCTTTCCCAGCATCAGAGTCTTCTCCAGAGAGTCCTCTCTTCGCATTAGGTGGCCAAAATATTTGAGTTTCAGCCTTAGTACCTGTCCTTCCAGGGAACAGTCAGGGTTGATTTCATTTAGGATTGACTGATTTGATCTCCTAGCAGTCCAAGGGACTCTCAGGAGTCTTCTCCAGCCCCACAGTTCGAAAGCATCTATTCTTCGGCGCTCAGCCTTCCTTACGGTCCAACTCTCGCAACCATACATTGCTACTGGGAACACCATCGCCCTGACTATGCGAACTGAAAAGGAGGGACCCAAAAAGAGGACCATCCTGATAAGGAGGCACAGATGGAGCCGTTCGGCTCCTCAGTTCGGAGACCAGCAAGAACAGCTTCCCCAAAGGGAGCTCTTTCACTGCCGCCAACGTGCCTCGGGTGTCCAAGGTCACACTCGCCATCCACTGAGGGCAGCAGAGTCCTCTGCAAACTACGGGGGGTGGGGGTGGGAGGTCTGCACGGGTTCCCCCCCTTCCGCCTCTATAAATGGCACTCCTGAAGGGATGCTTCCGCTGCAACGTATTTGGATCCTCATGTGATCAAATTTCTGCAAGTTAGGTGAGGAAGGGGAAATAAAAGTGAGAGAAGCATTTCCCCTCCCCTGTGCACCCCCTCCGAGTTACTGTGGCTCATTGAAAAATAATATAATAACACCGAGGTGTTTTCCTTTAATGAGATCACCTTGGGGGATGTGGGAGGGGGAAAGCAACAGAAATCAGAAATTCAAGCTAAGGTTGGGCAAGCTTTGAAATCTGCTCCCTGCTGAATTACACCAGTGGAGGGAGAGGGAGAGAGAAATATATATTTAAATAAAATCTATCCCCCCCCCCTCCAACCCCTTCTGGATTTGGTTCAGTTTTTTTCCACACGCAATTCCCCAATTCCCCTAATAAGAAGCTAAATCAATCTTTAGAGAGAACAAATCACATAAAATCCTGTGCTCTAAAAAGTTTATATATGCAGATGTGGATAAATTATGGTCCCGGACCCCTGTGTTCCATTATGCATCTCACAACACTGAGAGAGGAGTGGGGGAAAGGAGGGGGTTCGGGGGGGGCTTCCTGTCCATCCTTGGCGTAGCGCTTGCCGTCTGGTCACCTGGCCGAGCCAACCAAGGTGCAGAGCTGCCAGGAGGGCCCCCCAATGCACTTACACAAAAGAAACATCCCCCAGGCTCAGCAGGGGCCACAACAGAGTTGGGGCACGAGGCGGCAGTTATGAGTGGAGGGTCTCTGCACTGCCTCCTCTGCTAGAGGCCCATTCAGACATGCATGTCCATCACTTGAGCAACACACGTTTGCGCCTGCATCTTATGCTCACCAGTGAAGCATCAAGTGAGGACTTGCAGGTGTGAAAGGCCATCACAGGTATGCAGGAATGTGGGCGGGCCGAATTCTGCCCACTGGGTCACCAAGAAGCAACCTTGCTCCTGCCTCCCAGGGTGCTGGGTGTACTGGGATGCCTGGCAAGAGGGCCAGTGTGGCGGAATCGTTGGCCCAGGGAGCCCCAGGCCCAGATCTCCACGCAGGGTACTGGTGACCTTGGGTCAGCCACCATCGCTCAACCTGGCCTCCCTCACAGGGTTGCTGTGAGGACAAAAGGAATGGGAGGAGCCATGGACACCCCTGCGTGCTCATTGGAGGAAGGGCGGTATAGCAATGCGAACAACCCAAGGAGCAAGCCCTGCCCCCCCCCCCCCGTGCACATTTCACATTTAAAGAATGTTCAACATATTGGGCTGCCCATATTTACTTCCCAGGTGTTCTGCAATGACTCCCAAATCCCACCCGTCAGGCCCCCTCCCCACCAACCCTCTGGCCTCAGGCCTGCACTCCCCGTCCGACCCTGGGAAGGACTTTGCAGAGGAGACAAGCCAAGGCTGAGTTTTCCCGCCCCACAAGCAGGCTGATCACGACACACTCCCTTTTTGCCTGCACCTCGGTGTTGTAACGCCCCAGCGCAGCGGCCCAAGGAAAAGCCCTTGCGTTCCTCACACCACGACCTACTTGAACAATCTGACTCTGGAGCCCCCTCTGGGTCACGTGTTATCTGCACACGAGAGGTCGGCGGTGATCGCCTCCCCTCCCCAACTCGACAGGCAATTTCTCCTACGTGCCCCACTCTCCCTGGCTCCTGACAGCCAATTTCTCAGGCCTAACTCCCTTCTCCCCCAGAAGGAGGAGGAAAGACAGAAGAATTAACCTGATAGCTAGAAGGGGGGGGGGGGGACAGGCTTCCCAGCGTATCCATGCGGGACTGAAATCTTTACTCGAATGGACTTCCCAATATACACACTCACAGCAACTTCTGAACAAAAGAAGCTGATTAGCAAGGATTTTTTTTTTTCAGAAAAAGAACCACCCCAAGCCCTCCTTACAACAACAGTTCAATGGAGAAATCTACTTTGCAAAGATCTGTCAGCAACTGGGGAGAGGATGAAAAATTCCCTAAGCAATTAATCTGAACGGAACGTGAGATGAAGAGAACGGCTGGACTTTGGGGGAAATTAGCCAAGGGGTGGGAAATCACATGGAGGGAAGGGAGCGCCTGCACGGACAGCAAGGGTGGGCTCCTGGCCTGAGTCCGCCTGCCCTCCCCGTCCCTCGGTCCACTGGGATGGAGAGAGTGGACAGAGGGAAATTCTTCTCCTTCTCACACAACACCAGAACCAGGGGACATCCACTCAAATTGAGTGGAGGGAGAGTTAGAACGGACAAAAGAAAATACTTCTTCACCCAGCGTGTAATTCATCTGTGGAACTCCTTGCCACAGGATGTGGTGATGGTACCTGGCCTAGATGCCTTTAAAAAGGGGAGTGCACAGATTCATGAAGGAAAAGACCATCACAGGTTACAAGCCATAAGCAACCTCCTGGCTTTAGAAGTAGGCTTTCTCTGTGCCAGGTGCAAGGGAGTGACAACAGGAAACAGGTTGTTAGCTGTGTACACCCTAAGGCATCTGGTGGGGCCACTGTGTGATACAGGAAACTGGACTAGATGGGCCTTTGGCCTGATCCAGCAAGGCTCTTCTTATGTTCTTATGGGGTATTTATTTTCAGAAAAGACAGAACAATTCACACAATCTTGATGGAGGGATCTTGGAAATGCATGCATTTCGGCCCCCGGACTCACGCCGACTTGGACCCTGACCTTCTTGAGCACAGCTTGGCAGGGACCTGGTCTCGCCCCTTGCCTGGTGCCCGCTCATGCCAGTCCCCCATTAAGCACTGGAAATGGTCACAGCAGCACTCAGCACCACCAGGGAACACATTTCCCGGGATCCTTGGTGGCCCAGGCATTCCCACACAAGCGGAAGAGAACAAAGCTGCTCTTCTGTTCAAAGACTAGCAAGAGAGAGCTGGTCTGCCCCTTTCTGTGCCTGCTTCTGAGCGATTCCCAAACCTTCCTGGTCGTAAGAATGAGTATCAGGGATGCAGCTTGGTCCGGCCCTGTAGCTCCTCCAGATACATTCACGCAACGTACAAGGAAACATTGCAGCATATTGAGCACCCTTAGGAGAGTGCGCCACCAAGTACGCCTACAACGTGCCTCTGCAGAAACAAAAGGGCCCTGTGTGTGAATTCTGTCGCAATGACAGAGCACTGCATGGGATCTACAGTATATGTCTGATTTGCAGGACGGGACACTCCATGGAGAAGCAGCACAGCTGCAATTGGAGCGGATGTGTTCCTAAACATGACATTGACAGGACAATGCTGAAGTCTGGTTAATGAGGTGATGTTGGAACCAACCCATGCCTAGACCCACCCGCCACCCGCTTGAGGGAGGAGAACCCCATCCTGGTCCCAGCACATTCTGGGTTGAAGGGCAACTGGCAGCCCCTGAGGGACATCCTGAGGACACATGCCCCAACTTTGGACCTTCCAGTACCAGACCCAGGAGCAGAGCCAACACTGGGTGCAAACTAGTAATGTGAGAAGGCAGAGCAGGCGGCCTCCATCCCCCAAGCCCTGTTCTGGAGACAGACGTAATCAGCTAGGCAAGGTTTGGGTCTGGGAGGCAGCAGGGCAGCTCGAAGCCTGCCTGCCTGGCTGACGCAAGCCTTCCTTCCCTGCTCTTGTTGGGTTCCCTGGCTGCTTCCGCAACCCTCCCCTTGCCCAGCCTCACCACAGCATGAGGGAATTCAGCCAAACCTCCCTGTGCTGCTGGGGGGACCTGGACAACCAACTCTTTAAGGTGGCCACCGTGGATAAACAGCGAGGGGGCGGTGACCGGTGAAACCGTGTCACTTCTTCTGAGAGCACTTTGCATTTCTGGGGGAAAACTGTGTTTGCATCGGGGTGTGTGTGTGTGTGTGTGTGGGTGGGTGGGTGGGTGTGGGTATTTCAACAGAGCTGCTGCTTGCAGATTTCCAACTAGCAAACTTGACAGCCTCAAGGCCCCAAACCGTCCTCCAGAAAGAAAGAGAGAAAAAAAGGACTTTCAGGAAGAAGGAATTCTCCTGTGCCCACGCAATCACCGCACATACATAACCTGAGCTCTCCTTTCCAGTCGCCCAGAGATTTTCACCATGGAATAACGTGTTTTGTGCAAGAGCAGCCGTCCCCCCAGGAAAAGATGACTGAGGCTCCAACTTGCAGAGCAAGACGTGGGTCTCTTCAGTTAGCCGCCTGATTCGGGTTCTGCTCCTAACCTGGGCCCCAGAACTTATTGGCCCCATTACAGATGAGCTGGGAGAAGAAGGACCGCTGTGTTTTAAAGCATGTAATGGCACATAGGCTGCACGGGGTACACAGTTCTCGGGTGTATAACAGGTTTTCTGTCGCCCGCAACTAAATGCAGCTCCTTTAAAATATGAGCAGCCAGGCTTCAAACACAGCCGTATTGAATTTTGCAAGTGTAATGCAGAAACCGGTGGCCTCAGACCCCCCAGGCACGTGCTAGTAATTTAGTCCCTCCTGTTTCCCTGATGCTTACCAAGACACCCCAGTGATTTCTGGCAGGGAGGGGGAGCAATCTCAAGCGTGGCTTATTTGTCACCCCTGCCTCCCTTCATCCTTCCAGAGAGCAGCAGCCTGCTCTCTGGCACCCAGCGGGACTAGGGCTTCTCAAAAACAGGGCAGGAGGTCAGCATCTGAAGCAGGTGCAAATGAGGTATCAGGTGCAAGGATTCAGGGTCGGTGTCTGACCACTCCTACGCACAAAGGTGACAGGAACACAATGTCATTACAGTTGTTGGGCGAATGCTTTCCGGCACCTGAACCCTTTTACGCTCCGCTTTGGAGGCCTGGCAGGTGACTCGCGGGAGGGTCTTCGCAGAGGTCTGTGGTTCCCCAGGTGGCTTCACAAGGCACCAACTTTGGTGCCCTTCAGGGAACTGCTCAAGGTGTCTTGATTCTCCGAGGCCTTTAACTGAGCCACCTGTGCTGCTAACGTCTGCTTCTATTCAGCGTTACATTTAATTATTCCTTTTTTACTGTCTCTGCTGTGTTGATTGGGTGCCTTGTTTCTGAATGCTGCTTTAGATATTTGGTAATGGAAAGGCAGGGCATATAATTGCAAAAAGCAATGGTGTGAACTCATCCTCGTTTTTAAAGACTTAAATGTTTCTCTGTCTGGTTGGTTCTCAGGTTCCACCTGTCATGCTCCAAGGTGACCAAGGGACAGAACCTGGGATAGGCCCAGTTCTCAGCGACTCCCTTAACGTTCTATCGAAAAAAACCCTCAAGGCTGCAGTTTGCAAGGCTGTTGGGGGAGGGGCAAGATATGTTCTCCCCATCACCACCCAACGGAGTTTCCCAAGGCCAAGGGGCTAGGCTTAACTGGGTCCCTGATTCCGTATGTTCACTTTCTCCTATAAAAGCGACACGTTCCCATTCATTCCTATGAGAAAGTTCAGCCCTGTGCTTGGGGGCACTGCTGTCCACCACCAATACTGGGTGTCCTAACCTGCACTGAGAATGAGTGTCAGGAGGTGACGACGTATTACTGTCTGCAACATCTGCAGGGATGCACTGCACCATTCTCCATTCCCAGGGCCTCTTTACAGCCACGTGTTTTCTCTCTGAGTTGGATTTCCAGTTCTGATGGACCTCGAACATGCTTGACCTCTGGCTGGATTCCCCTCATGACCCAGTCCCCTCAGACTGCCACCTTCCTGGGAGAGGTTGGCATGTCCTGTGCATCCGCGGATCCCAGCCCTGCACCCAGACGTGGCTCAATCGCTGGCAGTTCTGTCTGCAGCGCAACAGAGACGGACAGGAAAATGCCCAGCCATAGGCAGAACGGGCGCATGCTACTCCCTCCATTTGCACCCGTGTGTTCCAACTGACAGTCAGGTCGGTCACTAGCTGCTCTGCCCTACTGGCAGACCCTGATCTGCTTCCCGATGGCTGCTGCTTCTCAATATCAATATTCACAACAAGTTGCTCATGCTTGGCTGTTTGCAAAAATGTGACACCTAGGAGCTGTTCTATCCATCTGTGTTTGCAAAGGACAGAAACCCATCATGTAAACAAGGCCGGGAAGAAGAGAGGGGTTCCAGTCCACGAGGACCCAGCAAGACTTCACCATGTGGCCTCCACCCCAAAGGAGCCCTATTCTCTTTTTTTGTTGCAGTCCAGAAAGCAAATTAAAGGAAACCAAAACCCCCGAACCCTGGCAGCTTCCCGATGCGCCATGGGTCTTTTCAGTCAGCCTCGAAATCAGTGCCCTCGGAGAGGCGGCTATCATGCAGCAGATGGTCATTCCTTCAGGACTGGGAGGCTAACACCACAGACACACAGTGCAAAATCCATTTAAACACCAGATTACCCTCATTCCTGTCAGCTAACGGAGCTGGGAGACATCAGCAGTTCCAGCCTGCTCCATTAATCAAAATTCAGCGAGAAGAGCCAATGTGCAGAGATAACCCCCCCCCCCCGACTTGCTGCCAGTGCCAGGCATAGGCAAAGCCAGAGCCATCAATCTTCATTGCTCCAGGCTGGAATGCCGAGGCTGAGCAGAGAGATCTGGGCTCTCGCCCTCCTGAACACGGACTCAGGAGGTGCAGCGCCACTTATCACACCCATTCGTGGTCGCTTGCACCTTGCTCTGCCCTCCTTGCCTGCCCACGGGCAGACAGGTCTTGGGGCAGGGATGTTTCTTTTCTTTACTGGAGCTGTGACAGCTGCCCCCAAACCCAGTGTGCCGCTGAGGGCCAAAATACACGATGGCCTTGGTGCATTTTTAAGAGGCAAGAGAAACCCAAAGTTCCTTTCCTGCCAATAGAAAGCACATGGTGGGGAGGGGGAGAAAAATGACTGATAGAATTAAATATATATATATTTATTTTGCTTTGTTTATCTGGGCATTTGTATGCCACTTTTCCATCTGCCAATATCTTGTGCACCCGAGAGGTTTTCCTCTTCTTGTGCTCTGATTCGCACTGGGGCCACAGCACAGGAGCAAGGAGGGGTTAATTTTCCTGCCAACTTTCACCCCCCAAAACTGTTATTTGCTGCTCCCCATTTGCAGCAAATAGCCTCTTCGGGGGCCAAGAGCAGCTCAGGGTGTGTGTGAGATTTTTAGTGGGAAAAATGACACAACAGGAGAGGATAGACCTCGCCCTATCTGCACGCCACCATCAATCCGGCCTCTCAGAGGGGTGAACCTGCATGATACACCGGTTTGTGTCTCATTCACATATTACATTCTTTGGTGTATACTCAAATGATTTTAGCTGTACGCCTAGCAAACAGAACGTGCGTGTCCCGAAAAGAGCCATGCGCATTTGTCTTGCTGCATTAATATCAATAAATCTCTAATTGGTAGCTCAATCCATTGATGTTTGCCTACATTTACACCACATTCCCATTACTGGCACTGATCAAACTCTCTGGACACAGCTCCATTCCTCCTGTCGGGACTGAGAAAGCCACAGACACTGAGTCGTTGTTGAGAGAAGGGGCCTAATCACTGGAGCACATTGACATCACACCGAAAACACAGGGTTTTGTGCAATAGGGCACCTTCTGCATGTCCTGCAAAACCCCTTGGGATGGTGCCACTTCAGGCTGCTGGGTCGATCTTTTTTCCTCAATGTGCCCATTTCCCACATGCACAGAGATTCTAGGACAAAAAGGAGCACCAAAATCCACAGAGAGGTCGATCCTGTAACTGCAGCTGGAAAGAACGGCCAAGAAGGACTGCTGAAGACAAATGTTCCTCACACTTGTGTCCTGCACACTGCCTTCACAGCAGAACACACAAACACACACACAGCCACACCACAGAGGCACCATGTACAACAGCAACACCCCAGCTAGCTTTCATCTATCAAACACTTAAACTTTTACGACGGTAATTCTTTTAATAAGAGTTCTTTAAATATTTACGACACGAAGGCATGCATGTTGCTCAGAGAGAAATGATAGCTTTAATCTTGGCTCGTGAACACTCCCCGCTTCCTGTCGCGCCCTCACTCAGGAGACACAGAGAGAGGCAGTCAGAACGACCTCCGATTTGCCAAGTGGTCCAGCACCGCTATGCTTCCAGGAGAATGTGGGGGGCTGTGAGCTACGTGTGACTGGGTATGCGCAAGCCGCAGAACCCTTCTGGCACAGAAGGGAAAGAGGACTGTGTCACATCAGCCCTTGTGATTGGCAGGCAATATGGAGGCTCTGGATTGGCCAGGCCTGCTATCCGTCATGAGAGCCAAGTGCTTCTGCCTTGCCCACAGAGCAGTTTCATTTTGCCCGCGGTTGCTGCTCTGTGGAAGACAACAGATAAGATTGCAAAGCCCAGACGGAGAGAGACGGGCCTCTTGAGATCTCCCTCTGCTTTCCCAGAGTTATTGCACAGCAAAAAAGTCTCTAATGAAAGAGACACATCCAAGCAAAGGACTCGCTTCGTTCCTTTATCATCACCAGCAACACTTAAGAAACAGGCACAGCCCACAACACACTCTGGTCTCCCTGATTTCAACAGAAGGGGGTGTCAGAAACTGGCCCCAAAATGCTTCGCCTTGGCTGGACTGTTGCCTAATAAGCTAAAGATACAAAGGAGGAACTATTGCTTGAGCCCCTGATGTAAGGTGGGCTATAAAAAAAGATGTGCAACATCAGCACTGTGACTCCAGTCAATGTCCTCCAGCTGTGGCATTAGTTGCAGCAGTAGCAACACTGGAGCAATCGGACAGTTTGCCAAAACAACACAGCCTGTTGCGATGCCGTTTGGGCAGCCTTTTGTACCACGGCTGCTCCTCCTTTACAGAGCCAGCTGCTGCCACCTGTCCTCAGCCTCATTGGCCCACACACTGCCATTCAACCCGATTGGTTGTGGCATCCCATGTGATTTATTAAAGAGGTGTCATGACATCAGACTTAGCGCTGTGGCAGTGCGCTGCCATTCACGAGGGAGTGTTGGAGAATAAGGTCATGGGCAGCGAGGTTGAGGAAGAGGAAGGAAAACGCTACAGGGGACCAGACCATCAGAACAGCACAAATGATTTTGAAACAGCACAAAACACAAACAATTGCCCCAAATGAGAGAAAAACACACAGAAGCAGGTACGGGGCTTTGTTTCAAGCTTACGCCAAGTCAGAGCAAAAAGAAAGCCTCTACCACAGCGGTTCTCAAACGTTTTAGCACCGGGACCCACTTTTTAATACGACACTCTATCGGGACACACCTAGCTTTAAGAGACTTTTTAAAAAATGTGATCTATAAATAAATAAATAAATTTATTTACAAGTAAAGAGCTCAGCTGCTTGTAGGGCAATTAGCAGCTATCTTGCAAACTACAAGAGCTCAGCTCTTTGCAGGGCAATTAGTAGCTATTTGATTTTTGAATAGCCTCAGGACTTGTGGCAATTACTTATCTGATCTTTCCATCACCTGGGACCCACCAGAAATCAGGTCGTGATCCACCAAGTGGGTCCCGACCCACAGTTTGAGAAACACTGCTCTACCAGCTCAGGCGGCACTGATCCTGCACTTGCAAAATACTGCCAGGTCTAATTTGGCTTTGAGCACCTGTGCCAGCTCTGGACCCTACCAAGACAAGGACAGAGAGAAGCGGGGTATTCCCACAGGGAGCTTTCTCGGTCCTCTGCTCTCAGGGCCAAACAAGCCTCATCAAATGCACTATAAGCGGAGCCAATTCCACACACCGCACAACTGGCAGCAGGTGCTTCCCTGTGTGACCAGCAGCCCACAATTGGTATGCAAGCTCCTGCCACAGCATATTTCTTTATTAAAATGGGGATACTTTAATCTCAGTTTAATTTTATCTTTGGGGAAGCCGTCTCCCTCAGCTGCCTATAGCCGAAACCCGCCGGATGCAACTCGCCAATTTGTATTCAGAACCATGTGCCGTGTCTGTCAACATGTTTGCCTCCTGTATCTACCATCTCTTATTAATAATCCGGCTCCGATTAATGAATGACAGTAGTTCTCATCACAGGAAATTTGATTAATCAATTTAAGTGCTTAATCACCACAGCCTTGCAAAGACTTGCATACGGAGGTCTCTCTCACTTTGACGTAAAGGAATCGGGGTGCAACTGGGAGGGGGAATAGAAGGGATTAAAGCTTTTCCAATACAAAGCGTTACAGGGATTAGAGGATCCCCCCCCCTCATTCTATTCCTTTGTTGCTTCTCCGGTTTGCTTCATCCTGAATTCTGCTCCTCCTGAGCTCTGTTTTAATTAAGGGAACTTCAAAAATTAATTCTGCAATTGGAATGCATGTAGTTTGCCTCAGCTTCTGGTTCCTTCAGTTCATCTGCATCTCAATTCCCCTCCCTGTTACCGATCTGCACGTGGGCATTGTTAAAACACTGCAAGCAAGCAACCTTGATGTGACTGTACATATGATTGCATCAACTCTTTTTTTTCTAAAGTGTTTTATCGATGCACAGCTGTGCTTCTGCACATTGGTGAAACACCACACAAAACCTACTTTGGTACAATCCCATTAAACACTGCCCAGAAAAGGGAGCGTAATCAATGCATACATGGACATCTGCACATCAGGACAACGCCTCATAAAAATAATCTTGATGCTGCCATGCTTACGATCTCATTAAGATGGCTTGTTTGCAGTGTTTCATCCATGTGCGTGTAATTGGTTTGTGGAACTCCTTGCCACAGGAGGTGGTGATGGCACCTGGCCTGGATGCCTTTAAAAGGGGATTGGACAGATTCATGGAGGAAAAGTCCATCACAGCTTACAAGCCATGATGGGGATATGCAACCTCCTGGTTGTAGGAGTAGGTTTTCTTTGTGCCAGGTGCAAGGGAGTGGCAGCAGGAAACAGGTTATCTTGTTGGCTGTGTGCCCCCTGTGGCATCTGATGGGGCCACTGTGTGATACAGGAAGCTGGACTAGATGGGCCTTTCTTTGGCCTGATCCAGCAGGGCTCTTCTTATGTTCTTATGTAATGCGGAGGAGAAAATAAAAGATGTAAATGAATGGAAAGCTGGAGCAATAAGTGTCTACTACACCATATTCTGAGCAAAAAGCATAAATAAAAAAGGAACAATGGGAAAAGCTTAATGCTTTAAGCTTTAATAAAAATACCAGTTAATTTTGAAGTCCAAAATGGGGGGGGGACCCCAGTGGTGCTGGGGCTCCTTCTGCACCTGTTCTTTTTAGATTGCGAGTTCTTTGGGAACAGGGAGCCATTTTTAAAATTTATTTATTTATTTATTTATTTATTTATTTATTTATTTATTTTATTTAGCCCTGTGAATTTCTCTGTTGCAAAGTGGTGCATAAATATTCCAAGCTAATCATCACCAAGTGGCAGAATGCCAGGAGTCACTTTGAGCTGCAAGAGAAGCTGGGTCGGCCACAGATGAGGTCCTTTCCTCAAACATTCTTCCATGGCTTGGATTCCCCACCTCGCTTGCCCTTTCACAGCCTTGAATCTGAAAAAGTAGGCCTGGTGTCCTTTCTCAGCAGCAAGAGACGAGGCCCATAAGCTGAACCTGCATCGGCCTGAAGAGTCTTAACACCAGTTTTTCTTTTCTGGAGGAAAAGCAAACAAATCCGACAGACTACGAAGCTGCAAATGCTCATCCAAGTCATTTGCCAACTGCCTGATCCAGGCAGAGAACAGTAAGAGGAGACAAAAAGGCATCTTCCCAGGCAGCTCCCTGCAGACCGACCGGAAGACGGGGCAAAACAGCCCCGGACAGTGATGGGCTGCCATTTGCAAGACCCTCACTCAACATCCTGCCAGTTGCATGAAAGGGAGAGGGAAGAATTGATGGCAGGAGAAAAACCCGCTCTTCTAATCCTGTTGTCTGTGGCTGGGGTAGAGATAAATTCTAATTAAAAAGGGAAATAATCATTAAAAGATGTATCCACGCTGAACAGCGTAATTAATCAAGCATTTTGTTAATACATATTCATATTTGTTGCCTCACTTTTTAGTCAGGAAATTGGATGCGGCAGAAAGACACACGGCAGGCAGGCGCCACCGAGGCAGAGCGCGCACCGTGACGGCCGCTCAGCATCTCCTTCCTCTGCGCTGGCCGGAATCCTGGGGAGGGTTTTGCATCGCTCTGCAGAAGCCACTCGCCCCCTTCAGGGAAACGTCCGTCACCAAACACACTGAGAACACTGGGGTGGGGGCAGGCGGGGGGCAAGACTCGGCAGAGGCAGCCTTCCTTGGGACATCCCTCCCACAGTTGACATCTAGACCAGTGTTTCCCAAACTTTTTAGAGCTGCAGCTTCCTTGACCCTTGGCCGCGGCTCCCCATTACATTACGTTAATGCCTGCTAATTGGCATTGTACTGTATTCCGAGTGGATTCCGTGGCACTCTGTGGCTCCCCTGGCTGGCATCCGCAGCTCCCCTGGCTGGTATCCGCGGCTCCCCTGGCTGGTTTCTGCGGCTTCCTTAGGAGCCGCGCCTCCCAGTTTGGGAACCACTGATCTAGACTGTCAGCTCCTGGGGAGCAAGGAAGAGACGTCTGCTCATGTTTCTCTGCCTGGGAACCAAAGACTCACCCAACAGGTTCTGCACACGCCTAAGGGCTCTGGGCTCATGTTTCAGAAAGAGGAGCAAGCCTTCCCCCGCCCTGCATGCCCCATTGCAAACGCCCTGCCTGACCAGGAGCAAGGGGCCCAAACACTACCCAGCCCATCAAGCCAGGCTGGAGCTGCAGGACTTCAGACAGCTCCACACTGGCCAACCTGCTCCAACGAAGTCTGGAGACAGACACTGTCCTCCACTCTTGGGCCAGGCTACCCCTCCCAAATGATTCACGCACGTGTGTTTCACGCTGCATCATAGGATTTGTAGTCTGAATATCTTGGAGTGAAAGCACTGAAATATTTTGAGATTACTGTTGGTTTGTGTTTTGAACTTGTGTTAGAAACCACTGTGTGTTCTTATAAGTTTCCATGCAGCTATTGAGGCTCATGGCCATTGACAAATCCACCCTTGACCAAGCTGTACAAACCCTATTAAAGAAGAGATCACCCCAAACCGAGGCAGCAAATTCCATAACTGGGTTTTGTGAAATGGAACTTCCTGAGTTCTGTTCTGAATGGACTTCTAATTTATTGGGTGGCCTAGAATTTAACAGTTATGAGAGAAGAGGAAAAATTACTCTCTCCCCCCCCCCCCAGTACCTGCTCATCATTTTTTAAGCTTTTGCAATCTGCAACATTTAGCCCTTGATTTTTGATTCCTGACCAATATTCACACTGCAGTGGGTGGGTGACAGTGATAATTTTGTCAGTCAGTGTGGTGCAGTGAGACCTGGGGGCTGAACTCCTCACTTGGACCCAAAGCTCATTGGGTGACCAGCGACACCTCTTCACCTAACCTACATCACAGAGTTACTGTGAGGATAGAAGGGGAACTATATACCCCACCTCTATGGAGAAAGGACAGGGTTGGCCTGTCCATGAGGCCAATGGAGGCAGGTTGGAGGGGAGAGCCCACCTCTATCACTCTGCCTCCTCCTGCTTCCTGGATTTGTACAGGAAAAGAGGAATGGTGTGGAAGAACAAGTGTGGAGGAGAGGAGAGAGTGGTGGTCTTCTAGAATGCCAGAAAGTCTCGTCTCCTCCGCACTTCCTCTCCCACTCTGCCCCACTTCCTTTTCCAATCCTAAGTGGAAGAGGAGGAAAGACGTCAGAAACCAGGTATGGGGGCGGCATTCGACACACTGTTTCAGGAGCCAGGAGGTCTTGGATCAAGCCCTGAGGAGTGATGGCATAAAAATGTGACAAACATTGATTTTCCTGTCTATATTTATCTGGTTTATATAGACAGGACAGGGATCTCAAGCCCATCGAGAGCTGAAAAAGTAATGACGCAGATCCGAACAGATCCTTCACAAGTTGCGTAATCCTGGGGAGGCATTACAAACACCACAACCTACACAGTCTCCTGGGAGCCTCTGCAGAAGAAGCCCAGAATAAACACGCCAAAAATACCAGGCTGAAAAGTGCTTCACAGCAGTTTGGCTGAAGTGGTGTATTGCTTGACAGGCAATATCCATCACTGCTGAGGCAAAAGGAATAATTAAGTTCAGGAGGAGTCAGGTAATTAGCAATTGATGAGGAAACTTGGTGTTAACTCAGAGAATGCATGCATGCAACCTGGAATGCCGAGTCCAGGCCTGCAACAGATTCTGGGATCTTGGAGTCTTTCTGCAGAGGAAAAAGACGGAATACTAGAGCTGTAAGGATGAGTGGATTGTCCCCTTTCCATCCCTTTATTTTTCTTCTGATGTACAGTACTTGTATGCACGAGCGCATCAAGATTCTTTCTGGGCTGTATTTTTTTATGTGCACATGCTCTCCTGCACATGGGTAAAACACTACACAAAAAGAATCTTGATTCAACTCTATAAACAATCACATCAACTTTCCTTTTTTGTAGTGTTTCATTTATTTACGTCGAGGTATTCTGCCTTTCCCCCTTCAGAACTCGTGGTTTCCAATTGGATAAAAAAAAAACAGCCGATACAAAAACATCATAAAAACACAACAGCAGCAATTAAAACAAACCCCAGGGAATAAGCAAAACAACAACGCAGATCACTATCAATGCACATCAATGTGCACCCTGGTCATGCGGAAGGGGGAAAACATGAATGAACCAGAAGCAGTGGCAGAATGTGCATGCTGAGCACTCCGTACAGAACCCAGAAATTAAAAAAGGAACATTGGAAGATTCGCTTCAGAAACAACACAAAGGCTTGTGGCACGTCAAATACTAAAAAAAAAAAAATTAAAAAATTATTTCAGCATAAGTTTTGGGGGACTGCAGTGCCCATCCTCAGATGCATGAAGTGAAATCGTCGGTTGGCAGACGTGTAACATGCACTGGGAAAAGTGGAGCTCAGAGGGTTCTAGAAGGGAAAGTGTGCAGTCAGTGGCTGTTATTACATAACAATATGCACATAATCTGAACTTTATTCACAGGCTGCAACAGTAATAGTGGCTGAGGCTTCAAACGAAGTTGCATTCATTAATTCAAGACGTGAGAGAGTGGAGAGATGACAGCTTCTTTGCGTATACCAAGGAACCAAATGGCAATGGAATGAAAGAAACGTGCTGGGTGACCGTTCTCATGTGATGCTAAGTGCATGATAAGTCTACCGACAACTCACATCAGCACTGATGTGATAACGCAGCCTTTCTGCTGAATTAAGGTATTTAACAATTCAGTGAGACTGGAAACCATCATGGTTCAAGCCAAAACACACAGAGTCAAACTTTCAGACAGAATACTAGTTTCGTAGTTTCTGGCTGGAGTCTCCCCTCTGCAATTCCTCTGTCATAAAATGATTACCTTCAGGTCAGCAACAGAGGGCCCTGGAAGACTAATGTGTTCTCCCACTGGGTTCTGGATGTTACTATTGTGCCTTCAATGTTCTACGCAGTGTGAAAAATCAGATCCCTGCCCCACAGAGCTTACAAGCTAGATATTGACACAACAGAGGGGGGAGGGGGAAGGGAGACGGAGACAGGGTAAACGGGGGAAGCAGATGCAGTTGTTTCAGTTTACACAGTCAACTTTACTTTTGGTAGGAAATGGGGAGGACTGTGTTTTATGTCAGATTTGTGTGTCCATTTGTTTTTCTGTGCAGAGACTGACCTGACTGTGCATTTGGTCTCAGCACTGCAGTGTCAATGGAGGTGAGGGGGCTTTAAGTCTTCAACCCCCCCCCCCCCACATCATCTGCCCAAGGAAATGGCTTCATATATGAATGCTCCTAAGCCGTCCAGTGCCAAACACTGTCAAATGCTAAATTCTGTTGCATGCCACTTATCAAGCACTATCAAACACAATGAATGACAACACAGAGACTCTTAAACGCTAAGTCCTGCTGCAGGTCAGCTACTAAATACTACCAAATACTGAAAACAAATGCAGAAGGCAAATGGCCCAAAACAAATTCTGTAGCATGTAAAAAAAAAAATGTGTACAGGGGCAACTGCTACGCCCCGCCTGGCCTGGCCTGGCCTTGCAGTGGGGCTGCCTGAGCCCCTTAAATGCCTTGGAGAGCCACGGAGCATGGAATCTGCCACGGAGGGTTTTATCCCTTGCCAGGAGCTGAGGCAATCTGCCGGCACATTCACAGTTCGTCACTGCAAGTTTATATCTGACTCTCTCCCCCCCCCTCCCGCTTTTTGCTGCCGATATGATGAAAACCTCCTAGTAAAATCTTCATTAACTCCTGTCACAGCTCAGCTCCAACATTATTTTTCCTTATATTAGGATTTCAAGTTCGGCTCAGATGCATTTTTTTTTATTGTCAGGCTAGGAGGAAAACACTTGTCTAATTTGCAACATCCCCATTATATTCCTTTTATAACGGCTGCTAACAGAGAATAAATATGAAATAGTTCTCTGCATCTCAGTCGTATTTCCACGAGACCTTAATGTGCTGCTGCGTGATTTCTCTTCCTCCCTCCCCTCCTCGCAACTCCCCTAACCTTGTGGCGACAGCCAAGGAATCGTCATACCTGGGAGGGAAAAATGTGCCTCTTCCCAAGTTACCGGCAGAGATGGGCTTTGCGCTCATGTCAAGAGATGGATTATAGGCTACGGCTGCTGCACTGAACTAACCTTGCAGCTCTTTGCATTCCTTGCATGAAATAACTGGGAAGAACTGCAACAGCATTGGCCCTTCAGTATCTTTCAGCACAATCCTATGCATGTCTACTCAGAAGTAAGTCCCATTGTGTTCAATGAGACTTACTCCCAGGAAAGTATGTACAGGATTGCAGCCTTTGAAGCATTCAGAAATGTCGCATGCTACAGCCCTTCCTGGACTATACCACTGTGGGATGCAAGAAAGATGCATTCAGAAATGTCGCGTGCTACAGCCCTTCCTGGACTATACCACTGTGGGATGCAAGAAAGATGCATTCAGAAATGTTGCATGCTACAGCCCTTCCTGGATTATACCACTGTGGGGTGCAAGAAAGGAATCGGCTGACATGCTCCCCCATTGGCACCTCCCCCCTAACCCCCTCACATGCTTCCATCAGCATGCCCAACACCAGCAAGCCCCATGGGGCCAGGCACATGCCAAGTGCCCCAAATCACAGGTGGAAAGGCTAAAGCATTGGTGACTTTGCATTTTAGAAAAAAGGATGACCAAGAGGAGAGGTGTCTAAAATCATGCTCAATGTGGAGGATGCGGACCACAATGTGGAGGATCATACAGCACCACCCATGTAACAACGCTGTATGAGAATGACAAGACAGGGCCCTGCCCCAAAGAGTTTACAATCTAGATCTCGATACAAGGAGATCAGAGGAACTGTCAGAGGAAGGGGAGGGATATGAAGGCTGGGGTGAGCAGGGGAAGAACATGTGGTGGTTGAAACTGCCTGGCAGGAGATTCGGCGAAATGGAAGGTCCAAACGTCAACCCAGCGCATCATGAATGGATGGGTATCATCGGCGCGAGGTGGAACAAGCTCAGGCAGTTGTCTTCTCCCAAGGAGACCCTTGACCTGCCCAGTTCAGAAATTAACCATTCCCCAGGGTTTCAGGCAGAGGAGGGGCCGTTCTCAGTCCTGCCTGGAGGGGATGCTACGGAGTCAGTCTTCTGCATGCAGAGCAAGGATGGCTCTGTCATGGAGCTATGGCCCCTCCCTGAGGCATGGGGAGGCCCACGATGCGTAGACGGCGTAACGGGATTAGACCAATGCGTGGAAGAGGAGACTTCTGTAAGCACCTGTTCGCATGGCAGCTATACAGAAGCATGAGTTTCCAGAAGTCTACGACTCAGGTACCGGATCATCGTCCTGCTCTGAATGGGGTTGTACTCCCTCTGAAGGAGCAGGTCCGCAGCTTGGGGGTTCTCCTGGATGCACAGCTGCTCCTGGATTCCCAGGTGGCGGCTGTGGCCAGGGGGGCCTTTGTCCAGCTTTGGCTGGTGCGCCAGCTGCGACCGTACTTGGATCGTGCAGACCTGGCCACAGTGACCCATGCCCTAGTGACATCTAGACTAGATTACTGCAATGCGCTCTACGTGGGGCTGCCTTTGAAGACTGTTCGGAAACTGCAACTAGTGCAGAATGCGGCGGCCTGGGTGGTTGCCGGGGCCTGTTGGTTCGACTCAGTCGGACCGTTGCTTCGGCAGCTACACTGGCTGCCGGTTCGTTTCCGGGCACAATTCAAAGTGCTAGTTTTGACTTTTAAAGCCCTTAATGGCTCGGGTCCAGGGTATTTGAGGGACCGCCTCCTTCCTTATAATCCAACCCGTACTCTGAGGTCATCAGGGGGAGCCCTGTTAACTGTGCCGCCATTGACGGAAGTGAGGGGGATGGCGGCACGGAATAGGGCCTTCTCGGCTGTGGCGCCCCAATTATGGAATTCCCTCCCCCTAGAATTAAGAACGACTCCCTCTTTAGAGACCTTTCGGCGGGGCCTTAAGACGTTTTTATTTATGGTGGGCTGACCTTTTAACAAATGGCTTTTAACATATGTAAATTCAGGTGACCCACTGGGGTTGTTTATTTTAAATTGTTTTAATTAATTATTTTAATGTGTATATATGTATTTTAATATTGTGTTGTAAGCCGCCTTGAGTGTCCTCGGGAGAAAAGCGGGGTATAAATTCTTTAAATAAATAAATAAATAAAAAAGGCAGTTGTGGGGGGGGGGCGCACAGCACAGGTGGGCTGTTGCCTCCATGTCCTGCGCATGGACTTCCCGGGCTCATCTGCTTGCCTACTGTGGGAAGCAGGACTAAACAATGCCGTGAATCCGATTCAGCAGAACTTCCCTTCCGTTCTCCCTGCCCAGGATGGCAGGAAGCAGCTTACCAGCCACGCTTTCTCTCTAACTTGCTCGTTTAATCTGCTTAGGGGCGTTTTGACATGGAGGAGTCACCAACTTGGCTCCATGGATCATGAAGCAGCAGCATGACAGTCTTGCGTGTTTCCCAAACATTTCAGCTGGCTTTTAAGATGCAGTCCGTCCGAACTGGGCACTCTCCTCTCCATGACATTATCTGGGGGCCAAGCTGCTCCTCGCAAGAACTTGCTTTCCTGGACCAGACCAAATGTCCGTCTCGCCTGGCAATCTGTTTCCAACAAAGGGTAGTTAGGGGGGAGCTTTCACATCCTGGCTTGAGCAATAATGGTTGCTCTCTGCCAGCTCCCAGCATCTGGCAATCAAAGGAATATGGCTCCTCCTCTATAGGAAGTCTGAATTTTACATGCTCTGCTGTTAGCCAGGATAGCTAAATGGAGCACACAACTAAAAATACAGCGGGGGAAAAAAATTCAGATTTCAGTGAAATGTCAACTCTCTCAATTCTGTAGCAGGGCAGGGCTTCAAAACCTGCCCCCTTTCCCCAATTTCATGGTTGGGTTTGCGAACTGAAAATCAGCATGGAAACTTAAGAGCCGACTCTTTGAGGTTTTCGTTGTTTCCTATTGAAAAGAATTTGTGATGAATGAATGAACTTAATCATTCCCCCCTTTTTTTTTTGTTTTACTGTTCGCCCCTGAAAGTCAGCTGTCACACTGTCACATCAGCAGTAACAAACTGTCACATGATGGCATGTTACATCTCAGATATTGCCAGGTTTTGATGGCAACTCCGTGTCAGCTGTCAGATATGATCATACACCGACTGGCAAGCGACACGCAATATGAAATACTGACATTAAATATCATTAGACGTCAAAATGCCGATTTGGAGAATCGGAGAATTGCCGAATATTTGCACACCCACAGAATATTCAGGACAAATCAGCTTCAGTCCATGGAAGACCCACCCTCTGTAAATTGGTCTAATTCTGGAGATGAAGACAGTTCAGGGCTGCGACTCCTGGGCTGGGAGAGAAGCCCCCAGAAAGCACTTCACCCCCTCATGTGCTTCCCCAGCAACAGCACTGCTTCCAAATGCCCAGCACGGGCATGCCCCAGGGGGACCGTGGCACATCAGTGGGCTCAAAGGTGCTCAAACCTCCAGGGAGCTCAAAGGAGCCACCAAGGGGCTCAAACCTCCAGGGAGCAGACCTGGAAGATCCAGGTTCAAATCCCCGCTCAGCCACGAAGCTTCCTGGGTGACCTTGGGCCAGTCACTATCTCTCAGCCCCACCTACCTCACAGGGTTGTTGTGAGGACAAAAGGAGGGGAAGAAATATGTACACCACTCTGAGCTTCTTGGAGGAAGGGCGGTATAAAAATATGAAAAATAAAAAATAAATAACTATAGTGATTAGAGAGCATGCATAACTCACACAGACACAAATTTGGCCGTGATGCATTGCCCTGTGACAAAATAATAAATAAAAAATTAAAAAGGAATATATCCAGTACAGCTGCAAGGCAGCTCGTGTGATGGCCTTTGGTTTCAGTCTATTCCTTGATTATCTTAAAAGATAAGAAGTCATTATGCTTTGGAGAATTAATAATTATCAGCACTCAAAGCCTTCCTTGGATGTGATCAATTTAACTCCTTGACGTGGGTGGCTATAGTGGTCAAGGCAGGATGAAACAGGAAGTGGGGGTAGAAAAGCCCCCCCCGTACAGACAGATCCCCCCCCGGATACTCCCCAGCTCTCTGCCTAACTCTTGTGCTTCCAGCTGACATAATCTTTCTTGTGTTGCATCAATTTAGAGTCCGAGCCTCGGATCTCCTTTTAAGGGTTAAACTAGGGGTGATGACAGCAGAATCAGGTTGGTCCCTGGACCTCCATAAAGCAATGGGGTGGGGAAGGTGACTATTTAAAGGGGCTAGACCCATTTAAGCTATTTCTGCCCCAGTGGGTCTCAATGCCCAGAAGCTGAGAAAAAGGTGGCTAAACAAGAGATCGTCTGGGATGGAAAATGGCGGGTCGTTGACCACTCTCACACCCCCGGGCTGGACTGCAAGCTGTCCTCCCCCTGCTTCATAGGGAATTGGCAGACCCAGGACCGGGCCCCTGCACCTGTTACCTCTGGCGGCCCCCTAAATGCACCGAGTGCAGAGAGGTCTGACCTTCAAGTCTCCTTTGGACAAGTCCCTGCACGGAACACTATTTATGCAGCTACAAGCAAATTATTGTGCAGGCTGGTGTTAAATCTTCGGGTTCCAATTTCAGAAACACCCCCCCCCCCCGGCCTCTCCCTGTAGCTCACCGGCCTGGCAGCCCCGGTGGCAAGGAGGCCTTTCAGGAAGGCTTTTTGGCCGGCAGCGGCAAAAATACCAAGTTTACATTGCCCACAATCAACTAATAAATTTTTCACGCCTCCCCAAAACCCAAACGGGGGGTGCATTCATCTCTTCTGATTAGTCTGGCAAAATTTACCAAAGTTCACAAGGAGCCCACGGAGCTCGGCTTTCTTGACATTCAATAAGCAGCAAAAAAGGTCGACATTTTACTTGTATTAATTTTTTATCAAAGGCTGAAAAGCTCATTTTCATGGGAGATAATAAATGCCGTTGGAGAGCAGGTCTCACAAGATATACGGCGCCGGTCGATTCCACTGCATGAAAAATGGCAGGACTTCACGGCCCCCTTTCTTGTCTTCTGGGCCGACCTTATCTCCAAAATCCCGTAAATTATTGCTTTGTTTCATCAAGAGTTGTCTGGGACAATGTAATAGTTTGTGACACAGAGAATGCTGAGCAAGGGAAAAGCACAGCATGGAACAATCAACAGCCCCTTGGAGCTGCTATCCCTGGCAGAGCATCCCTCGGAACTGGGGCAGCATCCCGCTGATGCGAGGGCGGAGAGGGGGGTCCGTGACTGACCCGCTGTGCCCTGCACCCCACTCCTCCCAGATGCTTGTATAACCAGAAATTAACTCCAAACCAGAGCATGTGTAACTGCCAGTTCTTTCCGTTCATTTGAATCTTCCTTATTCCCACAATGGCCAGCGGGTGGCGCAGCGGGTTAAACCGCTGAACCATAAGCTGTCGATTGAAAGGTTGGCAGTTCGATTCCCGCGACGGGGTGAGCGCTCGTTGCTTGGCCAGCTCCTGCCAAACTAGCAGTTCCAAAGCATGTCAATGCGAGTAGATAAATAGGTACCGCTTGCAGGAAGGTAAACAGCGCTCCGTGTTCCAGCCGCATGCTAGGCCACATGACCACGGAGGCGTCTTCAGACAACGCTGGCTCTTCGGCTTTGAAATGGAGATGAGCACCACACCCTAGAGTCGGACACGACTGGACTTAAATTGTCAGGGGATACCTTTACCTTTACCTATTCCCACAAGTTACTGATGCGCACAGGAGCATATCGACAAGAAACATTGCAAAACACTCCCAATCTCGATGTGATCACACTCATGTGATTTTTTTTCTTGGGGGTGTGTGCAGTGTTTTCCTGATGCAAGATGAACACTCCTACACATTGGTAAAATACCACAGAAAGGAATACGGATGTCATTGTATGTGCAATTATACCAAGCTTTTTTTTTTTCTGGTGATGTTTGATCCATGCACAAATGTGCTCAAACACATCTGAAAAATTTGCACAGGAAGTTTCTTGATGCAATCAAGCATGCCATCACACCCAGATTGCTTTTTGGCCATGTTTTATCAATGCACATCGGTAAAGTGTGTCCCAGGAGAATGTCACGAACAAAAAGGCACAAAGGAGGTGGAAAGTGCATCTGCAGAGGCCTGTACAAAAACTGGAAATACAGAAGTGGGACAGTGGAGAATTCTTAACGCATGGCTCCCAACCTCTGAAACAAGATCAGGGAATTCAGAGGAGGAGCATCTCAGAAGCATCCCCAATGCTTAGGGTCAGGTCTGTGGATTCGTTGCCCTCTCTTCCAAAACCATTCAAGATATGCGACTTCAGATATTTCACAGATCTTTTCAAAATTCTTTTCGCTTTTACAGATGTTTTGCCACCCAAAGCAGACCGCCCAATCCACTGCCCATTTAGGCACGATCCTAACCTGCCATGCGGATGGACTGCCACACCTCGGCACCAGAGGCGCATCTCCTGGTCACATGGCAGAGTGGTGCAGCGAGTGGGTGCCCAGAGCCATTCAGCGCCAAGTGGCAACTGATGCTGGCATGCCCGTCGCCAGCAAGCAAGCTTGTCACTTGTACCATTCTGTAAGGTGGAGAGAAGGGACTCAGCAGGATGGGGCTCTTGGCTTGAGGGCCAGGGAATGAACAGGCGGGGCCACTTTTCACTGAGTGCGCCCACTGCTCCGCCTTGCCTAGCACTGCCTCTTCTGTCTCGCGGCAGCTCTCCAGGGCTATTCCCAGGCCCAGTACCTGAGATCCTTTTTGCCCTCTGCAAGGGAGCAAAGAGCCTTGCTGTACCAGTGGCTGATACAGAGTCCTCACCTGGAGGCTGAGCTGTCCCTCTCTCTGGCTCAGGCTTGTAATTCCTCCTCTTTCGAGAGGTGACTGTAAGTCCTGTCCCCCTCAGACTCTAGTTCTGGCTGTGAGCCCTCCTCAGAGGGGCCTGGGAGCTACCCCAGGAGCAGGGCATGAAAACGCTCCCCACCATCTTAACACGCCCGTCAAGTCTAGGGCCTCAGAGCTTGCCTGATTCACTATGCATTGCCCCAGCCTGAGCCCACACAGAATTTAATCTACTACACTCTGCCCGCGGTGGGTGGTGGGAGGTGTGTGTAATCCCCCCGCCCGCCCAGCAGCCTCTCATGTTTTATAGCCAACGGACAGAAAATGCTAACAAATAGTATCAATCCAATCAATACAGTTATTTCGGCGCTAGGACGAGCCCAGGCAGAATATGCCGGCATCGGCACTTTCCGCACAGAACCACCGCTCTTCCAGGCTCCGTGCTCAGGTGGCCAATCGATGCTCCGAGACGGTGCCGGCTCAGGCTGAAATGTGCCTGCCGCATCTTATTTCTCCAGGCTCCCACAGATGGGAAGCAATCGGGCAGTGCCAATCTCCCCGGAAGCGCTCTGGGGATGGAGGCAAATGAGGCGGGCTGGTCACTGGAAGAAAGCCACGGATGTCAAGGAGGAATCTACTGGTCAGCTAGGCAACTCCTCGGTCAGGGCCAGACACGACACACCACACTGTGTCTTGTCCCATTGTGTGAGTGGGGTGGAGGACATATAGTCTGCTAGCAGTTCACATGTTCCTAAGGCCAAGTCACAGAGGCGAGGACTACCAGCGTAGCTTAACGGAACCTCCATGTTTAGAGGCAGTCTATCTCTGAACACCAGGTGCTGGGGACAAACAACAAGGAATGGGCCATCCCCAAACTCCTTGCTTGGAAGCTTCCAGATTCCCCCATTTTGACTGTTTCTGAGAACAGGACGCTGGACTAGATGCTCTCTCCCCCCCCGGTCTGACCCAGCAAGGCACATCTTATAGGATGTTGCTCTGCGGCTAACGCTGAAATCTCCATACACTTCCCCCACAATTAGGAAATGCTGCTAGAGAAGCCAGGGGAGGGAATTGGAGCCCTGGCATTCTCAATGTACACGGAAAGACGACACGAGGAGCCGAGACGGCTTGTCATGTTTTAAGATCAAGCAGCGCATTTACATTTCGCTTCTTCCCTTGCTAACAAAACGCAAGTCATTGTGGCAGGTGGGGTACATATGTTGAGGGGGGTCTGCTATGCTGCATGGGGGGGCAACGGGTACGCACAGAGAAAGATTGCCCTCTGCCCTCCACATGGGGGCCCTGACAACGGATGCCACCCAGTCCAGGGGTAAAGGGCAGCTTTTGCCCCAACACAAGGGTGACCACAGTGCAGTGATTTATCGTCCCCTTTTTTGGTGTGCTGCTTCACCAGTATTCCTTTGTAAATTATATGCTTTATGCAACAAAGATGGATAACCGGCTCCTGTCTGTTCTAGAGCACGCATGCGTGCATGGATGCGCTTGTGTGTGGCTTGGGACAACTGCTCCCCCTCCCACTTCTTCCCTGGGGGAGTCCCTATGGCTTTAGGCTCTGCATGATATGCGACAGTTTAGCAGGACGAGCTTCCCCCTGCACCCCCATTCTGAGAAAAGCATCCCCTATTGAACTGTCGCCCACTCAAGTCATGGGACTGCTGTTGACGGGGAAGCACAGAAAGTGGCAATCCAGGTTCCGTCCTCCCTGTCTCTTTCACTAAAACACTTCATTTGTTCAGGCAGCTCTTTGCCTGCGGGGTCTCAAGGGAAGGAAGAAGTCACCGGAGCACGCGAGCCACTGCTGAAAAAGAGGGGGGCGGAGGCTGCAGCTGGAGGCTGCGAACGCGTCTCGGGGGTAGCAGCAGCAGGTAGGCAGAGAAGTGAAGGGAGCCTATGAAATGCTCTCAAGCAACAGCTGCTGGAGTAGAGCGCCTTCTTCCAGGAGAAGAGTGCCTCACCCCCCCCCCAGTATCCAGTGGTGGCGGTGGGGAGGCAGTGCAGAGGGGCCTCCCTCTGCCAAAGACGGGCTGCATTCTGGACCGACAACACACTCCCTCATTGCAGGTTCCCCAGTCCAAATCCAGTGGAGCAAAATGCAGCAGTGCTTTTGGGCGCGACGAACACCAAGACTGCGCCAAGGAACTTCTGCTGGCAGCCCCATCGAGCAGCTGGAAGAAACACGCAAGTGTTGCCTAAGCATCAATGGCAAATCCTTGGCGGCAACTGATCATGTGCCACTGAGTTCTCCTCCGGCCCGCCAATGGCAGTAGATCAAAGAGGCCATGCTTCCTCCCGCCTCCAAGCCAAACCGTGCTTCCCTCTGACTCAGGAAAGAACTGGTGCTGCTTTGCTTTCAGAGTCGGAGATAAACACGATGTTAACACACACAAAAAGTATCATTAAAAATGAGTCCCCCAGGAGTGCGGGCGGCTGTTCCCTCAGCCCTCCGATTCATCAATTTTCGCCAATACGCTGCCTGCAGTTTTTCAAGTCACACGAAATTCACCAAGAGGACTTTCATAAGTAATAGCCAACGATAGATCAACATCCCGAAGATGCTCGGGTAATGTAAACAAGGATTATTGCCATGCCACATTTAATTACTGGCAACTGTAAAGGAAATCACCCCATTCCGAAAAGCATTCAGATCACAGGGTGTCAGGAAGTTCCACCTTGTGGACTTGGAACGAAGTACAAGTGGCAGTTATTTGTCTTCCTTGGCCTCACGGGGTCCACTTCCCAGCATCCCCTGCAAGAGGAAGCAGGAAGGGGCAGCGGCTGCCTGGTGCAACAAGGCCTGACCTCTCCCTCCAACTCATGCTATAGTGGCAGCAGTAATACTGGCACAGAAAGGGAGGGACGCCTCTTGCAGAGTCACACGCCGCCTCTCCTGTCTCTTGGTCATGCTGAGCCTGTCCGGGATTGCATGCACCCAGAAGACAGGAGGAGGCAGCTGGCCTGACCTGGGGACAAACTGGCATCGCCATGCCTGAGAGTGCCTGCCATTCTTATAAAGGTGAAAAACAGATGGGGCCTGACCCCACACAAATTGAAAGCAAGAAACTACCAGGAGACAAGACTATGCAGATAAATGTTTGCAGTTGAGAGGTTAAAGGTCTGAAGCTTCTGTTAGGTTCAGCCATATTTAATTGATTTCACCTGGAACTGTCTTGTTATGAAATGACAAGGAGTAAGAGGCTGTGATTAAAAGTATTAGTGGATGGTCTGATTTCTTAAATGCATCATACTGGCTAACCAGCTATTGTACCGAGGACCGGTAGGCAGCTCACAAAATCACAAAAGTTAAGTTAATGGGCAACTTCCCCAAGAGAATGGGAGGCTGAGTTCAAGTCACGTCACCTGAGAGGTGCCCTGTGCCCCACTCCCTCTCTCCAGGGGTCAGTGAGAGAACAGAGCAAGAGCTATGGGCTGGCAGTTTCTGGAGCTAACTGGGACAGAGCCAGATTCGCCCTGAGACAGACCAGAGCGGGGAAGCTGAGAAGAGCCAAGGAGTTAAGGGGCCAGAAAGCTGCCAGCCAGGGGTGTAACCAGCTGTTGGTTGCAAGGAGTGCATGGCCACCTACTCTCCATTCAATGCTCAGCCTGCACATCTGTAAACAATGCAAATATCACTAACAGCCCAATCCTAACCAACATTCCAGCACTGGTGCAGCGGTGCCAACGCGGCGTGTACAGCATCCTGGGAGGGGGGGCAGTCACGGAGGCCTCCTCAAAGTAAGGGAATGTTTGTTCCCTTACCTTGGGGCTGCATTGCGGTTGCATCAGTGCAGGAAAGTTGGATAGGATTGGGCTGTAAGACACTGTCAGCCTCCAGCGATCTCTCCTCCCAAGCAGCCTTAGTAGCTGTAAATTTGGAAGTGCAGGATCTCATCATGACACACACACACATACAGACACAGACACACAACTGGTAGCCATGCGTCACTAAGACAAAAAATCAACTGTAAATTTCTTCATTAAAGTATTTTCTCCTCTTGCCATTTATTTCTGGCATGAAACTCATTACTATTCATTGAAAGATGTAGCTCATTTCATCCCCTATTCTTAGAGTAGGTTGCAACAGTTTAAAATAAATGTATAAGAATTGAACGGTGGGACAAAAAAAAAACCAACTAAATATAAAAGGTATATTAGAGTCCAATCCTATGTACGTTCTACTTGGAAGGACATTTGACTGACTCCCCCCTCCCCGTGTTTCCTGAGATTCCTTATGCAAAAAATGAAGTGAACAAGCTCCCTTACCCTCCTGGGGGGGGGCACAACTGCATGCTCGAATCTTATATTCTCCCCTCCTTCCTCCTCCTCTCTTCAATCCATCTGCACCTGGGTGCAGGGCAGATTGGAGCTTAAGCCCCTAGGCAAATTTCTCAGTTTGCCTCCTGCTGACCCTGGAGCTTTGTCTCAGTTGAGGTCCTGTGAAAAAAAGTTTCAAAGGCCACACCTGAGGATTCCTACTGAAGACGCTGCTGCTTGTGCTGCAGGAGATGTCCCGGCACTAAGCTCCAGCCTGCTTACCCTTGATAACAACCTCACACACACCCCCGCCCGAAAGTCAGAACCCAGCTAATGCCAGGCCCCTGGAAGTGTTCACTGCTCAAGAAAGTGGGGCGTGAGCACATCACAGTACACTATTCACTATTCACACCTGTTGTTAGCAGCCTTAAGTCTTTGAACGGCACTGCAAATCCCTCAGCTCTCTGTGGAGCAGAAGCAACTTCTCGACTTCTGGGAGACAGATGCCCAGAAGAGCTACACCACTTGAAAGAGCGATGCATAACATACTTCAGACCCGTGGATCTCTTGGCTCTTGAACGGGGAGCATGATCTGCAAGTCCTGCTTAATACACCCAGCGTCCTGAGCAGCCAATGGCGCAAGCACATCTGCTCTGCCATAAAGGGCTATCTCTGTTTGCGGAGAAGTGTCCTGCGTGGTTCAGAGGCTCTGAATACCAGGGGTCAAAACCAACCCGTGGGGTGGGGTGGGGTGGGGCTGGTCTACCTTCACGTCATGCTTACGAGCTTCCAGAGGCATCCGACCGTTGCTGTCCAAGGAGAGCACCAGACGACACAGACTCCTGTTCCTGACCCAGCAACACACCGCAGAACTGCATCCCGTGTCTTTAAGCAACAGAGGCAACAGAGAGGAGCACCTGTCCTTGTGATCTTCACGGAAGCCAGCAGTGCCTCTGAACAGGCATCTTCTGCAGAGCGACGGCACGGGTAGTGCTTAATTCTGGGCACGCAGGCAGCGCCGAGTGCTCAGCCCCCTCCTTGCATTTGTGCTTAGCTTGCAAGTAGCGCCTGTGGGAATTTTCCGCACACAGCCTACTGGAGAATATGTACACAGCCTGCTTAGTCCAAATATTGGCACTTCCTTGTGCCTATATCGTCTAACGTCTAAAGTTTCTTGCTGGTCGTGGACCTGCCAGAATCGTAACACACAAATCCATTCTGTGCCGAGTTCCTTGGGAGCAGCGAGGGGGAATTTCCAGGCAATCATCAGTCTCACACGCATGTCACTGGGGAGGTGGATGCCAACTTGGGGCGCTCAGGGTATGTGTGTCCGCTTATTCATTCCATTACCAAGGGTGCCACCGTTCACTGAGAGAGACAAACCTTTTCAGTTCCTTTCAGAAACACTGCCACTGATTCCTGGAAATGGGAAGATTTCACTTGTTCCCTGCTAAGCGCTAGCCTGACATCTGCCTCCAGCCCTGTCTTCAGCTTAGAAGATAGATTAGTTAGTTTCCTACACATGTATTCAAAACTTATGAAGTCTATCATGACTTGAACCTCCTCCAATAAAACTTGTTCCATCTGCTTGTCATGGCAGAGCAAGCAAAATGTTGATGCTTATTAGGGGGAAACTGTTTGGAACCATCTAACAGCATTCAGTATTAGATCGGAACACAGAGACATAAGTTCCAATCCCAGTCGAGTCACGAGTGGCTCAGTTGGCCTTTGGGAAGCCACTCATCAACTCTCAGAAACCTCAGAGATGGGGATATTCACAACCTCTCTCACTGCACTGCTATATGAGTCAGGCAAGAAAATTTACACTGATTCAAAGTGACGTCCAAAGTACGAAAAGAGGAGGGAATTCTCCACTTAGATATACGTGTCACAGCCGAGCAGTTTTGCTGGAGTGGAAATTTTCTCCCCTTTGGCTACTGCTTCGTATACTTCCTTCCTGCACTGAGCATGCAGGTAGTTCTGCCCAATCAGGGATCACGCAGTGAATGGGATGACCTCGCAGAGTCGGATTTGGCCATGAGCAAATTTGCAAAGGGTGCAAAGATATATCACTGAACAGGGGAGAATTTCTGCAGCGCTGATAGACCATTTAAAGGAAAAACTGCGAGTCATCACGGTTCTGCCTTGAGAGTTAATTGCAAAGAAGCTTAGTGGGAGCACGACTGTTGCTCTCAGGTTGTCTTCAGACTTCTTCGTAAGCCGCCTTGGGGTTCCCTTGAGGACTGAAACTGCGAGCTGCCCAATGTCATCAACACACGCTGCTAAGGGTCCCGTAAGGAAGCGAGGCTCGCAAACAGTACGCGAGGGGTGCGCAGTGCACGATCCTGATCTTTGCATATTTCAAATTATAGGTTTTCCTGTCCGTGACATCGGTGGCGGGAGCCAGCACTGGGCAGCTGGCGTGGATCAGAGCCATAAAACAATGACAAGTCGCCTGGCCGAGTTCTGGACGCGCTACAGTACATTACGGGGAATGAGCAATTATAAGGTTTTATGCGGCAGAATAAAGCAAATAATGTGGCGCTCCAGCGTTCCCCCGGCAGCTCCAGGCAACCATTCCAAAAGCACATCCATTTTGCTATAAAGGACCAGATTTGTGCCATGTCGGGAAGCCTTTTCTGTGCCTAATTGGCAGAAAGCAGACGTGCCTGGGAGCCGTGGCGATTCCCTGGGAACAGCGCTTGTTGTTCTGCAGTTGTTAGCGGGCTTCCTCCAAACTTTTGATAGATTCACATGTGAAACTGCAATTAACACCTCTCACAGGTCGCCCCACAAGATTAATTTCCCGAACACAGATTAATGGAAACGCGCACAAAAATATTTTCTCTATTAATCTCAATCAGGAGCAGATTACAGCTGTGGGTGGCCAATGAAGATGTCGCCTCATCCAGGCAGCGCAGGTCACCGCAAGGCGCCACAGCGCAGCCTCTGCAAAGCCCCTCTGGCAGGCGGGGGTCTGCTCCTTGCCTTTGCCATTGCAATTATTAAATGCATCTATCACGTGTGTTTCCACTCAAAAGACACAAAGGCTAGTACAATAAATAAATGGAAACTACAAAAATAACAGAAGCACTTCCCTTTGCTGTTAATGTCAATTAACACTAATTTATAGAATGGACAGGGACATGTATTGCATTTATTTTTCCTTTATCTCTGCACTTATGTGTCACCTTTCCACCTCTTAAGAGGCCTTCAAGGCGGCTCACATCTGAGGTGTGTGAGGGAAGGGGCTCCGGACCCCAACCCAGGACGGAGCCTAAGCCAGCCAGCCAGGAGACCCCAAAAGCGGAGACCCCGGAGCCAGCTTCCAGTGAGCCGGCTCCAGGGCCTTGTGAGGAACCGGCTCTACCAACATCTCTCAACACTGGAACTTCAGCATTCAGTCAATGAAAACGACTGGCAAGAGATAAAGGGTAGACAAAGGAGGGACTTCTTCCTGCAGAGCATCATTAGTTTGCAGAATTCCTGCAAGGTGTGGTAATGGCCACTAGCTTGGGGGTCTTTAAAAGGGGACGGGCCAAATTCGTGCCATGACGGCTGTATGATACCTCCAAGGCCAGTGGCAGCAGGCATTGAACACTAGTTGCTGGGGTTCAAGGGCAGGAAGGGGGTCTTGCCTTTCTCTGCTACTTATGGGCCTCCCAAGGCTTCTGGTTGGCTACCGCAGGAAAGAAGATGCTGGGCCAGGCAGGCCCCTTTAGCCTGAGCTGGTACCTTTGCAAAGGAGGGCAGACAGAAGGACAGCTCCCCTCAAATCTCTCCCCTCTCCAGGCAAGGAGGCAACGCCCTGCTGGGGTTCGAAGACTTCACTCCTCTGGGCCTTGTTGGAGGGAGCAGCTCACTTGGAGCTCTCCAAGGTACTGAACTCCCAACCAGCCTCGCTGGCTCCTTTTGGAGGGCAGAAGAGGACAAAGGCGGCTCTTCCTAACTCCCAGATTTCAGCATCTATCCCAAAGTTGCATCAAATATATGCACCACAGGGTGAGACTGAAGAGAAAATGCACTTTCCTCATTTCTGTAGAAACACACTTTACAGTTAGTCTGGCACCAACGAAGACCTGAGAACACCTCATTGGATGACAGGACATAAGAACATAAGAAGAGCCCTGCTGGATCAGGCCAAAGGCCCATCTAGTCCAGCTTCCTGTATCACACAGTGGCCCCACCAGATGCCTCAGGGAGGATTAGGATGCCATCCAGGAAGTCTTGCAGGAATCGGGTTCTGGCAGGTAAAAAAAGAGGCTTTTGGTCCCCATCCCTCCCCCCACACACACCGATTTTGATAGCTTCTGTCATCTGCCAGGCCCCCAAACCTTGTCAGGCCTTTAAAGTGATCATGTTGCAGTCTTTTCGGTGAGGTGGGGCATGGGGGCCTCCAATGTTTTTCCTCCAGCCACTGGGAGCATGCTGGGCTCCTCTGCGTTTCTTCTACAGCCCTTCTTATCAACCTGCTATTCCACAGGCCTCAAAAGCCTTGCCTTGACATGGCTGCAGTAGTTCTTCCTTGTGTGGGAAATGGGGGGGATTGAGTGCCTCTTCCCCCATACTGTATCTGTCACTCTTCCCTCTACCACAGGGCCAGCAAGTGCATTGGGACTTCAATCCACCCACTGCTTCGTCTCCACTCCATTTATGCTCTGCTTTCATCTCTGAGGTGCCCCCACCTCCCCCCCAGGCAGTTTCCTTCTTGGTATAGGAGACTGCCAGGACTTCAGACTACACACATCTTCCATGGACTCTCTTTTCCACTCAGATTTAGCAATCCTCCACCTGGATGCTGTTCCCTGCCTTCTGCTCACCACCAGCCCAGCCCAGCCCAGCCCAGCCCAGCACTGATCCCAGCCCAGCCCAGCCCAGCCCAGCCCAGCCATACACACACACACACACACACACACACACACACACACACACACACACACACACACACACACACACACACACACACTGTTGGAGTCCCCAGAAGAAACCGCCATTTGAAACCGACCCCCCCCCAGAAGAAACCGCCAGGCAAGGGTGCCATCACGAACACACACGAGGCTTCCGCTTGCAGAGCCTCAATGTTTTCGGGAAGAATTTTCTGCTCCACCCGAATTTCTGGCATTGGCCTGAAAACCAAAATGGCAACGACTGACTGCAGTCCCGTTTCCCACCCTGGGTTGTAGCACCCAAGTCGGAAGAAGCACAGTGTGAAGGAGACAGCGATCCAACTGGCACTGGCCACGAAAGCAATTCAGACCCTGCGCTCTTCTTCTTCAAGGGATGTCAAGAATGAAGTATGGAGCACTTTCTTAAAAATGACTGAAATTACTGTCATGAGGTCACTGGCTCTGCCCCTCGCGAATGCTTATTGATTGCGCAGACAGCACGAAATGTGAGAGATCTCTTTTTAAGCAGGCCTGTCCCCTTTATCCCGATGAAGAGAGCAAGATAAACTCCTTGGCAAACTAATTCTACAGTGCCAGAGCATATATCACCAATTCTCAATAAAAAGAAAGTGAGGACGGGGAAGGGGAAGGCTGAATTAAAAAGAGGAAGAAAAGGAGCAGAAAAAATCCAGAATAAATTTCCTTTCTGAATAACATAGAGCAGCACACTAACAAATGTGTCTCCAAGAAGCATTTTGTTATGTTCTCGACATTTTCGTATAAGTCACACGGAATCTATGTTTCGATGACGTTAAGGAGTTTGCAACCTTCGCGGGATTTTTATTTATTGTACCACAAGCCTGGTCATTGAAATACAACTGAATGTCATAAAAATAGTGACTAATCGGTCAGACGGTCACCGGCCTGGGCCCAGGAGAGTGTATTTTAAAATCGTCAGAGTCAAAATATACATACAAGTCACTGCCACAAGGCTCCCCTTGTCTTAACTTCTATTTTCCCCAGGTACTAAAAGGAAAACAAATGACTGGATCGCCCTTTTTCTCTTGGATACCCCATCAGCATATATGGGGCGGGACAATGTGCCCCACTGTGCATCACCTTCCAAATTGCAGGCTCTCTCTTTTGCAGGGAACACAGCAACTCTCTGGTTAACGGGATGCTTCAAAGCACCTTGTCCCTTCCGGGGAGATGACAAATCATTTCAGCCCAGCTGAGCAGCCTCTTTAGCCACTCACTGCCCCCTTCCCCCTCCCCCCAGTTGCAGAAACCAATCTGGCTTCCACAAGAAAAGGTCCTTTTCACTCAACGCCATCTGTACAGATTTGATTCAATGGGGAAGCAGCACCCCACTGACCCAGCTAATCTCTGCTGCAAGACACACACACTCTCACTTGGCTTTTGAGAGACTTTTTAACAGAATGACGAAAGCTATCCCTTTTGCCAAGTAAAGAAAACAGACAGGTTCTTAAAGGTCTCTGTTCCTTCCACCTCTGGAATGGTGATATCCCCCCCCCCCAAACACACAGACACACTGGGTTGGCGTCTTCTTGCCTTCTAAGTAGGTCTGGAGCTGGTCAGAGCCTGGTTGGGAGACCCCCTGGAAACCAGTCTTGCTGGCCCCCAGTCACCGGGCAGCGTACGCTGCCTTGGTTCTATGACTCACCCATCTTTTCAGAAATTAAATCACTGACCAGCAAGACACGCCAATTTGCAGCCCGTTGGCTTACCAGATGGGGCAGCAGTGCAGGAATTGGGGGCTCCAGGTTTGTGTTCCAGCAGTTCTTGGGAACAGACAAGCTGATAGGGAAGGCAGAAAGCCTTAAAACCAGTGACCTAAAAACGCACAATGCTTCTGAAGTGGTGTCGGTTCACACATTCGGCTATCTCACGTGCCGAGTAATCAAACAATGACGACGAATCAAGTCATGGCATGCGTGTATGAACCGGTTCAAAGAGCACTGCTCTTCCACAGCCTGCTCAGTCCTACCCATCTTCATACATTTTATTCCAGCTCAACCATTAAATTAGCTGAGAACTTACAGTTATGCTAAAAGAAAGGGGGGGGACTGTATTTTATGCTGATCATTAATTAAGGCAGTTAATTCACACTGAGATTTGTTACATTGGAGGCCACTGAAATTGCTTCTATCAATTCTTTTGCTTTGTGTCGACTCACTCCTTATGAAATATTGAAAACTGGTTTACAAATTAGGAGCGCAGCACAGGCACAAATCCTCACCTTCCAGAAACCTTGATATTGCAACAACTGGAAGGTCAACCATGTGGATTCAAAGGAGCCAACCCTCTCTTGGCTACACATTCTCTGGCCGGCCTTGAGTGTGCTGCCAGCCTCATCTGGCAAACTGGAGCAATGGCAGCCTGATTCTAACGTCTCCAGAGTCTGCGCACTTCTGGGGCGTTGGATCCAACTCTGCTCTGGGAAGAAGCGAGAGGCAAAATCAGGTGGGATTGCTGGATCACAGCAGCTCCCACGGCACAGTCACATGTCCCGAGTGGTGGTGGTGGTTGCTGGCACTGATTTGGGAAGTCTTGTACAATCCGGCCATCCCCCATGTGATTCCATTACTCAAATGCCACTGAATGGCTTGGGAAACAACAGCAACCATTTCGCCCTGGTTACTCACGAGCTAGGAGTATGTGCAGCTACTCTGCTGAGAAACTTTACTCATCTCTTCCAAACTCTTTCTTTTGCTTCCTTCAATATTCCACAGATTTCTCTCTGCCTTGCTTATTTGTTTGTTGGCAATCCCAGTCCTCCAAGCTTTTCTGGAAAGGTTGTGCCCACAGCATGAGGGGAGTTTTCCCACCAGCCACAGGTTCCCGACAGGGACATCCAACAAAATGAGTGCTGGAAAGGGGCTCGAGGACTGGCTGGGTGGGGGGCAAGGAGAATGGGACTGGACCCAGCTGCATCTCCAATGGGAGGCATGGCACGTCCAGATCAACCCAGACTGGCTTGGGTTAAGCCAAACTATTTCTCCGTTTCGGGGAGAAAGCTCACCCTACTCCGAGCCCATTTGATATGAGGCCGGGGGAACTCGCTCATCACTAGATGACATATCTATAACACAGTTGGCCCAGCAAGCTGCATTAATGGATGCTATTCAGACCTCCTTCCTCCTGAGGAGTCTGAAAACTAAATGTAAACCATGGGTGAGATGAGAGAGAGGAGGAGAAGGAGGAATATAGGAGTAAATGCCGAGTCAGGCCTCCGATCCGGCCAGGTCAGTACTGTCAACAGACTGGCAGGAGCTCTCCAGGGTTTTTTTCCCCAGCCTTACTTGCATTGCTTCCAGGGACTGAACATGGGACCTTCTGCATTCAAGACACGTATTCTGGGGTTAAGCCAAACGCTTCATGGGGAAGTGATCTGTGAAGGAGCTCCAGGCGGAGGAAGCTGTGTTAGAGAAGAGGTCTTCGAAGAGAGCAGGAGACTAGACTGTGAACCGTCCCCCTTCAGTGCCTTAGCCAACAACCAATCCTGCCATCCATCACTATATATTCACCAAGATAATAAAACTCTGTGCAAAAGACAAGAACTGTGGCTTTCTGGTACTTGGGGCACCTTGAATAGTAACTACAAGGGAGCGGGAAACTACAGATGGGGGTCCCCTGCTCCTTAGCCCTGCCTAAATTCACACCAGGGAAGAGCACTCTCTGAGACACCCAAGAAAGAAAGGAAGGATGCCCAACTCTGCCTTGGAGGCCAGACGCTCAAGGGGGGAATCCTTGGGGCTGCAACTTCACCTACCTTGCCAGGCTACCTTTCCCCCACAATCTCCCAGCTGAAAAGGCACAGAGGTTTCCGCAAGGAATTCCACACTAAGGTAACAAGAGTGAATTCATACATGAATGACATCTCTCTCTCTCTCTCTCCCCCCCCCCCCCTCTGCATGCTCATCCCCAGAACTGAGTCAATTGTTTCTCCAAAATAAATGCTAAAATAGAGTCACCAGCCTTTTATTGGGCAGGTGTAACCAAGCTGTTAAAAAAATTAAGCACCTGCCCAACCCACATGACACTGAGGATGGAGGTGGACAACTGATTTCACAGGCAAGCAGAGAAGACTGGCAGTTGTCTCCGTCCCCCTCGCGGGCGCCTTGGAAGAGGGCGTGTTCTCCGGCTGAGGCGAACTTCATCGCTCCAAAGTCATCGATCCTAATGAGCAGGTTTCATCAGTTCCCTGAGGAGCTTCCTGCTCGCCTATCCAAAAGCACCCAAACAGCGAGCACTTGTGCTCCAATTCCCTTGACTCCCCTTTCGGACGCTGGCCTATGACATGTGTGTCAAGTCGAAATTTAAAAGTAGTACAGAGGTAGATGCTCCTCACCGGCTTGGCAAGCTGGGCCTCCCCTCGGCCGCTTTTCTCCAAAGGAACAGCTCTGCCCAAGGGGCATCTGTGAGATCTCACTTATTTCTGCTGCGCACAAACACTTCTCTCAGTGAGAAGCACATTGAGGGGGGAGAATTTGCTTGAGAATTCCCTCAGTTCTACAAAAAAAAAAAAATTGGCACAATCTCTGTGCCAAAAGGGACTCGTCCTGAATTGGAGATTCCACTGAACAAAAGGCACATGTAAGGCTGATCTCCACCATACTAATTTCGGCGCGTCCCGGGCGTGTGCGGAGTGCGCGGAGCTGTGTGGCTTCCATTTTATCTGATTGCATCGGAATGCGGGAGAGCCGTGCTCTCCCGAGTTCCGTTGCGATCAGCCATGGACCATGCTCATGATTTGAGAGGGCGGGATGCGGAGCTAATGGTTTGACCAATGGGATGAGAGGGGTTTTTCAGCCAATCGGAGCGCACTTGTATTTCAGCCAATCACCGTTGAGATTTATTAGAAGGCAGGACAATCAGGAGGGACTATTTGCATTGAAGAAACTGGTGGAGCCCACGGCAGCGTTTCGGGCGGGGCATCCTGTCCCCTACGCTCGCGCACCTCCAGACGCAAGCGCAACGCAACCGGAGCTGGTAGAGATCAGCCTTTAGACTAAAATGAACTTGCTGGGGTCTCTGCTGCTAGCTGTGCTGAAGCTACGTTTGGGCTACTGGGTGGGGTTCTGGTCACCACCTCTCAAAAAAAATGTGGTCGAACTGGGGAAGATGCTGCAAAGCAAAACGACAAGAGAATTGGATCACCTCCTTTCAACGAGAGTTGAGGGGTTTTGGTTTAGAAAGGTAAGGCTGGGGGTATAACGGAGACGTACAAACGTATACAAGGTGTGGAGAGTTAGGACAGAGGGATGTCTTTCTCCCTCTCCTGTAATACAGAACCAGAACTTGGGGCGCGGGAGAAGCATGTGTGTCAGGATTTGAATCCTGAGCTCTCACATTGGTATGAAACAAGAGGGCAGATAACAGAGCCACATAATGGGGTTATTACATCCACAGGCTAGAAGCAACGGATGCGTCTATGCCAAGTTAGTTAGCAGCTAATAAAAAAGAGGGGAGAGCAATAAATGCTACCTCAAATGTTAATTCAATTCACTGTTCTTTGAAGAAAGTGGAAAGGAAGGAAGGAAATTCTGCAGCAGCTATTTAAACCTCAGCTGTCTTTTTAATGGAGGGGGGGCTAATTTACTTTGGCCATAGTTGCTATTTTTCAGGCACAGGCGGCCCCAAGTGAAAGAGCTGCAGCCTCTCAAGTTCACCCAGCTGGCCCCTTGGAGCGGCTCCGTTCCATGCGCTCCCTCTTCCTGTCGCTCAAAGGAAGCGGCGGAGGCGACAGTTTCCTGTATCAGCAGGAGCAGAAACTTCAATCTAGCTCAGAATAGATCTCTCTCTCTCTCTCTCTCTCTCTCTCTCTCTCTCCCCCTCTCCCTCTCTCTGCCTCTTTCCAAGAACACAGCCTCAAATTAGTAAGGCCCCACGTTTCAGACAACCTGTCAGAGGCCTCCAAACTTGCTGGGCAACCCACGCTGCAGTGGCTCTTCCCCAATCCCTTCCTCTCACCTTCCTGGCAATGAGAAAAATTGCCTGGAGCACATGCAAAGCATCTCACAGTCGTCCCCCCCCCCCGCCTCCTCAGCCAGATTCCAGGCTGCAGACAGAGATTTCAAAGGGTAATTCAGAAAGACGAGTTGATGCCCACGGTTTATGCATTGCGATGATTATGCAAGGGGTTATACCAGACCATTACCATGCAAGGGGTTACCATTAAGAAAGATGGAAAAAAAACTAAGACCCTTTTCTGGGCTGGCTCACGTGGTCTGCTTCATGTACAGAATCTGCAAAGTCAACAAAGCGTTTGACCACATGCAGGGCAAGACCTTAGGAAAGTGTCTTCTACGGAATCAGACCACAGATCCATCCAGGGTTGGGACTGAGGCAGTCCTCTAAGGGGGCAGACTGATGGGTGTGTGTGTGCCTGCCTCCTTCCTCTCCCTAGTTCCACAAAGGGAGAGCAGAATGGAGTGGAAGTATAGAGGAGAGGAGGGTGGTGGGCTAGAGTGTCGCCACCAATGGCATTGGGTATGTTTCCTCAGGCGCTGGGAGGTCTTGGAATGGCCCCAGGTCCAGCTTGCACTGTCTCTGTCTCATCTCTGAGGTTCTCCAGATCTCAGGCAGAAATTCCTTCCCAGGTCTGCTGAGATCCGGTCAGTGGAGACACCTGGAGCTGAACCTGGGATCTGTAGCGCACAACAGCTGAGCTCCACCACCTCTTCCTTTTCTGTTTAGGGAGTGGAAACAGGAACAGCGGAAGCAAATGGGCAGGCAGAAGTGGGAAGACCCCACCAATTTGCTGCCTGATGCAAACACCTCAATTTGCCTCATGGATGAGCCGGCTCTGGCCCCATACATGCCATTTGCCCTGGGTTAAAAAAATAAAATCTCCACTGGAACCAGTCAAAGCTTTCTAAATAGTACATAGGAGGGTACTGATCCAGGTGAGGGCAGGGCTAAAGCTTCCCTACCCCACTGCAGGTGGGGAGCTCCCATGCGTGCTACTTACAGAAAGCAACATCAAACACGCCAGGGCCAGTGAGGTGAGTCTAGTCGCTTCTGGCTTGGCCCATCAGTTCTCTCTTCTCACAAGGAAGCTGCTGCTGCTGCTGCTGCTGCTGCTGCTGCTGCTGCTGCTGCTGCTGCTGCTGCTGCTGCTGCTGCAAAAGACTGCAGGTCCCAACCTCGAAAAAGTGGGGTGTGCCAGACACCACCGTCAGCCAAAGGTGACAGCAGGCTAACCTGGTCCTGGAGGGGAATGTTCTCCAGCTAGAGATCCCGCAGCCTGTCATGCAGCAGGGTGCGCAGGGTAAGAAGGGAGCGCAGAACCTCAGCAGATCAGACCAAGCTCAAGTTCAACGTCCTGCTTCCCAAAGTGGCCCCCCAGCAGAGCACCCCCCTGTGCTGCTTCTCGCCCTCCCTCCAGCAACAGGAAAGCAGTGGCAGACTGCCCCTGAACATGGAGGGTCTTCTTTGGCCATCATGCAGCCCAGAAGTCGTGAATGGTGTTTCTGCCAGATCAAGCAGAGGGGCAGCAGTTAAAACACCCTTGTCTTCTCCTCTGCCTGAAGGAGGCCTCGAGGCCTGTGCACCCAGACCTGGGCATCTCCCTAGACCAGGCCCTGAAGCCCCAAACTCCCTGACGAAGGCCAAAGGAAGTACTTCACCTGTCAGCCTGAGAGCCTCTGCACGGCTCCATGTGGGGAAACCAATTCAACCCAGGCTGAGTTCAAGCCCTGTTGCTCTCCCCTCCCTCCCCCCAGGCACTAATACTGTGGACAGCTCTCTGCACCAAAGCAAATCTCTTCCCTCGCTATAAAAAAGGTTAAAAATAATGGCCATGTTGAGTGAAATGCCCTACTTTCCAGGCCGTTTGTAAGAATAGTTAAGAGATTAGTGAGGAGCAGAAGATGGATACCTGTACATATTCTGGTCCTAGTCATGCCTTCCGCATCCGTTCATTGTCAAAGGTCTGCTCAGGCATATAGAATGAGACGGCTTTTGCCAAGGACGGAGCGCCACTCTCGGCATCCTCTCCATCACATCATGGAGAAGGACTGCAATCAGAGAGGGGCTTGGCACATCCCGCCTGCGCAGGACTGGAGAGTCGTCTCTCCCCTTCCTCCAGACTGGGACAGGTGACTACAAACACTCTGCGGCTGTGGGGAGGGAACCCAACGTAACGTCACAACATGGAGCAGGTGATCCTACACAGTTATGGGGGAGAACTCAACACAAGAACCCCATTTTAGGTCCTGTTGCCAGGTGAAAGGTGTTGTTCTACTATTACGTGGGCAAAGGCATTCCTGTTTTCAGCCCCAAATATGTCACTTGCACAGCGAGCACAAACTTATCCTTAAAAGACTTGCAGGGGGGAGGAGTTGTAAAGTACTGTACATTCCTTCCCTGCCCACAGCTCTAGATTCAGCTGAGCGGAGTGGATTTCCCCCAGCCCCACTCTCGCCCTTCCTCCAGTTCCCTCTGCCCCACGTTCATCACCTCTTGGATCAGCTAGGAGAATTCCCCAAATTAATTCTCGAACTGAAACATGCGCAGGTGTGCCACCGCTTACGGTTTGTTCCGTTCCCTAGCACATTCCCCCCCTTTATGTTTCATCCCCTGCACATCTGCCTTGAGAAAACTCTGCAGAACAAGAACCTCAACGTGATCAGGCGGATGATAGCACACGGATACATTCTGGGTAGCGCTTAAGCAGGGCGCATAAGAACAATCTGGAGGACAAGCATGTCCACATTAAGAGTGTAGTGCACCAGGATGGTGTAGTGGTTTGGGAGTCGGACTTAGACCTGGAAGATCCAGGTTCAAATCCCCGCTCAGCCACGAAGCTTCCTGGGTGACCTTGGGCCAGTCACTATCTCTCAGCCCCACCTACCTCACAGGGTTGTTGTGAGGACAAAAAGGAGGGGAGGAAATATGTACACCACTCTGAGCTCCTTGGAGGAAGGGCGGTATAAAAATGTGAAAAATAAATAAATAAATAAAGAGTGCTTCTTTGGGCAGTGTTTTACTAATGCACATGTTCGTACTTGCAACACACCCTTCAATTCACAAATAAGAGACAGGACAGTGGAGAACTACTGTACTGGTTCCACTTTGGAAACCGGACCAGGCAATCTGGAATTCCAAAAGCTGGGGAGAAGGTGGGAAGCACCCCCAGCTTCAACCATCAGCATCACCCGTTTAGTCAGGAGAGGACACCCACCACCACCCTTAAGGCCTTCATCTGTGGAATTCCTTGCCACAGGATGTGGTGATGGCACCTGGCCTAGTTGCCTTTAAAAGGGGTTTGGATAGATTCATGGAGGAAAAGACCATCACAGGTTACAAGCCATAAGCAACCTCCTGGCTTTAGAAGTAGGCTTTCTCTGTGCCAGGTGCAAGGGAGTGACAACAGGAAACAGGTTATCTGTGCCAGGTGCAAGGGAGTGACAACAGGAAACAGGTAATCTTGTTGGCTGTGTGCTCTCGGAGGCATCTGGTGGGGATACAGGAAGCTGGACTAGATGGGCCTTTGGCCTGATCTAGCAGGGCTCTTCTTATGTTCTTATGAGGTCGCTGTCACTCAGAGCAGACAATCCTGGGTCTGGCGGGATAATGGTTTGACTCATTCTCGTGCAGCACAATCCTGCCTCTAAGTCCTGCCCTCCCCATCCACCGTTGTCTATTAATAGTCACAAATGCTTTGCTCTCTGCCTCCCCAACCCTCCTCTCCTGGGGCTCTACGTTTCTCTAGGAGGGGAGAGATTCAGTTACCCTTTTGCATGCGAAAGGGAGTTGTTTTTGTGCTCTGTTCCCCGAGATGTCTCTTTCTGTCTCACTTCGCTTAACAGGCTTTTGCTTATGATGGGGAAATTTAAACATTCACAACATCCCCCCAGAGAAGGAGAGGGGAAAAAAAAAAGGTTGAAATAAATATATTCAAACTAGAAGTTAAGAGCCTCAAGCAAACACTGGAGAAACCTCATTTGCTTGAGAAATATTGGATGCTGCGGCTTCCCGCGGAAGATTAAGAGGGCTATTAATAGTAGGCGCACACAAGGACGGCGAAGGACCAAAATGCACCATGCAAAGGCAAGCGGGAGGGCTGAGGGCAGGCTCGGCTTCGCCTGGGGTTGCTAGGACCTTTCCAACAGCGAGGCTCCGGCGATGCCAAGGACAAGGCCCAGCTTTGCACTGTCAGCCTCATCAACAGAGCAGTCACTGAATCTGCAGTTCACCTTGAACGCTGCAGCTCGTTTTCATGACGCTGCAGTGCTGCAGCCTCTCAAGGTACCAGTATTTTCGTCACTCTTTGCACCAAACCTTCTCAGGTACTACAAATCCCATGCTGCAGTGAAACATGAAATGTTTGCTCAATTTGTTGTGAAACGTTGTGACTCATTTTAAGGAATATGCAGACATTATTGTCAGAGCTCGGCAGGAGCTGGGAAAGATTGTTGTTGTCAGCCTGAACGTGAAGCGCCGACAGGTCTTTCTGTCGAGGAGAGCCAATGGCAAACCTGTGTGGGCGGAGCCTCTCCAGTACCTAGGAATCCTTCCCAGCCAAGGAAGGCGCTCCAGCTCGTAGTCCTGGTGGCTCACTGTCCAGGATGCAAATGGCAGAGGCAGTGGACAGTAGAAAACAGGAAAATGCAATAATCAGGTGGGGCATTTTGGAAGAAGGCTGGGCACGTTCCCTTGAACTCTGGCCCTTTACAACGGCTGGAGGGGCAAGCACGCCGAGATATGAGCTGGGAAGTCCCCGGTCCACTTCCTCAGCCACAAATGCCCACAATGGCCTTAGGCAAGGTGCTACTCTCTCACCTCATTCTAGGCATGGGTGTCTTTTAACGCCTGAAACAGGCTACATAAATGCTTCTTCCTTGAAGAGAAGCCAGAAGCCAGGAATCTGGCAGTCGTAAGATTTAGAGCTGTGAGTTGCTGGACGCTCCAGCCCTTCTGCCTGTACGTTCTGTGCTGCCAAGGCAGATAAAACCCAGTCCTCTTACAGGTGTTCTCTGGCTGGTTGGTTGCCAGTTGGCTTTGCTCGGAAGGGGGACAGAAATATTATCGAAAGAAGCTCCGAATGCATCTCCTCCCAGGCCCCGCTAGTCTTAGAAGGCAAGACAGACGCTTCTGCTGTCAAGTGAAGAGACACACACAAAGACATGACGGAAGGCGGAGCAGCCTTGATGCATTATGAAGCTGCCACAATTCTGGAAGTGCAAAACAATTACAAGAAATTAATTTGGAGGTGGAAATAACAGAAGGCTTGATTGCCTGATGGCCGAGACTCCTCCCTCCAATCTGTCCCATCCTCTTCTCAAATTAAATTTCCTACCAAGGTCTGTGCAATGCAGCTTCCCCAGGAGAAAGTTCTATGAGTTCTGGACATCACCTTGAAGTCATCTTGCATGATGGAGCGACTCAGGGGTGCGAACTGGTGTTTGGATGGAGGATCCCTCCACCTTTTGATGGAGGGATCCTCCCAAACTCATTTTTTCCCCTCCTGGTAGTAAGTCTCCCAAGTTGTTTCAACCAAGTTCCTTGATCCTCTTCTATGCAATTCTGAGCAGTACTCCAAATAGTAAACTGCGACTCTGCAGGCTCATAGCATTTGGCTTCTGGACAATCTCAGCTGTCATTTAAAAACACCACCACAATGAGCGACTAGTCCTTGTGATGGCAAAGAGACACATTCTCCAACATTCACAGAAGAAAACAAAGGCACTAAACTAGTCATCCCCTGATCCTCACCCCAAGGATTGCTGCCTAAGCCCCCTCAACTATTACCCACTTTTGAGGGCTCTCTCATGCTGCTGGACTCATTCACTGTACAATTACCTGTCCTCCACTGACGCAAGAGCCCAAAAAAGGTGTTTGTACTTTAGGAAAAAGATTTACTGTTGGAAAAGCCACCGACGTACAGGCAGGTATCATAGGAAGCTGCCTCATACTGAGTATGACCCTTGGTCCGTCTAGGTCAGGATTGTCAGCCCGGACTGGCAGCAGCTCTCCAGGGTCTTTCCCAGTCCCAGCTGGAGATGCTGCTGCCAGGGACTGAATGTGGCACTTTCTGCATGCACAGCAGTGATGGCTCCGCCCCTGAGCTACAGCCACATCACTAGGAAGGCCCAGGGCAGAAATTCTGCGACTGAGGAAACAGCTTCACTGAGAACTGTTGCCCATGACAGGTCCCATCCTGGACACAGAAATGCCGGTGGTTCTAGTCCTCAGTAGGAAAAGTGGGTGGTTCTAGTCCTCAAGATGCTCCACCACGGTGAAATGCATTCATGGAAAATGGGCCCTGTTGCTCCGTAGATTCAAGAGGAATGAATCCAGAACCCTTGCTGCCCGTTATGCCAGAGAGGGTATCATCGCTTCCCCCCCCCATTCAAACCCGTAATCCAAAGGGACGGCACCGCACTTCACACAGGGTCGTCTTTGGAACGTGTGTGGGAACGGCAACGGCTCCAAAACACAGTGACCGGACTCCTAACGGAGGCTTGCTGTGTGGAGCCTCTAATTCTGATGTTATTCCAACTCAGTGGGTGTCCAATCTAGTTCCAGGCCCAGTATAAGGTGCTGGTGTTTTTGACCCCTATATAGTTGGGACTAGGCTATCAGGTGGGCTGCCAACGGCTCCAAAACACAGTGACCGGACTCCTAACGGAGGCTTGCTGTGTGGAGCCTCTAATTCTGATGTTATTCCAACTCAGTGGGTGTCCAATCTAGTTCCAGGCCCAGTATAAGGTGCTGGTGTTTTTGACCCCTATATAGTTGGGACTAGGCTATCAGGTGGGCTGCCTCGAGCCACAAGCACCTGCTCATGCAGTCTGATCAACATAGGGAGCCCTGCTCTGTGTGCCCCGCCTTCAGAGGTGAAGAGGTGGGACACACAGGACAGGGCCTTTTCAATCATGGCACCATCATTACAGAAGTCTTCCAGAGGGAGCTCGACCTGGCGCAGTCGTTGCTCACCTTTCAGCAAGTGGCAATGGAGACTTGGCAGTTTTGGATGCTGGATTTTTCTCTGTTGTCTTTCTGTGCTGCGCATGCTGGATAAGATTATTTAAAGGACTTTGTTCTGCGAGGTCTTGTTGCATTGTTTGATACCTTGCTGTTTTAACTCCCTTGGCGATCTTCCTCAGGGGTGCCCTTTGGGACCACACGTGCCAGAGATTACACTGCGCAAAATAAAAGGAATCAAGTTGAGTATTGGTAATACCCATCATTCTTCTGGTCTCCCTCTGCACCTGAAGTGAAGCATTGCCTGAGAATCCACCTGTCTAGGCTGACTCCTTGAACCCTCCTACACCAGTCGGCTACCACAGGTCCCTCCATGTGGTGATGGGAAGCACGGGAGGAGCTACTGTCACCAGGGCCCCCGGTGCCGAGCCATGCAACAAGGCCCCTGGGAACCTGGCATTGGCATTGTTCCTTGCACCTCATCTCCCTGTTTGTCAGATTCGGACCACAATCGCCCTGGAGCCTGGGCCGGAGAGTCTTGCGCATGGCACAATCCGCCATGTAGGCCGATGGCATCATGTGCTGCACCACTGGAGAACTTGCCCCCAGACGTTCCATGCCTCCAGGTGTTGTCCTGCTCTGTCTCTTCTCTCCAATTTGGTTTGTCTGCCCTCATCGCAAGAACGCAAGCAGTACACCAGACCATGTCACGTAATGCGACGGTCCTGACTGCCTTTAGGAGAACACAAAGAGCGAATCTTCGGTTTTCTTGACAAACAGATTCCCAGACCCTGAAGCCACCTGTGGATTATTTCCCATGAACAGATTGTGTCCTCTGCCTTGAACTTTCTTCATAAAGTTGATCTCCAAGGGAATTCCGCAGAAAAGATTGCATTTGCATACAAATAATGCGGGCATGTCAAAACATACGATGGTGGGATTTGGGATTCTTAGCTGTATTGTAATATCCAACATCTTCCTTGCATTCCAGAGCAGCTCTCTCGCCATTCAGTCACCAGCAAAGGCACAATCCAAAGCAGGACACGACAGCACCATCCACCTTCTCCAGAGCCGTGGAGGAGAATTGCCCTGTTCCTCAGCTACTCATCCTGGCACCACCTCCTTCTGGAATCAAAATTTGTTCCGTGTCTGTACTAAGGATGTGGGTGAGGCAGTAGAGGGGACACTCATCAAACAGGCAGATGGCACCAAACACCCTGGCCTGAGGACAGGAACAAAGACCATCTTGGCAGGACAGAGAACTGGGCAAACACAAACCAAATGAACTTCAGCGGGATAAATGCAAAGTTCTGCATTTTGGAAAATAAAATTGGAAGCACAGATACAGTCGGACCTTGCTATCCGTGGGGGATCTGTTCCGGACTTCCCGCGGATAGCAAGGATCCGAGTATACTGGAGTCCACCATTTTAATGCTAAAAAAGAAAAAAAAGGTTAAAAACCCACGTTTAACCTTTTTTTCTTTTTTAGCGTTGAAACAGTGGACCCTTGTGGATCCGGGACCCGTTGAGTCCAATCCGCGGGTCCCAAACCCGCAAATAAATAGGGTCCACTGTATAGAATTGGGGATACATGTCTGGGCAGGCACCTGGTCCCTGGGGTAAGCAGCAGCTCCTTCCAGGCGATGAGAGAGAGAAGCCTCAGCAACCCGGAGGAAGCAAGTGGCTTCTCCCAGCTTGCAAGTTGGCTCTACCTGCTACGTCCATGATAATGATGATGATCATCTTTTGAATTCTGGCTGCAGGGGAGGCCTGCAGCTCTCCTCCTGCTTGTGGGCTGGCCACTGAGGGAAGACATAGGGCCATTGGTGGCCTGATCCAGCAACAGGGCTCTTCCCCTTGGCCTTCTTTTCTTTTGGTTCATCTGTGTGCTGCAAATGACTAATTCAGGGACACGTTTGCAGGCTTGTTCCAGGGCTCCCTCTAACCAGGAAGTGCTTTGAATTAACAACTAACTTAACTGTTAAGTATGTATGTATTTTTTGGTATTGTATTTTTCTCTGTTGTAAGCCGCCTTGGGTCCCTTCAGAGACAAAGGCGGGATAGAAATATTGTAAATAAATAATAATAATTAAAAAAAATAACAGCAAGGGTTGGTGCCATCCTGCTCAAGTTGTGAACCTCCAAGATGCTAGGCACCACCGGGGGGGGGGGGGCTGTGAGCTCAGCAGGCCAGGAGACTGATCCAGTTTAGCAGTTCTTAGGTTCTCACGGAGGCTACTGCAACCCTTTCCCGCCAACAGTCAGAATGAGAGACAGACAGGCCAGCTCCCCCCCCCCTTGCCCCGGATCGCTCAGCCTTTCCAATTACATCACCAGCACAGCAACCTCCCCAAGGAGAGTTAATCTTTGAAGATAATCATCCTCCACAATGGATTTCAAATCACAGTAATAAAAAGAAGTGGAGGGAAAAGGGTTCTGAATGATAAAAGGTGAATTTCAATTAAGGATCCATGGCACATTTCGCTCCAGACCACAATAACGGCACATGTGGAAGCCGAGAGCCCAAATCTCCAGCGACTTCCTCTTTGAAAGGGGCTGGTTCCTTAAAAAGCCAAGTTCGACAACACACGTCCTCCAGGGCATCAAGGGAGCGGCATTGTGTCTCAAATGTAATTCCGAGGCGCAGATCTGAGCATATTGACATTATAAAAACCGGGTAGCAATGGGAAATAATATTTTCACAAAGGCTGCTAACATAAACACAGGACCTCAGGGCAGTTTTCTACATGCTGACAAATAACAGAAAATGACGGGTTCCCACCGTGCTGGGATGAGATAAGAGCCTGGGGCTGCGAAGGGGCGTGAGAAGGGGAGAGAGGCCCCCCCGTGGGCCCTCTGCTGATCCGGGCATGTGGGGTGTATCCACATAACTCACAAAGCCACCGCACTGTGGCTGCAATCATGCATCAAAATACTTCTCTGTTCCATCCAGTCTCCGTGCCGGGTCACATTCATCCCGTGATGACTGCCACATTCCGTGATGACTTCTCTGGGCACGTGGAAGCTGTCACAGATCAAATGCCACAGACCAAACTATCTCACTGCCTAGAAGACCTCTGCTTCTCAGGGAAGGTGGTTTCCACGTTCATCAAAACACAAGACGAACCCTGCTGGATCAGGCCAAGGGCCCATCTAGTCCAGCTTCCTGTATCTCGGAGTGGCCCCACCAGATGCCTCTGGGAGCACACAGACAAGAAGAGACCTCCCTTGCACCTGGCATTCAGAGATGGGTTCTCTCTAAAACCCAGGGGTTGCATACAGTCAGTGTGGCCTGTGACCGACTATTCCTCCATCAACCTGTCCAATCCCTTTTTAAAGGCATCTAGGCTAGATGCCATCACAACATACTGTGGAAAAGAGTTCCACAGATTAATTATGCAATTCATTCAGCTGTGCACTACCAAGCAGGGAGAAATAATGTGTGCACATGTGAAGCAGATCACATGATAAGCCCAGAGTTAACTTCCCAGACACCACCTGTCCTAGGAGGACCTGGGGACAGCTTTGCAGCACAGCTAGAGGTGACCCCATCTATAGGCGCCTGGGACAACCTGCAGTGAGCTTGGAAACAAAGCCTGTAGAAAACAGTTGCAAACATTCTTGAGTGGGGGTTGAAAGAACCTGTAAGCCATGAAGAAGAGAGGGTCATAATGTACAGAAAGATGAAATGGCGGTGGGGGGGGGCATCTCATTCACAGCCCGGAGGAGACCTGGTGGCTGGTTCATCACTTGATGATTGACAGGCAAAGCTGGACTATAAAGCCATCTAGTTCAGGGGTTCTCAACCAGTGATACTAGTACCACCAGTGGTACTTCGGCCGACTGCTGGTGGTACTCAAACCGCTGGACCACCAGAACCCCGCTCCAACGCGGCACTTTCAGTGGTGCGTTTTCATTCCTGAGAGTCTCCTGCCTTTGGCCTCTCGGGAACACTGAGAAGGGCTCTCCCACCTGTCCAGAGCCTCCTACTTGTGTTTTTCTGGCCTCCAAAATCCTGAAAACCTAGGAGTTTTGGTGATGATGTCATTGCCAGGTACGACGCGGGAGAGTGGCGCTGGAGGTGATACCCCGGTCTAGTCTTTCTAAAGAGACAGAATGGTGGAAACCAGGTGAACAGAAGGCGAAGACCGTGTGTGTTGATGCCGCACAGCTTCCCCATCCCGACATCAAGGGCTCGCTCTCCAACGGGGGTCCCATTTGGCTCTTGGCCACGTCCAGCCCGGAAGCCAGCTTGGAGGAGGGACGGGAGGTCCATGCACTCAGGATGGAGAGGGTTGCTGAGCTAGCGGGGAACAGGGAGGCAGGAGCGGCTGGAGGACCCCTCACAACGCACACATGCAGACAACAACAACAAGGGCTACCACAGCCCCTTTAATGGAGGTGGAATAAGAGGCACACGTTTTGCACAAACGGTGGGGCCTCCCCAGGCCTGAATTTTAAAGCTCATTCACGGCGAGAGGCGAACGCCTCCCAGATGGCTCTGTCGCGGCTCCTTTGCTGATGATCAGTTCCACGCAGCCAACAAACAAATCCATATGGACACGCAGAGGAGTCCCATAACAACAATGATCCGTACCTCTGCGAGCCAAATGCTAATGAATCAGGACCCAAGCTGATAGAAATCTGCTCGCTCTACTACGTCAAGTCTGTTCAGATATTTTGTGTGTTTTTGCGGAGCGGCAAAATGAGAGAGAGAGAGAGAGAAGGATGCACCAAAGGACGGCTATTTCTTCACACCTCCTTTCAAAAAGTCCAGCTTGGCAGGTTCATGATGACGAAGGTAGCGGAATTTGCAAGGCATCTGGTAGGAGGAGGAAAACGAGGCACCTCCTTGAACCTGATCCAAAGGAAGTCAGACAATTACAAGGGTAGGACGGCAGGAGGAAAAACTTGTCACCGATATCTGCTGCCTGGACAGACCGTTGCCAAATGTCCAACACACCCGAGGAGGGGGCACCATCATGGATGAAGAGGGCACAAAGCATCCCCTATGCAGGGTCACAGCAGGGATACAGCAGTTAGAGACCCTGCTGCGTGTCATGGTGGCTGGAATGACCTCTGGGCCACTCCTAACCTCTCCAGTGTCTCCTTCACCGGCTGCTGCTCCATCCCCTGGGGGTGTGTGAATTAATTCTTTCCACATGTTCAAATGTTCATAATTCAGATGCCACCTGCCATTACTTAACAATTCAGGTTGGTGCTGGATGGACCAGGCCACTGCAAAAGGGCAGCCAAACTATCAGCCCACAGATCGGTCATAGCACGGATTTTCACGTGTTCGCCAAAGAAGGGCAGCGACCCTGGCAAGCCTACCCTGATGCCAAGTGGCTGAAGGTTACTTTGTGCCACAACCACGAAAACTGTCGTTAAAATGCTCAGTTCTAATTGCCAACATTTTAGGAAATTTCTGCTTTGAAGAGCAGAAGCATCATATTACAGAAGCCTGGAGAAGGCAGGCCAGCCTCTTCGAAACCTATCCATGACCTTAAATTATTTATCCGGCGTTCCCTATTAACTTTCTTAAATGCCGAACAAAGTGTCGACTCAGCCGCTAAAATAACAAGAGGAACAAACGGAATAATCAAGATCTCGCTCCCTCTCCCGCCCCCACTCCACGTATCAGGCACACAGCCTCCGAGAAGCCTCTCCCTCCGCTTCATCTCACTGCCGGTCTCCTCTGAAGACCCACAACGTCTTCAATGGGAAGCCTTTCCACAGCAGCTGTTTCCTTTGGAGAAGAAGAGCGGCCAAGACTGTCTTCTCCCTGTCCTGGCTGAGGAGTAGGATGCTGACCTAGATGCAGGCTGTTAAGCACATGCTAACATGCGCACACGGGGGACATCTCTCTTGTGTGCCGAGACCCTGCATGGTGGGCAACGGCACAGCTCAATGCTTCTACCAGGAAGGACAAGGGAGGCGGCAAGGGGGAAGGTGCAACAAGCAGTTTTATGGGGGGAGAGTTTTACAAATGAGGGGAGGCACCGCTTGACCTTCCCCTCATCTAGCAGGGCTCATGTGCCCTTCCACCAAATTCCCCCCTTCCCCACAAAGTTTACATGGCCAAACTGCCTGCCCCCCCATCCAGATCCCCCCCCCGCAGCGCTCTTGTGCCTGGAGGCTCCCATGTGATGAATGCCTGGGCTTCTCTTTCCCTGCTCAGGAGCCCAGATCCCTATCGGTGAAAAAATAAGCCCGGCCTTCCCTCTGCCCTTTCTGCTGGCGGCTGATAAAAGTCTGAGGAGAGCTCTTCTGCTCACGTAGATAAGGGGTCTCCCTTTCTCTCTCCAGTATCACCTGCCAGGGACATAATTACTTGGAGCAGTTTTATAGCCTGCGTAGACAAGGGAAGGCAGCTGATTCTCTCTCTAGCAGGGCACACGGGCTGGGGGAGAGGGGAGAAGGGAGGGCCTGGGGCCGAAAACCCAAGCCCAGCCTGGATGGACAGCCGTGCAAATTCAGTTGCACCCACCGTCCTCTGGTCTTTCTCAAGCCCAGGATTTAAAACAGCAAATGTAAGCTCCTGAGTTACGTCACCCTCTAGCATGAGCAAGAAATTGAACCCTGGGAGGGGGATATTCCGAGAGAAGCCGCCTTGATTCTCAGTGGTGGCCAGGTGAAAAGCAACAGGAGGAGGATTGGGACCTTCCATTCCAGGGAGCAAAACTAGGCAGGCTGCCTCCCCCTGCTCCTGTGGTACCAACATCTACTTGTGATCATCAAACCCACGTTGCTCTCTGAACTGGCCCTACCCCACATCCTCTTGCAGGAGACCTTTTCAAGACTGTTTTTCAATGAGCGCCATCGGTCCTCTTGCAAGAATGACGGATGCATCTTTCGGGAGGGAGGATGAGCGCATGTCCTACGAGTGATTGTTCCGGACACGCAGCAGTAGCGAGAATCACACACACACACACACACACACACACACACACACACACACACACACACACACACACACACACACACACACACACACACACACACACACACACACTGGTGATAAGACGATTACAGAGGAAAAGGCCACCATCACAAGGCTCAGCCTTCCTAGTGCAGCCCGAGCCGGGAGAACTAAACGGGTGCCCGGGATTCTGCATAGCCAAAACGGGGCAGCATGTTCTACTGATGTGAGTCAGTCACAAAAGATGCACACAGCACACGCCTCATTCTCCTTACATGCAAGAACACGCAATCAGGCAGATGCACAAATCCGCTGAGCCAGTCATGTTTAGAGGGATCTCATAGCACAGCCCTCGGAAGTGGGGCTGTTTCTCCACACACAGCAAAATTAAGATTCCTCCCCCCTGCCCACGTACAACATTAGCACATCAGCTAGACTCCTCCCCCTTGGAGGTGCCGATTTTCAAAGCATGTGACTCTTCGCCCTGCAGTGTGAAGTGGCACAGTCCAAGAAAGACTGTACCAAGTGCTATTCTGCTTCACAAGGACAGAAAGAGAAGAGAGATATTTTAAAACCAGCAGAACGCCCACAAGACCCAGGGAATTCACCCTTCCAAAATGCGGGCAAAGTTCAGGTGAGGAGCATTTGGGGTGCATCCTTAGCAGGGGCCCGTCCTCAAGATGGCTGCTTGGGCGTCACTGTCCAAGCCTTCACTCCCTCTGTCTCCAGCAAAGGGAGAAACAGCCATTTTCTGCTCTTCAGAGTAAGAGTTCTTTATTACCCAAGGAAACAGAGGATGTCCAATAGCGAGGGGGGAATACATCACTGTTCCCAGCTAAATGGAGAAGTGCAGATCTGCTAAGAAACCCCTGCCTTTTATCAACAGTGCAAATAATGAAGATTCCATGCACTGAGGACAATGAAATGAGCCGCTGCGCCGTTGATGGGGTATTTGTACAACTCCATGAGTTATGTTGCAAAATTCGGCTCCATTAAAGATGCAGCATTAAAAAACACAGAGAGAGAGAGAGAGAGAGAGAGAGAGAGAGAGAGAGAGAGAGAGAGAGAGAGAGAGAGAGAGAGCGAGCACCATGCCACAAAGAATGGAGGCTGATCTCCAAATTGACTTGGAAAGCTCATACCCCCATTTTAAGGCCAAAGCCAGTGCACATATCCTAGCCCCCAGGTCTACTTCGAATAAGGGGTTTCAACACAGGTGCACTGAATCTCTTTCCAGACAGAAAGCAATGCTCTCACACAGCCCTGTGTGTAAAAAAAGGAAAAGGAAAATAGCAATAGTACAACACAGCTAGGGATATGCAAAAAGCCCACCACAAAACACTTGGGAACATTTGGTCCTCCAACTACACCCCTGGGCTTCTTTCAGCATTCCCCAGGGACATTGACACCTGAGTAGGAACCGCCAAATTTGCTGCAAATATGGCTTTAGGCAAAACCTGGAGAAAGTTTCAGGACATGGAGATTGACTTACCCCCCAGGGATTTTGCTGGCTTTGGGCTTCCCTGAGAAAGGCCATCCAAATTCAGTTTAGCTGAAATTTCTGGAGCAACTCGCAGTGCAGCCAGGGCGAGGGGTCGCTTGCAGCGAGAGGTCCTCCAAGAAGAGACCAGGCATAGCAATTTTGCTGGAGCCAGTCCCTGATCTTAGCCAGAATCCAAAAAGACTCAGCCAGAGGCAGCCCCACTGGGTGGGGATAGGCAACCAATGCTTGGGCCCTTTTGGCCTTGTGCGGCCCCTGTGTGGGGGGAGGGGCCTTCTCCTTCCCCATGGCACCTCTGCTTTCAAGAGGAGAGGCACTCCCACACGGTGTGTGCAGGGCGCACTTTTGCCCTCATCAGAATTTAGAGGTGCTACTTTTTGATGGCGGGAGCTGGGGGGGGGTGCAGATACACACATAGACAGTACCCTGCGTGGAAGCGGAGGTTGCGGAAGTCCCAGGGGAGAACAACTTCCACCAGGGGAGAATAACTTCCACCATCAGCTCTTCTGCTCTGCGAAGCTCACAAGAAACAGCTCAGAAGACGTTGTGGGGGGGGGCCTGGGGGGGGAACTCTAAGCCTCCAACACACACAGGGAGAGCTGTGTTTAACTACCTGCTCTAAAACTGAAAACCAGACAAACGCCAACCACTGCTGAGTCTCCTTGGGCCAGAACTGCAAACTAGGGCTTTGTTTCCCCGTGAGAAAGCTTGGAGCCACACACGCATTCAGCAGACACTTTGCAGAAGCTGCTGCAAGGGGCGGCAGCTGGAAATTTCTCTACTGCATTTAGTTAAAAAATAAATTTAGTCGTTTTTAAGTCATTTCAGTCATCTGAGCCGACGTAAAAACATGACAGGAATAAGAGCCAGCTGGCAATCACGTTCCTCTCCCTAACTTGATAATATTTTAACAACACTTGTCAATAAATAACTATTTGCGAAACGTGAAATGTTTAAAGCCTCCCCCCTCTCCCCACTCGAATTCCACCTTCCCTGGAAATGGATCTGCTTATTCTGCTTCTTGATATGCAATTTTTAAAACACATATTTAAACCCCTTGGGTTCCAATGCACCTTATTATGTTTCAAGCCTTGGAACTGTAGCGGGAGGAAGAGTTCTGCTCAATAAAGCTTACAGCACGCTGGATGTCTGATAGGCTCGCTTCTATTTTCTACCCCACAAAACACTTTTTCTAAATGCCATTAAAATTTAGCATGCGCCATAATAGCCAAGCTGCATTTATGCCATGCTTAAGTCAATTGTCTTTGCGGGTTTCTAGTCCCTCTTTCCCCCCCCTGCCCCCCCCCCCGGCAACATGCAGCAGATGAAATAAACTTCTTGTTTGGTCTTAAAAGACAAAATGTGGAATCTGCATCATTTGGGAAGTTGCACTATCTAACCAATCACTGGAGTCGCCCAAGACGGGGAGGTGGGGGAGGAGCCCAGGGACACGCCAGAGCCATGGGGAGCCATGCTGGGGAACTTGGAACGTCGTCTGGTTGCCCACTTCAAGAGTGGATCGCCCTAGATCTGAGAAATGCTGCCCCCTGTGGCGAACTGGGAACACTTCCAGGGCGACATAGCCATCCAAACCTGCTACTGGGAGGAAGAATGGCAACAGCAGCCTGCATAGGCTGGGAGTTTCCCTGGGCAACAATCATCCTTACTGGCTCCTTCTGGCTACCAACCCTGGCTTGCGACCTCTGGCTCCTGGTTCTCACTTGCTTGACGGCTGCCTGTGGCTCAGCTCTCACCCTGCGGCCACAGCCAGGAGCAAGAGGCAGCCAGGAACGATGGTCATCAGTTCTGTTGGCCAGGCAAGGGAAAGAGGCCAGGCTCCTCGTTCTTGTCGCTTCCCTACCCAACCCCAGAAGCCCTCCAGGTGGCAGAGCTGGGGGAGGCTGGAAGGTCCAGGGTGGGCTAGTCAGCCCTGGATGTATTTCGAATATACAAAGCAAGCCCCCCTCCCCCCTCAGAGTCTCTCAACAATTAAGTCCTGAGAACGCAAGCAGCACGCCGATGGATCAGACCAAACGTCTGTGGGAAGTCAACAAGCAGGGCTGCTCCCCAACCACCGGCATGCCGAAGCATACTGCTTCTGAACACAGAGGCTCTACATCTGCCATCTCAGCTAATAGCTAACCCCCCTTTAAAGCCATCCAAACCAGCAACACAACTTGTGGCAGCCAATTCCTTGCACGAAACATCCTTTGTGCAGAAGAGGACTTTCTTCGGCCCGTCCTGGACCTCATTTCTGCAACTAGACCAGAATATTAGGTGACATCAAAACTGCAGTACAGTGAGAAAGGGGGGGGGGGGGGGAGAGACACGCCTCTACCTCAACCACCTCCACTCCCTGCATCAATTTATAAACCGGTATCAGGCTCCAACTTCTTTGTTTTCTAACACCCCTAACACTTCAGCCTTTCCTCTGTGCAGGGAAGGTGTCCAGGCCCCAGTCACTTGGGCTGCATCTTTGCCAGCTCTGCAAGCCACTTTTCGAGAGGGGGCAACCAGCACTGCCGAAGCGGCTGTGCCAATGCATCCAAGGGGTCTGGTTTTGGGGGCGTACTGAGCTAACGTGGTTCCTGGACGCTCTAATGGGATCTGGCAGGAGGAGAGTTATGAGGAGTGTAACGAGTCCAGCGGAATTGCCGGGTGATGCCAAGTTCGCTTTTGCCTCTTTATGTATCAAGGGAGCTCGCGGGCAGGCTCTTTTTCCTCTCACCTGGGGCTCTGCTCTTTACAGCAAATTGGACCTTTCTTTCAGAAAGAAATAATTACTCTCCGAGGAGCGGGGAGCTGGTCATGAATGCTGATATGACAAACAATGTCACCTTGCCACTCAAAGGAGAGCTACGGTGTGGAGCTTGGGTGCTGGCCAAGAGCGGGCTGGTTTCTCTCTCATAATGGAGGTCACCTCTCTATAGAATTTGTTGACAGTTTCCAAAATGACACGGGAAAAAGCCCCTGTCAGCACTTTTTCCTCCCTTAAAGAGGGAAAGATTGCCGAGGGAGGACAGGAGTGGGGGAGCAGGGAAGAGAGAGGCTGGCAAAGGTTACATTTTGCATAAATTGAACGAGGGCCGGAGCGCAGCCGGGGTCGAGATGGAGCTATGGTTAGAGATGATCAGAGCTCTGGACAGAGGATGCAGCCCATCACCAACGCTGATGCGTAAATACCTGCCTGACAAAACTGTAAGAGGCTTAACGTGATTGCAGCATGCCTGCTTTCGCCTCAGTCGGGAACCCTCCTGGGTTTCAGGCGAAGCACTGGGAGCCAAGGAGACAGATACGGGCATGTGGGGAACGGAGTGGGGGCTACCTGCATCGCTTTTCAAAGGATTCATAGCGTAGGCATCATCTCCCATGTTTAGCCAGGGAGTGTTAGGGTGCCCAATCTCTACATCCAGAAAACCTTTCCTGCTCCTAGTGTGGCTGTTCCCCTACTGGAAACCTTCCCAGGTTTGAAAGCTCACCGTCTTTTTAAATGGAAGCACCCAGCAACAGGTGGTTCACAGGCCACATACTGTTCAATGTAGCAACACGCAAACTCCCCTCTCCTTTGATCGTAATTGGGAAGCACCCTGCAAGTGTCGCGGAATGCTTTAAAAAAAGCCCAAGATTTTAAAGTTGTAAGGAAGGCAGCATCTTTTCCAGACCAAAGCCAGAAGGTTCTTCCCCACTCCTGTTTGCTCAAGCAAAGGCGACGGGCCATGGAACATGCAAGGATCTTCCCTCGGTGCCCACTAGGTGCTGGGGCTTAAATGGGAGTGAGGGGTGGCACAGACCCACCTCCCTTGCCCTGTCCTATACAAATACAGGCAGTAGGTAACATTTCCCACTGAGTAGCCTAAGGCTGCAATCCTATACACACTTACCTGGAAGTAAGCCCCACTGAACAGAATGGGACTTACTTCTGAGCAGACATATATAGGACTGCACTGTAAGTCCAGCAATGCAATCTACATTACAGAATGCAAGTCCTACATGAATTATGTTGGGAGAACGACTGAACTTTATGTTATTGTTATTTATGCTGCTGGTTTTTGTGTTTTCTGCTTGCTTCTGATGTTTTTTAGGGTGCTTTCAGGGTTGCTACTTTTATATTATTGCATTTTTATTTTATGTAAATGTTGTAAGCTGCCTTGAGCACCCAATACTATGGGAGAGGTATTTTTTTAGATAAAGAAATACAAATCCTTGCACCCATTTCCAAAATCGCACATCAGCCATCGAAACAATGAAGCTGCTGCCCAGTCATTTTAATTTACTTTTCAGACTTGGAAATGTTTCCAACAGACAGAACCACCTTATGCAGGGACACAAGAAGCAAAACAGAGACTATTTGGAGATACAGAATTAATTATTCTGAACTTGTGGGATGCCCTTTCAAATTTCTCTCACACTTACAGTACATATCAGCCCAATTCCCTTCCCGAGAATCCACTCCATCCCCAGAACTTGTCACCTTGGTTTCCAACATCTGGCTTGAAATCCAAGGGTGCATTGATGCAGGTAGAAGCAGAAACATCTGCATAAGATTCCGGGTCTCTCTGTTTTCTTACATCTAACTAAAGTTTGCTTTTACTGCAGAGAAGGTCTTGGTGAGGATAAAAGCTCAGCCAATCAGTAGCTAAGCTGGTCAGACGTCGGGGACTTAATTTCATCACTAAAAATGGCACTTTGTTTTCAATCAATACAACTCATTTCCTCCAGAGGAGAAAATAAAAAATGTTTGCTGTGATAACATTTAAGGGGAAAAAAACATATTCTTCTAAAGAACCAAAGTTGTTTTTTGGATTTTTTAAAACTTCCCATTAGCTTCGGGATGAAAGATATATTCTCTGGAGTTTTTAAAACTTCCCATTAGCTTCAGGATGAAAGATATATTCTCTCTCTCTCTCTCTCTCTCTCTCTCTCTCTCTCTCTCTCTCACACACACACACACACACACACACACACACACACACACACACACACACACACACACACACACACACACACAACATCAAAAGAATTCACAAGAGAGGATGACTCTTGGAATGTCCTTCAACATATTGATGTAACTTCAGGGGGGGTTACATACTGAAAGCAGTGTCTTTTTGCACCTACTGCCAAATGCTACTCTTATTTCTGGACCTCACAGTCCTAGAAAAACGGCTTTGGGAAGCCTCTTCCTGTTCCTTGTAATGCTCTGATGTGGCACAGAATGGGGAGGGTGTGTGAGCACAGTCTTGGGTTACTCCATGCCGGAGAAAACTGGGGTGTTGTATCAGTGTTCACCTGATTCACAAGAGTCTGATTCCCCTTCTGCCTGCTTCAGAATTCCAAGGCCAGGAGCAAACTTCCTACCACATCAGCTGCTAAAACAGGCAGAGGGGGGTGGAGAGATACAGGAGGGGCTTCTCCTCCTCCTTTCTTGGAGAGGGCAAGGAAGAACCAAGAGCCCACCTGCCTTGTCCTTGGGACAGCAGTTCCTTGTTTTCTCTGGCTGCGGCTGCTTTCCCTTTACTAGACAATAGCAGCTGCTGGCAGAGTGAACAAATGGCTGTTTCAGCACGTCACAATGCTTCCTCTTCCTCTCCGGGAACAGGTAACCCAGCCTTCAGTGCCTCTCCATCCAGCTGCTGATAGAGGAGAGACCGTTATCATCAGGATCCTAAAACAGGCAGGGGACGGTTCAAAACACACAGTGTGCCCCCAATGGAATGATGAGAGCTAGAACCTTGTCTTTTCAATTAACACCCCTACCCTGCAATTTATCATAATGGAGCCATTCTTATTCTGCACTCCCGCAACAAATTGGCCGATGAGCCTCACGCACAGACGGCCACATTACAGTTGTCGTCAGTTGGAGCAAAGGCACAGACAAGGCCGAAAGGGACAATATCCTGGAGGGGAACAAAGGAGAAATAATATTGCCACCCCTGGAACTCGGTGTTAGAGCTAAAGATCAAGCAAAACTTCAAGTGACAGATGGTGTTCTCCAAAAGGTCAGCCCTTGGCTCGTTCTGCGATTCATTATTTATTAACAACCTCTCCGACATTAATGTTACATCAATTGTCTGGCTCTATGCAGATGATGAAATATGATTTTATAGCTCAAGGTCTCCTACAGGTGCAACCAGGAGAAGGGAAGGAAAAAGTGCCGACAACATAATCCCAATGTGGAATCCGCCCGGAAGCCTGTTGGAAGGCGCATCCCATATCTGCAGGCCTTGGGGAGAGTTTGTCCCTGCAGCCGGCCCTACACTGTAGACCAGGGGTGGGGAACCTATTTGGGGTGGGGAACCTATTTGGGGTGGGGGGCCATTTTCCCATAGGGAAAATTTGCTGTGGGCCGGCTGTCAGGCCGGCCGATTCCCCCCCCCGTAAATTTGACCCCCCCCACGAATTTACCACCCACCCACCCACCGCTCGCTCGCCCTCCCTCCTCCCACCGCTCACTCGCTCGCTCTCCCTCCCACCCACCCACCCACCGCTCGCTGGCCCTCCCTCCCACCGCTCCCACCGCTCGCTCTCCCTCCCACCCACCCACCCACCGCTCGCTCTCCCTCCCACCCACTCACTGCTCTCCTTACCTCGGCTCCGGGCCAGGGCTGAGAGGGCAATCTTGGCTTCAGCAACGCTGTGCGCAGGTCCAGGAAGGCCGCTTCCTGGAAAGTGGCCTTTCTGGACCTGCGCACAGCGTCGCTGAAGCCGAAATTGCCAAGAGGGCAATCCCGGCTTCAGCAACACTGTGTGAAGCCCGCTTTTAAACCAAGGAGGGGCGGGAAAGCGGCGGCGGAGCCTCCGGTCCGGTCCCACGCGGGCTGGGCCGGATCGTCCCACGGTCCGGATCAGGCCCGCGGGCCGGAGGTTCCCCACCCCTGCTGTAGATGGATCTTCCAAAGAATGCAAGGGAAGAATTGGCATCGCACCTTCGGTTCTGGGCAGGGGCGTTCCTAGGGTTTGGGTTACCCAGTGTGGGAGGTCAGTGCGTCACCCCCATGATGAACCTTCTCCCATGCAGTGGGCAGGGAAACGCATCATCACCCCACCCCCATGAGTCTCACTGGTCTGTTTTGAGTTAAGGAAATCCACTTTTTGTTACACAAGGAAGCTGTGTTTTCTGTTTCTGGTTGTTTGGCTATAATGTTCGATAGAATACAGATATTTTGAAAATGTGTTTCATTGCATTCTGCTTGGGATTACGCATCGAAGGATATATAACATGATGATATTATTCGTAAAGACAAAGGTTTTCACAATTTTGGCCACTAGTGATGTCACCCCCCCTGAGGGTGTCACATGGTGCGGTCTGCACCCCTCGCACCAGCGTAGGGATGCCACTGGTTCCAGGCTCCGTAGGTGGCCCTTGGCAAATCACCGTAATACGAAACTTGTTACTTCTAAAGAATTAGACGGTGCTGTATACTGTCCCAGACACAAAATGGGGGTGCCAACCCACCTCCAACGATGACTGAGATTATGAGAAGCAAGTATAGTTATGGTCATGTGTGTTATCCCACCCCTTCCATTCCCTCTCCTCTTTGTGCGTTTATCATCACAACCACACAAAAGTGAGGCAAGGCTAAGAGACGACTGACCCCAGTCTCCCAGCGTGCTCCCAGGCAGAATGTGGGCCTCTGCAATCCAGCCCTCTAACCACTACACCACACTGCTTTGAACACTGAGAATGGCTGGGAGAAACGTTTACAGCAGACACAACCGTGCTTTGCACACTGCCAAAGTTGGATTAAGAGCCACAAGCGAACAAAAGTGAGCAGCAACTGGGTTACTCTTCGCTAACATCGCCGTACGAATTGTTATTGCTCCGTTTAATTTTGACTTTCAGTTCAAACAGTAAATCTGCAGATCAAGGTAGGTTCATACTAATTGATTCTGCCACATTTAATGGGTCTGTGGAACAAAACTTCAGGCTATAGGAGGCGTTATATTTGCAACTCCTTTTTCCAGTGACCAATACACCCCTATCTATTGTCTTGTCTCCTGCTTTGTGTGAGTGAGAGGAGGAAGCCGCTGTGACAAGTGCGTGGACTGTTCCTTGCTGCATGACCTTCGGGCAACTGCCATCTTACAGGCCAGTCTAACTTGCAGGGCTGTTGTGAGGATAAAAGGGAGAAGAAACACAGATGGGAGAAGGTTCAGTTCTCAATAGCTGGCCCCATCAAAGACAGCAAACAGGTGAAGAAGACCTCATCCGTATAGTGTTTCCTTTATGTTTTCCCACGTAAGTGAACGGTTGTTATGAGTCACCCCTGTTGAGCCAAGTTCTGCACACAGCAGTGTGGAGCGGAGCACACCTAAGCCCGGATAACTGAGCCTCCACCAACAGGGACAGTATAGCGGGATGGCATACGCCCCCTAGCCCCAAGGGCCCGTAAACGGTGCAGTTCCGCCCTCTGCACGTACTCCCTGCTCATAATGCCAGAAGGGGGTTTACAAGACCCAACACCAGGCCCCTTCTTCTCCGTGTTTCTCAGATTTCACCAGCCTCCCAAATCCCGCTCACCAGGCCAGACTACAATACAGTACTCATTTCTGCTCCATTTGACTTTCTTTTTTTTCAATGGCAGAGAAACAACCCACCCTCCTGAGACTATACCTTTAAAGGAAAGAAAGAGTCACCTTTGAGTTGCAATAGTCTGCATGAAATGAGAACGAGAAGCTAAGAGAAAGAAGGAAAACCAATTTGCTTTCCTCTATTACAGCCGGAAGAAGAGTTAATGGTTGTATCTATAGGGCTATCTCCAGAGCCCCCACTAAAGAAGAGGAGCCTGGAAGATGGACGAATACCAGGCACCACCATCCGTATCCCCACCCCTCCGCTCTGCAATCAGCGTGAAGCTCAGAGGCGAAATCTTTTCCTGCAACCAAACTCATGCATTGAAAAGGGTTTCTGCATTTTTCAGAGGCGTGAGCCCATTAACAATGGCCTCTGCTCTTCCCATCCCAAAGCCTCAGCAAACGACTGCCAGATTTATGGCCCCGGGAAAATAACCCTATTACTTGCAGCAGTAAACTTCCTTTTGCAAAGGGAAAAAATATATATATATAACCCACCCGTGCCCAGATTGCAAACAGAGATGAATTACAGCAGAGATGAAGACATAGAAATATCACACTGGACGTTGACTAAGCACTCGCCAGCCGTGCCTCAGCATCCTTATTGTGAGCGCCAGCGCCTCGCCTCAGGCCCCCGATAAAGGGCAGAGGCCCTCAATATCCACCTCGCAGCCAGCCAGAGATTATTCAACAGGGAGACCAGGGTTGTTTTGTTTTGTTTCTTTTTTTTTTACTCTCTCTCTTTTTTTTTTGTTGGTTACTCAAACCTTCATGGGCTCAGTTACTCATTTGTAATACTCAAAATAATTTTGCAACTCATTCACTGCCCAAGCCTATCCCACGTTCCAGGGCTGATGCAGTTGCAATGCAGCCCTGAGGTAAGGGAACAAACATTCCCTACCTTGAGGAGGTCTCCGTGAGTGCCCCACCACCAGAGGATGCAGTGCACACCCCATTGGCACAGCTGCATCAGTGCTGGAAAGTTGGATAGGATTGGGCACTTAGTAATGTTGTACTCGAGGCCAGCCTGTCCATGAGGCCTCCAAGGCAGTCTCCAGCTTCCATCTGCCTGTCTCCTCCTCCTGCTTCCTGGGTTAGAAAGAGGGCAACAGAGCAGAAGAGAAAATGTGGAGGAGAGGAGTGGCGGGCTAGAGTGTTGGCTGCTCTAGCCACCACTTTCCTCTCTCCCACACATTTCACACCAAGTCACTGGTCTAATTTGGGCAGGAGGTGTGCAGTGGCAGAGCTACACCCCCTGGTGGGGGGGCACAGCCATGACACCCCCACGTGATGCGGGGCCGCGGCTGTGACACCCCCATATGATGTCGGAAGCCCCGCCCCCTGGGCCCATGACACCTTTTGCGCAGCGCCTGTGAGTGGAGGAGGGCTCTGTCAAGTGACGCTGTTTTACAATGCTACTGGCTTTATTGTCACTTATCTTTTTTTGCCATGTGGTGGGTTTCATTATCGATTTATTTAACCTGTGGGTTTAAATCTTTTTGTGGCTCTGGTGAAAGGTGGGGTAAAAATAGTATTTAGACAAATAAATACACAGTGCAACCTTGTGCATAATTAGTCAAAAGCAATCCCTCGATATCAGCAGGTCTTACATCAGTCAGCGTGGATGGGATTGCGACCAAAATTATGTAACAGAAATAGCAGGGCCCCCATAAGAAACAACAAAAAGACACGTTCATCAATATCCTGCTTATCTGTTTCAGCCTTGCAATTTACTCCCCGAAAAAGTACCTTGTTGCTACAACAGAGACTCGAGGGCGGCCAGAAGATGGAAGCACAATGGCTTGCGCTGAAGCACCCAACTCAAATGATTCCTCTGCTTTCAATCGCCAGCTGCAGGGGCGAGTTTGGGAGCCAGAAACTTTAAGCTGACTGGCAGCTGTGATTAAAGGTTATCAAGCTGAACGGAAGGCTGGCAAATGGTACATGCAATACGCTGAAAGGACATCCCCCATCTCTAGCCCAAGTGGGATGACGGCTGATTTTGTTATAAATGACCCCGCCGTTGCTGGCTGAGGATGTTCGCTACACAAGCATGACGAGATCAATAAAAAAAAAATACAAACAGTGTAAAAAGTAGTCAAGCAAACATAAGTTTATTACTAATTATGAGCAGCTTGACATGCCCCAAGTCCTCGTAAAATAAATGAAGTCCATTTTTAATATCTGCTGGCGTGACTTCGAGATAATAGACAAATTTGCTTCAAGGTCACATCTCATTTGTCAAGTCAGGAGTTTTAACTACTTGTACAGAAACCAACAAAGGATTCCACTTCATATTAAATCTAACCATGAATACATTAGCAAACCTGACCAAGGGTCCCTTCCTGGAAGCCTTTGTCTGTTGAAGCCCCTTCCAGCAGCCCGACAGTTTCTCTGAGAGGGGGGGGCACCTGACCCACCCATGTTTGGGAGGGTGCTGTCTGAGAGTCTCATCCTTGGACCTTTATTTTACACTTTCCTCTTGACCAACTTTTCCAAAACTAGTTGCAGGTAACCTTTTACGAAGCTCTGAGTCCGGGGCGCACAGTGGGTTTATTGGGGCAGAAATGTGTCCTATGCTGAAGCCAAGGTTGGCCCAAGATCTCCAGCCAAATGCTGGTCCCCTTTCCCTGGTGACATGCCAGCCTCTGCTCCTCCCATTCCAGATTAGAAATGGAAGAGGGGAGCAGAGGAGAAAAGAGTGGGGAGCTAGAGCATTTGAGACTTCTTCCTTTTCCTATCCAGGGAGTGGGGTGGGGGGAGGAGCAGTAGAGGCGAGTGAATGGACAGAGGTGGGCAGCCCCTACCTATCTGCTGCCTGAGGCAACCTTCTCAATTGACCTCATGGATGGGCCAGCCCTGGTTGGTGCGTGCATAAGAATCTGAGACAAAACCACCTTTAACACAGGAAGCTTCCCTCTACTGAGTCAGAGCCTTAGTCCAGCTAACCCAGTGCTGTCAACGCTGGAGGCAGCCGGCCCCAGGGCTTCACAAGGACTAGCTAGAAACGTAGGGGATTGAACAGAAGACATTTTGCATGCAAGGTCATGTGCTCTGCCAAGTGAGCTACACCCTTCGTTTTAAATAAAGACACACGTGCAGACAATGTGGGAGAGGAGGGCTGCAACCCTACACACGCTTAAGGTAAAGGTAAAGGTGACCCCTGACAATTAAGTCCAGTCGTGTCCGACTCTAGGGTGTGGTGCTCATCCCCATTTCAAAGCCGAAGAGCCAGTGGTGTCCGAAGACGCCTCCGTGGTCATGTGGCCGGCATGACTCTCCTTGCCGCAGCGCGTAGCACGCAGCTGGAACACAGAGCGCTGTTTACCTTCCCGCAAGCGGTACCTATTTATCTACTCGCATTAACATGCTTTGGAACTGCTAGGTTGGCAGGAGCTGGCCAAGTAACGAGAGCTCACCCCGTCGCGGATTCGAACTGCCGACCTTTCAATCGACAGCTCATGGTTCAGCGGTTTAACCCACTGCGCCACCCGCTTACCTGAGAGTAAACCCCACCGAACTTATTTCTGAGTCGACACACACAGGCTGGTGCTGCAGGTAATATAAGGATTCAACATGGGATGGGGTACAATTCAGACCACCAGCCTGTAGCGGAAAAGAGAGAGGGGTCTATGCTCGTGAGCGTGGCTGTGCAGAAAAGCCTCCGTGACCTCAGTGGTCCACAGCCCATAATTTGCACGAATGCAGAAAGGGCAGCAGGAATCGACCAGTCCTCGTGAATACGAGTTGGGCCAGAATGGTGAAAATCCTCTCAGGGCCTCTCCAGTCAGAGTGCCCTTCCTCCATCAACGTGAAGGACTCCTGGCTTGCTGCCCAGATGGCTCAAACGGCTATACTGGAAAGTATGTCTTCCCCTTTCCCTGAGAGACACACAAATATTGGGGGGATTAGAAGAAAAGCCCCGCTAGACCAGACCAGCATCTGCTCTACACAGTGGTCACTCAGATGCTCCTGGGAACCCCATAAGCAGCAGATGAAGGCACCCTGCCTCGAGCCTGGAAATTTCGTCTAGCACCCATGGCAAGCAGCCACTGCCAGACCGCTTATAATAAGACATACAATCTTATTGTCACCACAGATCGGTCTAATCCCCCTTGGAAAGCAGCCCAAGCTAGAGGCCATCACCACATCAGGTGGCAGTGAGTTCCAATTACATATTGTATGGAGAAGGACTTCCTTTTGCCTCTCCTGACAAGCAATTTCATGGAACGACCCCTGAAGTTCCAGCACTGTGAAAGAGGAGAAAGAATTTCTCTCTCTCTCTCTCTCTCTCTCTCTCTCTCTCTCTCCACCGTGCATCATTTTATAGGTCTCAATCAGGTCCGGCCATAATTGCCTTTCACACACACACACACACACACACACACCCAAGCTAAAGAGCCTCAAACGCTGCAGCCTTTCTTTCCCTGTAAGGAAGGTGCTCCAGCCCTCTCTGATTGTTTTGGCTGCCTCCTTCTGCACCGTTTCCAGCTCTACGATGCCCTTCTTGAGACATGGGGACCAGAACTGGACACTGCACTCCACTGTAGTTTCTACTTCTCTGCTGCCCTGAGCGCTCCGTTTATTCCAAGGGAAAGGCGGGATATAGGTCATTTAAATAAATCTAGACTAGAGCATCATGCTGCCATTCCTTTCTGCCATTTCTTTCTCCTGATCATGGCCGTTTTCTGAATTCTTCTCTGCCATTTATTCAGCAGCTCACCTAGGACAGCAAAAGCATGCTGGTTTCTGCTCCCCATTCTCTAATTATTGACTGGACAGGTCCCGAGTCAAGTCCTTGGCCCAGCGAGCCCGGATGGTGGCCAAGGTTCTCTGGGGTCTCCGGCCGGACTGTCTCTTTGCCCTATGCCTGCAGGCGCTGCCAGGGATTGAACCACTGGTCGCCTGAGAGTAAAGGATGCTTGACGGCGCAGAGGGCACCCATGTGCGTCACAGCACCAAAGGCCCTCTGCTCCCCAACAGCACCCCAACAAGTTCTTGGGAGAAATGCTGTAAGGAGCCTCCTGGAGCACTCCGAGCCAAATGGTGTAGGGAGCCTCCCGGAGCACTCCGAGCCTGAGCCACTTCTTCCGCCAGGGAGGCTTTTGTCTCGGATGCCCCTGGACCTGACACTTTCATGATGGTTTCAATTTTCTGCTTTTCGCTTTTCTGTTTTATAGCTGGCAGTATTAAAAGCCGGAGTGCATCACTTGGTTCTCTTTGTACGAAACCTCCTCTCAACGCTTGCTTCTCCTTCTCCCCTGGCCGGAGCCTGATGATTTGGCAGGAACAACACACGGTTTATACTCGCTATAAATGTCAAGGCCAAATGATAGATCACAAGTGCATCTGATCCTGCAACGTGGAGGGGGGGGGGACACGACTTCGGTAGGACTCGAAACATACCGAGGGAGAAACATGAAGATGGGCTGGCTTTAAAAAGCAGCACCGTGACGTTCTTTGGCTCCTTGCAGAGCTGTCTGACACGGGACGAGGGCACATGACGCAGCCGCCGGGCGGAAATGAAGCAGGGCCAGACAGGATGGGTGGCTGCACAGAAAACCTCCCTCCCTCCCCATCTATGCTACCTTGAGCACCTGACAAAAGAAAGGTGCTATATAAATTGAAACAACGACAACATGCTCACGGTGATGAAATGCGGACCTCGAAAGCCGGGAAGAGCCAAGGTCCACATGCCTTTGTCAGCAGCGTAAACGGGATGGGGGCAATGGAGGTACCTGTCCTGATGAAGAGCGATACAGGACCCAAAATCATGCAGCACACTGACAGTTCCTGAAATCATGCCAAATAGCGTAATGTATGCAATAATTAAGCATGGCGCAGTTTCATTGTTTTTAAACAGAGTCTAGTGATTTGAGGATGTCAACGGCGATTAACGCTTTCAGTATGTTAGAGGGGAAGTCAGCTTTCAACTTGCTCCGAGGCTCAGTGAGAGCAGCAGGTCAGGCAGAGCAGAAGCCTGGCGGCTTGTGGTTGGCTCTGCACCTGTTGCAGCCTGGCGCAGGGAAGCGCATTCAGCTATTGGGTTCTACAGGTATAAGGGGAGCTGACACAAGACCATGAACAACAGACGCCAGTGGGGTCTATTCACACCAGAACTTCTGAGCAGGAGCAGCACAGCTGAGCAGGGAGAAACTGGAACTTGTGCCTTTAAGATCTGCAGCCATTCTTAACTCACCTCAGTGCTGGCTTCCAAGGGGTGTGTATATGTGGAATTAGGGGCCTGTTAGGGGCACAATCATTACGTTTTCTCTTTGCCCCTGAATATAAAAAGCTGCTTCCTGCTGAGTCAGACCTCTGTCCATCTAGCGTAGCATTGCCTGCCTCTGAACGGAAGCAGCTCTCCAGGGCTTCAGCAAGACACATTTCCCAGCCCTACCAGAAGACGCTCCCAGGACCTTCCGCATACAAAGCAGGGGCTGCTGTACTAAACTAAGGCCTCTCCCCCAGACCAAACTCTGCCACCACACAATTAGGTGGAGGCTGAACTGGTAACAACTTTTAAACAAGCAAACAAAAACCTCATCTAACTTGGCGGACGAGTTGGAGGACAAGCCGAGGGCTCTCTCACACAGAAGAGTCGCGTGGCTCAGCCCTGCCAGGCCGAGCACCTTCAGGGCATTTCAGTGCCATAATGACGATGCTTAGCACTGCAGGCAGGACTGCAGCCATCCCCTTCACCACCCCACAAGGCTGCTTGCCCGGGGCCGCCCAGAAGCCTCCTCCTGGCTAGGCAGGGCCGGCATGCCCACGAGGCTGACTGTGGCGCTTGCCTGCAGCCATGGTTTAGTCGGGGGTGCTTGCTTGCTCGGTCTGCCTGCCTCCTTCTCCGACTCTCTGCGTTTGGAAAGGCAAGAGAGTGGAAAAGAGCTGGAGAGGAAATGTAGGCAAGGGAAGGGGGCAGGCCAGAAAGCCCCTTTTCACATGCAAGCGTTCTCCAAGGTCTTCGAGAGAGTTCACTGCGGACAAATGGGGGGCTTCCTGCTCAGTCTCTCAGATGAAAACTGCACACGACGATGGGGCAGACCCATATCTATGTGGCTCTGCTCCAACGTGTGTGTGTGTGTGTGTGTGTGGTCCCTTTTAAAGAGCAAAAGGCTGAGCAAAAAGCTTCTGCAAACCTCCACCACTTCCCCTCCTTCCACCCCCTAGAGGGGAACAGAGTGGAAGAGGAAGCGCTATCCCACCACTCTCCTCTCCTCCACACTTCCTTCTACAATTCAGAGAGTAGGAAGAGGAGGAGCAACGGCAGCAGGTGCACTGCCAGGTGAAGGGGGCGGCATTTGCAACCCCCCTCAGGTGCTGGGAGGTCTGGGCTGGCTCTGTCTGGCAGGGACTGTTTCTTTTCAGTAAAGGAGAAGACTCAAAACATGCCTCCACCACCCTGATTCCACCTGTACTCTTAAGCGAGTCAAGTCACACTTAAGTGCTTTGAACAGTTGCATGCGCTACATACGCGATCATCATCATCACTTCAATTTCCCCCGTCCGCACCGCCACGACCACAACACCCAAATCAGCCGAGTCCAGACTAATTATCGCCAATATATTTCCCCTGGATTGTGAATCTTTGTGCCGTCCTCCTGGACGTCCGACACGACCTGTTTCTATCATGACTGTTTGGGACTTTTCCTTTTCAATTTCCTGACTTAGGAGGAGCTTGTGAAGCCCAAATGAAAGTAGAGACGGACAGATCCCAGCATCTGCAGTGACGATTTAGCAGTGACCAAATGCATTTGTTCTCTTGACTGGGCTTGCCATTATTGTCAGACTTCCACAGGCTGTAACATTTATGAGAAAATTATGATAAACTAACCGGGCCCACTGTTGAAGGAGAATGTGTGTGACAGAAGTCATGCATTCCTCTTAGATTCCCCCAGAAAAGATTCCAAGTAATGCTGAACCTTTCCAGGAGAGGGTATTTTTCTCACTCTCTCAACACCAGGAAATCCTGACTTAGTTTAAGGCTGATTTTCTCATTCTCTTTTCGCCCCGTTGGGATTTGAAGCGACGATTGTTAAATCTGCAGATCAGGTGCCCTGCTAACTGAGCCGGCAGGGCTGTTAGGCATTTGCAAATGATGACATTTGTGTCAAAATGTCAGCCCAAGTCAAAAGCTCCGAGATGCTCTACCGCGGTCTCTGCTGCCTCTTTGCCAAACAGCCAATGCTCTTGCACTGCTATTAAAGAGGAGATTGCAAAGCGAGATACACCAAAAACCTTTCATGTGCTTCACACATTTGCTGAACCAGAGAAATTTCTAAGCACTTATGGATTTATGCCTGTGAAAAACATTATGAACTTTTAAGGGATCCCTCAGAAAAGAGAGAGAGAGAGAGAGAGAGAGAGAGAGAGAGCCATGTTGGTAGGAGCCATTTTCTCATATCCCGCCTTGAACATTTACTAGGAAAAACAGCTGTTAGGACAGCACAGTGGGAATTCTGGAGGAATGCTAGGAATTGAACACTCTTAACTTCCAAGAATCTGCATAGCCCCATTCCAAGAGCAATTACACTGTGAGAAAAAGGAGAACAAGCAGATGTCAGAGAGCAAGCGGGGGCAAACTGCAGTCAGTCCAAAGCCAGCTCCTTGAAGCAAGCCTGTCTTGCCTCCAAAGAGCCTCAGAGATGCCCAGAGATGCAGGAAGATGGTCTAAGAATGCTTCTGAAATCTCCTTCATGTGACTGGAGCTCCAAATTGTCCGATTTCCAAAGAGGAACCGATGCATCTCACATTTTCACAAAGTGCATGCACAATGACCACAGCTTCCGGTTTGTCTAGGTATTTCCCCCTCCTCCATATTTCTGATGCTGATGTGTACATTAAAAAACAGACTGCAAAACACAGGCACAGGATGTAAGTCTGGGTGTATCAAGATTCCTTCTCTGTGGTGTTTTACTGATGCACAGGAACACATGTGCACATCAAGAAAATACAGCACAAGAAGAATCCTGATGAAATCATCCTTACAAATGCAGTACAAATGCAAACGAAGTAGCTTTCTTGTGGGGAGGTGGGGAAAGAGATGCAAGTAGAGTTAAAAACTCGAATTCCAAAACTGATTTCATAAGTTCTCCTAGTTAAACCAGCACTTAAGAGGAGTAGGATGTAGGGCAGAGTGAACCAGAACAACAAAGGAACTCAATAGGGGGACTCCTCTAGCCCCCAGGCAGACCTTGTTGCAATCTTACACTTGTGCCAGGGAGACCAGAGATGTAGCTAGCTTCCGCGGGGGGCGCCACTTGACACCCCCATGATGTCACAAGCCCCGCTGCCAGCGCCGCGTTCCAAAACGTCACTTCTGCCACTGCCCCCACGCTGCCGAATTGCCGCTGAATCGGTGCACACCCCCGGCACGTGTTGCCCCATCACCCGGGGGCCCCTGCCCTCCCCCTAGTGACGCCTCTGAGGGAGACAGTCTCCTGTCTGAGCAGATGCCACCCAGCCCAGGCCCTGATCTGCAGCTCCTGTGTGCTGGGCTTAGGGCAAGCCAAGGATTCTTCTCTCACTTGTCCTCCCCAACTGGAGTCCTCCAGAGCTCCTCCAACGTGCACCAGAGCTTAACAACGGCAAACCCACAGAAGCAGCAGAGACGGCAAGAAACAGCCGCTTTTGACAGAAGAACAAGCCATGAATGAAGAGAAGCAGGGAGGAAAACAAGTCAGGGGTCACCTCCCCAGATCCCTCTGCAAGCGGACGGTAATGCAATGAAGAGAATTATGACGTGAAAAAGCCAGCATAATTAACTAGCAGCCATGGGATATTTTCCTTATTGAATGCCAAGAAGGGCTTCGATTTTGCTGACTTCGGGGGGGGGGGGAATGGTGTATAAATAAATGTAAAGTACACCGGCGATGATGTTAAATGATGCTTCATCTAATTATCGCTATTCCGCGGTGTCATTAACATGCGCAAGCAAGGAATGCTAATGGCTTTTAAGTTGATATCACAGCTACAATTTGTTGTCTCAACCCCTCTGCATGGAATAAAATATTCTGACTGATGCAGCTGTTAAGATCTACGGAGAGACAGGGTCCCGTCTCAGCAAGAGACAGTGGAACAGGGGGATAAAAGGGGCCCATTTTTCAAATGGATGCAGAAAGCCAGCTCGGCTCTGAAGTTCTATGCTACGATTCATCAGCGGTGAAATGGATGCGCAGAGACTGAAAGGAGAGGGAGGATTCTGAAAAGGATCTCGCATCCTCCTGGAGCAGCCCGAGACTTCTCAGTGTCTGAGGTGACCTGACAAATGACACCCCTTGACCTGGCAGGGTGCCAGCCCCCACCTCCAATGTCTCCCCTCCCCGGGTTCCAAAAATAAGAGGGGAATGGAGTGGAAGACAAGGTATGGAGGAGAGGGGAGCCCTTGCTCCCTTTCCCCGACTGGGGCTCTGGCAGTGGCCCTCTGCCAGTTTGGGACCTCACACCTGCCTCTGTTGCTGCTGTGGCTCTTCTGATCCCAGACTGCCCCTGGCCCTTGGATCCTGGCCTGGTTTGGACCAAGCCCATAGCTCCCTCCTCCTGGACTGACAACCAGCTTCCCCAGATCCTGGAACCGGAGCTTCCAGAACAGGGAGTGGAGCCTGGACCTGGACAGGTTTCTCTTCAGAAATCCAGCCACTGCCTGAGGCAGAGAGGGGCCAGTGGGCCTCCTCCTGCACCATCACTCTTGCCAAGCGCTGCCATAAAACAAGCCCACACAGGGTCTCCTGGAGATGCGGGAGTGTAATTTGATGGGCACGGCTGTCACCTTCTGGCTCTTCCCAATTCCCCCCCCCCCCCGTTACACTCCAAACAACTTTCACTGCCATGAGACACAGCCAGGGAGTGAGAGAGGGATGAGCAGCCGCCTCGCCAGCCCGAGGTTCTGTCTCAGCCAACGTTCCTGCCTGACCTTTTGTCCTTCAACAGCTCATCAGCCAGGAACTGAGCTGAAAAATGGCTGCCAGCCTCCCCTGTGCCAGCTCTCGAGCCAGTCTCCCTGCAAAGCACGTCTGTCCGCCCCCCCTCCTCGATGCAGCTACACTTCTTCCTCGCGTCCCACAGACCTGCGGGTGCAAGCACAAAGCTGTCACTGAACCATCTCAGTGCACCAAAACTGACAGTCCCAATTCATGGGCTTGTATCGATTTAAAGCGCTGTTTAGGATCACACTAGCAGTGCATACAGATGATGTGAAGGAGGACACCGCTGCAGGTGAGCACCACACGGCTTTGATGCTCAGCTTTGGAAAACATTTGACTGCAGCAGAAGGGAAAGCCGGCCCACTCCTGGCAGGAAAAATTCAGGGGAAAGGCCCTTCCTTGTGAAGGAAATTGGGGGTCTGCCAACTCCTGGAAGAGGAGAATGAATCTGGATCATCTCTCTCTCTCTCTCACCCACCCAGCAGTAAAAAAGGGATCCCTTGGAGCCTCTTCGCACTCACAAAACCAAACTCCTATTTCCCCCCCAAACAGAGCTCAGTGCAGCTTAAGAGACAAGGGGCTTAGGGTGAACCCAGGAGGGCCATTTTTTTAGTGGCTGCAAGCTCCACCCCACTCGTGTGGGAAAGGCATTATGAGTTGTGAGAATGCAAGCCACCCCACGCTCGGAGGATCACAATTTATCATGATTGTGGACTGACCTGCAATCTGAACATGTTTGACGATTCACAAAAATGAAAAATATGGGTGCCCATCATGAAGCCACTATAAAAAGATATGCTCCTTAAAGACAGGATCATCCTCTTATGGCGCACGATTTGGACCACTTGTGGACTGGCAGCAGCAGCAGCAGGGCAGGTGTCAGAGGCTGGCCAGGTCACATCGGAAAGCCCACCTGGCCAGACTAGCCTCTGGACCCTCAGTACCAGGGCCCATGGTAGTGCCCAATATGCAACTGGGGTGGGGCAGGACTCCTGGCAACCTGACACTGGCACTGGGCAATAGGCGCATGTCAGGTCAAAGGAAGTCCTCCTTCAGACAACACGATCTTCATGACCATGGCATTAATGGCCACTAGCATAAACAGCTCCCCGTGGGGAGGAGAGAGCTATCAGTGGAACCTCCAGATACTAGACGCTGGGACACGCAAGAGGGAATGACTACTTGGGACGTGACTCAAACGCCATCAACTCTGCAATAGCTATTGACCACCAACTATTGACACGGAGGCAGTAAGGGAATCCTCAATGAAGCCCACAAGCTACATTCCCTAATCCCCCCCCCAATTTTTTTAACCAAGTCATGCCTCCTGGTACCTCCTGAAAACAGTAGTTAAGGAGGTGTAAGAAAAGGGAGGAGGAGAACAGGGGTCCCGGTGCCCCCATTGTACAAGCAGTGCAGGAAGAAAGGGGTGTTGGCCCAGTTGCTCAGAAAACACTTTCAAGCCCTCCAATCACCCCAACGCGTGGACTTTTCAGGGGCCAAAAAAGTGCTGGCAAAAACCGTCCCCTGCTTCAGCTCAGAACTAACCCAGAAACCTCAGAACCTGGAGCATTTCTTGGCTGGCTCCTGTGAACTGTGTGTGCACAAGCCCCACAAGCACATGCAGAAGGGGAAAAGGGCATGCCGTGCCAGCCCCTGTGACTGGCAGGCAGTCAAGCCATTGCATTAGTCAAGCCTGGCATAAAGTGGGAGGAGCCTTCCCTGGTCAACTGGTCAACAGAGCAGGGCTCTGTGCTTCCTGCACGTCAGAATAGGTCTTCTCCATGCTCTCCAGGTCTAGATCAGATGCGGCCACCCATTGGCTCAGGTGGGTCCTGAAAGGCAGGCAGATTTTTAAAGCCCACCCACAAGCCCAAGTCACACAGGTGGAGAAATCACATTGTCTTTTTTTCAGTTCCGAGAAGCCACCAGCAGCAGGCATTCTCCTGCGAGCACGGAGAGCGAACTCTGCTCGTCCCAATCAGACTTGCCAAATGGCTCCTCCACACATCTCAGAAAACAGGCTGCTGAAGGGTCACCAGAAAAAAAGGGAAGAGCAATAAAGCCGAGTCCCCAGGAGGGAATTCTCCTAGCTGTAGTTATTGTTGCTGGACTGCAGTGGGAGGTGGGTAATATCGAAAGGAAAGCTTCTGCAGGAACCGCAGCTGCACTTAAAGAGCCATCACCTTCCTGAGGAGCATCAGAACATTTTTCGTCACGCAGATTCCAAGAACCCGCAGCAGACGTCTCCTTCCCCGCTTTGTCCTCATGAGATTCCCTCTGGGGCAGCTACACAGCAATTCAGGGCCCTTCAACATGATGTTCTGCATTTCCAGTCTCTCCAACCAGCCCTTTGGTCTTGCAAGTCTTTTCCTCGACTTCTGCCCGGAACCCCGTCCTGGCCAGAGCTGTACTTGCTGAATTCATCCGCAGTTCTGAATGGCGGCGCAAACGCACTGGCAGAGCAGAATCCAGCAAGCCTTGGGCAGCAGAAGGATGCTGGTGGAAGCAAGATGGAGAGGCCAGCCTGGACAACCGCATGTTTGGGGCTGGTCCTGCCCCATCAGGTGCAACTCTCCCTCAGGTTACCCCAGGGAAAAGGGGGCACACTCCCCCCAGCAGGCGCTCCCTCTAAAAGCCTAACCCAGCAGCCGCTGCCATCGTTGACGGCCTGGGGTGCACAGCCTCCATGCCTCTTACTGTGGCATTGTCTGATGCAGCTTTTGGCATGCAAAGGACAGCAGTGGCTGCTTCTATGTTCTTGTTTTGCTCCGTGGAGAGAGAGAGAGAAAAGAGGCCAGCCTGAGACAAAGCTGACTGGAAATTCTGCAGAGGCAGTGCTGGACGCTGACCAAACGACGGGGCCGAGGCTGTCGGAAAATAATGCACACAGATTATGCTTATGAGAAGAGAGAACAATCCCGCATTCATTCCGAGTGTCTCCCACGCGGCACGGCGGCTGGCAAAGGTACCTTGATGGGAACTCCTCAGCTGCGCTCAGCTCAGCCACCACGTGGCATCTCTGGGAGGCTGCTCTTCACGGGGAGCCCATCACAGCGGCCACGGGGCTCGGCTCAGTGGCAGGAGGGTCTCTGGCCTCTAAGCCGTGTGATTTTGCTCCCATCTCACCTCTTGCAAACTTGGAAGGCGCAACAATGATTCTTGGATAGCAACAAGGCTGGCTTGCACTGGAAGCACATCCCCAGCAGGGAGGGACCACAACAAAAGCAGCAAGCCAAATTGTTCTCAGGCAGCAAGAGCCTCAACCAGCAGCCCTGAAGGCTGGGCAATGATCCTCTACCCCCTGTGCTGCCAGGGCCAGAGAAGGGAGCTGTAGGAGGCTCATGACTCAAGGATGACAGCACAGAATCCCCTAGGTGAGGGGACAGGAGCCCAGCAATCTCAGAGAGCAGATCCTAGGCCACTAGTGCTCAGATCCGCAGCATTCCTTCGGACCCGGAATCTCAACACAGGGAATTCCAGGGTGCCTTGCCTTGCCTGCCTGCCTGCCTGCCCGCCCGCCCGCCACTAAGGCTGCAATCCTACACACGCTTGCCTGGGAACAAGTCCATTTTAATTCAATGAAATTTACTCCAGAGTAAACACACATAGGCTTGTGCCCACGCCTGGTCTTTGCCAGCACCCAGGGGCTGACGACCCTCTTCTGTAGAGCAGACCATTATTGGGATGTTAATTCTTTTCCATTTTAATCCAGGCGGCTTTCCCCACTAGCAGCGCACAACTGCGCTGGCCTCCAGTCCCTGCTTGAGGCTTCTCCCATCTGCCTCTCGACAGGGCTCCATGGGGAGGACAGCCGTGCGTGGGTCTGAGCAGAGATCCCCACTGCACCTCTCCAGGGCTCCTGGCAATATCTGAGCCTTGCCTTTTCCTTCCAATGACAAGTGTCAGAAGCTCACCAAATACAGAAAGTATCCATGAGCGACAGCGATCAGCCTGCATCTCCTTTAGGGCTCCCCTTGATTAAGAACACAAGCACGTGGGCAAACTATTCACACCTGCCCTGAGCATGAAGTCAGAGCTGCTTTTAACCTGCAACTTCAGAGGCAGCCTCTCTAACCAAAAGGATCTTGCAGAGCAGAGCCGCTTCGAAAGACGGACCAACCTGGTCTGACGAAGGATAAAGCCATCATTCTAAACAGCGCTTTTCTCGTCCTTTATCCTGTCCTATGTATTTTGCTTGTAAAAATCTTTAAACATTCAAAAATAAATGTTTTTAAAAAATAACTTTCCCCCTCCAGTTAAAGGGTTGCCATTGCATTCATTTGACAGAGTTGCTCCGCGAGCAAAAGAACTCGATATTATTCTGCAGCATGGAATGTATCTAACCCAGTTCAAAACTGGTTCAAAGTGTCCAAATCCGTTACCAATCTACTTTTTAACATTAGCGCCCCCAACTGGAGAACGTGAAAATACTGAGGAGCCTGAACCAAGCCCCAAGTTTCAACGGTTTGCCTCCCTGCTGCCAGGTCGTTCTTCTGAGGCTGCAGGAGGAGGCAAGATTCGAAAGAGGAACTTCTTGATCCCAGGCAGCTCAGCCTCACAGCCATACAGTGGAGATAGAGAAATGGCATTCTCCCCTTCCCCTCCCCACTCTGCACTCCCTGGGTTGGAAGGAAGGAAGAGGGGAATGGAATGGAAGTGCAGAGGAGAGGAGAGCGGTGAGTCAGTGGGTGGAGACTCTTCTCCTCCACACATCCTCCTCTGCTCTCTCTCTCTCTCCCTCTTCCTTTAACAATCCAGGGAGTGGGAGGAGCAGAGGCTGAGACATTTCCAGGTAAGGGGGGGTGGCATTTGGCACCCCGTCACAGGTCCTCCCAATCAAACAAGCTCTGTTTGTATGTGCAGTATTGTACCTTTTGAAGGGCAGAAAAAGAACAAATCCTGTTTTTTTGGCCAGGATGGTGTAGTAGTTTGGGAGTCGGACTTAGACCTGGAAGATCCAGGTTCAAATCCCCGCTCAGCCACGAAGCTTCCTGGGTGACCTTGGGCCAGTCACTATCTCTCAGCCCCACCTACCTCACAGGGTTGTTGTGAGGACAAAAAGGAGGGGAGGAAATATGTACACCACTCTGAGCTCCTTGGAGGAAGGGCGTTATAAAAAAAAAATGTGAAAAAACAACAACACGCACACGTGTCAGGAAATCTTTACTTCCCTGCAATCCCTGTGAATCTCAATTCTTTTTGGTTTTCCAGAGAAAAGTCGCAGTGATTCATTTCCCAGGCCCAATTTCTGTGTGTCTCCTGGTACACGACACCGGTCTTAATCCCAGGTATGGTACACTGATGATATGTTGCGCGCGCGCGTGTGTGTGTGTGTGTGTGCACGCACGTAAGAGAGCGAAAGGCAAAAGGCAATCATCCTGACATCCCACTTGCTAGAGGACGACAAAACCTGCCTCGATTATGATAGCTGCAAACATAGTTTGAGATCCTTTGCTATTGACAGCGAGCTGCTAGTTTAACTGTAATTTAACCTCCATGTTTTCTTTGATAAATGTGCCAATAGACGTTTGTTGCCTATAAATTGTCGGTCCAGGGGAAAGCGAGAGTCAATCTGCTTTAAAAGAAATTGATTAAAGGGTGCTATATTCATCATCTTGCCGGAAAACAACAGGGACCGAATAGCAATTATATGTTCCACCAATAACTTTCACTTGAACTTTTTCCCCCCGCACCCTGCTGTTGTTGCTAAAATATTGCGGCAGATGACAATCCTTGCACGGTGCAAGTTGCACCTGCATTCTCTCGGCCATCTTCCCTTTATGCCTCCGGTCGGATCGGGTCCTCTGACGAACATGCAGCAGGGCAGGTGGCAATTCCTGACTGAATGCAGGTGGATCAGAGGAAGCCACTGACTCACCGCTCTCCTCTCCTCCGCACTTCCATTCCTTCCGGAGAGTCAGACCTTTGACTCATCTCACCCAAGGCTGTCCAGAGTTCTCCAGGCAAAGGCAGATGCCAGGGTTCTAACTTGAGACCTTCTCTGTGCAAAGCAGGTCCGCTACCACCCAGCCGCAGACCCATCACCATGAATCCTGCCTATCCCAACTTCACTCTCCAGTCCCTCCCAGGGGGGAGCCTTCTTGGGGATAAGCAACCTCCTGGTTTTAGTAATAGGCTATCTCTGAATGCCAGATACAAGGGAGTGGCGACAGGATACAGGTATCTCTTGTTGTCTTGTGTGCTCCCTGAGGCATCTGGTGGGGCCACTGTGTGACACAGGAAGCTGGACTAGATGGGCCTTTGGCCTGATCCAGCAGGGCTCTTATGTTCTTGTCCTAGCTGTCCCAAGGAAACCGGCAGGAACCATATCTGAACAGAATGGGCTGGGGGTGTCCTTGGGGCTATTTCTTTACCCAGCGTGTAATTCATCTGTGGAACTCTTTGCCACATGATGTGGTGATGGCACCTGGCCTAGATGCCTTTAAAAGGGGTTTGGACAGATTCATGGAGGAAAAGACCATCACAGGTTACAAGCCATAAGCAACCTCCTGGCTTTAGAAGTAGGTTTTCTCTGTGCCAGGTGCAAGGGAGTGACAACAGGAAACAGGTTATCTTGTTGTCTTGTGTGCTCCCTGAGGCATCTGGTGGGGCTACTGTGTGATACAGGAAGCTGGACTAGATGGGCCTTTGGCCTGATCCAGCAGGGCTCTTCTTATGTTCTTAAAATCAGAAGTTGGCAACTCTGAGGTACGTGTGTATGTCTGGTAGAGTAGAGCAAACCAGGCTGAGAAACTCTGAAAAGGCTCTGAACGGACAGACTAGAAACTTAAGCACCAAACAGGTGCACAGCAGGCTGGCTAACTGAGTCAGACCCTTACCCCTCAGGCTCAGCATTGTCAACACTGACTGGCAGTGGCTCTTCAGGGTTTCAGGCAAAGAAGGGTCTTTTCCAGCCCTACCTGGAGAGGTTTCCAGGGACTGAACCTGCTGGGCCTTCTTTATGCAAGCACTTCTCGCAGAAGGCTGAGCTGCAGCCCCTCCCTAGGCTGGAGTCAGGAACCTCTTGGGTTGCTTGAAGTTGGGTCTTGGCTTGAGGAGAGTACTTGGGACTGCACTGAACCGTCATGCATTTCAATAACCGTCGCATGCAAATCAACACTGGCCACTGCGATGGGCAGGCAGAAATAAGTCTCTGGATTGGCTTCACCAAGTGAGAATCAAGGGAGCCTGGCCTTCTGCCTTGGGTTCGTATCAAGGGAGCCTGGCCTTCTGCCTTGGGCTCGTCAACCAAGCAGGACTTCCAGCCTGCTGTCCCTTCAGGCTCCGGCTCAAGTGACCCACACCACAGACTCTGGTTGGAACATTCCAGCTTTGGGCCTGGCCATCCGTAGCCCCAGCTGTGCCCTGACAGTGGGAGAACTGGGCCAAAGTGTCTACCGAGAGAGACCACTGAGAAGCCAAGCTGCAGCTGGCTCAGGCTGTGTGGGTGGAGCCTTCATGTTCAAAGGCAGCTCCCGGGTGATTGCTGCTGGGGAGCCACAGCGGGAGGGGGCTCTTGCCTGCATGCCCCCCCTATAGTGGGCTTTCTGGAGGCAGATGTTAAAAAGTAGAATGCTGAGCAGATCCGGGCCTCTAACACTGACACCCAACAAAGGGCAAGAAGCAAAGCAGGCACATTGAGGGCTGGTGCAACGCAGCACCCCTGGCCACAAAGGAACACAGGCTCTTATGTTGCAGCTGAAGGAGAGGGTGGCTCACGGCACAGGCAAAATCTGCTGGAGAGCCAATGGCACAGGGCTGAGAGGGTCGGACTTGGATGGGGAGCCCAGGTTCAAATCCCCTCCCCCCTCTCTCTTTCAGCATAACTAAGGCACAGGCCTGTTGTGGGGAGGGGGAGACCCATGAAAGCCAGGCCAGAGGAGAATGGGTGGGGTAAAAATGCAATGAGTTAAAATGCAGGCTGCGGGGAGGAAGGGCTGCTGAAGCTGCTTGGGGGCACGGGCGCCCGGTTTCCCGTCCCAGGAGTGGCGGCGCTTCCATCCTGGCTCCCCGCAGACGGCCTCTCCAAGTGCCCCCCAGCAGGCTGCGAAAGAGGAGCCCCCTCCCCAAGTCGGGTGAAGAAGGAGCCATGTTCTCATTACCAAGTCAGCTTGTGCGGGTGGCTCCAGATGTCAGGTGATAAGAATTACTGATGCGTCGCTCTCAAAAAGCCATTTGCTTTATGGCTTGCTAGGCTGCCACTGAAATTCAGCTGTGCTTCATTAGCATACAGAATGACAGCCTACAAAAAAGGTTACGGGGTGGCATCAGATGTGGCCGGCCTCTTCCTTTTCAGCTGCCAGTGCTGGGTCATTTTAAACAAACATCTGGCAAGCGGGTTTTTTTTTTAAACGGCATCTGTAGTTTTAATTAGGTTATCTCCCGGGATTGTCAGGAAAGGACGAGAGAAAGCTCTCCCTGAGGGCAAAGCTGGCATTTGGGCCTCTTCAGTCGTGCAGGAGCTGAGTCAGCTCATTTTCTTCTATTATACAATCAACAGGGATGCAAAGAACCTTGTTTTGTGCAAAAAAAAAAAAGTTGCGATTAAACTTCATGCAAGGCTGAGCAGAACCTTCCTGGCTCTGAGGCAACGATGGACTCCCCCTGTCAGTCGACCTCCCTCACAAAAAGTGGGTGATTAGGCACTTTCTTGCCCTAGGAATGGCGGGGGCCACAGATGAACAACAGTAGAATATGGTTGCCAGAACCGTGGATTAATGCAAATATGTGCAGGCAGTGCTTGGAGACGTCCAGCTGCAGGTTGGGAATAGCTGGCCAACAGCGCCGTGTGGTTGCACCGCGGACGAGCAACTGCCTTCTAGGCTCAACCCCAGCAGCAGCAGCTTCAGGTCTTGCTGGGAAAGACCCCTCCCTGCCTGGAGAATACAAGCAGGGCTGACTACACTGGGGAAGATGGACAAAGAGGCCAACTCGGCTGCAATAAAGGTTGCTTCAGATACGGACGTCTCCCAAGGTTCCACTGCCTGCTAAAATGACATTGAAGACCATTAACAGGTAAGTTCTAAAATGCCCTCCTGCTCCAAGCGACAAGCAAGCGGTGCGCTGGAAGGAGCGAGTAAAACCTGGATACTTCACAGGTACCTCTCCGATTAGCCTGTCTGGGCAAGTTCAGGTCTTCCTTGGCATCACCTTGGCGTTTGGTCTATTTGACGAGTCAGAAATAGCGCCAGGCTTTACCCCGAAGCCATTGTGTGGGCAGGTTGCTATGAAAGACAACACACAGTGTGCAGGGAGGCAGCCGGATCGCTGGTCTCCCACACACCCTCCTCATCTTTAAGCGCAAGCCATAAAAAAAGCGGGGGGGGGGGAGAGACTCCTCTCCTCCAGCAGCGTCCATTAAAATGTAAACAAAGCGAGATAACTTTGAGCGAGCCATAAATATGTTTTATTCAAGAGAGGGAACGGCTGCCTGGTGCCGAGCGCAGTATGCAAATACTGATGGGTTGGGTATTTCACGAGACGTCAACGGTGGTTATGTCTTTGATGGCGATATTAAACCTGGCCCCCTATATTTTGGAGCTGGGCATTCACTAACATATTGGGATCAAGAACTCTCACTCACGACAGCTGCTTTGGCTGGTTTCTGCAATGCAACCATGGCCTTCCTCACATTTTCTCTTATGCTTAGATGCGGACTGAAAGCCACCTCCAATCTTCTCCCACGGCCTCCTCTTGGAACTCTAGAGGGGCTCTTCCAGGGGGCAGGCTCAAAGTTTGTTTCCTGGAACCACAAAGAAGTCAGAGCCCTGGCTTCTGCCATCTCCAGATCTTGAATATCAAAACCGCAACGTCTAGGAAGATCCTGCCTTCTGAGATTCACCTCAGCTTCTGTCCTTTTCAAAAGCCCTAGCGACGCAGGCACGGACATACCGGCAGAACGAATCGTTTCCCGCAGATCTTTGTGTTCTGTACTTTAATTTGACACATCATTCATACCTCTACAACGACAGTAAATGCCCTAAAATGGCATCCTCCCAGGGTGGGAGTGAATCAAAAATAGGAGACGGACAGACATTTAGCTTAATCTCCTAAAAACATTATTCAGCCTCAGGCAGACCTGAGGCATGGCAATTTCAGTCCACATAATTAAAGAATAACGCAACTGGAAACAAGAATTCCTAACAGGAGGCAAACCTCTTCGACAGGGATCCAGGCACCAGATCTGCTTGTACCTTCCACTTTTCCAGTTTTGATGGCCTCGCTGCTTGCGGCTGCAAGAAAACTCAGCTAAGTAAGCTATCTTTTATGAAAGACATTTTGCTTACAAAAAGAGCAGATTGAACTCAGGTTGCGCATAAATGCACACTAAGAAGTCATGACCACAAACATCATTACATATTCTTCCTATACATTAGGGCTGCACGAAATGTTCATCCATGCGCATTTGGGAGGCAAAAGGGGTGCTTGGGGGCAGGGGAGAGGAAGAACACAATGCTTCCTGAAAAAAAACCTGACTGTTTTTCAATGCTCTTGAGCAACCATTCATTTCTCTTGCTGACATTTTAATTTTTTTTCTCTCTTTCCTAGAGCGAGCCTAGCCAATCCAGGATTGTGCAGCGAGTGTCATGGCATCACATTATCACACCGTCAATCAAATTTGGCTGTGTGGTGACATTTCTGAGGGCAAAGCCAATTCAGAGTAAGGGTGAGGCTTCCTGTGTCACGTTGCTCCGAATGGGTGCTGGAGGGGGGGAATACTTCCCCCAGACAATTCCTGGGCCACCAGATTTTGCTTCCCAGCCTGCCAAGCTGCAAATGATTTTGCTCCTTTTTGAGCCCCCACCCAAATATTGAGAGACAGGGAGTTCTTTTTGCAGCATGCAATTTTTTTTTTAACAAACAATGCTATTTTGGTTTCTTCCCATTAGAAATGTATTGTTGCAAGCCTACAATTTTTTATGGATTCTTTGCTAACAATAAGACAATGATAAGCATCTAATCCTGATCTTCAAACTATGATGAATCTGAGATTGACTAAATCTTGTGTATTTTAATCTCAGCACTGGGACTCAAGGGCAAAGGGAATGCATACACTGTCAGTGGATACTCCACAGGAGTGGAATTCTCATTCGCTAGAGAATCACGGATGCCTGAGTGCTGGTTCACACATATACGTTCATCCCTTGGTGACTGCAGCTTTATGCGGTGATGGTCTGCAATATATCATTGCAGGCAGAACTTCTGTATCACCGCCCTTCGTCACAAGCACAATGCTTTCCAGTGGGTTACATATTTGTATGTTATATAAACACAATGAAATGATGAGACAAGTGCATGTGTGAACTGTCTACATGCACTGTAATGCCTTTTGGCTTTATAACGGTTGGAGTTTGGGTGCCACAGCAGTGAGGTCAATGCATGAATCTGTCTATCCCCAACACCTGAGATCATCTGATGGAGCCCCTGCTCCAGATTCCATCACATGGAGATGCAACATTAGCCTCTAGCAGAGCCTTTTCAGCAACAGCCCCATTATTCTGGAATCTCCTCATGTAAGCCTCTTTCCTTGCTGTCTTCCCAAAGGCATGTGAAAACCTAACTTCAGAAAGCCGTGGAGAATTGTTGAGGATCTGCTGCCCCTGAAGCAGGACCAGATCTAACGGGCTTAACAGCGCAATCCGACTTAACTTTTGTGCCGGTTTAACCAGCAGCGCAGCGAGAACGTAAGACCCCAGAACGGAAAAGGGATTCAAATCCCCTCCAAAAGAGGAATTCAAAGGGGATTTGAATCCCTTTTCCGTTTTGGGGCCTCCCGTTCTCGCTGCGCCGCTGGTTAAACCAGCACAAAAGTTAAGTCGGATTGCGCTGCAAGTTACTGAAGGGTAGGTTTCAGGCGAACATAACCTCTCAAGGGTAATAGCAGTTTGACAATGGGACCAATTTCCTAGGAAGGGTACATGCTCTTCCTTGCTGGCCTGGACATCTACTTGTTGGGGATGTTCTCACTCTGGGCTTCCTGCACTACCCGGGTTGGACTAGATGACCTTCAAACGTCCTTCCAACTCTAGGTTCTTTGTGGACTTGAGACTACAGCTGAATCCTTTGGCTTATAATACCTCTACGTTTTTGAGGTCCTGGTGCTGCATTACAGTTTTAGTGGTTTTGTTTGTATTACTTCATTGCTGATCGTACAGATGTTGTTTCTAAATTTGTAGAGCACTGTGAAATTTGAAACGAACAGCGGTACAGAAATAAGTGCGAGGTGAAGCCAAACAAGGATTTTGATCTGTCTTGTAATTCTTCAATTTTGCTTGTCATAATTTGTAGTGTTGCTTGCAGTGGGAATCAAACCACCCAGAATGAAATAAGCAAAACGCCATCGAATATAGACAGAGCAACAGTGCTGATTACAGGGTGGGACCCGTCAGCCTTTCCCCACCAAAGCTCCCCTGAACTGCCAGGTAAATATCTTCAGATTGTCAAGACTTGCAGCTGGCAGATAACTTACCTGATTAACCGTTGTTTCATTGAACTAATAAAAGTGAATCAGGGGGAAATTGTTGATAAGCGACAGTGCACTATGAATGATAGCTATCACAGCTGGTTCCCCCTAGACAGTCTCCCCCCAGAGTCAGTTCTGTGGGGTTTTGCATTAAAAATAGAACAGATTCCTGTAAACAGCCTTGTATTTATATGGACTGTTGTGACAACTGTCATCTTGCATTCGTCAGGGCAATCCCACAGGACCCACACAAGTATTAAACCCACCAATTTCTTTTTTTGCTGCTGTTTGCTGACAAAATAGAATACGAACCAGCCTCCCAGAGAGTATCCTGACGGGGGTTTTATTCTCCCCTCCCCGAAGTCATTCATAAAATAAATATGTTCTCTGATGTTTAATGGAATACCTGCATTTGAAGATGCGGAGTGCGAACAGGGCGCGAGACGAGCATCAACTCATCCTGCAGGGTACCAAGCGCCTGGGCATGGCACACAGTTTCTCCTAACGTCAACTGTGAGGGGAATTTGGAGGTTCTTTGCTCACATTAAACGGCTGAGACATTTTAAAAGCATAAGATGTCCTAGGAGGGTTCCACATTAGAACCTAAAAGAGCACCAAAAGCCTTCTGAGAAGATTACTGTAAAGGGAACGCTTGGGGGGGGGGGGTTCCCTCAATCCCCCTTGAAAAAGAATTCAGGGTTTGGGGGGGGAGAGAGGACCTTTTGGAGATTATTAAAATAAATTCTACTACTGTTCCACAACGTTTCGCACTGATTTGTATCAAGCTTTATCAAGTGGCCCACATCTTCCCGCCTTTTCTGGGGGCCACTTGATAAAGCTTGATACAAATCAATGGAACAGTAGTAAATTTATTTTAAATTGTTTTAAGTTGTTTTAAGGTTTTAGCAGTGTGTGTTTTAATCAGGGTTTTTATTTTTAATCCTTTTTTTAAAAAAATTACTGTTTTTACCTTTTTAATCTTTTCCAAGTTTTGTTATTGCTTCTTTTTATCATGGCTTTTTACCCGTTGCTTTTTTCTAACTCAATGCTAAATAATTTGTTTCAGGATAAGCTTTTGTGAAGAACAGTTGACTTCATCAGATACATGAAGGATCATAAATCCGAAGATGTGGAGGACAGCAGTCCCCAAAATAAACCAGGCAGCCTTTAAGGTGCTCCAATGCTCTCGCTTGTTTGCTCTGCAACAGACTAACACAGGAAATGAAGCACTCAGAGATTCACGGAATACACTCCAAAATTCCTGCAAGCTCACAGAGGAGGGATCTTTTTGGCCGCTCTAGCCACTTCTCCATGGTTTTGGGAGGACCATAAATAGGCAGCACAGCAAACAAATAATGATCATACGGCTTCCAACCAATGCATCATCATTAAGGGGCAGATGAAGACATGTGTGTAGAGAGTAGAGGATGAAACTGCTGGTCTGTTCCAGTGATGAAACTGCATAATGTGTACTGAACACAACTTTCTTTTTCTTTTTTATATATCTGCTGGATGCCAAAACCAGAGAGGAAACATGGCTTCTGTCTGAAGCCAGACTTAATGCTTGGGGAAAATGCCAGCCTTGGCTTCCTTTTGTTTTTAAAATGCCCACGGGTGAACAGAGCTGCTCTTCGGAGACTGGAGGACTTTGTTAGGCCTTGTAAAACTCCACCATTGCTTTGCAAGGCTGGCTCAAGACGTCCCGATGTTTTGAGGAGGCAAAGCCGAAAGGCAAGGCACACAATAATTGCCGTGGGCACCACCCACCTCCTTCTTTTGCTCCTTTGAGAGGAGCAAAAACAGCTTGCAGGTTTTTATGAACATTCTTGGAGGGCCTGGAGGGTTAATCATATAAAAAGGGACTCCGTTTCCTGTCATTTGTCAGGACTCCTTGTGCAAACCTTTGTCCGTTCATTCCCACAGTTCTTACTTGCCCTGTACAGCGTCGTCACGATGCAGTCAAATCTGATTGGCTAAGTAATGCTGTGATGTCATCCCATTGCATGGAGCCTGGCTGGGTGAGATCACTTGTGCAACTGGTCGAGGAAAGAAGAGCGCCATGGGCCTGGGTTGGAATGCCTCTGAACAGGGCCAAAAAGGGTGAATGGTCACACAGTCTGCCTGGGTCTTTCCCCAGCTCCCCCATGGCTAGCTTCCTCCTGCAAAATAGTCCTTTTTTGCAGAAGCCTCAATTAAATAAACCAGAGATTGAAGGGTCCTGTAGTGCACTGCACAGCTCATAATTGTTGCAAATCAACTTCTTGATTTGTGCACCAGGGGTCAGAATGGGCCCCACCCTCCTTCTGCCATGAATCTGCCACCCAGCTCTTGCTTCACCCACACAAACCCTTTTAAAAAGAAGGATAATTCCCCTGCCCAGATCACCCTTCAGTTCAGGCAGCAATCCCCAAACGTGGGTCTCACGTTCGTCCTGATCAAAACAACCACAAGGAAATAAAGCTAAATCACTCGCTGCTCTCGTGGCCCCAGTAGCCGAAACAACCAATTAGCGCAAATCAACCTGATTAAATAATTGCTTCATATTTTCTGCAAATCCATACCCTTGTCCTAGGCATGTTAAAGATGTCCTCATTTGGAATGCAAATTCTGCTATGAGAAAATGAAGCCGAAATCAACTGGCGGGCCCAGAACGAACTATTGTTTAGGGGGAGAAGTGGTTAAGTGAGGTGGTGGCCAGCGTTCCCGCCAACGGCAGGCGAAGAGGGCACTCGCACACCTCCCACGCAAGGGGCTGTAGGGGGAAACATTGCTTTGTAGGTTCCCTTCTGGTTCCGTAAGCAGAAGTTAAATGCATTTCAAGGCACTCAAGGCGGCCACCAATTTACTGTACTGAGCCCACTTACATGGTCTGGTGGTCTCATATTGTCAACGTGCCTTGTCCGAAAAAGCAGTTCTCCCTGCCCTAGGGCATTTTTAAACACGACAACAGGTTCCTTGCGAAGGGTGTGAGAACCTCCTTTATTGTTTCACAAGTTTGATCTACACCGAGCCTCACTCCTCCTCTGTTCCATCTTAATTAAGAGAACCCTGAAAATTAACTCCAGAATCAAGCGAGAAGTTATTTGCAACGGCTTTGAGTTCCGTCAGTTTACGTGCATCTTTTCCCATCCCTGCACTACTGATGCAGACATGTGCATTGAGAAAAAAAACTGAAAGCCGCAGGAAACTGCACAGGCCCATCGCTCTGCACAAAATTCAGCAACAAGGAGCAGAACAATGGAGAATTCTGAATGCATTGGTTCCACTTCAGGAACAAGACCAGTTTCAAAATCTAGGGAGAAATGTGGATGAGGCGGCTTTGAGCCTAACGCCCTTCATGCAGGCTAGGAAGCAAGAGTCGCTCTCTTTTTAACCTGATCTATGTTCTAGCCAACGCAGGTATCTGGACTATTAACCTTATAGCCCAGAAAACACAAATACAGTTTTAGTGTCACATGTGAAGACAGCCTGAATTTTATTAGTTAGGGCAGTCACTCTCCCCCCCCCCCCTTCCAACCAATGTGGACGACTGGTTTTGAAATTCCTTTCTATCGTTCCCTTATGAGCCTTACGGCCAAGAGAAAGGTCAACCAAGACAGAACTCCGTTTCATGCACCCCCCAGGTTCACAGAGGGGAAACGCCAAGTTTCTCCTCCCCCCACCCAACTTCTCAGACAAGCCAGGAACCCTGGGGTGAAGCGGCTTCATTCTCACACTTTTGTGGGAGAGGCCAGGACAAAAGGGCCTCTCGGTGACTGGGCAGCCAGAGAAACTCTGCATCATACCAGATCTTAGCTTCACGGCGGATACAAAGGATGGTTCATTGAGAGCACAACAAGCTGCCTTCAGAGAACCTTACAATGTGAGGCTCCAAGGTCCCCTGGAAATCATCTAGTCCAACCCCTGCTCAGCACAGGCGACTGCTACAGTATCCCTGACAGGTGGCCATCCAGCCTCGGCTTCAAAACCCACAACTGCATGAGGCAGATTGTTCCAGTGCTGGACAGCTCTTACAGTCAGGAAATTCTCCCCACATGTAGCCCAAATCTACTTCCCTGTAAACCCACTGGTTCCAGTCCTGCCCTCGGGAGCTCCCAAGAGCAAGTCTTCCTTTTCTTCTGCCAGACAGCCCTTCAGATACTTAAAGACAGCTACCACATCTCCCCTTAGGCCCCTCTTCTCCCAGGAGAAATAAACCCAGTTCAAGCCTATTCTTCGCAGGCCTTAGTTTCCAGACCCTTCCCCATCTTGGTTGCCCTCTGAAGCTTATAGATGTCATTCTTAAAAACATGGTGTCCAGAACAGGACACAGTATTTCAAGTGAGGTTTGGGTAGTGCAGAGTGAAGCGGAGCTGTATGACTTCTCACGGTCTGGACTCTGTGCCTCTGTTAATGCAACCCAGCACTGCATTTGCGTTTTTTGCAGCTGCATCACACTTCTGGCTCATGTTCAGTTTGTGGTTCACTAACAGTGAACGGTCAGCATAACAGGATGCAGGATTCTAAGTGACTCAGACTCTTTGTCCATCTACCTTGGTGTTGTCTGGACTCTGACTAGCAGTGGCTCTTCAGTGTTTCAGAGGAGGGTCCTTCCCAGCCCCTCCATGCAGATATCAGGAATTGAACCTGAGACTTTCTATGTGCAAAGCACTTATTCTACCACTAGGCTATGGCATCATCCCGGTGTGTGCAAAAATGGGGCAGCCTGGGAACCAGACATCTATTAATAATTCCCAAATCTATGGCGAAGCTTTTAAAGAGCTGGATGGGAGGAGAGTAAAATCCACTTGAACCAGGCTTCCAGCCCAGAGCTGCCAAAAGATCAAGGCAGGGAAAGAAACTGTGGGTTTTTTCCCCGTCTCTTCTATTACTTGAGCACTAATTGTGACCTCACAAGGTCATCACCATGGAAGCAACCGTGATGTCATCAACGCCACAGGCAGAAGAGACAGTGAGAAGCGACTCCCTCGAGGTGCCAGGTTCAGATGTTTAATTGGAGCTGCTGTGCGTCTCTCCAAGTGCCAGGCTCTCAGAGGCTCAGCTGCTTATCAAACGCCAGGATCACGCCGGGAGGCGGCGGCTGCCCCCGTACCAAAGGATGCTGGGACACGAGGGGCCTTTGCAGGACGGGACAGGGAAGATAAGCTGCAGCCAGCAGCCAAGCCAGAGGTCAACGCTGGGTAATCTGAGGCCAAATGGGAGGAAGCCGAGCCTGGCAGCAGGCAGGGAATTGCGAGGAGGCAACCGGGGCACGTGATGCTTGCTGAAAAGGGAGCGCTTGGGACTAGAGAGGACCGGCAAGGAGAGATCCAGCAAGACAATGTTTACATTGCCCAAAGGAAGGCTTCTCAACCCTCATCACTAGGGCACCACAACGGAGAGCACAACCGGCAGTCCTGCTGGGAGCGCCAAAAGGGCACCTGTGAGTGAACGCACTTGCTGCTGCTGCTGCTGCTGCTACCTGGGCAAAGGGCACCTTTGAAAGTGGCGGCTCTTATCCTGAACAGAGGGAAAGCAACTGTCCCTACTCACCCCAGCGGAGTGTCTTCTCACTGGTGCCTCTGGCCTTTCTTTCGATTGGGAGCCCTTTCCAGGCAGGGAACCATCTTCTCACTCCTTTTGCTATGTGAACTACTTTTTTTTTTCTTGGAAAGCAGTATATAAATATTCTAAAGCGATGGTTCTCAAACTTTTTAGCAGCAGGACCCACTTTTTAAAATGACACTCTATCGGGACCCACCTAGCTTTATGAGACTAAAAAAAAAGTGATCTAGAAAGAAATTCTGATCTATTTATTTACAGGCAATATGTTATTTATTTATTTGCAAAAAGCTCAATCCGTTTCTTGTAATGAGGCAGCCCTAATGAATAGCCTCAAGGCTTGAGGGGCTTAGTTATGTGACCCAGCCTTCACTTGCCCCCACTACCTGTCATTGACAGACTTGGAAAAAAAAAAACACCAGAAAAAAAGATGCTCAAACATTTACCTTGTATTCACATAAGCTTGTAAACTGCAGGAGTTCAGCTCGCTGAAGGGCAATTATCAGCTATCTGGTTTTTGAATAGCCTCAGGGCTTGTCTGATCTTTTCATCACCTGGGACCCACCAGAAATCAGGTCCCGACCCACCAAGTGGGTCCCACAGTTTGAGAAACACTGTTCTAAAGAATGACCACTGAGCTTCCCTTAGACCTGAGGGGGCCAGTGAAGCCAGTAGGAGGTTCTGCTATGCCTAGATAGGAACTGGAGGGTGCACAAACCCGGCTATGACACAGAGCCTCTCTCGGCCTTCCTACACCCCAGCTCAGCAGACGTGCCAGGTGCAAGGGAGGGACAACAGGAAACAGGTTATCTGTGCCAGGTGCAAGGGAGGGACAACAGGGAACAGGTTATCTGTGCCAGGTGCAAGGGAGGGACAACAGGAAACAGGTTATCTGTGCCAGGTGCAAGGGAGGGACAACAGGAAACAGGTTATCTGTGCCAGGTGCAAGGGAGGGACAACAGGAAACAGGTTATCTTGTTGACTGTGTGCTCTCGGAGGCACCTGGTGGGGCCACTGTGAGATACAGGAAGCTGGACTAGACGGGCCTTTGGCCTGATCCAGCAGGGCTCTTCTTATGTTCTTATGACTGGCGGTGATGCCACTGCAGGAAGGAAGGCTTCCAGAGTGGCACTCTCGCTGCTGCAGATGTCTGTAGCAGCAGACGGGCCTGGAGGCTTGGCCACCACCAGCCTGTGAACCTCCTGTGAGCAAGGACCATGTCCCTTCTGGCTCTGTACTGAACCAACACTTCCCTGGCACACAAGGAATAGTGCACTGCAGGAGGAGGCATGCGCCGAGTGTGGCCTCGGCTGCTGTGCCAAAGCCACGTGCCAAAGGACTCTGCTGCCCCCCCCCCCAGCATTCTGCTTGCTTAATTGAATCCAGAACTTTGCCATTTCTGCATTTAACACGCTTTCCCCATTTTGCACTCCACACGCGTTTCTGGATTCTTATCAATATTTATTTTGCCCAGCATCAAAGAGAGAAAATGAGCATCCCCTTCATATTTGTCATCTGCCATAATTCTCTTCCACAGGACTCCACTTTGGCCACTCTCTGGGATAAAAACATTTGTCCAAGAAATTCCATTAATGCAGCAAGATCCTTTCCCCTGGTTTCAACTAATTAAATGCCATATGGTGACAAAGAAATTAATTTACGTCTGGCCTGTAGCTTTGGTCGCTCTGCAAGTTTTCAGAACCGAGCAGCATCCAAATGGCCAGAAAAACAAACAAAGGCAGTTGGAGATCCTGCATCGCTCGGCATCACCTAGGAAGGCCGTGAACATCCGTGATTTCTTTCTGCGGTTGCGAAAATGGCATTTTAGCTCATGTGCGGAAAACGTTAAACAGGTATGAGAATATCACAAGGAGTTCTGCAGAAGATAGTCTGCAATTAAGCCACCTACACTTGGGATGCACAGCAATGACGCAGATCTGCCTCGGACTGCTCAAGATCTGTGTGCTTTTGTGAAGATCGTGATGAGCCCAGCGAGAGCTTCCCTGCCACTCTTGTGCTCCAAGTGGGCATTCCTTGAACTTGTGCACAGAGTCCTCCCGCTCACCCCACTTGAGCAACGCTACTGCTGTCTTCCAGAGCTTCCCAGAAGGCCCCAACAATGATCTGGGATGGGGCAGCCCCATATGTGGGACCGCTGAGAGTCCACATAGAAGTGCAATATGTGCACTTAGAAGTGTCCACATAGTCCACATAGAAGTGCAATATAGAAGAATGCAATATAGAAGAGTCCACACAGAAGTGCAATATGCCGGCTTATTGCACATAGATGTACAATAAGCCGGCAACGCACAAGGACAATTCCAAGCTTTATTCAGAGATGAAGTTCAGATCTGCTCCTGATCTACTTCTTTGTTGTTCCTCGGCCCCATAAGAACATAAGAAGAGCCCTGCTGGATCAGGCCAAAAGCCCATCTAGTCCAGCTTCCTGTATCACACAGTGGCCCCACCAGATGCCTCAGGGAGCACAAGACAACAAGATAACCTGTTTCCCGTTGACACTCCCTTGCACCTGGCACAGAGAAAACCCACTTCTAAAACCAGGAGGTTGCTTATGGCTTGTAACCTGTGATGGTCTTTTCCTCCATGAATCTGTCCAAACCCTACAAAGTCCACTCCTCCCAAATCCTAAGAATTTATAGGTAAAGGTAAAGGTATCCCTTGACAATTAAGTCCAGTCGTGTCCGACTCTAGGGAGCGGTGCTCATCTCCGTTTCAAAGCTGAAGAGCCAGCGCTGTCCGAAGACGTTTCCATGGTCATGTGGCCGGCATGACTCAACACCGAGGCACATGGAACGCTGTTACCGTCCCGCTGACGCGTTACCTATTAATCTACTTGCAATTTCTTGCTTTTGAACTGCCAGGTTGGCAGGAGCCGTCGCACGGATTCAAACTGCCGACCTTTCGATCGACAGCTCATGGTTCAGTGGTTTAACCCACTGCGCCATAGGGTGGTCCAAAATGACCTCCCTGATTTTGCAGCCCCATATTCAGAATACAACCATGGGGGGGTTGGGGACAAAACTCACTGCAACAGCTTGAGTTCCTTCTGCTCACTGATGGTTGACAACCACCTTCTCTCCCATAGCCACGCTACGTGAGGGTGTACATGTCCTCGGATGGGGGCCTCTGGAAAATAAAAAGGTGGGTCCTTGCTGACAGCTGGCAATTCCCCCCAGAAACTCCCTTCAGAGTGATGCTACAGCATCCCTCAAGGGGGCTTCAGGGGTAAATATGGCAGTCACCAGCTGCTGGGAGGAGGTCTGGCTGCGACAGTGAGCCTCCCCCCCCCGCAGATTTTGACGCCTCCCCCCAAACGTGCTGGGTTCCACCCCTAACCTCCAAATTTGAGGAACTGGCTCCTCCCACCCCCTTTCCTCTGTGTCATTAGGAGAAAATGCCACTTAAAACCTGTGCTGGATTCTCTAGCTGCTGACAGACGACACAGTGGCAAATGGCTCTGAGAAATGAGGCACCCTCCAAGGTCTTTGCTCCTGTGAGCTCGAAGCCATGTAAACCAGCCTCTCCGAAAAGACCTTGGAGTCCCGCTTTAACTCACAGCAAGAAATTCATAACACCAACAAGCAAAGCCTGCATTCTCAACAGGTGCGTAACTCCCAACACCCTGTGCCACCGCCACCAAAGGCCTCTGAAAAATGCCTCCCGCATGATCCCCCCTCTCGTTATTTTATCAGTCCTTTGGGCATCATTGCTCTTTTCCCATCTACCTCTCGCATAAAGTTCCAGGCTCCAAGGAGATCCCAAGCAGGCAGAAACCATGGCAAGCAGACGAGCCACAGGAGGATAAATACATCGACAGGCTGCATGTTGCTCGTTACACTGGTAATGCCTGGACCGGAGGATATTTGGGGCCAGTGGGAAGAAGGGGGAGGGGTGTCTCAGTGTCGGCTACGTGAATCAGAGATTATTCCTACCCATCACCTGTCATTCGAGATGTCTCTCTTACAATGAGGACTCCTTGGCTCCCCAAAAATGACACGGCCCAAAGACAAGAGAAATGGCCCTGGGGGTGCGACTCTGCTGCCTGCTCTAGCAGGGTTTTAAGGTGGTTGAAAAAGTGATAGCATGGGAAATAAAGACCACCTTCCTTTATGGGAGGATTTGGATACAACTAGCTCCTGCGAGGAGGGAAATAAAGGTAAGAGGAAAGCTGAAGGGAGAGGAGAGGTACCCAGAAGCAGCTTACGTTTCATGAATAAGGCCACGAGAGCCCACGCCAGGGCTGCACACACTCTGAACTAGCATTTACACACTCCACTTATATCTCACAGTTTCTCCATTATAGAACTCAAGGGGCCACATACAGGGAGGGAAGCCTTCATCTGGGAAGTCTTAGCCATCGCTTTGGTTTCTGAGATCCACCAGCCACTGCCCACACTGAAGGCTAGAAATGCAACAAAAAGCAGAGATTCTCGGGAAGCGGAAGGCTGTGCAGAGCATCACGTTCTGCACAGTTCTATTGCGAGCATCACGTTCTGCACCATTCAATTGCGAGCATCACATTCTGCACCATTCGATTGCGAGCATCACGTTCTGCACCATTCGATTGCGAGCATCACGTTCTGCACCATTCGATTGCGAGCATCACGTTCTGCACCATTCGATTGCGAGCATCACGTTCTGCACCATTCGATTGCGAGCATCACGTTCTGCACCATTCGATTGCGAGCATCACGTTCTGCACCATTCGATTGCGAGCATCACGTTCTGCACCGTTCTGTTTTGCTCCCAGATCATTAGCAGAATCTACCCAGCCCTGGCCTCTGTGAAGACAAACCAAGGGAAACAGTCAGCGAGGAAAGTCAAGGCTGCCTTTCGAGGCTGGCCAAGGAGTGGTCCAAAAGCAGCACAAGAACATTTTCCCCAAACAAATGAGACCAGAAGGACCAGCAGCCAATGGCCCACCTAGAACTGAGTTTTTAATGGCGATTCAAAATGCTTGTACATTTTCCAAACTCCAGCATGCAGTCAGTCGGCCCCACTGTGCCAGAACGCGGCTGCCTCATCCAAAGGGGAATATGGGGCTCCGTTTGGCCTGCTCTTGCTACCAAGCGCTCAACTCCCACATTTTTCAAATTCAATTTCAAGCATGGGCAACACCAAGACAATCCATCTGCAGCCCTTTGGCACAGCCGACTGCAACGAGAAAGCAGCAAATTCCCCATGATAGGCGACTGGTGCGCTGTGGCTCAGTCGAGCCAAGCGCCGGATTCCGATCTCGTATCAGCTGAAGGGATCCGGCCAGAAGCAAACCTGGCGTTGCCTCACATGGGACGACAGCCCTTTGTGTTGAAAAACCTTGGAAACCATAGGCAGGTGGCTGTGTAGGGTGTTTGGGTATGCAGCATTCATTTGTCCACTGTCAACTGCTCTGAGAGCAATGGGTGCAAAAGTGCAGTATACGTATACGGTGACACAGACAAACATGAGTCCTGCCCACTTTTTCAAACAGAAAAGAGATACAAGAGTAGGGAGCTCAAAATGTCTGTGGGAAAAGAAGGGCTTGGTCGATAAAACAGGGCAGGAGAAAGGGAGGGTCTCAGCCTGGCTTTCCCAGCAGCCTGACCCCAGGACCTCAACGTCTGCTCCAATGCCTCGTTTCCTCCAAGGACCCGGCAGACCGAGCAGTTTTTGGCTCAGGGGCACCATCTAGGCTGCAGTGCCAGCCTGCCTGAGAACTGTCAGCTCACCTAAAGAGCCACCCCAGCTGACCCTCAGACAATTGACCTGGTTGTCTCTGTGAGAACAGTATCTGAGCCCCTGTTCCCTTTTCCCAACCAATCCTGAATCTTGGCCTTCACCACGTGCCTGCCAGTGGCTCCTCTGTCTGTGCCCTGCCTGGTTCAGACCACCAACCTGCTTCTGGTGGCCTGGACTTGGCAGGCTCCTGGTTGCAGGTCTTTTGGCAAATTGCATGGCACTACATTGGGTTGTAGACATGCTAGGGAGCTGCAGCCATGCCTGGCTCCCTGATGAGTCTAGGACACGCCACCACACAAGCATCTGTGCTGAATGTTTGGGAGAACACACTTAAAAGATCACTTCCCTGTGGCCTGAGTTCTCCACTGAGCACACAGCTCGGCATGTACAGGAATCTTTGCAATCAGTGTTGCTGTTCAGGCTAGAAATAGCTGCCTCTTCTCCGTCTGCATGAAAAATCCAGCTCCAATCGTGCCACCAGCTGACCCTGGGATCTCCGGCATTTGTTTTTTCCTCGGCAGAGGGGGCATGCTGGGCTCTGCCCCACCCCCCTGCCGCCGCTGCCCACCGCTGAACCCTCACACTCTTCACTTCCAAATCGGCGCTGACAATGCCAAGACCATCCATCAGCAGCCCTTTTGACATTCAAATTTTCCCTCTTGTATTGCTCCAATTCTGAGAGCTTCTTGGCAGGCTTGTACTGAAATAAAAGTCACGGGGAGCAATGGACGTGTCGAACAACTTCTGATCACGGGGGCTGGGGATTCGCTCTGCAACGTTTCCGCCTTCTCTTTACTCCTTTCAGCCAGCTTGACATGCACTGTAATGCATTCCGCTTGCCCTCCAAAGACCCTCTATCCCTCCTCTGCCAAAGACAGATAATCCATCTCTCTCGAACAATATTGCTGCCCACTGATCCTCTGGAATGCACACTGACCTTCCTGAATCCATAGCCTGAGCTCAGTTGCCAGCTCTGCTCTTGACGTGTTTGTCTATGTGCGCGCCGACGAGGTAGGGTGGGGTGGGGTGTGGGGGTGATGGATAGGCTGTGCTGCTTCTGTTGCTCTTGCAAAAACATCCCCTCTCAACTGCACACACAGTGAGGGCTGTGTTAAGTTATTCTCGAACCTTCCGAAATGAGGCACATTCAAGACAACTGATCCAGTTCCCCCCTCCCCCCAAAAAAATTCCACATGCCCAACCCTCTGCTCAATGCCCTTTTGTTCTCCTGGCTGCTACCGCTTCCCATCATCTTCTTCACCCTCACTGTACTTGTCCTCATTTGTCCACTCTGCAATTTAATTCAATTGGATTCAGCGGCCCATGTGATTTTGTTTTCATACATCTGTGATGTCATCACCAGATACGTCACATCGTGATGCAGTCCACAAAATCACGCGGGCCGCCCTGGCCAAGCGGGTTAAGGGCAGCACAGGTAATGAGGCCGAGGACAGCGAGAACAAAGAAGAACAGCCCTGAACCGACAGAAATGTACTCACAACAAATGCGTGAAATTGCCAGAGATTCCTCCACACTCACAGAAACGGCCACACAACTAGGCAAATGGCTTTGGCTCAGCTCTGTGTACAACAGACAGAACTTAAAAGACTACATCGCAGGCAGCTTGCAGCTAATGGCAAATTTATTCTGCAGAATGAGATTGGCCTCTGCAAAAGGGAAGAGGCACAACATCAAACAGGTTTAAAATATCACTGGTAATGACAGCCGGAGACCAAACCGACAAGCAAGAGCATGTTCCCACTTGGAACTTCAAAAGGGGCATCGCCATGGCTCCTCGGCAGAAAAGCGCTCGTGTCTCTCAGCCCCTGGATGCCACAGGCCTGCTGGGCTCGTCTCTCAAGCCAGGTACGGTCGACGGCACGCAGCTCTGCAAAGTGCCACTGGACCCAGGGCTTGGGTGAGCTGACTCGTGAGGTGCTGCCAAGACACAGACCCCTTTTCCTTGGCTAGCTGGCGAGTTGTCCAGCTCCAGATATAAAGACCAAGCAAGGGCCCCAAATGTAGAGGGCCCCTGGGATCAGTTACTGGAGCTGGGGGAGGAAGTGTAGCAGCCAGGCAGTGCTGTTCTGCTGCTGCGCAAGCAAGAGGGAACGGCCGGCTCTTTTCCTTCTAGCCTGGCTAATCCAGCAGCCTCCCACTGTACACTCATCCTTGTGCCTGGAAGAAGCACAGGGGGTCCGAGGCAGCTCCCCAGGCTTGTGCTTCAGGGAAGGAGGAACCCTCTCAAGGCTAGAGTCCCTCAGGCACCTAAGAGACAATGAAGACGACGGCATCAGGGCATCCCTTCCCCTATCTACACCAGCGTGTACATACAAGGTCCCAGGACCACTCGGCAGGATCTCAAGGGAAAGTGACCAGAAGCAGCAGGGAAGAGGAAAACCTCTGCCCAGGACCCTGGAGAACGGCTTCCAGTTCACATACAGAGCCCCTGTCTGGACGGCACGACGGCACAATACTCTCAGTATTCTCACAATACTGCTGAGCCAGGCAATTATAAGAGACTTTTTAATGAGCGATTGAGGTAATTAGAAATGTCAGACATATAATATGCAAAAAATACTTTGGGTGAATTATAGCCTGGTGGCCTCCTCCAACCGCCCAAGTGGGGGATGCTGTCCCCCCCCCCAGTTTGGCTCAATCCAGGCTACAAAAGGACATTCCGCCAGGGATTCGTTCGGAGGGTTCTGCCTGCTGCGGACGTATCCAGAGCACCCCTGGGGACTTGCAGCTAGAATTAAAACACCATACGCAACATAGCAGCGACATTCCTGGAAGGGGGGGAAGCTTTACGATTGGCTGTCAGGATAACTAGAGCTTTATGGTGTCATGCAATTAATGTTTACTCTGGAACGACGCAGAGTATGGAAATAAACACTACTATGGGAAGACAGATGGTTGCAGCCAGGGACTGATTTCACCTTTTACTATTTATTTAAAGGCTACAAATTTTGTAGAAATCTGGTGGTCATGAATAAACCATTCAGGTTAAAAATATATAAATAAAATTCAAAAGAAAAAAAAATTGGGGAAACTCTGTAAAAAAGTGTTTATTGGAAAACACAAATATTTAGCATCTCACATGTTGGTTTTCTTAGCAACTGGCCCAAGGTCGCCCAGCGCACTTTGATGGCAGTGGGGATTTTCCTTGAAAGGCTGGAGCTACAGTCCACGTCACATGTACACCTTTTGTTTGATGAACAATGAGCAGCGTTCTGAAAGTCCTACCGACTCAAGGCCAACCTGCCATCCAAGACAACATCTCCAACACCCACAGTGGAAACAGAGTCTCTCCAGTACTTAAATAAAAACACCATTCCATATATTCCATAAGCATCTTTCATTGGGGGTCATTTTGGGCCGGTCAGTAGCCAAGAAACAATCTCAAAAGGAGAACCACATCTAGTCCACAAAGCCAAAAGAGCAGAGCTGCAACAGAAGAAGACACCCAAGCACAGGAAAACCTCCATCTCCCCAAAAGTGGGTTGCGTCAAACCGGATATAGCACAGCGGTGTAACATGCATGGCATGATGGCATGAAATGAACGACATAATGGTTAATTACAGAGGTGGTTATTGGCTCTGGCATCTGTATGTTGCTCTGCAGCATCGTCCTCAATGCAAGTCCAACGATATCCGTCTCCTCTTCCAATGTTTTATCGGTATCATAACCTTATCCATTTTTAAACCAGCTCCCCCTTATTTTCAAAAGCCATTCACCATTAGACAGGGGATTTGACATCTTCGGATGTTATGCAATCAAAAGCTTAGCCAAGGAAAAATCTGACTTGGTTCTGAACCCAGTTACATATAATTGGCCCTTATTGTGCTCCATTGTGACTGGTGGTGGAAAATATTTCCCTTTGTTCGTTTCAAACTTTGTTGCATGTTAATTCCGTAGCTCTTATTACGACATCAAATAATAGGCCACCGTTCTAGCTCTCTTTCCCCAAGTCACCCGCAATTATTCCCCTCTCTTCCCTACCCTTTTCAAACCCACCTCGTACAGAAGACATCACAGCCCCTTGATCGTAATTGCTCTTCTTTCTACCCATCCTATTCATTCCATTTTGGAGACCGGACAATGGTGGCTACGCACACACGGCGGCTGCACCATTGATTTCTATTAAAACTCTACAAAAGAAATCATTGGCAGAGTCCTGCAGCCACACAGGGAGCAGGAGACGCCAGCTGATGACTTCAAACTGAATTACAAACGTCTCTGACCCCAGGATAGAGACGCAAGTGGGGGGGGGGCTTTTCAGAAAGATACTTGTCTTAAGCAGCTGTCACCTAACCCCAGCAATCAGATGTCCAAGGCAGCTATCAACCAAATTTCAATACAAAAGAAAAAGATGTCATTTTTGAAATACAGCATTTACACACACACACACACACACACACACACACACACACACACACACACACACACAAAAATGAACAAAAAAATCAGCACATAAGGTATGGATTAAAACTGTTCAGGAAAAGAGAGACCAGGAAACCAGACAGCAAGCTGAAAGTGTGATGGAACCAAACCGTTTTTTACCTGGTTCCTGAACACCAGCAGGGAACGAGTGCATTGAGACTCCTAGGGCAGGGAGTTCCACAGGCTGGGTGCTATGACCAAGAAGGCCCTGCGCTGCATACCCTGCAACCACACTTTTGTCAGTGTCAGAACCCAGAGCAGAACTCCCCCAAAGATCTTAGGAGGAGGGCAGGATCATATGGGAGGAGGCGGTCATTCAGGTGTCCCTGTCCCCAAGCCATACAGGGCTTTAACCCCACCACTTTGAATTATGTTCAAAAACAGACTGGGGATTCATAAAGAATCATCAGGGTTCTATTCTGTTCCTATGCCTCACAATGGCACCTTCTTAACACTGAAAGCTGCCAGTCCACGCCATGTGGTAGAGAGAGGCCACGGAGGCAGATCACGGAGTTCGTGCTCATGCGAGGCTCTGCTTCTCGGCTTTCCCTTCCAAGGCCACAGCCCCTGAGTCATCCACTCGGAAGTAGGCGTCTCCAGAGGTCAACTCCTGAATGTTCCAGCTGTGCAAACAGCCAGGAGAATGTTGTCAGCCCGACCGCCCAACCTCCCTGTCGGCAAAAACACACCAAACAAACCCGCCTGGGTTACGGCAAGACGCACCAATTTTCCTAATCAGTTAGCAATTGTGCAGCACAGAGGAAACTCGCAAAAACAGTAATTAGTTCCTCAGCTGTGGAGAGCAGGTACCAATCAGAGCAAGAGGTACTCTGGCTTATGCGGCGACAGAGATAAATGCTGCTCTTGCCCTGGGGACAGCTCCTTCCGAACGCCAAAGGCCACTGGGCCCAGCAGCTCCTGCCCTCTTCTGCAGGCCTGCGGAGGCAGGCACGAGCGGAAGGGGCTGCGCAGAGCGGGCCAAGGTATGCCAACGAATGGGAACACAGCTGGACACGCCAGGAAGATTTCAATCCCACTCTGTCCTGAAGGCTCAGAGCGGCACACAAACTGAAAACGAGAACGCAGGAGGCGGGACAGAAACACTTCTAATGATTTCCTGGTTTAATAACTAACAGAGAACAAGAGGCCAAAAAATTAGCCCTGCGGGAATCCTCCAAGATTAGCCTTCGCTCTTGGAACTGTACAAAGCTTCGCCTCTTCCTCTAGACCCCAGCCCTCATCCACAGCCCCACAGGAAGCTGTCCAGACACTCGGCCCAACTAGCCAGGCTGACCGGCAGCACCTGTCCAGCATTTTCAGATAGGAAACCTGCTCTGCCCCACTTGGAAGTGCTAGGGATCAAAATCTTTCTAGAAACCCCAAGCTTCCTCAGCCGCTCATGCTCAGACCAGCCCTGAGCCACCACTTAAGAAAGCCGCCCCCCCCATACGGAGCCCCCTAGTGCTCACCTGGGAGATCCACTTTCACTGCTGGTTGAGCAAGGAACTACTGATGAGTCCACCTGGGAGTTGACCATCATGGCTCACAATCCATCTGGCCTGGGACGGACACCTGGGGGGGGGGGCTATTGATGCTGAAAATGAACAGCTGTGGGTCACATCCCACGTCAAGTGTGGAGATGGGGCCAATTACCCTGAAATTCAGGACAGCTGCAGAAACAGGACATCAGGAATAGCACAATGAAACAGGTTTCACGAGCATCTTTCCATTTTTATGCACGCCATCTTTTAGAAGGCGTGCCTTTTTAATGCACTTTGCTTGTTTACGGCACCAGGAACACAAACATTACAGCAAAAAGCACACCCATAAACACTACTGAGAAATGTACTCGGGTCAGAGAGAAGTCATAATCTTCAAGAACAGGTTTATAGTACTGTAAAATCTTGCAGTCCTTAGCAACTCAGGTTTCCTCCCTTTTTATGGAAAAATACTACATATTTGTTGCAGTAAGCAACCAGGAAAAAAGTTTGCGCGTCATTAAGGCAGCAAAGGGAACTGTGGAAGCAGAACCCATGGCAAGGGAGTCCTAAGAGATTGCAGGAGGTTGGAGAAGGTCACGAGAAGTTAAGTGCTCAATTTCACAACGCCATCATCCCAGCGAAATTACAGCCACGTGCATTATTGCGTAGGCTCCAACAGCCCTACAGCACGGCTGCGTCCAATTCCTGGCTTGCAAAAACCATTTCGGAAGGAAGTCTGCAGGGCGCTCCAACAAAATGACTTGCCACAAACGCCCGGCTGGAGCTGCTTCCACCTCATCCAAACTCCCCCCAAAGGTTAAGCAGAGGCAGCTCTGAAATTGCCACAGAGGAGCACCAGGCACTTTTCATCTTCTGTGGCCGTGCAAAACACTCAAGAGGGTGGCAAAGCAGCCTGATGGCTTCGTGAGGTTGGAAATGAGCCCACACTTCACAGGGGCCCTTGCTTCGGTCTCAGGAAGGGCCCCTGCTATGCAACAGGCCACGTTCTGGAGACTGAAATGGAGACAGCCACTGTGGTTGCTTGGAAGCCAAGAGCCAATGCGGTGCAGTGATTCAGGTGTTGCACCAGGACTGCAGAGACCTGGGTTCGAATTACCACTCAGCCATGAAGCTCACCTTGGGTCAGTCGCTACTGCTCGGTCTAACCTCCCTGGACCACTTGAACCACTTACTGCTGACCTCCATCATTCCTTGGTCCATCTAGCTCAGGATTGTCAACACTGACTGCTGGCAGCTTTTCAGCGTTCTCTGCCCCACCTGGAGATGCTGCCAGGGACCGACTGGTTAGGCCCAGGAGCCGTGATGAGCGACGGGACGAGCCTGAAGCGACACGCAGACCAGAAGGTGCAGCATGAGGCCTCTGCACCCTGCCAGGAGGTGGAGAAGCACAGTCCAAACCAGACCTCGCTGAGGATCCAAGGACGGGGGAGAGGCAACAGGCCCAGCTGTACAACCGCTCACTGCAGGTCCAACTCCTCCTCGGCCTTGTGCTCCAGTCCAGGCTCCTCGGCAAACTCAGCACACCTGCTTTGCTGGACAGCTGAATGCAAAGGAACACCTTGCCACACCCCTCAGGGTGGGCAGGATGGCACAGTCCCTCCCCAATGAGACATACAAATGCATTTGCTTTCTTTCCTCAGGGGTGTCCCAACCTGCCTCCCCATCTAGTCGTTCAGAAATACTGGCTTAAAAATACGAAGGGCCTACAAACACAGAAGAAAACCCTTTATGAAATATTTTCTCTTCCAGCAGGCCGAGAGAAATCCATTTTTAAAGCAGAGCTTTCAAATATTTTGTTACAGTCAATTCACGCTGCTGCAAATGTCTTAGATCCCAGATTCAAAGGCAGTAAAATGTATTTCACATACTTTCACAACAAACGGAGAGTGTTTCAGTGGGAGAACGGACCTGAACATTAAAGAATCTGCTCGCCTTAGCTGCCTTTTAGGTGCCGGGTCTGCTTAATGCTGGCTTCCCATAGTCAGAAGCCTGTTTGACATTCCGAGCTGGAGAAGAACATCTTGGGGAAGTGGGGCTCAATTCAGAACACAACTGAGCATTACGAGCTGGGAAACTGAACTGGGCAAGGATGAACATTGCCAAGGTCCCTTGCCAAGTCCGGCTGGTCCTTAAGGGATAATCTTCTACCCTGTCTTCAACATTGGTGCCCCATCAGCACCTGTCTCTCTGCAATGTTTCCTTCTTTGGTACCTGTCCGGTGCCTGCTTATTAAGCACCTTCAAGGTTTTTTTTTTCCCTTTATTGTTCAGGAAATTGAGGCTAAAGACAGATTAAAAGATGGGAGACACAAGCAGGAAAAGACAAAGTGGTCCAAAGTAGAGAGGAATGGGATAAACTGGATATTGACTTTTAATTTAAATATCTTTGTGGTGCACCAGCAATGGAGGAGCTAGCTAGCAATCTGGTTTTTAAAAAGCCCACCATGAAAAAGCAACCATGTATCACAATGAACACGGATAAAACTAACGCAACAGATTCAAAAGCAACACTGACGTATCAATGAAAAGATTCTATCGCAGCAACCACCCGAACTCAAGACCCGCCCATTTCAGGCCAAGCGCCCACCCAAACATCACAAGCACCTGTCCCCACTGAACTGGAAACATTGGCTGCAGCCCTGATGTGAGGTTGCCATGCACAAGCTCCAGTCCCTGTCGGACATGTCTAGTTTCATGAGTACGGTTGTCGCCCCAGGGAGAGCTGTAACCCGGCTCCTTTATGCTGCTACAACTCTCCCTGAGTTGGGGAGACACAAGCAGAATTCCTGCCCTCGTGCAACAGGTATCCATTTGACAGCATGGGCCATCGCTGTGTTGGGGGTCGCTCCGGAGCCAGTGGCGCACACACACCCTTGGCCTCAGTGCTTGGTGCAAAAGGCTTAGGGGAGTTTTGGGATTGCTTCCATCTTAGTTGCATTCTATTTATGGGGGGGGGGTTGTGACACTGATTCTGATTAAAGAAATAAGTGTGAGTTATGGCAGCATTTTCCAAGAATGTATTATTTATTAGGATGGAGTGGAACAGAAATCTAGTTTAAGTAACGCAAAGTGATCTGGAAAGGGGTACCAAGGAATTAATTCTCATTTGATAACACGTTTCCTATGTGTAAAGATTTGTGGATGAGTCTTCTTTTTGTAATTTTTTTCCAATCAAAATTACATCTATAAAATTAATCTTATAAATAAGGATGGATAATTTTGACTGCCTTCAATGGCGATTACTCCCAGGCCCATAACAAATGTGCAGGCCTTGCCCTCCTTGCTACCCATGTGAAATGCTGTAACACATGTTTGGATGCAAAACCCATGTGGGTTTCCTTATCTGAGTTATATGTGAGTTCCCTCTCCCCATCCCCCCCCCACCCCAGCATAAGGCAAGTACCTTTCCCACTGCCTATCCTGCAAGTCCAGAATCTTCCACTTGGGTTTTGAACGTCTGGCTGGAAAATGAACGTGGTTGTCCTATATCTGTGAGTTCCGAGTCCTCGGGATGCAATAAGGCATCCTAGACCGTCTCTCAGAGACGGTTTGCAGGACTAGGAAGTCTACTGCCTCAGAAGGGCAAACTCTCCAGGGGAAACTCCAACCCCTTTCAATGGGCAAGTGATGCTGAGATACATGCAGACACAGGAAGACAGCCAACAGAGGATTGACAGTGCTGCAGGAGGGTCCAGCATGGCTTTTCCCACAGGTAAACCTCCGATTGGAAGGAACGTGTGGCTGCAAATCCCACGTGGGGCGACACTCACGGATGTGAATTCCCACGTCCGGTTTAGCCCCAGGCAAGAAGCACACACAGGATTGTAGCCTTATGGAGTTGTTGGATGATGAAACAGTATACAGGTGGGCCCCCATATCCACTGATTCGCTATCCACGGTTTCAGTTATCCACGGATCGGGGGGACCCCCCCAGACTTTTACTTTTTTCCCAGTAAGCTTCATTTCTTCCTTAAAGAAACAGGAGAAGCAGCCAGCTGCTTATTACAGGTAAGTAGAACTAGACTAAGTACTAGAGAGGCTCTGCAAGGTTAACAGAAACCTTGCAGAGCCTCTCTAGGACTTAGTCTTGTTCTACTTGCCTGCAATGGAGGCTGCTTCTCTGTTTGTTTTAAGGAAGAAACAAAGCTTGCTGAAAGAAAAATAAGAGCTGGGGGGGGCAAGCAAGGGGAGGCAGGGTGGGGGCCCCTCAGGAAACCATGGAGGGGGTGTTCGCTCTTATCCATGGTTTCAAGTATCCACAGAGGGGCCTGGAACATATCCCCAGCGGATATGGGGGCCCACCTGTACTCTTCCATAATATTCTGAAGTGCGACTGAATATCCAAATGTAGTGCTAATCCTTAATTACTTTCTAGTGATGTTTATTTTCTGAGCTTTCTTCTCTCAAGTTTCCACGGTTACCCACTGTTTCTAAGCCCAGGTAATAAAGCCTTCCTTTTGTTTACCTCAGTGATGACAGTTTTCATTTTCAGCTTTTATTTCTTTTCCTATTTTTCCAACTAAAATATTCTTAGTTCCCCTTAAAGGGTACAGCAAGTTGCAGTTCCATTTCTAACACTGGGTCTCGTCTTAACTGTTGTTGCAATAAAATTAAAAGCATTTATCCTTTTAAAATTTGATAAGTATATCAAACAATACACTGTTACGTACTAAGCTACACACTATATATTTCATGCTAATGATGCTTGATCCCATGCATGTGCATTCAAAAGTCTCACTGGTTCAGTGAAGCTTACTCCCCAGTAAGTACATTATACCTGAACATTAGGGCTGGAAGGAACCTTAGAGGTCATCTACTCCAACCCCCTGCTCAGTGTAGGCAACTGCTACAGCATCCCTGGCTGAAGAGGGAGAGCCCACAACTTCATGAGGCACACTGTTCCAGTGCCGGACAGCTCTCAATGTTTAGAATGACACCTAATTGATAAAAAGGTCGATACTGCACACCGTTCAACTTTTCCTGAAATGTCCAATTTTTTTTTTCAAAAACCAAAAGGATCCAGGAAGAGAGTTCCCCCTCCCTGCTACAGTTTCAAAATTTGCAGAAATCCTATATCGCTATGCTGCTGGTTCAAAGCCTCCATGCACAGATCCAGCTTATTTCACAGCCTGGAAACTTCTGGCTGACAAATCACATTCCTGCCTTTTAAGTGAGCCTTTCATTTCCATCTTCGCAGCACAGACGCAGTTAGGGTTGGGGATCCACAAGGTGGCGGTAGAAATAAGAAAATGCCACCCTGGATGAATAGATCATCAGGCAATTGCTCTAAAGGGACCCGCAGCACTGAGCTGAAGAAACAACTGTTAAATCTAACCCCAGGTGGGGGGGAGGAGGAGGAGGGGGCTGCTGGGCCTTTAAGGACGTTTCAGCTGCTGGTTCTCTCACTGCTGCTGGCCAAGCTGCGTTTGCCAAACTGCCTTGTTTGGTGCAGCTATGCAAGGTCAGGGACCCCTCCCCCACCACCCTCCCTTGCATCAAGACACCCACCCTGCACTCAGGAAGAGGCTCTGCTGATTGACAGCACCAGAGTGAGAGCACCGCCTACCCGGAGGCAAAACAATACCTCTCTCACCACTCATTTCCTGTTGCACAGAGATCCAGTCTGAAGGGAAGGGAGCAGCAGCTCCTCTGGCCTCTCCCGTCATAGCTGGCTCCAAAGGCCGGTCTTTAGAGATGCTCCCGGGGCCCACAACCAGCCCTTCCACTGTGCACCCTTCTGAGCGACATGTCTTCCTGCAGCAGCAAGCCCAGGAGGCCTGACCAGTGCTGGAGCAGTACCACAACATTACCGGCTTCATCACCTTCTCTGTCCATGGTCCTGATGACTTGCCTGTCGCTACAGGGCCAGTTCGGGGGCTAGTTAGGGTAAAAAATAGTGATGCATTTAAGCAAAACAAAACCCACTTATTTAACCCACTCCCATTCTAAGGCTGTAATTCTATAATATTTATTTGGGGAGCACGTCCCGTTGAATTCAACAACTGAGTAGACATGCATTTGCTCACACTGCAAATCGTCTATCCCCTGAAGTTATCCAGGCTGAAGACCGGTCTTTAGAGATGCTCCCGGGGCCCACAACCAGCCCTTCCACTGGGCACCCTTTTGTCCCAGCTCCCACTTGCTGGCTGCTGACAGCTCAGCTCCGACACTCCTTCCCAAAGTAACTCCTTCATAGTAAGGCTGACCGCTCACTGAGTTTTTTTACTTTGGGGATATGAAGCAGCCGGTTTTAGAATCACAGAAGCATGGAAGGGCCCTTAGAGGGCATTTAGTCCCACCCTCTGCTCTGGGCTGGCAACTGCTACCCCATCCCCAACACAAGCCTCTGCTTGAAAACCTCCCAGTGAGGAAGATTCACAACTGCACCAGGCCAATTGCTGTATTCTTCTTCACGTCTAGCCTGGTGAAAATGGTTTCTTCGGAAAAAGGAAGATACCACCAGAGCAGAGCATTCAATCATTTCCATCCATCGGCCTCCTTGCGCGAGGTCTGGATCCTGCCAGTGGCAGGTTGCTGGACAATTAAAAGTGGCTTTTGCTGAACAGGCTCCCCAGGGGAGAGGCCTGTGCCCTCCCCCTTTTATCCCGGTACTCAGTAGGTTCAGAGGCCGCAGAGGCCACCAACGTAAGACTCCCCTCATCCTCCGCAGCCCTGTCAGCCCTCATCACACCCCCAGCCATTGTGTCAACTTCGTTCAACATGGTCAAACAGTTCCCTCATTAGTCTCTTTGTGCTTAAACTGCTTATTTAACATTTTCACAGCAAAGCCAGTCTCCAAGAACCGTCTGAGAGGCACTTAACAAAAATCTTGTTCTTCTGCAAAACATTTAAATGACTAAAGTGAGATTATTTGAGGGGGGGCACTTTGGTAGAGCAATTGCCCAGTTTGACAATTACTTTCACACAAAATGTAGGCAAAAGCTCTCTCGCTAGGGCCCGGTTTGGCAGGAGGGAGGGGGTAGCACTTTGCAGGGGCATCACGCCACTGGCACTGCCCTCAGAAGAGTCCCTCTCCCTGCAGGCTCCACATTTTCCAGCCCACATATTCCAGCAGCTCAGGATTAAATCCAACTGAGCTTCCCCTCTGGAAGTGGCTGTAGGTCTCATAGACTGTAAGCTCCTTGGGGCAGAGAAAATAAGTCTGTGGAATGGCACAGGCTCTCACTCATTCCTTTCCTCACTGATCGCAAGTGCCTTGGTGCAGGGACTGGTTGTGTTGGGTCATCACGTCAACCAACAAAGCACACTGTAAATGTGCATAAATCATATTATGATTCTTCACACGTGCACTGATAGGGTCTGAGCAGTTGGGGACAAACTAGGAACGAGACCTTGGGGTTGTTAGGTGGATGCGAGCGCAATGAAAACGGCGACCAGCAGGCAAATTCCATGCCACGGCCATTAGGAAAGAGACAGAGAATAGGACTGTGCAAAGCTAACACTGTGCAAAGCTAGGATACAACCACACTTGCAACCCTGTGTGCAGTTCTGGTCACCACACCTCAAGAGGGGCATTGTACAGCTGGAAAAGGTGCAGGAGAGGACAAACAAGATGATCAGAGGGCTGGAGAACATTCCTTACGAGGGGAGGCTGCAATGCTTGGAAAAAAGGTAATTAAGTGTGGGGGGAGGCATGACTGAGGCTTATGAAGTTATGCATGGTGTGGAAAGAGGGGACAGAGAAGCTTTTCCTGTCTTTCTCACAAGCCTAGAACCAGGCTGGGCCATCCGGTGAACCTGACTGGCCGCGGGAGATCTAGGGTGGACCAAAGGAGAGACTTCTTCACACGGTGCAAAATTAGTCTGTGGAATTCACTTCCACAAGAACTGGCAATGGCCACTAGCTTGGATGGCTTTCAGAAGGGATTGGACAAATTCAGGGAGATCGAGCAGTGGCTCCTAGTCATGGTGGCTATGCGCTACCTCCAGGTTCAGCCGCAGTCTGCCTCTGAACGCCAATTGCATGGGGGTGTCTCTCTCCTGCTTGTGGGGTTCCCACTGGGACATCTGGAGGGAGAGGGGATGGGTCCCCTTCGGCCTGATCCGGCAGGGCTTTTCTTGCGTTCATAGCCTAAGAGCAGCATCCACATGCAGTAGTGGAGCAACACCTGCTAACTGGGCAAGAGGCACTTTTGCAATTGGTGCTCCTCTTATATTTAGCAGGGGGAGAGAGTAACTGCCCCCCTTTCACCCCAGCACAGTGTCTTTTCTGGTGGCTGTTTGCTGGTGTTCTTCTGCATCTTTTTTAGATTGTGAGCCCTTTTGAGACAGGGAGCCATTTAATCATTTGATTTGGTCTGTAAATCGCTTTGTGAACTTTTTGTTGAAAAGCGGTATATAAACACTGTTTTATTTATTATTATTAGTATTATTAATAATGCATCCGCAGCCATGTGAACAGAGGAAAACAAGCAGGCAACCGGTCCTGCCCTTTCCTCCCTCCTCACCAGGAGCACCATAATGCCCATTCTTCAGGGGGTGTTCAGAACCGCTCCACATGTGCTGCATGTTTCTCAATGCTCTCTTTCTGCCCAGCTGGACACTACTAATATAGAAGGCTCCACATCTCCTGACAAATCGGCACAAAATTCACAGGCAGGGCATCAGCCTCTCCACGTGACATGTTTTAAGACAAAGGCTTTCAGACTCTTTCTGAATCTTGCAAATGGGGAACTTGCTGTTCGCATACAGCCTCCCCAAAATGAAGAGTGGGTTTGGGCGAGTGTGGGATGCCAACCTTCTCTACCACCAGTGTTGGCTTTTGATGCTCGTAACTCCAAGCTCTGCAGTGTTCCGAGGCATGCGTGCGATTCTGTACATTCCTTCAGTGCTGAGGAATGCTCCTCTTTGCCCCCTTTTTTGCACAGGGACAGGAGCTCGTGAGCCGGAAGTCGGAGGCTTGCAAGAGAGATGCAGGAGCTGCCAAAGAAGAAGGGAAGGAAGCAGACTGTAGCCGGAGAGCCCTTGAAGCAGCAGGGAAGCCATCCAGCAGGCAGCTTAGACAGAACAGAGGTTGCACTGGCAGGGGAGCAACGGAGAGTGTTTTTCCCCTCTGAAATGCCTTGCAGAGGTATCTGGTGGGGCCACTGTGAGATGCAGAAAGCTGGACTAGATGGGCCTTTGGCCTGATCCAGTAGGGCTCTTCTTATGCTCTTATGCAGACCCATCTGTCACTGTGCCTCAGTCAGCAGTCAACATCCTGGAAGTACTTAAGCCAGACTCAAAGCTTTGAGCACAGACTAGGTCTGGCCAATCTAGAGGCCTCAGGTGCTGGTGCTCCTATTCCCTCCTGTGTCTAAACAGGACTCTGTTCCGGGGCACACATAGCCCCAGCAGCTCACAGTACTGGGTGCCAGCAACACTGGCCCTCTGTTTATGTCACAGAATCCCCGACTCCAATTGGAAAGGAATGGTAGAGGGATGAAAGATCGGTCATGCAATGTCTGCTTAACTTTCTAGCATGTGATATTTTGGGGTGCATTAAAAATATATATATTTTTCTACCAATTGAGAGAAAAACCTCAGACTATTTTTGTGTGTGCGAGAGGGGCGGGGAGGGAAATCGCATTTCAAATTGCAAAGCTGCACAAAGCACAGTGCGAGCTCTCGGGGAGAAGTTCAGCCAATAAACCGCCTTCCCCTCCCTCTGATCCCTGGCTACAGATTCAACAATCCAATCTCCATACCGTTTACTCTTAAAATATTTCATTTCAGGCCCTCAATCTTTAGATCTGCTATTGGATTTTGTTTCTGTAAAATGATTTTTTTTTCAAAGTGCCGGCAGAAAGGTATATTTCATTTCAGATTCCTTCAAACTGAAAGAGTCAATATAAATGTCAGGGTGCATTTGTGCCCTGCTTTTCTCATGCTGAGATTGAAGTCAGCTGCTGGAATGTCGACTTAATAAAGGGGGAGGCTGTGCAGTCGCTCTGGCTTCTGAAGGGCTGATTTAGGGATGTGTGAAATTTGTATCAGTGGATTCCCCCCTCCCCTTCTCTTCCTTGATTGCTCTTCTGGTTCACTCTGCCTTCTGACCAGCTCCCACCAAATTTCAGTACAACCAGGAGACTTCCAAAATGGTAATTTAGAAGTAGGTTCTCTCTGTGCCAGGTGCAAGGGAGTGACAGCAGGAAACAGGTTATCTTCTTGGCTGTGGACTCCCTGAGGCATCTGGTGGGGCCACTGTGAGATACAGGAAGCTGAACTGGATGGGCCTTTGGCCTGAGCCAGCAAGGCTCTTCTTATGTTCTAATTCCAGAATTGGAGCATGCCCTGCTCCCTGTAGCTTTACATTCCCTTAAGTTCACGGACACATTTTTTTCTACTCTGTATTACATGTGCACACTGACAAACACTGCAAAAAGCTCAAAGTCTGGACCCAGCTGTGCGCATGACTATATCAACATTATTCCTATGAAGTTAGTGTTACCATTGAGGGAGAGCGCATCAGTCAAAGACCACCACCCCAAAAAAACTCGCAAAACCTTGATCCAATCATGCACACGTCCACATCAAGAATGCTTTTCTGCAGTGTTTTATCCAATTGCGCACACATAGATGTCAGGAATGTGAGGCTGGGGAAAGATGCAAATGAACTTAAGGAAACTGGATGCTGTAGCAAGCACATTTGGAAATAAAAAAAGAACATGAATGATTTCTAGTGAATCTCTCAGTTTGGATAAGCATCCTTTGTGTTAATCTCCCCTCATTGGGTTTACTGACATTTGCAGCTTTCCTAAAACATTCCTTGCCTAAGCAGGAACTTCAAAGTTCCTCTCTCACATTTCACCTTGGCAGAATTCAAGTGGCTGCTAGGAACAACCGGAGAATGTTTGCTCTCCTTACAAAACCCCTTTGGTGATTTCCTTCAAATTCCTCAGCTGCTGATCTGTACAGTGTTTTGCTTTGGACTGGGAGCAAACTCAGCTCTTGGACAGTCTAATACCTATAAACATTACTTAGGGAACTTCAGTGATGGGGGACACGGACTCCCCAAAATCCAGAAACTGGAATTCAAAGCATAAGGGAGGGAGGGAGGCCTTAATACCCCACAGGAAATAGGAGGGCACTGTAGCTCTTTGGGATTTTTTGCTCCTATTTTTAGGAAGTACCGTATTGTCCCGAGTATAAGACGCACCCTTAAAGTTTGGTGCTATTAAAAAAATTTAATTAAATCACTGGCATTAAATTGCAACAGCCTGATTATAAGACGCACCCCTAGTTTAAAAACTTAAATTAGGAGAAAAAAGTGAGTCTTATACTCAGACCAATATGGTATGTCAGCAAAACATTCTTCCAAAACTTACAGAATACCAGGCACTGCACGGCATTCTACCCCAGGGAACACGAGCCAAATCCTTTGCTGCTCACACCGAGAGCAAGCCTGACCCAGAAGCATTTACAGGGGTCAGCCTGAACCACAGGTTGATTATCTTATTGCTGAGCCTGAAAGGCCAGTTCTGTACCAACTAACATTTGTGACTGAACCCTGGAACAAAGAGGTGAGACCCAAGATGTGAACGGAACTGGGCCACACAGCTATATTTGACGGAAGAGATCTGCAATGGAGCCTTCAAACTTCATGCAGAACTCACTCCAGCGCAAGTAGCCCTCTTCCTGGGATGATCTGAGGTGGTCCATCACCTCCCTCCTGGCTCTGAGCCCCAGAGCTGTTGAAGGACAGCCCAACACCGACATCACACACAAGAAGTGTGCAGAGGGAAGACAAGACAAGCCAAATCTTTAGCCCTGTGTAGGTGAGGTGGGCCAACTCCAAAGCATTTCTGTTCCCCGTTCCTGCCAGAGACTGATCCTGGGAGAATCTACTTTCTTCTCCAACTGGTTCCACCATGACAGCCCACTTCAGACATTTTTGCAATCCCCAACCCATTGAAAAACCTCCTTGTTAAGTCCCTTTTAGTCCAGTGGGCCTTATTCCCAGGGAAGTGTGTAGAGCAGTGGTTCCCAAAATATGCGCTGCAGTGCCTAGGGGCGCCGAAACAAACTCATAGGGGTGCTATGGGATCACCTTACCAGCTCTAATGAGCGCCGCCATCTTGAATCCCACACGATTCAAGATGGCGGTGCCCAGGAGAGTCAGGAGATGGTGCCGCTGTGACAGGGTGCTGTGCAAGACGGGCACCATGACCACAGTAGGTTTGGGAGCCGCTGGTGTAGAGGACTGTGACCTTAGTGCCCCTGACACGTTGATATTGCGTGCCTTGTTTTTTAGAAATATATTGTCCCCCACCCCTGCCTGTAGTAGTATCAGCCTCTTTGAGCATCCCTTGAGAAATAAAAGGAAGATGCAAATAACAGGCAAAATAAAAAATGCCTTCTCAGCCCTTGAAGCAGGAATTCGCTCATCTCATGCTGTAGAGATGAGAGGTGGGGGTGGGTGGGCCTTGCCCTAAAGACCGTCCGTCTCCAGATGGTGGGGACCAGAGTAAAGCCATGGTCCACATTGGCCTCTTCCTTCTCCCCTTAAACCATGTGGAAGGAGAGGAAGGGTTGGGATTCCAAAGGATGGTCTAAATCAGAGGCTACCAGGGCCTGAGTAACAGGAGTCGGGCCCCTGCCTCCGCTCGTAGCGGGTGCAGCTGCCATATGAGCAAGGACTGTTAAGAGACGGGAATGAGACATGTCGCCAGTCGCCACTGCCCTCCTCCTTCCCGGGGAGCACTAATTTGTTCCCTGGTGTCCGTGGTAATAAGTCCCGATCGCCAAGAGACAAGCTGCAGACGTCTCCCTGGATTACAAGTGACAGTGTCAGACGCCTGCCCTGCCTCTCACAGTGCCTCATCGCCGAATGCCACCTTCCCTGTCCTTCTGCATCGCTAATTGCCGAGTAATTCCAATGGAAAATTGACTGGCACTTGTCGGCACAGCGGTGACGGCACAAAGGGCAAGCCTGAACTAGCTTGCTCATAAGATGATGCCGGCACGTCCGGACTTACAGATACGAGGGCTTCCATCGACAAGAGGCTCCCTCTGGAGCAGTTCCACTGACCTGAATGGGATTACTTGAATGTCAACGCAATGAGTTGGCTTCCCAGGAAAGAAGACCAAGGGAGCCGTTTGTATAGCTGCATAGTGTCACCCATGCTCAAAGGAGTCCCCAGTTCGAATCTCAGTGGCATGTATCACAGAAACCTGGCTGGGTGACATGGGGGTGCTGGTCCCGGTTAGGCCCAAGCTGGGCACTTCACTCAGAAGCACTGTAGGGTCGGCGGGTGGGGAGGAGAGGCAGCTGTATTCCTCGCAACAACAACACCTTCCTTGCCAAGCACTCGGCCCAAGAATTCACCCACTTGGAATGTGTGCACCCAATACTGGGCACAAGCCTCAGCTCACAGAGGGGCTCTAGGAGCCTGAACTCTCCCACTGTGCTGCCTGAAGCTATTGACCCATTTGCTTCTGACCCAACTTCAAGCTGCTGGTTTCAGCCTTGGGACTCAAGTCAAGGGCACCTTCTCTCCTAAGTATTCAGATGCCGCCACCGTCAAGAGCAACGGCGACCGCTGCTAGAAAGAAAGAACGGGGAGGGTTTTTTGTTACCTGTGGTGGCACCTGAAATGCAGGATTCCTGCCCCCAGGACAGTTTACCGGGGGGTGGACGGGACGGGACACAACTCTAGTGAACTTTAGAGGATCTTTGGAGACAAGCTTTCTGCCTTTCGGGAACTCCTGCTGCTTTCATTCGCTTTCACACACCTCTAGGCAGCCTTCTGATTCTAGCAAAGGGACCCCCCCAAGGCCGCTTACTGTCATTTCATCTACAATTTTAAAACAAATTAAAAAACCCAACAATTCAACCAAATGATGTCTTTTGGGACAGTGACCAGCCACTGCGATGATGGAGAATTTAGCCACACCACTCAGGGTGAAGAGGCATGGGGTGGGGAAGCCGTTGCAGCCCCGTGCTGTTTGGGACCAATACTGCCTGCATGCTTGCATCTCGCTGCCCAGTTTATACATTTGCAAGTAAACTTTTTATTACCGAAGACGCAGCAAGTCTCCGCTACTGTCTTCTCCTAAGGAAGCTGATCCTGTGAGGGGATGCACCAGAAACTTCTGATTGCTCAGGGAGGTGGGGAATGCACATTTATTTTATTTTTATTCTCTCTCTCTCTCTCTCTCATATATATCAGCTTTTTAAGGTGATTTTCAAGACACATGTTCAAGCATTTTTCCTACTCTGACACTTTCCATCCATATCGGTCCGCTACATCTCACGTTCAAAATATGCGATGGCTTCCAGAATTCAGAACACACCAGCAAAATAACGAGATCTAGACTCCAAGTACTGTGGCCAGCCAAAGAGGCACAAATCGGCCCGTAAGAAGCAAACACAGGCATGAACTGAGCTGGTACACCACAGAAGCTCTGCACCTTATCAAGAGAAACAGTGGAGAACCTTCCTCTGTCAGGGACGCGAAGCTGACAGCTCTGCTCTCAACTCTTGTAACTGAAGACATTTGGAATGCTAAAAACAAGGCCGAACTTGTCAGGTTCCCCCTTCCGTGACTCACTTCCTCTCTGTAGCTCTTATCTGATACTAGGAAAACAACACCACGCATCAACGTGACACACGGGGAAGAGAGCGGGGCCATATATTGGGAGAGACCCCTGAGAGCTGCGCAGTGCGTTATAAGAAACACATAGGACGCAACACTCCATCTAACCCAGTATCCTGCTTCCAAAGTGGACAGCTGGAAGCTTCCAGGAAGTCCATATGCAGGGCAAGGTGGTAACCAGCCTGCCCTCCTTGTCTGTGCCTCTGAACAGGGAGGTCGGCTATCATACTTCACAGCTGCCAGTATGAGTGTTTTATATTTGAACATTCAAATCTGGATCAGCTTGAAAACCAAGCAGAACGTTTATTTTGTCCTCTTCTCAAAAGGCAGCCTGGCTCGTTTACTGAGCCAATCTGATGGGACCCCAGGGAGAGTCACCAGTCAACACTTCAGACACCCCGGAGGTTAGACAACATCCTCCCGTGCTCTGTATGGAGGACAGCGGGAGGTGCGGTGGGCTGTGCACTTGGGTCACTGTGCCAGGAAGCTTTGATCGCCCCCTTCGATGCATCCGAGACTGACACCAGTTTACCTCCTCCCACGGAATTCAACTGGAGCCACTGAGAAGCGAGTCTACAAAGCGCCTGCGTAGCTACAACGTGCCAGAATCCGGGTCTTTTCATGTTGGGAACTGGCCACATTACACAGACGGATCATTCCAGGCAGTCGCGCCCTGAGTGGGCGGCCTGCCATTTCCCAAGTCTCAAAAAAAAAAGCTGTTAAAAGTTGCATCACCATTTCCTTTCCTTCCCCCTGCACCCGCCACCGCGCACAGTGCGCAGCCGTACTCACGCATCAATTACTCAAACAACTTCAATCCATCCAGACACTAATGTCATTAGTCTACCGAGATCCTTTTGGAATAATTTACATAGGAACTTGCCTTCCCATACTAAATGAAAAATGGTTTGCTTTTAGTGAATGGGATTTGAATTACAGTCCCACCACATGTGGTGCGGCTTTATTCGTGCTATTTATTAAACCGGGGGGGGGGGGGGGAGGTGAGGCAGTCAATTACGAAGCAATTACCAATGCTTTTATTGCAAACTTGATGCCACACAATGAATGTTACGCCTTGCAGCAGAGAGACGGGCGGCCTTGATTTGCAGGGTGCTTCTACTTCGGAAGGTCAGGCAAAACGGAGCTTAGGGCAGGAATCCCATGGTCTGTGGTTGGGGCCTCACTTGGTGTGTTACCTGGGCTTGTGGGCACTCAAGCCTCGGGGCCCTTTTCAGGCACAGAAGGCAGTGGAGGTGTGCACAGCGCCCCCTCTGGTTGGCAGGCAGTGCGTGCGATGCCTTTGCATTGGTCAACCTGGGAAGCAGGACTCAGAAGCTCAACTGCCTGTCCTTGTCCGGTTGGCAGAGCAGAGGGCATTCGGGACCAGCCTCCTTCAGCACTAGAGACTCTGACTGACAAAAGGGATCTAGTCCAAGCTCCAGATTCTCTCCCACGTTGGCTACAACCACCTGCTTGTTTCTGGGCCTTTGGAAATTGCAGCTCATTCCGGAAACTCTGTCCAGAAAATCTCACGCCAAAATCTCATGCACCTCTCTCATTGATTCGACTGTGCATCACCCCCCTCCTGAAATTCCTAAAATGATTTCTTGTCCTCTTCCATACCAAAAGGTAATCCCCTGTTCTCTCAGACAGACTTTAGCCTGTTCCCTCTTGGTGCCTTTTACACCTGGACTCCATCCCCAAACACCTAACATGGGGCCATCACCGCTCACCCTCCAAATTCCTCCTCAAAGAAAAACCCACCTTTTCAATGAAGTTTTTCACTTAACCTAAGCTCATCACCACTCAGTCTTCGCTCACAAAAAGTCTATGCTACGAAACGGTATCAGTGTTACACCAGTCAACTGTCATGATGACCTCACTCAATGCTGGAAAGCTTAGAGGGCAGAATTTTTACTTAGCCATCTTGGTCGGGAAAGAAACCCGTCTTTTTCTTTTGCTTCTTTAGGAAATTCCAGGAGCTGCATATATACCCTGGAGGCACTCTGTAGAATGGCCTCCACCAGGCCTGGCATCGCCTGCTAAAAGAGCTCAAGTACGGTAGAAGGAGGAGATAAACAAGCCTGTCTCCCAGAGATGCTGCAGAGCCACCGCCAGTGGGAGTAGGTAACTTTGGGCTCATTGGACCACATGGTACAACTCCAGCAAACCCCTGGTGCCCCATTTTCAGACCCAGTTTGTGGAGCTGAATGGTTGAGTGGGCAAGAGGGCAGACCAGCACGCAGAGCCAGGATGGTGTAGTGGTTTGGGAGTCGGACTTAGACCTGGAAGATCCAGGTTCAAATCCCCGCTCAGCCACAAAGCTTCCTGGGTGACCTTGGGCCAGTCACTATCTCTCAGCCCCACCTACCTCACAGGGTTGTTGTGAGGACAAAAAAGGAGAGGAGGAAATATGTACACCACTCTGAGCTCCTTGGAGGAAGGGCGGTATAAAAATGTGAAAAATAAAAAATAATAAAATAAATAAACAAACAAGTCTGGGGCCTGGCTGGGTACATTGCCCTGAGTTCCATCCTAGAAGAAGAGCGGAACTTAATGTACAAAATAAATGAATGAATAAAACCTTGGAGGGGAAAGACAAGGAGCTGGGTTGTTGGTGGGTAAAGGGAAACACAGCCTACAGCAATGAAGAGCAAAGAGAGGAAAGGAGTTTTCAGATTCACGTGGGTTTGAAAATACACAGTTCTCCTGAGCTGTGCCTCCTTGCCCTTTTTGCAGCACAAAAGCTTCTTCTGCATTGTGCCTGGGTTGCTCCTGCAGCCCTGCTAGGAAGACAGGCGACAAGCTTAGGAGCCCCTCAACCCACCCACCGCCACCCCAGCCTTGTCAATCTTGCAAAGATGAGACCTGGACCATTTGGATAGAGTCACCTACTAGCCCTCAGGCCCTTCCTATTCAAGGGAAGAAATGTTTTTGCTCCCTGGTTAACAAAAAGAAACAAGCCGAATTTTTGATGTTTTAAAAAACCCAAACGCAACACCCCTTTCTTTTATTAAAAGGAAATCAAAAATAAGAGCAAAAAGGTTTTCTGAAGCTGCTACAGAAGCAGGTTTCGTTTTCCTTCCGAAAATGTTCATAAGTCGAAAGCCCAGAATGGATCCAGCACAAAGAAAATCTATGTTAATTAAAAGCAAGGTTAAGCGCATCCAATTCCCAACGTGGCTACAAACTGCAACTGTTAAACCCAGCCTTTTTTATGCTTGCCTTGTAAAGGTGGGTATTAAACAACACACAACCCCACACTATGAACTTGGGGGCGGGGGGGAATAGCTGACTGAGACCTTTGGTTTTATGAATGAAGTGTATGGTCGCAAGAGCTCGTGTGAGAGTTCCTTGCACCCACACCCAATAAAAACATATGGAAATAAATTGGATTGAAACTGGGCCAAAACTGGGCCAGAACATAAGAAGAGGCCTGCTGGATCAGGCCAAAGGCCCATCTAGTCCAGCTTCCTGTATCACACAGTGGACCCACCAGATGCCTCAGGGAGCACACAAGACAACAAGAAACCTGTATCCTCCTGTCGCCACTCCCTTGCACCTGGCACAAAGAAAATCTACTCCTACAACCAGGAGGTTGCTTATCCCCATATAAGAACATATATTCCCATATAAGAACTTCATGGCAAGTTATAATCTGCCAGCGAGTTCTATCTGATAAACATTCCAAACGCAGTGCCAAATTAAGCCTATTCCAGCTCTGGTATGTTGCCATCGCTGTGCCCCATTTCCCGGGAGAATCCACCCTTGGCCAGAGCAGCGGGTCTTCGAAGTCATGGCTCCCGCTCCCCTTGTGCCTCTGGTTGAGAAAGTCACACACCTGCTTCACATCCCCAAGCTGAACAGCCTTTGGAGATGTGAAGAGACGGCCCAGAGGACCAGACCACAATCCCCTGGGCTGTACCGCCTCAAAGAGTTGTGATGCAGTCCTCTCATTTCCCCTGAAAACCTATAGGGTGGCCTCCTTCCAGACTCACAACGCCCTGCAGTTGTGACTCAGCAAGGAAGTCCCTAAACCACCCCACAGTATGGATCGTCATCACATAGTATGGCCTCACTGCACAGGACAGACAAACACTTTGCTGAGTCTAGCAGAAGGGCACTGGGGTGGTACTCGACGGGTGGGCGAGTGCCATGTTTTCCCCCAAACTAGATCTGAATGGGTGGGCACTTTTTGGTGGAAACTCTATGTAACGGGCACCCTAGAGGCAAAGCCTTTCATGGATCCCAAAGCGACCACACCAGTTGCACCCCATTAGTTTTTACCTCTCCTAAAGCAAACCACCACCCTTGGCCTAGCACCTAGCAAATCTGGACATGATGTCCTCTGCCTCATGGATAGGAGGAAAAATTACTCCTCTTTTTGAGAAGCACGAGGAACGGACGAGACGGACAGATTAAACACGTTACAGGACTAGTCACAATTTGGGTCGTTGTCTGATGAAGATGCTTTTGTTGGACTCCTACGCATGCCAAAATGAACACCAAGGGTGAACACCCTTGGGTCAATGCAAAAGCCCTTCAGATGCAAAAAAACGTAGACCCCTAATCCCAGCAATTGACAAAAGGAAATGAGGATCATGATCAGGGCTGGGCGGGCTCTGTGCCCATGGTGACACCATTCAGAGGATCAAAGCTTCCATTGCATAACAGGAAGCTTCTAGCCTTAATGCCTGGTGCATTCAGGACTGAGAGCAGAGGGGAGCTTCCAGCGGCCAAGAGGAGGGGAATCTGTGCTCTACATGTCCCCCTCATGACTCCTCCCGTAAACAAATCTATGAGCACTAGCCTGATTCAGTCCAATGCCCCCAGAAGTTTGTTTCATAGAAGGCACGTTGATTATGCTGAACCCCATTTACCCCACACATCTCCCTCCACATGTCACAATCTCGTCCACTCAGGCAGGGGCATCAACGCACTCTCACAGACCTGCCCCGGAGCAAAGCTTTTTTTACTTTGTGCTACACATCCCAAAGGCCAGCGGGTGGCGCAGTGGGTTAAACTGCTGAACCATGAGCTGTCGATCGAAAGGTCAGCAGTTCGAATCCGTGACGGGGTGAGCTCTCGTTGCTTGGCCAGCTCCTGCCAACCTAGCAGTTCCAAAGCATGTTAATGCAAGTAGATAAATAGGTACCGCTTGCGGGAAGGTAAACAGCGCTCCGTGTTCCAGCTGCATGCTACGTGCTGCGGCAAGGAGAGTCATGCCGGCCACATGACCACGGAGGCGTCTTCGGACAACGCTGGCTCTTTGGCTTTGAAATGGGGATGAGCACCACACCCTAGAGTCGGACACGACTGGACGTAATTGTCAGGGGTCACCTTTACTTTTTACACATCCCAAACCTGAAAATTCCCCACTGTGGGCTGCAGTGCAACTGCTAGTGGGTCATGAGAGAAAGACGACTGATGAAAGATTCCCATAAGACCCAAGGAGGTGGCTGCCTGTTGCATCCCTGCATGAGCCACAGCCCTGCCCTTCCTCCTTCCATCCAGCCTCTGGTGGACACTGCCTGTAATTCTGTCTCATTTTTGCACCGAGTGAGATTTGAGCTCTCAAATATTCCAGTACAGAGACACAGGAGAGCCGCCTGCCTTCAGAAGGAAGCTGTCTGCTGCCTATCTTCCCGAGGCATGGCTCTGAACACACTTGCTTCCAGTCAGGAGATATCCCAGTGACTCATGCAGAAGCACCACAGGTGGGCTCCACTGAGGACAAGGAATTCTTGCCTCTTATTCACACTCAAAGCCCATCTTTCCTGCTGTAAGACTGAACCGTGAGTCCAATTTTAAGTCAGGAAACGAATGTGCCTTGGCGATCAGAAGTTTGGGAAATGCTGCCCCAGGGAGCGTGGGCTGCCTCGAAGCCCCTCCCTTCCCAAAGCATCTCTTGCAGGATCTGCAGCTCCAGGAGCTGAACAACACTCTCTGCAAAGTGTGATTTCAGACACGCTGGGGCCCAACAAGAACGCTTCCCAAACAACACTGGATCCCTCATCTATTTCCCCTGCTCCTTTAATGAGAACAATTTCGGCTCTGCAAATCCATCACTATAACGTTCTTTACCGTTACAATTCATAATTAATCTCCACAATAATAAATAATTCAACACTTGTTTATTGCCCTGCTGGTTGTAAGCACGAGAGCCCCGTTGGTCTGGCTCCAGCACCGAGCCAACGGAGGGAGGAGACCGGGGCTCTCGGCTGCATCACGCAACGGCCACATCGGATGCAACAGCGCCTCTACAGACCAAGCCTTGCTTGCACACGGGTGCGCATCTCTTCCAAGGGACTCCACACGGTGAACAGAGGCTCCTGAACAATGGCACTGCTTTGATATGTTGCCTCCCACTGAGCCTCCTATCCAAGCGCCACTCCCACAGGCACACAGCCAGAGTGTTGCCACCCCAGGAACATGTCATTTCGCCGAGTTTCAGGGGTGGAGGCCAAAAAGAGAACACAGCCCTCCTGGTAGCAGAGTTGCTTCCCAACAGCTGCCAATTTCTTGACCTGCCGTCTTCTCAGAACTACGCTATGCGATGATGTTGCCCCATTCCGAAGAGACTTCTGGGTAAATGAAAAGGGCCCTGGAGGAGCACTGCTGCCTCCTCTACTGAGCAACTGCTGGTGGAGGAAGAGGGAGAACGGGGCGGTTTTGGTCTCTTCCACCTTCAAGTCAAAGTTAGCTGTGGAAGGCACATCCAGCAGCCCAAAGCCTTCCATCCCCGAATCCTACTTGGAATGAGAAACCATGAAATGGAGTTTACTCCGGATTGGTGCAATTGGTGCTCCAGGAAGGAGCGGCAGCAGGGACAGCTGTAAGACTCTTCACTCTCTACTTGGCTGTGGCTGATGCAACACCTCCTTCCACTCCTGCCTGGACTCCAGGCCGCACAGTTCCCCGCTGCACCAGCACCCTTGCCATGGACCTGCTCCCTGCTAGACAGCCCACGGGCCTTGTTCATATGAAGGGGAATCCAGGCCACACAGAAGTGGTGGCAGTGCAGGACACGCGGATGGCAAGGAAGTCAAGGACCCGAACCTCTTTCCCCAACCCGACACCAGCCACCCAATGCTCTCCTGAGATGGCAGAAAGCGCACCTGGAGAGACTCCGGGGTATTAGAGCACAAGGGTAAGAAGCGCTGATGCTGGGCCTTCAGGAAAGCTCACATTTGCCTTTGGGCCCTGCAGGAGCTCTGCGGAGACCTTGCCTGTTATCGCCAAGCTGTTCTTGACTGTTCACGGTCCCAGGGGGCTCAGCTGGACGTCGACAGAACAACTTGGGTACGAAATGAAGCTTCGACTTAACGCAGCTGTTTCAGTTCTGTGCATTCCAAAGGATGGGACGGAGGTGTGCGTGTGCACCGGAGGCAGAACTGCTTCTCCCCCCACACTGCGTCTTGTCGCCTTGAAGCCCACGTTTCACATCCATCTCAACCATGTTTCGGACAGGCATCTCCGCTGCCACTACTCATCCTAAGCACTTCTACGTTCCGGCAGCCAGTCTTAGGATCACAGCTGGTGCTGAAACGCTTCCAAATACACAAACACATTTGCCTAGTCAATGAGCACCGGCTGCCTCTGAAAACCAAACCTGGTAGATAACAAACTTCCACCGCCAAGTCTAATACATGGGCAGTTATGGAACAATCCTGCTTGTCAAGGCCAGGCCATTTTGCTTGGAAAAATGACTCCCAAACTCATTTCTGCTCTAAGGATGGCGTTCCTGTCTCTTGTTTGCTCTGCCCTGCGCCGGATGTCTCAGAAAGAAATCTTGTAAGGAGCTACGGTTTGATTTGACAGCTTAGCTTCTGCAAACAAAAAAACAAACAACTAGCCAATGTGGATGTTTTTCCTTTGCTTATCTTTTTGGGCAGTAACATTGTTTACGAAATCTTGAAGAAAATATTAAGCAATATGCAGCCCTTCCAATGAAAACAAAGCAGGAAAAAACAAAACAAAACAGAGGTGACCCTCAAGCACAATAATTTCTAGAAAAAGCTTGTGGATGGAGTGGGAAGGAGTTTGTGGGATATCTGGAAGTTTGTGGAAGCTTGTGGAATATCTGGGAAGGAGTTTTCTCTGGGTCAGATGACCTCTGCAGACAGTCTGCCTTCCTCTCCAGCTGGTGGGCCTCCCATTTGGGCACCTGGGGAGCCACTGTGGGGAACAGGAGGCTGGACTAGACTAGCCTTCGGTCTAGCAAGGCCCTTCTTCGATTCTTATATGTTTCTGGATTATGTGGGCAGATCTGTGGGGTGTTACTGATCAACAGTCCATGGAGGGAGAAAAGGGGCTGTACTGGAGTTCATCCTCTACAGAAACGAAGACTGCATCTCAGTTAGCTCACTGGGACTATTTCTGAATAAAAGGCTTGGAACTGTCCTGCACACTTTGCTTCCCTGTCACTGATGCTGTGTGTGTATCCTCTCACTTCCTTTTCTTCCCCTCCCTCTGTGGATTCTCTCTCCGTTGACATCTGTGTTGTAAAATCCTCAGAAAGGAGCCTGACTTGTACTTACGGTACGTCATAAAGTGCTATGTACCTCACTGGGAGGGAGGGAGGGAGGGAGGGAGGGAGGGAGGGAGGGGGAGAAGAAAGAAAGAAAGAAAGAAAGAAAGAAAGAAAGAAAGAAAGAAAGAAAGAAAGAAAGAAAGAAAGAAAGAAAGAAAGAAAGAAAGAAAGAAAGAAAGAAAGAAAGAAAGAAAGAAGTGGCTAGTCTTCTGTAAGCAAACTACCTACCAGACAGCTGACACATTTCAAAAACATTAGGGAGAGACTAGCCTGAACACAGGTGTACCATAAAACGTGGTGGGTCTGAGAAATTGTTAACATCTAAGAAGAAGAGTCATGCTGGATCAGCCTTTGAGTACAAATGGGAAGCCCACATTCACCAGGGCACAATATTTCTCTGTTCCATCCTCTCTCTCACACACACACACACACACACACACACACACACACGTACGTAAACTAGCTCTAAACATGAAGCTTCAGTTTCAGCTGTCATGGCAAACAGTCACTCACAGACGGACCCCTCTTCCATGAGTGTGTCTGATCCTTCTTCAAAGCCCTCTCAGTGACTGGCCATCAACACACCTTGCAGTAGTGAATCTCACAAAGTCAATTAACACGTCATCAATCACAAGGATCAAAATCACACCCAACAGCATTTGCATTGAAGGGCACTTTGTTAACCCGAATAACTTCAGAACCCGGATACCTAGGCATATCCATCTTCAGAGGTCATCGCTTAGGAAAAGAAATCTGCTAGGGAAGCTTTGCAGCAAAAAAGATAAACTGTTAATGGCTTTGTAGCAGGCAGGTTAGATCTGCAAAAATAATGGATAAAAACAGCAACAATAAAAAAGCATCCACTCTGCAGGAGGACTGCAAAGAAGAATGAGGTACGAGAAAACAGACAACACTTGGCACTGAAGGTTTAAAATCAAATGAAAATGTGGATCCCTCTCTAGGAAACAACCCTGCTCCCAGAGGTATCGGCGACACGGATACTATTTCTCTAAATTAATAAAAAAAGGTGATCCAGTAATGAACTGAATTACAGGGAGCCTATCAGGAATTTTAGCATCCAAGAGCCCAAGTTTTCCTAGAGGTTTTCTCAGCAAAGATAATGAGTTGTATAATTTATGCTGCCTAAAACATTTCCTAGATATAACATGAAAGCGTAATATTTATTTGAGGCACACTGGGGAGTGGAAACACGAGGCTAGGTATTTTACCCAACACTTCGGCAGTCTTCCTCTTCTTCTTTGACTGTTAATAATTGTCTTGCAATGCCGAAAACACAGATGGAAGACACATGGAGCGTGTTTACAATGAAGAACGGAAATCCACTCAATATTGAATTCACACGTTTAAAAATGGATTTGCTGGAGAAATGGCTTAAATTTACAAGACACACATTACTAATAAAATGCGTATAGATCTCTGCGTTGGAAAATTGGCCACAAATTTGCCCGTAGATTTATTGCATTATTTTATTGTTTAAAACAATCCCTAAATGAGAGGACAATATTTTCAGCATGAGACTTTTTCCTCCCACTTTACAAAACTATGCAGTTATGATGATCTTTTGATTCCAAGGATGATGAGGCAGCCCCTTGCCCTGCAATGAGCAATATATTGTTTTGCCATTTGTATTGTTTTGCCTTTGCAAAACAATATATCCTTCGTCGCAGGGAGAGGGGACGCTGCATCATCCTCCGAGTAGCATGCGAAAGAAGCAATTCAATATCTTCTTTCGGGATGTATTAGGAGGGGTTCTAAGTATCTTGACACTGCAGTGCTTAACGTAACTGTATTAAAGGACATTAAAAATGCAAGGAGAGATAATTAAGCAAAATAAATTAAATACGCTTCCTGAAATATTCTGCAAGACAAACACTTTTCTGCTGCTTAAATGTTTTCCAGCAGATGTTCGCCTCTCAGCTCACTTATCCTTCGGTGAAATTCAGAACACAAAAATGCGTAGAAGCAATACATGCCTGTACACAAGCACCAGCTCTTAACATCCTTCCATAAACGTTACTGCAGCAAAAAAGCATTCCAAAAAGCATTGAGACAAACTGTTCTGGGGGGGGGGGGGGGGAAGAGCCATCATTTTTTTCCGTTCAGTTTTACTGCTTACAGAGACAATAATATTTTTTGCACTAGCTTCCTCGAGCTTTTCTCCCATCCTCCCACAAGATCAACACAGGTGCAGCGGGAGCAGAAATGGGGCAGGCAGGTCTTGAACCCAGGGCCAGGAGGGAGGTTGGATGGGGCTTTTGCATCACCATCTATATCTTGACAGAGAGGGGGATTGCAGGTGGAGGAAGCATCAAGGCCTTACAGGTTTATCTACAAGGAAGTTTCACTTACAGACATCTTATAGTCAAGTCCAGCCAGGACTAATCCCAGTATAACTTGGACCCTGTAGGCAACCTGTCCACCTCTGCCACCTCTGCTCCCGGGGGGCTGGTCACCCACCTTACCTCTGCCAATAGGGGGCCACTTGGGAAGTCCCTCAGTCAGAGGGGTCACCCTGGGGGGGTCACCGCTGCAGTCGCCTCTTCCCAAAGGGGAGATACCTCACGGAGGGTCCGGCCACCCCTGACTCTTCCTGATCCTTCTTCCCGGGGACTCTTCACTTTCACTCTTGTCCATCCCTCACTGTTCCCCTCTCTCTCTCTCCCCTGCCCTCCGCCTCGGTTCCCTTGAGGTCTTGTAAGACCTCAGAGCATCACTGTAGTCTACGGTCAGGCTATGCTCACCCTTCCCCCCTGAGGACACCCAGGGCACCAGGACTAGAATTGTACGTCTAGTCAAGAGTGATGTCACTGGCACTGTCCAGTAGGCACTACCAGGTATCCAACAGATTTGACGTAATGGCTGAACAATGATGGGATTGTCACTTACCTCAAGCAGTGAAATGCCCATTTGTTTAATGGCTTTTAAAAGGAGGCCAGCCAAATTAACAGAGGGCAGCTCTATCAGTTAGCATTAGCCATGATATTTACATGTTCAGAAGCAGCCCATGCTGTTTGTAGAAGGAAGGCTTGTGAGCTTCCTTGGGGCACCTGGCTAGATGCTGCAGGGAGCAGGAGGAAGAGTGGTCAGGCAGACAACACAGTTCTTATGGAGGTGCCACCGATGCCACTGCCACTCAGGACACAGGAGTTCCATAGCTGCTGTGGTGCCAACCAGGGTTGGCGCACAGGTGGCACAGCATGAAAGCATTGCATAGGTGGTGAATGGATGAGCACTCCCTGACTCCGGCCTGCTGCTGATGCCGCCACTCTGGATAGCACTCTCCTTGCGCACCGAGAGCAAACAAGATCGGTCCCCGTCTTTCTTCAACATTGCTGGAGGGGAAAGGGAGAAAAGGGGGCTGCAGGTGCTTTCACTGCCTCCTCCTTGCTCTCTCTCTTGGTCCACTCGGCTACAGCTGAGTGAGTAGGGAGAGGGAGAGGCAGGGCATAGTGATCTCACCCTTTACCTCCCCTTCTGCACAGTGGCGTTCCTAGAGGAAGGGCGGTACTGTACGTTGTGCACAGGTCTACTCAGCGTTACATGGTTGCCCCGGCCCCTTGCCCTCGGAACCATTCCGAGAAGCTAAAGCAACACGCAGGGAGACTTGTGCGTTGCCTTCGCCGCTCGGAATGGCTCCGACAGCAAGTGGGCAGGGCCACCATGGAATGCTGAATAGACCTGTGTGCGCAACTTACAGTACTGCCCTCCCCCTCTAGGAATGCCACTGCTTCTACACAGTCTCTGTGTTTGTCCTGCATGCAGGCCTTCTTTAAAAAGGACAGGAAGACCACAGCATGCTTTGCTCCTCCTGGTCACTTTAAAGAGGTTGCATGCAGAGACGCTCCCTCCCCCGCTCTCCTCTCCCCCCACCAGAAGTGGGAGTGTTTGCACCCTGCCTCAAGATGCACCTAGGCTTTGGTCGCCACCCCACCCCCCCGCCATGGCACCGCTTGCGTACCCTGCCAAGCTGAACCGTCGCTGCTGGAGAAAGAAGATCTTTATCCTCCGCAACAACATTTGCTCCCACAACAGCACCACAAATAAACCTCTGCACACACCGCAGTCAAAAAACGTTTCCCCCGTGTCAAGAATAAAAAAGCGATAGCAAAAAGGTTTCTGGATCGCGTCTAGGTGTACAATACCCATAGCTGGGAGGCAGCACCTACAGGGGGTAATTCATGCAACATTGCCTCTCATCCCCCTTAATCACGTGAAAAGCCCACAAATCCCAGCCCACGTTTGCGTGAGAACTAATTGAGTGTAAAAAAAAAAAAGTTGCCTCGCATTCCATCGGCTCAAGCCGGCCACGTGACACCGGTTCTCGCTGCCCTGCAGCTCTCTTTCCTCTCTGGCTTTGTTATATCTCAGCCCATTCACAAGATGTTTCAGGAGGAATTAGTCGCAGAAAAGACAGACAAAGAAATAGACTCTTTACTTCTTGGCGGATTTATCGCCATCTCCTTCCCTTCTGGGGCTGCTTAAAACCGTCGAGCAATTCCATCTGGTACTGGAAGTATTTTCATTTTATAAACAAACAGATCAGTCCCTCAAAGGCAACCCGGCTTCTGCAATTGAAACAAAACGCTCCAGCTAGTTCAGCATTCAATAGTTTCCAAGACTGGCCGGCAAGATGCCTCTGGGAAACCAGCAAGCAGGGCGTGAAAACGTAGCAGCTCTTTTTCTCTGCGGTTTGTCCTCCAGCAACCGGCATTTGGAGGTAGACTGCTACTATACACAGAGGCTCCACTAAGCTTATCACGAGGCAGGCGTTGGTTCCAAAAACATAAGAACTTGTTGGGTCTGACACTGACCAGCCAGAACCTCTGGGAAGTTGACAACCCTGTTACCTGTCCCCAGTGTCTGGTACCCAGAGGTATGCGGCTCCACAACCATTGCAATTTGCAAGGAAAGGGAGGTAAGAGCAGTTAACACACTTTATGCATTCATGTTTGACAGAGCTCTGGAGATATTTCCTCTAGAGTGTTGAGGGAAGAGAGCAGTCACACACCACAAGAGTACAAGTGTTTGCTTTTAATTTATGTTTCCGTACATGAATATATTAGGGTCCCCAATGTAGAAAGAGGGGATTATTGATATGCATGTCCCCTTCTGAAGAGATTCTCCCGAGGCCCATTTGAGAATTAATAACGACTCATATTTCCCCCTTCAGAAACTGAAAGGAGCCCCTCCGATTTCCCTTGTGTGGCCTTTGATGTATGAATCGTTAAGGAGCTGTAATGACCACAAGACCAGTATATCACCCGCCACATGGCAAATATTTTCTAAAATAAATCCCAAAATAATCAATTTGTGAAGAGTCAACATTTTTTAAACACTCCTTGTAATAAACGCCTGCCGATCACATCCATCACCCGGATGGCCCTGGATTTATGGCAGTGAGGATTAACAGGACCAGGCAGAAGAATTCCTGCTACTGTCATGTAAATGCCTAAACGAGGAAGAAATTAGATACGTGGCCATCTGCAACAAATAGGCCAGTGGGATTTCATTAAACTAAATGGCCGGACTCTCTGCAGTTAATAAGTATTCCTGAGAGAGCCTTCTCTCCACCATCCCCTGCAAACATCAATGCAATGGGGGAGGTTAAACCCTACCTTTCCTACTGCTTTGCTTTTGGTGCCAGAGATGCTCAGTCATTGTCCCTTGCGCCCTGGGGAATTCCAGATCAGCGTAAAGCACTCGGTGCAGGGCAGCTCTCAAAGCTATCCAGAAACTTAAAGTCAAAATACCGCTGCCCTAAGTGGAGAGGGGGAAGCTTTGCCCTCCTCTCTCATCATCGGTGTGTGTGTGTGTGTGTGTGTGTGTGTGTGTGGCATCCAATGAAACCGACAGGACAGATAAGATGACAGACTTTCTCCGGACACGATGCATCATTAATGTATGGCAGTAATCACTATAGGATGCAGCAGCCACAAGATCAGATGACTCTCAAAAGGTACCTGGAGGACTGGCTCTCCCTGAAAGAATCCAGACATCTTGGTAGGCTCTGGGTGGATTCCATCTCCAGCTGAGGTGTGGCTGGCAGTTACCCATGCCAGGGCCTTCTCTGTGGTGGCACCTGGTCTCTGGAATGCCCTCTCAGCAGAGCTTCCTTGCTGCTCTTTTGCAGAGTGGTTCAGATATTGTTGCTTAGACTGGCCTTTGGTTGAATTACTCCTTCTCCACTGCTCTGATTTTATGGTTTTCTGCAAAAGGCAGTTGGCTGCAGTGCTCATATTGCTTCTTTCAACTGCTTACGTTGTGTTGTTTTATTTCAGTTCTGCAAGACGCCTTGAGGTTCCTTTTTCGGGAACTGGAAAGGCGGGATATCAAATTTTACAAAGGTGCCATATGAGTCAGACCCTCGGTCCATCTAGGTGAGGATTGTCAACACAGACTGGCAGCGGCTCTGAAGGGTTTCAGGCAGGATTTTTTTTTTCTCTACCCTGCCTGAAGAAGCTCCCAGGAACTGAACCCAGGACCTTCTGCACGCAAAGCAAAGATGGCTCTCCCACTGAGCCACACCCCTTCCCCTAATGGTCTACGTAAATATAATTAAATACATAAAAGGAGACTGGATACATTCGTGGAAGAGGACAGGTCTATTGCCAGACATTCCCACTTTGGCAAACCGGAACCTCCATGCCCTTTACACAGCATATCACAGAGCCCCAGTTTCTGGGGGGCAACTGCAGGAGGGGGTCCCTGGAAGCCATTGCCTAGCCCACAGCTCCATACCAGAGCTGTTAGCCCTTTAGAGGTAAAGGTGACCCCTGACAATTAAGTCCAGTCGTGTCCGACTCTAGGGTGTGGTGCTCATCCCCATTTCAAAGCCGAAGAGCCAGCGTTGTCCGAAGACGCCTCCGTGGTCATGTGGCCGGCGTGACTCTCCTTGCCGCAGCGCGTAGCATGCAGCTGGAACACGGAGCGCTGTTTACCTTCCCGCAAGCGGTACCTATTTATCTACTCACATTAACATGCTTTGGAACTGCTAGGTTGGCAGGAGCTGGCCAAGCAATGAGAGCTCACCCCGTCGCGGATTCGAACTGCCAACCTTTCGATCGACAGCTCATGGTTCAGCTGTTTAACCCACTTTACACTCCCACTATTCCCATGAAAGTGTCCAGACCAGAAACTCTCGAAGGCACACTGTGCCATCTCCCGGATGCTCGCTGAGCCCACAGGCCAGTGTTAAAAGCAGCATCCCTTCTCCCAGGGTGCTGTCCCTGGTCCTGCAGAGCCTGCCAACCTGTCCCTGTTGGAGCTCAGTCTGCTCCAGGAGCTCAGTCTGCTCCCCACAGGTCAAAGTCTGCCCAGAAAAAGGCAGTTGCAAATTGACATCTTGCAGCGGCTACATGGGAAGAGAAGGGACGGTCTTGTTTCGTGAACGCGGAAGCCTTGGGATGTTGCACCAAGCACCTAACACGTGAAGCCCGACTCAGCATGGCTGCATCAAAGCGTCTCACCTCCCTTCTCCAAGAGGCTCCTGTTCTATTTTGCTGAAATGCATTAAGCAGCCAGTTTGAACAACATGAACCTAATTAGTTTGCAAACGACACAGCTCACCTCCGATGGAGAGTAAAACCCATGTTAAATTAAAGCAGATCAGAGCATCCTAGGAATAGTTTTGCAAGATTAGCTCTGGTCTCACAAGTTGCTTCGCCCTCTGGTAATAACCCAGGAGTACATTTTTGCCGACAATCGCAAGGAACTGAGTAATGCAAGAGTGTTTTTGTAATTTCAGATCCAGTCAGGGTTTCTTTACATAATGCCAGAAAAACCCATCGGTCACTTACGAAGAGGGGACGGTTTAAAAAAGAGAGAGAAAAGAAAAAAAGGAAGCGTGTTCCCAAATACTCCTTTCCAGTTCCCAAGCTGTGTTAATAATAATAATACACTATTATCACCAAGGTTATACTGCCAACGTAACATCCAGCTTGTACGCACAGCACATTTAAACCCTACTGCTGCAGAAGTCTTTTGTGAATTTTTGACAGCAATCTTCTAGGGCTTACAAAGTAATTGGAAACTTTAAAAAAATCCATGCACATCCTTATGGGCTAATAATGTTAAGGGACTACCATGGTAATGATGCAAATTCTGCATACGAAATTGAGATTGTGTGGCCCTTTTCCTCCATGAGGGAGTCTTCATTTTAATAGAATTCAAATCAAGTAAATTGATAACAGAAAAGCCTAAGATAATGGACTGCACCCCGAAATCCAGAGCATGTATGTGGGGTGAAACTGAGGTGAAACTGTAGATTCCCTGAAGTCATTGTGTGCTTGACATGGATACAGATACAATTTATATATGAATATAATGATGTGCAAAAGCTCCCCAAAGATAAATGTTGCCACCGGCCCTTCCTTTAGAATTATCTTCTGTCTTCCATTGTCTGCAGTTTGCTCATTCTTCAGCATCCTTGTAGCTGATTTCCCAGTGAAACTGACAACTATCCCTTCCCTCACAGAACCTGGATTGCTTATTCTTTAAGTTCTCTGAGCAATTCAATACTCGGTGCCGTTCTCCCAGCTCAGACAGTGCTATGGCCACAAACAAAACACAATATTATCCCCAACCCGATGGGACATACACATATTAGCCTTCCTGGTGCTGGGGTTAAGGCTAGTTAAGCGGCCCATGACCCCCACACTACTGACTTTTTTTCTTGCAAGAAGCCACTCTTTTGGGTAAATTTCAATGAAATTTTATACTGTGAAAACCTCTTGCCCCCAGGACTTACGTTTAAGGGGGGGAAAGCATAATTGTCTCTTTCCCCCCCCCCAACAGAGTGGGAAAGTCCATTCTGCATTCATACACACCTCTCATGGATATTTATAGAATTTCAAGCACAAGGCAAAAGGCACATTAACAAAAGCAACCATCTGTAAATTGTCAGCCCGGAAAGAAGCCGGTGCTACTTCCAACACGCAGCTTTACCTCTATTTATTAGCTGAAATTTTTAATTATGGCAAATTGATTATGAACACATCACCAGGGATGCTAACTAATTAGAAGTTCAAGGAGGACTATGGATTGGGGGATCTGGAGCAGCTTCCTCCAAGAGATATAAATGCAGAAAGGCCAAATGAATTCTCATGGCGGGGGCTGCCCAGAATCTCTCTGTCTCTCTCTCGATCATGTTAACTGGAAGGGTAAGAGACAGAGAAGAGGCCGGCAGGGCCACTAAATCAGGGATCTGCCAATCCAACGTTACCAATCCCCTCCATATTTCTAAATGCACCCTCTTCTTCCAAATGGTTCCAGCGAACTAAGATCCCAATCTCCAATTGCGGTTGTCCTCCTCCTACGTTGAGCAGCTTAGTTCTAGCCAGATCTCCTTTCTCCAATAAGGTAAAGGTAAAGGTGACCCCTGACAATTAAGTCCAGTTGTGTCCGACTCTAGGATGTGGTGCTCATCCCCATTTCAAAGCCAAAGAGCCAGCGTTGTCCAAAGATGCCTCGGTGGTCATGTGGCCGGCATGACTCTCCTTGCCGCAGTGTGTAGCATGCGGCTGGAACACAGAGTGCTGTTTACCTTCCCGCAAGCGGTACCTATTTATCTACTCGCATTAACATGCTTTCGAACTGCTAGGTTGGCAGGAGCTGGCCAAGCAACGAGAGCTCACCCCGTTGCGGATTCAAACTGCCGACCTTTCGATTGACAGCTCATGGTTCAGCGGTTTAACCCCAAATGGGACTCTCTAGAATTACTTCTATGTGCAACCTTCCCCTTTATCTTCGCAAATATCCCCGATTACCCACCTCCCAGCATTGAGGGTTCAGGACACATCTACCAAAATGGAAGTGTGAGTTTTGCAATCATTGCTCTGCATGGCTTGAGCATCGTCTGCAGCTTAGTCAAAAAAGTGATTTTGAGAACTTCATTTTACAACTTTGCCAAAACGTTTAACTTGGTGTCTTTCTACCTTTAGAGAACTCTTTTCCACATTGCAAAAGGGCTGTTCATCGGAGGAAGTGAGACTTAGGGGCATGCTGCCAAGGTCACGATTCTTACTGTCATCCGTAGTTCAGATTCTGACCCTGAGGAGGGGAAGGTGGTTGGGTTGGGAGGACCAATCCCAGAATCAGGCCTGAGTGGAAGCCCCCAAAGTGGAGACCCCACAGACAGCTCCCCACGGGTCCCTCAAGGAAGCAGCCTCACCAGCCTCTAGGACCGGGCGCTCCTTTGAGCCTACACCTTAGCATAGGGGCAAGAAGAATGAGATGGAGCCAGGACTCCAGGCCAGAGGACTGCCCCGCTACATTTCTCTGTGCTCCAGGCCAGGCGCCAGAGCTGGGAGGGCTGGGCTTGGAGGTGTTTTGGGGCCCGATTCATCTTCAGGCCCTTGTTGGAGCAGGTTGCAGAACTCCAGCTCCGACAGGCCTCGCCTCCTCCCTCCTGACAATAAGGTGAACAGGCAGATCGCACAGACTGCTGGCGGTCGCAGTTGGGCCTCAGCGCTGCTGCCCTGTGTGAACAGAGGGCATGCACCAGAAAACACACAACACTGTCCCGCAGCTGCCTTTTGCAGGGGAAGACGGGTCAGCAAGCAGTCTTGCACAGAAGCCTCCTCCTCATCACTCATCTCCTTCTCGTTGAGGAACGACTGATAATTAGCTGCTAAGCAACCCCAGGGCTCCTGAACACCGTTTGGAAATCACCACTGGTTTAATTTATTGAGGTTTTAAAAACAAAACCCATCTAAGAATTATCTCCCCCTTTCTTGCACATCTGTTTTCTTTTTTGTTTGTTTGTTTGCTTTTCTAGGCTTTGTGGGACTTGCTTCTTTTGAAGTTGCAGGCCGGCTGGCCCTTCACTGCCTTGCTGTGGTGGACAGATCTAATTCAGCGCATCCCAGCTGGAGGCACATCAGTTTCCAGGACTCCCAGGCCAAGGATGGCCAAACGATGACCCAGATTGTGATCCAAAAGGAGCGCTGCCCAGGTACCATTCTGCATTTCTGCGCAGAATTCATCTTGCTGGGGGGAAAACAAGTCTTCTCCCCATTTATACACTATACATGTTTGTCCTAATCTACAAGTGGATGATGCGGTGTCAGACAAACCTCTGCAAAAGTCCCCTTTCCAGCTCCTTGTGGTGAAGGGTCTGTGAAGACAGGGGAAGAGACAGAAGCCTTCCTTAGCCACCCCCGTCTCCCCTTGCAACACGACAGAAGCATCAGGCACTGAGCAAATGACCACTGACTGGTTTTTAATTTAATCCCTCACAGTGTTTGCGGCTCCCTTCAAGTCTGCCTCCTCTCCTAATTGGATAAGCACGTCTTTCACTCCTTCATCCAAGACGTTGACAAAGAACTCTGAGGGTGCCACACATGCCGAACAAATCACACCCAACGCTCCTCGCAAGTTTGTCCACCCAAATAACTAAGTGCTGCTGCTTCTAGCTTAACACACTTTGCTCTCAGATATCCGTGCAAAGATGACACCTGCCTTGTGTCAATTCTGAATGGCACGTGAGCATCTCGACCAACACTTCTCCGGATATAATATACAGAAATGATTCTTTGAAATGGAAATGGAGCTTCTCTGCCTTCACCTCTGAGTATTTTTCCAGCAACAAATTACTGAGGGTGGCCAACGTGCCCGTGTCTCCCCAGCCCATCGCCCTAATAACAATTGGGAAAACTGGGGTACGGTGTCATCACATGCAGCGCATCAACAAGGGGAGGTCATCACATTCAGAGCTTCTTTGCCCATGAAAGGAATGCTGAACGTGACGACATCATGTTAACGCTTTCCTTTTTTAAAGCAGACATTGCTGGGGAGGAGTATGGAGAGGGAAACATGGGCTGCTTGCAGGTCCCACGACTCCTGCAATATGCAGTCAAGCCCTGAGAGAACCAGTATTTAAAACAGAAAGAAGCAACGCAAGGGCACGCGCAGAGTGTAGAATTGCAAGTGGGAAGATAAAACAACAAGGAAAGGCCTTGCACATGTACAAACTGCTGAAGAGAGACAGACACCCACCCACCCACCCACCCACCCCGCAGCCTCACCACGATGACCGAGGGGGTGGGGGTTCACCCTTCTCTGGAGACAACCGCTTGGGAAGTTTGCAGAGTCAAACCAGCAATGGTCTCATCATCATCACCCTGCAAGAGGAAGAACCAGCAAGTGCCAGGCACTTATCAATATTCATGAGCTCTCCAATCAATGCCCAGAACCTGGGAGTTTGTGACAAAGAGTTGCAGGATAATCTGCATTTTAATGTTTGCCCGAGAATTAAAATCGCAAGTGGGAGAAAGTCAGAGCAAAAGGTTGGTTGCAATTTTTTTTAAGAACACATGCCTCACTGTCACTGTACTTCATTGTCAGTAGGAAGGAAGACCGAGTAGGTAGACTCTGGTAGACTGCAAGAAAATCCAGACTTGAATACCAAATGTTTTCAACCTAGAATGCAGACAAGGGAAATCCAAGGCAAGCCAGCCCACCCCCTTGTTCAGGCAGGGCTACGGCTTCTTCTGGCTAGGATCCTGAGCAACAAGAGACATTTTCAAAAATGAACTTGGGAGTTGGGAGAGGTATTCGGAGCCAAGAGGAATTCTTCCCCCACCCTCTCCAGGAAGAGCGCAGTCACAACACCACAGTGGTTCTCAAACGTTTTAACACTGGGACCCACTTTTTAAAATGACACTCTATCAGGACCCATCTATGAGACTTTAAAGAAAAAAGGTGATCTAGAAATAAATAAAATATTTATTTACAAGTAAAGAGCTCAGCTGCGTGCAGGGTAATTAGCAGCTATTTTGCAAACTGCAGGAGCTCAGCTCTTTGAAGGGCAATTAGTAGCTATCTAATTTTTGAATAGCCTCAGGGCTTGTGGCAATTACTTATCTGATCTTTCCATCCCCTGGGACCCACCAGAAATCAGGTCGCGACCCACCAAGTGGGTCCCGACCCACAGTTTGAGAAACACTGCGACACTGGGATTGCTGAATTTGGCTTGTGCTGTGAATGGCCAGTGCAAGCTCAGAGGGCTAGTGCCTGCAAGCCTGGAGAATTCAGCTGCTAGCCACATCCATGGGTGAAAAAACAATGACATTGGGAGGTCTTCTTACAAAGAGGTTGCATGTCCGTCTAACTACAGATCAGCATTACATTATTAAGCATGATCACACAGGAAAATAGGTCTCCAAGGGGCTACACACTCATTGTGGCACCTAATTGTTCCACAATGGGGGTGACAAATACCACCAGCCACCACACCTCTGATCAACGGACAGTCACTTGAGGTGTTTTTACTTCTTTCTTAAATACCAAAACTGGCTCAACTGCAGAAACCAGGCCTTTAAAACAGACAAGGGTAATGAATGAAAAACTAAGACATGCATTTCGTTATTATATGGGGGGGAAGATTATTCGGCCCTTCTCAACTGCACAGATAGTTCTGCCTGCATGTTCTTTACACCAGATTGTATTCACGTTTAAAACAACAATCTTGCTACTGTGGCTTCCTGGTTGGAGAAGCCCTTCCTTCTCAAACACGTTTTTCCATCACCAAAAGCAGAACGGAGCAAGGAGGTTTACTTGAACAGACTGCTTCTGTCTTTCCTCAGAAGTCAACAAACAGCAACAACAAAACAATATGGACAAAGGGCCACCCGTGGTATATTTTCTACCTATTACGGACGCAGGCAGCAAATTAATGCCAGAAACGTTCTGATTGCTGGAGAACGCCATCTTACCCAAGCACTATGCATCCTCCTGGACAAGGAGCAACATCCACATTTTCTGTTTTCAGAGCAAGAGACCTTGCCAAAGCTTAGCAAGGAAAGCCACAGACGTCCCTAACCTCCCAGCGACCTGGCTGTCACAACTTTTTATTACACAGCAAGAAAAAAAAAAACCTTTCCAAAATGCAGCTTCTGTTAGTTCCACAAATAGCAAGGAAATATGCCGGTGTTGCCCTCTTGCTGCAGACTCGCTCAGCCTCACGTCGATGCAGGCCCACCAAGGAGCAGCCAAGCACCATAACGAGGCAGAAATAAGCGGAGTGAAAGCAACACATAGAGACAATTGCTCCAAAGGACATCACAAACCCTGGGCAGTTGTGGCAGCCACCTCCCCCCCCCCCCCAAGCAGGCACGGTCTGTCCTGATGCACTTACCTCCACTCCCTGCACCTTAAGCTTCATGTGATCCTCTCGGGTGGTCTTCCCATCTTTCCGCTTTTTCCAGCAATATCCATCTTTCCTGTATTTCACCTTCTTCCTGTTGTATAGGATCATAGAGCCATTCTGAGGCCTGAAAGCAGAAGGAGCATAACTCAATTATACGGAGCAAAACAGGTTACGAGCTGGTTCAGACACAGAACCATTGAAGGTCAGAGTTGGAAGGAACCTTGGAGGTCATCCAGTACAACAGGCAGCAGATACAGCATCCCTGACAGGTGGCCACCCAGCCTCTGCTTGGAAATCTCCAACACGGGGGAGCCCACGACTGCATGAGGAAAAGACCAGCACAGGGTAAAAGCCATAAGCAACCTCCTGGTTTTAGAAGTAGGTTTTCTCTGTGCCAGGTGCAAGAGAGTGACAGCAGGAAACAGGTTATCTGTGCCAGGTGCAAGGGAGTGGCAACAGGATACAGGTATCTCTTGTTGTCTTGTGTGCTCCCTGAGGCATCTGGTGGGGCTGCTGTGAGATCCAGGAAGCTGGACTAGATGGGCCTTTGGCCTGATCCAGCAGGGCTCTTATGTTCTTGTCCTAGCTTTCCCAAGGAAACCGGCAGGAACCATATCTGAACAGAATGGGCTGGGGGTGTCCTTGGGGCTATTTCTTTACCCAGCATGTAATTCATCTGTGGAACTCCTTGTCACATGATGTGGTGATGGCACCTGGCCTAGATGCCTTTAAAAGGGGTTTGGACAGATTCATGGAGGAAAAGACCATCACAGGTTACAAGCCATAAGCAACCTCCTGGCTTTAGAAGTAGGTTTTCTCTGTGCCAGGTGCAAGGGAGTGACAGCAGGAAACAGGTTATCTGTGCCAGGTGCAAGGGAGTGGCAACAGGATACAAGTATCTTGTTGTCTTGTGTGCTCCCTGAGGCATCTGGTGGGGCCACTGTGTGACACAGGAAGCTGGACTAGATGGGCCTTTGGCCTGATCCAGCAAGGCTCTTCTTATGTTCTTATGAGGCAGGCTGTTCCAGTGCCTGCCTGCTCTTACAACTATGAAATCCTCCTTCATGTCTAGCCTAAACCTACTGCCCTGTAGTTTCAGCCCACTGGTCCTCAGAAGAAAGCCCCATTGAGTTCAATGGAAATTGTTCCCACATAAGATTGCAGTCCTATGCATGTCCACTCAAAAGTACATCCCATTGCATTCATGAGAGCCACCCTTTCAGCAGTGCCGCTTCTGCCGAGGCATCACTTTGCACAGCGCTTCTCAGCTAACTAAGCTGCAAAGTGACGCCTTGACAGAAGTGGCGCTGCTGAAAGGGCGGCCCGTGTGATAATTGGCTCTCCCATATCTTGAAAACATGATCAAGATTTGTCTATTTTATCTTCTGTCATTTCATTTGCAGCTAATGAGTTCCTAGATGGAAAGAAAATGCTTATTTTTTGTCACCACCTGCTTAATGACATCACTTCTGGCCCTCAGCAAGCGCCATGAATGCTATTTGGCCCGATGTATGAAATTAGTTTGACACCCCTAGCCAAGAGAGTCATATTTTACTTCTTGGGCTATTCTCCCACCCAGGTTCTCTTGTTGCATTTTGCTGCTTGATTTGGGTTTCTCTTTTAATTTTTACTGACGTTTGAGAATTTTATTACTTAGTTGCTGTACGCTTTGAACTTTTTTTTTCTGGGGGGAGCATTCCAAAATAGGACACACACACGACAAACACCTCCAATCCGATGTGGTACTGTACAGACTACGGCTGGCCTTGTCCTAGGTGTTGTATAAGACGCCTGCCACTTCTCGCTGCACGGAGCAGAGAGGAGAGGGAAAGAGAAAAGGACGCTGCCGATTTTATGGTCCGCACAATCTCTCATCCCTTCTGAAAGGAATTTCAGCCCCATCTTTTCATTCATCACCCATGACGAGGTAAGAAGATGTTTGTCACGGCAGCAGGATGAATGTGTTTGCAATGAGCTAAGATGGAAAGAGGCAATTCATTTCTCCCCAAAGCAGGAAGGATTTGCTGCCCCCATGGAGGTCACTGCTCGAGCTGCAGCTCCCATCCCTTTGTCTTGCTCTGTCTTCATCAGCGCCACAAAGTGCCTGGACAGGTTTTCCTCGAGGAGATGTACTTTTTGGCACCCTTGGCTGGCAGTGGGTCTGGCGCAGCCATTTGTCCAATCAACAGCTGTCAGCGTCCATTCAGCGCATGGCTGTCTTTCCCCCACTCTACCTCGGCTCCAACTGCTTTACCATATGGTAAATTGATATAATGGAAGTGCCACTCTTGTGCAACGGGGGGGGGGGGGAGGAGGAGGAGGCACAACCACTACAGTAAACCAGAATTCACTAAGAAGCGCCCATGCATCATTTTCCGACAGCAGCCGTGGAGATGGTTGCAAAAATTTATAGAAGTACATTAGTCACAGTAATTTGGCTTTGGAACACCAAGAACAGAAAGAAATACAACAACATTAGCAGCAGTTGCGGCAATAAACAACTTCTGGAGAAAAAGCTGGGGTTGGCGGCATTCGATCACGTAAATCTCCTGAAGTTGGAAGAAGTGAAGCAAAATCTGCACAAAGAAGGACGGCTGGACCCCTAACTCCCCCATCCACAGGAACACACCCTTTTGCTCCAAGTCCAGGCCCTGGCTATTTTTACCCCCCCCCCCCCGTGTCCAGAAAGCTGAAAGCAGCATCACTCCTCGTGGTGTCTACACTTGTCCCACTCTCGTCCCTGGTCAAACAAGGGTTGAATATTTCTGCAGCATTCCGAAAACGTCTTAGCCAGCTATGACAGTGGGACAGGAGACTCCTGCTCTCTCGTTTTGGGCAGTCGGAGGGTGGGGAGGGAATTGGATGGCTGTTACTTGTATACTAACAGTTCAACCGAGGAGATGATAAAACTTCCCTTTGTTGAAGAATGGATGTGAAATGTAATATTACAGTAGAAATATCTTTTTAATTGTAAGAACCGGTGTGGCACAGTGGCTACAAGATTGAGCTGTGAATCAGGACTTCCCTGGGTCTCAGAAAGTTGGGTCTTCTGACCCAATGAACTTGGGTCCCAATGAATTCTCAAAAGCCCCTCCCTCTCAGCTCAGTCTTCCCTGTCTGCAATATGGGGAGAATAATACTGTACTTACCTCCCATACAGGGTTGTTCTAAAGGCAACATTCAAGATAATGCATGCAAAATATTCGTACACTCAGAAAGGCCAAGTATAGTTATTATCGAATGGTTTGGATAAGGTTGAAAGTGACTCAAACCCCTTTTCTGGATGCGTGGTGACCTTTTATGGGATTTTATGGTGACCTTTTATGGGATTCCCATATGCATTTATGGGAATGCAATTCAAGAAAATGTAAAACTAGGACTGGCTATTGCAGAAATGGCATGATAGCATGCAAGAGGTCTGGGATGTGATGTCCCTAGTAGTTTCCATGCATGTAATGAAGACATGAGGCAACACATCCAATCACACTAGGGCCACAAATGGCTAACGGGCAACTCAGTTTGCTTGTTCACTGCCAATATCCCCTAGCCAGTCACTGAGGGCGAGAGCCGAAAAATCCCAGCTAATCCCGCACAGTTGAGGATGACCGGCCTGGCTGCCAATGAAACGGCTGGGGAGGAAGGGGCATGGACTCCTCAGAAGGGGTCTTGCCATGCCGCCTTCCAACGCCTGCAAGGTCCCAACATGAGGCCTGCCCTGGCCCCATCCCATAATAGGACAGGAGCAAAAACATTGTTGCTCCCTACCATCAGGTAGGGGAAGCAGCCTTCCTTTTTTCTAGCTTCCCAATTGTCCCCTTTTCTTTTTGCTGCCTGTTCTATCTTTTGCATAACTTTTAAGCAACAGAGAACAAATCTCCTCCTCTTCCCTTCCTCGCTGCTGCAACAAATATTTCTAGAATGTGCTCAAAAGTTTGGTTCGTTCCCTTCTCCGTTCCTGCCCCGCCTGCTGCAACGCTCTTCCTGTTGGCCTTCCGGCTTCTCCTCGCCAGCCCCTTATCCATCCCGCCTGAAGTGCTGCCATTCGTGTGATGTTTTCTGCTTGTCATTCAGACCGCATCGCTCCTTCATGCCACTCGCTCCGTGGCCTCCTGCTCTTCACTGCCAGCCTCTTGTTCTCGCTTTCCAACGTCTCCACAGCCTATTTCTCTCTCTCTCTCTCTCTCTCTCTCTCTCTCTCTCTCTCTCTCTCTCTCTCTAGGCTCCCACTCGGACCCTTCACCCTAGAGGCATCAATCCCCTGGCTGAACCCAAGATTCCCCCCTCCGCCTGCACCCCTTTCTCTTTGCAGCTCCACAGGACCAGAACGTCCTCCCACCCCTCCTCTATGGCCCCATTCAGAGGTCACGTCCATGCAGAGAAAACATGTACTGTGGGGTGGAGCAAGAGCACACCCACTGGCTCTGCCCCCTAACCTACTGGTCCAAAGGTCTGTGCTGAGCCTAGGAAGCTCAAAGAAGCAGTGTGCAAGCCGCCTTCGTGAATACACCATCTGAACCTGTCAAAATGCAGCATACAGATCCACAGACCACATTTTTTGCACACAGGCTCCGAGCAGAACTCCCTGACACTGCCTATACTCCAGGTAAGGGGACTGATCCCACTCGCCTGTATACGCATCGATTCTCTGCTAACATGTTTTCCAAACAGGGCTGGTTGTTACAAATGGATGCAGTGTAGTGGTTAAGAGCTGCAAATCAGCTCTTGAATCCTGGTTTGAATCTCGTCTTTGTCATGAATTCTCCAGGAGGCCTTAGACAAGCTGCTCCTTCTCAGCCTGTGTCTTTCCCTGCTGCAACATGGGGACAAGACCACTTACTTTCCTGACAGGTTACTTTAAGGGCTAGCTCAACATACACAAAGATCTTGGGACACTCAGAAGGAACCTTGCCTATACTCCAAATCTTTTATTATTCCTACTGCTGCTGCCACTGCATCCAAGCATCTCCTTAAAAGACATCTATCCTTCCAGACTTTTCCCAATGGGCCTTCCTTCCTTCCTCTTCCTCCCTCATGTGCCAGGCCAGGCTCTTCTCACTTTTTAATTTCTGTACAGCCCGTAGCAATTTTCAAGTGCTTCATAAATTAAACATCATCACAACGACAGGTCACTTTATGGACCTCCGAATGAAGGTGTAAGGTTAAAAACTCCAAGTATAAGCCAAGAAATTTAAAAACCGGGTCTCTTGCTCTCCGCAGCGAACACAGTCTCTCCAACCAACTCTGCACTTTGATGCCAGACAGTTAAAGGAACGGAGGTCTACACCTCCCATTTTGAGATATTAGAATAGGACTTATTGCCAAATAGATGTGTGCAGAATTACAACTGTACAGCCAGATAATTCACATTTTTACTGGGAGGCAAGCCCCACCGAGTTCAATGGGGGTTAAGAACATAAGAAGAGCCCTGCTGGATCAGGCCAAAGGCCCATCTAGTCCAGCTTCCTGTATCACACAGTGGCCCCACCAGATGCCTCAGGGAGCACAAGACAACAAGATACTTGTATCCTGTCACCACTCCCTTGCACCTGGCACAAAGAAAACCTACTCCTACAACCAGGAGGTTGCTTATCCCCATCACGGCTTGTAAGCTGTGATGGACTTTTCCTCCATAAATCCGTCCAATCCCCTTTTAAAGGCATCCAGGCCAGGTGCAATCAGGTGTGGGTTACTCAAGGGAGAGCGCATTAGGACTGTGGCGTTAAGGAATAAAAGCAGAAGGAGGAAAGGGAAGCGAGGCGAGGAAAGTCATGTTTGCAGGTTTAGAGTGGCAGCTCTAACTGGTACGGCAGCTCTAACATAGGTACGATAGAAGAACTGTGGGCTGATCAAGACAACCCACAGGAAGGACCCACAGCTCAATGGTAGAGCACACTATTCGAATGCAAAAAGGCCCCGGTTTGACTCCCAGCATCTTCCTTTAACAGATCTCAGGTGTTTGGCGTGGGAAAGACCCCTCCATTAGAGCACCTCCATCGCCACCCAAGAGGCTCTCACGTAGCGAGGCTGGGAAAGGCCTCTCTGGGGAGAGGGGCTGCCGATCAAGGAGGATGACTGGGCAAGCTGTCCGTAGCCAAACAGCACATGTGCAGTCATTGGCCACCTGCTGGCCCAGACCAGCCTCACACTGTCTGGCTGGCCCACAGGGACATGCAAAAGCTGAATTCAAGCAGGCGAGAAATACGGGTGGAGGAATGCACCAGAGGAGCCCCAGGGTGAGCTTCCTCCAGTCATTCTGTGTGGACCCCAGGCCCTCTCTGCCAGGAGCTTTGCTAGCCTTTGGGTGCTCAATGGACAGCTATACTACAGGAATGCTGGTCCAACGCTTCCTACAGGTGCTCTTTTCTGTAACTATTGATAGGCTCTCACCAAGTGGCTTGCTTGATTGCTGGTTGTTGTTTTTTAAAAGGGATCCGATTACAGATTCCAAGACAGCCTCCGATTTCAATAACAGTCCTTCAAGTCAGCTTAATGCCTGGAGAAAACTGGCCAGTTGGTAGATATTGTTGTAACAAATGAGGGTTAAATTTAACCAGATATAAATTCTCTCTCTCTCTCTCTCTCTCTCTCTGAAAGGGTACGGGTGGGGTGGAGAGAGGAACGCAGGAAGAGAGAAAGAGAGAGAAAAGGAGGCTGAGAAAATATGGCTCCCATGCTTATCTCTCTCGAACACAAACATGGCCAGGAGTAATAAATTGATGGCTAAGGCAAGGCTGAGCAGATCAAGATCGGATAGAAATCCTCCAAACGCTCAGCTGCTACATTGCCAAACACACACACACACACACACACACACACACACACACACACACACACACACACACACACACAATCTCACCTAAAGGTTTAGCCTGTACACTTGGGGGTTTCTCTCATCATGCTTATATTAGACATCATCCTAGATGCAGAAGCACTGAGCACCTCCTGCTTTTCATCTAGAAGCACTGAGCACCTCCTGCTTTTCATCTAGAAGCACTGAGCACCTCTTGCTTTTCAGGTGTGTGCTGATTCATGACCCATGGCAGTTTGTGTAAGACTGCAAGAGTCACTTCTAGATCAGGCCACATCTACCATTGCTTTCAGCTATTTCATTCTGGTTAAACACTGAAATCTGCAAAAATAAATCAATAAAATAAAACCATGTTCTCCCACCTCTACCAATGGGGAACTGACTCTAAGCACGGCGTTAAGACGGTGGCCTTCATCCATGGGTCTTCCCTACAACAGAGATCTGCTGTCTCTTAACAGACGCTCCACATAGCTATCTGCTGTTGGTAGACCTCTCTCTTTTATGAGTGTGTCTAATCCTCCCTCAAAGTCATCTAGGCCAGTGGCCATCAGTACAACTTGTGGCACAAAACACTTGTAAAGTATGCAATGTGTGAATACACCCTTTCATTTGTCTGTTGTACTGCCGGTTGCTTTGTAGAATTGCAAGGGAGGGGCAAAAACTCTCTGCACATACGGTACTCGTAAAGTATGCAATGTGTGAATACACCCTTTCATTTGTCTGTTGTACTGCCGGTTGCTTTGTAGAATTGCAAGGGAGGGGCAAAAACTCTCTGCACATACGGTACTCGTAAAATATGCAATGTGTGAATACACTCTTTCATTTGTCTGTTGTACTGCCAGTTGCTTTGTAGAATTGCAAGGGAGGGGCAAAAACTCTCTGCACATACGGTACTCGCTCTTAGGGAGGCTAGTGGTCTCTCCCAGGGAGATGGGTTTCCAAAATTCTCCAAACCCCTTCCTGGACTACAAGATACCAAATTACCCGAGGACATTAGTGAACTCTCATTCTTCCGCATTTGGATTTCTGGACTTAGTTCAGACCACTGTGTAGGTGCCGTTTGCCACAGTTTTACGCTCCCATTTAACTCACTCACAAGTTATGGATGTGCAAAGGCACATGCGTGAACTGATTAAAACACCACAGACTAATCTCAGTCAACCTTCGGAATATATTAGGAGGATCCCCTTCTTTGAGCTGTGATTTAAATCAATGCACCCAAGCTGAAAACAGTGGCAAACCACACATGCGGCAATTCAAAAATTAATTTTAGAAATTATCCAAGATAAAGCAGAAGGCACGTGGAGCAGAGCCAACTCACAGAACAATAATGAAATGTAATGGGGACATCCATTCATCCCTGCTATCTCTGCACCATTCCGCTTTACAAAACCCCCCCCCCCCCCATCACCTTCCTTTCCATGCAGATCCCTGAAGTTGGATGTTGGCCCTAAACTAAAGGCCACGAACATTTCAGGCTCCTCTCTTGCCAACAGGTGCCAGGAAAAAAAATGGTACATATTATTGACTCATTGTTGCTATTGAATTATTAAATTGTTTATCATTGAATATTAAATGCCCTTTCTCCCTAACGTACAGTTAATAAAAAAGGGGGAGGCTGAGGAATATTCCACTCCCCCCCCTTTCTGGAATGGTTCATTAATCACCTTGAAGACAGGCCAAGAAAGAGACCAGCTTTTGCTTTTACAATATCACGGCAGAAGACATTCATCAACTCCAGATCCAAAAGGGAAGGAGGGTGAATCAAAGTAATTTAATTGTGTCCCTTCAGGGGCAGAGAAGAAGTACAAGAGATGGAGGAAGCTGGACAATATGCAAATAGGGAGAGCCTGTGGTTTGTTATCGGAAGCAAAAATTATCTGGAATTATTACCCTCGGGCCCCTCTGAGCAACATCAGTGCCATGTGGGCCATTAGCTTTAAATATTGCAGGGAAGGATTAAAAAAACAACACATTATCCTGCTGAATGGGGAAGTTCGACTTGAGGTGGGCAAACACCTCTTCCGGCCCTTTCGTAGTACAGTAATCCAGTACTTTGCTTTGGGCACAAGAGCAGCTGGAGTGGCATCCATTTCCCGGATTCAAACTGGGAGTCCTTTTTTCTGTTTCTTTGGGTACAGAACCATGCTCTTTCCCACCTTAGTTGCACCAGTGCCAAGGGGCATAAGGTGCTGGGTGTGAACGTCAAAAACTGGAGGTTCCAGCAGCTGGGCTCCACACCTTCCCTCCTGTGTCAGCTTTGTCCTTTTTTCTCTGCAAGCCTGGAAAAGCGAGCTCTGAGCTCGAAGGGCGCCATCATGGCTTACAGCACCAGTCTGGCTGAGCATCAGTCAGCTGACTCCCAAAGACCAATCCCTGCCCACCAAGCCATAGAGAGCTCTGATCTCAGAGTCTGCCCCGAGCAACTCAACACACGTGCAAGGCCGCTGCCTAAGTGCCCGCGCCCTCTTCCTCAGACATGAACCTTCCCACACTTGCACAGCATAGTGGTTAAGAGCTCAAACTGTGAGCCAGAGTCTCTGGTTCAAATGCCAATCAGTCAGGAACCCAGCTGGATGGCTCCAAGCACTCACGGGCTGCTGCAAACTGGCAATTGTATATCGATAGCAACTCGGGCCTCACTTACAAGTTCACTGAAAGAATTACTGAGAGAGTGGGAGTGAAGCACTTCATATTGATATAACCCCTTTTCCTCTTTGCGTCCTTCCCCCAGGCCCCAAGTGAGGTACCAGAAGAGACAAATGACCCATTTTTAAGCACCACAGAAGCATAAAAGGCAGAGTCTTCAAAGTAATAATTTACAGCTCGTCCTCAAGGGATACTGTGCCATTTCAACAGGGAAGGTTTTATGATCAACGCCCAGGAGGTATCTAGGTGCAAGGGGGTGGGAGGAAACCTTGCACAGACTCTTACGAGCGACAACCAGTTGCAGCCTCAGTGTCTTCTCCAGACCCTTGTGCTGCTCAGCCCCAGGGGCAGCAAGAAGTCCCACTCAGCACAGGGCTGAATTTATGGGGACTCCCTACATCCACTGGAAGCCAGCAGCAGCAGCAGCCTGCAGGTGTGGGACAGAGCTTGAGCTACTCTCTGCCTGGCTTCTGCCATTTTTGTGCCATAGATGTGCTTCTGCCATTTTTGCCCAAATTTCTCCCCCAGGTATGGAGTTCCCAGTTTCCTGCTCTTATTGCCGACATGAAACCAATGCATTGGTTTCATCCTCGATCGTTCATTTTCAGTTTCTGAACTTTGCACTGAGTCCCGCACACGAGCAGCTCGTCGCTGTTTTCAGTTCTGTGGCTTCATTCGTACGCGTGTCCCTTCGTACGCGTATATGGATTTGTACGCGTGTCCCTTGTTGATGCAGAAACAGGCACTGATAAAACACTGCAAGAAAAGCAACCCAGATGTCTTCACATAGATGACTGCTGCATCAAGACTGTTTTTGGGTGGTGCTTCATGGACGCCCAGGATCACACTGGCAGGACTCTGCAGCAAGAGTTTCTATCATATGTCCAACCTCACGGAGTCTCCTTTTCGCATGGCTATCAGTCCTCCAGTACGTCAAGAGGGGAGATATTAAAAGGACCAAAGAGTCTGGTTTTTAAGGATCTCACATAAATTGCCCACAAATGGCCCCTGGGATTCAATTTAGATGTGCTCCTAAGTTCAATAAGAATGGAATTCAGGGCAGAGCAAACCAAACGAATAAAGGAAAGGAATTGGGGTGCTTGGTAGTGATGAAATCCTCTCACTCCTAACATCATATCACCTCTAACATCTATCCCACCCCCAGAATCTGTCTCAGCTGCTGTAGAGGCAAGAGAGGAGTAATTTTTTTTTGGCTTGAGTTCTGCATTGCCCTTCGCATGTTGTTCAGTAACCTCGGAGCTTTTCAATTGATTGAAAAGTGGCACATAATAAACCTTTAGGATCAGCTGAACAGCCTCCCCTACTCCCAGAGGCTGGAATGGGGCTGGCAGACATGCCACCCAGTCTGCAATGTTCTGGCACGCCCTACTGAGTTACCAACTCTGCCTCCCACATGCCAAAGCAGGGTGGGTGAGGTGGTGCCCGTGGGTGCCAGGCTGCAGGCTGACAGCACCTGGGTGCCAGGTTGCAGGCTGACAGCACCTGGCAACTGCCTTAGGAGCCAGGTCCAAAAGGTTTGCTGGGGAGGAAGAGCAATGAAACTGAAGTCATTTAAAAACCACTCTGAGTGTGCAGTGCAGATAGAGCCTTCATGTTTCAAATAATTAAAATGGAATTCTCTCTTTTTTGCAGCCTCCCCAGTTTTGAGGTGCAAATATGTATGGGGGAGAAATAACACCAGTACAGTAGAAATGAAAAAGAGGAAGGAAACCAAGAATTAGTAGTGGGGGGAAAACAAGGGACCATCTGTGGGCAATTTGAGCAAGATCCTTAATTCTAAGCCCAGGTTTGGCAGCGCAGGGTTGAAATATCACAGTGAAACATATATGGACTGCCTTGGAAAGAGTGGGTTCATCTAGCCCAGCATTCTGTCCCCAAGAGTCGCCATTGGAATAAGTCCGGGGAGCCCACAAGCAGCGCCTGGAGGTGGTGGCTGTCCCCCTGGGGTTTGCCCCCACCATTCAATAGTCAGTGGTACACTGCCTCTACTCATGGAGGCTCTGTCTGGCTTGTCACAGCTAATACCCCATACAAAGCCGTTGGTGCAATGTCTTTATCTACTCACCACTTAATAGCTTTCACTATTGAAACAGCACAGAATATTTTAAGGACAAGGTTTAAATGATAACTTTGAATTTCCTCTCTTTTATGGATCTGTGGCATTTAAAAAATGCTGCCTCGTCTTTTCTGGTGCCTTATTTGGGGCCTGGGGGAAGGACGCAGAGAGCAATTTCAAAGCAAAGGATTGTTTGTCCCGGGCGCGTATGAAATTTAAGATGTCTATCTCCCCGTCTCCTATTTATCACCACAACTGTCAGCTGCATCAGGCGCTTCAGCAAGTACACTCCTTCAATCCCCGTTCCTGAAATACTCCATTTCTTTGCCTAATTTTTTTTACATAAAACAGCTTCTCAAATGAGACAGAGATAATTTGATATGATCAGACAAACCAGCCTATTTGTATCAATGCAAACTGTCTGCACCACAAACGCCTGGCACTGCCGTCCTGATCCCAAGTGTGAAAGAGGCTCGTGTGCTCCCTCCTCCCTAAAGCTTCCCCCGTCTTCCACGGTTTCCTTCAACCATTGCTACAGAGCAGGATGTCTCCTTCAGTGCTACCTATGAATACAGGAACACATTAAGCTACCTTATCCTGCTTGCTATGAACCACTCCGACTGGCAGCCCAAGCTGGAGATGCTTGCCAGGAACTAAACCTCAGGCACTGGCTTGCAAAACAGGCCGAGCCATGTCCTCTCCCCCAGCACAGGCTAGGATGGATGGGTGAGCTGAAGCACACCTGATAGCAGGGGGCATGTCAACGAAATAGTGGAGCCCATTCCGACTACGGTGATCACCCGCTGGTATGATCCAACAGAATCGCAGGGCTCTACAAAAGTCCTTCGATGCTCCACAAATGGGGAAGAGGCAACATCAGGCAACAGATTGCACAATTCCATGGAAGACTTTATCCAACAATTTAAATAGTTTTAATGAATTAATTAGACAGAGGCTGTACTCCTTTGAACACCAGCTGCTGGGGGCCACCAATGGGGAAGAACCCACTTTGTGCTCTGCTTAGGGCAGTGGTTCCCAACCTTTTTAGCACCGGGACCCCCTTTTGTAGAATGACAATCTATCGGGACCCCTCTAAGACCTAGGGCCGGGAGTGATGTCAGCAAGCAGGAAGTGATGTCATTGTTTTTAATAAATTACACTGTTTAATAAATCACACTTTTAAAAATAAATCACATTTTTAAAGTTGTACTCATAAGCAGCCCCATTTGGGGGGGGGAGGAGTGAGCTAATATATTTACAGAGATGATAAAAGGCAAGCAGAAAGTAACACAAGGTGATCAAACAAGCCCCAAGACAGCATCAGACACTTCTTTCTCTGCAGTTGGGGGAGGGAAGGAGTGAGCCGCCATCTTGGGTGTGGCCATACAGCCAACATCCCACGATCCCCCAGAAACTGCTTCGTGATCCCCTTGGGGGGTCCCAACCCCCAGGTTGGGAACCACTGGCTTAGGGCATCTGGAAGACCACACGTTGCTAACAGGAGCCTGGATCACAGGGAGCCAGCTTCATCCAATCCAGAAAGACGACCCTTTGGTCCAGTGTGCCAATTTCCAGGTGCTTATGGGTGGGGCTCCCCAAGCACCCCAGAAGATGCTGCAACATTGCTGAGACTACACAGGTTCAGGGCCTGGACTGGAGGCCTGCCTGGAGCCTCTTCTGAGCTATCTAAAGGACGAGAGGGATGCCACCCACTCTTCCATCAGCAAACAGCACCGACCACAAGCCAGAAGGGATGACTACGTTTTCCTGGTTACTGCAGGAAAAAGAGGCACAACAGCAGTCGCAGACAGGCTAACATGGTCGAGAGAGCTGCCTCTGTAGCCAAGCCCATAAATTACAAGCCCCTTTGGACTAAATGACCATGATATCCCCCTAATCACATTACTGCAATATTAATAAGGCTCTTTAACACAACCAGTTTCTTCTAAATTGTCACATAAAAATTTGGTAAATGTCAGGCGTATAATTTAATCGAAAACTATGTTTTACAGCCAGGGAGCTGAGGGTAAATACAGCAAAGCTAACAGTGGCTCAAACTTTTCTGGAACGGAGGAGTAAGGTCACCCAAAACCCTGCTTTGAGAAGGGCCTTTTTTCTAAAATTGATTTTCTCCCCCCTCTATCTTTTTACTATGCCACCGTACTAATTATTTCAGAAGTCTGCTGAGAAGAGAAGTCAGAATGCTCGAAGTCCATTGCCATAAAACTGTAAAATTAGCTCTGAAAGGGAGACACCGCCAAGGTCAGCAGGCATTAGCAATCGTATCCTCATTTGGATGGAAAGCATGATTGGGTTTTTTTTGAGAGCAATCCAAGCCACTTGTGAAGATCCCACGTTTCCCATCCAAGGTTTCAATTAAGCATCCCAAGGCACAGATGCTCCCCCTCCGGAGCACACAACAGACTGAGGAGCCACACCAGCCCAAAAGCAGACAAGGAAGTGCAACACGTTATGCAATGGGGAAAAGAACATAGTGAAAAAGAACCCAACTTATTTACTGTCCACATCGCCTCAAAACATAGTAGAGGATTGCAGATCAGTCCATAAAAAGATACTAACCCACACTGTTACTAGCACGGGTGCCAGTGTAAACCCTTCACTGAAAGAGAAACGAATGAACCAGATTTGGTCCCTTTTCCCTGCTTGGACAGCAAGCTCTCTCTCACCAGAGGGAACCAGGTGAAAGGCTGTCAGGCGTCCAGCTTCCAAGTTATTTAGAGCAGGGTTTCTCAACCTTTGGAGACCCGGGTACCCCCTATCACGGTCCAATTTTCTGAAGTACCCCCTTGCTAATTAACTGCTAATTAATTGGATTAATCAATTAATTAACTAGGTAATTAATCGTTAAATAAAAAGTACAAAACAATTTTAAATGTGAAAAAATGTCTTATTTAACTGCGGAGGGGGAAAACACACACACACACACACACAAACACACACACAAGATCTCTTTTTTCTCCAAGTCACACTTCCCCAAATCAGCTCCTCCCTCCCCCACCCCACCAAAGTACATTTTCCAAAGTACAAAAATAAGCCCACAACCAAAATCAGAGAGACAGAAGGGTTCCGAAAATAATTACAATTTAAAATCCATGTTAATTAACACTTAATTAGCTGATGGGGCAGATAAGGGGCAAGGCTTGGTGTACCCCCTGCAAAAGGTTGCGTACCCCTAGGGCAGTGGTTCCCAAACTTTTTTGACTCGCGGCTCCCTTGACCTCCCTCGCCGTTAGCCGTGACTCCCCATTACAGTGCACTCTTTTGCTTTTGCTTCTGCGCCCGTGGCATTTAGTCGATTAACCAGTTGCATCCTTCAATTTAAAACGTTACATCAATCAATCAACAGAAGAAACAGGCACTCTTTACATGCTCAGAGGCACCCTTTCTTATATGTATGTGTATATGTATGTGTATATTCCCAAAACGAGCCCTAAAGTGGATTTTCCATGCTTATGCTGAGCAGCAGCTAAGCCAGGAGTGCGCAGGGTGGGGTTGGGATGCTGCCCTCCCTCCATTGGCAGGCCTGGGTAGAGGGCACTGATGTCGTCTGTGTTAGTCCTATTCATGGCAAGAGAAACATCAAAGCATGGGAGGGAAGCTCCAGTTGCACAAGAGAGAAAGAGAGAGAAAGCTAGCTCCTTTTGGTAGCATCTTTGCAAGTTGAAAAACAGATTCGTATACTGCCTGGCAGTTTCCGGGGGGGGGGGGGGTTGTCCCAGCAAATAGAGTGGGGAACTAACTTAGAGGTGGGTCAGAAAGGAAGAAGGAGAGAAATCCTAATAATTAATCAACCAAACTAAACATAGAAATCAAAGACTGTATGTAAAGCAGAACCTGCTCTGCACCATTTTCAATTGCAGTTTTTGCATTTGTTTTGTGTTTGCTTTATTAAAAACATTCAACAGAAAGAAAATACTTTACTTGCAAACCTGCAATGTCTCAGGATTTGGAGAGAAAGGAGATGCTGTCTTTGCAGCTCCAGCTCCAAAGTACCGTTACTCAGCTTAATCAATAGAGTTGTTAATCGTTCTTTAACATAAAATAAGCAAGGGCTTCGCTCACGCTGTGGTTAAAAACAAGACGTGGAAACTGCCTACAAACCTGAAGTGTTTTGAAATTAACTTTGAGTGACCCGATGTGAAGAGGAAGCTTTTCCCGATCTTTGTTTTTGCTCTCTCTCTCTCTCGCAAGCAAGAATATGTGTTAATTAAAGGACTAACGCGACGCCCCTGGCTGCTTTTGATGACGCACTTGGGAGTCGCGCCTCACACTTAGAGAACCTCTGCCCTAGAGTTACCCGTACCACAGGTTGAGAACCCCTGATTTAGAGTGTTCAGAGTATGTCATGTATAATCCTTGTAACATACAGAGGGATGCTAATACTTATCTGCTACAAAGGGGAGGGTGCCAAGACCGAGAGAAATACAACCCACCTAAGACTAGCCAGCTGATTCATAACTGAGGCGAGATTTTAATTGAGGACCACAATACTGACCCAGTCTCCTAAGTGAAAGGTGTCTCTTCACTCAAGATAACTTCCTCCAGTACATAAGAAATACTGGCACCCTTTTTTTTTCCTATTGCAACTATTGGACTGCAAAACAGCCAGTGCTATTCAGTCCATCCTGGTGTCTGAAAAACAAGTATACTCCAGAGTCTGCCGGACTTCACCCGTTATCTTGCCAGGCTTTGTGTCAACCTGACCTCCACTCTTAACCTGCCTGGAATTCAAACAGTTCCACTCCTGCACCCACTGGGGTGGACCCAAGAACCGGCAGTAGCCCAATCAAGGCATGGCCACGGGTGTATTGAAACGGAGGCTGGGTTTGTCCTGGATTCTTCTGCTTGAAGCAACAGCCAGGCAATCCAGAACTCTTGCCAAAGCGTGGGAAGGCAGAGCTCAGTTTGAAGCACCTGCTGGCAGATTTGCCAGTGCTGTTTCGTAGCACCTATGAAGCTGCCTTTTTAGATTTTCACATTTGAAGGCATTGTATGGTCTGGGAGCTGGGAAAATGAAGAGGATTCTCTTTTTTTCTGGAAGTCCTTGCATTGTAATCTAGAGAAAATTTAATTCCCATTCCCAAGGGGTAGAGCTGCTAGTGCAGAACCTAACAGCTGGAGACTCCACAGGAGGGCCTGAAACAGAGACCAGGGTTTGTAACAGAATCTCTGTAGGGAGGGGGGGGAGAGAGAGAGAGACTCATGGAGAAAAAGTTAGGGTCCTTGTCCATGGAGAAAGTGTCAGGGTCCTTGTCCCTCTCCGGTTATATCAGAGAAATATGAGCTACTCTTGCATGGACTTACTAAGTTTTATCCTATGCTGATGACTGATTTTTTTTTAAAATGTAGTTGAGTCATCATCTACGCATTACCAAAACCTCAATATAGGAGCTTTTTTGAGATACTGAAGGAAGTGCAAGATAATTTAGAATTTAATTAGCAGCAAAGTCCGTCTTTGATACATTCTTGTTAATTCTTAATTACAGCAGCACACCAGAACCAGGGCCTCAAAAGAAACACACAAGCTCTCTACTTGCAGTCTCACTGAATAAAATCCTCCCCCCTGTTGAAGCTTTATTAATGAAGTCATCTACTTATTAAAGCAGATTAAAGTTTGCAGTACATTTATTATGCATGCATCCTTAGAGTACAGGGGCAGGTAATATCCATCTATACTTGCGCAAGCAAATCCATCAATGTTCCCATTTTACAGATGGAACAACCATGGCTAAGGTTTCGTGATTTCTTTTGAGACTACCCAGGCAAGACCCCGTTGCTGAAGTGGCCTTTTATTCACTACTGGCCTTTGCTAAATATGACCAGTATTTGCAGAGGTGGCTTGCATGTCTGTTGAACTCACAGAAACATGTTTGTCACTTGATGTCTGCACCATCAAGTGAGAACTGGCTTGCTTGAAAGAACCATAATGGATCCAGCACCACAGAGTGACCGTATGTCCGGACCAGACCTCCTGCACTAAACTGGCTCTTTGGGAGAGGGGCCATCTAGGTCACAAGGTCTAGAAGCACAGATGTAACGGGCACTGAATTTGGGCCTTGACCCCAAGTCTGAGTCCAGAAACCAAGGACCCTGACCCCCAAAGCCAAAGATCCCCAAGGGAGGGGGGGGAGACTAGTTAGGGCTAGGGAGTATATAAGGGCTCACTTGCCACCAAACCCTTGTTGGACTGAAGCATCATCTCTTTGGGACCTGTCCAGGGTTCTGAAAATCTTACATCTGACTGCTCTCCATTCCTGCTCTGCTACAGAAGCTTGACGAAGATCCCACAATCCTAGCCTGTCAGTCCATTGCTCATGCTTTTCACTTCAGCCCACTGCCTGACCTGCATCCTGTGACTCAGCCTCCCCTAGATTGGACACTTTAGTTCACACAGGGGCATATGTCTGAGGCGCCACATGGGGAGAGCTTCCGGGCCAGCACACATTTCCTCTAAATTCAAACTTCCGTCTTACACCGGAGGAGGATGTATCTTTAATGCCCAAAGCTCCTCAGTGACCGAAAACTCCCACTTTACATAGATATCAACAGCATGCAAATGTCACCAAAGCATATGCATTGTGGGAGTCTCACAACTGCAACAAGTTACCAAGCCCACAAACCATGACGAAAGGATGACCAGTTTCCGTCCCGAAGAGCATAACACTTGCAAGAGACCCCGACAACGAGGTTTTTTGCAGCTAACACAAACCAAACAAGCATGACACTGTCAAAATCAGAGTTGGACTTTGATTTGTTATACATTAAAACGCAAGCAGTGTGCTGCCATTGAGTCGTCAAGCATCTCAGCTTGCGTTCTTCTCCAGCATTGTAGTAAAAACTGCTTTGGGTGAGCTAGTAAAGGTAAAGGTGACCCCTGACAATTAAGTCCAGTTGTGTCCGACTCTAGGGTGTGGTGCTCATCCCCATTTCAAAGCCGAAGAGCCAGCGTTGTCCGAAGACACCTTCGTGGTCATGTGGCCGGCATGACTCTCCTTGCCGCAGCGCATAGCATGCGGCTGGAACACGGAGCGCTGTTTACCTTCCCGCAAGTGGTACCTATTTATCTACTCGCATGAACATGCTTTGGAACTGCTAGGTTGGCAGGAGCTGGCCAAGCAACGAGAGCTCACCCTGTCGCGGATTCGAACTGCCGACCTTTCGATCGACAGCTCATGGTTCAGCGGTTTAACCCGCTGCGCCACCCGCTGGGTGAGCTGGAAAGGAGCAATTCTTGAGGATGGGTTCAAGGAGAACTGGAACCTCAGCAAGTGGCCTTGGTGGTGCAACTCAAAACCGCAGTGCCCAGCCAGGTCGTGCTGTTGCCTCTACTCACTTTCTCCACCCAAGTACATCCAAGAATGCTACGGCTTTGTGATCAGTATGCCAAAGGTCTTTGGTGACTATCTATGATGCCAATGCCAAAAGCTTCAATTCAGAGTACAGTTGCATGCCTAGAAAGCAACCTACCTGGGGGAAGGAGGAACTAAGATAAGGACAGGAATTGGCATAGTGGCTGGCGATGTGCCAAAGGCACTTCATGATGCAGTTGCCTGGGGATGCAGACCAGGGCTGCAGATACCCAAGTTCAGAGAGTGCTAGGCAGCTACATTCCCTCTATATTCCTTTCTTTGTCGCAATGCAGGCAATGACGTTGCACATCATTGCCAAACTTCCGGGCTGCCGAAGTTCTGTGCTGCATGGAGCTTGGGCTGGAGTTGCGCAGCTGCATGGTTTACAGGGAACACTGCTGGTGAGGCAGCAGATCCAGACAACGATCCCAAGGGAGAACGTGAAAGGAAGTGGTTCAAGGCCAAGCTATAAGCTCAGGTCCAACTCATTTCCACCATTTGCTGGGCATCCTGAGAGCAAACAAAACATGTTATCCTGCTCCTCACATCGAGTCTCTGACCCAGGGAAGTTTGCAAGCAGGCTTGGGGTGAAAAGGCAATAAAAGCAAAATAAAATTCCTTAACGCGTCTGGCTACTTTTACAATCCCTAGCACTAGCTACTTCCATCTGTCCAAGGAATTCCTGGTCTGTGCACTTACTATAGAGGAAGTGGGAGCCTGCTGTATCCCAGCACTAGGGTTCTCTCAATTGACTGGCAGAAAAGCACTCCCGAGTATGGCCTTGTTGCAAAGGTGAAAACAGACTGAGCCCAGAGGTGCTCAGAGCCAAGCTGCTTGCTGACCAGTGCTTGCCCCCAACTGCAACATCACCTAATCAGGTACCCCAATTCTCCTGCCCTGCTTTGTGTGAGGGAGGGACAGGGCAACGATGCCCCCATCTACATAATGGCAGCAGAGGTGCGGTATTCTCCTTGTCCCAAATTTTTATTCATGAATCACTGTGCTTGCCCAGTTTGCCGCAACTTCCACTTCCTTAAATTAATGTGTGTCTTTCCCCCACTGCATGTTACTAATGTGTGTGAATGGGCATTGATAAAACACTGCAAAAATGCAATCTTGATGTGAATGATGTATTGTGATTCTTTTGCTGTGGTGCTTTACCAAGGCATAGAAGTGCATACAAGCAACGCTAAAACACCACAGGGGGAAAAAAATCTTGATGCAGTCATATGTATAGTCACTTCAAGGTGCTTTTTAGCAGTGCTTTCTCAATGTACATTGAAGAGGGGGAGATTGTGGAACTGCATGCTGTGGCAAATATTCCAATTTCTAAATTAGTTTTAGAAATTATATTACTTAATAGAGGATTCAGGAGGAGTGGAACAAAGGGCAGAGGGAACCAGAGGAATGAGGAAAGAAATCAACAGGGCCTATAGCTCGATGGTAGAGCCCCTGCTTTGTAGTCCCAGTTTCAATTCCCAGCAGCATCTCCAGGGAAAGAGAAGAAAGACCCCATAGAAGAAAGACTCTTATTTGCCCACAAGAGCTTCTGCCAGTCAGCGTAGACAAGACTGGACCCATAATGATCTGACTCGGAAGACGGTAGTTTCCTGTGTTCTTATGCCTGGAATGAGGGAAATCCTCTCCCCCCCCCCCCCAGTTTTTGTCCATTACCAATGTGTTGCTGACCAGGAGTTTGGGGCCGACCCTGGTCACCTTATGCATAACCTGCCACTGATCTCGACGACAACAACAAGCAGGCCCCCTGCCACGATTCTGCGCTTGCAACTTGTGGCGCTGCAGCCCGGCTGCACCATCCATCACTTCTCGGCTGTCTGTTTGTTTTGCAAAATAAGCACTTGCCTTTTAGCCTTGAGATATGGTTTGTGTTCAAACTGCTGGCAGAAGGGGAAAAATATCTTAGTTTACGTTCAGGTTCTCGTAGCAGAGCTACAAACAAAAGAACACCACCTGCTACAGCGAGTGAACACAAATCCAGTGAATTTGACGCCGGAGCCGGAGCCTCAGCAGCTCTTCATCTTGTGCGGGGAGCTGAGTTATGTGCCTCCCTCTTAAAGACTCGGCTCCCTTCCGCTCGCACGGAGCCGGCGTCGGGCTGAGTTATGCCTGCCCGCAGCTTACCTGGGTCTTTGGGCACCACGTATAATGAAATTAAGATTCCAGCGGCAAGATCCTCCTCTACCCAGGCAGGGACCTACATAAATCCTGCACACGCCGAAATGTAAACACGCCAACCCTTGCCTGCGTCGCCAATATTAAAACCTATTTGCATTTCAGATGAAAGCCGGAGAGGCTCTCTCACATCTGCAACATTTCAGAAAAAGTTAAAGCCTAAAAGTAACAGACGTGGCAATTTTTATCCATAGTCACAGTCGAGGCAGTGACTAATCCCATCAAGGAAACATTAATTGGAGCCAGGATGTGCCTTCGTGGAGCAGCAGTGGGCCCCTGCGCTTAATCCTCACCTCTCTTTCCAGCAGCACAACTAATGCCATTTATCAGGGGCGGGCATAATCACCTACGGCTTCGTCAACAGATAGGCATCACCGGCACAAGCCAGGACGACAACCCTGTTTTCCCGAAAATAAAACCTACCCTGAAAATAAGACCTTACCCTGAAAGTAAGACCTACTGCATTGTTTGGGCCAAAATTAATATATTTTCAGGGAAGCATGGTATGAAGAGAAACATCTGGCGGGTTGAAACAATGGAGGGTTCTAGGAGTTTCTCTCATAGAATAATACTTGTAAAAACCCCATTTGAAAAAAAAAGGGGGGGCTTATGGCGAGGCTGCCTATGTAAACTGCCTTGAGTCTATGAAAAAGGCCGTATAGAAATACTGTCATAAATAAATAAAAGTAAGCAGGACACAGGAGCAAGTCTGGCCTGGAGTGGAGCAAGAAGGCGCTTTTGCTTCTGCGCCCGTGGCATTTAGTCGATTAACCAGTTGCATCCTTCAATTTAAAACGTTACATCAATCAATCAACAGCAGATTATTTATTTATTTTTAATCAGGGCTGCTATATTTAATCGATTTAAAGTTTTGACTGACTAAAAACAATGCTCAGATTAAACTAGCAGCAAATGCTTAAACATATTCTTATTTATGCATTTATTTAAAGCACTTGTACTCTCCACCAGTCAACAAGGATCCCAGAGCAACACACACAAAATTAAACAGGAAATCATAACAGGAAAAGATTCTGGGGAGCAGGAGATACTGTATGTCTTGTTCACCTTTTTCCTCCTCCTCCTCCTCCTCAGGAGGCAGATGCTACTTCCATGGCCACCACAAGGGGCAGGGCACATTCCCAACTTAGAAAGGCACCGTATAACAGTGGCCGAAAGCAAGCACTGCCCAAAGCAAGTCTCTTCCCCTGCTTCCCTCAGGAGGGAATGTCTTTGGGGACGGTGCCTTAGAAATAAAGGATGGTTTCCTAGGAAAACTTTGCTTTCTGCTTAGGCAAATGTACGCAGCTTAATCCACATGCTTCTGCATGCCAGTGGCAGGAAGGAGAGTCTGCCTTCCCCCTCTGGCTTGTGGGCTTCTCTGAGGCAGGTGGTGGGCCGCTGTGGGGAGACAGAATCTGGGCTAAGGGGCTGCTGGGTCCAATCCAGGAGGCCATTTCTTGTGTCCTTAGCAATCATGTCCGTTAAAACTCATTTGATTAACTGACAGATTGCTTTTATAGGGCGACTGCCTTCAAGATAAGGTATCCTCAGCAGAATGCAATGACAGTTTTCTACATCCACTCAAGGCAAAAGGAGATGTTGTTGTCCAGTGCAGGGTATTTACTCTCTTGTAGGGCAGGGAGTTGGGGCCAGCTGGACCCTTTGCTCTGGACCAGGGGTGGCCAAACTGCGGCTGTTGAGCCAAATGAGATTCTTGGACATACCCCGTATTGTCCTGATTATAAGACGCACCTGATTATAAGACGCACTCTTAAAGTTTGGTGCTATTTAATTAAATCATTGGCATTAAATTGCAACAGCCTGATTATAAGACGCACCCCTAGTTAAAAAACTTAAATTTGGAGAAAAAAGTGAGTCTTATACTCAGACCAATACGGTATAATGTGCAGCTCTTGGAAATATGTTGGTTGAGCTCCTTTTTGCATCACAATATAAAAAGGTAAATAAGGAATTTTCAAGTTTTATAATTATTTACCAGGTATAAACAGAGTCCACTGGATTAAAACATAAGTTTATATGTTCATGGTGAGTAGATATACTTAAGAATTTAAATGCTTCTTAAATTTTGCGGCTCTCAAACATCTGAATATGTGGCTCTTGCATTAAAGCAAGTTTAGCCACCCCTGCTCTAGACTCTAGGAAAGGCAGAAGGGAACAAGCAGCTTTTATTGATCTGTTATGTACACACAGCCGCTGCCAGGGTTTAGCTGGCACAAATTGGATGGTGCGTGTTACACCCATCCTGTGTTGATTGCACGGGCTGCCAATTCATGTCCAGACCCAATTAGAAGTGCTGGGTTTGGCCTTTAAGGCACTCAACAGTCTGGCATCCACCTACTTGGAAGACTGGATTCTCCATATGAATCCAACAGGTTCCAGTTAAAAGCGGCTTTGGAGGCCCTGCTCTTGGCGTCGCCTTTGACAGCTACAAGACATGGGGCATTTCAGTGGTTCTGCTGCAGCTTTGGAACGTCCTCCCCAGGGAGACTCAACAGGCCTCACCTCTCTGGCTGCCTTGAGGGGGGAAGTAGAGACGGTTCTGTTGCTTCCGATACTGTAATTTTGGCTACACTGTTTGAAATGGATTGGCAGACTTTTTCCAAAGGCCACATGACATGCACCACATACAGAACCTCCCCACCCCACCCCCACATGAATATTCTGAGGACCACCTCTCTCTCTCTCTCTCTCTCTCTCTCTGGACAACTCACTGGTTCTGCACATGCAGACGTGGCTGTGGTATACTTCTCTCCAGCATGACACTGTTCCATTGTGCCACGTCATTCTGCTGGCCACTACTGGTGGTCACGTACCTGGTGGAGAGCACAAGAATTCACAAACTTCAGTGTAATTAAGTGCATGTCTGCATCTGCCCCAAGTCTTGCCCACCAGCACAGGTGGAACAGAACTTGCATCCTCTGTAGCCAGATGCCTCTCCTGGTTCAGTTAGGACTGACCTGTGCAAACATTTCAGACTCACTCTGGGTAGAGCAGAAAATGTGCTGGGCTAAGACCAGGGAGACAGACACCTATTAAGATCCTGTCAGGGGTTGCAAGGGCAAGAGCCAGGAACCCACAGCTCTGCAAATGCCTTTTCTCCCTGCTCAGCCAGGGGGAGAACTCCCCAGAGCAATAAACAGTTTCCAAGTACATAGAGGAGCATAGGAAGCTGCCTTCAACTGAAGCATTTAGCGAAGCTGCCTCAGTTCATCCAATCCAACACCATCAACATTGCCTGGCAGCAGCTGTCCAGGGTTTGACAGAGTTTTCCAGCCCTACCTGGAGATACAGTCAGTCACTGACCCTGGGAACTTCTGCATGAAAAACTGGCATTCTGGCACTGAGCTACGGACAATCTTTCAGGCACTGGAGTGGCCCAACTCTCCCGCCCAGACACTGGCTTGTCATAAGCAGAAAGCCCAGCGAAGGCCTCCTGTTCAGGATGGGACTTTGCCTAGCCAAGAGCAGCCTTTCCTGGGTCTTGGCTTGGCCTTCCCAGGTTCTGGCTCCCACTCCCTAGCTGCCTACGATAAATCCCTGCTCTTCCAAGACGTTTACAGCACATCCTTGGGCGGGACTCTCCCTCTCCTGTTCTAGAGTACAATACTGCCCCCATATCCGCTGGGGATATGTTCCAGGCCCCTCCATGGATACGTGAAACCGTGGATAGGGGCGAACGCCCCCTCCATGGTTTCCTGAGGGGCCCCCCGCCCTGCCTCCCCAGTGGGCAGGCGTGTGCCCCCCCCAGCTCTTATTTTTCTTTCAGCAAGCTTCATTTCTTCCTTAAAACAAACAGAGAAGCAGCCTCCATTGCAGGCAAGTAGAAAGAGACCTTGCAGAGCCTCTCTAGGACTTAGTCTCGTTCTACTTGCCTGCAATAAGCAGCCAGAGGATGCTTCTCCTGTTTGCTTAAGGAAGAAACGAAGCTTGCTGGAAAAAAGTTAAAGCCGGGGGGGGGGGGGGCGCAATCCGTGGATAACTGAAACCGTGGATAGCAAATCAGTGGATATGGAGGCCCCACTGTACTTCATAGATTTGTTGGAAGGATAACGTAGAATAGCCCCAGAAGCCCTTTCCTGAGCTCCACTGAGTAAGGACTGGACCCAAATCTAATCCTCATTGGTTCTGCCATGATTATAAATCACAAAGCCCCTCAACTCTCCAAGTCTATTTTAAAAACACCATCTTTCCTTTCTCCGGACTCAACATATTGGAGACAAGTTGAAGCAACATCTGCATCTCACAGATAGTAAAGGTAAAGGTTCCCCTCGCTCAAATGCTAGTTGTTACCGACTCTAGGGGCGGTGCTCAACTCAGTTTCAAAGCTGAAGAGCCAGCGCTGTCCGAAGATGCTTCCATGGTCATGTGGCTGGCATGATTCACCGCCAAGGTGCACAGAACGCTGTTACCTTCCCGCTGGGGCGATACCTATTAATCTACTTGCAATTTTTTGCTTTCGAACTGCTAGGTTGGCAGGAGCTGGGGTGGAAGACAGGAGCTCACACCGTCACGCGGCACTCGGGTCTTGAACTGCTGTCCTGCCTACCTCCTGGTCTGCAGTTCAGCGTCTTAACCACTAAGCCACTGCCGCTCCTATCGCACAGATAAACACACTCAAACTGCAGGACTGTATCCTAGCTTCTAGTGCCAGCAGCGAACAATAGCAGGGATATTTTTTTCCCCTCCTTTTCAAACAACCAGATAATATCAGATGTTGATAATTCTATCTTTGCCACTCAATTTGAAAAATTTTCCCGAAACAATTTTATGGGCCGCTCCATATACCAAAGCAATTTGAATCCTCTCCATAACGATTTAGGGCCGAAGCTGGGAATATTAAAATTGCCATTAAGTAGAATGCAGACGAAATACTAAAAGTCGGCTGATGAATAATTTCTGGTTCTAATGACGCGCCATAGACCTAAATCTTGGTACTAGACACGGGAAAAGACAGTTAAATCAACTTTGTCCATTTAAATATAATTTTAAGGGAACTCGGAGCCATCTCTTTATTGCGGAACAACCTTCAGCAATTTCATCTGCCCTCATTTATTTCTCGCTCCTATGGGGAATGCAGTTTGATTTATTGAAAATTAGTCCTTACAGCAAGTGAATGTTTTAAACTGTTTTCGTATAAATCACTCACATATCTGTTAGTGCACCTAGGAGAGGGGCTGTTTGATCTATATTTTCAAATATAGCTACAGGGTTTCCGAAGCTGCTCTTTGTGTTAACTGTCGTTTTGAGTTATTGATTGCTCTCTCCATGGAAACAAGTCATTATCTCAAGAACCCAAAGTTCCAATTTAAGGGGGAAAAAACCCCTACAAATAAACCTTACTTTAACAAGACTTAAATTCTGTGTTTCACGGGGGACTTGGTCTGAATTCCAAACAAACACTTTCGTTTTCTTGTGAAGATGGGGGTTGAAACCATCTCCTTTAGAGAGGAAGGTGGAAAAGTTGAAGAATTCGGGGGGGGGGGGGGAACCACCAATACACTTGTCTTTTTTCCTGCGCAAAAATGACACCCAATACTTTTTTTTTTCTAAGAGCACGGTTGCTCAGAGCAAACAGCACAAAGTTTACTGAGCACCCTTGTGGAGTCTTTAGGTTCTGAATCTCAGCTTCCTGCTGTCTCATCTCCTCTAAAGGCAATGTACAGCTTCCCCCCACCCCCTTTTATAACTCTGATCGATCCCTGAAGGCTGAGTAAATAATAAAAGAATATTAAAATCCTCAAAGCAGTGAGAGAAAACAGAAAGAGAAACAACCACAATGGCACGTAGGCTGGACAATTCAGGCAACCAGAGATGGGCTCCTGCTTTTAATGCTTCTGTTAGGAGGGGAACATAAGAAGAGCCTTGCTGGATCAGGCCAAAGGCCCATCTAGTCCAGCTTCCTGTATCTCACAGTGGCCCCACCAGATGCCTCCGAGAGCACACAAGACAACAAGAGATACCCGTTTCTTGTTGTCACTCCCTTGCACCTGGCACAGATAACCTGTTTCCTGTTGTCACTCCCTTGCACCTGGCACAGAGAAAACCTACTTCTAATCTAAAGCCAGGAGGTTGCTTATGGAGAAAGGGAAGCATCCGGCTCACCTGCCAGGTGATGCCTTCAGGTCTCCTCCTGGGATATTTTGGAAATGATCTCCCCAGCGAATCCTCCTGCCCCAGTCCTCCTTCAACCACTGCTGTGGGGATTTATTTCCAGCAGATCCAGGGAGGGAGACACAACAGTAGGACAGGGGCAGGAAGAGTCACTATTTTGTTCTCTCCCACCGGAACAGGAGCATTAAAGGCAGAAGGCCAATCTCTGGCTGACTAGTCTGGCAAGACAGCAGCAACCCTTCATCGTCCTCAAGGTCAGTCATCGGAATGCTCCCAGGGCCTTTTCTGCTGGGGCCCCTTGTTACCTCCAGAACTCTCTCTCCTGCCCTTTCATCTTGCTCCTCCCTCTGCTGACTTTTAGAATGAATTGGAATTTAGAATGACACTGCTGCTCTCGCATGGCCTGGCAAATCTGCTATTTCTAAATTGCAATATTGCTGGCTGCGTTACTGGTTGGTGTTTCAATAGTTTCATAACCATTTTGCCTTGTTAGCTGCTTCGTCACCTTCGTCAATTCCCAAATTACGGAGTTCAGACCAGCTACTAGTACCACTCCAGTCCTACCAAATATATTCAGGATTATGCAATAAAGATTCACTCATGCAAATATCAAGATTTTTGCACTCAACGCTTGGCTCTTGCTCAGCTGCAGAGAAAGAGCCAAATTCATTATCACAAAGTATGGAAAAGGTTGCATCTAGACACTGTTTCATTATACACGCGCACACAACAGTTTCCAAGGGGATCTTTTCTACAAAGGGAGAACTCAGGATGGAATTCAGAAAGAGGCAGGGGGGGGGACACTTTGCAAAACAACGCAGAGCCCAAGTGGAAATAGATTGTGGAGCCGATTGCCAGATTAATCTACATATTTCTCAACTTCATATTTTCCAAACGCCTCTGCAACCATCAGTTCTAGAAGAGAACATTTCGACAAACGCTGGAGCTCTCGCACACATTGCCTCAGGTGGGAGGGGGGTCTCGCCGTGTGCGCGAGCTCACAGCTTTCAGCGGTTTAAGAGGTGGGCACAGAAGACCTGTACGCTTTTCCCCTCTGGGGCTGGGCTTTGCTTAGCTCGAATGCCGCATAGATTTCATTAGCCCAGTTTGGTGGTGGGTAACGCTACAGAACACTCCAAGGAGAGCAGTTAGGGAAAGACGCGGTTCTCTTTATGGCCTTTTAATGTTTCACTGGTAAATGAAATGCAGCAGGTGTTCCCTGCCTGCTGTCTTGCTTTTTCAGATTTCATTCCAGTAAGAAAAAAATCTTGGTTTTTTTTTTTTTTTGGTTTTTTTTTTCCAGAAAGGTATCCTCCAGGCACCTCTGTCAGCCAGCAGGAAACAATGCCTGCCACACTAACAAACACATAGAAAGGATCATATGCAGAAATCATCTTTAAAACCTGAGACAGGGGTGGCATATGTGGAGAAAGACAACACTCATCCATCTTCCTGAGAAATAACGTGCTCTAGGGGTAAGATTTATCCCTCAAAATATACCATTAAGAGCATCACATATATTTTGGAGAATAGATTTACTAGGGCTGGACCAGATATTCTCGGGTTTAGGCATCTATCGCGAAGTATCACATTTGCCACCAAAAGATATTCACCGCATCCAACATCTGCATTGTTTCAGTGTTAGTCAGCATCTTTGAGTTCCCTGCCACCATTCTCTCTCTCTGCTCTTGGCCTCACATGCCCTCACTGCCCTTCGATCCAGTTGCGTATGGGGACCCACATGATTTTGTTTATGATGTGACCACATCACACACACCATCATGTGACTGTCTAAAAGGTCACATGGGTTAGCGCAGCTAACAGACGACATGATAGTAAGGGCAAGTGAAGTTGAGGGCAATGAGGGCAAAGGAGGGCAAACTGGTTCAGAGAAGAACAGCATCAAGCTAATATGAACAGGCTTACAATACATGCCAAAAAGAAGTCCCCACAGAGGGCATAGTTTGATGCTCAGGAAAATGAAAGAGATTGAATGATTTTGGTGATTGCATTGACCAATCGTACTGGTCTAAAACCTGTTATCTCACCTCCTTAGGCAAACCCAACACAGAAGCTGACATCGTAGCCATCCTTCTTGGAAAAGGATCAGCAAGGGCCCTATTGCCACTCCCCCTCAGCGACTCAGGCCAAGCAACCACCAGCCCCTAACTGAGACCCAACAGGACTGCCAGAGTATCACTCCCTACTGCCGTGGAAAATGGGGCAAACGTTTCCAGTTGCAGACAACATTCATTCCAAGGAAGCTCAAGCCTCTCATTCTAAGGATGGGGGGAACCACTCCGATTTGTATCCCTTACATTTTGCAGCAGATGTGGAGAAAATTACACGTTCGCTGAAACTTAACAACCAAGTTTAACTCAATTTGGAGTTAATCAGAGCTGTGAGAGGCTTATTATTAATCTAATTGGTTTTTAAAGGAGTTTTTAACACAATACACTTGGAATTGCCTTTGTTTCGGGGGCTCCTTGTTGAAAAATTTAAGGAGAGATGCAAGCAGGGAGAAAAACTCCAATTATGTAACAGCAAAACACTCCTGAGTCTGGTTTACGTTTAATCATGATAATAGAAGAGCAGGTTACTGGCAGGTAGCCAGTCTGAGCATTCTGGAGGCAGCAGTTAAAACAGAAAATGCGTTAATGTCTCACAACCAAAAATTATAATTGCGGTTCAATACAGCCATTAGAATAACCAGCTAGTTTGGCGAGTCCAATCTTCAAGCTCACCGGTCTGAGCCACACGTACACACAGCAGCTCAAAAGGCAGCACACCAAGATTGCTGGTGGGATATTCTGGCCGCATGACACCAATTTCATTGACTCTGATTCGTTTTTCAGCTCAATTCAAAGGGCTGGCTTTGACTTTTGAAGCCTGAAACGGCTGGGACCCATGTACCTAAAAGGGCCATTTCCACTTACACGCACCTGCTTGTGGACTTTGATCTTCAGAGGAGGTTCTGTGCCATGTTCCACCACCACTGACTCATAGAATCATGCAAGGGATCTTGGAGGGCATCTAGTCCAACCCCCTGCTCAGTGCGGACAACTGCTCCAGCATCCCTGGCAGGTGGCTTGAAAAACCCCAGTACGGGAGAACCTATGACTGCACGAGGCAGTTTGTTCCAGTGCTGAACAACTGGACAGCTCTTGCAGTGAGGAAATTCTTCCTCATGTCTAGCTTCAATCTTCTTCCCGGTAGTTTCCAGTCTTGCCCCCGGGAGCCACAGAGAGCAAGCCCTCCGCTTCTTCTGCCTCACAGCCCTTCAGACACTTGTAGATGGCTCTCCCCTCTCCCCCTGGGTGTTTGGTTCTCTCTAGGGCAACATACACCAAGCTCTTTTCATCATTCTTCATCATAGGATTTGAACTGAGCCATGTTTGATGCGAATGTGGAAGTGCTGATGCTGAGGATCCACCTGGAGGACCCACCTGGTTCATAAGAGGACCCACCTGGCCAGGTTGAACCCTGAAGCCCAATGTGCCATCAGGAGACAGGTGGGGCACCATGGGTGGCCCAGGACCAGCAGCCTTCTTGGTGGTGGCTCCATGGCTGTGGCACTCCCTGCAGCCAACTATCCAGCTGGCTCCCTCGCTGGGTGACAGCTAAAAAACAGACTTCATGAGACACGCTCTTCACCAGTGCCCTGCATGGGGGACCTGCAACGTTCTCTGAACGTTTGCTCTTGTGGGTTTTGCTCATGTGGCTTCGATGCTTGGTTATCACTGTCATGATGGTTATTAGTTACTGTGTGGGTGTCCTCTCTCAAAAGGCAGGAGATACATATTTTAACAAATAAATACATTGTAATATAGAAAACCCTTGATTTAACAGACTAGAGGGAGAAGCGGTGTCTGTTCATGCTGGGAGTCCCTTAAAATCTAGACCCTCCCCCCCCCATTAATCGGTTAAAGTAAACCCTTACCTTAGAAAGCTCCCTCGCTGCTGCCGCTCCCCATTCCACAAGTGCCCTGGTGGAGAGTGGAGCAAAAGTGCCAAGGGAGCTTTCTACGGTAGGCCAATGTGGGTCAGGCCTTCGGGGGCAAGCTTACCCACCTTCCAGGACTCTCACAGGTGCTGGCACCAGCTCTGCCCGTGACCAGGGCGCTCTAGGAATGGAGAAGTTTCCTGAGGAACTGGAGGACCATCTCCATTGCTAGACTGGCCTGAGGAATGTTTCCATTTGTACAGCACCCTGGTTGGATGGTGGAGAGGAGAACAGCAGCACTGAGGTGCCCTGGAAGGTAGGTATGCCCTCCCCAAGCCTCAAGCCCCTTCCAACACTCCCTACATTAGAGAGCTCCCTCGGTACTGCTTAGGGATCTCTGTAAAGTAGGGGTTTAATAGACCTCTGCAGACATCAGATCGCATCTTCCTGAAGCTGCAGCCCTTCCCCAACTGGTGACTTCAAGGCAAAGCACTTTCACGTTTGCCAGAGTCTTTGCTACAGTGGAAATATAAGCAAAAATATAGACAGAGGACAAGCAAAATAATAATAATAATAATAAAGGCAGGTTGCAGAGAGCAGGTTTGGGACTACCTGCAAAGTGAGATGGGTCTGAGACCAGCCATAGTGGAATCACTCGTAGAATTGAAATGCCTCACAACGAGGGGAGCTGCGCATCGTCCAAAAGTCCCTGAATCTCTGTTAACAAAATGTCGTCCCTGGCAGATGACTCCAGATATTATAAAGTCAGTAAATATTTGAAAACGGAATAATAACTTGTTAATTATAAATTTTAATTGAGAAGCACTTCAAGCCAATATTGCTTTTTGACAGTCGGCGAACTCGCTCCTGCGCTACAGCCAACAAAATGGCTGGGCGGATTGAGATTACAGACCTCAATTTGCCCCGAGCGTTGCAGAGGCCTCCGAAGGAATCCACGCGCTCGCCTTTCAGCTCTGGGAAGATTAAACAATGCAACGCACGGCTGACAGGCTGCCACTCAGCCCTGGTCTGCACTTGCAGGAGAATGAGGTGGCCGGGTAGACTGCAGGCAGTGGGTGATATTTCTGAATGCTTCCACAAGTAAAAGAAATCTGTTCACACAGGAAACCAGCACAGCGGGAGGAAAGGGTACATTTGAGATCTTTGCTAGTTTTCTGTTGGAAGGAGGTTTTGTTTTTTTCACATAAAGGGAGTATTTATCCCCCTCCCTGCTCAAGAGGAATAGTTCCTCCCTGCTCAAGTGGAACAGTCCATGCTACCACTTCAACACTTGACCGCCTTGGACTGCTGTCACATGTGTCAACCAGACTTCAGAATGCTGCTTAAAGATCCTGCACTGTTGCCTACACTGGCTACCCAACACAATCATTCAAAGCATTAGCTACAGATAGTCCTCCACAGTGCCGCACCCTCTAGGGTGGGGTGGGGATACCTTCTGTAAGGGCAGTGCGGCAGCAGAACAGATTGCTTAGGGAAGCGGTGGATTCTCCCTCACTGGAGACCTTTAAGCAGAGGCTCCAAAGGCACCTGCTGGATATGCTCTAGGAGCATTTCCTGCTACAGTCAAGGGTTGAACTAGATGACCTTGTGGGTCCCTTCCAACTCTATGACAATCTCATCATCAATTTATGTAATGTGTGGCCACAAGATGGGTTGATGGTCAGGAGCTTAACTTCAGGAGTTAAGAATCCCAAAAGGGGATTGGATAACTTAAAGAGGGCAGGCCTATCAATGGGTGTGTTGGGCCCACTGGAACCCCCTTGCGAGAACCTCCTCGTACAGAGGCAACACTTCCCCGAACGACAGCAAGGGGGTGCTTCATGCCCTGCTCTTGGGTTTTGGAAACAGGAAGGTGGGAGAAGCTGTCCACAAAGAGATGAGCCCCACAGCTCCTCTCAGAGCAAGGAGAGGCTTCTCTCCCTCCTGGGCAGCAAGCAACCGGATCTGCATGAGCCCAGTTTCTATGTCCGGCTGCTGGGAATCCTCTTTTGGCAGGCCCCAGCAGGCCACACCAGCATGCAAATGAAGGCAAGGCCCCGATTAGCAGAAGCAAGAGACTGTGGCAAAACACACAAGCCCCAAAACGCTAATGAAGAGGCACGGCGTGAAGAGGGCATTGGCAGAGGAGCTCCAGCAGGCTCCTTTTTTTCCAGGCAGTCAGAAAATATTTTACGCAACACAGCAATCTAATTAAAAAATGTTGATTTACTCAAGAGCTCTCGTTTGATTGTTGATTAATACTAATTATATACATAAATCCAGGCTGACCCAGGGCTGAGAGATGTTAGCGCATCATGTAAATCAGACCTTGTGGGGCGGGCCGGCAGCCTCTCTTTATCCCCCCCATCACAGTGGAGATATTTATAGCTATTTCAAACTCAGCATGAAGTTTCTCCAGCAGGAGCGGAAGGTGAGGCTTCGGGACAAAGACAGACTTTCCACAGATGCCCAGGGCTTTGGTTCATTGTGATGAGGAGGGCGGCAGGGGGCGGAAGGAGCTGCAGGGCTGCTATGGAGGATGACAGTATCATGAACACTTCCCCCCCCCCCCGGACTCTAAGGTTAGTTCCACTAGCCAGGGTCTTCATCATGACCCACAACCTCCCTGGCAGGTCAGCCTGTGCTTAGAACGGGAATTGTCGGCTGCTGACCCCATGGCCAAGGGGCCACTGCCCTGGAAGACGCCCTCTGCCTGGAGACCTGGCCCATTCTGACCCACACCAGCAAGGCCTCCCCCCCCCCACCTCTGGATCAGGAAGAGCTGCCAGGCCAGTGAGAAAGCCTCTGAACAACGATCAGCCCAGGTGAGACCCACCTGAGCTCCCACAAAGGCTTCTAGATCAGGTTTGCTCACTGACTGCGCACCTTAGAGGCCGGGCCCAGACTCCTCCTCACTGACAAAAGTTGCCTTCAACCATCTCTGACTCACCATCTGCTTTGCAAGGACTCAGGTGTGTGCCAGGGCCAGCAGGGTCTGAACCAGAATGGGATGGGTGACCTCAGAGGAAGGTGAACAATCCTACTTCCATCCCCAGCGTGTACTGGAAGGAACCCAGGTGAGCTGGCCAACTGTGATGGACACCCAGAGGCTGCTGCTCTGGAAGACACCCTTCCTCCTCCCCCCCCCCCCCGGCTGTTTGCAGAGTCAGTGTTCCCTAACTCAGCTCAGCTCCAGACCCTCCCACCATCACCCAGCAGCAGAGATTAGCACCTAGCGCAAACTGAATCCCACACATCTGGGCTTCTGTCTTTGAATACTACTGGGGAGGAGGGAGCAGGAACCAAGACCTAACTTGATATCAGAGCCCCAGCGAAACTCCAGAGCAGCTGAAAACGGCTTGATTGACACTGACTGCTGTACAACTCCATTGTCCTGCTCCTTCTGCTCCAGTCTCGGCTGGACAGCCCCCCTGGCTTGCCTGGAGGCTGCTCTTGCCCTGCCGGACAGCTCATCAATCTTGCTAACACAACAGGGCATCTAGCCAGACGACTCTGGAGTGCTGGGAATAGAACCGTGAGCAACACATGTGGGAGCTCGGGCAGGTACCCACAGGGGCAACGGGCACGTTCTTGAGCGGTCGGGGGAGGTGCAAGAAGCAGCAGGAAAAAAACACACACCAGGGCCTTTCCTGTAATACACCATGCCAGGCTCCGGTGGGGAGCAAGAGAAGAGCCATAAGCCCCAGGGTCTTAACAACCCTCCTGGGCTGGTGTTTGCCACGGCTGGCTTCTTGTCTCCCTGCTCCAAAGAAGGTCCCTCCCTCCAAATGAGCCTCCAGGACATCATCTATTTATTTATATTGCTTCCGAGACATCAATTAATGATGACAAGGCAATTAAAGCAGAACACCAGATAGGAGAACAAGCCCAAGGATGCTTCTCACTCTCACACAAACACACACACACACACCTTTTGGAGGAAATCTATTCTATCTTTCCAATCAGATTTCATTAACACAAACCATCCCAGCAAAATGTAGCAATCAAGCTGCAAGCGGAGGTCAGTAGAATGAGCCTGGACATGACACGCGGCTTGGAGCCGAGAGAGGTTCAGAAATTAATTCTATTTGTCTTCTACAGCAGAGGCGCCAGGAAGGAGGGATTGGGATGTGCCTTGAAAAATTAAGTGACCTTGTTGGGCGATGCAACCGCCACTCGATGCCTATCGTGATAAGGAGGCCCATTGATTGGGCAGCATGGATTCCCCCCTCCCCGCACCAATGCATGGGGAATGACATCACTGTGCGGGGAGCAAGGACACACACGAACACACACCAGGATTCCCCGACTCCATTCATGTTACAGCTAATAGGAACTCAATGACTGAGCCAAGGGGAGGACAGGATGCTGGCTGTAGGCACAAGAGGTGAGCGTGCTCCCATCCGTTGACTGGCCAACTGACTGGCCAATAGAGATGAATCCTCACAACCAAAATGTAAGAAGCTGGCCCTCTATACAACATGATCCTAGGCATATCGACTCAGAAGTAAAGGGAACGCGTGCATTTCTAAACCTATAATCCTATACACACTTTCCTGGGAGTAAGCCCCACTGAACAGGATTGCGCTGTCAATCCATTCCAGGGAGATCAGGGCTGAACCTGCCCAGCTCCTCGCTTGCAACCTCAAAGTCTCTTGACTAACATCCTGTCAGCTGCGTCATCGGAGAAAAGAACAGTCGAGTCTATAACGGATACGTGCTCATTTGTAGAATGCGTGAGCTACTTCTCTACCAATTAATAAGTCATACCAAGAGAAAACAGTTCATTAAGGACACCAAGGGACCCCCTGCAACTTGGCCCGTCCATTAGGGGCTTGTCGGAACTTGCCCTTCACTGGGTTTAAGCCCTTCACCCCCCATCATTGGCCACGAGGGTGGTGACCAGAGAAGGGGGCTTTTCGACAATGCTGCTCCGACTCTGGCCTGCTCTCCCCAAGGCAGCTCACCTGGTGACTCCTTGGAGGAGTTTTAGGCACCAGGGTAAAGAGCTCTCTCATTTGCTCCTATTTTGAGTATTTATGCTATGATTGGACATGGTTTCCATTTCCCTGCTGCTCTGACATCTTTTGCGCGAGTGCGTATTGGCTATTCTTGGTGGTTTTAATTTTTATTTACTTTGCTGTGCAGATGGATTGGGAAGCAGATGAAATTTCTGGGAAAAACAGAACGTCAGTAGGACAAGAAATCTCGCTCAAAACCAGAAGCCCAGACTCACAGCCATATATTATTATTAGAAAGGTTGACCAGCGGTGAAATGAAGTGGAAGCATTTATCCCCACCTCTTGGATGATGTACAGAGCGGGTGCCAGTAAGCCTTGCGTCACACCTTCAGGGGCTTTAAGGGAGTAAGGTGTGCGGCAACAGCACCCTGACCCCTAAAGTGAACCTGCATGATGTGCCCCCTCCCCAGTACTGCTCCCCACCAAATGCTTTCGGCAATCTTCCCTGCTGAGACGGAAAGCAGGCCTCTCTTCTCCATTTGTCACCCACACGGTCCTTTTATTTCTCAATGCACAGCACACAAGTTACGAGTCATGCTTGAGAACAACACCTCCACCTGTCTCGACCGTGGCACATCCTTTGACAGATTGTACAATATCTCCGGCTTGTTCTAAAGTTATTTCAAATCAGAAATGGCCTTATCTCCCTCCCTTTGCTCACTCTCACACTCTATAGGCATAAGATAAACGTCTTGCCACAATCAAAATATTCCAATATGCAGTCAGGATATTTATTCAGGGTGTCCAGCATTTTTTAATAGTGATTTATTCTGCATACTTCCAGTGCTGAAAAGATACTGAAAATGTAACCTTCGAAGGGGGAAGAAAAAAAAAAAGCCAGCTGACAAAACTTCTGAATGCCGCATCCATCACCGTGCTGACATTTGCCAAAGCACCGTCCCAGGAAATAAACACTTTCAAATATTCTCTCTCCCGCATTTTTTCTTCCGATTATACTCCGTCACAATACGGGCCCTATTTTACAAGTTGCCTTTTATGATAAAGATAGGAGCACCTTAATAGAACCGCGTTATCAGCCGCAGCCCGTCCAACTGTTCAAATAAGATACCGTCAACGGGCTGCTTACCTGCCTGACGCGCTCAGCAAGAAAACTTCATGCAAAAGACAAAAGTTCGCGTTTTCCACCCTGACATTTAAACGGGTAGGCTCCTCGAAGCCAGGAACATTCCCAGGGTTCCCGACAAATTTCTCAAGGAGAATTCAGATAACTTCTTCCGACGGCACAATGCAGGCTGGCAAATGTTCGAGCAGAGCAGCCGAATTCACCTTGAAATTTCCAGGCTCTCCGGCAAACATCCCTAAACTTTTCACCTGAACAGGCCATGCCCAACCAGGGCTTGAATTGGGAAGAACACTGTCAAATCAAGGGGGAGGGAGAGTGAACCTGCTTCGACACACCTGACACTTGGGATTATTACATTTCTCCTGTTCCATCCCATTTCCCCAGTTCGCTGTTCTGCGTTTTCCTCTCCTGAATTCCAAATCGAGGAAAAAGGAGAATTTCTAACCCTGATTCCAGAATTGGAGCATGCACAAGCTGACATAACTTCCAGTTCCTCTGTTCATTTGTTCCTCTCTTCCCCCATTGAGCATATATATATATATATATATACACACACACACACACACACACACACACATACATACATACATACACACCTATGAGCATATATACAAACACCAATAAAACAATGTTAAAAAAAAACCTCCAAACCAATGTGATCATAAATAGGATGCATCAACATTCTTTTTATGTAGGGCTTTACTGATGAGCCCTGCACATTGATAAAGCAACACATAAGAAGAATCTGGATGAAACAATTGTATTGTGCAGTCACATCAAGTCTGCTTCTTTGCAATGTTTTAGCAATGCACAAAAGTGCACATGTGCGCTGGCAAAGTCACCACCAAGATACTCTTGATATACCAGTAATTAAGCTTGTGATTATACACAGACTGCTTCCTTACAGTGTTTTATCAATGCACATGTGCATCAGTCACTATTTGGGGGTGGGGCGGGTGGAGGGAAGAAGACACAAAGGAAAAGAAAGCAGCAGTACACGCATAGTGTGTCCTCTACACAATTCAGAGATGTAGGAACAGAATGGGGGAGAATTGCTGATGCGTCAGTTTCACCTTGATAACAAAACCAGGCAATTCAGAAGTCCAAAATCTGGGAAGCAATTTGGAAGAGGAGAATTTTGGTAGCAGCCTGACTCGAGGCAGCGGTCGGCATTTGGCACTGTATGTTGACGCATGCCCAGACAGCTTCCCCTCCGTGTACTTGCATAATAAGCAATGCATATGGAGGGAATGAAATTGGTGATTTAGCACACCCAGCATTTACTGCTGCATTCCTGCTTTCCTTTTTACTTTTGTCAATAATTTGTAAGGCAGGACAGCCTGGTAATTCAATGCAGTGGTGGTTACTGCCATCTGCTATAAAAGGCCTTCTTTTATGACTTTTTTTATTTTTAACGCCGATACCATCACTGCTCAAAAAGGAGAAAAACACAAACACATTCTATAAATAGCAGAGGATATTTTGAAAACCAAAAGCACATGCAGCGCAAGCCTCGTAGGGCAGAAGGTGCCGGCTGCTGACCGCAGCACCTACAAGCTGGAGAGCTTTTCACCACTTGCCATGGCTACAAGTTCACAAGAGGCTGGGACAACGTGCAAAACCGATGATTCTGAAGGGGATGCGATAGGAGAGGGAGTAGTAAAGGCATGCAAGTCAGCATGGTCCCATCTTTACTAGCTGGCAGAAAATTGGTCTAAGCCAAGTCTAGGAGCTGTGACAAACAAGGCCCTGTCACATGTGTGTACCCTCACAAACTTCAAACAGAGAACACACAGAGCAGGGCTCCTCATATTGACAGCGCAATCCTATCCAACTTACACCACCGGTGTAACCAGTGGAGCAGCGCGAACGGGAGGCCCCAGAATGGAAAGGGGATTCAAATCTCCTCCAAAGGGGGATTCAACGCAGATTTAAATCTCCCCTCCAAAGCTTCCCGTCCTGCCCTCCCCTGCTGGTTGCACCGGTGGTGTAAGTTGGATAGGATTGCGCTGTGAGCGTGGTGGGCAGACAGATTCTTATGAGGAGAGATGACCAAAGAAATAGCCTGGCCTGAGGCTATTAAAGTCTTGGCCAATGTCTTGAGAACTGAGCTCAGAAACACACTGGTAACCAATACCAAAAGGTACAAAATATATGCTTGCATGCATGCATGCACTCCAACTAGCACTCATGCATTCAGCATTTTGCACCAGTGGAAGCTTCCAGACACTCTTCAAGGGGAGCCCCACACGAAGCACAGTGTGGAAGTCCAATCTTAGGCAACCAGATCTGCCTTTCTCAGAAAGGGGCATGGTTGGTGCACCAGTCAAAGCTTTGAAAAGGTGATCCTGGCCATGGCGGTCACCTGATCATCCAGGAACAATGATGCTTCTAGGAGCACTCCCAAACCCGTGTACTGGAAACGCAGAGGGAGAAGATGCAAATGAACCAGTGAAACTGAATGCGGTGGCAGCCCTCACATTCTCACGTTCCCAAACTACTGTTAACATCTCTTCTGCAGGAACCCAGCAGGAATGGGACACAGGGCAGAGTGAACGAGGGGAGCAACAAAAGGAAGAAGAGGAGAAATCCACTGTCCACACAGGAGGAGAAAACTTTTGCTACCTCCTTCCCCAAGTGCAATTTGCTCAGGGGAAGCGATGGCGGATCAGAGCCGCTGACTTCAGGGGTGCTCCTGGGAGCTTCCTGCCTTTTCCAGGGCATCCTCAGATCCGTTCGTCCAATCTCTGGCAGCGGAGTACAGATGGGCTGAGTCAGCACAAAAAGCTGACAAAATGATTCATGTCCCCGAGTTGGGCAGATAACCCTTTTCGTAAAAAATTAATTGATGGCAGGGTACTCGATCCCAGAACATCCAAGCTAGACTGTGCTAGTCAGGCACCAACTGCCAGGAAATCCACAGATCTGGCCGGGGGCAAACGCAGAGCCCCCTGCCAGCTTCCATCAAGGGCCTCTGCCACGCTCCAAGGTCACGCCAAGAACGTTCCTTAACCACTTGTGTCATTCCTGGTCTTGGGCTCAGCCTTGTCATTTGGGACGCAACAGTGAAGACAGCAGCTGTCGTGGGGAGGGAAATTCCCCCCCCCTGAAATTTCCTTCACAAATAGCACCTCCTCTTACACCAGAAGTTGATATGTTGTAAGAGGCACTGAAAAATCCAAACTGGTCAAAGAGAACTGGGGCGGGAGGGTGGGGTAAGAGTCTGCAATTCAGGATATGACAAACTGGTCAGGCTACATCAATATCCTGTCTCCAGCACGGCCATGTTGTGATTGGCTAGGCAGAGTTTGAACACACCTCTGACCCCAGCTGGGTCTATGCAGTGACTCCACAAATCTTATTGTGAAAACGACAGTTTGGCATTTGCGGCAATTCAGCATTCTGACATTCACAGCTTTCACTTTATAAACAAACAAAACCCTCAAGTTTCTAGCCCTTATGGTAGCGATTCCTAAACCATGGGGTTTGCTATGGGAAGATGCAGGATGCTGTTGGGGGGGGGGAGAGATGGTGCTGGTCTTGAATCAGTACCTTACCTTCTGTAAAAATGTGCATATGTCTAGCAGCATCTTTTTTTTTTCCACAAATCCCTTCATCCGACACCCTTTTTCTTCTGGAAATCCCCTCCCCAAGCTGCTGTTTGCTGCAATAGCCTCTTTGGGGGAAAAGAGCAGCTGGGGGGGGGAAGGTTATCCCCTCTCCCCATGTGGTGCAGTCCCAATTTAGACCAGAGCCCTTGCAGCTGGTTTTGGGGCACCACCTAGGCAGGTTGCAGTACTGTACTAGTCAATCTGAGCAGTCAGCCAGCTGACCCCCAAGTGCCAACCTTTGGCCTCCAGATCTGCTGCTTAATCTGAGCATTTCTGGTGCAAGGGCACTGCCTAAACACCTCCTTCCTTTCCCCAATTGCTGCCTTGGATCCAGGAACACACACACACACACACACACACACACACACACACACACACACACACACACACACACACACACACACCCTTTTTTGGCGCTCTGGACCTTGTCCCCTTTGGAGCAACCCCCCCCCCATCTTTCTGGCCCATGTGGGCCAAGAGCCAGCTTCCCTGGGATCTCCCGACTCTTGCTTAGGCCTGGCAAAAGGATTTAGTTTTCACCATCTCAGCATTTGGGTGACCTTTGAGCTCAACTGAGTTCCTTGAACCCTTTAACTGAGGGAAAATGTAGATTTTTTTTAACAGACATATACAATATTTAAAGCTCTCAAGCAGCCAGCTTTTCAAAACAGCTTGAGAACTTTTTTTTTAATCATAAATCAGCAACATCACGATCCCAGGCCTTATCAAAATGTCAAAATCCATTTCGCTGTTAAGCTTTGCACCAGACCGGCGGGGAGGAGCCGCTGTTTACGACGAAATATATATTGAGAGAGTTCTGCAGAAACTCAAAGATGTTGCGTAAAAGCCCTCGCCCACTGAGAAAAAGCAGAGAAGAGTTTGGAAGCCGAGAGCTTCTTCTCCCGAGATGATGGTGATTCCTACAAGGATCCTGTATTACCTGTCAGCACAACCTTATACATGTTCACTCCGCAGTGTGCCCCATTCTGTTCAATGGGGTCAGTGTGCCCAGGATTGCAGCCTGAACTTCACTGCTCACCTTGTGGGCTTCCAGAGCTTTTCACCTGGGGACACAGCCAGGACCACCTTCCCGCCACATGTCCCTCTGCACACACTCCATTTTACACCTGCCTAGTGAAGCAAGGCTAAGGGGGCCGTAGTGGCTTAGTGGTTCAGACACTGAACTGCAGACCGGAAGGTCGGTAGGACAGCAGTTTGAGACCCGAGTGCCGCATGACAGAGTGAGCTCCCGTCTCCTGTCCCAGCTCCTGCCAACCTAGCAGTTCGAAAGCAAGAAATTGCAAGTAGATAAATAGGTACCGCTGCAGTGGGAAGGTAACAGCGTTCCATCAGTCATGCTGACCACATGACCGCAGAAGCGTCTTCGGACAGCGCTGGCTCTACAGCATTAGCAACGGAGATGAGTACCGCACCCTAGAGTCGGACACGACTGGCTTTCAAGCAGGGGATACCTTTACCTAGTGAAGCAAGGAAAGCATCCACTAGTAGCGGGGCTGTTTCAAGGGGGCCTTGACACTCTGGAACTCCCTCCACCCGGAGGTCCACGTGGCCCCCACCCTGTCCTCCTCCTGGAAGGTTGTGAAGCTTTGGCTCTTCCACGAAGCTCTTCGTGGCTCTTCCACGAAGCATCTGCTCCGAGAAGAGCGACAAAGCTGACTGCCAGACAGTGCACTTCTTCATTGCTTAATTATTCCTGCACTGTCAGATTTCTTTGAGGGGGTTTTGTTTTTACTAATTGCTTTATTCTTAGTAGTATATTTGTTTTATTTTAGTACTGTAAGTCACTTGGTGCCATAATTTATAGAAAAACACAGAGTATAATGTTGTCATTAATAAATATAGACCGCCACAGACAGAGCAGATTCTTTAGCAATGTGTAAGGGGGGGAGGGGGGGCAGCAGTTTTTGGCTTGCTTACAATGTGCGTCACTGCCCTGACTTTTATTGGTTTCCATTTAGAAATCAACTCCTCCTCCTGAACAAGAGGGGCTCTTCAGGGCTCCCCATACAGCTCAGTTGGTTCTACTCTGGAGGGTGCTGGAAAGAAGCGAGATCTTGTACCCACCTAACTCCCTGTCTACCTCATGCTGTTCTTGGTCAAACCTCCTCCAGCTCTAGCCGAGATCACTGCTGTCCTTGCTCACTCACCAGCAGCAGCCCTCTCCCGTTGACCTCCAGACCTTGGCCCCAACTGGCCAGAAACTGGCTTCCTTTTTCACATGCTTCAAGACACTCTGGAAAGGACAGAGACGCAGCCTCCCAGCCACTCCTGGTCCCCAGTTTGGAGCACTGTGCTCCTCCCCTCCTGAGGTTCTGGGGGTTCATCTTCCCAGCAGTCCTCCGATGGTGCCTGGCCATTTCCCTCACCTCTGCAGTCACAAAACCACCCATACAACATAAATACAAAATGGATCATTATGAAACTTTAAAATGACCACAAAGCAACTTGTGTGTGTGTGTGTGTGTGTGTGTGTGTGCGCACGCACACACACACCATCCTAAAATTTCCTTTGTCCTTGTGTGCGATTTCTCTGCACCTTGTTTACTTGTCCCTTCTACTCAGGCAGGATGCAATGCTTTTGTTTAAAAATATGGCCAGAAAAGGCCATCTTAAGCAATGTGCGGATCCAATTCCAGCTCGACAGAGATGTAATCACAGCGCTTCCAAGATATCTGCAGAAATGGCAACGAGCAGAGAGGGAGAGAGAGAGAGAGAGAGAGAAAGCTCCTGGCATACAATCTCCGCCATCTCCCGGAGAGCGCCAAGCTTATCTTGAGGTCACAGCTAATTATGGAGCCTAATTTTTTTTCTTCTTCTCACTCCAAACTGAATCATAACACTCTTAAGATCGAATACATTTATTATGGTGACTCTCAACCAGAGAGTATTAAAAACTTGTGAAAGTGACTTTGCAAACTGCCACACAGTCACCAACCTAATGAAGCAGGACCTCTAAGTAACTGAGAAATAATTCCTATATTATGAAGACAGCAACCAAGAGCACAAGGAGAGACTGGGTGGGAAGGAGGGAGGGGGCCCACCAGCCACAATACGTAGAATTTTGAATTTAACCCACATACCCCAAGTAACACACCACCATACTTTTTGCAAAAGGTGTCAAGATTCAACTCCAATCCTTCATAGTATTGCTCATGAGGAAGACCACCTCTGGCGCCACTCTGCTGCTGTGTACCACCGGAAGTGACTGGCAATGACATCATCGCCAGTTACTTTCGGGTTTTCAGAGGCCAGAAAATGCAGGTAAGAGGCTCTGGGTGAATGGGAGGGCCCTTCTTAGCATTCCTGAGAGGTTTGGCCAAAGGCAGGAGCCTCTCGGGAGCAAAACCACAGCGCTGAAAGTGCCGCATTGGAGTAGGATTCCAGCGGTCCAAGTACCACCAGCAGTTGGCTGAAGTACCACTGGTGGTACGAGTACCACTGGTTGAGAACCCCTGGACTACACCATTGCAAGGAACTCCTTTGGTTACGTAAAATGACCTCACCGGTATTGGTGGCAACTTCGTGCTTACAAACCTAACTGGTATGGAGAAAAAAAAAATATGCAATTGCGTATTTTATCCCTTGATGCCTGACCACTCCAAGACATTTGAGGTGGCTTTCAAATATTAAAGCCTTAACATCCCTTCATCATCTAAAACCAACAACCGAACCAAGGCTGCAGCAAACCACCATCAAAATCAGTTGCAAGGAGGGACAGAACAGCCCTGGAACATCTGTTAAAGAGAACATGGACCAGGACATGCCACCACTGGCAAACCCCTCCAAAGCTGGGGGAGTACCACTGAGACAGAGCACGCTCCTCATCTTAGGCTGGGTCTACAGTGGGGAGGGGGGGTTGTAAAGAAAGCTGAGCTGGTGGGACACCTGCATCATCTCAGAGTGCAGGGACAAGATCCTGCCTTTGAAAACTCTCCTCCTACGTAAACTTTCCCTGCATGGAGCGGGGGGAGGGAAGGACAGCAGGAGAAAGCTATCTGGCCCAGCCCATCCTCCATGTGTTAGCTTGCTACACGCACAGAGTTTCTTTTCAGGTAGAGGAGACTTTTACAGTGGCTCCTCCCTTTCCCGGTCTTCTGTGGGACAGTCCACATTCTACCACCTTGTGCTGCTGCACGTGTAGACCCGGCTCTGCCTCCCTCAGTGAGGGATCAGTCTTGCTCAGATCACCTGATCCTGGGAGAGGGCTCAAGCACAGGGCAGCTGTTTTCATGCAAGCCAGCTGTCAATGTGACCCAGCTCACCAACCCTCTTCCACAAATGGCCAGGAAGGCGTTGCAATGCGAGAACGTTCCACAGAACACGCTGACGGTCTTGAGGGAGCCTTCCGGAGCCCAGTTCCACAAATTAAGTGCAGCTGCTGAGCTGCTCCGGCTACCGACACCCACTCAGCTCCACTCTTCTGCCCCCAAGTTAAAAGCAAAGACTTGGGTGTCACTTTAAGTCCTGGGAGGAAGAAGAAGTGACACAAGTGATTCAGCACCACCTCACCAGGGCAGTTGCCGATATCCAGCGAACCAAAACCTCCTCTGCACAGAGGCCCTCGGCAGATAACCGGCCCAGCAATTACTGCCTCCTTCATAGCGGCTTTCAAAACCTGTCTTACGGTAAATGTTTCGACGGTAGCAATCTTCAAACGGTAAACAAACCCAGCAATTGAGGCAGATCGGTTTGATGAGCTGAACTTGTACATGCAGAAGGAATCTGCATTCCACATTCAGCCAGCCTGCGGTGCCGCCGTGCTGGGCAAATTGACCCGGAAATGAGTGTCCATTGCTAATGCAGAAGCAACGTTGCAGACTCAAATGATGTCCTGGCAAAGGGCATGTTACAGTCACCTGGGAGGGGGGAAGTACTGCTGTTGACACACTCACCAGGCAAAACATTTTATGACAATCTGTAGGTGCATCAGAGCCACTAAAGGAACCTGCCAGGGCCGAGACACACACTGGGGAAACACAGGCAGCCACCACAAGTGACACTCGTGGCCAGCTCTCCTCCCCCAGAATGGGTGGTTAAATGCACTGGCTTCTGGCCTTGCTGTGCCACATTCCTATCCATGCTTCATATCACTAGCTGGCGGCAACACGCAGCACAGCAATATCGACAGACAGTTTTAGTACATGCCTTGGAGAAAGCAAGAGAGAACTCAACATGGGGGTGTATTTTCAGTAGCAGCTCCATACTTAGGCATGGGGGGGCATTCACAGAGAAGGTCCCAGGTCCAGCCCCTGGCAGCATCTCCACCCGAAGAGTTCTCAAGCTATATGGCTGGGAAAGGCTTTTGCTGCTGTCTCCAGCTGCAGGAGATGGAGGAGCCTTGCTCCACCTAGCCTGGGGCGAGACGCCTCCATACATTCAGTGCTAGGAGAGTGTCAGGCCAGGCCTGCAGGTGCCTGTACCCAGACCCAGAATGGTGCATTGTCCAGTTCCCTGGGTCGGTTTTCAGACCGGACCCGTGACCCGGAAGTAGAAACTGACCAAGCAGGACAGACAGAAGTGGGAGACATCTGGGAATTCTAAGGGGCATTAGAGAAGACCGAGAACATTTCCTGGCATGTACCACTAGGCCAGCCTTCCATTCTGCAAGCAAGGCACTAGACTGACTCTGCTTCCAACTGTGCCCCAGAGCCTTTCCATCTCTCACCTGCTGGATGCATCCAGACACCCATTTGCAGCCTCGTTCTCCTGCAATCACCCACCTGGGCAGCTGGCTAATGACACGGCGAGCGGCAGCCGTCGCTTGCAGCACAGCCGATTCAGGGCACGTGACGCCGCTTCTCAAAAGGCCCAGCTGCAGCGAGTGCTGAAAAGGAGCCCAGTTAATCGCCCACTCCCCACGAGCGCCTTCTCAATGCCAGCCACCTGAGCGACACACGGAACCCGTTTTGTCATTCACGTCTCTCTCACGTCTCTCTTCAGCTTGGCGCTGCCGGGGCGAGTTAGCGACGCTGGTCCTGTTTGTTCTCTCAGTGATAATTCTATGAATTTTCCTGGGGAACCGGCAACAAGGGATGCCGGCTTTTTTGCTGGTGCTTTCTGTCAAAATAACGTAATTGAGTTTGAAAAGAACCCAGATGGTCCCCACATCAAGTGAGCTGGTCTATCACACAGGCAGAGCGCCGGAGATGGGAGCCTGCTTCAAATCCCTTCCGCAGTAACCAGCATCAAGGATGTTCTCTTGGGGTTAGTGTGTAGCACAGGAGAGAAAGCAATATTGGCACATCTCAGATCCAATACACACATGCACAGTGCCTTACAAGCTGTAGCTGGACTGCACCAATGAACCAGGGGGAGACCCCAAAAGGCAGGGCTCAACGTTCAGAACCTAAGAGGAACTTGGCTGCTGGATTAGACCAAAGTGGGCCCACCTAGCCCAGCTTCCTGCTTCCACCACAGTGGCCCAATCCGATGCCCCTGGGAAGACTGCAAGCAGGGCGGGAGGACAGCAGGCCCTGAGCCCCAGCACCCAGCAGAGTCAGGCTGCCCCTGTACATGGGGGCTCAATTTAGCCATCAAGGGTAAGATAAGTTGAAAGTCCAACCCCTACGAGAACTGCCTTGCTGGATTCTCTCCAGCAACTGGGGTCCTCTGGGAAGAGCACAGGCGGGGGGGATCTATCCCCCCCCCCGCAACTAGTGGTTTGGATTCTGGAGGATGAAATGCATTCCTAGCTATACAAACACACTCTTAAAACAAGGCCCACAAACATCCTTTTGCCTTACAAGCCAAGCATCCATCTGTCTCCCAATACACAACACTCACTCCAAACACCAACACCACCCCCATGCTCCAAACTAACAAACATGTGCAAACAATCTCCAAAGCACTCTCCCAACACACACACAGCCCAGCAACTTGTGATTCGTGTTTTTTTCCCCAGTGAAAATGTACTAAAATGCCTCTGAGCACATGAAGAGTGCCATTCCCTTTCCACGGAGGAAGTGCATCCTGCCCCTCCCCAAACAGCATTAAGAAGGGATGTCATCCTGATCCACCCCAAACTCTCCTCCGGCAGCTCTTTGCAATCAAAACGCCGCTTTCCTCTCCCCTAACCCTCCGACTCTCTTGCCATGGGCAGAGTCTCCTCCAGACACAGGGCTTCCTTTGTCCAACACAGTCCATCAAGAATCTGCTTCTCATCACCAGGGACAAAAATAGGCCAGTGGGCCCAAGCTTTCCCTCCCCAAATGAAGACCCCTCCAGGGTTTTGTGCCAGGCGCCCAGCCCTTCAAAGTCACTCAGTTCTTGGGAGCCCTGAGAAGACAATGCAGAGGGAGTCAATACACTGTCCGGGGGGGGGGGGTGTTCTTCCTTTCTGGGACGGAGAACTTTGCTTTCATCTCATACAGCAACCCAGAGAAGCAATCTGTGGAACTCCTTGCCACAGGATGTGGTGACGGCACCAGGACTAGATGCCTTTAAAAGGGGGTTGGATAGATTCATGGAGGAAAAGACCTTCACAGGTTACAAGCCATAAGCAACCTCCTGGTTTTAGAAGTAGGTTTTCTCTGTGCCAGGTGCAAGGGAGAGACAACAGCAAACACATTATTTTGTTGGCTGTATGCTCTCGGAGGCATCTGGTGGGGCCACTGTGAGATACAGGAAGCTGGACTAGATGGGCTTTTGGCCTGATCCAGCAAGGCTCTTCTTATGTCCTTAGAAGCTTGGGTTATCTCATCCACGAAAAAATCCTGCTCCTCAGTTAAACCTCACTTTCCACAAAGGCATCTGGTCCACTTGCTTGGCTTGTGTGCATTTTCCCTGGCGTGTACATTTGGAATGGACGCGAGGAAGGGGCAATGAGGATGGCCTGCAACAGCAGTGCTTTTCCAGCACTAAGCAAGAAAATGACTCGCACATCCTGGAAGCATGAAATGACACGGGGAGGGGGGTCACCACAGAGGGCGAGAAAAACTTTCTCCCCGTGTCTGAGGAAATGAGTTTGCGCTTCCTCTTCACTGAACCCCAGGCAGCAGTTTCCACGGCTCTGCAGGGGACCCATGCCCTGAGAAACAAGCCCGTTCCAGTCTGCATCAGCCTCCCCCTGCTTCGGTTCTACGTCTGGGTCAGTCCAGGGCAAGACAGAAGCTTGGGAGCTGGCGGAGATATTTTTATCTGGATGGCACACACCACTCAAGAGGTGTCCCACTTGAATGGTTTTCACTCCCCCTGAAAGGGATATTTTGGGCTTCTTTCTTACAGCGGCTGGATTCATACTGTGCACCTTTTCAGGCTTCTGGGGCTTATTCCGAGCCAGCTGCTGGAGCAGTGCTGGCCAGCCCGATGGTAATCTCTTTGCAGCATGCCGTGGAGGTGGAAAATGCCTGCTCTGAAGACAGCCAATTACAAGGAGAAAAGGGACCGCTCATTGGGAAGCTGCATACAGCCACACAAAAAGCAGGGTGTGTGTGGTGGTGGTGGTGGTGGTGGTGGTGGTGGTGTTTTGATTGTGTGCTCAAGTTCCCTGGAAGCATCTTCAGGAGGAAGATTGGAGGGTTCCATTTCCAAAAACCAAACAGGGATGCCAGGGCACTCTGTGCTTCCGCCAGGAGCTTCTGTTTGGAGCGCAAGCAACTAAATGGCCAGCGATCGGAAGGCCGCTCTAAGAGGTCAGCGCCCTGGTTTATAGTGGGCTGAAATCTGTCCGCCTCAAAGAGCTACGCTGATGAAGTGTACTTTGCACCACGCTGACTCCCCAGAAACACGACCAGCCACACCGTGGAAAAAGAACAAAAGCCCCTGATCAAGTCGGTGGAAAGTTGGCCGTTCCTCCCACGTCTCTGCAGGTCTCCTTCCCACCCTTTCCATTCCCTCCTGAAAACCCAAAGCACAACCCTTTCCTTTGCACCTGGATGAGAGGGCAGGACCCCAATTCTACCTTTCGGGGGAACGAGTCCAATTTAAGAGACTTGCGGTAAATAGCTCAATTTCTATTTAACGGCTTACACCTTCTGCATATTGAATGCAGAAGATGACTTAACAAAAGGAGAGAAAGGACTTGAAGGGCCAATACACACACACAAACACACTCAAATGCAATTCTCTGACCTCAATTTTGAAGCGATGCAGAACTGCTGCGTCACAGGCACCGCATGAGCAGTTAATCCCTGCTAGGACTGGCACAAGGCCTGTCCACACATGCTCAGTCAAAGTGGAAGATGCAAAGAACCCCACTAATAACTTTTAAGCACTATGGCTCTGCCGTGGGAGCTGCTTCCCTGTGGGTCTCTCTGCCACGGTGTGGCTATAACATTTAGGAGGAGGCCCACAACCTCATGAGTGAAGACAATCACATGGGCCATTTGCACAAAACCAGTGCCCCTAATCCCAACCAGGCACAACGTCCTGGTGCTTGATATGCAATGGAACGTTAAAACACATGCCAGTCGCCTCTTGATGCTGAAGCCATAGAGCGATACGGACGCCTGCAGGAACCAGCCCCAAATCAAGAGTCTGCTTCAGGCCCTGGCCAATGCCCTTGAAGACTGCCCTTGAAGACTGCTCAAAGGCTCAAGCCGATGCAGAATGCTGAACCCATTTCCTGACAGCGGCAGCGATGGATTTGTATTTATTAATTGATTTTAAGCCATTTGTCATCCCATTCCTAAGAGCATCTTAGAGAAATGGGCACATAGAGGGTCCTAGAATCCCCCCCCAGAACAGTCCCAACAGCTCTTCTCCAGCTCAAGACTGGAGAACAATTCCTTCTACTCTTTGCAGTTGCAGCAAAGACAGGGATGCAGGTCCTCTTTCTCCCTCCCCCTGGAACGCTGCTGCTGAAGCTCCCCAGGAACTGTGGATGCTGGGAAATGTAGTTTCCCCACAGGTCAAGGCACATTTCCCATGGGGGAAGCTGCCCTAGCACTGTACCAAGAGAGAACCTCCCTGGCACCATCGCCGCAGCCGCACACATGATTCAGACCCTGTAGTGGGATCCAAACTGAGTTCAGATTAAATAGAAGGACTTTCCAATATATTTAGAAAATTACTCAGCTTCTTATTGAGCCCCAATCCAAACTGAACTGAGGTGGTGATGGGGGGGGAGGGGAATTGCCTGTTGCTAGACAGAGGCTGAGCTGCTGGAAACGTATTGCCTCTTCCGCTCAGGCACCCCACAGAGGGAGCAGCTATCAAGAAGGCCCTTCTCTTTCTGGCCACCTGACCATCTTCAGAACTCGGGACATACATCAGAGAAGATCTTAGATCATCAGAGAAGGCCCTTTTGCGGGTGCCGTCGCCCAGGGAGGTGCGAGGGGCGGCGGCCAGAAACAGGGCCTTCTCAGTAGTGGCACCAACCTTATGGAATTCCCTCCCCTTTGATTTATGAACTGCTCCCTCCTTGGACACTTTCCGGCGAGGCCTAAAAAACCTTCTTGTTCCAAGAAGCCTTCTGAGCCCCTGCCTTTTTTAACATCTTGCTGGTACAGGTGGGGGTGCTGCTGTTTTTATGCTCCTGTTTTGACTGTCGCCATGATCTTTTTAATCGATTTTTAGATATTGTTTTTATTAATTTTCATTAATTGTTTTTTACTGTTTTAAAATGTGATATGTTTTATACTGTATTTTTTGTATGGTTTTTTTTCTGTTGTAAGCCGCCTTGGGTCCCTTTGGGGAGAAAGGCGGGATAAAAATACTGTAAATAAATAAATAAAAATAAATACAGAGAATGGCCTCAGCCAGCGATCTCGGAGTCTGCAGGGGCAGTTACCATCGCAGGAGGTCCTTCCAGTATCTCCTGCCCAGATCATCTCAGGCTTCAAAAATCACATCTAGCACTTTGAATTGTTCGCCTGCAGACTAACGAGAAGCCAGCGCTGTTCTTTCAGAACTTTTAATTCTCCGGCTTAAAGTGGCTCATTAGCTTTGCTGGGTACCCTTGTGAATCCAGCAAGACAGAAAAATAGCACACAGTTCTTTTCTATCCCCATCTTCCAAAACGTTCATTATAACATAGGCGCCGCTACTGCCTCCCGCTTAGCCATCACTTTCTGAGTTAAAGAATCCCAAACCTTTTTAGCTTCTCCGCCAGTAATTTTTTTCCCCATACTCAGCAGCAAGTTAAAAAAACACAGTAACCTTCCTCAGCAGTTGAGCCATCACACAACGTGGCAAAAGGGATCATTAAATAACACTGAGAAACAACTACTTAAGGGAGATGAAACTGTTCTTCTCTGCTGACTGGCTTGGCTTCATCTAGACTAGTTTTTGCCACACACGCCGTACCCGACTTCCCAGGCTAATAGGAGAAGGCAGAGGCTCAAAACCAAAGACATTTCTTAACTTCTTCCAACATAAAGCCTGCCTAACTCCCCATGGGCTCGGGGCTTCTACGAGTCTATGGCGTGGCCAGTCTTGGAATACTGTGCGCATCCTGGTCCCTCCATCTCAAAAACGGTATTGCAGGGCTGGAAAAGGTGCTGAAGAGGGCAGTCAACAGGATTGGGGGGAAACTGATGGGCAGGAAATGCAGGACAGACAAAATAAATGTCTTCTTAACACGGCACAGAATTAATTTCTGGAATCAGTGGGCACGAGGTGCCGCATTGGCCATTAACAGAGATGGTTTTAAAAGGGGACCGGCAAGTCACAAAAACTGCCCGTTCCATTAGGGAGGCTGCCACGGATTACTGATAGCAAGGAGCAAAAGTGGGGAAGGGGTCTTGCCTTCATCTGCTGCTTGTGGGGGTTCGGGTTGTGTTTGGACAACTCTCCTAGGGGAGAGAATCCCAGGCAGGGCTGATGGAAACCATCCAACTGAGACCTAATAGGCCTCCAGTCACTACCAAAGCTGAGCCTCCCCCCCCCCACCCCCAGAATACAGCCACTGCCTCCTTCAATGCTTCCCTCTCCTCCTCCCACACCATCCCATTCCTTTTTTTAAAAAATGAAGGGGAAAGGCGATCGTTCCTTTCCGTGCTCTATTAAACAGTCTCTTAATGACTGTCCTGCTCGTGTTGAATTAAATTCTTTGTTAGACAATGTCCTGATACATTTTTCCATAAATATAGTCAATTAACTTGTTGGCAGACCAGTGAAACTTTTATTAAAAGCAACACTGAACAGAGCCGGAGGTCTTGGCAAGACTGCAATATATGGGTGGAGGGGGAATCTATAAACACAGATTACGTGTGGCAGAGGGACAGAAAGAGTCCTTCACCTCAGAGAATCTTGTCTTTTGTGGTGGAGATGATCTGTTGGCAAAATAGGAGAGGGGGAACCTTTGACCCAAACGAGGACCTGGTTCATGGACAGATGGAAGAAAGGAAGGGAGTTGCACCAGCCAACGCTCTCGCCCATCTGCATCGCAAATCTGAATTAGTTTGAAATGAATCCGACTCCCATAATCTACCCACCCACATGTTCCCCAAAGAACCATGGGAGCTGCAGGTGTATCAGGGATTCCTGGGTATTGATCACTCTCCCAAAACCATATCCAAAAGGAGAGAACTGAAGCCTATGAAAACATGTGCTGAAACGAACTGGTTCATCCTTAAGGGGCTACAAGGCTCTTGGTTGTCTTTGCTGCCAACAGACCAAAATGGCTCTCCCAGGGGAGCTGTCCCGGGACCTTTCAACTGGAAATCATGACAGCTAAAACAGGTTTGAAAATGGTTTAGCATTTGTAATGTAAATGTGCCCTCTGTATCTAGTGATAGTTGTGGGACTTGATGTGGATTCAATTCTACCATCTGAGTATCCTGCAATGCAGCCCTCCAAGGATTGTGCCACTTCAGAACACACTTCTTGAATGCCTCTCTCAACACCCCTGCATGTAGAAAACTAGCATGCCAGGATGAAAGGCTGGGCTAGATCACGAGAATGTCCCTACTTGTTACAGCTTTAAAATATGAGGAGGGAGGTTCGCTTGTGATAACAACAGTGGATACAGTATTCTTGATCAAACTCCCTAAGGTCTCCAGTTGCCAGAAAAACTGAGGATCCAATCCAACCCACTGGCCACCCATGTGCTAAAAGACGGGTGTTTACAAGGCTCAAATGAACATAGCTGGTTGGATGCAAATCCAGAGGTCAGGAAGACTGAATATCTTCCAGAGAAGGCAGAATCCTGCCCGCACATCAGAAGTGTGTGGAATCCTCTCTCTCTCCCCGTCTCCACAGGAAGGAAGAACGCCCTGCTACAAATCAGCCCACAACACGCAAGGCTGGCGTTCTACCGTCTCTGCTTGCCCCCGACATTGATGCATTGGCCCGTCACTTGTATTTACAGTGGGATTTAAAATATACAACCTCATTTCCCTTGTAAACACACCGTCCTCCTGCCATCTGTATCACTCAGTGTCACCGTCCCTGCTGGGATACAGCGGCAATGACAGCGGACCAGGCAATGCCACCCTGCTCCCTGCCATTGCTCCTCCAAGCCAGCAAAAAACCAAGGTGGAGGGAGCCAGGAGTCACGTACGGCGCTGAAAGGAGCAGCTGGGTTTTTAAAGAGAATCTTCTCCAACTCAGGGTTCCCACGGTCAGAAGCTGGAAGCCAAAAGGTCAGGCTTCAGTGCTCTGTTGAAAAGGTCAAGGACTCTTACGCCAATCCTGGCCAATCCAGAGGCTTCCTACTGCCTGCCAGTCACAGGGGGAGGATGTTCTGCACTTCTATCCCCTTTTGCACTCAAAGAGGGCTCTAGGACCCTGAAGAAAATGCCCAGCCACTTGAAGCTGACATTCCATCTGGCCCAAAGACCACAACAACATTATGGCTTCTTCCACTAGGAACAGAGCGTTTGCTTTGTTTTTCAAACAGAAAGGGGAAGGTGGCACAAAAGGCACCACAGTCTATAGAAACTATCACAACTGTGCACAGGTTTTGCTTTCAAAGCCTCCAAGGATACCTGTGAGCAGAGAGGTAAAAGAAAGGTGCAGACACAGCAAGGGGAGCCAGGCCTTCTTTGCACTGCCTTCACAGCTCCGAAGAAGAGTTTTGTCACCTCCAGCCTGAGCCTCCTTCCAGCTCCCAAGGCCACACAGCGCAATCCTATCCAACTTACACCACCGGTGTAACCAGCAGTGCAGCAAGAATGGGAGTCCCCAGAACGGAAAGGGGATTTAAATCCCCTCCAAAGGGGTATTCAAAGGGAATTTGAATCCCCCTTCCGTTCTGGGGCCTCCTCGCTACACCGGTGGTATAAGATGAATAGGATTGAGCTAACAACCTTCTCTGCGGATCCTCTCCAGCCCACAAGCGCCATTGGGGGTCCTGCATGATTAAGATCACTGTGCCCCAAAGACAGGATCCGACACTTCACAATGCTGCCCCTCTTTCCCACAAATCCCACGTCCATGCAAGGGGAGACGGGAGAGCCAGTCCTGCCCTTCATGTCAGCCCACCCACCGATCCTTCTGCTGGAACGCACAGAAGGAGCCCACAGACCTTCCTCGTGCTCAGAAACCCCAACCGCACAGGGCTTGTGGCTGCAGCGCCCTTGCAGTGCGTTGTTCCACCCAATGCACAGAGGTTGGAGAGGAGCAGCAGGCACACCAGCGGTGGCGCGCAGGGCCTGATCCTGCTCCTCTCCCCAGATATTCAGCAGCCGCATGGAAGGGGGAAACAAGCAAACAGGTCTAGTGTCAAAGCACTGACAACATGGTTTATGCCGTTACACAAAAACAGAAACTATCTTGAAAACTGGCCCATTTGGGCACCCCTCCTATGACAGGGTGATGTTGCCAGTGACAGTAGTTGGCAACTATTTCAGGAACTGCAAAAGGAAACAGGAAGAAACACACAAACACACATCCAAAGAAAATCTCATCCGTCAAAACACATAATCGGCTCCCACACAGCCAAGGCGATGTTTATGGCGTAAGCAAATACCAATCAGGCACGATAAGGAGGAGATTTGTGCCTTTTTGTTCATCTTGACTAACAGATAATCCAACCACCTGAGAGCATGAATTGTTCTACAGTCAGAAGAACATCCCATCATCGGCAGCATCGCTCAGGGGCCCGGAAGAGCACAAAGTATCTCCCTGGCAAGACTAGGAGTGAGCCGGTTATCTGAAATCCAACAGGCAGGCGTCAAAGCAGCAGGAAGCTTGCTGCTGCTGGAGCCGGCCAGGACTTAAAGGACAGCTTCTTCTCTTGTTCGCATCACAAAGAAGCAAAACCTGACAACCCAAATATCATATTAAGACCACTAACTGCAGCTCCAGCCACTGGCCTGCAACTGAACTGTGGCTGGAACAATAGAGGAGGGCCAATTGTGGAGGGAAAGAGAGGGGCGGTCACTCGATTTGAAGCCATTTTCAGTCTCATCAACTCTCATGGCTTAGAATGCTCAAAAAGGCTCCCAAGGAGAGGGGACTTAAGATGCCTGGAGAATGGCAAGAGCCCTGTTAGCACATCCCATCCGAGATGGGAGAGGGGGGCTTAGTGTGCGAGAGATGGTGCCTGTTTGCACTCTCTCTCCCCCCTTCTTTCCTCCTTTCCCCTTAAAGGCAACTCAAATATTAATCTGTAGTCTAAATGCAAAGCCATAAGTCAGTTGCTGGCAGCTCATGGGCCAAACATGGCTGATGAAGGGCACGAAACAAGGTCAGCACTGGGGCTCCTACCTGCACACTTTCCTCTCGTCTGTGGGGAGAGAGAAGGGAATGCATGGACCTGTGGTCAGTCTGGTTTCCAGGGTGTCAAAATGCAGGGAATGAGGTTCGATTGCTAGGCAGGCAGCAATCCATTTCCCCCCCTGGTGTCAAACTCTCCGGTTGTTGTAGGGCAAGGAAGGAGGCGTTCCTCCTGAAAAACCATTCATGTCCCAGTAGAGACTGGCACATCACACAGAAGGCTGTTAAATGGGGAGAAGACTGGCCTGGTACCACAATCTCACTCTTTGCCAACTAGAAGTGCAAAGCAAACCAATCGACAAAGCTCACCCTGGAGAGGCCACACCAGGCAGCTCATCATCAACCAGCCATTTATGGAAAGGAGATAAACCGGGCCTTAGAGGGATCATCAGCTCTGCCTGCACGGCGGGGCGAGAAAATTATTACCATTTCAGAGCACAGAAAAATTGAGGTGAAGAGACAATGACTTTGCAAGGATAACAAACGACAGCCGCTTCTCGAGTTATAACCAAGTATAAACCCCTCGTTTTAAGAACGAAGAACTGCACAGGAAATGTTCCCAACGCTGGGAGACGGAGGGCATCCCAGGTGTATACGAAGACACACTTGGCTGGAGAAAAAAACCAGGCAGGATTGAGACTGACTCGAGGTGCCCCTTCTGCACTGGAATGGGGTTTGCAAGGGGAACAGAGGGTCTGGTCTACCCAGTTCCCTAATGCTCCTTTCTGCCCTTGGAAGGGATGGGCAGATGTTGAAGTACACAGAACACCTTAAAAAGGTAAAGGTATCCCCTGCTCAAAAGCCAGTCGTGTCCGACTCTAGGGTGCAGTGCTCATCTCCATGTCCGAAGATGCTTCTGTGGTCATGTGGCCGGCATGACCAACGGAACGCTGTTACCTTCCCGTCACAGCGGTACCTATTTATCTACTTGCAATTTCTTGTTTTCGAACTGCTAGGTTGGCAGGAGCTGGGACAGGAGCTCACTTCCATCATGAGGCACTCAGGTCTCGAACTGCTGTCCTACCGACCTTCCAGTCTGCAGTTCAGTGTCTTAACCACTAAGCCACTGCGGCCCTACAGAACACCTTACAAAGTAACAAATTATCCACAGCACTGGCTAGTTTAAGGAGAAACTACCTTGCTGGAATTGCCAGTAATGGCTAGACCTGAGCTTTTCTGGCTGAACAGGGCTTCACGTCCAAACAAACTTCAACTGCCCAAAGCTAGCCCTACTGTCCTGCCATTTCCCTGTCCATCTCAGCCAGAGGCGGATTAAAGATTCAGTCCAACGACTTCCGAGACCAGCCGAGGTCGTCACTCGCATCCCGGCCTTGTCACTCACGTATGCGGACATCAGAATACAGCCTCTCCTTCACTTACGTTGGAGATAGTCACTGACATTCAGGTTCCGTCTCTGTAACATTTGCACTGCTGTTGGAAGGTTAATTAAAATGTGGAAATGTCACAAAGGTTCTCTGGGTGTTCATTCGCAAACCCCTTCGGCGAATCCTAAACCTATCAAACAACAGCTCTGGAGAATTAATGTGCCAAACTATCATTGGGGGGGGAGGGGGGAAGAATTACTAGCCCTCATTATTGTTGCTTTAAAAAAACAACAACCCTTGAAACCATGCCTGCACCACACAGATTTTCAGGAGTTCATGGAGTGTTGTTTCAATACCAAAAAAACACAGGCATCTGAACAATAGACACAACCTTGCATAACAACAGTAGAAGTCTACGATTAGGATTTTGAAACCTGCAGCTCACACTGCAGAATTGAGAGTGTGCCAAGCTTCACATTTCCTACGGGGGATTAGCCAAAAGGAAAACCCAAAGTCAACCAGGCTCAAGCCCACTGGAATCAATAGGTTTATGGGTGCAGAACTCTTCAAGGGAGTGTGGTCCCTGACACGGATTTATTGAGAACAAAAATCAAGCTTAAGATAAGAAAGGTTTTCATGGCCAGCGATAATTAAGGACGATAAAATGTTTATTAGTTTGTACAACGTTTCAACGTAATTAGATATTAGTTTGAACAACGTTTCGACCGTCTTTTTACGATCCTCATCAGGTTCTAGGTGCAATGACCTCAGCGAGATGGTAGCTTTTGATAGAAGCAAACTGCAATTAAAAATGGACGCATGACAGTCGGTTAACTGGAGTTCATGCTGGAAAGAATCTATCAGCTTAAAGGGAAAGCGCCAACATATAAGAGACAGCAAGGGTTCAAATGGTTACTAATGTCACAAATAGGCAAAAGACAACTATCTTACTATGCTACTATCCTATGTAACTATCCTGGCTCAGTTGTCTTTTGTCATCAGTTTTAAATGGCAGTTTGCTTCTATCAAAGGCTACCATCTTGCCGAGGTCGTCGCACCTAGAACCTGATGAGGATCGTAAAAAGATGCTCAAAACGCTGTTCAAACTAATACCTGTATGACGCTTGTAAACATCTTTTAGTGTAATAAAAGCTTTTAAGTAATGGCTTCTAATCCCGATATAAACATTTTATCGTCCTTAAAAATCAAGCTTGTTTCAACAAAACTGCGATCTCTTTGGAAACTCCTAGGTCCTTGTGCGCAGCTGATAAGGACCTTTCGCCGCTGGGAGTTTGCGCTGTAGACTGGGAGGAGCATGCTGGGGTGGAGCTTCGGTGCCGAAAACAATGAAGTCTTAATTAACAATTCATTAGCTGCTGATCCTTCTGATAACAGGCAGGCTCTGGCATACCCCCAGCCATTGGTCCGCATACCCCTAGGGGTACGGGGACCACAGGTTGAGAACCCCTGTCCTAGGACATGAGCTCACTGATACTGCCTTGTTTTTTATGTACAACACGTTTATTCCATCCTTCCTCCAAGACGCTCAGGGCACCATCCATCACCCATTTTTGTCCTCCCGATACATCAATGAGGCGGGGTAGACTGGGAGAGTCCCAGTCTCTCTCCCCGTCCCAAGGCCGCCCAGTAAGTCTCACTAATGAGACAGGACTTTAATCGGGGTCTTCCCACTCCTAGATCAGGGGCTGGTGTCTCCCTTTCAGTTAAACACTGTTGTCATCCCCCAGCCACATATGGGAGGAGGCACTTCCACAGTGTGATCAAGCACTTGTTTTTGCTGCAAAATGGAATTGCCCAACACCTTGTGCCAACAAAAATGGCATTTCAAACAAGTCTGGAACAATGGATCTCAGTTTCCTCGAATCAAAATTACCCCCCCCCAAAAAGAAAAAGAAAAGAGGGAAAGTCCACAAAGGGCCTACAGATGTATTGTGGCAGAAGCTTAAGAGGGCCCCCGATAAATCTCTTTAAGGTGACGGAAAACTCTCCGTTGTTTTTGTTGCTGCAACAAACCAGCACAGTCACCACTCTGGAAAAAGGAAGCCGGTATCCATCATTCCAGCATTCCTTGAGATGTCATTTTGTGCCGCCTTTAAATCACACGCTGTAGTCAACAGTTTTGGGGGGCCCTGTCTTGGCACTGCAGAGCACGCCAGCTTCGTGATTAAGGTGTACGCTAAAACGGAAACAGACCAGCACTCTGACTGACCAACAGCTTGACTCTGTTGCATGAGGAAGTCCAGCGCATTAACAAGAGCCTGACACCGTTTTAGAGCTGAACCACCTGTCAAAGGCGTTTGTGGCATCTGGCTTGTTAAATACAGTCCGAGGAGGGAGACCAACTCCGCTGTGGACAGCGTGACGTGGCCTCAGGAGGATACGCCCATTCTGGGGGGGGGGGTTAATAAGCACCCCATTGACGTCCATGGGAGAGATTCAAGCATCTGCAGAGATTTTCCATTGAAACAAACGAAACGTTTAAAGCGTGCCACTTTGGCTGGATGGTTTCCAACGTACCTTGTATCACCGGGCTCAAGATTTACTGCGAGGGGCCATATCATCTTTCATATCGGTTTGGTATTCATTGGGGAATTAACCCCTTCTTTCCCCTCCAGTATTCAGACACGACTTAACGACTGAACAAACCGACTTAACGACTGAACAACCAACAACAACATTTTCTCTTCTAAATCACAAGAGCGACACAAGGTGACATGCAATTTATTGCATCCACAAACGATGGCAAAGACTGGCGATTCATACTGGACGGCACATACAGTGATGTGGCACATAGAAGGGACATGACTGGAGCTCAGTGGTGGGGTCCCTGCTTTGCAGCATCTCCAAGTAGGGCTGGGAAAGACCCCCCCTCCTTGCCCAGCCTAACGCCCAGGAGTAGTGTGAAATATTTGAAAAATAAAAAGTTATATTCCTTTAAAAAAGGAAAGTGCTGAGCTAGAGCATTGGAGAGTGGGGGGAGCAGAGGCTGGCATGTCGTTGGGCAAAGGGGGCAGCATTCGGCATGCCGCCTCAAGTGTCAGGAGGTCTTGGGCTAGCCTTGCCTGCCCCCATTTTCATTTTGGAAATTTGGAGGCACACTGCTGGGCTGCTAGATGAAGTCGGTTTTCCCCGACATACCCATATGTAACTGGCTTTTGTGCACCCAGAACAGCTGATTCATGCCTGAGTACCTATTTCTGCACTGCAGCAGGCAGTGACACGACGATTGTCAAACAGCAACTGAGAGAAGACCCCCCACACACACACACACACACCTACCAATGATGAGCACAGGGGCGGGGCTAGCTCGATAACTTGTAGGCACACAGTACTAACCTATCTGCCCCTGCCTCAGTCACTGCCACCTGCTGGACATCACAAGGAACCTCCCTCTACCACCACCTCCTCTGCCACCACATCATTCTTGCCACTAGGTGCTGCCATTTCAACACATGCATTGTGTCTCCTAGATCAGGGAATATCCCTGTGAATTTCAAGAGAAGAAAACCAAGCGGGGTGGGGAGGGGTGGGAGTTATAGTCAAAATGGTCTGTGCGAATGTTAAGACTTTTAAAAAGGTATATTTTTTAATTAAAAGGAAAAAGACAAAAGCTGCGATGCACCATCATAAAGCAGATAATTTTACAGCTGGATGGTCTCCCTCTGATGTACTTGAAAACCATTTTCAAGCGACATAAAGTTTAACATACCGGTACATCTGCCTACCCTCTAGATTCTACATGGAATTTTAAATTTAATTATATTAAAGTATTGTTACAGAGCGCCTAGCAAGAACGCTAACCAACTGGAACTGCGAGAAAACCTGTTTTGTGTGTGTGTGTGTGTGTGTGTGTGTGTGTGTGTGTGTGTGTTTTTAAACCAGATCCTTCTTTTGAAATCTGTTTCGCACTGGGCTGAAAAATCATTTTGACACATGGATTTATGCTGCCGCTCTCTATATATTTATCGATTACCAGGCAATCCAACCTGGGCCTGAAAATGTTTATCCACTTCTACGCTATTTGTTGGCACAAGTCCTGGCTGCTCCCATATCTTATCTTTGCCCATGACTTGAAAGCCTAGGCTCAGATACTGCCCAGAAAACAAGGCCAACAAAATTTATATATAATCTCATTAGCAGCGCAAAGGACAGGGGACTAGACCTGTATATTTTGTTGTCTTGTTATTTATAACTTGTCCTATTCACGGAGGCTGAAGGTGAGTAAAAAACACAAAATATTGCAAGATAAAAAGGGCCACAAAACATACAAACTGCAAAAAGTTAGAGAAGAGAGAGGTACAATCCATCAAATGTTACTCAGGATGAAAAATGCACACATTGACTGTCCCTGTTTGCCAGAGTCAGTTCCTGCTTTCTGGGTAAACCAGCAAAGAAGGACGAGTCAAGACATCAGCAATGTGCAACAGTGAGGAGGGCTTATGGCAGAGGTCCTTGGCGTGAGAATTGGGGCTATGGCTCTCAAGGACACCTCTATTCCCATCCCCTATTATCAGGCATATCCCTATTTTTGCAAGAAGTGAAAAAGCATTTTACTGGGCCACATCGCACTCTACAGCGAGCCAAGGGTGGCTTCCAAAACACAAATACATAATAATGATTATTATTAACAAATGCATTATTTTTTCATGCAGCACCATCAACACGCTTTGCAGAGGAGTTGCCCCCTTCCTGCTCTGCTCTGTCCAAGATAAAACTTGCCCTGGGCCCTAATGTCATTATCCAGAGAACCTCCCTGTCCACACCAGCATCTGCCAAGGATGTGGAACAGGAGGCAAAGAGCAGTGATGGAGACTTGAGTCTACTGACTCGGACTTGAGTCAGACTCAAGTCGGGTCAATGACTCGACTCGGACTTGACTCGGCAATTGTAAAAGACTCGACTCGAGACTTGGAGCCTTTTACGAGAAGCCCAATTTTATTCAGGTTTAAGCCCATTTCCCCCATTAAATAGATAGGGACTCACAACTCTCAACCAAAGACTTGGGGGCAAAGACTTGGGACTTGACTCGAGACTTGGAGTCCGAGACTTGATCCGCATCCCTGGCAAGGACACACACAGCATATCATCAGCGCCTGCCAAAGGGAATTCTCCAAGACGGGAGTCTGGACCCTGAAGTCTCGGCTGCGGAGGAGGAGGAGCAGCCCACCAGAGGCTCTAGCAGCTGCAAGGGCCAGGAGGAGCCAATACAATCTGGTGGGGATTCTGGGATACCAGACCCAGGAGACGTCCCACTTGGGAGGTCTGCCGAGCTGGGCGGAGCTGATCCACCAACTGGCCACACCACCCACTCCCAGACTCATCATGCCTGGGACCCCAGAAGAAGAGACCGCTGTAGCATGGACCGGTACGTTCTACACACATCTGGCAATGCAAGACCATCCATCCCTGAGCCCTACTTGGAAGGAGGAAACAACCACCAAGGCATATTCTGGATCAGAGCTCGAGTGATATTCCAGGAAAAGGTGAGCAAGCAGGGTCAGCTCTCACATTGCTGTCTGGACACTGCTGGTGGAAGACCTCCATGGCTCCAGGGTGCAGGCCGGACAGCTCCCCTTCTGTCTCTGAAGCCTTGCCCTCGAATCTGCCCCTTGCCCTGCTGGACACGCTACCTGCCTCGCTGCTAGGTAACGAATCCCAGCACTGCAGCTTCAGTAGCAGCAGGAAGAATTGCACAGATAATTGAGCACAGGTCTTGTTCTACTGCATGTTACAAGAATGGGGCTTCATGGGGGGTGGGGGTGGCAGACAGCCTCTGCAGACAGCTGCGTGCTTTCGATAGAGAGAACTCTGCCAAATCACATAATAAGACAAAGAGAGGGAGAGAGAGGCCTCTGCCCCACTGAGCTTACAAATTACAGTTTGACAGTGTGGAAAGATTGAGGGCCACGAACGGGAGACTCAAGACTAACAAGCCATATCCAGGCCCAAAGAGTGACATGTCCTACAACAAAAGCAGAATATGTAACAGCAGTGGTTGGAGGCAGCTGCCTTCAGTGATGACCAGAGGCACTTTCCAAGCAGTGGGAGTTCAATGGTTTCAACAGAGGCTTGGCACCACCGCACAGACTAAAAGGCACAGGGCGTTCAGTCCTTAGGAGACAGACTGAGCCTTGCTAAAAGGCAGCCACAATGGAGAATGCTGAAGAGAGGCAGAGCTGAGGCCGTTTATCCGGCCCCTCCTCCTGGCTGTCAAGGCTCTGCCGTAAAACAAGAGCTTGTTGCAGCAAGGAGGCCTGCTTGCAAATCGCAGGAAGGAAGACTGGCCCGCTAATGCCTTCCGAATTACCTTCATGCTTGATGGTTCAGCAGGGACCTGAAGAAGACATTTGCCCTCAATTAAACCAGGACAATTACAAATCCCGACACCACCTCTCCGGATGGGCCCACTGTCTTGCCGCTTTGGCATCCTCCAAAGTCCCACTCTTAATAAGGCTCGGAAATAGCCCTAAAAGTCCTGGGCTCCACACAATTAGCAGCCACAGAAATCATTATTAACAATGGTTATCATCATCATTCATTGCTCGAGAATTCGCACAACCTCGGCGAGAAGAGAACAAACTGCCGAGGATGTTGGAGCAGAACTTTGCATCCTGGTTCAAAGCAGAGGACGCTGCACCAAACTCGGTCACAGGCGAGTGGGGTGGCCTTGGGCAAGCTGCTGCCTCAGTTTTCCATCTGCAGAATGGAAATCCCCTCCCCCATCCCTGCCAACCTGCAGGCAGCCTTGACCAGCTATACCCGCTCAGCACCCCCTACCTCACAGGGCAGCAGGGAGGATAAAAACGGGGAGAGGGACCACATATGCCACCCTCAGCTATTTAGGGGAAGTGCGATCAGAATGAAGCTGAGAAGCAGGACCTGCATCTCTCCAACCCTAATCCCCACCTACAGGACACTACCAGCTGTTACAGACTCAAGCAGACCAATTCCTCTCCCCCCCCCCCCAACCCAGTTGCTTTTTTCAAACTGTTTTGGGGTTGTTGTGAATAAGACAGCGGCAGGAGATGAGGCTCGGAGGATCTCCCTAGGGTGAAGACACAGCCAGGTCTACAGGAGAGGAGACTAATTCTGAAATATCCAAGCTCTAAGCACTGAAGGCTTTAAAACTGAAACTGAGTCCAGAAACAAAAAGTTACGTAAGGCCGATGGAAAAAGAATAGTATCAAATGATCCAATCCTTCAGGCCCCCATGAAAGCCCAGGCAACTGCCCTTTCAACCAACTGAAGTTCCTGGGCGACCTCCAAGATTTGGAAGTGGCTCCCTTCCAAAAACTTTTTGATCAAACTTTTTGAAGGATCAAAAACTCCTTCAAAAAGTTCAAAAAGTTCAAAAACTCCTTCAAAAACTCCTTCAAAAAGTTCAAGGAGTGGGACAGGGGTGAAGTGGCAGGGTGGCTGAAGACAGCATGAAATTGCGGTGAAGAGGAGGAGGACCGGGATGAATTAGGACGTGGTCACTGCTGTACCCTCTAAGGCAGTGTTTCTCAAACTGGGGGTCGGAACCCACTTGGTGGGTTGCGACCTGATTTCTGGTGGGTCCCAGGTGATGGAAAGATCAGATAAGTAATTGCCACAAGCCCTGAGGCTAAGATAGCACAGTGGGTTAAACCGCTGAACCATGAGCTGTCGATCGAAAGGTCGGCAGTTCGAATCCGCGACGGGGTGAGCTCTCGTTGCTTGGCCAGCTCTTGCCAACCTAGCAGTTCCAAAGCATGTTAATGCGAATAGATAAATAGGTACCGCTTGCGGGAAGGTAAACAGTGCTCCGTGTTCCAGCCGCATGCTATGCGCTGCGGCAAGGAGAGTCATGCCGGCCACATGACCACGGAGGCGTCTTCGGACAACACTGGCTCTTCGGCTTTGAAATGGGGATGAGCACCACACGACTGGACTTAATTGTCAGGGGTCACCTTTACCTTTAATTGCCCTTCAAAGAGCTGAGCTCCTGCAGTTTGCAAACAGCTGAGCTCCTGCAGTTTGCAAGCTTGTGTAAATATAGCGAGATAAATGTTTGAGTGTCTCGCAAAGCTAGGTGGGTCCCGATAAGAGTGTCATTTTAAAAAGTGGGTCCCGGTGCTAAAATGTTTGAGGACCACTGCTCTAAGGGGTTCGCGCAAGTGCCCCTTCTGTAGTCATCACATCAATGGCCAAACTTCCGGGTTGCCAAGCTCCACACCATGTGGTGCTTGGCTGAGTGGTGTGTGGCCGGTTGGCCACGCGCCTTAGAGGAAACACTGTTGGTCACCTATAAACAGGAGCTTAGGTGAGGAACAGAGGGGGCACATCCTACAAAAGAGAGCCCAGAATGCGTTCTGGAAGCACATGAGGTGGTTCTGCTAAGCAAGGCTGGCACTTCTAGCTGTCTGGATGGGAACCACCTGATTTCAGCGTATGCAAGTTGGAGAGGGGGTGGGGAATAGGTGGCTAGACATCCATCTATGCCTCTGGGGTTGCCGTGGAGTCCAAACACAGCACTCGCAATTTGCGAGTGATCCCCCGACAGGACTCCCAACCGCCTGGAAAAGTGAAGCCAGAAGAGACCGCGAAGCCCAGAGGGGGAGAGCGCCAATAAGCCAGCTGCTGGGAGAGTGTGCCAGTGTGGAAAGAGGTACCAGCCCGGCTGGGGCTTCCGTCTCATCAGTCATTGTCCATTAGGCGGAACAATTAAACCCTTAGTTGATGCTTACTTTACCGATTGTGTTCACAATTGCCTGGAACAAATAGATGGGTGGCAAATTGGAAGCAAAGTATTTAAAAACGCTAGAGCCATGTCTATGAATTTTTAAACAGGCGGCGCTGAATCCAAAGGTAAATGTCAGGCCACTCCGTCAGCTCTGGGGGGAACCGCTACAAATCCACAAGGCGGCGATGAACAAGTGGCTAGAAAATGTTTCCTGACAGGCTTCCAGTCCTGGTGAAGCAGAAGGCCACACCGCAGGGTTGGGAGGAAGCAGGTCCAGCAAATGTTCTGGCAAGAGGGTCCAGGAACAGGCTGGAGTTGCTAGTCCGACCCAGACAGCAAGTGCGCTCAGCGAGATGGGCCCTTCCGCTCCCAGAAAGCAGACAATTTGTCCTGAAGGGTTTATTTCTGTACAATATTTCTATACCGCCTTTCTGATCCTCAGATTGCTCTTCAGCCGTTACTCAAGGCAGTTTACATAGGCAGGTTTATCTAGATCTGATAAGGATCTTTACAATATTGTTCTATATAGAACCCTATAATTCCAGCTGGTTTCCTCCACGGTGTAGCCATCTTCACTAGCTGTCAAACACAAGCCTCAAGTTTTCCACAGGATGCCACAAGTCATGCTGAACGGGGGAACCTTTTTTCCAGTTGTCAGCGCTCTGTCACCAACATCCTCAGCATTCCAGTCTGTACTCTCACCACAACATGCAACAGTGACACTTCTCTGCCACCAAGGGTCATAACAGCTTATCAGTGATCTCCATTTTGTCTCCCTTCCAGCACGAACGGGCTGCTCCTGCTTAGCTTCCGGCAGTCTTCAGGCAGTTCAACCTCAGGACCACACCTCCTGCCCAGCCGAGTGGGTTGCTAGGTCCAGCCGAGCCCCAAGGCCCTCCCCCGGCCCGTCGAGAGCTCTCCCAAGCTCTGCTCCTTCCCTAGGGCACAGGGTTCCTTAAGGAGCAGTCCTCTGGGCTGGAGCCAGCCTCCCTCTGTTCATTCCCACCTGGTGCACTGCCTGCCTTGGCGAACAGGCACTGGGGAGCAGGAGGGTGTCAAGCCTGCTGGTCCCTTGTGGGAATCCTAATAAGAACATAAGAAGAGCCCTGCTGGATCAGGCCAAAAGCCCATCTAGTCCAGCTTCCTGTATCACACAGTGGCCCCACCAGATGCCTCAGGGAGCACACAAGACAACAAGATAACCTGTTTCCCGTTGACACTCCCTTGCACCTGGCACAGACAAAACCCACTTCTAAAACTAGGAGGTTGCTTATGGCTTGTAACCTGTGATGGTCTTTTCCTCCATGAATCTGTCCAAACCCCTTTTAAAGGCATCTAGGCCAGGTGCCATCACCACATCCTGTGGCAAGGAGTTCCACAGATGAATTACACGCTGGGTAAAGAAATATTTTCTTTTGTCTGTTCTAACTCTCCCTCCACTCAATTTTAGTGCATGTCCCCTGGTTCTGGTGTTGTGCGAGAGGGAGAAGAATTTCCCTCTATCCACTCTCTCCATCCCATGCATAATATTATACGTCTCAATCATGTCCCCCCTCAGGCGCCTTTTTTCTAGGCTGAAAAGCCCCAGACGCTGTAGCCTTTCCTCATAAGGGAGGTGCTCCAGCCCACGAATCATTCTGGTTGCTCTTTTCTGCACCTTTTCCAATTCAACTATATCCTTTTTGAGGTGTGGTGACCAGAACTGGACACAATACTCCAGATGTGGCCTTACCATCGATTTGTACAAAGGCATAATGATATTGGCCGTTTTATTCTCAATCCCTTTTTTAATGATCCCGAGCATGGAATTGGCCTTCTTCACAGCCGCCGCACACTGGGTCGACACTTTCATCGACCTGTCCACCAGCACCCCAAGATCTCTCTCTTGATCCATCACAGACAACTCAGAACCCATTAGCGTATATGTGAAATTTTGGTTTCTTGCCCCAATGTGCATCACTTTGCACTTACTTACATTGAAGCGCATCTGCCATTTTGCTGCCCATTCTCCCAGTTTGGAGAGATCCTTCTGGAGCTCTTCACAATCCCTGCTGGTCTTCACCACCCTGAAAAGTTTAGTGTCATCCGCAAACTTGGCCACCTCACTGCCTATCCCCGACTCCAGGTCATTTTATGAATAAGTTGAAAAGCACCGGTCCCAAGACCGATCCTTGGGGCACACCGCTTTTCACCTCTCGCCATTGTGAAAATTGCCCATTAACTCCCACTCGCTGTTTCCTGGTCTTCAACCAGTTCCTAATCCACAAGAGGACCTGCCCTCTTATTCCCTGACTGTGGAGTTTTCTCAGGAGCCTTTCATGAGGGAAAGGCTCATGATCCTGCTCAGAGTTGGTCTCCAAGAGTAGCAGCCCAGCAGTCTCTGGCTTGAAGGGCACCTGACTGCTTGTCTGGGCTCAGCGCCAGGGTCCAGTGCCGCTGCAGGTCCCTCTAACCTGTCTGGTCCTAACCTTCAGAGTCCTGGTCAGTGCTGAGACCAGGAGGGGTTTGGGATAGACATGGAGAAGACAAAGGTCACTACACGATATAACTGTGCCTGGACTGTACCTCTTCGGGTAATGCATTGCACATTTCTAGGCAGGGATGATCAGAGCAGGAGAGAAGGAAGAAAAGAGAGGCCTTAAAAAGGCAGTGCTTGAGAGGGGAGGACAAAGTGTATGCTGAATGTGGATGCGGATGAGAGCAGCACCCCTGCGTACGTAGCCTAATGCTTAATCCAGCCCTCTGGCAACCCAAGGTAACTAAGGCTCCCAAGCACGAGATTTAGCAGCCCAACCCTCCCCCCCTATTGACCCCCAACAGGCAGGAGCCCCACTGTGCCTCTGTGTCTTTTCACCCACCGCACTTTAAGAAATGCTTAACCCAACACACAGTTAAAAACATAGGGAAAATATTTCCATTTAAATGCAAAGTGGATACGATAAGTTAAGAGACCGAGATAAAGGGATGCACGAACGATTTCTCTCCAGGTAAACTCAGTAGGCGACGCTCCACTCATTTCACTCCCCACTTTCCCATCAACTGCTTGCAAGTTGTTTGCTTATGGGTCTTGAAATTATGTTGCCGGCTTTTCCCTGCACTGCTGAAATTGGCTTCGGATCTCCAGCCAGGCAGGTTCCGGTAACAAGTTTTTCCAAATATCAGATGCTTAAAATAAAAAGAGAGAGAGAGAGAGGGAGAGAGAAGCCAGAACCCCAAGCGCCAGACTTTTATCTGCACAGGTGAGTTGGCAGCAGCGGAGGAGACCAGTGGCAACAGAGGAAGGCCGTCATTAAGCATTCATCGGCCCAGCAGGAGGCCAAAGCACAAGCATTCGAACTCCTGGCGTCAAAACACCCCGCCGAGATCCCCAACAAAGCAGCTAAAAACTCACAGCAAGAAGAAACAAAGAAGAGACACCTCCAAGATGAAACAAGCCGCACAAAAGGCAGCCGTGAGAGGAGATCAAAGTGGGAAGAGGAAGCTGGCAGCAGAGATGCAGAGCGCCACAATCACACTTTTGCCAGGATGCTAGTTCTAGGACGATGCCCAAGAGCGGCAGCTCCAGGTGCGTCACCATTCAGATCTGGGAGCGTCGTCCGCACAGACAGACACGCAATCAGCTGTGGTAGACCACGCAAAAAATACAGGTCATAATTTGAGAAGACAAAGTGTTTATTCGATGTTTCTGAGAATAGACAAAGATTTAACCATGAAGCAATACAAATAAGCAGATAAAAAAACACCAAGATCTCATGAACAGACAACATGAACTGTCTTTCATAGATAAAATCTGGCTTCCCATATTACATAAGAAAGACCACTCCTAGCAGTTACAGCATGGCCTCAGGCACCTCTGAGCTACATCCTTGCAAGGTTATGTCAGGTCACCACCAAGATTCCATTCTTCTGTTACTGTTGTTGACAGTTAAAGCCTTCTTCAGTGGCATCCAGTGCATTTTACATCTTGCTAGCACGGTGCTACTGTACACCAGAAGACATCCACAGAAGTGGACGAAACGTTGTGTGTTTTGTGTTCTGTTAAATACATTTTGTTTCATGGCATCTAAACCCGTGTTCCCTATTTCTTACAAAATAGACACGCAATCGTCCATAGGCACACTTGGTCACCCGGGCGCATCAAAAAGTTGCATTAAAAGGCATCGCTTAGCCTCGCCCCGTCTGTTGCTTTGAAGTTAAAACAGCTGTTCTGGGAGTTTTTATGGGTAAGGTGGTGGCAAGACAACTCTTGTCATTGAGCAATTGGGACTGGTGGTGGTGAGGCCTCAGAAGCTGCTCTGAAGTTTCCAGCTCCATCAGGAGCTCTTTGGTAATTAAGAGAAAGCTCAGATGGGCAGGAGGAGTTGAAGGCCAGTGCGGGGTCAACCTGCTGAATTCCGACCAAACAAACTGCCCCTCCCACCAACCTGTCTCCTGAAGTGGGTCGCCTTTCATTTGTAAACACCACCAGGCAGCTTGTAACATTTATCGGGGACCAAGGCGAGTCTCTTTCAGGGATGTTAATGTTTCGGCAGATAACATCAAAAAGGCTCCGGAATCAATGAAGCCTTGCCTGCTCACGAAATGTATTCAATCCAATTAAACACACTGTTTTCTCTGACTTACAAGTGTCATAACCGGCAGCGGATCAAATGTTACAGCCGTTGCCGACTGACTCGCTCACTCAGAATTCCAACCTCCCCGGTAGCTTTAAGGAAACATTCGGGGAGGAGAAGGTGTGGGAAAAACGTATGCAGATAAGCAGGAAATTAAACCTCTGTTTTATGGCAGTTAGAGCGCTGGACAATGGACTGAGCAATCCAATTACTTGGAGGGAAGGGAGGGATATAAATCACCTAAATATTGGGTCTGAATCCTTATTAAGCCATAAAGTTTGTTGGGTGATCAGGGATCAGTCGTTCTTAATCTAACCCACCATACAGGGTTGCTCCGAGGATAAAATGGGGTGACCAATGTAGGGCGCCCTCAGCACCCTGGAAGAAGTGTGGGATACAAACGCGAATACAGGTTGAGTATCTCTTATCTGGACTGCTTGGGATGGGAAGTTGTCTGGATTTCAGAATATAAATATAATGAGATATCTTGGGGGTGGAACCCAAGTCAAAATACGAAATTCATTTATGTCTCATATACAACTTATACACTTAGCCTGAAGGCAATTTTATACAATATTTTTAATAATTTTGTGTCCCAGCACACCTTGTGCTATGCCATGCAGGTGCAGGAAAAAGTCTGTGCTTTTTAAGTCATAGCCCCCAAAATGTCTGGATTTTGGATGTCCCGATAAGGGATACTCAACCTGTAGTAAGAAGTTATGTGCAGAGCAGCTTCTTTTACATAGCAGGAAATGCTGGATAAAAGAGGCACAAGGTGGGCATTAAGTTACTATCTGTAAAACAACACAACCCCAGGTTTTCTTCCACAGCCCTGACTTCCATTCTCCTAGACATGCCACAATTCTCCTCTTATGAAGATTTGCTTTACCACCGAGGAGGAAGGATCTCTTAGGAATGTCCAGGACACCCACACCCACACCCACACACACACACCGATAAATTTCACTTCTTACAGAAACTCACTTCGCTTCCCTTGGAAATTCTCAGATCTTTCTTCTGGGGAGGGCACCCTGAAGTTCACTTTGAATTTCTCTTTGTGTGAAACATCAGTGCCAACTCAAAATTTCAACATGCAAACGAACAGACGGCGCTGCCTTAGGCCAAGTCAAGAGTATTGATTGTTGTCTGCGATGGGCTGGCAGAGGTCTTCAAGGTCTTCTCTAGCCTCATCGCCAGATACCTTTCCAGGGATTGAACCTGGGATCTTTTGTCAGACAATGTCAGGAAGTTAAGAGGCATCAACAAGGCAGGCTCCTTACAACTTGTGATGCAGGGCAGGGATTCAGCCTGTGGACCAGATTTTGCCAAGGAGGGAATGGCAAAGAAAGGGAGCTGGAAACCAAAGCAACGTACCCAATCAAAGCAAGTACCAAACCAAAGCAATGTACCAAAGTTTAGCCATTTCACAATTTGCAGCTCCCTTTGCGGAAGAGTGGAAGCTGCCGTGCAAAGTCTGCCTTTGCAGCTCCTTTGTGGAAGAGTGGAAGCCGCCGTGACCCAGTAGGCCAGAGTGGGGCAGGCGATATACCTTGTGCCCCCCTCACAAAAGGCTTCTGGGTCAGTTTTGGTCAGCAATGTTTTGCTTGTGCTGCTCCTTGGTACCTAGAGACAACCTTTTCCATTATCTCACTCGCACTCGCACGTTTGCAAGACCTCTCTCATTCCACACACACATTTGCTTGTAAAAGACACCAATTCCTGTCCTAGGCTACAGCTCTCATCAAGCGGGGCTTGTTACACAAATCAATTTGCCATCACTGCAGTCGCCATCTCTCCGGCATGCGCGCCTCCCTTCTGTCAACCGCCTCTGCCCTCCACGGACATTCACATCAAGGGGCAAGCAAAGAATTTGTCCCATGTTGCAAGCTGCTGAGACCTGACACCATGTTAGCATAGTAACTTGAACAGAACTTTGCCTGCAGAAATTATATATCGGTTTTACGGTAAACCTGACTTTTCTTTTAAAAGAAAGGAAAAACGGCTAAACTCGGCATGCACAATCTAAGAGGCACGTTCAGTCACACCTCTCACCACGTGTCCCTTTTAATAACCCTCTTCTGTTTCAGCTGATCACAGGAGACTGGAAGGTAATGGAGAAAGTTGGCTCCCACCTCCGGCCTTCCAACTGAGTGCCAGATTTCCTGGAGGAAGAAACTTTGCAAATAAATAACCTCAATACAAAAGATTTGGCTCGGCTGACCGCAGAGAAGAAACGGCGGCCTCAGAAACGGACTCCTCACCTGGCGCTGCGTTTCCTGATACGCAAAAAAAAAAAAAAAAAAAACAAGATTGGTAAAGTGGAGGGAATATCATTAAAGGTTAATTATGAGCAACTTAAAGGTTATTTTTGCATATCTCACCTCCTGGACAAAAGCTGGCTCTTCATTAACATGCCAGAATATAAATTAAGCTGTAAGGCATTTAAAATGCCACAAAAGTCTTTAATTTTATTACCCAGTTAAATATCATGAATAAATATGAGTTTGCCGGGTCCCCCTGAAATGCTCTGACTTTTTCGCCAAAGAAGAGCGCCTCTCCCACAGACGCCACGAAGATTTCCAAAGAGAGGCAAAATAATATTTAATTAATTAATCCTGAACTGCATCCATCTTGCGGACAATGCTCCCTATCACATTAATAAGAAAGCATTAAACACAGCTGGGATTGCTAGAAGTTCAATAGTACTTCCTCAAAGTCACTGATAAAAATTCATTAGAGGAACGAACCCTCGTCATCCTTCTCCATTACTCTACAGAGGCCCTAGACCAATTTTGAAGGATGCAATATGTTTCACACACCAGCAGAGCTGGTGAGCCAGCTTGGTGCTGCAATGAGTGTCTCCGATTCCCTGCTCAACCACGAACCTTCCTGGGTGACCTTCTCTCTCTCTCTCTCTCTCTCTCTCTCAACCAAACCAATCTTACAAGAAGGGTTTGAGGAGAAAAGCGGGTGGACAGAGAACCACACACACCATCCTCAGCTCCTTGGAGGACAGAAGTGGGACCAAGTAAACTTATGAAGTTCTGCACCCAGGAGATCTGCATCAAGAAAAACTGGATTCTGTAGCATGCATCAAGCAAAAACACACCTGCGAGCAAGATGCCTCTTACTTTGTGTAATTTCCTGTTAGTGTTCTGCATGACTTGATCTAGTTGGGCCAGACCTGGGAAGGAATCAGCATGCAGTCACAAAGGGCAATGGACCCCACCACTGAAATTCAGTAGGCTTCAGCAGGCATTGCCACACACACACACCCATAGGGGCTAAAAGCAAAGATTCAGTGCGGGCAAGGGGTTAGGCTAGATGAGCTCATGGGAAGCTCATTCAGAAGCTCATGGAAGCTCATTCAGCTTCCAACTCTACCAGCCTAAGGAAGCTGAATTCTGTGCCCAGCATTTTGCCAACCTTTGGAGTGGTGCATCAGGCAGGGTGACAGGGTTGGCTCTCCTGCGTCCAGGGGTGGTGCAATCCAGAATGCCACCTGATAACATCTCAGGTCCGCAATCGTACATACAATGCATGATTGAGGCCATACGATGATTACACCAAGTTTCTCTTTGTGTGCAAGAGTGCTTGAGCACACCAGCAAAACCTGCACAGAAGGAATCCCAATGCAGTTATAGGAGGCCTCCACAATTCTGGTCACCACCTTCACCATGGTGAGTCAGCTAGCACCTTCTGGCGAGGGTGGGGAGTGAGCTTCGGCCACACTCAGCAGAGGCACCCTGGATGCCTCTGGTGAGTGCAGCCAAGTCCTGAGTTTTCCTTTCCTGCTCCAGAGAAGGAAAGAAAGACATAAGGAGGGGGTCGTTGGCCATGCTCAGCCCTGGATGCCTCTTGCTCTGGGATGTGAGGGAGAGAGAGAGATGTGGGGAGGGGGGGGGAGGACAGAGGCCTTATGGAGACATCCCCAATTGTGGCTTGGCATACAATAGCATCACACCAATATTTTCCAATACACACATGCACATTGACAACACAGGGTTAGATCGTGGAAATGAGCAGGTTGCCGCTCCAAGATTAAGTTTAATCTTCAATTAACCTGGAATTCAGGAGGAGTGGAACACAGCAGAGAATGAACCCGAGGAATAATAAAATATAATGGAGGGGATCCTCTTCTTAGCATCACTGACACCCCTTGAAAGAGGCGACATCGTTGGGCCAGCCCCTTTCCTATAGAGGACAAGAAGATAGACTGTGCTTAAAACCGAGACCCAGAAGACGTTCCTCTCTTGCTTTGCTTGGTGCCCAAGTTCAACCGACTGTCTTACGCAGCACTTGGGTGGAACTGAAATATCAACATCTGTACCAATTAAATCCCCATATTAGGATACAAGCATATCTCCTCATCTGCCTAAGTTAGCAGATCTTGTCTATCACAGCTATGCCGTCCTCCTCGCTTACAAGCCAAGTATTAAATAAAACAAGCCGGACCAGGGGGGGGGGGAGCCTCGCTCTCACCTGCTGTCTGGCTGAATTATTCATGGGAAACATATTTGAGATGAAACAGTCACAGACAATGAACTGATCTCGACTGTTCCGGCACTTCTGCTATTAGGGCACTTTAAAACAAAAAGGGATGAGCCACTGAAAGGGTTAATTATTGGCTTTCCAACACGACTGGACCTCGGTGAGTAAAAGGGAAATTTTTTTTTACAAATCAATGGCTATTAAACCATCTCTGCCCAGCTTATCAGATTCCAAAAGCAACACAAAAAAAAGGGGACAGTGCCCACAGGAGACAGGCACAGAGTCCACAAGCCCAAACGAGTCATTTCCTGCTTAGCCCAGATTGTGCCAAGGAAACAGGAGACTTACAGCCCAATCCTGTGTAACTCTTGCACCAGTGTAACAGTAGATCCCCCAGTGTAAGAGCACTTATGCCAGTGTAACTTGCCGTAGGCCGATGGACGCAGGACAGACACCAGCTTAACCCCCCCCCCCCCCTCGGACACCTCACATACACAGTTCGGATGCAGAACGGATGCCGGCACAACTCTGCTGGCATAGGGGGAATTCCGGGGACATCTGAATGCCCCCAGAATGCCCCTTGCACCTTGGCGTTGCGCTAGTGTCCGTTCCGCGTCTGAACTGCATATGTGAGTTGTCTGAGGGGGGTTAAGCTGGTGTCCGTCCTGCGTCCGTCGGCATACGGTAAGTTACACTGGCATAAGTGCTATTACACTGGGGGATCTACTGTTACACCGGTGCAAGAGTTATACAGGATTGTGCCCTTAGGGCTATACAAACGTGTGGTAAAACTGGCCCTGGGCTGAACCACTTCAAGGTTGGGGGTGAGGGAATCTAACAGCAGGACATTCACTCGCACACAGAAAACCAGCACATTAGAGGGGCAGCTGCAGAATTTTTAACTAGCAGAGATGGGAGTGGAGCTCAATTTACAGTGGACTTTTGTTGTTCAGTCGTTAAGTCGTGTCCGACCCTTCGTGATCCCATGAACCATATCCCGCCAGGCCTTCCGGTCCTCCACTATCTTCCTGAGTTCGCTCCTTTTCATGTTCGTTGCATCGGTGATGCTGTCTAACCATCTCATCCTTGGCCTTCCCCTTCTCCTTTTGCCTTCAATCTTTCCCAGCATCAGAGTCTTCTCCAGAGAGTCCTCTCTTCGCATTAGGTGGCCAAAATATTTGAGCTTCAGCCTCAGCAGTACCTGTCCTTCCAGGGAACAGTCAGGGTTGATTTCATTTAGGATTGACTGATTTGATCTCCTAGCAGTCCAAGGGACTCTCAGGCATCTTCTCCAGCACCACAGTTCGAAAGCATCTATTCTTCGGCGCTCAGCCTTCCTTATGGTCCAACTCTCGCAACCATACATTGCTACTGGGAACACCATCGCCCTGACTATGCGAACTTTTGTTGGCATGGTGATATCTCTGCTTTTTATTATGCTGTCTAAGTTTGCCATAGCTTTCCTTCCAAGGAGTAAGCGTCTTTTAATTTCATGGCTGCTGTCTCTATCTACAGTGTCTCTGTCTACAGTGGACTAGCTCTACTACACAGTTAAAATATTTAGTTTGCATTTAACACAAAGGCTTTTGTGAGGGACATTTTGGGCCTCACCCTCAGCTTAAAAGATCAAGAGAGTACAGACCTGGTGCAGGAATGAGAGACACACTAAAAAGGGCCCTTGTATAAGCAGAAGTCAATGTTGACTGAGAAGCTCCTTATTGGTGCTCAAACAAGCTCGGGGATGACAGCTCCCACAGCTCTGAAGCATCCCTGGACTCGTCTGCAGTTCCTTAAAAATCACCCAGGGAGCCGGTATTTCAATGAATTTCTTTAAACTGTGTTCACAGCCATGACTTGGACAAGAAAGAAGGTGAAATGTTAAGGCCCAGTTGAAAATAAGGCACAGCCATGGTCATGACGCCAACTTAGGACTTTAAAAACCCAATTTATGTATTTGCTTTGGAGATTTAAAACCCCTTCTTTTGATCAAATGGTCCTTAGGTCAGTTGACAACAGACTGCGAAACATGTGCATTTATATATATATATTTTGCTCAAAACCCAGCAATCCTGAGGTCTCTGGCCCAAAGTCAGAGGTCTGAGCATACACACATACCGCCCTTCAGTTCTATAGTGCCCAGGCAACTGTTTTCCTCTAGCAGGAGTGGCCGGGGGGGGGGGGGAGAGAAGAAGCTGGGTCCCTCCAGCTTCTCTTTCTCTGCCCAACCAACAACCATTATGGCCAGGTAGCTCTTCCCCCTGCAATGATGCTTTTCCTCAGAAACAGGAGGTCCAACTCCCCAGGGCCCTTAGTAGTTCCCTACTCAAGGGCCTCCTTGCTCTTCAATCAATTGCCACCCCGTTTCCAAACTGAGCTGAGGGGAGCCCACTCTGTTCGGAAGCAGGCGTGGCAACAAAGTCCAACTGCGCTATAAAAACAGACCATGTCATGTTTAACCCCCTAGATAGTGTGCTATTGCGAACATGGTCAACGTAAAAGAGGAGAAACTGCCTGCAGCTACCGGTAATTGACGGGATGGCCGAGATGCAAAGGTCTACTTTAAGCAGCCCAAAGGCTGGGATTTGTGCATGCTTTTATCTCGGAACAAGCAGACACCCTCTCCCTTCACCCAACGCCCCATCACAACAAACTGCTTTTGAAGCAACCTTCAGTTGCAAAAGTGATTTCCCGTCCACTACTACGGGGGGGGGGGGGGGGAGGCCTACAGTTCAAGAAACATAAATCTTGGATGCACCGAACCAGCTCAGCAGCTCATTGGATTCTGGCCAATGTAAATGCTCACATTTGCATTTCAGGCCCTGATACAAGCAGAAACCAATTTAAGACTCATGTTTGAACTACCCAGATTTTGGTGTAGTTTAGTGGGAAAGCATCTAGATCCTATAGCAGAAAACATGTTTTATCCTGTTATCATCAATCCAATTTTTTTTTTCATTTTTAAAAATAATCTCTTAATGCAAGGAGTTATGATCATGGTATAATGACCTTAACACTGTAAATTAATTCAACAGCACAATTGTTTTCAGTCTTCGTTTAAAACCAACTTTGGTTAATCTCCCTTTAATGAGACAGGAAATGGAAATTCCCTTAATAAAATAAGTTATTAATATTTATTGCCCCCTATTTTTACAGGAAAATTGAATAATTCATCAATTAATTTTATTATTAATTATATAATGCAAAATTAACACACTGCAAAGATTACTGCATACCTGCAGAACCCCATAGCATTAAAAAAAATCACAGCATAATAATGAATATGTGAGGAACCCAAAAGGGGTAGAGTCCATACTGGGAATGAGATGTAAATATATATTTTATTCAACTTATTCCATTTATTTCCCTGCCTTCTTTCCATGCAACTGACAGCCCAATCCTATGTAACTTTGTGCGGCTGATCGTTGTAACCTATGGCCATTGCGGCCTGCACTGGCGCAGAACGGGTACGACTCCAGCCTTCCTCCAGCGTAAGCGGTGCAGGCCACAATGGGTCTCCACGGATGCACCAATACTCTGAAACTGGCGCATAACCGGGGAGGCCGTGCAAGGCCGGCACAGGCTGTGATGAGGCATAGAATATTGGCGAAAATTAGCACCAATATTTCCCGCCCCCTCCCAACCCTGGCTGGCCAATGACCCCCTCCCGCCCCACACCCCCTGCACCAACCGGCGCAGCACTCACCTGCGGCGGCCGGTGCAAGTCCAGGTAGGTGATGGAATAAACGGTGCCGGCCTCTGCGCCGGCGCCGCTTACTCTCCAGGTGCTGAAAATGTGCTTTGCAGCACGTTTACAACACCCTAGGCTAGGGGAGCACTTGCTCCGCCGGCCTATAGTTGCACAGGATTGCGCTGTCAGTGCAGTACGTTTCCAAGCAGTCTCTCACCCATGGAGTGGCCACTGACTCGGTTTCCCAAACACTAGAGAGGAACAGGGCAGGCAGAAGAAGGTCATGGAAAAGAGGGAGCACAACCGAGGAATGAGACGGGAAATGACCCAGAGGAATCGCTGTGAACATTTCTGATGAAAAGCAGGTGAGAAATATTGTAACTGAAATAGGGAGGCAAGGAGGAGGAGGATTCGCAGGAGAAAAGGCTAGTGAAACACGCACTCCTGGTGCCTCCACACGTCACTGGAATCATAAAGGATCAGGGCCCGTTCCAAATTGTTTAGCCCTAATTGAACAGTGTACAGGTGGGCCCCCATATCCACTGGTGATATGTTCCAGGCCCCTCCGTGGATACTTGAAACCGTGGATAAGAGCGAACACCCCCTCCATGGTTTCCTGAGGGCCCCCCACCCTGCCTCCCCTGCAGGCATGGATGCCTGCCCCCTCCAGCTCTTATTTTTCTTTCAGCAAGCTTTGTTTGTTCCTTAAAACAAACAGAGAAGCAGCCTCCATTGCAGGCAAGTAGAACGAGACTAAGTCCTAGAGAGGCTCTGCAAGGTTTCTGTTAACCTTGCAGAGCCTTTCTAGTACTTAGTCTCGTTCTACTTGCCTGTAATAAGCAGCCAGAGGCTGCTTCTCCTGTTTCTTTAAAGGAAGAAATGAAGCTTACTGGGAAAAAAGTAAAAGCCTGGGGGGGGGGTCCCCCCGATCCGTGGATAACTGAAACCGTGGATAGCGAATCAGTGGATATGGGGGCCCACCTGTATTCCTGTCTGTATGTCACCAAAATGACCTCAGACAGGCCCCGCCTTCCTATAAGAACATAAGAACATAAGGCCCCACCAGATGCCTCAGGGAGCACACAGCCAACAAGATAACCTGTTTCCTGCTGCCACTCCCCTGCACCTGGCACAGAGAAAACCTACTTCTAACACCTATCATGTGTTCTCTCACCTCCTTTCCGAAGGTGGGGCTTTCTGGGCACGTGCAGAGACATGGCCCATTCCCTCCCTCTGGGCACATGCAGAGACACTGCACTTTTCCTCCCTCTGACCCGAGCCATTTTGATAGGTGAAGCTTTGCGTACATAAACAGTAAAAACATCTCTCCGCGTGCCTTTGAGCTGGTTGGCAATTTATGACAGTTCCCGTGAATGTTTATAAAACTGTTGTCAGTATTTGTTGTTACTCGTGTTTTATATTGTGCTGTGTATTTTAAAACTGTACACAGCTCTGGGCATTTTTCCCCTCAATGGGGGAGCAGGGCAACAGTGTCTGGAAATAAATTACCCACACTGAAAACCGACTTGCCAGGGCATGCAGGGATATTAAACAAGGAATTATATTTCCAAACCCAGTGCAATAGTATCAGGACCCACCTCTGCCTGGACCCCAAAATAGATTAGAGCTCCCCAGAGGGGGGTAGAGCAGGACCACACTGTGGCTCCAGCCAAGATTGGGAGAAGCACCCAAAGAGAAGCCTTGGTTTGCAGCTCGTATGCTATGCTCTCTTATCCTTGTAAGATAAGTATTCATATCCCCATATTACAGATAGGGAAGACTGAGGCTGCGAGAGAGCAGCCTGCCTAAGGTAGCCTACTAGGTTGATGGCAGAGATTCAATCCAGGGGAAGCCTTGGTTTGCAGCTCGGTATGCTATGCTCTCTGAATAAGATATGAAGATGGCCACTGGTGAGGGCCACAGGATTAAAAGGGGACACGGACAAACTAAGGAGCTGTCAATAGCTACTCATTGTACTGGCTAAGAAGAAGTGCAGAGTTTGGATTGGATATTGGATCTGTTGTCAGGGAACCATCGTGACCGACGGCTACTGCCCTGCATTTCCTGCTCACAGGTCTCCCACTGGGGCATGGGGCTGGTCCGGGGGAAGCAGGACACCAGATTATATGGGTTCCTCCACTGGGGGTCTCCTCCTATTTGTTTCTGCTGCTCAGACAGATTCCCTCTTGGTGGTTCTGATCTCAGCTCCGCGTTTTCTCTTTGGCGTGGCGTCTCCTTTTCATTTCTCAAGTTCCTTACATGCAGTTTAGTCTTAATGGTGATTTTGCATCATTATCCCAACAGGGTACCTCTAAATCTTATTGTGGGATGGCTCTCGCTCCACCTCACATGAGGAGCAAGGCCACGCTTTACATAATGAATTGAATTTTACCAGCATATTTGAAAGCGCCAGAGGCTGCAAAACATCCAGGAACCGAGGGGGGGGGGGGGGGGAGAGACACACAAAAGAGGGGGAGGACTAATTCAAGGTAGAAAAATGACTATGGACCACCGCTTTTTATTGCTGCCAGGCTAGGCAAGTACAGTCAGCCAGTGGCAAATCGCCCATCGTGAAGGAAGGCAGCCTCGGAAGCAAACAGAGCGGAAAACTGGATTTGGTTTTGACCCTGTCCTGATGTACCTCCCTCCTCCAGCTAGACCTCTCCAGTGAGGATCTCAAAGCCCAGAATCTCCTGCTCCAGAGGTCTCATTGGGGGAAACACAAGACCATTCCCCATATTTCCAAACATAAAAAGGGATTGGGGGTGTGAGCAGGGCCGGCCCATGTGTGAGGCCAATTGAAGCAGTTGCCTCAGGCAGCAAACCAGCAGGGGGCATCCACGTCCATCCACCTCCTCCCCCCACTCCATGGATTGGTAAAGGGACAAAGCCATAGTGTTGAGGAGAGGAAAGTGGTGGGCTGAAGTGTTGGGAGAAGCAGTGGCCGCCAGAACACCAGGTGAGGGGGGCAGCAGGTGCCAGGAGGTCGTGGGCCGGCCAGGGAGTGAGACTAGCACAACATCAATGTCTGTAGCGTGAAGACATTCATCTGTGGAACTCCTTGCCACAGGATGTGGTGATGGCATCTGGCCTAGATGCCTTTAAAAGGGGTTTGGACAGATTCATGGAGGAAAAGACCATCACAGGTTACAAGCCATAAGCAACCTCCTGGTTTTAGAAGTGGGATTTCTCTGTGCCAGGGAGTGACAACAGGAAACAGGTTATCTTGTTGGCTGTGTGCTCCCCGAGGCATCTGATGGGGCCACTGTGTGATACAGGAAGCTGGACTAGATGGGCCTTTGGCCTGATCCAGCAGGGCTCTTCTTACGTTCTTATGTTAAGACTTGAGAACCCATTGCAGAGATGGGCGACATTCCAACGTCCCCTTCTGTACCAGCTATGAAAGTGTGTCATGGCTAGCAATGGAGACGAAGGAGGTCTCATCCTGCACCAAACGGGATAGGACTTTTATGTTTCTGCTTTCTTCGAAATTGGACCTTTCACGAAGCGTCATGATTTATTAGGTTAGAATTTATCAACAGGAGAGAGGCAGCGCAGGCATCCTGTGGTCCTCGCCAGCCGAAGGGGGAAAGCGACTCTTGTTTTCCTAAAAGCTGGCAGAGGGAAATTAAAATGCTAAAAATAAAACCAGGAGGTGGCCGAAGTAAAAGTAAATTACCACAAATAGACACTGACACCGCATGTAAATTGCTATTGATTCGGAGGAGTGCAGCGCCACAGAACTTTGGGGCTTCAGAAATATTCATCATTGCCAAGTCCAGCTGCCTAGGAATGCTGCACAACAGCTTGCGTGGTGCAGACTCTCCAAACGGGAGACTAAAATAAATAAAGAAAGAAAGAAACAAAACAAAAAAGAAGCACGCACACAACACACGCACACAACGCACACATTTCCTCAAGCAGCGAGCAGTGCCCTTATGATTCTGGCCCTGCTTACAAATGTAGCTTTTAAGGGAAACAGGCGGATATGAAAGGGGCGCACATGGAGGCAGAAGTCCACAGAACGTGACAGCTGCCAAGTCATGAGCCCATGGGTAGCGCTCCATGCTCCTGAAGGAGACTGCATGGGGGATGCGAAGAACCTTTGCTGCAGAACCAACCTATTCTCACCGGGGCTCATTCTCAGGACATTCTCAAGTTTTTTGAGCCAGGTTAAATGCCGAAGACGCAAGAAGCCCACATGGTTAAAAAGTCATGTTTCCTTTTCTTCCACCCCCCCCCCCCAAACCCTTCCTCCTTCCATGAAAAGCTACACAGGATGGAATTTTAAACTGCAGCTTATGCTGATGCCCTGTTTCTCTGCCCCCCCACCCCCGGGTCAATGGGAGAGCATAAGGATTTTCTACTGCTCTGCCTGGTCAATTGCAAAATGTAGACATTGCAATCCTCTCCAGTGGATTTGATACCTTTTTCCTCCTCTACCCTAATATTGGAAATAATCCCCTCAATAAACCAGCATTAGTTCATTTCATTTACTTCTGGCTTCTGTTAACCCCTTAAGTACGCAGTACGGGCGCACCACCAGTCAACATTTCCTTCACGGGAGTGAGAGTCATCTGTGCATATACGTCTCTGCAAGCACCAGTAATTGAGTCAACTCAGATGGGGAACTGGCGGGGGGGGGGGGAGGGGAGAGAGAGGGAGAGAGAGAGAGAGAGAGAGAGAGAGAGAGAGAGAGAGAGAGCGCTGCATTCATGGACAGTTTCTAGGCAGGACATGATACATTTACCTCACTGAAGACTGCTCTCTCTCTCTCCCCCATCCCACTCCAGTTGGTCTCCTTGAGTAAAATAGGCCCAGTAATGGTCTTAAGCAAGCCATCAACTTGCATCCTCCCCATCAGTATGGGCATCATGAAAGTGACCTGCCTTGCAAGAACGTTGTTTATGCCAGTCTCAATTTTGTTGTTCAGTCACATTCAAATGATTTTTATGGAGCTAAAACACATTAGTAATATCTGCAGCACTCACTACAAATGCAACATCACAAAAGTAAATAACCAGACATCAAAGAGCCGATACAGCCATTCTTGATATTCTGAAGGGAGTGGGGGGAAAGGAAGCACATTACCTCATCTTCAGTCATCAGTAACTGAACCCTGAATCAATAAAGAGGCAGTGTTGTCTAGCGGATGGAACCAATGCCCACAGGCTGGCTGGGACTTTCAAGCAACAGACTTGAAACTATTAATCAAGATTGCTTTTTGCTCTGGAGGGGACCGTACCAAAAGTTGAGCCGATCTCAAGCCGGTGACCCGAAAGATGTCCAGCAGAAATCCAATCTGTGTGCCAGCACCCCCACTTCTGGCAAAAGTTTGGGGGAACTGTATGAAGCCCAAGGAAACCCCCCTCTTACCAAAGCAGCAGTATAGGGTATGCAATATTCCCTACAAGACCTTCTGGCTCATGCTCCCAGATTGGTCTGAGCAACTAAGGCTTCTTCTTGGAAGAAGCACCATTGCATTCAAGTCGACTTACTTCCAAGTAAGCATGCCCAGGACCGCATTTTCAGAAATGCTGCTCTTGCAGCTCTGAACCTATGCTCTGAAGGCACGGGATCCTGGAATCTTGCTGAACCTGAGCAGGTCTAGATCTGGTCAATGCCCAACAGGAGGCGGCTTAGAATCCCTGCATTTGCATACTTCCAAGATGGAAGATACGTGGGACGTAAATAAATAAAACTGAGGGAGGGGCATACCACCAGCAGCAGAAGACATACCAGGCTCAAATCCTGGCAGCATCTCTAGGGCAGGCTTGGGGAAAGACCCTTCTCTGTCTGAATGAATCCCTGGACAGCTGCTTCTAGTCATTGTAGGTCAGAAATGGGCAAACTTCAGGCTAGTCGTAGAATCTGAAGCAGTTGCCTGGACTAGATGACCTCCAAGGTGCCTTCCAACTCCAGCGTTGAGGATTCTAATAGTTTTAACTGGATTGAGCCCCCCCCCCCAGTTGGAGTCAGGTGCAAAATCGCTGCCTGGGGTGGACCTCTGACCACATGCACAGCCCAAGAATTTGTTTTCAGCACCAGAACTGAGCTCACAAAAGAATCCATGCCTGGATTTCCCATTTCCGCTTTCTTCATTTCAGCAAGAGCAGCTTTAAAAAGTCAAGGTAGCCTTTTGCTGCTTGTTCTTGTCAAACAGCTGAGAGCCAGAAACCTTTGGTGATCTATGGCAAGTCACCCAGAGATCCCCCAGTAGTTCCCAAATATGCCTTCTGCAGTCCCTCGCCCCACCATGGAGTAGACGTAACTAACAGCCCAATCCTACCCAGCTCCTCCACTGGTGCAGCCAGTGGTGTGGAGGGCAGAACGAGAGGCTTTGGAAGGGAAAGAGGATTTAAATCCCCTTTCCCTTCCAAAGCCTCCTGTTCTGCCCTCCACCAGTGGATTGCACTGTGAGCTCGGTAGCCCAAGTATCCGACTCCACAGGAGGAGTTCCATGTACCCTTCACCACCACCTGAACGCATCCCACCTTTCCACATTGCCCCTTCCGCCACTGCCTGGCCGCACCTGCAATGAGCACATCTACTGTAACTGTATCAGGTTCCACCGTGTTCAATGAGACTTTCTCCTGGGTAAGCACATAGAGGGTTGCAGTCTTAACACCCGCAACAACTCTGACATTTTCTTTTGCATGCACCAAGGCTTAGGCAAGTGTCCAGCGCACCAGATGATGTAAGGAACCATCAATATGCATCACCATCACTCTAGTGACTGGCAACAGAGAGAGCATTTTCACCCCTCTCCTGGCAGGCTCATCTTGTGGCAAAGCGGACGCCTTTCCACCAGGAGACAAAGCCCTTTCTATTTGCCTAGGACTTCCAGGGTGTCACATCTAAGCTGCTGTTTTAATCCGACAGGTTTTATCAGTGACTGCCGGTGGTGGCAGCGGCTTGTTTTTTAATTGCTCTGAATTCTTTTAATTTTCTGTTGTCAAACAAAATCCAGATAAACAATTCTGTGAACTGCCCTGAGTGTCTTCCAGACTGAAGGACAGCATACAAATGTTTTAACAACAACCAGAAAGTTAAAATTAAAAGAACAGAAAGTGAGCGTAGCACAAGGGCCAAGAGACTTGAGCCACAATTTCAAACTTCTCTGGTTCACACCTCGCCTCTGTGGTGAGTTCTCACTAGGCGAGCCAGTCCGTCCCAGCCTCAGTCTTCCCCAGCTGCAATATGGGGATAATAAGACTCGCTCAGGGTTGTTGTAAGAATTCCATCAAGACAAGAAGAACTTTGCACATACAGGAATTTAGGAGGAAACGCTAAATATTATATGATTTAAAAGCTATAGGATATTTTCTTGAGGAATGCATCGAAGGTGGAGAATTAGGGGTATGTCATATTGTTAGGTATGATTTTATAAATCCAGTTGGCATTCAACAGTACCTCCCCCCCCCCGTCTTTGTTCACTACAAGAACGCCTAATTAATTTCCATGATTTTGTACTGAAATTATAAAGTATTTCAGATTTCTGTGATGTTGCTACTGTACATCACGACTATTTAATGCATAAATATTTTTACAAATTCACACTAATGACTCCCAACTCCATAGTGGATTAGCTGGGCAATTAAAAAAAAAATAAGCAAACAAATGCAATTAAAGAAAAACATCAAGGAGAGCACGCCAGAAAATGTACTTTGTTAATTTATCTTGATGTGGCATTTAGAGTTTAGTTAGTTTTAATACTCAAGTTCTTTTTATTAACATATTTTCTAATAACTCAAAGGGGGGGCAGGAGCAGCAGCAACTTCATCATTACAGTCCACCTGCATTTTCATGGGAAACGCAATGTACATTCAGAGTATTTTTTTAATTATCCTGGTGATATCAACAAAAATCCAGTGGAATATAAAAAGGTACAGAATGAAGGTACAGAAACCCACCTTGAAGGTGGGTTTGCCATATCAGTTAGTACAGCAAAAGTTGTTTCTCACAGGGTAAATTTTTTCAGTGTTACCCATATTGTCCCGAGTATAAGACGCACCTGATTATAAGACGCACCCTTAAAGTTTGGTGCTATTAAAAAAATGTAATTAAATCACTGGCATTAAATTGCAACAGCCTGATTATAAGACAAACCCCTAGTTTAAAAACTTAAATTAGGAGAAAAAAGTGAGTCTTATACTCAGACCAATACGGTATATACTGCCATTCCTCCACACAGCTCAGAGTGGTGTGCATGGCTCCTCCCCTTCCGCGGCTCCTCACAATCACCCTGAAAGGTAGGCTAGGCTGAGAACCAGTGACTGGCCCCAAGACAACTCACTAAGCTTCAGGGCTGAGTGGGGACTTCCGGGTCCAAGCCCAACACTCTACCCACCCACCAGTGGGTAGATACCAGTGCCGTTAATTCCTTGCGTTACATGTTGTTGTGGATTTTTCTCTAGTTACCACTTCCCAGACAGCCTCCCACTATTTGGCAATAAACTGATGTGATCAGAAGCAATAATCCATAACAACAGATCAAGGACAGCACTCTCATAATAGCTGCCATTTATCACTGAGATAGGTTTATGTTGGACTAGAGGCATGCAACAAAGATTTGGCAGGGTGTTGCAGATCAATAAGTCAACTCCAGCCTTCCTCACCTTTGTGGCTCTTGGCCACATTCACATCCCCACTCTACCTTTTTTCAAGCCCCATGTTTTCTCTGCCCTATGAAGGAACACACAGTGGTCCATCTGGACCAACATCCCGCATCCTATAACGACCAGCCAGAGGCCTCTGGGAAGCCCCCCGAAAAAGGGCATTGAGGGCAGGATCTCTCCCTCTTTGCTTCGCCCATGACTGGTGTCACTTCCACAAAAGCCATTAGTCATTGATGGACCTTTCCTCCATGAACTTGTCTAACCCCTTGTAAGGGTCCTGAAGCCAGGAGCCACCACCATGGGCTATCACTCCAGCCTTCCTCTAGACAGCCAGCCAAACAATACTGAGCAAGCGAGACAAGGGTCAACCCAGTTTCCTACATTCATGAGGTCAGTCCAGTGTTTTTCAAGAATGCATTAAGGTTAGGACAGGAGGCTGGACACCCCAAACCTTTGTTCAATTCCCATGTGGTTTCCACTCCAGATGCCAAGACCATCAAGGCAAGTAGAACAGGACCTTTCTTGCGGTGGCACCGAGTCCGTGCAACTCCCTCCCCTAGAAATGTTCACCTTGCTCCTTTCCTTATTGGTGTGCCCACCTCCCAGAGGGCTCCTGGTTTGCCTTGCTAAGCTTCTTCTTTCAGGCCAGCTGCTATAATCAATACTAACGGGTGGCTTTTAGAACGGGCAAGTCCAGCAGGTGGCCACAAGCCTTGCCAGTAGCAACGCCCTCCTGGTGGAGCTCGTTGTCCCAAGACCTCTAGCCATGCTTGCTCGTACTTGCACTCCTCCTCAGAGGCTGGTTAACACTTCCCTGTTCAAACAGGCTTCTGGTCAATTTTGGCTGCTACCTTGGATTTCAACATGGTTGGCAGCTGTTGTGTTGATTTAAGAATCATTTCCATCGGTCATATTTTTAATTGTGCTGTGAGCCGCCTCAAGAGGACCGACGGGGGCCATAAACGTTTTATAAATAAATAAAAATGAATGCTATGACCTACTGCAGCGACTTTAAACAGGATTCCTTTCAGCTCACGCTATGCATCATTTCATTAAGAAACTGTATGAACTGTCAGGAGCGCAATTCATTTCTATTAATTTTCTCAAACAAAATTAGTAGCAAGGAAAAAAAACCAACCCCAAAGAATGGGAGAATGTTCCAGTCCAGCGCAGGATCAATGTCATTAATTCTTTAATACCAAGAGGCCTGTTTGTATGAACTCAGCATTAAACTGCAGCAATTAATTTCAATATTTTATATATATTCCAAAGCAAATTCAAACAAGTAATTTAAGGTCCTTAAACAGCAATTGCATGCCACACACACACACACACACAACACCATGTTTTCCTCCTGGGACATTATGCTTTCAAGTATAAACACAGAGGAACAGGATACTGTAATATTAATAGAAATACAGTATTGCTATTTTCATGCCTTGCCTTTAGCAGACTAAACAATTCCTCAAAAGTTTTATGGAAAAAACAACCCTCTCTGCAAATACATCTATAATCAGATGCTTTAATGGTGCGGCTGATATTGCCCTGACTTTGCACAAGATGACTTAGGATCGTTCGGTAGGCTGACTTGGCAACAGCTCGAGACTGTGATCGCCTACTTTATTGATATCTCTCAAGCTCCCAGGCCAGGAAATGGCATTTCCTCACCCCAAGAGCATCACACTGGCTGTTCTTCAGCGATGAAAAGGGGGAAGTCCACCCAATAAGAGGACACTACAACAGGACCCCATGCAATAATTGCTCTAGCCTTTTTGGGGGTCTCTGAAGGGCTACCATGCAGAAGAAGGGGAAGACTTGTTCTCTGTGGCTCCTGAGGGCAGGACTAGAACCAATGGGTTGAAACTACAGGGAAGCAGACTGAGGCTAGACAGGAGGAAGGATTTCCTCACTGTAAGAGCTGTCCAGCACTGGAACAGCCTGCCTCAAGCAGTTGTGGGCTCATTGGAGGTGTTCCAGCAGAGGCTGGACGGTCACTTGGCAGGGATGCTGTAGCAGTTGTCTGTGCTGAGCAGGGGGTTGGACTTGATGACCTCCCAAGATCCCTTCCAATCCTGACATTCTAGGATTGACTGGCTGCACCTTTCCAGGTTTCAGATGGTGGCCTGGGCTAGACAGACCAAAGCACAGACTCTGCATGAGGCGGTTTCCCACATCCCTATGAAATAGCCACCAGTCTCAAGGTTGCAAGCAAGCCTCCCAGGGACTCTGAGCTTGAGTGAAGCCCAGCCACCCATTTTCATCCTAGGGGAAATTTAACGGAGTGCCACTCAAGATGCCATCACTAGCCTCCTTATGAAAGACGAAGGGCTATAAACTTACATAAAAAAGAGCACATTGAAAGTCAATGGACCATGCGGCAGTTTTGCCTGCTGGAAGGGACAAGGCTGGAATTCTTATGGCGCCTTTAATAATAATAATAATATGTTTAAAAAGCAAGACAGGTCTCCTTGCAATCTAGAAAACTCCACCTTCTCCTCAGCTGTGAGCTGCTAAAAATATGGAGCGCTAATTTGTACTATTGGTTATGGTCGACAACAGTTCCTGTGCCTTCCGATAATTCCTCCCCTCCCCACACACACAAAAATTCTACGGAATGTTAAGCCAAACCAAGCAGCGAGCCTGTGTTGGTTTCACTCAAATCAGAAAAGGAAAAACAAGTTTGATTGTATGCTGGGATCTTCTATTCCTTCACACCCCACCCAAAATCTGCTCCTACTTTTTCACTCTACGAAAATCCATCTCAGTGAAAACGCTCTCCTATCAAGAAGGCACAACCTGGACAAAGACTCGGATTGTAAGAGGGACACCAGTGCCCTGCTCCAAGATTTCCACTGCCTCAAAGTTTGGGTCAGTACAGTACAACCATGATCAGAAAGTCTGCTTTGTCTCCTTGAAATGTGTATGTCAAACACTGGAGGGAGGAAGCAACATAGCAAAACTCTCTCTACACCCACCCACCCCGGAAGAAGGTATTGTTGGAACACTAGTGGCCCTATTCTCCTTCATTTTGAATTAAACAGAACTGAAATGAATTCCCTAAAATCTACTCCTAACAGTTTAGCTGTAAATTCCGATGCTGAATACACAGCAAACAGCTGCAGATCATGACATAATCTGGGAAATAAACACCCATCATTTCATATTTGTATTTGACATATTATATCCAATTCCAATACTTGAGAGTTCACACATGCAACAGTATTTTCTAGCGTGCTCCATTTGACAAAGGACATGCAATGGTATCTGGTACATGACAGGTAAAGACTTGTGAAGGCTCATAATTGGCACCTGTCAACATCACCTCAGCCAGTCCAAGGCCGCAATTCTATTGCACACTTAAGCGGCAATCCTATACACACTTACCTGGGAGCAAGTCCCATTGAAATCAACGGGACTTGCTTCTGAATGCACATACATAGGACTGCAGTGTTAGCCGAGTGCCAGTTCCATTTCCCAAAGTAGGACTTAAGAGTAAACATAACAGGATCAAGCTGTAGAATGTCCAGATTTTGAAAGTTTCACACAGAATTCACACTCAAGTTCCAACTTTTTGAATGGCAAAACATGACCATTTTCCACACTTCAACATCTTGCAAATATTCCATTTCCGTTCTAACACCATTTATACTATATAGCCAAAAGAAGGGCAGACTGATGGATCCTACCCCCCCCCCCAATACAGTATATCATTTAACCTGCTGAGGCAAGACACAGCTATCATTAAAATGAGCCGGCCGCACTCAGCATTCTGAGAAAGGAAAATTGCTCTGAAAATTAGTAACATTTCCAAGCTATGGAAAAATAGCCCCAAACGCAGCATGTGCCCCAAAGTTTTTGCTGTCTTGCCGTGAAAAACTTGTTTTAAAAAGGAAAAGGGATGCAGATTTTCCATGATGTTTAACCTTACCAACAATGTCAGCAACAAGAAAATACCTGAAAAGCCCTCCCTCTTGCTTGCTGAGACAGTCCCAAAGAGACTGTGAAAGTTAAACAGTGGTGAGAGGTGGAAGACCATGTGCCAATTACTGCGTAAAAGGAAGAAAATGCGCTGCCCTGTTCTGACACTTTCTTGGAAAGGGGAAGGGAGAAGCCTCCCACCCCAGCAGGCGCTTAACTCAACAAGCTTCGGAGCAAGGGAGGAGATGTCTTAGATTTACTTCCACGGGCTTCTTCCGCTTTGTTTTTCTTTACTTTCTGGTCCAAAGAGTTTGCGACAACTGGGAACGCCACGGAGACAAACTCACACCCCTTCACTCAGGCAAGCCTTCTAAATCCATCGCTCTCCACACATATAATTAAACGTTAAGCCATTGGGCTCAAACTTTTTTTTCCACCTGTCAGGGCTGCAGATGGCCTGGTTTTAATCAATCTGATTCCATTCAATAAAATACTCATTAAGTCAATTAATGAGACTTTGGTGTCATGAGCTATCAAGCATGACTTGGTGGGTTTGCTGGTTCGCCTCCCACTCCACCCCCCCACCTTCGCCTTCACTTGGTAACCAATGAATTGATTTAGCAAGTCAAGTAAAATCAGGAGAAAAATAAATCAATGGACATTTTCAGCAGGAAAGCTCTTTGCAACCTTACCTGGTTTTAGGGGAGGTCGTTAGCCATTCTTCATGTTTTTCAAAAGTTATTAGGTAGGCAGCAATTTCCTGAAAGAATGGGAAAGTCACAGTGTTAGAAACGGAGGACTTTCACACAACAAAACTGCATCTTAATGAGAGCAGGCACCAGAAATGTCTGCCACAGCTTGGGGAACTGGCAGCTTAAAGGACAACATGCAGGTTGGACCTCCATTGGGGATGCCTCAGAAATTCCCCTCATCCCAATGTCTCCCTGGGCCTTTAACAGGCCTGGTCTCCAAAGCGCATTGATGCATTCGGAATTCTCCATGGCTCTGCTTTTTATTTCCAAATTTTGTACAGTGCTATGAATGAAGATCCTGGTGCAATGGGATTTCCCTTCAGTTCATTTGAGCCTTCCCACCTTCAGCTTTACCAATAAATGGCCGTAGAACCAGTTCGGATGCGACCACAAGCATGACTGCATCAAGATGCCTTTCATGTGGCCTTTTATTGAGGTGCATAATAAGGGCAAAGCCTGGGGCACATCAGTAAAGGACCACATTAAAGGACTCCTGATGCTGACATATACCATCGTCCCATCAGCTTAACTTTTCTGAAATGTTTTATCAGTGCATACATACATGAACATGGGTAATGCGGGGGGGGGGGGGAGAGCAAAACTGTGCATGCTTCAATTACATATATAAATTCTGCTTATTAAGCTGGAATCTAGCGAGAACGAGACACAGGGCAGAGCAAACCAGAGAAACGATAACACGATGGAAAAGGCAGGAGAACGTCAGCGAGCGAGGAAATATATTATTGACCTCTTGCTCTTCGGAGGCCAAGTGGTTGCCCCAAAGTTGCACCACAAGAGGGTGGGTGGGCAGGCGTCTTCCGAGGCGGTTTCCTTGCTGTTCCCCAGTGGCCTCTAGAGGGGGCGAGGGGTCCAGGGAGCCAGGCACTGCACAGCCTGCGAGGACCTTGCAGCATTTGCACGCAACAGAGACCCACCCTGCCTGGCCTCACTCCTCCAGGCCCTCCAGGGATGGATGCAAAGAGGAAGGAGATTCACACCCAGCTATGGTGGCTCTTCCCTTGTGCCAATCAGTTCACTTGCCAAGTCCTTGACTAGCATTTGTTATGCAGAGGACACATTCCAGATGAAGGAACTCACCAGGCCAAAGGCACCCAAAACCTGACATGCAGGAGGCGGGGCCTGATGATGTCACACCGTCCCACACTAGTGAGTGATCCAAAAAATCCAGTGACAGGACCAAGCCCCCAGCAAAGGGATTTTTTTTTTAAAAAGTAGGAGTTGTGCTTTTTTTCCCCCGTGAAAAAATTGCAAAGTTTTAGTAATTTATTATCCTGCCCTTTCCCCTTAACATTTGAGGCACCCAAAGCAGCCAGCACCACAATCAATAAAAATAGCATAAAATACAATTAAAATGATAGCAGTACAAGAGAATAAAACAATGGGAAGCTGAGGGACAAGATTAAAGGGAGAAAGTCAGACAAAATAAAAAAAAAAGTTTTAGCCACTTGCCAAAAGGAAGGTAAGTTGATTTTTATCCTGCCTTTCCCCCCCTACAACGGTGCACCCAAGGTGACTCACAAACACCTTTATATACCATTTTTGGTCATCTGATTTCTCCTCCGACTTTAATTCAAAGGCGGTTTACATGGGCAGGCTTTCTAAACCCCAAGGGGTTTTCACAATGCAATAATGTTCTAATCTTTCGTAGAACCCTTCATTCTAGATGTTTCTTTCACACTCTGTCCGTCCGTCCGTCCGTCCATCCATCCCTCTCTCTCTCTCCCCCCCCCCCCAGCTGACAGGGCAACCTTGACTCTCACTCAAGTGCAGCTTGATCGTCACCCTTTCCCAGCCAGATCCCGACTCCATCCCCTCATTCACTGTGAAATTCCCGGCTTCAAACCTCCTTTACAATCAAGCCTGCCCTGCTCAGAAACGAAAAAGCTTCATCTGAAAAGAATAATGAACAGCAAGAAGCAAAACACAACAAGCGCTGGAGGAGGTTGCAGTAAGAAGAAGAACAGCTTTTCCGCAGGTCTGCAAGCTTTAATGAGTAGATTAATCAACTGAAGCGTCAGTTGATTAAGGGGGTGGTGCTAGTTTTATACAGTGACAGTGACCTTTAATTGGCAAACTGAGAACTTAGGAAATGCCGGGGTGTGTGCGCACATATTTTTTTTAAAAGGGAATAAAAAATAAATTGTGTTCATATCAATGCAATTTAAGACTAAGAGCAGCCCTGCTGGATCTGGCCAAAGGCCCACCTAGCCCAGCACCCTGGTTCCCACAGTAGCCAACCAGATTTTATTTTAAAAGATTTATACCCCTCTTTGCTCCCATAGGACTCGAGGTGGCCAACATCAATTCGAAAATACACATTTATGGTATTTAAGAGAGACATATCCCGCCTTTCCACTCCAGGCAGCTCGCAGCACAATAAAAACCTCAAACACACAGTAAGATACGCAGTGCACCTAAAAGAGAGCACATTGCAAGAAAACCAGAATAATAAATAAGGAAGTGGCCTACTAGCAATAACTAAAGGGAGAAAAGCTGACTGAAACAGGACAGTCTTCGGACGCCTTCACAATTCCCTTCCACAGCACAAAGTGGCACTTCTTATTCAGGATATTTATATACCGCTATGCAACAACAAGAAAGGCCAGCGGGTGGCGCAGTGGGTTAAACCGCTGAACCATGAGCTGTCGATCGAAAGGTCGGTAGTTCGAATCCGCGACGGGGTGAGCTCTCGTTGCTTGGCCAGTTCCTGCCAACCTAGCAGTTCCAAAGCATGTTAATGCGAGTAGATAAATAGGTACCGCTTGCGGGAAGGTAAACAGCGCTCCCGTGTTCCAGCTGCATGCTACACGCTGCGGCAAGGAGAGTCATGCCGGCCACATGACCACGGAGGCGTCTTCGGACAACGCTGGCTCTTCGGCTTTGAAATGGGGATGAGCACCACACCCTAGAGTCGGACACGACTGGACTTCATTGTCAGGGGTCACCTTTACCTATGCAACAACAAGCTGTTCACAATAACATTCAACAATTTCTCAGTCAACACGCAAGCAGTCAATCACCTGAACCTGTGCACAGTCCTACTTCTCCACAGTGAACGGGGTGATGAACACACACAAAACCCACACATCGCCACTGCAAAGCATGCCGACAACAGCACAAGTCTGGCAGTGTTTTAAGCTGCATCCAAGACTTTAATCCTCCATCCAAGCAAGATGTGAGGGATAAGAGACGATGAGAACCTTGGTTTGCCATAGTTACTTTCCTGGTCACGACAACACCCACCATAATGGCAGTGTGCAGCTGGTTTCATCCAGAGTGAAATGGGTCCCGTGGGGAGAAAGGCGGGATAGAAATATGGTAAATAAATAATTCCGCAGGGCTTTAAGGTATGCCAAATAAAGGGGAAAGGAAGCAAAAATACATAAGTTAATTATCTGGTCTTATTATCAGGGCTTTTGCAAGTATACTCAGAGACATGTCCACCTTCTCATCTGGGGGGCCCTTGCTGGTCCCAATCCCATTTACTTAGAAGTAATGCACCCTAAAATTAATAGTCTTCCTTTTCGGTAAGTTCTACCATGCTGTGCTGAAAAGTGGGGTGGGGGAGGAAGAAAAAAAGCCTCAAATTCTGCCTGGAAGTCTTTAGTGGTCCCAATCCTGCTTACATCAGAAGTAAACGCTAGTGAAATGTGTGGGATTTTTCTCAGTAAATTCTCCCATGTTTGGCAAGGGGAAGAGAAGGGAAAGGCAGGCCCACATTCTTGGGCGGCCTGATCCTTGTGTGCCTTTCCTGAGAAATGAGGGCCACGAAAATCAAGGGGCTTCCTTCTTAGAAACGTCTTCCAGGCTCTGCTGGGTGCAGGGGGAGAAGAAGGGGAAAAAAATCATGTTCTGGCCAAACTTAATGGATCAGGAGAGGAGCAAGTGGCTGCAGCAAGGATATTCCTGCAAGGGGGGGGGGGGGAGAAAAGGAGACTTTTGATGGCCTTTTATCAGGCAGCCCCATGCAGACCCCAGCAGCACGTGCCCCCCGCCCCGCCCCGCCCCTCTAGCGACAGAACCCTTAGCGGCCATGTGTGCCCTCGTTGATTAGGTTGTTATAAGCGGGACTTCAAAGGCTAATAACTTGAGAAACAGAGAATGAACTTTTTTTTTTCAACACGACGAAAGCACACGCTCCTCCTCCACTGACCTGAATTTTGGGACACACGCAAAAGGGCGCCAGAAGAACAGAGAAAGGAAGGAAGGAAGGGTACCCCTGGCTCAATTTAGGTCACTTTCGTGTGAAATCCAGGTCCTCGGGGAGGGATTTTCAAACAGCCACATCGCGGTCGTTGTTCAAACAGATCTGCACAACCGGACCGGTGCCACCGGACCGGTGGCTGTGCCAGGTGGGTCTGTGCTCCATTTCAAGAGAACAGGGCAGAATGCAAGGGATGAAGCGGAGGGCAGAATGCAAGGAACTATGTAAGCACTGGATAGTTCATTATTCGCCTGAGGTCTTGGGATGGGGAAAGGTACATGCCCCATTAAATTACTCTGAATTCCAGAAAAGGACATATGCTTCCCCCCCCCCCCGGTGTGGAATCCGGTGATGCCAGAATCACGTAGCCATGAGGGGCGGAAGGGGAGGAGGACACTCTGGATGAAACCAGCTGCACACTGCCATTAATGTCACCCTTGTCACAGAATGCCAAAAGGCACTTTTTTATTACTTAATATTTTATTAAAGAAAAATCAAATCGACCCCTGCGAGTGGGAGATAATCTGAAGCCTGGCTAAGTACTCAGACCCTGGCCGCCTGCCCTTCCCTAGTCAGCAGAGCTCTAGGTTCTGCCTGTCCATTAGTCCAGCAAAGGACCCAAAGGACTCTTAACTGGATAAACCCCACTCTGGGTTTGGATACTGGAGTGGGACCTGCAGCCCTGACACAAGATGCTGTCTGCTTCTTGCTGGGCCAAGCTGCCTCCTCAAAGTCTACATGGAACTTGCACTCAAGCACAAGCCACTTTGCCCAACCTGGAGGGCTGGGCCTCAGTCTCATCTCAGCCAGAAGCCGGGACAGATGCCTGCAGCCTGGCAAGGGGGACGGCATCATCTAGGAGGCTCTGTGCAGCCTCCCTCTCGGCTTGTCGCCGTTTGGAAGAAGTTATGGCAACCGCAGACCAAGCTGGGTTCTGAGCTCGAAGCGGCAGAGTGCAAAGTCAGCAGTACATCGCCTCGACTTGATCCCTGGCAACCTGAAGGGTTGGCATTGAATGGCAAATCCGACTCGCTGGGGAGGACGGGGAAAATGAGCAGCCAAGCTGCTGGCCAGCGGGCTGGAGCCAAGGTCCAGCAACACAGGAAGGCAGCCCCTGGCACCGCCAAAACCTCTCCATCTCACTTTCACCACCCACGGAGCACCAGCAAGACAGCTGTATTCCCTGCTTGTGTCTCACCCCCCATCCTCGCCCACTGTTTGGCGAATGAGCTCGGACGCACAGGCAGGGCCTGCTTGAGTTCCCTGAGCTGGGGGTGCTGCAGGAGCAAAATTCTAGCCTTAACAAGAGGAGAGACAGTCTTCCCCTGCATGGGATACTTAGTCAACATTTGTTTTCATGCCCTCAGGTCATGTGGGATTCTTTGAACGGAGGAAGGCTTGAGACTGCTGTGAGCTGTTGAGTCATTCTGCAGACTGAAAGTTATGCTTTACGCCAGTCCTCATTCCTCATGTCTGTATTTATGGACTGCAAATCATAAGGTGTTGGCAGTGGGATATGAACCCACACCTCACACGGGATTGTTAGGCCAGAGGACGGCTTGACCATCGGATCAATCACTCTGCAAATTATAGCTTTCTTTTAAGTCAGCCCTGGTTCTGATTCTGTTCGTTTCTAGTCTGAAAACACTGTGTTACACACACACACACACACACACGGAAGGGTGTACAAGAGGGACTGGATAGGAAAGATGGTACTTCAAACTGTACGTCGTTCTTCAGCATAATCAAACCTGTCTTTTTTAACGTTTAACTGTCTTTTAAATGATAAGAAATGTTATGCAAAGGACCTAAAAAAGGAAAAAAAAAGACCTGAAATGAGTTTGCTGCCCCGTCCCATCCCCACCTTCGCCATCTCCTCTGGAAGTTTCAATTGCAAAAATTATCTGGGTGCGCAAACACTGCCTAGATATTTGGCAAATGTCTGGAATTAAGCAGGAGCGTTTGACCTCTGAAGATCCTGCAGCAGCTATCAGCGCTGGGTGCAAACGTGATGCAGCAGAACCAAGAAAAAACTTATATGGAGCTTCATTCCAATGCCAAGTTTTGATCCTGAAATCCAAAATGTTGGGTGTCAACATCAGAGTTCCAATTGTGACACTTTGTCAGTTCCAGAACAGATCGTGAGTTCGTAAAGTCGTAAAGTGGTTTTCCGGGGGGGGGGGGCAATACACCGAAGGCAAGCTCAGTCAGATATTGGTGCCCCCCTCTCCATCATCGGCTACTGCTCCCTGGTTGTGTTTCTCAGGAACTGGCTGCCACAAGCGGTAGTGATGGCCACCTGCTCAGAGGGCTTTGAAAGGGGGACTGAATAAGTTCACAGAGGAGAAAGATAGCTTATCTCAATTATGATAGCTTAATGGAACCCCCATGTTCAGGAGCACTCTACCACTGCAAACCATGTTCTGGGGGAGGGAGGGGCAGGCTGTTGCCTTCAAGGCCTGCTCATGAGTGTTCAAGAAGTAGCTGCCATGGGGAATAGAAGGCCCATAGGAATGATCGAGCAGGACTCTTTGCAACACAAAGGAGATGCATGTTTTCAAAATGGTAGACACAAGCCAGAGTCAAGCTTGCTCAGGCCATGCAGCGCAGCACTGCTGCCATAACATGTTCTCCATGGAGCCATGCTTGCTGACTAACACAGGCAAGCGCATTCAACACCACAATACTGCCGGAGGAAGGGAAGGAGCCAAACAGAGGCATGAATCTCCAGGGAGCCGTTTCTTCGTAGGTTCAGTTTGTGTAGTCAAACGGTTACTTTTAAAGGTCCACACCACTGCTTAACCCACCCTATCGTGGGAGGGGGAGCATAGAAGCCTTCCACAACTATGGGGATTGCCAGTTCCAATACTGCCCCTCTCTATTGTCACCAGAGTTTTGTTCGAGTGCAAACTGAAGCTCTCAAGGCAGACAGCAAATATATATATATATATATATACACATTTCAATAGGTTTGCTTTAAAAGTGGATTTTTATAGAAGTGGCTTCGTCTGTATGGTACCAAATCTAAACGAGGCGGGGGGAAACCCTACAGTTCTCCCACCAGCTGGCCCAGGCATCTGCTAGAGCCACAAAACGCAATTATATTATTCCCAAATGAGACACAAAAATATCTTGTTTCCAATAGCCTTGGTTTTAAGGCTCATACTTCACATCCTCTGGGCATTTCAGTGGTGCCAGATCTCCGTGTTATGTACTTTATTAGTGTTGCGTGGATGTCATATTAATGACTTCTCAGCAACATGTTTACTGGCAAGGAATTCCTCCCAGAATCCATTCTGCAAACATTAATTGCCCTTGCTCTAAACACACACCCCGACCCTAAAGGGGAAAAGTCCTCAGAAAGACTGCAGACACGCCCAGTACACGGGGACTCCAGGACACAACACTCCAGCAGAGCGGGACTCCAGGGTGGCACTCCCTGCCTACTGCCACTTTACTCCCCTTTATTCTGTTTATTTAAAGCATAGGTGGCCAACCCATGGCACGGGTGCCTTTTGAATTGGCACGCACACTGCCTTCCTGCTCGAACTGAGTGCTGAAGTCCCTCTCTCTTTCTCGACCCCAGCACGCCTTTCCAAGCCTGTGGCACTGGAGGGGGTCTCAGGACCCCACTGCGCCTCATTCTTCTTGTGCTGTCACTGTGCTTTAAATATTTCCATTACCTTAGATTTCATTTATTTATTTAAAGTGGCACGCTCAAGATTATCTACATAAAATGAGGCACATGGCATGCCACGGGTTGGCCAACACTGATTTAAAGGCACAGACATCCCTCTTTCCAGCCCTCAAAAGGGACCCCAGCCAGCTTGTAATCAATACAATCCAGATTTTTTTTTAAAAAAAAAAAAACGTCAATACAAAACCAGACTAGCACCACACCACGATATGGAACCCGCAATACACAATACAACCCAAACAACTGAAGCAAAAACCGAGAAGCAGCACAGAAGCAGAAGCATTCTATGGGCACAGGGAGGTGAAAAATCACTCCAGTGAATGTGAACGTGAAGTACAGTAACATTTCCCCTCCTCCTGACCTAGGTAGGTCCAACAATACGCCCCCTGGAAAGCCCACAAAGTGGGCCTGAAGACACTTGCCCAACTCCTGGTTTTCAGAGATATGCTGCCTCTGAACATGGAGGCTCTATAAATTTAAAACACTCTGCATAAGGAGAGCCTTGCTGGATCAGGCCACAGGCCATATCTGTGTATCTAAAAGCTTTACGTGATTGAGGCATATAAAGCTTTACGTGATTGAGGCATCTCTGCAAGATGCCATAGGACGCTGCCTTTCCAGAGTCAGACCCTTTGTCCATCTGTCTTAACATTGTCTGCACTAACAGGCAGCAGTTTTCCAGCGTTTCGGACAGAGCAAGGGTTTTTTTTTTTTTCCTGAAGATGCTGCCAAAGTCTGTACCTTTCCAGGCTGGCCTCCTCACAGCCCCGACATCATGGCCTCAAGAGGTCCGGGTCCCTCTCCCTGCCAGCTGTGCACTTGGCTAGGAAGCCGCTTAGGCTAACCAGCTCCATTCAAAACCCACAACGGCGCTCCATTTTTCACTATGGGCGCTTTCTTTCTCCCCTGCTGGACCTGCTGCTGCCCCAGTTAGAATAGCAGCAGCTCCCGACATTTGCGAGGTCATCAGCAGGCGAACGCAGAGGGTGTTTTTCCTGCCGGTTGAACGCAAAGGGTGGGAACAGCTTCACTCACTCAGCGTCTGAATGGTAGGAAGGCTTTTGCTTGAAGGGCAGGGAGCGTCTGGTCAAGATGGGGCCAGCCAGGCTCTCTCGTCCCTCTCCATGTGCTGAGGGCGCCGCGCTTGGCTGGAAGAACCAGTCCAGCCAGGATCTGCAGCTTCTCCCCCGACTCCACGGCCTGGGCGACACCTGTTGATGTCCAAAGGCCTGCCAGACTCCTCCTCCTCCTGCACACCGGGAGGACAGAGGGGGCTGAGGGAGGTGCGCCCCACCCTCCCAGCCTGAAACAACCAAGCGAAAGGCAGCTGGAAGAAACGGCGGCGCCCCAGGCCCAGGGGGACTCACAAGGGAGTCTCCAGAGAAAAGCCCCCCCCCACCTGCTGCGCGCGCCCCTGGGCAGCCCACCTCGTGCAGCCTCTCCCAGCCGGCCGTGCGCCAAAGGGGCTTCCTGCCCCACCTGCAGCGGCCGCACGCGGCCCTCACCCAGCTCAGTTCAAACGAGCAGGACGCGGCTCCAGGGTCCCGCAGACAGTCCTATTCTCGTCCCGTCCCCCGGCGACGCCTGTAGCATCTGCTGGTTCGGCAAGGGAGGAGGCTCCAGCTGAACGTGCCGGAGGGGCTCTGGGTCTGCTGCGCTCCTCACAAAAGAGGGGGCAGCAGACGGGTAGCGTAGTAACTCGCCGCCCAAGCCTCTCCATGTCTACTCAATGAGGTTCACTCCCAGGAAAGTGTGTCCCTGCACTCCTATGCACACTTTCCTGTGAGTAATGCCCCACTGAACACAATGGAACTTACTTCTGAGTAGACGTGCAGAAGCTTGCCTGGCCTAGTCCATCACGAGTGACAAGTCATGATGACTGGATTATTTATTTATTTATTTATTTATATACCGCCTTTCTTAGTCATTGGATTTCTCCTCCGACTTTAATCCAAGGTGGTTTACACGGGCAGGCTTTCCCAAACCCCCTAACGGGGATTTTTACAATTATATATAGATGTTCAGTCTTTCATTAACAACTTCATTCTAGGTGGTTTCCTTCACAGTCTGGCCTCTCACTGGCCTTCGCCTCTCCACGCTCAGCCGATGGCACTCTGCCTCCCATGCAGGTGCAGCTGGCAGATTCAACCTCTGGGTTTGAATAGGCTATAGGAACCCCCTGCCCAGGGTGACCAGAAACACTGGAGGATAAAGTGCCTATACCTTTAACCATTGTATAGAAGAGGGGATCTTTGGCAGCTACAGCTCATCATGGAAGGATGCAAAAAGCTGCACCTGCCAAAATCCCCTCCTCTATACAATGGTTAAAGGTATAGGCACTTTGTCCGCCATTGTATCTGGTCACCCTGCCCCTGCCAACCTGGTGCCTGAGGCAACCGCCTCAGTTGGCCTCCTGAACTGACTGGCCTGGAGAATAAGATTCTAACAAGTGACTTATAGGCTGTAGCCAGCAACAGTAGTTTTCCATAATTTGTCCCTGGCTTGCAAATATATACATTACGTCTTTCTCCTTTCCTCCCTTGCCAAGGGGAGCCATTCAAGAACAGAGAGAAAGAGCAGCGCGAAATGGCCTTATGAGGGCACTGGGACTTCGACATCCGCTCCCGGAGTCATAGTCAATCAGAGAAATCTTGCAGAGCTGCTTCTGATGTAACATATATATTATATCAAACTCATATAAAGGGATCTCATTCTTTGAGAGGTTCCTATAAAGAGATATCAATGTTATGAGAGATAAATTTATGTTATTTTTGCCACATTAGAAAAAAAAAGTAGCAAAAAGAAGGAAGGTGGGGGGGGAACGACAACAAACTGCAAACAGTGCAAGTCTAGGCACATCTACACAGAAGTAAGCCCTACTGTATTTAATAGGACTTGTTCCCAGGTAAGTCTGCATAGGATTGCGGCCTCAGAGATTCAGTATTAATAGTTTCCCAAGCCTCCCTTGCCCCTCCCCCCTTCCAAGCATCTTTAATGGGAGATTTTTATTTACTGTACTTGGATAATGGATGGTCAGTCTTGGGGGATCATTGGCTCTGACACAATATTTCTGCTTTATTTGTTTTAATCAGGGCCCCTTTTCATGATTCAGGACCTGGGAATTGATCTGCCCTGCAAGACCTACAGGCCCTGTTATATTTCCAATGAATCCCAGGTTATTACCGTAATTCTCTTGGGATTGTGTGTGTGTGTGTGTGTGTGTGTGTGTGTGTGAGAGAGAGAGAGAGAGAGAGAGAGAGAGTGTCTCCTTTTTTGATCAATAAAGTCATTCTTTAAAGATGAAGTAGTATTATTTTTCCTAGCAGAAAAGCATGTTTTGAAACTGAAGTGGGGGGGGGGGCATTTCCTAAGTAAAGGTGACCAATATTGTTCCCAGTCGTCCATGCAGAATGTTTATCTGTTCAGAGCTTAACCAGGGAATGACTCTGGTTCGAGAGCATATGTAAGTTTTATGACTCGGGCTGCAATCTTATGCACACTTTCCTGGGAGTAAGCCCCATTGAATGCAATAGCTTTCCTGGCTGGGCATCCTATGGGAAGGTCTATCAGGAGGCAATGGGGAGCAGGAAGCAGTTGTGGGTCATCCTTGTTCTTTCCACTGGTGCTAGGTAACAATTTCTGGATGCCATGGCCCCCAACACAGCATCAGTATCTGGGAATTGTGAAATGGCCCTGGGGGAAGAAGCTGCAGCTGTTGGACCCCCACAGTTGCCCAGGAAACATCCCCCTGTGTCCTGGCTCCTCAAGCAGTGGTGGGGAGCAGACAGCCCCTCACTGCCACCAGAGGTTGGTTGGGCATGGACCCTGGGTGTGGGTCCCTGGCACATGCCCCACCTGTGGAGCCACCACCCGTGTCCCACCACTGCCTGTTAAGCTAGCTCGAGCTCAGGGCCCAACAGGGAGGCTTACCAGGAAGCAGCGGGAGCAGCGGATTTGAGTTGTCCTTATGCCGTGACCCACAACTACAGCAGCAGTGGTGAAGGTGGGCAGTCAGCTGATGTTCCTGGCACAGTGGTGGAGAGGAGGGGCAGCTGGTGCACACATGTGCTTTCCAAAGCTTGGGGGTCCATTGCAGGACTCGGGGGCAAGGACTCCTGTGGCGCAACCTCTGCACTAAACCACACCCTCTAGTGCAGAGGTGGCCAAACTTTCAACCTGAATGCTCCTGGACCTTTAATGGTTGTATAGGTGAGGACATTTCAGCAGGTGCAGCTGCTTTAGCAGCACCATCAGCAATGGCAGCTGCCAAGGTTCTGTCTTCTACACAGCTCTTAAGAACACAGAGGCCCTAATGGTGGAAGGTTGGCCACCCTGCTCCAGAGGCGTCGCTATGGTGGGGGTGGTACTCAGTAGCGTCACTAGGATGCGCGTCACCCTGGGGCAGGGGGCGCGCGTCACCCTAGTGACGTTACGATATCGCGGCGCGGGGGGCGAACCGGCTCCCCCCCCCCGCGTCGCCCTCCGGACGCTCCGAGGCCGGCCCGGGAGCCGGCCTCGGAGCGTCCGACCCCGTTGGCGCTCCAGGGCCTTCTGAAAGAAGGCCCAGGCAGCGCATCCATCCGGGTATTTCCTGGATTTTCACGCATGCGTAGACCCGTTTTGAGGGCTTTTTGCTGGGGGCGCCCCGCCCACCCCGCCACGCTCCAGCGACGCCCCTGGTGGTACTGTAAGTTTCACACCGTGCTAATCCCTGCTAACTCTCTGGTATGAGGTGGCCCCGCCCCCTCGCTGTCGCAGCCATTCAGTGCGGCGAAGGCAACAGGCAGGAGACACGCTGCGACGGCGAAGGGGCAGGGCCACCTCATACCAGAGAGTTAGCCGGGATTAGCACGGTGCGAAACTTACCACCCCCACCGTAGGGACGCCTCTGCCCTGCTGTAGTGCATTCAGCCTCCCTCCTGCTCTTGTGATCACAAGAAGAGGATTTTCACCTGTTGCTGCAGTTCCACCAGGCTGTACTTTGCTCTCTAGCCCACAAGAACAAAACAATGCCTAATGAGCGGGAGCGGGAAGGATGTCTGGATGTCTGGCCTCAACCAGAAAGGTTCCTTCCTTGCTGTCTGTTAGCTATTGGAAGAGCGTCCCTCGCTCCAAGGGTCAGCCTGGAGCCAGCCTTGCTCTGTTTGGCTTGCTGTAATTACTGGGTTCTTTCCTTTGCCAATCTAGGTGCAGCGGGGGCAGGCGGAAATACCGCAGCCAGCAAAAGGGTTCCCTTCCTGCAGCACAGCGCCGGTGAGAGCCTGCCTCCTGTGGCAGCTTTTTGAAGGCGAGCGCAAGGGGTCAAGGCCAAAGGAAGCCGACTAGAAAGAAGACGCGGCTAATGAATATTTGGAGAGGGGGGAAGCCTGAGCCCAAATTCTTCCCCTGCTGCTGCTTCAACACACACAAACTCACACCTCAAAGGAACAGCAGTTCAGCGGGGTGGATCAAGGCCGCAGGCAGAACAGAGATGGCAGGAAAGGAAATTCCATCTGTCAAGTGGATGCCAGGGAGAGGCAGGAGCCCTGTGTCCTCCTAGTGGTGGAAACAGCAAAGCAGGAAGGAAGGTGTTTGCCAGGGATCCCCAACTATCGGTGAGGGGCATCGCAGATCGGGATGCTTCCGAAACCCTTCTCATCTGAACTAGCTCCCTAGATTAAGTGCTCATGTTTCCAGAGTGGAACTGATGCATTTAGAATTCTGCATTTGGGGGTTCCTCTTTTGCATCTGCGTTTTTTGCTGAGGTGCTCAAGGTGCTGAGTCAATGGGAGGGGCCAGGCACTGCTTTTGCTGCAGCAGCCACACACGTTCAAGAGCTTTGCATCCATGAGGACCAGAAACTTGCTCTATTGAAAGCAGCCTGCACAGCTAGTCCCACATTCCTCCGGCTCTTGTGTTCCTGCTCTGCTGTGCATAGCCTGCCCTAGCAGTGATCTGGGTTCTGCTACCGTATGTTTCCTTGAACGCCTGTCTGCTTATTGACTCTTATCTTTGGTGACGTTATGCAAATGTTTTATTGTACGTCTCTGAAAGTCTGTTCCCCTCCTCCCTTTTTGCCAAATATATGGGAGAGAAATGACAGAAACAAAACAAAATAAATTATTTCAAAGCTTTTAGAGCCGCAGCTTCAGGGACCTTTAATCAGCCACTCTGTCCTCTACTTTTGCAGTGCAAAAGCCCCCCCCCCCCCCCGGTATTCATTCACTCTGTGCCTGCAATCACCATCATTTATGGCGGGGGGGGGTGGAGAAGAGATTTTGCACGACTGGAGATAACAAAGATGTCATTAAAATAATAATTAAAAAACAAAGCTGCACGTGTGCAATGAACGTTTGGCGATAATAAACCGCATTTCAATGTGCATCAAGTCCCCTAATGATCGACTCCGTGTATCTTACAGGGTCAAATCAATGTCTTTACACAAAAAAAGGGAGAAGAAGAAAAGGAAAATCAATTAAGCCCCATCCATTGTACCTTCCAGGCGGGCCCATTGTTTGCGTTTGTCTCCTATCTCGCCATTTGTCACTTGCATTTTTGCCCATTTTTGCAAACAAAAGCCAGGATGTCACTACCAAGGTCAGTGGAGTCGGATCTCATTCCTGTACAATGCACTTTGCTTTTTTCTATTTTTCCCCCCTTTCTCAGGCTTGCATTGAAACTGCAGCATGGTAGAAAGAAAAGGGGAGAAAACAGAAGTCTTCGTGTTTCCTTAGAAATAAGCGATTGAGCATGGAAGAGTCTCCTGCACACAAATCCACACCGGCCCCTTTTGTGTGCTGCCCCTTTTGTGTGTGGAAGGCTCTCCTGCTGTGCCCCATGGGTGCCTCCTCTCTCTTCCCCCAAATCCCTCCACCGATTATGTTGGCCTTGGCAACGATGCCCAGAATCTACTGATGCACCACCATCCACTGCCTTCCCACTCCCTGGGTTTGAAGGGAAGAGAGGAACAGAGAAGAGGAAGTGTGGAGGAGAGGAGAGATCCTTCCCATTTCCTTGTCTACTCCATTCCCGCTTCCTTCTCCAATACTCTAGGACAGCGTTTCTCAAACTGCGGGTCGGGACCCATTTGGTAGGTCACTACCTGATTTCTGGTGGGTCCCAGGTGATGGAAAGATCAGATTATGTAATTGCCACAAGCCCAGAGGCAAATCAAAAATCAGATAGCTGCTAATTGCCCTTCAAAGAGCTGAGCTCCTGCAGTTTGCAAGCTTGTGTAGGGAGATAAATGTTTGAGCATCTTGTAAAGCTAGGTGGGTCCCGATAGAGTGTCATTTTAAAAAGTGGGTCCCGATGCTAAAAGAGTTTGAGAACACTGCTCTAGGCTCCCCCCCCCTCTCCTCCACACTTCCATTTCCCTCTTCTTTTTTGAATCTGAGAAGGGGGAGTTGTTGTGGAGGCGGGGGGGGGAAGGAGGCAGGTTTGAAAGGGGATTGAAGAAGTTTGTGGAGGAGAGGCCTAGTCCACTGATCACTGTTAGCCATGATAGGTAGATGAGCCTCCCTGTTCAGAGGCAGTCACTCAGAGGCAGTCAGGGGCAATCACTTTCCTGATTTCGTGGGCTTCTCAGAGATGTCTGGCTATCCACTAACGGAAGCATGATGCTGGGTTAGATTGAGCAAGGTCAATGTTTTCAAGGGTCTAGCAGTATCTATTAGTTCTGATGATATGAGAACTAGATGGAGCCTCCATGATCAAAGGCAGTCTAACCAGTTGCTGGGGACAAACAGCAGGGAAGGCTACTGCCTTCACATCTTGCTTGTGAGCTACCCTCTCCCCAATTCAGACATGCACACTGATGAAACACTGCAAAGCAAACACAATCAATGAGATTGCACGAATGGCAGTTTGAGGATTTTTTTGAGGGGGGGTGCCATGTTTTCTGCAGCATTGTACCAATGCACACGTATGTGCTGGTAATGGAGAGGAGCGGAACAGCCGCAAATGAAAGAAAGGTAGCTTCCAACAATGTATGCCCGGCGCTCTACACAAAATTCTGAATGCATCTGTTCCACGTTGGGACCAAGAGCAGGTAACGCAGAATGCCGAAGTCCAGGGAGCAAACCAGGTGCGGAGAATTTCCGAAGCATCCTCTGTTTGACAATAACCAGCAACCCATGGGATGGATGAGTTCCGGGCTGGAGACTTGGGTGTCCGAGACCCAAAGGAGCAAAGAGGTTCGAGGACCGACTATGAACACCACAGGCCAGCGGCGTGACAAAGCGCACTGGCGGGAGGCTGAGCGCTACCCAGACCCGGCTGTAAGCCAGAGACTGCCTCACATTGTCCCTCCAGCCTCACTGGGTGGCATTTGTGTGTGCAGACTGGAACCCGCTGGAGAACAGCGCAAGGCAGCGCGTGGTCACGCAACAGTTTGCAAGAAATTGCTCCCTCTCATCTCCGACTCAAGCGCTGATGGGTTCTGACAGCTGAAAGGATTGTGCAGGTATATATGACTGAACACAGCGCAATGTAATTCGCCTCTTGCCGTCGCTACCGTTTCCATTAGTCATTAAAAACCAGGCGTTCGGGAAGGCTGGAGTTGCAGGTGTTCTTTGGGAGCGTTCGGAGCGGTGCAAAGTCAGGCACCTGCCATTTTGCCCTCATTTCAGGCAATCAAAATGCAGCAGGCAGATGCTGCATATCCCTTCCAGCCTCGACACACACAGGGCGGCAGATTTTGTCTCAAGAACCTGCAAGCCGGAGAGAGGAGGAGCCGCCTGTTATTCTGCTATGTTATTGTGTCAACAGCAACGTGAAGCCGCCAGGGGTGTTGAGGAGCCAAGGCGACGACGGCTGCCACTCATTGCTTCCAAAGAGGGCCACGATGGGCTCCAGCTGGCAGGAGCTGACCTGCACAGACGTGGCGGGTCCGTGGCCACCCCCACCACGAGGGTAATCCAGCCTGCCAACAAGGCAACCCCACATCAGCACCCCAAAATCCTACCATGTCAGTCTTTCCAAGCCTATCTTATTTATTAGTTAGGGGTGGTTGTTTTTTAATGCTGGCTTGAAGAGGTGAGTTTTAAATGCCTGTCTAAAAATGGAGCAAAAGCTGGTGCAGGGCCATGGTGAAGGGAGCTGCTGCAACCAAGAAGGTCTGGATCTCCCCTCTGCCTTGAACTCACAGCAGGATGGCTTTAGGCATGCAGGCCACTCCCTCTCAGCCTCAGTCTTCCCCAGCTGTAAGATGCAAGAATAATACTTGCCTTTACAGAGTTGATAATACTTGTGAAGTGATTTGCAAACTCGGAAATCACTATACGGATGTGAAGTAATATGATGATGAAGAGGCAACCTGGTGGATCTCCCCAAGGTGCGCAGCCCGCAATGCAAGGAGTTCCCAGGTCCAGTCAGCCAAAGAAGTCCCAAGGAAGTCAGCTGCTGCTTCGTGTAGGCAGCCTCCCCCCCCACTTAAGCCCTGCCCCCTTTCACGTGCTATTCCACAAAAGATGAATCAAGGATTCCCTTTGCGATCCTCTCTGAGCACTGCCTGCATTCCGGAGGAGGGAGAAAAGGCTCCGTCTAATTGGCTAATGGCAACACAATATAAGGCAATTAGATAATTTATTTAAAAATCCTTGTCTGTGTGATGTGTGTGTGTGTGTGTGTGTGTGTGTGTGTGTGTGTGTGTGTGTGTGTGTGTGTGTGTGTGTGTGTCACCCCCCACCTCCCAGCACATCCCATTTAGTGCAATAATTTACGCTTTGTCATTCCAGGCGAGATGCACTTTTGTCGGCAGAGCTGCTATTTTCATTTTGCATTTCTTACATTTGTTAAGATGATTAGGCTGAACGCATCAAAGAGAAATAACCACAAGCCATTAAGCAATAAACAGGAGCTGTTAATAATATTAGTCAGGTGTTCCCCACTTAGAACCAACCTTTTCCCAAAAAGGAACTTGTCATGCTTTAGATTTCACGCTTTTGAAAGTTCAGGGGGAGAGACCGTAGTCAGCTGAAGACCTCGTACTGCCTGAGACGGTGCACAGATACTGTGTCCCCCCTCTTACCTAGTAATGTGCCACCCTCTGCTCCTCCCACTCCCTGGATTGGAAAAGGAAGAGAGGGACGGCACGCAAGAGGAAGTGTGGAGGAGCAGAGAGTTGGAGACTCGGTGGCCCACCACTTTCCTCTCCTCCACACTTCCTCTTCTGCTCCTTCCCCCCCCCTTCCTTTTCCAATCAAGGGCATGGGAGGAGGAGCAGCAGAGGAGTCAAGTGGGTGGCGGGAGGTGGGCCCCCCCTGCCAATCTGCTGCCTGAGGCCACCACCTTAGTCGGCCTCAGGGACAGACGGGCCCTGGGAGAGGACACAAACCAAAGACAGCCTGGGAAAGGAACATCATCCGCCAGGAGTCTGTGCAGATTGGTCCGTGCAGCCTTAAACTCAATGGGCTAACGTCTGAGTAGACTTGCACAGGGTTGCAATGGTAACCTGAATTACAGCCGGAAGTACACAGCGTGGCGTGGGGGATGATTCACACCAAGACCATGAAAGGGGCAAAAGGTTAAAGAAGCCTCCTCCACCACAGTTCCAATCCATATCAGAATCTTATGCAGCTGCTACTTAGGTAATTTTTTAAAAAAAAAGAACTCCTCCAGCCCAGGCATGTGGATCCTCCAGCGTCACCTCTCACTCTGGGTATTTATGCACACAGATTATTTCAATGCACACATGCGCTGAGTCGAGACCAGATTTCCAGAGAACCGAGGAATGTGGCTCCCGTCCTTCATTTCTAAAACACAGCAGCCAAAAGTGGGATCACCACAGACGAGCAGCAGAAAACCAGGGCTGTCTCCGGTACACAGGAACTGTGGCAGCAGCCTGTGAATGAGCGCATGTGCGCATGAGCGCGCATGAACAGGGCAATCCAAAGAGCGGCTTCACACACCCAGGTCCTTGGCTTGCTGATGATGACTCAGCCAGAGTTGTGAACTGCTGCCTGCCGTGGAAAAGCTTGATGGAAGTTGTCTGTGGAGCAGCGATAGTATTTTGGAAGGGCTGATTCACACATACAACTTACAAGCCATCTCTGGATGCCACGGTGATGAACATGGGCTTGCTCTCACTCCTAGCAGCAACTGTTTCAGAATAACACAATTTCATTTTATCAGATCGCTGGTCGAAAACAATCAGAAGCCACCCAAAAAGGATCCAAAAGCAGCAGAAAGACAAACAGGCTTATCGGTACCTAGCAGAGAATTAAAGGCAAGACTGCTGCAGCTCGCCTGCCTGCGTACCTGCCAACAATATGTAGCGTTCACTTTATTTCAATTTCCCTCTAACCGTTCAATCTATCTTGCATTGGCCAGCTTTCTATACTGTCAGGGGTGTTTCTGGGTAGTTTCTACGGCTCTATTTTTAAACAAACAGAGCTTTCAGAGGAACACATCTATGATGACGACGACGATTAATAGAAATACAGGATCGTCTGCATGCCTGTAATTTTACAGTAATATGCGATAAACCACAGAGATCCCTGCCCCAAGGAGGCTACAATCTGAGTTCTGACAGTGACAATGAGGCAGGGGAGGGCTAACAAAGCAAGGCTAACAAGGGATGAATGCTCACAAATGCCAGCAGTTGGCTTTAACTTTTAAAGCCAGCTTTTGAAATTCCAAATTTTGTTTGGAACGGAAACTCGAATGGCTCCACAAGGCAGAATTCTAGACTCTCAAGAAAATGCAATTAGAGATCTGTGCTATTTTTTTTCCCCAGAAAGGTATTGTTTCCCAAAGTGGGGGATTCTCCAGTCCAAATTATACTTAATTAAAAATGTCTCTGCCTTCATTATTGCAGGAATCTTTTTCCAACAGGGCCTGTCCTTTCACTGTACCTGTTAATCAGTCACTGCTGAAAAGGGGCAGGGAGTGGCAGGGACAGACCAGGACGGCTTGCCAGGCTCTCTCCCCATCAACGTTTCCAGCTCAGTTTCTTGCAGAAAACATAACAAGAGAGCCTTAGAGATGAAACCATTTATTTCCTCCAGTTCGGTTTTAGCAGCAGCTTTCTCTGCTCCTAAATTCCATTCCTCGCCTCCTGTTTTACACCTGAACATGAGTTAGGCCATTGGTCCAACTAGCGGCCCAACCCAGACTGGATCTCCCAATCTGCCACCATAAGTGCTGGTGTGGCATTGTCAAAAGTGTGCTGCTGTCATGCACTGTGGGACCGCCAGTGCAAATGGCCAGAGGCCTCATGTGCACGCCAACGGCCCACCCACACTATCCGCGCAATCCTGTGTAACCTTGCAGTAGATGCACTGGTGTAACTTACACTGGTGCATCTGCCATTACACCGGTGCATCTACTGGTTACTCAAGGTTACACAGGATTGCGCTGTATGCCAGGGGAGGTAAGCTGGTGGTGGTAGGGTTGGGTTGGGAGAGGATCAGGGTGGGGAGTGGGCCAGACAGGGGGCAGGCGGGGTGGATCTTGGTGGCAGCAGCAGCAGCGCATGCCAGGATCCTATCCCTCTTTCCCAGCCTAGACCCACCTCCTGAGGCTCCTCAGACTTATGCCAGCTAAATACCTGCCTTGGAAAACGGCAGATTCTCCATCCTTGGAGGTCTGTAAGCAGAGGCTCCATAGCCCCTCTATTGGGGACGTTGTAGTTGCAGACAGTCTGTACAGGCAAGGGGTTGGACTCAGTGGTCTCAAAGGACCTTTCCAGCTCTACCATTCTAGACAGAGCCTTACGCTGCTCCACAGCTAGCGGCCTGCAACACTCCAGCCAGTTTGGAAGATTCCTCTAAGTCACAGATCCACGCATTCCGCTCCTTTATCACGCTGGTGGTCATTCATGCCGAAACAAGATTTGCTTTTAATTTCCCCCATAAATCCAGCAGCAGCGGCCCAAACGGTGGGCTGGCAGCGTGGGCTACCTTGCAAGACAGCACCGGCAATTATCCCGCTCCCTTCCCCCCGTTGCGACTGAATTAAAGGCACAAATAAATTAAAACTTCATTTAAAATGTATTTTTTTCTAATTGAGGAAGGATACACCAACTAATGTCCTACCTAATTAGTCGGAAGCGGGGGTTTTATTATCAACATCTGAAACCAGGGCTAATTGACTCATTTAGAGTCTCCGCTGCACCAGGAACCGGCCCACTTCGTCGGCGACAGAGGCAGCCTGTCGACAGGGGGAAGAGTCCACCCACCCACCCACGCATTGTTGTGCAAACTCAAAGCAAACCAGATGCAAAAACTTTCCCCCACTCCAAACTTCTCCTCACTCATAGCCAGGCCTGTTTGTGACAGAGCATCAATATGAACACAAAAAGGGCAACCCCCCCCCCCTTCAAGAATTGAAGTTTTATTCCAAAGATAAGTGGTGGACCCATAGGGAGTACCTGTAGAGGAGAGAGGCGGGATGCGAAGAAATGAATGACTAAATGAATGACTAAAGAATTGTTATTCACTCTAATAACAGAGTAAAGATGGCACTCAGTCATCTGTTGCCTTTGGTTCAAACACCAGCTCAGTCCCATTTTCAAGGTAGCCAGAAACCAGGTAAAATTTTTGCATCTAAAGGAGGGCTGGCCCACCCATGAAGCTGGCTGACACCAACCACTTCACGGTGGTTCTGCCCACCATCTGCCCCCACATCTCCACAGCTGCACTTCCTGGGTTGGAAAAGGAAGAGGAGGACAAAGCGGAAGTGTGGATGAGAGGAGAATTTAGGCCCTGTCCAAGCCCAAGCACTACTCGAATCAGGGTGCAAATCTCACTGCTGCCACCCCCCCCCCCAAAAAAAAAACCTTGCAGAAGACAGCAATCCAGCCCCCTACCCTCTCACTTTGCTCCTTCCTTGCACAGTCTGTCCCTTTAAACAAACCAGGAAATGTGGGACATGCTGGGTGCTCACAGTTTAAAGAGGCTGTGCGAGGAAAAAGACAGGTAGGGGGGCTAGACCGCTGTCTGCCAATCCACTTCCCGCATGCTTTTAGCAAGCAAGTGGCTCTGCCCATGGCGGGCTGAATGCAGGCGGTGACAGCGGCACCACAGTTGGTTTCCTGCTGCCCGTATCTCGCCGCTCAATGCGAGCCGTGTTGCCTGCTTCATGCACAGACCAGCTGTGGGAGAGTCAGGTGCTCTAGGTAGCCGACCTCCTCCAGACTTCCTCTTCTGCTGCATTCCCCTGCTCCCTTTTCCAGTCCAGGGACCAGGAGGAGCAGAGGCCAACACATCACCAACTTAGGGGAGGGCAACATTTGGCGCGCGCGCGCACACACACACACACACACACACACACACACACACACACACACACACACACACACACACCGCCTTAGGCAGCAGGAAGGTTTGGGTCAGCCTGATCTAAAATTTTAACCTTTTAACAAATGGCTTTTAACATATGTAAACTCAGGTGACCCACTGGGGTTGTTTATTTTAAATTGTTTTAATGAATTATTTTAATGTGTATATATGTATTTTAATGCGTTGTAAGCCGCCTTGAGTGCCCTCAGGAGAAAGGCGGGGTATAAATGCTTTAAATAAATAAATAAATACTTGTTTCTTTTTGTGAACCATGGAAGATTGTTTCATTTATTGCACTTTCATCCTACGCTTCCTCCAAGGGCCTCCAGGCAGCATCTTTGTTTTCTGCACCCCAGTTTTATCCACGCAACAGCTCTGACGGGGGAGCAACCGATATGCTGAACTTGTATCCTCACTTGCTGTGAACTGCAAGGCTGGGGAGAGGATGGTTCGACTACACGCCAAGCCTGGCACAAGCTCCGTCTATTTCACTGACGCTGTCAGGGACACGGGTGGCGGAGCTGGACCCATCCAAAGTCAGAAATGAACAAGAGGGACATGGGAGCAAGACTCCGACACCCCCAGGCAGGCTAGACAGCCTGCACAGAGGCAGGCTGCTGGGCTGATCAGAATTCAACATAGAGCACATGCCTGGGAAAGGAAGGCGCTGAAAGGACACCGCAGGGCAAAGGGAAGGAGAAACTCCCAAAAAGCAGCGGCTGGTTCAGGGAGACAAGCACGGGAGGAGGCGCAGCCAAGGAGCTCCGAAGTCAAGCTGTCAACCCGCCTGCCAGCACCGCTTTCCTGCTTTCCTTGACAGGGGCTGCGGCGAGGAGGCTGAGAGTAGCAAGTTCAAGTGAACCTACGAAGCTGCCTTTTACGGAGCCAGACCTTTGCCTCATTACGGACCTCATCGTCTACTCTGACTGGCAGCAGCTGCCAAGGTCCTCCCCAGCCTTCCTCCCTGAGATCCTTCAATTGGAGACACCAAGATCGGAACCCGGGACCTTCCGAATGCCAAGCATGTGTTCAGCCATCCAATGACAGACCCCTCCAGCTAAACTCAGAAAAGCACTGCTGCAGATTTGCCTCGGGCAGAATCAGACCACAGGCAGCAACCACACAAGGCCTCGGTCTGAGTACTGGAGACTGTTTGCCTGGAGAGGCTGCTGCCAGAGACTGTTTCCCGGGAGCCGCTTCTCCCCCTGATTCTGGCAGTAAGCCCATCTAGCAGGCAGTCAAACGAGGGCAGCAAAATTCCTCACCATTGCAAAGTCTAGCTCGGAGGTCTTCGACCCGTTGCAAAAGTCCTGCCGTTTCCTTTTGAGGCTCAGGCCTGCCCCGTCGAAGCAGTAGCCAGAGCTGGGTGTGTGTGTGTGTGTGTGTGTGTGTGTGTGTGTGTGTGTGTGTGTGTGTGTGTGTGTGTGTGTGTGTGTGGGCCCCCTCGATCCCCCTCCCTCCCACTCACCTTCTGTGGTCCTCCTTCCGTTCTCCGCCTCGCCTCCTCTTTCCCTCTGCTTTCAGAACTGAGCACACACAGTTATCACACCACTGTCTGCCTCTGCTTCCCCTTAGCTGGAAGGTCTCTTGTGGTCTTGTGTGCTCCCTGAGGCATCTGGTGGGGCCACTGTGCGATACAGGAAGCTGGACTGGATGGGCCTTTGGCCTGATCCAGCAGGGCTCTTCTTATGTTCTTATGAAGGGAAGAAGGGGCAGGACAGCACAGTAGCAAACCTCACCATTGGAACACCAACAGGTGGGGAAAGGAGAGGAGCATGGCTGTCCCGCCACCATCCCCTTCACCCTCTGGGCACTTCAAGGTGGGTCGCAAGTTGCAGGCTGGTGGTCTGAGGGGAGTCCCAGCTCTCGACAAGCAGAAATCCACCGGTCTAGCTCTTCTCCGGTGGTTACGCTGGCAGCCCCACACAACACCACCCGCCCTCCAGTGCGAAGAGACAGACACCTACGGCCACTTTGTTCCACGCCTCCCATTTACGCAACAAGACAAGTGGCTGGATTTTCACTCAGCAGGATGCTTCCATTAATAACAAAGTCTTATTAAGTATCTGTTAAAAGGTCTGTACTGCTAATTTAGCTGGAAAAATTGAACAGATTACTCTTACCGGTTTCAATTAAACTAACATGATGCCTTCAAACTGATACCTTAATTAGGCATTATAAAATGACATTTAGGAATCAGGAGTTCCCATTAGCCAATCAAGCCATCTGACTGTGAAGACGTTATCCCAACTGCGGCAAAAATCATGGTGGCCTCATCGAATTCTTGTCTCCTCATTCTCTGGAAATGAAGAGGTCCCAAATTGGCCATGGTGGAGGAGTTAACAGGGCTTCCACACAAGCCCAAGTCTTCCTGGCACCAGAGGCTGCACACTATAACCTGCCCCTCCTTGGCATGAAGCTTGTCAGGGGTCCATGTTTCAGTTTTCTGCTGCTTCTTTGTGAAAAGCCAACCTCTGCTCCTCCCACTCCCTGGACTGGAAGAAGGAGACAGTATGGAGGAGAGGAGAGTGGTGGGCTAGAGTGTCTCTGACCTCTCTTCCATACTTCCTCTTCTGCTCTGTCTCCCTCTTCCAGGGATACGACGCTGGGAAGAGGAAGTATGGAAGAGAGGTCAGAGATACTCTAGCCCACTACTCGCCTCTCTTCCATACTGTCTCCCTCTTTCTTCTCCAATTCAGAGAGTGGGCCAGTGGAGGTGAGTGGATGGTTGTGGGTGCCCTGTCGGTCTGCTGCCTGAGGCAACTCTGCCTTAGCTGACTTCATGGATGGGCCGGCCCTGCCTAACAATTCCTTTCACAAGAAGGATCTCAACTAGCGAGTGTTGGGAAAGCAGCTGAGTATGGCATTTCATGCTTGTCTAGGTGGACCAATGTCTGGCTGCTTATAAGGCAGCTTGCTATGTCCAAGGATAGGCTCACATGAGCTAGGAAATCCCCGCCCCCACCTTAGTTTGTCAGCTAGGTTTTGACGGTCAGGTTAGGTGAAGCAACACCTTCTGGCCCACACCATCATCTCTGCAATGCTCTAATAATCAAGTGATCCAAAATTAAGAATATTACGCTCTTTTGGCTTAGAGAAATTTTTTTGTAATATACAGTAAAGTTAATTTATGTCAGAACAGCAGCAACTGAAGCAATACTGCGAGCAGCCTGTGCATTATTAATTTAATCTTTTCTCCTGCTTCGTTTGGGTTTAAGTACCACATCATCAGCAAATGGAGGTTTTAGCTTCTTTTTTTCCCCCACCATCATCAAAAATGAGACAGATTGGAAAATGCTGGAGATACATTTTTCTTTCTCTTTCTTTTTCTGCAATGGAAAGCGAGAGCTGGTGGCTGGAGAGGGACTCCTGAATACCGAGCCCATTTCCGCAGCAGAAGCAACACCGGCTGTCAAAGGCGCTCAGACAGCTGCAGGAGAAGCTGCAAATATGCCAGCATCACCTCCAATCGATAGGACAGGGCAGTGCCCTGCATGGATTTCATATCTGAAATCGAGATCCGTTCCCTTCACAAGGCTCAGGTCCTGCTGTGTGAACAACATTCTGACTTGTGATAAGCAATTTCCCAGGGAAAGCTGATCACTAGGAATCGAAGTGCTGCAAACCACCAGAGCCATCTGTGATTTTCGTTGTTGCTGTCTAACGACCCAGGGAACTGCCCAGGGCAGGGAAGGAGCCCCAGAATGTGTGGCCACTTTGCCAGGCCAAGGAATAAGTCAGGTGCAAGGAGTGACCCCAGGACTTGACTAGCACCCAGCTTAGGGTCGAAAAAGGCAGGGGGGGGGGAGCCAGAGAAGAGCTTAGGAGAAGAGAAGGAACAAAGTGAGGATGGACCAATATCATTCTCAGCATTTATATACAAGTTGATTACCCCCTATCCGGACATCCGAAATCCAGACTATTCCAAAATCCAGACATTTGGGGGGCTATGACTTTTTAAAAAAACTTTTTCTAGCACCTGGCTGGCATAGCGGAAGACACGCTGGGGCACAAAATTATTAAAAATATTGTCTAAAATTACCTTCAGGCTATGTGCATAAGGTGAATATGAGACATAAATGAATTTTGTGTTTAGATTTTGGTCCCATCCCCAAGATATCTCATTATATTTATGCAAATATTCCAAAATCCAGACAACTTCCTGTCCCAAGCAGTCTGGATAAGGGAATGTCTCCCCAGGAACTCTTAACATTCATCATCGCCTGCACTGAGCAAGAGGTTGGACTAGATGACCTTCATGGACCCTTTCACCTCTAACATTCTTACAGCACAATCCTATCCAACTTACACCACCACCGGTGTAACCAGCGGTGCAGCGAGAACGGGAGGCTCCAGAACGGGAAGGGGATTCAAATCCCCTCCAAAGGGGGATTCAAAGGGGATTTAAATCTCCCCTCCAAAGCCTCACGCCCTCCCCTGCTGGTTACACCGGTGGTGTAAGTTGGATAGGATTGTGCTGTTAGAGGTGGAAGAATGCCCCGCAGGTGGAACTAGTGTTCCTTCCGCCTCCCCCCCTACACACACACACATACAGGTGGGCCCCCATATCCACTGATTCGCTATCCACGGTTTCAGTTATCCACGGATCGTGGGGAAACACCCTCCCCCCACCCTCCCCCCGAGGCTTTTACTTTTTTCCCAGTAAGTTTCATTTCTTCCTTAAAGAAACAGGAGAAGCAGCCTCTGGGTGCTTATTACAGGCAAGTAGAACGAGACTAAGTACTAGAGAGGCTCTGCAAGGTTAACAGAAACTTTGCAGAGCCTCTCTAGGACTTAGTCTCATTCTACTTTCCTGCAATGGAGGCTGCTTCTCTGTTTGTTTTAAGGAATAAACAAAGCTTGCTGAAAGAAAAATAAGAGCTGGGGGGGGGCAAGAATGCCTGCCTGCAGGGGAGGCAGGTGTGGGGGGGCCCCTCAGGAAACCATGGAGGGGGTGTTCGCTCTTATCCACGGTTTCAAGTATCCACGGAGGGGCCTGGAACATATCCCCAGCGGATATGGGGTCCCACCTGTACACTGGATACAGCATGTGCCTTTTCAGTGTAGCTGCGCCAGCGGGGGGGGGGGAGGATAGGATTGGGCCATGACTCTTTGTCTGGATTTTATTGGTCGCTGTTCCACTGATTTTGTCTGCTGCTTGTTGTTCATTTTTACTGATGAGTGTGGTTTTATGGCTTACGGTTTTCAATATTTTAATATTGTTAAGTTGCATTGGTGACTATTTGTCTAAAAATGACTCAGGCATTCGTAAAACAAGCAAAGAAGCTTGCAAACTGCTGAGCTAACGGCAGCCCACCCAAGGGTCCCATAATGGTTTCGCTGCTTGCCTAGGGGGACTGCAGGAACATAGGGGGAAGGCAGGGCGTGGGAGTCAAATGCCTGGCAAGGCTGAAAGTGAACCCCCGTGTTTGACTGGGTGCAGTACAAGTTGTGCAGGTTTGACTGATGCGCACTTGGACAGCACGTTGCAAACAAGTTTTGATGTCTGGAAACACGAGGAAGGACAGAGAGATGGGAATAATCTTTTTGCTGTTACTGCCGCCTTACAATCTGTCGCTGAACCTATTTGGCTAAGAAGTTGCAGAAATTGTTCCTCTCATCCAGTTCCAGAGAACAAAAAATTAATATATCCCCCCCCCCAATCATCCTAAAACTTCTTGCTAGTGTAAAGCTGAGGCAGAACGAACATCTCTCCCGCACTTGGTTCAGCAATCGGCAGCAACGGCCCCCGAGAGAATGCAGGAAGGCAGTCACCTTCCTGCAAGGCCCATCTGTCCCCGAATCATTTTCAATATGTAATACAAGCGAGTGACTCCAAATTAGTCAAATCGAGATACTGTGCGGTGGTTGTAATTATCTTTTTTTTTTAATTGCTAATTTCACAATCTTAATTTACAGCTCAGAAGCCTTGTGTGTGTGTGTGTGTGTGTGTGTGTGTGTGTGTGTGTGTGTGTTTTAAATAATACACTCTATTATATTTTCAAAACACTGAAGGAAGAACTCCCCCACGTGCCCCCAAAGTTTGATTCTTTAATTTACAAGGAAATCGGCATTTTAATATATTTGGGGAGGGGGAGAGAAATCCATCGTAGGAAATGATGACTGGAGCTTGGAGGTGGCTCACGGAGCTGCTGCAACCTACCAATCACAGGAGGGGGGGAGGGGGGCTGAATGCCAATGTGAACGACAACCAATCACCTTGGAGGTTACATCCACACAGCAAACACAGCAACTCCATTCCCGTCCTGTTTGCTGGGGATTTTTGAATGAAGCACTGGTCAGGGAGATATAGAGAAGCCTGGGAGCCCATGGCGACCCAGCAAACCCATTAACAGTGCAGATGAAGCTAGGTTACTTTTCGAATACTGTCTGGGAATGGGTGAAGATATTGGGGTCTGTGGAACAGTTGGACTCCTTTTAAATTTAAATTTTAAATTCATGCCCCCTTGCCTACAGTCACAACTCAATAACTTCTGTAAAGGTATGGACGCACGGGCAGAGTGCTTTGCATTCCCTCCCAAAAACAGCACTTATTTATTTATTTATTCATTCATTCATTTATTCTCCCTCCTTCTTGGCTCGCTAGTGCTGCCTGGCTGGGGCGTCCGCTCCTGACTTTCACCTTTTTGGTGCCGTGGTTAGCAAAAAAAGGCATCCTGGCAAACTGGCAATGGTGAACTGCGGGTGGGGAGGGAGCAGAGCAGAGACTGATACTCTGAAGGGCTTCCCCTGCTTTGCATTCCCTCCCAAAAACAGCACTTATTAATTAATTAATTCATTCATTCATTTATTTATTTATGGACTTCATATCCCGCCTTATCCTATGCGGAAGGCAAATGCCCAAGGCAGAGCGAGAGAGGAAATGGGCTGGGGTCACAGACGGTTCACAGCCGAGGTTTCGGCCAATCGTTGCGCGGTTGAGTTTAACCAATCACAACTGCGCTTTCTTAGGAAGGCGGGACAACATGAGGGGCAACAGGCTTGAAGACACTCCCCCGCTTCCAGCGCGGAGGCGCCAGGCAGAGGCGACAGCGGAGCCTCTGCCTGTTGTGTAGATCAGGCTTAAGAACATGTGCAGAGCCCTGCTGCATTAGGCCAAGGTGGGTCCATCCACTCTAGAATCTCAAGAATGGCCGACCAGATTCCTAGGAAGCCAACAAACAGGGCGGGCATGAAGGCAAGAGTCCCTCCCTCTCACTTGCCCCCCAGCAACTTATGCTGGGGATGACGGATCACCTCTTTGCAGAATGAGAGGGGTTGAAATGGGAGGCAGGGGATGGAGAAAGAGGGGCATTTGCCCGAATGAGTAAAATAAAAGGGAACGGGACATTAGGAGTACAGTATGTCCCCCATATCCACTGGGGATATATGTTCCAGGCCCCTCCATGGATACTTGAAACCGTGGATAGGAGTGAACACCCCCTCCATGGTTTCCTGAGGGCCCCCCGCCCTGCCTCCCCTGTGGGCAGGCGTGCACCCCCCCCCAGCTCTTATTTTTCTTTCAGCAAGGTTTGTTTCTTCCTTAAAACAAGCAGAGAAGCAGCCTCTATTGCAGGCAAGTAGAACGAGACTAAGTCCTAGAGAAGCTCTACAAGGTTTCTGTTAACCTTGCAGAGCCTCTCTAGGACTTAGTCTCGTTCTACTTGCCTGTAATAAGCAGTCAGAGGCTGCTTCTCCTGTTTGTTTAAGGAAGAAACAAAGCTTACTGGGAAAAAAGTAAAAGCCTGGGGGGGGGGGGGTCCCCACAATCCGTGGATAACTGAAACCGTGGATAGTGAATCCGTGGATATGGAGGCCTACCTGTACTGTGTGCACACTCCCACTAGTCCCATTGCCAGCAATATAGCGGGCAGCTTTTCCTGCAATGTGGAGAATGCTCCCTGCATACACAGACTCACAGCCCAATCCTATACAAGGCCTGCGGTGGTGGAATGGCAAGGGGAGGGCGGATTGGGTCTAGGAGGCGGGCAGATTCGGCGGCGCATGCTGAATCCTAACCCCCTTCCTGGGTCCGAGCTGCCTGGACAGATCAACCTGGACTTGCACCAGCGATGGCCAAAGACAGAGTGTAGCCCACCAATGGGGCCAATAGCCAATTCTAGGTGGACCACCTAAGAATGAAAGAAGAGACCTGTTGAGGACCAGACCAATCCTGAGTCCCACCATGATCAGTTGGATGCTCCCAGGAAGTCCACAAGGCAATAGCCATCCATCCTCATGGTACGTCCTTCAAATCTGGAACTCAGAGATGTAAACATGGATCTCCATGTAGCCATCGGGGCTAACAACCAGAGCCCATGAGAGGGGGGTAAAGGGGGTAAATTGTACCCGGGCCCAGGGTCAAAAAGGGGGCTCAGGAGCCAAAGGAGGGGCCCCAGAAATTTCCTGGGATCTCAGCTGGCCTCATGGAGAGTGCAAGACAGAGGCTGGACCAACCAAGAGGCCAGGTCTATCAGGTGGGTAGGCCTGGATGCTGTAGCAAGAAACCTGGTAGACCTGGGCTCTGGAGACTTTTCTGGCCATTGCTGCCCTCGCCCTGCCTTGTTTTGCCCCTCCTCCTTTGAGAAGGGCCCCCAAAAAAACTTTGTACCCCCTGATAAAATTCCTCTCAGAGGCCCTCCTAATAGCAGTTGACCGACCTCTCCTCCTCCTCTTCCTCCACTACAGATCTGTCTAGCCCCCTTTCATAGTCACTGACGCCAGTGGCCTTCATCACATCCCGGGGAACCTGCCATGGTGGGGATTCTTGCATGTGGGGATGGTGGACGAGGTGAGAGGACGGACGTTCCTGTCCACAGCCCGGTTCTTAAGCCAGAGTGCAGGCTCAGGAGCGCTTTTAACATGGATATGTTTTGCCTAAACAGCTAAGAGCTCTTTCCCCTTTTAAGTACTCCAGGCAAGACTCCAGCCAGCTGACCCCTGGTCTAGGGAATAAACATTACTGGCATTTGTGGTTGAGCTCACAAAACACGTTTTGAGCGGCTCCCCTTCTTTCCTTTGTTCCGATGCTGGTTTTTGGCCGTACGGGGGGAGAATATCAATGCTTCCTCAATTTTTCTTTATCTATAACGAGACATCAGCAAACCTTTCTGCCAAAGAATTGTACGAGGATCATTAAAACGAAAATGTCCAGGGTAATTGTTCTTTTTTTGCATATCCTTCCCTCCAATATCTCCGAAACATAATGCGTTCCGCATTTCTGCAGAGCTGTCCTTTCAGCATGTTTTCGCATTACGCCTAATTTTGTACAAGTTTTTCAGACCCACATAACGACACAGTTCAATGCAAAATCAGATATAAATCTGGCTTAAGAGACTCTCGGCAGGAATTCATTTAAAACTGTAAATGTTAAAAGATTCAGCTTCTGATTTATGGTGGAGGAGAATTTTTTTCTCTCTCCATTTCAAACAGGGAATTAAAATGCTTTTTAAAGGAAAGATGCCATTAAATCACTGCCAAAATTATGTTAAGAGTGATGATGCCGGGATCTCTCCAAGCTCCAAAGGGAAGCAATGCATCCCTGCTGGTCCTCCATGGATGGACAGCTCTTTGCCTCCCTCCCTCCCTCCCGCCAGCCATGGAACCGCACAGGGAGGGCACTCAGATATTTGGGCAGAGCCCTGTGTCTTACCCAAGCCTCCCAAAAGCTGCCACCTTACCTAGCATGTGCCAGTATGTGCGTCATCCTCTCACTCCCTGGTTGAAAAGAAAGAAGGGGGTTGAGCAGCAGATGCTCTAGAGGAGCCCACCCTGTCCTCTCCCCCACACTTCCTCTTCGATTACACTCTGACATTCTGGCCCACCCTCTCTTCTCCTCCATATTTCCTTGTCTGCTCCTTTCCCAAATTCAGGGGGTGGGGGAGGAGTAACAGTGGAGACAGACAGGCAGGCAGACAGAGGTGGACACCCCCTGCTGCCATCTTCTTCCTGAGGCAACCGCCTTCACTGACCTCATGGGCAGGCACACCCTCCGTTTGGCTGGTCTCTCCATCTCCATGTTGTGGACCAAATGTGTTTAAAAACCTGAAAACCCGGAAGTAACTGCTGATGATGTCATCGGTTCGCTAGGCACTTCCGGTGGTACGCAGCAGAAGAGTGGCCCTGAAGGTGGTACTCGGCTGGGAAGGGGTTGAGAACCCCTGTACTACACCATAAATTCCTTAGCAGGAATCATGCATGACTGTGGGTGCAAGGCACAGGGGTCTTGAACCTGGGGCGCAAATTCCAGGTGCCGTATTTGCTTTGCCACTGGGCCATATTTCCAGAGGAGGGATCTGCAGACCTGTGCTCTGAAGGTTGATCTACACGACAGCGTCGCGGAGCGTTTTTGTAATCCGGCGGAGCCGCCGGACCTCCGCCCCACTGCCGCGTACTCCAAGTCGAGTGCTCTATTTTTTAGGGGGCGTACGGCAGAGCTTGGAGGTGGCTCGCGGAGCTGCTGCAGCCTACCAATCACAGAGGGGGGGGGAAGAGTTTAACCAATCACAACTGCGCTTTCTTAGGAAGGCGGGACAACATGAGGGGTAACAGGCTTGAAGACACTCCCCCCGCTTCCAGCGCGGAGGCGCCAGGCAGAGGCGACGGCGGAGCCGCGACGCTGTCGCGTAGATCAGCCTTGAGGCTCTTCAGCATCAACGCCATGCATTGCCAGAAGGGGATCCTGCAGCTCTCAATTCTGCAGGGGTGAGTTAACTCGTTCTCAGCTTGGGCAACTCCTTGCTCTTTCAGGTTACCCATAACTGTGCCAGCATGACTACCTGGCTTGACTACACGACTACCTGGAGCTCATGTTACACTAAGCTTACAACCCCCGGCTGTTGTACCTGGGAGTACGTCCTACTGAACGCCTGGCTATCTAAATGCCCCAAAGACCCCAACAGAGATCATGCAACGAACACCCAACAAGAGAAGGAGGGAAGGGGGGGGTGAAGGCGCCGTTTTTGGATCCCCGATGGCTCAGCTGGGATTTGGACTTTCCAGGCTGGTGCTGTAGGCAGCGAAAAGAGAGGAAAGAGCCTCTCTGGGCGGAGTGAGACCACAAGGGCTGTGAAACCTTTCGGAGTTAACAGTTGTTATGCTTGTTTTCACATGAAGGCTATTGTAGGAGGCTCTTGATAGATTTAATGAATATGGAGGGCCCATTAGCGGCCATTGTATAAGCACATATTAAAACAGCTGTTAAATGTGGGCTGTTTACAGGCTAAGCCATAATGGAGCCAAAGGGGCCATTACAGCCAGACACGCAAGGAAGCCTGGGGCCAGCCCATTCTGCCAGCTCCGGAACACTGGCCATTTCCTGGATATCCACTTTTGGTTTGTTTTTTACACCGCAGAGTTCTGTGCCTCCTTGAAGACTCGTTCATGTCTTGCAGTCTGCCAGTTTTCGGGGGCCACAGCCCACTTCATCAGCGGCACAAAGTGATCTAGTCTGTTGGTCCTTGGGTACAGGCTGGGGTAGGGGCTACAGTGGGCCCCCAAAGTGGTGTGCCAGCTGCAGCGTCACAGTATTGTGCCCAAGTAGGTTTTAGAAGATTTCCAGGAAATGTGCTGAACCCGGCAAGAACGCATGTGCTCTTCCAAAGTATTTTGTGAGAAGCCCAGTCTCGTCTTCAGGGGAATACTGTGTGGCAACTGGAACTGCATAAAAGGCACAGCTGCCTTCAGCTCAGACTCACTCAGATGACCATGAGGCGTGCAAAATTCATTCAGCATTCAGTCAGAGCAAGAGTGCCTTGCTCGACGACCTGCAGGCCAGGGGTCCAAAATGCACCCAGTTTGTGACTCCTCATGATAATCCTAATCCTAGTTACCCTTTTCCTATACTCAGGCCACAGTCCCTCAGAAGAGAAGGCACTGAGTGAAGATCTCAGGTTTCCCAGACTCTTGGCTTGCTTGCTTTCCTAATGGGCACAAACATATGCTGCCTGAGAGCCCAATCCTATCCTGTTCCTGTTCACACACACACCCGCCCCGGCCCGCCGATGCAGCAGTGCCAAAATGGCAGTCACTGCATCCTGTGCGAGGACGGACGGACCAGGAGGCTTCTGCAGGGAAAGGGGATGTTTAATCCCCTTACCCCCGGCGTAAGCCTTATGGCCCGCATTGGGTCTCCTCGGACCTACGCTAGCAATTTTGCTAGCGTAGGTCCGAGGAGAGAAAAGGGGTGGGGAGGCTGCAGGGAAGGGGGATAGGATCTGGTGCGGGTCTTCCATGATGGATCCTCCCCCTCCTGCAGCCTCCCTGCCCCCCCTTACACCCTCCCTTGCCTTCCCACCGGCTTACCTTTCCCGTCTGTGCCAGCGCGGGAGGTGCGCTGCCATTAGGCGGCGCATTTAGGATTGTGCAGTCAGAGAGTATGTGGCTGCTTATTCAGTCAGGTGGTTGGGCAAGATTCCCAACCTTTTTGGGCTACTTTGCTTCATCCCTTTGCAGGGCTCTTTGCCCCTCCACATGAGGAGCAAAAGCTTATGCAAACTGGAAACCTGGCAGAAGAAATGACACAATCAACGAGGAATGACATAAATGGACTCACAGCTTGCAGACCTGATGCTGGTTGCAGAATCTACCTTATTTCTTAGCACAGAATTAGTCTGCCAGCCTGCAGAATTAAATGCTTGTAATGCGGGTAGACCCCAGAGGGTCAGAGGCAGCTTGCTCTGACTAAAGAAGAGGGGGGGAGGGGGGAGGGGGGTGGCCAGTGCAGCTCAGAACCCTGATGCCATCTCTGCAGCAGAGGGACCTGATTCTGCAAAGATGCTCTGTACCCCAACCTCCTTTCCCCCAAATTCCCTCAAATTAAGAAGCATAAATAAGATTCCCAATTCCAATCAAGTTTCTCAGAGCATTTCACATACATTATTATCCCCATGATCCATTGACCCATAACTGCCGTCTCAGTAGGTTAAATATCAACAACCTCTCAAGATCCGTCTTCTAACTCATGCACCCACAACAGCACAAATGAGCCCGTTATGAAGGCAATTAAATCGGTCTGTCCTTTCAACAGGCTGATCCAGGCAGAAGGACGAAAGTTGGGAAACTCAACTGAGTTAAAGAGAAGGGGGGGCAGGGTAAAATAAGAGAGCCTGGCATTCCTCTAGGAAGGATGCAAACACAGAAAATCCCTGTGCATAAAGCAAGGTAGATACAGGCAGGGGAGCCTTCTGCTTCATGGCACCGAGACCAACTGGAGGCCTTTTGGTTGCCAAATGAGCTAGAATTGTCTGCAAAGCTCTGAGCATCATTTGCAAAGGAGGAAAAGGCCAGACAGCTTCACATGGTGAAACAAAGCTAAACAGGAGGCTTCTGCCATCTCCTCTCTCTCATCCTTCATCTTTTCAGGGGCTGCATGTCGGAGGCGGAAGCAGCAGCCTGCAAAGCTATCCTGAGATACTCCCTTGCAACCCGAGATCTGAACGGCTCCGGGTGACCTCCTTTTCGAGAAGCCAGACCTCATCCCAGTCTCGCCACTTTCTCCACGCCCCTCACCGGCGCGACTGTCTCTTTGCAATGGTAATAAACACATTTCTCCCGAGGTCCGACATACACACAAAGTGACTCAATTTCATTAGATTGTCTCTAGGTGAGGAGGATGGCCAGAAACGCCAGTAAACATTAATGTGCTCTGCGCATGGGCTGCATGCACAGCAAAGGACAGAGCAGAAGCCTTACAGATGGGGGGGGGGGAGAATGCAGAGGAATGGAATGGAAGTACACGCTGTCAATTATTGATCCCTAAGGTCAATGGTGGGAAAGATGCAGGCTTAAGTGCTTCCGGATGGAACGGCCTCTGGTGCCCAGAAAGCCAACTGGGAGAATCCATCAGAAGAAGCTGTTTGAAGTCGGGCATCCTCGTAAATGGGCTTGGGGCAAAGGGGGCTGGCTTGGCATCAGCATCGCTGTGCCCCCCAGGTCGATCCTGGGACAGTTCTTGGCGGAGAAGCCGTGTGGAACACGCCCAGTTCAGTTCAACCAGACCTGCAGCAGACATCGCAGGTTTGGGAAACACAGCGGACTGGCCTTCCCCGTCTTGTCCTTCCTGTTTTTGTTACATGAGCCTCTGAAAAAAGACACACCGGAATGTGCGTGTCACAAAAGACACGCCGACAATTATCTGCATGTGTGGCTATTACGCTGCTGTTCCGCTGCTGTTGACAAATTTGCTCCATTAATGAACACGACAAGTTAAGCAAGAGGAAAATATGGGTGGACAACAGATGAGTGATGGCATCGTGCGACACGCACAAACCCAGATTAACTTGCATCTCGTCTGGAGGTGCTCCTGGTCTCCTACGGGTTCAGCTGTGCCCCATTTGGGGCAGGAGCGGACCTGTAGGGTCTTCGAGGAGTCCGAGAGGGGGCTTTTCCTTGAGCAGGGGTCGTCCAGAGGCCGGTAGCAGGCTCTACAGGAGCTGGAGCAGCACCATGGAGACAATGAACCCACAAGGCCCGGAGCTGATCAGGCAAGCAGGAACCGAAGAGGGCACAGCCCTGTCCTTCAAGTGGAACTGCAGGGACCCTACGGTGCAGGGGCCGCGTGTGCTCCACTTTGCTTTCATTAACCCTGTTGTACAGAGTCAGACCATCGGACGACTGCAAGGCACCTCCACATGCTTTGTTTGCAGGCAGCTGCTGGGTGCAAAAATGGGTGGGTGGCCCACCAGCATCCCTGCAGCAAGCGAGGGGATTCTCCAGTTGCTGCTCCTGCTGATGCCACCTCCTGTTCTCTCTCCTGCTCTGCTGCACCCTCCCTCCTCTGAAGGCCTGGGCAGCACCCGCAGCCACCACTTGGTGCACTGATGCGCCAGCCATTTCCACTTCTGGCACGGCCAGCTCATACCATCCCCATGACAGCGGGACAGAGCTCCACCGGCAATGGAACCACTGCTTGAGAAGCACTGAGCTGCTGAGCTCAGTGTTGCCTCCTCCGGCTCTCTAGGGCCTGGGGCACAGAAGGGTCTTTCCTGAGCTTGTTTGGCCAAAGCCTGAACCCAGGACCCTCTGGGCAGAAAACAAGGACACTACCTGCTGCCTCCTCTAGTGGGGATGCCAGGAGAGCATGCAGTTTTGGGTGGTGGGGTCAACTCAGTCAGACTCTTTCCAACAGGTCCAAGGTGCAAACAACATCACCAACACCCGCCTCAGAGGGGCCTCCAGGGACTTCACCCTCCAACTTTCATGCCACCCACAGGACCGCCTGGGTAGACGACCCAGGCAAGGAGAGTCCCCAGTGGAGGGGCTTGACTCACACAGGCTGCCCCACGGATTTGTATCACTGATGGAGCTTAGAGAGAGGTTGTTGCTGGGAGCCAAGACACGGCCTGGATATGGACGCGCAGAGGGGACCCACCTGCGGTGGCAGGAATGCCCCCCCACTTTATTCAGTGGCATAGCTGGTGAGCATCTTGCAGAGGTATGACAAATGGCATCTGCTGCCATTTCCTCTACAGGAATTAGAGACAGGGGAGGCACTGGGGGGCGGCGACAAGCAAATGGAGACTGCCCCATTGTTGTAGCATTATTCCGGCACCTTAGGGGTGTGGTTTCAAACGTTCTACCTTCAGGAGACCCTGTACAAGTTGACACACCTGCTTCCGAGTGTCAGGGCATCCTGGATCTTTTTGGGCCATGCTCCAGACTGTCACACAGCGGTGAGGCTGATCAGACTTCACTGTTCTCCCCCTTTGAACACAGTGCTACCTACAACACACCCAAAATGCTCTCTGCAGCTTCACCTTGAAGAGGGGGGCTGGCAGTGGTGGGCCTGTTGCCTTGCAGGGAAATTTGTCCAACATTATCAATCTTCTCACTGAGGAACTCCTGATGAGCCGACCAGGAACTCCCTGGAACACCGTCTGCAAACTGCTGCCTTGGAGAACACAGTGCAATTATCCGTGCCAGGCTGTGGCCTCTAGAGCACCCCGGAGAAAATTGTCCACAGGGTGCTTGATCAGGAAGCAAGGCACGTCCTCTCTCTCAGCTCTTGCCAACTGCCATGTTGAGTCCTCCTCTGGACAAAGCAAAGACTCACACGTTCTGCTGCAAATTCAGCCATTTGTCCAGGCCCCTGATCTGAACCCTGATAACCTCTTTCCAAAACCGAGAAATGTCCACAGAGACGCAGCTCCTACTTGGGGCGCTGCTGCTCTCTGCCCCCCCCCCCAGATATGCTCTCCTATTGCGGTAGAGACTCTTGGCAGCAACTACGAGGAGGAATGAAGGCATACTTTTTTTCTGTCGAAGCGGGGGGGGGGGGGGAGAGTGCTCTTCCAGGTCAACTTTGGAGAAGGTGGCTAACTAACGCTGATTAATGTACAAGATAAGCTGCTCTGCAACTCATTATGCCCATGGCTGCCATGAAACCATCCTCTCTTTTACAATTTCATGCAGGACATAAAAGAGAAAATATTTTTGGCTTCAATAACTAGCAGGCTATGAATATTAAAGCAGGCCCCCATTATTAATTCAAGGCCATTCATTTAAAGCAGACACAGAGGAAGCAACTCCCCCACCCCCGGTTCCTCAAAGGCCTGCGCCTTATCAGCCCCTCTGTCATCCAGAACTGCACAAATCAAAAGCTCACCCCACTAACCTGCGCATTGATCGCATTGATGGAGATTTTGGAAAGAAATATTGACCAACACATGCTGGACAACTTGGGGGACCTAACGGACCTTTCCTGAGCCCACAATGGTGGAGACGGTGTGGAGGAACTCTGCTGTTTGCAGCTCCCCCCAGGATGCCCCACGGCCTTCCAGGCCTGGTTAATAAGTCAGTCTGCTCTCGAAAGTGGGCAGCTGAGGGACGTGTCTCCAAAGAACTGCCACAGCTCTCTTACCCCCAATTCCGCTGAGACTCTCCAGGTTGCACCTTGGCAACCCCAGGGAAGCAGAACGAAACTCGAGGCTCGTAACCTGACGTAGCGCAGGCCAGGAAAAGCTCTGTCACAGGTTCCAGCTGAATGTACTGTATATAGGAGATCTGGTAAGGAACATGAGAGGAAGTGTTGAGCCAGTGGCCTTCAAATCCTCAGAAGCTGGGAGCCAACATGAACCCCAAACCTGTAGTATGGGGTCCACCATCAAGAGTTCAGTGGACAAGGGGGTGGGTGAGTGAGTGGCCACATTTTGTGGATCTTTTCCTGCCCCACAACAGCTGGGAAGCGTGCCCGGCTGCTGTGTCATTCCGCCCCTTCTTTCCTTCCAGATCAGTTGGGAGGAAAGAAGGGGCAGAAGGACGTGGCATGGCAAGAACGCGTGCTCAGTTTGGAGAGATGGAGGGAGAGGGAGAGGAAGTGAGTTGAGGAGGGGCAAAGCAGAGAGCGCCCTGGCAGGGGAGAGCAGGCGGTGGGGAGGGAGGGAGACTGAAGGGGCTGCAGAAGATTGGGGGGGGGGGGGCTGGCCAAGCCAACCTCTGCAAAGCCAGAGTCTCCAACAGAATTTACCTCCTCTAGGACCCCGAGCACTGGCTACTTTACTTCCCAAACCGTGCAGGGCTGAGCCTCAAAGCAAAATGGCAATGGCAGCTCCGCATGACCCACCTAAGGTCAGCTCGTAACCCACTCATTGCAGACCTCTGCTGCAAGGCAAGTATTGTACAGGTGGGCCCCCATATCCGCTGGGGATATGTTCCAGGCCCCTCCGTGGATACTTGAAACCGTGGATAAGAGCGAACACCCCCTCCATGGTTTCCTGAGGGGCCCCCCACCCTGCCTCCCCTGCAGGCAGGCATGCTTCCCCCCCCCCGCTCTTATTTTTCTTTCAGTAAGCTTTATTTCTTCCTTAAAACAAACAGAGAAGCAGCCTCCATTGCAGGCAAGTAGAACGAGACTAAGTCCTAGAGAGGCTCTGCAAGGTTTCTGTTAAACCTTGTAGAGCCTCTCTAGTACTTAGTCTCGTTCTACTTGCTTGTAACAAAGGAAGAAATGAAGCTTACTGGGAAAAAAGTAAAATCCTGGGGGGTCCCCACGATCCGTGGATAACTGAAACCGTGGATAGCGAATCAGTGGATATGGGGGCCCACCTGTAATCCCCACATTGCAGGTAGAAAGACAGCAAGGGGGTGGCTTGTCCAAGGCAGAAGTGAGATTAAAATCGGGGAAGTTCTGATTCGGACTACATTACACCAGCTCTTTACCAGTGTGTTCCTGTTTTAATCTCTGAGATGTGATTTGGATCTGCACTGCAAAACGGCAGACTGGCTGGTGCAGATAAGCGTCCCACAGCAGGCAATGCCAAGGTTTGGGAAGGTGGAAATCAGGGGACCAGCCAGACTCAGGCATCCACCCCAACACAGACCTTGTGGCTGTTTCAACGCCCTTTCTGATTTTCCAGGAAAAGAAGCTCCAGCCTTGTTTCCAGCTTTCTCCTACCATACCCAGACCCAACACAACAGCTCATGCAAAGGAACCGTTTCCAAAGGCTAAGCACCAGATAAATGTTCGGAGGTTCTCTACGCTTTTTAAACACTGGTAGCTGCTTCTGAGTATTGCAAGGGAGGGGGTTAGCCTGCCTGCCTCAGCCCCTGCCCACTGCTGCTTCTGGCAAGATTCAAAGAGGTGCCAGGGGCGAGAGGCGTCTTTAGATCAGCTGATCCACTCCAGTTCAGTGGGGGCCCCGCTCCCTCCTGCTAGGTTCCGCTGTCACATTTTTCACTGTCACGGCCAGGCTGGAACATCATTCATCACTACCATTACCAAAAAGAGAGAGAGAGAAAATCTAGCACCAATATACATTTCAGCGCTTGGTTTTACTCCTCAGAGCAGCCCGGGAAGGAGACAGCCAAGACGAGCAAACAAAGGCCACTAGGGTGTTCAAGCGACGGTCAGGATACAGGGATTTGTTGATTGGACAAATGTTAAGAAGGTGCCTGGCTGTACCCCCCGTAGATCCTGCAAACTACCCTTCTGAGCGGAGGACACACTGATCAATAGCTAGGGTTTCTAATGAGCTTTCTTTTGATTGGAAAATATTTCCAAATAAATAAATAACGGTAGAAATTCCCTAAATTAGGCCCATCAGGGGGTAGTGGAAGATGTGCTATCATAGACTTGAAAGGGCCGTGTGTGTGTGTGTGCGTGCGTGCGTGCGTGCGTGTCCAGTGCATCTCTCTGGATGACACTGCGGGTTCTGCATTGGGATCCCACAACCCGCAATGTCATCCAGAGAGAAGGATTAGAGCAATATCACCTGACTTCCCTGCTTTGCAAAACAGCTGACAGGTCTGGGGGATTCTCAGAAACATCCTCATTGCCCAGAGCACAGAGGAATGCACTGGACACGCACCAGTATATGACACTGGCCCTTCCAGGATATGACAGCACATCTTCTACAACCCTCCTGATGGGCATAATTTAGGGAATGCTGGAATTTATGCCATTATTGGATACACCCAAGATGATGGCTTAATTTGCTTTTTTTTATTACACCTGTCCATCTTGTGGCACGTGCTTTTGGGAACTGCTGCATTAACAGGTGGCCTCAGAAGCTGACTCACAAGAAGTGCTGACAACACGTGAGTGCCTTGCACAGGGGCGAAGTGCTGCACCTGTCAGCCCCTTGTCATGGTCAAAGGGACTCACGGGAGAATGAGGAGGGTTCAGATGTGCGCACACTTCACGCCTCCTCCATGCACACAAGTTCCCTTTCGGGCATGACCTAAAACCGACGCACAAGCGCTCGTGTATCTCACTTTTCAACATTCGAAGGCACTTGTACACAACCCCTACATCACAGCTGGAAACTGTTATTCCCTTTCTGGAGAAATTCCCTGGATCCTGACCAGAGCGAGGAATATTCGAACAGCGAATTCCTGGCACCCAAATCAAACTACCATCCCAAGGATTCTTTGGGGGGAAGCTGCCACCACACTGAAATGAACCTGAGATAAGTCTACGGTGCACATTTGCCTGTAAAAGAAACACCCATCTCCTTCAACCCCTGTTAATTCTTCTTTTGATAGTCATACTTATGCAACATTTAATACACGGTTGGGCTGGTCTTTGACCATAATAAAGATATTGATTGATTGATACACGGTGCAGGGGGGAGAGCCTGCCATGATCCTTATGGAGCCTTCCCGGCCCGGTCCTCAAAGTCGTCACTCACATGATCCTCCTTCACTGAATCTGAATCTTTAAGCTCTTGATATTTGAACAGGGAAACGGAGAGAACGAGAGAGGCTTTTAAAGAAGCCCTTTCCCTAATTGCCTTCTATTTAAACCACTGATATCAGAACGAATGGCTTTAGGGATTCAAACAACGTATTTCCCACAAAAACAAAGGGCCAGTTATACGAGCAAAATATGGTTTTTTACGGGCAGAACTGACATTAACAGGCTGTCGAGCCAGGGCTATTAAAAAGACGCCTAGATGCATATGTGTAGGCTGGGAGGGACCTTCGATGGGGAAATATTCTGAAGCACTCGATTCCGATGGTGCTGAAAGCTACAAACCTGCTCCTACGCCAAGCAAGTACAAGTTCTCATTTGTCAAATTGCCTCTGCAGGGATGTTCCACTTAATCAGGACAGGGAGCATCAGGTGGACAAAAGTTCTGTTTGGGCAACCTCCCTGCCCCTCACCACGAAAAACCCACACACAGTTCTCTCCCCCCCCCCCACAAGAACAGGAACGTGATGAAATGAAATGTGCATGAATGACCAGAGCAAAGTTCTGATCCAATACCTGGGACCTGAAAAATTCTGGCAGCCTCTATTGAGCTTGGCACGAAATCAAATGGGATGTGATGGAACAGGATCGATGCCCTCCCCAAGGTGGCATCATCTGTCCCACAAGGAGCCCTGAGACGTTTTGGGCCCCGTGTTGCTTCTTTTGGAGACCTCCAAGGAAGGAAAATCATCAGGGGCTGGAGAAAGAACACAACATTTGGGGCTTTTAGCTTGGAAAAAAGGTGACTGCGGCAAAACCATATGATCCAGGACCACAGTGAAAGTGGAGTGAGAAGTTTTTTTCTCCTCCTGGTACTAAGGCTGGTAGGCAAAAGAAAATACCCACAACTCAGCATGTTGAGATGCTTTGAAAAGGAGATCAGAAAAATGCATGGATGAGGATGAGGATCTCTCTCTCTCTCTCTCTCTCTCTCTCTCTCTCTCTCTCTCTCTCTCTCTCTCTCTCTCACACACACACACACACACACACACACACACACACACACACACACACACACACACACAGAACCTCAAGCTACAAGGCAGTCTGTGTCTGAATATCAGTTACTGGGGAGCAAGCAATGGCAGGAGAGCCTCATCTGGTCATCCATGGGGGTGGGGGGGAAAGCAGGCTGCTGGCTAGGAAGGTCTTTGGTCCATTTTGGAAAGGGCAAAAGTGATCCCGGTTAATGACACCAAGGTAGTGCTTGTACTTCAATCCCTGGGAGCTTTCAGATACAGGTGGGCCCCCATATCCACGGATTTGCTATCCACGGTTTCAGTTATCCACGGATTGCGGAGACACCCCCCCCCCCAGGCTTTTACTTTTTCCCCAGTAAGCTTCGTTTCTTCCGTAAACAAACAGGAGAAGCAGCCTCTGGCTGCTTATTGCAGGCAAGTAGAATGAGACTAAGTCCTAGAGAGGCTCTGCAAGGTTAACTGAAACCTTTCAGAGCCTCTCTAGGACTTAGTCTCATTCTACTTGCCTGCAATGGAGGCTGCTTCTCTGTTTGTTTTAAGGAAGAAACAAAGCTTGCTGAAAGAAAAATAAGAGCGGGGGGGGGCGTGCCCGCCTGCCCGCAGGGGAGGCAGGGCAGGGGGCTCTCAGGAAACCATGGAGGATGTGTTCGCTCCTATCCATGGTTTCAAGTATCCACGGAGGGACCTGGAACATATCCCCAGCGGATATGGCGGGGGGGGGAGTACTGTATTTCCCTACTGAGACAGGGACTCTTTCCACGCTTAAGAGCTCCTTGCTGTAACTGGAACAAACACATAACCTGGAAGTTAGAGGAGGAGCCAGACCATTTTTGATCCGGGGCCCAAACCCTTGACGCCCCCCCCCATAAAAACGCGCGGCCGTAATCCTTTACGCCCCACAGCGCAGCCGCGCAGCAAATTTTTGGGATTTTTTTTATTTCAGTTTGGAAGCCTCCTTGTCCACTTTGTACCTCCTGTCTCCATTTCCAGCAGCACACATGATGAGGCATTCATAATGATGTGAATTTTGCTCTGCAGAATAAACTTGAAAGTGTTCCAAACATCAATTTTGTGAATTTTGCTCTGCAGAATAAACTTGAAAGTGTTCCAAACATCAATTTTGTGAATTTTGCTCTGCAGAATAAACTTGAAAGTGTATTGCCCCTTAATGCCCTCTGGGGGGGGGGGGGGTGAATCAGGACTCCTGGGCTGCTAGGCAAGGCTGCAATGCAAGGGGGGGAAAAACTACAAAGCCCCGTTACTAGCCGCCTTGGATCCCTTCGGGGAGAAAGGCGGGATATAAATATTGTAAATAAATAAATAATAAATACTTCTAAAAAAAACCTTTAAAAAACCCGGAAAAAAACGGGAAAAAACAAAAGAAAAAACCGAAACCTAGGATGTCTCCCGCCCCTCCAGAGGCCCTCTACGCCCCCCCAGGAGCCTCTCTGCCCTTACGCCCTGGGGCCCACTGCCCCAGGGCCCCATATCAGCCTACGCCCCTGCCTGGAACAGGATCTGACTCCTGGGGCAGGGGCATAACCTGGGGCGGGAGATGAGAGAGACCAAATGGAGAAAAAGTTCTCTCCTGGTTTTCTGAGCCTGCAGCTTGTCTGTGTCCTCAAACACGGGAGGCATTTTTGCATCAAGGTGCAAGAGCCTGTGCGTTTCCCAAAAGATGAATAGGGCTCTCGCTGTCTACCTCTGATCACTGCTAAGCCCAGTCATTCCTCTTCATCTGTTGGTACGGGTGATGCCAACTGAATATCCAGGCTCCAACTGCTCGCAATCCATCAATTGCTTCCATCAGTAACTGCCCTGGATTTTATTCTGCTTTATTGTGGTTACTTGTGCCGCTCTAAAAAAATAGACTTAAGTCAGGAAGCATCAAGCTTGTCCCTAAATAAACCAGAACATGCTAATTAATGGATCTGGCTCCAATTAGGAAAAAAAAGTTGTATAGGAACACAAAAAAAGTTGAGCTGGACTAGGTGCTGTTTAGCAAGAAATGGATAAGATGCCAAATTCATGGGTGAAACAAAACTGGGAGAGATTGTGAATGGTTTAGAGCAGGGGTTCTCAACCTGTGGTACGAGTACCCCTAGGGGTACGTGGACCAATGGCAGGGGGTACGCCAGAGCCTGCCCCTTATCAGTATCAATCAGTAGTTAATTACTTATTAATTAGAACTTAAATGCAATCCCCCCTGCCTGTCTGTCTGTCTGTCTGTCTGTCTGTCTGTCTGTCTGTCTCTCTCTCTCTCTCTCTCTCTCTCTCTCTCACACACACACACACACACACACACACACACAGAGTTATGTAAGACATTTTTTCACATTTAAAATCGTTTTAGTACTTGTTATTTAACAATTAATTAGTTTATTAATTATTTGATTAATCCAATTAATTAGCAATTAATTAGCAGGGATACTTCAGAAAATTGGACCGTGATGGGGTACCCGGGCCTTCAAAGGTTGAGAACACCTGGTTTAGAGGACAGTTTAGCATTTCAACATAATCCCTGAACGCTGGAGAGTCTGCACAAGTGTACCGTGGCTGGATGGCAGTGCTTGTGAGAAAGATTTGTTCAAGCATTCTCCTGGATAATGGCTTGGTTCTGGACAGCAGAGTTCAAGGAGACCCTGGACAAGCTGAAATACATCAAAACAGGACTACAAGCAAGATACAAGACCCTGAAGCAAGGAAGGCATGAAAAGTTGAAGGAGCTGGGAATGGCACACATAAGGCACACAATAGCTTCAGATATCAAGGTTGCAATCCTGTTGTACACACTACCTGGGAGTAAGTCCTATTGAATTAAACAGAGCTCAGTTCTGAGCAGATAGGGCTGTGCTGTAAAAGATGTTAGAAAACTATAAAAGGATGCATTACTAACTTCAGAGAAAAGAAGGAGCCATGGGCTTAAGGCCACTGCAGACCGCACGAATTTCGGCGCGTCCCGGACGCCCGAGGAGCTTTGTCGAGCTGTGATGAGGTGTATGGCTACCACAGCAGAAGCGAGCAGTCTCCCGATTTCCAGCACGATCAAAAATCTTCCTGGCCCATGTTTGAGGGGGCTGAGCTACTGCATCGCAGAGCTACTGCAGCCACCAATCAGATGAGAGGGGGAGAAGAGTGGCTATCGGAGCGCACTTGTGCTTAGCAAATCACAGCTGCACTTTCTTAAGAAGGCGGGACAAAAGGAGGGACTATTTGCGGGAAGACATTCCTCCAGAGCGCAGAGGACGGTGGCCAGTCTCTCTCGCTCGCTCGCCTTGGCGCTTGCTTGTTCGCCTCGGCGTGCGGCCTGTCACGGCCTTTAAGGTGGAGCTGGCACCAAGTATTGACCAGTTTCCATATTTGGGTAGCTACCAGCTATTTTGCAGTACAAGCCTAGGCACATTTACCTGGGGCTAAGCACCAGAGAACACAGTGGGATTTACTTCTGAGTAAACCTGCACAGAATCGCAGGCATCGATTTTTTCTTCAAACACACTGTAAGCAAGATTGTGCCTGTCACAGGCATGGTGCCTGCATGCAGAATATTTCCCTTAGGTTCAGGAGAACACCATTTCCCCAACCTCCACAATACGTAGGTGCTGCACCCATGAAGGACTGGATTGCACCTTTAGATTACACAAATATCCATCCTTGTTCAGTCTTATTCAGTGTCATTGTTTTTTTTCTGGCTGCTGCATCTTCCTCCTTCCTGGATTAGCCCCATGGGTGATCCCACCCAATCAGTATGACACTGCAATGCAGCATAGCCAATCAGGGTTAGCTACATGACGGATCTCATCCCTAATCTGGTCATGTCAGAAATGTGCTGGCTCTCCTCTCCTCCACACTTCCTTTTCTGCTCTATCCCTCCCTTTCTGTCCTAATCCAGAAAGGAGACACTCCAGCCCACCACTCTCTCCTCTCCTCCACACTTCCTCTTCCACTCTGTTCCCCGGTTCCTTTACAAATCCAGGGGGTGGGAGGAGGAGTGGAGGCAGGTGGGCAAAGAGCGGCAGACACTCTGCCTGCCAATCTTTTTCCTGAGGCAGCCCCCTTGAACAACCGGTCCTGTAGCACCTTTGCTATCGCTTAGGCAGCAAGTTAAGACCATTTTGTCTGCCAAGGCTTTTACCCACTGGGCTGTATTTTTCTGTCTCTGCTGCATGCTTTCTCTGGCGTGATTTTTATTCCTTCTGCTTTTATCTTTCACTATGGCTTTATAGTTTTAATTATTATAAGCCTTATTATTGTCATTTTTTTTGTGATTTCCCCCCCTTCAGGACTTAATTGCATACAGGTGGAACCTAATTAGTTGAAAACATAGAAACCACTGGACATGCAATGGTGCTCAGTACCTGACGCAGGTGGCAGCTTGCGACTTTCTGTCCGTCAGGATCAGAAGCATCAAGAGATGCCACCGGGTCTAACATGCTCAAGATGTTCCTCTCAGACATTCACATTCAGAGCTGAACCTGCCCACTCAAAATCTGAATGGAGAAATTGGAAATGTTGGCAAATTGCAAACATTTGCAGGTATTAGTTTCAGCTCTCACAACAACAGTTACACACACGTGCCTCTGAGTAAGCAGATGCCTTTCCTAGGTTCCCAAACATCCCCCTCCCTCCTGCATACTCACTCACACAATCTTGTTCTCTCTCTCTCTCCCTCCCTCCTCCTGCATCGTAGCAATCAGGAGGCTAAAAGCCTTTCTCATCCTCGCCATCAAGCGTGTAACGCCAGCCAGTCACTGGGAAATCATTTTGAAAAGCCAAGTTCATTTTCCTCCCAGGCATTCTTTAATTTCAGGATATCATTTTGCAAAGACTGAGCGATGAACACACACACAAAGAAAGGAAAAGGATGGAGAGGAGGAATCTAATGAATTGCTAAAGTGCACTTCACTCGGGAAAAACAAACTGGGGGGGGGGGGGAAGAATGAAAAATCCCATATTAATTGGGCCTAATTGAGAATCCAGCCAGTCCACTCTTTTGATTATGAACCGCAATTTATAGGCAGCAACAAAACAGCGTTTTCAGTTACCTGCTGAGAGCCAATTGCATGGTCACTCTCTGTTTGCTAATGTTTGCTTCTTTATGTACAGAGGAAATAACACACTTGGCTCTTTTCTGAGCTTCCACTGTAATTGGCACACAGTTGCACTGGGTCGCCAGTCAGCTCCTGGGCCCTGTGCAAGACGCTGCTTGTTACCACCCGAGTCCGGCATGGCCTGGGTCTTGCGCACCGTGGAGGAGCATCTTCTTCGCTCATATGTTCCTCTTCTGGTTCTTAGAGCCAGGGATGGCAATATGCTCTGCCAGGGATGGCGCACCCATAAGGCCGGCTGAGGGAGCAGACTGGGGGGATGCAGCACCCCAACCTGCCCACTGGCTTCTACTGCTCCTCCTCTTCCCACTGCCTGGTTTGGAAAAGGAAGATGGGAAATGGAACGGAAGAGCAGATGCCTGTACTGAGCAGCGGCTGAACTAGATGACCTCCAAGGTCCCTCCCACTCTCACATTCTGTGATCACTGCTGGATGATCTGGTGATTGCACAGCATTACAAGGAGCAGCTGCTGGAAGTAAGTCAGCACAACGACACTCATAGTGAATCCAGAAGACCCTTGACCACAGTATGTCCGGAGAGATGGTAGTCGCCCACCACCGGTGTCACAGAAGAGTGGAGACAATAATAGAGGGTGGGTCTGGAAATGGAGTTAGCTGTGTAGCAGGATGATGGGAAAGCTCCTTCTGGCCCCCTGACTCTCGCCAGGCAGCGCCGTAAAAGTCCCCACCATCTGCCCTCTGACGTTCACCACACTCAGCTCAACCTTGGCCTGCTGGCCTGCCCTTTCCATCTCATCTCCACCTCCTGCTGCTTCCCTTAAATGCTCCCCATCCCCACAAGCGCTTCTCCCAAGTCTTGGGGCTGCTCCTCTTCCTCTGGTTGGGAGAGGGCCTTGCGGCGGCTGCACCGCACAGGGTGGCAGCGAGCCTCTCCTCTGAGAAAGAGAGATCTGACAACCTGTTTTGTTGCCCGTTTGCGCTGGTGGCGGGCATATCTTCGCGGGCATATCTTCGGTTGCTTTTTGCTTCCCCCCCACAGTGTTTCCTAATCCTGACTTCCTGAAATATAAGCCTCTTTGCTTGATTATCTGTAGCAGCAGAGAACAATTGGATTCCAACTTCTTCCTGGCAGACTTTCGACTATTTGAAGATTCTTATCAAGTTTGCCCCTTAATCTTCTTTTCCCTCAGCAACACACATCACCTCCAACAGCCAGCCTTCCTGAGTCAGGACTCATGCCAAGGTAAAAGAGACGGAAGGGGGCCTCGCAGTCCCTCCAAAACTCCCAGCTCTCAACGTAACAGAATAAATATCTCGCATTCCTTCAAGCCAGCCACTAATCTCTACACACTCTGTAGACACCCCCCTGGCAAACGTGTGTTGTTGCTACGTCAATGGACAAGACTGTTGTATGCTCTTCTGGTGATCGACAAGGGCAGATGAGGTTCCAGACGAAGAGCCCTGCTGGATCAGGCCAAGGGCCCAGCCATCACAGGTTACAAGCCATAAGCAACCTCCTGGCTTTAGAAGTAGGTTTTCTCTGTGCCAGGTACAAGGGAGGGACAACAGGAAACAGGTTATCTTGTTGGCTGTGTGCTCTCGGAGGCATCTGGTGGGGCCACTGTGAGACACAGGAAGCTGGACTAGATGGGCCTTTGGCCTGATCCAGCAGGGCTCTTCTTATGTTTTTATGAAGGGAAGAAGGGGCAGGACAGCACAGTAGGTGTTCGGTATCATTGCCCTCCTGCATGGCAACAAATAGCTTTTGCTTCTTCAGAGTAGTTCTGAGGACAGCCTGGGAAGGCAGGGTTCACGTCTCCAAGGGAAAAGGTCAGCTAATACTGTACACTAGTAAAGTGCCAGGTGCAGGGGAGTGGCAGCAGGAAACAGGTTATCTTGTTGGCTGTGTGCTCTCGGAGGCATCTGGTGGGGCCACTGTGAGGTACAGGAAGCTGGACTAGATGGGCCTTTGACCTGATCCAGCAGGGCTCTTATGTTCTTATGCCTCCTGCATCTCATAGTAGCCCACAAGACAACAAGATCTTGGCATCCTGTTGCCCACTTCCTTGCATCTGGCACTCAGACAAGCTTCTTCTAACACCCAGTGGTTGAATAGTCATATTTGGATTTGTTGCCAGTGCCTGCCAGCGGAGAAAGCATGCTACAGATTGACTCTATCACCAGATAGGCTGCCTCCTGGAAGCACTGTCCAAGATCTCGGGCTTTGACAAGGGCCTGGAACGTCTGTCCTGGCTCAAGCTGTCGATAGCAGGAGGACTCCGAGGAGACGTGTGTCTCAGCACAGAGAAAGGCCATTCCAAGGGCTCTTCTGGATGAAAAAAATGTGGATTTCTGCTTCCTGTTCTAAGGCTGCAATCCTGTGTGCACACTTACCTGGGATCAAACCCCTACTGAACACAGTGGGACTTACTTCTGAGTACATATGGAGAAGATTATGCTGTTTGTGCTCCTGCTGGATTTTTTGTGGAGTGCATTTGAAACAACCTCAATCGCCTTGTGAGGTTTGCAATCGAAAAGACAGCAGATAAAAGAACATAAGAAGAGCCTTGCTGGATCAGGCCAAAGGCCCATCTAGTCCAGCTTCCTTTATCTCACAGTGGCCCCACCAGATGCCTCCGAGAGCACACAGCCAACAAGATAACCTGTTTCCTGTTGTCACTCCCTTGCACCTGGCACAGATAACCTGTTTCCTGTTGTCATTCCCTTGCACCTGGCACAGAGAAAGCCGACTTCTAAAGCCAGGAGGTTGCTTATGGCTTGTAACCTGTGATGGTCTTTTCCTCCATGAATCTATCCAAACCCCTTTTAAGGGCATCTAGGCCAGGTGCCATCACCACATCCTGTGGCAAGGAGTCCCATAGATGAATTACACGCTGGGTGAAGAAATATTTTCATTTCCAATGAGATAAATCATTTAAATCGGCAAATAGGCTAAGGATTTCACTGGATGCCAAGAAAGCTGGGCTGGAAGTGATGCGATGCTGCCCACTCCAAGCCCCTGCGTTGCATCGCTGCTGGCCTGACTTTGTACGGCCACAAGCCCTGCAGTCGCTTCTACCCCTAGGGAGAGGAAGGGCCATTCAAACCAGCTTCAGCTTGTGGGGCATCTGTGTTCTCTTCCCCCAACCACAGGCAGGACAGAGAGCCTCCTTCAGAAACACAGTGAAACCTTTCCTCCTGTTAACTTTTCATGACCACGGCAGCGCTTTCACTGAGCAGGCAAGACTTTATATCTCCTTTGGTCAGATTCTTCTTGGGCTTTTCAGTTTGTTTGTTTATATACTAACTGGCCCCCAGAACAGGGCAGGTGAGAAGTCATAAAAATGAAGGATTGAACAGGGTTTTTCCAGCCCCCTTTGCACAAGGTAGCTTTTCTTGCAGACGATTTACACCCTTCAGGGAAGGGAAAGGAGGGGGACTGATCGGACTTCTCAAAATACAGTATATTTAGTGTGAAATATTTGCCATGGAAGTCCCTTTCCTCTTAGGTGACTAAAGAAAGGTATCGTGCTGAAGGAGGCACAGGGGAAATTTCAGAACCAGAGTATGGCTGTCACACACACACACACACACACACACACACACACACACACACACACACACACACACACACGTTTTCTTCAAAGGCACCTCTTCAGGGAGGAGATAACAGCTCAGTGATGGAGACTCTCCTCTGCATGGAGAAGGTCCCAGGTTCAGTCCTTGACAGTATCCCCAGTTAAGGCTAAGAAAGGTCTGGAGAGACGCTACCAGTCAGTGTCGACAACGCTGAGCTACACAGACCAAGGGTCAGACTCAGCAGAAGGTGTTACCTACGCATCCCCCCCCCCAAAAAAAGCCCAGCTACAGAGAGTGTTATGGCTTGCAGTGCTTCTAGCACTGAGAAATGTCGCTTGCCTTAATGGTGAATTGGTATTTGTATATCTTTTTCAGGGTTATATCCCAGTGCAACTGGAAAACTCAGTAAATGGTATGTAACACAAACACACCCACTTCATTTGACTTCCCAGGTAAATTCGCAAATGTTTCGCCTTGGGAGACATCCTGAAATTCACACTGAATTTCACTTTCTGTGAAATGTTGGTGCCAAGCCTAATTTTTTTCCCTGTCATGTCTGGGGTTCCTTCAGTTCTTCCCAGACTTTGGGATCCGATTTCTCCCCTTTCCCAGGGAGACACATCTACAAAACAGCTTTTAGCCAATTCTGTTTCCAGAATCGATTTCACAACCACCAAGGAGGGGAACCTCTGATTCCATTTATTTCTCTTAGTTTTTATTCCATAATTCCAGTGATACGCGGTTAGATAGATTCCGGTATCCTACTATTTAATGTATGCAAATTATGTTAAATATTTCATCCATTAAAAAGCAGCGGTTATTATTGAATTGTACCTTAAGCGTAGGGAAAGTTCATTCCTTTCTCTTTTTTGCACTTATCCAGTAATGGGAAATAGCCACCCTAAATGAATATTTTACAGTGTGCCTGAGACACGAGGACGCTTATGAGAACCTTTCCCACCCCTGGCAGTTTTTTTTCCCTTTTTCCAGAGCTGTCCTTAAGTGCTCTTCTGCTTTCTAGCATTCAAACTGTTAGGCTGGAGTTGTTTCCCCCCAAATTTCAGACAGATCAACGACGTGCTGCCCATTCCCTTTTAAACATAGGCAAGGCCGACTTGAGAGCTGGGCTGCCCCGCTGGTGGAACTAGCGTCTTGGGCTGCCTATGGATTGGGTGCTGGACTGGAATAGGATTGGGCGCCCCGCTGGTGGAACTAGCGTCCTGCCAGTGCTGGCTGCCATACGGCAGTCATAAAGCGTGTTCCGGCAGCACACACTACTGGAGGGTCAGCAGGAAGGCCAGAGCCTTCCTGCACACATTGTCGCCGTGCTGGCCGCCCGTCGGAGCAGGTAAGGTAGCATGGGAGGAGTGGGGGAGGGCAGAACAGGGGCGGGGAGGGGGCAAAACTGGGCAGGGAGAGGGGAGGAATGGGAGCAGGGAGGCTTGGGAGGGGATGGATTCAGTAGCGATGGCGTGCACCAGATCCTACCTTCCCTATCCACAGCATGCCCCCCCTTCTCTCCTCAGACTCGCAGCAGCGAAATCGATGTGCTGCCCATTCATTCCCTTTTAAACATAGGCAGGGCCGAGTCCAAGCATCCAAGCCCTTCCCCTCGCAGTTTAATAAACTCTTTCTTGTGTTTTAATCCTTTGCCTGCCTGTTGTGTGGGTGAACTCAGCCAGAGCGTTGCTCTGGGCCTCCCAAGCTCCTGGGGACACACTAGGGTTGTGGGAATTCTCCATGCAACTGAGACACAAGCATTCAAGGACGGTCTCTCTTTGCCTTACGATGGCAACAGAGTCTATTGATTTCGGCCCTAGCGGGGGGCAGTTTGAGGGGAAGGAGGGAGGCACCAGGGCTCTCCCCCCACTGACCACCACATTATGTCCTTCTCAGCGGCTTCAGGGACAGAGTAACCCACACCAACAGCCCCACCTGCCCTGTGCGCAAAACAGGAACCTGCACATCTCCAGCGCTCTACACATGACATGGCAACAGAGCCAGCAGTGGGGCTTGAAGGGTTCCAGATTGCAGCTTGTGCATCTCCTGCAAGCAAACCCACTTGCTCCTCCCAACTGCACACTGTGTGCATGAAACTTGCTGTACGTCTGGTACCCGTGTCTGAAAAGCAAAGCATGGATCAGCTCTAAGCTGCAGCAGGAGAAACCCCAGAGGTCATTTTCGGAAGCAGTCAGCCACAGCAGGCAGTTTCTATGGAAATCGACTTGATACAACAGTTACACACTCGTGCATCTTGTGCTGAACGAGGGAATTCAAACGGGCTGAATTTTCTCTCATTGTTTGCTTAATTCAAGGGGCTAAATGTTGCCATGCATATTTCATTATGGGCATTAAGTGCTGGGGGGGGATAGGGCTGCATAACCTACAGGTTGTTCTTGTGCTATGGTTTGATGCTGGATGTACTTTTTCTAGGGTGCATGTTGTGCACATGTTTTTGCTCATGATGCTGCTTGCAACATGGGCATTGCTGGTCCAAGGCTTCCCGATGCGGCATGCAAATCCCAGCCCGCCCCCCTTACCTGGTAATGTGCCAGGCCAGCCTTTATTTCTCCCATTCCCTGGTTTGCAAAAGGAAGAGGGGGGCAAAGGGGAAGAGGAAGTGTGGAGAAGAGGAGAATCAGAGATGCTCAAGCCCCCACCACTCACCTCTCCTTCCTCTTCTGCTCCACCCCCCTCTTTCTTTTTCAACACTGGGAGCAGAAAGAGAAGAGGCAGAGAAGGATGGCCCCTGCCAATCTGCTACCTGAGGTAATCACCTCAGTTGGCCTCAGGGACGGGCCAGCCCTGATAATGGGTTCTCACACCTGCGTATTTTGCTGTAAGCCGCACCTGCTGTCAAAAAATCTGGTAGGATTACAGGAGGCGGATTCCTACCAAGGGCATAACGTATCTCAAGTGCACAGATGGGTTCATGCAAAAGATACAAATGCAGAAGAGTGCTTGCCAATGTAATATTAATGATTTTTTAAAATTAAACTTGGTCCAGAGTGAACATGAGGTGGATGTCTAAATTGTTACAGATTATGGTACGGTCACTGCAGTCTCCAGAGCAGGATCCAGTTCTGCAACATTTGGTCCAATTCTGCTTTCCCCCGCCACTCAAGTCTAGTTTAAAATGCAGATATATTCGAGACTGGAACGTACAAGTTATAGCATATTGGATTGTAATACCAGATCTCTGTCCCTAGGTGTCAGTATTTTCTTACGTAACAGCACCTAGGGCCAAATGCAGAGGAGTGAATGTACAAAATGTGGTCCTGCATTCATTCATTCCCTGGGAGCAGAAATGTTGGGCGCTCTCCCGGCGCCTGGCGCGTGGGGCGGGGCCTGCGTCGCGTCACGTTGACGTGCCCCCCGCCCGTTTTCCGCTCATTTTGGAGCATAACGGGCTCCAGGGACGGTGGGCGGGCCGACACAACGTCAGTGACTGCCCCGCCCGGCCGCCTGAGTACCTGGTTCGAGTGAACCACGCGCTCCACCGTGGTTACGTCTCTGCCTGGGAGGGGACATACCTAGCACAGCAGGGACAGAACATTGTGTTTTTTACACATCCCAAACCAATAGCTTTTCCTTCCTTCCATCCCCATGTTTCCCTGTTGTTGAAATTCTTTCCTGCAAAAGAATGGCTGTATTACAAGAAAAGGACTCAAAACTAGAATGTTCAGGGGGGGGGGGTGTTAAGGTTTTGTCCTAGCCTAGTGAGTGCTGATGTGTATGCCGCTTTCAGAGTCCTGAAGGGGAACAAGGGAGTGCAACATTGGTCCCTGAGATGGGGCAGCAGAGCAAGACCTCTGGCCTGGCCAGGCCTAGTGGGGAAAAAAAAGAGCCTGGACACTCCTCTTCACCCGGTCAATAATAAAGCATGACCCGTTTCAGGAAATACACCCTAGATGAGATTTGGGCATGAGTGCACCCACATCCCTGGCCTGGCCAGAGGCCAGTCCATGATAGAACAAATGTGTCCTATTGGAGCCTGGCCCTGCTCGGATCCAGCGAGAGGGCTGCAGCGATCCATCCCCTGCCTCTGCCTTTCAGCAACGGCGGTGCTACGGCAGAGGACACGTGCCTGCCATTTCAATGTAGCCTTGTCCTAATCCCTGTAAACACGGCAAGCAAACGCATATCTTGTCAACGTGACGTTCCAAACACCCCTGCATTTGCTAGTGGGTGAAGGTTATGTCAAGTGTGCTTCAACAGCAGAACGCAGGCTCCATCCATTCAGAGACAGGAGATGTCACGGCAACAGAGTTGTCCAAGGCTACGCATTCTCCTTTTTATTGATTTGTGAGGAAGGAAGGGAAGCTGGCAAGCAGTTCCCATTTACAGGTGGAGCAGGGAATTCACTGCCAGCAGGAGGAGCTGCAGAACCAAAGGCAGCAGAGGGGGCTTGGGCAAAGGCAAGCATGCCTCCCCCCGCCCCCATCATTCCTCAGCCTTCACAATATGCAGTTAGAATTGTGGGCAAGAAGGAACATGAAATGCACCCAGCCCAGTTCCCTAACGCATCCACCACACACCCTGCTGCACCCTGCATTTCTAGGCTCAGCTAGTGCAGTGCAACAGACCTCTGTTGGGCCATACCAAGGTGGTTCCACCTAGCCCAGCGTCCTGCTTCCCAACCTCTGGTAAGTCCACAAACTTGGGCATGAACTACCTCTCCCTAACTATTGCTACCATAGAAACTGGTTTGTGGAGATAGACTGTCTAATCACATGGAGGTTCTATCTCGCTACAGTTGCAAATAGCCACTGATAAGTCTATCATCCTCCATGAAGTTGTCTCTTCCACTTTTAAAACCATTTAAGGGTCAAAGCACATTACTTTAACTTAGCGCGCGTTGACCTTTTTTCAATATGAACAGCACACATGGGGCATGCAAACAAGATCGTAACCATGGAGGGAGCAAGGGGCTTTATCATCCCCCTCCCCTGCGGTTCTCATCTCGTTCACACACCCTGCTGTTTATATATATTTTAGAAATGGTCATTACGTGCATGTAAAGTAACGTTTGGACCCTGAGCTCTTATATGCAGCAAATATACACGCATGAGCTCGTATAGGCAGCGAATTCCAAAACTCAAAATCCTTGCAATGTGGGGCTTCTTTTTCTTTCTCCTGAATCTGCAGGCTGTCAATTTCCTGGATGAGCCTCTGAGCTCAGTGCAGAACTTCAACAGGTGCAGCCCCATGCCACAGTATCTATGCCTCAGAGGCAGCCTTTCTTAAATGTGGGCTGTGAAAAGCACAAAAGCTCTAAAATGGTAGCAATTCTCTCTCTCTCACACACACACACACGCACACACACACACACACACACACACGCACACACACACACACACACACGCACGCACACAGCATTGCAAATTATAATTAACCCCCTGAAATAACACACTGAGGATATCCAATGGCCCTCAGAGACCAAAAAGCCCTCAAGTTAAGCCTGTAAACAGAACCAACACCAGGTAACATTTGCAGTTCTGGCAAAATTCACCACAAGGTAAGTGGCTTGTGACATACACGGTTTTTTCTCTCCTGCCAAGGATGTGCCTCATCTAGCAAAATTAAACGCTTTCGCCTCAAGCAAGATGCGGCGTTCTGAGTTCGGGGGGGGGACCCTCCTTTCCCTTAATGCAGAAGGGGGGAAAGTGCTGGGCCTTTGGGCTGATCTGTGCTGCAGACTCACATTGTTTCAGCTGCCAAGGTGAAAGCAGGTTGGTTGTTCAAATTGCGCTGCAGAAAGGGGGGCTCTGGATCCCTGAGGAGGGGTACAGGCGTAGCTCCCATGACACGGCCCCCTGTAGCGCCAATTCTTGTGCCAGTGGGAGCAGGGCCTTCAGGGCTAAGCATTGCCCATTTCCTGCCTCTTCGATCAGCAATGCCTCCAACAGCGCTACTTCACGCAGCACGCAACTGGCAGGGAATGCATTCCCAACCCAGGGGTTCTCAACCAGTGGTACTCGTACCACCAGTGGTACTTCGGCCGACTGCTGGTAGTACTTGGATCGCTGGACTGCTGGAACCCCGTTCCGACGTGGCACTTTTGGCACCACATTTTTGCTCCTGAGAGGCTCCTGCCTTTGGTTGAGCCTCTCGGAAACGCGGAGAAGGGCCCTCGCACCCACCCAGAGCTTCCTACCTGCGTTTTCTGGCCTCCCAAACCCCAAAAGTAACTGGCAATGATGTCATCACCAGTCACGTCCGGTGGTACACAGCAAGAGAGTGACGCCAGAGGTGGTACTCGGACAGGAAGGGGTTGAGAACCCCTGCCCTACGCCATCTAAGACATTGCTGCACTGCCAAAAACTCAGGAGCACTAGTATCTCGACAGGAGGCTGATCGTAAACGCTCCCGCTGCCTGTTTCGGCTTCTGCCGCCGTCGGTGATGCTCAAAGAGCAGCCAAGGTGGCAAACTCAGTATTGGGGCTCAGGCCAGGGACCTCAACAGACAGACACCGCTGGGCAGTGCAAGCCGAGGCAATGCTGGCTCAGAAACAAGCCCTACCGAGTTCAGGGGAACTATTCTCAGGGTGAACAGGATCGCAGCAGCCTAAGTCTTGCCTTCATGACAGATCATGAAACGTAAGGATTCTCTCTTGCTTCCAAGATACAGGTATAGAGATATAGACAGATGCATACATATTCTAAGGTGTGGGGGGGTGCACTTTGAGCACACATAAGTCAGTTCCGAGGCATGCGTTGTCATGGCAGCAAAATATGTTCCATTGCGCCATGCCTCTTTCATCACCCTTAGTTGCTCTTAGTCGTTCCTAGAGAACTCCAAGGACTCCGGGTTGGCTGTGGAGGTTTTTGGGTGGGGGCGTTTCTGAATAGGAGACTTCTCAGCATCCTCTACTGAACTACAATGCTCACAATTCCAAAGGAAAACACAATAAACTGGTAATAAAATACCCACAATGCCTTGGGAGTTAAGCTGCTACAAACCCCACAAACGTTCGTACTGTAGACCACTGTAGTCCAATAAAGAACAACATCCAGTCCTAGGCTGGCTTCCATTGACTCTGCATCTACTTCCTCCCCCCCCATAAGCCCACTTTATTCTTGCTATTAAATATGACACAAAAATGTAAACAGCATCGACAAGTATATAAATCCAAAAAGCGCATCAGCAGTCTGCATCCACAGAGAGCATCACGTCTCATAATTAGAATTTTTATATCAAAAATAATCATTAACAGGACACGTCATAGTTAATCAATATGTTCCAATCAGGGCAAATACTCCCCTTGCCTGCCATATATCACCTCAAGAGAGTGGTAATGGAATTTCATCGTCTTCTCTCCTTGAGTATTTGCTGCTAGCCTCTTCCCACTTTTTAGCTTCAGGGCTGGATCGACCCCAAGTGATGTAAAAGACGGACTTTGCGGTTCCCACATAGAACTAAGAGGCGAGGCAGCCACTTCTCAGCGAAGAGCTTGTTTCAGGAAAAGTTGCAGCCTTGAAGTTTAGTGCATGAGCCAGGCTGGGTTGGCTGGGACTGCTGGGGGACGGGATGGGACGGGACAAAGACTCATTATGAATTTTGGCAAGCTCTGGGTCCCTAGAGATGGAATGTGAGTGATGGCTTTGCATCTCCCTCAGCCTTCTCAATGTTGTCTTCATGTTTTCAACTGAATCTGTCAATAGTGAGAATTCTACCTTCATTTCATTTCATTTTTTTATATTTTTATTCTGCCTTCTGCACAGCTCAAAAACAGCTTACAAAGATTTGAAAACATATTAAAACACACATTATATATTAAAGCTGAGACATCAAATCCCCAATGTACAGCGAAATAGGTAGCTTTTAAAAACCTTGAACGGTAGGGGGATGTTCCAAAGCTCATGTGGGAGGGAGTTCCAAAGACTGGAGGGCATCACAGAGGAGGCCCTGCCTTGCATGTATGCCAGCAGAATTTCCTCCAGTGATGGCATGTGAAGCAAGGTCCTCCCAGAAGATCTTAATCAGTAGGTAGGGCAGCATGAGCAGGCGGTCTGTTAGGTATGCAGGGACCAAATCATACAGGTCATTCAAAGTAGACCCAACACCTTACCCGGAAACATAAGCCAGTGAGACTTATACAAGATTGGACTTGCATGCTCTGAATAAGGACCCCGATTAACAACCTAGCTGCAGCATTCTGCACCAACGGTGCCGGGGTGGGGTAGGGGAGAAATGGGACTATATTCTTATATACGGTAGTTGAAAATGTGATAACTCCAAGAAGGCCATGAGGTTTAGTGCATGAGCATCTCATAGCGAGACTTTGTCCTGTCCCGTCCCCCGAGTGGTACCTACAGCCAAAAACTGATGGCCAAAAAACACCAGCGTGCTAGTGTAGAGTGACGGTCAAGAAAAACTACTAAGCTACAAATCAGGACTTTTCTGGATCAAATCTCGCCTCTGCCATGAGTTCTCACCAGGCAAGCCCCTCACTCTCGGCCTCAGTCTTCCCCATCTGTAAAATGGGGATCATAATTCTTCATTGCCGGGTTGTTGTCAGGAGAACATCTGGCCAATACATGTGAAGCCCTTTGCACACTCAGGAAGCACTATTAGGAAATCCAGATATTAATTTTATAAAAGACAGCAAGTGCTCAGTTAGATTGAATCTGCTGCTCTTTCTAAAATGAATATCTAGTTTTCCTACCACAAGAACTACCACCGGTTCCTCTGCATTCCAATGCAAAATGGCTCAACGCATCTGTGGTCTTTTCAGAGGAGCAAGAATGCTGTTGCTTCTCTGCCCCAGCATCTTTCTGTGCAACCTGATCTCTTCTGCGCTGGCCATGACCCTGACCCAATTAGGCTGCAAGGACATCCTACGTTACAAATCTAGGACTGCAACAACCTGCAGACATGGAACCTCTCTCTTACCCTTCCTTTACAATTTTTTTTTAACATCAAGAACAACAAGGAGCTCTGTCTGACTCCAAAGCTTACACAGCATATTATGAACATTGGCTGACCCTCACGAAAAGGACTCTCTTACTGTCCTCACAAATTAAACGCAGCTCCTAAGGGAGGAACTTTTCAGAAACATTAGAGACTCAAGGGAGATATGTTTTGTATCAATTAAACTAACAACAAATAAAATACCCTGTAGCGTGAGCTATCAGCCTTGTATTGTATTCACAAAAACAATCTACTGTATTACGTTCAAGTCAGCTTTGACTTATTATAATGGGTGCAGAAGGACAAGTGAGGTCTCAAACTGAAGCGCGGAACATCTGCAGAATAAGGTGTGTCGTGTGTGTGTGGGGTGTCCATTGAGTCCCTCAAATCAGAGAAACTCAACCAAAGGAAAGCATTGAAGCAAATGCAGGCCACGGTCTTCCAAAACTCCATCGCTTTTGGCTGCTAGAACTCTGGCTCCATGGATTGAAAGGAGCCCTTCTTAGCTACTGGCTTGGCTGTAGCGGTGTTAGGGAATATTCATGAACATTCCCACTGCTCAAAAATGTATCAGAAATAACCTGTGGCTGCACAAGGCCTTTGGGATCAGAAGGGGTTGCTGGCGGGAAGCCTTGCTGAGAAGAGGCATCAACACCATGACATATGCTGTCATATTTCACGGATAAAAATAGAGGCATGCCAAGAATCATATCATGTGGGTCTCAGCACTTGCACTATCACACACTTGCACACCTTGCACTACTCCACCTGCCGCATGCTCCACGGTGTCTTACTGTTCATGTGCATGTATCGACGGGGATGTGCATTACAGAAACGGTGCATTCATTCCCTACTTATTGACCTGGGTCAGCCAGCAGAAAATAAGGACTGTCCGTAAAAGTTGGAGTGTGGGTCCTGGTGGCAGCAGAACAAGGGTTAATCAAGCCCAGCATAGAGCAGAAGAGACCTGCTTCTTTGGTTAATGTCTTTTTTAAAATGACTAATCCATTTTCCCCCTCTCTGTCATTATCTAGAGCCACAGAATGTCATTTCATAATGCAATTCTTTTGAAAATTAATGTATTTTGTGCTAGCCAATTACAAGAATCCCTGACTTTCATTTTTAATATCAACAATAACAAAAAAAAAATGGAAAGGCAAAGACCCTGCGTAGACATTTTTAAGTTAAACCGAAAGCAAGCAGAGGTGGGGGGAGAATAAAATAAGGTGCAGGACCCCTAATTCCACGTCGTTTGTGTTGATGTAACCTCAGGACAGCTTAGCTGTTGAAAATGAAATTGTGGCAGTTACAGACCATAAATAAGGGCCCCGGGTTCTTCTGGAATTTAATAAAAATAAGGGCAAGGAGAACACTGCTAATAAGAATAATTAATAATTTGGAACAGCAGGGGAGACAGACCTGAGCGTGGCACAGTGCCCCCCCCCCCCCGCCTGTGCCTCTTATGCCCACCTGGTGCTTAAGCAAGGTGGATTTTTTTTCCCCAATGGTCAGTGGCAAAGTCAGCTCTACAGTTTCCTTTCTGCTGGGATAACACATGCCTTCACCGTGGAAGATCCCGCCACAGCCCCGGCCTGGATGGGCTGCTTTCTGACATAAAGGGGACACTTCCTGGTTCACGCCCACCTATCAGTGGTGGGCTTACCGTCATGTGTTGTGTGGCCTCTGAGCATGACCCAAAATGAGTGTGCCTGGGAGCTGCATGCTGGGAAGGGTTGGGTGTCTCTGCCAGAGGACACTTGGCATTTGTGGCCCCTTTGGAGCCAAAGGGGATGCCGAGCAAAGTAGCCGAGATACCCATTGATGCCGTACGCGTGGTCATCTGTGGTCGCCCCACATTATCCGACACGTTAATACGAGAGGCGTTTATACCAATCGATGGTGAAGTTGGCTGCAGCCACGTCTGGAACACTGTGTCCAATCTTGGTCGCCACACCTCAGGAGGAATGTGGCAGAGCTGGAAAAGGTATAAAAGAGGCAACCAACATGACCAGATGGCTGGAGCACTCTCTTTACAGGGAAAGGCTCCAGCATTTGGGGCTTTTTGTGACCAAAAAGGAAGACACATGACTGAGACTGACAAAATAATGCACGGTATGGAATAAGAGAGGAGCTTTCCTCCCTCTCTCACAATTCTAGAGCCAATGAAACTGATTAATGCTAGATCCAGGACAAAGGAGGGTCTTATGGAACTCAACCCAACTAGATGTGGTGACGGCCACTAGCTGAAATGGCTTTTGAAGGGCATCAGACCAATTCTTGGAGTCTATCAAGAGTTATTACTCATGAGGGCTAAATGGACCCTCCAGGTTCAGAGGCAGTCTACCCCTGAATAACTGGTGCTAGGCACAAGCCATAAAAGAGGGGTGATGCCTTCATCCTTTGCTTATGGGCTTTCCAGGGCCACTGGTGTTGAAAACAGGATGGCACAAGGTGGCCTTTTCACCTGCAATAAATAAGAGTTTTGCATGGACAACAGTCCGAGGAAAAGGGAGCAAACGTCTGGAGTTGAAACCGTTCTGGCACACGGATCTCACCGGAGTGGCCCCCACCTCCAATAAATACAATCAAAATTATATCAACATTAAAACCAAACACCAGTGATCCAGAGGGAAAGTGGCGCCCTTTTCCACATACATGCAAATACAGAGGTTTACGGCCTTCTTTACGAGCAATAACTGTGCGGTGCCGGTCCCTCTAGCGAGGGGTCCTCATAAATCTCATCTAGGGGGTAGAAAACTTTCAATTTCCAATGGAAATATGCAAAAGAACCTCCGCGCTGTAAATCTTCCCTTTTGGCTCTAAAGAGATAAGTAGGACCTATTAACCTTCCATGTTATTTTCAACTTCATTATTTGAGCTGACACGACAAGGGAGCGCCATGCGACGGCTCTTTTGGGCAGAGTGCATGTAAATCGCTTTCTCAAAGGAAATTACTTCTCCGGGCTGAACGTTATTAATCTAAATTCTTCCTTAGTCAAATTGTTGCTCATAATAAATATGGAACATGTGGCAAGACTTATCTCCAGCGGTCATCTATTCCGGTGGCAATTCCCCACCCCCATCTCTCTGTGGCCCCTTCGGGGAAACTAGCCGTGTTTCCAAAGAAGAGTCCGTGTCGTCCTTTATCCAGGGCCAAAACGTACAGCAAGAAAACAGTCTGATTGAAAACAATGCAGCTTTGGACTTTCTCCTCTTCCAAATTTCTCCTCCAGGTGTTGCCTTTTTGCAGTGTTCTTGTTTCTGAGGCAGACCCCATGAATTAGGAACCCTCCACTGATTGGGGGAGCTTTTGATTTCCAAATCTTGTACAGAGCACTGAGCACAAGGCTGGTAGTTCCTTTCATTCATTTGTGTATTTCCCCCTCCTCTCGCACATGTGCACACTGATAAAACACCACAAAATCACAGTCTTGATGTGATCATACCCAGGAATGCATTAAGATTTTGTGAGTGTGTAGTGTTTTACCATGAGCTGTCGATCGAAAGGTCGGCAGTTCGAATCCGCGACGGGGTGAGCTCTCGTTGCTTGGCCAGCTCCTGCCAACCTAGCAGTTCCAAAGCATGTTAATGTGAGTAGATAAATAGATACCGCTTGCGGGAAGGTAAACAACGCTCCGTGTTCCAGCTGCATGCTATGCGCTGCGGCAAGGAGAGTCATGCTGGCCACATGACCACGGAGGAGTCTTCAGACAACGCTGGCTCTTCGGCTTTGAAATGGGGATGAGCACCACACCCTAGAGTCGGACACGACTGGACTTAATTGCCAGGGGCCACCTTTACCTTTACCTAGTGTTTTACCCAATGTTAAAGGGGGAAAACATCCAGTGCACATCCACAAAATACCATCCCAAAAGAATTTTGATTCAATCATCATGCAACCACATCGAGTTTTGGCAGGGGGAGGAAGTCGCAAACTAAGCACAAGCAATTGCACACGCTCCCATTCCAAAATTGGTTTTAGAAATCTTCTAGTTAAACTGAAATGAAGGCTGCTATCCTATGCATGCTCACCTGGGAGAAAACTCCTTTGAACTCATAGGGACTTCCTTCAGAGACGACATACATAGGTTTGTGCTCTATGTTTCAAAAATCTGAAACAAGAAGGAATGGAATGCCGGAGGGAGTCCATTCTTATGGGTAGAAATTAAACTGGCAGCTCAATCCTATGCCCTGCCACGCTACAGCATGCAGTGACACCAAAGGGGGGGATGGGACCTAAAGGCAAACTGGAAGTAAATAAAAAACATTTTGCTAGCGTATGTCCGAGGAGAACCAAGGGGCATTCCGTGGCAGAGTTTCAGGGATAGGAGCCTGGCACAAGATCCTTCTCTGTCTTTCATTGAACAATCCCAGTCAAGAATGGGCCATATCACAAAGATAATGACATGACATACCCAATCAGATTTGGCTACGTGCTGATGTCACTGAGGGCAAACAAAGTCAATTTTAAGTGAAGGCAAAGTTTCCTAGGCTGGCCCATGGGTGATTTTAGCCAGTCAAGGGCAAATCAAGCCCATTCAGAGCAAAGCTTCTGTGTGCAGCAATCACTAAAAGGGATTGGTTTTTGATGCTGACAAAAGGATTAACTAAAATCACTCCCCTGCCTTTGGGTACCAAAAAGGGTATGAAGTTGCTTGGGTTGACTGGAGAAGGGCTGGCTTCACCCTGGGCAACAGAACCCCTGGGCTTGGGAGATGGCTGGCAGTTCAGGGTCAGTCCCTAGATAACCCGCTGTGGATTCTTGTTGGAAATCAAGCTGTGGTCTACTGGAACCCAAGCCGATGCCCTGTGTCTTTCCTGGCTGTAGGGCCAATGATAGTTTCTGTACCCAGACGTGCCATCCCACCCCTGAGCATGTGAGAAATGACAACCTAGACTGTCTCTCTAGACTGGCGTCTGGATTTTCCCGGGATCCAATTACACAAGGACTTTAGATTCCTTCTGGAAATGCCCTTCATTCAATTAATTTCCATCATGGTCGCTACCACTAAGCAAGCAGCATCGCTGTGACCAATTCCACGATTTTTATCTAAGCCGGAGCGTTGTTTGCAGCAGGTGAGAACATTGCAGTGGGAAACGATGAGGAGGAACAGCACCAGGGTTTGACATCCTGCTTTTAACACTTAGTGCGCACCATACGTGTCAAGCTTAGGGAGTATCCTCTCCTCCCAGAGTCTCAGGGTCATGGTCATTTCGTAGACAGGTGTGCATGCAAGCAACGAAGGGACATGAGCATTTTTATACTGCCCTTCCTCAAAGGAGCTCAGAGTGGTGTACATATTTCCTCCCCTCCTTTTTTTTTGTCCTCACAACAACCCTGTGAGGTAGGCGGGGCTGAGAGATAGTGACTGGCCCAAGGTCACCCAGGAAGCTTCATGGCTGAGTGGGGATTTGAACCTGGATCTTCCAGGTCTAAGTCCGACTCCCAAACCACTACATCCCATCAGACCCATTCGTGCCCTGAAGTGAAGAGGACTTCATCGCCAGCCCCAGCTCCTACAGGGACCAGGGCGAGTTCCTGACCAATGCCAGAAGACAGCCACCCCACCCAACACATCCTGACAGCAGGTCACACGCTTAGCTCCAGATCCTCCACAACCACTACAAGACACATTCCAGAACAGAAGAGACAGTGGAGCTTGCAGCATGAAGCATTCCAGGCCTACTGAGGAGGTGGAAAAGTGGAGTGAAGTAGACTCTGGATCAAGGTCCCACTGATATTGGAAGTGATACATGAGGGCAGGTGTGGCTCCGGAATGAAGCTGTGAATCGGCACTCCCCCAGTTCAGACCACTGGACTCACCAAGGAAAGCCCTTTTTCTTGCAAAGTGCTTTGCTATCTAAATGCAGAGTCTGACTTTTGCTTGAGAGCTGGCTGAGCAGCAAGGCCCGCTAGAGCATTTCCACTCCCTGCCTGGCTTTTGCTCAAGTAGCACCTCCTTCTGCCCAGCGTTCAGTGTACTAGGGCCGACTCCGCCGCCGGACAGCTCCCCTGCTGCTTTGGCAAGCTGGCTCCAAGACTGCTCCTTGGACAGCTCCCTCACCTTGCCACTTCAGCAGGGACTCCAAGCCACACAGCAGGGGTGGTGGAAGCAAGACACCCCTGCTCCCCAACGCCCCTTCTCCCAAGAGGGTTCCCCTGCCCTGGTGAGAGCCTCAGCATCGCGAGAGTTAATCTCCGGCAGCTCCAGGTTAGAGGAGATTAAAGCCTTGGTGTCCACAGGAGTAGAGAGAGGATTTGAAGTATTATAAATCTACTGGTACAGAAAGGCCTTTTCCTCATTTGTTAGCCAGCGAGGTGTGAAAATGTTAATGAAGGGAGCGATAATCTATGAGAATCCCGCCATTAAAATGTAGTCCACGTCTGAAGGCTCCTGTTTCTGCGTGGCCCACAGTACATCAACCCCTCCAACGTACTCCTCATAATAGGTGTAATTGCTGCAGCCTGTCTAGCCACCTTCACCCTGGCATGCTGAAGATTTGCTGGAACTGTTATTGTGGAAATTATTTTCATTCTATTAAGCTGGCATTTTATTGTAGGGATTCTGCAAAGGAAAGGACGAAAACACAGGAACACAAACAGATTTCTTAGCTCTTGCGTCACAGCACCAAGCTTTAAAGCCGGTGTGTGTGTGTGTGTGTTGAGGCTGCAATGGCTATCACTGGAAGCCTACAGTAGGGTGCATCCTGCCACAAAACACACACAAACACACACCCTGCACACAGATTTTACCCTCCCTTCTTTTGTGCTGCAAGACGGCGACAGCCGTTTTGAAGCCGGCTAAATGCTTCAGGGGTTAAGGCGCCGAGAGGAGAGAAGAGAAGCCCCTCTGAACCGCATTCCGCTCGCTGCCTAATCTTCCAACTCTGGAATACTCCTTGAAACAGCACGGCTGCCTCTCATGTGCCATTCAGCCGCTGAGAGCCCGTTGTCAGAACGCCGAGCAAACAGTTGGGGCCGATTCAAACATTTGTGCGAAAACACTAATTGAACCGAAAATGGCTGCGCACGCTTTCATGTGCCGGTTGCCAAAAGAATCCCGACGCCGCGTCAACTCTGCTTTGCAACACATGCGTGCGTGTACACGCATAACCACTCTCTCTCTCTCTCTCTCTCTCTCTCTCTCTCACACACACACACACACACACACACACACACACGCACACACACACACACCGCTGGCTGCCTTGGCACAAAGGCAAATGTGTTTCTTCCCATTTTTTCGTTCCCATGAGCGAGCAAACAAGGCAGGCAGTGAGGGTGCTGTCTGGCTACACTGTCATGAGCAGTGGTGGAAATTAATGTGTCATGGAAATTAAGCCTCCCCAAGCCAGTTGGGAAAAGCCGCTTCCAAGAGATTACTTATTCTGTAAGATTCAGCACTATTTTTAAAGCCCTCTTTCTCCTTTCGTGCAGACTTTCTACTGATATCAGGAACTCTGGAGTGACTAAGAACCAGGAGAGTCTCCCATGCAAACAGCGCCTCTGTTGTGACCTCAGTAATAGCCTTAGGCAACCTCTGAAAAGAAGGGCTCCTGGCCAACACGCAAACCTAGGAACATAAGAACAGCCTGGTTGGATCAGGCCAAAAGAGACCCATTTGGTCCAGCGCACTGGTCCCACAATGGCCCATCAACGGCCTCTAGGAAGGCGATACAGAGCAGGAGACAGAGGTCTACCCCTCTCCTGCTATCATTCCTCTGCATCCTGTCTCTAAAGCCCGGAGGTGGTCCATAGCCAATCATAAGTAGTTGCCATTGGTCAACCTTTGGTCTTCTGTGAATTTGTCTAATCAAACCCTTTCAAGCCACCTAACCTAGTGGCCATTGCCACATCTCATGGTGACCAATTCCCCCTACAACTGTTCTGTAAGTTTTGTGACTGCTCATCTAGCAGCAATTCTTGGGGCCTCCACTCAGAAGGCCCTGACAGATTCACCTTGACAAGCACACAGAACCCAAAGCAGAGCTTTCTCCATGGATCCTAACAGAGAGGGGTGGAGTGGGGAACCCATAAAAGATGCCCTCACTATGTGCTCCACTTGCTGGTGTGGACCTAATTCATATCTATTGTTGTCACAAGACTCAAATCTCTGTCAATACCCCCAACAGGTGGAATCCCTTCTTTCCTGCTTGCCACAACAATTGCTTGGAAACCTGATACTAATCCATAGCTGTGAATATGCAGATTTTGACTTTGGGCGTGGAAAGCAATGGATATCGTGTACCATTTCCCTGCGTGAAAACCCTGTTAAGGAAGGCATGCCATGATGAGCGATGCTGTGCGAGGGCAAGAGTGAGGCTGAGCGATGCAGAGCTGCAGAATGCAGAGCTAGAACGTTCTCTTCTCACGCTTTGCACTCCACAATGAAACGTAGCACTGCAGGAAATTGCATGGGGAGCAGGAGCAGCAATCTGTCAAGAGGCCGAGAGGGTGCGCATCCCTCCCTCAGCCACAGGAGTGAAGCAAGGCAAAGAAAGGGAACCCTAATAAAAATCAAAGCAGGCACTCAAAAAATTACCGCTGCTCCCTCAGCCTTGTGATTTTTAATTTCCCTCTAATTTCAGGACTGCAGAGCCGATATAAAAATCCCTTAGAAGTGTTTTAGGGAGATGGTAATGGTCCCATACTAAAATAATTCAACCAACACTATAATTTTACTACCACTATCAAAATGAAATAATGGCTGTTTACCGCGTTACACCTTTCAAATGACCTTCATCTGAATACAAATTGTCGGCTCAGAAGCCGAAAAGAGCAACTCTGTCTTCTGGAGGCCACGAAACCGAGGCCGCTCACGCAGGGTTTGCTCATCCGCTGCAGTTTCTCAGCGTAAGCGCCCAGATTGAATGGATTTCTCTCCCAGGAGCTTGGAGACGCTCCTTTGAAGCTGTCTCTCCCCCCCCCACCCACCCACGGACACATGTACAGCCAGTGGATCTGTCGCCACGAAAAAGGAACAGAAAGTGGCAAGGGGCAGTATGGGAAGCCAGACGATCAAGAACAAAGCAATGGGCTTTGGAAGAATTCCCTTCTGATTCCAGGTACTCTGCTGGTGAGGTCAACAGAGGAAACGTTCCAGGAGGAAGCGAATAAGAGAAGTTCCCAGGCTCTGCCACGTGACAAAGGACACAAGGCAGCTCTGTGTTTGGTGCCCTCTCCTCTTTTGTGCCACCTTGCCAATTGGAAACTTTGCCAGAGGTTCTCTGTGTGCCTGGAGGACGGGCGCTTCCTGAGTGGCACTCAACCTGTGGAACGCTCTCGCTCGATGTTTCCGCCGGGCGCACCTCCGTTCCTTTCAGGCACTGGGCAAAATCTGCTTTGTTCTTGTGCTTTTATTAATGGCATTGTATTTATTTACTTTGCACATTTCTGCCCAATCCCTCCTCCAAGGAGCTCTGTGGCTCCTGGCTATCCTTTTATCTTCACCACCCTGTGAGGGAGAGTAGGATGCGCGAGGTCACCTAGGAAGCTGATGGCTGAGACCTCACCAAGGACTTGAGAAGAGGACTTGGCTCTTCTTGGTCCAAGGCCAACACTCTCTAACCACTACACCGCAATGCCTCTCCTTTCAAATTAGGACCCTTCGGTTTCTTTTTAGTCACCGTTTTTAATCCTTATGGGTTTGTGTTTGGGGTCTTTTGTGGTTTCTCTTCTATTGCATTTTACTACAGAGGGGTCGGGCTCAGTCAGTAGAGCTGCCGCCTTGCAAGCCCGAAGATTGGTGAATGGCAAGTTCGAGACACGCCGCTGACAAAAAGCTGAGAAGGCCTCTGTGAGGAGAGATAAGAGCTGCCAGCTGCGTCAGTTGAGTGTGGGAGGCGACAGTCAGCAGAAAAAAAGCCAGACTGCAAAGGGATACCAGCTGGAATGTAGTTGTTCATGAAAGATTGGACTTTTATATATTGTAAAAAACAAACAAACATTAGGGGGGTTAGGAAAGCCTGCCCATGTACCCCCCCCTTGGATTAAAGTCAGAGGAAAAATCCAATGACCAAGAAATGCGGTATATAAATACTGTATCTTATTATTATTATTATTATTATTATTATTATTAATTATATTACTTTTACTGATGGTTGTAAGCCACCTCAAGAAAATTCACGTTAAAAGGCGGAGTACAAATCCTACCAATCAATCCATAAATCCACATATGAGGGAATGGTTGAAAAATGTAGGATTCTACATTAATGGCTAAACTGACAAATTTTCTGAAGGTTTCAGAACAATAAATGGCAAAAGCGGGACAAATTTATGAGGAACTAGATTTATGACCAATTTATGAGGAACTAGATGCCCTTCCATTCATTTTTGTACAATTAACTGATTATTGCCAAGCATGCAGTCATCTTTCTCGATGCTCAATAGTCATGGATGTTTAGGTAGTATTTTCTTTAATCTGGAACAGTATTTTTATTTATATGGTGAACATTTCCTGTGTCAGTACTTTCTCTAAGCTTGGTAGATTGTGGATCGATATTTTGTTCATCTCAATTGCTGCTGCTATTTTACCGTTATCTCTATTTTTAATAAAAAAATAAGTGCATGAAGTAATTCAACTCGCCCTACATACCGACATCATGATGATGTACATTTCCCCATCCAACGGTCATTAGCTGCCACCAGTGGAGACAAGAAGAAAAGCACAGCTGGATCTTGCAGGGCAGAGGACCAACAGGGGGACAGATAAACTGGATTAGACCTTGCAGATGCAGAAGGTTCTCTGTGCCAGGTGCAAGGGAGTGACAACAGGAAACAGGTTATCTGTGCCAGGTGCAAGGGAGGGACAACAGGAAACAGGTTATCTTGTTGGCTGTGTGCTCTCGGAGGCATCTGGTGGGGCCAATGTGTGATACAGGAAGCTGGACTAGATGGGCCTTTGGCCTGATCCAGCAGGGCTCTTCTTATGTTCTTATGAAGGGAAGAAGGGGCAGGACAGCACAGTAGGTGTTCGGTATCATTGCCCTCCTGCATGGCAACAAATAGCTTTTGCTTCTTCAGAGTAGTTCTGAGGACGGCCTGGGAAGGCAGGGTTCACGTCTCCAAGGGAAAAGGTCAGCTAATACTGTACACTAGTAAAGTGCAAGGTGCAGGGGAGTGGCAGCAGGAAACAGGTTATCTTGTTGGCTGTGTGCTCTCGGAGGCATCTGGTGGGGCCACTGTGAGGTACAGGAAGCTGGACTAGATGGGCCTTTGACCTGATCCAGCAGGGCTCTTCTTATGTTCTTAGAAGGGCAATCTCAAGACAGGGATGCCATCAACAGGTAATTCCACCCTTAGATGGATTTTAAACCCAGGGCTCACCAGCAACAAGAGAAAAAAAACACTTCTTTAAAAAACCTAGAAGAGATCTAGAACAAAGGCTCCGTTATTGTCAGGGAATTTCCTCTGGCGGGATTGTGTTGTGGTCATTCCCTACATGAAAATACAACCAGAAGTTCACAGAATGAAGTTGCTCACCCATCTGAAATCTCGGTCAGGTCCCACCCCTGACTACTTCCGGACTTCTGGCGAATAAGTCCATATGAATACTGGTTGCAAGGGAGCAAGAGTGAGAGGAGAGGGTCTACGGCCTTCATCTCCCACTTGTGGGATTCCATCGGCAGCATCTGTCGGAATCAGAATGCTGGATGAGGTGGGCCGTGGGCCTGATCCACCCAGCAAGGCTTTTCTTATGTTCTTGCACACTCAGCTCTACTTTGGAACACACATGTGTAACACATGACCACATAAATTTCTTAGACAAGGTGGAAAAGGCCGAAATTGCTGTTGGGATGGATGGGCAGGAACCCCACCAACTGCCTGGAGAAGCCAGCCCAGGATGAAAACATCCACACACAACTGCACCACTCAACCATCAAAATCACGTGAAAACTTCAAAAGGACCTGATAAACGCAGCATCTGTTCCAGCGCCAAGTTGCAGCAAAAAGAGTTCCTCTGCGCCGGTCGTTTCCAACACGGATCCGCAAAGACAGCCGAGGGTCTCCAGCAGCTCTGGGAACCCCCCCCCCCAATGAAGAGGCCTATGTGTCACTCTTAACCTACCATCCTACAGGGCTTCTATAAAACTCATGTTTTCCTGTTCGACAAAAGTTGCTACCTCCCTCTTGATGAGGCCTACTTCACTTTCTAAAGGAGCTTTTGCCAGCCTCAAAGCTTTTGTCCCATTTCTCAGTCTTCCCAATGGTGAATTGTCACCGCGCTGAGCAAAGCGCTGAACATTATCCACACCATCAGTGTGTCACTAGTCTCTGTCACTTTCATTTCCTACCTACTTCACTCCTGAATTCAAGTTTGTTTTCTACATCCATGTGTCTGCACATGAAATAGACAGACAGCAAAGCCATGATCTCTCTCTCTCTCACGCACACACAAACACACACCCAGAGAGAGAGAGAGAGAGAGAGAGAGAGAGAGAGAGAGAGAGAGAGAGAGAGAGAGAGAGAGAGAGAGAGAGAGTTGCATGTGCACATATAATATAAAGAATATGTACACACACACCCCTGCCTACTGCACCTGAAGATCTTAGGCGTATGATGAAGTGGGCTGAAGCCAAGAATGCTTGTGCTTAAACAAATCTATGCGTGCTTTAAGATGCCACACGGCTCTTTGTTCTGCTGCTAGCTGGTCCCCATGTGGCTGGCAGACTTACAGTCAGGCGCCCTGATTGATGAGGGACAACAGAGAGAAACCAGAAGGCAGAGAAAGTGGACAAGGTGGGCTCTTCCAGCCACGACAAATCCTTGAGGCCATCACAGACGAGAAAGCTCAGGGCAGCCCTCTTTCCAAAGGAACCCTCCCGCCCCCAGCCCTGCACTGCAGCCTGCCAGGTGTTGCTACTGGACTCCTCTGGCGACAGCAAAGCAGGAGGGACTGATGAGCATTGTACAGGCCATCACTCCTGGCTGGGGGGAGGTAGCAAAAGGTTCTTAGGTCGTCTGCATAACTGATCTCCCTCAACTGCCTACCGTGAATAACAGCACTTAACGTTAGTATCGTGCTTTCTCTGAACACATTATCACTGATGTCCCTGCAGCAATCCTATGAGGCAATCATTTTTATCCCCATATTGCAGGTGGAAGGACCAAGGCCAAGAGGGAATGGCTTGGCTTGGCCTGGCCTGTTTCTGGTAGAGGAAATCCTGATTCACAGCTCAGTCTATGAGTCACTTTTGCTGCTCCAGGTCTCCCCACGAGAGGCCATCTGTGACACTACAAGCTCAGACACAGACACACAAGAGTTCTCCTTCACTCATCAACTGTGGAACTACCCTGTGGGCTAAAATGGCTTTACAAGGGGTTTCGGCAAATTCATGGAGGAGGAGCCTATCAATGTCATGATGGCCATATGGACCCTTCCTGTTCCAGGGAAAGGCCATTGCTTTCATGCCCTGCTTGCGGGGCATTCCAGAGACCGGTTGGCCACTGTGGGATCCGGGTCCAAACCGGAAGGACTGTCCTCCTTAAGAGAGACAAGGAGCTATTGCAACGTTAGGCTACAGTCCTTGGCTGGCTCAGGAGTACGTAGTCTTGCAGCATTCTTCTTCAGGCAGGCAGACAGCACTCTTGACTTGTTGATCCCTTTACTGGCCCAAAATGATGCTGGTTCTGCCCCCAGTTAAAAAGTGACTGATCACAGTGTGACAAGATGCGAACAGCGGTAGATTTAAGGCTGAGGAGGTAAGTAAATAAATAAGAAAGTGGATTCAGAAATAGTACATTAACGAATGCCAGCCCAGCCAAAGGGCTGCGTGTTGACAGTTACTTTTTTCTGCCACTGAGCTGAATCCCCACGTCCGAAAAATGGCTAAGCTCGTTAATTAACAGCTGGTGGAGGAAACATTTTGTTTCCTACATGCCGATGGGTCAGGAAGACCCACCAGGTATCTGATATTCAGGGCAGTCATCAAAGGCATCTCCTTGGCCAGGATCCAGAGAAGTCATGAAACTAATCCCAGGAGCCTGAAAAAGCTCTGGAGTTATTCTTCCTTAATGGTTTCAAAAGTAATTTGTGATATGACATGGAGAAGGTGGGGGTGGGGGGGTGACACACTCGTAATTCAACCCCCTCCCCCCCTCAAAATTCAACTGGACTAGTGACAGCCCCTTGCAGGACTTGGATCTCACTTCTTAACTAAGGCAGCAAATACAAAGGAAAGGGGAAGCAAGTACGGAGTCATGAATAAAGCTCATTAATTAACATGGCAATTAATGCTGCTAAGCCTCTTGGGTATAAAATAATGTATTATAAGTAATAATTATAGTATTAATTACTGTATATTAATTAATACCCTTACAAGTAATAAGTAAGTAAGCAATCATTCTTATCATTTGTATCATGCTTTCCGAGCAGGTGAACATTTCACATGCATTATCATGACACTGTGAAGATACAACAACCCTGTAAAGTGAGCGAGTCTTATTATCCCCATATTGCAGATGGGGAAGACCGAGGTCAAGAAGGGAGTGGCTTGCCCAAGGCCACCTTGTAAATTCATGGGGACAGGCAAGGTTCAAACCAGGGAAATCCTGCTTCACAGCTCAGCCTCATCAACCCTCTGCTGTATCAGCAGTTCATGTCTGTTTTCACATGAATCCTTTCAAGAATCTTATAAAATAGGTGTCAGCAAAAGTATTAATTAAAAATGTTTTATCCCACCTCTCGGTCACAGTATACCCTATGCAGGTAACAAAAGCAAAATGTGGAATTAAAATAGCAGTTGGTACCGGGATCCTAAAAACAAGAGAATTAAAACAATTCAACATGAAAATGTACACCTTGGACAGAGAAATGCCAGCAGTCAAATTAAAAGAGACGGACAGCCGCCAAATAAACTCACGACAGCTTCATGCGGTGTTGCTACAAGCAGTGAAGGGTAACATCCAAAGGGAAATCACTTCTTTATGCAATAGAAAGTTCCTTGGATTGTGCAACTCCTCCTCTTCTGGGGAAGAACTACCCTGTTTCCCTGAAAATAAGACCTCCCCTGAAAGGTCTTAGTGACCTACCGTCATTTTTGCATGATTTTAGCTGGCACTCATAAATATAAGACCTCCCTGAAAATAAGACCTACTGCATTTTTTGGAGCCAAAATTAATAAAAGACACTGTCTTTTTTCAGGGAAACACGGTAGGGCAGGGGGGTCCCATGAAAGTGAGACTCCTTGCCATGGCAGCACTCGCTTTGGGAGATGCCCTTGGCTCCCTCCAACCATGGGCTGGAGGCAGAAAATGCCCCATGATCATCCAGAAAGTGCCTTCATGCATTCTGGATGCATAAGAAGCACTTGCAGGACAGACAAGACTGTGTCATCCACTGGCTCTGAAAGGCCAATCGATGCTGGGCCAGCGTGGAGGCAGGACACCGTCTAGGCCTTCATTTGTGCTTGTATCAAAAGAGATGGCAAGGGGGAGGGAAGGGGGGGTAACTGACACTCCACCTCCATGTAATTACTTCCAAAGAATGGAGGGGGAGGAATGCTGGTGGGAGACCATTATGTGCTGCTGCTGGAAACTCTCTCCTCCCCTCCTCCACCACCACCCCCACTTCTATTAATTACTTTCAAGGGTCTTTTCCCACTCCTCCCTTCTGTTTCATAGCTCCTCAACTCTCCCTGGAACAAGCAGCATTTCGAGCTGTGTGCACGACTGAGACTAAATCACCAGCAGACTCTTGCTTGAAGAGTCTGGGGAGGGATGGGGAGGGGGGGAGGGAGAATCTGAATGCACACACTAGACACTGCAGGAAAAAGGGAGACAGAAATTGCCTCTTTTGCATGCTTCTAAAGTGTCTCTATTTGTTTGATGTTAGCAAAATCAGAGGCAAGTTTGGGTGTTCCTCCTCAGGCAGAACATCTGAGGAATTTCAGGGAAGTCACCAGCATTCTGATAAGACAGGGGACATTCTGGAGGGTGGGGAGGAAATCCCCACAGGTTTGTGCATAGCTCCGTATGGAACGCAGAAGCTATGCACAGAGGAGACAGGAAGGAAGGAAGGAAGGAAGGAAGGAAGGAAGGAAGGAAGGAAGGAAGGAAGGAAGGAAGGAAGGAATCCACTGTAGATTTGGTGAAAGCATCACAGAAAAGGTAGGTGTTGATGCAGGAGTTGGAAGTGAAGGGTGTTCTGAGAGAGGGTCCCAGGCGCAAGAGACAGCAGAGAAAATACGGCACGCAGAGGTCTGTGTGGGTGGTGAAGTTGGAGGATCCAAGGTCACAGGAAGGAAGAGCCGAGAGGACAGGAGAGAGGGCAAGGCCGCTGAGAGCTTTTGACCGGTAAGGACAAGGAATTAGCATATAAGGAGGCTCCTGCTGGATCAGGCCAACAGTCCGAACAAGCGGGACACCCCATTCCTTGGGATACTCCAGACTGTGTGATCCATCACCGTCCTTTGCACTTGGTTAGCACCTTCCTGACACTTGGTGATGGGCAATTCCTGTGCAACCATCCATTAGCTGATGCCTGCTTAATGCAAAGATCCGGAAATTTATTGGTGCTCTTTGGGTTAACGTATGAGTACTTTGTGCATATTTAAGGCTGCATTGGTAATTAATGGCTGTGCAACGTCGCCTAGAGGGATGAGGGACGGCGGTGATGTTTACATATTTACATTGGGGCAAGGCCATGAGTCATCTAAGCAGGGAAAAGCACAGGCTTTATCTCATTGATGTACTTTCTGGTCAATTTCACATCCCAGCTACAGATTATGCCTGTCTCCTAGATTACCATCACTGGTGGTCAATTAACTCTGTCGGGAAGGGGCTGCACGAACAGCCTCCAGCTGCCTCCGTGACTCCAAACAGAGCTCCTTCTAATCAACTCAGGTGCAGGTTGGAGGGTTGTCTGGGGCTGGTGGAGCATCAGTCCAGAACAAGACTGGGCACACATTTATCAGGTGCTCAGTACCCGAGTGTTGGTAGGGTCAGATTGCAAAGGCTGAAGAGACTGCAGGTAGCCAGAAATGGAGAAGTCAAGAATGTAAGAAGAGCCCGGCTGGATTAGGCCATCTTGTCTCCACAGCATCTTACCAGATGTCCCCAGGAAGCAGGAGCGAAAGGCCTGCCCCTCCTCTACCACTGCTTCCCTGCAGCTAGTATGCAGACACATCTCGTCTCCAAATCTGGACTACTAGCCATTGAGTCGAGCTGGGATAGAGTCTGTAACCCAGCTACAGTTCACCTGGCTTGCACAAAGATACAGTGAGAGTAGGCCGACTAGGGGACCAAACTCTGACTGATGTCTGACTGATGTATATCGGCATGACACTCCCAAGTTTGCAACAGAAGCCTTCCAGTGTGTCCCTCCTCCCATGGAGACGGCACGCGTTGCTTTTCAAACACTGAGTAAACCAATCGAAGGGGTTCACATAAGAATGACTTTCCATGCATGACCCGGAAAGGTAATAGGAGTGCAGGGATTAGAGAGAATTTGTTTGCCTGTTTTTCCTGAGAGGAAATTAACTCAGTAGGATGCTTAGAAGGGCACCACCACTGGATAACTGCTCACTCCCAACTGGGTTGTGACAGTGACGTTGCCAGGGCCAGCACTTTGACCTTGACATTTCCACGAGCCCTCAGATCCTGGGCAGGGCTTTGGGATTCAGTTATCAGGCTTGGTTGTCCATGTGCCAGTCGAACTCCCAGCTACATCTGCCTTCCCTGCAAGTTTGCATAGGGAGCTGTCCCAGGTGCTGAACACCCGATGCAGCCTTGACTACTCCGAGGGCTCAGGTCTGTTTTCTCTTGGGGAGTCTTTTCCGATACCCCTCCACAAAGAGAACATGCTTCCTTCTGCCTCGCCTCTACAGCGGGCTTTGCTCAATGCTGCATCTGTGCCTGGCATTTGTCAGGAGGGGGCCTTTCCTGCAACCATGTTTGATTTAACTGTGACACGCTGAATAAATGATTCAGCAGCTTAAAGTATTTTGTGAAGAGTCGAGAAGGAGCTCCATTGACAGCCCATTTTGCTGGGAGATCCTGAGGCAATCCTCCTTCTCCTTCATGATGACATTGTGAGGGAAGAAGCACTCCCTTAAACAATAGATGTTTTCTGTAATGCTGGAAAACAAGACAAATTAGTCATTAAAAATTAATTTTTGGAAATTGTGAAGCTCCGCTAATGGACCCTGCGCTGCCGTCACAGCCGCTGATTCCCACTCCTGTTCCTTCGGAGGCCAAAGCAAGGAAGGGCGTTTCAAGCACATCTTCTATCATTTCATCAAGGGCTGAAAAAATGGCGGCAGAGATTTGAAAGGGTGCCTGATTAACACCCTTTTGCACACCCAAACCCCCAGGGAGCCCCCAGTGAGTACCAAACGTGAGCGAGCAACAGAAGGATTCAGCGGTCTTGTCAGTTTGTCACAAGTCATGAAGTCTTCCCCCTCCCCTCCCTCTCCCTCAGCTGACTTTATTTTTAATGCATTGTGTTACTTAATATGTCATTTCCAGTTGTCAGATGCACATTGAAGCCCTCTTGTTGCTTCCTCAAGTTGCACCAAAGTTTCCTATTTCACAGTGCCTTTGATAAAGGAGCCACGGAGCAAAGGGAACCATCCTTTCCTGCACTGAGGTAGCCAAGGCCTTGGTGGGGTGGATCGTTCCCATGTCAGCAAGTCACTCTTGCATGCTGGCTGAGTGCTGAGAAGGGCTGCAGTGGGGTGGTCCATTTTGGAGGTGGGCAAGAAGTGGAGGGCCAGAGGCAGGAGGCAGGATGGATAAGGAAGCAGGTGAGGCAGACAAAGCTGAGGGCCAAAAGCAGAAGATGCAGTCAGAACTGCTCAGATAGCTGGGTACCAGAACAGGTGAAGTGAGGCAAGACAAGGCAAGGCTGTGTAAGTCCTTGAAGCAACAGGGTCCTTGGACTGCCATGCCTTTGATGTAGGCATGATGACTGGGCCAAGGGGTCACCTGACCACATCCAGCCTAGAGATCAGCTGGCAGTGCTCAGCCCAGCACTGCAGCCTAGAGGGTGCCCTTGCTTCAGCAAGTCTTAGTCTGTCCGGATGGTGTAGTGGTTTGGGAGTCGGACTTAGACCTGGAAGATCCAAGTTCAAATCCCCGCTCAGCCACGAAGCTTCCTGGGTGACCTTGGGCCAGTCACTATCTCTCAGCCCCACCTACCTCACAGGGTTGTTGTGAGGACAAAAAGGAGAGGAGGAAATATGTACACCACTCTGAGCTCCTTGGAGGAAGGGCGGTATAAAAATGTGAAAGATAAACAAACAAACAAACAAACAAGGAAATAAGAGGATACAGACTGGATGTTGGAAGTCCCAGTTTGAAAGAGAGAGAGAGAGAGAGAGAGAGAGAGAGAGAGAGAGACCCTACCCCCACCCCTTTGACATGACAGCCACTTCCACAGACCCAAAACAGATCAGGTTGTAAGGATTTTCTTCAACCCCTTACAGCGATTTTTCTTGAAGCTCCGATTTTCATGGGGCTTCCCTGGTGAACGCTCCAGTGAAATCTATTCGCTGCCACAGCTGCTTTGGGGATCCAAATGTAAGTTTCTGGCCCTTGGTATTCAAAGAAACGCTTGCACAGCAGTAATCCGGAATGGCTTCGGAACCGAAACTTGTCAACATTTATCTTTCAAATACTCACTTGGAAATTTATCCTACAGCTGGGGAAGTACTTATCTGAACAGATGGGGAGGGATGGCAGACCTATGTGAATCCATTCAGGGTCCCTCATCACATGGAAAAAAAAAAACCTGCACCCTTTAAAGGACTTAACCAGGAAGTCTAATTATCCAATCTCCCAAAGTTTCCTTTGAAAAAAGACCCTGGGGAGGGAAAACTGAATTGGGGCCAGGAAGGAGGGGATAAAGTGTATACAGTACTCGATCGGTTCCTGGAGATCTGGGGGCCCAGTCCAGGCTGCAACCCCTTTACCAAGTGTAAATGTTTTTGTTGTTGTTGTTAACTTGTAGATTCTGCTTGAGGATATTTATGGAAACTTATTTTCCAGTATCTTTGTACCTATTGCCCATATCTTTGGAGATTTGCTGGAGCCAGTCAGAAGCAAAGTAGAACAAGTCACATTTTGGAGGAGTGAGTGGCTGGCCTGTCTCCAGAACAGGAAGTGCTTGTGCAGGAATAAAACTGAGGCTTGTAGTTTGAGAGAGAGAGAGAGAGAGAGAGAGAGAGAGAGAGAGAGAGAGAGAGAGAGAGAGAGAGAGAGAGAGAGAGAGAGATTTGCACTTCCTTTTGTGACATGCTCTCTCTCTCTCTCTGTGTGTGTGTGTGTGTGTGTGTGTGTGTGTGTGTGTGTGTGTGTGTGTGTGTGTGTGTGTGAGGCTAACAGTCTCAGAATTCTTTGCGCAGAGGCAGGACAGCAGGAGCCAGTGCAGCCGTCAAAGTTTACAGGCCCAAAATACTGTATAGGTGAGTTAATGTCCATCGTACACACTCACTCTCTATCCTTACTGCCCCGCCTGGTGGCTATAAATACAAAACAGGCAGCCAGAAAAGCACCAAGGGAAGCAAGAGGCTCTAACAGACAGCAATCAATCCTCCAGTTTTTCAAAACAGACCACGCACACGTATTTGTAGTGAGTTGGCCTGCCAGAATGAAAACATCTGAATAGTAAGGGAGAAAGGCAGCTGATCGCGTGCACACCCACACCCACTCACCCCGCTGCTCCTCGCGATTTGGCAGCGGTGGGGGGGATTGCAAACTGGAAGTAATTGGCGGTGACATCATCATTGCCAATTACTTCCGGGTCTTCCGACACTCGGGGGAGGGGGGCTCCATGAGGAGTCACTGCTCCAGGCAGCAGAAGACCCAGCTATGCCACTGGACTAATGAGATTACAGATAGGATCTGTAAGAGGTTATGCATAGGATGGACCTGTGGTGTGTGTGAGGGATGGGGTCCGTGTTATGAACTGGGGCCCCCAAAAAGATGCTTTGGCCCTGGCCATGGCATTAACCCTTCTCACCTGAAACATTTCCCCAATCTAAATGCCTGCTCCCAGCTGCGATTTGTCCCTCTATTCTAGCACAGCCCCCATTCACTTCACTAGAACTTGTGCAGGAGACCTTCCCAGTGGATTCCGGTTCCTGTTGATTAGTGGGAAGGGATGCCATTCATATTTTCCACTGGGAAAGCCCAAAAATACTGTATCTTGTGCCGTCCCTGCTAGAGTAGATTTTCACACACACACGCACGCACGCACGCACACCTGCAAAATAAACACCTGGCAAATGCACCCTTAAAACACCGTCTTAAATGCGATTAATACCCACATGGAAAAAGTACATCCAGAACCATCCTTACTAATCTGCACCAAATTCAAAACATATGAGGTTCTCCATGAAAGCGCAGCCAATATTTGCCGGCTCTTTCGTCAACCATGGAGTCATTATTTTCAGAACAGGTTTTGGACACAGTGCCAAGTGCATAAAGTAAGGAAGAAACAGAGATATATGGATTTCCCAAAAAGCTCAGAGCTCTTAAAAAGAAATCGTCCAAAGAACCTGATTTCCTCCCAGTCTCCATTCCTAGCAGGCCTCTGTACATTATTGGCTGAGCGACGTGAGATCTTTGGCATTTTCTGTTTGTTTGTTACACAAGGTTAAACACTGAGAAAGTGGAATATAGTTTGGTGGGCATGTCCAGGACATAATTCTCCATTTCAGGTTCAAGAACCAGCTCAACCCATGGGAAGCCCATAAGCAGGGCATGAAAGCTACAGTGGCCAGCTCTCACTTACATCAGCCCTATCTAATATCCAGAGGTACACTGTGCCTGAATAGGGAGGTTCATTCTCATCAGGGCCAACAGCTACATAAGAGCTGGACTGGATCAAAGTGGGAGCTGGACTGGACCAAAGTGTCCCTTACCAAGGGGTACTGAGCAGTATGCTGTTCTGAACAGGAAGGCTCCATTCAGCCATCTATTAGATCTCTCCTCTCACCAGGGATTCCTCTAATCCCCTCATTCAAGCCATCCGAACAAGGGGCCATCACAACACATCTTGTGGCAGCAAGTTCCACAAGTGAATTCTATGCTGTGTGAAGACGTCCATCCTGAAGCTCCTGCCAATCCATTTCAGTGGGCGATGCCAGGATATCATGAGAGAGGCAGGAAAAGGTCTCTCTATACTCTTTCTTAATGCCAGGCATAATTTTATAAACTTCCCTCATGCTCCTCCCACTCCGTAAGCTGTTTTTTTTTAACCCCAGCTCCCCCAAACGTTTCAGCCATTGCTTGTAGGGACAGTGTTCCAACAGCCCCCCTAATCATTCTGGTTGCCTCTTTCTGCACCTTGAATGAAGAGCACATGAACTGCTAGGCGTTAATATTGCAACCACCCTATTCATGGTCCTCACGGGACCCTCCAATTGCCGAATCTCACTGTTACCTGTTGGAAGTGGGAGTGGATGTCAAAGGAACAGAGGAAGCTGCCGCACCATTTACTCAGAAGGGGGAGGGATATAAGTCATTTCAATGAATGAATGAATGAATGGCTCCCCGGCATTGAAGGCAGAGGTCTTTTCCAGCATTGCTACCCGAGAGTCAGGCTGGAATCTTCCACATGCATGAGGGACTTCCATCCCAAGCCAGGCTTGGTCCACCTCACTGTGTATTGTCTGGACACTGGCTGGCAGTGTCTCTCCGGGGTTTTAGGGTCAAGGGTCTTCCCCGCCCTGCCTGGAGATGCTGCCAGGGCTTGAATCTGAGACCTTCTCCATGCAAGACTGGGGCTGTACCACTGTGCTACAGGCCTTCCCCTCCCATCATGTGTTAATCATCACTAAGAGACAGAGATACCAACCAGGCCTGTCATACAGAGATGCATCTCCACACACACACACACACACACACACACACACACACACACACACACACACACACACACACACACACACACACACACACACACACACACGCCTTCTGCCTTTCCAATGGTGTCAAGATGCCCAGGGGACGGCTCTCAGTGCAGCTGTGTTTTCTCAGCATCTTATTGCACTGCAACAAAAGATAATCCCATTAGGATGCATCATCCAACCTTCACAAAGGTTAATCCAAGAGACAAAAGGGCAAGGATGCTTCCGAAGCCCACCAGGGACAAACGTGACCACCCAAGTCACAAGACCAGCCTCTGGGGTAAGTGCCTGAAAGGAGGGAGGAGCAGCCCCACACAGACAGTGCAGCCCTGGAGGTCTCCACACCCAGCATCGTTCATGCATTTGCAGAAGGAAAAGGCAACGTAGGTCAATGGCCAGCCCTGCCATCCACAGCATCCTCCCACCATGTCTCAAGACGGAAACTGTTTCCAGATGTTGATGATATGCTATCATGGCAGATGTGTGAGCAGGATCTATCCAGCACACGGCAGCTCTGTGTGTGCAAACATCACCAACGCCAGCTCGAGAAAGCGATCTGTGGCGAGTGCAAGCCACAGCCACTGAAAGGCACCTTCTATACATTCAGACCCTTGACGTCCACCTAGCTCAGCACTGCCCAGCTCTGAACAGCAGCAGCCCCCTCCAGGGTTTCTGGTAGGGTCTTCCTTGGCCCTGCCTGGAGATCCTGTCAGTAGGGATCACACCGTCAGTAGGGGCTCTGCCATTGAGTTACAGCCTCCTCCCTAATGGATTTCTCTAGTCTGATGTTTTTCTTATGCCCCCCCACTCTGCTGCCCCCCCCCCATTGTGCCACCATCAGGGGTGCAAGTGATTGCTCTAGGATCAGCCGATTCCTGGAACACGTGATGGAGCCGGGAACCAATGGGGTGTTTTCTTTATGCTTACTTTTGAAATGATGCAGGGGGAGCATCTGTGAATAATTATCTTACCCCAAACTATGTGCCAGGAGAAGATCATACAACGAATGGGAATATGTCTGAGATGGGAAATAAGACCATCAGAAAAACTTTCTCATAAAGGATGAAAGCAGCTCTCCATCTAGCCCACCATCCTCTGAGGCCAACAAGGAAGCCCTCCCCTGTTAATTGCCCACCAGCAACTGGCATCTAGCGGTATCCTGCCTCTATGCTGCCTCTAGAGCTAGTGTAGCAGAGCAGTGGCTAAGCTGTGAATCAGGACTTCCCTGTTTGAATTTCGCCTCTGCCACGAAGTTAGTAAGTGGTCTTAGGCAAGCCACTCCTACTCAGCTTCAGTCTTACCATCTGCAATATGGGGATAATGATGCTTACATGCCTTACAACAAGTAAGGACAACTTCTAGATAATACTGCAGAGTGAGTGAGTTAACATGAAAGCTCCATTTAACTGTTGAGGCTCATAGTCATGGTCAAAACCTCTCTTTCATGGCTTTATCTAACCCCCTTTTAAAACCATCTAAGCATCATTGGCATGCAGTTAGAAGTTTACAGAACTTAGGAAAACAACAACATGATTTTGGTCACTGGGAAAAACATGCCATATCAAATGTTACAAATTTAGTTAATTATTTTGCACAGAGTTGATCATGCATAATGAAGTGAAATAAAAAAAGGAAAAAAAGAAAAATCACCTACCACTTTTCCTTCAATATTTACTGCATGTGATGAAAAAACTAAAAATGAATTATAAACTAAAAAACTTCCTCCAAATAACTTCTCTCTAAAATATATGGTATTTTCACTTAATTTGATAAAATGGAAAAGATAAGCCAAAGGAGATCTTCAAATTACTATGCCAGTTTCATTATACTGGGAATACATCTGTACAGTGGGTGTGAGATTTTCTTTGGAAACAACCTGGAAAGAACATACACAGCGGGGGTTTTGCACATGTTTCTTGGATAAGGAAGTCATACCCAAGCAGTTCTGGAAGGTGTTGGTGCTGCAAAAGGTTTGTGTGAACTTTATGCAGAAATGGAGGAAGTATAATTTGCTTTCAAAAATACTGGCAAAGATATACAGCACTAGAAGAACAGGGCGATAAGAGAAGATGAGATATCAATGAGTCCACAAGCAATTCTCCTTAGGAAGGAAGTAATAAGATGGGAAGGGAGAGCATCGTACTGAGAGGGAACCTTATGATAACGGCAAAACTCTACTTGCTAAATATTGGAAAGAGAGAAATCAATGACTACAGTGGAGGAATGGCTGAGAAAATTTAGAACTGGCTGCTTCTGAATAAAATTACTCTAAGCCAGACTCTTTCGTGATGTCTGGAAACCTTCAGGCCTGGCCCAGCCATGAGGCTGCTTGAGGTGATTGCCTAGGGGACCGATGGGTATCTACCTCCATTCAGCCACCTCCACTGCTCCTCCTCCTCCCTAGATTCAAAAAGTAAAAGAAGATTCTCCCTAGATTCAAAAAGTTGCAAATGAACAAATCACTGGCCCCAGATGGCATGCACCCAAGAGTTCTTAAGGAATTCCAATGTGAAATTGCTGATCTTCTTACAAAAATATGTAATGTGTCCTTTCAATCACCCTCTGTGCCAAAATACTGGAAGGTAGCCAATGTAAGATTGATATTTAAAAAGGGATTCTGGGGGGGGAATGGGGGGGGGAATCCAGGAAATTACAAGTCAGTCAAACATCTGGTTTGGGTGAACTGGTGGAAAGCAAGGTAACATTGTGAAGCATATTGAAGAACGAGCCTTGCTTAAAGAGAACTAGCATGGTTTCTGCAACAGTCTCGACTCATCCACCTTCTAGGTTTGTTGAGAGAGTCATGTGGACAGAGGCGACCCAGTTGACACTGTGTACTTGGGACTTTCAAAAAGCTGTTGACAAAGTCCCTCACCAAAGGCTCTTGAGTCAACTTAGCAGTCATGGAATAACCCCAGCTTCACATATACACTGAGGGGGTATGAGCAGTCAGTGATGAAACTGGAAAAAGATCATGGGGTCGTGGTGGAGAGCTCAGTGAAAATGCCGACCCTGTGTGCAGTGGCTGTGAAGGCGACTGGTAAGATTATAATGGTGCTATGAACCGTTCTCTAGAGAGGATTCAGGCGTCATTTCTCCGGAAAATCTTTGGGTTGCCAGGTTGTGTGGCCTATGCCACTCTCTGTTTAGAAGCTGGTCAATCTCGGGTGGAGACTGTGGCATGGCTGAGATTTTTTTAAATTTTGGTTAAGAGTTTTCTATGATCTAGACCAGGATAGTTTACTTACCCGACTTCTCTTGGACTCTGAGCCCCCTTTTGGGGCCACTTATTTTGAAAATAAAATACAATCTATAGGCCTTGCTTTAGATATAGTAGGTTCACTGACCCACGAACAAGCATTTAGAACAATTAGGGGCAGGCTCCTGGATATTGAACAGCAAGAACTTCAGCATGCTGCCAACACGACATGCTCACCACTTCATTATCAGATTCCTATTAAGTATGGCCAACGGGCAGAGTATTTATACCACCTAAAATGCCCATCTGATTGTAGGGCCTTCTTATTGGCAAGGTGTAACGTCATGCCATCAGAGCTACTTTATGGGAGATTTAGAGGGATTCCCTCTAGGGAGAGATGTTGTTCTTGTGCTGTGAGAGGTGTGGAATCTCTGCACCATATGTTATTTTATTGCCCCCTGTATAGTGATCTACGTGAGAAATATTTATATCCGATCTTGTCCAACAGGTGGAGTTGGGAGGATCAGGAAAAAATCCGGATAATTTTACAGGGTGTAGATGTTGTATTAACAGAAAAAGTTGCAACCTACTTAAAGCTAATTGTAAAGAGGCGCAGTGCGAGTCATATGGGTAGTGTATGCTAGGTTAGGACTCTTCACCCTTACTTGTTATATGTCTATGTTGTATGTTATGTATGTTTTAATTATGCCAATAAAGGTTCTGAATCTGATTATAATGGCCACATATAAATCTCTGCTGAGGCCACATCTGGAATACTGTGCTCAGTTCTCCACGCCTCCAAAAGGATATTGTAGAGCTGGAAAGGGTGCAAAAGAGGGCAACAAAAATTATTAGATGACTGGAGCACCTTCCTTAAGAGGAAAGGCTACAATGTGTGAGGCTCTTTAACTTGAGGCTAAGGCAATTAAGGTGGGGAACACATGATTAAAACCCATTTCCTCCCAGCCCACAGGTGTACACATTTAACTCCTGTTGCGTATATACACCCGCAGGCACATAATTTTATTGAGGGATAATGCAAAGGTCATTTTCCCATCCTGACTTAGAACACAGTGACGGTTCTGGATGTTCCACATACAGAAGGCAAACCTGTCCAGATTCCTATTTACCAAAGGACATTGCTTGCAGACTTCAAGGTCAAGAAATGTGAGGTCTTGGACTCTCCATCCATGACAGGAGCCGTTGAACGTCCCTAAACATGCAAAACGGCCAAGGAGAATGCGAGCTCTGCTGCACCCTCCAGTGACGGCCGTGCTCAAGACCTCTGGCACGATGCGTTCAGCGGAGCTGCCCTTGCAGCAACAAGACGACAAAGCAAAGTGCCTCGTGACTTGCCTGCTTGGCCCTGCGTCATAATATAAAAATAATAAGTAAAAATCCCCAAGGAGACCCACAAAAGCAATTAGGATGCGGATTGGCCCTGGGAAGAGACCTCGCTCGGCTCTGTGGGAAGCGTTTAGCTGCCCACCAAAAACCTGTTCACTTCTCAGTATCTTTGCCTCGGCATCCCAGTCTTCTCTTGGGCAGGAAGGTAGCCAGGAAGGCAGCTAAGCAAAAAAAAATCACTTCAGTGGAAACTGGAACAGCTGAAAAAGTGATAAATGTGAGGCCAGGGAAGTCAGAGCTCAGGTCCCGTCATGGTTTCAGCAGTTTTGACTTCATCGGTCATGTTCTCTGGGCTTTAAAGGTCGCATTTGCAGGCGGAGGAAACGTTTTGATGTGACCTTCGGAGGAAAGTCTCTCCTTGCCAGCAAAGAAATCAGAGGCTGGCAGCTTCAGAACAGAAACAGGCAAAGACGTCAACGGAAGGAACCACCTTTCCCAGCTCTATTTCTGTGGTGTAGTGGCAGCCATGCCCCAAAGCCATCCCCACTAAAGCTGCAATTCTATTCACACTTTCCTGGGAGTAAACCCCATTGAACTAAATGGGACTTACTTATGAGTAGACATGCATAGACTTGGGCTGTAAGACTGGAACCCAAAAAGAACAACAGTACATTTCTTCAATCGTTTTCTTCACTTAGGCTGCAATCCTTACCTGGGAGTAAGCGCCACTGAACATAATGGGCCTTACTTCCAAGTAAACACGTATAGGATTGTGCTGTTCATTTCATCCTGAACTCTTGGAGTGGGTTGCAATAGTTTCAAAAAAAATGTAGAAAAATTGAAAAATAGAACTAAAAAATATCCAAGACAATTTTTTTTAGAATAAATTAAAATGAGAGCCTACAAATGCTTGCTCACAAGTAAGTCTCACTGTATTCAATAGCTAAATCGAATAATTTTAAGTTTGGCACATTTGCTTTGGATTATAGCCTTAGATCCCAATCCTATTCTTCCCTCCCGCCGATGCTTCACTGCATCCTGCGGGGAGGGGCAGTTGCGGAGGTCTGGGTAAGGAAACAGTGCCAGCAGAAGAGGTGCTCCAACAGCTGGCCGGCCTCTTTAGGATTTGGCTGTTTATGTAACATGAGCTCCATGCTGTCTCTCAGACAACCTTTGAGGAAGATTATGGCTTAGAGACATTCGCATGTCCGGGTCCGGGCCTCTCTGACGGACCCGGACTTCTCCTGCGGTCACCGGACGTAGCCAGCGGGGTCCTGAAACCAGCGCCAGCTCCCGAGGAAGCCCCCAATATCCCACCCGACAGCTCTTACCTGGGAGTAGGCCAGTCCTTGGCAGGAGGTGGCCCCACTTACCTTGGAGTAGACCAGTCCTTGGCAGGATCCGGCCCCAGCCATCCTGAGGCAGAGGCAGCTCGACCGGCTACAACTGAGCCAAGTAGGAAAGGAAGAGATTGGTGGGGTTGGTTGAAGGATTGGGGGCGGGGACAGCAGGGTGTGCCTCTCACAAGGGAGGGAGAACACAATAAAGAGCAGACCACAGCCGATGAGGAGGAGGGCAGTACTGGAGAGGTGGACTGGAGAACCGGAGCGACAGTCAGAACCAAACCCTCCAAGCCCAGCCTGGGAGAGGGATAAGGGTGCCTTAGTCAACCCCCCTCCGCAGGGCTATTCTGAGGCAACAGTCCTGCAGAGACCTTATCTGTGGTCCGGAAGGACCCCTTCTACACTTCAGGGCTGGAGCCCACACTTAGAGCCTACGAGACCGCCTTGGCTACACCCCTCCCGGGGTCCCCCAAGAGGCATCCCTTACATCGCATTTTCCCCTAGACAGATTTCTTAGCTTGCCTCCTGCTGAGCCTGATGCTTCTTCTCATCCAGGACCCTTTGAAACAAATTCAAAGGCAGAACCTGAACACCGCTGCTGCTGATTGATGACGCCAAATCGTGACATCTGCTGATGACATCACTGCTCCTGCAGGAGGAGAGGTCCCAGAGCCTGCTCCCCTCCAGCCCCCCTCAACTGCACCCTTGACTAAGATCCTCTTTACTTGTACCTCCAGCAGCTGAAAGAAGAGGCATACAAGGGGCAAGGGGATGGTGTGCCAATCCAATGCTGGTATAGGCACAGCCAGAACAGGCACAACATTCCTTTACTAGTCCCAGAAGGGCTGGCGTTGCTGAAATATCTCCATGGGCGGCTGGAGGACTCCAATTCAAGGTCAGATACTGCTGGGTGAACCACATAAATGCTGACACATTATTAAAACAGAAAGTTAAGCCGGGGAGATGTCATAACTCAGCAGCAGAGGACCGGCTTGCATACGGGAGGATCTTAGGAAGCAGGGCTGGGACCGACCTCAGCAAGGTTCTTCCAGGGAGTACAGGCAGATGTTCCTGGGTTCGGTGGCCCATTGGTCTGACTCGGTCACAGGCGGCTTCCAACATCAGAGCCGCTGCAGGTGGCGGGAAGGGAAGACCCAGCCTAGGGATGCTGATTACTTTTGAAGCTGACCTGTTCATGCTCTCCAGGCTTCTTCCGAAAGGGGGAACCACAAAGAGGGTCTTGGATACAGTCACAAGGAGATGTGACTGGAAAAGGCAGAGGAAGAGAGGAAGGCTCCATGCCGCCAAGTCAGACCCTTGGCCCATCGAGCTCAGTCCCGCCTGCACAGTCGGCAACTTCCCCAGGGTTCCAGGACTACCTAGAGATGCCACCACAGAGTATGCCTGTTGGGACCTTGTGCATGTAAAGCTACATGTGCATGTACCACCTTGTGCATGTACCGCTGAGCTACAGTCCCTCCCCAACTCATGCCAATCCCCGACCCCTCCCCACCCAAATGCACGTCTAAAAAGGCCAATGAACAGAGCACTCGGCAGAGGAACTGGCCTCTCTTAGCAGCAGTCACCTTCAGGGATGTTTCAACAGCAGCAGCTGGAGAGGGGGTGGGGTGGGAGGGGAGGAAGGGGCCAGGGAAAAACAAACAAGTTGCTTTGCAATAATTGCAAATGATTTTAATTGACTGCGGAGCCGAAAACGGCATCGCCAATTGCGTTTAATATGGATCATGTTTAGATCTGTAATGAAAGTGAATGTCCCTGGTGTTCAGGAAGCGTGCCGAGCAGGGAGAGGGTGACCTCGAGGCGCAGCTCCCAGCCTTGCACCAACCAGCCCAGCGCAGGGTGCTACCGCCGCCCCCCCCCTTGAAGGACCATGACAAACACCTGGAGGCTCCCTCACAAAGAAAACAGCACCAGCAACCCTGGAATGAACCTTCCCATGACCCTCATGCTGGCCTGGGTCTCGGTGAGCTGCAGTCCCAGCCAGACAGTTCACACCCCCTTGCCGCTCGCTCTGAATCACTTTCCACATCAGATTCGGGCTCCTTGACTTCACCTCCAACACTCTGCTCCCACCTTTCTGCTTGGCAGAGGAGCAGGAATTGGGCGTTTGGGGCTCCCAGCATCAGAGGGAGGGAAGCAGCTCCCAGAGGTGAAACAAGGGTGGAGCGAAGGCAAGTAGTTCTGCAAGACTCCGTTACACTAGAGTCAGCAGCCCCTCCCCCTTGCTGTTGGAGCCATTCCAGCAGCAACAGGGGAGTGTCCTGCATGTTGCCTTTGCTGCCAGAATGGCTCCAACAGCAAGGGGGAGGGGTCGCTGACTCCACTTGTTTTGCAGAACTACTTGCCTTCGCTCCACCCTTGTTACGCCTCTGGCGGCTCCCTCTCGTTCTGCATTTGGCTGAACATGAGAGGGAGCAAGTCAAAGGGACATTTTGAGACACCCTCTCCCAACTAGGGAAGACAACTTGTATAGGCCTTTCATGGGCTAGTAAAACCCCTTTCTTTCCCTTCAAACTATTTCAATGATTGTTTAGTGTGGACCTCCACGATTGTTTCCTGCAGTTATCAGTGTGCTCAGAGGTTTGCCATGCTGGAGTTTTAGCGTTCTGTATCGCCTTGGGCAAAAATGGAAAAGGGGGCTTCTATTTACCTCCTCGTTAAATGCTGTATATAAGATGGATAAGCCACCTTCATGAGAACTAGCGGCATTCCCGAAACTGTCAAAGCTGGCAGTCTGAGGCATGGAGCAGGAAATCCCTCCACAAGTCATCCTCGTCATTCCCATCATCAGAATTGACCCACCCTTTTTCGCCACTTGAGAATGTGGATGGAGAAAATTGTGTGATTTGGGATCAGCCCTAACCAGAGAGGATATCTGACCGCATGCACCCAAGGCTTTAGTCCACCCCACCCACCAACTGCTGCTGCGTTCCCTGGTCTGCTTATTGCACGTTAAAATAACTTATCCCCCCCCCCCGCCCCAAAAAAATCCTCCCACAGGACCGCCAGCATTCCTTGTGAATTCTTGACAGCCGTGACTGCTTGGAAGACGTCAAGGTCAGGAGACCAGCATGATTCTCAGCAATCTGCACCTCTTAAAACAGTGACAAATATGTTATTTAATTTTAATGAGCTTTTTTGCATCTCAAATCTAATTACAGCATTATCAAGTACTGCTTTGAACTGCAGGTGGCTTTGCGCGGAGCCCTGCCACAAGCAGTTTTTCGTGAATACTAATAACTGCTTAATTTTACGATAATTTGAAAAAAAAGAAAAAGAAACAAAGAAACTGAATATTTTTTTTGTTTAAGAAAGAAAGAAAGAAAGAAAGAAAGAAAGAAAGAAAGGCTTCTTGCACTCTCCGAAACACCCGGGCTTTTTAAGGGGTTAAATTGCGTCGCTTAGTGGAAGTGTCAAACAGTTGGCAGACTTGCCCAATAACAGCTCTGATGGACAGAAGAGATGTAGGAGTTGGAGTGCACTGTCCTCTGGAGAGGTCGCACAGAAGCCCCCCTGCCTCCCTTTTCTCATGAACACATTGTACTGTATTCAAATCTCACCATTCTGCTGCTCCTGCTTAAAGAGAGCTGTGAAATCAACAGACGTTCTAAGTTTGAGAGAAAAGCGATGAACATGTGAAGCCGACCTGCCCAGTGATTTACTGCAAATTTTATTTTTTCCTTTGGGTTACATAGTCACGATTACATAGTCACGACTAAGCCCCACTGGCTAACTAAAGTTAGGGCACAACCATGTATTTTATTTCAGGGTACAACCCTCCATACCGTCCCCTCAGCTCTCTGAGACAGCAGCTCTCTGACATTTTGAGTTGGAGTCTTTCTGTAACCTGGGGTCCTGGGGACCTCCACTGACCTATGACCCTGTGCCCCCTAGTTGGTGGACACAAGGCACAGATTTCAATACAGGAAGATAAAGGGGAATCAGTCAAAAGAGAGAATCGCATTGATACGAAGACAGGACTGCCGGCACGGGTGGCATCACTGCCACCAATACTGAGGGCACAGAGAGTGGCCCGGCCAGGTGAGCCCTCTGATGGGCCTTTGTCCAGTGCACAGCCTGGCCAACCTCTCGCGCCACCCCTGTGCAAGGTGACACTTTGCAGAGAGACCCAAGTCCTCAGGAAGCGGGGCACCTAAATACCGCGTGCTTCACAACCGGAGATGCCAGGCTGCAATAATGGGGAGGGGGAGGTCAATACACCAGAAGATATGATATCTCAGCATTTCTCAACACTGCCTAAGCTCTCAAATGCAGAAAGCAATCCAGGTACAAGCACTCCTCAAGCTGCTAACAAACCAGGGACCCACCCTGTCCATTGCCCTTGATGTCTCATCAGTGGGGGGGGGGGAGGGGAGAGAGACAGAGAGATTCCTAGCTCCTTCCTAACCACCCATAATCTAGTCTGAGCTATTGACCTGTCATGTGCCCAACAAAGGAATCGTTGGCCAGAAACTGTAACCATATTTATACAGATTTCTGGGAACATAAGAACATAAGAAGAGCCCTGCTGGATCAGGCCAAAGGCCCATCTAGTCCAGATTCCTGTATCACACAGTGGCCCCACCAGATGCCTGGTGCCTGGAACAGCATCTAGTACTTTTAAAGAACTTTATAAATAGAAGCCTCAGGCCTGGCTCAGCCATGAGACCGACTGAGACAGTTGCCTCAGGTGACAGGCAGGTAGGGGACCCTTACCTTCCAGCTCTGTCCACCTCCACTGTTCCTCCTCCTCCTCCTCCTCTCTGGATTGAAAAAAGAAAAAGGGAACAGAGAGGAAGAGGAGTGTGGAGGAGAGGGGTAGGCTAGAGCATCCTCCACACTTCCGCTTCCACCCCATCATCCTCTTTGTTTTTGAATCCTGGGAGAGGGAAGAGGAGAAGTGGAGGCAGCAGGTGGTGCATCGCTGGGTAAGGGGAGGGGCTGGAAGGTCTTGGACCAGCCCTGAAAACAGAGTGCTGAAGAACAGGGAATGGGCCTGTGGGTGCATCTGAAGGTGCAGCTGTGCGAGGGAAGACGGGTCTAACTGCATCTGCGCAAACTACGAAGGCTGCGGCGCGCCAGCGCCTCTCTTTCAATTTGGCTGTTCTGGGAAAGGGAGAGGGATTGTGGGAAAGAATGATCACCGCTTCACAGGCACCCTCTTAATTTTTCATTCCCCAAGATTTAAGTGGATTATTTCCAAACGCAGCAGAGAACTTTTTTTGTTTTGAGTTATGTTCCCGTAAATTAGCATTCTGTCAGCAATCAGGTAGCTCCGAGAGAAAGTCCGGAGCAATATACGAGGAGACGCAGAGAGCTCTCTCTTTCCAAGAGCAGACAGCTGTGCGTGATTTCAGGTGCCATATTTCCCGGGCCTCGCTATTTACAGCCCTGAATCTTTGCACAGGGAGCTCTAGAGCCCCATCAATAACCAAGGCTTACAAAGTCAAAGCCAGGGCACTGGCGGCAGAAGCCCATCCATTCCGGAGCCGGGAGAAGGAAGGGCAGAGTGTCGCAAGGAGAGCTCCTCCCACACCTGGACGTTCCAAAGCTGCAGATCACCTGTGTTTGGCAGACTGAGAAAGTGCAGGTGTTGACTACAGTATACGTGGGCAAGGATCTAAGAAAGCAAGTTATTCCAGGGGGAAAAAATGATGGAGAATGTTTTAGTGGAAAATTGGGGGAAATCAGAGCTGGGAAGGTATCGGGGGGGGGGGGGACATTGTGCCAGAAACCCAAAGTCAATTCAGTCCAGTTAGAAAGGTGAGGGGTCAGGGCCAACCCAAGACCTACCAGCGCCTGACGTGGCATGCCAAATGCTCACCCCCTAATCTGGCAAAATGCCAGCCTCTGCTCCTCCTGCACCCTGGATTGGAAAAGGGGGATGAAGCATAGGAGGAAGTGCGGAGGAATGTCTCCACTGCTCTAGCCCACCGCTCTCTTCTCTTGCACACTTCCTCTTCCGCTCTGCCCCCCTCTTCCTTTTCCAATCCAGGAAGAAAGAGAAGCAGCAGTGGTGGTGAGTGGGTGGACTGGCACTCCCAGTCCATCTCCCCCTTGAGTCTGCAGGACTCAAATATCAGATTGGGAAGGGTTCTGCATGCACCTCAACCACATGCACAAGGCGTGACCCAAGAGAACACAGCCGGCCATTTTGCAAGCTGCAGCTGGCTGGAGGTTCACTCGGAGCCATTAACAACATCCTCTAGGAAACGATTGCATAGGACAATATTCTTGGGCAATTTGTTTGTCTAGGCCAGTGGTGACCAACCTTTCAACATGAATGCTGGCCCTTTAAATGGCTGTATGGGTTGGCCACCCCTGTTCTAGGCTCTCTCTCCCCAAGCCACTGTTGCTTTTCAGTCAGAGCTGGACAGGCTGCAGCACTGCAGAGAAGCACAGCGTACAAGAGGCTGTGAAGAGCCTTCAGCAATGCACACACATGCCTGACTTTCGGTGGACTTTCCCCTCTTTCCCTATGAATGGCCACCCCACAAATCAGCTGGCTGGCTGGTGGCAGCCGGAGAAATGGCACAGGTCCCAGGCAAGCGGAGGCCAACGGGGACAGCTCAGGGAGAGGGAGCCTTCCAAGACGGATTCAGTCTTTCCGCTTTGCATCCACGACACCCTGCCTTCAAGACCTGACAAGGGCTTTCCTCCTCCTCTCAGCTCTGCGACACGAAGCCAGAACAAAACCTACAGAGCTGTGCCACTCCAATGAAGTATGCCAACTCGTCGGATGCATACAGATCTTGAAGTCTTTGTTTTGCTCAGAGAAAATGGTCTTTCCTGGTCAAAGTGCCAGGGCCACCAACCTGAGGGATGCCTCGAGCGAGGCAGAGAAATTTGCTATTTGAGTTTCAGCTGTCCATCATCATCACCTGTTGTTCAACCGAGGGACGCTGCACTGGAACAAAGAATAATATGCCCAGTTTAAAACATCAGGAGCCGTAATGGAACTTTCAGTGCAATGGTCAAATCAACAAATCCCCTTGAAACGTCATCGCGCTCAGTCTTTTCATTCAGGAAAGGCTACACCCTCCGGGGACAGCCTGCATGTTTCTCTAATGCGCCTCAACTCCCATTCACAAAACAGTGAGAAACGGAGGTCTGGCAAATGAGTACCTGGAATGAAAGAGCTACAGAAGCTGGCTGAAAAGTCCTCAGCTTAAATCCAAACCGAAATCCATTCTGTCTGGACCAAGAGCCGTTCAGTTCTCCTTTGAAGAAAGGTGATGGAGCTGGGATCCAGATTTAAAACGGCAGCCTTCCAAGCTAGATGAGACGACGGCGACATTCAGAAGTTAAGGTCAGCCATATTGGTACAGAAGCTGCGTTTACCCAGCTTGCACCAACCAACACCACCCGTGTCTGTTACTCCGATTCTGCACGCAACACTCCCTTCTGCTCTCTGCCTTCGTTCACCAGCTGATTTCTCCACTGAGCCCACTGCAAGGGCAGGGCTCTGCTCATATTGCAACCCTGCCCCAGTGCTTGCTTGGTTGGTGGACTGCCATTGAGCAGGACTTGCTGAAAACCCAGGCAGTTGTTTGGGGAGGCAAGTTCTGAAGTCTTTTCATGTAAGCTTCTGGGGAAGATCAGCAGCCCTTCAGAATAGATCCAGAAGAAGCCACTTCCCCCATGGAGAACTCCTATTGACCAGGCAAACCAAGCTCTCTGCTTTAACTTCTGGCCCATTTGGCAAAACACTTGTACATTTACAATGCAATAACTTGGCTGAAAGATGGAGATAAAATGGAATGAAATTTGGTCTGCACATTCAGAACACTGTTCCACACTTTAGGTTCAAAGACCAGCTCACCCCATGCACTCGTTTTCAGAGAGCAAGGGGTGTACAATGCAAAAGACCACTCTGCATGATCTCTCCTCTTCCAGACTGAGACAACACTGCCATGCCATTTGGTATGCACACTCAGACCGCTAGTCTACGCTTCAAGTTCAAAAGACCAGGTCAACTAAACACTTGTTTTCAAGGGGCCAGGAAAGATGGGCTGCTGAGGATAAAGTGATGTCTCCCTTGAAGATCAAGATATTGGAATGAAAGTGGGTGAGCATGTTCCGCACACCTTTCTACAGTTTTAATTCAGCAACCTATGTGACTCCACCAACACACACGCACGCGCACACACACACACACACTTTCAGACAGGGAAAGATGCAAAATAGATTGGCATGCAGCATCCGAAGCCGGTCTCTTCCTGAGCTTTACACGGAGGTGGCAGGAACTGCCAGGCTCCAGCATTCAGAAAAAGAGTGTTACAGTGCAGTTTGCTCTTTGCAATTAACAGTGTATTTAATTAGCTTAAATGCTTCTTCACTCTCTGTGAAAACAGCTTTTTGTACTCCGCAATTCCATTAAGAAAAATGACGGGGTTTGTTATTTTGGTTGCCGGATCCCCCCACCGCCACCACACAGACACCTTTCCTGTGCAAAATCTGCTGAGATAAGTGTACAGAGCACTCCCGATTTGTGCTTCCCTGGAAGGTGGAGGTGTTGCCTGTCTATGGCTTTATTTCATGCTGTCAACTTTGGGGAACAGAGCCCAGTGGTGTTTGAGGTTCTGGCTGCTAAAACCTAGAGGGCACAAAGAGAAAGCAAGGAGGCCCTTGGGAGAAATTGTAGATCCCAGGGAAGCTCATGATTTGGGACCCCCGTCTGGAGGTGCCAATTCTAAACCCGAAGACGGCCTCTGTTGCTTCCAACAGGTGAGACACAGCTTAGCAACTCTAAGCTGCCGAGAGAAGCACCTGAAACTCTGCACTGAAAATAGGGTGCCACTCTTAAGACCTCACACCTCTCCAGTTAGCGAGCCCTCTTTGTCTCAGACCAGAAACTGGGCCTTGAATTGTCGGCCTTCTCAAACCTCCTGAAACACTGTTCAGAAATCCCTAACCACCACTTGAAACATGGTATAACTAATTAAATGGGAAGCGATTCTTTTTAATTAACAATATAATATACATATAGAAAGACGGCGAGGATTGGAAACTCATCTTTCAGCATCACCTTCTTGTCCACCTTACAGCTTCAAAAGATGATTAAATTAAATCACTGCCCACTTTGGAATCGGCGCAGATATAAATCCCGCTTCCAGGGCTCCTTTCCCGGCTACCATCGAGAGAGAATTTGCGATGAGTGTCTGATGTGCCTTTCAAGTGGAGATGACACCCGAGTGGGAAGGAGCCTCCTGTGTCCATCAAGGGGACGTTTTGCCTTTTTCAAGTTGTCCCGCAACAAAAGAGAGAAAAGTTAATGGGCCAGCACTCAGCCCCTTTGTTCCACCAGAGAACAAACAGCTTGTGACAAAGTTTCTTTCTCCCTCTTCCTTTCTTCCGTCAGGCTATTCACGGGGCTCCTTCACCAAGCCCATTAAGTCTAGTTATCTCTTACAAAACACTGCCACACAGGTACCATTCCCCGAGACAAGTTCATTTAAGAGAATTTATAGCCTAATTGTACAGCTGTTTCCTTCCGAGTCCGTGCGAAGAGATTGTTACACAAGCGCTGTCATAATTTAGTCATGTTTTCATCTCACAACTGTACGGTAATTACTGTTGTTAACAGCCAACGGTAAACAAAAAGGTACGACAAGCCAGCCAAAGGCTGCGCCAACAAACCGTGAATCAGGGATGGTCGTCTCTGGCAAAGTGGCTGCATCAGGTTCAGGGTCGAAGGCCCGTCACTAGGTGCTTGGGCAAGGCCAGCCAGGACGGAGGCAGTGATGTAGACTTGAGTCTATTGACTCAGATTCGAGTCAGACTCAAGTCACGACAATGACTCGACTCAGACTTGACTCGGCGATTGTAGAAGGCTCGACTCGAGACTTGGAGCCTTTTATGACAAGTTGGGATTTTATTCAGGTTTAAACCCATTTCCCCCATGAAATAGATAGGGACTCGCAACTCGCAACCAAAGACTCAGGACTTGGGGGCAAAGACTTGGGACTTGACTTGAGACGTGGACCCAGAGACTTGGGACTTGACTCGAGACTTGGAGTCAGAGACTTGATCCACATCCCTGGATGGAGGTAGAAAGAGCCCAGCAAGGCAAATTGGGTGGAGACCAGCACAGTGACAAGGAACTGGCACTGCTTTGGGTCACTTTGCATTCAGAGGCTCCTTCTGCCGGGAGATCAAGGTCTTTGAAGGTCGCCGGCCAGCTCAACAACTGGGACCTGCCCAACATGGCGCCATGTTGTGGCAAAATGTTATTTTACTGCGTTGTTTTATTTAAGAAGCAGCTTCCAAAGGATGGTTCACAAAGGATAAAACCCATTTCAATGTCAAAAATAGGTAAAGGTAAAGGTATCCCCTGACAATTAAGTCCAGTCGTGTCCGACTCTAGGGTGTGGTGCTCATCTCCATTTCAAAGCCGAAGAGCCAGCGTTGTCCAAAGACGCCTCCGTGGTCATGTGGCCGGCATGACTCTCCTTGCTGCAGCGCGTAGCATGCGGCTGGAACACGTAGCGCTGTTTACCTTCCCGCAAGCGGTACCTATTTATCTACTCGCATAGACATGCTTTGGAACTGCTAGGTTGGCAGGAGCTGGCCAAGCAACGAGCGCTCACCCCGTCGCGGGAATCGAACTGCCGACCTTTCGATCGACAGCTTATGGTTCAGCGGTTTAACCCGCTGTGCCAGCACTGTCCATTAACAGACACAGATCTAGGAAGAATAACATCACTTTGACCAGGTGCCCAAACAACAAGAAAGAGTGTTTCTGGGTTGGGAATTCTGCCAACCACCAAGCAGAGCCCCCCCCCACCTATCCTCTGAAGGTGAGGCCAACTTCCTGGGTGCCCTTTATGCCTGCAACACCCTGGCAGAAGATCTGTGCAGTGTCACCTTGTTTCCTTCAAAAGTCACCTCTTCCTCTTAGTTCCGATACTCTAGTAGTGCAACTAAAGTAACAGCACAATCCTAACCAACGTTCCAGCACTGATGCAACCACAATGCAGCCCCAAGGTAAAGGAACAAATGTCCCCTTACCTTGAGGAGGCCTCCATGACTGCCCCCCCCCCGCAGGATGCAGTGTGCACCCCCCATTGGCACAGCTGCATATCTGCCCTGGAAAGTTGGTTAGGATTAGGCTGTAAGTCTGTGTGACTGGAATAATTGGATAGTCTTCCTGTTTACCCTCATCTCTGTTTTCCTCCCCTCTTGGTACCCGAGGTTGAGTGCCAAATGCTGCATCTCTCCCCCCCTGAGCTGGTGACACTCCAGCCACCACTCCTCTGCCCTCTTCCTGGTTTAGAAAAGGAAGAGGGGAATGGAGCATAAGAGGTAGTGTGGAGGAGAAGAGAGTGATGTAGGCGAGACCCTTAGAGATGCTTGCTGATTAAGCAAGTCCTGCCTCCGACACTATAGCCCACTACTCTCCGCTCCTCCACACTTCCTCTTTACAGAATACAGGTGGGCCCCTATATCCACGGATTCGCTATCCACAGTTTCAGTTATCCACGGATTGCGGGGACAACCCCCCCCCCCCTCAGGCTTTTACTTTTTCCCCAGTAAGCTTTGTTTCTTCCTTAAACAAACAGGAGAAGCAGCTTCTGGTTGCTTATTGCAGGCAAGTAGAACGAGACTAAGTCCTAGAGAGGCTCTGCAAGGTTAACAGAAACCTTGCAGAGCCTCTCTAGGACTTAGTCTCGTTCTACTTGCCTGCAATAGAGGCTGCTTCTCTGTTTGTTTTAAGAAAGAAACAAAGCTTGCTGAAAGAAAAATAAGAGCTGGGGGGTGCACACACCTGCCCGCAGGGGAGGCAGGGCGGGGGGATCTCAGGAAACCATGGAAGGGGTGTTCGCTCTTATCCACGGTTTCAAGTATCCACAGAGGGGCCTGGAACATATCCCCAGCGGATATGGGGGGAGTACTGTAATGTATTCCCTGCTTCCTTTTTTAATTCAAGGAGCGGGAGGAGGTGCTTTGGTGACTTCATTTCATCTGAAATTGTAATTGTACGTGCCTAGGGGCAGGGACCTGCCTTTGCCATTATTATGTAAAGACTTCCATGGAATGATCCCCATAATCTTTTCCAGAGTCTTACACAGAGCTGCTCCTTCTTCTAGGGGGCCTCTGGACAACCCTTCCAAGGCACAGTGGTGGGTCAGTGATGGATGGTGTGGGCTCGTATTTGTGGATGCGGCACTCATTACTGCCGTGAGCATGGGAGCGATGTCAACTGCATGGATGGCAGATACAATTCCCACCGCAATTATTGCCCCGAAGTCAAGGAGCAACCCTTGCAGTTTTAGCCACATGCTGGGAGGTTCTTTCTGGTTGGCAGACTCACTGATTAGCGGACAATGGAGCTGCTGTTAGAGTTGCAAAAGGGCTAACAAGGTGGAAATGCTGGAGAGGGGAAAAAACGAGCTGAAGAGTCAAAACCAGGATCAACAGATGCTGGGCCATCTCTCTCTCTCTCTCTCTCTCTCTCTCTCTCACACACACACACACACACACACACACGAGTGTTAATCCTGAACTGGCAGGAAAAAGCAGAAGAGTGTCGTCAGGTGCATGCATGCGCCATGCACATTTTCATGCAGATGTGCTATGAAAAAATATACGTTCATCTCGCAAGCCTGGGAAGGGGTTGAAACCTGAAGGAGGCTTGTGCGTCAGAATCCTGACAGAATCTTGAAGGCGTTTTAAGACCCTTACAGAATCTTATAGGCATTTTCATCTCCCCCCAAAAGGCAAAATGGGGACAAAGCAAGAGGATTTGACCGGGGCAGGGACCAGAAGATAGGGACAGGTTGGAGGGTCTGAGATGCAAGTGCCATGGGGGGTGGGGTGGGGTGGGTGGACAGTACTGCTTTCCTGCAAGGCCAGCTTGATTTCAGTAGACGAGGTCCTTTCTTCAACGCGCCCCGGTGCAAGACAGCCGGGATACGAGCCAAGCCGGGGAGGAAGACAGATGAGAAAAGCTGCAGTCATCATCAGAATCATAAGCTGGCAGACCACGTGAGTGCCACTCTGCTGCTCTGGGACGCTTCCCCACAGCGGAGCAACACTGGTTTTATGGTGCGGTGCTGTATTTTAATAGTCAATTGAGGCGGCGATTAAAATTCAGCTTTACCCATTAAAATCCCTACTGCAGATGTAGGAACACGAGGCGCTGCCGTACGACACGGCAACCTGGAAAGGCTTCCGAGGCTGCAGAAAGCTGCCCGCTGTTCCTCCATGCCTCTCTTCCAGTTCCCGGGGCTTGTCACGGGGCCTCCAGCAGGGCTGGGAACACACACCGAAAACCAGCGTTCTGCACCAAGGTCACCTCAGTGCTCCTCCAGGGAGACCTGAATGCTGCAAACCAGATCACACCTCTCTTCTTGGGCATAATTTATGCTGCGAGGCCATGGGGGGGGGGGTAAGGGGCTACACAGGGCACTCAAGCCCCCACCCCCTGACCTTTGGATATCCTATTCAGTCACACCCCTCCCTCCCCTTGATGGAGTCTCTTGAAGAGGGTCTGTGGAGAAGAAAGGAGGATGAGCCAGCACAAGCCCTTCCCCCTTTCCCTACCCTAAACCAATCAGGGAAGGGGGCCCCAGTTGGGGGTTGCGCAAGCATCCATGTGCACAGGGGTCTTCTCCCATGGCTTGCCCCAGGGCCCTCTGCATCCTGGACGTGACCTCCGGGCTCCAGCTGCCAGCCCTGGCTTCCTGGCTCAGCCCTGACAGCATCTCCTAGGAAGAAGGGGCCACAGCAGGGCCCGAGGACCTGCCACCTCCAACCACCAGCACTCCTGCGAGTATCCCACAACTCCCCAGCAGAGCGCCTACTTTGCGTCTTGGCCATCCCAGGGAGTCCCCGCTGGAGAATTGAAACTCAATTTGGATGGCAACCACAAAACAATGACTGCAGCATGTTTTGAATTAACAATAAATTTCTGATGATAAAAATGGGTAACTGGATTAGTCATAGTGAGTGGATTAGTCAGGGAGGGAGGGAGACGAAAGGAAACATGCACTTTCCTCTCGCAACAGAGCCTCTGGAAGAAAAACAAAAAGCAGGAATTTTGACCCGACTAGGGGAAGGAGGTAATCACGTTTGCTGTTGGAAGAACAACAGGAGACCCCGATAGATTGGGGGGAGTTCCAGGAAGGACACTTGTCCTCCCCCGGATGACCCCGGCACGATGAATTATCCCCATGAAAACTATCAGCAATCCACAAGATGATGTGCTGCATGCGTGGCAGACCTGCATGCAGAAGGGAGGAAGTCGTATTGCAAATTGCATTGCAGCCTGTGACCGTAAGCCATGCGTGGGGAACCTCCGGCCCGCGGGCCGTTTCCAAACCCCGGGGCGATCCGGTCCGGCCCGCGCGAGACAAGACAGGACCCGAGGCCATCACGTCTGGCCCACGAGAGACCAGACCAGAGGCTCCCCACTCACTTCAAGCTGCTGCTGCTGCCGCCGCCGCCGCTACCACCAAGCTTCGCTCCTCCGACCTAGGCCGGTAGCCGAGCTGTCGGCCTAGATCGGAGGAGTGACGCGCGGCGGCGGCCTCAGAGTGACTCGGCCGGTAGCTAGGCCCGTTCCGAGCTGCCAGCCAAGGTCGGAGGAGCGACGTGTGGCAGCGGCAGCGGCCTAGAAGGTAAGGAGACCAATGGGGGGAGGGGCGCACGCAGAAAAGAGGTGGGGGCAAAATTTGCGGGGGGGGCAAATTTGCCGTGGGGGGGGAATTGCAGACGGCCTAACGGTCGGCCCGCAACCAATTTTCCACATGGGAAAATGGCCCTCTATGGCAAATAGGTTCCCCACCCCTGCTGTAAGCTGTCAAACTACCAAAGCAGCAGCGCTGGCCGAGGCAGGCTGGCAGGTGGCGCCTCTCTCTGCCCATCCCGATACCTCGACTACTCCACTTTCTCCTGCTCTCTAGATTCAAAAAGGAAAAGAAAAACAGAATGGAAGAGGAAGTGTTGAGGAGAGTGGGGCCTAGAGCGTCTCTAGCTCGACTCTCCTCCACACTTTCTCTTCTGTTCTACTCCCATCTTTCTTTTCAAATCCAGAGAGCAGGAGGAGAAACAGTGGCAGCTGGCACACCATTGGGTGAGGGAGGTATTGATGTACCTCTCTGGCACCAGACGTTTTTGGGCGAACCCTGGCAAGACACTTAAGCTTACGTACAGACAATTCCAATGACGGAGCCACTCTCTTCCCACTCTCTCTAACCCCAATCCTGTTTCAGTAGCTGGATAACCAGACAAAAAAGGCAGAAAGGAGACCGGGAAGCTTTGCTGGGGGGATCCCCCTTTTCCCACATAGAACTGCCCAATAATTAAGATCATCTTCTGAGATGCTTTTCTGGACTCTCCCACCTTCAGAGGTCATGAGGTGGTCTACTGGAGGGAAAGCCTTCTCTGTGGCAGCACCCTGCAATGGCAATTTCCCTCCCCAAGAAGGCTCGCTCAGCCTTTTCATTACCATCAATGGCTTTACTGGGTTCTATTCTGCTGGTTTCATCCTTCAGTGCTGCATTTTTAAACAGAACAGAAATGGTAGCTGCTACTTTTCAGATAAGAATGCAGGAAGCTGCCTCATCCGGAGTCTGACCCTTGGTCCACGTAGCTCAGTATGGTCTGGATACTGACTGGCAGCAGCTCTCCAGGGTTCTAGGCAGAGAAGGGCCTTTCCTCAGCCTTCCCTGGAGATGGCTGAACCTGGGTCCTTCTGCATGCAAAGCAGGATTGGCTCCACCACTGAGCTGCAGCCTCTCTCTGAGTTTCATTTTAGGAAGTTTAAAAAAAAAAAAATCATTGTGGCCTTTGCTGTAAGTCACCTTGAGAATTTTTTATACTGAAAAGACGGGTAGAATTTTTCAAAAATAATATTAATAATAAAATTATTTAATACAATGTTGGCCTGCAAGTATTACCTGAAGGGGGGCACTCTCTGTTCAGTAAAATATCTTTGTAAGAAATAAGAAAGTGATTGATTGAAATGGCACTTTTAAAGAGCTGCAGGCTCTTCCTCCCCTCTCTCTTTCAAACCCCTTGCTGTGAGACTGTCAGATCTCCCTGAGCTTGTCGTCATTCCAGCCAGCCTCCTTTTTTCCCTATGCCCCGGCTTCTTTCCTCCGTTCTGCTTCTCTTGCCTTCTGTGACATCAGGACAGCTCAGCCAATCACATGCACTGCCTCCCTAACTGCATTCACATATTGACACCTGTCAGCAGGTGACTGTCGGCAGGTGAGACTGTCGGCAGGTGACTGTCGGCCCACTGACTATCGGCAGGTGAGACAGCGCTCCCTTCTCCACAACTGTGTTTAGAGTTCAAAGTGGAGCCCAGGAAACTTCGCTGTAGCTGAGCGGGGCAATCCGTTTCAGTTCTTGTTAAAGCGCCACGGAAATATCTGATTTCCACCCTCTTGAAGTCGACACGGGCCTTAACTGCCACCAAAATATATGGCGGATATAAAACATACTGGACTCACTGTGCGCTGTAAGTAGCTTTCTATTAAACATAACACGCTTAATAAACATTAATGTGGGAGGGATGCGCACCTCTGCAATCGTTTGAAGAAGAGACATGTTAATTCCTTCGTCTGGGATTCCTCTGATGAGCTTCATAATGGTGTGTCTCATCTCTCCTGACCTTGATGCAATCTGGAAGGCTCTTTCTACAACGGCTCCTGCTTCCCTCACTCTCTTTAAAACAACTCCAGTCAATTACGGCCACATGATTGTCTAATTATATTTGTCTGCACATCATCACAATTGCTGCTGGTATTACTCGAATGTCACACAATGATTACCAGACAAAAGGGGATGCTTCCTGAGATAATTGGAACGGGGGACCTGTTTTGTTTTCCTTGACAGAACTTGGGGCTCTCAGGGGCAAGTGAAGACAGCAGGGGAGGCGCTCTGGGCCTGCACTGTAAACGAAGCAAGTGATGTGCAGGCATCTGAGTTGAGGACACAGGCAGAATGAGACCTGGACTGGCTGGGGTGGTACAGCTGTGTCCATATTCTGATCAGCTTGTTGGATCAGGCACTGAGGACTGGCCGCTTGATAGGGCCAGGTGAAATCCGATGGGCCCCAGGTGTCGCCTGTCAAGCTGCTAGCTGCAGTACCGCCTTCCAACCATTGGTAGTGGTGGCACTGAAGAGCAGAAAGTTGTTGCTTCTTCCTCTGGCAATGCTGATATATTGGATAAGGCACCGGAATCCTACTGCCCGTGTCCCCAGCTTAAGACACACACACCCCCAAAGACACTCTTCAATGGCAGTCAGGTTATTGAAGTCTGATGCTGCATTGAAAGAAAAGTGAAGCAAAGTCAAGGGTCATACCAGCGGGAAGCTGAAGAAAGGTAGAGACAAAGGAGCAGGAGAGAGAAGAGATCCGGTCGCAGAAGTGGGGAACCGGCAATGAATGGAATGGTGTTGGCTGGCTTTGTTGTTGTATAAAGTGTAACTTGTCTTTACGGATCACTGATCCCTTATGAATCATTGTCTTTATTAACTTGTTAGTATGTATATTAGTCTTGACATATTGATATTATTGGTTTTTAAATGAAATGTCTGGGTTTTGGGGGGAAACACTTTTTTTTAGCTGACTTGTAATTGCCAGATTGAATTGTTATTGAATTATTATTAATGATGTCCCCAGGCTTATTGCATTTTTGTTACAATATGAATTTGTTATTGAGTTTTCCCCTTTTTGTTAAGCATATTGGCTCTTGGAGTGAAAATCCCCAGATTTCCCCCTTCTCTGTCTCAAAATGGGCTACTGAATACATTAAGAGCAACACCGTTACATTAAGAGCAGGACAACCAGGTATGTTTTAAAAAGTGGTTTTGGGGTTGGGGCGGGCGTGATCCTGGAGCGCCGCCATCGCCATTCTTGCTGGCCACTCCCCTTAAGATGATATTGGCCACTTCCAGAAAAACTGGTGGGTCGCAACCCACCACTTTGAGAACCCCTGCTCTAGAGTAAGTAAGATCAGGGACTGGAGTAAGTCCCATTGAATTTAATGGGCCTTACTTCTCAGCATAGGACTGCACTGCCAGTTTAGGAAGCTGTGTCAGATTTCTCTTTATTTTCCTGCTTGCCCTTTATCTGCCTGGCACTGCATTGTAAGTACAGGTGGGCCCCCATATCCACGGATTTGCTATCCACTGTTTCAGTTATCCACAGATGGTGAGGACTCCCCCAGGCTTTTACTTTTTTCCCCAGTAAGCTTCATTTCTTCCTTAAACAGGAGAAGCAGCCTCTGGCTGTTTCTGTTAACAGAAACCTTGCAGAGCCTCTCTAGGACTTAGTCTCGTTCTACTTGCCTGCAATGGAGGCTGCTTCTCTGTTTGTTTTAAGGAAGAAACAAAGCTTGCTGAAAGAAAAATAAGAGCTGGGGGGGGGGGTGAGCATGCCTGCCCGCAGGCCCTCAGGAAACCATGGCGGGGATGTTCGCTCCTATCCACGGTTTCAAGTATCCATGGAGGGGCCTGGAACATATCCCCAGCGGATATGGGGGGAGTACTGTACTTTGCCAAGACCCTGTTGTATAGCTTGCTGATTTGCTCCATCCCACCCCTTTGCTCTCCTCCACGCTTCCTCTTCCACTCTGTCTCCCCCTTCCTTTTCCAATCTATGGAGTGGGAGGAGCACTGGAGCTAAATGGGTGGATGGAGGTGGCCGCCCCTGTCAATCTGCTGCCTGAGGTAACCACCTCAGTTAGCCTCATGGATGGGCCGGCCTTGGGTCCAACCCAGCAGGGATTTTCTGATGCTTTTAAACATGCATCTCCTCCCGCCTCTGTGCTGTTCCTTGCTAGATGAATTCTACCAAAACATAAATATCTTGATCAGGACAATATGCATGCAAGTTAAACAGGCCTTATGCAAAACAAGAAAACTTACATAAATCTTATTTATTTGCAGGATACATTTTGTGCAGGGAACTAAGGTGGGGGAGGGAGAGAGAAGGAGCTTGGCAGGGAGGATGAAGGCCTCAGCGCAAAGCAATTTGGTTTGAGGTCTTTGATTTTGTTTCCCCACAAAATGTTTTATTTACCAAAGCAGGGGGGAAAGTTGCTGTGAAGTCAAATGGAGCAGACAATTAACGGGAGCAAACGCGGCCCCAATCTGCATTTGCTCAGCTGCCTCTTTGCATGGCGTGCGCCATTTTCCCGTCTCCCACAAGTCAATTTGCCCAGGGAGATCAGCCTCCCCTCTAGATAAGCACATTGGCTTTAAACTAAGTGCCCGCCAACAGCTGCAGCGCCCAAGACGAGAGCAGACAGGGATGTGGCACGGAATGACAATTAAAGACGTTTTCTTCAGCCGTCATGTTTCCCTCTGCAGGTGCCGCCGCTATAAATCGCAGCTCGCCACTCTTTGTCAGCTGGCAGCCAGCACACTTGCATGCAAAGCCTCCGAGGCCAAATTAAGGGGTGCACCAAGTGGGCCTTGCAGGGGGAGGGGGCGGTCCACGCTTGTTGCGGCGCTTTTCACAGGCAACCCAAAGCCCACCGCATACTTGAGGCGTTATCATCCGATGACGCTGGGTCTCGGAGTCTGCAGGAGAAGCCACCTCCTGCCCTCTTCTTTTGTGGCTTGGATGACTGCTAATCCGCAGGATGTTTCTATCACACTAACCAAAGTGCAGAGCACAGTCACTTGGGTTGCCTCAGGGATGCTTCCAAAAACCCTGCAATGCAGGTCAGTACCACCACCCCCATACTGCAAGTGAAGGTGTGGCTGAGGCCAACAGGTTGTGGCCATAGGTGGTCCACCACATGAAGTGGTCTCATACGGAGCCAAAGCTCTCGTCTCCCTTGTCCACTGAGACATAAAATGGCTCTCCAGGGACTCTTTCCCTGCTCTGCTACTCAGGACTATTTTCAGCACAGCTGCTGCCAGGAATGGAAACTGGGGCCTTCTGCATGCAAGAAGGGTCTCTGCCGCAGAGCTACATTTCCGTGGCAGAAACGAGACCTGAATCAGGAACTTTCCGGCTCCTGGCTCAGTCGCGTAACCCCTAAGCGAGGCTGGTTTAGAAATCCCAGCCAGATTCCTGGGACCTGCAACTGAAGGCAGCCCAAAGCTCTCTCGTAACCTTGGAATCCGGCATGTCTGGAGGAGAGCTTGCCAGGATCGACCACTATTGATTGGCTGCTGTCCTGCGTGACCACTTCGGGGCAAGGACTTGCAATCACTACACATCTATCTTGGGGGCTGGAGCTCTGGCGAAGAGCATGCAAATTTAGTGTATATGCAGCAAGGCCTCAGTTCACTCCCTGGCATCCAGCTGAGGTTAGCAAGACTAGGAAGGAGCTCTGCTGGAGACCTTGCCAAAGCACAAGACCGTTTCACATGGTTGCACATTGCCCTAGGCAGGATATAGGGAGTCCTCATCCCCAAAAAGAAAGCTGGCAACTGGGCTGCTGAGCTCACTGCTGGCCACAACACCTCCTGGTCCCTGAGGCTATGTGCCAAATGCTGCCTCTCCGGGCTTGCTAATGTCCCAGCCTCTGCTCCTGAAGCTCTCGAGACTGGAAAAGGAAGGAGACGGAGCAGAAGAGGAAGGGTGGAGGAGAAGGGTGGGCTAGAACATCAGAGAACACTCCATCTACCCCTTCCTTTTTCAAACCAGGGAGTGGGAGGCAGAGCAGCAGTGGATGGAGATGGATGCTAGTTGATTTGCCCCATCCCACCTCTCTGCTCCCCTCCACACTTCCTCTTCCACTCCATCTCCCCCTTTTCCAATCCAGGGAGTGGGAGGAGCACTGGAGCTGAATGGGCAGGTGGAGGTTGGCACCCCTGCCAATCTGCTGCCTGAGGCAACCACCTCAGTCAACCTCATGGATGGATGGGCTGGCTCTGACTGAGCATATACCGTTGAGGATCCCAAGTCCCTGTACTGAAAGACCATTCTTAGACACTCGCATAGGAAGCTGCCTTCTGAGTCAGACCCTTGCTCCGTCCAACAGTACAGGGACTACACCACCAACTGGCAGCGGCTCTCCGGGGTTTCAGGCAGAGAGGAGCCTTTTGCAGCCCCCACCTGGAGATGCTGCCAGGGACTGAATCTTCTGCATGCAAGGCAGGGTCTTGCTCTGAGCTAGGGCCCGACCCCATCCCCTAGGTTAGAGTGCAAATGACAAAATACATGACAGCCAGTGTCCGATTCCCTGTTGCACACAGCCAGCAAAGTCTTTTTGAGATCAGCCCTTGCAAAATACCGGTAAGTCCACAAGTTTCTAGTCCACATGCTGCTGTGTCAGTCACTTGCAGCATACAATAAAGAAAACAGTCCAATGAGTGTTCAAAGGCATCTCTGTCTGCTGAGGAGCTCTTTGCAAGCCTGCAGTGGCTGGAGAGCTCCTGCCACAAACAGCCTTTATATCCAGCACCAAAGAGCCGCCTCCTATCAAGGAAGTGACTCAGGCTCCCCTGGGCCCTAGCTTCCTCCCTTCTCCTTCCAGCTTCAGTATGACAGACACAGGTTGTCAACCAGGTACGCAACTGCCCCACACATGCACTGTGGCAACACATGGAGCCTTGGCCTGCATCCGGTGTCTTTTCCACTCCGCACAAGAAGCTGCTCACTGTTTCATCACCAGACCGAGGATCACCTTGCCTTTCGCTGTGCAAAGCTGCCCTTGGTTAACAAGGGAGCCCATCAGAATCCGAAATGGAAGGTTTCAAAAGAACGGCAGAAGCAAAGGGAGGGGCTTTCACCTCCAAGGCTCCCGGTTTACTTTATCAAGAATAATAGCATCAGGGTTTCCTCAAATAACTTGGCTCATGAATACTTCAAAGTGCAGCAGAAAGCTGAGCTGGGGTGAAATTTAAATTTCAAAGAGAGGGGCAACAGCAGAGAGGAAGCCCAGCAAACCCTGGGATTCTTTTGCATGCGTGCATGTGTGTCAGTGCGCAAGAGACACATTTCAAAGGCAGGAAGCAAGAGGGGAGGCGAAGCACAAGCAAAACCGCAACTCCCCCAAAGGGCAAAAATCAAACATTCAAGAGGGCTAAAAGCTAAAAGCTCACGAGGAAGAACAGCTGAGAGTTTGATGAGCTGGAGAGGAGGCAGTGCTCAGGAGTAGCTACTGCAGGACAGTCCGGGGGGGGGGCAGGGGGAGAGAGAGAACTTCCCAGCAAAATCGCTTTCTGTTTGCTTCAGATCAATGGAGTGAGGCAGAAGGGAAGCTGCTCATTGCAAATGGGCAAATCCCCAGATTTCCTACACATTTCGAGTTGGCCGGCATCGGCAACAGTCCTGGCAGGCCACAGAAGCAAAGCCTGGAGTTAGTGCTATTGGAATTAAGTGTCCCCCCCCCCCCGGGGCAAAAGTGAGGTCTGCCTATAAAAGAAGAAGCCCCAAACATTGCGGCCTTTCTTCGTAAGGAAGGTGCTCCGGCCCTCTGACCATTTTGGCTGCTCTCATTTGCACCCTTTCCAGCTCTAGGAGATCCTTCTTGACATGCGGCAACCAGAGCTGCACACCGTGCCCCAGATGTGGCCGCACCATAGATTTACACAGGGGCAATGCAGTATCAGCAGTCTTACTCTCAATCCCTTTTCCAATGACTCCAACACGGACTTTGCCGCATTCACCACGGCCACACGCTAGGTTGAGTTTTCCTCGAGCAATTATCCACCACAACCCCAAAATCTCTTTTCTGGTTCATCACCCACAGCTCAGACCCCCCCCCCCCCCAGCGTGTAAGCAAAGTTGGGATGTTTTGCTCCAGTGCGCATCATTTGATACTTACCAACACTGAACCACATTTGCCATTTGGTTGCCATTCACCGACCTTGTCCTCCAATGCCTGTGCTGGTCTCTATTGGAGCCAGTGCTAGAAGCCCCCTCAGGGCTGGGCACTTCTTCCCCTGAGGGCACGCTGATCTCAAGTAGTCCGGAGAAGGGGCTGCCCTAAGATCTCCATAGGAGCCCCCTCCCATACTAAGCCCCCTCGGGCCTTGGCACTTTTTCCTTCTTCCAACAGGGCACACATTCTTAAGCAGTCCTGAGAAGATGTGGAAGGAGCTGCCCTAAGTGCTGGCCTCTCTAGGAGACCCCTCAGGCCCGGGCACTTCTTCTTCCCTCAGGGCAAGTTAACTAGCACTACTAGTCCTCTTAGGCCACTGCTGGTCTCTATGGGAGCTGGTGCTAGAGTGCCCCCCCCCCAAGGCCTCGGCTCTTCCATCTTCCTTCATTATCTAACAGTCCAACCAACATTCTGGTAAGCTGCCTGCTTTTGGTGTATTTGAAAACATTTTCATAGTTTGCCTTGCAGTTTTGAGTCACGCACCCCTCGTGTGCTCTTTTTGCATCCTTTATTGTCAGCTTACGTTTCTTTCACCAAAGTTTGTCTTTCTTTCTGTTCTGCTCAGGAACTCGCAAGTCCCACCCTCAGACCACTGAAGGGCGACGCACACAGCGCCCCTGCTTCCCTTGCATGGCAAGTCCTGGCTGGGTGGGAGAAGGGAAGGCGGGAGCCAGCTCTTCTCAGGAAGGATCATGCAGAGTATTTAGCCTACTATGAGTTTTGGCTCCCATAGCAGCTAGAAGCACCCTTTCTAAATAAGCTGGGAAATCTGGGCAAAGCAGGCACTCACAGCTCCAAGAAACCCACCAATCCGGGTAATGCAGCAACCCTCAACACCCTCCCCCCCCCTCACACACACACCCTCCACTTGAGTATATTGAGTATATTTCTGTTCCCTCTGTTTAAGCGCCTTCCATTTCTGGTTGCCTGGCTTATATTTGGAGCAACCAGACACAGAAAAGAGTGTGTATATTTGGGAGCTGTGAATGCTATCAGCGCCACTGGCTCCTGCTGTTCCTGGGATCAATGTCCCTGCTTATTACTGTGCCTTGTCCATTCGTTTGTCCGTCCGTCCGTCCGTCCCTCCATCTCTGCACAAGGAAGTCCAGGACTGGTGGTCTCTGAGAGAGAGCATGTAACAAAGGGAAGTGTGTATCTCTGCACCTGTCCAGCAGCAAGTCCCAGTTTCGTCACTACCAAGCTCTCTCTCTCTCTCTCTCTCTCTCCCGGAGAAGGCTGACCACTCACCTGTCCAGAAAGGGCTTGTTCTGCTCCAACATGACCTCTGATCGACTCCAGCAAATCTCACAAGTTCTGGGCATACAACTACACAGAGAAACACATCTCCACAAATATCCTCAAGCAGAATCTAGAAGTTAGCCTGATTTCTTTTCCACTTGCAAGGGGGTTGCTGCTTGCTTGCTTGCCCTTCCCCCAACCTCAGGATCCTTTCCTGGTAAAAAGTCCTCTTTCTCCCCTGTCCCTCCCCATACTTGGGCTCAGCTTGCAGTCCCAGATTACTGTAAACCAGACCAGTGCCCCCCCCCCCCCCGTTCTTCGGTTCTCTTCCATGTGTCAGAGTTGGTGCTGACCCATTTCCTTTTTTCTGCCAGAGAAAAGTACGACTTGCTCCTCGAAAGTAGCAAAGACAGCTCACGGGGAGCAAGATAAAAGGCGCCAATGATGTGTGAGAACCACTTGCTATATATAAATCTGTGCTTTTCTTTTTTTTAATAAAAAATCTTCTAAAATGTATTTTTGGTTTTCTTTTTTTTCCCTGCCAACGCTTGACTAAATAAAGGCAGGCAGGTTGGCTGTCTCACCATATGCCCCTCTTACAAGCTGTAAAAATAGTATCTGGGCAATAATGTAATTATTTCAACCTAAAATATCCAGGGAAATGCAAGAGAGAAAAGGAACGGCCGGGATGCGATTACATTTCCTTGGTGAAATATTACTTAACTTTGCTGTTCCTCTCCCCCCCCCCCCATCCGACAGTGGTACCCGAGATATTTCACACAGCTGTCAGTTCATTCTCTCCTTTCCCTGATAGTAGGTCAGCTACTTGTAAGGGGAGCTGTTTCTCCCCCAGGCTAGCGCAGTCTTTTGCCTGACCTGGCGGAATAGAGCGTGTAACCTTCTGCCAAGGAAATATCTGCGATGCCAGTTCATGTAGCAGTCGACGCCAGGCAAGCGAGCCCTTATTGAGTCACCTCGTAGAATCTCAAGGATACCGAAGTGGGGGGGGGGGTATTTCCCCAGGGTTAGCTGTGAAATTCACAGACAAGCACTCTCCTATAAATACAACAAGTTGCCCTCATCCCATCCCAGCGGGGAACAGAGTGGGGCGATAAGAGAAGCAGTCTTGGGTGCAACTCAGACCAACAAGGGCATAACATCATAAGAAGAGCCCTGGTGTACATCTTGTGTGTCATCTTGATGTGGTCTTTACAACAGCTAAGCATCATTATCCCCCTACTGCAGAAGGGAAAGACTGAGGCTGAGAGGGAGGAGCTTGCCTAATGAGTATTCAAGGCAGATACAAGATTCGACTCAAACCAGGGAATTCCCATTTGCAGCCCGTATCCCACTCAATCTGCTGCCTCACTGTACTATTACAGTGGGCAAGCCTGGGAGTGAACACCTTTGAGTCACAGAAATGCTTAGCATTTGTATAACGCTTGTTCTGAGTATGCAAAGTGCTTTATATGTATTACTTTGATGTTCTCTTTGCAACAACCCTGTAAGGCAAGTTAAGGGTTATTATTCCCATACTGCAGATGGGGAAGTCTAAGGGGGGCCTGCCTAAGGGTGCTGCGCCGAGTGAGAATTCATGGTAGAGGTATAATCTGATCTGAATTAGGGCAGTCCCGATTTGCCACTCCATGTCTTCACCACTGCACTACATTAGCTCTCAGTAGGTAGATAAAGCAAATTTTATTTCTTTAGAATGTAACTGATTGACAAACTTTATTGACTGCTTTTCTGGGCGGGGTTGAGTTTGGCTGGAGGGTTGACACTGGACCCCAATAGGTGCAGTGGGTTGGCGTATTGCTTGTGTTAAATCACTGCCATTCCTGTGCCAGTGAATTGTTTGTGAGTTACTGTTTTTAATTATTATTGAAAGTTTATAAGTGTTTTTGTTTTTCAATTTTCCGTCCACAGCAATTTACCAAACATCATCCTATTTGGTGAACAGACAACCTCTGCTGCATCTCACACACACACACTCACGGAGGCACTGCCGACAACGGCCTGAACGGCGTATCGTGGCGCTTTGTCCGTTAGAAGCTTGCAGGCAAGCAATTAAAAGCAAATGTCAATAGAGGAGAACACTGTGGCAGGATAATGGTCTCCGATGCCAGGTAAGTGCCATTATGAAGCTGGGGCATTTTTCAAACATTAGAAACACCGCAGGGAAAAAAAACAGCATTTATTTGCAATGGGGAGACATTCATCCCCCAATGCTATTCTCTCTTGCTGCCTTTTCTATTTTTTGTTGTGGCAGCCGGAGATTAACGATGCAAATTTCTGTCATTTTTTCATGATGGATGGCAGCAGAGCAGAGTGGCAACCGGGCTCGTTATTTACAAAATGCGGTGTTTTTATTGGCTTAAAGAACTGGCCCGCCCATTGCCTCCTTCAAAAGCCCGTCAGATTGGCCGGGGAATTATCCATTTGTCAGTCCACGGGGTAATTCATCCAGGAGCTAGGCTAGCTGACACCCATTTCATTTGGAAAAATGACGCAGCGGCACTTGGGTTGCGAGGACAATTGTGAGCGGAGCAATTTCTCTCTCTCTTTTTGGAAATCCCCCCCCCCAAGAGAAGGCTTGTACATTTGACAACTTTGCAAAATCCAGGGTTGCCAACCAGTTAAAGACTTTGCTGTCAATTCATCACCAGCTTTTAAACTAATCAATCATGTATATTACATTTAAATAAATGCACACAGTCTCAGTATGCCTTTTTGAGGCAATGGAGGAAGCGCGGATAATCTACAATTTAATGGGGAAAGGCCAGTGCACTGCTAAGGAGGACAGGGTCTGCCTTTAACATTCTCTCTCTTTCACTGCCTATTGCAGAATTGTGCAGGGAGCATCTGATGAAAGGGGCGATGCTCTACTGAAGTTGATGCCACAGGAAATCTGCTTGTCTTCACAAGGGCACTACGTTTGGTGGGTTTCACAGCAACAAATTCACACACACACAGGGTCAGGTCAAGACCTCTCTAGCGTCTGCCTCCCTTCATGTCTGCTCCTCCTACTTCCTGGACTGGAAGAGCAAGAGGGGGATGGAGCAGAAGAGAAAGTGTGGAGGAGCAGTGGGGAAGAGCGTCTGATTCTTCTCTCCTCCACACTTCCTCTTCTGCTGCATCCCACTCTTCCTTTTCCAGTCGAGGGTGTGGGAGGAGAAGCAGCAGGTGGAGGCAAGTGGGAGGGTGGAGGTGAGCAACCCCTGCCAATCTGCTACCTCAGGCAACTGCTTCAGACGGCCACATGGATGGGCCGGCTCTGTACATGGCTGCCAGTCTAGAATGTGCAATGCATTCGAAAGAGCCTCAGACATAAAATTAAGGCTGCCCTTCATTCGTAACCCCGCCAATTCAAAGCAGGCCAACTGACTAAAATTGGAGAACATTAATCAACTGACTCAACAAATTACAGGTTGCAACCAGAGGAGGGAAGGCAATCACAGACACACACACACACACACACACTCACACAGAGCAGTTGTACAAGATGCTTGGATGCCTGTGATTGTGGGGCAAACTACTTTTGAAAAGGGAAAAAAAATATTTTAGTAAGTTCCACTTGGCTGTAAACAAAAAAACTACATGTCATTAGATCAAACGCTTAGCAAATTAGCAAGATATTTTCCCCCTGCAGCTGTATGTAAATCGTTCACAATTCACATTATGTAACAAGGGGAACCCGTTTGCAAGCAACATGCCTTCCCTGGCTGGCACAAAGTTCCCGGCATCGGGGATCTTAATCTGATCATCTATCTGAGGGTCCTTTCTTGGAAAACAGAAAATTTAATTTAAAGGATATTTGAGGCCTGAAGCAGGGGGTGGAGGGGGAGGAAGAGAGAAAAGGGACAAAACAGAGTGTCGGGGACAAAGGAGCGGAGATCAGAGCAATTGCTTATTGAATGAGAGATTTCCTTCTCAAATACATCAGGACTCTTATTCAATGCTGGAAATAACTATTAGTGTGGTAGACGTGTGTGTGACATAAAAGTCACTTGACGCTTTAACTACTCTGCGGCTTTTATCTTCTGCCTCTGCATGGTTGAGCCAGAATGAAGCTGCTGAAAAGAATGCCCTAAGAGCCGGCAGTCAGTGGTGTAGTCAAGGGGAATACAGGGGGACAGAGTTGGGGGACTTCTCCTATACCAAGAGTACTCAAGTGCTGCCTTTCAAACACTTTGCAAGGCTGAGAAGCACCAGGCTCATCAGGAGGCAAACTCAGACGTTTGCCTAGGGGCAGGTGTTAACCTCCAAGGCCACTGTCTTTCCCAACTGCCTAAGAGGCAGTACGTAGCTCATGTTGCGTTAAGGCTACAATCCTAGACAAATTTACCTGGCAGTAAGTCCTACTGGGAAGGACAGGTACTGAGGCTCAAATATGAAACTTGAAACTCAAATATTGCGAAGAGAGGACTCTCTGGAGAAGACTCTGATGCTGGGAAAGATTGAAGGCAAAAGGAGAAGGGGAAAGCAAAGGATGAGATGGTTAGACAGCATCACCGATGCAACAAACATGAAAATGAGCGAACTCAGGAAGATAGTGGAGAACAGGAAGGCCTGGCGGGATATGGTTCATGGGATCACGAAGGGTCGGACACAACAACGACTGAACAACAACAAAGTCCTACTGGGACTTACTTTTGAGGAAAAATGCAGAAGTTAGCAGACTATCTCAGGGGTGGGCAAACTGCGGCTCGGGAGCCACATGCGGCTCTCTGACATATAATGTGTGGCTCACAGAAATATCTTGGCTGAGCTACAGTATTTGTTGCATCACAATTAATATATATGGTAAATAAAAACTTTTCAAGCTTTATAATTATTTACTGAGTATAAACAGAATCAGCTGGATTAAAACAAAAATTTAATGTTCATGATGAGTAAATATAAGTGTTCATGATGAGTAAATATAAGTATTTAAGAATTTAAATGCTTCTTAAATATTACGGCTCTCAAACATCTGCAGTTTATCGTATGTAACTCTGAAAACAAGTTTGGCCACCCCTGCTCTATTTATATAGCTGGCTGTGGTACGGAGCGGTCCACCAGACAAGGGCAGGAATTGCACTTCCATAAAGAAAACCAGAAAATGGTGCAGGATATACAGTGGGGCAGAACAGGCCAGCGGATGTGCTGGGCAAGAAGAGTTGCACTGCTCAGAAACTTGCTGAGATTTTCTCATTGCTCATCTGGGATTCTTTCAAACAGAACAAGGAGGCAAAGCAAAATGACACAGTGCCGCGTAGGAGTGCAGGGACAGATGGCCAGGGTGCCATATTTCAGGAGCTCACCTGCTCAGGATTCAAACGCAGACACAGATGGAGTTGCCAGGTAAGTAAACTGCAGCAAAGCCTTGCATACGGATGAGCAAACTTCTCCAACTTCATCCTCCTCCTTGGAACCAGCCCTGCAGTTGCCTTGCTGAGTTTATGGCCGTTGTTATTGCGACATTATTTATACAGTGCTGTCAATGCACACGACCCTTGACAAAGGACAGATGGAGAGGTCTCTCCTCCAAGGAGCTTCCCGTCTAAAATTCAACATGGGGCGCAACAGAGGAAAGGGAAGCAGGGGATAAGCAGAGGAGGGACAAATGATCACTGCGGCTACGTGAGCTTGAGCTGAGCTGCAGAAGGGAAAAGGCTGAGGTGAGCTCTGAAGGGGGATTTGGAGGGCTGGAGTCACAGAGGTTTCTTTGGCATAAGAAACAGGAAGGGAAAAGGGTGGCTTGGGGGAGCAGGAGACCCTCAGGCAGCAGAGGGTTGCGTGTCAGGGAGCCCTTTGCAGAAGAGAAGCCCTCGGCAAACAGCCTAAGGACAGAAGCCCCCTTGTCCCATTCATCGTGCTCCTGGTCTTTCCTTTCACCCTTCTGGTTCTGTCCCAGTTCTCTCTCTTAACACACCGCCACCATGACAACAGTTACAGGACTCCACCAATCAGGATCAGTGCCTCCCCTTGCATCTTCCAATTCCCTGCTCCAAGGTCCATGCTGTCTCCTCCTCTGCCGGGACCCTGTAGTTGCAACTAGACCCAAGGGCTTCCCACTGGAGCTGGAGGTAAGATAAGCGGGATGGGGGTGAGGCCCACTTCCAAGGATGCCACAGAAGTTTGTGCTGCTAAGGACTAAGAGCATTCTGGACCAGCTGAACTTATCAGACAGTCTTCAAGGAGCACCCCATGTAAGGGGCACACGGGAGCAAAGGCATCAACAGAAGCGCTTCCAGCCATTCTGAAGACAATTTGGAACAGCTCCACAATGGGTTTGACAGCAAGCACAATGAACTCATGGGATCCACTGCTGCAAACATGGTGAGGAATGTTAGCTTAGATGGCTTTAGAAAGGATTAGGTAAATTCATGGCAGAAAAGTAGTCTAGCGACAGCTGAAAGCACAATAGCAAAAAGGAGTCTCCACTGACAGAGAGAGCATCTCTCCTTCTTGTTTCTACAGTCCCCACCCCCCTGCCGATGGTTTCTCCCACCCCCCTGCTGAATCGTAGCCAAAACAGAACCACACACAAAGAAGTTGGGGGTTTCTGGTACTCCGCTCCAGAGGCTTGCAAAATGCAGGTACCAAAGGAGGGGAAATGGCTTTCCACAGATTGGTATATGTTTGCAGTTTCAGTTCAATGGTGGAACATGGAGGGATAGTATAAGCCTAGAGATTTTTTTAATTTTATTTTAGTGCTGTAAGCTGCCCTGAGCCAACAGGGCCCATTGTTGACTGACATTTAAAAAATAAAAAATGCAGCTTTTGAGTGTTTAACTATAGTGAAAATGCTGGAAGGACCCATGCCCCCCTTCCCTGTGGTCCAAAAGCTCGTCAAGGGGAAGTAGAAGGCCCTAGAGCCTTGCAGAATAGTCTGGTCTCAGCTTCTGGCCGAAGGAAAAGGAAATTCCCAGAAGGCAGTCCTAGCAGGAGAAACCGTTGCAGGATTGGAAGGAAGGAAGAAGGAGTTTCAGGTCAAAAAAGGTAAGATGGACAGGGCTGGTCTCTTTTTGCCAAGTAGCAGTCACACAGAGCCCCCCTCCCCTGGATTGGGTCCATGGCATGGGGCAGGGCAGGCTCCCCACTGTGGTCTCAATCTGGATCCACATTCCTCCAAGGCTGCCATCAGTGCTTGGGGCATATAGCTAGATCAGGACTGTGACGGACAAAAAGGTTGGAGGGGCGCGGCCCCGGCCGAGGCAACAACAGAAGAGAGTGTCGTTCATCCCACAGGCTTGCCTTCTCACAAGCAGCAGCAGTGAGGGGGTGGAGAAAGTCAACTCCTCAGGAGGAGACTTGCATAGCGAGACCTCACAGAAAACACTGTGATGATTGCCAGTTGCTAAAACAAAATACGATGGCAGCTGGCCAAGCAGGTTTTGGCGAGGCTGGCATTACAGTGCAAATGCTGCCCAGCCAGTGACGGTACACAGCCTTAAAAAAAATGGCTGAGAAGGGAGCGCACCACCTTGTGTGTCAGGGCTCTTGTTTCTTTGGCAGCAGGCCCCACAGCAAAGAAGGCAAAACACCTTTTAAAGACAGGCCTGGACTCTGGGTCAGCTGGCCACCTGCTCGTTCCAGATGACCCCGAGGCAAGGAGCGAGGCAGCACCCTCCATCCCGCCCTCCCACACTTCTGGGGCCCTGTGTAAAGGAGAAGCGGCATCTCTCATCAGAAGCCTGGCTCGGTCCTGTTTCCTCTGCCCCCAGTTCTGCGTCACTCACAAAAGCCCCCTTGCTGCACACCTCATGGCCTTTGCAGCAGTTAACAGTCCACACTTGGAGGGAGAGCAAGCAGGGGCTTTGCAACAAGGGGGACGGGACGACAACAACACCTACCCTTCATGGCCTTGGCAAGCTGGCTGATGTCACCAGGGAATATAAAGCTAGAATCCAATACAGGGCGAGGGAGTCGGTGGCACGATTAAAATATTCCACTAGAGTTTATGACCCCGTTTGCAGCTGTTTGTCAAAACACAGATACTGCGAGATGGATTGAGGGAAAGGCGCGACCTGCCTGACAGTGACAGGCTACCACAAATAAATAAATAAGATGAAAGAGCCACGCTGCTTTATTCACAAATACACACCCCACAGTGTTTCAATCCTTGCTTTGGCTCCACTTAGGCAACTGTTGTGATTCTCCGAAACAGATTTGCGAAAGACGTCAAAACAGATCAAGCACTTCGGCAGCGTTAGGGATCAACCTTCCAAGTGCTGAAGCCCCGCTCTGACAAGTCTCCTCGTTCCAGGGCTAACTCCTTTTTATACTCCAAGTATGCTCAGACACAGAAGGCTCTGGAGTAGATCCTCATCCGGAGTGAGGCAGGGCATTTGCAGCATGGCAGAAGAAGAAGAGAGCAGTATTTTTGCTCAAAACAACATTTTATTTTAAGTGCATGGAACCTTCTAGGTCAGACAGAACTCCACCACTGGGAGATGGGAATATTTTTAATCTGCCTTCGCTAAGGGACATGCACTAGGATCGGATACCCAACGCAGAAAAAGCTACAGACTTTGGTACACGAAGAGAATACTCATTACCACCCTCAGAGAAACCAAACTCTTGCCTTCCAATGGTCGACCGTCTGTGCATGGAGACTGTTACAAAGGACCTGTCAAGTATTTGCAGTGGTGCAAATGTTTGGAAGGGGCAGGAGAGAGCGAGAAGGAAGGACAAGAGGATAAAAATGGGGTTTCAGGAACTGCCATGCTGAGACGCACAATCCCACTTTGCTTATTCGAAGGTCGCTCTGAACCCCATTTTAAAATGGGACTCAGTTGGGAGAAACCGCCAAATGCTTCCTGCAGAGGGGATCCCAATGGCTGCCCATCCACGCCATGCAAGGCCCTGCAATCTGGCTGTCCTTCGGCGAGGTTCAGATCCGAATCACTCATCGTTACCCATCGATCTCCATACTTGCGGCTATTATTGGGCTTTGCTATGTTATCCTTTGATCTGACGCCTTTTAATTAAATTGAAATTGACTGAGCCGTTTCTGGCATCGACTTCAATAGTTGGGCTATTTTTAAGAAGGCTGAACGCGGCTGAATTAGTATTGCACATTCGGCTGTCGATAAAAGCTTACAATGAAAAATAACAGAGCAGGGGGCCAGGGCTACGGGAATTTCAGCCAGCATGGAGGCCAGTGGCAGGGAGGTGAGCAGCCCGCCGTGGATCCCCGGACAGCACCAACTCGGTACTCTACCGAGTTCACATCGGGATGGAATGCAAGACGGAGAGGCAACATCTTAAGATCTTGCCCCAGCTGAGCAGCCAATAGGCATGGGGTCACCATCATGCCATGATTCTTTGAGAGATATTTGGGCCAAAACTAGGTGGTGCTTGATCATTGCCGAACAAACCCTCCGGGAGATCAGAAGGGTCAACTGGCTCCTCCTCCATAGTAGTTGAGTGGCCCAGGTAGACTATCCAAATGCCAGCCTCCTCCTGACCATTAACAGGGGTCCCCACTTCACCGGGATGTTCTCTTGCACAAGCCACATTGGAATGACAACAGGGGATGCACAAAGGTACAGGAGTGCCCTTGCTACAGAGCTTCCTGGGGGATTGTACCCATGTTTATTAGCACAAGGGGATGCCACCTTTTGCAGCAGCTCAGATCCACCTCTTGAGTGGCCATCTCTGTAAACAAGTGCCAGCGGGGGGGGGGGGGGGAGGAGGGGAGATTGGGAGCCAATGGGTTGAAAGTACAGGGAAGTAGATTTAGGCTAAAGAACTTCCTATCTGCAAGAGCTGTCTGGCACTGGGACAGTCTGTTTTGTGCAGTTGCGGACTCTCCCTTACTGGAGGTTTTCAAGCAGAGTGTGGACCGCCCCCCTGTCAGAGATGCTGTAGTAGGAGCTGCCTGCACAGAGCAGGTGCTGGACTAAATTACCTCCGAAGTCTCTTCCAGCTCTGACATTCAATGGTTGTATGGTAGCATCCACAGTTTCCTTGCCCTGCAAGCTGGGAAACCACGACCTTAACATAGACTTATAAGCAGGGACGGTTCATGTAGTCAAACATTCATTTTTACAAGACTAGGAAAGAAACACAGGCGTGCTTTTATAGCTCTGGCCAATTTGTAGCTGTCATATGGGGGGAGGGAGAGGGAAGGAGAGTCGAAGGCTGCCTTGGACTCTTCAGTTAAATTAAAAGCAGGAGAAGTTTGAATATTTATGTCACGAGCTGATGAACTGTAAGAGAGCCCCCAAGAGAGCAGGCCGGTGTCCCTAATGCATTCCTCCCCCCCCCCCACACACACACTTTTTAAATAATCATCTTGTTTTACCTGCCTCCATTTAAGTATATCAATTAAAAATGCATAACCTCTTAATGTCTATGACAAAGATTACTGGCAAGGTTATTTTCACTGCCGGCAGTAGCTGCAGCCGAACCTCATTTTCTGTATCAGTGGGGTAGAACAAGTCTAAAATGGAAGAGTTTCATTTTGTTCTGTGTACTGCACCCTACAGCTACATGCCATTTGATTTAAGATCAGGGGAAAGAAAGGAAGAAAAAAGAAAACGGGAAAACACACACATAGGCACAGGATTTCACTCCTTGCGTGGCGGTAATGAAAAAGTCAGCCAAGAGTCCAGAATTCAGCGCACACACCAATCAGCAGCTCTCCCAACCCTTTTCTGCCGACTCCACACCAAAATTAGCAACAAACAGAAGTCCGGGAATGGATACGTAGCGTTTAGACCCAGAAGTGAATTACCTGGTTGAGTGACCTTCTGGGACTTCATACACCAGAGCAAAATTGGTTTCTCAGATTAGAGGCACCGCTCTTTGGCTACTGCAACAGCCACTGCTCCCCCACCCCCACCCTACCAGCAGCAACGCAGGGTCTTCTGCATTCAAGAAGCAGGGTGAAGCAGCACCCTGGAGGTATGCAGTAAAGGTGCCTCTGTAGGTTCCATCCAGGCTACCTGGAAAAAACTTCCTGGAGAATAGAGGAGGAGACAGGGCTGTCTGTTGTCCCTGGGCACACCCACAGGCCACATGCAGACAGACACCTGGGAAAAGGCTTTTAACATCACAGCCACCCATCCCTCCAGCTTCAATCTGGGCCCGTCCCCACCCACCCAGCAAAGAGAGGAAGGGCTGTATGTCGTTCGTCCCAAGTTCAATCTCTGGCAGAATCTACAGGTAGGCCCCTTGAGGGGGACAGAGCAGAAGTGTGAGGGGGGGTACGAGTTGGAGATCTAGCCCACCATTCTCTCCTCCACACTTCTTCATCCTCTTTCTTCACCAATCCAGGAACCAAGAAGACAGAGACTGGCATATCAATCAACAGATAAGAGGGGGCAGCATTTGTCCCATCCACCTCACACGAAGTGCCATATAAAGTTGGGGCTGGAATCAAATTTCAGCAGTCAGTCCTGGGCAAGGAGGAATGGCCACCTTCCAAGATACAGCGCCCATCCCATTTCTGGGACTTCTAGACTAGTCAGTTGCCAGCATTTTTCTGAGCCTTTGACGTGTTTGTGACAAGGCTGAAGAAGTGAAAAGACAACTCCCACCACTTTTGTAGGTGCACGTACCCAAGGCGTTTGTTGTTTTTACATGTATACTCAAGAGTGTACTGTGTAAACAAGACAAGGACGTGTTTGGAAACATGGCTTTCAAATAGACACCACTCACCAGAGAACCAACAGCAACTGCAGCACTCGGTCACTGATGCTATCAGAAACCCAGGTCTATTGCCTTGTAGCTGTGGAAAGGCCCCGAGAGATTAAGCGAGGCAAACAGGACCCAAAAGAAGCCATGACTATTCTATTAAGCCATTATCGCTAAACAGAACCTCCACAACCAGGAGCAGTCTTCCTTTTATCTTAATATCAATTACAAGGGAACAAGTGCAGAAAAAGGATCTTGCCTTTATCTGCTCGTGGGCTTTCCAGATCACCATGGGGCATCAGGATGCTCGAGAAGACAGACTACGTCCCGCAGTCTGATGCAGCAGAGCTGCTCTTATGTTCTTAAATCTCCCTGGCCATCTCTCCTCGCCGTACACCTAGCAAAGCTATTTATCAAAAGACATCACCAATGAGGCTGCTATACATCAGATTGGAAAACCATTAACTCTGAATGACATACGCAGATCCTGAGTGCAAAGATTGCCTTTGCAGTTCAGGGAATCTGTTAGCCCAGCAATATTTTGCAGAATGAAAGCCGGGCTGGGGGAGAAAGAATGAGGGGCTCACAAAAAGCTCTCCATTATAGGTAAGTGGCACTTGCAACTCAACAAGAAGGGTGGTGGTAGGGAACGGGGACAGCCGTGCTGGCGATTTAAATAAACCAACTTCAAAAATCTTCATTTAATATAGTGACATTATGAACTTCACAAAGTTTATGATTCAATTACTGAAGCACACAGGAAAACGAGAGAAAGGCCAGTCAATTTGTTACCAGCTTTGACAGGCGCTTAGGTTTAAAAATAAAAATGCTGATTTCTGCTTTCTTCTTCCCGGCCTGACTGCCCCTTTGCCCCGGCATTCATTCGCCACAGACTCTGCCTTGGGACCGGCGCAGACCCGCCCAGCAGGCAGCTGCGTGGGATGGCAAAATGCCAGGGGCTAATTAGGCCTGTCCCCTTGAGGGATTTCCCTTCTCCCTGCAGTCCATGACTGCTGGGCCAACAAGGTATTTGACATAGCGACAACTTGTTTCAACAATGACAGGCGCCCTTCCCTTTTCTCCATGCAGTCATACGGAAAGGAGAACTCAGTGACTCCTCCACAGGCAACGTGTTGGGGCAAAATTAGCCAAAAAGGCCCCTTGAACCAGCCCTGCTTCACACAGGTTCGCACTTCTGAAGATGAGGTTTCAGTAGGACAAAACCGACACGAACTTCTCCAAAAGCAACATACATGGATGTGGGGGTACGGGGCCCTCGCTCAGACCAGATCGAGGGCAGCATGTGGCCATTGCTCCCCCAGACTGCTCTTGCCTGCAGCAGTAGCACCCTTTCTTGTTATTTGCATTTATTTGTGAATATGCTTTTCTGCTCTGAAGATGCTTTTCTGCTACAGCATCCCTGACAGGCGGCATCCAGCCTTTGCTTGAAAACCTCCAACCAGGGAGAGCCCATGACTGAACAAGAGAAGCTGTTCCAACGCTGGCTAGCTCTTACAGCCAGGAAATTCTTCCTCGTGTCTAGCCCCAATCTAGCTAGACATGTCTCCCAAACCGCGCAATGGCTTTTAATGGCATAAGGGATCTCACCATCCTTTATGTGGATGACAACTGGGTCACAGGGAAAGTGCCCACATGATCTGAACTAAACTTAAATCCTGCTAATCTGTGGGACTCATGGCCACAAAATATAGATGGCTTTTAAAAAGGGAATAAATTAAATTAAAAGAAGGAAGAAAGCTATACCACTAGCATTTCAACATGGTGTCTCCATGGAACCTCTATGGCTGGAAGCAGCGGAAGGCTGTTGCTCCAGGTTATGTAAAGGCAACTGGGAAGCACCTCTTACAGGAAGCCTGATGGCCTCTCCACACAATGGAGAGGGACATGGCCCATTGTGGGCAGGACAGAAACATGACTGCAACCAGTCTCCCAAAACTAAAGATAAATGGGGGCGGCACAAGAGTGGACCACTGTCCCTGGCCCCTCTTGAGCATCATTACTGTCAAAGAGGAAGCATGGAACAAGCAGTCACAGCTATGTGAGAAGGAAAATAAGCCCCCTCTATATATTCTGGCCAGCGGGTGGCGCAGCGGGTTAAACCGCTGAACCATAAGCTGTCGATCGAAAGGTCGGCAGTTTGATTCCCACGACGGGGTGAGCTCTCGTTGCTTGGCCAGCTCCTGCCAACCTAGCAGTTCCAAAGCATGTTAATGCGAGTAGATAAATAGGTACCGCTTGCGGGAAGGTAAACAGCGCTCAGTGTTCTAGCTGCATGCTACGTGCTGCGGCAAGGAGAGTCATGCTGGCCACATGACCACGGAGGCGTCTTCGGACAACACTGGCTCTTCGGCTTTGAAATGGAAATGAGCACCACACCCTAGAGTCGGACACGACTGGACTTAATTGTCAGGGGTCACCTTTACCTTTTTACCTATATATTCTAGCACTTACACAAGATTGGAAGATCGGTCTCCTTTAACAGAGTTCTGAATGTCCACACTTGGATGGATGGAGGGAGGGAGTGGGAGGGAGAGAGAGAGAGGTTTAATTTGTTTAAACATTTTGGATTCCACCTCCATCAGTAACACAACATTCAGATTAACACTGGGGGGGGGGGGGCATTTTAGATTTTAGTATATGGGGGATGGAAAATTTCTCAAGACATGCAAAAGCTTTTTGTTTAAAAAAAATAACCAGAAGGCAGATAAAATTTTAAGTTGAGGCCACGGGGACTTACGTCTATAAGTTCTCCCACTGTGTTGATGGTTTCTCCACAGTAATAAAATTACATTTTATATAAAGCTTTGAAGATGCAAAGTTTTTCACATGTGTTATCTTGACATTATCCTCACAAAACCCTGTACAGTAAATGAGGATAATCCCCAAATCGCAGCTGGGAAGACTGAGGCCAAGAGAGAGGGACTTGCCTAGGTCACTTAGTGAGAATTCATGGCAGAGGCACCATTTGATTTGAACAGGGGAAGAACCATTTTGCCACCCAGTCCACAGCACCTTCCCTTATTGCTTCTGACAGTGGGCCCACCATAGCTGCGCAGATACCAAAAAACACGCTTGGCCAAGTCCGCTAGTAAAATGGCGTAAAGTTACATAAATTGCTTACAATTATGTAAATTGCCTGATATTGTGTGAAGTGGCAGGTGCGAGGCGAACGAAACACGAGTGCTGCAGAGAGATCTACAGCTACAGCAGGGTATGTGGAATTTTGCAGGGTATGTGGGGGGAAAAATCTGAATACATTTGCAATCCACGTTTGGTTAAATCCACGGATCCAAGTCCCGCCGATACAGCAGACCCACTGTATTCCCACAGCAGAAAAACTGCAGCATCAAGAACAAAATATTTTCCAACAGATTGTTCCAGCTTCTTCAGTGTAATAACCGACTCATGGTTTCTAAATTGTGTACGAGCGGCTGCTGTTTTCCCAACATATTGGATGGCACAGCCAGGTCACTTGGCATTCAATAACGTGGTGATGTAAAGCCATTTTTTATTAAACAGAACTAGTCCTGCTTCTGAAGGTAACTGTGTCCCCCTCAGGCAAGTGCAGACAACGGAGCGACCAGATTGTCAGCAATGACAGGCGGTTTTATTAGAACTCTCTTGCTAGTGATTTATGCAGATTAGAAGGCTGGCAGAAGGCAAGAAAGGAGGGCTTGCCGATGGCTGGAGGAAGGTGTTGCGAGTTGGCTATTGAAGGGCAGCTATGACCATCACAAACAGGCCCAACGCCACAACAGAGACCAGGAGCTCCATTCAGTGTGTTGGGGGAAAAACACCCACAGAGCTTCGCACAATTTAGAAATCAGGGATTGCAACCAAGAACCTCAACTAAACTGTTGCAAAACATTTGAATTATGATAGCCGCAACCTTTCCAACTTGGGAGTGCTTCCTATCAACAGCGGTCTTCTACTTGTTGAGAACTGGGCCCCACCTTCAAGAACCCAGCAAGGAACAAGGTGAGCGAGAGCACAGGCATGGCTCCCCTTCTGTTGCCAGCCTGTGTGCTCCTGTTGTCATTCTGCCCCTTCCTTATGTCCGTTTTTCTTGGAAGGAGAGAGGCGCAGCGAGTGGCTTGGTGTCCGTCCAATTTTGAAAGGCAGAAGGAGAGATGGAGGCAGCCAGGTGAGGGAGGGAGCAGAGGGTGTGCCATGGCAGGGGACAGCAGGAGAGAATGGATTTTTACCCAAATAGCTGCTCCCAAGTGTCTGGTGGCATTTATTCTGTCTAAGACTCCAAGGTCGGGCTACTATTCCTACAGGGTAGGCCTGATCCTCAAACGTGTCCTGTGGCAGCACTGCCACACCCCACCTGAGGCCAATCATGACCCACTTCTGTGTCCTAAGCCCCCATGGAAGACCTGTGCTATAAACCATGAAATCCAAGGAGAGCAAGCGAAAATGTTCATATTTACAGGCTAACACCTTGCGGCCCCACCCTGCAAGACAATACAGAATTTTTATCAAGCCTTTTGACCTTTTTATTAATACACACGCACGCACGCACGCACCCCTCTCCTTGGAACTTTAAAAACACTGTCCGTGTGTCTATTTGAAATCCCAGCAGCTTTAAGCTGGAGCTACATTGCACGCGTTCGCGTTCTGTATGTGTCTGGTGTCCCACCCCCCAGGTCAAACAACCAGCTATGATTGGCTGAATGAAACGAATTGAATTCAGCCAATCAGAGCCCATTTGACCTGGGGGAAGGACACCACACACATACAGAACGCGAATGCATGCAATGTAGCTCCGGCTTCATGAGGAAAACAGAAGTCAACATGTTTCCTACATAGCTGCATACCTTTCCACTTATTCACGTCTCTTAATCTAACACCTAACAGTATCCTTCCAGATTCAGATTCTCCTTGCTCGCAAGCATGCTCTTGGTTTTATATTAATTTTTTTATACACAGAGAGAGCAGCACATTTGGAAACTTTGCCTCCCCCATTGCAAAGCAAACGATATGGGTCAGGAACCGCTGAGTCTTTCCCAGAATGCTTGAATAATTAGAAGGATCACTGGGGAAAAAGGAGAGCATTCTAATTCTAATTCTTGCAAGAATATTTACACTTTTATCAACATAGGCAAAGTATTGTTTCCCAAAAGTGTGTTTTGTTTTTTTAAAGTTTCCCGACTCATCTGGGAAGAGAAACAAGGGCAAAGAAAAGTCACTGACAACTGCCATCTTGGTTGGGTCATTTAAAATTCGCCTGCAGGATAATCCCAGCAGGTTGGGGGATCTACGTGTTATTCAACAGCATCCACAGTAGGGAGGAAATAACCTAATCATTCTGCTCAGATAACAAGAGCGGATTTAGGCACTGGAGGTGGGAGGCAGATCTGGAAAGATTGAATAGAACAGGAACAGCAATAAAAAGTTGGGGAAGTCTGCTAGAAGCATGTAGACATTATAGATTACGGACACGGGTGAGCTCTCAACCCAGAAATCGCAAGGAAAGAAGAATGACCGAGCGCTCCTTAATGCGTTACATGACAGCCCAGCTACGCTGATGCTCACCGTGGCAAATGCATGAAGTGTGAAGGGGAGTGCGCTGCCCTAAACAGTCAGGGACACGGGCCTGGGAACTGCGATTGGCTGCCTGCCCAACCTCAATCTGAAGATGGCCAGGAGTGGTGCGGAGGGCGACAGAACACAGTGGTGGAAGGAAGCAGATGGAGGTCAGCATAGCAGCACAACCTTGGTGTCTCCCAGAATGACACTTGCCTTTGTGACTGCAGAAGGAACCCCTTTGTCTGCAGCTGGGGCACCAGCGCACTCTGGGACACAGCTGAAGGAGTAGGAACCTGCTAGGACCACTGGTCACTGGGATGACAAGGACAAAACCCACAAGGCCCTCCCCAAGGGATGTCTGCATAATACATGGTGATGGCACCTGGCCTAGATGCCTTTAAAAGGGGTTTGGACAAATTCATGGAGGAAAAGACCATCACAGGTTACAAGCCATAAGCAACCTCCTGGTTTTAGAAGTGGGTTTTCTCTGTGCCAGGTGCAAGGGAGTGGCGACTGGACACAGGTATCTTGTTGTCTCGTGTGCTCCCTGAGGCATCTGGTGGGGCCACTGTGTGACACAGGAAGCTGGACTAGATGGGCTTTTGGCCTGATCCAGCAGGGCTCTTCTTATGTTCTTATGTTCTCCCCCTTGACTTGGCAACAAGCACATTACTAGCACAAAAGGTATAGAATTACTAAATTATATAACTTTACTAGAAAGTATATTTACAGAAGGCCCATGCTGAAGTGAAGGGGGCACTGAAGGTATGCCTGAAGGGGGTGGGGTGGTACCTTGTGGGTCACATGAGAGTCCCTCAAGAGTACAAGGTATTTCCTGCTAGTTCTGCCAGCTAAAGGGAGAAAAGAAAACGAATGGAAAAAGTAGCCGCTCTCAACCAGACTCCCGCAGTCTCTTCAATGAGAACTGAGCTCCACATCTTAAAAAACCAACTCACCAACCTGAAAATGACTGCAGATTTGTGACAGGCAACATATTTGACTCTCCAAAGGCTCCAGGGGGCTTGAAGCTCTGCAAGAAAGATCACCCACCGTTCTACTCCACCCCCTTTCAATGCAAACCTACCCTTTCATCCGACTCACACAGAAGAAAAAGACGGCCAAATTTATGCATGAGGAAAACAAATACTGCATAAAATTCAGTGCAGGTCTCCGTTTGTTTAGCTCTCACTAGCATTAACGATGTGGTCCACCCACTCAATTTGGTGTGTGTCTTTGGCCTGGAGGAAGACTTGGAGGGCAGCCTGGACCACTTCATTCTATGCATCGGCCACAGCATCCCCAGACAGCTGGGGCTTGAACACTACAGCCCTAAACCCAGAGCCGGCCCAAGACCTCCCAACAGCCAAGGTGGCCTGCCAAATGCTTCCCTTTACCCAATGATGGGCCAGCCTCTGCTCCTTTCACTCTCCAGTGTTCTAGCTCAGCACTCTGCTCCCCTCCACACTTCCGATTCCTCTTTGCCTCCTCTTCCTTTTTCAACCAAGGGAGTGGAATAAGGAGAAGCAGCACTGGAGGCAAGTAGGCGGACAGAGAGGACGCCCCTCACCCACCTGCTCTAGTTGGCCTCATGGACAGGCCAGCCCTGTCTAAACCTCTGCAATCACACATCTCCCTGGAAAGGCAGAACAATACTGCAATCATGGGGCTAATGTCATGTTGGGGGAGGCAGCATTGCTCTGGGGCACGATCTGCCGGCGGGACCAGTCCTTGACACGTACTTATGAAGAAGCAGAGAGGTGGGTCACAGAAAAATAAAATTGTACCACTCTAAACATGCATGCATGCATACATTTCCAGAAGTGGCATCCTCAATATTACAACATCCCCAACATCTCCCCTACACAGACCTTCCCCTCACCAGTCTCAATGGCGGTCACTTCACACCAGTTTCCACTGTTAATTAAAGCTTTGCAGACAGTTGGAAGAGAGCAGGGAAAGGCTTTTAATTTAAAAGTTATGATTAAATCCAGACTTGTTTGTGGCACTTCAGAAGGCCAAATGAGAAAGATTCAGAAAAGTGTCATAACAAATTAATAGCTGGGCTGAAATCTTAGAAATGTCCAATAACTTTGGATAAATACCATGGAGATTTATTCCATTTTATTACAGCATTTCTATAGGCTGCCTTCTGATCCACAGGGATCCACAAGGCAGCTGGCAATAATGTATTCAAGTTAGGAGATCCGCAGCCCAGGTAATGGACTGTCAATCTGTTCGGCAGGAGGTTGCATTCCCCTCGAAGAGCCAGGTGGTCTTGGATTCAAAACTGAGCCTGGATGCCCAGGTGACAAATGAAGCCCAAAGTGCCTTTACCCAGTTTAGGACTCTGTGCCAACTGTGTCTTTATTCAGACCCAACTATGGTCACCCATGTACTGGTGACATCCAGAATGGACTATTGCTGTGAATTCTAGGTGGAGCTGCCTCTGAAGGCTGTTTGAAAACTGAAAGCAGCTGCCAGGTTACCGACTGGTGCCAGGTACCACTGCTCTTGCACCACCTTGACTGGCAGCCTGGACACTTCCGGGCATAATTCAAGGTGTTGGTGTTAACCTTGAAAAATATTAATGATTCGGGATCTAAATACTTTCAGGACCATCTCTCTCCACCTGAATCTGCCCACCCTGTGGGATCTAGGGAAGGCTCTGTTGCAGGCACTATCACCACTGGGGATACAGTTGGCAGCGACTCGTGACAAGGCCTTCTCTGTTGTGACGCAGAGTGTGTGGAATTCCCTACCACTTGCGATCAGGCCTGGCCCTCTCCTTGCTGACCTTTAGAAGAGGCGCAAAAACTTTTGTTTCAGCAAGCCTCCCACACTTTGGCTGCTTCTGCCCTGTGATTATTGTATTGGCAAGGAGGAATGTGACAACTTGTGACTCCACCAAGATACACGAAGCCCACCACCTGCCAGGTGCTCCAACTCCACTTTCATGAAAAGAGCCCTGCTGGATCAGGCCGAGGGGCCATCATGTCCAGCTTCCTACATCTCACAGTGGCCCACCAGATGCCTCTGGGGGTGCACAAGACAACAAGAGACCTGTATTCTGCTGCCACTTCCTTGCATCTTGGGTCCTTCGTAGGCTACCATACATGCTTGATGAGCTATGTGCAATGCAAAGGGTCACAACATGTACAACATGCCCTGCAGTCAAACAAGCACTCAATGTCACTTTTGTTTCCTGAGCTGGTGCCATTAGCCATACAAGCAGGATGCCAGCAAGTCTCAGCTCCAACTAGATAGTCCTTTGAATCTCACAGCAACACAGGGATGTGTGTGTTGGGTGAACTTTGGAGCATCAAAGGCCCACACTCCACACAGACCCCAAAGAACGTCGAGGATAACTTAATCTGCATTTCACCATCTTTTCAGCAGTAGGACCATATATAATTCTTTTTTAAGGAAGAGTCTGAAAACCACTGCTTTTTTTTTTAGCAAGAGAGAACAAACTATTCACTCTTCCCCCCCCCCCCCATATCAGCTTCTCAGTCAGACCTGGAGGGCTTGACTTTTACAGCTCCACAATCCACTCGATTCAGGCATGAACTGCATGTAATGAATACATGGCCAACTAAGCAGCAGAGTAATCAAAGATGGTTTTGAGTGCCCCATCAATCTCCTTCTGCAGAGAGGGGTCTCGGAGGGGAAGCCGGCAGCCTTCCATCTTCATGGGAAGGCTACTCGTTGAAGCCTGAGCACCTCACAGCTTCAATAGCAAGGAACGCTGGAACGGATTCTGCCTTCGGTAATGAACCCAACAACTTTGGCAGACAGAGGAATTTCTAAAATTCCTATAGCAGAATAGAAACCAGCAACATCTTCAACTACTCTCTGCACAACGATGGTGCATTCCTTGTAATTTCATCTATTTTTTCCCCCTTCAAGGGCAAAACAAGGACGAAATTTCTCCTGAGCCTGGTGGGACCGCACAGTGGCAATCCATTTGGTTCCTGCATATATGAAAGACCGTCTCCTTCCCAATATCCCTATCTTTCCAGTTCACGGGAAGAATTCCTCCAGGACTTCAGCTGCGTGGCACTGTGAACGCGACCGGAGCAGTCAGAAGAATGTTTTGATAGCTGCCCCATGCTTCCAAAGCTTCCTTTGCCTGCTAAAACCCACTCGAGAACAGTTCAGGGAAATTATAATATACAATCACTCTGCAATGTTTGGTGGATTAAGAGATCAAATGAATTAAAAACTTTGATTAAAAAGGTGTCCTCAATTAATTGGACAGGAGTTTGTTTTTTAAACAATAGGTTTACTACAAACACTTGCAAATCCATAAGGCATAGGGGCCATCTTGGGCAATATATTCTTCCTCCTCCTCCTCCTCCTATGCGCAGGAGAGACTGTCTCTTCCAAGATGGCTCCTGCTGCAATACACACACGCGTCATCTTAAAACAAAGGACGATTGTTTTATACATATGCAAATCTAAGCTGATTTAAACCAATTAATCCTTATACAAGTCAACTGAGATTCCTTTCACCAGGCGACAGTTCTAATTGTAAGATTCTCTTAATTAGGCTGGCAAAGGGTGAAGGAGGTGGGGGCCCAGCGAGTTGTTTTAGTTGGTGCACTAGAATAAGACACGAGAAGACCCTGGATAGAAGTGCACCGGGCAGCAGCCTTCATATTATGAGTTACAGCTTTTCAGGCACCAGCTTGAGGTTTACCTCTTCCTTTGCACTTTGAGAATTTTTAGAACACAACAAAAGTCTTGCTGGATCAGGCCAGTGGTCACTCCAGTCCAACATCCAGTCTCACATAATGACAACTGGAATTTCCTGGAAGTCCACAGGCAGAAGATAAAGGTATTCCCTTCTTCCACCACTGATCCATCATCTGTTTTCTCAGTGTTATTGGAATTGTTGTATGCTTTTTTGTGCATAATTCAACCTTGGCACTAGGGAAGGCGCATCCTGGACATCTGAGAAAACATTGCTGTTACTGGCTCTGATCCAGCGCAGAGATTAGGTGAGCACAAGCCCACGGATTCCATCGGGCCGAAGCCAGGCCTAATCTTGTACTGAACCCCAGCCAATGCTCCTTATCTTCAAGGGACCGACATCAAGGAAACATACGCCTTTGTCCCATAGGAGTGTCCACTATCAGATCATCACTTCTGAGAGTGATGATAGAAGATAAATATTGGGGAAAGGTGGTTTGATAGTTTGCCTCAGCGCTCAAGACACAGCGAAGTACGCATGAATGACACATGAAAGAACCAACAGCCTTCTCTTCAAGGAATGCCTATCTCATAATAAAGACAGTGGCCCTAGCTAGGCTTGGGAGGGTCATCTGTGGAGATGGCACAGGAGAGAGATACAGTGGCATGATCTTAAGCATCAGTCCATAACTTCTGGCTCCAAGCTGACCACAGGGGCTACAGCAGTAGCTTTGCCATCATTTCCTCATGTTGTCAGTGCTGAAGGTCTAGGGGTAGATAAAGCAGAGGACACAGGAGCATAAAGTAAAAAAAAGGGGGGAGATGGGCTCCTGTTGCAGGTTGAGGTTAAGCAAGCCACCTGCATGAGAACTCGGAACCTTGCTGATCTAGAGTGGCGGTTTTCCAACTATGGTCCTAGGCTTCTCCCATGAGAAGATCAGGAAGGGCCATAAATGTCCTCCCAAGACAGGTTGTTTCTTATTCCTGACTTTCCTTACCTAAGCAGCTGGGGGTGGGTGGGTGCACTAAACCAAACATGTAGGATATGCTTTGAGTTCACATAGGACAACAAAGATGTCAAGAAGACTTGGACAGCAGCTAGCAAGTACAGAGAGTGCATCCCTCAAACCATCTAACTCAGCACATGGGATTCATGACAGACGCTATGCATTTCCTGGTAGGAAAAAATAGAGGTGGAAAAGGGTTGGCTGGGGGTAGGATGTTTGATCAACCCCTTACAGAGACAACAGGAGAGCCGAATGGGCCAAAGCCTCCAAATTGGCCTCCCACGCAGGCTTTGCCGCGTATCGAGACAATACTGTTCCACTGCCAAAAATATATGGCTACAAGAGCTTAGCCGCTCATTAAAATTATAGAATGCACACGTAAGTGCAAGCTGTCATTTCTACTAAAAAAACAGTAACACTGCTTGGAACGTATTATATGCTGAGACGCACAGAGCAGCTACTCCAGCGATAACGGATTTCCATTCAAAGAAAAATCATTTTCACTCCCCCCTCCCGCAATAATTTTCTTGCAGATTAAACGTGGGTTCAGCAGCAACCAAAAGCAAGTTAAACATTTCCTTTCTATTAAAACATCCAAATCAGAAGATTAAAAACCTGCTTTGCATTTCGAAAGAAAGGAACTTTCAGAAATCAGCAAGGTGGCTGCTGAGCTCCTTTTAACACCAAAGAATCCTGATGTCGAGAGGTAATCAATTTAGGCAGGGAGGGGATTGCTTTAAATTTATCAGAAAGTAGAAAAAACCCACATTTTAAAAAAGCTTTTAATTATAATATCTCCCAAAGAACTCCTTCGGAAGCTGCCTTTCCTGCCAAGTCTAATGGGTTCTCCTTAAAACACAGTTTTTGCCCCAGATTTCCTAGTCAAAACTTTTGCTCTATATTCCAGCTCTAATGCATTGCTTGCCAGTTTCAGGAGTCATTTTAATTCACAACAGAGTTCTATAGATAGAAATTCTCATAACAGCTTCTGATTCCGTAGTAAATCGAACACCGAGCACCTAATCAGAGGTTTGCTGAAACAGCGAGCCATGGTTAAGGGATCAATTATTACCTGCATGTTCATGTCATTCTTTCCCCTTAAAACCAGCCACAACTTTAACCATGATTAATACACAGGCTAATCATGTTCAGCCGCCTTGAGTGCCCTCAATGTTCAGCCGCCTTGAGTGCCCTCGGGAGAAAGGCGGGCTACAAATTCCTAAAATAAATAAATAAATAATCAGTGGCTGTTACCAGGATTTGAAAACAGTGTTTGAAGCTAGATTCAAAACCCTGGTTAACATTGGTACAGTGATAACCATGGTTAAGGGAACCAGGGAAATCTTTGTAAGATCAGATAGGAGGGCATGGAAACACAAGCTTAAGAGGAAACTGAATACATGACACTGCCTTGTATCAGGGTCAAACCCTTGCTCCGTCTCGGTCTACCAGCTGCTGAAGTCCTTTACATCATTTTCACTTTGGGGACAATTCTATCTCCTAGGTCCTGCTCCTTTTTTACAAAACACAGCGCACACCCCTAATTCCATAGCAGAGGCTCAGCAGTTAAATGGATATTTCAAAAGTTTATAATTATCAAATTATTAAATATTAAAACTGTTTGTGAATAATAGCAAGGCAATTATTTATGCCCTCATCGTGTTTCATAGCATAGAGAAGCAAGGCTGAAGGAGAGAAGCTCAATAGATGTGATCCATACTTTATCCCCAGGTTTTTCAGATCATTTTTAAATTGAAGCTGAATGAATCTCGGGTCTAAATTATTGATTGTGCTTGAGATTGGGCAGTAATTTATCTGTGCCTTGACAGAGTAGAGTTCCAGAAATGCAGGCACATCAATTGATTTGCACAACGTATTATTATAATAACACTTAGCATTTATATAGCAGCCTTCATCTTCAAAGACAGTCACACACATCAATTAATGACTTTTAAGAGCCAGGGCTTCTAGAGGAAAGAAACAAGTTTGCTGCAATTTATTCCGCCCACAGTTCACTGAAGTTTCTAGTTCTCATCAATACAGGATAATTTACACAAGCCATTGCTCTCAAGCACTGACACATGGAGCAACCTGCCAAACAGCCAGGCTCCTGATAGCCAACCAAGCTCAGAGGTTGCAGCTCTTCAAGGTCTTTCCCAGCCTCATTACCTAGCATTCTTGAAACTAGATATACCTGAGAGTGAAGCTGGGAACTCCTACAGGACTCAAAAATGTCCCTAAGAGGTCCCTGGGGTCGCAAAGGTTGGCGACCGCTGGCTAAACACTCCACAAAAACACCACGACTGAGGTTACTAGATCTGGATAACCAGGCTGAGGGGGCTCAGCTTGCCATCATCCAGCCTCAGCTTGCCATCTTTAAAATGGGGGTATTGGCCAGCGATGTAGACTTGTGACTCAAGTCACATCAATGACTTGACTCAGACTTGACTCGGTGATTGTAAAAGACTCGAAAGACTCGACTCAAGACTTGGAGCCTTTTACGACAAGTCAAGTTTTATTCAGGGTTAAACCCATTTTCCCTATTAAATAGATCGGGACTCGCAACCAACGACTCAGGACTTGGGACAAAGACTTGGGACTTGCCTCAAGACTTTGAGTCAGAGATTTGATCCACATCCCTGGTATTGACTGCCTACCTTGCAGGGGTGCTGCAAGACTGAGCAAGGCATATGAAGGGGATAAGAACCTTAATTTTAGCCCTCTAAAATGTGACTGAATTGAAAACTGCCGAGACAGCCACTGCCAGACTATAACACACTAACGGGCGGCTGGGGGTGGATAGGTGCCCATGGTGCCCCAACATAGAAATGTTCAGCTGCATTGCCAACTTGTTCCAGGTCTTTTGGCACAACTCATTTACAATGCAGTTGTGTCTAGCCCAGTGTGACTTAGTTGCAGCTGGTCTTCCCCAACAGTTGAGAAGATCTTTTTGCTTGGTCCTTCCTTTGGAGAGACCGACTTGCATGCAGTTACTCATCGCTGGCAAGAATGCACGATCCGAGCCAAAGTACAAACAGAAGCAGATTGATGCAAACTAGCCTGCACGCCACTCTGCCTGAATGACTTCTGTTATCGACAACAGAGGTCAGATGGATGTACATTCCTCAAAGAAAATGTGACCTGGAGTAAAAGTTACCACCACCTAGCATTTGTACACAGCACTATACACTGAATTTTCCTGTTTTGAGACAGCACGGCCTTTAACCTGGCTGAGAACCCACATTCCTCGCAACAGAGCAGGGCATTCAAAGCTGCTTCTTTCCCCAAGCAAACTCTCACAGGGGAGACTGCCCCAATGACAGCAGCTTCAGTGGCATGGCTTTGCCAACACACACAAAACATGCACACATCCAGCCTCAGTAAAATGAGGCATCACACTGTCAGCCTCCGGTTACACAAGACAAGTACGACTCAAGTGTGAAACTAGATTTTAAAATTGCGTTCCAGTGTGGGGACATGTCTCTTCCTCCCCACCCAACGAACAGTTAAGCCTTCATTATGATTTTTTTTAATCTAGCTATAAAGCTATAGCCATTTCAATGCCTCACTTGATTTCCAACATATTATTCAGCCACTTCCCCCCATCAGATAATTAGAATTGCGAAAGAATGAGGAAATCGGCTAATGAGCAAAGCTTTTTGAAATTGTTTATTGAATTTTGCTTATACGTATTATTAAAAAGCCCCAAGAAACAAAACAGAGAATTCTCAAACAGCAGACAGGAGGTAGCCCCGCCCCAAGCACATTTGCTCTCCTTTCAACTGAGCTCCTCCTGCAGTCCCACAGAGAGGCAGGGCATCAGCACCATCTCCTCATACCGAAAAGGAGCCATTCCCCTCCCTTCTATAGCAACCTCAGACAAGTGAGGCCAGCAAGTCATGAGGGGGGAAGCTGTTGCAGCCTCTCCCGAGGGTTTTCTAACAACGGCCAGCATGGCCCACCAACCATATCTATCTATAAAGGGAAGAAAATGCTTGGAAACAGAAAGTCCTGTTCCTTTTTGTTCTGGGAAGGGGGGGGGGGGGTGTCGCTGCTGTCCAAATGCAGCTTCACTAAAATCCTGGATTTCACTACTGGTTTTTTGGGGGGTAGCTCTCGTTCCTGCTCCAAATGAGCAAAAATAAAACTGGTCAAAAGAGGAGCAGAAGTTGGAAGGACAGTGTGAACCTATTAAATCCATGGAACAGTAGAAATGGACTGCTTGGGTGTCACTTGAAAAAAAAGACAGGAAAACAGGTCAGGGAGAGGACAGGGCACTGGTCTGCTCAAAAATATCAAGAGAGGGGTGCAGGGTTGAGAGGAGGTGGGCTGCTGTCAGTTGTGAAAAAGACAAAACGTTCCACTTTCTGCTTTATACAGGGTTGTTTTAGGAGGGAGGGAGCCTCACAAAGCTGGTTGGATTTGTCCAAGGTGCAGGACCACCGCAATGATTCAGCCACGGTTTCATACCTTGGCTTGTTTGCAAACTGCGACTGGAATAAGCCAAGATTGGCTTGGTCCAAACTTCACAACTAATATTTATTTGTTCTAAAAGCCCCAATGGGAGTAGAAAATGTCCTCCTCATGTGTACGATAGGAAGGGGGAGCATATAAGGTCAAGGCTGGCAACGGTCCACTAAACCACAATGCCATGTTTGAACAGGGCCACTATCTCAAACTGAATAAGATACAGAGGAACCCAGCTCAACAAATCAGGATTTCTATACAATACGGAGCTACAGTATTCCATCATTTCATATCACTGCCCCCTTATGTATGTTGCACTGGCTCGCCCTAGTTCTAATGCAACTTGCATGTTTGGTAGGGTGCCACAACCTTGATTTGTTAGAGAGAGCAACAGCTGTACACACCTGCAGCACCACAGCTTCCATGGCTGGCACCACATTGCACATGGTGCGCACATCTGGGAACTACATCTTAGCTGTAACTTGGGTTCATAACATGGGCATCACACACTCACAAAGCAGTGAAGATGATAGCTCTTAACACCTTCCACATTTTAGGAAATGCTCTTTAGAAAAGCAAGGGCAGGTAGCGTACCTCATGAGGACAAATATGGACTTTTAAAAAGACTGTTGGGCTAAGACATGGGGGTCAGTATCAAACTTGTACTTGGCTTGGAACTGTCCACTGCCTACACAGGAGATGGAACAATATTTATCCCAATGCATTTTGAATGTGGCTCTTCACCAGGGATGGAAAATATGACTGACTTATACATGGAGGTAATTGACCCGATTATCAAGGGTCCATAAACACACTTGCCAGTTCACCCCAGCAAGCACCTCTTTTACATGGATGAGCACAGCACATGGGAAGAGTTCCTGCATTTTTGCTGAGCCTGGAGAAGGACGAGGGCAGTTCTTGATGGTATGGGGAGCCCAAGGTACATTCTGAAAGCCATCAGAATTCTTGCTTATTTCTGAATATCAGAGAGGCTGCGCACATGTATGACTCCCGCTCGTCTTCCAAGCTAAAGGTTGAGGACAGAGGATCTCTTACTCAGTCGCCCTAGTCTCAAAGATGTGATGTCATACAAGACCCTGCCCCCTCTCCTCTAAGAGGGGAGAGAAGGACTGTAGTGAACCAAAGGCTCTGGCCGACTACCACAGATCCCAGCTGAATATGCTTTCCACCCTAGTTCCCCACCCATTACTTCTTTATGGTCTCAGTTCGGTGGAAATATTGCAAATGTTCATACCCCCCAAAAGTGTGTCCATGGCTGGGCTTGCCTGACCCAGGGAGCAACCTGCTTGGCGGGCACTGGGCCAGGCACAGGCTGAGAGAGGCTGGAGGAGACAAAGAGCAGCAAGGGGTGGCACATAGTTGCAGGAGCCTCCCAGTCTTCCCAGAGGGGAGGCTTAGGACCCAGAGGGCAACCAGGCCAGGTGGCTGGAACAAGGAAGGAGGGAGAGACCAGTCAGGGGAATATAAGAAGAGGACCAGAGATGAGAAAGGGCTGGAGGAAAGCCTCCAGATCCCGGGAGGCTGGAGAAGGTCCTGAGGCTGAGGAGGAGTAGGGTGCTGCAACCCCCCTTCTCTGCTGTAGCTCTAAGGCCCAGGGAGGAAGAGGGAGACAGCCTGGAGGAGACAAGCCAGGTAGGCGTGGCCCTGGAGGCCCTGCTTAGGCTACTGCCCCTATACAGGTGGGACCCCAGCGATAGGCAGGAGCCTCTCTCTCTCTCTCTCTCTCTCTCACACACACACCCAGGGGGTCCTGACAAAGTGATATCATGCCAAGTCTGTACCTGCTTTGTGGAGACACTGGTTTCACAGAACACACACACACAAGAGGAACTGGGATTAGAAGAGGGTGAACAAACTGCTCTTGAAAGACACAGGGACATGCTGCACCAAGATCGGTCAGAGAAGACATGCCCCGTGACTTGATGCGGGAGGGCCAATGCGCTGCCAGCTTCTCAGGGCCATTCGTTATCTCATAATGACTTTCAAAACTGGCTTGGAGGAAAAGAGCTCTTCATTTATGCTACCCCCATTTTAATACTGCATTACTGAAGAAAATTGTTTTCTTTCTAATATCGATACCCAAGGCGAACGCTCACAGCTTATTAGCTGAATGAATCTTGTTCATACGGCATTTTAAACCCTCCAGCTAACCAGTTCCTTTTGGTGCAAGCAAGAATGATCGGGCCGTTATCACGCACAATGCAAGCCAAGAATTCCCAGCCTCTCCTCCCAATTTTGCTACCATTTCCCATGTGATGCTGGCTAATTACGAGTTCCAAACACAGTAGGAAGTGGGCAACTCCCAAACTCAGATCAGGACCTCACTGTAGCAGTTGCAGCAAAAGACAAAGACAACAACGTGAGGGGAAGCAAGAGCAGAGGTAGCAGGAGTGCAAGATTTCCAGAGTGACCGTCTACAAGACCAAAATGACCAAACTTTTGTGCAGTATGTACACAGGTGAAAGTCAGGATGGAAAATATCTGGAGAGTGACCATCGCCTAGTCTCAAACCCTTCAGCTCGCAGTACTTGACACACATATTTCCAGGTTTCAGACACAAGTGTTACACATACTCAGGCAACCTGGGAATTTCTCTGCCCAAGCCAAGAGGATGAGGGTGCTGCCGATTTTAAATCGCAGTCCACAGTGAGAACTTGGCAGGGAACAGAGTAGAATATCTCTGTCCTGTCCTCCCCACATAAAATCATTCACCTCTCCATCGCTCCAACTATCATAGCTCCATCACGTCCCTCCTTTCACTGGCTTCTAGTCTGCTCCTGAACCTGGTGCAGCAGAAACAGGCTCGTGTACTCTAATCCAATTCTTAAACCACTACATATTTTAACAGGTTACTATCTAGACTGCGACCAGTTACCTCACGCTGTGCAAGGCAACATGCACATAGATTCAAGCATCAATTCAAGCATCCAGCATCCAAGCCTGGGCTAGCAAGGTTTCTAAAGAACTGGGCTGAATTTCCCCGGACTTCATTTTAAGTCTTAATTTATGCCACAGTTTACACTGGGAAGCGAGGTTTCTAAACCTTTCGCTGGTGAAGGTCCAAGTTGAAAATCCCCACACAGCCATGAAGCCCTTAGAATCAGTACAATATCAGTCCAATCTGCCACATCAAGCCATTGCACCTGCTGCTGTTGACTCCTTAGAGAGGAAGCATAGAAGGAAAGTGTAACACTACTTCTCCTCCTCCTCAAGTCAGAATTGTACAAATGGAGGGAAGCGAGAATGACTCAGCCCAAACTCCGCAGAGAACGAGGCTCAGTTAAGACTTGTGCTAGATGAGTGCAGTGCAACCGACAACCTCCTGTTTTTGCAACCTGCCTGGGGAACTACAGACACAGCACGAGCTAGTCAGCCACGAGCTGCAAAAGCCTGATGTAACCGCATGATCCAAAGCAGGGAATTACCACCTCTTCCCTCATGTATCACATAGCAAACATCACCCCCTTTTTTACAGAAAGCTCTGTTTTCACAAACAAGGCATGGCTCCTGGGTGTCTTGACTTTCCTGGGCGAGGGCCTGCCCTGTCACCGGTCAAGGCAAGAACTGCTGCAGCTCTCCCCTTTTGAAACATGCTGACAGCTTCCAGACAGCACTAGGCATAAATGCTATTTCTATGCTTTCTGTTATTTATTTCATTTGCCTTCCTACTCAATTATTTGATGTGGGGTGGATGGGGCTTAGAGATAATCTGCTTTATTTTTACAAGGAAGCTTTTAATGCTGCCAGGTTACCAGGAATGGGAAGAAAAACACTTTTAAAAGGTTCCATCGAAAAATGCACATACGAGTCCTTAAAGGAAGGAGGGGGGTGTTCAAGCCATGAGCAACGGATTTTTTGCATAATGGTAAAACAAAACATATTGCATCCTAAAGGTGCCTCCTTCTTGCAGAAGAAGCCACTAGAAGCTCTTTGTAGTTACTAGTTGAATTTTGGAAGTCTGATGGAAAGAACTTGCTAAGAGCTGGGGGAAGGAGTAAACACACAAAGCTCTTAGCCTGTTGAGCATGAGAGCAGTGACCCAACTCCAAGGAAAGCAGCATCTGGAAAGAGAGCAGGGAAAACGTGAACATTCAGGAGAGAACTTCAAAGCCTTGAATTTGCTTCTGAGGTTAACTAGCAATGCTCAGCCTTTTGTGGGGGTCACACTCATGCAGTCAAACAAGTTCTTGCAGAACTGAAAGCTCCTTTTAAAGTATCGCTTGCCTCTGCAAAGCATCTGAAACACTTTAAGAGGAGACTCCTTTGGAGCATAGGCTCAAGAGCAAACTTCTCTCATTTATAAGCAAAATAGCTTTTTTAACCTTTAACATTGGTAAGATCATTCTGGACTTGGAGAAGCATGACTGACGCTTTGCTTGTGACACCATATGGCTTGTAAGAACTTAAAAAATCTCACACGCTTCATAAGGGCACTCACTTCCAATCTTTAGAAAAGGATTCTTCTAGTGCACAAAAGCAGAACCCCCTTCTTGCACACCAGCAGGCCTGTACCACCAGCTACCAGATGCTGAGGCAAGCCCGTCCCCCCCCCCAATATCAACAGGGCTTGGCGTGCCCAACTCTGGCAGGTTTATAACGTAGTTCAGCAAATCTCACCTATTTCAATTTACTTGTAAAGTGCTTGGATTTCAGATCAACGGATTGCAGACCAACAACTCAGGCCTAGTGCTGTCAGCGAAGAACAACTGGCTGCTAGCCAATTAAAACACAGAATGGCTCAAACCATGGGTTTGGGTACAGGGAATCCAGTTTCAAATGCACTGAGCAATGAAGCTTACCAGGGACCACTGCAGGCATAACATAACCTGGAGGTATTGGCTGGGATCTGGCCATGGTGCTGAAGGGTAGACTAAACAATGACCTTGCTTGCTGCTGCTGCTCCTCTAGCTGGGACTGAGCCCCCCCCCCTTCTCATCGAGGCTAGCCCTGTGAGCAGAAGGGTGAAGAGGAACAGACAGCAAGGCCAGAAAATGTACATCGTCCATTGTCTGCATGATTTGCTATTTTTTTTCTGATTTTATGCAAGCTGCCCTGGAAGCACTGCTGGTTAAGAAGCATAAGAACATAAGAGCCTTGCTGGATCAGGCCAAAGGCCCATCTAGTCCAGCTTCCTGTATCACACAGTGGCCCCACCAGATGCCTCAGGGAGTACACAGCCAACAAGATAACCTGTTTCCTGTTGTCACTCCCTTGCACGCAGAGTAAAAATGTTTAATAAGAGGAATGAAAAAATAGTGTGTGCTCTGAAACTGAGTTTTGGACCGTCTGCAGGTTAATTTGGCACAAGCGAGGGAAGGGTTGGCTCACTCCTGATCTCTTTACTCTGAGTAAAGTGTTCTGACAGCATTACATCCTTGGATCATTCACCTACCTCACAGTGTTATTGCCTATTGTTCTCACATGTGCTGCACTAAGTCTCTTTGAGGGAGGGTTAATAATATCATGTGACCAATAAATGAGGCAGGACTGACATGGGAGTTTGAGACCTTTTTCCTCGTTGTCACTGTGGATCTTCTCTATAGTGCTTTTCGGGTGCTTTAATATTAAAAAAATAAGTAAGACATCAAACCAGCATGCAGCCACTATGAAGGTGGCACATTCCATGCTAGGAGTAATTAGGAAAGGGATGCAAAAATAAAACTGCTAATACTATATTGCCATTACATGGATCTATGGTATGGCCACAGTGAAATAGTGTATTCCATTCCGGACGCCACATCTCAAGGAGGATATTGTTGAGCTGGAAAAGGTGCAAGAGAGGGCAACAAAAATGATCAGTGGGCTGCAACAGCTTCCTTATAAAGAAAGCTTACACTAGAACATCTGGTTTGCCACTGTGGGAAAAACAAGATGGTGGATTGGATGGACCAGTCCTTTTGTATGATCCAAGCAGCCAAGCTCTTCTGATGCTCAGCTCAATCCAACAGTTTTTCCAAGACTCCTTCTCAATTCCACATATTAAATATGCAAAGATATTCTACTACTAACTACTAGTGGGGGCACGTCTGACTTGCTAGTACCAAACCCAAAATTGTCATTAGTGGCTGCAATGAGCAAAAAAGGTTCCGCAGACAAAGGCAGCTCCAAGAGGACCCAAATCCATTTCAGCCTTCATTTAGCAGCTTCAGCTGTGTGCAATTAAAACTTCAGTATTAAATGTTAGAGAATAAAATAATGAGGCACTTAAAAAATAATCTGTGCTCCATTGGGCCATGCTCAGCACAGATTTCATCAGATCATTTGTATGACAAAAATAGATTCCTATCAAAGTCACAGCCGTTGTCCTACGCTAACTGACTGCCTTGAGTGTCAACACCTTCTCAAAAAGAAATGCTGCAGCTCTTGGCATCAATTATTCTGTGATCCTTCTTTGAGCACAAAGGTGTTGATGGTGCCATGATTCTTATGCCATCCTAAGCACTCTTACCTGGAAGTTAACTCTCCTATGTCAGTGGAATTTGTAGGTGGGCTCCAAGCTATTTAAACTTTAAATTTCACCTCCACCAGCTTCCTCTCTTCAACAGAAGCTGCAAACTCCGTTCCTTTCAGATTTAACTTACCTCTTCTCTAGAGACGGTCCTTAACGCATGCTAAGAAAGTTGCTGCTATCTCAGACTACCTTGGAAGTAAGGGGGTAGAGGGGGGGGGCAAACTGATACACTGTCCTCCATAAGAAGGTTGACTGTGTAGAGGTTGTTACCCTGAATCCCAGGACTGTCCATGCTGATCAACATACATTACTTTTCCCCAGGATGTCCTGATCTAGCTGCTCTACCTTCCAGCAACAACAAATTCTAATGCCATAATTAATGGAGGGGCAAGAGTGAGTAGAGTGAGTGAATGAGTGACGTGAGAAAGAGTGTGGCCTTTACACACCAACAAGCAGTAAAACATAAATGAACTCACCCAACACAACCTAGCCAATTAAATAAAGTGTCAGTACTGCAATCAAACAAAAAAAAATATGACATCAATAAGTATGGAGACATAAATGAAATCAACATTCTTCAGAACAGCTTAATTTTTAAAAGAAAACAAGACCACAATTTGTTGAAATTAAATCTGCAAGGGAGGGCAACTGTGAATCACACAAGATGTGCTTTCAAGTATTTCCCTGCCAAATAGAGCCCTGAACTGTTCTCAGTTAAAACCACTAATACACGACTCCGACAAGGAAAAGGTATTAAGAATATGCAAGCTTACAACTTGTGTAAACATAAAAAAGTTAGTTTATAAGTGCTCTAAACACATGACTAGAAAACGAAACAATGCACTATATAAAAACATGCACACCATTAAACATCAAAGAAAAACAATGAGAACTTCATTTTTAAAACTGAAATGAATTTTAATACAGAAAATGAAGCTAATATTTTACAACATTTACAGGTAAAACAGAGTACTTATATTTAGGGAAGTCAAAGAATGTTACAATTTAAGAAGGTGAAATGTTACAAGCTTGCACATCAAATCAAAAAATGAAAATTAAATTAAAAATGAAATGGTTACCAAGATAATGCAGGTCAAGGGATCAAAGGTGAAGGGTCACACATTATTAAAAAGAAATCCAAAATGGCGGCTGCATCAAGATCTCTGCAAAACAAAGGAGCTACAGTAAGTAAAAACTAATACCTTGAACAAATTCACATTTACTGAACACAAATGTAACACAATGCAAACAGTTATGAGACATCAGTATTTATAGTCCCTTTCAACTCAGTATCAAAACCTATTCCTGCTAACTGAAGGGGGGGAGCATTGATGTGAACAAGTAAAAAAAATTCCCTTACAAAAAAAAAATTAAAGGCCTCAGCAGTTGATTTTTGAAGCTACTTAAAAAAACTTAAAATCCTGAAGAATGCCACAAGGAACCCCAACATGTGACCCAAACACTTAAAAAAGTTAAATGAAGTTAAGACTGATTGTAGTCACACTGACAGGTTAAACACAGCCTAAAACCTGTTATTTGGAAACACGCTGTCAACTCCACTGCACAAAAAGGCGCCATTTCCTTTTTAAAAAGGAGTCCAATCTCAACCCAGTTGACCCTAACATCTCGACATCAAAAGGCCTCTACTGATCAGGCTGCCCTCTATTTCACAAGCATTATAAATGTTGGCACAGAGATTATAAATTAGCATTTAAGTACCAGTTTAACTCGACAATAAAAAAGGGCCTTCGAATCTATGGCTACCACTAAAAGGAATCTAAGGGACTGAAATTCTGCTACATGAAGTGAAATGTCTTTGGTAAACATTCTTACGCATCTCATAGGAATACCCAAATTCTGAAATGCAGAGCGTGATGAACACCCCCAACTTCCCTAGGGTTTTTTTCCCACAAAAATAAAGTTGTAAGGAGTTTTGCAGGTGTTATACCAAACAAGAGGAGAAACAGATTTCAGCTAGCCAAAATACAGCAGGTTCAGGATCATCTTATGAAACCCACTCCTGAAAGCAGTACAGATTCACCACAACTGAAAAAGCAACATCCTGAAGTTCTGAGGATGTTTGGCCATGCAGCTGCTGGCCCTTTCCAATTCCCTTTGCCTCACTATTTCCCCATTTTATCATCAAAGGCATCATTAGACGTTCGATATTTTGCGTGGTGGTCCTCTTGGTACTGTACACTCAAAAGTGGGATACACTAACTATGAGTCCAAGACAATGCTGAAGAGACCAAGGGCAAAACTCAGCAATTAGCTCAATGAGGCTTTTCACCAACAAATGCTCTCGCCTTGCTTGCTACGAGCCCCACCCCCCCATCTCCTGAGTTCAAGAGCTGCTGAATGTTCCTGCAATTGAGCTGCACCTTGGAGAAGAGCAGAGTGTCTCTGAAACAACACAGTATTGACAAGAACTCACCCTCTTCCAGGGCTTGGCACAAGAGAGAGGGCAGAGGCTGAAGCTCAACGTGACCTCAGAACAAGATTCACCACCCAACAGACACACACACCCTTCAAGTTGGAAACAACCAAGATTGAGCCAACTGCCGATGTCAGTCACTATGAAGGCGAGCCAAATGCGGTGGACTTCTGGTCTTCGGTATCTACATTCGGTATCACACATTTCCATACTAGTCCATACTCTCCCTAACTGTCCTCAGCACTAGAATTGCAGACTCGTTTCTTGCAGACAAACTTCAATTTCTGACTATGTGTGCCCCTACCACACAAGCAGATATACTGAAAACGGAAGTAAATGGACAGACACCAACTTTTTCAAAAGACTTTGGCACATGTCATTTCCAAAATACACATGTCAAGTTTCCAGATGAAAGCCCAACTGCAGACCTATCGTTGCCCAATTGTCAAATCATATCCGGGGGGGGGGGGGAGAGGGAGAGAGAGCACACCCAGTCCTGCACACTCCTCCTCACTCCCTCTAACGAGAGCATTTTACAGTTTTGGAGCAAACAATGGCTCGTGTTTTGACTGCACAAATATTTACACTAAGCACAGTTAGCCCAAACCACCGCATGCAGACCTGCTTCTAACCATGGTTCCAAACTGTGGTTTAGCACTAACTATGGTTATTGAAAATAGTACAGATGCCACGCCAATTTATAATTATGGTCCTAACGGTACAACGGGGGTGCCTGTACAAGAGCCAAAAGGTGAGTAAAACTTGAGGTGCTTGCTTCCCAGTAATTGCTAGGTCCTCAGGCGGAGCTGTATTTGTGCTGGGCCTGCAACCTAAGCTGAGATTTTAAAGCTTTTTGTTGCTTCCGCTAGTCTCCATCATCCTAGTCACCCCCTCAAGTAGTTAACATTCGATACTTCTGATGAAAAAATAAGCAGCCAAATTGAAAAATACATCCTGGAAGAAGATCCTTCCAGCTTGCAGCTTGCAGCATCCATCCATCTCTCTCTCTCTCTCTCTCTCTCTCTCTAGCAGAGTCAACCAAACCTGTCCCTTAACGTAGGCATTATGAAAATGTGCCGCTTCTAAGCATTGAAAACCAATGTGTCAGTTCCTTGAGACTACCTGTATACAAGATATTGTGCCCCACCCTCCCCTCCCCGCAATGGCCACGAACACCCACGTAAAGCCTCTATTCATTTCGCTTGGAATTCTCATCTCATATTGCATCTGTCATATGTATTCACTGCTGGGAGGCATGCAAGCCATTTTAAACGTTACCAAAAGAATCAATATCCCATCACAATGTCAGTATGAGGCACACAGTTCTTCAGAGGCAGTATTATTTGTATTGTTCTAGTCTTTGAAGAGAAAAAGCTAAGAAACCAGACAAGTTGTACAAGCAAAAAGTCAGATTTATCTCTGTAAACATCTCCGGTGTGTGGGGGCTGGTGGTGGAGACAATTAAACACTTCAGATGCAGCAGTTTGATTAAGCTGGAACAACCCTCCAGTAACCCCAAGTCTGTTGCCTTCCATGCAAGAGCCCTAGCAACACTGAGTTGACTAGAGGCATCCCAACCATTCTGGTAGGGTGTCTGGGCTACATTTCAGCAATAAATTGCTTCGATCCAACGCAATCAGGTTCCTTGGAAAGAAGACAGCAACTCAGACCTAAGACTTAGAAGGGTTGATCTATGTAACTACAGACTTGAATTTCTGAGTCATTACAAGTTAGATATTGCATTATAAACTAAAGAGCTGCCACAGCCAGAAATGGAGACTGGATAAGCCATCAATAAAACTCCTATAAAACAGAAACAAATGCTGCTTTGAAACAGCTTAAAATACTGAATTCACATCTAAATCCTGTCAGCTGACACAAAGGAGCAGGCATCTTGAAATTACAGTACCTACTTAAAGAAAAGTGGTAGCACATGTTACATCCCCCCTCCATTTGTGAAAATTCTGAACAAGTATCATTACAGCTTTATTGGGAACTCTCATGATACACCAAAAAATTAGATTAATACAGAAGAAGAGAACTACTCTCACTGTAGGCCGATTAGATATTATCGTGAGATATACCGTAACTCTTAAGTTATGGAATCCTCACCATTCTGCCTCTATCAGCCTGTTTCATACGCACAGTTACTGTGTCCACTGCCGAAAGGAAAAGGAGCAGGAGTAAGATCGAAAAAGTGGAAATAGTAATCTATGGGGTTGTGTTTTCTATAAATTTTTAAGTGAACAACATATTAAATGAGCATGCTCTTTAAGCATGAGTTACCAATTTCAAAATTAATATAGTTGAGTTACAATTGCAAGATTCAAACTTTAAGAGGTTACAGGAATGTAAGATAACTTCAAAGGCGCAAATTAACATTACTGGGCTCAGAAGCTACAATGCCAAATGTTCATTCCATTTTCCCCAAATATTACATGAGTTATCATGCAATGACCCATGCAATGACCAGTCGAGAGCAATGGACATATAACAGGCATGGAGATTAGCCTCTAGCAGATTTGGACTACCGAGGATGCCATCAGCCCCATCTAAGTCTCCTACGCACAGGTTTAGCCAACTGCTAGTTCTCTCCCTTAGTTCTCCATCTATAGACTGAGAACAGTAGCGACTCTATGAACAAACATTTCTTAAAACTAAAGAAAATTTAACTTGCAGAGTGCCGTGCAAATGATTCATTGTAGTATCTTAAGCAGGCCGGGCGGGGGAGGCTGTTGCTTATTATCACCCAGCTAACTCCATTTGTGTATTGTTACCCAATATTTAGGTTTGATGAGCAAGCACTGAAAACGTTCTCCCCAGAATATGCTCCCTCCCCACCCCTCCAGAAGGTTCCCTTCATTGTATCAACATTTCCGCAACTTTACATCCCTGGGTGAAGACAGGTAAATTCTTAACGTGTTTGGCAAGGAGACTGAATCCTTAGTTGGCAATTATTTACATTTTGAAGTTATTAGAAATTCCCCATAATTCTATTCCTCCTCTAATACACAAACATCTCAAAACAAGCTACAAAACCAGCAGAAAAATGCCAACACTGGCAGAGATGCAGTAATTTGTTTAATTTTCCTTCAGTGTTAATTGCTGCTTCTGCCCTGTAGATAAGCAGAAGGAGCGACTGTCGCTGCATCACAAATACCCAGCCTCTGAAAAACAGAGCACTCAAAGCAACACTCTGCGATGTGCATTGCAGGTTCCTGGTACTTTACAATATTTTACAAGGAACTATTTTCCAAACGTCAATTTAAAAATCTTTGTGCAAAGGGATAGAATAGAAAAAGGCAGATGAACGAGTTCACTTATCAAACGAATTTGGAATGAAGAATATTACATTTTCTAAGTTGTCACAACGCAGCCTTTTCAATCTTGCGGTCTATGCTTCCAAGGGGGACAATTTCACATAGAAAACAAAAGCAACATGAGAAGAAAGTGAGAGAGAAACAAAACTGCACAAATAAAAGGGACCCCGTCAAAAGAAAACACTAAAGAATTGATTTCCGCAAAGAAAAAACAAATGCTCTAAATATATCCCAACTATAGAAAACCGTACACAAAAGGAAGTGGCCACTGACAGAGGAGAGGAAAGCGGGAGGAGGAAGCAAGAACGCTCCCTGTTTACAGCCACCTGCTAGAAGCAGCACCTAGAGAAATCACAAAACCAACAACATGGTCACAGGTCAGAGAGCTGCCCAAGGCAAATCAGGACAGAAGCCTCCTGGGCACCCAATAATGTCTTATTACAGTCGTGATCGGAAAGCTGGCTTCCCTGAAGCCGAATAATGCTACCCACATATTTAAAAGCATTAAGTGGGCTGACACGGCTAGAATTAATCCCTCCAGGAACAGGCTGCTGAAAAGGTATAAACCCCCTTGCAAATCAGTTATCAACCCACCCACCCCAGTTTTTCAACTTGTAATCACCTACGGATCACATTCACTACTTAACACAAAAGCATAAATTAAAGGGGGAAGGGGCCACCCCCTTAAATACTAGGCAGCTCATGTGAGCCAAGTTCGGGGTTCTATGAAAGGGCAGCAAACTGTCAATTATTTTGGGTTTTTCCACCAGGGAGGAAGGGACTATATCATTGAACTGGTCTCTGACCGTGACATGTGTATAGTACAGCAATTAGAGCACATTAAGAGAGTAAAGACAACTCCTGCTTTTGAGGATGGGTCACATTTGTAGCTGAAAACTGTAGCTGCTGGTTCTTGACTTCCTCCTGGGACAATTTTTCAAAAGGTATGGCATCCAAAGGACAAAGCTGTCAACCTCCACCATTGGGAACCCGCATGGTAAAACTGGTGTGGTGGGGAGAGAAGAAGAAAAGACCTCAAGGAGTCTCTGCAGGACCAACATAGAAGAACACTCAATCTGCAAAGCAAGTTTGGAGAAAGAGTGCCAAGAGAAAATGAACTGCAGGAAATAAAGACTTAAGCAGATAGGTTAAAGCAGCTTGAGCAAGGAAAAGCCCCTTGGGAAATGGAAGAGATTCAGCCATCGAAACACCTGAAAGCTACATTCCACCTTTCAAAGAGCAGCTTATTACTGTCACAGCTAGCAGGCCCTCAAAAGGCCCTCCCTCCATTCGACAACTGGACAATCAGTTGTCTGTATTAACCACAGAGTCACCCCAATTGTTTTAGTCCATAAACGAGCCTCAATATATCATCTTTCTACAACTGGACCCACATGCTTCAAGCAGGCAGAATGATAGGATCCTGTACTGTTAATTTCAACCTGGTTCCGTGGCCTGCCAGCCTGCTTAGGAGGAAGCAGGTAAAGTAGGTGGATGGGCTTCAACACAGCAGCTGGGCTGTATTGTGGCAAACACAATGGTATCGTAAAACTTCATATGGACACAATAAATGGCACTGCAAGAAAATTGTAGCCAGCGATGATTAAGAGGACGACACAAAGCACATCAATGCCATGTGACAACAGGCACAGGAGGAGAAGTACCAGAGGCCTGGTACTAGTGGGGGGGGGGGGGAGAGTCAGGACTGAGCCGCTCCAAAGCAAGCAGAGGACAAGAGTATCTTCTTATATCTTAATAGACTGCCCAAGAACAGAGGAACATCTCCCAACTGTTCATGTTCTAAGAACCTAATATTTAATCTATACTGCCGGTCAACATAAAGCTTCCAAGGAAGGACCCTTGAAATAAAAAGTGTAATTTAATAAAATTTCAAGCACCAGGGGAGCAGTTACCAGGGGAAAAACAACACCTGAAGTTAGCTGTACAGTACAGCTGCGCTAGAGCTGGTACAGCCTAGCGGCTAAGAGAGATGAGATGCAAAACAGGATTTTCTTGCTTCAAATCTCGCCTCTGCCATAAACTCACTAGACTAGGTGGTCATGAGCAAGCCTCCACGCCTCAGCCTTCCCTGGCTGCAAGATGGGGAGAATACTACACACTTACCTTCCAGGATTTTCCAGGTTTCCACTAGGAAAATTATATGTGAACCAAATTATACAATATGCTGGAATACATGCCCCCCCCCAAAAAAAAATTGACACCAGGAAAGCTCCTCTGGGGAGGACATGCTGAAGAAAAGGTGTAATGACAAAGGGATCCTCCCTCTAGTCACCACCTGCCTCAATGGCAGAAAGTCAGAGCTGAGCATCTCCGATAACCTCACGCTCCTTTAAGACTTTATTGGCAACGGCCAACACTAGATTTGGAAGGCAATGGCCCTTCCGAAAGTCCTGTCCAGAAGAGACAGGCGACCCATGCAGTGTTTAAAAACTGGCGTGGTAATGTGCCTTCTAGCTGATCCCAGTTAAAGAGCTTCAAGTTATTATTATTAATTATTAACACTATTTATATACCGCTTTTCAACAAAAAGTTCACAAAGTGGTTTACAGACAAAATCAAATGATTAAATGGCTCCCTGTCCCAAAAGGGCTCACAATTTAAAGAAGATGCAGAACACCAGCAACAGCCACCAGAAAGACACTGTGCTGGGGTGAAAGGGGGGTAGTTACTCTCCCCTTGCTAAATATAAGAGGAGCACCAACTGAAAAAGTGCCTCTTGCCCCGTTAGCAGGGGCTGCGCTAACTGACGCTTCCAAGACATCTACCACAGCAGTCCTGCCAACAAAACACCGGGACACACTTTCAAGCATGGCAAGATAAATGGTCCACCACTCTGAAGCAGGCAAGCGAACCAACTCTCTCTCTCTCCTGACCACCTTGTTAACAAAGATACTTTCTAGTTAAGGAGGGGAGCTCTATAAACCACAGATACTATGGCCATTTAAAAAAAAGATGACTGACAGTTTTTCTGGAGGACTTCGTACTGTTAAAAATTGTTTTGTCAATTTATTCAGAATGTAAATATGCAATTTACATTTTGTTAATATGGGTGAACACAACCGTATCCCAGACAATGGTCAATGGAAGGGGCTGGCAGAAAAGTCTGACCAAACAACCATTCCTCTGGAGATTGATCCCTTTTCTAAATTAAATCAGTGGAAAGCAAATATTTCCATGCATTTTCAATCTTCAGAAGTATTTTCAGCAGCTGCAATAATGCAACCAAGGCAGGCAGGCAAAACAATTCCAAGAACATACGCATGTCCCTGGTACAATTTCTGCAGCTCAGAAGACCTTGGTACTGCAGGACAAGTGCACAAGCTGCTGAAACACACGAGGTTTCATATTTCTGCATCAACAAGGATTCTAAGCAACGTATCAGAAGGGCACAGCTGAGAAACCACATGGCATAAGGTGGTCTGAGTCTCATATCTCCATCCCTACAGTGCAATCATCCATGTTAGAGGGGAATGGATAGACATGACAACACGCAAGTTCTCTCTACGCTTCCACCCAGTTATGCCTGAACAACTCCACTGCCACAAAGAGGAGGAGGGCTGGAACACACAACACCGCAGATGCGCACACCATCAGACGGGGTCACACTCAGCCACTGTATAGGTTCTCTACTCTGGTGCTGTCACAAGAACTTCCTGGGACAGAAAAACACCAACCAGCTCAAAGCCACAATCGCAAAGCAGACATACTGTACATATACTGCAATTTATTACACTTCTGTGAGTGTGCTTAGGCCCATCCAGGAAAAGTGTTCCCATCTTTCACTCTGTACATATACATGTATGAAAAATCTTTCCCTTCCGAGTCCAGGCAACTTCAAGTCTCAAAATACTCTTCCATTTTCTTCCCCACAAGGAGCAAATTATGACAGCCTACCACAGTAGTCAAGACAGGAAAAATTTACAGGCCCCACAGGCTAAGCTGAACAGTTACCTCATCTACTTTTTGTAAACCCAATGTATTAATTTGGGTTTAAGTACAATGGCTCTTAAATTACTTTTCCAGAAGAGTCCATTAAGATCTACTAATCATTTTGTAATGCTCTTTCTGCTTCTGATCTGAAAGGGCCCAGAACTGCCACGTTCCCAAGCAGGCTAGGTTTTCTTGCTCACCTCCAGTCAAGGCTGCAGCCGATGACAGAACGGCAGGGGGTACCTGCCAGCTTCTGCTCACAACCTCAGCTGCTCCCACTTCCTGGATTCGAAGAGGAGAATGGAACAAAAGAGCAAGAGGAGAGGAGGGCCAGAGTTCTGGAGACACTCTAGCCCACCATCCTCCTCTCTTCCACTCCATTCATGCTCTTCCTTTTCACATCCAGGGACCAGGAGGAGCTGAGTCCATGGCACAGGCAGTGGTGCTTGGCACAGTAAGATGCCAGACAAGGTGGGACTGGGACATCTGACCCGTCGCCTCAGGCACGGGGAGAATTTAAGGCATCTCCATGCTGGGGCTTTTCATCTCTCCAGCAGCAAAACCACTTGGCACTGAAATACAGAGGAGCTGAAAGGTCTATGTATAAGCATTTTTCATGGTTCCCAACAAGAATATAATTTAGTCTCAAACTTCTCATTTGTAATAATTAGACAGTGCACATTACAACTATATTAACTCATTCAACGGCTTTTAAATATTTAAAAGAACACTTGCATTCAAAGATCTGTAAAAACGTGATTGATTTTAGTGCATTAGATAAGAGCAACTAGTTGTAAAGGCCCATGGCTAAAACACTAGAAACAATAAAGACTGATTGATCAGCAGAACCACAAAAACGTTATTTTTCCCAAACAGTAGACAGGCTTGCTTTGTTCCCCTTCTTTGGAAGCCTCACAGTCAGTAGCATTTGCGTTTGTTTAAATATCAACCAGAACTATCACCTTTCAATTGTGTGGAATTACTGAGCCTACTCGGAGCTTTTGCTAGTTCTGTAAACATGAGTGGAAACATACAGCAGGGCAACATTAACGGCAAATTCTGTGCTGTGTAAATTTAACACGGCACAGAGGAATTTCAATTCTGCCTCAAGGTTCTTTTAAAGACAAAACACACAGCTAAATGCAATATGGAATAGCCCAAACAAAGCAGGGCAAGGTCTGCTTGGTGTGGTGGGCAGAGTGTTGTTCAGAAAAAGGAGACAAGAGTTCAAGTCTCCTGGCTCCACTATGACACTTGTTGAGCAAGTCATTGTTCCTCAGCAGAATTGGACGAATGAGATAAGCACCGCAGAATTCTAAGTGCATGTTGCAAGACACACACAACACACTATTATTCTGGACAAACACACAACATATACTTATACACCAATGCCAAGATCACAGCAATATTCACAAGCATGACAGACTATCTTTCCTGCAACATCAAGTGATGAACAGAAGGAAGTCTCCATTGCCTCAAAAGAAGAAAAGTCTTTCTATGAAGTCCGTACATACGTTCAGCTGCCAGACATCAAAATGCAGCGTAATGATGTACGCACATAACATAAGAAGAGCCTTGCTGGATCAGGCCAAAGGCCCATCTAGTCCAGCTTCCTGTATCTCACAGTGGCCCCACCAGATGCCTCAGGGAGCATACAGCTAACAAGATAACCTGTTTCCTGTTGTCACTCCCTTGCACCTGGCACAGAGAAAACCTACATCTAAAGCCAGGAGGTTGCTTATGGCTTGTAACCTGTGATGGTCTTTTCCTCCATGAATCTTTTCCCCCACATGGCTGAGCAAAGCTCTCTGGTTCCCTTGCATACACACGTGTCTTTCCTGGATAACTTTCTACCAATGCTGTTGGTTTGCTCTTGGCGAAGTGGATAAAAAGGTTACGGGGGGGGGGGGAATCCTAAGATTTTAAAGATTGGAAAAAATGGACGAGTCAGTATCTCTCAGCCTAACCAATGGATAAAATTGGAGGAAGAGACAGATAATTTGTCAACTGCCCTGAGCTACTTCAAGGATGGGAGGGACTGAACTATAAGGAATCAAACAAGTATGGATTCAAATTGATGTTTTAAAAAATCTGCTGACGCCTTAAAAAATAACCGGATATATGAAATCTGAATACAAACAATCCTATATATTTTCTTAAAACTCTCTCCAATAAGCCTGCTTCTTTATGTTAAATAAATGAAGCAGGATTGCAATACTTCAGTTTTGAGGACAAGCACAGGAGCAACCTATATACAGCATACTATTACTGTGAGAACAAGCAGCAAAGACTTGGGTTCCATCTCATAGAGAAAAACTGTTCTGCCTGGTAGCCATTAAGAAGGCCTTGCTTCTGCAAAGCTCTGGGGACTGGAGCTCTGCCACCAAGCGATATTGCTTATTGTCCTTGGCATGTGCAGAGAGAGCCCAAATTAAATTTCCTCAGCTGCTCCTCTGTCTTTCAGCAGATGTGAAGTCTACATGTGTAGAAAAGGCCTGTGGGTTGCATGACCAGAGGCTGTCTCCAGGCTCTGTTTAGTTAAAAGCCCAGGTGTTTTTAAAATGTTACAGCAAGCAATTAGCATGAATGCTCAGAAAATACACAAAGTCAAACACAATTCACAGCAATTCACTCTGGTTACTGGTATCAAGCTTAAAATTTAAGGTAGACTGTGCCCCTGCCCACTCACAGAGGAACACCAACAGCCTTGTGAACAAGAAGCTAGGAAGGCCCCTCCTTCACTTTTATATTGTCTGTACTGATCAAGTGTTGGATCATATGACCTCCAAAGTCCCTTCCAACTCTAACGTTCCAGGATTCCTATATGTAGAAAAATAATATTGTAAACCACTTTGGGCACCTTCCAACAGAGAGGGAAAAGGCAGGATATATATTTAAATACGTAAAGCTTATACTGTACAGAGTTCCCAACACTCACTAGAACTTTTAGTGCTGCTGCTGTTTCTTGGCATAGTATCAACGAGTCTAGCAATGCTTGCATTGTGGCCAAAAGCACATGAGCATTACTACCACATCTGCAGAAAAAATTCCCAGCATGTCGGATCAAGTGGAAATGGTTGATTTGGACACAACGGAATGAGACACATCTGTTGGACAAGGATTCAAGAGGGATGCATGACATTAGCGCAACCCCCCCCCCCAGTGAAAGAAATACTTTCACTTACTAAAGGGCAGCTGGAATACAATCACCACAGGCATAATTTCAAGAGAAAATGGACCAATTCTTCCTAGTCAGCCTACCTTACGAGATGGCCTAGAGGGGACAGAGCAGCCAGCCCACCAGTTCCTTTTCCACATTAGAGGCCTTGACTGATTAACACCTAGGCTTTTGCAACAGGCAGGCTGCGAGGAGCTCACAAAAAAGGAACAGCAGCAGGCAGCAATTGACCTTCACTTGAGATTCCCTGTAGTGTTGCAGAATTCCTCCTGTATTCCCCTCTGGGGTTTTCGGCTCCCTGATCCATCAGCACCCTGGCTCTCTACACGAGGCTGCTTAGACGGCAGAATGGCGCTCATGGGAATGGCATGGCCAGGAGGGTGGCCACAGGGACTTGGGATTTCGAACCAGCTGCCACTGCATGGCACACTGGAACTCCTGCAAGAGCAGAGATATTTGGGGAGAAGAGTGTCTCCTGCTGTGCCAGATGCTTTCCTGAAGAGTCAGTGCCCATCTGCAGCTCGTCCCCTGTACTCCTCTAGTGGTGGTGGCGGCAGCAAATCTCTCTCCTGATTGCCAGTGCATACAGTTTATCAATCAGGTCAGGGACATTAAACTTCAGATGTGGAGACGTTCTGAAAGTACTGCTACACAGGGCCACCTGAAAGCTGGGGTGAACCTCACAGACTACAATAAAGAAAACGAAGGGAGGAATATGAGCCGGACAGCCGCCTTTCTTCTGGAATCCAGAAGCCACGTATTTTCACCTAGACACGTTTCATCGGGCACAGTACAAATTGGCTTGGTGTTCAGCACACTAGCGGCAGGAGTCCATAGGAGGGAGTCTTTTGTGCTGCTGAACTAAGAGTTGCGCACGTCTACTTGCTTATACTCCTGATTCTTAAGCACATAGCAAGTCTGCGGCTTTGATGTGCCTTGAAGGAGAGAGATCACTACAGCACTTCCCACTACTCCAGCTCCGAGCTTCACAACAGACAGCTGTGCCTGTGATTAACAGCAGGTAACCTCAGTTTCTGTCAATTTAATGAACTCTGCCAAGACAGAAAGACACTCAGCAAGCCAAGAGGCAAGATGTCCCTGAGAAAGCGATTTCAGAAGATGCCTGCTCTATTGAACTTCTTCACAAGAATGATTTCTTCCAGGATAAAGCACTGTTTGGAATACTTGGCAAATAAAAATAATAATGCCATAGCCAAATTAAACTGACAGTTTCTGGCACTGACGCGATGTAACTTTTTAGCATGTGGGCACTTAAGTTACGCACTGTTCAGTGGAAGCAGACCACTAAGCACTAAGACAACAGAATATGAATCCCCTCATTTCATCAAGAATTGTCCAAGCATCTTCAAAATCAGCAGAAGATCTGCATCAAGACTTTTGAGTCTCTGGTACCCATCTTGATTTGCACAGTCGAGATATTCTCCTTTGCAAATATTGGAGCAAAGCGGTTTGAAACCATGCTACCCAATCTGGCCAGCAAAGGTGGTTCAGTTAACAGTTGTCCTACACTTTGAGATAGTTCCCTATTTCAGTTACCACCTCTATCCTTCAAGGAAGCCAATGAACTATCTACTACTCTTCTCTAGTCTTCTCTCCTTTTCCTTCTCCCTTACTGCTACCTCTCAACTCCAGTCCATACCCACACACAAGAGCTCCACACACAAGAGCTCCACTCGCCAGTAAGCTCCTATGCTTGCCACCACAGGCAGGGGCATCTCAAGATTGGAATGGAGGAGGGTTGATAACCATCAGGGTTTGGTCATCAACGTGAAGGTATTTGGCCATTTCACATCCCACTTCCTTCACGCTGCAACTGTATGGCTGCATCCAGAACAGGTAAGTAGGACCACGGGGTCAAAATGGGTGGCTCTGGGTTTACCTCCACCCAAGTGCAGCAGCAGCAGCTTTCAATGCGAGGTGCTCAGTGCTACAGCCACCTGAACCAATGGGGACAATTTGAATGCTTTAAAGGCAAATTGATATGCACCATATACTGCTACACCCACTGCAACAGAACTAATTGGTAGCAGACTTAACCACTGAGCACTCAATATAAACACTATTTTTTACGAACACCCCCCCCCAAACACACACACACACACACCCATCAACTCATGTACATTAGGAACCCTCAAACAACTGAAAATCTAGAAATGGCTCGGCTAAACCTGTGATAAATTTACTGCCTCCAGTTTACAAGAGGGGGAAAAATGACTTTCTTCAGGACAAACAAGACACCATAACAGTGATTTAAAAAGGAAGCGGCATTTTGAGGATACATATATTTCTACCAAACATTTTAAGTAAAGCTGCATAAACCAATAAATAGAAGATCTCCCAACGGGAGGGTTTATACATCTTAAAATGCCATTTCAATCACCACTTCACACTAAATTGAGAGTTGTATCCTACCTAGGGTTTCCTTCTTCAGGCAGGGCCAGCCCAACACTTCCCAGTGCCTGAGTTGGAGTGTGAAACGCTGCCACCCCCACACACACACTCCTGGTGATGCATCAGCTTCTGCTCCTCCCAATTCAAGAAGTGGCAGGAGGAGGAGGGGCACGGAAAGCGAGTGGGCGGACAGAGGTGGGCACCGCCCAACAATCCCTCACGGATGGGGCCAGCCTGGTGTGCAAGGAGGAGGAAATCTTTGAATACCACATGGAGGTTTCTTTTAAAAAAATGTATTCCTTCTTTCTAGGACTTCACCTGGGCCACCCTGTACTACGGCCATCCTGTCTGTTTTAAAGACGAGAAGACACATTTCTGTGTTGTGCAGTCAACCAACTGCTCTTCACGAGAGACCGCAGTGAAGATGGAATTGCCCCTCAGATCTTCAAGTCATTTGTTTCAACCTCTCAACAAAGGCCCATCTGCAGAGGCGACAGTTTACTTCTTGCCAGATTATAGAACAGTTTATGCTACATAACTCAAAGCACAACACAAATGCTTGTAATTAACGCCGTTCTAACACACAAAGGCAAGTTATACTATATCTTGCAATTGCCTTTCTTCCATTTGCACACAGAAGGTGCAGTGTTTCAAAACACATCTTCAAAATACATGCAGTGTTTCAAAAGGCATCTCTGTGCCTTTCAGCAGGGTGTGGGCAGGGTTCCTGTGCAGAACCCCTTCCCACAGCACGAGACCGTGTTGCAAAGAGTGCAAGCTGTCCTCCTCACACACTCATTCCAACCAAGATCCTCTCATTTCCAAGACTGTTCCCACTGCTTCGTTTCAAACATTTTTCTATTTTCTTAGAAATGGTGAACCATCATGAAGGATTCTGCTTTTTAAAGAGACAAAGGAAAGCCAGTAAGACGTAGAAAGTTTGGCAAAAGAATTTTCCCTCCCACTTCTAAGACAACTCCCTTTATATCACTCACAGCCTGTATAGACTGCATTAAGATCAGCCCCCACTTCTAAATGACAATCCTTCAATACTAACAAACCACTTTCATACAATCAAATCCCCCTTAAATCCAAAAAGGAACTCAGATCTCCAGTAACCCTTGAAGTTCCAAGTCCAGAGAATCCATCATTTACTTATTTACTTCGCAATCTACAGTGGCCAGTTCAAGAAGTCTCTATGAAAGGCTATAAAAATACAAATGTCTTTCTGCACACAACTGAAAAGACCAGAGCTGGCCAAAACCAAGGAACAGGCCCCTTTTTGAAAATAACCTGTCGCACCACAAGTGTGTTGCTCCCTTTCAGAAGAATTGGGTTTCCTTTCCTCTTATGTCTAAAGGCTGCAGCATCAGTTCCCAATTCTACTCTTAATGGTTATGCAAAATGGCATCACAGAAAGAAACTAGAAAAGCTGTACTCATTTTGAGATGCAACTTGGGCTGTGCATCACTCCAGAATAACCATAGATAAAAATGAGTGCTGCGATAGCAGAAGTTTTCTCCCAAGAAAAGCAGGTGACAGCTACAACCAATACTAATAAAAAAGTTATCAACTGAAAAATCAGAACGCAGGAACCACGAAGAGTCAAATCTGTCATAAAATATCGCATGTTAGAAAAGGACAGAGGGGGTGAAGGAACCAAAGTTTTATAGCCTGGAACTGCTATTCATTTTCTTAAATCACTTTCCTGCCTCTTTGGCACCTTCTATCGCCAAGGCTCAATATCATGGGGCACGATCTTCCCAGACTAAGCATATGCTTCCATTTTTCCTGCTGAAATATATGGATTTAAGAACATTCTTGGCTAGATTAAGCCCCACAGAAATGAAACCTTCCAAAAAAAAGTTGCAGACAATTCATGACAATACTGTGATGATGGGGAAGGACTCTTGAAAGCAGACAGTTGTATCCCTCAGGTTTCCTTCCTTCCTTCCAAGAAGAGGAAGAATCCTTCTGTAGGAAACTTTACAATACAACTCAGAGTTTTCCCAAGCATTTGTTCATATGGAATCTAAGTTCGCACCACCTCTAGTACAAGCTGAAACCAGAACCCTTGCAGGCTGCAATTTTAACACATGCAGTAATTGAATTTAAAAAAGTAAAAGTTACTTCATTTGAAAGACTTGCAAATGGCTTAAACTCACACGCAAGGCAGAATCCAGTCTTAAGTCCCATTGATTTCACCGAGAGAGATTTAAGCCAATTTCTCCACTGAAGTCAACAGAACTTGAGCCTGGGTTCTGCTCACATTTTGCAGAACGCAGTACATTAAAACATGTGTGACAACTGTAGCTTTGACCAAGAGGCGGCACAAGAACACTAACCTCCTTGCAGACTGAACTTCCTACTTTTTTAAAAAAAAAGCAAAACTTCAATCCCAAAAACCCCTTGCAGCACGTTTCCTTCTTCACGCTCTCCCAGAAGATGCTACATCAGACAATTCGCAAAGCGGGGAGATTACTGTGGAACTAAGGCCAAGCGTTGTCCGGATGGTTCAAAGTTTTATCCTCCTCCTCCTGTCTTTATCAAATTAACACTCGAGACTGTGGCGTACCAGAGCTACATCTTCATTAATTCCTGACAAGTGTAAGAGCATTTAAATCAGACACACAAGATTTTAACTATACCTTGGAGAGAAGCAAAATGCAAGGCATGCAAACAAATGCCAACACACCTGCCGCACAAAGCAGAGACTCTTTACTCTGGGGTTTTTTTTTAAAGACAAACAAACAATTCAAAGATTGTGCTAGATTTTCCTATGACTTCCATCTACAAACTTTGAAAACCCCTGAATTTCAGTGTTGATGGTAGCAGAGCACCTGCCACACAATTTTAAATTGCAACGCTCTCAGATGTAGGCAAATCAAGCAGCAAAGACACACAGAAGTTGGATCTAGCTACCTCGTTAGTGTTCCAACGATGCCTCTCTTTTGGTAAGCTGGAACATTTTGGTAGACATTCAAGCAGCTTTTTCGGTAAAAAGATTTTTACATGACTTCCATTACTGTTCCCATGATCATCTAGAAGGGGAGGAAAAAGAGGAAGATATTTACATCAGAAACAAGATGCAGAACAATTTGATAAATGCCTCTTCGATATAAGAGGCCAAGTTTGCATAACACACAAATATTTCACCCCACAATTTATCCCCATTCATGCTTATAAACAAGCCAAGGCCACCAGCTATCACAGAACTGACATTTTTGTATTCATTGTGTTCTTATCCCAGGAACTCACAAAGGTAGGTGACTGTGCACATGAAAGAGAAGGCCAACATCTTTCCAGGCCTGCAAACCAAATGCCCCGTTGCCGACGTCTTTGCCAAACTGCATCGCAAAAAGCCCAACATGAGAGTTGCCAGCAGGGGCTGCCTATTGCTTCTTACACATTTTATCTTCTCCAGGCTGCCTCCTATACAACGGACAGCTAAAGAGGTCTTCAATCTAACCCCACCTCCTTTCAAACCACGGCTAGCTCCATATTATGGCTCTGGGCCAGAATATAGTGGGCCACAAATGAAAACAGGAGTGAACTGCAGCCACACACAATACTTTCCCTACTCACCGTTTCTACAAAATTCAGGTATTAATACAAGGGCATGACCCCAGCAGGATCCTACACAGACAGGCAAGATGTGCGAGATTAAGCTAACTGCTTCGCTCTGCAACACCCCATACCATCAGCCCTGCTAGATCAGACTACAAGACTATCTAGTCAAGCCTCTTGCTTCCCACATTAGCCAACCTCTCTGGGAAGCTCACAAACAAGGGCTGAAGGCTACAGACATATCCACCGTTGTTCTTTGAGGAGCCCCCATATTCAGAGGCAGAGAGTCACACCTGCTGGAGAACCACCACTGACAGCCATCCTGTTCCATAAAGGGGTCTAATCCCCTTTTAAAACCTTGACACCACATCATTTTGTGGCCACCAACTTCACAAGTCAAGGACACACTATGTGAAGTTACATTTCACACAGCATGTGAAGTTACAGTCATTTTCATCTGGCTGCTCCCCACCCCCACCCCCGGTACCATGACAGAGGAAGAAAACATTTCCCTTTCTCTACTTCGTGCATAGTCTTATAAACCTCTATCATTCTCCCCCTCCCTTCTACTTAGTCACCATTTTTCAAAACTGAAAGTCCCCAAATGCTTTCACCTTTCTTATAGGGGAGAACCAGCCAGCCCCGATAAAGTTGGTTACACTATTCTGCACCTTTTCTGGCGCTATGTTAGTGTTTTTGAGATGAGTTACCCGGAGCTGGACACAGAATTCCAGATGCGGCTGTACCACATATTTGCATAAGGACATTGTGATACTGAACGTTTTGTTCTCAGTCCGTGTCCCGATGATCCCTAGCAGAGTTCGCCTTTTTCACAGCTGCCACACCTTAGTTTCCACAACTGGTTACTGGAGTAGTCATTACGTCTCTTGGCCAGGAGCCCAACCACCACAGTGCCCTCACTCCTCTCACAGATGGGTTGGGGCCTGAGCTGACTAGGAGCCACTGCATGATCACGAGGGTCTACAGTACTGAAGTTGCTAGAGCATGGCCACTGAGACTGATGCACAACGACCCAAGTGACTCTGAACAGGAAAACTCGGCCCGCAAGCAAGGTGTGCATTTCATTTCATTACTGGCTTTACAGCACTTAGTTCAGTTCACTGTATAAATACTGTTCTCATTAGATGATTATGAGCAAGTAAGGACAAGGTAACCTGTTCTCTCTCCAGGCAAAAGGCAAGGAGATATTTAAAGCCTAAAGGATATGAACAATTGGTGCAACACACACAACTTAACAGTTAATTCTTCTGCCATCAATGCTAACAACGTAACTGGTGTGGCTTCTCTCTCTCTCTCTCTCTCTCTCTCTCTCTCGCACATTTGAGCATGCAAGCTAGAATACTGCATCTGAACATTTGACCAGTTCATGCCTCTGCCCAAAAGTCTAGTTAATTCACTGGTCAAATAACAGCCAAGTACTTATTAGAACAAAAAAATATAATCATCAACAGATGTGTAGTCGCCTGCACTGAGCACGGGGTTGAACTACATGACCTCTGAGGTCCCTTCCAACACTAACACTGTACAATCCTAAACCTGATACTTCTGGTTTTCCAATTCTCATGAGTAGTTAACTGCTGTTGCGACATATTGCACTGTATCCAAAGGTCTCTTGTGGAGTCCTTCCTCAAGAGAAAGCAAAGCTTAGGATGCACCCCAGAGAAATTAACTTTTGAAACGTTGAGAAGCATGGGCAGATAAGAGGTCAACAGCCCACAGGGGCCTTTACAAAGCATTAAGGCAGATCACTGGAGGGGGGAGCACTCCCTGGTTCCTTCAGGTATCTTAGGCGGTCTTTTGCCACCAATGGTTACTCCTGGTCAGAGTTGCAGGTGGCCAGTAGGAGCATTTTTGCTATGTAACTCAGTTTGCCCTGTGACTGCTGCAGACCTAGCAGCCCCCTCACTTTCGCTCAGGCTAGCAAGGACACCACCAAATTTTTTTTAAAAGGGACGCCGCTGCCACCACCTCCACAGTGGCACTCTCTCAGCTTCCGAGAATATCTGACTGCTGTCAAATGAATAGGCAGACAATTGATTGGTGAGCCAACCCTAACCTGAGTCCACAATAAGGCTGGGTAATAAATTCCAAAGCAAGCAGCTTTTCAAGCAGGCTGCATTTATTCAGCAGACTGGAAAGAAAGCACAATCAGAATTAGCATCTTATCCCCTTATGATGCCAATGATCTCCAGTTGGAGTTTCCAAAAATATTGCAGGTTTTTCTACCTTCAGCCTTAGTAGTGAATAGATGTCAATATTCTGTAAGGCCTACAAGAAGCGACTTTGAAAATGCAGCTATGTATAAGCCACTAAGATCATCCAAGTCATCTCAACAAGCACTCCACAAACGTAAATTTCAGGGCAAGGCAGGGCAGGGAGACAAAGGGTGTTGCATTTACTGGCAAAGCCAAAACCGAAAGTAAGAGGGTTCTCAAGTTACCTCTGTCAGCATTTAAGCAAGGAAAAGAGGTTGAGTTTTTGATGGCACTCAGATGAAAGCATTTTCCTTCTTGAAAATGTATTTGGAGCAAGGACTTTTTTGGCATGATAGGAAAAAAACTTCAAGCTAAGAATCTCCCCTTGGGACCTGAGTAGCTAAGCAAGGGCATTCACTCAATACGAGACTCTTGAATTACTCTTGTCTACTGACCTCTGAGTATAGCTATTCTTAGGACTCGCAGAGTATGGGTCAAGAACAGAACGGAGATAACGCCCCAATGTACTCATGCAAATGGACATACTAAATTCTGAGAAACCGGGGAAGTTTAGTAGAAACTGAGGTGTGCAGCCAAGGCCCATGAGAGCCGGGGGGGGGGGCAAAGGGGGTAATTTGTACCCAGGCCTGGAGTCCAAAACGGGGTTCTGGGAGGCAAAGGAGGAGACCTGTAAATTTTCCTATCTGCGGGAGGTGCGTCCCAGTCGCACACTCTGTAGCAAAAAAATTGAATCCTTGCAGGCAGCCCTCGGTGGCTTCGATGACGATGACCTGGTCCAGGCCTCCAAGTCCCACAAGCCAAAGCGGCGCAGCGCTACTATGGGGGCCTGCGCGCTATAACGGAGGCATGGTCTTATGGCCAACTTATGGCATAGTCTGTGCATTCCACCAAGGGTGAGGTGACAAGCTTATCAGCATACCTTTTGACTCTTCTCAGAAGTCAGGCCTACAATAGCATCAGGCTGAGTTTTTAAAAACTGTATGACTGGCACTGTGAGAATCAGGCTTCTTCAAGTTCTCAACAAACTGGTAAAGTCAGGGAAAAAGAGGATTGCATTTCTTTAAGCCAGTGGTGGGGAACCGGCGGCCGCGGGCCGTTTCCGGCCCCCAAGGCGATTCCATCACGTCCGGCCCGCGCGAGACCGGACCGCTGGCCATACCGGATCCTCCGCGCATCACCTCGGCGTCACCTCCTTCGTGTACATGCGCAGAACGACACTGAGGCCGAGGATTGCCCTCTCTCGGCCTTAGCGATCGTCTGTGCACATATACAAACAGCGAACTGCGCTTTTGGAGAGCGATGGGGGGGCACGCGAAACCGGCGGCGGCCCGGAGCCTGAAGGCAAGGATAGCGATGGGGGGACGCGCTATGGGGGGTGGGGGCGCTATGGGGGTGGGCGGGTGGGGGCGCTATGGGGGGTGGGTGGGTGCACGCGCTAGCGCGCGCATGCTATAAAAGGCCCTAAGTTTGCGGTGGAGGGGCGTCAGGCCCGCGACACGTTTTCCCCATGGGAAAATGGCCCTCCACTGCAAATAGGTTGTCCACCCTTGCTTTAAGCCAATGGCAACAGTGGACACAGGTATGTTATTCCACTAGGCTAGAGCAACACCCTTCCCACAACTTCTAAACCAATTCACTCCATGCACGGTCTAATGGAATGCCAGGCCAAGGAGTAGCTCCCACAGTAGCATCTGCTGCATTCTTAGTGCCCCAGAACTACTTCTGTTAATTCCACTTGGTGGAGGGGGAAGAGACACTTCAACTAAGAACTGAACAGGTGCACTCATTTATTACTTTATACACCAAAATGAACCCAGGTGTGGGGTAACAAGAGAGAGATAAAGTGGAACTATTATCCCCAAATCTATTATCCCCAATTTGCAATGAACAGCCAACCAAAACCAAAGAATTTTGAATCAAAAGTCAATGCAGTTCAAACTGAACCACCACTCCCATGTCCAAGGACTAAGGCAAAGTACCTGTTCCAGGAAGACACCATATGAAGGAGACTTTTGGGTGTCAAACTACTTCCCCTTGAGATACGAGGGATGCCAAAGTCCTGGACAACTCCCCAAGTCCTGCACATAATTCATCTAACGCAGCTTAGTAAGGTCTAAAGCTCAAAAATGGGAGAACTACCAACCAAGGCCAACAAATCAGAGTCCCTAAAGAGTTCTGAATTAATTACACACTATAAAGGCCTGGTAATTTTATAGCCTCGTTCACATTCCTTGCACTTCATCCTCCCAAAGGAGGCAACATGGACCATAAAAGTTTAAAGCACACAACAGCAAATCACGCCCCCCTCACCCCCCCACACGTCTTTTTTACTGGGGCTTAAATCTTTGGGTGACCCAAAAAGATATATTTGGAACTATAAGCCTTTAACGTATTTTTTTAGTTTTGACATTTCTTTCCCATCGCAGGGTCCCACAGGATAACACCCCCTGCCAGAGGAATTCACAACGTTAAATGTTTTAATGTAAGACATCGATACTCTGCCATTCCATCCAACAGAATCCACAAAGCAGCAGCAACGACAGGTCAGTAGACTTTTCTGCGAAGCATTTGAAACAGGTCTGATTTGCAGCCCATTACAAAAATCAACTTGATGCTGAACATCCCTTTCACATGACTCCCACATCTGCCATGCAATCTGATCAATCCATTTGAAAGGTCAGCTGCTCACCTTATGGTGACAGCTCATCTCATTGGCACATCCCATGTGCCAAAGTACAGTATAAACTCTTTCAGTTTTCCTTTACATCAGACCTTTATTTGCTCTGGCCTGGATGCATTCTCCTAGTACTTCAGAAGAAAGAATCCAGAACTCAAAGACAGCAGACCATCCAAGACAGCAGACCATCCAAGGCCAACTGCAGCCAAGATTGCTATACCCGACATTTCTGCACTTAAAACATTCCATTCCTCATCTGTAAACTTAGAGGCTTTATATTTATTTCTGGCAAATTTCATCTTGCCCTCAGAGCTAAGACAAGAAAACTGGTAAACTGCAGACTATCACAGCCAACGGCAAACATCCAAGGTTCTATGTTGCTGTGCACACAACCGGCACCTAGATTTTTTCTTGACATGTGTGCACAGTTACAATCTTGCATGCATGTGCACACACACAGAAGAATATTGCACCAGTAAGAAACTTAACAGGTTCTCTTCCAAGGGCAAACTGACAGCCCTTGGTACTAATCTCTGTGAACTGCTTTGTGAACTTTTTTTTTTTGCTGAAAAGCAGTATATAAATATTCTTAGTAAGAGCAGTCTCAGCTTCAGTATCTCCTATTTGCAAAATGGGCAAATGCTTCCTAAAATGCAAATACTAAATTCTTTAACAGCAAGTGGCAAGTGAGGGCTACAGCTGTGACTCTGCTCGAGCAGGTGAGCCCAGCTGCAGACTGCACATCAACTGCCCTGCAGTCGCTTTCCATTCTTGCTTTGAGCTTATTATACAGTTGTACTGTGGGCTCTGCTTAGTTAATTTGATGGAAGCAAGTGACCAGCCTCAGCATTTGCCTATGCCTTCCAGCCTTATGAGAAAAGGCCACAAGGTCTGGGGCTCTTCAGTCTAGAAGGAGGGGGGACTGGAGGGGGGACATGATTGAGAGATATAAAACTATGCATGAGATAGAGAGAGTGAATAGAGGGGGGTTCTTTTCCTTCTGGCACAGCACCAGAACGAGGTGCTGTGTAACCAGACATCAAGTAAAATTGACTGGCAGTTAAGACAGAAAAAAGGAAATATTTATTCACCCAGCATGTAATCTGTGGAACTCCTTGCCACAGGATATCATGATGGCATCTGGCCTAGAAGCCTTGAAAAAAGGATTGGACAGATTGATGGAGGAAAAGTGCATCACAGGTTACAAGCCATGATGACTATATGCAACCTCTGGGTTTTAGAGGTGGCCTATCTCTGAATGCCAGGTGCAAGGGAATGGCAACAGGATAAAGGGATCTTGTTGTCCTGTGTGTTCCCCGAGGCATCTGGTAGAGGCCACTGATGCAGGAAGCTGGACTAGATGGGCCGTTGACCCGATCCAGCAGGACTCTTATGTCTGACAAGCCTTTTGCAACCATGTATGCAGGGCAAGAGTAGATTAAATAGAAATTCAACTACTGTACGAATTCTCACTGATGTGATTCATCAGTGATGTGTCAAGCCTACATCACTCAGCCAACAGGTGGGAGCTCACATGAGTGAATGCTCCTCAACACATTTTCTTCATTTTCTTTCTTCAAGGAACTTTTGTGTAGAATATTCAGTCACACAGGTGTCTGCTGCTGTCTGAAGTGGTACAGTCCAGGCACCAGGTTATAACCTTAGGGAGAACTAAGCCTACATCATAGGAAGCACCTGACTACCTTGAGGATGTTCTTGTGGCAATTAGCCAAGTCAGTCCTGAATGAATTATTCCTGCTAGTTCAAAAAAAGAAAAAAAAACCACCTTCACAAGCAGCTTGGCTGCTCTTTTTAGGATATTTCCCACAGCGAATGAAGACAACTGTGTCAGCTCGAGCCTTTTGCTGCCCCTATTATCCCACACACTCAGATTAGGTTACAAAGAGGTAAAGTTGTGCTTCAGAACTAAACCATATGTCACACAAGATCAGACAGTATGCAGGAGGCGACAGCAGTAGCAGGAAACCTTCCTCCCCATTCAGCAGCCAGATTTCTGAATGAGAACAGGAATGAGTATTTAAACCAAGCTCAGGGCAGAATTGCTAGATTATTCCTCTAGGCACCCATTGCATTGAGAAAAGTATTTTTGAGAGAGGAAATAAAGATGTGTCGTTGGAGTGCTGCACAATTACCCAGTTCCAGACATCCTTCCAGAAGCTCTGAAAAATACTATCAGACTCAGCATCATGTCAGATATTTAACCTAACATACAACTTTTCCAGACCACAAGCAAACCAATCACTATAGAGATACCCAGAGAGAATAAATGCAAGGGTGCAACGGCAATCGTGCCTCTTACCACTACTTAGTGAGTCAATGTCCATCACCAATTCATTCTCCAGCTAAGTAGCTACGAAGGTAGATGGCAGGAGGGGGCATTCTGGGGGCAGGGGCATCTTGGCCACATTGCACCAAACACTACAGTCCATCTCAAGTAGATGCTTCCAAGTTTCCATGCACAAGAGGGAGCAGCAAAAGACCAAATGAGCTACAGAAGTTGAAAGCCAGGTTCCAAATCAGTGAGCAAGATCAAATACATCTACGAATAAATCTTTAACAAGAGGGTGGGGGGAATAATCTAGAAAGCAGTAGTGCTACTAAAAATAGCCACTTGGGTGACAAGCTGCAAATTTAACACGCTCTTGAAAAACAAAGAAAATAATATATAACACCAATGCTGTTTTCAGCACTGTGCAGATAGCCAACCTCTCTTTCTATCAAGCCCTGGAGCAACAACATTTGTACCATTTAGCTCAGCTTCTAGGCACTGTTTTTCACAGTACGCGAAAATAAATTCCTTGCCTTTCTGCAGAGAGTGCACTTAGTTTTACAATAATTATGGAAGAGCTGAGGAAGTGAGGGAAGGGCATCTAGGAACCTCTATTAAAAGGAAGAAAACAAAACAAGCAATTTGCTCTGAAATATCTAGAAGCAATGCAATGATTAGTAAGAAAAGCACAAATATCAAGGCTTTAGAACTCAGCCATAGGTTAGGGACCTCCTTACCAAGCAAGTCTGCTGAGGCCCTAGGACTTGAGTTTCACACAACGGCAACAGCTTTGGTACAATCTGTCCATCTTAAAAGAAACCAGGAAGAAGATAAACTATGTCTGAGCAGGCAAAGGTAGACAATACTGCTAAAAATGGAGTCACCGATAAAACAAAACCCAAAGAGGGCTTAAGTGTTCCTGGGCTATAAGTGTTCAGGTTTTCCCCCTGAGCCTAGCACAGCCAAACAAGAACTGGGCCACCAAAAAACCACAGAGAAAGGTGCTTCTGTAAGCAGCATACCTGTCAAACCGTCTCCAGACCTCAACAAAACTGCATTCAGGTTGCACTGAAGCTGGTAAGGCACAGGCACGTTTTTCAGATGGGCAACATACATTTTTTACAACACAAATACACACACAGTACTGGAAAAAGACCAAGAGGAAGACCAAAGAAAAGATGGCTTAACATCCTAGAGCAGGGGTTCTCAACCTGTGGTACGGGTACCCCTTGGGGTACGCGGACCTCTTGCTGGGGGTACGCCAAGCCCTGCCCCTTATCTGCCCCATCAGCAGCTAATTAAGTGTTAATTCACATGGATTTTAAATTTCAATTATTTTCGTAGCCTTTCTATGTCTCTGATTTTGGTTTTGGGCTTATTTTTGTACTTTGGAAAATGCACTTTGGTGGGGTGGGGGAAGGAGAAGCTGATTTGCGAAGTGTGACTTGGAGAAAAAAAGAGGTCCTTGTGTATGTGTGTGTCTCACTCTCACACACAGAGTTAAATAAGACATTTTTTCACATTTAAAATTGTTTTAGTACTTTTTATTTAACGATTAATTACCTAATTAATTGATTAATCCAATTAATTAGCAGTTAATTAGCAGGGGGTACTTCAGAAAATTGGACCATGATAGGGGGTACCCAGGCCTCCAAAGGTTGAGAACCCCTGTCCCAGAGGATTTGAAATATGCAAAATATGATTTAACAACTGCCACACGACTTTGCCAATTTCGTACTGGGTGGTTTAATATCACTGAGGATGCTGCTATGTTGTTTCAATGGGAACTGTTTCATAACATGGCCTTCGACAACAGGCAAACAGAGACACACACACTTGAGTCCACAACCCTCAAACTATTTCAGCAACTCAAACCTCATTCATTTCAATGGCCAAGATAGTGGTACATGAGCTCTGCTAAAGAACCATCTAAGCTCAGCATTCAGGTTCCCACCATGGCCAGACACCTCTGGGAAATTCAGAAGTTGAAGACAACAACCCCTCCCCTTCTTTGCCCCTCCCATACCTGGTATACCACCCCTGAACATGGAGGTTTCATTCAGTCATAGCTGATTGGTCTATAACTGTAAAGCCACCTAAACCAGTGACTGTCACTATTACATGTGGCAGCAAATTCCATAAATTAGGGATGTGCTGCTTTCTGAAGGACTTAGGTGTGCACTAGTTGCCAATTTCATTGGGTTATCAAGTTTGAGTATTATCTGGGAGACAGAGGACCTCTCTCTGCACCGTGCATAGCTTCCATTATGCATCTCTACCCACACATACACACCCTCAGTTACCGGTATCTTTTCTCCTAAGCTATAAAGCCCCAAACACTTTAGCCTTTCCTCCCAGAGAAGGCACTCCAGCCCCCCAATCATTTTACTTCCCCCTTTCTGCACCTTTCCCAACTCTGTGATATTGCTTTTGAGATGAGGGGACCAGAACTGGACACAGTATTCTACAAGTGGCCCCCCACAGACGTAAATGCATTACACAGAGGCCCCAGCACAGAGTTTGTCTTTATCGCCATCATAATAATTGCAAGATAGTGTATTGGGATGAACCAACAGGTCCCAGGAGCCTGGCAAGTTATTTGCCAGCAGCGATAATTAAAGAACAAGTAGCTTTCACATCCTGGTCAGGGTTTGGAGCCCACAGCGGAGATCCTAAGTTGTGCAATGCCTCTAGATGTCCAAGCATCAAAATGCAAACTAAAATTCCAATAAAAATCTGGGACAGGTAGGGGGCCTACCCAAGGTTTCAACTCAATTCGATTGAGATTCTCTCTTTTGCATTTCTAAATACTTTCAGCAGTTCCATCTATGCCACTTCCAGATGCAGTCATCTGTGCAAAGTCAGGCACTGTTAAATATTTCTAAGAGCTGACAATTTATTAACAGAGAGCATGATTTCATTTTTAAAAATCAACCCCACCCACAACAGCTACGCTTACTTCACTGAATGCTGAAGACCCTGACGGCCAAGGCAGTGTTAACTGCCCTGCTCCCCCACTGCCACTACACATGAAAGCTCAAGGGCAGCCAATGCTCCCAGCAAATCCTGAAAAGTAATCAGGTGTGCAGGATAGACTAACAGCACATTCCACAGCACAGATCTTTCTGCTGATGATTTGCTGCCCCCAGCCTATGGTCGGTCAATAAAAACGGGGAACTCAACAGCAGCAGGTCGTGTACTACCTTTTACAGGCACAAGAATCAAACCAGACAACTATAGTGTGTTCCCTTCAAGGCCCGAACTGCAAGACAAACATGGCCTTCAGGCACTTGCTCACCAAAGTGTGGCGGTTAGTACAGCAAGCACAGGATATGATTGTTAAAATCTTCTCTCATTTCCTTAAGAGCTAGATCACAACACATCTGGGTTCTGCAACTGACAGCCTGAGAAATCGCTGTCCAGCACTCAGCCTGCTGAAAGCAAATTTTCCAGTCAGCCTACGTTCTCTCTTCCTTTTCACTTGCACTCCCCGCAAAGACCTTCATTTTTCAACATAAATGCTCAATTTTACCAAGAAGCAGCTCAGCAATGAGCTAATTCAAACCTGTACAATGCTCATCTAGAAAATCCACTTAGCACAGCCTTCTGCATTCACCTGCTAACTAATCTACTCATTGTTGTCGTTGTCCCCCAGCCCTCTTTTAATGCCTTGGTATAAATATTCACTTGAATGCCAAACACGACAGTTCCAAGCATACCCTTTGACTCCAGGCATTTGGCAGGCAGCCTGGGAAAAGGCATTATAGCACATCTTCAATGTTTTTGAATTCTGGATCATCTGCCCTGGTGACACCAACTGCCTCTCCATGCTCCTGGTAACGCTGAGGGTCCCAAGTAGTACTATTTCACTCCAAACAACGTGTCTTATCAAAATGAGGCATCACTCCTGATCTCTCGTCTCAGGTCATATAATGCCTTACTCTGGCGAGAAATGCCAAGAGGAAGGAAATCTGAAAGCCAGACTTATGAATCTTCACAACGATGTTGGGGTGAGAGGATAAGATTTACAAAAAAGAGAGAGAGGACAGCCTCGGTGCAGTTGAGCAAGATGATTGGACTTCAGCCACATTCACCAACAGGAAATGCACAAGATGAAGGGCGGGGTTACTTCCCCTGGACTCACTGCAGCCCCCACTAACCCAGTCAGGAAGGCAGTGACAGCACCACCAGCTCAAGGCTTTAATGTACACCCCTCTCCCCACCTAAAGCCTCTTCTACCTGTCCAACCTACAGAACTCGATTGCATTGCATAACCTACTGAAAGCTGCCTTGGGAATCTTTTAGACCAGGAGTTCCCAATCCCTTCGGTGCAGCGTACCACCTCCGTGGCTGCCGCCTCATACCACCAGAAGCAAGTGGCGATGACATAATCGTTACCTACTTCCAGGTTTTCAACCACGCTGGAGGCCTGAGAACAAAGGTCAGGGAACAAGGGCGGCCAAGGGCCCACGTACCACTTCCCAGCGGTCCGTACCACTGGTTGAGAATTGGAAAATATGAGAATAAACCCCATTCTTTAAACATTACCCTTGTAGGATGCATCCCAGATCTTACTTTGCAGGAGAGCAACAATGGGAGATAAAGCAGGCATTTCTCCCCTTTTGTGGGCTTCCAAGAGGCCACTATGGGATATGGCATGGGGCCACAATGAGATATGGTATGTTAAGATGAGAGGATCCCTGGCCTAATCCAGCAGGGCTTTGCACATGTTCTTAACAGAAGCAAGAAAAGCAGCCCTCAGGGCAAGAACGCTGCTGCAGATCTGGACCCAGGCTTACCACGATTCTGCTGGACATGTGGACTGAGTGTCCTCAATTGCTGCTGAACAGATCACAAGCTGGGGAGCAGCCAACAGAAGCACCTTCCTCCAAAAGCACGGGGGTAGGTCTGATGGGCCTCCATAAAAACGCAATCCCTAGCCACCCTATCAAGATTCCAACAAATGGGCATCTACACCTTGGATACGTTCAATACGTACACACTCCAGAACAGGAAGCAACATCGCAGCAGCTGATGGGTCAATAACTTTTGCAAGCCTACATGAAGAAGCACATCAGTGGTATCCTGAATGGCCACCTCCACAAACAAGGAACACACAGGTCTAGAGAATGAGCTGGCCGCCAACAACGACTTTCCAGCACAACTTCCTGAGTTGCCGCATTCCTCTACTATGGAATCTTAGCCACGCAGTCAATGGCTTATGATACTGAAGAAGGATTTCAGTCTTGAAGATGGTCAGCCCTTCTGATTTCACACACAGTTAGGTCCAGATACTATTAAACATTAAGTCTTATAAGTTAACCGGAGCAGCATCTCCAATTATTAACACCACTAGTGAAATACTTGTCTGGTACAGTCATTAAAATGGAGAGAAACGGCTCCCTTTGTACTTTTGACAGAGGTTAAGTATCATGTGATTAAGCAGCGGATATTTTGTCATTTTTGTCCTAGAAAACGTAGCACAAGGGAAGAACAAGGTCAGCTCAGTCAAATTACAAGCAAATATTTACTACATGGAAAAGAATGACTGTCATGTTGTCTAGAACCATCTAAGCCTCAGCAAAGGACAGCATAACCCATTTTGAAATTATGTAATACCAGGTTGGTTTCACTCAGACACTGAAAGTTAACACAAACTAGCAAGGATAAGATGTTCTCCAAAAAGAAAAAAAATAAAGCAGCTCAGAATACGGTAGGCTGAGAGCTCACATGGCTATCCATTCATTATGAGCTCATTTGTCTCCTTTCCATAGCTACTGCCTCTGTGCAACCCTGCGAAAGCTAATTGGGGGAAAGCAACTTGCAAGAGATTTCAGATGATCAAAACAAGCTACCATCACATCAAGTCAAGGTTGTATGAAGCCATCCTGCTTAAAGGGGGGGGGGGCACAAGCTGAGGCCGTTTGGAGCAGTAAATCAGAGAAATAAATGACCTTGTAGGTTAATCGTCTCAACACGTTAACAGCTGTTGAAGTCCCCAAAGAGCTGCACTTCCCGAGCATATCACAAAAGTGGTTGAAAACATCACTCAAGCAACTACCAGCCCACGTGAGATATACTCACCTTAAGGAACACTTACATCGAAACAGTTCATCAAGACGACCTTACAAGCAAGGGGGAATCTACAGGCCTACTACGCACAGCCAGCGTGCTGCTCTCTGCTTCCTCTCCCAGTTCGCAGCTGTGCCACCCCCGACTCACATCACCGTTCCTGGGATGACATGAAAGCCTTGAACCTTCTACAGATCAAAGCACAACATGTAGAAATAATGAGTTCTGGAGCTCAATCCAATGGTCCTATGAAACAGAAAAAGGTGACCAGTGCCCCATTATTACTACATTTGGCTTTTAATATTCACAGTCACAAATGTGGGCTTTTAAGGCAATGAAAGTACAAACCTGGCAGACGTTCTGAATGGCATTCTTTATGCGCCCCCCTACATAAAGAACCATGCCGCCTCTATGTCTCAGTTATCCCCAAGCCTGCTCTTTTTAATGCTTCCATTTTTGATCTAAGTAAACACACATCTATGCTGCATTAGCACCACCTCCCCAGAAAAGATACCTAGCGCCTTTTCATTCCCCAACCTTGAGCTCCCTATTCATGGGTTAGTGGGTTAGAAGACAAGCAGGCAGCCTGGCTCCATTTCAGTGCACACAGCCAGAAGCATCCCAAGGCTACTGTGAGTGCGTGGACATCCGGGTGCCTAGTAGTTCGATGCTGCTGCACAGGGCTTGTACCCAAGTTGAGACAAACTGCTGAAACACACAAACCCTGATATCAGCATCTAGAAATTCCAAATAGCTGCCGAGTTCTGCTGGTGTTGCACAAACACAGGGGATGTGGCATAATGCTTCTGACAAAATTATGTAAATGAATGAAAAATAAAACCACTCACATATGGGGTTTTAGCAGTTTGGATCCAATTCACAACTGTAAAACATTCCCTACTTGTCACCGTGAATCTATTGCAGCCATATGGCTGAAAGCTCGGGCACATCTTTTCCCCACCCCGCCCCATATTCCATCTTAGTGCTTCTGAAGTTCTGAAATGCATCTGCAAATGATGCCCTGGCAAACATGTGGTGGTGAAAACGTATGCTGAAGCAGCAGGAGAGTGTCTGACCATCCAAAGAATCAATGGCTGCATAAACCAAAATAAAGACAGAATGTTTAATTCTTAAGAATGTTTACCTTTGAAATTCTTGTAAAGATCTCATTAAGTTAAGATGCAAATATACTATCTTGATCTGTATATTTAAACCATTTTTAGAGATCAGCCAATGCTTCAACTCCAAATATCTTAGACAGTACATCACTACCCCCTTGTGGATACACAATAAAAGCCTCATCTCAGATCTTCCTATTTTTTCAAACCTATATTTTCTTCATGCACGTTTCACCAAGAAGTTCTAGGCATTAACTCGTTTGCTCACAAAGTCATTTTTTTATTATCTATTTGGCCTGTTCATTAATTCCAAGGCAACCTGGAACTCTCAACACCATTTTGCATCACACAAAAGTCTCAAATGCTTTCCGAGAGAATAAAATTAATGCTTAAAAAAAAGAGAAACACACACAACATCCTACCCCAAATATTTTCTCCCTAGGTACAAGCCTCTCATCTTTACCACCACCATTTCAGGAGTTATGATTACTATTTCACTTCCCCTATGTAGCAGTATTTGAAATGTGAACATGCTACATATCCCTTTCCTTTCATAATCCCCAATAGCAATTTGTTCAGGTCAGGTAAGATTATCAACAGTTCTTAGCCAAAAAACAAACAAACAAAAGGTACAATTTTACTTTTACTTTTTTAACACACAAAAGATGTGCTCATATTTTTGGTATTCCACATCCCAAACATATTTTCATTCTCATTTTTGGAGACAATCTAGTCTCCAAAAATGAGACTGGCCTTTACTACCATCTCATCTGTATAAAAACCACCAGAAGGCAAGGCAACCCCCATGCAATCCCAACAGAGAAAGCACGTGCACTTTCTGCCAAGTGGGTATTGCTAATATTTTGTGGGACTGAAATAATAAACATCAAAGTCACCATGAGGGTGGTACAGATGTGGATCAGCATCCACCCTTTATATAAAGACAGACAAGGATACAAATCAAGGGGTGAGTTACTCCACCTGATGGAGATAAGTAGACACAAATGTATATGTACACCCACACACACGCATCCCAGGCATTAACACAGAGCAGTTGATTTGTACACACAATGTCAATGCACAGAGCATCAATCCAAGAAGGGGGAGGGAGGTGGAGAAGACTTCTGCTTCTGAATGTAATAAGTGGATGATTCCCAACCTTCTGTCAGCAAAGAGTGATGCTTTTTTTTAAAAAAAAAACACCTCCTGTTATTTTTAGCACAGGATAGAAGGAACTAAGGTATACAGATCTTACAATTCTACATGCTCTCTTGCCTTCTATATGGACTGCACGCAAATAAGGTGGGGGAGGAGGATTTACTAAAAGCTCATTAAATTTGATAGGATGAGCATGATGACAACACACACCACAAGGCACCACCACCCCATCTCAGAAACCCAACCAGGGTAAAAGCTTGTTTGTACTTTGAAGGGCCTCAACTATAACTCAGAATGCCAGCCCCTTCTCTTTACAGAAGACCCGTACAAAGGGCTACGTCTGTCCTTTTACTTTGCATGGGCAACTGGTTGCCCTCTATCCCTTCTAGAAGATGCAGTGAACTCAGCTCAGCCCTCCCCATAACACACGAGTCAACAAATGGAGACGACCTACATGTAACCAACAGGTGAGGAAAGCAGGTGAAGATGCTTATGGCACAGCAACAGCTAGGCCATACAGCAAAAAGATGCCAAGAGACTACGGTGGAATGAAATCACAGTTGGCCAGTTTCATTTCATACGTGTCCCCCTCTCAGAGCTTTTACACCACAACCCAGAAGCAGCAGAACTTCAGGAAGCCGAAGACTCAGTCAGTCCCTGCCTACAAACACGCAAGAGGCAGCTAGGTAAGGAAGGAAATGGATGAGCATAGGCCAAGCATAAGCCCAAGTACACAAGCTGAGAAAATGCCATCAAAAATATTCCCCCCTCCATGTAGGGAGGGATGCCTGCTCATGGGTGCTTAAAACCAAAAGACAGCATTGACCTTGATACAGAGATACATGGAGGACCACACAGTTTCATATCCCAGGACCTGAAAACGCATCACACTGACACATCCATTCTCCTAAGAAGACCGTTCTCCCCTTGATCGTGCACGCTGCACAGCCCAGCCACCACACATGGCACCGCTCTACATCACCTCCTCTTGCACCTGCAAGCAGCAATACACCACATCTTCTTCCTGAACAGGAGCAGCAGTGTGTGAGGGGGAGCATCCTGGGGATAATCTAGTAATGACTTTGCTGCCATGAGATAAGAGGTTTCAGCCTCCACAGAGTCTGTCCCCTCCCCTGTGGGGAGAAGCAGCAAATGGTCTATCCTTAGATAGCCTGGCCTCCACCATACATTTTGCAAGGGCTGCATGTACACTTCACCGCACAGGAGATTACCCACGACTGTACCAAGGGAGAGTGCCTCTGTCCTTGTCCCCATCGTTTTGCAAGAAGCAGCGCCCACCTCTCTATGGCCAAAGGATGAGCAATTAAACACCCACTGCTCCCCATGCATTCAGGAAGCAGAATGAGCAAATCCTTCACTCTGTCCACATTGGGAGGTGAGCAAGAATTGGACTTTGTGGCGTTATGCTCATTGGCCTGCCCTCCCCAGAGGCTGAAAGGTTCCACGTTCCCAACTTAGAGGCTGGACAGTTCACCCCACACACCCCTCTCAACAACACCCACAGCCCATTCCCAGTTTTGCAACCTCAAGAGCAGCAAGCTCCATCCCTTCCCTTCAGCTGCACAGCCAAGCTTGCGACCTTCCGCTGGCCCACCTCTTGGGCTGCTCTCAGGAACTGGCGCTGCCCCACCACGTCCTTACATGGGAACACTTCCATGCCCTTGTCTGTCACCACAGGACTCCTGAGATGCGCGTGGTGGGAGCGCACCAAGGAGGGCTCCCTCCCCACGCAACCCATCACAGGGGTCGGGAGTTCCCCAAGGCAAAGAGGCACCAAAGCCCCGCATGCCTGTCCGCAAGGCGGTGAGGCTCCGGCCCAGGGAGGCGGGTGCGTGTGGACCTCCTCACGAGATGTTCGGGAGCAACTTTGCGAGGCCCCCGCAGAGCCAGGCAGAACAGGTGGCCTCGCCACTTCCCGCGGCTGCACCCGCGTCTTCGAGGGCGGCCCCGGGCGCAGGAGCACACGCGCCAGGCACGCGGGACATCACCTGCGCGCATCCCCAGGCCGCTCAGCGCATCCGGCTCCGGCCCCCCGCAGGGACACGTGAGCAGCATGCACGCGTCCTCGGCGCCTCGTGTGAACACACGCGCGGGCAGGCCACTGCCACCACGGTGCGCGCAGGCTCCCCCTCGGCGTAAGGGGCCCAGTTCGGCAGGCGCGGGGGCCAAAGGGAGGCGCGTCGCTTCCACGGCCGCCGGGCATGCCGAGGGTCCCGCCACCACCGCTGCTTCCGCGAAACTTTCGGCCCCGCGCGGGGCGGGGCAGGTGGGGGCCGCCGGTCACGCGCATGCGCGCCCCCGCCCAGTCGTTTGCCCGCGCCCCTCGGCGCCCTCCCGGCTCCCCTCACCTTCCGGCTTGTTTTCGGCGGCCATTTCCCCTCCGCGCGCCACATCCTCCTCCGCCTCCTCGCGACCGGGACCCAGCCAGGCAGGCTGCCGTTGCCGCTGCTGCTACTGCTGCTGCCGCCGTCGCCCCCTACTTCCGCTTCCGCCCGCGGCCGCCCCCCGCTGTTGCTGGTGCTGCTCCTGAGGCGGCTTCCTCCTCCCTCCTCTTCGCTCGCGCTCCTTCCTCCCCTTCACTACCGGGCCGGCCGCCGCCGCCGCGCGCGCGCCGCCTCCTCCCTCTTTTCCTCACAGCCTCCCCCTCACACACACCCCGGCCCTCCCATTGGCCACGCAGCAGGAGCGACGTGCCTCTCAGCCAACCGCCGCCTCCCGGGGGAGGAGCGGACGAGAGGATGGTCCTTGAGTGACGGCCACGCAGGCCTATCGCTGAGGGGGCGGGAGGACTAAGGAGAGGCGTATCGGAGGCGCTCCGACGGCCATGATGGAAGGAGAGGGGAAAGAGGGAGGGAGAAGGAGGAAGGAAAAGCCAATACGGAGCCAGGGAGGCGGAGCGGCGTAATGACACTTGCGGCGGCCAATAGATGTAACGGTGGTGGGGGGAGGCCGTGACGCAAATGGTGAAGTTGACGGGCAGGTCCGTCCCCAGAGGGAGAGGGGCGGGGCCGAAGGCCGGCTCGGCCTCGCTCGCTCCTATTGGACAGCGGACTCTGACGGACGGCCGCGCCCCTTCACGCCCCCTTCTCCTTAAACAAGGTCGGGGATTGGCGAGGTGCATAGACGAAAGAGCAGCGACCAATGGGAGGGGCCTCCGTGGGATCGGGTGCGCTCATTGGCCGAGGTGTTCTCACAGCGATCCGCTTCTGTGGTTATAGCGCGGTGGCGATCCGTGCCCTACTTTCCCTCTCGCTAAAAGGAGACTTAATTGGCTGTCCTCTTTCCCTCCTTTGTGATCCCTTTTGAAGCGCGTCTTTCTTTTGTTTTAATTTTTATGACTGTTTTACTGGAATTTTGTAAAGCTGCTTGGAGCTGGTGCGCATTAATCGTCCTTATCATTAAATAAAACAACAGTGGTTAATTAAAGATGTGGTGCGTTTTTGGTTTTGTTTGTATAACGCAATAATTCTCAGTAATAATTAATACAATAATTTTCAGAACGAGCTTCCTTCTCTCCCTTCTTGCAACTTGTAGATATAATATAGCTTGCTGCTTCAGGAGCAAAGCTTTTGAGCTTTTTTTTTCTCCTGTTTTTCTTGAGCTAATAACTAATAGTGCAATCCAATGCATGTCTACTCAGAGAAGCAAGTCCCATTTTGTTCAGTCTGACTCCCAAGAAAGCGTACTGTATATAGCATTGCAGCCTAAAGGCAGGGCTTTTCAGTCTAGAAAAAAGGAGCCTGAGGGGGGACATGATTGAGACGTATACAATTATGCATGGGATGGAGAGAGTGGATAGAGGGAAATTTTTCTCCCTCTCGCACAACACCACAACCAGGGGACATGCACTAAAATTGAGTGGAGGGAGAGTTAGAACGGATAAAAGAAAATATTTCTTTACCCAACGTGTAACTCATCTGTGGAACTCCTTGCCACAGGATGTGGTGATGGCACCTGGCCTAGATGCCTTTAAAAGGGGTTTGGACAGATTCATGGAGGAAAAGATCATCACAGGTTACAAGCCATAAGCAACCTCCTGGTTTTAGAAATAGGTTTTCTCTGTGCCAGGTGCAGGGGAATGGCAGCAGGAAACAGGTTATCTTGTTGGCTGTGTGCTCCCTGAGGCATCTGGTGGGGCCACTGAGTGATACAGGAAGCTGGACTAGATGGGCCTTTCTTTGGCCTGATCCAGCAGGGCTCTTCTTATGTTCTTATGGCAGGCCCATCCCTGAGACAGACCAGACTGGGACAGCAGATGCTCTCTGTTCACCTACTCACCTGCATTGCTCTTCTTCTCAGTGGTGTTGCTGGAGGGGTTGCGGCACTGTAAGGGAGGGGCTGTGTTACACTGGTTTGCAAAGTGTGGTGCAGCACCTTGCACCACTTACTGTACTGCACCTCCTCTCTAGCAGTGCCACTGCCTCTTCCTCCTGCTCCCTGGATTGGAAGAGGGAGGAGGAGTGGTAAAAGTGTGGAGGAAAAGAGAGTGGTGGGCTAGAGTGTCTTCAACAGAGATGCTCTGGCCATAGCGCATCTCTGTTGAAGACGCTCTAGCCCACCACTCTCCTCTCCTCCACACTTCTTGTTCTGCTCCATCCCCCTCTTCCTTTTCCAATCCATGGAGAAGGAAGAGCAGAGGCTGGTTCATCACCAAGTAAGAGAGAGGGCAGCATTTGGCATGCATGCTGCCTTAGGTGCCAGGAGGTCTTGGCTAGTCGTAAGTAAAAGATCATCCTTTGATGATGATTGTGGTGGAGGTGAAGATGCTCACTTAAATTGTACTCCAAACCACAGTGGCTATAGAACAAGCCTCATTGAGCTTAACTAGATTGACTTTTGAGTCTGCATGGTTAGAAGAATCCTGCTGCATGTGAGCATAAGCGGCTTTTGATGGCTGGTGGGTACTAATTGGACACACCCCACCAAAATCTGGAGGAGAGTGGAAAGAAACAGTTTGGGCTATAGGAGGCAGAGAAATAGGGCTGAATTTGTGCAGTGGCTGTCAAAAAGAGGAGCCCTGGAAGAATGTTGTTACTTTGGGATGAGAGGGGGTGAAGCCACTTGAAAGACTAGTGGGGGGGGTTGACTGCTTATCTGCTCCCCACTCCTCTGTTTGTCAATGAATAGACATTACAGAAATACCATGAGACAGACTCCAACATTTCTGCACCAGGAAAGCAGCTCTATAAAAGGCTGCCCCAGGAGCTTCTTCCTACTTACGCAAACAGGGCACTGGGAACAATGCATTCTGTCTGATGAAGACTCCTGTGTGAAGACTCCTCTAATACCAGGAAATTGTTGTTGTTGTTCAGTCGTTAAGTCGTGTCCGACCCTTCGTGATCCCTTGAACCATATCCCGCCAGGCCTTCCTGTCCTCCACTATCTTCCTGAGTTCGCTCATTTTCATGTTCGTTGCATCGGTGATGCTGTCTAACCATCTCATCCTTTGCCTTCCCCTTCTCCTTTTGCCTTCAATCTTTCCCAGCATCAGAGTCTTCTCCAGAGAGTCCTCTCTTCGCATTAGGTGGCCAAAATATTTGACTTTCAGCCTCAGTACCTGTCCTTCCAGGGAACAGTCAGGGTTGATTTCATTTAGGATTGACTGATTTGATCTCCTAGCAGTCCAAGGGACTCTCAGGAGTCTTCTCCAGCACCACAGTTCGAAAGCATATATTCTTCGGCGCTCAGCCTTCCTTATGGTCCAACTCTCGCAACCACATCGCTACTGGGAACACCATCGCCCTGACTATACGAACTTTTGTTGGCATGGTGATATCTCTGCTTTTTATTATGCTATCTAAATTTGCCATAACTTTCCTTCTAAGGAGTAAACGTCTTTTAATTTCATGGCTGCTGTCTCCGTCTGCAGTGATCTTGGAACCCAAAAAAGTAAAATCTGTTACTGCTTCCATTTCTGCCCCTTCTATTTGCCAGGAATTGATGGGACCAGATGCCATGATCTTAGTTTTATTAATGTTGAGTTTCAAGCCAACTTTTGCACTCTCCTCTTTCACTCTCATCAAGAGGCTCTTTAGTTCTTCTTCAATTTCTGCCATTAGGGTGGTATCGTCTGCATATCTGAGGTTGTTGATATTTCTCCCGGCAATCTTGATTCCGGCTTGCGATTCATTTAGCCCTGCATTTCTCATAATGTACTCTGCATATAAGTTAAATAAGCAGGGTGACAATATACAGCCTTTACCGTACTCCCTTCCCAATGTTGAACCAATCGGTTGTTCCATGGCCGGTTCGAACTGTTGCTTCTTGACCCGCATACAGGTTTCTCAGGAGACAGGTAAGGTGGTCTGGTACCCCCATCTCTTTAAGAATTTGCCACAGTTTGTTGTGATCCACACAATCAAAGGCTTTTGCGTAGTCAATGAAGCAGAAGTAGGTGTCTTTTTGGAACTCTTGTGCTTTCTCCATGATCCAGCGCAATTTGGCAATTTGATCTCTAGTTCCTCTGCCTGTTCGAAACCCAGCTTGTACTTCCGGTAGTTCTCGGTTCACATACTGCTGAAGCCTAGCTTGTAGGATTAAATTAGGTAAATTAGCTCCCAAAAATAATTAAAGATGGCATGATAGGCTGGGGGAAGAGCAGCGGTGGGGCTTCTGCAGAGGAGAAAGCCTTGCCTCTCCAGCCTAATAGCCTAGGTAGGCTGGGGGAAGAGCAGAATGCACCGGGAACAATGCATTCTGTCTGATGGAGACTCCTGTGTAAGCCAATAGTTGGCACCCTTGTGCTCACCAGCAGAAGTAGGTCCAAAATAACGCAACAATAATTTAAAAACACATGCACAGGCCCAGCAGCTCCCAGTTCTATGGCTGAAAGCCGAGGCCAGTGGGTGATCTCATTCTGGCCTGCCATGATCCCAGGGCCATACTTTGCAAGGGGGATTCACGTTTAACACCAATGAATGTCTTCAAAACCAGCAGCCAAACAAGGGCTATTTGGAGCCCCTCATGATTACCCTTCCTCCCTCCGCTGTCTAGTGATGATTTATTCCCGCCTTGTTTTCTGCGATCTCTTGACCAGTTTCTAATCCACAACAGATCTTCACCTCTCACCCCATGACTACCTCGTTTTCTTAATAGCCTCTTGCGAGGAACTTTATCAAAGACTTTTGAAAAGTCTAATAAATTTTATCTGACAGTCTCCTTTATCAGCGGTGTTGTTGGCTCCCTCAAAGAATCTTATTAGGCTGGAGAGGCAAAGCTTTCTCCTCTGCAGAAGCCCCACTGTTTCTCTTCCCCCAGCCTATCATGCCATCTTTAATTATTTTTGGGAGCTAATTTACCTGGTTTTAAAGTCAGGCTTACTGGCCTGTAATTCCCAAGATCACCCTCAGGCCTTTCTAAAACAGCAGCAGCCAAACTCTGGCTCCCCTCCAGTACCAGAGCTGATTTTAATGATAGATGAAGTTTGTACTTTTTCGCTCTTAAGCAATGCAGCTGTTTAATTCTCAAAATCTTGCTGAATTCTTGAATAAATACTATTTAGCCCTGGTGATTAATGGCAGTTGACTGTATTAATTTGTTCCACTGCCTCCTCCTCTTCTTTGACATCGCAGTCTCCAACAGACCCAAAAGGTCAGATTTTTCCTTTTTGCAGAAGTCAGATTGAACCACTTTGCAATCCCTTTGCTGACTGCCTCTCTTTGAAGCAACAGTTGTGACGCCTGGGATGGAGGGGAAGGAATGGGGTTGATCACAGACCTTCCACTTTATGACCCAGTGGTTTGTGATGATGCCCAACTCCTTCTGCATTAATATTCAATGTTAAATGGCTGCCCCTTAATCCAGAACAGGGGCTTTTAGTTCTGGGGAACTCCGAGGCTTCTTGGAAATCTGTTAGGAACTCCTTGATAAAAAAAAAAGTCAGCAAGGGCAAACCATCTTCCCCCAAAGACAGCTTGCCCACCACAACTGATTTCTCCCTGCCAAGCATAGCTTAAAAAGGGAAGTTCTCTGTGGATGCACACTCTCAGTTCACACAGGGTCGTGGTGAGGTCTGACAAAGCTGGTTCACTATGTTGCATTCAAGCACAATGAATTACCTGCCTGCTGGCCCCTTAGACACAACCCAGTCTCCTGACTCCCACTCCCTCTCCTCCTTTGACAAGGAGAAAAACTGCTGCAGGCCTGTATTAGAGTCCTGCCCGGAAGTTGTATATAACCCTTTTAATAAACCTGTTTAACCACTAACACCTGCGTGGAGCTGAATCCAATAGTCATTCAGTTTGGGACCAGGTATGCCAAGCCTATTTTTATTATTATTAATTATATAATATTATTATATATTATTGCCTTGTAGAGTCAGTATTTAACTTTTCAAAGCAACAAAAATATTTGGAACATGATATAATTCCTTCATCAAAATATTTGAGTGTGAGCACCTGTGGGTGAGTATTTACTACAGAAGAATCAAGGACGCCTCCAGTTTTCTTTGTTGTATGTTTGTTTGGGTTGCCTCTTGGCCTAAGTGCTTATTGCTGAATGGCAACCTGCAAGCAATAATTAATACTGGCTAATAAGATTCATTTAAGACGGAGCAGTTTTGCATGAGAATTCTCATACGTGCATTCCGGGGCCCACAACCACCACTGTGACCCGTTTTGGGGAGAGGAAGAGCCAAATGGCAACTGGTCCCAGTTGGGCTGGTGGGAGGAGCTTCACGGTCTTACTCTCCCTTAGTGCAAGCAGGTGGAACGGGGGAGGTCACTGTGCAAGGGGGGAGTCCTCCCAGGGTCCTTTGCACACTGCAGAGTTTCCTTGGCAGAAACGTCAATGTGGAAACAGTTTGCTGAGAGCAGAAAGCGCAGAAGCCCCTAAGACAGAAGAGAGCTGTTTCCTGGAATCATGACAGGACCAGGAGGTCACATTGACCCTGAGAACCCAGTCAAGTGAAAGCAACAAAGAGTCTTCTGGCCACTTCAAGGGTGATTGCGTTACACATAAGTGTTCACAGCCAGGAGCCTCTCATCAGGCGCATGCCATTGGCAACGCAGCCGATGGAAAATACTGTATGCATTTTATGCACTCCCCCGCCACACGTGCATGCACGTGTGTTAGAATTACTATGAGCTGCATGGAAAATTTAAATAACCAGCACCATGAATAACCAGCCCCACCACAAATTGAGGGGGGGGGGTTTGCCTTGCATGCAGAAGAACCCTGGTTCAATCCCTGGCAGTGTGGGGTTGGGAAAGACGCTTCTCTGTCTGAAACCCAGGACAACTGCTGCCAGTCACTGCTGAGCAAAATGGACCAATGATCTGACTCAGAAGAAGGCAACCTGCCAAATCAATATGAATGGTTGGCAGTGGGTATTGGAGAATGTGTTCTGATCGGCAATGGTCATTGTGAAGCTGACATTTACTGAGCCAGAGTAGTACTGGTCCCTGTAGCTCGGTACTGGACACTGTAGTGCTGGACACTGACTGGCAGCAGCTCTCCAGGGTTTCAGATGTGGCAGGTGCTGCCAGGCATTGAACCCAGGACCCTTTGCATGCAAAGCAGGGCTTCTGCCCATTGAGCTACAGTCCTATTCCCCTGAAAGGGTACCTTCAAAAGGGAATTGGAAAAATTCATGAGTCTATCAACTTAGTCCTGATGGCTCTGTGGAACCTTCATGTTCAGAGGCACTCTACCTCTGAATACCAGTGTGTCTTGAAAGCTGCTCCTCTCGGTTTCTTGATTCTTCAGATCAGAAGGACGGCCCTCCTGCTGTGTCATAAACCCATCTACCTTTTTTTGCCTGCCTTGGGAATCCACATTGTGGATGGAACAGAGAAAGCTAAGCTGCCGAGAGAAATAGTTTTGCTGTGATAAGAGATTATCCTTTACTGATTAACCTGATAAAAATTGCCTATTGAAAGCAATGGATGCCCTTGAGCACGCTCAGCCTCTTCTGTGCAACTCCCACTGGAGCCTGGAGAGAGAGAGAGAGAGAGAGAGAGAGAGAGAGAGAGAGAGAGAGAGAGAGAGAGAGAGAGCAGGCAAAACTATTTACTTGCAAAGAATACATGAAAACAAAGAAGCTGCAATCTCCTCCTCAGCAATCTGATGAGGAATGGGTCTTCGGCCAGAAGAATCAGCACTCTGTCAGGGGAACTGTGGCCCAGAAGAACTTCCACTGCCAGCCAAAAGACTTGGCACCCACACCGCTGTTTCAAGGGACTGACAGGCATGTGTGTCTGAAGGAGGGATGCCTCAGCTTTTGGCTAGGAAAGCATGCGCTTGGGGAACAAAATGATGCATGGAGCTCAGAAGCCAGTCCCGCTGCCAGCAGCTCCAAATCCTGCATTTCTAGAGGGCCACACAATCCTCTAGATCATAGGTGGCCAACCCACGGCACAGGTGCCACTTAGTGGCACGCCGAGCCTTTTGAAGTGGCATGCACTGCTGTTCCTGTTCGAGCTGAGCACTGAAATTCCTCTCTCTTTCTTGACTCCAGCACACCTTTCCAAGCCTGCGGCACTAGAGGAGGTCTCTGCACCCCAGTGCACCTTATTATTGCGCTGTCACTGTGCTTTAAATATTTTCATTACCTTAGATTTATTTATTTATTTATTTATTTATTTAAAGTGGCACGCTCAAGATTATCTACATAAAATGTGGCACATGGCAGTGTGCCACGGGTTGGCCACCACTTTTCTAGATGTTAGATCAGGGTTGGACATCTCCAACTTCCTGTGGGATGGCCACGCTCTGTCGCCAAGTGAGTGGAGGAACAAGAGCACCCCAAGCCTGGCGCATTCCCTCTGGCGGCACAATGGCAGTGGCACCCTGTTTTTGACGCGAGTTATTCTGAAACACACAAGGAGGCTCCTTAACCAGTGAAACGGGGAGCGCAATCCTATGCATATCTCTTTGGGAGTAAGTCCTATTGAATTCAATGGGACCAACTCTCAAGGAACCCTGTATTGGATCGCAGCCTAAGAACATAAGGAGATCTCTTCCAAATCATCCAGCATCCTATTTCTACCAGTGGCCAATCAGAGGCTTCCAGCCATCTCACCAGCCAAAGCCTTCTCCTGCTGTTTGCACCCTGAGTCACTTAGATTCAGAGGTAGACTGCCCTTGAACATGGAGTTTCCATGTAACAATCCTTGGGTCCCCTGCAGGCCAAATTAATGTTTCTCAAGGGTTAGTTCTGGTCCATAGGTCAGCAACCAGCCATCTCTCCTTCTAAATAATTGCCAATCTGTTATCTTTGGGGTCACTTTCATGGCTGCTCCCAAGGTTGGCCCATCCATGAGGTCAACCAAAGTGCTGGTCTCAGGAGGTGGCCTGGTGGGGGGGGGGGGGTCCCTATCTTTCCACATGCCCACCTCTACCTCTCCTCCTTCTCCTGCTCCATGGATTGGAAAACGAGGGGAGTAGAGAGGACGTGCAGAGGAGAGGAGCAGCCTAGAGTGTCTTCTCCAAACTCTTTTCCCACTTCGTTCCCTCTTCCTTTTTGAATCCAGAGAGCAGAGGATGAAGAGGAAGAGCAGATGCAGCAGCTAGTCCAATGCCACATAAGGAGCAGCAGCATTTGGTCTCAATCTAGAGACAAAAACAGCTCACGCTTCAAACCCCATGAAATTAATGGGGTTCATTATTTCAATGGATGACTTTTTCTCTGGATCGGGGCCTGTGACTTCCCTGATGTTCCTGTTGGAGCGTGGCCTCGAGCAGGTCGCTTAGGGTGGTGGTGAAGAACATCCCGATAAAGAGGGCTTGGCCATTGCCAAAGGGCAAGACGTCTCTCTGTGCTTGGCAAACCGCACGCTCCAGCTGTCACAGGATACTCCAGACACTGAGTGACTCACTCCTAATTCTTACTTCGGGTGGGAAGTGACAGGCAGTCAATGCAAAAGACGGGCAGCTAATTGCTTCAGATCCCAGAAAAGTATTTCACTTTGTCCAGTCACGTAACCAGCATTTTCTCTTGGTCTGGTAAAGGACACATTGGCAAGGGGTTGTGGGGGTCCTACATCTGGTTGGCCGCTCTCCCCATTCATCCTTCTTTCTCCCATACTCCCCTTTAATCTCATTATCCACCTTTTCCCTTTAAGACAAAAACCCAGGGGGGGGGCCACTCCATTTTCTCTTATTTAAGGATGACTGCCAAATCGTTTTCAGAGCATCATAGAATGTTAGAATTAAAAGGGTCCTTCGAGGTCATCTAGCCCAACCCCCTCCTCTAAGTAGACAACTGCTTCAGCTTCCCTGACAGGTGGCTCTCCAGCCTCTGCTTGGAACCTCCAATGGGGAAGAGCCCACCAATGCACAAGGCAGGCTCTTCCAGTGCTGGTCGGCTCTTACACTTAGGAAATATTTCCTCATGTCCAGCCTCAATCTCCTTCCCTGTATGCCAACCCATTTGTTTCAGCCTTGCTCTCGGAAGCCAAAGAGAGCAAGTCCTCCCCTTCTTCTGCAATGACAGCCCCCCCCCCCCCGAGACTGGTAGACTCCAAAATATGCACTAGGAATCTCTTGGCATCTTGGATGCATCTTGGAGATGCTGGGACCTTGATGACTGTAAGCACATATAAAGTAAGCAGTCACACTCATCTTACAGAAAAATAAATCACAAAGCAGTTGCAAAACCATGCCAGGGATTGTAGGGGAGGAGCTACGTTGGAGATGTCACAGGCACTTGCCAATCGGTGCTTGCCACAACCAGCTTTCCCCATTGTGCTGGAACTGTCCAGGTTTTAACAGAGCTTGGAAAATGCACATTTGCTCATTTCTAAACCACATCTGCCTCCCTCACTTAGACTGTTGCATCAGCCTGGGCCACTAAAGCTCAGTTCATGAACAAAACAGCCCAAGGATCAATGCCTCACCCAGCTTCCCTAACACTGATGTCAAGGAACGGGTGCTATAAAGAGTCCCTCCAGAAACACAGTAAATTGCTCTGTCCTTTTAAAAATGGAAAGTGCCTTGGCAGGGTGATATATTATTTGCCTGGCTGGGTTTTCCTTCCACTGCCGTCAAAGCGCGAGAGATCGGAGCTATGCTGCCTCCCCAAGCAGAGCCTCTTGGTAACTGGACCACATCTAATGCCTGTACAATGCAAATGAAGATTGAAACGGTTGTTTCCTTTGATGTGTGTGACTAAACGCTCAAAAGGGATATTTTCCCCTCTGAGCCTCGGGAGAATGAGCTTCTTTTGGAGGCGAAACCTGTTGGTGTCGTGCTTCTGTGGTTGGCTCAAGCAACGTCTGGGGTCAGACAGTAAGAAGTTGGAGATGACTTGTTTTTTCCCCAAAGAGATCTTTCCCCATTTGAAGAGACTCTGGACGCTGGAGGCAGAGGCAGGAAGGTTCCTATGCGGTCCCCACCAAGATGGGGAGCCCAGAGTCACAGTGGCTTGCAAGAGAGATGGAGGGACCTGACCAGGTGGGAGGGGAGGCAGCCTGCCTGGGGGCCTGGATGGACGCAGCTATTGATTTTGCCGCCGGGGAACTGTCTGGAAGGAATCCAGGGCAAGGAGCTGAGCAGGAGAGGCATTGCTGCAGCTCCAACCATTCCACTACTCATCGCAGGCTGTGCAGACCCACCTTGCCAGGTGCAAGGGAGTGGCGACAGGAAACAGGTTATCTTGTTGGCTGTGTGCTCCCTGAGGCATCTGGTGGGGCCACTGTTGAGCCCACTATGGTCACAGGCCCAGCCTGTGCGAGTCTACTCAGAAGTAAGTCCCATTGAGTTCAGGGAAGCTTACTTCCACGTAAGTGTGTGTAGGATTGCAGCCTCAGTCCTACTACGTGCAATGCGGCTGCTTCCCAGGAAGGTGAGCAGCCGTCAGTGATTCATCAGTGGGCGAGAGCAATTATTATTGGGGTGTGAGTTCTGGGGGGGTAGTGGGATGGTGGTGGAATAGTTTGGTTCTGGTGTGTTATTGTAAAAGGAGGGGAGTTATTACAGTGAACTGTTGCAAAGATTGGTAACTTTTGTTTATTCAAAGATAAATTATACGTCTTTTCTTAGAAAGGACGTATGTTCAGGCCATGGTAAATATGCCCATTTAGTGACATTTAAGCAATTCATCCACCTTTTCTCCTTTGCTGCTCCTTATGCCTGGAGCTCCCACCTGGAACACATACATAGAATCCTAGAATGTAAAGACGGAAGGGATCTGGGAGGTCATCTACTCCAGCCCCCTGCTCAGCATAGGCAAATGCTTCAGCATCCCTGACACAGAATGTCAAATATGAACTTAGTTTGCCATTGAGCTGGTCTGTAAGGGAGCTAAATATTCCCTTGACAATGGTCAAATCCAAAATGCGTTGGGAGCATCAGTGGCAGGAGCCCCAGTCAAGCAACTGGCCTTGCACTTGTGTTCCTGTTGGGACCATTCCAGTCGCCTTTGCTGCCTCCAAGACAGGAGAGCTCCTTAGATGTGTGCAGCTCCCTTGTGGTCTGGGCTCATCCGCATCTCTGCTTCTGGGATGACTCCTGGGGGTGATGGTGGAAGGAAGTGCCCCATGAGCAGGGGGTGTTGAGCCTTCTGAAATGGCAACCTCAGGGTGTCCCTTCAGATCAGCTGATTCCCCTTTGCCCCAGCAGTGTGGGGGTATCAGTGGGGTCCTTCTCCCCCAAGGTCTCCTCTGGTCTGGAGGTGGGCATGGGTTGGTTGTGATGGGTATCCCATGCTTCCGATTCACCTGGAGGGATGCACGCCGCATGACTGCCTTGAAAATGTGGAGCTCATGTGCTTGATGGTCTGACAATGCATCTAGCATTTGCCTGAACGTAAGTGATGCTTCTAGTTTGTTTTGACCTTATGTAGGCAGCTGTATGAATACCTGCCTGCCTTCCACTGCCAAAAATTAAGTACTCAGATGTGTCAAAAGCTCAGAGTCACCAGATGAGCAATGAGGTGCGGGGGGAGGGGGGTGGATATATTGGCACTTGGTTCCCCGGGTACATTTCTTTTCTTGGAAAGGTTAAAATCTGAACGAAAAAAAGGAAAGCTGAAGATGTTTCCCCCTCTCCAAGCCCCTCCTCATTGTCATTCCACGGCAGCTGTAGGATAAGCTTGGCTAATTGGGTTAATGTGATGATATGGCAGAAGTGAGGGAGAGACAGGGAGCGGGAGCGGGTTCCAGAGCCTTGCTACGGATATTCAGCAGATTTCACATCCACCGCAGATGTGGCAAGCATCGAAAAGACAAAAGCGCAGACCGTTTAGAAGGGCACAAGGACAGCGCTGGGAATCCCCCCGCTTGCAGAGCCAATCCCCCACCACTGCCACAAGTCAGAGGTCTCTCCGTGGCTGGGAGAGCCACCATTCCAAAGGGGCCACTTTAAATAAGGAGCCCCAGGCTGTGGAGGCCAGCTGCTTTCAGGACATTCTTCTGCGTGCGTGCGTGTGTTGCCTAGAAGAATAGCAATGCTGACATGTGCAGCTTGTCCTTCTTACTTTGAGATGGGGCTTCCATTGCAGGATATCTGTCAGATCATGTGGGGGTGGGGGTGCAGAGGATCCTGGGGGCCAGGCAACAGAGTCTAGTGAGCAAGCCTCCCCTGGCAGGTTGCACAGGGGTTGGGCTGTGAGGCCCACTGGGTGGGGCTCCTGCAGATTCTGGTGCCTTCCCTCCTGCACAGCTGGTGCTCTGGTTCCACACCACGCCTGGAACTGGAGGAGCAAACACTTTGGCTCGAGGGTGCAGTGCCCATCTGCTTGAGCATCTAGTCAGTGGACCTCCACGCTTCCCAAAACTCCACTCTTAAGGCTGCTCCTCAGTGCAAGGAGCAATGCGCCTCTAAGGCCTGCGCACCCTTTCCCATCATGTTGCTTTGGCCCTTGCGATGGAGGCTGCCACCTCCCGTTGCTCCTCCCCCAAAGCACAGTGCTTGCCCTTAGTGATTGACACGTGTTTGTGTGGGGGAGAGAGACAGAGAGCGGTGCATGCACAGAGAAAAAAATGTGAACCATGATTTTCTGGCATTTATTAAGAATAAGAATATTCACAATATTCACAAAGTTCACAAAGCGGTTTAAATAGCTAAACCAATCAATAAATAGTAAAAGGGTATGCAGAGAGGGTATGCCCCAAAGAGCTCACAGTCTAAGAAAGCTGCAGAGGAGACACCAGCAGCAGCCAGTGGAAAGGACGCCATACTGGGGTGGAGAGGAACTCTTTGCCCAGTTAGCGGGGTAATTTCATGATTAATCAGCCCCACTGTTTACATTTGCTATTCCTTATTGCTATACGGATTCCCAGAGTGTCAGTGTGTGTGCGTGCGTGCGCGTGTGCGTGTGCAGGTGCGCATGCACATGCACTAAGGGCAACATTTCATATCTCACAGAAAGTGGGCTCAGGCCCACAAACGCTTCTCCCAGAGGAAATCTGTCACTCCAAAGGACTCTTTCTTGGCTTCACTGCCACAGACTTGCTTGGCCACCCCCTCCGGGGTGCTGCTGGCACCTCCACAGCACAGCCTTTTGTGCTGGAGTCCTCGGCACCCAGCCCTGATTTGTATAAAGCAGCCAAGACTGTCCACACAGCAACACACACGGCGCCCTGGAACTCTCTGTGCTGTTTGTTATGGGGGGGGGGATGACATCCACACCCCTGTGCAAGAGAAAAAGTGTCAAGGAGAGAAAAACACACAGAAGTGCAGAGCTGCCCTCCCTCCCTCTTCTCCCCCCTCCCTCCTTCCCTGCATTACGTGAGGATGGGGAATTGCATTATTGATGCTGGATCAAAGCTTTCAGGAGCATCCCACTAAGGAGTCCGCATTGCTCGAGCACAGTGTCTAGTTGTGTCACAAGGCCCTTTGGCCTAGTTCGCACGAACAGCCGCTGTGCAAGGAAACCTGTGTCCGGACTGTGGCATTTTAGACTGCGTGAGGGGTGGGGAAGCATGTGGCTGAGTGTTGAGTGAAGATCCCTTTGCCCACCAAGGCTATCATCCTGGAGAGACAGCATAGCTAGAATTCTCCCTATCTCACTTTTTACATGTGGGGAGAGGAACATTCAATCACATGCATTCCTCCCCATGGTGTATTCTGAAGTAGTCCAGTCTGAAGTAGTCCAGGTTTGCTTCCTCTCCTGTTGTTTGTATGGACTACCTACCAGGCCTTTGGGAGACCTGTTTCTGGTAGAAGAGCATGGACAAGTGTTTGTGTACAAACTAGAAACTAGGGCCAACCCAGGGCCTCCTGATACATGAGGAGGCAGCATCCCAAATGATGTCCCCTTCTTCTTGGTTTGCCAGTCACCCCCACTTCCACTGCTCCTTCTCTTCCTGCTCCCTGGATTCAGAAAGGAAGAGCAGAAGAGAAAGTGGTGGGCTAAGGTGGCTCCTCCGCTCCTCCAACTCTCTCTCTCACACACACACAACCTTCCTCTCCTCCCCACTTCCTTTTCTGCTGTGTTCCCCTCTTCCTTTCCAAATGAAGGGAGCAGGAGGAGAAGGAGGAGGTGAAGAGGCGAGCCACTGAGCAGAGGCAGGCTCCCCCTCACCAATCCACTGCCCGAGGTGACCCCCTCAGTTGGCCTCATAGCCAACCCTGCTAGACAGAGAGCAGAAGCCCAGATACAGGAGTGAGACTGGCGCATAAAACCATCAGCCTTCCAGACAATCTTGCAAGCTGAAGATGGGTCCACAGCATGGAGAAGCTTTACAAGAGGAGATCCCTGTTTTGATTCATGGCCTTGCCAGTTAAACCGGTTCTCAGGTTGATGGCCTGGGAAGGGAATCTCTGCTGGGCCCCTTGGAGAGCCACTGTCAGCCAAAGCTGGGTGGACCAGTGGTCTGATTGCATGGGTCAGGCTGCTCCCTAGGAACAGCTACCCTGGAATGTCCCACCCCCCGGAAACTGAGGAGCAGCAAACTCACCCATCGCACCAGGTGCCCTTCAACATAGCAGAGGCTATGCATGCACTCCTCCACACCTTGAGGAGGGGTCCCAGGGGCTGGGCACATCTGAGACTCTCTCACGAAGCCTTGCCCAAGGACTGTCAGTCAAGGCACAGCTTGGTGTTCATCTGAGCTCCTGCGCATCCCTCTGTGAGGTACTGCTGGCATCCTGAACTGGCAGTGGACCCAGGCTCCTGACTAGCCAGAGGAGGGCGCTGTCGTCGTGCTCTCTGCTGGCCTTCAGCTTTGCCACTGCTGACAGAGGGAGGGCTTATAACTACCAACTAAGCCTGGTCAGGGGGCAGAAAGGGGGCATTCCCACCCCAATGGCTGCTGTGTGGTTTAAATTCCCCGTCTTCCCAGAGGCTGGGGAGCTGTCCAGCAAGGCGAGGAGCAGGCTGGGAGCTATCCAGCTCGACATAAGTGTTGCACCAGCAACAGGCAGGCAGCAAGTGTCACAGCTGGCCCAGCTGAACCATCCCTTCCTGGCACATCAGTGGCACCCTGACCTGGAGCACACCGAGATTCACACACTTCCTCCTTCTGAGTAGGGCTCGGAGAGAGCAGACGACATGCCGCTAGCCATTCACGACGCCTTCTGGCCTGGCTTTCAGCTGAAGCTCCTTGCTGTCTCTGTTTCTGGGGCTCCAGGGTAACTGAGAGGGGAGCTGCTAGCTAGGATGTGCCGGTTTCTCCAACTCTGCAGATTCTCTGGGTCTGTTTGGACTGTCAGCCTTGCAGTGTGGGTCAGGGACCACTGAATCCCACTGGGCACATGCTGGTGCCAGAGGTGAAATCCTCTTCGTCCTCTCATTCAGCTCTTGACAAGAGGTGGTCTTGAGAAGGACAGAGTGGGGCATGGCAGGGGCCACTAAGGTTCCACCTGGTCCTAGGAAGGTTTGGTGGGGCTTCCTTCATCCCAGGCAAAGTTGAGCTCCCCAGTGTACTTCCTTGCCCTGCTCCCAGCTCGGTTCCGAGTGTCCAGTCCCAACACCGGCTTCCACCAAAGACACACCACTGAAACTGGGAAAGGCGATCCCAGATCAAAGGGCTGAAGGTTCACACGTGGCCACCGGCTCAGGATGGCTGCGGAGTTTTCCCCCCTTGTCAACAATAAACCTGGAGGCTGATCTGTGGCTGCTGAGACAAGCTCATCAATTATTTACTGAATAAAGACCGTTAAATATTAAATATTTCAGCCTGGGACAGAGCAAGGGTAAAGCCTTGTTGGAGCAGGAAAGGAAACGTCGAGTTGTTTGCAAGATGTGGCTCTCTGTTGGGGGGGGTGATCGCACCCCTCTCAGAAGCCTCCATCTCCATTTGGACTTGGCAAGTACCCCCTGGCACTATTCAATAGCAGAACAGGAGGGACAAGGCAGCCCTCCTGCTCCACCCACCCCACTCACTGCCAATGCTCTTGGCTTCCCACCTCCATGTCCTCCGAGGGAGCTTGGAAGCCTTCCCAGCCAGGTGCCTGTCACTCTCCCAGGGCGCTGCCTAAATAGCCCATCAGCCAATCAGGAAGCACCTCGTCAGCAAGAGACAGGTGAGGCTGCTATGAGGCCATACCACAAACAAGGTCAGGGAGAGCCCACCGAAGGACAAAATCTCACACAACGATCTCTTTCGGAGCCCACTCGTCGCATCCCCAGTGAGGTCCATGAATCCCTGGATGGCACTTTCTTGGCAAGGCCTGGATGAAAGTTATTGATTCTCGGTTTATAATGCCCTTAAAAAAAATCACATTATTGCTTTTAAAGGGCTTTCAAGGGGTCTGACCAAGAGGTAGGATATAAATCTAAGGAAGGAAGGAATCCCTCTTTTCCATGGGGGGGGGGGTTTACCAATGGCTTGTACATCAGCATTCTTGCTATGAAGCACAGCATCCACTCCAGTGTTGGGGGGTGCTGAGACAAAACCCCTGTGGGGGCAGGCCCAATTGCACTCCCACCCATGATTTGCAAAGTGCACGAGTACACCAGTGGGTAAGTAGTGACCACGAACCAGGTGGAAGACAGACGTGGCTCCTCCTTCCATCGCCCACAGCTACAGTGGCAGTGATGATGAAGGAGGACCCTGGCCCATCCATTGCCCAGCTCTCAGTTAGCTTTCCTGCCTGGACACCCAGTGGGGAGGTTTACTGGGAGGCAATGAGGAGCAGGCAGCAGCAGGGGGCTGGGGTTGTTCTCTCCGCCGCCAGTGCTATTGAACAGTTCCTGGAGTCTCCTAGCTCAGGGTCAGGGGACAGGACACCTGAGAATCATAAAATGGGATTACTGGACAATGATGGGGAGCCTCAGAGACTGGCCAGGGATGGGGGTGGGCCCCTGGCAAACTGCCCCACCAGGTGCCGCCCTGATGGAGTTCAGGATCAGAGGCAGAAGATACAGGCAGGGCCAGCCTGGGGTCGAGTGCCGAGGGAATCAGCCCAGCAGCAGGCCAGATGTGGGGCAGGAAGAGGAAGAGGCAAGGAGAGGGAATCACCTTCAGTGAGTGCTTTGGACTAGTGGGCTGGCTTGGAGCTGTGGGTTTTTAAAGGCCCTAGGGCAGGGCCAGCTGACCATGTTCAGGCTGGGTCAGCTGTCTGTATCCAGCCCAGAATTGTCCCCCAGAGCCGGGTGCCCTTGCTCTAGGATGTTGACTTGACCTGACTTGCTGAGCTTGAGACCAGGGCATGTGGGAGGCACAATGGGTCAAGTGCTGGGGGTGGGCTCCAAGCTAGACTTAGCCAGAGATGCTGGCACATGCCGCTCCTACCGGCAGCTGGAAGCCCCCTCAACAGAAAGGCAAGGGGACAAACTTTTAACATGAGCTCATTTTTAGAGCTCTGAAACGAGGAGAAGCCCAGCAGGTCAAGGACCGTTTTTCTCCCAGTTAGACTACTGCAGGACGCTCTACATGTGAGGCTACCCTTGAAGAGTAACAGAAATGGCCACTGGTGCCGAAGTTGCGTCCAGGTTGCAGATGGGAGTCGCTGCACAGAGGGAGCACGTGACTCCCAACCTGCAGGAACTGCACTAGCTTCCTGTTGGTTTCCAAGCCCAATTCAAGGGGCTGGTTATGATCTTGGAAGCCCTGCATGGTTTGGGCCCACAAGCCCATCTCTTGCCATATCAGCTTGTCTATCTGCGAGGTCTTCTGGGAAGGCTCTGCTTCCAGTGCCATCATTGGGCAAGGCTCATCTGACATGTGTGTGGGGCAGGGTCTTGTCTGTGGTTGCCACCTCCAGATGTGGAACTCCCTGCCTCAAGGTGTTCAGTAGGCTCCACTCTCTCCCCATCTTTAAAAAAAAGCCCTTAAGACTCACCTGCTTCATCTGGCGTTTTGGTTCTGAAGCGGATTTGTGCTTTGGTGTGATCTCGCTGCTGGAACAGTTGGTGTTTCTCTGTCTCTAGCTATTGTGGGGCTTTTGTTTAGTTATTGCCTTTATTGGGAATTGTGTTGAATGCTTTGTTACTTTTTCGTTTGCCACGTAGGGGCCTTTGGGCAAAAGGCAGGATAAAAATGACTCAATAAATACAGACCTCCACAAGAGGAGAGAGAACCTCAAAGTTGTACTAGCAGATATTATTGATTAAACCCCAGGAGTTTTGAGAACAAGACTTTTCTTCAGAGACGTGTGTGTGTGTGTGTGTGTGTGTGTGTGTGTGTGTGTGTGTGTGTGTGTGTGTGTGTGTGTGTGAGAGAGAGAGAGAGAGAGAGAGAGAGAGAGAGAGAGAGAGAGAGAGAGAGAGAGAGAGGGGTGGGTGGGTGGGAGGGAGGGAGGGAGGGAGGGAGGGTGTGTCTGTTTTTTATTGAAGTGATGTACATTGATATCCCAGAGTGTCAGAACTTCAGGTGACATACGTGAGGCAGGTCTCCCTGGTGCCCTTCCGTCCAGACACAGACCAGATCTGTTTTGTCAGACATATAGACCAGGTGGGCTTCTTGCACCAGAGGCCTGCAACTCACAGGGCTCTTGAGTGGCTCCTTTCATTTTAAACAATAAAGCTGTCTTGAGTGGATCAGCAGCGAGGCAGGATATAAATGCAGTAAACAAATGGACGACCCAACCAAGCCTCATATGAAAGCCGAGCAGGGGGACAGGATTCCGAAGGCGCCCAGCATTCAAGCAAAATGTAGGTGGTTATTACATCCCAAAGTCGTCTGCGTTCCTTGCAAAGTGTTTTGAGGGGATTGTCCAGGTGCCATTCATCCACTGAGAAACGAGGAGAGAGAGAGAGAGAGAGAGAGAGAGAGAGAGAGAGAGAGAGAGAGAGAGAGAGAGAGAGAGAGAGAGAGAGAGAGAGAGAGAGAATGATTTCTTTCCCCAATTCCTGAAAGACCTTGAAAATAAAGCGGAGTGCCTTGTTTATGCTTCAGCCATGCTAAGATGCTGTTGGCTTTTCTCCTCTTTTTCCCAATAGCTCTCTCGGATCATGAGCCCGGAGGGTCTCGACGCTCTTGTACGCCTCTTATTTAAGATATATGTCAGCCCATTAGGCGAGCCGGCAAGATGCGATGGGCTCTGATGACAGGTAATCCTCCAACACCCATCTTTACAGCTTTGTCTTGCCCATATTACATGGGAAGGGGGCCATCACTCAGCCGCCCAGAAGCCTGGCTAGAGCAGGCGCCAACGCAGGACGGAGCTGGCCCCAAGCGGAGGAACGAGGCAGGGGGAGGAAGCGCATGGAGGGGCTGATGAAGTCTTGGGCTGCCCCAGTGCCTCTAACAGTAGCTGGGTAAGCAGGCATAAATGGAGCTTTTCCTGGCATGGAGGCAGTGGTGGGGGCACAAGAGCCAGGCTGGTAAACAGAGGTAGCGACCTTAGCAGGGGCCGTTTCAAGTTTTCACATTTTTTGTCACATTTTTTTTATACCGCCCTTCCTCCAAGGAGCTCAGAGTGGTATACATATTTCCTCCCCTCCTTTTTTTTTGTCCTCACAACAACCCTATGAGGTAGGTGGGGCTGAGAGATAGTGACTGGCCCAAGGTCTCCCAGGAAGCTTCATGGCTGAGCGGGGATTTGAACCTGGATCTTCCAGGTCTACGTCCGACTCCCAAACCACTACACCATCCTGGTTTCATGGCTGGCCTGTCCATGATGAGGCTGCCTGGGGGGAGGTGGGCACCTGGGGCAACGGACAAGAGCCTGGCTATGCCTGCCCATCTGCCTCCATCGCTCCTCCTGCAAAGGAAGTGGGGAATAGGATGGAAAAGGAAGTGTGGAGGAGAGGGGTGAGCTAGAGAATCTCTCCCCTCCACACTTCCTCTTCTGCTCTAGTTCGCACCTCCTCTCCTCCACACTTCCGCTCCCCTCTTCCTTTCTGGATTCAGGCAGCAGGAGGAGCAGCAGCGGAGGCAGCAGCCGCCGACTCTCATCATCAGTCCGCTGCTTGAAACCACCACTTCTGTCGTGGTCCGATGCCTGGACAAGCCCCGCCCTGCAAATGACCCCGCCCCCTCAGCTCTGTCACTTGTGTTGCAGGATCAGGCCTAGGGCACACAATGGAAAACAGACCTCACAACTCAGCTCTCAGCAAGCCAGGATGAGACTTGAGAGCCGCTGCCAGAGGCAACACAAGTGTAGAGGGGCCTAGAAATGAATGCAAGCGGCACGTTGCCCCCCTGGCTCCCTGCAGGGCACAGCGGACGTGAGAGTCATTTCTAGGCATAGATTTACTGAGGAGCTGGGAAATAGCTGAATAGTTGAGGAGGAGCCACCCCACTTTCCCCTTGATCTCCCCCTCCCTGCAGCAGCCTGAAGCCGTCTGTGGCGTAATTCTTGTGGCTGGTCAGGTTCTCCTGCTTCTCTCTACAGGCTCAGCAACCTCTCCGCTTCTTCCGGGGCGGGGGGGAGAGCTTTCCATTATCAGAGGGTCCTCGCCTGGCTTAAAATTTAGGAAGAAATATAGTTTGGTAATATATTGATGTGGGGGGGGGGGATAAGTGGAATCCTTTCAAAAAGCCCAGCTTCAAATGGCGGGGTTGGGGTCACTTCTTCTTTAGGAGTTGGGGGGGTCATCAGGGAAAACCAGCAGCTGAGAAGACCCTCCTTGAGAGACAAAGCAATGTCTCTGGAGGCGATCCTGGGTTGAGGTGGGCTATCAATCAGTCCAGGTCAAGAATTCTGAATTTTGAACAGGGACCCAAAGATGGGACTGTGTCATTCTACACATCATTCATTTATGGATTTGGTTGCCACAAGATGTGGTGATGGACACTGGCTCGGGTGACTTCGAAAGGGGCTTAGACCAGGGTTTCCCAATCTTCGGGGGCCCGTGTACCCCCTACACAGGTCTCCAGCTGCCCCGCGTACCCCCGGACATTTTGACACCCGCGTATCCCCCTGCGAACCCCCACATACCCTTTCCCTCCAGGTTGCAGCATGAGTGGGAGGGCCCGCCTGCGCCACAAGCCGGAAAAACGTAGTTTCCTAGAGGAGTGGAATGAAAAGTCTACCAATAGGCCTTAGACACGATGACTGTATAGAATCACTGAATGTTAGAACTGGAAGGTTACTTGAAGGTCATCTAGCCCAACCCCCTCCTCTTAGTAGGCAACTGCTTCAGCATCCCTGACAGTTAGCTGTCCAGCCTCTGTTTGAACCTCCAGGTTCAAGAGCAGTGTATCTTTGAATTCAAGTTATAGAGGAGCAATATCAGGAGAGAGCTGTTTGCCTTCCTGCTGGTGGGCTTCCTGGAGGCATCCGGTTGGTCACTATGGGGAGGAGGGTGCTGGCCTCAGTTCGACCTGTTTACAGTCAGGATGAGCTCCTGCTGTGTAACCCAACAAGGAGGCTTCCTTCCTTCCTTCCTTCCTTCCTTCCTTCCTTCCTTCCTTCCTTCCTAGCATACCTGGGATCCACTGGCGAGCTTTTGGGCTGGCTTGCACCCAGCCTCCAACCTGAGCATGTTCGACAGGCGGCATCTGGAGCCAAGCGCATATGCAACATTAAACGCCTCGTTCATTTCAAGGATGTGCTCAACTCTTTTCCTTGGAGTCATGTAGATAATAGGGTTGACTTTTTCCACCGTACACCCACTAAAATGCATAAAAGAAAGGTTACACCGACAAGCAGGAAGTAGCGAGTTTAATTAATCCCTGAGTGCGCGCTTCATTGCAAAAGTGCAGCGCAACCAGAGCCCCTCTGTTTACTGAACTAGATTCGTGGAGCCATTATGCCTCCACTGAAGGAAGGGCGTTTTTTTCCCTGGGACTTCTCCACCCCCAATGCTCACGTTGGCACTTCCATTAAAAGTAAGATGTACGCAGGGACCCATGATTAACAAACGGTGAAGAGGCTGTTTCTCCCTTGGCAGGAGTAATTGGTGCCGTGGCATTTGGAGGGGAATGTCTTGTCATTCTCTGGGCGCCTGACTGTCTTCCCTCTCGCTCACTTCAGCTGCATAAGGGCAGAGCATGGGCCTGGCGTCCACTGGCCACCTGCCCCATTCTTTTTCTTTTGGGGTGATGCAGGAAGGAGGGATGGCGCACGTGTGGGGCACATGCTAACATGTCCTGCCACCTTCCTGCAGGACCAGCCCAGAACTACAAGTGGGGGATCTCCTTGGAGGAGGAGGAGGAGGACCCTCTTGCTGGCCCAAGCACGGGATGGGGCCAAGGGGAGTCGTCGGCAGACTGTGACACACACGATCCCTGTGCGTTCACGCTATCAGTGGCGACTAGTCAGGATGGCTGTGCGCCTCTGGATGATAGCTACATAGAACCTCCAGGTTCAACAGCAGTCTGCCTCTGAATGCCAGTTGCAGGGAGGAATGGTGAGGGGGGGTCTGTCTCCATCTCCTGCTTGTGGGGTTCCCATTGGTGGGCCACTGTGAGAAGCAGGATGCTGGGCTAGGCAGGCCCCTTTTGACCCTATCCAGTAGGGCTCTCCTTATGTAATGCCTGAAGCCACTGCCTTGGAAGACAAGGGACCTGGGAGTCTGCAAAGCTGGGCACCCCCCACACCTTGGCTGTCATACCCTCAGGCTCCACCATGTTTTAGGCGGTGCATTGTACAATATTGTCCAATTAGTCCTTTACCCTTTGTTAACGTTTTACCTAATGCAGGCTTTGAGGGGCCTTTTCCATCATGCCCCAGTGTGTCTCTCCCCCCCCCCCCCCACCTTATTCTACTTCACATCCACCCTTTCAAAGAGCACTTGGTCCTAATGAAGATACTGTATTACCCTCTTTAAGATTTTTTTTTTAATCCACCTGGCAGGCTACATATAATTCTTGAATTACATCATAACAACAACTAAGCAGTAAAAAGATATTGCAGACAGATCTCTAAAACACACACACACACACACACACACACACGCAGCACCAGTAAAACTTCGATTAATTCTAAGAAGGCTCCTGAAATACTGTAGATCTCTTTGGAAGACAGAGATGGGGGTCAGGCATATTCCATACCTCAAATGCTACAACGGGAAGTGACTTTCCTTCAGGGCTGCCCCAAGAACTCTCAATGCCTGAGGGGGCATTCCAAAAGCCCCCTGCTTCCCTGGTGATGCCACCCTCTGCTACTATTCCCCCTCCTGCATTGGAAAAAGAAGAAGGGAATGGAGAGGGTGTGCTAGAGTGTCTCTGGTGACGCTCTAGTCCCCTACTCTCCTCTCCACACTTCCTCCTCTGCTCAATCCCCTCTTCCCTTTCCAATCCAAGGAGCAGGAAGGAGGCGCAGTGCAGGCAGGCAAGCGGACAGAGGCAGGTACTCCTGCTGATCCAACACCTGAGGCCTTGTAGATAGGCCAGCCCTGATCTCTTTTGTACCCCCTCCACACATCCAACAGCACCAAAGGGCCGTGGCAGAGACGCCGTCGGCACAGCTGCAGGAGCAGGGCAAAATGGCCAGTTCTTGTGGGTGCCGCAAAGAGCTGCCAAGAGATGAATCAGCAGAGCAGTGAAGAAGATGGGAGCTGATGAGCACCTCCGTGTCCTGTGTGTAGCCAGTGCAATCAGTCTCTTCTCCTTTTAATGAGAATTGAAATTTGCATTATTCATGGCACGACACATTTGCACAGGAGTGTCTGGGAATACAACCTCTCCAACGATCTCTTGGTATTTTCGGCATCCTGCGAATGTCATCTCCCCCCCCCCTTTTTTTAAGAGTAGCATCCTAGTCCTTATGGAGGAAAGATGACTTTGTATGCAGAGGGTCCCAGGTTTGACCCTTGGCGGAATCTCTGAGTAGGGCTGGAAAATCCCACACCTAAAACCCTGGAGAGTCACTGCCAATCAGAGTCAGACATTACTGAGTGAGATGGAGCAAGGGGCTGACTCAGCAGAAGGCACATTCCTCAATTCATTGGCTTGCTAGGATGCAGATCAAGGGTGCCTCTAGGGTCGAACGTGCACCACTTTCGCAAGTAAACTTATTTAGTCCTTGGAAGTATCAGTATTCTATTCCCCTGCTTGAAAAATTATCTTCATGAAAAGTAGCTGTTCCACACATTTATTCTCACAAGCTTCGAAGAATGTGATGTTACGTTCAAGATAATTAACTTTTCCCACTTAATGCATGCACGTGTGTGGGATAGATACCATGCCCCAGGTCACATGACAAAGGTCTATGAAAAATACTCACATTTAACATTTATTCTCATACAAGATGCGGTTCCTGAAATGTTTTGAATCTAAATGTTTTACGGCATGTATTTCAATACATTATGCACTGGATTCCAGAGCTGATAATGGAGGGGTTGAGATTACAACCAGACATACGACAATATGATCAGATTGGCATTTGCTGTCAATCTTCACTGAGAAGCTCCTTCCATTTTCCCTTGGGTGCATCTAGACCAGTTGGGAGGGGTTTCGGGGTCCAATCTGGGGTTGGGCTTTGTGCAAGGAGGAAGCCCAGCTTTGCCATCTTGGGCTCCATTTGGGGGTTTCCCTCCAAAATAAAAGAGCTTTGCACCTTTTCAGGGATGTGCTGGCAAAATTCACCCCCAAACACACAGCCCGGAGTCCGTCCGAGGGAGAAAGCCGGAGAGGTCGAGCAGTGTTTGCAAAGTGAAGCCCCTGGAACTCCAGGCAACCAGGGCAAGACCAGGGCAATGGGCAAGCATCCAGTGGACAGCAGGCAAGGGAGCAGACTGGAATGGGCAGCGAATCACTTGGGCAGCCAAGGATTCTCCCCTTCCCATCTCACCAAATGGTTTGGCTCAATTCTGCCATACTTGGCGAGGTTGGGAACTGTCCAGCACGGGCAGGACCAAGCAAGGTATGCTGAAGTGGCAGGGGAGCTGTCCAGCCCAGGAGCCAGGCAGCAGCAGGTGTTGCACTCATCAGCAACGCAACGGCCAGGCAGCAAGCAAATTGCTGAAGAGTCGCCCTTGCTGCTCCAGGCCTCCCTGGAGCATCAGCAGGCTTTCCGTCCAGAGGGTCCTTAGGCTCATGGTTCTTCCTCCTAAGGAGACCTCAGAGAGAGAGAAGATCTTTGGCTGCCAGATTTGCAGACTGGCCTTTTCACCTCCTCTGCTCCTGGGGTCATGGAGGTGATTGTGCAGGGGCTGGAGCTGGGTATGAGTGAGAGAGGGAGGGAGCATCAAATCCCCTGACTTTGCAGGCTGCTCAGGTAGGGTGCCGTAGAAGGTGGGAGCCTCGGAATATCCATCAGGGTAGGCCCACTTCCCTCTGTCTATGTGCTGGGACTGATAGTGGAGTCCTCTTGCAAGAAGAGACCTCATCAGGTCTTGGGCTTGAGCTGGTTGTAAGAGGGATTCGGGAATTGTAAGAGGGATCCGGGTTGTAAGAGGGATTTGGGAATTGCGAGGACGTCCGATGCAAAGTCTACCTGGATTTCCGAGGAGGTCTGCAAAACTGTCGGCAGCCAATGGGATGGCAACGAGTTGCAAACAACAGGGAAGGCAGAGGCACAAGAGCAAACCAGGCCAGATGTGGGCTGGACCGTGGGCCCCATCCAGACAACCTCATTACATACTTAAATGTTTCTATGAAATTGCTGGGGGTGGGGGAAGCAGGTGGCCATCGTGACTAGTAGCCAATGACAGACTTGTGCTCCATTGCGCTCCATGTGCTCTAATCCCACTTTAAAGCCACCCACCCTAGCAGCCAACAACACCACACCTTGTGGCAATGAATTCCACTGACTAATTAGTGCTGTGTAAAGCAGGACCTCCTTTAGTCTGCCCTAAATCTCCTGCCAGTCAGTTTCACTGAATGACCCCTGAAGTTCTAGTATTGTGGGAGAGGGAGAACTGTCTCCACACTGTCTCTACTGTCTCCACACTGATCATCATTTACATGCCTCGTGTCCTCCCTTCATCCCATTTTTTTCCAGCTAAAAAGCTCTCAAATGTTGTAGCCTTTCCTCTTAAGTAAGATGCTCTAGCACAGTGTTTCTCAAACTGTAGGTCGGGACCCACTTGGTGGGTTATGACCTGATTTGGGCAGAAGAGTCTGGCGTAGTTGGGAGAGCTGCTGCCTTCAAAGCCCAGACCGGTGAACTTGATAAGTTCGAGACACGCCGCCGGCAAAAAGCTGTGAAAGCCTCCAGGAGGAGAGATAAGAGCTTCCAGCTGCGTCGGTCGAGTGTGGGAGGTGCCAGCCAGCAGAATTGTCAGACTGTAAAAAGGATACCACCTGGAAAGTAGCCGTTCATGAAAGATTGGACATTTATATATATTGTAAAAACCCCAAGGGGGTTAGGTCAGCCTGCCTATGTACACCGCCTTGGATTAAAGTCGGAGGAGAAATCCAATGACCGAGAAAGGCGGTATATAAATACTGTATATTATTATACATATATTATTATACATATATTATACATACATATATTATTATACATATATTATTATACATATATTATACATACATATATTATTATACATATATTATACATATATTATTATACAGTATTATATTATTATTTCTGATGGGTCCCAGGTGATGGAAAGATCAGATAAGTAATTGCCACAAGCCCTAAGTTTATTAAAAAAAATCAGATAGCTGCTAATTGCCCTTCAAAGAGCTGAGCTCCTGCAGTTTGCAAGATAGCTGCTAATTACCCTGCAAACAGCTGAGCTCCTGCAGTTTGCAAGCTTGTGTAAATATAGGGAGATAAATGTTTGAGCGTCTCCTAAAGCAAGGTGGGTCCCGATAGATTGTCATTTTAAAAAGTGGGTCCCGGTGCTAAAAGGTTTGAGAACCACTGCTCTAGCAGCTCCCTGAGCTTTTTGCTTGCCCTCTTCAACACGTTTTCCAGTTCTACAATATCCTTCTTGAGATGCGGTGAGCAGATGATAACCTTTGATGAACCCATTTCTGTAGTTTCCTAGAGAGGCGCATCCCCTCCTTTTGGGATTCGAGGGCTGTATCTAAGGGTTGTGGAAAGAAAGGGAGGCTGTCCCAGTTTCACACAGTTGACATCTGTAGAGAAGACATGCCGTCGGCTTCTTGGCACCATCACTGGAAAAACTGGGCAGATGTCTCAGTGCTGGACTGCCAGCCTGCTGGACTGCCAACGAGGTGATGCCCACCATTGGTCTGCAGCTTCCCTGCGCATTCTGCAGAAAAAAATGCTTCCACCTTTCCATTGAACCACACTGGTGAAGCGCATGCTTACATTTGCCTAACAATAAAGACAGATTTCCATCTCTGATTTTGAGCATGGTGGGATTTTTGGTTCCTTTTTCCATCGCAAAAGCACGACTAGTCCATTTCTGCTTTTAGAGACAGGGAAAAGTCTTCCCAAGGTTCTGACTGCTGTCCCTTCTCCTATCTCCAAGACAAATGCTGAGTGCTCCATTTTCACCAAGACCTCCTTTGGCCGGATTGCGCGTATTAGAAGTCCGCAGAGATAGTGTCTCTCCCCATATAAACGATGCAATCGATTTCCTGTTATGGTTATCCTGAACTATGCAGTGAGCATCTAAGGAAGGATGACAACCCTCCATCCTTGTTTTATGTAGAAAGGTTATTGAATCCCCTCCCATAAAACATCATCTCTTTTTCTCTTCCCAAAATTTGTCAGAGCTCCTGGGAATCCCCCACATGGGATCGGTTTGAGCAAACGGTTTTCTGCTCACTTATTTCTTCCCTTCTCTTTTTAGGTTAGTGTTTTGTTTTTTAATTATGGCTCATCTGTACCAGCGATTGAACCTGTTCTCACATTTAAGTCTGGCTTTCTGAGTTATTCTTAGAGTTTCTGTCTCAGATAAAAATAAAGAGGTGATTTTCACATTTTAGGGGCATTAAAAAAAAGGGAAAGAGACATCTGTATGACTCCTTTGGCATTTGGTGGCATGAGTCACACATCTTGATAAGTCCCTCTCTTCTGGGTGATTTTAGAGGATTTTCGTCACACTTTTTCAGTCGCTTGCAAAAGTTGGAGAGGTGACTGAATGCTCTTCTCAGCAGTGGGAGATCAGAAAAGGATGTTTTAAAATTTAGAAGGTGGATGGATGCTGCAGCCCTGGTAATTGAATGGGGCTGCCTGGATGTATGTATGTATGTATGTATGTATGTATGTATGTATGTGTGTGTGTGTGTGTGTGTGTGTGTGTGTGAGAGAGAGAGAGAGAGAGAGAGAGAGAGAGAGAGAGAGAGAGAGAGAGAGAGAGAGAGAGAGATTTCACCCCTATGCTTTGTGAGGATAAATGGTGCAAGGCTGGCTATTCTCCCAAATAAGTCCCCTTGTACACTCAGGTCATCCACAGAAGCTTTGCACAGAAGCTTTGCTCTGTTCAGAAGGCTTCATCCACTCTGAGTAGAGACTTTTCAGTGGTGGCACCAGGCTTCTGGATCTCACACCTGTCAGCAGCAGCCTGTAAAGCCCCCAGTCTGTTCTTTTCATGGTGCAGTGTAAAAACTTAGTTGTTATGGTCTGCTTTGGGCAGGGGCTGGTCAGTGATGCAGTAGCAGTGGCGGAACTTCGGTGGAGCGCGTGGAGCAGGAGCTCCAGGCGCTCGGGCAGGCAGGGCGTGCGCGTGGAGCACTCACCATCGGGAAGCGCCGCGCTGTATCGGCCCTCCCTCCCTCCCTGGAGCCCATTCGGCTCCAAAATGAGTCCAAAACGGGCGGGGGGGAAATTGGGCGGGGTGGGGCGCGTCGACGTGACGCGACGCAGGCCCCGCCCCCACGTGCCGGGCGCCGGGAGGGCGTCCGTCATTTCTGTGCAGTAGTCAGTTTTAAGATGCAGGAGCCTGTAGTAACACCCCCTATAACCATGGCCCCATAGCTGTGCCCCACTAAGACTATCACAAAACAAAACCAATATTAAATTTCTTCATTCAAGTATTTCCTTCTTCTGTCACTTATTCCTACTTTGAAATGTCAGTTAAAAATCTAGCTTGTTTCACCCCAGACACTTGGAGTGGCTTATATTTGTTTAAAAACAAATGCACACACGTTGAAAAATGGGATTAAAAATATAAAAGGTAGGTCAAAGTACTACCCAGTGCATGTTTACTCAGAAGCAAGTCCCACTGTGTTCAATAGGACTTATGTCCAGGTAAATTGTAGCCTTACAGCACAATCCTATGCATGTCTACTCAAAAATAAGCCCCACTGACCTCAATGCGACTGACTCCCAGGTGAGTATAGAATTGGAGGTTTAATGTAACATGAGCTACATATTGCCTTTCAGGTAGTTCTGGGGAAAGAAGTGTGTCTAGACATTAATTTATGACCTTAGGGAGATTTGAAGTGAGCTCCATTGTGTTTAATGGGACTTACTCCCAGGCAAGTGTGTATTGCAATCCTAATCAGTTAACTTAGCAAATGCATAAAATACACAACTCAAGCAACCGAATCTGCAGTTGCACTGCTTCATGATTGTCCTACAACCCCCTATGCACATACAGATAGTTCACAGGGTTGTAATATGATGATAATAAGATATTAAACAATTAATATCTTATTAAACTGCATAAACTTATGACACAGTAACTAGCTTGCTTAGCAAATAGCAGAATGTAGTTACTTTATGTAAAATCCTTTCATGTAATCATGTAAACATGCCTTCTACACACATATATCTCCCAATGTAACTTTTTATGTAATTACGCATTTCTATCGTGTAACCAAAAAGTATATTTTATTATATCAGTATCAAATCTGTGTGAATATTTAGATAAGCAAAAGGCAAGAACAGAGTAATAAATCCTTTCTTGAAGCTGGCTGGAAGGTCATAAAAAGGCCAAAGGAAGGCCAGCGAATTCTGGCCTTATCAGGACCCCAGACCCAAGTAATGAATCTCAGGAAGACTGTCAAAACAAGAGACAATGAGATTTAGCAGAAATAGCTAGGAAAAGGAAGGATGTTTGTAAGGTTGACTTGTCTGTAATGTGAGAAAGTACCACCCTCTCGCCAACTGTAATAAAACCAAAGAGCAGAGACCACTCTTTGCTTTTCTCAGCTTTTCAGCTGTTAAGCTCTGAGATTAAGCCTTCTCATGAGAAATAAAGAACTTGCTCCGATCCTCCCGAGTCTGGTTTATTAATTTATGTGTTAACACCATCAGTTAACATATTGGTGCCGAAACCCGGGAAGGTAGAAGCTGGCATTTTAATTACCTCCCTCCGGTTGTAATGCCAGTTGGTCATTGTTTTTTGGCTACCCAGATTCTCTTAGTGCGCACCCTCAATCTTTTGTTGAGGAGGGACTCTGAACACCCATGAGGCATAGGGCCGACTGGTTTCACAACCATACGGGGCTCACGGACCAAGTTTGAGAAATTGTGTGATCACAGAAGACAGGTAAGACCTTGCAAGGCAAAGGGTGTCGGGACTGGCAAACCCAGGCAAAAGGCGATCGCAGTTGCAGGCCAAGCACTATTAAGCGATCCAGCCTTATGGATGGAAATGGAAATTTTATATACGTTTGGAATTCTAGGGGGTGGTGGAGGTGGGGACTAAAGTCACCCCGCCAGTGGTCAGTGATAAAGGGAGGAACGGGGCAAAGCTCAAAGACCTGACTGACCTCCACCAATGGAGTATTGGTTGTTTATCACTAAAAATGGGATGGGGAAGGGTTGGTTTGTATGAGAGAGTGGATGTAGACGAGTGGATGTGACGGAGACCCTTTAGGGGAAACCTACGCGAATGGGACTTCTGAGTAACACGTTTCCTCCGATCCTGCGAAGGGCGAGGCTGTGAAAAGAAGAAAGCGAAAGTTGTATGTTTAAAATCCTACTGTGTCTAACTGAAGGACCCCAACACCTTCAGTCTGTTCCCCACCCTATCTGTTGTCCAAAATTGTTTGTCTGGAATGAGTGTCGTTTGTGGTGGATAATGGGGAAAGGGATTTTAACATGGTATAAAAAGTGAAGGGAAGAGCCTTGTCAAGAGAGAAAAACAGCTGGCAGCTTCCCCTATTCTCTCCCGACTTTCCTCCACCACTCTAGAGGAACAGTAGATTTCGTGTAGCTTTCTTCCCCTGTTCAATCAATGCAGGGAGAGGGGGGGGGGGAAGGAAAGGTCTGAGTCAGCTGCAAGAGTTCCCCTCTCCCCCATTGGTTGTATGGTAATGCATTTACGGAGATACAGACATGCAAGCAGTCTTAAATCTCCGTTCCCCTCTTTAAGTTTTTTGTTTCTGTTAAAGAGAAATGTTTGTATGTCCCTTATATGGCATGGGAGAGGGAGTTGGTTTTCCGCTTTTTTACAGAGAGCAAAGGATTTTAACTAGAGCAGCACAGTCTATGAACAATCTTATTACCTGTTGCTGTGACTAATTGGGTAAAGATCCAGGGAATGAGCAAGGAGCAAGAGAATGGTTTCCAGTTCATGCTTTAAGATGAAGAGGGGGTGGGATTTGCTTGCAAGGAAAGTTCTGTTTTAATGGTAGAACAAAAATAAACCAGTGGTATCCCTAATCTGACCAATAAATGAAAGGGAATAAAGTGAAATAGTAAAAGAAGATTGTAACTACAGGAAGAAGTATCAATAAACAAAGAATGTGTGGAAAAGGGAGGTGAAGGGAAAGACGGATGAAAACAGCGTGAGGAATTCAGGCAGCCTCCCTATCACCCCTCCCTTTCAACAACAGCTGAGGAGTTCCCAGCACGGTTCCACCCCCACTCTGAGACAGCATGAAGAAGAGCACTGGAATTTAAGACAGGAGAGAGAGATTGTTGTAGATTTTTCCGATGCAAACGAATAGACTATGCAACATTCTGAGACCCAGAGAGATGTACAACTTTATTAACACCACAGACGTAATATACAGAGAGCAGCACACTAACTGAGGACCCTGAGAAGGTTGAAAAGGCATAATACGCACCCGCTATTTAATTGGTTGTAACTAGAAGCAAATAGGAAAAGACAATGAGGGAAGCTCGTGAGCGAAATGCCACTGGGAATCCAGAAGCAGACTATAACGCATGTAAGAATCTGAAAGGAAACACACAATCCCTGGCTTAGGACATTAGGACACTCAGAGCAAGTAACGTCAAGGGCAGTAACCATCCAGAGATTAAAAATCCAGGAGCTTTTATGAAAAGGATAAAAAGACAGAAGCGAAAAGGGGGTTGCTGGAAGTTAAAGATAGGAGGAACAGTGTATGTGATGGGAAGATGGAGGACCAGAGAGAGAGACGGAGAGCGATGTGGAAGGTGGAGCAGGGAAGAAGGATGTTGGAAAGAAAGAAAAGGGAATGACAGACAGATCAGAGAAAGATGGGGTGCAGGGAACCCTGGAGACAACGAGGAAAATGAAGAGAAAGACGAGAGGTTGGGCAAGTTAAGAATGAAGACAGGAAGAATTGGCAGGACAGCGTATGTAATAGAGAGGAGATCCAAAAGATCAAAACAAGCAGAAGTTGTTTTTTTTATATAAAGAGTCACCAAGATAAAGCCATTGCCTAGAAGTTTATGCAAAGCAGCAGGAGAGTAAAGTAATGTACCCAGGAAATGACTAAAGAGCTTAAGCTAGAAGAGTAAAAAGCCCCAGCAAGTATACGCACATGAAGCAACATAAGGAGCAAAGCAGAGTTTTCACATTCAACTCTGAATAAGCTTGGGCTGGAGACAAGAAAAAGGGCAGTCAAAGGGACTCCATTATAAGAAAAGCCCTATTTGAAATTGTGCGAACACTAAAAGAAGTATTTTGTAAGTTTTAAGAAAACTGGTGCAGGACAGATATACAGACATGAAATCATTTGGAGCTCTAGCTCATAACAGTAAAAGGAGGGGCTACAGGAATGAAACTCCCCTCATGTATACAGGCACCCGAGATCTTGAACAGAGCCAGCTCAGCAGTGATTTATGGGCTATTACCACAGATCCTTGTTACCAGGAAGCTAATGCAGAAGAAGTAACGAACATGAAGAAGCATTTTAGAGAGAAAAAGCACAAGAGGGGACCATGGGAATGTGCCCACCCCCCACCCAACAGAATCCAGTGAATTTAGCTGTATCAGAACTGGCATTTTGTTTTTAACTAAGAGTAACAGACTACAGTGTGTGAAAGGAGCTATGTTTAACATCATACAACCTATATGGCAGGACATGAGAGATGTGTGCAAACAGGCCTGCCCACCCCCCAGAGAAAGACTGTTAAACCGGCTACCATAATGCAACAAGGCTAGTAGCCAGAAACCCACAGAAGCCCTAACCAGGAAGAGGGAAAGGTGCAAGGGAACAGGCCACAGCTGAGGTCAGACCAATGTGGCAATAGTTAAATTGGCCACCAAAGAGAAAGTATCATCTTCCACCCAGGAAAAGGGTTTCACCTTTTGGAAATATGGATGAGGCAGAGAACAACCCAGTTCCCCAATAGGCTAAAGAGGACTGTGGCACCCTTTACTTCATACAAGGAGCTGCATATACAGAAGAAGGGGCCCCGAGTTCATGATTGCCCCAGAGCCCATTAGTAAAGATGCAAAAGGAAAAACTTTGGTATTCATGATTGACCATGGAACAATAGTGTCAACTACCAATGTTCCATTAGTGAAGCAAGTCTCTGAATCAGGACAGAGCACATATGAACTGTCAGCAACTAATCTTAAAGTAATCGTTTTGGGAAAACTTTGCCCTGAAGTGTGAACACCGCCAGCAAAAACAGTTGACCCACAGAAAACGGGCAAAATAAATGTAATAATATGGAAAAACTACAAGTCAAATTTGGTGTCAGTAGTGGGATACCCAACCCAAAATCTATATAGACTTGATTAAGAAGCTACAAAATATCAGGGACCATAGACCTGTATCAAAGTAATGCTGAGTGCTGAGTAGGAAAAAGGGGGACGGGGGACGAAGATATGCAGAAAATATCACAATCACCATAAACGGCACGTTGATAAACAACAGGGAGAAAGGTCCCTTCTGATGGGTGTAGGCCAACGTGAGATGTTGTGGACAAGAGTGATGAGGCAAAAAGGGCCCCCAGGAACCCCAGCAACCAGCACAAGGTCCCTGTTATTACAATTAATCTCTTGTGGCTGTTTACCTCACAAGGACTACAGTAACGTAGTTACTAACAAGCTGAAGAACCATGCAGTAAAGGAGAGTAAACAGACAACAAGCAGCATTGAACAGTCACAAGTCTTGTTTGTATTTTTGTGCCCATACAAAGCTAAGTGAGAAGCTGGAGCCAGAAGTACTTGTAATAAGCTCCAAAGGCCAGAGAGACTGAGCACAAGCACTAAGCCAGGTTAAACTTAGCTCACCTGGAAAAACTAAAGACATTGTGCTATGGTAGTAATTCCTTACCTAAAGCCAAAGCCTACAACACCAGCTGAACATTAAAGGCAAAGTAAAGAGCTAATTCTTATGCAGAGCATTATTGAATCTATGGACATTGTTTTGAAGGAGAAAAAGCAGCAAAAATCCACACAAGGCAGAACTTTCAGCGCTAAGGAAAGGAGTAACGTTCCCCAGGCTTGGCGGCAAAATTTATTGTTTTGGAAGCACAGCAGCCCAGAAGGTTGCCAACTGATGAACTATCAGACAGACTAAGTTGGACAAATGGAAAGTTTGTATCATGTTCTTTTTAAGCAATTGGTTTGCAAATTAAAATGAATAAAAGGGAGGCGCCTGCATGTGCCCCATAGAGTCTTACTAATCAGATAAATACAGTAAAACTCAAACTTTATTATACAGTAATATGCAAGACATGTACATAGGTATCCTGAAGTATTGGAGTTAAATACATCTACCCGATTGGAATCTAAGAAATCTATTGCACTGGCCAGAAGAGAGCAACTACATTCATGCTAGAGCAAGCTGCCCTCCCACACAGGAAAATATACCAGAGTATGAAATGAAGATCCATTTACATGGAAAGGAAAGCAAAATATGAAGCCAATAGATATTAACGAAAAAGGACTCAAAAAGATTTTGGAAAACAAACTGGACCAAATAAGTTCATAAACTAGGTATTGTTCAGAATTGGGAATACCTATACTGGTAAGCCCAAACTACCTTTCTTTTTGAGGTAATGCATGGGCAAGTCTCCATATTTGTGGAGGTCATTTCGGCCTAGGGGTACAATGCTTTAAGGAAGGTTTTGCCTTGGGCAAAGAAGCTTGTAGAAATGGTTAATCAGGCTTACTGCCTATAAGTAAATGAAGTTAAGATGAAACTAGGGAATAAGGTTCAAAAAGTTAGATCTACAGCAGCCAAATTGGTTTGGTTTATATCGGTTGATGTTAAGACAGCAGGCTGCAAAAATGTTTTCTTAAATCTCGAAACAGATAAGACCTCGTGTGGAGATCCTAAACATCTGCAGACAAAAAGACAGCTGCAGCCAGGATCACAAGGGCTAGCACCTGACACAGTAGGAGACAAGATGGATGAAGAGCAACGATCCTATCACTATGTAATTAAATCACAGCTAGAGTCGAATACACAGAACGACAGGGGTATTCACACTGAGTGTAGCCACTACCAGTGGAAATTAACTCGTGAGTGGCCAAATTATATATTATGGTGGAACCGAGGGCATCATCCAGGAACATCCTGGAAGTTAATAATGTTTGCACGAATGTCTTGGGAGCAAAGATTAAGTGAAATTTACTTGGTAGATTCAGACGAAGAACGAGCACGGTTTAGTCCAGACCTGTTGGACTATTTAGGCCATGAATGGGAATGGGCTTGGTCCCTATGGTTATGTCCTGGTTGTTATTCTAGTGTACAAGACAAACTACCATGCCCACCATAGGAGCAGACATGACATAACCTAAAAAAATAAATAAATAAAAAAATGAAGGTATATTAACCAATCTTTTTAGCTTCTGTATTTGAGACTTTTGTATAATGATAAGCAATTTCAGTTCTGTATTAATATCTGTATAATTCTTTAGCTCCTAGTTAGTTTAGTCAGCCCCTGCGATAGGAAATGTGTCACCCAGTAATTAATAAGCATAATAGAAAATATTGGCATCAGTTAAAGAATAAAAGAGGCTTTACAGGAAAGTATAGTTCATTGGTCAGAAAATGATGCCTGCCTCCCTATTCAACAATAGTAAGGCTAAAAATATACAAGTGTCATGATGGAGGGTACCCCAAGAAGAGCCAAAGAAGAGCAAGAAGAGAACTCCAGGCCTAAGACATCTGCCCCACCAGGACTTCAGGGCAGCAACGTCAGGCACATCGTAAGAAGACGTTGAACCAGGAAAACCAATGTTCTACGTACACCGCAAGAATTCAAAGGAGAAAATTGAACAACTGGGCCCTAGTAATATAGACTAAGGGGGGGGGGCATCCCAGATAAATAAAATGAAACTCAGAAAGGTAAAACCTGAAGAACAGGTTTTAAAGGGAGGAATGTAATATGATGATAATAAGATATTAAACAATTAATATCTTATTAAACTGCATAAACTTATGACACAGTAACTAGCTTGCTTAGCAAATAGCAGAATGTAGTTACTTTATGTAAAATCCTTTCATGTAATCATGTAAACATGCCTTCTACACACATATATCTCCCAATGTAACTTTTTATGTAATTACGCATTTCTATCGTGTAACCAAAAAGTATATTTTATTATATCAGTATCAAATCTGTGTGAATATTTAGATAAGCAAAAGGCAAGAACAGAGTAATAAATCCTTTCTTGAAGCTGGCTGGAAGGTCATAAAAAGGCCAAAGGAAGGCCAGCGAATTCTGGCCTTATCAGGACCCCAGACCCAAGTAATGAATCTCAGGAAGACTGTCAAAACAAGAGACAATGAGATTTAGCAGAAATAGCTAGGAAAAGGAAGGATGTTTGTAAGGTTGACTTGTCTGTAATGTGAGAAAGTACCACCCTCTCGCCAACTGTAATAAAACCAAAGAGCAGAGACCACTCTTTGCTTTTCTCAGCTTTTCAGCTGTTAAGCTCTGAGATTAAGCCTTCTCATGAGAAATAAAGAACTTGCTCCGATCCTCCCGAGTCTGGTTTATTAATTTATGTGTTAACACCATCAGTTAACAGGGTTGGCAGTTGCTATTATAGTCGGAGGCATGCTAGCTCATCATTCTTCTCACATTTCCTCTTCTGCTCCATTCCTAGAGTGTCTGCTCCTCTAGCCATCCACTCGCCTCTCCATTTCCTCTTCTGCTCTATTCCTAGAGTGTCTGCTCTAGCCATCTATTCTCCTCTCCATTTCCTGCTCCATTCCTAGAGTGTCTGCTCTAGCCATCCACTCTCCTCTCCATTTCCTCTTCTGCTCCATTCCTAGAGTGTTTGCTCTAGCCATCCATTCTCCTCTCCATTTCCTCTTTTTCCTCCATTTTGAATTTAAGGAGCAGGGGAGGAGAAGCAGCACTGGTGATCAGGTGGAGGCAGATGGTGGCACCCCTTGCCAGTCCACTGCCTGAGGTGGCCACCTCGGTCTGTCTCACATGGATAGACTGGCCCTGTCCTTAAGACCTTCAATCAGGGCAGCCTCTCTGGAAGGGTAAGGTGAGGGTGTTAAGTCTCCTTGCCCATTTGCTTCTGTAAACAGCCTGTCCAGGCGGCCACTGACTGCTAGAACGGGCTTGCCAGCTCCCCCCTTCAAGGCTTTGATACATGCTCACTTACTCTCCTCCTGTTTAACAACATTTTGCGTAAACACTTTATAGCTGCCCAAGGGACTCATTTCTTATTGGCAGGTTCATTCAGAGAAATTATCTTTATAACAGAAGCATGATTGTCCATTTGGGGACCGTGGGGAATACGTCGAGTGGAGGCTTCATCCCATTTACACACCGCCACGTTGGAAGACGGGATTGAAGCTGCGCATGGAAGGTCTGTCCCTGTCAGAACGAATGGGAAGCCGCAAGGCTGGTCCAACCATGAGGCTGACTGAGGATGAGGTGCGAGGGCCAAACTGCACATTTTGTTCAACGTGACCTTAATCCCATGTGTGATTAGCTTTTCTTTCCAAAAATAACAAGTGGAGAAAGACGCAGATCTGGAAGCAAGGGGCTAATTTGGATGGACCCACCTCTTTCTGATCCTGCAGGGCTGCTCTTATGTTCTGTGACTGGCAGCTGACATCGACAATGTTGAGCAGGGAGGACCCCCGGAATATGAGCCAGCCCAAGGCAGAAAAAGCTGTCCTTTCTCTCTCCAAAAAGATGGATTTTCTCTGACTTTGCCCAAGCCCTGGGGAGATCAACACACCACCAAGCAAGAGGGAAAGGATCACCCCCCCCCTGCTTATCAGCTTCCCCAGCTGCAAAGGGCGCCTGCCCCCTCCCAGCAGAAGCAGAGTGGTGCATAAGTTGTGGTTTCCAGCCTGCTTTTATCCAGCAGACAGCAGAATGGCCTGGTGCCTGCTCTTGAGCTGATCCCTTTCAACGAGGACGGGAAGCCAAACCAGTGAGCTGACGGGGGCACAAAGGACCAACTGGCAATGCAGAATGGCCCGGGGGGGGGGGTGTTGTTCCGTGTCCCAGCTGGCTTCCAGGACTGAAGGGCAGGGGATCTGGGGTGCAAACCCAGCAGTCCGGCTGATGAAAGGCTGTCGATTGATCAAAGAACGTTGCCTTGATTAATCACCTGCCTTTCAACCAACCGATCGTCTGCGGTTCCTTTTTACAGCATCTTTGCATCCGGCCCACACCTCAGTTACGAGAGCAGCTTTGCTGGAGTGACTGCAGGAAGTGTGGGAGAGGAGAGAGCCCCCTGTTTCAAATGGAAAAGAAGCTGCCTGAATATTTTCTTTTTCATTCCCGGCAGTAATGCAGCAAGACCAAAATGGCTTTTTTTCAGTTTGCCCCCCCACCATACGCCCCACTGCTTATTAAACACCATTGCCAAATCTTTGGTGGATGCATCTAGTTACATAGACTGTAAACCATCAAAAAAGAACATTTGTGGTATTAAAGTTTCCAATGACTAGAGCAAAAATGTGCATTTGTGTGGCTGCTTGGAGTTGCGCTGCTTACTTGCACAGTGGCGGCAGGGGGATCAGAGAGCAGAGCAGCTTTCCCCCCACTGTCGCCAGGGCACTGCAATTCTCTCTGCTCCGCCCTGCTATAAATGGGACTGAGAGAGTCAATATCACTACAGGTCCCTGCTTGGTGGGAAATGTAGGGCATTGCCATGGTGATGCCAAACCTCTGAACTTTAATCTCTGCCTCTTTCTTCTGTGGTTTGGAAAGATCCACTCACTTGGAAACTTTGGCAAGAAAATGCAGGTACCGATGGAAAACGGTGGCGTGGAGCTGGCCCGTCGGCACTTGAAGCGGGAACCATCCGTAAATGTTCCGCACGGGGGTGTCAAATTCCCAGCCCCGAGGAGAGACTCAGACATGGGTTCTGGAGAGGCCGTGCCAGAATCATGCATGTTTGGACGGTACAGTCGCACCCCAGCCTCGGGATTCAGGACACCAGGCTCTCCCTAGGTCTCTGCCCCCTGGACTGCCAACTCGGAATGATACTTCAGGACAAGCCTGGAGGGTTGGCAGGCATCGAGAGGCTCCAGAGTGCCACAGGAGCAAAAGAGTCCAAGACAACCCGGCCCGCTAAATGGGAGCCATAAGTGCTGCTCTCAAACTTTAGGGTCTCTAGTTAAAGCTCCCAGCAGTCCATGCTCTGGCCCCCTCCTTCCTGCCCCTCCAACCTTCTGCATCCACTACAAGCCAAGCAGGCTCAGCTCCAGCATTCCAAGGGTGCCACTGAGGTGAGCACTAATCAGCTGATCCCCCAGCGGCCAATCCCTGCCCACCAAACCCTATAAAGCCATAACCCTCACCAAGGTGCAAGGACCTTTCCCAAGACTCTGCTCCCTTTCCCTGATTGATGGCTTCGATCTTGACCCCACACACACACACACACACTGTTGCTGAGGCTAGTAGACCCTTCTTAGGAAGTCATAGAGGACAGCTTATCCGCTGCTTTCAGCCATGACATATCAGTGGAACTCCCATGTTCATAGGTAGTCTACCTCTGATCACCAAGTGTGGGGGAGGGGGACAAATAGGAATGGAGGGCAATTGCCTTTTGGACTACTGGAGAGCTTCCAAGGGGGGGCTGGATTCAACCCCTCCGCATGCTACAAGCAGTTGGCAGCACTTCTGCTCCCCTTAAAGGCTAGGCTTGTGCAATTAAACATAAGAAGCCACCCTACACTGACTCAGACCTTTGTATCTCAGACTGAGAAAAAGGACCTTCCCAGGCTTGCTGAGACCCCTAGGCTGGAGATGCTGCCAGGTATTGAATCTGGGACTCCCTATACGCGATGGGATGGCTCAACCACGGCGCTGGCCTGCTGACCTTGCACATGGCCTGATCAAAGGCTGCGAAGTGGATATGGATATCGTCACACAGAGACAAGTTAAACAGGCCCAGGTATGCCAGCGGAAGGAATTCCTTGGCTTACGCTAAAGTGGCTATTTGGCCTGCATTGATGATATTGCTAACCACTAACCAGCTATTTCAAGGTAGAAAGAAGCTGCAGCAAACACAGTTCAAATAATAGGCCTCTCTTTTTCAGTTGCGATTGACTCTTGAACGTATCACCAAGAGTGGATGTCTAATAGAACCTGGAGGAAACACTGTGTCCCCCAGTCTCAAATGACACCCTGCTTATCACCGCAAGGCTGCTCCGGGCTATATTAAGAAGCCCCTTTCCCAGTTGATATCCTCCCAGCGTCACGGTTATCCAGGGCACCCCTGATGTGGCTGAACTGGAAATGTCCTTCTTCAGCAGTTTCCAGCCTCCCTCCCTCCCTCCCTCCCTCCAAAGTCAGCCTGGGTTTTCATGTGTGCAGGAGGCGAAAGCAGTTAGGAAAATGACAAAAATAGCCTTAAATCCCCATCCCGACTCAATGACAGGAGAAGAATAAAAAGATTATAGGTAATTTCTCCTTATGAATTATAGAGGAGGGCTCGGATCCCGCAGTGACACCGGGAGCGGCGCACAGCCCCCGCTCGCTGCAATCCTGCCCTTGTGCACACGGGATCTGGTGATCTTTGAAACAGGGCGGCCACAAGCTCTCCTAGCAAAGGCCTCCAGCCCCTCTTCTGCCCTAGAGATGAGTGTATGGCCCCAGATGGTCACGAAGTCGGGGGAAGCCAGGATAAATGGGTTTCTGTGTTGGAGATAAGAGCCGGCAATAATGGATTTCAGGGCCTCGCCTCACTGCAGCAGTATAAATAGTTTTGCCACTCTGCTTTGGGCGGGGAGAAAATAGCATAAAGGGGGGGGAGAACAGTCATCAAGGCAAGGAGGGCCTGAAATATGACGCTGCCCAGTGCCAAGCATCGTATCGCCCGCCAAGGTGCATGACAACATTGTATATGGCCGCTACCCCCCAATGTAACGATGTTCGCAACTGAGAAGTAGCCTTTCTCCCTCTCTCTTGAAGATAAAAGAGACTAATAAACACATCTCAGTCCTTGGCTGGCTTCAGTACAAGCTCTCCCTGGCTCAAAAGAATGTTCTAACTGCCCTCCTTCAAACTGTGTGTGAAGGACATGTGTTGGATTCTCTGCTAGAGCAGGGCTGGTGGCCTGTTGAGGCTGAAAGAGAATGAGCAGAGAATCTGGACTTTTCCCAGTTAGAATTTTGCCTCTGCCATGAGCTTACTAGCCAGCAACCTATTCATTCCCTCTCAGCCTCAGTCTTCTTCAACTGCAATATGGGGATAAGAATACTCACTCCCTTATAGGGTGGTTGTGAAAAAAACAGCAAAACAATCCACATATATGAAATGAAAGCGCTAAACAAATGCTTATTGTTATTAACTGCCTAGATTGTAAACTTCGATTGTAGGCTTCCTGGGGCAAGGACCTGTCTCTTACTTTCTGTAAGGCAACATGGTAATAATTGTCATTGATATGCTACATTTTGTCCCATTTTTCCCCAAGGAGTTCAGGCTTCTCCCAACCCCATTTTAGTAGCTTAAGCTAACCCACAGGTCACCCAGCAATGGCTGAGGAAGGATTCGAATCCAGGCTCTGTCTACCCACTACATCAGCTCCTGCATTCAAGGGAAAAGCTAACTGACCCTCGGCCTTGTATCCCCATTTCCATGTCCACATTTTCGAACTCTTTAGGGTTGCTCCAAGCAGGCGTGCTGAGTGCCTTTCTCTGTCAATGGGCAGGTGGCAAGCAGGAGTACAGATGGGGGGGACGCGACAGCCACCAGACCCCTAAGCAGCATCAGTCCATCCAACCGCCTTAAAGCCATTTCTATGAGCCAGAAAATTGCAAGCAACGACCATCTTTTCCAGCAAGACAGAGCCCAGGAGACAGTGGTCTGCCCCTCGCAAGAGTGCAGGAACTGGACACCCTGCCCTGTCTGGGCCAGCATACGCAGCCAGGGATGGAAACGCTTCATTCACTTGACATTCACGGACTTTGCTTTATTTCCTGCTCACCTTTGCACCTTAGTGCCTGTTTTGGGGTCTCGCAACCCCACTTCCCTCTTTCTTACCCCCTGCTTGCCGTTGGACCTGTGCCGGTTCTATTCTTCCCGTTGCTTCTTCCCATCCATGGTTGTGTTTCTCCAGCCTTTTTACAAAAATCCTTTTTCTTCCCGACCTGCCTGGTCTCAGTTCACACAGGTTACTGGGGGTTATGTGAAGCCAGCCAGACTGGATCCTGCACAGATCAACTTGGACTAGTGCAAGCAGTATCACTGGCACAAGTCCGAGTTCACTCATACTGGCTGCTGGGGCTTACTCTGGGACAAATATCCCCTTACCCCAAGGACACCTCCATTAGCCGAAATCCCCTGTGGGATGCAGTGTAGCCTTCGTTGATGCCACTGAATTGCGCAGGGATTTAGTTAGGACTGGGCTGTCACTCTCACAGTAGTGCAGGCAGAACAAGGAGACGTGACAATCCACTGTACTTCCTGTACCAGGAGCCAGGCAGACCCAGGGATAAATACAAACAGCTTATTAAAAGTCTAACCAGAAAGGGATAAACAAAATGGGCAAGAAAGACGAATAGAAAAGAAATGGAAAGGTTCAAATAGGAAGGATCAAGGGCTGCCGGTAAGTACATCCCAGCAGTGGAGAGCACAGGCAGGATGGAAAAGACACCCAAACAAGATCCATTGCGATGGAAAGCTTGATTACGCTTGAGCTTGTATATCAGAATGTTGCTGATTCCCATCTGGGATCCACGCAGGAGACACAAACAAGCTGGTCAGTTTCGAGCAGGTCAAGACACCCAAAAAGCGCTATTGTGATGACAGTCTGTATTATGCTGGTGTGGCATTGACCCACCACATCATAGGATGGGTTGCTCAGTCCTTTTGTGAAGGACCTTTAAGACCAGTGTTCTTCGAAGCCCCTCTAGCCTGCGCATCTCGTCTTCACTCTTCCCCTGAGGACACTGACATCTTAAGTAGTCTCTGGGAAGATGGGGAAGGGGCTGCCCTAACCATTTCCGCAGGCCAGGTTGGGTCTCTATAGGAGCTTGTGTTGCATCAGCCCCCACATCACAGAGGTGCTCCTCAGGTCTGGCTCCATTTTGGGTGAAGGACAAGAGAAGGAGTGCAAAAGAGGTCCGTGAAAAATCTTAGGAGTAGAAGAATGACCACCCTGTGTGAGTCCAGTTGCCCCTTCACCCTTCACCCCTTGATTGTAGGTGGTGAAATGCCTTAGCAACACGTGTGCAGGATCCCACTAAGAGAGATCAAGGCGGTGTCAGAGCTCGACTGGGGGAAGCCACAGTGGGAGAAGCAGGAGCCAGGAACGAAGCCAGAACACCAGGAGTCCAGCCAGGACCAGGAACCAGGGCGGAAATGCGAAGCCAGAGATGAGTCCAGCCAGGACCAGGATGCGAGCCAGGAGTCAGCACGGAAGCCAGGAGTCGAGCCAGGAGTCATGACCGGGAGTGCAGCCAGGTGCCAGGGAGGAGGCCACCAGCCAAAGCAGCCAGAAGTGAGGGCAGGAGCCACCAGCACTCAGGAAGGAAGTTGGGAATGAGGACGGAGGAGCCAAGCCTGGAGTCGTGACCTTCTTGCCATCCTCGAGACCCACAGCTGGAGCAGTGATGATGGCCCACCAGTGATGATGGAGCAGTGATGATGGCCCACCAGTGACACTATGCATAGGGGATTTGTGACATAAGAACATAAGAAGAGCCCTGCTGGATCAGGCCAAAAGCCCATCTAGTCCAGCTTCCTGTATCACACAGTGGCCCCACCAGATGCCTCAGGGAGCACACAAGACAACAAGATAACCTGTTTCCCGTTGACACTCCCTTGCACCTGGCACAGAGAAAACCCACTTCTAAAACTAGGAGGTTGCTTATGGCTTGTAACCTGTGATGAATCTGTCCAAACCCCTTTTAAAGGCATCTAGGCCAGGTGCCATCACCACATCCTGTGGCAAGGAGTTCCACAGATGAATTACACGCTGGGTAAAGAAATATTTTCTTTTGTCTGTTCTAACTCTCCCTCCACTCAATTTTAGTGCATGTCCCCTGGTTCTGGTGTTGTGCGAGAGGGAGAAGAATTTCCCTCTATCCACTCTCTCCATCCCATGCATAATTTTATACATCTCAATCATGTCCCCCCTGTGACCTGTGAGGAGGGAACCATCAGGAGGACCCGCGCAGAGGACCTTGTCGAGGGGTGGGGGGTTCTCAGGGCTTGTCCACCTGCAGCCAGGTAAGGGGATGGGAGACGAGGGCGCAGTCACAAAATCCTTCAGGCCACCCCTTCCTGTGACCCCCTTTTCTTCTTTCATTCAACCTCTGCCTCTCCTCTCAGCAGCGGCTGTCTGTCTCTCTTTCCACCTGTCTTGATTTTCCCCTTTTAACCCCATTTTTCTCCTTCAGTGTCCATCCAGGTCTGTCCACCCTCTTTCTTTTTGTTTGAGATCAGCATTTCTTCCTCTCTCGTCTCTCTTCCTTCAACGGCTTCGTGGGCCTGCCCACCTTCGAGTTTTTCGCCAATCGGTTCTTCCACATTTTCATCTGATCGGGTCTAGCGGAAGGCGGGTGCCCAATCCTGCTACAGCCAGGCCTGAGGGCCCTCCCGATTCCTCCCACTAAAAGGTCATCTCCACAGTTTGTGTCACTTGCTGCTGGGCAGACGCTCCAACTGGGGGGGGGGGACTGTGAGGATGGCTTTCAAGGACAGTCTTGATTGTCCCTTGTTCTGCTCCTCCTCCTGTTCCTATTCCTCCTGATCGTCCTCGTCCTCCAAGTCTTCATATAGGAGTTCGTCTGGATGAAAAGAAGAAGAGAGAGACTTAATCTTCCCATTCTATTTGCCTTCTGAAAGGGGTAGGGAGGTGGGGGGGGACACACTGCCCATATTGAAACCATCATCATCAACAACCTTTATTGGCATGGTTGAAACCATGGAGAAGGTCTCCAGGGGCTGGGTTTGGCATTGGGGGTTCTTGTGGGCAGCAATAGCTGCTTCCAAACTTCCAATTTGGCTGCAAAGACCAGGTTCCAAAAGACCCTGTTCCCATGTCAACTATCCCTGTGGCAGGATTTGCACTTTGAGACACACTCACTCGAGATGTCTGTCTCAGAAATAAGAGAGGAACGTTGCAGGCTCCTCGGACAGCAGCTAAGGCTAGGGGTGATGGCCTCGGGCACAGACTATGAGTCACTAAGCCTCTTCTGGGAAGTGGCCCTACCCCCCTTTTCTCGGAAAAGGATGTTACCTTCAGTGGAGAACGAGGGACTGTCCCGTGCCCAGATTGTCCAAATATCGGGGGGGATTATATCTTTCACTGCTTCCAGCTGTAGAGGTAAAAACACGTTTCAGTGAACTCAACTGCCTTCACCCCTTGCCACTTTCAGATGAGGTTCAAAGAGCTTAACAGAGTGGCCAGTTCAAGGCCGAGTGAGGGATTCCAAGAGAAGGAAGCTGCTTGGTAGAGAAGCTGGGGGCATGTGATGCAACAGCTTCCACCACCATCCCACTCTGTCCTTCAGGACCACCAGTGAGCCAGCCTGGAAATTTCCCCTTCCAGGATCTGTGCTGCCAGCAGCCCCAGCTGTGACCAGTGACCAACAGTCATTACTAACTTGTCATCATTTCACCCCAGAAGCCTTGTGATGGGGACAGGAGGGGGCAGATCCAAGCCGCAGCAGCAGATAAGATACTTACGTTCACATGGGGGAGGCTGGTGGCCAATTGGCACAGGCTGTGGCAGCTAGCCATGCCTATGGTTCGCTCCTGGCTGTCCACAGATGTGAGGTGCCCACTCAGCTCCTGTGAGACACAACAACACCTTGGCCTTATTCCACTGGATGGAACCATCTCAGAACCTGGCCCCTAGCTGGGGTACAGATGTTCCCCCAGCCAACAGAATGCCAGGACCCTTAGAAGAGTCCCCAGATTAAGGGTTGTCCCCAGGTAGGCACCTCTCCTGCCAGCTTCGCTTTCCACAGCAGACCAATATGTTCACAAGACACTCACGTCCATGATGTGAACGAGCTGGCTTGTTGTGGGCACCTGCTTGAGGCGCCTGCACCATAGGTCCTCCAGGCTGGAAATTAATTCCTAAGAGAAAGTAGGAAGAAGGACCCTCTTTGAGACTCAGCAGTGAGAAAGCCGACGTGCTCATGGACACAGCTGTGGTGCCCCTTCTGTCGGCTGGAATGGTAGCCCTGCGAGCCCCAGGTGGCTCCCTACCCTCGCTAGCCACAGTCTTCGTGAAGAACAGGAGAAGACAATCAAACATGTCCCAATTAAGAAGGAATTGGGGGCCCCGGTCCCAGCAGGCATCTTTGCCACAGAAGGGCAAAGGGGGAGGTTTGATCAGACTTTACCTGGTGGTCTTCCCCTGCTGCAGATACCTGGCTGTCTTCCCCTGCTGCAGATCCTAGGTCGGCTGGAAGGAGAGAAGGAAGGAAGACATGTATGCCATTGCATGGACCCCAGAGGCCACAGCCCGCTTGGTTTCAGCTTCCCAGAGACGGCGCATGGCATTTCTTGGAAAGCCTGCTTGCTCTCAGGGGGCAAAGCCAGGTTGGCTGCCAAGAAGGACCGAATGCCAAGGCCACTGAAGGCTGGAGCCCTTCATACGACCCCCACCACCTATCTGGGGCTACGGCGGATCCCTGAGCCCATTGTGGCGGGCTACCTGCTAGGCTTCAAGGGGGCACCTCTGAATCAAAGGGTGTGTGCGGAGCCAACATTCACACGCCTCTGCACCCTAGAGCCAGCCTAGTGCCTGTGCTCCAAAAGCAACAAAACTCTGCCGTATTGTGCAAAGGAAACGCGTAATGCAGAAAACGGGCACCAAAGAACCCACTTTCAACAACCTCTTTTTGCCCAGGATTCGCCTTCCTTTTGTCCTAACGCATCTTGTCTTTGTCCTCAATTGCGACCCTGCAGACAGGCAAGCTGGCAGGCAGGCAGGCCTGCATCGCTTTGGAGTTCCTAAGCCTGGGACGCCTCTTTACCTTGGGACTCCCAGAAGTCAGAAAGCATGGATGATGATGATGACGACGACGAAGCCTCACTGGAAGGTGGCATTGTGGTGCCGACCCAGTTCCTCCGCAGCCTTTGCAGCAGTTGCCGCCATCCCCCGATGGCTTTGGGGGAGGCCACAGCAACATTGTGCCTCTCCCTCCTGAGACAGTGGCAGCAGCAAAGCCTGCAAGAGAGAGGAGAGAAGGTGAGGAAGTCACTTCTGGGCAGACATGGGGGGAGAGGGTAACGGGGGGGGGGCAGGAGGTCATGGTGGAAGAGCCAGAAGATCCTGCACCTCTTGTCCTCTCTCCCTCCATGCTCCTCACATGCATCTTGAACTGAAACCTAAAACCTCCTGGTCTTAGTAATAGGCTATCTCTTAATGCCAGATGCAAGTAAATGGCAACAGGATGCAGGTCTCTTGTTGTCTTGTGTGCTCCCTGAGGCATCTGGTGGGCAGCTGTAAGATACAGGAAGCTAGACTAGAGGGACCCTTGGCCTGATCCAGCAGGGCTCTTCTTATGATCTCATCATGAACCAGGTGACTCTGGGTTCACTCATTGTCTAGAGGGTCTCCATCCCAAATGCCAGGTGAACACTCATGTACCCCCCTCAATCGGTTGTCATTGACTGGAAGAGGTGCTTCTCTGGGGGTGTAGCTGAGGGGGGCTGGGGGTGGAGGTCAGCGCCTGGACTTCTCCCGGACCAGGAGCAATGATGTCATTGACAGGAGTGCTCAGCCCTGGCTGCGGAGGGGAGCTCCCTGGGTTCTGTCCTGAGGTCTTATGACCCCCCCCCCGCAAAACCCAACTTACATCAGCAGCGCTTTCCAGTAGTTTTTATTCCCTCCTTCCTCCCTTTCTGTCATCTCTCCTTCCTCCTTTTCTGTCATTCCCTGACTACCTAAATCGGAAAAGAATCCCTCCCCCCAAAGCCCCAAAATAAAAGAAAGAGGAAATTGAGAAAAGAAAAAAGAAGATCCCTCCCTAAAGCCCTGTCTAACTATACCTTCTTCTAAACTTAGCACTAAGAAAAAAGACCCTCCCTGAAAGTCCCAAATAAAAGTACTTGAAAAAAGATACTGCAAAGAAATGAAGAGAAAAAAACAAAATAAATGTATCAAAAATAAATATCAAAATAAAAATAAGTAAAATAAAATATATAAAAAACAAAAATAAAAAATGAATAAATAAAAGAAAATAAAAAGAAATTTTAAAAAATAAGTCAAAGAAAATAAATAGAAAAAAATAAAAAATAATGCTCCAGTCACTCCACACACACCTTTCACACCACACGTCTCACACTGCTCTGCCTTTCGCTCTTCCTTTTGCTCTTCCTTTCACTCCGCCTTTCACGCCACACTCAGAATCGAATTTAATAATAAGAAAACCTCCAACTCCTCTTCTCTACAACCACCTGACTCAAACCTCTCCTCTAACAACCCACACTGAGCCTCTCCAGGTCCCTGCTATTTATACAGCCCCCAGCAACTGTCAGATGATGTCACTAACTGTAACTGAGGACGTGTCACCCACCAACTGACTGTGGCCAGGGCTCCTCTGGGGTGTTCAAGGTTCTGCTGTCTAGAGGGCAGCTCCTCACCTGTCAAATCTGGATCTTCCTCCTTGAATACACCAGATGACCCTTCCCCCACCACAGTGTCTACTGAGTCCCTTCCCCGTTTTCTTCTGGAGTGTCTTGCTCCAAATCCCCTCCAGCCCATGTCACATTTGGATTGGGTTCTGGTGCTGGCTCAGCTGTGTCTTTTGAGAGACCGGATCTGCTCCAGTTCCGTCACTTCTGGGATCCATCACTGGGCCTTGAATTGGACCCTCTGTGTTTGTTAAGCACCTTCTCCATGATTAAAATAGGGGCAGTGACTCCCCCCACCTCCATGGGCTCTGGTCCTCACCTTCAAATGTCCACATTGTTTGTTTCAGTCCCTGCCAAAGTGAGTGACCCTGGACACTCACTCCAAAGCCTTGGCGGCGGCTCCGACCCTCAAGTGCCGTCAGCAAAGAAGGCACCGCTGGGTGAGCCAATTTCAGAGGCAAATTGGTCACGCTTAATTGGAGCTGCCGAGGATTTCACCCTCACCTGGATTTCTTCTTCCTTCATGCCAGGGGAGCGTGATGCAGTAGAGAACGTCTCACAGTTCCCTGTCTTCAGGCACAGAGAAACCACAGCCGGTGTCCACACGTTTACCTGCCCAGGTAAATGCCCCTGGCTGGCCGGCTGCTGTGGGGAAAAAGATGCTGCCTTAGCTGGGCCCTGGTCTGATCCAGCGCCCGTTCTTATGATTGCAGGATGAGGCCTGGAACCTGTCCCATCCTGCCTTGTCACTTTAATTGGACTGATTTCCAAGGAAGTGTCTTAGGATTCCAGCCAAAGCAGGCAAAGGAGAAGCAGGGAAAGCAGCTACGAGCAGCAAGAGAGGCCCAGGCTGCCAAGACGAGCAGCTGAGATTTGCTCCAACACAAGTGGAACCCCACTCATAAGCTGGGGGAGTCACAGGAACACTCTCATGGCCACGTCTGGTGCCAAGATATCCTGGCACCTGAGATTGGGTGCCAAATGCTGCCCCCCCCCCACCTGATAATGTGCCAGCTTCTGCTCCTCTCACTCTCTGGACTGGAAAAGGAAGACGGGGACGGAGCATAGAGAAAGTGTAGAGGAGAGGGGTGGGCTAGAGCACTGGAGACAGAATGCTGGTGATAGTTGGTGTTCCCTTCTACCAACACAGGAGCCAGGAGGCTTGGAGTCACTGGCTTGTGAGCAAAGCGCAGGAGTTATTCAGCTAGGAAGAGGTGAGTAGGGCTGGAGGCCTGTGTGGGGGCTTGATGGCTGAATCCTGCCATGGGTGCTTATGCAGTGATGCCCCCAAACTTCCTGCTGGACCTCTGGGGGTCAGAGTGGGATTGCTCTGGTTGCTGTGTAAAATGGGTGCGCTGAATGAAGACAAGGAACTTGGAAGAGAACCATTTAAAGAACGATGCTTTCAAAATGAGGGATGTTATGTTATCTAGAGTTTTTCTCCCTCTCTCACTACACTAGAACCAGAGGTCATTCATTGAAATGGAAAGGTGAGAGGTTTTTTTTTAGGACAGTCAAAAGGAGGAACTTCTTTGCATGGTGCATCAATGGCCTGTGGAATTCATTGCCACAAGTTGCAGTGATGGCCACTAGCTTGGATGGCTTTAAATCGGGATTGGACACATACCTGGAGGACCAGAGGGGTCTACCAGAGGCTCTAGTCATCATGGCTATATGCATCACCTCCAGGTTGAGAGCAAGTCTGCCTCATTTGCAGAGTAATGGCAGGAGAGGGGTCTGCCTGCATCTCTTGCCTGTGGGCTACCTAGAAGCAGCTGATGGGTATCTGTGGGTAAGAGGATGCAGGATTAGATGGGTCCTGGGTCAGATCCAGCAGGGCTCTTCTGATGCTCTTATGTTAACTTTAAGGCATTTTTTTTAACCCAAGGATGTATATACGCAACAGGAGTTAAATGTGTACACCTGTGGGCTGGGAGTTAAAACCTGTGCATTTCTTCTTTACGTAAACTTGGGATTAAATCGACACTTTTTACCATGCAATCCTGCTCTGTCTTCCTTGAGAGCAAGCCTGCCTGAGACTTACTTCTGAGTAAGTATGCATAGGGTCAGGCAGTTAGCAAGGCTTGCCACCTTCCCTTTTCATAGTTGTGCAGTTTCCCCAAACATTTACCGAGTTTAAATTATAGAACAGATAGATTTTAAGTAATCTTCCTCAGGAAGGACACCCAATTTAATTAATTGGATCTCGCAATGCAATATATATCAGAGGCAGAAATTTACATGAAAATTACCTTTCCAAATATAGGGCTGTAGGTATGCAAACGCACTCCAGGCAATTAAAGCAAGGAGACAATGTGAATGCTGCCTCAGCATGCCGGCTGCACAAATAATGAAAAGGGTGTTTATAAAATGCAGAGCGGTAATGAGGAGGACCTTCCGCCATCTGTAAAGATGAAGGGCAGAAAGAATGCAGCATTAAGGAATGTCATCATAAGCACACATAAGATGCCTCTGAGAAAGCCCAGCAGCAGGCTGTGAAAGTGACAGCCCTCCTCTACTGCTGCTGTCCAGCACTGAGTGCTCAAAGATAGACTGCTTCTGTTCATGGGAGTTCTATACCGCCATTATGGCTAATAGCCTTAGCCTCCTCTTCCATAAACTTGCCCAAGCCCCTTTTTTAAAGATACCACATGTTAGGGCCCTGAATGCCATCAATTCATTCTGTCTTGATGCTCCTGCTAATCACTGTCATTGGATCGCCTTGATTTTTTATATTACAGGATAGGGAGAAAAACATCTCTCTATCCACCTCCCCACAGCATATGTCATTTCATAAACCTTTTATAAAGGATCCAACCGCCCCACCCCATCATAGAGGTGGAAATTGTTTTTTCAGGGCACATGATCACATGCCTTTCTGACAGCATGGTCTTACGCAAGACTACTCAGAAGTACCGGTAAGTCCCATAAACGTGGCTTCCTTCCAGGTTAGTGTGTATAGGATCGCAGCCTGAGGACTATCCACACAACCAAGTAAAACTGATTTACTAGCCTCTCCATTTTCCTCAGGAATTGTACTTGCAGGAGCAGGACTCAAAAACAGAATTCTCTGTGACCTCAACGAACTACAAGCCCCACGATGCTTTAGAAGCCACAGCAGCAGAGAACTGATACGAAACAGTTGCCTGCCAGCCCATACATGACCCCAAAGCCTGTAACCACCTTTTGAATGCTTCTCCTGTACTTGGTGTTCCAAGGGTGGATTTATGTCCCTCTTTCAGTACATGGGAAGGCTTAGTTGCAGCTTGTGTAAATCATATGGCACACAAGTGGAACAGGGACTGGTAGTTACACTGGATTTATTAATCCAGAATAAAGTGCAGGATCTTTTGTAAGTTGCAGTGATGTAAATTTTGTACTCTTTTGACATCTGGAAGCTCCCAGGGGGGCAAGAGGAGGAAAGCAGCCTCTCCCCTTCCCCCACTCTCCCTTTTATGGCGGTGCTGGGGGCAATTCCTGTCTCCTTGGCTTTAAAGCGCACACAGGAGTCAGAGAAAGTGCAAGGGGACATATCAGTTTTGGCTACAAACCTGGCGGCTAGGGGAGGACGTGCTCTCAAGGTACTCTTCCTCCATCAAAGCTGCAATCCTACGAACAGTTTCATGAGAATGAAGCCCTACTGGAAACAGCAGAATTTACTTCCCAGTAAACATATGGCGCAGTGGGTTAAACCGCTGAACCATGAGCTGTCGATCGAAAGGTCGGCAGTTCGAATCCGCGACGGGGTGAGCTCTCATTGCTTGGCCAGCTCCTGCCAACCTAGCAGTTCCAAAGCATGTTAATGCGAGTAGATAAATAGGTACCGCTTGCGGGAAGGTAAACAGCACTCTGTGTTCCAGCCGCATGCTACGCGCTGCAGCAAGGAGAGTCATGCCGGCCACATGACCACGGAGGCATCTTTGGACAATGCTGGCTCTTCGGCTTTGAAATGGGGATGAGCACCACACCCTAGAGTCGGACACGACTGGACTTAATTGTCAGGGGTCACCTTTACCTTAAACATATGGAAGGCTGTGTTACAGATTTGTTTGGAAAGCTTTTATGGAGTTCCTATGGTTAGGGAATAGGACGGGCAGGAGAGGACTCTTAACCTTGATAAATTGTCTGTCCCTGTCCCAGTCCTCCCTTGTGTTTTTAAGGATTCTCAGCCCCTTTGGGACAGGAAACCATATTTTTGCTTAGTCTGCTATGTAAACCACTTTGTGAATTCATCTTTTTGTTGGAAGCTGGGATAGAAATATTCTTAACATAACAATTTCTTACCGGTCCTGAAACCTTTATTTATATCTCTCTTTATGGACTGAGGATGAGATGGTTAGACAGCATCACCGATGCAACAAACATGAAAATGAGCGAACTCAGGAAGATAGTGGAGGACAGGAAGGCCTGGCGGGATATGGTTCATGGCATCATGAAGGGTCGGACACGACTTAACGACTGAACAACAACAACATATAAATTATGATGATGATGATGATGATGATAAATCTTGGGAGGGATGCAGGAGGAGGCGGGTTACACGTCCAAACAAATAAGCAACGTGACCAAGCCCCCCCCCCAAGTGATTGCGTCCTTGCTGGCTACTCTATTTCATTTATCACTAGTCTCTGATTAAGCTAATTAATAAATTACATGAACAACAACAAGGCAGGGAGGAGGCGCTTCAGCCACACCCCAATTCTGATGAACCTGTTTCACTTGTGCATCATTTAAGACTAAATTAACATTTAAATCAATCAACTAATTATGCAGGCGGCGTTTTACCCAAGCCCTTTTGTCAGTTATCCCATTTCACTTACACTTTTATTTATAATTATGCATGAAATCATTTGTTGTTGTTCAGTCGTTAAGTCGTGTCCAACCCTTCGTGATCCCATGAACCATATCCCGCCAGGTCTTCCTGTCCTCCACTATCTTCCTGAGTTCGCTCATTTTCATGTTTGTTGCATCGGTGATCAGTCGCGTCACAGGGATGCGCGACACCCCAGAGCGGGGTCGCGCGTCACCTTTAAGAGCGTGGCTCCGCCCCCGCGCATGATGTCACGCGCAGGCGCAGAGCACCCCTGCGCCGTTTTCGGCTCATTTCAGAGCCAAATGGACACGAGGGCGGGCGGGCGGGCCCAGCTTCAACGAAAATGTGAGTACCGGGAGGGACGCGTGTCACCCTTGTGCGCGCATCGCCCCCGGGCGGCCCGCCCCACGCGCTTCCCCTCGTCGACGCCAGTGTCGGTGATGCTGTCTAACCATCTCATCCTTTGCCTTCCCCTTCTCCTTTTGCGAGCGAGCGGTGGGTGGGTGTGTGGGAGAGCGAGCGGTGGGTGGGTGGGAGAGCGAGAGAGCGGTGAGAGGTAAATTCGCAGGGGGGGTCAAATTTGCAGGGGGGGAATTTAAATTTTCCCTATGGGAAAATGGCCCCCCACCGCAAATAGGTTCCCCACCCCTGATATACAGCCTTGCCATACTCCCTTCCCAATTTTGAACCAATCGGTTGTTCCATGGCCGGTTCGAACTGTTGCTTCTTGACCCGCATACAGGTTTCTCAGGAGACAGGTAAGGTGGTCTGGTACCCCCATCTCTTTAAGAATTTGCCACAGTTTGTTGTGATCCACACAATCAAAGGCTTTTGCGTAGTCAATGAAGCAAAAGTAGGTGTTTTTTGGAACTCTCGTGCTTTCTCCATGATCCAGCGCATGTTGGCAATTTGATCTCTAGTTCCTCTGCCTGTTCGAAACCCAGCTTGTACTTCCGGTAGTTCTCTGTTCACGTACTGCTGAAGCCTAGCTTGTAGGATTTTGAACATAACCTTGCTAGCATGTGAAATGAGTGCAATTGTGCGGTAGTCTGAACATTGCCCTTTGGCATTGCCCTTCTTTGGAATTGGAACGTAAATTGAGTGCAGCACTTAAACAGCATCATCATTTGGATTTTAAGTAGCTCAGCTGGGATAATATCATCTCCGCTAGCTTTGTTGTTAGTAATGCTACCTAAGGCCCACTTGACTTCACTCTCTAGGATGTCCGGCTCTGGGTCAGTGACCACACCAGCGTGTTCATCAGGAACAGTAAGATCTTTTTTGTATAGTTCTTCTGTGTATTCTTGCCACCTTAATCTCTTCTGCTTCTGTTAGGTCCCTGCCTTTTTTGTCCTGTATCATGCCCATCTTTGCACAAAACGTTCCCTTGATATCTCCAATTTTCTTGAAGAGATCTGTAGTCCTCCCCATTCTGTTGTTTTCCTCGATTTCTTTGCATTGTTCATTTAAGAAGCAGAGGTGTCGCTCTGGTAGGGGCGGGGCTGTATGTTTCGCTCCGTCCTAGTTCCGTTTACCAAGCGAGCAGGAGGTGGCCCCGCCCCCTCACTGTCGGAGCCATTCCCGTGCGGAGAAAGCAGCAGGCAACCCTGCCTGCTGCTTTCTCAGCACAGGAGTTCCGTTTACCAAGCAAGCAGGAGGCGGCCCCGCCCCCTCACTGTCGGAGCCATTCCCGTACGGAGAAAGCAGCAGGCAACCCTGCCTGCTGCTTTCTCAGCACAGGAATGGCTCCGACAGTGAGGGGGCGGGGCCGCCTCCTGCTTGCTTGGTAAACGGAACTAGGACGGAGCGAAACCTATGGCCCTACACCTACCGGAGCGACGCCTCTTAAGAAGGCCTTCTTATCTCTCCTTGCTATTCTCTGGAAATCTGCATTCAGTTGGTTATATCTTTCCCTTTCACCCTTGCTTTTCACATTCCTTCTTTCCACAGCTATTTGTAAAGCCTCATCTGACAGCCACTTTGCTTTCTTGCATTTCTTTTTAGTTGCTGCCTCCTGTACAATGTTACGAACCTCTGTCCATAGTTCTTCAGGCACTCTGTCTACCAGGTCTAATGCCCTAAATCTATTCTTCACCTCCACTGTAAACTCATAAGGGATATGATTTAGGTCATATCTGACTGGTCTAGTGGTGTTCCCTACATTCTTCAATTTAAGCCTGAATTTTGCAAAAAGAAGCTCATGATCTGAGCCACAGTCAGCTCCAGGTCTTGTTTTTACTGACTGTATAGAGCTTCTCCATCTTTGGCTGCAAAGCACATAATCTATCTGGTTCCGGTATTGACCATCTGGTGATGTCCATGTGTAGAGAGTCGCCTCTTGTGTTGTTGGAAAAGAGTGTTTGCTATGACTTTCAGGAGCAGCGAGTGGCCTCACTGGGACCAAGTGGCTCACTGGGACAAAGTGGCAAGGTAAAAAAGACACAGCGAGTTAAGCAGATGGGCGAGGAGAAGGTAAGTTAACTCTCTCAGTTGTGCAGCTTTGTCTAACTTTAATTTACCATTAACTGTAAAGGACTTGGTTAAAGCTACCTTAAACTTAGGATAGAACTAAGCCTAGCTAAGTAGAACTAAATATAACCTGAGGATGGGAATTTTAAGGTCCAGTAGCTAGGACACAGGCACATAAGCTAGGTGGGGAAATTAAATAGATTCAAATAAACAAACTAGCACCTATCTAAAAGACAGGGGCAGAAACTGGGCAAGCCTGGGAGCGGATTCTAAAGAGAATTGCAGTCCAAATCTAAACAGGTCTACTCTGAGTAAAACCAGTGTTTACTCAAGAGTAAAAGCCCAGGGCAGAGACCCGAGTCTACTTTAGAGTAGGAGCCCAAAACAAAACAGGAGGAGGCTAAAAGAAGGGGAGAAAGCAAGCTAAACTACACCTTAAGCAGAGTTAAACTTCAGCAGAATTTAAAACATACAGACCACATGGTATAGTAGGCCAGATGTAAATTGAGACAGCAGCAGGAACAATAGCAACAGGAATTTCCTGCCAGTAAACCCCATCAGGCCCCACCCCCCTTAGAGGCCAATCTTTTCAAACTTTCAGGTAGGCAGGGGGAGGAGCTACACAACAGTTTAAATCTGGGGCTGATTTGCGAGTGAGCTCTTTCAGGAGCAGCGAGTGGCCTCACTGGGACTAAGTGGCAAGGTAAAAAAGACACAGCGAGTTAAGCAGCTGGGCAAGGAGAAGGTAAGTTAACTCTCTCAGCTCCCGACCAGAGGACAGGTGACTCTGGACTTGATATTGTGTGGCACTCAAGACCTGGTCAGGGAGGTAAATGTTACCGAACCGTTGGGGAATAGTGACCATGCTGCGATCTGTTTCGCCATGCATGTCGGAGGGAGAGTGCTGAGCAAATCTGACACGAAAACCCTTGACTTCCGAAGGGCTGACTTCCCCAAAATGAGGAGACTAGTTAAAAAAAAGCTGAAAGGGAAGGTAAAAAGAGTCCAATCGCTCCAGAGTGCATGGAGGCTGTTTAAAACAACAGTCATAGAGGCCCAGCGGGAGTGTATCCCACAAAGGAGGAAGGGCTCAACCAAGTCCAGGAGGGTGCCGGCATGGCTAACAAGCACAGTTAAGGAGGCTATAAAAGGCAAGGAAGCTTCCTTCCGTAAATGGAAGTCTTGCCCTAGTGAGGAAAATAAACAGGAGCACAAACTGTGGCAAAAGAAATGTAAAAAGATGATACGGGAGGCCAAGAAAGACTTTGAGGAACGTATGGCAGGCAACATAAAAGGGAATAATAAAAGCTTCTTCAAATATGTTAGAAGCAGGAAACCTGCCAGAGAAACAGTTGGTCCGCTGGATGGTGAGGGAGAGAAAGGGGTGATAAAAGGGGACTTGGAGACTGCAGAGAAATTAAATGAGTTCTTTGCATCTGTCTTCACGGCAGAAGACCTCGGGCAAATACCGCTGCCGGAACGTTCTCCCCTGACTAAAGAATTAAGTCAAATAGAGGTTAAAAGAGAAGACGTCTCAGACTTAATTGACAAAATAAAGATCAATAAATCACCAGGCCCGGATGGCATCCACCCAAGAGTTCTGAAGGAACTCAAGAATGAAGTTGCTGACCTCTTGACCAAAATATGCAACTTGTCCCTTAAAACGGCCACTGTGCCAGAGGATTGGAGGATAGCTAATGTCACGCCAATCTTTAAAAAAGGAAGGAGGGGGGACCCGGGAAACTATAGGCCGGTCAGCCTAACATCTGTTCCAGGGAAGATAGTGGAAAGTCTCATTAAGGATAAAATCTTAAAATACATAGAAGAACAAGCTCTGCTGAGGGAGAGTCAGCATGGCTTCTGCAAGGGGAAGTCTTGCCTCACAAACCTGTTAGAATTTTTTGAAAAGGTCAACAGGCATGTGGATGCGAGCGAACCCGTGGATATTATATATCTGGATTTTCAGAAGGCGTTTGACACGGTCCCTCATGAAAGGCTCCTGAGAAAACTCCACAGTCAGGGAATAAGAGGGCAGGTCCTCTTGTGGATTAGGAACTGGTTGAAGACCAGGAAACAGCGAGTGGGAGTCAATGGGCAATTTTCACAATGGCGAGAGGTGAAAAGCGGTGTGCCCCAAGGATCGGTCTTGGGACCGGTGCTTTTCAACTTATTCATAAATGACCTGGAGTCGGGGATAAGCAGTGAGGTGGCCAAGTTTGCAGATGACACTAAACTTTTCCGGGTGGTGAAGACCAGCAGGGATTGTGAAGAGCTCCAGAAGGACCTCTCCAAACTGGGAGAATGGGCAGCAAAATGGCAGATGCGCTTCAATGTAAGTAAGTGCAAAGTGATGCACATTGGGGCAAGAAACCAAAATTTCACATATACGCTAATGGGTTCTGAGTTGTCTGTGATGGATCAAGAGAGAGATCTTGGGGTGCTGGTGGACAGGTCGATGAAAGTGTCGACCCAGTGTGCGGCGGCTGTGAAGAAGGCCAATTCCATGCTCGGGATCATTAAAAATGGGATTGAGAATAAAACGGTCAATATCATTCTGCCCTTGTACAAATCAATGGTAAGGCCACATCTGGAGTATTGTGTCCAGTTCTGGTCACCACACCTCAAAAAGGATATAGTTGAATTGGAAAAGGTGCAGAAAAGAGCAACCAGAATGATTTGTGGGCTGGAGCACCTCCCTTATGAGGAAAGGCTACAGCGTCTGGGGCTTTTCAGCCTAGAAAAAAGGCGCCTGAGGGGGGACATGATTGAGACGTATAAAATTATGCATGGGATGGAGAGAGTGGATAGAGGGAAATTCTTCTCCCTCTCCCTCTCGCACAACACCAGAACCAGGGGACATGCACTAAAATTGAGTGGAGGGAGAGTTAGAACAGACAAAAGAAAATATTTCTTTACCCAGCGTGTAATTCATCTGTGGAACTCCTTGCCACAGGATGTGGTGATGGCATCTGGCCTAGATGCCTTTAAAAGGGGTTTGGACAGATTCATGGAGGAAAAGACCATCACAGGTTACAAGCCATAAGCAACCTCCTGGTTTTAGAAGTGGGTTTTCTCTGTGCCAGGTGCAAGGGAGTGGCGACTGGACACAGGTATCTTGTTGTCTTGTGTGCTCCCTGAGGCATCTGGTGGGGCCACTGTGTGATACAGGAAGCTGGACTAGATGGGCTTTTGGCCTGATCCAGCAGGGCTCTTCTTATGTTCTTATGACCAGTGTGTTCTCTTGACAGAACTCCGTTAGCCTTTGCCCTGCTTCATTTTGTGCTCCAAGGCCAAACTTGCCTGTTGTTCCATTTATTTCTTGATTTCCTACTTTAGCATTCCAGTCTCCTATGATGTAAAGGACATCTGTTTTGGGTGCTAGTTCTAGAAGGTGTTGTAGGTCTTCATAGAACCGGTCAACTTCATCTTCTTCGGCATCAGTGGTTGGGGCATACACTTGGATTACTGTGATGTTGAATGGTTTGCCTTGGATTCGAACTGAAATCATTCTGTAGTTTTTGAGGTTGCACCCCAGTACTGCCTTTCCCACTCTTTTATTGACTATGAGGGCATTCAATATATTTGTGTTATTTTGAATTAATCTACATTATTAAACACGTTGAATACACATCAATATATTAATCTTATTGTTAAATTAATCTGCATTAGTACATCAATTTTATTAATCTGCATCAATATATGATTTGAAATTATTAATATATTCTATCTATCATATTTGTTTTGCCCCGGCCAGCACGTTAGAGAGACTCCAGATAAGCCACGCCCCTCCTACGAGCATGGGAGGTGCTTCGCTTTTCACTTGATCAGCGCGGAGGAAGGCCAGCAATGTGGCACATGCGTACTGCGACTCTCGCGGCGCCCTCTTTAAAAGTTCTCTGAGTCCTTCTCACAGCAGAGAAAGGTCCTTTCGTCTCGGCTTCCAGCCAAGTTCACGCAGACGCCCCCCCACTCCCGGCAGCTTTTGCGCATGTGCATCTCTCCCTCCGGCTCTCTGTGTCTTCTGCGGCTGCGTAACGCGCGCTCGCCAGCGTCCCTCCCGGGATCGAGCCTGCAGGGGGCGCTCTCAGCGGCGGCCTCCACACCTCCCACCTCCTCTCCAGTCCAGAGTGGTTCCCTTCGGGCGCATGCGCGCGCGTCAGGGTGAGAGGTCGGCAAGATGGCGGCGGCCTCCTCAGGGGATGAGGCGCCGGACAACGAGGACTATTACGCGCTGCTCAACGTCCGGCGGGAGGTGAGGCGGAGGCTGGGCGGGAGGCGGCCGCGAGGCGGAGGTGTCGCGCAGGTGGCGGAGAGGACTTGCCTATTGTTGACGTGCCGTCTTCTTCCCCCGCGCACGGCAGGCCAGGCCGCTCGCTGGGGAGGGGACTGTACAGCAGGCAGGAATACACACACATGTATCGTATATAAATATTACACACACACCTTATAATGCGCCCTTCTCTATTCATATTTATTCTTACCATTCTTGCCAATAAACAATGAATAAATAAAATATATAATGTATAATATATCAAATTATTAGGCCTAACACAAACATGTTTTATAGCATGCATGCTAATTCGTAACATGTATTTGACACGCTAGTATCTCATTGTTAATATTTATTATTGACTAAGATAAGTAACAATGTGATGCTGTTGTTACCTAGGAGCTTAGGAAGCTGTTCTCTGCTGCTTCGGACCCTCTGTTGTTTGGGGCAGCCTTGGCTGCATTGACTGGCAGCAGTGGCTTGGGCAGAAAAAGATTGGTTTATTTTCGACCAGGTTGAAATAGTTGGACCTGCTTGTGTGCAAAGTAGGAGGACTGCTTATTGAGTTGTGGGCACCACTGTGGGCATTGGATGCTGCCTTCAGTCAAGATGGACCCTTGGGCCGTGTGGTTGAGTGTTGGGCAGATGCTGGCTGGGGTTTCAAGTAGGGAGGGTTTCTTTTCCCTTCCAGCTGTATCTGGAGATTCTGCTAGGGATCAAACTTGTTGGAACCTTTCACATCAAGGGGATATGTTCTGCCACTAACTCCTAGCCTCTCCTATTAGGACGCTACCTTCTGCCTCCGTATGTTTAGCTGAGTAGTGCTGTGCTGCCCAGCAATGGGGTGTTTCCAGGTTCTCTGGAAGAAACATAGGGAGCTGCCTTCAGCTGAATAAGACCCTTGGTCCATTTTTCTCAGTGTTGGCTGCACTGATCAGCAGCAGTGGCTCTCCAGGGTCTTAAACAGAAAAACAGTGTGTTCCCAACTCTATCTGGAGCTGCTGCCAGGGACTGAACTTGTTGGCCCCATCTGTGCACAAAGAGTCGCTTTGCCACTGAGTTCCAGCTCCATCCCTTCGCTGGTTGCTCGTTGTTTGTATCCCACTCTTCTGTAATAAACTGCATTCAAAGTGGGTGGTAGTCCTAAACACTGATACAACGATCTGCACATTAAACAGATACCACCACCACCCCAAGCCACATGCAAACTGTGCACTGGAGTGATTAGAGAGTGTTGGATGGGGCCTGGTAAGACCCAGGATCAAATTTGTGATGGGGGGGCTCTCCCATGAAGCTTCCTGACTGATGTTTGGCCGAACACTAATCTCTCAGGCTAACCTACCTCACAGGGTTGTTGTGATGATAAAACAAGATGGAGGAGCTATGTAGTCTTCCTTGAGCTCCTTGTAGGAAAGGCAGTGTAGTGTGTCCTTGCTTTGCTTGTAAGAACAAAAAAGGTTTTGAAAATTCTGAACAGAGAGAACTGCCTCAACCTGAGGAGGAGGAGAAGGAGGAGGGAATGTTGATGATTATCCTCCACAGGATGACACAACATCTATTATGAATATTATACACCACTTTTCAACAAACATGTTCTTAAATTAGTTTAAGTAGCAAAAGGAATGAGAGGGCTGTTGCCTGTCCCAAAGGGGTTCACAATTTTTTTAACCCATAAGCAACCACTGGGAAGTGGATTGGGACAGTTGCTGTCCCCCTGCAAAATATAAGAGAGTCACCATTTTAAAATGTGCTTCTTTGCCTAGTTAGCAGAGACAAATAGCAATTCTACCTGATTAGATCTGTTTAGAATCTGGGAAATGTTTTTACTCTTATGAGGAAAGCAAGTCGACTGTGATGCCCTTGTAGTTTTGTGGTGGTGGTGGGACTTGTTCATCCTTCTAATGCACAATCATTGCATCAATTGTATGTCTGTAAGCTGCTTTGAATAGAGTTGTTACAGAAAGGTGTGATGTTGTTTTGTATCCCACTTTTTCAACTGGTGTAAGGGTGGTAGTTAGAGAGTGTCAGACCTGAGCTTCTAGGAAGCCCCTGCATCAGATTCTTGCTCAGTTATGAAGCTTACCATATGACCTTGGGCCAGTCTCTGTCTCAGCCTAGCCTGTCACACAGAACTGCTGCGCAGATAAACTGGAGGCAGTTTATCTACGCCTGGAAGTGCAGGGTTTTTGCGAAAACCAGAAGTGCCTGAAGATCCGAAGATTGGGGGGGGGGGCTGCAGAGGTTCGCGCAGGCCTCCCCAATGCTCCCCCAAGTGCGGGGGGCGGTTTCGGCAGATCGCGGTGGCGATCCCCCCAGATCGCTGCTGTTGCTGGCCCCGCCCCTGCACACACTCAAGGTTGAGAAACGCTGGTTTAGTATATTTGTCTTGCCTTTTCTTTGTGGATGTTCTCCCATCCAGGCCTGGACTGAGCTACTGAGCTTCAGCAAGATTGCGGCATCATGTTCCTTCAAATCATAACCTGGGCCTCCATTTTTATACCTGTGAAGGTGTTGGGCCTCCTGGTGCTTATAAGTCATTCTTTCCTGTGCACAAAAATCTAGTTATTGCTAACGGCGAGAGGGACATGTGGGACTTCCAAATCAGATAATATTTTATGGATTTTTCATTTTCTGTTGGATTTTTCTGTATGTAATAAGCTGAAAACTGTAATTATAAAACTAGGAGTAATGCATTGGAAGTGGCTAGAAAGAGCTTCTTCTTCCCCTTGTAAGACTAGACTGGTTGGATCTCTTGAGACCAAGATATGACGTTTTGGGCTCTTGGTCCACATTAGTTTTAAATATAGCAAGGAATATTTTGCATTTTTATCCAGGAAAAGGAGATGACAGTGGCAGAGAAATGGAAGGAGAGAGGAGGAGGAAGGAAAGGATTTTAGTATGTGAAGCAGACAGGCACCTGTAATAATGACAGGAGCTTTTCATCACTATCATGTAGCATCCCTTTGTGAGGTTCTCCATTTACAGGAGAAAAGTGGCAGTTGATTCAGTGCAGTGAATTTTTTTTCTTCCATAGACATCTGATCAGTCAAAAGCCAACAATCTTCAGTATCGGTGACCTGCACCTACCCAGCATGGTCTGTCCTGGTGACTTCTGATGCTTTGTGCAAGTTAAAATATACATTGCTCTTGATGTCTAAGTTCAAATTGAAACTAAGCTCCATTTCCTGATGCTCACTTTCTGTGTCGGAGTGATAAAACTGGCAAAGGCAGCAGAGCCTCACGAATGAATGCATAAGACCTGTTCTTTTACACAACAGCCACGAAAATGTTTGCACATTGTTGTCCAGAGGAAATACCTATGCACAGGGAATTGGCAAGAAGCAGTGTGGTATGGTGATTAGCATGTTTTTAGGAGTTTTAATGCCAGATATTAACTGTTTTTTAAAATGATTTTAGGATTTGTATGTACTGTATTCTTTTTGTAAGCTGCTTTGGGTCCTTATGGGGGAAAAAACAGGATAAAAATCAAATTAATAATAATAATGAATTACAACAACAACGTCCGTCTAGGACTTAGGGAGACCAGGTTTAAGCCACAAAGCACACTGAGTGATCTTGGGTCAGTTATTTTCAGCTTAAGTTAAACATGCAGTTGGTTTGGAGGATGAAAGTGGGAACACCACTTACGCTACCCTGAGCTCCTTGAACAAAGGGAAGGGGACCGGCGTTTGGCATGCCTCCTCAGGCGCCTGAATAGGGGGAGGTCTTGGGCTGGCCCTGGTGAGCATTTTCAAAAGTAAAGCCTGTTCTGTTTCACAAGAGCTACAAAAGAATGGCATTGTAGAAACTGATGAAATACTGACTGTGTATGTATATCGTAGAGAAATGTGAGTGAATTGAGTTGGAGTTGCAAGGTGCCTTGGAGGTCATCTAGTCCAACCCTCTGCTCTGTGCAGCCAGCTGCTGCAGCATCCCTGACAGATGGCCATCCAGCCTCTGCTTGAAAACCTCCAGTGAGGGAGAGCCCATGACTGCATAAAAATGCTTCCTTGTGCTCCTTACACTCGGAACTGTCTCTTGGCATACCTGCGGGATGCTTACTCGCTCATGTCCTTTTCTGTGAAGCCGTTGGCTATCCTAACTGCACTTATGTGGGAGTAAGTTGCATTAAACTCCGTGACGCTTCGTTATGAGTAGGTATGCATAGGATTGCACTGCCAGTTAAGTACATGTAACGGAAGCCATTGCATACGCTCCTCCATTGCCCTTCCTCCATCCTCTCCCCCCCTTTGCCTCCTTTGTGTTATCATCAACTAGATTATAAACCCCTTGAGTAGGGACGTGTCCTTTCACTCTGTGTAAAGTGCCACGTGCCTTGACAATGCTAAATAAATGATGTGGTGAAGGAGAAAGGATACAAATAAAAAGCTGGCCAGGCTCTTTGCTGTTTTTAGCTTTGTATGGCAAGAGGCTTTTTAGGGTGTCCCCCCCCTCCTTGTAGCTTTGGCAGTTTGCAGATTGTTAGTTATCTGCAAAGTTTCTGTGCTGTTCTCAGTAGATTTTTTCAGTGTCTCTCTCCCCCCCCCCCGCCCATTCTGCTTTTAAGTGTGTGACATCTGATGGGAACGTGATTGTTACACAGTTGCGCCCACACACCTGTGTTATTTTTCATAAGCTTGTGGCATTGATCCTTGTCTGAAGAGCTTCTGTGGTGAGGATCTAATGAAACAAGCAGTTCAGAAGGACTTTTGTTGCAGAATTGGCAACTTTATAGCTGGTGAGGAGAGGAAGGGTGATGTGATTTTTATTGTTCTGTTCTCATCCTACGTTCCAGGCTGGTAAATAATCACTTAGTCTCCCAGTGGCAAGTAAGAATCTCCTCTGAAAAGCCAAGCAAAGAAGCTCTTGCAAACTGAAAGACCTGGAATCTGTCTGCTGATGCCAAAATAGCAGTACTGTTAGGCTGCCCTCCCCAAAAATAAATAAATAAATAAAATCTCGAGAGTCCTATAGCACCCTAGACGGACAAATTGGTTGTGACAAAAGGCTTCATAGATAAGAGCTGACGTCATTGGATCCATGATGAAGATACATCAGAAGCTTGTCTGTAGAAAACCCGAGCAGTGTTGCCAGCTTGGAGTTAATGGTTTTACCTTGGCGCCAGTCTTCTGCCACCATGGCCATTAGTCTGGACTCATTTTCTTGCTCCTTTCAGTGGCACCTGAAAAAATACTCTCGCCCCGGAAACAAACTCCGGGCAACAGATCTTTTGAGAACTTGTTCATGTTAATATTAAAGCAGCTCTCAGCCTACCTTTTTGTAACACTCCCTAGTATGTGAAATGCTTTATTTTTGCTTGTTTGCTCTCGCAACAGCCCAGCGAGTGGGTCCCTATTTTTTGTAGAGCCAGGAAGTGAAGAGCAAAGAGCTTGTGAGGGGAGCCGTGGTGAAAATGGCATTTAAACACAGGGGCTCGGGTTGGTCAATTGATTGGACAGTGGGAAATGGGAAAGTATTTTTTTTAAGCATTAACTCTTAAGGCAGTTAAAAAAACACTTTAATCATGAAAAGGTTTATGCCTTATGCCCATGAGAAAAAAATATTTTATTTATTTATTTACTTACAATATTTTTATCCCGCCTTTCACCCCAAAGGGACCCAAGGCGGCTTACAATAACGGGGGGGGGGGGGGGGGGAAACAATGACAAAAAACAACCACCTTTTAAAAGCAATAAAACAGTTAATTAAAAAAACTCATAAACACAATCTAAAAACAATAAAAAGACCAATATTACATTTTAAAAGGCAAGAGTACAAGAACAGCAGCACCACACCTGTAACCACTGTTACATTAACTGTTATCATGGAAACAATGAAATTAACTTTAAAATATATAGTGAATTAATATATTAATATATGAAAAAATATAGTGAATTACGATCGCTTTTGAACATGTTAGATGAGGCATCGATAAACAAGAACTGTTCACTGAACAGTTTTTTCTGTCTTTGACTTTTCATCCTGGAATATTCAATTTAGTCAAAGTATTTTTTATCTTTCTCTTTCCTCTCCAATAAGGAGGTGCCCAAGGCAGCGTATAGTCAACGTAAATAAACAGAAGGCAAAACGTAAGACATCAGGCAAGGATGCCAACACAGGAAAAAACAGTATCTCCCAATTTTACACAGATATAATGGTTGCAGATTGAATTCCTGCATATGTACCTGTGTGTGTCCTGATCATCTCTGGTAGGGTGTTTCGCGTGCAAGATCCCTTGTCACCGCGCATTGAAGTTCCACTGGGGGGGGGGGAATGCAGAGGAGGGCTTCTCCAGAAGACCTCGGGGGGGGGGGGGAAGGCTGTCCTTTACCCTGAAATAAGTTGCACTTTAAAAAATGAATAAATTAGAGCAGAAATAAAGAAAACTAACAGCAACTGTTGCAAAACAAAAAATCATTTTTTGAGAGCGGTTATAAAGGGAACTCACCACCTACTCAATGGCATTTTTAACTTCATGGAATATTTGACTGTCGTCAGATAGTTGACTGTCAGTGGACAATATCTGATGGGTTAATTGACCAGCGTGTTGTCCCTACAAAGATCTCCCAAGTCCAACTTTATTTGCTAATTCACTGAGGCCTTCCAATGTTGTCATTTACTACTCATAGTACTCATGTTTACTATTCATAGTAAATTTACTGCTTTTACATATTTACTATTCATAGTAATATGGACTTTGCCAGGCACCAGTGCTCAAAAACTGGCCTTCTTCAGATGGGGCTTAGTTCATAAAAACATAACGAACGAGGAGGATATTGGCTATATTGACCTTAACGAACGGCTACTCTGCTTCTTGACTTATTCTGCTACACTTTTATTAGAAAAGATGTCTATTCCCAGAGTGGTACAGCTATCAATGAGGATGTACAGGCAAAACGTTTTGTCAAGGTGATGTTCTTTATAGTTATTAATTTTGGTTCCATTCAGAACATGAGGAACACAGAGCCGTGTTTATCAAATGGCAAAAGACAGCGCAGCGGAGTGGGGAGGGCGTGTTACCATGATTCCCAGAGGGTTTGCCAGCAGTGATGAAAACATGAAATATATGTGAACTGAGAAATGGGACATGTCAGTGTCCTTTCAAAATGTAAGAGTGTTATGACAGATCGTTTAATTGGGTAGCTCATAAATCAAGACTGAGCCAAGATACGGCTTCCAGGAGATTCAGGTTCAGAATGCTGACTTCAGGGAAGGAATTTCCATTGCTAATTGCTTCTCCCGCCCTTGAAATACTTTTTGAAAGCTCCTAGCAAATCCAGGTGATTATTTTGTTAATAATTCTGAAGCATTGTAGTCACCTAGTCCAAAGAGTCAAGTGCGTCGCTCTTACGGATACTGTAACTTTTGCAGACTTATCAGACTACATTTTGGTAGCCTGCTGCCCATTTGTGATGCTTCTTTGTCTGGAGCCCGGTCTTACTTGCCACGGGCAAGCAGGCAGGTGGCTGTGAGTCCTCAAGTTAAGGATGTATTCTTCGGATTAGGTGTACTCTTAGCTACGCTGGATCAAGAGAGAGGCCCATTCAAGCATTTAGGAACAGAGAGCCCACGAGGAGAGGGTTCCCCAACCCCTAATGATCTTGGCATCAGCTGTGGAAGGTGAGCCAGTTTTCATTGGCACCTTCCAGGAGTGGCGGTGAAGCCAAAGGTCAGGGACTGGTTCTCTAAGATTTCTTTGCTGAAATTGTGCAGAAACATACGCCAGTGTGTAGTGGTCAGGCAGAGTTGTGTGGAGGGAGGGAGGCAGCTTGGGGGCAGCCTTGAGAGGTGCTCTGTGTGCGTGTGCACACTGTGCCTCTCCCCACAGAGTGCCTGAGGGTGACTCCAGGCTGGTGAGCAAATTTTCACCCCCACCCTTCCCTGTTCAACACTGCTCCTTGATTAACCTTTGGCGTTTCTGCCCCACTTTCCTTTCTGTCATCAGTTGCTGCCTGCGATGGTGTAGGATAAAAATGTAACACAATAAAATGGGTTGAAAGTGGCATGAAGGACAAATAAGCTCAGGATTGAAAGTGCGTCAAACGCAACTTCTGTAAGTTGAAAACCAGCCAGAATACAAATGTCTTCTCCAGCTGGCAAAAGACCTGTAAGGACGGGGCCAGTTGGGACATCCTAGGGAGGGAGTTCTGCAGCCCGGGTGTGAGAACAGAGGAGGCTCTTTCCTGGCAGGTCTTATGAGTGGCAGCCCAGAAAGACTCCATTGTAGTAGGGGCTGAGCTCTCCCCCCCCCCCCCCCGCTCCTGATTCCACCACCTCAACCTTGTCCACAATGGTTGTGCTTTGTCCCATTCAACTCCATAAGAGTCATTTATGGACGAACTGTTTATTGGTGATATTTATAATTCTGTTTTCTGCCAGTGCAATTGAGGCACTTTAACGGTGCTCCTTAGAGAAGAAGCAGGAATGGTGCTCTGGGGAATGGGAACCAGTTCCCACATTTTTAGCTACTGGTCTGGTTTAAAACTTAAGCCCATAGAGGAAGGGATTTTGCCTGAACCTTGTCTTCCAGAGATGGGTTCTCTGGGCTTATGGAAAGCAATAATGTGGCTTTAAAAAAACTGGGCAATTAGCTTGTTCTTGTGGCCTTTCTCAGACACCTTTCACAGATATGTAACTAATAGCAGCCAAAATGACCTTTAAGGATAGGCTAAGGATGCAGTCTGACATCCTGGAGGTTAACATGCAGCCACTTGGGGTCATGTGTTCAGCTGGCATCGGGACTCCGAGCCCTGTTCTGTGGGTCTCGTAGAGCTCCCACTGCAGCAGGGCTCTTCTCCTCTTTCAGGAGGTTCCCTTTGTTGTTCTGGGGGGCAGAGGCAGTTCTATGAGGCTGTGTATTTGGGGGAAGGGGGTTGTCCAGGGTTTGCTCCACGCTGTGCTGACTTGTCCTGTTCATGCAGCACGGAGGCAGAAGAATTTGGAATCTGACCTTTTCTGAGACTGGTCAGAATATGAACAGCAAAACTTGAAATTGTCTTGGTGCACAAATGAAAAGCATGGCTTCCTTTCCTTTTGGCTGCAGTCTGCCTAAGAAAGTCTTGGAGGAGAATGTGGTTTATTTTGATGATAAATTATTATTCAGATGGAAGTATTTTAAAATGTTGTGATTAGGGCTGTCCTCCCATCTGTGAAGCTATTGCGGTGGCTTATTGATGGCGGATGCCCACCTCTGTCCACCCACTTGCCTCCACTCCTCTTCTTCCTCCTCCCATTCCCTGGATTGGAAAGGGGGGGGGGTGGAGCAGAAGAGGAAATGTAGAGGAGAGTGGTAGGCTAGAGTGTCCCTGAACACACTAGCTCACCAGTTTCCTTACTGCTTTATCCCGTCTTCCTTTTCCGGTACAGAGAGTGGGAGGAGCAGAGGCTGGCACATCACCAGGTGAGGGAGGTGGAAGGGAGGAGCCAAATGGTTGGCAGTTCTGACTGGGCCTTGCTGTCTTGCGTCTCCCTTGGATGTGGCCTGGTGGGATGGCTGCTTACGGTGAGAGTTCTAGGAGGAGCCAAATGGCAGCTAGCCCCAGCCAGACCGATTAGGGAGGGGGGCTTGCCCCCTCACTGCTTAACTCCCCCCTTTCCCTCCACCTAGTCCCGCCTGCCCTTGCTCCATTTCTTGGACGATGTAGACGAGTGTTGGAACCCAAGACCCTGGCTTATAGTACCCTTTCACCTGCCTGTTGGCTCCCTCCCTTCCGTCAAATCATCCCCAATGTTTTAGTAGTGAAGGACGATCCATGGGGTTGGTTTGTGGATCCTTTTCCCCCTGCCCCAGTCAGCAGTTGGGGAGACTTCTCAGCAAGGCGAGCAGGAGACCTTTAAAGTGGATTCTCCAGGTGACCAAATGTGCTTTCGGGCTCCCTACTGGAGGAATTCTGCATGGCCTGGGAGTTGGGCTCCCTGAAACTTTGTTTCTATGCACTTGGCTTTTGTACTTCAGGCCAGACTCTTTACCGCACTGTCTAATCTGAAAATAATAGGTCACTAAACTTTATGGGTCTGCGGAGGAGGAAGAGGAGGGTGGCAAAAAGCTGTCTCTGGCAATTTGCTGGTATGTGGCTGCTTAATCTGTAATAGATTTACATTCTGCGAAGATGTAACTGGATGATTGAGATGTGAAATGAATGTGCTTAATCCCCCGAATAGCCTGATGGCGCGCCTCTTAATTTTGCCCTGAGTTTGAGTAATAAGAGTGTAACTTAAAATATCATTATTAGTGACTTATGTATCTCATTACAATTTGAAATGTTGTCAGTATTTTCTGCGGTGGCTGGAGAGAGGTTATCACTCATGAAATATTGAACCAATGACCTTAGTGATTCACTTATGATGAAAGGCCCAATCTAAGGTTTTATTGAACATGATATTTGTGAAAAATGGAACTGTTCATTTTTATTACTTAATCAATAGCACATTAAGCCATTTATCATTAATTTGATTAAGGAAGGTCATTGCCGAGCTGGAAATTCCACTCCCTTCTCATCTGCGTTAATTCTCCTAACCAAGAGAGTGGAAAGAGGTAGCAGGAGGTGGGAAGGGCCGCCTGATGTGCTTGCAGGAGCCGGACAGCTCTCTCCGCTTTCCCTGCCTTTGGATTTGGATGCATGAATAGGAAGAGGCAGACCGCTCTTGACTCAACTCCCTGTTTGTCGCCAGTATGGCTGGAGTCCCGCTTTGCCTATTAAGAACAGCCTTGCCCTGTTCGGCTGATAAGCTCTGTTTGTTCTTGAGAGAGGGGATTAGCTTCAGACGCAAAATGCCCCAGCCTTTTCTTTTGGAGGTGAACAGCTGGGCAAACCCCTGCATTGATCAAAGGGAATTAAGAGCGCACAGGACTGAAGGCCTGCAGAGCGTGTTCTTGGAATACATTTGGGTTTTTCTATGCATTTCGTTTTTTAAAAATCTGCCTCTGCCTTTACAAGTTAATCCCTCTGCCTCTGTGGCACCTTTTTTTTGCACTCATGCTCCACTTGGACGCTCATGATGAATCTCAAGGGACTCGATCCGGACCCCTGGCAAGGGCAGCTTCAGCTCTAATGGTGCCCAGATGCCCCGGCCCCCAGCCTAGCACCAGGAGACAGGCTCTCTAGGGATTGTAAAATGGCACGGATGGAAAGCAAAGATGCTTCACTGCTGCAGCCACTCCCCCACGGTTGCCCGGTTAGCCTCTCCATGGGGCAGCTGCAAGGGTTGATTGAACAGTGTGTTGGCCCCCAGCACATGCCCCATCTGTGGAGCTGCCTCAGCTCAGTTGCCACCAGTGAGCCATTCTTTCGGTTTGTCGTTTGGAATCCTGGCCTGAGCACTGAAGACTGGCCAGCTGGGCTTGTGTGGAGTTCCTGATTCCCCCTCCCTCCATCTAGCAGGAGCAGGATTCAAAATGGCACAGCAGGGCGGTAAGAATGGTCCTCCTGAAGCTTGGCATGGCCTCCCAGAACACCTGTGTGAACGTGTGATGCTGCCTTGTGCCCTTGGCCTGTCTGGTGCCTGGAACCTTTCCAAGTCCAAGTGTAGCAGCTGCTCAAGCGGAGTCTTTCCCAGTCATGCGTCGTGAGACCCTTTTAATTGGCTGTGCCAGGGATTGCACATACAGAGCAGATGCTCCACGACTGCGCTGTACCCCCCCTTGCACTATGATGCCCTCCTCAAAACCTGCTTTTTCTCCAAAGCCTTTGGCTTCCTTCTGCAGTGCAGGTGCTTATACCCGCACATGCTCAGGTTCATCTCTTGCTGTCCCACCACCTTATTGACCTTTGGATTGTAGGTTCACTGGGGCAATGACCTGTCTGTTGCAGGAGTCCCTCATCGCGGCCAGACATTGTCCTCCCCTGTGCTGTCTCTGAGGGTTATGGGGGTGGGATGCAGGAGGATTGCAGTGGCTTCCCCACAGTGGAGTGGTGGCTGGGTGGCCCAGGCAATTGGGATGCCATCCCCCCGTCGCGCATCAGCATGACCAGTGGGAGGAGGCATTGTTGCAAGGGGTGGGGGCAGCCCTTCTTGTGCGTATGTGGCTTGCCATGTTTTATTTAAGGACCCCGAGGGGGGGGAGAATAGCTAACTGAGGGTTGGGAGTTGCTGTTCCTTATGGGGACTTGGTAAAACACCACGTACACTGCTGACATTCTGAAAATGTCAGACATGTGCAGAACTCCAGTGGTGCATTTCCAAAGAAGGTGCGTCTAGGAGACCTGACAAGGGAAGCCTCTCTGCCTGCGCCAATAGGCCAGAAAGCATTGCGTGTGATATTCTGCAACCCCTGTTAAGACTTGCGCCCTGCTTTGGGAAACTGGGAGTCTGTTCTTGCCAGTGGTGAGTTGAGTTCCCTTTCCTCCTCCCCCTCTGCCTCAGACCCCTCAACTCCCCAGGAACCTGGGTCTGATGGGATGTTGGCCTCCTGGCCGGGATACAGAGATCTACTTTAGCTACCTGGGCACAGCCAGGGGGATTCGTTTTGACAATTTTCCATCGAGCAGCAGACGCCATCTCTGTTCCAGAAGCAACTTGCAGTGATTGCGTGTGCGTGTGCGCGTGATGTTTTTCTGAACTCAGCATGGGATGGGGAGAGAATGGTATTAGTCATTCTGTGGTTTTTTTAAAAAAAACACTGTGTAAAACTTCTCTCTCTGGTTATTGGGGGGCAAATCTTGCATAGTGCAAGTAACCAGGCAAGTGGCTGTTTGTAATCCTGCACTCAGTGACCTATAGCAAGCCACTGTTCCCTGCAGCGCCCCTATCTGAAATATGGGGATGGTAATAGTTGCACAAAATCCCTTAATCCCTAGACCTTGGTCACTAAGCCTAAGTGCGTGTCACTGAACGGCTCACATCTTCTGTTTCCTTTTGCCTTCATTTCCCTCCTCTCCCTGTGTCAGATTTTAGATTGTAACATCCTTGGGGCAGGGACCTGTCCTCTTATGCTTTATAAGTATCAGGCACATTAATGGAGCTTTGCTAATAATAATAATAATAATAATAATAATAATAATAACAAATTTTAAACTAACTAATGGTTTGATTTATTTATTATTTTTTAAAATTAAATGCAGCATTCATGCTTTTACAAATTGACTTGTTTTCAGCGTGGTGGTGATCCGCCTGGAGCACCCTTTTGAGGGCTGAAAGAGCGGATATAAATTATTTGATAGATAGATATTATTATGCTGCCCCCCCCCCCTCCATGGGACTACTGTAAGACCTGCTGAGATAATATACATGAAGCGGTTTGGACATTAGAAACTGCTATACAAATGCATTATTATCGTTATTATTATTGAGGTACATAACTGGCGGTGCTATAAGACCGTGCAAGAGAGAAGCCCAACAAGACAGGGCTTCATTATGCTCCCCGTTGAGTCGAGCGAAATGCACTGGAGTGCGTCTGATGGGTTCCCGTTTCTGGGCAGATTTGGAAGATGATAGTGGCTTAGCGGCATTGATTGCACTATAATTGGATTTCTTTTCTTCTCCTAGGCCTCTCAGGAAGAGCTGAAAGCCGCCTACCGCAGGCTGTGTATGTTGTACCATCCTGACAAGCACAGAGACCCCGGAGATTTGCAGGGCCAGCTTGGATTTTCCAGCTGGCACATCCTGGGAGTCCGGAGAGTGATTCTTTTAGTGCTCTTAAACAGTGGTCGTTGGGGTGGTTTGTTTTTTCCCCACAAGGCTGCACAGGCTCCAGGCCATGATAATGCATTCCTCAGGATCTCTGTTGGCCTGTAAGGTGTCACAGGACTCTCCTGTGTGTGTCCGTGTTTGTGGTCACAGACGGACACAGCTGCCCCTCTGGAGTTTCCCTCCAGGCAAGTGAGCTGGGCAGGCCCACCCAGGACCTGCCAGCCTCTTGCAAATGCATAATCCTGCAAAGGATGTCACTAGCTGAGTGCTGGTGCTATTTCTGTTGGGCAGGCAACACAGCCAAGGTGTGGGAAGGTCTCCGGCTTTGTCTGGCTTGCCACAGGTGTCCTGCCATGGAGCTTGGCAGAACCAACCCCACCGATCCCTGGCCCAGGGTGTGCTGTAAGCCAGCAGAGTCCTCCCTCCCTCCCTCATCTGGAGCCTTGCGGTGAGTGCCAGGCTTCCCAGGGCGCTTTCTTGGCCTGGGTTTGCGGAGATGATGCGTAAGCCGAGGACGGGGGTGCTGCTTCTTTTGCTCAGCATCAAGTAGGCAGAAGTTCATGATCTGTAAAGGAAATTAAAAGAAGGGAAAATCCAACTGTGTCAGCATTGAAATAGTTGTCTGATGCAGTCGTAACTGTAAGTGTTTCTCATCAGGCTGGTTTTGCTTTCCGTGAAGGATTACAGCCAAGATGAGAATTTCTTCCACCAGAGAAAGTGCCGGCTATAATTCATCCAAGCTGCTGTTTGCTAAGCTTGGCATGCAATTCGCCTATAATTAGACTTAACTAAGTATCAAGGAAGATGCGTCTATCTGAAATAAAGACTTCTCCCAATCTCTTAGAAAAGCTTATCTCCTATCTCGGCTTGCAGGGTTTTTTTTTGCCGAAAAATGAGATGTTAATGGCCGTCGGGAAACTCAGGAGGTGCTGGGTGATGAATCTGCATAGTCAAGATAATGTGATCTTGCCAGATTTTTAGCTCTGCGATTGTAGGCAGATGGGCTGAGTGTGTTTCCGCTCAAGCTTTGATTGAAACGGTTGCCCTTTTTGATTATACTCCGTTATCTGGGTTTGGTTGAATGAATCTTGCATGCATCTGAATTATTGATAGTTTGTTTGCAGGGTTTTTTTTGAGATTTGGGGAAAAGCAACTGAAACTTAAGTGAATTAGGAGCTGGCCGGACGAGTGCATATATATATTTTTCTGTAGCAAAACTGCAGTAGCAGCAGGGTTTTTTGCCCAGCGGTTTGGCCCAGAGGGAAGCTAAAGTGAAATGGTGAATAAATGATTTCTTATTAAATCCCAGAGATTAGCTAAAGAAATTTGGCTTCAGCATTTTCTGAATGGTCAGCATTTCTTTCCTCCCATTAGGCTGGAACGTGGGCGGAATCATTTACTGTGTTCTTAATTAGGCCTTGGGATGCATGGGAATGAGCTTCAAGAGGGAGGGGGAAAGCCCCACAGAGTCCTCGAAATGGGCGATGATGTTTGGGAAGAGGGAACTCCTCAACCTTCACGCTCCGAAAGCCTGCACTGTGAAAAATGGATTCTGGGAAGGCATTTGGCGTTTGTTTGCAGACAGGACTCCCCCCGAGGCCCCTTTCACACACTGCGCTGTTAGGCGTACCCCTGAGATGTTTTCAGCGTACGCTTATAAATGTAAATCTGGGAGTGTGACAAATGAGTGTTTCCTGGCAGGTATATCATACAGGTACACCTGGCCATGAGCCAAGATCGGCGGGTGGTGAAGCACACTCTTGGTGGTCTGGTTTTTACCTTCCTAAAATCGAATTTGAAGATGCTGGCAAGCCCTTGTGCATGCGTGCACTGGTCTCTGCTGAGAATGCGGCAGATTCTGAACATGTTTTGCTTTCATTTTCAGTGCTCAGTGACCCACAGACGAGAGCCATCTATGACATATACGGGAAGAGAGGCCTCGAAATGGAAGGCTGGGAGGTAAGGGTAATATCATTGGAAAGAATTTGCAAATCCTTGAATCCAGTGAGACACACACACACACACACACACACACACACACACACACACACACACACACACACACACACACACACACACACACACACACACACACACACACACACACACACACACACACACACACACACACACACACACACACACACACACACACACACACACACACACACACACACACACACACACACACACACACACACACACACACACACACACACACACACACACACACACACACACACACACACACACACACACACACACACACACACACACACACACACACACACACACACACACACACACACACACACACACACACACACACACACACACACACACACACACACACACACACACACACACACACACACACACACACACACACACACACACACACACACACACACACACACACACACACACACACACACACACACACACACACACACACACACACACACACACACACACACACACACACACACACACACACACACACACACACACACACACACACACACACACACACACACACACACACACACACACACACACACACACACACACACACACACACACACACACACACACACACACACACACACACACACACACACACACACACACACACACACACACACACACACACACACACACACACACACACACACACACACACACACACACACACACACACACACACACACACACACACACACACACACACACACACACACACACACACACACACACACACACACACACACACACACACACACACACACACACACACACACACACACACACACACACACCCATCCATCCATCCATCCATCCATCCATCCACATGCCATTTTAGTTGGTGCTGGTTGTGTTACAAACTGCAGGTACCCCAAAGTATTTCTGGGCCTGTGGAGATGCTTGATCAAGGAAAGAGTCGTATCTGGATTTGTTCAGTGTAGTCCCATCTTGGTGCTTAAGAAAGAAAAGGAGGAAAAAAGAGGTGTCAGTTGAAAGACCTTGCTTGGCTTGATCATGTTTTCACTCTGCCCCTTTGAATGTTCTGACACATTTTTGATGCGAGATAAAAACTCCTTTGGCTTGTGGGTACAGTAACTCTGAGGTTTGGAGAGCTCCCCTGTGGAACGCTGTATTGCATCTTTTACATCCGGGGTTGCTTCCCCACTAGCTCTTTTCTCTAGGAGTTGCCATCCTTTTTCATCCGCTTTTTAGGGAGAATCCAGAATATTTCATTGCCAAATATTTCCGTTCCTCTGCTTTCTGTGTTGTCGTCTGCTGCCGTTTTCTTCCTTCAGATCCAGTTTTTTGTTGTAGTCTTAGTATGAAACAACAAATAATAAAAGGAAGTCGGTGATTAAACCCTCCGCCCATGGGGAACAGAAACTAATCCCCCAGCTACACTGAACAGGAAGCAATAAAAGGGGCAGAATCTGCAAAGAGGAAGCCACTAATTGGTGTTACAGCCCTGGCTCCTCTGATTTTCAAAACGAAGCAGTGTGTCCACACTACTAGATATATATGACCCCTGCCCCTCAGCAGTGCTGTCATCTGCAGACTCTGTGAATGTTCAGCTGGGCTGGTGTTTGCCTTTGGCTTTTATCTCTTTTCTGTTGTCTTTGGGGATAATGTGTTTTAAGGTAGAGCCAAGCAGTTGGTGGCTTGTGGCTAGCATTAAGTTCCGCCTTGTCTCCCTCAAGTCATTCTCTTCTGTACCGGAGGGGGGAAGATGACACTGTCCCTGGCCAAGCAGCTCAGGGGGCCAGACCATCCCTGTCCGTGACCTCCCATTGCCAGGCTCAGTGTTTGAACAGGGATGGTCTAGCCTCGTGATCAGCTTGGCCAAGGATATGTCTTCCCCTGTCCAGACTTAGGAAGGCAACCCACTGCAAAGAGGCAACTTAAAAGGAGAAAATGCAAACACTCCACACCTCACAGTTGAGAGAATGCAGAGCATTATCTCGGAGTGACGAACGTTTCATTGGCTACACTAATTTTAATAACCTGGATTTGTACTTAAAAAAAGGCGGAGAGCGGACCAGGCAGAGAGTTCTGGGACGTCACGGTGACGATATTCGTGTGACAAAGCCACCTTTTGCGGGAAGATCAAAAGAGGCCTTTAGTGTGATATACAAATTTGGGGATTAAGTGCCGTAGATCAGCTGAGTCCGTTGCTTGTACAGCAAAGCCAAAGCTAGCGGTGGAGCTCTTATTTCTGGTGCCGCCATCAGCATCCCTCAAGGAACGTTCCCTGCTGCTGGTGGATGAATGGTTTAATATGGATCCTGCCCCACTTCAGTAATAGCTTTCACTCTGGGGAGGCAGTGAGATTACTTCTGCAACAGCTGCCAATGCTCTAAGTGCTACTAAATGCTCTTTTGCCCTTTGCTTGCTTCCTGTTTAAAGTCCGTGTGGTTGCTGGTTAAAAGGCCAGCGGTGAGGAGGGGGGGGTGTTGTCCGTGCATAGCAGCAGCCTTGTGGCTGGCCGGGGTGCAGCGTGGCACAGGAGGTGCTTCTCAACTATTTTGTAGCGAGAATTCTCAGAGACTGCCGCCTGCGGAGGTGAGCCCTCCCCCCGGCCTTTGAGAGGCTGATACCTGCACTTAAGCACCTAAAATTCCCACAGGCTGTTCAAAATTGAAACATAGAGATCCTGTTCTACAGGGTTTCAGGCTAAAGGTACAGATAAACCTCCATGGAGGAGGCGGTGGCAAAGGGTTGTAGTTCAACTTGTAGCTGGTCTTGGGGATAATTCCTGGCATCTTCCGGTAGGGCTAACAGCTGTTGCCAATCAGTGCTGAGCCAGGTGAGCCTCAAGCCCCACAGCAGAAGGCGGCTTTCTGTGTTCCTGTGTCATTGGGAGATGGGAGGGAGGGCAGTTGTGTTAAGAGACTGCTTCCGAAGAGACTGCTTCTGATGACACTTAAGTGGAGAATCGATGCACATGTGGAGGCGTTGGATCATGCCCCTTTGCACAGACTCTGCCCTCAGTGCTTTGACTGGAAGGTCTGCACAGAGCTGACGCATGCAGATGCAGTCTGTGGATCTGTATGCTGCATTTTGACAGGTTCGGATGGCGTGGACGAAGGCGGCTTGCACACTGCTTCTTTGAGCCTCCTAGGCTCTGCACAGACCTTTGGACCAGTAGGTTAGGGAGCAGAGCCAGTGGGTGTGCTCTTGCTCCACCCCACTGTACATTTCTCTGCATGAACGTGACCTCTGAATGGGGCTATAACGGAAGGGTGGGAGGACGTTCTGGTCCTGTGGAGCTGCAAAGACAAAGGGGTGCAGGCGGAGGGGGAATCTTGGGTTCAGCCAGGGGGTTGATGCCTCTAGGGTGAAGTGGGAGCCTGAAGGGAGAGGGAGAGAGGAAAAGGCAGCTGTAGAGGAGCAGGCCATGGAGACTTTGGAAAGCGAGAACAAGAGGCTGGCAGTGAAGAGCGTTGTAGCAGTCGGGGAAAGAACGGAGAAGGGAACAAACCAAACTTTGAGCAGTGCCTGTGGAAGGGCAAGAGCACATTCCAGAAACGCTAGTGATGGAGCAATAAGAATTTTCGTGACGGGGTCAGTCCAAGGTGGGTCCATTTAGCCCAGCATTCTGTCCTCCAGCTGTGGCTAGACAGATGTGTCTAGAAGCACCCAATGCATGAAAGCAGCAGTCATCCCTGTTTTCCTCCAGCGACTGGTATTCAGAAAGATGCACTGCCTCTATTGCGACATAATCGTTAATAGACCTACATGAATATTTATTGTATTAAAAGATGTATCTCCCCACCTTTCCCTCCTGTTATTGGGGTGTCCAAGGTGGCTTGCAAAAAAATGCATAAAATTACAATAAAATAATCATACAATAATAGACGAAAATAGCAATCATAGAGTAATAAAACAAGCAGTACAAGCTGGTGCAAAAAGCACTCACAATAAACATTTAAAAACTCTATAAAAACCACCACCAGTAGCGCAACCCAATAAATATAAACTGAAAGCACCTCATCTGATAAGCGCTTGCATCCTTATTGGGCGTTGAGCCTCTGACTCCCACATGACAGCTGGGATTATTTACTGCCCTGCTGACAAGGAAGGGTGAAACGATCATTTCAGGAGCATCATCGTTGGGGGCCACCCTTGGTGCGTTGATGTGATATCGAGTGAACCTCTTTTCGCGGGAGGGATGAGTTCTCTTTCTTGACAGAGGACAGGTCCAATGCACACCTGTAGGTTCCAAGATGGCTTGACCTCCATTTTTCACCAGGCCTTCTCTTACCTGTGTGAAAGGCTGTGTTTGCCCATTAGTTAGCATATGGGGAATGGTGAGGGGGTGGGATCAAAGAGAGGCTTGAGAAAGGTGCAAGGAGGAAGCAGCCAAGTAAGGAACTGGTGGAAGGCAATTCTTTGAAGGAGCTGCCAAGGAGAAGGACATCATCCCTTCTTTCCTCCACTTTTCAGCCATGTGATGAATATCTGCAGATCTCAGAGCTAGGCATGTATGTGAAGGTGGTCCTAAAGGGAGACTGTCACTGAGCAAATGCCCTGGCTCTCCTTTTAGCTGTCACCTGCCTTGCTCTCCTTTTCTTGATCCCCGCCTCCTCTCTGTTGCCTCTTTCCCCTTCCCTCAGGCTCCTGCTTCCTCCTTTCCCACTTCCCTCCAGTCCCAACTAGGGGCTTTGTAATTATGTAGATACGTGTTGATGGAGGGAGGGGATTGGCTGGCTAGCTGGCTGCTCATCTCACAAGGGCTGCTTTACTCGGCCAGACTTGCCATTCTGCCCCCTCTCCCTTTAGTCCCTAAGGGGAAAGGGCATTTGGAGGGCTGCCTTCAGGACATGCTTGAAACCACCCCTGTTTCCTTTGACGTGACCTTTTGAGCCTGCAGGTCTGCAATATTCATTCCTCAGGCTGGGGAGTCAGGTGCTTTCAGTGTAAATCCCAAATGATTGCCAGGAGCAGAGATTTGGCTAGTCAGGTAGAGAAATAATCTGGTGCCTTCTGTAAATATCATCGCCTGGATCGAACAGATGTCTGGCTTAATATGGCTGCCTTCATGCCTTTCCTCCGAGATTACCCATGGCTCCAAAACCAAGAGGTGCATCCAAATGTGTGTGTTTCTCTGCAGACCTTGATCTTTCAGGATCGGGCATCCACCCAGAATGCTGGCATTTAAGCAAAGTCAGATGTGCAGCTGGCCTGGCACTCTGCCACCAGCCAGCTGAAGAGATCTGGGATACCTTGGGCCACGTCTCTCTCTCTCTCGCACACGCACACACACTCTCAACAAAAGATCTGCACCCAGGCAGTCAACATTCCGCTGCCGGGATTCTTCATCTCGTATGCGTTAATGGAAGCAGAGCCCATCATCCATGCTTCCCTCTTCTTTTGCATGATTCATTCTGCAGCTGGCCTAGTCACTGAGCCAGTTTGGCTCGCCTCCTCACGAGGGGTTCTGCAATGGAATGAAGCCCCGTTCCTGCAACTGCTGGAAACTTCCCTAGCCCTGTAAGGGCGAGAAACATGCTTTTCCCAAAAGAAAGATGAGACTCTCAGAAAGCTGACCTCCTCCCATGAAATGGTAGAGCTTGCCGCTTCCCTGCCCCTTCCCTTATGCTCTGTCTGTATTTCTGTGGTCTTAGATCCACGAGCTCCAGGCTCCTTCTCATATTCCTCCCCCAGCTCCTCTTCCAGCGGTTGCCTTCCCATGCTACCCTTGTCACAGCCCCTTCTTTAAATGCTACCCCAAGCACACCCTTTCTTCCTGTCACCCTCCTCCTTGAAGACCTGTGGATCTTTGCTTACCAAGAGGGTGCCAAGCTAAGGCATAAACTGAGCTTGCAAAGTCAGCCGTTTTGCCCACCATTGATCTGTGGAGGTCACGGATGGTCACTGCCACGGCCACGGTTTGGACTGCATATTCCGTTCTGGACCTGGAGATGTTTCAGACAGGCATGTTGTGACTGGTCGAACCTGGAGACTTTGGAAGACTTCTCTTAGCCCTGTGTGTGGCTGGCACCAATGTTTTTTATGCTGGCGCCTAAGAAGCTGGTTCATTCCTAGGCTTAGCCATTTGGAAAGCTCACTCTCTCTTGCCCCTGCAGTCCTCTTGCAAGCCCTCTAAAGCTCTGCCATACTCACTTGGGCTAACTGTTTTAGCTTAATAAGAAGACATTTTCAGGAATGTCAACAACGTTTCAGCCACGTAAAATTCTTAGTGGCCATTGGGCAACCCTGTAACCTGGGGTGCTTTTTTTGGAGTGGGGAGGTGTGTTCTGCCTTGGCAGGGAATAAATAACTTAAGAATTGAGTGGATATTTCAGCCGGTGAAAAGTTGATGGATCGCCCCATCAGAGGGCTGGCGCTTGATACACCTTTCATAGAGCGGTCCCTGTGGATAAACATCTGCCTCTCGATTCCAATGATTGAGATGATTTGTATAATCTGCACTTGGAAAATGTTCGTTGATTTTCTTTTGCATCTCTTGCACAGACTTTGGTACCAACCAGAGGACAAGGACAGTGGGGGTGGGGTGGGGAAAACCTTGGTGGGGTCCCCGCCTGGTTGGCCTCAGGCAAGTCACTACCTCATAGGTCTGTTTTGAGACTGAAATGCCTCTCCACAGCAAGCGGGCTGGATTCAAGTACAAATGGGCAGACCAGTGAGAAAACCCAAATAAAAGTCCCAGTTCATACCAGAATTAGCTCTTGCCAGCCTCATTGGGATGCCAAGGGGCGGGTGTTCACAACCTTGCAGTTATCCCTCTCGGATGTGTTCGGAATGTGGAACGTGCTCTATAATCTGATGGCTGGAAATTGAGTGAATTGAGGCCCGTGGAGCTGTTTTCTCTTCCTTCTGCCACCAGGAATGTCAGAGATAAAGTAATTTAAAGTCATTAATTCAGGCTTGCAGAGGTTAAGCGGCTTGGAGTCTCCACAACAAATCTCCCCTTTTCGGACCCTTGCCAGCCCTTGCTGTTTTAATCCCCTGGTTTCCATCAAGTAGTTTCAGAGTTTGGTATCGGCGTGTGTGTGTGTACGCGTGCACGTTTCCGGCTCAGACCTTTACTTTTCTGCTGCCACCTCCTTTCAAAGTTGACAAACTAGTTTCTCACTCCAAGTTGCCTGCAGTCAAGGGAGCCTTTCCATTCCAGGTAAACTTATATTTCTGCAGTACTTTGCTGCAAAAATGCAGTTCTTTTTCTAGCTACTGAGCTGTTGTGATTTGTTCCATTGTCTGGAATGCAGCTGGGTGGGTGTTGCAAGCTGGAGAGTTACTCTTGTGTAGGGACGAAGCCCCCAGCCAAAAAGTCTCAGAGTCCTTTGCCCCTGCGTTAAGCAAGCGCTTTGTTCTCTCTCTTGATGTCAGCTATATGGAGGTGATGCTACTGGCCTCCTGTCCAGGGTTGTTGGAAGGATGGCTGGTAACATATGTAGGATGCTTCCAGCAGTCTAAAAGGCATGGAGGATTTATTACTGGGGTGCAAACGTCCAGGAGCCTGAAATTGTGTTGCTGCAGAAGTCAGGCAGCAGGATTCACTATCTAACTTCTACACCCCCTTGCCCCCCCCCCCACACATAGGATGGGTTGTGTGTGTTTGGAGGAAATGACAAATATTTGCATACAAGGGATTCCAGCTGGGAAGAAAGGACTTCAGTGGATGGTTGGAGCTGTGAGTGGTGGGGGACAGTACGGGTTCCCTTCCCGTGTCCTCTTTTTCGACCCTGCCACTTGCATTCCCGTACTGTGGGGTAGACCTGTGTTTGGGGACCCAGGTCTGCTGAAAGCATGTAGGGCCAGGCTGTGCATGTAGAAGATGCCAGATTCAGTTCTTGGCATCTTCAGGTAGGACAGGGGAAATGCCTCTCTCTGAAAGCCCCAGAGAGCTGCTTCCAATTGGCATGTAGGTTGGGCCTCCTTCACCACTGATGGCACACAATAGAAAGGACCAACGTTTCTGAGGTTTTCACTGGATCTTGACACAGGGTGTCGGGCAAGTGACACTGAGCAAGCCTGCATTGTGTGTTCTCAGCTCCTGGTGTTGCATGGCCCTTACGTCTAAGTAAAGGCTGATCTACACCAACTCCATTTGCGTTTGGAGACTCGCGAGCGTAGGGGACAGGACATCCTGCCCCGAGACACTGCCCTGGGCTCCACCAGTTTCTTCCACGCGTTGTCTACCCGCTTGTCCCTCCTGATTGGTTGCTTGCTACCCCCCTGTGATAGGTTCGCTCCACGTCCCGCCCTCACTTTCTTCTGATTGGCCGGAAACCGCCAAACATGAGCATGGTCCACGACCGATCACAGTGGAACCCGGGAGAACGCAGCCATACCACTCCGCACGCACCCGGGATGCACCGGGATTTCGCGCAGTGTAGATCTGCCTTAACTCAAACTCCTTGCTTGAAATGCATTTATCTAAATGTTTGGCAGACATGCCCCGCCTCAGTCTGTGGTCCCCTCAGGAAGGGTGCCTAGTGCTTGACTTATGATAGTAGCCTTACAGTGTACAGTAGCATTGTTTTGCCCTTCATGAGACTACCATGCCTGGTGAGGGCTCCGCCTTTATATCCATATTTCAATCTTTGCATTCACTGCTGAATGAGGGGCAGGGTCCTGAATTGAATGCCCTAATAATCGGAGCTCTGCAGCTTGGTTTAGGAGCGACTGACGAAGCAAGAGGACGTTGCTGCACAAAGACAGAACAGCGGAAGCCCTCCAGAGCCTGTTTCCGTCCAGAGAATGGAAAGCCCTCCAAACATTTCCACTGGCACCCCTGATTAAATTCCCTGCAACGCTTGCCTTGTTTGTTTGTTTGTTTGCTGGCCATTCTTTCTGCTAGATAACCTCTAATGCTTGATTCCTTCTCCTGCAGGTGGTGGAGAGGAGGAGGACGCCTGCCGAAATCAGGGAGGAATTTGAACGCTTGCAGAGAGAGAGGGAAGAGAGAAGGCTTCAACAGCGGACGAACCCCAAGGTAAAAAGCCAGACTTGGGGGCCCACTTGGCTTGGGCAGTACCAAGACTTTTCTCTATATCTTACACCATTACTGCTTGCAGCTCTTGTTGCACCAACACTCCACATAGTGGTTTACACAAGTAAGAAGGCCCCACTTTCCCTGCCCCAAAGTGGTGACGTTTTTGGGGAGACCACAAAGGGGAGGATGGAAGTCAAAGGATGAACATAAGCAACGTAAAGGTGCCCTTGGGCTCTACTTTGGTCAGGGCGAAGGGATGAAGCCAAAGGCTTCCTGGCAATTTTAGCAGGGCTTTGAGACGGGAGGTGGCATCATGTGTACCAATGATGGTCAGGGGTCTGGAAAACCTGTCCTGTGAGGAACGGTTGAAGGAACTGCATGTGTTTTGCCAGGAAAAGAGAAGACTGAAGTGGGGACATGAGAGCACTTTTCAAAGCCCTGCAGGGCTGTCGCACACAAGAGGGCGAAGGCCACCTTGGGTGCCCTTCGTGGAGAAAAGCGGGATATAAATCGAATGAATGAATAATGGACTTAAGGTGCAGCAAGGAAGACCTGGGGTGAATATTAGGAGAAGCTTCTCAATGGTCGAATCAGTTGACCAGGGTTCTCCTTCCCTCTTGTGGCTGGACAGGCGCTTCCTCCCTGGCCTTGAAGCAGAGGTCAGGGATGTCCTTGCTCTGGACTTCCTGTGTGGAGTGATGGCCTAAAAGACCCCTTTGACTCTGGGTCTGTGCACCCAGGGCGTGAGCCTAGGAGGAGCAACAGCGCAAGGCTTCTACCAGGTCCCCAGTGGTGTTTCTCCACCATGTGCTGCTACCGCAATGCAGTCAGACACATCCTTGGCCTTGAGCAAGAAGGCGTAGCAGCAAGAAGTGGGGGGACCCCCCCCAGCCGCATTGCGGGAAGGTTCCAGCAGTAACTTAGAATTGCAAAATAAGTGCAGGAGCTTTGGAGCCTTTCCAGAGGCACAGCAAGTGCCCATTTTTGAGAGAACTTCATAATGCTCTCGGGACAAACAATGGTTATTGATGAGGCTGTTCCCAGCTCAAGAAGCAATAAACCAGCAACTTTCATATTTGAGGCATTTTAAATCCGTCAAAATGTCAAGCCGAGCCGCAGCACAGAGAGCGAGCGCCCCTTTTCCCGTGCACACGGTGGGCTTGTGCTCGAGGGGTTTTGAAGTGCCTCCTTCCAGACAGTAGCCACGCCCCCCCGCCTCGCGTTTGTTTTCTAGTGTTTGTGCGCCTCTGAAACATGTTGCGGGAGCCACAATTGCAGCCTCTAGGGCTGGTGCTCCCTGGCATGCTGGCTCTACGTGCAGTGGGGCTTAGGTGTGTGGATGAGCCTCATTACCCCACCACCACCACCACCCAAGCGTGGTGTGAACCGTTTGGAGCTCTGGCCCTCCCTCGATCTGGATCTTGCAGGGTCTTGAGCCTTGGATCCCCGACTTGAGCAGCTGAAACAGCAAGTCTGAAGTGCAGCAGGCAGGCGGGCAGCGCTGCTCTGTTGGCTGGGCAAAGGCTGACGATCAAGTTCCGAGCATGTATTCCAGCCCAGAGGCTTCATGCTGTCTGCCAGTCGCAGAAGCTGATCTTGCGCACCTTTGTTCCCATCTGAAGATGGATGATTTTTGTCAGCCGCTGATCTTCAGTTTACTTTTTTGGCTTTATTGAGACGGTTGTGTTTACCTTACGACATGGTGTTTTTATTGCCATCTCTTGTTTTTGCACCTCATTCAGTGGCTTTTATATTTTAATTCTTTGTCCGTCATTGTGGACAGCCCTCTGGGTAGATGGAATATTAATGTGTTTAAATAAATAAAAATAAAATATGACCAGGTGGCCTTGGGCAGCACCCACCTCCACCTGCCCACTCGCCTCCACTGCTGCTGCTCCTCCACCAGCTCCCTGGATTGAAAAGAAAGAGGGGGGCGGAGGAGAGGAGAGTGGTGGGCACCTACACTTCCTCTCCCACTCCGCCTCTCTCTTCCATTCCAGGGAGTGGGAGGAGCAGATACTGGCGTATAACCAGGTAAGGGGGTGGGCAGCTTTTGGCATCCGCCTTGGCCACCAGGAGATCTTGGGCTGGCCCTGCCAGGGCTGAGTTAACACTCATGTCGGTGACGAGTGCCCCAACCCTTCAGGACTGAGTTCCCCTGCGAGCTGCGGGGCCCCCAGAATGGTTGCCGCACATTTGTGCCGTTGGCACTGTGTGGAGATGCCCAGGCCGTCCCGAAGGGCAGCTCAGCCTGGCACAGGGAGCGCAGCGTCTTCCTCAGCCCTCTTTTGCGCATCCCCTCAAACGCTGACAGTGTCTTTATTTCTCACTTCATCATCTGTCTTCTCTCCAAGTCCGGAGCATCTTACAGCATCCTTTAAAGATGAAGCTTATATGAAATGCCAAATATATTATGGCTATAAGCACACCACTAAAAATAACACGACACCGTCGTGGATCCCCGCCAGCCAAAAGCGTCTCCAAATAAGAGTGTCTTTCGGATACAGTTTTCCTTCTGTTTTCATTATCTGGCCCCCTTCCCCCACCCCCAGCAGCTGGTGCTTTATATTCATCATTGTCGTAAGTGTTTTGCTCCTCTTTTATTTCAGTTTTTTACTCTGCTTTGCAGTGTGTTGAATTTGTTATGAACATTAACATGCGTCGTTTTGTGCGTGCAAAAGCAGTATTTAGAACGATTCCAGGCACGCTCATAAATACGTACGGAGGGGCCCCTTGGATCAGACGAAAGTGGCTGTCTAGTCCAGCGGCCGTCCAGGTGTTTGTGGGCTTCCCAGGGGCAGGCTGTGTGAGCAGCTGCTCTCCCTGATTGCTCCCAACCCCCTCCAACGCCTGGTGTTCAGAAGCTGGATCTGATTGGGAGGCGGCATCCGATGGCAGCAAATCCCATTTCCTGGTTACTGTCCGGAAGATCAAGCTTGCAGCACCTCGGAGGCCTCTAAGGTGGTGCTACCAGCCTGTTGATCTTGCTGCAGCGGACTGGACATGGCTGCCCCTCCGGACATTGTTTCCAAGCGACATGGTCGTGCCCAAGAGCTCTTGCCCACTGAGGGGCTGCCTTACCTTTAGGGCTCGCCAAAGAGAGATTCCTTTTTGGCCTTGGAGTGAGACTGGGTTTGGAGGGTGTCCGTAGACTTGGCGACTCTGAGACATGTCAGCCTGTGGCTGAGGGAGCCAGGCCCACTCGAGAATTGTGACCACTGCATGGTGTCAACTTGGCTGATCTGGAAGTTGTGCCCACTGCATGAGAATCGTGCCCACTGCATAATGTCAACTTGGCTGATCTTGGCCGATCCTCCTCCTCCTCGGAGTGGTAGCTCTTGTGTATTGCATGCCTGCAGCGTCTTCTTCTGGGCAGTGCAGTCACAGTTCTGGTTGATCACCAACTACTGGACACAGTGGCTATGTGCCTGCCTCCTGGTTCAGACCTAGTGCGCCCCTGAATCCCAGCTCCAGGCGGGAGAGGGGTCCTGCCTTCATCTCCTGCTTGCTTCATCTCCTTCGCACTGGAGCATCTGGCTGGCCACTGTGGGAAGGAGGGTGCTGGACTGGCTTGGCCTTGGGCTGATCCTCCCATGCTCTTATGGGGTTCAGGGTGCCTAGTCCCTGGTTGTGTGGGTTCCAAGCAGGTCCAGCAAAGAGCTCCAAACAATAGGTGTGAGCATGAGTGTGTTTGTGTTGTTGTTGGCTCTAAAAGTAAATGTTCTGTAAGAATACCTTTGTGGTGTCCAGCTGTTGGGTTTGGGAGCTGCCCTTTTTATCTTCCTGGCTGACTCGTTAGATAATTGGAGGTGAGGATAATGAGTTTTTGAGTTGTCGTTCCAGAGGCTGGAGTAGAGAGCTTGTAAGTCTCTAGCAGAAAACAGCCTGTCGGTCCTGTCCAATGTGGGGCATGGGTGAGGCGCGACCAGGCTCCCACAGGGAAGCGACAGAGGCACTCCATCCACTCCCCACCCCCCTTGGGCATGCCTCCTCCGGAAGCTCTTCTAGGCAGTGAAGAGCATCGCCTGACGTGCTCTGGCCTCCAGAGAGGCTTTTTCGCCAGTCTGGCTCCCGTCCCTGTTGGCTACAGCTGGCAATCCGAGTCCCTTCCTATCATGCTCCATATTTTGACTCTTGATGTGAAGTGCTAGTTTTGAAAGGTTAAAGCTTAATTGGATAGCAACTAAGAAAACCAAACCACTATTTGCTTCTTTAAAAAAAATACACTAAAAAAAATCATGGATGGCAGGTGCCAGAAGAGGCGTCCGTCCCATCTCGCTCTCTTACAGGGAGGACACCTCGCATTCAGAACTACTGTTGCAGTAATATGCAGGTTTTAATCTAGCTAGTGGGCTAATAGACCCCCAACTCGTATGGCGATTCATCAACTAAGATTTCTTTAATCGAGTAGCAGTCCTCCTTGAAAGCCTTGCAGCAGTTTGGGCTAAGGGTACCTGAAGGAGCTCCTCATGGTGTATCTTCCCCCCCCCCCCCGGCTCAGTCTTTCAGATCTTCTGCAGAGGCTGTGCCTGGTTTTACTGCCATCCAGTGAGAGATGGGGGCAGCAGGCCTTCTCTGTCCTAATGCCCTCCTCCCCAAACTCCATGCATCTTTGGCTGCCTTGATGGGGGCTTTAAAGAAAGCAGAGAAAAAACCTTTGGGTTAAATAGATGGCGGCTGAAACTCCTGGGCTCTTTTCACTGGCAGGTTGCTGAGGTGGCTTGGCTATTTTTATGAGGTATTTTGACACTTGATATTTTAATTATTAGCTGCTGCAAGAGTTGCATTACGAGCTGGCTGACAGGATATAAATGTTAGTTTTCTGATTCACGGCCCATTATAGGCTTGGGTCCAAATATAGCCAAGTGCAAAGCTTTCACGCTGTCTCTCCCGTTGACAGCAGCGCAGCAGAGGGCAGTGTCTCGGGTAGGACCGCAGGTGCTCCTTCGTTGCATAGGCACTTGGAAGAGCCCTGCTGGATCGGGTCCAAGGGGGCCCATCTAGTCCAGCATCCTGTTTCCCACCAGCTGCCACTGGGAAGCCCCCCAAACAGGAGAAAAAGAGGCATCCTTCTCTCCTGCCATTGCTCTCCTGCAGCCGCCACTGAACCTAGAGGTAGCATGTAACCATCGTGACTAGTAGCCTTTGATAGCCGTCTGACTCTCCATAAATTTGTCCAAGCCAAGCCTTTTGAAGCAACCCAAGCCAGTGGCCATCACCACGTCTTGTGGCAATGAGTTCCACAGGCTAATTACGTGCTGTTTGAAGGAGGACTTCTTTTTGTCTGTCCAGAATCCTCCCCCCAGTCAGTTTCATTGAATGACCAGTCTGGTATTCTAGTATGGTGAGAGAGGGAGAAGTATTTCTCTCCCTCTCCACACCATGCAAGATTTTGTAAGTCTCACCAGCCCATGAATCACTTTTTTTTTCGAAGGTGCAAAGTCCCAAAGCTCTTCCTCGTAAGGAGGGTGCTCCAGCCCTTTTGGCTGCCCTGCAAAAAAGACACAAGACCGACACCAGCAAACAGCCTCCAGGAAGAGCAGAGGCTACTGCTTTCTCCTTGCTAAATATGAGACAGCTGTCACTGTAAAAGGTGCCCCTTTGCCCAGTGAGTTTCATCCCCTTTTGTCAAGCGACAGCAATTTGAAAAATCCTCTGTTTAACATCCAACCTGGCTAATTATGGTTTGCCCCTGGCCAGCTTTTGAAGCTGGTTTGCAGTCCTGGCTTGGAAGGACAAGTGCAAAGCATAGCTGGTTGGATTGAGTGTGATTGGTAAACTATGGTTTAACCAAGTGAGGAGACAGCTGATTGATGTGGAATGGGGGCAAGCGTGCCAACCCAGGGCTTGTTCCCTTAGGGCCAGGCTGTCGTTGTGGGACTTGGGTCTGAGTTGCAGCTCCCTCCCAGCCCTTCCTCAACACCTGGGCGGAAACGGTGTCCTCCCACCTTGTCAGCACAGCCATGATGATGAAAGGCGGCCCATTCGGAGAATACAAAGCCGCCTCAATCGACATCTCCTGAACGGCTGTTTGTTCCCTGCTTGGTCCCTGCGGATGCAAACTGTTTTACAGTATATAATTTAATTCTTTTCTTTTATGGCAGCCTCTTCCTCTTCTGCTCCTACAGTGTTATCGCTGGAAAATTAAATTAAAACTGTTAAGGGAGCAATCCACCAAGCGCTGCTGAGGCCCGGGAGCGAGCCACTGAAATGAATGGCAGCTGAGCAAGGCCTGAGCTTGGTGAATGGCTCCCCGAATGCTGCTGGTTTGTTTTCGGAAGCCCTGCGTGCAGGTATCTGGAGGAGACGAAAATCCAGCCACAGGCCTGTAATCTGGGGCAGTGGCGCGTCCTTGAGCCAGGCCCGTGGCTGGATTTTCATCTCCTCCAGATAGGATTCTGCATCGGGAATGACACAGCCTGAACTTCCAGTTTTCACACTGAACGCTGTGGTTGGCCCTGATGTCCTGTGAGTGAAGATAGAGGCGTCGCTTTATCCCGGCACCTCTGTGGTGCAGGCTCTGTATGCCAGACATCGACAACCAGGGTTTGCAGCTGAGTTCACTGGAATACCAGGAGTGCCAGGTGGGTTTGCTTTAGCACTGGGCTCCCTTGCTCGGCTCCCTTCCCTGCTCCGTGTGCAGTCCTCTTAAAGGCGGAAGTCAGGCAAGGAACAGGGAAAGCCGCTTGATCTGGAGCTGCTGCCAGGGACTAAACCTGTTGAGACTGAGAAGCAGGGGTGGCTTTGCCCACTGAGTTGCAGCCACTGTATTTGGGGGGAGGGGCTGCAACTCAGTGGGCAAAGCCATACTTGCTTTGCATGCAGGTGATCCCAACAGGCTCAGTTCCTGGCAGCAGCTCCAGGTAGGGCTGGACCCTTTTTCTGTCTGAAACCCTGGAGAGTTGCTGCCAGTCAGTGTCAGACAGTGCTGGCCTAGATGGACCAGGGGTTGGACTCGGCAGGAGGTGTCTTCCTATCTTCAGCGGTCATCGTTGAAACCCATCAGAACTGTTACTCCAGTTTCTTCGTACCCCGTCTGCTCCTTTGGTCATGTGTCTGTGGATTCATCACATAGTAAAACAGAGGCAGGGCTGGCTCATCCATGAGGCCAACTGAGGTGGTTGCCTCAGGCAGAAGGTTGGTAGGAGGTGCCCACCTGTCTGCTTCCACTGCTACTGTTCCTCCTCTCATTTCTTGAATTGGAAAAAGAGGGGAAGACGGAGCAAAAGAAGAAGTGTGGGGGAGAGGGGTGGGTTAGAGCGTTGGAAACGCTTCCTCCTTCACGCTACCTCCCTCTTCTGCAGCAGAGGCTGGCACATCACTGGGTGTGGGGAGAGCATTTGACGCGCCACCTCGGGTGCCAGGAGGTCTTGGGTTGACCCTGGTGTTGTGTGAAACAGCCTGAAGTACGGCGGGCTCTCTGTTGCATTCAGGGTGCTTTGTAGGAGTTGGCTTTTCCTGCGGGGCCAGGGAGCGCTTGTGCCTCTCGCTGTCTCTGCACTGCTTCGCCTCGGCTCCAGGAGCTTGACATTTTCGGTGTCGAGGCTGCGTTTTTCTGTGGCTGTTGAACGATAAAAGAGGAGAGTCGCATTGTGAGCTGGAGCCTATGCATCCGGTGATAAAAATCAGCCATCTGGGTGTTTAGAGCAATTGCTTATTGGCATTCTATGGAAATGTCTCTCCAGGCAGCGTCCCGTGGAATTAGGTAGCGCAGCTGTGATCGTTTCATACAAGAACGCAAGTTATTTTAAAATTTCCAACGGTTTATTAGTCCTATAAAATGGGCTTCAGATAAGTGAGCATTTCCAGCCAGGAGTGGGGAGCCATCGCCAGATGCAGGCGGCCTGGCAGCCCCGGGTTGTTGTGGTCTTTGTGCGCACAGGGCTTCTTTCTCCTCTCTTTCAAGCCATTGCACTGGAAGAGTCGGAGATGTCCGTGAGCCGCTGTGAGAAGAATGGCAGTTCCAGATGAGGAGGAGGTGCATTTGCTTTGTCTGCCGTGGCCCGGTCTTTCTTTTGTCTGCTGTCCGTGCCTTTGCCGGTTCCAGAAAGGCGACTTCATTTCCAGCTTGACCTCCGCTGCAGCCAGAGGACAGGGGTTTCCCTGCAGCAGTTTGCTTGCACTGGGGGTTGTGGGGTGATGCAGAACTGGGCTGGCTCTGCTTCAGGGTTCGGGCGAGGCGGTTGCCTCGGATGAATAGGCCTTGCAGGTGCCATGAAAGGGCAAAGGAAATGATCCATTCTATTTTCCCCCATGCAAGGAAGGGAATTTTTCTGCCTCCAGAAACCTTGCCACTGCAGCTAGCCCTGAATCTCTCAGGGCCCAGTCCTATCCAACTTCCCAACACCGATGCAGCTGCAATGCAGCCCCAAGGTAAGGGAACAAATGCTCCCTTATTTTGACAAGCCTCTGTGGCTGCTCCCCCACTGCAGGATGCAGTGCACACCCCACTGGCACGGCTGCATTGGCGCTGGAAAGTCGGATAGGATTGGGCCCTTCGTCTATGCAAATGTTTTAGTTTCCCACCCCAGTGTGCATCTCTGGGCTTTGGCCCTGTGCTTCCAGGCCCGTCTTAGTGGCCATGTGGGCTGGAATTGTGGTGTGTACTCTCTTCTTTTATGCAGAGTACTAGCTGAGATGCTCCAGTAGCTGGATTCGGGTCACACCCCACACTCTGTTGGCTGGAGTTTCAGAGAACACACAGCCCTCAGGCACTTACCTTGATCAGGGGACTCTTCCCAGGGGCACTGGGGGCTTCTGCCTTAACAGGGACATTTCATGCGGCCACAGGCTCTGGTGACAGGGGAGTCCCGCGCTTGGGAAGGGGCTGCTACTGAGAATCCCTTCCTTGGTTTCCCTGCTGCTGGATCGAGAGCATCCAGAGGTGGTGGGCGATGGGGAGGGGCCACAGCTCAGTCCTTTTGCTGGAAAAGGCCCCAGGTTCGATCCCTGGCAGTGTATCCAGGCAGAGCTGGGAAAAGCCCCTGGAGAGGTACTAGTCTGACACAGGATGAAGCAGCCACAGACCTCTATGACCCTGGCAAGCTGTCGATTGTAGCAGAACATAGTCGGCCTTGTCATTTGCCACAAGGCACTCCTAGCAAATAGGCGTGGGGGCGTAGGAGGGCGGATGGAGAAGGACTGGAGTTGCCACGCATGCTTGGTAACTGGAGGAGGCATTGGGAACCCCCTTGCTCCTCTCCCAGATGCAAACGTTTGGTGTGAACTGGGCCATCGAGAACTGGACCTTTCACTCTTCCAGTGCTCTCCTTTTGCTCCCTCACGTCCCTGGAATCTCTGCAGTTCCGAATGCCTGCAATGCTTTCACGCCACGACTCAGTCCGCCAAAGAACGCCATTTCCTCGGTTTCTGGGTGCCTCGGACTGAGGGTCGGTGCAGCTCCAGCGCATGTTCACCTGGCAAAAGCATTGTGTGGGGCTGGCAGCCGTCACTCAACTGCTTGTGGGGAAAATTGCACCCTTGGTTTGTTTTTTCTACTCTGTGCTTTGGGCAGAACTACATCCAGTTGTGTGTCCCTGAGCCCCTCCCCTGAAGTTGCACTGCAGGCAAGTGGAGGCTCTTCTCTCCTTTCCCTGCTGGCTAGAATCCGTCTTGGGTAGCACTTAGATTCTCATTTTCAGCCTGGCGCAAATGAAAGGGGAGTTGTGATGGGCAGAGCACTATTACCCGAAAAGAGAGAGACATTGTAAAATAAGATTGTAGGGTGCATGTGGAAAGGCCAGCCCAGTAATACTGCCGGCGCGTCTGAAGACTGTCACCTCAGAGCAAGAGAAGATTGCACGGTGACCTTGTTCCATATCGGTGTGAAAAACGCATCTCGACCTGCCTTCCTCATCTCACCTTTGTCACGAATGGCGGATTTAGTTTAGCAGGCAGAAGTGCTGCTCCTGAATTGAGATTCCCAGCGGTGCCACTCTGGCGTTCCTTCTTGGCTGCGCTCCAGCGGGCTCCACTCTCACTCAAGCCCTGTAGAAATTAATTTGTGCGCGCGAACACACAGTTGCCTCCTCTTGTAGTGCTGGGCAGATTCTGCCAGTGCTGTGGCTCCTTCAGGCATCATCCCTTGATTGCTCATGGCTTGAGGACTGTGGGCAGAAGGTGCAGACTCGCCTGAAAAGCAGTGCCTTCGAGGGGCTGCAAATGTCCCGTCCGCTTAACCTTGCAGCCCTCAAGTGATGCATGGCCTGTGGGTGGTTGGTGGGTATTCACTGCAGGAGTAGCGGGGAGAGAGGCATTTTGGCAATCTTAGAGGCCGCGGAGGGGTTGCAAAAGGCTTGAGATTCTGGGGAGCTGCAGCCAGGCAGAGTAGACAAGGCTGGGTGTGACAGTTCAGTTGTCTGACTCAGTAGGCAGCAGCTTCCTTATGGAGCTGAGCTCTGTTGGAAGCAAACCACTGGACTCAGGGAAGTGGTGGCTGTTGAAGGAGCCGGAAGCGACACGGACATATTTTTGACCAGAGCTCTCATGGCGGCGGTGGGCGGGGGCAGATAATCTTCAGTGGCCCATGAGCTTCCAGTAGGCCCCTCTCTGCAATTCTCTGCCTTGTTCCGGGGTCATTTCACCTTTCAATATTCTCAGTTCCGCTTTTATTCCCTGCCATCCGTAAACCTGGCGTGGAGCCGCCTACTCTCCTTTCTCAGTGCTGCTGCCTAAGCCGGGTCCCTCCAATTTTATTACTTGGTTTATAATTATCTTGCTCTTGGTCCTTGTGGAATAGCGCTTTTAATTTGGGGCTGGTTGTTTCCTGCTTTGGTTTCTGTCTCTTCTCCCCCCCCCCCCCCGCCCCTCTCTGGTGTGTCTCCATTATGTGTCTGTGACCTTGGAGCAAGGACTGTCCCTTGATTGGTGCTTTCCAGCCCTGCCACTCTGATTATTCTTCCTTGACCTGCATCCGTGACTGGCCTGATGTGTGGACTCCCTTCTTCTTGGGCTGGACTGGCTGCCTCTGGGGGACTTCCATCAGCACCGGGCCTTCTCCAGAAAAGGGCGCCATCATGGAACTGAGTTTTCTTTGTAAAGCTGTTTCATTAAGAGGAAACATTAGGAAAAAATTAAGAATTTCATAGTAGGCAAGACTTTTAAAGAAACCATTGATTCTGCAAAGCGGTTTTCTTTTGAAGTGCCGTTTGCAGGAAAGGCCTGTTCTTTGGGTGACAGCCTCTACCCCTGCATGCCCTGAATCGATGTCTCTGCCACAGGATCAGTTTTGTGGTGTTCCTGAGGCTCGGGCACTTCTGGCTGGCATGTGCCACATCTCTTCAAGGGACCATTCTCTGAGCCAAGTGGGAAAAAGCCTGGCTTTCTCCTCTCTCTGTCCCTGGCCGGCACAATCTGCGCTTGCAGTAGGCCAAGGATGGCAAATTCACCGCAGTGCAATAGAGGGGGTCCCAGCCCTTTGGCTGCAGGCAGTGCTATCACCTGATCTGGAGCACAGGAAAGAACATATTATGGTAACAAGTGTTACCCTTCTTTCCAGCAAGCCTGTCTTTCTTGCAATTGACTTCCCTTGCAGTTTACTTCCTTGGAACAATCTCTTTTATTAATAACGAATACTAAGCATCTGTATAGCGTGCTTTGAGTGTAGAAAGTCCTTCAGATGTATTAGCTGGATGTTGTCCTTATAATAACTATGTAAGGGAAGTGTTATCCCCGTGCTAGAGATGGGGAAGACTGAGGCTGAGAGGGAGTGGCTTGCCTGAGGATGCCTGTGAGAATTCATGGCAGAAGCAAAATGTGATCTGGGAGAGTCCTGATTGGAAGCTCAGTCTCTTAGTCACTATTCTACACCAGCATTTCTCCCCTTTGCTATGGTCCCTCATCTCCTGTGCTTCCGGCACTCTGGTTCCCCTGCAGGCCCAGCAAACTAAACTCCATGGTTCGAGGACGCCACCTGGGGTGCAGTGCCAGCCTGTCTGAGCACTCGGCCAGCTGCTCCCAAGGGCCGGTCCCTGCCCACCAGGCCCTGTAAAGCCCAGGGCACCTGGGTCATCTCCTCTACTTGAGCAACTCCTCCCTGAAGTGAGGACACTGCCTGAGCTTCTTCTCCTTTCCTCAGCTGCTGTCTGTCTTGGATTTTGACTCTGCACTGCCTCTCGACCCTCTGGCCCTTGATTGCTGCTCTGGAGTCCCATTTCGACTGACAACCGGCTCCACCTGACTGTTTGGTTCTGGGACCCTGCAGTTTTCCATGGCTGTGGTTGTCACCAAGGCTTTCCCTACGACAGCTGTGAACGTTCTGCTGGTTTCGTGCAACCAGGACACCCAGCAGCCTCCAATCTGCTTCCCTTCGCTGCTGCCGCTTGAGATGGGAGGAGGCCAAAGGGAGCGCCTCTCTACCGGCAGCGTGGACCTCCTGATTCTTGGCACTCCGCTGACGTGGGTTTAAGGAGCCCGGCTCTGGGGCCTCTTGCTGAACGGTGCAGGAGCCATGTGGAACTGCCTCCCAGCATTTGCCATTTGCATTGCGAGCCCACAACCCCTCCCTTGTCTTCCCCACCCTCCATTCTGGGCTTTGATCTTCTCTGCTTGGAACAGGTAGCCGAGGCGAAGCGGATGGCGAGAGCGAGCCCCCCCCCACCTCCCATCCGATGGCAGAAGGGGTGTTCTTCTTGCTTGGGCTTATTTTTAATGGCACACCATCTGCTATTGTTCCTGTCCTTGCAGTGTAAGCCAGATTCCCTTGCCAGGGCCTATGTGGGCTCTTAAGGGTGACCTCACCTGCTTGCTCAGTGCATCACTCTCTGGCTCAGAACTGGCAAAACACAGCCTTGTGGAAGAGAGCAAGAAAGAAAGCTGTGCTTAAAAGCGAGAACCTGCCTGCAGGTTATTTCCTGCCACTAAAATGAGCTCTGTGTGCCGTCTGTTTTTGCTGGGATTTTGTGGCTGTTGGGCTTCTCAGCCTGGCCTGCCCCTCTTCCGGGAGTGGCACAGTGTCTCTCACACATGCTGGTAGCAGACAAAAACAGATCAATCTTCTTCCTGGTCTCTGGGCAAAGGCAACTAGGTGCTGATCGATAATAATGACAGATAATCTATTCGCAAAGTCCAAGTCGGTTTGGATAATCTTTTAGGTTGTGTTTGCAGAGGGATGAGTGAGCTATATCATATTGCAGCACGGAGCAAGTAGTTTTGCAGAAAAGCAGCGCAGCTCAGTTTTCAGCCCCCCAGATCAGAGAAATTTGGCCAAAGACGAGCGCGGACATAAGTGCAGACCACGGTCTTCCAAACCTCCATTGCAGTTGGGTTCTGTGGACAGAAATAAGCCCATCCTAATGACTTGCTTGGCTGCAGTGGTGTTATGGAATATTCATGAACATTCCCACTGTTCAGACACTTAAAAACTGTGTCAGCACCCAAGGCCTTATTCAGGCTTGTAAGTAGCCGTCCGTCTGGGAGCCCGTGGTGAGTGAAAATTGCTTCCGGAAGGCCAGGCAGGGAACTGTTTGTCAGTTGCAAGAGAGCTGGTTCTCTCTCTCCTCCCCCCTCCCCCCCATTTCAGGTTGTTGAATGACTCATGTGTGGGCAAGGGAGCTGAGCAGAAATGTTTGTATGATGGTCCCTTTGCTAGGCTGGTCTGGTGGCAGATGGGGCTGCATCCTGTTGGCGGGAAGGGGGTAGGTGTTGGACTTCACAAACGTGTGTGTAGGGAAGTGGTCTGTGAATGGCACATGTCAGGAATTTGTGTGTGAATTGGGTGGGGAGTGTGAGAGTGAAAGGGGGCTAGGCACAGAAAGTAGCACAAAAACCCAGATATTTCATTTAATATTAGGCTAGTGGGTGGCCAAAGATAATTGCAGTACAGACTGCCCCTAGGTGTGTAACTTAAACCTGGCAAGGAGAAGGCGAGGGGAGATGAAGCCCAGGGTGGGAGGCCCAGAGGAGGAGAAAAAGCACAAGAAGAGCTCTGGGAGAGAAGGATGCACAAGGCCCCGGCAGTTGTGGGGTCTCTGGCCAGGTCCCTTCCCTTTTGCTGGGAGAGGAGGGGTGGTCATGCAGAAAATCTAGATACCACTTTTCCAAGTTCTCAAATGGGTTGGCCTAGCAGAAGGAATGAGCAGGTGGTTCCCTGAGCGAAAGGGGGTCACAACCTGAAAAGAAAGACACCATCACAGCCACACAGAGAGATGCTCTGCTGTTGGTTGCTCTCCTCCTGCCAAAGGAAGGGGAGGCGGTTGCTCTCCTCCTGCCAAAGGAAGGGGAGCCACCACTGAAAAGGCATCGCTTTGCCTCATTCGCCAGGGGAACTACCACCCACCCCGTCTTCTGAATCCAGTCAATTTGCACCAAAGGCCCCAGGTATAAGAGGAGAAGGTGGTGGGGGATCAGGACTTTCCACTTCCTACATATGAGGACTGTGTACTTTGGTCCCGTCATGAATATTGGGCTGATTCAACCTCCTGTTCTTGGCAGAGTTGCATTCTTGAATGCCTGCAATGCACAGCTGGTTAAAAGAGCATTGGCTTCTGGTGACAAGTCACCAGATTGTAAATTGGGTGACTTCCGTCCACACAGAGTGGGGCTGGTGGTGGTTAGGGGTGCCGTGCAGATTTTCTTCCACCACAAAAGAAGTTTGAGTTCTCCCCCCTCCCTTCCCCTTTGCTAGTGGCAGAGCATAAATATTGGTGCGAATGTGCTTTTTCAAGGGACTGGTTGGGTGCTGCTGCTTCTGCCTCCCTTTTAAACACGTCTCTGTGCTGGCCTGACAAGTGGGCATTCTCAAGAATCTTGGGTGGGAGCAAAAGAGGCTTTAAGCTCCGCCAACAGGAGCCTGAATATACGGCAGCCTGAATAGCAGGCGGGTCTGAAGAAGCAAAAGGGAACACGCCTTATTTGGCAAGCTCTGCGGCTCAGTTTATGTTGTCTCGCCTCGCACTCTCCCTTGGCGGCGACAGCAGCGGTTTTCTGCCTCAATCCCAGTCAGAATCCAAGACCGTTTCTGCTTGCTCATGACTGGAGCTGGGGACGCTCCCCGGTTTCTTCTTCCCTTTTAACTGCTACTAAACTGTATTCAGTGGAAGCTGGAAAAGGATTTGTCGTGCCTAGCAGGGGCGCTCGGCTGGGCTGAGCTTGGATGTTCTTGGTAGAATCGGCCACGTGTGTGACGAGGCAGTTCTGCCAAACCGTTTTCCACACCAAGAAGGGCAGAATTCTGCAGCCTGGATAAATCAACGCACATGGAGCAGAGTTGCACAAAGTATCTAGGTATCATTTATTCTGGCTGTGCCTGCTATGGGAGGGGATGGGGCACTAGCTGGGGCTCAGAAGCCCCCCCCAACTGCTGGAGACCTTTCAGCCACATATCCAAGGTTCTGGACATTCGGCAGGCCCATTGCCTGCACGCTTTCAAAGGCTTCGCTCAGAGGGAGAGACCCTGCTTTGCATACAGAAGGTGCCAGCTTCAATCCCTGGCACCCTCTGCAGATAGAACTGGGAAAAGCCCGTTGAAACCTGAAGAGAGGCTGCCAGTCGGTGTCCAGACAGTACTGAGCCAGACACTCCAATGCTTGACTCTGTAAAAGGCAGCTTCTCCTATAACCCAAGTCTTGTTACAACCCATAAGGCCTAGAACTCTAAAGATATAAGAACGTTCAAAAGCGGAGATTCTCTGGAAGCGACACCCTGTGCCCCAAGACGCATTCTGCACTCCCAGGGGTGTGTGTGTGTGTACAGCTCCGTGTTGCATTTTTAGGAGGTCAGCAGCACCGTTCTCCGCCACTGAGGACGGTGGAAAAACCTCTCGATAGGGATTTGGCTCGGCTCACAAGAACAGCTCTCATTTCACTCGATCGGTTGCTCTCCAGAGTATGTCTCCTGGACTCCCATCAAGCAGGGTTGGCACCCAAGTGCCGTTTGCCACTGCTTCCTGGCACGTGCGCTCTCTTTTTCTGGAGGCCTGAAAGCAGCAGCGCCGTGCCCTGGGGGAGCCTTCCAAAGTTGCCAGTGCTGGGGCACAGCCTTTCAGGAGCATCACAGCAACTAAAGCCACCGGAACAAGAGGGAGACATTTCTAGACCTTGGATTGCTTTGCTCAGAGCTTCCCCAAACAGTTTTTTCGATCCCTGATGGGAATTCTGCCACCTTCCATATTGGGGGGGTGGGTTTGACACCCCCCCCCCCGGATGATGATGCCAGCAGGGTCCTTATGACTGGTGACTGATGCACAAGCCACACCTTTACCTGAGAGGGGAACAGAGTGAAAGAGGAAGTAAGGAGGAGAGGATAATGGTCTCAAGTCGCTCCAGCCCACAATTCTCACCTCCTCCTCGCTTCCTCTTCCGCTTCATTCCCATCTTCTTTTAAAAATCTTGGGAGTGATAGGAGGAACTGGGTGGGAGGGATGGCAGAGGTTGGCACACACACCCCAACTCCCCCCACCTGCCACCTGAGGCAACCTTGTGGACAGATTAGCCCTGATTGTCCTGGCTCACGTTGCAAGGCTGGGGTAAGGATTGCAGAAAGGGAGAGAGAGAGCCCTGTGCATCTGTTGTAAGTGCTTCTTGTGGACCCTCTGCCCAGTGAATTATCGGAGCTGACAAGCCAAATGGACTCGCTGCGAATAAGAAGAGCCGCTGCCACCCTCCCCTCCTTTCCAAGTAGTCGATTGCTCGCTTCCTTAGTGGTGCTTGCTGTTTATGCAGACGTTGGCTAGTGTGGCGGGGGGCCAGGGTGGGGAGAGGCTTGCGGTGGATTTTTTTTTTTAGGTGTCTGGAGGGACAACTGTAAATTTGCCTTTCCTCTCACTTCCTGATTGCGGTGCAGGATTTAATTTGATCAGCGCTTGCCTGCATCCTGAGGACTTCTGAGATCCTAATTGAGACTCTGATTGCCAGCCAAACGCAAAGGTGCAGCTGCAGAAATCAGCTTCATCTTTCTGAGTGTTTCAGAAATGTTGGCTTTTTCAATAGACGCCTGAGTTCGGCTGCAGTCACAGGAGGGGCCTTTCACATCTGATCAGGGATGAGGAGGCTGAAGCCCACCCCCGAAATATGATGATACATCAGGCTATGGCTAATATTTATTACATTTCATTCTGTCCTTCCTCTAAGGAGCTCAGTGAGGAACACCTGGCTCTTCTCCGCTCTCCTTCTCTGCTCCCCTGCCTCCATTATCCTCCCAACAACCCTGTGGGGTAGGTTAGTCTCAGAGTTTGAGTGTGGCGTTCAGTCTGGAACGGCTTTTTCCGCACAACCAACTGACCCTGTGTTTGGTCTGGAACGGCTCGCCGTCATTGAGCAGTGAACATGTACGCGCAAGCCAGAACTTAGGGAGAGAGTCTATGATGTGTATTTTTTATTTTATAAGATAGTGCAGCTCCCTGCCCCCAGGAGCTTACAATATGAGTTTCAACAGTAAAGGAGACAATGAAGGGAAACCATAGGAGAAAAGTAACAAATGAAGAGAAGGGAACCAAGAATGGGATGAGGATGACGGGGGTGAGTCAGAGGCCACGTGGAAGAGGTGGCTGTCAGGGATTTTTAAGGAAAGGAAAAGAGGCGGCACCACTAAGTTGTGGCGGGGGAGGGGGAGTTCCCAGGCAGAAGAGGGAGAGTGGGCAGAGAGAGACCAAGAGACTTCAGGACCACCGAAGCTGATGTCCATTTAGCACTGAGAACATGTCTGTTTGTTTTTCCAGGGGACAATTAGCGTTGGAATAGATGCCACTGACCTCTTTGATCGCTACGATGAGGAGTACGAAGACGTGCCCGGGAGCGGCTTTCCCCAGATTGAAATTAACAAAATGCACATATCCCAGTCTATCGAGGTGGGTGCAGGGGTGTGTGCGTGTCTCACAACTTCCCTCTCTGGAAGCAGACAGGGGTCCCTTGGCCAGGTTGGGACTGGCTCTGCCCAAGTACCTGCACCTTTCTGAAACGCTGTGATGGGTTTTGGGGCTCTTCTCTCGGCCTCGTGGACGTGGGAGAGTCGCTACCGTCTCACGCCTGATAAGTGCCCTGTCCTGTCTGCGAAGCTGTTGGCTGGAGCTGCAATGCTCTGAAACCGCCTGGAACGTTTTCCTTCTCCTCCACCTGTCCCCTTCCCAAATGGAAGCGCTCAAGTCAGCGGACGGAGGAGAAATTAAATAATGATCAATAATAAAAACCTTCAGGCTTCCCAGTTTACAGTCTCCTTTGCATGTGCTTTCTCTGCTGCCACCCAGTGTCAGCGGGGGAAGGCAGCTCTGCCCCCAGACACTTTCTCCCATAGCTGCAGATGGCAACCCTTCGCCCAGGGACACTACCAAGGTGGAGCCAAGCAGGTGCTCTGTGGTCTGCCTGTTTGTGTAGCCCCTTCAGAGTGTAAAGCCAGGAGCGCTCTGAGATGAGGTGTGGGCTGCAGAAGGGGGTTTCAGGAAAGACCAGCAGATGGCATGTCATGGGGAAAATCTGCTGGTGTGGGTATAACCGAAAAGACCATGGCCCAGGCCTCATGCGTACCATTTGGTATGCGTGTGTTGCAGGCCCCACTGACCGCCACAGACACAGCGATCCTGTCAGGAAACCTCTCGACACAGAATGGGAATGGAGGCGGCTCTGTCAACTTGGCTCTTCGGCGGGTGACGTCTGCCAAAGGGTGGGGAGAGGTAAGAAAGCCGATTTCGTACCCTAACTGGCCCTGTTTCTGGCCTATTTATTTGCTTCTGTTTTTCCAACACAGTTTTGGAGAACCAAACTCCCCTTGTTGACAACATGCATGGAACATAAGTTTAGGAACATGAGGGGGGAAAAAATCAGGAACTTAATGCAGGGTTCTAGCCAATTTCAAGGTTCCTGAGCCCTCTGGTTAATAAAGATTCCCCAGAGGGGCCCAAGTGAGCTTCATTCAAGCCTCTGTTTAACTGCGATGCTGGTGTCCTTCTGCAGATAGCACACAGCCCAATTTGGGGGAGGCCATGGCTGAATGGCAAAGAGCGTGGTTCCCCCTCCCCCCAATCCCTGCCCCCTCTTGTGTGCAGGAGCTCTGAGGATGAAGTGCATTAGGAAGTTCCTGTCCCGGGACTTTCAGGAAGAGGGGTGCCGAAGTGCAGTCCCCAGGCATGCAACTCCTTTCAGACGGCCTGATCAGCTCCTAGCCGCACAGAGTAAGTTGTGGCTGGGCCTGCAGCTATTGCCCGCTGACTGTTCCTTGCCTTCTGATTGTGCAGCTGGAGTTTGGAGCCGGAGACCTCCAGGGGCCTTTGTTTGGGCTGAAGATATTCCGGAACCTCACACAAAGATGGTGAGCCTTGGAAAGAGCCCTGCGCCCTCCTGGGAAGAATGGGAAGGACTGGCCTTTGTGTTAATCAATTCCTTGGGAAACAGACTCACTGTGGGACTCCTGAGAGTTGGCCTTGCTGAATCACACTGAGGTTGTGAACCTTTGGCCAAGGTTCGGAGCTGCTGTGTCGAGCGCCTCCGTGCAGTAGTAGTTCTGGTTGCCTCTGCGTAGCAGCCTGAACGTATGAACCTCCTCCCCACAAACCTCCTTGTTGGCCAGCCAGGGCACATGAGAGAGATGCCCAGTAGCCTCTCGCTTGCACTGTGATTTGCCAAAGGTGGCAAAAAAAAGTGCAAGTCTCCCCTGCTGGTGCTCAGCTTTGTCCAACTTAATACTGTTGAGACGTCAGAAGGCTTGAGGGGGAGGCTCCTCTCACTTGTGCCAGGGTGTGGGAACAATGCTTCCTCTTGTCTGCATCCCACTCCCTTCCCTTGTGACGTGAAGCTTCTTGGGGCAGGGGCCTGACCTTTCACTCTAAGCAATGTGCCAGGTATGCTGGCGCCAGACGAACAGATAAAGAGACTCCCGTGTCTCCAAAGGACAGTGGAAATGAGAGAACTCTGACTGTCCTCCAAGCCCTCTGCACATGCTCAGTGCCTTGGGGAGGAGCGAGTGGTGGCAAGGACAAAGGGGGGGGGGGTTGGCTAGTAAGCCAAGCCAACGACTTGGATCCAGAGAAGACCTTAGGGCTTGGGCATGCTTACTGGTCTATTTGGGTGCTTCTCTTTGAGAAGCACAGCCCCCACCCCCACCCCCCCACGCCATATCACAAAGTACTTTTCAAACTTTCCTGAGTGTTGAAAGAGGTTTGCAAGCATCGCCCCTCCAGATCTCCCTTGGTTGCATATTTGGACTGTTCTTTAGCCACAGCCTAGTGTTAGTGGCCCCAAGCGCACAGACTGACTGAGCTGTGACTCGATAAGCCAGGTGTTGGAAGGAAAGCCCCTTGAACCGAGAGAACGTTGGCCTTCAGGCTCCTGTTGCTCTCCTCTTGTCTTTGCAGCTTCGTCACGACAAATTGTGCGCTGCAGTTCTCCTCTCGCGGGATCCGTCCAGGCCTCACGACCGTCCTGGCACGGAACCTGGACAAGAATACGATGGGCTACTTGCAGTGGCGCTGGGGCATCCAGTCAGCCATGAATACGAGTCTTGTCCGGGACACCAAAACCAGCCACTTCACCATGGCGTGTCAGGTGAGACCCTCCCCTCCCAGCTTCTTGCACCAGGGAAGGGGGCTGGCGCTGGGGTGAAGCCATGGCAGCCCAGCGAGTGGCTTCAGCTGGCAAGGAACGCACTCCATTGTCTGCTTGGATCTGTGGCTCAGCTGGGCGGGGGGGGGACTGAGAAGGACCTTGTGCTCCAGTCTACGGTTGCATGCGCCTGAAGGTCATCACCCTTTTGCTCTGGACGGAAGCACTTTCCACATGTGATAGCACCCAAATCAGCACCATCTGCCCAGTCCCGTTTTCGAGCCATCTAAGCTAGCAACCCTCTCCTTACCTTGTCAGTCCACGGTGTTTGCCTCATGCAAAGTGTTTCCTCTTGTCCATCCTGCTGTCCGCTGCTTTCTGAGCTGCCCAAGGAGGTGGGGAGTGCGCGAGTCATGGCGGTGGTTTGTTTCTCTGGTCTTGCAGCTGGGGATTCCTCACTCCTTCATGATGGTCAGCTATCAGCACAAGTTTCAGGATGAGGATCAGACGCGGGTGAAAGGCTCCCTCAAGTAAGTGGTAGCTGCTGAACTGGGCGAGGGCAGGTGCTCTCATGGCGGGTGCTCTCCATCAAGTCCGCTCCATGCGCAGGTGCACTCGGCCTCGTGCAGCAGTTAATCAAGATCATCCACCACCACCACCGTGTATTATTATTATTATTATTTATATACTGCTTTTCAACAACAACAAAAATTACAAAACGGTTTTACAGAGCACAAGAAATGGCTTACTTAACTGATCAGGGTGACAGAATAGAGTTGAAAGTGGCAGGAGATGAGGACGACACCCAAGAGGTGTCTGGTAAGAAAAGAGTAAAGAAAATGATCAGTACATGTACAGTTGCTAGTTCGAAATGTAAGAAAGCGATAGAAGAGCCAGCAACAGCACCCGAAGTGCATTTGTAGGGCACTTAATAAATACAATTAATATCTGACCGACGAACTGCAAGCCTGAGACTCTCGCGTTAATATGACTGGTATTATTTTGACCACAGTAAAAGCAGTCTGATGTGCAGAAGGGAATGGAAGGGCTAGCCACAAACCTTGAGTGCTAATTACTCGATGTTTTTAAAGTAGCAAAGAAGTGGCTGTCAACAGTGCAAGCACCAAGACAGCGATGCCAACAACTGAAACGCATTGTGATGAAAGCAGCTGTGTTGCAGACATTTACAGGAGGTCGATAGGTTATGAAGTGTATAGCAACTGCACAGGTGCGGTTAAGCTATCCCACAGAGGTCTGCCCTGGCAGGAAAAGGCAGCCGCTGCTTTCTGGAAGGTGCCACCTTGGGCCAGGACGGTGCCACCCAAAGCCAGCTGTTCCAGGACTTTAGCATGCGTGATGCACCTGAATGGCGCCATCTTTGTGTCTCTTTGCTCCTTTGTCAGCACATGCGGGGAGGCTGAAAAGACATTGGAGGGGGGGGTACGCAGTGTTAGGTGGCAGAGAGATAAGAGGCAACAGACCCAGCGCTGTCCCAGACTAGCAGTCCCAAGAGGCAGGCCTGCCCCCTCCTGTTTGACTGTGAATTATTTTGTTGCAGGGTTGGCTTCTTTGGGACCATTGTGGAATACGGAGCAGAGCGGAAGATCTCCCGGCACAGTGTCCTTGGCGCCACCGTCAGTGTCGGTGTTCCCCAGGGTGTGTCTCTGAAAATCAAGTGAGTGGGAGTTTCTGCCTGTCCGTGTGGGTTCCTCTGGCTTTGCTGCTGCTGCCTGCAGAGGCACTTGGAATGAGAGTGTGGAATGAGCCTCTGGGTTGCCGGAAAGGAGACTTCTGGTTTTCTAGCCACAGTGTTCGCTCTGCTCAGGGTGCAGGCATGACCGAGCCCTGGAGGAGCTGCTCTAAGGAAATTGCTTCTTGCTCTAGACTAGCATTGTGCAGAAGTGAGGGAGAGAAAGATCTAGGATTGGGAACGGTTAGGAGTCACAGTGTGTAGAAATGAATGCCAGCTGCAATTTCATTGGATCCTATTATCTGTTGAAGGTCTTTGCTACAGCATAAGCACTCCTGACCACAGCCATTGCCTGCATATCCAGGAGTGCACCGAAACCCCAAACCTGCTTCCAGCCCATTTTAGGGTGTTAAAACCTGCATTTTGACCTGTGCTTGGAGATGGACTACCGTAGGAGCCAGTGGGGCTTTCTCAAAACCAGCATGACACATTCCATGCACCCAGCACGCGTCACTAAACGTGTGGCTGGATTTTGCACGAACACTCTTCAAGGGTAGCACTGCGTACGACACATTGCAGTAGTCCAGATAAGATGCGTTATCAGTGTGTGGATCACTGTGACCTCTGATCAGGAGAGGGCCATGGTGCACACCAGGCTCCGTTGGTGGAAGGGGTTTTGATTTCAAAAGCACCCTGCCACGCCGGGGGAGGAAGAATGGCCAGTGGGAGAACAGGCCAGAGCGGCCAGAAACCAAAAAGGGCCGCATGGACGTGAGGGAACCCTCGCCAGGGGGAAGGAGTGACAATAACCGAGAAGTTCTTACCCCGGGACAGCTCAGGGGCGTGGGGGAAGCAGGCAGCGGAGGTCTGGGCCTCAGAGGGCAAGAACAGGACTAGCAGCCTCACCGCCAGCACAGGGAATGGGCCTGGGCGTGGCAGGCTGCTTTATAGCCCTGTAGCAGCTGTAACAAGGGAAGTCTCGCGTGAACGAGACTTCTAGGAAGGCCCGCCCCCGGAAGAGGCGGGACAAGGTGGAGCAGGCAGGAAGCTCATAAGGAGAGGACCAGCTGCCAAGGGAGGAGGCTGGTGGGGGAAGCTCCTAACCGGGCCTAGCCTGCCTACTCCCACAGCACCTGAAGGGAGGGGAGAAACATCCCAGCCTAGGGAACAAGGAGAAGGGAAGGGAAGGCAAAGATACCTCCTGCCTTCAGGCTCTCATAACCCCGCCCGTCTGGGAAGACTCTGGGAGTGGGGGAAGGCGAGAGTGTGGACAACCCCAGGCAGTCCTACCCCAATCCAGACCCCTCCCATTCTCTCAGTCGGGGGGACCCTGAAGCCAAGGAAAGGTGGCTACTTACCTGAGGACAAGAGAAGGCAGGCATCTCCAGCATTCGGGATTTCTGTACCTGGTGGAGGGAAAAGAAGGCAATCTGTATAATACATCTGGAACACAGCTCAGGGAGCCTGTGCAGAAACACGGTCCCTGATGAATGTAAAGGTGTTGTCGAAATTAAACCGCATCCAGAAAACAACACGTAAGCCTTCGCTTGTTTTTCCTCGGGGCCCTGGGAACCTACCTCTGCCTACCTTAAGGGATAAATTCTCCAGCTGGAGACCCCCATTAGCCCACCCCAGCCAGATGGACATCACACACACCCAGCCTCTGAACATAGTGCTTCGAGGGGAAGGCAGCCCTGTCCAGAACAGGCTGAACATCGCCTCCCAGCCCAGGCAGGGCCCCCACCTGCAGTCATTCTGTCATTGGTCTCCATGGACCTTCAGTTTACTGGCCCTTATTCATTCTACTGCCCACTGCAGGCGACGATCAGTGAAAAAGAGCCGGGTGTCAAATGAACACGTGAAGCCCTTTTAGTGAGCCCATCCAAATCAGCGTTGCCTACACTGACCGGCGGCGGCTCTCCAGCATTTCAAGCAGACAAGGGTCTTCCTCCTCTTTGCTTGGAGACTGGTCTTGCTGAGATCTTCTGCATACAAAGCAGCCCCCCCCCCCCCACCGAGCTGCAGCCCCTGCCCTACTGGTCACACTGGACTCCAAATCCACAGATGCCCGCATTCAGCAGTTATGTGTAGACGTTAAATAGGGGGACAAAACCAGAGCCCTGTGGAACCCTGCAGCAGTTGGGATCACCAGTGCCAGGTTGCTGGGGGCTCCGGGGCAAAGCCCTCCCTAGGACCACCAGGTCGCCCCTGACCTGCCCCTGATGGCACAGTCGGTGCTGCCACAGGACTGAGGGGTCAGGGGTGAGTCTGACTAGCTGGACTCTCTCTGGTGGGCTTAGGCCCTGAGGATGACCCAGGTGGCGGCAGCAGCAATGTGGGATATTGGCTCCACTTGACATTTTTGGAGAAATAACCAGAAAGGAACGACGCAAATCAGGCAGAGGCAATGGATGGATCCTCTGTTTGTGGTGGCGGCGGAGCTTTGGAAGTGTATGGTGTGTTCAGCAAAAGCCTGCCCTCTTCTTTCCTATGGATGGAGACTGGCCCCCTTGCTCTCTCTCCATGGCAGGCACCGTCGCACCCAGCTCAGAATAACCCCATCAAAGCGCCAAGAGGCGCATTAATGCTGTGTGACATTTGGAGCTGGAGCTTGTGCTGCTGTGGATCTGATGCATGTTTCTGTTTTGCCAGCAGAGGGCTCTCAAACTCCCCGGAAAGCATGTAGATCAGTGATCACCGCCTGTCTCTCTGTCCCTGCCTCCCTTGCTCAAGGAGCATCTGTTGTCCTGGCCTGGACACATGGAGGACCCTGAACCCGCGTGCCCAGGCAGGGCCTGCATTGTTGCCTTCTGTATTCAGCAGGGTGGTCATAAGTGTGCAGGCCTGTTCTTGCAAACCTCTCCAGCCTCCCCCCCAGGAAGGCTCCTAAACATTGGCTCCCTGTTTGCTGAATTAAGCAGGACACGTAGCAAAGAGTCGGTCTTGGGCACACGGGAAGCTGCCTTCTGCCGAGTCGGAACATGGGTACCCATAGCTCAGTTCCACTGACGCCGACTGGCAGTGTCTCTCCATAGTTTCAGGAGATGCTGCCAGGGATTGAACTGGGGCCTTCTCCATGCAAAGCAGCTGGCTCTACCACTGGGCTGTGTCCCCTTCTCGAAACAGGTTTCACGCATCCTGATGAACATTGCAAGCGGCCTCAAACTGAGTCTGACCCTTGGTCAGTCTGGCTGAGGATTGCCTGACTCTGACTGTCAGCATCTCTCCAGGGTTTCAGACACGGGTCTTTCTCAATCCTACCAAAGAAGCTGCCAGGGATTGAATATAAGACCTTCATGAAAGCAGGGCCTCAGCCACTGAACTTTTGTCCCTTACTCCCTTTTGCCAGGGCTGGTGTTTGAAGCTATCACCTTTTGGCATGTCTATGTCCAGATTTCCCAGCTAGCTTCTGTTTTTGTTTTTCTCTCTCTCCTTGCAGGCTGAACAGAGCCAGCCAGACCTACTTTTTCCCCGTCCACCTAACGGACCAGCTACTGCCCAGCGCGGTCTTCTATGCAACCGTGGGACCCCTCGTCATCTATTTTGCCATGCACAGGCTGATCATCAGACCGTATCTCAGAGCACAGAAGGAGAAGTGAGTGCCACTACCCTAAATAGCTGCTGCCAGCGGGGGCAGGACATGGTGTCACTTGCTCCGGTTTGCGCTTCATACAGCTCAGATCTTCAGTCCCCCAAGATTAAGGTCAGCTATAAGCTGTTCAGGTAACTACAGGGTGTGAAGCTTATATGAGGGACAGACACCTCCCTGCTCCCATGAATTCAGGCTTGACAGTGGATTTGTACCAAGAACTAAACTTTTTAACTCTTCTCTGTATAAAACTAGCATAGGTGTTCCACAGAACGAGAATCGTCACGCGCTGCACAGAGATCTTGCCAAGGCATTTTCATGACGTAGGACATTTAGAGGAGCATTGTGAAAGAGCAGTGCCTCCGTCGGGTCTTGCCATGGCTGGTGGAAGCTGCCCAGAGTCAGGGAAGGGTGAGGAGGCAGGAGTTAGGGGGAGCAAGGTGTCTCCTTCCCACCTGTCCACTGAGGGCACACAATCTGGTGCCCCCGGAGGATCCTCTGAATGTCAGCTGCTTGTGGGACAAACCGAGGGGAGTTCTGTTGTCCTCCTGCCCTGCTTATGGGCTTCCTGCAGGCATCTAGCTGACCTCTGTTGGAAACTGGGTACTGGGCTAGAAGGACCTTTGGCTGGGTCTGGTAGGGTGGGTTGGGGAGCTAATTGCTGAGTCTCGGGGTTGGCCCAAGATACTTCTTGGACCTGACACAGAAAATCACCTTTGCTCTGCCACCAGCTGACATGGCGTGGAGTCTGCCCAGCAGTTCTGCACCTGCCTCACTCAGAGCTGCCATGGGGTCTGAACAGGAGAACGTAGCCAGCGGGTTGCACCTCGTAGCCCATACCTGTCTGTTTCAGCTCTGCTGCCTTAACGGCACCCCGAACCTTCCTCCTGGGGCAGCCATCTCGCTGGGCTTCACGGCATGGCGGCTTCTGCTGAGTCGCGTCCTGTGCGATCCAAAGTGTGGGCCAGGAGTCAACAGGGAGAGCAGAGCCCCTGCCCGGAATTCACTGTCGCCCTGCTTCCTTTTGGCAGGGACCTGGAGAAGCAACGAGAGAGCACAGCCAGCGATACTCTGCAGAAGAAGCAGGAAGCGGAAGCCGCGGTACGGCCCTCCCTCCTGGCTTGCCTTGCTCCCCGCCCAGGCCTTAGCTTGGCAGAAGCTGCCTTGGTTACCTCTCAAGGTTTTCCTTCCCTCCTCCCCAATGCAAACAGCCCCATGGCTGAGGACACGACATTTCTTTTGAACAAGACTGGCTGTTTCCAAGAAGTGACACCTAGTTCTGTTATGTAGCTCCCTGCTTCCCCCTGGGGCCTTGGCTGTCTTTTAACCTCCTCTTTCTGGTGAAACTGTTTGCTTGATGCTTTTATTTAAACAAAGTGTGCTGATTTTTATGTATTTTTTTAGACAACTGGGTTTGTTTTTAATATCTCCTGTCTTTACTTGAGAACATGGATGTTTGTGATCTTTATGTTGCGGTTTTCAACGACCTATTCTGGGAACAGAACATCCCTGCCCTACCTCTGTGGCAGGGCATGTGCTTGACATGTCCCAGCTACCATCCCTGGGTACAGGACATCTCGAAACATTGCCAGTGTCGAGGCTGAGAGACTGACAGCGCAATCCGACTTAACTTTTTGTGCCAGTTTAACCAGTGGCGCAGTGAGAACGGGAGGCCCCAGAACGGAAAAAGGATTCAAATCCCCTCCAAAAGAGGAATTCAGGGGGGATTTGAATCCCTTTTCCATTCTGGGGTCTCCCGTTCTCACTGCGCCGCTGGTTAAACCGGCACAAAAGTTAAGTCGGATTGCGCTGTTAATGTTGTGCCAGAGATCACCGGGGCTTCGGTACAGCACCTCTTTCCAGAGAGCTGCAGAGGCGTTTCTCTCTTGAATAAGTCACTGCTGGGTCCAAACACATCAGGGATTGGGGGGAAGCCTTCCAGGCCGGAGGATGGGTTGACCCAAGGCACTGCTTTTCCCGGAACCTGCAAAGCCCTCTTGTTGAGAGCTCGTACAGAGGGCTCGATGGGTGCAGTGTTTCCTGGCAAGGGCAGGGATGCTGTTTTCTTCTTTTTGTTTGTTTGTGATGTTCTTAAAACCAGTTTCTAAGCCTTCTGTTTGAACATGCACCGGCACTGCCTGCCAGCCCTCCCCTGACATTGCCAAATCAGGTTTCCAGCCAGCCAGTTTCCTTCAGCTGGAGACTGTCTGAATAGACCTGCCCGTCGGCCTCAGCCCTGCCCTCCAGCTCTATTTTGCAGAAGTTTCCAATGGAGAATTCAGCCTCTCCCTGCCCACCTTCCCTGTCTGGGGTCCGTTGCTGCCATGGTGACTGCCATCTCTGTGCCTCCTGGGTGGGTCTTTTTCAATGCTCAGTTTTGTTGGGTCCCCTTGTAGGTGCGGTTGATGCAGGAATCTGTCCGGAGAATCATCGAGGCTGAAGAAGCCAGGATGGGTAAGGGCGGCTGACTTCTCTCTTCTTGCTCCCTGGCGCCTGTGACTGGGTGATGGAGGAAGCTGCACTTTTCCAGCGTTCGTTCTTCAGTGCCTGCCACATGGACAGTGCTTTGATTGTCCAAGTAAAACGGGAAACGCTGGGCCAAGATGAAAAGCGGTGGTGCCTCAGAATGTTTGCTTTCCTGCTTCAGCATTATCCGTGTGATCAGTTGCTGTGTCAGTGGCTCACCTGCAGGGCCGTGTGTGCCATCCAAGCTCACAAATTGGCACTGGTTGCAGAATTCAGCATCCCAAGGATTCTTTCCTTGATTTAATTTTTTTAAAGTTTCTAGCCCTCAAGGTGGCAAAAAAAGAGGTGGGATGAAGGCCGAGCAGTATTTCTTCAGTGCTCTGCATATGTTCTTTGTCCCTCTTGATGACAAGAAGCAGATTTATGCAGCCTGAACGAATAGATGCCCCCTTGAGCAGCTCAGCTTTTCTTATTCCCAAATCGGGACTCTTGCTTATACTTGAGGCCTTGCTTATCGAGAGTGAGGCTGCTTCTCCCTGAGTGAGTCGGCTTGCTTGATCGTCTGGATGTCCTACGCAACGCGAGAGGTCAGGGGACACTCCTCAGGGCTCCACCTTCCGCTCTCTCTTGGCCTGACCTGTCCTCTTTTCCAACACAGGCCTGATCGTGGTGAACGCCTGGTATGGGAAGTTCGTCAATGACCAGAGCAGGAGAAACGAGAAGGTGAAGGTCATTGATGTGACGGTGCCCTTGCAGTGCCTCGTCAAGGACTCCAAGCTCATCCTCACGGAAACATCCAAGGTGGGGATTCAGCCACGCTCCGCTTCCTTCCTCACTCTTTGCTTTTGGAGAAATTAGACCTTGCTTGGTTTTCTGGGATGGTTTGTTGAAGACTGTACCCCTCCCCCCGGATCAAATGATCCGCCAAGCAACTCACAACAGATCATACCAATGCATCAGGAAGCCATTCACTCTTTTCTTGACCGTGGGGCAGCCAAGAGGGATGTCGGGACACACATGTGATGACCAAACCTTTCCCCAGCTCTCTGGCGTTCTTGCTGCTGCTGCCCTTATGGGACCCGTGGCAAACCCAGAGAAAATAAGTATTTCCCCCTTCCGGGGGGGGGGGGGTGGATGTTGCATCGAGCTGGGCTGTCTATGGCGAGCAGGAACGGATCGAATCAAACCTGTGGCCGTTTCCCTTTTGCAGGCCGGCCTGCCTGGTTTCTACGACCCTTGCGTGGGGGAAGAGAAGAGCCTGAAAGTGCTCTACCAGTTCCGGGGTGTCCTGCACCAAGTGATGTCGGGCGACAACGAGGCCCTTAGGATACCAAAGCAATGTGAGTGAGCGGAGCCTGGGCATCCTGGCCTGGGCGGGACTCTGATCGTTCTGTGATTCTGTGCTGCTTTCCAGCTCTCTTGGGCCTTTCTGCCTGCAAGTATCTGCTCTGTAATTGAGACTGCAGCTGACCATCTGAAGTTGCCTTATACTGTGTCGGCCCAGAGTGTGCCCCCCCCCATCCAGCCCTGCCACCGGAGCTGCTGGGGACTGAACTTGGGATCTTGCAGTGGGTTTGAAAGTCCCAGGTTCTGAGCGGGTTCTGCTCAAGACGCTGCAGTGGGAAAGGATCACAAAGGCGGCACCTGGTTCTGCAAGCATCTGCTTGCATCTCACTTTCCCTGTTGGGTTACGAAATGCCCAAACCAGCTAACACAGGATGAAAACAAGAAACCTCCATAATGACTAGTAACCAAAGCAACCAAATAGCCAAAGCAACCCTTGTCCTGATATCAGCCCTAACATCTGACCTCTCTCCCTTTTTCTCTCTTTTCTGTTCCTACCCCAACAGCTCACCGGATTGACACAGACAGCTAATCTGGCAAGGAAGCAGGGAAGGTGTTGGTTCTGTGCCCGGGTCAGCAGAAACCGTGCCATGTTTCCTCCCTGGATTGGCCTGTCTTCAGCCCAGTGGAGATACTGCTTACCTTATGATCCACAGAGGTGCTTTTTACACCCGTTACGGTGTGGGACAGAATGGAGGAGAAGTGGCCTGGACCAGACCGTGGCACTGGGACTGTTTGGGGGTGGGGGTGGCTTGGCCACAGAGCAAGCCAGCCTTAACTCTGTCCATTCCCCACACATGGGAGAGGGGGCTGTAGTGCCGGAGCCCCCCCCCCTCACTGCAAGAAGCATCCTTCTCAAGCTGGGGCACCTTTGAGCAGGAGGGGAACAGATGGCCTAGAAATGTCTGCTTTTCACACTTTTAGCGAGTTTAAGTTACTTCAGATGAAAGAGCTGGAGAGGATTTTGCAGCTCCAGGCCCCCTTTTTGTCCTGGAGGAAAAAAAGTCACAAGCCTACAGACCCCGTTGCCAGTCCACAGTTCAAAGACTGGGGCGTGTGCACTCAAAAGCAAACATGCACTTGGGAGATTTAACTGGAAGCCCATCAGCCTTCCTGTTCCCCTCTCTCCAGCAGCTGATAATGCCAAGTTGGGGGAGGTGCGGGGTGGCTGTGAGTGTATTCCAGAACTGAATTCTGCTTGGATATATGTTTGAAGAGAAAAATATGTTCAGGACAGGGTGGGTGAAAAGGTGAAGGGGATACAAGCCAGAGTGCCAAACGAGGGGAAAGGGTAGAGTTCTATCTGTGGATATTAAGCCTTCCTCCACATGGGGGTGCTGTTGTGCCACGAAAAGCTGGCTAGAGGTAGAGTAGGTTGTGACCTGTCTCTATGCAAGAGGAGGAGGGAAGGCTGTAGACCAATGCTTGGTCAGTCCTGGGTACCTTCCTTTAACCTTATGCAAGATCCCCCAATGAGCATTGTAGCAACTGAGCATTCTTGAAACACAGCCCCTCTTCCTTGTGACGTATCCCTTGCCCTTCCCGAATCCCCTTGTGTAGCAGCCTCTTCTTTCGAATTTATACCTACCCCTTGGTTGCTCTGCCCCTGAGCCAAATGGATTAGCGATGCCAAGGATTCTGGAAACGGCCCACTGCTGTGCCCCCATGCCCCTGGAATCGCAGGCTGTGCCGCTCTCCGTTTCTATCTGGCAAGGCCTTCCACCTGATCACATGACCGGCTTGTGTTGAGTCAGGCGCTGTTCCGTGCACCTCCCTCCTTAACGGCCAGTTGTGCGGCAATGATTCTCTGGTGGACCCCCCCATTCACCTGCTTCCCTTTTCAGCTGATGGATCACCCCAACTTCCTTGAACGTTGACGGAATAGGATTGCAATAAACTCCTTTTGGAAAGCAGGGCAGGTGCCTGGTGCAGTGACTTTGGGCGGACACCTGTCGCTGTCTAAACCCAACCCCTCTGGTGCCCGAGAGCCCCCCTCCTGGTCTCTTCTCCCCCCACCCACCTTGTGTTATGCGGGACTCTGCAGTGTGCATGACCCACTGACGCGGGCGGAGCCTCTACTGTAACGGATAAGGACAATAAAACGACCCACTTTTGTGAAGGATGGCGTTCTGTGTGAAGATCCTCTCGCTGGGAGGGAGGGCTCTGTTTGAGTCTAGTTCACTTAAGGGAGAGGGGAAGATGGCAAAGGGGTTGGAGAACAAGACCCCTGCCTGAAATCTGGGGCACCTCCATTGTGAGGAAAGGCTGCAGCCTTTCGGCTGTTTAGCTTGCAAAAAGACTGTTAATGGGTGATGTGCCTGAGGCTAATAAAATTGGGCAGGGGGGGGGGGGGGAAGAGAGGAGAAATTATTCTCTCTCACCCAAATAGAACCAGGCTGGGTCACCCAGTGAAAGGGGGTGCTGAGGATGGATAGAAAAAAGTCCTTCACACAGAATGCTCTTAGTCAGTGGAACCCTTTGCCGCAGGGTGTGGTGCTGGCTTAAAGGAGACAGAATTGAGGTGCTGAGGGAGACAGAATTGCTACTCCAAATGCAGGAAAGAAAACGGCGTATGGGGTGTTTGTGTTCCACCGACCATGGCAGGTGAATGAGGTTGTGCCACATATGCAGCATCTCATCTGTGCTTCAGGGGTGGTTCTGCCTCTGCTCTTTTGCAAGGGAAAACAGACTGGAGTCAAAGCCTCCCCTAGGCTGTAGTCCAGCACGCAAACCCTCCTGCCCGCTCCAAGTCCGACATGGATTGTGTCTCGCCCCTAGGAATGCCCAGAGACTACAGAGGGTGGTTCTGAAGACAGACAAGAAGACTTATTGCTTAGAACAAAATATTTTAATAATAAAAAAGGAAAGGTAACGCTCTCACACTGAGATTGTACTTGGATCAAAGGGTGTCCATTTTTCTCCTGAAAATCCAGTTCCCGGGGCTGAGTCAGTCGCCCACCTGGTGTGGACAAACAGGTAACAGAAGACAGACTGACTGAGTGAACTTGGGTCCTAAAGTTGAACCCCCAAATCAACTGAAAGCCTTTCGCTTCCCCCCCCCCCATGAGATACAGCAACAATGAGCCCCACCGTGCACTGGCCAGGCTTTGGCAGTGAAAACGGCCTCTTTCCAAAGCCTGTGCCGCCACCCCCCCAACCCCCATCCTGCTGGGGCTTCCTCCAGAGAACCACCTTTGGCAACTGGCCATACCTGCAGAAGACCAAATTCAAGCCCCTGACAACAAAAGCCACATTCTCCATTTCTAGACAGAAACTCTTGAGATTACAGCTTGAGAGTCTGACAATGGCAGCCTTACCTAGCCTACTGGTGAATGACAAAGCGGGGGCTGTGACTGTGTCCCTGTCCCTCCCCATTTGTGTGCCGCCTCTTAAGCCTGCAGGCATGACACAACCAGCAAGGCCCTGCATAATCTCACTGGGTGGGGCAAGAGGGAATAATACCCACAACGCTCTGCCGGGGTCGCTCCATTTTTGGGGGCTCCTTGCTACAGCTCCTGTGCCAAGTGGCGCCACCACCCCTTCCCACCTGAGAACAGCTCCCACTCAGTATGTGGCCCGATCCATCGAGAGCATGGCTCGCTCTGACCTAACACGAGAGAATCCTCTCCCAAACAAAAATGCAGACTCTGGAGCAGTCACCATGACTCCACAGTTGGCTCACGCCAAGGGAAGGACGCCCACCCTCTAGGCCAGGATTCACCCCCACTCATGCTGAGCCAGTCTTGGGAGAGAACAGTGTTCCCCCTTGCTGCCTAGTGCACCAGACCTTGGAAAGGCCTAGCTCTCCTTGCTGGGTAGAACAGCCCCCCCCCCCAGTGCCAGGCCAGGGCTTGCTCTCCCCAGCACTGCTGGGCATCAGTGAAGCGTCTTCACCATCGACTCACCAAGCTGGACCAGGCCTGGTCCACCCCAAGGACCACCCCTTCTGGGCCAGGGGGAAGGGGCAGTAACATCAACCCTACCAAGATCATCAGTGTTCCCTCAGGAGGAGCAAGCTAGAGCAGTTGACCCCCATCCCAGACCTCGCAGGGGACAGCTTTCCCCACCCAGCCCCCCAGCTCCAGCAAAGCTGCCCGGCTGCAAGAGAGATTTTTCAGCTGTGTCTCACGTCCTTTTGAGGTCCCCCAGCCCTGCAGTTTCACCAACAGCAGGTCCCTGAACAACCTCCCTCCCTCTCTCTCTCTCTGAATGTGGAGTCACTCAGCACCCCCCAGCCAGGGAATCCCTTCTTCACACTGTCACGCTGGGATGTGGGGGGAGAGAGAGCACGTGATGCCCGACAGCTGGCACATGCTTCCTCTCGTTGGCCTCGGCAGGCCTGTCCTTCAAGCGCTGGATCGGTCCCTCTTCTAGCAGCGCGCCAGGCAGTGAAGAGCACTGCCGTGCCTCAGTGTCTGCCGTGCCAACAGGGCACAAGCCCTCAGTGTGCACTTCTGCTGCTCCTCACCAACTGGAGTCTTGTGTTCCGCACGGCAAGTCCGTTCACATCAAATGCTTCTCGCCCGCTAGTCCAGGAAGTGTCGGCGAGAGTCCACCCGGGAGCGGCTGGAGCGCCGGATATCGAACTTGGAGTCCCGGCACTTCTGGCAGATGTACACCTCAGGGACGTTGGACTTGCGGATTTTGGCACAGGAGAGGTGGATCCAGGTGTGGCAGTCATTGCACTCGATCATGGGCCGTCCGGCAAAGGGCTTCATGCAGAAACAGGTCACAAGATCCCAGGAATCGTCATCTGGGGAAGGGGGGAATTCCAGGCAAGGAGACCACATTAGAATGCATCAGGGGGGGGGATACCCTGCGAGGAAGGGCTAAAGCAGGGGGGCTGTTTAGGAAAATGAAAATGGGGAGCACTGCAGAGGCTTATAATAAAATCATTTGGCTGGTGTGGCGAAAGTGGATAGGGAAGGGTTTTTCTCCTGCTCTCTTAATGCAGGAACTCAAGGTCATCCAATGGAACTGACCGTCAGTGGGACTCAGGGCAAACAAAAGGATGACACAACACAACATTTATGGAATTCGCTGGCACGAGAGGTGGCAATGGCCACTACAGCTGTGAGTCGTGGTGTCTATGGAGCCTCCATGTTCAGAGACAATCTACCTTTGAATGCCAGAAAGCAAGGAGGCTATTGCCCCCTTCATATCCTGCTTGTGGACTTCCCTTCCTGCTTAAGCAGGATTTGGGACGTGATGGGCCTCGGACCTGATCCAACAGGGCTCTGTAAGTTGTGCTTACCATGGGTTCCAGACAACCAACTCGGCTGCCTACTAGTCTCTTCTACAACAGCTACCTGGTGGCCGTTCCAGCTGTTCCCTGGTAGCGACTCCTGGCTGGAGCCAGACAGTCTTCACCAGGAGTATCACATCTAACATCCCCCCCCCCAGCAGAAAGCATCCTAAGATCAGTCTGTTCATGGCTGTGAACAGAGCAGTCTTTTTTAGGAGGTAAGGGCAGCTATAGGGTCCCTTCCCCAGGTCTGGCTAGAAGGGGCCAACATGCTCCAAGCTGAATCTTAGGGGTCAGCCCCCAGACCCACTGAAGCCCTAGGGCTCAGCTCTGCAACCAGTGCTTTCTAGAGAAAGCCCTCTGAGCATGGGCAGGTTCTCTTCCTCTCCCGCCCCCCCTCTTATGGATAGCAACAGCCTGGCAACTGCTCCCTGCTCATCCTCCATACCTGAATCCACCATGATGTCCTCGTCATCGCCGCTGCCGTCCTCGTCACGGAAGACCACCTGCTTGCCCTGCCGAATGATGGTGCGCTTGCCCACTGTCTGGATCAGGCTCTGCTCCTCTGGGACCGTTGGGGGGTAAGAGGCGTTGGAGGGCGTGTCCGAGTCCCAGGCCGAACAGCGTTCCACCGAAGACTGAGCGTCTCCTTCGGACAAGGGGCTCATCGCAGCCTCCGCGTAGGGCTCCTCCCTTTGGTCCTCTCTTCCAGTGGGGGGTGCTGGCGCCTCCCTCCTCACCAGCTTCCTCTTCTTCCGGATCTTCTCCACTTTCTTCCGGTCCACCAGGAGGCCATTGGGCTTGGCCCACTGATAGAGGGAAGAGTAGCAGCTCCTGCGCTTGAACTGACTGAAGCTCTTCCGTGACTTCACCAGGAGGGAGGCTGAAGGGGGCACGTCCCCAAAGCGGGGCTCCCCACTGTCGCTGTCGATGGTACCGCCAGTGCTGTTCGGGGGGCTGGGGCTGCTCCGCACGGGGGGGTCCTAGAACACATAGGTGTCGCATCGCATCTCTCTAAGACTGGTACACTGCTTTCTCCCTCCTCTCTTCCCTTTTGCTTTCTAATTGCGTCTACCCGAGCGTACGCAAACCGTTTCAAACGCATTGCCAGGAAGGCGCAGCAACTCAATCAACGCGGTCTCACTTCACTTTCAGTCAAGATCACACGCCCTTTGTCTAAGCTGCTTTGGATACTCAGTGCGAACAGAAAAGCGGGATGAGCATAGATTCCCCCTGCCTCCCTAAGGCACATGCACGCTAACCTTCCAGTTTTTGCAATAAACACATTTTCTTTTATTTTTTGCTTCATCTCCTTCCTCCCAGGTGCTCTCCTCCTGCCCACATTGCCCTCACAACAGCCCTGCGAGGCCAAGCGATGGCAGCTCACCTAAAGTCACCCAAGGAGTTTCATGGCCCTGCGGTCTGGGCCACAACCGAAAAGCACCAGCCAGTGTCTTCCGGAGTCATTTGCATCCCCAGAAAATCCCGCCCAGCCACGGCCCATCTTGGATCCTTGCGCCCGCCCTCCTTCCCTCCCTCCTTGCCCCATAAAGCCCTGGCAGCAGCACTCGATGCCCTTCCTCAGCCCCCTCTACTAAAGGTATCGCTCCCCACACACAGACACACCAGCCTCCCTGTACCCACCCACATACGGCAGGAGTGCAGAAAACGGAAGCCCCCCTCCCCCCCAAAAATCCCAAGGGCTGCGGCCACTCGCATCATACCTCGTCTTGCGGGTAGGGGATGTAGCCAGCGTAGGCCAAAACGAAGGTGCAAAACTTATTGAAGTCCTCCACCGTCCGGCGCCTCTTGGAGCCCAGCGAGAAATCCTGGCGAGAGGGAGAGACAGAGAGAGGGGCCGCTAGGGGCGTCAGCCACGGTCTGGGGAGAGGAAAGCGGCAGCAGCAGGGAGGAGACCGGGGATCGTCTTCCCCCGCCCCGCAAGGGCGAAACAAGAGGGGGGAGAAAACTTTTGCAAAGGGGGAGAAGGCTGCAGAAGGGGACAAGCCGCTTCCCACATCAGCAACCTTTGGGCTGCTGCTCCCCCACCCCTTTTTTCTGACAGATCCAGTGCTGCTGTAAGTGGGCGATTGCAGGGAAGAGGGGGAGACATGGGGTCCCTTCAGCAGGCAAAGCAAAGCAGGAGACTCTGGGGATCTGCGATGGGGGAGGGGGAGAGTCAGCGGGGTTTTTTTTGGCGAAGCACACATTCCCTCACCCCCCTCTGCTTTGCTATTGCTGGGGGGCGAGGGCCTCCTGCTTGGCTGGGGGAGGGGCACCTGCATACACTCCCCCCTCCGTACAGTGCTACCAGTAAAAGGAGCACAATCAGCTGGAGGTTGGGGGGGGGGGAAGAAGGCTGTGGAAGAAAAACTCTTGGGGGGGGGTGAGGGAGAGGTGTAGAGAGAGAAAGGTGTAGAGTTCTGAGGGGGACACATGTCCACCAAGCTAGCCGCTTGCGACTCCCCCAGCCCCTCCTAACTTGCCCCCCCTCCAAAAACCCTTCTGCAAAGGTGGTGGCCGAGTGGGGAGGGGGGCGATTTCTCCCATTTCTGGATGAGCGGAGAGACACCTCACCTCTGAGGACGGCGGGGGGGAGGCGCAGGAGTCCGAGTCCATGGCTGGAGGGAGGAAGAAGCGCCGAGCCCTCCCGGTACCGGCAATGGGGAGGGAGGGGGAGCAAGAGTGGGAGGGTGAGGGCGGGGTTGGCTAGGGCTCCGCCCTCCTGCCTGGTTAAGGCGGAGCTCGTGCCGCCGCTGTTCGTTCTGCGCCTGCGCCGCCTTGAGGCATGCCGGGAGCCGTAGTCTTAAATATTCACACCTGGAGCGGAACGACGAGCTTCTATGGCTCACGCAAGCTGGGAGCGAAGCATGGCGAGCGTTGCAGTCTCCGCCTCTTGGAGAGGTGGGCGGGGCTGCGTTAGGGCTGCTAGCGGGGGCGGGCTTACTTGGCGCGGGGCGTGCTGGGAGTCGTAAGCCTGCTCCTCCCGGAGCCTGAGGGTCGCTAGCTAGTAGCTGCTGCTAGCCCGTGCAGATGGAGGCAGGGTTGTGAATGTCCTGTCTGTAGGCATAGATGGGCGCTGCAGGCAAGAGTGAGAGCCGGCAGGCAGGCAGGCCCCTGCCCCGCGGAGCTTGCAGTCTGGATATCGACGCAAGCAGAGCGAGGCAACAGAAGGGGAATGGAAGCAGGATGAGAGGAGAGGCTCCTGTCCCAAGGGGCTTGCAATCTGGAACTCGAAGCAAGGAGGGCTTCTCCTTTATTTAAGGGGTTGGACCAAACCTTCGTAAAAAAAAAAATGGGTTGGTTTTATGAAGTGGTATCATCACGGAGGAATTGACCTTCTCTCCCCCCCCCCCCGTTTTTTGGTCACAATTCAGGAGGCATCCGGAAACACTCCCAACACCACCAGGATACTGTGCTCTGCGACGTGTGTAGGAATTCTGTCTGTCGAGAAGATCGGGGTTTTCTTGGTGACAAATGCATCAACACACAATGCCCAGGCCCGGGGGGGGGGGAACATGTATGAGTATGGAATGGGGGGGGGTTTCACACAGTAAAATGAGCTTTGGAGCCTGGGGCCTCTGCATGCCAAGCGTCTGCTCCACCACTGAGCTACACCACACGTTGTCCTTTGCTTGCTTGGAAAAGGGGCAGGCCGCCTCTCTTGCAACCAAACATCTCCATGTTGCAACTTCACAATATTAGCCTTGCCAAACCTGAGCCCATGGGAAAACCCACAATCGAGGGTTTGCTGGGCAATGCCGCTGGTGTGTCTGCAAGCCAGCTACTCTCCCTTCCGTTCCGCCCCTTGGACTGACACGTCATTTTTGCCTGGCAGCAGCAGACATCCTCCCCCTTTATTATATAATGGTATGGTTGCAAGGCAATGGGGGGGTGAGGGCACTCCCCCCATAGTTCCTGCTTATTAATTCCCATGTGGAGATGTGGCCTGGATGATTCTCTTGCTGAGCGATCCAACCTCAGAACTTGGTTCTGCAAAATCTCTCTGTCAGGATATTCACTCTGTGGTTGTGAATCCACTTTTGTGCTCCTTCAGGGGCCAGCTTGCTTCTGCCAGTCTCCTTCCCAGCAAGAAGACTATCGTGGAGCCTTGTCAACATTGTGGGTTCGTTAGCCACAAGCTGACAGGACTTTTAAAGACCAACCAAATGACACGCAGAGAGCAAGTCTTTGCAGGTCTACACAAGAACACACCTTGTGTTCAGTGGGACGTATTCCTAGGAAAGCACACATGAGATTGCAGCCTTTTGCAGCAAACTTTTGAGTTCCACAGAATGCTTAAATCAGGGCTGGATGCTTAACAAAGCTGAAAACCTGGTGTCCGGCAGGGTGGAGTCTACGGGCACTCTTTGTAGTATCTGCCAATTTGCAAACAGAAGAGTTTATTTTGCAAGAAGGAGGCAGCAGACACTGGGTGCCGCTACTTGCATTGTCCCTCTCGCCATGGGGCATCAGGGCAATCTCACACTCTAGCCTTAAACGGCCTACTTCCTGGGTGACCAGGGATCTGTGGGTAAGGAGATGACTTCAGGTGTGGATCTCAAGAGGAAGCAGCCTGAATTCACGTGTTTGTGGTTGAGATTTGTTAAGTGTGCTGCACGGCAGGCCTGTGTTTGATTTCTGATAAGACCAAGGAATGCACACACACCCGTCTTGCAGCACCCCAACAGCAATGAAAACCCGGCTCTCTGCGTGGTGAAGGGGACCCCACCCCACCCTAGAAGCGAGTCCATTGGCATGTGTTGGTGCCGGGGCTTGCCTTGTCAGAGACTATCCATGTCAGAGACCAGCATGACCCCTGTCACCTGCAGGTGTGTATTGGCCAGCACCTGGCTCTGGCCAAACAATGGGCTAGGAGGAAAACACCAGCACTCTGCTGGGTCTCTCTCTCTCTCTCTCTCTCTCTTTCTCTCTCTCTCTCTCTCTCTCTCTCTCACACACACACACACACACACACACACACACACACACACACACACTCCCTGTCCATTGGTCAAGTCCATCCACCTGACCATGGCTGAGGGGGATCCAGGGGGTTTCCTGCCATTGGAGTAGCCAATGGGGAACATAGAATCTTGGTCCCCCAAAGCCTCAGAAGAGGGGCAGCTAGTCTGAGACAGTGGCAGTGCACATTTCTTTGAGCACTTGCAGAGTTAAGAATTAAGTCTCCAAAGAACATGCCCCTCTCGTCTTGGTAGCTCAGCAACTCACTCTCCCGTGCAGGTTTGTTTGCATGGTTTTTCCAGCATGGGCTGCAGCCAGAAACTCAGGATCAGGGCTGGTGCCATTCAACACCATCCGCTCCAGTTGGTCTTCCTGCTTTCTGTCCAGCGAGGGGAGTCAGCAGCCTCAAGCAAACAGCTCTGTTCAGCAGCCACATGGGGTGGGGGGAGGGATGTTTACTCCTTACACAAGCAGCTGACATGTGCTTGTCAGCAGTTCAGTGGGAAGCTTTTTCCTGGCCCAGTGCAAGGTGGGGAGTGGCTCCATAAGAGAAAACATCTCGCATATGCAATCTCGCCAACAACAGGGGGAAAGAATCAAGGCGCTGGGATGCTGAGCTGCAGCCCCACAGCGCATTCTTGGGAAGGTCTGATTAGGAGGAGCAAGAACCCCCACTCAGCACCTTAAGCTTAGCAGTGCAATCCTATCCGTGTTGACTCAGAATCACATCCCACTATGTTCAAATGGATTTAGTAGTCCCAGGTGAGTGCAGCCTAAGAACATTTCTGAACCTTTGGCATTCGCGTGATAAGGATCCCCTACTGCAGCCTCTTTTAAGCAGAATGCCCACACTGGAGGATGAGTTCAGACTTACCTCCCCCCCCCCAAAAAAAAACCCACACCAGTGGTCTTTTACACCAACTTGGGGAATGTGGAAGCGCCAAGATGGAGCAGCTGATTCCCTGTCATGCTGGTAGTATGGTCAGTATGGCAGAGACACAAATGCTGTTAGAGGGGGAGGATGAAATGCACCTTGGATGAAGGCGTTTTGGGGTCTTGGGGACCCCAAATCAAGGCGGTGGACGATCAGTACGGTGATGATCAGTGCGGTGGAGCCCCCAGTGCGGTGGAGCCCCCACTCTGGCCCCCAGTTCATGAGCAAGCTCCATTCGTTCCACAGGGTGTGTTTAGGGTAAGCTTGTTCAGAAACAGGCACCAAAAGTGAAGTCAAACCCTCCTCACCTCATAATCAACACTAGGGCTAGGCCCTTACCTTTTGCACAGGGAAAGGCCATCACAGGGGGCTTTTTAGCTTGGATTAAGGGTGGGCCCGATTGAGATGTAGAAAATGATGTAGGGTGGAGACAGAGAAGACCAGAACCATTGAAACTGATTGGTGGGAATTTTAGGATGGACCAAAGGAGCAACTTCTGCACACAGCACATAATTAGTCTGTGGCACTCATTGCCACAAGGTGCCGTAATGGCCGCTAGCTTGGATGGCTTTCAGTGGGGATTGGACCAATTCACAGTCTGTCACCCAGCATGGCTCTCAGTCATGCTGGTTCCCTGCTGCTACGTCTGGGTTCAGAATGCCAGTTGCAGGGGAGCTGTGGCAGGCGAAGGGCATGCCTCTTCATCTCATGCTGGACCAGGTAGGCCCCCTGGACCTGATCGGGCAGAGCTCTTCTGCTGTTCTTGCCTAGAAAAATTCATTTCACAATAATCCACTTGTATTATAATTATACCAATCCTTTGTGCATTTATTGAAATACTAAGTACAGACGATACATCGGAAGTCCCTGCTTGGCATGCAGGAGGATCCAAGGTTCAATCTCTGGCAGCATCTCCAGGTAGGGCCGGGCAAAAAACCTCACCCGAAACCTTGGAGAGCTGCTGCCAGTCGCAGCCTGGGGCGGCGGGGCCCTTGCGAGGAAATATGTCCAGGCTTGCACCGCCAGGCCGAAGCGATAGGCTCGCCACCTCGGATGTCGGTGGGTATCGTTGCCAGGACGCGCGCCCTGGGAGGCTGCCGTCGTGCACTGCCGCCTTGGGCAGTCTTCACCGAGCTACTTTCCCGGGAGGAGGAGGAGGAGAGGGAGGAGCCCGCCGCCGAGAGGGAGGAGCCGGCGACAGCGCTGGGCGGCAGTGGGCGCCTGGCGCCTAGGGCGAGCGGGATGGAGGAGAGCGCCGTGCTGGAGGCGGCGGTGCCACCGTCGGAGGAAGGGGCACACGCGTTGGCCGTGCTGCGGGGCCTGGCGGCGCTGCGGGCTGAGCGATCGCTGCTGGACGTGACGCTGGTGGCGGGCGAGGCGGAGTTCGGGGCACACCGCGCAGTGCTGGCGGCGGCATCAGGCTACTTCCGCGCCATGTTCGGCGGCGGGCTGCGAGAGTCGAGGGCTTCGCGGGTACGACTGCACGGCGTGGAGGCGGCCTGCCTGGCGCGCCTGCTGGACTTCGCCTACACAGGCCGCCTGGCCGAGCTGCCCGAGCCGGAGGCGGCCGAGCAACTGTTGCGCGCCGCCGACCTGCTCCAGTTCCCGGCCGTCAAGGCGGCGTGCGGCGCCTGGCTGGCGGCGCGCCTGGAGCCGGCCGCCGCCCTGGAGCTACAGGACTTCGGCGAGGCCTTTGCCTGCGCGCCCCTGGCGGCCGCCGCCCGCCGCTGCGTCCTGCGCCACGCCGCCCGGCCCGACGGCGAGTTGGCGGCGCAGCTGGAGCGTGTCCCGCTGGCGCGCCTCGTCTCCTACCTGCGCGACGACGCGCTGCGCGTGCCCAAGGAGGAGGCGGCCTTCGCGCTGGCGCTGCGCTGGGTGCGCGCCGACGTGCCCGCGCGGGCCCCTCTTCTGCCCCAGCTGCTGGCCCACGTGCGCCTTCCCTTCGTGCGCCGCTTCGCCCTTCTGGCCCACGTCGAGGGCGAGCCGCTGGTGGCGCGCTCGCCCGCCTGCCGCCGCCTGCTGGCCGAGGCGCGTCTCTTCCAGGACGGCCGCTTGGACCGGCACGACCGCGCGCCCTGCGCCCGCCTCCGCCCGCGCCCCTCCACCGGCCTGGCCGAGATCCTGGTGGTGCTGGGCGGCTGTGACCGTGACTGCGACGAGCTGGCCACTCTCGACTGCTTCAACCCGCGCACCGGCCACTGGCGCTACCTGGCCGAGTTCCCCGAGCACCTGGGCGGGGGCTACAGCGCCGTCGCCCTCGGCAACGATCTCTACGTCACCGGTGAGTTGTCCTGTGGTCGGCACTGGCTGGCAGAAGCTCCCTGCCCTCCCCGGAGACTCTGCCAGGGATTGAACCGGGGCCTTCTGCGGGCAATGCAGGGGAAGCTCTGCCCACTGACCTGGGTACGAAGCTGCCTGACAGTCCGTCCCTTGGCCCCTCTAGCTCAGCATTGGCTACGGAGGCTGGCAGTGACAAACAGGCATGAACCTTCTGCACACAAAGCAGTTGCACTACTCATTGAGCTGAAGTCGTCTCCTCACAATAAGTAGATGAATTTAATGAAACATAGGAAGCTGCTTGATGCTGAGTCTGACCCTTGATTCCTCTAGTTCAATTTAGTCAACACTGGCTGGCAGCGGCACTCCAGGCCTTACAGGCAAGAGTTTTTTCTGCCGCACCTGAGGGTGCTGCAAGGGAGTGAATTTTTTGCAGCCAAAGCAGGGGCTGTACCAGGGAGCCAGGCAGTCTACTCTGGGGAAAGGTCATTCTGATGCGTGCCATGCAAGGAGTGATCGAAAGTGCCAGTTGCGCCACATGCAGAGTCGTGGCAGAATTGCCTGCCCTCAGAGGAGGGGGCATGGAAGAGGTGGCCACTGCCAGGGCACAGACTCCTACAGACATGTGGCAGGGAGCCTTTTCCAAGTGTAGGGAATCCAGCTGCCTTTGCTTTGGTTCTGCTGCCTTCTTTGGGGGGGGGGGACTTTGGGCACACCCATCGTGCAGGGAGGCCTTGAGGTTTTGGGGCCAGCGATTGTGGGACGTTTTCTGTCTGTTTTGACAGCCTGCAGTGTCCTGACCTCAAGGGAGTTGAGCACGTTGTGCCGTTTGCCGCTGGTGTTTTTCTCAGCCTTACTGGCGGTTCTCGCCCCCACTTTTGAGTCACGCTGTGGCAAGTTATTAATAGATCAGGAAGATGGAGCCAGCAAGGGGGGTGCATGACGGAAGGGGCTGGGGTGTGACATGATGTCGCCCAAAGCTGTCATTTTCTCGGCTTGGGGCCTGTTGTAGAGGAATTCAGAAATGCTTTGGTGCCCTCCCAAGCTTGCTCCTGGCGCCTGCAGTATTGGGGCACGCGTTTGTTGTTTAGAAACACAGCCTCTTTTCCCTGGAGTTTATGCCTGTTCTGCCATGATCTACAGCAGTGATTTTTCAACCTGTGTGCCACGAAAGGTCAGCTAGTGTGCCGTGACAGTTTGGAGCACAGCAGTTGAAAGTGGAAAAACTCTTCTGCGTCCTGCAGCTCTGTTTCTAGGGCAACTGTCTGTAGTAACAAATTGTCTCTCTTCCTCCGTCGGTGGAGCTTCCGGAGCTGGTGGAGAAAGAGGGACAGATACGGTAATTCGTTACTACAGACAATTGCCCTAGAAACAGAGCCGCAGAACCCAGAAGAGTCTCCCGGAAGTGACATCGCAAGAGGCAATGACCATAGAGGTCATTGTGCCGGGAGAAGAAAAAGGATGAAAATCACTGATCTAGAGCAAGCCTAGGAAGTCGGGGTTGCAATGGCAGTGCAGCAGAGCCCCACAGATGCCTCTCCTCGGTCTTCTGGCCATGGCTGGTAGCAAGGGAGAATCCGGGTCTTCCTATCAATGGGGCAACACTGTTCAGGTCTGGCCCACTTGTGAAGCAGAGGAATGTGCTGCAACAGCCCTAAGCTTGCTCCTTCCTGGCTAGGGGCGTCCCGAGCCCCCCCTCTCCAGGGCTGTGTGAGTTGGCCAGCAGATTGACCTGTTTGCCACGAACCCCGATCCGTTGCCTGAGAGGTCCTGACCTGTGGAATGTTCTCTTTTCCACAGGAGGCTCCGACGGCTCCAGGCTGTACGACTGTGTCTGGAGATACAACTCCAGCGTGAACGAGTGGACGGAGGTGTCGCCCATGCTGAAGGCCCGGGAGTACCACAGCTCGGCGGTTCTGGACGGCCTCCTCTATGTCATCGCCTCCGACAGCACCGAACGCTACGACCACACGGTGGACGCCTGGGAGCCTCTGCAGCCGATGCTGTACCCCATGGACAACTGCTCCACCACCACCTGCCGCGGGAAGCTCTACGCCACCGGCTCCTTGGCTGGGAAGGAGTCCATGGTCATCCAGTGCTACGACCCAGAGACGGACCTCTGGTCCCTGGTGAACTGTGGGCAGTTGCCCCCATGGTCGTTCACGCCCAAGACGGTCGCGCTCAGCGGGCTGATGTATTTCGTAAGGTAGGAGGTGCCGTTGGCTCGTTTTCAGGGTACAGAATCCGGATTGACCAGTAGCCCCTTGCCTAGCCGCTGGTAGCAAGTAATGGTCGTCCCTGAACCCGAGAAAGCTCTATAATATGCTCGAGAATCTCTATTAAGCCACAGGCCTGGGTGGGCAAGTTATAACACAGCACCAGCACCATCGAGGGCTGGCAGCTCTGCATGAATTTGTTTGCATGGGGGACATAATTAGCACCCTTTAAGTTGCTGGCCACGACCAGCCGCTGTGTAGTTTCTGGGGGTGTCGTGTTCACGAGGATCCGGCTCAGATAGGATGGGAAGGAGCTCCCGAGAAGAATCTCACTTTGTGTACCTTTGGAATCCTGTGCCCACTGTAAGTTGGCACAGTTGGTTTGCTGGTGAGGAGCTGAGCACGTCACCCAGGAGGGGCTGAAAATAGCCCCCAGGGGCTGCTTACTGTTCCTTTGACTTTGAGGGAGGTGGGGGCAGATGGTGTCCAAGTGGATCTTTGGGCCTGTTTGTGGTTTGGTTGCCGTCTTTGGCAAGGGACGGTGCTTCAGACTTGGCAACGGATTCCTGCAGCCGGCTTAGGATCCACTCCGCATTCATGAGTCTTTGTTGTGCCTGATTCATTCGGGGGCCTGTAAGCAAGCTCAGGGCAGCTCTCTAGGTAGTGGTTGCGTTGCTTCCGCCAGCCACCCACAGAGCTCCCCCCCCCGACCCTTCCTTCATGCCTATCCGTCATCCACCCAGTGAGGAGGAGCAACTTCTCGTTCCGGGGGGAGGTGGAGTGGGCGGGGGCACCAGAAGGGTCCGGGGGCCACGGCTACAGCTGTCGGAGCTGCTTGCTGCGATGGTCAACCTGGTCGCCACACAGAGGCTGCTGTGCAAGCTGGCGCTGCAGGGGATCTTTTGTCAACCTTGGGCCAACCGTGGGTGTGGGGCCTGACCCCTATCGCCCTGGCACCTGAAGCAGTCGCCACATTTCCCCCCTCCTCTCTTTTCTGTGAATTGCATGCGCTACTGGCTTCCACTGCCATCTCCTTCACCTCCCCTGCGCCAGCCGCATTTTCAAAACAGGCTGGAGGGGAAAATGCTGAGAACAGGTGAGGACGCCCACTTGAGAGGACGCCCAGCCTCTTGAGAATAGGTGGCGGTGGAAGAGGAGGTGGCGGTAAGGGGTGTGTGGCCTTGTCCCAGTGGCTCTCCTGGAAGGGCATCGTGTGGAACAGGATTCCAGTGGCCCTCTGCAGTTGCTTGCTTGTATAAATACTGGAACATCTGATTGACGTTTATGTCTAAGCAGAACCCCCCTGTTCAGAGGCAGTCTACCTGTGAACACCAAGTGTTGGAGACAGGCCACCAGCAAGGGCTGTTGCCTTCAAGCCCTGCTTTGTGGACTATTTGTTGAGGTTCCTGGTTGGCCACTGGGGGAAGCAAGACGCTGGGCTAGATGTGAGCCAGCTGGGCTTCTCTACTGTTCTTTGGTTTTTGGGCATGCCCAGTGGAGTCCTTTTCTTTGAGTGACAGGTCCCCATGCCATATCACAGACAGACAGAGATGCTCCAGCCCTCCCTCTCTTCTCCTCCACACTTCTGCTCTGTCCCCTTCTTCCTTTTCCGATTCAAGAAGTGGGGAGAGCAGTGGAGGCAAATGGGCAGACAGAGGGGGTGGCCTTGGTCTGCTTCAGGAGTGGGCCGGCCCTCCAAGGGGAGAACTGGGAATTCGTGCTCCTGGAATTCCTTTTTGGACATGTGGGATGCCCCCCCCCTTCCCAGAAGCACCACTGGAATGAGCAGTTGCTTCCCTGCAGGACTGGGTGACTTGCTCTCGGCAGCCACTGCTGAAGAGATTCCGACCAGGGCAGGTGCCGGGACCCTCCAGCGCTGGCCTCGAAATGCTTTACATTCCTGTAGAGGCCGGAGAAAACTCTCCCAGCTGCAGTACGGCAGCCAGACCCTGGATGTTCCCAGGGCCGTTTTGGAGAATCTCTGCCGACCTTGAGGTGCATTTAGATGCCTGGCTCTCCCTATCTCCAGATTTCCCTTTAAAGCACACCACCGTTTCCTTTTAACTGCACTGTTGCCTACAGTACGCAGAGGAGGTCAACGCATGCAAACCCTGCTCTGTTGCTGCAAGGCAGGAGGGGGGAGAATGGAGGAGGAGGCAGCTCCGTAGAAACTTCTCGCTTCTGTGGCTTTGCTGGCTGCCTCCCTGCAGTTCAGGGTCGGCGCAGTGCGTATCTGTTGCCATCGACGCTCCCCACCTGTTGCTGTCACGCGCCCCGTTTTACGAGCGGAACAAGTGACGGGAGCCTTGTGCAACCGGAGTAGCTCTCGGGAACTTTCCAGGGCAGGCCTCTCCCCGCACCCTCTCAAAATAACAGCGCGCCTCTCCTGGCCTCCCACCCCCTCTCCCGAGCCCGGCTGCACAGTCTGCCACTGCGATTGGCTCGCACAGTAGAGACCTTGGCCTGTGGGTGTTCCAGGCTTGGGCCACCGAGAATGGAAGGGGCGGTAGAGGCAACCTGGCAAGACTTCCAGGAGCCCTTGGCTGGGAGGGGGGGGCAGCATTGTCCCTCCCCTGGCTGACAGAACAATGACAAGACGGAAAGTAGGCAGCTGTAGAGAAACAGCTGCCCCTTGCAGGAGAGCCGCAGTGCAGAAGGGCCCGATTATTGCCAGCTCACAGAACGCAGAGCAGCTTTTTCCATCTCCACTTAGCGTGGTTAATCATTTGTGCCCTAAAACCGGGGGGACGGGACGGGACGACCAACTTTCCTTGCAAACTATAACAGCTGTCCGGACTGGAACAGTCTGCCTTGGGCAGTGGTGGGCTGCCCTTGTTGGAGGTTTTCAAGCAGTGGCCGGATGGCCACCTGTCAGGGATGCTGTAGTTGCCTGTGCTGAGCAGGGGCTGGGCCAGATGACCTCTGAAGTCCCTTCCAGCTTTAACAGTCTGGGATGATGGGGTTCCCAGCCGGCTTGTGTCGAGGGCTGTCGCCCAGGGATTTAAAATCCTTCTCTCCCCTTCATCGCAAGATGCCTCTTCATCCGTCAGCGCATTCTGGATGGGGGAGAAGAAGCGTCTTCTGTTCTCACGGGGCACTGGGCCACCACTTGGCTCCGGTGCCACACTGGAGTGTGGAAAGTGTCAGCGCGTCCTTGTTAGGTTGGTCGTCATAACTTTGACTCCAGCTCTGTAAAACCACATTTTGCATTCCGCTCTTTGGGGGAAGGTGCCACATTCACAGTTGGCTTTGCTTTTTCTTGCATTGCTCGTTTTTGCAACAGGGAGGTTTTCCTTCTTGTTCCCAGCCAGTTCTTTTCGCTCTGCGTGGTGCTCAGCTGGAGCACACGTTTGCTCCGGCCCAGCATGGTTGGTCGGTGTGCGCCTGCAACTCTCCTCCTGCGTGTACACGCTTGGGCAGGCAGTTCCTGTGTGTGTGCATGTAGGAGAAGAGCCTGGGGCCAGACTGGTAGCCATGTGCGAGGAGCAATCGGCTCTCGTGGCCTGGATCCAGCCCCCCCCCTCCTTTGCCCACCTCTGTTTGAGCAGGAGAGAGAGAGAGAGAGAGAGAGAGAGAGAGAGAGAAGGGGGGCTCCCTTTCGCATCTTGAGTTGAAGTTCCCAAAAGCCTTGTGGGTTGCAGGTGGTGTTCGGGGTTTTTGTGTTGGGACATGCAACAAGCAGGCCAGTAGAGAAAGAGGGCCAGGTGCCCACTCTTGCGTGTCTTGCAAGTGGTTCCTTGAGAGTGACTTTGCTTTGACCCCGGCACTCGTTTGTTTACGCTGTCAAAAATCCCCAGGTCTTGACCCACCTGTTTGGAAGAATCTTAGAAAGCTTCTTTCAAGGAAATGGCTGCAGCTCCATGGAAGGGCCCCTGAACCTGTCGGGTTCAGTCCCTGGCAACATCTCCTCCACGCAGGGCTGGGAAAGACCCTTTTTTGTCTGGGACCCTGGAAAGATGCTGCCAGTCAGTGCTGGGATAGAGGGAGCCAGGCTTGGACTCAGGAGGAGTCCGCTTCGTGTCTTCACGCTTGAGATGAGAGAGGGGGCCTGGGCTTGCTAGCCAGCTCCGGTCCTCACCCTCTTTTCTGGCCTGCAGGGATGCCCAGTCTTGTTTTCTGGGCTGCTCGCAGGGGAATCCGGAGCTCTCGATGCAGCATTTTGTAGCCAGCGCTGTAGGGCTGGGCCGTTGGTGCCCCGGGGCCTATTTGGAAACGATGCCGAGTCACAGGCTGGGGACTCAGCGCTGCCACCCCAGGCCTCTCAAGATCTTCTCTTTCCTTGCTTTCTTCCACAGAGACGACTCTGCTGAAGTGGACGTCTACAACCCAGCGAAGAACGAATGGGACAAAATCCCTCCGATGCTCCAGGTGGGACTCTCAAAAACTTTTCAGGACAGCTTTTACAAAAAGCTGTTGCAAGTGGGTTTGGGGACTGTTTCAGGATAGGACTGGCAGGAGGCCTGGGTGAGGTTAACGCCTGAGGCCAAGGTCTCTGGTTGCACAGAGGAATGCGAGGCCAGAAAATCCCAACGCCTTCTTCTGGCTGCTGTCGGGGGTGGGAGGGGGACCTTTTGTCATCAGCATTGCCTGGGGAGTTGCGGATGCTGAAACTGCAGCCCACAAGCGACTGCAGCCCGATGCTAACCAGCTTTCCAGTGCCGATGCAGCCGTACCAACAGGGTGTACGCTGCAGTCATGGAGGCCTCCTCAAGGTAAGGGAAAGTTTGTTCCCTTACCTTGTGGCTGCACTGCGGCTGCATTGGCTCTGGAAAGTTGTTTAGGATCGGGCTGTTAGACTCTGCTGAGAATAGATGGCCACAGTGTGGCGGGGGGGGGGGATTAGCCCTGGCTTGCACCTGATTCCAAACCATGGGTTGCTGCCATGTGACCAATGCTGAATAAGTGGGTGAGCTTTCGGGTCGCTTCAAGGCTGATGAGTTTTAAGACTGATCTCCACCAACTCCGGTTGCGTTTGCAGGCTTCTTAAAGAAAGATTGAATGTTAAAAATTTCAACATTGGCAGACTGTTTTGAGAGATCTTCTGCATTCAAATGTTTCTTGGGCTGCAGCTCATCATGTGCCCACCTGGGAGGCCAGCCCTGTTGAAAATAGTTAAACTTCCTTCCCAGTCAACAAGCCTGCTGCATGCCAGCTCCTCCACTGAGCAATGGCAACGCCAAGGCTGGTTACATCTTTTTTTGCTCTTGCTGCCCCCAGGTGCACGTTGGGGGAAGCTTGGCAGTCCTTGGCGGAAAGCTCTACGTCTCTGGCGGCTACGACAGCACCTTTGAACTTTCGGGGATGGTGGAATCCTACGACCCGGAGACGCGCAGCTGGAGCGTGGCCGGCCAGCTGCCAGAGCCCATCTTTTGGCACAGCAGTGTCAGCATTTTCCGCCAGTTCATGCCCGAGATGTCTGAAGAGGACGAAGAGCTGCCTTTGGATAACGCTGTCAACCTCAACCAGCAGCGGCAGAATCGGAGCCTTCAGGGTCAGAACCTGAACGAGCTGCATTAGCGGTTGGGAAGCGGCTTGTCTCTGGGGTCCGGAGCGAGTCGCTGCTGGAGGAGACCAGCAGGTGGGGGGCTGTCGAGGGGAGGTCAGGTGCCAGGACTGTGTGGCTGTTGGCATTTTATGTGGGGTTCACACCCCTCCAGTTGCCCCTTTGGCTGGGGAGGGGGGCAGTATGGCAGCAAATTCACAAAAATATCACTTTGGAGAGAGTGGATGGGAGTCTCCCTCTGCCGTTTTGTCCCAGGGAGTCACAAGGTTGCTGGAGGTGGTCAGGAACATTTTCCCAGTTGTCTTTGGGACGAGAAAAGGTGACGGTGTTTGGGGCTTTGTAATTTGAGAAAGGAAAACCGAGAGAGACCGAAGTGGTGGGGGCATGCTTGGCAGAAGCCCTCCTGACCGTGCCCCCCCCCAGGTGCATCCTCTGCAGCTGTCCTGCCTGCACCCTTTCCGGTGCTCCCCTACGCTCGGTCGCTCATTCCCACATGGCTCCTGCACCGCTGAGTGAAGCTGCTAGAATGGCTCTGCTTGGCCCTGGGCCCCAGGGGGCTCCAGCGCCTCCTGGCAGTCACCGCTGCCTCTTTCCATAGGCCCTTTCCACAGCCTGGTCGCGCCAGACCCTTCCGCTGCTTTCAGGAAGGCATTCTGCAAATGCCTCTCCTTTTAGAGGAGGACGTCCTTCCAGCAGGTGATAAGGAGGCGGGAGGGGAGGCTGCCTGCCCTCCCCTCTTTGGGCCTCAGTTGGTATTCTGAAGAGCATTTGATAAGGTAACCAGAGCGGATAAACACTGAACAGAGGCAAGTTCCGTCGTTCCACTTTTGCTGGGCAAATGGCTGGTGTTGCCTCTTGCCTTTGGGAAGCTGTGTTCCGACTGCAGCGTTTGTACTTGGTGTTCTTAAAGTGGGGCAACCAGCCTTGGTGAGGGGGGATCCCCATTTGTGGCCCACACTTTCAGGGTCCCCCTACCAGTGCCTTGCTGAAATGCAGCTTGAAACTCTACCAAGGGAGGCATGGCAGGGCCCCGGCTTGTCCTTGGTGCCATCTGGAAAGGGCAGGCCTGGCAGGGGTGCAGGAAACAACTGGCTTTGTGGCCCTAGGAACGCCTCACTCATAACTAAGCGGGAGCATGATTGGCTGGCTGTTAGATTTCCTCCCCCCCCCCCACACCCACAATCTGCAACAGAAGGGGTGCAGCTGGAGGGCTGTGCACACACACACACAAACCCACACACACCTGTCCTGTGCAAGACCTACTGAAAGGGCTGTGCAAGTGCCAGGCCTTGGGGGCAAGTTGCAGCATCTCCTCCCCCACCGCTGTTGTGCAGGGCCAGGGACTCTCCCTTTGGGTGAAGGTGCCCTGACCTAGTTTTCTTGCCCTCTTCATCTGGTGGGCCACTCTGTGCCAAGGAGCCCCTTGTCCCCACCCCCACAATAAACACTGAAATCCTACCCCCCTTTCCTCCATGCCATTCAAAGGTCTGCATCAACTTGGGACATCCTCGAAGCTGATGGAATCGCTTTCTATTTATTTGACTTATAACATAGGTGTTGTGTTTGGCCTGAAGGACTGTATGATGACACCCTTTGAAGCAAAGGAATTTCTTATATTTTGTAAGGTTGGTTTTCTCCCCCCTCCCCTTTTAAACTTGAAAGTCTAATGTTAAATAAAAAGTGTGTTAAATACTTTTTTGTGCTGTGAAACGGAAGCTCCAGGTTGCACAAAGGGGGTGAGAAAGGAAGCATGGGTTGGAGCACACATTATCCAGGCTCTCTGGCGCCATTTGTGCAGTGCTCCTGTTATTGGGGACAGGACAGTGCTGCAGCCAGATGGGCACCTGAAACCCGCCCCTCTCTTCTGTGGTCTCCAGCCACAGCAATTCACAGGACCACCCCTCTCTTTGATTCCCCACACAGGCAGAACTTTTTAGCTTTTGGGAGCTCTGCTTCCCCCCTTCCTTGTCTAATCCTAGAACACATCATTTCCCTCCTGAAATCTTCATTAATATGCTGACATTAATATTGAGGGCAAAGATTGCTGCTGGTCCTTAGAGGGCCCCCCCCCCCAAGCTCTCATCCCAACTGGCTTACCCTGCCTGCTGGTGCTAGCATAACCCATCCTCATCCTGAACTGTGCTCCTCAAGCAGAAACAGCCAGTTTCTGTATCACTTTTTCCAGAAGGTGCTGCAGGGGTCAGAACTGGCTCTGGCGACAGACGGCAACCTCTTTGCTGGTGGCTGAGCACCCTCAGAAAGCTGGCACCATCTGGAACCTCAGTGCTTGGCAATTCTGGATCACGACAACTGCATACCAAATACATAGAGCCACGCTGGGAGTATGGAATCTCTCGCAGTTCCTAAAGCAGCATCTTCCTTGTGAGTGCAGCAAGGAAATTATTCTACTACTCAATGAACAGGTAAAATTGCTTCAGAGTCTGATCTGTCCCAAGGCCCCCCAAACCGGTCACTGCTTTTTTCCTTGAGAGCAGCCCTGCTGGGTCAGGCCCAAGCACTCTCAGAGGTAATTCTGGAGCTCTTCACGATCTGCTCTGGTTCTCACCACCCTGAAGAGTTTTGGTGCCGCCTGCAAACATGGCTACCTCACTTGACTCCAGCTCATTTTGGAACAAGTTAAGAAGTAGCAGTCCCAAGCCAGATGCTTGGGGAACCCCACTTCTCACTTCCTTGCACTGTGAGAATTGCCCCTTTCTCCTGTTCTTGAACCAATCACTGATCCAAAGGAGCCTCTTTTTTCCACCATTGCTGTTTACACAAGAGGCTTTGGTCAGGGTCTAAGTCCAGGCATACAACATCAACTGGATCCCCTCTGTCTACATGCCTGCTGACACTCTCAAAGAACTCCAGAAGGCGAGTGAGGCAGGACTGACCTTTGCAGAGCCGGCTGGTTCTCCTTTAGCAAGGCCCCTTCTTCCACAGCCTTCATAACTCGTTCACGCAGAGCAAGTGATAAGCTGCCTGGCCTGTAATTTCTTAGCTCTCCCATGCTGATTTACAAGGACAAGTTACCTATTTTTGTTACACCAGCCATTTCACACTGGAGAAAGGAGATTTTATAGCCATCTACTGACCTACTTCAGTGTATAAAATCTGGCATGGCAATTTTGCTTTCCTGCTGTCTTAGCCAGGCCAGATCGGTTTGGTCTCCTCTTTTAAGAGCAGCCATAGTGACACCTGAGGAGGACTTAGGTAATAGCTGTACAAGTGTAGATGGATTTGGCATTGAGAGGAACAGCAAAGAGCACTGAAAATGGCTTCTATGCCCTCAGGGACTCCCCCTTTACTTCCTTTTCCCTACGTCTGCCCCCTGCAGCAATAGCCGCTGAAAGGCCAAAGACAGATCTGACCAGCTTGCATTTATTGGGGAAAGGGCTTTCCAGGGACAGTGCTACGTCTCGCAGTCATCCGGGATGGTGATGATAAGCGACTGTTCAATGACATCTGTGGGGGTGAAGTGCTCGTTTGAGCAGAGTCTCTGTACAGGGAGCTCCTCCTCGCCGAGGGTGCTGTGGGCCAGCGATTCCACAATGACTTCCGCAGAGCCCACCTCCAGCACGTGGGGGGGCTGCAGGGCCACCACCACGGCCTTCTCATCCTCGATGATCAGGTTCCGTAGTTTCCTCTGGCGGGGGTTGTAGTTCTCCACCCGGTCGTGGATTTCCATGTGGCGCCTCAGGTGAGCCTTGAAAGGGGCAAAGAGAGAGATAGAGATGGTTGGCGCAGCCCAGCCAGAGCCACAAACACACATCCTCTCTAAGGTCAGGGTCCACTGGTGGACAGTCACAGTGCAGAAATTGCCACCTAGTGTCACCTTCGGTCCTCAGGGTGCAGCAGAAGAGGACATGGAGAGAAGAGGGTCTGGCTCTCCTCTCTTCCACTCCATTCCCTTTTCCCGTGAAGGAGGAGGAATACTGGAGGCAGATGCCCCGAAAACAACTGCCTCAGCCAATGGGCAGCAGGCCTGACTGAGACGAAGGCTGCAATCCTACGCACACTTGTAAGCCCCACTGAACACACAGGATTGTGCCGTAAGCTGTGAACCAGTGTGCTCCAATCTCATTTCTGCCACGTGCTCGCCAGAGAGCCTTAGGCAAGCCACACCCAGTGGCCTATATGGCTGGCTACGTAGGCCTGCTTTACACGACTGTCACTCATAAGGATGCCCAAGAAGGTGCGAGAGCTCAAACCACCCAAGCACCATATAAATGCTTGGGGGGGGGGGATAAATGCCATGGAAACAACGTCCAGAGGGGGAGCTGTGTCAAGTCTGTTGCTGCAAAGAGTCTTGCATCATCATGGGGTTGCCGCCTTTGAAAGTGTTCAACTGTCTGGCTGAGGGAAGGAACACTGGAGAGTTTTGTCAAAAGAGGGAGGGGGGGAGCTGCCAGATTAGAACAAGGGAAGCTGACAACTATCAGGGAGGTTTGGTGTTATCCCCCCCCCTCCCAGGACTCCAGGGTTCGCTAAGTAATCGATTGCCAAGCGGAATGGACATATGCAGATACCTGGCGCGTGAACTTGTACCCGCACTCTGTGCACTCAAACTTCCTCACTCCTTTGTGCCGGCGAACATGGACCCGCAGCTGCTCCACGGCTGAGGAGGCAAAGGCAGGTACCTGTTAGGGGGTCGCCGGGGGGGGGGGGAAGCACGGTCTCAACCTTGCATCACTGCCTGGCCAACTCCTGCTCCCTCCCTGCTGTCCCTTTAAGTCAGGCACTCTTAAGCTGTGGGGCCTGCACCCCCCTGGGGGTGTGAGAGACTAGGGTCCGGGGGTGCGTAAGGTTAAGAAAAAACTTTTGCCTTGATGCATATTTGTTTGACTAGAGGATGACAAATTGCAATGTTTGAATTTGGCCCCTGACTACTGATGGGGAAACAAAAGCCAATACAGTAATATCTTTTCTTATAAAGGCCACAATATTTGTTGTTTTCGGCCTCCTCAATTATTTTTCTCGGAGTTTTTTGATATCTTCAAATTCTGTACTTTTTTCCAAATCTGAAATACAATGTCTCATATGTTTCAGGAAAACAGCACATAATACATGAAAGAGTGTGTGTGGGGGGCACAGTTTGAAATTCTCCTGAATTCAAGCTCTGCTTGAGTTGGGAGAGGGAGAGCCTGGCAGCTTCCTGCATGCAGAGCAGCTGCGATACCCCTGAGTAGCACAGCTCCTTCCCAGGCTTCTGCTGGAACCCTGCTCCCCGATGCCTCTTCTGCATGGTCCTGCTCCGAAGCAGCCAGGCCTGGAAGACATTTCCCTCTCTGCTGCTCCTCCTCTGCATCACCAAAAGCCATCAGTGTGCCTCCCTCCAGCCCAGTGAACGTCCCAAACACACCTCTCTTTCTCTCTCTCTCTCTCAGCCTGCCCCCCCCTCCACCACTCACCTTTGAAAGTTTTCCCGCAGATCTGGCAGTAGTGGGGTCTCCCCTCCTGGTGCCGGCTGGCGACGTGTCTCAGCAGTGGGCCCTTCTCCGTGAACCTTTGGTCGCAGAACTCGCAGCTGAAGGGCCGCTCGCCCGTGTGGGTCCGGTTGTGCTTATCCAGGCTTGCTGAGACAGGCGCGTGGGAAAAGGGGCCTCTTGAGACTCACCAAGGGAAAGCCCCTCCGCTCGGCAGCTCTCAGTCTCGCCCTGCCACAGAGCTCCGAGTCGAGGGGACAGCAATACAGGATCTGTCCCTCTTTTCCTTCTCAGGCAGGAACACGTCCCAGAGCACCCAGCACTGACAAGCGAGTCTCTCCTCACCCGACCCAGCCAGGAAAGTTCAGGATTCGAACACCTTCCAACCCCGACTGCGTTTCCATGGAGCCCAGAAGCAGCGGCCTGGGTTGGTCCGATGGGGCAATTCCCAGCACGGGATTTAAACCCCAGGGGAACAAAGCAGCTGTTTCCGCTCGTGACTCTCGGAGGCAGCAGCACCTACCCAGAAACATGCCCACAGCGGGGTTCTCCCTCTTGCCTCGCCTGCTTTTAACCCCCTAGGTGGGAGCGGAGGGGTCCTGCTGCTGGACCTCAGAGAGCCCCAGGAACAGACAGCTGCCTTGCACCACACTGGACCAGCAGCCCCGACTGCAGATGCTGCCAGGAACCAGACCCCAGGCAGAGACCTGACCGCTGAGCGACAGCCCCGGCCTCCTACCTTGAGTGCGGAAGGTCTTGCCGCAGAGGTGGCACTGGAAAGGCTTTTCCCCGGTGTGGGTCCGCAGGTGCATGTTGAGGTTGGCCTTCTGGGTGAAGGCATGGTGGCAGAACTCGCAGACGTAGGGCCGCTCGTTCCTGTGGGGGCAGGGGGAGAAAGACACCGTCGCTGAGGATGCCTCAGCCAAGGCACTGAGGCCCCCAGGGACACGCCAGGTGACCCCAACGCATGCATGCAGACCTGTGCTTGGCCTTGATGTGCATCTGCAAGCCGTTGCGACTGGAGGCCCGGTGGCCGCACTCCTCGCAGACAAACAGCTTCTCCCCACGGTGCTTGAAGGCCTCGTGGAGGCGCAGTTCTGTCCGGGACAGGAAGCACTTGGAGCAGGTGGAGCACTGCCGGCGGAAGAAAAGGACCGGGATTGGGCAGGAGCCAGGGACCGCTTCCTGGCTCCTCTTGCCTGCTCCACTCGCTTGCAGAAGCGGCTCATGGGACCCTTGGAGGCCCACAAACAGCTCGGGATGTTGTCTCCGTTGGGCAAGCTGCTGTCTTCCAAGTCAGACCCCTGGTTCATCCAGCTCAGTGTTGTCTGCACGGACTGGGAGTAGCTCTCCGGGGCTGCAGGCAAGGCGCTCTCTCTCTCTCTCTCTCTCTCTCTCTCTCTCTCTCTCTCTCTGTGTGTGTGTGTGCCCTACCTGGAGACACTGCTGGGGCTGAAGCAGGCTGCTCTGCAGCCTTCCCTCAAATGCCCCCACGGCATTGTGACAGCTCCAGCTTGCTTCTCCAGGTTTCTACCAATTCTGCCCTCCCTTCTGTTCTATCATGCTGGAAAGTTCCCCCTCCCCCCCAAAAAAACACACACAGCCCACTCCTCTCAGCCTCTGGAGCAGCTGGAACTTACCGCGTGTGGCTTGGGGGCTCCATGCAACTTGATCAGGTGGCTCTGCAAATCCTTCTTCTGCATGAACTGCTGGATGCAGGAAGAGCACTGAAAATGTACAAGAGCGGCAGTCAGCATCATGCGCCTCTGCCAAAGTGCTTACGGTCAGCCCCGGAAGAACCCTCTCCGTGCACACAGCCCCATTCTCCAGCCAGGTGGCCTGGAGGCAGTTTCTGTTCTTTATGGCTGCCAAACAACAGCTGGGAACCCACCAGCAGCTGCTGGGGGGGAGGGGGACACAACGCAGGTTCTTCCCCGCAACAAGAGGTCTCTGCCCCCACCCAGCTGCATTCAAGGGCAAGGAAGGCTGACCTTGTAAGGCATCTCTCCTGTGTGGGACACCATGTGCAGGCGCAGCTCCATCCGCCTCTTGAAGACCTCTTGGCAGACGGAACACGTGAAAACCTGGAAGGGACGGAAGCAGGACAGTCAAGGTGCAGGGAAGGGCACAGAGGGACATTGCCACTAAGAACAGCCACTTCCAACAAGCAATTGGGGGGGCAGACCCAAGAGGGACCTTCAACAAACAAACAGGGCACAGGCCACTTTGGACCATACCACTCCAGAATTCAGATGGGGGAACTCCAATGGAATGTTTCCCTACATCGAGACCTCCCAGCCTGTGGAAAGCTAGCATGTTAGAGTTAGTGGGGGGAGCATTCAAACACACAACCCCCACCCACGTACTGAAGTAGTATGGTCTGAGGAGGGCTGCACCACCTGCTTTTTCCAAGCATGTAGTAGTTCCACTCCCTGACCACTCCCAGGCGGTGACTGTGTTGTGCGAGGGCTAAACCCCCTGCTTGGCCTGAACAAAAGGTGTTTAGCGCAGCGTTTCTGCAACTATTCAGCATGCAGAAATACTTGGCAATAATCTCATTGTATTAACCCTTGTGATATAGTTAGGTAGGATTGGGATCTCCTGGGCTCAAATTGGGAACTTCCCTGGCGATGAGACACATGCCAGGGAAAGAAAGAGGACAGCCCACACTGCTGGCGGCTTCCTGGGTCCCCCCAAATGTGAAGCCGCCACTGCTCCTGTGGGGTGCCCCAGCCTCCTCTGCACCAGCCAAGGTCCCACAACCTTGGCTGCCTCTGTCCAGCACCCAGAGGTGGAAGCATAGCAAGCTGCCCGAGGCCTATTCCCAAACCCACAGGCTGAGAGAGGATTTGAGCTGGGCTAGCCCTGTCCTGGGCACCAGACTGGTCCCTGCCTGCCCTGCTGAGTCGGAGGGACCAGGGCTGCTGCTTCAGCCACTCCCAAGGTGCTTCTCAACCCCCCCCCCCCACACACACACACACACCATACCTGCTCTGAGCGGTTCATGCAGTTCCTGGCTTCATGCTCCTGCAGGTTTTCCTTCCGGAAGTAGCACTTCCCACACTTGGAGCACTCAAAGGGCTTCTCGCCAGTGTGTTTCCTGTAGGCAATGAAGAGAAAAGAGCCACTGGAAGCCGGTCTGCAGGCAGAGCCGCTGGGCTCCCGCCACACAAGCAAGCGAGCCAACGCTACAGGAGCAGACAACGCTTCGCAGGACGGCCCTGGAACTCACTCCTGCAACCCAGAATCGATTCGCCGGTTGGTCTCCCTCCTCTCCCACTCGGAAGGGGCAGTCTCTCCTAAGCTGGCACCTCTTGCGACATTCACGCACACTGGGTCACACCCAGGAAAGAGTGCTCCGTGTCTTCAAAGTGGTGGTTTCAGTCATCCGGAGAGGTGACTGAACCCTCGACTAATACTGAATTAGATTAACTAAAATTTCTTTGATCAAGTGATAGTTGCAGCAGTGAGATCTCATGCATCAAGATGTATATTCGCTTTAAGTGTGCACCTACGCTGTAACGTGTGGGAACTGGAGCGGGGAAAGGTTGCAGCTCCTGCTCTGCATGAAGGAAGCCCCACATTAAGTATCCAGGAGCTTCTCCCGATAGGATGGGGAAAGACCCCAGTCTGAAACCCTGGAAGGATGCTGCCAGTCAGTGTCCAGACAATGCTGAGCTGGATGGACCAATGCTCTGACAGGCAGCTTCGTACATTTGCAATAAACACATGTACAGTTACTTTTTTTTAGCAGGGGGCAGAGAATTGACTGGGCTTCCAGGCTTGCCTCCACCACGTGATGTGTGAGACAGCCCTCAAGTTTCCTGGCCTGGAAGTGCAACAGTTCTGCGGCAAACATTACTAACAGAGCAGAGTTCTACCCCGGGTCTGTATATGCGTCCGGATCCTGGCGCCTCTTTTTGGCTCTAGGCCTCAGGAATCTATCACATTCCGAGCGCCTGACCCCTGCAGCCAGCTGCACCCCCCTCCCTTAACTCCCCACTCTGACGCAAGGAAAACTGACCTGTTGTGAACCTTGAGGTAATATTTGCTAAGAAAGGACTTGTGACAGGTGGGACACTCCACAGGCTGAATTGTGCCTCTCCGGTTCCCAGGCGCTCCGGCCTCTAGAAGGGCACCATGGCCTGGACTCTCAGAGCTGCTGGGCTTTCTGACCAAGTGAGCTCTCCTTTTGGTCCTCAGGCTCTTCTTCTCCTCGGGAATGTAATCCTCATCCGTCTCTCCCCGTCCTCCTCCATCGTCCTTGGCGGGGTCCTCAGCCCCCAGAACTGCAAGTGCTTCCCGCTGCAATAAAACACTGTGGTTACTTCTACACATCCAGTGCAACATCACCTTGTTTACTGCCATGATAACAGAACCCTCCATGAGGACTGGCTGCTTGACCTGTGTGTCCCCCCACCAAACACTTGGCCAATTGTGCTAAACAACGGCCAAGTGTTTAAAAGCATTAACTTGGCAGAACTGTTACAAGAGACAGGCGTATGCCGATTACAAGCTCTCGACAGGCAGCCTTGTAGGGGAAAGAAAACCACAGCTGTTTAGAACTGCTGTTAAAGCTGCATCTGCACCAGTGCTTCACGGTACACAGCCAGGGCTGTACGCACTCTATGCTACAAGTATATTAGAATTCTTTCTGTACCCAGGCAGTATTAATTCTGCCCCATGAAAAGCTGGATTCTGCAATCCAGAAAAGCTTTTAATTTTAACAAAAGCTCAAAAATTCAAGTTGGGACATATTTTTGACCCACTTGATTACTGGCTTGTATTCTAGCTAAGTATTATTTCAATTGGGAACAGAAAAGAAGGGCAGGTTTGAACGGTAGCAAGTGGCTTTTCCAACAGCCCACAAGCAAATTTACCCGCATACAAAAAAAAAGGCAGCATGCAATGAAAAAGACCACAATAAAGTCAGAACAGCCCTCTTCAAAATCCCCAGGCATCAGGGTCAAGGACGGACAACACATGCTATTGCCGAGTTTCCAGGATTTCTGTTTTTGTATTGCCAACACCTCAGTTGCCATGGTTTCGCAGAAAACCTCGAGAACTTGAGAACTGTGCGTCTGAAGGGACTGGATGGAAATGTTTCGAGCCCCATAGCTGCCATGTTTTCCCACTTACATCCTGGGATTTTAAAGGACAGAAGCCAAACTTTCAACTCTCGGGGTTACTAACCCAAGACTGCTAGAGTTAACTTTAGCTCATTGGGAAAAATGTAATTGATGACCTGGGAAACGTCCATGGCAGCCATCCCGATTTGGATAAGCATGCGCACATGAAATGTGGGGATCCCTTGCATGCTCCGGTTCACGAGCAGTTGTATTCGGCTAGAGTCGCTTGCAGCTTAGAAGCCCATCAGGAGTTCTACAACCAGGAAGGTGTTACAGATGGGCCAACTGGTTAATCTGCCTGCTCACTGTCTAGACACCGACTGGCAGCATCTCTATGGGGTTTCAGGCAGAGGTCATTCCCAGGCTGACCTAGAAATGCTGCCAGGGGCGGAACCTGCTGGGGTCTTCAGTGGCGTCGCTGGAGCGTGGCGGGCCGCCAGGGGGTGACGTGCGTCACCCTCTGGACCCGTCCCCACCGGCGCTCCAGGGCCTTCTGAAAGAAGGCCCAGTGCGTCAATATCCTCTTGCCCTCAAAACGGTCTCTGCGCATGCGTGAAAATGGTAAAAATACCCGTATTGACGCAGTGCCGGCCGGGCCGGACGCTCCGAGGCTGGCTCCCGGGCCGGCCTCGGAGCGTCCGGAGGGTCACGCGGGGCGGGGGGGGGCACCCAGGGAAGGGTGCACCCGGGTCGCCCCCCCTCAAAATCGCGGCGCGGCCAGAGCGTCACTAGGGTGACGCGCGCGCCCCTGCTTTGGGGTGACACGCGTCCTAGTGACGCTTCTGGGTCTTCTCGAGGCAGGCAGGCAGGGGTCTGTCACTGAGCTACGACCTCTCCCAGCGACTGAGAACGATGGACAAACTGCCTGGAAAACAACCTTCTCTGCAGTTACTTCTCTTCCCTTGTTAGCACACAGCCGCAGACCCTGCCAAACCCACGCATCCTTTCCAAGGCACATCCCAGAACCTTTGGCAACGTGCAGTTAAATTTGCGGGAAGTGGAAGGACACGGAAAGGGTTCCTGGAAGACCAAGCTGGAGTTCCATTGCACTTAAGTGTGCAGTAAACCAACAGAGCCGAACTGCCCACCTCCCCTCAGGACCCCACCCCCAGTGCAAAGCACCACTTCTCCCCCTGCCCCGACAAGCGCCAAACTTGTATTGCTGCTGCTTTGCCTCCAGCAAGAATACGTCTTGCTCCCGGAAAATGCATTTAACATCCCTCTAGCGAGAAAGGGGTTGTAGGGGACAAAGGCGATCCCTCGGTAGGACATGACTCCACACGCCACCTCGTAACTGGCGCCCGCATCCTCGGTGGCTCCTCTTTTCAGTGGCCTGTTTAGGTCTGTACCTTCCGGGGGGCTCTTTCCTTCACCTGCATTGCTCAGTGCATGAGTTTTGGGAGCCCTTTTCAACCTTTCCCGAAGGAGACAGGGTCTCTCTCTTTGCCCCTGGGCCACTTGGCTGCCCCGGGTGCAGGGGCTCGGGCTGGCTTCCTGGACCGAGTCATTTGTGGGCACAGCCTTTGGGGTGGGTTCGCCTGGAGTGTCCGCAGGCTCCTTGGGGAGGCCGCCAACTGGGTCGTCCTCGCACGAAGGCTGGCCGTTCTGATCGCCGCAGTCCAGGTGCCTGGGCTTGAACTCCTGGCACAGTCGAACGGCTTCCGGGACAGAGAGCTCCTTAGAGGCCAGGAGAAGCTTCCCCCAGTTCTCCGGAGTGATCGCCAAGTGCCCTGTGTAGAAGAAGTCGAGGAGAAGCGCAAAGATCTCCACAAAGGTCTCCGGCAGGATGACTCTGCTAGAGCAGCCGTCGTACATGCTCTGGAAGAAGGAGCTGCAGCAGGCCAGGACGCTCCAGTGAGCCTTGAACACCAGGCTGCCCACTGCCAGGGTGGCATCGCAGTACTGCCCGCTCTCCCGCTGCTTGTTCAGCTCCTGCAAAACACGCACGCTGTGCTGGACAAAGGAGCCCTCCATGGCCTGCTGGGAGAGAAGGAAAGACAAGGAAAGGTGGGCAAGGGGGTGGGCATGGAAAGAACCCCTCACTAACAGCCCTCACGCTGTTAGGACAGAAGGTTGGTCCTGCCGGGGCGGGTGTGAAAGAGCGGATGATGGAGTGATGGGACCTTGTCAAACAACACATCCGGATGACGGGGGGGGGGGGAGGAAAAAAGTGGGAGGTGGATGCTGAAAGCACGAGTGAGGTGGACACAAAAATTAGGAATTGGGGGCTGCTCAGGGTTGGCCCAAGATCTCCTGACACCTGAGGCAGAATGCCAAATGCAGCCACCAACACCCCCTTCACCTGGTGATGTGCCAGCTTCTACTCCACTCGCTTCCTGATTTGGAAAAAGGAAGAGGAGGATGGAGCAGAAGAGGAAGTGTGGCAGGCAGGAGAGCGGTGGGCTAAAAGCGTCTGACCTCTCCTCCACACTTCCTCTTCTGCTCCGCCCCCCCCTCTTCTTTTACCAATTCACAGAGTGGAAAGAAGAGCAGTGGTGGTGAGTGGGCAGACAGAGGCGACTGCCTCCCTGTATCTGCTGCCTGAGGCAACTAGCTTAGTCGGCCTCATGGGTGGGCCAGCTCTGAAAGAAGCAGTAATACAACAGGTGATCTGATCAGATGCGGGTGTTGAATGTGCACAAATGGATTATTTTTAATCAATTGCATTAGAAAGAAGACTCCTCTAGCACAGATGTGAATCAGTCATTGACCAGGCCCCAACCAGAGACGGATGAAATATACCAGCAACCAGCATCTGGCCTTTCAAACCTCATGCTGGTTTTTGGTTTCGTAAAAGCCAGGAACACAACGCTTTCTACATCAAAGACCCGTCAACGGCATCACCAGCTGAAGCGGGGGGGGGGGACATAGGGGACACAAGGCCAGCAGATCCACATGGCAGTCTTGTGATCAGCAATTATTCAATTCACTCCACAAATATCAAGGGGGCTCCTGTTGCATGACGCCAAATCAATCCTCAAAGGAAAAATGTTTCCACACCAATTAAAAGGAAGAAAACAAAAACTGCTCCCCCCCCACCGGCATATGCTTGTTATTTATTTATATATAGCTAGGCTTACCAGATCTCCAACCGGGACAGAGTGCAAGACCTTTAGGAGAAGGAATGTGGGCATGTGTAGCTTGATAAACCTTAGAGCACAATCCTAGGCATATCTACTCAGAAGCAAGCCCCACTGAACACAATGGGGCTTGCTTCTGAGTAGACATGCCTAGGATTGTGCTCTAAGGTTTAACAAGCTACACCTGCCCACATTCCTTCTCCTAAAGGTCTCTAGCACTCTGTCCCGGTTGGAGATCTGGTAAGCCTATATATATAGCCCACCTTGGCTTGCCACCTCTGAGGAGGCCCCCAAAGTGTCTTACAACAGTTTAAAAATCATAATACAACAATGAAACAATAAAACTCTCAGGCCAGTGCTGGACTCCATAGGAGCCGGTGTGATGAGCTCCCTCTGGCCTGGGCCTGTCGCCTTTTTTTCTCCCCTCAGGGCACTGCGGATCTCAATCAGTCCCAGGAAGGTGGGACCTTATTTCTGAGGCAGAGTCTTCCTCCTCCCAGAGGCTGGTGCCTTGCTCTTTTGCATCTTTCCTTGAGTTTGCCAGCCTGTGTCAGGCAGGCACCATTTACTGTACCTTAGGGTGCAAGCCTATGGTGTTTACTTAGAAGTAAGTCCCACTGCGCCCAGAAAAGTGTTATAGGATTGCAGCTTTTGCGTGTTTTGCTTTTGGGGGAACTTTTTGTTGCCATTGAAGAAGCAGCATTTTTCATCATCATCATCAACAATAAATAACATGGATTGGAAATTTAAAAAGTAGTTTTCAATTTCCCACCATAGCAGGCTACAGATTATTACTCCAATAATATTTACGGTATATCCCACCTTTTCTCCCATAAAAAATGGGATGCCCAAGGTGGAAGCCAACGACAGGGCATTAAAATGCAACAGTGACAAGAAATGCAAGAAAAGGAGAGAACTTGCAATCGCTGAAAGCAGGTAAGTAATAATAAAAAGGGTAAAAGCAGAAAACAGAAGATAAAATAAGGGAGATGGCAGCACCAGGGAGTGGCTCGGACCCCCACTGGGCAGAGCTGAAGGTTGCCAGGGTCAGCCCTGCAGCTTGCCTCGCCCTCGTACCAAACCCCGGGGAGCTGCTGCCAATCCGTGCCAGAAGCCCCGCGCTGGACAGACCATGGATCCGACACAGCAAGAGGCAGCGGGGGGGGGATTTCACTCCCTCCCAAAAGTCCCTCCCCCACATTCCTGGGAGGAAGCAGAAACCAATGGGCCCCCCTCTACTTACCTCTGTCTTCTCCCCGCCCACCCCCTCTCTACGGCGCGCGCAGCATAAGCGAGGGGGGAGAGCAAAGCCAAACTACCGCCATCTTGGTCCGGCAAAGAGCGTCGTGACGCTAACGCGTACGGGCGGGGGGGGGGAGGAGGAAGAGCAGGCAGGGGCAGAGCCGGGGAGCGTTTGGGGTGGGGATATGTTGATTAAGGGGTGGGGCTACGAAGAGCACTCAGAGGGAGGGAGGAACGAAGAAGGAGCCCCCCCTCCCTCTTGCGTGCAAAGTGGAACGAAAGCCTTAATTCGTTTAAGGCTCCTAGCGCCAATCACCTCCACACTTCACTTCTTGGTTTTTTCTTCTTTCAGTGCCAGGGTTCCAATAAAATCAATTTCATATATAACAGTGTTGCAAGATTTCATTAACTCCCAATACTTCAGCATACACCAGTTAAAAGAAAAACACTCCCAGCAGCCAGTGAGATAAAGTACTGTATTCAACGCTTTCTGCACATGCCCAGGGGCCAAAGCATGGACTTTGAAAAGAGGCCGGCCTTTTTTCTAAGAGCAAAGAAGAAGAAAACAACGAAGTGGGGTAATTATTATTACATTTCCTAGAAAAAGAGACTTGACAGCAGAGTTCCCTGTGCTTTGCTTGGAAGTAAGCCTTAACTATGTTTAGGGGGCTTACTCCTAGGAAAGCTGTACATTTTTAGGATTGCAGCCTAAAGTTAAATTTTAAAATAAAATTAAAATTGTATTAAATTAAAACCATTTGGGGTAAGAAAATGAGAGGTGTCTGAGCACGTGCAGAGTGCATTGTTTAATGGTTTATTGCAATTGTTGTTGAAAGATATTTTGTTTTAATTGCTGTTGTTTTGTGAGTTGGTGAAATATTTTTAATATTACTGTAATATTTCTATATATGAAATGGTTCATGGAATTTGGTATGTGGATTGATTTAAATTTGCTCTAGTTATACAGTACTTAATAATACTTAGCAGTAGAGGTGTTTGAAAACGGTGTTATTTATTTTACTCAGAAGTCATTGTATTCAGTAAGACTTAGGCTGTAATCCCCCCGTATTCAACAAAAACAAACACCTCTACTTGGCATTTACAATATATATAGTGCTGACGCCTACTTGGCATTTTTTACAGTATGTTCGCCCACTCCTCTTGTCCGTGGAACTCTTGATGGTGGGCCCGATGCTGAAGGTTTGGGGTTTAAGATGGGTCCTAGCTCTTGACAAGAGTGTCCCAGATGGCTGCCCCACACAGAGCAGGGCACCTGCACTGCCTCTGGAGCTGCATTAGGCTGGCCCTAATACGACAGGGCATTCTGCAGCCTCCCCACCCCCCAAGTCAGTCTGCTGCGTTGATCCGCTGGGTGTAACTCTGGATGGACATCTGGAAGTGCTCGTTGGTGTTCCGTTCTGCCCGGAAGAGGATGACGAAGGCCTTGGGGGCAAAGTAGCTTCCAAAGATGCCGGAGATGGTGGAGAGGAGGGAGACGATGAGGATGGCTGGCAGGTACTTGCCTTGGTAGAGGTTGCTGGTGGTCACGAGGAAGATGACGGAGACAAAGTAAACGACAAGGCTGAATGTGATGCACTTGGCCTCATTGTAGCTGTTGGGGAGGTCCTTCCCCAGGTAGCTGACGGTGAAGCAGATGAGGCCCAAGAGGCCGTTGTAAATCTTTGCCAAATAATAGACCACCAGCTTGTCAGAGCTGCACTCCAGCAGGATCAGGTCCTCCGCCAGGTCATGGTTCTTGTGGGGAAAGAGCGGGCTAGTGGCCAGGCAGAGAAGCGTCAACATCCCCTGCAGACCCATGAGAGCTCCTATGAGCACGCTGGAGCCGTGGTGCCTCCTCCAGGCCTCGTACAAGCCTGGCATCCGGGAGGCCAGCTTGAAGACGATGACGATTTGGAAGGAGCGGGCTGCCATGCAGGAGAGGCAGGCGGTGAAGCTGAAGAGGTGCAGCGGGTACCCGAGTGCGCAGGCCAGCCTGCTCGGAACCCCGAAGAAGCAGTACGTGCTGCAGGTGGCGCAGGCCAGAGAGCCCAACATGGCAAAACACAGCCAGCCCCCGGCCGACCGCACAACGGGCGTCTCCAGGTTCTGCATGAAGAGGGCGGCTGTCCCAGCCATCAGCGCCAGGAGCAAGGTGGTGATGGCCAGTAAGGCCACCGAGACCTTGTCGTCCCAAGGCAGGAAGACGACGGTGCGGTTGAAGCAGACCTCGCTCCCGGCAGGGGCCCACTGGTCTGTGCTGCACTTCTGGCAAGTATAGACATCTGTGGGAAGGGAGCAGGAATCAGTGGAGGCAGGAACCTTGCTCCTGAAAGTGACAGGTGACACTCCCCTGTGCAACAGCTCTGTCCCTCACCATGGAGGAAGCCCTGCAGGCACTGAAAAGGCCGAGACGGAAGCACATCCTGTGTGCACTGTCACCGTTCTTGGCTTTTCCGCACACAGGGATTCACTTAGCAGCCAACAGTGGGGAGCAGGGGCAGCCAGAGTTGTACGACGACACTGGGGGAAGAAGATGTGGGTCTGCAGCTGCTGCTCCCCGATGCCTCCTGGTAGGTCAGCCAGGGGTCCAGGGGCCAGTGGGGAGGCTTGCAGGGAGGCAGTGGGGAGCAGTGGTTGCAGCAGCAGACCCTCACTGCCTCAGGGGCTGGTTGGGCACAGGTAGACCCTTCTGTGGCCATGGACCCCTGACTTGTGGGCCCCACCTGTGGAGCCACACCTGTGACCCAACAGCCACATGCATGCTTGTGTTAGTTTCCTCTTTGTTTATGTATACAGTGGTACCCGTATGCATGATGCGTTACATAGAGTGAAAGTGTATGCCCTGGCCTGAGGAGCTTACAATCCATCCAGATACTGACACGAGGGAGACACTGGTGCAAGGGAAGGGGGTGGAGGCAGATGTTTCAGTTGGTTGCAGTAGGGAACAGGGTGTAGTGCCAAAGGTTCCATGCAAAGATGGGCTTTAAGAGAGGACTGGAAGGAAGCCAGCAAGAAGCATCCCACAGATGTTCTTCCCGTTTTTATTAGCATGTGCATTAAAAAAGATAGAAAGCAAAGCAAAAAAACCCTGTTCATCAGGATCTCACCTTTTCACTGGGTTAATATGTTCTATGTTGATAAACCTCAACGATTCACCCCTAAAATGCTGCCTCCCTGCTACAAGTCGGAGGCAGCGGATGGGCCAGCAGCGGATCCTTCTCTCTGCTGTCGTTCCCCGCCCCGCACACCACCCTGCGCCCAGTTGGAGTCAGTGAAGCCTCCCCGGGACATTTCCATGCTGCTCTTGTAACAACATTCAGCAGGAGACCTTCCTGTGGCTGGTCATGGACAACCTGGCTGGCCTTCCTCCCAAAGGACACAGGTGTGACCACAAGCCCCGTCCAAAGCCACAATCGAGGCCAAAGGCGGGAGCACCGGGAGTCTGTGAGGCTTCTGCAACCACCTGCTCCACTCCTGGGAGCTCTTGGCCCCATGCAGGGGGAGGGGGGAGATAGAGACACCCCCCCCCCGAGCCTTGGAAAGGGTGCAGATCCAGGATTTACATATGGGGACAGACCAGCAGCAGCACAGGCAGTGGCAGACCACATACTTTGCATGTCCAGGATCCCGGCATCAGTCCCTGGCTGAGTCTCCAGGTAGGCTGGCCAAGACCTGCACCTCCTGACCCCTGCAGGCGACACAGGTGTGACACAGACCAGGATCCGACTCCGGAGAAGGCAGCCTCTTGTTTCTCGTTCCTGAGCTAGGGCCGTGCCACAGATCCTTGGGACAACAGGGTCGGAGACGTAGGGGCGACAGTGCCCCCGCCTCCAACTGCCCCAAACGTGCCCTCCATTCCTGCATGCCATACAAGCGAGTGGAGTGAAGGGATCCTTTCACTTGCATTGAGCAGGGACAAGGGAACAATTAGGCAGATGCACAAGGTGGAAATCCAATGTCTTGTGATGGTTTATCCCCCTCTTACCATAGTTGTCCCAACTGTAGCTCTATTTTCAGATACCGTTGATGTCGATGTTTAACATTTGTGTCTGTGACACTTTAATCCCACCCTCCAAAGACCTCAGTCAGCACACATGGTTTCCTCCCCCTACCCATTTTGTCCTCACCACAGCCTTTTGAGAAAGGTTGGGCTGAGGGATAGCTACTGCACACAGCGAGCTTCATGGCTGAGTAGGGGTATCTGAACCCAGCTCTTCCCAATTCCGGCATGACAAACTAACCATTACAATACCCTGGCTCTTGAGGAGGAAACATGACACCCCTCACCCCGACCTCACTCATACAGCAAGATGCCAGGAGAGCGGAATTTGTGGCAAGCTTAATTTTACGCTGCAGCAGCAGCAGCAGCAGCAGAACGGCTTGAGCCAGCTCTGTTTCCGTACCATCCTGTTTTCAAAACCAGAGGGCTGCTGATGGCAAACGGCACAGAGGTGCCTAGGAGGGGATCCACAGTTCAGCCACCATACTGGGGAAGGGAAATGGCTTTGAAGGCTGGAGAGGAAAACAGTGAGGCAGGAGTCCCTCTTGTGCTGCCATGGCCTGCTCATGCTTTACTCACTGCTCCTGTTGAGGAAGGTCCCTGGTGAACACGCCACACAGTGAAAACAGCATTGGTGTATCCCCAGTTGCACCTTCTGTTCCCCGACATTGCAGTCTTCAGAACACACGGAAGCAGGGACCTGGGGAGGTGGAGTTGCCAGTGTTGAACACAGGGGCCAGACCAAAGGTGCACATATGAGCCCAGGTTGTGGTCCCCGTGACAGAATTGGTTGTGTGAACCGAGATCTGCCTGGCTAGGGAAATTCCAGACAGGCTGCAAGCTTAAGCTGCTAGACCCCCAACAAGAAGAACAGTCGGTAACTGTGCATACACACAACCTGCTTCACCATATGTAGTGGCACTGTGAGTGGGATCTCAAGTCTTTCATCACTAGTGAGAAAATAGGACTAGGAAAAAGAGGATTCTCATACTAGTAGCCGGAGCTTGCAACCTGCAAACTTTATGAAAGCAAGGCTACATGCCCACCTTCCCATTCAGACAATCGTTTTTAAGAGAGTTGCAAATATTGTGAGAGAATTATCGCTTCCCATGGTGCACACAGATTCATGTCTGCTGCCCCACCATCACAGCTAGCCGGAGAACTCTGCCAGACGTTTGAGACTACATGCAAGGGTCGTGTTTTTGCAGGAGGGAGCCCTTGCCAGCTGCCTTAATTCCGCCTTTGCTTCGGCTGCCATACCTGGAGGTGATGCAGCAGGAACGGTACTCTGGAGACATCGAAGAGAGGCACAGGCAGGTCTTATAAAACACTTGTCAACAATTGTCGAAAAACTGAATGGTGGTGAGCCAACATTGCTTTTTTGATCAATACACACATACAGAATAAATGACCCCTAGTCAATGCCTAGACTAAGGGGAAGAGCCGTGGCTCAGTGGTACAGCCCCTGCATGGCAGGCAGAAAGTCCCAGACACAACCCCTAATGGCATCTTCAGGTGGGGCTGAAAAAAATTCCAGTCTGAGATGCTGAAGAGCCACTGCCCGTCAGTGTTGACAATACTGACCTAGACAGACCAAGGGTCAGACTCGGCAGACAACAGCTTCCTATGATTCTATTGGACAACTTAACAGCTTTGCTCTGTCTCCCAACTGCCCTGGACTCTTGGTGGCCTCCACCCCCCTGGAAGTTAAGCTCTTTTCAAATCCCAGTAGTTCAGTAACTCCTTTCTTGGTTTACTGGGATGCTACCTAAACAGGGTTCCATAGACAAAACCTGCCACACCTGTTGGATGGTGGGAGGTGTCTACACACCACAAGGAGCAGTCATTCCTCTGTCAAGCTGCTTTCAACCCTCCAAGATCAAACCCCCAGGCTGCTCATGTCTCCAGCCTGGATCACCCAGCAGTCTCCCCATTGCGCCCAGGTGCGCCGCATTGACAGTCCCAAGTGTGCCTCACTACCTGCTTATCTTCTGTGTGCCACAGGAGCCTTTCTCTGTGGATGCTCAGGTAATCTGGATTCCTGTCGAACGAGCCAATCACACCGTAGGACCAGACGGGGCCTGTCCAATTCCACAAGACGATATCGTAGCCTGTCAGGGGATCCCCAGAGGCATCAAAATAAATCTGTCTGTGGTGCAGGCTGAAATTAACCCGTCTGACTTCTTTCAGGAGCTGCGGGGGAGAGAGAGAGAGAGAGAGAGAGAGAGAGAGAGAGAGAGAGAGAGTGGGAGGAGAGCTCAGCAAGGAAGGGCCTCCCCATCCTACTCACCTGAGGTGTGTGTTTTTTTAACCAGGGGGACGGTCATGGCCATGGCTCCCACCTGGCCAAAGACTCTTGCAAGGGGGCTGACAGTTCTCTCTGGGAGATGCCAAGCTCCTCCGCACAGAACAATGGTTCTTAAAGGAGGTACCTGGCAAGAAGGAACGACTGCTGAGCCAATTCAAGAAGTCTGTGGCACAGCTGTGTCGCAAGAGATTCCACCTTTTGGCTGGGGTGGTAGCTTGAAACAAAGGGATGGGCTTTATCTGTGATGATTTTAGAATATTTATACGCAGCTTTTGTCAATGAAAAATTTCCCAAAGCTAGTTGCACAGCAAGAGAGAAGACAGTTCCCGAAGAACTCCTCTTTTCTCTGTCTTTCCTCCTACTTGATTTTTAAAAATTCATTCCAACTTTGAGGTTAACTCTTATCTTAACTCTTTTTCTTCCTTCCCCCAGCTAGGACAATTCTTTCCCCCTCCGCTCCAACCACCACCACCCTTTTAGTCTCACAGGTTTTTTTAGACTGACAGCCCATGGTAAGGACCTGTGTTTTTCTATTTTTGTACAGTGCCTAGGACACACAACGATAATATTTAGGCTGAATACTTATCTTGAAACAGGTGGCTTTCAAACAAGGGATGATGAGAAACAAGGAATGATGATGCCCGCAGAGAGATACCCACCTGCCAGGGATAGACTGTGTCCTTGCGGCACACGCCCCTCTGGCATGCCAGCAAGTGATGTAGGCCGTGCGCCAAGGCGTACACAGCGGTGTAGACATTAAAACCTCCCTGCGTGTCGTATGGTGATGGCTCTTGCCTGTGCAGTGTATCTGGGCTATGCAGTTGAGAACAGAGCTGGCTGCATTTCTCCCTGCAGGGCTGACAGAAGCGGGTGGAGCTGCCCCCGTCGCGGAGGTGGGTGCTGGTGTTCTCCGAGTCGGCAAAAGCTGCTTTGAACGCTTTCATTCCTGGGAGCTGCGCCTGCTTGATCGACATGCCGATGATGGTGCCGATGGCACGGATGCCCGCGATTTGCCAGATTTCGGAGGACAAAGACCAATCCTCGGTGCCTAGCCACACCTTCCCGGTCACTTTCTGCCGGACAACCTCTGTGAAGAAGAGCAGGGCGCTGTGCTTGTTGGTGAAGACGATGACGGTGCTGGCGCTGGAGTCCTTCAGGGCCTGTACGGTCGGCACCGGCTGCAGGTTGCCCCCATCCTCGTACGCAGGGATGAGCCCCTGGTAAGCAAAGCACACGCCAGCCATGGTGGCCACTTCACGCAGCATCTGGAGGCCCTGGCGCCCGTAGGCGTTGTCGCTGCCCACTACTGCCACCCAGCTCCACTTGAAGACCTGCAGCAGTCTCACCAAAGCCTCCACCTGCATGCGGTCGCTGGGGATGGTGCGGAGAAAGGACGGATAGGTACGCTTGACACTGAGCAGCGGGCTGGAGGCTTCGTAGCTGACCTGGGAGAGAGCGGTCGACAGCGAGAGCCACAGTGAGGCAGGAGAGGGAGGAGAAAGTGATGGCAAAGGAGAGACTGGCAGGTAGCTGGAGGTGGTTTACTGCCAAGTAGCAAGGAAGACACATGGTGGGGGGCTAGGAGACAGCAGCCAGCAATGCTAATTTAAGCTCCTGCCTCCCACCCAGTGTTTGCCCTGCACCTCCTGGCATTTGAACTGCTGACACCTCCCCTTCCCCAGTGTGTGCCAGCTGCTGTCCCTTCTCCTCCTCTCATGCCAATAATTTGAAAAAGAGGGGAATGAAGCAGAAGAGGGAGGAGAGGAGAGACAGAGAGAGGAGAGGAGGGAGACACTCTAGCCCACCACTTCTCCACACTTCCACTTCTCCATTCTCCTCCTCCCTTTTCCAATCCAGTGAGCCAGAGGAGAAGGAGAGATGGAGGTAGGTGTCCCCTCATCAAACTGCTGCCTTAGGCAACTGCCTTAGTTGGCCTCATGGGACGGGCCAGACCTACTTCCATCATCAATGTCCATTTAAAGAAACATATTTAGCTGTTCATAATACATTAAAGGTAATCTCTTCCCTTGACAGCTATAACAACATACATTCTGCATTATGCTTAAAAACATAATCACACTTATTTAGCCCTGAGTGTATAAAGTGCTTGGCATGTGCTGTCTTGATGTTGTCATGACAACAACCCTGTAAGGTGAATAATATTCTCCCCATATTTCAGATAAGGAAGGTTGAGACCAAGAAGGAGGGGCCTGCCCTAAAGCCACCTAGTAAGAATTCATGGCAGCGGGAGATCTGAACTGGGGAAGTCCGGCTTTGCAGCTCCCTCTCTCAGCCTCTGTGCTGCACCATCTCATATAAACAGGAGCCCACAATATCCCAAACACCACAGCAGAACCTTCTGCACACATACACAAGTAACACACCCAAAACTGCTTATCTGCCTCATATGCCAAGCCGCAAAGCCTCAGGACTTTGGCTGTGCCAGCAGGACTGAACCCTGGAATGTGCTTTCAGTATCAGAGGACCATTCTGGAACAAGTCATGCAATAACAAGAGGGTGCCTATGAGCATGTACAGAGTATCTAACCACAGTTTAGCTCCACAAACTGGGTTTAGAGGGAAGGGTTACTGGAACAGAGGCTGCAAGATATCTTATCCTAACGAAGTTCCACCACACCCCTCCCCAAAGGGTCCAGCCCATCCATTCGACTGTCCTGGGGGTTACCTCTGGCACATTTAGGATGCTCAGCAGGCTGGCTGTCAACAGAGCATTCTCGCTGGTGTCGGGCCCAATCACAGCCACAGCCTTGGGCAGATAGAGTGTGTAGTTGGCGGCCACTGCCAAATGCCGAGAGCCAATGCAGCCATCACCGCCTTGAGAGAGGAGGCTCAGCGTGCCGTAGATGTTGGCTGCCGGCGAGCAGGTGTCGTAGATTTCGTAGCCCAACGTGATGTTGGGCAGGAGGCTGCTGGAGTTATTGATTTCTTCCACAGCAAACCGCATGGCCTGGATGAGGTAGTAGCTGTGGTTACTCTGGATGCAGGAGCTGCAGAAACGAGAAGAACTGCAGAGGGACTTGTAAGAAAGCGCTGTTGCAATGGGGAGATGTATTTGTGCAGCTTGTTCATCGCCTTTCCAGGTCATCCAAAGCAACATGCAAAATCCTTTAAAAAGGGTATCAAGGGTCAAAACTAATCAACCCACCAGCTAGAAACCCAGTGAATAGCCCAACTATGGCCTAAGCTAATATGATCCTCCCTGTGGAAGGTGTTGTACGTTTAGGAGTCATTTTGTATATAATAATCTTTGGACCCAATCCTGTTCAACTTTCCAGCGCTGATGCAGTGGCAGCCCCATGTAGAATGCACAGCGATAGTCTAATCTGGTTGTTGCCCAGGCACGGAGAACAGCAGCCAGGCTAACTCTGCCTAGGGGAGAAGATATGCCCACAAGTATTCCAGACTTGTACTGATTAGGGAAGTAACTTGTACACCAGAATAAAGCAGAGAATGGACCCCCTATCACCACCACCTCTACCCAGCCCTCCATTCTGCGGAACTGTTGGTCCTTCCGCTCGCTCACCTCTTGCAAATGTCAACCTCTGGCCTATATTTCCGCAGGGTGAGGTTGCTGCGGTGAATTCGAAATAGTCCTCCAATGGTATAGTCTCCATCCAGCCTCAGAGGCGAAGAAAACCCTGGGCTCTGCCCCTGGGAGGCGCAGCAACACAGAACCAGGAGCAGCAGGGACCAAGCAAGCTTCATCCCGAAGGTGTGCAGAGGTCTGGAGGAGGCACTCTGGCAGCAGTCGCAAGGAGGCTCCGCTTGTAGGGCGCGCTGTGGTCAGTGTCCCTGAGTCACCCAGGATCATTTACATACAGCTACCCACACCTGTAACGCCTTAGTGGCAACACACACAAAGTGGAAACAGGGTAGGATCACTTCCTGGAGCAAGGAAGTGTCGGGATGCAATACAAAATCCAAGCAAATTGTGGGGTTTAATTTTCCTATTGTGTTATGCCGGAGAGTCTAAGAAAAATGTGTTCCTGCTGTGCTTTCTATGGATTTGGGCAGGAAAATGTGTGTGTGTGTGTGTGTGTGTGTGTGTGTGTGTGTGTGTGTGTGTGAGAGAGAGAGAGAGAGAGAGAGAGAGAGAGAGAGAGAGAGAGAGGACAGCATCCTTGAGCAATATATGGAAATATATATAATATAGATAGCCTAGGCTTCTCAGGGCTACAACGTCCAAAATGAACATCTCCCCCCCCTCAGAGATATCATATAAATGATTCATTTTTGCTAAAGATGAAAACAAAACAATGGGGAGGAGCTGTGCTATGAAACTTCTTCATTTGCACTCTGATCCAACGCATGATCACAGAGAAGGAAGTCTCACTGTGTTCAATATGGGGTTCCTTCCAGCATGGATTCCATCTGGATCAGCCTGTCCATGAGGCCGACTGAGGCAGTTGCCTCAGGCAACAGATTGTCGGGGTGCACCCACCCACCTCTGTCTGCCCACTCACCAGCTGGTTTGGAAAGGTAAGAGGGGGGATGGAGCAGGAGCGTGGAGGAGAATTGTGGGCTACAGCATCGGAGGTGCTTCTTCAGCCCACCACTCTCCTCTCCTCCAAGCTCCCTCTTCCTCTCCATGCTCATCTTCCTTTTCCAGTCCAGAGGAGCAGTGGCTGGCACTTCACCTGGCATGGGGGGCTCATTTGGCTCATTGCCTCCGGTACCAGGAGGTCTTGGGCCAGTCCTGGTGGCAGCCAGAGTACTATTATTATCCGTCTATCCATTGTGGCTGATCCTTGTCTCCTTGCTTGGATCCTTTCCATGACTCTTTATCCAGGTCAAAATAAATGGTTAAATGAAAAAACAATTAAGCATCCAACCTGGAATTCTACAAAGTTATAATAATGCAACGCAGAGATTGCATTTTGCTTCCTAAGCTGCCCCTGATACTCCAAAGGAGCAAACCGGGACAAGAGGAACCGGCAGTGTGATTTGGCAGAGCACATCAGGAAGACGACATTATCCTAATTTGTCAGCTTGTCATTTAAATTTAGAATTTAAACTTCTATCTTTTTTCTGTTGTTGTTCCTCCCTAATTTGTCTGTGCTTTACTGTACTTTATATTTTAAAAGCCTATTTATTCCTATTGCGTCTTGATCTTCCTTGGGGAAAGAAGCGAGAGCTGCCCCGAGATCCATGGAGAACTGTAGCACTGCTACGATTGGAGAGCGGCCCCAGCTTCCACGTTGAAAAGATCCTAGAGAACCCGAATGATGACGCCCCGTGGAGAGTCTATGATGCGCAAGTCTGTGGAGAACCGGAAGTCCAATCCCCATGCCGCTCTAGCCTTCTCCCGTCTCTTTCTCAGTGCCCGTCTTCGACTTCCTCTCGCGGGAGGGATAACTTCTCGTGGGGTTTCTGCAAAGCCTTGCGAGATCCTGCGATTACTGTGGAGCCCATGAAGGCGAGCCGGTCCCTAATCCCGTTCCCCCGGCGACGGCGCGCCCGGGGGATGCGGCGCCCGGCCTTGCCACTCTCGCGCCCGCGCCGCGCGAAGGGAGGCCCCGGGAGTCCGAAGGGGCGGGAGCCGGACGCCTGGCGGGACTTCGCCGCCTCTTTCGTCGCCGCCGGGCTGGTGCCAGCCGCCGAGCAGGTGCCGGCCGCACCTGCCCAAGAGCCGCTGACGGCGGCCGAGGCCAAGGAAGGTGGCACTGTGCTACTTTTACCTCAGGGGCAGGTGAGCGGCGCATGGGCGTGGTTTTTCGCCTCAGCACGCCAGGCGGGGGCGTGGCTATGCAAATTAAGTGCGTGGTTTTTCGCCAACGCACAGAGCAGGCTCTTGCTGGGGCTAGCCATGCAAGCGAGGGGCAAGATCTTCACCTCAACACATTGGGCCGGGGCGTGCCCATGCAAATGAGAGGGTGTGGTCTCTGCGCTCTGCATCGTGGATTTGATTTAAGCTTATGAAATGATGCCTGGTGGATAGGCCTCCTCTCACGACACTAAAACTAGGGAGGGGTCATCCAGTGAAACTGATCGGCAGGAGATGGAGGACAGTCAAAAGGAAGGGCCTTTTCATGCAGGACCTAATTAATAGTGCAATCCTGTGCTGTCTACCTGGAAGTAAGCCCCATTGAATTCAGAGGAACTTACACTCAGGAAAATATATATAGGATTGCAGCCTGTATTCTAAAATTCACCACTGCAAGATGCGCTAACGGCCACCAGCTTGGATCACTTTAAAAAGGGGGTTAGACAAATCCCTGGGGGGCAAGAACAGAATGGCAAGGGGGAGACCAGCCTGGCCTTCTCCACTGGCCAGAGAAGGAACAGCTGCAGCCTAGGGACTCTCTTCCCCTTCCCGGCCAGAAATACCCGCTCTGTGCTCCAGTTGCCCAGAGACTGCTCCCATTTGCCAGGGAATTAAGGGCAAGCCAAATCCAGGCCCCCTGCTGTCACTCTTGCAGCTTTCTTCCATGCTCGCCCCTCATTTCCTGTCTCCTTCCGCAGACGCTGACATTCACTGGCAAATGTTCCTTGACGTGCCTGTATGGCTCTGTGCAGGTGTTTGGTTTCAGCATTGACCAAGATCAGCCCCCCTACAGCCTCTTTTCCCCGCACTCCCACTGTGCCCTCACCATTGAAGCAGTCTCCTACAAGGAGTCGGAAAAATCTAGGAAAGAGATGAGGGCAGAGGCGAAGTCCATCCTCAAGGCACACCTGGTACCACAAGGTAAATGCGATCAGTGGCTTCAGGAATGGCTGTCTCCTGAGGGAGGGTGCTGAGGGGTGGGGGACGGCTGGGTGTTGCGTTCTGTATGCACAGGCTAGACGGGTTGGATTGTGAAGCCTAATTGACTTCACAGGTGCTGTGAGGATCAAATAGGGGTGTGAGGGTGGGACTGTGTATACTGCCCAAAGCTCCCTGGAGGAAGTGTGCTAAACAATGTGGAAAGTTGGAGAGACTCCTGTGTGAGACCCAGCAGAGTTATGGCTAACTGAAGTTGCCCGTACTCGGGCCAGCGGCTGTAGATATCGTGGGCCAAGCCGGGATTGTGTATATGCACAAAATCCTTTTTACTGCATCCCTTTTTGATGCGACTTGTGGTTCTCAGGTGCACGGGGCAAACTGATGAAGAATTTTGTCCCCCAGTGTTCCATGGTCTTGTTGGAACACCTGGACACTCCAGTGACGTGGCTCATCCTCGGCCACTCCAATTTCTCCCACATTTTCAGAGCAAAGGTGAGTTCCGTCTTTCTCCCGCTTATTCATCCTCTGGTGACCTCGAGGCTGCAGAAGCTGATGTCGGATGCTCTTGACGTACCCTGAGGCTGAGTGTCGGCTGGGATGCCATTTTTCTGCAAACATTTCTGCTGCAAATTGCACATATTTCAGTTGAGTGAAGCTTGCATGCTCTCCTCACTCTTGTATGTTTTTCATTGAGGTTTGGTGCCCTTTGGTTTTGGTGCTCAAAACGTTGATGCCCCACCTTATGGTCCATAAGGCATTAGCAGCCTCAGAGTTGCAGCAGGCATTCCCTGGGAGTTGTCCCTTAAATTGCTTTGCTTCCCACCCCCCTCTTTTGCTGTGAAACCTCCTTCAGAGAAAAAATGTTTCTTCATCCCTAGAGACGAAAGGTTCCCTCTTTCACCCCAGAAGATGCAGCACTGGCTTCTACTGGCATTGGGAAACTGGAACCAGGGGCGGGCCTGCAGATGTCATGCAGCACGCTCTCAGCCATTGAAGAGCTCGTCCAGGCGTGCCAAGGTGAGTTGCTGGCAATTGCGCCAACTGTAGCCATTGCCCAAATCCAGCCGAACTCATTTTGTAAGGTTCTTGAAATGCGACTGATGTCATTAGGGCAGCATTCTGCCCGCAGCAAAGTCTCTTCGACCATCTGTTGTCTTTGGTTCCAAGCTGGGAGGGAGAGTCTTTGACTCAGCTTGTCTGCCATATTGAAGCCAGGATGGTGTAGTGGTTTGGGAGTCGGACTTAGACCTGGAAGATCCAGGTTCAAATCCCCACTCAGCCACGAAGCTTCCTGGGTGACCTTGGGCCAGTCACTATCTCTCAGCCCCACCTACCTCACAGGGATGTTGTGAGGACAAAAAGGAGGGAAGGAAATATGTACACCACTCTGAGCTCCTTGGAGGAAGGGTGGTATAAAAATGTGAAAAATAAATAAATAAATTGAAAGGGAAGCTGTAGTAGGAACTGCTGTCATGGCAGCTATGTAAATCATTATGGGGTGAGTGTGTGTGCGTGCTTACATACCCCAGACCAGGCATGCTTCCTGGAGAAGTATTGGGGAACCAGTCTCCTTAGGAATCTGTGCATTCCCTGAGGTCATCTGGGGAGGCACCTGTTTCAGATACCTTTGCCTCCTGTAGTCCAAGGATCTGCCAAGGATCAAACCTTTTCTGTAGTGGTGCCTTGGCTCTGACATGCCCGATGCAGCTGCTGCCAATTTGGATATTGGGCACCAGGGAAAAACAGTCTGATTTGTTGAGAACTGTGAACTCCACATCCACAGTCTTTGCCTGCTGTCTGCTTTGAGTCGTGAGCTAGTGTTCTCCTCCTGCTTCAAAGGTTTATGTTTGACTTCATAATTTTTGAAACGTTTTGTTTGTCCCAGTTGTGTTTAGGTGCCTTGAAATAACTAGGGCTGAGGTGGGGTAGAGCAGGGTTGCAGAGAACAAAACGCTCTGCAGGGATCATCTCACTCAGGGCCCCGTCTTTGTCTTTCAGAGGAAGAGGAAGGCCTCTGCCCCATCATCCTTGTTTGTGGCTCCAAAAGTGTTGGGAAGTCTACTTTTAACAGATACCTCATTAATCTGCTGCTGAATCGGTGAGTGTCTTTTCTCTGGCCTGTAGAGGTCAGCATGTCGAGCTAAACCAGCAAGGGCCTCTTCCCCTCATCTAGTCCCCTGGGACTAGGTGTCGCGGCTCCCTTTAGCTTCCTCTCCTGTCCAGCGTGGGCTCTCGACTCTGAGCTTTGTCCGTCCATCTTCTTTTGCATTCTCTTTGCATGGAGGAAAGGACCCCCTTGGCCAAAAACTCAGTACAAGGTGTTGGTTTGAACTCATTATGTTTTCCGTACTTAATTTAACTTGCTCTACTTGGATTCGTTGCCCTAATTCAGAGAATATTGCCAAAGCTCTTGAAACCTAAAAGGGTGAAGTTGGTGTAGTAATCCGTGAGTGCCACAGGTGGCAAACTGAAGTGCAGAACTGGGTATTTGCCCCATTGGGCACAGAACTGCAGTCTGTTCTGTTTTCTCAGGAAATGCCTTCCCCCCCCCCCCATTATATTGGGTCCAGATGGACTTTTCCTTGTGCAGAAAGTGCTTTTCCGCTCACAGAAATGCTGCCTTGTGTCTCGCTCTAAAGTGGTGCGTGAAACTAAGTCCAGACTCGCTCTTCTGCAGCCCTTTGCGGAAGCAGAATCGTGAAATGGCTCTAGGACCTAGTCAGGGCAATGCTGTGTGAACTCTTCTGCAAGCGTTTGTGGGAACGGCCCTTGTAGCATTTTTGCCTTCACTCATGTTCCTTGGGAGCCAACCTTTTTGCCTGCACTTTCCTTTGTCAGTAACAGCTCCGGTGGCGTTCCTACACCCTACGTGAGGGCTGCTGACGCGACACCCTCACGTGACTCCACAAGCCCTGCCCCCTGGGGGGGGGTTGACATCATTTTCATGTGTTGCCACCGAAATTCGTCAACTCGAAAACACCAGCCCCACCCTTCCGTGCTTTTTTGGCCACTTTTGGGCCGTATAGAGCCCGGGCTGGTGGGCCAATCTTGCGCCCAAAGTCGCGGCTGTCCCCGGCTGAAGAAGACGACAAGTGGCGGAGGGGGCGACGGATCCAGAGGCATGTACACCCTCCCACCACTTGGCCCCCCATCGCCTTGGGGCCCCCTCCCCCCCAACGACTCCTCCAAACAGCTCCAGGTGTGCAATGCCTGCTCTCAGCTAGGGGAGCAAGGATTGAAGACTGGGCTTAGGGTCTCTGTTTCTTGCTCAAGAGCTGCTGCTGGCCTTGACTTCAGGAAACCAAACTCTGCTCTAGGTTTGTTCTGGTTTTTCTTTTGATCCTGGTCTTGCTGGTCCTTTTTAAAAATTTTCTGTTCTTTGTGTCTTTCCCTTGTAGCCTTCCCTGCATTGAATTCTTGGAATGTGATCTGGGGCAGCCAGAGTTCACACCCCCCGGCTGCGTTTCCCTCATTAATGTGACGGAGCCCCTTCTGGGTATGTGCTTTGAACTTGCTTGCAGGAGTGTGTGAAATGTTCAGTCCCCTTGTTCTGAGTGAGTAGAGCTCCTCTTGGAGCTCCAGCCAAAAGGGATCAAAAGAAAATGAACGACTTGCCGCTACAGGTTGAGTCCATGGAGAAAAGCCAGTTGTGGGTGGGGTGGCAAAGGGCTCTTTCCTATTTGCTCTGTGTTTTAACGTGACACTTGAATACCTGCAATTCCACCTGGCACCTTTTTTGTGTGTGTGTGGCTTTTCTAGGTCCACCATTCACTCACCAGCGTACGCCACGCAAAATGGCTTACTTTGGGGAAACCAACTGTGAACAGGATACCGAGAGATACGTCGACACAGTGAAATACGTGTTCAGTGCCTACGAGAGAGACGCCCCCCTGGTGATCAACACAATGGGATGGGTGAGAGGTACAATGCCTGTAGCCTCGTCCTGGGGATGTGCATGTGAAGTACACTCCCCCTGTCATTAGAGGGGAAAAGAGATTTGTCCAATGCCTCACCTGGCCGTGAAGGAGGTAACTCTGGGGCCAAGCCTCAGATGATACCATTGGTCTGGAGGCTAGGGGTATGGAGCCGAGTCTGTGCCTTTCAGACAGGTCAGTGAGGAGCTCCTGGTCAGTCAGTGGCCTGATGACACACAAAGTGTTCGTACTGTCACTGGGGAGAAACAAATCTTTTGAAGTATAGCCTTATTTTTATTTGAGGGTGCTGTGTAGTGGACTTCTCAGATGTCCACACAGCCCCAGTTCCTGCCCTCTTCCAACACACTTCTGTTTCCTGCGATCAAAGGTGCCGGGGCGCTCCTCCTGATTGACCTCATCCGCCTGCTGTCTCCCAGCCACGTCGTCCAGATCAGCACAGAGGAATTTAAGGAAATGCCTCGGCTTTCCCCAGAATACATCCGTTGCACCGCCGGCCTCCACACCAGAGCCAAAGGACCCCTCAAAAGCAAGACTCTGGGGAATGATGTGCAGGACACGGAGTGGTGCGGGGGCCAGGGAGGCTTCCTCCCTCCTCATTCGGGGCATCGGCTCCTGTGTGTTCAGCCAGAGTTCCCAGGAGCTGGAGTTGCAGGCGATGGGTGAGTACCAAGTTGTGAAGCTGAAGGGGGCGGGAACAGAGGAAAGAGGCTATTTGTGTCTCCTTAAAAGCAAAAGCTTCTCTTCGACTGTCTCAGTTCTGCCTTGCACCTCCATTATTCCCTCTTTCGTCTCCACTATTCAGCAGGCACCCTTGACCCACACACCCCTCTTCATTTCTTCTTGTCTGTTTTGTGTAAGTTGCAACAATGTCCCTTGTCCAAGGGCTGTCCAATTTGTGGTCTTCAACATGCCTAGTGAAGTGTTGGCTCGTGTTAAGAACCAGCTTTCGTCTGCTCTATGCCATTCTGCTCCCAGTCTCCTTCATCATTTCCCAGGATCTCCCCAGTGTACCCAGGCTTTGGAACTCTTTTTCTTGGGGTGCTCGCTTGGCCCTCTCACTCCTGGCCTTTCTGCTGTATGTTGAGATCATTTTTCTTGGGACTTTTGGGGTGGGATGTAGAGAATCTGGTAGAAGCAGCTGTGTTCCTGCTGGAGTTTGGGGATTTGTCTCTGCTGCTTTTAGTTCTGATATGTATTGCTATACTTGTCTGGCTGCTTTGAGTGTTGCTGAAACAGGCAAGGTGTGTTGGAAAAAATAAGTAAATGAATTTTAAATAGTGTGGAGTCTGACTGGTGATTAAAGGAGACTGGTGATTAAAGGAGGGGCCTCTTTGAGGAATGGAGGGTGAACCCCCCCCCATTCACAGTGATGGTGGGGCTACCAACAGTTACTGATTCCCAGCACATAATGCTTGATAATAGCTAAACTTATTGCAAGAGAGAGATTCTGCAATGTGACTTTAATACTTAGAATATTCTTTGATTTATTCCCATCAAGATATATGGTATTTTGCAAGCCCCATAGCACAAGCGGAAAGCAAAAATCAAAACTGCCCATCAGTGTCCCAAAGTGCTGTGATACAAGATGGAGACCCTGTGCAGAATCGGGATGATGATGAGCTGGACCTCAAAAAGAAGTTCACAAAAGCTTCTGGCACACAAAATATTTTAGTAGCCCTGTGTTAGTCATTCGTGGCATGTGGGTAGCCTGAACGGGGAGGGGGAAAAGCACCTGACTACAGTTTCTGGTGAGCTTTGCTTGCTGTAGGAGCCCAGGCAACAGTGTATTGGCAAGTCTGGAGTAATGGGGCAAACTGCAGCTTGCCGTTAAAATGGGGAGAGGCCTTCTGAGACTTGGTGATTGTGTGCGTCTCTAAAGTCTGCCCACAGCTTAGCCCTGCAGTGCTCACCCCAGTCAATCTGATGTGTTCTTGTGCTGCTCCTCCAGGCGGACCCATAGCAGCGTCCTACGGGACATGGCCATCTTGGGGTACCTGGGCCAGTTGCAGCCCCCAGATGTGGAATCGGTGCTCCCTTTGCACAGCCTAGTGCCTTATCAGGTAAATGGAGTAGTGGCTTCTCCCAGACATCGCTTTTGGGGTTGGGCTGTAGTAACAAGGGCATCTTTGATCCATCAGGGTGCAGAGTTATCCTCCAGTTTTCCTGAACAGAGAACTCCAGGTTTTTCAAACTGAGTCAGGCTGTTAATCTGTCCAGCCCTCTGTTGTCCAACTGGCAGTGACTCTCCAGGGGCCTCTCCAGCTACCCCAGATCCTTTGAACTTTTAAAATGGGAGGTGCCCCAGGATTGAACCAGGCACCATCTATATTCAGAGTGCGAGCTCCACTACCAACCATTGCTTGCCCTTTGCCTCGGACAGCCTTTCAAACCCCAGTGTTTGGCAGCCAGAGGTATTCTGCCTGTAAAGTAGAGATTCCATTCTTGTCTGTTGGGCCAAATGGACATCAATAGGATCTGAGTGTCTGCAGCTGTGATGAACTTACAGTGGAGTTTATGCTCTTACCTGCCTTGTTTCCTAGGTGCCCTTCAATGCTGTAGCCCTCAAGGTTATCCATGCAGATGTCGCTCCTGCCCACATCTTGTATTCGGTCAATGCCAGCTGGGTTGGCCTATGCCGGATACCGGATGAGGTCCAGTGTAAAGTCAACAGGCCAGTCTTACTAACACAGACTCCAGTCTGCGATTGCCTGGGCTTTGGTGAGTAGGCTGTGGGTCTAGTGCAACCTTATGGCTTTGTTCTGACTTTGTTCTAAATCCTGGCGCATGGCCGCTGTCCTTTTTGGTTGGGAAAAGTTCAGAATTAAACGTATATACCAGTATATGGGTTACAAGTTACACATTTTGAATGGTGTAGCAGCCAACCGGAGCTGGTTCTCATATGGACATAAGAAAAGCCCTGTTGGATCAGGCACAGCATCATTATGTCCAGGAGCCTGCTTTTCAAGAGGCCCACCAGCTGTTCTGGAAAGCCCACAAGCAGGAAAGAGAGGCATCCTTCTCTCCTGCAGCTGCGATTATTACTATTGCTAAGAATACTTATCTACCGCTTTTCAGCAAAAAGTAGTTGACAAAGTGGTTTACATAGCTAAACAAATACAGTGGACCCCCCTGCTATCTGCAGATCCCACATCTGTGGATTTGTCTCCACATGGATACGGGGGTCCACTGTAAAACAAAGGGGGGGGGAGGTATAAAATGGTTTGCCTACCTTTTTTAGAGGCAAACCGCTTTGTGTTCTTCCTTTTACCAATTTAACACACACACCACGCGAATACTAAGGACCAACTGTAAATGGTTTCCTGTCCTTGAAGGGCTCGCATTCTAAAAACGATGCAGAAGAGACACCCGTAGCAGCCACTGGAAAGGACACCATGCTGGGGTGAAGAGAGACAGTCGGTCTCCCCTGTTAACTATAAGAGGACACCACTTTAGAAGGGGCCTCTTTGTCCAGTGAGCAGAGACGGGCTGCTGCTGAGCTAGGCAGTTGTTAGACTCTCTCTCCTTCCTCACTCCACGATGGGAGCGGGGGGGGGGGGGGAGCATGTCATACCATGCAAATTGTCCTGGCCAGTTTGATGGGCTGCTGTTCTCGACTCCTCCAGTCTTTCTGATATTGCTCTGTATCCGAAGACAGATTATTTTCATGTGTCCCCTTTTTTGCAGGCATTGTTCGAGGGGTGGACATGGAGAAGAAGCTTTACTACATTCTAACCCCTGTAGCTCCAGAGAACCTGCGACGAGTAAATTGCTTACTGATTGGAAACATTCCCATCCCGAATTGCGTCTTCCTGAACCAAGTAAGGATAATTTGGATGAGCTGGATGGTATCCTCAGGGCTGTTGTTGACTTGGCCTCTTTGATTTCAGAGAGCCTGAGCTGCTAAAAGGGGCTGGGAAAGAAGCTGTGTATCGGATAGACTCCAGTCCTTGATTGCCCATTGTGAGCTTCTGAATGCCACCTAGTTGATGCCCATCAACCAAGCAGCTCACAACCTTTCAGTGGAATTTCAGGGGTCTGCTGATGTTTACGCAGCATATCTGTGTGAGAAAACATAGGGATGTTTAGGGTGTAAAATGGGTATAATTCCATGTGAGCCACCTCGAGCTCTTTGCACAGGGGCAAGTGTTTCAAATGTGGAGCTCTGTGTGTGATTCTGTGGGAGCAGAATGGGGAGTCTGCTTTCATGTTCTAAAAAACACTTGAGTTTCTAGTCCTTAAGTCTGCAAAGAGAGGTTCAGCAATACCTGTTGAAATCTAGATGGTGAACTGAGATTTTCACATGGATCCAGGGATGGAGGCTTTGGTGCTGCATGTGCCTCTGTGCCCTTCTGTGACTTGAAAAACCATGCACGCCTAATGCATAGATTTTAAGTCTGCATAACTAATAGATTGCCGGCTCACGTCCAGGCTCCATCCCAGTGTTTGGTTTTGACTTTTAAAGCCCTTACTGACTTGGGGACTGTCAGTTGGCTGGGGCTCTGGTCCATGCTTGGGGGGGGGGGGGAGAGATATGAAATGGGGCCTTATCAGTTGTGACCCCAGGTTGTGGAACTCCCTCCAGGGTTTGTTGGCCCCCTCACTATTGTCGTTTGGCACCTGACCGAGGCTTTACTCTTTTGCCAGGCGTTCGGTGTCAACTGTTCTCCCCTCGGAGGAGACGATGAAGTGTTCCCTTGGCTCTTTGCTTTGCTTTGTGTTTTTATTATGTGAGCTGCCTTGGGGAGCCCCTTAGGGGACTGAAAAGTGGGGTGTAAATCTCTGCGTAATAACTGAGCCATAATCTTTTGTCTTGCACTTTCTGAGTGAGTGTGCAAAGTGCTTTTCACGTGTTTTCTTGATGTCGTCCTTGCACAGCACCCTGTAAGGCAGGTAAGTATTAGTATTAGAGATGGGGAAGACAGCCTGAGAGGGGAGTGGGATTTGCCTAAGGCTGCTTAATGAGTGTCGTGGCAGAGGTGGGACTTGGACCGGGGAATCCCCGATTGGTGGCTCAGTCTCTTACCGACATGCTACGCCACCCATAACTTCAGGTAGTCATATTCACTCTTCCCTTCATCAGCCTGCTGCTTAGACTTTAACCTTTTTTCTGAGAGGTCAGCCTGCATGCCTGATGATGAGCTTGGTTTTAAAAAAACTCTTAACGTGTCTCTGGGTGGCATTTGCCTTGTGTACGTGGAAGAAGCAAAGTCCCTTAACGCTGCCTCTTTGTTTTTCCAGCCGGGGATTGAAGGGGAGATGCCGTATGTCACATCGGAGTATAACTATGACATTTCGGGTGCTGGGAAACTGAAACTGAAAAAGCATCTCAAGAGGAGAGAACATAATCGGCCATGAGCTCCTTCTTGCAGACCTCCTCTTCAGGGGCTAGTTTAGCCCAGAGAACTTGGCATGTTCTTGGGAGAGCTGCCACTGCAGAGCGATTGTGTGTTTTGCGACCGATGATGTTGTGCTGACTTGCCCCCATGTCTGTCTTTTTTTATATATATTTTTTGTGTGTGTTTTTATGCCTTTCAAATTAAAACTTGGTACTGGATTCTTTTGAGGCTTTTGGTGCAAGACTTGCTGAAAATAGCGAGCCCTCTTAGCATGGTGAAAATGAGCTTCCTCATCACCCTTGGTGTCCTCTGTGTGCAGCACTCCGCCCTTTTGAGTTCGCAAAAGTGTTATATTGCCCGTTCTTCACTTTTTGCTAAATCTAGTTTAGGTGGGGTGGGGGGAGAGGAAGGGAGAGAGAGAGAAACGTCTGATTTAACGTGTGCACACACAGGTTTGTGGTTCTTGCAACTCCTGCCTGCAGGGGGAGCAAGATCCCTGCAGAGGTGCCATGAGGCTGCCTGAGTGACCCTCTTCTGTAGACTAAAGCAGCTAAGAGCTGTTTGAAAATGAGCACGGTGTGAAGGGGGCTTTTGGCTTCCTGAAGACTTGCGCTGGGGGTGGGGTGGGGAGGCTGTAGCTGTGGCCGAGCCTCTGCTTTGCATGTCGAAGGTCCCAGGTTCCCTGTCTGGCTGCAGCTCCAGAGAGAGCTGAGAAAAGACCCTTTTCATTGGAAATGCTGGAGCGCCACAGCTGCCAGTCAGTGACCTGCGGGGGGGGGGGGGGGGAGATTGAGGGCCTGACTGTGCCGTAGCTGCTTTGCTGGTGTCTGTCTTTTGAATTACTCTTCCCTGAAGAAGTCTACAGTGAGCAAAGATTGTTTTTAATGAAAATAATCTTGGGGGCCTGGCTTAAGGTCCTTAGAACCCAAAGTTGTGCTGCAGAGACTGGGTCGGGTCCCCACCAGTCTCTCCATCCTTTGCCCGTCTGACTGCTTTTCTTTTGAGGACGTAACAATTCCAGCCTCATTTCAGCCCTCGGTAGGAAGCTTGACTGTCCGGGCTGCCTCACACGCTACCCAAATCCTCTCAACCTCGTGGATTTAGCATGGCTGGTCGCCAATAGTGGGGATTGACTTCCAGCTCCCTGACTCAGCTGGACTTAAAGCCCTGTGACTCTTGATTTGCAGCATTCAAATCCTGGATCCTAGCTACCAAGTGTACGTGTGAGTACACTGGCATGCAGCTGGAGGGAAGCCGCATGATGTACCTCCATGAGACGATGGGTGTCCCGTTAGTCCGTCCTGGGGAATGTGTGGGCAGCTTGCAACATGCTTCGCTTTGGAGCAGGACATTAGTTCACTTGTACGTTAGGCTCAAAAGTGTCACCAGTATTTTTCTGCTTGTTGCTGTTCCAAATTTGGGAATAAACCGGTCATTAATCTTCCAGAATAAGTTGCTTTAAATGGCAGGCTTCACTTCTGGGTCACCTCATTTCTCTAGGTGCACACCTTGAGGTGTCAGTGCATCAAAACACACAGCTCATTGCATTTTATCCCAGCGGTTCTCCAAGGAGCAAAGGGTGGCGTACATAGTTGTAAGGATTAGGGGCAGCAGGGGACGACAATGGGCCTATGAGGTATGTTAAATGGGTAGTGGCTGGCCCAGGGTGGCCTCATGAATTGAATGGGGTCTTGAACCCGGGTCTCCTGGTTTTAGTTTAATGCTGTATCTGCTGCACCACACTGCTCTTCAGTTTGCAAATGCAATTCACCATATGGATCATACAACTCCCAGAATAGCACTTGTGCAGTCTATTTTTCTGAGCGCGCAAAGGGCTAAGTATCTTGGGGCAGTCTCCACAACAGCCCTGTAAGGTGGGGGTGGATCTGCTATTCGTGGATTCACTTATCCGTGGATTGCAGGCCCTCCCCACAGCCATTATCTTATTGATGCGCAAACACACCAGTGGCTCGGAACGGGCCAGTGCAGGTTTTCAGTAGAGTCGGCAGCCTCAGTGCTACAAAGGCTCCGACATTAACAGGACGTTCCTGTTAACATTGGAGCCTCTCTAGCACTGAGGCTGCCGGCTCTACCGAAGTCCCGCACTGGCCTGTTTCGAGGCATTGGGGATGTTTGAGCATCAATAAGGTAATGGCCATGGGGGGGTCCATGGAAGATAGCGTTCGCCCCCATCAGCAGGTTCTCCATATCCGCAGGGGGAGGAACCTATCCCCCGCTGATAACAGGGCCCTACTATAGTTGCAACTGGGGGAGACTGAGGCTGAAAGGGAGTGACTTTGGGGGAGACAGGCTAAAAGGGATTGGCTTGTCGAAGACCACCAACTGGTTTTGTGGCAGAGGTGAGATTCAACTGGAGAAGTTCCTGCTGCAGCACTCGCTGTGTATCCTGCAGGTACGGTTTTCTGTTGGAGAAGCTGCATTGCATGAAAGAGCCTCAGGACCCTTTGGCACAGAGAACGTAGCCTCCAGGCTTTGCAGAACTCTTTTTCTGAAGCTTAGGTTTACAAATGGCCACCTCAAAGCAGCTCTGTAATCCAAAAAGGCCTCAAACGCTCTTATATACTTGCTTGAAAAACCACTCTCCCCCCCCGCCACTAAATGTTTCCTGACAGAGGAGAACAAGCTAGTGCAAAACACTTGAGTTGAACAAGGGTGTTGGGGGGGGGGGGGAGACCTGGTGGCAGCAGGACTCTCGCACTGGCCGGGCCTGTAGACGCCGTGCTTTCTGTCGCCATGGAAAGAGTTAAAACTTTAGCTTAATCTGTTCTTAATTCTCCCCATATGGCTGAGTCTGGCAGTGCAGGAAAAGCTTTGGCTGACAATCCACCCTGAACAGTGGCTAAAACAAATATGGAGGCCATCTGTGCACCGAGGGGAGAAAAATTGCATGTGAAATGTCAATCTGAGGAAGCCTAAGCGGTGTGTGCGTGTGAGGGTCTTTCCTCCCAAATATATATATATATATATAATCTGAGACTTAGTAACCCCAAACAGGCATGTGGGGATCACTAGAGAGTAAAAACAGACATCTGTGCCTGCAGATTGTGGATGCTGAACAAGCCTTGAATCTTAGATGGGTGGGGGGAGAGGAATGGCACAAGGGGTGCAGTGATGCTTTCCTAGTTGGTTTGGAGTAGCTGGTTGCTGTGGCAACCAAACCTGCTGCCTCCATGATGCTCAGTGGCCTGTGACTTCAGTTTTTCTAAGGGACTCTGCTTCACTGCCTGATGTTCTGTCTGTGCAAGGCTGGGTGTGGGTGACTGTTTTATCAGGGAAGTCTAGCGAGCTGGCTTGGAACGGGATCGTGGCTGCTCCAGATGCCTTCACCTGGCCAACAGGGAAGCCGGAGAGATGGCTGAGTGGCTGAGTTCGTCTGGGGGGAAGCGGGTGGCTGCTTGCCAGGAAAGGGGAAGGCCCAGACTGGAGAGCTGGAGCTAAAGGAGAAGCAGGACTCCAGAATGGGAAGGCACATGAAACGAGCGACCCCGCAAAGCTGGTGCTAAAATATACAACGCCCAGGGGAGGCTCGTAGCTGGAAGGAAATGAATTGGAGGAGGCCAAGCGAGCTCTTTCTTCGTCTGAGTGGAAGAACCTGAACGGGGCCGGTGGCTTGTCGAGCTGGATCCGGAGCGGCGGTGCAGACTCCCAACAGGGAGCTGGGTTGCCAGCGGCTGCTTGCCCTGGGCCTCCATCTGCTCGGATCTCTCCCCCTCCCATTCCTTGATGGTCCCATAACCTCCCCCAGTTAACTGGACAGCTGTTTCACCCCTTTCCCTCCCTGCAGGGACTTCAGCTCTCCAACCTGCAAGGATATGAACTCGGTCCTAACCAAGTATGGGTCCCCCCCTCGCAACTGGCTCAACCTGCGCTTGGGAACAAGTAAGTGAAAACTTCTGGGCAGTCGTGAAGTGGGGCTGGTGTGGCGGTGGTGGAACAGACGATACTGGGCAGTTAGCACAGGTTGCTTATGGGCTGAGTCTCGGGAATATTCAGTGTCTCGAATAGAGCCTCCCTGTTCAGAGGCAGTATTCTGTTGGGTACCAATTTTTGCAGAGCAGCTGGAAGGAGGTCTATACTGTATGCTCAACATTCACACAAGGCACAAATGAGGGTCTTTTTGGTGTCATGGGTGAAACGCATCTGCAGATCAGACATCTGTGGCTGTGCTAGGCAGGCACCTTCCGGAGCCTTTGCCGACCGGTGTGATGAGCTGAAATTGCCACGGTACTTTGGAGAGAACTGTGGTGAACAGGCCTGATCTCTCTAACTGGAAGGGGGCCCTTCCAAGAATTTTCCCTCTAGCTGCTGTCTGCCTGCTCTATCGTGCCATATCCTGGGGGCGTAACGCTGCCCTGGCCCATTGTCACTCATGCCCATCCTTTCTCGGGCCTTGGGGCCAGGGGAAAAGGAAAACCCTGTGTATTTAGGCATTCCTTCCCCCATGAGATTTAACTTGGTGTCTGTGTTTTCTGACTCTAAATCTACACGGGTTAACCCCACTGTCGGGTTAAAAGAATTGCTCTCTACTGGTTTTGCTTATTTGATGCCATCGGTGTGCCTGGTGCTTTAGGGAGGGGGCTGTGGCTCAGTGGGTAGAGCTCCCATTTTGCATCCAGAGGATCTGGGCCACCTCTCCAATTAGGGCTGAGGAAGACCTGGACAACCGCTGTCAGTGTCAACAGAACCGAGCTCAGTCGACTGCCAGTCCAGCTCGGTACAAAGCATCTGTGTGTGGCAGAGAGGTGGCATCCTGCAGGTGTTCAACTTTGTTTCCTGCATGCACTCTAGTGCCAGAGGGGCTCAGTGCCACTTTAGCCGTGTGTGTGTGTGTGTGTGTGTCCTGCCAAAGCTGCACCTGAAATGTGTTGCCACTTGGTGCTGCAGCTATTGTGGGAGGAAGAGGTGTGTTTGTGAAGTGGCCTGAGTTCTTGATTCTAGGGCCCTCCCCATCCCTGTTTTTTGTTGTTGTTGTCTATGTTGGGATGGATCTAGTGGTGCCACTTGACTTGAATGAATGGTGAGATGCCTGGGATCTGCCCTCCCCAGCTTTTAGGATTTAGTGCTGCATGGCTTTTCTCATGCCACCCCTTCACCCCCTTGTTGCCCTCGGAAGCCCTGGGCACTGCACTTTCTCATTGCCTGGGCGGGTAGGGCTAAGCAACTGCTGGGGCTCCTAGCTTGGTCCCCAGTGCCTTCCCCTCTTGCCTCTAGCATATCCCCAGGTCCCAAAGACCGCCCCTCTTTATCTTGGCTGCTTTATTCCACGCAAGCGGGCAAAGGACACATCCCCAGCGTGAACAGAAGCAGAGGCTTTGGCCAACCTTTCCTCAGAGGCACCCCAGCTTCTGACTCGTGCGCATCCAAGCTGTGGCATATGTCCTGCGCGTATCTGTGTACGTTGAGGTGTTTCCAGCACTAGGGGCTGCCAAGAGAGGCTTTGGGAGAGCCTTTTGCCCTTCTTGTGCCCTGTGGCTGCTCCCTTGCGTCTTGTGCACGTGCCGAGAGACAGGGAAATGGGAGTGAGTAGCTGAAGGAGTGTGCTCTCTGTCCAAGTCTTGCTTGCTGCTCATGCCAGAGAAGAATGGGCTAAAGAGCCCTTTGTCATTTAAGCTGAGGCATGGGCAAAATGGCCAGGATGTGTCAGGGGCAAAGGGCTCTCCCCAAGCTTCTCTTCCTGTTCAGACTGTAGGAGAGGCTGTACAAGAGCTCTTGGCCTGCCCCTTGTCTCCTGCAGGCAAATGGCGAGCGAGCCAGTCCCTTCTGCCCTTACTCGGTTCAAAACATAGTTGCTCAGCAGGACTCGAGGCCTTCCTGAAGTTCCCCTTGGCCCCAAGGAAAGGATATAACTGCCCTCTCTTGCGTTCGGGGGGGGGGGTCTCCCTTACCTCCCTAAATTGTGATGCTGGAGAAAATGGAAATGAGTGAAATCGCACCCATGCCCTGCGAGCAAATGCACCCTTCTGTGATGCATGCAAGGAAATCTGTGGCTTGCAATATTTTAGCCAGGCTTGGCCGGAAGCAGGAGAGGCCTGGCTCTCAGTGATCCTGGCTACCTCTTTGGCAAATGCTACAGAAAAAGCAATAAATCATTCTGAGCACGTGCGTGTTTGGTGGGATTTTTTTCCTTGGAAAAAAAGCAGACAGGGGAGATGCTGATAAATTCTCCAGCTGGAAAACGTTCTTGCCCTGCCGGCTTGGCCTCCCGAGTCTTCTCTCTCCCCCCCCCCCATTATAGGGAGTTACAGCTGGTTTTCGTGCCTCTCTGGAATGAAATGAAATAACCCTTCAGTGTTGTTTGTCTGAGCTATTTTCATCTGTTCCCGCCCTCCTTTCGCTCGGGCCCAAAACTGTCTGGGGCTTGAGGCAAAAAGTCCAAAGAGCACCCAGATCTCCAGCTAGTCTACATGGGGCACGATCCACCATGAAGTTGGCTCGGGCAGGTGTGTCTGTGTCTTCCCTCCTGCTTCCTGGAACGTGGAGAGGGATGGGCTAGACTAGAGTGTCTCCATAGGAGATGCTCTCACTTCCCCCCCCCCCACACACACACTTTCCACGTCTCTCCCCTTCCACTTCAGCACCTTGAGGTGCTTGCCTGGTAGTAAGGCATCTCTAGTTAGAGGCTGCTTTGTCAAGGGTGAGAATATTTCAGTCTTTGCACTCCTAACTGTGGCTGCTTCTCAGAAGATTTGGGGGAGGCTGTAATATGAGGACGGGGCTTGCTTGTAAGGTATGTGGGGGTCGTCTTCTACCAGAGTGGCACTCTCAGTACATTCCGCCCCGAGGAGGCTCTTGTACCTGCCCTAAAGTCAGGATGGCAGCCGGTCAGCTAGCCTAGGATGCCAAATGTGGGGAACAAGCGCATCAGCATTTGGATGTAAGGCATGAAGTGGAGGACTAAGAGCCAGAGGTCCATCTAGTTCAGCATGAAGATGGCACATGCACATGTAGCATCTGTCTCCAGCTACCGGCATTCACAGTTTTGCTGCCTCAGAATGTGGAGGCTGTTTCACAACCGTAGCTAAGTTGAGTTGGAGTCCGTTTGCCACGTATCCGGGCAGCAAATCCATTGTGGTTTGTGCGACGGAAAAGCTTCCTTTACTCTGCCCTGACCCTCCAGCCAAGCCATTTAATTGGGTGACTCCCTCTGGCACGACACTCGTGCTCAGGAGAGACGAGCCGCTCTCCCTGCATCATTTGTGACTTTGAGAACCCATTTGGGTGGAATTCTGCTCCCAGCTTGAGCTTGGAAAGGTTTTTTGGGCGTTGGTTGCCGTTTATGACTTGGCTCTCTTGCACGAGCCACCTACAACACTTTGTGTGAGTGTGTGAGAGAGACGCTGTGGACTGGATTGCTCAGGCTTACAGCCGGCTCACCTGCATAGTGGAAGCAATTGTTGGAGGCCACTTTGTTGCAGGGCTGCCAGTGCAGTCTCGGGATCCTTTGTGTTGCAGTAAATTCTGGGGTGCCACTCTTTGTCCCAAATGAGGCAAGGATGATGCACTCCAGCATCCTCTGTACCACTGCCAAGGAACTAGAGTCATCCCTCAGGACAGCAGCATCTGTGGGTCTGGCCCTGCATAGATTGATCTGGGGATTGGCCCTGCCTTTGACTTGAACTGGGAGGTGTGGGGCTTCGCTGGTCTCCTGGCCTCTCTTCAGGTTCCTCCGCCCTGGGAACGATCCCAGCCTCCACCACTGGCCTGTCGAATCGCCCGGGTTTCGTGCCAACAGCTTTCTCTGTTGTTTTTTCCAATCCTCCCTCGCCGCTTGATGCAAAGCGCCACTGCCTCGTCAGAGTTTCCGTCTGTCCAGGCTGAGGTGTCGTAAAACGGCAGTGGCTGCAGCCAGGGCTCTGGTTCCAGGCGAGCGTCTGGTGTTCTCGGCTGCCAAGCAGTTTGCCTTCCAGAAACCGGGGCGGGGGAGGCAGAGGCCAGGATGGAGTTGCTGCTCTGCATGGAGGAAGGCGAGCGGAGTTCAATTGACCGACGGGGAGGCGGCGCCCTGCAGCGTCCAACTGGATGTGGGCTGTAACCATGCCAAGGAGGGGGGATTGGGCCAGACGGACTGTGGAGGAGCGAGGCTTGCCTGGCTGGAGACCTGGTGAATGTTTGGCTGGGGGAGGAAGGGAAAGGCCAGGGTATTTGAGGATGGACAACCAAAGACCTTCAGGGTCTGAGGCTGGGATCCAGCCTTGGGAGCCACTGTGGATCGAGTGCGCTCTGACAGCCAACCCAGGGATTGAACCACGCCTAGATCCAAGGCCTGGTTCAGTGAGGAATGGGACCCTCCGCCCTTGTAGCGAGCCCCCCTATATGTAGGTACGATGGTGCCGGCTCGTCTTGGTCAGCTTGGACAGCCCCTCCATTGTGGCGCCTGTCACCTGCGCACCCCACAAGATGTGTATTGACAGAGGCAGTGTGACCAGCCGGCACTGGATCCTGGCAGAACAGTGGGCTGGGAGGGTAACGTGGGCACCTCATTGGCACATATGCTTGCATCTCTTCATTGGTGAAGTCTGTCCACGTGGCATCGCTTTGATGTGGTCCAGGGGGTTGGGTTGGAGTTGCCCACCATTGGGAGTAGTCAGCAGGAGAGGTCAGACCTCGATTCCCTTTAACCCTGTAATGGCTTGAGATGGCCCGTGTGTCTTTGTTCCACCATTTGTGGAATTAAACTCTGATATGGGGCGTGTTGCAGGTAGGAAGCAAACCCCCACATTTTGGGGGCCTCTGTGACTCTGCTTAGCAACGACCTTTCATTTTGGCTGAGTGAATAAAAACGTTAAACTCAACACAGGTTTTGAGGTTGAGCAAAAAAGCCGTTTGAGGGTGGATGACATTTCAGAACAGGCTTCCCTACGATGGCCAAGAGAGGCACGTTCCCTTTGATGTGGTCCTGTTTCCAGTGGCCTTTTGAGCTCATGAGAAAAGGGATTGAGCATGCCCGCAGAGGCAAGAGAGAGCGCTCTGCTGAGCCGTCTGTTTCTTCCTCCTCCACCCCAGCTCCAGTGGGAGATGAGTGTAAAGAAAGCAGCTGGTTTTAAGAATAACTTCTGGAGTTTGAAATAAGTTGCTGTGTAGCTGGGACTTTGTTTTTAGTTGCAGCAGGTCTGGCTGCTGAAGAGGCAAGCAAGTTGCAGCAGGTCTGGCTGCTGAAGAGGCAAGCAACACTTTAAAGTGAATGGTGGCTTGGGAAGTATCTAGCCGCCTCTCCCCACCCCCCACCCCCGCTTCTGCATGCCATTACCTTTTTCTTGGGTGGAAAAGGTTTACTGGTATGTAAACTGGCCCTGAAAGGACTGATGTTTTGGTGGTGCTGGACATAAAGTGGAGGGGTTTTGTAAGAATGGATGAAGTGAAGATGCAGTGTTCGAAAATGGAATGTAGCGATGTTCTCTATTGCTCCCTCTCTATGCTCTCTGTACAGCATAGTGAATAATATCAGTGGCACCAGAGGTTGAGGGTAAGGCTGCAGTGATTCAATAGGTCACTGCCACAAAAGTGCCAACATTGTGCAGAATTTTAACTTGGAGAGTATATGACCTTTTTAATGGAGGAAGAAATCAAGTTTCTAGCCCTCAGTGTTGTAAAGTGCCTTCTCAAATCCAGAGATCAGGTGGATGGAGACAGGTGCTCCGTGCCACTTTCCAGCCTTCCTCACACAGCCTCCTGGTCAGGCTGACTCTGGATGGGAAGGCTTTGGGTTCCCGGATAGTTCTTTACTCCTTCCAGTGCCTAGCAGTAGCAGCGTGAGTGATGCGTAATAAGCGGATATATGCATAATTTATTCAGATTGCAGAATTCAGCTTGACCTGGTGCAGAATTTTTCATTTTGTATTGGTACGAGCGAATCTATATTGCTGTAATTCTAAGACTCTGGGGCATCATTCGGTGAAACAGATTGGCAGTACATTCAGGACAGACATACGCAGAATTAACGTATGACGTTTGCTTTGATCAGCCCTGGTGCAGATGGCTCCAAGAGGGGACATTTGAAATTCGAGGAGGAGGAGGAGGAGGTGAGGTCTGTCAATGGCTATGAGTCATGATGGGTACGTGGAGCATCCCTATCCAGAAGCAGTCAACCTCTGAATGCCGGTTGCTAGGGGAATGCTGTGACTGCCACGCCATGCCTTTGGGCTTCCCGGGGCATTTATTGGAAATGGGCTTCTGGACTTGGTGGGCCCATTTCGGTCGGACCCAGCAGGACTCCCCTTAAATGATGCTTAAAGGTAAGTATCTAATAGGCAGCTTTGATGTGTAACCAGATACAGTATGCCCCTCACTACATTAGTGTGGAGTTGCGTGGCTTAGCTCTGGGGTTTCCAGTTCCTGTGGAACGTCTCCTGTCCTCTGTGCTCCTTCGACCGGACCACCCCTTGCCTGCCTATTGGTGTTGCCCCCCCCCACAGGCGCGACACAGCATCTGCTGGAAGGAGCCTGGGCCGCAGGAGAGAGGAACACCAGCCTTCAAGCTCTTGCAGAGATGGCCTTATTAGCCAGGGCTTGGGGCTCTCTGGCAGCTGAGTCAGTGGATGGAAAATGTTGCGTGGTTGAAGTGGGGGGGGGGGGGGAAGGAGCCAGCTCCAGAGAGTGGAACAGGTCTGTGGTGTGGCCAGCCGAGGAAAGGATATGGAGGTGGTTTGGGGTGGGGAGAGGGATTTTCTGGAACTGCCAGGCTGTGGGGAAGGCTAAGGGAGGGGCTGGATGGAAAAAAGAGCTATAATTTATTCCACCTTCAGCAGTTGTGGCTTTGCTTTAACCTTGGCCTTTTCGGATCGATGGGTGTCGGGTTTCAAAGAGCTTCTCCTTCCCTCGTTGTTGTTTGTGTTCCCCCGCTCCCCCAAGTATGGCAGTGCTTGCAAACCCCATTGTCCTTGTGGCCCCAGAAGGGGAAGGGAGGGGGAGTATCTGACTCTGACGAGCCCCACATCCTGCAAGGGGCACTTTGCAAAAGGGAATCTGCGGAGAAATGTGTGCAGCTGAGAATGATACTATATATACCCACCCAAGGTGGCTGGCCCAGGCCAGTGGGTGGCGCAGTGGGTTAAACCGCTGAACCATGAGCTGTCGATCGAAAGGTCGGCAGTTCGAATCCGCGACAGGGTGAGCTCTTGTTGCTTGGCCAGCTCCTGCCAACCTAGCAGTTCCAAAGCATGTTAATGCGAGTAGATAAATAGGTACCGCTTGCGGGAAGGTAAACAGCGCTCCGTGTTCCAGCTGCATGCTAAGCGCTGCGGCAAGGAGAGTCATGCCGGCCACATGACCACGGAGGCGTCTTCGGACAACGCTGGCTCTTCGGCTTTGAAATGGGGATGAGCACCACACCCTAGAGTCGGACACGACTGGACTTAATTGTCAGGGGTCACCTTTACCTTTAAGGTGGCTGGCAAGTGCTATGGACCAAGTTTCCCCATCCCAGAAGAAGCATAGAAGAGGTTTGGGCTTTGAGACAGCATGCACGCTTGGGAGTTGGGGATGTAGGGGGAAAAAAAAGTAAGGAAAGGGAAATGCAATAGAGGTGTCAGAAAGTTATGCCAAGTTTCTCTCTCTCATAATACTAGGATGTGGGATCACCAGGGTGTAGTCAGAAGTGATGATAACATCAGTAGGAGCACTTGGGGGCTACCTTTTGAATAATTATTTTTGAAGGACCTTAGCTGAAAGGAAGGTAAATTTGTCCAGGTGCCTGTGTTAACCTCTAGGCCAGAGGTTCCCAACCTGCGTAAGTGTATCCGCGCCAGAGCCCAAAAAGCAGCGGCTTGAGGTCGGCAGAGCTCAAGTGCACGAGCTTCTAGTGCAGGGAGGGGCCCCGCGCCGCCTGCCCTTGTGCTTTTACCTTGATGTTCTGCGCTCTGGCGCTGCCGCAAACCCGGAAGTGCTGATGACATCGTCAGCACTTACTTCTGGTGGTACGCGGTGGGCCGGAGGCCCGCTTAGCTTCAGAAGGAGACTGGGCACTTTCATGGAAGAAGGAGGCTGTCAACAGCCATGATGGTGAAATGGAGCCTTCACGTTTAGATGCAGTCTGCCTTTTCAGTGCCAGTTGTTGGGGAACAAACGGCAAGGGAGGGCTGTTGCATCTGATTGGCGACTGCTCCAGTGGGCTGAACCTGGCAATGCTGTTGTTGTGTACATGTGGGTGTCATTCAGCGCCCACCATTGGCTATGATCTGCAAACCTTTTGGGCTGGAGGGGGCCTGGAGCCACCTTCTCTTCTTAATGCTGATGAAAGTATTTCCTTCTGAGCCAGCCCCTGACCAAACCTTTCCCCTCGTAACTCAGCTTCAAATAAAAACCCAATATTCCACAGGCTGAGCCAGAGTGCCTGGAACAAATGCTCACCATAGTTGTTTTAAGTGAGGAGCGGAACCTCTCCGAATTGCAACCAGGTGTGTGCGAGTCAGGAGTGGAAACCAGGAGTGTTTCTCAAAGCCGGCAAGGCAGCCACATTCGCGTGGTTTCTAGGCATTTGTGGCCAGGGTAATCTGCCCCCTTTCCTCACAACCTGCCCACAGCTGCTGAAGCTGTTGGGGGTCATGAAGCAGAAAGAGAAATCGCCAGGTGAATTTTGCATTCCTTTTGAAGCTGTTCTCTAGCATCCAGCCCCGCCATTGCAAATATAGCTGCTAAGCCAGCAGGTGGCGCAGTGGGTTAAACCGCTGAACCATGAGCTGTCGATCAAAAGGTCGGCAGTTCGATTCCCGCGACAGGGTGAGCACTCGTTGCTTGGCCAGCTCCTGCCAACCTAGCAGTTCCAAAGCACGTTAATGCGAGTAGATAAATAGGTACCGCTTGCGGGAAGGTAAACAGCGCTCTGTGTTCCAGCCGCATGCTACGTGCTGCGCCAAGGAGAGTCATGCCGGCCACATGACCACGGAGGCGTCTTCGGACAACTCTGGCTCTTCGGCTTTGAAATGGGGATGAGCACCACACCCTAGAGTCGGACACGACTGGACTTAATTGTCAGGGGTCACCTTTACCTTTAATGTTTTAATACCCTTATACACACCTATGGCATGTCGCCATCTGGGAGACTTGTTTCAGTTCTGGTCGCTGCACTTCCATCAAGGAGGATGTAACAGAACTGGAAAAAGTGCAGGAGAGGCAACCGAAAGGGTCCGGGGGCTGGAGCACTTTCTCTGCAAGGACAGGCTGTGAAGTTGGGGGCTTCTTTGCTTGGGGAAAAAGCAGGCGATGGGGGCATGTGACATACAATAATGCTTTGTGTGGAGAGAGAGAGGACCTTTTTGTCGTGCTCTCACAAGCCTAGAAATGGGGGGGGGGGGTTATCCAGTGGAACTGACTGCTGCAGGATTCATGAAAGACTTCTTCATACCGTGCAGAATTAGTCCGTGGAACATGCTGCCACATGCTAGTTTAGATGGCTTTCAAAGGGGGTGGACAAATCTGTGGAGGGACAAGCCCATCGGTGGTTACTGGTCCTGGTGGTGACTGTGTTGAACCTCCCAGGTTCAGAGAGAGTCTACCTGTGGGGAGTGATGGTGGAGTGGGGCAGCTGCCTTCATCTCCTGCTCGTGGGCTTTCCAGTGGGTCAACTGGTGGGCCACTGTGGGAAGGGGACTGGAGTGGACAGGCCGTCTTGCAGAACGGTCCAGCAGAGCTTCTCTTGTGTCCTTAAAGCTTCACAGGGGGAAATAAGAACCCTCTTGTGCACTTGCCACACCCCTCCTCTTGCACCAAGGATCGGTGCCTCGAACGCTGCTCTCCCCCACCCACCCTGCTTTCACACCAGTTTCCTTTACTCTGCAGAAGCATGTCCTAACTTGGCTTCTGAGCAAGCTGCCTGGAACTGGTGGGGTTGATGTGTGCCAGTTCTGTGAAACCTACATTAATCTGACAGTTGAGGAATAGCTGCATCTTCATCTTACAGAGCAACATTTTTTTATATAGCTAGACAAATGTGTGCGTAAGGGAAGTGGTGTGTGTAAATGGATATGTACTCCATGCATCCACATTTGGTGGAGCTCAGAACTGGGCCACAATCCTCTACATGGGAGTCGGCCTCTCCAAACACCGTGGGACCTACTCTCTCAGATTTGTATGAGCATTTTTGAGCGGTAGCTTATTTGTCTAAATTAACATACCTTTGTGACGTCGTGATGTCGCTATCGAAGAATGGCATCTGCTTACACATCGTGAGAATGTGAAGACATTTTTTTCCTCTCTTGGAAAAAAGATGGTATGTGTTTAATATACGCAAGAAACATGACGTTTTGTATTGGTATGAACCATAATGAGGTGGTTATAATAAAAATAACTCTGTGGGACTTGCTTCTGAGTAAACACGCCTAGGATTGCCCTCTTCTAGAGACCGAAGGGGTGGTGCACCCTGATGCATGGATGTGCATCTATGCTAATGAAATGGCAGAGAGCCCCCCCAAATCGTCCCCAACAGCAAAGCAGAGACAGTGATTTACTCAGCTGCTGTTGCCATTTTTCCCGCAGAGGAGCCCCCCCCCCACAATGCAGGCCGGCTTTTGGGGTCATTAACACCTCCTGCCTACCATCCCCTGATTTGATTCCTTGAACAGGGGAGGAATTTCAGGTTAGGGTGGAATCTCTCCTCTCGATTATGTCCTGTACAAGATAACTTGACAACAGGTGAGAGGTCAGGTCTCTGCCCCAAGAGGCTTACAATTAAAAACAGACACAAAGGAGACAACCGAGGGAAGGAAGTTTGGGGTGGATATGCATCATTTCCTTGGTTCTAGGCGTGTGTCATTTGTGCAGACCTGTAATTGCTGGGTGGTGCTGGTGCCAGCGAAACACACACTGTCCATCGTGCTCAGAGGCATCTTGGTTCAGGCAGGGCACTGTTTTTCTCTCCCTGGTTTGAGGCCAGAGATGATATGACTTTCTCTGCAATTTTGAATTTTATCCATCAATGTTTATAATGGAGAAGCCATTAATGCTGGAGACTGACGACAGTTTTAAGAGAGTTGGTGGTGGCAATGAGAGAGACCGGTGGTTTCCTGTGGTGTATCCACTCATCCCTCTGTTGCTTTGGAGAACAGGCGGCTGTGCTTTCCCCACGGATACACTGTGAGAAGGGTGGAAGTGACTGGTCACCCAATAAGCTGAGTAGAGGTCTTGAACTCAGGTCTCTCTGACCCCCCCCCCCCCCAGGGCAGCATGCTGTCCACTACACCTCACAGTTCCTCTTCTAGTAAACAGGTTTTTTCATGGCTCAAACCTGCAAAGTCTCTTTGGGCAGGCCATGCTTGTTGTGGGGCCAAAGCAATGAGTCTGTACAGCCAGGGCCAGCCCAAGATATCCTGATGTTGGAGGTGGAGCACCAAATTAGTCACCACTCCTCCACCTCCTCTTTCCCTGGATTTGAAAAGGAAGAGGGGAAAGGAGCCAAAGAGGATGTGTAGAAAAGAGGTGGGCTGGAGTGTCTCTGATGCTCTAGCCTACCGCTCTCCTCCACACTTCCTCTTCCTCTCTTAGCCCGCAGTGGCACTGGAGCTAGGTGGACGACTGTCTCATCAGCGGTCCAGCCCTGTGCACATCACGGTACTCGTGCTTCTATCACACCGTCTTCCCCTTTCTCAGAAACGAGGCTCCAGTGTAGGTGACGGCCGTCCACTTCCTGTCTGCTGTCCTGACACACTTGCTTTGCTTTTGAAATTCTGTTGTGGGGCCAACTTGCTGGACAGTCTTGTTTGCTTGCTCTGCTCTCTCCCGCAATTCTATTTCCCCCCCCCCTCCCAAAGCCCACCATAAATATGTCTTGTATCCTTGGCTGAGATCTCTTTCATAAGCGAGGGAAAGTGAAATTTGTAAAATGTCTGTAGGAGGCTAAAGAAAGGCCCTTTGTCCGGCCTGGGCCGTAGAACATTGGTCAGCTTTTCGAAGTGCCTTTGCCGTCCCAGAAACCTCCTCTCTCGCAAGATGAATGCGCCGCTTGTCCGTGCGTTCGCCAGAACCTGCTCCTTAAGGTGGAAGGGTGACCAGCTGCTCTTCAAGCCGCAAAAGGCACTTGGGCTGGACAATGTTGTGGTCACCCTGTCCGGACACTGAGAGAGAGGACCCTCTCCGGGCCATCGAGGAGTAGAGGTACTCGGCTTCTGAAATTCCTCCGGGTTTCTCCACGCCATGTTTCTCTACTGGAAGAAAAGGGGGGCGTACGAGCTGGAGACCCTTCCGGCTGACCTGACGGAGCAGGACCATGCCACGGTGGAGCGCTTCTCCTGGAGTTCGGCAATGGATATCACCAAGGACCTGGATGGTAAGGCCAGGAGGCGGCACCCTATGTGCTGGAGGCTGGAGGGATGAGGTCACCCAGCCTGGCGTTTGCCCTCTGCTTTTCCCCTGACCGGCCCAAAGCTATGCAAACATTTTTAAGAGCCTAGATAATTTATTTTCACAATGAGAAGTTGCTTTCTTTTCCTTTGCTCTTTTTTTTTCTTACTTTCCCAGAATGTGCCAGACTTGTTTTATGACTGGCTGAAGAGGGTTGTGTGTTTGGTGTTTTTTGTTTTTTTTTCCTTTTTACACAATTTAAACAGAGTGTTAGGTTTAGTAAATAGACAAGCGAAAAATAATTCCCAAATATTTTTTAACGGAGATTGCAGCAAAAATAGAAATCGGATTGGGGACCTGCACATTTATTGCTGTCCAATCCATGTTCAGTAGGACATGCTCTCCATAGGAGCTGGCGGGGGGGGGGGGGGACATGAAAAGAGAGAGAGAGTGAAGGTGTCGAGTAGCAATGAGGAAGATCTAGGTAACATCGATTTTTCATCTATAAAGAAAAGTGCAGCTTCACTTCTATGGATGAAACTGTACTCTGAGTGAGAACCACTGATTTCACTCCCTGAAGTCACAGGAAAACCAATGGTGAAGGGCTGGAGGTTTCTTTTGAAGTCTCCCCGTCCCCCTGTGTGCTGAAGAGGCAATCCATTGCGTCTTGGGGATGTGACTCTGAGGCTCAAGGAGTGAAAGGGTGCTGGCACCACAGAGGTAGTTTGCAGGAGTGGAGGCAAAGGCACTACAGGGGGGAGAAGGAGGTGTGAGCTAGGAGCCCATCCTGCCGCAGATGCTCTGAAAGTGACATTCCCCAAAAGTCCAGTCTGCGCATGTTCTTGAGTGCACTTCCTCAAGTGTTCATTCCCAGCAGCATCACCCAGTAGGGCCGGGAAAGACCCTTCTCTCCCTGAAACCCTGGAGACTGGCAGCCGCTTAAGGTTGACAAAGCTAAGGTAGAGGAACTAAGGGCCAATGCGGGAAGCTGCCTTTCTCCTGTCTGTCTTGGTGTGGGGTGAGCTGAGGTGGTTGTGAGACACATGTGAGCTGGTGGAAGGGGGGGAGGAAACTGACCGCAGTTGCTGTCCCCCCCCCACACACACACTCCATGCTTTGAGAGTGTGGCAGGGGAATGTATTGATTTAAGGCTCTAATGAGCTCCTTGTGCCTGCTTTTGGATGAGGCTACCTGCTGCATCTCTGCATGAGTCACTGCTCTGCTCTTTGCTACCTTTTACAGAGGGTGGATAATTCAGTCTTGTCTCTGCAGTGGGTGTGCTTGGCTCAGTCAGTTGTTCAGTGGAAAGGCACAACAAAAAGGCCCATCCTCAGCGGCCACCTGCTGCAACTCAGCATGAATCGCTGGTGTGGGGTTGCTTCCTCTAAACCTGCTTCTATGACGGGTAGGTCATTCTGCCCCATTGCTGTATTGGGGGCAGTTCCTCTGTGTACAGAACTGCAGCAAGATGCTCCCTCTTGCATCCCTCCACTGGGCTTCCTTCAAAGCAGCTGGGTGATCTATTCAAATGAGCAAGACCCACACTCCTGGGAGAGCTGTTAAGAGTGATCTACTCTTAAAAGCAAATTTCCTATTTTAATTTGGAACGAGGTGCGATTCTGCTGTCGGAAGGTTGGGGAAAGACAAGTGTACAGTTGTGTATGGCGAAAAAGTGAACACATTTGGGAAATTCTGGAGGTGCAGTGACCAGATCTTTGTGCAAGATTGCATCACTGGGGGGGGGTTATTGGAGAAAAAATTGAATGAGCATCAGTTAGGAGGTGTTTGCAATGATCTGCTGTGATGTTTTTTGGCTGTTCTTAACAACAGTAAGATAAATTACTATGAGATACGCAGCTTGGACAGTTTTCAGGGCACAAAGTTCACTTTTCCTCCACCCACCCCTTAAGTTCACACAAATATTTAGCTCTGGTGCTGCTCTGTGAGGTAAACACACTCCTTGTTATGATGGATGCCTTCCCTTCTCTGACGGCTGGCACAGTTGGAGTGTTGGCACAGGGCAGGGGACCTCACGCGGGCCGTTGGCGTGCAGCTGCCAGGGCCCGCAGCACCTTGAGCCAGGGCTGTGCGATCACAGAGATCTATGTTGTCGTGCGCTAGTGTGGTGGTGGTGATGGCGCCTCTGCCAGTGATTGGCTTGGCTGTCCTGATGTCACAGTGTGGACCTTTCTCTGCCATTGGCTCAGCTGCTCTGACCTCAGAGAAGGGCCAGGGCAAGGAGGAAGAAAGACACAGAGGCTTAGAAAAGGAGAGAGCAGTGGGTACAGGGAAGATGGAAAAGAAACTCTGCTCCCGAAGCCAGTTGGCCTCCAGCCACAGAGCAAGGCCAAGGACACTCTGGCCCCTGGACGTAACTGCAGGACGAAGGACTGACCGCTGGGCGATTGCTCTGCTTCCGGCCCCTTAAGGAAAGATCTACCCAAACTGGATTTAAATGCCTCTTTGCAAGTCACCTCATTGTCAACTGATCCAAATCCCTTGGAGCCTCAGTCTTTTAGATGAATTTCATTGTTTTTTGCTGTTTAGAATATTTGCACACATGCTCCTTTTGGGGGATAAGAACCACATCTCTGCTGGATCAGCCACATGGTTGCTCCTGGTTCTGGAGCAGTCTTTCATTTACATGCCAGTGTGCTCCAACATGAAACATGCAAAAATATATGTTGCTTTCAACAATGGCGCCCCAGATGATTAGGGAGTATAGGAAGCTGCTGCTGTCTACTGAGTCAGTCCCTTGGCCTAGCTAGCTCAGTATTGTCTGGACACTGACTGGCAGCACCACTCCAGGGTTTCAGGTAGAGGAGGCCCTACTTGGAAATGCTGCCAGTCTAGAGACTGTACCTGGGACCTTCTACATGCAAAGCCGGGATGGTTCTCTTCCTGTGGCAAGGGAAAACCCAGAACAGGACTGAGAGATTCTGACTGCCGCTCTGACGGTCTGCTATATCCCTATCCTCTAAGTTCTGCCTAAGTTTAGCCGCTAAAGCAAAGTGCTGGGCCACAGCCTTTAATGTCTGCGGCATTTAACAAATATGTTAATTTATACCACAATGGCCAGCCTGTTATTCTGGCCTAAAAAAGGCTCAGGAATTTTTCTCTGTGGAGGGAGCGAGGCAGTGAATCTCCTTCCTCGAATAGCCAAGGAATTTCTTGTTTATAGCACAGAAACGACTCTGACCGCAGCGGCAAAGCCCTGCCTTGGAAGGTGTAGTCCAGACGGCCTTCACTCCCTTGGGCTTTTGCTGAAGATCTCTTGCTTTTGCTGTCGGAGGGATAAAGGCCTTTGGGGGGGTGGATTGGGGGGGGATTAAAAGGTTCAGTAAGTCGCCAGATCTGTTTTGGCTCTTGTTCAAAGATATGGTAACATTAAGAAACTCTGGCCATGTAGGCCAGCAGCTTGCTTCCCACACAGCGGCCAAGCAGGGCACAGAAGCACTAGTCCTTTTGACCCCCTAGCAATGGGTATTCAGAGGTAGACTGCTGCTGAACATGTAGGATTGACTCGCTATCGTGTCTGGTAGCCTTTGATATAGACCTCCTCTCACGTGGATTTGTCTAATCTCCTTTTAAAGACATCCATGCTTAGCAGCCATCACCACATCCCACAGCTGTGGGTTCCATACATTAAACAAACATATACTGTAAGGTTCTCTGCTCAGAGCGGGTTCTGTCTTGTGTTGTGGACAGTGTCTCACTGTAGTGCAGGCATTCTAGACATAAAGAATGGAAAAGCAGCGCTGCAAAAGACTCTTTTCTGCCTTGGACCCTGGAGAGATGTTGCCAGTCAGAGTATGTGATACTGAGTTAGATGGAACAATGGCAGCATCGTGTGTGTGTGTGTGTGTGTGTGTGTGTGTGTGTGTGTGTGTGTGTGTGTGTGTGTGTGTGTGTGTATTGTGAACAGTGCTCAAATCTCACCCTCTTACAAGGTGCTTGTTGACATACAGGGGTGGAGAAAAGGTTGATGGGGAATCTTCTAGAAGATTGCTAACTGATTTGTGGTTGATTGGCGAGGGTTTCTGATTCCCAGTAGTTTAACAACATTTTTTGGGTGGGGGGTGGGCTGTAGCTCAGTGGAGCATGCAGCAGGTCCCAGGTTCAATCCCTGGCAGTAGGGCAGGGAAAGAAAAATCTGAAGGGATGCTTCCAGTCAGTGTTGACAGTAGTAAGCTAGATGGACCAAGAGACTGACTTTGTCTAGCAGCTTCACATGCAGAGATGCTCCATAGCTCGGAGCTCTGTCTGCCTGCAATTTGAAGCCCCCAAGTTCAGTCTGAGGCAGCATCTCCAGGTAGGGCTGGACAGACCCCCTCTGTCTGAAATGCTGCCAGTCAGTGTCCAGTCAGTACTAAGCTAGACAACCCAGGGCTCTGGTTTGCGATGAGGCAGCTTCCCATGGCCCTTAGTCAAAGCCCCATGTAGAAGAGAGCAGCAGACCCACTCAGGAGGAAGCCACCTCTCCGACCCAAAGAGGATGCTAAACCAAAACTGCTCGGGTACCGTGGGCTGGATCAGGTCCCCTTTGCCTGATCCCAGGGCTGCAAGTGGATTTCCTTGGGTTGTGGGTTTCCTCTGGGTTTGAAAAAACTTTTTCTTTTTCTCGCCTGAAAGAATTTCTTCTTTGCTTCCATTATTATCCATAATAGGTCAGTGGCAATGATGATTCCGCCAGGCGCGATGGCCAATGGGGAGGCAGTTACTACGCAGACGGGGCCAGAAGTGACCCCGCCAGGGACAGAGGCTTCATTGTTCTGTTGTGGGGCGGGAGGGGGGCAAGAAGAATAATTTCAAAGCGTGGGTAGCCCAGTCTCCCAAACAAGCACATTTCGCTCGTCCATCTTGGGTAATAAAATGGCCCAACCAGTGCGATTGTGTGAGTGTGTCTTCGTCTCGCTGGAGTGGTTGCAAACTTTTCCTCCTGCGCCGCATCTGGAAGGGGCTTCAGGCCATCAGAAGAAGACCCCCTGCTGGAGTACCCCAAAAAGTCTCGGCACATCTGGGAAGCTTCCTGGCAAGCAGGGCAGGAAGACAACAGCCCTTCCCTCATGCTTTGTCTCCAATATGTGCCTCTGAGTCTGGAGGTTCTGCTTTACCATCAGCCATCGAGAGACAGGCCGAATCCCCGTTTTAAAGCCTTGTAAGGGCTAAACTGCTATATGCTGGAGCCTGTTGTTAGGGCTGTCGTTCTTTGTGTTGTGTTAAGTAGATAAAACTTGGGAAAGCTAAGGTAGGGAGGCAACTGAGGGTCACAGCATGGTGGGGAGAGGAGGCTTTTAAGTTTAGCCCTTCTTCCCCCCCCCCTCGCTCTTGTCCCTTGGAGGGCTCAGAAGACATCTTGCTTGCCAGCCCCACTGCAAAAGCCTCTTTCTCAGAGGGTCTCTTGCTGAGCGAGACCCTTGGTCCATGTAGGCTAGCATTGTCTTCTCTGGCTGGCAGCGGCTCTCCAAGGTGTCCTCCTGAAATTTCCCAGCCCTTCCTGAAGATGCTGTGCAGTGATATCACCAGCAGGTGCTGCTCTTGAAATCTTTTTCAAAAGGTCTTGGCTGAGAATAAACAGCAGGCTCAGTGGGAGGCAAACTCAGACATTTGCCTAGGGGCAGATGTTAATGCCAAGACCGCCATCTTGCCCAAGGGCTGCCCGAGAGAACAGTGTATAGTTCATGTTATGTTAAGAGCTACAATCCTATGCAAATTTTCTTGGGAGTAAATCCTACAGAATACAGTGGGACTTGCTTCTGAGGAAACCTGCAGACGCTTGCTAATATACTAACATAACAAAGGCTAGTATACTGTTTGTTTGTATCTGGGATATTTTTTGAAATGCCATTGTTCAATTTGGATACATTTTTTTGTTTTCATTAAGACTCTTGCAACCCACTCCAAGAGTTTAGGGTGAAAGGAGCTCTATCTTGAAATGGAGCCTAATAAATTTCAGAGTTGGAATAATAAGGGGCCAGAGAACAAACCTGCCAAAGAAGACTTTTGAAGTGGGTGGTGATGGTGGTGGTTATAGTCTGGATGGGGTGTGGCTGGGGGGGGGGCATGGTGACGAGTTCCTGGACTCTTAACATTCACTCCTGCACGGCCGGTGTTGAGTCCTATACACAGGACCCACATCGTGCCCAGAGGTCTGACAGTCCAGGTCAGATGGGCAAAACCAGAGGATCAAGGAACGGCAGAGATAAGAAAAGACGAGAGTTGCACACAGCTTGAATTTGCAATATGGAATGGGGCGCCATCGTTTAGTGGTGGGTGCTCTTAAGGGTGCAACCCTTAAGGGTGTGTCATTCTAGCCCTGCATCTCTACTATGAAAAGTCCCCGCTCCTTGGCATGGTTGATTGGAGCAGGCATCAGAAGCGCTACTGTGGACTGAGCGGAGACCACACGTCCCCTTGAGGAGGATGGAGTTGGCCAAGCGTCCAGAAGAGAGACTTTTGAGAGAGGAATCAGGGTTGCTCCAAGCCCTCCTGGTGGCTGAGGTCACAGGCCAAATGCCACCCCTTATCTGACGCTCCTCCTTCTGCTCCCTGGATTGGAAGAGGGAATGGAGGGGAAGAGAGAGAGTGCAGAGGGAGAGGTGTGCACTACAGTGGCAGTGGGGTTGGATCCAACCTGCAAGAGCCTTTAATCTGGCGACACACTCGCCCACCACTCTCCTCTCCACCACGCTCCCTGTTCTCCACCCTCCTCTTTCTTTTCCAGGCCAGAGAGTGAGAGGAGCAGAAGCTGGCACATTGCCCGTGGGGGGGGGGGCAGCCTTTGGCACACTACCTTGGGCAGCAGGAGATCTTGCGCGCGTCCTGCTGAAGGCATCCTACATGGGGAGCTCAGGCCATCTCCTTTGCCAGACTGAGCTTGGGTTCAATAGCAGTGCCCTGCTGGCATGGGCTTCTGACAATACTCGGGGCTCCATGCTTTTGAAGATGCACTTGGAGCGGGAGCTATTTTGAAACCACGACAGCCCGCCCTGTGCAATGACAAAAGCCTTCACAATAGGATTTGGCTTCGAGATCAACGTAGCCGTTAAAGCTTCAAGCAGATTGTAAACCCGTTTTGGAGGCTGAGACATGATTAAGCTTGAAGGGGGCAGCAAGGCGGAGGGTGAGGAACAGAGCCAGGTGGTGGGTCCTGCTGCTGCATGTGTGTCCCCTCCTCTTCCCCAGTCTAACCTGGAGATGGATCATGGAGCACTTGGGGGCATTTGTGACCTCTCATGCCTGGGGTGGAGAAAGTGAAAAGGGAGAGATCTTTCTCCCTCTCTTGCAAGGAAACTACTCGGCAATTGATTCAGCACAGACTGAATAACTTGCCTGTTCAGACGGTGCATAGTTAAATGTATAGAACTCACGGCCTGAATATACGATGATAGTTGCAGCTTAGATGGCTTCAAAGGGGGCTTGGATACATCTGTGGTGGTGAAGGAAGGGAGGTCTGTCCAAGGCTAATAGCCTTGATGGCTGTATAGAGCCTCCATGTACAGGGAAAGCCTGTCTTTGAGCAACGAATGCTGGGAGAGAATGGTTTGTTTGAGTGTCTTGATTTGTGAGTGTCTTTGCCACTCTAGCCCACCACTCTCCTCTTCTCCATATGTCCTCTTCCTCTCCGTCCCTCTCTTCCTTTCAACAAGCAGGAGAAACGGAGGCTAGGGCATCACCAGGTAAGGGGTGTGTGAGAGAACATTTGCCATGCCGCCTTTGGTGCCCGGAAGTTTTGGGCCGGCCCTGTCCAGCTGCACTCCTCCAGTTGTCGTTTTTCCCCTTGCCGCATGTGTGGCAGTGCAGCAGTTGATTTGGGGTGCTTGCAGCGGGCTGTGTTGTATCCAGACTAGTGGGCTGTGCAGCATAGGCAACATTGCTGGGTCACCGCCGACGGGACACTCCTTTCACAAGCCTCTCCAAAAAGATGGAGCAGAGTGAGTGAACAAGGTGGGACAATTCCAGACTGTGCATCTCGCCTGGAAGTTTTCTCAGGTTCGTACTGCGAGTCCCGTTTAGCTGTGGCCGTTTAGCTGATGCTTGCTGGGTAACACATGCAGTGAGCGCCAAACAACCGTACTGCCTGCATGAGCTCAGTCTTTGCGGCCAGCCTGTCGCCGCTCCGAACCTTAGCTTCCACTGTCCTTTTTTGCCCTTTTGACAAATGCACCCTGCTTTCCCGAGGCTCCTTAATAGGCAACACTTGTAGCTTTGGGCTCCTTTCTCCGGTTGTGATTACTGGGAAAAAAAAATTTTTTAAGGGCATAAAATAAAAATCCAGTTGTGAGTCAGTTTGCTGGCAGTTCTGGGAGCACGAGGCCAAAGGTAGACGGCTGATGTCGTCAGGACGATGCTGAGCAGTGCCTTGCTGTTGTTGGCTGGAGCCGGGCAGCCTTAACTCCCTGGCTTTGCTGCTAAATATAAACCCCATCCAGTGTCAGGCTGGAGCAGCGGCGAGACCAGCACTGCAGAAGGATTGGCTCCCCTTTCCGTGGCTGTAGGCAGGGAGGTGGAAAAGGGCGTGCCAGTAACTGACCAGTAGCTCCCTTTTGTCCAATTTTATGCGAGGCTCTCTTGCCGTACATTGCTGAACATTGTTCTAACTGCAAGTTTTTCCTTCCTCTCTCATCGCACTCGGACCCAGGGTCACCCCATCATTTTGGTACTGCCAACAAAAGCAGGACCGGCCCACACTTGAGGCCACCTGAGGCAGCCGCCTCAGGCAGTGGATCAGCAGGGGCACCTTCCTCTGCCTATCTGCTGTGGCGTTCTTATAGCAGCAGTCCCTTCTCAGTTTGTTTGTCCCTACAGACAAGAAGGTTCCAAGATCACTGCAGATGGAGACAGCAGCCATGAAATTAAAAGAGGCTTACTCCTTGGAAGGAAAGCTATGGCAAACTTAGATAGCATAATAAAAAGCAGAGATATCACCATGCCAACAAAAGTTCGTATAGTCAGGGCGATGGTGTTCCCAGTAGCAATGTATGGTTGCGAGAGTTGGACCATAAGGAAGGCTGAGCGCCAAAGAATAGATGCTTTTGAACTGTGGTGCTGGAGAAGACTCCTGAGAGTCCCTTGGACTGCTAGGAGATCAAATCAGTCAATCCTAAATGAAATCAACCCTGACTGTTCCCTGGAAGGACAGGTACTGAGGCTGAAGCTCAAATATTTTGGCCACCTAATGCGAAGAGAGGACTCTCTGGAGAAGACTCTGATGCTGGGAAAGACTGAAGGCAAAAGGAGAAGGGGAAGGCAAAGGATGAGATGGTTAGACAGCATCACCGATGCAACGAACATGAACAGGAGCGAACTCAGGAAGATAGTGGAGGACAGGAAGGCCTGGCGGGATGTGGTTCATGGGATCACGAAGGGTCGGACACGACTGAACAACACAGAGCTCTGCTGGAGAGGGGGAGAGCTGTGACCCAGTCTGCAAAAGGGGAGGAAGTTCTTGTGAGTGTTTGAGGTTTGCCTGCTGCGTCCTTTCTTGGAACAAGATGCAAAACGTGCCTCTACTTCTCTTTCTTCACCTGCTCCTTGGATTGGAGGAGGGGGCAAAAGGGGAGAGGAAGTATGGAGGAGAGTGGTGGGCTAAAGCATCGGAGACTCTCCTCCACACTTCCTCTTCTGCCCTGTCCCCCTCTTCCAGGAGGAGGAGGCAGCAGAGCAGCTGCGCAGATGCTACTTGATGTGCCACCTCAGGTTCCAGATGGCCTTGGGTCAGCTCCGAATGAAATGGCCGACAGTGATTTCATGGCTAAGCTGTGGCTGGATCTGTGGACTCTCAGCTCAGAGCAGTTGCCACTACGCTGCGCCAGCTCCACCCCTTTTCTGGCAAGCGCTCCCTGCTGCCTGCCGCCACCACAGGTTGCTGCCCTTGCAGTCATCCCCTTCCCAGACTTGGTCGGAGGGACCCCTTCCCCCTCGGCTCCGTTGAGCTTGCGTCTCCTGAACACAATGGCCTCTTGTTCAGCGCTAGGGAAGGAAAGAGTCTGGGTGGGGAGGGGGAGCAGAAAGGACCCCTCTTCCTAAGGTTTGCGTTGCCGGTCTTCTTATCCCTTCCATCGGAAGCTTCTGCTTCCTTCCACGACGCGGGCGGGATCTGGAGCATGTGTCGCCGGGTTGCTGAACAAATGGTTATCAGCTTTCATGAATTACACGGAGAACTCTGCACGTGGACCGTGGTTCTCTTCAGGAGCATTGGAAAAGCACATCACGTGCTGTTGGGTGCAGGATCCGGCTTCTTGAGAATCTCGGTGTTCCTTTTTTAAAAAGTAAGTTTCTAGTCCTCCAGATACAAACCTGGATTTCAGGTGCAAGGATTCTAGTCTAGGGGAGTGAGTGAGTGAGGAGTGAGTGAAGCGCTGCCGCCGCTTGCAGTCTCCCACCGCAGGGAGGGCTGTCCTTTTCTCTGGCTTGCTTGAAGATATGATGTTGTCTATGGAAATCTCATTTTGATGTGTCATGTGAGGGGATGGTCTTTTCTGGGCGGAGTTTAAGGCTACAATCCTGTATGCACTCTCCTGGGACTCTGGGAGTAAGGACCACTGAATTCAACAGGACTTCCTTCTGAGTAGACATGCTTAGTATTGCGCGGATTGAAAATCTCATTGACCTCAGTGGGAGTTACTTCTAAGTAGTACAGTGGGTGGGAGTTACTACAGTGGGAGTTACTTCTAAGTAGTAAAAATAAGAGTCTTATCTCCACCGCTCCTCCTTGCACTCCCTGGATTGGAAAGGAAGAGGGGGTCAAAGAGGAAACACGGAGCAGAGGAGAGTGCTGAGCTAGAACATTGGGGAGTGGGAGAAGCAGAAACTGGCATCATTGGGTACAAGGAGGCAGCGTTTGGCATGCTGCTTCCGGCTTTGGGAGGTCTTAGGCTTTATGTTTCTAAAGGGGCAAGGGGCTTGCTCAGATGTTGCTTGAATGAGCATTGATGGCTGATGGCTACTGAAGACAAGCTCCACATGCTTGGGTGCGAGTGGAGGAGCAAGTTAGAGTTGCACGGTGCAACTCTAAACTGCTCCTCCAGTCCCACCCAAGCATATAGCCCACTTAAAAAAAAAAGCAAGTCAGTGTTTTGCAGCAGACTGAAGAAGCAGCTGGGGAGGGGGTTCTAAGAGCATGCTGTTTGCCTTTGGGGGAGCCTGATGCTCCGCTGAAGACTAGTTTTGTGTGCTGAGGTGTTTATCTGCTCCCTCCATTTTCAGCATGGGTATTTATAAATGACGGAGATATTCTAGCAAAATGCAGGACTTTCCATGTTAGTGTGTTACAGCAAAAAAGAGCAGAGCACCTTAAAGACAAATCCATTTGGATAACAGTCCCCTTCATCAGATGCGTGAAGTGAAATCCTCAATAGGCAGGTATGGAGACACACAGGTGTTGCGGGGGAAAACCCCCACATCTTTTCTTTTTTTTTTTAAAGCTGCAGAGTAAATTTGCAAGAGGACATGAAACAAGATTCATCTGGTAACGAAGTTTAAAATAAGAACAGTGATAATTGGCGACAACAGCCTCAAAGCAATGCTAAGTTGCATTAACTCTTTAATGCCAGAAGAAGGCCCCCCCCCCCCCCGTCATGATTCAGACCCTCTCCTGCAAAGGTGTCAAGTCTCCAGGGCGCTCTCTTGGCAAGGACCTTGCAGCAGTTTCTCCTGGAACCTCCTACCACCCGGGGAAGTGGGGAGCCACATATGCAACAGAGTGCTATTTTTTGAAAAACACAGCCAGCGAGAGAGAACAGCTGGTTCGGAAAAGATTGCCTGGTAAGGGACCGCTGTTGCCAAGAACGGTTCTGCAGCAAAGAGCAGTGGCTGGATTTAGAAAACCCAAAGCGCTGATCAGCAGCTTTCTTCTCAGACTGCTTTGGGAAAAACATATGTGCACAATTTTTTTTGGGGGGGGGGATGGAGTGGTTGCCTTCCTAAATCCTTGGGGCAAATGTTGAGCTGACATCGCTGGAGCCTCTAGCGGCAGAGAATTCCTCAGTTTTCTTCCCTCCCGGAGCCACCTTGAGTGTCGAAGCTCCTTCCCCAGCTGCAGGACTTCACCAATGTGTGGTGTGTGCCGTAGGATTTGGCGCCAGGGGCTCGTGGGCCGCACCCTGGCGTTGCGTAGAAACTGCAAATCTGCTGGAAAGTCTCGCCCTCCTGAAAATCGGAGATCGCAACCCTGCCAGCCTTTGTGTTTCCAGTCCCCACAAGCCTGGGCTGCAGAGTTTGTAACAGAGCGCCGAATTCCCCAAATTACAGCTGTCTAGATTGAAGATGTTCCCTTTGATTAATGTTGGCTCTGTTGCGGTTCTGATCAGTAAAATGTTTTCTGGGCACTGGAAACCCAATCGAATCAAGATTCAGGCAGGTTGTGCTCACTCACACCCCACCAGCTGTGATTCTCCCCCTTCCATTGCTGCTGTAGTGCTCGTCAATTTATTACATGAATTTTGGACAATTTAATAACAGCATATGTCTAGTATTTTAGGCATGTGCAAAGCACCTTCATACATAGTACCTTGACGGCGGCAACAGGTGTGGCTGTTGATGACGGAAAGGGAAGGAAGAATTATTCCCATTTTGCAGATGGGGAAGGCTGAGGCTGAGTGAGAGAGGCTTTGCCTCGTTAGCATACAGCAGAGGTGAGATGTCAACCAGGGAAGTTCTGATTCGTAGCTCAGTCTCTTAACTGCTAGACTTGTGCCATCACATACTTTACAAAGTGCAAGAGGAAATGCCTGCCCCAAGGAGCTTACAATCTAAAATTTAGACGACGGGGGAGCAACCAAGTAAAGGAAGGGAAAAAGAGGCCAGGAAAGAGTATGTGATTATTTCAGTCTTGCATGACAAACTGGAATCTGATAACCCTGCTTCTGAATTTCGCTTGAAGTTTCTCCTCCCTATCTTGTATCTGCCTTTACAGTGTTGGTTCCCCCCCCCCCCCCCGGAGCCAGTTAGAAAGGGGGATGGCTCCTTGTGGAATGCATATTCACTCCCTTTTTGCCCAGGCTCAATAGGTGTGGCAGGTTTTTGTACTGGTTGAAAAACCTGTCAGCCCTGTTTGGCCTAAATCAACATCAGGATCACCTGTGTGTGTGTGTCACACAGCCATGTTCTTGTTTTTGCTGCAAACTGTTGCATGGCGTGCTGTTGATGAGAGAGTTTTTGCATCCCTGAGGGGCCACAGTTGCTGGGCCCAGTGATGCTCCATCTGTGCAGCTGTGAGCTGCCTGCCAAAGAACAGCACATAATGGCCTCCTAGATGTTCCTTGTTTATGGGAGCTCTTCTTTGCATAATTCGGGCTTAGGACTTGAGCCATCCGAAGTCTCCAAAATGCATCAGCCATGAACCCCAGGGCTATGGGGGCAGAGATCTCCCCCTGGGGCAGGGCTGGAGTGCTAGGGTTCAGTTGTGTGCAATAATAGAGCCTCTAAGCATGTACAAAGCACCTTTCCCTCACCACTGCGTAACAGTCCATTTGGAACTAGGGGTGGAGCCTGGCCTGTACAGGCGGGAAGATCACAGGTGAAACTGTGTGTGAGCTTTCCCACTTCAGCTTTCAAGTTGGGAATCGTGTTTGAATGCTCCCCTACCCCGCCCCCCACAAATTCCACACATACAGAATTAGCATGCCAGGAAAAAGGCTAGGCTGCTCGAACTCTTCTCCCTGACTGCTGATGTTTTGTATGTAGGGAGTTTATACAGAGCAGGATTCGGTGGCTTGCAATTGCTCTGTGGTGGTGGGGACAACACACTCTGCCCATGCTCAGAGGCAACTTTTTTCAGCTCTTCCCCCACATGGACAGATGGATCCAGGGAGCTGGGACTTGGCAGAAGCAATTTCTTGTTGCACCAGGCTGTGGGACAGTGGGAAGTGGGAACCCATGCCAGCCCCTTCGCATAACCTTTCCCTTCCTTCCACTTCATAGCTGTGATCAAAGGCCCCTCTAGCATGTTTGTGTCTCTAAAAAGGTATTGTAGAGCTGGATGGGGCCGAAGAGGGCAGCCAAAACAATCAAAAGGCTGGAACACCTTCCTTGCAAGGACAGGCTACAACATTCTGGGCTTTTTAGCTTGGAAAACCAGTGATAAAGGGGAATGCATGATTGAGACTCGAGGGTCATTCACTGAAACGGATTGGTGGGAGATTCAGGCTGGACAAAAGGAGGGACTTCTTCGCATGGCGCAGAATAAGCCTGTGGAACTAGCTCCCACAAGACGTGGTGGTGATGGCCATTATTAGCATAGATGGCTTTGGAAAAGGACCTGACGAATGAATGGAATAGATTTGTCAGTTCAATTCAATAGAACTTTGTAAGGGTTTGTTAGCCATGCTGGCCGAATGGACCCTCCATATACAGAGGCAGTGAATGAAAGAAGGAGAGCTTGTCTCATGTTCTTGCAACCTGATCAGAAGTAAATCCCACTGTGTTCAGTGTGTGTGTGTGTGTGTGTGTGTGTGTGTGTGTGTGTGTGTGTGTGTGTGTGTGTCGAGTTGCAGCCTTCCCCTTCCAGTTCACGCGCATCCTCTCCTGGCACAAGGAATCTTGCACCAGTCACAGAACCAGTCTGATGCCTGTGGTTTGGCTCTTTTGCCAGGCCTACAATTCTGTGTTAAGGGACTCGAGTCGCACGGTTAACTCCCCCCCCCCCCGGCCCATAGCTTTGTGGCCGTACAAGAGCTTCTGTTGCTGTTTGTGGCCGAGCGCTTCCTTGTCCCTCTGCTCTCAAACTGTGGTTCCCTTCCACTGGGCCTGGCTGCCTCCGCCAGCGATGGGTAGCAGAGTGACCTTGTGGTGACACGCTGGCCATTGATCTGAAACATTTGCAGGCTGTTTGATTGCTGGCTAGCAGGGCTGATCTTTCTGCTTCCTCTTCCAGACGAACGGGCCGTGACGGAGGAGAAGGTCTTGTGCTGCCAGAATCCCAACTGCGTCGACAAAAGGAGAGCTGTCAAGGTACTCAAAATATTTTCGCAGACGTGAGTCCGCAGGCTCTGCGAGGGTGTGTGTGTGTGTGTGTGTGTGTGTGTGTGTGTGGCGGTCTGAAAATTACTGCCCGGGGTTGGGAAGGAAAACTTGTAACTGCAGCATTACCACAAAGGACCACCGGGGAAAGGAGGGTGTTTGTTCAAGCTGCTCAATCGAAGAGAGCAAAAGGTTTTGGGAAGGGGCTTGGCTGTGGAGCCACTGCTTTGCATGCTGAAAAGTCCCAGGTTGAACCCCTGGCACCATCTCCAGGTAGGGTTAAGAAAGATCCTTCTTTGCCTGAAACCTTGGATAGCCCCTGCCAGTGAGTGTAAGATGACATTGAGCTGGTTGGACAAAGGTCTGACTCAGTAGGATGCAGCAGCAGCTTCCCAGGTTTTTAACTCAGTAGTATAGCTGTTTACCAGCAAGGAAAGTTTGTTTTGTCCCCGAATATTTGCTGCAATTCCAATGTCCTGTTGTCGGAGTAAAGCCCTTCTAGCAAGAGCCCTTACCTGGCGATGTGCCAGCCTCTGCTCTTTCCCTCCTTGGACTGGAAAAGAAAAGGGGTGGAGTGGAGGAGGAAGTGTGGAGGAGAGGTGAGTGGGAGATGTCCTACCTTACCCCTCTCCTCCTCTTTTTCTCCTCCCCTCTTTTCCAAGTCAAGGAGTGGGAGGAAGAGCCAAGGAGGTGAGTGGATGGAAAGAGGTGGGCACTCTCCAGCAGTCTGATACCCGAGGCAACCACCTTAGTTGGCCTCATGGGTGGGCCAGCCGTGGGCAGAATGACAGAGGGAAGCTTCACTCTGTGTGGGCAGTTGATGCCACGGCCTCAGGAGGCCGCTGGAGTTCCAGGTGGCGAAAGGATCATGCTGATGTCATGTTCGGGTGGCGTCGGAGGCTTGTGCCCAGCACAGGGTGGTGCTGACTGCCGGCTGGCGCGTCTTCCTCCTGGGCTCCTTTTGCTTCCCGGCCCTTACACGGGTCTCCCATTACCTCACCCCCTTTTCCCTCTCAACTACAAACCACAAATGGCTTTTCCAGACAGAGTGGCAGCGTCGAGGCCTCAGCAGCAGCTGGAGAAATGCTCAGGCACTGAGGAGGTCAGTGAGTCTCCATTCTAGCAAGAAGGTGTGTGTGTGTGTGTGTGTGTGTGTGTGTGTGTGTGTGTGTGTACACGCACGCGCATGTGCACGCGCTCATGCGTACAGGGACAGCTGCTTTTCCCTGTCTCCCAGCCCTCTTTCTTTCTTCTCTCCCAGCTATCCAACTTGAGTTGCGACAGGATTTGCAAAATGCAAAGGTTGCTTCAGGATTTGCAAAATGCAAAGGTTGCTTCAGGTTCCTCGTCTTCCTGAGTTGGGGTGTGTGTGTGTGTGTGTGTGTGTGTGTGTGTGTGTGTGTGTGTGTGTGTGTGTGTGTGGAGGCGAAACAAGGGTGGAGCGAAGGCAAGTAGTTCTGCAAGACTCCGTTACAGTGGAGTCAGCGGCCCCTCCCCCTTGCTGTTGGAGCCATTTCAGTAGCAACAGGGGAGTGTCCTGCATGTTGCCTTTGCTGCCAGAATGGCTCCAACAGCAAGGGGGAGGGGCCGCTGACTCCAGTGTAACGGAGTCTTGCAGAACTACTTGCCTTTGCTCCACCCTTGTTACGCCTCGGAGCTGAGCCGGAGCCTTTGGCAGAGTATGTTTCTGGAGGCGCCTGTTGCTTTGGATAGTGTCATCCATTAACAAATGTATAGTTTGAGAGGTGGGATGCAAGCGGGACTACTGGCAACACTGGGGCAAGAACAGCCACTCCAGTATCTTAAGTGGGCAAAAGATGGAAGTTCCATTGAGCAACAAGAGAACAGTTTGAAGCCACCCTTGCTATGTTCAACCCAAATTTGTCTTTTTTTGCTCCTGGGGAAAGCTCTGGGGCAGGGGAAGAGAAACCCTGTTTCAATCTGAATCGGGCAAAGCTGGCTGCATACAGCACCAATTGGCTAGTGCCTGTGACACTGCTGCCACTGCTGCTCCCAATCCCTGGCACAGTTTTGCACCTGTTTTTAAAAGCAATTTGCAGATTAAAATAATAATGTGAAGGATGGACTGATCAATGAATGAAAAGTCATGCACGAAAAGGAAAACGGGATAGCGTGGGCGAGACCGACAGCTGAGTCGGCATTCGGCTGACCGGTATGTGCATATGCCAGGTGAGTCGCGATGGAGAGTGAATAGCCCCCTCTGACCCCTATCAAAATGTTATGCCTGTCTTCCTCCCAAGGTGCTCCCCCCAGAAATTCCTTACAGCCCCTTTCCCCATGGACTCCCAGCTTAAGCCTGTCTCTCGTTCTCTGACTGCGCTCACAGTGATTGCTCCGCTTCCCGGCACAGATACATTTCGACAGAAAGCAGATCTCTGCTCCCACTGTGGCAGGTCAGTGCAACTTGCATTCCTGCTGGCCCAAGATGTTGGCCCGTTTGTCGATGCTAGTGGTCAAGGCATGCCAAAACGGAAGCAAGGTGCTTTTTCTCAAAACCTGCCCACTGCTTGTCCGTGGTGGGCCTTTAAAGGTCTGCCAGTGGCCCCCTGATCGAAACACTTTCCACTCTTTGAAAAGCTGTTGTCTGTGGTCTCCAGCCTAAGAGCGGGACCTGGCAGGCAAAAGTTGTGGTGCACGAGCTGGAACTCCTCCTTGTACGCAATTGTGGAGGAGCGGAATGGACTTTCCAGGGGCATCTGCTTGGCTCCTGTGGGCCACAGGATGCTGGACAAGGTGGGGTTTGGGCCTCAGCTAGCTGGGCTTTTTTTTTTTTTGTCCATCTCTGGCCACCCTGCTTGTGGAATAATGAGGAATTTTCTATGCAGATATATTTTTAAAAAGAGGGGAATTTGCACTGGGATGCTTCTGCATTCCAAAGTTCTCATCCGTCAACGAAGCAGACCCTGGACGAGGGTCATTTTGACTATCTCGTTGTTCAGGGGAATAGCAGGTGTCCAAAGCTCTGATGCATACTTCTTTGAACAGTAAGCCCCTTGAGCCAAGTGGAACTTATTTCTGGGTAAACATGGATACGATCGGGCTATGAACCGCCACTGAAGTCTCGGTGCATATTTACGATGAAGAGTCATTGCTGTGGATTGTTGGATCCTGGAGCCAGATCTTCTGCTGCCGCCATCCCGACTCTGCTTATGCTCAGAGGCTGGTGATCTGTCTTTGCCTGCTAGACCGGGTTTATTTTTACAGCTGATAAAAGGGAAGAGTGTCTGTAGTCTGACTGGCCTGTGTGTGGTGCAGCCAGCCCCCTTCATAGAATAGGGAATGTGTCTCTCCCCAGCTCTCATTTCTGTACTAGGGGTGTCGGGGCCGAGGCTGTCTGTGGCAGTGGTGAGAACTGAGAGTGCAGAAGGTGTAGAAGGCAGGGATGGCTCTTGCCTCCGCCCTGCCCAACTCGGATGCAATAAGTGGGCGATGCTGACCCAAGTCTGGAGGCGGCACTCCAAATGATGGCCTCCCCTACCTGGCAGCTCACCTGCCTCCATAGCTCCTCCTCCTCCTCCTGCTCCCTGGATTGGAAAAGGGAAATGGGGACAGAGCAGAAGAGGAAGTGTGGAGGAGAGGAAATCGGTGCCTGCAAAAGAAATGCACTTATTAGGCTGCAGGACCCCCTTGGGTGTGCGCTTGGTGGCAGACCTGGGTTTCCCTCTGTGTCATGTGTGAAACGGCCAACCTGTCCCCTTCCCCCTGCCAGTATCAGAGTGTAGCCTGGGCTTTACTGATACCAACCCCTGCTGGGGACAAACAGCCCCCTTAGCCAAGCCATAATTTGTGTCTGATTGCAAAATAGCACCAGGCAGCCGTTCCCCCCCCCTCTTAACCTAATTGCTCCTTAATGTAAAGCTGTCATGGAATTAGCCTCTCTTGCTCCACCCGCTCCTCTGCCCTCCGCCTGAGTCGGCCACTCTCTTGATTCTGCCTGATTCTCCAGAGCAGAGGGTGCTGCTGCCAGCCTGGGTGTCTCTTGGGACCATCTCGGAGTGGAGGTAAGTGCTGTTGGAACATTCTCCAACGGTGGAGTCCAGGTGATGTGAACCTCGAGCCCGCTTCTGAGACTCTTCCGCCATTCCCCCCCCCCCCCCGCGACTTTTCTATCTCTGGTGGGCCTGGTGAGGTTTCATTATGGTGAGCCTGTTAGTGGTTAAGATGCATTTTGTGCCCCGAGGTTCATCTGTAAGGGAAGCCCTCCGTGGACTTTGGAGCCTATTGGACTACTGGAGCTAAGTGGACCAAGAGCCTGACTCTGTTTGGCAGCTCCCAATAGACTTGGGAAAGTCTTGGTTGCCAAGTGGCTAATCTTGGAAATCTGAACTTCAATATCAGGGACATCCCTCGGGATCCTCACACATGCCGATGCCTTTCAGTGCCCATCGGGCAGGACAGTTCATTTCTGCTTGTTCATTTGGGGATGGCCCCCCTGCTATGGAGTGCCCCCCTCCCTGTGCCACTACATTTTTCTACGGCCATCTGCTGTCGTCTTTTACATTTATACGTGTACATTTCCATTCTGAGCTGTTTTCCCAAGTCGTTGCAGCGCAGCCTGTGGCCAAATGCTTTTGGCAGGGGCAGCATCAGTGCACACTGATGCTCAGCAGCACCATTGGCAGCCTTGTGGAGCCCCCACTTTGCAGCAAAAGAATCTGTGAAGCTATTTTCTTTTACGAAGCCTAGAAGATGCAGCTGTAGCCTGTGGGAAGCGATTGAGTTGTTCAGGAAATGGCAAATCTAGCGAAACTGATTGGCAGGGCATTCAGAAGAAAAAACCTTTTGTATTCCCCCCCTCCCCCATGATGCATAATTAACTTATGGGATTCATTGCCACAGATTTGTTCTGAGGTGGATGGGCACAGATGGCTTTTAAAAAAGGATTAGGCCAATTTGTGGAAGAGCAGTTGATAAGTTCATGGAGTAGAGCTTCCATGTTTAGAGGCAGCGTATCCCTGATGACCAGAGGTTCTCAAAGACCGCTGAAGCAACTGGTCTTCTTGGGGAGTGCTTTCAGTCACGCTCCAGGAGTGGAGCTTCCATGTTTAGAGGCAGCATATCCCTGATGACCAGAGGTGCTCAAAGACCGCTAAAGCAACTGTTCTTGGGGAGTGCTTTCAGTCACGCTCCATGTAGCCCTGCCCGCGGTGCTTTTCTTGCTTGCGTCCTCCTCGTGCATGGAGTTGCTGCAGTAAATGTCGTGTGTTCTGGGGACACAGACCGACCTTCCTCTTTTTACCCTTCCTGTTTCTCTGGCCTCTCAAAACAAGATGGGAGAGTAGCTCTGAGAGTAGCAGAAGCCTTGCTGCACGAACCCCCACAGTGGTGCGCTCCTCCGTGCTTTGGAAATCAAAGATGTGCACACACCCTCCCCACCCTGCCACGGTGCTCAGGCAAGACCATGGTCTTGCTCTCCATGGTCTCTGCAGTTCCAGGTGGCTGATGCGAATGAGGATTCGAATCCACAGCTGGCCCCTTCTTCCCACCGCTTCCTGGGAAGCTTCCTCATTGGGTCTGGGCCTCTGGCTGGCTGAGTGGGTGATAGTGGGGAGCAGGATGTGTAAAATGGTGCTGGGGAGGAAGAGGGCATTCCCCTGCTCTGGCTGCTCCCCCCCCCCCAGGCACCAGATTGACATCCCTGTGGGCCTTGGCTTCCTGCGTGGCGGTGGGGAGCAGGGGACCCTCCCCACTCAGGAGCCGGTTGGGCACAGGTACAGACCCCTGGCCCGTGCGTACCTGTGGACACAACAGTCCATCCCTGCGGTCGTTGCACTGCTGTGCCGCATTTCCCAAAAGCAAAATTGGATTTTATCTGTTCATGGATGTGTGCCGATTTCAGCACCGGGGAAAATAACAGGCGGGCGATAGATGGGCGACCTTGCTGTGTGGACCTCCCTGCAGGAAGGGAGCAAGCAAAATGTGAGGGTCCCGGATGATGAAGCGCCCTTGGGCAGATTCCCCCCCCCCAGCTGTGGCTCCTTCCTCCAGCTGCACCTTGCCGAGCTGCCTCCAATGGGGCGAGTACAGCAGGCTCCGGAAAAAAAGTGGGGCTTAATTTCTGCCCTGAACGGGTTCCGTTTTCACAGCCCGTTCACACTGAGACCCGGAGCTGAAGGCCGGCTTTCCTTTCAAGCCTGTGGCCCCTCTCCTGAGTTACAACAGAGTGCTCGCCTTGGCAGGGGTGAAGCAGAACCCACTGGAGGACTGTTCCCTGTGGCTGATGCCCAGCTCGCTGGTGGGTCAGGCAGGCAGGCCCACAACACATCCGGGGTTGTTGCTTGGCGGGCCCCTTCCTTTGGGAATGTGGAGCTTTTTCCAAAGGCCAGAAGAGAAATGGTTGTTTAGGCTAAGAGCCTAAGCCTTGGCATGGCCGCTGTAAGCTGTTTTTCTAGGCAGGCGTGCAGAGCTGGCGTGTTTGTTGAGATGATGAGGCGCTCGCAGCTCCCAACTCTGAAAGGGGGCAAAGGAGACACAGGCAGAGCTGCGTCCTTCATAGCCTGCCACTTAGGGGGACAAAGGCAGGGACTTAGCAAAATGGTTTGGTGCCGCTGGGGTGCTCAGTAGACGTGAGGCAGGCTCCTGATCACAGCCAGACTTGTGTTGTGCTTCACGGCTCTGTGCGAGCAAAAGGAAGGCAACACGGTGTGTGACTTGCCGTACAGTCGTCGGATCTCCACCTCCATTGTTTTCATCTAAGGAACCCACCCACCCACCCACCCTTCCTGGGTGCCTTTGAGGTGGCCATATGCAGAACCGTTCTGTGATCTGGTGTCACAGATTGATTGGCCATGAGGCTGATCTGAGGATCAGGAAACCCCCAATTTGAATGCTGCAAACGTGGCTGTAGGTAAACCCCTGACTGCTACTCCAACCCTCCTTGTAATATGGAGATAATAGAGCTGGCCCATTATGAGACTAACTGAGGCATTTGCTTCAGGAGCTGGGGTGCCGGTGGGGTGCCCACCTCATCACCCACCACAGGTCTCCTCTTCCTGTTCTGTGGATTTGTAAGGAAGAGGCGAAGGAAGCAGAAGAGGAAGTGTGGAGGATAGGAGTGGGTGGGCTAGAGTGTCTCTGACGTCTTCTCCACACATCCTCTCCCACTCCCACAGGCTGGTTACAGTTGGGTAAGGAAGGTTGACCCTTGGGATGCTGTTGCAGGTACGGGGGAGGCTGGCCCTGGATAATGACGCCTTAAGGAGCATATGGTAATGATTCTTGAAATAAGCAATGTTGCATATTTTATTGGCTTTCACTTGTGTTATGGCCCTGGGGGACCTTGTCAAGTCCACGATCTGACCTCTGATTCTGGAATTTAATCGTTTGCTCCATGTTTGTGCTGCTTCAAATCTTTCTCTACCCCCCCACCCCACCCCTTTTGAAAACGACAGTGGGAGGGACTGGACAGGACACGCACATCATAAAGCTTTATAAAATTGTGCATGATGATGACTTAGCTCCCTCTTTCGAAATGCTTGTGCTCTTTGAACACCTGATGAAGGCGATGGGTTGTGGGCAAGTGGAAATCCTTCAAGTCGCAATCTTATGTGCGCTTACCTGGGAGTAACTTCCATCAAACTCACTGGGACTTGCTTCTGAGCAGACATGCCTAGATTTGCACTTATCGCCCCATGTATGAAATTTGCTGTTGCAAAGATGCGGGTGGGTGGGGGTGCGGTCGCTGGCTCTAAAAGGAGCTGAGACACGTTCCTCGAGGGGGGGGTGACTTTTAGAGGTGCTCTAGAGAGGATTTTCCTGTTTCAAGCGGGGTGTGTGTGATGACCTTCAAGGGACCCTTCTGTTCTATGATTCAGTGAAATGTCTCTTAGCAGCTACAAGTCCCATGACTGTGTGGCCCCACTTTACTCCGCTCAGGCACATGGTCAGAGCTGTGGTACTTTTGTTTAACAGAATGCCCCTTGGTGGTGTGTGCAGTCCACCTGCCTTCCCTGGACGACATACTTCCTTTGTAGGAGTATCGCACCCCAGAGCATCTCAAAGTCCAATGTTCTGCGTGCGAGTGAAAAACACACCCTGGTTGGGAGCCGCTGGACTCCAGGTCCTTGCAACTTTTGCTCCCTACCCTTTTGTTCGGTGTGCGCTCAGATAGTGGGATGTTCCGGGGCACCCTCCCGTAAATTCCTGGTGATGAGTGAGTACCGGAGGCGTTGCGCTGCTTGTGAAATATCTGTTTATTTTGAATGTGGAAGTTGAGGTTGCGGGGGAAGCAGGCAGACAGTTCTAGTCTTGAAAAGAGGGGGTGGGGAACCCGCCCCCAAAGCAAGAGAAGTTCCCAGGCCTGTGTCTTGCTAGACAGCTTCAAACCTGCTCCTCCTTTGCATGGAGTTATTTTCTTCAGCCCCTCCCCACTGCCCAAGCAGGTGGCGCAGGTCGTGGACGACAGCCGCTAGTGACCACCAGCCATCAAAGGTGATCAGAACGCACCGTCCACTAGCAAGAGATGCAAAAGCTTTGGAACGAACACAGGTCTGAAAAGCTGCAGGAACGACAACACTGGGCCTGCTGTCCAGGCAGGAGAGGACGGGGTTAAGTGTCCCGTTCCCCCCTCCAGCAGTTATGCAAGAGATGGGGGCTGTCAAGGACAGCAAGGAACAGCAGGTTCCCGCTCAGGCACATGGCCCCTCTGTTGAAGTCCATGTACACACTGGGCAGCAGGGGCAGCATCAAAAAGGACTCACTGGAAGGTTACGGAAGGCGGCCTGACATCTCCTGGGCATTTGGTCAAATGGATTTTGGCTCAGATGAAGCCTGCTTCCAGGCCCCCCCCCCCGCACTCTCTTGTGCCCTGCTCAAACGGAGGTATGAAGAGCAGGTGAGGGGGGGGGGCTCCTGCCCATGGCTGCTGGGGGAGGGGGGGATGATGGGCAAATTTGCTTGCCATCTTTTTCTTCTGGCTCTGCTCCTGTGCCATTAGCATGCAGAAATTAAGCGAGTGCATAAATGATAGGAGGAGTTTCCGCTGCTTTTAAAAATGCATTTTTCATTATTTGGATGACTTGAAGGAAAAAAACCCCACTGTGGGATGGTGGTAAACTCTTTTTTTTTTCTTGTGGTGTTTGCTTAATCAAGCATACATACCCCTTCAATAAGTTGTGGTTTTCCCTGCAGGAGGCTGGAGAATTGATGGTTTTGGGGAGGGCTATATATATATGCCCCTCCCTTGTTGCTGCTTCCAGTGAGCAGTTTCCCCCCCCCCCCAGCTGTGCTTCAGGGAGGGCAATTGTGGATCTCCCACCTAACCATGGTAGTTTAAGTTTAAGCAGAAAACTTCTGTGACCTCGCTCTGAATACTCGTCGGAAAAAGCCTCCTGTTAGTATTTAAGCCAAATACAATGGCTAAGAAATCAAAGTATTTTTGTTTTCTCCTTCAGCTGATCTAAACCAGCTTGTCGTCCTCATCGGGGAACTGACATCAATATTTTGATTCTTGGGCTGGAAAAGGGATGCCCCACCTATGACTAATTGCCTTGTCTCTTAACTCTCAACTGTTGTCTTTCTCGGGTAACTTTGTGAAGTTATAACTTCACCTGCTCAGTGGTGCAAAGACAGAGGAGCAGGGCCAGAGAAAAACAGTGGCAACTTGGCTCATTATGGATAGCCAAACAGCCCCCCCCCCCCGACTTGGTAATAGGGCTATATGGGAGTGCAGGGTGTGAGTTTCAGGCTGGCTTGAGCCCCGGTACCTTCTGCATGGGCATGAAATACTCCTTTTCATGTCCTGGTTTCATTTCCATCCTATTGCCAAGGCTCTGGGCAGCTCCTACGGATGTTTACAACCTTGAGTGTTTTCTTAAGAAAAGGGACAGGTAAACCGAAGCAACGGAATGTTCCCCAAATAATTTATCAACCCCAAGTTAACCAAATTTTGCAACTTCCTGCTAGAGAGGAACTTAGGAAGAGGCCAAAATGTGAAGTGGAAAGGGCCCAGATCAGGTCTTACCTGAACTGCGAGCTCACCAGGCAGCCTTATGCAAGCATGTGTTTTTCAGCCTGCCCATCTGCATTATGAGGATACTAATACAGACCTACATTGCAGGGCTGTTGTGTGGGTGGCTAAAGGCAATGGATCGCCAATGCTATATCAAGTTACTTCTAGACCTGGGGCAGAATCTCCATTCTAAGCCCCACCCCAAACCAGCAGTTGCGAATCTTCACAGGCCTTTCACGGCTGTTGAGGGTCCTTGCTGCTCAGGTAGACTGCTCCTGCTCTGGAAGCTCTTGTGCAAAATAACTCTTTGGCTGCTGCCATCCCATGTCTATATTTTTTTTCTCTTCCCCTACAGGCAGCAGTCAGCGGCTGAATGTGCTGTGTTGTGTAAGGCTGCAGGCACGGGGCCAATGAAAACCTACAGCAGCCCCCAACCAAGCTGGCACATCCAGCTTTTTAAATCATGCCACGTGTTTGTATATACCTGTTTTAAAAATTGTCAGTGTATCAGCTGATCGTTTTCCATTTTCATCCCAGTCCTGGTTGTGGGCAGATCAGAGCAGCCCCCTTCCCTCCCAGTGTTGTAGTGAGAGCCATTGCCATCATGTGCCAGAAGGTGGCAGTGTTCGCTCAGAGCAGTCCAGCCTAGCTCTCAAGGCACATGGAATTGTGGGAGAATCCGGCATATCCCCTTCCAGCATCTCCAGCAAAGATGGTCAACCTGGTAATTCCTCTCTGTTCCCCTTTCATAGGTCACCTCTTTCAAGCCTCCCCCCCCCCATTACTCATTGTTGAAGGCTTTATTCTGTTGATTGTACACTGCGTTTTCACTGCCGTAGCTTGTCCTCCACTGATTTCCAAGCCGGGGCCATAGGTGCTCTTTCACTGACCTAATACATTAGGAAGAAACTCCACAAAGCTTCCTGATAATCTGCAGCCAGGATTCAAAGTCTATACTTCAGCGACAGCATTGTGCGACATGCCAGGCTGATGGGGCAAATGGAGCTTTTGGGGAGGGGGCAGTTTTCATGGACTCTCTGGACTCTCTGGAGAAGACTCTGATGCTGGGAAAGATTGAAGGCAAAAGGAGAAGGGGAAGGCAAAGGATGAGATGGTTAGACAGCATCACCGATGCAACAAACATGAAAATGAGCGAACTCAGGAAGATAGTGGAGGACAGGAAGGCCTGGTGGGATGTGGTTCATGGGATCACGAAGGGTCGGACACGACTTAACGACTGAACAACAAGTTTTCATGGGGAAAGGATGAAACCCACCTCTCCCTGTGCCACAGGCCTGATCTATGTTGCCCCACCCCCTCCCACAACTGCTCCTTGTAAAAATGTAACAATGGCAGAGACACATTAATTCACGCTTTTCGATTGCCCGTCATTTTCTTTTTCTGAATTAAAAATGCTGGCACCCTTTACCCTGACAGGGTAAGGCATGCTGGAGGAGCCCTTCCTCGCCTTTCTGCATGAGTCAGTGTTCTGAGACTTCCTCCTGATTGGAAGGAGGCCAGCCCAGATCAGTGACTCAGGCAGAGACTCGGTGGACAGCCTCCCTCAAGGTTGGGGGTGTTTCTGTGTGATGAAATGCTCCATTCCACACCAGAGAGGCCGAGAAGGAGCAGAATTACCCACTCGTAGTGGAGCCTGTTTGGAAGTTGGCAGACCTGTAGCAGGGAGGCAGGCCACGATGTAACTGCCAGCAGCTGGTCCTCTGTGGATAGATTTATCGGCACTTTTAATTATTGAATGTGTTGACTTGGAGGGCTGTTGCTCAGTGCTATGCCTCGACTTTTCAGCGAGGGTTCAAAACGTTTCTGTTTCAGCGTGATGGGTTGTTGTCTGACTCCTGTGTCTCAAGATGTTCTGCTTTGCTGCTTCTCTGCTCCATATTGTCACCCCCCCCCGTAGATTTTATTTTATGTATTGTTTTAAATTATGTATTTTAATCCTTGTTGTAAGCCGCCTTGGGCATTTTTGCCTTGGCATAGAATAAGACAGGGTATACTTTTAAAAAATAAATAAATATCCCAGGTTCAATCTGCATTGACATCTCCAGGTCAGGCAGAAAAAAATTCCTGCCTGAAGCTTCAGAGAGTTGCTGCCAGCCGGTGGCGACAGCACTGAGCTAGAGTCACTGAGGGTCAGACTCGGCAGGCAGCAGCTTCTGATGGAGTCTCTACTGCCTTCACGGCTTGAGTGGTTGGCAGGCTCAATGCTTCCATTGCGTTGGATGCCCTGTTGAATTTGTTCTGCAGCCACACGGTCGCTCTGTTTACCAACTGCAAAGTATGTGAGGGGGCGCAGACTAGAGAGAAAGGAAACACATGTCAGATGAAAAGAAGTCTGTGTTCGGGGGAATTGCTCAATGTGCGGGCATGAGCATGAAAGGGATGGTGAGGGGTGGGGCCAAGGGCTCAGTGGGAGGGGTTTTGGAGTGACATCACTGCTTTGCCAAGCTGCTGTCTTGCATGGCAACATTTTTATCTAAAGGATCTTTTGTTCCTTAACATGTGAAATGTTTACCTCACCGATCCATTTAAAGAGCCTCTAAGACAGGTCAGAACATAAATGGTCATAATTGTTGTTACCGCCTACGTACATGATGCTTTACATAGTATTAAGAGTGGAAGATTAAAAAAAAAATTAAGATCTCTGCCCCAAGGAGCTTACAATCCAATCTGCCCATTTGGACCAGCATTGACTGGAATTTGTCTTAACCCATGTTCAATAGGCAAATATCATGATGTGTACAGCATCATGTACACAACGCAAAACTGACTTACGGAGTCCTACGCCAGAAGATGTGGTGAAGGCCACTGGTTGGCTTTAAAAGGGGACAAGGATGGGGAAGGAGAAGGACGGGTCTAATAAAGGCCATTAGTCATGATGGCCAAGGCCAACTCCAGTTTTTGGGGAGCCCTGGACCCGACTCCTTCTCCTTTTGTGCTGCTGCCCACAGCGACAGTGGCAGTGGTGAAGAAGGTCGCTGATGAATCTGCTGCCCAGGTAGCTTTTCCAGTGGACACCCAATGGAGACTGGGAGGCAATGGGAAGCAGGAGCAGGCCATCCACCCACATCTGCCCCTCCCTGGGCTATTTAACAGTTGGCCCCGACATAGGGTCAAGGCAGGACAGCATCTGGGGATTTGTAAAACGGCACTGGGAGGAAAAAGAGATTGTCCACTGCTCCGTTGCACCCCCACGCTTGTCTGGTGAACATCCTCATGTGTTCTGGCTTACTGGGCAATGGTGGGTAGCAGAGGCAAAGCAGACCTAATACAGACCTAATACATGGGTTAGCCAGGTGTGGGTTTGGGTCCTGAGCATGTGCCCCACCAGGCCTCCCCTGTGAGCCACCCCGATTATGGCTATGTGGAACAGCCATGTTCAGGAGCAGTCTACCTCTGAACAAGAGTGGTTGGGAGTCAAACCACAGGGGAGGCTCTTATAGGCTCCCCAAAAGGCATCTGGTTGGGCCACTGCGGGGCAGAGTGTGCTGGAGAATCTGGACCTTTTGGGTCAATCTACAAGGGCTCCTACAGCGCAGTCCTATGCTTATCTACTCAGGAGCAAATCTCATTGTGTGCAATATGGGACTTACTTACTCCTAGGAAGCGTGTATAGGATTGCAGCCTTAATTCCTTAATCCCCGCCATTTTTATTTACTAAGGAGTCAGTTCCCTTGAACTTAGCAGGACTTTATGATGTACAAACAGGGCCATCCTTCTCTAGCTCCTTTACTTAGAAAATAATGCGGGGGATTGCAGACAGTTGCTCCTCCTTGCTTGAAAGCACGCCCAGGATCGGGCTGCGCACAGGAAAACATCCGTTCCAGGCTCTCAGCGATGTGACTTTGCGTTCCAAGCCCCAGGAGGCAGGAGAAGCGGCCTTTGGCTCGGCTGCCACACGGTGAGTCCTTTGTTTACTTCTCTCCGGAGAAGCGTACCTCTTTTCTGCTCTCCGCCATGGAGAGCGCGCACCGGCTGCTGTCTCTCTTCGGCGCTGCTGCCACTGCTCTTTTGTAGGGGAAGAATGGTATGCTCCAGCCTCCTGCCCCTCCTTGGGAGGTGAGTGGTAGATTCCGACAGTCCTAATTATCCGGCTGTCGGGGCTTGAACATGGCTTTGTCTCTGCAGAGTCTCCCTGCACGTCTGAGCTGGCTGGCTGGGAGCTCGGCGGCATAACTAGGGAGAGGAGGGAGAGGGCGATGCGCAGTGGCCCGCTGGAGCCAAGAAGCGTTTGCAAACCCAAAGGCTTGAGCTTTGCAGGCGGATTCCCTCTTTTGGAGCTGAGCCGGGTGGTTTCCCCCCGAATCCCGTTTTGGAGGCGACTATGAGGCAGCGTCTGGGGGATTTCAAGGCATTTGGAGAGGGCAGGGGCACCCCCGAGGGGCTGCCCACAAGGGGAGGCCACATCAAATTGGTGAGTGTCACAACCGGGAGAGATCTTGGTGGGCTCCACAAGAGAGGCGGTCAAAGGATGGGTGTCTAGCCGGCTAGTGTAGGCATACAGTCTTGAGCACTAAATGGATGCAGAGCTCAGTGCATGTGCCCCCCCCCTCTTGCCTTGCGGAGACATGTGGCGTCTTTTCCAGCAGCATGTGAAAAGTGAACAAATGCTTGGAAACTGTGGAACCAGCATGTGCAAGGCTATGCGCTCACAGGTCTGTGTCTGTGGTGGAAATGGTAATTGCGGTCTCTGGGTCAGGGATAACTGGTCTCCCTTGAGCATGGGGGGAGGGGGAGAGTGAATCCACCGCCCTCCCCGTATATGCCTGGGCTGAGGCTTGTGGCGGATTGAACTTGCAGAGCTCTGACGAACTGTGCTGGCTGGGGAGACGGTGAATACCTGGCAGGAAGCAAGGGCCATAGGGTAGCGAGGAAGGGCTGCAAGACCGCCAAAGAATGGAGGGCAGCCATGCATGTGTGCAAGCACAACCTCTGGACAGGTGTGTCTGCGTTGCTTGCAGCGGGAGCTTCTTATCAGGGGCAAATGGAAGGCGAGTAGGGCTGTCCTCCAGATCGCTTAGATGTTGACCTGAGACGCAACAGCAGGGTTTGTCTCTCCACCACAGCTCTGAGTTTCAGCAAATGATGTGACAGCTTGGTAAGCAGGAAGGCTTCCAAGAAGCCGGCAATTGATCTGAAGTGATAAGTCACACTTCCTCCTTCCTCTGGCTTTCCCCAAGGCAGCGCCGGAGTTTATTGTGGGGGGTCATCTCCAGAATGCCAGAGGCTAGCCAAGGCCTGGAGAGCTCTCGGCAGACAGGCTTTGGGGACACTGTGTCACCGAGGCGGGGGTGGCAGGTGTCCAAGCAAAAATCCCAGGAAGCGTACCTGAAAAACAAACAGGTTGATTCAGAGCCCTTTTGGTGTTTTTGCTGTCATGGATGAACCCCTTGGTCATTTGGGGGGCAATGGTTGCAAAATGTTGTGAGGCGCTGGCAGTGGCGATGTTCTGCTTCCCCAATTTTTCGACCGCGGTGCTTAATTTCTCCAAAGGGAGGTGCTGGAGGAGGGAGCAGCCGTCCTTGGTGGAAAAGGTGCCAACGAGGGCAGCCAAAATGACCAGAAGGCTGGAGCTCTTTCCTTGGGAGGAAGGTGGCCAGATTTGGGGCTTTTAGGGTGGATGAAAGGCAATTCAGGGAGGGACCTGATTGAGCCCGTTGAGGTTATTATGCCTGGTGTGAAGTGGATGGAAAGGGGGGGGGGAAGCTTTTCCTCTCTCTCACACTACTAGAAGCAGGGTCATCCCCTGAAACTGACTGGTGGGAGATTTGGGGCTTCTTCACACCACATATGCACTGCCACCAGTTGTGGTGCTGGCCACTAGCTTGGGTGGCCTTGAAAGGGGATTGGACAAATTTAAGGTGGTCAAGTCTCACCATGGCGACTGTGTGGAACCTCCAAGCTCAGTGGCAGTCTACCTCTGGCTAAGATATAGCAGGAAGCGCCAGCAGGAGAGGGCGTCCATCTGCCTTCAGGTCCTGCTCGGGGGCTTCGCACGGGAGCATCTGGTGGGCCACTGTTGGAAAGAGGATGCTGGGCTAGGTGGGCCTTGGGCCTGATCCAGCAGGGCTCTTCTCCTGTTCTTGCTTTCTCGTCTCACTGAGAGGAGGAGGTGGGGGAAGGAAGTGTCTGTCGGGAAACACGTTTCACAGCAAGGGTTCAAAGACTTTGCCCTTGGCTCGATTCTAGCTTCAGCAGTGCAAAGCACTGTATGTTAAGTGCACTTGTGGTGGTGACATTTTGCACGTCGCTGTAGATACAGCAACTTTGTTGGCGCAGGAGCAGTAGTTTCCTCTGTCACTTGAGGAAAGGGGGGTTTGCTACTGGCGTGTGTGTGTGTGTGTGTGTGTGCGCGCGCGCGCGCGCTTTGTTTACAGGCCAATTTCACTGTTTGTAAGGATTGCAAGAAATGTGTCGTTCCGTGTGTTGAACCGGCAAGTTGACCAGAGATTGAAGTGCTCTTGAGGAATCCTTGCACGGGGTCCTCACGCTGCTTCAGACTGACCCTCCTGCTAGGAAGGAAGGAAGATCTGTGGCATTGAAAACGGTGTTTTTGCATAACAGTGCATTTAGTGAGGAAGGGTCTTTGCACTTTGCACATCCTCAGAAATGCTCTTTATCAACCAGATGGCATCTGCCAAGAAGAAAGAGTCGCAATGTAATGCATGCTGGCGGGGGGGGGAGGCGGGGGTCTGACTCCGGTTCTGAAGCAGGTTCTGAGATCAAATGTTGACAGTGCAGACTGATGAAAGAACTCAACTCAGTGGTGTTTGCGTTGCCCTTCAGGATCTGATTTGCTGCCTTTGGGCTTGGAAAAAGAAGAATGTTATTCTTGGCCACATCATTTGATGACCCTTGGGAGACTCGTTTTCCTTTCCCTTGGAGCATATGATTTGGCTCACTTGCTTAAGCTGGCATTTTGCAGATGCTTTGAACTCGGCACCCCCTTCCTAAACTCGCACACATCTACCTCCTGCCCCCAACCAAGTGCCAACTGTCTGAAGCCTGAACATACCGAGACACCGGCACACAGGTTTGTTTGTCACTTGTGTATCCCACCTTCCTCCAAGGAACTCAGGATGAAGTACATGGCTCCTCCCCCCCTTCCATCCTCACAACATCCCTGTGAGGTAGGTTAGGCTGAGAGGATGGGCCACTGATCATTGACTGAGCGATTAGAAGACCTGATCTATTGGGCTAGGAAGGGGGTCACTCCGCCTCTCCAGTGGCTCTTGGCAACAGGGGTGGTGTTGGGGACTGCCCCATGCCCATCAGAAGACCCTAGAAGGCTCAGTACCTTGTGGCCGTGGGAGCACCCAATGCCCCATTGCAGGGGCACCACAATGAGCTTTGCCTCAGTTTTGCCTTGAAGTCCCCCTGCAGCCTGACACTGGGACTGCTTGGATTTGGTCGAGGTCCTTCCTGCCGCCCCTCTTGGCTCCAATCCTGCCAAGATTATCCTGCTGACATTCACTCACTCACTCACTCACCCCCCCTCCCTTTTGTGGGGGCCCGTCTCACAGTTTTGGGAGCCTCAGGGCTTGTTTTCAGAATAAGCCTCCAAATGTCATGTGTGAATGTGGTGGGTAGGTGTTGAAAACCTGCACATCCTACAGGGCTGCTGGTTGGTGAGCCAGGATTTGGCTGCAGGATTTGACACCCGGGTTGCTTGCTGGCTCAGGGTGGAAACAGCCTCGGGAGTATATGTGTGTGTGCGTGTGTGGGTCCCAGCGTCCTTGATTCAAGGCAGAGAGGATGTCTCTGGCTTTTAAGAGTGCCGGTCCCTCAATCTGAACCACCACAAAGCAGATCCTTGGAAGTCTGGGACAAAAAGAAGATCCCAGCCGGTCAGCATTCGCCTCTGGCTCTGCCTGCCTCAGCCGCATGGAACGGCAGTGACGCACCGGCCAGCTGCTACTCGGGGAGGCCGGCCCTGTGTGGCTGTCTGGCTCTCGGCTGCCTTCAAGCCTGACACACACACCCGCCTGCCTCGGCCTCATGGAAATGATTGAAGTGGCAGCCTGGAGAGAACTGGAGGGGCTCTTTCGGCAGGGAGTCCTGAGGCTGGCCACCAGTTGCAGAGCCACAGGGCAGCTGGGACCACCACATCCTTTCCCCGTTGGACTGTGGCTGGCTGGCATCCAGCTGAGAGTTGGGCCTGGAGCAACTGCAGCTGCTTAGTGCTCTGCCCCTCTGTCCTGCCCCCCCCTTTGAAAAGTTGCTTCCTTGCTACTGAGAGACTCGGGGGCCCAATCTCAGCACTCCCGTTCTCCAAGGTAAGATCCAGATCTTTTTCAGCGCGTTGGTTGGTTGAAAAGAGATTGCGATGTAGTGGTTAGCTTGGTAGATGAAGACTGGGTTCGAATCCCTCCTGAGCTCGCTGGGTGACCTTTGGCCAGTCTCTCTCAGCTTAACCTACCTCACAGGGTTGGTGTGCATGGGCAGGGGGGAGAACAACGTCCTGGACTCCTCAGGGGCAGGATGGGCTGAAAAAAAATCTCACTGGTTTTTAAAAGACACCTTCAAGTAATCTGGCTTAGGAAAAAAAGCAGTCTTAATATGCTGAGATGCTCCAGCCACGGGAAGCGTGAATGTTTGGTTGGCCAGATCCGCAGCCATTAGAGGGCACACCCTGCTGGACCTCCATCTGAACCGTCTGTAGCAGTAGCAGTGGATGTGCCCAGTGTGTCGTTGGGGTGCAGGGCACTGGGGGGTGAAATGCAGGGCTTTCCACATGGCCCCCAGCAGTGGCTCCAGCCTCTTCTCTCCTTTACCCATCTCCTCCTGCTCTCTGGTCCGGAAAGGAAAGAGAGGACCGGAGCAAAAGAGGAAGTGTGGAGGAGAGTGGTGAGCTAGAGTGGCTCCACTTCCTCTTCCGCTCCATTCTCTCTTCTCTTTCCAATCCAGGGAGCAGGAGGAGGAATGGAGGAGACAGGTGGGAGGAGAGAGGCAGGCAACCGACCCCCCTCCATCTGCTACCTGAGGTGGCTGTTTGTCTAGACAGGTCAGCCTTGTGGGTGGGGAGAAAATGGCTCCCCCCGGGTGAGAATATGGCAGTTTGGGTGCCTTTGGTATGCAGTCCCAATCACCGCATCTTTGAACCGGTAAAATTTAGGGGGAAAGAAAGTAGATTTTTACTTTGGAAGAACCTAATAAGAAGAGTTCTAATTAATTAGCAGCAGCAAGAAATATCTTTGCATCTTGATAAAATGCGATCAGATTATCTGCTTACATTCTCTAATGTTTGCAGGTGTCTTTTTCTGTCTGTGCAAAACGTCCTCTTCTCTAAGTGTCCTTTATTCCAGCTGTCCCCCCTCCGATGTTCTGCGATCAGCTGGAACTCTTACAGGCTGATTTTTTTTTTTACCTGCTGTTTCACAATGCCACTGGTTTTTCTGACCTAAAATGGGTGATTCCGTTTCCACACCCCAAAAGTTTTTATGGGAGAGTAAGAACTACCATCTCCAGAGGCGCCAGCCACTGTGTTTCTGCATGAGTCACTGTTTGGAGTGTGCCTCCCGGACAGAAGGGGGAGAACCCAGAGCAGTGACTCACACAGGGGCTGCCTCCTCTGAGGGCAGGTAATTCTGCTGCGTCTCAGTATACGGAGCAGTTTGCTGGATCCGATTGCACGTCGTGCTACAGAACCACCTGTTCATGGGGCAAGGTGATCGGAAAAGGGGCAGGGGCAGAAAGGAGAGCAGGCAGCCTCCTCCACGTGTGGGTCCCTCCTTGGGATCAGAGGAGCTGTTCTGTGGCCCACTAAAGGTCCTCTCACAACACAGGAGAAGGCAGAGCACATATTTTGTATGCAGGAAATCCCAGGTTCTGTCTCCAGTTAAGTCTCTCGGGGAGCATGCTGGGAAACAGCTGTGCCTGGCTCCTTGGGGAACTGCTGCCAGTCAGAGCTGCCAGTCCGTCTAGCTCAGATTTGTCAACATAGGCTGGCAGCAACTCTCTAGAGATTTATTTATTTATTTATTTATTTTCCACATTTTTATACCGCCCTTCCTCCAAGGAGCTCAGAGTGGTGTACATATTTCCTCCCCTCCTTTTTGTCCTCACAACAACCCTGTGAGGTAGGTGGGGCTGAGAGATAGTGACTGGCCCAAGGTCACCCAGGAAGCTTCATGGCTGAGCGGGGATTTGAACCTGGATCTTCCAGGTCAAAGTCCGACTCCCAAACCACTACACCATCCTGGCTCAAACAGGGGCTCAAACAGAGATTCAAACAGGGGTCTTTTCCTGCCTGCCTAGATGGAATCTGTGAAGCTTCTGCATTCAAAGCAGAGGCTCTACCCACTGAGCAACAGACCTTGCCCTAAGGGAGGGGTGTGGGTATGTTGGGGTGCATGGCAGTGCCCAGTGGCTATGGTTGGGTGCCTTTCCATTGAGTGGATCTGTGCGTGCTTGCTTCGTTGCCCAGTGGCTTCCTCCGTCAGAGCAGGCGGGCGAGCGCAGAGGTCAGCCATGCCCCGAGGCTGTCCTCGGAGAGGTCGTCCCGTGTAACATGGGTGTGTCCCAGCTTGTCCCGTCCTCCAGGTGCAAAGCCTTCTCTGGCTGCATGCACTCTGAATCACTCCCTGTGTAAACAAACACAGGCACACTATCCGAGGCAGGAAGGAGCGCCAAGCTGGGAAGCGGCAGAGAGGAGGAGGCGGCACCGGTAGCCTGCCAGGAAGGTGATGTTGGAGCCGACTGGTGCAGCTCTGAACATGGAAGGCTTTGCTGTGGGGAGAGGAAGGGCATCAGTTCTTCTGCCCTAGTAACAAAGTAAGGTGGGCTTAGGGACTGGCTTAGGGACGGCAAGGTGGGAGACGGACGGGTCTGATCCACAGGGCAATTCTCCTGCCCAAGCCCACTGAAACAAATGGGGTGGGGTTTTTTGCTCTTTCAGGCCCAGCCTAGCGTCCAGTAAAGGGTAGGGGTCCCTCTCGAAGCTGCTCTGCCTGTGAGCTGACCTAAAGAATGATCAGGAGTCATTCTTTATGCATCCTTGCTTCTGAGCGTGTTCAGAGTTTTTTTTTAAGTGCTCCGGAAGAAGTGCAGAATGCCTTTTCTTTGCAAAGAAAACTGCTCATGTGCAGATGACAGTCGAAATCCCGCCTTGCTGCCGCCCCCACGTGACACCTTAGCTGCAGAGATGCGCATTATGCCTCTGTGTGTGTGTGTGTGTGTGTGTGTGTGTGTGTGTGTACGCACACTGATGGTATGAGCGGTTCGGCTGGATTCTGTTCTGGCTTTGCAGCTTTCCATCCCGGCAACAGGCCAACAGGGTGGAAGAAAAACCTCTGTCAAGCCAGTGACTGATGCAAAAATGCTGTAGCTCCTCAGTGACAAGGGCTTGACACTCTGTGTGAGCTCAGAGGTGGCCTTTTTAACATCATTATTTCACATGTTGCAGTAGGGATGACATGAGAGAGAGGTTCTGGGGACTGAGTCCTTTTGTCTAACCAGCTTGTGCGGGGTGAATCCTATGTCTGCATCTAACAGGAGCTCAGTGATCTGTCCTCCAGGTTCCAAGGGATTCGTTCCTCCTGCCCGCCAGGCCTTCAGGCTGGCAACCAGCCCTCTGTGGCCTCGCTGAAGATAACCACGAGAAGTTTCCCCACTGGGCCGCAGAAGATTAGGAGTCCAGCTGTTGCAGCTTGGCGTCATGTTGACGTCCCCCGCAAACAGCTGGAAGTCGCCTGTGTTCTGTAGGGACCACGCCGGCCACGGCTGTGAAACTTTGGGTGGCCTCGCAGCAGCTAGACCTTTCTGGGCTCTTTCCAGCATTTCAACCCTTTAGCCAGTTGCCAAATGTAGAGGGTGCAACTGCAGAGAGAGACGCCAGCCCAGCCGTACTTCTTGTTTGTGAGAATGTGTGTTCACTGCTACCAAGTGACCTTAAACAGGACCAGCCCAGGACCTCCCGGTGCCTGAGGTAGTGTGCCAAATGCTGGCCCCTCCGTTACCTGGTGATATGCCAGCCTCTGCCTCCTGGATTGGGAAACGAAAGGAGCAGGAGAGAGGAGGTTAGCTAGAGTGGCTCCAGCCCACCACTCTCCCCTCCCACTCACTCCCTCTTTCTCTCCATTCTCCTCTTCTTTTTTGAATTCAGGGAGCTGGGAGGAGTGGTGGGGTGGATGGATGAATGATGCAGGCACCCCCTTGCCAGCCGGCCATTTTGAGGATGGGTTGGAGGTGCTCTAGCCCACCCTCTTCTCTCCTCCATACTTCCTCTTCCCCTCTGTTCCCCTTTTCCTATGCATTTGGCATGCTGCCTCAGGCATGGCCAGCCCTGGCTTCAGCAGTGGGTGGTGCTGGGAGGCCTCGGGGCAGGACTCTGTGGGGTGGTATCCACGGCCCCCTGGGTTCTGCATTGGAAGGTGTGAAGGTGTCGTTCACATAGAGGCAGCAGTCGCGTTTGTCATTGTGCAAGCCCCTGTCCCTTACAAGGACCATGCAGGAGGCTGGCGCTGTTTTGCATGCTTTATTTGGCCAAATGGCATTCGGGGAGGACAAGTTGGTCGATGGCAACTAGGCACGATGGCAGTGTATGACCTCCGGGTCTGGTGGCCGTCTGCATATCAGCTTCAGGGGAGCAACAGCCGGAGAGGGGGGTGGCCTTCCATGCAGATGCTGGTGGGCATCTGGCCTGATCCGGCAGGGCGGTTCTTATGGGCACTGATGAGCGTTGGTTTCCCAGCCCCTGTGCTGGCAGAAGGAGAGTCTGAGCCTCTTCCCCCTCCTGTCGCCTTCCACCTGCCGTCCCAAATCAAATCCATCTTGATTGTGTCGCCCAAGATATTGCCTTACAGTGCGCACCTGCTATCTCACCCCAGCAGCCACTCAGCCGGCTCAGCATCTGGTGGGCCGCTGTATTCCATGACACACCGGAACAGGCGAGGCAAGAAAGGAAAGACACTTGGCACATGCTCAGAGGCATTTGGCCCCAGGTGCCAGCCAGAATCCCATAGTGACCCCTGGAGGATCAGCTGCAAAAGAAGACGGGCCTCCTCTGTGCTCAATACCTGTGCTGAAGAGGGAATTTCCTTGCCCCTGCGGGTTCAGGATTCCTGGGCTATACTGTCTGTGAACAGAACGCAGGAAGGTTGCTGGAGAAGTGCGAAGTGCTACTCTGCGTGTGAGGGAAGCCCGAGCTCTCAGTGCGAAACAAGTTGTTTACAGCCCTGCGCCTCACCTCTGAGATTTCCCCCTTAGTCATCCGAGGAGCTGTTTACTGTGAGCAGAACGGATGTGCAATCGGGGGATGACAAGCTGATCCCAGAGCAGCCCAGCCCAGTAAGGGATACAAGCAGCTGCTGGGGGCTCTAGCAGGGCCGGTCCAAAAATATCTCCTGGTACCAAATGCTGCCCCCTTTGACCTGAAGGCGTGCACACTGCTGCTCCCTCCGTTGGAAGAGAAAGTGTGGAGGAGAGGGGAGTGATGGGCTAGAGTGTGCACAACTCCCCACTCCTCCATATGTCCGCTTCTGCTCCGTCCCCCTTTTTTCGGTTTCCAATCTAGGAAGCAGAAGGAGGAGCAGCAGTGAGTGGAGGCAAGTGGATGGACAGAGGCTTTATCCCACCTCTCCTCTCCTCCACACTGCCTCTTCTGTTCTGTCCCCTCTTCCTTTTCCAGTCCAGGGAGCTGGAGGATCAGTGGAGGTGAGCACCCCACCAGTCTCCCACCGAAAGCAACCCTCGTTCAGCCTCCTAGACTGGCCGGCCCTGGTCTCCACTCCAGCCAGACAGGGAGGCTGTTCTTATTCTGGGGGACAACAAACATACCCCACCACAGGCCGTGGGGGCAGCGTGATGTGAGCCACGGGGGAGGGGCAGCTGCCCCTCCGTCATATCCAATTGCAGCCGCCTCCTTGCAATGCGCCTTCCCAGTGAGCGGAGCACAAAGCCTGGCTGTCACTCCATCCGTTGCATGGAGCAGGGAAATGCAGCTGAAGTCATGAGAACCCTTGCGGACGAAATCCTATCCTCCCGCCACCCCCCTCCGCCCCCGCCGGCTGCATACTGTATACAGTAAGGTGGTGGGGGTGGAGGAATGTCATTTTTGCCTCGGGCAGAAAAATAGCTGCCGCTTGGCGAGGTTTAGTGAGGAGAGAGGAAACCTGAAAGGCTCCCTTCTGCTTAGCCAGGCCACTAGTCTACCGCTGACCGGCAGCTCCAGGGTGTCAGGCAGAGGAGGGTCTTTCCCAGTCCTGCCTGGAGAGGCTGCCAGGGATCGAACCAGGATCCTCTGCATGGAGAGACCAGCCCTGTACTGGGCAGAGAGAGAATTCTTCTCCCTCTCCCACTGGGAGTCACCAGTAAAACAAGCAGCAGATGCAGGACAGACAAGCGATGTCATTTTTCGACACGACATGCAGTGAACGTCGGGAATTCCGTGGACCAAGAGGGCTCGAAAACAGGATTTGACAAACCCACGGAAGGACAAGTCGATTGCTGGGCATCGGTCGTGGCGAGTGCATGGAGCCTCCAAACCCAAAGGCACTCTGCCTCTGAATAGAGTTGCAGGGGAGCAAGGGCCAAAGAGGGCTGTGTTGCCTTCTTCAGGCCCATCTGCTTGGGGACGTCCTTTGAGGAGAAACGAGATCCGGGCCTGCTGGGTCTTTGGCGTGCGTGACCCTCAGGGCTCCGCTTGCGCTTGCGAGTGCTCAGGGGAGCCAGGTGGCAGCACTGCGTGGCAGACGGGCTGGGGGGGGAGCTGCGTGTCCGTCTGTCTGTGTGGCGGGAGCGAGCAGCTTCGGAAACCTAAGGCGCCTGGTGCTGGTTACTGATGCTGCTGCTCACCTTGGTGCCGAGGCGTGCCTCTGGCGGAGGCTGCGGCTTAGGTTCCAGCTGGGAGGTTTCCTGGCAGAAGGTGGGGGAGGGCGAGCGGACGGGAAAGGCCAGGCTGAGCAGAGGCGGAGGAGGAGGCAAGTAGCTGCAGGCCGGCCGGCGGCCCTGCTAACTTCTGAGCCAGCCGTCAGTTGCTGCCTGTCTGGGCCCAGCCTGGCAAGAGGAGGATTTGCGCCCTTACTCACTGCAAGCCCACAGCGGCCCCACCTGCTTAGTCAATGTCTTGTCATCATGGCCGAGATTCCACCTCAAATCCTTCCGAGGCTGTGAATCACCAGCCTGGCTCCGCAGCAGCCAGGAGCGTCTGTCAGGCCTGCCCTGGTCTGGATGAGCCGGCCTGGTGGTGGAGTGAGCCCGAAGAGAGGCTGGCCGGCGAGGGGGTGAGTCGGGGAGGCCTGGGGAGGACGAGCGAGCGGCTCACATTCTTCCGCCCTGTCAGGGCTCTCCTCTCCTCGGCAGAGAGTCGGTGCTGCTGCTCCTGCCGCTCTCTGCTTTTCAGGAAGGCCTCCCAGCCGTGAAGAATTCAGCAGTGTCTCCGGTAGCAGCTGCTCCTCCTCCCTCCGCCGGCCTACTGCTTTCCTGCATTACTGCTCGGGTCTGCAGGAAGTTCAGCCGGCTGGCTGCCTCCTCCATCGTCTGGGCCCAAGAGAGCCACCCCTACTAGAGCAACCCCTACTTTGTCCTCTCTCTTTCTCTTTCTCTTTGGGGCTTCCTGTCCTCCACTGCTGTTGCTTGTTGTCTCAGATGGCAGCAGCAGCGTCTCTTGTCCCCCTCTCGGCACCTTTTCTGGCTCTGGCTCATTCATACGGGGCCACAAACCACAAATATGGATGTGCTTCCTTCTGGCGGCAGAACAAGTTGCAGGAATCCTCGGGGGCTGGTGGTTTAGCCACCCCTGGGGGCCCAGGAACTTGTCTGGCCAGCTGCAGGACACCTTCGGAAAGGCAAGGCAGGACGGTGATCTAGCAGCAGCCCCCCCTCCTCCGTGCCTTTGGGTTTTGCCACTGCAAGACAGGCAGGTGGGGAGACTTCAAATCATTCGGAGAGGGCAAAAGACCTCCTACCCATGGTTTCCTGCCTGTTGGAAATTCTGTTTGGCATTTGAGGTTTCCCTATGGACTCCCTTCCTCCCATACATTTTTCAAGCATATCTTAAGGGCTAGAAACTTGAGTTGTTCTTAAAAGCTGGGATTTGCAGATCATTGAACCGATGCATTTATGGAATCGCAGACTACTCTGGCTTGCACTAGTGTGAGTTGATTTCACCTATCCTTGTCCAAGGATTGATCTTTATTCTCAAAGACGGAACACCGGGATAAATCTTTGTGTTGATCTTTGTGTTGTTTTCCCATTTGCTGTGCTTCCTCCCTCGGGAGTGTGGGCTCAGGATTATTCTTAATTCCCCCCCCCCCAAGGAAACCTGATTGGTGTGATTTGAATTACAACTATGTGCAACAATGTTGAGGCTGCACAAAAAGAGCTCTCACAAAGCTCATGGGGAGGGGGGAATGGGCAGGGGGACTACAGGTGAGATTGTGATGTGCACAGGGGCACTGTGTGTTTGTCCAGACTGACACAAGGGCAAGCAACACTGACTTGGAGCGCAATGTAAGGCAACTTCCTACCAGTCTCAGGGGAGCAATAGTGGGGGAGAGGGATGCCTTTCTCTCCTTTTTTTTGTGGGGCGTCTGGTGAGCCACTGTGGGAAGGAGAAGGCTGGACTAGATGGGCTCCCTTTGGCCCCTGATCCAACAGAGCCTTTTCTTCTCATATGTTCAAGGAAGAATTGGGATGAGCAGCGCTGGTCACTAAGAGGAGACAAGATAAGATGCTGACTGCTGCCTCCTCCCTCCGTGTTGCATGGCAAATCGCACAAAATCAGCGGGTCCTCATGCTGCACTAAAAGGAGATGCTTGTGCCCGCAGTGCCTCTTTCCCGACTTCTCCGCCTCCAGTTCTGCCGGCGAATCTTTGGCGGGCACACCTTGGCTGGGCAAATGTGCAGACCGTATATTTGCTAATCAATGTCCTTGTTTATCATTCAAGGATTATGTAACATTTGATGGCATGACAGCCAGCCCACAAGAGGCGTCTGTTTTTGGCACGGTCTGGTCTGACAAGTAGCAGGAAATACATGACAACGGAATGTCTGAATGCCTGTTGAACCAATTGAGGCCCAAGTCCTGAGATGGGAATATTATTATTATTATTATTATTATTATTATTATTATTATTATTATTATTTATTACTAATTGAATTTTTATCCTGCTTTTCTCCCCATAGCCATAGGGGACCCAAAGCGGCTTACAGAAATCATCAAATCGTAGAAGATACAAAAAATCATAAAATCACAATTAAAATAGTAAAGGTAAAGGTGACCCCTGACAATTAAGTCCAGTCGTGTCCGACTCTAGGGTGTGGTGCTCATCCCCATTTCAAAGCTGAAGAGCCAGCGTTGTCCGAAGACGCCTCCGTGGTCACGTGGCCGGCATGACTCTCCTTGCCGCAGCGCGTAGCATGCAGCTGGAACACTATACCCTTAAAAAAAACACCTCCCCAAACATTAATACAATCTTAAAACAATTACAATGAAACATAAGACCTACAGCAGACGCCTTATAAGAAAGGGCAGAACCTGTAAAATCCAAATCTTGTTAAGAAGGGCATCAACTCAGAAAGGCTTGTTTAAAAAGAAACGTCTTCAGACCTCGCCAGAAAGCCTCTAAGGAGGGAGCAGTTCATAAATTGAGAGGAAGGAAGTTCCATAAGGTTGGTGCCACTACTGAGAAGGCCCTGTTTCTTGCTGCCGCCCCTCCCACTTGCATAGGCAACAGCACTTGTAAAAGGGCCTTCTCTGATGACCTGAGGAGTGAGCAGAATTGTACCAAAGTAAGGTCTCTCAAATACCCTGCCGTGAGCCATATAGGGCTTTAAAGGTCAAAACCAGCACCTTGAATTGGGCCCGGGAACAAATTGGCAGCCAGTGCAATCGCTGAAGCAGCAGTCCGACTGAGTCTAACCACCTACTTCCAGTGATTACACGGGCCGCTGCATTCTGCGCAAATTGCAGTTTCCGAACTGTCTTCAAGGACAGCCCCACGTAGAGCATGTGTGGTCTTATCTAGCGCCAACCACCACTTCTCCTCCCACTCCCTGGAGGCTAAGAGGGAGCAGAAGAGGAAGTGTAGAGGAGACTGACAGACTAGAACCGCCCTTTTCCTCCTCACTTCCCTTTCTGCTCCATTCCCCTCTTCCTTCCTGGATCCAGGGAGTGAGATGCGAAGGAACGATGGTGGTAAGAGGGTGAATGGAAGTGGCTGCCCTTCACTACCTTGGCTGGCCCAGATCCAGGCAGCTAACATCTGGAATTCTGATGTCAAATTTTGATTGCAGAATTAGAAGATCAAGATTGAATTCTGAAATCTGAGGCTGTGATGATGGATTTTCAGAATGTTGCCATGTTTTGTTGCAGACGCATGTTTTGTTGAAGTCCAGGGCAGAGGCAAACTTCCTCTCTGTAACTCAAATATTATCTACATGCTTAGGTAGTTGCTGAATAGTCTTTACATGTTTGAGACTTTGACCAGGGAATGGTATTTTGCGTCTGCCGATACCCACAGCTGGCACGCAATGGCCTTTAGCATTTACTGGCGGCTGATGTCGGCCATATTTCAGATTTCCAAAGCGATCGCAAGACATCAGCAAGTTTTCAGAATTTCACTTCCAAAATCTGAGTGGTGATACTGAAAATCGATGGTTTTTTTAAAATCTTTCATCTCCTAGTGAACTGCGTTTTGCTGCCTCCTGCTGGATCTATCGATTTTCTTGTTATGTTTTTATCTTCTCCTTTCTGGAGTTCAAGCTGGCACGTGTCATTTTCCCCCATTGCTACTTTCATCCTCGCAACAACCCTGTGAGGTAGGCTAGGCTCAACGAGAGTGACTATCTCATGGTCACATGGTCTAGTAAGCCTTTGAGGGGTTTTTGTGGGTCTCCCAGATATAAGTCTAGTATCCATCTATTAGTGGAAGCATGCATGAGACCCTGGGCCTTGGTGTGTCTGACTGAAAGAGCTCTAACTGCAAGGTGGCTGCCAGTCAAAGCCAGAAGGATCTACTATAGTCTGACTCAGTAGGCAGCAGCACTATGTGCCTCTTATTTTGGAAATTCGGCAAAGTGGAGGAAGCTCCCCTCTGGCCACCCCCTCCCCTGCCGGTCTCCCTGATTCAGATGCATAAAGGGGGGGGCATTGGCTGTGGCTTGTTGAGAGCATTCTTTGTGGCAATCAATGGCCATTGTTGTGCGCAGCCTCCAGGGTCACAGGGCAGCAGCAGCAGCACCCCTTAGGGCCTGGCTGCGCATTTAAAAATATCCCTCTTGTGCTGGGGATGCCGAGTGGCCCCGGGCATGGCCCAGCCTCCACTCACAATCACAGGAAGCACTCTCGCTGCCAGGGCATTGTTCTGCGGCAGACTTTGGCTTCCTTTGCCGCCTTGCAACGAGGGGGACATGGATAGGCTGGAGCTGGCCTGCAGCCTCCTCTACTGTGGTGGAAGAGCCCTGCTGCTCTGTTCCCAACAGGGGCTCAATCTTAGCTGGTGAGGTCCGAGAAGCCAGCTTCTCCCTAATGGTAAGCTGGCCAAAGAGGGAGAGTGAGTATAGCTTCTTGGTGCATGGCGGTGGGCGGTGGGCACATGCTAGCTAGGGCATCTGTGCAAGGCACCTTTCTCTACAAGCTGGATGCCAAACAAATGTGCTAGTAAAATCCTTGAGCAGTGAATCTGAATGGCACATGCCACGGGTGAACTAAGGGGTCGGCTTGGGGGAGATGGATCCGATTCCAACACAACACTGGGCATGTGGAATGATTGATGACCTGTTTCATGGGACTTTCTTTCTTGGTGCTTCCGTCAGGCCCCGGTCACGAGGGTGAGCCTCCTCCTCGGCATTGCATTGAACTAGGGCCTCACTCTGGAGGGAGCAGGTGAAGAATGAATTCTACTAGGGCAGATTTAGGTGTTGTTGCATCCTCTTCCCTTGAGGAAGCTCATTGATGTTCAGGATGCACGGGGAAATTCAGAAACCAGCTTGTCAAGTCAACATGCCTCTTGATGTCTCCGGTCCGTACACGGAGTGCCACTTGAAGGGGCTGCTGCAGGTTTGCCACAGAGATCCCTTTGCAGCGTGTATGGGGAGGGAGGGAGGGAGGACAACCACTACATTGACTTTCAAACCCCCCCCCCCGCCTTGCATCACGTCCTTCCTGCATTAGGGACTGGTCTAAATCTGGATTACCCCTTTAACAAATGAGGTAGTAGAATCCAGAGGTGGCACAGTGGACTGTACCAGTTCGAGTGAGTGAGGGGGTACCATTTGTGGATGCTTTCCCATGTGAAATATCTAAGACATCAGGGAGAAGGTTTCTAGCCTAGCCCTATTTGCTAGTTTTCTCGATTCTCAGGCTCTTGGGTAGAATGTTTGGGAAAGACCCCTACTAACTGGACGAAAAGGCATGTTTAAAGAGAAGGTTCTCTTATATTTAGCGAGGAAAAGCAACTGTCTCATTTCATCCCAGCAGAGCATCGTTCCCAGTGGCTGTTTGCGGATCTCTTTGAGAGTCCCTTCAAGACAGGGAACCACTTTCTCATTCCTTTTGTTGTGTAACAAAACAACTCTGTGTACTTCCCCCCCCCCTGAAAAGCAGGATATAAATATTCTTAATAATGGGACCTTTCTCTGCCTCGGACCTTGGAGAGACACATCCAGTCAGAGTGTAGACAATACTAAGCTAGAAGAATCACTAGTCTGACTCTGCAGGCAGCCACATACAGCTAGACTGTGAGAAGGGGCATGGATGAGTGGTCAAGTCCCTGCTTTGCATGGAGAAGGTCCCAGGGTGAATCCCTGGCAGCTTCTCCTGGGAAAGATTGTTCTTTGCCTGAAATCCTGCAGAGACGCTGCCAGCCAGGGTTGGCGATGCTGAGCTGGATGCACTGAGGGCTGGACTCTGTATGGCAGCTTTCTTTATTGAATACCCTTTGGTATGTACCATAGACAGACCCCTTCCATTGCTACCTTCATAAAGAATATCATGCATCGAGAGGGGGAGAAAAGTTGGGCCAAATGAAGGCTATACAGTAGTGTCATTTGAAAGTGTGATAATGGGGTGAGGTGGGAAAAAGAAGATGAATTTGGGTTTTTAAGCAAGAGAGAAGGAGGCCTCTTGCCTTGTCGAATGGTTCAGGGGCACCTGATGCTTTTGAATTATCGAAGATCCACAGGCGCTTGCCTGGGTAGGTGGTGCGCAGTCGAGAAACTGCCGCGAGTTTCTCAAGGAACGATCATGTATTTTGCAAGAGGCGTGAGTGAATAAAGTGAGTGGGATTCTTTTGTGGATGAAACAGTTTGACATCTGGGGAGTACAAAGCTTTGAATGGTGAGAGGTGTTCCCAGTGAATCCATCAGCAGAACTTAAAAACAGGAAAAAAAAAGAAGAGCTTAGTTATGTTTCATGCAAGAGCTGTACCTTCTTAGAGGGGGATCTCCCCATCCTCTCTCGCACAGGAATGAATGAATGCACCTTCAGATGGCGCCTTCCCACCAGACATGCGCTCATTGCCTACAAAACCAGACTATGCTTTTTTCCTTCAGAAATACTGTTTTTTCCCCCCACGCCGGTTTATGCAGTTAGTAGATGAATCTATTAACACTCATATATGGTTAATCAGCAAAGATTACTTTAATTGGGCTGTATTAAAAATACGTTTCCCAAATAGCCGAGCCCCTGCTTTGCGAGAAGAAGGTCCCAGGTTCAAGGCATGCAGCATCTCCTCCGGGCAGGGCTGGGAAAGATTCTCCCCTGTCTGAAACTCTGGAGAGCTGCTGCCAGTCAGAGTCAAACAATACGCATCCAATGGATCTAGGGTCAGACTCGGGCGGAGACAGACTCCTATATTCCTATGCAAAAGATATTACCTGTGTGTGTGTGTATGTGTGTGTGTGTGAGAGAGAGATTTACAGGTGTCCCCCCTTAATGATGGATCGCTTAACGACGATCTGCATATATGACGGAGGTTCCCAAAGTGTAAACAAAGAATTAAAGCTACAGTACTGTATTTTAAATGCAAAAAAAAAAAGTCTGAGTGTCTTTAACTCTCTGTGTTTGTGTGTGTGTTTCTACCTCCATTGACGGGTAGAAATCTTGTTGTGCTTTCTGTTACACTCATAATGTACACTGTGTTTACCATTCATTCCCTATTACAACTCCACTGTGTTACATTGAGGGCTCGCTTAATGACGGTTTCATTATATGACGGTTTCACTATATGACGTGTTTTCCAGAACATATCCCCATTGTTAAGCAGGGGATACCTGTAGTTACAGTGCTGTGTGCATTATATTTGAACTATTCACAAGCTAGTGTAATATTTTGCCCCCCCTTCCCGTTGCTTCCAAATGCACACGAAAAGCGGTGGTCAAACAGAGAGAGCTAGCTAGCTAGCTTGTGCTTAAAAAGCTAAAAATACATGCATGCCCCATCCAAACATGGTGAGAAGGGCACAGAGTTTTGTACTCGGCTAATATCCTACCTTGCTAATATGCAAGGAGAAAAATATTTCAAGCAGCTCTGAGAGCCGCTGACTGTGATAACTCGGTGCCAAACGGAGACAATTTAATATCTTCCTTCCCACAACACTGGGGTCATAGTTTCTCTGGGAACAGGAATTTTTCGCTAGTATGACCAAGGTCTGAAGGAAGAGAGCTGGGGGGAAAGCTGTACATTCCAAAATTCCTCTCTTCTGCCCAACTATTAAAGGCACAGAGCCAGGCCATTCATGGGACCGGCTGAGCTGGTCGCCTCAGGTGTAGGGGGGTGCCTGCCTCTATCCACCTCCACCACGTTTCCTCCTCCTGCTCCCTGGATTTGAAAAGGAAGAGGGAGATGGAGTAAAAGGAAATGTTGAGGAGAGGAGAGTGGTGGGCTTAGAGAGTCCACCCTTCCTTTTCCAGTCTAGGGCACGGGAGGGGGAGAAGAGTGGTGGTGGAGGTTGGTGTGCTGGTGGGTAAATGGGGTAGGGAGCAGATGGCAGCTGCCTGAGGCACCTGAAGGTCTTGACCAGGCCCTGTTGGCTGAGAGCTGAACCGCTGATGTGCCCCTGCCGATTAGGCCTAATGGTCTCTTTCTCTCTCTCTCTCTCCCCCCCCCCAGGTATGCCACCACGCCAGATGCCAGCAGCTGAACCACAGCAGCCCCCTCCACTTGTGTGAGACGTGTGACGGACGCTTCCACAGCGCCATGCACTTTGACGGGCACATCCGCTTTGACCTGCCACCGCAAGGTGATGGAGACCCTGCAGCGCAGTGGGGTGTGTGTGTGTGTGCTTGCATAGGGTCGGGGCGGGGGCAGAGACGGGCCCAGCACAGCCTCCCCAGATCCATCCACCGTATCCAGATCACAGCCATCTTCACTGGGTGCTGTGCATTTCCCACACAGAAATAAGCCCCGTTCAGTGGGGCACACTTCCAGGAAGCTGCGCGTAAGATTGATAAGCTGGTGCCCTGCAGCTGGTTGAATTTGGCCTTATTGCCCTGCTATAAAGCAGTGGATTAAAATTAATAATTAGCATTTGTTTTTTGCTTTCTGAGTGTGCACAATGCTTCTCTTGTACTGATCTAGATGTGATCCTAAGTAACAAGAACTCTTACTACAAGACAAGTAAGTCTTGTTCTCCCCATATTGCAGATGGGGAGACAGAGGCTGAGAGGGAGGGGCTTGCCGAAGCCTGCCGTGAGTTCATGGCAGAGGGGAAATGGCCTGCAGCCAAAACACTACGCTGCCCCATATCTGTAATTTACATCTGATTTACATCTTTACATCTGATTAGATGTACTTTACATCTGTTACACCTCACTCTTTAAAAGCCAACTCACATGAAGGAAGACGTTGCAACACTTTTGGAAATTATCTGTGACCTCTTGATTTTAGATTGCCTTAAAAAAAACCAAGAAGAGATGAGTTATGGTGGTTCCAACTAGCCTAATATCCTGTTTCCAACAGTGGTGAGTCGTATCCTTCAGGGAAACAAACAAACAGAGCAAGACGTTAGGAGCAGCTCTGTTTGATTCCCCAACACCTAACATTCAGAGGTATACAACCCCTGAACCTGGAGGTTCTATTTAGCTGTCATGGATGATAAGGCTATCACCAAAACTTCTTCCCACTTAAAGAGTGCTCCCATTGAAGTAAGTTGTATTAGTTAAGGAGGACTGAATTTAGGTTCTGTGTGTACACCTTTTGGAGTTGTCTGATGCCCTGAGGCTACAGTCATTTTCACACAGGAGGTTCTTGCTTCAGTTGTCTTTGTAGTGCAAATGAACCCACTTCCTAGTGTAATGCTCATTTGCATAACAAACGGCACCTCCTCCTTCTCTGCCTTGATAGCAATCCTGGACTCCAGATTTCAGTCTTGGGCCTGAAAAGCAGCTGCAGAAAATGGGCAAAGAGATGACCAAAAAGCAAGACTTAAAAGTAGGGATACGCCAGCTCAAACGGGGACTGAGCTTTTTTTGAAGGTTCCCAGGCATGCTCGCAAAAACTCAAGCCTTTGTGAGTGATTGGTTCGAATGCTCGCAAAAGGCTTGGAGATGTTTGCCAAAGCTTGAGTCTTTTGTGAGCACCTTAAAAGGTTCAAATAGGAAGCACCCATTGCCAGGGGGCTCTGACTGCTTCTATTTTCCTTCGCTCTAAGCAAAGCTTTGCTTACCTTTTGGAGATTGGGGGAGGCGGGTGGCAGAAACTTCTAGGGCCGTAGCAACATCCTTTCCCAATCTCAGTAGGAACCAGACTAGAATTCCCAGTGGGAACAAGTGCTATTAGCATCAATTATGCCCAGGGGAAGGGCTCTCCCAGGTGGAAATGAGGCAAACGACATCCGATTCCCACTGGGGATTCTGGGTCTGGTAGTCTTCACCAAGGAAAATTGCACCAGGGCCCTGGAAGTGCTCGCTGGGGGGGGGGCTGCCTTGCCCCCCCCAAAGGGTGAGCACTTGACTTGGGGGTTGGGTAGGCAGCAGTAAGAGCCATGGTGAGTTCTTTACGTTCTAGTCTCAGAGCAGCCTGCTTGATTGCTTGCAGGAACTCAAACCTGCACAGGGAGGCCTGCATTTGTCTTGCTTCCACTTGTGAGCATTTCCAGTGGGGTGTTTCAAGTACCCCCTTCGAATGTTCGCGACTCTACCTAAAAATATACATGGGTTCGAATTTTGCCTCTGCCTTAAGCTCACCAGACTGCCTTAGGGAAGACCCTCTCAGCCTCAACCTCCCCCCTTCCTCTTGCAATATTAATTACTGGCCTACCTTCTAGGGTTGTTGTAAGCATTGCCGACATAATGTTTGTGAAGTGCTACCTCAATGCTAATTGCTGCTAGCTCAGTACCGTCTGCTCCAAACTGACCCCAACTTTCTAAGGCGAAGGGTAGACAGAGGTTTTTCCCAGCCCTGCTATGCTGTTTGAGATCCATTAACTGGAACTGTCAGGACTGAACCTGAATTTCTCTGGATTTTTTTATGTGTTACTCGATGTTGGGTCACAACATTTCCTGCAGAGCACTGGGTGTTTATTTATTTTTTTTAAACATAAAGCCATTGATTGATTAATTCTGGTACTGATCTGCTGGAGTTCCTCTCCTCTCGATGCTCCCTGGATGTGAAAAGGAAGAAGAAATGAGAATTGACACTCTAGCCCCCCACTCTCCTCTTCCATACTTCCTCTTGTGCTCCACTTCCTTTTCCAATCCAGGGAGGAGGAGGAGGAGGAGGAGGAGCGGTGGAAAGAGGTGGGGGCACCCTCACTAACCTGCTGCCTGAGGCGACTGCCTCAGTTGACCTCATGGATGGGCCATCCCAGAGTAAAGAAAGAAGGATGAATTGGGGCCCTGAGTTGTTCCCCCTCCCGCCTGCCCTTGGGGGCCTGAGATACACCATAACTCAACTCCTTCTGCCTTCCAGGTTCTATCCTGGCACGGAATGTATCCACACGGTCGTGTCCGCCACGCACCAGCCCTGCCTCAGACGTGGAGGAGGAGGATGAAGGGCTGATGGATGGGAAAGGGTGAGTGCAGGGAGGCGCTTAATTCAGAGGAAAATCATTCTCCTCTCCTAGAAAGCTAGCATCTCAGGATGGAAGGTTCTAGGCTTGCCATCTCCCTGACATGCTAGTTTTGAGTATGCAGGGAGCTGTCATGGAGGGAATGTTCAAACCCACAAACACTCCTCTGCCGGCAGTCTGAAATGGTATGCTTCATCTTGAGCTGAACCCCAAATGAGTTGGCTAAATTTGTAGGTCAGCTTGGTGCTGGGGCTGCGGGGAGAATAAACCAGTTTAAGAGCAGAGCCAGGGCTGGCCCACCCATGAGGCTGACTGAAGCGGTCACCTCAGGTAGCCCACCCACCTCCAATGCTCCTCCTCTGCCCTGGATTCAGAAAGGAAGAGGAAGTGAGGAGGAAAGGAGAGTCTCCAACATCTAACCCACCACTCTCCTCTCCTCCCCACTTCCTCTTCTGCTCTGTCTCCCTCTTCCTTTTTCGATCCGGGAGGAGGAGTGACGACGGGCACACAAGTGGTGCATTTCAAGTCAGGAAGTCTTGCACCAGCTGTGAGCAGACGGGAGAAAATCCTTCCTGCACTGGGGAAGAAAAACGTTGCTTGTCTGCAAGTCTGGTGGGGAGAGGAATTGAATACGGCGGGGGGGGGGGGGGGCTCGTGAACAAGGAAGCCGCTCCCCTTTCAATCACCAACTTTTTGCTTTTCTTTTGCAGGGACAGGAAAAGCTCAGCACTGAAACTCCCCAAGAAAAAAGCCCGGAGGAGACACACGGATGTAAGAAGGCGGGATGAACTCATCCCTTCATTTACATCTCCCTTCTTGCTCCACCCTGATGAATCCTAGCTGGCTCCACTCTGGTCAGGTCAGGGGCCCTGTGCAGCAGAGGAGGACGGCAGTGTGCCCTGTTGTCGGAAGGAGGCAGGGTAGGGGGAGGCAGCGATCTTTCCTGGTGTATGGCAGCAGAAGCATCATGCGTGGTGATGGATGCTGAATACCAGTTGCAGGGGAGGGCTCTTGCCTCCATTTCCTGCTTGGGAGCTTAGCTAAGCAGAGCCTCCATGTTCCAAAGCAGTTTACCTCTGAATAAGTGATGCTGGGGCAGGCAAGAAGGAACACAAAAAGGCACCCAGTGAGGCCATGGCTCACATTGGTGCACATCAGCCCGCAGAAGGTTGGGTTAAATCCCTAGCATCTCCAGGTGGCAGCGATGGGCAAGAGACAGACTGCCAGTTGGAGAAGATTGTACTGAACAACACTGCCGGAGTAGAAGACAGATTTGTATGTTTTGAAATTCACCTAGCAGAATTCTTCTGTGGGCTGAAGCACACTTGTGTTGAGTGCACTGTGAAAAGCGCATGCATGCGTAGTCATGCGCCGTGCCATGGCTCCCTGCCTCCTTTTTTCATGTGCCTTGCATTGAAACATGTTGTGGCCAGTTGTGTTGGCACATACAGGGCATTGCACCTGCCCTGTGTTGTCAAAGATCCTCCCCACCCGCCACACACCCCATCGATGCTGCGCTAGCAGGGAGTGTATTTCTGAGAGGCGCTCATGAGAAAAACTCCCGACACTGTTATATTGGCTGCGAAGGTTACATGTATCCTTATACTCTGGGGGCTGGCCCACAAACATTTCCCTCTGGGAGAAGCATTTGTTGGCTTGCGTTGGGTGTGTGTGTGTGTGTGCGCGTGCGCGTGTGTCACTGCTGATGAGTGTCCAGCCCTGCTTTGGGTTCAGGTGACGTGTCCTGCGCCAAACTCCTACATTTCTCCCCCAGGATCCCAGCAAAGAATGCTTCACCTTGAAGTTTGATTTGAACGTGGACATTGAGACGGAAATCGTGCCAGCCATGAAGAAGAAATCGCTGGGGTAAGGACTGCTGACTAGCCTGGGATACAGGGCGCGGGGTGGGGCAGGTCTGAGTGTTCACTCCAGGGTGGTGGTCCAATGCACCCAAGCCTCCCCGTTTTAGGTAGGTGGGGAGCAGTTCCCTTCTGTCTGTGCTCAGGTAGACTGCTCTGACTCCGAACCTGCTGCATCGGAAAATGGACTGTCCAATTTCACGCAGCTCAGATTTTTCTTCCCCACCTCTGCCCTCAGTCACATTCAGTATTCTGAATGTGCCTTGCTGTCTTAGGCTGTAGGAAGAGGGCCAACGAGAAGCTACAGCAATAATATTCTGCCTGGCCATCTGCCCTCACCAAGCCTCCAAACAAGCTGGCTTTTCAGCTAACAATTGGAAACATGCTTTATCGTGCCATGATGAAAAAAACACTGTGCTCAGGGCCGGCCCATCCATGAGGGAGACTGAGGTGGTTGCCTCAGGCAGTGGATTGATTTTGGGTGCCCACCTCCTACTGCCTGTTTCCGCCTCTCTTCCTGGATTGGAAAAAGAAGAGAGGAATGGAGTATAAGAGGAAGTATGAAGGAGAGGAGCATTTTCTTCTCCTCCCATTCCATTCCCTTCTTCCTTTTTCAATCCAGGAAATGGGAGGAAGATAGCTCACAACCCTCTGAGTAAGAAAGTAACATTACCATAATTATGATATATTGAGTGGTCTTTAGTGTCCAGGTTGTGCCCAGGGCAGTTGCCAGTATCCCCCAGCCTGCTTGTAGAAATTTTGGACAAGCCTCCGCTGGTCTCCCACCTCCCAGGATTCCTCCCACGGGGTAGGGGGGAGGTTGACTGTCCAACATTCTCACTGAGTGGCAGCGCCACCTAGTGGTTCTCTTTCTCGCTCTTCAAATTCTAGAGAGGTTTTGCTGCCAGTATTTGAGAGGAAAGGAATCGACCTTTCTAAAGTGGACATTTACCTGGATCAGTCCAACACACCCCTCTCGCTGAATTTTGAAGCATACCGATTCGGGGGACACTACCTACGTGTGAAAGGTAAGGCGCTATGGGGATCTCTGCCACGGTGAATAAACCCGCTTGGAGTTCCTGCCTTTTTTTGTCCACTATCTGTCAGTAAGGGATGCTGATGTGAGGCAAGCTGAAAGTGGTGATGGAAAAGAGGTCGAAGGATCATCACATTGAAGAAGATCATCAAGCTGTCTCAAAATTGAGATTTAAGGATTGGGATTTAGATTGAATGTAGGAAGTTGTTAGCACATCGTGAAAGTCCAGGGCACGTTTTGCTGAGGATAATTCCTGCATTAAAGTGCCAAATCCTGGGGAGCCCGTTGAACTCTGATGGTCTTTCGTGGTGGCTAAGGTGGGAGGGACAAGATTGGGACTTTGTGGTTGGAGAGAGGAGTTCTTCTCCCTCTCTCGCAAGACTAGAACCAGGCTGGGTCACCCACTGAAACTGATTGCTGAAACTGATTCAACACAGAATTTTAAAAAAAAAGGACTTCTTCACACAATGCATGATTGATCTGTGGAATTCCCTGCCACCAGGTGCGGTGATGGCCATTGTCTTAGGTGGCTTGAAAAGGGCACTTTTGGACCAAGTCATGGGGGACCAGAGGTCGACCAATGGCTACTGCTCATGATGGCTATGTGGAACCTCCAGCATCAGGAGCATTCTGCCTGTGAATTCCAGTTGCAGGGGAGCACTGGCAGGGGAAGGATATCTGCCTTTGTCTTCTGTTTGTGGGCTTTCCAGAGGGATCTGCTTGGCTACTATAGAGGAAAAAGATGCTGGAGTAGATGGGTCTTGGGCCTGTTCCAACAGGGCTCTTTTGAAGTTCAGCTTAAGCCTCCTCCTCTTTCATCCTCATCCCTGTGAATGGCACTTAGTAACAATGTTCTGAACTTCTGGTAGGAAGTTCCCGTGATCGCCTGTGTTTGTGTACCATGGTCACCTGTAAGCTGCACTGTGGCTCAGTGACAGGGCCTCTGCTTTGCATGCAGAAGGTCCCAGGTTCAATCCCAGGCAGCCGCCTCCCCAGGTGAGGCAGCGAAATGTTCCTGCCTGCAAGCCTGGACAGTTACTGCCAGTCCATGTTGACCATACTGAGGAGTTTGGACCAAGGGTCAGTCTCTGTTTGGCAGCTTCCTATGAAGTTGCCCTCAGCCAGGCAACTGGTTGGAAACCAGTTGCCCGGTTTCCCAAGCTTCCAAGGGTTGCCTTTTGACGCTCACTCTTTCTCTCTCCCACTTTGCAGCCAAACCTGGGGATGAACTCAAAGTGGAACAGGCAGTGAAAGACTTCAAATCGCTCAGCTTGCCCATTCTGCGCCCTGTGGGCACCGGATCGCCTTACCCTTGCACCCCTTCGCTGGATCGGCTGGAGCAGCTGTCGCTTCGCAGGGAGAGCGCCGACATACTGGTGAGCATACTGGTGAGAGGAGTTTGGGAAGGCGGGAAGCAGAAGGCTTGTGGTGAGCACAGCTCTGATAGGAGGGTGTTGGAAGGCTTTTAATGCTGCTGGAGCCTGGGGTCTGTGTTCGAGGAAGTTGCTGGCTCTAAAATGTGTTTCATTCATCGGTTGTGTCTCTGTTTTGATTTGTACCCTGCTCTGTCTCAAATACCTGGGGTAGGGGGATTAAAAAAGAATGATGTGGAAGCCACCTGCCCCTCGAGCTTGTCTGGCAAATAAGATCAGGGTGCAATCTGCCTGGGTTCGATGTCTGTTCAGCGGCCGATCCTCACTCTTAGTTTGTCCAAAGGTGGTGTTGCATGCGCTGGGGGCATATCCTTGGGCGAATAGCCAAGAAAGCTTGGATGTGGGGCATACAAGTGGCACAGATGTGGCATTCATGGCATTTGCAGTTGGGCTGGCAGCAGGGGTGGCGTCGCCTGGAACACCGTCTGATGCCACCTCAGGTCCAGCACCACCTTCCACCTCAGGTCCAGCACCACCTTACCATCGTCCTCGTAGGGGGGGTCTGTCCCCAAGAGAGCAACTCTCTTGGCTGTTCCTGGGACACTGATTTTTTTAGGCGTCTCAGCTCTTTGCAGAGGAAACACTTCTGGGAGCTGGCTCAGGCTGGACACGGCTTGTGAGGCCATGGCTGCTGGCCGTGGAGGTGGCTGTCTCCTTTGCCCCCCCCCCGAAGGGAAAAGCTTGTCCATGGGTGTTATTGATGGGGAGCTGGGGAGAGTGGATCCCTGAGACCTCTCTTCCAGCAGGATCACTCAAGTGCTGCTTTTGAAGCTTTTCTCACAGAAGCTTGACTGAGAAGTAGCACCAGGTTCAGCAGGAGGCAAGCTGAGATGACTGCCTAGGGGCAGATGTTAATGCTTAGGGCCATCACCTTTCCCAAGGGCTGCCTGAGAGACAGGATGTAGCTCATGTTTCATTAAGGCTACAATCCTATGCAAATTTACCTAGGGAGGTAAGCCTATTGGATACAGTGGGACCGACTTCTAAGTAAACAGCATAGGCTAGCACTCTAATATCCTTTTTATATTAATCTGGGATTTTTTTTAACCTAATGTTGCAATTTCTATGCATTTGTTTTCAAACTACTACAGCCCACTCCAAGAGTCTGGGATGAAGTGGGCTAGATCTTTAATTGAACTCTAAGAAGTTTCAAAGTAGAAATAAGTGGCAGGAGAAGGAAACTAATGAAGATATTTAAATTTGATTTTTCTTTCCTCTATTTGGCTTTAATGGGATGTGGATACGGTATTGGGGGAAAGGGGTCATGATGAGGTCCTGCAGTTTAAGATTGACCACTACCACTGGGATCCAAGCCTGAGTTCAACCAACAACAAGCAGGTGAAGAGGTAAAACAAAAAGACTTTAGTAAGACGCAAGAAAGTAAGGAGGGTTGATCAGGCAGAGGAAGGAAGAGAAGGACAGGGAACGGGCGTGGACGTCAGAGTTGCCCAGATGCAGATCTGGGGAGGAAAAGAGTTTCCTTCTGCATCTTAGCTCACTGGTCCCTCTGTGTGCTCAGTCAGGGCATTCGCTTTCCAGATGCCATAGCACTCCTTCCGGTCCTTGGCTAGGTGGGCGGAACTATGCACAGATTCACCAGATCAGACACACTGAGCATCCTCGGGCTCGGCCTCAAGTGACCCAAGCTGGGTGATGTCATCCCCCCGTTCGACTGGAAGTTTTGTGACCATCTGGGCATCCCTGCCTGTCCTGTGCCCTTAGGTGCCTATACCAGCTGATGAGCTGGCCAGAGGGGCTATTGTAGACAAACAGGGAGCCCCCCCCCCCAAACGACCCTGGTTGCCTTGGCCGCTTGGGTCTCTCTGTGGTGACAACTCAGAGTGCCGAGGGAAGCCTTTTCCCTATTGAATGCTATGCCGAGGCTTTCCTGGGGGAAAAGAAAGTTGCCGGGGGACTGCATCGTCACCAATGGCCTGGCACACGTCAGAGGGAAATGAGCTGTCTGCAGCCCAGCAACAGAGGCAGGGCCCTGGGGTTTCAGGCAGAGCCGGATGCAAGACGCACGTCTGAGCATGCCTTGAACCCAAGGCGTGTGTGTCATTTTCCCTCAGTGAGGCACGCATCACCCATGTCTCACTGGACATCTGAGCATGTCTTGAGGTGTGCCTGGGCTGTGAGCACATGACTCTGATGCATCTCCGGGGGGGGGGGGTGTGAGTTCTGCCTAGTCACCCCTGCCCTGGGTCAATGTTTCCCTTCTCTCTCTCTCTCTCTTTCTCTCGCTTGGTGTGAAAGGCTGGAACAATCAAATCATTCCTCTTCACCGTAACTAGCTCAACCCAATCCAAACCGCATTGTTTGCATCACAAGTTTCTGCTGTGTCTTGGCCGGTGATGCTGGGCTGTGTTGTATTCTCTCTGAATTTTCAGTGTTGATTAAAAGAAAAGAAAGTTTCTAGTCCTTTGACTTGTGGAGATAAAAGGAAAGGCGCACAGGCAGGGTCCTGCCCAGTTGCTCACTGGGAAGCAAACCTGCATCTCCTTTCCAGTGATCTGGCCATGAGTGCAAAGACACTGGGATAAATGTCAGTTTTAAATGATCTGCTAAACATATTAGCAGAGCAGGTGTACAAGGCTGGCTCAGAGCCATCCCATTGGCTGAGATCCTGTACCAAGTGCCTCCCCCTTACCCGGCAGTGTGCCAGGCCAGCTGCCTTCTCTGACTGCTGCCACTCCCTGTCTTGGGAAAGGAAGAGAGCAATTGAGCAGGAGAAGAGAGGAGAGGGGTGGGCTAGAGCATCTCCAATTCTTTCCACTCCTCCACACTTCCTCTCCCACTCTGTCCCTCTTTTCCTTTTTGAGTCACTGGTTCAAATTTTGCTTCTGCCTTAAACTAGTAGGTGGCGCGACGTAAGACATGACCCCCCTCCCCCAATATGGCAATAGCAGCAACACCAGCATTGGCCTGTCAATCTTGTTGTTTGCACCCCATATTTTGGTGGCCAGATTACTACTGGTGGGGGGGATATTAACCATGGGGACCAGTATGAGGAGGACATGATTGGTCCTAGATTCATCTCTACAGCGTACAGCCCGCCTACCTCTCCTGTACCGAGTGTTCCCCTCCTGCTAATGGGATCAGATCAGTGGCTAAACAGAAAGGTCAGCAGCCCTTCAGATTATCGCCTCATGCGATGAACCATAATTAGATTGCAGGGGCCGGAAAGAGAGGTGTCTGTGCAATCTAAAGGGGTGTGTGTGTGTGTGTGTGTGTGTGTGTGTGTGTGTGTGTGTGTGTGTGTGTGTGTGTGTGTGTGTGTGTGTGTGTGTGTGTGTGTGTGTGTCAGGGCAGTGTGTGTAGATTTTGTGTGGGGGGGAAGAGTGCCAAGGAAACAGTCCTCTAAGGGTTCCGAAGGGAGCAATAGGCAACCCGTGTGTGCCCTTGATGGAATCCGGATTCAGAAACCCCCTCTCAGTTTGAGAACTGTTAAACAGGCAACCATATAGCCGTGCAAAACTGACTTGTGCCAGAAATGAAATCCAAAATAAAGTTTGTTGAATTATGGGAATATTTATCATCTAATTCTTGAGTATATTTTCATCGTAAGATGAGCACTGCAGGATCAGGCCAAAGGGCCACCTAGCCCAGCATCCTAGGTTCCCTGCTGTTTGCTCCCTCTGCAAAGCCCCTGGAGTTTACCAGCAGACTGCCTAAAGGCTGATTCACACTAGCCCTTCCGTGCACATTTGCTCTACTCTAGCGTCTGTATGTGCGTCTAGTAGTTCTCTGAACGTTTGCCCGCCTTCTTGAAGAAAGCGCAGCTGTGATTTGGTGAAGAGAAATGCGCTTCTCTGATTGGTGGGCTGCCTAGCACCGCGAGCATAAACGCTAGCTTAAACGCGAGCGCAGCAAAAAGATAAAACGAAACCATCTCTCCTGGCTGCGTTGTAAGCTCATGCTGTGTCAGACGCAAGCATGAAAAACGCACGAAAAGAAGCCAAAACGCGCACGGAAAGGGCTGGTGTGAATCAGCCTTTAGAACATGGAGGTTCTGCTCAGCTGTCGGTTCCATGAGTTGGTCTAATAGGAATTTGCCTTCAGGACACAAGGGTTTGTCAGGGATCCGTCTGGCCCAAGCTTGCTGAATCATGCATCAGTTAGGTTTTAGAGTAGTGGCTGGGTGTGTGACAATGCAGCCGAAATAGCGGGATGACCCCTGGCACACCACAGATTGTCCCCTGCTATGCAGGAGCCACGTAGCGTGGGACAGTCCCACTACTCGGGCAAGAGCAGGGGCTATGGCGGAGAACAGATGCCAGTCTCCGGCTCCCGGTTTTTTGAGCTGGGGCTGCTGGGATCCCTGGATTGGCTGTTGCTGAGATGTCCGTTGAGTGTGTGTGTGCGTGTGCGTGTGCGGACGTGCAAGCAGCTTCTCGGTCTCCACCTCTTCTCCCCACACTGTCCCCCCTTTGAGAAATCCTTCCTGCCAGCCAGCCAGAAACAGCATCTCTCGCTCTCCTGTGATCTTCTCTCCCTGTCTCCTTGGAACGCTTCTCTGTTTCCATCATGCACACGCCCAAGGCTTGATGCAGCCTGGAAGTTTGTCTTCCTGTCCTCTTCCTTCCTCTGCCCCCAAATCCCTTATCGAAGGCTGTGCGTTTTATCTCTGGCTTCGGCCTATTTCAGCCCTCTGGACAGCAGCGTGTGCTCCAAATGCCTCTCTTGCCCAGGGACAGACCCTATTTTCTGACGTTTTCCAATACCGACTCCTGGAAAACCACTGCCTTGGTTATGTCACGGTTTTTGCCGTTGGAGGAGGGCTTGATCCAGCTTCTCCTGGGGAGAGGCAGTCTCTGGACCTTGGTTGCTCAGGTTCCGCTTGTGGCACCAACCTCTGGCGGCCTGTCGACAGAGCAATCGGCACCACTGCTCAGAAGGGCATGAAGTTACTTATTAATGAGGAGGACGCTTCAAGAACAGTGTGAAACATGCTCTTATCATCACCCGTGCCGAGAACCTCTCCTTATGTAACGGGGTGGTGTCCCTCAGCGACAACTGTGCATTTCTGCAAATTCGGTGAAACCATCCAGTTTCCTTGGAGGAGAAGCCGCCAGATTGCGGTTTCCTCCTTCCTTCCAAACGCAACTTTTGCCCTTCCCATTAGGGCTGCAGGAGACTCCCTTTTCCACCCCACCCCCCGTTTCCAGATGTACAACAAGAAAGGAACCAGGACAAGGGCTGATCCCCCAACCAGGGGACTCTTGCCGGGTTCCTCTCTGCTTGGCTGCCGCTTGCGCTCATCATATTGCACTTTTGTAAGGCCTCCGGTCCAACGGTGGAACACTGTGGTTGATTGACACTTGGGTCAGTCTGCATTTTCCCATGAGCTGCTGTAGATAATGAATGGGGAGATGCAAATGCTGCCTCAATCAAACACAGCATTGGCCGAAGACCTCCCCCCCCCCCCCCCGTGCCTGAGACAGTGTGCCCCGTGCCACATGCCCTTATCTTGATATGTGCCAGCACCTGCTCCTCCTGCTTCCTGGATTGGAAAAGGAAGAGGGGAGCGGAGTGGGAAAGGAAGTGTGGAGGAGAGGAGAGTGTTGGGCCAGAGCATCTGAGACCCCCTCTCCTCTCCCACTTCCTCTTACACTCCTTCTCCTTCATCCTTTTCCAATCCAGGCAGTGGGGGGAGGAGGAGCAGTGGAGGCGAGTCATCCCCACCCCTCTTTTGCCTGAGGCAACTGCCTCAGTTGGCCTCATGAGTGAGCCATCCGTCACCAACCAACAACTGGAACTTTTGGCAATCTTTTTTTGGGTCAATGCTGCCTACTGTAACTATAGAGCATCTGTTTTCTATTTTGTAAAGCAAAATGGTTTTCTAGGGATTCATTCTACTTGGTGCAAAGTCTTCTTTGAGACTGGAGGGAGATTCTTTCCTAGTGCTGTATGATGCAGAATGTTGACACTTCGTGCCTGATGTTTTGCTGGGGAAGCATATTTGAAACCTTCCTTTATCCCAGGTATCCCTTCCCTGCCCAAATTGTGAAGCTTCCCTTAAGAGGAGAATCAGTGGAAATGGACATTTCCTTTTGTTAAGATGTGAAAGGTTTGATCGTAAAGCATCGTTGTGCCTTCTCCTTCGGTAATGTTACACTAAGAAAACAGGGCTCCATTCGCACCCAGGACCGAAAGGAACAACAAAGGGCACAGGAAGAGGGCAGTGGAGCAGAGGAGGAAGTGGGGAGGAGAGGAGAATGGTGAGCTGGTACAGCATCAGAGATGCCCAGGGCGGGCAGGCAGTCGTGTGCAGGGTTTTCCGGAGCAGCCTGGTGCCTCTTCCATTCTGGCCCCCAGGTGACTGACTGTGCTGCCAACTGGGCTGGGCCTATGTTCCCAGAAGACCGCTCTAATCTGGGAGATCTCTCTGTCTGCTGCCTAATGAGTGGCGCTCACAGCCAGTGCACAGTTTCCCGAGGCCAGTAGGAAGTGTGGCTTTGCCAGTCTTCAGTGCCAAGCCTGCCTCAAAGGTGAGCTGGAAGCCCTGATCCATCCAGCTTGCACAGAGGTCTGTCTGCAGAGCCTCCAGTGGAGGGAGCAGCTTGTTCCTCCTCGATGCCCGTTTGCAGACTTCTGGCTTGGAAGCCTCAGCTTGTTGGGGAGTCCCTCTCTCCTTGTCCCTGCATCAGCCTCCAGTAAGCCCCGGAGTTTGCTTTCCTCTGTTTTCCCTGCCTGTAGCAAACTCCGTCTTCCAGCGTGCAACGATGGCCAGTTGGGTACAGATTTCAAAAGAGGAGATTGGGTAGCCTGTACACGCGCACGCACGCACGCACGCACGCACGCACCCCGGCTGCCGTGGCAAGAAGGACCCCTTGTTTGCAACAGTGGTGGGACCCCAACAGAGCTGTGTGACCGTGCTGAGCTCCAGATGAAACACCTGGCATGTCTCCACCAACTGGATCCCCACAGCCCCCTTCCTTGCCCACTTCTGTCGTCTCCGGCAAACCCCCTGCCAGAGAGCAGGTCTGAAAAGATTGAAGGTTGCTGTTCTGGGGGAATCGAACCTACTGTACCTCTGAACATGGGAAGCAGTGGAACAAAGCCGCAGGAGAGGACTTAGTCCCGCCTTCGTGCCCCAGTAGTGAGCTTTGGGCTGACAGCTGTGGGAAACAGGATGCTGGGCTGGAAGGAGCCTCAGTCCGACCTGGCAGGGCTCTTTTTCTCTCTTGATGACCCCGGTAATGAGAGACAAAGGCAGGCACCATTTTCCTGCAGTGCTGGCTTAGTGCTAAATTAGAAGGCTCCATAGCCCCACCCACAAACCTGTGTCCCCGTCCCGTCCCCCCGATTCTGCTAGGCTACCCCTCTGCTGTGGGCTTTGACTGTCAAGCCTGCTGAACTTGGACCTGTTCAGAATAAAAGCCGAGCCTGGGAGTGCACCGTAAAGGGTGCTGCCCGCCAGAGACTGTTGGTCCAAGGCAGAGAAGCTGGGCTCTGCAGTGGTGGTGGAGGCAGAGCAAGCAGTCCTCCTGTCCTCACAACCCCTGTCCCAGCCCCTTCCAAACAATGGGAGGAGAGAGGCTGGGGATGGGGGGGACGACAGCTGAAGACAGAGCGGGGCTGGGAAGAGCGTCCGGCCCCTCTTGCGCATTGTCTCCCTGTCAGCTGCTGCTCTCCGCTCACCCAGAGGGCAGACAGATCGTCACCACGCCTGGGCTGGGGCGGGCAGGGAGGTGACCTGGGGAGCCAGTTTTTGTCCCAGCTGCTTGGTGGGCGAGTGCAGCAGGGCCTCTTCTCCGCTTGTGGGATGGGATGCCCAGTTTCTCCTCCCAATGACTTCGGAGCAGCTGCGACAACGCCGGGAGGATTTTGGAGGGGAGTCCTTGCCCACACCTTGCCCTACAGGTTCGGCGCTGTCCGGGACTTCAGGCGCCTGTCCCAGGAGCACCTGCACCCCTGGGGTAAGACTTGGTGGCGCAACCTCTGTCCTTTCCCTGCCTCGAGAGCCTGCTACTGTCCACAGCCAAAGCTCCCTCTTGAGCATCAGGAAGGTTGCCCAGAAGGGCACTTCCTGCTGAGTCAGTATCGCCAGCACAGTATGGCCAGTGGTTCAGCCAGGGGTCTTTCCCAGCTCTGCCTGGAGGTGCTCCTTGGGACTCTGCACGGAATACAAAGCAAGGACTGTACCACTGTGCTACAGCCCCTCTCTAGTGAGAAACGACCACTAAGATCTCCTGCGTTCCTTCTCTGGGTGGCCGGCCCTGTCTTCAGAGGTCAGTATGGTGGGTGTAGATCAGAGAGAGGGTCTTCTCCAAGCTGGTGCCCCCTCGAGGGCACGCCTTCCCCAAGACGAGTCGCCTGGCGCCACCTTTTACCGAGTTTTCAGTGTCGGCTGAAGGCTTTGCTCTAATTGTCTGGCAGACATTTGGTGCCCCACCTCTGGTTTTATCTCTGTTTTGTTGTCTGCTGCTTTGCCCTGGTTTATATGTTGCCATTTTCCTGTTTGCTCTCGTGTCTGATCGGGTGTTGGGACTGTGCCACCCTTTCGTGGTGGGCTCTCCTTGTCGTTTTTTGTTTACCGTTTTTCTTCCCTTGTGAGCTGCTCTGGAAACCTATTTAACTGAAACCTGGATTCTCAAGCCCAAAACATCAGTAAACCAAAATAAACATAGGTAATTGGAACCCCCCATTTTTTAAATACGTTTTCAGGCAGCCTTGGGGTTCCTTGGCAGGTTATTGGGGGTTCCAGAACTGGACTGGCAGGCAAGCAGGTGTTTCCTTGCCCTCCGCCGTTCTTTCCTTGCAATGTATAACTTCAAGGGCATATTGGGTGTCTGACGGGGATGGAAGCACAGTTCACATGGGGTGTGTGTGTGCCCCCCCCCCCAGTCAGCTGAAGAGGCACTGTAAGCTGCATCTCTGTCTCTCTTTCATTAGTTTTCAACTTTGAAAGGAAAGATGAGGGAAGAAGGGCAAGATTTGTCCCCCCAGTCTCAAGAGGGACCTTTTTAAAGTGGCGATGCTCTTCTGTTTAGCCAGGAGAGAGCAACTGACCCTTTTCATTCTGGGACCGTGTTCTTCCCGGGGGGGGGGGGTATTTGCTGGCTTGTCTTGCTTGTTCTTTCTAGTGTCTGAGCCCCTCGGGCACAGGGGACAGTCTTCTCTTTCATTTTGCACTGGGAGACCTTTTTTGTTCTGAAAAGCAGTATATAAATATTCTTAGCTTGCAGTCCTACACACACTTGCAGTCCTACACACATAAGAACATAAGAACATAAGAACATAAGAAGAGCCCTGCTGGATCAGGCCAAAAGCCCATCTAGTCCAGCTTCCTGTGTCACACAGTGGCCCCACCAGATGCCTCAGGGAGCACACGAGACAACAAAGTACCTGTGTCCAGTTACACACGCTTACCTGGAGTACGTCCCATTGAATTCAGTGAGACTTACTTCTGATAAGACATGCATAGGAGCGCATTCAGAGGCAGACTGCCACGGAGCCTGGAGGTTCAACACTGTCATCATGACTAGTACCCATTGATAGACCCATCTTCCGTCACAAATTGGTCTAATCCCACTTTAAAGCCATCCAAACTTGTAGCCATCATCACCTCTTGTGGCAATGAGTTCCACAGGCTAATTGTGTGCCTTCTCTTTCTCCACTCTTTTCCGACTATGCATAATTTTATAAGTTGCAGGTATTCTCCCGCCCCCCCCCCCCCGCGTCCTAGTCACCTTTTATCTAATGTTTTTTTTTCTATGTGATGTTGTTTTATAGCTGGATCATATTTGGGATGTGTTTTCCTTGTGCTTTTAAATTAGCATTGATTTTATGTGTGCGTTTTAAACCCATTTAAAATTAAAAAAAGAAATCATTGAATAAACATCTCTTCACTTAGAAAAGAACAAAAGCAAAAACCTCAGAAGCTGTGCACGAGTTTATCGAGTTTAAAATGTACAGTACCCAGCTGTCAGATGTTGCTGTTTCAGAGTTTATAGTTGGTAACCATAGAGAGGTGTTACCACCAGCAGCCTTAAAACACACATATACGCACACACACACACGCGCGCATTCTACAGAGTTCTACCAGTTTGCTTCAGCAGAAGCATTTCAGTAAATCCTCAGCGGACAGGGTGTGCGTGTATGCGCGCATGCGGGGGGACACTAGAAGAAAAGAAAATTATTTGAAAGGAGCCAAGTGCATTATCAAGAGGAAATGAAACCAGGCTTTGAGCTGTAACCATTTTAAAATTAGACCAGATAAGGGCAGTGTCGGTTCTGCACTAGCAATAACTATCTCAACCTGGTGCTCTACCTGTGATAAGAAGGCCAAGTCAAGATTCAGACCGCTTTGCTGGGAGGGTGCCAAGTTTCAATAGTTAAACTCTAATGCAGCTTTTTCTCTGTCTAATTTCTCCTTGACGTGTTTCTGTCGGAGAACTGTCACTTTGGAACCTGCAGCGGAATGATTCTGGAGGCTGGAATGGTCCCTGGCTGCTTTCTGATGTCAAACCCGTGTCTATTTATCTATCTTTGTGCCATAGAGACTGACCTGTTGCCCCTTTGTAGGCAGGAGAAGAGCAGCGTTTGCACGCATTAGCATGGCTCACGTGGGAGGATGAATGTGCGGATTGGGCCCTTGGTTAGCGTAGCTGGCATGATGGGGTCTTGCGATAACATCGTCTGGGTAGATATGGGATGATATCTGGGTTTGAGAGGCAGGGTCTGGTCCATGTGCTTGTGTGTCTGTTTTATACTTTGTTGTTACTGGTGAGTCATCTTTTCAGATCAGAAATCTGTCTGTAAGCAAGGACAGGGCCTCCCTCCCTCCCTCCCGAGAGAGAGAAGTGTTGTGGGGGTGGGGGTGGGGGGCGGCTGTGGGCTGTTGGTGATGTGTTGGGGAACTGTAATATATGAATGGTTCATCCTCTGTTTGGGGACCAGGATGGATGTGAAGAGCGAGGGATCGCGGGGTGGGGGAGGAGGCTTGAGAAGGCTTTGGAGGGCTGTTGTGGGGGTTATAGATTAATTATTATAGATTAGATTAATTATGTCTGAGGGAGCTAATCTTGGGGCAGCTGTGCATATTTGGTGCTGTGATGGATCAACCCTCTGCTTGGATGTCTTCCAGAAGTAACTATTCTTTCAAAGCTCTACTTGTCTGAGTTCATGGATGGGACTGGAATTGGGGTGGGCTTGAGATAGATCTTCTTTGCCCCCAAGAACACAGGCTTGTTCTGAACCCCAAAACCCTCACCTGTGGAGCAGCTTCTTTCCAGTGGAGCCCTGGTGTTTGCCTGATGTTTGTTGTGGTGTTCCCAGGTTCAATCCCCGGTGTGTCTGCCTGAAACCTCAGGCAGCTGCTGCCAGCCAGTGTTGACAGGGTCGAGTTTGATGGCTGAAAAAGTCTGACTCAGTAGGAAGCAGCTTCACCTCTCTGCATCTACTTGAGCACTCTGTGAAGTGGAAAATCCTCTCCATAGGAAAGTTGTCTCCAGGCCTTTTTTGCACACCAGTTTCCTGGATGCTGTGCCCTCCCCCAAGCCAAGCTGGCAGAAGCAGAGGAGGTTGCTTGCGATGGAGGCCACAGAGGAGACGGGTCCGGTTGGGGGCAAGCAACTCCCTCTCCCCGTGGCAGAGGCACTGCCTTCCCCCAAAGGAGCTTGGAGCCCAGGAATGCCTCATCACCAGGGCATCCAGCAAGTCCTCTCAGCGATGCAATCAATGTGAAGGGTGTGTGTGTGCTTTGGACACTGTGTTGATTCAAGAGCGAGCGGCCTTCCCCTCTCTGCCTGCCAGCCGGCTGGTGGCTGGTCCCTTGTTGGCTCCAGTGCCTGGCTTCTTCCCAGGACAAAGAGCAGAAAGTCTTTGGCCAAGGTGAGTCTGGGAGAAACCAGCCGTTCCTGCTCGGAGCCTTCCAAGGGAGGCTGGCATAGTTGCCGCCCCGGTGGTTGTGACCTGGCACTCTGGCTAAGCTTGTGCTGGACTGCGGGGTTGAGTTGAAGCCTTCCTGCCGAGGGAGAGCCAAGCCTGAATGTTGAGAAATGGGATGGGGTGGCTCATGGGGGGGGGGGAAGAGAGCACTGAGGCAGGCAGTAAATATAACGGTTTGATTAACTGGAGGCGACACATGTTTAATTGGGTGGGCTGCGAGTCAAGATCAAGCTTGTTTCAAGACTATTCCGGATGGCAGAGATTGGATGAATGAATGAGGGTGGCCCACCCTCTTAACAGGGCAATGCTACATCTCATGCTTCCTTCACTCTCTCCATTTTGATAATATGCAAATAACTGAAAGTGAGCCCGTGAAATCGCTAAATGGCAGGTCCTTAATCAGCCAGGAGTGTGCAACCCTGTGCACACACTGGGAGTAACTCCCATTGAACACAGTGGGACTAACGGGTGAGCTTATACCAGGAGACCTGGGTTCAAGATCACCCTGGGTGATCCTGGCCCAGCCACGATCCCTCCGTTTAATGGACCTCCCTGTTGCAAGGATAAAAGGCAGCAGGAGTTGCACGACTATGTGTGCCATTCTTTGCTCCTCGGAGAAAGACTGGGATAAAACTGCATACTTGCCGTGTACGCTTTCAGGTGCACACCTAAAAATACAAAACGGCCCAGAGGCTGTAAAGTGTGTCGTCTTTAAGCAATTTATTCTGGAAGATTTTTGTGAGCAGTTCCCCAGGATTCCTGAATTCTGAACAGCAATGGGGGAAAGCAAACAACCCTCAAAAAGTGCTCCGCAATGTTCAATGTTGTGTTTTTTACATGTATAAAAAGAAACTTGACTTCACTTGCATGTTTCTTGAACAATTCTGTGTATCGATGTACAGGTCTGTTTCCATTGATGCTGCCATCATTGACTAACAAAATAAATCGGAATTATTATTTTTTCCTCCCTTTGCTCCAAATTCTGGCTGTGTCCCAACAGTGGCCTCTGGCCGAGATAGATCAGCAGTCCAGGCCACCCTGGAAGGAGAGAGACAAGGGAGGGCTTTCAGGCTCTGAGAATAGCAAGGCCTAGCCCAGATTAGCTACGCAGTTTGGGGATTTGTGCTTCTCTGCCTTGCTCCGAGGCGCGGTGGCCAGCATTGAGTCGGCGAGCCGGAGACAAGGAGCATCATGTTCCTCTGCGCCCTGTTGCAGCTCTCCTTCCTCCTCAAGGTACCTGCAGCAGCCGTCGCACCTCCGTGGCCACCGGGAGAGCGCCCCTGACCTTGTCCCACCTTCCTTCTCCCTTGGCGGTGCTGCCATCCACTCAGTCCTCTCTTCACCTTTTGCTTTGCAGGCCCCCGGAAGGCAGAGGAAGAACATGAATGAATTTTTGGGCGACTCCAACATCCCCAGCCAAGACCCCTTGCAGAACGCGGGCGCCCCCCTCTCCAGCAATGGCATTGACACCTGGAAGAACCGGGCCGCCAGTCGCTTCAGCGGCTTCTTCGGTTCAGGCAACAGCACCGGTCCTTTCACACGGGTATGTTGGCGGCCTTCTCGGTCCTTGGGGACAGCAGCCCCCTTTCTTCTGGGGGCACTGCAGCAAGGGTAGGCTGTGGTGGGCTCAGGGCTCCCTTCTGGAGACACAAATTGATGGCGGATCTTGAAGCGTGGTGGCTGCAAACCAAAGAGGGCAGCAGGGCTCCTGGTAGTTTCACAGAGGAGGAAGAGAGGTTGCTTTGCGACTGTCAGCCATAGTGGGTGGAAGGAGCCTCCACCTGCACCAGGTGCAGTCTACCACTGAATTCCTGTTGCTGGGGAGCAACAGCAACGGAGGGCTGTTCCTTGAAAATCTATTTGTGGGTTTCTGGGTGGCTGGCCACTGTGGGAAGCAAGATGCTGCCCTAGATCTGGAAGGCAGGCTCTTACGCTGTGAGATGGCCCTGCCAACAGCTGCTAACCATAATAACGGGTAGATAGAGCCGTTTGATCTCTGAATCAAGTATACCTCTGAATGCCAGATACTGTGAACTGGAGAGGGCTCTTACCTACATGGCCTGTGTGTGGGTTTCCCAAAGGTACTTGGCTGCCTTCTCTTGGGAACCGAATGCTGGGTTAGATGGACCCATTTTGGTCTAAATCAGCAAGGCTCTTTTCTTATTTTTAACCGTTACGTAGAAGAGGGGGAATTTGTACAGGGGCAGCTTTTCTCACCCCTGAGTGACAAGCTGCATCTGCCACCCTCTTTTCCGTGCAACTATTTACTAACTTTATTTTATTTATCTTGCAATTTTTACCCTCAAAGAGCCTCCCCACCCCACCCCGGGCAGCTTATAGCAATTAAAACAAACAAAAAAAAGTAGTGATAGAACCATCAAGGGTATCAGAAGAAATCCAAAACTCCAATGGAGAAGCCGGGAAAAACAGACAGGCTAATCCAAGCAACAAAGTCTTCACTAGCTGGGGAAAAATTGCCAATAAAGGGGCCAAGTGGGCCTTCAAGGAAAGGGTGTTTGAAAGCCTGGGGGGCTGCGACTGAAAAGGCCCCGTGTGTGTGCGCTCCTTCCCCAAACAGAAGGAGGGGAAACAGGACTCAGGCCCTCTGATGTTGACCTATTGAAGGCAGGGCTGGCCCAAGACCTCCTGACTCACTCTCCAATGGTCCAGCTCAGCACTCTCCTCCCCTCCACATTTCCTCCTCCTCCTCTCTGTCCCCCTCTTCCTTTTCCAATGCAGGGAGTGAAAGGAGGAGGAGCAGCAGCAGTGGAGGCAAATGGGCAGGCAGAGATGGGAACTCTCCACCCATCTGCTGCCTGAGGCGGCTGCTTCCGTTGGCCTCATGGATGAGCCGGCCCTGATTGAAGGCTCAGGAATCCTGTGGAGGGGTTTGGGAGTAGAATGAACGTGGGAAACATCTGTGTGGTGCCGCAGCACCAACTGGTGTCACTTCTCTGTGCTCCCCCAGGAGATGGACAAGACGGAGCAGCTGGAAAGCAAACTGCACAGCTACAGCCTCTTCGGCCTGCCCAAGTTCCCACAGCAGCTCCGCTTCGACCAGGATTCCTGGGAAGAGGAGGAGGAGGATGACGCCAGCCTGGCCCTGGAAGACAGCTGGCAGGAGATCATCGAGGGCACGGAGGTGAGCGGTGTGTGTGTGTGTGTGTGTGTGTGTGTGTGTGTGTGTGTGAGCTGAGTTTGTCCCTCCTCTAAGGTCACCTCCCAGAAGGGTTAGCCCACGTTACGACTGTCACCCGATTCAAGCCACCTGAGCCAATTAATTACATGAGTTTCACAATGCAATACGGAACTTGCTTACTTGGAAGTCCGCTTCACTGTGTCCAGCGAGGCTTTCTTTCCGGTAAGCAACAACCCTGAGGGGATGATTTATTTTCATGTATTCATTTAGAAGGTTTATGTCCCCACTTTTTCCCCCTTCTGAGAGCTCTAGGCAGCTGACGTCGCAGAAGACGAGATGAAACAAGGAGAGCGATCAATACAGCAAAAGTGTGCCATGGACAATAAACAGATTGGGAGCCCCTTTGGAGCAGTGTTTGAAGATGTGACAATAAAAATGATTGATGGATATTAATCGTTTTAAAATTGCGCATCCTGCATGCAGGGGATAATATTATGTTCTTGGATGAGGACGCTTTGCCGCAGACCTTGGTTTGTCGGCATTCGTCTTTCCCCCTCGTGCAGAAGGGCGCATGAAGCTCCGTATGGTCTGCACTGACTGGCTGCTGCTCTCCAAGGTTTTAGGCAGAGAGGAGTCTTTCCAAGTAAGGCTGGGGAAGACCCCTCCCTGGCTGCCGGGGACTGAACCTGGGACTTTCTGAATGCAAAACAGGGGCTCTACCACTGAACTACGGCAGCAGACAAGCATAATAAAACCTGCCTCCTCTCCCCGTGCTGCCCCGCCCCCATCTAGGTTCTGACGCGGCGGCAGTGTCACCAGCAAGAGGCCATCTGGGAGCTGTTGCATACGGAGGCTTCCTATATCAAGAAGCTGAAAGTCATCACAGATGTAAGTGCTCCTCTGCTCAAGCAAATGGTTGAGTGTGGCGACAGGGATGCATGAAAAGCCGGCCGGCTGGCCGCTCACACACTGCAGGAGCCGGTGGGGGTGTGTGTGTTGAAATGATGCTAACAGCACTCCCCCCCCCCCCGGTCTGAATCTCCCCCTGCCACAAATGCGGCAGTGGCCTTGGGCAAACCTTTCCCTCTGTGCCTCGGTCTTCCCCATCTGCAAGATGGGGAGAATAATACTGAGCTTTCAGGGTTGTTCTAAAATATCCAGATAATCTTAGGACATCGCATCTAGATAATACTGCATGTCTGAAACGCTTTGTACAAACGCTTTGTACAACGCTTTGGTTTAGTCTTTAGGGAGTAGCCCCCAAATGAGCAAACAAAGAATTATTGCCTTTCTGAAAACCTCTCTCCCATAGACCCAGGGCCTATATTTATGGTCATGCCACACACTGGCGTCACTGGAGCGTGGCAGGGGGGGGGCGCCTGGGGGTGACGTGCGCACCTCCGCGACGCACGACACCCTCCGGACGCTCCGAGGCCGGCCTCGGAGTGTCCGACCCCGCCGGCGCTCCAGGGCCTTCTGAAAGAAGGCCCATGCAGCGCGTTAATACGGGTATTTTTTTACAATTTTTGCGCATGCGCAGAGACCGTTTTGAGGGCTGATTGAGGCAGTTGCCTCAGGTGACAGATTGGTGGGGGTGCGCTCTGAAGAGGAAAAAATGGAATGGAGCAGAACAGGAAGTGTGGAGGAGGAGGAAGAGAGTGGTGGGCTGAGCACCCTCCACACTTCCTTTTCTGCTCCATTCCCCTCTTTCTTTCAAATTCAGGGAGCAGGAGGAAGAGCAGTGAAAGTGGCAGCTGATGTGCCACCAGGTAAGTGGGGGAGGGCATTTGGAGCACCACGCTGGGTGGTCTTGGGCTGGCTGTGGGCATGATGGGAGAGGTTTGCATGGGTGCCAGGAAGCTAAAGCAGAATTCTGACAACTTTTGACAGTCAGGGCCAAGTGATGATTTTCAGAGTCAACCCTGGAAGCTCACGCCTCCCCTTCTTCCATATCCTGTGAGACCCTGATCTGGGTTTGCCCTCAGGGTGTCTCTCTGATCTCCTCTGTGAGGTGGCCCCGAGGGACTTGGCAAGTCCCTGTCCTTCCGGGAGGTTTGGCAGGGAGAGATTTCAGATGGAACCTGCTTGGGCTGGGCTGGAACAGCCTCTGCTCTGGTGCAGCTCAACCTCCCCGGCAAACAGATGCTCCAGCTGAAGGGAGACTCAGCAAACCAGCACCATATTATAATCCATCTTCCTTTCTCTTGACAGCTCTTCCTGTGTTGCCTCTTAAACCTGCAAGAATCGGGGCTGTTGTGTGAGGTAAGGCAGACTCTTGCCTACTTTGAAAGCATACACGCATGCTCAGAGGAGCAAAAAGACATTTACATCACTGTGAAATGGGCTGGTTGTGACAATGCCCCGTATCCATCCAAGCCCCAGGAGTTACACTTTGGTGAGGGTGTCAAGGCGTGTCTCGTTTGAAACCCCCATCCCCCCCCTCACAGAAGTCTTGTTGGCTGCATTGCAGCACGCATCTGGATTACCGTCGTAAGCCTGTCTTATGTAGACGTAACTGTTGTCTTTGGGGACGTGCTCGTTGACTGCACCCTCCCAGCATGCTTTGTGCTGGAAGCGAGTGAGGGGGAGTCTCTGGGGTTTGTCCCCTGTTCAGCTCAGGTGTGATTTCAAATGGGAATTAGGCGGAAGCGTGGAGGAGGCCTATCTGTGGGTATTGACTGTAGTGGCAATTGGAACCTCCACGTTCAAGAGCTCTGTGTGTGTGTGTGTGTGTGTGTGTGTGTGTGTGTGTGTGTGTGTGTAAAATCAGTGGCTGAAGGCAGCAGCAGGGGAGGGCACTTGACTTTTCTGGACGCATCAAGGGCAAGATGTCTGTCTGGGACCATTGGCCAAAAGTGGCATGATGGAACCTGCCTTTTTCGGTGATGTTGGTGCTGGACAAGAGAGGGCCTTGGCTTGATGCAGTGGCGCTGCTGCGATGCTCTTTGGGCCTTGATTTGCCTGTCGCCTACCAGTCGAGAGGCAGGCTGGATTCCCGCTCCTGGGAGTCGGCCAGGGTAGCTGCTAGGCCCCGGATACGTGAGCTCTCTTTCCTCCACACTGACGCTGCCTCCTTCGAGCTCACCGTCTGCCGCTACCTGTTCCTGCTGGCTCTTGCAGCACAGCACCATCTCCCCAGGCTGGTTTCTTGCCTCTCCCCAGGAAGTGACCTACTTTCGTTTCATCAGCGTCTGACGGGAAACACTTGTACTACCTCTAATGGTTTGGAGAAGTGCCTTCACTGTACACCCCGCAGCAGGCGCAGTGCAGGAGAAAGTTTTTCGTTTTTTAAAATAGAACAAAAAGCAGTTGGCGGTTTCCATGAGGCATCGCTTCTCACGGCATACGCGAGCGTGTTTTTTTTTTCTCATCCAAATGTCACCTCAGGTCAAAGAGGCGTGGTAGGTTTTTCAGGGAAAAACCTCCCATACCTATTTGACCGGTCCAGAGCTGAAAGGGGGAGTCCTGTCGATAAGGCTGCTGGTCACAATGGCAAAATGAAGCCTCTCGATTCAGAGCCAGTCTGCCATTGACTGCTGGTTGCTGTGAAAGCAACAGGAGAATGGCATGCCTCTCTCTCTTTCTGGTGGGCTTCCCAGAGGTGTTGGCTGCTGTGAGGAACAGAAAGACTGGACTCTGCAGGACAGAGGTTCTCAACCTGTGGTACGGGTACCCCTAGGGGTACTTGGACCTCTTGCTGGGGGTACGCCAAGCCCTGCCCCTTATCAGCCCCATCAGCAGCTAATTAAGTGTTAGCATGGATTTTAAATTGTAATTATTTTCGGAGCCCTTCCATCTCTCTGATTTTGGTTTTGGGCTTATTTTGGTACATTGGAAAATGTACTTTGGTGGGGTGGGGAGGGAGGAGCTGATTTTGGGAAGTGTGACTTGGAGAAAAAAAGAGATGCTTGTCTCACTCACCCACGCACAGAGAGTTAAGTAAGGCATTTTTTCCACATTTTAAAATTGTTTTTAGTACTTTTTTATTTAACGATTAATTGCCGAATTGATTGATTGATCAGCAGTTAATTAGCAGGGGGTACTTCAGAAAATTGGACCGTGATCGGGGGTACCCGGGCCTCCAAAGGTTGAGAACCTCTGCTGTAGGCCTCTGGCCGGATGCAGCTGGGCACTCCTGGCCCTCGTCTGCAAACACGATCCCCTCTTGCCTCCCTTGCAGGTGGAAGCCGAGAGCCTTTTCAGCAACATTCAGGAAATAATCCAGCTGCACCGCGTGCTCTGGAGAAGCGTCATGGCCCCCGTCTTGGACAAGGCCAGGGCGAGTCGGGCCTTGCTGGACCCCATCGACTTCTTCAAGGGCTTCAAGATGGTGGGTGCCCTGTAGCCTGCCGTGGCGTGTTGTCTGCGGCGGCTGCTGTGTGCGTGCCGCGGGGAGAGAGGCTGCTGTGGCCTTTCTGAAATGAACAGGGGCCGGAAAGCCATCCCGCAGGTGCAGAAGCAAGCGTGAGACCAAGTTGAGGGGGGAGGGACATAGCTTCTGTTCATGCTCAGAGGCATTCTGTCACATCAGTGGGTTCTCAACCTGAACATTGGTGCTGAAAGCTGGCTGCCAGGGCTGCAGTGAGGCGAGGCAGACAAGTGAGGAGGTGGGAAGTGCACTGAGCGGCCTGGAAGCAGGTTGGGGCAGTCTGAGTCCCATTTGGGCATTATCCAAAAGCTTAGCCAGAGTTAGTAGCTTTACAGGGCCAAGTGGAAGCCTACTGGCCCCTGGAGTACCTGATCCTTGCTGGAGTTTGGTAGCTGCAATACCCCCTCCGGCCATCGGCAGTGGTAGCGCTGAAGAGCAGATGCGAGCAGCCAGCAGCTCCCTCCACCTGGAGCTGCCTCAGTTGCACAGAGAGTAGAGGCATCTCCCTCTGGCCATGGAATTCCAGGCTTGGGACCCCTGGCTTAAATTTGGGGCAACAGCCAGTGCTGAAGCATGCCCACCTGCCTTCCTGGGCCACCTCTTAGCCTTCCCTTTCCCTTGCAGTTTGGCTCCCTCTTCAAACCTTACATCCGCTACTGTATGGAAGAGGAAGCGTGCATGGAACACATGCGGAACTTGCTGCGGGACAACGAGCTCTTCCGCATCTACGTCACGGTAAGGAGGGGACAGGACAGGCTGAAGTGGTACAGTCCCTCAGAAGATCAGTCCCCAGTGGCTGCCCCCTGCCTTTGGAAGTGGAGGCAGCTGGGTCCTGGGCTGCTTGTTCCATGGCCCAGTGCCACACCGCTGACCCCACCCCTTTGTGCCTGCAGTGGGCCGAGAAACACAAGCAGTGCAATCGGCTGAAGCTGAGCGACATGCTGGTGAAGCCACACCAACGCCTCACCAAATACCCGCTCCTGCTGAAGTCGGTACTCAAGAAGACAGAAGAGCCCCACACCCGGGAGGCCATAGTCACCATGGTAACTGGGGAGAGGGAAGAGGGGGACGGACGGACCTGGTGAGAGGGAAGAGGGGGACGGACGGACCTGGTGAGAAATAGTCAGGGCTGTGTCCATTTCCCTCCCCTGTCCCCATGTGGATTTCTGCCACCTGGCACTACTCCCCTGCTTTTTAGCAAATCTTCCCAAACTTGAGGACTAGCGGCTTGTTTCTTTTTAAAAAGCACAAAGGCCGGGAGTCTTGGGGTGCAGCCTTCTGTGCCCATTGTCCGTTTCTGCATTTGCACTATTGCAAAATGAGGGCATATGTTGGGCGAAGGTCCTTCTTGGGCTCTTTGCCTGCTTCAGGAAGAAAAACGACACTACAGCCCTTAGGGACTTTACCGCTTTTGATGAGTGGGGTGTGTGTGTGTGTGTGTGTGGAATCGTGGGGCTGCATGCTCCCCTACTTGAAATGTTCTGCCCGTAGAAAGTTAGCAAGGAAGAAAAGTCCTCGTCTAGGTCTTTCTCACATGTGCTGGTTTTCCATACGAGGAACGAATGCCTCATCCCCTCACCTGGAAAAGCCACACTTACGTTAACGGAATAGTCCTCCAAAGGCTGCCTCCCTTGCTCCTGCCCTGCGGGATTCCGGATCCTCTAACTTGCCTCCCTCCTTCCAGATCAACTCGGTGGAGCGTTTCATCAACCACGTCAACTCCCGCATGCGGCAGCGCCAGGAACAGCAGCGCCTGGCCTCCATTGTTGGCCGCATCGACGCCTACGAGGTGGTGGAGGGCAGCACCGACGAGGTGGACAAGGTGGGGCGAGAGGCCTCTGCTGCGGGGAGGGAAAGGAAGCACGTGGCGGGCACGTGGGGGCAGCGCTCCGTGGGCTGCTGCAGTCCGTGAGCACCTTTGGCTTTCCCCTGTCCCAGATCCTGAAGGAGTTCCTGCGGCTGGACTTGATGGCCCCCATCCCAGGGACGTCCCCTGAGGAGACACGGCAGCTTCTGCTGGAGGGGAGCCTTAAAATGAAAGAAGGGAGAGACAGCAAGGTGAGCGACAACAGTCGGGCAGAAAACAAAGCCGTGCTGGGCTCTTGTCTGGCTTTTCCAGGCGGGAAGGAATATATTGTGGTACAGTCCTTCCTAGACTGTACCACTTCAGTCTGCCAGTGGGGATTTGAGCTCTCTCTTGTATCAGACTCTTTCTGCAAATACGAAATCTGAATCTGCTTTGGATGAAGTCAGTCGTGGTCACTCAGACTGGAAAGAGCTCTCCAGGATCTGAGGTAGAGGGGGACCTTCCCTTGTTCCGCTGCACACAATGCTTGTACGTGGCCTTCCCATTCGTACCTGGGATCTTCGGCATAAGCACCACCACTGAGGAAGGTTCTCATCCAGCCTCCTTTTTCCTTGACACGTTAGCTTTCTGTGTGCAGGGAACTTGTTCCCCCCCCCCCCCTTCAAACATGTCACCTTCCTGCTGCAATCTGAAGGGGTACAGCTTTCCTAGGGTGGTTCTGATGGCTCTCTTGCCAGCCCCACATGTTGACTCCACCTCACGGCTTTGCGTCCGTTGTTTTCTCCAGATGGACGTTTACTGTTTCCTGTTCACGGATCTTTTCCTCATTACCAAGCCAGTGAAGAAAGCCGAACGCACCAAGGTGATCCGCCAGCCATTGCTCATCGACCGGGTGGTGTGCCGTGATCTGAAGGACCCCGGTGAGGAGCGCATGTGCGCTTGCAGTGCTTCCCCTCCCTCAAAAAAACGCCTTCCCCTTTCGGTCTGCACATATGCAGCAGCCTCAGGGCTTCTGCTGCGAAACTCCAAGGAATACGGGTCCCAGGATTCAAAGTTTAGTTCTCCAGGGCAGCAGCTAGTCTTCTACTCTCCTAATAATTTATATCCTGCCTTTGCCAATGCAGCTTATTAAAGACCTGTTGAAAATGCCAGGCTTTTAGTGCCTGTTAAAAAGGTGGGCGACTGGGAGCCAAATGGATCTCCTGAATCAGGGAGTTCCACATCCTGGGGCCACCGCAGAGAAGCCCTCTCTTCTGTATACACTATGCAAATTAAGGAATTTGCTAAATTCCATCATGGAGGAGGGCAACGAGCTTTGCACATCCACTCAACCCCCACCCAGTGACCGGTGGTAAAAATCTTATTCAGGAAGTTCTCTGAGATTTCACCCATCCAAGGTTCACTACCATAAGGGCTAGAAACTTGATTTAAAAACAAAAAAAGGAAACTGAAGTTTTTCAGAAAGCTCAGTTCTGTGTCCAGCTCCCCATCTCAACCTGCAACTTTCCTGCCTCAATATGTACACAGGAGTCCCCACAACTGATGTCCGACTCTCATGTGCTTCCTAACCCCCCCCCTCCCCTCCGCCAGGTTCCTTCCTGCTGATCTATCTCAATGAGTTCCGGAGCGCCGTGTGTGCCTACACCTTCCAGGCCAGTGGGCAGTCTCTGTGCCGGAGCTGGATTGAAGCTCTCTATAATGCCCAGGTGAGCCCTGCAAGAGCCGGGGATTCTCTTCTGAGGGGCCGCGTGTGTGCGTGTGCGCACGCGCGCCCACCACAAGCTGAGGATGAAGCTCCTTGGGTGGGTGGAGAGTTTGTAGCACAGGTAGGAGGTTGTTGGCTGGATGGAGGGTGGGGTGCGAGGAGCTGGGCTGGAGGAGCCGAAGGAGAGACTTCAGACCAGGTCCTTGGTCCAGCTGCTCAGCATTGCCGACACAAACTGGCAGCAGCTCTGCAGGTTTTGAGACGGGGGTCTTGGCAAGCCCTGCCTGGAGCTGCTGCCAGGGCTTGAGCCCGGGCTTCCTGTTCTCTCGCGTCTCTCGGGCGCCCCCCCCCCCCGGACTCATTCTGGAATAACGTTGCTCCTCCTCCTCCCCGGCCCTGATCCCGTCCTGCCTACAGAACATGCTGCAGCGCCTGCGTCTTCAGGAGCACCAGCGAAGCCAGCAGCTGCAGAGCCTGGAGGAAGAGGACGAGGAAGAGGATGGCGAGAGCAGCACCTCCGGGGCCAGCTCCCCCACCCTCCTCCGCAAGACCAGCAGCAGCTTGGATTCGCAGCAGTGGTGAGTGTGTGGGGTGGAGAAAGCTGGCTCCGCAGTCTAAGGAGCCCCAGCTGCATCAGAGGAAGCCCCTGCAGTTGACCAGCCAGGCGCCCCAGGAAGCCCCCCAGAAGAGCAGGAAGGCAGCAGGCTTCCCCACCAATTGGCAGTAAGATATATTTCCCCTGTACATGGAGGCTCTGTTCAATCCTCATAGCTGAGAGTAGTTGATAGGCTTATCCCTCATGGATTTGTCTCATCCCTGTTTACAAAGAATATCAGAGGAGCAGAGTTTGGCCAGCATGTTACCACGGGCTTCCAGGGTGGAAGTGACCTTGCAGTAGCCGTGACACAGAACCCTCTTTGCCTTGCAGCCTCTCGGACGGCTCCACTGAGACCATCTCCGTCGTGGTGGTGGATGCCAGCGAGGGGCCCCCTTCGCCCAACTTTGAGGGGGGCCCCTTCAGCTCACAGTCGGACGAGGCTTCCATCAGCACCACGGCGTCCTCCACCACCCCCACCATGGAGCTGTGCGAGGTCCTCCCGGCCGGCACCAGCCACTGCCTGAAGCCGGAGCCCGGCGCCTGCCGCTCAGCCTCCATCGACAGCGCCTACGGGACCCTTTCGCCCACGTCCCTCCAGGAGTTTGCCGAGCGGCAGCAGCAGCGCCAGCTGCAGCACGAGGCAGCGGAGGACGAGGACGACTGTGCCGCTGTCCCCTCGCAGCGGGCCGGCTCCCCGAAGCTGCGCAGGCAGACTCCTGTCCAGCTGTTGCCTGCCAAGGCCAAGGTGCTGAAGTCCAAGTCGGAGGCCAACCTCTTGCAGCTGGTCCCGGCTTCCCTGAAGCTGCACTTGACCCAGAGCAGAAGCCTCTCCGAACTCTGCCCGGCCGTGTTCTTCTTGGGCTCTCCAAGGACTCAGGACTCCAGGGGCCAGCGGGCTGGCAGAGTGGGGGGTGCCGGCGGCCGCCGCAGCAGCAGCAATAGCAGCAGCAGCAGCAGCAGCAGCAGCAGCAACAGCAGCAGCTCGGAGCTGTCGGAGGCCGAGGAGTTGTTGTCACCGGCGGCCCATGCGTCTCCAGCGGAAGGGCCTCAGCCCCTTTGCCACCCAGGGGAGGAGCTGCTCGCTGCCCACCGGACTCTGTCAGATCCCCAGGCCATCCAGCACCGCAAGCTGACACTCACGCAGCTCTACCGGATCCGCACCACGCTGCTCCTCAACTCCACTCTCACTGCCTCGTGAGTGCCGCCGGGGGTGTGTGCGGGCGAGGATCCGGGGAGACGCATGGTGGGGTGTCTGTGTGTGTTTGGACGGGGTGGTCTGGTCTGCTGAGCACCCACATTTCCTAGGCTTCAAGCTGCACCCTGAGGCAGGCAGGTTGGGAAACTGTTACGTGCAGCGACGGTTGCCAGTTTGCAACCTGGAGCCCTGCCTTGCACCTGTGAGTTCTTCCAGGGCTGACCCAAGACCTCCCCGTGTCAGGAGGCAGGATGTCAAGAGCCCCCCCACCCCCTACTCAGGGGTGTGTGCTGGCTGTTCGGCCGCTCCTCCTCCTGGTCTCTGGGTTAGGAAAGGAAGAGGGAAGCAGTGTGGAGGAGAGGAGATGAGTATGGTGGGCTAGAGTGTCCCCTCCCTGGGTTAGAAAAGGAAGAGGGAAGCAGTATGGAGGAGAGGTGAATGGTGGGCTAGAGTGTCCTCTCTCTGGATTTGGAAAGGAAGAGGGAAGCAGTGTGGAGTGGAGTGGAGTAGAGTGGTGGAGCGGATGTTTTTGCTCATTGCCTGATGATGGTGCTCCCCCAAGCTGGACATTTCAAACTAGTTCTGGCAGTTGTGAAAAGAGTTCCCCATGAGCATGTACAGAGTGACTTTGGATTATTGCTTCCATCCAGGGCAGAATGTAAGGACAAAGTTTGCACCTTTCCTGTTTTTAGAGATTGAACCAAAGGAAGAGGTGTTGGGTGGCAAAATGACCCTTTTGTCTGCTTCTCTCTCCATTTACAGGGAAGTATGAGATCCTCGGGGGAAGCGACAAAGAAGAGATGCTGCGGTTTGTAGCGCCAGAAGTACCACATATCTTTAAACTATGTAGCATCACAAGCCTCGGGTGTCGGAGACCCTCACCTGCCCACTCCTTGTTTGGTGGCGCACCATTAGCACAGCCAGGAAGTGGGGCACAAGGACAAGGGAGCACGGTGTTTGCACCTGTGGGGGGGACCTGATGGGCATGCACATCGTGTGTGTGTGTGTGTGTGTGTGTGTGTGTGCATGGGTGTGTGTGTATGGGGTCCGTGCGTACGTGGCAACTGCACCCCAAAACCTTGGGCACAAGTGTGCAAGAAGCAGCATGATGGCAGCAGGGGCAAGGATGCCCGTCCCCGACGACGGCTCCCGGAGAACACAAGGACTTTCCCGGGACTCCCTCAGCAGCATTCCCTCCGTGGCACTTAGCAGGGCCCTCTGATGCTCCATCCAGGCTCTGTGGGGCAGTGGCGCCCCCTGCGACAAGGACTTCCAGGGGGGTCGTTCTGCAAAAAGGCACTTTGGAGAGTTTTCTCGTACCGTGTGGAGACAAAGGCATCTTTGGGCCACCTCCAGACAAAACTCTATTCCTTCTCTGCTAATTAGCATGGGGCGCAAGCCTCCCAAAGGTGCTCCGTCCTGTGCGTGAGCACAGGCATGCCCCACGGGGCAGATTAACCCACCTTCCACGCAGCTGCCACTGTAATGGCCGCCGCAAGGTGCCTCATGGTTCGGCCGCCTCTCACCTGACTCGTGTTCAGACCAAGGAAGTGAACCTGGAGGGACACCTGCTCTTCTGAACCACCACCACCACCACCCCTTTCTATGACCTGCGAACAGCCCTTTCTCCTGTCCATCCAGTGGAGGCCTCCAAAGGCATGCCAGCGTGAAGTCGTGGGGGCGTCCATTCTGTGTGGCCCCCAAAGCAGGCTGCAGCCCTGACCATCTTGGCAGCCTTATGGGCACAACTCTTGGGGTGGTCGTTTCCAGCGATGTCGCTGCATCTCTCTTTGTGTTCATGTCAGTGATGCAAAGGATGAGCATCTTTCCAGCCCCCTCCCCTCGCCAGCCAGGGCATTTCCTGTGCAGAACATAAAGCATCACAAGCTTCGGGGGCCGGAGGGCCTCACCTGCCCACTCATCGCGCTCTGGTTGAACCCAGGAGGGGGGCCCTTGTGAGATACAGGAAGCTGGACAAGATGGGACCCTGGCCTGATCCAGCAGGACTGATATTCTTACGAGGGGGGTCCGAGCAGCCCGCCTGCCCCCCCATGGGAGGTGGTATGGAGGGAGATCGTGGCAGCAAGGGTGGAGATGCAGGACATTCAGCCGTGTTTGGGGCCTTGGGTCAGCTTCATCCCAGCACCCCCCCCTCCGCCCCACTGTTCCCCAAGAGATGTTCATCACTGCCTCCACACCTTCTGGACATGCCATGCACTTGGGGGGGGTTCCGATTCCATCCGAGTGGGCTGCTAAGGGGGGGACCGCAGAGGGAACCGGAATGTTGGGAAGGAGAGGAGAAGTGAAGGTTTCGTGGATGTGCCAGAAATATGAGCGGCAGGATAGGAAAAAGAGGGTGACAGGGACCAAGGTTGGCTGTGGGACAAGGGGACAGACAGGGCTTAGGAAAGGGTGGGTGGGTGGGTGGAAAGGGCCCAGGAGGGGAGCCAACAGAGTCTGAGGGAACAGAGGGGCACTGCCAGGTGCTGGGCAGTGGGGAAATGGAACGGGGTGCCAAAGTGGGGTCAGGGTGGCCATTTCCTGCCATCATGACAAAAGGAGGGAAGTTGCTTGAGCTGGGATGGTGAGCAGGAAGTGGGGGTAGTGTGTGTGTGGGGGAAACTGCCAGCGATGCATCGAAGTTTCCCTTCTTGCCTAGAAGTCGGCTGCCCTCAAACCTCCCAGTGACTGAGGCTTGTGCCAAATCTCAACCACCACCACCCCCATCTGATGGCACATCAGCTGCCTCTGCTCCTCCTGCAACCTGGATTGGGAATGGAAGAGGAAATGGAGAGGAGAGCAGTGGGCTAGAGCGCCTCCCGAGAGAGGCTCTTCTAGCCCACTGCTCTCTTCCCTTGCAAATCCAGGGGGTGGGAGGACGAGCGCCTCAGTCTTCCTTGAGAATGGTGGTGTTGATCTCCCTGCACTTTGCCCTTGTGGCAAATGGGGGGTCCCCACCCACCTTCACCTGGCAATCAGAAGTGGGCAGACAGACATCTCTAGTGACATCTCTAGTCGGGGGCACCTGGGCCTGTTTCCGAGGTGTCCTCCAAGCCCAAGGAGAGAATTTGTTTCTGCCTGTCTAGATGTCCAGTTGGCATCAGAGGCCGCACAGTGGTGAATGGGGGCTCAAGGAAAAAGAGGGAGGGAGAGATTCTCTAGGATCCCCCTGTAGGAGAGAAATCTGTGTTCTTGGGCAAAGTTAGCAGGCTGGTGTATCTTTCTTTGTGTGTGTGTGTGTGTGTGTGTGTGTGTGTGTGTGTGTGTGTGTGTGTGTGTGTGTGTGTTACACGACGTTGCGTATTTATTAAGCTTAACTCCGGCCCTTGGGTCCAGCTCCCTGCGCCCCCTCCCTTCCTTGACTCATGTATTTGACTCTCTTGGGAAGCTGACGAGACATTCATAGGCCCAGGTCGTTTTATACCACTTTGCGTATTGATGTGTCCCATGTCCTGACCCCCCTGTACCAACCCACCACGTTCCCTGCTGGTACTGGGGGGATTGTTGGTTTCTGCAGTCTCCGTAATGCTCATTTTCCTACTCTGTGATGTTGGCATAATGGATAAACGATTAAATATAGACCGGATCTTCCAACCACGGCTTCCTGTGTTCTTCTGAAGTCATGGTTGTGAGAAGAGGAACCTGTGTCATCCTCTACCAGTTTTTTTCCACGTACACATTGTGGAGCACACTGCTTTGGGGTGACAGCGATGGGCCCACGCTTAGATGGCCTTGTAAAGGGGAACCCGACACATCAGGAGGAGGGGAGGTTTATCAGTGGCTACTACCATGTTGGGCTAGGTGGAGACTCCATGTTCAGGTGCAGTCTACCTCTGGGCACAAACCCTAGGGGAGGACTGCCCTGCTTGTAGGCTAGCTGGAGGCATCTGTTTGGACAGCTGCTTCTGTAGCTGGGCCCTTGGTCTGATCCAGCAGGGTTTTGCGTTCCTGTGACTTGATGGTGTGAGAGACGATGCCCAGGAGAAGCTGCTGCTGATGGGGGGGGGGGGCTCCAGCAGGTTTGGCTTCCTCCACCCACTCCATGGGGCACGTTTTTTATTCCGCTTTTAGAACCCCAGGAAGGATGTTCACATCGATCGGCATGATGAAGTTTACTCTGCTCTGTCATGCAGCTTTTGAAAGTACAGGAGGAGGTGCACCCCACTCCTGTGGGAGAGGCAGAACACCAAATAGAGGCCTGAGGATGCCAGACCCAGAGCGAGCTGCGCGACGGGGAGGTTCTGCTGGGACACCGCCCCCCCCTCCCGGCAGCAAAGTGAGTGGAGAAGCTGCAGGAATGAAGGGTCTGACTTCTGAGCAGTGCTCCGGAGTCCATGGCCAACCGTGGCTGCGCTGGCTGTGCCGGCAGCCCTTGAGCTTCTTTTGCCTTGAGGATTTGGGACTCCAGTGGGATGCAGACCTTTGCCCCTGCTGACATTCCCTCTTCTACGTGACGTTTAAAAGGCACAGGCAGGAGGTCCTGCTGCGGCCACAGACGACCAGCCACCCCAGTGCCCACCTGAAATTTCATGCCTCCCCCCCCGCCTGATTTTCCAGGAAGTGACAACTCTCCAGACCAAGTTCTTTACACACGTACGCATTTGGTTCCTTTGAAGTGTTGCCCCTCCTATGAAAGCCACTCAGGCTGCCTGCGCAGGGCTGTTGTTTGCACTGCGCCGTGGTGGGCTTTCGCTTCCAAATTGACGTGGTGTTGATTTGCGTTCAAAAGATCTTTCTAAGAAGTTTCTCTCCTCGACTAAGTGCAGAGGATAAACCTGAAAAGAAAAGAGGGTTCCTTCCTCATTTCTGCTGTGGACTGAAAACAAAACAAAAAAAAATCACCGATGACGCATCTGGGCAGAGCGGGCTGGGGAAGGGGAGCTGACTGGCACCCTGCAGCCGCAATGGTCTCGACTGCCTGCTGTCCTCCCCACCAGTCAGCCCTGGGGTTTCCTCCTGTACTGTATTTGCATGCTTGCTTAGAAATAGTTACACAGAGAGGCACATTTCCTCCCACCTTCGCTCTGCTGTAAAAGTCTCTGCGGTGTGGCTTTGCCTTCATTTATCACTCGTCAGCTGGGTGACATGGTTTGGGAAGAACTCTGCTCTGCACCCAGGCTTCCCCGGGGATTGTTTTCTGTGTGGCTGGCTGTTCCGTGACGCGCTGGCCGTGTCTCTGGATGGGTCTCCTGATAACGCTTCCTCTGGGGAGCTTGCAAAGACACACACCCTCCACCTGGGGCTTCAACAATGAGGTGCTGCCCATTCGCTCCTGTAGTGGTAAGTACAGAACCAATACGAAATCTTCTCAAAAAGGCACATGGAGGAGGAGGAGGAGGAGGCAGCTGGTCGGAAGTCCAGTCGCAACGGTTGGCTTTGTGGGCACCTTACGGAAAGTGGTGAGGTGGCCAACAGTTCTGTGTTGACTTTGTGGGCTTTGGGTTGCCAACTGACTGGGGTCTCTGCTCATTCTGTCATTCTGGTCATTCTGGTCTCTGCTCCTCTGTCATTAGCAGTCATCAGCCCTGCAGAAATCAGCAAGCAGAACATTTTGCGATGGAGAGATGAGTTTGATCACCCGCTAATGTCTGCAGGTCAAGTGGCAGTTGACAGCACAGGAGCAGGGGCTGGTGAAATAATTGGCAACCCTAGTGTTGTTTGTGTGTGGTGGAAAAGATCTTCAGGTACAATATAAACCAGTTTTGTGGTTTCAAACTAGGGACGTGCTGGATTTGTGGGGTGCTGTTGTCTGGAGCTGTGTTGTCATTCCCTCCTTGCTAACAGGTTCTTAATTCTGGTCTGTGTGAGACAAAGTTGGCTTGCCATTTTGTTTTGCTGGAAAGGCTCCTGTGCTATTAAGTTTAACAGGTCAACCAAGGCGGCACACAAAAGTGCAGTGATGCGGGAAAGCTGCCTCTGTGAAAAGAACAGGGGTTCTGGCGAGGGGGGCAGTGGTGGTTGGAACCCCTAGGAGGTTCTTTTGGTTTAATTGAATTGTGTGTCCGGTGGCTCCTAAACCAGAGGGAAAGTGTGTGTGGTTTTCCTTGCAAGCTGGGAAGGCAATGAACACAATGGAACTTTTGAGCAGGCAGGCAAAGGCAGTCAATGGGCTCCACTATTAGATCTTTGGGGAGGGTTGGTTTTGTTTCTGGTATGTAGGTGTGTGCGAGGGAGGGCAGAAGGGCTTGAGTTGGGGGGTTGCATCTTGGCCTATGACAAATGTGTGAAAGCAACTGGATGGACTTCAATTTGGATCTTTGACCCTGAAATGTGGCGCTCAACTGGAAAACCAGGACAACCGCCACTCGAGAGCCAAGTGCGACAGGCACTTGTTTGTCTCGGTGGACTGATGGACTGAATGAAACAAGTACAATACAACATTTGAGTTGATGCCATTGCAGGTCAAGGGGTCCGATCCTGTCAAACATGGACTCTGGGGGCCAGATGCCATTGCTTGTCAGAGTATCGTGGTACTTGGGCAGACATGTGTCGGACGGAGGGCCTAGCTAGTGGCATGCCTTTTCTTCCGTCCTCAGACCGGGTCTAAACTGGGATGGAAGTTCTTGCTGCCACTACCCGCGACAGCCAGACAAAAGAGGCTGCCTTGGGGAAATAATGGAGAGCCCCCAAATCCCTTCAAAATGGGGCCATAGCAAGGGCTGGTGCTGTGGGGTGATAGGGAAAGCGACTCCGTCCCGTGTGAACCGGGACCATGAAGGTGAAAAGTCAAAGGACCAGAATGTCTGAGAAGAATCAGCACAGCAGCACAAGGAGGGGGTGAAGGACAAAGCCAGGCCAAGAATGAGGCACTGGAGGAATGGCAGGGGGCAAAGGAGGGCAAGGGCGGGCGGGCGGGCGAGGGTGGTCATCTAGTCCAGGATCTTGGTCCTCACACCCACACCTGCCAAAGCTTCAGGTGCTTCACTGTATGGACCAGGCTAAAGGGGTGTGTGACCCCACTTTTTATACCCAGCGGGCATCAGCCAGGCTTTCCCTGTGAGACTGAGGAACCTGTGTGTGGGAGGGAGATTTCCAGCGCTGGGCATCAGGTGGGCTTCACAGCTCACGTTTTGGTTTACCTGTCAGCTGGGGAAGAAGATGAAGGCAGACAGCGAGCAACCACAGGGCAGGGCTGACCTGGCTGGGTACTGACCCTTTTCGGCTGCTGAGCCTGCACAAGAGGTGAGAGGAAGGTCCCCAAGGATGGGACAACGGTCCATCCCCAAAAGAGGGGGAAATGAGGGTTTTTCATCACCTGTGTATGCCAGCGCATGGGTGAGTGGCCAGAGGGTGATTGCCTTTTACATTTCTCAGTACGTTGCATGCAGGGGGGGGGGGACATAGCACATGACCCTCCAGAGGAGCCTGTTCAGGGGTGGAGGGCATATTCAGTGCCCCCCAAAATTTGTAGCATAGGAATAAATGGCAACCAATCGGGTATATGGAAGAAATTTAGCAAGACTGTGTGGTTTTAGGGACACAAGATAATGACACTTCTTCCCAGCCTCCCTCTTCTGATTTGAGATGCCACTGCGCTGAATTCTGTCCACTGGTCACATGCAAGTGCGATGGAAGCTCAGCACCCAGCTTTGTAACACGTACTTACACTGAACCCAAATATGGGCAGCTGTCGAGTGCCAATGTTGACGCTCAGATCTGTAGCACATACATACATCAACCATTCTCAGCAGGGAAGAAGCGGGGGGGGGGGGGAGAGAAGATTCATTTAGGCTCTGATGGCACCAGCCATGATGCAAAAACTCCATCCCACTCTATCCTTGCTGCGTGGAGGAGGAACTTACAAGAAAAAAGGTCAGGGAAGGTGGAGACTTGGTAAAGGCCCGTCTTGGGCTTCGGGGCTTTCCTGAGTCACCCTTTGAATATTGAGAGAGTGGAGACGTGGAGGGTGGCAGGAGAGGAAACGGTGCCTACAAGAAGCCTCTTGTGTGCAGAGGAAGGTGCAGATCCCAATCAGCAGAACCTCTCCAAGTGCAATCAGATCTCTTTCTGTCGCTGGAGAGGGGCAGCCCTTCCAGGCCATCTAGACCTTCTGCTTCTAGGGGCGGCTTGCTTCTGGCCGGGTTGGGATGCTCCGCGAGGAAGTCTTGGAATAGGGGCACAACCAACCTTGGGAAAGGAGCCACATCCTATTTCGTTTCATGTGGGGCGGCTTAGCCGGCACATTATCGAGAAAGAGCCATTGTCAAGTGGGGGGAAGCCCCTGCTTTGCATGCCAAATGGCCCCGGGGTTTTGAGATGACTCGACTGCTTTTCAACAACAGCAGCAAGGGTTTCAAAGCTGTTTGCGCAGCAAAAGGAACGCGAAGCTGGATCTTTGCCGAAAACGGTGCATGAGCTAAAAAAAAAAAGATGCGGACGAGACACCAGCCAACAATAGTTGGGAATGCTGCTATACTGGGGTGAACAAGGATGGTGGTTCTCCCCCTGCAAAATATAAAATAACCATCACTCAGCCCTGGGAGCTTCTTCAGGCAGGGTATGTTTTTAACTTGTTGGCGCCTTGTACTTAAAAAAAAAAAAAAACTTTACTGGGTCCGGTGAGACAATGCTACTGTACATCCCTGATATGATATCACCTGCAGCTTACAGAAGGGCAGCCAAAGAGCCATGGTGGCCTGGGAAGCCAGCGCCTGGGTCACTGGGCACAGCGCCCTGTGGGGTGCTCCTTTGGCAAATGGTAGCAGAGTGATGCATGGCAACACCCACGCTACCCCTGTGACGTTGCATTGGGCCTGAGCTGCTGGCACAGGGAGGAGGGTACAAGTGGGTGCATTAGCTGGCAGCTAGTGATCTTTCCCTTGCAAAACCAGATAAGCTGAGCATGATAAGGCGTGAAAATTTACCAGAAACAGTGTGGAAAAATGATTCCTATCTACACTTTTAGTTTCCACATTGACCACACCGTATCCTCCCAACATCTCAGAGATGGAAACAGCGGCACATGTGTAACGGCCCCACCCTGAGGCCAAGGAGCCTGCCCTGCCTCCGTGTTGCTGCACATTGGTGCTCTATCAGTTCATGGGGTCATAATGCGCATGTAGAGACATTTTGCACGCATGTGCATGGGAGAGACACTGCATCAGCCTCCTACCCTGATGAAAGATAATACCTCCCGTTGACTAGAATTTAATAGGGCACATCCCAAATTGTGGGGGGGGGGGAGGAGAGATACAGGGACAAAGCATGGACAGCAATTTACCCGAGATGGGGACCAAAATAATAGGCACATTCCTTCACAGGGCCGGCCTGCCCACAAGGCCATCTGAGATGGCTGCCTCAGGCCGCGGATTGGAGAGTGTGTATCCCCCCCCCCATCACCTGCTTCCACTCTTCCTCCCACTCACTGGAGTAGCAGAGGAAGGGGGGGCAGAGCTGAAGCAGAAGCGTGGGGGAGGAAAGACTGGTGGGCTAGCGCGTCTCCCACTCTCTCACACCTCCACGCTCCCAGGAATAGAGTGGCTGGTTGGAGCATCTTTGGCACTTTTGCCCTCCTCTCCTCCACACTTCCTCTTCTGCTCTGTTCCCTGAAACATTTGGCAGGAGGAGATGTGAGAGCCAGGAGTTTGCAGGTCAGCCTTGTTGCGTAAACTGAGATAGCAAAGCTCTACGCTAGAAGGATTGACAGATGCCTGTCTGTCCCTGTGGCTTCTCCCTGAAGGGTTTGAACGCTTTACTCTTGGATCCCACAGAGTCAGAATGTGGCAGGATCAGGAGCAGGCTATGGCTACCCGGGGGGGGGGGCATGGGGTGAAAGTCGTGGACTAGCAGTGAGGTCTGGACGCCTGCTTCAAAGGCTTGGTCTGTCCTGCAAGGAAAGCTGGCTCTTATACAGCAGCGCCACCTGGTGGGCCAAGGGCTCATATTCATACAACGCATCAATTACCCAGGGAATTCACTGTCACAGAGTGTGCTGGCTGCTAGCTTGGGCCTGATCGACATTTTGGCAGCATGAGGTGGTCAAATCCTGAAGTAACAGTGTGGACTGTCCCATGTCAGACTCTGAGGATGATAAAATTATGCATGGGATGGAGAGAGTGGATAGAGGGAAATTCTTCTCCCTCTCGCACAACACCAGAACCAGGGGACACGCACTAAAATTGAGTGGAGGGAGAGTTAGAACAGACAAAAGAAAATATTTCTTTACCCAGCGTGTAATTCATCTGTGGAACTCCTTGCCACAGGATGTGGTGATGGCATCTGGCCTAGATGCCTTTAAAAGGGGTTTGGACAGATTCATGGAGGAAAAGACCATCACAGGTTACAAGCCATAAGCAACCTCCTGGTTTTAGAAGTGGGTTTTCTCTGTGCCAGGTGCAAGGGAGTGTCAACGGGAAACAGGTTATCTTGTTGTCTTGTGCTCCCAGAGGCATCTGGTGGGGCCACTGTGTGACACAGGAAGCTGGACTAGATGGGCTTTTGGCCTGATCCAGCAGGGCTCTTCTGATGTTCTTATGTTCTTATGAGGATGTGCAACTTTTTTTTTTTTTGAATGGTCCCCACATCAACTATTCTCTCTCTCTCACGCACACAGAACTAGAACTAGCACAGCAAGAACACCGCAAGAACACACAGAACTCGCACAGCAAGGGGAGGGGTTTATTTGTAGTCCACTCTCTCCTGTGCAAGGTGTTACAATGCATGTGGGCCAGCATGACTAACGGAACGCTGTTACCTTCCTGCCGCAGCAGTACCTATTTATCTACTTGCCGTTTCTTGCTTTCAAAGTGCTAGGTTGGCAGGAGCTGGAGCCAAAGATGTAGCTCACACTGTCATGCAGCACTCGGGTCTCGAACTGCTGTCCTACCGGCCTTCTGGTCTGCAGTTCAGCGTCTTAACCACTAAGCCACCAGGGCCCCTGCGCTGCCGCTGGGTAGGGGGACGCTTTTGTCATGCAACCTTGGGTGCTGGGAAGTCTTGAGTTCAGCACATGGGTCTCCACATTGCTGGATCCTGCTGTAATGGGGTGCTGGGCCCCCCCATGGCCAGGGCACTGTCAGTGCACCTGTGAGAGCATTGCTCTCACCCATTGTGTCTTTGAGGCATGTGCCCCAAATGGCAAGGGTGAAGCGGCCCCGAGCCTCTCCTACCAAGCCACTTGCTGCATTGTGGCAGCCACTTGGCCAACAAGCTCTGTCACCTTCCCCCTTTATTTATTTTTTATTTTTCACATTTTTTATACCACCCTTCCTCCAAGGAGCTCAGAGTGGTGTACATATTTCCTCCCCTCCTTTTGTCCTCACAACAACCCTGTGAGGTAGGTGGGGCTGAGAGATAGTGACTGGCCCAAGGTCACCCAGGAAGCTTCATGGCTGAGCGGGGATTTGAACCTGGATCTTCCAGGTCTAAGTCCGACTCCCAAACCACTGCACCATCCAGAAGCACACCCTTCTGTCCACTGTGCAGGTCTTCCCAACGCTTCTCTTGATCTCAGCTGGCAGCTCCCAAATCTCAGGCGATGGGGACAAAACTGGGCTCAGGTGGGCCCTCCGAGAACTGAAGAGGCAAAGGTGCCCAACAGGGGGCGACCACGAGAGACTGCATGTCAGCCAGCAGAGGAGGACAGCCCAGTCTCCGTGCCTGTCAGGTAAGGCAGCCCACGACTTCCTTGCACGATCGATTCTCAGTCTGGGCTGGCTGGAACAGGGCGTTGGTGGCCCAATAACGACTGGCTCCGTTTGCGTTGCAGGACAGATCGCGTCACCGCCAGGCTGCAAAGCAGGAGATCCAGGGTGCTCGTGTATGTGCAAACCCGGGCTGTTCCTCAAGAACCAAGACTGTTACCTGTGCCGGAAGTGCAAGTGTGAGCATCTGGCCAAGAACTGGGTCAATTTGGGGGCCAGGTGGGCTGGAGCCAGGGGGAGGCTTGGCACGCTGGACGCAGGGATGGGGAAGCACAGCCTGAATCTTGCTTCCTCTTTTGGCCCTTCTGGGGGGGGGCACCTAGAACTTGGCCCAAGATCTGGCAGCCCACATGCCGTCACCCCCCCTTCATTTCCTTCACTGCCACTCTCCCTCCTGCGCTCTCTGGAGTGTAGCCCAGCCCTAGCCAGTCACCGACCTCCAGGATTGGTCCTGCAGTCTCCAGGAATCAGAACCCGTCTCCTGGGGACGACTGAAAGCAATCCTGGAGCTTGGAGCAGGGATCCCTTCCAGAATTTCCAACACCAGGTTGGGAAACCACATCGCCCGGAAAAGCGACGAGGCAATGCCAAAATGCAGCAGCTGCCTCTCCCTTGTTGCAAGGAGCCTGGCTTCACCAAATGCTGCCCCATTTACCAGGCAGCAGAGACATCCTAGCCCACCCCTCTCCTTTCTTTTCCTCCACACTTCCTGTCCTGTTCTGTGCCCCTCTTCATTTTCAAATCCAAGGGGCATGGCGGCAGCAAAGGTGGAGGTAGAGTAAGAGATGGAGGCAGACTGTGGTGTCGTTTCCCCCCCCCCCCCGCCACCGCCCCGCATCTGCCTGGACTGCTTCAGGCTACCTTGTGGATGGGCCAGCCCTGGTCTCCCCCCAGGCCCCCTCCCCGGGAAAGCACAATGATTAATCCAGCTTGGCTTTAGATGGGCAGGTGGTGGTGAAGAACTGCACGGCCAGCACAGACACCGAGTGCAGCTGCAAGGCCGGCCGCTACAAAAGCTGCAACTTCCGCGGGGTGAATTGCGATGACTTCAGCTGCAAAATGTGCACGCTCTGCATGGCCAAAAACAAGACGACGCGGACGAATTGTGAGTACCGTAGTCCCTGCTGCTGCTTCCAGCCATTTGATCGGGAATGGAGAGTTGAGGGAGACTTGCTCATCACGTACATCAGCAGAGCCTCAGTGGCCCAAAGGGGCCCATCTAGTCCATCATCCTGTTTCCCACAGTGGTCCACCAGGTGAGAGGCCCACAGGCAGGAGATGGTTGCCCCGGCAACCAAGGCCAGCCCACTCGTGAGGTTGGGGGGGGGGGAAGTGTCCACTTTGGCAGGAGGTTCCCTGCACCCTGAGAGTGAAGAGGACCAGGTCAACAGGTGCCTCCCTTCTTCCCCGCCTCCTCCTCCAGCTGCAGGGGCTGCTGCTTTACCCTCCCAGGAGAATGATGGGGGAAATGAATGGTGGCAGAACCCCCTCCCCTTCCTCAGCTCGGCCTCAAGTTTCATCTGTCGCCTGCTCCTCTGCCCGTCACTTCTCTGAAACAGACCGGGTTCCTCCCGCCCAGCCTGTTTTGGTGAAGCGGTGGGCACAGGAGGTAGAGGTGGCAATTCTGGGGGGTGGGCACCAATGCACAAGTCAGAAACCAAATAAGAAAGGAGGGGGCAGAAAATGTGGGCACCCTTTCAGGCACTGTCTAGGTTTGAGAGGGGGCCTGCTGGTGGGCCAGGTGACAAGAAGACATGTCATTGGCCATCTCCAACTAGCAGGATTGTGTTTTGTGTGGATATGTGCAATTGCTTCGGAGCAGGAGCAGTCTACCTGAGCAGTGAGAAATCGAGCAGTAGCGCTTGCCCCGTGATGGTTCTGGGGGTAGTGGGTAGGGGCATAGAACTGCAAGCAAATGGGTGGTCACTCATGCCTCTGTGTAAGCTGTCCCGAAATATCCACACTGAAGGACTTTTTCTCTTGCAGGTTCAGCAACAGAAGATGCGGTCTGTGGGAACTGTCTGCCCGGCTACAACCTCAGCACAAATCATGAATGCGTGCTGCTGCCGCTAACAACGTAAGCCTCCTCTCTGTCCCTACTTGCTTCCTGGCAAACGGGGGTGGGGGGGGTGGAGGTGGCATGTTGGTGCATTCTCAAAGTATGCAAAAATGTAGAGGCGAGAAAGTCGGGGGGGGGGGAGAGAGTAGTTTCTCTCCTCTAATATGAGCATTGTTCTCATCCACCATGTGGAACAAATTTATGGGATTCACCGCCACAAGGGGCAGTGATGTCCAGTGAGATTTGCTTCCAAAGAGCCGCCCGTAAGCTTGTGCCACTACTAAGTCCCTCGGATTGTAGTGGGAGGAAGACTGAGTACTGTATATTCTTAAAGTTTGCTCATGGACACTCCAGGTTTGAAAAGGGCTTTTGCTCAGCTGTGACCCAAATGTGGAACCTGCCCCTTTATTTCTGTGGTGATTTCTGTCTCCTGGCACTGTATGTTCGGAACACGTTTCTGCTGGAGCAGAGGTGATATCAGCACAATGCCGATCAGATAACCGTAACCCCCCCTTACCACAAATGATGTACCAGCCTCTGTTCCTCCCACATCCTGGACTAGAAAAGGAAGAGGGGGGCGGAGCAGAAGAGGAAGTGTGGAGGAGAGTTGGAGATGTTTTCACCCACACTTCCCCTTTCCACCACACTCCAGCTCTGTCTTCCTCTTCTAGTCCAGGGAGTAGTAGGACTGTGGTGGGCTGCCCCTGACAATTTTCCCACCTGAGGCGACCTCCTCAACCAGCTTCACAGATGAGCCAGCCTCACCCCAAATGTTTGAATTGGCTCTTTCATGCAAAAGTAGAAAAGGGGGGGAATGATGAAAGTCAAGACGTGGATAATGGTGATTGTTGCTGGGCATGGGAGAAATGTGATAAGGGAGAGAATGATTGTTGAAAGGAAGAGCAATCAATCCCAGAGCACACTGATCCTGCTTCACATCTGTTGTGCCATTTGAAGGGGGATCTGAGATTCCGCTGTGCAAGATTCCTGGCTCTTCCAGCATAGAACTGATCCCAAGATTCACCAGGTCATGAACCATTCTGCGCTATATCCCCCCCCCCCCATGAAGCGCACCAGAGTCTCTGCACAGTCCTCTTGTTACCTTAACTACACCTTTTATTTTTTTTTCCTTACAGCCAGAATCCTGAAATTGAACCCCATAATTCCGGTATGTCTTAGCGGTTCTGGAACTCATGGCTCCTTGCTTGGCAGGCTCCGATTCATATTGAAGGTTCTGCGCATGGTGCAGGAAGGGGATGTGTGTTCGCCTGCTGCTGCACCTCTACCATGAAAACCTACAAGTTTGGGCTGCATTTGAACCAAACATGAACCTCAGTTTTACCCATCAGTAAAATGGGGAAAACTGATTCAAAGTAAAAAGATTCAAACCAGGGGAGGTCCTGATTCAGAGCTCAGTCTCTTACAGCGCAATCCTATGCATGTTTACTCAGAAGTGAGCGCAATAGGGCTTACTCCCAGGGAAGTTGTAGTGTATAGAATTGCAGCCTTAACCGCTATTTTACACCAGCTCTCAGCAACCTGCTGTCTGATAATTGTTGTACCCATAAGAACATCATTAATAACCTCATAGCAGGGGAAAACAGGGTTATTTGCTGCTCCTGTTTTGTCTCCCCTTGTGTGCACCCCTTGGAGGGGTATCCCATCTTGCCAGTCAGTTAGGCTGTGAGAGACAAGGATTGGCTCCAAAGCCAGACTTGACAGGATTTGAATTCGGGGCTCCCTAGCAAAACACTCAATCTGCAACTTAACACATGCTCTCCCATTGCACATGCCTGTCCTAACATGGCATCAGACAACTCCTATGAACAATATTCCCAGCTAGGGTTGCCACTGTTTTTCCCCCCATCCTTGCTCCTGTGCCTTTAGCAGCAGATTGTTCTGCAGCTATAAGCAGGCATTTATCCTCCCCCCCCCCCCAAAAAAAGTAGCACTTCTGAGGACTACTTTGCCTTTGAAAAGACATCTCTGTCACTCCTCCTTCTCCCTGGATTCGAAAAGGAAAAGAGGCCAGGAGACAAGAGCCTTGGGAGCTCCTCTAGCCCACCCTCGCCTCGGGTCCTCTTCAGTGCTGGCCCCCTTCTCCTTTTCACATCCAGGGAGCAGGAGGAGTTGCTGCAGAGGCAGCTGTTAGTACGTGTGCCTCACTCTTTGGCCTTCTCTCCCTGCAAGCTGCTCCAGTTTTCAAGTGGGAATATGCCCTCTGCATCGTCTGTCTGCTGCTCCTCCTGGGGGTCCTCCTGACGAGCTACAAGCGGAGAAGGACCAAGACGCCCCCCACCGCTGGTAAGCTCCTCTTTTGCCATGTCATCATCTTCACATGGAAGGTGGGCCTCCTCTTTTCTTCTCCTTAGCGACCCCCAAGTCACCACACTGGGGGAAAGCTACCATTTGCAGCTTCGAGGGGGGGGGGAAGCCCTCAAAGAGGGAACCCATGGGTGGCACCTTGCCTAGGGACCCCACTTGCCACCACCAATCTCCTAAAAGCATCTCCAAGCAGAGGACCACTCAACGTTTTGAGGGACACCTCAACAAAGAATCGGCATCACTGTTCTTGGTTATTCTGTGCTTTGGGGGGCTCAGAATGCAACACATACGTTAGTAAAAACAGCACAGAGGCCTGTATAGCACCTTTAAAAAACAAACCAGGTTATTTCAGCACAAGCTTTTTGGGGATCACAGTCCACTATCAGATGCATGAATGAGGCCGGCTCATCTATGAGGCAGACTGAGGCAGTTGCCTCAGGCAACAGATTGGTGGGGGGATGCTCACTCCAGCTGCTGCTCCTCCTTCCTGGATTGTAAAAGGAAGGGGGGGGGGAATAGAGCAGAAAAGAAAGTGCAACGTAGAGGAGAGAGTTGGAATTGTTCCACACTATCGTTCTCCTCTCCTCCACACTTCCTCTTTTGTTCTATCTCCCTCTTCCCTTTCCAATGCGAGGAGCAGCTCCTTGGCAGGAGGAGCAGAAGCTTGGGGCATCACCAGGTAAGGGCAGGCAGCACTTGGCACATTGCCTCTGGCGCCAGGAGGCCTTGCACCAGCCTTGTGCACGGAATGGACTGTAGCGCACGAGTCCTTAATGCCTCTTTTGCAAGTGCAGTGTGCTGACCCCCGCTCTCCTTTTCCAGGTTCCTTTCTGTCCCTTCCTCAGCCTGGCTTGCCGATGCTCAGGAGGACTGCCCTGAGCCACAGTTCACCCCTGCAAGGCAGACAGTTATACGCCATCATCGACGTGGTCCCTGTGCGCCGCTGGAAAGAGTTTGTGCGCAGCTTGGGCCTGCGGGACGGCGAGATTGAGGCGGTGGAGCTAGAGCACAGGCAGCTCCGGGAGCAGCAGTATGAGACGCTGAAGGGCTGGCTGCAAAAGCGAGGCGCCACGATGGACGCCATCTTCGCCGCCCTGGAGGAGATGGAACTCGGGGGCTGTGCCCAGGAGCTGCGGCAACTGCTTCAGCCAAACAACTCACAACTCAGCCCCTGAGATCAGGGTGAGGATTGGGCGGCACTGCTGACGTGAAGAGACAAGGCCGGCCTTAGGCTTCTCGGCCCCTGAGGCGCTAAATGCTGCCCATCTCCAGCAAACAGGCATTATGGCAGCCCACACTCCTCCTCCTTGAGTTCAAAAATGAAGACGGGAACATTGTGAAAAAGGAAGTGTGGAGGAGAAGAGAGTGATGGGCTAGAAGAGTGTCTCCTGGGAAGAAATGGTGCAGGAGCAAAGGTGCGTAGGCCCCTCCCCCCAGCACTACTGCATTGTACCTGTGTTTAAATGACGCTATATCCAATTGCACTCTCCTGCATCACGGTACACAGCTCATCAAATACATATGCGTGTGCCTGAGAGAGATCCTTAGCAATGTATTGTATACTTTAACTTAGGGTAAGATTAGAGTGCGAGACAAGCCCAGAGTTTGGTTACGTGCTTGGCTTGGCCTCAGTTTCCCCCATCTGTAAAATGGGGTTGTTGATAGCCTACCTCACTAGGTAGCTGTTAGGAAAAGCAGACAAAGCAGTCTGCATACTAGACATTGCACACCAGAGATACAAAATATGCTATCGCTGCCTCTTGGGCAAAGTAACCCCATACCATTTAAGTATGGAAGGTGCGTAGGGCATTTTACGTATATATTATATATATTTAGGTTTTTCTCCTGCCTGGTAGTAGCAGAAATGTTCTAGGAATGCTTGGCCATTTTTTTTTAATTTGCTTTTGTTCTGCAGTTAGTGTCGCAGCTCAAAGATGAAGCTGTGATTGTGAGTCAAGATGGCTGCAGCTTCAGTTTGCAACAGCTATGAACACTTGAAGATGACCTCAGCTTGCCCATCTACAAGACAATAATGGGCTAATAATACTGACCTACCTTACAAAGAGTGCTGAGAGGGCTTTGAGCCCTCTGAAGTGCTGTGAACTAGAATTGTCAGCTCAGTAGGAGACTTTGCCGTACAAGGCAAGTAGGAAATTATCTCAGAGCTTTGCTTGCCCCTGCTGCAAGGCTCCCCACCTGACCTCATCTCCCTTGCCTCCCCCAAGCCTTCCTCCTGCCCACGTGACCTTTTTCATTTCTTTACCGCTTCTGTGTCTGAGCCTTTCCCCTCAGAAGTTAAAATGTTGATGAACATTCTGTGACTTTACATCAGAGGTGCCAAAAAGACCCAGCTTAATAGTTTGGTACATTACAAAAGTTAATTTTTGCACGGAGATTTAATTTCTCTAGCTAGGTCTGTTGGAATGCAGCAGGCATGTATCCCTAAAGCCCGACCCACACCGCACGAGTTCCGGCGCGTCCCAGACGCGTGCGGAGCTCGCGCAGCTGTCTGGCCTCCCATTTTGAGAGTTTGCAGCTGAACGTGGGAGACCTGTGCTCTCCCGAGTTCAGACGCAATCTCAAATGACTCCACTCAAGATTTTGAGGGGGCAGGGACGCGGAGCTAGGGGGTGGGACACAGAACTAGTTTTGTTACCAATGGGATGAGAGGGGGTTTCAGCCAATTGGAGCACCAAACATAATTGACTTACGTTTCAGCCAGTCAGCGATTAGAAGGCGGAACAAGAGGGACTGTTTGCAGGAAGACACTTGTATAGACGAGGTCAGCGCTTGGAGGCGGGCGTCGCACCTACGCTTGCTCACCTCTGCACCAGATCTGGTGTGGGCCAGGCTTTAATCTTAACACTTATATCTTGGGGGTTCTTCTTTGACCCCCAAGCCCTCCCAGGAACAGGACTGTCCCTACAACTGCACAGGAGCTGGAGAAGAGCAAAATATTACTCTGCTAGGAGATCAAATCAGTCAATTCTAAATGAAATCAAGCCTGACTGTTCCCTGGAAGGACAGGTACTGAGGCTGAAACTCAAATATTTTGGCCACCTAATGCGAAGAGAGGACTCTCTGGAGAAGACTCTGATGCTGGGAAAGATTGAAGGCAAAAGGAGAAGGGGAAGGCCAAGGATGAGATGGTTAGACAGCATCACCGATGCAACGAACATGAAAATGAGCGAACTCAGGAAGATAGTGGAGGACAGGAAGGCCTGGCGGGATATGGTTCATGGGATCACGAAGGGTCGGACACGACTTAACGACTGAACAACAACAAGAGATATACATTCATCCCCACCCCCTCCTGCCTGGTTATTTCCATCAGCTGGTCAGGACCGCACAGCTGCATATGGCGAGGGCAAGAACAGTACAGCATTCCCAGTCAAACCAGTCACTATTGTGCACCCATGTGCTAGCACTCCAACCACGCTTGCCATCATCCCCCAGTTAAAGCCAAGACCAGTTGGCCATCATGCAAGGTGCTGGCTTACTGGCCAAACTGGCTTGACTATTACCCCTCCTTCCCCATTGTGTGTGATAGACCAAAAATGAGCTCTTCCCCACACATCTGTTGCTTGAGTAAAGCCAGGTGTCCACACTTGCAAAGTATCTATTATTTCCATTTCAGGAACCAAATGCACTTAAGTCTTGGCATCCCCATTTATTGTATCCAAATTAACTGCTGTTCACCCAGTCAACAGTCTCCATGAAGTCCCTTTAGAAGCAATGCGGACCAGTTAGTTACAGCTAACTTAAGGCCACTACTTTTAAAAGCAAAAAAAAAAAAAAAGCTTGATTGTTTGTTGTAAGTTATTGTGCTGGTTATTACGGTTATTTTTATTGATTTTTTTAAAGAGTGAACTGCCTTGAGTCCTGCAGAAGGACAGTGAGATACACGTTTATAAAAATAAAATGAATGGCAATAGGACTGAAGGGCTCGCCTCACTTTCTCTGCCTCACCTGTTGAACTCTGATGGCATTAAAAATGTCATAGCAGATGCCCTGCTCTGTCTCCCAGCGCTGGTGGAGGATTGTGGGACAGGGCCTTTTCAGTAGTGGCACCCAGATTGAGGAACTGCTGCCCTAGGGAGATGCGCCTGGCCCAGTCATTATCAGCCTTGCGGTGGGTAAGAGGAGATACGCTTTTGACAGTTGGCCTTCTGCTGCTTTCCGATTTGCGCTCAGTCTCTTTTCACTGCTCTTAGCTCAGATTGCTTTTGAAGTGGCCCAGTTGCCTCCTTTCCATGCTCAATTCTTTAGACTTTTGAACTGGTTTGATCCTGTCTTAATATACTGTACATTGCTAGCCACTTTGATGGCCCCTTTGACAGGATGGAAAGGTAGGGGATCAATATTTTAATTACACCAACAAATAAATGAATATCTCCCAAACACAGTTTGCAACCTTCATGCAAATGGGGGTTGAGTAGCTAGCGGCAATTTGGGGGAGTGGGAATATACAGCCCCAGGACAACGTCTGCTTCAAAAAAGCCCAAGTAAGACAAGACACAACCAGGGCAAAGGGACGACAGACCATCTCGGAGAGGGAGGGAGTTTGCTTTTTTTTTTTTAATAGCTGCTAGGAGAAAAGGTCTAGGTCAGAAACAAACTGGACCCTTTCCCCACTAGAGGGCTCAAGGAAGGGCAGGACAAACTTGAATAGAAAAAGATCCCAAGAAACTCACAGCTCTGGCTGAGCTACATTACACGCGTCGCGGAGCTTCTGACATCATTTTTGAAGCCAGTGGAGCCGCTATGACCTCCGCACTGCTGGCGCGTACCTCAAGCTGGAATCCTACTTTTGAGGGGGCGTGTTCACAGAGCTAGGGGGCGGTTCGCGGAGCTACTGCAGCCTGCCAATCGTAGGAGAGGGGGGAGAGTGGCTGCATGCCAATCAGAACTACCTCCAATCACCTTCTTAAGAAGGCGGGACAACAGGCGGGAAGACACTCCCCCGCTCCAAGCACGTAGGCAGAGGCAGAGACGGCGGCAGCGGCAGAGCCTCTGCGTGTAATGTAGCTCAGCCTTTTAAAACACGAAAGACACAGATCAGTCCAAATGGCAGCTGACAGAACCTCTTGCTTAGTCCCTCTGAATTCTTGTGTTCCTTTGGGGAAAGGAAGCGCCCAGCTTGGCTTTGCAAAATACAAACAGACGTGCATAGGACACGTCGAGGACTGGGATTCTGCGCGGCCGTAGTAGGAAAGGGTGTGTGTGGAAGTTGCAAGCAGCTGTTGAGTTAAACCTACACAGCGCTGGAGCAGCAGTCTTGGGCAAGATCTGGAGGCGGGAAGCCCTGGGATGCTCCACCTAAAACTACTTGGCTTAGTGGGTGCGGTAAACAGATGACCCGGGCAAAGAAGATGCGATGCTGGCAGAGACACCGGAGCAGGAATTTCTTAGCAAGGCAGAGAAATTGCGCACTTGGTGTGCAATGAAAACAGCCTTGGGTCTTCACTGGATTTTCAGCCAGAGGGCTATGTAGGACTGGGCCAAGATTGCGTGCGGTTCTTATCTGTCTCTGCTCCAACTTTTCCTGAATTGGAAAAGAAGAGAGAGAGGGGATGGAGCAGAAGAGGACATTTGGAGGATAGGTGAGTGCAGAGCTAGAATCTCCCCAAAGATCTAGCCCACCATTCTCCTCCACCTTCTTTTGCCCTACCCCCTCTTCCTTTTCCAATCCAGGGAGTGGGAGGAGGAGGAGGAGGAGGGAAGTGGTCCCCCCTGCCAATATGCTGCCTGAGGCAACTGTCTCAGTTGGTCTCATGAATGGTCCAGCTCTGGGATTGCAGTGTAGCAGAGAGCTGAGTTTTATGTGCCACAATGCAAAAGAGGTTACAGGCCAGCAAAGATCTTTAAATGTATCTTATGCTTTCAATCCTATCCTCTGGCTGACGGCAGCACTTCTGTGCAAAGAAAAGCAAAACTGCACTGGGCGTTTCTGCGCCAAGGACAGCTGGATTCTGCACTCTATCAATGTACACAGTGTCCACAATTTATGCAATCTCATTTTACAGCATTTATGCAGTTCTTCTGTTTTTAGAAATCACAGCAGGAGGGCAAGGAGCTACACAGGGTGCCAATGTTCTGGAAATATTTTTCAGCTCACCCACTCACCCCCCACCCCTTCTAAGGTTTCAGCAAGAATTGCCTACATCCTTTAAAGCATTTCTTTTCAGTCACAGGGACTAGAAACTTGCCTGAACAAAAACAGAGATTCTCAGGACGCTGTATAGTGTCTCTCATACCACACTCGGTGCACTTGTGGAATTACGGCACATATTAGATCTCTGCTTAAGCCCCGGGAAATGGGACCTAAGACAGCAGCAAGGATCAAACATGGAGAAATTATTTTATTGCAGAGACGGACATCTTGAATATTTAGCAGATGATAATCGTACCAGCCGTGTGCTTTTCAAGTTGCTAAAGCGGCTTCCTGGTTAGCTTTCTTTACAATTCAGCCTTAGGGCGAAGGCAAACATAACATTCTTAACTGTGGGTTCTTTGCTCAGTATGCATTCCACAAATCCACGTACCCCGCGCCTTGAGTCATGCACCACCCTTTCTGCTTCTGGAAAACCATCCACCTTTCCCCACCCAAAAATGTTTTTTTAAGTGGTATCTAAGCATCACAACTGTTTTAAAAACCAATGACAACTAGTGCTCCAGGGATAGGCGTGACAGCAACGTCAAAGGTGCTTGCCAATCATAGCCAGCTTTTCCCAGGGCACGTCAAATGTCTAGGGCTGAAGGACGGTGAAAGTGCTTGCAAATCACTTCTGTCACAGTTAGAAGGGTAGGGTTGCCTTCACCTTTAGGGAGCAGGGCTGGTCTTAAATACAGTACTCCCCCCCCATATCCGCTGGGGATATGTTCCAGGCCCCTCTGTGGATACTTGAAACTGTGGATAGGAGTGAACCCCCCTCCATGGTTTCCTGAGGGCCCCCTGCCCTGCCTCCCCTGCGGGCAGGTGTTTGCGCGCGCCCCAGCTCTTATTTTCCTTTCAGCAAGCTTTGTTTCTTCCTTAAAACAAACAGAAGCAGCCTCCATTGCAGGCAAGTAGAACCAGACTTAAGTCCTAGAGAGGCTCTGCAAGGTTTTTGTTAACCTTGCAGAGCCTCTCTAGGACTTAGTCTCGTTCTACTTGCCTGCAATAAGCAGCCAGAGGCTGCTTCTCCTGTTTGTTTAAAGAAACAAAGCTTACTGGGGAAAAAAGTAAAAGCCTGGGGGGGGGGGGTGTCCCCGTGATACGTGGATAACTGAAACCGTGGATAGCGAATCTGTGGATATGGGGGCCCACCTGTATGTGCACGGAGAAGAATGAACGGAGAAGTAAACAAGCAACTGAGGGGTTGTGGTGAGGGTGTGTGTGTGTGTTTGTTGTGCTGGGCAAAGAGAAGAGAAAAGCCCGGAAACAGGAAGGGTGAGTATTCCCCTCCTCCTCTTGAGCAACTCACAGGGTCTGAGATCTACAGGAGGGAAGCGGTCCAAATGCACAACGGAGACAGGTGAGTGGGTGGGCAGGGGACGCCCCAATCCTAGTGCTTGGAGATGTCTCCTTTTTTGAGGATGATCTGCCTTTGCCAAGGCGCCAGTTTTGCCTCATCGTACCCAAGAGTCCTTAGCTTTTCCGACTGTTCCTTCTCCTTTTCTTCCTCTTCCCGCCTCAGCTTCTCTTCCTCTTTCCTGTTCAAAAGGGGGGAAAAAGAAATGGGGGGGGGAGGCTGGGCTGGTTAACAAGAAGGACTGGGATCCAAGGAAGGCAAATTTCATATGGGAATAGGGCTGCCACCCCTCCAGGTTTGTTCTGGAGTCTCCTGACGATGACTTCAAGCAACCCTGGAGATCTCCACAGGGCCTCCAGAATTTCCAACATGACATCAGGTCGGAAAATAAACTACCAGGATTAACTTGGTCCGAGTTGGCAACTCTAGATGAGACGTCCCATTTGCTGGTTCAGATTTACCTTGAACCAGCCTGGGGTGAGCAGTAATCTCACCTGGGGGGAGCAGTAATCTTGGGCTGCAGTTCTATGCAACTTACATGGGAGTAAATCCCACTACACAGTGGGACTGACATCTGAGTAAACCTGTAGTACTGACTTTGCTTCCTCCTGCTCCCAGCAACATGTGCATGGGTCGGTGTGCGTTGGGAGGAGGATGCTTCTCTTCCCTCTGCTATGTTGCTACAGCTATGAGCCAAAGGGTGGGAATACTGGGAAATTCAGCTTTCCCAGTCCTACCGACACGCATTAGTAGCACTGGGGAAGTGACATTTCCTGGTGCAGCTGTAGCAGGATGCCAGGTGCCAGACTTCTCTGCAACAGGTGTGGGGCGATCCTTCCCTCCTACTGCTGGTGCTGCTGCAAGCAAGCTGGGTGGGTAGGAACTTGGAGGGTGTCAGGGGAGGAATGAGACCCCGCTGCACACCCAGTGACATCACTAGAGGGTAAGAGAGGGCTTGACATGGCTCACAACTGAACTCATGTCCCAGTTTGCTTAGGAGCATTTCCTTTACAAAAGGAAATATTTGGTTTTTGAAAGGGACAATTTGGATGCTAATGGAAGGGTGATAAATACATCCTACATTGCAGAGCGCAGTGCCTTCCCTGAGGCTGGATTCACACTACACAAATCCAGGCGCGGATGCCTCTGCCCCTGCCTCTGCGCTTGGAGCTGGGGAGTGTCTTCCCGCCTGTAGTCCGTCCTGCTGTCCCGCCTTCTTAAGAAAGCGCACCTTACAGATTGGAAGTAGTTCTGATTGGCATGCAACCACTCTCCCCCCCCCTCATCCGATTGGTGGCTGCAGTAGCTCTGCGAACCCGCCCCCAAGCTCCGCGAACCCGCCCCCCTCAAAAGATGGGTTTCCCCATCTTGTACAAGGGAGAGTGCAGCTGCTCCGCTTGCTTCCGAAATGCTGTCAAAGAGCTCCGCGCATCTCCGTAACGCGCCGGGATTTGTGTAGCGTGAATCCAGCCTCAGGCATTAGATTACCAGGTTGCAGGTCGAGTGCTGGAGTGACGCTGCTGGTTAGAGAACTCTGGGCTGAGGCAGTTCTATGGGGTAGCTCAGGATAAGACAGCTTCACCCTGTGGCCCTTGCAGGACAGAATCAGCATGGGGCTTTTGGGACACAATGATCCCCTCCCAAATTCCCAACCAACATCTCGCTGAGTGGGTTAAGTTAAGATGGTCAGGGAAGTCAAGACTCACCGTTTATGCTCTCTGCGGATTGGAAGGAGAGAAAGAAGGAAGGGGAAAAAATGCGCCAATTAGACACTGCTGAGCTTAATCATTCTCCTTTCTTAAACATCCAAAGTGCTGTAAAGGGAGCCCTGTACAACCAACCCACTCATATTTCAGCCTCAAACCTTTTGTGTTGTTACAACACTAATCTGCGCTATGGTTGTAGGTTCAGCCGTTTTACTTGAGAGGTACACAAATGAGGCTGCAACTCTATTCTCACTTTCCTGGGAGCAAATCCCGCTGGGCTCAACACAGCTTACTTCGGAATAGACATTCCCAGGATCACACTGTGCACCAATGATCCAGGGTCTACTCCAGAGTTGCACCTGGACTTTCGCTTCTCCCCAAATATCAAGGAGATCCAAGGTTGCCATGCACCGCCCCGGATGCCCCCAATGAAAAAAATGCGCCAAGTCATTTGCCATTTTTTCATTACATAAAAAAAAAAAAAATGGGGAGTGTAATCAAGAGCTCAGATCTTCAAAAGAGCAACTAATTAAAAGTAATAACAGGCAAAAGATGGGGGGGCCACCTGCCCACATTTGTCAGTCTGTTTCCATAGCTCCTCTTCCTCCTGCTCTCTCAGTTCTAAAAACCAGAGAGGGGAACAGAGTGAAAAAGAGGAAGTGTGGTGGAGAGTAGAGTTATGGGCTAGACTCTAGAGTGTCTTCCAGGAGACACTCTCCTCTCCTTCACACTTTCCTCTATCACTCTGCTCCCTTCTTCCTCTGCAAAACCAGGAACAGGAGGAAGAGCACTGCCTAGTAAATAAGGGGTAAATAAGGTAAATTAGCCTGATTTGCCTTGAGTAATAAGCCTTGTGCACAAAAAAAAGACAAAGTGGGTATTTAGAAAAGTGCTCACGGCAAATCAGGTTAAAGGGAAATAAAATCTCCTGCAGCTGGTAACCAGAGATAAAATGCAAAGGTTCATCCCACTGTGGAGGCGAGTGGATGTCAAAAAGGAACGAACAGGGGTGGGGGTGTCAACATCTGGTATGTCACCAAAATCTCTGGAAACGGCTCCTCCCACCCCAACACACCAGTTGCGCCATTTTCCGTCCACACTGGCAGAGCCTTACATCTGTTCTGTTCGTGCCAAACAAATCTGATTTTCTGCACTTTGAAAAGAAGCTATTGAAGGCACGGTCAACGTGGGATACACACGGGTTCCTTCCAAACAATATCAGGTGAATGCCACACACCCCTCCCCACTGTAAAAGGCCTGACCACAAATTACAGTAATTGCAGAACATACATCTCAGCTGGCAGCCCTGGAAAATGTTTTTGTGGTGAAGGTTAGGATATACACCGATAAGAGCAATGCCCTGTGCCCCCTCCCACCCCCAGCAAAGCTCACCTTTCCTCTTCCATCTTCTTGCGAAAAATATCCCTCCGCCAGGCTGGCATGGTGGCTAAGCGCGCCTCCTCCTCTCGTTCCTGGAACACAACAAAAGGGATTGACGTTCTGGAAGACGCAGAAGCAGAAGAGGAACAAGGAAGAGATACTGGGATGGCAGGGAGTGCCTCTGTCTGTCCCCATTTCTGGACCCTCGGGAAGAGATCATGGCTCAAGAGAGGAGGATGGGGAAGAGGAGGTGAAACTCTAGGATTTAAAGCAGGAGAGGGAGAGAGGGATCAAGATTCACACAGCTTCCCCTGATGCATGGGTCATCTCCTCCCCATTTTCGGCAGGAGGATACAAATGACCAAGGAAACGTACAATTGCTTTATGATCAGGCTCTGCATCCCGTCAATATTATATCAAACTGACATGGAGTACGAGAGAGAGGTCCTTTAGGGCAATGGTGCCAAGAGATGCCCTCCCTCGGGGTGATCCAGCAGATCTCCTCCCTCCTTTCCCGCATTCGATCAGGCATTTAAAACCCACTTATTTTGAATAGGCTTTCAACCTCTTGTAGGGTCTGGTGTTGGAGAAGGTGAATACAAGTTGGTGTAGCATAGAGCCTGAGCTACAAATTAGGATTTCCCCAGTTCAGATCTTGCCTCTGCCATGAACCCTCACTAGGTGCCCTTTAGGCAAGCCCTACAGTATGTGCCAAGTCCTACGGTGTGTGATTGGAGGGGGCCTCTGTGAAAGTCGGTTTCGTGGTTTTTCTTGTCTGTTCAGCATTTTAGACTACTGCCTGATGTTTTTTTTAATTGATTTTTTTTTTAAAAACAGTGTGGTTCTAAATCTCTTTGTGTTAGCCTTGCAGGTACCCTGCAGCTTGAAAAAATAGGCAGGAGATCTCCCTGTGGTTGAGAGTGGAGAGTTGGAAGGGAACGAGAAGCAGGAAAGTGGCGAGGGGACGACCCACGGTCTGAATGATGAGGTAAGAGATTTTGGCATAAGGGAAGAAGCGAGAGGACTGAGCCACGGAGGCAGAAGGCCAGAGCGTGCCCCAGGGGGCATTGCCCACATCCACGCAGAGGTATCCCTGTATTTCTGCCATGGCTCTGGACCCCTTGCAAGGAGATAAAGGTTCAATGGATGCAACCCCCCCCCCCCCAGATCTTACTACACGATTCTGCCATGTGGCCGGGACACTTCACGGCGTCCTCAGATGACCACCTCCTCCTTGCGAGAGGCAGGAGAGAGTGCTGGCCGAGTGCCCAGAAAACCCACCAGGGCAAGGAGCTTAGGTGGGACAATCCACCAAGCATGTGAGGGTTTAAAGCTCTGTTTCCCCAGAGAGTTGGGACCTACATTCCCAAGAGATTTAGCCCTGAGAGGATCAAGGGGAGGAGGAATCCGAGGTTACCGGAGGTGAGCAGGTGGCTTCGGATGCATAACTGAGCCAGGCTGGTGACGTGGAGGGCCGAGAGAGAAACTTGCGTTGGGAGGGGGCAGCCACCCTTTGGGGGAAACCAGGGGGAGTTTCCTCCCAGGGGGTCTACACTGAATGTGTGCAGGCAACTTGGAAGAGCTGGGCTGTAGGAAAGGTGGGACACCTGGAAAGGGACAAGCCAGTCTGAGACAACAGATGCATGGTTGGATTTGAAAGACACGCGTTCGAATCCCATCTTAGCCCTGAAGTGTACCGGGTGACTTTGGGGCAATCACTTTCTCTGGGTTGAGCCTACCCCACAGGGTTAGGTTGGGGCCATAACAATGATAGAGAACCTGCTTTGTGCTAATGGGCTCAGTCTCCTTCATTGATCAAAGGATCTCTGTTTCCCCAAACAGAGAGAGACCTCAAGCCCGAGACCTCCAGGAGTGACAGCCGGCAAGGTCTGAGTCGGTCCTTGGCCGAATGGACCAGTTTGGCATCAGGAAGCCTAATTTATAATACGGGAACTCCAAAGGAAAAGGAAGGCAGAAAATAGCCTGGAAGTGGGAAGCAGAAACTATCCCTCCCCAATTCCCTGGAAGAATTGGCCGCTGGGACTGTGTCGAGTGTGTCTAACACAAAGTTCGTCCCTCTTCCCTCCCCCACGATCCCTCTGTGATACTGGGATAGCTCTGGCCTGCCTTACAGGACTGCTGTTCCAGAGAGAATGCATGTGCCAGACTTCAAACATGCTACCACATGCTACAAACACCAGAGCTGGTGTGGCTAAGAGACTACATAACAGAATGATTTCCCTGCCTGAAATTTTGCCTCTGCCCTGAATTTCCACTTCTTGGCTTTCAGTGAGTCACTCCTTTCAGGCTCAGTTTTCTGTGAAATGGGGATAACTATACTTGCCTTACAGGGCTGCTGTGACATCGAGATCATTTGTGTGGAGTCCTCTGCACGCCCAGAAGGCACCACAAGATGCTAAGAATTATTCTTTATAAACCGCCATTATTACTAACTAATTTCTTTTACCTTTTCCCTCCTGTTGCTCCTGGGGTTCAGACCTGGTACATGCAGGGTGGGTCAGGTCAGCAGCACACGACAGGGGGCCAATCCAGAACCTGGATTCATTTTTCTGTTTTGGGGGGCTGTTTGGATTAGAGGCCAGCGGGTGGCGCAGCGGGTTAAACCGATGAACCATAAGCTGTCGATCGAAAGGTCGGCAGTTCGATTCCCGCGACGGGGTGAGCGCTCGTTGCTTGGCCAGCTCCTGCCAACCTAGCAGTTCCAAAGCATGTCAATGCGAGTAGATAAATAGGTATGGCTTGCGGGAAGGTAAACAGCGCTCCGTGTTCCAGCTGCATGCTACGTGCTGCGGCAAGGAGAGTCATGCCGGCCACATGACCACGGAGGCGTCCTCGGACAACGCTGGCTCTTCGGCTTTGAAATGGAGATGAGCACCACACCCTAGAGTCAGACACGACTGGACTTAATTGTCAGGGGTCACCTTTACCTTTACCTTGCTTTGGATTAATAATGGAGTAAACTTGGACAACTCTCTGGGACTTATGCAGCCACACTGGCCATTTTTGCGTATTGAAAAGAGAGAAAAATCTGCACCTGTTTTTCACTTTCCTTGTTCAGGCTGCCGTCTCTTGCTACCTTCCCTGACAAGGGGAAAAGGATTCATTCCCCCTCCAAATAAAACCACTGCCTTGATTTTCAAAGTAGCTGTGTGGCTTCCGGTGAGTCAAAATGCACACACTGGAGACCCTGGCCATGCAAGTCCCGTGATGCATCAAGAATTAATTGATCTCTTTCTCTGACTTACTCAAGTGTGTCAGGAGTAGCCAGGGCCCACTTGCCTGCCTACGAATCGCTCCTCCAGGCACAACCAGGACGGGAAGCATCACTAAAACCAACTCTCTTCTGTCTTGGTCTTCTATCTAACGAGCATTGCAACATCCATGCACAGAGAGTGAAAAGGCAGGTCCCTGCCCCCAAAGGGCTTACAATCTAGTCTCAATATCTCAGGTGGGTGGGGTGGGGAGTTGCCCCTAATCATGGCAGGGGGGGTATATGCAACATTCCAACCAGGCAGGTCAAAGGAAAAAAAAAACCCACACAGTTTAAAAGCAAGCTCCCCCAAATGCAGATTGAACCTAAATACACAGAAAGCTACTCTGGGGGGGGGGGGGGGAGAGGGGGAAGAACCTCTGTCTTTCCTGGACTATTCTGTCCTCCCTTAAAAAAAGCAAAACCAAATTTTTAACACTCAGTGTCACAAACTATCGATGCACCCTGGTCTCCCCCGCAAATAATAAATACGGCCAATCCCATGCAAGAGAGAACTTTATTATTTCACTTGTTCCTTGGGGCATACAGCATCCCCCCCCACACACACACACACAGGCAAAGAGAAACCCGCCCTCTGCTTTAACAGTGGGACTTTCTCAGTCTGGACCAAAGCACAAAAAGAAACAATGACAAATCTGCACGAAGAAAACACAAACCTAATCGGACCGGATCCCTCCAGCCGCGAGTGGAAATCACACAGGATTAAAGCACACCCAACCAGAGAAGGACTGTGATGTGTCTCTCCCTATCTGAAGCCCCTAAACTTCCTCCAGCAGATCAATTTCATTGTTACGGCACAAACAAAACCAAGAGTCTGTGTCCGCATCACGAAATCCCTGCAGGGAAAATTAACCACACATGTGATGCTTGGGCTTCTTTTCCCTCCCACAGGAGCATCCGTATCCGTTGGGAGGTGGCTCCCCAGTGCATGTAGCAGGAATTCTGAAGCTGTGCATTCCGGCACACTAGTGCACTGCGAGGGAGCTGCTAGTGCGCCATGGAAACAAAATTAGTTAAACTAAGTTCATTAATCAAAACATCACAGGAGTATGCTTTAGCTGGTCCCATGACAAGTCATCACACTACTGCTGCTTTGGTATTTTTTTTCCTAGCAGACCAACACAACTAGTTGCAAAGTTTAAGTAGTAAAGGCTCCTGAGAGCGTGCAGAGCACATGTTCATGGGGGAGGCTACCTGCTACCTCTCTATGTGATTCACTACTCTGACGTTGCTTTTTTCCACATCAGATTGCACCGGTGGTGTACAATCTGGTCATTTCTCTCCATCTAGGGTGATGGGATCCTTCAAACTATGCCGAATGCAGAGATGTAAACATCCTATCCTGCAGAGGAGGCTGCTTGTTGCATCTCTGCATGAATCCCTGCTCTGGGTCAGCTTCCTGCCAATCAGGCAACAGGCACAAAGCAGCAATTCAGGCAGGAGCACTGGACAGGGAGGCACTCCTCTAAATGCAGGTAAATTCTTTCTTCTTTACATCGTCCTTCCCTTAAAAGCTCTTTAAGGGCGATTCCAGTTTGAATTCAGAAAAAGACACGATTGCTATCAAAAGTCAGAGATACACCAGGGTACACACGACGTCTTCATACAGTCAATGCGAAATGTATCCTAGAGCGGACTAGACGAGCCCAGGCTGCGTGCCAAAATGGGTCTGGGTTGCTTAGGGAGCCGAGACACTGGCACACTTGTTACCTTCCTGCTGCCCCCCACAGGAGCGGCCTTCCAACCTCTGATGCTCAAAGAACCCTTTTGTTCTTGATTTGTCCACTGAGGAACGTCTGCATGTGGCAGAGGATTCTGGGGCACCTCCGCAGTCTGTGCAGGGCTTCCACCAGGCCAGCTTGGCTTTGCCGCTGAGCCACACAAACCTCTGTCCCCTAGAATGCACTCAGACTGGACCCATCCAGGAGGCAAGCACCTCCAGCAGCAGATCGGGGAGGTGGGGGCTACCTCCCTCTGCCCACTTCCTTCCCCTGCTCCTTCGCCCACTGCCTGGATTGGAAAAGGAAGAGGGGAACAGAGCAAAGGGGAAAGTGATGGGCTAAACCAGTAGAGATGCTCCAGTCCACCCCCTTGCCCCCTCCGCTCCATCCCTCTCTCCTTCTCCAGGCCAGGGAGTGGGAGGAGCAGAGGCTGCCCCATCACCAGGCAAGGGGGGGCAGCACCCCCTCTGGCACCAGGAGGTCCCCACAGTTGTGCCTTGCAGAGGGATGGCAGTCGTGGGGGGCTAGCAGTCTTTTCCAACGAGTTTATCCACCAGCCTCACCCACAGACACACACACACACCCCCGGTCAAGTTCCCAGGAACACCAGGGTCTCCTGGAGCACAGTCTTGGGGAAAAACATGAGATGCTCCCTCTCAAGAGGCTCGTAGCAATGAGGATGACGATCGTCCTCGCTAGTGGCTTCCGCAGCATCGCTTCCATGGACAAAGGGCTGGAGAATTCTGGTCCCCTCTGCTCTTACGCAGTCAGCATGAACCCTCCTGCTGGAGGCACGGGAATGACAGTCGCTCTGTGGCCAAGGAGGCCCTGCCACTGTTGGCAAGCGGGCGGGGAGACGAGGTCTGAAGTCGTCCGATGCCCTCACCCTGCCAAAGCCACACAGGCCAGCGCCCGGACGGGAGACTGGTTGGGACTGTGTGTGGCCTTCAGTTCCATCCTGGAAGAAAAGCTGGATCTCGCTGGACTCGATACGTAAGGAAGCTGCTTGCGGCGGTCCGAGTTCCGATGCTGCCAGGAGCTCTGGTGAGGGGTCGCTGTCCAGTGGTAGAACACACGGTTTGGATGCAGAAGGAATGGTGGCCCCTAGGCAAGGCTGGGAATTACCCCTGGGCCCAAGGGGTCTGCAGGAAGTCCGCTGAGCCTGGCTGATTCTAGGACTGTCGACGAGCCCCAGTGGATCTAACCAGAGAGCCACCTCCTCCAGCCCTCCGCTCCGTTCGTGGCCCAGCAGATCGCTCTGGGACACTCACGTGAAGATGTCAGCCTGCCTCTGCGGTTGACCTCCAGCATCCTCTGAAGGCGCCATTTCATCACCGTGGCTAGAGGGCCATTAAGTCAACCTCTCCTCTCTCCCCCTCCACAAAATCTGACCATATCTTGTGGCAGTGAATCCTGTTAATTCACGAGGCGTTTCTTTTGTCTGTCCTGTATCTACCACCAGACAACTGTGCCGGATTACCCCGAGTTCTAGCAGCCCCGAAGTTTCCTAGGACTGGTGACATCCCCCCCCCAAAAAAACAGGGGAATCCTGACCTCCAGCCTAATAAGCACAGCCACAAGCTCACACCTTCATCCAGGAAGGTGAGCAAAATCCCTTGTCAAGGGGCAGCTGTGTCCTGCCCCCCCCCCCCCAGCCTCACTGCCAGCTTTATTGGAATTTATGTTGTTGTCTTGGGGAGGAACCAAGATCACCCGGGAAGGTGGGTGGGGTCTGGATTGGCTGGCCCCACGTTTGAATGCAGAAACGGGGCCAGACCTCTGCACATGCGAAGGATAGCAGCAGCAGCAGCAGCAGGGCCCTCTCCGCCGCCCACCCAAGGAGGCCACTCAGATGTCAAACATCTCCGCCTCCTTCTCTTTCCAGAAGGAGAAGCTGCGGTCTATGTAACGGCAAATGTCCTCGTTGCTGAATTCTTCCAGTTCTGAAATGAGCTGAATGGAGTTCTTCCGACTTTGCGGGACTGGGGTTGGGATCAGCTCGTCTGCAGGTGAGCTGGTTCCTGGGACGTTGCTGAGCAAGGTCTGAGACGATTCCTGCTGGGACAGGACGGAGGGCGGGCGGCTGGGCTCTTCCGGCTCCTCGATTTCCACGTCCACCACCGCTTCCACCACGTCCTCCTGTTCGGGCTCCACGCTGTCCCCAAAGTAGTCCTGCTTGAGGTCCTCAAAGCCATCCAGCCAATCCCGCTTGCCGGACTCCACCTCCTTCATCACCACCTTGTGGAACTGGCGGATCAGCTCCCAGCTGTGGCTGCCCAGCCGGTCGAACATCTCGTAGCAGAGGAGGTGGCGGAATTTGCGCTCTTCCCGGGTCATGTTCATCTCCAGGAGCTGGAAGTAGCCCAGCATGAAGAGGTCCAGGCTCAGGCTGTCGTAGCCCACCGGCGTGCCGCTGACGTGGGGTAGGAAGTGCTCCGGCCAGTAGAGCATATTGGTGCGGCTCAGGCGCCGGATCTGCCTGGTGGGCACTTGGCTGATGATGTTTCTCCAGTGGGCGATCAATTTCCCAACCACTTGCCGCTGCTTCATGAAGTAGAGGAGCCGGTCGTCCTCGCTGGGAGTCTTCCCGGTGACGATGGACAGGTGGTCTTCGTCCACATCCTCATCCGGAGCCTCGGAGGCGGCCATCTTCCTCTTGGGGGACGCTTGCCGCAGCGACTCCGTGAACGTCCACTTCTTCCAGTGCTCCAGAAAGAGGTAGACGATCCTCTCCTTCCGCATGTCAATGTAGTCTTGGACACAGCTCAGTTCCGTCTGCACTGGGAGGCTCCTGGTCATTTGATCGGGGCTGAGTAGAGCCTCGCCAAAGGGATCTCCCACCACACACGGAACCACTGTCTGCCTGGGGAAGAGGGACCCCGCCTCCTCGTAGAGCAGCGGGCAGTGCGAGAGCTCGGCGGGCGGCTCCAGCTCGAGGACAGAGCCGTCCTCGCTCAGCGTGTGGAACGACTCCAGGCCAGTGATATAGTCCTCTTCCAAGATGGGCTCCCGGTCCAAGGTGAAGGAGGAGGTGCCCACTGGCAGCGAGCGCTTCCTCTTGTACACCCGGCCGGCTGTGGCGTCCGGCAGCTGAGACTGCATCTGCAGCTCGTAGTTCGCCTTGAGGTTCTTGACCGAGACCCCCCACTGCATGATCTCCTTCTCCACCTCCTCCCGGGTGCAGCTGAAGGATTGTGACCGGCCGATGCTGGCCGGGACTTCTCTGAGAGGAGGTGCCGTCTGAGACGAGGCCACCGCCACGGGGTCCGTCGGCTCCAGGGCACTGGGGGTCGTCACCATGTCGGCCAGGCTAGTGGCTTTGCCCCCCAGCGCCGCCAAGAGGACGGCCATGCTCTTCAAGAGGGTGGAGATCTTGCTGCACCAGGCCGGGAGGTCATCTGCCCGGCCCTGCATGCGCTTGGGGTTGATGGTGAAATGCTCTTTCGCCAGGGCGGCCGAGACGGGGAGCAGCTGCTGCAGCTCCGTCTCCAGCTGCTCCAGCTGCGTCTCCACTTTCTGGACCTTGTGCATCACTTGGAGGTTCTCGATCTGCTTCTCGATGCGGAGGATGTCCTCCTCGGTCATGAGCTCCCCGAAGGGCCCCAGGATGGCGTTGTGGGCGTGGGAGTAACGCCAGCCTTCCTGAGGGTAGTAGTTGCCGGAGCGAAGCTATGGCAGGGCAAAAAGAACAGAGGGCAGACGTCTCCCTCAGGACCGGCCTCAACATTCGCCTGTCGCACACGGGTGGCCCTTACATGTCCCTTCGTGGTGTAATGGGAATGGCCCGGGCTGCTCGAGGATGTCGCGCAGGGGAGGGCGGAGAGGGGGGGGACGGGCGGTGGTGGGAGTGGGGGAGAGAGAGAGAGACTTACGGTTTCCAGCTCACGTGGTTGGCATGCGAGAGAACCTCACAAGGAGCACAATGGCAATAGCGACTCAACGGCAGGCGCCGCCGGGAGGTGTTCACACATTACACCACTAAGTGATCATGTAAGGCATTTAACCCCTGCAGTATCATGTTTGTCAGACACGGGCGCTCGTTAGGCGGGGCGCCTTTTCATTCCCCCACCACCACCAAACAGACCCCATTTTAGAACTTGGCAGGTCATCACGTCCTCTTTGCGACGGCCCTCGCCCTTCGGGTCGACACTCGGCACATACTGCAGGTTAAATGCATTTCAGAGTCATATCACACCAAATGCAAACAGAACTCAGAGCCATGCCGAGGACACAATGGAGGCATGCAGACCCCCGCCCCAAAAAATCTCACAACATCAAGAGAGTTTGGAAGGAAGAGCCACACTTCGGATTGGAGACTACAAACTTCTGCCCTCTGCCCCATAGCTATCTGGTCCAGCTGCTGTGACAACACGGAACGTCCACAAATATTCTGAACAGGGGAAAGGTCAGTCACAGAAGGCAGGAGACTGGTGCAGACGCAGCGAGAAAACGGAAGATGAAGTTGGCTGGGGGAAACAACACTTCACTTAGAGCTTAAGGATACACGAGATGACTTTATTCCAGGGAAAAGATACCTAGAGATGAAACCTCATGTGTCATCTCAGAGTCATTGAATGTTGAAGTTGGAAGGGAACTTAGAGGTCATTTAGTCTAACCCAACCAGATCCTTCAGAGGTCCATATTATGTGCCACACAACCCAGATTCTACGTATGTTCTGGGAGAGCAGAGACGTCTTATGTTCTTACAGCATCACAGGGAACCTGGAAAGCTTACCCGGAGTTCTTCAAACAGAGGAACATGTGTAGTGGACCAACTTCTCTGAAAGACAGCTTTGCCTGTCTGCTCCCAGTGGTTCCTTGAACCATCTCAACCCCAGGGGCAGGTTGGATGAACTCCTGTTCACTTTCTCAGTTCATGAAAGACGACGGCAAGACACAAGAATCTTGGCCAGCCCGCCATATAAACCATCTGTGTGCCTTAAAACTGGGGTGGGTACACTTCAGGCCCTGACATTCACCAACCAGAGCCAGGTGTAAAATCATAACTTCAGGGTCATTCACTGCCACATCTTGTGGCAGTGAGTTCCACAGATCAATTCTGTGCTGTGTGAATAAGTCCCTCCTTTTCTCTGCCCTAAACCTCCCATTGATCAGTCCCATTGAATGATCCCTGGTTGTAGTGTGGGAGAAGAAGAAAGAAAAGAGTTTGCTATCATAATTTTATTTTGTTCTTAACAAAATTGGGGAGGGCTACGGGGCCATGGTTCAAGGGCAGATAATTGATTACCCTGACTCTACTTCCCTTTCTAAGGCAGTTTACATGGGCAGGCTTCATAATAACCTGGCGAAGGCATAAAAATTGCCCTGACCAAAGGCCCATTCATAGCCACAACTCAGAAGGTCCCAGGGACAGGTTAATCTCTGGTTAAGAGGATCTTAAGCAATGAGGAAGAACCTGGAGAATCTCCACCAATCAGAGATGGCAACAAAGGGGTGCAAGAATTCGGTGTAACAGAGGGGTGCACAGATTCAGTGCAAGGAGCACCATGCAGCCCCAGAACATAAGAACATAAGAAGAGCCCTGATGGGTCAGGCCAAAGGCCCATCTAGTCCAGCTTCCTGTATCACACAGTGGCCCCACCAGATGCCTCAGGGAGCACACAGCCAACAAGATAACCTGTTTCCTGCTGCCACTCCCCTGCACCTGGCACAGAGAAAACCTATTTCTAAAACCAGGAGGTTGCTTATGGCTTGTAACCTGTGATGGTCTTTTCCTTCATGAATCTGTCCAAACCCCTTTTAAAGGCATCTAAGGCCAGGTGCCATCACCACATCCTGTGGCAAGGAGTTCCACAGATGAATTACACGCTGAGTAAAGAAATATTTTCTTTTATCCATTCTAACTCTCCCTCCCCTTAATTTTAGTGCATGTCCCCTGGTTCTGGTGTTATGCGAGAGGGAGAAGAATTTCCCTCTATCCATTCTCTCCATCCCATGCATAATTGTATACGTCTCAATCATGTCCCCCCTCACTCAGGCGCCTTTTTTCTAGACTATAAGAACAGAAGCCTGCCTGGAAAATAAAACTGTTCTTAAAACTACAGCAATTGGCCGTCCCTGCCCAGTCGCTCATTTCCAGAGCCTCACCTGGCCTCTCCGATGGCTTCATGCTCCCTCGTCCCCGACCTTGGTGAAGTCAGAAGTCAGATTGTAGGCAAAGGAGCCAGGGGAAAGGGTCATTTTCTCACCGCAAACAGAGATCACAGCAACCGCCCTCCCGCCATGCTGGCCAGCCTCCCTCCCGCCACAATCTCGTTACCTTGCGCCTTTGCTCCTCCTCTTCCTGGATCTTCATCTGCAACTTCCTGACCATCACCTGACGCTTCCATTCGGGAATGGGCCTCCCCTGCTCGTCGTGGGTGGGAATCAGCGCTTCAATGTCCACCTGGCCGGCCACGGCAGACGACGTGAGCGGCAGCGAGGAGCCATTGACAATCGGTTCAGGCGAAGTGGCGGGCCTGGATGCGGATCCTGCTTCAGGGGTGGACGGAGGAGTCGGTGTCCTGGCTGGGGATGTGGAGGAGCTGGTCCCCTCAGCCTGGGTGGAGACAGAAAGCCATGGGTGAGCATTGCAAGAAAAAGATCACTGCTCAGATGCACTTGACAACATGGCTTTTTAGAAGAAAAACAAAGGCAGTATATATAACAGGGGTAGCCAAACCTGCTTAATGTAAGAAACACATACGATATGGATTTATGGAGGAAAAGTCCATCACAGCTTACAAGCCATGATGGGGAAAAGCAACCTCCTGGTTGTAGGAGTAGGTTTTCTCTGTGCCAGGTGCAAGGGAGTGGCGACAGGATACAAGTATCTTGTTGTCTTGTGTGCTCCCTGAGGCATCTGGTGGGGCCACTGTGAGATACAGGAAGCTGGACTGGATGGGCCTTTGGCCTGATCCAGCGGGGCTCTTCTTATGTTCTTATGATAAACTTCAGATGTTTGAGAGCCGTAAGAGAAATGTTTTAAAGCCGCAATTTATTTTTTTTATTTAAGAAATTTACACCCCGCCTTTTCCTATGCCGAGGCAAATGCCCAAGGCGTTTATTAAGGCAATATTAAGTATATTTACTGGCCATGAACATTAAACATATGTTTTAATCCAATGGACTCTATACCTGGAAAATAATTATAAAGCTTGAAAAATTCTTATTTACCTTTATATTAGGTAATTGTGATGCAAGAAGGAGCTCAGCTAACATATTTCTAAGAGCCGCACATTATACGCCAAAGAGCCGCATGTGGAGCCACAGGAGCCACAGTTTGGCCACCCCTGATATATAAATACCAAGGATCCTCCCCCCCCCAGTGAATCATCAATATATACAACAATTTATTAACAAATCAAATTCAAATTATTGCATGTCTTCTTTTCGTGCAAATATTTCTATCCCGCCTTTTGGGTTTAAAAAAGGAGACCGACGATAGGGATGTAAACAGTCTAACAGTGAGATCCCATATGTGTCTACTCAGAAGTCAGGCCCACTGTGTTAAATGGGGCTTACTCCCAGGGAGACTGCAGCCAATCTCAAAGGACAACAGGTAAATGAAAAACAGTCCTGATCAGAACTAAAAGTAATTTCAACACTGCCAAAATATTTATATGTTTTATATTTGATATACAAAACATAATATTTGATGCAAGATTCCACAATATGATGCCATTCATTCACAACGCGGTCCATTCAAATCCAACCGAAAACCACCACTGAGGCATCGGTTTAAAGCTGTAAGATCAGCTGCCTCAAAATATCAAAACCCGTTGCAGCTTCAGCTTCACCCTCTATACTTCACATCAAAGTGGAGTTAAAGATACGCTTGAGTCCAGTCTCCCGATGAGCGGAGCCATTTGGGGTAAGGTGGGCAGAGTGTTTCCTGGGATCCAAATTAGGACTCCCCCCTTTTTGCATCTGAGGCTTACTGGCCCCATTGGAAATTCCCCCCTTCCCTCCCTCCCTCCCTCCCTCCCTCCCTGCATGCGTGGCTTCTTAGACGGCAAAGCTGATCACGTCAGGAGTCTCTCTCTCTCTCTGGACAATCCACTACCCAGCTTGTCGTTACAAAGACTTAAGCTCACTCCTGAAGCAGCTCTCATATCAAGCCCCCCCCCCCAGGACCAGCTGGCTAAAAGATTGGCAGGGGCTCAGCCCAGTTCGTCACCTACATTGGTGCTGGCCTGGCCACAGCCGGAAAAGACCGTGGTGAAGCCTTTGCTCTGAGGGGTCGGCTTGAGGCTCTTCCCGGCCTTGATCTCCGCCAGCAGTTCTGCATTGTCGCCGGTCGGGGACATCATGTTGAATGACTTGATGCCTGCGAGAGAGAGAGAGAGAGAGAGAGAGATGTGGGTGGGGGGAAACCATCAGTTAATGGGAAGCGGTGGAGCCCACTCCATGGTGGAACCCTCCACGGCTTGGAGGGAGTTGACCACGGTCTCCCCTGGATAGTTCTCCGTGTGCCGGAGCTACGATTCACCTCTGTTCTATCAACGTTCTACCACTCCGTCTTGCAGGTGTCTCTCTGCTTTTAAATCCCCCCCCTTTTATGACAATGCCACAACAACATTAATCATTAAAACTGAGACAAAAAAGAACATGGACAGAGTTTATAAGCAAATGTGAGCACCATTGCTTGGAAACAGTAGCAACAAAAAAACAGCACTAACAACATTAATTGCAACATTAAACAAGTCCCTTATGTGCTAATTTTCTACATGCAGGGAGCGGCTCGCTTTACACAGGGAGCACGTGTTCAAAAATATGACCTTTCCCACCTAAGTGGTGCAATCCACGAATTCATTTGGCACCACACAAAGATTGATGGTTAGGATAGGCAAAAGGCCCTTTAACCCCTTCCTTGCCTCAAGTGAAAAGCAGGCCAAGGGCAGTGAGAATCCTCCGCTCCTCCCCATAGCTGCTCGCTTTCCTGTGCAAGGCAGGACCCAGGCAAGCAAGTTGAGATGCACAAGGGAAGAATTTGGATAGAGCTTCTTTTGATGTTCACCAAATGCCAGGACTGCACTTTTGCAAGATGAAACGACACCATCCACTAGCATCCCATTTGGCTGTGATGGAGCCAAGTGCAACACCTCACATTTCTCTTTGGCTTTTAAGAACAGAAATCCCAGCTTCTTCGTTGCTCTGCATTGTTCCAGAGCTCTGCCTTAGAAGCAACCTACGAGTTTCAAATGCGTTCTGAGCTGACTTCCTGACTTCAAATTTCTAGAAGACAGGGGAGGGAAGAGGTGTGGTGAAGAGCTGTCTGTCAACCATTTTTTGCTTCCTTTCTCTCAGCAGCCCTGCATCTGTGTTGAAACTATCTCACACCCTTCCAGGTCTGACTGAAGTCTGCAAGAAAAGCCCTATACCCCAAACTGGGACTGTGGCGACTGTCTCCTAATAGACCCACACGCACAGCTATGGTTTTCTTAAGGACGGTTTCCCTCTTCTCGCTCTTCCCAGGTCTTGCCGGACTACTGATTCCCAAGATCTGTTCTTTCTTTGCTTTTCAAAGGTTTACGAGGCTTTCAGCATTTAAGGGCTTTCAGCATTCAGACAACTTTTGGTGTTCATGCAGGACGAAGTGAATTTTGGGAAATCTCCCATCAGCTCCCTCCTACTGGTTTTTTGTTTTGTTTTGTTTTTAGTTTAATAGTAGCTGCTGTACAGTAGCTGTACGTTTTAACTTGCAGGGCAAATTGCAGCTTCAGAGTGGGGCATTTTCATTGGAAAACAGCAAGAGAAGGGTTAACCTCCTCCCCACCCTGCTGTCCAATGCAGGCCCCTCCATGGCTGTTATCCAACTTTTGCAAACAGTGAGAGGTCCTATCATAGATTTGCTGCTGTCAAACTAGTCTAGATACACCTTCAACCTAGGGGACGTTCCACAGTATCCTGCGCTGTAGCAGTTACCTGCAGTGAGAAGGGGGTTTGACTAGATGACCTCCATGAACCCTTCCAACTCTAACATTCTAGGATTCTATAAGCACACTAGAGGTGAGCCAGTGGTCGGGGCCCAGAGCCTGCTCTTGGCAATCCCTTAAAAAGGGCTCCCTGAAAAATGAGCTGCCCCTAACTAGGCTGGGTCCCGCAACTGGAGGGAGGCACGCTCTGGAGTCCTCTGTGACATGGCAGGAGATTCTAGAACATCCCCAGTTCGTTTGTCCCCACTGCTTCCTGCGGGCTCTTCTTCCGCCTCTTGAGTGACCACCACACTCAAGAAAAAAAATCCGGCCATAAGGGGAACAACATATACGACTGCTCACTGGCTTCACTAAGAGCTCCCTGAAGGACAGTTAGAAAAAGGGAAATGAAATTCAAAGGGTGATGCTGCCCTTTAGAGCTTTGGCAGCCTTGCGGCAAAGAAGTCATCCCTCTTGGACGAAGCTGCAGGCCGTCAAACGCAAGAACAACCTAATTGTGACAACAACGCAGGTAGACACACACACACACACACACACACACACACACACACACACACACACACAGGCGAGACTCTGATGACCCCGAGTTACATCGCCCGCCAAGGCTGGCTTGGAAAGACACCAAACGCCTCTCCCCAGCAGAACAGCAACGCGTCTGACGGCATGAAAAGGGGAGCAACTCACAGGGAGCCAGAGCAGAGCCAAAGGTGGTCCGAAGGGGGGCTCAGAGAGCGCCGGCCGGGCCCCAAATTAAACCCTGCCTTCCCCACAGACCTTTGGGCAGCTCCTCCACCGCTGCCCTGGGTCGAGTCCCATCCTGGCACCTCGCGGCTCAGCCTCACCTTTGACTGAGGCGAGAGAATAGTCGGTGCTCAGGTGTACGGAGGGAGACAGGTAGAGGCTAAGAAGGGATAAAGCAGGCCAGGGGAAGGTCAAGGCTGGGCTGGGCAGGTGTCGACACCTCCCATCGGTGCAAGGGAGAGACCTGGAATAGAGCTGAGCTGGGATAATGAAAATCTCGTTTCAGGAGGCAGCGGACCCGGCAAGCAGCTCCCGGGCCTCCCGTCTCTCGGCTTCTGTCCTCCGGCCTTTTCACGGCACTTCTGGCTGCCGGCCCAAGAGACACCTCTCGACCCCACACGCCCAGCTCTGCAGGGAGCGAGCAAGCATTGCCAGAGCGCCCGATGCCACCGACGGAACTGCGACCGCTAGCCTACATCGGGAGAGATACTTGCCCTGCTTGGCCTGCTGCAGCGTGGCCCGGAGAGCACAGCCCCAGCGCTCCTGGGCAGCCAGCGCCGGCGGCGGGCAACACTCCGGCTCTTCTCGCCACCATCTGTCCTGGGCCATGTGGGTCGGGGCATCCAAGTCCTCAGCAGGCCATGACGCCGCACGGCGGATGGAAACGTTTTGCGGCAGCCGCCTGCCTGCCTCTCTGCCAGGGGAAATTAACAGATGGGGCTGGGGAGAGGGCTCTCCCTTGGGGACCGCGGACAACAGGCTGCTGGAATTAATGGCCCACTTTGGGAAAATGACATGCTATTAAGCACCGGCTTGAGACCCCAAATCCTCCTGGATTCAGGGCTAATAAGTGCAACGTGTTGAACACCTGCCAAACTGGGAGCCGTAATAAGCCACCGGAGCACAAAGACGCGATGGGCTCTCACGTGTCCGGCTAATGCGGAGCATATGAGCACAAACAAAAAGAGCAGTGTGTGTTGTCCGCGATTGACGTGTGTGTGTGTGTGTGGGGGGGAGAGCATGGAAATATTCAGGGCTAGGGAGGAAATGTAGAGAAAGGGGGACAGGGAGGGCGGCAGGGAGCTCTATTATGCTTCGAGGAGCAAGGCGGCCCCGATCCAGAGAAAGCGACTACTCTCCTCCCCGATGGAAGAGAAGAGCCCAGCAGGAGCAACAGGCAGAGGGAAAGCTGCATTGGACTCATTTTTTTAAAACACTCATTAAAAATATATATACCTATTTTTTTAAATAGACTGTGCAAGAGGTTAAGTAAGCTGGAGGAAAAGAACTCCCTTATATCTTGCATGGGGGCAGCTGCTGTAACCATTTGTCCCAGCAGAGGGTCCCTCCCAGCAACTACTTGCTGGTGTGTCCCCCCTTCTGTTTCTTTTGAGGTTGGAACCCCCCCCCCCCTTTGAAACAGGGAACCACCTCCTCCTTTATTTGTTGCGACGCAAACTCCTTTATGACACTTTTTTTTGTTGAAAGGAAGTATCAGTATTTTTAACAACAATCACTCTCATATACAGATTTCAGGAAACCAAGGAGTGAACTCATAAAAGAAAAGAAAAGCCCTGTTGGATCAGACCCCGGGGGCCATGTAGCCCAGCACCCTGTTTCCCACAGTGGCACCCCGGATGCCCCAATGGGGAAGCCCACAAGCAGGAGATGGCGGCAGACTCCTCTCCCACACAACTGGCGTCTGCAGACCGACTGCCGCTGAACCCGGAGGTGGCGGCACATAGCCATTGTGACTAATAGCCATTGATACACCCGCCTTCCTCCATGAAATGTGTCCAATCCCCTCTGAAAGTCAGCCAAGCTAGTGGTCAACACATCTTGTGGCAAGGAGTTCCACAGACTATGTGCTGTGCAAAGTACCACCTCCTTTTGTCCACCCTAAATCTCCTGCCAGTCGGTTTCATTGCACGACCCAGCCTGGTTCAAGTATTGAGAAAGAGGGAGGAAAACTTTCCCTACTCTGCCCCATGCTTAATTTCACCTCATCTTTTTCCCTCAAACTAAAAAGCTCCAAATGCTGTAGTCCGTCCTCATAAGGAAGTTGCTCCGGCGGCCCTTTGATCATTTTGGTGGCCCTCTTTTGCACCTTTTCCAGCTCTACAAGAGCCTTCTTGAGGTGGGGCAACCACAACCCTACCACAACCCTCTCAAATGCGGTTGCACCAATAATTTGCATACAGGCATTATCATGTTAGCAGTCCTAGTTTTGACCCCTTTTCTAATGACCCCAGCATGCAATTAGCCTTAACAGCTGCTGCACACCAAGCTGGGGTTCGCATGGAGCTAATATCCACCACAACCCCAAGATCTCTTTAGAATAAAAAAGCTTCTGTTATTTAAAAACACAAGGGCAGAAGCTCAACAAGAATGTCTACCAGTAAGTAGGAAAGACATCCTGGGGCTCAGGAGTGGAGTTCAGGAAAGCTAGAAAAGGCAAGAAGGGCTCCTTCAGACAAGGGAAGTCTTGCCCAGGTGAGGAGAACAAAAAGGAACACAAAATAAATGGAAGCCGATGGGGAAAAAAAAAAGAACATGAAGCACACATAGAAAGGCGAACAACAAAACCTTCTTCAAATGCATCTGACGGTATTGAAAGGACCTTTCGATAAAGAGGGATAAAAGGGAAGCTGAATAAGGACAAGTCTTTGCATCTCTCCCCCAGAGACCTGCATTGATGCTTTTTCACCCATAATTGAGGGATAAACAGCGAGGTGGGGCAAGTTTGCAGATGACACCAAACCATTCAGGGCCATGAGAACCTGCGCAGATTGTGAAGGGCCCCGGGCGGACCTTTCCAAAAAGATGCCCGCTCCACCTCGCCAAACTGGTGGAATGCGCAACCGAGCGGCAGCTGCAATTCCGTGTCAGGAAGAGTAGAGTAAGGCATATTGGGGCTACCCTGGAAGGCTTGGTTTTCAGCACCCTACCTGGCAGTCCAAACTTGGCCTCTAGGGTCACCCAACTACATTTCCCATCATCCTTGGTGCCGACGTACGCCACGACTGCCGCCTCCTCTCCAGCACCATCTACCAGCCTCGATGCCCCGTTCTCAGGGCTCCCTCACACTTGGGGAGCCAAGGGGACTTGGAAGTTCCTTGGGATTCAGTCAAGAACTTCTGGCCAGCAAGAAACTCTCCTGGTAATAATTACATCTCGCCCTTTGGTTGGCTTAATCAGCCCGCTGATCAAAAGCACAAAAAACACAGAGAGACGCTTTTGCTGTCAGCTCAACTTTTCCCCTAAGAGGCTGGAATGGTTTTCCGGAAAGTCCTTCTGCTTTTCTCCACAAGCACCCGTGATGATGGGTTCTCTGCATCCACGTTGTACACTAATGCACCCGGAGCAAATGCCCCCAAATGTATTGGCTGGTGCAAGGGAGTTCAGATGACTGAAGCTATAGCTGGACAAATTCAAACAAAGGAGTGTTTGCTCACTCACCGGTACAGTTGAGTAGGCAGCTCTGCACAGGTGTCTGTCTCAGGTACAGGGTTGCTAAGCAACTCTTCCCTCCCCCAACCCTCTTACAATGAGCTTTAAAATTGTGTCTCCTCCAGGATGCTGGAGCAGAGGGTGGAGTCTGGGAGGGCTTGTAGCTCAGTGGGCAGAGCTGTCCCTGCTCTGCATGCAAAAGGCCCCGGGCTCAATCTTTGTTAGCAACTCCAGGCAGGGCTGGGAAAGACCAAACGATGGAGGGACACTGCCAGCCAGTGTCTAGACAATACTGAGCCAGGTGGACCAAGAGCCAGACTCTGTTCAAGCCAGATTTCTACGTCCCACCCTGCCAGTATGCGACATGTGTTAAAACACAACAGGACTATCAAACCCTGCCAGCATATGGAGCTGCCATATGTCTCGTCGGAGGAGCCTTGTATTGTCTAGCCTAGGACTGTTAACTCTGAACGGCAGCAGCAGATCTGAAAGGCATTAGGCACATCCCAGGAAAGACTCTCAACTGCGCTACCTGGAATCATCTAACTGGAAATAGTGGGGATGGGACCTGGGGAGGGGGTTATAGAGCAGATGCTTGGCATACAGAAGGCCCTGGTAGCATCTCCAGGTAGGGTTGGGTGAGACCATTGCCCAAACCCCACAGAGATGCTGCCAATCAGTGTCTAAACAATCCTGAGCTAGAGGGACGGGGGGGGGGGGAGGTGACCCACTGGAATACCAGCTCCCTTTCTTCCCAGGTGGATTCTTCCACTGGGCTCAACCAGAAGTCAGTTCTTCTGTTTTCCTACGCACATGTATTCCACGCATAGTGAGCACACACCCAGTTAGCAGGATGCCAGGGAGACCGACTGTGTGTGTGCGCGAGAGAAAAATATTAAGCCCTTAATGTTTCCTGCCACCCTCTCTTTCCCTTCTTGCAAATCCCCCAGCAGCACCCCCAGAGGCCGAGTCCCTCGCGCCCCACTAAATAATGCACGCTTCGCATGGGGTGTGGTGACAGGTAACCGCCAGGCACAAAAAGCAGAGGATTAAGCCACCATCAATATTTAAGGAGCTGAAGCCTTTGGTAAGGGAGCGAACGATGAACGGACTGAGAAGCCCCCGGGGGGGGGGGGAATCTGCAGCGCTCGCCAGAATGGCAGCAACCAACACATCTCAATAAGGCTCTATGAGGTGGTCTGTTTTACATCAGTCAAAGATTTCAGAGCTTTATGTGAAGGTGTGGAAAATTCGAGTCAGACAGCAAGCTCTAACCTCTTTCTTTGCAGGACTACCGTTCCTTGCAAGAGGGAATGCACGCTAAACAAAGCTTGGGGTTTCACTTGGCCTCAACCTCCACATCTGCAACATGGGGACAGTAGCACTAACCTACCTTACAAGGCTGTCGTGAGGAATATTGAAAGGAAGGCTGTGAAGCACGATGTGGACGCCAAGGGTTATTAACCCTGCTGCTTGACAAGCCAAAACATTTGCATTCAAAAAGCGCAAAGTGTACATTGCCTTGGGCACACCTTTCTCCTCCAATATTAACTGTTTTTAAACATTAACCTATTGTAGAAGAATTGTGAGGTCCCCCTCCCAAATACTCAGTACTGGGTCAGGGCTGTATGTACTATGCCACAATTCTCTAGGACAAAGGAAGGCCACTTTGAAACTTCTCATTTTTAAGACAATGTTAAAAGTTTCTATCCCTCGTGGTGGCCAAGGCATGTTTGATGGGTTGGCATTGCCAGCTGAAATCTCAGGAACCAGAGGAGATGAATAGGACTTCCAGTCACCAGGGGTGGGTCTACAGTACTATGCCTGGCTTGTTGCCCCTTCCCCACATGGCAAGAAATACAAGAAATCATGCAAGTTGCAAAATCTTTGCTCATCAGAGAATCTGGATTACCTTGGGAGAGAATTTCCATTCTCCTTCTTGGTGTGGAGTACACACTGCCCAGTGGGCAGATATACAAGCCCATTTTTTACAAACTCAGTAGAACGGAAGCCCACCACCCCTCCCTGTTGAACAGGCACACTTGGAAATTGTGAAACGGCTCAACAGTCCACTGGACTTACTCTTCATTGCTTCCAACTGGAGAATGTCTCCCTAGCAGGGGAGTTCAAGAAGACGATCACATACCCAGGGCTGGTCGCAAGACAGGCACTTGGCCACCATGAGGTTAAGGGAAAAAAGAGGCACCAGGAAATCGAAAGGAGAAGCCAGCAATCTCTCGCCGCAGCAGAGCAAGAGGGAAAAGGGCAGAGTCGGGCCAGAAGAGCAGAGGTCGAAGAAGAGATAACAAGATGGAGCGAATCTGCCCCACCCCCAAAAACCTAATCGGCAACTCCACAGGAGAATTGCCAACCGCCCGCCCGCCACGCCCCTTCTTGCTGGCGATGCTAGATCCTGCCCAAATTTTGATCCGAACATGAAAACAGCCAAGTAATTTAGGTGGACTTTTATACCGCGGTTCTACGCTGTGCCGTTTGACAGTTCTGCTGTGCAACCTGGTGGACTTTGAAACCCAAAGAAGCGACACTGGAACGGGGACTTGTAAAACATGTGCCCAGCAGCTGCTCATGATGTGTGACAGCAGTCGCTGCGAAGGACGGCCAGCTGAGTGTCAGCACATGGCTGTTTGTGAAGGACGGGTATTTTGGATGGGTAATTTGGACCTTCTTGGACCCAGAAGTGCAAGAGAGTGTCCCTGTTGGATCAGACCATCTGGGGAGCGGTTTTAAAACTGTGCTCTGGGAAGCTGCAGATAGCAGAGGGAATCACTATGAAACCACTTTAAGTTTGCACCGTAGATGCACCTTAGAGCAAAGAGCCATGGCTGGACTTACTTCCAGTGGAGGAAGATGACCTTCGCTGGCTGGCAGAGGACGGGTGGCTCTCCATCGGCAGTGGAGGGGGTGGTGGTGGGGAGCAGATGCCCTCCGGGAGCGGTGGGGGTGGAGGAGGGGGAGGCACCTCTCCAGAAGGCTTATTCTCAGCCGTGCCTCCATTGTGCACACTATCGTTGGACAGAAGGGAAGCCTTTGAAGACAATAATTTAAAAGGGGGAGGGGGTGGAAGAGAGGCAAACATCAGTACATAGCCTAAAAATGTCTCAACACCACCCCTTCGAGGTGTACTAGAGAAATCTAAAAGCTCAGATTTCAAGGCCCATTCACTGGTGGATGACAAGAGTGTGTGAGCAGGAAACGGACCCAGTTGAGACCACACCATTGTGCTGCTGGCTATTCACCAGTAGCCCAACACATGGTGCTGTAGGAGTTGGCCATTTACCTCCTTCTGCCCAAGAGTGAGCATCAAGACAAAAGCATTCGCCAAGTTTCCAGGGCAGGTTACAGCAGCTGTGATGGGCACGTATTGGCTAATACCTATACCATCACAAACATGCTTTCCTCCCCAATCCATCCCTGGAGCAACTGAGTCATGGGTGAGTCATGAGTCATGGGTGAAGAACCCACTGGATTACTGTTAAGAATGTTATGTCTATCCTCAGTTGCTGGTTTGCTCAGCTCTACATCATGCTGGTTACACCACCAGCTCATCTTACGTGGTTGTTGGTTGGACAGAACGCCATGGAGAGGCCCTCACCAGAACATGGCCATGCAAGTCACCCGCCCCCCCCAACTGTCTGATTGGTGAAGAAACAGCGGCCAGCCACAGACCCCTCGTTCCTCATTAGCTCACCTCTTCGCTGTGCGCCATCTTGCAGTGGTTCCTGATTGGCTCTCCGCCACTCCCGCCGTCCAGATGTTTATAATAATCTCCGGTGCTGGGCTGCTTGTTGAAATTTCTCGATTTCCTGCTGGAGTCTCCGCGCCGCAGTTCTGGGCTGTTCTCGAGGGAGGTCAGCTGCAAAGCCAAGAAGGTGGGTTGTTCATTTAATGTCAGCAACGGCGAGAGAATTGAATTGGACAGGTCCCTGGACCGAGCAGACACCCCTGCAACCAAGTGTTGAGAGCTCAAAGCATTGGGAGAAGGAAACTACCTGGCTCACTTCCGGGTCAAAAATTCTGGATCAGACCTAGTTTAGCATCCCTTGTTCAGAGGTGACCCTGTAGAGGACTGGTGCAGCATGCTGGTTAAGACATGGTAGACCAGTGTGAATTTCACCTCTACCATGAGTGATCTTAGGCAACCCTCTCAGTCTTCCCCATCTGCAGTATGGGGATAAGAACACTTACTTACCTTACAAGGTTGCTGTAAGAATGTGAAACACTTTGCACACTCGGGAAGGGTTATACAAATGCTACCATGAGAAAATATTGCTCTCGCCAGTGGCACAGCATTCTCCTCCTTGGCTTCAGAGGAGCTGTCTAGTCTACGCTTCAGATTTAAAACGGTTCAAATGTCATGACGCCCAAACTCCTGAGAATACACTGTCAGCATATCAAAAAATTAAGATACATTACAAAGAGTTTTCAACAGAGCAACTACAGCTCCCATGGGTCTGTGGTGAAAGGTGGTACTGGCTGAAGTTTGCAGTAGTGCAGATGTGTCTTGAGTTAGGTTTGCCTTGCCACAGGATGTGGTGATGGCACCTGGTCTAGATGCCTTTAAAAGGGGTTTGGACAGATTCATGGAGGAAAAGACCATCACAGGTTACAAGCCATAAGCAACCTCCTAGTTTTAGAAGTGGGTTTTCTCTGTGCCAGGTGCAAGGGAGTGTCAACGGGAAACAGGTTATCTTGTTGTCTTGTGTGCTCCCTGAGGCATCTGGTGGGGCCACTGTGTGATACAGGAAGCTGGACTAGATGGGCTTTTGGCCTGATCCAGCAGGGCTCTTCTTATGTTCTTATGTTCTTATAGGTTGCCAACTTTTGCCCTGTTAGGAATCCTGTGCCCTTTTAACAACTGCCGGGAATTTTCTCTGGCTTAGAACTGGGAGTGAGGGAAAAAGCTTTCCCTGCTCGACTTCTGCCTGTCCGGTAGTAGTTAAAGAGCATAGGAGCCCCACCAGAAAATCAGGGTGCAACCCTCCTTCTGAGGCCCAACTATCACTTCACTTTTGAATGGCAGCTTTGGGTAATGGCAATCAGTAGGGGAACAAAAGGCCCTTCTGTGCTGGAGACCCTGGAGGGTGGGGGGCTTCCAATCAGAGGAGGCAACACAGATCTAGCAGGACTGTTGGTTCGACTCAGTTGGAGTCACCCAATATCTTCAACTGCATTTGATACTCTGCACAAACATCCCCTATGAGATGTGGCAGAGCGACAACAGCTGTCACCTTATCCTTGCTGGATGGGGAGCCCAGCTCTTTCACCTGTCCCCACCGCCAACACACAAGCCTTAAACTCCTTCTCCCTCCAGCTGAAACCGGCCCTCTCAACCACAGAGTGACTCAACTCCAATAAGCCCTTTTATAATTCATTTCTTCCACGCATTGGTCTGTTTATTTTTATATGCTGATTTCAGTTTGCCTGTACTGTTTTTCCATTTCAATCTCCACTGCAAGTCCACTTACCTGGGAGTAAGTGCCATTGAATTCAATAGAGTTTACTTCTGAGTAGACATGCCTAGGATTGCACTCCGTCCCCATTCTCTACTATAACTATGTGCAAACTAAGGGCTCACTTATTACTTCCTGAGAAACCAGATGATCATCCCAATGCACGTTCCATGCCTGTGTTTTTCCGTCATCCTGTTTGGTTTTGTTCCCAAGTGCTGATTTATGAAGATTTAAAAGAACAAGCAAGCAAACCTTTCACCACAACTGCATCCTGATCTTTCCAGGATTTTAAAACAGCGGTGCTGAATCTGATCAATTCCCTCCAGGTAGGGAGAAGTTTGGTGAAATTGAATAATTTTGTCAATTGCAAAAGAACTTGCAAGAACTGGAGGCTGGCCTAAGCTTTGTCAGTTTCACTGCTGCTTAACACACACACACACACACACACACACACACACACACACACACACACACACACAGAGAGAGAGGGGGGGGCAGGGAATGGGCAGTTGCTTTCATTTGGCATGGGGACTAGGATATCCTGTGATCACCACCAAACAGGTCTCGTGCTTATACAGCATTGTTTCAATTAATCACGGGCCAGCGGGTGGCGCAGTGGGTTAAACCGCTGAACCATGAGCTGTCAATCGAAAGGTCGGCAGTTCAAATCTGCTACGGGGTGAGCTCTCGTTGCTTGGCCAGCTCCTGCCAACCTAGCAGTTCCAAAGCATGTTAATGCGAGTAGATAAATAGGTACCGCTTGCGGGAAGGTAAACAGCACTCCGTGTTCCAGCTGCATGCTACGCACTGCGGCAAGGAGAGTCATGCCGGCCACATGACCACGGAGGCGTCTTCGGACAACGCTGGCTCTTCGGCTTTGAAAAGGGGATGAGCACCACACCCTAGAGTCGGACACGACTGGACTTAATTGTCAGGGGTCACCTTTACCTTTCAATTAATCACAGCCCACCTGCTGGTGGCTGGTGTTTTCTAAATATCGAGCTTCCCAAGGACCCTAGGATATTTAGAGGTATTTACATAGAATATGTGCAGTTCCAAGTAGAGCTGCCTTTTGCAGCTCATATGTAATAATTTCATTTACACCTAAGGTTTACAGGTGTTTTTACACGATTTTTTTTGGTATGGCACCTAAAAAGCACCCACTACTATCGCCACAATTTTTGCCTTTCTTTGCCAGAGTCGTTCTACCTCAATCTGAAGATCTTTGTCCTTGGTTCCTTTTTCATGCTCTTGGTCTTCAATTCGCACACCCGCAGGTGTTGCCAGATCTATAATCCAACCCATTTTCTTTCCCACTACTGTTAAATCTGGTGGTAAGTCTGGTTACGCGCCAAGTGTATCTCTGTTTGGATGCAGACATCCCACAGTACTTTAACCTCTTCATTTTCAACAACTTTGTCTGGTTTGTGATCCCACCATTTCCTGGGCCCTGCTATATTGCATTTCTTGCAAAGATTCCAGTGTGCACCAGCCATGCGACTTTGTTGCGCCTTTCCGCAACAGTCAGTCAGATTTTCTTGCATCCACATATTTATTTATTTATTTTATTTAAAAAATCTATATCCCACCTTATCCTATGCTGAGGCAAATGCCCAAAGCGGCTTACAACAAAAATTAAAAAACATAGTTTAAAATACAGAAATAAGTTTAAAACAATACATACTTAATTTAAAAACAATAAAATCCACTGGGGGGGGGCAACAGTATGGAGCACAAAAGCAGCATGGCAGAGCATCTTGAGACACAGGAGGCAGACCACAACCCATCACCCAAACGCTAGACGAAACAAAAACGTTTTGAGCCCTCGCCGAAAAGTCATGAGGGAGGGGGTGGTTCTCAGATCCCCTGGCAGGGAGTTCCACAGTTGTGGCGCCACAGCAGAGAAGGCTCGCCCACGTGTTGCCACTCCCCTAACTTGTAATAGAGGTGGCACTCGCAGGAGAGCCCCCTCAGATGATCTAAGAGAGCGGGCCGGAATGTATGGGAGAAGGCGGTCCCTCAGATATCCTGGACCCAAACCGTGAAGGGCTTTAAAGGTCATTACCAGCTCCTTGAATTGGGCTCGGAAACGAATGGGCAGCCAGTGCAGCCGCTGAAGCAGCGGCTCAACAGAGTCAAACCGCCTAGCTCCAGCGACCACCCGGGCCACTGCATTCTGCACTAATTGCAGCTTCCGAACCGTCTTCAAGGGCAGCCCCACGTAGAGCGCATTACAGTAATCCAGTCTTGAAGTTACTAAGGCGTGGACCACCGTGGTCAGATCCGATCGACTCAAGTATGGCCGCAGCTGGCGCACCAGCCGAAGCTGGGCAAACGCACCCCTGGCCACAGCCGCCACCTGGTTTTCCAGGGAGAGCTGTGAATCCAGAAGTACTCCCAAACTGCGCACCCGTTCCTGCAGGGGGAGTGCAACCCCATTCAGAACAGGCAGGTGACTCAGTACCTGCATCGAGGCTTTCCTGACCAGTAGGACCTCTGTCTTTTCTGGATTCAATCTCAGCCTATTAGCCCTCATCCAGACCACAACCGCCTCCAGACAGCGCTCCAGGACTTCCACAGCCTCCCCAGAATAAGATGGCAAGGAGAGATAGAGCTGGGTGTCATCGGTATATTGGTGACACCCGACTCCAAATCCCCGGATGATCTCCCCCAGCGGTTTCATGTACATGTTAAAAAGCATGGGAGACAGAATAGAACCCTGTGGCACCCCACACTGTAAAGGGCAGGGCGCCCAACAGGCATCTCCCAGCATCACCATCTGGGACCTGTCAGCCAAGTAGGAACGGAACCACTGCAAGGCAGTGCCCCCTAGTCCCAACTCAGCCAGCCGGCCCAGAAGGATACCATGGTCGATGGTATCAAAAGCCGCCGAGAGGTCCAAAAGGACCAACAGGGATGCACTCCCCCTGTCCAGTCCTCGGCAAAGATCATCCAGCAGGGCGACCAAGGCTGTCTCCGTCCCAAAGCCCCGCCTGAAGCCAGACTGAAAAGGGTCCAGATACTCCGTTTCATCTAGTATGCCCTGGAGCTGAGACGCCACCACCCGCTCAATCACCTTACCCAAAAAAGGCAAATTGGAAACTGGCCGATAGTTATTTAAATTGGAGGAATCCAAAGATTTTTTTTCAGGAGGGGACGCACAATTGCGGTCTTCAAGATGCTAGGCATCACTCCCTCTCGCAAAGATGAATTTACAATAGGTTCCACCCAGTCGGCCAGCCCAACCCGCGCAGATCGTATTAGCCAAGCTGGGCAAGGGTCAAGCGGGCAGGAAGATGATCTCAAACTACAGAGGACCCTATCCACATCCTCAGGCTGTATAAGGTGAAAAGAATCCAAAACGATGGAATTGACAGATGCCGTAGGGACAACTTCTGGAACTATTAAACCAGAGTCCAAGTCGTGGCGAATCTGAGCGATTTTATCTGCGAAGTGCCATGCGATATCATTGCAGCAGTCCGTCGAACACTCCAGCTCACTCGCTACAGGAGCCGAGTGGAGCAGATCCCGGACAACTCGAAAGAGCTTCGCTGGTCGGCTACTCGCAGACGCAATGGTGGCAGAGAAAAAGGCCTTCTTCGTTGCCATCACCGCCACAGAGTAGGCCCTGAAATGGGCTCTGACCCGTGTTCGGTCAGATTCATCACAAGTTTTCCTCCACCATCGCTCTAGGTGTCGGCCCAGTCGTTTCATTGCCTGCAGCTCCTCAGTGAACCAAGGAGCCGCCTTGGCTCGACGACAAGGCCATGGCCGTTCGGGAGTGATCGGATCCAATGCTCTAGCTGCCTCCCCATACCACAGGGCAGCCAGAGCATCAGATGAATCACTGACCCGGGAAGCTGGGAATTCCCCCAGAGCCCTCAGGAAACCATCTGGATCCATCAGTCTCCGGGGGCGGACCATACAGTTTGGTCTCCCAGCTCTGCAGGGGTGATTAAACGTTGCCAGTCTGAAACCCACCAGATAGTGATCTGTCCAAGACAGAGGAGTGATCTTAATCTCCTCCATGGGCAGATCACCATCCCCGTACCCAGGTGTTTCACTGTTTCCTCTGCTTCTTTGCACAAGTGGCATTTGCTATCATTGTGACTTAATTAATAATAATAATAATAATAATAATAATAATAATAATAATAATAATAATAATAATAATATTTATATACCGCTTTTTAACAAAAAAAAGTTCACAAAGCGGTTTACAAAGTAAATCGTACTAAATATTGGGGAGGGGGGGAGAGAGAATATCCCTCGCATATTTAGTGGAAGCAACCACTCAATGGTTCTCCAAACCTAGAAGAGGGTAGGCATATCCCTTGAGCAGATTCAGCCCATCCATAAGGCTGAGTGAGGTGGTTGCCTCTGGGAGCAGACTGGCAAGGGATGCGCACCTTTGCCCACCTACTCGCCTCCACTGCTCCCACCTCCCTGGATAAAAAAGGAAGAAAGGAACAGAAGGGGAAGTATGGAGCAGGAGAGGGGAGAGCTAGAGCATCAGAAACATCACCACTCGCCTCTCCTCCACACTTCCCCTTTCGCTCCGCCCGCCTCTTCCTTTTCCAATGCAGGGAGTGGGAGGAGCAGAGGCTGGCACATCACCAGGTAACGGGGGGGCAGCATTATGGCACAACGTCTCAGGCACCCCGAGATCTTGGGCCGACCCTGCAGTTGAGAATTATTCCTTGTTGCCGGTGACCTCTCTGCGCAAAGTGAAAATGGCAGCGCTTTTGAGTCCTGAACTCCAAAATTTGGAAAAAAAAAACACCAAAGGGGATTAAAAGGAGATTTTTTTAAAAAGAGAATTCGATCAATTAACAGAAGACAATGGCTACTAGCCATGATTGCTAGAGGCAGTATGCAGTGGTGGGGGGTCTTGACCTTCATCTCTCACTTGTGGGCTTCTGATCTGGAAGATCACTAGATGCTGGACTAGATGGGCCTTGGGTCTGATCGGGCTCCCCTCAACTAAAACCTGACATTTGGTGTCCCTGCATGCAGAGGGCATGGAGCAAGCAGAAGAAGCCCAAAGCTACATGGGAAAAAAAAAAGAGACTCAACTGCTTCCCTGCCTTTGCCCCGTGCAGTGTTGCAAAAGCCAGAATGACCCTGCAATTCCCACGCACAAGAAGAGATTTAGTTTTGAAAACAGAGGAAATGACCCCAAGACCCGAGGATTACTGTGGGCAGCTAATCTCTTTGTAAAAACCGCAGTGGCCCTAACTACATCTCTCCCCCCCCCCCTTCTCTTGTTAAGTAACAAAGGTTCCTTTGGTGATGTTGGCAAGGGTACCCAATGTTACAATGCCTGGCACCTTCTCTCAGCTCTGGATTTTTTGAACAAATTCATGATGCAGTCAGGTTTCCCTGCTTCCCTGACACACAGAGACTTCTGAGTTGCACAAAAACTTCTCCTGACTTCACAGAGTTCTGTGGAGCTCAGAAGCTTGCTACCTTGCCAAGCACAAAATATTATTAATACTACTACTAATGATTAATCATCATACTTTGCAACATTTCTGTAGTTCTTAATATTCAGATGGCTTCAGTATTGTCTCAGTAGCTCTTACAACAACCCTGTAAGGTAGAAGGATACTATTACCCCCATATTGCAGATGGTGATGCAAAGGAAAAGACAGGCAGACTCATGTAAGCCACTAATACATTCAAAGCAGAAGCAAGATTTGACCCCAAGATTTCTTGGCTCAGAGCCACAACAACACACTAGTCTGCAGTGTGGTTTCACTTCTTGAACCCACAGATTTTTTGCTACTTAGTGTGCCCCTAGCTTATCTGAGTTCACAATCTTTTTCTAGTGGCGCTCCTGTGTGCTGTTAACACAGCCACATAACAGGCCAAAATCCAGCAGGGAGCATTTCTCCCAAAGTCTAGACTAGTGATTCACAAACGTTTTAGCACAGGGACCCTCTTTTTAAAACGACACTCTATCAGGACCCACCTAGCTTTAGGAGACGCTTAAATATTTATTTCCCTATATTTACACAAGCTTGCAAACTGCAGGAGCTCAGCGTTTGCAGGGTAATTAGCAACCCCCCCCCATACTCCCATGCTATCTACTGTAAAGCACCATTTCCTTCACTCAGTGCCCCCCCCTCCAGACAGCTGAGGCTCCCTTTGTCCTGAATAAAAACTAGAGGCCTGCTTCACTTTTACAACGCTAAACTTCTGGAGTGTGAGAGCAGAAGATGCCAGCTTGTTTCATTGGTATTAAAATCATCCCTATCCCGGGTATGGCTCTTGATGGGAAAGAGGAAGCCCAGAGCCATTGGTAACCTTTGCCCAAAGCAAGCGACAGATAAGAAGTTCTCTCTCTCTCTCTCTCTCTCTCTCTCTCACACTCACACACACACACACACACACACACACACACACACACCTGTCTCTCTGTGATTCTACCAGTCATGCACCCTACTGGCAAGCAGTGACTATCAGCTAGGGCAGCACCTCCACATTTTGATGGTCATAAGAAACCAGGCACAGACAGTAAAATAACGTCTTAAGGACACCGAAGACCAGAAGTCCATCTCGCCCCAGCAGCCTGTTTCCCACAGTGTCAATCAACTGGATGCCTCTGGGAAGCCTGCAAGCAAGGGCATGACACTAACCACACCTCCATCGTTGCTTCTGCCAGCATTTGATATTAGGAGGTAGACCGCTCCTGAACATGGAGGTTCTTCTATCTAGCCAGCCTGGCTGATCTCCTTTGATAGACCTCCCTCTGTGAATTTCTCTACTTTCACCCTAAACATCGAGGACTACTGTAGTGTAATGGCAATAAGCTGTGAACCAGGAAGCCCACTGGTTGGAATCTTGCCTCTGCCATGAACTTGTTCGGTAGTGCCCCTCAACAAGCATATCTCTCTCTCTCTCTCTCTCTCTCTCTCTCTGCCTCAGTTTTCCTCATCTGCAATACGGGGGTAATAAAATACCCATTAACTTACTCCTGCTAACTGTATTAATTACACTTAATTTACATTGTAAAATAAACATTAACTAAGTTTTTAACACCTCCTTCCTCTAAGGAGCTTTGGGACAGCACACATTCTCCCCACGCCTGCCATAGAGCTGCCCCCTTATCTGGTGATATGCCAGCCTCTGCCACTCCTGGGTGTGGAAAAGTGGGGGGCAGTTTGCTCTGCCCCTCTGCTCCTTTTCCAATTCAGGAATTGGGAGGAGGAGGAGAAGGGGAAACCGAGGCAGTAGAGGGAAGTGTCCCCCCTCCCCGGCCAATTTGCTGCCTGGGACAACGGCCTCAGCCGGCCTCGAATGACCCTACAGTATCAGGCAATTGTATACAAGCCTGACCCCAGATTCATGATGGAAAGGCCAGGGGGGTTGGTGCAGGGCTTCTCTCCCCACAACCCAGAACTCATAGCCAACACAGTGCACCAGCCCACAGTGCTGAAAAAAACCCATTTGTGAATGCTCCGTTCTCCCAGTGGTGGGAATCCGTCTTTCCTTCGCTGGGGTCAGTTAATATTTAACAAGGCCTGGCAGAGAGAGGACAGACAGCAGTTGCTTCTTCTCCCCTCCCTACCTCCCTCCTGCCTCCAGAAAGAGGGCCAGCCCTGGCCAGCAAACAACACGCAACACACAGGAGAGGAACATGGTTCTCTTTCCAAACAGAGAAGAGAGGAAAGAGACAGAGGGACAGGAATGGTTTCATTCTGAAGGAGCAGGCAGGCTGGAGAGGCATTTTCTACCTCCATTCGCAGAGGCAGTTTTCCCTTCTCTCACCCATCGGAACAGGCGGGCAGCCCTCCTCCTGCAAACTGTTCCCATCATCCATCACCAACAGTGCTCGGGCTCCTTTTTATTTCCTGTTCATGCCCTCACACACCCCCGCCCCTCCCATGTGCCCATAAAGGTAAAGGTGACCCCTGACAATTAAATCCAGTCGTGTCCAACTCTAGGGTGTGGTGCTCATCCCCATTTCAAAGCCGAAGAGCCAGCGTTGTCCGAAGACGCCTCTGTGGTCATGTGGCCGGCATGACTCTCCTTGCCGCAGCGCATAGCATGCAGCTGGAACACGGAGCGCTGTTTACCTTCCCGCAAGTGGTACCTATTTATCTACTCGCATTAACATGCTTTGGAACTGCTAGGTTGGCAGGAGCTGGCCAAGCAACGAGAGCTCACCCCGTTGCGGATTCGAACTGCCGACCTTTCGATCGACAGCTCATGGTTCAGTGGTTTAACCCACTGCGCCACCCGCTGGCCCATATCCCCTCTTAAATCCCTTCCTGTAACTTTGCTCCTCTAGGCCTTATGGCCCCAGGCTACGGTTAGGGAAAGGAAGAGGCTGTAACTCGGTGGTCGTCAAACACTTGCATGCAGAAGGTCCTGGGTTCAACTCCTGCCAAGTAGGACTAGGAAAGAAGCCCCCTTTCTGCTAGAAAGCTTCTGCCAGCCAATGTTGACAATAATGAGCCAGCATAGCAGCTTCCTATGATGACAGACTGCTCTCTGTTTTTATTCTGCCCAAACTTTGTCCTCGGTTTCCATTCTACTTTCTTCTGCCAAAAATCTCAAGATTCCCCCCCCACTGAAAAAAATTCATATTGATGTCTGCCTTTGTCCCTCCCCCTCCCCCCGCCAAGGATTTTTTTTACATATTTCCTACCCAAGCAGCAAGCATAGTAATAGACACTTAAGAACGCATTTTTCCACCAACATACAAAATGCACAGAATCCATAGACATCTCTGCTTCTTATGGAATCCAATCTTCCGGGGAGCAGGAATGGTCTGGACCCAGGCCTTCTGCGAACCCCAGAAACAACACTTTGGGTTTCATGATGGATGAAAAAGCAACACAGAAATCTAATAATGATTGTCTACCACCTTTATAGTTCTGGAAAACCTCCCTCTTCTGAAGAGTGGTTATAGTAATAACTGTGATAAATGGAACCTCCATGTTAAGGGAAAGTCTACCTCTCGATGCCAGTTGTCTGAGCAACAGTGGAGGAGGGCTAGTATTTACCTACCCTGCTTGTGGGCTTCCGACTAGCCACTGCCGAAACCCAGATGGATTCAGCGCAATCCTATCCAACTTACACCACCGGTGTAACCAGCGGTGTAGCGAGAATGGGAGGCCCCAGAACGGAAAAGGGATTCAAATCCCCTCCAAAGGGGGATTCAAAGGGAATTGAAATCTCCCCTGCCAAGCTCCCGCCCTGCCCTCCCCTGCTGGTTACACAGGTGGTGTAAGTTGGATAGGATTGTGCTGCCAGTTTCTGATCCAGAATGGTTCTTTTTACAACTTTGCATTGATTAAAATACTGCCACCCTGGCCTTTCAGTCAAGTGAATCCCCCTTCCTCAGAGGCTAACAGTAAAGCTATCAGGAATAATAACAATTAAGTTAATCATTAATAGTGACAGAGCACGTGTCAACAGTCCCAGGTTCAAGTCTTGGCAATATCTCCAAATAGGTTGGGAAAGGGTTCCGCCACCTGAAACTCGGGAGAGCCACTGACAGTCAGAGTCAGAGAATACTGAACCAGACGGCTCAAGGACCTGACTCAGTTGGAGGTAGCTTCCTTAGTTCAATAATAATAAGAAGAAGAACAACCAAAGTAAAACAAAATCAGATAATTAGATATTACCAGCAGCAATTTAACAGCTCAATCCTGCAGTCCTCAATCCACAAGCCTGCAGAAACAGCCTAGCTTTTGCAAAAGACGGTGCGCTGCAGGGGGACCAAACTGGGACTCCCAAGGAGGACAGGACACTCCAAAGTTTTGGAGTCAGGACCACCAGGTCCTGCCTTGTGCAGCTTCAGCCCTTAGTCCCAACTGAAGCCACTGGGCACATTCATATGTATCCTTTGTCAACATTTGCCTCTCCCTTCAGACAACATTTAGACTGTAATCTCCTCAGGGCAGAGGCCTTTCCTTCTTCTGACACATTTCTCTGCAAAGGGTCATGCACAACGATGGCATTGTAGACATCACAAACACGGCCACCAACAGCATTTCTTGGCAAGATTGTAACATCCAAGCAGGATGTTATATTGGTCTGGAACCATGCCTTCTGCGAACCCCAGAAACAACACTTTGGGTTCCGTGATGGAAGAAAAAGCAGCACAGTAATCAAATTATATAGGATTATATAATATATTATATAGATTGTTATATCACCAACACTCCCCCGTGGCAACAATTTCTTTCCTCTGTTGCCACCTAGATGTGGACCCTCCAAAAGGAAACACTTAATTGCAAGGAGAGGAGGTGTAAGAACAACCGTTCCGAGTCAGGACAAGAGTCCATCTAATGCAGCATTGTTTCTGCCAGTCTCGTGCTTTGTGGACTTCTGGAAAATCAGAAACTGGAGTCCTGGAAACAACAGAGAATGGGGCTGTGGCCCCTGTTTGCATACAGAAGATCCCAGGTTCAATCCTTGACATTATCTTGAGGCAGGGCTGGGGGAAAAAAAAACCCAAGCCTGAACTCCTGGTACACCGCTGCCAGCCAGGGTCTGACAATACTGAGCCAGATGGACCAATGTCCGGACTCCGCATACAGCTGCTGAAAGGGAAGCACAACCTGAAAGGGAAGTGAGCTAGCTTTTGTCGTGGCACTTTTCAGATCAGCTACTCTGGTAACTGGAAGGCCAGATCACTCTCCTCTTGCTGTAAAGGAAGATAGGCAGGACATTCTATCCCTCTAACTTTCTTGCTCTCCTCCTCTTCACCTAAATCAACCTTTCTGCGGTTTTATAACAACAGTTGTCCAGTCTTCAAGTTACGAGGGGGCTACATTCTAGCTCCCCCCCAGCTACTATGGAGGGGGGCATATTTTGGCTAAATTGGGAGGAAGCCAGTAGGTGGGGCTGCTTCCCTTCATCCCTATAATGGAAGAATAGGGAAGAAGTCCTAATAAAACCCATATTTTATTAGGGCTTCTTCCCTATTCTCCCGTAATTCACAACCCACCTCCTGGCTTCCTCCCATAAAAGCATTAAAGGTAATGCTTTCATTTAGGTCGGACCATAAAAAAGTAGCAAAGTACGTGGAAAAAAAGGTGGCTGTTCAGATTCTACAGAATTCTTCATCATCAGGCCAAAGGTGAGCAAAAGGACGGAGGGGAGAAAAGGGGTGCAGGCTGGAGCAGCCCCACAGTATGTAAAATCTAAAGATGGTTCAGGGGTTTTCTTGCAGACTTCAGTCACTCTCTGAAACGTGCGAGATGTTTTCAATACACACACAGGGCTGATTTGCTAAAAAGGAAGCCAAACACGGCGTTGGGGGAGCAACGCTGGAATTTCCCATCATGCAAAGATCATTACAGGCTCCGAAACCATTCACAATGTGCGCATTATTTTCCTCCCATCCTTGGCTGCTTCTACAACCCACCCCCTTTTGTCTTGCGGACATGCAGAACGTTTCACTGTGAGGAGGGCAACAGGGCGAAGACGCTCTAGCCCACCACTCTCTCTTCCCCCACACCAGACCCCTCTTCCTCTTTCAAGCCAGGAACTGGAGGAAGAGGAGGAGGAGAGCTGGGGAGATGTGCGGAGAAGGTGGACTCCCCTGCCAAATCTGCTGCCTGAGACACCTGCCTCAATTGGCCTCATGGATGGGCCGGCCCTCCTCCCAATCTAACAAAGCAACCGGGCAAGAGCGACAGCCACTGGGAGGGGTGCTGTGCTGAGATACATAGAGACTGAAGCTCTCCCCCTGCCAAATGTAAGAGAGAGCTGCCATTTTCAAAGGTGCCTCTTTGCTAAGTTAGCAGTTAACTCCCTAACTATCTATGCCTCTTTCCCCCATCCCACTCCATCAACACTCTGCTGCCTTGCTTGATCCACTTAAAAGCAGGAGCAGCATTGCCCTGTGTGTAACCGCGTACTGGCGCAAGAATGGCCAGCTGACACCAAAAATGTGCATCCCTCCCTGGACGTGCATCCTCTCTGCCGGCCTGGCCTTCAACAGCTTCCTCCTTCCAGAAGGTACAGCTGTCTGCAAGCCCAGGATGCGACCTCCTCCTTCCCCCCCCCCCCCCGCTCCAGTCTGCCTACAACAGAGCAAAGCCCTCAAGTCCCATCGTCCTAATGGTTAGCCTAACAAGACAAGCAGGAGAGCCTGCTGGATGTTTGGACCAGGAGTGGAGGCACGGGGTGGGGGTGTCTCTCCTTGCTGGGAGTACCAGCGGCTGCTTGAGGGAAACTCAGGGTCTTCGAGGAGAAAATGGTAAAAAGGGTGCATGGAAAGACTGGATGAAATTACAGAACTCACTCAGGCTACAAAGACAGAAGCAGCAGTAGCAGTAATATTAATCTAAAAAATGCAAAGTGGTGGCAACCTTAGGACTTGGAAAGTGCCCAAGCACAGTCCCCCAGTTTAGGTCCCAGCTCGGACGGAGGAGAACTGTCTGCTTCTCTCTACTGCCAACATTCCCCTGGCAGAATAAGGGAGGAGCATGTGCACAGCCTTGGTCCCTGCTAATGTGGCTGGAGATGAAAGCAGGATTCCCTCCTCCACCAGGACTGCCTCCCAGGTGCTGGGACACCCTCTGCCCTGGCCCTTCACCCATATGGGTGCCCCTTCCTCTGCATGCAGGACGGGCCCATTCTGAATAAAGGCAGCGCTGTTTAGCATTCACAATGCACGCTTGAAGCTTTTGTGGCATTTCATGCACATTCTCACTGCAGTGTTTACAACAGCCCTGCAATGCAGGCCGGACTGACCTTTCATCCTCCGTTGTCCCTACAGGCAGCCTAAGAGCACCGAGCGCATGGCTAAGGCGAGCTCTGAACTGTGGGCTCGCCAGCACCAGACCTTGCTCCAAGTGCACACTGTGTTCCAAGTCATGCAATGGCACACAAAAAACACTCAATGTTTTAATTCCCCTTCGAGTTCCAGTAGCAACCAATTTCTCTGGCCCCCAGCTCATCAACCAGCTCCACATATCCCTTTCTCCTGTTTGGACAACCATCTCTCCTGGTCTTATAAACACACAACAGCCACACAATGCTCGATGTTCCATGCACAGGCTCAAAGCACTGCAAGGAAGCAGAGAGAGTTTAACTTTTGACCGAAACACCCTCCCAGCACCAAACCTTTGACTGCTGACATCAAATGAAGAAAAAAAATAGATATTATTTCCTCTTACCTGTGTGGAGAACCACTAAGCGCCACTGAAGCTGTCCGGCAAGCCTGAAACATCCGTGTTACCTGACACCTGCCCCCCTGCACACCTGTGACACTCAAGTCGGCCTCTCCAGTTACAGGGGCCTGCTAATGAATTATTATAGCGACACCTATCAGCTCACCCAGCAGTGACATCAGGCCGGTGCAGCAGCCAATCGCAGTGCAGCGGGATCTCGTGCTTCTCTCTTGGCAGAGCCGTAACTAAGGATCAGCTGGGAAGTCGGGAACTTCCAGAGCTGATGAAGCGCTAGGAGGAAGAATCTGGAGAGGGTTCTCCCAAGAATTCATCTTGAAGGAGTGAGGAAAGCTCACCTGCCCACGAAGCCAGGGGATCCAACCCTTCCCAAAACTAGGTTCTGTTCTGGTTCAGACACTCATTTTCCAAAGTGGGACATTCTGAACTGGGTTTGATACATTTCCTGCAGAATAATCCCCCCCCTTTGTGTCTGCAACTCAACTCTACAAAACCAACATGGCAAAAACAATTTAACTTAAGAAATATATACAGTATATCTATGTATTATTTTTAACTCTCTCTTTTTAGTCATTTTAAAACGTTTCTTTCTACAAACAAAAGACAAACTGCAGGAACCCCCCCCCCCCAACCCCCAAAACCCTGGAAAAATTAAAAGCAGAATCATACAATGGAAAGAGCCATTCTGGTGACCGAATAACTGATTTTGAAGTGGTTACCACTTTATACATTTAGGGGCTTGATTCCTTTCCAGACTGGTTTTTGAGTTAAATTGCAGATTTGGTTCGACCCTGACATCCTGAACCTGTGGTGGGTTGGGAAACAAAGATCATTCTTGCACTGCACAAGCTGAAATCCTACATACGCTTACCTGGGAGTAAATTCCATTGAGTTAAATGAGACTTACTTCTGAGACTGAGTAGGCATGCATAGGATTGGGCTGTATTCAAGCTAGACGATTCCATTAACAACAGGAGAGTGGGTGCGGGGGCGCCGCGCATATTGGTGCAGAATCACAGCCCAAGTCTCCAGTAATAAAAGGAGGTCCGGATGGGATCATGGCTGGTTCTGGGGCCAGAAAGAGACTTCTGTCCAGAAAACTGTTCTCTCTTGCACAAGACCCCACCCAGAAGGGGAATGTTATCCAGCACATACCTTCTGGCTCAAAGCTGCACTGTGCAAGCTGGTCGCCGACTGTGTGAATACACACCGGTGTAGGGAGACATCTCAAGATGGGGTGCAAAGAGCAAGCCAGAGAAAGGGGACACCAGCTGCTGTGTCCCAGGCAGTAACATCACCCGGGGCCGGTGCAATCTCCTAATGAGAATTATTACACAGGGAGTGGAAAGGAGGGGAGAATGCCTACGCATTCAGGTCTTGCCTTGGCCTCTGGAGTGCCCAAACGTGACTCTCTGGGTCGGGTACATGCAAAACAGGCTTTGCATAAACACAGCCAGCCTAGGCAGTGGTGGAAAAAGGCAGCCTGCTGTTGCTGGGGCTCAAGAGAGGATCATAGAATTGGAAGGCAAGGCACCTACAAGATCATCCAGTCCAACCCCAACAATGCAGGCTCAGTCGTGAAGCCCATGAGGACGGAGGAGCACCAGGGGGCCTGCCTTGGCAAATGGCAAGACAACGCCGGCCCATTTTCTTTGCCCAGAACTTCACTGCCATGAAGTAGGCTAGCTTTTCTGCTTGGTTCTGCTAGCGAAGTATTTTGTTGGACTCTGACTGGCAGCAGCCCTCCAACAAGAGCCCTTGTTGGACTCTGACTGGCAGCAGATTTGGGAGGGAGAGAGCTCTTTGCCAGCCTTGCTTGGAAGCACTGTCAGCGCTTCCCCTCTCTGATGGAGACAGATTCCATTTCCCCAAAGCAAAGCTGAAAGGAGGAGGAGTACTCAATTGTTAATGAACCTCCAACTGCTGGGATCATTATCTGGGTTAATTCAAACTTTGTCCTTGGAGCATAGGGAAGTGATTCTGTTGCAGCACATCCCTCTAAGGCTGGAGGCAGACAAAAGGGAGCTTCAGGCAGCTGGGAGGGAGCCTGTCCCTCTGGGAAAACGGGGCAGGGTTTTTGTTTGTTTTGTTTTTGTTCAAGCCAATCTAGCTTGCTTGACCAGAGGCAGAGAAACAAAAGAAAAATGTGGGGGGGGGGGGGGAAGCTCAGAATCCTTCTCTATCACAGCTATCTTTTGTCCAGAGATGGGTGAGCTCTCCCACACTCCCTGGGATTAACTCAGAAAATATTCAAGATTGTTGTAGCATGGTGCAAAAAGAGTCTCTGGAATCTAGTAGCTACAGAAGGAGATCCTAAGAACCTGAGTGTCAATTTTTTTTTTTAATAAAAAGGGTCATGTTTCTAATTCTTATGGTGTTGTCACAGAAATCAGTGGAAGGGACACCGTTCAACCCTCCATCTCCTTGCCCTTCTTTAAGCATAGCAACTGGTCTTCTCCAAATCTTAGGGGTCTTTCCCAGTCTGGAGATGCTGCTGGGGGGGGGGGGGGCTGAACCTGGGACCTTCTGCAAACAAGGCTTGTGCTGAGAGGATATGGCTCCTCTCTGATCAAACATCCTGTTTCCCACAGTAGCCAACCAGATGACTCCAGGATGCCCACAAACAAGGCCATGAAAGCAACAGGCCTTCCCTGTTTCCTGTGCACCAGCAATAGATATTCAATGACTGCCCTTGAACATGGAGGTTCCATATGGCCATCATGACAAAGGATACTGAACATTTATACAGTGCCTTCTGAGCGTGCAAAGTGCTTCATGTGGGTTATCATGATGTCCTCACATCAGCTCTGTAAGGGAAGCATTATTACACACACCCCATTGCAGATGTGGAAAACTGAGGCTGTGGCATAATTCATAGCGGGTGTATGTGATTTGAAACAGGGAAGTAGTTGTATTTGCACCTGTCTCTTAGGCATTACTGCCTCCTCTAATACTGGACATTACAGACTAGAGCCAAAATTAATTTTCACAGCAATAAATTTGACAAATATTATTTCACTGGTCAATTTGGAGTTTAGACTGGAGTGGGATGTAGGATAGTAACTAACCAGACTAATCTGTGAACCAAGTCTTTCAAATCTTACCTTTCCAGGTGTCCTTAGGCAAACCCCTCCCTCTCACCCTCAGTCTTCCTCATCAGCAATATGGGGATAAAACTCACATTGCACAGTTGTTGTAAGGACCACACATCAGGCAGATACATCTGAAGCACTCGGTGCCAGACAAATACTAAATATTGCTTCCCAAAATGTTTACATTTTGCTTTACAAATTCTGCTCAGGGGGAAACTTGAAAAAACACAAATGGACTCTAATCCTGCTGGTGTCTTTTCCAGAAAAACAACAACAATGTCTCAATATGAGCCCAACATCAGCACCTTGTCCCGACTTTAAAAGCACTCCAAACTCGAAATGCAACAGCACCCATAATTCTCGAAAAGGACTCGGAATCAAGAGAACAATCCGGTCAGCATTCTCAGGAGCATGTGAATCAGAAAGGGACAGAGAATTTTCTCTCCCCACTCTTAGAGCTGACTCTCTTTACCATCTGGCATTCAGATAACACTTCCAGAGAGAACGTAACCTTTCCAACTTACTGCCCGGCCCCAAAGGGACTGATGAATTGCGCAAGCAAGGCTACGTGCAAGCTCGCTTCAATAACAGGTCTTCATCGGAGCCTGTGCCCTCTTAAGAGCTGGGTAAACATCTTTGCAGTTCTCCCCCAAACCTTTCCATGCAGAGCAGCTGAAGAAAATTTTAATACAACTTCAGAGTTTATTTGCAGCACTTAGAAATCCAGGGGTCTGAAAAAAAAAATATCTGATTGTTCCAGGGTTCCCCAAAGAAGATCTCTGGGCATGTCAAATGCCACCATCCCTTTGCACGACAGCACTCTAGCTCCTCCTCCTCCTGCCAGTCCCTGAATTTGAAAAGAAAAAGGGGAATGGGGTAGAAGAGGAAGTGTGGAGGAGACTCCGACACTCTAGCCAACCATTCTCCTCTCCTCCAGACATTCTCTTCTGCTCTATCCTCCTTTGCCTTTCCTAATCTAGTGAGCATAGGAAGGAAAAGTGGAGGAAATGCGTGGGTGGACAGTGGCAGGCACCGCCCAATCAATATTGGCGGGGGCGCTTCATGCTCCCGTGTAACAGAGGGTCTGACCGCGGCGGAACTTAGAGCTCCGCCCCCCTGCAATGACGCCAATGGGTTCGGCTAATACGAACCTGGGAAGGCTGATTCACACATGCTATGTTAAACACCTACACAGTGTATCATCTCGCATCTGGGAGGCTTGTGTGAATGTATGTAGAGGCGAGACAGCAGACCTTGCCAAACATGTGTTGTCACAATGCTCTCTGGAGCCCTTTCCCTCCCTTCTTTGCCCTCACTATCCTTGCCCTCATTGGCTGTGGCAACTTGTGTGATTTCATTCATTTACCATCATCCATGACATCATCTTGTCAAGACACTGCATAGTGGCATCAACAAAACCACATGATCTGTCACAGCCAATCAGATTAAAGCTTGGGTGCATGAGCCGGATGATTTAGCCAATGGGCCACAAAACGCCAACCTCCAGGGGTCACAAACAAGAGGAAATACGGTAACCACCAAAGCTGATGATTTAGGAATTTCAGCTGAGGCATGTTGTGGTTTTAAGGTCTGTGCACTGCTAGCTGAGGGGGGGGGAGGAGGGGGGGTCACATTGCAGGGAAACTAGAGACTTGTGTATTTATTTCCCAGCTATGGTATCTATGCCACACAGTCCATCAGCCAACGACAGACCCTCCGCATTGGTTCAACATTTTATCCTGGGAGGGTTTTCTGCTGCTAGCCTGCTTGGTATGTGCAGAGAACCTATTCTGCCATTCCTTCCTGCGGTTTGCTGAGACCTCTGCCTCAGCCCCTTCCCCCACACCCCCGACCACTGTGTGGGACTCTGTCTGATGGAGTTACCTCATTCCACGTCAATCATATTCACAATTTAAAAAAAAAAAAAAAGAGAAAACCACAGATCTCAAAGGCAAAACATTTTTTGGGTTGGTATTTATAGAAAGGTTCATGGAATCTGGTAGCTGTGGAGTGAGATTCTAAGCATCCAAGCTTCAATTTATTTATTTTTTTAAATGCAAGGGTCAGGTTTCTAGTTCTTACGCTGCTGTTGCAGAAATCAGTGGCACTCTTGGAAGGGGACATGGCTTATAAGTTAAACCATCCATCTCCTTCTCTTTCTTTGAGCACAGCTATTGTCATTGTCGCGGTTGTTAAGTATATTTATATACCACTTTCAACAAAATTTACAAAGCGGCTTACAAAGAAAATCAAATAAATGGCTCCACCACCAATCCATGGTTTGGTATGAATATCCCGGGAACTTTCCCTGCTCCCTTTGCCTGCTTGACGGAGCAGGAATTGCTGCCCGTCAGCCTCCAGCAAGTGACCTCGGCAACTCTGGGGTGTTGGGGGACACACAGAGGTTTGATTCAGCTCTGGCAACTCCTGACCCCCACCTGCCCCTCCCTTAGACAAGTCTTCAGGATCCTGCTGTGACCAATAGAACCACCACAGAATCTCCCCCAGTCCGTCTGCCTGCAAGGGAGGTGAGGCTGAAGCCAGGTGCATGAGGCTGCAAATTGAGCTGCATTCGTGAGCCAGAACCCAGGCAGGGGACAAAACCCCATGCAATTAACCAAATTACAAATGGAGCCATCATGTAACTGCAGCTCTGGGGCGAAGCCCAACAATCAGCCTATTGTCTTGGGCTGTCCTCCTGGCTCTCTGCGCCTGGCAGGCAAGCAAAGACTAGATAGCGCTGGCGGTGCTCCACCCCCACCTCCATGACAACAGCAGCAGCGATAAGCCGCTTCTCCACACACTGCATGACCCCCAGCTGGGCTTCACACATCAGGGGCTGAGTGAGCATCTTTGGGGCAGGCTTGAGCCCAAACAAAGTTGTGGGGGCAGAATAATCAGAAGAGTTGGCATTTGTACACACTGCTTAGTGTGCACAGCACTCACTTTGTACTATCTTCCTCCTTACAGCAAAGTAAGGAATTATGATTATCCCCATACTACAGGTGAAAAGACTGAGGCTGAAAAAGCGGCTTGCCTAAGGCCATCTAGTGAGCTCAAAAAAGGACTCTGGGGTTTCATTCGGCCCTCAGAGCATAACCTAGAACACGCCCAACCCTCTCTTGTGGCCGCATGAGGCAGGGGAGGATCAGTTTGCGATCCGCCAGGATGCAAGGCAGAATGTTCTCCAGTATCACTTTTTCCCATTTTGAAAAAATGCATAATTTCATACAAATTCATTAGTGGTACAGTGATAGGATATCGGACAAACCAAGCAAAGGCAAATCTAGGACGGTGTCACGGCAAAAGCGTCAGACTTCAGGATGGTGTAGTGGTTTGGGAGTCGGACTTGGACCTGGAAGATCCAGGTTCAAATCCCCGCTCAGCCACGAAGCTTCCTGGGTGACCTTGGGCCAGTCACTATCTCTCAGCCCCACCTACCTCACAGGGTTGTTGTGAGGACAAAAAGGAGGGGAGGAAATATGTACACCACTCTGAGCTCCTTGGAGGAAGGGCGGTATAAAAATGTGAAAAATAAAAAATAAAATAAATCTGCGTTGAAACCCCCACTCAGCCACAAAGCTTATTTGAAGCCTGGGCCAACTGCTCTCTTTTCTCAATCTAATCTACCTCAAAGGGTTGTTGCAGAGATACAAGGGATCAGAGAGACCCATGTGCACTACGCAGCAGGATTCTTGACAGGAAGGGTAGGATAAAGTTATAGACAGACAGATCCATCAAGCACAGCTTTTGGGCCGTGCCAAGCCCATGCCATGTCGCGTCCAGGTTGCGACCCACGTCTGGGTCCAAGCCACCTTTTAAAGACCTCTGGGAAAGGCAATCCTCAAACTAGGAGGCAAATCGGGAAGCTCCTACCTGGGACAAAGGAACACCGAGGGACCACGGCAAGACCGGCCACGTTTTGCCCATCCCGGATCTCACCTCTCGCTTGAGGACTTCGCTCTCCACGTGACGAAGGTTGTTCTTTGCCTGCACGTAGATCTCCGCCGTGTGTTGGACTTCGGGAGGGTTTGGCGCTGGGTAGCCGGGAGGAGGAGGGGGCACCTTGGTGTTGGGGGGAGGCGGAGGCGCTGGGAAGTTCGGAGGCGGAGGGAGGGAGGCATCGTCGCCTTTCTTGCCATGCCCTGGCGCTAGGTCTGGGTTCAGCATGTCCATGTAGGTTTGCATGTCTGAGATGGTGGTTTCAGGAACTCCTGGAATGGAGAGAGAGGGAGGGATGGAGGGAGGGGGGGTTTGTCCGCATATTCGGGATGGCGCAGTGACTCGTGGCGAGTTCTGTGTTCAAGGCAACGTACTTTCCGCCTGCATGCAAAAGTGGAACCAGTACAGAGCAGGGACTAGTGCTGGACCAGAGGTGTGTGATTATTATTATTATTAACAGTATTTTTATACCGCTTTTCAACAAAAAGTTCACAAAGCAGTTTACAGACAAAAATCAAATGATTAAATGGCTCCCTGTCCCAAAAGGGCTCACAATCTAAAAAAGTTGCAGAAGAACACCAGCAAACAGCCACCAGAAAAGACACTGTGCTGGGGCGAAAGGGGGGCAGTTACTCTCCCCCTGCTAAATATAAGAGGAGCAACAATTGAAAAAGTGCCTCTTGCCCAGTTAGCAGGGGTATTACGCTTAGTGGCTTATGTATGCTAACACCCAGTTAGCAAGTGAAGAAGAGGGCAGCCACACTGCTCAGAGGGCTGGAGCACCCTCCTGACAAGGAAAGGTTGCAACGTTTGGGGCTTCTGAGCTTGGAAAAAAGGCAGCTAAAATGGTGACATGACTGAGACTGCCTGGTGGAGAGAGAGAGAGAATATTTTCTCCCTCTCTCACAAGATCAGAATCAGGTTGGGTCATCCAATGAAACCGATTGGTGGGAGATCCAGGAAGGAACAAAGGAGGGATTTCTTCACACCATGCACCATTAGCTTGTGGAACCTGCTGCCACAAGACATAGCGGTGCCCACAAGCTTAGACCGACCACGGAGATTCGATTTTGCCCTTACAGCTAACCGCGCAGTCACATGGCTTTTGAGAAAAAGCTCAGGCCGTTTTGCTCTTCTTCACTGTGTTTCTGTTAAGCGTTTATCTTAAGAAATGGCCACTTAATTTACTGCACTGAGCTGCTATTGGGTTCAATGGGCAAAAGTGCTGCAAATAAGCAGGGGGGCCACCAGGTGGCGCTCCCCCCTCAACCACCAGGGCCACTGCTGCTCCCTCCTCTCCATGTTCCAGAGAGAAGCTTTGCAACAAACCGATATGCAAGGGGGGGGGGGGAAGGTCTGTTGCCACCACCGACCCAGCAGAGATGCTTACGGCAGCCCTGGCTGTTCCTCTTCTCCCCGGTGCTTGACTGGCTGGAGTTGCAGGAGTCGTAGTTGGAAAGGGTGCTGCTTGGCGAGCCGATGTCAAAGTGGGCCTGGGGGGCAGACATGGTGGTGTTGGGGGACGACATGCCGGAGTCAGGCTGCTTGTACTCCAGGTCGGTGGAGGGGTCCCGCGAGAGGACCCGGTGCTCCACACTCTGCGGGAGAAACAGGCACATTGGGGGAGAGAGTCAGCAAAGGAAGAACAAAATGCCCCAAAGACGAAGCCAGATCCAGCCCTCCTTGAACCCGGGACTGGCTGCATGCAAGACAACCCTATGCCACTGATGGTCCCTCTCCAACAACACCTGGGGGAGACAACAGGGTGTTTGGGAACAAAGGCGAATCAAGGAGGGAAAAGGAGAATATTCACAGCGATTGTTGTAAATACTAGGGCTTAGTTTCAGCCAGGGACTGAAGGGTTAAGATAAAGGAAAGATGGGGTTTGCAGACTGATGGAGGATCTAAGCCCAGCACCAGAGAGAGCCAGGAGGAGAAGCCCACCCACCCACCCACTTCCCTACCCTGCCTCCCGACATCTTTTCCTCCTGCCCCCTCAAGTCCAGGCCGCAATTCTGCATCGCACAATTGCAGCCTCCAGAACCCCCCCACTCCCCCTGGAGACTTCTCCACATGTCCCCACCACCACCACAGGCCAGCTCTCCCCCCCCCCTAGGAAAACCCAGCTTACGTTGCCCATGATCCCGGAAAAGTGGGTGGCCTCTCTTGCCCCCCTCCAGCGTGGGCCAAGCCGGAGGATCAACCTTCGTGGCACAGGAGGAAAACATCACACAGCAGGGCTGGATTGGTCCCCGGGGGGCCGAATGACAGCAGCAAGGCTTGCCTGGAATCATTAGCCTGGCTGCCCGGGGTAACCTGCCAGCTGCCGAGCTCCCCCTGCTTCCCTAGTCTGTTTCAGGAAACCTTTTCCTCTCTAAAGTGGGAGGCCAGGGAGTTGAAAGCTGAAGGGAGGGAAGGAGGAGGGTGCTGAGGCCAGGCGCGCCACCTCTTGCCCACCCACCCACTTAAGGCACGGAGCAGCATCCCATGCCCGCCTGCTTGGAACACGACACGCACAAGACGGGCCCCAACATCACAATACACAGCCACAATCCCCCAGAGAGAACCCAGCCAGCAGGTGAGAGAAAGGTCAGCTACTGGTGGCATTTAAAAGACTTCCAACCTGCCTTTTTGTTTTGAAATAAACCTCCAAGACAGTCAAGAAGAAACGTAAAATTAACAAGCAGCAAACAAATAATGTTTACTGTGGTTGTGTTTTTTTTTTTTGAGCTGCACATATTATCTTGATGCATGTCTTGCAACAACTCTTTAAGGTGAGGAAGCATTCTTATCCCCATCTTGCAAATGGGGAAGACTGAGGCTGAGATATAGGGGCTTGCCTAAGGACACTGAGGGAGTTCATGGCAGAGGTGCAGCTCCAACTGTGGAAAGTCCCGATTTACCCTCTCTTAGCCACTACGCCACACCAGCAAACTCTAAAGAACAAAATATCAATCAACAGAGAATGAGCAAGTGTAGCCTCTGGAAGCGACTACTCTGCCAAAATGAATATGTCTTCAGCTGGTGCATGCAGGACCACAGAGGGGGTGCTAGGCAGAGGTCTCTGGGAGGAGGTTTCACGACCAGGGTGTCACCACGGAAAAGGCCCTGCTTCTAACTGCTGCTGGCTGGCCATTTCTTTTGGAAAGAAGGCATCCCGGTGAATAACCAGGAAGCAGAGTTAATTCTATTGAGAGTTAATGTTCCTTAATGGCAGTTGGGAGATTTTCTGGTTGCAAGATACCTAGAGATGGCTCAGGAATGGGGAGTTTGGAAGATGGGAGCCCCAGCCCCAAGATAAGGGGAGGAGCAGACGTAAAGCACGGAGTATAAAGATACAGAAGGAGGCACTTGGAGGACGACAGACGGAGGGAGATTCGAAGGCTGGACTGCACTGGGAGGTTACAGGGCTTCCCCCTCGGATCCTATGAGAGGCAGCAGCTCTGCCATTTGGCTTGAGCGCATCATGCCCTGCATTTCCATGTGCTGCTGGATGTGTATATTCATCCACAAACCAAGCTCCAGCCTGCCCTTCCATGAGGATGTTCGGGGCAGGCACAAAGCTCCCCACTTCTTCAATAGCCTCTCCTAGCCCACTGCCCCCCTCCGCCACCGCCGCCAGGTCCGCACCATATTCTCCACTGTGCGCAGGTACTTGGCGCAGTGTAAGTGCCCGTTGTAGTCTGCCAAGTCAGCGGCCGTGTAGCCGTCCTGGTCCCGGATGCCGAGGTTCACGCCGTTCACCACCAGGATTTGACAGCACTGACGGAAGAAGACGGACACAGAGGGGGGAGAGCGTGAGATTCAGGAGCTGGCGCGATTCAGGGTCGACGCTGGCACAGGGAGCTGACCAGGAAGTCGACTGCTATTCTGCAACCAGCCCAGCACCCAGACAGCACCGGCTGACTGCCCTAACCTTCCTCAGTAAAGAGGACGGTTTCTATTTCCTCTGCCCGTTCAGGCGGAGCGTCCACTTACCAGCTCCCAATGGAGAAAACTGGTCCCCAAGAACACCCCCCCCCGCGCCGGTGGGCCGCGCAAACTCACCTCCAGCTCGCCGTTTTCAGCAGCGTCGTGCAAAGGGGTTCCTCCCCAGTTGTCCGTGGTGATCTCCCCTCCGTGTAGAAGTAACCAGCTGAGGACTTTGGCGTGGCCCCGGCTGGCGGCAAAATGCATGGCGGTGGCCCCGTCGTCATCCTGCTCCGAAAGGCTGATGTCAGTGAAGCTCATCTGCGAGCGAAAGAGAGAAATGGCGTGCAGCGAACAGGTGGGGAGGGCACGCGAGGCAGTTCTGCTGCAGACGCTAAGTGAGGCTGCCCCCCCCCAATTCTCTGGGTGGGAAACTGGGAAATAGGTGGCAGCTGCTTTGAGATCCAGGGAGGGAGATCCTCAGAGGGAGATCTGGGAAATTACAGGCTGGTCAGTGTAAGATCTGTTCTGGGTAACCCGGTGGAGGCATAATTAACGATAAAGTTATGAAGCATCGGAGAACAAGCCTTGCTGATGGAGAACCAGCATGGCTTCCGTAAAGGCCAGTCCTGCCTCAACCACCTTCTGGAGTTCTTTGAGAGTGTCAATGGACATGTGGACAGAGCTGAGCCAGCTGACACTGTACAGTACACTTGGACTTTCAAAAAGCAGAAAGGAAGGACTTCCATCAGATTTGAGTCATCTTCCTGCCTTCTGTCCGCTTATCAACACTCAAAGGATAGCTGCCCTTAGTTGAGTCATGGAAGTCTTTTAAATGCACCTTGACCCCCACCTGCAGCACAGGAATCACTTTCAAAGAACCCCACCTGGGTTCTATCCACAACCCACTTTGGGGTTCTGATGCACCTATGGGAGACCTCTGGCCTAGAGGAAGAAGCCCTGCAAGATCGGACGAGGGCATAACTGGAAAGCAAGGCCTCCAAGCAACCCCTTTAATTTGCTCGCAGCAGCCAATGTAGCCCAGGCTCGCCCCCTCACCAGCCAGACGATGACGGTGTTGTGCCCCATCTGGGCGGCTGCGTGGAGAGGGGTCATCCCATCGTTGGCGCGTACGTGGGGGTCCGCTCCGCAGTCTTTGACCAAGTACTGGATGATTTCCAGGTGGCCCTCCTGGCAGGCCAGGTAAAGAGGCGTGGCACCATTCTTGGTTTGGGCACTGACGGAGCTGCAGAGACAGAAAAAAAAAGAGGGCAATCAAACCTTCGCCTCCTATCCCCCCTCTCTCCACCTTTCTTCCCAGGAGCAAAAGGCAGCATCTGCAGGGCTGTTCACACATTATGCTACACTTGGGCACACTTGCGTACCCAATCCCTAGACCTGGTAGAGTTATTCGCAAACTCCATCCAGTGCAGGTACCGTCTGCAGGTATGATCTGTAAAAGGAACCCAGGTAGCGTCATTCACACAGGGCTGAGCACCCAGGTAGGCTCCCATCCACACACTGACCAGACCGGCTTCACTTCAGCAAGGGGGTTGCATCCAGCAATTCAGACCATGTCCTGGGCTCCCGAGCAAGCTAAACGCTGCACCAAGAACAGCTGAGATCTGCCACAACCCACAGGAATTCTAGGCATGTGCACGGTTTCTCCTGTTTTGTGATAGTTATCCTTTGATATTTACTACCTTGAATCATTTATTTTGGTTTTATTCAACAAGGGGAGGGGCAAACACCCTCCATCCAGCTCCCTCCTCTCATGATCACTGGAAATATCCAGCCACCTCTCTGGTCTTGGGAGTACTCACACACTTATCCACAATGAGGACTAGAAACGTGCCAGTATTATTTAAAAAGCTGAGATTCTCAGGAAGGTGGATTCAGCACCAGCGACCACACTCTGTACTTCCCCCCACCCCCCGGTCCTCCCACAGAATCACACAGCCCTTGGTTGAAGGGAGAGGTCACATATGTACTTTACCACTGGATATACTTTCCATATTTTAATATATATTTATGTTAAGGTAGGATGGGAGAGTAAGGTAGGAAGGGAGAGATAAGGTAGGATTTATGTTAAGTAGGGCCAGCGGGTGGCGCAGTGGGTTAAACCGCTGAACCATGAGCTGTCGATCGAAAGGTCGGCAGTTCGAATCCGCGACGGGGTGAGCGCTCGTTGCTTGGCCAGCTCCTGCCAACCTAGCAGTTCCAAAGCATGTTAATGCGAGTAGATAAATAGGTACTGCTTGCGGGAAGGTAAACAGCGCTCCGTGTTCTAGCCGCATGCTACGCGCTGCGGCAAGGAGAGTCATGCCGGCCACATGACCACAGAGGCGTCTTCGGACAATGCTGGCTCTTCGGCTTTGAAATGGGGATGAGCACCACACCCTAGAGTCGGACACGACTGGACTTAATTGTCAGGGGTCACCTTTACCTTTACCTAGGATGGGAGAGGGGGAGCCTACCTAAACTCTTAAGGGAGGGAATTCCACAATAATCCTCACACATTCCTCCCAACCTTCATTACACTCCCCCTCCCTCTGCCGCCTCCCCTGCATTGAATTTTAATAAGTGCCATGGGGCAGAGACCAAGTACTTGTCCTCTTCTACTGTACATAGCAAATCACCATACTTACCACTACTCACACAGTGTTTCTTGACTCGAGTGTGAAAAACAATGGACAAATATTATCTTGAGATAGTCTTAACAACCACCCTGTACAGTATTATGCCCATATTGCAGATGGGAAAGACTGAGGCCGAGAAATGGGGCAGGCTATCACGTGAGATCATGGCTGAGGTGTGATTCCAACCGCAGAAGATGCAATCCACAACCGTCTCTTAAACTCTACAAATCCACTTTGAAGGAGGGATATACAGAGCCGACCAATCCATGAGGCCACCTGAAGCGGTTGCTTCAGGCCGCTGATTAGTGGGGGCACCCATCTCTGTCCACCTACTTGCCTCCACTGCTCCTCCTTCCACACACACAGGTTCGGGAGAAGAAACCTCGGCCCTTCCCCCTGAACTTGGCCACGACTGCACTCCATATTGCACCACCCCAGAACGTCACTAGGCTAATAAGGATGCTTAGACTAAGCTCCTTCCACCGGCTTTTTGGAGCCGGCCATTTTGCAGAATTGGAAAATAAGCAGATTACGCATGTAGTAAACATGGGAGAGGCGGCCAGCAGCCGCTGTGAAAACATATCAGAAGCAATGCAGTTCGCATCCCCCTTTGCAAGAGAATCCACACAGGGTTGGGAGATCCTACATAACATAACAAGCACAAGAGGGTTGGAACTGGGACGCAGATGCAAGGCTGCTTTATGCACACAGGAAACTCACGTGGTAGAGTCCTTGCAAGATTAAGTCACTTTGATCTGTTGGGGGAGATGATACGTTCTTGGAAGATCGGCCGTAACTCAGTGGTAGAGCCCTTGGTTTGCATGCAGAAGGTCCCAGGTTCGATCACTGGCTGGCAGCAGTATCTCCACGTACGGTTGAGAGAGAGCCCTTCTCAAAACCCTGGAAAGCTGCTGCCAGTCAGTGTCCAGACAATGCTGAAAAAGATGGACCAACCCAGAAGGCAGCGGCTGCATATGCTCAGCACTGAATGTGCAGGTAGCTCCGAAAGAATGCAAACATTCTTGGCACGGAGTTCAAGCCCACAGCAGGTTCCAGACCTGAGAGATCACAGAATCCTAGAAAGGGAGAGTTAGAAGTGTTCTTAGAGGTCATCTAGTCCAACCAGAGGGTGCAGATATGTCAAAGGAACTGAACAATAACAGCATACTTTTGTATAGCACTGTGTGCAAAGCTCATCATCACGGTCTCAGTCTTTCCCATCTGCAATATGGGCATAATACTGTACAGGTTCTCGCAACAACCTCAGGGAGTGCCGATACCGATGATCTCCACATTGCAGCTGAAGAAGATCAAGGCTAGGGACACGAACACCAGCTCTCAATATGAAACCATTTGGGGGCTCCAGCCCCCTATTTTCCAGTTCCTTCTCACAGAGGACAACCCAAAACGTTAATAATCAGGGCCGAAAAACACAGTGCAGCCATTCACTGGTCCCAGCTTCAAGACCGCCAAATCCCACGAGGTGGTGCTGTGACTCGCAAACACACACACACACACACACACACACACACACACACACACACACACACACACCTACCTCAAACCGTTCTGGCACCTGCCATTTTCCCAGTCTGCATGCAAGACAAAAGGGGAGGGGGAGGCAGAGTGTTTCGGAGGCAAGGGCTGCTGGAAGGTTTGTACTACGATTCCAGGCTCACAACGTCTCCTCCCAGTGGCCTGTTGTGTGCTATTTATAAGGGGTGACCCTACAAAAAGGTCAGAAACACAAACATCCAGGAATAGATCTGGTTGACCACCGGTAAGCTAAGCAGTGGAAAACCCGCACAGCCTAGGAGTCATCTCAAAAGCCAGGAGCATCTCCACATACAAGCCAGCAAACTGAGAAATGGTTCTGAACTATCACACACAGACACACAGAAGCAGGTGCACACCAACGAGAAAGCAAACAAACATACACAAAACACACAATCACAGAACGAAAAGATCACGGGCACACAAACAAAGGCTACTAGGGTCCCGAAGTCATGATCCCAGAGCTCAGGTGACAAAGGATCAAATTAAAATACAGATCTTTTATGAGAGGCAGCAAACATGAATGGTCGACTGAGGCAGTGAAGGGGGTTGCATTGGCGGTGCCCCTGCATAGATCCTAAAAAATGTATGGGATTAGACAATTGGATTATTAAAAAATGCTAATTATTACCCCTATATTAAAGGTAAAGGTGACCCCTGACAATTAAGCCCAGTCGTGTCCGACTCTAGGGTGTGGTGCTCATCCCCATTTCAAAGCCGAAGAGCCAGCGTTGTCCGAAGACACCTTCGTGGTCATGTGGCCGGCCGGCATGACTCTCCTTGCCGCAGCGCGTAGCATGCGGCTGGAACACAGAGCGCTGTTTACCTTCCCGCAATCGGTACCTATTTATCTACTCGCATTAACATGCTTTGGAACTGCTAGGTTGGCAGGAGCTGGCCAAGCAACGAGCGCTCACCCCGTTGCGGATTGGAACTGCCGACCTTTCGATCGACAGCTCATGGTTCAGCGGTTTAACCCTATATTTTACAGATGGGGAAAACTGAGGCTAAGGGGGAGTGGCTTGCCCAAGGCTATTAGTGAGGTCATGGCAGAGGCTGGATTTGAGTTGGAGTTATCTGGATTCACAACTCAGTCTTTTACTGTGCTATGTTGCACCTGCTCTCCACTGTTAAATGCAGAAAAGTGATAAATATAATAATAATGATTGCATAAAGAGAAGGGTTTGTATAATACACACACACACTGAGTGTGTGTGTACTGTATGTGTGTGTGCATATACATACACACACACACACACACACACACACACTACAGTATGTATATACCTTATTGTCCCGAGTATAAGACGCACCTGATTATAAGACGCACCCTTAAAGTTTGGTGCTATTAAAAAAATTTAATTAAATCACTGGCATTAAATTGCAACAGCCTGATTATAAGATGCACCCCTAGTTTAAAAACTTAAATTAGGAGAAAAAAGTGAGTCTTATACTCAGACCAATACGGTATACACACACGGTACACACACACAAACTGTGTATATATACACAGTATGTGTATATGTCTGTGTATATACACACACACACATTGTGTGCGTACACACACACACACACACACACACACACACATTGTATATATACACTCTGTGTGTGTGTGTGTGCGCGCGCGTGTTTATATAAAAAACCGTTTATATAAAAAACCCAATTATGGCTGCAAGATTGGGGAATAAAGAAAAAGGCAACACAATTTTTTTGAGCGTACAAAGTGTTCCACAGATATTTTCTAGATGCTGTCTTTACAAAATCTCTGTAAGGTAAGTAGGCAGTATTATCTCCGTATTGCAGTATTATCTCCATATTGCAGGTGGAAACACTGAGGCTGAGCACAGCTTGCTCAGGGCCTCCTACTGCATTCATGGCAGAGGCAAGATTCAAATTAGGGAAGTCCCAATCTGCAGGTCATTCTCTTAGCCACTAAGCCACCCCTGCCTTTGTACGTATTGCTTTTCAAGTAAAACATAAGTTCAAAAAGTGATTTTGCAGAGCAAAATGGAATGAGAAGATGGTTCCCTGCCCCAGAACGGTTCACGATTTCAAACGAGACACAACAAAAAACACCAGCAAATAGATCTCGGAAATGATGCTCTGCTGGAGTGAACTGAATTGGGATTGTTGCTCTCCACTTGCTAAAGAAAAGAGAACAGCCCCTTTAAAAGCTGCCTCTTTGCCCAGGTAGCAGGAGCAGATGTACTGTATATATTGGTAGCACTAAAAGCTAGCTTTTCCCCACACCCTGGTTTTTTTTATATTTACAAGATAGCTTTCCAAATGAACAGGAGGGGGGAAAAAAATCTGCAGTTCAAAGTCAGGCAAAACCTTTATTCAGACCAACCAAAAAGCAAGCGGCACGCTTTTGAGTTCTACAGAACACTTCATCAGGTGGATGGAAATCAAAGGGACAGAAGGGGAGGAAAGGACGAGGGGAGGGGGATGTTGCAGGAGTACCTCTGCAGATTCTAAAAGCTAAAGATGGAACTTAGAGGCTTCCTTGCAGACTTCAATCAGCCTCGGCAAAGAACGAGACAGTTTCAGTACGCACAGAGAGCTTCTACGACAAAGAAAGCAAAAAATGGCGGAAAAGACCTTCTCCCTGACCACTGGCATTTCTGAAAATATAGTCTGTAAATTAACTCGGACCAGTCTGCAGCACTAAAATGGGGGCGTTCAAAAGTTATCTGCATATAGATAAGGGGGTTCTGGGAAGGGGGGAAGATGGCAGACAGACATTTCAGGGGCAAGCCCCACTGAGAATGACTACCCTGTATTCAAGCTGGGGTGGATTTAGGTGTGAAACTCACAGGGGTCAATCCCACTTCCCCCAAAGTGGGCCTAAACTGGCATTCGGCGTGACAACGGCTGGTTTATGATGAAGCACGCCATACCTGTTGAATTCACCTGCTGAATATTTTAGAAAGGAGAAGCAATACATACTCAGCTCTCTATATCAAAATAGCTGCCAAGGGCTTCAATAATTCATCTCTGTAACTCCGAGAAGGGCGGTGGGAGGGCAGCCTTTCTGGGAGGGAGCGAAGCCGGGTGCCGACACTTTGGAAAAATGACACACCTTTCTTTCCCACCTTCTCCCACATGTGGCTCTTCTCTCTGTCATTTGCCCTTCTCTTTATGCACTGCCTGGCGCATGGATAATTTCAACACAATCCACAGGGGATGCCTCTGCTGAAGGTCAATCTTTGCCAAGAATGGTACAGTCCTCTCAAAGGCCCCCTCCACTTTCTGCATCAAGACCAGTCCTTTTTCTGAGCATAAAATCTTGACATAGGGTCATGATTTTTACATGGGGGTGGTGGGGGAAGGGGCTACGATGTAGTGAAAACGGGAGGGTTGCCATCATGGATATGTGTTCGCACAATATTTTCCTCCTGGAAAGTTTTCAATCTCTAAAAATGCTAATAGGTTTTCCGAGACAATGTAACAATGCTACGAACAGATGTCACAACAACATCAGGCGGACAGGGCAGTTTCTAAGTGGGAATGAACGTGTGTTGGGAGAGTCTCTCCAGCGTTTGTGTCAAGCAATGGCAGCATGTGCCGGAGAGCATCTCAGCTGCTTCATTCTGTGCCCCTTGAAATACATGTGAAGAAGCAGATCCTCTTGAGGGGCAGCTGCAACCCCCCCACCCCCACCTCAGAGGCAGCACTGAATGCTATTAGGATGCAATTAAATCACCATTACATTTAATTACAAAACCCATCCACTGCCTTTGTCCCTAATCTCGTGACACCTGTACCTCCCCCCCCCATCCGCATTGATAAGAACATAAGAAGAGCCTTGCTGGATCAGGCCAAAGGCCCATCTAGTCCAGCTTCCTGTATCTCACAGTGGCCATACCAAATGCCTCCAGGAGCACACAGCCAACAAGCTACTTTTAAAGACCAGGAGGTTGCTTATGGCTTGTAACCTGTGATGGTCTTTTCCTCCATGAATCTCTCCAAACCCCTTTTAAGGCATCTAGGCCAGGTGCCATCACCACATCCTGTGGCAAGGAGTTCCACAGATGAATGACACGCTAGGTGAGGAGACTAGTGGAGGAATTCTCCCTCTGTCCCAGTGAGGCCACAAATATTGATTGCAGGGTTACCCCCACTCCTGCCTGGGCATTCTTTCTTCAACACCCTGAGCATGCTTTCTCATGCAACTGTTTGCCGGCCCCGTCTCACAGTCTCATCCAGGGTTTAACTTTTTTGAGCATTTCCATGTTGTTGTTCAGTCGTTAAGTCGTGTCCGACCCTTCGTGATCCCGTTAACCATATCCCGCCAGGCCTTCCTGTCCTCCACTATTTTCCTGAGTTCGCTCATTTTCATGTTCGTTGCATCGGTGATGCTGTCTAACCATCTCATCCTTTGCCTTCCCCTTCTCCTTTTGCCTTCAATTTTTCCCAGCATCAGAGTCTTCTCCAGAGAGTCCTCTCTTCGCATTAGGTGGCCAAAATATTTGAGTTTCAGCCTTAGTATCTGTCCTTCCAGGGAACAGTCAGGGTTGATTTCATATTTCCATACAACCAAACAAATCTAGTCACTGTTCAAAAACTGTTCAGTTCAAAAACTGAAATATGCCAGAGCAGAAAGGCACGATATTTTAATGAAATCGATCTGCAAGTCTCACTATGCTTAATAAATAGGACTACAGTACTTCCAGGTAAATTTGCATAGGATTGTCGCCTGAATGTAAAATAAGCTACATACTGTCACTCAGGCAGACCCTGGGAAAGATAATGGCCTAATTAAACACAGTCCCCTAGGCAAATGTCCCAGTTTGCCTTCTGATGAACCTAGTGCTGCTTCTCAGGTCAGATCTTTGGGGAAAAGTTTCAAAGGCAGCACCTGCACTCTATCCTGTCCCTCTCTCAATTGCACCCTGAGCACTCCTTTAAAGCAATTGGGACACTCTCTCCAGCGAGGGTCATTCAAAAGACAGTCACAATATTAATCAGGAATGCATTTTTTTTATCAATGCAAAAAGGAACGGGGCAGGGTGGTGCTGGAGGAATGCCAGTCCTTGCTCATGAGAGAGGCTCTTCCATTACTGCTGGCAAAGAAGCACGCCAGGTAACTTAGCGCTGTCCAATAATCTCCTCAAGCCTCGGCCTTTTCAGCATGTGGCTAATTGCGTCACCGGCATGCTTCCCTTTCCGACAACAGTCTCCCGCGTCCATCTGCAGGATGCGCAAACGCTGGAGTCATACAATCAACACAGAGTCAAGTGTCTTCCGAAGGTTCAATGTGCCACTCCTACCTAGGCAAGCTGCCAAGCCAGGTAACAAAGCGACAACACACACCTGGCAAGCAGGCAGGACGAGGGATGCACATCAACCCATTTCCTTGAGTGGTTCATTCATACTGAGCTTCTACTGAATTAACGTGGTCTCTGGGGGCCTTCAGTTTATCCTTGTGCTGGCCAATTTTCACCCAGGGCTGCTTGCGGCTGTTTTTTTTTTTTTTTTTTAGTGCTCATTTGCTATTTCTCTGCCATATAAGGATCCCAAAATGGTGCACAATATTAACGCCATAAGACAAAAGGGCCAAAATAAAAACAAAACACCACAATTAATACAGACTACAAACAGGCCAAGATCAACCTGAAAATTAGACCATTAAATTGGCCAGTTGGGGCATTATTTCATCAGAGGGCCTAAAAGTGGCCGTCCCAGAGGGATCTGGGGGGTTTCTAAAGGGTGACATTAAGGATGGTACTGTATTGATAGTCGAACACAGTTTACTATATCTTTATAATTATCTTATCAATATCCCCACTAATTGGGTAAGGCACCTCTAAAAATGGTGGCCCTCTTCTTTAGCAGCGAGAGATCAACAGTCCCAATTCACCCCAACAGAACATCTTTTCCAGGGGCTGTTTGCTGGTGTCCCTCTTCTTTTTAGATTGTAAGCCCCTTGGGGGCAGGGCACTACCGTTGCATTCGTTTTGCTACATAATCCACTTTGTAACCACGTCTTGTTGAAAAGGAGTATACAATTTTTTTAAAATAATATTTGTTATTGTTAGGCATTTTGGATATCACCAAACATAGAAAAGTGGGTATAACTATTCTAAAATAAACACATTAAAAATAGGTTTGTTCATCATAGGCACCCCAGGGGATGAGCAGTTAATTTCTCCAAAAGACAGTGCTGGTTCTAAGGATTTGAGGTGGGTGCGTTCAGTGCAGTTGGAGCGCCGCCAAAATTCTTCACATGGCCTTCCGAGCTGAGCTCAGGAAAAAGTCAGGTTCAATATACAGTAAACAGGCTCAGAAGCAAAGCCACCTGGATAGTCCCTTGAATGAAGTGGAAACGTGAAATTCACATGCTTTCAATAAACAGCAAACAAACAAAGCAAGAGCCACCTGCTGGATCTCTCCCTGCGGAGATCGGATCAAAACGCAGAGCAGGCTCTTTTCTCTCAACACACCACTCGCCATTGGTCTTCAAAAAGGCAGCTGTTTCCAAAAGAGGCTCAATCAGGTTTTGCAATAGCTTGAGATCGGCGGTCTGATGCGCAAGCTGCCGGGAACCCAATGCAACATGTACTGACTTCCATCGACAGCCGAGACTACACAGAAAACTTTGGACTGCTCCTAAGAGGTGGGATCTCCAAAGAAGCCTCTTGGTTCTCTCTCGTCCACCCACAGTAGCTGCTTTGCAATTCTGGCCAATATCTGGAACATGCCGTAGAACCCATGAAAGTCAGAGTTAGAAGTGTCCTTAGAGGCCATCTAGTCCAACCCCCTGCTCAGTGTAGGCAACTGCTACAGCATCCCTAACACGTGGTTGTCCAGCCTCTGCTTGAAAACCCTGAACAAGGGAGAGCGCACAGCTGCATGAGGTAGATGCCTCACCAGTTGCCCTCCCCTGAATCTGCTCCAGCTTATCCATGCCCCTCTTAAAACGTGGTGCCCAAAACTGGATGCAGCATTTAGAGTGAAGCCTGACTAGCGCAGTACAGAGTGGGACTATGAGTTCTCGTGACCTGGACTCTGCCTCTGTTTATGCAGCCCAGCAGTGCATTCGCTATTTTTGCAGCAGCATCGCACTGCTGGCACACATTCAGCTTGTGGGCCACTAAGACACCTAGACCCTTTCCACACATGCGGCTGCCAAGCCAGCTTCCCCCCATCATGCCTCTGGCTTTTGTCCCTACATGTAGGACTTTACATTTGTCCCCACTGTACTTCATCTTGTTGGAGAGGCCCCAGTGCTCGAGCCCGTTAAGATCAGTATGAACCCTAATTCGGTCTTCAAAGGCGTTCACTATCCACCCCAGCGTTGTGTCATCTGCAAATGTGATCAGTGTTCTCTCTACCCCCTCAACCCAGATCATTTATAAGAATGCTGAATAGTGCAGGTTTTTTTCCAGCCCTACGTGGAGATGCAGCCAGAGGCCAAGTCAGAGGCAGCGTGGTGCAGTGGTTACAATTTCAGATGAAGATCTAGAGATCAGACTTTAATGTCCCTGCTTAGCCTTGAAGCTCCCTGGGTCACCACCCCAGGGGTTTTTTCAACCTCTCTCAGACGTCCCTACCTCACAGAGCTGTGATGTGCATAAACGGGAGGGCAGAAGAACGAAGCGTACCACCCCAAGCTCTTTCGAGGAAGGGTAGGCTATGAATGCGAATCCACCACCCAGAAACCACCTATGGTTCTATGTTTTAGCCCTTCCCTACTACACACTCCAGAGATTGGGGAGGGGGGGAGAAGAGGGACTTAACCTTCTGCAACTTAATATTTTCAATCTGTTTGATTAATGATAATCCAGCTGAGGCCTATTATCTGCTAATCAAGGCGACGGATCCCATCCTAAACCCATCACAGTCAATTTTGGCATCCTCTCCCATCGGGCGTCTTAATCTGCTCCCTCCGAGCCTCAACTCCGTGCGTAGTCCAGCAAGTGCTTCGGGTTCCTGGTTTAAGTGGCTTTGCCATCTGGCCTCTGCCCCCCCCCCCCAGGGAGCAGTACTGTAGCAGCAGATGCTGGAGTGAGTGGCAGGGCGAGGGAAGGGGGGGCGACCCATTCCTCTGCTGTGCTCATCCCATCTGGGCAAAAATTCCAGGAGGGTAACTGGGTTATTGCACTGGGCCAAAATCAAGAGAGAGGCAAAATCTCTGCTGGTAATAACACTTATCATAGCATCTGTTTCTGTGGGCATCATATTAAAGACAGGCCCAACACAGGAAAGACAATGTGGCAAGAGCCAGGGCGGCCTCATTTTCACAACACCAAAGCGGTGCAAGAGAGAGACGGCTGCACAGACAGCAACGAAAGGAGCCAAGAGCGCAACTAGGCCGGGAACAGATGAGGCTGCTTCTCACAGAGTCCAGTCATTGGCTCGTCTAGGTCAGGGTTGTCAACACAGGCCGGCAGCAGCTCTCACAAATTTCAGGTAGAGAGAGGGCTGTTTCTTGGCCCTACCTGGAGATTGAAGCTGCATTTCTGGCTCTGTCCACCCCCCTTCTTTTTTCAATTCAGGGTGGGGAATGTAGAGGAGAAGCAGTAGAGGGGAGTGGACGGGTGGAGGAGGGCAGGGCAGCCCCTGCCAATCTCCTGCCTGAGGCCACTGCCTCAGCTGGCCTCATGGATGGGCCGGCCCAATGCATCAGATGCCATGCGGTCTCCAAGCGATGGGAGGTGATGTAATTTTGCACTCTTCTATCTCCAAGCAGGTATTTGGAAGCTGGACAGAAGCGGTTGGGATTTTCCAGGTGGCAGCTTGAAGGGTTGCTCACCACAGTGCCTCCAACCTCCTCTCCACTCCTCCTCGAAACTGGCGAACCATTTATGCCTCAAGACCGCTGCTCACCTCCCAAGGAAACCTGGCCCTGCACAAGGCCAGCACGACCAGCTTCCAAAGCTCAAGGGAAGGGTTAGCGCACAAACAACCTGGGAACGGCTGCCGGCCGCGGCCTGGGGTTCCAAGCCCCAGGAATGCAAGAAATGCAGCGGTTTCATGAATCAACCTTTGTTGCCGCTTTCAAAGATGCTGAGTAATCCAGAAGGTTTAGGGAAGTCTGCTCTCCACACGCTGCTGTCCCTGTAAAGCACATGCTTCAAGGGTGAAGCAAGCCCCACATTCTGCAACCAACTTCTTCCGTGCAAGAACTCTCTTCCACTCTCCCAACAGCATCCTCTAATATTTCACCAACAACATATAATAATATACAGTAGTATTTATATACCACCTTTCTTGGTCATCGGATTTCTCCTCTGACTTTAATCCAAGGTGGTGTACATGGGCAGGCTTTCCTAACCACCACCACCACCCCATGTTTTTTTTTTTTACAATATATAAATGTCCACATTCCAGGTGATATCCTTTTGCAGTCCGGTTTTTTTCCGCTGGCCGTCGCCTCCCACACTTGACCAATGCCAAGAGGGATGATGAGGCTCTACCCCCCCCCCCCATGGAAGAAGATCCCAGCCTAAATCCCTGGCAGCATCTCCAGGTAACACTGCAAAAGACTCTGTCTGAAGCCCTGAAGAGCTGCTGCCAGTCAGAGTCAGACAACACTGACACATACGGAAGAAGACCCAGACTCAAAAGGCAGCTACGCATGTTGAAAAAAGCTCAAGTTCTCCCCTTCAGTTGCAGATTCATTTTCTTGTGGCATATACCGCTTGTCAAAGCTTTGAAAAATCCCAAGCCCACGTTTTTTAGAATAATTTTGCCTCAAACTTTAATCATTAGCATCTTGTGCGTTTTACACAGCGTCACTGTTGACTTCACAGTGCAATGACCGGACCACTTTTCAGAGGTAGTGAGAACTGAACTGGAGAGAGCTTTGGTTTTTTTTTAATAAAATAAAATATCAAAGGCCAATTTTTAAAGCTTCAATGCCCTGCCCCACATCCACCAGTGGGGAGGAACACAGGAAAGCATCTGCCCCCCCCCCAGTCTGTAGGTCAAAAGGTCTGAGAGATGCATCTGGAAAAAGGACATGTCTGGGCTCCAGGGGCGTCCGTCCCAGTCTGTCCAAGCGTCTCCAGGAGAAGTGGGTCCAGCCCCTTGGCGCTGCAGCTGCTCCGATAAGAGTATCTCTGTAATTCACAAGAGGGCCTGACAACAGACCCAGACGGCAATGAGATTTACAGCCGGGCAGCTCTGGAGGCGAAGGCAGGGCCGTAAATCAGCGCTTGGCAGGCCTGCTGCATTGTGCCCAGCCAGAGATAGCTTCACGAGGAGGGCTGTAAAGGCATCACCGGGATAAAAGCACAGGCAGCGGCAGTTCAGGCACACAATGGAGAGTCTCGGTGAGTCGCCTCCGTGCCCCCTCCCCAGGCAGTTTCGTTCATTGCGGATGTGGCTGCAGAGAACAGCCTGCAGGTGCCTGCTGGATGGAGACCTGGTTCGAAGGCTCAGAGCATCCCAGTGTGGCCGGGACCTGCAGCTGTCTTCTCTCCCCCTCCCCACAAAAACCCAACTTCGGCACCAAGCTGTCTTCGTCCTCACTCTAAGCCCCCAAAGAAGTCACTCTTTGCTTGTGTGTATCTCCATCCCTTGGTACTCTGGACTTTCCTTCTTTCCCTTCCCATTTTATTATTTTTGCACAGAGACAGTTTAAGAGTCTCTGCCCTTCCCGAGCTTCCCTCCCCTGTGACGCAAAAACCTGGCGGGGGGGGGGCGCAGCAGGAGACCAGCCCAAGAACCTCCCACAAAATGTCTACCAAGGCACTACACCAGGTGCCCCCCTTTTACCCAGCAGCACCCTGGCCGCTATTCCTCCTCCCACTCCCTGGATTTGGAATGCTCCTCCCAGGAAACAGAGCACAAGAGGAAGTGTGGAGGAGACTCTCTGGTGCTGGAGCCTAAAACCCGCCTCTCTGTTTCTCTTCTGCTCCATCCCCCTTTTTCATTTCAAATCCAAGGATTTAGAGGAGCAGCAGCAGTGGGCGGGGGGCACTCCCCACCAATCTGGCACCCAAGGCACCTGCTTCATGGGTGGATCAGCCCTGCAGGGGGCTAAGGTAAGCCCCTTGAACTTTGACAGCTGGGGCAGATTAGAGTTCTATTAAATACATTGACTTTAAAAAAAATTGTTTCTGCAAAAAAAATAAGCACAGCCCCCCCCCCCCAAGCTGGATCAGAACCATGGCATAGGGGGTGAGAGGAGTGTTTTTAACCCTTCCCACTTGTACCACAATCTTAGTAATGATCAGGCCCCCCAAAAAGCTATTTGCCCCAAGAGGGGAGGCACTAAGGGCACAAAAACAGGCTTCCTCCTGGGCCAAAAAGAAGCTTCATCACAGCTGACGTATTTTTTTCCAAAGCTAAAAAACCAGAAATCCAACAACAGATTTAACAAGAGGTCTAAGTTTGAGCCTTAGCGGCTGCCCAACTGAGCTATAGAGCAGGAGCTCCTCCACATCGTCATCTCTGCCATAATGTCGCTCACTCTCAGCCCCAGCCCCCAACATCTGCAATTTGAGGGACCTCCTTCCTTATAATCCGACCCGTACTCTGAGGTCATCAGGGGGGGCCCTGTTGACCGTGCCGCCATTGGCGGAAGTGAGGGGGATGGCGGCGCGTAGTAGGGCCTTCTCGGCGGTGGCGCCCCAATTGTGGAATTCCCTCCCCTTGGAACTAAGAACAACTCCCTCTTTAGAGGCTTTTCGGCGGGGCCTTAAGACGTTTTTATTCAGGACTGCTTTTAATGTCTGACATGGTTGGGCTGACTTTTAACAAATGGTTATATATGTAAATGCTGGTGACCCATTGGGGTTGTTTTTAATCTCAAGTGTTTTTAATTATTTTAACGTGCTTAACTAATTGTTTTAAAGTTGTTTATATGTATTTTAATATGTTGTAAGCCGCCTTGAATGCCTTCGGGAGAATGGCGGGCTACAAATTCCTTAAATAAATAAATAAATAAATAAATACGGGGATAATCTTACCGCCCGGTCTACCTTATAGGGGTGTTGTACGGCTAACCGAGATCAAGTCCTTCGAAGGGTTAGAGCCAGGGCAGTCCCAAGACTTCCCAGCACCACTTGCAGGACACCAGATTCTGCTCCCCATTTACCATGGGAGATGCTGAAGCCCAGAAGTCTTCAAGGAGGTGGGTCAGGACCCGAAACAACATTGTGAAACTGATCTCAGGTAGACCGTGGCAGTGCCCAGCCATGAAGCAACCTGATGCAGATGGCGGGGGGGGGCAAATCTAGTTTTAAAAGCAGCTTATTAATTTATTAAATAAGTATTCCAGGGGAGCAAAAGCTGGTGGCTCAGGAAGTGACCTTTCGGGGCAGTTTGCAAAATCAGAGATTAACACAAGGGGCCCCTCCTGTGCATGGCAGGCGACAGGGTACAGGCCAGGACCTCCGCCTGCCAGCCTACCTCTCTCCTTACAGATGAATTAGCAGCCTGCAGCGACTGCAGCAAACAAGGGCGGGAGGTAGAAACCAGCCTTTCCTCCTCCTGCATCACTGCCACCAGTCAAGCTGATTAAGAATTAACAAGACAAAGCCTACAATCTCCAAGGCCTGGGCCCTGATCAGGTTTAAAAGCACAGCCGATTAGGGACAGGATTAGACCACTGCAGCTGAAGAGGCCTCCTGAGAAAGTCCTCTAGCCCCCCCAGTGCAGCCAGAATACCATCTCACTCCACGCTGAAGTTCATTTCGTCATCAGCACTGCCTCCTTCCTCAGACTGGGCTCCTCAGCAAGCAGAAAGCGCTTGGGAACACAGGATCTGACCACCTGGGGCTGCAAACTCCACTTCAGTCCCTCTTCCAGAGCCCCTGCGTCAAACCCTACTGCAACCAACTCCAAGTTTCTAGTCCCTGCGGTTAAGGCATGCCACACCCCTTTACTGTCTTCCCGCGGTGAGGTCACAGCGAGATGTTTCTCCATTTGCGCTTTGAGTGTCACTTGTGAACCTGCTTCATCTGTTGGTTTCTCACGTCTCTCTCCAGGCACAGTAAATATCAGGTATCTCCATTCCAGGGGACTTTCCCAAGGAACTGTCTTCACGTGAAAGTAAAACCCAAAACTGCCGAAGGGGAAGTGGCCATGTTAGTCAGTTGCAGCAAAAGCAACATAGCACCTTGTGCGAGGCTGGCGGCTCAGGGATGAGGCATGAATGGCGCTTTCCCCTCACCTGTCCGGCACAGCACAGGTTGCATCCCAGAATCTTGAGGCTGCCTTCATCGATGTCTGTAGCATGTTCTACGTGGAGTTTGGGGAGTGTTTGGAAACCACCATTGGCGCAGGAAATGGGGCGCCCCCCCCCCCGGATCTCACTGTTGGACAGATCCTGTGTTCCAAGCCTTCCCCTTCCCAGCACCACATGGCTCGCCAGGGTGGGTGTCACCTGGGGGAGACGCTAGGTGTGTAATCTTCCTGAAAGCAGCACCTCCAGTATGAATGAAGACTCTTGCACAGGTGTAGGTTGCAAAGGTGAATCTTCTCCGGAGGCCAGGTGTCTTCCATCATGGAGAAGGTTCAGGCCTTGCTTATATATATATATATATATATATATATATATATATATATATATATATATATATATATATATATATATATATATATATATATATATATATATATATTACACACACACGACTGCTTTACTGCGTGTGCTTGTTTTTAAGTGACTGTGACCACGCTGTTATTCTGGGCCTCACAGTACACCATTTCCAATTATTGTGTTTTACAGCAGAGGGTGCAGTTTAAGTGTTATCCTTTATTTTTTTTGGCGTGGCAAAATACTGGAAAAAGTCACTCAACGCTGACAATTACACACAGGGAATAGGCTCTCTCCTTGTGGCGATGACTGGCATTAAAAGCATTTTCTGGAAATGGTCAATACCCCATATCGCCCTCTGGGGGCGCTCTAGTAAGAAACTCCATGCAAAATTGATGAGCAGGGACATAATCTCATTTCCAATGACTGTAGTTGCTTCAAAAAAAGACAGCATGAAAACCAACCCGTCCCCAATGTGGGAGGGGGAGACACACAAATTCCACAGCTCCATAGCAGCAGCTTCCAAGGAGAGCCATATTTGCGGCCACAGACTAAAACTTGTGCCACCTTAAAAGACTAGTCAAGTTATTTTCCATGTAAGCTTTCGTGGACAACATACCAGGAATCGGGTGAGGTGGGCTGCAGGCCATGAAGATTTCATCATGAAATACTGTATATAAATGCTGAAATAGTCTTTCAGATACCCCAAGACACTGTGGGAACTCATCCAGGAAGGGTTGCCCTATAAAATAGGGGGCTGGAAACAAAACCATATGCGCGCGCACACACGCACGCACACATGCACGCACAAGGGATCATTCAATCACTCCTGATGCAGACATGCAGTGCAATTACCCGCCTTCAGAGGAGGCTACCCGTTGCATCTCTGAGGAATCAATGCTCTGGGCTTGCCTTCTTTTCCTTAATAGAACTCTCACATTGGGTGCTTCTCCAGAGTGTGGCTAATGTTTCATCTCTGGCACGACTTCAACTGTACTTCAGGAAAACTGCACTGAAACTATTGGAAGTTGGGAAGATACTGAAATGGATTTTTAAGAGTTTTCTGTTCGCCGCCTACTACAACAAAAACGATGCTGCCAATTTAAACACACCTAGCCCTTAATGCTCCTTGGAAGGGCTCATTTTTACTGGTCATATTTATATCCAGAGTCAGTCCATTCATGAGGCAGACTCAGGCAACTGCCTGATGCAGGAGATTGGCCAGGGGTGCTGCCCATCTCTGCCACCCTCTTACCTCCATTCCTCCCTTCTACCACTCCCTGGATTGGAAAGGGAAGAGATAGTCTAGCCCAGCACTCTACTGCTCTGTCCCCCGGCCTTTTCCGATACAGGGAGTGGGAGGTGCAGAGGATGGCACATCACCATGAAAGGGACGGCAACATTTGGCGCACTCTTCAGGTGCGCCAATTCAGATCTTGAGCCAGCCCTGCCTGTCATCGTCCTACGATGGAACTCAAGAAGGTGACATACGCATAGTTCCCAGCAGTCTTCCATTCAGGCACTGTCTACACTCAGGGCTGTGCTGTCTCCGCCTCAGTCTTCCCCATATGCAAAATGGGGATAATACCACTCGCTTGACTTACAAGGTTGTTGCAAGAGCTATATTAAAACAACACACGCAATGCCACTCATTGGAAAATGCTACACAAACGTGTGTATTGTTAAGATACGTGGAAGACCCAGAACAGCAGAACACTTGCCGGAGCAGCAAATTTACCCTTAACCACTGAGCCAAATCTACACACTAACAGCAAACTCAGGCGATTACATGCTGCCTGAATGCCAAGACAAGGGGGCCACCCACAGACCAGATAGCATTTTCTTCTCACTCTGGGGACTCCAAGTACACAGAAAGAGATACGCTTGCAACGTTTTGAAAAAGCCAGAAAACAGCTCCATGCAACAGCTCGATGCAGACTGAGCATGCTCTGTGTCCCTTACTCTTCCAGGAGACACAGATTGCCAAGATGTATGTTGGGTGGTGGGGGAGAGAAAACAGCAGCAGAATATTGGTGGGGAGAAAGGGAATCGACCTGCTTGAGTCCACTGTGCATTAGGGTCAGGAAGACACAACCTTCTCTAGCAGATCCTTCTTGTATATTCCGATATAAATCGATATATTCCAATTTATTGAGTACACGATTTTTATCCCATGCTTTCCCCTTATGGCAGTGAGGCGCACAGAGCAGGTGCTCAGCCAAGGCAACCATCCGAGGCCACTTCCGCTTCAAGCCTCAGCCAGAAGTCAAACTGAAATGAGTCCAGATTATCAGCCTCACCCAGGAGTTCCTGGAATTTGGTTTATAAGTCAGAAACAGGAGGTTAAAAGACTGGTGGATAATTTTCTAATACAGTGGGATAAAGCCCACTGCCACTTTAAGGCAGCGAAGCACCACTCCCTCCCCCCAAAGAGGTGTTGTTAACCCTCCCTACCCACTCAGCCAAGTCCCCCTAGGATCCCGTCCACATGCAACCTGAAAAGAACCCTAACAGGACAAACAGCTGCAGAGGGTACAAACAGCTCTGTCAACGCCGAATCCAAGTCGTGACGGTTGCAAGCAGTTTTATCAGCAGATTGGCTAGCAAATTGCTTTAGGTCGGTGGGCCACCAAGCTATCCTCCACACCCTTGCATGGATCCAGAGGCAAAATACCCCACAAAACTGCACTGCTAGGATGGCTCGCCGTTAACACAACTGTGGCAGACAAGCATACGTCCTTCGCAGTCATCACAGCCACGGACGGAGTAGTCCCCAAAATGGGTTCTAGCTAGACCAGGTTCAATCAAGTTCATTAAGAGTCTTCCTCCACCTCCTCTGGAAGGGGGGGGGGAGGGAGAAACAGAGGTAGGATGCAGTCCTCTTAGCCTTGCGACAGTCTCCCAAGCCACCTATGACAGTCTCCCAAGCCACCTATCGTCACTTTGTTGTGTGCAACAAAATCAGTTTAATTAGGGGTTTTTTTGGCAGGAGAATTTTTGGCAGGAGATCCTGTATAACCAACTCACGGTGACAAGTCCCTCCCCTTTGAAGCCATACCTCCCGCCCCCCTCAGCCTGTGGCATCAGGAGCTCAAATTACAAGGGCTGGTAACAGAGATCAGCCTTGCAGGAGGCACTGCAGACAGAGAGTTCTTACCTGGAAGTGAATAATTCATGCCATTTCTTAACTAAGGAGGGCAGGGTGATCCCGGCCAAAGCGAGTACAAAGAGCAGGAGAATGACATTAAACAAGGAAGGTCTGCTGAGGCTAATCCGTGGTTAATCAAAACTCTATTTAAAGCTGGGAGCCCTTGAAAATCTGCTGGGGGGGGCAGGGGGTTCCCAAGCAAGCGACGGGGCTGCGCACAGGCTGCTTGCGTGTAAAAGTCAAAAATTATGTGCCAGGCTAACCCTGCTGAATTGTTTCACTTAATTTTGCTCCAGATCGTCAAGGGAGAAGAGCCAAGACAAAGGTACCCAGGTTTTAATTTTAAGCACTTCTTGCACACAAAAAAACAAAAAACCACAAAACAAAACGTATTTACTTAGAAAAATGTACTGTGTAGTCTGCCTTTCTCCTTAAAAATGGTCACAAATCCATTCCCAGTGCCCTTACTTGCCATTGCTGTCCCTTGGCGCGATGCCATCACTTGGGCATATCCAAGTGGCGACATAGCACTGCGACTGGCAACACTGCGAGATTCCAGATTGGGCAGGAGCAGCCACACAACCAGTCCCGAAAGGAAGACGCAGTAACCGTTGCCGGGGAAAGCAATGGCACTAAGAAACACAGCGATGGAGGAAAGGAGGAGACTCTTGACACAATGTGCTTTTCGGGAAGTAATATGCCCAGGGCATAATGCCCTCATTGAGGATTTGGGTGGAAGCTGTTCCGCACCGCTAAGGGGGAGAGCAAGCCAGCCACATTGCTCAGCTCGGTTGCTATTTCGATTCAACGCACACACTTTCAAGGGGCAAAACGTAGCGCCCCTTGCTTGCAGAGGCCGCCGTTCAGCTGGCAACCAGGCTTCTCCTGCCATCTGCTGCCCTCCTGCTGCTCTCTGCGACCACATGTCCCCAGGCCACCTGCCTGCTCTATCATAATCCACTTAGTTGACTTGTACTTACCTGTATGGACTAATCTGGGGAGGGGGTGGGAGGGAGACCAGAGGAGTACTGCAAAGATTTCCTCCTAGAGCGGCCACATGCAACAGCAGATTTCAGGCAAGCGCGCAACAGCATTTCTTAAAATTCCTGAGAGCCAAGTAACACGTTCCCCCTGTCTCCAATGTAAAAACTTTTGCGTGCCCAAACGTCTTGAGTTCAAAACCTGGTGGCCTCTCCAGGAAGAGCTGGGGGAGACCGTGTCTGAAAGCTTGGAAAGATGCTGCTGGTCAGTGCCCAGATAATACTGAGCTCATGGGATCAAGTGTCTGATGGATCAAGGCAGCTTCCTCTGTCGGCACCAATACACTCAAAAAGGTCTTCTGCGCCTGCATCTGACCAGACCTGATTGGGCTTAAGATGGTGGGTTTCGGTGGCCCATTAGGAGAAACTTTCAAATAATAGTTCCACTTTATTTCACACAGTTCGGTGGGGGGCTGCACTTCAAGAAGGAGGGAAACAAATTGGGATGGGTTCAGAGGAGGGCAAAAAATCCTAAACTGTGAGAGTTGGAAGGGTCCTTGGAGGCCATCTAGTCCAACCCCCAAACACCACCATGCACTGAGCAGGGACTTGGACTGGATGCTCTACGCGATACCCTTCACATAGCTGTGCTCAGCCCCTTCAGCTCTGTGCTCTCATGCTCCTTCAGAGGGCTCTGTCCCCACACTTCTGGGCGATACATTCATGAAGCAGTGACTCATGCAGAGAAACAACAGGCAGCTTCCATCAAAAGGTGGGTAACTGTGCTGCAGTTGGGAGTGACTGAATGATCCGATCACCCTGATGCAGGAGCTAGAAACTTTTCCTGTCTGTCCACGCCCCCCCCCTTCCCAGAAGTCAACTGCAAGAAAGAAAGACTGGAATGACTCGCACATGCACACAACGTTGATCCAGGGCAGCCCATTCACACATGCCAGTCAGCCCTTGATGCTGCAATCAGAGCAATGGGAATCTGTGAGCAAACCGGCCCGAAACGCAAATGAAACGATTTGCTGGGAATCCATAACTGCCCGCTCCACCTCACTTTAACCAGAGTTGGAGGACATGCCACAGTTCTGTGGGAACACGAGAAAAAGTGCAACAGGTTGGCCCATCTCTACAATTCAGCATCTGGAGAATCTCAGCTTTCATTTCAAAACGAGGGGACAAGTTTCTAGTCCTCCTCACGGCTGTGGGAATGCCTGCTGAAATCCCAGAAGCCAATCAAATAGACGGGCAAGAATGATCAGGGTGGGATCCCAATGCCCTGCAACTGACCTGCGAAACTGGAATCGTGCAAAGAGACTTTTATGCAAATGGCCCTATTTGCATCTTTTATCGTGACCTAATAATTCTGAAGAAAATTGCCACAAGGAAAAGAAATGTCATGAGGTTACATGGCCACCAATTTGCATAACAGACGGGATCATTTTTCTAGGCTGCAAAAGTTTAAAAGTAAAGGGAAAACGAGAGAAGAAAGCAGGTGCAAAAGTCTTTAACCCTCTCTTGCCGTGATCTTGATGAAAATTATAGCCCCCAAGCTACTCTTAGCCCTGGGAGGACGATGTGGCAGCAGAAGGTTGCATGTTCCCTTTCCCATGTACCATAGTTCTCTGACACAGAGAAAAGTGCTTTATCTTAAGCCAGTACAATGGTCCACTTAGATCGGTACCCTCTACACTGGCAGTGATTCCCCAGGGTGTCAGGCAGAGGGAGGGGGTCTTTCCCAGGCAGACCTGGAGATGCTGCCGGGGATCTTCTGCATGCAGAGCAGGGACTGTACCACTGCGCTAGAGCAGGGACTGTACCACTGCGCTAGAGCCCCTCCCCCAAGTACAGGTCTTCCTACGAAGCTGCCATCTGAGTTAGCCAGTGAGGTGACAGGGACTGACAAAACAGCCTTCCACGGTCCAGGATTTCCCCAGTCTGACCTGGATACGAACCCGGGACCAGCTCTACGCAAGGCAGATTCTCAAGCACTGGGCCGCAGCCTCACCTCCCACACTTGCTGCGACTCAACTTCGAAAGCAAAGAGATAACTTTGTCCCAACAAGTTCGCAAAACAGTTTCCTTACAAATACTTCAGGCGCGAGCACTGGTTGTTAGTTGTCGCGGGTCAGCTCCAGGTTGCTCCTGTGCTGCTTATTTAATAGGTCAGTCATGCTCGCTCATCATGGAAAATGAGATTAAAAGGCCCGTAAGCTGCAGCGCACAGATCCACCGCATCCAGCGGGACTCCCAAACACGGCTGGTGGCAATTTCTCATCCAGCCTTCAGCTGAGTGGCATCTCCAAACCAACTTCAGTTTCACCCAGGGCAGCACTGCGGCATATCAGCAGAGATCCAGCCAGCTCTAGAACCGCCCAGCCCTGTTGGAAGCAGAGGCAGAGTGGAATTCCACAAACTGCAGGTTGCTATTGAAAAGGCCCCGACCCTTGTTGCTGCCAATTGGCCCTTACTAAGAAGCAAATTATATGAAATTCTCAGCACTAGGATAACCGAGACACAGGACCATATAGCCAGCAACTGTGGAGTGGGGGAGCAGGGAACCATCAAGAATAGCCCCAACAAGCAGAAATCACTTGTTTCAAAGAGATCGGGTATATGGGTTCAGAAGCCATGTAAAATTTATTATTGAAGAAGAAATAAAAGCTTTAAAATGCACCGAACGGTTCAAACATTCTTTAAAAGTATACAATTTAAAGGTATCAAACCAATAGGCACAAAAACTTTTAAACCCTTGCTGACGTTTCCTCCCTCCCACGGGACATTATCAAAGCGAAAGCAGCACGACTGGGCTTGTTTGTTCAAAAATATTTAATTGCATTCCTTCTCAGTGAACAATTGGCCCAGAATGACGCCTGCTTGCTTCTCCTTGGCTCTCCACATGCAAGAGGGACTAGAAGCTTACTTTTCCCAATTAGAACATAAGAAAAGCCCTGCTGGATCTGACCCAAGGGGACCCATTGAAAAGCTGTCTGTAAGTTTTAAATTACAGACAGCTTGGGCGATGGTGTTCCCAGTAGCAATGTATGGTTGCGAGAGTTGGACCATAAGGAAGGCTGAGCGCCGAAGAATAGATGATTTCGAACTGTGGTGCTGGAGAAGACTCCTGAGAGTCCCTTGGACTGCTAGGAGACCAAATCAGTCAATCCTAAATGAAATCAACCCTGACTGTTCCCTGGAAGGACAGGTACTAAGGCTGAAACTCAAATATTTTGACCACCTAATGCAAAGAGAGGACTCTCTGGAGAAGACTCTGATGCTGGGAAAGATTGAAGGCAAAAGGAGAAGGGGAAAGCAAAGGATGAGATGGTTAGACAGCATCACCGATGCAACGAACATGAACAGGAGCGAACTCAGGAAGATAGTGGAGGACAGGAAGGCCTGGCGGGATATGGTTCACGAGATCACACGAAGGGTCGGACACGACTTAACGACTGAACAACAACAACAACAACAACCAAGTTTTAAATAAAACAACCTGGGTCCTTGATGGTCTAAAAAAGGGGGTGGTATCGCTATAAGCCCTGTTGGACCGATACTCTGGGAGTTTGCCTTCCTCCTGTTTGATTTATAACATAATTTGCATTATAAACCTTTCCTCCTCCAAACTGGGAGGTGCTGCAAGCAGCTTACGAAGCACAAACCCTCAAAACACAAATTAAAGTCAAATGACAAAGCAGCAAACGAGAAAAAAAAACAGCGTTAAAAAAGGAGCAATTATATGCAGCTTACAAACCAAAAGCTGACCAGAAAATGAAGAAGAAAAAAAAGGTGATGCTTGGAAAGTGGCAGGACAGCTAAACTTACTGAGGCAGGGAGTTCCACAGTCTCTCTGCCATGAGAGAAGAGGGCCACCTCACTTGTTCCCACCAGCCATACCTCCGAAGGCAAGGTCCTCAGGGACAACTGTACAGAACAGACAGGTTCCTACAGGACTAGGAAGGCACTGGATGGCACTTCTCTTGCTGAAGGCACTTCTCTTGCTGAAGAGAAGCAGGTTTCAATCTGCTCAGGGTTTGGATGCGAGGTGGCTTGAAACTCTACAGAAGTTGCCTCGAGTTCCACCACAGAAAGACAGGCAGGATATAAATGCTGTTCAATCAAACAGATATGAAGGTGCTTTTACAAACCTCACTCAACTTTGCAATTTCAGAGAGAATAGGGCTGTCTATGGCTGTGGAACCTCCATGTACAGGAGTAGCATACCTCTGAATAGCCTGGGGACAAACAGGGGGTGAGCGACCCTCGTGCACCCTGCAGGCGAGCTTCCAGAGAAATTTGGCTGGCTGCTGTTGGAAAGACAACTGGCCCCGATGTGGTCTGACCTGGAGGGGCTCTCAAATTCTTGAGTAAGCGGGGAGACACAACAGCACCGTGGCCAGTCTCCAGGGCTCTCACTTCCTGAGGAATCTAACCTTGTGTGCTGCACCCCACACCTCCCTGGGAAGGAGCAACCAATTCAACCATTCTCTTCCCCCCCCCCCCGAAGTGGAGGGACACCTCCTCACCTCTTTGTGAAAGTCTACTCTGATGTGCAGCAGAATCATTCAATAAAGCTGAATTCTAATGAACACATGATTATTCCCCAAGATTATCACCAAGGCAAAGCATTAAAATCAAACCATTGATTTCTGAATCTTTTCCTTCTCTTGTCCCCAAAAGGTTGACTTAGATGGGGGGGGGGGGAAGGAGAGAATTGCTCACCATCCACCTTCTCACTCTGCTTTCAAGTCGGAAGGAGAAAAGTTCAAATCTCGAAAGCAGAAAAGCAACGCGCCGCCTCTGAAGGCCAGTCACGCCTCATGATCCGATCACACCAGACACAGAGACATGACAGTATTACCTGCCCCAGAGGAGGCTGCCTGGAAGGAGGTCAAACTGGAGCAGTGGCTCGCGGAGACAGTAGCAGGATTATTTGAAGATTCGGGGCTTGCACTTTAAAAATGATGCAAGTGATCGTTCATGGGATGCTAGTGCACCCCACTGCACAGTTTGGGAACGATTGCCATAACCATAGGCCACTTCCCAGTCTGTTAGCACAGAAGTAAAATTGACTGTATAAGAACATAGAAAGAGCCCTGCATGATCAAGCCAAAGGCCCATCTAGCCCAGCATCCTGTTTCCCACAGTAGCTCACCAGCTGCCTCTGTCATAATTGGTATTCCAAGACAGACTGCCCCAGAACATGGAGGCTTCACACAGACATCAGGACTTATAGCCGTTGATTGACCTCTGGTCCTCCACGAATTTGCCCAAACGCCTTGAGAATCCATCCAAGGTATGGGCCATCACTACATCTTGTGGCAATGAATTCCACAGACCAAGGATACTCTGTGTGAAGGAGTCCTTCCTTTGTCCTAACTCTCCCGCCAATCAGTTTCACTGGGTGACCCAGCCCGATTCTCGTCTTAGAGAGAGCGAGAAAAACTCTGTCCACCCTTGTTGTTGTTGTTGTTGTTCAGTCGTTAAGTCGTGTCCGACCCTTCGTGATCCCATGAACCATATCCCGCCAGGCCTTCCTGTCCTCCACTATCTTCCTGAGTTCGCTCATTTTCATGTTTGTTGCATCGGTGATGCTGTCTAACCATCTCATCCTTGGCCTTCCCCTTCTCCTTTTGCCTTCAATCTTTCCCAGCATCAGAGTCTTCTCCAGAGAGTCCTCTCTTCGCATTAGGTGGCCAAAATATTTGAGTTTCAGCCTTAGTACCTGTCCTTCCAGGGAACAGTCAGGCTTGATTTCATTTAGAATTGACTGATTTGATCTCCTAGCAGTCCAAGGGACTCTCAGGAGTCTTCTCCAGCACCACAGTTCAAAAGCATCTATTCTTCGGCGCTCAGCCTTCCTTATGGTCCAACTCTCGCAACCATACATTGCTACTGGGAACACCATCGCCCTGACTATACGAACTTTTGTTGGCATGGTGATATCTCTGCTTTTTATTATGCTGTCTAAGTTTGCCATAGCTTTCCTTCCAAGGAGTAAGCGTCTTTTAATTTCATGGCTGCTGTCTCCGTCTGCAGTGATCTTGGAACCCAGAAAAGTAAAATCTGTTACTGCTTCCATTTCTGCTCCTTCTATTTGCCAGGAATTGATGGGACCCGATGCCATGATCTTAGTTTTATTAATGTTGAGTCTGTCCACCCTACGCCTCATTTTATAAATCTCAATCACATCCTCTCTTAATCACTCCCCCTCCAAAGCTAAAAGACTATAAATGTGTGTGTGGGGGGGGGGGTTTCCTTGCAAGGCCCCTGATCATTATGCTTGCTCTCTTTTACATCCTTTCCAGTTTCACGTTCTTTTCGAAATGCAATGCCCAAAACCGTACAAGACAATTCGAGGGCAGCCATACCACGTCATGTGTAGTTCTGGCCAATATGGCCCCAGATCCACCCTTCTGCACCAAAATGCACCCCCCAAAAAAATACTCTGAAGCCACCCACAGCTCCCCACTCTTCCCAAACGTGAAAAGGGAGTCAGTCATGCTGCCACTCATCAGAGCAAGCCGGCCTCCCTGAGTGGCTTAGTCCATTTACATAATCTGCCGCTGAAACAAAGACAGCCGTGTTATCGCCCCTCTCCAAAAGCCCCGTGTGCAAATCCTCAGCGGTTCCGCGTCTCCCAGCGAGCAATATTTCCATCAAGATTTAAAACTTGCTTTGTTGGCGGAGAGTTACAAAGGAAAAGCATTTGACTTCCCGCCATGATAAAACTGTCACACCAGGAGAAAGGCTGGCCGGGAAGGGGGGGGGGCTGGATTGTGAACAAACAGAAACAAATGTTCACACTGGTTCAAACAGGTGGGGCATCTCTCTGGTCTCGGTGACTGAATCAGGCCTCCTTGCCGGCAAGATGCACCACACAGGCAACAAAGGAACTTGGCCTGGGTTGCAATCCCTCAGTGCCTGAAATCCTGGAGAGCCAGTCAGAGTCCAGAAATCCCGGAGAGCCCCTGCCAGTCAGAGTCCAGTAATATTTAGCCTGATGGACCAAGGGTCCAATTCTGAGAAGACAATTCCCACGGAGAAAGTGGCATCCAAAAACCCACCAGGAGCCCCACAGCACACCAGACACCCACACGTTCACTGCAACATTCACTTCCATGGTGCAGAAGTGCAGAAAGGGAGAGCCTAACGTGGCAGATTCTCACATACAATCTCTCTCTCTCTCTCTCTCTCTCACACACACACACACAGGTATGGAGGAAAACAAAGCTTCAACAACGGATACAAAAAGACAAGAGACGCAAGGAGACCCACCACATTTCCACCAAAGCTACGACAGAGCCACCCATTCCCCAAAGCAGCACCTGGTAGCTCTCAATCTGTCTTGCTACGCTGGTTTAAGGCAGCTGGTTTACGCAGGAGCCAGGATGGTGTAGTGGTTTGGGAGTCAGACTTAGACCTGGAAGATCCAGGTTCAAATCCCCGCTCAGCCACGAAGCTTCCTGGGTGACCTTGGGCCAGTCACTATCTCTCAGCCCCACCTACCTCACAGGGTTGTTGTGAGGACAAAAAGGAGGGGGAGGAAATATGTACACCACTCAGAGCTCCTTGGAGGAAGGGCGGTATAAAAATGTGAAAAATAAATAAATGAATAAGTCTGAGAGAGGAACTTTACGGGAACCCAGCTGGACGACACCAAGGTGGGTTCAACGAGTCCAGTATACTGCTGCCCATCAGATCTCTCTCCGAAGCCCAAAATCAGGAGATGGAAGCAAATATCCTTCTCTCACAGTCACCCCCCAAGCAATGGTGTTCAGTGGTAGAGTGCTTCTGAACCAGGGGGTTCTGCATAGTCATCATGACCAACAGCTGCTCAGTACTGGGGTGGGTTACTGAAGGCCGGAACCATTAACGGCACCCCCTGCCTGCTCCCTGATGTTACGTTGAGGGTTTCTGCTCCCACCAGTCGGTAAGGGGTCAGCCAAGCCAGGTGGTCTCTCGGATGGGCCAACCCCGAAACTAAGAGACCCCACATATCTGTCTAACCCCCTTTTAAAGTAATCAAGCCCTGATGCCACTTGCCAGGCGGTGGCACAGCCTTCCACAGGCCCCACTTGCCTACCCGAGCAGCCGATGTTGTGGGAGCACAGCAGGAGGCACGGAAAAGGAGAACGAGAAAGATGGTCATCATTTTCAGTTCAACCTAAGATCGAGCTTGGCTCTTGCAACCAATTTAGATAACAGACAACGCGACAGTCTTTTTTCCCTAACTTAAAAGCAAGTGGAAAAATGGAAGGGAGAGGGTCTGCTTAATTCTTTCCATTCCCTCCATCTTTCCCCTTTGAGAGATCCATATCTTCTCCCAGGAGTAAGAGAGGAACTATTGAGAGGGGGAAGGATGCAAGCAGAAAAATGGCAGAGAAGATTAAACAGCTGCCTGCATGCCTGCCCCCCCCCTTCTAGCTCAGTTTCTAGCCTCAGTTTTACAAAAGATCGAACTCAATAGATGACTGAGCATCTGAGCATCATCACCTCATCTCACCTCTAGCAGCCTGCTGAAGGACCAGCCATCTCCCCAGGGAGCTCTCCGAGGTGCTGCAGACAGAGCCCACCCTCAACCTTTGGCCCCTGATCATCAACCAAACAATTTCAAACAACAGTATGTGGTGATCAGGTGGGGAGCGAGGACAGCTCCTTAAGCCCCTGCTTTGATTGCAGAAGGCCCCAAGTTCAACCTTTGGCAGCCTCTGCAGATAGAGTTGGGGGTGGTGGTGGTGGGAATAATCCAAAACCTTGGGAAGATGCTGCCAGCCAGTCGGTGTCTGGACAATACTAAGAGAGGCAAACCAGGAGTCTGACTCAGTGGAAGGCAGCTTCCTATACCAAAAGCATGGAAGTGTTTAGATGCCTGCTTTTAGACAACTCCCCCCCCCCAAGTCCCCAAATCATGTTTTATTTGCAAACAAACATGACTGCCTTTGCAGTCACCCCCACCGAGAACTCACAGAGCTAGAGGGAGGGGTGCAAGTTCCAGGCACACCCACACACACTCATGGGCTGCCACACCAGGGCAGGTTAAGGCCTTTGTAACACAGTCAACGAGCCAGGAGAACCCCAGCCAACTCATGTGCCACCATCAAGCCGTGCCATGCCGCCACTCTCTCTTACCTGGGGCAGTGCCCGATGAGGAGACGTAGAGAAGGGAAGTCGCCTTTGGCTGCTGCGTAGTGAACAGGCAAGGCGCCCGTGTCGGTGGCCACCAATGGGTCGCTGCCCCCGAAGCGCAGGAGCCAGTCGATCACCTCGTGGTGGCCAAAGCGGGCGGCCAGATGCAGGATGGTGGCACCAGAGTTATCCGTGTCCTGCGGGGGACAAAACACAGCCACGTCACTGGCGTCTCTCGGAGCAGGACTCAGAGAGAGGCGCTTGTCCCAAACTTCACTTTGGAGCAAGACACTGGAAACGATTCCCTGACAGACCATTTTTGGACACTGGAGCCTGGAGCCTGAAACATCCACAAATGGTCACTGACAAAATTAAGGAAGACATCAGTCTTGCAAATAGTCCCAGATCCCCTCCAGGCAGAGAAGCCTGCAAAAGGCACATTCGTATGCATGTCTAAAAAGGTAAAGGTATCCCCTGACAATTAAGTCCAGTCGTGTCCGACTCTAGGACTTACTCCCAGGGGAGCGCGCCTAGGCCTGCAACCTTAATTTGTCTATGGTGCGACCACCAACAATTGATGTAAGACTGGGTGAACAGAGCAACCAGTCCAGGGCCAGCCCAAGATCTTCCTTACCAAATTCTGCCCCCATACCCAGTGGTGTGCCAGGCATAGTGCTGACCATTTCTCCTCCCACTCCCAGGATTGGAAAAGTGGAACAGAGCAGAAGAGGATGTGTGGAGGGAAGGAAAGGAGAGTGGTGGGCTACCCTGTTGCCACCCCGTACCCCTAAAACCAGGAGGTTGCATACTGTCGTCATGGCTTGTAACCCGCAATGGACTTGCAATAAATCTGTGCACTCCCCTTTTAAAGGCATCTAGGCCAGGTGTCATCACAACATCCTGTGGCAAGGAGTTGCACAGATTAATTATGTGCTGGTTGGGCATGCTTTCAGAACTGAGCCTTCAATGTAGCGAGGAAGGGAAAGATAAACGCTCACTGGACTGGAGATAAATGCTCTAGTCCACTGACAGCTTTATGACTTTTTTTTCTCTAAACAGAAAAAAAATTGCAATGGGGTGGGTGGTACAATTGTCAACACACACAGATGGAATTTATGGCTTGTTTGTTTTCCTCCAGTATGGACAGAAGTTGACCCCAAGGGGGAGCAACAGCCCCAATCAAGTCCACATCAAAAGAAAGAGGATATCTGGCCTTGCCTTGTACAGCCATCAGATGTTCAAGAGGAGGGTTTGTAGCTCAGTGTCAGGACCCCTGATCTGCATGCAGAAGGTCCAGGTTCGATCCCTGGCGGCATGTACAGACAGCGCAGGGAAAGCCCCTTCCCTGCATGAAACGTGGGAGAGATGCTGCCAGTCAGAGTCCAGACATACTGAGCCAGACATACTGAGCTAGATGCTGCCAGTCAGGGTCCACTCCAGACATACTGGGCCCAGAGGCTGCTACACTGAGTCAGCTTCATATGAACCTGACACACTGAGTCAGCTTCATTTAGGGGTTCTACCTGGCCCACGAGCATCTCCTCTAAGAACTCCCCAACTGCATCCTGGCACTTATTTTGCCACGATTGCACTGCCTGCAGCCACAAGTAACAAGTCAATGAAACAATTAGAGGCTCCAAGTCAGTCACCCACAGAGGAGGCTCCTCGATTCACTGCTCTGGCCAGGCTGCTCTTCAAACCAGCCTCTGCTGAAAGTGGGCAATTCTCCCTCTACCCAATGCAGCAGATGCAACTGCCTCCGAGATGCCAACAAGAGATGAAGGAAGACCCTCCCCCCATTTCTCCTCTGCAACTGGCATCCAGAGGCAGACTTCTGCTGAACGTGGAGGTTCAACAGGCCCCTCTCCTTCTGTGAACTGGTTCAATCACTTTTTAAAGCCATCACCACATTTTGTGGCAGTGAGTTCCACAGACTGATGCATTGAATGAAAGAACTCCCTCCTTTTTTCCCCCATCCTAAATCTCCCATGGGTCAGTTTCATTGGGTGAACCAGCCTGGTTCCAGTCTTGTGAGAGGGGGGGGGGACTTCTCTCCCTCTCCATACCAGGCATCAATTTATAGGCCTCAGCCATTACTCCCAGTCCCTTCATCAGCTGCTTTCCAAGCTAAACGGCCCCCCAACACTGTAGTCTTTCCTTATAAGGAAGATGCTTTTGAGCTCTTGGATCACCTGTGTCGCCCCCTTTTGCAAAATTGTCCCCATAACATTAGAAAAGCCTCCCTGTACTGACTGAAGTCAAGTTTTCCCATCTAGTTCACCACACAGTTTCCCACAATGGTCTCAACCGGCTTCTCTGGGAACCAGCTGGCTCCCTGACTAGCATCGATTTGAAGAACATGTCGCTGCATCCTGTTATTCAAGCACTGAGGATTGGTGGAAACGAATTCTGCACGCACTCAGAGGCACGCTTGTCTTGACCCAGATTACCACGTTCCCAGCTACTACACTTTCCTCAAGAAAGCAGCATACCCGGGGCTGCCTCCAGTCGAGCCCGCTGATGTTTGGGCACCACAAACAGCTTTGTGCTTTTCTTGCCACTTGCCAGCCGCTAAGCCAAGCGGGCAGGCGAGGAGGCAGAAGCGGCTGAAGGACGCAACAGGTCCCGGGCCGAGAGAAGCCCCTCCTCGGGTCGTGCCGCCGTGCGCCCAGGGCGCAAAGCTCTCCAAAGCGCGCAGCCATCGCCCCCCCCCTCGACGGACGGACGGACGGACGGACGGACAGGGCTTACCTGGACGCGGCAGCCTCCCTGAACCAGCAGCCACTGGAGGCAGGCCAGGTTTCCGGTGGCGGCGGCGTCGTGGCCCGGCGTGGCCCCGTTGCGAGCCCGCCCGTTGCCGGCCAGCGCCGCCTCCTCTACCAAGTAGCGCAGGCAGTTCAGTTTACCGGCGCGGGCGGCGTGGTGAGCCGGCGAGGCGCCCAGAGGGTCCCTCAGCGCCACCGGCCGCAGCTGCCCGTCCGCCTGCAGCGACTTGAGCGAGTCCACGTCCCCCTGGCGGGCGGCCTGCAACGCCCGCTCCAAGGCCATGGCCGCCCCCCTCCTCTCCTCCGACGGCAGCTCTGTCTTCACCGGCTCCGGAGAGCCATGAGAGGTGCACCCTCCGGGCTCCTGACCGCCACTTCTGCTCCGGATCTCGGACGGGGCGTCCGCGCTGCGGTGTCTCAGACTGGGGGTGGTGGGGGTGGGTGGTGTCCTGCTCCCTTTCCTCCTACTCCGTCTAACTCCGCCTCTCCCGCAGCAGCCAGAACACCGCGACCCTGCCAAGCCCGTTGCGCATCAGCATCACGACCCCTCTTCGACGGCTTGACTCCCCCGGCGCCTCCCAAGGCCGGCTCCCTTTTCTGGCTGCGCAGCCTGCCCTGCCAAGCTCCGGGCGACAGAAGCTTGACCAGGGCTGAGCTCCGGGCCGCCGGCTCCAGCTCCGCCCTTCTCCCACGGCCAGAACTTCGGCTCCGCCCTAAGCCTGGTAGCTCCTCCCCTGTGAGGCTCTGGACATAAGGCAAGCAAGGGGGTCGTTGCGCCTTGAAAAGAGAGCGGAGGAGCGGCGGAGGTTGGAGGCAGATGTCTTTGGCAAAGACTCTTTGCAAACCCCCCCCCCCCACGACTCGAAGCTTCCGTGGTCATCCGTGCCGGAGGCTCAGCTCCGAAATGGACGCATAACTTCTGAGCATGAGCAAAGTGCCATTCTTAAATCTAAGGAGGCAGTGGAGGCGGATGGGTGGTAGGTGGACTGCCACTCTGTTCCCTGAGGCATCGGCCTCAGTCAGCCTCATAGATGGGTCGATCCTGCCTTCATCAATACACACAAGCTCTGTTCACAAGGGGGAATACCAGCTTCATTGGGAGGAGGGGTTGCAGACGCCAGTCCTCCCTGACCTCCACATCTCTGGTGGCACTTTTGTTCAGCGCCTATTTGTGAAAAAGAGGAAAGCAAGTTGTTTGAGTGGGCCCCCCCCCTGTATAATATTTGAATCACTGCAGATGCATGCAAGCCCCCTTCGTGTTATTCCTCTCCTCCTTGCCTTCAATTCAGTCCCACCTTCTTTCATTGGCTGCAAATCAGACACAAAGCTTTGGATTTGAATGCCTGACTTTCTGCCTCTTCTTTCACGCTCCTGTTCCGCCTCTCTTCTGTCTCAAGAATAGAAGATCTTCCAGAAGGGAAGCCCTTGTGATAAGGAGGGGATTTATCACTTGTGCAAATATTTTCACTTGTGCAAATATTTATCACTTGTGCAAATATTTTCACAGTCAAGGAACAGACTTTCCTTGACTGTTCCATGGGAAAACTATACACCAGTGTCTGCATTGAGGACTTTTCGGGGGGGGGGGGGGGGAATGTATCTTCTGTGATTTCTCACCAGTTGGGATGACAACAGAGGAGGTCAGACACTCCAGGTCAGACTTTTGACCTTGACTCACCAGAACATCTGCATACAATTACCGCACGTTTTTGGAATCCCCCAATAAGTCAATACACATCCGGACAGCCTAACATTCAGGGTGATGGTGGTGGTTTTATTTTAGACATTTTCTGTTCCATTTTTCACAAAACAACACAGTCCGTCTTGTACGGGATGGGCTGCAGTATACAAGAGAGGATCTCAATGAGCAAATAAATGTCAAGGAAAGAAATCAGAAATAATCAGAACTGTGCAAACCTAGACATGTCTACGCAGAAGTCTGTCTGAGCTCATTACTGTTAAAGGGACTGCAGGTAGTACCATAGCCGTCAGGACAATTGCAGCTTTTGAGAAGGGATTTGAAGGAAGGAAGAGAGGAAGGATCACACACATGTTCTGGGATGGCCTCAAGCAGGGATGGCCAATCTGAGAGCAGCTCTCAGATCAATTGCTCAGATAAAAGGACCAGTGAGCAGATGTAACCCTCCTGGTCCCTTAAGTCACCTGACCCTTGCTGAGCTGGTAGCTGCAATACCACCTCTGGCCACCTGCAGTGGTGGTGCTGAAGAGCAACTTTGACGCTCTAGCCCAAGGGTGGGGAACCGGCGGCCGGTGGGCCGGATTCGACCCCCGGAGCGATCCGGTCCGGCCCATGCGAGCCTGGACCCAATTCCATCCGGTCCGGCCCGCGCGGGCTCAGACCGGAGGCTCACCTCACCCGACTCCTTTTCAAACCCTCCCGGCTGTTATAGACATGCACAGAAACAGCCGGGTTGAGAAGGAGTCGCGCCATCTCCCAGAGGGAGGGAGAGCGGTGGGTGGGAGGTAAATTCGCGGGAGGGGGGTAAATTTGCGGGGGGGGGGAATCAACAAGTTTTCCCTATGGGAAAATGGCCCCCCACCGCAAATAGGTTCCCCACCCCTGCTCTAGCCTACCATTCTCCTCTCCTCCACATTTCCTTTTCTGCTCTGTCATCATCCATTTCCATCCTCCATCATGTCATTGTTGGGATATTAGCAGCGTTTGTCTGCTAGGACCTTGGAGGGCAGTGGGTGTGTTCCGGTCACCTGCAAGGACCTTCACCTGGCCCTTCCTCTTTGCCCTGGAAGGGGCGTGACCCTGACCTTTGTCCCAACTTCCTCTCCTTCTCACATATGCTTGCTTCTCTTCGCATCTGAATCTACAAGTGGAAGGTTGTGCTTTTCTGGGCTCCTAGCCTGGAAGCCATTTTCCCACCATGAGTGTGCCAGCTTTAGGGGCATACTGTCCGCTTTATGTATAAGGTAAAGGTATCCCCTGACAATTAAGTCCAGTCGTGTCCGACTCTAGGGTGTGGTGCTCATCTCTATTTCAAAGCCGAAGAGCCAGCGTTGTCCGAAGACACCTCCGTGGTCATGTGGCCGGCATGACTCTCCTTGCCGCAGCGCGTAGCGTGCAGCTGGAACACGGAGCACTGTTTACCTTCCCGCAAGCGGTACCTATTTATCTACTCGCATTGACATGCTTTGGAACTGCTAGGTTGGCAGGAACTGGCCAAGCAACGAGCGCTCACCCCGTCGCGGGAATCGAACTGCCGACCTTTCGATCGACAGCTTATGGTTCAGCGGTTTAACCTGCTGCGCCACCCACTGGCCGCTTTATGTATAGTGTACCTCTAGTCATAACTAGATGAATGTAACTTATGAAACTGAACTGTAAGTAAACTACTTTTCTTCTTTTTACTATACAAGCCTCAGACTCCGTGTCTCATTTCATTGCTAATGATAGCTAGCTAGCCTGTGTGCTGGGATAACTCTACTGGTTAAATAAGAATAAGGTCTTCTTCCGTTGCATACTCTGCTTACTTGAACCCCCTAAGGTTTATGATATAACCCCAACAGTCATTTCATCAGAGCTGAAAGTGCCTTGAGGTTCCAGGACCTCAAGGAAGAAAAGGTGGAGTCATTTGAGGGAGCAGGTGGAGCTGAAGCAGTGGAGTTCATCGGCAGGAGTGTAGCAAGATATGAGAGGTCAGCTGGGGCAAGTCCATGAAGGGCTGCAGTAACCAGGAACTAGTGAAGACAAACAGACCAGTCTTTGGTATCACCAGTCAAAGATTTGGACTGGCCTTGATTGTCAACCCAGATTTGAGCTTGCTACCAGTGCCCCCAGGGCCAGCCCATCCATGAGGCCAGTTGAAGCCATCGCCTCAGGCAGCAGATTGGTGGTGGGTGCTCATCTCCGTCAGCCTACTTGCCTCCACTGCTCCTCCTCTTCTTCCCACTTCTTAGATTGGAAAAGGGAGAGGGGGACAGAGAGGTAGAGGAAATGTGGAGGGGAGGGGAGGGCTGAGTTGGGTCAGTGGAGTGCCCCCCAGGGTCTGCTCTTTGATATCATGTTGAACTTCAAAGGTGCTGGAAGCACCTTCAAAGTCCAGCGTGATGGTGGATGAAAGCCGCCCTCCCTCCTCTCCTGCTGAGGAAAAAATGGTGCATTGTGTTTGTTTTCAGAGGGTATTTTCCATGTGTCTTCTCTCTGACTCCCATAAAGATAAACTATGGAACCTGTGAGGTTTGGCATATGACACCTCCTATCTGATCGCTACGCCTTGATCCTGTTGCCGTGCCACTTATCTACTCCCTCCCTCACACATATGTATGTGTGGTTCCAATGCTGTTCCCAGCATGCTCCTTGGCCGGGCTGATGTTGGGGGTCTTATTGAGCACAACTTGGTAGTAGGATGTAGCAGCCGCGATGATCTCCGCCAGGTTGCCTGCCACAGCTATCCACAGGGAATAGCCATATTCAAAGCTTGGGAATCCAGGGATTCTCAGGGAGACCTAGGAGAGAAGCGAGGGAGAGAGCTTCAGAAAGGAGATGGCATGGAGGGGAATTCTAGGGCTGCGACTGGCCAGGGTAGAGGCCAGCCGGTGGTCAAGCTGGGAAGCCTCAAGCAGGGATGGCCAATCTGAGAGCAGCTCTCAGATCAATTGCTCAGATAAAAGGACCGGTGAGCAGATGGAACCCTCCTGGTCCTTTAAGTCACCTGACCCTTGCTGAGCTGGTAGCTGCAATACCACCTCTGGCCACCTGCAGTGGTGGTGCTGAAGAGCAACTTTGATGCTCTAGCCTACCATTCTCCTCTCCTCCACATTTCCTTTTCTGCTCTGTCATCATCCATTTCCATCCTCCATCATGTCATTTCATCAGAGCTGAAAGCACCTTGAGGTTCCAGGACCTGGGTGGAGGGATCCGATGCCCCATACTGTTGGCCTCAGCTTGCGTTTTTGCAAATCAAGGAAATCTTATGATATCTTCAGTGCTTTCTCCTCCAAATGACAGGCAGAATAGCACTACTTTGACACTTCTCACTGCTCAGGATAGTTGGCAACCATCTGTAATGTTGACCCTGAGCGTATGAGCTTAAGAACCAGGGAGACTGTACTGTGAGGTGCAGGTGTTATGAGACCTGGCTGCTGGGTGGTGGTGGTTGTGGAACAGAAGATGGTTCTGCCCTCCTGAACCACTGCTGGGAGAATAAAAAAGTCCCCGAGAACAGAAAAATTGGCCACCTGAGGTTCTGGCCCCAAGGTTTGACACTGCACTTTCCATGAGCCAAACCTTGCTTGCTACACACCTGTAATTGTCTCCCTTTCTTCTCAACACCACTGATCTCTGTCTAAACCCTGCATCTCTTCTGTCCTCTCTCCAACAGATCATTGCTGCCCTCCCTAAAGTACAGCTATTCTAGCAAGGTCTGCTTCAAGGGGAGGAATGGGACAACCAGTTCCAGGACGAATCCAGCCCCTGATCCCACTTCCAGCTCCCAGCTCAGCTCTGGTCCAAGGAAGAGCTTTTCAATTCATCTTTGATGTGTTGCGTGACGCAAGGATAGTGGGTCTGCAATGATTCTGGGGCAGCAGCCTCTTGCCCCCCCCCCCCAAGGTCTTGGAGGGGAATTCCCAAAGAGGGCTGGCTAGAAGGGCAAGCGGCAGTAGCAAGTGGGGAGAGTACCTCATACTTGTGCCGGAAGAACACATACACGCAGTATCGGATTACTCCAACGCAAGACAAAAGGCCTAAAATGAAAGGAAGAAATCTGTGAGTTCCTCCACTAATAAAGTGAATGTTTCCTCCTTCAGCCAGGTGAGGCTCTGACTCAGTCATTGCCAAGCCACACTGGTGTACATAAAGAATATATTACAGAATCAAAGTGTCTCCTGCAGAAAAGAGCGACCAGAATGATTCGTGGGCTGGAGCACCTCCCTTACGAGGAAAGGCTACAGCGTCTGGGGCTTTTCAGCCTAGAAAAAAGGCGCCTGAGGGGGGACATGATTGAGACTTATAAAATTATGCATGGGATGGAGAGAGTGGATAGAGGGAAATTTTTCTCCCTCTCGCACAACACCAGAACCAGGGGACATGCACTAAAATTGAGTGGAGGGAGAGTTAGAACAGACAAAAGAAAATATTTCTTTACCCAGTGTGTAATTCATCTGTGGAACTCCTTGCCACAGGATGTGGTGATGGCATCTGGCCTAGATGCCTTTAAAAGGAGTTTGGACAGATTCATGGAGGAAAAGACCATCACAGGTTACAAGCCATAAGCAACCTCCTGGTTTTAGAAGTGGGTTTTCTCTGTGCCAGGTGCAAGGGAGTGGCGACTGGACACAGGTATCTTGTTGTCTTGTGTGCTCCCTGAGGCATCTGGTGGGGCCACTGTGTGACACAGGAAGCTGGACTAGATGGGCTTTTGGCCTGATCCAGCAGGGCTCTTCTTATGTTCTTATGTTCCTGAGCCCAGAGCACCAACCGACAGGAGGAGGCTGTCTGGTGTATCTCTGCATGAGTCACTGCTCAGCAGTGGTCTCTTTCAAATCAGCCTCCTCTGGGCCAATCATGCTTTCATTGGGTGTGATTATTTTGGATTTCATGTGATCATTGGGTGTGATTACAATCATAGAACCATAGAGTTGGAAGGTACCCCCCAAGGTCATCTAGTCCAGGGGTTCTTAACCTGTGGTACGCGTAGTGCCCCTAGGGGTACGCGGACCATGTGCTAGGGGTATGCCAAGCCCTGGCCCTTATCTTTCCCAGCTGCAGCTAATTAAGTCTTAATTAGCTGTAAATTAACATTTACTTATTTTTGGAGCACATTTACTTGTATTTTGGAGCTCTTGTATTACTTGTATTTCGGAGATTTCCCCTTCCTGTAGCAGGAAATCCTCCTAGAAGAGCATCTCTATTCTCTAGCAGGTGCCTGTCAAGCCTCTGCTTGAAGATCTCCAGTGAGGGAGAATCCACCACCTCCCTCAGCAATCTGTTCCACTGCTTACCGGCAAGAATTTCTTCCTGATGTCCAACTGGAATCTCCTCTCTTGCAGTTTGTACCCATTTGATCTGTTCTACTCTCAGGGACAGTTGAGAACAAATTTGTCCCTTCTTCCATGCAACAGCCCTTCAGGTATTTGAAGAGCGCCATCATATCCCCTCTCAGCCTTCTCTTTTCCAGGCTAAACATACCAAGTTCCATCAACCTTTGCTCGTAGGGCTTGTTCTCCAGCCCTCTGATCATCCTCGTCACTCTTCCCTGAACCTACTCCAGTTTGGCTGCTTCTTTCCCAAAGTGAGGTGCCCAGAATTGGACACAGTACTCCAGGTGAAGTCTGACCAACGTGGAGTAAAACGGAACCACTACTTCTCAAAGCTACGGTTCTACTAATGCAGGCTAGCATTGCATTAGCCTTCTTTGCAGCCGCAGCACACTGCTGACTCATGTTCGTCTTGTGATCCACTGCAACTCTAAGATCCCTCTCACAAGCTGTGCTACCAAGCCAGGCATCTCCCATTCGATACCTGGGTCTTTGCCTAAGTTTTGCTTAGATCATTCATTTGTTCTTCATGTTTTGCAGAAGTAGCTACCCACACTGGAGTTTCCCTGTTGCCTCCCTGCTTGAGTTGCTGATTTGGGCTCGTCTCCTTCCAATCAGGAAGCAGAATCACAAAGGTGTCTGTTTTTTAACCTCTTGCTTTTGGAGCCAAAGGGAAGGTGGAGGACATACCTGCAAAGAGGAAGAACCCCACAGAGAGGTAGAGGCAGCGCTGCTTGGTGGCCGACTCCTGGCAGCAGCGGAAGTACCTGCACCCCGTGAGGAGGCAGAAAAAGGCTCCCACACTGGTGATGGCAGCTGAGATGAGTGAGGCTCTCGTGACAATAATGGCAGCTAGAGAAGGACAGATGGGCCGAGTGGTGAGAGACCAGCAGGGGACAGTCTGTATTTGCAGGGCAGGGATCTATTGGGGCTAACTAGGAAACTATTGGAAGACTAAGGGGGATGATTGACCCAGTATCCTGTCTTCAGCAGTGGCTACAGGTGTCACAGCAAATTCAGAGCAATTCTTGGTTGGACTGTTCTCCTTTCAGTCACTCCCTGTTCCCAATGGCCAATACTCAAGGGCTGTGCCTCTTTGAATCAGACCAAAGGCCTGTCTAAGCCTAGCATCTTGTCTCCAGCACCACCCAGCTAGTCCCTCATAAACAAGGTGTGAACATTTTAGCTATCTGAAAGTCAAAGGTAGACTGCCCTGGATGTGGAGGCTCCACTCCTTGCTATATTTGTCTAACTTTTTTTTAAAGCCATCTAAAGCTATTTTTAAAGCTCATGGCCATCATCACATTTGGGGCTAACTAATTTCTTAATTCTGCATTGCATGAAGACATGCCTTGTCTTCTGTCTCCTGAACCTCGTCCAGATGATTTTTACAGAAGGGTGTCAACATTCTAGTATTCTGAAAGGGAATGCTATCCAGTCCCCTCCACACTGCAACAGAAGGGCTGGAGCACCTCCCTTATGAGGAAAGGCTACAGCATTTGGGGCTTTTCAGTCTAGAAAAAAGGCACCTGAGGGGAGACATGATTGAGACTTATAAAATTATGCATGGGATGGAGAGTGGATAGAGGGAAATTCTTCTCCCTCTCGCACAACACCAGAACCAGGGGACATGCACTAAAATTGAGTGGAGGGAGAGTTAGAACAGACAAAAGAAAATATTTCTTTACCCAGCGTGTAATTCATCTGTGGAACTCCTTGCCACAGGATGTGGTGATGGCACCTGGCCTAGATGCCTTTAAAAGGGGTTTGGACAGATTCATGGAGGAAAAGACCATCACAGGTTACAAGCCATAAGCAACCTCCTGGTTTTAGAAGTGGGTTTTCTCTGTGCCAGGTGCAAGGGAGGGACAATGGGAAACAGGTTATCTTGTTGTCTTGTGCTCCCTGAGGCATCTGGTGGGGCCACTGTGTGATACAGGAAGCTGGACTGGATGGGCCTTTGGCCTGATCCAGCAGGGCTCTTCTTATGTTCTTATGTTCTTATAAGGATATACCACCTTCCCTACCTGGCTAAACATCGCATGTGTGTCATGAACATTGGTTTAGCACTTTTTGTTAAAACAATAACAGAACAAGATGCCAAAGGTTCTATGGGGCTTCACAAGTGGTGGTGAGTTCCACAGACAGTAACATCACTGACTAGTGGTAAGTAACTGTACTTCTTGCCTTCTTGTGGTGCAATGTGATGGAACAAGAGACAGAGGACAGAGAGAGAGAGAGAGAGAGAGAGAGAGAGAGAGAGAGAGAGAGAGAGAGCGCCAGGAGTCTTGTTTTCCTGAAAAGTATGCACTGCAAATAGGGAGAAGGAATCAATTTCCAGAGCAACCACAAAGGCAGCTTTTATCTCCTGGGGCTCTAGCAATAGTGGAAAGTTGTGAACCAAGAAGAGGAAGTGATAGGAAGGTTTCATTTTACCAGCCAACTGCATGCTGTGGTCGGAAGCAAGTGGCAATGACACCACAAGGAACACAGTCCAACTCTGTGTTCATGAAGACTTGGGCTCCTCCCCCTGGCAGGTCTTAGTACTGTATGTCTGCTTTTTACCCCCACCCCCACCTGCAGCTGGAGGGGCGGGCAAACATGGGGCTTACCAGGGTGTGGATTCAGGTACGAGCTGAAGACGTCACAGGTCCAGATCTTGACAAATTTGTCCCAAACACACTCACCCCACAGGCCCCTGCAGCGCATGCTGAGAACCACGGAGCCTTTGCTGTTTACCTGGAAGAGGAAGGAAGGAGGAAGCCTCAGAGTCACAAGCTCCTCCTGATTGAAAGAGCATGGAAACCTTATTAAAACAGGATGGAAGGTGAAATTAGATTAGATGAGACGAGCAGCGGCTGTGGCCAGGGGGCCATCTCTATATGATGAGGGGCATACCTCTCCCATGAGGGGCATACCTCTCCCATGATGTGGGGCATACCTCTCCCATGCAGAAAGGGACCATCACTAAATTCACAGTGGCCCACAACACAGGTTCCCCAAGGCAGAACAAGTTTGCTGTACATCAGAAATTTTGTCAAGGAGCCACGCGAAAATGGCCGGTTGTCCCCCAGCACCGTCTTCACCCTGTGAGTGAACAATGTCCCACCCTGGAAGAAATGAGATTCCCTTCAGTATCAGTGCCAAGCTGAAGCTGCCGGACGCCTTGTGCCCCCCCCTCCCCAGCTTAGTGGGAAATGGTGGAGGGGGCAGTGTCTCCTTCCACCCTCCCCAGCAGTGACTGGGGGAAATCCGTGGGGCTGACAGATTTCTGTGGGGCTGACACAAGGGGTTCAGGTGACCAGTGCCCAATTTGGCCAACTCCTGGCACCACCCCACTAAGCACAATGGACATCAGTTACGCCTGGGCCCAATTCTGAACTCATAGCAGCTCAAGGGACAATCCTTGCCATGCCCTCTCGCTGTTTTGTAGAGGGAAACAGAAACACATTTGTCACACACACCCTGGTGCCTTTCCTTTCCAGCTCTTCCAAACCCATTTCAACACCATAAGGATGCTCCTACTCTAGAGGCGCAGATATGCTAGATGCGCCCCACACTCCTGGCTGCAGTGCGCCATCAACAGCCACAGCCTCCACACTGCTTGCTCCCCACTCCAAGATGTCACTCCAAGATGGAGCTGCGCCTGAATCCATCAGAGCAATATGTGGACAAGGCATGCCCCACAGAGAAAACCAGGAACAAAACAGAAGTCAGTGGTTTGCCCAGGAAGCACAGCCTGTTCCTGATGGGGGTGGATACCCCCCCCTGCACCTACCCCCTGGCTTCACTAGGCCTTTCCAAAGTGGCCAGGAAGAAGAGAGGCTTATGTGTTACCTGCCAGCAGTCTGTGCAGAGAGAAGCAACCGTGCAGACAAAGGACAGTGCCCCAGAGACGATGGAGACCAGGCCGGCGGCCGTCCCCATCGGAGGCCCTGCTGAAGGCTTGTGAGCCACCGAACAGCTTCTCCAGGCTCCGGCTGGGTCCTGCTTGAGTTGAGTTTAGACCCTGCTTCAGCACCGCTTTCATTTACGCTCGAAACCCGGGTGTTTGGAGACCCCTGGCTTGGGCCCCTTGCGGACGGCCCTTCTTTTTAATGAAATGTGATGGTAAGAAAAAGGGAGGCAGAGATTAACTGGGACCTTGCAGGGCTCAGAGGTGCATAAATGTCAAGTGGAACAAAAGAGGCAGCCGCCAAAGGCTGACTCCTGCTGGTTTCTCATCATGGTCCAAGAGGCCCTGGCGATACTCGGGTCTCATTTCAAGGATGAGGAAGTCTAGCAGGCAGTGTGTCACTTAGGAGGGAATGCCCTTTCTAAGGAGGCGACTGCTGTGACGCACAGAACGCTGTCTCTTCCTGAGTCTGGCCCTTGGTCCATCTAGCTCAGTATTGTCAGGCTCTGACTGGCAGCAGCATTTCCAGGATCTCAGGCAGAGAAGGGTTTTCTCAGTCCTACTTGGGGATTAGCCTACACAGCCAGGGATTGAACCAGATACCTTCAGCAGGCTACGCAGGGGCTGGCTGCCCCTGAACACTAAGATGGGGACAAAGTTACAGAACAGGCAAAACCTTCAGCTGGTGGCCAGGTTGTGACTGGCAAAGATCCCACAGGAGGTTCCATCCTGCAAAGGGTTGCAATGCAGCAGGATAAGAACACGCGACAGTTAATCAGTAAAATAGACTCAAAGAAAATGCATCAAGAAAAACTAATCTCCATTTACACTTCTTCTTCTTCTTCTTCTTCTTCTTCTTCTTCTTCTTCTTCTTCTTCTTCTTCTTCTTCTTCTTCTTCTTCTTCTTCTTCTTCTTCACCACCTGTGGATATGGTCCAAGAGTAAACCTGGAATCTCTGCACTCAACTCGTGGGAAATAACTCCCCAGAACATTTAAAACTTTGTGTGTGTGTGTGTGTGTGTGTGTGTGTGTGTGTGTGTGTGTGTGTGTGTGTGTGTGTGTGAGAGAGAGAGAGAGAGAGAGAGAGAGAGAGAGAGAGAGAGAGAGAGAGAGAGAGAGAGTACACAGTCTGCAGTAAATATAACATTGTAGAATCGTATGAAACTGCCATGCAGAGTCAGACCATTGATTCTAGTACAGTACATTAGAATCTAGTACCAGATTCTACTACATTATTGTTGGACTCTGACTGGCAGTGTCCCTTCAAGTTTCAAACACAGAACGGTCTTTCCCAGCAATACCTGAAAATGCTGCCAGTTGTCCAGCTGGGTTCAGTCCCTGGCAGCATCTCCTGCTGGGCTGGGGAAAACCTCTCTCTAAACTCCTGAAGAGCAGCTGCCAGTCAGTGTCCAGACCACTCTAAGCTAGATGGACCAAGGATCACTGTATATGGCAGCTGCATACATTCAATGATTTCTGCAGTTGTCTGACACAAAAAGCAATTATTTTTTTCCTCCTTTGTCCCTGCTATGCAGGGTTTATTACTCTCTGGCCACAAGGTGGAGCCAACTACCACAGCCAGACCCTGCTGTTAAATCAGTTGGGGGCCCTGCCTCTAAAAGCCCATGGTTGTGGGACACTGTCTGCTGGCACCATGTTGCTGGGGGCTCCAGGAAAAAGCCCTGCATGGTACCCCCTCCCCCTGATAGTGCATTGGGTACTGCCACTACCACTTTGGGGATCAGGGGATGACCTGACCAAGTGGGTCCTGGGATGGGGGTCTTTGCCTAGTGCTCAACCTGGCTGACCCCTGATATCACCACTGTTGTGTGGTCTGATGTAATGGACCCTTCCCCTTAATATTAAATGATGACAGTCTCCCATTTGCTGATGACGTTTCTTAGCAGTAAGAGTGGTTTGACAATGAAACCAAATAATACTGAGGGGACATGGTAGGTTCTTTGCTGGAGGTCTTCAAGCACAGGCTTGACAGGCACCTTTTGGAGATGTGTGTGTGTGTGTGTGTGTGAGAGAGAGAGAGAGAGAGAGAGAGAGAGAGAGAGAGAGAGAGAGAGAGAGAGAGAGAGAGAGAGAGAGAGAGAGAGGAGTTTCCAGCTCCAAGCAGGGGATTGGAGTAGATGGCCTTGAGGCCCCTTCCAACTCTCGGATTCTATGTGGAACTGAAACTGTCGCATATATTTCGCTATATACAGTATGTACTGTATCCATCCATCTATCATGAATAGATCCTTCTTCTTCTTTTGCAGACTTCTAATAAGCCAAGTTCTCCCATCTGCCGGGAGGCAAACGCACCTTACCCGGAGACAGTAATCCGCACTGCCACCGTTACCCGCCAGGCTGCCCCCCCTCCTGGCTGCCTTTCTCTGGTTGTGGCCGTTGGGCAAGCAGAAGGGCTGCTCGGAGGCACGTGCCGCTTAAATGCATCTCATAGATTCATGTCATCTCAGCCAGCAGCCTGCTGTTGAGGGGCAGAGGAGGCGGAGGGCGACACGAGCCTCTATTGTGCCAGCACAAAGATTAAAGCAGTCGCAGTCCCTGGGGACAGATAACCAGCTGTCCCTGGACAGGCGCAACGAGGGCTTGGCTTGCAGGGAAGCTCCGAGGCTCAGGGCTTTAGATGCTTATTCTGCCCGTCCAGAAGACCACGGCTGGACCTGCCAGGCGGTCCGGCTCCAGTGGGAGGCCAGGGTTCTGAAAGCAGAAAGCAAAACCGTTACTCTTCTGGGTTGCCGTTACATTACTACGCGGAGGGAGCAGACGGGGGAGTCCCATCGGCAGGACAGCCCAACCCCAACGAAGCCACTTTGCACTGAAAATTCAAAAGGACGAGCTTGATGCCACAAATGGTCCCCTCATTACGCATCAACTCACACTGTGTTGTCTGGTCCTTTGCAGTTCTCTGCGTGCAGGGCCTAGCAAGAGGTTTTTCTTAGTAAGAGCATAAGAACACGAGAAGAGCCCTGCTGGATCAGGCCAAGGGCCCCTCTAGTCCAGCTTCCTGTATCTCACAGTGACCCACCAGATGCCTCAGAGAGCACACAAGACAGCAAGATCCCTGTCCAGTGTTTCCCAAACTTTTTCAACCTGCAGCTCCCTTGACCATTGGCGACCATTGGCCGTGGCTCCCCATTACATTATGTTGATGCCTGCCAATTGGCATTGCACTGTTTTCTGAGAGGATCCCGTGGCACTCCATGGCTCCTCTGGCTTGTTTCCATGACTCCCCTGGGAGCCACACACATCCCAGTTTGGGAACCACTGCTGTATCCTGTTGCCACTCCCTTGCATCTGGCACTGGCATTCGGAGATAGACTACCCCTCAAACCCGGAGGTTGCATCCAGTCATCATGGCTTGTAAACTGTGATGGTCTTTTCTTCCATCAATCTGTCCAATCTCTTTTTAAAGCATCTAAGCCAGGTGCCATCACAATGTCCTGTAGCAAGGAGTTCCACAGATTAATTACACACTGGGTACAGCAAGGATGGTAGTGGTTACAGTGCCAGAACTGAGGCCAGGAAGTCCTGGGTTCAAATCTCTGCTCAATTGTGATGCTCACTGGGTGACCTTGGGGCCAGTCGCCGCCTAACCAGGATTCCAGAGTTGTAGGACCAAGTTGTAGGTCCAGAGTAGGACCAAGGACATAGCCCTGAATGTCTTACAGGAAGGGTGGCACATAAATATGGAAGTGGGGTTCAGGAATGCTGATGGAGGGTTATCCAATGGAACTGGTGGGCCATCGATTCAGGACACATGAAAGGGGCATCTTCTTCACACACAAAAATGAATGTACAGTATAGAATTCACTGCCACAAGAATGTGGGGCTGGTTACCAGCTTAGCAAGTTAGAGAGGAAGAGAGATCTATCAGTGGTTATTAGGAATTGGATGGAACCTAGACTTCCGGTTGGGAGGAATGGCTGGCTGACAGCTCTGTCGGTTGCTCTACACCGACAGAGCACGTCTGATGGACTTAATTGCTCTACCCCTGGATTAAAAGGGTGTGCGATGAGATAAACCACACATCTTCGGATCGCTCCCATTACTTTCTCGGAGAGCGTAGGCTTTTCGAGTTTGTTTTGGTTTGAGCGTGGAAGAGAGGATCAACACCGAGCTCAAAAAATCAGCCGGAACGTAAGCCAAGCCCTCTCCCGCTTATACTTTTGCTTTGCTTCTGCAAGTGGCAAGGAACTGCAGTAAGAATTGAAGAAACAAGCTAAGATAACAAGTTAACTTAAGAATAGAAGATTTGTTGTGAAAAGGATATAATTTGGAAGAAAGACAAGATACTACAGTGAAAATATTAAGTGACAACATTAAGTAATTTGTTGGTACTTACGGAAGATTGAATTAGCGAAGAAACATTTGGGGGAGATATCTATTAACTGTTGTAACGAGAGAAAGAGACTTGTTTTGCTTTTGAATTGTTTGTTTGGAATTCCTGTGGTTTGAAAATAGAACAAACAATCCCTTCCGGTTTGAAGGTCACCATTGAAAAAATAATTATGTTGGTTGATATTTGCCGCCTGCACATATCTTAAGAAGTTGAGTCTTTATGGTTTTTGGTTTCTAAAGAGAAGGAAAAGAACTTGAATTGAACAAGTGAAAAAGTGCAATTTGATGAACTTATAAATATGGCCACAAGAAAAAGAGGCAATACATTAGAAAAAAAATCTCCTCCAAGGTCATCTGGACAAGAAAAACCAGTGGAACAACTGGAAGAATGCTTCAAAAGATGGGAACTTAAAATTGATGCCAAATTTGATAAATTTGATGCCAAATTGGGATCTTTGCAGGAAGAAATTCAAAAGATGAAGGTAGAGATGACGCAGGAATTACGTCAGTTGGATGTTGCTGTAAAAGAAATGAAAGGTGGTTTTCAAGAGATAAATACCAAGATGAAAATACAAGAAGATAAAGTGAAGAATCTTGAAATGGAGAGCTGTAAGATTCAGGATATGCTGGCGTTGGCTGAACAAGAGAGAAAACAGAGTTTCTTACGGTTTCGTGCAATTCCAGAACAGCAAGCAGAAGATATAAGAGATAGAATGTTACACATTCTGTCAAAATTCCTACAAATAGATCGAGACGAAATGGATCTGGAGTTGGATAAGGCATATAGAATTAATACAAGATATGCAGCAGTTAAGAAAGTGCCAAGAGATATCTTGGTGCATTTTGTGAGGCAACAAACAAGAGATAAAGTTCTACAGCAACATGCTAAATCGAGACTCAAGGTAGAAGGAGTACACATTATTGTGCTAAAGGAGATTCCGCTGAGAATTTTGCAGAAAAGGAAAACTTACGCTTTCCTGGTCGAAGTGCTGAAGAAACAGAAGATTGTTTTTAGGTGGGGAAAATTAGAAGGTGTGATTTTTAAACTTCAGGGAAAAACCTACAGATTGGATACAATTCAGAAAGCAAAAGAATTCCTGGAAAGATTCAAGGATGGAGGAGAAGAAGAAGATGATGATGATGGGATGGACGGTGCAGTGGCAAGCAGTGAACAGTAAAGATGGATTACAAATTTTTATCATGGAATATCAATGGAGCTAATGCTCCGCAAAAAAGAAAAAGAGTATTCCATTATTTGAAAAAACTTAATCAAGATGTGATTTGCCTTCAAGAAACCCATATAAAAAAGGGAGATACAAAATTTTTGATTTAGAAAAATTTGCGAGAAGAATTTTTGTCAACAAACATCAAGAAGAAGAATGGGGTGGTTTTTTAAAACAGTTGAAATTTACGTTAAATGTTAATATCAAAGAAAATATGTATAAAACGATGTATAGATGGTATATAACCCCAAGCAAATTAGCAAAAATGTATGAGAAGGTGACGAATAGATGTTGGAAATGTAAAAATCAAGAAGGATTCATAAACAGATTGAGTTGATTTTAAAGATTAAGATTCAAATGAAACCGGAAACTTTTTTGTTGGGTATGTGGGATGATCATGTAGGCGAAAAATTTCAAACTTTGTTTTTGTATATGATAGCTGCGGCAAGAATTTTATATGCACAATATTGGAAGAATTTAGAGATACCTTCGTTGGAAGATTGGTGGCTGAAAGTTTTGGATTATGCCGAAATGGACAAACTTACAATTTTAATTAAGGAAAAGTCAGTTAACCTTTTCGTGAATAATTGGAAACCATTTATAGATTTTTTAAGAGAGAGAGAGAGAGAGGAACGATATGATGATATGTGGATTTAATGAATAGATTGTGGGTGTTATTTTGGCTAAATTGGAAATTATATATAGAAAATAGTGAATAGTATGCTAGTAGGATGTGACGCTTTGTGCTTGCTATAATTTTATGAATTATGTATTGTTTTTATGTTATTATATCAATAAAATATAAATATACTAGGAATTGGATGGAACCTCCATGTTCAGGGCAGTCTACCACTGAAAAGCAGTTTCTGGGGAGGAACAGTCATAGAGGGGGGGATTGCCTTTCTATCCTGCTTGTGGGCTTCCCATTAGGGCAGCTGGCTGGCCACTGGAGCAAACTGGATGCTGGACAAGATGGGCCTTGGACTGATCCAGCAAAACAGTCTCTTATGTTCTTGAACACATACACATCCCAGAATTGTTTACAAAATGCCACAGACTGGATTCTGGGGTGCACTCTCAACAGGCGGGGGGGGGGAGCCAGCCTTGGAAGGGAGCCAGCCAAGGGGCCAGGACCGACCTGCAGCCATGAGGTTGAGCCACCCACCCCCACCTGCCAGCAGGATCAACATGAAAGTGAAATACTCACCAAATAATGTGATTTCTGCCCAGCTTTCTCGTCCCCAAACTGGCGTAGAGTCCAGCTGTTCTGAGGAGTAAAATGGAACTGGCTTCTGGGGATCCTTTTATGCGAGGGTTGCCAACTGTTGAACTGGCCCCTGTACCTGTGTCCCTTTAACTGCGGTTTGACCTGCTGCGGCAATGAGCGACTGACAATGCTAATTAATCTGGTCATTTTTGTTACATCCGTGCTCAGCAGGAGGACAAGCGTTTGACACTATCGTAGATGAATTAGGCTGCACTGAGATTTCCTTTCCTCTAAATCCCGTTGGGAGTCCAACCCAAAAACGCCTCTCTCTACCTCAGGCCTCCTTTTATAAGCCCCTCAGCCACATCCCCACATGGGTCGCTTTTTCTCCAAACCCAGCAGCCCAGCATGTTGTGGCCTCTCCTGGTGAGGAAGGTGCTCCGGTCCGGCGGCCAGGATCATTCCATTTGCCTTCTTTGGCAGGAGCCAGTAAGTGTGTTCTCAACATGAACCCCCTGCCAAACGTTGGAAATGGGCAGCGTTCGGCTGCAGGACACTGGGGGGCAGTGTGTTGTCTGGTCACCTAAAGACCTTTCACCTGGACAATACTCTCTGTGATCCCTGGAAGGGGTGTGGCCCCTGACCCTATTTCCTCCTTCCCCTTCCTAATCTCATTCTCTTCTTCTACTGACTGCCAACCTGGGAGGGCGTGCCATGCCTGGGCTCTGTTGCCCAGCAGCCATCTTCCAGTATACCTCATGCAGGGCATGCCAGCTGTAGGGGCACACCATCCTAAGTTAGAGTAACCTCTGGTCTTAGCCAGATGCTGTATATATGAACTGGGAACCGTGAGTAAAACTTTGCAACTTTAATCAGCCTATGCCTCGTGCGTTTATTTAGCTACTAACTATAGCAATCTGCCTGGGTGTAAGAGGGAAAAATCCAATTAAAAACAGAAGCCTTGCACACCCATCCGGGTCCACTCTCACATGCTCGCCTGCATCAAACCGGTCCTCCCGGGATCAGATGGAGCGTGTCGGGATGGCGAGCTGGCGGCACCTCGCGTCCTCCACGTGCCGTCGATCATGATCCCAGCGGCTTATCGCCGCAAGGCCGCTTGCTCGACGCGTGCCGATCCCCCCTTCCCTTCCCCTCCTCCCAGCCAGTCCCTTCTGCCTTCTCAGCCCTCGCTCTAAGCTGGGACGAGGGAGAGCGACGTGCTCTCTACCCAGCGATTTTCTCGTTTGCAAGCGGAGGTGGACTGCGCGTGGTCCGTAAACTTAACCAGCGGAATTATAACGCTTGAATTGGGTGGGCGGGACGGGTCCTTGGGGGGCGCGTTGATTATGCCCCCTTGAATCTCCTGGTGCTTCTAGCGAGAAGAGGAAAACGTTGTGGAAGGTTGTGGGTAGACACGACAGGAGGACCTCTTCAGCTTCCTTTAGGACACGCGATTGTGGTTTAGAGCCCAAGCCTAGGCATGCCCATCACTACAGTTAATGGGGCTTACTCCGTCCCCGGTAAGTGTGCATAGACAAAGAAGGAGTCTCTGTGTGTATATACTGCAGGAGGGCCAGGAGGAGTGAAGTCTTGCTTAATCGGTGGAGGGTGTTTGGAGGAGGCGTCGCTCCCTCCCCCTCCACCCAGGGCATCCACTGTCTCTGCCTCCGACTCGGCTTGGGAAGCGGCTGAACTTGGAAGGCGGGACGGACGGAGTGTACAAAGAAAGACATAGTTTTGGATTGGGGGCTCTGAGCCTCTTTTTGGGATGTGGGGGGGTCCCATCCTGAATCTAGCAGGGGGAGTTAGGGAAGCTGCGGGAACAAAGAGCAGAGTCAGACCCAAACATATTGGCGGGGGGGAGGGGCAGGCGGGGATTTCACAGACATGGCCCGATCCGCTCCCCAATGGGTCGGGGACGCGATGAATGGTTTGAACTGCCCAATCTGGACTAAGCACGGCCCTGGGGACCAGAAGGGGGGGAGAGACGCCAGACCCCACCCCACCACCGTCAAGATGGGCAAGGAGGGGGGGGGCAGGACGGAGGCCTGGCACGGTCTGTGCGCATGGCATATTCGGCAACCTGCAGCGCGTCTTCCTTTGCGAAGTTATGTTCAGCCCTCCCTCCCGTCCCGTCGGGGCTCAGCCCCCCCCACTTCATCCCCCCCCCGGAGCCACCGCGTGGCTTTAGGCTTGGGAGCTTGGGGGCGCTTGGCGAGGGAGGGAGGGTATGGAGGGGTTGAGAATCAATCAAGCAAATACTTGGGGGGAGGGTTGGTTAGTGATGGTCTTTGGACAGCTTTTCGAAGGGATTAGACGCGTTTATGGAGAGAGCTCGAACAACGGTCATTGGCCGAGATAGCTCAGTGGAGCCTCCAAGTTCAGAAACACTCTACCACTATGCATCATATGCTGGGGAGGCGACAAACAAAGGGGAAGAGAAATGGCTTCCTGGATGCATCCAGGTTGCGCCACTCTTGGATACAGGATACTGGACTAGATGGGTCCATTTTAGTCTGATCCAGCAGAGCCCTGCTAGTGCTTGTGTCTTAATCCAACACACCCGGGAGCCCCAAGGAAGAGGGCTTCCTCCACGTTAATATTTAAACCCAGAACCTGTTTTCTCTACCAGGGGTCAGCCCTAAAACATGACTAATAACGAATGCCTCGTAATAACGAATAAAAGCTGCCGGTGTGTGATTAGTTTTGGCGCCCAGGGAAACTTGGGATAGGACCTCCAGGACAGAGGAGCTCCGCGAAGGCTGACCACCTGAGTCCCTTCAAGGCGGTTTTCCGTGTCTTGCCTGTATTTTTTTATTTTATTTTAAGCCTTGAGGGCAGGATTCTGCAATTTGTACATACATCTTAACGAACGAACGAACAAACGAACGAAGATGATCTTCGTTCGTTCGTTCGTTCGTTCGTTCGTTCGTTCGTTCGTTCGTTCGTTCGTTCGTCTCTCTCTCTCTCTCTCTCTCTCTCTCTCTCTCTCTCTCTCTCTTTCCGCCGAGCCCCTCTCCCTAGAATAAGGGGAAGCGGCCGATGCCGAAGCCGCTCCTGCCCTTTCGGAAAGGCCTTTCCAACCGGAGTCAAGCGTGTTTCCTACGGCTCAGCACGGAGGTCTCAGCAGCCCACGACCTCCAGCCGGCCCGCAGAGTCCGGCGCGTGCCATCCTTGGGGGGGGGGGGAAGGCTCAGCCTCGGGGCACGCTTGGCGCGTGTCGCCTCCCCGCGCCTCCTGCCTGAGCTCCATCCTCCTCCCGGCCTCTGGGCACCACCGCGGAGGACGCCCCTCCCGCCCCCGCCGAGGACCTGCTGGGCGCCTTCCTCCTAGGGCACGTGCCCCGTGGCTTCCTTCTGGAAATCCATCAAAGGAATGAGAAAGGCGCTGTACTGAATGCTCATTGCTTTACAATAGAGAGGAGAGACCTGGCCCTCTGCGGGGCTACTCGGAGTCGGAAGGACTCCAATGAGGCCCTCACGTAGTACATCGTCTCTTGTCCCCCTAAGATTGCAGTCCCATGGTGTGGGGTTTACTTCCAAGTAGACCGGGGAGGGGAGCGTGACCGGGTTCTTCAGAAGCTGACTGGGTGAGACCCGCGGCGGGTCATCATACCCAACCCACGCAACGTAACCCCAGCTCACGAGACTGTTATGAAGGTAAAAGGTTGGGGGGGACACGGACGCAACCCTGATCTCCTAGGAAGGCTAAAAAAGTGAGAAGAAGGCAGAAGTACGTCCCTCAGTGTTAACAGAGCAAAATAGGGGTCCCTGCCCCGAGGAGCTCAGCTTGCCACTGAAAATTCTCTACTGAGGAGGAAGATGGAGGTGGGATAAACCAGAACGAAAATACAGTCAGGTTTCATGCTGGAGGGCGCCCCAGACGCCGCATACTCACGTTTTAGGCTCCCTCCTCCCAAGTTGGGGGTCCCGCCGCTGCCTCAGTTTACCTGGCCCTCTGCAGAGCTGCAGGAAAATGCGAGGGCTTCTTCTATTGCGTACTGGTTTTCAGGGTCCCTCTCCCCTCTTCTACTCCCCCCAAATTGCCCCCTAGATCTTCCTTTCTCCTTTTATCGCTCTCTCTTATGCCGACCCCCCCCCCCACTGCCCACCTTGTACGCATTGCCCGCACAAGACTCTTCATCTGGACCCAGAGGCGACGCGAGCCAGCCAACCCCTCCCGCACACTCCCTCCAAGCAAGCCAATGGTCTCAACTGTTTTAGATCCCCGATGGGGAGGGAGGGAAGCTATCTATTGAAAGACCCCCCCCATTCGTTAGAGTCACAAATGCTGCTTATCCCCCCAACTACATAACAGACCAAACAGCCCCCACCTGGATAACTTATATCAATCTTGTGGCTTTAGGGTGGGGGGAAGAGAGTGTTTGGGTTTGGTTGTTGTGGGGGGTCCAGGCGTTGCTGTTAGTAAGCCCCCACGCACCCCCACCCCCACACACGCGGCTTGGGAAGCAGCGGGGTCTCAGGAGGTCTGAGCCAGATAATCCCCCCTCCCAACAGCTTTGGGGAGATGGGGGGAGTTGAGAACAGAATGTACCTTGATGCCCATCTGTAAAACAAAAAGGGGGGGGGTTAGATCCTAATTCTGGAGAAAGCGGTAGGAACAAAGAACATAACCGGGGGACAAAGGGATTGTTTCGGGTGTGGGGAGGGGGGTCGCAGATAGCGGGATGTCCGTCCAATCCTCTCCCCCGACGTGGGTCAAAGACGCTGCCGGAGTTTGAACAGCCTAATCCCATAGGGTGAGTTAAGAGATCCAGCCTCCCTCTCCTGCGCTTGGAAAGGGGGGGGGGTCCGCGGGTTTCCCGTTTTTGCAGCCTGACACGCGCCAGTTCAGCACCCTGGAGAGTGGACGGAGAAGCGGCGGACGCGCGTCTCGGGGCTCTCATTCATCGAGAGGGGGGGGTTAGAGACATGGGGAGGGGTGGGATGGCATGAGGGACGTATCCCCCTCCCCAAAGAGTGAACATCTATGCCAAACGGTTTTTGTAGCCGATAATGATGACATTATCATCCTCACCCTCACAGGCTCTCCAACAATCAAGCGGCAATCCCAGGCCTATTTACTTGGGAGTAAGCCCATTTAACAGGAAGGGGCTTACTTCTGAGTAAACATGCAGAGGAGCAGGCGCAGTCCCAATGACACCAGTGGGACACGTTTGGAGCACTGAACTTTTAAGTCCCATTGCTTGTAATGGGATGTGCCTATCATTCAAATGTAAAAAATGTACATTCTAGCTAATGTAGGTTGACAATTCGGCTGGGGACCAGGGAGAAAATAAAAAGTAAAATTGAGCGTGGAAGGAAGGAAGGAAGGAAGGAAGGAAGGAAGGAAGGAAGGAAGGAAGGAAGGAAGGAAGGAAGGAAGGGCTACAAAAGGTAGTTCTTCTCTCGCTTTCAACTCCTATCAGTATTCAGTCGAAGTTGTAGCGCATTCTGAACTCGTTATGTACGTGTTCACACATGTCATGGGAAGATCTCTCTCTCTCTCTCTCTCTCTCTCTCTCTCTCTCTCTCTCTCTCTCTCTCTCTCTCTCTCTCTCTCTCTCTCTCTCTCTCTCGCACGTACACACACTCTGAACAACGAAATTCCCTGGCAAGTAGGTAGGTAACTTCACTGAAGTAACCTGTTTTCCGGCTTCATCGTCTGCGTTTCAACTCCGCCGCCTTCCAATGTTCGGTCACATGACGAAGAACCAGAACCCATGGCTGGGCTTGAGATAGAAACAGCTTAAATAAATAAATTTATATATACAGTATATACATTTTATTTATACATTTATTCAGAGAGAGAGAGAGAGAGAGAGAGAGAGAGAGAGAGAGCGCCACCCACAGGCTGCAATCTTATTCAAAGTCCCTGCGAGTAAGCCGCATTGAGTTGACCTTAAAGGGACTTACTTCTGAGTAGACTTGTATAGGATTGGGTTTACAATGCCCCTCCGGGTCCCCATTCATTTTGCCCCAGTGAGGCAGGGAATTGCCAAATGCCCCCCACTTTCCAGGTTCAAAGGTGACCCCCTCCCCCATGGGACTTACTGAAGCTACTGGGGCAAAGCGTGGGGGTGGGGGAGGTGAGGGGTGGGGGGGCAGATCAGCTTGCTGCGCCTGGAGCAGATGGGAATCGGTGCCGGCCGGCTGGGGCGTCCCCCTGCGACGCAACGACACAAGCCAGCGGCTGGGAGGGGGTTGGACGGGGCGGACTGGGCGGGGGCGGCTGCATAAAAGCGGGCCCGTCGGGCGGGGAGAGAGGAGTCCGCCTCTTCGCTCCTTGCCGACGCCAGCTCCGGCAGTCGCCTCGTGCTCGCTGCTCCATGTCCCCGCTCAGCTCCCCAGCGCCGTCCAGCTTCTCTCCCAAGATGGGCCCCGCCAAGAAAGCCGGGGGAGCCCCCGAGCTGCGAAAGGTGAGAGCCGAAGGGCAGCGGCAGCCCCCCTCCCCACCGCGCATTCCTCCCTCTGTCCCCTGTCCTTTCCTTGCCTGTAATGCCTCCTGCCCCGCCGGACTGACTCCCTCCTGTCCTTGTCCCCGCAGAACCTCAAGCCGCTCATGGAGAAGCGCCGACGGGCGCGCATCAACGACAGCCTCAACCAGCTCAAGACGCTCATCTTGCCCCTCATCGGCAAAGACGTAAGTAGCCTCCCCGGCTCCCCCCCCCCCATCCCACGAAACCCTCTACCCTGGAGCGTGCATAGAAGGAAGAGAGAGAGGGAAATCCTCTTAGGGAGCGTGCAGCAAGTCTTTTCCAGGCGCCGTTCAGTGGGCTTCAGCCTCATTGCCAGGGCTGAAACTTCTTCCAGAACCGGCACCTCTTTTGAGAGGCCAAAGGAGAACGAGTTTGCAAATCTGAAAAGTTCCATCGAATCCAGCACTCTGTTTCCAAGCAAGAGATGTGGACACCCCACCCCCACCCCCAAAGCAGGGCACAAAGGCAGCCACAGTGCTCTCCTTTTTTGGGTCCCAGAGATAGACTGCTGCAGTGTCCATGAAAGCTTCACTACTGGGCTGCTACTGTACATTCTATCGGCTATCAGAGCCTTGCCTTCCAGGAGCTTGTCCTGTCATTCAGCCCTAGCGAGGCACCTCCTTCAGCCCACCTGAGCTCTCCCCGCCAGTCTTCCCCTGCTCCACCATGCGGCTCCATGCGCCCTTTCTCTGGCCTCTGCCCACACCCCAAAATCCTCTTGCTGCGAGTCCACGGGGAGCCTCTGCCCCCAGCAGCTCCGTGTCACCCGAAGCGTGTTTCCTGGTCTCTGCTCCATAATCCCCGGGAAACACACTGCCCCCCCCCCATCCTTCTGCTCTTTGGCTGAGAATGCTTTGCACCCAGTTCCAGGCAGGCACCCCGCTCTCACCAGCTGGGGCACCTGTGGGGGGTATTTCCCTCCACCCCCCAGCATTGCTCCCAGCAGCCAGCCAGCCACCTCTCAGTCTGTCCACCCAGGATTCCCACTCTCTAAGCCCCCTAAATGGACTCTCCTCCTCGGGGATTCCTATTCTCTGGTGCCCTAGTTATCCCTCAGTGCCACTTATCCCTCAGTGTGTGTAGGATTGCAGCCCACTGAGTCAGTGGGGCTGCAATCCTACACACACCTTCCTGGGAGTAAGTCCTGTTAAACACAATGGGACTTTCTTCTGAGGAGACGTGCATAGAATTGCACCATTCATTTTGCCTGATCCATCTTCAGAAAGCAAGAGTGAATATGGAAACTTGACACACACACCCTTTAAATGGGTTAGGCTGCAGTTTCTACACTTTCCTAGGAGTAAGTCTGACTTACTTTTGAGTAGACATGCATAAGATTGTGCTCTTAATGGTGTGTGTTCTCTGCATTTGTTCTGTCTTCTTTGGAGCATCCTAGATGCACTGACCTGGGGAGTAAGTCTCATTGAATTGAATGGGATTTACTTGAGTGTAGACATGCATAGGCTAGTGTGGTGCTCTGGCTAGCAGAGACGTCACTAGGGCGTACGCTGCCCCAGGGCTGGGCGCGCACGTCACCCTAGTGACCCCTCCCCCGGGACACACACCCTTTACTAATCTTGCCGCGCCGTGATTTTGGGGGGGTCACCCGACGGGCCGCCGCTCCCGGCACCCCCTCAATTATTGCAGCCGGCTCGGGGACATCTTCCCCGGCTGGCTGTCCTGGCCCTTCTGAGGAAGGCCCGCTGCGCGAACGTTATTTATAACGTGTTTAGCGCATGCGCAGACCGTTCCTGAGGGAAAAGGGCAGCCCATGCTTAGCACATGCGCTAAACACGTTATAAATAATGTTCGCGCAGCGGGCCTTCCTCAGAAGGGCCAGGAGCGCAGGCCCGGGAGGACGGTCCGAGGCCTTCTCCCGGCCTCGGAGCCTCCCGGGTGACGCGTGGAGCCTCCCGGTGATGCGCGTGCGCGTCACCCTTCTGCGCGCGTCACCCGGGGCCCTCGGCCCCGCGGGCCACGCTACAGTGACACCTCTGCTGGCTAGCATGCTGGATTGAGCTTGAGCAGGTCTGAGCTGCTGTCTCCATAGGACTCTTGTGAGGATATAAAGAAGTACACTTCCTCAACGTCTTGGAGGAAAAGTAGAATTTAAATGCAATAAACTGGTTTTTGCTGGGGTGTGTGCCTGTCTGCCCAGAGAAAAGCAGGATACATTTTTTTTAATATATTTTTCTTTTGTAGACTTATTTAAAAAAAAACACTCTCTCTCCCTTTCTCTCCAGAATTCTCGCTACTCCAAGCTGGAGAAGGCAGATATTTTAGAGATGACTGTGCAGTTCCTAAAGGAGCTTCCAACTCCCCGAGCGTCTGTCTCCGGTAAGTGTGTGTTGTGTGTGTGTGCGCATCACTTGATTTCTTGGCATTGCATTACTCAAGGCTTGCTGCATGTGTGTGTAGACATGTGTGTGTAGGCAATATCTGGAAAGCTTTGTGTCCAATGCCATAGCTCCATATAGAGCAGGTGCCTTGCACACTGAAGGTCCCAGGTTCAAACCCTGGCACTTCCAGGTGGGGCTGGGAACAATTCCTCTTTGCCTGAGATCTGGGGGAGTTGTTCTTGGACTAGATGGGACGGTATTAAAAAAATAAGACTTCCCTGCTGCTGTTCCCCAGCAATGGACATTCTGAGGTAGACTGCTTGTGAACATGGAGGCTCTGTCAGTCTTTTGGTGCATTCCTTAAGTACCCTTGCAGAACTGTGTATTTATTACACTAGTGTCCAGGGAAATTAGAGCTCCATGTGCTAGAGAGAGAGAGACAGAGACAGTTCTTTGCCCCAAGGACCTGCTTCTGAAAGAGACAGTGAGGAAGATAACCAGGCAGTGGGAAAAGAGAGAAGAGCCAGATGGATTTGCAGGGGGTGAATTTAATGTAAGTCCCATTCTGAATGGCGTCCTTCATGAGACTTGAAGTGTTCCTCATTTTCACTGGAACGTATTCCAGGGAGAAATAGTCCCAGCCAATTTAGAATGGTTCCATACTGGTTTAGCTTCTGCAACTTCTCCCAAGGAACCCTGGGAGTTGCAATTTAGGGGTGGTGTGAGAATTCACTCTTCAGTGTTGTGGCTTTGTTTTGTCCCTTTGTTTATGGGGCATGTTATGGCGATGAAAAAGGGAAGATGTCGCCACATAGCCATTTCCATTCATTAAATTGCCTTAAATTACACTTCCTGGACTATCTCGGCAGGTATTGCAAATGCAAAATCCATTTCAGTGGAATCCGTTCACTTAAATGCAATTAATAAATTGGTGTGTGTCCATTCCACCTTTCCTCCAGGGAGCTCAGGGCAGCATATATTGGTCTCCCCTCCCCATTTTATCTTCCTAACAACCCTGCGAAGTAGATCAGGTTGGCAAAAAAAGGGATTGTTTTGAGGCCTGAGGTCTCCTTGGTCACGGCTCAATGATCTAACCCCCACACAGAGCTCGATTGCAGTGTTTCTCCCCCCACCCCAATGACATGGAGTACGACACACCCGTGTTCTGATTTTTATGTTTGCTGTGCATTTTCTACCCTGGAACACATTACAATGCTCAGAGGCCACCGTGTTGGGTTTTCCCCCATCCCACAGACCCTGCTGCCTTGAGAAGGGTTTTCGTGGCTGGCTGTTGACCCTGATTTTTCTCCCACAGATTCCACCAAAAGCTACTGTGAAGGCTACCAGGCTTGCCTGTCCCGGCTCACCGCTCTCTTGCCGAAATATGAACTCCTGAACTGGGACTCCTGCTGCAGCCTCTTGGGGCGCCTTCAGCAGGCCATTGAGGAACGGGGCTCTCTCCGGGACTGCAGTGGCCCCCCCACAGACTTGTCCCAAGCACAGAGTTTGGCGGTGCCCCTCTGCCCAGCCAGGAGGGCTCAGGAAGACCTTTCTGCACTCTTGCCCGTGGCACGACCTGCGTTCTGGAGACCCTGGTAGAGCCACAGGACTGTTCCGCTGATGACATGATCCAGTCTGGTATCTCATGCTGGCTGGCTGTCATTCCCACAGTATGTGCTGGGGTGTAGCACTCTGCTGCTAGACAAGAGCTGGTGTGCCTGTGGGCAATGCATTTACTAAAGGCTCCAGCACACAGAAGAGGCTGCTCATCGCATCTCTGCATGAGTTGCTGCTCTGGCCTTCCTTCCAACCAGCCTCCACTGAGGCCAGGCGTTCCCACCAAGCCTCTAATGGTGGATGTGAGCAGATCATTCAACAGAGCAGAATGACCTCCCTCAGAGAAGGCTGCCTGTTGTGTCTCTCTGCTTGAGTCACTGCTCTGGGGTAACCTCCTTCCACTCAAGAGGCACTCCTAGAAGAGTGACTCACACAGAAATATGGGGTGAAATACTGTGAAGGTGGGAAAGTCTTAGTGTTAACATCCTCTAAAAATAAGTAACAATTTGGGAGTGGGAGAGGTGTAAATCTGCACTGAGGTCTGGAAACATTGCAACTTATCCAGACCACGTCCAGAGTCTGGGGCACTGTCTAGTCCTTGTTATCTAGCCAGAAATCACCTTTCACCCTCAAGAGGGTTTTGTGGCCATTTTGTGTGTGTGTGTGGGGGGGGGGGGGCGTTACAGAAGATTGAAGGCCAGTAAACCCCAAGGGCTATCAAACTCCCTTTCTATTCCAGTCTGTGATTTGCACAAATCTGACCTGGCTGAAAAGCCAAAGGTTGGACAGCACTTTAATCTGTATATATGAATTGGTTTGATATCCAATAAAATGGTGATGATTGATTTAAAATATATATCTTCTTTTTTTTCCCTACGCTTTGGAACACAGACAACTCTGTATGGAAAAAAAACACATTATTAATCATTCTTATTTATATAGTGTCATCAACATGCACAGTCTTTTACAAAAAGTGAAAGAATAAGTCCTTGCCCCGAGGGGCTTACAATCTGGATATCAACGCAAGGGAGAAAAGAAAGGGAGGGAAGTGAAAGAGGGGAACCCTACGCATTGTTCACTTGCATGCATTTAAGCTTAGTTACAGCAGGGAATGGGTGTGAAGGAACAGTGGCAGGAACTTCACAGAAACTGTGGGTTTCAAAGAAGGGATTTGAAAGAGGAGAGGGGGGGATGCCTCCTTCAGGCAGGCAGTTCACTGATGCTCTAGCTCACCACTCTCCTCTTGTCCTCACCTCCTCTCCCTTTTCCAGTCCAGGAAGTGGGAGGAGGAGCAGTAGGTGGATGGAAGTAGGGTAGCCCTTGCCAGTCTATGGCCTGAGGCATCCACCTCAGTCGGTCTCATGCATGGGCCGACCTGGTGCCTCTGAACACCCAGGTTCCATTTCATCTTCTTGGCTTAAAAGCCACAGGTTGACCAATCCTCTGTTCCTTTTTTATTTTAAGTTAATTATGGATTCACACAATTATGCAACTCATGTGCATGTTTCCAGTCACCCTTACAACGACCCCGTAATGCAGGCGTAGAAGACCATCTAGTGAGGTCATGGCTGATGTTCAGAGATGACTGCCCGATGCCACGCCCTGCCGCGCTCACTATGCCTGCATTGGCAATTGATGAGGAAGCTTTGGAGGAAACCTGCGCCTACCTTGCCCTTTGGATCTGGTTTCTCTCTGGAGAAAGAAGTGCCCTTCCAATCCACATAACAAGGAGAATCCTATTTGATTTCGGCTTTGTACCAGTTGCCCAGACATGCCCCAGCAACAGGCGTTGCTCAGGTTTCTCCATTCCCAGGGCTCTGCCTGGTCTTGTCCCCAGATCTGCAAGCTTGGGATGTGCAGGTGATTTGCTAGTCACATATACATATAGGGAGGGGGAGGGTAGTGCTGTAGAATGGCTGTGAAGATGCCGCCCCACCCACCCCAGGCAAGACAGCTGCAATGGTCAGGCCCAGGGCTGCCTCAGCCATGTGAGGCCTACTGAGGCTGTCGCCTCAGGCAGCAGATTGATGAAGGGCACTCATCCACTTACAGCTTCCTCCCTGGACTGGAAATGAAAGAGGGGGCTGAAGCCGAAGAGGAAGTGCGGAGGAGAGTGGTGAGCTAAAAGAGTGTTGGAGATCCTCTCCTCTCCACTTCCTCTTCTGCTCTGTCCCCCACTTCCTTTTTTCCCCCTCTTTCCAATCCAGGGAGTGGGGGAGGAGCAGAAGCTGGCACATCATCAGGTCAGCGGGGCAACATTTGGCACTTGGCTTCAGGTGCCAGGAGGGCTTGGGCCGGCCCTGGCTGTGCCAGTGCTAGATGCTCAGTGGCTGCTGGTGTTCGCTTTGGGATGAACTGAAGGCTTCGTTCCCAGTCATCTTTCTGGAGGTAAAGGATCCCAGGCTAAGAAGCCACAAATGAGTTGCTGGCATCAGGAAAGTGCTGGATCAGCAGGCAGTTGTGAGAGATACTGGAACGACTGGTGCGTTGCCAGGCCCTCCCTCGGATCGAAAGCTCCTGTATTGCTGCTTCAAACTAATCAACAGCCTAGAGGTTCTCTCAGCCAAAACAAACACAGAAAGTCCTAATCAAGTTGCAGGCCTGGAAATATATGACGACTTGGAATGCAAAGTTCTGCATGTACCACCACCACCACCATCCCCGGGGGGCCTCCCATCCAATGCACAGGTGTAGGATGGGGGATGCCTGGCTTGGCAGTTGCACATATGAAAAAAAAAAAAGGATCTTGGGACTGCATTCAATCCCAAGTCGAAGGTGAGCCTGCAGCGTGATGCAGCTGCAAAAAAGGCTAATGCGATTTGAGGCTTTATTCATAGAACCATGGCTTTCAAGTCACAAGACGGAATAGTCCCATTTTATCCCACACCAGTCAGGCAGGCATCATTGTTTGGAGCATGGTGTCCAGTTCTGAAGGTTGCTGTTCAAGGAAGAGGAGGAGAAATTGGAACAAGTTCAGGGGAGGACGGTGAAGACGGCCAGGGGTCTTGTGAGGAAAGGTTGAAGGACATGAAGACGTTTAGCTCAGATAAGTGAAAACAGAGAGGGGGACATGATAGTACTCTTCAAATCCCTAAAGGGCTATCCTGTGGAAGAGGGCAAAGACTTGTTCTCAGCTGCTCAAGAGAGAAAGCCTACATCTGATGAGCTTCTTGCTCTGAGCGAGGGTTGAACACTAGATGGCCTTACTAGACCCCTCCCAATTCTGGGATTGTATTAATTATGCAAATTCATGGAGGATGGGACTATCAGCTGTGTCTCTCCAGTTCATGAGCTGAACCACTTCTTGGAGACAGAGTACTGGTTAGTTCCATTCCACCCATTGCTTTTCAGAAGAATTGCTGCAATGGGGCACACATCGGGCGACCCTTGCGGACATCTTAGAAATGGAGGCTAGGGCTAAATGCAGCCACCCAACTCCTGATATTGGCAGATGGGAGCACACAGCATCCTGTTCTCAGACATTTTGCCTGGGTTACCCATGGTTTTCTGACAAGGATTTTAGGTGCTGCTTGTGATATATAAAACTCTCAACAGCCTAGACTCAGCATTTCAGAACATATAGGAGGAGGAGGGTACGGGCTCAGGGGATAAGGCATCCCCCTAAAATGAACTCTAACATTTACTGAGATCTAACAGGGAGATTAAAAGACGCTTACTCCTTGGAAGGAAAGCTATGGCAAATTTAGATGGCATAATAAAAAGCAGAGATATCACCATGCCAAAAAGTTCATATAGTCAGGGTGATGGTGTTCCCAGTAGCAATGTATGGTTGCGAGAGTTGGATCATAAGGAAGGCTGAGCGCTGAAGAATAGATGCTTTCGAACTGTGGTGCTGGAGAAGACTCCTGAGAGTCCCTTGGACTGCTAGGAGGAGATCAAATCAGTCAATCCTAAATGAAATCAACCCTGACTGTTCCCTGGAAGGACAGGTACTGAGGCTGAAACTCAAATATTTTGACCACCTAATGCGAAGAGAGGACTCTCTGGAGAAGACTCTGATGCTGGGAAAGATTGAAGGCAAAAGGAGAAGGGGAAGGCAAAGAATGAGATGGTTAGACAGCATCACCGATGCAACGAACATGAAAATGAGCGAACTCAGGAAGATAGTGGGTGGTGGACAGGAAGGCCTGGCGGGATACGGTTCATGGGATCACGAAGGGTCGGACATGACTTAACGACTGAACAAAAACAGGGAGACCCACCTCTACCTGCACGATTTCAAATACACTGTACCTCCCCTGCCATAAGGACTAGAAACTTGTTTTAAAAACAGCCTAGATCCTTTGAATTCCATATTACAAGCCATAAATGAGATTGCATCTCAACGTTTGCCCTGCCCAATCATGAAGAGCCAGGTTAGCAGAAATGGTGGGTGCCGAAACACAAGCTGAGATCCCATCCCATGCAGTCTCTTCGTGTCAGAATCATCTTCGTGTTGTATTCTGGCGTTTACGCCTTGCTCGTAAACTGGAGCAGGGAACACACTTGATTCAATTACTTAATTACCAGTCCCTCACGTCTCCAACTTCCACCCTTTCTTGAAAACCTAGGGCTAGAGCTATTTCCCAACCAGAAAGACAGAAGAGGGAGGGAGGAAGATGCCCTCAGGGGGAGGTTTATAAAATGAGTCATGGCACAGAGAGAGAGAGAGAGAGAGAGAGAGAGAGAGAGAGAGAGAGAGAGAGAGAGAGAGAGAGAGAGGATTCAGAGAAGTTTGGTTCCCTGTCTTGTTGTAATATGAGAAGAGTTTATCCAGCGAAACTCAGGGGGCAGAAAATAAAATCCTTTTTCATGCAATTCACCATTGGCCTATGGAATTCTCTGCCACAAAGCCTACATCTGATGAGCTTCTTGCACTGAGCGAGGGTTGAACACTAGATGGCCTTACTAGACCCCTCCCAATTCTGGGATTGTATTAATTATGCAAATTCATGGAGGATGGGACTATCAGCTGTGTCTCTCCAGTTCATGAGCTGAACCACTTCTTGGAGACAGAGTACTGGTTAGTTCCATTCCACCCATTGCTTTTCAGAAGAATTGCTGCAATGGCAGCTGTCTATTGGATTGACCCCCCCCCCCACTCCAATGTCCCAGAAGATCAGTGTGGTCCTCTCCATCCTTGGGTGTCTGTGCCACCCCCAGCTGAGAGTCACTCCTCCTACTCCCTTGATCTGAAAATAAAAGGGGAACGGAGCAGAATAGGAAGTGTGGAGGAGAGGAGAGTGGTGGGTTACACTAGTTAGATTGAGTACCTCCAATGTTCTAGTCCTCCACTCTCCTCCACACTTCCTGTTCTGCTCTGTTCCCCTCTTCCTTTCAAAACTATAAAGCAGATGGGGTAGTGGAGCCAGGCAAGTAGACAGAGGTGCTGCTTGCCATGTCAATCCATGCCTGAGGCATCCACCTCAGTCGGCCTCATGGATGGGCCGGCGCCGGTTCTTTCCATCCTTGGGTAGCTGCGTTGTCTTTGGCTGTGATTCACTGAGTCACTGGCTGTGTCTGCAGCACTGTGGTGAGTTGCCTGGGCATGTTGGGGAGAGACGGGCACCTCAGCCACCCACATAGCTTGCGGTGAGTGAGTCAGCAGTTTCACTCGGTGGTTTCAAGGAACGGGTGAGGCCCCCGGCCCCCCAAGGGATCAGGATCTCCATGTCAAGTTGTGGATTGAGCAGCGTGGGAAAGCAGTGCGCTGCCTTGCCCCGGCCGAGCCCACGTGGCTGGGCGTGGGTGCGTGTCTGCCACACAGCCCCAGGGCAGGCTTGCACTCTGCACCACGGAGAGGGAGCTGCCTCGTGCTGAGCCGGCTTTCATGCCAACACGTCACCGGGGGATCGCAAGCCCGCTGTGGCTTGTTGGCATCATTTGGATCGCACAGGATCCAGCAGGCCCGACTTTCTAGAGACCGTTCCAATTTCCCGGTACCTGGGTCGTGTCAGCTCCAGATTTGGGGGGAGCCCTCCGAGAAAACCCATGCGAGGGTCTCTCAATGGTGTGCCCTCCATGCTTTGGAAAGCAGGTGTGTGCCAGCTCTTGCTTTATGGTGCCCGGAGTCAGGCAATGGACCAGCACCCCCTCTTGCTACCTGTCCCCCCATTCCCTAGTAAGTGGGACCTGCACCCCTGGCTGGTATTCTGGGCCGATGGTGAGGAGAGCACCAAGAGGATTTGTGAACGAACGGGTGCTAGGGGAAGGAGAGGGTGCTGTGCTGCTGCTGCTGCTGCTGCTCCTTCCTAGCCCTCTCCCCCCAGCAAGCTAACCAGGGGCCCAAGTCCCAATGGGGAAGTTTTCCAGGAGGAAGTGGCACAGCAGACCACCGCCTTTCTCTTCCCTCATTCCTTAGCAGTTCCTGGATGCTCCAGCTCCCCACACAGCATCGAGGGACAGGACATGATCCGGGAACTGTAAAATTGCCCCTACAACTGCCGTGGGCCCTGGTGGTGGTGGTGGTGAGGGGCAGTGGCAGCTGCAAGACCTCACTATACTAGGGGTTGGCCAGACGGAGGTTTAAACCTTGCATGGGCATGGACCCCCAGATCATGCCCCACCAGCTGAACTGTGCAGCTGCCTCTATAACTGGGTCAAGGGACCTCCTGGCACCTGAAGCCATGTGCCAAATATTGCCCTCCCTTCCCTGGTGGTGCACCAGCCTCTGGTCCTCCCACACCCGAGACTGGAAAAGGAAGGCGAAGGGGAAGGGGAAGTGTGGAGGAGAGGCGAGTGGGCAGCTGGAGCATCTGCTCGACACCTGGTCTTCTGCTCTGTCCACCCACCTCTTCCTTTTCCAATCCAGGGTGTGGGAGGAAGAGGAGGAGGAGCAGCCGCCGAGGTGCGCAAGTTGATGGCGGTGGGCAGCCCCTAAGAATCTGCTGCTTTAGTTGACCTCATGGATGGGCCGGCCCTGCCTGGGCATGGTGAAGAAGACTGTCCAAAATGCACCACTGCAGACGACTCTCTGCCTCACATAGGGACGAACTCCACCAAGTGCTGATTTCAGATTCTGTGCGAGAAAATTTGCTGCACTGTAAAATTGCACAGAATTGTTTACTTACCACAGTCACAACACTCGACCTCTCTGTTACAAATCTGGGGAAGGAAACTCAGTTCCTGCTCTAGCGAAAGCTCCCAAGGAACCCCCACCCCAGACAGCCCAAACGGGACATACATCAAGACCTCTGCTGCTGCGTTCACCTGAGACGCAGCAGGCAATTATGTGTCAGGCGGGAGCCAACAAATGGAAACCTCCATCGCATAATTGGCAGGAGCTGGAAGTGGAGCAAGCTGGAGGCGGAGGGAACACCGAGTCTGAACCCTGCAGCCCGAGAACGCCATCCTGGCCCCGCAGGTGGAGGCCGGGTCTGAGTTTCGATCTGGCTGCAGCCAAGGAGGGCTTGGAGGAACCACAAGGGAGGCAGAGAGAGGAGGCTTCTGCTGCCGGAGTTCAGCAACAGGCAGGAGCACGAAAGACTTGTCAGCATTATTCTCCTTGCAGGCTCTCTGCAATTGCACCTTGCCTTGCTTCCTGAGACAAGACCTAATGTGGGAATATTGCAATGGGTGCAAAGCTAGGCTTGCCTCGCAGCGACAGCTGCCCAGGCACAAGGGGCCCTGAGGTCCAGGAGAGAGATCCCGTCCCACTCGCAGCTATGCAAAGGCATCAGGGCTGCAACAGAGGAAAAGTGCCATGCAACAGGCTCGTCAGCCTTTTGGAGTTGTTGTTGCAGCAGCAGCAGCTGCAATGCAGAAGGGAGAAAAGCTGCAGCTGCTGAAACTCTCTCTTCTCATGGGTGGCTTTCAGGGCTGGTCCATGACCTCCCAGTGCTTGAGGCACTGTGCCAAATGCTGCGCCCCAGAACCCAGTGATGCAGCCTGAGCCGCAGCTCCCACCTCCTCCCACTCTCTGGATTGGAAAAGGAAGAGGGGAACAGAGAGGAAGAGGAAGTGTTGGGGAGTGGAGAGCGACACTCTGGCCCACCACTCTCCTCTCCTCCACACTTCCGCTTCCGCTCCATTCCCCTCTTTCTTTTCCAATCCAGAGAGCGGGAGGGGGAGGGGGAAGAGCGGCAAATCTAGGTGGGTGAATGGAGGTAGACGTCCTCTCTGCTAATTTGCCGTCTGAGGCCACTGTCTCACTTGGCCTCATGGGTGGGCCGGCTCTGGTGGCTCCGGTACAATTGGGCAGTAGTAAGGGCCAAGGGACCAACAGCTGGGTGACTACTAGGGAGGTCTGAGCAATCAGGACATAAACGTCAAACCAAGGCATGGTGTGGTCTTTCATTTTTCCCTGGCCTTTGATCTGCGGTCTGAAGGAGGCAGAGGCCCACATTGTACGCCAGTCTCCCAAGTGCTATTTTATGAGGCATGTGGCTTGCTGCCTTTTTGAATCCAGAGGGTGGGGTAAGGAGGAGAAGTTGCAGGGGCATTTGGGTGCACTGCTCCCGGTGCTGGGAGTGTTACATCCTACCCAGGGTCACCAGGGTTCCTTCCCAGCCTTGCTGGCTGGATTTTTCCAGGCCACAGATAAAAACTTAAGAGCCCTGCCCAAAAGTCACTTGGCACCTCTGCAGGCTGCCTTGGGGAGAGCAGACGAGTGATATTATGGCGGCATTACAAGTCCAAATTAAGAGGTGCGCTGCAGGGAAGGAAGGCGGCTGCCAGCCATGCCTCTGAATCTAGAGCAGCAACTCCCCAAGCATGTGCTGGGGCGCATGGTTGTGTCATCATGGGAAACAATTAACGTTAATTAATTAAAGTCTCCGGTGAGTCTGAAGTAGCCACCCACAGAGGAGGCTGCCTGTTGTGGCTCTGCTTGATTCACTGGCAGCAGCTCTTCAGGGACTCAAGCAGACAGCTTTACTTGCACAGAGATATATTGAGTCACTTCTTAGATTTCAACATTCCCTTGAGAAGGATTTGCTTCAATGAAATGCAGTGTGCGCATCTAGGGATGCCAGTCCAGCCAGCTGTTCTGCAAACGGATGATTGTCATTTGTTTATATAGTGCCGTCAGTGTCCGTGACACATTTCCCCAGAATAAGAGGCCAGGTCTCTGTTGGGGGTTATTATATTATTTCATAAACCTTAGGGGGTTCAAATATGCAGAGTTTGCAAACGGAAGAAGACCTTATATTTATTTAACCAGTAGAGTTATCCCAGCACCCAAGCTAGCTAGCTATCATTACCATTGAAATGAGACACAGAGTCTGAGGCTTGTATAGTAAAAAGAAAAATAGTTTTACTTACAGTTCAGCATTCATAGTTTACATTCATCTAGTTGTGACTAGAGGTACTCTATAACATTGAGTGGTCAGTATGCCCCTATAGCTGGCACACCCATGTGGGGAAAATGGCTTCCAGGCAAGGAGCCCAGAACAGCACGTCCTTCCCCACATACAGTCAGATGCGAAGAGAGAGAACCCATGTGGTCAGAGAGAGGATGTTGGGAAAGGTCAGGGTCACGCCCCTTCCAGGTCAGACAGGAGGGGCCAAGTGAAGGTCCTTGCAGGTGACCTGAACACACACTACCCTCCAAGGTCCTAGCAGCCAAATACTGCTCATATCCAACAGTCTCCGCCCTGAGAGGCTTACAATCTAGACATTGTCACAACAGAAACAGCAAAAGAGGGCAACCCAAATTGTCAGAGGCCTGGAGCACTTTCCTTACGAGGAAAGGCTTCCCTGTTGGGGGCTTTTTAGCCCCAGTGAAGTCTGCCTTCATGTTCTCTGAAACGACAATATAATCTCATATGACATATGCCATGAGCTGAGAAATATAGTATCAGTGATACAATGATCTGTATTTCAGCATTTATAAATTAAGAATTTCCTCCAAAAATCAGGGTAGGGAATATAATCTGCAGAAAGAACTCACCCCATTTGAAAAATTAGTGGCTCAATGGGGAGAAAAACATTATCACTTAAAAATATACCATTTTGCAATTTGGCATTGGAACAAATGGATCTAAAATGTACAGCATAAAAAGAAGAGAGGTCAATCTATTCTAGGCTGTGAATTCTGTTTGTTTGGACAAGGGCTTGAAATGTACAGTGATCAGAGGAAACGGTTGGAAAATGGCCACAGTGGCATATAACATTCAAAAATATACAAGCTTTATAGGTGTTCCATAAAATCATTGGGGTGAAGGGGTCTTTGAGGCCATTTAGACTGCCCTAAAGCCTTAAATAACCAGCACCTTAAATTGGACCCATTAGCAAACTGGTAGGTGATGTAATTGATCTGATGCAGGTGCAATAATCTCAGAGCATCTCACATCAGCCAGCAGTCACATTTTTTGCACCAACTAACAACATTTCTGGACTGTTTCCAGGGGTGGCCCCACATACAGCACATTGCAGTAGTCAAGCCTGGATGTCAGCCGTGCATGGATAACTGAGGTAGGTCCAGCTTCATCTGCCTCACATCTGACATTTGGCTAACATTGATCCAGACATGGCTATTCATGTACCGTGTCCTGGGTAATTCTCCCAAAGAGCTTCTCGCCTATGCCACAAGTTCCCCCTGTGGCACCAATCAAATCCCTTTGGTTTTTCACTCTGCACTCTCATAGTAGCTGCTTCCAAAAAGCTTGGAAACTCTGGCCAGGCCTGCATCAGGTCTGCCCTTTTACAAGATGCCTGCCAATGACATCACAAAACTGACACACAAGAGCAAGCCCGAGACAGCCTCGGGGCTGGGACGCACCTCTGGGTGCATACTATCAGGTAACCCTCTGAGGCTTGTCAATCAGGACAGTCACGGGGCTTAGGAGTGTGGTGAGACAGGTGGGACCGGTTGTTGCACTCTCTTTGAGGGTTGCAGCCTCAAGTCGAGTGGTGCCATTTGTACAGAAATATCTCCCAAAGTAGGTGGAAAATTGGAACTCCTGGCTTGGGAGAAGCAAAACGTCTCAGGTGTTGGACCGAAAATGTAACAAGGAACATAAAGGAGGAGCTGGACAATTTTCTTAGCATCATAAGACATCAACACAAGAAAGAAGGCCGGCCCATTTCAGTGTGCTGTTTGGCTCCTGCAGCCTGCAGGAAGCCCACAAGGAGGAGACAAAGGCAAGAGCCCTTCCCTGCTGTTGCCTCCTGAAACCAGCACGCACAGGTAGACTGCTACGGGACATGGAGGCTCTATGAAGTCATTGTGGGGGCCAGTTGAGGTGGTACGCCCAAAGACCCTTGGCATCATATGGGGAAAGAGGGTGGACATGCGCACACACCCTGCATGTTGGTATTGGGGAGGGAGGCTTAGATGGGACACTTTTATGTGATGATGTCGTGGTGGTGCACCAGATCGGGGAAGGGAGATGTGCATGTCCTCTGCTTCTCTCCCATGTGATGCAGAGGGACCACAGCGGTCTCATCCAAACCAAATCCACTATCAATTGCCATTGATATTGGGTTGGTTGTTTGAATGAGACTGCTGTGGTCCCTCCCCTCCTTCTAATGGCCATATCAGTCATCTATGGTAGGGGCCATCGTTGCGTCCTGTGAATCCCATGTGTCATGTGTCTGTCCCGTTCACACCAATCCACTTCATTAAATGGCCACAGAACTCACGGGGGTGTCACTGGGTGGTGGGGAGGCGCTGTTTTGCATACAGGAAGTCCCATGTTCAATTCAGGCAGGGCTGGAAATGTAAACCCTGGAGACACACACACACCCCCGCCGCCAGTCAGTGTGGGTCAGAGGTCTCCAAACAGGTGGGTCTCGACTCAGACCAGTTGCATCCTGACCTCAGGGGGGTGGCAGATGTGCAGCAGCTGTTGCCATTCGTTTTGAGGCTTAGACCAGCACAGTTTGAATAGTAGCCAGGAAAAGGAGGAACCAGAGACCTGTGTGCCCATTACAGGGAAGAGCAAGACTGAATGTACTACTCTGGAAACCAGTAGTGAGGCCTCTAGTGGCCAATATTTTGTTGTTGTTTTTTCTGTTATGCAAACAAATGTCCTTATGATTCAAGAGAGCCTGAGTGTAGAGCCTCCAGTTACAGTCATATCTATCTGAACTCCAATTTGAATTTGAAAATTAATCATGTTTTGCCCAATTTAGCCAACAGACAATGGAAAGTATTCTTTCCACAGACAGTAGAGGGGTAGCCTGGGAGGAGGAGTAAGGGCTTAGTTGGAAGGGGTCCTCTATTGAGGCAGGTTGCTTACTTGGAAAACTCTGAGGTCCTGCATCCCGGCCTAGTGTGCATCGTTCCTTGTGTATTCAAGACAGACTTGGTCAAGACAGAGCCATATGCGAATAAAGAAATAATGCTTTGGTAGCACTTTGTACCTGTTAAAAAGGTAAAGGTGACCCCTGACAATTAAGTCCAGTCGTGTGGGTGTGATGCTCATCCCCATTTCAAAGCCGAACAGCAGCGTCGCGACGACACGCGTCACCCTTAAGGGGGAGGCTCCGCCCCCGCGCGTGACATCACGCGCAGGAGCAGAGCGCCCTCCCCGCTCCGTTTTCGGCTCATTTTGGAGCCAAACAGACGCAAGGGAGGGCGGGCGGGCCCACCTTCACTTCAAAAATGTAAGTAGGGGGAATCGCGCGTCACCCCTGTACGCGCGACGCCCCCCGGCGGCCCGCCCCCCCCGCTTCCCCCCGTCGACGCCAGTGAAGCCGAAGAGCCAGCGTTGTCCGAAGATGCCTCCGTGGTCATGTGGCCGGCATGACTCTCCTTGCCGCAGCGCGTAGCATGCAGCTGGAACACGGAGCGCTGTTTACCTTCCCGCAAGCGGTACCTATTTATCTACTCGCATTAACATGCTTTGGAACTGCTAGGTTGGCAGGAGCTGGCCAAGCAATGAGAGCTCACCCCGTCGCGGATTCGAACTGCCGACCTTTCAATCGACAGCTCATGGTTCAGCAGTTTAACACCGCTGGGTGTTACAGTTTCCCATTTCCTGCACCTTTTACAGTTTCTTAACACTCTTCAAGGGCAGCCCCATGCAGAGTATGCTGTAGTAGCCTACTGGGGTGAAAGTCTTGTCTGTGGCTTCCCATCTACAATGGCTCATTGTAAATTTTCAAATTGCACATGCAAATCATCATGTGATGTGACAGGCATTAAGCGATGGCAACGGATGTCTCAGGTTCCAATGTTAGGTCTTTGCAGCAGCAATACACTCAGTGGCCACCAGGTGTCAGGACAACAGCACTAAAAACTAGCCAACAACACTATTTTTCGGAAGTACTGTAAATTCATTGATTTTGCCTCCCATATAGGACCAGTGTGTAATAAATACAGTAGTCTAATCTAAGCAAGGCAGCAGTCAGAGTGCATGTGTGGATCAGTGCCTACAGGTAATTAAATATACCAAAAGCCCCATTAGATTTAGCCCTTGGGTCAAAAAATGTGGTTGGTGTAAGAGTACGGCAGGACGCTTCACCACATCACAAATGAAAAAGCAATCAATTCACAGAAAGTTCTTCAGCGACAATGAGGAGCCGACCCTATGATGTGGTGGGTCGATGCAACGCAAGCGTAATAAAGCTTTTAATACAGGAAGTCCCACACGATGGACCTTGTTTGGGTGTCTTTTCTTACCCAAAACTCATTATAATGTTGGAGCTTCTACCAGAGGGGAAACAGCAAAATCCCGGTGCATGCTGAAGACCCTTTGCCATGAGAGTAGGATCCAAAGTGCTCATAAGAACATAAGAAGAGCCCTGCTGGATCAGGCCAAAGGCCCATCTAGTCCAGCTTCCTGTATCACACAGTGGCCCCACCAGATGCTCTGCACCCAGGGAAATGAGAGGGAAGTGCCAAATGTTCACACCAAGAATCCCTTCTGTTCTGCACCCTCCTTTGCTCCCTACACACCTAATGATGACCACCAGGGTCGCCACTATGTCCCTGAGATGGAAGAGGGCATGGCCAAAAGAGGCAACTGCCGGATGGGGCACAAGGCCTAGTGGTTAGCGACAGCCCTCCCACCCTAACTCTCCTTGCTCCTCCTCCCATTGGTTGGTCTGCAAGTAGTACTGGAGATTTGGGCGTATTCCATGGCCACAAACAAGGCACTTTGCTTTGAAAACCTTGAAAAAACTCAAAAACCCTTGGAGAACTGCTGAACACTCCCTGCCCCCTCGTGTTCAATTAGTCTTCAGTTGTGGGAGCAACATTACACACGAAAGAGGCCAGTCACACCACACCACACGCAGCACAGAAAGGTAGAGCGGAGGTTCGTGGGACGATGGCGAGGTTGCTACTACGGCCCCGCGTTCCCCAGGTTTCTCTGCTGACTCGGGCGGGCAGCAGAGCAGTGCAGAAGGCGCGCGGGGCTGGAAAGCGGCGAGACGGAGCAATCGCCTTGCTCAAACCTCGGGAGGAAAAGACCGATAGGGAGGCGAGGTTGCAGGCGCAGCGCTCTTGAGGAGGGAGGCAGGTGGCAGGAGACCCGGAGCTGCTTCCAGGGCAGAAGCGACGCGCTGCAAGGCGACCAATGAGGCGAGCCGAATCGCCGGCATCCGGCAGCGGATTGGGGCAGGCGGCGCGGTGCCCCTGCTGCCCCACTGCAGGCGGCACCCAGTCCCTCCCCACAGTCCCGCCGCCTCCGAAGGTTCTGCTCAATCTGCTGCACCGCGCAGCCGTCGCACCTTCGCGATTGACCTGGAAGGAGAGGAAGAGCCGGAGCTGGAACGCCTGTTCTGCAACTTACGAGGACGGGAGCGGTTCCTGGCCTCTGTTGCGCTCGCCTCCCCGGCGATCAGCTGAGGGCAGCAGCGAGATGCAGCGGAGGCCGTAGGCCCGTTAGCGAAGGTGAACGGCGGGAGGGGGTATAATATAAGTACAGGTATGTATATCTGCTCTTCTCATGGAAATGAATGGCGCCCCCTCTTGGCCTCTTCCATGGGTTGAGCCCCTTGTTTCCACGCGCGGATTGGTGTGTTTCGCTTAACAATGTCTTTCCTCCTGTCCTGGCTGCTCCGCCTCTCCACCAGCCTGCCCGGTCCAGCTGCCAGACTGCTTGACTGACTTCTTGTAGAGCAGTCCCCAAAGGATCTCTCCCCCGCCTTCTTCCCCAAAACTAAGCAGTCCAAAGAACCGGGCACAGCTGTGGCTGGAACCGGCTCCTGCCTGGCTCCCTCCTCGGGAAAGCTCTAAGCCCAAACGGCACTGTAAACGTCTCCTGACTCCTTTGCATGTCTGCCCAGAAGAAAGCGTCAGCCAGATAATTCAATGGGCCGTACTCTAAGCATGTACATAGGGCTGGAGGAGCTAGGAAAGGAATGGAAAGCAGCTGAAAATTTCATGTTTGGAACTGAGCGCGTTGCAAGGAGAGGAAGAAGTAGCAGGCGGTGGAGCCGCCCAAAGAGGAATGGGCCCCTGGGATCCAGAGGGCAAGGGACCCCTTTGGGGGAAGGAAAAACAGAGCAGAGGCAGCATAAAAAGGAACGCAAGGTTACCATAGACAGGTTGCGCCAGCCAAGCATTGTGAGCACCTGACCGGTGGAATCGACCCAGATGCTCCAAGTGCTTGAAGCACAGATTTGTGCAGTGTAGACGAAGGAGGAAAAAGTGACTTGCACGTGCAGCTAGCGCAACTGAATCCACCAAGCTTATCGTAATTGAGCGCATGATTGAAAAGCGAGCGCCAACAGCAGAACCAGGAGCGTTGACTGAACAGTGGTGACTCGTTTGCTCCTCGTGCCTTGATATGTGGATCGGCACCAATAGCTGTTTCGTGCAGACCTTTGTGGGAATGTGGGGGCAGGGCTCTACTGGTTGTCTACAAGCCCCTTGTCCGGAGAGGGTGGTCCCTGCTGTGTGTGTTGCACACTCCCAGATTGGATTCAGGAGTTTCAGACACCGCAGACGGTCAATGCCCCCTTTGTGGCTTTGTCCCCCACCCACGGAGTGCCCAGAGGAGAGTTTTGAGATAAGATACAATCACATCGAAAGCTCATATATCATTGGCCTGCAAATAGTCACCCTGGCTAAGAAAGCTACACGACCCATATCCCTGCTGCCAGTTGTGTGACAATCTATGGTTTTCAAAACAGCACAATGCCGCCCAAAAGTGTGGCTCCGCTATGTCGATGATGTCTTTTGTGTGTGGGATTATGGTGAAGACGAATCATTAAGATTTTTGAAGCATCTTAACAGCTGGTGCCCTGAAATACAGTTCACCATGGAACGTGAGAATAACAATGCCCAACCTTTCTTGGATGTTCTGGTGACCAAGAAGGATGATTTTTCCTGTGGACATACTGTACTGTTTTTAAAAAACCTACCCACACGGGTCGTTATCTTCAGCAGACGTCCAATCATCACCCAGCCCAGAAAAAATCTTTAATAAATTCTCTCATTTATCAGGCTATTAGAATATGTGGTGAGTCAACCTTAGAATCTGAGAGGCGTATAATCCAGGACTCCCTGAGAGCCAATGGTTATACTACTACACAGATAGATAAGAATTGGGATAAACAGTACAAGAAAATCGATACTATAAGACCACCCAGGGAGCAGGAAGAGGAGACAATTAAAGAAGAGAACAAATGGGTTATTCTGCCACAGGGGTCACAGACAAAATCTCCCGTACCTTTGGACGTTTTAACATCAAAACAATCTTTAAACCCACTATCAAAATAGAGCAATTGCTCCGGAATCCAAAGGATCCATTGTCTAATCCTGGAATTTACAGCATACCCTGTACCTGTGGACGGAAATACATTGGAACTACGAGGAGAATGATTTCGACAAGGGTGTTAGAACATGAAAGAGCAGTTCGTTTGCATCATAAAGACGTTTCCGCCCTTGCTGAACATTTGCTGGCAACCAACCATGATATTTTGTTTGGGAGCACCAGATGCTTAGTGAACGACTCAAACAACAGAACGCGTCTGAATCTGGAAGCAAAGAAGATCTCAGAATTTATTGAACCGTCAGCAAGAGTTATCATTTTTGGACAAAATATGGTTCCCCATCCTACATAGATTGGCAGCTAAAAATACTGTGTAACCTTGTTTCCTTGCAGGATTATGACGACCTGGTCATGTCTTAATTACCGTAGATCTCAACCGTCTTTTTGACTCCCGGTTCAACTGTGCGTGTTTTTTTTCAAATGGAACCCTTCCTTTTAAACTCAGGTTTCCGTTGCAGCTGTTATTGTCATCTTGGCAGCCCTGCTGTTTTTTACCTTGAGAATGACCTCGGCTTAGAGGTTGAAATGTCAGTCTGTATATAAATACTGGACTGCTTGGACTTTCATTTTTAATTTTTTCATTGCATGCTTTTATTAGTGGCTTCTTTGAAAAAAAAAATTTACGTGGTTTTTGGAGTTCTTTGTATTTTGTACTTCTTATACATGACTAATTTGCCCATACAACCTTCTTCCTGTAACATAGTAGCTGGCCGTGATAGCTTTCGTGCCAACAATCTATGTGTGTGTTTGAATTCTGACTATAGTGTTGTTGTTTTTGGTGTTTCAGGATCATGATGAACATGCAGACCAGATGATGGCATGAGTCGAAACTATCGCATCGAGCTGCGCACTTCCCGAGGCAGCGAAATCTCCCTTCGTCCTGACCAGCAGCAGGAACCTTAATGCTGCCATGTCCGAGCTGCCCACAGAGCCTGCCAGCCCTGCTGGCAGCTCTGTGCACTTCTGAGCAAGTCAGCTGAGCGCCGTGGGAGGGGCTGCTGGAGCAGAATGTGCTGGCTGAGAGTCTCGTCGCCATTCTCCTTCTTCCCAGGCAGCTTCCAGCACTTTCCTCCTCCTCCTCCACAAGAGTGGCTAGGTAGGCACAAGCTCGTCTCCCAGAGCAAGTTGGTCCTCCCTTCCTCGGGTCTTCCTCTTTTCCATAATTCCATTTTCCCCATAACAATGCTTTTTTGTTGCACTTCTATCCTCACCTCGCTCTTCCCTTAAAAGCACACCTGGTAGCAGAATCCAAATCACTTAGGATGTCCAATATGAAGCATGTCTATAAGGCTGACAACCGTGTACAGCTCTCCTTCTTTCTTTCCTGACAGGCAGTGGAGAGATGGAGCCAACGCAAACCCAACCATCACGCCGCCCTTGCAGAGTAGCAAACATGGGTGCTGCGCAGCTGACCCAGGTGAGAGAGAGAGATGACTGGGGACACCTTGGTCCTCCTGTCTCATAGGGGCTGCCCCCTTGGAATTACCGTCACACGGCAAAGCAAGGGAAGCTGTTTGCTTCCATCTGTCCCCGCCCACTCTCACACGGCTCTTTGCATCCTGCAGGAAACATGCAGATTTCCCCCCCCCCCCCGCTGGACCATCTCGTTTGGCCTGCAGTCATGACCTGGACTGACCTGTTAAGAGAGCATTTCTCTCCCTTTTTTTCCCAGGTCCCCATTTCATTTGCAGAGGTGGCCGTGTACTTCAGCAGCGCAGAGTGGGCTCTGCTCGACCAACGTCAAAGGCATCTGTGTGAAGCCGTCATGATGGAGAATTACGAGAATGTGGCCTACTTAGGTAAGGAGGGTCCCTTTTCTCTCTTAGATGTTGCCAGTGGGAGCTGGTGGCTAGGATGCGTGGGAATCCCGTCGCGTCACCCTCCCCAGCGGATCACCCTATGCGCCTTGCCCCCGTGCCACGCATCAGCAACGCCAGTGTGCCAAACAGCAACACACTCATAAACCAACTGAAGCATACACAAACCTACAAACTATCATAGTGATGAAATAGGAGGGTTAATAAAAAAAGCATTAACCCAACTCTGGAGTACACAGATGACACTCAGCTCCACCTGGCTGCGTCCTCTTAACCCATGGAAGCAGTCGATGTCCAGACTGGTGCCTGGGGGAGACGGTGATGGGCTAACAAGGTGAGACTTAATCCAGACATTGCAGTGGTTCTTTTCTTCTGTACAAGAGACCATCTGGTGAGGGGGGGGGGTTTGAACACACACACACACACACCCTGCGGAGAACATTTGACTTAGACAGTTTCTATCTTTCCTAGATAGAGCTAGGGGCACCCTTTTACTGTGTCTTACTCTTGCTCTTTAGTTGTGGCCTTTATTACCCTGAGATTCCTTCCCCTCCTCCTCTAAAAAAACCAAAATATAATATTAATTTAGCCGCCTGCAGTTACAGGCTGCTGTGGCTTTTCTGGGATCTAGTTCTGATCGGGGGGGGGGGGGATGCAAATGACTTCCCTGACTAGCTGGAGTTTCTGACTACGGTCTCTTACTGCATTTCTCTCCTTATTTCAGCAGCCTCAGTTTGGAACCATGTTGGAAGAAAGAGGCAGCCGAAATGTTCTGCACAGCAAACAATCCACACAGGGGAGAAACCTTATACATGCCAGGAGTGTGGAAAAAGCTTCATTCAGAATAGTGAACTTACACGCCATCAGATAACCCACACAGGGGAGAAACCCTTTACTTGCCAGAAGTGTGGAAAGAGCTTCAGTCGCAAGAGCAGCCTTAAAACCCACCAGAGAACTCACACAGGGGAGAAGCCTTACACATGCCAGGAGTGTGGAAAAAGCTTCATTCAGAATGGCCACCTTGCATCCCATCAAAGAGTCCACACAGGGAAGAAACCCTATACATACCAGGTGAGTGGAAAGGGCTTTGGTCTTGGTAGCTACCTTACATCTGATCAGAGAATCCATACAGGGGAGAAGACTTATACATGCCAGGAGTGTGGAAAGAGCTTCATTCAGAGTAGCCAACTTATACGCCATCAGAGAATCCACATGGGGGAGAAGTCTTACACATGCCAGGAGTGTGGAAAGAGCTTCAGTCGTAGCAACAGCCTTACATCCCATCAGAGAATCCACACAGGGGAGAAACCTTATATGTGTCAGGAGTGTGGAAAGAGCTTCATTCAGAATAACCAACTTACCTCTCATCAGAGAATCCACACAGGGGAGAAACCTTATACATGCTCAGAGTGTGGAAAAAGCTTCATTCAGAATAATCAACTTACACGCCATCAGAAAACCCACACAGGGGAGAAACCCTATACTTGCCAGGAGTGTGGAAAGAGCTTCAGTCGCAACAGCAGCCTTATATCCCATCAGAGATCCCACACAGGGGAGAAACCTTATTCTTGCCAAGAGTGTGGAAAGTGCTTCATTCAGAATAACCAACTTACCTCCCATCAGAGAACTCATACAGGGGAGAAACCTTATACATGCCAAGAGTGTGGAAAGAGCTTCGGTCACAGTGGTGACCTTACATCTCACCAGAGAACCCACACAGGGGAGAAACCCTATGCGTGCCAGGAGTGTGGAAAGCGCTTCAGTCGCAGAAACAACCTTGCTGAGCATCACCGAACCCACACAGGGGAGAAACCCTATACTTGTCAGGCATGTGGAAGGAGTTTTAGCCATATGAAAACCCTCAGTCATCATCACCGGACCCACACAGGGAGAAACTCTATACATGCCAAGAGCATGGAAACAGTTTTTGTGCTGAAGGAAGTCTTATTGAGCCAAAAAGGGAACACAATAGCAAGTAAATTTGGAAATGTGGGGGGTGGGGGGAAGGAGCATTTTCAAAGTGGAGTCCCTTTCTTTGCATCAAAGCAGTGATTGAAACAGTCCAGCAATTTCTGCAGTGTTCAGTTAAGAAGTATACATAGCTCTTGCTTCTCCTGTTTTTTTCAAGAATAAAATTTGTCAAAGACTGACCTGTTCTTATTTCTGAGAGACTATGTCAATCACTAGATCATGCTAGTGAAATGCTTAGAAAATGCAAAGGCATTTCGCCAACTACAATCAAGGGGGTGAAGGATGAAGCAATTGGACTCGCCCAGGGTAGCCGCTCTTATATACTCCACAACAGATTTTTCAGTCACCTTTTTTGCACTCCCTCGTCTCTCGTTCTTCACCAAAAATGAAGCCAGAACTGAGCAGTCCATCCTGTGAGCTGGCGGGTCGATGATGCAACACAAGCTCCTATAGAGACCCAACCTTGCCCGAGAAGACGGTTAGGGCAGCCCCTTACCCAATACCCACCTTCCCGCTTAAGATCTCCATGTCCTCAGCGGAAGAGTGAAGAAGAGATGTGCAGGCCACAGGAGCTTAGAGCACTGGTCTTAAGAGTGTGTGTACACACACACACACACACACACACAGAGAAAGATCACAATGTTTCTTTTGCCCCCTCCTCAATTCTGGTGCATGGTTAAGACCCTTTGCCAGGAGAGTAGGAACCATAGCCCTCTACAGCTGGGGACATGGGAGGAGGGAAGCCCCAAATAATCACTCCAGTGGGGTTCTCGTCTGGCAGAGCCCCTTGGAAACACATGGGGTTCTTGGAGCATTCTCAGTTGGCTGTGGAGGGGAGGAAGACATGCTCACACAACATTTGTGCGAACACTTCCTGTTCTCCCCTTCCCCACCAATTGGGAATGCTTTCATGTGGAGACAGCTGTGTTCATTGTTTAGCCAGCTGTACCCAAGCAGTGCCAGTGCCTAAGCAGAGATCCTCCCCCCCTCGGTTGAGATCCTCATATTAGTATACTGTGGACTGACTACCTTCTGCCTGCAACGCAGGGCTATGCAACTGAGCGTTGGCTCCTCCCCATTAACTTGCCCTAACTGTACTGTAGACTCTATTCTGCAATTATTCCTTGACCTTAAGCCCCCCCCCCCAATATATTTCTGACATTTCTGGCACATACTAGTATGCGAGGGAGGAAAACACACACACACACACACACACACACACACACACACACACACACACACACACACACGAGGAGAGAGAGAGAGATGGTCAGGTGGGCAGAATATAGGAGAGGCAAGCTCACGGCGCACCCTGAATTTATTATGCATCGCATCGGGCACAAATTCCCCCAGCCAGAACATCTCCAGAACAACAGTAAATAACCCCGTCCCGTGTTATTTCCAATTTAGTGTTTCAAACACCCACCCACCAAGGAAGAAAATAATAGATGCTGTAAGAGCGTGTCGTGATTTGATGGCACACAACACACAGAAACCTAGAGCGGAGGTTCGTGGGACGATGGCGAGGTTGCTACTACGGCCCCGCGTTCCCCAGGTTTCTCTGCTGACTCGGGCGGGCAGCAGTGCAGAAGGCGCGCGGGGCTGGAAAGCGGCGAGACGGAGCAATCGCCTTGCTCAAACCTCGGGAGGAAAAGACCGATAGGGAGGCCAAGCTACAGGCGCAGCGGTCGTGAGGAGGGTGACGGGGGCAGGAGACCCGGAGCTGCTTCCCAGGCAGAAGCGACGCGCTGCAAGGCGACCAATGAGGCGAGCCGAATCGCCGGCATCCGGCAGCGGATTGGGGCAGGCGGCGCGGTGCCCCTACTGCCCCACTGCAGGCGGCACCCAGTCCCTCCCCACAGTCCCGCCGCCTCCGAAGGTTCTGCTCAATCTGCTGCACCGCGCAGCCGTCGCACCTTCGCGATTGACCTGGAAGGAGAGGAAGAGCCGGAGCCGCGGAGCGGAAAGGTGAAGGCAGCACCGCGCGCTCGCTGCCCTCGATCGCCTTCCCTGCAACTGGGACGGGACTGGAGCGCTGCTCGGTTCCTGGCCTCTGTTGCGCTCGCCCCCCACCCACCTACCCACCCCCGGCGATCAGCGGAGCAGCAGCAGCAGCGACTCCCTCGTCTTCCGTCAGGAGATACAGCGATTCCGGTTGGTGAAGGTGAACGGGGGTGAGTGGGTAGTATAAGTGTCTTCTCTTCTCATGGAAGGGCGCCCTCTTCCATGGGTTGCGCCCCTTGTTTCTACGCGGGTTGGTGTGTTTCCTTTCGCTAAACAATGTCTTTCCTCCTGTCCTGGATGCTCCGCCTGTCCACCAGCCTCCCCGGTCCAGCTGCCAGACTGCTTGGCTGGCTTCTTGTAGAGCAAGAGCAGTCCCCAAAAAGGACCCTCCCCTTTCTTCCCAAAAACTAAACAGTTCGAACCGGGCACATCCCCTCTCCTACTCCTACACCGTGGCTGATAGGCGGCTCCTGCCCGGCTCCCTCCTGGGGAAAGCTCTAACTTAACTAAGAAGCCCAAACGGCTTAAGAAGCCCAAGGGCTTAACTAAGTTTCCTTTTGCTTAACAATGTCTTTCCTCCTGTCCTGACTGTTCCGCCTCTTCACCAGCCTCCCCGGTCCAGCTGCCTTTGTGGGAACGAATGTGGGGGTGTCCTGGTTGTCTAAACAAGCCCCTTGTCCGGAGAGGGTGGTTCCCGCTGGGTGTGCTGTACTTCCAAATTGGATTCAGGAGTTTCAGACACCGCAGACGGTCACGGTCAATGCCCCCTTTGCTGCTTTGTCCCCCACCCACGGAGTGCCCAGAGGAGAGTTTTGAGATAAGATACAATCACACCGGAGGTCTTCTGTCATTCACCTGGAAACAGCTACCCTGGGTTAGAGAGCTGCACCACCCATATCCCCACTGCCAGTTGTGTGACAATCTGTGTGTGTGTTTGAACTCTGACTTTAGTGTTGCAGTGTTGTTGTTTTTGGTGTTACAGGAGCATGATGAACATAGCCGGGCTGGCCAGCTGATGGCATGAGTCGAAACTATCGCATCGAGCTGCGCACTTCCCGAGGCAGCGAAATCTCCCTTCGTCCTGACCAGCAGCAGGAACCTTAATGCTGCCATGTCCGAGCTGCCCACAGAGCCTGCCAGCCCTGCTGGCAGCTCTGTGCACTTCTGAGCAAGTCAGCTGAGCGCCGTGGGAGGGGCTGCTGGAGCAGAATGTGCTGGCCGAGAGTCTCGTCGCCATTCTCCTTCTTCCCAGGCAGCTTCCATCAGAGTCGTTTTCTTCCTCCCGCACGAGAGTAGCTAGGTAGGCACAAGCTCGTCTCCCAGAGCAAGTTGGTCCTCCCTTCCTCGGGTTTTCCTCTTTTCCATAATTCCATTTTCCCCATAACAATGCTTTTTTGTTGCACTTCTATCCTCACCTCGCTCTTCCCTTAAAAGCACACCTGGTAGCAGAATCCAAATCACTTAGGATGTCCAATATGAAGCATGTCTATAAGGCTGACAACCGTGTACAGCTCTCCTTCTTTCTTTCCTGACAGGCAGTGGAGAGATGGAGCCAACGCAAACCCAACCATCACGCCGCCCTTGCAGAGTAGCAAACATGGGTGCTGCGCAGCTGACCCAGGTGAGAGAGAGAGATGACTGGGGACACCTTGGTCCTCCTGTCTCATAGGGGCTGCCCCCTTGGAATTACCGTCACACGGCAAAGCAAGGGAAGCTGTCTGCGTCCATCTGTCCCTGCCCACTCTCACACGGCTCTTTGCATCCTGCAGAAAACATGCAGATTCCCCCCCCCCCCGCTGGACCATCTCGTTTGGCCTGCAGTCATGACCACCTGGACTGACCTGTTAAGAGAGAATTTCTCTCCCTTTTTTTTCCAGGTCCCCATTTCATTTGCAGAGGTGGCCGTGTACTTCAGCAGCGCAGAGTGGGCTCTGCTCGACCAACATCAAAGGCATCTGTGTGAAGCCGTCACGATGGAGAATTACGAGAATGTGGCCTACTTAGGTAAGGAGGGTCCCTTTTCTCCCTTAGATGTTGCCAGTGGGAGCTGGTGGCTAGGATGGCTGCCCTGGGCATGGCTGCTGTTCTGCCAGAGTGCCCTGCCTCACCACATCTGGAGGGACACATCTGGGGTCCCTTGGCGAAGAAGGAAGCCCCAGTCCGGGGACATCGTACCTTTAGTCGGCTGGAAGGCTTTGGGCAGCTGCCCCCTTGCTGCCCTTTGGGCTGGTCTTCGAGGAGGGCACGTCCTCCTGGGCTTGGAGGTCTCCTTCTCTGCCGCGGAAGATGCCCAAGAGAGAAACTCCATTGGTTTTCTTCCATAAATTCTGGAGTGGCATTGCAAGCTGGGATGGGAGAACAGCAGGGAAGAGCGACTCCTGGTGCGTTCAGAACTCCTCCACCTCCAGCAGGCAGAAGTGCAAGAACGCAAAAGGCCCTTCCTTGCGAGAAAGGCGGGTGTGTGTGTGTGTGTGTGTGTGTGTGTGTGTGTGTGAAGCAGAGAAACCGGGAAACTCTGGCTTCAATCTGCATAGCAGTGTGAGGTCTGAGAAGACTCTGCCAGAGATGACGACGACCTGTGCAGGCTGTCCGATGCAAACCAGCCTTCAGACCTTTGCCTTGATGGTTGCTGTGTCTAGCTCATTACCTTCGTCACTGCGCCTTTTGGGTTTATCTACAACAGGCACAGAGGAATGTGCATCTCCCCATCAGACACAGGCCAATCTTTGGTGCAGGTCAAATCCCAGCGAAGGGCGACCAGAAGGTCCGAGCTGAAGTCTGCACGTCAAACTGATGCTTTATCCTGTGTCCCCTACAGCATTTCCTGCATCCCTGTTCACTTCATTTTTGCTGCCGCCTGTCTCCCCTGAGCTCACCCTTTACCGAATCCGGGGAGCATCCGCACTCGCCTCTTTGTATAGTGCCTTGTTCCTTTCCCCAAAGAACGGCTACCAGTAGGCAGCGCTTGGATGTGGTGGGAGGATTGCTCAAAGTCCGCCTTTTCCCCATAGTGACGTGTTGCTCCGACGGTTTTCCTAGCCAAGCTTCCAGAGAAGTGCTCAGCTGCCCCTGAAGGGGGCTTTAAAAGCTAACCACAGGTGTAAGAGGGAGACTTTTTTTGCAGGCAGAGAGCTGTGTTTGCAGCTGTAGAGCAGAAGCAAGCCGAAAAAAAGCACATTTCTGGTCTGCTCCCACCTGCCGTGAGTCCCGGAAACCTTCAAATGAAGACTTCCGGGATTGCTGAGGGCGGGGCGATGATGTGAAACACATAATTGCCCGCCCTCCTTGGGGCCTGGCTAGCAATGCAAGTGGTTCGGCTGGTTCATCAGTCAACACACACACACCCGCAGAGAACATTTGACTTAGGGCGCAATCCGATCCTACTTACGCCACCTTTGTAACCAGTGACGCAGCGAAAACGGGAGGCCTCAGAACAGAAAGGGAATTCAAATCCCCTTTGAATCCCCTTTCTGTTCTGGGGCCTCCCGTTTTCGGTGCACCGCTGGTTACAACGGTGGCGTCAGTAGGATCGGATTGCGCCCTTAGTCAGTTTCTATCTTCTCTGAATGTCAACTAGGGGCACCCTTCTTTTTTACCTTGTTCTTTTACTATGTCTTGATCTTCAGTTGTGGCCTTTATTACCCTGAGATTCCTTCCCCTCCTCCTCTAAAAAACTAAAATATAATATTAATTTAGCCGCCTGCAGTTACAGGTGTTGGAATGGGGCAACTTCCGCATACTGGACACTGGGGGGGGGAATGTATCGTCAGGTCACCTGAGTAGACCTTCTTGCTTTTGACCCCTCTTTGTCCAAAGGAAGGGGTGTGGCCCCTTGACCCCGTTTCCTTCTTCTCCACCCTTCTCTAATTCCTTTTTACTCCTGACTGCTGACTAGAGAGGACATGGCATGCCTGAGCTCTGATGAATGGCAGCCATGATCCAAGCAGACCTCATGCAGGAAGCCCCCAGCCCTAGGGGGGGCTTCATCCTTTCAAGTTAGAGTGACCTCTGATCCTATTCAGAAGCTGTATATATATGAACATGAAACTGTGAGTAAACCTTTCTCTTTCTTTTTGCAACTTCAATCAGCCTGTGCCTCGTGTTTTTATCTAGCTAAGTGGCAAAGCAAGTCTGCCTGGGTGGGGGAGGAACACGGAGATTAAAGATACCTCCATCAACAGGCTGCTGTGGCTTTTCTGGGCTCTAGTTCTGGTCGGGGGGGGGGGAATTGCAAATGACTTCCCTGACTAGCTGAAGTTTCTGACTATGGTCTCTTACTGCATTTCTCTCCTTATTTCAGCAGCCTCAGTTTGGAACCATGTTGGAAGAAAGAGGCAGCCGAAATGTTCTGCACAGCAAACAATCCACACAGGGGAGAAACCTTATACATGCCAGGAGTGTGGAAAAAGCTTCATTCAGAATAGTGAACTTACACACCATCAGAGAACCCACACAGGCGAGAAACCCTGTACTTGCCAGAAGTGTGGAAAGAGCTTCAGTTGCAAGAGCAGCCTTATATCTCATCAGAGAACTCACACATGGGAGAAGCCTTACACATGCCAGGAGTGTGGAAAAAGCTTCATTCAGAATAGTGAACTTACACGCCATCAGATAACCCACACAGGGGACAGTCGCAACAGCAGATTTATACACCATCAGAAAACCCACATGGGGGACAAACCCTTTACTTGCCAGGAGTGTGGAAAGAGCTTCAGTCATAGCAAGAGCCTTACATCACACCAGAGATTCCACGCAGTGGAGAAACCCTATGCGTGCCCGGAGTGTGGAAAGAGCTTCGTTCAGAGTAGCCATCTCATACGCCATCAGAGAACCCACACAGGGGAGAAGCCTTATACATGCCAGGAGTGTGGAAAGAGCTTCGTTGAGAGTGGCCAACTTAAACGCCATCAGAGAACCCACATGGGGGAGAAGCCTTACACATGCCAGGAATGTGGAAAGAGCTTCGTTCAGAATATCCATCTTATACGCCATCGGATAATCCACACGGGGGAGAAGCCTTATACATGCCAGGTGTGTGGAAAAAGCTTCAGCCGCAACAGCAGATTTATACACCATCAGAAAACCCACATGGGGGAGAGGCCGTATACATGCCAGGAGTGTGGAAAGAGCTTCATTCATAGCAACAGCCTTGCATCCCACCAGAGATTCCACGCAGTGGAGAAACCCTATGCGTGCCAGGAGTGTGGAAAGAGCTTTGTTCAGAGTAACCATCTTATACGCCATCAGAGAACCCACACGGGGGAGAAGCCTTATACATGCCAGGAGTGTGGAAAGAGCTTCGTTGAGAGTGGCCAACTTAAACGCCATCAGAGAACCCACACGGGGGAGAAGCCTTATACATGCCAAGAATGTGGAAAGAGCTTCGTTCAGAATACCCATCTTATACTCCATCAGAGAATCCACACAGGGGAGAAGCCTTATACATGCCAGGTGTGTGGAAAAAGCTTCAGTCGCAACAGCAGATTTATACACCATCAGAAAACCCACACGGGGGAGAGGCCGTATACATGCCAGGAGTGTGGAAAGAGCTTCATTCATAGCAACAGCCTTGCATCCCACCAGAGATTCCACACAATGGGGAAACCCTATGCGTGCCAGGAGTGTGGAAAGAGCTTCACTTTCAAGAACAGCCTTATATATCATCAGAGAACTCACACAGGGGAGAAGTCTTACACATGCCAAGAGTGTGGAAAGAACTTCAGTCATAGCGACAGCTTAACGTCCCACCAGAGAACCCATACAGGGGAGAAGCCTTATACATGCCAGGAGTGTGGAAAGAGCTTCGTTCGGAATACCCATCTTATACGCCATCAGAAAACCCACACGGGGGAGAGGCCGTATACATGCCAGGAGTGTGGAAAGAGCTTCGTTCAGAATACCCATCTTATACGCCATCAGAGAACCCACACGGGGGAGAAGCCTTTTACATGCCAGGAGTGTGGAAAGAGCTTCGTTGACAGTAGCCAACTTAAACGCCATCAGAGAACCCACATGGGGGAGAAGCCTTACACATGCCAGAAGTGTGGAAAGAGCTTCAGTCATAGCAAGAGCCTTACATCCCACCAGAGATTCCACACAGTGGAGAAACCCTAGTGCTTCAGTCGCAGAAACAACCTTGCTAAGCGTCGCCGAACCCACACAGGGGAGAAACCCTATGCATGCCAGGAGTGTGGAAAGAGCTTTGTTCAGAGTAGCGATCTTACGCCATCAGAGAACCCACACGGGGGAGAAGCTTTTTACAGGCCAGGAGTGTGGAAAGAGCTTCATTCATAGCAACAGCTTTACATCCCACCAGAGATTCCACACAACGGAGAAACCCTATGCGTGCCAAGAGTGTGGAATGCACTTCAATCAAAGAAACAACCTTGCTGATCACCGGCGAACCCACACAGGGGAGAAACCCTATACTTGCCAGGAGTGCGGAAGGCGCTTGAAATATATAAAATCCCTCAATCATCATCACTGGACCCACACCAGGGAGAAACTCTATACATGCTAGGAGTGTGGAGTTTTTGTGCTGAAGAAAGTCTTATTGAGCCAAAAAGGGAGCACAATGGCAAGTAACTATAGAAATGTTGAGGGGGGGGAGGAAGGAGCATTTTCAAAGTGGAGTCCCTTTCTTTGCATTAAAGCAGTGATTGAAACAGTCCAGCAATTTCTGCAGTGTTCAGTTAAGTATACATAGCTCTTGCTTCTCCTGGTTTTTTCAATAAAATTTGTCAAAGACTGACCTGTTCTTATTTCTGAGAGACTATGTCAATCACTAGATCATACTAGTGAAATGCTTAGAAAATGCAAAGGCGTTTCGCCAACTACTATCAAGGGGGTGAAGGATGAAGCAATTGGACTCGCCCAGGGTAGCCGCTCTTATATACTCCGCAACAGATTTGTCAGTCGCCTTTTTGGCACTTCCTTGTCTCTCGTTCTTCACCAAAAATGAAGCCAGAACTGAGCAGTCCATCCTGTGAGCTGGCGGGTCGATGATGTAACACAAGCTCCGATAGAGACACAACCTTGCCTGAGAAGAGGTTTAGGGCAGCCCCTTACCCAATACCCACCTTCCCGCTTAAGATCTCCATGTCCTCAGCGGAAGAGTGAAGAAGAGATGTGCAGGCCACAACACACACACACACACACACACACACACACACACACACACACACAGAGAATTCACAATGTTTCTTGTTCCTCCTCCTAAATTCTGGTGCATGGTTAGAGACCCAACCTTGCCCGAGAAGACGGTTAGGGGAGCCCCTTTCCCACCTTCCCAGAGAGTGTGTGTGTATACACACACACACACACACACACACACACACACACACACACACACACACACACAAACAGAACTCACAATGTTTCTTGTTCCTACCCCTTACCCACCTTCCCACACACACACACACACACACACACACACACACACACACACACACACACAAACAGAACTCACAATGTTTCTTGTTCCTACCCCTTACCCACCTTCCCAGAAAAACCATAGCTCTCTACAGCTGGGGACATGGGAGGAGGGAAGCCCCAAATAATCACGCCAGTGGGGTTCTAATCTGGCAGAGCCCCTTGGAAACACATGGGGTTCTTGGAGCATTCTCAGTTGGTTGTGGAGGGGAGGAAGACATGCTCACACAACATTTGTGCGAACAGTTCCTGTTCTCCCCTTCCCCACCAATTGGGAATGCTTTCATGTGGAGACAGTTGTGTTCATTGTCTAGTTTTGCCAGCTGTACCCAAGCAGTGCCAGTGCCTAAGCAGAGATCCTCCCCCCAAGGGGCCAGGCTGCTGCAGAAGGGCAGCAGTCTTGAGGAGGGAAGCAGGTCAAAAGACCCGGAGCTGCTTCCCAGGCAGAAGCGGCGCGCTGCAAGGCGACCAATGAGGCGAGCCGAATCGCCGGCAGCGGATTGGGGCAGGCGGCGCGGTGCCCCTGCTGCCCCACTGCAGGCGGCACCCAGTCCCTCCCCACAGTCCCGCCGCCTCCGAAGGTTCTGCTCAATCTGCTGCACCGCGCAGCCGTCGCCTCCCTCCCCGGCCTTGGCGGCCACCGCACCTTCGCGATTGACCTGGAAGCCGGAGCGGAAAGGTGAAGGCAGCACCGCGCGCTCGCTGCCCTCGATCGCCTTCCCTGCAACTGGGACGGGACTGGAGCGCTGCTCGGTTCCTGGCCTCTGTTGCGCTCGCCCCCCACCCACCTACCCACCCCCGGCGATCAGCGGAGCAGCAGCAGCAGCGACTCCCTCGTCTTCCGTCAGGAGATACAGCGATTCCGGTTGGTGAAGGTGAACGGGGGTGAGTGGGTAGTATAAGTGTCTTCTCTTCTCATGGAAGGGCGCCCTCTTCCATGGGTTGCGCCCCTTGTTTCTACGCGGGTTGGTGTGTTTCCTTTCGCTAAACAATGTCTTTCCTCCTGTCCTGACACTGCTCCGCCTCCCCACCAGCCTCGCGAAGGCAGGTAGTTCTCCAAGACTCCGTTACACTCTCAGGTAAGCATGTATAGGGCTGCGGCCCAAGGAACTTGAATCTAAGCAGCGGGGGGGGGGGGGGGGAACGTACGCCATGGACTGTTCGTTTTGTGAGTCTGTCGACTCACAAGAGCATCATCGCCAGCCCCATTGAACCCAGTGGGATTTACTTCAGAGTAAACCTGCCTAGCATTGTACTGTTTTCTTTTTGACACTCCATCACCTTTAAGATGTATATTGAACGGTTAGGTTTACAGAGCAGAGGCAGCATGAAAAGGACTGCAAGGTTACCTTGGTTGGGAAGGTTGCGCCAGCCAAGCATTGTTGCGAGCACCTGGCCGGTGGAATCGACCCAGATGCTGGCATGAGTCGAAACTATCGCATCGAGCTGCGCACTTTCCGAGGCAGCGAAATCTCCCTTCGTCCTGACCAGCAGCAGGAACCTTAATGCTGCCATGTCCGAGCTGCCCACAGAGCCTGCCAGCCCTGCTGGCAGCTCTGTGCACTTCTGAGCAAGTCAGCTGAGCGCCGTGGGAGGGGCTGCTGGAGCAGAATGTGCTGGCCGAGAGTCTCGTCGCCATTCTCCTTCTTCCCAGGCAGCTTCCATCAGAGTCGTTTTCTTCCTCCCGCACGAGAGTAGCTAGGTAGGCACAAGCTCGTCTCCCAGAGCAAGTTGGTCCTCCCTTCCTCAGGTCTTCCTCTTTTACATAATTCCATTTTCCCCATAACAATGCTTTTTTGTTGCACTTCTATCCTCACCTCGCTCTTCCCTTAAAAGCACACCTGGTAGCAGAATCCAAATCACTTAGGATGTCCAATATGAAGCATGTCTATAAGGCTGACAACCGTGTACAGCTCTCCTTCTTTCTTTCCTGACAGGCAGTGGAGAGATGGAGCCAACGCAAACCCAACCATCACGCCGCCCTTGCAGAGTAGCAAACATGGGTGCTGCGCAGCTGACCCAGGTGAGAGAGAGAGATGACTGGGGACACCTTGGTCCTCCTGTCTCATAGGGGCTGCCCCCTTGGAATTACTGTCACACGGCAAAGCAAGGGAAGCTGTCTGCGTCCATCTGTCCCTGCCCACTCTCACACGGCTCTTTGCATCCTGCAGAAAACATGCAGATTTCCCCCCCCCCCGCTGGACCATCTCGTTTGGCCTGCAGTCATGACCACCTGGACTGACCTGTTAAGAGAGAATTTCTCTCCCTTTTTTTCCCAGGTCCCCATTTCATTTGCAGAGGTGGCCGTGTACTTCAGCAGCGCAGAGTGGGCTCTGCTCGACCAACGTCAAAGGCATCTGTGTGAAGCCGTCACGATGGAGAATTACGAGAATGTGGCCTACTTAGGTAAGGAGGGTCCCTTTTCTCCCTTAGATGTTGCCAGTGGGAGCTGGTGGCTAGGATGGCTGCCCTGGGCATGGCTGCTGTTCTGCCAGAGTGCCCTGCCTCACCACATCTGGAGGGACACATCTGGGGTCCCTTGGCGAAGAAGGAAGCCCCAGTCCGGGGACATCGTACCTTTAGTCGGCTGGAAGGCTTTGGGCAGCTGCCCCCTTGCTGCCCTTTGGGCTGGTCTTCGAGGAGGGCACGTCCTCCTGGGCTTGGAGGTCTCCTTCTCTGCCGCGGAAGATGCCCAAGAGAGAAACTCCATTGGTTTTCTTCCATAAATTCTGGAGTGGCATTGCAAGCTGGGATGGGAGAACAGCAGGGAAGAGCGACTCCTGGTGCATTCAGAACTCCTCCACCTCCAGTAGGCAGAAGTGCAAGAACGCAAAAGGCCCTTCCTTGCGAGAAAGGCGGGTGTGTGGGTGTGTGTGTGTGAAGCAGAGAAACCGGGAAACTCTGGCTTCAATCTGCATAGCAGTGTGAGGTCTGAGAAGACTCTGCCAGAGATGACGACGACCTGTGCAGGCTGTCCGATGCAAACCAGCCTTCAGACCTTTGCCTTGATGGTTGCTGTGTCTAGCTCATTACCTTCGTCACTGCGCCTTTTGGGTTTATCTACAACAGGCACAGAGGAATGTGCATCTCCCCATCAGACACAGGCCAATCTTTGGTGCAGGTCAAATCCCAGCGAAGGGCGACCAGAAGGTCCGAGCTGAAGTCTGCACGTCAAACGGATGCTTTATCCTATGTCCCCTACAGCATTTCCTGCATCCCTGCTCCCTTCATGCTTGCTGCCGCCTGTCTCCCCTGAGCTCACCCTTTACCGAATCCGGGGAGCATCCGCACTCACCTCTTTGTATAGTGCCTTGTTCCTTTCCCCAAAGAACGGCTACCAGTAGGCAGCGCTTGGATGTGGTGGGAGGATTGCTCAAAGTCCGCCTTTTCCCAAAGTGACGTGTTGCTCCGACGGTTTTCCCAGCCAAGCTTCTAGAGAAGTGCTCAGCTGCCCCTGAAGGGGGCTTTAAAAGCTAACCACAGGTGTAAGAGGGAGACTTTTTTTGCAGGCAGAGAGCTGTGTTTGCAGCTGTAGAGCAGAAACAAGCCGAAAAAAAAGCACATTTCTGGTCCGCTCCCACCTGCCTTGAGTCCCGGAAACCTTCAAATGAAGACTTCCGGGATTGCTGGGGGCGGGGGATGACGTGAAGTAGTTCGGCTTGTTCATCAATCATCACACACACACACCAACACCAAACAGCAACTACTACTGGAGAACATTTGACTTAGGCAGTTTCTATCTTTCCTACATCTCAGCTAGGGGCACCCTTCTTCTTCATTTACTGTCTTACTATTATACTACAAGAAATAGGTTGTCTGGGTGAAATAGCCATGTAAAAAAGTATATAAACACAGAACCTCCCCAAAACACGTAATTTTTTTTCAAAGAAGCCACTAATAAAAGTGGGTACTGAGAGAATTAAAAACGGAATTCAGAGGAATGTGCATTGTTGTAGCCTTGTTGTTGTTATCCTTGCAGCCTTGCTGTATTTTACCTTGAAAAAGACCTCGGCTTAGTGGTTGAAACGTCGGTACTGGACTCTTCTGAATTCCGTTTTTAATTCTCTCAGTGCCCACTTTTATTAGTGGATTCTTTGAAAAAAAAATGAAAAAAAATTACGTGTTTTTGGGAGGTTCTGTGTTTATATACTTTTTTACATGGCTATTTCACCCAGACAACCTATTTCTTGTACTATAGTAGCTGGCCATGAAAGCTTCCGTTCCAGAATGTCTTACACTTGCTCTTTAGTTGTGGCCTTTATTACCCTGAGATTCCTTCCCCTCCTCCTCTAAAAAACTAAAATATAATATTAATTTAGCCGCCTGCAGTTACAGCTGTTGGAATGGGGCAACTTCCGCATACTGGACACTGGGGGGGGGAATGTATCGTCAGGTCACCTGAGTAGACCTTCTTGCTTTTGACCCCTCTTTGTCCAAAGGAAGGGGCGTGGCCCCTTGACCCAGTTTCCTTCTTCTCCACCCTTCTCTAATTCCTTTTTACTCCTGACTACTGACTAGAGAGGACATGGCATGCCTGAGCTCTGATGAATGGCAGCCATGATCAAAGCAGACCTCATGCAGGAAGCCCCCAGCCCTAGGGGGGGCTTCATCCTTTCAAGTTAGAGTGACCTCTGATCCTATTCAGAAGCTGTATATATATGAACATGAAACTGTGAGTAAACCTTTCTCTTTCTTTTTGCAACTTCAATCAGCCTGTGCCTCGTGTTTTTATCTAGCTAAGTGGCAAAGCAAGTCTGCCTGGGTGGGGGAGGAACACGGAGATTAAAGATACCTCCATCAACAGGCTGCTGTGGCTTTTCTGGGCTCTAGTTCTGGTCGGGGGGGGGGGGAATTGCAAATGACTTCCCTGACTAGCTGAAGTTTCTGACTACGGTCTCTTACTGCATTTCTCCCCTTATTTCAGCAGCCTCAGTTTGGAACCATGTTGGAAGAAAGAGGCAGCCGAAATGTTCTGCACAGCAAACAATCCACACAGGGGAGAAACCTTATACATGCCAGGAGTGTGGAAAAAGCTTCATTCAGAATAGTGAACTTACACACCATCAGAGAACCCACACAGGCGAGAAACCCTGTACTTGCCAGAAGTGTGGAAAGAGCTTCAGTTGCAAGAGCAGCCTTATATCTCATCAGAGAACTCACACATGGGAGAAGCCTTACACATGCCAGGAGTGTGGAAAGAGCTTCAGTCATAGCAAGAGCCTTACATTCCACAAGAGATTCCACACAGTGGGGAAACCCTATGTGTGCCAGGAGTGTGGAAAGCACTTCAGTCGCAGATACAACCTTGCTGAGCATCGCCGAACCCACACAGGGATGAAACCCTATGCGTGCCAGGAGTGTGGAAAGAGCTTCGTTCAGAGTAGCCATCTTATACGCCATCAGAGAACCCACACAGGGGAGAAGCCTTACACATGCCAGGAGTGTGGAAAGAGCTTCAGTCATAGCAGCAGCCTAACATCCCACCAAAGAACTCATACTGGGGAGAAGCCGTATACATGCCAGGAGTGTGGAAAGAGCTTCGTTCAGAATACCCATCTTATACGCCATCAGAAAACCCACATGGAGGAGGAGCCTTATACGTGCCAGGTGTGTGGAAAAAGCTTCAGTCGCAACAGCAGATTTATACACCATCAGAAAACCCACACGGGGGAGAGGCCTTATACATGCCAGGAGTGTGGAAAGAGCTTCGTTGAGAGTGGCCATCTTAAACGTCATCAGAGAATCCACACTGGGGAGAAGCCTTACACATGCCAGGAGTGTGGAAAGAGCTTCAGTCATAGCAACAGCCTTACATGCCACCAGAGAACCCACACAGTGGAGAAACCCTATGCATGCCAGGAATGTGGAATGCGCTTCAGTTATAAAAACTACCTTGCTGAGCATCGCCGAACCCACTCAGGAGAGAAACCCTATGCGTGCCAGGAGTGTGGAAAGAGCTTCAGTTTCAAGAGCAGCCTTATATCTCATCAGAGAACTCACACAGGGGAGAAGCCCTATGCGTGCCAGGAGTGTGGAAAGCGCTTCAGACGCAGAAGCAACCTTGCTGAGCATCACCAAACCCACACAGAGGAGAAACCCTATACTTGCCAGGAGTGCGGAAGGCGCTTTAAACATATAAAATCCCTCAATCATCATCACTGGACCCACACCAGGGAGAAACTCTATACACGCCAAGAGCATGGAAAGAGTTTTTGTGCTGAAGGAAGTCTTATTGAGCCAAAAAGGGAACACAATGGCAATTAACTTTAGAAATGTTAGGGGGGGGGAACATTTTCAAAGTGGAGTCCCTTTCTTTGCATCAAAGCAGTGATTGAAAGTCCAGCAATTTCTGCAGTGTTCAGTTAAAAAGTATACATAGCTCTTGCTTCTCCAGTTTTCTTCAAGAATAAAATTTGTCAAAGAATGCTCTGTTCTTATTTCTGAGAGACTAGTGCCTTCCTCTTACCCTTCCCAACCGGAATGTCAAACCAAAGGGACTCCACTTGGGGGTCTGAGAGAACTCTTGGCTTGGCCATTGAGTTGTGATGGGGCAGGGGAGGCTGTGGCCTTAGGTTCTCTGCTAATTCCTCTGAGGTTAAAGTCTGAAGCCCCCGGACATTTTTATCTCGGCTGATGTTCAAGTTGGGCTTCAACACCATTCAGTACCCTGCCAACCCCATTTTCCATTTAATAACTGCTAGCCTACAGCGTTACTTGCATATTTGTAAGCAAAGCAAATGTCACCCAGCCACCCTAAGACCCCAGCTATCTCACCCAAAGGAAGCCGAGGCCCGAGATGTGCAAGCCGTGGAACTTCTTTCCACTTGTGCAAGAGGGGAGGGTGCAGCTATCCTGCTTAGCACTTCTCCTTCCTGAAGAAGGGGTTTCTGGGGTCCTGGAAGTGAGTTAGAAAGAGGAACAGCAAGAAGTGGGGTACGAGCAAACTATTCTAAGGTTCACTTGCCAAAGCACTGGAATGGGAAGCCATGAAGTCTCTCTCTCTCACATAGGTACCGCTTGCGGGAAGGTAAACAGCGCTCCGTGTTCCAGCCGCATGCTATGCGCTGCGGCAAGGAGAGTCATGCCGGCCACATGACCATGGAGGCGTCTTCGGATAGCGCTGGCTCTTCGGCTTTGAAATGGAGATGAGCACCACACCCTAGAGTCGGACACGACTGGACTTAAATGTCAGGGGTCACCTTTACCTTTACTGCACACCTAATGATGACCACCAGGGTTGCCACTATGTCCCTGAGGTGGAAGAGAGCATGGGCAAAAGAGGCAACTGCCAGAAGAGGCACAATGCCTAGTGGTTAGCGACAGCCCTCCCACCCTAACTCTCCTTGCTCCTCCTACCATTGGTTGGTCTGCAAGTACTGGGGGTTTGGGAGGACTCCATGGCCACAAACAAGGCACTTTGCTTTGAAAACCTTGAAAAAACTCAAAAAAACCTTGAAGAACTGCTGAACACTCCCTGCCCGGCTGCCCCCTTCCCCCCCCCCTCGTGTTAAATAGTCTTCAGTTGAGGGAGCAACATTACACACGAAAGAGGCCAGTCACACCGCAGCACAAAAAGGTAGAGCGGAGGTTCGTGGGACGATGGCGAAGTTGCTACTACGGCCCCGCGTTCCCCAGGTTTCTCTACTGACTCGGGCGGGAAGCATTGCAGAAGGCGCGCGGGGCTGGAAAGCGGCGAGACGGAGTACACGATGGACCTTGTTTGGGTGTCTTTTCTTACCCAAAACTCATTATAATGTTGGAGCTTCTACCAGAGGGGAAACAGCAAAATCCCGGTGCATGCTGAAGACCCTTTGCCATGAGAGTAGGATCCAAAGTGCTCATAAGAACATAAGAAGAGCCCTGCTGGATCAGGCCAAAGGCCCATCTAGTCCAGCTTCCTGTATCACACAGTGGCCCCACCAGATGCTCTGCACCCAGGGAAATGAGAGGGAAGTGCCAAATGTTCACACCAAGAATCCCTTCTGTTCTGCACCCTCCTTTGCTCCCTACACACCTAATGATGACCACCAGGGTCGCCACTATGTCCCTGAGATGGAAGAGGGCGTGGCCAAAAGAGGCAACTGCCGGATGGGGCACAAGGCCTAGTGGTTAGCGACAGCCCTCCCACCCTCACTCTCCTTGCTCCTCCTCCTCCTCCCATTGGTTGGTCTGCAAGTAGTACTGGAGATTTGGGCGTATTCCATGGCCACAAACAAGGCACTTTGCTTTGAAAACCTTGAAAAAACTCAAAAACCCTTGGAGAACTGCTGAACACTCCCTGCCCCATCGTGTTCAATTAGTCTTCAGTTGTGGGAGCAACATTACACACGAAAGAGGCCAGTCACACCACACCACACGCAGCACAGAAAGGTAGAGAGGAGGTTCGTGGGTCGATGGCGAGGTTGCTACGGCCCTGCGTTCCCCAGGTTTCTCTGCTGACTCGGGCGGGCAGCAGTGCAGAAGGGGCTAGAATGCGGCGAGACGGAGCAATCGCCTTGCTCGAACCTCGGGAGGAAAAGACCGATAGGGAGGCCAAGCTACAGGCGCAGCGGTCTTGAGGAGGGTGACGGGGGCAGGAGACCCGGAGCTGCTTCCCAGGCAGAAGCGACGCGCTGCAAGGCGACCAATGAGGCGAGCCGAATCGCCGGCATCCGGCAGCGGATTGGGGCAGGCGGCGCGGTGCCCCTGCTGCCCCACTGCAGGCGGCACCCAGTCCCTCCCCACAGTCCCGCCGCCTCCGAAGGTTCTGCTCAATCTGCTGCACCGCGCAGCCGTCGCACCTTCGCGATTGACCTGGAAGGAGAGGAAGAGCCGGAGCCGCGGAGCGGAAAGGTGAAGGCAGCACCGCGCGCTCGCTGCCCTCGATCGCCTTCCCTGCAACTGGGACTGGAGCGCTGCTCGGTTCCTGGCCTCTGTTGCGCTCGCCCCCCACCCACCTACCCACCCCCGGCGATCAGCGGAGCAGCAGCAGCAGCAGCAGCAGCGACTCCCTCGTCTTCCGTTTCAGGAGGAGATAAAGCCAAGTCCGGTTGGTGAAGGTGAACTGGTGGGTAGTATAAATGTCTGCTCTTCTCATGGAATGGCGCCCTCTTCCATGGGTTTCTACGCGGGTTGGTGTGTTTCCTTTCGCTTAACAATGTCTTTCCTCCTGTCCTGGCTGCTCCGCCTCTCCACCAGCCTCCCCGGTCCAGCTGCCAGACTGCTTGGCTGGCTTCTTGTAGAGCAAGAGCAGTCCCCAAAAAGGACCCTCCCCTTTCTTCCCAAAAACTAAACAGTTCGAACCGGGCGCATCCCCTCTCCTCCTCCTACCTACACCGTGGCTGACAGGCGGCTCCTTCCTGGGGAAAGCTCTAACTTAACTAACAGTGCAATCCTAACCAACTTTCCAGGGTCGGTGCAGCTGCAAGGCAGCCTCGAGGTAAGGGAACAAATGTTCCCTCACCTTGAGGAGGCCTCTGTGACTGCCCCCACGCTGCAAAATACAGTGTGTGCCCTGTTGGCACAGCTGTATTGGCGCTGGAAAGTTGGTTAGGATTGCGCTGTAAGAAGCCCAAATGCCACTGTAAACGTCTCCTGACTCCTTTGTGTGTCTACCCAGAAGAAAGCCCCAGAGAATTCAATGGGTCTTACTCTCAGGTAAACATGTATAGGAATGCAACCCAAGGAACTTGAATCTAAGCAGTAGGACGGGGGGGGGGGGAAATGTACGCTATGGACTGTTCCTTTTGGGAGTCTATCGGAGGACAAGAGCATCATCATCAGCCCCATTGAACCCAGTGGGATTTACTTCAGACGATACCACCCTAATGGCAGAAAGTGAAGAAGAACTAAAGAGCCTCTTGATGAGAGTGAAAGAGGAGAGTGCAAAAGTTGGCTTGAAACTCAACATTAATCAAACTAAGATCATGGCATCTGGTCCCATCAATTCCTGGCAAATAGAAGGGGCAGAAATGGAAGCAGTAACAGATTTTACTTTTTGGGTTCTAAGATCACTGCAGATGGAGACAGCAGCCATGACATTAAAAGACACTTACTCCTTGGAAGGAAAGCTATGGCAAATTTAGATAGCATAATAAAAAGCAGAGATATCACCATGCCAACAAACGTTCGTATAGTCAGGGCGATGGTGTTCCCAGTAGCAATGTATGGTTGCAAGAGTTGGACCATAAGGAAGGCTGAGCTCCAAAGAATAGATGCTTTCGAACTGTGGTGCTGGAGAAGATTCCTGAGAGTCCCTTGGACTGCTAGGAGATCAAATCAGTCAATCTTAAATGAAATCAACCCTGACTGTTCCCTGGAAGGACTGGTACTGAGGCTGAAACTCAAATATCTTGGCCACCTAATGCGAAGAGAGGACTCTCTGGAGAAGACTCTGATGCTGGGACAGATTGAAGGCAAAGGAGAAGGGGAAAGCAAAGGATGAGATGGTTAGACAGCATCACCGATGCAACGAACATGAAAATGAGCGAACTCAGGAAGATAGTGGAGGACAGAAAGGCCTGGCGGGATATGGTTCATGGGATCACGAAGGGTCGGACACGACTTAATGACTGAACAACAACAACAACAAAACCTGCCTAGCATTGCACTGTTTTCTTTTTGACACTCCATCACCTTTAAGATGTATATTGAACGGTTAGGTTTACAGAGCAGACGCAGCGTGAAAAGGACTGCAAGGTTACCTTGGTTGGGAAGGTTGCGCCAAGCCAAGCATTGTTGCGAGCACCTGGCCGGTGGAACCGACCCAGATGCTGGCCAGATGATGGCATGAGTCGAAACTATCGCATCGAGCTGTGCACTTCCCGAGGCAGCGAAATCTCCCTTCGTCCTGACCAGCAGCAGGAACCTTAATGCTGCCATGTCCGAGCTGCCCACAGAGCCTGCCTGCCCTGCTGGCAGCTCTGTGCACTTCTGAGCAAGTCAGCTGAGCGCCGTGGGAGGGGCTGCAGGAGCAGAATGTGCTGGCCGAGAGTCTCGTCGCCATTCTCCTTCTTCCCAGGCAGCTTCCATCAGAGTCGTTTTCTTCCTCCCGCACGAGAGTAGCTAGGTAGGCACAAGCTCGTCTCCCAGAGCAAGTTGGTCCTCCCTTCCTCGGGTCTTCCTCTTTTCCATAATTCCATTTTCCCCATAACAATGCTTTTTTGTTGCACTTCTATCCTCACCTCGCTCTTCCCTTAAAAGCACACCTGGTAGCAGAATCCAAATCACTTAGGATGTCCAATATGAAGCATGGCTATAAGGCTGACAACCGTGTACAGCTCTCCTTCTTTCTTTCCTGACAGGCAGTGGAGAGATGGAGCCAACGCAAACCCAACCATCACGCCGCCCTTGCAGAGTAGCAAACATGGGTGCTGCGCAGCTGACCCAGGTGAGAGAGAGAGATGACTGGGGACACCTTGGTCCTCCTGTCTCATAGGGGCTGCCCCCTTGGAATTACCGTCACACGGCAAAGCAAGGGAAGCTGTCTGCGTCCATCTGTCCCTGCCCACTCTCACACGGCTCTTTGCATCCTGCAGGAAACATGCAGATTACCCCCCCCGCTGGACCATCTCGTTTGGCCTGCAGTCATGACCTGGACTGACCTGTTAAGAGAGCATTTCTCTCCCTTTTTTTCCCAGGTCCCCATTTCATTTGCAGAGGTGGCCGTGTACTTCAGCAGCGCAGAGTGGGCTCTGCTCGACCAACGTCAAAGGCATCTGTGTGAAGCCGTCACGATGGAGAATTACGAGAATGTGGCCTACTTAGGTAAGGAGGGTCCCTTTTCTCCCTTAGATGTTGCCAGTGGGAGCTGGTGGCTAGGATGGCTGCCCTGGGCATGGCTGCTGTTCTGCCAGAGTGCCCTGCCTCACCACATCTGGAGGGACACATCTGGGGTCCCTTGGCGAAGAAGGAAGCCCCAGTCCGGGGACATCGTACCTTTAGTCGGCTGGAAGGCTTTGGGCAGCTGCCCCCTTGCTGCCCTTTGGGCTGGTCTTCGAGGAGGGCACGTCCTCCTGGGCTTGGAGGTCTCCTTCTCTGCCGCGGAAGATGCCCAAGAGAGAAACTCCATTGGTTTTCTTCCATAAATTCTGGAGTGGCATTGCAAGCTGGGATGGGAGAACAGCAGGGAAGAGCGACTCCTGGTGCATTCAGAACTCCTCCACCTCCAGTAGGCAGAAGTGCAAGAACGCAAAAGGCCCTTCCTTGCGAGAAAGGCGGGTGTGTGGGTGTGTGTGTGTGAAGCAGAGAAACCGGGAAACTCTGGCTTCAATCTGCATAGCAGTGTGAGGTCTGAGAAGACTCTGCCAGAGATGACGACGACCTGTGCAGGCTGTCCGATGCAAACCAGCCTTCAGACCTTTGCCTTGATGGTTGCTGTGTCTAGCTCATTACCTTCGTCACTGCGCCTTTTGGGTTTATCTACAACAGGCACAGAGGAATGTGCATCTCCCCATCAGACACAGGCCAATCTTTGGTGCAGGTCAAATCCCAGCGAAGGGCGACCAGAAGGTCCGAGCTGAAGTCTGCACGTCAAACGGATGCTTTATCCTATGTCCCCTACAGCATTTCCTGCATCCCTGCTCCCTTCATGCTTGCTGCCGCCTGTCTCCTCTGAGCTCACCCTTTACCAAATCCGGGGAGCGTCCGCACTCGCCTCTTTGTATAGTGCCTTGTTCCTTTATTACCCAGAGATTCCTTCCCCTCACTGGCGTCACTGCGGGGGGGGCGGATCTCCAAGTTCCGCCAGGCTCTGACCCTCCGTTACACGACGGGAGAAGGCGGCCCCGCCCCCTCGCCTTTGGAGCCATTCCAGCCGACGGGCGGGGCCACCTTCTCCCGTCGTGTAACGGAGGGTCAGAGCCCGGCGGAACTTGGAGATCCGCCCCCACTGCAGTGACGCCAGTGCTTCCCCTCCTCCTCTAAAAAACAAAATGTATTAACTTAGCCGCCTGCAGTTACAGGCTGCTGTGGCTTTTCTGGGCTCTAGTTCTGGTTGGGGGGGGGGGATTGCAAATGACTTCCCTGAGTAGCTGAAGTTTCTGACTACGGTCTCTTACTGCATTTCTCTCCTTATTTCAGCAGCCTCAGTTTGGAACCATGTTGGAAGAAAGAGGCAGCCGAAATGTTCTGCACAGCAAACAATCCACACAGGGGAGAAACCTTATACATGCCAGGAGTGTGGAAAAAGCTTCATTCAGAATAGTGAACTTACACGCCATCAGATAACCCACACAGGGGAGAAACCCTTTACTTGCCAGAAGTGTGGAAAGAGCTTCAGTCGCAAGAGCAGCCTTAAAACCCACCAGAGAACTCACACAGGGGAGAAGCCTTACACATGCCAGGAGTGTGGAAAGAGCTTCAGTCATAGCAGCAGCCTAACGTTCCACCAGAGAACCCACACGGGCGAGAAGCCTTATACATGCCAGGAGTGTGGAAACAGCTTCGTTCAGAATACCCATCTTATACGCCATCGGAGAATCCACACAGGGGAGAAGCCTTATACATGCCAGGTGTGTGGAAAAAGCTTCAGTCGCAACAGCAGATTTATACACCATCAGAAAACCCACATGGGGGAGAGGCCGTATACATGCCAGGAGTGTGGAAAGAGCTTCATTCATAGCAACAGCCTTGCATCCCACCAGAGATTCCACGCAGTGGGGAAACCCTATGCGTGCCAGGAGTGTGGAATGCACTTCAGTCGCAGAAGCAACCTTGCTGAGCATCACCGAACCCACACAGGGGAGAAACCCTATACTTGCCAGGAATGTGGAAAGAGCTTCAGTTTCAAGAACAGCCTTATATATCATCAGAGAACTCACACAGGGGAGAAACCCTATGCGTGCCAGGAATGTGGAAAGAGCTTCAGTCATAGCAGCAGCCTAACGTTCCACCAGAGAACCCACACGGGCGAGAAGCCTTATACATGCCAGGAGTGTGGAAAGATCTTTGTTCAGAGTAGCCATCTTATACGCCATCAGAGAACCCACACTGGGGAGAAGCCTTACACATGCCAGGAGTGTGGAAAGAGCTTCAGTCATAGCAAGAGCCTTGCATCCCACCAGAGATTCCATTCAGTGGAGAAACCCTATGCGTGCCAAGAGTGTGGAAAGCGCTTCAGTCGCAGAAACAACCTTGCTGAGCATCAACAAATCCACACAGGGGAGAAACCCTATGCATGTCAGGAGTGTGGAAAGCGCTTCAGTCGCAGAAACAACCTTGCTGAGCATCAACAAATCCACACAGGGGAGAAACCCTATGCGTGTCAGGAGTGTGGAAAGCGCTTCAGTCGCAGAAACAACCTTGCTGAGCATCGGCGAACCCACACAGGGGAGAAACCCTATACGTGCCAGGAGTGTGGAAAGAGCTTCATTCAGAGTAGCGATCTTATACGCCATCAGAGAACCCACACAGGGGAGAAGCCATACACATGCCAGGAGTGTGGAAAGAGCTTCAGTCATAGCAACAGCCTTACATTCCATCAGAGAACCCACACGGGGGAAAAGCCTTACACATGCCAGGAGTGTGGAAAGAGCTTCAGTCATAGCAAGAGCCTTACATCCCACCAGAGATTCCATTCAGTGGAGAAACCCTATGCGTGCAAAGACTGTGGAATGCGCTTCAATCATAGAAACAACCTTGCTGATCATCGCCGAACCCACACAGGGGAGAAACCCTATGCGTGTCAGGAGTGTGGAAAGTGCTTCAGTCGCAGAAACAACCTTGCTGATCATCGCCAAATCCACACAGGGGAGAAACCCTACGCGTGCCAGGAGTGTGGAAAGCGCTTCAGACGCAGAAACAACCTTGCTGAGCATCACCGAACCCACACAGAGGAGAAACCCTATACTTGCCAGGAGTGTGGAAGGCGCTTTAAACATATAAAATCCCTCAATCATCACCACTGGACCCACACCAGGGAGAAACTTTATACACACCAAGAGCATGGAAAGAGTTTTTGTGCTGAAGGAAGTCTTACTGACTCAAAAAGGGAACACAATGGCAAGTAAATCTGGAAATGTGGGGGTGGGGGGAAGGAACATTTTCAAAGTGGAGTCCCTTTCTTTGCATTAAAGCAGTGATTGAAACAGTCCAGCAATTTCTGCAGTGTTCAGTTAAAAAGTATACATAGCTCTTGCTTCTCCTGGTTTTTTCAAGAATAAAATTTGTCAAAGAATGCTCTGTTCTTATTTCTGAGAAAACTAGATCATACTAGTGAAATGGTTAGAAAATGCAAAGGCATTTTGCCAACCACTATCAAGGGGGTGAAGGATGGGTTAATTTGGACTCGCCCAGGGTAGCCACTCTTATAAACTCAGCAACAGATTTTTCAGTCGCCTTTTTTGCAATCCCTCGTCTCTCGTTCTTCACCAAAAATAAAGCCAGAACTGAGCAGTCTATCCTGTGAGCTGGCGGGTCGATGATGCAACACAAGCTGCCATAGAGACCCAACCTTGCCTGAGAAGACGGTTAGGGCAGCCCCTTACCCACCTTCCCAGAGACCGCTTAAGATCTCCATGTCCTCAGGGGAATATCTTTATATATATATATATATATATATATCGTATTGTCCCGAATATAGGACGCTCCTGATTATAAGTCGCACCCTTAAAGTTTGGTGCTATTTTTTAAAGAATACATTAACTTTTTTTAACTTAAATATACACATTAGTAGAACAGTACAGCTTTAGTACAGTTAAAGGCATAGGCCCCCTGTCCCTTATTGAATCTGGGCACTCTAGTATTAGTAGCCTTCCCAGATCCAAAGGGGGACAGAGTGCCTACCTTTTAACCTTTGGAATTTGGGCAGGTATAGCTTGTTGCACCCTTCCATGATGATGAGCTGCACCTGCCCAAATTTCAATGAACACAATCCTGTGCATATCTACTCAGAAGTAAGTCCCATTGCATTCAATGGGGCTTACTCCCAGGAAAGTGTGCATAGGATTGTAGCCTAAAGGTAGGCACTTTGTCCCCCTTTGGATATGGTAAGCCTATGCAGGAGCTCTTGCTCTCAACTTTCAAACTGTACTCTCAACTTTTAAACTGCAAGATCAATAAATATCTTAGTTTCCACAGAGTCCTGGGGTTGAAACTTAAGGGTTAATTTTTTCAAATGCTTCCAGAGGCTGCTGAGAGATAATGAGTTCTCATGGTATTCAGCCATTTAGCAAGTGATTAAGAACTGCAAGGAAAGGCTTGAAAACACAGTGCAGTTTAAAAAAAGAGAGAGAGAGAGAAAAGCCCATGCTAGGCTTTGATTGTAGGGCGCACCCCCTACTTTAAAGACTTGCCTTAGGGGATAAAAGTGAGTCTTATACTCCGGCAAATACGGGGTGTGTGTGTGTGTGTATGTATGTATGTATATATATATATATATACACACACACACACACACACAGAACTCGCAATGTTTCTTGCGCCTCCTCCTAAATTCTGGTTAAGACCCTTTGCCAGGAGAGTAGGAACCATAGCCCTCTACAGCTGGGGACATGGGAGGAGGGAAGCCAGAAATAAAAACGCCAGTGGGGTTTTCGTCTGGCAGAGCCCCTTGGAAACACATGGGGTTCTTGGAGCATTCTCAGTTGGCTGTGGAGGGGAGGAAGACATGCTCACACAACATTTGTGCAAACACTTCCTGTTCTCCCCTTCCCCACCAATTGGGAATGCTTTCATGTGGAGACAGCTGTGTTCATTGTTTAGTTTTGCCAGCTGTACCCAAGCAGTGCCAGTGCCTAAGCAGAGATCCCCCCCCCCCCTCGGTTGAGATCCTCATATTAGAAGTACAGTATACTGTGGACTGACTACCTTCTGCCTGCAACACAGGGCTATGCAACTGAGCGTTGGCTCCTAAGTTGCCCTAACTATACTGTAGTTATATATTCTGCAATTATTCCTTAGCGCCCCCCTCCCCATATACAGTACTGTATTTCTGGCACATACTAGTATGCGAGGGAGGAAAACACACACACACACACACACACACACACACACACACACACACACACACGAGGCGAGAGAGAGAGAGAGATGGTCAGATGAGCAACATATAGGAGAGGCAAGCTCACATTCAGTGCTACGCACAAGACGGCGCCCCCCCCCCAATGCATCGCATCGGGCACAACAAATTCCCTCAGCCAGAACATCTCCAGAACAACAGTAAATAACCCCGTGTTATTTCCAATTTAGTGTTTCAAACACCCACCCACCAAGGAAGAAAATAATAGATGCTGTAAGAGCGTGTCATGATTCGATGGCACACAAGACACAGAAATCTAGAGCGGAGGTTCGTGGGACGATGGCGAGGTTGCTACGGCCCCGCGTTCCCCAGGTTTCTCTGCTGACTCGGGCGGGAAGCATTGCAGAAGGGGCTGGAATGCGGCGAGACGGAGCAATCGCCTTGCTCAAACCTCGGGAGGAAAAGACCGATAGGGAGGCGAGGTTGCAGGCGCAGCGCTCTTGAGGAGGGTGACGGGGGCAGGAGACCCGGAGCTGTTTCCCAGGCAGAAGCGGCGCGCTGCAAGGCGACCAATGAGGCGAGCCGAATCGCCGGCATCCGGCAGCGGATTGGGGCAGGCGGCGCGGTGCCCCTACTGCCCCACTGCAGGCGGCACCCAGTCCCTCCCCACAGTCCCGCCGCCTCCGAAGGTTCTGCTCAATCTGCTGCACCGCGCAGCCGTCGCACCTTCGCGATTGACCTGGAAGGAGAGGAAGAGCCGGAGCCGCGGAGCGGAAAGGTGAAGGCAGCACCGCGCGCTCGCTGCCCTCGATCGCCTTCCCTGCAACTGGGACTGGAGCGCTGCTCGGTTCCTGGCCTCTGTTGCGCTCGCCCCCCCACCCCCATCCCCATCCCCGGCGATCAGCGGAGCAGCAGCAGCAGCGACTCCCTCGTCTTCCGTCAGGAGATACAGCGATTCCGGTTGGTGAAGGTGAACGGGGGGCCCGGGGGTGAGTGGGTAGTATAAGTGTCTGCTCTAGTATAAGTGTCTTCTCTTCTCATGGAAGGGCGCCCTCTTCCATGGGTTGCGCCCCTTGTTTCTACGCGGGTTGCTGTGTTTCCTTTCGCTTAACAATGTCTTTCCTCCTGTCCTGGCTGCTCCGCCTCTCCACCAGCCTCCCCGGTCCAGCTGCCAGACTGCTTGGCTGGCTTCTTGTAGAGCAAGAGCAGTCCCCAAAAAGGACCCTCCTCCTTCTTCCCAAAACTAAACAGTTCGAACCGGGCACATCCCCTCTCCTCCTCCTACACCGTGGCTGATAGGCGGCTCCTGCCTGGCTCCTTCCTGGGGAAAGCTCTAACTTAACTAACAGTGCAATCCTAACCAACTTTCCAGGGTCGGTGCAGCTGCAAGGCAGCCTCGAGGTAAGGGAACAAATGTTCCCTCACCTTGAGGAGGCCTCTGTGACTGCCCCCACGCTGCAAAATACAGTGTGTGCCCTGTTGGCACAGCTGTATTGGCGCTGGAAAGTTGGTTAGGATTGCGCTGTAAGAAGCCCAAATGCCACAGTAAACTTCTCCTGACTCCTTTGCGTGTCTACCCAGAAGAAAGCCCCAGAGAATTCAATGGGTCTTACTCTCAGGTAAACATGTATAGGACTGCAGCCCAAGGTACTTGAATCTAAGCAGTAGGACGGGGGGGGGGGGGAACGTACGCCATGGACTGTTCATTTTGTGAGTCTGTCGACTCACAAGAGCATCATTGTCAGCCCCATTGAACCCAGTGGGATTTACTTCAGAGTAAACCTGCCTAGCATTGTACTGTTTTCTTTTTGACACTCCATCACCTTTAAGATGTATATTGAATGGTTAGGTTTACAGAGCAGACGCAGCATGAAAAGGACTGCAAGGTTACCTTGGTTGGGAAGGTTGCGCCAGCCAAGCATTGTTGCGAGCACCTGGCCGGTGGAATCGACCCAGATGCTGGCCAGATGATGGCATGAGTCGAAACTATCGCATCGAGCTGCGCACTTCCCGAGGCAGCGAAATCTCCCTTCGTCCTGACCAGCAGCAGGAACCTTAATGCTGCCATGTCCGAGCTGCCCACAGAGCCTGCCTGCCCTGCTGGCAGCTCTGTGCACTTCTGAGCAAGTCAGCTGAGCGCCGTGGGAGGGGCTGCAGGAGCAGAATGTGCTGGCTGAGAGTCTCGTCGCCATTCTCCTTCTTCCCAGGCAGCTTCCATCAGAGTCGTTTTCTTCCTCCCGCACGAGAGTAGCTAGGTAGGCACAAGCTCGTCTCCCAGAGCAAGTTGGTCCTCCCTTCCTCGGGTCTTCCTCTTTTCCATAATTCCATTTTCCCCATAACAATGCTTTTTTGTTGCACTTCTATCCTCACCTCGCTCTTCCCTTAAAAGCACACCTGGTAGCAGAATCCAAATCACTTAGGATGTCCAATATGAAGCATGTCTATAAGGCTGACAACCGTGTACAGCTCTCCTTCTTTCTTTCCTGACAGGCAGTGGAGAGATGGAGCCAACGCAAACCCAACCATCACGCCGCCCTTGCAGAGTAGCAAACATGGGTGCTGCGCAGCTGACCCAGGTGAGAGAGAGATGACTGGGGACACCTTGGTCCTCCTGTCTCATAGGGGCTGCCCCCTTGGAATTACTGTCACACGGCAAAGCAAGGGAAGCTGTCTGCGTCCATCTGTCCCCGCCCACTCTCACACGGCTCTTTGCATCCTGCAGGAAACATGCAGATTTCCCCCCCCCCCGCCAGCTGGACCATCTCGTTTGGCCTGCAGTCATGACCTGGACTGACCTGTTAAGAGAGAATTTCTCTCCCTTTTTTTCCCAGGTCCCCATTTCATTTGCAGAGGTGGCCGTGTACTTCAGCAGCGCAGAGTGGGCTCTGCTCGACCAACATCAAAGGCATCTGTGTGAAGCCGTCACGATGGAGAATTACGAGAATGTGGCCTACTTAGGTAAGGAGGGTCCCTTTTCTCCCTTAGATGTTGCCAGTGGGAGCTGGTGGCTAGGATGGCTGCCCTGGGCATGGCTGCTGTTCTGCCAGAGTGCCCTGCCTCACCACATCTGGAGGGACACATCTGGGGTCCCTTGGCGAAGAAGGAAGCCCCAGTCCGGGGACATCGTACCTTTAGTCGGCTGGAAGGCTTTGGGCAGCTGCCCCCTTGCTGCCCTTTGGGCTGGTCTTCGAGGAGGGCACGTCCTCCTGGGCTTGGAGGTCTCCTTCTCTGCCGCGGAAGATGCCCAAGAGAGAAACTCCATTGGTTTTCTTCCATAAATTCTGGAGTGGCATTGCAAGCTGGGATGGGAGAACAGCAGGGAAGAGCGACTCCTGGTGCGTTCAGAACTCCTCCACCTCCAGCAGGCAGAAGTGCAAGAACGCAAAAGGCCCTTCCTTGCGAGAAAGGCGGGTGTGTGTGTGTGTGTGTGTGTGTGTGTGTGTGTGTGTGTGAAGCAGAGAAACCGGGTCTGAGAAGACTCTGCCAGAGATGACGACGACCTGTGCAGGCTGTCCGATGCAAACCAGCCTTCAGACCTTTGCCTTGATGGTTGCTGTGTCTAGCTCATTACCTTCGTCACTGCGCCTTTTGGGTTTATCTACAACAGGCACAGAGGAATGTGCATCTCCCCATCAGACACAGGCCAATCTTTGGTGCAGGTCAAATCCCAGCGAAGGGCGACCAGAAGGTCCGAGCTGAAGTCTGCACGTCAAACTGATGCTTTATCCTGTGTCCCCTACAGCATTTCCTGCATCCCTGTTCCCTTCATGCTTGCTGCCGCCTGTCTCCCCTGAGCTCACCATTTACCAAATTCGGGGAGCATCCGCACTTGCCTCTTTGTATAGTGCCTTGTTCCTTTATTACCCTGAGACTCCTTCCCCCCCCCCCTCCTCTAACAATCCAAAATGTATTAACTTAGCCGCCTGCAGTTACAGGCTGCTGTGGCTTTTCTGGGCTCTAGTTCTGGTTGGGGGGGGGGATTGCAAATGACTTCCCTGAGTAGCTGAAGTTTCTGACTATGGTCTCTTACTGCATTTCTCTCCTTATTTCAGCAGCCTCAGTTTGGAACCATGTTGGAAGAAAGAGGCAGCCGAAATGTTCTTCACAGCAAACAATCCACACAGGGGAGAAACCTTATACATGCCAGGAGTGTGGAAAAAGCTTCATTCAGAATAGTGAACTTACACGCCATCAGATAACACACACAGGGGAGAAACCCTTTACTTGCCAGAAGTGTGGAAAGAGCTTCAGTCGCAAGAGCAGCCTTAAAACCCATCAGAGAACTCACACAGGGGAGAAGCCTTACACATGCCAGGAGTGTGGAAAGAGCTTCAGTCATAGCAGCAACCTAAGGTTCCACCAGAGAACCCACACAGGGGAGAAGCCTTATACATGCCAGGAGTGTGGAAAGAGCTTCGTTCGGAATACCCATCTTATACGCCATCAGAAAACCCACACGGGGGAGAGGCCATATACATGCCAGGAGTGTGGAAAGAGCGTCATTCATAGCAACAGCCTTGCATCCCACCAGAGATTCCACGCAGTAGGGAAACCCTATGCGTGCCAGGAGTGTGAAATGCACTTCAGTCGCAGAAACAACCTTGCTGAGCATCGCGAAACCCACACAGGGGAGAAACCCTATGCGTGCCAGGAGTGTGGAAAGAGCTTCATTCAGAGTAGCGATCTTATACGCCATCTGAGAACCCACACAGGGGAGAAGCCTTACACGTGCCAGGAGTGTGGAAAGAGCTTCAGTCTTAGCAGCAGCCTAACGTTGCACCAGAGAACCCACACAGGGGAGAAGCCTTATACATGCCAGGAGTGTGGAAAGAGCTTCGTTCGGAATACCCATCTTATACGCCATCAGAAAACCCACACGGGGGAGAGGCCGTATACATGCCAGGAGTGTGGAAAGAGCTTCATTCAGAATACCCATCTTATACGCCATCGGAGAATCCACACGGGAGAGAAGCCTTATACATACCAGGTATGTGGAAAAAGCTTCAGTTGCAACAGCAGATTTATACACCATCAGAAAACCCACATGGGGGAGAGGCCGTATACATGCCAGGAGTGTGGAAAGAGCTTCATTCATAGCAACAGCCTTGCATCCCACCAGATATTCCATGCAGTGGGGAAACCCTATGCGTCCCAGGAGTGTGGAAAGCGCTTCAGTCGCAGAAACAACCTTGCTGAGCATCACCGAACCCACACAGGGGAGAATCCTTATGCGTGCCAGGAGTGTGGAAAGAGCTTCTTTCAGAGTAGCGATCTTATACGCCATCAGAGAACCCACACGGGGGAGAAGGCTTATACATGCCAGGACTGTGGAAAGAGCTTCGTTCAGAATACCCATCTTATACGCCATCGGAGAATCCACACAGGAGAGAAGCCTTATACATGCCAGGTATGTGGAAAAAGCTTCAGTCGCAACAGCAAATTTATACACCATCAGAATACCCACACGGGGGAGAAACCCTATGTGTGCCAGGTGTGTGGAAAAAGCTTCAGTCGCAGAAGCAACCTTGCTGAGCATCACCGAACCCACACAGAGGAGAAACCCTATACTTGCCAGGAGTGCGGAAGGCGCTTTAAACATATAAAATCCCTCAATCATCATCACTGGACCCACACCAGGGAGAAACTCTATACACGCCAAGAGCATGGAAATAGTTTTTGTGCTGAAGGAAGTCTTACCGACCCAAAAAGGGAACACAATGGCAATCAACTTTAGAAATGTTAGGGGGGGGGGAGCATTTTCAAAGTGGAGTCCCTTTCTTTGCATCAAAGCAGTGATTGAAACAGTCCAGCAATTTCTGCAGTGTTCAGTTAAAAAGTATACATAGCTCTTGCTTCTCCTGTTTTTTTCAAGAATAAAAATTGTCAAAGAATGCTCTGTTCTTATTTCTGAGAGACTAGTGCCTTCCTCTTACCCTTCCCAACCAGAAGGTCAAACCAAAGGACTCCACTTGGGGGTCTGAGAGAACTCTTGGCTTGGCCATTGAGTTGTGATGGGGCAGGGGAGGCTGTGGCCTTAGGTTCTCTGCTAATTCCTCTGAGGTTAAAGTCTGAAGCCCCCGGACATTTTTTATCTCGGCTGATGTCCAAGTTGGGCTTCAACACCATTCAGTACCCTGCCAACCCCGTTTTCCATTTAATAACTGCTAGCCTACAGCGTTACTTGCATATTTGTAAGCAAAGCAAATGTCACCCAGCCACCCTAAGACCCCAGCTATCTCACCCAAAGGATGCCGAGGCCCGAGATGTGCAACCTGTGGAACTTCTTTCCACTTGTGCAAGAGGGGAGGGTGCAGCTATCCTGCTTAGCACTTCCCCTTCCTGAAGAAGGGGTTTCCGGGGTCCTGGAAGTGAGTTAGAAAGAGGAACAGCAAGAAGTGGGGTACGAGCAAACTATTCTAAGGTTCACTTGCCAAAGCACTGGAATGGGAAGCCATGAAGTCTCTCACGTGCGCATTCCTGTGCGCGCGTGCGCCCACACACACACATGCATGGCAAAACAAGGCAGCATGGTATATACATGAATTGTTTACTTCCAAAGCTGTAGCTGGTTTCATAAAATGTAGCAATGATGTGGATGGGAACCGGAGTAAGCCTAGTGTAGTCCGTAAGCACAAGACAGGTAGAACAATAGAACTTGTACTATAATGTGCCCATAGTACATTATTGAAAACATTCACATTTGGCACAAGTAGCTCAAAGTACAGACTCTTATAAGCATTTCAGTACAGCTTGCATGGTTTTCGGATGTTCTTCATCACTTTCTCTCGTCACAGTAGTATCATCCAGACAGCATTATGTATGTTCTTGTGAAACGTTGCAAAACTTGATTTGTTGTCCTTTGCCGGACAGCTGGAGCTGAGGCAATACCGACCACTAGTCTGTTATATCGGTGCAACCCTTTCAAAGTCTTGATGGCTAGATACATCTTAGAATCTGTACTGATAAAACTGTCTACTGGGCAATAATGTGCCCATAGTACATTATTGAAAACATTCACATTTGGCTCAAGTAGCTCAAAGTCTAGACCAGGGGTTCTCAACCTGTGGTACGGGTACCCCTAGGGGTATGCGGACCTCTTGCTGGGGGTACGCCAAGCCCTGCCCCTTATCTGCCCCATTAGCAGCTAATTAAGTGTTAATTAACATGGATTTTAAATTTTAATTATTTTGGGGTCCTTCTGTTTCTCTGTTTCTATATACCTTTAGAATCTTCTACTCCCATCTGCGAGGAAGTCATGAACACACCCCACGATTTTTAGCTTTCTATTGTAGATGTCCAGGTCAAATCCTCATTTTGCTGGCTGATAGAGCTCATTTTACTTTGAAAACAAAGGACGCATTATCGTTTGAATGGACTGATTTGTTGTTTCAAGTTGCCACAATGAAGAATAAAAAAGAAACAGGAACAGTTTTGCTCATACGGGAGGTCAGGCACCTGTCTGAGGATACTGAAAAGCATGTAGATGGCTACTTCCAAGTACAACAAGCTGGCAGACAAAACAACAATGCCAGCTTTCTTTGCGTGTCCCTGTTTTGGGCATGCCTCTCAATTGTAAAGAGGCAGCACTAGAATGGTGACATGCAGAGACTCCGCTGGCATGCATCACTGGTCTGAAGAGTGACTGGATGATCCGGTTATGCGCATGCATGTGCACTATAGAGAAGCTTTAACCATTTCCCACAATGAAATTGAACGTCTGAAGACCCCGAGGAGGCATCTGAACCTTCAAGAATGAGTGCTAGCAATTCACAGGGATGCAGTTTGGACAATGGATCCAAGAGAGAAATGTTGGGAAAGTATTCTGCCAGGGACCGCGGCCAGAAAAGAGAGGGCCCATGTAATGAGAACGAAGAGTGCTCCTTCAAACAGTCTCCAGCAGCAGCGCATGGCAAAATCCCCAGTGGTGGGAAGGAAGCTCATTTGTCGTTGCGAAATGTCTCATTGAGGAGGCCCTGACAAAGTTCTAAGGCAGCCTCACTTTCCCCAGAACACGGGCTGAAAACCATAGATGCAATAGAGGGGTCCAATATGACGCAGGCAGTTTGTGTTCTGCTCTGTCTCCCCTGCATCCTGTTTCCATCAATCCAGCAAGATATTACTGGATTGTGGCTTTGAGGGTTTTTTTATAATGAACCCCAACCGAGGATGTTTTCGCATCTGTGATGAAAGGCCAGTGTCTTTTGTTCTGCAATGCAGCCTCCTAGCGGTCAGTGTATTATATTACCTTTCCTCCAATACAAAGGAGACTGCCCTGCACCCAACAGCTTATTTGTGGACAAGCTAATCCTGATCTGAAATATGAATGCATCTCCTAAAGATAACAAGAAAGAACAGTGTTATTTATACATCCTCTTCCCCAAAGCAATCACTCATCGCGTCTGCATCAGAACAAAACAGTTGTGAGAGCAGCACTGACATTAAATATGAAGAAATATAAATATTTCTAAATTAAATAATGAAATTAAATATTTAAATAATTAAAAATATTTAGAGAGGAAAACATGGGGGGGGGGAAGAATTAGGATAGGATTCTTGAGGCAAACACCTTTCAAAAGTATGGTAACCGTATAGAAAAGCCAACAGGGGTCCTGTTAGAAGGTCAATAATCAATCAGCAACCAGGTGTGATAGAGTGGGTTTATTACAGTGACACGTGTCAAGGGCTCTCTGAGGAATTCAGCAGTTCAAAATGGGAGAGAGAGCTAGTTCCGCTTGCTCAGACTATTTATAGTACGTGAAAAAATTACAGAAAGGAAGATCAGGTTAGCAAAACAAATCATATTCTTATTGGTTACAAATTACAGAAAGGCAGGTCAAAGATGAGCTTCATTTAGCATTCTTCAAATATGTTAGAAGCAGGAAACCTGCCAGGGAAACGGTTGGTCCGCTGGATGGTGAGGGAGAGAAAGGGGTGATAAAAGGGGACTTGGAGACTGCAGGGAAATTAAATGAGTTCTTTGCATCTGTCTTCACGGCAGAAGACCTCGGGCAAATACCGCTGCCGGAACGGTCTCCCCTGACTAAAGAATTAAGTCAAATAGAGGTTAAAAGAGAAGACGTCTCAGACTTAATTGACAAAATAAAGATCAATAAATCACCAGGCCCGGATGGCATCCACCCAAGAGTTCTGAAGGAACTCAAGAATGAAGTTGCTGACCTCTTGACCAAAATATGCAACTTGTTCCTTAAAACGGCCACTGTGCCAGAGGATTGGAGGATAGCTAATGTCACTCCAATCTTTAAAAAAGGAAGGAGGGGGGACCCGGGAAACTACAGGCCGGTCAGCCTAACATCTGTTCCAGGGAAGATGGTGGAAAGTCTCATTAAGGATAAAATCTTAAAATACATAGAAGAACAAGCTCTGCTGAGGGAGAGTCAGCATGGCTTCTGCAAGGGGAAGTCTTGCCTCACAAACCTGTTAGAATTTTTTGAAAAGGTCAACAGGCGTGTGGATGCGAGCGAACCCGTGGATATTATATATCTGGATTTTCAGAAGGCGTTTGACAAGGTCCCTCATGAAAGGCTCCTGAGAAAACTCCACAGTCAGGGAATACGAGGGCAGGTCCTCTTGTGGATTAGGAACTGGTTGAAGACCAGGAAACAGCGAGTGGGAGTCAATGGGCAATTTTCACAATGGCGAGAGGTGAAAAGCGGTGTGCCCCAAGGATCGGTCTTGGGACCAGTGCTTTTCAACTTATTCATAAATGACCTGGAGTCGGGGATAGGCAGTGAGGTGGCCAAGTTTGCAGATGACACTAAACTTTTCCGGGTGGTGAAGACCAGCAGGGATTGTGAAGAGCTCCAGAAGGATCTCTCCAAACTGGGAGAATGGGCAGCAAAATGTCAGATGCGCTTCAATATAAGTAAGTGCAAAGTGATGCACATTGGGGCAAGAAACCAAAATTTCACATATACGCTAATGGGTTCTGAGTTGTCTGTGACGGATCAAGAGAGAGATCTTGGGGTGCTGGTGGACAGGTCGATGAAAGTGTCGACTCAGTGTGCGGCGGCTGTGAAGAAGGCCAATTCCATGCTCGGGATCATTAAAAAAGGGATTGAGAATAAAACGGCCAATATCATTATGCCTTTGTACAAATCGATGGTAAGGCCACATCTGGAGTATTGTGTCCAGTTCTGGTCACCACACCTCAAAAAGGATATAGTTGAATTGGAAAAGGTGCAGAAAAGAGCGACCAGAATGATTCGTGGGCTGGAGCACCTCCCTTATGAGGAAAGGCTACAGCGTCTGGGGCTTTTCAGCCTAGAAAAAAGGCGCCTGAGGGGGGACATGATTGAGACGTATAAAATTATGCATGGGATGGAGAGAGTGGATAGCGGGAAATTCTTCTCCCTCTCGCACAACACCAGAACCAGGGGACATGCACTAAAATTGAGTGGAGGGAGAGTTAGAACAGACAAAAGAAAATATTTCTTTACCCAGCGTGTAATTCATCTGTGGAACTCCTTGCCACAGGATGTGGTGATGGCATCTGGCCTAGATGCCTTTAAAAGGGGTTTGGACAGATTCATGGAGGAAAAGACCATCACAGGTTACAAGCCATAAGCAACCTCCTGGTTTTGGAGGTGGGGTTTCTCTGTGCCAGGTGCAAGGGAGTGTCAACGGGAAACAGGTTATCTTGTTGTCTTGTGTGCTCCCTGAGGCATCTGGTGGGGCCACTGTGTGACACAGGAAGCTGGACTAGATGGGCTTTTGGCCTGATCCAGCAGGGCTCTTCTTATGTTCTTATGTTCTTATGTTCTTATTGGCTACTTTCAATCCTGCGGAGGTTTGACTTACAAAATTCTCAGTATTTCAATACACATTCTTAGTATTATATTTACACATATAGTCCATTGTTCTCTACCGTTCAGCTAGCTGTCTTAGAGATAGCATATTAAGAAGGAAATATACTTGGCGAACTTCCCAGCTGGACATCACTACAAGCTTCTATTGTATTTCTTATCTGCTGTCATTCTGCAAACAGCCAAACTTCTGGCTGCAGCTAATATTCACTCAGAGTTTTAGTGTTTACAAAAGAAGGAATCCTTTAGCTTTCTATTTGCATACAATCAATATAAACAAAATAAGCAACTGATCAGGTACTGTATATTATGTTGGATGGATGTGTATGCTGGATAAGGTATGTCCCATATGGTTTGGCTTACAATAGAAGAATATCTTTTTATACTTCTGAACTCAGGAATATTTGCTACAAGAAAGACACTCTGTTCATGCTCAGGAGATTACCGTGTCACAGTCCCATACATGGGAAACAGTGTAGTTCAGAGTTCTGAAAAATATTTATTTTTCACATTTTTATACCGCCCTTCCTTCAAGGAGCTCAGAGTGGTGTACATATTTCTTCCCCTCCTTTTTGTCCTCACAACAACCCTGTGAGGTAGGTGGGGATAAGAGATAGTGACTGGCCCAAGGTCACCCAGGAAGCTTTGTGGCTGAGCAGGGATTTGAACCTGGATCTTCCAGGTCTAAGTCCGACTCCCAAACCATTACACCATCCGTAATTATTTTTTTGCCTAAGTTAAAATGGAAGGCATCACTCTATTTTTGCCTCCCAAAATGTTCACTGTGAGAGTGTGGAAGAGTAAGAATTAGTTGCCTGCAGAGGGTCTCATCATCCCCTCTTTTTCTGCCTGAGTCATGGATTGGAGGAGCGGTGACTCATGAAGAGATATAATGGGCAACCTCCTTGAAAGGCAGATCATTCATTCTACCAGGCCACTCCATTAGAGTGCTTGAAAAAACCAGGGAGATGCGGCACAATTACCAGCTCCTGTAGGGAGCTGGTAACACCACATCAAGGAATCATGCAGAGCAGCAGAGAGAGACTCACGGAGCCTTCCCCAGAAATAGATAGAAACACTGTCTGGCAGGGATTGTTGCACCCAGGGCCTTCTGCCTCCAAAGCAAGGGGTCCACTGCTGAGTTCCTGCTCTTTGTGTGTGCATGCTATCTAGAGCTAGCTCCTGCTAACTGGGGGAAGAGATATTTTAAAGCTCTCTTAATTAACAAGCATCTCAATTCACTCATTTGTTGGCATATTTTTTGGGTCTTTTTAATTGGTGCCCATTTGGGGCAGGGAACCATTTTAAAATTCCTTGGGCCACATAGGCTGCTTGGTTGAAAACGTTTTTGGTTGAAAAGCGATATATTGGTTGAACTTTTTTGGTTGAAAAGCGATATAAAATGTTTTATTACAATAATAAACAATAATAGTAGTTCAAGTACAAATACTGGTAATTTGAGACAAGAGCGGCTCTGAGTATGTGTAGAGTCAGAGTGAATTAAGGGGCGGTGCTAGCATTGGGCTCCTGGCAACCCGCACTGCTGAGCGTTCCGGGGGGGAAAGGTCTGCCGCCCTTTCCGTGACGTAATATCCACGTGATTACGTAATGTCACACTTTCCTCCTAAAGCAGAAGCTGCAATCACCATGGAGACAGGAGACCTGTGCAGGACTAGTATGTCACGTCCGGTTTCTATTGGCCGGCCTCCATACGGAAAGCATGAACTACCGGTACATACTGTTCATACATGTATATGTGGTATTATAATGCAATGCATTATTATAAAGCGTCTATAAAGCTAGGCTCTGCCCAAACATACGAGAGTGACAGGAAAAACAGCACTCAGGACTGAGAGCCAATCTAGCCCCCTCAACCTCCATGCATGGTATCTGTTCCTATTCTTCATTAGGGGACCGGAAGTTACCGCCCTGGCCCCTCGGGTCCCAAGGTGCGCATAGACCGCCGAAGGCGGTGCCTTTCACGGCATCACGTGGGTGGGCGGGAGAGCGCGCGCCCGCCGCCTTCTTTTTCTCTTGTTCACCTTCTGCAGCGCGCGAGCTCTCGCAGCTTACAGTATTATATCCGTCTTTCTCTTTCGGCGGGGCGGGGCGTCGAGACTGACCAATAGGGAGCTGAGCGTGTAGAGAAGCCCGTGCCGGGAAGAGGCGCCCAGCGACACCAGCGAGCCAATCGCAGCCGGCGCCGTACGCGCCTTGTGCAGAGGCCCCGCCTCTTCCAGCCCAGCCCATTTGCCAGTCCAGTAGAGCGCAGGCAGTTTGTGTTCTGCTCCGTCTCACCTGCGTCCTGTTTCAGTCATGCAGCCTGTCAGGGGCCCTGCCAGCGGTGAAGCCGCCGCTTCCTCCTCTGCCGGTCCGGCCGCCATCCAGATCAGCAGGTGAAGGGGAGGAGCAGGTGGAGGGACGGGGGTGGCAGCGCCTTTGACCATGGGCAGAGCGCCCACGCGGTGACGGGGTGGATGGGTGGAAGTGCCCTTGAGCATAGGCAGAGTCCCCAGTTGGTGACAAGGGTGGGAGTGTTCCTGAGCACGGGCCCAGTGCCTACTTGGTGACAATGATGGGTTGGTGAGAGTGCTTCTGAACATGAGTAGAGTGCCAGGTAGTCATAGAGGTGGAAAAAGGAGTCTCTGCACAGTACCCAAGTGGAAAGCTCAGCCTCTCTCTCTGGAGAGAGTGCGTAGTTAGCAACAGGGTTGGGTAGGAGCATTGAAAGAAAGCAGAAAATGCCTCTGAGCAGGACACCCGGATGGGGATGGGTGGGTGTCCAACATGTTTAGCCACGAGTGCATTTCAGAATTTGCTAGAATATATTGTGTGGTGATGCTTGGTACACACAAAGTAACATAAGCAAAGACATAAATAATAATAATAATAATCCAGCAATGAGAGCTAGATCCCTGCCCCATGGAGCTTCCAATCTAAATGTCAGATGTAACAAGATGAAAGTAAAATGGATGAATATGCATATTGAGGGAAAAAGACATGTACTTCAAGGGGACTTCTTGAGAGAGAGAGGTGGAATTGAGATTAGAGCGCAAGACTTTGGTGGTCATGGGATTGGAAAGTGAGTTGCCCTGTGTGTGTTTGTGAGTGGGAGGGATGTGCGATTTTAGTGGTGTGGGATCATGGAGAGGGACAGGTTTATGCTTGTTGAACATCCCAAGCAGCTTCACTCCAGTAGTGCCTTGTAATTGATCTGGCTTGTTTTCCTTGAAGCTGTCATGATGATATCTCATTGAGTCTTTAAGGTGTCTCTGGTCTACTTGCTAATTTTCACAGCACTGAAAAGTGTGCCTGCTCCCCAAACGATTGGATGTTGCCAAGGAGCCAATGTCTGTACCTTGTGGGCCGTATGGGCTTGTGTCAGATATGCAAGCCTGGATGATTGGGGCTCCGATGCGCACCCCTTGCAGAGGAATAGTTGCAACCACAGACGTATCAGTTTGCGTTGGAGAAACCAACTTTGAAAATTTGTGTTCTGTCCTTGTGCTCCTCAGCCGCTGTTCGATCATCCTACAGAGACCAATCTTCATTTGTAATATTTGAGTGGTGCTTTGGTTCTTACTGTGTGCCTGAACCCCCTGGGACAAGTTGATGGTTTTGGGTTAAAATATTGGCCGTGTGCGGATGGTGCACAATTCTGCCTGCCTCTCTCTCTCTCGCATTGTCTTCAACAATGGGCATCCTCAGCAAGTGACTGGAGTTGGCAATGGGCTGGATGAGAGCCAGTACACAGTGCGCATAAGGCATAGGCGCCAGTGATTGGGGACATGGTTTACCAAAGAGTAGGAATTTGGTCTATTTTGAACAGGGTTGCTGCATTCCCTGTGCCCAGAGTATCAGATCAGATGTGTCCTTTGGAGGTGATGTTGGATAAGCCTTATGGATGGACACTCGGCTCTCTTCTGTGGCTTGTCTTTCCTTTTTGTGGCTTTGGCTGGTGCACCAGCTGGTGTTGAGGGAAGCAACATCACCTGGCCAGGCCACGACATTAGTGCTGCCCCGAAAAACATTCTCGGCAGAAATAACAGCAGTGGGGCTGTGACTTGGTCTTGGGGAGCGCGTCTGGCCAGTTCTCAAAGAACATGGCTGCCGGTTTTGTTTCTGGGTGCAATATCAAGTGCTGGTTATGACTTGGAAAGGCTGCATGATCTGGGCCCGGGTCCTTGAAGGACCACCTGTTGCCAGAGGACCTTCCCTGACTACTAGAGACATTTTGAGGCCCTGCTCAGAGTGGCCTCACCTTTTGAGGTGCGGTTGGTGGCAACGTCGAGCAAGTCCTTCTTGGTTGTGATGTTGTGCCTGTGGAACTCCCTCCCTCACAAGAACATGAGAAGAGCCCTGCTGGCTCAGACCAAGGGCCCATCTAGTCCAGCTTCATGTATCTCACCAGTTGCCTCTGGGAGCAAAAGGTAGCCAGATACCTGTATCCTGTTGCCACCCCCTTATATCTGGCATTTGGAGATAGGCTACTTCGAAAGCTCTCCCCTTTTCTGTTCCTCAAGTGCTCCTTCAAGATGGGTAGCTCTGTGGGAGACCCCCTGATTTGCATCCAGAAAATCCCAGGTTCAGTACCTGGCAGCTTCTCCAGGTAGGGCAGGAGAAAATCCTGGGGAACTCTTACCAGTCAGTGTTGACAGTACTGAGGTAGAATGGATAAAGGGCCTGACTCAGTTTGGCAGCTTTTGCTGTTCCTTTTGTCTTCACCAATGGCTTTCAGGAAATAGGTCAAGCCCTTTTATTATCACTGGGTTTTAGTGGCCGTTGACTTTATTGCTCAGCCAATGCGCTGTTTTATTTGTATTAAACATTAACTGTGGATTTTAAGACTTTGTTTCCCACCTCAGAAATCTATGAGAGGAGCAGGTTAGCTATATTTTAACAGATAACGCAATTCAGGAGTATCGGTTTCTTTCTCTCCATCTTGAAATGTCCTCTGAGTGCATTTTTCAATATTTTATGACCGGAAGGATAAATAGCCTTTGCTGTGGGCGTTTGCCCTGTATCAGAGCACATCTGTTCCTGCAAGGGATGGGCGGGGGAGACTGACCTGCAGACATATGTTCAGCTTTGGGTGTGTGCTGTTGCTTGGGGTGGTGGTGGTAGTGATGTATATGGCTGTAGCTTGGGCCCTCTCTGCTTCCTAGAGCGGAAAAAGCTCAGAGCATCTGAGTTGTCAATGTGACAGAGGAGACATCCGTTGTTCTTCTGTTGTGCTATTCTTAAGACGTGGTGGCTGCAAGGTCACATCTCCTTTTTAGCAGATTTCAGCCGTTGTCAGTGATGGGGGGGGGGAAGGCCCCTTTTGGTGTACTCATCAACACACCAGCTGTGGTCTGCTCAATGGAGCAGGCTGCTGGAAATGGTGAAACCGCTCCTGTCTCTGCTATTCCCGTGTGTTGGGCGTGAAGATAATGAGACTCTTGAGCCGAGCTGCTGCAGCCCGTAGGGGAATCGAATCTGCTGACTCTCTGGAGAAGAAGCCTGAGAGACCCGTTGCTCTCTTTTCCTCTGGTATATCGGCTCTCCCTGGTGATGCTGAGTCACTGGATTTTCATTGCCTGTCTGCTCCCGGAGGGGCTGTGCGTTTTGCAAAAGAAGTGTTTGGGGGGTTGCGTTCATTAGCGTCTCCTTGGGCCTCTGGCGTTTTAATTTGGAACAAGCTGTGTTTTAATGGCAGTTAATTGGGATTCAACAAGGTGCGACTCGTCTCATTTCCCTGTCTGATTTTCCAAACCCTGTCCTGTCGTCGTGACCTCGGGCATCGCTTTTTTTTGCGAAGCACTTCGCTTCTGACAGTGAAGTGCAGCTTTAGTCTGGGGGCAAAATCTACTTTTGGCAGCGGGTATACAGTTTGACTTTATCCCTGGCAGTGTACTTGGGGGCTGGGGTCACTGCCTTCGGGCCACTGTCTTGCACTCTTAGGACTGCTTCACGCATGACCATTTTAGGCACGAGTGTGAAATGTGACAGACGTATGTACGATGTAGGTGCACTTGCTAGAGAACCAGGATTGGCTACAGCTCCCAGTTTGCATGTATGCTCCAGGTCAAGCTTCGGTTCTGAACCATGAGCTGTCGATCGAAAGGTCGGCAGTTTGAATCAGCAACGGGGTGAGCGCTCGTTGCTTGGCCAGCTCCTGCCAACCTAGCAGTTCCAAAGCATGTTAATGCGAGTAGATAAATAGGTACTGCTTGCGGGAAGGTAAACGGCGCTCCGTGTTCCAGCCGCATGCTACGCGCTGTGGCAAGGAGAGTCATGCTGGCCACATGACCACGGAGGCATCTTTGGACAACGCTGGCTCTTCGGCTTTGAAATGGGGATGAGCACCACACCCTAGAGTCAGACACGACTGGACTTAATTGTCAGGGGTCTCCTTTACCTTTACCTAATGTGTGAATACGCCCTCAGTTACCCTAAATAAAAAGATGTGATTATGGATGGAGAAAATTGGCTCTAGTTTAACATAAGGACATAAAACTAGCCCTGCTGGATTAGGCCAAGGGCCCATCTAGTTCAGCTTCCTGCATTTCACAGTGGTCCCACCAGATACCTCCGAGAGCACACCGCCAACAAGAGAACCTGTATCCTGTTGTCACTCCCTTGCACCTGGCATTCAGAGATAGGCTTCCTCTAAAACCTGGAGGTTATATCATTTGTCATGACTTGTAACTCGGTAACTTCTCCTCCATCAATCTGTCCAGTCTCCTTTTTAAGGCATTTAGGCCAGGTGCCATCGCCGCATCCTGTGGCAAGAAGTTCCACAGATTAATTACTCGCTAAGTAAATAAATATTTTCTTTTGTCTGTTCTGACTCTCCTGGCAGTCAATTTTAGTGGATGGTCCTGGCGGCGTGCGAGAGGGAAAAGAACTTCCCGCTATCCATCCCATGCATAATTTTATATGTCTCAGTCCTGTCGTCGTCCCCCCCCCCCAGGCACCTTCTTTCTAGTCTGAAGAGCCCCAAACCCTGTAGCTTTTCCTCATAAGGGAGATGCCCCAGCCTACTCATCATTTTGGTTGCTCTCTTCTGCACCTTTTCCAGGTCCACTATATCCCTTTTTGAGATGTGGCGACCAGAACTGGACACAAGACTCCAGGACACATGCCCCATGCCAGGACACATGCCCCATGCCATGCATTCTTAGGAAACCTGCTGGACGAATGAGCAGCCTGGTCAGTTTCTTGTTCTTTTGCAAGGTCTTTGAACAAGCGGATGGCCTCGCTTGACATTTTGGGTAAATGATAGTGAAGAGTTGCTTACTGCTGCCTGTCAGGGAGGGGCCTTCCTGGCTTGGCTGCCTCTTGGGTTTTTTTTTTTTTTCAAGCAGAAAGCCCCAGTCTGGGGCTGTGACTCTGGGGTGTTTTTTTTCTCTTGCTGAGTGGGTGCTGGCTGCGGGTTACTGGGAAGTAGTTTGCACAGGGGCCATCAAGATCCTTGGCATTTCCAAGGGTCAGTACAGTTTATGATTTTCTCTCCCTCCCCCCACCCTGTCTTGAACCATAGTGACTAGAAACTTGAGGAAGAAACGTAGTCCAAAGTCAGGCCTTTTACAACAACCTCTAGATTCTGGGATGGAGACGCTGAAGGGAACTTGGAGTGCTGCTTTCCCCCACAGCCTTACTCCACCTTATGCTGGAAGCAGCTTTCCATGGTTTGGGAGAGGGATCTTTTCCAGTCCTACCTGGAGAAGCTGTCAAGAATTGAACCTGGGACCTTCTGGGTCATAACTGTCACCGAGCTACAGCCCCGTTGCCAGACTCTGCCCTGTAATGAAGATCCTGGAGATGTTTAGGCCTCCCTCACTGTGGCTCGTAGCTGTGACCCCTACTAGAGCAAGGCCTGCAGAATAGCTTGTGGGTTTGCTCCAGATCGATGGATGGGACTCGCTGGGTGTGTTTGCATTTGGGAGCACAGTGGTCCAGCTGCCGCCTGTTTAGATGGCTTTTCTGTCCTTGCTCCCCTGAGCATTTGGAAGGCTCCTGGATGATAGTTTGGGTCCTTCTGCCTTCCATTGCAGCTGTCCTGAATGCACAGGTTGGATGCCAACGGGCAGCATCCTTCTGTCGGTGCATGTGTGGGGCTTGTGATGCCAGGGCACTGCTATCCATCGCTGCTTCAGCTTGTCCAGTGTAATGGCATTGGTTGACACACTTCTCAGTGCGCCGAAACGCCAGCGATGGCCTGCTGTAAGGCATACGGTCTCTTAATTATAGATAAGGGGAGAGGCAGTCTGGTAATCCGTCTCTGGACACATGGACGCTTAAACCCGATTACAACCCAACCGTGGCTGGAGCCTCCCAATGTCCAGGCAACCCGGGGTTTGGTGCCGCTGGCGGGCTTTCTTCTCCTTCAACGTGACACTCATGTCTGCCGATAACATTTCCACTCGCTGCTGGTGTGACCATTCGGAAGTTGCACCAAACCTTGATTGCAAACCCTTTTCTCTGGAAGGAGTAAAGGCTGGGCTACACTATAGCCGTGCGGCAAGCGCGCGTCCTGCGTGACGTCCTGCGTGCGGCACGCACGAGCACGCACGTCAAGTGCAGGCTGCCAACGGCAGCCGGCGCTGGCCCGTCGGCAGCCGACGTCCCCGCACGGGCAAAGTCGGCCTCGGCTCGACTTTTGCCCCGTTTCTGGAACGTCGGGCCAATGGGGGCAGCCCTTGAACAGTAGGGGCGGGACACGTCTGTGAAGACCAGCTTCTGTCCAATCAGAAGCCACAACTGGAGAGCACGTGTGGCTTCGTTCCGGCTGCGTTCCAGCAGCGCTCCGGCTGCGAGACGCAGCCGCGACGCAGCCGTCGACAGTGTAGCTCGGGCTTAAGGGGGGGCATTCCAGACCAATGGGATGTCCTCCTACTCCTGGGAGGACATCCCATTGGTCCGGAATGTCCCCCTTACTCTTCCCAGAATAGGAATTCTCAGAAGGTAAGAAATTCCGCTTTCCCATGCTGGTTTCTGAGTGGCTTGCTGGACAATCGCAAGCCAGGGCTTGTCCATCTGGTGAGCCCGCTCGCTCCCAACACAATCCGGGAAGCATCTGCAGTGGCTTAGTATGGTACCTGCACTGAGCAGGGGATGAGCTTTGGGGACGAAGACCCTTTTTTCATTTCTTTCACATGAACAACTCTGAAGCTTTTGTGTTTTGTAGAATAGTAGTATAGTAGTACAGGTATATCTATATTCTTAATGATGACAACTGTAGCATTAGCCGGTTGAGTCATTAATACTAGCAGGTGTTTTGCTGTGGAAGATTAATTTCTTTTGAACAGTCTGTTCTGGAAAGTGTTAGTCGAATGTTCCCAGGCTTTCTTGCCCTGTGGAGATTAGGCCCCTGTTGTATATGCAGAGGTCAAGACTCTTAACCTTTGGAGCTGGTTTGTCAGGATTCAGAGGAATTACGTTTTCCACGTATTCTTCTGCCAATAGCACGGGAAATATGAATTCCTAAATGCAGAGGTTGGGTGAGTGTTTGTCCAGAGCATTTTTAAATTTCCAGACAACCGCGCTGGTTGAAAGAGCAAAATAACCCTCAGTGAGGGGAGCCACGTCTCATTTGGACGCTATCTTCTGATTCCAAGCAGAAGTCCCAGATTCTGGGGAAGTGATGCTGAAGGCCTGGAGGCACCTGGCTGGCTTTTGGAAGGGAGGGAATCTCTGTCTGGCTAACGCAGCATTTAGCCGGTAAGTATGAGAATCCTCCACCTTCGCTACCAGCTTCTAGTCAGGGAAAGACGCCCCCTATGATCTGTGGCCTTGTGAGGTTGAGATGCCCGCTCATCGTCCATGGACTCACTATGTGGCCATTGGGCAAATCTTTACCTTTCTTCTGTAAAATGGGAATGGCCGTCTGATAAGTCGGTGGCATTACTTGCTCTGAGTCTGTGGAACAGGCTGGGCTATAGATCTTGGAGCATCAGATGTGCATGTCTAACCAGGAAGCCTTGCAAAGTGTGAATGTATACAGCTGCTGTCTACGGAGTCAGATCCTTGGTCAGCCTACCTCTGTGTTGTCAAGACTCTGACTGGCAGCACCTCTCCAGGGTCTCAGACAGACAGAGAAGGGTCTGTCCAGCGATACCTGGAGAAGTTGCCAGTGGTCGAACTTGGGACCTCCTGCATAGAAAGCAGGTTGTTCTACCACTGACTTGCATCCCTTCCTTACGACGCGTGTGCAAATAATAGTTTATTCTTGAAGGAGGAGCTTGGTGTAGGCAGGGCTGGCCATCCATGAGAGGCCAACTGAGGCAGTCGCCTCAGGCAGCAGATTAGTATGAGGTATCCACCTCTGTTCACTCGCTCATCTCCCTGCCCCCACTCCCTGGATAGGAAGAGAGAGATGAAGAAAGAAGCTCTAGCCCCTCCTCCTCCACACTTCCCCTTCCATTCCATCCCCTTTTTCCAATCCAGGAAGTAGGAGGAGCAGAGCCTGGTGCATCACCAGGTAAGGGGGCAACATTTGGTGCCCTTCCTCAGGAGCCAGGCGACCTTAGGCCAGTCCGGAGCGTCACCCACAAGGAGAGAGAATTTCAGCAGCTGCAGGTTTTCTCCTCCTTGCGTTGCTGCTTCTGCAGCTCTTAAAGGCTCAAGATCCTCGCTGTCCTGCACTGCACCTGGTATTCCCTTTACTCTAGAGTAGCTATGACACATTCCCACAGCTGTGAGTGGGGCATCTTATAATACTTATAAAATAGTCATTTGAAAAAAATGGATTTATGTTCCACCTGCCTATGTGAACTGCCTTGAGTCTATTGAGAAAGGTGGTAAAGGTAAAGGTGACCCCTGACAATGAAGTCCAGTCGTGTCTGACTCTAGGGTGTGGTGCTCATCCCCATTTCAAAGCCGAAGAGCCAGTGTTGTCCGAAGACGCCTCCGTGGGCATGTGGCCGGCATGACTCTCCTTGCCGCAGCGCGTAGCATGCAGCTGGAACAAGTGAAATAAAATCTCTTCTCCAGCCATATCTGGATCCCAGAGTCTCTGTCCAGGGTCTCTGCTGCTGGATTCATCCCCCAAGCATATGCTCTAGCGTCGGGCTGCAGTGGGAAACCTGTGTACATAGCCAGAAGGCCACCTGGGAGGGAAGCAGTCACCTGCTTGGTTGCAGCTAGCCCTGCGCCTCGCCTCTTGTGACTAGGGCATAGGAGGGACTAGAGGCTGCAGGGAGATGGCTGGCACAGATCCAGGGCATCTTTCACCTACTCCACCGGGAACCTGGCTGCTCACCCTCTGTAGCAGATTGCCTTGCTCTTTGCCCTCCGGAGTAGATCTTCAAATAGGGTGGAAGGAAATGACTCACTCTGATGACACCTACTTCCTGAGAAAGGAAACCCACGGCTTTTCTTAATTAAATGCCTGCGCCCTGTGCCACTCTGGACCAGAAGGGGGAGCAAAGCTCTCCTCTTGTTTCTTTTTGACTCCATTCCCAGGGGGAGAGTAACCCCAATAAGATTAACTCCTCCCCCCCCCCCCGGTTCTGTTTCTGCTCTGCAAGATTCTGCAGTGGAATTTTGGAAATCTGAATTTATTTTGCGAGGGGCGTCTTTATTCCTCCTTCTGTATGTGGGCAATTCTGGTTTAAAATTGAAAACGTGAAACTAAGATGTCATTAAAACAGCGCAAATGAGGCAGGAAACGAGGCTGAAGTGAAAGGTGGAAATTGGCAAAAGCAGACAGTTTCGTGCTTAACTTCAGCATCTGGATCCAACAGGAACGCCAGCTCCTGTGGGGCTCAGCCTGTGCCAGTCGGCCGGTCATCCAAGCCCTCCCACCCAGATCAGAGGGCAGGTATGGATGCCATCTAATTGCCCAATTGGATGAACCAGCGGCACCTTTGACCCGAGGTTTCTTAAGGCCAAGCCGAAGGATGCCTGGCCGTGGCCCAGCTTGGCTCCCTTGGAGCAAACCTCTGTGCGCCTGGCCAAGTCCTGGCCCCCCTCCCTGGGGATCAGAGAGGTGTGACCTACTCTCAGACAGATACTGGATTCAGACACATTGGTACAGAGAGCGAGCCACGTCGGAGAAGGATTTTTGCTTCTCAGCTTGCCTGCTTGGATTTTGGCGAAGATCCGCACCGGGGCGCTGCCAGCTGTTTTTCCAAGCCTGCTTGTTCTGTTCTTTCCTCCTTGTATTATCCAGCGCCATCCCTTGTATTTTTAATACGCTCTCTCTTGACATTTTAATTGCTTGCTGGCTTGTGTTTTGTTGCACGCAGCCGGAGCCTTTTCCCAGACCGACCTTTGGCTGCACACTGCTGGGTCGGTTTTGGGAGACTGTTCCGCGTAACTGAGAGAAAAGGTTCCCGAGGATAATCTCCTTCTGCATGGCTTTTTTTTTTCTTGTGATGGCAGCAGAATCTACCATTTCACACCCTGGCATGGGGGCAGACCAGGGGAAAGGAGGCAGATTCTGGTTCAAGAGCTTCCTCCTCCCCCCCCCCCCGATCACCACATGGTGCGACACATGCTCAAATCTTGCCATTGGCTTCCTCTTTTCTATTAGGCCGCCTGGTTTCTATGGTGACTCAGACTGGCTTCCTGGTTGACTGGGATGCCTCCTTCCTTATTTTGATGGGAGTGAGACAGGAAATCATCCGAGAGGGAGGCCCAGAGGGGTGGCATTGGGAGTGACATCACCTGCAGCACTGTGATGCAATGAATGCCGGTGAAATAGCAGCTCACAGTCTGGGGAACGAGGGCACCGAGGACACTTCTCTGTCGCTGGGATGGAACCTCTACTTATCCAGTATGGCAACCCTCAAACTTCTTTCCTAGTGATTTGTGGCTTGGTGTTTGGCTTGGTGTGTGGGAGAGTGGGAGAGAGATGAAAGATAGCATGCTGAACTGTGGATACAGGCTACATAGTGGAGCTGTTGATGCTTGGCTTGTCAGTTCGTAGGAGCAGGTGGGACTTGAAAAGGAGGAACAGGAAGCATAAGATAACGGTTATCTGATAACCAATTCGTGAATTAGGCCTGGGGGGGGGAGATTTGGGTCTGGGGACTCTGAAGTGGGGGAGGTGACATTTCCACATGGCAATGTTGGAAGGAGAAGAACTTGGCTTCTGGAGACTGTTGCTAGGATTTGGTTCAGGCTTTTGTTTGCTAAAAGGGAAAAAAATGTTGCTGTCCCTCATCATGGGGAGAAGAGGAGGGGATATTTATAGAGAGTGACGCCAGCATTGGCCAGTGACTCAGGGCTGAAAAATTGTGTGGAGTTTCTGAAGCCATCACCGCGTCTCAAGTTTTGTAGACAACCAGCAACCTGGGATTTTTACCACCCCTAGTAACATCTGGGGCATCTAAGGGGCGTTTCTATTGGCTGACGTGGAAGGCGGGAGGAAGAGGAGGCGCTCCAAGCAATTCAGCAACGCCTCCTTTCCTTCCTGTCTTGCATTCCCATTGGCAAATCGGGATGCGACTTGACAGCCACGGCTTGTCATCTGCCTAACGTTTGAAGGTGGGAGGGAAGGAGCTGCTGCTGTTGCTAATGATTCTCCCTTCTGCCATCATGAGGGGAGGGTGGGAGACCCATTGTCTGCCTCCTGTAATCTGGGGGTGCGGGGGCCCAGTGTGCCATGTCCCCCCCCCCAACAACCTGGCACAGCTGATCTCTCATTTCTTTCACTGGGCCTGGCTCCTAACAGAAAAGCCAAGCAAATCCGGCGGCGCTCTAGCCCAACTCTTTCCTCTCCTCACTTCCTCTTCCGTTCCTCTCTTGCTGTTTGCATCCAGGAATTTTTTTTTTGGGGGGGGGGGGGATGGAGGAGGGCAGGCAGCTAGTGATTGGGCTGCCAGTCTGCTGGAGGCAGCTAGCTCAGTCAGCCTCGTGGATGGGGCCGCCCCTGCTCCAAGCTTTCAAGAGGGACTCTTTCCCATTCCTGCTCCTTGAGATCCTTTCAACTTGATCGTGTTCCTCTCGCGTGTTTCAAGATGCGGCTTCAGCCATTCACTTTCCTGTCGCCTCTTGCCTGCAGTGCTTGAGGATTCAAGGGCAGCCAGAGCAACTTTCGGGAACGGCGTCTGTGCCCTTTCTCTTTCCAACCCATGACCCAGATCAGGCGGCAGCAGCTGTTTTGTCTTGGCCTGCCTTGGCCTAATCCTGTTTCCTCTCAAATCCTCTGGCAAAGCTAATCTGCAATTAGTGGTTATAGGCTTATAGCGTGCCAACTCTTGAGCGATCAATTGCACCCTTGCTAGATAGGGGGGGGGGGGAAAGGGGGTGCTTGGAAGCAGGATGGGCTTCTGGGAATGGTGCTAGGAGCTGGAGGCAGGCCTGGTGGCCTGACCTGGGGACCAAATCCTGCCTGCAAGAGCTTCCAGTCCTGCCTCTGGCTCCTCCCTGCCCCTCCTCCTGATGTTGCTCTTGGATGCAGCATCAGTGGAAACCTGGAACAAGGAGAGAGGCACACAGCACGAGTAAACCTGTGTCCTGGCTGGGAGCAGTGCTAGTTACGATGAGCTAGCTGTAAACAAGAAAAGAGAGTAAGAAAAGAAAACTGACTTTTTTCTTCTTCTCCCATTCAAAAAGGAATGATGCAAAAACAAGGAAAAGTGGGCACTGAATGTTGTGTGTTTTTCCCCCAAAGAGTGGAATGCAAAATGTATTTTCACAGCGAATCAAAGTAATAAGGGTTATTTATACCGACAAGTGGGCATTAAGGCCCTCTTTACTGTTTCCATACCTCGATATGGCCAAAAGACTTGCTCATCCTGACCATTCTCTTTTCTTCTCTTCTCCCTCCGCAGGATCATGCGCCCGGACGATGCCAACATTGCTGGGAATGTCCATGGGGGGACCATCCTGAAAATGATAGAGGAGGCGGGGGCCATCATCAGTACCCGTCACTGCAACACTCAGTCTGGGGTATGTATCTTCTTGCCCGTGAGCGCACAGGGAGCCTTTGCAGCCACTCGGTGAGGCCCACCTGCCAGAATCGATTGCAAAATCATGACTGTGGAGGGGGGGGTAGGGTAGGGGGTAGAGACCCGTACATAGTATCCCCTATAATGCTGTTTTGTCATAGCACTCTTTGTCCTGGGTGTAAGTTTTACAGTACCCTGTACTGTACTGTACAGTGGGTTAAACCGCTGAACCATGAGCTGTCAATCGAAAGGTCAGCAGTTCGAATCCGCGACGGGGTGAGCTCTCGTTGCTTGGCCAGCTCCTGCCAACCTAGCAGTTCCAAAGCATGTTAATGCGAGTAGATAAATAGGTACCGCTTGCGGGAAGGTAAACAGCGCTCCGTGTTCCAGCCGCATGCTACGCGCTGCGGCAAGGAGAGTCATGCCGGCCCCATGACCACAGAGGCGTCTTCGGACAACGCTGGCTCTTCGACTTTGAAATGGGGATGAGCACCACACCCTAGAGTCGGACACGACTGGACTTAATTGTCAGGGGTCACCTTTACCTTTACCTTTTTAAGAAAGAAAAAGGTTAATATCCATAAAATTGTGCAAAGGTAAACTCTGCGAGTTGTTTTTTTTTAAATCACTGGGAATGCTGTTAGCACTGCTGAAGCTGCCGTTGCTTGTTGAGATGCTGCAAAATAGTATTTTTTAAAAACATTATTAAAAAGCGCCAATGAAAGCGTCACTGTCCTTGGACGTGGCAGGAAAAAAAAGTTAAGAGAAAGCTCGCCATTGTTGCTGCTGGCAACAAAAGTAGGTGCTTTGCCACACCCCCACCCCCACCCAGCAGTTGACATGAATGTTTGCGGGTGAGTAGATCGAGGAGTTTAATAACGTGGGGTTTATTCTGTTTTCTTTCTACCATATAAATGAATGGTAGCCACTTGTAAGGGAAGATTGACTCCCTGCAGTAGTGGTAGGGTTGTAGCAAGAGGAACGGCTGCCCTGTACCCCAATCCTTACTGGCAGGATCCAGCAGGAGGGCACAACGTTGCCTCCGTGCCCAAACCACTTAAAGGCACCACAATCCTTCCGAGAGATTTGGGAGTGTTTTACTGCTCTTCTGCAGAACTGTGCCCAGTGGTTCACAGGTCAGTAATAAACGGTAACATTTTACAAGTATTTGGAGGCACTAGATAGAGCTGGAGTAGTGTAATGATGCAAAGAGACAGAGCTGCGAATCAGGACCCTGGTTTGAATCTCACCTTTGCTGTGAATTCGCACTAGCCAGCCCTAGGCAAGGCATTTCCTCTTGGCGTCAGTCTTCCGCGGCTGCATTATGGGCATAATAATAACCACTTACCTTACAGGGTGATTATGAGGACTACACCAAGTTAATATGCAGGTAGTCCCCACTTAAATACAGGTTAGGTTATGGAGTTCTGTTCTTAAGTTGAAACGTACTTAAGTTGAAACATTGTTTGCTTATGCGTCGTAAACAAAATTGTGAACAACTTCCTGTAGTGGTTGAAAAACAGTATAGGAAATATTTCTAAATAATTATCGCTAAAATAGATAAATATTCACTCCCTAGTGAGTGTATACTGTAACTCTGCTTTTTTGGTTGCATAATGTACAAAATGGTCCTTGGAGCAGCTTGGGGGGGGGGGCTGCATTTGTATTGGCTGCATTTTACAGCATACATTTTGCAACAAGTTACAGCGTTGGTTGGAGGGGAACATGAGTAAGTACAGTTCTACTAAGTACTATACTAGCTCTCCTTTCCCCACCACTTCTGTGCCTTCTAAAACACAGCATCTCTCCATCTCAAGCCAGTGCCTCTCTTCCTCTTATAAACCAGTGCTGTTGTGCCTGCCCAAAAACATTGGAGCAAACGAACCACGTGAAGGAGCAGCAGTCCTGATGTTGGGGTGTCTGTAAGTTGGATGTCCTCAAGGATGACCTGTATACAAAATGCTGCCGCACTTAGAAAACGTGGTACAGATGCTTCTCCTCCTCCAGGGATATGGAGGTCGCTTCCCTCCGCAGCCACCAGGACTGCATAAAGGAGCATTTGCCCTCCTACTCTGACATACAGGAAATACGTTATAAAACAGGGGTGGCCAACCATTCAGCCCTTTAATGGCTGTATAGATGAGGGCATTTCAGCAGGTGCAGCTGCTTTAGCAGCACCATCAGCACTTGCAGCTGCCAAGATTCTGTCTTCTACACAACTCTTAAGAACGCAGAGGCCCTAATGGTGGAAGGTTGGCCACCCCTGTTATAAAATGCAAGTCCGATTTTATCCGACCTTTCCGGTTTTCAGAAAACACCATCTCCCCCCAGCAGCGAAAGTCAGACATTTTAAAGCTGTCAAATTCCACATATTGCATTAAAACACGAAACTGCTTGAATCCTGCTTTTAAGAGGCATGATGGGCTGGTGACATGAGGGCAAGGCCCGCTTCCTGCCTGCCCTAGCGCCCCTCCACAGTCCACCAACTGCTCGCTGCTCTCCTGCTGGCTTCCAAGCAGGTGACTCGAACACAGCGCCCCAAGAGCAGGCGGAGGCTTTAGTGACATTTTGCTTGCACCATCTGGCCCCCAGTTAAAGCGGCGAGTGCCAGAGAAGCCACCTGCCTGAGCCTGTGGTTAAGTGAGCCAGCTTGGAGCATGAAGGACGGGGAGGAGTCAGTGTTCTGACTGCCGGGTTTTAAATGCCTTGGCGGACTCCAGCAATTGATCTAAAGGACAGGAAATTATGTGGGGTTTGTGCACTCTTCCTGCTTGCCTTACGATGAGTGGTGTGTGATTGAGTGCCCCCTCTCCCAGGTTGCTCGGGCCAGAATGAATCGGGCAGGATCTTGATTTCTGTGAGGCTAATAAGGGGGAGCCTTCCTGGCCCCTGAAGTGGCATGCCAAATGCTATGCCCCCCTTATCTGGTGACGTGCCAGCCTCTGTTCCTGCCACTCTCCAGGTTGAAAGAGGAAGAAGGGGCCAAAGCTGATCAGGAGGTGTGGAGGAGAAGAGAGTAGTGAGCAGGCCATTGGAGACGCTAGCCCACCACTCTATGCTTCCTCTTCCACTCCACCGGCCCCAGGGCATTAAATGGGATGGCGTTAAATGCTCTCTGGCCCCAGGAGGAAGGATGTATTAGAGAGAGTGCACCCTCCAGGCAAGCGAGGCAATTCCATACCGCTCCCAGGAAGGCACCCCAGGCAGAACAGCATCGACTTCCTACTAACTCTCTCCCCTAGGAAGTAATTAAAATTAACTTTTCACATGTCGTACGCCAGGAGGGTCTTGGGTCAAAAAGGAGGAGTGACAGTGGATTATGCTCTGCTGGCCAGGGAGAGGGAAGGCAGGTGCCTTTCCTCTCTTTCCAGATCACCTGTTTCGTGTTGTGTACAATATTTTGTCCATTCCTACAACCCACCCAATTCCTAAATGGCCAGTAGGTGGCAGTGGTGGATAATCAGAAGAGAACGCCGGCAGGCCGACCTAAGCCACCCCTTGGGAGGTTTTGCATGGAAAACGTGGAGATGAGTCTCTGGGGTCTGCTTGAAAGCCTATTGCTTGCATTTCTGGAAAGCTTCCTGTCGTCCTAGCGTGCCAGCGCTGTTGCCGTCTTTTCTTGCCGTGCTGTGTTTTCCCGAGGACTTGTGCAGGTTTGCCCCGTTCTCGGTTGGGAACCCCAGTCCTTACCTGGCTATGCTGGGATCGCTCACTTGGTAATCTTGTCCTTCACCCCATAGCAACCCTGCAATATGGGGGGTGGGCCCTGGCTTGGCTGAGCCCCTGCCTTCTGTGCCAAGGGTCCTGGGTACAGTCCCCGACAGCATCTCCAGGTAGGACTGGGAAAAGACCCTTCTTTCTCTGAAACTCTGGAGAGAGGCTGCCGGTCAGAGTCAGGCAGCACTGAGCCAGCTGGATCAAGGGTCTTGCTCAGGAGAAGGCAGCTTCTTACGTAACCTCTGCCCAGTCGTGTTGTTGCAGAACTGTTCTTAATGTTTGTGCTAAGCTGGGGTAGGGAGAGGGAAAGGCATGGAGGAATTGGAAACGACTGGAAAGAAGGGAGGGGTGACTATGGTAAGGAACTGGGAGTGAAGTCATCAAACCAGAAGATCTTCTCTGCTTTTTGATCTTGTAGTAGAAACAACGAAAGTCATCCCATTCTCTTCATCCCAAACTGAGGACTAGAATCTTGTGGCTTTCTTCCTCCTCACCCCCCCCCCCCCAGGAAAGATTTGGTCAGCTATGGGACTCCTTTCCTCTTGAAGTTCATCAGGCACTCTCCCACTTAGTTCTCCAATGTCTTTTTGTTTTGGCAGTTGCTTTGACTGTGTTTTTGTCCTTCTGGGTGGGTTGGGTGTGTGTGTTTCAAATATTTATACCCTGCCTTTTCCCATGATTACAACACTCCCCAAGGTGGCTTACAAAACTCATAAAATCACAGTAAAAACAAATGCAAGGTTTTTTTTAACCAACAGGAATAAAAACAAACATTAACAATAAAAACATTTAACTTCCCCACAACAGCCAAGAAACATAAACAAAGTAGCTAAAACGAAATACAGACCAGCAGAACGAAATACAGACCAGCAGAACTAAAAAGGAAACGAAAGAGGAAAGCTTTCAGCCCCTGCCAGAAAACTAGCAGGGAGAGTGTAGTTCAGCTCATCTGGGAGAGAGTTCCACAATAATGGGGCTGCCACAGAGAAGGCCCTGCCCCCTGTTGCCACCAGCCTGGCTTCAGCCAAAGGTGGCACTCACAGTAAGGCCTCTCGTGATCTTGGGGGAGTGAGCTGGTTCATGGGGAAATGGTTGTCGTTCTCCTGTTGCTCTCACTTGTCCTGATTGTTGAAATGATTTTTAGCTTGCGTGAACGTTGCTTAATTGTTCCTTTTAATATTTTAGGAGGAATGGTATTATAATGCTGCTTTCTACCGCTGCGCTGCCAGCCGACTGGGGGAAGTGACCCTTTGGGGATAGAAGGGTGGGGTAAAAACATGAGGATAGCAGAAATGCAGAGGTGAAAGAGTTTTACTCCCAGCTTTCAGGTAGGAGGATCCATTCTGCCCCCTTGTGACATGGCTGCAGTTCTGCAGGGCTCTCTTGGCCTTGGGAAGGCAGAGGAAGAATGAAGTCGGTTGTCTTTTAGGAAAGGGAAACGAGCTCCGCCCCTCTTCTCGGTTGTGTGTTGCGCCTCGGTTGGCTGCTGTGGGGCAGGAAAAGAACAGAACATGCTTCCTTTCCCTTCCGGGTGTGCGGCATGGGCTGACTGTGGCTTTTGTGCCCTTCCTAGGAGCGCTGTGTGGCGGCCCTGGCCCGCGTGGAGCGCACCGACTTCCTCTCACCCATGTGCATTGGGGAGGTGGCGCACGTCAGCGCAGAGATCACCTACACCTCCAAGCACTCGGTCGAAGTCCAAGTGAATGTGGAATCTGAAAACGTCCTCACAGGTAAAAAACCGGAACCTTTTGGTTGGCCTCTGCATGAGCCGTCTCAAGCTGCTTCACTGTCATGTCCTTAAATGTGTGTTGTGTGTATTTTCATAATATTTTACTCGGAGGGGAATGGAGTTGCTAATTAGTGAATCCTCAACTCACTGCTGGAGCCGTACCTGGTTTGCATGCCGAAGGCTCTGGTTTCAGTCCTGGGCAGCATCCCCAAGTAGGTCTGGAGGGAAAGAACCATAGCTCAGTGCTTCTTTGCAGGCTGGAGGTCCTGGGTTCAGTCTTTTGGCAGCATTTCCAGACAGGGTTGAGAAAGACCCTTCTCTGTCTGAGACCCTGGAGAGCTGCTGCCAGTCAGTGTTGACGATATTGAACTAAATGGCCCAAAGGCCTGACTCGGTAGGAGGCAGAGGTCTATGTGTTCAAAGTAGATGGTAAAGGTATGTATGCATCTACTGTCTGCTTTCACTTTGCCCTCTACACCTTAATATGGTCGGCTTCCTTGAGAAGGGTTCACACAGAGGGGCTTTCCAGATTGAAAACGCGCAGCATGAAAGCAAGGACTCCCCAAATCAAAATAAAATGGCAAACCGCCAACAGCCTAGAACTCCACTGGGCCAGCTTAAGAGTGTAAAACAGCAGAGTATGCAATAGCTTCATTAAAGAAAAAATTATTCCCCCCCCCCCCATGTAGCAGCTTTAGGTTAGATGGGGTGGGAAGTGTAAGAGCCACGGTTGACTGTCAGGGCCGAGCTATAAGCGTCTGTCCAGTGGCTGATCTGTGGGAGATCAAGCTGGAAGGACAAGCCAAGCACTAGGGAAGACTGCCCTATAAATATATTTATATATAAAAAATTAAACCAATCATTACTAAACCCAGCAGACATACCCCTAAAAATACCTTGCTGAGGTCAGAAGACTTTTTGGAAGAGGAAAGTCTTTTACATCCTGGTGCGTTTGCGCGTGCGCGTATTGCACTTTGAAAGTGCATTAAACTTCACAGCTCTTTGCCAGATGCCCACAAAGGTGGCTGTTCAATTCCAGCTTGGCCAGCAAATGTGGCTGTGGAATTAAATGAGGCAACTGGACACTCATTTAAGAAGTTTTTGTTTTTAAAGACACTTTGGCAAGATGGGTGTTAAAGGACTTCACATCGAGGTACAAGGAGGTGTGTGTCAAAAAGAAATCCCTAAGCTGGCCCTTAGGAATGCAGTTCCTTCCCCCCCCCCCCCCCATGCCTGATTTGGCCTGGGATTCTTTGCATGCGGTGCTCTGGAAGATAGACAGCTTCCTTTGCCTTTTGCCTTTCCCCTCCCTGCCCCAAACCTTTGGCACCGTTTCAAGTGTCTCTTGAAATCTCTTCCCACAAAGAGGACACAAGAATGTGGCTTGGCCTGCTGGGGTGTTGCGATTCTGTCACAACAAGCGGTGGGATGTGTGTGTGCTGCATGCGCATGGAGTGTTGCTGTTTTCAAATCCCCAATCATGGCGCAGGTGCTGGAGGAACCAGATGTCTAGCCCTGTGCTCTCTGCCCATGTGTGGGAAGATGAGAATGTGTTTCCATGGTTACTCTGCCTTGAAAGAGAATATGCAGATCAAACTGGGAGCCAAAAGTTCATCCCACGTGGTGATAGACACCACTGATTACCCCCGGGGGCTGTTGCCAACAGGCTGGCAAATCCTTGCCTCTGGTTTTCTTCCTAAAAAAAAGGAAGAGGTGGAAGAAACCCTCCACCCCTCGTCATCTTTTCAATATTAATTCATGCATACATTCATTGCTGGATGGAGAAAGCAGGCAGCGTCCCCATTCCACAAAGATTTGCACTTTGGAACAAGCAGAGAGTCCCCAGCCTGAATCGACAGCTTGGGTGCAGAAAATTGGACTCTTGGGATGAGGCGCTGCCTCCTCCTCTCTTCTCCAAATTGTAGTTAAGGTTAGCAACTAACTTTTCACCGTGTCAATTACAGTCCTACCTCGCCCTACCCACACAAAAGTACATGTAACTGAATGAATCGCATGTGCTGCTATTGTTTATGCCTTCCTGCCTCTGCCTTCTGTCTCTGTTGTCTTTTTGTGTTGGTATCTTGAGCTGTAAGCTCCTCGAGGCAGAGACCTGTCTTTCTGCTCAAGTGCCGTGTGTGTTAATGTCTCTGTAATGTATAAGTAGCAGTGCTGCCACGAGCTGTAGGGGCTCTTGGTCAAACTCGGCTTTAACCCTCCCTCCCTCCTTTCCTCCTTGGAAGTGTTAAGCGGTGGCTGTGTTTTGTTGTTGGAATTGCCTCCATCCAAGGCCCCCTTTTTTCTCACCCAGTATCAATGCTCCCCTGCGCTTTGCAGAATCTTGGCTCTCCTGTGCCCTATCAGTCTTGGCCTTGCTGACTGCTTCCTTCATCCTCTCCCACCCTTCTGCTCCCAGAACCCCCCAGATTTTCAGCGTTGGTGAGCTGTTCTTTTTCCCCGTTGGAAACAGCAAGCCCTTCGAAAATTGGACGTCTGTAACTCGAGCGTCTGTAAGTCAGGAACCTCTTGAAGGACAGCAGCAAGCTGGATTTAAAAGGCCCAGGCAGACTTTCATTCCTGCCTTGCCTGCCTTCCTCTCCCTCTCTCTCTCTCCAAACTGAGCAACACGTTCTTGCCATGCCATGTCCTTCTGCCCCTTCTTTCCTCCCAGCTGGCCTGGAAGGAAAGATCAACACATCAGCAGGGGCACTGGCTGCTGTGGGGCAGGAAAAGAACAGAACATGGCTACTCACTTGCCCACCCCTCTTGTCCACTGGTGGGCCCCATGCTGCAGGTTTGGGGTTCAGGTTGGGTCCCAGCTCTTGGAAAGTTGAAGACCACCACTATTGCCTATGGCGTGATGCCTGTCAAGCTTCTCTTCAGTTTAGTCTGTTATTTAGCAGCTGCCAGGCACCTTCTCCTAAAGCCCCCTGGCTCTGGCTTGCCCCGTCGGAGAAGTACCTAGACAGCTGCTGCCCGCAGTGTTGGCTTTGCCACAATTCCCCTTTGTACTTGTCAGTTCCCGGCAGCCATGGCCTAGCCAGCGCCGCCAAGCTTAGAAGCCGGGGCTGTTCATTTGCCTTGCACCACATGCTAATGTTCAGCTGGATGCAATTAGGAGAGAATTGCACCGGTGCAGGCCAAGCATGGCCGCAGAGGCTTCTGCAAGCAGCCGCCTGGGGAACCGCAGCTCGTTTGATCTGGATTTAATTCAGGAAGATTTGCAATTAGCCAATTTTGTGTTGTTCGGAGCCCGAGCATGGGAGCTGTCCGGGTTTTTTTACGTGGCTGTTGCTGCGGCAACCGGCTTGTCAGGGTGGGTTTTTTCGCTGGGCGTAAGCAGTAGGTTTTATTCCCAAAAGTAGGTTGTCACATCCACTCTAAGTCAAAGCACAGCGAAAACATTTTTTTTTCTTCTAGCGGAGGAATCAGGCAGGATCGTCGCAAAGCACTGTGGTTCACTGGAAGGAGGGTGGGAGGACCGGGCTGCACGTGCTCCAGCAGCTCATTTCCAGAGCCAATAAAAGCCTGCTTCTGTATTCTGAATATTGCAGGTCGGCCTGCTCTTTGCTCTTTTCTGTAATTGAGATGGGGGGAGGAAATTTTGGACAAATGGTTGTACAGAGCAGGAAACCTCCAAACCCCCCCCCCCAGTAGCCTTGCCCCCTTCATCTTAATGCTGGCATGATGCATTGGAGCAGTGGGGTCATTATGAGGGCATCCTCCCCACACACATACACTAATGAAGGCATGCTTACTTCAGTCCTGGGGCAAAAAATAGCCAGCCTTGCACATTTTCACAGTGCAATTTAGTTCGAGCCAATGGAAAGCTAGCTGTTGAGGCTTCCTATTGGCCAGCGCCAGTGACATCACCAGTGCACACACCTATGTTCTGTCATTCCCAGAGCAGTGAAGGGTGAATGTACGTAAATCCGTGTGAGCGTGTCGGCTGCTTTGAAATAGTCTTTTCAAAGGTGAGCAGCTTGCCAGAAGCGCATGGGGAGCAGCCAGACTGCTGAAGCGTCAGATTGCCGAGGCCCCCTCGCAACACAGCAAGATGTCCTTGTCCTTTACCTCTTAGCGTGTTTCTGGAGAGGTTGGAGTCCATTATTAGCATTGCTCACCTCCTGTGGACCTGAGCTGGAACAATAATGTTCTCTCTCATTCTTTCCATCTCTGGGGGATTTTGAGAACCATGTTCTGCAGTTTGTCATCCTTCCTCTCCTGGCCCGACCAGAATCCTTTCCCTTGCAGTGCTTCCTCCCTTCGCATCCTCTCTTAAAACCCACTTTTCTCCCATGAAGTTTTTGCTCCTTTCCCTGTTATACAGTAACTAAGCGAAAGTACATGCAGTTGGAATCGCATGTGCTTACCTCTGCCTCCATCCCCCAAGTCAGGATCTCACTCCGTATCAAGAACACGTGCGTGATTTATGCTATATAAATAACAGTGGTTTGAAATACGTCGGTAGTTTAGCAGCAAAGGTCCACTTGTACTGAATGTCATTCTTCCCTGTGCTTGCGTTAAAGCCTCTGGGTGCAGGCTTGTTTGCTGGGTGACTTTTCTCCTGCCAGTAAATGGCAACTTTTTTTTTTTTTGCAAGGGACAAAGCTTTAATTCCTAGAGGCTTTAAGAATCATTTGCATTTGTAGCATGCTATAAACCAGAAGGAACCCATGTTTTTGGAAGGATACACACACACTCCTTTTAATGCAGCTAACACAATTTCTTGGACCATCGGAAAAGAGCACTTGACAAGAGACTTTCCCTTTTCCCCTCCCCCTCCAGATCACTCATTTTTCCATATTGGGCTGAGTGTGAGTGTGACGTCCTCCTGTTTTTCCCACCTCCAGGCTTCGGCCGTGGTGATCCAGCTCTCTCTTCTGGGCTTGCTGGTTCCTGCCCTCGTTACTCATCTCTCCACACACACCCCACCTCGGCCCTTCATGATGTTCATATTTCGGTACCACTGTTCTGGAGTGGATGCTGGGGGGGGGGGGAATGCTTGTCTCATGGCTTGATGTTTCTGGCCTCTGTTGGCTTAGATTTGGTGTTACTTTCCTCTTCCAAAAGGTGCCAAGAGGACAACCAACAAGGCCACGTTGTGGTACGTCCCCCTCTCTCTCCTCAATGTCCACAAAGTTTTGGAAGTCCCTCCGATTCAGGTGAGTGGCAAAGTGGTGGCTTTTATCATTTTAAAAAAACGTATATTTGGTGTCCCACCTTCTCAGTGGGATTTCAGGGCAGCTTACAAAGACCTTTCAAATGTAAAAGGTTTCTAGTGTTTTGTTCCCATGGTTCATGTTTCCAAATAACTGAAGGGAATTTTGGTGGGGGAAAGGTGTTATGGAGACCTGTTTTGGATGTTGGATTTTTTTGGGCTGAGGGAGTTGGCTTTTTCCAGCTTTGGTGACTTTCTCTGTGGCTCCTGCAGTCCCAAGGACTCTGTGTTACCTAAGCTGGCCGATGGGGCTGTTGACCATGAGATGATGCCAGCACTGTGGCTCATCGCCATGGACCTGGCCAGGCCCTACAACATTAGAGAAGCTGCACCCTGGAGTCTTCTGGGACATTGTCTGTCTGTTCCCTGCCCTTGCCAGCAGTCTGTTTAGGGCCCTCTCCTGCCAAGCGGCACAAGAGGCCCCTAAGAACCTGCAGCTAACCCTGTGGGATAGAATATCACCTCTCACAGTGGAGAACCCCAAAGCTTCATGGAGTCAATCTTGCAAACTCTCCCTGGCCTTGATTCCGCCAAGAGATGACCATCGTTCTCTCCCTCCCCACAGCTCCTAGTTCTTATAGCAGTATCTTTAGGGGAGGGGCTCTCTGCAGAAAGGCCCAGGCTCGGTCCCTGGCAGCACCTCCAGGTAAGGCAGAGAAAAGGAGGGCCGCTGCCAGCTGGTGTCAGCACTAATGACCTGGATCACTCCTTGGCAGACGGTAGCAACTTAATGCCAGTCCTGTGCTAAGCTGCAGCCTTTTCTAGTCCCTCCTCTGCTCTGACATGTTGCGAAATAGTCGCTTGTACCTTTCATTGCATGTGGCCCTCCCCACTTCCCTTTCCTTGGTACGTTGCTCGGGGGAATCTTCACCCCGAACATAACCCTCGCATTACCCCTTGCTAGTCTCTGATTTTTCTAAACGGACGTGCAGCAAGACCCTCCGGGATGCTTGTGAAGCTAGTATTGAAGACCTCCTGTATTCGTTGATGATCCTGGGGCACTGGGATGTGATGTTAGTCTCTGGTGGCACTTTGTAACATCGAGGCCAGCGGCCACAGTGCCAGGAGGGCAGCAGTCCTTGGCTCTCGGCCTGGGCTTCAACAGATGGGCCTTCTGTTTCCTGTCAGTATGCAGGGAAGGAGCAGGAGGAGGAAGGGAGGAGACGCTATGAGGAACAGAAGCTGGAGCGCCTGGAAACCAAGGAGAGGAACGGGGAGGTCATCCTCCCAATTATCAACCCAGGTAACACGGACAAGCTGAGTGCCTTGGGTTGCAGTCCTTTGCTGGCTAGCTTGGGGTGAAGCCTCACTGTGGGACTTGCTTTTGAATAAACCTGCGTAGAATTGTGCTGGTAGAGCCTTGCGAGAAGAACTGCTGTGGCTCTTGTGGGTGAATCGGTGCGTGTTCCCTGTTTGCCAGGTTAGGTATTGATGAACTGCACTCCTGATGTATGGCTCGCTGAACTCCCCCGTTAGCAGGGTGGGCTTGGAGGGCTTTGGCGGAGAGAAGCTTTTCTGACAGAGGAACAAGGGGGAGGGCAGTCACACGGGGAGGACTAGGAGGGTTAAGCAAGAGCTAGAAAGAGCTAGGATTCACTTATCCGTGGATTGCAGGCGCCCCCGCACCCATTAATTACCTTCCTTTTAGCTGATATCGCTGGCGCCAGGTCATTGTCGCAGGGGGGGGATAGCGGGGATTTCCCCCTATCCGTGTGTTCCTGGAATCCGTGCAGGGGGGGGAGGAACCTATCCCCTGCGGATACTGTGGCCCTACTGATTGTGAGCCCTTTTGGGACCTTTTTGAGTTAGATTATGAGCCAACTTTCCACTTGGGTCCCTTGCTCTTCTCTTGACCACCTGTTTTCTCTGGGCCTGAGATTTGCACAGTTTCAGATGGCAATCGTTCTCTGCCCTTGCTGGAGATCCTGCCCGGGTTGCACCTGGCACCACTAAACTGTAGCCCCTCCTCACTACGCCAGCCATCCTTATCTGCTCCCTCAGGGACCTTCAAGGCCCTTCTCCCTCTCCTTTTCCTCTGACCACCAGCCGGGCCGAATTGGCTGACAAGAACACCCAAAGGCTCAGTGCCAGGAACCTGGATGGTGACTTGGCTAGGAAGGTGGTGCAGCCACAGCCCTAACTCTGTACAGGGACAGGGATCTGTAGGCAGCTTCCCGAGAGTCATTATGAAGGCAGGATTCGTATTGCACGTTCTGCCCGTGGCTACAGAGCTTGCAGGGCAACTGTGGCAGCTTGGGCATTAGCCAGACGGGGCTCGGCATCCACTGATCCTCGGCGAAGGCTTCCATCTCCTCCCTTGGCGTTGGGAAGCTCCTGGTGACTCAGCCAGCGAAACTCTTGTCCCTGTCTACCAGGTTCAGAGCTCCGGGGCTTCTGCTCCAACCCCCAGGGCTCCCAATGACGCCTCTCCATCTCTCTGCGCAAGGCTTCCTCTTGTTCTCAGCAAACCCTGGAACCCACCTTGCAGGGAGATGAAGAGACCAACCCCGTGGAGCGCCAGCCGGCTCGCTAAGCCTGCTCCCCCAGAGACGCTTCCCTGCTGCTGCCACAAAGAGGGTCAGGTTCAAAGCCAGCTATTTCGGTACCTAGACTGCCTGCGTCTCTGGTATTTATAGCCCACCTGCAGCAGCAACACACGTGCAGCCCATGTGTGCTTCCTTCTCCCCCCCCCCTCACCATGGGTCGGGCAGCTTTCTTTCCAAAACCAGCATCTTAAGTCAAGGACGTCGCTGGAGCGTGTGACCAATGAACCTGCAGCCCTGCTGAAGTTGGAGTTATGAAAGAGGCGACCTGCAGGCTATTTTTGTCGCTCCAAATGGAAGTGCTCTCCTTCTCTCACTTCTCTCCCCCCCCCTCCCCGCTTAATTTTAGCTACCTTTCGGAGTGTGGAAGAGCACATGGAATTTGTGCAGCGGTTGCCTAGCGACCTGCCGCAAAGGGCAAGCGACTGCTTTGCAGAGTCCAGGAGGCTTCCTGAAAATGAAGTTCCTGGAGAAATGGCAGGAAGCACCTAAGGATTGGGGGGGGGGGGGGGGGACTTCGGCCGGTTCTTTTCTTTCCATGTCTGTAAATGGCATGCAAGCTGCTGGTTTGAAGCAAAGCCACAATAAAAACATAACCAGTAAAACCGTCGGGTCAGAGTAGAAACTCGCACCGCCAGATTAAAAGCGCATGGGCACAACAGCGTCTTCGTGTCGCGGCCAGAAGTCAGCAGGGACGGGGCCAGCCGTATCTCTCTCCGGAGGGAGTTCTGGAACCTGGGCGCTGCTGTAGAGGAGGTTGTCTCCTGGATCCCAACCAAACGTGCAAAGTGGTGGGGCACACAGCAGGGTCTGAGCCAGCACCTCCAACTGTGTCTGGTCACCTGTGCGGCTGTTCCAACAGTGTGTGCATGTGTGTTGCGTACAGTCCCTGTAGCCAGCCTGTTCCCCCCCCCCTTTTTTTCCCATTGAGTCTATTAACCCGTCAGCCATTTATTTTAAACTGCGAAGTGCGTTGAGCACGCTGGCCGGAAGATAGCATACAGATGTAGTCAGTGACGAGCTGAGTGGGTTCTCCTCTGGGAATTTTCTGTGGGTTTGCGCCAGCTGTTAGGGTCAGCGTTCCTAACCTGCTGCTGTCTTTCTGCAAAAACTTCTGGCATGGGCCTTCCAGGGTTGCCTCCTCTTTCTGCTTATGGCATGCTGCTTTAACCTGGAAGTGTGTGTGTGTGGGGGAGATAAGGGGTGGCAGGGACTGGGTGTTTGTGGCAGTTTGGTGCACGATGTTTGCCTGAAGGTAGTGGGGATTGGCTAGCTGTGTGTCTGAAGCCTTTTGATTCTCTTAACTAACCCACTTACCTCTTTCTTTTGCTTTCCTTGCTTCACAGACAGGCAAAGAAAAGGTAAGAGCTCCTAGCGAACTAACACGGGTGGATGGGGGGGGGGGAGGCTTCTGAGTGTCTTCTCTTGCACCAGGTCACAGGCTGTGCCAAGGAGGAGGATTCATAAACATTTCTATTCCACCCTTCTTTCAAGGACACGTTTCTGCCTGTTTTATCCTCACTGCAACCCTTTGAGGTAGCGTAGGGTGAGGGATGGCGACTGACCCAGGGGCACCTGATGACTGCCATGGCTGACTTTTAACCCGTGTCTCCTTGCTCCTAATTTGACACTGAGCATGATGCTGCACTGGCCTAATAGACCAAGTTGTGCAGTGCTGCCTTAAAAGTGAGTTGGATCCTTGGTCCACTTCCTAAGCATTGTTGACACTGACGAGTAGCAGCTCTCTGGGACTTCAGGCCAGAACAGGGTCTTTCCCAGCCTGACCTGGAGATGCTGCCAGGGATTGAACCTGTGGCCTTCTGCCTGCAAAGCAGGGGCTCAGCTGTGGCCCTTCCCTTTGCTAGGACTGCCACCCAGTTTAAAGAAACAATGCACTCCTATGCGTGATTTCTTGGACTCACTGGAGTCAGGAGGAAACTTGCTCTTAATGAGAAGTGACGCTCTTGTGCCTGTACAGGGGTGGTATCTTCTCCCAAAGGGGAGCCTGGGATCTCCAGTTTCCTCTGCCTCCTGATACAGTTGCACCACAAGACTCGGAGGTGAACAAGCTACCTTCCAGGTAGTTCATATTGTGTGCTTCCAGCGTTCTTGGGAATACGGTTCAAAAACCTCTGCTTTAAGAATAGATTTTTTTTTTTGCTTTAATACTGCTTTTAGTTCACAGCATCTTATGCATATCACGCAAGATGTGTTTGAGTTCCTTTGGTAAGGGTTTCCTGCATCATCTCATGGAGTGTGTCTTTCTTATTATAGAGCCATACACTGTGGGCTATAGCCAGTCCAGCTTGATTCACCTGGTGGGGCCGTCCGATTGCACCGTGCATGGATTTGTCCATGGGGGTAAGTCACCACGATACATCCTGGCGTGCCGGACTGTGATTCTGCGAGAACAGATCACCTCCTCTGCTGTGTTTTCCGAGGCATCTTGCCATTTTTCATCAAAATGAAAGCCCCAGGGAAGTCTTCTTCTGACACGCATGTGATGTTTGCTTGATGCTCTGTAGCCCTTCCCTAGCTACACCGTTGCTAACTTGTCAAATTGTGACTGCCTTTGTTAAAAATTAATTGGTCAGTCTTGCACCGCAAGCACACTGGGCAGGGATTGCCACTTCTGTACAGTTCATAAGAGAGATTCGGGGGCCGACTCTTCCATCTTCCAGGAGGTACCGAAGGCGACTTCGTTCCATCAGGCGTTTGAAGGTTAATAGCTGATGTCGTCTGCAACTGGAATGGGATTTGTGTTCCGGTCTGTGTTTTTTGGTGGTTGACTGCTTATATTGGGTTTTAATATATGTTGCTAGCCTCTTGGGACCAGTGGGGTGAAAGGTGGGATAACAACAGTGGAGTAATAGATTAATGCACGGGCACCGTAGAGATCTGTTGGGACCCAGAGTGTGGTCTGAAGCAACTGAGGGAGGGAAACCATTCCAAAACAGGCAAGTGGTTGAAGTCAAGATCAAGCCTGTGGTCAGGTCCTGTAACAGTTGGACAAGGAGGGGAGGCAAGGCATAGTCTGTTCAGCATCTTCCCATTTAGACAAGAAGCTCAGACTGGGAGCCAAGCCCAGGGGAGTTCCTATATAGGACCAGCAGGGCCCCTATTGACTCCCCAGGTCACCTGATTCCTCCTGGGTTGGCTGGCTGCAGTTTCCTTCCTGGCCACTGTTGGGAGGGAGGGTCCCTGTGTAGAAGCATGGCTCAGGTTAGTCAGTTTCTGTCCCTGGACGGAGAGAGTAAGACGCTTGAGCCCTGCTGCCAAGGGCTCCTGGTTCAAGATTGCTGGGGCCTTGCAGTGTCTCAAATAGCAGCACTGGAGCCTGTCAGTATCCTATGGCTGAAGCAGCGACCATTGGGGTCATAGGCAGGGGCCTCTCCTGGTAAGCTCCCTGAAACAGTAGGTAAGTGTGCACTTCTCTCAAGGCACAGTCCAGAGTCTGAGTGCGCAGCCAAAGGAAATCCTTTTAAAAACTTAATTATTCCACTGTTGAGAGTAGAACTTGGGTCGCTTTTATTTTGGTGCTCTTCCCAGGTGCATTGCTTGGACAGATCCGTTGCATTAAAATGGCTGTTCAGACCCCGTCCCTCCCCCACCAGGGGAGGCAGGGGCCTCTCCTGGTAAGCTCCCTGAAACAGTAGGTAAGTGTGCACTTCTCTCAAGGCACAGTCCAGAGTCTGAGTGCGCAGCCAAAGGAAATCCTTTTAAAAACTTAATTATTCCACTGTTGAGAGTAGAACTTGGGTCGCTTTTATTTTGGTGCTCTTCCCAGGTGCATTGCTTGGACAGATCCGTTGCATTAAAATGGCTGTTCAGACCCCGTCCCTCCCCCACCTAGGCAAATGTGTTGAGAGTCTGAATTGTTCCAAATTTCCCAGCAACACCTGTCCGCTTCTGCAGAAAAGCCTCCATTTGATACCAGTGTTCTGTATTTTTCAACTGCAGTTCAGCATCTCCTTGGCAGCCTTCTCTAAAGTGTGCAGTTTCAACTTGTGTTCTTGCAAATCCCCAATCTGTGCCACAAGCACTGCTGTCCATGACTGCAGAGAGAGATAAGTCACCGGGATGGGGGTGAGGGCCTGGGAAGGCTGGCCAGTGAGGCTGTAGCCCATTGGATCCATGAATACCTAACTGCAGAGCTCTGGAATGCCCACTGCAGAGCTCTGGAAGTTTCTGGCTGGTGGGGTGTTCACAGAGGTGTACTAGAGCAGCCCCCAACCTTGGGAACAAGTAGATCTCCTAGAAAGGCCATGAATACAACTGTTTCCAGAGTCAAATGGGATTCCAGGCCTGAAAGAATCCCGAAGTCTTGCAGACCTTTGTCCAGGGTGTTAAAATGTTCCCAACTGCCGAAATCTGTGGCCTGTTCATCCCGTTGTTCTTGGTGTTGCTGCATGCCTTTCTTGGAAGCACCGAAAGCTCTCATTTGTGGCTCTAATCGCCTTTCATAATGTCTTGCGCCTGCCTTTGTGCAGCCAGAGCTGTGGATAATTAAGACGTCTCCATTTGGGGCCGCAGATATTTCCACATGGAGGAGACTTCTTCCAGGGTCTCTTTCCGACAGCTGAATCTGTTGTGGATCTAGCAAGAACGCTGGAGCCATGTGGTGCTTAATTGGTGTTGCAGCGATGCTCACGGCTGGTTGGAAGTCACGGCATCCCCCAAAGTGGAAGAAAGCCAGCATGGTATTGCAGGGGAGGGGGCAGGGAAGGAAGCTCATTTGTCCTGGACTCTTGGGACGTTGTTGTGGCAGCAAAGATCAGTCTCAAGGTTGGGGCCTCAGTACACAAGACAGGAGACTTCATAGAAATGGGGCTGCCTTTACACCTTTTTCCGGATGCCAACAGTATCCGGCTTTAAACAAACGAGATGCTGTTGAATGTCTAAGGCTGACTGGGGGAAATCTCTGCTGAGCCCTCCATACCCTGCTTTCCCGCATTCCAAACAGCTGGTATGAATTATTTTCCTAATCCTTATGACATTCTGTAAGGCAGGCCTACATTGTCATCCCCATATTCGAGAGCTGAAAGACAAATCAAACAAGAGTTGCAGGTAGGCAAGAACGTCTGTCTCAGTGATCGGTTAGAGACCCAGCAATCCGGATTGACACCGGCTTAGACAGCAAATGGGAACAAAATGCTGGTTGGAGCCTGTAGCCTCAACGTCGAAGCCCTTCTGCTCCCGCAAAGCTACCGGTTCCAGTTGCAGCTCACCGACCTGATGGCTGACTTAATGACACTTGAGAGGACTGGGGACCAGAGAAGAAGAGGAGGTGAGCGGAGACGTTCTAGCCTGCCACTCTCCTCTCCTCATTTCCACCTCTGCTCCTTCCTTTTCCAGTCCAGGGAGTGGGTGGAGTAGAGGCCAACATATCACCAGGTAAAGGGGGCAGCATTTGTTATGCCATCTCGGGCACCAGGAGGTCTTAGGCCAGTCCTGGCAACTCTCCAGGGTTTCAAACAAGGTCTCTTTTCCAGCCCTGTCTAGTGATGCTGCCGGGATTGAACCTGGGATGACTGAACTTCAAAACAGTAGGGAGCAGGCAGAATGACGAGAGGGCTGGAGCACCTTTTTTGCCAGGAAAGGCTACAGTGCTGGGGGCAGGGGGACTTTTTAGTGTAGAAAAAGACATGGGGCTGTAGCTTGAGTGGTTGAGCCCCTGCAGAAGGTCCCGGGTTCGGTTCTCGGCAGCATCCCCAGGTAGGACTAGGAAAGTCATGGTGTGCCTGAAACTCTCCGTAGCTGCTGCCGGTCTGGGTCAGCAATTCCGAACGATGGTGACTTAAGGTCTGATTTGATATACGACAACTTCCCCTGTTAATAGAGGCTTGGGACGGTATGAACGGAGTGGGAAGAAATGGAAAGAGTGTTCCTCCCTCTCCCACAATGCCAGGGCATTGTGCCAGGGGCTTGGCGTTATCCGATGAAGCGGGCTGGCAGGAGACTCGCGGCAGGCAAGAATCTTCCATGACACAAATACGTAATGCACGGAACTGGTTGCCGCAGGATGTGGTGTAAGCCACAAGCTGAGCTGCTCGGAACTCTTCTTCGTAGATGAGCTGCTGCTGCTAAGCATGGAGGCCTTGTTTCAGTATCCTGGCTAGCAGTCCGTGAAACTGCCTACCGCCATTTTAGCTGGATAGTTCTCTAGAGCCTCCCTATGTGCTGGTTGCAGGGAGCCAACCTCGGGGGGGGGGGGGAACTGCCTTCACGCCCTACTTCTGGTAGAAACAGATGGAAGCTTAGATCGAGCTGGTGCCATATCGTGAAGTGCAAACCGAGACTCCCGTTTCTCTGCTGTGATCTCATGAGGTGCCTGTGGGCAAGCCTCTCTCTCACCCTCACTTTTCCCCATCTGCACTATGGGGAGAATTGATGCTGACCTTACAGGTTTGTTGCAAAGACTGCACCACAACAGTGCACATGAGTTGCTCTGAACATTCGAAGTGTTCAAGAAGAGGTGATAGTGTTTTGAAGTGTGGTCTGATCCAGCAGGACTCCTTGTATGTTCTTAAGACAAAGATGGACGGTAGAGATAGTCGGAGAGAGCTGGGAGTGCCGAAAGCAACCCACGGGTTGTGCCACGCAACACCAAGGCTGTGGTCAGGGAAGAGGAATGATAGGCTGCACTGGAACCAATTGCACAGATGAGGACGGAGCGCGAGAAGTGGTGCTTGATGCCCTTGGGCCCGGGTCCAAGTCCTCCTGCTGCCACTGGCCTTCCTGCCTGCTTCCACATGGAACTACAAGTGGGAACGGTTCAGTGGTGCTGTGACCCTGGCTAACCACGCTGGCTCGGGGTCTTCTTGCATCCCCAAGCCGATGCTTCAACTGGAACACAGGTGGACCAACGATGCCTCCAGCGGCACTAGCAGAAAAAGGAGCGGTTGCCATGGCAACTCTTCATTACCCAGAACCTCCTTAGCAATTGAGCCCCGGTGTAATTAAGTGCACTCTCTTCAAAGTGCGAGAGGGCCCTTCGCTTAAATCGAGCCTTGGGAATGGAAACAGAAGCCCCCTGAAGGGCGGGGCGCTGCCTGTCGCTGCAGTGGCCCTGCTAAGTTCCCGTGTTTGCCGCCTTGCAGGGCTGAGGATAGGAGCCAGGGGGGTCTCTGCACCGCCGACCAGTTCCCATTGAACTGGTTTAGTCGAAAGATTTGGCAGAGGGTGCTGGTGCTAATCCACCTGGTTTTGTGGTGCCATTCCCTGACTGGTTTGGATGGGACACCCACACCCACACCCACCCACCAGTAAGCTAGCAGTTGTGGACTGTGCCAGAATGCAGAAAGACAGTAGTTTGTAAATTAAAAGGGGGGGGAACCACCCAAATGGGCCTGACAAGGACCAGTGGCCTCCAAGAGCTGCCACTGAACGTGGGGGGAGGAAACCGGGAGGCCGAGGAATTATCCTGCCTGAATTTTCGAAGACGTGAAGATTGAATGTGAAGATTATCTTAGATGTGAAGATTCGGCGAGGGGGGACGGGACTGCTTAGATTTAGCTCGTGATTGCTCGTGCCATTGCTCGTGATCCGGGCCATTTCTGCCTCTCCTGCTTGGGCCGCAGAATATCTTTCCCTCCTGCGCCAAGAAGAGATCATTGCTTAAATTAACTCTTATTCCAGCACAGCCACAGTGTGGGCCTGTCTCATCGGTTTCCCCACAGGAGCAAGGGGAGCCCGCTGCTCCTAACCAGCTCCTCGTGGCTCTTGTGATTATGCGGCCAGGCTTGCCAGTCCCCAGGGTGGCGTGATTAATTGGCCGGTGCACGGCAAGCAAATAAATAAATAAACGGAGGCGGTATTTGGAGGCCTCCCGTTGTAAATCGAGGCTAATGTGATTTCATTTGTCTCTGACAGGCTGGCGATAATGGGGCACCGGGCGAGAAGGAAGGAGTGCTCGGAGACATCTCCTAGCCTCCTTCCTGCAGCTCCTTGTCGAGTGCAAACCGAGTCCAGGTGGACTGGCAACAGGGATCCGTTCTGATGACGGATGTCGGGGAATGGGACGAAAGAGAGTGCCTGCCCTTGTTCCCTTGTTCCCGCCCTTCTCCTGCAGTGTCTCCATTGCTGGTGCCAGCAGTACCACTGTGGGTTTCTTGTAAGAACAGCAGCCCACAAGTAAAGAAACAGGAACCCCTCAAATTCTGGATCTGGGCCCAAATGTTGGCTTTCTGCAGCCTTTCAGGTGCCTCCTGTGCTAAGATCGTCCATTGTCTGTGGTAGTGGACCAGAGTAGGAATGATTCCTCGCTGAGAAACGGTGGCCGGACAGACACGGTGAATTCTGCTGACCTGGGCAGCAATTTCTGGGGTGCAGTGCTTTGGTGAGAATTGGCACAGTTTTGTCCCCAATTAAGGTGGCAATCCTATCCATACTGTAAGCCCCATTGACTATAATGGGACATACTTCTGAGTAGACATGCATAGGAATGAGCTCTTGGTTTCCTAACTGTACGAGTTGTGTCTTCTAATCCGTTGGTTTTAAATTGGTTTTCACGGGTGAAAAACAGCAACATAATTGGGTCTTATAACGTTGCACATGGGGGTGGGAGAGAAAAGCTTCTCCTGCTCTCGCAACACTAGGACCAGGGTTCATCCAATGCAACCAAGTGGCAAGCAGTTTAGAAAGACAAAAGGAAGTCCTTCTACAGCTCATCATTTAATCTGGGGAATTTGCTGCCGGAGGGTGTGCTGATGGCCGCAGGCTTAGATGGGCTTTAAAAGGGACCAGTTTGTGGAGGAGGAGAAGTCTATCTGCCACCTTTTAAGCTTAGTGGTGGTCTGCCACTGAATACCGATTGTAGGGAACAGCGGTGGGAGGGGAGGTACACCTTTCCTATTTGTGGACTCCCCAGAGTCAGTTGGGGGGCTACTGCAGAGAAAGAGGTCGCTGGGCTAGGTAGATGGGCCTTCTGCCTGCTCTAGCAGGGTTGCTCGTACACTTTCTTTGCATGTGTGAATTATTGCAGCTTTCCCCAGTCTATCAGTATTTCAGTGTTCTGTTTCCCAAACCTCGGAGAGCCCTGGGCCACTACCCTGTGTGTCTTTCCAGAAAAGCAAATGTTCCTCTTTGTGCCTGCCTCACATGTTGTAGTAATTAAAAAGAAGAAGAAGCTGGAACGACTTGCCTGGCAAACGGATAGCCTGCCATTTGGCTGTCATCTGCAAAATGACAGACGTCATCTGTTAACACTGAACACAGAATTACCAAATAATGCCTGGGAAACTACCCTTCCTACTTTGGGTGACAGCTGCAATTGTCTACCCGATGAAGTGGATGTGAACCTTGAGAGAAGTGTTCAGAAAAGGGGAGCAGTTGGGCGAAGTAGCAAGCATTGCTAGAGATGCATTGCACCCCCTTTGTTGCATTCCCCCCCCCAACGTGCACCTTCACTTAAGAGCATTTTTCATCCTGCCCAGACGATGCAGCATCGCAAAATATCATAGGGTTAAAACCCTGCTAGATACAATAAGCACAGACAAAACAAGAAACGGGGAGATAGGCATGGATTTGACCCAAAGGCCTGTTGAAGCAGAATGCTGCTTCCCTAGCGCTTGGATGATGGGGGGGGGGGTTTTGTCACGTGTACCGCTCAGGGTACGAATGCCACAGCCTGAGCGCCACAACAGCAAAAGATGCCTCCCCCCCAGCTGTGCGTTGGTGTCTTGATAGCATTGCGCCGTGCTCATCCTGTTACCCTGCTGCCCTGCTTCGGGCCAAGGGGGGGGGGCGGCGGCGGCGGTTATATCTCAACGGAATATGCTGAAAGCAGTGTCGGAAGATGAACTGTGCTCGGCAGACATTTGCTTGCTGAGCCTGTTGATGGTTTGTTTTGTGGTGCGGATGGTATGCAAGGAATTGTCTGGGGGGCTGGTCTTGGATTGGGAGTCCAACCTTGTTCTTGACTAGGTAGAGCTCCCTCTTGTAGCTTGCGGGTGCTCCTGGATCTGACCCTGAGGAGGGGCAGGTGGCTGCGTGGCCAGCAGTACCTCTGCACATCTCCTCCTGGTGCGCCAGCCATGGTCCTTCCTAAAGAATGCACATCTGGTCACAACGGTTCACGCCTTGGCCACCTCCCGGATGGACCGTTGCAGTGTGCGCTCCATGGGGCTGCCCCTGAAGAGTGTCCGGAAACTGCAGCTGACACAGAACGCTGCCACTGCATTGCTGCGGGTGGGGGAGCATGCAAGTCCTAATCTGCGCAAGCTGCACTGGCTTTCCCTTGGTTTCCGGGCGAAGTGGGGCTTTGAACTCTGGTTTCCCCAGTCCAGCTCTGACGTTCCCAGCCACGCTGCATCGAAAGTTGAAGAGCAGGGCAACAGAAATTATGGGGGGTGGCTGGAGCGCAAGGAAAGGCTGCAACGTTGGGGGCGGGAGTCGTTCTAGTATCAAAAAAAGAGAGTCTTCTAGTATCAAAAAAAGAGAGTGGCTTCAGTTGGAGAGACATGACTGAAGCTGAGAGAGAGTTTTCTCCCTCTCTTGCCAGACTTGAACCAGGGATCATCCAATGAAACGGATGGGTGGGTGGGTGTGTTGGAATGAACAAAAGGAGGTTGGTACTCCAACCAGCACATCATTAGTCTGTGGAATTCATTGCCACAAGATGAGGTAATGGCCATGAGTTCAGTGACTTTCCAAGGGGAGTGGACGAATCATGGAGGACTAGAGGGGTCTTGGTGACTTCTAGTCATGGTGGCTGTGCCACCGGAATACTTATTGCAGGGGAGCAATGGCAGGAGTGTTTGTCTCTCTGGCTTGTGGGCTTCCTAGGGGCATCTGGTGGGCTGCTGTGGGAAGGAGGCTGCTGGACCAGATGGGCCTGGGCCTGATCCAGCAGGGCTCTTTTGATGTTTGTCGCCTGGGAGAGGTGTGGCTAGCTGGTGTCTCTGTAATCTCCTTTGGTTGCTAAGTTTTTTTTTGTTCGTTTCCCCCCCCCCCCCCAAGTCAGAATGTAAAAGTGACTCCTTGCAGCCTGCATCAGAATAATTCCCCTTTCCCATCCTCCACTCCAGGTCTGGGTTCCCAGCTATACCGCAGAGGCGGCAAGCATTGTGTCTCTCTCCATTAATCGTCTTATTTTGCCGCTTTCAGCAGCTGCCATGTCCCAAGCTGGAAAGTCTGTCACCAGGGAGGCAGCGCTGGCTTGGCCACTGGTGCGAAATACGTCCACTTTCGGCAGCCCCCTTCCCTCCTCTCCCCCCCCCCGACTATCCTGCCCGCAATGACGAATGCTCTGCTTGGCTGCGTAACCCTCGCTCTGCTCAAGCGTGGCTCTCCTCGACCCGGTTTGCAGCCGAATGCCAGGGCTCCCTCTTTTCACGTTCCCCAGACCTTGCAGAAAATGGGAATTGAAGCCTGGAAGGTAGAATGCAGGTTTCCTTTGATCAGAGACTGTGCTTCAGAGGAGAGAGGGGGGAAAAAATCCCCCAAAGCCCTTAATATTTTATTGCCTTTAATGCTCCTTTTAAAAACAGCTACACTTTTTTCCCTTTGAAGTATTGATGGCTGCATGAGGCTGCCGGATCTAGCTGTTTTGAAAATTAAGAAGTGGTGAAACCAGTTGGCGAGTTTGTGGCCAAGGGTGGTGCCTCTCAGCCCCTGTTGTAGGGTGCTGAGCAGGTTGGCCTCCAGTTAATTCCAGAGGAAGATGTGCTCGTGTCTTTTGGGCCGAGGAAAGGTGCAACCTCAGGCTTTGCAGCCCTGCCTCTTTGGTCCCTTGAACGTGGATGCGGGGATGGGCTGGTAGTGGCTGCTTGTTGGTGAAGCTCCCCAGGATCTTTGGATCCCCCTAGTGGTGGGCATTGAATCCCAAACTCTGATCTCAGCAGAGCTGCTCACCTTCTTCTGAGATTTCATCAAGTCAATTCATCTGTGGAACTCCCTGCCACAGGATGTGGTGATGGCACCTGGCCTAGATGCCTTTAAAAGGGGTTTGGATAGGTTCATGGAGGAAAAGACCATCACATGTTACAAGCCATAAGCAACCTCCTGGCTTTAGAAGTAGGTTTTCTCTGTGCCAGGTGCAAGGGAGTGACAGCAGGAAACAGGTTGTCTTGTTCGCTGTGTGCTCTCGGAGGCATCTGGTGGGGCCACTGTGAGATACAGGAAGCTGGACTAGATGGACCTTTGGCCTGATCCAGCAAGGCTCTTCTTATGTTCTTATGTAAGCCTTTCAAGCCTCTTCTTAGTCTTGAGGGCTAGTCACTTGTGCATTTGTGTCTTTGTGTTTAATAAACCCGAGGTTCTCGGGCTGTTGAATTGTCTGCACTCTCACAGTGCATTTGCCCAGTGCAGCCTGAAACATGGCCACCAAACAAGAATCGGGATCCTTGTCCAGGCTTCAGAGAGAGCAAGTTTCTAGTCCTCTTTTTTTACAGGGGGCTCCCTGAAAACATATTGCAGTGTGCCAACGCATAGCCGCAAGAAGAGGACTGCATGGGGATGCCAGTGATTAGGGAAGAAGCACTTGTTGTTCTGTTAATTTTTATCGCATTGTCTGCAGTTCGTCAGGTCAGGCACTGGCCTGGGGGCTCACGCCCATCAGATGACCCACCTGGCTAGCCAATCTCTGACCACGCAGCACAGGTGGAGTGATGGCACAAGTTGAGCAAGAGACTCGTGTCATTGCTGCGCCCGTCCTCCCCCATCTGCAAGTGGGAGTGTTCCTGGGCACCGTTGCCTGATCATGGGGCCGCTACAGGAGTCTCCCATTGGCCAATTGGGAGGGTGAGAGGAGCTGCCCACTGCCAATAAACTTGGTGGGGGGCAGACCTGAGGACCCAACATGCTGTGGGGTCCTAGTATAGGCCCAGGGCCTTCAGCAACCTGCTCTGTGTGCCATCGGTGTGCAAGGCACAGCTGATGTGAGAAGACATGCCTTGGCCCATGAAATACGCACTCACAAACTCGACACGGGAGGGAGGTGGAGGCAAGGGTGGTCGGGAGAGAAATATGCATTTATTTCGGTCTTCCTCCTGCACAGCTCTCGGCATGCTTGCCCCGTCTCCTAGCCGCCCCCATTCATAACTGGTTTCTCTTTTTTGTGTGTGTTTTCAAATCCAGGCGTTACTATGAAGCTGATGGACGAAGTGGCTGGGATCGTAGCTGCCCGCCACTGCAAGACCAACATCGTCACCGCGTCGGTGGATGCCATCAATTTCCACGAGAAGATTAAAAAAGGTAAAAAGAGCTGGGACTGGAACCCGGCGGGGTAGGGAGGAGTCACTGTGTCGGTCAGGGACACATTTGGTCTGTGTCTCGTTGATACCATGTCTGGTCTGTAATGATGCGATAATTTGCCTGGTGTGACTCAAGGGACGCGAAGATTCTGGACAGGGTTGTGTGTGCGCGCCTTATGCGCCCCTCGCTGTGGCAGGGTGTACTACTTTTGTAGAGGGAGGAAACGTGGAATCCCGATTGCCTTCTTCATTTCTGCTCCCCAGTTTTGTAACCTTGCCTTTATATATACAACAGAATAAGGTGAGCCCAGTACAGATCTTTGGAAGTGGCCATTAGCTCTGAAGGCTGGGGAAGTAGGAGAGTTTGTGATGGAGTGCGTAATGCTTGTTGTTGGGTGTTTCTGCAGTTACTGTGCTGGCTACCAGTGACTTTTGAAAGAGCTGCGTACAGTATTTTCTTAAACGAGCGCTTTGCAAACCAGATTCCGTGCCGAGAAGCATTGACTTCTGCATATACGTCATGCGCATTAGCATCATCGTAACTTGGCTCATATAATTTACTCTGGTTTTGTGGGTGGAGGGGAAGGACAAGGGAATGTGCCGGGCACAGAATCCTCACCCCCACTTCATCAAAAATCCATGTTCAGCTCCTTCTCTAGCTTCTGAAATTTCAGCAAGCATTGCTCGCACGTTGTTGAGTCTGTCTTGGTGCGGCAGTAAGGAATAGAAGCTTGCGTTTAGTTGCAAGAAGACCTGAAGCTCTTGAGGAGTTGAATCCTGCACCCAAGATCACCTTCCGTGTGTGTTCTGTGCTCCCAAGCATGGCTAGAGGCGGAGGTTATAAAAAGGTGGGGTCAAGGGCTATGGGGTGGAAATGGTTAAGTCAGTGACCCTTATTTTATCAAGTACACCGAGAATTCACAACGGCAATTGTGGCTCAAGCAGCTGGGCTCTGCTGAGTCTTGTTGAGGCAGGAGTAACGGTTTTCTGCTAGAGCTTCCAAGGGTAAGCCAGATCTGTGAACAGAGGGGCCACGTAGCAGTGGACCCGAGAAATGCCACGGGTGGCTTGTGTTATGTAAAAGTTGATGGGGTAATTAGATGCTCTCAGGCATATATTGGGAGGTGCGTTCCCACTTATTAGCAGAGTTCCCTCCTCCACCCAGGCAGACTGCTTTGCTTAGCTAAAAGAATACACAGGAGGCATTGCTTTGTAGTTGCAAAAAGAAGAGTTTACTCACAGTGTAGTTTGCATATATATACAGCGTCTGACCATCAATCAGAGGTACATCCTAGACTTAAGATAGAACCCCCCTAGAGCTGGGGCTCCCTGCATGGGGTTAGGCTGCAAGATGGCCGCTGGGCTGCAGGAGCAGCGATGGCATCATCTTGCTCGGTGGGCATCAGGAGAAGAAGAGACTGAGTGAGGGGCAAGAAGGAGGAAATAAAGGTCAGGGGCCACACCCCTTTCTGGAACACAGAGGGATTAGAGTAGGAGGTCTTTACATGTGACCAGGCAGTACACCACACCCCCAGTGTCCAGCAGCTAAACGCTGCCCATCCTCCAACAAAAGTAAGTCCATTAAATGATCCAGGGATCATGTACAGCAGCTGTGAGAGGTAGTCATGCAGTCTTTGTAGTTGTGGTTGGTTTCAATTGGGTCAAAAGCAGCAAGGGCCCTTCTCTGCCACTGCCCTGACCCGCTGGATTTGCTCCTGGCGGGTCTGTTTTCAGGCAGAAAATAGGACCAGCTTATGCCGGCATCAGTCATGCAGTACTTGGTGGTGCTTCTCGGTTTTGTCGCTGTTGCTGTGCGATGGGGTATGTGTGTGTCTTTGCTAATTCCTTGGAGCACTGCTGGAAGTCAATAAATAGCTGCTTCCAAGTCTGGCAGTCTCCTCCTCTGATAAGGGCTAGTTTTTTTGAACTGCTGAAAAATGTGGGGCTGGTATTGCTACCTCATGTCGTGGGTGTAATCGTGGGACTGTGAGCCCTACAAAACGTGAACCGGGATTTGGTAGTATCGGCGCTCATCTCTCCTGACAAAAGCTAATGTTTTTCAATATCCCGTTGTCTTGCTAGGTCAAACCAGAGGTCTCAGGTTCTTTTCCCACCCAGATGCTCTAAGGATGCTTGCAAAGAGGGCGAGAAAGTGATGTCCTTTCTCTGTTTGTTTGTTTGTCCCCAACCTTGAATATTTGGAGGTAGGCATCATTGAACAAGGCAGTCTAGTTCCGCTGCATTTTTCCATCAGAAGCGATGATATGATCCAGTTTAGAGAGAAGGCAAAATTACTTGTGGCCTCCTTCCAATCAATCTCCCCTGGCAACACCAGAGCTGTGAATCATTCAGAGGTGCAACAGGCAGCCTCTTCTGTCAGTGGCTGCTTTGGGCCCATGGTACACTTAGGGCGCCCCTGTTGAGTAACCACCAACATAGAATATGCGCAGTCTCTCTCACTTGCTGCTGGGACCCCCAGCACAGTGCCAGAAAAACTCGCTATGGGAGGGAGGGACGACTCCTGCATCTGCCTCAGTGCGGTTTTAGCGCTGCGACGGACGCAAAGCCAGCTCTGCTGTGCTGGCAGCCGCCGCTGTCTTTTGAGCGTGTTCTACTTTTAAAAGCCTGGATTGGATTAAATTAGCTTTTTCAAGCTTTACGGGAGAGAATGTGGGTCAGAGATGCTCTACCCCCCCCCCCCAGCGGAGAGGCATGGTCTCCCAAGAAACTAACTCTTTCCAGCTCAGCGCACACTTTTTGACTGCAGTGGAAAAATTCCATGAAATTCAGCCACAGTTCATCGAGGTCCTGGTGTCCGCCCCCCTCATCCTGCTTTTAAGTCACCTGCTTTCTGCCAGCCATGGTCAGGCTAGTCGGAGATCTGTCATGATTTCCCCCTGACAGAGTGCTATGAAAACAACACACACTCAAGTGTGGGAACGCCAGAGGTAATTTAGACTAAGCCCACTTTTGCTCTGAGATGCACGTTCTACTCCAGCAGCCACCTGCTCCCAGGGTCCGTGCCAATGTTGTTCAGATTGAGGCAGAGAGCACATGATTTGATCCATGTCAGATATGGCTTCAGACTAGTAGGGGTGTTGGATTCAAAAGGGATTTGATTGGCTCAAGCCAGAGGAGGTGGTGGTTGTGGGAGTCCTCTTTGTGCTTCGGTTGGAACCTTTTGAATGGTTTGTGACTGAGGGCATGAATGACCCGAGAGTCCTAGAATGTGGGAGTTGGAAGTGACCTTAGAGATCATCTAGTCCAACCCCCTGCTCAGTGCAGGCAACTGCTACAGCATCCTTGACAGGTGGACATCCAGCCTGGTGGTAGACCTCGGGCGTAAAGAGGCCTGTCTCAGCCCTGCTCCCTGGAATTGCATTTGGGTCCTTGCAAGCAAATCATGTGCTTTGTGTCACTAGACTGTGCCCCCCCCCCCGGCCTTATCCCAAGGCAGGTCTTTGGCTCACCTGGCCTAGTGTTTTCCAGGGTCTGGCCATGTTACTCAGTTGCAGCACCAGCCGGGCAGGTTTATTTCAGCCGCCGCTTTTGTGGGCAGCAGTTGATGCGTCTGGTGAAGTGGACTGTCGTCCGCCAATGAATTGGCTCCCCCAGGATTGTTGATCTTGGCTGGCAGCCAAAGAAAGGAGGCAGGTTGTCCAAAAGGGAGGCCTGAAAGGAAGAAATTTATTGGGAAATAGAATATATCCACCGCGCTGGCATTTTGCCTTCTGCAGAGGTGAAAAGGTTTTGTGGAAATCCATTCAAAGCATCTTGCCTTGCCTCTGAGGGAGGGCATGGCGGATTGGTCTTATGATGCTTCCCAATAAATCTCTCCAAGTGTCATTTTGAGGCTTTGCCTGCTCCCCCCCCCCCCCCCCCCACACACACACACGGTGCTTCCTGTCATTTTTCAAACCTGACTGGCTGTGATCCTTGTACTGGAAACGCTGCAGAGCAAATGCCTTTCATGTAGCCCGGTGATTGTCGACTTGTCAAGAGCTGGAATCCACCTTGGGCTCCAGCCTGCAACTTGGGACCCACCATCAAGAGCCTGGCCAGCCAGCCAGAGAGTTGGGCAAGTGAGCGGCCATGCTGCCACAGTTCCTCCCCTTTTCTTGCCTGGTGGCAGCCAATCAGCATGTCCTGCTTCTGTGTCGTCCTGCCCCTTCTTTCCTTCCAGACCAATTGGGAGATCCGTGTTCTGCACACAGGAAGTCCCGGGTTCAAAGTAACACTGTGCAATGTGTGGGCCCTGTTGCCTGATGGGCCTCCATCTGTCGAGCTCTGCCAGCCTTGTGGTCTGTTCTGTGCTCCCTGCCTGAAAGAGATTCAGCATCATTTGGAAGGTCGCGGTTCTGCCCACGCTTGCCGTATCTGAATGGTTTTCCATTGTCCGCACATTCTGGGGCTTTTGTCTCAAACGGAGCTGCCCTTGCATCCGATTTTTTAAAAAAAAACAATATTTGCCTTTTGTGCTGCTCCTCTGACCAGACCCAAATTGAAGACCTGCACTACCGGATGCTGTTTCTGCCCATTTTTTTTTTCTCGCTTCTCATCGCTCTGTCTTGAGTAGCAGTGTGATCTGCAGCAGAAAAACCCAAAGAGACGTCCAACTGGGCCACGAAGGGTAGGAGAAAAGCACTCGAGGGCGAACTTTGAAGATCAGCGTGTCTGGATTGGAAAGCAAGATGCAGCCCGACGGCTGGAAAAGGGGAGAGAAGAGGAGGAGGAGCAGGAGAGTGTGAGGAAGAGGGATCCCATTGTCATCGTTGCTTGTACTGCTAATCAGCGCAGAGTGGACGAGGTGGCGTCCTTCTGGTTTGGGCTGAGGATGGTGACTTTTAGAGCCGGAATCGTCGTGAGCCTGGGGGGGGGGGGTGACGAGGGCAGCTTCCCCTTGGCCAAGATGCTCAGGGACCAGATCTCAAGTCCTTTCTAAGGCTCATCGTCCGACACAGAAAGACCAGCGATTGGACTGGGACAGTCCTTCCTTTCCAGGGCATGTATAGATTGTTGTTCCTCTGTTGGCCCAGGGTGTGAGAAGGTCTGCAGTTGGTGGCCCCTGGGCCGCCTTGGGCCCTTAAAGCAGAGCTTTGGCCAAGCATACCGCCCTGTCAGTCTCCCTTCCTATTGACTCCCTCCACCTTCCAGAATTACTTGGATGCTGTTGCCGTGTCTCTCTCTGTCCCTCATCACTTCCCACTTGGGCTGAAAGGAGAGGAGGAGGAGAATAACTTGGGAGCAGCACCTGCTGATTGACCCCCAGCAGGTGGGTAGCCGGAACTGTGGCGGCAGAGCCACACGCTTGCCCACCTCTCCCACCTGCAGGCCAGCCAGTGGGGCTCTTGATGGTGGTCCCATGTTGCAGGCTGGGACTTGAGTGTGAGAACCCCTGTTGAAGGATGCCGGCGTTCCCCCTTTCCAGCCCAGAAGCATATGCCTACTGGTAAGAGTTGGGGCAGCGTCTCCTGAGCAGAGCGCCAGGCTGCCGTTTCCCACATCCCGGTAAGGTCTACTCTACACTATGTTCTCACCGTACGATTTATGTGGGGCTGCCTTTTCAAACCACTCAAACTTCAGTTCATTCAAAACTCCGCGGCTAGATTAACTGGAACGGGTCACTTTGAAAGCATCTCACCCTTGTAGAAAACACCTCCACTGGCTTCCACCCCGTTTCTGGGCCTGGATCAGAGTACTGGGTGCTGTTGACCTTCGAATGCTCTTGGCAACCAGCTGCCTTCAGAGCAGTCTGCTCTTGAGTGAACCTCCTTGTTCAGGGTTTACCTTTGGATTGTCCAGATGCTGCTTCCTTTGGAGGTTTAATGAATGGCGACCTGAGATGGGGCACCATTTGAGAAAAACGTCCTCTCCCCTTGAATGTTTGGTACAACTCTAAGGCAGTTTTATTCCCCTGGCAATCGGGTAATTACCGTATTGTCCCGAGTATAAGACGCACCTGATTATAAGACGCACCCTTAAAGTTTGGTGCTATTAAAAAAATTTAATTAAATCACTGGCATTAAATTGCAACAGCCTGATTATAAGACGCACCTCTAGTTGAAAAAATTAGGAGAAAAAAGTTAGTCTTATACTCAGACCAATACGGTATTAGGCACAAAAGCAGAGTAAAAGGTCGCCCAGCTGGATTGGTGAATGACACCTGTGAACTGGAGCCTTGTCAGTCCCTGCCGGAGCCATGACCTATTGTGTTGTACGGTGACTGAGGAAGATGAGCTTTCTGTCACTGTCCAATGGTACCCCCCCCCCCCAGTCTTTGAATTATTGGACTCATTTGAACATCAGAAGAGCCCTGCTGGCTCAGGCCAAGGGCTTCCTGCATCTCACAGTGGCCCACCAGATGCCTCAGGGAGCACTCAAGATGACAAGAAGCATCCTGTTGCCACTCCCTTGCACCTGGCATTTGCATTGTGCGAAGGCAGCCTTGCATCCCACTTCCATCGCCTCCTCTGCCCTGCCGGTGGCTTCCCGTAGCCTCATGGCCTGCGGTCCGTTATAGCCATGCACCAGGCCTTCCCGTTGAAATGGCCGTGCCCTGTTCTCAGGGGTGGGTTGGGGAAGGAGAAGCTGCCTCGTGCACCCACTCGCACACCAGGGCGCGCGGCATGGAATAATTGCCGCTTGTCTGTCCTTTCCCCAGGCGACTCCGTATCCAAAGTGACAGCTCACCAGCTGCGAGGCACTGGGGTGCACGCCTTTCACGGCTGACTTTAAAATTACATGAACCCTGGGACTTGCCGCTGCCGCCTTCTCTGTCAAGTTTCCTCTTGTAATGAGTTTTTCTATGTCGGGCATCTGGGCAGAGGAGGTTGGCTGCAGCTGGCTGGGCAATGGCCCAAGTGCCATGTTTCCATCTAGACTCCTTGGGTTGTGAAGATGATGATGATGATGACAAATGTGAGCAGTTTTCTGTTTGGACAAGCCGGGTGTTTGCTACTCGCTGGCAACAGCAACCTTGTTCTGGGTTTTGGGTTGTGCAGGCACCAGTTAAGTCGTGGCACGGCAAGGTGTGTGGGGGGGGTATATTCGGGGCTAGTCCAAGACCTCCAGGTAGCTGAGCTAGCGGTCCAATTGCTGCCCTCCCTTACCTGATGATGGACAGGCCTCTGCTCCTCCCACTCCCCAGATTGGAAAAGAGAGATGAAAACGGAGTAGGAGAGGAAGGTTGTGGGCTGGAGAGTCTGAGATGCTTTTCTCCTCTATACTTTCTCTTCCACTTTTTTTTTTTTTGGAACCATGGAGTAGAAGGGAGAGGCGGGTGGGGGGTGGACTCTCCTCCCAGCCACCTCACTTGGCCTCGTGGACAGGTCAGCCCTGGCTATGTTTGATCCTGGCTTCAAGTTAACACGAAACACTATGAAATGGTGTTAAGGATTATTCCTTGCAGTAAAGGGGTGCTACTCTGCAGGGTTGGTGTTTGGGGTTATTGAAGATTCTGCATGTTAATTCCTGTGGCAGTTGCAGTACTTTCCGGCACCCGCACACGTGTGTGTTTTGTAACTTCAGCTGAAAGCTTCCTGGAGACATATGAGTAGCCCTCCTGCATCAGGCCAAGGGCCCATCTAGTCCAACTTCCTGTATCCCACAATGGGATAATCCCCTTTTAAAGACATCTAGGCCAGGGTGCCATCACCACATCCTGTGGCAAGGAGTTCTACAGATTGATTACACGCTGGGTAAAGAAATCTCATGGCATGAATTAAAGAATGAGTGGTACCTCCTGGCCCCGCTGGTACATCCTGGCCCCTTTTGGTGTGCTGATTTTGTTGTGTTTGAATTGTTGTGTTGAACTGACAAAAGTTATTCTTGAGCTTTTCGGAGGACTGGAAAAGCAGACTCTAAATCTAGGAAACTATTGGGCACCTTGAGTGTGTGAAGCACCTTGCGTGTATTATCTTGACATTGTCCTCAAACAACCCTGCAAGGCAAGTCAATATCATTATCCCCATATTGCAGATGGGGAAGACTGAGGCAGAAAGGGGCGCGGTTTGCCTGAGGCCTGCTGAGTTCATGGCAGAGGTGAAATCCAAACTGGGGGACGCCCCAATTTGCAGATCAGGCTCTTAGCCTGACTTGTAAATCACTTGTGAACGATATTGTTTGTGTATATGATTAACCCCTGAACTGCTGCACTTGCTTTAGAGTTGCTGTTCTGTCATTTAGGCTCTTGCCCCCTTCCCCGTCGATTTGGATGAGAAGCGCTGCATTCCCTTTCACCCCTCACACTGGGGGCTGATTGACCCCATTCCCTTCTAGTGCAGTTCTCAGTTGTGTGTTTTGAAGTGAGAGGAACCCCCTCCCCGTTGCAGGACAGAAGATGGAGTGAAGAGTGGCACAGATTATGTGGAATAAGTATTATGAATGAGTGTAATATGCGGGTCATCCCTTTGCGGGTCACTTATGAATACAAATACTAGCAGGCTTTAAAAGGAAACTGACCGCAGTCTGTAGCTTTAGCTGCTTCTGCTATTCATTTCTGTGTCACTTTTGCACCTGGTAGTAACGGTGACATTTATGAGCTGGATAGCTCTGTTGTCTTCCTTGTGTCGGTGCCTAGACTGTAAGCCCCTCTGGGCAGGGACCTGTCTCTTTCACTAAACCTCCATGCACATTGATGTGCTATATAAATTAAAGATTGTACAGTGAACTCCAGTGTAACCTTTTCCACATGTTCCCCGGGAATTGGGGGGGGGGGAATAAAAATATTTTTCTGAAGTCTGTTCCTTAGGGCCAGAGGAAGATGTTAACGCGAGGAGATCGCTTGAACCCCCCTTAAGGGTGTGTTTGAACTTGCCTTTGCCTTGCCTTTCTGACCTTTTCAAGTGGAGATGAACTGGAGGCATCAAAATATTGAAAAATACAAAGCCGAGGGACAGGGTACTGGTTCTGTGTTAACCAGGTAACCCTCTAATGTGTTTGTATGGGATCCTGTGCGTGATTCTAGTCCCCCCGGCTCAGAAAGGATATTGTAGAGCTGGCGAAGGTGCAGGCCATTGCGATGATCGGAGGGTTGGCGCAACTTCCTTCAAAGGTAAGGCTGTAACATGTGGGTCTTCTGCATTTAGAGAAGGGATTCTTAACCGGGGGTATCCATACCCCTTGGGGGTAATGGGACCTGATCTCTGAACCAGTGTTTCTCAAACTGTGGGTCGGGACCCACTTGGTGGGTTGCGACCTGATTTCTGGTGGGTCCCAGGTGATGTAAAGATCAGATAAGTAATTGCCACAAGCCCTGAAGCTATTCAAAAATCAGATAGCTGCTAATTGCCTTTCAAAGAGCTGAACTCCTGCAGTTTGCAAGCTTGTGTAAATATAGGGAGATAAATGTTTGAGCATCTTGTAAAGCTAGTTGGGTTCAGATTGTCACTTCAAAAAGTGGGTCCCGGTGCTAAAAAGTTTGAGAACCACTGCTCTGAACAATTAAAAAATTGTTAGATTAGATTAACTGTCACCATTATCAATATGGATTGAGGCATTCTGTTCCTAGCTATCCATACATAATGTGTAAGCAAGCTGTTGGCCTCTTTTGAAGTCATACTGGTACCTATAGGACTAGTAATGATGATGATTTCAACAGTCTGGTGAGGGGGGTATGGGAGCATATTGGGCCATCCATTGGGGGTCTATAATCGTAAAAAGGTTAAGAACCCCTGCTTTAGAGTATGTGTCACAGACTCCTTTGATGGAAGCTATGGTACCCCTCCCCAGAAAAATGCACATAAACACACATACACAACACAATCTGCAGACACTAGGCAGGATGGCTACATGCTACATCCGGGCTTACAGGCATCTGCCTCAATCAAAGAGTTGCCAGGGAGCAGCTGCGGGAGGAGGGGTTCCCCTCTTGTTGGTTGGCCAATATGGGAAACGGGGTACTGTGCTTGGTGGGCCAGTGGTGTGATGCACCGACCAGGGCTCTCCTCTCGTCCTGACTTGCTACGTCTTTGCTTCGGCATCCTCCTGCGCACACAGCTGGAATCCTGCCTTTGTGGGGTCTGGCGCTGGCTGCGTTTTTCCTTCTTGTCAGATGTCGGGGGGGGGGGAGAGCTCTTTATTCTGAGGCGAAGCCGTCTCTGCTTTCCATGCCTAGGAATCCGTTTCCCTTCTCGTCACAAAAGAGGCTTGAAATTATAGATAATAGCATCGCTTAGCTGACGGAACCTGCTGTTTCTCTTCCAAATGTCAAAACTGATTAGGTGCTCTTATTCCATTGCCAACATGTGCAAAAATCCTCTGACTCTGCCATTCCTCCCCGCTTCCTCCTCCTCCCCCACTTTGTTTTAATTGATAGTCATGTGCTGGTGTTCTGCATGGGCTTTCTTGTTTTCTTTTTTTCCTTTCCTGCCTAAAGTCGCGGGCTCGGCCATTTCTGCGCGCGGATAAACTGGCGCGGATCTAGCCTGTCGACTTAGAAAATGTCGGGAGGAGGCAAAGCGGCACAAATCCCCGACCCACATTTAATAATTTAAACACATGTGCTGCATTTGCAAGCCTGTCGGGAACACAGGAAGGGTGGTGAGCGTCACAGAACAGGTGCTCCTGTGAGGAGGCCAAATAACCCAAGATTTTGGCTGCGCTCTGTGGGTGTGTGGCGTGTGGCATACCACAGGCATTTAAGTGAGAAGTGAGGCCTGCTGTATTGGTGCTCTGGTTTCGTTTGCTTCTTCCCAGTATTGCATGATGTGCACAGGACTTAATTTGTGTCAGGATGGATAGACGATGTTGCAAGCCTGGAACGATGCACCATGCGCAACGAGAGGGATTTTTGCTCTGGTGCATCCATTTGTTTTCCGTTGCATGCTTCTCCGTTGTCCAGAAGCCCCTCTCGTCATCGTCTCTTCCTTTGAGCAAAACGAGGAGGCAGTTGAGACCGAGAGTGAGTGGCGTAAGTGCGCTTAGCCGCCAAGCAGAGATTGCAGAGAGTGTCTCTTGTGATCGCCCTCCTGACTAAGGCTCTGAGGGTTCTCTTGACTTGCAGCAGGAATCCTGGGAGGCATCTAAAGGAGGGCGCATTATAGTCATGCTTGACCTAAATTACCCAGACACAGACAGGGTCAACTCATTTTCAGGCCACAACAAAGAGAGAAAATGGTCTAGATACGTTAAGTGACCAGGCCTGAGAACTGTTGGTCTTGAAACTGGCCCGAGGGGAGGCCTGCCAAGGCTTGACCCTGTGCGCACCCCGAATCTGTGTGGGATGCAAGTGCTGTTGACTCACTAGGGAGCAGTGACCCTAGTGCTGTCTGGTTCAGCGTATGTATAATTGGGAAGTTTCCAAGGAAGTCCAATGGCTGCGCTCCTCTTCTCAAAAAGAGGGGACTAGTAAGGAGGAAAGTGAAAGGGGAAGGCAGGAGGGTCCGATCTCTGCAGACTGCCAGGGCCCATGAGAGGGGGGTAAAGGGGGTAAATTGTACCCAGGTCCAGGGTCAAAAAGGGGGGCTGGGAGCCAAAGGAGGGGCCCCAGAAATTTCCTGGGATTTTAGCTGGCCTCATGGAGAGTGAAAGACGGAGGCCGGACCAACCGGGAGACCAAGTCTACCAGGCAGGTAGACCTGGGTGCCACATCGGGACGTCTGGTAGACCTGGACTCCGGAATCTTTTCTGGCTGTTGTTACCCTTCCTTGTTTTTCCCCCTCCCCCTTTGAGAAGGGACCCAAAATAAACTTTGTACCCCCTGATAAAATTCCTCTCAGAGGCGCTGCAGACTGCATGCAGGTCCTTAAAAGCACAGGAGCAGAAGTGCAGCTCAGATGCATGCCACGAAGTAGGAGAAGGCATCCTCCAATCCAGGAAAGCTATCCAAGGCAAGAAGGGCTCCTTCAGAAAATGGAAGTCTTGCCCAGGCGAGAACAAAAAGGATGCGAACAAACTCTGGCCAAAGAAATGGAAGCTGACAGGAAGGGAGGCGGGGAAAAGGAGTATGAGAAATGCATGGCGAAAAGCCTCCCAGCCAAACAATAACGTTCATTTAGATCCATCAGAAGCAGGGAAGCTGCCAGGGAGGCGGTTGGACCGTTAGAGAAGGAAGGAATAAAAGGGAAGCGTAAAGAGGACCAAGAGATGCCAGAGAAGCCGATTGGAGTCTTTGCACCTGTCTTCACTGCAGAAGACCTGTGCCTGAACCGACCTTCTCCGGGAGAGAGTCTGACGGACTGAGTCAAAGAGAAGGGATGAGGGACGACAAGGTTCTAGAGCGCACTGACCCATTAAACATTAACGGTTCAGTGGCTCCAGATGGCGTCCACCCAAGAGTTCTCTGAAGGAGCTTGGATGTGAAATTGCTGATCTTCACATAAAAAGACGTAACTCGTCCTTTGAATCTGCCTCCATGCCAGAGGACTGAGAGGTTGTCAAATGTAACACTGATATTTGAAAAGGGATTTTTTTGTGGGGGGCAGGGGAATCCAGGAAGTCACAGGCTGGTAAGCTGTTTGGGGTCAACTTGCTGATGGAGAATCAGCACGGTTTCTGCAAGGGTCAGCCCTGCTTCATCAACCAGAGTTCTTTGAGTGTCCACAGTCATGTGGGATAGAGGTGATCCAGTTGACCTTTTATGCTTGGACTTCCAAAAAGCCTTTGACCAAGCCCCTCTCCAAAGGCTTGGTGCAGTTAGGATGTTTTTGCCCCACTGCTGCTTATATGCTGAGGGGGGTCTGAGCTGTGGGTGACAAACCAGGAAAGAGATTTTGGGGTCGTGATGGATAATTGCTCGAGGAAAACTCAACCTAGCGTGTGGTGTGGTGAATGCGGAAAAGTCCGTGTTGGAGTCATTGGAAAAGGGATTGAGAGTAAGACGGCTGATACTGCATTGCCCCTGTGTAAATGTATGGTGCGGCCACATCTGGGGCATGGTGTGCAGCTCTGGTTGCCGCATGTCAAGAAGGATCTCCTAGAGCTGGAAAGGGTGCAAATGAGCAGCCAAAATGGTCAGAGGCTGGAGGACCTTCCTTACAAGGAAAGGCTGCAACTTTTAGGGGTTTTTTTATAGCTTGGGAGAAAAGGCGATTAAGGGGGGGGGGCGGACATGATTGGGACTTATAAAATGATGCGTCATGTGAAAAGAGAGAGGTGTGTTTCTTCCTCTCCCACAACACTAGAACCAGGGAGTGTCCAGCGAAACTAACTGGCTGGAGCTTTCAGGTGGGACGCCTTCACACAGCTATTGGATGGTGGAATTTGCTGGGTGGCTCTGCTTGGATGACGTAAAAGGGGATTGGGCAAATTAATGGAGGACAGGTGTTGTTATCTTTTATAACTCTCATATAAAACCATGAGGGCGTTCTTGGAAATGGGGGGGGGGGCTCCTGGCCACACTTCTCCTTCCATCGCGGCCCCTGATCACCCGGCTCCTCTCTGTCCCGCAGGCAGCGTGATCACCATTTCCGGGCGCATGACCTTCACGAGCAACAAGTCCATGGAGATCGAGGTCTTTGTGGACGCCGACCCCTTTGTGGACGAGCCTCAGGAGCGATACCGCGCTGTCAGCGCCTTCTTCACCTACGTGTCCCTGAGTAAGGAAGGGAGGCCACTCCCCGTCCCGCAGCTGGTGGTAAGCCTGCCTCATCCTTTCCATCTTGTGGCTTTGCAGGAGCCGAGTGGGTGGGTGTTTTCCTTCTCTTTCCCTTTGGCTCACATTTCCAGATGACTCCAGAGGTACAAGTGTTATGGGGAGAGTCGTGTGTGTGTGTGTGTGTGTGTGTGTGTGTGTCCAGCAAATGCACATCCCCTGCCTAGCTTTTCCAGCTGCATCAAAATGTATTGTTTAAACAAGACGCAACAGATCATGAACGCCCTCCGGGTTGTGTTTTTCCTCTCTGCTTCCAGGGTGGAAAGGTCGCATGAATCGAGTTTCTTGTTTATTAAAGATGGAGTATCTTGCGCAGTTCAGCTTGTGATGCAGTGCTCCCCCTGCCCCAGGGCACTTTTGAGTGTTGTCCAGCAAAACCCTGTTCTCTAAATTCATCGGGAAGAAAGAAAAGCCTCTTGAACTCAGAAGTGGTGTGTGCAGCACACTTTTCTCTTTTCTTGAGAGCGAAGGGCGACTTGAAAGAGGGAGCGTAGCATGCATGGTGGCAGGCGCACGTTCCGCTTTTCGCCTTTGATCAAACCGGTTCATCAGGTTGTATTGAAAACCTGCCAGATCCATTTGACTAGAGACGATCTGGGAAGAAAACAAGTGCCCGGTCATGTCGGCCTCCAGACTTGTGCCACGCCAACACATTTTCTTGGCAGACACAACTTCCCACACCCACTTGTGTCGAGCTAACGCAAAATGCAAGGCAAAAGGGGCATCTCTAGGAAGGGTGGGTGGCTAACCCTTTCATGCCTGCCAGTTCTCCCCTGCAAATGTCCCCCCCTCCTTGTCTGGCCATCCCCCCCCCATTGGAGGGGGAGTGAGTGGGCAATGGTGATTGAAGCACCCCCCTTTCTCACCTGCCTTTTCCTCCCCTGCAAGAATGCATGCTCAGCACAGGACCCCATATATCTCATTGCAACTTGTAGCTCTGCTCAGAGCATCTCTGAAAGCTGTCTGTTTGAAAAATGAAATTAGATTCTAATGCCTGCAAGGAATGTGCTCTTCATGCTCTGCCTTTTGAATATTTCAAATGTATAAGGTTTAGGCAGGAATGACAAAGGTCTTGAAGCCAGCAGGTCTCTTGGCGTATATTGGTTTATGTGTGTGTGTGTGTGGCTCCCCCTCTCCTCAGCCCCCCCCCCGACCCTTTTCTTTCCTCTGGCTTGCTTTTCCTACCTGCTATTGTCAATTCTGCTTCCCCTTTCTTGTCTATTTTTAGCTGTCTTTTGCCCAGACCGGGTCTTTGCCGAGCGAAACAGCAAGGGGGGGGGGGAGAGGGAATTGTTCCTCGATTAATATGTTCTGCCTTGTCAATTCCCTGCTGCATTCATTCCCCCCCCCTTCCCTCTCCGTGTTTCAAAACGTTTAGTCAGCTCGGTGTGATTTTTGCCATCAGAACAGCATTTTATATAATTTGTTGGTCCTGCGTTTGCAAAAAGCAAGCCAACCAAAACCTCTCACTTAAATTCCCTGGTACCAGCAAATGCAGTTGCAGTGCTGTCGCTATGTGTTGGTTTTCTCCTCCCCGCCCACCTTGCTGAAAAGAGAGCTTCACGTCGGAACTGCAGGGCCAGCCCGAGACCCCCACCCCAAGACACGAGCTGCCCCCCTGCGTCGCTCCCCTTCCTTCTCCCACTCCCTGGTTTTGAAAAGGAAGAGGAACTACAGAGGAGAGAGATGTGGTAGACTAGAGCAGGGGTTCTCAACCTGGGGCCATATGGCCCTCAGGATATTCCAAGGGGGCCACAGACGAAAATCACGTAATAGAGAAGTGACCGTGCTTCCCAGTGGATGGATCGCCAAGCGCACTCTGCGGCAGCAGCATCACTTCCCCTTCCTTCTCCCTCCCACTTCCGCACTCTGCCGCCGCGCGCACCAAGCTGTCCGCAACTCATTTGTCACAGGGAAGCTACCTTTCTACCAGTAGGACAGGGGGGCCACAGGAAGGAAGCAAGGTTGAAAGGGGGCCACTGTCGGACAAAGGTTGAGAAACACTGGACTGGAGCACATATACTACTGTCATAAATGCAGATATTTGCGTTGGCAGGGGTATGCCGGAGAAGGGTGTGGGTGTGTGTGTGTTGACATGGGGTGGGGGTGCCCCAAATTGAGAACTGATTGGCAGGAGATTTTTCCAGGTTATAACTCTTTTATATTCATGACAATTTACCAGAAGTCTTCCTCTTCAAAAATCTTTCCACGCTTCGATTTTCAGCATCAAAAATGGAAACTTGTTCTTGTACAAGGAGCTGCAAGGATCTGCTTTGTTACAAGGGCAGAAAGAGTCGAATGTCCTGACTGTGGAAGAGTGTTTATCTAAAGATGTGGGATGTTGCAGTAATGGAAAAACGCAAGTCACACAAGTGACTTCATGTGTTGAAGAAGAGAGTGGGGGAGAGAGAGGAGAGTGGGGGAGAGAGAGCAACAGTCAGGACTGGTTTTTATTTTTCCAAAAATTCAAACACAGATGTCCAGCTCTGCACAGATTTGAAAGAGGGTGTTGGTGGACTGAGTCTGTTTTTGACCGAGAGGATTTTGCCTGGGATAATCTTAAAAAATTAATTGATGTTAAAAGGCAGTGGGGGAAACTCACAGATCTTTATGGTCGGGTAGAGACCTCATTGAGTTACGGCGTCCCAAGCACAGCGGTTTGCTGGCCAGCGGGGTGCAAGAGGGGTGGGAGGGGGGTTGAACTTGCAGGAGAGAGTTGGGTTCATCTCTCAGCACAGCAGCAGGGCCCAATCCACCAGGACGTAAGAATGTCCTGCTGTTGGACTACTTAAGGCTGCTTTAGGCCAATGCTTTGTGTCCTTGCAGTGACTAAGCACAGGTGTGAGCCGTAGCCACTGCCCTCCCCATCCCCTCAGGGCTTTGGTATTCGGAGGTACCCTGACCCGGCGCTGAACATGGAGATTCCGTACAGCTTTTGACTTGTTGCTGCAGGAGGTCTTTGGGCCAACCCTGGGCTTGGTGATCGGAGGGGAGATGTAGCCAAGGAACATAATCAGGGAGGGTGTATCAGATTTATCCTCCTGAACTTTGGGGTGGGGGGTGTCAAAAGCAGCATGTTGGACTTCTTTCCTGATGTGTGCCCCCCCCCCCCCGTACACCCAAGAACAACCCCATCTCTCTAGTGAAAGCAGTCAGCACGACCATCACGGGGCTAGTGGCCTTCTGGGCTCTCGTCTTGCCGCAGGGCCACCTCCCGGTTTTTTGTTTTTCCGAGGTCTGCTCCAAGCCCAGGCGTCTTTAAATTGCTCTCTTCCCCCATCCCATGCTGAGCCAGGCAGGGTGTGTGTGTTCTTGGAATGCGATGTTCCAGCCTCCCCGAAGTGAGCGTGTTTGTCTTTGGGGCTGGGAGGCGGTTCGGTTTCTATCCCGTGCTCTCTGGAGTGGCAACCGGGGGACGCCTTGGGGGCCCCTTGGGCTCTGGCTGCCAAGCTTGCTTCGGCTCCTCCGGTCCACCGCTCAGCTCTTGCACAAGTTGCAATCGCATGAGGAGGGCCTGTTCTTGATTCAAGATGGTGTTTCTCCATCTCGGCTCTAAACGGACCGCCTCATCATCTTAGTCTGCTGAGCCCACACGCAGCCAGCCGGCCTCCTTTGGGTGAGGAGAAACTGAACGGGAGTCCTGAGCTTTTTGAGCCCTGAAGGACCCCGTAGTTCAAAAGAGATTGCTGACCTACAAGCCAAGGAGGCCTCCCATGAGCAGCCACTTCCCCAACTTCAACCATCCCTGTGTTTTCCTGCATCGGTTTATATAGATAGCTGCCTTCTCCAGAGCCCAGCCTGGGCCCATCTCTTTAAGCATTGTCGGCACCAACCGGCAGCAGATAATACGACTTCAAAGCTGGATCAAAAGCTTCCAAATTCCTCCTGCACTAGCCTGGTGTTGAGCACCTTAGTGATCAGGTGCTCTTCTAGTCCTGGGGCTGCAGATGCTCCATGCTTTCTTGAAGGCACGTTTTTCAGGCCCTGGGTGGTGCAGCACCCTGAAAAATCTATCGGTGTGCTTTTAATTTTAAAAAACCGTGTTTCTAGCCCTCATGGTTATGGATGAGAGCCAGAGTGGGGCTGGGCACAGCTCTGGCACTCTGTGTAGTAGTTTGTTCTGCTCTTACTAAGCAGGGGGAAGAATAGTCCTCTTTTCACGGAGGGGAGATTCATCCCCGACCGCTTGCCTTCCCTGTCAGTCCTTTGCCCTTTGAAGCAACCAAAAGAAGGGGTCAAATGTCAACAAGCCATTCAAACCAGCAGCGTTTGAATTAGTGAGAAATAGTATTAAAATTGATTCATCTGACTAATGAACTAAACGACGTCCTGGTGGACAGCAGGTTTCAATGATTCGTCAATCAGAGCAGTCGTGGTTGAATAAATGAAGTGGGTGTCCCGTGTCCGCCCTGATTCTGACCCCCTGAACAGGGCAAAAAGTACATTTCACATCCTTGTTGGTTGTAACCTTGTGTTACTTTTGCACAGTGGGAGCTTCGTGTAAACTCCTGCTCACCTGGTAGCTGCTTGGCCTCCCCTGTGAAGGCTGTTGAATGTCCGAAGTCGCCGTTTCCCGTGGGCGTTCCATGCCAGTTCTGGAGGAGAACACTGCGGCGGTGGGGGCTTTGAGGAGGCCCAGACTTCTGGAGCCTTGATTCTGCTTCCAGGCTGCTTTCCTCCTCCTGCACCCTCCAGGTGGGCATAGATTGTCTGAACCACACGTCCTCAGCGTCCTTGAAGTGGATTTGGACGGTGATCCGAGAGGAGGAGCCAGGACTTGTATGGAATGACCATCACAAGCGGCCACGCAGAGCCTGGCCCTTAGCAGAACCGCTCTATCTTGGAAGCCCCTTCAGGTTTGGGGGGGCAGGCTTTCGACACCCACCCCCTACATAATCAGCCGTGGAGTCTGACTACAGACCAGCGGTCTGGTGCAAGGCTGACTTGAGGAACTCCCAGAAGGAAGCAAAAGGGTTCATCTGCCTTTTTGAAAAAAGTTATTGGATTAAATGGACTCTCTTTATATAAATAGTGGCCTCCATCATTGTCGGGGCTGGTATTTCTGTCACGCATTCCCTCCTTCGGCCTGTTTTGATGATCCAGGAAAAGGCTCCCAAGCGCACTCTGGCAGCTTGTCACGACCCCGTTGCTGACTTCTGTGTGTTAATCTGGAGATGACTGACTGGCAGATTTGAGCAGCTTAATTAGGTTTGGGAGAGGGAAAGGCCTGGCAAGGAAGGGTGCCCTGCTCTGGGACGTGTGCCTTCAGTGACGTCGTCGGCAGAGACTTCCCCAGAGGCGGCTTCCTTGTTCCTCGTGGGAAGGACGGTCGCCTTCATTGCACAGAGAGACAGGCACTGCAGTGGCAGCTGGCGTGACAGTGAAGTGCCCTTATCCTGGATCCGTCCCTCTAGCCCAGCGCCATCTGTTCCAGCTGGCAGTGGCTTCCTGGTGTCTCCAGCAGGGGGCCTTTCTCCAGCCCGAACCACATGAGAAAACTGAGCAGAGGTGCCAGGGACCAGACTTTCCGCAGTTGGCAGCAGCCAGAGCCAGGGCTTTGTGCATGCAGTTGAATGAATGCTGCAGCTCTCTGAGAATCTGAGTGTTCCTTTTTAAAAAAAACAAATCAAGTTCCTAGCCCTCATGGCTGCATAGGCTTGAATGTAAGTAGGATATACTAGGTGGATTTTCCAAAAGGTTTGACTAGATGAAAGCCAGTTTATGCGACCTGCGGCATTGAGGAGGTGAAGCTCAGCAACCCCCCCCCCCCCCCCCGCAGTTTCTCATTTAATGAAAAGATGATGGAAACGTGCAATGCATTTAAGGTGCTTGGCTCTCAGATAATGGGTATGGGGGGTGGAAGTTGCAAGGGTGAGAGGGATGAAGGGTGAGGGGGGCACACTGGGAGGGGGCTGGGAGAGGGAGACCCTTTTGCTTTATGTGTAATTGGCCCCTACCTGGTACTGCAACTGGGGACCGTAGCTCATTGGTACAACACCTTTGGGTGCAGATGGTCCTGGCTTTGGTCCCTGGCAGCATCTCCATGTTGGGCTGGGAAAGACCCTTTTTCTGTCAGAAGCCCTGACAGTCAGTGTTGACAATGCTCAGCTAGATGCAGCAAGGGCTGGACTCAGTAAAACAGCTACCTAAGTACTAACCTGGGCTCCATTCCCATAGGACGTTGTCCAGTTGTTCCCAGCATTGGATCTTCCTTTCCTGTCGGAAGGTGAATCAAGCTGGCAGGCTGCTGCATAATGGCTGTCGCGAGCCGGGAAGACTCCCTGGTTGTTTCCTAGTAAGGCTGCGTCTTTGCAAATGATCAGTGGCCGGGCAAGGCTGTGGCACGCTCTGCATGCGAAACGCGCCTGGGATCATTGTGCCGCCTGGCAGGCATGCCAAATGCTTGGCGCATTTGCCCTTGTCTGGGATGCAAAGGCAAATCTGGCAACGAAGGGAGCCGCCGAGAGCCAAGGCCTGGCCCGTGCAATTCTTACAGGAAGGCTTTTGCCTTCGCCCCGTTCCTTGCCAAAAAGAAACCCAAATTTGACAAAATTCGGTGCAGGCTCCAGTAAAATGCAGTATGCAGAGGAGGACTGTCGCTCCATGTTCTGACTGTTTCTTGAACGCCTCTCTGTCTTGCATCAACAGATAGAAACCGAAGACGAACGGAGGCGCTTTGAGGACGGGAAAGGCCGCTATCTCCAAACCAAAGCCAAGCGCCAGGCACAGACGCAGCCGCTGACGCAGCAATGACACATGCGCAACGGGTGGTGCTTCAGGAGAGAACTGCGATGGGCATGTCCACTTAGAAATCTTCACTTGGGGCAAACACATTGCCAGCCTGGCCGGTGGCGCACAGGGCATTCGGATGCCACCTCCCTGCTCCCTTCTCCAGAGGCCGATCCTCCTCTTGTCTCTATCATTGTAGCTCCTTCAGTCGGCATATGAAGAGCAGCCCCCCCCCCCAGCCTGTGATTGTGGATTAGGCAATGGGGGTGAGTTCCCGGGCTTGAGGGCAGTGAAAATGTTACTGTTGCAGGGGAATTGTAGGGTTCCAGGGGCTACAGTTTCTAAGCCTGCCCCACATGTGGGGAGACTGGTGGATGGCACCTGTTTTGAAAATGTTGGCGCATTTATATGAATCTTTTATCTGGCTTGGCCTCTCCATGAGGCCAACTGTGGCAGTCGCCTCTGTCTGCCTCCATTGCTGCTGCTGCTTCTCCTACTCCCTGCACTAAAAAAGCGGGAGGGAGACAGTGTGGAGGAGAGGAGAGGGGTGTGCTAGAGCCCCCCTGAATCACCTCCATCCTTGTTCGAACCAAGGAAGGAAGAGCAGAGCCTGGCACACCACCAGGTAAAGGGGGCGGCATTTGGCACACCTGCCTTAGACCGCAGAAAGTCTTGGCCGGCCTGGATAGCTGTTGCAATTGTTTGATGTCTCCCAATCTTCCCCCTCCATCCTATCTCCTTCCCTCTTCTCCACACACACACCCCATCAGAGTTCTCTGCAGAGAATGGAGGAACAGCTGTTAACACTAGATCATCGGGGCCTTGTGCCTTTTGCAATGCCGTTACTTCATTGCCATTCCTTCCTGCCCGTAAATTAAACCAAAACCACCGAAAGCTGCTTCGTGATAGTCACAGCCCTGAATCACGTCTCACGTATACTGTCGGGCAGCCTCTCTTCGTTCCATTCCACCCTTCTTGAATATATATATATATATATAAATATATATAATAGTCTGTCTAATTTATTTAATGAATATTGTGAATAAAGGCTGTCTGCCTTTTAAATGAGACCAAAGTGGATGTGTGTCCTTCTTGTTTTATTAACTTGCAACAATTCCTTGGGCTGGCAAAGGGGCTTGTGAAGTTTGGGAAACATCTGGCCAGTTGGGACCAATCAGCACAGCTCTGAACAAGGCCCTGGGGGCCTCGGCTCCACTGACAAGTGCACACATGGAGTCCTCCTCCTGGCCCTGGGTCTGCTCCACCTCCCCTAAACCAGGATTTGGGCTTGAGCTGCTTAGAAAGGCAAATCTCCAAATATCCTGAGCAGAAGCTCCTGTGCAAACAATGGTCTGCCACCTTTTTCTGTGGGGGGATTAGCAAGATCAGTGGCTGCACAAAATAGCCAGCTCCAACAGAGCCCTGGAGATTGCAAACACCTCCCAGATTAGGCAACGAGGATGTGCAATGGAGTTCACAAACCCAGGGTGACTTTTCTGTCCTGAAATCCTTGGGTAACGTGCAAAATGACATTCAAACCCCTCTCTCTACGGTAGGTCATCTTTCCTATTACTATTCTCGCACCACCAACAAACATGGCAGTTCACATAGGGTGGGAAAGACAGTCCCCTGCACCGAGTGGCTTACAATCTAAAGAGTGAGATGACACTGGGATGGAGGCAGAGGGAAACAGCAGAAGCAAATGAGAGGCAGAATGACCTGAAGCGGAGTCAGCAGGGAAAGGCAGGCGAAGGCTCCACGGAAAAATGGGGAGTCGGAGAGGGTCATCCCACAGGAGTTCTGGGAGGCCATTCCAGGCAAAATGGGCAGCGAGGGAGAAAGAGGGCAGAGGCAATGGAGGGAACAAAGGAACTGCTGGGATGTTACTGGTGGAGGCGTAGCAGAGAGGACAGGAAGGACTTCGGAGGGGAGGAGCTTGTGCTGAACCAGGGAGCAGACAGAGTGAATCAATTTTAAGGAGGGGCGTGACGTGGTCAGAGAGAAGTGGAGGATTGGGGCAGCAGAGTGTTGGGCGGGAGCAAGTTGAGCCAATGGAAAACCAGAGAGGAGGAGACAAAACCACAGTCGGGGTGTGGTTTTGCTGAGGGGGCAAAAAGGAAGCGTTGCCTTTACTTAGGAACAGTTGTTGGGAGTGCAACTTGCCAAAGGCCACAGGTAAGCCAGGATTTGAACTCGGCACCCCAGATCAAGGCGCTTTATTATCCCTGACTTCACAGGGCCAAAATATCACTTTGCACTGAACTCTGAGGTTTTAGCCCAATATCTGCCCTCCTTTTCTCCCTTGCCCCAGGTCCTCGCACTTGGGAGCTGCAATAGCACATGGAAAGCCAAGTGGACCGAAGCCGTTGAAACACCTCTTGCTTTTAGGTCTTGGTATCCGTGCTGAGCTTTCCCCCTGCCGCTCCTAAAACGGGTGTGATGGCCTGGCTTCTCCTGTTGAATGTTGCTCTGAGCTGGCAAAAACTGTGCAGAAATGGGGAGGTTTCCTGCTGATGTAACCCAGACCAGCGTAAGGGGCGAATTTGGCCACTCGGAGCAGGGCAGCTGTTGTGCTTTGGTTTTCTTTTGCCAGAGTGAATAAAACTTAAAAAGGGCCTGGTGGTCTTTCCAAAAAAGCTCAGGCTCCACGAAGGAGAAAGAGGTTAGAATGATGTTTGACATCTTATAAATGCAATGCGGCTCACGGACCGGCGGTGCAAACAGCCTTGAGCAAGCTGGGAACGGAAAGTACAATGAGCTGGAAAGGAGAAAAATTGTGTTTATGCTGCTTTTGTAATTAAATTGGCTGCCGTCGCCTCAGAGCTGCAGGAAACAGCTGTGGGCAAAATGGGGGCATGGTCTGCAGTCCTAAATCCGGTATGTTGTAGGGCAGGGAGGCAGAGGAAGAATCAACCAGCCTAAGCGTGAAATAGACCGAGGAGGCTGCCTGTCAGACTCTGCTTGATGTAGTGTTCTGCCTTTGCCTCCTTCAAATCGGCCTCTCCTTGGCACCTGTCATCTTGCCACATCTCAGTACGAGACACAATTGGATCAGTCAGTCCCTCCCACTGCAGAAACTCAGTAGAATTACCCACTCCCAAAAGCAGTTGCCTGTTGTGTCTCTGCATGAGTCACAGGTGGCAGGCTTCTCTGATGGTCAGGCAGTGTGCTGCATACTCCAAACATTGCCCTTTGGGGGGCTGTAATGGTGACATTTGTCTCTTTTTTTAATTTAGAAAGGTGTGAACCTCTGGGCAGAGCTGGGCAGCTCTGTCCTGCAGCAAAGGCAGTGGCTTAAGGGAGATATGGCGGCCGGGGCTTGTGTCCCAGAAGTTTCCAGGCTGGTTGGGGAGGCACTTTGCACATGCTCAACAGCCCCAACATTATGTACTTTGTTTGGAGTAATGTGTTGCTTTTTCTCCTGAGAGTTGTGGGAGAAAGTTGACCTGGCCCCACTGCTTAGAGCTGGCTGATCATTAGAGAGTCTGCAATTAGGCTGAGTATAAATAGCTACAGCCCAAGTGGGCAGCCGTGCGGCTACATTCGTGGAGATGAGTGACATTTAAAAGTAAAACAGTTTTTAAAGCTTGCTCTTCCTCTTCTGCTTCCCCTCTTTTTTCCCCCTGCCCCCCTCCTCGCCAGTGTCCCATGAATCATAACAGAGCCAGGCAGATGGAAGAGGTGGGGGGAAGGCACACACGCTCATGCACAGAGTGTTTTGGGGGTCCGTGTGACCAAACACAGACTTCTACTGTCTCTCTGTTGCCAGATACATCGCGAAGAGGGACGCAGGAATACTGCCAGACCTGGAACTAGTTGTGCATTTGGGCTCTGTTGGTGCCCTCGGATAGAAGGGGAGGGGAAACCACACACTCATCTCTGCTCTGATGCCTCTTGTATCCGGACCCTCCAGGTAGCCACCTGTGCTGTCTACTAAGTTGGACCAGACCTGCACCTGGATGCTTAACAGCCCTTCTGCATATCAAAGTCTATCTTAATCCACAGTGGGAGGTTGTCCCCTGCCTCTCTGCATGAGTCACTGTTCTGCCCTTGTCTCCTTCCACTCCACCTCCTCTTGGCAGCAGTTAATTTGCCTGCATATCTTCACTGGCTGTGAACAGAGCATTCAGTCCTGATGCAGGGCTGGCAGTGGAAGTGTCAGTAAGAGTCGCTGTGCGAGGCTGGCCATGCCTAGGATAGCAAGTTTATTTATTTATTTTCCACATTTTTATACCGCCCTTCCTCCAAGGAGCTCAGAGTGGTGTACATATTTCCTCCCCTCCTTTTTGTCCTCACAACAACCCTGTGAGGTAGGTGGGGCTGAGAGATAGTGACTGGCCCAAGGTCACCCAGGAAGCTTCGTGACTGAGCGGGGATTTGAACCTGGATCTTCCAGGTCTAAGTCCGACTCCCAAACCACTACACCATCCTGTGTAGTTGTGCCAAATACAGGAGAAGAGAGGATTTTTGAGAGCAGGGCATTCTTATACTGTATAGTGTAAAACTTTTGGGAGTGCCATAAAAAAACATGCCTCCAGTTTCTCAGTAAGAATGACTCGGCTAGGCCCGCAAGAGGAAATGTGGAGGGGGGGGAGCCTTGGAGCCAAGTCTGTTCCAGTATTAACGAAACCCTGTAGACTAAACAGGAACAAATGGGGGGGGGGGGGAGAAGGTGCATGAGAAGCCCCTGGCCAATTTCTTTAGGTCACCTGTCCCCAGGAGGCGGCCCTGAGGCTGGCTTCTCCAGCAACACAGCAGCCCACCTGTGCCGCGCTCTCGGCCAAATGCCAGCATGGCACGGCAGCAAGGGCACATGTGCCTGGCAGCATGGCCCAACCTGGCTCATGGCTGGCTTTTCACTTCTGATTAAACACCGAGACGCTTTTGAAGGAATGAGTCAGGGCTGCCCTTCACGAAAAGGAATGCTGTAATATAGAGCAGCTCTGTGTTTGTTTGCAGGCATCTCCTGTGATGAGGACAAATGCAGACATAGCAGGGAGAAGGGGCAACACACCTCCCTTGTGGCATTATTTCTCTGCGAAGCTGCTGTTGCAGGATTGGCTTGGAGCATGTTTCTGCGTCCCTAAAACTGGCAGTTCAAGAAGGGCTCTGTTAGATGTTTTCTTTCCTCGCTTGGCCTCCATTTAGGGTTCATTCTCCCTTCCCCAATGGCTCCTCCCAAGCTCCTTCCTACTGAGTCAGATCCTTGGTCATCTAGCTCAGTAGTGTCTGACTCTGACTGGCAGCATCTCTCCAGGGTTTCAGGCAGAGAAAGGTCTTTCTCCGTCCTGCCTGAGGGTGTTGCCAAGGTCTGAACCTGGGACCGTCCTCTGGTGAAGAAGCAGGGGCTCTGTCACGGGCCTTTGGCCACCCTCCCAGCCACTGCAGAGAGACAAGAAGCCAAAGAAATCTCCACCTCTTCCTCCAATCAAGAGCCCTGTTTCTGTGGCGGTGGCTCCTCCCCCTTTGCCTCTGCCTTGGTAAAAGGGAGGCACTTTGCTTGGGAAGGGGGGCAGATTTTTCCCCAGGTCTGCCAGCTTCTGAACATTCACCGCCGGGTTTAAAGGGTGTGGTGTGGTCGGAACACGCAAGGGTGGTTGTGCCAACTGACCACATGGGTCTTTCACATTGTCCCAGACGGGGCTTGGGGAGGGGGTGATGTTGGATGGGTTGGGTCCAGGAGGAAGACAGGGGCCTCAAGAGATGGAGAGAGGGGGCGGGTCTTGAGAGGCTGTTCATTTGAGCAAAACAAGATTGGGAGCGCCCGATCCTATCATGCGTGCTTAGGTGCAAGGAAGTCCCACTGAACTTAATGGGGCTGCTGGCTCCCAACTCAGCCTGCTTGCTCAGGAGACCCGCCTAGGCAGGACTCCTCGGAGGGCAGCTCCTTTGGCTACCCTATGGGACGGACTGTGCAGCCTTCGAGGGGCTGTTAGCTAAAAAGCTGAGAACTCAGCTTTTGCTCCCAACTGGGAGGGGGCAAGCGCGCGAACCCTCCCCCCTCCCTCCAGAGTTGACTTCCTCAAGGTGATGGTTGTCATCTCCACGCCCCAAAGACCTGGGAGACGTGGTTCGTGGTTGCTGACGTCAAGCAGCAGCAGCAGGCGCTCTGCAGATGCTCAGGGGCGCTCTGCACCCCACGCGTCCTGAGAGGGGCTGTGGCCAGCATCATTCTCCTCGTCCGCCCCTCTCGCCCCGTCCGATGATTGATGGAGGCTGCAGAGGGGGCCGACCCGCCTCCGCCTCCCGGTGCGCCATCGCCATCTTCCGCCGGGGCCATCGAGAGGAGTGGGGCCGGGTGGGAGCCGCCCCCTCCCCCCAAAAGGGAGATCATGCAGCAGCACAAGGAGGGAGGGAGGAGAAAGCAGTCGCGCTCCCATGCCTCTCCAAAGCGCTTTGGAGAGGCAGGGGAATGGCGACCCACCCCACGAGGGTGTCCTGGCCTCAGAGGGCCCCGATCCTGGCCGAGGATGGGGTGGGGGAAAGGAGGAGGAGGAGGAAAGCGAGGAGCTGCAAGCGGCATGCGCTTGCCCGCCCCGTCCCCGCCCCCGCCCAGTCCGAGCAAGCAGCGAGGAGCGCAAGTGAAGAGCTGGCAGCCAGCGGCAGCAGCAGCAGGGCGCCCCGACCCAGCGCCAGGCTCACCCCTCTGGTAAGAAAGACCTCTCCTCCTCCCGCCGACGCTGTGGTTCTCTCTCCCTTGCACCCGCGACCCGGCTGGAAATATCCCCGCGGGCGCGTCCCGGCTTCGCAGCGCGCCACGCAAGGCGCAGGGAAAACCGCAGCGGTTGAGGGTAGAGGGACGTGGGCTGGATAGATCGCGACCCCCTTTTGTTTCTTCTCCCCTTCTAGGAGAGTATGTGCCATGCTACGGGGGGGAACAGGCAGTTCACCACAGGAGCAGCCCTCCCGCGCGCAGCCAAATGCGCTCCCATTATCGCCTCCTCTTGGCGCGGGGAGGGTGGGGTCTCTCTTTGGGGGGGGGGATTGGGGAATCGTCCTCTTTCTGCCCATGCATTCATCTCTAGAGTGCAACGCAGATCCCCTCCCTCCCTCCCTCCCTCAAATCGCAAGTTTTGCAATCTTGATTTTGCGGGGTTGGGGTAGAAGAGAATTGTCCCCCCACCACCACCACACACGCGCACCACCAAGCAATGGTCAAGATCATCCCCAATGAGACGCACCTGCCACAGGGTCCTTGCGACCCCTCCCCCTAGTATTTTTAATATTAAAAAAAATTGTTGCAACCCGTTCTCCGTATTGATATTTTGATTTGCTTCGCATTGAGGTTGCAACGAGCATCTTGCTCGCTGGGCTCCCACCCAGCCTGTTCCTTTGGTGATGCTGAGTGGACACCTGCAGGTAAAAAACGAGGGGTGTGGACTTCAGCAGGAATCCGAGGAGGGTTAAAACTGCCTTTGTTCGCTCTCTCCTGCCAGCCTGCGTGGCAATATTCAGTCCCACGCTGTGAATGCCTTTTGCAAGGATCCATCTGTTTATATATAAGGTATCTTGCGGGTTGCAAGGAAAAGTCCAAAACTGGTGAATCCGCAGCTTCCTGACGTCTGAGAAGCCACAGATACACCCATGTGTTGACAGTCGTCTGCGTGAGACAGTTAAGGTTTGGGGTGTGTGTTCCACATGCAGGAACATATACTCATGGGTGTCGCAAACATTCGATACACCAGTGAGCTTAATTGACTGAAAACTTCGGATTGCCTAAAAAGGTGCCTGTAATGAACAGCAGAACGTATATAATTTGTGACGCAAGTCTTTACAGAAAGTGCCCAGGGACGGCCCACACATGTGGTCAGTTGAGACAGTTGCCTCAGGTGGCTTGGTGGTAGACACCTGTCTCTGTCTGCATACCTGCCTCCCTGGATTTGAAAAGGCTGCTCTATCCCACCACTCCCTTCTCCTCCACACTTCCTCTTCCACTCTGTTCCCCTCTCCCTTTTCAGGTCGAGGGACCAGGAGTAAAAGAGGAGTCTTTGATCCTGCAAGCACCATCTTAGAAAAGGCACCCTTCCCTATCTCCGAAGCAAAGGGGAATGCCTCTTCTAAGTTGATGCCTTCTGCAATGTGCACATGAGTTTAAAACAAGACAGTTGCTTGGAACTTGTGTGTCCCCCCTGTCCCATTCTCCCCCCCCCCCATGTGTTGATCTGATGGATTATGCGACAGAACTTGAATGACTAATAAGCCAAGATTACTGTACCAAGATTGTCACAGCTCTGGTAATACCTGTGAATTTGTCTGAGATTGTCAATACTCCTGTGCGGATGCTGACGTTCGCCAAGTTTGGGGCATTTGCTGTACTATTCTGATGGCAGTGCTGGCCGCTTTCTGGATTTTTAAAAAAGTTTGTAATATTTTAGCCCGGAAAAGATGTTGGCTATGATTCCAGGACTGGCCCACAACCTCCTTGTGCCTGAGGTTAAATGCCAAATGCTGCCCTCCCTTACCTGGCGATGTGCCAGCCTCTGTTCCTCCTGCTCCCTGGATTGGAAAAGGAAGAGCTGAGGAGGAGGAGGAGAAGAGAGTGGTGGGCTAGAGAGACTCCCCTCCACACTTCCTCCTATGCTCACCCTCCTCTTCCTTTTCCAATCCAGGGGTTGGGAGAGGAGAAGGACCAATGGAGGTTACTGCCCTCATCGATCTGCTGTTGCGGTTCATGGATAGGCCAGCCCTGAGTGGGTCCCGGAGCAAGAGGACGACGTGCCTTGCGGTGCAGTATTCAGTGCAGATTTGGACACAGTCAGGGGCTCAGTGGTTGAGCTTCTAGGAGAGTTCCAGCGCCGTCTCGGGTAGTGTGTCACTGAGTTGGCCTTGTTTCTCGGCCTCAGTTTGCTCTATCTGGGAAATGGGGACAAGAGATGTGCATCTTAGGGCTGTTGAGAGAGAACAGCGGTTACATGCTTTAAGATGCGGTGTTTTGTGATGGGTGTGGAATTGGAGATTTATTAATAGGAGGGGCACCACTGTAGGGTGTGTGAGTGAGTGAGTGAGTGAGTGAGTGAGTGAGAGAGAGAGAGAGAGAGAGAGAGAGATAGAGATGCTTTATTCTCCATGTGGGACTATTCTTCAGAAGTGCTGATATCGTTGGACAGCTGCCTGGTTCGACACACTGACTGTTGTGATATTAAATGAACTGGGCTTGTGAACCAGGCATGCCTGCCAAAACCACAAAGACCTTTCCTCTAGGGCTGCCTTACTAATCAGTCATGGTGAGCACAGCATTTAACAATGGAAGGGAGGTCTCTGCCCTGAGGGGCTCCCAACTGAAAAACAGGCACAAGGGAGTAATAGAGGAAGGGAGGAGAAGGGAAAGAATATTCAATTACAGAAGCTTTGTTGTCCCAGGGGAAAGGGGATCCCAGTGCAGTGCCACAGGCTTCAGGGAAGTGGTGGGTTTTGAGGAGGGATTTGAAAGGGGGCAATCCCATGGGTGACGTGGTAGGGGGCTCCAGGCCTAAGGGGAACAAAGGGAGAAACGGTGGAGGTGTTTGAGGGATCTGAGGACCTTGTCGCTTATTCTGACTCTCTCCTGCATTGATAATCTTGCCATTCTGAAATCATAGGTGTCTGTGTCGGTCTGTTAGAAGAAAAAATAAAATCCACAATCTGAAGTCAGTAACGCCTCTATTAGGATCCCCCCCAAAAGTCACAGAATAGAAACAGCAAGTTTCTGAGTCCCACAGAACGCTCTCTCCCCCCCCCCCCGCAAATATAGGGCATATTATGGGACTGTTCCCATCTACATTTTTGTGGCAGGATTTGAACCTGGGACTGGCAGGTTTAGGCCCTTGGCTATGCCCACTCTTGGAACACTTGCTTCTCACAGCTATCCGGCAAAGCGGGTGGGGGGGACCTGACCCCCATCATAGCTCCCCACCCCAGGAATTGAAAGTTGAATTGAGGAATTGAGGAATTTGCTTCCCCACCCTTTGGGGAAGCAAATTCCTCTACCACAGACAACCTCCCTGCATTCACATAACCTGTTCAGATCCCATGCTCTTTCCCCATGGACAATTTTCCGTTTCTACATTTTCATCTGGCTAATTGGAAGCGTAGCGCAAGAGTCATACTGTCACACTAGACCATTGCGGAGTGGCGATCCACTTTTTCCTTCTTCAGGTGGTCGATCCTAGAAAATCTCTACACATCTACTGCATGGCTCTTGAGGCCTGCGGAAATCAACACACTAACACTGTCCGGGGCCATTGTCTCTCTCCTTTACTTTCATAGAATTCGTGCGACGCGAGGAAAGTGCGTGCTCGTGGATTGCTGCGCCTCAAAATATCTACGAGGAGAACCTTAAAATAACAACCAATAAGTCATTTATAATTTACCAAACCACTTAAGGTAATTCCCAAAGAAAGCTTTGGATGTGATGTTTCAACTGCATTAAATGTTCCTGAATTGATTTTTTTCCCCCTAATCAAATTTGTCAGTTCAAGTACTATTGGTCGGGGTTGGGGGGACCTCTCTCTCTTTTTCTTTCCTTATTTCTATGCCAGAATAGAAATAAGGAAAGAAAATAGGAAAGAACACAAAATAGGCTCATTTGGCTCCAAATCGATTTAGGGCATCATCAACATGACTGGTTAGAATAACCAGTGTGGATTGGGGCCAGCACTGAAAAGGTGTCGCTGTATGTCTGGGCCAAGTCTGCATCCCGCAGGCATGGATCCTGGATGCCGCCTACCCTGCTGGGAGGTGGTCGCCCAAACACCTCCACTCAGCTCTTTGCTCAGTGTAGACAGGAGGATGTCAGGTTGGCTTCCTGCAGTAGCCAAGACAGGTGAGGAAGGAATGGGAATCTTCTCCCTTTCCCTTTCCACCACAACACAAGCCTGTCGCTGTCTATCTAACTAGCTTTATACGCTAAATATTCTTAATAACCACAGCTTACTTCTGTGGTGTAACTTGACTTCCCTGTTCATGACAGTTGGGTGGAACTTCCATGTCTAAAAGCAGTTTGCTGGAGGCAAGGAGTAAAGCAGCAGGGGGGGGGATTGGAACTCGGTTCCCAGACTTCTGGCAAGAGAGGTAGAGGGCAGGGCTGATATTCGGAACAGGGGTGCCGAGGCTCAGGCCTGTGTTGAGGCTGAGCCCTGCAAGGAAACCTCGTTCCTTCATTCCTGGTGGTGTGCTGAGAAGCTGTATGGTGTTGATGCACTCTGTAGGCGCTCAGAGGTTGATTTCTGATGAAATATCACTTGATATCCTTGAGAGAAGAAGCAGGGAGGAGTGTGTGCTAAAGGAGTGTGGGAGCTACAAGACTAACAGGGGCAGGGAAGGGAGGGCTACAAGACCACAGGTCCCTGCAAGCTTCTTTAGACCACTGGACTGGGTGGATTCAGAGTCGTGAACATGGGTGGCTGGGAGGGGACACCCTGTGTGTTGAACATAGGGAGCTGCTTCCTACTGAGTCAGACCATTGGTTTGGCTAGCTTACTATTGTCTGCACACATTGGCAGCGGCTCCCCAAATATTCATGGGTTTTTATTTTCTCAGCCCTGCTTGGAGATGCTGCTGGGGTTCAACCCTGGATCTTCAGCCTGCAAAGCAAGGGCTATACCACTGCGCTACAGCCCCTCCCCAGCTGATATTAAAGCCATTCCTCTGCATTTTTGGCTTTTATTTTTATACTTTTCCCCCTCCCCCTCAAAAAAGGAAGCCTCCGGCCATAATTTTATTGACCGAGATCCGCAAGAGAATACCTCGGCAAGCAAAGTTCTGCTCGGTTACTTAATAAATATAAGCCTCCTCCATCCATCTTCTGACATTCTGCCCAGCAAACACAAAAGCCCTGGAACCAATAGCAAGCTCCAGCCGGTGATTTATTTTCCTTGAATCTAATTTTCAGTGAAGTAATTTTAACAAATAATACCATATTGTTCTGAGTATAAGACTCACTTTTTTCTCCTAATTTAAGTTTTTAAACTAGGGGTGCGTCTTATAATCAGGCTGTTGCAATTTAATGCCAGTGATTTAATTAAATTTTTTTAATAGCACCAAACTTTAAGGGTACGTCTTATAATCAGGTGCATCTTATACTCGGGACAATACGGTAATTTAAACAAAAATCGAGCATCGTAGGCTACTGATGTGATGGGTGGATTCCTCCCCCCTCCCTGCTCTTCAGCTTGATTCCAAATTGGACTGGCAACAGCTAGATTATAATCTCCCCCCCCCCCATACCCCCCAAGCCTCCTTAACCTGGCTACTACTGCAGCAATGAGAGAGGGAGCCCAAATTAACGGCCACATGGCAGAAAGCGCCGTCTGCAATTTCACTCGCAAGAAGAAACTAAGCTCCCCCCCCCATGTTTTCCAGTTGGAAGAAATAGTCCACACACTACGGCGTTGTGTGTAGATTTTGCGTGCTGCGTTTCTGAAATGATGCTGACAGCCCAAAGCTGATTCAGGACAGAGCCTCTGAAAGGCAAGGCTTCTGCTCCCAGCCTGGTTTCAGTCCAGCCTAGAGGAGAAGAAAGCAACTGGTGGCCTGAGCCCAGGCAGTCTGGCCTTTCTGTCTGGCTTGGTCAAATCATAACACAGGGCAGCGGCCCCCAGACCATCGTGTCCTGCGACCCGGGGGAAGCTGGCTGCCGGTCCAAACATGCGAGAAGCAAGTGCATGGTCCAAGCAAGGGTCACGATCCAAACTGGGGGGGGGGGGGAGAGAGCAGTAACTGCAAGCAACGTCATGTTAGCTGGAACTTCCAGGCTCAGGAGCACTGTACCTCTAAATACCAGTGACTGGGAAGCAACAGCAGGCTTCTCAGAGGCCTCTGGTTGTCTTCTGTGGGAAGCAGGATTCTCGGCTAGATGGATGACCCCCCCCCAGTCTGCCCCAGCAGGGCAACCCCAATCTCCAGATACAAAAAGGACCCAGAAAAAGTAATCCCTTAAATAATGCTGTATAACTGTACAGTGTATATAGTCCTTCGGGTTCTTCATCTGTAGCAAAGTCCTCAGACTAGAGACAAGCAAAATCCAAGGTGATGGCTTTATAAGGTGTGGTGGGCTGGGATTGGCCCTTGAAGGTCAGCTGGCTGGAGTCGAGTTGGCGCCCCCAAGCCCCAGAGCTTGGCCTGGAGTGGAAGAAGAACTCTCCGAATCCGACACTTTAGCCCACCACTCCTCTCTCATCTTCCTCTTGCACTCTGTTCCCCTCTCATTTTCAGATTTAGGGAGCAGGAAGAAGGAAGGGGGGGCAGAACAACAGAGGACGTGTGGAGAGGAGGAGAACTAGAGACACTCTAGCCCACCACTCTCCTCCTCTCCATAGTTCCTCTCCTGTTCCGTCCCCCTCTTCCTTTCCCAATCCAGGGAGTGGGAGGATGAGAACCAGTGGAGGTGAGGGTTAGATGGAGGTGGGAGCCCCCCCCCAATCTGTTGCCTGAGGCCACTGCCTCAGTTGGCCTCATGAATGGGCCCGGGCCCGTTCCTCCCTTTCCCGGTGGAGGTGAATGAGACGGTCTCTCAACCGACCTTGAGCTGAGCCAGATTGTTCCTTCCGCCCAGGACTGTGACCAGGTCCCCAAGTCAACAAGGAACTTGGCTGCGCCTCTGATTGTGCAAGCTAAATTTGGCCCACCGCGGTTGTGAGTCCTCCTCCCTCCGTGTCAAGGAAGGGCGGTGTGGTTGTGCGGCTCTTTCCCACCTCCCAGTAAGCGACGAGGAAGGCTTTTGCATTGTAGTCCTGGAAACCGAAACCAGGGGTGGGGGGAATGGCACTTGGTGACAGGTGAGAATGGAGTCAGGCACCCAAATCCGCAGGATTCGCAAGTGCAAATGACTTGGGTTCCCCTCCTGCTCGGTGGCACTTGTGTCCAGCTGCCCTGATGCATCAAAAGGAGTCACCGCAGATTATGCGCTGGTGACAGCCCAGGGCGCTGTTGTCTTCTGTGCACATGGTGCTCTGTGCAGGATGCAATGTCAAGCCCTGGCTAGATTCCCAAGCAGCATACCTGGCTGCAAGGAAGCGCAACAGAGCTCCTGGAGCTTGTGTGGACAGGTGTGAGGGGGGGGGTAGGGAGACCATTGGGCCCTCCCAGGCTAGGACCATTGCCCCCCCCCCCCCCAGCCTAGCATAGTGGCTGTAGCATAGCATAGAGACACCTGGAGAGTCTGGCCTAGGAAGCAAAGTCTTCATGTGCTCCATCTGATGTCCCTTCCTAGGGCAGCTTTTCATCCAACCCCGCCGCATGGCAAACTGGTTTGGCTGATCCCTGCCCATAAACCAGCCATTGGCTCTCTTCTGGGCTTGCCAGAATTATACCGGGCCCCTCTGGTCCTCCATGCATTCGTCCAATCCTCTTTTCAAGCCATCCAAGCTAATGGCCGTTGATACATCTTGTGGCAATGAGTTCCACAAACTCATTGTGTCCACAATAGCCCTGTGATTTAGGTTTGTGTGTGTGTGGGGGGGGGGTTGTCCTCAGATCATCCAGTCTGCCCACATCTCTGTGGGGGTTTGAACTGTGTGGGGGTCTGGAGATTAAGCCCATCGTAGTACCCCTCAGCAGCTGAATTGGTGACTGGGGAGAGCGCATTCCAGCGCAACACTTCAAAATGTGGTGATTTTGACTTAATAATGGGGTGCGATTTCCTAGTTCTGCCAATGGTAAGAATCTGTCTTCAAAGCACAGTATTGGTCAGAGATCTCTTTTTCTGCCATGGAAAATAAAGCCTCTGAACTTTCCACCTGAGAGGTTTGCTTTTTCATGTACTGGAAAATGTAGGTGGTGGCTGTGCGGTTTACACAGAATTTTTGTGTATTAAAAAGAAAAAAAAGAATGTGTCTCAATGCATATAATTGTGCATGGTGGCGGGAACATGCATGTGCCACATGGAAAATGTAACAGAACCAGCTGAAGGGCAGCAACATACATTTTGATAATGGAAGACTGGCATTTGGGCGGGGCGGAGGGGGGAGAAAAACCCAAAATACTTTTGCATTGCAATTTTTTGTAATGTCTTTTAGGGTTTTGTGTTTTTTTTTAAATACTTTGCACTGGATTTTAAACGCGGTCAGCAGCCTGGTGGATTGTCTTTCAGATGGAAAGGCCTCATGTCAAGGCTTTAACAAATCAGGAGAGAAACAGGCCCATCAGCATGCTTTAGCATTTGACAAAAGTCCCTGCCCCGAGGAACTTACAAAGCTGCTGGTGTCTCCCTATAAACTAGGGAGTTACGTTTTCCGTGGTGGCGCTGCTCGTTTAAAACTCTCTCCATGAGGAAGCCCAACAAGACCACCACCACCCCAACTCGTTCTGCTTTTAAGCATGCTGTAAAGACCGTTCCATTCTACAGAGCTCTTACTTGCTGTTACATGGGTATGGTAATGCTACCCAACTGATTTCGATTTACTTTCTACCTAGTGCGTCGCCTGAAATTTATTCCCCATTTTTGGTAGTTGGGGATTAAATTAGAACCCACGTCTCTAAGGGTCTCCATTTCCAGTTTAAAAGATTTGGGGGAGCAGGGCTGGGAAAGACCTTGGCGTCTGTCGCTGCCAGTCAGAGTATACAGCACTGGGAGAGACGGAGCAATGACTTGACTCGGGCAAATGGCAGCTTAACATGCCTAGCTCCGTCTCCAGCTACAGCAAAGCAAAAACATCCTGCCTTGTGAACACAGAGCCTTGCAGCGAGATTCAAATGGCGACAGGTTGCTGGTGGAGGAAGGGGTAGTAGTGGCAACGCCGCCCTTGGAGATCCAGCCACAGAAAGCCCATTAATGTTAATGAGAATCTCTCCTCTGAACCCTGGAGGAGCAAACCCCCCCTTCCCCTTCCTGTTTCAGACAATAACTCTTGCAAATCTACCACCCAGCCCCTCTCACCTTAATTATTGTTTGTTGTAATTGCCAATTCCCTGGTAACAAAAGGCCGCACCGAACCGGGTGTGAATTATATTTTTTGGAGTGTATGAAAGATTCATTACTCACCAAAGCGATGTAATGATCCCCCAGGCGCTAGCTTGAATGCTGTGCACTTAATCACCCAGGCGTGCTCTTTGGGGCTTGGAGAAACTCTGCCCCAGATGTCCTTTCAGTGCCACTGTTTTGGCAGGCGTCTCTTGAACGCAGAACACAATGGAGCGAAGGAACCAGAAAGGCTTCCCGACAAGGCTTGGTTGGGCCCTGCTGTTGTGTTTCGCCCTTGTGCAACTGCTGGAGATTTAGGAATTTTGCAAACCTCCCCCCCCCACTTCAGGAATGTTACCTGTTGGGATGCTTCCTAGACAAGCTGTTCAGATGGGGGGGGGGGAGAGAGAAATCCAGAGTCTGTTGGGGCTTAGAATGAGAAAAAAACCACAACTTTTTTGGAATGATATAGGAAAGTGTGAACTACTCATGGAGCTCAGAGGTTTAGAACATGTGCAGAGACTAGTGCCTTGCTCTTGCATGACAACCAGCATCTGCTGCAGGGCAGTGCTGTGGCAAATGTTGCCCCCCCCCCCCTTGCGGCCATCATTCCTCCTCCCCTGGTTTCAAGAAGGGCGAACAGAGGAGGAGAGAGCTGGGCTAAGCGCATCTGTCTCCATCGCAGTTCCTCCTCCTCTGCGCCATTTCTCTCTTTTTTGGGTTTGGAGGGGGCGAGTGGGCGGAGGTCCCCCCCCCCTATGTTGTTGATCTGCTGCCTGAGTCAGCTTCATGGCTAAGCCAGTCCTGCTTCACTTTTTCCCAGGGCTCCTCGGGTGCAAGATTTGCAGACAAGAGGGCGTGAGGTTCAAACTCGCTTCAATCCCAGTACAAGGAAGCTTTCAAAGGAACAAGCAGTTTAGGCTTCCCGTTGACATTTACCTTAGCAGTCCTGTACTTAAGATGATCTGCAGGCGCGGCAGTAATGCAAGGAAGAGACAGCGGCTTCACCTCCATTGTGGCCTCCGAGGTCTGGATGACGATACACTATTTCACATCCGATATTTTGCCACAACAACAGCCCCAGACAGAAGATCCGTATAAGTGCCTTATGGTGTTCTCTCGATTAATTAAGGATATTAGGAGACTTGGAAGAGGGCAGCCCAAATATTTTTTTGGGGGGAGGGGGAGGTTTCAAGGAAAAGCTACAGTGTTGGGGGCTTTTTAGCTTGGAAAAAAGGCACCTGGGGGGGGACATGATTGAGACTTATAACATGATGCACGGTGTGGAGAGGGGGGAGAGAGATGTGTTTTTCTCCTTCTCTCACATGACCTGCACCAGGGATCATCCACTGAAAGGGACTGAGGGCAGACAAAAGGAGGGACTTCTTCACCCAGTGCAGAATTAGTCTGTGGAACTCCTTGCCACAAGATGCGGTGATGGCCAATGGCTGTTGGACAGTGTGATGGCTGTTCGGCACCTCTGGTCTCAGAAGCAGAATCCCCTTGAGTGCTAGTTTCGTGGGGGGCAGTGGGAGGGGGGTGCCTTTGTGCCCTGCTTCTTCTTAGTTCCTGGAGGCAGTTGGACTGGCAGAGCCCTTGTATCCAGATGGCTGGATGAAGAACTGGAAATACTTGGTCGGGCAGGCAGGCAGGCAGGCAGGGAGAGAGGACGTGTCTCCACTGCGCCTCCTCCACGGGTGGCGTTTGCTTCCCAGCCCCGAGGTGTGTGGTCCTTCACGTCCCCTTCCTTTCCACATGATGGAAGCGCTGTTCCCCCCTCCTTGATTGTGCACCTTGCCTCCGCCGTTGCGCCCCCCTCCGGGGACTCTCCGTGCCCAGAATAGGAGCAATTTGGGTGCCCTGCTGCTACTTGCGGTTTGCCCGAGAAAGTGGCGGGGACTATATTTAGCCCCTGGGTGTCGGATGGGTTGCCATGGAGTCGCGGAAGAGAGAAGTGGCACTTTGAGGGAGGGGAGGTGGGATGGGGAGAGCAGAGGCTGCCCTCCCCTGCAGAAATACCCGTGCCGTTTGTTTGCTGAAGTCGGGATGTATTTTTAGCAGCACTGCTCACATCCAGCAGGTAGTCAGCTCTTTTCGACTGCTGTCATGTCACTTCCCCAATGTATTGTGGGGGTGGGCCGCCTGTCCCTGGATCCCAGGAGCGGGGAAGGAGGCACGCCTTCATCTCCTGCTTGTGGGCTACTCGGAGGCATCTGGTGGGCCCCACTGTGGAAAGCAGGATGCTGGCCTAGAAGGGCCCCTGGGCCTGGTCCAGCAGGGCTCTTCTGGCATTTGTATGTGAAGACATTTCTGGCTGAGCACCTGGCTCCTGATATCGTTCCGAGAGGCGCAATGAGTGTGGAAAAGGGACATCGTGCTGAGACAAGGCTGGTGGCAGCCAGGGAGGACTAGTCGCTAGAAGAGACCCCCCACATGGGCCAAATCCAGGCCCTTGAAGGGATGGGGCCCACCGGCCCAGCTTCATGCTTGATCACCAGCTCTAGATGGGGAACCAGTTCCTGGCAGCATCTGCAGGCAGGCCTGGGACAGACGGACCCATCTCCAGCTGAAGCTCTGGAGAGCTGCTGCCAGTCTGTGTTGGGACCCAGCAGTAGAAAAGAGGAGTCTCTCAGGGGAGACACAATAGCTATCTTCAAGTACCTGAAGGGCTGCCACATAGAAGAAGGGAAGAACTTGCTCTGTGTACCCCCGAGGGCAGGACTTGAATGGAAACTACAGGGAAGTGGATTGAGGGTGGGCAAGAGGAAGTATTTCCTAACTGTAAGCGCTGTCCAGCCCTGGAACAGTCTGCCTTGGGCAGTTGTAGACTCTCCCTAGTTGGAGGTTTTCAAGCAGAGGCTGGACAGCCACCTGTCAGGGATGCTCTAGCAGTTGCTTGCACTCAGCATGGGGTTGGACTAGATGACCTCTGAGGTACCTTCCAGCTCTGACGTTCCATGATTCTGTGTCTTAGTGGCCTGGGAAAGAGGCAAAAGTCACTGGGTCCTTCTTATATTGCCACCTGTAGCCCTGTGCCGGCCCTTTGTGCCCCCCTTCGCACCAACATGACAATTGGGAGGCTGTTTGGCTTTCACAGAAACAAGAGTGTGTAAATCTTGAGTTACAAGCTTCCAAAAGGATGTGTTAGAGATGTCGGGTTGCCAGCTTCTGCCTTAGCTGGGAGGACGCATGATTCCGTCCGTCAAAACAGTTGCCCCACATTACCCCTGGGGATCAAAGTCTGTCTTCTGCTCCAGCGGCATGAGTCACTGGCTGACCAACCGCAGCCCCAGGGGCCCATCAGCGCAGCGAAGCGCTGGGTGCTCTTGTGAAGGGAAGAGACAGACCTCTCGTCTTGACCCAGGCTTGGGGAGTACACAGTTAAAAAGTAAAATAAAATAACCAACGACACTTTTCATTAAGTCTCTGTTAGAACTGCAGGAAGCCTTGCAGATTAAACATTAAATCACGCTCTGACAGATAATGTCAAGTCCTGAAGGTCGGACGAGGGTTTTTTTTTTTTTCCCCTGAGTCGAGGCAGAAAAGAAAAAAGGATGCAAACATAACTGATAATTTCGTGCTCGTATATCTCTAGGGCATATTTGTGCGTTTTAAGTGCCTGTCAGTCTCAGAAAACTGGTTCCCGACATTCTTTCTCTGTCGTGTTCTGTCACGCTCTTATGTGACCAAGAAATGGGGTGGGGCTGAGCTAATCTCCATTCAGTTCTGTTGGACAAGGGAAAGAGCTGAAGGCCGGGGAGTGACTTGAGGCCTGTAAATTGAACCAGGCAGCCAGGAGACTGCCATGTACACCCCTCCTACAACCCTGCCGGTCATAATGATGGGCATTTTGCAAGTACTGTAGAAATATCTAGACAGCAACACGCATTTGGCAGGCTGTCAGCTTTTGCTTCGGCTGTATTTTGGCCTCCAGTTCTGGCCATGGCAAGAGAGCATTTGTAAGGGCCACGGGGAGCGAAGGTGCCTTTGACATGGCCAGCTGGGATAATAATACGCGCAGCCGTTTGAATGACCAGGCCCGAGAAGAAGAGAGATTTGAACGCAAACCAGTGCCAAGCTGTGTCACGGAGGCAGTCGTCGCTGGCAAGGCGGAGGGCGAGATCCGGTGCCAGTTGGAAAAGTAGCCTGCCCGCTGTCAGCAGGCTGTGCCATGTTCCGCACAGAATCTGAAGAGATCAGCCTTCCTCTCGGCGGCGTTTCTGTGGCGGCTCCAGAGCCAGAGGGCAGTGATTCGAGGCCTGTGTCCCCTGGCAGTTGGCGTGCTTTGAGACGCAGCCTGGAAGCGCTTCTGGAGGGCAAAGGTGGCCGCCGGCATGTGCAAAGAGCTCAGCGCATCCCTCCGTTGCAGGGCGAGGCTGACTCCATCACCAAGACAACAGCTGCACAGATCAGCAGATCAAACCGTCTCTCTGGTGGCAAGCTTCCCCCCAGTCTCCCCCAAAATCTTGACGCCTGTCTCCCCCTTTCCTCCCACCCAACTTCTATAAGGATGTTTATTGCCAGTAACTTCTGAAAAACCTTCATCTTCATTATTATTATTATTATTATTATTATTATTATTATTATTATTATTATTATTATATTACAAAATATTGTCTTCTGTTGCTGGACATGTTTCTGGGCACAAGTCCCAGTGGCCTCAATAGGGCTTCCTTGGGAGTAAGAATGCCCTGGATCCAACTGATAAGCTAGGTGTCATCACCATTGAATAACCAGCCTTTCTTTTCTCTCTCGGTTTCTGGCTCAAAGCTGCCCAGGTTCTTCTGTCTCTCATTCTCTCCCTCCTTTAAATCCATTTAAAGTCTCCCCACTCTGTTTTTCTGCTTGTATTTTTTTTTCTTAATCTCTCCATTTGCAGTCTGTTCTCCCCTTCACCATATTGCACACTGATCCTTCAACGCCAGTTCAAATTGCTGCGTGGAACTGAAAGTTATTTCCTTCTCCCAGCAGGAAACTCCAATGCGTACTTGATGCCGCTCTGGGAATCTTGTCCCTCTCTTCTTGACTCCCCTGGATGTTAAAAAAAAATCAAACAATTTTTTGAAAGGTTCAAACTTCTGCAAACCTCCTGAAGTTCAGTGAGAACCCAGAAACCTCCATCTTCTTTGTAGATGGTCCCACATTGGCTACAACCCTATCAGCACAGGCAAGAACACTTTGGAAATAGGGAGAGTGATGATGATGATTAAAAAATAGTTATATATACCACCTTCCTTCAACAATTCTGAAAAGAAACATGTGAGAGAGACCAACAAACAGCCATTGGGAGAGACGCTATGCAGGGATGAATAGTAGGGAGAGAGCCACTGTTCTTGACTATGAGAGACCCACTAGGTGGGCCTCCTTGGGCCCTGATCCAGCAGGGCTCTGGTATTTTTTTTCTACAGAATTCAACCTCGGAACAGAATAGGTATGTTTGAATTTAAGATAGTGAGGCTGCTTTCAGCCAATCCCATTCCTTGAGGCCCTGTCTGGGTAGCAGATCACATGCTAATCTTACAGAAGGTCCCTGGTTCAATCCCTGCCGTGTCCAGTTAAACAGACCTCTCTCTCTCTCTCTCTCTCTCTCTCTCTCTCTATCTATCTATCTATCTATCTATCTATCTATCTATCTATCTATCTATCTATCTATCTATCTATCTATCTATCTATCTATCTCCAAAATCTTGATGAGCTTCCCTCAGTTGGCACGGGCAGTACAGGCTGAAATAAACCAGTTATCTAATTTGGTGGAGGGCAGATTGCTATGTGCCCCAGCAGTGCCCTTGCTCATACTGCCACCCCCTGCGTCCTGCCAGGAACCCTTTCCGAGCTCTTTGTTTGGATGCCACCCTCATCCGCTGGTCACTCAGTGCTCTTTACTTTCCCGGGCTCTTCTGCCGCCACCTCGGCCTGGATCGGCTTCCTCGTCAGTTCAGTGCCAATCCCTCCCGCTGCTCCAACCCCAAACCATATGCTCCGTCCCCCGCGGGGCTTCTCTATAGACTGCCGCCTGGGTGGGAGAGCAGCCTTTCTTTCGCACCTCGAACGCGTGGGCAGGCTGCGTAGCATCTTCTGAGCTGTGGCAAGTCACCAAAGGCTGCTCTCAATGGGAGCGGCTGCAGTTGCTGCGGCTTTGTTCCGGTCGCAAGAATCCTCACTCTCTGAACGCCAGACAGAACTCTAGAGATAGAGGTTGCTCAGGCCTTGCCTGGGTTACAGGGGTCCCAGGAAGCAGGGACGGGGCGGGGCAGCTCTGCCTGGGGAAAGAGGAGCCCCCCGCTCTCCCTCTGCACCAGCCCTCCATGTGTTTGAGTGAACTCTCTAGTAATGTGGAACCAGCATTCTTTGTCCTGGGAGGGCTGGGTCAGGGCTCAGGGTCAGTCCAGTTGCAAGGCTCCCACGGAGCCAAGCTAGGAAAGAGCTCTCCATCAAAAAGATGGAGCGAAGCCAGACCTGTTCGCGTTCCGAAGTGGCCCTCGAGTTTGGATTCAAGCCTCTCGCCAAATTAGACGCTTCCCCCCTCCCCCAGCATCTTGGAGTTTGCAATTAGCGTCATGCGTCAAGGGACTAACTGCAGGAGGCAGCTTCCCGGCTTCAAAGCCAGAGAAGGTTGGGATGCAGCCGGAGGGCCTTGTGGCAGGTCTTCCCAAGTGCCTCCCGAAAGGTCACTTCGGGGTAGCCACTGGCAGGAGCCCTTGCCAGGCTGGATGCCTCCCAAAGCCTGAGAGTGCCGAGGTGGGGGTCCGGTGGAGGTCCCAAGACTGCCAACCTGTGCAAAGTGGGGAGGGGGGAATCTGGGGCAGGACAGAGCCCAGTGACAGCCATGTCCTCTGTTGCTGGAGATCAGCTGGGGAAAGAGGGTCTGGGGGGGGGGGACAACCCGCAACCCGATGCACGAGACAACAACCCAGTCGCATTTCTGCGCAGTGCTCCACACCGGGGCCTCTGTGTGTGGCAAGACGCAGCTGCGCATGGATCCCCTCCCTGGTGCATTTGTGGGGTAGGAGGGCTGTTCTCGTCCCCTGACTCTTCTTCTCCTCTGCTGTGTCTCCACCAGCACGATGGGCCGCCATACCGCACCAGGAGCTCTGGATCCCTCAGCCCTGCGGTGGGAGTCGTCCCCGACGAACCTTTGATGGCGCCTGCCACCGGCTTGTAGGATGCCGTTCCTCCCCTCCTCCTTCCTGGTACATCGTCCGCCACTGGCCTCCCCGGGTGGTGACCCCGCCCTCCACCATGCAGGATGAACGGAGGAGCATCCACAACAACGCAGTGGCCTGGCTGGTGTGCTCCGGGCTCTCGCTCCTTGCCAACTCCTGGGGGATTCTCAGCGTGAGCGCCAAGCAGAAGAAATGGAAGCCGCTGGAGTTCCTCATCTGCACCCTGGCCGGGACGCACATCCTTAACATCGCCGTCCCCATCACCATGTACTCGGTCATCGAGCTCCGCCGGGAGCACTCCGACTATGAGTGGAACGAGGGCCTCTGCAAAGTCTTTGTCTCCACCTTCTACACTCTGACCCTGGTCACCTGCTTCTCTGTCACCTCGCTGTCCTACCACCGGATGTGGATGGTCCGTTGGCCGGTAAACTACAGGCAAGTTCTCTCTGCTCCGGAGAGCTGTGGTGACCACGGACCAGCCCGAGACTTCCCACCAAATCCTGCCTCCCCACTCCTCCCGCACCAGCCTCTTCCTTCTTCCTGGATTCAAAAAGGGAGGGGAGAACACAGCAGAAGAGGAAGTGTGGAGGAGAAGAGAACAGTGGGCTAGAGCGTCCGAGATGGGCTCATATACAACTTCCTGTTCTGCTGCATTCCTAGAATGTCTCCCCTAGCCCACCTTTCTCCTCCAAACTTCCTCTTCCACTCTATTCCTCTATTCCTTTTTGAATCCAGGGAATGGGAGACACAGGAGCAGGGGAGGTGGGCAGATGGAGAGGGAGCTCAGTACACCCCAGTCACAAAGCAGTTTAGATACATCCTGGTAATTCCTACATAGTGTACCGGGTTATGCTAGTTTTACCATGAATAGAGGTGTTTGTTTTTGTTGAATGTGAGAGGATTACAGCCTGAGTCTTACTGAACACAGTGGACTTACTTCTGAGTAGAATAAATAACACCGTTTTCAAACACCTCTAACCATGAGCGAACGGCTGGAAGAAAGAAATGCATTCCCAACCTGAAGTCCCCACCCAGTGAGGAGGCTTCCCTGTGTGTCTCTGCGTGAGTCGCTGCTCTGGCCTCAGCTGGGAATGGATAATAGAGCCGTGGTTCTGCAGGACTTCAGATTGGATTGCTCAGTTGCTCCTGATGCAGAGAGCACAATTCAAATTTCAGCAGGTTTCTGTCTGGTAGTTAGGAAGGAAGGAAGGAAGGAAGGAAGGAAGGAAGGAAGGAAGGAAGGAAGGAAGGAAGGAAGGAAGGAAGGAAGGAGATTCAGTGCACTCTCATGGGTCTAAGACAGTGGCCTTCTCTTTGTCGAGAGCCAGGCCTGCCTCAGACCCCAATCGGCAGCACGGGACCCACCTTCCAGAGCTGGTGCGCAAGAGGGGTGAGTAGAGGCGGGGTCAGGCTGTCACCATTTCTGCTGTGCCCCTTTTTTCTTCCACGCTCTCGGAAGGAGAGGAGGGCAGGCGGCAGCAGGGCAGAGACGTCTCGTTTGCTGAAAGGGAGACAAAGAGGATGTCAGGGAGGCAGGGCAGAGAGGGGTCCCTTGGGGGGGCTTGGCTGAAGTAATCCCTCCAAAGCCAACATCTTTGGTCAGGTTTATCTCCTCCATGTCCCCAGCCCTGGCATTGGTTCAAGCTGTGCTGATTGTATGGCTACGGCGGCGGCGGCGGCAGCACCGCCACCACCCCTGACCCGCCACGGACGATCCCCAGTCTCAGCTGCGCGTGTGTGTCTCGCCTTCTCCTCCCTCGCAGGCTGAGCAATACCAAGAAGCAGGCCATGCACACCGTCATGGGCATCTGGATGGTGTCCTTCATCCTCTCCACCCTGCCGGCGGTGGGCTGGCACGACACCACCGAGCGCTTCTACGCCAGCAATTGCCGCTTCATTGTCACGGAGATCGGCCTGGGCTTCGGCGTCTGCTTCCTCCTCTTGATCAGCGGCAGTGTCGTCATGGGGGTGATCTGCGTGGGCATCGCCCTCTTCCAGACCGTCTCCATCCAGACGGGGAACAACGTCGACAAAAACAAGTTCAACGTGCCCACCATCGTGGTGGAGGACGCTCAGGGCAAGCGCCGCTCGTCCATCGACGGATCGGAACCCGTGAAGACGTCCCTGCAGATCACCTACCTGATCACCGGGATCGTGTTCATATACGACTTCCTGATGGGTCTTCCAATACTGGTGAGTTTGCTTCTAGGAGACTGGGTGACCACCATGGTCCACTGGGTGGGGCACTGTCAGATATACATGGCTGTGTCAGACTGACTCGCAGAGGGTGTCAAAATTAAGGTGCTTTTGCATTGTTCAATCCCTGGCAGCATCTCAGACTAGATAGAGCTTGAAAAAGCCACTCTCTGAAATCTTGGAGAGCCGCTGCCAGTCAGTGTCGACAATACTGACCGCAGGTCTGACTCTGCAGGCAGCAACCTCATCCCAAATGTCAGTATCGTTAAGGCTCTTCCACCCCAGCCGGCAGATGCTTCGGTACACGTAGTTTCCAAGATACCATGATTGCGAGAGAAGTCAGAATATGGAACACTTGTTTTCATGTCTTTGTTTAGGAATTGTGTGCTGGGTGCGGGTTTCGCTTTTTATTGTTCCTTGGAAATCCTTCTCCCCCTGTTTGGAAAACAGCAATCTCTGCAGATGGCATGAAACCCAGCAGCAAATACAGTCTGCCTTTGGACGTATTTGTGCCAGTGTGTCCCAAACTCTCCCTCATTGGAGGTTGTCAGGCAGAGGTGGGACTGTCCAGGATGCTGCTGTAGTCACCTTGGCTGAGCAGTGGGTTGGTCTAGAGGACCTCCAAGGCCCCTACTTAATCTAGTAGTCTATGATTTCAGCTGGGTGGACAGCTAGGGGAAACTTCCAGTGTCCTGAGTGACGGATATGAGAGGGACCCTGTTGCTGAATCCCACCAGGAAGGAAACTCAGCAATCCCCGCCCCTTTTTGAAGAAGGGGAGACTGAGACCGAGGAGGGGGGGCCTGATCTGAAGGCTGCTGGCTGGGTTGTGGCTGAGATGAAAGTTGACGGGGGACATGATTCACACTGGGATCATGGCACAGGCGAAGAGCAGAAGCTCCTTCCCCCAAACCACCAACCTCCCCCCACCCGCTACAGCTGCCGTTTAAGGTGTAAAATCCAAGCACATTTGTGCCAATCAGAAGCTTAATGTATGGCGATGGTGGCAAAAATGATCAATGTGCTGTGCATACATTAAAAATGTGGCGTTTGCACATAAAGCCACTTCCAGGTGGGCACCTTAGCTGGTGGCGCCAGCTGGGCGTCGCTTTCCTGCTTGTCTGTGGAATTGGCACATCTCTTCCATACCATAGCAGAGAGAGGAGATTTTGGGGATGCAGAAGACCAGCGTTCGTCTCCTGTTTCTCTTGCAACTTGGGGGATCTGCACATGCGCCTCTCAAGAAAAGTGCCTGCCGGCTGCACCTGCAGTTATTGCGCAACTGTGCTACGCTTTCACTGTTGACGAATTTGCCCTGTGCATAAAAGTGTGATGGTTTGACTGTGGAGAGAGAACGGGTGGGCCACAAATGGATGGCAGTGTTGTGTGATTGACCTGTGCATGGTGCATGAAGCACGTGGGATGACCCTGTAGCATGGGCGCCTCCTTCTGGAAGCCGCTTGGAGATGGCGGCATGGCACCACCCTTCGTGACACTGTGCAGCAGCTCAGCCTCATTCCCCTGAAAGCAAAAGGAAGAAAGAAGCTCGTTTGTGTAGAAGAGAAAGACGACAGCAAAGGGGGTCCAGGAGAGGAGAGAGAATATGTGCATTTGTGCCACAGATGAACTGAGGTTGTCACAGCAGGGCTCACTCCATTCCAGGTCTCGGGCATTGTTGGACTATTTCCGAGATGACCTCTGGCATTTTTGAGGGCACCCAGCCTGAGCGAGGGTTGGGATTTCAGCTGTCAGAGGCAGTTGCATCAAAGCAAGATTTCTCTCGTGCTGTTTGTTCCCCCCAGGACTGGAGGGGAGGGGAAAGGATGGACGGTCACGGCTCCAGAGAAGACTCGGTGTTCTTTTCGATGTGTTTTTGAAGAGGTGTCATGCCTTGAAGGAAGGAAGGAAGGAAGGAAGGAAGGAAGGAAGGAAGGAAGGAAGGAAGGAAGATCTCTGCTGCAACTCACATCCTAGAACACAGAGGGACTTCCTTCCGCTTTCAGCGCTGAATGACTACAGTTGTGGCCCTCAGGCCAAGCGCACTGGCCACCAGCGAGGGGCCGCTGTGCTCTGATGCCAGAGTGGAAAGGAAAGGGGGCCATTGGCTTTCCTGCTGTGATGTCACAGAGGAGCTGAGTCCCCTTGGGCCAAGGGGTGCCACGAAAACCCTCCAGTTTGAATGTCTGCTTATTATGGGGACCATCTCAGTTGGCTACACGGACGGAACCTCCTTAGGAAGCCCGAACAGCATCATTCCTCTTCCGTCGCGCTTCCTCCTAAGTTCGCCAAAACACCCGTGACGCTCCTCTCCTTGGCGCCCACCCGCAAGGCGAGCCCCGACTATCCTCTCTCAAACACTTGCCATTTTTACTCCCAGCCTGACTTGACAGGGCGGCAGAGCAACTTCGCAGCCTCAATCTATAAAGATCAAATTAAGTTAATTTGAATTTGGCGTACGCTGGGGTGTTAATGAAACCTTGATGAACGGGAGGGAAACGGCTGTCGCTGACCTCGGCAAATGCAAATGCTTTTCTGGTCTTTCTCTCTCCCCTTTCTTGCCCCCAATTATAATTCAGAGCTGTTCATAGCCAGAGATTGGCACCACCGAGTCTGTGGCGAGTGCGAACTCTCCAGGCAGTGCTGAAGCCAGCATCCAGGAAAGAGAGGCCACCACTCTGCCTGAAACCAAAGAGTCCTACTTCCCATGTGCTGGTGCTTTCCTGGGGGGGGCGGGGTCACACGACATGCCTTCAGGAGAGACCCACTGCATGGTTTTACTTCAGCTTCCCTTGCCCCACAACTCGGTGCCAGGAGTACTGTAAATCTCATTAGCCACATGACATGGATTCACCAGGTGGCTTTTGACCTCCCACTCAGCCTCAGTCTTCCCTGTCTGCAGCATGGGGAGAATGATACTTCCTCGCCTTACTTGTAAGATGTGCGCCAAGAGGATCCACGCAAAGTACTGTGAACACTTGGAAGGCGCTGTGCAAATGTGACTCTTATTGCTTCCTTGCAGGTGGTCAGTTTTGCCAGCTTGAAGTCCGACGTGGCCTATGACTGGATGATCCTGTGTGTGTTGTGGTGCACTGTTGTCCAGTCCCTTCTCCTGCCGCTCTTCCTCTGGGCCTGCGACCGCTATCGGGCCGACATCAAGTCTGTCTGGGAGAAGTGCGTGGCCATCATGTCCAATGACGACGTAGAGGAAGGTGAGGAAGGGGGTGGACCCGGATTGGACAGGCAGGGCCGGCCCATTCAGGAGGCTGACTGAGGAGGTTGCCTCAGGTAGCAGATTGGTGGGAAGCGCCCACTTCAGTCCACCCACTCGCCTCTACTGCTCCTCCGTCTACTCTTTGGATTGGAAATGGAAGAGGAGGATGGAGCAGAATAAAAGGAAGTGTGGAGGAGAGGTGAGCTAGAACATCTCAGGGGGGGGATAGAGCAGAACAGGAAGTTAAATCAAAGCTGAAGATTCAGGAGGGGCTTGGAGATTTGGGGGGGCAGACCCCAAGAGGCCACCACTGTGGCGACAGCCCTGACTGCTTCTTTCTTTCTTTCTTTCTTTCTTTCTTTCTTTCTTTCTTTCTTTCTTTCTTGTCGACTCCATCCCATGACATCCCTCCATCATCGGGGCTTTGCTTCCTCCGGGATGATAGAAAACAGCCTGGATGGAGCTATTCACACGGATCTGATGTACGAGAGGCCCTATGACTACAACTTCGCCGGAGATGTTTTGACCTTGGACCAGACTGGCAAGTACGACTTGGCGGTGCTGGAGAGGGGCCTCCCCCAGGTGTATCCCGTGAAGCCTCTGCCGGAGGACAAGATGCAGTATCTCCAGGTGAGGGGCGCCGGACTGGACCAGAGAGGGGGGAAGCGGGAGGGGAGCCTAACTACGTGCCACCTGCAATAATCACACATCCCTGTTTGCTCCACCACCTCTGTCTTCACCCTGGGGCAAATTGGAGATTGTAGACTCCTTGGGGCAGGTCCCGATTTGCCCCATTCTTTGTAATGAATTCAGCCCTGCTGAACATAGCTCTATTTGATTGCAGTCAGGAACTCGTGCTTCCCAAAGTCTTTGTGGAAACAAGTCGGTCTAGAGGAGGGATTTTGCAGGGGAGTTCTGGGAGGCGATTCTAAGCACCAGGGCCACCAGGGAGACTTAAGGGGGGGGGGGGGAGAAGATCGCATCGATGCCTTCCTCCCTGACATCATGCGAAAGGTGTGAGCTGTAAATCCCGGATAACATCCCGCACCGTGTTGAGCCCCTGGGTTGTGCTTGATCCCGTGGCCTTTTCTCCTTTGTTCACCCCCCACAATTCCTGCTGACGCTGGTAAGTTAACAAGCAACCAGCCCAGACTCGGGTTGTAAGATACAGTGTGCAAAATGAACAAGTGTTAGTTGAAACCATCTCGCAATTAACATGTTTGCCGTCCTAACGCCAGCGGCCCTTGGCACCGAATCATGAACTCATGAAAACACAGATGCATTCAAAGACGCCCAACACCGCGCATCGCTTGAGAACAACGTCAGCGCACGTGATGTGGACACAGGTTGTGCATGATCCAGATATTCAGTTCCCTCTGGAGTCCAAATGACACAAATCAAGTGTAAATGCGTGCCAGGCAGGCGCGGTTTGACCCTTGTGGTCTTCATCGGTGGCGTTGGCATGATGCATTCCGAAATGGTTTCATCCAGACCCCGGAGACAATTGCTCTCTCTTGTTAGATGGTTTTGTTAAATTTTGGATGCATTTTTTGGATGTTGTTTTCCCATCTGGGTCTTGCGTGGTTGTTTGCATATTTGTGGGACCGAGGATCATTTCTCTCTTGTTGCAAATAATGCCACTCGTGAGTTATTCTGGATATTCTCTTGGGACACGAGGCCATCTCAGTAGCCCAAGACAAACCTGCGGAGGTTTCCTGGGACTGTGTGAATAGGGATCTTCTGATCAGGGATGGCCGAATCGAGGCATGCCAAATCCCAGCTATCCCCTTACCTGGCAACGTGCTATTGATGGCCTCTGCTGCTGCTCCTTCCCCCAGTTCCCTGGACTGGAAAAGGAAGGCAGGAATGGGCAGGAGAGTGGTGGTTCAAGATGCATTGATCCATTTAGTGCAGTGGTTTCTGATGCTGGGGGGGGGGGGCAGGAGGTAAGGCATGTTGGCAGAAGCTGCCACACATCTCTGAAGCCTTTCCTGGCCTGTGTGGTTCCAGGCAGCCTCCCAACGGTGTGGTTTGACTTGTGATCCAGAAGAGCAGGGAGGGCAGCCAGTCTGACAACCCTGTTGCCATGAGTTCCTCTGGCACCTCTTTCGTCCGCAGGCAGAGAGCTGGTCTGTGTGCCCAGGCACCTAAGAGGGTTCTGTTCCCCCTCTTCCCAATGCTGTAGCTTATCCAAGTCGTCGGAGATGCGCTGGGGCTTCCTCCCGCCCTATGTTCCCGTCCAATCTGGCTGTGTCGCTGCCACCATAACTCTCTCTTTCGAAAGCTGGTAGCGCAGGCTGGGAAGCGTCCTGACGGTTTGTCTCTTGACCCTTCTCCTCCAGGTCCCCCCCACCAGGCGCTTCTCCCACGATGAGACGGACATCTGGACGACGGGGCAGATTTCGGCCTACCTCCAGCGCTGGGGGGCAGGGGAGGATGTGGCTGCTGGGCTGGCACAACTGCTCATCCCACGGCACGGGCAAGAGCGCTGGAGAAGCAGCCTCCTCTCTTATCCCGAAGAAGGGCGCCAATACCGCAAGCGTCGGAAGTCTGCCGAGAGCGTCCTGTCCCTGAAGCCCAGTTTTCCCCGAGAAGAATTCTACCGGGACCGGGGAGGCTACCGGTGCTTCAGCAAGGAGGAGGTGGTGAATTTCATTGACGACTCCCCCATGCCCAGCCCCAGGAAGACCCCCTTGCGCTCGGCTTCCGTCTCCCTCCTCCCCGACTCCTTCCAGCACTCCTCAGCCGCCGCAGCTCTGGCAACCTTCCCACTGACCAACTTTGAGCGGGAGCCTCAGGTTTTGCGCCGCCTCTCCGCCCAGGGAAGGGGCTGCTCCCTGATGGTCCCGGGGCCTTTCCTGGTCCAAGAGGATGCCAAGACCCTCTTCCCCCAGGGGAGAGGGGCCCCCCCTTGCCTGGAGCAGATCCACATCGAGCTGTGCGACCCCCAGGCACCGGAGGACCGCCCAGAGAGCAGGAGCTGCTCGGATTCGGAGGGCTTTCGGACAGGTCTCAGTCCTTCCTGGGGGGGCCAGGCGGACTTACATAAAAATGACAGCAAGGGGGGCAGCACCAGCAGCTTTCTCAGCTCGCCATCCGCCTCTTCCGGGTACGTGACGTTCCACTCGGATTCTATCGGCTCCGCCTCCTAGGCCCAAAGTGGCACAAGGCCATTGTCTGTGCTCTTCCTTGGCCCTCGGACATTTCCTCCGTCCTTCTCGTGGTCTGGATTTCGTCAGGGAGACTGGGCAAGCACCAAAGAAACCTGTTATGCCGGTCTCTGGTACTATGCTGTACGAAGCAGGGACAGGGAGGAGAGCTGGAGAGACGCCCACTGACGTGCTTCCAGGGTTGTGTCGAGATCACCTGTAAATGTGATCCACGCGGCTCCGCCGGCTGGCACCTTGGCACTCTTCGCTTCTGCGGGTGGGGAGGGGGAGCCCCAGACGACGGGCCCCTCTGCTCCTTTTTCTTCCTTCCGGTTGCATGAGCCGGCTGAGGCTCTTCAGGAATTTTGCATTTTTTTTATAACCCCCGCATCCTTCCCCAGGACTTGATACGTTGTTGTAAAATGGTGCATGAGTTTCTGTATCCAACAAGACTCTGCTGTTTCTTCCGGGTGAGGCTGTTGTGACCCCAAGTCGAGAGCTGGGGGTGCCTTGCAGGGAACTGTTGTGTGTGTGTTGTGTGTGTGTGTGTGTGTGTGTGTGTGTGTGTGTGTGTGTGATGCTGGAGAGGAGAGGTGGGCCGGGTGGAGAAGGGGGAGGGTCCTGGGTGGGTTCCAAGAAAAATGAGAACCTCAGGGCCTTGTAGGACAACGCCCTAATAACGCCCTGGGGGACCAGGCAGGCAGGCTGATGGGGACATACGGGTACGAGCAGGAAGAGAGGGTGAAGGGCCTCCAGGGTCAGTAGGGTTCCCCCCCTACATTTCCTCTCTCCTGCCGTCCCACCAGCAACTTCCACTGCCCATGACCTCCTGCCCCCGTTCCTGCATGCCATTACCACGGTGTCGTCCTATCATATCACGCAGGCTGAACCAGTGATGTAGACTTGAGTCGATTGACTCGGACTGGAGTCGGACTCAAGTCACATCAGTGACTTGACTCGGCGATTTGTAAAAGACTCGAAAGATTCGACTCGAGACTTGGAGCCTTTTACAAGTTGAATTTTAAACCCGTTTTCCCCATGAAATAGATAGGGACTCGCAACTCACAACCAAAGACTCGGGACTTGGGGGCAAAGATTTGATCTACATCCCTGGGCTGAAATGAAGAACATAAAGGGAAGTCCAGAATAGGTCCATTTAGGCTGCAGTTCTACGCATGCTTACCTGGGAGTAAGCCCCATTGAATTTAATGGGGCTTGCTTCTGTGTAAGCATACACGGCGGGATTGTGCTTTTAGTCTCTCGCCGTTTCTTGCAGCGGCCAGCTAGATGCCTCCGAGAAACCCATAAGGCAAGGCACAAATGGAGCAGCCCCCCCATTGCCCCCCCTCCTCGTCTGTGGTAGACTGTCTCTGCATGAAGGCTCCACTTACCATGGTTGAGAGCCTGGATAGACCTCCACCATGAGTTTGCCCAACCCCCTTTTAAAAACCATCTCACTGGGTAGCCACCACCAAATCCTGTGGCCATGAGTTCCGTATGTTAACTACGCGTGGTCTGAATAATTTTTGTTTTTAAACGTTGTGCATTTTTAATCTGCTGCTCAGACATTTTTCAGGTGATCTTGAGTTCTAGTATTATGGGAGGGAGAGAGAGAGAGAAGAAGAACTTCTGCCATTACTCTCTCACTCCCTGGTCACCTCCCCCCACTCTAAACCCAAAAGCCCAAAATGCTTACGGCACTCCTCACAGGTCAGTTGCCACCCCCTTGAGTATTTGAGTTGCCCTTTCAAACCTTGTGACCTCCTTCTTGAGATGGAGTAACCCGCACTCCTGGGAATGGCTCTCTAGTTTAGTAGCAGAGCCCTGGCTTTGAATGCAGCATCCGCAGAAAGGACTAAGAAAGACCTTTTTCTGTCAGAAATACTGCCAGTCAGTGCCTGACAAGGCTGAGCCAGATGGCACAAGTGTTGGACTCAGCAGGAAGCAGTGATATATGTTCAGCTGTACACAGGATTCTAAATAGGGTGGTGCTAGCCTATAGGTCTGTGCAAGGGTATCATTATGCCAGCCATTCCCTTTTTAATCACTAGACATTCAAAGCAGGGCTGGAAGCCACTTGCTCCTGTAAATGTCCAGTTTGGGCCTGCACAATCTGAAAATGGGGGAGAAGGGAGGATTGTCAACGTTTTGTGTTTTTTTTTAACTTGCAGTGGTGTCTCTGTCAGTGGCGTAGCTAAGGGGGTACCGGAGGGGTTCTGGTGCCCTGGGTACCACAACTCAGGTGGGGGTGCCAGAAGCCTAGCATCCTCCTGCTTATCTAGCGCCGAACAGCTGTCAGGGAATGGGGACATTTGGCACACCCACCTCAGATGGAGATGGTGAGAGTTCTTGGGCCTGTCTTGGCTTGGCTCTAAAAGGGGATTGTCCATAGTGCGTGCTTTAGGCTAGAAAAGGATTTCCTGCTACCACCAGAACCCATCACGCTCATAAAATACAGAATGTGATTCCTCCCCCCTCCTCCTCCAGAGTGTTCTACTCGACTACAGCCGTTTCATAACTGGTTTCTCTTGCAAAACGTAATCGCTCTCGGCCCCGGGTTCCTTTATCATCCCTTTTGGCACACCCGAAAAGAAATTAGATTGTGTGTTTCATTAGCTAGTGGGGGATTCCAGGTGAAACTTCCCCAAACGTAAGCAGTCCGAAGTCCTTTGCTTCAGATGGCAAATTTGAAACTCAATGTAGGGGCCACAGGCTCCTGGCAATCTCACAGCAAGGGCACAAGGAGAAAGAGCCATCCTCCTTTTGTTTTTGCTCTGACATCTCCTAATCAGGTATACAACCTCTGAAGCTGGAGGCTCAGTGGTTCACTACAGCGATTTTAGCTACAAGCCACTCTGAAACAGAATGATCCAGCTGGTTCAATCGACAACTCCTTCAAAACGTAGGTTAATCATAGTTTATATGCACATACCTGGTATTCTAAGCCCTTTTTAACGACTTCTGCAAGCCTTAGAAATGAAACTTCCAGTCTCAGCAGGCGAAGAAGGGCCTGTTGTACTTGCATGTCTTTGTGGCGTGAGATGTGGAGGGTATTACAGAGTTTTGGGGAGGGAGGGGCCGCACTTTGAAATGTATGCTGTTTAAAGGAACTGTTTGTTGCTAATTAATTTTTTTAATCTTTCCCGTTCACTATAAAAACTACAACTTTGGAAGGGGGGGAGAGCTTCAAAAAGGGCAGGCTTCACTGGGCAAAGAAGGTGTCCTCCCAACATATTTTGGCCTCTGTTTTTCTTCTTTTTATTGGCACCCAACTGTCCTGGGTGCAAATGTAACCCCTGGATAGCTCAATACAGCTGTGAAATAATATCCCAGATAGGTGCAGTGTTCCCCATTCATCTCAAACCACACACCCCTTTGAATGTGACTTTTTTTCCCCAGGTCAGGCCACTAAGAATGTCAAAAGAGCCCAGTTGGATCCAATCAAATCATTTGATTTTGTCTGTAAACTGCTTCGTGAACTTTTTGTTGAAGAGCGGTATATAAATACTGTTAATAATAATAATAATAATAATAATAATAATAATAATAATAATAATAATAATAATAATAATCTAGCCTGGCACCCTGTTTCTCCCAGTGGCCAGCCAGATGCCTCTTACCCTCAGCAACTGATATTCAAGGGTAGATTGCCTCTGGCTGTGGAGGCTCCACCTAGCCATTGCAAGTCATGTTTCATTGAGGGGCTTGCATACCAAGTCAGGGAAAGACAATAGCTGTTAAAGGACGGTCTACAAGGGCATTCATTCTGCATTGGGGGGGGGGAGAAACAGATGCTTTGGACTGCTACTCATCAAAAGTGTCATTTTCTTGCCTCCGCTGTTATGCTGTGTTGTTTTAAAGGAATTTGTGCTTCCAGTGCACAAACGTCTAACGAAGGCAGCAAAACGCCATCGGTTCCCCTGAGCCCGTGAATGTTGGGAGGTATATTGCAGGGAAGCCCCTTTGGGAGCAAAAACCAACCAGGGAAATGTGGCAGTCCGCTCAGCATCACAGAGCTCTTGGTCACCCCTCTTAATGTCACCTCCCTGAATATAAGGAAGTTGTGCCTTTAAGGGTTTAAGGGCATTTACTGTTCATCTTGATATCCCAGTTTTGGATTTTGCTTTGCAAGTGGAACGAGGGGAATAATGAGGCGGTTAACCCTTTGTCGTACTGTATCTTTTTAACTCTTTCTAACATTACAACGCAATACTTTTCAGAATGCTTCAGGGTTTGCCGGATCTCAGAAATCTGATCCCTGGTTTTTACTGAATGACTTTTTGGGAACTAATAATGTATAAAACCAAAACATTTCCCGCCGTTAATAAGGAAGACCTATGAAGGTTGTTTATTGCCCTTTGGCCTAACCACATATCTCTTGGGAACGGTGGGGTCTTTTGTCAACTCCAGCCCGAGGCTCCTATCCAGCTTCGCCAAAGGACTCTTTTTTCCCCTCTGTGTGACTTTTACATTTTGTGCACTCTCTGAGCTCCCCTTCTTCTCCCCAGCCCATCTCCCCCCCCCCCTCAGGGGTCTTGGTGATATTTCACGCTGTACAAAAACATCTTTCTAATCTGGGATCCAAGTGGATTTGTCTTAAAACCGAAAATGCATTTTCTTCACGGAATTTTCCAAAACTGTTTGTAGTTTGCTCTTTTTTGCGACAGCTTGAGGTTTTCTTCCTGTGCAGAACTGAATTAAAATACAAAAACAAACCGCCTCTGTCATTGTTTAACACCCTTCTTCATTCTTCTTAAGGGTCTTCCTTTTATGCAAAGGGCCCCTGCTGGAACTGAGCCAAGGCATCCATCTGTGCACGGTTTATCCCTTAGTGCTAACCCCCCCCCCAAATCTTCCCCTTCCTAAGAGGAGGACCCGCCCTGTGTGGACCAAATGGAAGCCTGGCCTGAATCTGGTTTGACATGGGCTGCAATTTGGTATGGGAACGCCGCCACCTAGTGGATGAGAACGCTGCCACCTAGTGGATAGGAACTTGACATATCTCTCAAGTCCATCAAGATCTCACTAGATAATGATCAGGGCCGGTCTATCCATGAGGTCAACTGAGGCAGCTGCCTCAGGTGCTGGCTTGGAAAGAGAGAATTCTTTTGGATTGCCTCCACCACTTCTCATTCTGCTCCCTGCATTTCAAAAGGAAGAGAATGGAGTGGAAGAGGAAGTGTGGAGGAGAGGAGAGGGCTACACCAGATGCTTTCAATAGGTGGGTTGGGTCCCAGAAGGGGGTCCCAACCCTGCGACAAGTGAGTCACAGCAGTGTTGAGGCCATCGCTTTTGTTCTTTTTGGAGGCTCAGGGCTACACAGGGCTAGGAGTCCTGGATGAAGGATGTTGGCTTTGGAGGGGTTCTCTTGACCAGGCCCCTCCAATCTCAGTCCACCTCCCCACCCATCCACCTGATCTCCCCTTGCCCTGCTGCTTGCCTCACCCCTTCCTCTTTCTCTCCCTTCACTGTGTAAAATGGTTCAGACCACGGCTGTGCCCCTCCCCTCCCAATCAGCCTGGAAGGAAAGAAGGGGCAGAATGACTGTAGCAGCGCATGCGGTTTATTTAGCCCCCCAGTGAGTGGGTCAGGAAAGTGTGGCCACATCTGCCCTCTCTGCAAAACAGCCCCCTTTGTGCCTGTGCCAAAGAATGAAAAGGAGGCACACCCACCCTAAGCCAGAGCATCATATTCTTCAGCCTGGGAATCCCCCCCCCATTGCTTTATTAGTCTCAATGATGAGCCCTGCTCCCCACCCCCAAATCTACTCTTTTGCAAATGGAGTTTCCCCACTGCAGTTGCTGACTGAGCGGGAATACTGAATAGCCCGGTTAATCAGCAACTTGCTTGAAGTACCATTGGCCCATAAACCTGCTTGGGTGTTAAAATCAGCAGTTTCAATAGGCAGCCCTGCTCCAGCTGCAGCCTTCCACTGTGGCCCCCACAAACCCAGCAGACAAAGGCCCCCGCCCCCCATTCCCTTTAGTATCATGCCACGAATCAGCCTCATTTGTTTGATTTCCAAGCAGCCAGGCTGTTGGGACTGAGATGGTGGCCAGCGGTTCAAAAATTCCCCTTTATGCGCCCTCAGAGGAGTCCACCCAATGCTTCTGCATGAGAAACTGATCTGGGTGTGTCCTGAGCAAAAGGAAATATAGTATGCCTGGCGCAGTAACTCATCCAGAGACTCAACATGCATCCTCCTTGGAGGGAAGGAATTCTGCTGCATCTCTGTGTAAAGAATAATTGGACAGTGCGAGTGCAGGCGCAGAATGAACACACACACACGCACACACACACTGCTGGCGAGGCCCGAGCACTGACTGCTACAGAGTTGTGACAGGCAACCTCTTCTATGGGTGGGGGCTCTGGGCTCTTAGCAGCCTTTCATTGTGTCAACTTATTTCCCTGAGTCCACAGTTTGGGAACTGGTGGTTTACTATAGGAATGTTAGCCAGTGCCGGAAAAGGGCCTCGAAATCTTCCATCCCACTTCCTCTTTCAGCAAAGGCAGCTGGAGCTATTTAGAGGCACTAAAGTGTGCACGAGAAAGAAAACAACATCCTGTATAAAATCTGTGAGCTGGTCCGAGACAGAGGAATAATAATCCCTTGAGGTCTGAAGCATGAAAAGGAGGGGTTGCTGCCCCTTCTTCCCTAATGGTGCCCCTCATTTAACAAAACGAAAACAGACCTTTTTCCCCTTTAAAAGCAAGCTAGATATTTAAAGCCAGTGGATTGTCCCTCCTTTTGCCCCATCTGCAGTGTGGTATGTAGAGTTGCCAACTGATGAAAGAAACCAACCCCGGTGGCCTGTGCTCCTGTGCCTTTAACATGATTTCTATTGCCTTTGCAGAATATTGCAGTTAGCCATCCTGCAGATGGACTTTGAAACTTGAGGAAAATGGGTGTCTACCTCCTGAAGATGGGTCTCTACTTGGGGATGGGGGGGGAGGTAAGGTAAAGGTAAAGGTGACCCCTGACAATTAAGTCCAGTCGTGTCCGACTCTAGGGCTCATCCCCATTTCAAAGCCGAAGAGCCAGCTTTGTCCAAAGACGCCTCTGTGGTCATGTGGCCGGCATGACTCTCCTTGTCGCAGTGCGTAGCATGCGGCTGGAACATGTAGCATGCGGCTTCCCACAAGCGGTACCTATTTATCTACTTATACCAGGATGGTGTAGTGGTTTGGGAGTCGGACTTAGACCTGGAAGATCCAGGTTCAAATCCCCGCTCAGCCATGAAGCTTCCTGGGTGACCTTGGGCCAGTCACTATCTCTCAGCCCCACCTACCTCACAGGGTTGTTGTGAGGACAAAAGGAGGGGAGGTAATATGTACACCACTCTGAGCTCCTTGGAGGAAGGGCGGTATAAAAAAATGTGAAATAATAAATAAATAAATACTCACATTAACATGCTTTGGAACTGGTAGGTTGGCAGGTGTTGGCCAAGCAACGAGAGCTCACCCCGTCGCGGATTTGAACTGCCGACCTTTCAATCAACAGCTCATGGTTCAGCAGTTTAACCCACTGCGCCACCACACTACCAATCCAGCTTCTATTGACTTTTCACTTAGTGCATAGCCTTAATTAATCTCTAGTTTTGATATAAAGACTGTTATCTCTCTGCCTCTCTCTCCAGTTCCCTGACTAACATAAGTCCCACATTCTTCAACTAGTGCTATGGAAATAATTGCTCAGTTTTATATTGGGGGGGGGGGGGGAGCACAGCTATCATTGCCTCTTCTTCCTAGAAGCCCTCTCTGTGCATACTGAGGTCCTGTGCCTAGCATTGAGGTCAATGTACATGGAGTCTGCTTGATTCCTTTTAGTAGTGTGGCAAGTTACAGGTTGTGGGGAATCCATGTCATGCCCTCTCCCCCCCCCCCCCCTTACCAGCCAGTTTCATATTTTTCATTTCTTTGATTGAGCCTAAGTCCATCTTACTGCTGATGACTGCCACTCAGGCTGAGGTTCAAAGCAGAGGAGCAAAGGCAGGTGAAAAAGTTGGCAGCCCTCTTAATCAGCCCTTAGACAGGCGGGTGTGGCAATCCAAAAGAATTCTCGCTTTTTGCTCTGCATGTGCCCGATGGATACACTCAAGAATGCCAAACCGTGAAATGGATTTGTGTAGTCCCAGAAGGGGATGACAATTCCACCTCCTTCTCCCATTGCTGGCCCAGCATGCTTGTGTTACAGCAATTAGAGTCTTTAAAAGAGACCCCCATCACCTCTAACAGCATGTGTGGATTGGCTAAATACCCCACCACCACACACACTATTTATCAGGAAAGGCTGTGAATCACCCAGTCACTGTAGACAGTTGATTTTAATGCAGCATGGAGATTGGGGGTGTATAGTTTGCAAAATGGAATTAGCACCTTTCTCTGGCAGCTGTCAGAGGAGGAAGGGGGGGGGGAGATTTCCCCTGCTCCATTATGCAGATTTAAAGACTGAGCCTCTGGCCTTTTTTAAAAGGTCAGCGTCCCTGGTGTGCAACTTGCCTATAGAGCCTTAAAAACTACTGAAGTTGGTGAGTAATTGAGCTGAAGCTAAATTTGGTGGGAGAAAGCCTGCTGGTTGATACTGGGGATTGGCCCTAATGAAACATTGCCCTACTTTGGATTGTCCAACTTGGTAGTGTTTCCTAGGGGTTAATGGGCTTTGAGTTTTCAGGTCTCCCACCCATCCGGGAAAACAAAATCCTGACTCTCAACATTGTGGAGGGTCACCATCTTGATGACTGTTTTGATTAGCTGAAGAAGACAGGAAGGTTTAATGTGGACCCCTTGCAATATTCCTGGAGACTCAGGTTTGTAAGATTGCCAACTTATTAACAAGTTCCTGTGCTTTGAACAATAGCTGGTGTTAGGTAATGGGAGGCTGAGTTATAATGGATCAGGCAGCCCCAGGTTTAAATCTCATCCCAATCCCTGCCATTCCATCACTCAGTAGGTTCCTTCCCACTAGGCAAGATGGTCTCTCTCTCTCTCTCTCTCTCAGCTTCTAGTTGCAATAGGGAGGTAGCAGTGCATGGCCTACATTGCCAAGTTGTCATAAGGGTTACATGATTATGTCTCTGAAGTGTGTTGGAATGTCCAAAGTGGTGAAATTGGCTGGTGAAATGTTGGCCCCCAGGCCATGGAAAGCTTCCCTTGATGCAGATCAAATGGCTGCTAAGACACAGGAGCAGGGCAGAACGGTTTTCTCTCATCAGATGGCAACCCTAGTACCCTCATAGTGGTTAAACAGTTTAAACTGGGCCATTTTACATATGCAGCCCTCCTAATCTACCTTCCATAGGATTCCCACAGCACCCTCCAGGGGTCTTGTAAACAAACAGCCTTAATTTTGATTTTTTTAAACCTAGCCTGCTATTGTCCTCGCTGCTCCAAAGCATCTTACTGCAACAGAAATACCGTATTGTCCCGAGTATAAGACGCACCTGATTATAAGACGCACCCTTAAGGTTTGGTGCTATTACAAAAATGTAATTAAATCACTGGCATTAAATTGCAACAGCCTGATTATAAGACGCACCCCTAGTTTAAAAACTTAAATTAGGAGAAAAAAGTGAGTCTTATACTCAGACCAGTACGGTATGTCTATGGAATTGGAAATCAATCCAACTGCAAAATGGTGAGTTAGATGATGATCAGGCTAGTGCAGGGGGTGGTGGGGGTGGTTCAAGAAGGTCCATCTCTTCAGCATTTTGCTACCAAAACCATTGCCAACTTACCGCTACACCTTCTATCTCCCCTTCCTCTGCTTTCTTCCTTGTGTCAAATTGTAAGCCCCTTGGGGCAAGGTCCTCTCCTCTTCTCCTTTGTAAGGTACTATGCCCATCAAAGGAAGTTGTATGTATAAAAGTGGCTTGTAATCCTCCCATCCTTGACCAAGCCAAGAAACACCCATTGGATTAAAATAGCCAGCTTTCTTGTTCCTAGGTGAGAATTTCCAGAGGGGTAACCATGTTAAACCACTGAACCATGAGCTGTCGATCGAAAGGTTGGCATTTCGAATCCATGACGAGGTGAGCTCTTGTTGCTTGGCCAGCTCCTGCCAACCTAGCAGTTCCATAGCATGTTAATGTGAGTAGATAAATAGGTACCACTTGCGGGAAGGTAAACAGCGCTCCGTGTTCCAGCCGCATGCTACTCGCTGCGGCAAGGAGAGTCATGCCGGCCACATGACCACGGAGGCATCTTCAGACAATGCTGGCTCTTCGACTTTGAAATGGGGATGAGCACCACACCCTAGAGTCGGACACGACTGGACTTAATTGTCAAGGGTCACCTTTACCTTTACCTTAACCATGTTAGTCTATGCCTTTGCTGCTACAGACTAACATGGTTACCCATCTGAAGTCCTGTGGCAGCTTAAAGACTGCAAACTTCTTTCCGCATAAGCTTCTGTAACTATAGTGTACTATCGCTATACTATACTAACTTAGGCTGAAATAAATTTGCAGCCTTTAAGGTGCCACAGGACTCTGTGTTCTGTTTTGTTCCTTAGTGAGGTGGGATTGTGATGTTACAGCATGGTTAACTGCTGTTTAAGTAGAAGTTCTAGGATGCCTGAGAGCCACTTTCATTGTGAAGTGCTCTGCTCCACAATTTCAGATGTGGGGAGGCTCTGTGATTATATGCATGTAATTTTTTTTTTTTTTGCATTACTGTAAATATAGAAGTTTGTTTGTTTGCTCTGGGCACTTTTGGCTCCGACTGAGCTGTGAATCGGAACTTTCCTGGTTTGCATCTCGCCTCTGTCCATGAAATCAGTAGGTGACCTTTAGGCAAGCCATCTCCCTTGCAGCCTCCACCTTCCCCATCTGCAATATGGGGATAATACCACTACTTACCCATTGAAAGGATGAGATAATACATGAGAAGTGCTTTGTGCACTCAGGAAATGCTAGATAAAAGCTAAACATGATTATGAAAAATGTGGTTCTGGGCCTGAGAATGGTTCAGATAATTCAGCCCTGTGTTGCTGCAAGCATAAATTAAGAGACCCACACTAAGATAGGAGAAGAGGGAACTTATTTATTTTGCATCAGTGCTAAAAAAAATACTGTACTTTAAGTAACTTTTTTTTTAAAAAAAGGCAATTCTATCAATACAGAAGACTGCTTGGGTAAAAGCTACATGTTTTTTTCCTCTGAGGGGAACTGCAGAGCTACAGACAGAAGGTCCTGATCCTGCAGGAGGGTCACCAACTTTTTTTACCAGCCCTAGCTGCTGTGCCATGAACAGCTCGCTCCACAGTCTTTTTAGCGGATTGACAGTGGTACTGAGGTGTCCTGCAAAACTTGTGGATTCCTGCATGTGAGCCTGTTTGGTCTCTGATCAGTTGGCAACCTGAACCCTGATTTAGTCCTCCTTTGGAAGAAGGGCTGCAGTCCACATGATTTGCATGCAAAAGTTTCCAGGTTCCAGCCCCAGGTAGGGCAGGGGGAAATTTTCTTTTTGGATCCCTGGAGAGCTGCTGGCAGTGAGCCTTGGCTAAAATAGGTTTCCCTATTTCTCCCCATTTATAATTTGCTTTAAAGCACAGCACTGTAAAATGAAGGCCCTATGTCTCTAGCAACAGGAATCCAACTGGTGCAGTTCTCTCCATCAATGCCATTCCCAGCTGCTTCTCTGTTGATCTGGTGCCTTAGGAGCTGCACCACGGGGCAAATCGCTTCTTGCAAAATATATATATGGCAACACTAATGTGAAACAAGAGCAACATAGTTAGGAAGCATGAAGATTTTGGACTCTGGCTCCAGCAGGATCAGGGCGAATGCAAGCGGGACAAGGTTTGCTTTGTTTCTTAGACGTGCCGACTGCAGTCTGCCAAGTCTCTGAATCCTCCACGCTGTTTTCTGTCCAAGTTGAGTGAAAGCGGTGGAACTCTTGGCCACGGGTGGAAGACTGCCACCGAGACAACGGGTGCTAAGCAGCCTAGGGCACACAGCAGCCTGATCCTATGCATGTTTACTCGGAAGTAAGTGCCATGGAGGTCAATGAGGCTTACTCTCCGGTAAGTGTGCATAGGATTGCCGCCCACAGCTCGCTGGGAGCAGGGTATGGCGAGGGTGCACGGCTGGGGCGCACGGCTTACCAAGGTCTCCAGAGCTGTTCGTCCCGCTCGGGGAGGGCCTGTGCTCTCTGCCCCCGCTCGCTTCTCGTCTGGATGCGGCTTCCCCCCGAGGGGGTGGTGTCCTCGCTCCCTCGGGCCCGCGCCTGGGCCTTGAGGGGCCTGCCCTTCCCGCAAACTGGGAAGGGCGGAGCGCCGGCCCCGCCCAGAGCGGTGAGCCGGACCTCTGGGAGCACAGCCACAGGGCCGCTGTCCATGGTGCTGAAGACGCCGACGCCGCCGGGCAGGGCCCGGGCCAGTTCGTGCAGCAGCTGGAAGGAATGGGCTTCGCTGGCCGCTTCGGAGCGCAGGAGAAACTGGCGCACGCCCTGGAGGCAGCTCCGGAAGCCGGCCTGGTAGTCGGCGCTCTTCGTCAGCGGGGCCCCTGGCGGAGGAGAAGGACACGTGAGGCGGACAGGACTACCTGGGGGGAGCAACAGTCCCTGCTCTCCGGGGCTCAAACGTCTCCGATCTCCACTGGAGGACGGCGGCTTTGAGAAACAGCCTGTGGGCTGCTGCCCTTCCTTTCAAGAAAGCGTGTTATGGTCGTTGACTCAGGTTCAGTTGATTGATCCGGAGTAACTACCCCAATATCATCATCACCACCACGGGCCATGTTCAATCCGCGTATTTTCAAACGGGTACTTTACACGCCTTGAAAGAGAGAGGAGAAAACGGTCTCCCTTCGATTTAATCAAATACGTTAAACTGATTTGGAGGTAGCTAATGCAACGTACTCCTTCCGTCTTCATGGTCTCCTAACTGGTGGGGTAGGGGTAGGGGTTTGGTGAGACCCAGTTCAGTGCATCCCCACCCTCGTTTGCCTGGCAGGGCCATCGACCTGTGATGGCAGGCTTTCAGCTATAATTTGATAGGGCTGTGATGTTAAATGGGTCGATCAGTTAGAGAGGAATCAACTATAAATATTCTTGGATGATGAAAAAGGTGTTCCTGATAATCAGTCAGCAAAATGTTTAATGCATTAAAGCTGCAAATACACACTTTCTGGGGAGTAAGACCCATTGAACACAATGGAACTTACTTCTGCGAGTAGACATGCCAAGGTTGAACTGTTAAATGGTTCTTAATAGGAGCAATTAGCACCTACAGTTTGTGTATTTGCCATCTTATGAGAGGCTCCCCCCCTTCTCTCCCCCCCCTTTCTCTTGCAAACAGAGAAAGCCTCTTAAGGTGATCGTGATGCCTTCTGCAACCTGTGGGAAGCATCTCAAATCCAAGAAACAATTAGCAATATGTTTATTACTAATAGTAAAAAGTACTAATGGTAATACCATACTTATAAATAAATCAATTATTTAATTAACAATTAGTAATTGATTGATTTATAAGTATGGGTTTTTTTTCTTTAGAGCTTTGTTTTTTTCCCCATATGCAGATGTAACCAATTCACCCTGCAATTCAAGCTCACACAACTAATCACCAGATGACAACTCTGTGGCTTTAATTCAGATTATTGTACCTTGAATGGAGCGCTGCAGACTCTTCATGTACTTCACGCTCAGCTCCAGAATATCCGCCTTCTCTAATTTGCGCTTCTGGATCTGCAATTTTCAAAGTAAGCTAAGAAACCTCTGGGGTCAATGACTTTCCTACCCTCTTACTCAGACTTGGTTGGGTAGAAGAGGGGCTGGGGGCTGGTTATGGCTCCCTTGTTTCAGATGTATTTAAGAATTTTTACCCCACCTTTCTCCCAACAATTGTGTGTCCCACTCCAAGCAAAGGGTAGTGGGGCTTCCACCTCCTCCGTTGAGTTACCAAAAGTCTCTCCCCCCCCTTCATTCCACACTGTACTTGCTTTTTCCAATAGGTGTGATTGGGGAAAAATAGGGGGAGCTGAGGGGGGGGGTTCTGTTGCCTCCACAATTTTCAAAGCAAAGTTTGTAGACAATCATGTTGTCTTTTTGGAGACAACATGTTTGAGGGGGTGGTTGGGTGGTTGGGCTGGGACTGGGGGAGTCTCACCTGGTGGGAATAATGCTTTTCCAAGAGTGCTTTGAGCTGCTCCAGAGACACATTGATGCGGGCTCGCCTCTTCTTCTCCATGAGGGGTTTGGAGACCTGGGGAAAGACCAAGCAGGACAGAACTTCCAGGAAAAGATGCAGAAGTTTGAGCATTACTTAAACAGGTGCATTTGGGCTCATGGGGGCTCAGCCCCAGCACCCATTTCTAGCACTAGAGCTTAACCCCTATAACTTAGAAAGTAAGACTAGATCAAAGGGCCCCTGAGTGCATGCAGAGTACATTTTCTTCAGGAATAACTCCAGAAAGTTATTCTTTCCAAGACTTGGGAAACAGTTTTTGGCTCAGAGAAGCCTCCTTTCCTCAACATGGGGCCAGAACCAGTTTCTAGGTAATGTATAGGAACTCTCTGTTGTTATTCAGTAGGGAGGGAAATGCACTCTACATATGTTCAGAGGCACCAAAATATCTTCATACATTCTAAGGACATTGAAACGAGGTGATTACTAGAACACATTAAACCCCCAGTTTAATTTCAAGGATGTCTTTTCTCTTTCCTCCCAAGGTGGGTAGAGGGCTATCCCTGTCCATTCCCCCCCCCCTCTGACCCACAAACCTTGCGGAAGGAACCAAACGCCTTCTTTTCCTGTGGTCTGTAGTCTGTGCCCATGGCGTGTCCCTCTCTGCCCTCCTGGACCAGGGAGGGGGCATTTTATAGGGAGAGTTGTTTTCCATTTCAATGGCTGCATTCAAGCTGTGTGTGTATCCCGCCCAAAGGGGAGGGGGAGGGGAATGGGGGGGGAGAGAGAGGGGATCCTTGATCCTGATTACAATAAACTGACTTTTAAAAACCCACTTGGTTCAAAATAACTCGTTTTACAGGATCCATCTGGAGCCATCAGATCATTGGAGAGAGGAGGGGGGTGGCAGAGAGAATCTCACAAAAGCCCAGGACAAGAAGCTCCGGACCTGTTTTTCATTCCCAGAATCCAGCCTGAGCAGTAGTAGTAATAGTAAATCCTTATTTATGTGGTTAAAATATTTTACACCCCACCACCTTCCATCCCTTTTAAGGGACCATTAGCTAACAATCAAGACAGTATAGGCATGATATCTAAAGCTCAGGCACACATCACACATATAATAATGAATACTCGCCATTAACTATTGCAACCAAGGAAATCCAAAGAAGCAAAACTCAAATTTCCAAAGTGGTTGTCGGAGCTGGGAGCATAAACAAAAGCTGGGAGCAACAGCGGAGAATGGAGTAAAAGGCAAGATGATGCAAATGTGTTCCTCTGAAAGCTGTACCTGGTTTGTATGGTGCCTTTTCTGAAGGTGCAAAGCACTTCACAGGTATTCATTTGGGAGCAGTCCTTGCAACAAGCCCACAAGGCAAATTAAGTAGCGTAACCCCCATATCGCAGATGGAAAGACTGAGGCTGACAGGCTGGCAGAGGAGACGTTCAGCTCCTGATCTGCCACTTACACAGCCCAATCTGAACCCACTTTCCAGCACCAATGCCGTCTCGAGGTAAGGGAACAAACGTTCCCACCCTGACTGGTGGTCCCACCACCACAGAATGCAGCACAAGCCCCATTGGCACAGCTGCATCGGCGCTGGAAAGTTGGGAGTAAGGATTGGGCTGTTAATTCTCTTCTGTGGAATCATCTCTCGGTACTCACAAAGCATGTGCAGAGTGTTTTTTTCCTTCCACCAGAGTAACTTTGCACTGCACACCATGCCTGGCTGAGAGGAGGAAGAAAGCTTCTTAGTTAAAGGAGGGGTGGGTGGGTATTAGTTTCTAGGCAGTAATGAAATCCAGGGCCTTCTTGATTAAGAATTAAGCATGGATCTCTGGAAACATATTGCTCACCTCTATAGGCGTCCACTGGTTTAAACAGTAATTTTGGTTTCAAGGTAAGGATGATTTCATTGAGCTGAAACCTAACCAGTGGCTTATATCCTATGCCTTATGGGCTGGTCTTAAGGGTTTTCAGGGAATCTGTAAAGTTTCCTCAGACCGAATTGTAGGCCAAAAAGCAAGATAAATTCTGGGGCTGAGTTAACACAAACTGCCCTTGATGGACCCAAGAAATCTCCCTGCCCCCAAATCTCATGATTTTTAAATGCAGTCTTTCGATTTTGGAGTCAAGTGTCTTTTTTTCTTTTTCTTTTTCTATTTAACATTCTTGATTGGGGGGTGTGTTCTTCAAGAGATGGATGGAAAGGCAGGTGAAGGAAGGGGGCGCTGGTGGAGGAAAAAGGCAGGAGAGACTGGATTCTGATGCTGTGGGCTTCTCAGTGAAACTGACTGTCTGATCTGTACATGCTCTCTCGGAATAGATCTGATTTGTATGGCACCATCCTAGTGGGGGGGCAGATCTCCCTCTATAGGAAAAAAAGGAGGGATAGATCCCTGCCCTGAGGAGCTTACTAAACATTGACTGTTGAGGGAGGAGAGGAGAAGGGAAGACTAAACGAGACTCGGAGAGGAAAAGCTCGCAAAGGAAGTATGAGTGCAAAATTAGGTTCTCTTTAGGTGCCCTTAAGACTGGCGAGGAGGGTGAATGAATGAGACTTGGGGAGTCAGGCTTCTTCTGAATAGCCCCCCTCCCTCCCAAATGAGTCCCCCCAGAGCGAGTGGTGATCCATCCTTGCTGGGTCCATTTCACGCTGGGGGGGAAGGGGGGTGCTAGACAATATGGCAATGTTCTGCCTCTTTGAGACTCAATGGGAGCATAGCCTCCCTTGCTGGGCTCCGCCTGGGGACAGACACAAACAAGTGTCCCATTAAAGCATGGAATTGGGGGGGGGGGTAGGGAGGAGGGCCAGGCAGACAATGGGCTGTTAAGCAGGCAGGAGCAAGCCATTTTCCTACCCCCAGCCCCAAACGACCCCATTCCCTATATTCTGAATTCTACAGGGGCTAGTGATTGTCTCCCTTCCCCCAAAAGAATGTCTATAGAGTTTTCTCTATTCTTCACATACATCTGAATCCTGGAACACCCCTATGAGGTAGGCCAGTTTGACAATACCCATATTGCAGATGCTGAGATGAGACACAGTCTTTTGCCTAAGTGTGGCCATGGTAGAGGTAGAATCAGAACCCGATGCTTCCTGAATTCCTGTTCAGTCTCTTTCCTATCCCATTACACTAGCTCTTCATGGGGGGGGGGGAGTGTCAGTGATTACCAATTCGGGCATCAAAGTGCTGGGGTGCTGTCATCGCACCTGTGGAGCATGCCTGAGCAAAGGGTTTCACTCCCAAGGCCTAAGCTCAGAACATATGGAGTGTAAGAACCAACAAAATGGTTCCTGAGCAGGTGCAGAGTGTAATTTGCAAAGGATCTATACACATTGAGGAATGGGCTTCCTGCCTGGGGTCATTGTAGCTGTTCCAGGCAGATGTGAGAACTGGTGTCGCTTGGTCTGGAAATTGAGGCAATGGGGGACGCCTACAAAACTTGGTTGGAAAAATGGATTGCACACATTTGTGCAGGAGAAGTCTACGAATTAGCCTTGAAAGGGAGCCTCCATGTTCAAGTGCAATATACCCTCTGAGGACAGCCGGAGAGGGATTTTGCCCTGCTTGGGACCTTCGCAGAGGCAACTGCTTGGCCATTCTTAGAAACAGGATGCTGGGCATGTTTTTGTTAATCATCCTTTGAGCAAATGATTTGAAAAATGAGAGAACGCAAATGAAGTCAAACTAGAAGTGGATGGAAAGAGGCGATTGAGGGATCTGTTCAATTTAGACAGTTTTAATTTAAAAGAAAATTAAATTCCATGAGGAGCTTTGCCAACCTAATCTTGAGAAACAATTACACCCCTAATTCCACCAGCCAGAATCCGCAGTGCCAAACAGTGGGAAATGCCATTCCTAACCTTGCAGCCTGGAGGACAAACATGGAGGGCAGGCTGCCCTGGCTAAGCCTCACCAGACACATGCACTGACCAGTGAGCCCCACTGAACTCGGAGGGACTGACTTCTGAGTAAGGACAGGATGGCAACGAATGTTAACCAATTGATTTGTGCTTTTATGATGGACTGCAGCCCACCTCATCAGGAGCTGCAAACTAGGAATAAGGAACTGGGAAGTGGGAACCAACCAACCCAGTTCTGGGCTGAATAAAGAACTGGGAAGCAGGAACTACCCCGGTTCTATGAAAGAAAGACAACATCACAATCTCCACTCTCCCCCCCCCCCCCTCTACAACCTTGAAACCAAATGGTGGTTGGATTCCTCTGTTTGTGTACATATTAAAAGTAAACCAAACCTGGAAACCATTTCTGGAGCCGTGGACAAACAGCATCCCACCCCCACCCATACCCCATTCAACGCACACATTTGACCTGCTGTGTAAACTATACTGGAGGTGGGGGTGAGAGAGAGATGCAACCATATTTTTACGGTAGTTAGATTTTTGACATACCGGTAACTTGTAGTGTTTTCATTTCTATATTTTTTTAAAATAATAATAATAATAAAAAAGAACATGTCTGCCTTTACACTACCAGTAACTTGTAGTGTTTTCATTTCTATATTTTTTAAAAAATAATACTAATAATAAAACAGAACGTGTCTGCCTTTAATCTCCCTCGCCGATGTTTGCCAGGTCGGACTAGATGCGCTCGTGGGTACCCCTCGCCCAGCCTCTTTGTCCCTAATTTTAGGGGAGGGGGGGAGCTCCCTGCCCCCCACGTGCACGTGGGAAATGAGCCTGGCTGGGGGGAGGAGGCGTGGCCCGGATTTTCCTCGCTCCAGGCTTGCCCCGCGAAGCTTGAATCTCCCGTCGAGGCCGCCATTCACTGCCGCCGCGTCCATAATAGGCGATTCGCTTTGGTGCTGCAGACAAAACCCCCAGATGTTGCCAGGCGCAGCTCGGTGGTGGGAGCCAGGCTGGGGGGGGGATGAGGAATGCCAATGAACATTCAGGGCCCCCACCCCACACACCCACTACCCGAGAGGGCGTCCTTCTCTTGGCGAAGTCAGGTGGAAGCCAGTTTTGCTGGAGTATGGATGGAGACCGTCGGATTGCCCAGAGGTGGGGGACAGCCAGGCCAAGACAGACCCCCCCTTCCAGCAATTTGTCTCCTTAACCACCCTCCTGCAGTTCCTTAAAGACACCATCTGCTAATCACACCGACTTTGCCAACAATCAGATCTCTAGGAAAGAAGGGCTCCAAAGACGGATTGTGCTCAGTTCCTCATTCAGCACACAGGAATGGGCTGGTTCCTGGTTCCCAGATCTTTATTCAACATATATGCACCTGCTGAAATGGGCTCTAGAGTCTCACCGTTTCCCACCTGGAACAATGACTCATGCAGAGACACAGAGCCTGCACTCCTCTTGCTTGGGCCCACTCTCCAGCTAATTTTGGGAGGGTGCCAGAGCAAATTGGAGACCCCAGTTTTGAAAAAATGTGCCTCGGTTTGGAAAACCGGGAAGGAGTAGATGAAGATGGAGCACAGATTAAATCCTCCCTGCCATTAAAAAGTCTCGGCATTTGTCAGGAAGTGTAGCATAGTGACAGCAAACTAGAAAGTCCTGGGTTCAAATTATACAGCCATTGAAAAGGAGGAATTAATCCCAGTTGGAACTGGGTGTCTGGAAGGTGCCAGGCAGACTGATGGAGAGATGGGGTCTCAGAGAGATGGGGCCATAAGAAGACACGGACACCCCACCCCAATGTACAGTCATGGTACAGTACCTTTTAGGGCTGTTATCCAAGGCTATTCAGGCACAATCCTCTCTTGTGGATTTGGGGGAGGGGGGAGCTAAATATGTGTTCTGCATGTCCAGATGGTCTTAAAGATTCATGGGGTGGGATCCCATTTCCCTGGTCTGGAGCAGACTGGGGGTGGTGGGGTACTTTGAGAAGGATTAAGCAAGCTGCTGCCCCCCCCCCGTCAGGATTTGCCAGTTTGCCCTCTCTGTGCCTAAGAAGGGGGGGGGTTAGGTTAGATGAGGCTGTTGCTTCTCCCCCAGCACACACATATAGGGGGGTCGTCTCTCCCCCCCCCCATAGGCTGTCTGCCCCTTTCATTGGGGATATTGATGTGCTCCCAGGAAGGATGGCATCTTGCAGCGTGGAAAATTGTGTCCCGCCCCCCAGGCTTTCAGTGCTGTGAGCTGGGACCCCCCCCCTATAGCCAGGCTGGTGTGTGGGGTGGGGGGGGAGGTCTGAGTCCTTCTACCTACTTGGGCCTCCTCTTGGTTGGAGGGTCTCAGCTGAAGCGTACGACAGTGGGGGAAAGGCAGTTGATGCATTGTATGCTGGGCTCTGAACCAGAAAGTATTAGTGGGGTGAGATGGGGGGGCTGTGCCAGATATCTCTCCCCCACCCAATTTGCTGAATCCCTGGGAAGACTGAGTGCTGCCACAGAATGCCTCTTGCCATGCTCCCTGCCCCAACTGTGGGGGATATCAGGGGATGTCCCCCCAGAACTATTTTCCATGTCACCCATGTTTTGTTTGAATTGGTATATTTAGTGACACTTCCCCTCCCCCTCCCGATGAGTTCAGAATTCAAACCCCAACATTCTCTATTTGGAAATGTTACGTTGGGGAATTCATTCAAGGTCCTACTTCTGCAGAAACCAAACACACTTACAGCCCAATCCTAACCAACGTTGTTCCAGGGCAGATATGCAGCTGTGCCAATGGGGGGTGCACACTGCATCCTGCGGGGGGGGGGGCAGTCATGGAGGCCTCCTCAAGGTAAGGGAACGTTTGTTCCTTTACCTTGGGACTGCATTGTGGTTGCATCAGTGCTGGGAAGTTGGTTAGGATTGCGCTGTTAGATAGTCAGGGGGGGGATACTATCCATCTTTCCAGCACCGATGCAACCACAATGCAAGCCCTCCGTGGCTCCCCCCCCCTGCAGGATGCAGCACATGCCCCGTTGGCACAGCTGCATCAACGCTGGACATTTTGATAGGCTTGGGCGCTTAATTCCAGGTTTATTATTTAGTTTGAGGTTCTTTTAAAACTAACAAACAAAAACTATTGTAGATAATCACTTTAAAAATAACACTGGGTTGCAAATACCCTAAGATTCACAATGACCCGAAACCAAGGACCTCCGCATCCCTTTCTCAGGTATCACTGGCCCACATATCCTCACCAGTCAGGGCTTTTCAGGTCCTGCTTGTGAGTAGAGGGCTAGAGCACCTCCCTTATGGGGAAGGCTGATCATTGTAATGTTTGGAAAGAAAGATGATTTAAGTTTAAGGGGCATGGTGATGGAGGTGTCTCAAAGGATGCATGGTTTGAAAAGAGGGGACAGAGTGAAGCTTTTCTTTCCCCTCACAACGTGAGAAGCTGATGGGGGGAGATTTAGGATGGACAAAAAGGAAGCTCTGGTAATGGTATCATTCCTATGAAACTTGCGGTGGTGTCAGCCACTAGCTTTAGATGGCTTTAAAGCCAAGGGGAATTTAGACATACACATGGAAGACAAATCTATCAATGGCTATTAGTCATGATGGAGACATGCTCCCTCCAGGAAGGAACACAGCAGTTTATCTCTGAAAAGCAGTTTTTATTTTTTCACATTTTTATACCGCCCTTCCTCCAAGGAGCTGAGGGTGGTGTACATATTTCCTCCCCTCCTTTTGTCCTCACAACAACCCTGTGAGGTAGGTGGGGCTGAGAGATAGTGACTGGCCCGAAGCTTCGTGGCTGAGCGGGGATTTGAACCTGGATCTTCCAGGTCTAAGTCCGACTCCCAAACCACTACACCATCCTGGCAGCACCGGAGGGAGAGCAGGGAGTCGCCATCATCGCCTGGAATGGGGCAGCAGGTATGAGGGTATATTGCTCAAGAGCCAGATGTCTTTGTGAGCCAGATGTTGTGAAAGGAGGGGAGGAGGACGGGGGTGGGGGGGATGTTTGCTGGCCAGGACAGTCAGCAGGGCAAGGCTTATCCAGCCACAGTTGCAGGAGCAATTTGTCAGCCAGTGTTTCCTTGCCATAAAGTCCTCACTGCTTTCCCCCTAATTTAAAGCTCCTTCTCAAAAGGGGGCTGCCATTAGCAAGCCAATAAGCCTTGTTATGCTGATCTGTCCCCCTCAGGCCCAGAATGTGGAAGGCCAAGTAGCAGGACCCCGCAGATTAAGCAGAGCTAGTCTTGTATTAACTAGCCCAGCTCCCTCCCTGCTCCCTTTTGACATTCAATGGGCTGGGGGAGCAAGAGGAGAGCCCCCTCCCTTTCTCATGGAAACTATGGAAGGGTGTGGGAGTTTTGCCCTTAAAATCCAACCATCGCTTTGCACCAATTGCCCCTAGGACCTCGAGCTGATAAACTGCATAGCTGGCAGGGAGGCTGAAGCTACCCCTGGAGGTGTCCCCCCCCCAGCGTGATGAAATGTTGTCAATTTATGGAGGCCCTCTTAAAATGGGGGGGGGTTAGTCGCCTGCACTGAGCAGGGGGTTGGACTAGATGACCTTCAAGTTCCCTTCCAATGCTAACATTCTATGACTCTATTCACTCTAGGCTTGCTTTCAGTAGTCCCCTGAAGACTAATGTTAAGTCTTGGAGACTCCAGGCCAATCCTGGAGAGCTGGCAACCCTAATTCCTGGATTGCCATAGTGTTGCCAACTGATTCAAAAAACAAGCCCAGCCCACTCCTCTACCCTTTATGGCAGCTTGATATGCAAAAACCAGGCAATGAATTTTTCTCAACAGTTGTTTGGAGGGCTCCTTGTCAGTTTTCCGCGCTCCCCTCTCCCTCCCCGATCCCTGAATTGTGCTCCAATTTGCTTCCCTATTATTTTAATTACATGGATATTTCCTCCCCAGCAGGCTGTTTTTAATGAGTGACTTGCTGAAAAGCCTCCGGCATGTTTCCCAAACCCCTTGCCGGCTTGGCCTCTCTTGCACGCTGCATCTAGCCGGGTTTGAACAACTTGTGTGGTGTTGAGGGTCCTCTCAGCAGTGGAAAATTGACCGCAAAATGGGGCTAATTTGCAATGTTCTGCTTGGGCTGTGAGAAGAAGGTGATTCCTGGAGTTAAGCTCCGTCCAGCCATTCACGTACGGTCACGCTCGAGAGCGAGAGGCTGTACCGTATCAATGGGGCCTGTACTTCCATACACCCCCCAAAACACAGCCTCACACAGAGAACTGCCTTTCCCTTCCACTGGTTTGCTCCAGGACGGAGGTATCTCCCTTCATTTCTGCCCCCCTTTCACCCCAGCGCAGTCTCTTTACTAGTGGCTGTTTGCTGGTGGTGTTCTGCATCTTTTTAGATTGTGAGCCCTTTTGGGACAGGGAGCCATTTAATCATTTGATTTTTGTCTGTAAACCGCTTTGTGAACTTTTTGTTGAAAAGCGGTATATAAATAATAATAATAATAATAATAATAATAATAATAATAATAATAATAATAATAATAATAATAAATTTCTTCTTGTGGGCTTCCTGAGACTATTGTGGGACATCAGGATGCTGGACTAGATGGGACCTTGGGCCTGATCCAGTGGGCCTGTTGTTCTTATGACTTCTGGGAAGTCTGAACCAGCTATAAAGATTTGATTTGAGCTTGCTGCAGTAACTCACTGGCTTTTTGACTGACAACTCAATTAATAGATCGACCGCATTAAATACTTTACATTCGTATTTGGTCAAAGGATTTGGAATGTCATAGGTTTTTCAGAGTTATATTCCTTTCTTGAGCAGCGCGGTTCTGACTTGCAGTTTGCAAAATGCTTCAATACCGACACAGGGTGGTGGTGGGGACAAAACTGGGGGCCCAAGAAAGCTTCCAATCGGGGCAGGGGGCCTGGGAGGAGCAGTCACGCTTTGCAATTACCGGAATTGCAAAAGCTTCTTTTGAGCATCCGAGGGCGATGATGGAGAGAGTTTGCAAAAAGCCGGGATTCTTTCAGCCCAGGAAAACCAGAGTGAATGTCCTGGTAAACAATGAACACGCTTTTCTTGGAGATGCATCCTGGGGTGCGGAGGTTTTCAAGTACCCTTAGTCGAGGGCTTTCAGCAATCTGAAAAGGGGATGGGTGGGTGGTTTGGGGGGGCGTAAAGGCCCACTTGAGGTGCACAATGGAATAAAGAGTGAGTCAACACTAGACTGGTGTGTGTGTGCGTGCAAAGTGTGAGTTAAGAGTAGATTCAGAAAGGGCCGGTTGTCTGCACCTTTTGTGGCCAAGGCCAGCTGGATTTCATCTCTCAATATTTACCCTGTTAGATTGTCGACACGTCATTGGCACATTCAGTAAGGCGGCTTTGCACCCCGCTTGGGGTGTGTAACAGGCCCAAAGTCGAAAGAGGCCTCGAGGAGGCGGCGTCTGTCTCCGGCTGTACATTTTCAGTAGCCTTCTTCTCCTCCCACTAGTAGCTTCCTGGAGCTTTCAAGACGAGCGTTAAGAGCCTTTTCTGCACAGTTGGTGAATCCAGGATTTGGGGGGCAGGGTTGGGGTGACACTCCCAGGCTGTCCCGATTCCTTTTTGTATGTGTTCACCGAATGCAGTGCCAGGCTGATGCTAGGTTGCTGGGAGACTTGGGTCATCATGGCCCTGCCTGGATTTTAATAAATTCTCCGAACCCAAGGGCTGTTCACACATTAAACCGTACCCAGGTAACATGTGCATACAAAACTGATTTATTTTGAAATATTTTGATCCCGCCTTTCCCCCTTACAAGACAACGCAGCTAACAGCAGAAAGTAAAATCTAAAAAAAAACACATTAAAACAAAACACAGCAAAAATATAAACAGCTCTTCCTCTTCCTCTACTGTCTTCCCTAATTCCACCCCTCCCTTTTCTTTTCTTTTGGGGCTGTTCACAGGTTAAGAAGATGTACCTGGCCTGGCTACATCTGTTTACTCAGGCATGACCGTTCTTCAGCTGCAATCCTATGCACACTTTTGTGGGAGTAAGCTCTATTGAATCCAATGGGACTTACTTCTGAGTAGGAACATATAGGCTTGTGTTTGTCCTTACCTGCTTGCATTTATTCACACGTTCAGGAACTGCAGATCTGTCAGAATGAAGCCAGGGACAATAATTCTCCGGGAAAAGTGGACCGGGGCGCAGGTATTCTGTACCCAGTATTACACTGTTTCTGGGTACAGAATACCTGCGCCAGGGTTCACTCCCCCCCCCCCCCGAGGATGATTGTCCCTGGGTTCATTCTAACAGATCCGCAGTCCCTGAACGTGTGAGTAAATGCAGGCAGGTACAGATAATGTGTGAATAGCATAGAGCAGGGGTGGTCAACCTTCTACCATAGGGCCTCTGCGTTCTTAAGAGTTGTGTAGTAGATTGTAGAAGACAGACTCTTGGCAGCTGCAATTGCTGATGGTGCTGCTAAAGCAGCTGCACCTGCTGAAATGCCCTCACCTATACAACCATTAAAGGGCCAGGAGCATTCAGGTTGAAAGTTTGGCCACCCCCAGCATAGAGGGAGAAACCAATAAGGGCCAAAGGCCATCCCATTGCAAGCCAAAGGGACTTTTAAAAGCAGCCCACAAGCCCCCTCTAGCGGTCAAAGTGGAAATGACGGACATGGCTTTTGCCTGCAGCTGGACATAGGGCTGGAAAGGGGCTGTTTCAATTTAGTTGTATCTTCTGTCGTGCGCTTTTTCTATTCTTGGGAGTACAACATCTTGTGTTTCACCACTGAAAAACAGGGTGGGGTGGGGGGAGTCCAGAGGTCTCCTTGAGATCTTTCATTCCCTTACCCTGGGGCAAGTCTCTGCTGCCCCACGGGTCTCCTTGGATCTGTGCCAGCTGTTTTGCCGACGCAAGTCCAAGGAGAGTAAGGGAGAGGGAAGGGGACAGGGAATGGGGTTAGGATCTGGTGCACACTGTTAACCCTCTCCCGTTACTCCTCCTGTCCACCCACCCTGCCCAGAAACTGAAACTCCCCCATTCATTCCTCCTCCTCCCCAGTCCCCCTTCTGCTCACCCCCAGCTGCTCCCTGTCCCCGACGCTGACTTCACTGCCAGAAAGGTAGGCTTACCAGATCTCCAACCGGGACAGAGTGCTAGATCTTTAGGAGAAGGAATGTGGGCAAGTGCAGCTTGTTAAATCTTAGAGCACAATCCTAGGCTTCTTAAATATTAGAGCACAATCCCATAGAACACAATGGGGCTTGCTTCTGAATAGACATGCCTAGGATTGTGCTCTAAGGGTTTAACAAGCTACACCTGCCCACATTCCTTCTCCTAAAGGTCTAGCACTCTGTCCCGGTTGGAGATTTGGTAAGCCTATAGAAAGGTGGCCTCCAACACCACCACCTTTTGCGGTGGTGGATCCAAAATGGCCACCGCACGGCCATTTACGAGAGCAGAAGTGTGCTCCGCTGTCGCCAAGGGCAGCCTAATCCTAGTTAGGGTTGCGCTGTCACAGTAAGTCCCACTGTGTTCAGTGTACATGTTCCCACCACGTTTTGAGTGGCTCCGGTTCTTTGGCCTGACCCGGTTCTTATCCAAAATGGCAGCACTGTGTTGAGCTGAAAAGGTTCCCCTCCCTCTCTATCTGGCTCACAAATTTCACTCCTCCTGCCATCCAGCCTTTGCTTGCAAACCTCCAATTTGAGAACTGCACAAGGCAGTCTGTTGCAGTGCCGGACAGCTCTTGCAGCGAGGCAATCAGTCCTCTCTTGTGTCTAGCCGGGAGGTCTCATAAGCAGCCGCTATGGGAGTGACCCCAAAAGAGGGGGCCACGGTGGACCCCAGCTGTGAGGCACAGTGTCGCACAAAAGGGCGGCAACTGTGGTGGGCACTTTGCCAGGGGTAAGTTACTCCAACTGCAATGTTTCTTGCTTTCAGACTGATGCGAGTGAAATAAAACGTGAACAATTTTTAGCTTTGAAGAAATTTTATTAACCTAGTTCAGAGAACATGGTCGTCATTAAAAACAAAATAAGTTAAACAACTAACAATTTTGTTATGTTTTCTGTTGTGCACTTTTTTTTCTATGATGCAAGCACAACACTTTGTGCTTCACAATGTATATAATACAACTTATAATAATTTATTATAATAATATAATACAGCTCAATGTACATTTTCAATGTTTTGGTGGAAACATCACCCATCAGTTCTTGCACCAGTGTTTGCTGCTGGTGTTTGCTGCTGCTGCTGCTGCTGTTGCTGCCTCTTCAACGCAGATGTGAGGCGCCAAGCCCCTCTGCTTCACATTGTATATAATACAACTTATAATAATTTATTATAATAATATAATATAATATACAATATATTTTAAATGTTTTGGTGAAAACACCCATCAGTTCTTGCACCAGTGTTTGCTGCTGGTGTTTGCTGTTGCTGTTGCTGCTGCTGTTGCTGCCTGTTCAGCGCAGATGTGTGGCGCGAAGCTCCTCTGCTTCACATTGTATATAATACAACTTATTTTAGTATAATAATATAATATATATTTTAAATGTTTTGGTGAAAACACCCATCAGTTCTTGCACCAGTGATTACATCACCCATCAGTTCTTGCACCAGTGTTTGCTGCTGGTGTTTGCTGTTGCTGCTGCTGTTGCTGCCTGTTCAACGCAGATGTGAGGCGCCAAGCCCCTCTGCTTCACATTGTATATAATACAACTTATAATAATTTATTAAAATAATATATTTTTAAATGTTTTGGTGAAAACACCCATCAGTTCTTGCACCAGTGTTTACATCACCCATCAGTTTTTGCACCAGTGTTTGCTGCTGGTGTTTGCTGCTGGTGTTTGCTGCTGCTGCTGCTGCTGCTGCTGCTGCTGTTGCTGCCTCTTCAACGCAGATGTGTGGCGCCAAGCCCTTCTGTGGCAGCCAGCACCTCAGTTTCATTGGTGAAGGGATTGAGTCGGAGATGGAGTTGGTTCAGACGGTTTCGTCGTAGGAACAGTGTTGGTTGCGCTCTGCCAAAGGCTCCACCACCCACCCCTGTTGGTATGAGGGGGGCAGTGAAGGTCAGCCGCGAGTCAGGGAGCCAGAGAGCCAGGGCCTAGTCCTCCTCGTAGTCCTCACAAATAAGATGTTCTGGATTGGAAGAAGAAGAGAGGCTGCGGTTAATCCCTTTCTGCTGGCCTTTGGAAAGGGGGAGGGAGGGGGAGGGAGCCCATATTCTAACCATGGAGGGGCTGGGTTTGGCATTGGGGGGGGGGTTGTATTGTCTTAATCCAGGTTCCCAACTAGGCTTCCAGAAATGCCCCCCCCCTTCCTTGGAAAAGGACGTTACCTTCATTGGAGGACCACGAGGGGCTGTCCCGCGCCCAGACTGTCCAGATGTCCGGGGGGAGGATGTCTTTCACCGCTGCCAGCTGTAGAGGTAAAAAAAGCATTTTAGTGATTTCAACCTTCTTCATCCCGCTCCCCTTTCAGATGAGATTCAAACACAGTTCAGGATCCCAGAAAAGAATTCCAGAGATCCAAACTGGGTTCAGGATCCCAGAAAAGGAAACCCGCTTCGTTGAGAAGCTGGGGGGACACGGATGCACCAGCCTCCCCCCACTCTCTGGGGATCCTGCCGCTTCCACCCTCCTTAAAGGACTCCAGTGAGCCCAGCTGGAAATGTCTCCCAGAACTGTGCTGCTTGGCAGCCCCAGCTGGAGCCACTGACAGTCCTCCAAGCTCCTCCTCAGCCCAGGAACCCTACGACGGGGACAAGATCCAAACCTCTGCAGCAGAAGGGATACTTACGTTTACATGGGGCAGGGTGGAGGCCTGCTGGCACAGGCTGGACATGGACCTATGGGCCCTGGCTCTCTCCTCAGAGTCCTCTGAGTTTAGGCTCCCTGACAGATCCTGTGGGACACAACAACAGCTCTGCGTCACTACACTGGACCTCAGACCCCGGCCCCCACCTGGGTCACAGGTGTTCCCCCAGCCAGAAGAAGGCCAGGACCCTTGGAAGTGTCCCCAAGAGCAGGTGGGCCCCTCTCCCACCAGCTACTGTTTCCATAGACCTCCGCGCCTAAGAGACACTCACGTTCAAAAGCTGGACCAGCTGCATCGTTGTGGGGACCTCCGCCAGCTCTTTCCAAAATTTGTCCCCACAACTGCTTGCTGAATCCGAGCTGGCTGACTCCTGGCAACGAGAGAAGAGGAGAGTGAGAGTGAGAGGAGGGACCCCTTTGAGTCATGAGGGAGCCGACCTGCTCCCAGACCAGGCTATGATCCTCAAGCCGGACCAGCAGCCCTGCCAGGCCCGGACGGCTCCCCACCCCCACCACTTGCCACCAAATCAAGAGAAGCAAAGTTCACCTTCACTGCGTTGGGTGGTGGAGCCGTTGGCGGAGCGCAACCAACACGGTTCCTGTTCCGAAACCGTCTCCATCTCCGACTCAATCCCTGCACCAAGGAAACTAACGTTGGTGCCACAGAAGGGCTTGGCGGCACACATCTACGCTGGTATTTGTAGCAGCAGCAGCAGCAGCATCGGACTCTGAAAGAGAGGGGAGAGAAAGTGAGAAACAGGCTCTGGGGGCAGAGAGAGAGAGAGAGACATCCGTCCCCAATCCTCATACCCAAGCTTGAGCATCATCTTGCTTGAGCATCACCTTCCCAGGACCCAGGGATAAAACCCTCAAAAGGAGTCGCGGGGGAATCAGACTTACACAGTCACTGTTTGCACGGTCCGCACAGTCCGCACGGTGCACATGCTCTCGAATTCTTCTTGCCCACTCATTTTTTCTTTTTAAAAACCCACACAAAACTTTCACTCTCTCACACACTCCAAGCTTCCAACCGTCACATTCAGCTGGTCAGTGTGCAGACAGGTGATGTCACAAGGGGTGGGCGTGGCTTCAGCCTCCCTCCTCAACAGTCACCCTCACCTGGACAACGAAGCTTCTTCAGAGTTTTGGGGCAGCTCTTGTTCCATCCAGGCTCCTTCTCTCCATGCTCCTCATGTGTCTGTTCCTCTATTAAACAGAAAGGCCTTTGCTTCATCTCCCCCATTTTCTAGTGCGTCTCCATCATAAATCATACGTGACCCACTCATGCCTCCATAGGAGAAAAAGCATCATTGTGGGCAAACTGGCACCCCGGTTTTGCATGGTGTCCCCAGTCGACGTATCTTGGCTTGGACAAAAGATTGTTCCCATGCAGAAACCCTTCATGTCCGTCCCCCCCCCCCCCCTAGACAGATTCACCACCAACACCAGGCCAACAGCCCAGCAGCTAATCATGCTGACCGCAGTTGATTTCCTCCTCCCACTCACAAACAATCCCCCTCTGCCCATGGATGATTAGCAGCCATTTAAAAGCCCACTCATCAACTTCCATTCCTGACTCAGGTGTGCCGCCCCAAAATAGACCAAGTGAGAAAACAGGTGAGCTGCCAATTTAGTATACCCAGATAGAGGCGGCTGTCAGTGAGATTCACAGGTCTACATTTTCTGAGAACCAGCACTTGGGAGAGTTAAAAACAGTTCTGGACTTTTCAGAACTGTTGCTGAAAGACCAAGCATGTGCTCAGGTAGACTGCTCCTGCACAGGACAGTTGCGCAAAGAAATCTGGCAGCTTCAGACATGCAATTTTCTCCTCACCACTTTTATGATTGAGTGCAAAGAAAACTTTATATTATAATGTCATCTGACATTAATACTTGCCATTATATTCAGGACCGGTCCATCCATGAGACCAACTGAGGTGGTCGTCTCAGGCAGCAGGTTGGTGCAGGAGGGGTGCCCAAGTAGAGCTGTAAATTCAAACACAGCTGTGAAGGACTTTTCCTCCATAAATCTTTGATTGATCAAACTCAATGTTGTGATTGTGGTTTATCGCATGTTCAGCTAACGCTGATTTCTCTTTTTACCCCCACTACAAAAATAGGAAGTCTGTTAAGAAATCCAAAAGACCCGTTGCACCCTTGGACATATTCTGGGGTTTATAAATTACCGTGTTCGTGTGGGAAATGTTATATAGGTACAACAAAGAGAAGTTTTAAGACCAGACTTAAAGAACATGAGAGATATTGCAGGCTGGGCCAAAAAGAGAAATCAGCATTAGCTGAACATGCGATAAACCACAATCACAACATTGAGTTTGATCAATCTAGATTAATAGTCAAAACAGATCAATATTTACCCAGACTTCATAGAGAGTCAATAGAAATTTATAAACACACAAATTCAGTTAATAAAAAGGAAGAATCATTAAGTCAGTGATAGTTGGTTACCGGTGTTAAAAAAGCTCCAAATAACAAATAATAGGAGGTAGTAATTCAGACAACGGGTTATTTTACAGCACATTTTTATGTTTCAATTCCTGGGTTTAATGCTTTTTCCAGTATTAGTGGTGGTTTCCTGGTTGCTGCTGCTGCTGTTCTCTTAATTACCGTATTGTCCCGAGTATAAGACGTACCTGATTATAAGATGCACCCTTAAAGTTTGGTGCTATTAAATTTTTTTTTATTAAATCACTGGCATTAAATTGCAACAGCCTGATTATAAGACGCACCCCTAGTTTAAAAACTTAAATTAGGAGAAAAAAGTGAGTCTTAGACCAATACGGTATTTTTAATATTTTTAATCTTTTAATATTTCTTATTTTAATGCCTGTTTTCCTCTCCATTTGACGGCTCTCTATTTGCATTTTTGTTAAGTTGAATTTTGCTGTCTTTTTGCTGTGCTCTTAGGTGTCTGTGTTTTATTTAGAAGTGGGTCTTTAAATTGTACTTGTATCTATAGTATTGTTTCTTTTGTTATGTTTGTTCTTGAGTGGCTTCAGCTGGTGTCCGCTTTCTCCCACCAGCAGTTACAATCAGCTGCTGCTAATTGTTTGTTTTGTCAGATACGGTAGTGCCCACTTCCGGTTTTCTTTTGCATCAGCCTTTTAAGCTGTCTCATGAGCACTATAGGGGATTTCTGATGATGCCACGAGTGTTACGTGCGCGAAACGTCAAAGTATGTTTTACCATCTGTTGAAATGTATTACTTGTTGTAATAAATTTATTTATAACGACGGAGTTTCCCGGCAACATGCGGATTTTTAATTCGAGGACATTTCAGATAGTTCCAATAATGACAAATATATAAAAGGTCAGGTCCTGTTTTGATACTTGTGTTACCCTGATGGACGATAAACATAGCTTAGGTAAACCCTTGACAATTAAGACCAGTCGTGTCTGACTCTAGGGAGCGGTGCTCATTTCCGTTTCAAAGCCGAAGAGCCAGCACTGTCCGAAGACGTTTCCATGGTCATGTGGCCGGCATGACTCAACACCGAGGCGCATGGAACGCTGTTACCGTCCCGCTGACGCGGTACCTATTAATCTACTTGCAATTTCTTGCTTTCGAACTGCTAGGTTGGCAGGAGCCGTCGCGCGGAATCGAACTGCCGACCTTTCGATCGATAGTTCATGGTTTAACCCACTGCACCACATAGCTTAACATAGCTTACCTCTCAACAAGTCCCACAATCTGGCTGTATATGAAGCCTGTGAGCAGACTTTTGATATTTTTAATTTAAGGAGATTTTCAACAGTGGCAATGCCTTCTTCCCCTACTTGCTGGCACAGGGTAGTGACTAAGAGCCTGAGCTATGAACCAGGACGTCTCCAGTTCTGCTGTCACCTCTGTCATGAATTCTCACTGGTGGACAACCTTGGTGAGCCACAGCCTCACCCTGCTCAGCATCAGTCTTCCCCATCTGCAAAATGGGGATAAGACATAAAAGTTGTTGTAAATGTTACATCCAGGCAACGCATGCATGCAGCGTTTTGCACGCTCAAGAAAGAGAGCTATGCAACCTGTCCACTGGGGGCAGCTCCCGTGTCCAAACTCGGGGGGGGGGGAGGTTGAAAATGCTTTTACAAAGTCTGAGTCTTCTTAGTCTACGGTTAACGCGGCTGTCTTGAGATATCGCGGGATAAAGCCAAATCTCGCGGGGTTGTCAGGCGGGCGCCTGTCATCTTTGTCTCGCGAGACGAGCTGACACTTGCGGCGCGCGGCCCTCTCTCGCGAGAGCTGGGCCGTCGGCCGCCCGCCCGTCATGGCCGGCCGAGGCAAGGCTCGCACGAGCCTGACGGCCTTCGTGCTGGGCGGCTCGGTGGCGGCCGTGCCGCTGCTGCTCTCGGCGCCGTCGCCGGCACTCCTGCTGGGGCCCGGCTTCCAGGGCCGCGCCGCTCTGGCGCTCCACGTGGCCGGAGTCAACGCCGCACTGCTGCTGGCTTGGGGGCGAGGGCCGGGGGGCATGTACCAGGTAAGGTGGGCGTGGCCTCGTGCCGTCAGTCACCCGCGGGGCGTGTCCGGGAAAGTCGGGCGCTTTGTTGCCTGTTCTACTGCAGTCCGTTTGGGGCAGAGACCTGCTCAGACTCACGACTCTCAGGCATGTGCCTGCTGCGCTGTGGCGATTGAAATTAATATACAGTATAATACTATGTAGCTATTAATTATAATATATGATCCTTAATTATAATATAGTATAATATAATACACTATCAATATTTGATTTGATCTTTGAGGAGAGTGGTGTATACATCTTTTAAATAAATAATTTATATGTTAATATAGCATAGAATACAGTAGTTATAATACATAATAGTGTGAGCTAGTTTTTGTTGAAAAGCAGTATACCCACCCTTCCACCCTCCCTGCAGAGATCACCAGGGGGCTTGCCACAAGTTATTTGTTGTTTTAGCAATCTTGTACAATTATTTCATGCAGTGATGTTAGCTGTTTGATTTTTAAATGACAGTGCTGCTGAATAGTAAGACGGTATTTGGATAGATATAAAAAGTACATATCTAAAATGTGTACTTTTTACGTATTGAAAATATAGAAAGACGTTTTATAAATCTGATGTATGGAGATACAGATACTGTATTGTAATATAGATATTATAAAGATATGTAGAATATGGAAAAATATAGAGATAAACTAATGGCGAGGGGTGTGCCAGGTGATGGGTGGGGCTTTGTGAAGGTGTGGTCTGTCCCAGGCTTGGCCCCTTCCCCTCCCTACGTGTGTGGTGGTGGTGGAGGAATGTGCCTGGTAAAGGGCTGGGGGAGGGCGTTCATCACAGATCGCGTCCTCTTATTGGTCGGGTGCCACAGTACAAGAGGCTGGGAATTGCTGGGCATGAGGAAGGGAAAGGACCATCACAATGTAAGAGCCCTTGTTTGGGTTTGGCATGCAGAAAGGCCCTTCGTGCAGACCCTAGCAGCATCTCCAGGAAGAGCAGGAAAAGAGCCCTCTCTTGGCCTGAAACCCTGGAGAGCTGCTGCCAGTCAGAGTAGACAGTACTGACTTAGATTGGCCAAGCGCTGGACTTGGTATAAGGCAGTTTCTACGAACCTGTGAAGAGGCTGTTCCGGGCCCCTTCCTCCATGTGTAACCTTGTGGCCCGTACGGGTGGGGATAGATAGAGCGTGCCAGGACTCCACCTGTTGTCTCTTTCTGAAGCCATGGCTTTCCCCTAAATTCTTTATGGGGGTGCCTCTAAGCAGGTGCAGAGTGCATTTATCTCCCCATTACGCTGGCGAGAGCCTTCCTGGGGCACCGTAACGACTTTGACAGATTTGTTTGGGACATAAGTGTTGAGCTCCCTTTGAGGCGTGATAACTTTTGTTATAATAACATAACATGTGGCTGTGTAAAATAACATAACTGTGGCATCCGACCATCAGATGGATCCTTGCCTTTTGCCTGAGGGAAGACCTGAAGGGTTGGCATTTGGGGGTCGGGCATTGTGGGAGGGTCCGATTCCCTTCTGTAACCTGTTAAAGAAGAGAGAGGAACGGAGAGAGGTGGCTTCCAATCGCAGCCCCCGGATTTGGCTTCCGGTTCTGCTGATGCCTGGACTACCTCGGGAGGCCTTTGGATGCTGTGTTTTGGCAGATAGACAAGGTCCTGACAGGGTCCACCTTTGCCTTTCAGATCGCCATCCGTGCCTGCTTTTTGGGTTTCGCCTTTGGGTGTGGCTTGTTGCTCAGCTTCGGACAGTCTACGTGGAGACACTTCGGCTGGTAAGAGAGAGCAGGGCTTCCTGACATGGGTTGCAAAAAACAATAAAACGCGTGGAGAGAGAGTCTTGGCGGACTGCCTGGAATCTGCGTGTGGCTCACCGGCCCATCCATGCGGCCAACTGGAGCGGTCGCCTCAGGTAGCAGATTGGTGAGGGGGGCCTATCTCTGTCTGCCTACTTGTCTCCACTGCTCCACCTTCTCCCTCCACTCCCTGGATTGGAAAAGGAAGAGGGGGAGGATGGACAGGAAATGTGGAGAGGAGGTGAGTGTTGAGCGATGACATTGGAGAGTGGGTGGAGCAGAGGCTGGCACAGCATCTGGTAAGGGGAGCAGTATTTGGCGCTCCGCCTCGGGCACCAGGAGGTCTTGGGCTAGCCCTGATTCATCCTGATCATCTTGGAATGGGCCATGTCTAGCCTAAGGTCCCCATTTGGCTTGGCTGCATTTCCTCTGCAAGCTTAAACTTGCCTAGGTGCCAGGCTGCATGGCTAAACTTGCCCCCCTTCTTCACGGCAACCTGTTTACAGATGTTTCAGGCTTGAGTGGAGGCAGTTTTATGCTGTTGCACTCTGCAGTGTGCAGAAGCGAAATGTCTGTTTCAAAATACTGACATCATAGCACATTCCCCAATGTGGAGGAGGTTGTCCCCTCCCCTGCTCAGAAATAACTCTTGCTGTATTCGGTGGGATTGACCTTCCTAGTAAGTAAGTGTGCTTAGAATTGAGGTTTTAGCCCTGCCTCTTCCCAGACCTGTGGTCCCCAGCCATGGGGTGAAACGTTCTGGGCCAGGGCTCCCTTAGCTGTCTTTCCCTTCAGCTCAGTCGTGGGCTGAGCTGCTTGGGGGGCCGGTTGATGCATGGGGGTTTATAATATGTTCATTTAAACAGCAAAGGCTTCCATTGTAATTCTGTTCAGTGGTTGAATCTCCAGCTGCCATTAAGGCCGAGCAAAATTAAGTCGCCGGTTGTTGCTCTGGGATCTTTTTATTTTTTGAGCCCAGCTGGACTGTCCCCGGTGTGGTCTCTCCACAGGTACATGTGCTCCCTCTCTCTCTTCCACTACTCGGAGTACTTGGTGACGGCCATTCACAACCCCAGAAGCTTGTCCTTGGACTCCTTCCTGCTCAACCACAGCTTCGAATACAACCTGGCAGCTGTCTCCTCTTGGGTGGAATTCACCGTGGAGAAACTCGTCTGCCCAGGTCAGTCGCCGCCAGCGAAGATTCGGGAAATAGTTTGTGGAACTCATTGCCACAAGATGTGGTAATGGCTACCGGCTTTAAAGGGGGATCCAATAGCTTCACAGAAGAAGACGGGTCTCTCAATGCCCACTAGTGGCGATGGCCATGCGCTGCCTCCAGAGTCGGTGGTACCTCTGAATATCAGTTGCAGGGGAGCAGTCGTGGCCTCCTCTCCTCCTTGTGGGGTTCTGAGAGACAGCTGATGTGGGGGAAAGTGGACTGAGTGGACCTTGGTCTAATCCAGCAGGGCTTTTCTTCGGGTCTTATGAAATGTTTCTGTCTCCCTGCTTGGGGGAAGCTCAGAATGCATAAAATGAGACGTGCCTGAAAACGATGGCTGTCTCTCCCTGGCTGATCAAAGGTGATGTTGGAAAAAGGTCCTCTCAACAGCCCTGCAAGGCAGGTCAGAATTCTCACATTGCAGATGGGGGTGGGGCCCACTTGGGGCACCTACTTGGGGCCCAAGTCCCACTAAGCTCCAGTGGGACATGCTTCTTGGGAAACGTGCGCACTTGGCATTGGGTCGAGGTGAGGCTGGTTCCTCCCTGCTCCTGAATCGTACTGCAGCACTGGACGCTACGCTCCCAGCACACCGGCCCTGGTGTCTCACTGGTCCCCAGTCACTCCTGTTTTCTGGAACGTGCCCAACCGAGGCTGTTAAAATGGAATCTGTGTGGGAGGCTTGCAACGACCGGCTGACTCACCGTGGCCACCAAGAGCTTCAGGGAACCGAACCTGCATTTCTCGGCTCTTTGGCGTGTTCTCTGCCAAAACAATGGCTGGCCTTAGCTGGATGCCGCAGCCTTCCCTTCTTCTTTGAAACATGAGCATTCTCTCTCCTGACTGGTAGCTCTGCATCTAAAACCCGGCGGTGCTTGTTGGTGTAACCCTGTTCGTGTTTGTTTCCTTTTTTTTTTTTTTTTGTAGGGATGAAGCAGGTCACTTGGCTGAGCTCAGCCGGGCTGCTGATGGTGATTTTTGGGGACTGCTTAAGGAAAGCCGCCATGCTCACAGCCGGCTCCAACTTCAACCATATTGTTCAGAACGAGAAATCCGAGTCGCACATCCTGGTGACCCGAGGCGTGTACGGATGGTTCCGTCACCCTGCGTACGTGGGGTGGTTTTACTGGAGTATCGGAACCCAGGTATTGTGTAACCACCACTCCACCATGTGGGATTGATTTGTGGCACTTTGTGTGAGGGTGGCTGCGAGCTGTGATGCCTTCACAAAGGGATGAGACCAGTCCAGGGAGGAGTCTGTCGATGCCTATAGTTGTAATGGCTTCGGAAGCAGCACCCTGCAGATACTGATTGCTGAGGAGCAGCGGCAGGGGAGGGCTGTTGACTTCCTGCCCAGTTCGTGAGCTTCCCTTGGGGGCATCTGGTTGGCCACAGCATGATCAGGATGCCCGACTAGATGGACCCACGCCGGTCTGGCCCCCAGCGCTTTCCTGAGGTCCGTTAGCATGCAGTAGCTTAGAACGTAACCCATGCAAACAACCAGTTCTGAGAATTTGTTTGCTTTCCTTCCCCGAGTGTCCTAGGCTTGTTTGTGAAAGGCCTAATGTTGCAGTAGGCGCAGCCCGAATTAAGAAACCACACCCCAGACCGTACCCCTCTGGTGTGTCCATAATTCGGCTCCTCTGGCCACAACAGACTTGGGACCAAACCACTTCCAAAGATCAGTGGGGATTGCAACGCAGAGACTCCTTTTGCCTGGGAAGCTTCAGCCTGGGAGGTGGGGTTCTCAGCACGGAGGGATATGGGGTGGAGCCCTCTGGTGTGCAGTGGAAAGCTGGCAGAAAGGACTCTGCCCCCCCCCCCTCTTAATGTCCACTCTTGGTACTTAAAGCACCAACACCATTCAAGTACACACTCAGAAGTTCTTGGCCCTGCATTTTCCTTTTTCACACACTCGCAGCAGGCGGCAGTGTATCCTCTCTTCCTGCCAGTGCAACCAAAGTGGCTAAGACATTCAAACGGTAGCCTGGGCCCTAATAGATGCAAAGCGTTTCCCTTCCCTTTGTAAGCAAATTCCAGTACTGTTTGTCATACAGTATGACGTCACCGCCCTGCTCCGTAGCATTTGCAGATGGGTTTTCATAGCATAATAGAGCTGGAAGCCAAGACTTCCTGACCCTTCTTCACCTGGCACCGTACCGGCTACTGCCTCCACCCCCCCCTGGTTTGAAAACCAAGAGGGAAGGGCCAGCCCCTGGCCAAGGGAAGCTTGTGCTTCTGCCCTCTTCTCCCCTCCCTCCCCCCCCCCCCCCGCTCCGAATAAACAGCCTCTGTTTTGGTTCTTGCCTCAGGTCTTGCTCTGCAATCCCATCTGCATTGTGGGCTACACGCTGGTGTCCTGGCGCTTTTTCCGAGATCGGATCGAAGAGGAGGAGATGACACTGATCCATTTCTTCGGGGAAGAATACCTGGCGTATAAGAGGCGGGTGCCCACGGGCCTGCCGTTCATCAGGGGGCTGAAGGTGGAGCCGTGAGACCCTGGCGCTGGCTTGAGTGGGACAAGGCGTGGGGGGAGCGCCCCGGCTCCAGGCGCCACCGGCACTGTGCTGCACGGACAAGTAGCCTCGCTGGTTCGCCAGCGGTCGCTCTTGATACACTTAGTGGTGATTTTTGTCTGGAAGTCTTAAGGGCTAGGCAGAAGCTCAGGATCGTAGTCCACCATAGTCAAAAATAGAAGCCCTCCTTTGCTGGAAGCTGGAGAGGCAGGGGGGTTCTTCTGGCTCTCTAAAGCCTGCGCTGAACTCTCAAACAAATCATGGCTGATTTTGGGGGGGGGGGGAGTCATTCTGATGGACTGAAACCACAGCAGGTTCTTTGTGTAACCACCGTTTCCGTGGAAGGGGCCTGGCTGAAAGCTCGCCTCCAGTGCCACTCGTTTTCAAGCCCCTGTTTGAGTTTCCGTTTCGTAAAAGGCTAGAGCAGCCCTGCTTCGACCTCGGAGGCGGATGGGGTGATCCGTTTGGCGCCAAGCACTCTCTCCCTGGTTGGGCTGCAGATGGGCTTTCAGCCTGGAGGTCCTGGTTTCTCCCTTGGATGCATGACCTCCCCCCCCCCCCTTCTTGGAAGGTGCTCGCCAAAGGGACCAGCAGACATGGGCAGAGAAAAAAATCCCTTTTTCTCAAGGGGCTTTCTCAGAAAATGTGTTCTTTTTGCTGAGTGGCAGTCAGCTGGGCATGTGGCACACCTTGCCAATGAACGGAAAGATGCGTCTTTGTGTTTTAGTGTCGTTCGTTGCCACCTTGTCATAACACATACACACACACACACACACACACACACACACACACCCTTTGTTTCTCCTTTGGCAATGATGCCGCAGCAGAGAACACCACTGCCTGGGGAGGGGGGGGAGGGAAGCAGCTTCTGTTGTTCCCTTTCAGATTTGATTCACGGTGTACAATTTCCTGTTCGTGTTTATATACCAAAGAGCAGTTTTATGTCTTGTTGCTAGTCTTCTCTTAGGGTTGGGGTGTGGGGATTAGGGGATTTGTGTACTCTAGTCGAATGCTGGCAGAAGCTGCTTTTTTGTAAAGGTGTACCCGTTTGGGGAGTGGGTGGCAAATGCGCTTGGTACAGCTCTGTGTGGGTCGTGAGGTTGATGATGAAGGTCGTTGGACTCCTTGCTCTTGAATGCTTAACAGCACAAAGTCCTGGAGAAGGCATTCAAATGGAGGAAGGAGGAAAACCTCCAGTGGATTGAAGTTTTTTATTTTTGATTTTTTATTCTGCAAAAATTGCTTGATGTGTCCGTTGTTTTCTCCCCCACTGAATTCCTCAGCCCTGTGCCCTTGACAGGGCTTCTGAGAAGAATATTATCAGAGGGTACAAAGTTTCTTTTGGGCCCCTTCTCAAAGGGGGAGGGGACAAATAGAGTAGGGGGCAGCAATGGCCGGAAATGTCTCTGGAGCCCAGGCCTACCAAGGCTTCCCAATGTGGCACCCAGGTCTACCCGCTTGGTAGACCTGGCCTCCCGGTTGACCCGGACTCTTTCACTTTCCATGAGGCCAGCTGAGATCTCAGGAAATTTCTGGGCCCCCTCCTTTGGCTCCTGGGCCCCCTTTTTGACCCTGGGCCTGGGTACAATTTACCCCCTTTACCCCCCTCTCATGGGCCCTGGCCCTTGAATGTCAACTCTCGCGCTTCTGGGGGCTGCATACAGGTGAGACTGGCTGCACTTTTTTTAAAAAAACAACCACGAATTCCACATCCAGAATATCTGACTTTTGTCATCCGTTTAGGAGGGTGTTCACCCTTGCTTTCACTTTGCACAATTCTGCCATTTCCCCCCTTTTGTTTTGCACACGTTGCAGAAGCCTTGTGTGTGTGTTTGTTCACCAGCAGGGCCCCCCACTGGATTCAGCCAGTATCCTACCCCTGAGCAAGAGCCCCGGATCCTGGAATGGCTGCCCCAAGGCAGAAATGAGGCAGAAATGAAAGATTGGCGCTCTTTTGCTAGGCCAACCAATGGGAAGGGGGCTTTCGCTCAGTGGTGGAGCTGTCTGCTCTACATGTGGAAGATCCGGGTTCAGGCTCTGGCAGCACCTCTAGGTAGGGCTGGACGAGGCCCCTCACCCCCTTTCTCTCATTGGGGGCAGATGAAGCACTGAAGAGTGCCTGAACTTTCTCAGTTGGTGCTCTCGACTCCAGGCCTGTGTGGGGCAGCGGTGCTTTGAGTCGGGGCTTGTCGGCTTGTCTCTGTATTTGGTGTTGGGGATTGGGGGGGGGGGAGAAGCTGGTCCCATTGAAGACCGCGGAGGATTTTGCTTGAGGTGGGTTTGCGCATTCTGGTCTTGCCTCTGCTGTGCGCCTTCCTTTCCGCACGGATTCTCACCGCTTTGTTGCCCCAGAACAGTGACTTTGTCCTCGTTCCTGTACTGGGCACCATCCTGGTCTTCCTGGCAGGACCTCGTTCCAGGGCAAGGCCTTGGCCCCGATCCTCTCTGCCCCCTTGCTTTGTGCAGCAGGCTATTGGCCGGGGCTATGCAGGCCTGTCTCTTGTTCTGGGCAATTTCTTGGCAGGTCTGGGTTTGTTTTGCATTTGGAGCTTCTTACATGCGATGCCGAGGCTTGCCCAAAAGAAAGGGAGCTTGAGCTTTGTGAGATTTCCTTGCCTCTGGTCTCTCTAGCCAAAAGGCCTTGATAAATTGTGGGCACGTTGCAACGTCAATACAAAAGAAAGCCTGCAGTCTCTGGCTGTGTTGGTGAGCGTCTCCTCTTGCCAGCCGGGGAAACCTGGAGAGCTTTGCTGCTCCGCTAGGTTGGGCAGCCCGATAGTCAGCAGTGACCTTAATCCACCGCAGAGCCGATTATCTGCTGCAGGCCACTTATAGCGGCCTGGTGGGTGGTGGAGCTAGAGACACGTGCTTGGTTCACGGCCAGCTTCTTCTGGGCAAAGGGGGGTTTCAGCGGCTCTGAGAACCGGGTCTTCCCTTGAGCGAACCACTCGGCTCTCTGTGGAGCCTTCAAGGCTGCCATTGAAAGACTCCGGCTTGCATCCGTGGTGGGGATGCGGCCTGTTGAGAACCAGGGCGCCAGGCTGGTCTGCAGCTGCTCCTCCCTTGGACAGACACGAGACTTGCACTGGTTGCAGCTGCGCATGGCAGTGTGAGGCAGGACTTGCGTCCACCTGCTGCCCAGATCTTGCGCACCCTCAGGAGCTCGTGCATGCCTGCTTTCCAAAGCCTGGGAGACCCTGCTCCATTGGAGGGCTTCATCAGGGCTCTGGCCCGAAGACTGGGCTGGAGCCTCTCTCCAGAGTCGCAGCCTTTTCCCCACGACGGGTTATTCTGAAGTGGCACCAACGGCCCTGATCTTTGGAACTGTGGCCACACAGGCTGTCATGCAAGGAAACCTCCATGAGCGCGCCTTGGGCTCCCACACCAACATAACGTCCAACTTCGACTAGTGATGGGTTACAGCAGTAACCAGACACGTCGGGCATGTGGACAAAGACCTGCAGCTCCCTCTGCTGCTGCTGCCCGGGTTTTTAGTCAGACGAAAGCAGCTTGTCTGTCTGAAGAGTCCCACGGTTGGTTCCTCCCTCCCTCCCTGGCAGCTCAAGTCTGTCTTGGCACCTTCTTACTTGCCCTGCCCCAAAGCCCCATTGGACTTGGTGGGATTTATTGCTGAGTAAACATGCATAGCATCAGGCTGTAGACCAGAAAAAGTCAACACATGGGCACGATCCCCACACGGCCAAGCACTTCATGCTCTCGTCTTTTAGAAATACTTTGCAGTGACAACCTGCAATTATTTTTGGAGAAAAGCATTCAATACAGACCTGATAATATTGTGTGTCTGCCATTCCTGGAAAGTTCCATGTCTGTTTCGCAGTGTCTTACTTTAAGCTCTCCAGTATTTCTTACCGCGCCTTCTTGGGCGCTCATCCTGTTTCTCGTTATTATCACGAGTGCCCTGTCTCAAATGTCCGCCGACCACCCCTGTCCTTGCTTCCAGGTATCTCAAGTTGACCTAAACAGCCTAGAAAGAATAGCCAGTGAACTGTAGAAGCAGCAAAAGATTTGTGTGTGCATTGATCCAAGAAAATACTCTTTGCCAGTGATTTGATACTGCCGGTGATTTGAGTGATTTGATACAGGCTCACTGTCGGGGAGTCAGGATCTGCTTTTCTGAGCATTGCATATCCAACGCCCACTCTCTCTTTCTCTCTCTCTCAGGTTAATAAACATTCACCTTGCCTGCAAAGGGTATGATGCTAGTGGAATCTAATTTTGAATTGGTTCTCAGTTCCGGCTACGTCCATTCTCAGTCAGCTTGAATGGATAGAGCCCGCAGAACGTGATTTTTCTTGGTGCGTAATCTGGGTGCTCAGCCGGAATCTCTTAAGGCAGAGCATACGCTGCTCCCGACCTCCATTCTCCTCCATTTGGGGGCCGTCTACTTTCTATTGCCCATGCAACAGCCCCCAACTCTCTCCAGACAAGCTTTTGTTATGCTGAAAGCCAAGGTCTCTTGGGAGCAGCCGGCTGAGAGCAACTAATATAAACTGGTTCTGTTTGGTTTTTATTTTCTAAAGAGCATTACAAATATTTTTTCAGTCTTTTCTTTTGCAAGTGTCAATATTATTTTCCCCTTTCTCAAATTAAAAAACAAAATAACTGCAGAAGTGTGTGTGTGTGTTCTTTTCTGCCTTGAGAACTCTGCTTACGCCAAGAAGACACGAGAGGGCAGGTCCCGGAGCAACAGCTTTGTGGCACACATGTGGCAAGAATTAACACCTTCACTTTTCAGCTTTGTGACAGTTAGAATATTCCAAAACTCCAACTGTGCCACAAGCAAGCAGCCATGAGCCCCAGGTATCTGTCCATAGAAGAGGCTGCCTGCCGATTCTCTGCATGAGTCACTGCTCTGACCACCTTTTCTTCTAGTTAGTCTCTGCTGAGGGCAGTCAGTTTCATCTAGTCTCTGCACTGGATGTTCACTCGGTTGTTCAGGATGCAGGCAGACTGCAACTCTACTTGTCTTCGGAGGAGGCTGCCTGCCATGTCTCGGCTTGAGTCACTGCTCTGGGCCAGCCTCTTTCCAGTTAGGAAGAATGACCTCAGCAGTGACTTATATGCAGCGCACATGGTGGGCTTCTCTAAAGGCAAGTCATACTTGTCCTGTACCCAGTGGGCCTGAATCTTCTGCTAATCAGTTTCACTGGATGACCCCTGAGGTTCTAGTATTGTGAGAGGAGAAAAACGTCGGGGGGAGGGGGAGAGATAAATAAGGGATGGCACCATGTGACCAGAATTCCACCAATGGAGATCCCACAGTGACATTCTGTGCATAGAAACAAGCGATGCAAGGATGGTGCATTCTCTCCTTTTCCTCAGGTTCCTGCAACATACAGTCCCTCCTTCCATGCACAGCCCACCTACCATGATGGATAATTTGTAGTACTTTACAAAGACCTGTTAGCAAAATTGACAAGCATGGAAAAGCCAGGAAAATTGACTTTATCTGACCGAGACTTACTTTTACTTAGAGCTGGAGGGCTTGCTTCACTTTTGCATAAACAAAAGCGTACTGTTAGATGGTATACAAATTACCACCACTTGCAACACTCCATTCTTTCCCTGGAAGACAAGCAAGCCCAGAGCACTCACTCCTGCAGAGATGCTACGGCCACCCTCCTCTGAGGGTTGGCACGTCTGCTACATTGCAACCTCAGGAGAGATTTGATCACTCATTCATACCCATTTTAGAGGCTGGTTGGAAAAGGAGCACGGTCAAAGCTGTGACTCACGCAGAAACAGCAGACAGCCTCTGAGAACGGGTAAAAGTTTGGTTTACAGAGGTATTATTTGAGGCATTTATTCCAGCATGCTTGCACACGCACAAGGGCCAGGGAAAACAGCGCATCTTTGGTAATGAACAAAGAAAGCAAATCCATCAGAATCCCTGCTTTCAATTGTTTTTAAAGAAGGCAAGTTTCTAGTCCTTATGGAGAGATATCTGATTGGTAGCACCTTGGGAGTCAGAAGGGTTGCCAGAAATCGGATTTGCAGTGATTTGGGACACACTGCCCATGTGTTTGATTTAGGCATGTGGCAGAATTGGAGTTGCCTTCATTTTTACAAGCTCAGGCCTGTTTGCGAGTGCCTCCTTTCCACGAGCAGCGAGTGCCTCCCTGGGAGTAAGTGCCTCATTGGGAAGAGGTGCCAAGACGCGAGTTTAGCAGCTGTGCGAGTTCAGCAGCAGGGCGAGAAAGCCAGGCCCCAAACACTGCCCTGCACGTCCCGTGAGAAGAGGTAGAGGCCCAGCTATATCAGCTGTCTAGGTAAACCCAAATCAAATACACTGAACTTCACAAAGTTATGCAGTCAGCCAGCCAGCAGCATGGTGGGGGCTATCCAGTGTTTTGCACCGAGTGTCACATGTATGACTATATGTCTCTTGGGCATAAGTCATGGGTGTGCGCGTGGTGCAAAGAGCTCCAGGCTCTCAAGGAGCGGGTTTCCTCCCTTGAAGCCTTGGTTGCTGACCTGGAGAGGCAGAGACAGATAGAGAGGGACCAGGGTGAGACTTCCAGGGACGTGGAGGCATCATCCCACTCTCAGTTGGGCAGCTCCTCCGCTGCCAGGGAAGGAAGTCTCAGGGCTGGAGGACGTCATTCTGGAGAAGTGGGACACTATCCCTCAGTGGGGACCCCTTCTTTAGATGGTGGGCCTGTATCCAGTCGCACTACGGATATTCCTCTGGGGAAGGGGCCTTCTTGTAGTGGGAGATTCTATAGTCAGGAACATAGAGAGGGGGGTCTGTGATGGATGTGAGGACCGCATGGTGACTTGCCTGCCTGGTACGAAGGTTGCGGACATCAAGTCTCGTCTAGATAGGCTGGTAGAGAGTGCTGGGGAGGAGGTAGCGGTCGTGGTTCATGTCGGCACCAATGACGTGGGGAAATGTAGCCGGGCTGTCCAGGAAGCAAAATTTAGGCTGCTAGGTAGAAAGCTCAAATCCAGGACACCAAAGGTAGCGTTCTCGGAAGTGCTACCTGTTCCATGCGCAGGGCCAGCTAGGCAGGCAGAGCTCAGGAGTCTCAATGTGTGGATGAGACACTGGTGTCAGGAGGGGGTTTAGGTTTGTTAGGCACTGGGGAACGTTTTGGGACAAGCCGGGCCTGTACAAGAGGGATGGGCTTCACTTGAATCAATCCGGAACCAGACTGCTCGTAACATTAAGAAGGTGGCAGAGCAGCTTTTAAACCAGCGGTGGGGAACCTCCGGCCCACGGGCCGTTTCTGGCCCGCGTGGCAGTCTGGCCCGCGCAAGACTGGACCGGAGGCTCCGCCGCCGCCGCTGCGCCGCACATCAGTTCCTTTTGAAGGCAATCTTCCTGTACATGCGCAAAACGCCGATGAGGCCGAGAGGCAATCTCTCAGCCTCAGCGGTACTCTGCATGTACAGGAAGGTCGCTTTCAGAAGGAGGAGGCGCCGAGGTGACGCGCGCGCTTTCAAAAGGAGCTGACGCGCGGCGGCGGCCCGGAACCTGAGGTAAGGAGAGCGATGGGGGGGTTGAGGAGCGATGGGGGGACGGGGATCGCAAAATTCGCGGGGGGGTCAAATTTGCAGTGGGGGTGTCAAATTTGCGGTGGGGTGTGTGTGTCAAAATTGTGATTGGCCTAACGGCCAGCCCGCAACAAAATTTCCCAATGGGAAAATGGCCCTCCACCGCAAATAGGTTCCACACCCTTGTTTTAAACTGACCCCTGGGGGAAAGCCAACAGGAGCCGAGGGGCATCCGGTTCGGGATTCCTCATCTCTAGGGAATGAGGGTGGAGAGGTTCAGGAACAGCAAGGTTACAACGGAGTAGAAATTGGGAGAGGAAATGGGATGGGATGTGACAGCCAGTCCATCAGGATGAGGGAGGATTCAGGAAAAAAGAAGCAAATAAACAACCCTTCTCGGGGAATCTGATATACAAGTGCTTTTATGCGAATGCCCGAAGTCTCCGAGCGAAGATGGGAGAACTGGAATGTGGTGAGGGAAAACATTGACATAGTGGGCATAACGGAAACCTGGTGGAATGCGGAGAACCAGTGGGATACCGCAATCCCAGGCTACAAACTGTATAGGAAGGACAGAGAGAGGGACGTGTTGGAGGTGGGGTGGCCATCTATGTCAAAGAGGGGGTAGAATCCACCAGAGTAGAGATTGAAGGGGGGTCCAACTCTACCATAGAATCACTGTGGGTTAAGTTACCAGGCTCAAGGAGCGATGTAATAGTGGGGGTATGTTATCGTACTCCAGATCAAAAACCTGAAGGGGACCTTGAGCTGAGGAAACAAATCTGAGAGATGTCAGGGAGAGACAGGGTAGTGATCATGGAGGATTTCAATTATTCTCATATTGACTGAGTCAATTCAAGCTCTGGTCATGAAAAAGAGACTGGATTTCCGGATATGCTAAAGAGCAGCTAGTAACAGAGGCAACCAGAGGACAGGCAACTCTGGATTTGATATTGTGTGGTACTCAGGACCTGGTCAGGGAGGTAAATGTTACAGAGTCATTGGGGAACAGTGACCATGCTGAGATCTGTTTCGACATGCATGTCCGGGGGGGGGGGGAGTGCCAAGCAAATCTGACATGAAAACCCTTGATTTCCAAAGAGCGGATTTCCCTGAGGAGACTAGTTAGAAAGAAGCTGAAAGGGAAGGTAAAAAGAGTCCCATCTCTCCAGAGGGCATGGAGACTGTTTAAATTAAAACGGCTCAGCTGGAGTATATCCCACAAAGGAGGAAGGACTCGACTAAGTCCAAGAGGGTACCGGCATGGCTGACAAGCACAGTTAAAGAGACTATAAAGGGCAAGGAAGCTTCTTTTCGCAAAATGGAAGTCTTGCCCTAATGAGGAAAATAAACAGGAACACAAACAATGGCAAAAGAAATGTAAAAAGATGATACTGGAGGCCAATAAAGATTTTGAGGAGCGTATGGCCAGAGACATTAAAGGGAATAATAAAAGTTTCTTCAAATATGTTAGAAGCAGGAAACCTGCCAGAGAAGCGGTTGGCCCGCTGGACAGTGAGGGAGGGAAAGGGGTGATAAAAGAGGACTTGGAGATTGCAGAGAAATTAAATGAGTTCTTTGCATCTGTCTTCATGGGAGAATACCTCGGGCAGATACTGCTGCCCGAACGGCCACTCCTGACTAAAGAATTAAGTGAAATAGAGGTTAAAAGAGAAGACACCTTAGACTTAATTGACAAATTAAAGATCAATAAGTCACCAGGCCCAGATGGCATTCACCCAAGAGTTCTGAAGGAACTCAAGAATGAAGTTGCTGATATCTTGACAAAAATATGCAACTTGTCCCTTAAAACAGCCACTGTGCCAGAGGATTGGAGGATAGCTAATGTCACGCCAATCTTTAAAAAAGGAAGGAGGGGGGACCCGGGAAACTACAGGCCGGTCAGCCTAACATCTGTTCCAGGGAAGATGGTGGAAAGCCTCATCAAGGATAAAATCGGAAAGCATATAGAAGAACAAGCTTTGCTGAGGGAGACTCAGCATGGCTTCTGCAAGGGGAAGTCTTGCCTCACAAACCTTTTAGAATTTTTTGAAAAGGTCAACAGGCATGTGGATGTGGGAGAACCCGTGGATATTATATATCTGGATTTTCAGAAGGCGTTTGACACCGTCCCTCATGAAAGGCTCCTGAAAAAACTCTATAGTCAGGGAATAAGGGGGCAGGTCCTCCTATGGATTAGGAACTGGTAGAAGACTAGGAAACAGCGAGTGGGTGTCAATGGGCAATTTTCACAATGGCGAGAGGTAAAAAGCGGTGTGCCCCAAGGATTGGTCTTGGGACCGGTGCTTTTCAACTTGTTCATAAATGACCTGGAGTTGGGAATAAGCAGCGAGGTGGCCAAGTTTGTGGATGACACTAAACTTTTCCGGGTGGTGAAGACCAGCAGGGATTGTGAAGAGCTCCAGTAGGATCTCTCCAAACTTGGAGAATGGGCAGCAAAATGGCAGATGCGCTTCAATATAAGCAAGTGTAAAGTGATGCATATTGGGGCAAGAAATCAAAACTTCACATATACACTCATGGGTTCTGAGCTGTCTGTGATGGATCAGGAGAGAGATCTTGGGCTACTGGTGGACAGGTCGATGAAAGTGTCGACCCAGTGTGTGGCGGCTGTGAGGAAGGCCAATTCCATGTTTGGGATAATTAAAAAAGGGATTGAAAATAAAACTGCCAATATTATTATGCCGTTGTACAAATCGATGGTAAGGCCGCATCTGGAGTATTGCGTCCAGTTCTAGTCGCCACATCTCAAAAAGGATATAGTGGAACTGGAAAAGGTGCAGAGGAGAGCGACCAAAATAATTAGTGGGCTGGGGCATCTCCCTTATGAGGCGTTTATACAGCGTTTGGGGCTCTTCAGTCTAGAAAAAAGGCGGCTGAGGGGGGACATGATTGAGACGTATAAAATTATGCATGGAATGGAGAGAGTGGATAGAGAGAAGTTCTTTCCCCTGTCACACAACACTAGAACTAGGGGACATCCACTAAAATTGAGTGGAGGGAGTATTAAAACAGACAAAAGAAAATATTTCCTTACCCAGCGTGTAATTCATTTATGGAACTCCTTGCCACAGGATGTGGTGATGGCACCTGGCCTGGATGCCTTTAAAAGGGGATTGGACAGATTTATGGAGGAAAAGTCCTTCACAGCTGTGTTTGAATTTACAGCTCTACTTGGGCGCCCCTCCTGCACCAACCTGCTGCCTGAGACGACCACCTCAGTTGGTCTCATGGATGGACCGGTCCTGAATATAATGGCAAGTATTAAAGTCAGATGACATTATAATATAAAGTTTTCTTTGCACTCAATCATAAAAGTGGTGAGGAGAAAATTGCATGTCTGAAGCTGCCAGATTTCTTTGCGCAACTGTCCTGTGCAGGAGCAGTCTACCTGAGCACATGCTTGGTCTTTCAGCAACAGTTCTGAAAAGTCCAGAATTGTTTTTAACTCTCCCAAGTGCTGGTTCTCAGAAAATGTAGACCTGTGAACCTCACTGACAGCCGCCTCTATCTGGGTATACTAAATTGGCAGCTCACCTGTTTTCTCACTTGGTCTATTTTGGGGCGGCACACCTGAGTCAGGAATGGAAGTTGATGAGTGGGCTTTTAAATGGCTGCTAATTATCCATGGGCAGAGGGGGATTGTTTGTGAGTGGGAGGAGGAAATCAGCTGCGGTCCGGCATGATTAGCTGCTGGGCTGTTGGCCTGGTGTTGGTGGTGAATCTGTCTACCGGGGGGGGGGGGGGGGACATGAAGGGTTTCTGCATGGGAATAATCTTTTGTCCAAGCCAAGATACGTCGACTGGGGACAGCATGCAAAGCCAGGGTGCCAGTTTGCCCACAATGATGCTTTTTCTCCTATGGAGGCATGAGTGGGTCACGTATGATTTATGATGGAGACGCACTAGAAAATGGGGGAGATGAAGCAAAGGCCTTTCTGTTTAATAGAGGAACAGACACATGAGGAGCATGGAGAGAAGGAGCCTGGGTGGAACAAGAGCTGCCCCAAAGCTCTGAAGAAGCTTCGTTGTCCAGGTGAGGGTGACTGTTGAGGAGGGAGGCTGAAGCCACGCCCACCCCTTGTGACATCACCTGTCTGCACACTGACCAGCTGAATGTGACGGTTGGAAGCTTGGAGTGTGTGAGAGAGTGAAAGTTTTGTGTGGGTTTTTAAAAAGAAAAAATGAGTGGGCAAGAAGAATTCGAGAGCATGTGCACCGTGCGGACCGTGGAAACAGTGACTGTGTAAGTCTGATTCCCCCGCGACTCCTTTTGAGGGTTTTATCCCTGGGTTCTGGGAAGGTGATGCTCAAGCAAGATGATGCTCAAGCTTGGGTATGAGGATTGGGGACAGATGTCTCTCTCTCTCTCTGCCCCCAGAGCCTGTTTCTCACTTTCTCCCCCCTCTCTTTCAGAGTCCGATGCTGCTGCTGCTGCTTCAAATACCAGCGTAGATGTGTGCCGCCAAGCCCTTCTGTGGCACCAACGTTACTTTCCTTGGTGCAGGGATTGAGTCGGAGATGGAGACGGTTTCGGAACAGGAACCGTGTTGGTTGCGCTCCGCCAACGGCTCCACCACCCAACACAGTGAAGGTGAACTTTGCTTCTCTTGATTTGGTGGCAAGTGGTGGGGGTGGGGAGCCATCCGGGCCTGGCAGGGCTGCTGGTCCGGCTTGAGGATCATAGCCTGGTCTGGGAGCAGGTCGGCTCCCTCATGACTCAAAGGGGTCCCTCCTCTCACTCTCACTCTCCTCTCTTCTCGTTGCCAGGAGTCAGCCAGCTTGGATTCAGCGAGCAGTTGCGGGGACAAATTTTGGAAAGAGCTGGCGGAGGTCCCCACAACGATGCAGCTGGTCCAACTTTTGAACGTGAGTGTCTCTTAGGCGCGGAGGTCTATGGAAACAGTAGCTGGTGGGAGAGGGGCCCACCTGCTCTTGGGGACTCTTCCAAGGGTCCCAGACTTCTTCTGGCTGGGGGAACACCTGTGACCCAGGTGGGGGCTGGGGTCTGAGGTCCAGTGTAGTGACGCAGAGCTGTTGTTGTGTCCCACAGGATCTGTCAGGGAGCCTAAACTCAGAGGACTCTGAGGAAAGAGCCAGGGCCCACAGGTCCATGTCCAGCCTGTGCCAGCAGGCCTCCACCCTGCCCCATGTCAATGTAAGTATCCCTTCTGCTGCAGAGGTTTGGATCTTGTCCCCGTCGTAGGGTTCCTGGGCTGAGGAAGAGCTTGGAGGACTGTCAGTCAGTCACTGGCTCCAGCTGGGGCTGCCTAGCAGCACAGTTCTGGGAGACATTTCCAGCTGGGCTCACTGGAGTCCTTTAAGGAGGGTGGAAGTGGCGGGATCCCCAGAGAGTGGGGGGAGGCTGGTGCATCCGTGTCCCCCCAGCTTCTCAACGAAGCGGGTTCCCTTTTCTGGGATCCTGAACCCAGTTTGGATCTCTGGAATTCTTTTCTGGGATCCTGAACTGTGTTTGAATCTCATCTGAAAGGGGAGCGGGATGAAGAAGGTTGAAATCACTAAAATGCTTTTTTTACCTCTACAGCTGGCAGCGGTGAAAGACATCCTCCCCCCGGACATCTGGACAGTCTGGGCGCGGGACAGCCCCTCGTGGTCCTCCAATGAAGGTAACATCCTTTTCCAAGGAAGGGGGGGGGCATTTCTGGAAGCCTAGTTGGGAACCTGGATTAAGACAATATAACCCCCCCCCAATGCCAAACCCAGCCCCTCCATGGTTAGAATATGGGCTCCCTCCCCCTCCCTCCCCCTTTCCAAAGGCCAGCAGAAAGGGAAGATTAACCGCCGCCTCTCTTCTTCTTCCAATCCAGAACATCTTATTTGTGAGGACTACGAGGAGGACTAGGCCCTGGCTCTCTGGCTCCCTGACTCGCGGCTGACCTTCACTGCCCCCCTCATACCAACAGGGGTGGGTGGTGGAGCCTTTGGCAGAGTGCAACCAACACTGTTCCTGCGACGAAACCGTCTGAACCAACTCCATCTCCGACTCAATCCCTTCACCAATGAAACTGAGGTGCTGGCTGCCACAGAGGGGCTTGGCGCCACACATCTGCGTTGAAGAGGCAGCAACAGCAGCAGCAGCAGCAGCAGCAAACACCAGCAGCAAACACTGGTGCAAGAACTGATGGGTGTTTTCACCAAAACATTTAAAATATATTGTATATTATATTATAATAAATTATTATAAGTTGTATTATATACAATGTGAAGCAGAGGGGCTTGGCGCCTCACATCTGCGTTGAAGAGGCAGCAACAGCAGCAGCAGCAAACACCAGCAGCAAACACTGGTGCAAGAACTGATGGGTGTTTTCACCAAAACATTTAAAATATATATTATATTATTATAATAAAATATTATAAGTTGTATTATATACAATGTGAAGCAGAGGGGCTTGGCGCCTCACATCTGCGTTGAAGAGGCAGCAACAGCAGCAGCAGCAAACACCAGCAGCAAACACTGGTGCAAGAACTGATGGGTGTTTTCACCAAAACATTTAAAATATATATTATATTATTATAATAAAATATTATAAGTTGTATTATATACAATGTGAAGCAGAGGAGCTTCGCGCCACACATCTGCGCTGAACAGGCAGCAACAGCAGCAGCAACAGCAGCAGCAAACACCAGCAGCAAACACTGGTGCAAGAACTGATGGGTGTTTTCACCAAAACATTTAAAATATATTGTATATTATATTATAATAAATTATTATAAGTTGTATTATATACAATGTGAAGCAGAGGGGCTTGGCGCCTCACATCTGCGTTGAAGAGGCAGCAACAGCAGCAGCAGCAAACACCAGCAGCAAACACTGGTGCAAGAACTGATGGGTGTTTTCACCAAAACATTTAAAATATATATTATATTATTATAATAAAATATTATAAGTTGTATTATATACAATGTGAAGCAGAGGGGCTTGGCGCCTCACATCTGCGTTGAAGAGGCAGCAACAGCAGCAGCAGCAAACACCAGCAGCAAACACTGGTGCAAGAACTGATGGGTGTTTTCACCAAAACATTTAAAATATATATTATATTATTATAATAAAATATTATAAGTTGTATTATATACAATGTGAAGCAGAGGGGCTTGGCGCCTCACATCTGCGTTGAAGAGGCAGCAACAGCAGCAGCAGCAAACACCAGCAGCAAACACTGGTGCAAGAACTGATGGGTGATGTTTTCACCTAAACATTTAAAATATATTGTATATTGTATTATTATAATACATTATTATAAGTTGTATTATATACATTGTGAAGCACAAAGTGTTGTGCTTGCATCATAGAAAAAAAAGTGCACAACAGAAAACATAACAAAATTGTTAGTTGTTTAACTTATTTTGTTTTTAATGATGACCATGTTCTCTGAACCAGGTTAATAAAATTTCTTCAAAGCTAAAAATTGTTCATGTTTTATTTCACTCGTCTCAGTCTGAAAGCAAGAAACATTGCCGTTGGAGTAACTTTCCTCTGGCAAAGTGCCCACCACAGTTGCCGCCCTTTTGTGCGACACTGTGCCTCACAGCTGGGGTCCACCATGGCCCCCTCTTTTGGGGTCACTCCCATAGCGGATGCTTATGAGACCTCCCGGCTAGACACAAGAGAGGACTGATTGCCTCGCTGCAAGAGCTGTCCGGCACTGCAACAGACTGCCTTGTGCAGTTCTCAAATTGGAGGTTTGCAAGCAAAGGCTGGATGGCAGGAGGAGTGAAATTTGTGAGCCAGATAGAGAGGGAGGGGAACCTTTTCAGCTCAACACAGTGCTGCCATTTTGGATAAGAACTGGGTCAGGCCAAAGAACCGGAGCCACTCAAAATGTGGTGGGAACATGTACGCTGAACACAGTGGGACTTACTGTGACAGCGCAACCCTAACTAGGAATAAATGACAGTTAGATTAAATGATGGGGATAAGCACCCTCCTGGTTGTAGGAGTAGGTCTTCTTTGTGCCAGGTGCAAGGGAGTGGTGATAGGATACAGGTATCTTGTTGTCTTGTGTGCTCCCTGAAGCATCTGGTGGGGCCACTGTGTGATACAGGAAGCTGGACTAGATGGGCCTTTGGCCTGATCCAGCAGGGCTCTTCTTATGTTCTTATGTTTCCCCTTAGCAGAGGACTGAGAACAGAATTCGACATGAGGGTTCTTGTTAATCTTGGGCTTGATTTAGCACAGGAGCAGCTCCACTGCTTCCGGATCCCCCTCCTTGGCGATGCTGCGAGCCGCTGCCGCTTGCAGGGGGCTTTCGGCCCTGTTTTTCTGTTTGCCCCTGTAATAGTCTTTGCTCTTCAGAAGGGCTTCCTCGGCAGCTGGGCGGATGGCCTGGTTTTCTGTTTTGGGCTCGGAGGCTGGCTCCCGATCTTCAGCAGGGCTGTTCGTCAAGGCGGCCCTGGGACAGAGAAAAGCACCACCCCCCTGAGAACACATGGGAAAGAGGGGTCTCGCTTGGGGTGGAACCCTGTAGGGCTGGCCCCTCCATGAAGCCAGCTTAGGTGGCAGATCGGCAGCCCCCCCCCCCCCCCGCTGTCTGCTCCAATGCTCCCCAGATTCAAAAAGGAAGAGGGGAATGTAGAGAAAGAGGAAACGTGGAGGAGAGGAGAGTGGTGGGCTTCAGCATCTGCTGTATTCCAAAAGAAATGGGGGAACAGAAGAGGAAGTGTGGAGGAGAAGAGAATGGGGGTCTAAAACCTTGGAGGTGGCAGCCATCCCACAAAGTGGGGGGGCAGCATTTGGCACTCTGCTTTGGGAAGGCTTGGGCCAGCTGGATAAACCCACTCTCTTAACTAGCCCCCAACTGACTGGGTACCTGTGTTGCCCGTCAGTGGTCCCCACACTGTCGTCATATATTTTCAGCAGGCTAGCTGGCGGATCTTCCTTCTCCTTGGATTCCTGTAACCTGAACACCAATGAAATGGCGCGTGAGTTAAGGGGGCTGCTCTGGCAGCCGACAGGAGAGGAAAAGCCCCCGTCTCCGCACCCTTCCCAAGTCCTCCAGTTGCTCTCCAAGGGCAACACTGGCTGGACATGCATAGAATGACGCTGTGAGCCCCCCTCCTATACCAGCTCCCAATGTAAACCTGCTCTGAATACCTTGGTTGAAAAGTGGTAACAATTTATTCTCTTTCTCGGAGAGACTTTTCCCTGAAGAACCAGGGTTTAAACTCCCCGAGAACAACGATGTTAGTGCCTCATCAATGCTCATGGCTCTTTACAAAATATGAAGAGAGTGAGGGCCCTGCCCCAAGGCGCTTGCAAACTGTCACTCAGCACTGAGAGACAACTGAGGAGCGAGAGGGAGCTGGAGGTGGGGTACGACAGGAGAGGAATGTGCATTTGTTTATTAGATCCTCCAGCCTAGTTTGGGACTAGGGCAGTGGTTCCCAAACTGGGAGGCGTGGCTTCCAGGGGAGCCGTGGAAACCAGCCAGGGGAGCCTCTCAGATGCAATGCCAATTGGCAGGCATCAACATAATGTCATGGAGAGTCGCAGTCAATGGTCGCCAGTGTTCAAGGGAGCCGCAGGTTGGACTAGGGTGTTATGCCAAAGGCTCTACAGAAAGGAATTGGGGGGGGGGGGGCTTGAAGGAAGGAAATACAGAATGGGGCACAGCTGTCTTTATGCAGAAGGTCTTGGTTTCGGACCTCTGCAGAGTCTCCATATGGTTGCTCTTGCATGGACTCTTGCTTCCTTACCTGGGCTCCAGCCGTTCCTTCACTTTTGCAATGGAGCGGACATACGGGGCAATCTGCTTGGTGATGGTGGTCAGGTAACTGTTCTCCTGCTTCAGCTGCAGCAGGTCGTGGAGCTGCGCTGCAGAGGAGGGAAATGTGCGGGGTCACATTTACTTAAAAGTTTTATATCCCGCCTTTCCCTAAAAAGTGAAAGCATTCATAATCAATGCATTCATATCGCATTCGTAATCAATGCAATACGAGATCAACAAAACCATTGAATAGGCACATTTTAAAAACACACACATTAAAGTTCACAACAATTAAACCAATAAAATCCAAAAACAGCCAGTGCACAGGGCATGGACAATAACCACCTAACAGCATAAAATGGTCACAATTAAAGCAGCCGTATAAAACTAACAAATCAAGAAGACCCAAATCAAAAACATATAAAGGAGTAAGGCAAGCTGTAAGTGATGAGAGTAAAACAGCAGTTCACCCAATGCCAATCTAAATAAAAACATGTTCAGCCCCCGCTGAAGGGGCAGTTTTTAACTCATAAAGGGGGGAGTTTCACAGCTGTGGTGCCACCCCAGAAAAAGCCCTGCTTCTTGCCGTCACCCCCCCCCCCAAAAAAACCTTCTGTTAGAGGTGGCATTCGAAGCAGGGCCCCATCAGATGACCTTGGGAGCAGATAGTCCCTCAAGTAAGTACCCTGGTCCCAGGACATAAAGCTGATCCTATGCGAAGCCTTGGTGCCTTCCTCTGGGCTGCCTTGGAGCCAACCTGCACATTGGAGGAAGTGTAGAGGAGGCAGGATTCTCAGTTGCGCCATCTGACTGCTTGTGGGGGTGGCGGTCACATTCTGGAATCCCCCCCTTTCTGATGTAAAATGCAACCTGTGTGTCAAAAATTCAAGGGGGGGGTAGCCATGTCACTCTGCTGCAGCCAAAACACGTGAGAACCGTGGGGCAGCTGGAAGGTGAACAAACGTATTGCAGCATCTGCACATATAAGCTGCTGCCTCTGGCGCAGTAAGGGCTCTGGGTCCGACAGCCTCTGCCCCTTCAGCCTTTTCGTTCAATACTCTGTCAGCTTCCCCTGCACACAGCCCAACCTTCGTATCAACAAGAAGGCACCTGATGGACATTGGTGGCCTGAAACTTGCCCCAAGGGGACAGCACAGAGCTCCTGACCTGCCTTTCGTGGTGAGAAGGAACACTGCCCCTACCTTCGTAGATCTCTTGCTCATTGGCCACTCGCTGGTACGTTTCCTCCCAGGTCTGCAACACAAAGTTAAAATTGGGTGCACATGATCCGAAAGACACGTTGCAACATCATCATCATTATCCAGGACCAGCCCAAGACCTTCTGACACTTAAGGAGGTGTGCCAATTGCTGCCTGCCCCCCCTTTACTACTCCCCTTGGATTTGAAAAGAGGGCAAGGGAGTGAAAGGGGAAGTGTGGAGGAGAGGAGACCGATTTCTCCACACTTCCTGTTCAGCTCCATTCTCTTCCTTTTTGAATCCAGCAGACGCTCTAGCCTACTGCTCTCCTCTCCTCCATGCTTTCTCTTCTGCTCTAACTTCCTCTTCCAATCAAGGGAGCTGGGAAAGGAGGGGAAACAGTGGCAGAAGTGATAGTGGCTGTTGAGCTGCCAGGCAAGGGGAGGGACGACCAGCATTGATGTGCTCCCGCATCCGCCAGGGGGGCCGGCCTTATGGTCTGAACATCACAAGCCCTGAACATCACACTGTGTGAACAACCATTTGTCTTTGCTTCAAATCAAATGCATTCTCATAACCATTCAGAAACTTTGTGAAACCCTATGGCCACTTAGGAGAAACAGTCACAAAACTCCAGATTTCAGCACTCTGGATGAATTATGCAAATACAACACATTTCCTTAATTTATTGTGCCTTTGTTGCACTTGGGGAGAGTCAAGGAGGGGGTCAAGAGAGAGAGAACTGACGCCCCCATGCTGCAGCCGTTGCAAATAATATCCAGCCTCTGTTCCGGCTTCTAAGATTTCAACTAGTATTGCCGGAACACCTTTGAGCATCTCTGTAGCCATGAGGTCTAGAAACTTAGGATTTAGGTTTGTTTTTAAAACACATATTCTCCACTTCTTGTTGTGGTCACTAACACCAGTTCTGGCTTCTGAACCAATCCCTGCGAGTACCTCTTCGAAAGCGCTCCTCATCATCTCCACAGACGAATACTCTGAAGCGATCTGCACGTCCATCTGGAGGGACTTCTGCAAGATCTCGCTCATGATCTCGGCCTTGATGAGGGAGTGGTGCTTGGTGAGGTCCCGGTGCAGCTCCTGCACCTGGTCCTTCAGGTTCTGAATCTCCACCTGGAGGGCCTGCAATAAACCCGGGGAAGGAAGTCGGCGCTGGAGGTTTTGAACGCTGAGGGGGAAGGGTCAGTCACAGAATGCCAACAAGCTGCTTCAGTTCTGCGTCATGGGTGGGCCAACCCTACACACGACTAGCCACCTCGTTCCCACCAGCTGTGGTGATTCTGGGTACGGGCACCTCCCTGCAGACATCATAAGAACATAAGAAGACCCTTGCTGGATCAGGCCAAAGGCCCATCTAGTCCAGTTTTCTGTATCTCACAGTGGCCCCACCAGATGCCTCAGGGAGCACACAAGATAACCTGTTTCCTGTTGTCCCTCCCTTGCACCTGGCACACAGAGAAAACCAACTTCTAAAGCCAGGAGGTTGCTTATGGCTTGTAACCTGTGATGGTCTTTTCCTCCATGAATCTATCCAAACCCCTTTTAAAGGCATCTAGGCCAGGTGCCATCACCACATCCTGATCCTTACCCGATACATATTCTCATAGTTTCGGCAGTGCTCCGTGAAGGGGGTCTCTCCGCCCTCGGCCAGCAGGACCTTGGTGCTGATGTACCGGTGCATGGTGGGCTTCCTGACCAGGGATCCTGTCAGAGACATCTTTTCACAAGCAGAGGGGCAGCCTGGTACCATGAGGGTCTTGGAGCAGGAGCTGCCCGACATCCTGAAGAAAGGAAAGAAGGAAGATCAGAAAAGGGAGGAGAGCGACGATGTGCATTACTCTATTGGGAGGGAAAGGCACTCTGCACGTGTTCAGAAGTGTGTGTGTGTGTGTGTGTGTGTGTGTGTGTGTGTGTGTGTGTGTGTGTGTATCTATCTACACACATGTCGCTTTTAATCTTTTTTAACCTTTTGTCTGATTTTTAAAAATACACATAAAATGTCAATTTAGTAGCTGCTGAGATGGGGTGGGGGAGAAATTCTACCCTGTGGGATAGAAAGGCAGATAACTAATATTTGATAACGAATGAGCTAGTGCAGGGGTTCTCAACCTTTGAAGGCCCGGGTACCCCCTATCACGGTCTAATTTTCTGAAGTACCCCCTGCTAATTAATTGGATTAATCAATTAATTAATTAGTTAATTAATCATTAAATAAAGTACTAAAACAATTTTAAATGTGAAAAAGTGTCTTACTTAACTCTGTGTGTGTGTGTGTGTGTGTGTGTGTGTGTGTGTGTGTGTGTGTGTGAGAGAGAGAGAGAGAGAGAGAGAGAGAGACAGAGAGAGAGAGAGAGAGAGAGAGAGAGATGCAAGGATCTCTTTTTTTCTCCAAGTCACACTTCCCAAAATCAGCTCCTCCCTCCCATACCCCACCAAAGTACATTTTCCAAAGTACAAAAATAAGCCCAAAACCAAAATCAGAGAGACAGAAGGGCTCTGAAAATCATTACAATTTAAAATCCATGTTAATTAACACTTAATTAGCTGCTGATGGGGCAGATAAGGGGCAGGGCTTGGCATACCCCCAGCAAGAGGGCCACGTACCCCTAGGGGTACCCGTACCACAGGTTGAGAACCCCTGAGCTAGTGAATGAATGAATACGGGTGAGGCAGGGGGGGTAACACGGTGAACCCAACTTGCCTGGTCAGAATTATTTATTAATCCTTGCATTTGTATCCTATGCCTACTCCAGGGGGAGGTTTACCACGGGGGGGGGGGAGATTTATTGCTTTACATTATGATTAACATGCCATCTATAGACACGGCGTTTGACATACAGCCAGATCACAGGTCACTGCCCCAAGGGGCTTGCAGACTTCATATTGACACAAGCGAGGCAACAGAGGGAGAGGAGGGGGATGGACACCAGTGACGGGAAACTGGCACTTCATAAGCTGCACTTTCAGCCCCCAACATCACTTACGGGACGTTGTTCAGCATATTACAATCAACACAACCATTGTAAAAATCAGATCAAGATACACATCGCCAGCATTACGGGGGCAAAGAAAAAATAATCCGACTCCCCCAAACCTTGGTAAAAAAGAACAAGCTCTCATATATCCGGACACCTCTCGGTCCGAAACTTTGATCCTCTGCCGCCACTGCCCTGGACCATCCTGCTCCCTCTAACACCGGCCCCTTCCTCCCTGACCCTGGCTGCCCCTTCCATTTGAACCCCCTCCCACCATACTACATCAGGGATGCCGCCTCCCTTTATTCCTTCCAATCCCTCCTTAATAAAACCCACCTGTTTGTGTGAAGCTTTTCGCCCCTGGCCCCCATCCTACACCAAAAGCTGCCCTATAACCGAGTCCAGCATCAACTGGAGCAGCCCTCCAGGGTTTCAGACCAGAATTGTTCTCGTCCGTACCTGGCAACGCTGCCAGGGGTTGACCTTCTGCAGCAGCCCCTCCCGATGAATTCCACCGTCATGAAGCCTACGCAAGCATCCTGATCGCTTCTCCTACCCCAGCCTTTCCCTCATCCGCTTCTTTCCCCTTCTCTCGGCTCCCTGGCGCCTCTTTTCTTCAGGACTGTGAAATCCCGACACGAGGAAGACCACACCAACCCTGAGCAAGGAAGCAGGTGCCCTCTGCAGAGAAGATCTGCTCTACTTGGATTTCAAACAGCCTCCTGGCACGGCGGATCGTGGCCCAAAAATGACACCACCCCAGAGACAAACCCAATTTGCAGCCTGCCCATCCCAACGCACGTATCTCCACTTACGAATCAGAAGGTTTGTCCAAACTGGCGGATTGTGCCTCCCTGTTGGGTCCTCCTAGTCCTTTCCCAGCTGGCCTTCTTCCTCTGGCGAAGGCTTGGCTTGTGACACACAGCCTCAGTTTCCCTCTGGTTGCCCCCAGCAGAACCCATCGCTCCCCCCCCCCTCAAAAACACGTTTTCAGAGCAGACAGCCTCTGCCTGCACAAGAAAGCAGCTGTGGCAGACTCGGAGCAGAGGAGCCCGTGATGTCAATGGTCCTAAATATATCCAATGCCAGGGAAGTGTACCCTGCAGAGTTCTCTGAAATTCTGATAAAAATAGGGACAGAGAAGACGGCCGGCTCAAGGGGGACTTGGGACCCAAGCTGTTTCTCAGGTAAGCTGGGAACAAAAGACAGGGGCTCACTGGCCGAGGGAAAACAGAACACTTGGGCAAGGCAAGCGGGCAGGTGGCACTGCTCAGGTAGACTGCTCTTGCTTAGAAGTCTCCAATGTTTTTAGGTGTAACCCCTCCCCCCAAATAGAAACCATGCGTGAATCAGCACCCACAGGGGCTCGCCGGGTGTGGTAAAGCATATTTGTAGCTGCTACAATTCCAGCAACGTGGCTTTGAGGATCAGAAGGAGAGTTCTGCATTTTCGGATCCTGCCTCAGTTGCCAGCTGTTCTGGGAAGGTCTGATGAAATGTCCCCCAAATCCGCCCATCGTGGCTTCCAGGAACTGACACTTTGTTCCAGCCTGTCGGACCTGCTTGCTAATCAGGACGGCTATTTTTCCCCCGTCACATTCCAAGGACGCCGGATGCAAAGCCCGGGATGATAAAGGGCATCAAATGGGAGGAGCAGCATATGGACACCGGCCCACCAAAGCCATCTTGGACTTCGCAAACGTCTCCAATCCATATGTGGCTTTCCACAACCGGTTCTCATCTTAAAAACGGCACTATTCCTCTTCCCCCCCCCAAAAAAAAATGCCCCTGTGCAACTGACTCACATGTTGCTGTTGCCCATCCCTGGTCCGATACTCCCGGCGTTCACCACGACGGAGCGACGAGGGGTCAGGAGTAGTAGCGGCTCCAGACAGTGGGCAAACTCGGCCCGGTACTCCGTGTTGATCTGGGAGAGAACCAAGGAGTGAGAAACACACCCCAGATTCAAAGCTCTTAATAGCCCGGATACTGTCACCGCGGGTACTGCCCGGATACTGTCAACGCGAATGGAAAAGAAGTGAAAGGATGCAAGTTGACTAAAATACTCAGATTCTCACTTTGCACTGCCTAGGCACAAAGCTCGCTCTGCAAGACCTACCTTGCTGGTTTGAGAAGGTCTCAGTCGATGGGGCAGCTTGACAATCTTCTGCAGCCTCTCCATCAGTTGCTGAAATCGGAGAAGTGGATTATTTAAACATTAACATATTTAACGAATGCAATGGACCTCCTGGGAAGATGGCAACCCTCACAGGCACTCACACCCCCTCCCTGCAGGGCTTTTCCAACCCAGAATGCTCGCATTGTTCCTGAAGAGGAGGAAAAACTCTCCTTGTTGGTCCCGAATCACCAAATTCAGGGAGATGAACGACTAGACATTCAATCTGAACAGGCTGTAAGGAGGGCATAACTTGAACCCAGATCCCACCCTAGAAGATAGCCAGTAGTACCAGAAGCATCTCCTAACACACCACTCCGATGCCCTCTCGGATGTGTCAGTTTCTGCTCCTCCGACACTACTGTCCACTGCTCTCTTCTCTTCCAGTTCCGCTGTGACCACAGCTGGCATCCCACCACTTAGGGGGGTTCCCACAAGGACTGGGGGGCTTATCTGGGCAGTGGTGGTACAGAGTGCCTCCTGGAGGCTACAAGGGTCACCTTTCTTAACAACAGTGCACTGTGTTTGGGGATGACAAACCCAGACAGCTGCCTCTGCCGGCGTATTTGGAGAGAGAAACACGATGTGCTCATGCGATGGAGCACAGTTGCTATCAATGCATAATAAGGACGTCAGATACCTGGGCTGGGAGAAATGCCAGGAGCTGCTGCCAGTCAGAGTAGGTCAGTCTGGGGTGGCTGGTGGCCTGACTCAGTACGCAGCGTTTCACAGGTGTTTTGGTTGACTTGTTAGTTTAAAATATTCATACCCTACCTTTCCCCTTCCAAAGGCGATGTGTTCATGGCAGCTTTCAGAAGATGAAACGACACTCAGAAACATAGCATTTTGTTTGGGGACGGCAACTTACGTAGCCTAAATCCAGGAATTCAGCCTTGTTCGCAGAACTAAGGAAAGCAGAGCAGGTAACTAGGTGGACCTAGATGGGAGAAGAAGAAAATAAATGCCACATCTGTTCCGGAAGTGAAGATGCATGGCTCTGGAAGGGCGTCAGCACCACCCAGATGTGCAGCAGAATGCAAGCGAGGGCCTCTGAGCATGAGCCAAGGTCCAAATTCAGCTCACAAAGCTTGCTGGGGCCCAGCCACTCTCTCTTTGCCTAACCCAGTGTTTCTCAAACTGTGGGTCGGGACCCACTTGGTGGGTCGCAACCTGATTTCTGGTGGGTCCCAGGTGATGAAACGATCAGATAAGTAATTGCCACAAGCTATGAGGCTATTAAAAAACCAGATAGCTTCTAATTGCCCTTCAAAGAGCTAAGCTCCTGTAGCTTGCAAGATAGCTGCTAATTGCTCTGCAAGGAGCTGAGCTCCTGCAGTTTGCAAGCTTGTGTAAATATAGGGAGATAAAAGTTTAAGCGTCCCGTAAAGCTAGGTGGGTCCCGATAGAGTGTCATTTTAAAAAGTGGGTCCCGGTGCTAAAAAGTTTGAGAACCACTGGCCTAACCTACCTTGGGTTAATGCGAGGATGTAATGGGAGAAACTGAGTGGGAAATGACATTTGCCACCCTGAGCTCCTTGGAAGAAGGACCAACAGGATGCCAATGTGAACAAAAACACATTATTGCCAACACCAAAAGGTATCTTACCTGTAAAGTGGGCAGCAGAGATGCCAGGTGCGCCAGCTGCTCCTTGAAAGCCTTCTCCTTTTCTTCATACTGACTGGAAATGCCCAAAATAGCATTTTAAGACTAATAACTGGTTCCACGGCCGGCCTGTCTACATGGCCAGCTGAGGCTGCTGCCTCAGGCAGGCAGATGGGCAGCGATGCCCGCTTCCATCTGCCTGCGCACATAGCTCCTCCACCACTCCTCCTCAGGTTTGGAAAGGAAGAGGCGAACTGAACAGAAGAGGAAGTGTGGAGGAGAGTGGTGGGAGTAGCTTATGCCAAAGTAAATTTGTTAGTCTTCAAAGTCCTGCAAGGAACTTTGTTAAGTTGAATAAGGAAAGACTCCTGCAAGCCCAAAGCTGGGGCCTGCCCTGTGCATCTCTGCATGAGTCACTGCTTTGCCTCTTCCTTCCAATCAGCCTCTGCTAGGGCAGGATAAGACCGTTGCTTCTCTGTATTTCTTACGACGATGGGATAATTCCAAAATTCTCAGAGCAACAATTCAGCAGAATTATCTGCTCCTGTGGGAGGCTGCCCTGTCTCTGCATGAATCACTGCTCAATGCTGACCTCTTATCAGTCAGGAAAAACAGGTCCCTTTTGAGGATGGGTTACGTCTTCCCCCTTCCAAGCCCTCTCTGGTTTTTCCTGGGATGAGTCCTCCAATCTGACAATAACAGGGCCTCTCTGCTACCTGACGTTTTGGAAACACCTCCTTATAAAAGTGCTTCCTACATTCACCGTGCATGCCTAAGCTCGTTTACTCAGAAGGAAGTCTCGCTGTGTTCAATAGGCCTGCCTTCTTTGGGCAGAATTCTAGTCTTCATTCAGCAATACCAGTGTCAACACACTGGAGGGCGCTGCAGCTTCCCCAATACTCGGAAGAGCATCAGGCAAAGGGGGAGAGATGATAAACAAGACTCTCTTTTCCCCTGATTGCTGAAAAGGTTGCTGGTAACTATTCGCTTAGCTGTGGGGACAACAGCTCCAAGAGGCTGAGGGCCAGTAATATGATTCTCCTCCTTGAGTGTACTTTGGCCCTGGACAGAGAAACAGGAGCAAAAAAATGAAGGAGCAACTACAGTTCCTCGCCCCAAGGAGCTTACAATCTAAATTTCACCAGGGAGGTCGAGCAAATGCGGCCTCACCCACAGAGGCCTTCTTTCAATGCCAAATAAACCAGGAATAGAGTTCCTGACAAGGTGTTGCGCGCTGTACCGCCGTACCTCTGAACAACCTTCAGGAGCATCTTCTTCCTCTCCGCCAGTTTCTCCTGCAAAAGAAAGTGACCGTCAGCCCCCTTTCGAAACGACTGGCCACAGTGAGGGTCAAGGTGGGCCAAGACCCCCTGGCATCAAAGTGGTGTGCCAAATGCCGTCCCCCCCCTTCCCTGGGGATGTGCCAGCCTCGGCTTCTCCCACTCTCTGGCTGGGAAAAGGAAGAGGGGGAACGGAGCAGAGAAGAGGAAGTGTGGAGGAGGCAAAGAGAGTGCTGGGCCAGAGCGTTGGAATGGAGTCGGAGAGGAAGTGAGGAAGAGAGGAGAATAGTCCATTGCTTCCTATTCCACTCCCTTCTTCCTTTTCCAGTGCCGCCTTCCTTTTCTTCCTTCTTCCATTATCAACACTGCCTGACAGTGGCTGGCCAAGGTTTCAGGCAGGGGTTTTTCTCTACCCCCGTTAGAGATGCTGCCAGGGGTTGTACTGGGACCTCCTGGAGGCAAAGCAGGGGCACTGCCACTCAGTTACAGTCACTTCTGACAGGTATGGCTGTTCAATGCTCCCCGGCAGGACTTCCATCAGGATTTGAACTCAGAACCTCTTGCACCCAAAGTGAAAAAGAAACCGGGGCCATCCCTGCTGCGGCCGCCTTACCTGCATGCTACTGAACAGTGAGTTGATGGATTTCTCCTCTTCGTCCGCGCTGTTGCGCACCTCCTCGATCATGGCTTTCAGCAGCACGATGGCCTCCCGCGTGGACGTCTGAAGCTCTTTCACAGCCTGGGGAGCGCAAGGAAGCACAAGCTGTGTGTTACTATGCACAGGTCCAGGGACAGAAAACAAAGGAGACCCTGGGAAGTAGAGAAACGACACGAACATGCTCCCATGCGCAAGTTCAGATCTTGACCGGCATGCATTCCCTGGTCACAAAACACATCAGCTACTTCCTGCCAGAATGCACAAAAATCTCACCCTCCCTTCTCAGACCACTGCCATTGTGCTGTGAGGCTCCGGCCTGCTCAGCTTCAACAGTAATTGGGGCTGGGGTCCTGAAGGAAGTTAATTTTCAGTGCCCCCCCCAGTCTCCCACTTTGCCAATCTCCCTCACGTTGGAGACATTTGCTCTGTTCCTCTCTTTTCAAATCCAGAGAGCAGGAGGCATAGCAGAGGTGGATGGACAAAGGCAGGCCTGAGGCAACCCTCTCAATCGGCCTCACAGATGGGCCAACCCCACATCTCTAGGCTTGGATTTTTCTGCCCAGCCGCTGAGATGAAGCCTCTTGCGGGCAATGCTCTGAGTCCCACAGTGAACCACTGAAACTTGGCACCCACCATCACGGCCTGGTCTAGCTTCTCGCAGCCATGCATGTACGCCGTCTCGATGTCTATGCAGTGTGCGCGACTCTCCCTAGAGGAAGGAAGACCAGAGAACAAGGAGGTTAAGATAATTCCACTGCTCACTGGCATCGCTGCGGGGGGGGGGGCGGAGCTCTAAGTTCCGCCGAGACTCCGACCCTCCGTTACACCGGAGCACGAAGCGGCCGCTGCTTTCACCGCCTTGAATGGTTCCGAAGGCGAGGGGGCGGGGCCACTTTGTGCTCCGGTGTAACGGAGGGTCGGAGCCTCAGCGGAACTTAGAGCTCCGCCCCCCTGCAGCGACGCTAGTGCCACTGCTAGCGATCCACTTTTCCTCTGGGCAGCATTTGTTTTTTGCTTATGCTGCAAAAGCGACAAGGCTATTGCTGGCAGTGGGAGATTCCAGCATGAGGACTTACACTGGCATATCGCGAAAGCAGTTAATGCACAGCATGGACTTCTTCTCCGTCGAGAACATGATGTAGAGCTCCACGTGAAGCGCTGGCAAAGACAGAAGAGCAGAGAGGGGGGCTGAAAGCTTACAGGAGCCCCCCCAAGATCCACCTGTGCCAGGGAGCAAGCGCCCTGAACCGTGCAGGCCTAACTGCCCTGTGCCCACAGAACCTGGGTATCGCTTAAGGACATCACTTGCAGGACCAACCCAAAGTCCACCGTTCCAAGAGCCTTTCGCAACTGCCAAGCCCAGAAACTGACCAGTGTGGCCCACTGGGGGCAGATCTCCTGCTCTACCTTTTCCGTCCACCCAGAGCTGGCCCACGGCCCCCACCAAAGGCTGCCACTGCTGCCCCAGCACAGTGCCTTGTGGTGCCATTGCCCAGTGGTGAATGAACCACTGGGTCTGCCTCTCTTCCGCCCACACTCTGGACTGGAAAAGGGGAACAGAGCAGCAGAGGAAGTGCGGAAGAGGGGAGAGTCCGAGATCCTCCTCCACACTTCCTCTTCCACTCGGACCCTTTCTGTTCCTCTCTTACTCCACTCCCTGGATTCAAAAGGACCCCGTTGGTGAATCATGCCACAGACCAGTGATCTGACTCGACAAGGGGCAACTTAGCTTCCTACGTTCTTATTTGCTTGCCTTTCACGTGATTTTGTAGTGCCCACTGCAAAAGAATCCACCGCCCTTTTGGAGGATGCAAAGCTTATGCAGCAGCATTTAATTCTGGCTCTGCTAGTCCTCATGAAGGCGGCGATGGGCTGCTGCGTTCCATTCATGGCCAGGGAGCGGTGAGGGACACACACTGCACTTACGACATTTCTTGTGGATGTCTTTGGTGCGCTTCGTCAGAGAGACAATCTCGTGGCGGGAGAACATCCGGGCCTTGTGCGTCTCCTCGCGACACTTGGCGCAGAGGGGCTGGTTGCAGGTGTTGCAGAAGTACATGGCGTCCAGATCCTGCAGGGTGCACATTGACAAGGAAAAGCTGTCACTGGCATGGCCGAGACAGGAAACCCTTTCCTCTCCTCCTTACCCTCTCCTCCGCACTTCCTTCCCATCCTCTCCTTCCTTTTTGTATCCAGGAAGCAGGAGGAAAAGTGGCGGGAGGTGGGAAAGCAGGCGGAGATGGGCACCCCCTGCCAATCCACCACCTGAGGCAACAGCCTCAGACAGCCTCATGGGTGGGCCGGACCCAGAGAAAAGCCTGCTCTCTCTTACCTGTTTCTTGCACTGGAGGTCACAATTGGCACACTGGACTTCCTCCTCGCAGTCCCCGGAGCTGTCCACCAAGAACTTCAGCAGCCTGTCCTCAGGGGGGAGACCGTTGCCCTTCACAATGGACTGGTGGCTGCGGAAGACAAAGCAGGCGAGAGACACAGCCCTGATTCCCGGCTGAGACCAGCCTCCATTGGCCAACTCATCTCCACTGCTCCTCCTTCCCCCACTCCCTGAACTGGAAAAGGGAGAATGGCATGGAAGAGGAAGTGTGGAGGAGAGACACTCTAGCCTACCACTCGCCTCTCTCCCACACTTCCTCTTCCCCTCTCCCTTTTCCAATCCACAGAGCAGCAGCAGTGAAGACAGCAAAAATGAGAGAGGCAATAAAAGCATACACAGCCCCAGAGTCCAGGGAGTTTGCGCAGGGCCAAACGCCCAGTGATGTCATCTGTGGATTAATGTATGAATGTACATCAATTCATGTAATTAACCTTGCCACAGGACATTGTGATGGCACCTGGCCGAGATGCTTTCAATAGGGATCGGACAGATGGATGGAGGAAAAGTCCATCACAGGTGACAAGTCATGACGACTGGATTCAACCTCTGTGTTTGAGAGGTAGCTTATCTCCGAATGCTGGATGATGCCAGGGAATGGCAACAGGATACAGGGATCTTGTTGTCTTGTGTGCTCCCAGAGGCATCTGGTGGGCCACTGTGAGATGCAGGATGCTGGATTAGATGGGCTCTTCTGATGTTCTAATGATCTTTCCAGGATGAGGTCGTGTCTCTCCTGGACTTGCAGTAAAAGACTGGGGGGAAACATACATCCCTCTCCACCGGCTTCTCCTCCCTGTCTGACCTGGACTGGACAGAACTCAGCCCCCCCCCCAAAAAAAAGCATTCCGCTGAAGTTAAAAGGCAAACTCTTTTCGGGTCAGCTGTTGGCATCTAAAGGCCATTACAGCTTCAGGTTTCAGAGGCCCACTGAGGAAAGCTGTGTGGAGAGGGGCCTTTCTGCTGCTCCCTCTGGGCTTCCCTCGCTCCCCATCCACCCTTGAAATGGGTTTGGGGGGGATCCGAATGCAGCAGTAGCAGCGCAAACTGACGGATTGAAAGAGATCAATGGAAGCTGGACCTGCAGCTCACCCCCCCACCAGCCCTCAGGTTTCCAGGGGTCCCACGAACGTTTCTGTTGGCACAGTCCCCGGATGGCTCTCCAACAAAAGGCTGGGAGGCCTTTGGCAGCGATGGGCAAACCTGATACGGGGGTCTTAAAGACTGGAACAAAGAGCAGGCACCTTCTTTCCTTTTTAGGAAGACAGTGCCCCATCCGTCTCTGCCAGTCATTCCCAAGCTATGTGCCGGGGACGGCGTGTGCTGTGAGAGGTCTGTTGTGAGAAGTGAATTCATGTAAAAAATCAAGGGCTTTGGTGAGCCCAACGCACCATCCCCAGAGGAAAGTGTCTGTTGTACCTCTGCTTGATTTACCGATCTGGTTTGTCTCATTCCAATTAGCTTCTGCTTTTCCAAGCTGTCCTTTTTAGCAAAACATCCTCCTGATTTTTACATCCACGGAGCAAAGGCTGTTGCAAGGGGGAACCAGCCTGCAGAAATGGCGCACAGCACAGGCAGTGATCTTTGCAAGAACGGAAGCATGTCCCCCTATTTTGATCTACACCCACCTCGCACATATTTCCAGAACGGGCCCGGAAGCAGCCAGAATGCAGGTTGTGGCGGAAGTGTGGTGGAATGCAGAATGCAGGCTGTGGCGGAAGTGCTTCCGCCGCAGCCACAAGCAATGGTTCCCGCCTGACTGCTCCCTAAACTTCCACTATTCAGTTATCCAACGTCGCTGGATGGGGAGAGTGAGGGCCTCCTCCTTACCCACAAAGAGGACAGGTGAGACGGCTGTCGATAGCTCGGCCCCGCAGGCAGCTGGCACAGAAGTTGTGGTAGCAGTCCAGGAGGCAGGGGTGCTCGTACTGCTCGTGGCACAGGAAACACACCAGGGGGTGGCAGTTAGCATTGTCCAGGTCGCAAAGGTTCTCCAAGGGAGAGAAAATTCCGCCAGACATCTGGAGACGGCAAAGGAGGAGAAAGTTACTGGAGAAGGAGATCAGAACATCTGTCAGCACAGAATGGCAAATGGGACTTTGGATTTGCACAGACAAAGAGTTCTTGTGTAAGCTGAAAGCTTATCTATTCCAGCACCAACCCAAAGTTGGCCTGGGTGGTACAGCATCCTCTGAACTTCTGATAGCCAAGGCACACATTTTTCCGGAATGAAATGTGGAGGCACGCTACAGTCTTATACCCCCAAAGATGTACTTTTAGAGGATGGAAGGGCTGGTCTGGTCCAAGACTTTCTGGAGCCTGTGATGTTGCACCAAATGCATGCCTCCATCCCTTCTACTCCTCCTTCTCTCCAAAATTGAAAAGGGTAGGAGATGGAGAAGGGAAACTGTGGAGGAGGAGAAGAGAGTGGTGGGCTAGAATGTCAGCTGAATCAGAAAAGGAAGCAGAGGATGGAGCAGAAGAGGAAATGTGAAGGAGAGGAGAGTGGTGGGCTGGAGAGTCTCTCTCCTCCACACTTCTGTTCCATTTCCTTTTTCCTTTTTGAATCCAGGCAGAGGGAGGAGAAGGAGCAGGGGAGGCGGGCAGGAAGAGGAAGGCACCCTCCTCCAACCCACTGCCTGAAGCAAAGTCCTTATGCCCAGGACAGCCCTATGAATAGGTACAAATGAGGAGGCTAGGCCACTCCCTTTGTTTCTACATGGGTCACTGCATCCTATGATCCCAGAACAGTGACTCATGCAGAGACACAGCAAGCAGGAAGCATCCTCCGAGGGCAGCTAACTCGGCATCAGGGGTGAGCGAATGAGCTGATCTCATTCTTGGCAGAGGCAGGAGAGTTACTAAATCCACAATGCAGGCTGATGCGAGGCACGAAGCCAGAGAAGGTAGTCATACAGAGAGGCAAAGGCAGGAGAGTTACTAAATCCACAATGCAGGCTGATGCGAGGCACGAAGCCAGAGAAGGTAGTCATACAGAGAGGCAACTAACAGCCTCCTCCTCCTGCTGCTGCTGGATACATCTGCCTCACAGGAGCTTTGAATAATTGCATGTGTTTCTCCCAGAAAGTGAGTTGCTCTCTCACACTACACTGTTTGGGAACGCCTCTGCTATTCTCTTAATCTGGAGTCTCTTATTCTCTGTGACCAGTGCAGTAAATGTCTATTTATAGCAAGCTCTATGCGCACTTCTGGGGCACATGAGCGTGTGCTCAGGCTGCTATCGGTGACCTTCTATTGCTAGCCTCGCTCCGTGCCATGCAGCTGGTGAAACAGCAGTTGCTTGATCCCAGAGCAATTTATAAATATCTCTTTCCTGGGGACCCAACAGGGACTGAACACATCTTTCCACCACCAGCCACCCCAAACCGAATCCAAAGCCCTTTCACTTTTCTTGGTTTTGATTTGCTGAAACCTGGGATGGGTGGGCAATCAGGGCTGGCCTGTCTGTGAGGCTGGTTGAGACTGTTGCCTCAGGCAGCAGGTTGATTGATGGGGGATTGCTTGCCACCATCTGCCCCTCCTGCTCCCTGAATTCAAAAAGGAAGAGGGGCATGGAGCAAAAGAGGAAGCGCAATGGTCAAGACTAACAACAGTTGTACCTGGGTACAATGTAATGTGAGAACAGCCCTCCAGTGTTTCACCCTTATCTGTCCCCACATGGCAAATTGATACCGGTGTATGGTTTTCACACATTACAGTGTGCATGGGTGTACACTTTTTTCCCTTTGCCCATGAAGATCACATGAGCAAAACGTTGATCATGAAACAACGAAATCAAAGATGCTCCACCCCCTTATTTGCCAACCCCACCCCACCCACCCACCCTGTGCCTAAAACCTTCTGGTTAATTACAATTTATTTGGACAGGGGAAGGATTTATGGAGAATGCAAGAGAGAACTTGGAAACAGCAATTTTCAGGAGTGGCCCCCAACTTCCCGCCAGCTGCTTTTCCGAAAGATTGAGAGGGCTTTGTGGATGGGGGATTTATCACAATCTGCATGTCTGCTATGAACACATTGCAAACACCCTCTGCATTTTTTTTTAATTATAAAGAGATTATATCAACTGCTTCCCAAGGACCAAACTTCCCTGTTACATTCAATACATAGTTTGGCGCAGTGTTTGTGATTGTCAATAGCAGCTAAGGTGGGGGGGTCGGGCGGGGAGAATCAGCACCCACCAATGGGCTAGAATGTTACCCCTCTCCCTCTTTCACTCTGTTTCCCTCTTCTTTCTTGAATCTGGGGAGTGGCTGCTGAGGCAGACCTGAGGCGACTTTCTCAATTGGCCTCATGGACACACCGGCCCTGGTAATAATTTTAATTATGGTGATAAGTGATATATTTAAATGATGCTGTTAGTCACACCCTGTCTTTTAGAAATGAAAACACGGGGTAAAAATATTGTACAGTCATCCAATCCTGTGCATTTTTACTCAGAAGTAAGCCTCAATTGTGTTCAGTGAGGCTTACTCTCGGGTAAGTGTGCATAAGATTGCAGCCTCAAATAAGCTCGAGCGAGGGCTCAAAACAATTCGGCGAGGGCTCAAAACGTTTTTGTTTCGTCTAGCGTTTGGGTGATGGGTTGTCGTCTGCCTCCTGTGTCTCAAGATGCTCTGCCATGCTGCTTTTGTGCTCCATACTATCGCCCCCCTGGTGGATTTTATTGTTTTTAAATTAAGTATGTATTGTTTAAACTTATTTTCTGTATTATTTTAAACTATGTTTTTTAAATTTTGTTGTAAGCCGCCTTGGGCATTTGCCTCGGCATAGGATAAGGCGGGATATCAATTTTTTAAATAAATAAATAAATAAATTCTGCCTTCCCAACAGGTCAGGAGTTCCTACATTGTGAGAAAGGGATGAATCTGAGTTCAGAAATACAGTTAAGGGGATAAAACACGGGAGGGCCCTTTATAAGTCCCATGTACTCACTCGCAGACTGAGTCTTCCTATTTGAGTCTCAGCATGAGTTCCCGTTCTAGGTTGGCTTCCTTCCAAGCAGGAGGAGGATCACAACCAGATCTGGTGTGGCTCATGCAGAAACAGGACCCAAACATCATTTAAGTCTTTCCCCAAAGAGCAGGGGACGCGCTGCTGTATTCGGAGTTCCCATGAAACAATCGCGAAGGCACGCATTCGTCGTGACCAGCGTAGGGTCCCTTGAAATTAGAAAGTGTCTCTAGTCTCACCCCACCTCGATCGCGTAATCCTTCTGCGCTCGAAGTCCCGCCGAAGCAAGCAAGGAAGGTGTCTCTTCTCTTACCTTCGCGGTCAGACTGGCGCCAAGCTTCGCAGTCTTGGCGCCGCCGGTGGATCGATTCGCATTTGCTCTCTCCTTCAGCCGGCCTGGGGCTCCGTTTTCTCAGGTTTCAGGGGGGGGGGGGGGATGAATACTGTACTGTCCTTTCAGCCCGGCAGGCGCACCGTGGAGATGACAAACGGAGCGTCAGTTCAGATCCCGGGAAGGGCGAAAGGGCGCTCAGCCAAGGATTTGCGCTGGCCCGCCCCGACCGACAAGAAAAAGTTCTATCCAACTTCCGAGGCTGGAAATAACGTTCAGATGTACGTCCCTAGAATGAAAGAGAGCAGCGTCCATCGGATCTCACCGCTGAGAGAGAGAGAGAGAGAGAGAGAGAGACAGAGACAGAGACAGAGAGAGAGATCTTTTCGTTTTCCCCTTCTCTAGAGAAGGCGCGGTCTCCAAATTCCAAGGGACAAGGATTCCGTGCGACCGCGACGGTTTTGTGGGCCGGGGAAGCACTAGGAAACGGACACAGCCACACACCCAACCCCCCCCCCCAGTACGCGTCGCGTACCCTGGGTTGCAAACGGAGTCCTGAACAAGCGTGAAAAGCGCACGTGCCTGCGGAGCGCCTGCCTTTTCTCTTGGCTGCGCCGAAGTGCGCTGCTCCGTCTCGTTGCCCCCAACGTCAAGGTTCACTCAAGGTCGGATGAAGTTGCCAATCTGTGTAATGGCAGGAAAGCAAACACCCCCGCCTCCTCTCCATGTTGCAGAGAGGCCTCAAGGATTAGCGAGCTCAAGCACAGTTTCAAAGAGAGACAGGCTACAGTACAAACCCGAAAGCCCACTGGGTGGTGGGGGCTTATTTTATGCACGTGCTTAATACCAAGAATGGGGTGAGTTCCCTTGGGAGTAAGTAAGAAGAGACCTGCTGGATCAGGTCGAAGGGCCGCCGCCGGGTATCTTGTTTCCAGTAATGGCCAGCTGAATGTCCTTAGGAAGTCTCAGGGCAGGCCCATCTCTGAGGCCAATTGAGGCAGTGGCCTCAGGCAACAGATGGGTGCAGGTTACCCACCTCAGTCCACTACTTGCCTCCCGTGCTCCTCTTCCTCCTTCCACTTTCTGGATTGGAAAGAGCAGAAGAGGAAGTGCAGAAGAAAAAACTGGGACTTGTCTAGCCCACTACTCTCTCCTCTCCTCCACACTTCCTCTTCTGCTCCACCCCCTCTTCCTTTTCCAGTCTAAAGGGTGGGACGAGCAGGGGCTGGCACATCACCAGTTTCAGTGGGGCAGCATTTGGCAGCTGCCCCAGGTGTCAGGAGTTCTTGGGTCAACCCTGGAAAGCCCTCAAGCAGGAGCTGGCAATGCCGTCCATCTCCTACTGTTTTTTTCCCCCAGCACACTGGTTACTGCACATGGAGGTTCCATTTTTGTCTCTTCTCTTTGTCAAGTCACCTAAGCCAGTGGTCACCCTCACATTGCACAGTAACAACTTCCACCTGCTGGATCCGCATTCATGCACACTGCTTTCTCCTGTATGTCCTGAATCTACCACTGCCCAGTTTTAGGCTTAGCAAATGATCCCCCCCCCCCGTTCTGGTGTTGTGAGCAGGGCAGGGGCCCACAGTTTGGGACTGGGACTGGTCACCAAGCCACACACACAATCTCTCTGCCAAGCAGTGGACAAAGAAACCCCACTGGGGTCGGCAACAACCTTCCAGGACTCTCCTGGAGTCTGTAAGAATCAGCATCAATCTCCAGGCAACTCCTGAAAGCAATCCTGGAGATTTTAACAGGACCCCAGGAATCTCCAAAGTCACAAGCAAACCTACAGCTCAATCCTATGCATCTCTTCTCAGTTCAGTGGGGCCTACTCCCAGGAAAGTATGGCTAGGAGGATTGAAATTCTAAAATAGCACTATCCTTGAGTTGGCAGAGGGCACTGCGAAGGTGCACCAACATTGCGCTGCCGCTGGTAGTTGCGTCTCCGAAGCAATCATGCTTCCCATGGACCACACTCAGAGTATCATTTGAGAATTAATCTTAAAACAGCTCTTGCAAAGATAAATAAACCCATCTTTGTTTATTTAAATCATAGTTCCAAACAGCAGCTGGTAGAACCTATCTTAAGAAGGCATTTTTGCCAAAAGGACGTTCGCAATATAGAAAAAGAACAACACTGGTCTACCTCACACACAGGGCTGTTCATAAACCACTGTTTCAGCCACAACTGCATCCTTTAAAATACTTGCAATATGGGGATTAATGACTATTGGCTTCCTGGGTGACCTTGGGCCAGTCACTATCTCTCAGCCCCACCTACCTCACAGGGTTGTTGTGAGGACAAAAAGGAGGGGAGGAAATATGTACACCACTCTGAGCTCCTTGGAGAAAGGGCGGTATAAAAATGTGAAAAATAAATAAATAAAATATTTCCAAGTGCTGGGCATGCAATTTTTAAAACTCAAAAATATGTGTATTGTGCTCCAAGACCTGAGTTCAAAAGAGCATAAACTCCTGTCTTTCTCTTTCCTCCATTTTATTTCTTATTTTGTGGGAACATCCTAATCGCAAATTCCAACTATTCACAGGTTCTGGATTTCTCCACGGTTTTCTGTGTGCAGCAGATGAGGATAAAAAAAAATGGTCCAAGATAACCAGCAAATTCTTCTCTGTCTCCAGATCATGGGATTATCAATCTATATATCACTTTAAAAGGTCTATGTGGAGAAAGCCTTGTTTTAGTTTTTTGGTCCTGCAGTTGTTAGAAGTACAATGGAACTGTGTGGGGGGAAGAGTTTGGAAGCACTGCACCAGTGTTAGGGGAGCTGGCACTTTGCACATGGTCAGACAGCGTCACTCTTGCCTCTACAAGCTGCTTCAGGGTCCGGCGGACTCCGGCGGTGGCAGAGAACAATATATTTCAGAGCACCCTTTCATTCCCTGCAACCCATTTCCACGCTCGTCTTCCTCCCTCCTTACACTCCTCCACGTGCTTTTTCTGGCATCTTAATCACAAATAAAACTACAATTCCCAGTTGGCCCGCGACGGCGTCCCCTCCTTCTCCGAGCACTGAAAGAGGGGGGCTCAATCAACCTCGGAGCACGGAGGAGGAAAAAGAACCAATGAAAAGCCGCTCATCGATGCTCTCAGTGCTCGGCAGTACGAGACGGGAGGGGAGGAAAACGAGATCAACCATAGACATAAGTCAAGCGTTTCCTAGAGGGGAAGATTTCCTTTTTGAATATAAAGTAAAATGCCAGACTACCCCATCTTGCTGAATTTATAGGACACTTCCGGGTTCTTCATTATTGCCATAACGTAGCAAACAGAATTCCATCCTTGGCAAATTCGTAAGTTTATTTTATGTCAAGAAATGTGGTACAGAGGTAGAGAAAGCGAGAAAGAGAGGGTTAAAAAGAGAGGGAGCAGAAATAGAATAGTGAGTCTATTAATTTAAAAGTCTATAGCCTGCAAAAATGGTGAGCGGGGGAGGTGCACGGCCTCACGCGTCTCGGCGCGCTGACGCAGGCACGTTCTGCGTGGAGCGAAGTGGAGCCCGCTTGGCACATGCGCACGAACCTCTTTCCTTTCTTTCCCCTGTCGTCCCTGCCGCCATGGCGCCTGCGGTGAGTCTCCGGCGAGGCCGAGCCTGGAACCGGGGCGGGGTGCGACTGGCTCAGGCGGGTGGTAACGTGACGATCGCCGAGGAGGGGGTCTCGGGTGACGTCATGAGGAGGGGCGCCCCTCCCTCCGGTCTCTGGACCTCCGCCCCCCCCACCCTATTGGGAGCCGCGTTCCCTCCGCTCCGGCCCCCCTTATTTCTGTGGTCGGCCTGCCTGTGAAGGGCAGCAGGCGTTCTGCACATGGCCAGGACCCCCTTTCTCTGATGCGGGAGGGCCCGCAGCACGTGCCTTGCAACGCACAAGCCCCACTAGGCCCAATCCCTGGGCCAGACGCCGGTCCCCCTGGCTCCGTGCCGTCTGGACACGGACTGGCAGTGTGGGAGACGCTGCCAGTCCGTGTCCAGACGGCACGGAGCCAGGGGGACCGGCGTCTGGCTGTGAATGGCAGCTTCATCATGTGCAGAGACGCGTGGATCGGCCTGGCCTGGCCTGCCTGTGTGCTCTCTCGCAGCCATGCAAGCCCTAGGCACTTTGTCCCTGTAAACCAAGTGAGGTGTAAAGAGACCCCTCTCCTGAGTGCACCTGCTTTAAGGAGTTAGCCTTCCTTTCTCGAAAGCAGATGACTATTTTTGGCGTCTGGGTTGTAGAGGTGGCCTGTTTCTGAATGTCAGGTGCAAGAGAGTGACAACAGGATACAGGGATCTTGTTGTCTTGTGTGCTCCCAGAGGTATCTGGTGGGCCACTATAAGATGTAGGAAGCTGGACTAGAGGGGCCCTTGGCCTGATCCAGCAAGGCTGTTCTGATCTTATTTCTTCAAAGGCATGGGTTGGGGGCAGCTGGGGAAAGGTCTTCTCTGTGGGGCTCCAGACACTGAAAGTCTCCCTAGATATGCCTACTTTGTGCCATCCTTGCTTCTTGTAGGCACCAAGCCAGATGCTCCTAGCGCTCTTGTGCTTTTGGTGGTGTTCAGCATCATTTAATCCAGTTTCTAGTAGTGTACGCATGGTTAAAAAAATAGAGCCAGGAAGGAGAAGAGGCGCCAGGGAATGAAACGTGGGCCGAACCAGCCTTCAGGCTGCAGAGATCGCGCAACGGATGTAAGGAGCAGCCGTCACAAGTCCAGATGTGCAAGAATGATTAAAGCGGGTGACTTATCAAAACCGTGCCATCATTGTTTTGTACTGATGCCATGCAAACAGATCTGGGTGTAAGATGCAGTGTGCATGGGAATGAGCTCACCAAGCCAAGCTTAGTCGCCAAAAGAAGGCAGTCCAGGAGATGACCCACAGCCGTGACCCCCAAAGGCCCGAAGCACATATTGAGGCTCGGGTCTGTGTCACATCAGTACAGAATGTATCTTTGCTCTTTTGACTTAAGATGGTGTCTTCTCTACATATCATCTGATTGTTGGGTGATTTTGATTTGACCATTGTGAGCTTCAAAGAATATCCTTTTGTATTCTGAACGCAGAGAAACATTTCCATGTCCATTGCAGGTCCGCACACAGAGGTGCATCATGCGTGTCCACCCCCACATGTTTCCTGTTACTGCAGACTAAGTTGTTTGCTGTGTGACATCATTCTGGGTGTAGACCCTCAGAGTAGCACAACTGGACTTGCTGGTGGAAGCCCTCGTGTGATCATGGAGAGCAAGGAAGGGCAGAGGCGTAGCTACGCTCTGTGGGGGGGCGCACCCCCCATGACGTCACTCGGGGGCGAGGTGTCACTTGCCCTGCCCCTGAGTGACATCATGAGGCACAAAAATGTTCCTGGGGGGCGGGGCAACATTTCTGTCCACCGCCTGCCTTCCAGGAGCATTCTGCGGCCTCTGCTGCCACCAATTTTTGCTGCCGATGCGAGAGCTTTGACAACCCCCCCCCCTGCCATGCACCCGGGGGTGGTCCACCCCCCCCCTTAGCTACACCTCTGAGGAAGGGATTGGGAGGAAGTGTGAGGCAGCAGAGCTGTGATGTCATGGTTGGAGTGCAGAGGCGTCGCCAGGCGCCCCCCAATGGGGGGGCCGACCCCCCGACGCCCCAAAACTAATTTGCATAATTTAAGTTTTGTTTTCATGTTTGCTTTTTTCGGGTTTTTAAAAAGGTTTTTAGGGGTTTTGTAGCGCTAACGGGGCTTCTAACCGTGAGTGTATGCTTTGCGCCCACTTATCTTGTGTCTAGGAGACTCCAGCGACGATCTCCAAGGGCGACAATCTCTTCCGGGGGAGCAGATCGTTCCTCTGCTCTGCCTGCCCCGGGCACGAACTCTGTAAAGCGCCCAGCAGCGCTTTACAGAGTTCACGCATGCGCAGAACGTCGATTGGAAACATCGTCATTCTGCGCATGCGTGAACTCTGTAAAGCGGCGGCGCTTTACAGAATTCACGTCCAGGGCAGTAGAGCAACGATCTGCGCCCCCGGAAGAGATCGTCTCCCCTGGAGATCGTCACTGGAGGCTCCTAGACACAAGATAAGTGGGCGCAAAGCATACACTCGTGGTTAGAAGCCCCGTTAGCGCTACAAAACCGCTAAAAACCTTTAAAAAAACCCGAAAAAAGCAAAAACGAAAACGAAAGTTAAGGAGTCCCGCGACCTCCCCCCAGAGTCTCTGCGCCCCTACGCCCTGCGGCCCACCGCCCCCATATCAGCCGACGTCTCTGTTGGAGTGTTGGGCCAGGGCATGCCGAGTTCAGAACTCAGTCATGGAGGTCATTGGGCAACCTTGGCCCCATCTACGCTACCTTGCAGGGTGATTGTGAAGGTACAGTGGATGAGAAGTGTGTGCGCTGTGCTCTGAGCTCCTCGGAGGATGACGGGCATGATAGAATGAAAAGATAAGGCACTTCCAGACTGGCTCTGGGACGTGGTAAGAGGCTAGTGCACAGGCTCCCAGGCCACCACGGTTTCCAGTCCATATTATATAGCCGGGTAAGAGAGGTGACTTTGGGTATTTCAGATTACCCAATCGCCTCCAGGCATCTGACATAGCATCAGGTGTGCAGAAGGGGTCTTTGAACAGTGAGCAGTAAAAGGCAACAGAAAAATGCAGCTATTTCTTTTCCCTCTGTTGCTACTCCTTGCTCTTCAGTCCTTTTAGGGGCCCGGGACCGGGTTATCAGCACATACTCCCTGAAGTCCCCTCCTGAGCCCTTTGGGCAGTGGTTCCCAAACTCCTGGGAAGGCCCTACGCTGCTCTAAGTGGCAGCGGGGCCTTCCCAGGGGTCGCGACGACGCGCCCAGGATTGCCCTTTTTACCTGCGTTGGTGGGCAGTGGGTGTCCGGTGGTGTGTGTGGGGAACCTGCGGACCCCTCCGCAGGCCTCCCCAAGCGTCGGGGCAACGCTCCGTCGTGATCGCAACTCACTTCCGGTTTTACACGAAACTGGAAGTGAGTTGTGATCGCGTCGGAGCGCTGCTCCGACGCTTGGGGAGGCCTGCGGAGGGGTCTGCAGGCTCCCCACACACCCCGCCGGACACCCACTGCCCACCAATGCAGGTAAAAAGGGCGATCCCAGGCACGGCGGTGGCGCGATCCCGGGCGCGCCGTCGTTGTCACCGCGGGTTGCCATGCCCCTTAAGGGCATAGCAACCCTTTGTTCCCGGCTGGGCCGTCGCGATGCCCCAGTTAGGGAACCACTGCCTTTGGGTAAGGGGAGGCAGAAGGGGAGCCTGGGCTTGGGGAGGGACAGCTGCCCCCCACTCTTAACGCCACCGAGGCAGGTGTGTGTATGTGTTCTGCTTGACTTGTGCTGCCCTTTTTCTGACGTTCGTGTTTGCTCTTTCTCCCGCCCCCCCCCCCCATGCAGAAGAAGATCGTGACGAAGGGCGGCAAAAAGAAGAAGCAGGTTTCGAAGTTCACCCTGGACTGCACCCACCCAGTGGAAGATGGTATCATGGATGCAGCCAACTTTGTAAGTGGCTCCCGGCTCTGGGAGGCTCGTGTGTCCCCTCCTGGCTACATCACACTTCCCGAAGCCAGGAAGCTGGACAGTGTTTCAGGAGCAAACCCCCCCCCACACACACACACACCTTTTTTTGCTCTTTCCTTCCAGGGCTTTGTTAGAAGGGTGGGTTGCCTGAAGCCTTTTGCCTCCTTGTGTTGGCCTGTTTGCGCTGGTGTGTGCAGCTGTGCTTAACAGGCGCCATCTATAGACTGTCCCTGGCATGGGCGAGAGTGTCGAAAAGGGCTGTGATCACTTCCTGGCAACAGAAGCTTTGCCTAGTTGGGCTGGGCGTTTGGCAGGGGAGCTGCACACACGTCCGCATGCGTTTCTATGACATCATTTGCACCAGGGATCTCCGGTGTCTTCTTGCGACAAAGTTTGCTGGGTGTTTGTCTGCGATGCTGTTTCTTTGACATGAGCATCCAGCTCCGAAGGGTCTTGTGCACTTGCGATGCGCTTTCTTTGGGCCTCAGTCGCCCCTGAGTGTGGGCCGGCAGTCCAGGAACAACTGTGAGGGGCTCCTGAATTGGCCGTGTCTTCTCTTCAAGCAAGAGAAAGTGGGAAAGGAGTTACAGCTGAGTGAGCTACTCGCAAAATCAGACGTGGCAACCCTCCCCTTCTCTGCCGTGATGGGCGCAACACCAGCTCTGGGGGCAGCATTTGGTGCATTGCCTCATGAACTGGGAGGGCTTGGGCCAGGCCCTGGCAACCATACTTTTGGAAAATGCCAGGCCAAAATCATGCCACCACCACTTAACCGAAGCTAAGCAGGACTAGGACTGGCCAGGCCCTGGATGGGGGACCACTTGGGAACTCCCAAACCCACTGCCTCGCCTTCCATGGTGGAAGAACTGTGGGACATAAACGTGACTAACCACACAGGTGACGGAAGCAGGAGACCCTCTGCTTCATGCCTGGCGAATGGCAGGCCAGCTGTTCCTCAAAATTTTGCGCAGACCAAGAGTTCAACTACACGCATGACAACTTAGCCCATCGCCAAACTGCCCTGGTGGTCAAGAAGCTCTCCTCCTGTCGAACCTGCCGATCTCCTGTGTTGGCTTACCTTCGTGCTGCAAGCAGTCATGAGCTTCATGGCTAGATTGATCCATTCAAGCTTTAGTTCATGAAATGGTGGGGGGTTGTAGGTTAACTTGTCCACCCGTGTCCCCGGTTTATTTTTGGGGGCTACTTTGGTTCCGGTGTTTACCATATTGAGGAATGCAAAAGAAGTATGGATGATACGTTTCTTTTTATGCCGAGTGGCATCTGTGTGAGAGTAATTTTCACGCTTCTTTCGATATCTCAAAGTGGCATTCCTATTGAGGGTTTGGGAATGTGCAAATTAATTTAATTCATAAGCTGAGAGCAATCGGCTAAGTAGTCTTTAATCGGTTGATGGGGCTCCTCTGAAACCTCTCTGCTTATTTTACTTTCCATTGGAATATGCTTCTGGGAAAATTGTTTTATATCCCTTTATTTTTCTTTTGGGTCCTTGGACATTGGCAGAAATAAAACTTTGCATATGTGCGCGCTCCGCGCCAAGTGCTTCACATGTATTCATCTTGATGTCTTTCCAACAGCCCTGTAGGGGGAATATTCTTGTGCCCACATTACAGATGGGGAAGACTGAGATTGAGAGGGAAGTGGCTGGCCTAAGGCTGCTCACTGGGTGACCCTGGGTCAGCCACCCTCTCCAAGCCAAATCTACCTCACATGGTTGATGTGAGGACAGCCTAGGGAAGGGAGAGGCATGTAGGCTGCCCTGGGGCAGAATGAAAGTGCATTTTAAAACGTGCAAATATCCGGCCTCACCTCTTCTCCTCTTTGTAGGAGCAGTTCCTGCAGGAGCGGATCAAGGTGAACGGGAAGGCCGGCAACCTGGGTGGGGGCGTCGTGACCATCGAGAGAAGCAAAAGCAAAATCACCGTCACCTCGGAGGTCCCGTTCTCCAAAAGGTAAGGAGCCAGGGAAATGGATGGACCGCCGGTTTGGGACAGGCGAAAGAGGGGATTTCTTCACCCCACAGAGAATTAACTGAATGGACTTCATCACTACAAGATGCAGCTGTTAGCCATGATGGAGAAAGAGGAACCTCCATGTACAGGAGCATTGTATCTCCACATACCATTTTATGTTGTTTTATTTGAATGTAGCCACAGCGCAGAGAGCAAGACTCTGGGCTGTACCCTGAGACGCCAATTAGAGCTTTGAAGAGCTGCTCCTGATTAAACGCGAGCCCTCGAGTGAGGAGCTTTGAAAGCTGCTTGCTATGCAGAAAGACAGACTTTCAGAAGTCCTGCTGTGGCACACGTGAGGCTGGAACGAGGGTCCCTCTACACTGTGGCTTTCCTCTCCTGCTCCTGCCTTTGGGAGAACAGCCCGCCGGATCTGCCTCTCTGCTGCAGGGAGAATTCTGAAGCCTTTTCTCTTTACAGTGCAAATCCCTTGTCAGAACATCGAGCGGATACCTTTTTTATCCTCTCTCCCAGAAGTGTCTTCATCGCAGCAACCCACCAGGGAGTCTCGAAAGAGGAAATAATATTCAGCTCTCTATGGGAAAGCTTGAAGTTGGTACTGGAGGCTCGTAACAGCGGGAGTGCCTGTGTCGCAGGCTGTCCTTAGGGTAGCTGATGTGCGGGAAAAGAAGCCCTAGTACAGATCGGGCCAAAGAATTTAGATTTTTAGCTGGTCTCTGGGTAGGGAAAAATCCAGGCTGCTTGTTCAGTGCATTAAAAGAACAACGATTCTGCACCCAGGCAGTTCACATTTGCAGCCGCACCGAGCAGAATTCTACAACCTGCAGAAACCAAGCTAATTTTGTATATATTTATTTTGCATCGCTTCCAGTTTTCCTAATCCTTGGAGAGGCGAGCGCACGCTGCCCTCAATGACTGAAAACGTATTCAGACACACACACAGCTTCAGTGGCGTCATTAGGGGGGGGGACCGCCCCGGGTGCACTGCCGGGGGGGGTATCAAAGCCCACGCACCGGCGGCAAGTTTTAAAGGCAGTGGAGGCCTCCGAACACTCATGGAAGGCAGGTGGCGGGGAGAAATGTTGCCCCCCCCCCACTTTCCAGGATTTTGTGCCATGTGATGTCACTCGGGGGCGGGGTGAGTGACTTCCCCCTAGTGATGTCATGGGGGTGCGCGCCCCCGCAGGGTGTAGCTATGCCTCTGCACTGCCTTCTGGGATTTTAGCGGGAATTCCTAATAGGCTTTCAAGCACAGCAGTGAGGGCTAGAAACCTGGTTTTTGTTTTAAAGCGAAAAGCCTGTTCCTAGTTCTTTGAATTGATTTTGCTGTAAGCGTTGCATCCTATCGTGTGGCCGTGTTCCACACCAGGTGATATTGGGGTAGCTCCCCAGAGAGCCCTTCCCAAACAGGCATCTCACAAGGACCCAAAGAGTGATATTTTGGCACCACAGTTCATTCGCAGTTGGGTCACCTCTACTCTCGCTCCTTCTCTCCAGGTACCTGAAGTATCTGACTAAGAAATACCTGAAGAAAAACAATTTGCGGGACTGGCTGCGTGTGGTCGCAAACAGCAAGGAGAGTTACGAGTTGCGATACTTCCAGATTAACCAAGATGAGGAGGAGGAGGAGGAAGAAGATTAAATCGAAATGGATCTGGAGATATTTTGTACATTCACTTTTCCCTGAATAAAATACGGCAAAAGTTGTTGTAACATTTCTGTGCATGGCTTGATGTTGCAATCGTAGCGGGCCAGGGGTATGTGTGTGTGTCGCATATGTGTGTGCGTGGGGGGAGGAACGAATGTCACAACCAAGTCAAAACTGTGTGTGGACACATGGGATTGGGAATAAAACGGCCAATATTATGCCATCCGTTGTACAAATCGATGGTAAGGCCACATCTGGAGTATTGCATCCAGTTCTGGTTGCCGCATCTCAAAAAAGATATAGTGGAACTGGAAAAGGTGCAGAAGAGAGCGACCAAAATGATGAGTGGGCTGGGGCACCTCACGAGAAAAGGCTCCAGTGTTTGGGGCTCTTCAGTCTAGAAAGGAGGTGCCTGAGGGGGGACATGATTGAGATGTATAAAATTATGCATGGGATGGATGAAGTGAATAGAAGTTCTTTTCCCTCGCAATCTACACCAGAACCAGGGGACAGCCACTCAAATTGAGTGGTGGGAGAGTTGGAACATAGAAAACATTTCTTCACCCAGAGTGTAATTACCGTATATACTCATGTACGAGTTGAAAAATTTATGCCCTAAAATTGATCCTGAAAACCTTAGTTGACTTATAGGGCTTGTAAGAACAGCTGCTTGGTGAGGCGTGGGGGACAACACCGGACTGAGAAGCAGGACGCACAGGGGTGGGTAAAAAAAAACAACCACAGAGCCATTTTGCCTTGTTCTGAAGCAGCACAGTAATGGAGCTCGTCTCCAAACAGGAAGAAAGAAAGGTGAAGGAGTTTATGGGAGTTGTAGGCTTTGTGAGGAGTACAGTACTTCCATAGCAGCAGCCCTCATAAAGACTACAACTCCCATAAGCTCCTTCACCTTCCTGTTTGGAGAAGAGCTCCGTTCTGTGCTGCTTCAGAACAAAGCAAAATGGCCCCACTGTGTTTTTTTTTTTTTACCCATCCCAAACTTTTCTTGCTACCTCAGAATAATTTACTGGTAAGTCGTTTTCAAAGAATTTCATACATCCCTATGTTTTGTTCTTGACTTATCCACGGGTCAGAGGAAATTCCATTAATTTTGGCTTAAAACGTGCTGCCCTTGACTTACCCATGAGATTGACTTATTACTTGAGTATAGTCTGTGGAACTCCTTGCCACAGGATGTGGTGATGGCACTTGGCCTAGATGCCTTTAAAAGGGGATTGGACAGATTGATGGAGGAGTCATCCATCATGATGGGGAGGATAACTTGGATAAGCAACCTCCTGGTCTTAGTAATAGGCTCTCTCTTAATGCCAGATGCAAGGGGGTGGCAACAGGATACAGGTATCTTGTCATCTTGTGTGCTCCCTGAGGCATCTGGTGGGCCACTGTGAGATACAAGAAGCTGGACTAGATGGGCCTTTGGCCTGATCCAGCAGGGCTCCTCTTACGTTCTTGACATTATGCAGCATTATGTAACAAATTGTTAAAGTTGACGATGAAAATGTTCCAGAAGTTCTAGCAGCCCTCATGTTTCACCTGTCTTTCTACTTTTCCCATTATTATTTTTTCGTCTTCTTTAGGACCCATATTCACAGTAATTTGTCAAAACAAAGCACAAAATCACATACGCTGTAAGAGGGAGCATGTAATGCACATGCCTTGCAAGCGTGGGGATGCGCTACCCCATCAGGCAGTGCGTCTGAAGGAGGGTGTCTCTTCCTGAGCTGGGCAGAGCACGTCCCCTAAAGCCCGCAGGAGCATACCTGAGAAAGGTGGTGCTTTTGGACTTCTGTCCTACCAGGGGGAGAAATCCCAAATTCGAGTTGACCTCCTGGAACTCCTTCCTGGGCATGCAAGGCAAATTTGTCCCCTCTCTTGCTACTTATTGGGTAAACTGAGAGGTAGACCTTGCCTCCCCTCCCCCCCCCCATTCCTGGACCTCATATTGAAAATCTTGGTATGGATAAGGAGGGATGTTCTTAATATGTGCAGTATGAATAAGTGAAAATCTGTATAGTAAAAGTACTGTACTTATGAAGAGTTGCATTGTGGGGGGCTGAAGGTGATGCTTTGGGGGAAAGGGAGTTAATAAGTAAGCTGAGAGGGTCTGATCCACATAAGAGGAGCTCTGCTGGATTGGGTTTATCTAAGCCTGCATCCTGCTTTGCAGAGGGGCCCACCAGCTGCCTCTGGGAAGCCCCCAAGCAGGAGATGCATGCCCCCCCCCCGTTGCTCTCATGCAGCAAGCGTTATTCAGAGGCAGTGCCATAAAATGCTTGGGAGTCTGCTCAGAGGCGGGCTCCCCCTCCCCAATATCTTCACATACGATGTCATCTGAAGAGAAGAGAAGGGATGGGTGTGTGTGTGTGTGTGTGTTGGACTTTGGAAAGGAGCAAGGCGGGTGGGGCGCTCTTTGCCTTGAATCGGGAGAAGGGGTCTTTGTTGGGGTTCATGTGGGGGGTCCCCAAAGCAGATGGCAACCACTGTTTCTGAGGCTGGCTGTAGGTCGTTCTGCAAAAAGACCCCCTTTGCCTCTTGGCGGGGTTGGGATTCAGAGAGTGACGGGCCTCCTGCCTCCCCGCCAGGCTAGAAGGACGGCCGTGGCATTATTGCATGCTAGCATGGATCTTCCCTGTAAATAGCAACTGGGGCGGAGGCCGGCTGTCCATCCTGGTGAGAGTGGCAGGCCTTGGCACCCACCAAGCCAGAGATGGTGTACCACCATGTGTCCCTCCCTCCAGCTGCAAGCATATCAGAGAAACATGGGTCATCATCTCAGCCTCTTTATAGGAATTGATCACGCCAGCCAAAGGGACGGATGAGCCTGGGAGAGGCATATCAGTAGAGAAATAAATTAGTGCCCATTAGGACCAGGAAGACCACTGCGGCCGAGCATGGCACGGTATAGGAAGGCAGCCGCAGCACCTCTTCCCGGGCGGCGTGATGACAGAGCTACGGCGGCGAGGCTTGCTCAGTGGGCTGGGAGCACACGAGCATCTTCAGGGCGTCCGGGCTCTGGGCGTCCAGAGTCGAGTCCTGCTGCAAGGGCTCTGAGTCGGCAGGCTTAAGGCCTGGGTCTTCTGGCTCTGGCGAAGATGAAGGGTCTGTGCGGTATCTGCATTTGCGCGAGTTGCACTTGCAGGCGTTGGGGCCTTTCCACTCCCAGTACGAGTTTCCATAGTCAAACCTGGGTGAGAAGGAAGGCATGTTGGGCTTGCTGTGAAGGGTGGCTCTCCTCCGTGGGTGGAGGTGGGAGGGAGAGATGGCTGAGAGCTGTTTGCCTAAGCCACAACCTGTCCCCTAAGGCCCACAGAGGGGCCCCTGCTGTGTGTGCTGCCTCTGGCGGAGGCCAGATTGATGGCAACAAGGATCAGGGCCTTCTCTGTGGTGGCGCTTTCACTATGGAACTTGTTTCCAGTGGGCTTAACTGCCCCCTCTCACCCTCCCAGCGAGGGCTGAAGACTTTCCTTTTCTGTCTGGCCTTAGTTGCTTTGGGCTTTTGTGGTTGTATTTTTTTGTTAGCAACAAAGCATACAGCAGAGCTATGGATACAACATAGGATACAGCAGAGCTTGACTCAAGCAGTCCCGGCTCTGAGGTTGCGCACAAACCCTTCCGCCCTCCACTGGCCCTCCCTGGCAGCACCTACACCAGTTCCTCGCCAGCCTGGACGGCCTTCTCAGTGAAGAAGGCGATGCCGTAGATCTCGTGGTCCACGGACACCCGCAGAGCCATCACATTGGGGTCACACGCGTGGTTCAGGAACCGGCCGATGTTCCCGTAGAAACACCCGTCGATGTAATACTGCCTGTCCTGCAAGAGTCACAATGCTGGGGTCAGGGCCGAGCTTCCGTCTCTCGCGCAACTTTGCCCCTCCGGTGCTGAAGAGTTGGATTCGGGGCCACCCTCCCCCTGTGCCTCCAGCGTTCTTGAGACGCCTATTAGTGAACTGGGGCTGAAGGATCTCAATTCAGGCAGGGGCAGAACTGCAGGTTCTGCGGAGGGATGTGTCTCCAGGCCTCCCTCGGGGCCCAGATTCCCGTTCCCACAGTCCACGAAGCTGAGACCTCACCTTCCCTTCCACACTGTAATAGTAAGTGTCGTTCTCTCGGTTCTGCGACTCTGTGGCACAGATTAGTTCCCCAAAATACCTGGCAAAGAAAGAAAGATGAATGAGGGGCTCTAGTGAGATTCAAGGCTCCCCTCCTCAAGTGGAGGGGAGTTCCCCAGGCGCAGGGGAGAACTCAGAGAAGGGCCTTCTTTGCTGTGAGACTCACTGGCAAATGAAGGTTCCTCGGAGCAAATCCTGCATGGTGCGGACCCCCCAGCCCTTGTTGGGTGTCCTGTAGAGTTGGAGTTGAGTCCTGCAAAAGAGGATACGGAGCTGGTCTCTGGGATAGGAGAGACACCCCCCCCCCTGGCTGGATGAGTGGTGCTCCAAGACCACTCAGGATGAGGCTTGGGGCTGGTGTACCCATGGGGCCAACTGACTTCCTCCCCCATATCCTTTGAGCTTGCAAAGAAAGATGGGGTGGAGTGGAAGAGGAAGTGTGGAGGAGGAGAGGGCTCCCCTGTCCTCCGCATTTCCTCTTCTGCTCCATTTCCCCCCCCCTCCTGCACTTTTCAAATCCAAGCTGTGGGAGGAGGAGGAGGCAGAGCGGTGACTGATGCGCTGCCTCGTAAGGGAGAATGGCATTTGTTATGCCAATGCAGCTGCCAGGAGACCTTGGGCTAGCCCGAGTGTGTGTGTTCTCCCTCCCAAGGATGGGTGTGGGGAGGGAAGAGAACAGAAACACCCCAGGGCAAGCGGTGGGGTCAACTCCCTTCTGGAGAGAATTCAGGGTCTTTACTTACTCCTGCCCTCCCTTCCACAGTGTCCCAGTTCCTGAGCCAGGAAGAATCTCCCCCCACCCCACCCCACAACAAGCCTGCGAATGGGGGGCAGCTCCACAAGCGGGGCGGTGACGGCTGGCATTGGTTCCTCGTTCCTCCTTCAACACAGAGTTGCATAAGGAGCCTAAGTATGGAGCTGGCTATCCTGCTGCACCCCAAAAGAAGCTTTGGGCCACCCAAAAGGATCCCCCCAGCAGGAAACTGTGCCCTATGAGGTCTCTAGCCTGGGACTTTGATTTGGTGCCAGGTGCTGTCAAGGGTGCTTCCCGCCCCGGGAAGTACAACTGTGAGTATTCCTCTTCATAATATGGAGCTGGAGTTGTGCACCCCGGAAACAAGCTTTGGGCCACCCTAAAGGGCATATCCATACCACGGATATTGACGGTTGTCCATGGTGCTCTTTAGTATTGTCATTTGCATGCACATTTCCAGTCATTTCCAGGATCTGGCGTGTGTGCACCAGTCATTTGCATGCACATCGCTCTGTAGCATCGTGCTCCAAGAAGGTATTCTGGTCCCTGTGTTGGGTCCCTGGGAGTTGGCAGCATTTCCCCTCTCCCCGCCCATGTGCAGCTGGGGTTGCTGAGCCCTGTTCCTCCCCCGTCAAAAGATCCTTTTTCCTGCCAATGAATCTTGCCCCCCCCCCCGGAAGACTCAAACTCTTGCCCTGGGGGGAGGGACCTCTGTGTGTGCGCATGTGCATGTTTGACATTCCGCCTTCCACCCAGGTGCCGACTGCTCCGAGCGGTGGGAACGACAGGGCTGGCGAACTGCACCCTGCGCCTGCCCCTTTGTGCCACCAACCACTTGGCCCTTCTCCCTGCCACTGCCTGGTGCTCTCTTTGACCCTGCCAGTTGGGCCTTGAGTGGGCAGGTCCCAGACCACGGAATTTAGGGGCTGCTCTGTGCCGTTCAGTGAGACCGGACTGTGGAGAGAAGGCAGATGGAGGGCCCCCCAGTTGGTGCCCCTCCTGGCTGGCAGAGGAGGCTGGGTGTGGACAGGACCCCTCCCCAGGCTCCCCACAGGCTCCCTGGCAGGAGAGGCTTGGCTCACCTGAGGCCCCGCTGCACCACCCGGTTTGGGCAGGCGCTGGGACACACGCAGAGCACGTGGCACTCGTAGACGTGGCTACAGTGGTTCCACCAGTCCACGGACTGCACAATGAGGCCGGACTGCAGAGCGAGAGGAGGAAGCCGTGGTTGGTTGGCCCTCAGTGGCGCCAGCAGTCACCCCCTGCCTTGCCCGGGGGGGGGCGGGGGAAGAGGAAAGCCCCCCCCCGGCGGCTCTCACCCGGTTGTAGCGGTAGCCGTGGCTGCGCAGGATGCAGGGACACTTCTTGGCCGAGCAGATTCTGGAGCATGTGCAGTGCTGGAAGAAAAGGGTTCAGAGAGGTGGGTACCCCCAACCGGAGACCCCCCCCAACTCTTGAATGCACAGCCCAAGGCCTCGTTCATTGAAGCCTCAAATGCTACAGCTGGAAGAGACCCCGGAGGTCACACTTAAGGGGAGGTTCGTCGAACAGAGCGGACCTTGAGACAGGGCCAGCCTGAGATTTCCCAGAAGGTGACCGGGGTCACAAAATGTGGCCTCCTCCTTGCCTAGCACTGTGTCAGCTGCTGCCTGCTTCAGCTCCCGCTCCCTGGGTTCAAAAAGGAAGAAGGGGATGGTGCGGACCAGGAAGTGTGCAGGAGGGGAGAGTGGTGGGCTAGAACATTGGGCTTGCTGAAGGACACTTGGGCAATCGGGGTCAGTCCATGCCAGGAGGTGGTCACCTCAGGCGGCAAGTGGTGTGTGTGTGTGTGTGTGTGTGTGTGGGCTGCCCACCTCCTCCCACTCTCTGAATTCAAAAAGGAACTGAATGGAACAGAAGTGCCTCCAATGCTCTAGCCCACCACTCACCTCTCCTCCGCACTTCCTCTTTTGCTCCACCCCCTCCCGTTTCCAGTTTGGGGACCCAGGGGAGCAGAGGCTGGCACATCCCCAGGAATGGGAGGTAGCATTTGGGCTGTCATCTCAGGAGGTTTGGGGATTGGTTGCACCCCTAGACAACAGTTCCCTCCCAACTCTTTCCTTCAAGGGATTTGCGTTCAAGAACTCTTCATGGTAGGAAACACAACGAAACATTCAGTCACTGCCATGTTGCTTAACCAGACCTGACAAGATGGAAAACTGCCCAAACATGGGAAGGGGTTTGGGTTCAGGTTACTGGGAGCAGGTGAAGTTCAATCTCCAGGGAGGATGGAAAAGACCCTTCTCTGCTGACAACCGCTACCGATCAGTGTAGGACAATGCAGAGGGTTTTGGACCAAGGGGCAAACTCAGCAGGCAGCATCATATCCTCAGCTGTTAAAAGAGTAGGAGCCACAGTTTTCTGAGGGCAGCAGATAGAGATTCCCTGCTACGCGAAACGCCTGGCAGAAAACCAATGCTTTTTCAGTCCGCTTAAAGGACGCGGAGATCTTGGGTTGGGGGAGGGTGGCGGCTCCCCATGTCTTCTTACCCCAAGATCCTTGGCCCTTGCAGAGACAAAGGGGTGGGGGCAAGGAGGGGGCAGCTCCAGAGTTGCAGTGTGGGGGTCTTCTCAGAGACTGGGAGATCTCAGGGGAGGGGTCCCCTCGTCCCTGACAATGAACAAGCAGGTTTGGGGATGTGCCTCTGACCTGACTTCTCACCCAGTCAGTCACTGGGATCGTCAGAGTCTCCGAGATGATGCCTTGGGCGACGTAATGGAAGTTGCTGGGACACGGCTCGTCATCCACTCCGTTGAGGCAGGGGACGCAGACTTTCTCAAAGCCCCGGGAGATGTCTCTGAGCGGGCAGAAAGGATGAGTGGGATGATCACTTGTAGACAGGAAGGCCAGAGGGGATGCATTGGGCTGGCGAACGAATGCCAGCCGCGATAGATAGGCGCATCGTCGTAGCCTTGGCCCAGCCACCCGAGGGGGCTCACCTGCTAAGGAGCTTCTCTGTCGGGCTTGACGAGTGGGAGGAGAAGGCCTTCATGGTGCTCCAGGATGGGGAATTACGCCTTGTGAACCGCACAGGGGTCTGACCGGCTTCGTTTCTCAGGGAGACCTTGGCGCCGTGTGCAAGAAAAAGTCTGCGGGAGAAAACGGCAGAGTCAGGCTAGTGCAGTGGTTCCCAAACTGGGAGGCGCGGCTCCCTCGGAGTGCCACCATGGAATCCTCTCGGAAAACAGGGCAATGCCAATTGGCAGGCCTCAACATCATGTCACGGGGAGCTGCTCTGTGCAGCAGAGCCAATGGCCAATGGTCGCCAAAGGTCAAGGGAGCTGCAGGTCGGACAAAGTTTGGGACACACTGGGCTAGTGACTCCTCACGTCCTTTTCTGCTCAGTGTCGCTCTCCCCTTTCCCATCCAAGGTGCGTGGAAGGAAGGCAGCTGTGATGGTGGTGGAGGGTGAGGGTGTGGGCAGCACTGCACTGGCTCTTGGCACCCAATGGTGTGCTACAGGGTTAGAGTGATACTTGGCACCGGTGGGTCTGGCGCTGCTCCCTCCCTCCCCCCCTCACTCACACCAGGCACTGGTAGCGTCTCTCCTGGGCCGCCAGGTGCAGGGGGGCAACTCCCTGGTCGTTCTGGGCGTTCACATCTGCGCCAGCATCCAGCAGCATCTTGGCAATGGGGGCACAGCCTACGAAGGCCGCCCAGTGCAGGGCAGTGTCCCCTTTCTGATGGGGGAAAAGGAGACAGAGGGAGAGATGGGGAGGGCCGTCGTCTCTCCTTCCACGCAAGCGCCAATTCCCAGGCGGAAGAATGGGAAACAGGCGGGGAGCATCAGAGTGACACATATTCCCAGCCACTAGGAGTGTTTCAACCCAGGCGACCTGACCCAGGAGGCACCTTTTCCCCATATGTTGTGGGGAGGGGGGCATGTCCTGCCAGACCCCACTGCTGGCTGGTTGGCACATGTCCCGCATCCAGCCTGTTGCCAGCTGCCAGACAAGGCTTCTGTGCTGGGGGCCGCGGGGGGGGGGGGGTAGTGACAAGGCTTCTGTGCTGGGGGCCGCAGATGGTGCTCCTGCTGATCAAATTATGTCTCTGTCGGCCCACATCTCCGGGCAGAGCAGCGAAAACTGCCTGCTGAAGTCCTGACGCTACCAGTCCACGTCAGGGATACTGACCCAGATGGGAGAGGTTTCACATTCACTGAACCCCCCTCTTTTTTCTGCCTCCCCCCTGAGCCCTGCTCTTCCCCATGCCCCGCCACACGTGATGCTCCTTCGGATCAACCAACGGGGACCATCACGTTTTGGGTCTCTCGCCCAGCTGTGCAAAGCTGGCCAAAATGTCACATCCCAAGGGCCGCGGAAACTGCTGGCGACTCCCTCTCACGTGATCCCGGACGGCCACGTCCGCGCCATGGGACAACAGCAGCTCCACCAGTTTCTCATGCCTGAATTCTGTGGCCCAGAAGAGGGGGGTTCTGCCGCTGCTGTCCTGGAGGGCAAGGAGACGAAGCCATGGGAGTTGGGAAAGGAGGTTTCGTTTTGGATGCCCGACCCAGCCCTTTGTGGGCGCTCCCTTAGAGAATGCCCAGCCTGGGTACCAGGCGAAGGAACATTCTGAACTCCCCCCCCCCCCACTGATGGTTGGAGGACCTGGGCAACTGCAAGCTCTTCATGGGCCACCAGGATCTGGCGTTGCCTACCTGTTTGTTAAGAGCCTTTGTCTCCACGGAGAGGAGACAGTGGGCAGCGTCATCATGGCCCTGGCTGGCAAGAAGATGCAAACCCTCTTTCTGCTCCTGTGGGTGAGAAGAGCCTTGGCCTCTGGCCACCTTCCCTCCTCCCTCTAGGTGGCCCAGAAGCTTCACTTAGGGGTTTCCTGCTCTGAGCGGATCTAGGCCAGAAAACCCCGGCTGGACCACCACAGTTGCCCATAGTGCTGGGCGCCATGTAGTTTGACCTGGGGACCGTGGCAGCATGGGTCCACCGAGGCACCTTCCAGACTGTTGGCCTGATCTTTGCTGCTCTGCAGCGCCCCCCTCTATAATGGTCACAGTTGGTACTGCACCTCTTCTACCCAGGTGACCTGAGGAGCCAATAGGGACCTAGCTGGGTCTGTATAACTGTTGCTCCAGGCCCAGGTTCCTCAGTCTCAGCAATTTGTTGGAGTAGCAGCATTGCCTCGCCCCAGGCTGTTCTCATCATCTTCCACCCAACCTGGCACTTGACTCCAGTCTGCCTTGAGCACACTTGCCACCTCTGACTCCTCATCGTCTGCCTGTCATGCACTCAGACCCACTCACCCACCCCAGTAGGGTTGCCAATCCTTGCAGAATGGGCCAAGCCTCCTACTGACTCCAGAAAGCAATCCTGGAGGTTTGAACAAGGCCCCCAGAAGGTCCAACATTGCACCAGACTGGAAAATAAATCTCCTGGAATAGCTGCAGTCCACGTCCGCACCCCCTACCCCCTACTAACTGAAGCCCTTGTGGAGACTGGGACCCAGAGGCCAACAGCCCCCCCGTCTCTGGCACTGTGAAGAAGGCATGCTGCTAAGCTTGAGATACAATTCTGCACAGGAAGGGGTTGATTAAGACAGAGGACATCTCAATCCACCCATTTGCCCTCACCTGGGCTCCCCCAACCCAGAAGTGCTGTCCCCTCCTCACCTGTCTGACTCTGGTGGGCAATGATCTCTTGGACTTTAGATTTTTGCTTTCTGCAGGGAAAAGGGTGAATACAATGCGATTAGCTTGAAATTAATGGGGAAGGAGGACGAGCATTTAGAGTCCCCTTCAGAGGGTGCTGACTGTGTGATTTAGGGTAGATGTAGCTGAGCTGGCGCTGCCACCCTGCCGAATGTGGAGGGGAGGGCTGGCTTGCTCTCCTCTCCAAATGGGATGACAAAGTTAATGTTTATATGCCCCCCCCCCCATCTCCAAGCCCGCCTCACCGCCGTGCCCCATAGCTACCACCGCCCTGGCAGCTGTTGTGGAATTCAAACAATGGCCGGAGCTCAGGCTGGGTGGGCGTTCCATGGAACAGGGCTGAGGTTCTAGCCAGGCCCAAAGGTGTGATGGTCTGGAGGGCAGGGCTGGCCCATCTGTGAGAGCAGTTGAGGCGGTCGCCTCAGGAGGCAGCTTGGCAGGAAGGCCATTACTGCTGGCCTCTGCTGTTCCTTCTCCTCTCTGGATTTGAAAAGGAAGAGGGAAACAGAGTGAAAGAGGAAGTGCGGAGAAGAGAAAAGTCTCCGACACTCTAGCCCACCATTCTCCTCTCCTCCGCACTTCCTCTTCCACTCCATTCCTCTCTTCCTTGTCTCAGACAGAAGTTTGTTTGTTTTCTTGGACAGAAGCGAAGCAATCAACCCATATTTGGACAGGTGCTTTCCACCACATATCCCTCCGGAGATTGTATCCCCACAAGAAGAAGGCTAGGCGACCAAATCTCAAAGCTAGCTGGTTATGCTGGGGTTCCTTCTAACTGATGCAGAAAAATATTTTCCTGGTTTCTGTTCATATATGCCTCCCCAGGTCACAGGAAAAACCCCACATTTGGCAAACTTAATCTTTCCTCCTTTCAAGGAGAGCATACACATTAGGCTGACTCTGGGTGCAGGGAGACTCCCGGAGCTAACTCAATTAAGTCTTCCAGAACTCAAGGATCGGACCATCAAGGACCATCAAGGACCATCAAGGGTCCTCTGACTAGCTCAGCTCACTATTGTTCCCATTGTGTTCTGTAAAATGTAAATCAAAAGTCTCTTGTTTTTCCTGTATGACTCTGTGACTATGCACATTCTCAGCAACCATGTGATATTCTGCTTGGAAATGTATAAAAACTGTTCTCACATGGAGCAAAGGGTCAGTTCCCCTCCTGGGGGGTGCTGTCCACTGCGCTGCGTAACAAATAAACCCATACTTTTTCCTTGTTCACCAGTCTTCCTGGTCCTATTAATTATCAGTCTGCTTAAAAATTCCGCTACATAACAGAGTTTCCTTTTGTTTGAACTCTTGCCAGAAAGACAAGGGATCCCTTTACACTTCACGAGGACTTGGCAGGCGTTCCGGATCCACAAGCATAGTTTGTCTTTCATGTGTCTTTTAAAATTCTGTCTTATTTATAGACATAACTTCTAAAATCTGATCTTTCGCAACAATCTAATGAAACACATTTAAAAAAAGAGTTTAAATCTTAACCAAAGGTTTGATTTCTGCTGATGATCTACCCTGCCTGTAGCTTTGTTTTGAGTTGACACGGGGGACCTGCAACAAAATGTTGCATCTCCCCAACCCTAATGCCCAATTCCTCCCATGCTCTCCTCTCTCTGATTTTCCCATGGACACCTCAAAATCCCATGGCTCCCATGGGGCCATTGAGCAGGCTCAGTTTGCACAAGTCTTTCGGGTGTTTCCCCCCCCCTTTCCTCTTAATTTCCAAACCTTATTTACTTCTGCCTACGTTGGGAGTCCCCTGGGTATGTAAAAAAACCCAACCTTGTCTACAAGGTAGACAGCCCCATACAAAGCATTAGCAATGGCGCTCAACCGCCAGAATTTGCTTTATTAACATAGTGTTATGAGGTGGGGATTGACTGTTGTGAATTAGCAGGGCACAGAAAAAATGGACCTAGTGATGATGCTTAGGCAATTTGCCTGGAATGGACAAATGAGTTCATGGCCAAGACGCTCCTTGAATGGGAGCCTTCGTCAGGAACTGACAGTACTTTTACCTTCCTAGCAACCTCCAGGGATTTCTCCTCCAAAGCTGTAACAATGCCCCCCCCCCCCAGAATGTCTCATCCCTTGGGGAACTGGGGCAGTAGACAAGATCATTTTTCAACAGCACCATCAAAGGTGGGAAGGAGGCAGAAGAAGACCCTGCCTCGTGGAAATGTCAATCTGAAGTCACCACCAAAGAGGCAACCGAGGAAGCAAATGGAGAGGGAGGCAGGGATAAGTGGTAAGAAAGTGCGTTTGCTTCTGAATTAGGCTGATTCAGTGGGGCCTGGGAACTCAGGGACAAACCATTACGATTCATGCGCAAAGTGGTCTCTGTTATGGCTTTCAGGTGTTCACAGAACCTGGCAGAGCAAAGGTGGAGCCCAGAGGCACGTGAACGTTTAGGAGCAGAGCCAGGAAAGAGTTTGGAGAGTCCTGTGTGGTGCCAACGGCAAAGTCATGTGGACCAAGGGTTACAGCTCAGAACAGTCTTGAAGGCGAGGAAGGGCTGGGCTGGCATGATCTCGCACTAAAGCCAATTTGGGGGAAGAATGATATTGGGGGGCTATGAAGGGGGGGAGAGTTGCATGCAAGGGGTATACAAGAGTAGTTTTAGGTTTGCTGGTCTCTGGCTTGCCGAGACTTCTTCTCTCAAGGGCCATGTGTCCCCGGCTCCCCCATGTGAGCTGTGCCAGAGTGAGAGCACCTGCTAGGTGACTTCCACATGTCCATTCACATCCAACTTCCACTTGGCGTATGCAGATGGCAGCGGAAGCATTTACTGTCTGAGACAGGAACAGCTCTGCCCAAACCATTCTGGCTGTTTGGTGGGCAGAAAGGGGGAAGAGCTGGATTCACCCTCCACCCTAGATCCAAATCCCGAAGCCGTGGGTTGACCTTGGGTGGCTTTCCGTCCCTCAATTTAATCTCCCCCACAGGGTGGTCGTGGGGATAAAATAGGACGCCCAGCGATGCCCACCACCCCTGGCTTTTTGGAGGAAAGCTGGGCGACAGAAGTAGCCTTAGGAAAAGAAGAGCATAAATGCCCTCCCTTTTTTCTCCTTTAATTTGCATTGTCCCTGCAAATGACCCCCCCTCCCACTCCTCCCGCTCTCCCCACTGCCTGTTTTTCCAGTGCCAAACTGGGGGGGGATGTTTGCTTTTTGCAACGGGGATTTGGAAAGAGGAGAGGAGGAGGGGTCCCCTCAGATTTGCCTGTCTGGCAAGCAGGTGCGTGTTTGTGTGTGCGTGTGTTTGTCCCTTACACACACACACACACCCCCACAGCCAAGCAAATGCTGCTGCTACTGCTGTTACCCAAATGATGGGATGCGGTTGCCAGGGCAACCAGACTGGACGTCAGCGCGCCTGGGCATGTGCCGCCGGACTCCGGGCGGCTTCGCCTCCGCTACCGCTGCTGCTGCTGCTCGGGGGAAGGTGGGACGGAGGGGGCCGATATCGGCAGCCCCCCACCCGCCTCGCCTCTCGCCTCCCCCCTCCCCTCCCCTCCGCAGTCTCAGCAGCCATCTTCGCGTTGAGCAGCCTCGCCCTCCGCAGAGCAACGTGCGCCCCGGGCGGAGGCGGCCGCCGCTGGAGCGATGCGCGGGGCGGAGGAGCCGCAGATCGCGGAGGACATGTCAGGTAGGGGGCGGGGGGGGCATGGGGGCGCGCGGGGGGGGAGTGGGCGCAGGAGTGACCTCTTGCTGGCCGCTGTCACGAAAAAAGGGGAGGGGTCTTTCTTGGGGGGTCTTCCCCATAGGAAGGCGCCCTCCTCCCATGGCAGCCCAAAGACATGCTGTCCTCGTTGCCGAGCGTCCCATGTGTGTCGCCACCCACCTTCCCGCAGCTAGGTGGTAGACTGCTTCATGACGTGGAGGCTTGTCCAACCTTTTTTTTGGGGGGGGGACTCCTCCTGCCCTGTGCCAAGTCAAGCCAAGAGGCCCGTTAGATGCGCCTTGGAGAGCCCATGGACAAAACAGGAAGGAGGCGGCCACCCCCCAGCAACGTTCAGAGGTAGACTGTCCCTGTATGTGGAGGTTCCGTGTTGCGCTTGGCTTTTGGCCTCAGAGCAGAGGGAGAGCTCTGCTCCCAAATCAGGCCTGAGTGCAGTGCCCCCCCCCCACTAGCGTCCTCTTGTCCACAGTACAGTAACTAGCTGTCTCCAGGACTCCCACCAGCTTGGCCTTCCCCTGCTGTCGCTCCTGCCAGCTGGTGCTCGAGATATACTGCCTCTGAATAGGGAGGCTCGCTTCCATATGGCCCTCATCACAGATAACCACCTGCTTCTCCCAGGATTCAGAAAGCCACCAGACTGTACGAGCAGCCCTGCTGGAACCGGCCCAAGGTCTGTCTAGGCTGGCATTGTCTTTCCAGCCAGATGCCTTGGGAAAGCCCACAAGCAGGGCAGGAAGGCTACAGCCCTCCCCTGTTGTTTGCCCTGGCACCAGGCATTCTCAGGTAGACTGTGCCTGACCATTGAAGATCTATTAAGCTGACCTGATCGACTTCCCCTCCCTGAGTTTGTATCAAAGGAATTTGCTCTAAGAGCCTTGGCATCTCAGACGGAAGAGGCCCATTGAGTCTAGCGCCCTCTTTCCTACAGCGGTGTGCCAGCCAAATACCCCTAGAAATCCCCTCAACAGGGCAGGAAGGGGATGGCCATTCCTGGCAGGTTTCCAGAGATACCCTGCCAATGGCCAGTCCCGGGGGTGACATTACGCGGTATCCAGGTTGGGAACTGGCCTATCAGAGAGCCAACCTGAACCCTCAGGACTGATGGCAATGGACGCCTCCAATGTACCGTTAGGGGCAGATGGGGGTGTGCCACCGGGGCCCTAGTGCAGGAACTTTGCCCCAGGGCTGCCAGCAGTCTGGTGCTGGCACTGCCATTCCTTGTGGAATTGTGGAGGTATTCTGCCCCATTCCATGGAGGTTCCACTTCACTCTTCCTCCATGACAGCACATAGGCCCTGCTGGATCAACCCAAGATGGGTGTGTCTGATTCCCAACAGGGACTGGCCCAATACTTCTGGGAAGACCACAAAAGCAGGGCACAAAGGGGGTGGTGGGGTAGACTGCTCTGTACATGGAGGGTCTATTTCCCTGGAGACTTCTTTATAGGGATGTAGGGAGAGTCTTACGTTCAATGGAATTTACTTAGCCTTTGTTTTCTGAAGGCAGCCAGGTGCTTCAAAGAAGGGCAATAGCCCTTGATTTTCAGAGGTAAACTGCTTTTGAAAGTAGGCACGGCTAGTAGCGGCTAGAAGCCCATTCCCGTGGGATCTCCCTCACCCTGTTTCCAGCAGTGGCCACCCAGATACTTCTGAAGACCACAAACAGGCCATCAAGGTGATGGCTCTCATTGCTTACTGTCTCTCCAAGGTATACTGCTCCTCGTGGTGGAGGTTCCATTTTGCTTTCAGGGCTAACACCCGTTGCTGGGACCATCTTCCTGTAATTTGTCTAGTCTCGTTTGACGGGCATGAATGCTGTCAATTAGCAACATTCAGTTCCCAATCCCTTTGCTAGCGTGGCCTGGAGGTTTCTCTCGAGAATACAAAAATGTTCTCATAGTCATATTTGTTTCTGACAATTGGGATACATGTGCATTTCATTTGCCTGGATGCCTTTTGCACACAGGAAATCACTAACAACATTCAGGCTTCAACCCCGAGCTGGTCCCGATCCCTTATGAATGTTGCACACGTTGGCTATTTGCATGTTTCATTGCATTGTGTGGTTTTTTCGACTTTCCCTTCTCATGGGGTGGGAAACACCCCCTTTGTTTCCCAGCATGGGCCACACACGCACTTCCAAGCTTTTTCTGTGCTTAGAGCCTGAGATACACACTTGCTTGGTAAAGTGTACGACAGTCCTGCAAGGTAGCTCATCTCATGGTCCCCGTATTGCAAATGGTGACGCAGAGGCTGAGACGGAGTGCTTTGAGGCAGTAATGGAACGAGGAGGGGGGCTCTGGGTTGCTTTGTGCGTGGGGAGGAAACAGGTGCAGAAAATTTGGGGGACTGGAGCTCCCTACTTGCAATGAACTGTTTCATTGTTTGTGTCATTTTAACTGGGGGAAAAAGACAATTAAGTGGGGACATGATTGAGACTTATAAAACGATGCATGGTGTGGGGAGAGAGAGATTTTGTTCTCGCTCTTTTGCCACACTGAAACCCAGGCTCATGCAATGAAACTGGGTGGCAGGGGATTCAGGATGGACAAAAGGAAGTCTTTCTTTACACAGCACATCCTTAGCCTGTGGAACTCATTGCCACAAGATCCCGTGATGGCCTCTAGCTTGGATGGCTTGAAAAGGCGGTTAGGCGTGAAGGAGGCAGGGAAAGGTCTATCGATATCAATATCAGTAGCTATTAGTCATAATGGCCATGGAACCTCCATGTTCAGAAGTAGTCTGCCTCTACCTCAGGAGTAGTCTGTAACTCCGGAGCAACAGCAGAGGCAGGATATGCTTTTCTCTCCGGCTTGTGGGCTTCCCAGCTTGTGGTCTGGCCACTGTGGGAAACTGGATCCTAGGCTAAACAGGGCTATATGATCCAACAGGGCTGGCAGAAGCGTCGCCTGATAGGGGGCGGTGGGCCCCAGGGCGTAGGGCGCAGGGCTCTGGGGGTGGGGCGGGGCTCCTTAGGTTTCGGGATTTTTTTTAGTATTTTTCTCTGTTTTTTTACTGTTTTCGGGGGGTTTTAAGTGCTAACGGGGCATGTGTATGTGTGCTTTTCCGCCACTTAGGCTGCAATCCTACACACACTTTCCTGGGAGTAAGCCTCATTGAACACAATGGGCCTTGCTTCTGAGTAGACATGCATAGCTTGTGCTGTGAATCTTGTTCTGGAACAGCTGATCTGGGGTCAGGTGTGCAGCCTGCTTTCAGTGGGGTGGCACTCCCCCTTAAGATCCAAGGCCGTAGCTCCTGAATCCAGGGCTGGACAGCCAGGGGGCAGCAGCGATCAGGGGTGTTTTTTTAGCAGCTTTGAATGCTTTGCCAGCTGGACTGGCTCCTGAACAAGACTGATCTGGCTGCTGTCGCTGATGCCCTTGTGACAGCCAGATTAGATTAGCACAATGTGCTTTACGTAGGCGGCCTCGGAGGAAAACAACCGTCAGTTCATCATGCACTGGCCAGAGTATTTGCTGGAGCAGGGCCGTCCCGTCCTGTCAAAGAGGCCAACTCAGGCTGTCGCTTCCGGTGGTAAAATAGTGGGTGAGTGGTGGGCTTTCTCTGCCTGCCTCCTCCTGCTTCCTGGCTTCATAAAAAAAGAAAGGAACGGAGCAGAAGAGGAAGTGTGGAGGAGAGGAGAGTTAGAGGTGCTCTGGCCCACCACCCTCCTCTCCTCCGCACTTCCTCTTCTGCTCCATTCCGCTTTTCCTTTATAAATCCAGGAAGCAGAAGGAGGAAGACAAGGAGAGGCAAAGGCGGCTGGCAGTCAGGCACCAAGAGGTCTTGGGCTAGCCCTACACAAGGTGATCAACAAAAATAAGCACAGTATAGTTGGACCAAGAATAAGAATATGCATCTTCCTGTGTTCTTGTTCAGAGCTTTCACAGTAACACTGAGGCTGTGGAACTCCCTCCCACTTGACTTTAGATAGTGGAGATGATGCTGTTTCCTTTGGGCGCCAGTGATAATTGGGTATTCCCACCGTGTCTTGGATGTCCCATTATATTAATTTCTTTCCCTTGGTTTCTGTTTTGTCTTGTACTCTTGTCAAAGAGTGCCTGGGGGGGGGGGGGCGGTCCCAGTGAGCAGAAAGGCAGGTTAGAAATGTTTCCGATAATGTTAGCAGTTGCACAGATGAATAAAATTAGTCCATTTTCAGGGCAGTCTTGCAAAGCAAGCCTAGGCTTGTTTCCTCAGAAGTAAGCCTCACTGAGTTCAATAGGATTTTCTCCCAGGTAAGTGCATATAAGATTCGCAGCCTTAAGCATTCTTTCTCGGAGGTTAAGTTTCCACTTACCTGGGAGAAAACCTCAAGGCACATAATGGGATATACTTCTGAGTAAACTTTAAGTTGTACAGAGCCCCATGCAGTTTAGGGGAGCTTACGCCCCAGGAAGCGTTCGCTGGATCGCACCCTTAGTGAGTATTTGACTGAGACAGATCCAGAATTGAGGATCTTGTGGTTAGTTCTCTGAGCTCACCCCGCTCCATCATGACTTTCAGCTTTTTATTTGAAAATTTCTACCCCACCTTTCTTCAGTAGAACTCAAGATTACCATGGGGTAATCTTCCATCCAGGCACTGACTCCCCCAACCCCAAACCTGCTTAACTTCAGCAAGGGGGCTGCAGACCCTGCCCCTTGTCCTATATGTTGCTGTTCCTATACATTCACTCTGTAATTCTCACAGCAGTCCTCCAAGGTTGGTCCAGGAGCCGGCCGGCCGCCTGAGGCGGATTGAGGGGGGCTGCCCATCTCCACTACTCCTCCTTTCCCCCCCCCCTGATTTGAAAATGAAGAGGAGACTGGAGGGGAAGAGGAAGTGAGAAGGAGAGGAAAGTATGTGGGCTAGACTAGAGCGTTTGCTGTAAAGGAAGAGGGGATTGAGGTGAAAGAGGAAGTGTGGAGGAGAGGAGAGTAGTGGGCTAGAATGTCAGAATAGAATGGAAGAGGAAATGTGGAGGAGAGAAAAGTGGTGGGCTAGAGCAACTGCAGTATTCTAAAAGGAAGAGAGGAGAGTGAAGCGCAAGAGGAAGTGTAGAGAGGAGAGTGCTGGGCTCCTGGAGGGACACTCTAGGCCACCACTCTCTTTCTTCTTCTGCTCTGTCCTTCTCCTTTCAAAGTTCAGGGTGTCCAAGAGGAGAATGGAGCCAAGGGTGGTGGCAGCAGTTGGCAAGGGGAGCCCTGGATGCCTGTAGAGCAGGATCCTGGCTCCCAATTGCTTGACAGGACTTTTTCCTTCCTTCCTTCTGTAGAAGAAGAAGACGGAGTGCCGGAAGGCTTGGAGGAGTTCTACCCTGAGGAGCAGCCGGATGGCCAGAAGAAGAAGAAACCCAAGAAGCTGAAGGAGAGCAAGGCTGCCAAAGTGAAGCGGAGGAAGAAGGAGGTGGGCTTCCCCAGGGCTGGGAGCTCACACGTCTTTCAATACGTTGCTCCTTGGGTATCATTTGCCTTGTGAGGAGGAGGAGGAGGAGAATGGTTTTGTATAATGCCCTCAAGGGGGCACCATGCTTTACAAAGCCCAGCAAGACAGACCCCTGCCCCAAGGCGCTTACAATCTATAATTCAATACAGGGACAGGGAGGCAGGGATCGGCAGGGGGAGAATATGCCGCTGTTTCTGTAGGGTACTTTTTGTCTTGTTCCCAGTAGGGCCTGGGGGCTAGTGGGGTTGTGCCAAAAGCTTCTTGGAAAAGGTGGGTGTTGAGGAGAGGTTGAAGGACCCGAAAGGGGTGTCATTGTGGAGATGTTCTGGGAGTTAGTTCCAGGCTTCCTTAAGTGGCCCAAGGGAGAAAGAGGATGGGCTGAGTCATGATTTCAAAAGTATCACTCCAGAATGTCTTTGGGGAGGGGGTTCACCCTATCCACCCCACCCCCCCTTAGGTTCTCCAACAGTAGCCTCTGGGTATTTGCCTTTCATCACAATCCTAGGCATATCTACTCAGAAGTAAGTCCCATTGTGCTCAATGGAGCTTACTCCCAGGAAAGAATGTATAGGATTGCAGCTTTCTTCTCCTGTTTGTGGGCTTCCCAAAGGCAGCTGGTTGGGTACAGGATGCCAAACTATATGGGACTTGGGCCTGATCCATCAGGGCTCTTCTTATTTTGGGTCTTTTTTTTCTTCAGAAAATGCTGAAAGGACCCCCCCCCAAAAAAAATCAAAAAAAAATCAGCAAGGCTGGTTCCCAGTAGGCAGAGCATTGCTGCAGCTGTCATGGAAAGTTAAAACCAGCACCTGGAATTGGGTCCATTTTTAAATGGCAGCAAATTTGACACTCTGAGTGCACGGTTACAGTGCTGGGGGGGGGGTTGGCTTAGCAGGTGCATTCTGAGCCTAGTGCCATGCACCTGAGCCTAGTGCCATGCACCTACACGATGCTCTCCGAAGCCTGAAAGGACAGGTCCCTGTCCCAATGAGCTTACAATCAAGAATGTAGACTCAAGGGAGGCAAAATGGGAAGAGGAGAAAAATATGCAGTTCTTCCACATTGCAGGACACTCTTCAAGGGCAGCCCCTTGCAGGGCACATGGGAGTAGTCCAACCCAGACCTGGCCTCTGCAGCTCTGACTTCAGGCTCCTATCCTCTTCCTTTGCAAATATAGTTTTTCAGCGGGCAAACCGTGTGACGGGTGACTTTTGTGTAAGAACTGACCTGCCAAAGAAGAGTTTGTGGGAAAGGGCTGTGGTGTTGCCCCCCCCTCTCAAATAATCAACCGAGGTCCCTGGGATGACAACAGCAGTTTGATTGTGCCTGGCCTTCTCCGTGTTGGGAAGTCTCCTTATTGGGTCTTCTCCACCCTGTGATGCTCCAGCTGCAATGCAGCGTCTCATTAACAGTTTGTCCCTGGTGACTGGTAGTAAATCTTGCCAGTGCACTGCATACTGAGCAGGCCTGACTTTAAATGGTGCATAGAATAGTGGGGGGTGGGGGTGGGAGGCAGCCATAGGAAATGCTTTGGGGGGGGGAGCGTGGTCTTATGGGCAGCACTACAGGGATCCCGCCATTCCATGCTCAGAATCGCTTCTGGAGAATCTCTGCGTTTATTTTTAAAATCGCAAAAGCAAGTTTCTAGACCTTAAGACTGCAGCTGATTAAGGGCACAATCCAGCCTAACTGTAAAGCACTCACTTTACAGCCAGCAATCCAGGCTGGCTGTAGAGCACTTTTGCGGCACCGAGTAAGCGGTGCTGGCATGGAGGCTGACATGTCCCCCACCCTCAGGCACCTTCTTTCTCGACTGAAGAGCCCCAAATGTTGTAGCCTTTCCTTGTAAGGGAGGTGCCCCGGCCCCTCCCTAGATCTAGATCTTGACACATGGGGAAACGGGGCTCACAATGGAAAAATAGGCATAAGGGAGATGACAAAGAAGGGGAGGAAAGCAGGGTCAGGGTAAAAGGGGGAGGGCTGTGCAAATGTTTCATGCACTGAGGCTTAAAGGGACAGTGTTGTAGGCTTCACAAAAAAGCTGGGTTTGGAGGATGGATTTGAAGAAAGTAAGAGAGAGGGGGCATCCCACATATGGTCTGGGTTGGGAGGGAGTTCCAGGTGGAAGGGGCAGCAAGGGAGAATGGTCGGAGCTGTAGTTGGAGCAGGAGACAGGAGACCTTCGGGTGATTGAGCTTGTGCTGGATCCTGGGTGTGGTGTGGTGTGGTCTATGCAGTGAGAGAGGTGACTGTTTTGCTGGCAGAATGCTGGGCCAGAGGTCAGGGGGCTTCTATACTCCGAAGATAACCACTTTCCTTTTCATTCCTTCTTCTTGACAAAAGGAAACAAACCCTACCAAATAATATGTGGTTATGTGGACAGGTCGCAGAATCCCGTTTATTTCGGCGCAGAATTCAATGTTGTTTCATTTTGTCTCAAAAAAGGCGCAAAGTGCAGACCCACTTTATGGCTGCCAGTGGGCATTATTCTGTGCTTTCCAAGGTGGTACCAGGAAATGGTTTTCATCACGGCTTTCTTGGGGGGGGGGGAGTGTCTGCTTGTTTTTCCGCTCTTTTGACAGGATAGGTCTTTGTTCACCGCTTTGAGCGGATCTCTTTCTGGTGAAAACATAGACTGGTTGTCTTTGGGAAGAAATCCTTTGAAATACATACAGGAGGGTGTGGATGTGCGGGGGGGGGGGGGGGGTTGCAGCTTCTTTTGGGTGTGTGTGTGTGGTTATCCTCAGATTTGGAGGCTTGTCTGCTCTTGCCAGACATTGGGAAGCAATGAAAAGGAAACCTTTAATGTTGCTTTTCCTTTTTTTTTTTCCTGGCGCATGGTTTTGGAGTGGCTTGATGGCTGTTCGCACATATGGGCGCCACCTCCTTTGTTTGGGTGGCAGAGTGTCTGTTTTGTGTTTACCCCATTAACGGCACCATTTGTTTCTGCACCTGGCTGTGCATCTTCCCGATCAGGCAGCAATTGGCAACTTCTTCCCAGCGATGTTGCTGCAGCCGGAAGCCGGAGTAGCTTGTCTCCCGATGTAAGCAATTGGAGGCAGGATAGTGGGGTACGCCCTGGTCGTGGAGCTGAGGGATGCAGCGTGCAACGTATGGGGCATTGAACAAGAGTTGACAAGTTGGTTGAGTCAGTTGTCATGCTGGCTTCAGGGTTGGGGGGGGGGACCTTCAGGTGAGGCACCCCCAGTGGACCTTGCAAAGGTTCCATAGGTAGGGAAGCACCTTTGATGGGGGTCTGATCAATGGTCCATCAAGCTTATCTCACTGGCAGTGGCTATCCATGGTTTCAGGCAGAGAAGCATCTTTCCCAGCTGTACCCAGAGATCAGGGCCGGCCCGTCCATGAGGCCAACTGTGGTGGTCGCCTCAGGCAGCCGATTGACAGCAATAATCTCTGACTGCCTACTTGCCTCCTCTGCTCCTCCTTCCACTCTTTGGATGGGAAAAGGAAGAGGGGGACAGAGAGGAAGAGGGAATGTGGAGGGGAGGAGAGTGCTGAGCGATAACGTTGGGGAGCGGAAGGGCAGAGGCTGGCACATCATCGGTTGAGGGGGCAGCATTTGGCATGCCGCTTCAGGAGCCAGGAGGGCTTGGGTCAACTATGCTGGAGCTGTTGCCAGCAATTGAACCGGAGTCTTTTTCTGTAGGGGCTCCATCGCTGTGTCCCACCCCCTTAATCTGCAAAGGTTGAGCATTCATTCTCTTCCATTCTGGGGTGACCTGTGCCATGGGAGGCCAGTGGAGCTATTGAGGGGGTCATCTCCATTTGCCAGTCTTGCAGTCTTGTCCACCCTCTGGATCTGATCCGTGGTTCCTTGCAATCTCTCTAATGCGTTCTTTGTGGCTCCTTAGGAAAGGATTGGAAAGGGCAACCGTAGCGGGTTGGAGGACTTCCCGAGAAGGCCCGGCTAAATCCCATTCCTCCTATCCAAGACCATTCTTGGATGCCAAGAGCAGAACCCAGAACCCTTCAGCCAGCCTTCTGCTGTCTTCCTGGCGGGTCTCTCCAAGTCCCCAGACAGAGCAAGAGCAAGTTCTCTCGCCCCAGCCATGCAATATCCTTTAACTGGAGATGCCTGGAGATATCTCCTTTCTCATAGGCTGCTGTCATTGCTTGTTGGGTGAAAATGCATCTGTTTGTCTGAGGCCTCTCCAAGACCCCCTCGATGTGCCGTGTCCCACCTCTCTCCTTGATCTGATGGTGCACAAGCTACTGTACATCTCTACTGTGTCTCCCTGGTTCAAACAGGAAAAAGGGAATGGAGTGGAAGTGCAGAGGAGAGTGGTGGGATAGAATGGCTCTGAGGAAGTGTGGAGGAGAGGAGAGTGATGGGATAGAATGTCGTAGACTCTCTTCTTCTGCACTCTTCCTCTTCCAGCCCATTCTCTTCTTTCTTTTTTGAGACCAGGGAGGGGGATGAGTGGCAGAGGTAATTGAGTGAACCAATCAGCCTCATGGGGGTGAGCTGGTTCCATCTTATATGTTCTGGGTTTGAATGAAATTGAATTCGCCCCTGCCCCAGGTATATCCATGAAAGGGCCGTAGAGTTGCCTTTCCTTTTGGCCCCAAATCGTCATTCCAGATTGTGAGAATTGGTTTGCCTGGAATCATCTATTTCGGCAGCCAGACGCAATTGCTGGTTGTACGCGATCGGGCTCTTGACAGTAGAACCGATCCGAGAGGCGGGTTCCCTTCGCTAGGCTGCTGTTTGAATCGGAACATATGTAGATGGAGGTCCTCGTCAGAGAGAAAGATGCGGACAGAGAGATGGGATTCTGCAGGAATTGCCATGGCAACCAGTTTTTCAGGCCGAAATTATGTTTATATTGCCAGTGAAAAGTGCGAATCCCATTTGTTTCCTTTTTAAAAATTATTATTATGAAATGAAAAATGTGAAAGGCCGGAAATCAATATACGTCTCTCTTGGGTTAGAATAATTTTTTTATTTTATTTTTATAAATCAACTGTGAACATCCGTCTGGCAGTGACGTGAGCTGGCCCAGGAAATGTCCAAATATGGAGATGGTGCAGGCACAGGATTTGGTGCAGGTGGAAAAATTCCAGGTTGCAGTGGGCCAGTGGGTCAGCGTTCTCATTCGGGGTGCTGGAATTATCCTGCAAAGGGAAACAGAGATAGGACATTAAAAAAAAAAAGATGCTCAAAGCTGACGACTTTTGTTTTGGGAGCTAATCTTTTCCCAAACTAAGAATGTAAGGATTGATTTGTTAGATCAGTCCAAGGTGCATCATCATGTCTATAGGAGCCAAGGGAAATAGAGTACGTGGGAGCCAGGGGAAATAGAGTACTTGGGAGCCAGGGGAAAGGGAGTTTGTAGGAGGCGGCAAGGGAAATCTCTTTAGCCCCTTAATCTGCATAGCCCAGCTCAGGGTTTGGATGATCACACTGGGGTGTGACAGCACCTAGGAAAATTGGCTTATATAGGCCTTTAAAATATGCAGACAGAACAATTTTGCTCCCTGGGATGAAAAGTCAGTTTCCATGCTGGAGTTCTTTCCAGGAGCTGTTTGAGGTTAAAACCCTTCAGTCCAGCGCAGGGATGTTGACCGTGCTTTCCTCTCCTCCTCTTTTCTCTAGCATGTGCATGTTTTCTTTTTTTGGTGACCTTTAGGGGGGCCACGATGATGAGGTCTCCGAAAACGAGGAGGAGCCGGGAGACAAATCGGAGAGTGAAGGAAGTGACTATTCCCCCAATAAAAAGAAGAAGAAGAAGCTGAGAGAGAAAAAGGAGAAGAAAGCCAAGCGGAAAAAGAAAGAGGAGGAGGAGGAGGAGGAGGTAGAAGATGGAGGCTTAAAGGTATCTCAGCTCTATTTGGGTCACTGTCACAAGTAGGGCCGGCCCATCCATGAGGCCAACTAAGGCAGTTGTCTCAGGTGTCAGAGTTACGGGAGGTCCCCTCTTCTTTCAACCTGTTGCCACCACTACCCTTCCTCCCACTCTAGGGATTCAAAAAAGAAGAGGCAAATGGAGCAGAAGAGGAAGCATGGAGGAGTCTCCGACACTCCAGCCCACCGCTCTCCTCTCCCCCACTCTTCCCCTTCCTCTCTGTTCCCTTCTTCCTTTTTGTATCCCGGGAGTGGGAGGAGGAGAAGTGGCAGGGGCAATCAAATGGAGGCAGGTGCTCCTCTGCCATTCCAGCACCTGAGGCGACTGGCTCAGTTGGTCGACTCTGCCTCGCCCCTTCCTTTTAAAGTGGCTTCTGCCCCTTTAATGAGTTGCGTCCTCCTCATGGGGTTGTGGCATTCCTGCAACAGCCCATAATTACTTTCTGTTTCTTGGAGCAGTACAAGGGAGCTGGGCGTCATTGCTGATCTCCTCTTTGCAGCCACAGTGAAAGCTCTCTTGCTCTCTGCAAAATGTTGCCTTTACAATTGCAGTCACACAGTTCTGCTCTTCGCTCCCTTGGAATGATGCATTTTCTGCATGCTGGGACTGGCCTGGCATTGGTGTTCGGTAACATTGCCCTCCTGCATGGCAACAAATAGCTTTTGCTTCTTCAGAGTAGTTCTGAGGACAGCCTGGGAAGGCAGGGTTCACGTCTCCAAGGGAAAAGGTTGGCTAATACACCAGTAAAGTGCCAGGTGCAGGGGAGTGGCAGCAGGAAACAGGTTATCTTGTTGGCTGTGTGCTCTCGGAGGCATCTGGTGGGGCCACTGTGAGATACAGGAAGCTGGACTAGATGGGCCTTTGGCCTGATCCAGCAGGGCTCTTCTTATGTTCATATGTAAAGGGCTGAGAAAGACCCTTGATCTGATGGTCTTTGGATGAGAATGGATGAGAACCTGAGATCCTTGAGAGCTGCTACCAGTCCGTGTTGGCAATGCTGAGCCAGAAGGATGAAGGGCCTGACTCAGCAGGCAGCAATTTCCTCTGTTCTTAAACCATAGACGTGAATCCCTGGGTTTTGTTTGTGTGTGTGTGTGTGTGTGTGTGTGTGTGTGTGTGTGTGTGTGTGTGTGTGTGTAACAACTTCCAGAGGGTGTAGGCATGTTGCAGCAAACACATGGCGTCTTGTAACAACTTGAAGATTACCTAGTCATTTTATTTCAGTGTAAGCTTCCATGAAAACACACATACACATAGAAATGGGTATAGAGAAAAAGGAAAAACATGGGAAAAGGTGAGGATCAGAGGGTAATTATAGTAATAGTGGATGGAGTAGCCTCTCCCTGGCTATGCTAAGTAAATTAACTCAACTATCGAGGCCGGAATTCTAGTTTTCTATTAGAGCTGATACAGGTGGCTTCAGACCTGTGAGCGAAGGGATCAAACAGCCATGGGTTGCAAGAGGTACAGTGGGTGACTCTCCTTAAAGATAAGCATGTCGATCCTTTCCATCAGCATTGAGAGGAGGCAATGCAATCTTTCTTGCTGAATGAAGTTCTTGGATAATGCTATCCGATAAGAAACCCCTGTCTCTGTTTGAGCCGAAATGAATAGAATCAAATCTCGTGACTCACTGCAGCGTGCAGTCAACGGTGGGGGATGGGCACACGGTGGCCGAATGAGTTTAGGCAATGAGTAGAGAGCATTTTATTATTATTTTTTACAATGGTGGGATTTGGGAACACTTACAGAGTGGTGTAGCTGGTTTGGAAGAAGCTTCAGGGCGATCAAATGGATGTTCTTATCTGAAGCTATTGTGTGTGTGTGTGTGGGGGGTCCAACATCCAGCATACCCCCATGTTGCCTCTTTAGTGTCGCTCTTTGCCTCCCATAGGAACCCAAGTCCTCAGCTCAGCTGATGGAGGAGTGGGGGCTGGATGATGTAGATTACTCTTTTTCGGAAGAGGACTATCACATGCTGACCAACTACAAGGCTTTCAGCCAGTTTCTTAGGTAGGTGACGCTGACTCCAGCTCTCGTCCAGGGGGAAAGCTTGGGGCAATATTCTGGCCTCTGCAGCATTCCCTCATTCACTCACGTGGCCTATCTCGCTCTGAGGCCTCCTGGGCTTGACTTTTAAAGAAACAAGGATAGTTCTTTTAGTGGGAGATGTGGGAGTGGCTGCTGGCTTAGATAGCTTTAAATGGGGATTAAACGTTTGTGGGGGATGGTTCTGCCCATGGCTACTAGAGGTACAGTAATAGCTAAAGCGAACTTCCATGTTCCTTGGCAGTCTGTCTTTGCATGCCAGTTGTCAGGGGCAGACTGCAAGATAGGGCTGTTGCCTTAATGGAAATTGCTGTAGCATAGCAGCTAAGAGACTGCGCTGTGCATCAGGACTTTCCTGGTTTGATCTCGCCTCTGCCATGAACTCATTAGTCAGCCTCAGGCAAGCCCCTTCCTCTCAGCCTCAGTCTTCCCCATCTGCAATATGGGGATAATAGTACTTTCATATTGTTATAATGCGAGACCCTGGAAGTGCCTTGCACACCCGGGAAAACCACGATACAAATGCAAAGGTGTGTTTTGAAGAAGGGCTTGGCCCCTGGTCTCTGTTGACGTTTTCCTTGGTTTCTAGGCCCCTGGTTGCCAAGAGGAACCCCAAGATCCCCATGTCCAAGATGATGACCGTCCTGGGGGCCAAGTGGCGGGAGTTCAGTGCCAACAACCCCTTCAAAGGCAGCTCGGCAGCCGCCGCCGCCGCCGCTGTGGCTGCTGCTGTCGAAACGGTCGCCATAGCTCCGCCTCCAATCCCCGCCAGCCCCCAGCAGCCGCCTCCACCGCCCCCACCGGCCATTAGAAAGGCCAAGACCAAGGAGGGCAAAGGTAATATTGATGGTGTGTGTGGGCCCCATGGGGGGGGGGAGGTACAATTGCCTGAAATAAATATGTGATCCCCCCAGAATCATACCTGATATCAGTGGCCATGAGAGAGTGTATTTTGCAGGCCATGTCGCTGAGATGTCAGCGTGTTTAATGTTTAAATTCAAATTTAAATTAAATGTTTAATCCCCAGCAGTGCTTGGAGTGTGTCCTCATTCTGTGTTTCTGCCAATGCTGGTGCTTAGTGACTTTGCTTCAGGGACCATGAGAAAGGCAGGGGAGGTGGTGGGTGCTTCCCATCTGCCACCTGAGGCAGTTGCCTCATGCGGCCTCATAGATGGGCCAGCCCTGTCATCCAGGAGTGTCCCATCCCCATGTGGTTCAAGGAGCAGGTGGGTCCTGAGAGCACCAGGGGGCCATTTCATTCAGGCTTGTAAGTTTTCACCCATCTTGTTGACTGGATGGGCTAGAATTGTCTTGAGGTCCTGCGAAAAACAATGAGGACTAGAAGAATGTGGAGGCCGTGAAATGCTTGACCGCTTGATACCTGTCCTATGCTGATATGTAGGCCATGCGTGCGCACCCCCTGGGGTCTGGGAGGGGTGGTGAACTAACAGGGGAGTTGGTGGTGAAGCCCTCTCTTTTTTATGTAGGTCCTGGCGTGCGGAAGAAAATTAAGAACACCAAAGAGAATAAGAAGAAAGGGAAGGGGAAAAAGATGGCGGGCCTGAAATTCCGCTTTGGGGGCATTGCCAACAAGAGGAAAAAGGGCTCCTCAGTAAGTGACCTTGCTTTCGTTCTCCAGATGGTTTTTGATCTTGCTAGAGTCCCAAATTTACCATGCCAGGAGCTGATGTTCAGACTTTAACTGCCCTGCCCCTTTGGCTGGAGTCCAGGCTGGATGTGTGCCATGCTGAAAACGGAAATGTTCTTCACATTTCGGCAGAAATTCCATTTCTTGAATGGAAGCTGCACCAGTGTTAATATCTTGAGCCTGACCCTTTCCTCTCCGCAGTATGAATGTTCATGAACGTCCCATGGCTTCCCAGCAACTCAGCTCATGGCATGATGTGTGATTATTATGGTGGGAAATGGGCCTCTGGAGGAGATGGACCTGATCCAGAAAGGGCTCTTACGTCCCTCCTCTAGGGTTAGAGAGCATTGGGCATTCTGTGACTGGCCTTCCCTTATTGTGGGGCTGGGGGGGGGCAGAGGGGCTGGGGGGGCAGAGGGGCTGGGGAGGCAGAGGGAAGCCAGGAAGTTGCCTCGGAGACACCAGTGGTGACCACCTGCAGTTTGGCTTCCCTTGCAGAGCGAGGAGGAGGAACGAGAAGAGTCCGACCTGGACAGCGCCAGCATCAACAGCTCTTCCTTGCGCTCCGAGTCGTCTGCCGGCCTGGGCAAGAGAGGCAAAAGGAGGAAGAAAAAGAAAAGAAGTGAGTTCCAATCCTGCTTCCTGTGGGGCGATTGTGAGGGGGGGGGCTTTCCTTGGAGTTGCTGCCGAGGATTGAACCTGGGCATGGGGTCTGTCACTGGGGATGGCCTCAGACAGTGGTGGCCTCGCTGGACTCATGGTAAATGGAAGAAGAGGAGGAGAAAAGCAGGGTGGTCTATCATATGGGCTGTCGGAAGCCACCAAGACTAGAAACAAATAGCAGCATCTTCATTAGTGAACTGCTCTTTCCAGCAATTCAGTCTGCTGAAAGGAGGAGGGGACAGTTTCATGACCCTCCCAGGCTGCAGCGTAGCTCCGCCCACCAGGCAGCGGATTGGTTCCCCTCACTGGGCTGGGCTATAATAACAGCCTCCAGGTCTGGCTCTAGGCAACAGACGGAGCCTGGTCTTGCCCACAAGTCTCTCCTAGTGCTGTCCAAGCTCATGCATGCATGCTTCACAGCTTAATGGCCTTAATCTCCGCCTTTACAAACTAGGCGAGGCGTTTACAAACCTGACCCACTGGCTGTCGTCTGTGCCCAGGAGGTTGTGGAAAATGGTGCCGAAACAGGATCGAGGACAGGCGCAAGGAAAATCTTAGATGGCTTTCAAAGGGGATTAGTCACAAACCCACGGAGGAGGAGAAGTTGCTCAATGGCTGTGGAGAACCTCCAGGTTCAGTGGCAGTCTACCTCTGGGAACAGATGCTGGGAACACTTAGCAGAGCTGAAATAGGCATTTCTGATGCAGCAGGATTTTTCTTGTGCTCTTGAGATGCCTGTCGGCGAAGCTTGTCTGCTGTTGCTGATCTTGTCAGTAAGGACCCCCTGATCATAGGGAACCCATAGGGAACCTCCAGTTTGAAAACGACTTATCCTAATATGCCCTTTTCAGAAGAGATGTCCTACTCAGTTGCCCCATTGAGGGTGACCATTTCTTGGCCCCGCTTTCTCTTCCAGTTGAGGAAGGCGATGGATACGAGACGGACCACCAGGATTACTGTGAGGTGTGCCAGCAAGGGGGGGAGATAATTCTATGTGACACCTGCCCCCGGGCCTATCACCTCGTCTGTTTGGACCCAGAGCTGGAGAAAGCACCGGAGGGCAAATGGAGCTGCCCCCACTGCGTAAGGAGGTTTGGGGGTTGAGAGTCGGCTGGGGTGGACGACAAGGGTGCAAGGTTGCCAGACGTCTGGCTAGCCAAGGCTCTTGGGCATGAGCAGAGGAAAAGCTTGGGTGTGTCCTGTTGGATTCTGCATTGCTGAGCCACGCTGACGGGCGCCATTTGCAGATATTCTCCCTTCTGTGCTGTCCTGCCCATGGTGAGGCTGGCTGAGGCAAGGGGGGGGGGGTTTGCCTGCTCTCTGCCTCGGCCTCCCCCCACTCTGGTTAGAAAAGGAAGAGGGGGACGGAGCGGAAGTGTGGAGGAGAAGAGAGTGGTGGACTAGAGTGTCTGAGATGTTGGAGGAGAAGAGAGTGGTGGACTAGAGTGTCTGAGATGTTGGAGCCACCTTCCTTAAGGAACGGTGAAAGCTTTTGGGACCTTTTAGTTTATGATGGGGAGCATGATAGAGGTTTCTAAAATGTTATAAAGAAGGAGCAAGGAGAAAATAGGAGAGAAATTTGTTCTTCCTCTCTCATAATATGAGAGACTTGGGGTCCTGCCTGATTGGCAGTACACAGAACAGGCAAAAGGACATCCTTCATAAGTGGACCGTAGTTAATCTGTGGAATTCCCTGCCACAAGATCTGGTGGCTATCACTAGCCTAGATGGCTTTTAAGAGAATTAGACATCCAGTATTAATGGAGAAGGATGAGTTTTATTTGTAGCTGTTAGTCACGATGGCTACATGGAGCCTCCCAGGTTCAGTGACTTCATTCCCACTGAATACTAGTTGGAAATGGGATGCTAGATGAAGTGGGCTTGTGGGCTTTTCTGATGTCTCTGAGCCATGATGGTTGGGAATGAAACCTCCATCTTCAGGGGTAGTCCACCTCAGAGTATCCAGTGCTGGGAGAGGACTGTTCCCGTACTATCTTGTTTTGGGTCAGACCCACAGTGCTCCCCTGACATCCTTATGAGATGCCATTGCAGTCACCTGTTGAACAGCTGACTGCAATGCCCTGTTCCAAACTGTGGGACTCCAGCAACTTTAGAGCTCGAGTACAAGCATGAAATATTGGCACAATATTTGGAGAGCATTTGGAGTCTGGCCAGACTCACAAAAAGTGAAATAAAGGGGTTTTTTTTGGGGGGGGGCAATATGTTTTCAGCTTTGGCTTCTTGTCCCTTTCAGGAGAAGGAGGGCATTCAGTGGGAGCCGAAAGATGAGGAGGACGAGGAAGAAGAGATTGGCGAGGAGGAGGATGATCACATGGAGTTTTGCCGGGTCTGCAAGGACGGTGGGGAGCTCCTTTGCTGTGACACCTGCCCCTCCTCCTACCACCTGCACTGCCTGAACCCACCACTGCCCGAAATCCCAAATGGTGAATGGCTGTGCCCGCGTTGTACAGTGAGTGTTAACCAGCCTTCCTCGTGCCTGGGCCGGCAATGGGCAGCTCGTTGCATTGGAGGTGGGACTGGGGCAACCAGAGGTCCTTCTCCAAAAGCTGTCTGCCCCCCCATCTCTAGTGTTTCCATGGGAGCCTGGGGGGCTACCGCCACAGACGCCCTTCCTGCACTGCCCTGGGAACATTGGAAGTTTCGTCCTGCCCCAGCAATACCCCTCCTGGGACTTGTCTGATGTGAACTTGGGCTTCCAATGAATTCCAAATGTGCAGGAGGTGTCTCGAGGAAGGCAGAAGTTCCCGGGTTCAATCCCCGACATCTCCAAAATAGGTCTGGAAAAAGACCCCCAAACCCCGGAGCAGATAACGCTGCCTGCGTTAGATGGAACAGCGGTTGGATTCAGTACAAGGTCGCCTTCCTCAGAGAGGAGCTGTAAAAGCAGCTTCGTTCCCAGCTCCTCTGAAAGCCAATGTTACCGCGGGTCGCAGGAAGGGGGCGTGCCACGGGGTGGGTAACGTCTCCGAAGCTGCTCCTCTGTGTCCCCCCAAAGGGCTCGTTGTCTCTGCCATTCTTCCCTCCTCTTTGAAAAATCATTCATTTTAGAAAATGTATGTTGTTAAAAAAAAGAAGAAAATCTCTCCCATCTAATGCGGTAGGGAAGCAGGAGAGTCTTGCTAGGCCAACCCTGAAGCCTGGGTTTGTGCGCGTGTCTTCTGTCCTCCGGTGTCTGCAGTGCCCGCCGCTGAAAGGAAAAGTGCAGCGGATCCTCCACTGGATTTGGCAGGAGCCCCCGCCCCCGCTGGCAACAGCCTTGCCCCCGGCAGATCCTCAGCTGGCGATGCCTCCCCCCAAGCCCCTGGAGGGGATCCCCGAGCGAGAATTTTTCGTGAAATGGGCGGGCCTTTCCTACTGGCACTGTTCATGGATCACGGAACTTCAGGTAAGCGGGACAGGGAGGGTCTCCCCAGGCCCCGCCCACGTGAAGAAGACGCGGGACTGAGCCCGAGCCAACGGCTCAATTGCCCTTCCAGCTGGAGCTGTACCACACTGTGATGTACCGCAACTACCAAAGGAAGAACGACATGGACGACCCGCCGGCTTTCGACTACGGCTCAGGTGACGAGGACAGCAAGAGCGAGAAGCGGAAAAGCAAAGACCCCCACTACGCCAAGATGGAGGAGAAATATTACCGCTACGGCATCAAGCCTGAGTGGATGATGATTCATCGGATCCTCAATCACAGGTGAGGGATTCGCTTTGGGGTGGAACGACCCCTTCGTTGGAGGCCGTAAGGAGAGGCTGGATAGCCACCTAGCAGGAATGTTGTCGTTGTGGACGGCCTGCATTGGCAGGGGGTTGGACTGGATGATCTTGTAGGTCCCTCCCAACTCCATGATTCTGTCTCTTGCTGTTCCTTCAAATTTTCACTTCGCTTCTGTTGATTCCATTCCACTCTCTTCTGCTAAATACACTATTCTTTCTTTCATAGTTACATCCTGCCTTTCCTCCCAGGAGGTCAGGCTGCTATACATGGTTCTCCACCGATCCATTTTATCCTCACAAAAACCCTGTGAGGTGGGCCAGACTGAAAGATAGTGACAGGCCCAGGCACTCCCAGTAAGATTCACGGCTGAGCAGGGTGTTGGATTTGAATTTGCTGGTTCAGGGCCAACGCCCCAACTGCGACACCACACCAGCAGTTCTGTCGCACACAGAACACAATCTGTATTTAATGAAGTTTCCCCCCCCCCCAACCATTTTCACGTTTTTCCTAGCTGAACAGCTGCTGTAGCAATCTGTCGCAAAGTATACATTTAAATGCATTTTTTCTGCAAACATATTCAGGAGCCACACAATCCTGGAGACGTGGCCATATTTTATAAAATTCCATCTGCTGGGGAGTAGAAGGGATCTGGAATCGCATATTCTCTTGTGAATGTTGGTAAGGGAGGGATTTGGAAGCCTCCCTGGACTTGCTACCACAAGGTGTAGTGATGGCCACTCATAAAAATAATAATAGAGGAAATGGATTGGTCCACCAGTATTGGTCAACTGGTGTTGTTTGGCTTCTTGTCACAAGAGCAAAATGGAGCTTCCAGGCACAGTGTTGGTATACCTGAATACCACTTTCAAGAGGGCAACGACCTTCTCTCGTACTTGTTGTCTTGCTCAGAAGCACTAGAACCGATTTGTGTACTGTAGTTATGGGTCAGATCCGTGTAACTCTGCCACCTGTTAAGAACCCAGTTTAAGGACCCAAATCTGTCCTCCCACACTTTGCTTCACAATAGAGTTGCCTGTGGCACTGGTACTGGCCAGGTGGAGCTGAGCAACAAGGAATTGTGCACATGTGATCACTTTGTGGCCCAGCCACAATAAACTTGCCCCTTTTTCTGCCTCCCAGCTTCGACAAGAAGGGCGATGTCCATTACTTGATCAAGTGGAAGGACCTGCCGTACGACCAGTGCACCTGGGAGATTGACGACATCGATATCCCCTATTATGAGAACTTCAGGCAGCTCTACTGGAATCACAGGTAGCCCCTGATTTGTCAAAATGACGCAGAGCCTTGTGGCACCTTAAAGGCTCACTGGTTTATTTCAGCGAAAGCACAGTGATAATTTACGTCAGTAATGATCGATGGTGCTGTAGTGTCTGGCTGAATGAAGTTTCTTAACTATGTAATGAGATATGAACCCCGTGTCTCAGTTCAAGCCCAAACGTATATAATCAAATCTCAAGACGTTGCGCAGCATACCGTTGACGGTGGGGATGGGCAAGATCAGAGGAACCATGGGGGGGGGGGCTTAGCAAGTTTGGCAACAAACAGAGAGCAGCTGCGTCTTGTGGCAGTGAATTCCACAGCCTAATTATGTACTGGGTGAAGAAGGCCCTCCTTTTATCCACCGGAAATCTCCCGCCAATCAGTTTCAACAAATGACCTCTGGCTCTAGTCTTGTGGAAGGGGGAGCAAAGTGTCTCTCTCCACACCACGTGTCATTTTATACATCTCAAACCTGTCCCCCCTTAATTGTCTTTCTTTCCAAGCTAAAAAGCCCCAAACATTGTAGCCTTTCACCACAAGCCCTCTGATCATTTTGCTTGCCTCTTGTGCACCTTTTCCAGCTCAACAATCCCCTTCCGGGCACAGCATAGATCTATGTAGGGGCAATATAATATTAACAGCTTTAACTTACAACCATGACTTCTGGTAATATTGGGGAGCCTTCAGGCTGTGCCCCATTTTGGGGGCGAGTGAGCTGCGTTTGACCGTGCCCATAGTTCAGTGGGACAGTGCATGTGTTGAATATAGAAAGTCCCTGGTTCCATTTCTAGCATCTTCACTTACCTCTCCTTGAGGCATTGGGGAGCTGCTGCCAGTCCGAGTCAAGCCTGTTGAACCAATGGCCAGACTCGGTATACAGCAGCTTCTTAAATTCTATGTTAGCCTTGTTTTCTCTTTCTGTGTCTTATGTTCATTTGATCCCTTGCCAGGGAGATGATGTTGGGAGAGGAGACCAGCCAGACTCCCAAAAGGCTGAGCAAGAAAGGGAAGAAACTGCATGATGACAAGCTGGAAAAGCCACCGGAGACGCCCATGGTGGATGTAAGTTTGGGATAAGGCCAGGAGCGACTGGGGGAGAGCATTTGAGCTAAGGGTTTATGCCCTGCCGCACCGGTGTAAAAAATAGAATTCTGTGCCCTGTTTAATTTCTGCATCTTGAGCAAAACCTGATCAGGTTCAAATGGGAGAAGGAGGCTGTTTGTCTAGTACCCGTGTCTGGGCTAAGACCTTTTAAACGATCAGACTTCTACGATCTGATCTCTCTAAAATGCTTTGTTTTGAACCAATTGACGTTCTTGAGATTCATTGCTCGATTTGCTGATTTTAAAGAAGAAAAAAACAAGCGGATGACTCGACTCAAAATGCCTTCGGCCGGCTGACTGCTTTAATAATGCCTCTCTGCCTGTCCGTTCATCCCCAGCCAACGGTGAAATTTGACAAACAGCCGTGGTACATCGATACAACCGGGGGAACGTTGCATCCCTACCAGCTGGAGGGGCTCAACTGGTTGAGGTTCTCCTGGGCGCAGGGGACCGACACGATCCTTGCCGATGAGATGGGCCTCGGCAAGACTGTCCAGACCATCGTGTTCCTTTATTCCCTGTACAAAGAGGTAAGCCTCCTGGCGATGCAATCAGTGACTTACCCAGCATCCTTTGCGAGGGCTGGCTAACGGGAGATGTGTCTTCTCCCCTTTTCCGTTTCTACAAATAGGGTCACTCCAAAGGTCCCTATCTGGTCAGCGCTCCCCTCTCCACCATCATCAACTGGGAGCGGGAATTCGAGATGTGGGCGCCGGATTTTTACGTGGTGACGTACACGGGGGACAAGGAGAGCCGCTCCGTTATCCGCGAGAATGAGTTTTCCTTCGAGGACAATGCCATCCGGAGTGGGAAGAAGGTTTTTCGAATGAAAGTAAGCGTCACTTGATGGTGGCGTTTGGGAGGGAGGCGTGAAGGCATGGTGGGGACTCATCCCTGTGGGGTCTCTGAATAGCAAATTGTGGAAATTTATTTTATTCATTGGTTTTATTTAATGTCTTTTTACCCCGCCTTTCCTCCACTAACGTGAGTGCCCAAGGCAGCTTACGTACAGTTAGAGAGCTGGTGTAATATAGTGACTAAGAGATTAAGCCGCAACTCAAGATTTTCCCAGTTCAAATCTGGCCTCTGCCATGAACTCACAAGGTGGCCTCCGGCAAGCCTCTCCCTCTCGGTCTTCCCGACCTGCAATATGGGCATAATACTTCTACCCGTATTGCTGAAGTTGTAAGAATTACATTGAGAGATAACCTTGCAAGAATGTCTTACTGTTCAGTGTGGAGTAGCTTGTCCAGAAGGGCTGCGGTGTTGTGTGTTTGAGAATACTCCTTCAACTCCCCTAAGACCACCAGATCTCTCCCACCACCTCATCTCTGCCCCCTTCAAGGCCTCTGGATCATTTTGCCCCTCTGATAGCTCCTGCCACCTGCCAAGGCCCCCAGATTGCTCTTGCCCTAGGAGATATTTATCTTCTGCAGCTTTGATTCATAGCCCTGGTGCTCCGATGCATCGCTTTGTGCTGCAAATAGGAATGCAATATATATATTTTTGTCCCTTCCCAGCGTGGTACCAAAGCTCAGTGATGGTCCTGCTCTCCCTCCCTCTCTCTTTCTCTCCCTCTTTGTCTCCCTTCCCCCGTTTCCTCTAGAAAGAAGCTCAGATCAAATTCCACGTCCTGCTGACCTCCTATGAGCTCATCACCATCGATCAGGTCATCCTTGGCTCCATCGAGTGGGCGTGTCTGGTGGTGGACGAAGCCCACAGGCTGAAAAACAACCAGTCCAAAGTAGGTGCACCTTTCGGGGTGAGCGAGAGGAGGACTGAACAAGCGTGGAGTGGGCATGATGCTTTTGCAGGCTTCTGCAGGGGGGAGGCACACTCTCTTTTCGAACTGAAACTGGAGACATGAGGGAGAGGGCTGGCCCAAGACTACCTGGCACCTGAGGTGGTGGGCCAAATGTCGCCCCCCCTTATCTAGCGATGCACCAGCCTCTGCTCCTCCCACTCCCTGGATTGGAAAAGGAAGAGGGGGATGGAGCAGAAGAGGAAGCGTGGAGAGAGTAGAGTAGTGGGCTAGAGCATCAGAGACTCTCTCCTCTCTTCCATACTTCCTGTTCCTCTCCAAGACACTCTAGCTCACCGCTCTCCTCTCCTCCATACTTCCTCTTTTGCTCCATCCTTCTCTTCCTTTTCCAATCCAGGCAGCAAGAGTAGGGGAGCAGTGTAGGTGAGAGGGTAGACGGTGGAGTACCCCCCTGCCAATCCACTGCCTGAGGCAACCACCTCAGTTGGCCTCATGTTCCGGCTGGCCTTGTATGAAGGCACCACTTCATCCTTCAGGCACATTGGGGCAAAACAATATACCGTATTGGTCTGAGTATAAGACTCACTTTTTTCCTCCTAATTTAAGTTTTTAAACTAGGGGTGCGTCTTATAATCAGGCTGTTGCAATAATGCCAGTGATTTAATTCAAAATTTTTAATAGCACCAAACTTTAAGGGTGCGTCTTATAATCAGGTGCGTCTTATACTCGGGACAATACGGGTATTATCCCAGCTTCACATATTCGGTGGCTGGTAGGATCAGCAGCTGGTGACTTTGTGTGGTGATCTGAGCACTGGGCTGGCCAGAGCCGCCTGGGGTCAGCTCTTGGTCAACCAAACATCCTTTTTCCCCCTCTCCCCAAGTTCTTTAGGGTGCTCAACAGCTACAAGATTGACTATAAGCTTCTACTGACCGGGACGCCCCTCCAGAACAACCTCGAGGAGCTCTTCCACCTGCTGAACTTCCTCACCCCGGAGAGGTTCAAGTGAGTATTGCATACTTTGAATTCTTTGCGTAAACGTGCCCCTTGCACCCTTCAGATGGCGCCATGACAGTGTTGTGCGCACACACACCCCCAAAAGGATGGCGGTTGAGGTCCATGACCTGGGTTCGACAGCCGAGAAAACACCGAGACTATAATTGACCAAATTGATAATTTTATTGAAGATACTATGCGCATAGGGTGCACTTGCCCTTAATGGGCAAGGCATAAAGTGATACAGAAAGTCAGCAGTATTTATACCCTTTTCAGATATCTCCCATTTCTCACAATTAGCTTTTTCTCCACCCACAAGTCCAACCGCAAATCACTCCCAGAAGTTACAGTATTTCTAGAAGTCTCCCACTCCCCTTGTTCTTGCAGGTGGCATTTGTGTTTTTCCACTCCAACTTCCCCTTTTTTCATAGAGCTTACAAATATTTCTGCTGGGCTGTATCTGGTCCTGAAACCCCCTCCCTGTTTCCTGTGGGTAATGTTCCTAGTGACTATCTGTACATTTTGCGGTTTTCTGTCCAAGCGCACTAGGTATGTGTAATTTCTCTGCTGGGGGTGTAACTTAGCAAGCGTAAGCTGTACTTCCCTTTTTTTCCCCACTTTGGCTCAGAGGCCTGAGCTAATCTTTGGTTCTTTTAGGCTTTATTATGTTATTTGGGCCCCCGTCACTACAACAGGAAAATCTGGTTAAGGATTGAAGATGAAGTCCGGGTCAGCCTTTCTGTGAGGTTTACTGAGGCAGTTGCCTCAGGTTGCTGCCTGCCATGGCCACGCCTCCTCCTCTTCCTGGATTTGAAAAGGAAGAAGGAAACATTGTGGAGGAGGGAGGAGAGAAGAGTGGTGGGCTAGAGCATCTGTGAGATTCCAAAAGGAAGAGGGAGTGGAGAGGAGAGTGGTGGGCTAGAGTGTGTGCGGGATTCAAAAAGGGCGAGGGCAATGGAGTGGAAAAGGAAGTGTGGAAGAGAGGAGAGGAGTGGGCTAGAGTGTTGTGAGATTCCAAAAGGAAGAGGGAGTGGAGAGGAGAGTGGTGGGCTAGAGTGTCTGCGGGATTCAAAAAGGGCGAGGGCAATGGAGTGGAAAAGGAAGTGTGGAAGAGAGGAGAGGAGTGGGCTAGAGTGTTGGAATGGAGTGGAGAGGAAGTGTGGAGTAGTAGTGGGCTAGAGCATCTGCTGAGCTCACAAGGGAAGAGAGGAATGGAGTGGAAGTGTGGACAAGTGGAGCGTGGTGGTCTGGAGCACCAGTGACAGGGAAAGCATGCTCCATTCTCCTCCTCCCCTGTGTTGGAGGGCAAATGACCCAGACTACTCCATGCAGCCCTGCCTGCGGTTTGGTTGGCCACGTTCACACTTTCTTCCTGCAGCAACCTGGAAGGCTTCTTGGAAGAGTTTGCTGACATCTCCAAGGAAGACCAAATTAAAAAACTGCACGACCTCCTGGGGCCTCACATGCTCCGCAGGTTGAAGGCTGATGTCTTCAAGAACATGCCTGCCAAGACGGAACTGATTGTCCGGGTGGAGCTCAGCCAGATGCAGAAGTAAGTTCTCGCCTTCTGGCCATGAAGGAGTGCAAGTGAGCTCGAGAGGAGGAGGGTCCTCGCCTCCAGCTGAGATGATGGGCCCCATTGTCTGACCTGGAGTGGGCGGGTTTCTCAGTCCCCAGGGGTCCCGAAGGGCTGCAGAGGCAGTGATTTCAGCACCCCACCACTCACGGGAGTGGTACCGTTCCAATCGAGACAGCTGGTGTCGCGTAGCTGCTAAGAGGCTGAGCTCTGAGTTGGGAATCCCCCGGTTCAAAGCTCACCCCTGCCACAAACGCTGAACGTGGCCGTAGGCAAACCACCTCCCTCTCAGCCTCAGTCTTCCCCATCTGCAGTATGGGGAGAACGATCCTTACCTTACAGTGTTGCTGAGATGGTGCCTGCAAAGTGCCTTTGCCCATCCGAAAGTGCTTTACAAATGATACGGTTAAGCTCCTGGGGAAAGCCAAAATGCTTCTGGAAGCCTCCTGCTGAATCCTCTATCATCTGTCTCCATGCAGGAAATACTATAAATTAATCCTGACCAGGAACTTCGAGGCCCTGAATTCCAAAGGGGGTGGGAACCAGGTGTCGCTCCTCAATATCATGATGGACCTGAAGAAATGCTGCAACCACCCGTACCTGTTCCCCGTGGCCGCTGTGGTAGGTGTATCTTGATTAGGGCTTGGAACACCTCTCTCCTCTCCCTTTGCAAGCACCCAGTGCTTTCTAAGGGAAACTGTTCAACTCGGGAGCAAATCAGCCCTCTCTCCTCTCCCTTTGCGATGCCCTTAGGAAGCGCCAGTCTTGCCCAACGGATCCTACGACGGGAGCTCCCTCGTCAAGTCATCGGGGAAGCTGCTGCTGCTCCAGAAGATGCTGAGAAAGCTACGGGACGGTGGCCATCGGGTCCTCATCTTCTCTCAGGTGGGGGGGATGGATGGGCAGCAAACCGCAAACCCTTGAGAGGTTAGATGAAAAGTGGGGCAAGAGGGCGGGGCAGGAGGCTAAATGATGACATTCCAAGTGTGTCACTGCCAGAGGACGCTTGTCAGGAGAAGTCGATTTTATAACCAATTGTGACCGAAGAGGCGGAGCTGTGACCTGCCAAGTCCCGGGTTCGAATTTAGATTGGGGCAGAGCACAGCACTGGGACTTCTCCCACAACAAGAGTGATGATGTCACCGGCAAGAGCACTCAGGTGCTGCCTTGCAAACTTTATCCTGAGTTGAGAAGAAGCGTCTGGCTTAGCAGGAGGCCAACTGAGAAATGTCCCTAGGGGCTTAAGCACCAATCTGCCCATAGATGCCGATAAGAGACAGTAAATGTTACATGGATATACTCATGACTGGATATACTTTCCAAAGAGGTAGAATTTATAGGTTTAAAAGCCATGTAAAATCTTTAAAAAAAAATTTAAATTGCGCAAACGTTTCAACACATTTAAAAGCACATACATACAATAACGCACGATTAAAACTATTGAAGCAGCAATTAAAAATTCTAGAGTCCGACGTTTCGTCCTACGCTAAGGACATTGTCTAGGAACCACAGCTGACTGAAGGTTGTTGTTGTTCAGTCGTTAAGTCGTGTCCGACCCTTCGTGTGATCTCGTGAACCACATCCCGCCAGGCCTTCCTGTCCTCCACTATCTTCCTGAGTTTGCTCATTTTCATGCTCGTTGCATCGGTGATGCTGTCTAACCATCACATCCTTGGCCTTCCCCTTCTCCTTTTGCCTTCAATCTTTCCCAGCATCAGAGTCTTCTCCAGAGAGTCCTCTCTTCGCATTAGGTGGCCAAAATATTTCAGCTTCAGCCTCAGTACCTGTCCTTCCAGGGAACAGTCAGGGTTGATTTCATTTAGGATTGAAGGTAACCCCAGGCAATTATGCGGCTGTCAAAGGACAACGAAAGCGCTGGCCGAAGGTCTTCGGTCAGCTCCTACGAGCGCTTCCGGCGGTAATTGCCGGCTAACTTCTTTCCTGCCCTTTTTGCGCTTTTTTCTTTTTATGTCAGCTCCTTCCTCTGCTCGGGTTAATCACATCTTACACAGTCCTTTTCGCTGTGGTTCCTAGACAACGTCCTTAGCGTAGGACAAAACGTCGGACTCTAGATTTTTTAATTACGTATGCTGCTTCAATAGTTTTAATCGTGTGTTATTGTATTGATGGAAAAGACCATCACAGGTTACAAGCCATAAGCAACCTCCTGGTTTTAGAGGTTTTAGAAGTGGGTTTTCTCTGTGCCAGGTGCAAGGGAGTGTCAAAGGGAAACAGGTTATCTTGTTGTCTTGTGCTCCCTGAGGCATCTGGTGGGGCCACTGTGTGATACAGGAAGCTGGACTAGATGGGCTTTTGGCCTGATCCAGCAGGGCTCTTCTTATGTTCTTATGTACGTGCTTTTAAATGTGTTGAAACCTTTGCACAATTTTAAATTTTTTAAAAGATTTTACATGGCTTTTAAACCTATAAATTCTACCTCTTTGGAAAGTACATGTTACACTAAGGCTACGATTCTGTGCAAATGGACCTGGGAGTAATTGCTGTTGGAATTTACTTCTGCTTGTTCTAGCACCTCCTTTTTTCCATCCATTTTTTTCAATGTTTTCTACATTTTGCTTTAAACTGTTGCAGCCCGTTCTAAGAGTTTGGGACGAAGTGAAGAAAAATGAGGATTACCTGCCCTCAGAGGTAACCTGCAGTGTTTCTGTCTAAGGCTGCACTCCTATGCACACTTTACTGAAAGTAAGCTCCATTGAAGACAATGGGACTTACTTCTGAGTAGACAAGCGTAGGATTGTGCTGTTCAGTCACTGTCGTGGGTTCACCTTCTGAATTGAACAGAGCAGTAACCTTTGCAGAGATGCAGTGAGCAGCCTCCTCGGAGGGCAGGTAATTTTTCCAAGTCTTTGCCTCAGGAGTGAGAATGACAGATCCCATGCATTGCTTCCTATGCAGAGACATGGCAAAATTACTGCCTGCAGTGGAGATGAATTGGAAAAGAGGCAAAGCAGAGACTCATGCAGAGATGCAATGGGAAGCTTCCTCTACGAGCATCGAGCTCAGGCACACATTATGCAGAGATGAGACTGAGTTCCTAGCTCTCCTCAAAGGTGGATTGAAAAAGAGGCAAGGGCAAAGCAGCAGCTTGCACAGAAACACAACAGGCAGCCTCCTCTGCGGGCAGGAACTTTGGGCTCTTAAAGTTATTTAATGCGTGTATTCTCATGGCACACTTGTTCATGGTCCTGTTGTTGTTGTTGTTGTTGTTGTTGTTGTTGTTGGCCAGATGACCAAAATGCTCGACTTGCTGGAGGACTTCTTGGAATACGAGGGGTATAAGTACGAGCGGATCGATGGCGGGATTACCGGAGGACTGAGGCAGGAGGCGATCGACCGGTTTAACGGTATCCAGCTTTGGCTTTTCCACTAAGGATGTAGATGGCGCTCCTGCTCGGGGGACACCAGTGGCACATGGCGGCGAAACCGTTGTTCAGAACTGTTTTTTTTTTTTTGGCAAGGCTGAGGACCCTCTGCGGTTGCAGAGATCACACAGTTCCAATAGGGCTGCTTGTGTTGATAGTGGGGGGGGGGGAAATCAGTGGGGTACTTTAGGGCCCACATAATTATTTCAGGCTATTTGGGGAGCGTCCATAGCTCACTAGAAGCCCTGCTTGCCATGCAGACAGTCCCTGGTTGAGTCTCCTGCAGCATCTCCCAATAGGACTGGGAAATAAAACCCTCCCCCCAGTTCTTTGGAAGGATGCTGCCAGTCAGTGCTGGTTGTCCTGCTCAATGCTTCCGGTTTGAGTCCGGTGTGTTCTTGTAAGAGGTGATGACCGTGGGAAACATTGATGACAGTGGGAATCGGTGGTCTTTGAGATCCCGTTAGAGCTTCATACTTTCAAAAGGGTATGAGGCTCCAGCTTTTAAAAGGGCTGAGGCTCCAGCCTCTCTATGTGAGGAAGCTTCTTCCCTTGGCGGCTGGTTGGCCCTCCTTGCGTTTCTCCGCTTCGATGACAGCAACTTGTGGAGTGGGTCCCTGGCTGCCTGCCGCCTCTCGGGTTCAGCAGCCGCTGTGGGCTTGATCTGTTGGAGTGATGTTCATTACCTGTTTGATGCACAGTTGCTTCCCACCTGGATCCTTGCAGGGACGGGAGGGGGGAGCCGGGGCAGGTGAGCTCTATATTGAATCCATCAAATAACCACATTTATTCTGAATGAAAATTGGATGTACTCCCCAAAGGTTAACTACGGTAGAGCCCACTCCTCTCCGATGCTTCTGTATGAGTCACTGTTCTGTGCGTGACTCCTGACTTTCCAGCCCAGCTAAACCCAGAGCAGTGACTCATGCAGAGATGCCACCACCAGCCTCCTTTGAGGGCGAGTAATTCTACATTATCGTTGGTGAGTGGACAACCCAATCACACTTGAAGCAGAGCCGTGGCTGAACGACTTGTGCGCCCCAGTGGAGGCTGGTTGGAAGGCGGATAGCCCAGAGCGGTGACTCATGCATAGACACTTAGGGCAGCATTGTTGTGAGGGCAGGTAACTCTGCTGCGTCTTTGCATTAGAAGTGAGTCAGTAATCCCGTTGCCTGCCCCCAGTGGCGGCTGATTGGAAGAGAACAAAGGGCAGGACAGTAACTCATGCACAGACACAGCGGGCAGCCCCTCCTACAGTGGGTGTTTGGGGCTCGCATCCGCTTTTTGTTATTTAATTGATTTGTTTCGAACTGGCACTTCTTTCTTGGCACACAGTTTGGGGGCTGCTGGCTGAAACCCAACTCAAATGTATTCACCTTTACTGCCCCACAGATCCCGTGGGGGTCTGAGAGCCGTGGAAATGGGTCCCTGACTTGTATGTTGTTGGTACACCTGCCTCTGGCCTTAACCCATCCCCTCGTTGTCAGCCACTAACCAATTTGGCTCCTTCCTTGTAGCCAGGGCGCCATCCGGCTGCTGTCCCCTCCGCACTGTGCCGTTACTAACCTCCTCTCTGTCTCTCCCCCCTCTTGCCCCCAACCTTTGTGGATTTTGTCGTCCTCAGCTCCTGGGGCTCAGCAGTTCTGTTTCCTGCTCTCCACCCGCGCTGGCGGTTTGGGCATAAACCTTGCTACAGCCGACACGGTCATAATTTATGATTCTGATTGGAATCCCCACAATGACATCCAGGTTAATTCTTCGAGCTTTTTTCCTTCACTTTCGTGCCCTATGCTAAGATGATCCACTCGGCACCCTCCATCCCCCACTGCTCCCTTCGTGTTCCTCATGCCTTCTCTCCAACTCCCCCCTTCAGTGCTCCAAGGTGACCTGCAAAACCATTGATCACCATTCCCCACCCCAAAAGAGCCAGGGCTGGCTCATCCATGAGGCCAACTGAGATGATCGCTTCAGGCAGGGGCGTCTGTCCACCCACTTGCCTTCACTTCTCCTCCTCCCGTTCCCTGGATTGGAAAAGGAAGAGGGGGCCGGGGCAGAAGAGGAACTGTAGAGGAGATGCTCTAGTGAAGTCCACGTCTCTCCTCTCCCCCACACTTCCTCTTCCACTGTGCTCCCCTTTTCCTTTTTGAATCCTGGGAGTGGGCGGAAGAGTGGCAGTAGGCTGGCTGGCTGCCATCCTGTGACGGGTTTCCTGCTTGGGCCACCCTGGAAAGAGCTGCTGACGTTTCCTGGAAATGCATGACTCCCCCTTTTGGCTCCTTCTTCTCTTGTCTAATTCTCCCCTCCTGCCTCCCTGTTTCCTCTGTGAGATGTTTTGCATGCAAAGCGTCTCCAAAAGCCAACTGCTATCTTTCTCCTTGCTAGCGCACAACATTGTTTCCCACCGTTTTGTGTTTCCCGTTGCTCATTTTATGGGCGGTTGAATCTTTACAATTCCTCCTCCCTTTTTGGATCGTTTGTTATGGGGGTGTTTGTAACTGTCTGTGCAAGTCATGTAATCCGGGTGTGACTCCTGATGGGGAAGCTAGCAAGCCTGGGGCAGGTTTATTCTGATTACAAGCAAACTCACAAGTCACTAGTCCTCATTATTTGCCTACTCAGCTAAACTGCCCGATGGGCTCCTCTTCCTACAAATGACTCTGTCCTTTTCCTTTGCTGCCCCTTCGGCCTTGAACTCCCTCCATGGTCACCTGCTTGATGCTTCCTCATTTCCTTCAAATCCTTCCTCTAAATCCCCTTTTCATCCTGTGTATCTGGATGGGAGTGTTACTCTTGGACGGTCCTTTCGGGTTAGCGCAGATGGCAAGGTCCAGCCAGTGGCCTGCCTGAGCCGAGACTTCTGGGAGCTCTATGACCGGTTTTGCAAAGGATTTTCCAAAGGTAGAAAACACTCTGAAAACCATGTTTTCCTAGGTGAGAGGTTGAAGTCCAGGCAATGGTGGTCACAGCGGGTGTGAGTACTAAGTTTGTAGCTCCTTCACCTTGTGGTAGCAGCGAAGGATTATTCTGCCTCAGCCAATCAGTCTGGGGAATGGGTGCAGGGCCTCTTGCTGGGATGGGCCTGTCTGGAGCAAGACCTTTGCTTTGACAGCCATCCTGAAGCGTCTGGTTGCCCGTCCTTCCCTCTCCAGGCGTTTAGCAGAGCCCACCGGATTGGCCAGAATAAGAAAGTCATGATCTACCGCTTTGTGACCCGGGCCTCGGTCGAGGAGCGCATCACCCAGGTGGCCAAGAGAAAGATGATGTTGACGCATCTGGTGGTGCGCCCGGGCCTTGGCTCCAAGTCCGGCTCCATGACCAAGCAAGAGCTGGATGACATCCTGAAGTTTGGGACGGAGGAGCTGTTCAAGGATGATGTTGAGGGTGAGATGGCGTGGCCGTGGCGTGGCCCTGTGAAGGGGGATGGGACGGGATTGGAGTTTGGCCGCATGATCGGGTCAATAGGGGACCATTCCCTGCCTCTGCAAGCGTCGGGGTTGGCTTACTTGGGTCCAGGTCTGAGGCTGACCTGACCTGGAAGTGCTTTTGCGTAGGGCTCCCAGCCAACCAGTTGTCATTGGAACTTCCTAGGGCTGTCCCATCCGTGATTCCAACTGAGTTGGTCATCTCAGGTGGTGGCAGGGGTGGTGGAAGTGACAGTCACTGTCTGCCTCCACCTGCCTCCACTGTTGCTTCTCCCATCCCCTGGAGAGAAGACTTGAGCAGAAGTGTGGAGGAGAGAAGAGTGGTGGGCTAGAGTGTCAGAATGGAGCAGAAGAGGAAGTGGGGAGGAGAGGAGAGTGGTGGGCTAGAGTGTCAGAATGGAGCAGAAGAGGAGAGTGGTGGGCTAGACTGTTGACTGCCAGGTAAAGGGTGAGGGCAGCATGGGAGGTCTTGGGCTGTCCCTGGCTCAGCCTTCTTGCTCCTGCTGCTTTTTCACTTACTTTCTGTCTTCCTTGCGCCCAGGCATGATGTCGCAGGGCCAGCGAATCGGCATGCCTGAGGCCGTGACTCCTTTTGCCGAGTCCCCGGCCTCCAAAGGGGGAACAGTGACGCCGGGTCTGAAAAAGAAGCATGGTGCTCCCCCACCAGGTGGGTGAAGGACACAAGTCTCCCCCCTCAATTCACTGGCATCTTCCTTCAGGAGGTGGGCGGGAATGAAACGTCTGGGAAATCTTCTGTCAGGGGGAAGGGAACGGAAGCATATTCTGTCACGGAGAACTGAGCCCCCGGTGGACGAGGCAGGAAGTGCTCCAGGACTCTCTGAACTTGTGCCCGTCCTTTGGTTCCGATTCTGCAGTGCTTGGTCTGGGTTGTTTGGCTCAATGCCTGCAGCGTCCAAGGGGCTTTACTTGCCCTGTCCTGAAAAGGATGTTCTGGAGCCGGGAACGTTGCAACCCGAATAATCCAAGGCTGGGGCACCTTCCCTGTGAGGAAAGGCCACAAGGTTGGGGGACTTTCGAGTTTAGAAAAAAAGAGAAGGCCTGATAGAAGTGTATAAAAATCATTATGTCCAGTGTGGAGACAGGAGAGAGGGTTTCTTTTTTCCCTCCGACTCTCACACTGCTTAGATCCCAGAGTCGTCCAGAGAAAATCCATTGGATGTGTATTCAGGACAGGAAAAGCAAAGGCTGAACCCCCCCCCTCCCCACAACATTATAATTAAATGCGTGGAATTAATCTGCCACGGGATGTGGTTGCGACTGCTCAATCGGATGGCTTTGAAAGTCACTGAACAGTTTTCAAGATGTCTGTCAGTAGACCCTCTACGTGCAACACCAGTCTACCTCTGAATACTAATTTTCTGTGTGTGTGTGTGTGTTTGGGCACGAGTGTGGGAGGGCCGTGACCTGACGTTCTGTCTTCCTGCCGTCTCGATGGCTGGACTCCCTTTCCTCCTTCCCCAGGGGAAAATAAGGACGTGGAAGACAGCAGCGTGATCCATTACGACGACGCGGCCATCTCCAAGCTCCTGGACCGCAACCAGGACGCCACTGACGACACGGAGATTCAGAACATGAACGAGTACCTCAGCTCTTTTAAAGTGGCCCAGTATGTTGTGAGAGAAGAGGACGGTGTGGTAATGTGCCCAGCATCTTGGGTTTCCTTTGGTCTTCTTCGTTCTTTGATTTCTCTGCCTTTTGCTTTTAATAATAATAATAATAATAATAATAATAAAAACCTTGCCTCTGTATGTCTCGAGGCAGCTAAAAGCAACCATTGTACGGAACAGCTGCAAAAACCCATACTGCTGAAATCTAGCTACCCAGCAGAATCTATCCAATAGCCCCGTGTTTTCCAAACCGCCTCGCTTCAGAGAAGCCTTTCAATGTGTGTGCCAAGGAAAACCCTGCACGTTTGCTTTCGAACCTCTGTGTGTTCCCAGAGGATTCTGGGACGTGTCCTACGTTGTCCACAGTTCGGTCAAGACTGTTGGGTACTATTCTTACTCCATACTGTAGCCCACCACTCTCCTCTCCTCCTCCTTTTGATGCTCCCTCCCACCACTCTCCTCTCCTCCACACTTCTTCTTCCAATGCTCTCTCCCATCACTCTCTTCTCCTCCACACTTCCTCTGCAGAAACGCTATTCCGCCACTCTCCTCTCCTTCATGCTTCCTCTGTTGATGCTCTACCCCACTACTTTCCTCTCTGCCACACTTCCTCTTCTGAAACTCCACCATGCCGCTGTCCTCTCCTCTTCCGGTGCTCCCTCCCACCACTCTCCTCCACACTTCCTCTGTTGACGTTCTATCCCACCACTCTCCTCCATGCTTCCTCTTCTGATGCTCCACCCCTCCACTATCCTCTCCTTCACGCTTCCTCTTCTGATGCTCTACCCCTCCGCTCTCCTCTTCCGTTTCCTCTTGCTGTTTGAACCCAGGGAAATGGAGGAGAATCCAGGCAATGGAGGTGAGTGGGTGGACGGATCTGTCACCTAAGGCGACTGGCCCATTCAGCTTCACAGACGAGCTGACCTCCCCGTTCAGAGGATGTGAAGTTTTGGAGAGGAACCTTTTAGCTATTTTGTGGGCAGGGGCACAAACGGGCTGAATTGCCTGAAACAGGCATGGGCACAAACTTACTACTGGCAGCAGTTTTGCTTCCAGCTGCTGCTGGTGGATTCCATTTTTTTTCTTGTTTTTGCTCATTGCCCTCATTTTGATGGTTTCACGATGGCGCCACATGAGGACCTGGCATGAGCATTGTGGGTAAAACTACAGAAAACCGCATCAGCTAGCAGCACATTACATTTGATGAGCTTGTGGGCTTTTTCACCTTTCCCACCACACAACTTTTGCAAATACACCCACAAAGTGGCAATTCTTGCCCCAGGCTGCCAAGGAAGTGGCTGTCCGCAAGCTCTTGGACTGTGGCTTTAATTGCATATGTGACTTGGCTCGTTTGCTCAAGCGATCTCAAAATGCCTGGTCTGTGAATGCCGCCCTGTACCGTTTTGCTCCCTGCTGACAGCACGGCGCTGCCTGCATTGTGCGGATCCCTCTTGAGAGCTTAGTTCATTCTGCAGTCGCACAGCGGAGGTGCCCAATCCAGCTTCCTGCGAACCTTATTTTGTAAAAGAATAACCACGTTTCTAGCCCTCAAGATGTCAAAGAAAGCTCATGGATGGTGGCCCCTGATGTGTCGGAAGCCTGATGGGTGCAGACTGAGCAAGAGAAGGAAGGGGCTAAGTGGGGAGGGGAGTTAATGTCTCTCCTGAGAGTGAGAACAAGTCAAATGATTTATGCTGATAATGGCTAAGCTGTGCCAAGGCACGGTAGTGTCATCAGGGATAAATTATCTAAAGGGATAATTTATCCCTGGAGAGCCCTTGTCTTCCGCATGTGTCTCTGCTTGATTAAGTGCTCTGCGCTCGCCTTCTTCCAAACTGCAAGTGGGGTGCAGTTGGTTTGGCCCCTGTGCAGTGACACAGCAGAATTACCAGCCCAACAAGGCTGCCCGTTGGTTCTCTGGGTGAGTCACTGTCCTGTCCTGCCTTTCCAATCTGGAGGGACACTCAGAACAGCGACTCACTCTGAAAGGGCTCTTCCTCCAAGGGTAGGTCATTCTTACCCTTCTTGTCAAAGCAAACCTTTTCAGATGTGGGAACGGGGAGCGCCTTCTGGATTTGATTCGACCTTTGCGAATATATGCTGGTTTATTTCTTTTGTGAAGTTCGTATGGGACGCAGAATACAACTTTGCCTTCATTGGCAGGTGCCAAGTTGAAGGAGGGCCTAGCGTCTCATTGGAGCGGTTTCCTTCTCCTTGGAGCCCTGGGTTGGGAGTCGTCGTGTGTGCAACGCTATTGTCCTCTCTCGTGGTTGCAGGAGGAGGTGGAGCGTGAAATCATCAAGCAAGAGGAGAATGTGGACCCCGATTACTGGGAGAAGCTTCTGAGGCACCACTATGAGCAACAGCAGGAAGATCTGGCCCGTAACCTCGGAAAGGGGAAGCGGGTCCGTAAGCAGGTCAACTACAACGATGCCTCGCAGGAGGACCAAGGTGAGGCCGCCTTGCCGTGGGATCGGGTGACCCCTTCTCTCCAACGTCTGTACTCATCCTACCGCAAAATGAACGTCTTGGGGAGAGCCAGCTCATCCAGGAGCTGAATTGGTGAGGGGGTCACTCCTCCTCCTGTCCTGCCCCCTAGATTGGAAAAGGGAATGGAGCAAAAGAGGGAGGAGAGGAGAGTGGTGGGCTAGAGCGTCTCTGACTCTCCTCTCCTCCACACTTCCTCTCTTGTTCCACCCCCCCTTCCTTTTCCAATCCAGCGTGCAGGAGAGAGGCGACAAACGAGCTGGGAGTCTTCAGCCAGTTCAATTTTGGACTTTCAGAATCCCAGTAATGTCTTTAAAAATAGAGATGTGCAAACTTTCCTCCGCTCAGTTTGGAATTACCTTAATACATCCGGTTGATGCTGCCGGATCCACAACTCTGATAAGGCGCTACGGTCCCTGCAAGTCAAGGATCTGGCCTTGAAGACCTCCTCTACACATGCAGCAGTATGAGGTGGTAGAGGCCTGCACTGTGGAATGGACTCTTCTTACGTCAGGCTGCAAGTGTGCTATGTGAATCCACAATCATGACCTGAAGTGGTACAGTCCTACTCTGTCACCCCATTCTGCTGCATGTGGCGGCACAGTAGGCCAGCTCTCTTGCACCTTCTTTTTGAGACCATGGTCATCTCCTCCTTCCTCCCCAGAGTGGCAGGACGAGCTGTCGGACAACCAGTCTGAATACTCCATCGGCTCTGAAGATGAGGACGAGGATTTTGAGGAGAGGCCGGAAGGTCAGAGTGAGTCTCGGCTGTCCATTTTTTTTTCCTCCTCTGCCTACAGGTGATCCTGTAGGAGGCTCTTCTGACAGTTGTGTCCAAAGGATGGTTTTGGCAACTGCTGGAATGAGAAGCTGCATATGCTGAAATTCTCTTTTTGACACAACAGTTAGATGAGTTAAATCTTCCTTTTTTCCCCGCTCTCTCTTTTTGCTTCTCTTAAAAACAGCCAACACCCTAGATGACCCTAACAAAAAGATAAGTGGCAGCACCGGTGAAACTCCTCTGACTGAGCACAGGAATTGATTGTATGATGCTGCCACACTGAGTCTGACCCTTGGCCCATCTACGCTGTCTGGCACTGACTGGCAGCCACTCTCCAGGTTTTCAGGCAGACCTCCTTACCTGGAGGTGCTGCCAGGAGGTGACCCTGGGACCATCTGCCTGCAGGGCATGTGTTCCATCCCCTTTCAGCCAATAAGAGACCCATCTTTTCTGACACCCACTCGTAACTCCTCCCAGTTCACCAGGTGAAAGCCGGTATCTGGGACCAGTGACCTGAACGTTTCTGTATGGGAACTGGTGCTCCCTGCTGTAGGGTTAATCTCCTTGCAGTTCTTTCCTTTGACCAGAGCTGGCCAGTGGCACACAGGCTGAACCATGCCCCCCATCTGTCCCCCCAGCATCCCTCAGGGTTCCAGGTTAGGACCCAGTGCAAGCTTGAGCCTTGACACCCAGGCACTCACGGAGGCTCAGAATAGGGGCAGTTTATGGTCATTCTGTGGTCATCAGCTGGCAGCTCAGTGCTGGTCTTTCCCATTGCCTTGTTGTGTGTGTGCCATGTGGGGACACAAAAATACGACGGCTCAGGCTGCAAAGATCAGTGTCCATCAAATCTCAGCTTTCTTTTTTAACCTGTTTGTTTTGAAAGCCCCAGGTTTCTAGTTCTTATGATGAGCATAGCTGAGACTTTTTAATATTCTGGATGTAGACAGTCTTCATCCCCCTTGCGGGAAGGATGGGGTTGGGGAGGGCATGAATGTGTTTAATCCCTTTTGGAGACTCCAGGAAAACGCCCAGCAATGGGAATCGCCGATGGTTGACTCCAGTGTCTATTTAATACCTTCTAGGTGGCCGGAGACAGTCCCGGAGGCAGCTGAAGAGTGACAGGGACAAGCCCCTCCCACCGTTATTGGCAAGAGTTGGCGGGAACATTGAGGTACGTCTCGGTCATGGCAGGTCTCATCAGACTCCCAACGGCATGGCCCGTTATATCTTGGGACTTGTAGCTTAGTTTCCAAAAACCTTGGGAGACGGCACTGTGCTTAGGGCCGGCCCATCCATGAGACCAATTGAGGCAGTCACCTCAGGTAGCATGTTGGCAAGGGCATGTGACACTCACCTCTGTCTGCCTACTCACCTTCACTGGTCCTCCTCCCATTCCATAGATAGGAAAAGGAAGAGGAGAACAGAGCAGACGAGGAAGTGTGGAGGAGAGGAGTGTGGTGGGATAGAGCGTCAAATATGGAGACATTCTAGCCCACCACTCTCCTCTATGCCACACTTCTTCCTCCTTTTCCTATCCAGGGTATGGAGTAGAGGTTGGCACATCACCAGATTCAAGGGAGGACGACGACGACAGCATTTGGCACTCTGGGGAGATACTGTGCCAGCCCTGACTGTGCCAGAATGAATCAAATGTTCTGGCGATGAGCACAGATGATGAACTGAACAACCTCTGACACATTTTTTGCCTCTTGCTCCCCCTTCTTTCTGTGCCTCTTTCCAGGTCCTGGGTTTCAACGCCCGACAGCGCAAGGCCTTCCTGAACGCCATTATGCGCTGGGGCATGCCTCCACAAGATGCCTTTAACTCTCACTGGCTGGTGCGAGATCTCCGCGGGAAGAGCGAGAAGGAGTTCAGGTACCAGGGGGGGCTCTCCCGCCACGCACATTGGGAACTGCCACCAAGCAAGGCAGCCTGTGTCATGCAGACGGGATTTCATGTCTGCTCAAGAGCTGGGACCGTCCAGCTCGTGGGGGCGGAGTCTTCGCTCAGTAACCTGTGAAATGACTCTGGCTGGTTTTGCTTGTGTTGTCTGTGACCCGTTTTAATTGCCAGCTGCCTTGCGTCACTCATGAGAAAGGCAGGGTAGAAATGTTGCGAGATGAAATCTGTAAATAAACATATTATAGACTCTAGAAGGAACATACACACACGCCCCAGTCGTATTTGGGGCTTGGGACTGTTTGCTTCTTAAATTGTAGCTTGGCTCACTTGCCTAAGTAACCTGGAGAGGTTTGCCGGGCAGACATAAGACTATAGGAAGAACCCTGCTGGATCAAGCCCAGGGGGGCCCCATCTTGTCCAGCTTCCTGTTCTCACTATGGCCCATTGGCTGCCCCAACGGGGGAGCCCTACAAACAGAAGGCAACACCTCTCTCTTGCCATTGCTCCCCTGAAACTGGGATTCAGAGAGACACACATAGCAATTGCAACTAGTAGCCTTTGATTGACCTCGGGTCCCACACGAATGCCTTCAGTCCCCTTTTAAAGTCATCCAAGCTCCGGTGGCAAGGAATCCCACAGGCTAATTCTGTGCTGTGTGAAGAAACCTCTCCTTTTGTCGGTCTGAATCTCCTGCCAGTCAGTTTTGTTGAATGACTACTGATCCTGGTCTTGGGAGAGAAGGAGAAAATCCCCCCCTCCCTCTCTCCACATCATGCAGGCACCTGAAGGCCTAGAATCACAGGATGTGAAGAGTTGGAAGGGTCATCTGGTCCAACCCTCCCCCTGTGCTTTTCCTCCTCACTGCCAATTGCATTCAGAGGTATAGTGCCTCTGAACCTGGAGGTTCTACTTAGCTGTCAAGACCATGAATGTTGTGAATCCCTTTTAAAAATAATTTCAGCCAGCAGCACCTTCTCTTCCTTTTTCCTTGGGGCTGCTCAAGGCCATTTACTTTGCCTTCTCCCTCCCCTTGTTTCCCCCCAGAGCTTATGTGTCCTTGTTTATGAGGCACTTATGCGAGCCGGGAGCCGACGGTGCGGAGACCTTTGCCGATGGCGTCCCCCGTGAGGGGCTGTCCCGCCAGCACGTGTTGACGCGCATCGGGGTGATGTCACTAGTAAGGAAGAAGGTGGGTGAGTAGCACTTTCCTTGTGGCTCTCCAGGTATGTTGTGCTTCGTCTCTCTCTCTCTCTCTCTCTCTCTCTCCCCCGAGTGGCTCCCTCTGCCCAATGCCAGCCAGAAATCCCGGGGTTAAAAGGCTGGTCTTCATTTTGTTTTCTAAGCCGGAACTTCAACTTTGGAAGTGGGAGTGGCCAGATGGTGCTGGCGGACAAAAGAACACGTCCGGTTTGTTTGCACAGCCAACTGAGATGGTTGCCTCAGGGATCAGGTTGGTGGGGAAAGCCCACCTATCTCTGCCCATTTCTGTTGCTCCCACATGCTGATTTCACGAGGAAGGGGAGAGAGCGGAAGAAGAAGAGGAGAGTAGTGGGCTAAAGCGTCAGAGACTCTCCTTCACACTTCCTCTTGTGCTCTGTTCTCCTCCTTGAGCGGGAGGAAGTGGAGGAACAGGGAAGGTGGGAGGGCAGAAGGAGGCAGGCAGTCCTGCTAGCCCACTTCCTCAACTGGTTAGCCTGATGCTCTAGCCCATCACCCTCCTCTCCTCTACACTTCCTCTTCTACTCCATTCCCCTCTTTCTGTTCATGTCTACAGAGCAGGATGAGGAGGAGTAGAAGCAGCCACTGGTGTGCTGCTAGATAGGTAGGCTGGGGCCGGGGGTGGGTGGGTGGGTGGGCGGGGACATTTGGCACAATGGAGGTCTTCAACCAGCCCTGAAAAGAACCTCCTCCTTTGCTTGACTCAGGATGGAAACACTCACGGGATATGCCTTGAAACCCACCTCTTCCAGACAGCTGCAAACTGACCAAGGGAAGGTGCTTTGCTGCCAAGATATGATAGGAGATGTTTTTCACACATTCTTTCTTTGCAACGATTCCTCCTGCTTCCCAGCGTTGAGTTTTTAGCTTAAGTGAATGGCTCTTTGGCCATCGAAGGCAGCAAAAGTTAACTTCTGACCCGTCGCACAATGCCTTGATTGTTTGTTGAAATGACTTATATCCTGCTTTTCCCTTGGAAGAAATGGAGCCCTCAAGGTGGTGACGACCATAGAGAAAAAAATAATAACATGCAACTATAAGAGCAAAATATTGAGTAGGGAGTGACTTCTATAGTTCTGGCAGCATTTGTCCTGTTCAGATGGATTTTATTTCAGATTTCTGAGCCCCCTGATGTCTTCTGCAATACCAAACCATAGTCTGTAGAGTTGAGAAAGAAATCGATTTTGGAGTGTAACCGGACGCCTTCCCCATTCTCCCTGCCCTGTCTCCTGTCCTCCCCGGTTTCAGGTTCAGGAATTTGAGCCCGTTAATGGAAAATACAGCACCCCAGACCTCATCCCAGAAGGAACAGATGGCAAGAAATGCAGCGAGGTTCTCTCTTCGGATCCAAACACACCCGTCCCAGCCAGCCCAGCTCATGGGCAGCTGGGGCCCACATCCCAAGCAGGTAAAAACCGACATTCGTTGGTTGTTCTAGAGAGGGACATCCAAGGCAGATTGAAGAACCTTCAAGGCTGACCTCCACCGCACGAATTCCGGCACGTCTCGGTGCGTGCGGAAAGTGCAGAGCTGTGTGGCTTCCATTTTATCTGATCGCATTGGAATGCGGGAGAGCCGCGCTCTCCCGAGTTCCGTTGCGATCGGCCGTGGACCAGGCTCATGATTTTGAGAGGGCGGGACACGGAGCTAATTGTTAGACCAATAGGATGAGATGGAGTTTTCAGCCAATTGGAGCGCACTTGTGTTTTAGCCAATCACCGCTGAGCTTTATTAGAAGGCGGGACAATCAGGAGGGACTATTTGCATGAAGAAACTGGTGGAGACCAGGGCAGCGTTTCAGGCGGGGCGTCTTGTCCCCTACGCTCGCACGCCTCCAGATGCAAACGCAATGCGACCGGAGCTGGTGGAGGTCAGCCTTCTTCAGGCTTTCCACGCTAGTCCACAAGGGTCTATTTTAGACCTGCACTTTGCTGTCGTTTCAGACACGCAACTCGGGACCCCTGAGGAGAAGGAGCCAACAGAACTGAAGGCAAAGAAGTTGCGGGAGAACCAGGTGAGGCAGCGCTAGCCGGAGGTTCGTTTCCAAGCAGGAGAAGTCTGATCGGAGCCGTTTGTTTGCAGTTTTCTGGAGTTGCCTTCTGACAGGCAGGTGGCAAACTCCAAGGGGTGACTCATGAAGAGGTGCAACATGCAGCCTCCTTAGAGACAGGCGATTCTGACACATCTCTCCTTCGAGAGTGATCCCATCACGCTGATGCAGGACTGTGGCACGATTCCCTGCCTTCCTGTGGAGACTGACTGGAGGCAGGCCAGAGCGGTGACTCACACAGAGACCTCTTAGGCACTCTTCTCTGTGTAGATGGGCCTTTTGGGTTCTCAGTTTATTCCTCTGGCACATGGAACACTGTTTTGTTTCCGTGGGGGGACGGGACTTACTCCTATGTGGCCAGTCAAATAATTCTTACTATTATATACTCTCAGGGTATAAGAGTGAAATATGCATCCATTCCATATGCACCCATCCAGCTCCAGATGCCTCTGGTATTGGACATTTACCAATAAGGTTACAAATAAAACAGATTTATGGAAACCTGTGTAGGGGTGTAGTTGAGGGGGAGCGACCGGAGGGGGGGGGAAGCTCTGAGACTTTCCCTGCAGTAGGAGCAGCTATGCCATCAGCAAGAGGGCTCAGGCGCTGCCCTTGAAACTTTGGACAAAGGTTCTGAGTTGAGAAGCAGGCGCAGCAGGAGGCAAACTGAGACATTTGCCTAGGGACCAATGTTAATGTATAGGGGAAATTACGTTTCCCAAGGGTTGCTTGAGAGCTGGTATGTAGCTCATGTTGCATTAAGGCAGCGGTTCTCCAATAGTGAGGCTCCATAAAGGGGGGCTCGTTGCAATAGTTAGTGTATGCTTTGCGCCACTTAACTAGATTGTAGGAGCCTCCAGCGACGATCTACTTCACCGACGATCTCTTCCGGGGAGCAGATCGTTCCTCTGCTCCCCAGCGCGAACTCTGTAACGTGCCTAGGAGCGCTCTGCAGAGTTCACGCTGTGAATCACGCATGCGCAAGACGACGATGTTGCCAATCGTCGTCTTGCGCATGCGTGATTCACAGCGTGAACTCTGCAGAACGCTCCTAGGCGCGTTACAGAGTTCGCCAGAGGAACGATCTGCTCCCCGGAAGAGATCGTCGGTGAAGTAGATCGTCGCTGGAGGCTCCTACAATCTAGTTAAGTGGCGCAAAGCATACACTAACTATTGCATTAGTTATATTAGGGGGGCGCGAAATTTTTTCTTCTTCCTAGGGGGGGCATGACAGAAAAAAATTGAGAAGCACTGCATTAAGGCAACAATCCTATGTAAATTTACCTGGGAGTAAGTCCTACTGAACATGTGACTCTGGGGGCATGCCACTGCACCCCTGAGCTCGCATCCATCCCTCTGGGCCTGGAACGACTCAAGCTGTACTTTGTATTAAGGTGCCAGGAAATGGAGAGAAGATCGAGAACAGCGACAAAGAAGAGACTGCAGAGGGCCAAGCCAAAGTAGGAGAGGAGAGTATTGAGGAGCATGAGAAGGCAGAATCGCACTCTGAGCAACCCGTTAAAGGTGAGGACCTGCACTCGGTCGTCTGGGGGCTGAGCTGCTATGGGGACGTCCTATGGTGGGGGCGGTGGGATTTTGGGCTGCCCTTGAGTGACTTCCCTTTCTTAATCAAAGCAATGCCACCCAACACGTCATGTCCAGTGGTGACTCATTTTAATTCAGCATTAGGCACCCAGGCCAAGAAGTTGAACCAACACATGTTAGACATTCTGGAGTCTGCAGTAGTCGATTGGACAGACAGACAGACAGACAGACAGAGAGAGAGAGAGAGAGAGAGAGAGAGAGAGAGAGAGAAAACCAATTCACTGAAATGTAATTTTCTACCTTTCCTGCTGTTTTTGGTTAACTGCTGAGAATCATAGGCTGGGTTATGCGATACCTGGGCGGGGGGGGGGGGGAGAGAGGCAGTGCTGGGGCGGTTGAGTGGCCAAGAGACTAGTTTGCAGATCTGGACTTCCCCCAGTTTAAATCTCAGCTGTGCCATGGATTTTCATGAGCAAGCAAACCACTTCATCTCAGTAACCATGTGGTTTAATGGGATCCACAAGCATTTTCTTACTGGCTTACACGACCCTTTGTTGTCTTCCCCTTGTTCTCGCAACTGCCCCCGACCTTGCCGAACCAGTTCCTGCAGATGAGGCTGTCCCCGAAAATGAGAAGCCAGCAGAAAAGCCAGATTTAAATGCCAGTCCCTGTAAAGGGAGCAACAAAGAATCGAAGCCAGGTAAAAGCCGTTAACTGGACCTGTATCCCAAAGACATCGCGTTTCCAAGACCATCCAAATTCTAGGCTGAAACAAGCCAGGATGGGCTGACCGATGTGTGTTTATGCACATTTGGAGCAAATTGGTGTGCCTTGGCTCAATTTGCTTCCCGCTGTCACGTCAAAATCCCGTCCGTAGCACTGAAGTCCTGCCCTCTGCCAGCTCAACCTCCCACTCTGGGTTCTTAGGATTGAAAAATGCCTTGTGAAATCTAGTGCTGCAGTCCTGAGGACTAGAAACATTTGTGTTTTTTTTCCCCACCCTCCGAAAAACACAGTGCCTTGTGGAATCTAGTGCTGCAGCCTTGAGTGTGTTCTTCACCCAAAAGCAATGCCTTGTGAAATCTATTGCTTCAGTCTTGCATAGCTGCAGTCTTTGCAGATGTCAGGGTTTTTTGGGGGGGAGGAACAAGTTTCTAGATTAGAAACTTGTCATCCCCCCCCCAAAAAAAACACACAAAATCCTGTTTCTGAGGCTGCTGAACATACACATCCAGTTCTTTATTCTGCTCTTGCGCCTTTGCAGAAATGCAGAATATACGCAGTCCCAGTTGTTTGCTCTGCCAAAATGAATTAATTCGTTTCTTTCCGAGGGCACACTAGCCCTTCGTCCATGGCACAAGCTAGAGCGCCCGACAGATATTCTGGGAATTACTGGAAGCAGGCCGACCACTCCAAGGGTCCAGTGGGGGTGACACTCGGAGTCTGAGTCATACCAGAATATCTCTGCGATCTTGCTAGGCTGAAAAATCTGCTCCTAGTTCATTTCTCTTGAGCAAAACTGACAGTTTTAGACCATGAGTTTCTGTCCCCCCCCAAGCATTTTGAAGATCCTGTTGTTGCAGGTGCATCGTGGAGGTGGAAGGTTATGCCCTGGGCATCTGCCATCCTACCCCGGCCCCCATGGTGGCGCTCAGAGTCTCGTCAGCATAGATCTGGGCGCCCCCCCCCCAAGCTGCTGGGGATGGCTTCAGTGCCAGCTTGCTGGGGGACCTTGGCCCCCTCCAGTCTGAAGTTCACCGTATTTCTTCCACAGATGAGGTGAAGGCAGAAGAGAAAGAGCCAGCGGAGCTTCAGCAAAATGGCGAAAAGGAGGAAGAGGATGGGAAGGACGACAAGAATGGAATCCGCTTCATGTTCAACATTGCGGATGGGGGGTTCACAGGTGAACAAGCTGGTCCAGCTTCCCAAGAGGCTGGTAGTTCCAGCTCCAGGTCGGCTGGCCATGAGGCCAACTGAGGCAGGCGCCTAAGGCAGCAGATTGGGGGGGACCTCCATCTGCTCCTTCAACTCCCTGGATTGGAAGAGGAGACAGAGCAGAAGAGGAAGTATGGAGAATAGAAGTGGTAGGCTGGAGCATCTCCAACTCTCCGGCCCTCCACACTTCCTCTTCTGCTCTGTCCCCCTCTTCCTTTTGCAATCCACGGAGGCTGCTACATTATCAGGTAAGGGAGGCCAGCCTTAACGGCCTGCCGCCTCGGGCGCCAGGACATATTGGGGTGACCTTGCTCAAGGCTCCTTTCTCTGCCTTGAATTACATTGGAGGCCTGCTCACCGCCCTGTGCTTCTGCATGAGTCACTGATCTGAGCATGCCTTCTAGCTCAGAGCAGGGACTCATGCAGATAAGCAACAGGGCAGGTAATTCTGCTGTATGTGTATTGGAGTGATGAAATCACAACTCTTACTGAGTTGTGATTTCGCACATGATGAAGCGAGTGGGGGAAGCTTCACCTTATCGCACGTGATGAAGAGGTGGGGGAAGCTTGAAAGCAGGGGAGGCAGTACTGATTCAGTACTCACTATTTTGCATGTTTTGAACGAAATAGTGTCTCCTCCGAGGTGACTTCAAGACAAATTCAACATGAAGAGCATGTTGCACCGCTGAAAAGTCGAATGACCTAACCTGGGCAAAGGCTGATTGGAAAGAGGCCAGGCTAGGTTGTGAGTCATGCAGAGACACAATGGGGAGCCTCCTCTGTTGGTTGGTACTTTGTTGATGTTGGTGTTTTGGGCTCACAGAAGCCATGTCTCTTGCAGTGCATGTGTGAATGTGCCCTCTTTTCTGGCTCCGCAGAGCTGCACACGCTGTGGCAGAATGAGGAGAGGGCAGCCGTCTCCTCGGGGAAGATCTATGACATCTGGCACCGAAGGCACGATTACTGGCTCCTGGCAGGAATTGTCACGTATCCTTTGCACGGTTAAGGTGGAGAAGAGGTGTTGGTAGTGCAGGGAGGTGAGCAGGACGAGCTGCGCTATCTGATGCCTTCATGGCTATTCCTGACCATTTGGACATCAAAGCAGGCAGCTAAGTTTCTAGCTCTCATGATGGTGGGAAAAGACCAGATAAGTGTCCTATTGAAGTGGTGGCCAAAGATTCTGGAATCTTTGTGCTTAATAGGCTGGTTAAGGAACAATCAGTAGAAGACATTGTGATTTCATCCTCCCAGAAAATATCTCATGCCTTAAGCACCTTACTCACGTCAGCCCCAATTTGTCCTCCTCTCTCTTTCCCTTAGTGCCATTGGCTGGTCTGCTCTGATGTCACTGTGATGTCACAGAGTCCTAGCCTATTTGGGCACAGGAGCAGCCGTGGCTGCCTTAGTCATTTTTGGTAGACAGGCTTCTTCCTTGATTGCAACAGAGTTTTGGGGCTGGTGGAACTTAAAGGAGCTCAAAGTCCCTTATGAGACATTAACACAAACTCTCATGTGTGCCTTTTTATCATTTAAAATTATTCCGGAGATGATTTCATAATGTGATGCATTTCCCTTAATGTCTGCCCCGCGGCTCAGCCACGGCTACGCTCGCTGGCAGGACATCCAGAACGACCCCCGTTACGTCATCCTCAACGAGCCCTTCAAGTCGGAGATCCACAAGGGCAACTACCTGGAGATGAAGAACAAATTCCTGGCTCGCCGGTTCAAGGTGGGCTTCTGGGAAAGAGGTGCATGATGTGTCCCTTGAAGACCACCTGTATCCTAGCTTAGAGCCGTTCGTAGAGGCTGAGCTGCAGATTGAGACTTCCCTGGCTTGGATCTCTCCTCTGCCGAGAATTCTCATTGGCTGGTCTTAGGCAAGTCCCTCCCTTTTGGCCTCCGTCTTCCCCATCTGCTGTATGGGGATAATAGCACTTCCCTTACAGGGTTGTTGTAAGGGCAGCTTCAAGAGACTAATGTGAAGCACTTTGTATAATACTCAGAAAAAGTGCCATGCAAAACATGAGTACTAGAGTCGGAAGGGACTCTGAAGGTCATCTAGCCCAGTCCGCTGCTCATCATAGGAAGCTGCAGCATTCCTGACAGGTGGCTGCCCAGCCTCTGTCTGATAACTTCCAATGAGGTAGAGCCCACAACTGCACGAGGCAGGCTCTTCCAGGGCCAGGCAGCACTTACAGTCAGGAAATTCTTCCTCATGTCCTCCAGCCTTAATCTCCTTCCCTGTATTTCAACCCATTTGTTCTAGTCCTGCCCTCAGGAGCTGCAGAAAGCAAGTCCTCCCCTTCTTCTGTGTTACAGCCTTTGAAGACGGCTCTCCTGACTCCCCTGAGTCCCCTCTTCTCCAGGCAAATCATCTCCAGCTCTTTTAGATGTTCCTAGTCTTGGTTTCCAACCTCTCACCATTTTAGTCGCCCCCCCCCCCCTTCTGAACCCGCTCCAGCTTATCTATGCCCTTCTTAAAATGTGGTGCCCAAAACCGGACGCAGCATTTGGAGTGAGGCCAGACTAGTCCAGCATAGAGTGGGACTGTGACTTCTCCTGACTTGGCCTCTGCCTCTGTTTATGCAGCCCAGCATGGCATTCGCTATTTTTGCAGCAATATCACGCTGCAGGCTGACTCGTCTTCAGCTTGTGGGCCACTATGACACCTAGATCCTTATCGTACATGCTGTTGCCAAGCCAGCTTTCCCCCATCATGCCTCTGGGTTTTTTGTCCCTCCAGGCGGGACTTTCCCTTGGTCACCGTTGAACCTCCTCTTGTTGTTAACTGGCCGACGGGTGGAGCCTGTCAAGATCAGTATGAATCCTAATTGGGTCCTAATTCTGGGGCGTTCTTTGTGTTTTGGCCTCCCCAGTTGCTGGAACAAGCGTTGGTGATCGAGGAGCAGCTGCGCAGGGCCGCGTACCTCAACATGACCCAGGACCCCAACCACCCAGCCATGGCCCTGAACGCCCGGCTGGCCGAAGTGGAGTGCCTTGCCGAGAGCCACCAGCACCTCTCCAAAGAGTCTCTCGCCGGGAACAAGCCCGCCAACGCCGTCCTTCATAAAGGTGGAGCCTTTCGCCTTCCTGCCATCTTCTCTCTCTCCCCCCCCTTCCTTCAGTGTTCTCTGCCAACCCTGCGGGTCTGGAGAGTCTGAAAGTTTAATTTCCCCTCCTGAAACCTCCTCTAGAATATGGGATGGAGTAATCCTAGCTTAGTAGCATAAAAGGCTCATCCCCCCCCCCAAAAAAAAACCCAGTTCCCCTTCAGGATAAGCTGGTAGGGGCTCCACCAGGCCAAATGCTTGCCCCCCCACCTCGTTCCCCCCCTTTCCTCCCAGCGGGATCCTGTGAAGGCTGAAACACACCAAGCGCGGCGGCGTCCCGCATGCGTCGCGTACGGTGCGACAAATGCGACAAAACCTGGGAATTGGCCAAGGGAGGCGTCAACGTAAACGTTGCTCCTGGTGGCCTTTGGCATTCTGGCCAGAGGCAAGTCCCACTGCAAGAAAGCTGGGGCAGCTGGCCGCAACGTGCGAGACACACGCAGGACGCGCCCGGAGTGTTTCGGCCTTCAATGTTCCCTAGGCAACAGAAGTCTATGGCCTTGGTTGCTGGGTGGTTCTTAGTGCTGGGTGATTCTGAATTCCTTTGAAAAGATGGCCTCTCGTTCTTCTACATATGGATGAACCTGGGGTGTCCCTTATTTTTGGCCATCCTGTTTTAAGTCCTGTCGTTCCGGCTGCTGCCAGGCACCTTCCCTCCTTCCACCTCCCCAAGTGTGTTGGAAAATGGTTAGACATGTTTCATTCTGGGGAAAAAATGGCAGCTCCCTGTGACTACACCAGGGTGCATGTGGGGGTGCGTGAGAGACCATTCCCCCCCCCAATGATGCTCATATTAATGATGCTCCATTTTTCTCCCCCCCCCCCAACATCTGAACTTCCCTAATTTTATCAAAAATAAAGGGAGGGGGATTTGGGGGTCAGTATGTGTATGTGTGGGGTATGTACATACAATTTACTTATATAGTGCTCTCAATGTACACGGTGCTTTCTAGAGAGTGAGACGCAGGTCCCTGCCCCGAGGGACTTACAGTCTAGATGCTGACACAAGGAAGAGGGAGGAAGGTGTAAACAGGAGGCTCCTCCCATCCTAATCTGTTCTGCAGCGGAGTGGTTGCCTGGCTGCACATGCTGTAGCCAGGCGTACATGCTCAGTTTGATTGTGTGCAATATGGTGTTGGTCACAGAATGCATTTTTACCTTCCAGTTAAAATACAAATCAAGCGTCTAGCCCCTTTGCTGGCAGAGCGATTGCAAGCATGGGGCTGATGCCTCATGGAAACAGCCCAGGTGGCCCGCAGAGTAAGATCGATCAGTACGTAGAGGGTGGTGGGGCAGCGTGTGGCTTCTTCAACCCCTGGTGTAGTAGGTCTGTGCCTCTCTTTGCAAAACGCATGATTAAGTTGCGCAGAATAGTATAAGTGGCAGCAGGTGTTTGGGAAACTCGGGGGGGGGGGAGAGATCCCTGGAGGTGCACTCAGTTTGCAGAATTGATCCAAGTTGCAGAATTGTCACGACTGAGCTTGGGATTTAGTTTCCTCCTTATGCGACTTGTGCGTGTATATTGTGTGTCTTGTGCCGCAGTCTTAAACCAGCTGGAGGAGCTCCTGAGTGACATGAAGGCAGACGTCACCCGGTTACCCTCCATGTTGTCCCGCATCCCGCCTGTGGCTGCTCGCCTCCAGATGTCTGAACGGAGCATCCTCAGCCGCCTGACCAACCGGGGAAGTGACCCCACCATCCAGCAGGTTAGCAAGGGTGTCGAAAACCCCTCTCCTCCCCCATCCCCCCACAGAAACCCTTCTCTCTGATTGCAGATTTCATTTGAGGGGGTGGGCGGAGAAGAAACTGGCTACGGTCAATTGCTAATGGAGGAAATACACTCTGCGCATGCCCACAAGTCGCCAAACCATAAAACACTTTGGCTTTCTTTCAGTTCCGCTGCAACGGAACTTGCTCCAGTCAAACCTGTTTCTCCCCTGCCCCCCCCCCGCTGCTGTCTTGTCTCCTCCCATGTTTTTCAAACTGTAAGCACTTCAGGGCAGAGATCTACTAGTTTTGTTACAATGTTGCTTTGGAAAACACAGTGGATACTGAAGATGCTTTATTGGGTGATAAAGAAAAAAAAAGTTGCATTTTTCCCCTCCTTTCCAAATGGCGAATGATCTGCCTTGAGCCTTCGGGGAGGGGTGGGCTGGGCTGCGATTGTTAAAAGAAAGGCTCTTCGATCTTTGCCTGCAGGCCTCTTTCGGCTCCTCTCAGATCTACAGTAACAACTTTGGGCCAAATTTCCGAAGTCCAGGACCCGGCGGCCTCGTCAACTACAGCCAGATGCCCCTGGGACCTTATGTGGCAGGTGAGTTGAGGTTCCTCGGGGCACCCCCTTTTTCCCCTTTGGTCTCTTCCTCTCTCTCTTCCGCTCTCCTTTTTTCCCTCTCTCTTAAGAGGACAAATTTAAAAGTGGGGGCCACGAGCCAGGAACCAAAAGGCACTCGGCAAGCCAGCTGTTTTCTCTCTTATTAATAGATATTTAGCTGTTTGCAAGAGTTTCTTCCGCAATATCATTGCTACGAGAGGTAAGGCCATGCTTCTTAATTTCTGATACACTGTGTACTGTCATTCAGTCTGTGAGGGCTGGGGCGGGATTGGTATTTATTTCTTAATTAAAATATTCACAGCCCGCCTCGCTGTCCCATAAGGAACTGCCCCCCCCACCCAAAGGTGGCTAAGGAACACGAACAACAGGAAAATAAGTTTAAACATTGGTGTTAAAAGGACAAGACCAAACAGTGTTAACAGAACTAAGAAAAGAGGAGAATCCACAGAGCTGTTTTCATTTATGCCAAAAGCACTGGGTGCTGAGAGAGAGGGGGCCACCAAAGCCTCATGGGGCAGGGAGTTCCACAGTCTGGGGCCTTATATTGAGAAGGTTGCATCCAGCAGACCCACAATTGCATATCTGCCAACTCTGCTCTCTTTGGGATTCTGAGCATTTGGGGTACGATTGTGCAAGAGAGAAAATGGCTCTTGATGGTATCCCAAAATCGTTTGGGGCTTTGGGGTTAGCGGGTGGCATTTGGGCTTGGAAACGGACTCGGAATCAGTGAAGGATCCAACCTTCCACGCCCTAAAGAATAGGCCCAATCTCTGTGATGGATTTTGCTTTCTGAACCGGGGTGGTGGTGGTGGTACAACTTTGGCCTTAAATTATGATGTTGTGAAATTGCAGAGAACACGACAGGCCATGACAAGACTGACAAATCTGATTTCTTGGAAGGAAGGGGGCAGCCGCCGCCAGGGGGGTTCCAGGAGAGAAGAACTGTGGTGGGGGGAGGAAAGAGGTCAGCTGGTGAGCTTTGGAGCTGCTTGCGGATCTTAACCCTGGTGCACCCAATACAGTATACTCCATTGGCTCTCTAGCAAAGCTTAATAGATCGTCCACTGGTGAGGTCACTGAGAGACAGATGGCAAGAGAAGGGAAGAATTTTGAGCAAGGTTTAAATGCTGACTGTTGATTGTATGCAGCCTACCAGTTGGAATCGCTGTTATTTGTGCGCCTCGGAAGCGACATTATGCGCGCAGGAGTGATGATGCTCATTCTTTGGTGCTGGGCAAGGAGTGGTGCGGGGAGGGGGCGTCAGCCTGCCCATGTTGAAGTGGGCAGAAATAGGGGGGCTCTTCTGGGATGATTGGGTCAAGTTTGGAGCAGGGGAGGGACGCTCCTCAGCGACCCCTAAATGTGAGCCTCGAGAGTGTTCAGCACAACAGAAGCCCCCCCCACCTCCCATTGCTATGTGGTTGTCCCTGGCCTGCACATAGCAGCCACACAGCCCCCCCCCCCCCTTAGCCAGGTTCCCCGCCCGCTAGCTTGCTGCAGGCACCAGTCCATGATTGATGATTGACATGATTGATTGCTCCTGATCTTTGGAGAGCTCAGACCGTCTGTCCCCCCAATGCTCCGAGAACTGTTTCTGGGCCCCTCTCAATCCCAGGCTTCAGAGGGCTTCTCTTGCAGGGCCCTGCTTAGTTTCAACCATCCGACAGAGACAGATGCTCCGGGGCTAGTCACTAGGGAGGTGCGGTGGTGGGCCCCTTAAGTCAGATTAAGGGGTGAACGCCAGAAAGCAGTGCAAGCCCCAAGACGTTGCTGCAATGTTAGAGTGTCGTTCGCGGTATCTCGGAGAACTGCAGCTTGTGTCAGTTTCCTCCCTGCCTCCCCCCCCTTAATCTTGGCCATTTCCGCTGTATCCTGTGTGCTCCTTGGTCACTGTTTCTCATTTGATTTGATGCCCCCCCCCTCAAGTGAGGTGCCTGCAGTCACTTTTGTTCAGATTTGGACCTGAACGTTAATGGCTTTTTTGCATCCTTGACTGCCACAGTGTATTCCACCGGGGGGGGGGGGGTTGCCCCAGATACCTTGTCTAGTCTCTTCAGTGTAGTGTACGGTGGCTTGTTCCCTGGTAGGGCCAGGGGTCCAAAAACAGGCACTCTGTTACCTTCCCACACATTGCGCTTTGTACTCTAAAAAAAAACCAGGCGTCTGTCAGGCCAAGTCCGTGAGCCTCCTCGCCCCCTCCCATGAAGCCCTTCAGGCCAGGGAACGTAACGCCCCATTTCTGTTTTTGCAGCAACACCCAACGGGCCGCCCCCGTGCCACCCTGATAAAAAGCTTCCAGAGTCCCTGAAGGATGGAACAGCAGTAGACTGCAAAGGCCGGCATCACGACATCATCTGCATCGAAGACTAGAGGCTGGTCCTGGGGGCTCTGGGCTCTGCCATGTTCATCTCTTACAAAGGACAACCCCCCCACCCCCAAAGGCCATTTCATGGACTTCTCCGCGGCGGGATTTCACCTCCTCGTACCTTGTTTTTCTGTTTGCACTTTTCTTATCGAAGACTTGAAACGTCCCTCGGCCGGATTGCAAAAAGGATCCTCACGTTGTTGGCCAGGCGCTCATTTCGCCCCCATTCTTACGCTCACGCTATGGGACCGGATGGGAGACTGGCTGTGGGCCCTGTGTTGATACGAGCGCCGTGTTTCTGCTCGGTTTTCCCCTGGGATGCGTATGGGCCGCAAGCTGAGTACGCACCTTGCCGACATCTGGCCCGCCTGCGCTTGAAGGAGGCTTGCTCTTGGGCTGTGGGGGGGGGGGGAGGCAGGCAGTGTGTGTGTGTGGGGGAAATGCTGCCATCGTCAGTGGGGAAATGGCCTCTGAGCACCCCAGGCTGGACATCATCAGGACGCAACCCTTGTTGCTTAGAAAAGCAGGCCGAGGTCAGACAAGAGTGGCAGCTGAATCCAGGAGCACATGGCCAGAGGGTGGCGCTGTCCAGCAAAGGTAAGCGCTTTCAATTCCCATTGTGACACCGGAGCGTTAACCATGCGCTTAAGCTTCTCTCCCGTTGGCATCAATGGAACTTCCAAGTGTTTTGATTTAGTCTGGATTCTGTGGATGGTTTAAGGAGTTGGACAGCCTTGCAGAAACAAGGAGGTTCGAGCACCGGGGATTTTCCTGACAGCGCAGGACATGTGTGCCCCAGATGTGTCCTAGAATCATAGAGGTGGAAGGGATCTTGGAGGTCATCTAGTCCACCCCCTGCTCTGTACAGGCCACTGCTACAGCATCCCTGGCAGTTTACCAGCCTCTGCTTGAAAACCAGGCCTGATTCACACATGCGTATTCATTGCTTGATTTCTCTACCCCAACCATGACTGGCAGCTAAATGTGTTAAACGTTCAGCACCGCAAATCATGGCCTCTTGAGGTTGCATTGGCGGTGTTTCAATTACGACGTATTCCCACATGCAACGTGTTATTTAATGTGGTCACAGCAACCTGTTAAATGATGGATATAAACGTCTGAACCAAGGCTGGGGTTATGGGGCTTGAGTGCCGGGAAATCTAGGGATGCACACTTGTGAATCAGCCCCTAAGGCCTGTGGAGTTGGGGTGGGGGGTGGGACAGACTAGCTCACTTCCATCATGAGGCTCATTCAGGGTGTGGCGCTGTCGTCATGGGCCTCTGATGTGCTGTGATGTACCCACAAGTGCTGCTGACACGCACACATGCCGATGGGAATGTCAGGCCAATGCTGTTGCTTGTATTTAGAGATCTCTCAGATGCCTTTCAAGCTTGGGATCTGGCTTGTGTTGCATGGCTTGGCATGACTGCCTGAGCGAAGGGCTTGGCGGGATGGAAACGACAGCGGGCAACCTGCGCGTGTGTTTAGAGGTCATGCACCTGTCACAGCCACCTATTGGCATGTGCCTGGGATGTCGCTGCCAGCCGTAACACAAGACCCTCTTGTGTATTTTGAATCTTGTCCCTGCCTCTCCTCATCAATGTTTCTTCCTGTTAATATCTTCCTCCGCTTTTGTCATTGGAGGCCGTGAGCGCATCCTCTCCAATGCTCACGTGCATTGCTTCCGACCTGTCAGTTTAAAACAACACCACCACCTAACCATCCTCAAAAACCGGGGCTGTCTCCTGCTGCAAGGCTAGCCCTGCTCCTTCCTGTTATGGAGGAGCAGAGATTTTGCTTCTTGTGGCTAACATTTATACAGCTGTGTGCACATAAGCGAGAGACAAGGGCAGGATCAGGTGAGGACCCCAGAAGTTTTCCCGTGACTATCGCACCGAATGGGGGAGACGATTGCTGGACTGTTTGGAGCCTGAAGCTTTGGAAATGCTATTTCAGTGCCTCTCTAGTGGGGGTTCTGCCCACATCTCAAGAGTGGAGATGCTCTGTTCATTCACACCAGAGCTAGCGTGGCCACTGCAAGTCTCTCTGTCTGGTTTTCTGGATGCACCCCCACAACTGCCCTTCATTGAGCATAATGGCTTTGTCAGGAGTGCAAGAGTGGGGCTGGGAAGAGTCTCCTCCTCCCCTGCCACAGAATTGCCAATTCTACCCTTAACTCTGCCCCTCTGACAAATGGTGGTTAGAGATGTAGTTTTAGCGCAAGCACCCTTAATTTTAGATGGGCCTGAGATCATTATAAGAATCCTTTGGGGGTAGCCTTACCAGATCCCCCCCCAATGCAGGGGGGGACAGAAGTGATACTGGCCGGTACACGGCTGGGACTGGGGGCGTGGCCGGGGGCGGGGACTTCCTCCCTCGAGGCTGGGAGCTCTCCGGAACAGCCCGAGTTCACTCGGGCTGTTTCGGAGAGCTCCTAGTCTCGCGCAAATACGCGACGAGGCTGGAAGCTCTCCGGCCTCGTCGCAAATATGCGACGAGGCCGGAGAGCACCTAAAGAAGTCCCAGCTGGCCGGGACAATGAGGAGACCGGCCGGGAGCCCGGGATTGGGCTCCCGAACCGGGATTGTCCCGGTCATTTCCGGGACTATGGTAAGGCTACTTTGGGGGCCTGTGACACTATAGTTCAAGTGCTGACAACCAGCTGGTATTTTATTGACCGCTTTCTGTCAGGTAACAGTCTGAAAAGCAGTAAATTTTACCTTTGCCTGACGCTACCCTCGTACTGTATCTCTATGCTCTGCCCTGGCTCCGCCTCCTGATTGGCAAGGCTCCACCCCTCAGCTGCAGGGTCTGCCCTTGACCTACAAGATACAGCCTGACCACAGCTGTGCCCTTGTAGCTCTACCCCAAGGTGCCAGTGTCTGTGAAATCCAAAACTGGCTACTATTTTTGAAGGTTCCCTCCCCCCCACTTCCATATTTATAAGAAACAAAAAAAGAACAGATCTGTGTAGGACATGAAACTTTCACACTGGGAGCAATTACACCGGTGCCGTGTGTTTGAAAGCAGGACTGTTGCAGTGGGTGTAAGAAAAATGTCTGGAGCTCCTTTTCGCCACATCGCTTCCCCCTTTTTTTCGTTCGGTGATACCAGCAAGCGGGACAGCAAAGCAATGACTGTTTTTCTAGAAGGCATTTCTGGTGACTTTATAGCTCACGCAAACCTGTGTTTTTCCTTTGTAATTCTGTGGATGTTGGAAAAAGGGGATTTGGTTTCTTTTGGCTTTTTTTGATTTTGTGTTTTAATAAATCATTTTGAAAAAGAACTTCGGGCACTTGATCTTTTTTCTAGGCCTGTGGCATTTCTGGCACCATGAAGACCGTGGGGGTGAAGAGGGGGCTCAGGCAGAACCCCACACGTGGATTTGCCGCAATCCCTGAGCCGACACAATGCCATGCACTGGGGTCGACGATTTTATCAAGCTCTCCACCCTGGCTCCACAATCTTCCTGGTGCACCACTGACAGCTCGGACCACATCAATACGTGTGCAAAGTTGAGATGTTATGCCCCAGTGTGCCTCACTTCACACTTGCTTAGTGATATTCAACCACCTTTACCATTTGGGTGCTCAAGCAAGAGAACCTTGGAGAGGGTCCTTTTTGGAGCTCTTCACAATCCACGGTGGTTTTCACCACCCTGAACAGTTTAGTGTCACCTGCAAATGTGGCCACCTCGAAGGGCTTTGCATGCTCTGAAAAGTGAAATACCAACGCTAGGTGTTATTAACAACTGCCCATAGGTATCGGACACTACCTTTCGGGCTAGGTATAGCCCTAGAGTCGGACACGACTGGACTTAATTGTCAGGGATCACCTTTACCTTTTTAAGTGTTATTAACTACTGCCCATAGGTATCCATCTGGCTGCTGTTTTTTTGCACAGAATGTCCCTCCTTGACGCTTAAAAAAAATCACCTGGGCATTTTATCCACAGAACTACCTTGTGATGTAGGGAAGGATGAGAGACTGATGGGCCCAACGTCTCCCTAGGAAGCTTCATGGGGCATGGGTGGGATTTGGATCTGAGATGTGGGAAACTCCAAACCCTGCCAACTCCATCTAGCAAGTTAAATCCCAGTGGCTCATTTTCCGCCAAGACAAAAGACGACGGCAGGCAAAGAAAGAGAGTCGCTTTCTCTTGCGGCAGTCGAATAAGGCTTGATTTTTTTAATTATTATTTGTTCATTCCGTAAATACAGAAGCTGTCTTATCAGTCCAAATTGTCGTTGAGAAGCATGATTGATGGGGGGGGGGGCAACAGCTGTAGCCTAGAAGGGGTGGCGGGGAGCTTGGGATTCACAGTCATATGTCATTTCTGGAGAGGTAGGGGTGGGTCACTGTAGGTTTGTGTGTGTGTGTTCTCTTTTGGGACATAAAAAAGTGTTTTATTTACATACATGGAATCTAACAGAAAGACACTGGAAGTTTAACAGTGGCAGAAGTTTTCACAGGTCCCATCCGTGGCCCCTGCTGGCGGCTGTGGCTTTTTCCACACTCAAAGAGGATCCTTGAAGGTTGTTGAACAGCTAATACAGATGATGGGGGGGATGAAACTGGGGGAAAGATGGGTGGGGTGTGTGTTGTTATGACTCATACTATATTGCAAGCCTTGCACACAAAACCCCAGCACACACGTCTCGCTCGCAGAGAGAACTGAACAGAGCACAGAGGGTGTATAGGGATTGAACAGGGGGGTGGATCGGGAAAAGAGGTCTTATTTACTGCACCTGCATATGGGGACTGGATGATCCACTTGAGGCTGGAAACTAGCCTCCATCCTGCCCGTTGAGGGTTGTAAGGATATCTGGTCTAGGACCCTCTGGCCCTAAATACCATCCCTCCTTAGGGGCTGGGCACAGCACTCCTCCTGGTGCCTGGTGTCAGGAAGTGAGGAGGAGGAGAGAGCAATGGGCTAAAGTGTCACAGCTTTTGCTGGAACTGGAGACACTCTAGCCCACCACTCTCCTCTCCTCTCCCCCCCCCCCCACTTCCTCTTCTATTCAATTCCTCTCTTCCTTTTTGAATCCAGTCTCTCAAGCTGCTCAATTCTGCTTGGAGGACGCCCCTTAGACTGTATGCTTCTTGAGGCAGGGAACCTCCTCCCGCTCTCGTGCTTTCTAATTCTGTCAAAATTCTGGTGCCATATAAAGAAAGAAGAAGGTACGATGGAGACCCCAAACAAAAGGTGGCTTACTTGTTACAGGGCTCACTTGCAATTTGAACTCGCCTGTCACCTGTTAAAACATTTCCCAATTTCTGAATCGAGCAGTACCATTTGCCAGGTAACTCCCTTGGCCGAGGGCTGGCTTTTGATATGCAACTGGATGAAGAATTCAAACTGGCGGTTCCCCGCTCCCTCACTTCAAGCTGCAGATGTGGGAATCACATTTCTGAATATTCCCTGCAAGCAGAAAACTAGCATGGCAAGGATAGGCTAAAACACCTACCATGACATGCTCATTTTCTACCTGCGGGGAGTTAAAATGAAACATGGGGAAACTGAAAAACGTGATTCGCTCACCTGCTGTCTGAAGCAGTCCAGTCCATTATCCTCCCTTGCGACTCTAGCCTCTCATTCTTCTCCGTGTGCAGTTCAGGTATTTCTTCTCTGGCTTCCAAGGTTCAGATCAGGGAGAAAATGCCTTGCCACTTTTTCGTTGCCAAAAGCTGAAACCCTATGCCCAATTACCTGGGAATATGCTCCATTGAACACAGTAGGGTTTACTCCTGAGTTAGACAGCATCACCGATGCAACGAACATGAAAATGAGCGAACTCAGGAAGATAGTGGAGGACAGGAAGGCCTGGCGGGATATGGTTCATGGGATCACGAAGGGTCGGACACGACTTAACGACTGAACAACAACAAACATGCATAGGATTGCACTGTAAAGGAGGAGGGACAAAGGGCCCAGATCCCCAGATTACACCCCTTTTTGTCCTCAGCACCTGAAATTAACTCCTTTTGTTTTGCACTCAGAAACAACAGAAAAAGGAGTAAATCCATCTTTCCGGCACCCTGATGGTGCGGCTAGGAGGCCAAGGGCGATCGGGACCCCAAGACCAATTACGGCTTTGTTCGGAAAGCTGAATCCCTGCTCTCTGCGGCACGCCACCTTGTTCAGCTTTTGCCTCCGGCAAAAACCATTTTGTAGGTTGTTGAACTCCTTTGCAAAAACCTGCGAATGCTATTGGATCAGAGCTGATGGTGAGACAAGGAGGTGCCGGACCAGAATAAGGAAAGCCATAGACTCTCTCCAACTGCTCTTACGAAAAGCTGTGTGTTCACTTTTGGCTGTCTTGCCAATCACTCAAGCGGATGGAGTTCTCCAATTTCCCACCCTCCCACTGCAGTGTAGATAAGGAACTGATCAAATGGCTATTTTCTGGGGGAGGGGGGTACCCCAAGCATGCATGCATGTGCAGGGGGGGTAGGAACCGTTTTTGATGGAAGCTCCTCATTGGAAACAATTTGGGGAGGGAAAGACACACATACAAAAATAGCTCTCATCCACAAGGGCAGATGTTTGTTAAAAAAAATAATGCAACGCCTTGTGCGGCCCAGCCTTGCCATGCGCCAAGTCACGCAGACACAACCAGAAAAAGAGCGCACACGAGTGAACAACCCCGCTTTGTACTTGAGGCCCAGTGTGGCACTTCCGAATTGCTCCCAAACTGGTACTGTAACCCCTGAGCTCCGGGATCGGACTGCTGGCTTCCAGCCCCTCTTGTGCGGGCAGGAGCACTGTGATTGTCCTCCCAAAGGAAAAAGAAATGACTGAAAGGAACAAGAAACACACACACACACACACACACACCCTGGTTGTGGATGCTTTCTTCCCGTGGATCGTCATCGCAAGCTGCGTGTGGATAATGACCCCCCCCCCCAAGGAATGGGAGGCCAACGGCTATGGAGGGCAAGGAACAGGCAACGAGAAAATTATTGCGACCCACCTTGGCTGCCCAACTCATCGTTTTGCACCGAGACCCGGAAAATCTCACTAGGAGCATCTATACTACAATACAGACGGAGCGGAAAGGGATTCCAGAAACAGGGATCGTAAACGCAACGGCCTTTGAAAGCCGAATCTCAGACTTGTTTGATTACCGACAAGGGAAATGAAATGACAGTCAGGCCATCCTCCTGGGGCCACAAATTCACGGGTTGGTAACGGACCAACCGAGAGAAACCGAGCTCGTGAATGTCATGTCACTCTTCTGCCTGGAATGGATTCGGGGTCTGAGGGCTTCTGCCTCTGTCACCTGCTTGTGGGCTTCTCATTGGGTCATCCGATCGACCGCTAGGAGAAAGAGGGTGCAGGGTGACACGGACCCTCCGGCTGGATCCAGCAGGAATCTTCCCATGCAGTGATGTTCCAGCCGCAAACGACCTCTTGCTTTGTCCAAGGGGATGTTGGTCATGACAACATCCAAAGGTTCTGGCTGCTGGATCGGGCCCAGCATCCCTCTTTCTCCCCAGTGGTCAACTAAATGCCTCTGGGAAGCCCACGGGCAGGAGATATGCAAGAAAGAGTTGCTCCCCAGCCAATGGCTTTCCATGGGAGAAGGTCCATTCCTAACCAACACGGCTAATAACTTCAGAGCAGCTCTGCTGGGTCATGCCTAAGGTCCATCGAGTCCAATATCCAGAGGTAGCCAACCAGAAGCTCACAAGCAAGGGACGAAGGCAGACCTAGACCCCCCCTCCCACCGTTGCTCCCCTTCAACTGGCATTCAGGGATAAACTGCTGCTGAACCTGGAGGTAGAGCATAGATCTATCACAGGGTCATCTCAGCATCTCTTTTGGCTAAATCCTTGGTCAGGAGCTGACCTATGCTAATGGACAGTTGACAGGTAAGATCTCACTCGGCAAGGAGAATGGGTCTCCGAGAGGCATCGCTTCCCATGCCCCTCATTTCTGCGCTCAATTCTCCTCCTGGTCGCCTTGGGTGAAACAGGTCCAGCAGGTTAAACTGATGTAAACCTACTGAACCTGTTTGACCCAGGGCAAAAGTGGGAGGATTGAAAGAGCCTGAAGGCTCCTTCCCATGGCCTTTTGTTCTATGGACAAAACCTGTCTCCAGCTGTCCTCTGTACCACAGTTTCATGAACGTTTCAAGAATTATTTCCAAACACTCTAGTCTTTTTTCACTGGACCTCTTTGCTTTAATTGTTAGGAATGCTTTATAAGGAAAGGGGGGAAAACCCCAAATCTAAACTGAACAGCATGCCCCAAACTTGTTTGCTGGCCATGCAACTTGGGAATTGGCCTGCGGAACTACAGTTAACTTGCTTAAGAACCCGCTTGAAACTTCTGGAAACATGAAGTGTGGATGTGCTCCTGCAGCCCAATCCTATACATGTATACTCAGAAGTTCTACTATGTGCCTTGGGGGTTATGCCCAAGTAAGCATGTTTAGGATTGTAGCCTTCATTCCAAAGCTGTTGAAAAGCAAACTGAATCCCCCCACACACACACTTATTCCAACATCTTGGTTCCACAAGCCCACAAGCAGGGAGAAAGGAATGAACAACTGCCCCCTAAATACTGGACAAGATGCAACGCTTTGGATCAGAACTGATTGCAGGTTGGGGGTTGAATGTTGATCTTTATTTCCAGCAAGAGACGGTCAGTCCGGTATCCAGCTAAGCCATGATTCATGGGGTAGCAGAAACAGGGAGACACGCTGTGCTCCGTGGCTGTTTTGTCCCAGATGTGGCAAGACTGTGGACAGGAGGCTCATCCCCACTCTGGCACGGCCTTCCCTGGGGTGGTGGTGGTTGGGGGGGGGACGACGACAATTCATGCCATTCCTTGCTCACAGGTTCCTCCATTTGGATGTTACTGCTGCAGTGTGGGACAGAAGAGGTTTCCTTTCCGCTATGAATTGGGCCTGAGCTGATTCTTGGAAGGGGGACGGGAATGCATGCACATCTATGTTCAGGGCAAAGAGCAAATGTTGGCTCTCCCTGGAATGTCCCCCGGCCTGCCTTTCACAAGAGAGTTGTGAAGGAGGAGGCCACCATGGCCGCTTGGTTCTGAAAAGCATCGAGGAAAAGGCCGCAGGTGGGCAGGGCTGGACAGGAGGACCCCGGCCAGCCCCAACAAGAGCGGGGGGGGGGGGGCTAGCTTGGTCTGAGTGGGAATGTTACTGTTGGGAGACTGATTGAGGGAGAACGACAGGGCAGGTCGGACTGAGGGCCCCCCGTCTTCCTGACCGGTGGCGTCCGGATGCGTGGCCGAAACCTCTCTCGCCTCCCCCCAGCTCCTGACCTGTCATGGGGGGGTCCTGCCAAATAAAGAGGATGGCCGAACTTCAGCCTCCGGTGGCTGCTCATCTCAGCTCAATGGACGAGGCGGCCTCCCCCAACCCCAAAAACTACAGAAAGAGCTACTGGACAGGTCTATGGGATGCCCCACAGTGCAGGGTCCATGGGACCTCGTATAGAGTCGGGGGAGCTACTTTCCGCCACTCCTCCTCAGCGGCTCCACCGATTCACTTGGAATCCGTCTCATTCGCAAACTTAAAAGAAAACAAGACATTGAAATCGGAGAAGAGGATATGGTTGGGAAGGACACGTGCGGATGTCCCCAAAGCGGCTTCTAACACGCCTAGGAGGGCGGCCAAGGCACATTCCCTGAAGCTCTTCTAGCCAAGCTCCTATAAACATGAACAGTGTCTTTCACCATCACCTTAACTCTGCCCGTTCCAAATTAAAAAGGAAATAAAACTGAACCAGTGCCAGTTCGGGCTCGTCAAGCCGCAGGAAGAAAACCGGGATGACTCCAAGCACCATGACATTCGCTCTGTGCGTACAAGTTGTTGGTTGGAGTTAAAGAACCAGCACCGCAACGGAAAACAGAAAGGAAGGGTTGCTTCTCCTTTTGCGAAGAAAGAAGCACGGCGCCGAGATTGGCCTAACCTTCCACATGCCCTTTCCCAACCTGCAGCATTTCTTGCATTTGTAAAAAAAAAAATAATACAATGAAATAAAAAAGTTAAGTTAAGAAGCCTACGCAGTCTCGCGACGATTGAAAACGGTTTTTCTCGAACGTCTTCGGACGTGTGGTAGTATTCTTGGCTGCGCTCCAGACTCTCGACTTGGCTTCGATATAGCTTTAAGCAAGCGAACGGGAAAGGCTAGGAGTTGAGGAGGACAAGTCCAGGCGAACAGGATTCCCATTTAGGACCGGTAGTCTTTTTTGCTGTAGGGTTTATTACCCAAAATACTATCGATCTCATGGATAATAGAAGAGGAGAGTTTCGGAAGAACCTGTTGGACAGAAATGCGGGGAAGAGAAAAAAACAAAAGGCGCTCCAAGTTAAGATTTTGATTTCTCCTGTGAGAAACGGCAGAAACTAGAATGGGTCAGGAAATTTGATTCTATTTGTTTCGGCTTGAACAGAGACAAAGGTTTCTGGTCTTGCGACACCGTTAGGTAATACAGTCCAGCTGTAAGATCAACGTTTCAGAAGGGACGGTGGCTGCTGCGGTGACAGGTGGTGTAAGCGAGAGCATTTGGAGCTCCCATCTCGGATGCTGGGAAGTTTTCGTTTGATCGTAGGTGAACAAAAATATTAGCACCCAGCTTCAAGCGGAAATGCGGCCCCTGCTACCTATCGGAGTGACACAAGCCACTCCTCCCTGAATTTGGAAAGGAAAAAAGGAAGGGAGCGGAGGGGGAGGAGAGCGGTGGGCTAGAATGTCAGACACTCTAGCCCATCTCCTCTCCTCCACACTTCCTCTTTCGCCCCATTCCAGGGAGCAGGAGGAACAGAGTTATCCGCGGTGATTGCCTCATGGACGGGCCAACCCTCACTTTGCAGCCACAGGGTGATCTGAACTCGGGACTTCCAGCTTTAAGTCCGACAATCTATTCAGTACACTCCACAGGCATTTGGCACTTTGGGTTCCTCCGCATTTCCGGTTCGACAGAACGTTTGGAACGGGGGGGGGGGCAATTTGCTGTTGTGCCCCTTTCCTGGTTGGGGGCCTGAAGACAGTTTCGAAAAGCATTTCATTTCCACGCAAGACAAACACCCTGGTGGTCAAAACTGGGAGGGGGGGGCTCACCTGTATTGCTCCAATATTTTCCATTAGCTGATCCGCATTGGAAGCTCCCAGCAGAACTGAGCTGACCCCTTCATTCCTCAAACACCAGGCTGGGGGGAAAGCCACAGCATGAGCAGAGAAACAGTATTAAGACCCCAAAAACGGGGGAATTTGTTTCTGGGCCAGAGAATCTTCTCCGAGAGGATAGGCTGGGTTTTGAGCGACTAGCAAGGAAGGGGGTGAGGAAGCATAACAGAAATTCACAAAATTATGACCTATGCAGAAAAGACTTTTTTTTCCTCTCTCACACACAACACAAAGGAAATCAAGGTGAACTCTCCGACACTAGGTTCTGGACACACAACAGTACGAATTACTTGCCACGACATCTAACCTCTTGCCGTAACAGCAAAAACAAAACAAAACATGGAGCTTCCACAAACATTGGTAGTATACCTGTGAATAGCAGATACTGCGGATGGAAACTGGGCCAGAGGGACTCAATTCTTAAGCAGCAGCGGGGGGGGGGGGGGGAGGGAGGAGACAGCCTTCTCCCAGGATAAACGTCAGGGGCAAAACCATTTCCACTTACCGATGGCAAGCTGGGGTAGGGTGCAGCCCAGCCGTTCCGCGATGGCTTGCAGCTCCTTCAGCTTGGCTTGTTGCCGCCTCCCTTCCTCACTCAGGATCTTGTCCTTCAGCCACTGGTAGCCCTGAAGACCGGGGAGATGGGAGGGGGAGAGACAGTGACATGGGGTGGGGCTGAGGGGCAGGGCTAAGCGACGGACTCTAAACTGGTTCCAACCCGTTCAGTCTGCAGAGAACTAGCCCCCCCCACTCACTTTTAGCGATGCTCGGGAATAGGGCGGGATCCCCCCGTCGTATTTCCCCGAAACGATTCCACAGGCTAACGGGGACCATGTCATGGCGCCCACACCTGGGAAGAGAAAAGGGGAGCGTGAGGTTATGGGGAGAGGAAAGACCATCTGTTTACAACAAGGTTGCGGCTGTTCTTGGGAACGAGTCCAGGAGGATGGTGTGTCTTCCTCCATCCTCTGCAGTAATGACAAGTGGGGAAATCTACAACGTTTCAAGGGGAGGAAGAGCCAGAGGCATCACTTTGTGGGTTACACCGGAAAGCTGCCTCGTACCCGAGTCCGACCCTTGGTCCCTCCAGCTCAGAATTGTTGGACTCTGACCGGCGGCATCTCTCCAGGGTTTCAGGCAGAGAAGGGTCTTTCTCAGCCCTACCTGGAGACGCTGCCAGGGGCTGCCCACCGAGTTACAGCCCCTCGCTGTGGACAGAGGGGGAGGTCGTGAGATTTCATTTGGCAGGAGGACAACATTCTCAGCGAGACTGAAAGTCTCTCTCTGGGATGCCTTCAGCATTTAATTACTGTATACAATAAGACAAGTGGAAATTTATAAGTGGTTATTTTCTTCCAGATTATTCCAAGTGGTTATTTTCTTCCTAATACCTATTCAGTGATTTAATCTTCATTGATTTTTCTCCGCGCAGTGTGCATGTTTTGACCCCCTCCCGCCATGTTATTCTCACGACAACCCTGCAAGGTGAGTTGGGCTTGGAGGCAGCGCAGTGTCCAGTCACCCACTAAGCGTTGGGATCGAGTGGCAATGGGGACCCCTCCCCAGTCCAAGCCCAGTACTCTAACCACTACTCCACACTGCTTGTCACCCACGAAAGCAACCTGAAATGCCCCCCCCCCCATCCTCGCCTCTCCTGAACACCAGAGAAATCGATCAGCAGCCTACTGGGACGAGACCACAGAAGCAGCTGACCCTGTGGTGCAGTCTTGACCCCTTTCTCCAACTACTGTGCAATGCTTCCTCCCAGTATCCATTTAAGATTCGGTGGAGTCCCAGAGCTGCAAAATGCAGTTTTTTCCCCCAAACCCAAGGTCAGGGTTAGTGGGGTGACTCCCTTTGCTTCGTTCTGCACCCCCCCTTCCTCCTCCTCTCACAGCATCACCAACAGAGATGGTCACCGCTTCTCTAACAGCACCATCTTATGCATATGTACTCAGAAGGAAATTCCACTGTGCTCAATGGGATTGACTCCCAGTTAAGTACGCATAGGATGGCAGCCTCAACGAGTCACTGTTCTGAGCTTGCCACCTTTGGATGAAAAAGTGCACCTAGGTGCTGACTCGCTCAGGAACACAACGGGATCATTCTTAATCTTCCAGATAACAAAGACGCCACAAGTAGCCTGTCCACGAGGGAGCGTGCAAGAGTTTTAATTCAGCTTCAGTTTTAATTCAGAAAGGAAGCATGCCTTTCAGCAGTCAGGCTACGCAAGTGATGAGATGGATGGTCTTGGATTAATTTTTCACCCAGGCTGGCCCGTCCTTGGGGCCAACGCAGACATCTGCCTCAGGTGGTTGACTGCAAGAGGGACCCTTGGCTTCCTCTACCACTCGTTCTCCTGCACCTTGGATTCGAAAAGGAAGAACTGGGGGGCAACTGGTGTATCAGTGAATGGGTGTGTGTGTGTGTGTGTGTGGATGGACAACATTTGGCATGCCACCTTATGCATCGAGAGGTCTTGGGCTGGCCCTGGGTGAATACAATTTTTACCACCGAGATCCAAGGAGAGGGAGACAGACAGGGGATGCATGGGGCAAGCTGGTGGCTGGGGGAAGCAAAAGAGCAACCACTGCTTGCTCAGGATTAAATACTGTTGACCCCTGCTTTCCTTCCATTACTGACATTACTGACAATTGATGCTCTGAGTGTATTCTAATCCCTTTCGTGCCAGCGGCAGGGAAGGTTAATGGAAAATGATTAGTGGAAGAGTCTCTGCTTTTTGCTGGGCAGGAGGGGCGGCCGATGGACGTTCTTTTGATGCTTCAATGCAGTCTGGGGTAGATGGGGACGGTGTCGAACTGGGTTGGAGCAGAGGCACTACAACGGGAGGGATGCTAAGCCATCTTCCCTTCCCTACAATGGGCAGCCAGCGTCAGCAGTGAAGTAGTGGTGTAATGTGATCCACACGCCCAATCTCAAGCAGGTGGGCATGCCTCTATTTCAGATGATGCCTGCTGTGATGCTTTCCTAAGATGCTTTTTCCCCAAGGCAACTCTCAACAAAATGCAGGGAACAGGGGCCATCTTGGAAGAGGCATTCCCGCTCGGGAAGGGAGTGCCACTTTCATCCAGGAATGCCTCCTCTAAGTTGATGAGCTGGCGTTCAGGAGTCGATATTGGAACAAAGAGCTCCACCTACACAGGTGAAAAAGGGAGCAACCCCCCCCCCTTCTCTCCAGGATGGGAACTGTTCTACTACGAAGAAAACCAAAGTCAGGGAGCCGGGTGCAAAACACTCACCGATCTTGTGGAAAAGCTCCGGAAGTTGCACCTCCACTTTCTCCCTTTGGAAGACGTGGTACTCGGCTTGCTCACAGATGGGGGGGATGAGGTTAAACTGCCGGGCCACTGAGTATGCTTCCTGCGGAGGGGGGTGGAGACAAAGTCAGAGGAACCCTCCACAACGCTACAGGGAGGCCAATGTTGCTCTCTGGCCCATGGCGGCATGGAATACCTCTTCCCCCACGACTAGATGTGGTGCCAGGTCTAGAAGATGGGCAGAGAAGGGGGAGGAGCGACCCCAGGCTCAAGGAGGGCCTGTCCAAGAGGCTGACTAAGGCAGTTGTTTGAGGGGGCAGACTGGCACCCATCGCCAATCACAACTGTTGCTGTTCCACCTCCCACTCCCTGGTTTGGAAAGAGGGGGATGGAGAGGAACAAGGTGGAGGCAAAGAGAGTGGTGGGCTAGAGAGTCTCCGACTCTTCCACACTTCCTGCTCTGCTCTGTCCCCCCTTCCTTTTCTTGCCCACCACTCTCCTCTTCTCCAGTCCACACTTCCTCTTCTGCTCCGTTCCGATGGCCTCTGGTTAAGGGGGGGGAGGCGTTTGGAGCATCAAGGTGTGTACATGGGAAGGGGGCGCCAGCCTTTGGTGCACAACCCTGGCAGGCCTTCAGCAGGCCCTGGGGGGTTGGGCCAAGGTTCATGCAACGTGCAGAGTGCTTTTCTCTCATTGCTAAGTCACAACAGACAGCTCCCTGCGCAGCGCCAAGCCCAGCTAGGGTCACTTTCTTGGCAGGTTCCCATCACCTGAAACGGGGACAGAGGAAGCTGGAGGGGAGTCCGTGCAGCGTCAGAGACGCAACGGGGAGAGGCAGAACAGATGGTAGAAGCAGACGACTTGTTGGGGGGGGGGGAGGTCTTCCCAAGTGATGCATGTCAGGAGCAAGTCTGGAGACAACCGAACATGGGCGAGCAAAGGGCAAAAAGGCAGCCCTTCTTGAGCCAGATCATTCGAGCACTGACCGGAGGAGCAGCCGTTTTCCAAGGGGCTCAGGCCGCTGTCTGGGATCCTTTCAACCAAACACGCCCAGGATCCGAACTCGGCTCTTTGGGCACCACAGGCAGCTTCGCTCCCAGGGCAACTGTCAGGCAGGGAGCCCCCCTGACCCATCAAGAGCAAGGCTGTGGCAGGAGGGTGAAAGGAGCCCCCTTGCTCAAGCCACAGCAAAATAAGTGTGGCAAATGGGACAGAGAGCAAACCAATGAATTAGGGGGTCTGGAAGGATGGCGGTGGGGAGGGGGGGAGATCTTTTATTCCAAGCGGAATTAATCCGGGGCAACAGCTCTCGTGTGTGCGCATGTGTGAACCCTTCTGAAAGGGAGGGGGAGGAAAGGGTCCTAGAATGGGGAAGGGGCTGTCCCAATCCTAAGTGGTTTTGAGCCTCCAGCCTGCTGGGGCAGCCGTCATCGTGGTTAGCCAGAAACTCCTCCCCTCTCGAGTGAGAAACGGCTTAGAGACGACCCCTACGCATGGACATATTTTTGGATATTTGGAAATCTACACGTAGAACATTTATTACTCATGGCTTGTCCTTTATAGTATGGATTGCTGATGGTTTACTAATATTTTTGTAGCTTTTATATAATTCATTTATGTTACGTTTTTTTAAAAAAAACAATTATTGACTAATAAAAAAATGAAAAGTAACACCCTCAGGTGTTACAACTACAACTACAACTGCAAGCATTGCACGGGGGCTTAGGGAATGCTTGTCAGTTTGCAAACCACTTAGACATCCAGCTGCAACCGCCTCTAGAAAAACTAGTGTCGGTGAGTTCCTTTGGATCACCTTGATTTCCACTGTGTTGTGTGTGACAGGACAGGCAGCCTGTAGTAGAGGGAGGCCATGGCGGCCAATTCCTGGGACAACGTGTTGATGGATGCCCAGTGCATGCATTCATCCAGAATATACCGTATTGCCCCGAAGACGCACCTGATTATAAGACGCACCCTTAAAGTTTGGTGCTATTAAAAAAATGTAATTAAATCACTGGCATTAAATTGCAACAGCCTGATTATAAGACGCACCCCTAGTTTAAAAACTTAAATTAGGAGAAAAAAGTGAGTCTTATACTCAGACCAATATGATATATGTGTCTGAGTGTGTGTGTGTGAGTGAGAAATTTCCCCTGCAGCCCCCGCCTACGATACCATAATTTCCATGGAGCTCCAGCGGGATGTCCCCCAATACATGGCCATCCCTTGGTTGATGACATGGGTCATTGCTCGCACCGTCTCTGCGGGAGAGAGAAAGAGAGAGAGAGAAAAAAGAGACAAACGTCAGACCCCAGTGTGACAGGCCAGGCCGCCCGGTTGAATCAAGTCCACGACACCAAAAACAAAACAAAGTAAAAAAGGGTAAGGGGGGGGGGAGCATCTAATTCAGACATCTTGCAAGCAGCGTGTCACTCCAGGCCCCGAAAAGGTGGAGGAAGGAACCGAGCAGGGCAGTTTTTCTGAGAGCAAAACAACACCGGACTGGATCTGCAGGGGAATGGTCCGCCTCTGTGTGTGCGCATGTGTGAACCCTTCTGAAAGGGAGGGGGAGGAAAGAAACCAGCAGACAAAAAAAAAAAAAAAAAAGGACGACAGACAGAAAAGGATGGAAGGATGAGGGCTTGGCGGCTGGATGGTGGATGAGGAGACAGGCCAGAAGGGGTGACTGGTGAGAAGCTAGCGATGGCCTGGCGATGGCCAGAGCAAGGATGTCCCGTTTGCAACGCTGGCTGAAGTGCGAGCCTCAGGCGGTGGGCTGCTGGAGCCACCCACCACCTGTCTGTCTGTGCGGCTCCTAGGATTTGAAGAGGAAGTGTGGAGGACGAGAGCGGTGGGCTGGTGTCCCATGCTCTAGCCCACCCTTCTCCTCTCTTCTTTATGCATGGGATGGAGAGAGTGGATAGAGGGAAATTCTTCTCCCTCTCGCACAACACCAGAACCAGGGGACAGGCACTAAACTTGAGTGGAGGGAGAGTTAGAACAGACAAAAGAAAATATTTCTTTACCCAGCGTGTAATTCATCTGTGGAACTCCTTGCCACAGGATGTGGTGATGGCATCTGGCCTAGATGCCTTTAAAAGGGGTTTGGACAGATTCATGGAGGAAAAGACCATCAGAGGTTACAAGCCATAAGCAACCTCCTGGCTTTAGAAGTGGGTTTTCTCTGTGCCAGGTGCAAGGGAGTGGCGACTGGACACAGGTATCTTGTTGTCTTGTGTGCTCCCTGAGGCATCTGGTGGGGCCACTGTGTGACACAGGAAGCTGGACTAGATGGGCTTTTGGCCTGATCCAGCAGGGCTCTTCTTATGTTCTTTTGTTCTTATGTTCTTATGTTCTCTTCCACACTTCCTCTTCCGATCTGTTCCCTCTTCCTTTTCTAGGGGGTGGGAGGTGAGATGCTGGACAAGGGGAGGAGCATGCTTGGGCAGCCCACCTCAAGTCTCAAGTGGGAGTCTTGGGCCTGCTCTAGGTCAGATCAATGCAGGTATTTTGTTGAGCAGACCATCACTCACAGCAGCCCCTCAAACACCACTGGAGCGTCCCATAAGCCCAGTACAATAGCCACACTCTATCGCCGACCATCAGCCCAACCAGGAACCACATCATCAAAAGGTATCCTGCCTCCGATGTTTCCACTATTTGTTCTCAGGTCTACCAAGCCACCGTGAAGTCTGCTCTCCTCTCTTGTGTATTCCTTTAATCCTCTCTGGAGGATTATGCATGCCAAGTGGTCATCACAATATCTTGGGGACATGAGTTCCATAGGTCGACTGGACATCATTCAAAAGAAAAGCTTGGTTCTTTGTGTCTTTTGAGAACATGAAGAATTAATAACAAAAAAGCAGTCATACTGGATCAGAGCACAGACTCCGTTTTCCAAGACTGACCAGGATAAGAGACCAATTCACAGTAGGGTAGTGGTGGTGGCGGCGGCAGGACAGAGGTGGAAAAACAGCCTTTTTGTGTGGCAAAGAAAAGAAGTAGTGAACTCAAATGTGGGGCAAGCCTTTGCATGGCTTCTTCCCAAAAAACTGCTCCTGTTCCGGTTTCTGGTGCATTCTGGGAGAGCTGCCGCTGCCTACCGAGGAGGCAGCTTTTTGTTGTTGTTGTTAAAGCAAGACACCGGGCTGCTGCCGCGATGCCCGAGCCCTGTTCCTGGCCCACCTCTCAATAAAGAGCGTGACAAACAAGCTCATCAGACCCCGCAGTCTGCAAAACCGGAGACATTTGACACGCAGGCTCAACTCATTGGTGGCACTTCTGGGCTGTCCCCTTGTGGTGCCAGCCCGTCGCTGCTATTCCGCCCACGGTCACATGGGGGCGCAATGTTCCTTCCATGCCGCAATAGAGGGAACGGTTTCAGGGGACAGAGCGGGCTGACCCTCTCTCCTTTTCGCCTCCTGTTGCCAGGAGCCTGGGTGGAAGTGCCCTTAGCTTGGGGGGGGGGAGCTTTGCATAACGATCCATTATGTCTATCAACCCCCCACCCCTTCAATCCGCGCAAGTCAAAAGCGTGCTTTCATACTTTGCGATATTGGTCCTAATAAAGGCATTATTTTTGAATTTTGGAGCTTTTTCTCCCCAAGGGATCAACTGCCTACACTTTTTTTTTGTGGCAAAGAAAACTGTGTCCTAACAGATGTTCACACACACAGCTGCCTACAAAACCTCTAAACATCTCTATTACATCTCTGAATACCAGATACTAGAGATGCTCTAGTCTAGGAGGATTTCCTGCTACAGGCAGAGGGGTGGACCTTCTGGGCCCCTTCCAACTCTATGATTCTATGTTGTAACTGAAGGCTATTTTCTAACTGGAAGTCTGTTTTCTTGTCAAAAGGTGAGCCAGGCTACACCGGGGTTGGGAGCAATTCCCAACTGTGCTCTTCGAAAGCGGTAGCTGGGCCTGGATAGAGAATTTGGGGTCCTGAAAATGGTTTAGCTTTGGAAAAAATATCAAGTTTCTAGCCCTCAAGTTCAGAAAGTTACGCTTGGAAGTGTCTGAGGGAGGAGCTCTGAAAGTTCATGCTGGAACTAATTCAGTGTTATGATGCCATGCAGTGCCTCCAGCCGCCTCCCCCCCCCCCCCCCCAGCACCTTTCTGATTTCTCAAATTCTCTCAGAGGTACAACCGCCAGCCACCGGAAACATGCATTCTTTCAAGCCAAAGCAAAAAAGTCCATGCCAGAAACAAAGCAAGAAGCTAACAGAATGACAAAGATCACATCCCGTGCACTGCCTCATCCTGAAACTTAACGGAGGCCCTTTGAGAGATGCCTGGAGCAGTACTATTCCCAGACCGTGTGCCCAAGCCAAGAGAAACTAATTAACTCAACCCTTAGAGGCTTCTGTGAGTCCCAAAGCACCGGCCCATAGAGGAGGCCGCTTCCGCCCTGCTCTGGGCGTGACTCATTCCAATCAGCCTCCTCTGGGGGCCAACACTCAGAGGTCCGGTGCATCCTCTGCAAGCAGAAGGCCCCCAGGCTTGATCCGCAGCACCCCTGGCCCTGCTGTCTGAGATCCTTCAAATCAAGGGGGGGGGGGAATCTCTCTGTTTTGAAGAGGTGCTCTCTGACTCAGCATGTGACATCTTCATAAACTAATGTGGAAAACCTGCAGCTGAGCTCAGGGACAGCGCACCTGCTTTGCATGTCAAAGGTCCCAGGTTGAATCCCTGGCCCCTCCGGCTTAGGTAGCAAGAGGAGGAAAACCTCTCTGTGCTGGAGAACTGCTGTCAATCAGAGCACCGACTCATTTTCATGCTCGAGACTCAGGCCTGAGTAAATATCAGACAGATAATCCTGCCTTACCGGACTGGTAAGTGTCAGACAGATAATCCTGCCCTGCCTTTGCACTGGGAGCTCCTGCATGGGCCAATTACACCTGATGCAGAAATGGAATAGAGTTACCTGCCCTCACAGGCGCCTCTGCATGAGTCAGTGCTCTGAATGAGGTTCTTTTGTGCCAGGACGTTGACTCGTGCAGTCAACGCAGAGGTGCCTCTGGCAAAAAGAAAGAGCCAGGATGTTGCAGTGGTTCTGGAGTTGGACTTAGATCTGGAAGATCCAGGTTCAAATCCCCACTCAGAAATGAAGCTTCCTGGGTGACATTGGGGCTAGTCCCTCTCTCTCAGCCTCACCTACCTCACAGGGTTGTTGTGAGGACAAAAGGAGGGAAGGAACTATGTACACCACACCCTGGCCTCCTTGGAGGAAGGGTGGTGTAAAATAAATGTGAAAAGGGAAGAAAAGAAAAAGGCACTTGCTATTTTCTGCACTCTACGTCATGGCCTTCAGACATCTAGTTGCGCCCCAAATATCTGGCTTTTCCCAAATCACAAGCATGGTGTGAAAGGGAGGGGGGCCCGTGTGGAGATAGGCCACCAACAAACAAGTTGCAGAGACCCAAATTCCAAACAAATGCAAAAAAGCACAATGGGCACACGCATGGGTGAGCCATGCAGTTAAGAAAGAAAAGATGAAAGGGTGTGGATTCCCAAAAAGAAAGCAGGGATGGAAGGAAGTTAGGAAAGGAACAGAATGTATTTTGCTTTGACAATTTTACTTGCAAGATGTTACTAAAAGGGCAAAAGGGGTTTTTTTGTAAAAAAATCTTTTTCTTTCTTTTTGCTTCCTCTGGGCATTTTATGGAGAATTTTTTGCCACCCGAGTCGAGGGAAATGAGATTGCCAATAAGAGTCAAAGCCCAAAAGCGCAAGGGATTCGGGGTCCATAAAATGCCGCTCGGATGCAGAGAACCAAGATGTGGGGGATACGGTGTACCTTCGATGATGAATGTTCGCGACTTGGAAGAGCTAAATGGGTTTCCTGGTGATAAAAGAAAGATTTAAGAGAGACCAGAGTTTACAGCTGCCGGCTTACCACAAAGGCATGGTAAATTTTGAGGGATCTCGGCAGAAAACAAGAGTCCTTTCCCCCCCTCCCCCAAACCCCTCTCTTTGCATGAGAGAAGGCTTCTCTTTTCAGCCTCGAGTTTCCAGATCCTTCCCTGGAGAAACTTCAAATCCTCAGGGCGTCACGTAAGGCTGCAGTTTCGTGCCCTCCACCTCATTCGGCAAGGGGGGGAGGGGAAGCAGAAGCAGTTCTCCCTTCCCTCTATGCGTCAAGACCCCATGAAATTAGCCTCAGAACACCCCTGGCTAATTCAATGTACACAATGGGTTGGGTTCGGAGGGCCAAAGAAGAAAAAGCAACCCGAGCTTGTACGTCTCCGCCCACTCTCCTCTCCTCCGCACTTCCTCTTCTGCTCCAACCCCTCTTCCTTTTCCGGTTCAGGTAGTGGGAGGAGCAGAGACTGGCGCACCACCAAGTCAAGGGAAGCAGCATTTGGCGCAGCCCCGCAGGGGCCGGGAAGTCTTGGGCCGGCACTGAGCGGTCCCCTTGTCTGTCCTCCTCTCCTATCTGCCGTGGTCAGGAGAGGAGGGCAACTGGGTGGGGAGGAGGCGGGATGGAAGGGGTTGGGGGCACACAGGGCGAGAGGTGCAATGCTCGCAGCATCCGAAGAGACGGATGCACAGGGCAGGACGGAAAGGGAGAAGGGGGGAAATGCGAGTCTTGGGGGAATGGAGATGGGGGGGGGAACATTAATTCCCCCCCCCCCGGCATTTTGCTGTATGTGGCAACTTCACGTCCTCGACAAGGCCCCGCTCCAGAAGGGAGACAAGGGAAGGGGGGCACCTCCCTTGAGACAACAGGATGTGGCATGACGGGCAAATCCATTGCAAAGACACCTGCACAGAAAAGGCTTTGCTGCACCGAAGGGAACTTGCACCCGATTCTCTTCGAAACGGGGATAATGAAAGGCAACAATTGCTGGTCTCCCCCAACGATCTGTGTGGATTTCCTGACCAGCCTGGCCCCCTTCCCGGAAACGCCTCCTGCCCTAGACAGCGACCGGTCCTGTCTATTGGGAAGCACCTCAGGCGCCTGAACAGGAAGGACAAAGCAGCAACTTCCGGGGGAGATCCATTTGTCAGCCTCCGGAACCAGCTTATCCACAAAGCCAACTGAGCAGTCACCTCAGATGGTGGGCTGGTGGGGAAACTCTCCCTTTTCCTTGGGTTGAAAAAGAAGAGGAAAATGGAGCGGAAGAGGAAGTGTGGAGGAGAGGAGAGGGGCGGGTTAGAGTGTCAGAGGTCATCTAGCCCAACACTCTTCTGTCCTGTTTTGTTCTCCTCTTCCTTTTCCATCCAGGGAGCAGGAGGAGGAGGAGTGGGGGGACGCAACGGCTGGTGTGGGGACAGGTAAAGGTGAGGGGGCAGTGACCTTTGGCTCCTGGAGGTTTTGGGCTGGGCCTGCCTGCCTCCGATCTCCATCTTTGTTTCAACCACTCTGTTTTAACTAAGACAAATCGACGGGTGAAATGTAGCTGAGATCGAGTGTCCTCCTTGCAACTCTTCCTTGCGAAATCCACACGGGTCACCAGTTTAGACGGAGTTCCCTGTATGTGCTCAGACAGTGTAAGAACATCATCAGAGGTGCTGCGGCTGGGTTAGACCAAGGAGAAGAACGTCTCGTAGACGCAAGAACGGATCCAAGGTTCCTGTGAACTGCAAAGAGGCTGCCCACTGCGTCTCTGCAAGACTCGCTGCTCTGGCCTCTCTGCCCACCAAGCCGCCTTTGCTGGAGAGCAGGTAATACTGCCGTGTCTATGCTGGGCATGACTGGATCATTCGACTGCTTAACATGCAGAGACTCATCGGAGTTACCCGCCCTCAGAGAAGGTTGAGCATCGCGTCTCTGCGTAAGTGACCGCTCTGCTCTAGGTTGGCCTCTTTCCCATCAGCCTCTGCTGGGAAGCAGGACTGCGTCAGATGCGACTGAATCCGACAGTCACTTTCAGTGCAGAGATGCGAAGCAAATGACCTGCCCTCCAAAGGAGACTGCATGAGTCACCGTTCTGGCCTCCTTTGGACATGGCCCAGAATAGTGACTCCTACAGAAACGTAATGGGGAGTGGGGTGGGGGAGAGTGTCACATGGATCAGAAGCCTGTAAAAACACAGTTTCCCTGCCATGCTCCAGGCCTACAGAATCCCACCGGCCAGCGACAACTCTGAGAGAGAAAACAAACACTGGCCGTCAGACGTACCTTCCATGGGCGTGTTCGGATCTGGCCGATTCGCAAACACCACATCCACGTACTCCAACTGCAGCCGCTCTAATGACGCCTTCAGCCCTGGGGCAGAAAACAAAAAATGTCAGGGACGCCCAAACCTTGAGGTGGGCCCTTGTTCCCGTGCTGCCTGTGGGGGCCACCACCTGAAACCCACCAAGGCCCTGCCTCTCTCCTCCTTCCCCCCCCCCCCCGGTACATCTTCCCTCTTGCGGCGCCATTTCCAACAGGCCCAGAGCTGGCTTTAGCACAGGAGAGCGTTCCAGAAGATCTGGGGTGCGTGCAAATGGAAAATTCTTCTCGGGGGACTCATACTGATGCCCTGGGGGGAGAGCCTTGCACTGGGTCCCCTTTCGACACCAATTATAAACCTACATTTCAGTAACGTCTATAATCCATCCATCAATTACAGACAAAATTGTTTTGGTTCAATCCCAAAGCTGACATCAGTTGAAATTCTATTTATTTAATCTCAAGTCTTCCAGCACCAAATCCCTCCTATCACGTTTAGATCAGCCCTGATGGGATAAGCATGCTTAATTTAGATTAAAGTGATTGTTTTCTCTCTCGTCGCAGAGCCTCTTAAAAATCATACATGTTCAGGGTGGCATCTGAGGTTGGCCATACTGGGTGCTGACCAAAGGCTCAAGCCCTTCAGGAGCCCACACGGCCAGGCCCTCATGGCAGACGTGGGCCCCTGGCTTGGGGTGCACACACAGATCTTCCTGCGAGCACCCCTCCTCAGGCAGAGACCCAAATAGGACCTGATGTGGCAAACAGAGACACTGAGGGCAGACCCACGCTTCGATCCCTGCAACAGCTTGCTACCACTTCAACTGTCATGGCTTCCCCTTGGAGAACCCTGGGAGTTGTAGTTTGCCAAGAGCGCCGAGAATCTGAACTATAATTCCCAAGGTACATCAAAGAGAGGAGAGGACTTCTGTTGGTGGCGCAGGGGGGCGGGCTCCAGTGACAAACCAATCCCCAGTTCCCTTAAGCGGAAGCCATGGCAGTTCAAGCCAGGGCCACGTTTTGTGGTATGGGCTTGGCCTGTACCACAAGGTACAGGGTACACAAGATGAATTACCAGCAATAGCAAGTCAGGTTGGGCCAACCGTCCTGCTTCAGGCTGGGCGAATTGTTTCTGGAGGATCTGCCAATTGCAACTTGGGGGGGGGGGGAATTGCCCCAAGAGGCAAATTCACTAACCATCCTAACGTAGTAATTTCCCCGTGTGTTTACTCAGAAGGGAGCCACACTGAGCTCAATGGATGGGGCTTACTTCCTAGTAAATACGAATAGGGCTGCAGCCTAAGGCACCTATCCAGAAGATGGACTGGCAGGGAGTGGGGAGATGAAACCCCTGGTTGCCCCCAGAGAAGCAAGGCATGCAGCAGGCCGCATTGTCCCTGACACTTGCCTCTTCCGCCTTACCTTCTATAATGTGCTTTCTCGAGAGTCCTCTCTCCGTCTCGGCTCTGAAAACAAGAGACACTTAAAATTAACAGACTGATTGAGCATAAGTACAGTATTATTCCCGGCACACAACAGTGAGTATGAAACAAAAAAGATAGTGGAGCTCTTGGGGTGGGCCTGAAGGTCACCCAGAAAACGTGGATCTCTCACCCCAGCAGTGTGTATAAGCCGACTGAGGAAGGGTGGGGAGGGAATGACGCTCTCCACATGGGCAGAGGCTCTCTTCCCGCCAGCAAACGTCCATGGAAATGGCGCTTAGCCGGTTAAATGGATAGGGAAGACCCAATTCCAGTCGCCAACGCCCCGTTTCTGAAACGGACGACAGGGACGCCTAGCTGGCTTTCCCGGCTCAAACGGCGCACTGCGTAGGTTGAAATGTGGTACGTACTTTCCTCCCCAGAAGATTTTGGTCGTTATCACCAGGCTGGAGCGTCTGTGAGGAGAGAGAGAGAGAGAAGATAAAACACACACGCTGGCATCTGATAAGGGGCCAACCCCTTCGGCACCCTCCCTGCTCCTGTCAATCCCACCTCGATTTGGAGGGGGGATAATTTATTCTGACATCATTGGGGAGTCCGACCTTGGCAAGGACCACTGTCTCCAGGGATAGCTCACTACTAAGCAACGTCTGTTGCCTCTTGGCCTCTCCTCAACTCTGCACCCCCAACTGCAGACCTATCCGGGGTTACAGTATGTGTGGGAGTGTGCTGGCAAGCCCCACTCTTACCGCCAGTGTGCTCCTTAGCTCCACCCCCTGCTCTCTCCATGGAGAGATCGGCCCCGTAATGGGCTGGTGCCCCAGTGATCTTCTTGTACTCCTTGGGGAGAGCATTCATCTCTTCAGGCAAACATTCTCTCCCCACAGACAGCCGGGGCAGAGCTAAGCCGCATGGAGGCGGGAGGCCTGGCTGGCATATTCCCAAATGTGCTGCAACCATGCTCAGATCCATGTCTATCAAAAGCTCGATTCTGCACGGATAACGCGAGATAAGTCTGCACGGATAACGTGAACATCCACGTCCCCGCCCCCCCGCCGCCCCCCATTTGCAGGATATTAGTTATTTATTCAATGGATTTCCAGCCAGCTTTTTATTAAAACTCAGAGTGGCTTTGCAAACAAAGTGCAGACACAGAATTCACAAAACCAAACACTGTCATAAAATCTGATCTTTCAAAACTTAGATAAGATCACAGCAGCTAATAAAAAAACAGAAACCAGCAGCTAAAAACGCAATTTAACAGGGAGAAGACTCCGCGGAGAGAGAGTTTCACAGTCATGGGGCTACTGACAAAAAGACCCCGTCCCTGGTACCCACCAAACAGATCTCTCCTAATGGCGGGTCAGAGATCAGGGCCCTGGGAAGGGATCTCAACGGCTGCGATTCTGCAACGACTAATTTGTTTCATTTATTGGCTCTTGCCAGTCATGGGGCGGGGCGAAGGGCTCTGCAGGGCCAAGGAGCCACACCCTTAATAGTTGGCAATCTGATTCAGCCATTGCTTTGGCTTCTGAGATATCACTGGCATCTTTCGTGCACTTCTGCCCCATGAGGGCTAGAAACTTGCTCTTTCCCCCTTCAAAATTAACAAAAACTAAAATGCTGAATTCGGCACCCAAAAATGAATTCTGAGGCTTTGGCAGAATTGTGGTACCCACATAGCAGGTCAGAAGCCAAAGGGAGTTTGAGGATTGATGTGGCATTGCAGATCACGTAAATAGACTCCTAATGATGGGGAGCCTGGAACAAACCTGCCATTGCAGGAACAAGCCCTGATGGAAGACTTTGAAAGTCTTCCACCCTCGCCTACTGCTGCCGGCTAGGGCTGTTTAAAAACGCAAACAACTGATTTACCACCCGGGTGCCGGCAATCACAATCACGTGGGAGGCCTCCGCATGGGATTAGCTAATAAGCCAATTATCCCTAATTGCTGAGCCGATTCTGAATGAGGCTCAAGCTTCATTAATGCAAAGATGCAATCTGAGCAAAAGAAGGGAGACAAGAACCAACTGCATGGCAAGTCTGCTGATGTGATGCAGATGTTTGATTAACGTCTGCTGAGTTGCTAATGTCCGTGGGTGGTGGGTTTTTTTTTGGGGGGGGGAGGTCATGGTGGAAGCAATGCATTTTTCAGGGTGCTATGAACGAGCCCCACAGAGTCGAGGGGCTGGATGCCTTCTTGCAATGCTGGGAGGGTGGGTGGGAGAAGATGGCGGAGAAGGGTTACGCCGCCCACCCTGCCACTTTCCAGCTCTTTGGTGGAAATCCAGGTTTGTTGGCCAGAGTCGCGTCTCTGAAGAGTGCTGGCCCAAGATCTTCCAGGGCCTGAGGTGAGGCATCAAATGCTGCTCCCATGACCTGGCGGCGCATAAACACTGCCCCTCTTTGTGCTCCCTGGATTAAAGAACAACGGGGGAGCAGGTAAGGAAGTGTGTAGGAGAGGAGTGGTGGGTTAAAGTGTACCCCCCGGTTCTCTCTCCTCCACACTTCCTCTTCTGCTCGTTCCCTTCTTCCTTTTCGATCCAGGGAGGAGGGAGGGGGTGCCCCTAACAATCCGCCTGAGGCAACCACCTTATTTAGCCTCACTGATGGGCCTGCTCATTTATAGCTGAGCCTTCCCATCCTTTTAAGTACAGCGTTGTGCGTTCGGCAGAGCGGCATTGTGGGTAGTCACACTCCAATGGCAAAAAAATATTGGTTACCTCCATCCTTTCTTCTTGATGATGTTTCCTACCACAACTTCAGCCCTGAAGATACAAAGAGACACAGAAGTGAGACACAGACTTGGTCATTGGTCACATGCAGAAATGAAGCCAACCTAGTTATCATTGGTATGGGGGGGGGGGGGGAAGGAATTTCGCCCTATGTCTCCTGCGCTGGTCCACAAGCCACCGTTCCGGGCGTGCCTCCCAATCAGCTAGAGGCTAGCCCAGAGCAGTGACTCGTGCACCAACACAGGAGGCAACCTCTTTCCAGAAGATTGCGAGGAGTACAGAGACAATGTAAGGGGATTGCGAGGCTTACAGAGGCAATGCATGGGATGCGCTTTGAAAAACGCGACAGGGTGGCTAAGTGTGGCAATGTGGGTGGAAACGTTGCAGGGCACCTACTTTCCCGCTGCATAGACCTCGGCCGTGTCGAAGAGGTTAATCCCGTTGTCGTAGGCCAGAGTCATCAGCTGCTCCGCCATCTGGAAGACAAGCGCCGCCAAGGTCACCATTGGAAGCCTCCGCTTGCCAACATTCTTCCCCCCCCATGTTACCGTGACTCAGGACCCCCTGAGTCCTGCAAACTGTCCCTTTTTGGATGCTGGCCATGGTGCTGAAGGAAGAGTACCCATTCATTCCTCCTCTAGCTTTTTCAGGTATGTGGGGGGGGGGGGGGGGAAAGAGAGTCCATACCAGTCCTGGTTCTCCCCTCGCCTCTCTATTCTGGGGTCGTCTGCCCTGCTGTCCAGGGTGCCTCTGCTGGGTGTGGCCACACTGCATCACTGCCCTCGCTGGAGGACGCCAGCCCAGACACTGCGGCGAGGGTGGGGACTAAAACCGAGGAGGTCTGTGCACAGCACACCTGTGCGGAGACACTGGTTTGCTGCATTCACACATTACGTTTTAGACACCCATGGAGGAGAACAAAAGCGTTCTCTGATTGCTTGCTCCAAGTGTGGTCTCAGCAGGCAGCAGTAGCAGGAAGGTCCCTGGCCTGAGAAAACTACATTTCCCATGTTTCCTGGTGCCTGGGATGCTAACATTCCAGGTGCCTGGAAGGAGGGAGGCCAGTGGGACAGGGCTCCCTTTGGGTCATGATCCAAACTGGAGAAGAATTTTGAGAAATGCACACTCAATTTGGGATATAGCTGATCAACACGGGTTGGTGAATTTTTATCCCGAATTTGAGCAGGATCTCCGGTTTCCCCTGCCTACACCTGACTGCTGATGTTCAGTGCTGGGACAGAGAGGGACAATCCCTCGACACACAAGCCCTCTCTCCGTCTCCAAAGAGGGCAGGCAAAATGAGGAAGGGGAGTAATTCTTACCTCATCTGTGATCTGCCCTCCAAATGTCACCCATGTTCCTATAAGACAGAAGGAGAAAGAGGGAAGACAAGTGGATGAGAGGGGGAGGGGGGAAAATGCAAGAGAACTCAGATTAAGGAGGACAATGTCATGTAAACCAGGCACCACCACTACATCTTGGGGCAGTGAGTTCCACCAGCTAATGATACATTGTGTGAAGGAGGCCTTTCTTTTGTCTATCCAGTGTCTAGTATTTCTTAGTATGAGGGAGGGAGAAATATATGTCTCCTTGTTCACCTTGTCCACTGTGCATAATTTTGTGAATCTTACCCATGTGACATCAGCCCCCCCCCCCCCCGGTCTTGTTTTCTCAGAATTAAAAAACTCCAATACTTTAGCATTTCCTTGCAGACATAAGAACAGCTCTGCGGGACTAGATCAAAGTGGGTCCATCTAGCCAAGCATCCTGTTCCCCTTCTGGCACGCTGACCAGGATGAAAGGACACAAGATGTCCGCACGCTTTATATAAAAGGACGCGATATAAAAAGTATGAGGACAATGAGAATGGCAAAGAAAGAGTCCTTTGGAAGACGCTTTCACATCCCTCCAGAGCTTCTAACGCCCATCACAAGAAAAACACTACAGGTAATTGAACAGCACTAAGGTGCATTGAAAGGCACCAAGCATGCAATCTCGTTGCGAGCCACCAGGTGGTATCTTGCGACACAGATAGTCTCTTCTGGTGGACGGGACGATAGTGGGGAATCTTGTCCCGGGAAAACAACAAGCAACTCAAGAGACAGAATGTGGGTGCCCTCAGTTATTGATTTTGTTCCAGATTCTGTACCGCACTGGGTCTTCTGTGGGGGGCAGAGGATGTTCGTACCCTGGACCGAGGCTGCAGCTCCTGCGGTTGGACCGAAAAGACAGTATTTACTCACCTAAGCCGAGGCAGGAAACCCGCAATCCCGACTTCCCGAGGTTTCTGGAAAAAAGCACAGAGAACTCTTTAAGCAGGCTGCTGCTAATGTCAGGCACAGATGCTGGCCTTTGGCGTGTTTGCACTGACGCTTTACGGGAAGCAGATGTCATCTCAGCTCCTATCAGCGATCATCATTCCCCTCAAAAAAAAAATTACACAAAGGAAGCAGGGAGAGGAAGAGCTGGGTGCTTCTCATCACGTCACAGAACGGGATACGGGGAATGTGCCTCTCCCAGCTGACCTCTGGATTTGGTGGTATTTCAGAAGAACTCTGCATGTGCACCAATGTTCTCTGCTTGCAGAGATTTGGGCTTTATTTTGCCTTTGGGGAAGCGCCAAAGGCACTTCTTGCACACGGGGCATGAGAATTCTTCGGCATGCAGTCCCCTCACCGGGTTCGACAGAAGGGATTGTGGCTGGTAGATAATGGCCTTGCATGCAGAAGTTCAATCCTCAACAGCTTTTCCAGGTAGGGCTGACAACGACCCTCCTCTGTCTGAAACCCTGGGGAGCTGCTGCAAGACAGCGTGAGACAGCACTGAGCTAGGCGGACCAACGCAGGACTCAGCCGGTAGCAGCTTCCTCTGCATCCCGTGCCTGTAGAAGTTAAATTTCTGAGTGGGGAGCAGACGTGACTCAACTCCAGACAGTAAATGTTAACAAATGACCTGTTCTGTAAAGTACCAGGATCCACTGTGAGATTATACACTCTAATGAAAGGTCTTAGTGTGCAATCCTATACACACTTTCATGGGAGTAAGCCCCACTGAACTCAGCAGGGCTTACTTCTGAGTAGAGACATAGGATTGTGCTGTTAATTTCTTTTCTTTTTTAAAAAGGGAACCTGTTATGGTCGGCTTTTCAAAGAAACATTTCAGAAGCCAGCACAGGACAGGTTGTTGCAAAGGAAATAAACCCAGTGTACGCCCAGGAAGGGAGACAAGAGCCTCCAGCAATTTCAGAGTTTCAGTATCAGTTCCCCAGGGCAAGGAATCAGGATGAGGGTGAAACGACATCCTCAAGCGGGACGCACATCCTCAAGGTCAACAAAAATGTTTTAATAAATGGTAAGAAAAATGTTGGTCTGTTGGGAAAAAAAGACCCAAAACCTCACAGTCCAGCGATGCCTTTACCAAAAACGACACAAATGTTTATGCCCGTTTTCAAGGTCTCTAAAACGCTTCCCCCGGTTGGGTGTTAAGCAAAGTGGGGAGGACGGCTGGGGTACAGAAGTTTTGCAGACTCAATGTGGATCATCGGCCATCATCAACTCACTCGGGGTTGGACATCAATCTCTGTCTTGTGCCCCAGGCTTTTTGGGACAAACACGGGCGGGCTCCTTTAACAGGCAGAGAACAGAAATAAAAGAAAAAAAATGCACAGTTGTGCTCTCAAAAATTATAGCAGGAGTCTAGGCATGTCTACTTGGAAGTAAGCCCCATCAAGTTCCATGGGACTTTACTCCCAGGTAAGCAGGCATAGGAGGACAACCTTATATGAGCAAAGCTGGAGATTCATGTCAGAAGATGCGCGAGGCGGGGGGGGGGGTCAAGGAAAACCACATTCACAGAAAATGTGTGCTCCTTTCCCCTTTTAACTAAATAGTGGCTGGATTGCCCCAGCTGTACAGATCAGGACAATGGTGTAAGGGGAGGGGGGCTTTAATCCTCTGCTCTGCCACAAGCTTGATCTGGAAACTTTTTTCCTAGGGAAAATATTAGCTGTTGGGATGGAATGGATGTATCTCAATACATGGGAGACCCCCCCACACAAATGTTTCTATTAAAACACCTGCTTATTAACTTAAGGTGTGCTTGTCCTCATGTGCTGTTTATATGTCCCCATTTTTTCACCTGTGAAATGTTAGGGGGTCTAAAACTGCTGCGAACTGCAGGGACGGCAAGAGTTAATTCACCGTTCAAGGACCCCCTGGTAAAAATAAATGCACACACACACACACACACACACACACACACACACACACACACACACACACACACACACGAACATAAGAAGAGCCCTGCTGGATCAGGCCAAAGGCCCATCTAGTCCAGCTTCCTGTATCACACAGTGGCCCCACCAGAGGCCTCAGGGAGCACAAGACAAGATAACCTGTTTCCTGCTGCCGCTTCCCTGCACCTGGCAATGCTCCTGTCCGGATGCATCAGGCTGAGGCAATGTGCTCAGGGTGCAACAAGACTTGACAGGAGATCCCTGACCGAGTCTCCTGCAGCAGCTTTGGAAGCCCCAAATCGGATTGAGAGGGTGAGACTGGAAGAAGGTTTCATAAAATAAAATAGGATCTTGGAGGAACTACGCATCTCCGGATGCTGTATGTCTAGTTTGGTGCTCGGGAGCTTTCTAAAATCTGTCAATGATAGCATAGCTGGTTATAAACATGAGCTGTGAGCCAGGAATCACCAGGTTCCAAACCTTGCTACTGTCAAGGACATGGTCCCGGAGGGGGGGGGGAAACTCAGCACTGTCCTTCACCCCGCGCCAGGGAATATGGGGATAATAATCAAAGCACAGCTTATAGCACCAGCCCAAGAGGAATCCATGTCCGAGGCACTGCTGCACCAACATCCGCAGCCCCCTTGCTGCATCCAATCTCATCTCACTTACTCAGCAGGGCACCAGCCACGGTTCCTTAGCTTCCTCTTGGGACGCGGAAAGGAAAAGAGGAACCAAGCGGACGAGGAAGTGTGGAGGAGAGAGCAGGGGGCTAGAGCATCTCCGACTCTCCTCTCCTCCACACTTCCCTTTCAGCTCTGCTCACCTCTACTTTTCAAACTGAGGGAGCAGGAGAGACAGGTAGATGAAAGCGGGCAACAAGCACCTCCATCTGCCCCAAGGCAACTGTCTCAGTTGGCCTGAGGGGCGAGCCGGCCCTGTACACGGTTGTCCAAAGGATGACAGAAGTCACACACAGAACATTTGGGGAGAACTCTATAGAAGGATGAAGAATTCTTTCTACGTTGAGGGCCTGGGACTTCTCCCAGTTTCAAAAACAGAAGTCGAAGCTTGACGGGGGCAGAGAAAGGCTCAGTGCTGGCCCTCAGGGTAGCGGGGGTGGTGGTTGTCGCATCCCCCGGAACCATGTGAAATCCAAACGTGCTTGTCATTCTTTTTTTGGGCTCAGCAGGCTAAATTCGTTGTGGCGTCTCCTTTGCCTCTTGGCGCTTTCTGGCCTTCCGCGTGAAGAGGCAAAAGGTCTCCTGCTCGGGGCAGGCGGAGGGAAAGGAGCTTTGCTTCTGCATCAGCTGCTCATCCATCCAGAAAATCTGGGGGCTGCCAAACGGTGAACTCCAAAGACTCGTTCCAAAATCCCCAGCCCAGAATCCTCCACATTCTGCTCCAGAACTTTCTTGCAGAAAGGGAGAAGGAAACGGACAATTTTTGACCCCTCCCCCTCCCTCTTACACTGGAATACACAGCAGTGCTGTAGCTGTGCGGTCCACCAGCAATTTCTCCCTGCTTATCCAGCAGCACCCCCACCCCGGGGCATACACACAACCCCCCTCTCGTGTAGGATCCCATCTCACTTCTCTGTTCTCTTGCAAAAACTCTTTGCCTTTTATTTGTTTTTTAAAGAATGATACTCTGTTTTCTCCCAAAGCTGCTTGCTTTGCGTTTTCCTTCAAAGCGGCTTGCAAGACACAATTAAAATGATTGCTACAAATTATACAACTCTCACTCATTCACTCTCTCTCACTCTCTCTCTCTCTCTCTCTCTCTCTCTCACTCACACACACACACACACACACACACACACACACACACACACACACACACACACACACACACACACAATCGAACTAAAATCAAGAAAAGCCTGGGAATGTCTGCTGAAAAACCCAGGTCTTTAATCTCCAGTGAAACACTGGCAGGGAGGGAGGCACATCTCAAGTGACAGGAAGTTCCAGAGTCCAGGGGACACCACCGAGAAGGACCGGGGCCACTGCTGGCGTGGTGAGTTATCACAAAGCCCCTTACTGGGTTCTGTTACACGGGTTTTGCAAACCAGGAAGCACGGGAATTCCAGTTTTATTTAAAGGGACTGCAGAAATGAAGGCGCTCCTTTGTTCACAAGAGTCCTTTGAAATAAAATCAGAAGTCTTGCACTTCCTGGCTTGCAAAAACCATGCAACAGAACTCGGTAAGGAAGACGGGGTGAAGGGCACCTCGAATTTGCCACCCCCACCCCTGCCATCCATTGCCGACACGAGCCCCATCAGCCCGCTTCATGGCTAGGCCGGCCCAGGGGCACAGCCTCCCTCCCAGATCTTCATGGACGGGCAGGTTCACATGGAGGGAGGCGGCCCTTGCACCCGGGTCCCCTGTGATACTGCCCAGTAGAAGCCGCCTGAGAAATTCACTGAGGCAAGTTTGTGAAGGGAGCCCCTTCCCCACGCAGTGCTGTAGGCGCAGGGGTGGGGGTGGGGACGTGCAACTAACTCTCCTTAGGGCAGCAAAACAGCCTGCAATTTGTGGCCACCTCAGCCGGTTGTCAAGAGGCCACCTGTGCTATGCAAGGGGGAAGCCAAATCTAGCAGCCGGGCTCTAGGGCCAGCCCTGGGGGCCACAGCAGCAGTCAAGCAGATCAAGTCCCTCCTGTCCCTCCAGCCGCCCGGCACGGTCTCCCCTGGGTTTTGCCCAAGGAGTGCTAGCCACACTAGGGGCAAACTCAGTGCCCCACTTGACAAGCCTGAATCCTCGTACAGTGGCCTCCGAGAGCGGAACGGCTCTCACCCGGTGCCCCCTTCTGCCTCTGTGTGCAAGAGAATTCTCACATCCTCCAGCAACCTGGTCGACGAGGTGGGCAGCTGATGAAGGTGGGCAGCTGATGCCCCAGCAGATCTGGAGGTTGGAGCAAGATGAACGACAGGAGGAAAGAAGCAGCCTCAATGCAGATCAGCCTCACTAGGTCCCTAGAATGATGAAGCCTAACCAAGGCTGCATTTGGGGGGGGAGGAGGGGGGTCTTCAGGACCCCACTGCCCCCCACCCGCCCCACGTCCTGCCAACCGAGAGGCCAGCAAGACACCCAGAGAGAACGGGGGCTGGAGCAATGAGGCTGAACCGACGACAAAGAAATGTTAAAACCCCTCTCACAACAGCAGCCCAATTCTGCTCCTCAAAAACCGAAATTCTGCAATCGGTAGGTGAAATTCTGCAACCAACAGGGAAAAACTGTTTCTTATCCCAGATTTGCACGCATTTATTCGGCATGGGGGAGAGGGTAAGGAGCGACGCAGTGTTCGCCGGGCCCTGAAAATTCCATCAAACCCCTTCCCCACCCATCCCTGCTCGGGCGACTCAAGATTTCACCAGTCATTGCGAACATACACACGTTCTCGCCTATCTTCGCAGTCTTAAGGGCTAGAAACTTGGATGTTTTCAAAAGCAAAGGAAAGAAAAAGGCAAAACAGCTGAGATTCACAAGAATCGATCGGCACCCAGAGAACTAATTCTTCCCCAGGCACATGAGCTCTTCTCTTTCCATACCTGTATTTCATGCCTGGTTGCTTTACGCTCGAGTCGCTGGAGGATGGAGCATTGTGCATGGAGAGCTGCCCCAGGCTCCGGGCCACCATGGCCACAGCCCTGAACCGGCCCCGGGTGCTAGGGCTGCTGGCATTCTGGCGGTTGAGCCGATCCTCGGCACTCCGGCTCTTGATGTTGTGATCGGAGCACACGAAAGACACTTGCATGGCAGCGCCTCCGGGACGGGTCTCCTTGTCCTAGTGGCTTCCCCCGCACGCACCCACCCCCTCGTCCACACCTGGGGGGTGCCAGGAAAGAAGGAAAGTGGCCCCACCAGAACTCTTCGCCCTCAGTCCTCAGGGGGCTTGCAAACACCCAGCACGAAATAAAAGCGGAATTCAATGCCCGAGTCAGCCCATCCGTGACCTCTTGACAAGCCTTAAGAACCAACAGAGCCAGGCTGGCCGGCGATCCAAGTCACAGCCATCCCGTCACTGCTTTCCGACGCCGGTGTCTTGCTCCAACAATTTCCCGGGATGGTTGCAGGGTCTTTCTGCAGCAGACGGACCCTCCGCGCCAGATGCCCGTGTCTATTCCAAGTCCACCACTCTTCTCTCCTCCAAGGGTGAGTCCCTGACGCCGGCTTTCCCAGGGCTCAAGGGCTGCGTCATTTCGACTTAGATGGATACGGGAGGAGCAAAATCTCTATCAGGAGTAGGACTGGTTTGGCGTGGGAGGGAGTGGGGGGGGAAGGAGGGGGGCGCTCTCTTGCTCTCTTTCAGATCTCCCAGCCAGTTGGCTCACTTGCCAGACACGGGGCTGGATTTGGGAAGCCACGAAAGCAGCGGGGCGGAGAGGGTCCCCCCAATCCCGCTGGAACTCCAGGGCCACCGAGTTGCCCCGGAGAGCCCCACTGAAGCATTCAGCATCAACAAAAGGAAGTCTGCAGCCGCGGCTCTTGCTTAGAGGCGGCCTTCGGTGTTAATGCCTTCGCCACGCATGGCTGCTCCGGCGCTCTGAGCAGCAGGACAATGAAAGCATCTCCCCCCCCCACCCCCAGGCTCCTCATCCTCCCCTGATGCTTCCTCCATCAACTCCCCTCCCGCCGCCCCCCTCCCAAGGCCTGCGAAACGATGATGCAAACTAAATATAGCCGGTGAACTCCGCAGAGTCAGGGATTTCCCATCATCTCTCAGTGCTGTCCGCGGAGCATCCTTTCAATAATGTGGTGATTAGATTAGATCGCATCGCTAGGATGATAGACAGACAAGATCTGACAGGAGTTTTCACATATGCAAACATTTTCCCCTGGATGTTTATGTGTTGGTCCAGATAATCTGTTGAGAGGCCAGGAGAGCTCACCTCTTCCAGTTTCCCCCCGACCCTCTTGGAGGTCTTTCAGTGTCTATTAAGGACAAGAGGTAATGGAGCCTCCCTGTACAGGAGCAGTGTAGCTCTGTATGTCAGGTGCCAGGGACAAAACAATAAGGGAAGGATCTCTTTCATGTCCCTGCCTGGGAGTTTCCTAGTTAAATGTTGGGTCAACGGGCCTGGACCCAACTGTCTTAACCCAAGAGGAAGGTGGTTTGCATGTTCCACAGCTCCAATTACTACCTTCTACGGGAGCCACTTTTGAGATCTGCCAGTCAGTGTAGGGCAATACTGAACTAGGTCTGACTCTGTGTGGCAGCTTCCTATGTCCAGGGTATGGGATCTCTCTTTATCAGTGGGTAAGAACACAGAGTTGCACAACCACACACCCATGGAGTTCTTAAGACAGCATTTCACCCCCGAGTTCTGGCATAATCTGCAATTCGCTGTCCTGGTGGATCCTTAAAAAAGGCTGCTGCCTGTTGAGTCAGACCCTTGGCCCCAACCTCAGTATCGCCTGCTCTGACTGGCAGCAGCACCCCAGGTTTCCAGGAAGTGGTCTTTGCAGGGACTGCCCCCAGACATTTTGTTGCGTGAGGCCGAGGATGGGGTGCCGCTCCTCCCTCCCCGCCCACGGGAGAGGTGCCCATGTTTGGTTGTATGAATTCATGACAAACAAATCTAAGAAAAATGCAAAAAAGAGTTACAAGAGAAAAGTTGCTGAGGACGCTCACAGACTGACTCCATCAGGAGAACACTGCAGCACACAAACAAAGCTGAACTGGGCGCTTCCCCCCCCCCCACAGCGCTAAGGAAGGAAGGGGGCTGACAAAAGAAGGGTCATTTCTTTAACATGCCTTCGTGAGAGGGCTTGTGCAGGACTTGGGCATTTTATTTTAGGGGCAGAGAGGGGGAAAGCTGGATACTGTTGCCTTTGTCATCATGGGGGGGGGGAGGGGGAGAGAAAGACTCCCCCTAGGGAAGGTTCTACAAAAAGGTTCTGTGAAAAGGCAGCAGTGAGGATTGGGGGGGGGGGGCGCTGTTGGAAAGCAGCAAAAGGAAAGGGGGGGGGAATGGGAATGATGTGAGCCAGGGAAGAATGAATAGGTGAGTGGACAAGCCAGGTTCAGGGCCCAGGTTCAAACCCTGGTAGCATCTCTGGGGGGGGGGGGGGAGAGAAAAAGGCCTCCCTGAATCGCTGGAGAACTGCTAGCGTGATGCGCTGTCCTTCTAGCACTGAACTAGATGCACCAAAAACCTAACTCAGGCGGATTCTCACGCTTGCAGGAGCAACAGCACAGCCACTTGCCTGCCCTGGAAGGGTGGCAGTAGCAGGAGGACCAGAGCCTGACTGGCAGAAAGCGTTTCAGGGTTTCATGTTCTGACTGGTAGTAGCTCTCCAGGGTTCCAGGCACTGCCTGGCAGCAACTTTTCAGGCTGCTGGATACTGACCAGCAGCAGCTCTCCAGGGTTCCAGGCACTGATTGGCTGGCATTTTTCTCTGCCTATCGGGAGATGCTGCTGCTGCTGCAGGGAATGTTCTGCATGCAAAGCAGAAGCTCTGTGCCTGAGCGACAACCCCTCAAAAGGTTCTTTCCAGCTGATGGGTTCCCTCGTGGGAACTCGAACCCTCACCCTGGGAAGGCTGGTGGGCTTGTTCTATGCGCATGCCCTGTCCCAAGGGAGCGGCCATCATCCCTTGCTCCCTCCTCTGCCACACAAGGGTGGCTCTTTGTCCTTTTGCTTTCACGGCACTGTGCCCTCTTCTCTCTTTCCAGGGCAGCTGGAAGGAAAGAAGAAGAGCAGAAAAGTCGTGCTAGCAGCCGGCAAAGGAAAGGAAAAGGCAGGGCAGGAGGCGGCGGCGGCAGCTGCGCAGTGCGGCAGAACACCCCGTCTGAGCGTGGACAGGGCTTCTTTAAGCGTGGCAACATGGGACAGACCAGGACAGCAAAGCGTGGCGAGGCCGTGGCAGTCGAGGTGGTTGGTCATGGGGCGTCCCCTCCTCCACTCAACCTCACCTTGCCTCATCGATGGACCGGCTTCCATCCTGACCCCTGATCTTGCCAGGGACTAAGCTGGGCCCTCCTGCAGCGCATAGCACTGATCCCTCCCCGATGGCCTTTAAGCACCTTTGCTCCCAGACTTCTCAAGAGGGGCTGCGATCTGCTGCAGTGTTAGAAAGTCACACAATGCCCTAGAGGAAAAAGAGTGGGTGGCAGAAGGCAACGGCTGCGGGGAAATGTAGCGTTTATGTAAAAGACAACAGGGAGCAGGGTAGACACACACACACACACACACACACACACAATCACGGGTTAGCAAAATGAGCTCCTGTGCACTGGGGCGAGCGAGGAGGCTCCCCCCCCCCCGTCCATGGCTGTGTTCCCCAGCCATGTGCAACACCCACGCAAGGGTGAATTAGCACACGGCAACTTGCTCCTGCAAGCGGCTGGCTGCGGTCTCCCCCCCCCCCCCCCCGGCCACAAGCCGCCACAGAGCGTTTATTCTGGCGCTGCGATTCTCCTCTGAGAAGGACTGACACGGTGCAGAGGGGGGGAGGAAAGCAGAAGCGATTTGGAAAGCCAGTCAGATGGAACGCCCCCCACTAAATCGGTGTCGTTTCTCCCCCCCCCCGTTTAAAGATGATGCTTGTGATGAATGTTTTTTAATTCACGTATGTTGCCTGCAAACCCAGCAAGCTTCCCAACACTGACCTGCTCGCTATTCACCTAAGCCTGTGTGGTCACCAAAAGGGTGACCCCCCCCAAAAAAGATCCTTGGCTGGAGCCCTTCCTGATAGCAGCAAAGTCCCCTCTTTGAAACATCCCCTTCCCAACAGCAGAACAGATATCTCTGGGAAACCCACAAGCCAGTTATCCCCAGGGTCTGGCCGCCAGAGATAGACTGCACCTGAATTTGGAGGCTCTATGGTTCACAGAAGAACGTAACAGCTAAGTCCAGTACTGTGTTTCCAGCAGCGGCTGGTCACAAGCAAGGCTGGGTCTGCCCGCAACAGATACCCCAGCACCTCTGGTATGCCGAGGTATACTGCTCCTGAACATGGATGTATCACTTCACCAGTGGGCTAACTGGCACCTTTTACGTGGTGGTTTTTTGATATTTATCAGGGGGAGAGCAACTGTCCCTCTTCACTCCAGCAGAGGCACCTTCCCCGTGGCTGTTTACGGGTGCCTTCCTTGTCCGTAGGGGGCTACCCATATAAGGGGGCTACCCGTATTCCGTATAGGTGGCTACCCATATAAGAAATCTACGAGCCCATTATCAGGGAGCATCGGTCTCTTGGGGAGGGGCTGCAGACAGGACCCGCCAGAGCTCAGGCTCCATTTTCTTGGCGCCGTCAATGGCAGAAACCGGGTGAGCTCTCCGGGTTATTCTGCTGGCTTCTCAATCCCGCTTGCATCTTAATTAGACGGTTTAACAAATCCTGTTTCCTTCCTCCCATTGGCGGGTTCGTTGCCTCCAGGTCCAAAACAAACCGCTGCCTCCAGCGAGACAGAGGAGGAGAGATGTCCAAAGAGTTTCATCTGCTAAGCCTGGAAAGGGGAGCTGTGCACCCCATCGCGTCCCTCGTTGATAAGCCTCGAACACCCCCCCCCCCCCATCTAACTAAATCCAGGCCAGGAAGTATCTGGGATTTTCAAGGCAAAACACAGGGCTTTTTAGGAAGCCTGCATGCGGCAGAGGCCAGAGGGCGGACAGATGTGTGGGCAAGGAACACGGGGGGGGGCACCGCCCACAACAGCCTTCCTGCCTCTCAGCCTGGAGGCTAAAGATCAACTTGCAACAGCTTTTGGGTACCGACACAGAGGGATTCCTCAGAACAAAATGTACATGTGGTGTCCCCCCCCCCCCCTTCCCAGGGCGCTTCTGGTTCAGCACGACTTTGAGGAGGCGGAGGGGGGGAGTCGAGGGAATCCCCACCGCTCTGTTTCCCCAGCGTCTGCTGGCGCATCCTGCGCTCCCAAACAGTTGGCGCCTGGAGCAGGGCTGCCGCTTCCCCCATGTTTTCACAGCGCGTGACGAGAATGCACGGCCGGCCGCCCCCAAGTCCACCGGGGGTTGAGGTCAGGTGCAGCGTTACAGACCGTCTCAAGTACGGTAATCATCTAAAGCGAGAGGAACAGTCGTAGCCCAGAGGTAAACTATGCACCTTGCATACAGCAAGTCCCAGGTTCAATACCTGGCATCTCTGGGTAAGACTGTACCACCTTTCCCCAAGTCTAATACGTTTATTTATTTATTTTTTAAAAAACCAAAGACATATTTCACAATCCCAGGCGCATGTTTGAAGTTTACTCCTTCTGCCTGTAATCCCCTTAATCCGTACAGCCAAGCCAAGGCAATCCCGTTTAATCCAGTTCTCAAGCGTGGCGTTTGGTACAACTTGGGGAACCAAAAATGCTGCCAGGGCAGACAGGAGGACAACCCCAGCGTACCTGCTAGGTAAGATTGAGAAATGGGACAGCTTTCCACTGGAGCGCTGGGGAGAGCAATCCTTTACTGTGGAGCAAGGGGTGCCACAGATATTGAGGCAAATGGACCTGGAACTAGAGGCGTGGGGTCTAGATGATAACCGAGAGTTAATCAATCCCTCTGACATGGTCCAGCCCAACAGCTACCACTGCTGCTCCTCCTCCTCCTGCTGTTTACAAAAGAGGAAGTGCATCGAGGAGGAGGAGAGTGGTGGGCTAGAGTGTCTTTCAGGAGACAGTCTAGGTCACCCTACTCTCTTTTCCTCCACACCCTTCCTCTTCCCTCTGCCTTTTCCGACAGGAGGAGGAGGAGGAGGAGGAAACAACATAGGTAAAGGCAGTGGCACTAATGCAACACCAGGAAAAGTAAGGGGGCGCGCGCATACAGGACCAAGCAAGGAGGGGCAGTGTGTGTGTGGTGGGGGAAGGGGAGAGACAGCTCTGTTCACTGGACTTGACAGGGACTGAATCTGGGACCCCACACCATCAGACGCGAGACCCTCCTCTTAAAAATCTTGTATTCCTGTGGTTGTTCCAGAAAAAAAACACTTGTTTTGTTTTTAAATCTAAAAGCTGGCGTAGTGTCCTGGCTAAGAAACTGAGCTGAAAATCAGGACTGGCTGAGCTTGCCTCTTGCCTCTGCTGTGAACCCACGAGGAGGCCTTAGGCAAGTCCCTCCCTCGCAGCCTCAGTCTTCTCCATCTGCAGAATGGGGACAATAACATGCCTGACGAGAATGACAGCAGCATGATACACACATGATGAAGCACTCTATGAGCTCAGAAAGAACGAAGCAGAGGCGAAGGATGACCATCTGTCTTGTTCCGAGTCATCCGACGCAACTATGAGATGAAAAAGAAAGCTGCAGATCGCTTGCTAAATCACAGCCCCAGAATGCTCTTTTCCTGACCCATCAACTCTCGGGACCAGATCCTTTTGTGTGTCGTCCTCCCCCCCCCCCCCAGCAGTAAAGGTGAGACTACATCCGAGGAAACGGCGCCACTTGCATCTCCATTCTCTCTTGGCCTGCTCCTTATGGACTTCCAGCTCCCTGCCTGGCTTCCCGAGGCCCCCCCCCCCGAGAAATGAATAATGTATCCGTCCTTATTAGGCTCCCGTAACCCAACACCGCTCTAAACATCCTTCAATCCGTCAAAACTGATCAACAGAGACGCTTGAAATATTCATGGCCCCTCTGCGTCAGGCCGGGGAAGGCAATCCAATATTCATGGAGCGCCCGCTGCTTTTCTCCTCCGAGTCGATGCGGGGCTCGGTGGGGGTGTTGCTCTGCCCGACGCCTGGCTCAAGAGGGGGGCAAAAATAAATCACTGGTACTAATGTACAGGATGCTCGCCAGCGGAACCGCCCCCTCCATGCACGACACCCGCATCAGAGGGTGGGAACAAGGTTTTGAATTTGAAAGGTTGCGCATCACGGAGGCAAGAGGCTTGGCATTTGGGGTCTTATTGTCAGGAAGTGAGGCTGCGGGGGGGGCACTGGGGAGAGGAGGTGGCAGGCGGGGTGGAGGGGGGGGAGAAAAGTGAATAAAGTTTCAGAAGAGAGGCTGGGAAATGGTCCATTCTGAGACAGAATGGGGCAGGAACCAGCCTTCTCACACCACGCACACAGATAGCGCTACACAAATAGACTAAGAACATGTTTTCATGTATTTAGCACAAGGATATAATGTTTTTCCTTCCAAGGAGGTCAGGCTGGTGTACAGTACATTCTTCCTTTCCCACCTTATGCCTTCACAACAGCCCTTTGAGGTAGGCAAAGGCTGAGCGGGGATTTATTTTAACATGTGTATATTCTGCCTTTCCCCTTTATTACGAAGGCATCCAATGCCTTCCTTGGTCCACATCCAATGCTCTAACCACTCTCCCGTACTGTCTCCATAAACAACAAACACAAGCGGAAAGAATGGAAGTATCACAAGCCTAATGCCAGTCTGACAAGTCATCATCATCACTAATCATCATCCCACCCTATCAACATTTGGGGTGCCTAACAGAGTAACAACAGGAAGGCAGGTCCCTGCCCCAAGGAGGTTCCAAAGCATGGGAGGTGCCAGAGGGAGGCGAGCAGAAACAGCGGAAGGATCTGCAGCCAGCTCGGTTACAGACACCTCGGTTTAGGGCTTCAGCGTTGCACCAACAGAGTTTGCATCACTGTGGCGCAGAACTGAAGACAAGAAGGCCACGGAAATTGGAGGAAGGTGGGGGACAGGGTTGCCACGGCCAGGAACAGAGTCAGTGGTAGAGTCCAGGAGTCCATGTTGCATGAAGAAAGGAAGCTTCATGTCATACAATAATCGCTAAGCGGGGATTTAAGGAAAGAGCTCCGAAGCCCCAAACTGCGGACCAAAGAAACACACAATCATTTGGAGTCCTGCCAAATCATTAGTATTGGTTTTGGAGATTCCATCAGAGATGTGCTCAGGCCAATCTCCACACCTTGAAGATCTTTGTGAAGATCATAAAGCACTGAAACACCGCCAGACTGCAGGACACACACACACACACACACACACACACACACACACACACACGGGCCTGATAAGCCTGCTTTGCGTATCTGAATGGCTCCTCTCTCCGCAGCGCATATGACTCTCCCAAGACTGGAACAGGGGAGCTTGTTTGCCCAGAAGGGCCTGACCCAACTTAGGTCTTGGCTAATGCCCCACCTCTCCCCTTCCAGTTCATCACAAAGAGCCACATTTAGACAGGGGAATAGCAGAGCTTTCTCAACAAGAAACAGGGCTTCATCTCAGATCTTTAATAACCAGGGCAATGGCACATGGATTGTTCTATTTAAAGGTGCTATTGTGTGTAGCCCATGAAAAGCTCATTGGGGTGGGCCTAGCAAGGGTAACTGTAGTGCCAGGTCTCAATTCCTGGTTTCACCTCCTCCCTCCCCCCTCCACACAGAGCGAGCAATTCTACCGCGACTGTTCAAAGACACAGGCTCGTAAAACATTATTCTTCCCACCTCCCTCCCCCCTCCACACAGAGCGAGCAATTCTACCGCGACTGTTCAAAGACACAGGCTCGTAAAACATTATTCTTCCCACATCTGTGTAACGGCAGCGTTGAACCGAAGCGCTATCTTACAGGCCCCATTTAGTACAAGCCCACCTCTGTGGCACCTCCTAGCCTCCACCGCACGGGTTTAACTTGCAACAACTGGCACATTTCGCAGGGTCTGTTTGCAAGCGCGCGGGGGGGGGGGGGAAGCCTCATGCCATCCTGGTTAGTTAGAAAAGTTCACTTTCGCTCCCAGTTAGCGAAAAGGAGTTCTTTGGCACGCAACAACATTTTTAAGGAAACAGGAATGTGCGGGTGTAAAGGGCTTCTGCTCTAGTTTTGTCAGTTTGCAGGCAACAGCTAATCTATGGTGCCAAAATAAAATAAAAAGCAGGCATGGAGGGGAGGGGTACAAATTGGATCAGGGCCCCAGCACTGGGGGAAGGTAAACCTTTTGCCCCAGCACTGTTTCCTGATCTCAGACCCCCCCTCTTCCAATGCAACTATCTGTCATTTGCTCCCTCCCCCCAAGCGCCACAGTCGGGGGGGGGGGGCTGAGCTAGCCATGAGCCCAACTGAGGTGGCTGTTTCGGGAGACAGACTGGTGAGGGGAACCCACCACCCACCTCTGCCGCTCTTCTCATTCGTGATTTCGAACAGAGTGGAAGAGGAAGTGAGGAGAAGAGAGTGGCGGGCTAGAGCGTCTCCGATGTTTGTCCCCAGGTAACACCACTGCAAGAGTTCAAGTCCTTCTAGGAACCTTTCCACCCCTCCCAGATGCAGGGGACGCTAATGCTTAAATAACCCAGTCATGTGGGCAAAGGACTTAAGCATGCAAGTTTCCCCCCCTGAATCAGCAAAGACCCATGCTATCAGTCCCTTCTCATTCAAGGTGGGGTCGTCACTGAGTTGTTTCTGCAGTCTTGCAGGAGCTGCTCACAAACAGCTTCCCTGGGGGCCAGAGCATGGGGGGAGGCACTGTGAATCCCTAGTGGTTTTTTCCGTAAGTACGAAGCTGCCACCTAGTGGTGCACGGCTGGAAGTATAACTCAAGCGTTCTGGAGAATGGGAGACGAAAATACTGTATATATTTGCGATCGTTTTTGTTTGCTGTCGCTGCTGAATCGCTTCCCGTGGGAGGAGAAAAAAACACCCACCTGGGATAAGGTTTGTTTTGCAGTCCAACGCTGCCTCCTTTCCCTCACTTCTATTTTATCGTAAACTGGACAGTGGCATAATCTCATACTAAATGATCCGAGGAACAAGATATTTTTATAATCATTTTTAAAAAAATAAATATCTGTAGCATTACATTCAGTGCACACATGTGCCTGGTTCTGGGCTACCACTGCTAAAAAGACTCTCTGTTTCGCCTTGAAGCACAGACTGCTAACAGGGAACCTAAGGCGAGTCCTGCGGGGAAGGACAATCTTGGCCTATAACCTGCTTCCACAGAAGCCAACCTGTCAGAAAGGACTAGTCCTTGCCCTGAGGAGCTTACAATCTAGGCACTGACACAAGGGAAGCAGAGTTGAGGGGAAAGGGCTGGAGGCAGGAGTAAACTGGAGAAACAGATGCAATCGTTCCAGTTACACCTACTTGAAAACTATTCACTGGAACTAAGCTTAAGTATCTTTAGACGAGATATTTCCCAAGAAGAGTTATACGAAAGGGTCAGGGGGTTCATCTCCACCCCTACCCCGCCCCAGCCCACTTGCCCAAAGCACCAACAGAGTTTTCCAGCAGCTTCTGAGTTCTGACTCAGAACAGACAGGAATGCTGATCTAAACAAGGGACAGACTGAGCGGAGAAGTCAGGCGAGAGGAAGCCGAAAGTCCCCCCCCCAAAAAAATGCCCCCCCAATGCTCCCTGGGTAGCAGATGCAACCTGATGTTGCTTGTCCAGAAAGCTCTGTGATCAACCCTCAAGCGATGCATTTTTAAAGAAGCCAAATTTTAGAAAGGTATTGGAAGCCTCAAGCGATCTCTCCTCCGAAAGGAAGCTGGAATGTGGTCAGTTCTGCCCCGCTCCCCCGGACTAGGCGTTGCTCGGAGAAAGACGGGATGAAAAGTCTTGTCACCTACCTATATTTCATGCCGGTCTTTTGGGCTGTGCATTCCTCCAGGGACAGCCCGTGCATCCGGAGGAACTCTTCCCGGATCCTGGCCTGGGCAGCCACCCGGACATCCCGGAGCCGCCGCAGCTCCACCACATCCGTTTGCTGGATCTGATGCAGCCCCCATTCGGAATGGCAGCGGCTGGCGACACTCCGGAGGCTCCCGCTGTATGTCATAGACAGCATGATGCTGCCTGACGGGGGAATCTGTGGATTTCCCAGAGGTTAGAGGAATCGGCCTCCGGGATACGCTTGCTTCCAATCAAAAGGGCAAACCGGGAGGGTACGACTGGCCCCTGCCAACAACATCACGCACCCAGACTGTTTCTCTCCTGTACAGAGGTCGAATTCAACGTGGGGGAGGGGGAGAGAACATCGCTAAGGTATCGCCTATGACTGGATCAACTTCTGCTGGCAACAGAATATGCAAGCTTGAGAGTCACACAGGGTTCATGATCATGGAAAACACGGTCACTCTGGCTCTGCAGGGTTGCTAATATGAAGTTACGGGAAGCCTTCCGGTGGCTTGCCCAATCCAGACAAATCTCTTCAAAAAGGTGCGGCCCCTGTAAAGTATCCTTGTATCACACGGAGAGGCCCAATAACCAACCATGGTTTAAAATCAATTCAGTACCCAAAGGGGCCACTGCAGAAAAGGGGTGAGATCTACCAGTACTTCTTTTCCTCCACCAGGCAACAAGACTTCACAGCCCCACCCTGTGATCTGTTTCTTAATCACTCTAAAGCGTGCCCGTTGGAGTGGTGGAGAGACAGATAATTGCTATGGGGATTGCCAACTGACCAGGAAAAACTCCACGGAGCGCTGTTCCTGTGCCTGGCAATGCAACTTGGTACATAGGACTCAGCAGAAGCTTTTCACTGCACAGAGGCAAAACATTGTCTGCTAACATCTGCAGATCATGCAACTGTGAAAGGCACAGGAGCACAGCGCAGGAAAGATGTTGGCGACTGTTATTGCCAATGATGGATCCAGGGGCAGAGACAGGTCTTTCTGAAACTTTGCCTTGCCCTTCTCAGCCTCCCAAGATATGTACACATAGCTAGCAATATGCTGCAATGGACAGAATCCCATCATTTCGAATTCCAAACGGCTCAACAGTTGCACTGTTTAAATACGCCCAATTATAAGTGAGCATTTTATTGAGAATTTTAAATTGGTTTGCATCTTGCATAATACATATTTAACTACTTCCACTTGGGGAGAAAATGCATAGATGATTATTGCCATTACTGTATTACATTTTTGTGTGTGCAATTGTGCATAATTTCCTATTATTACTGAAATTCCAATCTACAATTGGAGCCCCCAATTCGGGAGCTCTTGAGCAGGACAAAACAACATTTTGCCAAAACCCAGCTTGTAATACTCTTGATTCAAACAACCTCCAGAGGACCACAATCAGGGCAAAGGAGATCAGCTTCGAATGTGCTCGAGCATATTGCAAGCCGAGTCAATTCACATACCGAGTCTGCTATTTTCAGACTTCGACTCCTTCACTAGGCACAATTGTGCCCAGGAAAAAAAGCAAAAATTAGGGGAGATTTTGGGACTTTGTAGCGTGCATATTCTGTTACCATGAGAAGCTGCGCGGATACGACGGGATTTCCGCTAGCCTGCTCGGTTGGCACCGCAACAACGCATCGTTCCAAGCTGGACAACGACCAACAGAGAAATGTCAAAGCTTACGCCTTATGACCAACTCAAGGCTCCCGCTTTGCTCAACAATATACCAGATGTCAAAGAATCACTTGCAGCAAATAAAAGCAAACTCAGTTTTTTAAAGCACAAGAAAGAGGATACCGAGGGGGGATGACGAGAAGAGAAATAAAAGAATAAAAGGATAGAAGAATAAAGAAAACCACACACACATACAGAGCAAGACAGATTGATCATAGTGGGTTGACATGGCTGAGCTGTCTACCATAAGGAAAATGCAGGGCAACGCGATAAAATCTTCACGGATCCTGGTTTGTGCAAGTCATAAGAAGTCGGGATGGGCAATAATTCGGATGGCTTCACAGGGGATGAGAGGTCTATCTGTGGCTACTGGGCATGAGATAGAGCCCCCCCCCCCCATTCAGCAGCAGTGTAGTGGTTTGGGAGTCGGACTCAGACCGGGACGATCCAGGTTCAAATCCCCGCTCAGCCACGAAGCTTCCTGGGCATGAGATAGAGCCCCCCCCCCCTATTCAGCAGCAATGTAGTGGTTTGGGAGTCGGACTCAGACCTGGAAGATCCAGGTTCAAATCCCCGCTCAGCCACGAAGCTTCCTGGGTGACCTTGGGCCAGTCACCATCTCTCAGCCTCACCTACCTCACAGGGTTGTTGTGAGGACAAAAAGGAGGGGAGGAAATATGTACACCACTCTGAGCTCCTTGGAGGAAGGGCGGTATAAAAATATGAAAAATAAATAAAAATAAATAAATAAATATACAACCGGAGCAGGATTTGCATCGACTCCCTCTGCACAGAAATGTTTTCGTCCCTTTACAGTCCAGTTCTATGATGTCTGCTCAGAAATAAGTCACCAAGTTCAATGGGACGCTCCCAGGTAAACATTTATATAGGACTGCAGTCTTAGCCTCCAATATTTCAGCTTCAGCTCATGCCACTTAATAATAATAATAATAATAATAATAATAATAAAAAGCAACTTTGCAGGTTGTTTTGTTATCTTGTTGCTATCCTGGTGTATGGAGCACTTTGTATGTGCTCAGAAACCTCTTTACATCATGCAAATCATTAAGCAAATTGCCAGCAGATCAGAAATAAAAAAAAAATCAATCTATAGGGACAACTCTATTGCAGATTAGGAAAGGCTATTACTGCAGGTAGAAAAGAGGTCTTAGAAATGCGGAACGGGTGAGTGGGGGAGGCCTAGACAGGGAGCATCCTTGGGGGAGGGAACAGAGGTGACACAGGGAGCTAAGAGAGCAGTGCAATGTGTTGTCGGAGGTTTTGATAGGCCTGCCGGAAATTGTCCAAGGCTAAGAGAGAGAGGGCAGCCGGCCAGCGCGCCCCTTCTTTCCCTCCCAAGGAAACATTTTTGTCCTCACTATTTGGCAGGCTTCGCTTCCCAGAAAGAGAAAAGGCTGCCTTCTCTTTTTTGCAGAAGCGCTTGCCGCATTCCCGCTTTGGAGCCAATATTTGGAGATGTAGCCACCGCCGCCGCCTCCCATGTGGCTCAGATCTGCGGCCATGGACATCCCGGCCAGTGCAGGTTGTGTGAAAAATCCTTCCAGGATGCGTGGCTGGAACTCCCTGCTGGTTATTCCTGGACTGCCCACGGAGACGGCCGTGGGGAAGATAACGGTACGCCACACGGCTCTCTGCGTGACTGAATGCTTTTTGGATGTTTCGAAACAAGGAAGGAGACGAAGAGGACTGGAGCGGACGCAGTGTTTTCCCCACATATGAAGACCGTCCCCGTGGCGGCAAAACCGTGCACGCCGTCACACGCGAGATGCAATGCGCGTGTTCAATTTTACTGCAGGAAAATGAGCTGGGAAGTCGGTACACATGCCCCAAGGCAAGCTCTGGACAAAACCCTCCAACTGCATGAAGAAATAGGACTACAGAGGGGCCGATTCGAAGGGCTGACATCTTTGACACCAGCAGATCCCAGACGTCAGGTGCATTGCATTCAATGGGACTTACTCCCAGGAAAGCACGTCTAGGTTTGCAGCCTTATTCGTTGGAACGCATACATTGGACCCCTGTATCAGCTTGGCAAAGTGCTTTCAAATGTTTAAAGGGGTCCACCCCCCCACCCCCTGCCACCAGTGTCCCATCCAGTTCCTATGCTCCTAGGTCACGATGCCCGAATCCTGCCCCAGGTGTCTGTATGCCAGTTCTCTGGCATGGGGTTTAGAAGAGGCGCCGCTTGGCATCTCTGGCATCGCATCCCGTGCCCATCGCCGAGATGCAAATCTCAGCGCTGAATCAATAGCCATTAGGCTGCAAGAGGAATGGAGAATCCCCCGAAGGTTTGGTTTCAATAAATTGCCCTGAAATCCGTGCATTTAGGCTCATAAAGGCAGCTTTTACAGGGGTCATTGATATCGGCAGTGGAGCACATTCCCTCCCATTATCTGCCTCTTGGGGCCAGGAACCGAGTGGCGGTGAAACCACTCAGTCCTGAGCTCTGTAATACAATCCTGGGGGGAACGGGGACCTACTCCTCCATCCTCAATGAGGCGTGCCAGAAATACATGGGGCCATTCATGGCTTCCACTTTGGGCCCATGATCCAAACAGCCCCATGTGCAGCTGGGCCGCTGTTTTCCCTATGTCTGAAAAACACACTGCCCCCCTCCCCCCATTAAAAACGGAGATAAACGTTCACGCCGATGCCTCCCAAAGGTTCACATTTTGGAGCATGAAAGATTCAGGGCGGCCCACCTTCTGCATGAGTCAATGTCCTGGGGTGTGTCCCCTGATTGGAAAGAGGCGCTGCCAAGAAATGATTTGCGCAGAGAGGCAACAGGCAGCCTCCTCAGAGCTCACGCATCTCTACTAACTGCCTTTGGCAGCCGTGGCTAAACCATCAAAGAATACTCAGTGTGATGCAGCGGCAGAATCACTTGCCTGCATCGGATACACAGTTTGGAAGCACGGCAAAAGTACCCACTCCCAGCGGGCAAGGAGGCAAGAGCAGAGCAACAAATCATCCAGAGACATGGCGGGAAGCCTCCTTTGCAGAGGGTACCTCAGGTTCAGTTTAATGGCGCATATTGCAATCTTATATGCACACATCGGGGAGTACGTTTCATTGGACTTAATGAGACTTACTTCTGAGTAGACACACGCACACGATTGTGCTGTTCATTTCTCATGGCAGACCAGTGTGCCTCAACCAACAATGTGGGCATTTACGCTCCTCTAGGGTATTTTACAGTGCAAGCCTATGTACACTTAACCTGGGAGTAAGCTCCATTGAACAAAGTGGGACTTACTTCTGAGTAAACCTGCATAGGATTGAAATGCAAGTTGACTACGGACGCAATCCAAGCCTACTTACGCCACCGTTGTAACCAGTGGCACAGCGAAAACAGGAGGCCCCAGAACGGAAAGGGGATTCAAATCCCCTCCAAAAGGGGAATTCAAAGGGGATTTGAATCCCCTTTCCATTCTGGGGCCTCCCGTTTTCGCTGCGCCGCTGGTTACAACGGTGGCGTAAGTAGGATTGGATTGCGCCCTACATGACTGTCTCTGTGTGGGCTTGTAAGGGCTGGTTCTTCATATGTGTGTTTTCATTGCTCACTGACTGCAGCACCATGCAGTGGCCCTTGGTTGTACAGTACTGATGACCCTTACTGGGGATGGAGAGTCAGCTCAGTGGGAGCATGCAAAATGACCCACATTCAGTGCCTGACATCCCCAGGTAGGATGAGAAAATTCCTTTGCGCTGGAGAGCCACTGCCAGCCAGTGCCATTCTGAAGAGCTGCTGCCGGCCAGTGTTTGACAACACTGAACCCAATGGATCAAGGGCCAGGCTCGGGCAGCTTCCTACACTTCTACATGCCTTGACAGCTTGAACACTGCAGCGAGAAACTTCGCCCCACCTGGTGTCGACTCAAAGTGCAGCACTTTTCAGCGGCCTGCTTGTGAAATGAGTGCTTTGAATTCTCGGAAACGGGCTTCGTTACAGGAATGCATAGCGCTTATGCGGCTTCAGAGCTGCCAAGAGATTAGCAAAAGATATTTTACAGAGAGAATAGCTGACATTCTCGGTGGACAAGCTGGCCGGTTGCTTATTTACAGGGGAGAAAATGATTTGGAGAACTGGGAACGGGATGTGTTCAGTCTATGGAGTTTCAAACAGGATAACCCAGAATGATGCAAAGGAACATAGAAAACTGCTTCCTGCTGAGTCAGAACCTTTGGTCAACTGTTAGCATTGTCAGCACTGACTGGCAGCACCTCTCCAGAGTTTCAGGGAGGGATTCTTCGTCGCTTTACCAGGAAGTGCAGCCAGAGATTGAACCTGGGACCTTTTGCATGCAAACAGGGGCTTGACCACTGAGCTACGAGGCCCTTCGTAACGTCACAGGGGCTTGGGGCTGTGGGGATTTTCCGTCCCTAGGAAAAGCAACAGCTGTAGCTCTAGATCGGTCAGGTTAAAGAGCTGCAACTTCCAAGCAGCAAAATTAGCCTGGAGGGGAAACGCAGAAGGGAGTGCATTAAAAGGGGACCTTAAAGACCAAACAATTTTATTTCGGCATAAACGACCACGGATGGCAGTCCAAATCATCAGATGTATGAAGCGAAAGGAGGCAGGTTTTATCGGCTCTAGAGTCTAGAGTCAAACTAGAGGCCATAATGAGACTCGACATTGCCTTGGCAGGGCTCAATCGAGACAATGGCATTTTGGTTTTCTTTTGAAAATCACATTACAGACAGAGGCATTGTTAGGGGGGCCGGGGGGGGGCATGGATTTAATCCACTGGATTAAAACATATGTTTAATGATCATGGTGAGTAAATATATATTTACGAATTTAAATGCTTCTTAGATATTGCGGGTCTCAAACATCTCTCGTATGGATCTCAAACATCTGAAGATTATCGTATGTAGCTCTTACATTAAGCAAGTTTGGCCACCCCTGCTATATAACCTACCCAAACCAGGCATTTCCTACAGATTTAAACAGATAATGGAAGAAAGGTGTGTGTGTGTGTGTGTGTGTGTGTGTGTGTGTGTGTGTGTGTGTGTGTGTGTGTGTGTGTACACACTTTTATAACAGGTATTACAATTTGTTTTTAAAAAAAGAAACGAAATGAACCGAACAAAAAAAAGTTCCTTCTCCCAATTTTGGAAAAGTAAAGATGATGAATATCTTGGAAAGCAATATGAACAGGTGTACGAGCATGGAAAATTACTCTACCCTGAGTTCCTAATAACTCAGTACAGGTATTGTCTGACTCTGACTGGCAGCGTCTCTCCAGGGTTTCAGGCAGAGAAGGGAATCCCAGTCCTACTTGGGATGCTGCCAGGGAATGAACCTTTGGAGTGTGAAGCAGGTGACCAGTCACGGAGAGAGAGACTCGTGGCTCAAGAATGGCTAACCGAGAAATGTCTGGCAGTCCCTCTGACACTCCAGGGGTAGCCAAACTTGCTTAATGTAAGAGCCACATACGATAAACTTCAGATGTTTGAGAGCTGCAAGAGAAATGTTTGAGAGCTGCAATATTTAAGAAGCATTTAAATTCTTAAATATATTTACTCGCCATGAACATTAAATGTATGTTTTAATCCAGTGGACTCTCAGTTTATACCTGGTAAATAATTATGAAGCTTAAAAATTCTTATTTACCTTTATATTAATTGTGATGCAAAAAGGAGCTCAGCTAACATATTTCCAAGAGCCGCACATTATACGTCAAAGAGCCGCATGTGGCTCAGGAGCCACAGTTTGGCCACCCCTGCAATAGACTAACAAAAAATTCTACCCTGCCTTTCCTTTCATGGGGCAATTTACGACATCAATGAAAACACTGTTAACACAACAACCTGCAAGAACACGGCAGCGTCCTTTACAACGTCATTATAACCAGAAATGCACAAATCAAGTGAAGTCGGGGAAAAGTCTGTGGAAAGAGGCAGGCCTTCAACCTCCGGAGGAGGCCCATCAAGGAGGGAGACAGCTGCCTGGCACAAGACAGGGAATTATGCTTTTGGGGGGCTGCCACCGAGAAGGCTCCCTTGTGCATCCCGGCCAACTCAGTCTCAGAGGGCAGTGAGATGCACAAGGGAGGTTGCCTCCCTGATCTTAACAAATGATTCATTCAGAGCAAGGCAAGTTCTGCAGGCGTCTGGGCCCCGTCTTGCACCAAAGTCGTTCAATAACCAAGTATTGCACCAAATCGTGCAATAACCGGCATCTTGAACTGTGCCTGGTCATGCAAATACTGTATTGGTCTGAGTATATGACTCACTTTTTTCTCCTAATTTACGTTTTTAAACTAGGGGTGCGTCTTATAATCAGGCATAAATTTAATGCCAGTGATTTAATTACATTTTTTTAATAGCACCAAACTTTAAGGGTGCGTCTTATAATCAGGTGCGTCTTATACTCGGGACAATACGGTATTTGTCCAACGAAAAGACCTGACTAAAAACATGACGACTGTTTGCATTTATGGTACAGGTCCACCTGCAGAACCATCGGCTTTAAAATGCGACTTAGGAGGATTTGAATGAACTCAACACAACACCCCCCACCCACCCCCCAGCACCTTCCTGGGTTCACCTCCTGATTTTTCGGTTTGGGCCTGGGGATTCCGCTCTGTTGGGGTGCCAAGTAGGACTCCTCGAAAGGAATCCTCTGATTACAACAACACTTAAGACTAAATCTAGGACTGGCCAAAAGTCTATAGACAACAGGGGCCAACAGCTTCCTGGGACAGCAGACTCTCAAAGGCTCCAGGCTAAATCAGGACGATTTTGGGATGAAATACAACCCATTTGCCTGGCATCTCAGACCCTTTGGAGGACAGATTGTGAGCGGGTGGGTGGCAGAAGTGGCGTCCCCAGGTTCTCTTGTCACAGTCCCTTCTCCCCCAAAGCGCACAGAGTGGGTTCTTCCTTGGTGTAACGTTTTTGGAAAGTGACGTTTCGTTATCCAGATGGAAGCCTACTACGGTATATCCCACCTAACTTGGAAAGCTGAAATAAAGAAGAAACCAGGAGGGAAAAAAAAAAGTAAAACAGAACTCAGGGGTTTTTGGGTGGTGGTGTTGGAGTCCTTTCATTTTCATCATAACATCGTAACACTCTCTGCGACCGCTGCAGGGAGATGGAGCCAACTGCGACCTGTCAGATCCTGCCCAGAGGGAAACCGCTCAATCCTGTTTAACTGTTTGAAGTGACACTGGGGGACACATAGAGGCAGTGGCTCTTTTTCCAGAAGCCAGGACTAGAGAGTCCTCCCGAGGGGACACATCCACGACCCCCCCCCACCGTGCACAGACCACCCAAGTCCATTCGCAGGTCCCGCGGAAGGTACGTGCAACACAGAACGGTGGAAAAGCAAAGCAATTTTCCGCTCATCCAACATCTGCAAGTTTAGAGTCCGACGCTCTGGTCGGAGACTCATTTTCTAACAAGGGAGTCTATTGTCAGTCGGACACAAGTAGAAGAAAAGCCCGTAAAGTGGGCTTTGTCCACAGCAGCTGAGAGGCAGGGAGAGGTCTCTTTAACCCTCTCTTCCCCAGCAAGAACAGCAGCGAGATGAGTCTGATTGAGTCCCCAGGTCACACAAGGAGCAAAAAGGCTCTTTATCGTTCTCTTCTGCAGTGGTGTGTTCACGATGGGCTTTTGAAATGGAAAACGGAGTGGAAGCATCGCTCGGTGGTGGTTTTGCATGCAGAAAGTCCCAGAGAGGGGACAGATCCTTTTCTGTCTGAAACCCTGGACTGCCAGTCAGTGTAAGTGAATGCTGAGCTAGATGGACCGAGAACAGATTTACTAGAAGGCCTCTTCCGTCTGGGTTGCACTGGTGTGGTGGGAATGGGGGCAGCGACTCCAGATTTCACATACACAAAGTAGTTAGTTTGGATAAATTGGCTGGGTTGCGATTTCCTGCTCATCTGCAGCTTGCATCTTCCCTCAAATTCTCCCAAAAGCAGGCACGCAAAGGATTTTTGGGAGCAGGGGTGAATCCACCTTCTCCCACAGATTGGCTACCCTGCTTGCTCATGTCTCGAAAAGAGGAGAAATCCCTTTTTACTGATCTGTGTCCTTCACTCAAGGAAGAGTATATTATCCTCGGAACAAATCGGTAGGTTAGGCGAGGTTAGACAGCGACTTGCCCAAGGCCACCCAACAAGATTACAAACCCCACCCTCTCCGGGTAGGGATTTGAACTCGGCTCTTCTCAGCCCCAACACTTTAGCCATAAGGCATGATTGCACACTGGTTCTCAAAGAGGGAACTCGCTAACATTTGCTGATCGTGGGTATGTGGTCAAATGATGCGAGTTTGGATACAGATGAAGCCTTAAGGCATGACAAGACGTGTGGCTCAAGGTAGGAGGGGCAGCTGTGTGTGTGAGTGTGTGTGTCTGTGTGTGTGGTGCAAGCAAAATGAATTGTTTTTTGGGGGGGAAATGGCATAGCTACGCAAAAGCACACAGACGGGAAAAAGAAAATAGATAAAAAGAACACAATTTTCACACAGATGCAAACACACCGACTCATTCCAAAACCTGCCTCCCCCGAAAAGAGAGTAAGAATCGAACCTCCACATTTAATTAAACAATTTACTCTCGCCTATTTCAAGAAGGTAAGAAACCTCTGGCAATTGCCCTCTCCTTTTTGGAAAATTTTGGACAACTTGGGACAGACCTGGAAGGCTGAGATCCTCAACAGGCTTACAAGGAAGCAAGTCCCACTGAACGCAAAGTGACTTCCGAGCCGTCACGTGTTCAAAGGTGAGGAAGACAATTTTTCTATGGCGCCTCAGGGCACTGTGTTCCTTGCACTCCACTCTGCCCCCCAATACGCACTATAATTCCCACCACACTGCTGAAACGGCTCGCTCGGCAAGCACTTTCAAGCCCCCCGTCCTAAAGTAGGTTACAAAACTCCACTCCTGGCTCCATCCAAAAGTTCTCGCTTCCTTCTCCAAAAAAAAATGTAACATCCACAAAACCGCCCACTGCGAACTCAGCGCAAGCAAGTAAAGGTTCTAGAACGATTGCGAATAACCGAGACACTAGACTCCATCGGGGTTGAGGCTGGAGTCTCCAAAGACCTAACTGACACCTCTGGTGCGCCAATAAACCTTCGATCGGACACAGCCGGGGGACCCCTGCACTATTCCTCCCTGAAACACCGCAACCTTCCGAGCCCGCTAAGACGCCCCGTCTCTCGCTGCCATCTCAAGGGCTCCGCCATCAACACCAACTCACCCGGTTTCTGGGAATCTTGCTCATTAAAAGGAAGAGGTCTAGCTTATTAGGCTTTCCACCGAAGGCTCTTAACGAGTGCCCAGGCGGGGCTTTCATTAGGGGGAGTGTCGATGCCAACCCTCCAGAGCAATCACGGACTGAGCCGAGTCCCTCCAGGGTCCAAGATTTGTTGCAACGGATCCATTAGGCCTATTAAAGATCTGATCTGCCCTCCCCGCCTACTGCTCCTGAGCTAAATTATTCAGGCCGTTCTCCTGCGCTAAAAGCATCGGGAGATGCAACCGATTGATGAGGACTGGCACCAATCACTCACCGTTCAGACATGCAGACTTGTCAGGTGCAGGGAAGAGGTGCCTCTCCAGGCTGTGTGGGCTGTCAGGACCGCGACAGAGCCAGAGAGGCAGGTTGATCTATAGCGCTCTGGCAAGCGCAGAGGTCGTCTTCTTCGGCTCGCTGGAGCGAACCAGGAATAGCTTCTCTAAGATGGAAATCTGTGGTTCCCCTCTATGTTTTTTGTACACCTTTCACCCGTTTGGATCTCTTTATCACCTCTGAGGCTTCTGGGGCTCCTCACTATCTCAAAGGAGCTACCGAGTCGATGCAGCATCAATTGTTCCTCTTGTCTACTGTCGGAGCGACTTCCTCTTCCCCACCTGAATGCTACGCAAAGGACTTGGTCCCAAAGCCCTGAAGTCCACCTGGTCCCCCAAAGCAGGAATTCACATGACCCGGATGACTCCAAGTACCCAATCCCACAGGTCAATCCTGTTGAGCGGAACGCTTACCAGAGGGCATACGGTGGGTTTGTTAGGGAGTCACTTGCCGCTATATGCCCACATTCATTTGTTAAGGATCAGGGCGCTGTGCTCAGCACACCAGACTTTCCCGCTGGGTTGCTAGGCATGCAAATAGGTCTGAGAGGAGAGCCCGGGTTGGTGGAGTGCCTCCAGGCAATACTGGGCTACATAGGCCAAGGGTCCGATCACATATAAGACAACTATGTTCCAGCTGATGACACTATCAGACCCTAGACGGCACTGAAGGGCTCTGAATCTATGTGATAAGGCCTTGTGCAACTGGGGAACACCCCAGGGCAGTGGATATTCTTGCTGTGGTCGCCTCAAGGCCTCCAGAGTCTCAAAAGTATGGGGTGTTTTATCACACACACCCCTCCATTCTGAAAGCTGTGAAAGACATTTAACAGTCTATCAATGCCCATGACAGGCAAGAGGTGCTTGGCACGCGAGAGCCATCTTGGACTCCATTCTGGAGCCCTCGCCCGATCGCAGGATCCATTCGGGACCCTGTCAGACCAACTTTCGAGTTTGGACGGGCCAGGGGATCCATTTACATTGGCAGGATCTTCCTGGAGGGAAGCCAGAGTCTGCGTCCCGCTGAGGGATGGAGCTGTAGCAAAACGGCGAGACAGCCCATTTTGCAGGCAGCATGTTGCGGAAGCAATCCTTACGGAAGCAAAGTGGGCATGAATATGCACCAACTCAGCCTCCACAGAGCTGGTGCACTGCAGTGGCTGGCTGGGAACTCAGCACGGCTCAGGAAGTCCCTGGACCAGAGCTCAGGAATGGGTGGGGGCAGAGCTCAGCAGAGGAATCCGAGCTCTGCCTGAATTCGGCATAAACGCTGCGAATCCTGAGTTTGAAGGAGGAAGGCGCTGGCCATCGAAGGGGGATTTCTCTGCTTCATCAGGCAACGGCTTCCAGGGCTTTCCCCCCTTTTAAACAAGCAGCTTCCAATTATTATCGAGGGCCGTGGGCAGCCATAAAATCAGTAGAGAGAGAGAGACGGCCCGGGAGAAGTCTTTTGTATGTGGAGAAGATCATTGCTTGGAGGAAAAATTGCTCCGCTGGGCGTGCAAAATACACACACCCCCGCGAGTGCCGAGTGCATTCAGCGCCCCCCAGCCGCGAGCGCCGGGTGCTTTCAGCACCCCCCCCAGCATCAGCTGCTGGCGCGCCTCCCCCCGCCCCCCAGCCACTTTGCACTGACTGCGGAGTTTTCCAAGGTGAAGCGGCTCCTTCATCCGAGCTGGCAAAACAATCAACAACAACAAAAAAACCAGGGAGAGGTAATTTTGCCTTTCATCCTTCTCTTAATGCACATTCCCAGATTAACCGGGGCCTGGACCACCTCCCAGCTCCACTCTGGGGAGCAAGCTAATTGGTCTGGATTTTGCCAACACATCATTGCAGACTTACGAGCGCCCGCCTAGCCAGAGGAGGCAACGTGGACGTTGCCAGGGCAGCCTCTGCCAGCCTGCACTTGAAAGGGTGCGTCGCGCAATGATTGCCAGCCCCCACCAAACGAGGATAAAGCATTAGATGTCCGTTCCCGATGCCCATATTCAGTCTGAAGCCTTTGCCTCCAAGCCAGCCTCTTCCGGATTATTTGCTGGAATATTTCCACTGAATAATAATCACATCTGTACGGCTCTTTTGAGTGTGCCAAGTCCTTCACCTGTATCACCTTGCCATCGTCCTTACAAGAACCCTGTAAGGCGAGTAATTCTCCCCATACTTCAGATGGGGAAGACCGAGGCTGAGAGGGAGGGGTTTGCCCAAGGCCACCTGGTGAGTTCATAGCAGAGGCAAACTCCAAACCAGGGAAGTCTTGATTTGCAGCTTTGTCTCTTACTGAGCAAGCCTATGCATGTCTACTCGGAGGCAAGCTCCACTGAGTTCAATGGCACTTACTCCCTAGTCAGCGTACCTAGGAGTGCAGCCTAACTGGCCCACAATATTCAGAATGATCTTGAACATTATACTAGCATTGCAGATGCTCATTTGTCTGTTTTTTATGTTTTATTTAAAAATATTATTGTTGTGTTGATTATTTTTTGTTATGCATCAATTCAGAACCGTCGATTCTCCTCTTGAAGTTCCTTATGCCTGCAATCTTCGCAAGTCACATTTTGGTGCTTCTTCAAATTACTTAAAAATCCACCACTCCCATAAAGCCCTTGGCTGAATCCCTTAATCCTCCATCAGGACTAAGGGAGTCACCCCCATCTGCTTCAAAACCTAAGTACATTCAAATCAATCTTCAGCATTAAGTGCGTGTTCGCCTCGCCTCTTCCTTCTCTTCCCATCGTTCTGCCGCAATGTATGCCGTACACTCCTTGAAGCAGGGACTTACTCCCCTCACTTTGCTTACGTTACTCTACAAAGCATTACGCGCATTGACAGACTACAAATCCTAAATGTGCCCCCCCCACCTTTTACACCTACATATGCAATGTGTCATAGACAAAGTTACAGCAGAATTTCATTACCCTTGCATATTCGGTTGACTTTCAAAAGGTTGCAGCGTGCATCCTTCTTAGAGTCTCCCAAGACAAATCACCTTTTCCTGGCTACTTGAGAGTAGACCGAGCATCCTTCCCATATGTTTACAGGCAGACACCTCAGTTGCCGTCACAGCAGTAGCCTGTGTTGCCTTGCCACACAAGCTCGTTTCCATACAAGTTGCACATGTGTGCCCATTCTAAATAAGGTGCACCGTATTGTATACCGTATTGTATACCGTATTATATAGACATGAAACTGCTTCAGGTTTGACTCTGCTATACCTGAAAGGAGTTGTCCTGAGGACCGGTCAACAATTTGCAACACTGAGGTTTTGACGCCATCTTCCAGAAGATGGCCTGGTTCCCTGGGGCAACTGAGTAGTCACTCAACTGGATAATGGAATTGGTTGAAAGCAGAACCGCATTTCGGAAAGAAGGGCCCTTTGAGCTGCCCGCCGTATCTGGACTGTGGAACTCCTTGCCTCAGTACAGTTGCCTGGCCCTCCTTTTTGTGATATTTTGACATTTGATGAAGCCACCTTCCATTGCCGTGTTTATGGGTCCCTTTCCTGCAACAGTCTTACACCTCTCTCTGGTCTGTTTGCTTTGTTGTCGCATTACTGTGTTCTGCTGCTTATTTTACTGACCTGTTTTGTCTGGCTCTTAGCTAGCTAGTCTATCTCCATTTTAAGGATTTGATAGACAACTTTTGAAGACCAGACCAGGGACGGGAAAACCAACCAGGTATAGGAGAGAAAAATGAGATACTCCCCACTCCTTGAGCGATCCGAAAAAGGGTTTGGAAGCACACACATTGCCTCTGGTCACGTCAAAAACGAAGCAGAAAGGGTGAACCCCAACAAGGCTGCAACTCTGCTTTCCAGGCAGCTGCACCACGAGAGACATTCAAGCGGTCAATGCTTCCAGGAATGGAGATGCAGGGCTGGGGAAAGACACACCTGTTGGATTTCTACCTGCCTGCAGGTTGTAAAGGCCCAGGGGCCCTGCCAGGAAAGGGGGGGAAGGCAGGGGAAGCAGCAATAGGTGGAACGTCACCTGCCCGTAGCCCATCCCCATTTGCGACTCAGGAGCCAGGTGCACGGATAAGAGAGAGAGAAAAAGGGCACCACCATTACCTGTAAAACTGGAGTTGTCTTTTAGGACTCCCGTACCGAGCACTTCCGAAAGCAAAAGGGAAAGAAAGGAGAAAATGTTCCAAAGGTCACGGTAAAAACAAGGCATCCCCCCTCCCCATCTCTCCACCCTGAGCTATTTCAGCAAAAAGTCTACATTCAATATCTTCCTCTCTGCGGAAGGCCAGCTAGCTTGTTCAAAATTGCCCAACATCGCCATCATGTGGGAGAAAAGAGGTTTTGCATTTCAGGGGGAATCTGGGTTAGCGGCAGCTGAGCCAGGGGGCCTTTGTCGCGGCAAAGATGGGGAGGAGGGATCAGGTGGGAACGAGGAGTTGGCACGTACTGAACAGCAGCTACAGCGAGGGGCTTTCAGACAACTTGCGTTCCCGATGCAGGAGCATTAAAAAAACAAACCAGTTTCTCCTGTGTCAATTAATGCTCAATTAAGTGTTGGGTACGAACCGCTCGGCAGCAGAACAGTCTGCCTTGGAAGGCGGTAGACTCTCCATCTTTGGAGGTCTTTATGCAGAGGCTGGATTGCTACTATTGGGGATGTTGTGGACGGCCTGCATTGCACCTTTCCGTTGTAAAGGAGGCTGCACTGCAAGGAGGGTGGACTCCATGATCTCGAAGGCCCCTTCCAACTCCGATTTCTACATTTCTGTGAACAAACCCTTGTGCACACGGATGTGCGCAATTGTCACTCTTGCACAAGGGCTTCTAACACTCCTGCATGTAGAGGGTTTGGCAACTTGGTTGTAAAGTGAATTGTGTGTGCGTTTGAGGGGGATGGGGGGGTTGGGCCTCTCGTGGGAAGGACACTCTCAATGGCAGGGGTGCTGGGGAAGAGGAGACCCTCAAAGGAGGAAGGATGCCACAAAATCTGGCATGGTGAAAGAGACACCTTGCCTCCCCCCCCCCCCCACTCTGATCGGCATTATTCAGAAATCCCGACCCACGTTTCAGAAATTAAGCAGCACCCCGACAACCTAAACTTGCCAGGAGCTGGACTTCTCCCAACAATGGACCAGCAAAATTCCTACAACGCGGGAGGATTTGTGTATTGCAAGAGCTCCTGAGAGGGGCGGGGGGGGGGGGACATGTGCCTTTGCATGTGCTCTAGGCAGAGGGAGACACCTTGCCCCCCCCCCCTGTAGCGGCTATATCAGGGAAGGCCTGGCTACCCAGTATCCAAGCTGAAGGGCTGTCTTTGCTGTCACCCCCCCCCCAGGGGAACATCCCAGGGACTGAGCAACTGTATGTGGGGCAATAAAGAACGCACTCGAGCATGCCATTGGGGCATGGGCTAAGCCTTCTATCAACTATGCCAGGCATTTCCACATCTCATATCAGCTGCACAACCATTCCCCTGCAGACACTGAGAAAAAGTGTCGACTGGCAAGAGGTTTAGGGTGGGCATCATTGCCTTGCCATGCATCACTGAACTGCTGCCATTCTCTGCCAACATCCTTGGGTCACCCAGCCTCTTTCACTGGCCTCTCCATCACCGCTGCTCATGCGTTTTTCTTGCCTGCTTCTGCTGGTGGCTGAAGTTCCTATTCTGGCCACCAAGTTCCCTTTAAAAGTTGCCGGGGCATAGTGGGGAAAAAGAGAGACGCTCATGGCTGTCATACTGAAGCTATGAGGAGGGAGCTACCGTGAAGCACTGGACGCAACATGAGGAGGGACGGAGGTGCTACAGGAGTGGCTGCTGTGCAAGGCAGGCAACAACGTCCACAAGATTTGTTTGAAGGTATATACCAGCTAGCTGAAGGCTGGGCCATCCCGTTCAAAACGCACACAGAAGGCTGCTGGATTTGGAAAGCGCTGCACATGACAGGATGTGTGATCGACAGCTGGGGTCATCAGCCCTCCTCCAAAAACACACCCACCAATCACACTCCGCGCTTGGGGAATCCATATTCTGGGTGGTAGGAAGATGAATCCTGCAACCCGCTTGCTGAATTTCTCCAGTTCTGCGTGACTATTCTGCAACATTTCCTATTTTTGTGTAATGCAATCTGGTTTTGCTTGCCACAACAGGAGACTGAGCCCCACTGGGCAGCTCATTTCAGCCACTCCTCTGGGCTTCCGAGATGTTAGCAGGCGCTGCCCGTACAGGTTACTGATATCTTGACAGCCATAAGGACTAGACACATGGAGGGAGTTATTTAAATGAAAACCGAGGTTTTCAGGAGGCTGAATCCTGCACACAATATCACATTTGGCACATTCCCCACACTCCCACAGAATCTCAGCTTACACGCATAGCCGGAGGACGCTCTGAAAAGCTCACCTGTAGATCATGCCTGGGGAGCCCGTCTGCCTGTTCGAGAATCTAGCCGGAGAGTCCGTGGTGGATTCCGGATACATGGAGCCAATCTCCAGATTCCAGGTCAAACTTCAACGCCCACTGAAAGCAACAAGGAGAGAAGAATTAGACAGCATATACACTGGCCAATTGCACCTGCACAGCTGAAACAAACATTACGCGCCTCTCTTTGCCCACGCAAGAAGCCGCACCACAGCAGCGCACGCCCCAGACTCTTGTTGTGCCAAAATAGATGGAGTCATTAATGATTTTATTTTTTATTTTTAATTCTGGGCTATGTACAAAGTTCCCTGCATGAAGAAAACCAGCACCTCAGGGAAAAAAAGACTATGCTAAAGCTGCAATCTTATGCATATTTACAAGGGAAGAAATCCTATTGAAATCAATAGAACTCACGTCTGAAGGATCACACTGTAAATCTTTCTCCTTGATAAAGTGGGGCTACCATGCAGGGAAGGGTGTCACACATGCACATTGTGCGCGCACACACATACACATTTCCCAGATACAATAAACACACAATTATGACTCACACACACCACCTTCAGTCTGCAGTGGCCCAGTCCAGGACTTTACTGCTGCAAACTGGGTAGTGGGGAGATAGGGCCATTCCTGTTAACTGGGCAAATGCGGTAGAACAAATTCCACTCTTAAAGTGGAATCTCTCTCATATTTAGGTAGCGTAGTAGCAAGACCAGCCCAAGAACTTTTAGCAACTGAGGCTGTGTGCCAATTGCTGGTCCACTTACCAGATGATATGCCAGCCTCTGCTCAGCCTCACCCCATTGACATTGAACATGACATTGGAGAAGGAACATAGGAATGGAGCAGAAGAGGAAGAAGAGGAAGCAGAAGAGGGAGTGGCGGGCTCGAGTGTCAGAGATGCGTTAGCGTCCTCTCCATTTCCAATCAAGCAGTGGATGGGTGGAGGTGGGCACACCTTGGCTAATCTGCTGCCTGAGGCAACCATCTTAGCTGGTCTCATGGATGGGCCGGCCCTGTTGAGGTTGGAGGGGAACAACATCTGTCCCAATTCCTTCCAGCAGAGCATCCCTCCCAGTGTTTGTTTGCTGGTACCCAAGAGTCCCTGGCAAGTCCTTCGGCTACGCAGATCTCTTTTGAGAACTCTTTTGTTGAAAGATGGGATACAAATACCCTTGACAGCACCACCAAAGGTGCAGGCAGGCAGGCAGGCAGGCAGATGACTAGAGAGTGCGAGATGAACTACAATCCCAAACATGACAGTTCGCCTCACCCAAAGAACTCTTAACCACAAACAGAAATGGGCTAGATTTAGAAGGAAGTCTATACACCTGATGTAAAGTAAGTTCATTGAGAACTAGTAACATGGCAATTTATTTTAAGGCTGTAGAAGATAAAATGACGGGATTAAAAGCCATGATGACGAACAAATCCTTAAGTTAAAAACAAAAATAAAACTTCATTTGTAACATTAAAAACCGTGTGTAAAATCTTTTGGCAATTGAAACGTCGCAAAGATTTTACACACGGTTTTTAATGTTACAAATGAAGTTTTATTTTTGTTTTTAACTTAAGGATTTGTTCGTCATCATGGCTTTTAATCCCGTCATTTTATCTTCTACAATCATCGCTGGCCATGAAAACCTCAACTCGTACTTATTTTAAGGCTGTTTATCAATGCATTCTGAAGTATATTTTTGTAAGTACCCCCTTGCCAAGATTCTACAAATTCTCTCGTCTCCCGTCTTCATCAACAAGGACTGCATTTTAATCCCCCCCCCATTCTTGATCTTGCTGATTGAGCAATCTCCGACGGACGCAACTTTTAGCATTTCCCGTTTTTTCGATTATGCAACCTCTTTATAGAAACAAAACCCAGCACAGTGACTGAGGGAGGAGAAAACAACTGAAAGGCAAGAAACAGTCGGAAGATTGGGAGGGACGACGACAACGAGACAACATTAAGGTGTACCAGGCTTCCAGCTTCTTGCACAAACACCACCCAATCACAATAAAATTGCAGTCCCTCTGGAGACCCATCATCTTGGAAATGCCAGGTCGGAAAAGAAGCAATGCAGTGTGGGAAGAGCTACCACGGCAGAGGCGAGAGGGGGAGCAAATGGGAGAAAGGAAGAAGATGCGTCTTCAGGTCCGTGTTGGCCAGGAACGGATGTCTGTTCATGCCAATATGCGAGAAACAGGGGCAGAAAATGTGGGCAGATTCATCAGACACTGGGCACATGGTACCCACTTTAAAATCCTGAACCTGTGGCTTCCATGCACTGTCCTCACCACCATGCACAGGACAGAAGGTTGTGGCGGCTATCATCAAAGAGTGGGTGGACTGAAGTGGGCACCCCTTGCCCCTGCTGCCTGAGGCGGCTGCTTCAATTGGCTTCACTGCTTGACCGGCCCGGTCCCTTCTGCTCCATCCCCCTCTTCCTGGAAGAGAGTTTCTAGTTTCTAGGTAAAGGTAAAGGTATCCCTTGACAATTAAGTCCAGTCGTGTCCGACTCTAGGGAGCGGTGCTCATCTCCGGTTCAAAGCCGAAGAGCCAGCGCTGTCCGAAGACGTTTCCATGGTCATGTGGCCGGCATGGCTCAACACCGAGGCGCATGGAACGCTGTTACCGTCCCGCTGACGCGGTACCTATTAATCTACTTGCAATTTCTTGCTTTCGAACTGCTAGGTTGGCAGGAGCCGTCGCGCGGAATCGAACTGCCGACCTTTCGATCGACAGCTCATGGTTCAGTGGTTTAACCCACTGCGCCACCTGCTAGTTTCTAGACTTCCCCAATCTGCAGAGGACTTCCCTTGAAGGAACGGCAAGACGAACTGTGCTGTTGGCTAACCCTTTGAGTTACCATTTCCTGCCTCGGAAAGGCCTTTTGCAAACGGGACATGGTTAAGTGGTTGCATCTTCCTATTACCAGGAGCTCTGCTTACAACGACTGGAGTCAAAGCTTGTTGGAAGCTCTTTTTCCTCCGGTTTCCATCCCAAATACCTCAACACCAATATTCCCAATTTTAAAAGGAAAGAACAAAGCCACGTGTTGTCGAGAGGAACTGGACTCGTGAGCCAGGGAAGCTGGCCCAACAAATCCAGCCTCTGCCACAAAAACTCATCAGGTAGTCTCAGGTGAGCCCTTGCTTAGGTCTACCACACAGAGAGACCACCACCAGTCTACTTTACAAGGCTGTTGTCGAGGCTTGCAAAGCGAACACAGGCAAAACACTCTGAACACTTGAAATGTGCTATGTAGTTGTGCTCCTGTTATCAAACAACATTAATACACAAGGATGACCACGCTGGATCCCATCTAGCCCAACATCCTGTTCCCCAATGGCATGCACAGGCAGGAGATGAAGGCAAGACCCTTCTACCGCCATTTCTCCCCTGCAATGGGGGAGCAATGCTCCCAAAAAGAAGGTAGACTGCTTCGGACCCTGGAATTTCCACAGAGCCATCATGACAAATAGCCACGGGTAGACTAGTCCTGTTATCAAACAACATTAATACACAAGGATGACCACGCTGGATCCCATCTAGCCCAACATCCTGTTCCCCAATGGCATGCACAGGCAGGAGATGAAGGCAAGACCCTTCTACCGCCATTGCTCCCCTGCAATGGGGGAGCAATGCTCCCAAAAAGAAGGTAGACTGCTTCGGACCCTGGAATTTCCACAGAGCCATCATGACAAATAGCCACGGGTAGACTAGTCCTCCATGAATTTGACTAGTCCCCCTTTTAAAGCTATGCAAGCTTAACGGCCATCACTACATCGTGTGTCAATGTAATGATGCGCTGTGTGAAGAATTATCTCCGTTTGTCCATCCTAAATACCTCGACATTCAGTTTTACTGGACGCCCCCGATTCTAGCATTGTGAGAGAGGGAGAAAAACCTCTCACACTATCTATACTGTGCACCATTTTATAAGCCCCAATCATGTTCAACTCCACTCTAGCCTGCCACTCTACTACTCCAAACTTCCTCATTCTACTCTCCATTCCTCAGATTCTGCCTGTTGGAAAGGCAGAGAGTAGGACAGGGAGGGGGGACAAGTGGCGATGGTGACTGACTGGCAGGTGCCAGTGGCCCCCGCGTCAATCCGCCATATGACTGGCAGCCCGACTGCAAGGCACCGCATGCAAACACACACATAGGTTTACAGATATACCGTATTGGTCTGAGTATAAGACTCACTTTTTTCTCCTAAGTTAAGTTTTTAAACTAGGGGTGCGTCTTATAATCAGGCTGTTGAAGTTTAATGCCAGTGATGTAATTAAATTTTTTTAATAGCACCGAACTTTAAGGGTGCGTCTTATACTCGGGACAATATGGTATATGAAAGCGAAGAGATTATTCCCTCATGAGTGGAATACCTTCAACTCTGCCCTTCTGAAAAGTCTATTATTTTATTTCTCTCCCCCACACCTTTCCAGTTGAGCAACAAACATCCGCAAGGTACCTCCTGCCAGGAGAAGCAAATGGAAGATACATTCATGCGCGTACATGCACACCCACCCTAAAGCCACAAGAATTTGTCAAAACACCAGCAAGTCACTGAATTTGCATTTCAAGCCCTTGGCGGGCAACACATCCATCTGAAGGTGCGCACTAGATTCTGGGGGAGCCCGGGACAAAAGCCCTGCGACCCCCATTCTCCATGCTTTGGAAAGCACATGTTAGTGCTCAGAGGTGGTGCTACCTGGAAAACCGCCTTATGTGGTCTTGGGTCTGACACCACTGCACTACACAAAAAAATATACCCGTATTTCTTCGAGTCTAAGGCGCCATCGATTCTAAGGCGCATCTTAATTTCAGGAACACCAGCAGGAAAAAAACAACCATCGATTGCAAGATGCACCACCTTCCTTCAATTTGTCTGCTCAGCACCAACTCTCCCCAGCTTGCCTGCCACGGCGATCTGATTTTTACCACGCCATTTTGCCCCCTCTGCTCAGCGGCGAGCTCTCTCTTCCTGAACCCGAGAGCTCGCCCCAGCATCCCCCACGCTGCAGCTGGCGATCTCCTCACTGCCTTTGAGCAGTGCCTTTGCGGTCCACCAGAAAATGCCATTTCCTTACTTCCGGGATTTGGGGGAGCTTCAGGGAGGTCTGTGTGACCCTCTGCAGGTCTCCCCGATCTTCAGTTTGGTGAAAAACGGTGATTTTCAGCCACTTCCGGTTTTCGCGAAAACTGGAAATGGCTGAAAATCGCCGTTTTTTGCTGAACTGAAGATCGGGGAGGCCTGCAGAGGGTCGCGCAGACCTCCCTGAAGCTCCCCCAAGCCCCGGTAAGTAAGGAAATGGCATTTTGGGGTGCTTTTTGGAGATCTTCGATTCTAAGACGCACCCCATTTTTTGAAATGCTTAATTGGGAAAAAACATGCGTCTTAGAATCGAAGAAATACGGTATATCAAAACCCTTACTGTGCTCCTTGCGAATGCGCTGTCCCTGTAAATGCGCTCCTTGCAAATGCGCTGTCCCGGGTTTCATGGCAGTGTGCAAGGAGCACGGTAAGGAGGGAAATGATCTGCTTCTGGCTCGAGCGAGTGGGAAGCAGATCAGTGCGTCTTGCATTGGCAGCAGGTTGGAGGAAGGCTGCGACGGCAGACTCGGGGCAAAAGGCACCCCAATTCCACCACCCCCTCGGACCCCTTGCAATCCGCATCTGATGCAACCTGCTGCTACTGCTCCTGTGATTCCTGGGAATCAGGCGAAACTCCAAACACTCCTCTGTGCTTCCACATTCAGATCCAAAGGACAGAACCTGTTGACAGCCCGGTTAGCTTCAAGGCACGGCCACCTAAAAGACACAAAGGACTGCAAGGCAGACGTCCTTGTGGAGAGAATTCTCCCATGTTGGTGCCACAACAAAAAAGGCCCTGCTCTTTTTTTTCCCTTACAAGTGAAACTTGGCTGGGTTTTTTTTTCCCTTTCTCCACTGTACCTTAGTAAGATGGTAAAGCCCTGCAAGGGTCAGATCAAACCGCCCGGGGTCATAAGCAGGCTGCCCATTATTTTTAGATCTCTGTGATCAGGCGACCATAAATCAGTAAGCCACACAGCTTCCCCAGCCAGCCAAGTGGCCTCTGTTATCAGCTTGTACATGAAATGCGCATTGCCAGATAAAACTCTGTCCCTTCTGACCCGGGAGGGTTCGGTTTCTCCGCAGCCCGATTTCAAGCCCATTAACAGACGGTTTTAATTTCAGGAGGCTAAACGCTTCTGCCAGAGAGAAATCAACCACGTCTCGAGTTCTCTTGTCAAAGTCTCTGGAGCAAAGATAGCGAAGACGAGGCCCTGAGGTGAACGACGCAACGGGCAAGAGAAAGACAGGAGATCCGTTGCGGTCAGGTTGGCTTCAGGATTTGGGGGAAACTTGGTCACGGAGGGACCCTGAGAAGGATAGCGAGAGCGATTTGACGTGGAAAAGGGGAATTGAGCAGAAGAGGAAGTGTGGAGGAGAGGAGGCTCAGTCAACCGCTCTTCTCCTCCACACTTCCTCTTCACTTCCGTTTCCCTTTCCGAATCCGCAGCGCCCAGACTTCTCGAGTGAGCCCTGTAACTTGAAGCAGCCACTCTGCACATGTTTGCAGCTGTTGCTGTACACATGGGTGCGCCAACATCTATGAACAGCACGGAGCCCATGCCTGGGAAATCAAGGTGGGCAGCGTTCCCCACGCATGCACACAGCGACGCTGAAAGCGGCGGACATGTTCGTTTGTGCGTTACACGTAGGCTTTGCCGCGGTAATTGGGATGAGCGGAGCTGCCCTTGATGCAGTGCCTGGCAAGGTCAGCGGCGGGCACACTGCTTAAGCGCATATGAGCATTAATGTGTGGGGTTAAAGGAGACCCAAGCAGGCCTGTATCCTCTTTCCCATGCTTTTCGTCATGGGGAAAAATACACGCCAACTGCCTCTGCCTACTGGGGTCTATATAATTATCAATAATTTCTCCGCTTAAGTGCCTTTTTTCCAAGCTAAAAGCCCCCCCCCACGTCTCCTTTCCTTGTAAGGAAGGTGTTTCAACCCCCCACAACAGTTTTGGTTGCCCCCCTCTGCCCCACTTCCAGCTCTACAATATCCTTTCTCAAGGTATGGTGACCAGAGACTGGTATTCTTGTGCCAGTGTGTGTTCTAGGCATATCGGGGCCTGGGGCAGAGGGGAGGAAAGAGCTGCTCATCTGCCGGTAACCAGCAGAACTATCCCGTCCCTCCGGCTCAGATGCTAACCATGTAATTGAAAGGTCACTAGGCAGGAATTCGTCTTGCGTGAACAGAATTCACATTCGCAACTCATTTTCCCCAGGCTGAGAAATGGTGGGATGTCAAGAGAAGGCCTAAAATATCTAGCAGAAGTGGGGATTTCACAGAAGCATGGATTTTAATAAGTGGGAAGGAAAAAAACCACCTCTCTCTCTCTCTCTCTCTCTCTCTCTCTCTCTCTCTCACACACACACACACACACACACAAACTCTCTCTCTGTCTCTGTCTCTCTCTCTCTCTCTCTCCTTAGTCGACTCTCTGCAGCTCCATCAGCTTTTCTTTCTGGGCGACTATGGAAGTCCACAGAAAACCTTGTGTTGGGATGATGTCGGCATCCTCAGAAACTCATGGAATAGAGAAGAGAAAATGACCATCTAGCCCACTAAAGATCCACAAATCCACTCGTCAGCTCGCCTACGGCGATTACCCCTAACCCTCTGGCGATCAGGACACCCTTCCCCCTGAAAAAAAAAGCTGTGCGAAACGGGAATGATCTCAGACGTTGGCCAGTGTTTTCTTTTCTTGTTTCCTAGCCTCGTCAGAAGAGTTTAGACTTTCACGGCAACAAGTAGCTACGGCCAATTTGGTGGGTTGTGTTTTTTTTTAAAGATTGACAGGTGTGCTTTCCCTGTCGCTATCTCTTTGTTCTTTGCCATTATAAGAACTGTTTGGATCCTTCACTCATTGGGGTGAGAGGTCACCCTAACCCTAACCCTCTCACCCAACAGCTGAGCAATAAACCCAGAAACAATTTTTCTATCTCCAGCCTGGTTTTGCGTAATTAATAATTTCTCCCGACACAACCACAGGCAGGTCTGATTGACCCAGACTTGGGAGCTGCAGATGCACCAGTCAAAGCTGGGCAAAAACACTCCGACACTTGGTCAGCCCGGAGCAGTGCTGAGTCCAAGAGCCCCTCCCCCCCCCCCGTGGCACTCCTGCATGGGGAGTGCAGCCCCAGCCAGAACAGGCCTAGACTCTGCCACTGATAAGAACGTAAGAAGAGCCTTGCTGGATCAGGCCAAAGGCCCGTCTAGTTCAGCTTCCTGTATCTCACAGTGGCCCCACCAGATGCCTCCGAGAGCACACAGCCAACAAGATAACCTGTTTCCCTCCCTTGCACCTGGCACAGAGAAAAACTACTTCTAAAGCCAGGAGGTTGCTTATGGCTTGTAACCTGTGATGGTCTTTTCCTTCATTAATCTATCCAAACCCCTTTTAAAAAGGCATCTAGGCCAGGTGCCATCACCACATCCTGTGGCAAGGAGTTCCACAGATGAATGACATGCTGGGTGAAGAAATATTTTCTAGTCCACAGCCCTCCTGACCGACGGCCTCTCCATCGCGTCCGGATTTCATTTCGCCTTGCTTGCTCCCATTCAGCCCATTACTGACTCCAAAGGCTAGTTGAGAACATTGACTGCCCCCCTCCCCGCTGAAGATGGAAGAGAGAGTGTTGGGTGTCAGCTGTGCATCGGTGAACACCAAACTCCAAACCCTACCCAGTGGCTTCTCGCAGACGTTAAAAAGCATGGGGGGGGCACAATGGAATCCTGCAGGACCCCATAAGTCAAAGGCCATATTCCCAATGCAGACACCTACCCAGCAATTCTAGAGAAAGGTGGAAGTTATTTCAGTACTATTCTCATACACGTTACATAGTACGTTCCAAGCTTCGCTTACTGAGACAATCAATGCAACAACTCTGAAATGGAAGCTAAGATGATCCGGGAATCACAGAATGTGAGTTGGCAAGGACCTTGGAGGTCATCTAGTCTAACCCCCTGGCTCAATGCCTGCGATTGCTACAGCATCCCTGACAGACGGCTGTCCGGCCTCTGCTTGGAAACCTCCAATGACACCCACGACTGCACAGGGCAGTCTGTTCTAGTGCTGGACAGCTCTTACCATTAGGCCATCCTTCCTCATGTCTAGTGTCGCTCTCCTTCCCTGTAGTTTCCACCCATTGGTTCTAGTTCTGCCCTCAGGAACCACAGAAAGCAAAACGACCCTTCTTCCACGTGACAGCCCTTCAGACACTTGAAGCCGGCTATCATGTCTCCCCTTAGCCTCCTCTTCTCCAGGGTAAATGTATCAAGTTCTTCCAACTGTTCCTCCTCCTAGGACTTGGTTTCCAGACCCCTCACTGTCTGGGTTGCCCTTCTCTGAACCCGCGCCCAGTTTATCAATGTCCTCCTTAAAATGTGGTGCCCAAAACTGGCTGCAGGATTCCGAGTGGGGTCTGACTAGTGCAGAGTAGAGTGGAATTCGGACCTCTCGCCAACTGGAAGAGACCTGGGGCATTTTTTTTGGGGGGGGGTCTCTGCAAATGCCGCTTGGTGGCACACAAGGTCTGCTGCTGCTCTCCAGCCAGGGCCAATGGGCAACAGAGAACCATTGCCGTCTTCTTCCTCGGTTGTTGTTGTTGTTGTTCAGTCGTTAAGTCGTGTCCGACCCTTCGTGATCCCATGAACCATATCCCGCCAGGCCTTCCTATCCTCCACTATCTTCCTGAGTTCGCTCATTTTCATGTTCGTTGCATCGGTGATGCTGTCTAACCATCTCATCCTTGGCCTTCCCCTTCTCCTTTTGCCTTCAGTCTTTCCCAGCATCAGAGTCTTCTCCAGAGAGTCCTCTCTTCGCATTAGGTGGCCAAAATATTTGAGTTTCAGCCTTAGTACCTGTCCTTCCAGGGAACAGTCAGGGTTGATTTCATTTAGGATTGACTGATTTGATCTCCTAGCAGTCCAAGGGACTCTCAGGAGTCTTCTCCAGCACCACAGTTCAAAAGCATCTATTCTTCGGCGCTCAGCCTTCCTTATGGTCCAACTCTCGCAACCATACATTGCTACTGGGAACACCATCGCCCTGACTATACGAACTTTTGTTGGTATGGTGATATCTCTGCTTTTTATTATGCTATCTAAATTTGCCATAGCTTTCCTTCCAAGGAGTAAGCGTCTTTTAATTTCATGGCTGCTGTCTCCGTCTGCAGTGATCTTGGAACCCAAAAAAGTAAAATCTGTTACTGCTTCCATTTCTGCCCCTTCTATTTGCCAGGAATTGATGGGACCAGATGCCATGATCTTAGTTTTATTAATGTTGAGTTTCAAGCCAACTTTTGCACTCTCCTCTTTCACTCTCATCAAGAGGCTCTTTAGTTCTTCTTCACTTTCTGCCATTAGAGTGGTATTATAGAGTGGCACTTTCTTCCTCGGTTGCCGTGTCACAATTCCCAGGTGTCCTGTCCCCCAACGAAAGGGGATATCCCACTTCTGCCACCTGCTCCCTGCCTGGCAAGCTCGGAACAGGGCTGCAGACAGGCCAAAATCCCCCTCCCCTGTTGTAGCTGGGGGTGACGGAACAAAGGAGGATTGGCCTTCCACTCCTGCCCACTTCTTGGGCACCGTGGAGGGGCTAGATGACTGCGGTGCTCGTGCTTCCAAAGCATAGGAGGAGCATGCTACTGGGGGGGGGGCCTCGGAGGGCTTTTGTCCCAAGGTCCCCTAAAATCTGGAGCTGCAAAACAAGCAGCCCTGGACAGCCTTGCCTTATCACATTGCCCGCTCCTGATGCACAACTGGGATTGTTTCCCCCCTTCTCTCTTTGGCGCAGGCTTCAGGCGACTCCAGGATCATCCCGTTTCCCCTCAAAGCCAGCCCCACGACCTACTTGGCAAAACAACCCCCCTCACTGCGACACACAATATATGCGGCCACTCACTGCAATCTGGGCCAGGGAAGCCTTCAGCCCGCAAGCCGCGCCGCTCCTGGAGACCAGAGGACCGCAGCTGTGCCCGGCCCTTTAAAGTGTCATTGATGCGGACAGAAACACAACACCCACATCTGACACATGTGGTCCTGCTCCCCCTCCGCCCCCCCAGTACGCTGCAGGTTATCTGCCTCCTATCTCGCTAAACCATATCTCAAGTCAGTTACTGCTTTGCCTCCCCCTCCCAGAAACCACAAGGAAGCCAAGGACAAAGGGAGAGAAAGCGCCATGCATTCAAGCCCCCTCTTTGGGAAACAACAAGAAAAGATTCTCTTTCTGCACCAAAGGGAAAAAAGGGGGAGCAAACCCTGTTTTGCAGACCATTTTTCCAGCTGCCATGGAAACAGCCACACCGAGAAGCCGGCCAAGCTGGAAACCCACACTGCCAGGCGCATGTCCTGCAGTCGGCTGCATGTCTGTCATGTTCCTGCACGGAGACTCGCTTCCTGCAAGCAAGCCCAGTCCGCCCTGCTGTTGCCCCCTCCCTACACCCAGTCCTACAGGACTGAGGGTTGCGATGGAAAGAAAAATGATCCCAGGACAATAATGGAAGCAGGGGGGGGGGGGGGAAGAGCTTTTCTGCCTTCCAAGGTGGTCGACCCCCGACCCCCCCCCCCCCCATTCGGCCAGCCTGTCTTACAATTGCACACACTTGCAGCCCGGGAAGCGTCCGGATAATCGGTTGCTTTGATTCCCCCGGTGCTTGGAGAGCACCTGCAGCAAAGCCCTCCCTCAAAACGAGGGACGAGTCAGCTCCGAAGCCAGAGACATTTAGAATCACCTACCTGGGGGGTTTCCCTCTTTCTGCACGTTTGTTTGCTTGTTTTTACATGGCCAAAAAAAAAAAAATCCAGCAATTTTTTGAAGCAACCAAAAGACGATCAGGGAAGCGAAGAGGCAACGTCGAGGAAGGAGCTCGCGGACAGGCAAGGCGAGAAACCGGACTGCTGAATGAGTGAACGACAAGCAGTGGGGGGGGGGGAGCAGGCGGGAAGGCTGAACAAACACTTTTTTTTTTACTCAATTCCTGCTGGGAGTTCTTTTTTTTTATAGAAAAAAAAAGCAACTGTTCAGAGTAGTCCGAAAAAAGAGTCGACATCTGTTTGATGGTGCGTGGGCAAGAGAAACGCAGTCCCCCCCCCCACCTGCCAACTCCACGCTTCCCGGCTTCTGATCTCATTGCCGCAACGACATCGTTTGTATGGTGGAGGCCCTGACTCAGCAGAAACTGGCCCCACCAGCAAATACCCAGCCACCACACCGGCAGCTGTGGCCGGTTTCTTGTGCCATCCCTCACTCGGTTGCAGCTAAACGGAGGATGCCTACGCCGTAGAGCTGACCGCTGCCAATCAGAGTCAGACCCTTGGTCCACCTGTCTCAGCACTGTCTAGACACTGACTGGCAGCAGCTCTCCAGGGTTCCAGGTGCAGGAGTCTTTCCCAGCTGTACCTGGAGACGTCGTCAGGGGGGGTCGGCCTTTGGCTCTACCACTGACCTACAGTCTCAACCGCAAAGCCTGCATGCTTCTGCTTATACCTCTACAATTTACAATTCTGAAGATTTTCTTCTTTTGTGAAAGCAGAACCTTCAAGGAAGGGGGTCAAATTCCCACAAGCTCCTCCCTGCAGCTATATCCCTGCTCATCGGGCACTTTCTGGGGAAACCACCCCCCTTTGGGGTTTGCTAATCTAATGTGACCCCCTGCCCACCCCACCCCCATCTCCCAGGTGCTGCCCAGTCGCCTGAAGACATCATGCCTTGTCTCACCTCTCTGCAACCCTGTGCTACCCAGAGCTGGTCACACGCCAAATACCGTACCAGGAAGGGAAGGAGGCCAATGCCAACTTCTCTCTCAGAGGCGGAGCGCGGCCGGCGACCAGCAGCACCTCTTTACTAATTGGCGGCTGCTCCACGGGGTTTGGAAGAGAAGAGAGAAAATGGCCCTATAATTAAATTGTGCTTGACATAGAGGTGAGAGTTCCAATACCTTTACTTGTAAAGGAGGGAACTAGATCTTGCGGCGGGCTTGTTGATGAAAGACGGATGCTTCCAAGCCAAGGATGTGCACAGAGAATCGCAGAAGATAAAGAGGCAGGCCTGGCACCGGTTTGCAAGCGAGGCCTTGGGCACATTGCTATCATAAAGCCACGGATAATGCCTGAACCATGCAGGTCCAATGCGTGGCCCGCGGGCCGCATAAGACCCCCGAAGGTCTCTGCTGCGGCCCCCGGCTGCTCTTGGAGCTCCCCTCCCCCGCAGTCACCCATGCTCCCCTGATGATCGGAAAAGCGGTCGGGAGCCGACTGCCTTTTCAATCTTCAGGGGAGCGTGGGCGGGGCATGCTAGACAGCGGGGCGGGGCATGCATCGGTCATTATTATTAATTAATAATTTAATTTATTGTGCGGCCCCCGGGTTTCATGTCGAAGTTTGCATGCGGCCCTCAAGGTACGAAACGTTGGACCGCCCTGCCTGAACGATTGGACCTCGTCGCAAAACTTCCTTTAACAACCGACTTGGAAAACATGTCCTCGCCTCTCTTTAAATCTAATTAAAAATAAAACAAGCCAAAACAACAACTTCATCCGGCTGTTACAGGATGCAAGCCAAAGAAGAGCGCTGCTCAATGAATCACTCCCACCGACACAACCTTTACTTTACACAGTTTGTCATTGATTTTTATTGCTTCATCTCGCCTTGAAAGCCCATTTGCCATTTCCAAATTTAAAAGGGTGGGTGATGACATACTAGAAACATAAAATTACAATTTTCCTCCATTATGGTCCAGGATCCCGTTCATCACAATTTACAGAATTTACACTGCGTGTCCTCAGAACGACAACACTCCCTATCGCACGATGTTAGATATTGCGTCCAGTCTAGGTAGGAGTTAGTGAGCGAGGCGGCTTGGCAGGGAGTGCTTGCTTCTGTTGCTCCTCGACTTCAAAAAGAAAGAGGGGAATGGGTAAGAGAGAAGATAGAGGTGGGCTAGAGTGGTGGACCCCTCTAGCCAAGACTTCTTTTCTTCTCCTCACTTCCTTACTAGAGCAGAGGTAGGGCAGGGGTCCCCAAATGACAGCCTGTGAGCCACATCCGGCCCACCGGCACATTCTGACCAGCCCGCTAAGCCCAGGGGCTTTATACATTGACAGCGCAATCCTAACCAACTTTCCAGCACCGGCGTAGCCACAATGCAGCCTAGAGGTAAGGGAACAAATTTTCCCTCACCTTGAAGAGGCCTCCATGACTGCCCCTGCACTGCAAAATGCAGTGTGCACCCTGTTGGCACAGCTACACCGGCACTGGAAAGTTGGTTAGGATTGCGCTGTGAATCTCAAAATCCCAGGGGCTTCTGGACATTGAATCTCAAAATCTTTACAAACGGGCATTTAAATTTTGCCATCCCTCTACAATATGGTTGTATGGCCCCTTATCTTTCTTTTATGATCAACTCGTTTGAGCGACAGGCTATCTCCTTGGCACGATTTAACTTGCTACCTTCAAAAGTCACGGAAGGGAGGTATAATAAAACCTATAATAAATGATAATATAATAGTATAGTAAATGATAGTATAATAAATGATTGTCCAACAGATATGGTGGAGCTGGTGTCAAAGTTCCTAATATTTGTTATTTCTAACTATATGTAGATTAATGTTAAGTTTAAATGGTAGGTGGGCTGATGTATTATAACTAGCAGATATCTGTGTTGTGCAATTTGTAGAGAGGTGTATGTTGTAGTTGTTTTTTTGTCTGTATGCCAATAAAGGTTTGGATTGGACAGTGGACGCCCGCTATCCGCGGATCCGGCATTCATGGATTTGCCTCAACGCGGATACCAAGGGTCCACTCTAAAGCATTAAAAAAGGGGGGAAGGTTTTAAAGTGGTTTACTTGCCTTTTAGAGGCAAACTGCTGTATGTTCTTCCTTTTACTAGCTGAAATCTCGCACTGGAAGCCTCTTCCAGGTTGCGCGACTCCCCCTCCCTTTTCCAAAACAGCTCCAGAATTGCATTCTGGGGCGATCTTGGGAGGGGGAAGTCGCGCGACCCGGAAGAGGCCTCCGGAGTGTGATTTCAGCTTGTTTAAACAGGAAGATGCAGCGGTTTGCTTCTAAAAAGGTAAAAAAAAAACATGTTTTTAACCTTTTCTCGCTTTTTTTCAATGCTTTGTTGGTCCCCAGTATCCGCGGATTTCAGTATCCACGTGGGTTCCGTTCCCAGAACCCTGCAGATATTAAGGACCAATTGTAATTATGTGCCCCCTACTCCTTCCCCACCCAGCACCATGACCACCTTCCTTCTGCTGAATAAAACAACTGCTGAGCTACTCTCTCTGAGAGCTCAGCTGAGTGAGAGAGAACGACAGAAAAGAATCTTGTGGCTGCAAATATTTTGCAATCATATTTTGCAACTATTTTGGTCCTGTCTTGAAAGACCTCAGAAAGTCCTATGCACATAACGTACTTACTATTTTCTCTAATTGAGCTGTTCCGACCCACCGTAAGAAGACAGAGAGTAATGGGGTTCTGGTCGCTGAAGTTTGGGGACCCCTACTGTACAGTATTGCATTTAAAATACTGTATTTCCCACAAGTGTGTGTGTGTGTGTGTGTGTGTGTGTGTGTGTGTGTGCGCGTGCGCGCGCACGCACGCCTGCCTACACATCCAACAGTTTAACCAAGCCCACATCCTTCTTCGATATAATTTCCCCTCCTCTGTACTGTGATAGGTATCAATTTTAAACGAGGGAACCTTGCACAGGCCTTGTCATAGTTGCTGAAACTGCTCTTTCCAGAATTGTGCAATTATGGTTCTTGCGGCTGCTAATCTCTGCTAGAGGTGTCAGCACACAGCAAGTTGGTGAAGGGGCTTAAACTCTCCAGGAAGAAAGGGGAACAAGCCTTTTCCAGGAGACATGCTTCCAGAAGTGTTTTTTCCCCTTCTCCTCTCTCATCTGGTAGCATACTAACTGCAGAGCCTTTTTAGTGGCTGGTCCCAAAATGCACAATTCTCTGTCCTGTGGGGTGCAGCGGATACCCTCCCTGCCAGTATTCCAGCGCCAACTGAAGGCCTTTTAGTCTCAGTGGGTCCCTGCATGTCTTTTTGCAAATTCTCTCTGCCGGGGCTGAGCCGATTCTGTCCTTTGCAATTTTTGCTTCCCCTCCACCCACCACCCACTGTTGCCGATTGTCATCTTGTAGTTTTTCATTTGGCGATCGCAAGCTGCTCTGAATCAGCCTCGAGAAGCAGCAGAGCCTTTTCGTTTCTTCAAATAAATCACATGTAGTAGTAAAGAAATTTAAAAACACAGGGCAGGGCAGAGGCGACGCCTCCGAGATTCTCCCGTGCTCCTTTGACTGCTGGGCAAAAGGGTGGGGAACTTTTCGGTGCGGAGACATCAGGACATGCGATTTGCTTCAAGAGGCTTTGAGAGAGAGGAGAGGATCTGAGGTTCCTGCTTCGGGCAGTGGCCATGTGGCCTGACCTACACCCCCAAAGAGGGAAGCTTTTCTGAAGCAATGATCTGTGTCACGTTTCCTTGAAATTTCATGGCTCTCCCCTGGATCCTTGCCGGCTGCACAACATGGTGGACAAACCTCGAAAAACCCCTGTGGACATCGGTTACTTGGCGACGGGCTCAGAGTTCCACCCCAGGGAATCCCCAGGATTCAAAACTGTATTTAACACCCAGCAGCCTGTCGGCAGCTTACAAGGTTGCCAGGCTGCTCTGCTCTCTCTCTCTCTCTCTCTCTCTCTCTCTCTCTCTCTCTCACACACACACACACCCGGTTGAAAACAGCCAGATTTGAAATGGGGCAGGGCTATTGCCCGCAACTGTGTGGGAAGGGGAGCCCCACACAGTGTGGGAAGGGGAGCTGGGAAAGACACTTCTCTGAAACCTTGGAGAGGTGCTGCCAGTCAGTGCAGGCAATCATCACCTAGACGGACCACACACCTGACTCAGCAGGAGGCAGTTTTCTATGTTCTACCTGGAGTATGAGCCAGCTTAAGATATTTTGCGTCATCCCACCTACCCCACGGCTGCGCTGCGTGACTGGGATCACGAGACCCCACTGCACACTTCCGGTAGTCACTTGCAAATTTATCGCTCCCCGAGCTCAGGTTATCGATACGGCTGGGCCGGCTTCTGGCTTGAGTTGTCATCACATAGACAGGTGGCACAGGCGATGTGACATCATCACGAAGTCAAATCACCAGGATGGCGTCGCGGCCTGTCCTTGCAGACACCGTGTGAGTGAAAAGAAAGAAATTGTGCCCAACAGGACCAGAATCGCCAGTGCCAGAAACCAAAGTGAATATTTAGCCTTCCCCCCCCCCCCCGAAAAGATTGCCAAAAAAGGGAGGAGGCTCGTTCGCAGTCTAAAAACAAGGTGGTGAGGGGTGGAGCTCTCCACTTGGCCTTCATTACCCAGAAGCCCCCTGTGCCTTGAATGGCATCCATCCTACCCTACCCTGGAGGACACCAACAAAGTATTTCAGGCTCAGGAAGCCAAATTACTAAGCAGACTCGGGGAGGTGCATTTCTAGCCTGCGAGGCTCAAGGAGTGTCTCAACTGACCCCCCCCCCCAACGCTCACCCAGATCAACTGGGGGACACGACAGTCACACTTCAGGCCAAGGGCTGCACAACTGCAAGCACATGTTCTCCGCATGCGACTGTTGGAAACCGCATCAAGACAATGTCAAACGGGTGCCTTTCCTCCAGAGAGAAAATCTCTGTACCACATGGGCCGAATATTCGGTTGCTTCTCTGGCCAGGGCATCTTGGGCAGGGCAGAAGTCATCTAACCAGCCTGCCCTGTAAGCTGTATATTTTGAGCTGAAATTGCCGCGTGGCTCTCTGCAGGCATCGACAACTCCTCACAAGTGGCAGAAATAGGGGAAGGAGTCTCCACAAGCAAGAGGGGTGCCGACTCCTGCTCTCTCTCTCTCTCTTCCCTCCATGCAAGAGCAAATCAGAGAAGACCTTGCCCTGCTCTCTCTCTCTTCCCTCCGTGCAAGAGCAAATCAGAGAAGACCTTGCCTTGCCCTGCTCTCTCTCTCTCTCTCCTCCATGCAAGAGCAAATCAGAGAAGACCTTGCCCTGCTCTCTCTCTCTCTCTCTCCCCTCCATGCAAGAGCAAATCAGAGAAGACCCTGCCCTGCCCTGCTCTCTCTCTCTCTCTCTCCTCCATGCAAGAGCAAATCAGAGAAGACCTTGCCCTGCTCTCTCTCTCTTCCCTCCATGCAAGAGCAAATCAGAGAAGACCTTGCCCTGCTCTCTCTCTCTTCCCTCCGTGCAAGAGCAAATCAGAGAAGACCTTGCCCTGCTCTCTCTCTCTCTCTCTCTCCCCTCCATGCAAGAGCAAATCAGAGAAGACCTTGCCTTTCCCTCTCTCTCTTTCCAGTCCCCTGAGGATACCAAAGGAGCAAAAAGGCCTTGGGGGCTACCACAAATAGTAGGTGGCTAAGAAGCCAAGCCAACATTTGGGGACTGCTGGCTCCCTCCCCAGTTTACGTGGGACCCCAACTCCTCAGTAATTCCTTCCCTTCTCCTGTAGGGTGCAACAAGGAATGACCTGGAATGGAAAGCATTAACATTCAGGGTCTTCCCAAAAGGATCCGAAGGTGTGGGGTGCCCCCCCCTGCCAGACACAACCTTGCACCCTGAACCAGGGGAGCGGCAGCAGGGGATAGCGGGGCAGTCCCCCCCCAACACGTGCCGATCACTGCACCACAAAATCCGCAAGGCCGCTATCTTCCTCTCTGTCGCTCGCAAATCACGCCAGCCGGGCTGCTCCGACAAGCGTTTTTCCTCTGTTCCAAAACGAGCACCCACCAAATGCAGCGACTCAGCGAAAAATCTCCCCGATGTGCTTCCGCAGGGACCTTGACGCCAGGATGACTCAGCGGAGAGCCACTTTGTCCTCCGCTCCGAGGACTGATCACACTTACGATTTTTTGGGGGAGGGGGGAGAGGAATCAGGTGAGCCTGTGTTAATTTCCTTCCGGCTCACACCGCTTGATGGGGGGAGGTTGATGGGGGGGGGAGGACTGGGGAACCACCGCTCGGGACAACAGCCTGCAGGGCTCCAGAAGGGACCAAGCGACCTCTCTCTCCAAGTTATCACCCCCCTGCTTCCCACTGCACAGGGCGATGCCAACCCTGCAGGCAGATAAGAGGAACCCTGCTGGACTGGGGCACAGACCAGTGGGTGCTCACAGCAGCCTGCCACTTCCCCACGGAAGCGCACGAAGAGGGGCACAGCTGGCCCGCATTTTGTCTTGACCACCTGGGGTTGTCGGAGGTGAATGGCCTGTGCGTGCCAGTCAGCCCTTCCTGCAAGGCTCAATCTGCAGATGGGATCGATGGAGCTGGCAAGCACAATGTGAAGCCTCTTGGCAGCGCCTGTCACCGCGTCAGGCCACACAGAAGGAGATGGTTCCCTTTTCCCTGTGGAGGGAGAAGAAGCGAACTGGGCAACGGCTTGATGGCGAAAACTAACCTCTCCCTTCAGGAGCCTCAAAAAGGCACCTCTGTTCCAGCTTATATCCATCTCTGAGAATCCTAAGCATGTCCCAGTGAGTTCCATGGGGCTTGCTCCCAGGGATGTTTGTTTAGGATCACAGCCTGTGTTTATTTAAATGCAAGCACAAATCCCAGATTCAAGTCTCCTTTCTGCCATTAAATCACCAGGCGCCCTCTGGGGAGTCAGTCTCTCTCTCTGCCTCAGTTTTCCCACCTGCAATATGGGGCTAATCCTGCCAACTGGACAAATAGGCACCTTTAAATGGTGATTGCTTACATCTAGCAAGGAGAGAGCAATTGCCCTCCTTCCATCCCCTCCCCAGACTAATGCCTTTTCCAGGGGCTGTGTTGCTGTTATCTCCTTTGTACCTCATTTCAGATTATCCAGGATTTGAAGGATTTCAATTGCTTATCACACCAGCACTTGGTGTCTCTTCCCCCTTCCTTAGCAAGCTTTCGCAGGCACGCTGCCATACTCATCCATCAAGGCTCGATGCATCCCGGTGCCGCGCTGTCCAGCTGCCACCCACGTACCTGGAAAGCAGCGCCTGTCACAGTCAGCACTCCGAGATCCCTTCGGCGCGGAGACGTCTCCGCCACGGAGGCAGGCGCTGCCGAGTCAGGGCTTCTTGGATCAACGCAGCCAACCAAGCTATTTTGCTTCTTCCAAGTTTCCAAAATCCTGCCGCTGAAAACCTAACAAGAAAATCCCAGTGTTCTGGGGGAAAGTGCAGCAATGCTAAATTTTCCAGGACGAAAGATGTGTCTCCTAGGGATAGGGCTGGCCTGTCTGTGAGGCCAACTGAGGCGTTGGCCTCAGGCGGTGGATTGGCAGGGGGCACCTGTCTCTGTCCCTCCTCCCACTTCCTGGATTTAAAGAGGGAGAGAGCAATCATGCAAAAGAGGAAACGTGGAGGAGAGAAGAAGGAGGGCCAAGAGTCTCTGGCCCACCTCTCCTCCACATTTCCTCTTCTCCTGGTTCTTTTCTCCTCCACACTTCCTCTTCCATTCTGTACCCTCTTTTCAAATTCAGAGGAGCAGCAACAGCTGGTGCAACATCTCAAGCAGAGTCAACCTGGCCTCCCGGCACCTGAGGCAATGTGCCAAATGTTGCCCCCTTTACCTGGTGATGTGCCAGCCTCTGCTCCTCTGACACTCTAGCCCACTGCTCTCCTCTCCTCCACACTTCTGCTCTGTCCCTCTCTTCCTTTTCTAACCCAGGGAGTGGGAGAAGGAAGAGGTTGAGGAGCAGTGGAGGCGAGCAGGTGGACAGAAATGGGCACCCCCTGCCAAGCTGCTGCCTGAGGCAACCACTTCAGTTGGCCTCCAGGATGGGCCAGCCCTGATCTCAAGTGATGGCAGGTTTTGGGTGCCCCTCTCCAAGACATCCCTGTGCTCCTGCACCATGCTTTAGCATGCACAATGGAAGCATAAATGGAACATGGAGGCTCCATTCAACTACCATGGCTAATCTCTGCCAAAAAGCCTATCCTCCTACATAAAAAGTGCCTCAAGTTCTCCAACAGCATGATCCTAGGCACGTTTACTCAGAAGCATGTCCCCTTGTGTTCAATGGGGCTTACTCCCAGGAAATCTTGTGTAGGATCGCAGCCCAAAGTGCAGTTTCTCAACCAGGCAGGCAAGAAGGGCTGTGGCCAAGGATTTGAACCCAGGACCAATTCACACTCCAAGAGGAAGCAGTGCCCCAAAGGCAGATGAACCTCAACAAGGGCTGGTGGATTTGCATATTTGCTTAAACAACAGATCACATCTCCTATGAAAGCTCCTCCTTTTTTGTTCTCTTTTTGTTCTATGGGGAGCGAGGCTGAAGCTCGGTGGGTGGGTAGAGCACATCATCTGCGTGCAGAAGGGACGAGGCTCAATCTCTGGCTTTGTGTGCCCCAAACACCTCCAGGAGCAGAGCTGGGAAAGCCCCCCCCTCCCCAAGTCCCTCCAGAGGTGGTGCCTGACAGCGTAGACCAGCCTGGGTCCCATGAGCCAACCGCTTTTCCTAGCACACAGCAGCTTCACGTGTTGATACACAAGTGTCTCGCCAGTGGTCACAACAGGATTCAGAGCCTTGTTTAGCCCTACTTTCCCCCCCCTCCCTCCCGGCACTGTCTCCCCTGTCTCCACATCTAGACTGTACACCTCTCAGGGCAGAGACCTTGTCTTTCCCTTTATGTAAAGCTCCCTGTGCACTGATGCTACCAGAGAAACAAGCAAAAAACGGTTCCAATGCGCAAATAACCCAGGCTGCCCCTGCAAGCCCAACTCCACCCCCTGTTTCCTCCAGTCGGGGTCCGGTCCTTTGACCCAAAAACTCCCACAAAGGGAAACTTCCCACCCTCCAAGCTTGGATGCTGCCTGGCACGCTCTGCAGATTCCAGGGCCTTCTCGCCGCCTGACAGCCAGATGCCAGCCTCCTCGGCTATTCATTTCCTTCAATATATTGCAATCAGAGGCAACGTGGTCCTTTAATTTGCTCGGCTGGAGACAGCGTCCTTGCCTCCGGGCAAATCTTTCACAGTGACTCGAGTGCTCCTTCGTGCAGTCACCCGGCCGGCCGCTGTTGCCTAGGGTCAAGAGCCTTCCAAAGCACTCAAGTCTCGGCGGAGCACAAGGACTCGCAGATTCGCTTCCCATTCTGAGGCTGCCATCGCTGGTTTTCCCCAGCCCATTCCCCAGGTAAGGAAAAACTCACTCCTGAATTTCTCGGGCGGAGGGAGAAGGCAGACAGACTCCTGAGCCTCGAAGCTGACAACGTTCCATTCTAAAAACCACCTCTGAAAGTCTCCCTTGCGATTAAGCGGCAACATTTGTCACAGAGCATCTTGGGGAAAAAAGTTATCTCAACGCTGGAAAAATGGCACAGGGGGATAAACAAAATGTTTGCGGCGTCAGGGCATCTGCTTTGCGGAGTAACGGCTACGGCGTTTGGAGAGACGGGTTTAGAGCAAAGAGACAACAAAGCCCGGAGAGGGGGTGCATTTATGGCTTTGTAAAAGAACACGTTCTCCTCCCAAAACTCTTGACGGATGACCCTAAGCTCTGCTTGGAGACCCTGGTGGAGACATCTGCCTTCCCACACATGGTGGTCCAACGCGTGGCCCGCGGGCCGCATGCGACCCCCGAAGGCCTCTGCTGCGGCCCCCGGCTGCTCTTGGAGCTCCCCTCCCCCGCAGTCACCCACGCTCCCCTGATGATCGGAAAGGCAGTCGGGAGCTGACCGCCTTTTCGATCTTCAGGGGAGCGTGGGTGGGGCATGCTAGACAGCGGGGCGGGGCATGCATCGGTCATTATTATTAATTAATAAATAATTTAATTTATTGTGCGGCCCCCGGGTTTCATGTCGAAGTTCGCATGCGGCCCTCGAGGTACGAAACGTTGGATCACTAGGTTGGGGCGGAACAGGAAGTGTGGAGGAGAGGAGAACGAGACGCTCTAGCCCTGCACTCTCCTCTCCCTCTTCTGTTCCCACCTTCTTTCTGGAATCCAGAGGCGGGGAGTGGCCATGCTTCTGCCTAAGGGGGAGGCGGCCTTTAGCGGGCTGGGCTTGCGTTACACATATACACACAGTTATGGTCGCCTTCTTGCACCTGAAACTCCACCGTTTCACACGGGGAGTGTGCTTTGATTAGACCCCTCTCGCCGGAGACTCGCCCAAACTGCTAAACTGCCTCGTTACAAGACCAGGAGAGTGAAGCAACTCCACTCCAAACTGAGATATCATCCATCCCTTATCCAGCTCTAATTGGCTCGGAGATCTGGAGGTGTGAAGGGATGATCTCATTGCCAGCAGCTCCCTTTCTCTCCAGCTTTACTTCATCCGGTCGCTACGTAGGAAATAGACGGGCTTCTCCCTGTCCTGGACAGCAAAGCTAACTTCTTTACACAAATCGGACTTGTGGAACTCACCGACACAAGATTGTTTAGGTGAGTTCTAATGCCATCTATCTCGCATGGAGACATCCATTAGCTAAAGCTGCTACGCGCAAGTTTCCGAAAATCTGAACAGCAGACACAGAAGGCGTCGAGCTCTTCATTTCAGAGGACCTCGTGTCACCTTCCCTACATCGTCTCCGCTTTCAGATGTGTGGAGGCAAAGATTTGCAGCAGCTAACGCCAGAGTGACAGAAGAGATGGCTGCATTTGGCGGACAAAGAAAGAAAGAAAGCGATAACCCTGCTATGCAAGAGGACCACTGCCATAAAAAGCAACTCTCAGCCAGTTAACCAAAGATGCCAGAGACTTGGGACTGTCTAACCACTCAACATACTGGCTCTTTTAGAAGGATAATACCAAACTATGCGCACTGACTTAGGACAGTCCCATGGCATGCAGAAAGACTTGGGCAAGATGCCATCGCTCAGTGTGGAGCACTCGCTTTCACCTGCAGAAGGTCCTGGGTTCGAGTCCTGGCAGCATCTCCAGGTAGGGCTGGTTTTCCCAATACTGTACCACCTTTTACGAATCTCACTTCTGCCAGTAGAGATGTGCTCCAGAGTAGGAAGCTTGCCCCACAGCTGTGCCCTCCTTCCCCAAACCATGTCTCTTTTGAAGGGCCAAGAAGCCTCACAGCCACATCAGGTGCACTGCTGCCAAATCTTCCCAGCCACCTCCAATTTCAGGCAGGGGGCACTGCCACAGTCACCATGGCACTCGGCTAACTCCAAGCAAGCGCACAGATCAGGCTGCATGGCAGAAACACCTGCAAAGTCCCCTTCCATGTCTGAGTTTGACATGTCTGATATTTCAGCCATCTCAGAGCCTTAGTGAAGTGCAACTCACAGTTCGAGGGTACCTGCTCCATTTTAAAATATGCACGGCTTCAGAGTCCCAAATTGCATGCTTGGGCACATGAACATGCCTCAGGAAGTACAAAGGGTTACCGAGCCCCCCAGAACTCCCACCTACACGGAGGTTACCCCATGCATCTCTGCATGAGTCCCTGCATCCTGGCAAACCAGTCTAGGCTGGGGGCGGATGGGCGAGCAATTCTGCAGCCTGAACGACGGCACGATCCAAACCACTCCAGGCACAGCAGATTCCTCTGCCTGCAGAGAAGGCTGGCTGCTGCAGCTCTTCATGAGTCACAGTTCTCACGTTGCCTCCTACTGAGAGGCACCCCCAGAACAGTGACTCATTCAGAAACACAGGGGGTGGACTCCTCCTCTGAGTAATTCTGACTCAGAAAGCAGACCGCTGAGGATACAAAAGCAAAGCATGAGTTCTCAGCAACTGGCACACATCCTGCATGGCTTCAGACAAAGTAGCTAAGGCAATGCAGGCTTAAGGGTATAAATTCAATCCCCTGGCAATTTCTGGAGCAACTACCCAGACTGCTCCCTCGGCCCCATCCTCCCCTTAAGGCACACCTGTTCCAATGACCTCCATCACCCCACCTGCCTCCTTTTACATGACACCGGACTTTAAATTATTCATGTGACGGCCCAGGAGTGCACACAGATGTTCCAGCCACAGAAGGCACCTGACACGGGTGACGCCAGCTAGCTAGAAAACTGGCCCGTTTCCTGCCAATTTGTTTTTTGCAACCAGCAGGATGGTGCTGAAGGCAGAGGTGGTGCGGGAGAGGAAGGCTAAGTACACTTGAGCAGGAAGTTGAGTAAGGGGGGGAAAAAACCCTGACCAACTTCTGTCTGCTTTTGTGCAAAAGGGCAACTGGCAACACACGCCGGAAAGCCACCATTAATGGGGATGGCAGAAAATGCAGAACAAACAGCTCTCTGCAAAGCCTCACATAGATACAAACAGTCCTGCAGATAATTGGGACAACACAATTTAAAAATTATGTCATGCCCAAGCAATTTTTCCCCACAGTCCATCTGCCAATGTGCATCTTTTTATTAGCCTGTTGGCAGCAAATACATAAATCCACACAAAATACCCAACTTTGATCAATCTTATCTGCGTGGTTACCTGGGGGCAAATGTCACATCGCCACAGGTAACTAGGCAAGCAGCTATTTACAAACCTGAGCAGAGATCCGTTTTAGACTGGGCAATTTTGATCTTTAAATGTGGCACTGGAAACATGTGCAGCCATCCTTTTTTTCTGCAAAAAGATGACCTTGAAACTCCAATATGGGGTAGAAAAGCAGGTGGGATCATTCAAGGACAACAACATTCACCCCTTCTCCTCCTTTCTGCCTCCCTCCCCCCCCCCCCCAAGAACTGAGATGTCTAAGGAACAGCTGCATGGAGCGGGGGAACGTGGGCACCATCAGCTGTAAAAAAAAATGCTGCTGTTTAAGGGCTTATTTATTTAAATTTTTAGGCAGTCTTTCAGTTCCGATAAAAGCACTAAGAGCTCCCACAATACCAACAAAATCGCAATGGGGGGAACCAGGAGAGTACAAACGCAAAACAAAGCGACGAAACTCAGGAAAAAAAAAAACCGCAGGAGAAAGCTTACAGTACTGTACATTAAACCAAAGACTACTGTTTGTCTAAAAACAAGCAGTATTAGGGCCAGCTGGGGTTCCTGGGAGAGAGTCAGTCAGGGAGCTGCCACCAAGAAGGCCCTGCCAGATCCCCCACCAATTGCACCTCTGTTAGTGGTGGAATGTCAAGCAGAGCCTCCCACATTGAGCGCAAGAGTGTGGGAAAGGTTGATATGGAAGGAGACTCTCCCCCAAACCATGTGGGGCTTTATAGGAAATAAGCCATACCAGGGCAGCATGGATGTGTCAGGATATGGAACAGGATCAGCCCTGTTGGATCGGAGCAAAGGTCTGCACTCCAGACCAGCATCCCATAGCCAAGCAGGCTAATTGACTTAAGAACATAAGAAGAGCTCTGCTGGATCAGGTCATGAGCCCCTATAGCTCAGCTTCCTGTATCTCACAGTGGCTCACCAGATGCCTCGGGGAGCACACAAGATACCTGAATCCTGTTGCCACTCCCTTGCATCTGACATTCAGAGATAGGCTACCTCAAAAACCTGGAGGTTGTCTACAGTCATCGTGATTTGGAACCTGTGATGTTTTCCGCCATTAATCTGTCCAATCCCCTTTTAAAGGCATCTTGGCCAGGTGCCACCACAACATCCTGTGGCAAGGAGTTCCACAGATTATTTACCATTTCTCTCTCTCTCTCTCTCTCACACACACACACACACACACACACACACACACACACACACACACACACACGTATGTAAAAACAATTACCGGTATGCACTAAATTGACCCTGAAAACCTGGGTCGACTTATACATAGGGCTTCTAAGAACAGCTGCTTGGTGAGGCAGAGGATGGGGCCATGGGACTGGTCTGAGACACAGGTCGCACAGGGGTGGGTAAAAAAAAAAACAAGGAGCCATTTTCCCTTGTTCTGAAGCAGCACAGAATGGAGGTCTTCTCCAAACAGGAAGAAAGGTGAAGAAGCTTATGGGAGTTGTAGGCTTTGTGAAGAGTACAGTACTTCCATAGCAGCAGCCCTCACAAAGCCTACAACTCCGTCACCTTCCTTCCTGTTTGGAGAAGAGCTCCGTTCTGTGCTGCTTCAGAACAAGGGAAAATGGCTCCGATTTTTTTTTACCACCCCAAACTTTTGTTGCTGCCTCAGAACAATTACTGGTAAGTCGTGATCAAAGAACTTCAAAGAATTTTATACACCCTTAAGTTTTACCCTCGACTTATCCATGGCTCAGAGGAAATTCCATGATTTGGGGCTTAGAACTTGTTCCCGACTTATCCACAAGATCGACTTATGCTCGACTATATACAATAGGCCCTTGGTAAAGAAAGACTTCTTCTATTCAAATATGACAAGTCTATATCCTGCTTCTAAAATTCCGTGAGGGTTCAAAGTGGGGTACCTCTGAAATAGTTTTTAAACGCTAATATTTAAAATATAAACAAATTCTATAGCAACACCAAAAACTGAACAGCTCCATTAATGAGCAGTGAAGACTCTCTTATCTTTAACCGGTGGGATAGCAATTGTACCGATTCTCCCCAGCAGAGCATCCCTCCCAGTGTCTCTCTTGTGTTTCTTCTGAAAGACCATGATCCCCTTTTAGAACAGGGGTTTCTTATTGATTCTTTGCTGTTGAAAAGTGCTTGCTGAAAAGTGACATATAAATAACACTAAAACTGCAGTGGATTTAACACAGCTCACTGTTTATCAAAAGCTAGGGAAAAGAAGGTCTTAAAGAGCTCTTCAACCTTAACCAAGGTACAAAGCAGACCCAGTCATTATTACCCACTTTGTCTCTGAAAGCAGGTGCACCCTCAGGAACTGGTGGGGGCGTAGCTCAGTTATAAATTCCGGATTTGTATGCAGAAGGTCCCAGGTACAATCCCCGCCAGCATCTCCAGGTAAGGCAGAGAAAAAACTCTTGTCTGAGACCCTGGAGAGTGGCTGCCAGTCAGCGTTGACAATACTGAGCTAGATTGACTAAGAGTCAGACTCAGCAGACAGCAGCTTCATTTGTTTCTAGGAGGGCATCAGACAAAGGTATCAAGGGCACATACTACTGTATGTATGGGAGTAGGTTATATCTTACAAAGGCCTCTGGAAACTGACAAACAACGTCTGAAAGTGCAAGGTCTTTCAAGGTCTACCTCCAAATGCTCAGCACCAGCATTTGGAGGTAGAGTGTCTCTGGGCATGGAGTCTCTTATTTAGCTATGATAGATAATAACCCCATGAATTGATCTATCCTACATGCTCTATATCCCACATCAGTCTATCTAATCTTCTTCTTAGATGTGCCTACAAAACAAATAATCCCATTCAAGAGTCAACCTCTCTTTAATTTGGGATAGCACAGGGATAAGATGAGTATTTTGCCCCTTGGTACCCCAGCTCCTCCCTTTTCTGTGTTCCTTCTTGCTGCTGCAATTTTGACTGTAAGCTCCTTGGGGCAGAAACATTCTGCTTACGATGCTCTGCAACATTGAGGGCTGTGTGTACGTGCATGTACAAATACACCACCACCACCTCCCCACAAAAAAACAAACAGTTGTGTAGATAGTCTCAAGGGTGGATTCTTTGTGGCTCCTTTTTCACGCCACTTGGGCAGACCCCCCCCATCCCACCCCCGCCATACAGCCCTCCACATTATAAAAGATGCCAGGACAGTGTTGTACTATTGAGGTGACGATACAACAGGCCTTCTGTGAGTTATTGTGGCTTTGAGCTTCTGTAGGTGGGATTGTGAATGCTGCAATCAATATATGAGCCCCAGAAACAGTGCTGGCCTCCCCTCCACCATTCTCAACCATTGAAAAATTCTCTGTGTGCTTTAGATCTCTTTGAACAGTCAAACCAATATATATTTCCCCCCCCCCCGAACTTCTAAGAGCACCATTTAAGAAGGATGTGTGTGTGTGTGTGTGTGTGTGTGTGTGTGTGTGTGTGTGTGTGTGTGTGTGTGTGTGTGTGTGTGTGTGTGTGTGTGTGTGTGTGTGTGTGTGTCCGCATGCATCAGAGCAAATGTATTTTTGTTTGCAAAATAACCTTGGCTTGCTTGAGTTTTGGAATTAAATTGGGAATACACTGGAGAATGGGTCTTTCAGCCCTGCAGTGAATCCTGACACATACACCAAAGACACTGACATCTCTTTTCTCCCCCACCTCAAAAAACTCCTGTAAAAAATAGCACCCCTGGCTTCCAACAGTGTTTGTTGAAGCCTAGGCCAGTGCAATACAACCCGACTCCCTCCAAGCCACAGAAGTCTTGAGATTTTTTCTGCTGTATCCGACCCATTCTGTACCGCCTCAGAGGTCAAGCAGAGAACACATGCACAAACATGATGGCGATACACACCCCATGTTGTTGTCAGTCCAACACCTCACAGCCAGAGCTAAGCCAAACAAAGACATTGCTACTCTTTGAGGGTCCACAGCTAACAGCTCTTCTACAGACCTACCCTCCATCTCTTCAACTAATCCCTTCCCCAAAAGCCTCGTTTACACCAATGGCCGTCACAAGAGCCACTGCAAGAAATCGCAGGCCTCCCACACCGCACCCATCATCACCCAATGCCAATCTCCCAGGTGGGGCTGGGCAAAATGGCACAGAGTTTATGGCAAGACGCAAACAGGCTGCTATCCTATCCACCATCACAGGCAGCTAGAAGGCAAAGCACAACCTGCGCTCCTCAGGCACCCAGTCTATGCTACAGGAAGCAGATTTGCCTTCCAAGCTGCAAATGAAAGAACACATAAATCTGAGCATATCGCGGTGCAAAATGCCAGGCAGAAAACAAAAGCAAGGCAAGGGTATGAAGTCACAGGGCTCCGAGCCTCTCTGGGTTTCTGATCTGTGCGGTCGCCTCTGCATTGAGGCACTGGAACTGCTGCAGTGCCTGCACGACGCAGCTTTTGGGGGGAGCAGGAGGCAAGAGACCCTAGTGGCAGACTCACTCTCTCGCTCACAGAACTCCTGCCCTTGCGGCACCAATGGAACAGGAAGTGAGATTTTGCACCAGGCGAAATCTGGTACCCTTTGTCTCCAGTGTTCAGGCCGGCATATATGCAGCGGCTTCTTCACGATGCAGCCAGGTAGCCCCGGTCCCCGGCACAGTCTGCTCCCTGCAAAGGGAGCGAGCAGAGGCAGAGCACCTCCACCCACGCCAGCAGGGCAAGAGGAAACAGTCCCAAACCGACCTCCTCTCCCGTTGCAAACACCCTATGTGCCTCCTTGGCAGGGCAAGGGGAACCCCTCTCTCCCACAGAGAGCCCCTCCCCAGCCCGAGGACCCACTCTGCGGCCCCTCACCCCTCACCTGCAGCAGCAACAAAACGAGCAGCGACCAGCCTCCTGCCAGCTCACACCATCTTCGCCCTCGTGGAAGTGGAACCCGCCCCCGGAGCGGCTCGTTGGCCTCTGGGTGCTGTCAATCAGGCGCATGCAAATCGCTCGGGCTTCAGGCGGCGGGGATTGGCTGGCCTGCGGAGCGTCGCCTGGTGACCGACAGGCCGTGGGACCAAAGCCAGGCTGGCAACCTGCATCCCCTCCGCAGCAGCATCTTCCCTGGACTGATTGGTACCCAGGTGGCCTGCATCCCTCCACCCGCGAGCATCCGCCCTGGCGCGCTGCATTGCTGCCCTGCAGCCTTTTGTGCCTATGGCCATTGCAATCGGTGGTGGGCTGGCTGAGGCGTGCACTGCAATGACTGCATGACATTGCATTGCGTTGCCCCCTACAGAGAGAGAGAGAGAGAGAGAGAGAGAGAGAGAGAGAGAGAGGCCACTGCACACAGTCTCTGGTGCCCTTACCTGGAAAGCATGCCCAGTCTAGTTACTTACTGTAGGCTGCGATCCTATACAGTACACATTTACCTGGAAGTGTATATCCCATAAAACTGAATAGGGCTTACATCTGAGTAGGCATGCATAGACTTTAAGATATATATTTCCTTCCACCACCACCCCAGAAGAGGCCACTGATGGTCAAAATAATAATGCAAATCAACACAAAGCACTTAAAAAAAACCCAAGACACTTATAACAGTCATAACTTTTCAAAGAACACAGCAAGAAAATCTATTTTAACCAGGAAATGGGCACAGGCCTCAGGAGTATAGATTAATATTAATATTTTAAGGAACTATCAGGCCAGGGGCCCTCAGTATTTCAGCTGACGGAATGTTAGCTCAGTCTTGCTCTTTTAAGTAGGCTGGAGTGGGTCAATTGCAGAAAATAATTACTCAGATTATGCATAACTCTAAAGAGTTTTCATAACAGGAGAAAAACTGTTTATCAAATCATTTGGTCCAAATGTTTGCAAAACATTTGTAGCTGCAGGGCTGCTTCCTGTCCTGGTCTCTCTCATTCGGCGGGGCTTGCAATAAGAGCAACCCAGCCTATCAGTTGTGTCATTAAGTAGGAGGGAGATGGTGCAGGTGCATGGTGGGAGAAAAGGAAGGAGTGAGGGGCGCACATAATAATTATAATACCAGTGGACTTGGCGGGTTGTCAGAATGTGTTGGCAGGCTCAGATGTGGCTTGTACTTTGTAGAGCCAGCTGAGTCAGATCATCTACCTCGGTATATCTTGCACTGCCTGACTGGCAGTGGCCGTAGTTCAGGGTCTAGGGTAGGTCTTCCTTTCCCAGGAAGATGCACCCAGAGATTACACCTGAGACCTTCGACCTGCAAACTGGTGCTCTACCCACTGATTTACAACCCCTCCCCTCCCCCTTCCCTGCCCCAATGGACAGGCGACGGAGCTGTCCACTTCTTCTGAGTCAACATACATAGGATTAGCCTACACTCCTTTTGCAAATACTGTTAAACAAAATGGAACAGCCTCCCATGAGTGTCTTTAAAAGGGGTTTGGATAGAGGAAAAGACCATCACAGGTTACAAGGCGCTTAAGCAACCTCCTAACTTTAGAAGTAGGTTTTCTCTGTGCCAGGTGCAAGGGAGTGACAAGTTGTCACTGACAACAGGAAACAGGTTATCTTGTTGGCTGTGTGCTCCCAGAGGCATCTGGTGGGACCACTGTGAGATACAGGAAGCTGGACTAGATGGGCCGTTGGCCGCCTGATCCAGCAAGGCTCTTCTTATGTTCTTATGATGAGTGCGGCGGGGCTGCAACAAGGCCACCATGCATATTTCTCTGGATGTAAGCTCCAATGTACTGAACGGTATTTGCTACTTTACTCAGTAGCAAAGGATCAGGTTGAAATCTTATGCAAACTTCCTGTTGATGAGTGAGTCTCATAGAACACAGTGAGTGAAGCTTATTTCTGAGTAAATGCATACAAGATTGGGTGCACTGCTGTGCTCCGACTGTACATTGCCTCAGGACTCAGGAGTAAGCTCCTTCGGCATATTGGCGCTTCTGTGCGTGTTTAGTCGGATGGATCCAGTTGTTGCAACACTAGTGTATGTATGTATGTTACTTGTGAAAAAGGTGCATATAATTAGGCTGTGACGGTGGATTGCTTAGTGAAAAGCATGCTGACTGAAAATCAGACTGATGCATGCCAGTCCGCACAGAAAAAGAACGAAGAGAAACAAACGTCGCCACCCTGCTTAATTAGTGTTTTTGTGGCCCTGCGCTGCACTCTCCGCCCCGCCCCTTTTTGCCTTTTCCCCGCGCGCGGGCTTTCCTCACTCAAACCGGCCTTTGGAGGTAAGCCACACCCCCTCACTGTTGCCACAGCAACGCCGATGCTACAACAGCCACGGAGCCCGCTAGGGTCGTACCATTATGTACCGTCCTAGGGGGAGAGAGGAAGAAGAGCATAGAGAAAGTAGAGCGAGAAGACTCGGGGTGGAAAACGGTACTGAGAAGTAAGTGCATGGAGGTTATAAGTGGTGGCCGTAGCGGCTGGAAAGATGCGCTGGCCTGAGGCGCCCTGGTTTTTCTGCCACTCTCCCTTCCCCCCTATCTCGAACAGCCGGGATGGTTCGGCCTCGCCAAGATGGCGGTTATGCTCTGAGGGTAAGAGGAGAGCGTGAAAGTGGCAATTCAAGGGGAGGCAGGAGAGAGAAGAGGGGAGGACACCCCTCATCCTCCCGATTGGGTCACTGGAGAAGAGGAGCGCACTGATTGGCTAGCGGGTTACCCTCCCGCTCTCATAAACTTTGGGGTCCCTCTGCAGTTTTCGTTGGGAAAGGGTTGGTGCCTACTGATTGGCTGGCTGGTTTTTGGCCTCGTAAACTTTGGGGCCATTGTGTGTTGACCCTCCCCTTGGGCAAGAATTTGCACCCGGCGATTGGCTGGCGCGATTTTCACCTCATAAACTTTGGGGCCACTGTGCTTGTCCCGCCCCTTGGGCAATGCTTGGCGCCCGCGGATTGGCTGGCTATGTCTTTTTTAAACTCCTGCCATTTGGGGTTACCCCTCCCGTTTTATTTTACCTGCTTTTAGCAGGACGTTCCCCGGTTTTCTCTCGGGCCTTAACCCTCCCTTGTAAAGGAAGGGGAAATCTGGTAGGAAAAGACTAAAGTGCCTCTGAACATGTGCAGAGTGCACTCATTTTTGTTTGTTTATTTAACACCTTTGCTCAGCGCATACAGAATATAAAACAGCAGTGCTCGAAAGCATAATAGCAAGGAAACAAAAACGCAGAGCAATAGGTAGGACATGTTGAAAAAAGGAGGAGGCCAAAAACCAACCCAAATCCAAATGTGATAGAAAATAAATGGATCCTGAGTTGCTTCTGGAATACAGACTGAGAGGGAGTCATTTTGGTCTCAAGAGGCAGGGAATTCTATGCACCTGATAGAAAAGAGTGCTTCTGTGGTAGACCTGTGCAGAGTGTCATTCTCTCTCTCTCTCTCTCTCCCCCCCCCCTTTGGGCCCATTTAGTGCTTGCATGTAGAATAGGAAATGTGTTTGTTCAATCGGACCAGGCTCCTCATTGCGTACCATGCAAATTTACTGCTGCATGCATTCTGTTGAACCCGATAGTGTGAACAGCTGTAGCTGTGGACAGATCGGCAGTTTCGTGTACAAGGTATGTGGTGCTTGCATGCATTGAATGGGGATGTGAATCAGGTTCGTGGGTGGGAAGAACACAGATGCATAACTGAAACCTGGAACAAAGTTAATTTAAATGTATATACCGTATTGTCCCGAGTATAAGACGCACCTGATTATAAGATGCACCCTTAAAGTTTGGTGCTATTAAAAAAAATTAATTAAATCACTGGCATTAAATTGCAACAGCCTGATTATAAGACGCACCCCTAGTTTAAAAACTTAAATTAGGAGAAAAAAGTGAGTCTTATACTTAGACCAATATGGTATATTTTTAAATTTTGCTTGGTACTGTATTTGGATGGCTCTTTCTGAGGGGGTCAAAGCAGTTTACCAAAGGAATGGATGGAAATAATCATAAATGCATAGTTAAAATGATACTTATTAAGGCTAAAAAAGAACTAATATTAAAAAAATAGAACAATTACAGAGTCGGGAAGGGCCTTACCAAATAGAAATATCTTAGGGCCTCTTTGTAAACATTGCAAATGCGGAAGCTGCAGGGGTCTGTCTTTGAAAGGGAGTGCTGCAACGGAAGGGCCAACACTGAAAAGGCCCTGCCTCCTGTGCCCAGCGACCAGATCTCTTGCCAATGCAATGGCAGGCCGGAGATCGAGGCCCCTGTTGCAGGTCTCTGGGCCAGGCAGGCTGCTATGGGAGAATGCTGTTGTAGATGTAGAGTAGAGTAAGTCCCACTGAAGTCTTTGCAGCTTACTCATGAATAAGGATGATTCAGCTTGATTTGCAATCTCTTTTCCTAAATGTATTTTAATGTGGAATTCATGAAGATATTGAAAAGAATCTAAAAAGAGTCTCGTAGCCATAGTAATTAATACAGCAATGTTTATTTGTATTAAAGGTGGGAGAGAGTGATCTGGCAATGTAATGCAGTCGGCTCCTTTCCCTCCCTTTCCTCTGTTGTTTGTGTCGGTATCTAGATTGTAAGCCCCACGGGGCAGGGATCTGCCCCCTCATACAGCATAAAGCACCATGTGTGTTGATGGCTTTGTAGAAATGTACTTAATTCTAGGATCTGTATAGCGCTTGTTCAGAGTGTGCAAAGTGCCTCACGTGCATTTATCTTAATGTTGTCCTTACAATAACCCTGCAAAGTAATTTAGTGTTGTTATCCCCATCTTACAGACAGGGAAGACTAAGGCAGGGAGAAAGAGGGAGAGAGATGACTTTACAGTGCAAGATCATGCACATCAAGGGAGTGTTGCTTTATATAATCTGAACACATTTTCAGTGGAGTGTAAGCAACTGAAGAAGCATTATGGGAACGGAATATCTGCTATCATACAGACTTCTGAGGGCCTTGAAGCTAAATGGCATCTTTTTCCCCCCTTTCTCTTTCCCAGTTTCAGCGGATAGCTTGTGAAAGGAGCAATGTTCTTCCATGGTGGATAAAGAGGTAATACAGTGATTTCCAAACTTTCTGCCTTTAGGATAAGGCTGGCCTAACACTTCCCTGAGGTACAGGTGGGCCCCCATATCCACGAATTCGCTATCCACGCTTTCAGTTATCCACGGATTATGTGGATCCCCCCCCCCCCCCAGGCTTTTACTTTTCCCCCAGTAAGCTTCGTTTCTTCCTTAAACAAACGGGATAAGCAGCCTCTGGCTGCCTATTGCAGGCAAGTAGAAAGAGACTAAGTCCTAGAGAGGCTCTGCAAGGTTAACAGAAACCTTGCAGAGCCTCTCTAGGACTTAGTCTCTTTCTACTTGCCTGCAATGGAGGCTGCTTCTCTGTTTGTTTTTAAGGAAGAAACAAAGCTTGCTGAAAGAAAAATAAGAGCTGGGGGGGGAGCGCGCCTACCCACAAGGGATGCGGGGCGGGGGCCCCTCAGGAAACCATGGAGGGGGTGTTTGCTCCTATCCACGGTTTCAAGTATCCACGGAGGGGCCTGGAACATATCCCCAGCGGATATGGGGGGAGTACTGTAGTGTGATAAATACTACCCACCCACCCCGTAGCCAGTGGCACGGCACCACTGTTCCTCCTCCTGCTCCATGGGTTTGAAAAAGAACAGGGGAATGGAGTGCAAGAGGAAGTGTGGAGGACAGGCAAGTGGTAGGCTAGAGTGTTGGAATATACAGAAGAGGAAGTGTGGAGTAGAGGAGGGTGTGTGCTGGAGCACCAGAATGTACCAGGGGAAGGGAGTGGGTGGGCTAGACTCGCAGCCATTCTCAACCGGTTTTTTGGCTATGGCCCCGTAGGAGCTCTTCTCCGGTACCAGGGCCCCTCCTGTCAAACAAGGACACAACCCTAACAGATAAACATAAAATCATTTATTATTGAACATCAATACTGGCCCTCTTCAGATATGCCAGAGCTCCCCAGGAGACCGTATGACTCCCTTTGAAAATGGCTGGGAGAGCAGCAGAATGGAATAGAAGAGGGAGGAGAGGAGAGTGGTGGGCTAGAGTGGGCCGAAGAGGAAGTGTGGAGAGAAGAGTGGTGGGCTAGAGCAGCTAAAATGAATTTGGCACAAACTCTCCTCTCAAGACAAACGGCCACCCCTATAGATGAATTTGCAAATACAGATTTCACTACAGTTGCCCCAAGAGCACAAATGCAACGTGAGCCAGGAATCCTTAGCCTCAACCTTCAGACATTTTGAACCTTCCTCAGATCAGCTTCCTTCCTCCCTTTCAAAGGCAAACGTCTCTGCGGTGGGAGTGAAATGGCGCCGGCGTTTTAATGCCTCAAGATGGGCGAGTGGCAGAGGATCTTTGTGCAGAACCTGGCGGTGCCTCCGCACAACCAGAGGAGGCGGCACCTGCCTCCCTGGGAATCGACGGCGTTTCAGTGTTCCCTGAAGTGTGTGGAAGGGAACCTAATGAAGCAGGTATCGGAGAACCCTTCAGGTCCCACTTTGCAAGAAAGGATGTCGGTTTGGAGGGTGTTTGTGGGGCAGAAATGCGAGATGGTAACATTGATACGAAAGCACATGGAAGGTATTGTTGTTTTAAAATGTAAACAATATATGTACGTACACACACACACACACACACACACACACACACACACACACACACACACACACACACACACACACACACACACACACACACAGTACAAGATCTGAAGAACAGAAAAATCGCAATAACAAGATTGAATCTAATGCTGAACTATTTGTATTAAATTATCCTGTATACAGCAAAGAGAGGGAGCATAATCTAGGTAGGGAGAGGTTCTCCTCCAAGCTGTCCTTCCAATAATTTAGAACAGTGGTTCTCAAACTTTTTAGCACCAGGACCCACTTTTTAAAATGACACTTTATCTGGACTCACTTAACTTTACGAGACACTCAGACATTTTATCTCCCTATATTTACACAAGCTTGCAAGCTGCAGGAGCTCAGCTGTTTGCAGGGTAATTAGCAGCTATCTTGCAAGCTGCAGGAGCTCAGCTGTTTGCAGGGTAATTAGCAGCTATCTTGCAAGCTGCAGGAGCTCAGTTGTTTGCAGGGTAATTAGCAGCTATCTTGCAAGCTGCAGGAGCTCAGCTGTTTGCAGAGTAATTAGCAGCTATCTGATTTTTTGAATAGCCTCAGGGCTTGTGGCAATTACTTATCTGATCTTTCCATCACCTGGGACCCACCAGAAATTAGGTCGCGACCCACCAAGTGGGTCCCAACCCACAGTTTGAGAAACACTGATTTAGAAGTACTGGTAAGACCCAGTTTTGTGCAAATGGATCTTCTGTCCCCTCCTCCTTTGGCTTCCTGTGATACGCTCATTTTACCCAATTCCCTGCGTACGGACTGGTTCCGTTCCAGAGGTCTGTACTGAAGTTGGGACGTACGTAGCTCGAAACAGCTGGCGCTTGCCGGTCCAGCGCTATCGTGTCTGAGTGAAAGCATCAAAAAGGATGCATTGTGCCTGTACGCAGCCATCCGTAACCCAGATGGCCATTACTTGGGGAGCCAGTGTACATGATCTCCCACATCTATTTAATCTTGACCCAAATAGTTGGCAATTGAGGGTTCCCCTGCCCCTCAGCAGGCTGCCCTCACAATTGTGGCTACAGTCAGTAGAGAAGTCATCACTTCCCAAACCGTCATTTGAAACCAGACCTTTTTCCGTAGCCTAGCAGTGTAGTCTGGGCACTGAAAATCTGCTTCTGGCCCCGTATATGTTGAACCAGCCATGTTGTCCGTGGAGAGTCTCTTACAGGTTACAGGAGTGAGCGGCCCACTGTCATACAATCGGAGCCAAGCTAAGGCCTCCCAGCGCCGTTGCCAGCTCAACTACTCTTCCTCCCGTTCTTGGATTTGATGAGGTAGAGGGGAACAGAGTGGAAGAGGAAGTGTGGAGGAGAGGGGAGGAGAGTGGTGGGCTAGAGCGTCTCAAAGCGGCAATGTGGTCTTGGATGTTCTAGCTCACCAGTCTCCTTGCCTCCACACTTCCTCTTCCACTCTGTTCCCCTGTTCAAATCCGAGGAGTGATGGAGGTGAGCAGTAGGTGCCTCCCAGCAGTCCGCTTCCTGAGGATGTCTCAGTTGGCCTCATGGATGGGCCGGCCTGAGTCGCAAGCTCAGCTGTATCTGAATCCAAGAAGTTATGGTGGTGACCAGGCCCTGACCATTTCTGGTGGCAGAAAAATGTGTAGAAATTCATCGTGTCAGGAACTCTTTAGGGTTGCAGCGGGGAACCTCCTGCTCTCAGGCTGGGGCCTAACTCTGAGGCACAGAAGAAAATCAGGGCATGCTGAGAACTGAGATTCCCTTCCGCTGCTGTTTGGACTTTCCACTGTTCCTTTCGAGCTTGTTCTTTTAATATGTTTTTCGCACGACTCGCGGCCATGAGCATTTGGGGGGGGGCAATCCCTCTCCCTCTGGGCCATCTTGAGAAAGGATTTTAGGGCTCTTCTTTTCAGGGTCTGGTTCCCTCTCCCTCTCCCCTTGCCCCCAGTTTCCATTTTGCCTCCCGGCCTGCAAACAGAGATGTGTACGGAGCCTGTCCTGTGACTCTGGAGGCTGACGCGGTGGAGCGGGTCGATGCGCTGGCTCGCTAAATAATGCAGGAGCGACTAAATCTTTCATAGCCTCACTGCTTTGCTAATGCCTCCTTGCTCTAATTCTGGCCTTGCTGACAGTTTTGGGAGCGAGGGGGCAAGGGTTCAAAGACCCTTCTTGTGAATTTTCGATTGCTGCTGGCGGCCCACAAGGCAACAAATTCCCCGTTTTTTGGTAAGGTTAAATGCGGGGCGTTTCTCTTGCGATATCAGTGGCTTGTTTTCTGATACGGTTGGGCTGTTTGGAGCTTCTGGTCTCCCTATTGCAAGCACCCCTTTTTTTTGTGAACGTTGCTTCCTCCAAGCACTTGTCTCGTAAGATCCACGCCTTTGGGTTTTACACTGCGTGTCACTGAGCTCATACAACACTCTGGCATTCGTGGGAATCCAGGCTTCTTTAATGTGTGGGAATAATGACGGCACGGTGTTCCATGCGATTACGTTTCTGATTCTTTGGGGTGTATAGTCTTTGTACCCGTGCTTCCCCCCATGGTGCTGGGCTCGGATCAAGCTAACTCAGCTCACTGCTTTGATCTTCCACTTTGCAGAAGGTGCTGAAGGATATGTCGGAGGCAGAATTCCAGCTGCGGCTTTCCCTCTTTGACGCCTCCTACCACCATTTCTTCGGGAAGACCTGGAGGAGCACCCCAAGGCCCCTGAAAGCTGGACCAGGGCAGCCCCCCACGGTGACCTTCAACGAGGTAAGGATGAAGCTCCCTGAATGCTTGCTCAGAGTTGGCCAGGACCCCCCAAAGCCCAGGTGTCCAGAAATCACTGGGACGGTTTGAAAATATGGCACATGCGTCATGTGGTGGAAATAAACAAGTCTGCTAATCCCAGTCGTAGAAATCCCAACACGTTGTCGGCCATCAGCTCTTCATCAGGGGGCCAAACGGAGATAAAGCAGTCGCTGTTGCAGACATCGGTATGCTTCCTTTTATTATTGTTGCTCATGTATTATTATTAATAAGAATATTGCTATACCGCTTTGAACAAAAAAGTTCACAACATGGTTTACGTAGCGCAAATAAATGGCCAATGATTAGCAGAAGAGAAAGTCTGGAGGAGAGTGGTGGGCTAGAGCATCTCGTTGACGCTCATTGAGATGCTCTAGCCCAGCACTCCCTTCTCCATGCTTCCCCTTCTGCTCTGCCACCCTTTTCATTTCTGAATTCTAGTAACAGGAGGAGGAGTGGCAGTGCCAGCGCCTGGCATGGTGCTGGATGAGGAGGGTGGTATTTGGCGTGCTGGCTCAGGCTCCACGAGATCTTGGGCTGGCTTTGTTTATACTCAAGCAGACACGATACGAATCCTGGCCATTTTTCAGGACTTGCAGCATTGCTGCGGTTTTAAATGCCAACAGTGCACTTGATTTTCAGATTTGGCTCCCGCTGAGTATAGGGCAGTTCAGGGCGAGAGAAGGGACAGGATGAAGGAAGGTGAAGATCTGTAGTGAGGAAGGAGCAGGCACATGAGTGAGCCTGACCTAGAAGCCTTTATAGGGGTGAGGGAGTGGAGCCGGGCTGGCCCTTCCCTTGGGCCAACTGAGGCAGTTGCCCTAGGCAGTCGACTAGCAGGGGCGCCCTGCCTCTGCTGCTTCTGTGCTCCCTGGATCTGAAAGGAAGAGGGGGGATGGAGCGAAAGAGGAAGTGTTGAGGGAAATATAATTGCTCTAGCCCGCCACTCTCCTCCATGCTTCCTTTCCATTCCACTCTTCCTTTACGAGTCTGTTACAGCAGGGAGCTTGTTTTCACCTCCATGGCTTTTCTTGGACTGTTTGATGTTGCACATCTCTTTGTTGGCCGTAGCGCTGAATCCTCAGCCCCAAGGACACCCCCAGCCCGTTCTGTTCAGATATGGTTCCTGCCGGTTTCCTTGGGACATCTAGGACAAGAACATAAGAGCCCTGCTGGATCAGGCCAAGGACCCATCTAGTCCAGCTTCCTGTATCACACAGTGGCCCCACCAGATGCCTCAGGGAGCGCACAAAACCACAAGATACCTGTATCCTGTTGCCACTCCCTTGCACCTGGTACAGAGAAAACCTACTCCTACACCCAGGAGGTTGCTTCTCCCCATCATGGCTTGTAAGCTGTGATGGACTTTTCCTCCATAAATCTGTCCAATCCCCTTTTAAAGGCATCCAGGATCGTTGCCCTGTTACCCTGCCTGGCTTCGGGACACACGCAAGGACCCCATTTGCCCCCCGGAGCCCCGTGGAGCCGGAGATCCCCACCAGCGTGCTCGAGGGCTGCTGCTCCTGAGCTTTCCACGTTACTCTCTGCAAATAATACGCCGGCAGTCGGCATCAATTATTAATAAAAGTAATGAACTGGAGAGTTGCTGCGTGCCGGGCCGCGAGGTTAGGGAAGGGTCGGCGGTCGTAAATTGCGCAGACCTCTGCCAGTGAAACATCAGCCCTTAAGTGCAACCATTGAGCTCCTTACCGTTTTGTCTCTCGGGGTGGGTTCGGATATTACTGGTAACCCCCGTTTAATATTGGTACGTTTGACCAAACAGCGATTTGAGCTGCAGGTAACGTGGCCAATCGCAGGGGCCGACGTTGCCACAGCTTTTCCTTTTTTGCATTTGTTTTATATTTGGTATTGTTTCATATTTTAATCTGCTCTTGCATCGTTTGCTCTTGCAATTGTTTTAATGGCTTTATTCTAATGTTTTTCTCTTTGGTATGTTTAACTTTTATGGTATACATTGCTTTGGGTACCAGAAAAGCGGTATATAAACCCTTTTAATAAATACATTTGAAGGGGGCTGTGAGGCCTTAGTGCGCATGTAGCAGCCGCCTGCGCTGAGCTGGGGGGTTGGACTTGATGACCTCTAAGGCACCTTTCGACTCTTATATTCCGAGAGATTCCTGGTTTAAGTGCCAGGTGGAGATCTAGACAATACCTGCCTTCCTTAGTTCAACCCTCGCTATGGATTGGCCTCTTAATGTTCTGCCTTCCTCGTTCTCCTCCCTCCCCGCCCAGTAACATTTGCGTTGAAAACAAGGATGCTTCCCCAACTCTGGAGGATTTGCGCAGAACTGCAGTCTGTCTTGGGTGTGTGGGCCATTAGGCTTACGAATATACTTCAGTCACATCTCATCGGCGTGTCAGAGCAAATGGGGCCTCGTTTTTAGGAAGTCAGTCTAGGGGCAGGGCAGGGCAGGGCATGAATGTGGATGTCTTTGTATACATTTTCCGATTATGTGTCTTGCTTCAGCTGAGGCAGCAGAGGGCAGGGTTGCACTAGGAAATGAGGCGATGCCAGCAAGCCAGTCCGCGTGTGCGAGCAGGCGAGGGTTCTGCTCGGTGGAAGCATCATCAGCCTTCCACCGCTGGGCCCTTGCTCTGGACTTCCATGCTCTCGGCGGGTCAGTTGCATCCGTCAAGAAATAACAGCGCCATTGATCAATGCCACTCTGAGGGTTGGACCTGGTCTGTGCGGAGCGCGGTCAACGGAGGTGGCAGAATTCTGGGCTGTAGAGGGTGGGAGTTTGGAATGCTTCTCCATGCGCGCGTATATATCTTCTCCATATCCAGTGCTGCCCCCCCCCCCAAACCTGGTGATGTGCCAGCCTCTGCCCTGGGTTGGAGAAGGAAGAAAGAGAGAGAGAAGAGGACATGTGGAGGAGAGGAGGGTGCCTCCAACAGTCTAGTCCACCACTCTCTCCTCCACCGTCCTTGCATCCCTCAACCCCCCCTCCCAAGCATGCCCACAAGCCCCGAATCTCATCTTGCAGGGGGTGGACCCTCCCGTGGTCAGCTAGGAGGATGGGCGCCACCCTTATAGGTGTTTCTGTTGATGTGCCAGTTCCTGTTCCTTGGTTTGACCTGTGCTCTACTGAGCCCAGAAGCGGGCAGCATGCAAGCCTGGCTTTGCTCTTGATGGGCTCTTTCACCCACCCACCCCTCTAGCAGTGCCACAGGCTCCGGTGTCCCACGTCCGAGTGTCCTTCCACGGGCAAAAGTGACAGCAGGACTGACCGCGGCCCCCCTCCCAAGGAGAGTTCTTTGACTCGGGGCCATGACCCAAGACTGAGATGTGGAAGTGTCGGTTGTCACCCACGTCACTTAACAGGCAGATTGTTTTACTGACCTCACCTCTGGGAGATCTCGCCTCCCAGGTGCATAGGAAGGGTTCAGTCACCTGAAGCCAAAATTGTGACGCTCCTGGAAATGGAACTGATGCCGTCGGCAACAGGCCAAGCAGGTAACGCAATAAGCAAAATCTGGTGGGGGAGGGGGTTCCACAGGTAGGGCCCATGCCCCTTTATGGACTCATACTTACGCCTCACCAACCCCTGAGGGTTTGCTGCTGCCTCTGCCCCCCCTACCTACTCCAGGCCTTTTTGCCCTACGACTGCGATGTTCCACGTGTCTGCCTTAAGGGAGTGCTTTCCGCATCTGACGAGGAACCCCCTGCATGCCTGCCATAGGTTCCTGAGCTTCTGGGCATCCAGTTCTCGCAAACGTCTTGGAAAACCTAGGGACTAGGAGCTTGACTTTGCTTTGAAAGGGAACACGTTGAAAACGCGGCAATAGAGTCGCATGGACCACGTCAGGCATGTGATACTCTTAGATATCTACGCAGTTTTATTTTGTTGGGACGTGGGGTTAACTAACAGGAGTCTTCAGGGCCTTAAGCTGTTCTTTACCTGATTTGCCTTTAATGAGGTATCTTGATTACAGTGCAAACACAACCCTGAATATTCTGCTGTTATCACAGACTCCTGAGGGTTGAATCGGGAATCAGATGGTTTGTCTGTAGCCGCTGGGGATGGAATCAATATCCTCCCGGATCTGCTGCCTCCCGGAGCATTCGGGACTGCAGAGCAGAAGATTCCCTGAGCCACAATGTCCTCTCAAGCTCCAGAGTATCTTTACCCACCCAAGCAGGCCATCCCCCCCCCAAAAAATAATCTGGTAGGGTTGTCATGGCATTCAGATCAGGCGTGGCCTCTCCCCAGGCCACAGTGAGCCTTGACAGTGTCTGCGTGGCTTAGGGTTGTAGATTGGCTGCGTCCCCAAATCTGAGATTTCTGAAGCAGGGGCCTGGTAATGTCACAGGACTTCCAACTCTTGAAAAATGGGCGGGGAAATGGAACTAGGGTGGGGCACCCTTCTAAGGGGTGGAGCCTAGCAGCGGCCCAGGTGGTCTGAAATGGACGTTTGCTACCCACTTGCCCGAGACAAAAAGCTGGAGAAAAACGTCGTTTCGGACCAACTGGCTACCTAGCAGAAAATGGGAAGAGAATCGAAGGGTGATGACGTGGAACGGCCGCACCGCCAAAGAAAATCACATTTTGCACAGTCCGTAAAGGCAGAGAAAGGAGAGAAAAGGGACTTTGTCCAGCGGTGGCTTTGCCAGCCAGCCAGAGCGATCCGGAGGTTTGGGTACGGTCTCTGGCAGCGGCCTGATTGAGGAGCAGGTTAATCCTTCTATTAAAGACTTATTATCCCAGGTGTCATGAGCAAAACATTTGCTGCAATCACAGACTGTCAGGGAAGGATAACTGAGAGAGGCATTAGAACATCGGCCAGCAGAAATAAATCGTTATTCTATTATCTTTTATTGCAAAATGATGGAAAAAATGGTCAGTAACTCCTGACAAGTGGGTATGCAAGGCAGAGTGATGCTTGGGCTCCTGAAGGATTGGCTGTCGCCTTGAAAGTGGGATCCGCTGGACCGCTAAGCTGACGGCCGTCTCCATAAACGCTAATGCTGGGTACGGGGGGAGTTGCTAATATATGCCTCTACCCGCCTGGAGTGATTGTATCACGCTAATCCTGAAGAACACACATCATTGCTTCCAAGTGCTGGTCTTTACCTTCAAAGCCCTAAGTGGCTTGGTTCTGAATAACCGGTACGGCCACCTGTGTCCATGTGGAAGCTCAGTTCTCATGCACGCGGGACAGGGCCTTTTTGGTGGTTGCCCCTAGACTGTGGAACTCCCCTTGCAGGGGAGGTCCATGCTTCCATTCTTCCGGCCTTCTAAAGACAACTGATTGCCCTTTATCGTGTGGGACTTAGGAGGAGTTTTGTGCTGGTCTTCTGCTTGCTAGCTGAAGGTTCCATGCTGTGCCTCTGTTTGCCGTTATGACTGTTTTACATTCTAAATGTTTATTCATAAGAACATAAGAAAAGGCCTATTGGATCAGACCCAAAGGGGGGGGGGCTATTCGTTCGAGAGTTCTGCTTCCCACAGTGACCCACCGGCTGCCCCAGTTGGAAGCCCACAAGCTGGAGAGAAAGGTAGACCCCTCTCCCACCAGTGCTCCCCTGCAACTGGTATCCAGAGGCAGGGCTGCCACTGAAACAGCAGGTGGCGCACAGCCATTGGGACTAGTAGCCACTGAAAGATCTGTCCTTGGCGAATTTGTCCAATTCCCTTTTAAAGCCACTCTAGCTAGTAGCCATCAGCACATCTTGTGGCAATGAATTCCACGGACTAATTATGCACTATGTGAAGAAGTCCCTCTTTCTGCCTGTACTGGGTCTCCCTCTAGTCAGTTTCATGGGATAACTCCCGGCTCTAGTTTTTAAAATTAAAGGAATGATAAAATGGATAGCCAAGGGGCGGCATGTTCTGGGTTTGTGGCCAGGTGGGAGACATTGCAGCGAGAGGTTAGAAAAATATTGAAACGCCTTCTGGGTTATGAACCTGCTCATCTCTGGTGGCCCAGGGGACAGAATTCACCTCCAGCAAAAGACAGGAGGGCATTTATAGTGGTCTCTGTTGCATGCAGGTGTCATTCCACAAGGGGGCAAAATAGGATTGCGGTATTCAGTTTCCCCAGAATTGCAACTTCCACTTCAACACCACAGAGACTTTAGCAGCTCCTTAGAGTTAGACTGCAATCCTGTGCACACTTACCTGGGAGCAAGTCCCATTGAACACGGAGAGACTTGCGTCTGAGTAAACTGCATAGAATGGTGCTGTAAGTCATTGTAGTTCAAGCCTCAACTCGGAAGATCTGGGTCTGGTTCCCCACTTAGCCATGAAGCTCCCTGGGTTTCTTTGGGCCTGTCGTGCTCTCTAATCCAAACCTACCTCACAGGGATGTTGTGAGGATAAAGGATGGGGAGAACAGCACGCGCTGTCCTGGAGGGAAGGGTGGGTTATACATGCAATCAGTAGGTGAATTCAATGTAGCCACGTGGATAAGAGGTAGAATGCAAACCAGCCTCCACTTTGATGACCTTCGATTCCAATTGGAGAAAGGGCCGGCTGTTTTCGAGGCACGAGACAAAGTCGTTGGAAGCTAGTCCAATCTTTACTACTGCAAGGGGACGTCGGTGGGCAAGCTGTCTTCGAGGGACATTTGTCTCCTGTAGTGGATCAAGTGACTGAGGAACCTCTGATAAGCTTCCGAGGAAACCCAGGGGTTCCTTGAGACACAGTTTGTTGTAAGTCATAAGTTGTTGGCTGCTACGATAACCAGGCGTGCGTCTAAACACCGTCTTCCCCTCTTGTCTTCCCCAGACCGTTTATTTCCACACATCTCTGGACCATCCCAGCATCGTCTTGGTCGTGGAGGTGGTGGTGGCAGCCCGGAGACGAGATGGGACCCGCCAGGATCTGTCCTGTGGCTTTGGGATCCTCCCGCTCTTTTCCAACAAAGCCGAGCCGGCAACTCTGGGTTTGAAGGAAAAAAGGTACGCGGCTTGCCCTGGGGATAACCGAGGCAGGCTGTTGGGTCCTCAAGGGTTCTTCACGCAATCTGTAACCCAGCTTGTCTCCCCGGTTTTTGTGTAGGTAAAGGTGTCTAGGCCAGGGGTTCTCAACCTTTGGAGGCCTGGGTACCCCGTATCACGGTCCAATTTTCTGAAGTACCCCTGCTAATTAATTGCTAATTAATTGGATCAATCAATTAATTAATTAGCTAATTAATCATTAAATAAAAAAGTACTAAAACAATTTTAAATGTGAAAAAAATGTCTCACTTAACTGTGTGTGTGTGTGTGTGAGACAGACAGACAGACAGTGGGGATTGCATTTAAGTTCTAATTAACAAGTAATTAACTGCTGATTGATGCTGATAAGGGGCAGGCTCTGGTGTACCCCCTGCCATTGGTCGGCGTACCCCTAGGGGTACCCGTACCACAGGTTGAGAACCCCTGGTCTAGGTGGTCCTCTAGGATGCCTTAGCCTTAGCCGTTTCAGGGAAGGGTCATAGTTCTTTGGTAGCACATTCGTAAGCATCTCTAGTTACAAGGGAACTTGGGACAGCGGGGCTGGGGAAGACCTCTCTCTTGTAGAGCTGTCGTGCTACTCAGAGTTGCTGGTACTGGGTGAGGTGGACCGGTGGTCTGCGAGGCAGTTTATGAGTTCCTTCCCATCCGCTCTGTCTTTGGTCTCTGTTGAGGATAGAAGTGCAGCCAGCCTAACCAGGAGCCTGGTGAAGCAGCTGGCTTGAGTGGCGGGCCGGGGCACACTGACCTTGCACTCGGTACCCGCCTGCTGCCTCTGCCATCCCCCTGCCCTCCTGACCGCTTCACTCATCCGCTGCTCCTCCTGAAAGGAGGAAGAAGAGAATTGAGGCAGCGGCGACTCACTCCTTCCTCCAAGGTCAAATCTTTCATATGCGCCCAAATCGCCTTGGTGGGGCTAGAGAAGGAAGAGGGGGACTGCTGCTCCCCTTCCAGGAGAGCAGTCAAACCCGGATCTCTCTGTCTCTGCCACCACCAGCAGCCGGCCTGGAATTCTGCTTCCAACAGTCTCCTGTCTGGCCTGTTTTGAAGATGCAGCCAGGTGAGCACTGGATGAGGCAGAGGAAAGGGGGTGTTGGGACAAATGCACCTCTTTTAAGCAGGGTGTAAAAATGTGGGCATTGTTTAGGGCGCCAGTTCAGCTTGGGCTGGGCCTGGGCAGAAGTCAGATTGCAGGGGGGCCAGGGCGGAAGACAAAAACATGAGTCAGTGATAATAAACTGCAGGCTCCAGTGCCCCAGGTAACCCTCTGCCCCTTTTCTCCCCAGGCTCAGTCTGTATCATGGGACTCCACGGGCCCTCTTGCACCCGCTGCTGCAGGAGCCGATAGAGAGTAAGTCGCAGAGGCCCCACATACCATTTCGATGCTCGACTTGGAGACCTCTCTGGGCTAGAATATTGGATCCTGTACATGTCCCACTTTGAGGGCAGTGCCCAGCCAATCCACAAGAGCCAGTTGGATGCCCTGGCCTGTCTCCACTGGTCTTGGAGGAGCCTCCCTTTCCTCTCCCCTTGCGTGCCAGATCTAGATCCTGACTAATCAGAGGTCCTGGTGGGGCTGGCTTAAGGAGGCATGCCATGTGCTGCCTTCTTCCCTGGCAATGTGCCAGCCTGTGCCAGTCCGTGGATGCTCTAGCCCATCACGTTCCTCTCCTCCACACGTCTGTCTGTTCCCCTCTTTCTGTTTGAAACCATAGAACGGGTGGAGTGGCGGAGGCAAGTGGGCAGAGGCAGGCACCCCCACCAATCTGCCTCCTGAGGCGTTGGCCTCAATTGGCCTCATTAATAGTCCGGCTCAATTCACTTGAGGTGAAATCAGTCACCAAAGGGAATAGGGCTTTTAACAGCTCCAGAGATGTACAATTTAACTCCCTCTGATCCACTCTGCTTGCCCTTCTAGGCTTCCCTGATCAATAAGTGGTGGGGAGGGCCTCGTCCTACAGTTGTCCTCCTCCTTTTCCATGACCGGTGTGTTGTGATAGCATAAAATCAGTATCTTATGCCATGCCACTCTTTGATGCACTTTGGACTAAGAGTGAGTAGGAAGTAAAATTATTTTTATGTACTGAGCACCATCCCTGTATAGACAGGTCCCTGCCCTGAGGGGCCTACAAGAGTTGACAGGGAGGGTGACTGGCCACTAGGGAGGGGCAGGGCTTGGTGCCTTTCTTTGTTGTGTTGAAGAGGACATGTTGGCAGGAGTAACTCATCTTGAGAGAGGAAAACTGCCTTTCCTAGGGCTCCCTGCGTGGAGACTGGAAGGTCTACCATGAGTCCTGCTGTACTCTGGAATCTGGTCCACCCTGGTCCACCCTATCGCCGGTCTTGCGCTGTGTAACACACCAGCCCCTCTGCATCTGTGGAGACTGGAAGGTCTACCATGAGTCCCGCTGTACTCTGTGGAATCAGGGTGGACCAGGGTGGACCAATCGCCGGTCTTACGCTGTGTAACACACCAGCCCCTCTCTGCATCTGTGGCCGCCTTTAAAGTCTTGCCTTTTCTCCCCCTTCTTAGAAAACAAGCACCTGACAGCGATAGAGAACACACACCTTCTGTGCACCCTGCAGCCACACCCACCCCTGGAGGCCCTCTATCACCTCCTCCCTGAGAACATCCCGGTGTCCAGCCTGCAGAGGATCCCCGGTGTGCTAGCCACGCACGAAGGTAAGTTCTGTGTTTGTTCTGCAGCCTGCAAGGCTGGTGTGTGCACCAGCCTGGCCAAGCCAGAGGCTCCGTCCTGCTTTCCAGTCACAGAGCTCGATGTCACGAGCCCGGGGAAAAAAATTCCCTTCCTTGCTAGCAGAAGCTTTCGAGCCTGACTTATCTGACTAGATCCCAGCCTCAGACCTGGACATAATACCCTCTTCTCTCTACGTTGATTGTATAATTTGCCTTTTTAAAAATTGTAGTGAATTTTTGAATCCAAGTGAATCCCAACTTTTTGCAGTATAAACCATACCTGTATCTAGCGAAGTTGTGGATAGCACATTTGACTTTTGTTTCAGCCGGTGTTTTTCACCCATTTTCAGCGGTGATTAGCCTGTCCCTATGGCAGAGTCTTTCTCTCTCTCTCTCTCTCTCTCTTCCCTGTAGCCAGCTGTGCTGACTGCGGATGTTGTAGTGTTTTCTGTCCTCAACCAGCACCTGCCCTTAGCGTGCGTACACACACACACACACACACACACACACACACACAAGCCACCCGCTCTCCACCAGAGCCGCCCAACCAGACAATTTGCTGCAGACATCTCTCGGCTGGCTCTTGTGGTCCTGCATCTACCGGAGCTGGATTGCCTCTGCCTGGCTGGAAGTTGTCCGCCTCGGTGCTCTCTTTCAATGAGTACGGTCTGCACAGCTCAAGCGCATTGGCTTATTGTACAGTCACGTCGTTGGTGAGTGAGCTCAGCCTGAAAGCTTGCGCTGGCTCTGGTTCTCTGCAGAGTTTTAATCATAATTTCTTAGCCTGTTTTTCTGAGTGTGCAAAGCACTCCCCAGGCTCTGAAGAGTGTGATTGTGACCCCCCCCCAACCACACAATAGTCTTCCCTTCTCCAGGTCAAAATGTCCTCAATTCCTTCCACCTTTCTGCACAGGGTTTGCTTTCCAGACCCCTGACCGACTGTGTTGCCCTCCTCTGCATCCATTCTGTTTTGTCTCCATCCTTCCTGAAGTGCAGCCCCCAGAACAGGACACAATATTCCTGATGAGCCGGTGGAGAAATTGGGACTCTTGCTTCTTGTGGCTTGGAAACGGTTGTTCTGTTACTGTAGCTTACAACTGCTTTAGCCTTTTTTGCAGCGGCGGCACGCCGCTGGCTCATGTTTGGATTGTGATCGAATGCAGTCCTGAGGTCCTTTTTTCACGTGTATGACTGCCAAACCAAGCATCCCCCCCCCCCCCCATCCTGTGCTTGTGTGTGTCTGCCTCCACATGAGCAACAGCATGAGGAGAGGTATTCTGGCTGGCTGCCCCCCTCCCCGCCAGTTAGAGAGCTCCCGCTGGAGACTCTGCAAAGTCCGAGCCTGAGCACATTTCAGAAGCCTCAGAAGACCTTCCTGTTTGGGCTTATCTTTGGGGGTCAGAGTTAAGTCGAGAAAGGGTAGGGAAAATGTCATCTATTCAAGTTGAACCTTTTCCTTGCCAGTGGGGCTAAGAGGTACCTCTTCTATTTAGCAGGGGCGAGCCGCTGTCCGGATCCATCCCAGCAGAATTTCCTTTCCAGGAGCCACATGCTGGTGTCTCCCGTGTATCTTTCACTTCCAATGAAGCATCCCTTTGGGGACAGGGAACCTTATTCTCATTCCTTTTGCTACATCAGTTCCTTGGTGAACCTAACAATTTTGCTGATTTGTCCTCTGTTACCCTCCCGCCCTTAGCCTTTCAGTTGGGTCAGAGTTTAACAAGCAGAATCAGTTCATGATCCTCCCCGTTCCAAGGTGGAAGCGGCCTCCGTTGGGAGAATGACTCCGAAGAGAAGCTGCGTCCTCCAAAGTTAGAACTCTGGCCGCTCTGTTCTTGTTTGTTCTCCTTGCCCAAGCTGGCTCTGCGGTAAATACTACTTGGTTACTTGGCCGCGAAGGAACCGGAGGCCTGAAATTGGCTGCAAATGGGCACTTCCAGCCGAGTGTACCCTGCAATTTGATACGCCGAAGCTCCAGATAACAGGCTCTGTGAAATGGAGAAGGTATATTTGGCTCCCAAAATTGAATTAAGGCAGATTCTAGTGTTAGCCAAGCTAATTTGTTAGAGACTCTTGTTCCCAGCCGTTCCCGCGGCTCTTAAACTGTTCCACCGGCCGGAGACATATCATTTCATTCTATTGCCGGGTGCTTTATGTATCGCCTGGGCTGTGCCTTCTAACTACATAGCGTCAGTGCAGTAATGCTCAGTTGCCGATCTCGGGAAGGAGGAGAGGAATCTTAATCGGCTGCCGCAGCGGAAGGAAAATGTTCTTGGGAGGTCCCCCTACCTTGTTCTTCCCTCCTGGGACCACCAGTCTCATCCTCTGTTCCCTACACATCAGTTTCAGGCACGGCAGGCAGGTAGGAGCAAACAAATCTTCTCTCTAGGTGAAGGTTTCTGAAAGTGAGCAGCATTGCCCCAGAAACCAGGCGCAGGATAGAAAAGACTTTGCAATTCAGGGGCACCTTCCCAGCGTCTGCGAATCCTTGTGGTGTCGTGACTGGCTGGAAACCGAGTTGAAAGACTCAGCTACTGATTAGGTAGTTGGGTCTCGGGGATGGGGTTGTACAGTAGCTCAGTGGTCCAGCCGCTGCTTGGGATGCAGAAGGTCCCAGGTTCAATCCCTGGCAGCATCTCCAGGTGGGACTGGGGAAGACCCTTCTCGGTCTGAAACCCTGGAGAGCTGCTGCCAGCCAGTGTCCACATTGTGATAGACGGACCAAGGGCCAGACTCTGGTTGGCAGATTTCTGTGTCCATATCCTGCTGAGAGGAATGCCCGCCACTTGAGAAACAATACACTTCCAACTTGGTGAGGGGAGGGGCAAGGACGGAGCCCAGGCGGCCCATTGAAATCTACAGTTTTGGAAGCAAAGGGTTGAAGGACAATTGGAGAGGCAGCCATGCAGGTCTCGGAACCCCTGTCTCTGCTTTTGCACAGATCTGTTCGTGATGGGAAGTGTTCAGAATCTCACGTCCTTCTCCAGACAACTCGGCAGGCAGCAGTGTTCAATTCTTGCGTGATGGGGCTGGCAGGGTGTGTGCGTTCCTGCCATGCCTCGAAGATCTCTCCCCCTGCAGTTGCATCTTGGGAATTGGAGGAACTTGATCAGTCATCCCTGCCGACAGCATCATCAATCTCCCACTTGGCTGCCATTTGGCTGCGAACTTCCAAGCGCCGAGCTTAGCAACCTTGTCGCTTCCAGCAAAGTCACTCCTGGCTGTATGGGGAGGGTCGGAGTCGCACCTCCCCGCCCTCCATTAGTGTAATGGAGATGGATGGGTCCTGCAGGTGGAAGGGGACTCTCTCGTGCTCTGCAGTGCTGCTGAGCTGGGGGAAGGATCAGGCCGTCTTCCTCCCGTCGTCCCGTTTGCCATTCTGCTCAGGCTTTGCCAGTGTCCTCTTTGCCCTCTTTAGGGGCATAAAGCTGCTTTGGGGAGGGATTTAGTGGGAAGCCAGTGCACTGGACAAGGGCTCACCGTCCTATCGGAGCCTCACTTGGGACTCTGCGAGAAGTGATGCGATATCGGCAAGCCAAGCTCCAGCACCTTGGACAGCGCCAAGGGACCAACTGCATCCAATAGAGTCCTTGTTGTTCCTGAGCCATTTTCTGTCTCCCAAACCTGACTCCTCCTCCCAGGTTCTACCCCCCCCCCCCCACACACACACAATGCAGAGAGGAGGATCCTTTGAAGCGGAGGCCTGGAGCCAAGCACTCTGCCACCCCTCTTCAGACACGTTCCTGACTTCTGTGAGCAGGCACTAGAGGACGAGAGCCCTTGGGGCGAGCCTGGCTCCATGAATTCACCCAGTTTTTCAAGCTCAGTTCATAGTGAGTTCAGCATTGCCTGACACTGACCGGCAGCCTCACTCCAGGGTCCTATGCTCGGGGACCTTTCCCAGCCCTACCTGGAGATGCTGCCAAGGTTTCAACCTGGGCCTTCCTGCATGCCAAAGAAGTTGTGTGGAGTCTCTCTCTTAACTCCTTCTCAGACTGGAGGGAGCCTCTTTCGGTGGTGGTCTGCCCCGTGAAGCGGGTGCTGGCTCTGCTGCGGGTCCCCCCCCTCCTGCTCCTGAATGCATCTTTGAGTGCAACTTTCTCCCAACAAGCCGGGGACGTTGAAAGAGCCGCGCTGGAGGGAGAACAGCTGTTCCTTTTGCCTTCCTGACGCGCTTTCCTTGAGTGATGGAACGACACGATGCGTCGCCCGGAGGCATCCCTGAAATAGGACTCGGGCAGCCTCAGCACTTTGAAGAGTTGTCTGTTAATTGTTTCTTGGGTGGCTGTTTTGTTTTTAAAGAGAGAAGTTTTGGTTTGTTTTCAGTAAAGCCACTTGTTCAAACCTCCCATCAGTGCTGCTGGAGAACTCTGAGTTCTGCGGACGCCACATGGTGGGCAGTGTTGGCTTCAGGTTTTTGAGGCCCTGAGGCAAAAGCCTCTCCTGAGCCCCCAAAGTGGTGCACTGCTTTGGCATGAGCAGACCCCAGGTCTCTCTTTCTCTTCCCCCCCCCCCCCGTTCTTGGGAACCAGGCATTCAGACACATGTTTTTCCTCCTGCCATTACCTGGAGTTACCGTGGTGGTGGAGGACCCTAACCCACCCACAGCCTGTTTTGCAGTTAGCTTTCCCTTCTCGGCACTATCACCCTACTCCCCCTGCTTCCGATGGGAGCACCGGGTAACAGGATGCCTGGGCATTGTATAACCGCACTGGGGAAATAAGGAGATGCTCCACTCTTGTCCAATGATGGGTGGTGGACAGAGGGAAAGGGGCTCGCATAATTATAGCACTGCTAGGCTCATTGGTTTGATTCACACATTTTGGTCAGCTGGATACGGCCCACAAGTCATGGTTTGGGGACCCCTGATCTGGAACCGTACGTTTCTAAGGAGCACGGGCGTGTGTGTGTGTATTTGTGCGTACACAGCCGCACGCAATCAACAGTCCCTTTCGTTGAGTCCTGAGAGGAGAGTGATATGAAACACTGTGCAAATGGCATTTGAATTCATCACAGCAATATGTTCCAGCGTTGGAAAGGTTCTGGTTGTTAGCCGGTTTGCTTTGTGCCAGGGCCGGGCGAACGTATGGTGATAGCGGAAGTCCATTCCGAAAATGATCTTGCCCCTCCTGCGTCAGCACCCAAAGGGGAGATCTGCTTTGGTGCCCTTTCCAAATCCGCCGCCTCTGGTGGCCCTTCGATAAAGATCCATCTCTGGGCATGTACTGACTGCCTCATGTCAAAGTCGGCTCACTGCAAGCAGCGGGAGCATCTTTGTCCCAGCGGCTTCGGGAGATGCCGGCTTTTAGCGGCTGTGAGGATGTTTTGAGATGCTTTTTGTGTCCTTTTTAGCTGGCAAGCAGAATGATGGTACATTTGTCGGACCATGTTGCTGGTTGTTCTGTCGCTTTGGGACTTGGCCTTTCCTCCCTGCTGATCTTATCCACGCCAGTGATTCCAATTCTGCAACACAGGTCAGGCCAGGGATAGTTTCAAGGCCTGGGGAGGTTGCCCTGCTTATCTATCTCCAGGCCTTTTCACCCAGCGGGGAAGGAGACGAACAAGCAGTCTCTTTTATTTAAGAGTGCATAGAGAACGACGTTGCACAGGTTAAGGGGGAACATTTTTTTGTATTTGTAATACCCCTTTGGAGTAAATGATGACAACCCCCCCCCATGTCTAGAGGGTGCAAAGTTCTGCTCCTTGCATGTAGCCTTGGCATCAGGAAGGGCTTTCTGTTGGCCTACACTTGGGGTAAGCAACATTTAAATCGGTCCTTGCCCGGCGAGTGCAGAGAGAGAGCTGGCTTGGCCGTTGTCCCATCCAACCGCGGTCTCCTTTCTCTACAGGCGACTTCTTGCAGAAACCGAAGCTGATGAAGACCGTCACGTGGTATTTGGAGAAGCTTTCCATTCACTTATACCCTTCGCTAGAGAAGTTTGAAGAAGAGCTGCTGGACTTACTCAGGAGCGATCAGGTACCTTACCGGACACTGGCTGGGTGCACCTATTATTGAAAGCCTCAGGAAGATACTCTGGATAGCGGTTGTCAGAGGACGAGGGTAGGGACAGGCTAACCGCAGAAGAGGCCTTTGTCCACTGGTCACTCTTGGAAACCAGGTGCTGGGCTAAACGGACCCACCTGGCTCCAAATCCAGCAGGGCTCTTCTCGTAGTCTTGTCCTACGCAATCCAAGTTCTGCACGCTGGATTCTGTGGCTCGGCTAGACGGTGCAATTTGTAGAGATTGGCGTGCTGCAAATACAGGTGGGCCCCCAAATCCACTGATCCGCTATCCACGGTTTCAGTTATCCACGAATCGCGGGGGGACCCCCCCGCCATGCTTTTTCTTTTTCCCCAGTAAGCTTCGTTTCTTCTTTAAACAAACAGGTGAAGCAACCTCTGGCTGCTTATTGCAGGCAAGTAGAACGAGACTAAGTCCTAGAGAGGCTCTGCAATGTTAACAGAAACCTTTCAGCAAGCTTTGTTTCTTCCTTAAAACAGAGAAGCAGCCTCCACTGCAGGCAAGTAGAACGAGACTAAGTCCTAGAGAGGCTCTGCAAGGTTTCTGTTAACCTTGCAGAGTCTCTCTAGGACTTAGTCTCGTTCTACTTGCCTGCAGTGGAGGCTGCTTCTCTGTTTGTTTTTAAGGAAGAAACAAAGCTTGCTGAAAGAAAAATAAGAGCGGGGGGGGGGGGGCGCACGCCTGCCCACAGGGGAGGCGGGGGGGGGGGCCTCAGGAAACCATGGAGCGGTTGTTCGCTCCTATCCACAGCTTCAAGTATCCATGGAGGGACCTGGAACATATCCCCAGCGGATATGGGGGGAGTACTGTAATGGGTTCCGAAGTTGCTACTAAGTTTGCAGAATGTATTCCAAATCGGCTAGTCGTGGGAAAGGGATTACACATGTCACAGAAGCCTCCCCCTCAACGGCCGGAAGTCCTATCCAGCCATTCCTCTGGGGAGTCTGGGTTTTCAGCACTGCTCACCCACTTGGGTTGGAAGCTGCCTAACATCATGTTGGGTCCTCTATACTGGCTGCACTGAGTGTCAGCGGGTCTCAAGGTTTCAGACAAGGGTCTTCCCCCCCCCCTCGGAGATTCTGCCAAGAAGCAAACGGGGGACCTTACGCAATGCCAAGCCACCTGCTCTCCCCCTTCCCCCTACTTCTGAGATTTTCTCAACCTTGAGGACTAGAAACGCTTTTTGAAAAATGAAACTGTGTAATGCCGCATGCTTGGGTGAGTGTGTATTTCCCCCCCCCCCCCCTTTCCCTGCAGTCCCTGTTTAAACGGCTGTTTTAAAAGGACTGAAGATAAATAGCCGGATTTCCAAATAGCTGGATTTCCTGCCACTACAGGACAGCCAGACAGAGAAAAATGACCGCTGGTTTTGTATCCAAGGAGAATGGAACTCTTGCTATCTGGACAATAAGATTGTGTTCCCTTGTTTGTCTGCATAATATAGATGCAGCCATGTGGATTGCTTGAAAGGCTCTCTCTCTCTCTCTCCCCGGAAGAAATTGTCTTAGTTTTCCTTCTGATTAAGAGACGGATATTCTCCGCTTTCTTGCTGCTAGGTCCTTTGTCTTTGAATAAACGAATGCTAATGAGCTACCTCGTGGTCCGGCTGCTCTTGATTCATGACCGCCCTGGGCAGCTCCTCCCTTTCAACGCTTATTTTTGAACTTGTGTAACTTCGGAAGCCGTCGTCACGCCAAGGGCGAGCCTTGCCGCTTTGTCAGATTGGCTGTGGATTTTTCAGAAGGGCCAGATGAAATATCCTTTACTATCCAGCAACCGCTCTGGGGCCCCACCGTTGTTGAGCGGATATCGTCTGAGCGGATATCGTCTGAACGGATGAGCGGATATCATTGAGCGGATATTCGTTGAGCGGATATCGTCTGAAATTATCGCCCCGCAAACACAGGGGCAATACGGCTTCAAAATTGGGAATGGGATGTGATAAAGTTTCTGTGTCTGTAATCTGGCATCTGCTTCCAGAGTGGATGAACAGAGAAGAAACTGAGAGGACAGGGTGACCCGAGGTCTTCTGAGGCATGGAACCAGTTGCCAGTCCTTCCCCACCCACCCACCCACCCTTACCTGGCAGTATATTGCATCAGATGCCACTGCCTTACCTAGCAGTGTGATAAACGGGACAAAGTACTGTCATTGCTCCTCCTCTGTTTCTGATTCTTCCTGGGTTTAAAAAGGACGGTGGGGGGGGGGGGGAGGGAACAGAACGGAAGTGGACAAGAGGAGAGAGGTGGGCTAGAGTGTCAGACATTCTGACCCACCACTCTTCACACCTTTCCGACACTCTAGCCCACCACTCGCCTCTCCTCCACTCGTTTCCTCTCTGCTCCCCTCTTCCTTTCTGAAGCCAGGGGGTGAGAGGAGGCAGAGCAGAGGAGCTGGTGTGCTTCTGGGTAAAGGGAAGGGGCAACATTTGGCATGAAGTCTTGAGCCAACACTGAGAACTCCCTCAGTGATCGGAGGAGGAGGAGAAGCTTTGAACTGTCTTCTGGATGGAGGTCGAAATGCCCAACCCCTTTTCAGAGTGGGCACTGGGGAATTCCTTATTCCTGTAACTTGGCTCACTTGCTCTGCCTTTCCCTAGGATAACTCGGCACTGGACGGTCAGACGCTTGCTGTGCAGGAACGACGGCTGCACATCGGGGTGCACAATGGCTTCTGCTTTGTGCAGCCCCCCCAGGTGGTGGTGGTGGTACCAGAGGCTGAGGTGGCTCGAGGGCGTTCCGGAAGCTTCTACAAGAAACAAGGAGCCAGCATTGGACCCAGGTGAGAGGGAAGGAGGGGTAGAGTTCTCCTAGACCCCTGGGTGGGGCTGCCTTTGGCCACTAGAGAGGGACTGTCTTGTCTTCTACTAGCTGGGAAGTGGGCATCTCTTTGGGTTGCTGTGTCCAGGCCAGGCCACCACAGGCACCTTCAACGGAGCCCAGAAGTCCATTGTACCATAATGACCCTGGAGCACTGGTGATATGTGTTCCCGTTAACCAGAATCATGTCATCTTGTGGGGGGGGGGGGCTTGGCTTGGATTATGGGGTGGGGTCCATTGAATCACTTGACATGAAAACTGAGGATCTTGAGCGTTGTCACTGCTTTCCTCCCCAAGTCAAGACGCGAATGGTTTTGAGCCTCCTTGTGTGTGTCTAATGAAGGCAGAAGACAGATGCCCAAGGCCATAGAATGCTGGCACTGTCCCTTTTCATTGTCCCTTTGTGGCGTTTTGCACACAGCTCCGAGGGGCAAGCGCTCGTCCTGCGAAGTCGCATCCATTTGGCCGAGATGGTCCGTCACGCAGCATTTGGAGTGGTCTTCCAGCTACAGTATGTCTTCTCTGCGGCAAGCGGAGTGGATGGAAAGGTAAGAGTTGCAATTCTCGTTCCCGTCTTGGTCTCCTTTCACTGAGCACCTTGGGGATGGGCCGGATGTCTGTCCTCGTAAGGTTGTGCCCCGTCTTCCCAACTCTGACCTCCCAATATCTCCTGTCCCCATTTTCCCCCCTAAGATAAATCTGATGAGGACAGCAGGTCGCTACTCTTGTTTCCTTTACACATGCACAATGGCTGTACCACAACTCTACAGCCAGATCTGTGATGGTGCATGTAACTAGGGCCAAGCTCGGCTTCTCCAGGAATGGTTGCCCATTGGAGCACCAGTCAAAGCTGGTGAAAGGCACCCCTTACCCTTAGCAGCTGTCATCTGGGTCCTGGGCAGGTTATATGCCAATAAAGGTTCTGGAACTGGTCCTGGGGCAGGAGACCCTGAACTGTCAGAATCCAGCGTTTCTTGGTGCAGAATTGCAGTTGTGCACATAGGGGGGAGAGAACCTAGTACGCCACCCTCCCTATTTCTTGTGTCGGTGTTGCGCTTTTCCCTTGTGTAGCCTCCCTGCTCGTCTTCCCCTCTCTGTGGGATTAACCTGCATCATTTTTGCTAGTTCTGGGATGAATTGTTTGCCAGTGTAAATTCTAAGCCCGACGGACCAGAATGCCAGAGAATGACGAGATGGGATAATGAGTCCGCCGCCGTTCTCGGTGATCGTGACACCCGACGTTCTGTCTCGTTCTGTCTGACTTATAATTAGTGCTGATGTATAGGGATGAGTTTTGCGTCGGAACCTACCTGGCTCGTAAAAAGGCAAGAAAAGAAGATGAATAAAAACAAACCCGCAGCACACTGGACTCGCCACTTCGTGGTCTTTGTAGTGCGCTGAATTGGGCGTCGGGGTTTCCGGCAGCGCTAATTCCCGCTTCCCTGACCCGTTGGACTCGGCTTTTCAAAGGAGAAAACAGAATGGACAGAAACCGTCTCCACTTCTTAGAACTGTCGGCTGTGCTTCAAGCTGTTCTCCCCCCCCCCCCCCAGTGCTGGAAAATGCTTCCCCTTTTTTATTGTTGGCCAGCTCCTGTGAAAATGGTCACTTGCGTGTTTGCTTTGCTTTCCTTCACTTGCCTTTGGTGATGCTGTCACGTGGCCAGATTGGTTTGGCTGCTCTTGGTGAGCCCCCAGACTCACATGCCAGGGCTGATCCCTGGAATGAAGTGCAAAATCTTCCCATCCTTAAGAAGATAGGAGCAGCCCTGCTGGCCCAGGCCGAAGGCCCACCTCATTCAGGGAAGCCCACAATGCATCTGGGAAAGCCCACAAGCCGAAGATGAAGTCAGCCCTACCCCATTGTAGGTCCCCAACCACTGATTAGGAGGCTTGTGTTGAGGCTTCTTTGATTTAATTGAGGAGGCTTGTGTTGTGGCTTCTTTGATTTAATGGAGGAGGCTTGTGTTGTGGCTTCTTTGATTTAATAGATGGTTCTTGAAATTATCAGCTGTGTTCTGTCTATGATGTGAAGGAAAGGGGTAAAAATGACGTGCACTTGTGTTACTGTCACCTTTTTACCACCCCGCAGGAAGTAATCTCATGACAGAGCAGCATTGTGGCAAAAACTCATTTTGAGCGTCGCGACAGGAGTGATTTCGGGTCCTCCAGGTGGTGGTGGTGGTGGGTTTGCTGCCCTTCCAAGGCCTTCCCCGCTTTTTATGGCAGCGATACTTTCTGCGGGGCGCAAGGACGGCGGCGGAGATTTACAGCGTGTCATAAGACTTCCCATGCGTTCCACAATATGTTCCAATTGATTTTTAAGTCCTTTTCAAATTATTTAAGGCCGGCAAGCTGATGTGAAATTTGACCTGTGCCAGATGGTGCTGTCGTAGTTCATAAATCCGCTGTAAGTGGCGGTGTTGTCTTAATGGAGAGCCAGCTTCCCCCGAACAGTCGCAGAGGAGTGTTGGATTTGGGGAAGGAAGGAAGGAACATTTTCTGTGTGGTGGTGGACCAAATGTGCTTCCTGAGCGTATATAACCGGCACTAAATATGCAGCCACTCCTCTGTCGCTCCTCTTTAAGGCTTTCAAAAGAGCGGCACCCCAATTATGGTTTTTCTGGGCACACTGTCTTTGCATTGTGGCAATTAGTGGGTACGGGCTGCAGCGATGATCGTGCAGAGCCGGCCCATCCGTGGGGCCAACTGAACCCAGTTGCCTCAGGGGCAGATTGGCCGGAGGCAGCCTTCTCTGACCTCTCTGTCCTCCTCCTGCTCCCCAGATCAGCTTTTTGTCCTATTCCACCATCTAGTTGTCACTTTATTGATGCAGCCAGTGTTGCTTTCTCAAGTTGGTTTTGCCAGTCTTGAAACTATTGTCCGATAGCGTAGAGATGGAAGGCCCAGTGCAGGTTCCTTTTTCTGCATCCCTGACAGACGGCCGTCCAGCCTCTGCTTGAACGCCTCCGGTGATGGAGAGCCCACCACTGCACAAGGCAGACTGTTCTGGTACCAAACAGCTCTTACCATTTGGAAAACCTTCCTCATGTCTACCCTAGATCTACTTCCCTGTCGTTTCCATCCATTGGCTCTAGTCCTGCCCTCTGGAACCACAGAGAGCAAGTCCTCCCTTTCTTCTGTGTGGCAGCCCTCGAGATACTTGAAGGCTCTCCTACCTCCCCTTAGTCTTCTCTTCTCCAGGCTAAACATCTCCAGCTCTTTTTCACCGTTCCTCGTAGGACTCGGTTTCCATATCCTTCGCCCTCTTAGTTGCCCTCCTCTGCCACTGCTCCAGCTTGTCAATGTTCCCCTTAAAATGTGGTGCCCAAAACTGATTGCAGGATTCCAAGTGAGGTGTAAGTAGTGCGCTATAGAGTGGAACTAGGACTTCTCGTGATCTGGACTCTGTGCCTCTGTCCATGCAGCCCAGGATGGCGTTCGCTTCGTTTGCAGATGCATCATGCTGCTGGCTCATCTTCAGCTGGTCGCTCACTAGGGTCCTTTTTACAAATGCTGCTGCCAAGTCTGGCCTGGCCCAAGATCTCCTGGTGCCTGAGGTGGTGTGCCAAATGTTGCCCCCCCTTACCTAGTGAAGTGCCAACCTGCTCTGATCCCACTCCCTGGTTTGGAAAAGGAAGAGGGGGGGAAAGCAGAAGAGGGAGTGTGGCCAGGGGGAGAGTGGGGGGGGGGCTAGATGCTCTAGCGCAGTGGTTCTCAAAGTGGTGGGTCACGACCCACCATTGAGAACCTAAACTGTCCCCTGCCCTCTTAAGGGGCAGGGACAGCATGGCAGCGGCGGCAGCGATCCGGGGGATCGCCACCGCTGCAAAAGTGCCTGAAACGGCCGCCCTACGCACTTACTGTGGCTTGGGGGAGCTTCGGAGAGGCCTGCACGACCCTCTGCAGGCCTCCCCGATCTTCAGATTGCCGTTTTGCAGCGATTTTCGGATTGCTGTTTTTGCAGCGATCAGCGAGCTTCGCAAAAACCAGAAGCGCCCGAAGATTGCCGCAAAACGGCAATCTGAAGATTGGGGAGGCCTGCAGAGGGTCGCGCAGGCCTCTCCGAAGCTCCCCCAAGCCACGGTAAGTGCGTAGGGCGGCCCTTTAGGAGGCCATTTCGGTGGCAGTGGTGGTGATCCCCCAGATCGCCACCGCTGCTGGCCCCGCCCCCGCACGCACTCAAAGTTCTCTCTGCCTTGCGGGGAGAACTTTGAGAAACGCTGCTCCAGCCTCCCTTCTCCTCCCCCTTTGTCTTCCATTCCATCCCCGAAATGCTCTAGCCTACCACTCATCTCCTCCACACTTCCTCTTTTGCTCCATCCTACTCTCCCTTTTCCAATCGATGGAGTGGAAGGAGGAGAAGTGGAGGTGAATGAGTAGACAGAGCTGGGCGCTCCTCCCGCCAGTCTGCTTCCTGAGGCGATCGCCTCCACCGACCTCATAGACGGTCCGGCCCTGACCTCCGTCTACTGCCTCATTCTGTGTAATGGGCAGGTCGCCTGTACCCAAACTGCATTTCACCCAGAAGGTCATAGAATGTCTACCCAGATGGAAACATTCCCTGTTGCAGAGCCTCGCTAAATGCTGAGAATTATTTCCGAGGAATGTAATTCTCTGTTTTGAAGAGGGGGAAAAGGGAGCTATAGGCCTTGCTTTTAAATGGATGGCTTTCTGCTTTCCCTGCTCTCTGGTTCGGCATAACTCAATTAGCAAAGCGTTTTGAGTTTTTTTCCTTCTCCTCGGGATCAAATTGACAAAAACCTCAAGCGTGCAGCTCCACCTCCAGGCACAGACAAGGGCACCTTAAATAAAGCAGAGCTCCATCCCGGCACGCTTATTTATTTATCTTGATGAAACCAGGAGTGCTAATCAGGCGCCTCTCTGCTTTTTTTTTATTAATGAAATTATCCACCTTAATCCCCCAGCGTTTTCAGTCTTGCAAATTTGAAATGGTGATCATGTTTGGCTCATTAGCCAGGCGCTTAACAACGTTGACTCTGCGAACGACTCCGGTGGCTGTGTGCGAAATTGGCCCACTTGCTTGGACGCCGAAAGGTCTTTGGCTGCGCCCCGACCCCTTGGAGAGGCAGCGTCCCTTGCTCAGCTCCCCCCTCCCATCATGTGCTGAGCGAAGCCTCCATTTGCCTGCCCTAAATCAGTGTCATTGGGTGACCCCTGCGCCTGGCATTGTGCGAGACGGCGAAAAGCTCTCTGTCTACTTGCTTTGCACTGTGCATCGTGCACAAATCTCAGTCATGTCTAAGCCGCCTTCTGTTCCAAACTAAAAAAACCCGAATTTTGTAGCCTTTCCCCGTAAGAAAAGTGCTCCAGCCCCCTGATCATTTTGGTTGCCATCTTCTGCACTTTTTTCCAGACCTACAGGTGTTTTTTTTGGGGGGGAGGGGAGACCCAACGTCACCCAGCAAGCTTTGCAGCTGAGTTGGGAGGGGGATTTGAACCTGGGTCTTCCAAAACAAATACCCTAACCACTGCACCGCACTCCCCTTCCGTTCACCTCGCCAAGGCCCCACACCGAACACATTGCGGCGAGGAACTGCAGGTTGAAGCAAGACCTGAGTTTAGCCAGGAAGAGCACACGCCTTTGGCACTCATCTCTCGTTTGCGCCAGTTGTCGAAACGCAGAGGAAGCTTTTGTCGTTAATTTTGTTCTAAATATTTTCCAAGGCAAGCGCTGTCAAAGAGCCAGGGTGCCCTAGGGACTAAAATGTGCCGTGCCATTCTGCTTGCCATCTGGAAGGTGTTGCCATCTCTCCTCCGCTGCCCTCTTTTAACATTTGGACAGTGGCCTGCCGTTGGCGCCGAGCGCGTCCCCTCCCTTGTCTCGCAGTTTCTCGGGAAGGAGCGGAAGAGGCTGGGAAGATCTGTCAGTTGCTAATTGAGCGCTCAGTGGCATATTCGTGTGGAGACTGCAAGAGCTGTTGCTTGGGCACAGCCTTCCCCCCTCGCCTGCTCCATCTCTCTCTCTCTCTCTCTCGTCTCCTTTGCCAGCTGCAAGCCGAACCGTGTTTTGTCCAAGGGCCCTTTTTGCCGCCGCCTGCCATGGAGACAATGGAAGGTGTCAGGCAATGCATCAAGCCAACACTTGATTTCCCCCGAGGATTTGAGAATGGACAGACATGTCATACCTCCCCGTGTTCCTTGCTTGATCGTACAGCTGTGCAGTGGGAATGAGCAACTTCTCTTCTGACAAATACACTGTCGGAAATATAACAGATGAACTGGCCGTGGGTCTCCGGGGAAGGACGGAGGGAAGCTCGTGCCTTCTCACCCTCGAGAAAGATTACTCCTTGTATCAGAGAATCGCAACTCGTAAAGGCCCTTAATGATCTCGACTCTCTGCCTCCAGACAAGGTGTCCTCCAACCCAGAGTCTCTTGGGAAAATGCCTGGACAGTGATCGGTGCACTGGAGCGCCTTCCTTACGAGGAAAAGCTGCAGCGTTTGGAGCTTTTTAGTTGTGGGAGGAAAAAAGTGATTAAGGGGGGGGACGTGATTGAGACTTATGAAATGATGCACGGCGTGGCGAGCGAGAGGAGAGAGAAGTTTGTCTCCCCTTCCACAAGACTAGAGCTGGAGGTTATCAGTTGACACCCATGGGCGGGAGATTTAGGGTGGACAAAAGGGGGGTCCTTCTTCACCCAGTGGGTAATGAGTCTGTGAAACTCACTGCCACAAGATGTGGCGATGGCTACCCGCGTGGGTGGCTTGAAAAGGGGGCTGGACAGGGATACGGAAGACCAGAGGTCTGTCACTGGCTACTAGTCCTAACGGCTAGAAGATGGGTTCAGGGGCAGCCTGCCTCGGAATCCCAGTGGCAGTGGTGGGAGAGGGGCATGCCTTTGTCTCCTGCTTGTGGGCTTCCCGGAGGAGGCATCGGGCAAGGGAAGCAGGATGCTGGACTAGGTGGGCTTGTCGAATCCAGCAGCGTAGGTGGAGCAGAGCCATCCAAAGGCTTTTCAGGGACTATGGCTACTATGTGATGCGGGGGGTGGGTGGGTGGATGTCCAGTCATGCCCCCCCTGTTCCCTCACTTCCTCTCACAGACACCGTCTTTCCTGGGGCAGGTTAATGAGCAGAAGGCGAGGGAGCTCAATATCCCACCCAGCAGAGTGGCTGAGTTCTCAGTTGGGGGCTCCGTGTTTGTTGATTGGACTTGAAGGGCCTTTCCAGAGGGACTGCTTTCCACTGCTGACGAAAGCAGACACACTGTTTTGCTCCACCGTCGGAAGAGAGGCGAGGATCTCCCCTTGCGATGTCGCCTTGCGCTGCAAAGGCCCTGCATATAACATGCTGCAAACCGAGATTATTCATTCTACCCCCCCCCACTCCAGTTTGTGCCCCACAATCTCCTGCTGGCTTTGTACACAGAGAGCCTTGGCCTGCGGCTGCAGCCCCATCGAGCAGTCCGAGGCGATCAACGTTTTTATTTTTAATTAAAGGAATTATTGAGGTCATAGTGCCGACGGAAAACTAATCTTGCCTCTGTGCATGCGTGCAGAGAGAGAGCGAGAGAGCAACGCTATCTTATAGCTTGAGTCGGAGGGATCTGGGGGAGAGCTCCCTTTTAGCTCGACGTGTTACAGACACGTTGCAGGAAAAGGAAGCCAAGGGAGGCGTTACGGCCCTGGGGTTAACAGAATTGTGCAAAAGAAGATTTAAAATAATAATACAGCAACGCCTCTTTTAGCGCCCTGGCTGTGTTCTGGAAATCAAGAGTGCTGTGTGACGCACCTCCTTGGGAACCGCAGGCTTCCTCTTGAGGAAGGCGAGAGGGCAGGCGGCCTTTTCCCGCTGCTTCCTCTCCCAAGGCACGTCCTGGCAGCAAGTGACTGGCCCCCCACTAGGCAGAATCTGCCGCTCTCACTGGCGTAGCACTAACCGGAATGCGCAGCTTCCGGCGGCTGGCCGCACAGCACAGGGCAGCTGCACTTCTCCGCACCAAACGTTTGAGCGGTTTTTATGGACATTCACCTTTTTTATGGTCCTGTAAAAATGATACCCAGGACCGAGAGTGCCATAAGGAAGCAGCGGTACAGGAAGCATTGCTGTACAGACGTTCTTAACTCCTGGGGATTGAGACGGGCAGGGGTTGGGAAAAGTGCAGACGAGCAGGGGGAGCAGAACAGAGAGGTTGAGGCGGCGGCAGCCCTGTCTTTGGGGTACGGATCTTTTGCCCATGGTTGGCTTCATTTCTTCGACGTCTGCTGCTGCTCATGTGCTGCATGTGTGTGTATTACGCTACTCCGCCAAGGATCCCTCATCCTTTGGGGATGGGGGTCGTAGCTCAGGGGCTGAGCCCTTGCTTGGCATGCAGAAGGTCCCAGGTTCAGTCTTCAGCGTCTCCAGCTTGGGCTGGGCAAGACGCCCCACCTGAATCCTTAGGGGGACACTGCCAGTCAGTGCTGCCACTTCTGAGCTTGCTGGTCCGGGGGTCTGATTCTGTATAGCAGCATCATATATTCATATGGTCTTGGGGGGAGGGGACTCAGTGGGTGCGCAGAATATCCCAGGTTCAAACCTTGACAGCATCTCCAGGTTGGGCTGGGAAAGACCACAGTCTCGATCTGTGGAGAGACGCTGCCAGTCAGTGTTGACCGTTCTGAACTCATCGGACCAGCAGTGTCACTCAGTGGAAGGCCGCTCTCCATGTTTGCTCGCTTTGGGCAGTTGAAAGGGGGCAGCTTAGTCAATAGCCATTGATTTGGTACGAGTGCCTCATTAGCCCACGATAGGATCTGGGAGCGGGACACTGGCGGTGCAGTAATCGGCATCTCCCAGCAGAGTTGCCCAAGGCAAACGTTGAAGAAATACCGTAAACAGATATTTATGGGAGCCACATGTGGAATTGCAAGCAGACAGTGGGATTGGATCAATCTGGAGAGGAAACCCCAAGCGTAACCACGCAGGCGCACAATTAGATGTTTGCCCAGCTTCCTTTTTCTTTTTTGAGAGTGAAAAAAGTCCAGTGACCTCTTGAGTCCAAACCTTCACAGCCCAAACGCGTGCAGAGTACAAAATGTAAACCAAAGTTTAAGCCTTGTGTTAGAGTGGCTGGAAGCAGGTGCATGTGTGTCTGTGTTTTAAAGTGATCTGACATTTTAAAAGAGGAAGAAGGGGAAAAAAATAGGCGGGGTATTCTTGTTGTTAAGTTCCTGTGATTTATTTCTACCTGTCTGAGGTTCCCCCCTTGTGCTTCTGTGGTTTCAACAGGCATTGATCGCCGGGGCCAGCCCAAGACGTCCCGGCACTTGAGGCAGCTCCCGGAGCGCGACCCCTTTACTCAGTGGAAAGCCAGTCGCTGTTACTGCTCCCCCTCCCTCCATTCCCTGGATTGGAAAAAGAAGAGGGAGACAGAGAGGAAGTGTGAAGGAGAGTGTCCACTCTAGCCCACTACTCTCCTTTCCTCCACATTACCTCTTCTGTTTCTTTTCCCCATTTCCTTTCTAAATTCAAGGAGGAAGAGTGGGCATAGGTGGGCACCCCGGCCAATCTGCTGCTTGAGGTAGCCACTGTGTGAACGGGACGGCCCTGTTGATAACGCACTTGAAGCGCACTTTTGCAGCCAGAATGCGCAATCTTTTAACGGAAGCAGACATTCTCAGGAACTGAATTCCTCGACTCATGCAATGCTTTGCGCTTCCTTTGCACTTCTGCAGAAATACGGTGGTGCGTGCACATGTGTGCGCACACATGCGCACAGAGCCCCACCTGTAGCCAGGCAGAAAGAGATTTCTTTCCTGGCCCAAGGATGATGTTGACTTCAGAAGACGACGAGGCAGGCGGCAGACCACAATTTGGATACTGCCAGATTAGCAGACGAGGCTCTTAACTGCTCTGTCTGTGCCCCGAGCTGTCAGTCTTAGGTGTGTCTGCCAGACAGTCTGCCCCGTCACGTGTGATGTTCGGCAAGAGGATTAGCAGGCCTCCAACGCGCCAGACTCCCATCGGTGGCCCCTGTGCCCAGCCACCAGGAGCTTCACAATGAACCCAATTAACCTCTGCCCTCCCTTTCTGGAGGGTGGATAATCCCAAAGCTGCTTGCCTTTGTGGCTTCTGCAATGAGTGCATTACGCCGGGGAATGGGGAGAGAGATTCTGAACACGGACACAGAGCCGGGGGAGGGGCTGCTTGGCGAGTACTTTAGATGCTTTTCTAGATGACCAGTTTTGGACAGCTTCCAGCTTCGCCACCCGGCACCCTTTTTCCTTCTCAGAGAAGCGGAGGCAAGGAGGAGGCGCGGTACGATGAACAGCCTGGCAACCGCATTCCCGTTTTAGTGGGCTTCGCAGTCTTCCCCTGAGAAAATGACTCCCCTGGTGTCTGAAGGGACCCGTCATCCCTTGGCCACATTATTGGCACAGCCTTGGCGGAGCTAGGATTTGCTTGCATCGAAAGACCAAACCCCACTTCTTGGGGCTGGTTCCTAGCTTGGTGTTTGGACAGGTAAGTCTCAGGGGGAGGGAATTGATGCTCCTCTGGACTTGTTATGACAGGTGGTGATGAGCGTATCTTGTGGGTATCTGTGCCCAGAGTCCCATTGCCTACCACCTGTGGGCTGCCTCCTGGGGTTGTAGCCATGGCGAGTTGGGCTGAGTGGGATGCCAGGGCATCTCCTACCGTAGGGGCAGCCATGTTATCAGCAGAAGCTCTCAGGTGCTGCCCTTGAATTTTTTCCCAAAGGATCTGACTTGAAGAAGAAGCATCAGGCACAGCGAGAGGCAAACTGAGAAATTTGCATAGGGGCCAGTGTTACTGTCTAGTAGGTCATCATCTTTCTCAAGGCAGAGACAGGGTGTAGCTCATGTTGCAGTAAGGCTACAATCCTCTGCAAATTGACCAGGTAAGTCCTATTGAGCACAGTGGGATTTACTTCTGAGTCAACATACACAGGCTAGCACTCTAATGAGGCTGTATTATAGCTGGGTCAGTTTCTTTCTGCAGGGTAGATTTCAGAAGGTGTTCTTTGACTTATGGGGTCCTGCAAGATTCCATCGTGTCCCCTGTGCTTTTTATCATCTTGTGTGAAGCCACTGGGGTAGGGTTTGGAGTTTGGTGTTCACCAATGCTGCTCCCTCTCGGCCTCGGTCTTCTCCATCTGCAGTGTGGGGATAATAACACTCAGTGGTCATACAGGTGTGTTGGAAGGACGACATCAAGATACTATGTGTGAATTGTATACATTCAGTAAATACTGCTAATAATAATTATTGCATTCCTCCAGAGGGTCACTATGATGCCCCCCCCCCTTTCCGGAATTCATGGAAGTCCTTTGCTTCTATGGGACAAAGTAACAAAGTTCACGGGGGAGGGGGGAACCTTGCCCTTGACCGCTGGCCATGGAGGTGGACATAACTGTGCAGAATGAAGGGCTGGTTTTGTTTTCTCTCTGCTCCGTTCCAGATTGTATCCTGTTCACTTTGTCCCACAGAACTGAACAAGAAGCTGCGAGCACTGGGCTTGTTGCCCTGTCATCCTGCCCTGAATGCTCGCATGGATGCTTTGAGGGTGGAAAAAACACACACTGGGAACTGTGATTGCATAAATATGGATCTGCCTTTCTTCTCATATCTGTTTCTCTTGTTACATCTTAGGCATTGTCTGCCCCCCCTCTGACGACGCCGGCATACATGCATTCAATTCGCTGGGCGGTCTGGAACCCCGTGCTGGATACCAGCTCCTCTGACGTGATCCTCCCGTTGCAAGGGGGAGCCCAGCATAATCCCAGCCACGTTTTGGTTTACAAGACGCCACCGGCCACCATGAGCTCTGAAGAGGTAAGAAATGTTCGCCATACTGGGCTTTTAGGGAAGGCACTGCCAGGCAGCAAGCGGGTAGATGAACCAGTCAACAGGTAAGGTGGCCAGGGCAGCCTGGCAGCTGCTCAGAAGGTGCTAGGCCACGTCCTGGTTTATAGGACCAGGTAGAACTGTATTGGCTGCTGAAGTCACCTGACGTCTGTTGAGCTGATGGCTGCAGTACTCCCTTTGGCCATCTGTAGTGATGGTGCTGAAGAGCAGCAAAGAACAGTCCAACTCTCTAGAAAAGGATTGTGCTTGAGTACCCTGGGTTTGGAGCCCCAAGTATAAGCAAGTTGAAGAAAACCCAGCAGGAAGCTGTGATACACAGTGACGCTTCTTTAGGGATGCTCGCCCTCTCTCTTTCACTTTTTTTTTTTGGGGGGGGGGGTTGGACTCAAGGTGTTGGGGGGGGGGAATTCCTTGCCTTACCCTTTTCAAGTTCCAACTCTCTGTAAACCTCTGAAGTTCAGTGGGTCTCCCCAAATCGCCATCTTCTTTGCCGTTGAACCTATTTTGTCTACAATCTTATCAGCGCAGAGCTGGGGACTTCAGAAAAGGAGGGATAGATTGTTTTAAAAAGGAAGTCTCTCGTCCCTAATGGCTATGATGATTCAACTTCCAGAGACTCTTGGCTTTTAAACAAAAACAACACAAAACACCAAGTTTCTAGGCCTCTTGGCTGTGGAGACTATGTATGTGGGCAATGTTAAAATCTGAGAAGGTCTCCAGTAGTGGGACTGGGCAGAGCCTCTGGGCCCTACAGAGCTTCTTGCCGCTTTTCAAGAATGACAAAGCCAGAATAAATTATGCAGAAATTCCAATAAACTTTGAAAGTTCATAATTTATAGTGGACTCAGATTTTAGACGTTTCTCGGCACAGATGTTGGCCTGCCTGGGTGCAGAGTTCCACAGCCTATATGCAACCCTGGCTGTTGTCTGCTATACTGGTGTGCAAAGTGCTTCCCATGTATTATCTGCTTGTAAGACTTTTTCAGGTAGGGAAGCATTCTTGTGCCCATATTGCAGATGGGGAAGACTGAGGCTGACAGGGAGGTGGCTTGCCTAAGGCTCCCAGGTGAGTTCACGGCAGAGGTGAGAGTTGAAACAGGGACTTCCTGGTTTTCTGGCTAGTCTCTCTTAGCCATGACACCTGCTGTTCGCGCTTACTCCCATCCCTTGTAGCAATGGAAGGAGGGAGAGCAAGGAAGCAATTCTCATTTCCCCTCCTCTCCCCTTTCATATTTCAGGTGAAGCAGGTGGAGTCGGGCACTGTCCAGTTCCACTTCTCCACCGGCTCCGAGGAACGGCTCGGGACTGCTGCAAAATCTTCGAGCGACATCAAGGAAGGGCCACTTCTCTCCAAGAATCCTCCTGCGTCATCCCCCAGTGAGTGTGTGGTGTGGCTTTTTTCCTCCCCGTCTTCTTCTCTATCTCTCCCCCCCCCCCCCCCCAGTGCTAACTCTTCAAAGGCACAGCGGGGCTTCAGCTCCACTCAAAAAATCTGGGAGAGTTGGAGGGGGAAAGCACTTAAAAAACCTGGCACTACAGTCGGTGAATTTGCGAGATAAGGCCAGCAACTCAAGCTAAGCTTGCTGGGGGAGTCTTCTCGCTTTGTTGGCAGCTTTTAAAGTGGCACAATTCAGCTGCGGCGGGTGCCTGTAGCTCAAGAGGGTATTGTTTTCTGACGCACGAATGCGGGCTCATTAATGAGAGGCCTTTCTACATAGGGAGGGGCTGTGGCTTAGGGGAAGAGCATCTCCTCTCTATGCAAAAAGGATGCTGTGCAAACGATCTGTGCAAAAATAGATGCTGCCAGCAGGTGTCCAGACAGTACTGAGCTAGTGGGACCACGAGTCTGACTCCGTATGGCAGCTTCCTGTGCTCAAGATCGGCACGAAAGGAGAGCTTGCAGTGCCTTCTCCGAGATCCGTGGGAAGCATTGCCGTGTTGAACTTGGCTTTCTGTGTGACAGGGCATGGCAAATCGGAGGTTTCACTCATTTCTGTATGTCGTTCTTGTTACTTATGGCACCATCGATGTCCATGTCGGTTGCATGGGCTGAAGAGACAGGCCCCCGCCCCCAAGAGGCTCGCAATCACGATAGTGATGCAAGGGAGACAACATAGAGAGAGGAGGGAATGGAGGCAGGGATAAAGGTGTACATGAAACCTGTGGCATGTTTCAGTTTCAGTTGTGTGTCTTTAAGCTTACAGTGCAACCCTAGGCATATCTACGCCAAAGTAAGTCTCACTGAGTTCAGTGGGACTTGCTCCCAATCAAGTGCGTACAGAATTGCAGCCTTGGGAATGGGGACTAGCAGCACAGTCCTAGGCGGGTCTGCTTGGAAGTAAGCTCCACTGAATTAAAAAGGGCTTCCTCCCTGTTAAGCATGTATAGCTTGCAATATTAGGCTCTGTGGCGGAGGCTTCATGGAGGAAAAGCAGGTTTTAAGAAGGGATTTGGTGGAAGTATAAGAGGAGACATTTGGAAGGCGTTCCAGAAGGTAGTTCTGGCCATGAGGGGCACAAAGGCAGAATGGACCTAGCTGTTGGAAGGAGCAGGAGACCTTCAGATGGTTGAGGGGCAAAGGAAGTGCAGAGGTTACAGGCAGGAGTGTAGCAGGATATGTTGAGGAGAGAGGAAAGGAGGGGCGAGGCCGTGGTGGGGCTTTGAAAGTGAGGACAAGGAGCTTGTTGTGCGCCCATCCAGTCCAGTATTCTGTTCCCCACAGTGGCCCACCTGCTGCCCCTGGGAAGCCCACAAGCGGGAGATGAAGGCAGCAGTTGCGACCCTGCAGCTGGTTTGCAGAGAGACACTGCCACTGACCCTGAGGTAGCACCTAACCAGCATGACTAGTAGCCGGTGATACTACTCTGGTCCTCCATGAATGTGTCCAGCCCCCTTTGAAAGCCATCTGAGCTAGTGGCTGCCGCCGCAGCTTGTGGCAGTGGATTCCACAGACTAAGCATGCGCCGTTGCAAATAGTTGGGACCAGCACTGAGAAGGCCCTCTCATGTGTCACCACTAGCCTGGCCTCGGGTGGCTTTGGGACACATAAGAGAGCCTCTCTGCCAGATCTCAGTGGGTGGGTAGATTCGTATGGAGTCAGGCAGTCCTCCAGGTATCCTGCTCTTGAGCTGTAAAGGGCTTTCAAGGTAGTTGCCAGCAGAGAAGGCGTCAGGTCCGACTTCCTGTCTACGTGGACCATTTTCCTCCGCTTGCCCTTGGAGGACACGCAGGAAGAAACTGGCTACCTGGAATCATTTTGCTCCATGTAGGTGCATTTAAATTGCATCTCAGTTGAGTTGTGTGACACCCGGCTCTCGTATCTCCAGAACGGGCAAAGTACGTAAGAGAATTTCAGTTCTGGAGGAGAACTTTCCCTGTCTGATAGTGCAATCCTATCCAACTTACACCACCAGTGTAACCAGCGGTGCAGCGAGAACGGGAGGCCCCAGAGCAGAAAGGGGATTCAAATCCTCTCCAAAGGGGGGATTCAAATGGGATTTAAATCTCCCCTCCCCTCCAAAGCCTCCCGCCCTGTCCTCCCCCGCTGGTTACACTGGTGGTGCAAGTTGGATCGGATTGCGCTGTGAATGTTTCACAAACGCCGAGAGTTCCTTTGGTAATCCTCATGCCGCTGGAGTTGTCAGCTTTAAGAGGAGCACGCAGACTTATAGATAGAAACAATGCTTCGTATTTTTATCCCCCCCCCCCAAAAAAATCTCTCCCCTTGTAATGTCAGAAGCAGCAAAAAAAAAAGGTGCAGTTCCTCACTGGGCCACTTGAGTGCAGTGAATCCACAAGTTTTTTTCCCTGCCGGGACCCGCATTGACCTATATTCTGTTTGCAAACGCTTTGGTTTCAACGAGAGGTGGGTTTTGTGTGTTGTTTAATAGGTTTTAAAACCTGGAGCTCGAGAGGGTCAATTGGAAAGAGAGAAAAAAAAAAACTTTAATGGTGGCAATTTCAGTTAGACTCTCCTTGACATAATCCTGACAAGTAGCGGAGTTAGGCGGGAGCTACGAAAGCAGCGGAATGGAGCCTCCACGACGATCTATTGCGACTGTGGCCCTCCTAGAGGCGGCTCAGCTGGTTGGAACCAACGCACTCAACAAATCGGCAAGGAGCTGGGAATTTCTTTGAGCATCCTCTGCCTGTTGCCTCCTGTCGGGATCCTTGGGAATCTGAGATCTCCCCAGCTCCCGAGTTGGAGTGCAGAGATGTTTGTGGCACATTGCCAGACCAGGCAGCCAGTGTTCAGGACCATGGACAGCTCCCTCTGAGGCTGTATGCAAGCACAGGTCAGGAACCAGGCTTGCTGGCCAGCAGAGGGCGCTCAGAGTTGCTCCAGCAGGAGAGCAGAGGCAATGCTACAGGTGGGGCTTTGTGGCCCACCTGGGTTGGAGTTGCCCTGCAAATCGCAGCAGCCTAGAACGAGGAAATATAGAAGAGCGGGGTGATTTTATATTTAATTTACTAGATATGCAAATCCTGTTTTCTGGATTTTTACTCACGTGCCCACCAGCCTGTGGACAATGTCCCAGGAGACCTTGCTTTGTGGCAGAACCGTCTGCGACAAAGCCAACCTCGGTGGCAGCTCATCTCCTTTCCCATGTTCGGAGGGAGGCCCTGTTGGCCAGGAACACGCCAGATCAGCTGTGGGGAGTGAGAGGACACAGTCCCGTTAGGATGGAGGTGTGGACAAGAGCCTACATGGGAATGAAAGGCCCGGTCTGCTCTTGTGGAGGTGTGTGTTGCAGTTGGGATGCTCCCTCTTGCCTGCGGGCTTGGTGGATCTGGGGCAGAGGGTGAGGGGTAAGGATGGAGGCCTCACTGTCCTGTGGGGCGCTGCCTCCTCCGTGGAAGCTTGTTGCTCACTGACTGCCTCCTGCAGGGATCCTGCAATCCGATCCTCTTTCTCTGGTACTCTCTGTTGGCTTGGGGTATGTTTGCATGTCTGAAGTGAATGTTTGCATTCACACTACACAAATCCAGGCGCGTTACGGAGATGCACGGAGCTCCTTGACAGCATTTCGGATGCAAGTGGAGCAGCTGCGAGCTCCGCAATGCAGAAACTGGAAAAATGGCTTCCCCTCATCTTTTGAGGGGGCGGGCTTCGCGGAGCTGGGCGGGTTCGCGGAGCTACTGCAGCCTACCAATCGGATGAAAGGGGGGGAGAGTGGCTGCATGCCAATCAGAACTACCTCCAATCACCTTCATAAGAAGGCGGGACAGCAGGAGGGCTTCCGACCAGCTCTGCGCGCTGGGGCAGGGGCATCCGCGCCTGGAAAAGTGTAGTGTGAATCACCCCTGAGTCTTGGGCCATGCCAAGAGCTTTACCCCGGAGCCTGCACTTTCAACACTTCATTCTGAACTCCACACGTTGTATCACCCTTTCCTCCACTCCAGGTAGATACAAGGGGTGCCCCGGCCTTGCACTCTCCCGCCTCAGCCTCCTGCTTCTTCCCTGGGGTTTTGTCGCTTTTGAAGCCTCTCTCTGCCAATTCCTTTCAACCTTAATTTGCTGAGGATCTCATTCTCTCCCCCCCTGCCCCGCCCCCTTTTCCAATTTGGCTCCTGATCTCTCCTTAATTGCCGGCTGAATGCATCTATTCAGGGAGCAGCAATGTCATGCTGATTGGGGCTATTCAGGAAGGACTCCACGGCAGCCAGTTCAATTGTGTTTTGGGGCGGGTGATCGGATCGGCAGCCTGTTCCAGATCACACTCCTGGCTTCCATTGAAGTGTTGCCCTCCAGAAAGCACAGAGCCTTTCAATTGTCATTGGCCTAAGATCTGTGTGGCTCCTCAGGGCTGGAGAGGGGAGAGAAATACTCCTGGTTCAGCAGTCAGATGCCACCCTCAAGGCTGATCTGTACCGCACGAATTCCGGCGCAAGCACGAATTCCATTTTATGTGATCGCATCGGAACGTGGGAGAGCCGCGTTCTCCCGAGTTCCGTTGCGATCGGCTATGGACCATGCCCATGATTTTGAGTGGGCGGGAAGCGGAGCTAATTGTTTGACCAATGGGGTGAGAGGGGGTTTTCACTTGTGTTTCAGCCAATCACCGTTGAGCTTTATTAGAAGGCGGGACAATCAGGAGGGACTATTTGCATTGAAGAAACTGGTGGAGCCCAGGGCAGCGTTTTGGGTGGGGCGTCCTGCCCCGTACGCTCGTGCGCCTCCAGATGCAAGCGCAACGCAACCGGAGCTGGTGGAGATCAGCCTTCACTGCCCCTTTGCACAGTCGGGCCCTTAATGTTGCATCCGTCCCTGAACTAAAATTGGCCTGGTTCAGAGTTGGCCGACCCAGGGTGGGGTCGGTCATTATAATAGTTTAATTTATTGACACGCAGCTTAGGAGGATAAAACATCACACAGCAGTTTACAGCAAGAGAAGCAAGAGCTACAGAATAAAAAGAGAAGAGCAATCAAGTGAACTTATATTAAGCAGCAGGAGAAAATAACAACCAAGATCAGCAGTGAATCGAGGAATTAAGACCTGGGCTCGTCCCTCACAGGTGGACAAACGTTCAGGTATAGTCAGAGAAAGGAGAGGACAGCCTGCAACTTTGGATCTCCTAAGAAAATTTAAAATGGACATGCAATTAATGGCCGGAATCACCAATATAATCATGAAAGAATGTACCACTTGGTGTTTCTGTGAAGTTTTGTGAACTGACAAAGCGAAAGAAGCTCAGAGCTACTACCGTATCATGAATGTGATACCTATCATGAATGTGATAGCCAGGTTCCACATGGTGCTTCCCAGAGTGAAGTGTAAAGGGCAGGCACGCATGCGCGCCTTCCTGAACACACTGGGGTTTGCGCAAGTGAGCAGAGATTGCCCATGTGCTTCTGACAGAAGTCCATTGCAAGTTTAGGGACTGCCATTGACATCTATTTACTGTGAGAAACATCTGGAAAACACAAGTATAAGCCGGCTACCATGGAAACTATGGCTGGAAAAAACCTCTCTGCTGGTATTGAGCTATGTAGATAAAATTGTGGCAAAACAAGAAGTTTTGGTGGGGTGTAAATTGGTAGCTGCCATTTCCTCCTTCCTGGATTAGTCAGCGTGACTGATCCCACCCAATCAGGGATCACACAGTGATCACGATAATGTCACGAATCAGTCGGTGTGACCGATCCCACCCAGTCAGGGATCACACAGTGAGCAAGCTGATGTCTCAGTGCTAGATGGCCAATCAGAGTTGGTTGCATGATGACATCAGTGGAAGCAATGCAAATGTATCAGTGGACATTTTTGCACGGAGTGTCCAAACGTTATTACAGAAGAAGACGTTTTTCTTTGACCCCGGCAAAAAATGTTTGCAGTCCTCTCCCGACTAGTTTTTGTTCAGGTTTGTCCTTTGTGAAGTTTGTCCTGAATGATGGCATTTGCTTCTCACTGACCCTTGCTTGTGCCTTTGCTAAGAGTTAAATCCATCCATTGCTTTCTCATTCTGAGCTGGCCACACGTCTCCTTGCACAGTGTGCCTGTCTACTTTGTCCTAAAAATAGATCCGACCCCTTCCTGTTGATGTTGCTCTGGAAGACTCCTCTAGAAGCAGACTGGCCATTGGCCCTCTGGCCCAGGCCTGTGCGCTGATGGCCGCTGTTGCTTTTCCTTGGCTCTCCTTGAATGGCGTCCCAGAACCAGGGGAGGGACACAACTGATTAACTCTTTTTGGTGGAATTGGCAGGAAGAGGCCAAGTGTTCAGGGGGGAAATCTTTCTCGGGTGCAGAGGGAAGGATCCCTCAGAGTGACTTATAGCAGTGGTTCTCAAACATTTTAGCACCGGGACCCACTTTTTAAAACTACACTCTATTGGGACCCACCTAGCTTTACGAGACGCTCAAACATTTATCTCCTTATATTTACACAAGCTTGCAAACTGCAGGAGCTCAGCTGTTTCCAGGGCAATTAGCAGCTATCTTGCAAACTGCAGGAGCTCAGCTTTTTCAAGGGCAATTAACAGCTACCTGATTTTTGAATAGCCGCAGGGCTTGTGGCAATTACTTATCTGATCTTTCCATCACCTGGGACCCACCAGAAAGCAGATCGCGACCCAACAAGTGGGTCCCGACCCACAGTTTGAGAAACACTGACTTTAGAATCATCGAGTTGGAGGAAACCTATAGGACCACGGAGTCCAACACCCCCCCTCCGCAATGTGGGCTATCCACAACTACAACAGCGTTGCTCAGGGACTCAAGCTCTTGTCTTGGGACCATCCTTCCTAGAATCTCCTGAGGCAGCCTGCCAAATGCCACCTGCCCTTTCCTGCTGGTGTGCCAGCTCTCACCTCTAGGAGAGCAAACAGGGAGACTCGCATGGGGTGAGGGGCTTCTTCCGTTGTTCGGATCCCGAGCGGCATGAAGCGGAGGCCAGGCGAAAGCTGGCGGGGCCGCAGAGGTGCCACTGGCATGTCTCGTCAGGCTCTGGGTGTCGGGCTGTTTTCCCAACCGAGCAAAAGCTCCGCCAGTTGGGTGCGATGCCAGGCACGGCTCCTCTGGGGGTTGAACACCCAAGCAGGCTCCAGCGGTGACAAAGAAGAATGTCAAAGCCACGAGAAACCTTAAGTATTTGGAAGCATTCACGTCTCATTTAGCAGCCCGTTTAACCAGCGCCGTACAGCTGTAAGGGAGAAGCCGGCGCTCACCGGTGATGAAGAACCGGCGTTTTGCAGCAACTAAGAACCAAAGCCTAATCTTTTTTGGGGGGGGGAGGGAATTATGGTATATCTTATGTGATATGTGCTAGGCAGGAACTCCACCGCCTCACTCAATCTCAACTCCCAGTTCTGCATCTGCAGAGGGCAAGAGACAGTCGAACCGTGGTACCCCGCCCCACCCTGGGCTGCAGTCTGGGGCACAGTAGAGGGAGAGTAAGAAACCTGACTAGGGAAACTGGGGGCAAGGTTAGCCCCCCCCCAAGCTGCCTCATGGTAGGGGCCTTGGGGCTGCTCGCTCTCATCACAGACCTTAATAGTTGGTGGTGCATCTCTGCCTAGGAAGCTGCCATCCAGAGTCAGACCGACTGGCAGATTTTCTCCTGAGTTTCCTATAGGGGTCATTCCCAGCTGCTGAGGATTGAACCTGGGACCTTCTGCATGCAAAACACTGTCCCACTGAGCTACGACCAGTGAGTATTGGGAATTAGGGTGGTTGTTTTTCCAGACAGACATCTGTAGGCATTTCTTAGCAAGCTGGAAACAGAGCTCAGCGGTTGAAGCTTATTGGCACAGCCTTTGCTCTGCATGCAGAAGGTCCCAGGTTCAATCCTAATGCCATGGCTTCCTCACAAGGAAGCGGCTTGACTCGCATAATGAGGTGGCGATGCCGTACCACCAAAATGAGACGTGATAGGGGCAAAACTGATGCCATTTTTGGAATCGGCGCCCCAAATTCATACAAAACCACCATAAATTTTGGAGAGAAAAAAATTTGACCCTCAAATTTGCAGGCCTGTGTTGTTGTAAGGTGTGCCTTCAACTAATTGAACCTGCCGTTCCTTCTCTCTCTCTCTCTCTGCTCTCCTAGGTTCTCAGCCTTCCTCTCGGACTCTAATTTCCACTCAAGATTATTCCCAAGGTCCTGGGGTAAGTGTTTGAGTGTGCATCCGGGGGTTCGTGTTGCAAGCTGGCTTGTTACAGGAAACCAGAAAGTGGGGTAGAATATTCTGATTCTAAGTATTGGTTCCTAGCTTCCCTTAGCAAAATTCTGTTTTCTGAATCAGAATGGGAGTTATGGATCTATTTTGCACCCCAAAAGTCAGAAATACTTGCCCTCCAAGGATTCTGGGTTTTTTGCAGGCGTTGCGCTCCTGGGCATGCTAACTCTGAAGACAGGTAATTTCTGGTACAGTACTCCCCCCATATCCGCTTGGGATATGTTCCAGGCCCCTCCATGGATACTTGAAACCGTGGATAGGAATGAACACCATGGTTTCCTGAGGGCCCCCCACCCTGCCTCCCCTGCGGGCAGGCGTGCCCCCCCCCGCTCTTATTTTTCTTTCAGCAAGCTTTGTTTCTTCCTTAAAACAGAGAAGCAGGCTCCATTGCAGGCAAGTAGAACGAGACTAAGTCCTAGAGAGGCTCTCAAGGTTTCTGTTAACCTTGCAGAACCTCTCTAGGACTTAGTCTTGTTCTACTTGCCTGCAATAAGCAGCCATAGGCTGCTTCTCCTGTTTGTTTAAGGAAAAAACTAAGCTTAATGGGGAAAAAGTAAAATCCTGGGGGAGGGGTCCCCACAATCCATGGATAACTGAATCCGTGGATATGGAGGCCCACCTGTACATTTCTGGATCTGGAATGATTGAATGACCCCAATGTTCCCCAGGTAGAAAAACAGCAGGATTACTCACCCCAGGGGAGGCTGATCAAAAGGAAGTGAGTGCAGAGCAGCGACTCATTCAGGTGTAGTGAAGAGTGTACTCTGAAGTGGTGTCATTGTGCTGAGCCTGTCTGCAACAAGAGTGGTTCAATCAGACCCAATCCAGAAACACAGAAGAAGTCCCTGCCCCAGTAGAGGGTGATTAGAAGGAGGCAAGTTGAGAGCAGTGACTCATGCAGAGACACGGTGGGGTAGCTCCCTGTGAGGGCAGGTAATTCTGGTCTCTCTCTGCATTGGGAGTGATCCAGTGTGCCTCAATTCTTTGTGCTCTTTCCTGGGAGTAAGCCCAATTGAACACAGCTTGCTTCTGAGGAAACACGCATAGGATTGTGCCACCCTTTTTGTGCCTCTAGTGGAGGCGAAATGTAAGACTGCCGAGTAATGAGTCAGAGATGCAATGGGCAGCCTCCTCTGTGGGGCAGGTATTTTCAGCCTCACATTTTTAAAAAGTAATTCACTTCTTGCGGCACACACTCCAAGAATCACTGCCTTGATGTTTTTAATTTTGTTTTGGTTCCGGCGTGTGCCGTTCCCTTTCCTGGCCTCCTTTTTGGTCGAGGGCAGCCCCCACTAAATTAATAAGGAGCTTGCCTCTGGTGCAGAAAGGGCAGGGGAGCAACAGAGAAGCTTAGTGGGTCAACTTGCTGGGGAAAGCTGCTGGGATTTGAAGGCAGAGCAGAGGCAGTGATGAGGGACAGCCAGCCCCTCCGTGACCTCCGCTTTGCGATCAGCGGATGAAAAGCTGATACTGCACAAATCCCGTTTTCATAGGATGCTGGATAAAAGGCCGGCTTTGTGCCAGCCGCTTCTGTTCTCTTCTCTTTGATGTCATTTTCACACAGATGCGTTCCCGCCATCACTGAGTTGCTTACTGGTGTCTTTAAAAGCTTTCTTTTTAAAGCAAAATTGGGCAGAATTGGTGGGTAGCATGCTGGGATAGGACTGGAGAGATCTGGATTCAAGTGCAGACCAGGAAGCTCGCTGGGTGGCTTGGGGCTCACAGGGATGCTGTGAGGATGAACTGGGGGGGAACCTCGTGTGTTTCCCTAGCCTACGCTTAATCTTTCTCCCTGAGATGCTAGCTTACTGGGTGCAAGGAGTGTACTTTGCTTTGCTTTTTTCCTATGGGGGAACCGTTCAAAAATTATGGCTCACACTTCCACCTGCAGCTGGTTTGGTGCAGAATTCTATCACTTTAGCCTGTTTCAAGAACATCAGAAGAGCCTTGCTGGATCAGACCAAAGGCCCATCTAGTCCAGCTTCCTGTATCTCACAGTGGCCCAACAGATGCTTCTGGGAGCACACAAGACAACAAGATCCCTGCATCCTGTTGTCACTCCCTTGCCCCTGACATTGAAAGGCATCTAGACCAGACACCATCTCCACTTCCTGTGGCAAGGAGATTAATGACGCAGGTTAATTTTCATGTGTCACTCAGTGGCTTTTGACTTGTCAAGAGCTGGGATCCGCCCTGAACCCAGCCTACAACTTGGATCCCCTCTTCAAGAGCCCAGTGGGCAGCCAATCAGCATGCACAGCCACTCCGTCGTCCTGTCCCTTCTTTCCTTCCGGGCCACTTGGAAGGAGTGGAGGGGCAGGTAGAGGTATGACATGGCCATAGCGTGTACTTTTGAGAGGAAGAGAAGAGGAAGGAAGTCAAAGCGAGAAGAGAGAGCCAAGGAAGTACTGTGGCATGTGGGAGCAGCTAGATTGGTGGGATTCGGCTGAGATGGCTCATGGGAGATGGGGGCTCGGCCAAAGCCTCCAGTGAGTGGGGCTTACTAGGACCCCTGCAGACGTAGAACCCAATGGCGGAGGAGCACTGCTGCAACCCACCGGAGGTCAGTTCTTGGCCTCTATGTTGAAGACCTCTGGTGAGGATCACCTCTGAGCCACAGCACATGGCAACCGCTTCCTCAAGAACCAGCCCAAGCATCTCTCCGTACCTAACCCGGAGGACGGAGAGGACAGCGAGATTGTAAATATTGCCCCGCCCCTGTCCTGGTCGCCTCTCAATTGCAACGGCAGAATGCGCCAAGAGACGGCTTCCTTCTTGACTGCGATCCTTTTTCCTTTCAGCTCTCCATATCCCAGCTGTCTACCTCGCCATCGAGCCGGGCGTCCAAACCCCCACTGCAGCCGCCCAGCAGCACCCCGCCCTCGCGCTCCTCTGAGGCTCTGAGGCAGGTGTACGAGGTACAGGCTATAGGAGGGCTTGTAGGTGGGCTGCTTGGGGGCCAGAGCAGTGTTGCTCTTTCTTGCTACATCAACCCGTCTGCCGTGGAACCCCTACATACTGCAGAGAATGGGGGATCTGGTCTAGGGCCGTCTCTGTTTTTTGTTTCTACTGCTCCGTGCAAATTGAAAATGGGTGTCAGGCTCAGCAAGGGCAAGGTTCTGGACAGTTGGGTCCCGGGACCCGAGGGTTTTGTCCCAGTGGGCCAGAAGCAGGGGCGTGGGTGGCAGAGAATGGGTGAGCAGCCAGAAAGGATCTTGGGGGGAGTGCGTAGTCCAAACACAGCGTTCAGGGAAAAGCAGTTGAGTTTTGGACGTGTCCTGACACTCCCTAAATGCCTCGGATTCCTCAAAGTTCCGATGCATTAGGTCAGCAACGGTGATGACATCATCACATCATTGTCGAACGTCCGGGTTGCCAAGCCCCTGGAAGCCGCTGCGTGGAGCTTGGCTTGGGAGACGAAACCTCCTGCCCAATTTGCCACACGCCAGTCAAGGCATAGCAGAGCTGCCTGCCCAGGCTTGCGGAGTCCCTGTGCTATGCAGTCCCTAGCGGCTCTGCCGTGCCCTGTCTGGCGCACAGCAAAAAGCCGAGCTCTGTGCGAGCCGGATTTGGGTGGCGGGTAGGTTGCCGACCCCTGCTTTATAAGGCCTGGAGTGCAGGGATTGGCCCTGGAGGGTCAGCTGACAGGGTGCTCAGGCAAGCTGGTACTGCAGCCTGAAAGCACAGAGCCGTTTTGGCCCTGGGACAATGACAGCCCCATTCAACAGGGCGTGGTGGTCGCCAGAAGGTCTAGGAGCCTTAGAAGATTGTATGGAGGCCCAGATCTTTTCAGCCAGTCCTCCATATATCTCCATCCCTTTCAATTGGAGTCTCTCATTTTTCAAGCAGGAGAACGCGCGAGGAGGCATCACCCACTTGGAGTCCAACCTCTGCGGTAGCTCGTGGGTCCAGGAATCCTCCACCAATGACCAGCTCCAGGAGCTGCCGTTCACCCCAGTGCATGTGCCCATCATCGCCCTGGGGGCACATGCAGGAAGGTGAGGGGGAGGTGGGGTGTTTTAGTCGACCAGCATGCCTATTGGTGGATGCTGACGCCACACACAGCCTCGTGGGAGGCGGCTGTTTCTCCAGGGCTTAGAAGCAGGGTGTTGTTCATCAAAGCAGAATTTCTGGTGGTGAAAGGTCAGCTTACTTTTCACTCGCCGTGGTTTGGGAACAGGGAGAGGGCTTTGGAGGGCAAGAGCAAATAAGATGGTGCTCAGCCCCCCCCCCCTCCCTTTTGGAATGTCTTAAGAACTTGGGTCAAAGATTCCCTGAAATCTGGGGTGGTCAGCTCTCTTACGACAAATTCAAGAAGGCTTAAGCTCTGAGGCTCCCAAACTCAAACACCGGCCTCTCCCTTCAGCCCCAGCACTGTTCTCACGCGAGCCTCTCTCGCCCGTCTGCGAACGTCTGGTTTTCCTGAGGTCCTGGACTGCAACCAGGAGCCCGCTCAAACGGTGGACCCTGCAGACCCTGTGAACGTCAACCTGCAACTGGAAGAAGCTGACCTCTTGCAGAGCAATGAAATCGTCTTGCAGTTTCTTGCATTCACCAGGTGAAGTCTGTGGGGTTGGATTCTGTTCCCCTAGAGCTGAGCTGAAGTGGGTGGTGAGGTCTTGGTTGTGTTGTGAATCAAAGAACATTTCGGGTGTTTTTTTTTCCAGCCTCAACTCCAGCGTTGGGGATGGGGCCCTCAGGCAAAAGTTCTACAAGGGCCTCCCCAGTGGTGCTTTCCATGCCTTGGAAAGCGCTTCTCCCACCAGCGACCCCCACAATGCCTGGGAACCAAGCAATGGACTAGTGTCCACTCCTGCCACCTTCTCCCCTCCAGCTTCCCCCATTGAACCCCATGCCCCAGCTGGCTTGCCAGGAGCTGGTGGGAGGGGCAGCGACAGCAGGATTTGGAAAATGGTGCTGGGGAAGAACAGGGCATTGCTACCATCATCTTCCCACTTGCCTCCCTGTTAACCAGCCCGGGGGCCCAGGGCCCAATAGAAAGGCTTACCCGGTGGGGGGGGGGGAGTGGGCAAAGACAATGGCAATGAACCATAGCTGGAACTATTTCACAATTCCCAGGGGCCCCAATCCCCCCCCCCCCAGTGCAGTGTCATGGGACAGAACATCCAGGAATTCTAAAATGGCATCTTTTCTTTGCCGACAACCTAAGGATATAATCCAGCCAGTTTCACACTGTCCTGTTTCTTTGGGCTGTTGTTCGACCAGGACCACGCAGGATGGCGCCACCTTTGAGACCTGGCCCCGAACTGTCTACTTCACGTTCCAGTTTTACCGATTTCCTCCGGTCACAACGCCGCGCCTGCAGCTGGTCAAGGCAGATGCCTCGGGGACGGCTCCGTCTGGTGCCTCTTCCCATATCTTGGTGCAGATGAATGAAGATGGGACGCGGGCTGCTGGTAAGGGCAGCAAATGGGCAAATGTTTGGGAGAAGGAGTTAGTTCCTCCTATATACACACACTTTGAGTGCCAACCTCATTTCTTGCCCTCGCATGCTATTTCGCTTAACCTGCTTCCTTCCCCTACGTCACTGTGTCTCCTTCCTTCCTTCCTTCCTTCCTTCCTTCCTTCCTTCCTTCCTTCCTTCCTCTCCGTAAGATCTGAGCAACTGAACCAATGGCTTCCACTGACCCTCATTGATTTTATTGACTTTATTTTTGATTCATTTAACCTTCTTTACACCTCCCTGCCAAACCTCAGCACCCCTGCTAACCGAGCAAAGAGGTCCCTTTCCAAAGGGCGCTCCAAAGCGGTGGAAGAGCAGCTGTCCCTCTTCACCCCAGCATGGCGTCTTTTTCAGGGGCTATTTGCTGGCGTTTTTTCTGCGTCTTTTCAGATTGTGAGCCCTTTTGGAATAGGGGACCACTTAGGCATTTGATTTTCTCGGTAAACTGCTTTGTGAACTTCTTTTTTTGTTTTATTAAAAAGCGCTATATAAATATTCTTAATAATAATAACAACAACAACAACAACAGGCCCAGGCCCTCCAACCAGGTCTGCTACTTCCCTCTACCCCTTCCTCACTGCTGGTGCCTTTGCAGGGGGGCCGCACATGTGCACAGCGCCCTCCCCCCAGAAAAGCTCCTTACCTTCTCACCATGCTCTGTCCTCGCATGGGGTTTAAAGGGCACAAGCTAGTTAGGACAAGTCTAAATTCTCCAGGACTACGATGAGGTTTTACTTTCAGTTACCTCTGACTGAGGCTGAATCTGAATCGTTTCCCCTCCATACCCTGCACCAGAGCTTAGGCCCACAGTGTGTAAAGACTGGCTCTGAACATATGCAGAACCCTCCACCACCACCCAGAAACCATAACTGGTTCTCAAATATATCGGGTTTGAGAGTTGGGGGGAAGCTACTTGAACCCAATGGCCTCTTGCCTTGCCAGTTAAACCTGCATGAGGATCATTCCTATTTCAGAATAAAACGAAGAGACTGAATGCAGCCTCCAAGCTCATTGTGATCTCAACCCACGGATACGCTTGCAGGCATCGCCTTCCGTTGCCAGTGAGCAATTTTTTTTCCTTTTGCTGCGAGCATCATGGAGGCAGAAGGTGAAGGGGCCACCCGAGAGCAGGTTTAGCTCCAGTTTTTTAATAGCTCAGTGACACATCTGTCGACTGACACCCAAGTCGAGATAATAGGAATCAAAGTCCACCGTGGTATCAAGATTCCACTCTGTGCAATAAGGCATTGATAACTGGAAGAGCTCAATGGCTGCTTTTGATATTGTGGTAATAGCAAGGTGTTTTCTTTCATCTTTGCTCTTCTCCTTTCATCTGGGTGCTGGGATTGGGCAGAGAATTAGGGCACAGATGTATACATCAAGCATGGAGAAGAAGAGGGTGATGTTGTGCCCGGACCCTGAGTTGAGGCCCATGAAGGTGAGACTGGGCCATTGCAGCTGACCAAGGCAGGCCAGAGTCCCGATACCATGGACAGCTCCCAGAGTCCCGGTACCATGGACAGCTCCAAGAGGAGCAAGTTGTTCCAGGGCTAGACGGAAGCCTTAAACACTTCTCCCTTTGGGGACTCCAGACTCCACCTGCATCTTTTTAGATTGTGAGCCCTTTGGGGGCAGGAAAGAATACCATTGTTTGATTTTTCTCTTTTTAAACCGCCTTGTGAATATTCTTGTTGAAAAGCAGTCTATCAACAGCCTTAATGAGAACAGTATTCAAAACAACCAGAGTCTCTGCAACAATTCATGGACAGTGGAAATAAAGCCATTTTTTAGCCATGTATTAGTTAGCTCCTGGCTATGGGCTCCATGAGCAGTGCTTTTGGGGACTGTTCAGAAACCCCAGCTGGTACGAAATGCGAGGTTTTACGGCATGCCAAAGCTCTGTTCTAGCATCTTCGGGGACTAGTTTGTAGCCAGCCTGCCCAGATACTGCCTTTAGAGCCCAAAGTGTCCAGGGTACCTGAAGGGACAGCCTTCCCCCATGTGAAACTGTCCACCTTGTAAGAGCTTTTAAGGAGTCTCTCCTGCTCTTCAGAGCTGTCTTGGGCGGCACTGTGAATCGGGAGCGCTGACTCTGCCCTTCGCTAAGCAGATCTTCCCTGCAAGTCCCAGGCACCCCAGCAGCCAGCCTGTAGCCGTCCAATCTGGTTTCCTTCTGCCAAGCGCTTTGTCGTCTTATTGAAACCTGGACCCAAGGGATGCCAAAGGCACGTCCCGTCTCCTGGCGAGCGTCTCCGGTTCATAAAGCTTCCCCTTCTCCCATGCGGGATGGTTGATGGAAATTAAACGGGGGGGGGGGGGAGGGAGGCACACGTTGTTGGGATTCTGTGCTGGAAGAGGACTCTTCCCATTGTGGCTCTAAAAGTTACTTAGCCAGATCTCTCGTTAATAGCCTTGATCGTTCTGCTTATTACAGTGGAGTCTCAGCTATATCCCCCCCCACCTTTGGCTGGTGACTGTCTAAGTCAGAGCTGCTAAGGGTTGATGTGTTTGTTGGCACTACTGAGCTTCTCGTCTCTCTCTCCCCCCCCCCAAACCCTCCTCACCACCACCCTCCATCCTCTAGAATGAGTAAGAATAACATCCAGGTGATTACAGACAGGGACGTTTTGTAGGAGTTTGTTTACCTTGTCTTAGATTCCATAGTGTAGATTGTGTGTGCGCGTTGGTAGGTTTGTGAGGGCAAGACGCTTTTGTGGACCAATTTGCGTGGTTGGCAGAGGCCAGCCTTGTACTGATGGCTATGTGACAAGCTGTTTATTTTTTGCAGGTTCTCCAGGTTTCCAGTTGAAATATATGGTGGATCCTGGATTCCTCAAGCCAGGAGAGCCCCGCTGGTTTATCCGCTACCTTGCTGAACATTCCTTGCAAATTGACGCCTGGGATGGGGATTCCCTGCTCCTTGTGGGATCGACTGCCGTGAAGCTGAAGGTAGGCGCCCGTTTTCTTAAATTCTTGTGTTGGAAGCGACTTTAGGGAGGGAGAAACTCCAAGGCTGACAATTGAACTTGCTGAAATAAGAACAGAGATTGATCTTCTGTTTAACTGTGCACATAAGATTTCATTCTGTGATTTATACCCACTGCCAGATGGGAGGCCCGTCCAATAATCCATTTCAGTAGAAAGCAGAAGGGCCAAACAGTTAAATGTATTTTGATATTTTAATATCCAACATGCAAATAAAACAAAGGTATGTTCCTGGGACGTGCCAACTCCCCTCTACCCTCACACTGGGGCTGCGCCGCCGTGCATACGTAAAAACGTAAAAGAGCCCTGCTGGATCAGGCCAAGGCTCATCTAGTCCAGCGTCCTGTTTCCTTGCTGTGAAAGGCTGAGTGCCCAGTGGAAATCCCACAGGCACTAGGGCAGTGTTTCCCAAACTTTTTCAACCCGCGGCTCCCTTGACCATTAGCAACCATTGGCCGTGGCTCCCTATTACAATACGTTGATGCCTGCCAATTGGCACTGCACTGTTTTCCGAGAGGATTCCGTGGCGCTCCGCGGCTCCCCTGGCTGGTATCCGCGGCTGCCCAGGGAGCCACGCCTCCCAGTTTGGGAACCACTGCACTAGGGGGTCATGCCAGAGGCTTCTCGGGAACGGTGGATTCTGGAGAAGGATTTGAAGGCAGGTTTGGTCTCTTGCTGTGCCTACACACCCCTGTACGGTTCCCCTCCTGAAGGGCTGAGACAGACTTCCTTTGTTCCGCAGCACTTGCTCCGCCAGGGCCGAACGGCTGTGCAAGTCCACCACGAGCTGGAGGTCATCACTATGGAGTACAAGCAGGATGAGACGGCGATGAGCGGGGAGGCTCTGAGGCACGGGGCCCTGAAGCCCATCGGGGTCCATGCTGTCGTGAGAGGCCGGCTTCACCTCAGCCTGGCCAACGTTGGTAAGACGAACCCAGAAAGCAAACGGGCGCCCCCCGAGCAAAAGGCATCCTGTTCGTTTTCAGCATTTATATCCTGCAATCTCCTGCCCCCTTTAAAGGATGCTGGGGGGCCTCTCGGAACTAATATTTGGTATCATTAAAAAAAACCCTGTCAAAGCATGCAATTAATAATGAACACAAGGGCAGCAAGGCAGCGAAAATCAAATTTCAGAATCTGGAGTTGGAGCTGGGAGCATAAACAAAAACCAAGGGCAGGAGAGGCGACGCTGGGGAAACGAATATAAGAGCTGCTCGAAAAGCTGGTGGGAGGGTTGCAATTATGAATTGGAATCTTTCTATATTCAACGAAGGAAGTTTGCAAAGTGGGTGATGGGGCAGAATAAATGAAAAGAAATGCTTCTGTGTCCCAAAGAGACTCCAAGCCGGAAACGAAGAGATGCCTCTCGGAACACCCTTAGCGTAGGAGTGTACCTGTCCCATCTTATCCCACCATCCAGCCCTCCATATATCTGCCCCGGGTAGCCACATGGCAACGGAGCAACTCTGCAGGCTGTTTAGAGAGACTGTTTGGGTCCTGGGTGGGGGGACGCTCCTGCCTTGCCTGAGAGGAGCCTCTTCTTGCTCCCCTCCCCTTGCTCCCTCCCCGGTGCCTTGACAATGGTAATAGCGTCAAGTCGTTTCAGCACAATGCAAGTACACAGGTCATTAATTCTGCTTAGTCTTGTTTACAAGGGGACAAGCCAAGGCAGCTTTGAAGGAAGCAATAAGGAAACGGCAACACTCAATTAGATGCCGGCGAATGAGTGACGTGGGGAGTGCAGGAGAGCTGGGGAAGGAGCTTAGATGCCGGTACCTAGCAGGGAAAGGAATCTTGAATCCTAAGAGCCTTAGCACTGGAGGCCCCTTAATTCACCCACCTCGGAAAGGCAGAATGACTCTAGGTTCTTTTTTTAGGAGAAAAAAGATACCTTCAAAAGAAAGATTAGCTTCCGTTCTACCCTATCATAAATTGACATTTCATACCATGCCTGCAAGAGGGCGATAAGCTCTTTAGCGGGAGAGGGCGGGGGGTGGGTGGGACCAGGGCGATCCATCCTGAGCCGGTTCGAAGGCCAAAAGCTGCCTGCAAATCTCGGTGCCCCTCTCCTTTTCAAATTTGCAGCGAAGTGATCTTTGATTCCGAAACCTTAGAGGCTGCTTCAAGAATATGTACCGAACAATGTCCTTCAGCGTCTGGGGAAGGCCGCAGTTGGCTGAGCAGTGCCCAGATCAAATTGCTGGTGGGTCGGATTGTGTCCGTCCAGAGCAAGGCTTCCTCCTCTCGTGCCAACTCAGCATTTGTCCGTTTGCCACAGAAGCCGAAAGGGGTGGACGACGATGGGGCATTGCTCTCCGCCGTACCTGTTCTGCAAACCCTTTTCATCATCCTCATTTAATGTGTATTTGTTGTAATTTCTTTGCCTCGCTCGGTCTTCTCAGTTGCCGTTCTACAGTCGACAGATCGGGATTACGACTCAGTTGCCTTACTTTCTGCCCCTGTTGCTCCTTCTCACTGAGCATTACAAACTCCACCCCTCCATCCTTCAGGGCCCTTTTTTCTCCCTCCAATTCCTGGCAGTTCTGGTGTCTTTATGTTCTCCTTTCCCATCCTTTCTCTAATTTTTAAAGCCACACTGTGGGTGCCCGCACCCTTTACAGGGGTTCACACAATGCCGTAACCCGGCATAGAGTCCAGATCAAGTGAATTCCTAGTTCCGCTCTATTCTGCACCAGTCAAACCTCACTTGGGATCCTATGTCCAGTTTTGGGTGCCATGTTTTAAGAAGACATTGATAAGCCGGGACAAGTGTGGGGAGGATAAGTAAGATGGCGAGAGGCTTGGAAACCCAGTCCTGTGTGGAACAGGTAAAAGAGCTGGCGATGTTTAGCCTGGAGAAGAGGAGACTCGGGAGACAGGAGAGGTGTCTTCAAGTGTCTGAAGGGCTGTAACACAGAAGAAGGGGAGGACTTGCTCTCTGCAGCTCCTGAGGGCAGGACTAGAACAAATGGGTTGAAATACAGGGAAGGAGGTTCCTGGGAGGGTACTGACAAAGCTGAGAGACCCCTGCCTGTATCTGAGGAGCCGAGTGCCTCTTTGGAGCAGCCCTCCTTGGCCAGCAGTGTCTGGCCTCTGTAGGTCGTTGCCTTCATTCCAGCACCCAAGAAACAAAAGGGCTTTGCTCACACCCTTCCAAGGGAGCTTGGCTCCCTTGCCCACCTCAAATCAAAGGCTCTCTTATGCAGAAAAGCCTGGAGGTATCTCCTTTGATACCTTTTTCTTATTATTCTGAAGGGGCGGTGGGCTTGGGGGGGAGGACTGTTTTGAGAGAGAGTTTGGACAGATTTCGTGGCTGGCAGGTTGAGGCTGAGATCAAAGGAACCGTCGGCCTCTTAAAGGGGCCGGATGCACCTCCCATTATACGGCTAGGTGTTGATTTCCAAAAGTCAGCGGAGGCCCCGCTGAGCCATGCTCTGGTGCCCAAACGGTGCAAAGCAAGGGAAGGAGATGGCTTGGGGAGAAGTGGGGGGGGGGGGAGAGGAGAGGCGTGCTGCTTTTCGGCAATACAGGCTCCCGTCATTCCGGCGTCCTTGCAGGGCGTTCCTGCCCACCTGCTCCGTGCTGGAGAGAGCCCAACCCCAGCTGCCTCGGTCACCTTCATTATTAACATTGCTCCGGGGAAGGTCTACGTTGTTTGCTTTTGACTTATTTGTTCTGCCTTTTTTTCCCCCCCATCAAAAGAGAACTGGCCTGAAGCACTGAGAGATCTGAGAGGGGAAAAAAGAGGAGGGGGAGAGGAACCATCAGAAAAGAAGGACGAGGGAGGGGGTGGGCAGCCCTAAGAACCCAGAAAAATGATTTTTTAAAAAGTTTTTTTGCTGTTTACTGCATTTTTAAGGATGAAGTTGGCTCCGAGTTGCCACTTCCTGTCATGGCTGCCCACCGACTCTGAGAAGCCTGCTCCTATTTGAGGCGCCCTGCCCTGGGCGCCATCTCTTGGTCACACTCAAGGGTCACCTTTCTTAATTCACGTGATATTGGGGTTGGTTTAGCTCTCTCGTCACGTGGAGTTTCCTTCCTGTTCGACCTCGGGAATCCATCTCCCCTCTCCCACCTACAGAGGACATGTTCTGGTGAGAGGGTTCTGCCCACTCTGACTCACCAGCTGGGCTTCTTTTGCAGGTCACCTGTGTGAGCAGAGGTTGAGGAAGTCGCGCTCCTTGCCGCCCTCTCGCTCCCGGATCATCTCCTCGCACGATGGAACCAGCGGCTTCTGTGGGGGCAGCCTCTTGTCTGTCAATGCTCACAGCGGTAAGCCAAGGCACATGTTGTGAATTTGCCTTACTGAATTAAGGGCAGGAGACAGCTTGAAAACTGTGTTAGATTATGCAATGTTTTCTTTCCAGCATAGAATAATTAAACCTGAGGGCAGCTTGCTCAGAGGCTCAGTGAGGGCAGCAGGCCAGGCAGAGCAGCCCCCTTCCAGTTTTTCACAGGCCTTTTGAGTCCGCAGCCTAACACAGTAACGCCCCTTCAGCCATTAAATATTGGCGGTGGAAGAGAGACGACAAATCAAAGGGATGTTGCTTTGATCAGCAAAAGCCAGCAGCAGTTTGGGGCACAGCTCCTGGGCAGGAGCAGTCTATCTGGTCAAGGGGACCTTGGAATTCCAACAGCAGAATCGTGAGTGGTCTGCAAACATTCTTGGCTCACTCAGCGTAAAAATACAGAACTGCATCTTTTAGTACTCTGACCAACAAGGTGAGACCATCCCTTTTTAAAAAGCTACACCTCATGGGATGGAAACAAGGAGATTCCTGTCCCTTGGTGCCTCTGAAACCCCCCAGGTTTGGGGCCAGCTTACCTTCCACGCACTTCTGGCCCAGCTGAATCTCCGTCCCCTTGCGGCATTGCCAAGGCCTGTCCTGTCCAGGCGTCTTTTCCGGGCTTTAATATCCAACCATTTTTGTTGTTGTTGTTTAGAGTTGTCTGAAGCAATTTGCCGTGACTGAGAGAACGTTAGGTAGACCGGGAATCAAATTAAGGGCAGCTAACATGCAAAATAGCACTTTTATTTACCCATTTAATGTTTAAGAAAGAGCAGCGCTGTCGGATGCTGCCTAAGTGGGCTACGTGCGGACTCCCAGGTCGGAGCAAGCATTTCATCTTGCCGGCTGTTTGCATTTCGTCGGCCAGAAAGGTTGCCGAGAGTCTCCTAGCGAGAGCAGTGGCATCCCCTTAACCAGGTGTTTCCTTGCATGCCTGGATAGAAATGACTGTTACCCAGCAGCCCTTGGTTCTCTGGGCAGGGCAGAAGCCAGGGTGTTCCCTTTCGCCTGCACTCACAGAACAGCTGACAGTTCGTCGTCGTGTCTCTTTCTCTGTGGGCCAGGCTGGGTCTTCTCCTTGCCGTGGTGCTTTTTGCAAGGCAGAAGGAGATGTCCTTGTTCCTCTGGCCAGTGATGGGAGGCCAGAGTATCTTCCATTTGCTGCTGCACTCCCAGGAAAACTAGCCAACTGCGTTGTCTGTCTGCAGGCGTTGCATCGCCTCTCTCGCCTTTGCCCAGATCTCGCATCTGCCCACTGCTACACATCTCTTGCGCAGCCCTCGTTCATCTCAGCGAGGCCTGTGCAGGAGAACGTCCCACTCAATCAGGCTCTGTGTTCGTTGCGGCGTTGCCTTGAATGACTCTTCTCCCCCCCCCGGTGCATTTTCTCTGGCAGAGAAGTTTATTTACCTAGCTCGTTCCCCCCCCCCCCCCCCCCCGCAAAGAGATGAAAGAAGGAGCGCTTCGTTTGAGGACAGACAGGAATGCAAAAGTGTCGCTAACTGGTGTGTTGAAAATGGCTCCCCCCCCCAGATGAAACAAACCCGGCAAGATAATGCAGCAAATGAATAACTTAATAACGCAGCCACTCAGCAGAGTAACGTGTAGCTAATTCATTAATGTTCTCTTTAAAAAACGCAAAAGAACCCACCCCTTTCGTTGGAGGTCTAATGGAATTTGGAAGAAGGGAAGAGGTAGCCATGGTCTTAATTGCATTTTTATCTTTATCGCCCAGAAAAAGAGAGAGAGAAAGTGTAAAGAAAAAGGCTAATTTTTGCTTATTATGAAAACAGAGGATCCTGCTGGCTTCTAAGGTGGTAACAGGGTTTGTATTCAAGCAGATAACATTAATTTTTCCAGTGATTCACAGCTGGACTGGCCCCTACATGAGACCCACTGAGGCATCTGCCTGCCTGCACCGCCGTCTCCTTCCCGCTCGCCCTGGATTCAAAAAGAGGGAGAACAGAGAAGAAGAGGAAGTGTGGAGGAGAGGAGAATGACAGAGTGTTGGAGGCAGAGATGCTCTAGCCCTCCACTCTCCTCCATACTCCCTCTCTACTCCCTTCCCTTCTTCCTTTTTGAATCCAGCAGACACTCTAGCCCACCACTCTCTTCCACGTAGCCCATTGCTCTGCTGTCCTCCGCACTTCCTGCTTAAGTTCCTGTCTCTGTTTTGAATAGGGTGAAAAGGAGCAGCAGTGGTGGGGTAAAGGGGGCCACAAATGGTGCACTCCATCAAGCGCCAGGAGGTCTTGGACCAGCTCTATTCCTCTGCAACAAGACTGGGGGGCAAAGTGGTTGATCTTTCCTGGTACATCTGTTGGTTTTCATCATCTCTTTTTCTTTTTTTTGGGGGGGGGGACCGTTTGTCTCTCTGCAGGAAATGTCTGCCAGGCCCAGAAGCTTGCAGATGTGGACAGTGAGCTGGCAGCCATGCTTTTCTCCCGCTTACGTGAAGTCAGCGCGGCTTTCCAGCACACCAACCGCGAGGCCAGTGTCACCCGGAGGCGGAAGCTGGAGAGGATGTTGTCGGTGCGGAGGCGGGAGTCCCAAGAAGGGGACTGTGGGAAGAAAACCAGCCTCATCCTGGTAAGGGACGTGGACAGACATCACGTGGCATCACGTGGCCTGTTGGCAAGGCAGGCGGTTGCTTTCTCTAGCCTGGCACTGCCTCCTCTGACTGTCAGCGGCTATCGAAGGCCGCAGGCAGGGGTCCTGCCTAGATGACTGCAGAAAACCACTGGCATATTGGAAAGGGAGCAACAACATTTCCCCCAGTCTATTGCTGGGGGAACAGTTTTAGAAAATGCGGGGCGGAGGGGCAGGGGCTGCGGCAGCGTTTCCACCTCAGGAAGGGGGCAGAGCCATCTCCATGGGGCGGATAATAGCTGGATAAGAGGAGGTGAAATTCTCTCCTTTGTCGCCTTTGCGGGGAGCACTTTGAAGCCCCTACGCCAGCCCGTTTGCGACTGACCTCCTTTCGCCTTCGCTTTTCCGCGAAGGGCCGTCGCGAGGAGCGCATCCAGCACTCGCGAGACCTCCAGATCGTCGAGGCCTACCGGGAGCGCATCAAAGCCGAGAGCATCGCCGGCATGCTGAGCCGGGCCATCACCACCCACCATACCCTCTACGCCATGTTTGGCACCGCCGAATTCTTCGAGTTTGCTTTGAAAAACCCGTATAACGTCCAGCACACAGTCACCATCAAGATCGAGAACCCGGAGCTTAGGTAGGTAGGAAGTGTCCGGGGGCACAGGAGAGACGACCCCCCCCACACCCTGAGAATGCTTTGGGGGCACACTTGGGAGAAAGTGGACTTGTGTTCTTAGTAAGAGGTGTTGATATAATGAAAAGCCCCCGGGCTCCCTCGTGTAGGGGGCTGCTCCCCTTCAGTCACCTCAGGCTACAAGCAAAACTCATTTTTCCTCCATTTTTCATGGGGAATGCCAATCCATCTTTCGTCTCTCTCTTCTGCCTCCGAGCAGCACTGGCAGATGCCAGCCTAGACTTAATTTCAAAACAGAAGTTGCAGCTTGCAAGAGGCAGCCCTGTCTCAAAATAAAAGCTGGAAGGCCTGAGATCACTTTTTCCGCACCACAGGAAAAATAATAATAATTACCCTTCTCCCTGTAGTCAGTATATTGAAATGAAATCTCTCCATTATGTTGACTAAGGGCAGGATTCGGACACTGAAGGGGTGAAAACTGGGGGGCGGGAGGAGCCAGCCCTCCACAAGGGAGGGGGTTGTCTCCCTCCATCAGGTTTTGTCCTTTCAGTGTCTAAAATCACCCACTCCCTACATAACATCACAAAGCTCTGCAACTCTGGTACATTTAATAGGGAGAGTTCTCCCCCCCCCCTTGTTGTTGTTGCTTTGTTATTTTTGTCATTATGTTTAACTAATAAAGGAGGAAAAATAATAACATGGAGTCAGGGAAACACTGATGGCACTTCTCCAACTCGGATTTAATTTGACCTGGAGAAAGACGTGGCAGCTTTTAAGTGGATTTGAAGGAGCCTCCAATGTTTGTTTCTAAGCTGGGCATGGGAGAGCTTTGCCAGCGTCTCTAAAAATAGCCAACCACCTATGCGTGTCTTTCTCCCCCCTCCCTCCATCAGTGTCATTGTGGACGCCAGAGAATGGAAGCATTTTAAGGACCTGACCCAGACGGTCACCCCGTTGGAGGAGGACATGTTTCACCTGCAGGACAGCCTCGCCCCTCAAGTCTACCTGCGCCCCAAGGAGACGGTTCACATCCCCTTTAAGTACCAGCCCTCGTGCACGGAGCAGGCCACCCTGTTGCAGGTAGAAAAACTCTCACCGCCAAGCTTGTTTAAAACGTTTCCCCTTTCTTTGCGTCGGAGGCGTAACGTCTGTTGTCTCATTCGTTGTGCAGGTAGCCCCCCAACTTAAGGGCATCCGATTTCAGGATGTCCCAGTGTAAGGCCAGCCGCGTCGTGCTTTCAGGCAGGCATAGTCCGTCCACTCCGACATTTTTGCGCAGTCACCTTAGCGCTGGTTTTTGAGAGGGAGACAGACAATGTGTGTTTGGGGCTGAGAGAGTCGCTGTGTTTCGAGCAGGAGAGAGATGCTGAGTTTTGCCGACACAGAAGTGGTGGATAAAGGGGAGCCAGTACAGGACTTAATAGAATTGAAGCCGTGTTCCTCTCCAACTAATACCAGTACAAATTGTTAACTTCTTGTAAAATGCAACTAATACAAATGCAGCCCACAACTGCAAAAGGCAGGCTCCCCCCTCCCCCTCCAACTTTGCCTGTCCAAAATAATTTGGCTATCTTTGCTTGTCAGGTTGGGTAAGGAGGATTCACAGCTCCTGCCCCACCCGTAAGAGTGTTTAGGACGGCAGCCTAAACATTTATGGTTAATGGACTAATATTTCTTTAGTTGGTGGCAGCTCTAAGTGTATTTTTTTTTGAACAGCGCATGTGATGTGCTGGCGGCCCTGATGGAGGAGGGCAAGGTAGAGAAATGGGAGGAATGAATAGCAGAGTGGCTGGATGAGCGAGTGGACGACAAGCGTGCAGGTGTCCCCATCAACAGAAACGCAGGGGAGCTCTACATTCTCCCCAGATTGCCCGAATCCCCCGAGGAATTTGAAATTGGCCATCAAAACCCTGTGGCTCCCTGCCCTTTCCACGGGTCTGTGCCTGGCAGACAAAGAGGAAAGGCGCTGAGGCCAGCCTCGCAGTGTGAGAATATATGAGAGAGAGAGAGAGCTGGCTCTCAGCAGCCTATTTGAAACGCCACGGGACTGTACTGAAAATGCCAGGCTCAAAGGAGCACTTAACACTTTGGAGAGCGCTTTCCTCTCACCGCCATGCCATCCCTTTCATTTCCAGCAAGGTTCCGCCAAGCTGCCATTCAGCGAAGGCAGGAAGGACTCCTCCGCCCCCTGGAAGTCTGGCGGCACGCAGACAAAACATATCAAGGTACTGGCAACAAAAGGGTAGGGCGGGATGCCGTCTCAGATGGGCAAGCCTTGAATGTGTCCCTGAATGCACACATCCCTTTGCAGTGTTGGGGCTCCCTCTTCTGCCGGGAGCTGCAGTGTTTGTGCTGGAGGCAGGGCCATCCCGTCATTAGGCCAACTGAGGCTGCTGCTTCAGGCTACCTGTCCCTAGCGCTCTTCCTCCTCCCACTTCCTGGGTTCATAAAGGAAAGGGGGAATGGAGCAGAAGAGGAAATGTGGAGGAGAGCAGAGCAGTGGGCTCTGTCATGGAGCGACTGCCCTTCCCATATGATGCTGCCACACAGAGTCCTACCCTTGCTCCGCCATATTCTCAACACTGACTGGCAGCAGCTCTCCATGTTTTCAGGCAGCCCTGAGGCTTCTCTCTCTTCTAACCGCCTCCCCAGGTCTCTTTCACGGCAAGCGGTGGCAAGCCCATCGCCGTCCTCAGCGTGGCTGTGGAGACCCAGCCCCATGTGGTCGATCAGACTTTCCGCTTCTATCATCCAGAACTCACCTTCCTGAAGAAATCCATCCGCTTGCCTGCCTGGCACACGCTTCCAGGTATTTATGTACTCTGTTTGCATGCTCAGTTTTTTTTTTAGATCGCTTCTCTGAGGCATCAGAGCAGTTTGCAAAAAGTCAAGAGGAACAGTCCTAAAACCCATATTAAAGCAATACATATATTATATTCCCTAAAAAGAGCAGCACTGAAAACCAACAGAAACCAGCGAGAGTGGGAAACGATGTTTTATTGTAACAATGTTATATATTGCTGTCAAGCAAGGAAGTTCTCATGCGGTTTATGTAGCAAGCTACATAAAATAAGTGGCTTTCTGTTCCAAAAGGGCTTGCACTCGAAAGAGAAGTGGAAGTAATGCCACCAAACACATTTGGGAAAAAATTATTGAGTAAAAGACATAGGCTGGGGGGGGGGGGGGGAGGAGAAGCAGCTGAATTATAACTGCAGCCCCAAAGCTGGCATAGCCCTTGTCACTGTCCGAGCCGGGGCGGGGGGTTGGAAGCCATCAACGGGGTCCAAAGAACTCTGAGCCACACCAGGGGTTGGGGCAGAGGAGATCCACGTGACTGGAGGCAATGCCTTCACACCACATACATTCAGCTTACAGGGGGCGGAGAGGCAAGGAGATGGTGACTCCTCTCACCCTCTCCATTGGCAAATAGGGGGAAATTGTGCATGGCACTGGCTCCTCCCCCTCCCCACCAGCAAATATGTAGGATACTTTGCTGGGATACTTTGCATTGGCTGGTGGGAGCAACAGCGTTGGCTCAAGGCTGTCGGCTGACTCAGGCTGCTGTTGCCCCCAGTGCTGGCTGTTCGAGGTAGGGGTGTGTGTGTGTGTGTGTGTGTGTGTGTGTGTGTGTGAGAGAGAGAGAGAGAGAGATATCCCAGTTTGATGGGCATATGCATGACATGGACAATCCCTGACACCAGGAGACGGACCAAGCCAGACCCAGGGAAGGCATCATTCATTGGCCAGGCCAAGTCTCCGCCTCAACAGAAAAGTCTTTGCAGCCCTTCCTGTTGAGGGGAGCCATTTGTCGGCCTAGGTGGGCGGAGTCATTCCAGTGCCCGGCAACCCGGCTCGCCTCCTGGCAACTCCCGAGGCTTCTCCAATCCAGGGTCCTGGCTGTCAGTTGCTGGATCGGAGCTTGCACAGCTGGGGAAGCTCAGTGCTAGGACCTAAAGGTACCTGGACCCACGAGGGTTCCCAGAAGATCTGCAGTCATGAAACCTCCATGACTGACCCCACCCTTGACTTCCCGTCATTTCTCCTCTGTGCGAGGGCATCACAGCCCTTTCCTGTTAGGCGGGGCACTCTTAGAAATTATCTGTTTACTGAGCCCATCACAGTGAGTTAAAGCTGGTGGGATGGGCAGGAGGGGGGAGAGTTTGGCTCACATCCTGATTTGATGGCAATGAGCGGCTTCTGTTGGAACGCGTTGCCCTTGCCTCTCCTTTCCACCCTTCACAGGTGCCCCGGCAGGTGTGCCAGGTGGAGAACCGGAGGTATTTGTGCGCTGCAGCGACCCCAACGTCATTTGCGAGACCAAGAAAATGGTATGGCTTGCAAAAAAGAAAAAAAAATCGAGCTTGGTGGGCATGTTGGGCATTGTTGGCGCTTGTTAAGGCAAGCTGCAGTGTGCTTGTTACTGTGGCTCCAGAGTCGGTTCAGGTGGCCAGCAGACACCGTAGAAGGGAGAAGTAGTGACTGAGGCAGCGTAAGCAAATGCCATCCCCTCTTAGCTGGCAGTGTGCCAGTCACTGCCGCTCCCCCTCCTGTTCTCTAGATTCCAAAAGGAAACAGCGGAAGAGAAAGTGTGTGTGTGGAGGAGTGGAGAGTGCTGGGCTAGAGTGTCATTGGCACTCTAGCCCACCAATCTCCTCTCCTCTTCCTTTTTGAATCTAGAGAGCAGGATGAGAAGCAGTGGAGGCAGATGGATGGAGATGAGCACCCCACACCAGTCTGTCACATCAGGCAGCCCCATGGATGGGCTACTCTGACAAAGGGTGAGCTCCACTGAAGTTGGGGAAGCCTTATTCCTACATGTGCCGGGTGCTGGCGTGAAGCATGCTTCCCCCTTTTAGTTGGGGCATTTAGGGCGTTCAGAAGGTTTGGGGACACACGCTTTGAAACCGCCTGGTGTGCTGTAATCTGGTCTTGATGTTCCCCCTCAGGGCCCGGGTGAGCCCCAGGACATCTTTCTCAAAGTGGCCGGTGGGCCCAGTCCGCAGATCAAGAGGTTCTTCGTGGCGATTTACACGTGAGTGGGCAGCTCTTGCAGCCGCCTAGGGCTGGGATCCTTTGCAGCCTTCCTTAGGAGTAAATCCTGTTGAACTCCTGTCTAGGACACATGCCTGCTCTCCCCCCCCCCCCCACTGCTCAGTCCATTTGTTTTGTGGTTTGATTGATATTACTGTGAGAGTCTAGGATTTTCTGTGTGCTCAAGAGCTTGCTTCTCACCTGCTCTCCCTCCAACGCTCGGAAATAGAAAGCTTATTATAAAAGGCACCCGGAGAGACCAGTGTTCTCTTCCCACAAGGAAACAGACTCCGCAGCAGCTGCTCCTGGAAGAGCCAGCCGCTCAGGGATGTAAGGAGCAGCACACCAAACAATATTGCCAAGGCTTGAAAACCTGAATACATTACGAATCATTGTCCTCAACTAAAAAGACTTCCCCAATTAACCAGGCAACCCATTTTTCAAGTAAATCCTTACAGAAACCACCAATGGAAAGCAATATCTTGGAAGAGGCATTCCCACAGATTCCTTTCGCACAGAAGGAATGCCTCTTCAGATGTGGCACGAGCATTTGCTGGTGCTGCGTGGTGATGTATATACATACAGCAGCAGGATCCATCTTAGAGGAGGTATTCCCCCTCACTGCCTTGCACATCCGGAGGGAATGTCTCTCCCAAGACGACATACACATTTGCTGGTGTTGCCTGATATTGCAGCTGCCACTGTCTTAGAAGAGGCATTCTCTCACCCTGGAAGGAATCCCGAGTTGGTGCCTATTGTGGTCCAGACATGTGCCACCAAAAAAGTAAAGGAAGGAAGAGCCTCCTGCAAATGTAGGCAGTTAATAATTTCATTGCAACGAAGCTCATGGAATTAACTGGCTACGATTTGTGCCTGGGTGATGTGTCAGCCCTAAATATTTGCCTGAAAAGTTTTTGATTGGGGGTTTTAAAAGGAAAAGAATAAATAAGAGGGTGTGATTGTTGACTTCTTGGCGCAAGTAGCTCCCAGGGACTCGGAACTGCTGCTTCCCTTACAGAAGTGTCTCGGCTCCTGGGTTTGGAGCTGCCCCTTCCTGGGTGTTTGCCACTTTGACAAGACTGTGGCGTGTAGTCGGTCACTCTGTTTTTCGCTGCAGGGACCCCTGGCTGGCCACTCCCACTCAGATCTGGCAGTTCTACCTCCATTCCCTGCAGCGGGTGGATGTCAGCTGTGTCACGGGGCAGCTGACCCGCCTCTCCCTGGTGCTCCGCGGGACACAAGCCATCCGGAAAGTGAAAGCGTATACCTCCCACCCACAGGAACTGAAGGTGAGGCGGCACTGCTGGCTCGTTGTTTTTTGTTTCCTGGTTGATCCACAGGCCCCTTTGCTCCCAAAATTGCATTGATGGTCCCAGAGAGAGAGAGAGAGAGACTCTCCACTAAGCACCCAAGAGACCATTTGGGACTGCAGAGCATTTCCTTCTGCTGCAGTCGTCTCCGGATAATCTGTCGTCGTCTCCGGATAATCTCTCCCAGTGGCAATGTGGACTGCCACAAATCATTTCCGTAGAATGCATTTAGTCGTCGTCATAGCATGGAGGGGACAGGAAACCTTAATTCCACTACCCTTTTCATTCATAGATAGATAGATAGATTGAATTGGTGATGGAAGCTCTGACGCTTAAGGAGGTTCAAGGAGCCAGCAGCCCTGCTTCAAGCACGGCCGGGTTGCCATCTGGACCTGGGTTCCAAGAGGACTCGCAGTGAACTCCTGGCAGCACAGACGTCGAGTCGCAGGACCGGGAAGGTTCTGAGTGGCTGTTTTCGAACATTCCACCTACGGCCCGGCCACTTTCATCATTGCAGCCAGACAGATTGACCAGAGGGACGCCCGATAAATTCTTTGCCGAGCTGGACGTGGCCCCATAGCCCCGAGGGGGGCCTTTACAAAACGAACGTATTAGGCCCAGGTCCTTTTGCCGCTGCCAGCTCTCGTTTCCATGTCAGAGGCACACGTTTAATCAGCATCTCATTTACATTCGGAGCCGGAGCCAGAGGTAGGAGAGATTAGCCTCCTCTGTGGCTTGATCAAAGGATGCCACCATGGCCCCTTTCAGAGGAAACTCATTTGTGTCTCCGGCATTTTGGATTAACCTCCGCCAGGCTCCCTGCACACGCTGGGGTGGTTGCTGGTCTGCGTGCAAATTAAACGGCTGCTGAGCTGGCTCCAGCTTCTCCAGTTTCCTTCTCTCCTAGAACACCTCTGTGCTGGTTTCTGCATTTGCAGTGTACGCTCGAAGGGTCGGGGCAAGGCCTGGCTTCCCGCAGCCGGTTAAATGAGGCAAGAGAATGCTCTCCTCTCCACTCCGTTCCCTTCTACCTTTTGAAATCCATCAGCCACGCTAGCCCACCACTTTTAACTCTAGGATTGGGGTTAGGCAGAGCTGCCTGAAAACATGGAGAGCTGCTGCCAATCAGTGTTGAGAATACGGTTGGAGTCTGACTCTGTATGGCAGCATCATAGGGGAAGGGGCCGTCGCTCAAGGATATTGCCCACTGCTCTCCTCTCCTCCACACTTCCTCTCTGCTCCGTTTCCCTCTTCCTTTTCAAATCCAGGGAACAGGTGGGAGAGGCAGGCATCCCCACCAATCATCAGCTTCGTGGCAATCCCGGCCCTGGCAGTCACTGAAGCAAGAAACCCCAAAAGCCATCTCTGCGGTGTCTCTTGCGGAAGCTTCCTGCCTTTTGTGGAAGCTTCCTGCCTTTTGCAAAAGTCCCTTCTGCGCCTTTCGTAGTTGTTGGACAGGAAGCTTTTGAAGAGAACTCTGCACTGCCCTCCTTTCGCTCCGGCTCTCAGCCCTGTGCCCCTTTCGCTTTCTTCCCCTGCCAGGTGGACCCGGACGGCCTCTTCATTCTTCCAGCCAACGGGGTCCAGGATCTGCACCTGGGCCTGAGGCCCCAGCGAGCCGGCAGCCGCTTCATCTACCTCAACCTGGTGGACGTCGAATACCACCAGCTCGTCTCGTCCTGGCTGGTGTGCGTCTCCTGCCGGCAGCCGCTCATCTCCAAGGTAGTCGAACGTGCGCCTTGGGTTGTCATTTTCACCAAGTTGGATGCGAGGAGAGTGGAAGGGCCGGGTTCCCTGCGCTTTGGGGGACTGTGGAGGGTGCTGTGGCCAACAAGATCGTGATCTTGCAGGCAGGATTGGGAGGACGGAATCGTATATGGGCATGTCGATCCATGAGCAGGGAAAGTGCTGAATGCAAAGTCGAGTGGTGCTTTGTTTGGGACCCACCCAGATGCTCAGAGCAAGCTTTTGAGGCCTGCAGGCAGCTGGTGAGCAGAGGTGGGGGAGAAAGAGGCAAGGGAGGCCTGTTGCAGGAACTCTGGCCGCCTGCGATTCGTCCAGCCGAAAGGTGGAGTTCGAGGTTTTCCTGCTTTGAGACGGTGCTTTTGAGAAAGGAAGCACAAGATGGTTCCACTCCAGCACTCGGCCCAGTCTCCAGCACCTATCGGTTCCTTCCAAGGCAGGGAGCGCGAAAAAATCCGAGCAACAAAGTGGGCTTCGTAGTCTTTCAAGATAATCCGACGGTGTCACGTTAATCTAAAGGAGCGAAATCCGGTGTTTTGCCGAGCTCTAAAGGGCAGTAGTGTAAATGGTCGTTCTGGACTCCGGTCTCCTTCCTCCTCTCCAGGCGTTTGAAATCGTGCTGCCCCCTGGTGGAGGGAAAGGCTCCAACAAGAGGATCACGTATGCCAATCCCTACCCCTCCCGCAGGGTGTATTTCCTGCACACCAACCGCCCAGACCTGCTGCAGTTCAAAGAAGATTCCTTTGAGGTAACATCTTAAACTGAACGGGTGGTTCAGGGGCTTGGAGGGAACATGGTAGCAGCTCCAAGAGTTCAGAGGCAGATGTTCCTCCATTTCAGTCTGCCCTGTGCTCCTGTTCAAGGTTAGGGGTGTGTGTGTGTGTGTGTGTGTGTGTGTGTGTGTGTGTGTGTGTGTGTGTGTGTGTGTGTGTGTGTGTTTCTTGATTGATGTGCCAAGATGTTCCTGCACGTTGGTGAAACACCACGCAAAAAGGATCAACCAGATGGGTAAAACACCACACTAAAAGCATCAGGTGTGCATATTCACATGAAGATTGGGGTGTTTTTTTTGCATGTTTTATCAATGTCCTTTTGCACACTGATAGTGTAGAGGGGGAGGAAAAAAATAATAATCTGAAAGCTGTGGTAGAATGCACGTGTGCGGTGCTCCCCACGAAACCCAGAAATAAAAAAACCGAAACCATAGAGAATGCCTAATTCATCAGTTTCACTTCAGGAATCCAGGTAATTTGGCACTCCATGAGCTGGGGAACAATTTGAACAAGGAGGATTTTGGAAGCCTCCCTGGAAAATAGCCATAAACACACAAAGCATTTCATATTGACCTTACGACCCCCCTAGCACTCTCTACGTGCCTCCCGGCCAAAGGTTGAGAAAGTTCACTCAATTCTCGAGACAAAGAAGTAATTAACTCTGACCCGGATGCGCCCCACGCTGCTCAACAAAGGCAGTTCGCGCCTTCTGCTGTGGGATGATTCACCGGCACATGGCTTGCTGAGCCATGCGGTCGGACGTACAAAACGAGCCCTACCCTGACCCTAAGCACCACCCCTCTGCTCGTTCCCTGCAGATTGGTGGAGGGGAGACATACACCATCGGCTTGCGGTTTGCCCCGAGTCAGAGCGCCGGCGAAGAGGAAATCCTCATCTATATCAACGATCACGAAGACAAGAACGAAGAGACCTTTTGCGTGAAGGTCACCTACCAGTAGCAGCGTGCGTGCCTGCGTGAGTGTGCATGCGCAGGGAGCGCCAGGCTGGGTCTGCTTTGCTCTCGGACAATCCATCAAGGTTCCCTGGAGGCTCAGCCTCGTCCCCTTCCTTGTCCCCGGTTGCCAATCACCCTCGTGCCCCTGATTGCAAGTCGGGAGAGCAAACGAAGAGCCTCCTCCTCTTCAGCGCTGGTGGAGTATGCAGCCATTTTGCGCTCGCGTGTGTGCTTTCTATTTTGTCTGCCTGGATCCAATCAAGCCCCTGCCAAGCCCCCGTGATTGATTGCCTGCGCGGATTCCTCCAACGTCAGCACGACCTCCAGCGCTGCAGCGGAGTCGTGTCTGTTTTCGCCCCCCACCCACCCTTGGCTTTGGATCGAAAATTCATTTCTCTCGCCATGAAATGTCACACGTTCTGGGGGACGGGACTGCAAAGGCTTTCAGGCCTTTTAACATGATGGCTCAAGCTCGGTTGCAGGCTTGGCTTCTTTTGTAACCCTGTGTGTGTGTTTTCCATGGAAGTTTTTTTTTAAGATGAGAACGTGAGCTGTGCGGATAGTTGTTGTTGTTTTTTAAATGATGGTGACACTGTGTCCTGAATGCACCACACAATTGGGGCACGGGGAGGGGAAGGTTTGAAAGAAGAGGTTTGGCATTTTGCAGCCGCCCCACCTCACAAGGTTGTAATGAGGGTCGCCAAATGAGGTTGGGGGAATCGGGTGCACAGCCCTAGGCTGCTTGGAGGAGTGAATATAACGGGACTGTCGTGGGGCTGGGCGCAGGATGACTTGCTACTGCTTGCACAAATTAAAATGATTGTTAAGAACGTATGTAGTGCCATCAATATTCATGGCACTTTCCAGAGAGAGAAAGGATAGGTCCCTGCCCCAAGAGGCTTGCAATGAGGATGTCGACAGAAGGGAGGGAAGGGAGATTAAGTCACGGCTAAAAGCCCGGGAAACATCTGCAGAGGTTTTAGATACACGTCTGGATGGCTAACATCCTCGGTGACATCCTAGAAAGAACGTGCAGCCCTTAATCCTCAGGTCTCCCCTTTGTTGAGATACTAGTCCTGGGGGTGGGGTGGGGGGCAGCTGCCCAGGGACCTGTAGTCTTCCAGATCATGGTAGAGGCTAGAGACGATGCTTCCCAGCCCACAGGGCAACAGCCCACAGGGCAACTGAAAGTGGGACACACTTTCCCCTTTGCCCAGTGAATGCGACAGGACATTCAATGCATCCACACGCACTGGCTCCACATGCACTGTGACGGACAGCTGTGTTGGTGCTTTCGCCCAGGTGCGGTATGTCTTTCAGTGGTGCTTTCGTGCATGCGCCATAACGCTGAGATGGAAAGAACCGGATAATGTTCTAACTTGGGTGTTCCCAACCTGTGGTATGCATACCCCCAGGGGTACGTGGACCACCCACTGGGGGTACGCCACAGGCTCGCCCTTATCTTCCTCGATCAGCTGAGCGTCGGCGATTTTTAGAATCTAACTTAAGTGCACCTTGCTTTTAAGCACAGATCCCTGGAACCTAATTTGTGTTTAAGTAGGAGACTTGGTGTATTCCTTCCTTCAGATGACATTGCTCCCCATATATTGGTAGAGTGAGGGGAGAAATTCACACTGTGGGAAGAAATTCTTCCCCATGGGGAAGGGATGCAGCCAGCTCATTCTTTCTCCTTCTGCCTGTCTCTTCACTGCTTCTCTTACTCCCTGGATTGGAAAAAGGAAGAGGGGAAATGGAGTAGACCAGGAAGTGTGGAGGAGAAGAGAGTGGTGGGCTAGAGTGTCTCTGTCCCGTGACACAGCTGACATCCACACTTCCTCTTTCACTCTACTCCCCTCTTGTTCAAATCCAGGGAGGAGTAGTAGTGGTGGTAACTTGATGGGTGTTAACTTCCAAATAATAAAGATGGACAGAATCAGGCTCTGTTGAGCATCCTGGCTATCAAATTAGAACACCCCGACCGAGGATGGGAAAGCCACCAGCCTTCTCGATTAATTGAATGGAAACTCTAAGCCCTGAAATGCAATTCCAGGGCCACAGAAGGAGTCTCCGAGGTGGGAGCATCTCAAAAGGATGATCAGCTCATTCAACAGAAGTGGACCAGGGGTGGAATTTGCATCTCCACCTCCCCGGCATAGGTAGCCGAGGAACCAGCTGCCTGGAAAACAAGGAAACCTTTGTTAACAAACTGCCCATTTCAGGCACGAAGGAAGAGGGAAAACAGAGTTAATTCCGATTAAATGGGTAAAAGGCTTTAAGTTTCTTTTCCTTTTTTCAGTATTAAACCTCACCAGTGCAAATCATTACAACAAAATTTAAAAAAAAAATTAATGGGGGATTAAAATTCATCAATTTGGAGGTTAATGACCAAGTGGCAAAGCTTTCTTTCCATCTGGACCTCTGCAAAGCTGTCATGAGCATTTGATACTGGCAGAGGTTTGACTTCCTGTGGGCACATTTGGGCTTTTGCACGCCATGGGACGGTGGCTCTCAAGGGCTCCTGCTCTTGGGACAAGCGTGAAAGCTGGGCTCAGTTTCATATGGGCCATGAAGTTGCTCGTGCCTCAATACTGGGGACCAGTCCCGGTCTTCAAAGGATTCCTGCTTGGTGCCTGGCGACATTTGATGCTGCCTTTAGGGGCCCAGCTGGGACTGGGGTGCAGGTAAGAAGCCACAACGTGTGCTCATTTTTGTTTTGTGTGGCCTGGTGGTGATGCCTTGGGGCGGGGGGGGGGGCACCCTGTGTGCCCAAACTCCAAGAACCAAAAGCAATACACTGTCTCACACAAATCTCCAAAATGTGAGCAATCGGCTTGAGTTTCAACCTCCCAAAAAGGCTCCAGCAGATACAGCGGAAACAGAGAGGAGGGGCAAATAATGGCCAGCCACGTTGCACTGCCCTCGGAGAAGCCAGGGTCTCTGCGCCGCTTTATAGCCACTGTTTCCCTCCATGCTGTGTCGAGGACGTCCTTCTCTGCAAAATTGGATGTAGTAGTTAAGGAAACTTCAGTTATCTCATGTCCCTAGACACCTGATTGCAATCCCCACTCCAGGTTTTAATGCGGTTTTGAAAAGCAGAAGGAGAGTTTTCTAAGGACCTCAATAAAAACTCTCTCTTTTTAATTGAACCGTCTCCAGTTCTGAAGTGTTCCTTGGAATGAGTCTGATGTCGACAGCCACTTTTCCATCTCGCCGCCGTCATTTTGACTTTTCCCAGAAGACAGACCCGCTGCCATCCTTTGCATGCCTACCCATGTCCTCCCTCCCCAAACGGTAATTATCCCACACATTCTCCCAGCAAATGTCTCTCCAATTAGGCACAAAATTATGAAATGTTTTTCATAATTGTTGTGCTTTTCTTGGGAGGCAACCCGGTTTTTACAGACGTACAAATAGAAGCAGTGTGCCCAGCTCCTTGGGGGTCCCAATTAATGCAACTGTGCCTGGGGATAGTGGAGCCTGTTGGGCAAAGAGTCACCGTTGTGGGCTCCTGGCAGCCACTGGCTAGTCACCCAAGGGAGCCAAGTGGTCAAGGAGACTCCGTGAGGCTCCGGTCACTAGGAAGAAAATCACGGATGTCGACAATGATTGTGGTTGGGAGTACAGTGAAGGATCATGCTTTATATGCCCGGCAGAAGGCGTAACTACAACACCATCAATGCAATGGATTTACATTTATTTTTTATTTATGGGCCCACGTAATATTTGGAGTTGCCTGTGCTTTGAAAAGGCCCCTCTCTAGGCAGGTCTAAAAGAAGTGGCTAAAACAAGAGAGAGAATGGGGAAAACAGAAACCCTCCTGTTTTCCTCCCCAGCACTCCTTTGATTCAAAAAGGCGTGTTGTCAGTCACACAAACCCAACCCCAAGCAGCAAGGAAGCGGGGCATTATAATATAATGAATCGATGTGTGTGAAGACGTGAACTGAGTCTAAGAAACAGAGCCTTGCTGTTCTCTTCCAGCCTCGGACAGGGCCCTGCAAGGAGAGATGCAGCTAAGGCAGGGGTGGCCAACCTTCCACCATTAGGGCCTCTGTGTTCTTAAGAGCTGTGTAGAAGACAGAACCTTGGCAGCTGCCATTGCTGATGGTGCTGCTAAAGCAGCTGCACCTGCTGAAATGCCCTCACCTATGCAACCGTTAAAGGGCCAGGAGCATGCAGGTTGAAAGGTTGGCCAGCCCTGAGCTACGGCAAGGTAGGTCCAAGTTTCAGGACCTTGGACAACACCAAATGAGCAAGGAGGCTGCAAGGAGTCCCAGTTTCAACTGCGCCCTCCCAGGCTCCCCCTCCCATAACCAAAGATATTTAAAGGGATGGTCTCTGGGCCCAGATGTGAGTACCCACCACCTCTCAGTCACCTCTCATCTGGTGCTCTTCCGACATCAGCAAACAGGCACTGAAGTGAGAGAGGTTCCAGCATGTTGCGGTCTCCTCCCCTAAGGCAAGTCCAGCGCTGGAGGGGCCATCTTGGTTCCATGGGTCCTCATTGCCTGTTTCATCCATTGTATCAGGGCCCGGATCCTGCACCCCACCCAGCGATATTAGTGACACGGAGCTGACTGGTTCTCTCCCACCCGAGGCTGACTCTCCTGGCTGTTGCTCAAGAAGGCCCTGCTACTTCCAAACCGAGATGTGTCTGTCGCCTTGGCAAGGAAAAAGCGTGTTTGGAAAAAGAGCTGCATTTTTGTAGCCAATTCCAGCCACCACGTTCAAACAATCTGACTGACAGCCATGCATTATATTTCCTAATCACCCTTCGCAATGCTTTGCTGCTCCCGCCAATTAAACCCAGAGTGCATCGGGTGATTAAACAAAATCGTCATGAGGGGAGAGAGAGAACTGAATGTAAAAAACAACACCACCAAAAATGGGGTGGGTGGGTGGGTGGAACATTACACAAGGTTCCCAAAGCTTTGGGCCTGCGTTCCTCCCCCCAGTTCTGGGTTAAAAGCCTTTGGATCAAAAGAGTAGCTGTTTTTGAAGATCGCTGGAGCTACAGTTCGATTGGTGCTAACCCGGAATTGTTGTCAAGCAGCTAGCATCTCTTTATTAAAGCATTCGCTTTATTTTACCAATGCTGCTGCTATTTCCCTTCTGGGAATGTGGATGCCCCTCATGAATTTAAACTCTCCAGCTATTTCCTCATTAGGACAGTTTTCACATGAGCAGGTTTTCCTGTAATGAGTACATTTTTCCTGGATTGTCCTTGACAGAAGCCATCACCACATTGCATGCCTTCCGCTATTCATTCTCGTGCAGCCCGATGTTCCCAAGGCCTTACTTGTTTTGCGTTTGTATAGCACACTTTCTGAGCATGCAAGATCATGAGTAAGGATCATATCAAGAAAATACAGCCACCCCTGTAAGGTGTTTACTGTCCCCATATTGCAGAGGGAAAGACTGAGGCGGAGGAGTGGTTTGCCAAAGACCATCTAAGGCATTCATGGCAGAGGCAAGATTCAAACCAAGAAAGTCCTCGGGGGGTGGGGGTGGAATGGGGTGAGGAGGGGGGAGGAACTTGGCAGAGATTGGGGTGGAGAGGGAGGACGATCAAGGCCAGGAATGGAGCAGTATGGGTGGCAGCAGCACTGCCAATATTCTATCTTCTTGACCTCAATCCATCTTCCTGGGGCTGCTAGCTGCTACACTACACCAGTTCTCTGAATATCACTGTGCAACGTTTCACAAAAACTGGAACAGAGGTCAAATTCGTGTTTCAACTTTGGAGGGAGAATTATGGTGCAAGCATGTGTACCATGTTTCATTGAGATCCCTCATTGGTCAAGGAGAAGACAGGATTGTGGCGGTGGAGTTCATCAAATAGAACACAAAACTTATGATTTGCGTAAACCTGTTGACAGTGAGCCACAGGTTCATGTACTGTTCTATCCCAGCCCACGGGTTTTATATCTTTCCTGCTCCCAACTTGAAATGGATGTAGGTAAGTAGGTGGGTGTCAAGGCCACTGCAATGTCAGGTCCTGAAATGCAGAATGGTGTCCTCAAAGTGCACACAAAAGTTCCACTCTAGTATTTATGCATTAATTAAAATATTTGCATCCTACCTCATCAGAAAGCCAGCCTAGACAAGCCATAAGCTCAAGCACACTGGGGAAAAACACAACACTCAAAAACCTGGGACATGCCAAGGCAGGCTCAACCTCCCCTGCTCCCCAAAGCTAAAACAGATTGAACTTCAGCTGCCAACGGAATGTTGGTAGTGAGGAGGCCAACCTCAGCTCCAGTTGCAGGGAGTTCCACATGTTGGGTGCCACCACAGAAAAGGCCTTCTCCCGTGTCATTGCTATATGAACCTCTAAAGGCAGTGCAACACCTCTGAGGCATATTTGTGCCTTCTAGGCAGATATCGCATGGCAGCATGCTTTTGAGCATGGAGAAATAGCTATGTGGTAGACCACATGTCTTGCAAATAGATGGTGTAATTTCCAACTGAAAAAGTCTGAACCAGCTGGACTGGGAAAGACCCTTCCCTGAGTCTACTCAGGATCAAGCAACTTCATACATATGGAATACATAAGTATTCCATCGCTGACAGAGGTGTGATTGGTAGGCACCTGGGGCTGCAAGGCAGGGCCTTCTCAGTTGTGACACCCAGACTGGAACTCCCTCCCCCGGGGGCGTTCCTGCTGACATTTAGACCTCTGGGTTACATGTCCGTTTGGTTTCAGAGATAATCATGATCTTGTCTTTTTGCGATTTGCTAACTCTCTGGCGTTCTTCCTTAATGATGATATTTCAGTTCAACATGACATGATTTGTTGCATTTCAAGTGCTGGTTTTAGACTTTGTGGGAGAGAACAGTGGGATAGAAATGTTTTAACAAAGATCAATAAATAAATCAATACACTTGCTCATAGTTTGCATTTTTCTTTCTTCTTTTAAAACAGGCATGAATGTTCCCACATCAGGTTGCCAGTTTGCCCCAAAGGTTTGCTTTTTTTCAGCGTGTTGCCTTTTTTCTCCGGTGGACAGACAGCAAAGGTTAATAATGTGTTTTTGGTGACTGCTGCTGGTCTCTGCCTTGTTACTGCCATGCCCCAGTCCCAGTTTCCCCACTCCCATTTTTCAGTGGTTCAGTCTTGTGACATGACCCAGCCTCACCTATTGACATGCCCAACCCCTCACCTCAAAATATTCAGGGGTTGTGTTTTTTTTTGGCTCATCTCACCTGGCAATCCTAAATCTCACCTATGTCTGTGGAAAGGGCTAGCTGTGTCTGACAATGCAGAGACCCGACAATTGCAAACCAAAAACTGCGTCCAGGGCTCTAAGGACTGGCCCATCCATGAGGCCAGCTGAAACAGTTGCCTCAGGTAGCAACTGAGGGGGGACACCCATCGCTGTCCACCTACTTGCCCCCACTGCTCCTCCTTCTCCTTCCAACCCCTGGATTGGAAAAAGAAGAGGGGGGCAGAGTGGAAGAGGAAATGCAGAGGGGAGGAGAGTGCTGAGCTGTAAGATTGGAAAGTGGGAGGAGCAGAGACTGGCACATCATCGGGTAAAGGAACAGCATTTGGCATGCCGTCTCGGGCATCAGGAAGCCTTGGGCCAGCCCTGACTGCTGTATTGGAAAATGCGGAAGATTTCCCCGAGGAGATTGTGGTTGTGGTGTCTACAGTGGCCCCTTGCTCTGGCAAAACTGGGACATAAAGGGTTAAAGCCTAGGCTTAGCAGTAGACATGCTGCACAGCTGCAGCCACTAGAGGCAGCCAGGTCCTCAAGTATAAAAGCAGCACCTGGAGGAAGGAAGGAAGAAGGAAGGAAGGGTGTGGGTTGCAGAAAGGAGGAAAGCTTTGCAGGAGAAAGACTGGCTTAGCAGTGCTGGACTTGTTCTTGGACTTACCGGACCTGGCTATGTGATTGACCTTGGACTGACTTGAGGACCCTGACTGGCTTTTTGAACTTGGACTGGCTTGCGGACTTTAACTTGGTTGACTAACTTGTGAGTGCACGAAAGGGGAACTTATCAGCCTAAAGCGGGCCTAGGCCTCTTAAGGGGACCTTAGAAGAGCTTTTCTGGGACAACTGCACGTGAAGTATGCAACATAGGGTCTAGAACCTTACGTTTCCAAAACAGATTCCTCAAGCCTATATCCTCAGGATTTTGGTCCAGCCACCAAGTCCTGCACAAAAACCAATATTTTGGTGATTCCCAGCAAACGTTGTGGTCCACAGTGGTACTGAAGCACCTTTGCTCAATGTCCAAGTGGACGATTTATTTATTTACCCTGCCTTTCTCCCCATAGGGACCCAAGGTGACTTATAACAAAAAGAAAATACAGTGTAAAAAGTATAATACAAAAATAGTTACATTTTAAAACAGTAAAAACAATTAATGAAAATTAATAAAAACAGTATCTAAAAATCAGTTAAAAAGATTACAATTAAAACAAGAACATAAAAACAGCAGCACCCCACTTGTACCAGCAGGATGTTAATAAGGCAAGGGCTCAGAAGGCCTCTTTGAACAAGGTTTTTAGGCCTTGCTGGAAAGTGTCCAAGGAGGGAGCAGTTTGTAAGTCAAAAGGGAGGGAATTCCATAAAGTTGGTGCCACTACTGAGAAGGCCCTATTTCTGGCCGCCGCCCCTTGCACCTCCCTGGGCGACGGTATCTGCAAGAGGGCTTTCTCTGATGACCTAAGGAGACGGGCCGGACTATATAGAAGCTTTATATATAGATGCTTTTCTACTGGATTACGGATTCATGTAGCACGTCCTATTGGTGAACTACATAGCCTCTCGCTATACTGGCCAGTTGAGGAAATGACAATCACTGTGGGAGATTAACAGTCGGGCGCAAATGGCGTCCCCTGTCTTTACAGCGGATTAGCATTAATGCATGTGATGGACCCCCTGAAACTGATCGAAAGCGACAGCTAATATTTTGTCAAAATTATTAGTCTGTCCGTCATACACGGAGGCCATTCCTTGCTTGGGTTATTAAAGTAGATTAGCTGAATAATTTTCATTACATTTTCCTCCAAATATTTCTTAAGGATTACGAGGGAGCGGGAGGTGAATCACTGACCCCCGCAGGCCGCAAATCACCAAAGGTAGATTATGCTCATTTTCTTTTCTTTTGCCGATGCTTTGGGCTTGCTGGTGGGGATGCAAATGTGGGGATGGAAGTCAATTCGATGAGAAAGGGAACTCCGAAGCAAGTTTGCAGATAACGCCACTAATGATTCCGGACGGAATCGCAGGTAGACTGCCAAGACCTTCGAAAGGATCTCTCCAAACTGAGCGAATGCGCAATAAAATGGCAAATGTAGATCAAGGTCAATAAGTTTGCAGTGAGGCACAGTGGGGCTAAAAATCCCAACTTTCCCCCATTTTTCAAGGGTTGGCAGTGTTAGGGCATCACCTCAGGCTTGGGCATGCTCCCAACCTGGCGACCCTCTATGTGTGGGTCAGCTGTGAACATTCAGGTGCCGAATGCTGGACTGGGAAAGGGACCCTGGACGATAAACAGATGTATGTTGACTCCACCTGAGGCAACTGGTTCAGTTGTCCTCATGATCAGTCCGTGTCTTCTCCCCCCCCCCCCCGGGGCAATGTTTGCCTTCCTGCTTTGCAGCAGACAAAAACACAATGGTCGGCTTTCGCAAACCCTTGCGCTCCAGCATCCCCCCAGCCATAGATCTGCTCCTCCTCCCAGCGGGGGGCAATGATGTACAACCAGGAAATGCTCTGAGCCCAGATGGCACATTTGGAGCACTGCTGCCCTTCTCTGTGCCAGGCCATCCTAAAGAAATACGGTCACTGGCTGTTTCGGAACGTGCTCCATGCCAGCACCCGCTGCCTGTATATCATGTTCCTCTCCCAAACGGAGAAAACAATGCATTGTGTTCATGCCTCATCTCCCTTATATGTGCATAGGGGAGGCATCTCAGAGCATGATGCTGCCTTGTTCCTTCAGGGAAAAGGGGGTTTGCTCTCCAAATCCTCCCTTCAATCTTATTTCTGATACAGAACATCAACCTTTGAGTCCCAGAGTCGGAGTCAGTCTTATGGGTCATCTAGTCTAACCTCTTGCTCAGTGCAGGGATTACAGAGTAAGAGCATCCCCAAGGGGTGGCTGTTCCAGGGCCAGACAGCTCTGACAGTTAAGGAATGATCCCTCTTGTCTCGCTTCAATCAACTTCCCTGTGTTTCCACCCCTTGGCTCTAGTCCTGCTCTCTGGAGCCGCAGAGAGCAAGTCCTCCCCCTCTTCTTTATGGCAGTCCTCTAGATACTTGAAGACGGCTCTCCTGTCTCCCCTCAGTCTCCTCTTCTCCAGGCCAAACATGCCAAGTTCTTTCAACTGTTCCTCATAGGACTCTGTTTCCAGACCTGTCACTGTCTTGGCTGCACTCCTTTAATCCTGCACCATCCATGTCAAGAAGAAGCAAAACAAAACCCTCCCACCCACCCACCCCAAACCCCCACCTTCAATTACCTGCTTAGAGGTGGGCAGTGCAGGGGCCCAGTGGCGGGGCTGGGGTCCCTGGTGCCTGGTGTGTAGGCATGGAGCACGGCGACTCAAGTAGGTTGGCAGTGATGTGATGACATCGTCGCATCATCGCGTCGCTGCCCATTGTTTCTGGAGTGCTGCAATTTGGAGCCAAAGAAGCTCCAGAGCGGGCGGTTGGAAAACCACGACAAATCCTTGTGAACACGGAGCTCCACTCGCCGCTCTGTGCCTTGGTGGCGGGCAACGCGGTCAGGGCCGAAGACTGGCACTGCTAGCATCCTCCTGTGCATCATGCCCGGGGCGGCCCACCCCCCGCCCCGCCACTGCAGGGGCCAACGGGGCTTCCAAGGAGAGAGAGTGAGTTCCCCAATTATGGAACCACCATTGTCCTGTGTCCGCCCCAGGGCTGACCCACGAATAGCCCACACTACCTATCCCTCTTCACTGCCATGATCTTAACTGTGAAGCTTCCAACTTTTGGTGGGGGAAGAAATTCACTTATTGCCCGGGGACTTCTTGTACCACCCTGTCTGTACCCACAGAGCACTGTGCCAGACGTCAGCAACACGTGCAGGAAAACTGCCGGAACAACAAATTGGCGGCGATTATCACGGCTGCGCACAGCCGCAGCAGAAACGAATTTCAAGGCACTGTCTTTTTCCTGTAGGAGGGATTTCAACAGGCCACAACTCTGCCCAATTCTGCCCCCCTCCCCATTTTCAGCTCGGCTCCTGTTGCCGGTAACCCCAACGGAGCATGCCTGGAGTTGGCTCTGCACCTGCCGAGCGCCTAATGGGTTTGAAAGCCAGACCTTCAGTCTACGTCACCCTTGAATGAAAGGTATGGATTGCTCCGTTGGCCTCTGAATGGGAGATGCTGCCATAAAACCCACTCTGGGGGAACCTTCATTTGCTTCTTTTCCAGTCGGCGAGCTCCGCGTCTCCAGGTCGGCGATAAATCCCCCAGCCAGGCTTTGCCTCCCATTAATTGGCATGTGTGTTTTATTTTGGTGCACTTCCACCCCCCCTCCAAAAATCTAATTAAGGCTGTCACATTAAGGCTGTGCGTAGCTCATATCGCACACCAGCGAAGCGGACCACGAGTCGTAAAGACGGGCGAGGGAATAAACAGTGCAGGAGGACTTCTTGGCAGTCTGTGTGTGTTTATGCAATTCTCCTTGTCTGCATCTCGGTTTTGTCCCCTGGCTTCTGAAGTTCGGAATTTGCAGTACTGGGCCTGGTTTTCAAGGTGGAACAAATGCACCAGGGTACCTTCACGGATACTTTTTTCGGTTTCAAAACTTGTACAGAGAAACGAGTGTGCAGAGTCTGCTCTAGCCTTACTTTCCATCAGTTCATTTACGTTTAACAAGGAACCTGCTCAGACTGAAGAGTCAGGCTAGAGGTTGAAGCTTTGTAGGATCAGGGTGACATTACTGTCTCTTCCCCCCCCCCCCTTGAGTCATTTGCAGAACTCAAAGGTGCAATACCATTTTTGGCCATTCACAGTGGTGGCGCTGAAGAGCCATGCAGAGCAGGCCAGAAAAGGTCTCTTGTCTGGTGAGCTGCCACAGCAGAATAACGTACTTCCATTCTGGGGCCAGAGTTCCCATTTTGCATCCCCTACCACGAAACATTGTGTTCCCCCACAGTGGTCCACTCAGTGCCACATCTTGTGGCAATGAATTCCAAAGGTTAATGCTGCCCTTCACTCTGGAGCCAAACGCTCCTTTCCCTTGCTATTGCCAGTGGGCTCAACCTGCCTGAGCTAGCCCACTCCCTGGCATGGATCATGGCACCTGGCGAAACCTTTTCTTTCATGACTATTTCCACCTTCTCCATAACAGCCAAAGCACTGAACTGGCAGAGTGGAAGCTCACCGGATTGTACATACCTCCTGCGAGCACACAATTAACGCTTCCATCGGGGGCTCGCTCAATAAAGGGGCTCTCGGGAGAGCCACATTGGAAGTGGGCGGAAGCGCTTCGCTCTGCCTCCGTAAGAAGCCGGATTGATCTGGGGAAGGATGGAGGCATAATGAGATTATTGAATTATTTACATGAACCTTTATATCGAATTCCATGCCTTGGAAATAAAGAAAGCTCTGCCGAGGCAGAGCGGGGGGTGGGTGGGTGGAGGGAATCGGCCTGAACTAATTTATGTTACCTAAATCTAGGCTCACATTTCTAAAAGCTCAACTGAGGTTGAGCACTGAAAGGAACTGGGGTGATGCCCTGTAGGCATCTCTGTCCCCCCCCCCTCGAATTTTGTTTACTCTCAGGGTCTTGACCCCCCCCCCCAGTTTCTTATTGAACCCCTGAGACTACTGCTAACTGGAACGTCTGCAAATACTAAACATTCTCCCCAGCTTTTATGCAACTGTATCAAGACTCTGTCATGGCTGGGAGAGCCCACTGTTTCCAGTTTCTCTGCCATCTGTTTTCCTTGTTTCTATATTTGTCCCTTGTCAATCCAAGCGCTGGATTGCAATCGATCCGGCACAAGGCTGTTAGCTAGCAGCTAAGACCAGGCGTCTTGTGGCATCTGAAAGGCCTCCCCATTTATTTCAGAAAAAAACCTCTTGCTGACAAAAAGAGTTATTTCTTTACCCAGTGTGTAATTAGTCTGTGATTAATCTGTGGAACTCCTTGCCACAGGATGCAGTGATGGCACCTGCCCTAGATGTCTTTCAAAGGAGATTGGATGGTTTGATGCAGGGAAAGTTCACCATAGGTGACAAGTCATGATGATGGATGCAGTCTCTAGGTGTGAGGGGTAGCCTATCTCTGAATGCCAGGGAGTGGCACCAGGATACAGGGATACGAGGTGATTAAGGGGTGAGGGGGGCATGATAGAGGTTTATATAAGTCTGCACAGTGGAGAAATGTTAAAACCTAGAATATTAGAGAGATGGAAGGGACCTTGGAGGTCATCTAGTCCTACCCCCTGCTCAGCACAGGTGACTGCTACAGTGTCCTGCCAAGTGGCTACCCAGCCTCTGCTTGGAAACCTCCAATAAGGAGAGAGCCCACAACTACATGAGGCAGACGATTCCAGTGCTGGACAACTCTTACCACGAGGAAATTCTTCCCCATGTTTAGCCTCAATCAGGTTCCCTGTAGTCCCAACCCATTTCTTCTAGTCCTGATCTCAGGAACCCTGGGGAGCATGTGTATGGCAGCCCGTCAGGTGGAAATAATTTGGGTTTTTTCCTCCCTTTATAATATTATGCGACATTAGAGTCACCCAGTGAAATGAGTCTCTAGTAGATTTGGGATAGGCAGAAAGCAGGGCCCCATCATGTAATGCATAGTAAACGTATGGGACTCAATGCCACTAGAAATGGTGATGGCCACTGGCTTAAATGACTTTAAAAGGAGATTGGACAACTTAATTGAGGAGGAGGAGGAGCAGTCTCAAAAACTGTTAGTCATGAATGCTTAATGGAGCCTCCCTGTTCAGAGCCAGTCTACCTCTGAATACCTCTGAACCACAGGGAGGGCCGTTTCCTTCATGCCCTACCTGTGGGATGTGCAGAGGCACCTGGTTAGCCACTGCGGGAAAGAGGATACCGAACAGGATGTCCCTTTGGTCTGATCTCTGTATGCTATGATGTTATTGCTGAGAGAGAGAGAGAGAGAGAGAGAGAGAGAGAGAGAGAGCGAGCGCAACTGCTTCCCTGTGCCTCTGTGTTGCGTTCTCTTGTGGGACCCTTGGCGCCAGCTGTTTGCGAGCAACAGTCTGCCTTGGATGAGTCAAATCTCATCTATATCTTCCTCGTTGCATGAGCCCGAGGCAAAGACGGATGCAAACTGAGAAGTCACTTCAGCCTTAAAATGTGAAACGCTGAGATTTTTCCGAACATGCAGAAAGCGGAAGGATCCCGGCGCTCCAGCTGTCGCCGAGCACCTCCCTGCTTTTACCGTTGGCCCATTCTCGGCTGTTCTCGCAGCTGTAACAGGCCCCTAAGGGTGGCTATATGAGGAGAAGGTGCGGGTGGCCGGCTGTGTTTGTTTTGGGGTGGATTCAAGGCAGAAGGGATGCACTGAGAGCCAGACATCTGGAGACTGGCGTTGCTCCTAAACAGTTGCAAAATGGCACTGGGGAGGGGGGAGGGAACGACGCACACTGAAGAGGAGAAGCAGCAAGGGGGAGGAGAGCATGTGTGCTTTATCCTTTCCCGTCCCCACTGTTTTCCCCTGCACCAAATCTATTTCCAGAATCGTGGCTTGAAAAAAAAAGTGGCTGGGAGAGTTTCCGTTCACGGCAGGAATGTTGCAGCAGGGGAAAGATTAAGCACCGTCTCCCAGCAGCCGTGTCTCTGCTTCAAATCCTCCCTATCCAGTTTGCAAGCTGTTGGTTGGAGATGAGAATCCCCGGGTCTCCACCAAGCCTGTCGTTCTGCTTTGGGTTGGAAAATCTAGCAGTCAGCAGAGAGGTGATCCTAGAGCTTTCTTGGTGATGCTGGAATGAATTCAGAAGTGCATGTCTCAAGCCAGGCTCGTAACTTGAATTAACCTGCAGAAAAACTCCACTGAACAATACATAAGTATAACATGCCCGCTTTATATTTCTTTGATTGCTTGCATTTGCAATCAGGAATCTTTGGAGGGCAAGGGGCACAACCATATTCAGAATCAGGGCTGGCCCAAGACTTCCTGATGCCCAAGGTGGCATGCCAAATGCTGTCCCTCTTACCCAACGATGTGCCGGCCTCTGCTCCCCCCACTCTCCAATGCTCTAGCTCAACACTCCCCTCTACATTTCCCATTCCTCTCTGCCCCTCTTCCTTTTCCAGTCCAGGGAGTGGAAAGAGGAGGAGGAGCAGGGAAGGCACATAGGAAGACAGAGATGGGTGCTCCCACCAATCTGCTACCTGAGGCAACAGGTTCAATTGACTTCATGGATGGACTGGCTCTGTGCAGAATAATTAGATTGAGCAAATGGATGCCTCTAAATCTATGGACAAGACATCCTCGGTTCTAAACAGGAGGCCTGAAAGTCGGGCTTCAAAGGCAAACAGTGAAAATATTTGCAATTCAAAAGGTGGAATCCTAAAATGTCCTCTGATTTCGAATCCGTGAGAAAAGTCATTTGGACTCTGCTGCTTCGAAAGCTTGACATGACTGTTTCTTAGCGGTGGGTCAAGTTGTCTTTGATTTCAATGCTTCCAAGCAGGCAGCTGAGTAGTACAAGTTTCATTCCCTGGCAGCATCTCTGGGCTGGGAAGAGATCTCTTGTCCGGAATCTTGGAGAGATGCTGCCAGTCAGTGCCCAGACTCAACGCAGTAGGAGGCAGCATCCCATGTTCTTAGTAGCCCTGGTGAACTGCATTTACCACTGGGGGTGTGAAGCTGCCTCACCCATGTTGTTTCCCTTTTGAATGCACTCACCTGCCCCAGGCTTTCAGGACCCATCTAGTCAGCTGCCCCACCAGGAAACCCTCCACCCCTTCCCATTCCTCAGCACAGGACTGGGGGCACACTCTAGATCCTCCTGCCCTTTGCCACTGCGCACGAGCATCCCCGCCCGCCTGCTGACGTCCCTAGTGCGACAATTCCTTATGGGCACCATTTTACACACACCCCGTTGGCGCTGATTAAGTTTGTTTTCGCGACATTAGCTTTAATGAAAACAATTAGCTTGCTTTGAACTTCAAGGCAGAGCCCTATTCGGTGAGGACCATGCTGAAATGCAGTGCTTGCAGAAGCCTCGAAGAGCTAGGGAAAGGAAGAAATAAAGGAGGCAGGGAACCAGAGGGGAAAAGGGGATTCTGCCTCTGGTTCCTGCCCCCTTTATCCATTGGCCCACCTAGCTGAGTAGAGGGACTCTCCTGGGCTGTCGATGCTGAGTCCTCTGTAGATGCAGAAGGGTTATGGTTGTGCGCAGATCAGGAGCAAGGAGGTCTATTTTCCATCTGAAGGCAGTGGATGGAAGCTGGATCCTCCCGTACTGCTCCCTTGACCCGGCAAGGGTAGAAGGAAGGGCCGGCCCCTCCATGAGGCCAACTGAAGCAATTGCCTCAGGGAGCAGGTTGCTAGAGTGCGCCCATCTCTGTCCATCTAAGTGCTTCTACTGCTTCTCCTTCCTGGACGGGAAAAGGAAGAGGGGGACAGAGAGGAAGAGGAAATGTGGAGGAAAGTGCTGAGCTAGAACAATGGCGAGTGGGAGGAGCAGAGGCTGGTACATCATTGGGTAAGGGGGAGGGAGATTTGGAATGTCATGTGGCTCAGGAGGTCCTTGGGAGGAAGGTCAGGTTCCCAACATACTTCCTTATGGCTTCAGCAGTCTGGATGCTCCACACTGCCTACCTATCACAGGGGCCAATGCTGCAGAGACCCTGCTGGACATAGATGGACAACAGCTGTACATCAGAACATCAAAAGAGCCCTGCTGGGTCAGGCCAAGGGCCTCTCTAGTCCTGCTTCTTGCATCACACACTGGCCTCAGGGAGCACACAAGACAACAAGATCCCTATCTACTGTTGCTGCTCCTTTGCATCTGGCATTCAGTGACCAGCTCCCTTGAAAACCTGGTGGTCGCATCCAGTCATCGTGACTTATAAACTGTGATGGACATTTCCTCTATCAATCTGTCCAATCCCCTTTGAAAGGCATCTAGGCCAGATGCCACCACCACGTCCTGTGGCAAGGAGTTCCACAGATTATGCACTGGGTAAAGAAATGTTTCTGTTCTAAATCTACTACCAATCCATTTGAGGGAGGGTACCCTGATTCTGGTGTTTGTGCAAGAGGGAAAAGAACTTCCCTGTATCCACAGTATCCATCCAAATGCCTCATTTTATATGTCTGCATAAATGGTTTGGAGACGTTGCAGATTCATGGAAGTGAATAGTCCTTCTCAGCATCTCCTGGAAACAGATGTAAGTCATCTCTATTATTATTATTATTATTATTATTATTATTATCTACAGTATTTATATACCGCTTTTCAACAAAAAGTTCACAAAGCGGTTTACAGACAAAAATTGAATGTTTAAATGGCTCCCTGTCCCAAAAGGGCTCACAGTCTAAAAAAGATGTAGAAGAACACCAGCAAACAGCCACCAGAAAAGACACTGTGCTGGGGTCAAAGGGGGGCAGTTACTCTCCCCCTGCTAAATATAAGAGGAGGAGGAGCACCAATTGAAAAAGTGCCTCTTGCCCAGTTAGCAGGGGTATTGGAACTGGCTTTTGTGGTTTGGGAAGAGGATGGAATAAGGAGCATGTCCGCCTCCAGCTCTTGGGATGGAATCAGGCTACTGTACATACCCCATTAATTAGTCCTCACTCCGAGTGCAGATCATGGTTAGAGACGTGTGGAAATGCCAATGTCCTGTTTTTGCAGGTGTCAGCCAAGGGCCACTGTTTGCTCCAATGTGTTTTCTAGCAAGAGTTTGCAAAGAGCCGTTCTCCCCCCCCCAGCCCCACCCCTTTCCCCCCCTTTTATTGCAATCCAGCTTGTTAATGAAGCTGTCCCCATTAATGACACAAAGCACAGATCGCGGCTGCACCCGACGCGTGCTTATTATCCTCTCTCCATTTCGTTCCCGTCAGGAGGAAAATTGGATTCCAGTAATGAAAGAATTAAATTGCCCTCCAAGCTTGGCTCTCGGCTCCGGGAGGGGAGGCAGATTCAGCCATTCCTTCCTGGGCCTCGAAGGAGCCTGTGGGCTTTCTCCAAGGGCCCCTCAGGATGGTCAACAGCCAATACTTGTGGAAAAGTGCAAGAAGGGCTGGCCCAAGGCCTCCTGGCACTAGAGGTGGCCTGCCAACTGCTGCCTGAGGCACTTGACTCAGTTGGTCTCATACATGGGCCGGTCTTTGAGGATGATGCCTCTGGTCCTTATTTATAATGCACATGCATGCAAATGCCTGTGCATGGACATGAAGGCACCGTGCAGAGGGCAGCCTGGCATTTCATGCAGTGCGGCAGCAAAGGTGCATCGCAAATTATTATAATCTGTGGTGGGTCATGTTCTCTCCCTCTAATACTGTGCATCTTTAACCATAATAGCACATAACCTTTTGGTTTTGAAGTCAGCAGAGGAGAAGTTACTGCAGGGTGAAATTGCACATATGCACAAAGGAGAGATTTGGATGCAAAATGTGTGCAGGAGGCAGCAATCGGGGCTGTTCCCACAATGTCGCTGTTTTCATTTGTAAAGGTTGGAGGAAGTGGCACTGTCCTACTGGGGATCCCACTTACTCCCGCGCAACCCCTCTCTCAGCCTTCCAAATGCACCAGGGAACCCGGGACCTCTGGCCCATTCCCAGCCAAAACTTAATAAGATCTCGTGATTCACGTAAGGCACTCACAGAAGCCTCTGGAGAAAAGATCTGTCTCGCTCTCATTTTATAGCTCCAAGGCCAACTTTCTTAGTAGAGATGAAGAACGAGCGGTGGGCAAGAAGGCGCACAGCCCAGCTGCGCATGGTTTTCGACAGCACATCGACGTTGGCCGTGACTGAGCCGTGTGCCCTCCCCACTGCTGCTGAACTATTTGAGTTCACTTGAATCTCAAAGCCAGGACTGTTCAGTTTGGAGAGGTTAAGATTTTAGCTGGAGTGGTTTGTGTGTTTTTACAGTTGTTGGGGACATGCTACAGCTTTTGCCTATTATTTTTTTGGTTCTGAATTTCCTAAAGTTCCTTTGAGGTCAAGGTCTGATTGATCCCGGTTAGACAGTGATGTCCTTTTTGTCCCCCCTGAGCAGGCTGTACCCAGAAGGACAGCTAACCCCACTCCTCCCCACCCCTTCGTCACCTAAATTAGTTTGCCAGTGACTGAGGGGTGGAGAGTGGGGTCATTTGTCCTCGGATGCAGCCTGCATAGAGTTGCAAAATGACCATCACTGACAATATAGCCAGGGCCAGCCCAAGCCTCCTGACACTGGAGGTGGCACGCCAAATTCTGCCCCCCCCTTGGGTGATGATATGCCAGCCTGTGCTCCTCCCATTCTCCAATGTTCCAGCTCAGCTTTCTCCTCCCCTCCACATTTCCTCTTCCTCTCAGCCCCCTTCTTCCTTTTCCAATCCAGGGAGTGGGAGGAGTGGAGCAAGTAGGCAGAAGGAAGAGCGTCCCCCCCCCCAACTAACCTGCTGCCTGAGGCGACCACCTCAGTTGGTCTCATGGATGGACCGGCCCTGAATATAATGGCAAGTATTAATGTCAGGTGGTATTATGTTTTCTTTGCACTCAATCATAAAAGTGGTGAGGAGAAAATTGCATGTCTGAAGCTGCCAGATTTATTTGCTCAACTGTCCTGTGCAGGAGCAGTCTACCTGAGCACATGCTTGGTCTTTCAGCAACAGTTCTGAAAAGTCCAGAACTGTTTTTAACTCTCCCAAGTGCTGGTTCTCAGAAAATGTAGACCTGTGAATCTCACTGACAGCCGCCTCTATCTGGGTATACTAAATTGGCAGCTCACCTGTTTTCTCACTTGGTCTATTTTGGAGCGGCACACCTGAGTCAGGAATGGAAGTTGATGAGTGGGCTTTTAAATGGCTGCTAATCATCCATGGGCAGAGGGGGATTGTTTGTGAGTGGGAGGAGGAAATCAGCTGCAGTCGGCATGATTAGCTGCTGGGCTGTTGGCCTGGTGTTGGTGGTGAATCTGTCTACGGGGGGGGGGGGGACATGAAGGGTTTCTGCATGGGAACAATCTTTTGTCCAAGCCAAGATACGTCGACTGGGGACAGCATGCAAAACCGGGGTGCCAGTTTGCCCACAATGATGCTTTTTCTCCTATGGAGGCATGAGTGGGTCACGTATGATTTATGATGGAGACGCACTAGAAAATGGGGGAGATGAAGCAAAGGTCTTTCTGTTTAATAGAGGAACAGACACATGAGGAGCATGGAGAGAAGGAGCCTGGATGGAACAAGAGCTGCCCCAAAGCTCTGAAGAAGCTTCGTTGTCCAGGTGAGGGTGACTGTTGAGGAGGGAGGCTGAAGCCACGCCCACCCCTTGTGACATCACCTGTCTGCACACTGACCAGCTGAATGTGACGGTTGGAAGCTTGGAGTGTGTGAGAGAGTGAAAGTTTTGTGTGGGTTTTTAAAAAGAAAAAATGAGTGGGCAAGAAGAATTCGAGAGCATGTGCACCGTGCGGACCGTGCAAACAGTGACTGTGTAAGTCTGAGTCCCCCGCGACTCCTTTTGAGGGTTTTATCCCTGGGTCCTGGGAAGGTGATGCTCAAGCAAGATGATGCTCAAGCTTGGGTATGAGGATTGGGGACGGATGTCTCTCTCTCTCTCTCTGCCCCCAGAGCCTGTTTCTCACTTTCTCCCCCCTCTCTTTTAGAGTCCGATGCTGCTGCTGCTTCAAATACCAGCGTAGATGTGTGCCGCCAAGCCCTTCTGTGGCACCAACGTTAGTTTCCTTGGTGCAGGGATTGAGTCGGAGATGGAGACGGTTTCGGAACAGGAACCGTGTTGGTTGCGCTCCGCCAACGGCTCCACCACCCAACGCAGTGAAGGTGAACTTTGCTTATCTTGATTTGGTGGCAAGTGGTGGGGGTGGGGAGCTGTCCGGGCCTGGCAGGGCTGCTGGTCCGGCTTGAAGATCATAGCCTGGTCTGGGAGCAGGTCGGCTCCCTCATGACTCAAAGGGGTTCCTCCTCTCACTCTCACTCTCCTCTCCTCTCTTCTCGTTGCCAGGAGTCAGCCAGCTTGGATTCAGCGAGCAGTTGTGGGGACACATTTTGGAAACAGCTGGCGGAGGTCCCCACAACGATGCAGCTGGTCCAACTTTTGAACGTGAGTGTCTCTTAGGCGCGGAGGTCTATGGAAACAGTAGCTGGTGGGAGAGGGGCCCACCTGCTCTTGGGGACTCTTCCAAGGGTCCCGGCCTTTTTCTGGCTGGGGGAACACCTGTGCCCCAGGTGGGGGCCGGGGTCTGAGGTCCAGTGCAGTGACGCAGATGTTGTTGTGTCCCACAGGATCTGTCAGGGAGCCTCAACTCCACCAACTCTGAGGAGAGAGCCAGGGCCCATAGGTCCATGTCCAGCCTGTGCCAGCAGGCCTCCACCCTGCCCCATGTTAATGTAAGTATCCCTTCTGCTGCAGAGGTTTGGATCTTGTCCCCCTCGTAGGGTTCCTGGGCTGAGGAAGAGCTTGGAGGACTGTCAGTCAGTCACTGGCTCCAGCTGGGGCTGCCTAGCAGCACAGTTCTGGGAGACATTTCCAGCTGGGCTCACTGGAGTCCTTTAAGGAGGGTGGAAGCGGCAGAATCCCCAGAGAATGGGGGGAGGCTGGTGCATCCGTGTCCCCCCAGCTTCTTAACAAAGCGGGTTCCCTTTTCTGGAATCCTGAACCCAGTTTGGATCTCTGGAATTCTTTTCTGGGATCCTGAACTGTGTTTGAATCTCATCTGAAAGGGGAGCGGGATGAAGAAGGTTGAAATCACTAAAATGTGTTTTTTTACCTCTACAGCTGGCAGCGGTGAAAGACATCCTCCCCCCAGACATTTGGACGGTCTGGGCGCGGGACAGCCCCTCGTGGTCCTCCAATGAAGGTAACATCCTTTTCCAAGGAAGGGGGGGGGGCATTTCTGGAAGCCTAGTTGGGAACCTGGATTAAGACAATATGACCCCCCCAATGCCAAACCCAGCCCCTCCATGGTTAGAATATGGGCTCCCTCCCCCTCCCTCCCCCTTTCCAAAGGCCAGCAGAAAGGGAAGATTAACCGCAGCCTCTCTTCTTCTTCCAATCCAGAACATCTTATTTGTGAGGACTACGAGGAGGACTAGGCCCTGGCTCTCTGGCTCCCTGACTCGCGGCTGACCTTCACTGCCCCCCTCATACCAACAGGGGTGGGTGGTGGAGCCTTTGGCAGAGCGCAACCAACACACTGTTCCTGCGACGAAACCGTCTGAACCAACTCCATCTCCGACTCAATCCCTTCACCAATGAAACTGAGGTGCTTGCTGCCACAGAGGGGCTTGGCGCCACACATCTGCGTTGAAGAGGCAGCAACAGCAGCAGCAGCAGCACCAGCAGCAAACACTGGTGCAAGAACTGATGGGTGATGTAAACACTGGTGCAAGAACTGATGGGTGTTTTCACCAAAACATTTAAAATATATTGTATATTATAAGTTGTATTATATACACTGTGAAGCAGAGGGGCTTGGCGCCTCACATCTGCGTTGAAGAGGCAGCAACAGCAGCAGCAGCAAACACCAGCAGCAAACACTGGTGCAAGAACTGATGGGTGTTTGCACCAAAACATTTAAAATATATTGTATATTATATTATTATAATTATTATAAGTTGTATTGTATACAATGTGAAGCAGAGGGGCTTGGCGCCACACATCTGCGTTGAAGAGGCAGCAGCAGCAAACACCAGCAGCAAACACTGGTGCAAGAACTGATGGGTGATGTAAACACTGGTGCAAGAACTGATGGGTGTTTTCACCAAAACATTTAAAATATATATTATATTATTATAATAAATTATTATAAGTTGTATTATATACAATGTGAAGCAGAGGGGCTTGGCGCCTCACATCTGCATTGAAGAGGCAGCAACAGCAGCAGCAGCAAACACCAGCAGCAAACACTGGTGCAAGAACTGATGGGTGATGTTTTCACCTAAACATTTAAAATATATTGTATATTGTATTATATTATTATTATTATTATAATTTATTATAAGTTGTATTCTACACTGTGAAAGTTGTGCTTGGATCATAGAAAAAAGTGCACAACAGAAAACAACAAAATTGTTAGTTGTTTAACTTATTTTGTTTTTAATTATGACCATGGTTATTAACCAGGTTAATAAAATTTCTTCAAAGCTAAAAATTGTTCACGTTTTATTTCACTCGTCTCAGTCTGAAAGCAAGAAACATTGCCGTTGGAGTAACTTTCCCCTGGCAAAGTGCCCACCACAGTTGCCGTCCTTTTGTGCGACACTGTGCCTCACAGCTGGGGTCCACCGTGGCCCCCTCTTTTGGGGTCACTCCCATAGCGGATGCTTATGAGACCTCCCGGCTAGACACAAGAGAGGACTGATTGCCTCGCTGCAAGAGCTGTCCGGCACTGCAACAGACTGCCTTGTGCAGTTCTCAAATTGGAGGTTTGCAAGCAAAGGCTGGATGGCAGGAGGAGCGAAACTTGTGAGCCAGATAGAGAGGGAGGGGAACCTTTTCAGCTCAACACAGTGCTGCCATTTTGGATAAGAACTGGGTCAGGCCAAAGAACCGGAGCCACTCAAAACGTGGTGGGAACATGTACACTGAACACAGTGGGACTTACTGTGACAGCGCAACCCTAACTAGGATTAAATGACAGTTAGATTAAATGATGGGGATAAGCACCCTCCTGGTTGTAGGAGTAGGTCTTCTTTGTGCCAGGTGCAAGGGAGTGGTGACAGGATACAGGTATCTTGTTGTCTTGTGTGCTCCCTGAAGCATCTGGTGGGGCCACTGTGTGATACAGGAAGCTGGACTAGATGGGCCTTTGGCCTGATCCAGCAGGGCTCTTCTTATGTTCTTATGTTTCCCCTTAGCAGAGCACTGAGAACAGAATTCGACATGAGGGTTCTTGTTAATCTTGGGCTTGCTTTAGCACTGGAGCAGCTCCACTGCTTCCGGATCCCCCTCCTTGGCGACGCTGCGAGCCGCTGCCGCTTGCAGGGGGCTTTCGGCCCTGTTTTTCTGTTTGCCCCTGTAATAGTCTTTGCTCTTCAGAAGGGCTTCCTCGGCAGCTGGGCGGATGGCCTGGTTTTCTGTTTTGGGCTCGGAGGCTGGCTCCCGATCTTCAGCAGGGCTGTTCGTCAAGGCGGCCCTGGGACAGAGAAAAGCACCACCCCCCTGAGAACACATGGGAAAGAGGGGTCTCGCTTGGGGTGGAACCCTGTAGGGCTGGCCCCTCCATGAAGCCAGCTTAGGTGGCAGATCGGCAGCCCCCCCCCCGCTGTCTGCTCCAATGCTCCCCAGATTCAAAAAGGAAGAGGGGAATGTAGAGAAAGAGGAAACGTGGAGGAGAGGAGAGTGGTGGGCTTCAGCATCTGCTGTATTCCAAAAGCTTGACAGGCAAGTTTAAACCCTGTTTACGGTATATATTGCCTTTCCTATGCTCAAGGCGGTGTACCACATAATAAAATAATATAACCGATAAAAGTGTAAATAAAACCATTACAAACAGTTAAAAAAGATACTGCAGCTGATTAAACATGTAAAAACAGCAACAACTTAAAAGCATAACAAGTTTAAATTTCTGTGCTAGAGTGTTTTCTCGCTTGAAGACCCCAGAGGAGCCCTGGCCACTGTTGAGTCAGCAGGCTGGTGAGATGTCCTCCTTTTTGTGACATCTTCTGACAGTGACTGGGGGGTGCATAAATGGGGGGGGATGCAGAGGCTGAGTGTGGGTTTACAGTGAGGAGATCAGAGTTTGGAGAGGTGGTAGAAGCAACAGCTTGTGATTTTATTGGAGAGATCGAGAGACTTGGAGAGAAAGGAGGAGCTGAGTCAAAGGTGTGGCATAGAGTGAGCAGAGCTTTATTTTAATATATTCAATTTTATCAATGTATGTATATGATTGTAAATGATTCCCCCTGAAATAAGAGTCATTTGGATCAGGAAGGAAGGCAGCTCCCCTCCTCTGAAGGTTTGAGTTCCTTGCAAACGTCCAAATGGGGCTGCGGTGAGTTCACTGCAGGGAGCTGTGCGGGGAGAGGGAAAGAGGCAGGTCCCAGTCTGTGCTTTTGCTTCCTTTCTGGGATGACTGTGACAGACATGGTACCCTGACACAGGTAGGCAGACAGTCCCAGCGAGGAGAGTTGTGGCCACCAGGAAAGGGAACCAAAACAGTGATGTCTGGGCCAGGGATCCAACCTGGCTCAGCCGACCACACCCAACACTATAACCACCGCCGTAACCCCTGACACCAGCTCTTTCTGGCTTGGGGTCACTATCTCGGAATGTCCAAGGATGGGCTCTTGATAATGGCGCACACCCCAATATGTGCGGAGACGGACTTCTGGCGCACCCTGCATTGGCTGAGATGAGAAGCAAATGGGGAAGCTTCAGAGAATTTGCTTCCCATTGAGTTTTCCTCCCTGCAATCTGGAAACATCAGCTGTGCTTTTGCACTGCCGGTAAGCATCTTGTTCCTGTACGCTGCCGGAACACACATTCCGGCAGCGTAGGGCGACCACAGGATCGGACCCTCGGTCTAGGCTCAATTAGTGAGATTTATTTGCTATTTATTAAGGTGAAAGGATACAGTGAGTTTAATCTTAAAACATAGGATGGGTGAACTAATAGCAATATGAAATGGGACCAATGGAGATGGATGTTTAGGATTCATTTCTCTTAGGACTTAACTTCCAGCCTGGAGGACCTATGGTGCAGGCGTCTAAAGGAGGTGCCCACAACAGGCCAGCTTGTCCACATCATGGACGTGAGTGTCTTGTGGTCTATGGAAAGCGAAGTTGGCGGGAGAGGTGCCCACCTGGGGTCAACCCCTAATTTGGGAACTCTTCCAAGGGTCCCGGCATTCTGTTGGTTGGGGGAACATCCGGGCCGCAGCTGGGGGCCGGGTTCTGAGATGGTTCAGTTCAGTGGAATAAAGCCGAGGTGTTGTTGTGTCTCACAGGAGCTGAGTGGGTACCTCGCATCCACAGAAAGCCAGGAGCGAACCATAGGCATGGCTAGCTGCCACAGCCTGTGCCAATTGGCCACCAGCCTCCCCCATGTGAACTTAAGTATCTCATCTGCTGCGGCGGCTTGGATCTGCCCCCTCCTGTCCCCATCACGAGGCTTCTGGGGTGAAATGATAACAAGTTAAGAATGGCTGTTGGTCACTGGTCACAGCTGGGGCTGCTGGCAGCACAGATCCTGGAAGGGGACATTTCCAGGCTGGCTCACTGGTGGTCCTGAAGGACAGTGGCAGGATCCTCAGAGAGTGGGGGGAGGCTGGTGCATCCGTGTCCCCCCAGCTTCTCAATGAAGTGGGTTCCCTCTTCTGGGAGCCTGAACCCAGTTTGAATCTTATCTGAAAGGGGAGCGGGATGAAGACAGCTGAAATCACTGAAATGTGTTTTTACCTGTAAAGCTGGCAGCAGTGAAAGACATCGTCCCCCCAGATATTTGGACAGTCTGGGTGCGGGACAGCCCCTCGTTATCCTCCAATGAAGGTAAGATCCTTTTCCAAGGAAAGGGGGGAGGGCAGGGCCACGTTCCAGAAGAGGCTTAGCAACTCTCTGTCCGTGCCAGAGGCCATCACTCCTAGCCTTAGCTGCTGTCTGAGGAGCCTGCAACGTTCCTCTCTTATTTCCGAGACAGACGTCCCGAGTGGGTGTGGCTCAAAGTGCAAATCCTGCCACAGGGATAATTGACATGGGAACAGGGTGTTTTGGAACCTGGTCCTTGCAGCCAAATTGGAAGCTTGGAAGCAGCCATTGCTGCTAACGGGAACCCCCAATGCCAAACCCGGCCCCTGGAGACCTTCTCCAAGGTTTCAACCATGGCAATAAATGTTGTTGATGATGATGGTTTCAATATGGGCAGTGTCTCCCCCCCCCCCCCCATCTCCCTATCCCTTTCAGAAGGCAAATAGAATGGGAAGATTAAGTCTCTCTCTTCTTCTTTCCACCCAGATGACCTCCTATATGAAGACTTGGAGGAGGAATGGGAACAGGAGGGGGAGCAGAACAAGGGATCAAGACTGTCTTCAAAAGCCTTGCTCACAGTCCCCCAGTGGGAGCCATGGCCACTACGGAGTGAGTCTATCAAGCAGCAAGTGACACAAACTGCAGGGATGACCTTTTAGTGGGAGGAATCGGGAGGGCCCTCAGGCCTGGCTGTGGCAGGATTGGGCCTTGCCCTCCTTCTGTCCGATCAGGTGAAAATGTGGAAGAACCGGCTGGCGCGAAGTTCAAAGGCGGGCAGGCCCACATGCCCCCAGCTTCTCTACCAAGCAGGTTCCTTCTTTTGGAATCCCTCACTTGGCCTTGAACTGGTCCCTCTGTGTGTGTTAAGCACTTTGAATCTCATAGTGTTAGTTTTTAGAGGGGTAGATAGATGGAGACCTAGGGAGGGATCATTTCTTTTTGCAATTATCTTTTTCCCCTTTATTTTGATAGGTTCGTAGTGGGAGTGTTGTGGGAGGGCTATAGGCATTTAGACAGGGTTTAGGGTTAGTTAGTGGTAGTCCTAGGACTAGATAGAGAAGCCAAAATAGGTATGAAATGCTTGCTAACATCTTCCCACTACATGAGGTTTTTTTGCTTGATAATGCTTGTAGTAGACGAGCGAAACGTTGCAATATTTGATGGTTTTAATTTTTAATGTTATTTTAAGTGTGTTGGGTGTGTTTAAGACCTCAGGACAGACCCCAGGGACCTCCCCTCCGCAGCCAGGGCTGAGCGCTCCTGTCGATGACATCATCGCTCCTGCTCCAGGAGAAGTCCAGGCGCTGCCCTCCAGCCCGAGACCCCCTCAGCTACACCCCTGGGTGTATAGTCCATAGCCCGTCCAATCTCCTCTCAATCATCAAGGAGGGAAGGGATCCTGCAGAGACAAGAGCTGACCAGAGCAAAGGGGGCATCTCTTCCAATCAATGACAACCTATAGGGGGGTATGAGTGGTCAGCTGTCATTTGGGATGGAGACTCTAGAAACTGGGGTGAATCCAGAGTCTCCTGGTTCATGAGATCAAGAGGCACGTGGGGAGTGTGAAGGGACTGGAAAGGATAAGAGGCGCAAGATTTCCATGCTCTTCTGCCATGACTCCTGCCCCCTTAGTCCTCCTCTCCCCCCAACATCTGCCCAGTAGCCACCTTCCCACCACTTTCTCTCCACACCCCAACAGGTTCTGCTGCTTCTGCTGCCCCATGCATAGGAGGCCAGCCGCTCCTATGGGTCAGCAAGCGCCCCAGGGGCGTAGCTAGCCTCTGCGGAGGGACACGTGCTTTGACACCCCCGCGGAGGCCTTGACACCCCCTCATGCACTCCCCCGCATAGTGTCTCCCCCACCTGCCCCCCGCCCCCATAGCGACACCTCTGAAGCCCCCACAAATCTGCCAGGGGGTGGAGGCCACTCGCTTAACGGCTGAGGAGGAAGCTTAAAAGAGCGGCTGAGTGAGGGTTGTTAGAGAGGAAGAGAGAGAGATGCTGGAGGGGAGGAGAGGAGTTGGTTTTGATTGTGGTATGAAAGGCGGAGTGAAAGGAGGAGCGAAAGGAAGAACGAAAGGCGGAGCGGAGTGAGACCTGTGGTGTGAAAGGGGTGTGTGGAGTGAGTGGAGCCTTATCTTTTTATTTTCCGTTTCTTTTCTTTGACTTATTTTTAAAATTTCTTTTTATTTTCTTTGATTTATTTTGTGTGGATTTATTTTTTTTATATTTATTTTTATATTTTTAGTTTGCTATTTATTTATTTTGGATACCTTTATAAGTTGGGTTTGTGACATCACCTGACAGTCGCTGGGGGCTGTATAAACAGCAGGGACCTGGAGAGGCTCTGTGTGGGTAGTTAGAGGAGTGGTGGAGAGAGGTGGTGGTAGAGGAGCGGAGGAGTAGGAGGTTTTTTATTATCAAATTTGATTCTGATTGTGGCGTGAAAGGCGGAGTGAAAGGAAAAGAGAAAGATGGAGCGAGACGTGTGGTGTGAAAGGGGTATGTGGAGTGAGTGGAGCCTTATCTTTTTTTTCTGTTTATTTTCTTTTATTTATTTGTGCGTTTTGTGTATTTATTTTCTTAATTTTTGATACATTTATTTTATTCTTTTTTCTCCTTCCTTCTCTTTCCTTTTCTTTCCTTATCTTTTTTTCAGGTTCTCTTATTTGGGGCTTTTGGGGAGGGTCTTTTTTTCTTTGTGTTAGTGTAGAGAGTTAGATCCTGCTAGGTTTAGAGAGAATGCTCGGCAGCTCGTCTCACAAGCTGCCGACCGTTGCCCCGGCCAGCCCTTTGAGCCGGATGGGGGCTTGTGCTGGCTGCAGCTCATTGGCTGCTCCTTGTCTCCAGGCGGGACTGAGGGTGGGCGGAGCAAGCCAACGTGCTTGCTCCCCTCAGTCCCGTCTCGGAGCGCAGTGCTGTAAGGAGCCTCGTGGTGTGGCTCCCCAGCGAGGCTTGTGGCCTACTTACGTTGTGCCAGATGGGGTAGCTTGGCGGCACGGTTGCGCCTGAAGAGCCAGCTAGCATTAGTTGCTGGCCATAGCATCGTGGGCTACTGCGGGGTGTTGGGACGATTCTCCCCCCTCTCGTCTGGAGCGGCCTGGGGCATCGGTTGGCAACCCCCCCCAACGTCGAGGAGGCGAGGCGTCGAGGAGGCGAGGCGCGAGTCCTAATTTAGACTCACACTCACATACAATTCATAATATCCTGGGTGTCACATTTACTTCAATAATGCCCAAAAATGAAGGGCCAAAGATTCTGACATTAGTAATTTTCTTTCCAGATTGAAGGCCCTTGCCATGTTCCCTCAGTCTTTTCTTTCCAGGGATTAAAGCCCCCTTCCCCCCTCCTTCTAGTTATATGTTGTTGCTGGCTTGTCTTTAAGGGGCAGCCACTTTCCCTCAGCCTTTCTCTCCTCTTATAATTTTCTGTTCCTTTACCTCAGAGCCCTTATTATTGAGCTTACTTTGTAGCCTTTGCTCTTTCTTGCTTGTGGCTCTGCGTCTGTCTTTTGTTTCCCTCTGAGTTCAGTGGGTGATAGTGTTCCTTTCTCTTCACTGTTTACCCTAGCATATATACTTAACCACAACACTGGGAGAATTCTTTTAGGCCACAGTCCTTAACTTTCCTGGGAGTGGTTTGTAGGACGGCGAGTCCAAAACACGCAAGCAACCGATGTGTCAGAATTCAGATTTTTTATTCAGGCATATGCATGGTCGCTCAATGGGACTTTTGGAGTCACAAATCAGAGAGCGCACCTTGGAATTGTGTGCATGTACTTTTATACTTTTGCAAAAGCTGTTACAAAAAGCAAGGAAGCGTGTCAGGATTCAGCTTACTTCTGGTTGGTTACAAGGCTACGAAACTGTTGCTAGGTACAGAGAAGAAGAAAAGAGTCTTGTGAAGTTTCACTTCGCATTAAGCATTTTAGGTTTCTTTTCTGCCTTCATTACGCGTCTCTGAGCTGTCTAGAGTAAAGGAAACGTGGGTTTTGCGGTTAAGCTACATCCTCTAGCAAAGGCTGTTACAAGGGTAAATGTCACCTTAATATGTCTCTCTATATCTGCTTAGAAGCAGATTCTAAATAAATACGTTATGTATTCACTACAAAAAGGAAAGTACTCTTAATATGCTCAGGAGCTGGTGTACCCTTCAGGTTCCTACTGAATTCAGTGGAGCCTGCTCCTGGGTGGACTAGCATAGGACCGGGCTGCAAGTTACATAGCAAAAGCTGGGCATGTATGCAGGGTCACTTGACGAGGTGGCTTTGAATTTTATGGGGTTGCAATGCAGCCTGCATTTTAAATAAGCATACTTTTAGGCATATGCTTATTGTGTAAGCATATATTTAATAAAAAGGGGGGGGGCAAAGTTTTCCTTAACAGTTTATCTTAAAAAGGGGGGTTACCTATAGTGATAGCCAGCCACACTGGCTCCCCCCCCCACTCCCTTCCATGTTAATGGCTGGGATCGATATGCGAATTTAGGCTTCCTTGCTGAAGACCTTGGTCTTAAGAACTGTTAGTGTGGGTGGCCATGTTAGGTGGCTGTCCGTGTGCCTCAGGAAGGTACGCAGAGTACCTTGGCTGCCCTTCAGGCGGCCAGCTCTAAGTTGAGCTTCCAGGGAAGAAAGAAATAAACTATGAGGGTTTCACAGCTTGATTAATTCCCCTCTGCATACAATTTGTATCCTACCCTTAATGGGGAGGGTGCTGACGTCTTCCTCTCAGCTAGTCTAACTCATGGCTGCTAGGGAAGGGCAGTATAGACGCAGTAGTTGGCCCAGATTTTGGTACTGTACCGTAAATGGAGTACGCGCATGCTGATTACAGCCAAAGGAAACTGATATACCATATTTTTCGCTCCATAGGACACATCGGACCATAGGACGCATGCATCCTATGGAGCAAAAAATAGGGGGAAAAAAAGGTTTTTACCTACCAGGGCTTGTGGGGGCTTCGGGGAGGCCTGCGCAACCCTCTGTAGGCCTCCCTGATCTTCAGTTCAGCGTTAAATGGCTATTTTCGGCCATTTCCAGTTTTCCGGAAATGGCCAAAAATAGCCATTTAGCGCCGAACTGAAGATCGGGGAGGCCTGCAGAGGGTCGCGCAGGCCTCCCCGAAGCCCTGGTAAGTATTTTTCCCCCTTTTTTGGGATTCGCTCCATAAGATGCACACTAATTTCCCCCTATTTTTTGGGGGGGAAAGTGCGTCTTATGGAGCGAAAAATATGGTAGTACAGGGCCAGCTAAAGTGTTTCTTGGGGGCTGGGTTAACTTCTTTGTACCATCTTCAGCCTTGGATTTTAAATATATTTTTCCTGGTCGCAGTTTTTTTGAACTTGTTTTTTAAAATCTGCATTTCAGTGTTTGAAAATTGTTTTTAATCTTATTCTGGCTTTGATAGAATATGTACACGGCATCTATACCCATATACCCTATATCCTGCAAGATTATACCTAGCCCTGAAAGCTTCCGCTCATTAATTTTTATATTTATTTTTATTTATTTTTGATACATTTATTTTGTTTTTTCTCTTTTCATTTCTTTGCGGTATCATTTTTCAAGCACTTTGAGGCTTTTGGGGAGGTGCTTTCTTAGTGTTAAGTTTAGAAGAGGGTATAGTTAGAGAGGGCTTTAGGGAGGGATCTTCTGTTTTCTTTTCTCAATTTCCTCTTTCTGTTATTTAGGGGCTTTGTGGGGAGGGATTCTTTCCCGATTTCGGTAGTCAGGGAATTAGAATGACAGAAAGGGAGAAAGGAGGGAACAAAAAGCACTGGAAAGCGCTGCTGATGTAAGTTGGGTTTTGCGACCCCCATAAGGGACAGATCCCAGGGACCTCCACTCCGCAGCCAGGGCTGAGCGCTCCTATCCATGACATCATCGCTCTGGCTCCAGGAGAAGTCCAGGTGTTGCCCTCCACCCCGAGCCCCCCTCAGCTACACCCCTGGGAGAGTCCATAGTGATGTGCCCATCCAATCTCCTCCCAATCATTGAGGAAGAAAGAGATCCTGCAGAGACAAGTGCTGACCACAGCAAAGGGGGCATCTCTTCCAATCACTGACAACCTATGGGGGTGTATGAGTGGTCACCCGTCATTTAGGGTGGAGACTCTGGGGTGAATCCAGAGTCTCCTAGTTCATGAGATCCAGAGGCACGCGAGGAGCGTGAAGAGACTGGAAAGGACAAGAGGCGCAAGAACTCCAGGCTCTTCTGCCATGACTCCTGCCCCCTTAGTCCCCCTCTCTCCCCAATGTCTGCCCAGCAGCCACCTTCCCACCACCTTCTCTCCACACCCCAACAGGTTCTGCTGCTTCTGCTGCCCCATGCATAGGAGGCCAGTCGCTCCTATGGGTCAGCAAGCCCCCACAAATCCACCAGGAGTTGGAGGCCACTCATTCAACGGCCGAGGAGGAAGCATAAAGCTGCCAAGGAGTGGCTGAGTGAGGGTTGTTAGAGAGGAGGAGAGACGTGGTGTAGGAGAGGAGAGTAGGAGGTTTTTTCCCCCCAACGATTCTGATTGTGGCGTGAAAGGAGGAGTGAAAGGAGGAGCGGAGTGAGATGTGTGGTGTGAAAGATGTGTGTGGAGTGAGAGGCAGAGCTCCCAAGTGGACAGGTCTCAAAATCTAGAACCTGCCTTAGGGGACGTTTATGTGGGAATTTGGGATTTCTGAATCTAGTCCTCACAACCCAACTGGAACCTTGGAAGCAGCCAGCAGTGCCCACTAGGACACCCCCATGTGAAGCCCAGCCATTATGACCGTCTCCATTTCGCAACCCTCCGACCCCTTTCCAAAGTCCAATCAAACAGTCAGATTAACTCTCTTTTCTCTTCTCTGAAGAGAAGTCCCACCCCTTGTGACATCACCTGTTGCGCAGGCATATAAAGAGGAGAGCAGAGACAAGAGAACTGACCAGTTGACTGTGAGGGTGAATGAAAGGAGGTGTCTGTGAGTGAAAGATTTGAGTGTTTTTTTAAATCATGATTGGGCAAATGGAAGCTCAGATCGAGAGCATGTGCACCGTGCGCACTGTCCAAACAGTGACTGTGTAAGTCTGAGTCCCCCACAACTCCTTTTGAGGGTTTTATCCCTGGGTTCTGGGAAACCCCCCACTCCAGCAAGATGATGCTCAAGCTTGGGTATGAGGATTGGGGGGGGGTCCCTCTCTCTCCGCCCCCCCCCAACAAAGCATCCCAATGTGCCTGTGCCAAACCATGCAGGCAATTGTCTGCCCAGTTCTCTCCAAGAATTCCTGCGAGTCACAGAGGCTCCGCATCTTCCCCTGCTGGCTCTTCCCCTTCGTCTCCCTTTCCCCCAAAGTCTCTCTTTTCTCTTCCAACCAGACGATCTACTTATGGAAGACATGGAGTAGTGGGAGGACTACCCAGTGACTTAGGGGGTCCTGGAGTGCCAGGGGCAGCTGGGAGCAAGCCATGGCCAGCTACATGGAGGTATCTGAGCTGGCCACCAGCCTGCCGCACGTCAATGTAAGTATCCCACCTGCTGCCACGGCTGCATCAGCCCCCTCCTGTCCCCATCGTGAGGTTTCTGGGATGAAAGCTGGGGCTGCCTGGCAGCATCGTTCCTGGAGGGAGACGTTTCCAGGTGGGCTCACCGGAGACCTTGGAGGATGGCAGCAGCAGCTGGAACCCCAGAGAGCGGGGCAGAGGCTGCCAGAATACTTCTCTACTGGGTGGGTTTCGTCTTTGGGAATCCCTTGCTTGGCCTTCGGTTCTATCCACTGGTCCTGTTCGGTGCCTTGAAAACCATCTCTAAGAGAAGAGGAAGGAAGACATTTCAGTCATGATTCCCCCTGAAGTAAGAGTCATTTGGCTCTGGAAGGAAGCCCCCCCTCCTCTGCTGAAGGTCACATCCCTTTCAGAGGGCAGGGCCACATCCCAGGAGAGGCTGTAGTGACTTCAGAGGCCATCATGGGTAGCCTTAGCTGCTGTCCGAGGAGCCTGCAACTACCAGCCCAGCGAGGCCTTCTCCCTAGTTCCAATATGGGCAATGCTCCCCCCACCTTCCTGCCACTTTCCTCTCTCTCTTCTCCTCCTCCATCCAGATCAACTTCTCTGTGAAGATGCTGAGGAGGAGGAGGAGGAGGAGGAGGAGGAGGAGCACCAACGGGAAACGCTGTCCTGGGAAGCCGTCCCAACCGCCACCCGGGTGGGGCCGTGACAAGTGCGGAATTTGCCAAGGAGCAAGTGACGCAGGCTGTGGGGGTCTCCTTTGAGTTGGGAGGGATTGGGAGGGTCACCAGGACTGGTTGAGGCAGGATCGGGCCCAGACCTCCTCCTGTGCAAGGAAACGTGCAAGCCCTCTGCAAGACCAGATCCGGGCAGCAGGGAGATGAAGAGGAGGAGGAAGAAAGAGAAGGCGGGAAACTTGCAGGCAGGTGACAGGGAAGCCCTTGGAAGTGGAAGGGAAACAGACAAGAGAGGAGGAGACGCAGAGTTTGGACCCAAAGGAAGACAGAGGAATGACAGGCCCAGATGGAAACGGAAGGATAAGAAGGAGGAGAAAAGTAAATCAAGAAAGAGGAGAGAGAGAGAGAGAGAGAGAGAGAGAGAGAGAGAGAGAGAGAGAGAGAGAGAGAGAGAGAGGCAGGCAGGCAGGCAGGCAGGCAGGCAGTTGGGAAGAAAGAAAAGGAGACAGTGGCAGGGAACAGGGGCAGAGATTTTGACAGGGAATAGGGGCAAAGCTGGGTGTGAAATGTTGACCCCTTGCCTCCCACCCCCTTACCTGGTGGCAGGGCAGCAAGACCCTGGTGGACAGAAAGAGACTACCATTCATTCAACAATACGTAAGTAGGATAAAAGGTTCAAGGAGATCAGGCTGAGGAGGTAAGGAAATATAAAGACAATCTATTAGCACCCCCCCCTTTTCTTGATAATCCCCCTCCTAGCGTTCCCTTGGGCTTGAATGTTAGCAGCAACAGCAGCTCGAAGTCACAGATGTAGCCTTTTAGATGTATCTCTTTCCCCTCAGATACTGCTGCTTATATTCTACCCTTCAGAGGCTTCTAGAAGCCTTTCCATACATGGTAAGGACTCTGCTGCCTGGTAAGTTCTCTCTTGGGTCCACCCAACGGCTTTTCCCGCTCTTTTGCCTGAGGCAGGCTGCTCTGGCCTTCCTTAAGAACATAAGAACATAAGAAGAGCCCTGCTGGATCAGGCCAAAGGTCCATCTAGTCCAGCTTCCTGCATCACACAGTGGCCCCACCAGATGCCTCAGGGAGCACAAGACAACAAGATACCTATGTCCAGTCGCCACTCCCTTGCACCTGGCACAGAGAAAACCTACTACAACCAGGAGGTTGCTTATCCCCATCATGGCTTGTAAGCTGTGATGGACTTTTCCTCCATAAATCTGTCCAATCCCCTTTTAAAGGCATCCAGGCCAGGTGCCATCACCACCTCCTGTGGCAAGGAGTTCCACAAACCAATTACACGCTGGGTAAAGAAATATAATGGAAGGCAAAAGAAAAAAGAAATATTTTCTTTTGTCTGTTTTAATCCTCCCTCCACTCAATTTGAGTGGATGTCCCCTAGTTCTAGTGTTGTGTGAGAGGGAAAAGAACTTCTATCCACTCTCTCCATCCCATGCATAATTTTATACGTCTCAATCATGTCCCCCCTCAACCGCCTTTTTTCTAGACTGAAGAGCCCCAAACGCTGTAGCCTTTATGCCCCAGCCCATTAATCATTTTGGTCGCTCTCTTCTGCACCTTTTCCAGTTCCACTATATCCTTTTTGAGATGCGGCGACCAGAACTGGACGCAATACTCCAGATGCGGCCTTACCATCGATTTGTACAACGGCATAATATTGGCCGTTTTATTCTCAATCTCTTTTTTAATGATCCCAAGCATGGAATTGGCCTTCTTCACAGCTGTCGCACACTGGGTCGACACCGTGGGTAACTAAGGGGTGCCTTTTGGCCTATCTTTTCTAAGGGGAACGATATACAGAAATGGAGTCAAACTTTTCTCACATAGCAGTGGGATCGTACGCATGCGTGGCTAAGACATACCACGCTTGGGGGCCCCTCACTGGGACCCTCTGTGTGTGTTAGAGGAGCTGAAATCACTGCAATGTGTTTTTACCTCTACTGCAGCCCCTTCCCCCTATAAGCCTGCTCATGCTTGGGTATGATGAGTGGGGGGAGGAATGTCCCTCTCTCCTCGCCCAAACCGAGACTCCTCCCCCAAACCGAGCATCCCAATGTACCTGGGCCAAACCATGCAGGCAGTTCTCTGCCCAGTTCTTCCCCAAGATGTCCTGCGAGTCAAGGAGGCTCTGCGCCTTCACCTTCTGGCTCTTCCGCAGTGACTCCCTGCCCCCTTCGTCCCCCTTCCCCCCCACGTCAGCCGAGGAGCCTGTTTCTCACCTTCTCCCCCTTCTCTTTCAGTGTTCGCTGCAGCTGCTGCCCTGTGGCCCAAAGCAACTCTGTGGCACCAACTAGCACCTCGAGAGTCACCCTGAAGGGGTTCAGCAGGATACAGAGGTGGTTTCAATGAGTTATTCGCAGGAACAGTGTCGGTTGTGTGATGCCTAAGGCTCCACCCTCCAGCCTTTTGGGTATGGGGGAGCCAGTGAAGGTGAACTTCGGACCCTTCAGGGACTTCAGAGGCCGAAAATGGTAGCCTTAGCTGCTGTCCGAGGAGCCTTAGCTGCTGTCCTGTTGCACAGCAGAGAGAACTCATCGGTTGAATGTGAGAGTGAGAGGAAGAGTGATTGTGTGAGCGAGAGTGAGGAGTAGGTTTGCCCAGGAGATCATGAATGGCAGCTTGCAAATGGTGGCAATATAATTCTGAGCTCCCTGAAGTTCCATTTTTGGAGTTTATCCCTGAACCTGCTCAGGAGGGTCCTGGGAAGCTCCCCACCCCAGCAAGCATGGGTATGAGGATCAGGGACGGACGGATGGGGGAATCTCTCTCTCTGTTCCCAAACCGAGCATCCCAGTGTGCCTGTGCCAAACCATGCAGGCAATTGTCTGCCCAGTTCTCTCCAAGATGTCCTGCGAGTCAAGGAGGCTCCCCGTCTTCCCCTTCTGGCTCTTCCCCTTCGTCTCCCTTTCCCCCAAGGTCAGCCGAGGAGCCTGTTTCTCACTTTCTCCCCCCTCTCTTTAAGTTGTTCGCTGCTGCTGCTGCTGTAAATTCAAACGCAGATGTGTGCCGCCAAGCCCTTCTGTGGCACCAACCTCCGTTTCATTGATGAAGGGATTGAGTCATAGATGGAGACGGTTTCGGAACAGGAACCATGTTGGTTGCGCTCCGCCAACGGCTCCACCACCCAACGCAGTGAAGGTGAACTTTGATTCTCTTGATTCTCTTCAATATGATGGCAAGTGGTGGGGGTGGGGAGCTGTCCGGGGCTGGCAGGGCTGCTGGTCTGGCTCAAAGAAGAGAGAACATAGCCTGGAGCAGGAGCACGTCAGTTCCCTCATCACTAGAGCCTCAAAGGCCCCCCCCCTCATTCTCCTCCTCTTTCTTCTCCCTTAGCAAGCAGTCGTGGCGACCTGTTTTGTGATCAGCTGAGGATGGTCCCCACGACAAGCCAGATGATCCAAATAATGGAAGTGTCTCTTAGATATGGTGGTCTGTGGAAAGAGATGCTGGTGGGAGAGGTGCCCACCTGAGGTCAACCCTTAATGTGGGGACTCTTCCAAGGGTCCTGGCATTCTGCTGGCTGGAGGAATATCTGTGCCTCAGGTGGGGGCCAGGTTCTGAGATTGTTCAGTCCCGTGGAATAAAACCGAGGTGCTGTTGTGTCTCACAGGAGCTGAGTGGGTACCTCAAGTCCACTGAAAGCCAGGAGCAAGCCATGGGCATGGCAAGCTGCCAAAGTCTGTGCCAGTTGGCCACCAGCCTCCCCCACGTGAACGTAAGTATCCCACCTGCTGTGATGGCTTGGATCTGCCCCCTCCTGTCCCCATCATGAGGCTTCTGGGATGAAATGACGACAAGCTTGGAATGGCCAGCAGTCACTGGTCACAGCTGGGGCTGCTGGCAGCACAGATCCTGGAGGGGACATTTCCAGGCTGGCTCACTGGAGGTCCTGAAGGACAGTGGCAGGATCCTCAGAGAGTGGGGGGGGGAGGCAGGAGTCACTCTGAAGCAGATTCCTTCTTTTGCAACCCCTCACTGGGCCTGGAATTGGTCCCTCTGTGTTTGTTAAGCACTTTGAATCTCACCTGAAAGTGGTGCAGGATGAATGAAGGCAGTTGAAATCACTGAAATGTGTTTTTTTCTCTACAGCTGCATGCAGTGAAAGATCTTGTCCCGCCCGAAATTTGGACGATCTGGGTGCGGCGGGACAGACCCTCCTCCTCCTCCTCCTCCTCCTCCTCCTCCTCCACTGAAGGTAAGATCCTTTTCCAAAGAAAGGGGGCAGGCAGGGCTACATCCCAGAAGAGGCTTAAGCGACTCGCTGTCTGTGCCTCCCTACCCCTTTCCGAAGGCAAATAGAATGGGAAGATTAACTGTCTCTCTTCTTCTTCCAGTCCAGAACATCTTGTCTACGAAGACTATGAGGAGGAGGAGGGCTAAGGCACTGGCTCGATTGGCTCATGTCTGCTCTCCACTGCCCAGACTTCTGCATGATTTGGGTGAGGGAGGATGATGGTCTCTCCTCCTCTGCTGAAGGTAACATCCTTTTTCTCAAGGACCCGCTGCTAGGTCTGGCTTATCTGGGTGCTCGTGGTCCAGGAGAAGTCCAGGGGCTGCCCTGCACCCTGAGCCCCCCTCAGCTACACCCCTGGGAAGCCCATAGTGATGGGCCAGTCTCCTCCCAATATTTGAGGAAGGGAGGGATCCTGTGGAGACAAGAGCCGACCAGAGCAAAAGGGTGGGACAGTCACGGACAGCCTATGGAGGCATGAGTGGGTCACGTATGATTTATGATGGAGACCCCAGAAGATGGGGGTGATGAAGCAAAGGTCTTTCGGTTTAGTAGAGGAACAGACATGTGAGGAGCATGGAGAGAAGGAGTCTGGATGGAAGAAGAGCTGCCCCAAGCTCTGAAGAAGTTTCTAGGGTCCAGGCGACAGTTGAATGTGTCGGTTGAATGTGAGAGCGACTGAGAGAGAGAGAGGAAGAGTGAGTGCGAGAGAGGGGGAAGGGTTTCAAAAAGAGAGGGTCAGGGGATCATGAGCGAAAGCAGGCAAATGGGGACAGTGTAAGTCTGAGTTCCCTGCAGCTCCTTTGGGGGGTTTGATCCCTGATCTTGCTCTGAGGCTCTGTGGATGGAAAGAGCTCTGAAGAAGCTTCTAGTCCAGGCGACAGTTGGTGACAGTTGAGGTGGGAGGCTGAAGCCATGCCCCCTGTGACATCACCTGTTGCACAGATAATAACCTTGCTCCATCATGAAATCTAGTGGATGCTCATAGCCCAAAACTTAATTCATCAAGTGTACCCATTCTGCTATACGCAGATGACATGCTCTTGCTTTCACGGACAAGCATTGGCCTAAAACGCTTGATAAACACCTGTATTATTGACTACCTATCCAGAATGAGCTTGTGCATGAATTTTGATAAAAGCAAAATAATGGTTTTTGGAAAATCGTGCAAGATTTATAGTTGGCTCTTTGGTGGGAAACCCATTCAACATGCATACAAATTCAACTATTTGGGGATTGCTTTCCACCATAGGCTTCTATGGTTATTGCATTGCCTAGCGGTGGTGAACTGTCTGTGGAGGCCATAATGCGGGTTTTTTTTTGTTTTTGTTTTTGTAATGAGGCAATTCACAAATCCCATCTGCCCTCAAGGTCTTTAACTCTAAAGTTATACCTCAGTTGCTTTATGGCGATTTATAGCCTCATCACCATTTAGTGAGTGACAGATGGACACTGGGGGGGGGGTACTGTCTCTCTGGTTTAAGGCATTATATGTTTCTGCTTCCTCTTTAAGATAATTCAGGTGGGGGGAGGGAGGCAAAGTGGTTTTGCTCCATATGCTGTCATTTGCAAAGGCTTGGTTGGCATGCACACAGGACAGGACTTTCTCCATGGTGACCCCCCAAGGCCTGTGTTTCCCAAACTTTTTCGACCTGCGGCTCCCTTGACCATTGGCAACCATTAAGCCACGACTCCCCATATGTTGATGCCTGCCAATTGGCATCGCACTGTTTTCTGAGAGGATTCCATGGCATTCAGTGGCTCCCCTGGCTGGTTTCTGTGGCTCCCCTGGGAGCCACACCTCCCAGTTTGGGAACCATTGCCCTAGGCTCTGGCAAATCTAATGATTTGTTCAACTCACCCACAATCACTGGGGTAAGAAAATGTCCCCCTCCACCCTTTATCAAATGTACAAAAAGATAAGCATGTCCAAATGATTTCGTTTCTCCTACATCACCTAGGCACGATTGTGTGCGTACTGCAGTCATCTACATAAAAATGGTATATAAACGTGCTGAATAAGAATAGTAATTCATGCAAGGGAGATTGCTCCCCTGTGAGCTGAGATCAAGACAGCAGACACCTTGATCTGAAGGTAACGAAGCTGTACTCAGGGTAAGAGGGTTAAGAGTGACTACATTATTTTCTTAAAGTTCTATGTTGAGAAGCTATCTTCCCATTTGTATACATTTTGGAAGCCTCAAAACTGAAAATAAAGAATAGTTGGCAAAGATCTTTTGAGGACAGGGAGAGTCCTCAAGCTAGTTTTCTACATGCAGTGCCAAGCTAGTTTTCTACATGCAAAGAGTTTTCAATGATCCCCTCTTGCATTCCAGGCTCCCACTGCCTCACTCTGCTACGTCCTTCTGTACAGTGCACAGGAAACTGAATGACAAGAACTGGCCAGCGCAAGACATCATTGCACACTCTGTCTTCCCATCTGTATTTTTTTTCCTGCATGCCAGAAGCAAACTAATCAAAGAGCTTTGCAACCTCCCGGGGGAAGAGCTCTTTTAATTGACATATGGATTTTCCTGTCATCTGGGCAGGCAAGTCTAAACTGCTCATTAATTTTTACAGTGGTGACTTGTTTTCTGCAACTTCCAGCAGGGAGCTGTGATATTCATCTCAACGCACTTGGGTTGGATCACGACATTTAGAGAACGACTCGCTGCCAGCCCGACTGCCGTTGCTCAGCACTCCAGCTGGACCTCTCTGGAACGGAGATCAAACGGATGCTGTACGGTTGCAAGATGATGAAAAGCAAGAGGGACCGCGGCGTTTTGCTCCTACAAGGAGAGGTGCCTGGGATCGGAAGCGAGGCCCTCTGCATCTGAAAGCCCGGAACTAGCTGCGGTTACTTGACGGTGGGAAAAAGAATTCCACATGTTCTTTTTTTTTATATACCGGTATATATTTATATTTTATTGATATATTAAAACATCATAAAAACAATACATATTTCATAAAGTTATAGCAAGCACGAAGCAATACATCCTACTAGCATACTATTCACTATTTTCTACATATAATATCCAACTAAGCCAAAATAACACCCACATTCTATTCATTAAATCCGCATATCATCACATCGTTCTCCTCTCTCTCTCTAAAAAAAAATCGATAAATGGTTTCGAGTTATTCACGAAAAGGTTAACTGACTTTTCCATAATTAAAATTGTAAGTTTATCCATTTCAGCATAGTCCAAAACGTTCAGCCACCAATCTTCCAGCGAAGGTATCTCCGAATTCTTCCAATATTGTGCATATAAAATTCTTGCCGCAGTTATCATATATAAAAACAAAGTTTGAAATTTTTTGCCTACATGATCATCCCTCATACTCAACAAAAAGGTTTCCGGTTTCATTTGAACCTTAATCTTTAAAATCACCTCTATCTGTTTATGAATCTGAGTCTAATACTTCTTTGCTTGGGGGCATGTCCACCACATATGATAAAAAGTTCCCTCTTGCTTTTTACATTTCCAACAGCTGTTCGTCACCTTCTCATACATTTTTGCTAATTTGCTTGGGGTTATATACCATCTATACATCATTTGATACATATTTCCTTAATATTAACATTTAACGTAAATTTCAACTGTTTTAACCATGATTGTTCCCATTGCTCCATTAAAATAACATGACCTACATTTTTCGCCCATTGAATCATATATTCTTTAACCTGTTCTTCTTCTGTCTCGAACTTCAAAAGCAATTTATACATTTTTGAGATGACCTGGTCTTCAGATTTTAATTGTACCTCCAGTATTGATTCTTCTTCTACAAATCCATATGCCTTCTTGTCCACTTTAAATCTCTCCAAAATTTGAGCATATACGAACCATTGGCAATTAAAGTCTTCTTCCATTAATTTTTCTCTTGACTTCATTGTACAGTCTCCTTGCGAAAAATTTAATAAATTTCTGTATAATAGTCCTTTCTCTTTTTGCACGCTGCTTCCACCAAAGTGTGCTTCATATGGTGCAACCCATAATGGTATTTTCTCATAAAACCTGATTTTATATCGGTTCCAAATTCTCCATAATGCATGTCTAACATAGTGATTTTTAAATTCTAAATTTGCTATTTATCATACTACAAATACCCATGCCAACCAAATCTCAGGTCAGAGCCTTCTAACTCCAATAATCGTCTATTTTGTAAATACATCCACTCTTTCAACCATACAAAACAACATGCTGCATAATATACTTTCAACATGTTCTCAGAGACTGTGAAACACACTCTCTGGCTGCAATCCTATCCACACTTATCTGGGAGGAAGCTCTATTGACTATAATGGGACTTAGTTCTGCATAGACACACATAGGATTGGGCATAAAATTAAAATCTATTCACTCTCTCCCCAACCATGGGCAGCTGCTTCAGTGTCATAGTCTTCTTTTCCACTGGTGTTCTAACTTACACTATGATCCCAGCCAATCAGGGATCACATGGTGAACATGATACTGATACAATGTCAAATACTCTTTTTTAAAAAAATTGATTAGCCTGCTCACCTTAGTTTCGGTTGCTCTTCCTGCCTCTCCAGTCTGATTTATAGTCTGCTCTCATTTTTGTGTGTTTGTTTTTTGTTGGTTCTTAAACATGTTTATTTTATTCTATTTATCTTTTAATGCTGATTTTTATTGTAAAATTTAACGGTATTTTAATTTACAGTTGTAAGCTGCCCTGGGCATCTCATGAGGGTGGGTGGGGGAGATAAATTGTCTAATTAATTCCCCTGTTAACTGGGCAAGAGGCACTTTTTCAATTGGTGCTCCACTTATATTTAGCAGGGGGAGAGTAACTGCCCCCCTTTCACCCCAGCACAGTGTTTTTCTGGTGGCTGTTGCAGGTGGTGGTCTGCATCTTTTTTAGATTGTGAGCCCTGTTTGGGACAGAGAGCCATGAACGTTTTGTTGAAAAGCGGTATATAAATACTACTACTACTACTACTACTACTACTACTAATAATAATAATAATAATAACCACCCAAGCTCTGGCATTGCAACAATTTCACTGAGGGCAAACATAGTCAATTCAGAGTGAGAGCAGAGCTTCCTTTCTTACATTTCCCTCACTCTGAATGGGTGTCGGGGGCGATGCATGGAGGGAAGGAAGGGGGTGTGGCTGCCATTGTGGCCATTCACTGATGACTAAAACCTCATTCTTATTTGCAGAACATCCCCAAAACAGCAGAGTCCCCGAAAGAGAAATATTTCCTGCTCTCTGTGCCATTTATAATGTTATAAGCATCTCTCTTTTCTCTTCCCTTATCCATCTTTTTTTTCTGAACTAAAAAGCCCTGGATGGATGAAGAACCCACCAAGAACTTTGTTCTTTAAGCCCTGGGTGCACTTGAGATGCCATTTTTCAGGAGAGGCTGCTTAAACAGTCCACTTGGATATTGATTCAGAGAAGCCTTTTGCTCTTCCCCTCCCGGTGATCTTATCTTCTAATCTTTCCCCAACATCATTGCGGGATGAACCTCCAGGCGCTCGGTGCTGAGGCAACTGACTTATTGACATACATGATTTCCCCCCCTCAACAGACCATCACATTGGGGAGGAATCCTACAGAGAGCAGCGACTGGCCAAATGCAGGATACTTTCCCTCTGTACATAATTCAAACAACTGAGAGCCATTGAGCTGATCAACTACAATAGGAGCAAAGCACACTCTTTACTTAGATGAATTTGCTTTTCACAAAAACCATAATCCCAGCTTTCAGAATCCAGCATGTTTGGTAGATAGATGCGAAGCTATAACTGGCTAGAGCGCTTTACCTTCAATGCCCTCCGTAGCCTTGCTCCTTGTGCAGAAAATAATAGAATCCTAGACTTGAAAGGGGCCTTCAAGGCCATCTAGTCCAACCCCCTGCTTGAAGCAGGAACATCCTCTCTAGAGCATCTCCAGAAAGGGCCTCTCAAGGCTCTGCTTGCAACTATTTCCTTTCGTGTGTTCTGACTCTCTCGCCAGTGAATTTGAATGGGTGTCCTCTGATTCTGGTGTTGTGTGAGAGGGAAAAGAGCTTCCCTCTATCCATCCCATAAATAATTTCATAGGTCTCAAATATGTTCCCCTCTCAAGCACCTTTTTTCTGTACTGAAGAGCCCCAAACACTGTAGCCCTTCCTCGTAAGGGAGGTGCCCCAGTCCACTCATCATTTCGGTTGCTCTCTTCTGCACCTTTTCCAGTTCCACCATATCCTTTTTGAGATGTGGCAACCAGAACTGGACACAAGACTCCAGATGTGGCCTTCCCTTCAATTTGTTGTGTATGCTATCAGTCCTTTAAAGGCCACTCCCTTTCAGCTGTAACTTGTAAAGGGAGATGGGTTTCTGTGGGTTGACAAGCTGGTTTCCCATTCTTCTCACTGAAGACCCCTCCCTCTGCCCCCCCCCCCAAGACTACAATTCTTTTCCATCATTCCAAAGAATCTCAGAGCTTTTCACATGACCGATGCTGGAGAAAGCAGTGATTATGAAAGCTGTTCGAGAAGGCAATTAATTTTATTCAGCTTCAAAGTATTTGCATCTATTGGATATTTATGTGTTTCTGTTTTTCTTTAATCCTGCCAGGCTGGTGGGTGGGTGATTAGACAGGCATAACCATGCATTTTTCCAATCATCTCCGTACCTTCTGGAGGACTTGCAAAAATTTCAAAATAAACATTTTCAAGACCCCTGTAGATCTCCGCCTTTCAGATCCCACTTATATGTTATTTATTTTTCTTCTGCTTACTAGTATTGCTGAGCCATCAGTGTATGCAGCACTTTACATGAAATTAGAGAAGTCTCTGCCCTGAGGGGCTTACAATGTAGATATTGACACAATGTGTGAGGGCAGAGGAGGGGAGAGAGACAAGTGGGAGATCAAGGGGGCTTGCTGAAGATTGGAGAGCTTGTTCCAAAGTTCCCCCTCCAAACTGAAAATCTCTGACATGATTTACTAAGATGTCTAGTGTTAGGCTTACCAGATCTCCAACCGGGACAGAGTGCTCAACCTTTAGGAGAAGGAATGTGGGCAGGTGTAGCTTGTTAAACCTTAGAGCACAATCCTAGGCATGTCTACTCAGAAGCAAGCCCCACTGAACACAATGGGGCTTGCTTCTGAGTAGACATGCCTAGGATTGTGCTCTAAGGTTTAACAAGCTACACCTGCCCACATTCCTTCTCCTAAAGGTGTCCCGGTTGGAGATCTGGTAAGCCTATCTAGCGTGGCTACTGCTACAACCATGAGGACCAGAGCCTTGAAACAAAATGGCGGAGGCAGCAGAGGAGCCATGACCCCTCTGAGATCATGCAGTGACTCTCTCTGTGGTCCCCACCCACCTCTTAAAGACCTCCGCTCTGTTGCACAATATTTGTGCATTTCCACAGCTGCGGCAAAACTCTGATGGGGGATGCAGCTGTGATTCCTGTTCAAAGGTTGTTGGTTTTTTAAACACAGAAATGTTTGCTGCCTCCATCATTGCCGATATAATGACTCTCGCTCCAGTTTGTTAAAGGTGCACTTAGGAATCCACTCAAAGTTACAGAACCTCATTAGCAGATTGGAGAAGGAAAAACACACACACGCGCACAACCATTTGCTTAATGTTACTCTGCCAGCCCCAAGTAAGTCTGTCATCTCTCAATTTGGCACCGAATCTAAATATTCATTTTAACTAATAAAGATCCCAGCAATGTCTTATTAGACAGCTGGCAAGCGCCCAACAAATACAATGATGATCTTTTGTTTAATTAGGGGCTCTCATGCAATCTCGGTTTCATTCCAACATAATGAAAGGAAAAATGCAGCCCTCCCTCGGACTCCGGAGTCAGGAAAACCACGAAGACTGCTGGACGTTTCCACCGTCCCTTTTACTGGGGACAATCTCTGTGTTGTGGTCCTTCTCTCGGGTTAAGCACCGTCCCTGTTTGCCTCTTGGAAATGTCTCGTGAACGTTTTGTTTCATCCTTGTTGCCAGAGCGGTCATTCTTCAAGGGTCGGTTGCTTCCCCGAAGGACTGTTTGGGGAGGAGGGTGTCACTCAGCAGGGCTCCACTTGCCTTGAATGCAGAAGGCCCCAGGGTCTATCGTTGCCATCTCCAGGTAGTGGAAAGATCCATCCGGAACGCTGGACAAAGTACTTACGGCCCAATCCTATGGAAACAAGGACCCTACTTGCAGAGACCAGCTGCCAGCTGGGTTTTGCTGGTGGAGGGGCGAGGATCAGGGTGGATTGGGGCGGGGCACGGAATTTGGAAACTAGACCAGGTCATTACAAACTCCAAAATGTGGGAAGAAATTTGGAAGAGGAGAATTTGAGGTCTGTCCCAGGGCCACTCAGAGGAATTTTATCAGGAGGAACAAAGTTTCCTTTGGCCCCTTTCCATTCATGTGAATTTGGCTCTTGGACTCCCCTTTTTTGCTCTGGGCCCTCCTTTTTGACCCATTTTTGGCCCTGGGCCTGGGTACAATTGTACCCCCTTAACCCCCCCTCTCAGAGACCCTGGTCTGTCCTTCCCTTTTGAAATACCAATCCATTATCTGGAATCCCCCATTCCCCAAATCCCTTATGTAAGAGGACTCTCTGGAGCTATTTAGGATCAAAATAGACAAGACATTAATGGTGTGTTTACATTTCCTACCTCATTTAGTATGTCCATCTCCTATCTCATTATCATCATCAGTGGTGTCACAGCCCACCAGATGTTTGGACTGGGGTTTTTGTTGGACTCAGTAGTTCAAACTCTACCCAAGAGTTTAAGAACTGGTGAGATATCGGCATCTAATGTTCAGAATTCCTAGTAGAGCGACTGTTTGCAGTTGGACCTGTTATCTTGTCTATGTCTATATCGGCCAGGTATTTCTTAAGGGACTTATCAGTATTATCTGGTTATTAATCGCAACCCACCTGGTGGTGGCTGGTGTTTTTTAAATATTGAAACCTTTCCAAGGACCCAGGATATTTAGAGATATTTACATAGAATACGAGCACTTCAAAGTAGAACTGCCTTTTGCATCTCATATGGAGTCATTTCATTTACACCTAAGGTGTACAGGTGTTTTCCCAAGCTTTTCAGCCTAGCACCTAAAGCACCCACTACGATCAGTATAATTTTTGCCTTTTTTTTTGCCAGAGTTGTTTTATCTCAATCTGACGATCTTTATATTTGGTAACTTTTTCATGTTCTTTATCTTCAATTTGCGCATCTGCAGGTGTTGCCACATCTATAATCCAAGCCTTTTTCATCTCCACCACTATTAAATCTGGTGTGTGCTATGTACCAGATGTTTATCTGTTATTACTATTATTATTATTATTTTAAACCCACAAAGACTGTTCTCTTTCAGCAGATGCAAGATGCTTCAGTCACTTTCATTATCGAGTTCCCCGCTGACTCCCTGATCATGGATTGACTTTCCATTAAGTGAACATTTAAACCACGAAGACTATTGAAATGCACACTTCTGATGCTGAGGAATGCAATGATAAAGACATAAGGAAAGCCCTGGTGAATCCAACCCAGAAGCTCATCTAGCCCAGCATCCCATTCCCCCCCCCAAAAAAAAAGTCCACAAGCAGGAGATGGAAGCAGATCCCTCTCCCACCATTGCTCCCCTGCAGCTGGTGTTCAGAGGCAAATTTGGAATTTGGAAGGGGCACTTCGCGCTCATTCCTAGTGAGGCCACTGATAAACCGCGTGTCCTCCATGAATGTCGCCAATCCTCTTTTGTAGCCACCCAAGCTGAACCTGGATGTAGTGCATTGTCATCAAGATAGACTTGTCCTCCTTGATAAAGGTCCTGGTGGAGGCCAAGCAGTAAAGGCGTGATTGTTCAGCCAAATGGCAGGGGACACAGAAAGAGCTAGATCCCATATGAAACTGCAGAGAAGGAGAACTACAAGTAACAAGTGAAGCAGATGGTTCCTAAGCAGGTTCGTAAGCAAAGATGCAATTCATGTCATGTCTGTTTGGACCCTGACTGGTGAGGAAAATCCTCGCCACATCTCTTTGAGGTCAGTTCCATCTACTTTTACTTTGTATGGTCCACAGTGGTGGGTCCTCCAAACAGATGCACGGGGTGACTTCTGGTACGTGTGGGTATGAAGATCCATGTTGCTAAGTTTGGGATCTCTGGTATTGATGTGCAGCTTCCAGAGGATGGATCCTGACGAAAGCAGCTGGGGCAGCAATAGACAGTGGGTGGCAGAACTCCATTCTCAATAAAATGTCCCTGCTGAGATGTTGCAGGATTCTAGATAAGTGACAGGCGATGATCTTGCTTACCTTTTCATACTTCCATCACCATATGAGGGTAGAAGCGACCATCGAGGGAAGGCAGACATGCAAGCTGAAAGAAAAGAAATCACATTTCAGACATTTCTGACGATGCAGCAGGTACTATTTCTGAATTCCCCATCCCTTTTCTCCAGCACATGGTCCATTTGCATGAAAACAAGAGCTTTGTTTCCGTGAAAAAGGGCCCTTTCTCATGAAAATGTTGCCAGCGATAACAATCAAGGCAGCGGAGAGATGGAAATAAGAGTCACAAGTTCTGCAAAAGTTTCCTTGAACTGATTGCTCTGTCTCTATTCTGTTGGTCTTTGCAAAAGCAGATGGAATCGGTCCGTGCCAGAGTCATAAAAACGTGACTGTTTTTTAGGATGCGAGGTGAAGTTTATTTAAGACTAACAAGAGGTCCAGGCAGATGGCGGGAATGCATACAGAAATGGAAGCCGGACAATAGGCTGTGAGGGTCTGTCAAACATGTTCATACCCTGGGCGTATATTTCCCTGGCTCTGAAGACTCACTCTGGTGATGCTAAGCTATTCTGAAGAGGGTTCTCTGGATTTTTGACACACTGAAGCGAGACAGACTACAAAGTCAATGAGAAGTGATGCAGCTTTGACGGGAACACTCGTGAGTTTGGCTTCGTTTTCCACCAGCGTCGACTCAGCTCTGATCTCAAAAGCATTTTTGCCTCCCTTCAAAGGCAACAATGGTGCCGACAACTTGCCGACTGTCAGAAATCGTCAGAAATCAAGGGGGCGATGAGTAGCACAGGCATGAGGCTTTGATCGAGCCTTCTTAGCACAGTTGGGTGTTGTGAGCCGTCGCCGTCGGAGGCTCTGCGGGTCATGGGGATGGGATGAGACTTCCGAGGGCCTCGTCCGGTCTCACGGGATGCTGAGGCCTTGGCGAGAACAAACTGGTGATGCAGTTGGCTCAGATGATGAGGGCCAGGGAGACTGAGGGAGAGAGAGAGGAAGGGGGAGAGAGATGGCGAGAGCAGAGGGAGAGGAAGGGAGAGGATGAGATGAAGACAGAGAGCCAGAGACAGAAGTGGAAGTACAGAGGTCAGAGGAAGGAGAGAGAAGGCGTCATCACATGTCCTGGTCTGTGAGCACACAGTGACCTCACCTAAACCCTGTATCTCCCCTGTTCATTTGAGAGCTCTTCCCATCCCTGCATGAAGAGTCAACGTGACAGCTGGTCGGACTCCAACAGTCGGGAAATTAGGCAATGCTGAATGCTGAAAGAGACCCAACAGGGGAAGAAACCAGGGATGTGGGTCAAGTCTCTGACTCCAAGTCTCGAGTCAAGTCCCAAGACTCTGGGTCCAAATCTCGACTCAAGTCCCAAGTCTTTGCCCCCAAGTCCTGAGTCTTTGGTTGCGAGTCCCTATCTATTGAATGGGGGAAATGGGTTTAAACCTGAATAAAATTCGACTTGCCGTAAAAGCCTCCAAGTCTCGAGTCGAGTCTTTTACAATCGCCAAGTCCAGTCCGAGTCAAGGCATTGACACGACTTGAGACCAACTTGAGTCTGAGTCAATAGACTCAAGTCTACAACACTGGAAGAAACACATGTCATTCCCCCCCCCCCCTAGGGTCTTTGGAGAGCTTTTGGAAATGCTGTTCCTGTGAAGGAGAACCAGAGAATATTCGGGAGGAAGGGTCCCCCCTGGCTTTGCACGCTGTTGCCCTGCCTGCAAGATTCATTAACGTCCAACCTATCTTGGGCTGATGTTCATCCAAACTATTCCTTACAGTTTGCAATGACAAGGGCTCCCAGAAATCCATTTGAACATATTCTAATTACCAGCTGCTTGCAAACATTCCTTTAAAGCAAGCCTGTAATTAAGAGGAGGCATAGGAAGGCAACTGTTCTCCAACATAAATGTTTCTATCATGTACGCTACACCCTGGCCTCTTTGAGGGGAGGGCAGTATAAAAAATTGAAAAAGAAATACATCTAATGTGGCTATCGTTTTGATTTTTTTTAAACTTGTAGTGAAAAGGTTGGCTACTTACTTGAAGAAACTTGATAGACAATCAGGATCAAGAGGACTGAGAAAATCTTTTGAACGAAGGATGGGGTGGGTAAGGATAGGGGGAGAGAAAAGGATAGGGGGGAAAAAGAGCTACAATGACATAGGTCCTTTGCTGTCTGATCCCGAGCATGAGTTTTGAAAAATGCATGTCGGGCAATGTAACGTTGTTTCAGCAGCCCCAAAATTACCTCTGCGAGGGATACAGCCTGGCAGGGGTCCAAATATGCAGTTGTTGATGTTCCAGGGAGATCCCTTCTCTCCCACCTCCTTCCTACATTTAATCATATCTGCAGTTGGTCAGTCACAGTCTGCTCCAGCTGTCTTGGGGGGCTCAGGTGTCTTCTGCCGCTCGTAGATTAGGAGCATCTGTAAACAGTGCATTGAATGGATTATTTTCAATTCCTGTAAGACATTCTGTTCTTCCAGCCTGCTTGGCTGTTCTCTCGTTAGAAAGAGCAGCAACGAAAAGTAGGGCAACCTGGCCGCACAACCGGGACTTCTGCAATTCAAATCAAGGCTCTCCTCAACCATTAACTTCCTCGGTGGTCTTAGACAAGCCACTCCCTCTCAGCCTCAGTCTTCCCCATCTGCATTATGGGCTGACTGACACTCCTCATTTCCCTTGCAGGTAGGGCTGGCCCATCCGTGTGGCCTGCTGACAGGATTGGGCTCTCCTGCGGAGCCCATTACAACAGCGGAAGTGACTTTCACAGTCATAAAATGGTGGCCAACGGCACACTGTGTGGGTGGCCATTTTGCGCACAGTGCTGCAAGGTGCAGCAGCGCCGTAACTGCGCCGTCGGACTCTGCTGCACCCACTGGACCAGGTAAGGCAGCGGTGGGGGCAGGGAGGGGGCAGAGAGGAGGTGAAACTGGGAGGTGCAAAGCTAGAACATTGGAGAGTGGGAGGAGCAGCAGCCGACACATCATGGGGAAAGAGGGAGCCGCATTTGGCTGGCCGCCTGAGATTTCAGGAGGTCTTGGGCCAGTCCTGCTTACAGGGTGATTGTCAGAACATCCAGTTAAGACCGTTGAAGCACTTTCAGAAAATGTGGCACAAATGCTGAGTAGTATTCTAGGACAGGGGTTCTCAACCAGTGGTACTTGTACCACCAGTGGTACTTTGGCCGACTGCTGGTGGTACTCGGACTGCCAGACCACCGGAACCCTGCTCCGATGCAGCAGTTTTGGTGGCGCATTTTTGCTCCTGAGAGGTTGCTGCCTTTGGCCACGCCTCTCGGGAACGCTCAGAAAGGCCCTCCCAGCCGCCCAGAGCCGCCTACCTGTGTTTTCTGGCCTCCGAAAACCTGAAAACCCGGAAGTAACTGGTGATGATGTCATCGCCAGTCACTTCCAGTGGTACACAGCAGGGGTGTGGCACCAGAGTTGGTACTCGGCCGGGAAGGGGTTGGGAACTCCTGCTCTAGGATGGATCCCTAAATTCTGAAATCAGGTTGCCACGCCAAAATCTGCCATGATTTTAAATGGCCATTGTGCCACTGTTCACCAAACCTCTCTCCCCAATCACTTACAAGATGAACTGTAGACCATGGCCCCGTCCTTAACACATATACATTTAAGACCTTTGCAACTGAACACACTTTTTAGAAATGTCTTTTGACACGTGCCAAGTCTACTCAGACTTCTGCTTTAGCCTCGACACCCCTGAAGTCCCAAAGGGGAGGTGTTAAAAGGCCAACAAGCCAAAGTGATTTGGAAGCCTTGGCATACGGTTCCTGGCAGAGTTTCTGTGAATAGTTGGCTGGACCGAATGACCTTTCCCTGCCCCTATGTATTTGTAATCCCATCTCGACAAACTTACCTGGAAGCAGCATCAGGAGTGCTGAGTTTTTCTGTTTCTCGTGTGTGTGTGTGTGTGTGTGTGTGTGTGTGTGTGTGTGTGTGTGTGTGTGTGTGAAGGAATCAGACATTTTTGTGCACAGAGGCATTTACAAGAGTGCAACACAGTCAATGGCGTCGCTCCCATCAAGTGACGGGAGCGGGCTGCCACGGGGTGACGCGCGCAAAAGGGTAACGCGCGCACCCCCGCGCGCGTCACCTCCATTATGCGCGTCGCCCTCTGGCCCTCCGGACGCTCCGAGGCCAGCCCGGGAGCCGGCCTCGGAGCGTCCGGCCCGGCCACTGCGTCAATACGGGTACTTTTACTTGTTTCGCGCATGCGCAGAGACCAAGCCGGCCTCGGAGCGTCCGGAGGGTGACACGAAGGGGCGGGGGGCACCTGGGACAGGTTGCAGCCTGGTCGCCCCCCAAAAAAATCACGGTGCGGCCGTATACTGGGGGGCATAGTTGGGGGCGTCACTAGGGTGACGCCCCCCCGCCTTGGGGTGACGCTCGTCCTAGTGACGCCTCTGAACACAGTTCTACTGTCATCATGGTGGCATGCTCAGAGTACCTTCAGCGGCCATTTTATGAGCGCTGCTGCAAACGGCCACAGTGCAGGAGGCCCGCCGCCAGAGTCAGACAGGTAAGTCGGATGGTGATAGGGATGGGTAGTGGGCAGAACAGGAAGGGGAGAGGGTGGAACAGGGAGGAAATGGGCTGAGGGAGCAGATCGGGGCTGGGAAGTGGGTGGTATCCGCAGCAGTGGTGCCATTGATTTATCCCCCTTCCCAGTCTCGATCCGCATTTCCCAGTCCATCTGACTTGATTCAGCAAAGTAGCTGGTGCGGGTCCAAGTAAGCCCCAATGGGACAGCAGAGGCTTACCCCCAGACAAGGGAACGAATGGGACCTCCAGGGCCTGAAACTCCTCTGTGGGATGCAGCGCATGCCCTGTTGCCGCGGCTGCATCCGCGCAGGGGGAGTTAGGTAGGATTGGGCTGTTTGCTTGTTTCCAGGACTGCAACAGGTATTTGCCAATTTCAATTTGGGGGTCAAAACCCGCCATTTCGGAGGGGTAGAAGCCCCCTCTCCAAACAAACAACCCAGAGAGGGGAAAAAAAAACCCTGTACAGTCAAAAAGAACAGCCAGCTATTTCTGTTTTGCAGCAATCGGAAGAACTTACAAGCAAAAGAGCTAAATGTATCCCGAAAAGTGACATTTACATCCTCAGAAAGGAGCAAATTGAATGCCCTTTTCACTTTCTGCTACGAGACTTATCACCGGAGGGAGGTACATCTCTTGTACCTCCTGTGTTAAGTGGGACTCTCTGACCTTTTATGCCAGGTGGTCCTATTGGCCAGCTGAGTAACCAATCACATTTCTCTTCCTCCTCCTGCAAAGTCATAATAAATAAACAAATAAACTGTGCAAAGCCCTTCCCGTGTATTATCTTGATGTAACCCTTTCCATACCCCATGAAAGGTAAGTAACCTATGAAATTATGCATGGTGCCGACAGAGTGGAGACAGAGACGTTTTTCTCCTTCTCTGACAGTACTAGAACCATACATTGAAACTGACTGGCGAGAGATTTAGGATGGATGAAAGGAGGAACGTCACACAGCACAGAATTAGTCTTTGGAACTGTCTGCCACAAGATATGGTGGCGGTCACTAGCTTGGATGGCTTGAAAAGGGCATCAGACAAATTCATGGAGGTCTATCAATGGCTACAAGTCAGGCTGGCTCTGTGCTACCTCCAGAGTCAGTAGCAGTGAGCTTCTTCTGAATATCTGTTGTGGGAAAAACAATGGCAAGAGAGGGGTATTGCCTATTGCTTGTGTGCTTCCCAGAGGCTGCTGGTGGATACTGGGCTAGATCCTACAGGGCTTTTCTTATATTCGTCAGCATAATTGTCCCCATGTTACAGATGGGGAAGACTGAGGATCCCTGCTGAGACTGAGGATGGGTGGAAGTGGCCCCCTTGAGGCTGCCTAGTGAGTATTCATGATGGAGACAGGATGCAGACTGGGTAAGCTCTGATCAGGATGCAGACTGGGGAAGCTCTGTGAGAGGGAGAAGCTCAGCCACTCATCTTGATAGGGAGGGGGGCCAAGATTGATTGGGAGGAACCAAATAGTCCCTGCTTTGTATGCAGAAGACCCTGGGTTCAATCTCTGGCAGCATCAACAGGTAGGGCTGGGAAAGAGTCCCTTCGAAAAGAAGAGAGCCACAGCCAATCAGAGCCAGCAATACTGATCTAGCAGCACAATTCTAGGCACGTTTGCTCAGAAGTAACGGCCACACCTGCCTCCTGGTTCTTCTGGCAATCCATTCTTTGAGCAACAAATAGCTAAATAACCATCCTTCATTTGCCTTGCTCCTCCTAAGGTCTTCTTTCCCTACTCCTCTCTCCGGTGTCGCCTCCTATCAACTTTTAAATTGTAAACTCCTAGCGGGCAGGGACCCATCAGTTTTGTTTTTGCTTCCGAACCCCATCAGCTGCCATGTGGACTGCTGGCTTGGCAGGCATTAAATCACCCCAGACAAGCCCATTGGATGCAAGCAGTTACAGGAGAGAATGCCCCCCCCCAGCTGACCGCAATTGCAATGCAAGCCCATGCGGTAGGCACCGGGGGGGTGGCACCATTCCTTAATCTGATAGATCCACAGAATCCTTTCAAAGCTCAGGCCTAGGCGGGGGTGGGTGGGGGAAGGAATGGGAAAAAAGGAGCACTTTGAACATTTCATACTTTGAAAATCTCTTTCACTTCTGAATTCAGGCCGAGAGAATCTCACTTTGCAAGGAAATAACCTAGATTTGTCATGGGCCATTTTTCTTCTGACACACATGCCTCTTGATCTGCTTCTGGGCTAACAATAGCTACCCCTCCTTTCCACTTGAAAAGGAGAGACGCTGACGACATGAAGACTCTGGCCCCATTCCCTACTGCGATGAAAGCTTTGGCACAATTACATCGATTTCTCCTGTTGATCCGTGTGTCCCGTCCCCCCCCCCCCCGTCCGCTGTTGCCTCCCTTGTGTTAATATCCAGATTGGAGCAGGGGATCCGTCTTCTCAGCCTGTTCAGTCCAAGTGCTGGGGATTACCTGAAGCAGTTGGCAGTCAGGTGATCTGCCAAGCAGCCTGGAGGAGGCACAGAAGAGCCTCTTGGCCTCCATCATCAACAAATGGCTTGATCCCAAGACAAATACACATTGACTGGCAATCCACTGGCTCTCCAGGGATTCAGACATAACATAAGAATATAAGAACATAAGAAGAGCCTTGCTGGATCAGGTCAAGGGCCCATCTAGTCCAGCTTCCTGTATCACACAGTGGACCCACCAGATGCCTCAGGGAGCACAAGACAACAAGATAACCTGTTTCCCATTGACACTCCCTTGCACCTGGCACAGAGAAAACCCACTTCTAAAACCAGGAGGTTGCTTATGGCTTGTAACCTGTGATGGTCTTTTCCTCCATGAATCTGTCCAAACCCCTTTTAAAGGCATCTAAGCCAGGTGCCATCACCACATCCTGTGGCAGGGAGTTCCACAGATGAATTACATGCTGGGTGAAGAAATATTTCTTTTGTCCATTCTAACTCTCCCTCCTCTCAATTTTAGCGCATGTCCCCTGGTTCTGGTGTTGTGCGAGAGGGAGAAGAATTTCCCTCTATCCACTCTGTCCATCCCAGGCATAATTTTATATGTCTTAATCAGACAAGGATCTTTTTTTGCCCTACCTGGTTGAATTGAACCCAGATACCTTCTGCATGCAAAGCAGACAGCCTTCCAATGACATGTGGTCCCATCCTCCAATGGGAGTGGGAGAGACTTCCAACACAGAGGAAGACCCCATTCGATTGCCCTCTGAGCGTTTGGGCAGTCAGCGGACCTGGAGAGACCACCATAGACTACCACCTAGAAGGGTGCCCTACCCAAGGAGACTGGGGAGTCAATGGACCTGCAACTGTCACATACACCAGCTTTGGACCCTACAAATCCTCCCTTGGGACTTTAGGGGAAGAGGTGGTTGTGGATCTGATCAGAGGCCCAGACAGAGGCGGAACTTGCGCGGAGCATGTAGAGCTGCTGCTTTGGGCGCGGAGGCGGGTCGCATTCAGCGGGGGTCGTACTTACCCTCGCGATGCGCCACCTCCGCTTCGGTCGTCTTCGTTTTGGCCATCCCTCCCTCCCTGGAGCCCGTTTGGCTCCGAAATGACACCAAAACCGGGGGGGGGGTCACGCAGGCCCCGCCCTTGCTCCGGGCGCCGGGAGGGCTTCCGTCATTTCTGGGCCCAGAGCAGGAGCTTCAGTGCCTGTCTGGTTCAACCTGCTTCTCATACTGCTCTAGAGTAGGAGGGCGAACCTGGACATACTCCGAATTAGGGCCCTGCGGTGCTCAGTGCTGCAATAAGGGGTGGAGCCAGCCACAGGATTGTTAAGAAGTCAATCAGATGGGCTTTCAGCTCTTTTTGATGAAACACCACCATTAGCTCCGAGTTTCAGCACTCCCTTGCTGGACAGTTCCTGCTTCTCGGAAAACTTTGCTCCTCCAGGTCTGCTGTTCAGCTATGGCGAGGCAGGAAACAATAGGCGATTACCTAGGTATTGTTTATTAAAGGATTTAACCCCAGAACCATGAGGAGAACCCAATTTGGGACAACTCATCTCTCCGATATGAAGGTGAACATCTTCCAGATGTGATGTCCAACAGAGTTCGCTACTGCAAAATATGGTCTCAAAAGCAGCAGCAGGGGGACAATGGCAGGGAAAAGGGCATGCCTTTCTATCCTGTTTGTGGTCTTCTCAGAGGCAGCTGGTTGGCCACTGTGGGAAAAAGAATGCTGGCCTAGATGAGTCTTAGGTCTGATCTAACTCTTCTTATGTTCAAGTCAAAGAATGCAAGCAATGTCGGAAGAGTTTGCCTCATGCAGTGATGGGCTATCCCTCATTGGAGTTTTTCAAGCAGAGGCTGGATGGTCACCTATCAATGCAATGCAAGTAGTTGCTTGCATTGCACAGGGGTAGGACTGGATGACCTCTAAGGTTCCTTTCAACTCTGACAGTCCATTGTTATTTCCATGTGCTTTTTAAAAACAATGTCCTGGTCTCTTTCTGCTTGGGCAACATTGACCAAGCGTTGAAAAAACTGCAAAGGAGAAAAAGGTGGTGTATGTGTGTGTGTGTGTGTACGAGGAACTTTTTTGTACTCTTCGAAGCAGCCAGTTTTGCATCAAAAATTGATTGTTGCAAAGTCTGGGTGCAGTACTAGCAAACCAGATTGTGCTCAGAGACTGAAAAGCCTTTGTGTAACCAAAAGAGGCCCCCATTGTATGGAAGGAACCCGCTCGCCGGAGAAAAGACAACAGGGAATGATATTTTTACTCATTGGAATAATGGAAAATGTGTTGCCACACACCAAAATAACCTTCCCTTTCTTTACAAAATCTGCACTGGCCCTGCTCCAGCAGGCAACATTTTCTTCCCTGCCGAAGATAACTTTTTCCTGTCTAAATAGCTTAGCGCGGCAAAGCTCTTAATAAACTCTGCATGGGAAAAATGTCAAGGGCCTATCAAAAATGAACTGGCCTAAGAAAAGGCTTCAGGTTTAACTGGCACTTCGGCAAGGGAAATAAGCCAGCGATGAAGGTGGGAGATTCTTTGCAGAAAGGCAGAAGAAAACCTCCTCAGTGCTATTGAACTGAGGATGATAGGCTGACACTCACTTCTGCTTTGCTCTGGGGATCTGGGGATTCTGCTGAGGGTTCAATGTGCGTTCCTGGAAGCTCATCTGTGGTTCTTCAATGAGAAGATCAATAATGAATGGTCAAGCTGCCCACTGCCAAGGGTATTTTGCAATGTCCAGGCAGTGTCTGGATTCACTAACCAGGCACATATTTGAGGTGGGTAGAGGACCTCCTTTACATGCAGAAGGGTGGGTTCCTGGCAGCATCTCCAGCTAGGCCTGGGAATGCCCCTGTCTGAACTCTTGAAGTGCCACTGCCAGTCAGTGATGAAAATACTGAGCTAGAGGGATGAAAGGTCTGACTCAGTAAAAGGCAGCTTTCTATAGTCACACATTCACGCATTGCAATGTGGGGCACTTAGAGTGCTGAACGAGGACTGGGGGGCTGTCCCGAGTTCAAATCCCTGCTCAGTCATAAAGTTTTTGGGGCAACCTTTTCAGTCCATCTCATAGGGCTGTTGGGAAGAAAACACTGGAGGTGGAGGGAGAACCCCACGTGCCACACTGAACATATTGGAGGAACGGTGGGAGTAAAAAGAAAGTCAGCTAGATACACTCCCCATTGATGCGAGTCAGTGGTGGGTCCTAGTTGTAGTGATGAGCACCCCACGTCAACTGAGACCCTATAGCTTGCCCCCAAATTAGCTTGCCCCCAAATTAGCATGACATATTTGGAGCAGATGTTCAGTGGGGCCACCCCCAGACAAATTAATACAGAAGAGAAGAAAGTATAAAGCAGCTTCTGATGTCTTTGGGGAAGTGTTGGAGCCCAGGTTCACTCTCTGGATAGGACTGGGAAAGACTCCCCTTCTGAACCCCTGGAAAGATGCTGCCAGTCAGTGTCCAGATCATGCAGAGCTAGATGGAGCCAGGCACTGACTCCATGTATTTATTTATTTATTTATTTACAATATTTTTATCCCACCTTTCTCCCCGAAGGGACCCAAGGTGGCTTACAACAACAGCAACAAAAATACAGTACAAAAAAAAATATCACTTTTTAAAACAGTAAAAACAGTTCATATACAGCCACTTCCTACATCCTTTGCCATATTTCTCCGCTTATTTTGAAATGGAGAAATGCAGCAAAGAAATGCATTTATCTAGCTATGTAAACCACTTTGTGAAGTACTTTTTTTTTGTTGAAAAGTGGTATATAAATATTCTTCATAATCATCATCATAAAGGGATTGAGCTCTTTGGTGAAAGTGCATAAGACCCATGTTTTGAAACATTAACGTAGCAGAGTTTCCCATTGTTTCTGGAAAGATGCGAGAAGCAGCTCTCACAAAACTAACTCCTGTTGTGGGGCTTCTTGCAGACATGGTGCCAGCTGGACATTCTTCTCCAACAAAGGAAAAATAAACACAGCCCAAGCCAAGTATGAAAAATAAAGCACTTTCCTGCTGAAACGAAATGTCTAACAGAGGCTTAAACTAGAGATATCCTTCAAAACATTCTTAATCTCTCCATCTACGTCCTGACAATCCCACGCGCATATCAAAGGCCTAGTTCACAACAGAATGACAAAAGGACGCCACCGCCAATGCCATAGACCAGAAAGTGCTTGGCGTCATTTTTACAGCTGTGGGGAGGAGAGGGATGAATCAGAGGAGCAGAAGGACCTCAAGCGAAAAGTAGAAAGACATTGGAAAAGTTCGAGGAAGACTATTATTGTGTTAATCTTCGGCTTTTCAAGTCAGACTGACTTTTCCTCGGGGATTTTCTATTGCAGTTCAAGAACAAGGATCTCTCTTGTTTCCCTGCTTTCAGCAAAGTTGGAACTGGCTTGTGGCTCCTGCTTAGTCCCTCCATTGTCGTAGGCCAGGAATCCCCTGCCCTGTGATATACAGTATATATAAACACAGTGAATGCCAAACCTTTGCTGGAACGACATCTGAGCCTGCTCTGAGATCAGGAGCCCATCAGAGCTTTTCTGTCTCCCCCTCAGAGCTGTCCAAGGTCCTGAACGCCTGATTAGGCTTGCTGTGGCCCTGCCCAAACTCCTGCCTCTCTTCACAGCTGTCCAAGGTCTAGCTCCCATGTCTCAATGTTCTGAGCTTGTCTCCTTTGAATTCTTCTCCATCTCCATGTGATCAGATCCACTCAATCTCTTCCATTGCAAAAACACAGCAAAATCACCTGCCCTCAGGGGGTAGCTATCAGTTTCGCCTGCATGACTCACTGCTCTGCATTGGCCTCTACCGTCTCAAAAATCATTCCCAGAACCATGACAGGGAAAGACATGGGCAGCCCAATCCACCGTGATTCCCCACGCAGTGATATAGCGGTGCCAACGTGGCATGTTGAGACCTCCTCAGGGTAAGGGAACATTTTTTCCTTGCCCTGGGGAAGGCCCATGCATGTAGTCATTATGACTTGTGACCTGTGATGGACTTTCCTTCCATCGATCTGTCCAATCCCCTTTTCAAGGCATCTAGGCCAATGGCAGGCAGAGAGTTCAACAATGACAGCAGCAGAGCCAATAGAAGGCAGAGTCCCTTTGACTGCCCGGCCCTTCTGTGACAGGCAGGCAGTGGACCCAATCACCGCCAGGAGTTTCATCTCCACCACGTCCCTTCACAAATGACAGCCTAGGTGCTCATGCGTTCTGCCTGCCTTCACAAGCCTTTTTGAAGGTTACACATCCTCTGAAGCTGCATTCCTTCTCCGCGGATGCCAAAGAACAAAGATTCCCATGCCTTCTTTCACAAGCCTTTGTGTCCTTCTCTGATTTTGTTGCTTCTTCATTCCTTGCAAAAACTTGCAGAGGTCAAAGCAGTCCGACGGTGGGGACAATGGCAGCCTCTGCCACCGCTTTGACCTCTCCAATGAAAATGTTCCATCTGGGTTGCATGTCGACTATTTTCTTGTACTGGCTCAGCTTAATTCATTACGGCTTAGAAATTCACCCACCTCGTTGACCTGAAAAAAGTAACTATTCTTAAAAAACTGCCCTGCCTTTTCCTTGCCAAAGCAAATAAGAACCGAAGAAGAGTCTTGTTGGCTCAGGCCAAGGGCTTATATCTTTTTGGTGAGGGCTCAGAATTTGTTTGGGTGATATTTTTTTCTGCTTGGCCTCCTATGCCTGTATATGGTTTGTTTGCTGCATTTTTGCCTTTCCAAAGATGCTGTTTTTACTCCTAGTTATATTGTTTGTTGGAATGAATTGCTGACCCCAACCATTTTTTAAAATAATGTTTTTATTGGACACTTTAACTTATGTTGGTATTTTAGTGAAAAACTTTGTAAGCCGTCTTGGGCCTTGGCAAGGGAAAAGTGGAGTATACAATTTTAAAATAAAGAAATAAATGGAAAGTGCAGGTGGAAACAGGAGACAAGAGCTAGATGGCCTCAGGCATGCCACTCTCAGCCTCAGTTTTTCCACCTGCAACATGGGGGTAATAATGCTCGCTTAGCTCTTTCAACGTTGTCCTGAGGATATCGTGAGAATACATGTGAGGTCCCTGAAACAGCCATCCAAAATGCAATCAACATTACAGTGAGTTCACTGACGGAAGAGGGGTTGGTATTCAGGGCTGCCAAGCGACAGCAGGACATCCTGTGGTAGAAACAGAACTGATTCCTTCCCCCAAAACATTGGGATAAGACCACCTGGGGCAAGTGTGCCCCACTTTTGAGATATGGGTGGGATACGGAGAATTGTAGGAAGCTGCCTTACATTGAACCACACCCTTGCTCCATCGAGGTCAGGATCATCGACACAGAGTGGGAGGAACTGGGATTGAGCTAGATTTATCATCCTACCTGAAGATGTTGCGGGGGACTGAACCCGTTGACCATCTCCATCCCAAGCAGGGTTGGCTGTACCTACTGAGCCATACTCTTGAATCAGCAGCCAACATCTGGTGCTATCAATGTTCTGGTCCTTCAACAAGCCAGAGGAGTAGGTTCTGGGAGCCCATGTAGACCATTCCACAGAAATTCTCTCTTATAGTAGCCTGATGAGATGCTATTTATTTTTTTTCCATTGTTTATCAGAAAAAAAATGCCGCTTATCTTTCCCATTTTTTGTTTAAACTGGCTTGCCACGCTATCCTTCCAAAGACAGCAACACTTCAAAGAAAAGAGATAGCGATTCCTTGAAAACAACCAACTTCTAAATGCACAGTTTCAAAAGGTGACAGGGTTAATCTGATTTTTCTGTTTGCCACCAAGTATTGTACTTTCTCTCGCAGCTGGAAAGCTCGAAACCGTAGGGGACGTTCATTACTGCGCTTCTCGCAAATTTTCTAGAAATCAATCATTTCTTCATCTGTGTCGCGTCATAATACCTGGCACAGTTGTGATCTCACCCTATCTTGGGACTTCTTGATAAGCTTGCATTCTTATATACAAAAGAGCACAAAAGTGATATTCCAGGCCATATTCCCCCCTTGCACCCCCCTAGTTCTTTTTTCCATATTGTAATTCTGTAAGATATATTGTAATCTAGGACTATAAAGTCTAGCAGAGGCTACTAGTTTAGATTACTTTGAAAAGGCATTAGATACACAGTTCAATCTTAACCCCATGGGCAACCACCGGAGCAGGTAAGCCTGCACAGGGGGTTGGAGGGAGGTGGGGAGGCGGTTGAATGAGGCAGGGGGCCGGAACGGGGAAGTGGTGGGTGGAATGGGTTGGTGACGGGGCAGGAAGGGGGCAGATCAGGCTTGGAAGGGGGTGGGATAAACATGTTGTAAAGATCTCAACTGAAATAAGAATAAGGATGTTATAGAAAGATAATCAGATTTAGTATTACATTCAATTTTTAAATACGGTATGGCAATTTTCCTGATCCAAGCGCCCTCTATATATAAGCTCCTCCATCTTGGACCCTCATTTTTAATCAACACTAAAAGGTCAATTAAAGCACAATTAAAGAAAAACACTTATCCCATAAAGGCTGGTTCTAAACTGATATCAAGAAATGGAATCATTGAGATTGAACATGCATCAGATTAATTGAAAATGTGTAATGGGCAACGATGGCTCTTGTTTTGTTTAATTTGCTTTATATTTCATGGCAGTTGGAAATTGTTTTATCGCATGGAAATGAATGAGGAAAAAAAGGAATTATTCAACAAGAAACGACTGCTTTGGAAAATGGGTTCTTTTAACGACAGGTGGGAAGAAAAACCGCCTCGGAACTCAGGAAAAGACAAATGACTCACAGTGGTGAGAAAAGGAGGATATCTTGAGATGAGCAAATGAGCCCAGTTTAGGCATCGCCTTGCCGAGTCAGCAGCGAGAACAGGAAGCAGCAGCCTATATTAGCTGGTCGACTTTGTAAAAACGACTTCAGAAGATAACAAGGTGTGTGTGTGTGTGTGTGTGTGTGTGTGTGTGTGTGTGTGTGTGTGTGTGCAAAACAGTGTCTCCAGAAATGGGAGTAAGGTGGAGACAGTGGCATCTGCTCATTGCTGCCTGGCTTCTGTTACATAGCACAACAGAGTACGACTTGTCTCATGGGGGATTCATAGGTGCGAAACTCAAACCAGCTTGGAGTCTACCCACCCTTGAAGAACTTTTAGAAAGTCCCTTGTGCGAGTTCCACCACTATCAGAAGCCCAATGGGTCAGAACATCAAAGGACCCTTCTTGGGGGTGCCCCCCAGAATGCCCCCTGCACTGGCAGAGTTGCGTTGGCATCTGTCCTGCATCAGAACTGCGCATGAGTGGCATCCGAAGGGGGGGGGGTGTTAAACTGTTGTCCGTCCTGCGTCCGTCGGCATACGGCAAGTTACACTGGCATAAGTGCACTTACACTGGTGATCTACTGTTACGTCAGTGCAAGAGTTACTCAGGATTGCGCTGCAAGTCAGGGAGAAATGGGGAGGGGGGAGGAAAAGAAAAGGCAAAGCAGGGAGAAGAAGGGAGGAGATGAATCCGTTCCTACGAAGATGAAAAAGTCCCCCCAGGGAAACGTACCGAGTTCCAAAAGATGCTATCTCTCTTGCAAACGTTGAGTTTGATGTTCTCTTACTGCTGAAAGCTACGATGACATTTGAGGGCTGTTACTGTCCTCAGGGGACGACTCAGAGGACCGAGGCTCCCTTTGAATGCATCTAAATCAACCAGTGAGACTCTGGCAGTTGGAATTTCATTTCCCTCCAGGGTTGTCTCTTCTTATTGATGAACTGCCTTTTTTCTCCTCCCTCCCTGCCTTCCTTCATTTTTTTTTTCTCACTGCATCAACTGCGGGGATGGGAAGAGAGCACCAAAGTGAGCTTTGTTGTCGCCCCAGGCGATCATTCTGAGACAGCAGGATTTGGGGCAAGGGCTGTGGGCTCTCCCCATGATTTTGCCAAGGGAAGCAAGCCCCTTTCTCCTGCATGAAAGGCCATAATCACAACAATTGGTGGAGCGTTTGGCTTTTCACCCACAACTGAGGGTCAGCATGGAGCCAGGGCACTTCACATGTATTCTTGGGATATTGTCTTCAGGACAATGGTGAAAGCTAAGCGAGCATTATTACCCCCATGTTGCAGGTGGAAAAACCGAGGCTGAGAATGGCATGCCTAAGGCCATCTAGCCAGTTCATGGAAGAGGAGAGGTTCAAATCAAGGAAGTTCATATTCCCAGCTCAGCCCCTCATCCACCAAGCTTCACCAGCTCTCATGGTAGAACTTTCACCTTCACTGGTATGTAGACCTGAGAAAATTCCCAGTTCCTTGCACCTTCTGGGGTCTGCCATGATAAAATAGTCCAAGTCACATTCTCCCAGCCTAGCCTTCCTTAAATGGGTGGTCAGGCTCAAAATGGGTATCCCTGAAGGAAGCATGGCATATAAATAGGAATAAGAATGATTAAATGCAGAAAGAATGTGAGACATTGTGACCGAGATCAGGAGAAGTTCAGGAGAAGACCTGATCTGTAGCCATCAGGCTCCCTCAGTTCTCAAAGTTTATAGTTGGACACTCTCAATGAGTTCTCAGACACCATCGAAGCTCAGCCAATTCCTCGAGGTCGAGGACATCCCAAAGCCACGGTCAAAGCTATCCATTTGAAAGGAACACCCCCCCCCCCAAAAAAAAAAACCTTTGCTCCCACTCCCAGGATAAATTGTGCGAGATCCTAACCCAGAACATCCAGGTTCGTGATTCTGCATCGACGGAGACACGTGAACAGCTTTTGCCCCATGAGTCGGCGCTGTGAGAAGCAGGCAAAAGCAAATTATGGATGTTCTGAGGATTAGCCCTGAGTGATTAAATCACTGGAATGCAAAGCCACCCAATCCCTTCCACATTCGGGAGGCTTATAAATATTTAGTGATGCTAACTAGGCCTTAATTTAAAGGTTATTTATCTTCTCCGATAAATATTTGCCATGCTTCCTGCATGGGCATTAAATTAAACCAACATGTGGAAAGGAGCACAAGTATATTTCTTGCCTGAGATTTATATTTCTCCAACCAGAAAGAGTTCAGCTTGCTTTCTGTCCCCCCCCCCCCTGACTAAAACTGAAGAAACTGGTCAACAACATCCCTCAAAGGACTGGATCTCGCTCCCCCCCCCCCCGCTATATAGGGTTTGGAATATGCAGCTTGGGCAGCATTTTATGGCTCATCTTTGGACAGGGGTGGCCCAAGGTCTTTTGGGCACTTGAAGTTGGGCAACACATCTTACCTGGCAGTAGGGGTCCAGCATGCGTGAAGAGCCTATCCATGCCTGGTCTCTCTCTGCCCCCCAATGCCTCCAAATTAGGGTTGCCAGCTCAGCCCAAAGCTATTCCTGGAGATGTTTTGTTCCAACCTGATGTAATGGTCAGAATTCCCAGAGCCCCTGTGGAAATCTCCAGGATGGCTTTCAAGAGTCATCAGGAGATGGGTGCTGATTCCTGGAGACCTCACGACAAACCTGGAGGGGAGGCAAGCAGTCTCCTTGAATTTGGGGAGAGGTTGGTACACACCCAATGGCTCCTTCTCCCTGGTGGTCTCAGCTCTCTCACAATCAAGAACCTCAGCTGCTCACCTTCTCTCCTCATCAGCATCCCCCCCTATACTGGCCATATGGCTTCACATCCCATTCATGGACCTCAAGACCCCTTCAACTCCAATGAGAAGTTTGCGCTGCAGACAAAGCAAGCTGGTACTGGCATTGCTTGTCCTCATCTTCTCCCATTTGGGCAGCTGGGCAACCTGAGCTCTCCCCCCTTTGCTTCCTCTGGGCTAGGGGTGTGGAGTGGTTGCACATCCAACCCTAGTGGTCTCTGAAGGTGGGTCTACAGAGCCACTCTTTCTCTTCCTTCCATTTTGGGTTTGACAAGTAGGCGGGGCATGGAGTGGAAGTCGAGAAGAGGAGAGTGGTAGGCTAGAGCGTCACCCCACCATTCTTCTCTCCTTCACTTCCTCTCCCATGCCAGGTGGGAGGGGCAGCCATTGAGCCATTGCCACCACCCCATACCCCCCAATAGTCCTGAAGTGACTGCATCAGTTTGGTTAATGAAGAAGCAGGCTCAGTTTTGACCAAAACCAGTCATCTCTAGGGAGGCACCTGAATTGCCCTCATCTGAGTTTCTCACTAGATTTTGGAGTTCCAAACTACCTGAGCTTGTTTCCACTGTCGCAGCGACGTCACCATAGTTTACAACGACCCCCTTCAGAACAGGAATTTTAGCAGCTGACAATCTTGTCCCATTTGCAGAACATCCTCTGAAACCGAAAAGGAAGTGAAAAGCCGGCATTTTCAGGAGCGAAGGCTCATGGTCCTTCGAGTGAGGCAATGGTGATGATGGATCCAATGTCGTTTCTGTTGTGTAGCTATGCCCTAAGACTTGGCGACTCTTTTCTTCACTCTTGTGGAGGAGAATCTGGGGTCCTGGAAGTTTCTCCCTTGCCAGTAAGACTTGTCCTCTTTGATTGAATTGTAGCTGACACTTTTGTGAGCCTGTCCTTCTCCTTGAATGACAGTTTGAGCTCAGGGCGGGTTGAATATGCAAATGGATGCAAAGCACAGCTAATGCTCCACTGCAGAGACCGGCTTGCTAAGTTGACAGAGAACACTGCCTTGCTGACTAAGTCTTGGAAATTTCCATAAGCCCCTCGCTTTGGTGGCTGGGCTTGGGCTGAGCCAAAAGGACTCACAGTTTGTCACAAACAGTTTCGGCTGTTTCAAAAACCAAAAACCGCACAGCCTCTTATCTCGCAGAAATGTTTGGCATTCCTTGCAAAAGCGTTTCCAGTGGTTTATGTTGGCCTCACTTGCCGCCACCTGGCTTGCCCTCAATGTCGTCATCACTTACCCTGCTCCAATTGGCTAAATGGAATTGCACCGCCTTCCCGCTGATTTCATCAGCCCTCACTGTGAGTATCTGTGTATTTATATATAGCATTATTAGCTCACTCTTTCGCTAAAAACAGGTCTCAAGTGCCAAAACACTCAACTATAATGTAATACAAATTGTGAATAAATGAAATGGTGGAACGAGGAGGGGACAGGGGTGGGGATGGCGTTTAGGGGCGGGAAGGGGGCAGTGATTGGTGGCAGTGCTTCCACCAATATCTTATCCCAGTGGGATAATCCCACATCCTGGCTTCGATCCACATCCACGTCCACTTGGAGTTGCATCAGCAAAAGAGCTGGCACAGGTCTGAGTAGACCTATTGGAGAAGTGGAAGCTTAGTCCAAGGTAAGAGAGTGAATATCCCTTTCCCTTGAGGAGGCCTCTAGGACTGTCCCCCCACAGGATACAGTGCACACTCCCTTGGCACGGTTGCATTGGTGGGGGGATTTAGTTAGGATTAGGCTGCCCGTCCCCTGGTTTCCACTCATTTACCTGGAATAGATATTGAGCTGACTAGTTTGTAATTTCCAGGATCCTGGTCAGCTTAATGCATGTTCTGGGTAAACTGGTGGAGAACATAATTAAAGATACATATATTGTTTAAGCCTGAAGAACAAGCCTTGCTGGAGGAGAATCGGCCTGGTTTCTGCATGGTTCTGCCTCGCTAGGCTAACCAGAGCTCTTCAAGAGACTTAAGAGGCATGTGGATAGAAGAACTGACATTGTGTGCTTGCACTTTCAACAAGCTTTTGACAAAGTCCTTCACCCAAAGCTCTTGAGTCAACTTAGCAGTCCTGGAATAAGGATTTTATGGATTGGCGACTGGTTAAAGAACGGGAAGCAGCAATTAGGAATTCTTGCATTGGGGCAGCTTACTTGGCCAATAGCTGCTCTCTATTGCAGCTGATCCCGATATCTGCTTCTTTATTTTGCTAGCAGGAAGGCCGCCTTGTATTAAAGTCCTGTTTTACAGCAACGGTAAATAAGCTGTTTTATAACCATGCGATGCCAGCCGGATGCATGCCTTCATTGGGGTTTTACGAACCTCTCTTTAACGGCTTGACACGCCTTCAACCGGCCGGGCAAAATTACCTCTCTCACATAACTAGCAATGTCATCTCAGAGTGTCTCTCACAGCCTCTGCTCCACTGTTCAGCTTTTTTTTTCTTTACAGAGGAAAGGCAGTAAGATAAAACTGGAGATAAAAAAAAGGCAGAGTTCTCAATTTTTATGACGGCGCTCGGTTCCCGTTGGGACTCGGGGAGAAAAATTTGCATCTGTTGCTAGGGGATAAACAGTTGTTAGATTAAAAACAGGAACATCACCACTGGAGAGAGTTCATTGTCGATTGTCTCTCTGCTACCGCCAACACCGCCAACAATGCAATTAGACAACCGCTAGGAATAATTGCGATCCGACGAAACGGAAGTGCATTAGCTTTGTGAATCCAGAAATGAAGCTGTGGTCAAATCCTGGCCTCTGCCATCAGGCTCAAAGTCTGGAAACTTTGCAGTGGTCTTCATAGATTTCAAACTTACAGGTTTAAAAGCCATGTAAAAAAAGGTTCGTTGAGTTAAAAATGCACACATAAAAGCGGTTTAAAGTCAACAGTTAAAAACATGAAAATGTTAAAAACAAAAACGACTGTACGATGTTTCGACCACCCCTGTGGACCTCCTCAGGTAAGAGTTGCAGTAAGTTACCAGGATGTTCGCTTTGAGACTTTGCAATGGGATGAAGTGATATCCAAGATAATTCTGAGCACTGGGATGTCTGGCTTGGGGTGTCAGCTTCAGAAGGAGCCCCCCCACGCTTCTGTCCTCCTTGGCCTTAGGACAGGGAGGAAAGGGGGTTGCTTTTTCACCCGTTGGTTGTGCTCTCCCCAGATCAGCTCCCTGAGTTGACACCTGTCCATGAGCCAGCTTCCAGCTGCCACCCCCTGAGCCAGCACCCCTTGATTCCACATATGCACAGAGGAGGTCCTCCAACTTCCACGAGGAGTCAGCCCCACTGCGAGACACTGTCCCCATTGCCTGGGCAACAAGGCGGTGATCTATTGAGGTGGGTGCAACTCCCACTACCAACCCAGCACCCTTTTCTTCTTCACCCTCCATCCCTTCCGTCTTGGGGCCTCTGGACCGAACCCGGAATCTGCAGGGTCCAGGAAGATGAGGGCCCTTATGCTAATCCCTTGACTCACCTGGTGCATGACTGAGCCTGGCAGGGAACACAGCCTTCCTGACCAGATGTCATTCGACAGCTAAAGCTAATATAATCGAAAGAGGCTGGAAGCCGTTGGACAGCTCCCTCGCAACAGCGTTCCCAATCAATGCCAATCTCCTCAACTGTCCATTCTTGATTGCTTGATCCTGTGCATGGACAAGAACCAGACAAACACACATTCCCCTTTGGCATGGCCGGCTATCTTATGATACACTCCAAAAACCTTTCCACCTTTCCCTCCCCTGATCAACCCGAACCTGCTTTTCCAAGCCTCAGAAGCTCAGAAAGTTGACTTTGGGGTGTCTTTTTGCAGGCACACAAGGCAGGTGGCCATGCACAAAGTCATGCTGCCCGGATGTGAAATCACACTAGTGATTCCAGAGCTGAAATCACACAAGCTGCCTGAGCCACTCAGTGTCTCTGGTCTTAGACCTTACACTAGGTGCCCACTCCAGAACCCATGTGTCATGGAGAATGCGTGCATGGTTGATACAGTATACATGTCCTGGAACATTCATGGTAACAGGAGGGTGGGAGGAGGTGCCACTGCTCATCACCCATCATCCACTGCCGGTAATTTAGGGAGATGTGGAGACAGCCTCTTCCATAGGAGCCTCATATACAGGAATTTTCTCAGGAGCTTCAGCAACTTGGCACGGATCCTACAGGTGGCAGAAGTTTTAGAGACTGTTACGACATCAGTGACCAGGCCCTAGTCGTTCTCTGTCCCTTTTCCAATTTGGATCTCGGCTTGGTAGCCATGGCTGGAGGGTAATGACCCCCAGCTGTTCCGGGAAGAGCCAGAAAGGAAATCAGGTTGTTTCTGCCCAAACCTTTGTATCTTGCCTTTTTCTCAGCCGAGAAGCTAACACAATTCGTCCGTGAGGTCGGATGTCTGCGTCTCAGGAGATTTCCCTTCTCAGCTTGCCTTGCAGCCAGCAAGCTTGTTGGATACGCTGAGCGAGGCTGGTATTTGCTCAGCGCCGTTGAGAGGCAGCCCTGATGCTGAAACATTTTCAGTGATGTGCTTGCCTCACAGCAAAAAAGAAAAAAGAAAAAAGAGAGACTCACAGATGCTCCAAATGGAATTACTTGTCAGTTGTGCAGACACCAAGGCTTAGTTAAAGCCAGAGCTGAGTCCTGCAACCCTCTTGACTGCCACTCTTTGACGGCTAAGCGGATAGCTTGGGGGCATTTGCCCTTAAGGGGTGGCCTGTCGACCCCTTTAAAAAACGTAATTGGCATGTCTTCATTTACACACACACACACACACACACACACACACACACACACACACACACACACACACACACACACACACACACACCAGCTAGTGTAATGTATAATATAAAGGCTGAGCTTCCAATCAGCACTCCTGTGGTCTGAAACTCACCTCTCCCTTGACTTCTCACTCAGTGGCCGTAGGCAAGCCATCCCTCTTGGCCTCTGTCTTCCCCATCTGCAAAATGGGAATATTACTTATTATTGACAAAGATCTAGGTAAAACGGGCATCATAGCCATGTATTTTCCTTCATCCTTCAATCATTTAGATTGTTCCCTAGACGATGTTTCCGGGATTTGGAAACGAAATGTTGGAGTGTTAACAATATCAGACTTCGGATTTTAATGGATTTTTTTTGCCTGCCTTGTTGAAACAGAATACAAGCAGTCTTTTTAATTTGTTTTATTCAAGTCTTTATTTTTTGAAAATACATGGCTATGATGCCCGTTTTACCTAGATCTTTGTCAATAATTGCTGGCCATGACAGCTTCCGTGCAAGAATATTACTTATTATTTCGCCTATGGGGTTATTAGGATTACGGCAAGATAATACCCATGCAGTGTTTTGCTCACTGTTTTTTTTTTCCTCTTAGTGATGCTTCGTTGTACGATTACATTGGTATTGCTTGATCTTCTATATCGATACTTTTATTGGGCTTCAAGTTTAAATATTGCTCCTGACACTTTCAGAACAGAAAAGCTCATTGATCTGGCTTTCAATTAAATTGTATCGACACTCTGGGTCTTAAGCACACTTTTCAGTGGGAAAAGAGCCATATAAATGAAAAGCTAATCTAATCAATGGCCTGGGATACAAGTAGGCAATTTGTTGACTTTCAGACCCCCTTAGAGTGTGCCTGTCGCACACTGGAGGTGAACACAAGAGTGCAGTACCATGATTAAGCCTGCGGGGAGGCTTGACTGCATCCTCAGTGTATTCAGTAAAGGCATCCCTTTTTAGGTCCGTGAGTGAGCTCTGAAAAATGAGCGCATGCAAGAGTTCAGCCTGGTTCAGTGACATAGGGCAGTGGTTCCCAAACTTTTTTGACTCGTGGCTCCCTTGACCTCCCTCGCCGTTAGCCGTGACTCCCCATTACAGTGCATGGAAGAAACAGGCACTCTTTACATCGCTCAGAGGCACCCTTTCTTATATGTATGTGTATATTCCCAAAACGAGCCCTAAAGTGGATTTTCCATGCTTATGCTGAGCAGCAGCTAAGCCAGGAGTGCGCAGGGTGGGGTTGGGATGCTGCCCTCCCTCCATTGGCAGGCCTGGGTAGAGGGCACTGATGTCGTCTGTGTTAGTCCTATTCATGGCAAGAGAAACATCAAAGCATGGGAGGGAAGTCCCAGTTGCACAAGAGAGAGAGAGAGAGAGAGAGAGAGAGAGAGAGAGAGAGAGAGAGAGAGAGAGAGAGAGAGAGAGAGAGAGAGAGAGAGAAGCTAGCTCCTTTTGGTAGCATCTTTGCATGATGAAAAACAGATTCTTATACTGCCTGGCAGTTTCCAGGGGGGGGGGGTTGTCCTAGCAAATAGAGTGGGGAACTAACTTAGAGGTGGGTCAGAAAGGAAGAAGGAGAGAAATCCTAATAATTAATCAACCAAACTAAACATAGAAATCAAAGATTGTATGTAAAGCAGAACCTGCTCTGCACCATTTTCAATTGCAGTTCTGGCATTTGTTTTGTGTTTGCTTTATTAAAAACATTCAACAGAAAGAAAATACTTTACTTGCAAACCTGCAATGTCTCAGGATTTGGAGAGAAACGAGATGCTGTCTTTGCAGCTCCAGCTCCAAAGTACCGGTACTCAGCTTATCAATAGAGTTGTTAATCGTTCTTTAACATAAGATAAGCAAGGAGGGCTTTGCTCACGCTGTGGTTAAAAACAAGACGTGGAAACTGCCTACAAACCTGAAGTGTTTTGAAATTAACTTTGAGTGACCCGATGTGAAGAGGAAGCTTTTCCCGATCTTTCTTTTTGCTCTCTCTCTCTCTCTCTCTCTCTCTCTCTCTCTCTCTCTCTCTCTCTCTAAGCAAGAATATGTGTTAATTAAAAGATTAACGCGACGCCCCTGGCTGCTTTTGATGACGCACTTGGGAGTCGCGCCTCACACTTAGAGAACCTCTGACATAGGGGAATGCTTGCAGTGGAAAGCACCTTGTGGCTAGTGCTGGTGACATCACCAACACCTTTCCTGAATCCCGGTGTAGTTTTGTGACTTTTTAAGAAACGTGTTTGCAACATATTTCATCAGGTGAAAGACCTACAAGAATGTGCAAAAACTTCCTCAGAAGTTTTTTTTATAGACACCTATTTGGCTTCCCTAAAAATTGTAGGATGTTTCTCCTTGGGAGAAACCCAAAACTTGACTTGTTATGTCACTTTCATATCCTTTTGCTCAGACAAGGGCAATGGAACACAAAGACACTACTTATTCCACAAGACATTCCCGTTTAACAGAAATGCTTTGAAACCCTTGATCAAAGTTTTAATTGTTTTTTTTAAAATCACACCAACTCATCAATGCAGTCTTGCAGTCCCCATTAAAAAATATATATTGCGCCACCCAGGAAGCCGAAGCAGCGAGGACTTTCTCTGGGTGGGGTGAGCATGAGATCATGTGGACTTCCATGAGGCAATTGCTTAGCCCAGGGGTTCTCAACCTTTGGAAGCTCGGGTACCCCCTATCACGTTCCAATTCTCTGGCGTACCCCTGCTAATTAGCACAATTAATTAGCTAATTTACATAATTAATTAGCTAATTTTTAAATTCAGCTCTTCCCGCCCCACCAATGCAGTTTCCAAAGTAAAAAACATAAATCCCAGGCACAGATCTCCTCAAATTCAGCTCTTCCCGCCCCACCCCACCAATGCAGGGTGGGCAGGGCTTTGCGTACCCCCAGCAAGTGGTCCACGTACCCCTAGGGGTACGCGTACCACAGGTTGAGAACCCCTGGCTTAGCCACTATGGAGGGACAAAAGGCTGGACTAGATGGAGCATGGTCCAATTCATAATGGTCCTTCTTGTGTTTTTAAGGCAAATTCCTTTTAGATAAAATCATGGAGGAAAGCTAGCTCAGGGTAGCTTACCATGTGAAGAGCCCATTCACCTTGGGGTATCCAATGCTGGGAGAAGACAATAGAATTGCTGTTGGTTTCATGAGTGCTTGTGGACTTCTTCTTGGAGACATCTAATTGCCCATGGTGGGGTAACAATAACAGCCCAATCCTATCCAGAACCCCCTTGCCAATGCAGCCATGTCACTGCATCCTGTGTGTGGGGGAGCAGTCCTGGAGGTCTCCTCCAGGTAAGGAGACCTGTTCCCTTGCCCAGGTGTAAGCTTCTGCTGCTGGTGCAAGTCCAAATAGACCCAAGTAGGTGGATTGAGGCTGAGAAGGGGGATAGGATATCGGTGGTTCTGCTGCCACTGATACCGCCCCCTTCCCAGCCTTGACGCCCCCTCCCTGCCCTGGTCTCTGTCCCATTCCTCCCCTCCCTGTTCTGCTTACCTCCACCCAACCCCCACACTGACTTACTGATGCCAGGGCTCCTCTGGAGGCCTCTGTCACTGTGCAGAACGGCAAGTCACATTTTGTGACCACCATAAAGCACACTGCGCCGCCAGAACATGTTCCAGGAGCGCAGCGGGCCCCTAGGATTGAACTGTCGGATGCTTAATTAAATGGATCCACCTCAGTCACTTCTTATCTTTTTCAATCGGTCCAGGGCTTGGGATGGGGCAACCCAGTGTGTTCAGTGCAAGGTGAGAGGGTGATGGCTCTGGGCCCCACGCTCCTCGGTACATTTGAGGCAGCTGTCTTCCCAGCCTCGTCTCGTCTCTCGCATCACCCGTCATCTGGAAGTCAATGCTGCCCCTGCTGAGTTTAATGGATCTAATCTCCTCCTGATTATTCCCAGGGCTTGAGCCAAATAAGCTTTTCAAAATTAAAGCTCCCTCCCCCCTTCTCCCTGTAGCTCCAAGTTGGGTTGCTATGGCAATCCAGTGATTGCTACAACCCCATCCCACCTAAATGTGTTTTCCTTCATGCACCCAACTTCTTGTATTCCTGCTCATCTCGGAGCGTGTCAGGGACCAGGGAAATGACAGGGACTGGAGCCTCAATGTTAACTTAGCGAGGGAGCTGCATTGATGAGACATTGGGAAAAAAGTGTTCCTCGTAGGTAACAGGCTTCGATACTCCAAAGAGACAGGGAATGGCCAACATCGTAATTGCTCAGCGAATTTCCCCCAGTTCCCTGTTATTTTCCTCATCCCTCCCTGGGAGAGAGATAGTGGGAAGCTGGCAGGACACATTGGAGTGGCAAAAGTGGATCTACCCAAATGTCAACCCCAAACATGGTTCCGATTCTCCCCGGAGGCTTTTGCCCAACAGTTACCCCATATTTGAGACCTCTCTTTGACATTCCACGATGTTCGATTTTGCCGCCCAACATCTGGACAGTATTTGGCAATTGACAAGCAATGGTGTTTCGCCACTGGTGGTGTTTGACGGGAGACATGCAATGGTATGTTGGATCTGACGACTGAGCAATTGCGAGCTTTCTTTTCCAATACCTGACAAAGCAATTGAGTGACCTGAGTCAATCTCAAGGTTTCATATTTTGAATCTGGAGGCAGCGGTTCATCCTCAAGATGCAGATTTGAATGCCAAGCTGGATTCAAAATTGGAAGTGCAGTGAAATTGGAAGATTCACCACAGTTTGTTTAATCTCTCAAGGACTTGGAGCACTGATGTTAGGATGAAGAATCAAGATGCAGCAAAACGTATAAGAAGGAATTCCGGCTTCCATAGGCTAATAAAAAAGGGGAACCAACGAGTTGTGGTTCCCCGTGTTGCAGAGGCGAAACTAGACTGGAGCGGAGGCAAGTAGTTCTGCAAGACTCTGTTACAGTGGAGTCAGCGGCCCCTCCCCCTTGCTGTTGGAGCCATTCCAGCAGCGACAGGGGGGTGTCCTGCGTGTTGCCTTTGCCGCCAGAATGGCTCCAACAGCAAGGGGGAGGGGCCCCTGACTCCGGTGTAACGGAGTCTTGCAGAACTACTTGTCTCCGCTCCAGTCTAGTTTCGCCTCTGCCATGTAGGATTCGAAGCCCTGGTGTGATGTCCGGGGTCATTGCCCTCCCACCCTGCATCAGTGAGTTGCCAACCCCCCACATTGCAAGCACACTGCCGGCATGCTCATAGCTACCCTTGCTGCTCCTTCCCTTCCTTGCTCCCTGGGAAGCAACAGAAGATGAGTAGCCTGGTGGCCGAGGTTCTTTCCTCCACCCACTTCCTCTTCTGACTCCAGGATCTGCTTTTTTTTTTTTTTTAAAGAGGGGCACAGAATTGAGGAGGAGGAGGAGAAGCAGCAGTGGTTGGTGTGAGGCTGGGCGGCCAAGGCCAGAAAAAGAGACAGGGGGTGGAAACTGGAGGCAAGGGGCACCCATCACCTCCTGTCACTGAGCCATCTCACCAAGCCTCATCAGCAGGCCGGACTGAGGTTCTGTGACTATCCTCCTGCATAGCAGAACTGTGGCACACAAGAGTTGTATCTAATTCCTGGACTTCCTTCAATTTTCGCCACCGTGTGTCTCACTCCTCTCGAACTCTGTTTGAACTAAGAACAGTCTTGAAACCAATTCTGTCCTTGTCGTATGAACAGCTTCTTGCGTTCGTTGGCATCTCCCCCAACCTCTTTGAGCTGTTGGAGTCATACTGAGGGACAGTAAATGGATTTGAAAACCTTTCCCCTAGAAAAAAAAAACCCAGTGTGCTTTTATGGTCAGCACATGGAGAGAAGAAAATCTGGGGCCTTGCAAACGCATGATGGATACTTTGCAATTCTGAAATGATTTTTGCAAGGTTCTGTCTTGAATGGATCACATCAGGGTGGAATTTCTGGATGCAGCAGGGATAGAAACATCGGATCTTAAATGTGAGATGAGAAAAAAAGGGAGTGTGTGGGGATGAGGAGAGCACGGAGGGAGATGTTTTGGAAGTGGTGCTTAGCTCCTTCGTGAACGGTCTCATTTGTAGGCAATTTGCTCACTCCAGCAGAATTTTAATTAGTGTTTTATTTCTTGAGCTGCTACTCTGGATATTGTACCTCTAATCCAAATAATCATGTCTCGGTGATAAGGATTTCTACTGGGAGCCTGGTTGAAGGGGGGGGGAGAGACACACAGTGGGGAGAGGGTTTCCAGGCAAATAACATTTGTGCCGTCATCCTGAAATTACATCTTGGTGGGACTCGGCGCAGGGCAAAACAAATTGTCTCCGACTCCAGGAAGTCATCCTTGCTTAAATTAACACCTCGTCCTTAATATGGAAGCACTTTTTCTGATGAGAAGGAGGTGAGAGATCTTTTATGGCTGTGACAATTAGATCACTGCGTCGAAGCGTCGTGGGGCTTCAGCCAAAGTTCAAAATTGGCCATTTTGCAAGACCAGCACTGCGGAAGGTCCAGGCCAAAGAGGAGCCAGGGGACAGAGATGAAGCATCAGGCACTGAGCATGGAGGAATAACACGAGTGCGGAATTGTGACTTCCACCACCACTGTTTTATGGCTTGAGGTTCCCTTCTTATTGTGGACTAGAGCAGGGGTTCTCAACCCTTTCCTGGCCGAGTACCACCTCTGGTGTCACTCTCCTGCTGAGTACCACCGGAAGTGACTGGCGATGACGTCATCGCCAGTTACTTCCGGGTTTTCAGGTTCTTGGCGGCCAGAAAACACAGGTAGGAGGATCTGGGCGGGTGGGAGGGGTGGGAGGGCCCTAACCCTAACCCTTCTCAGTGTTCCCGAGAGGCTCGGCCAAAGGCAGGAGCCTCTCGGAAGCAAAAAATGAGCCACTGAAAGCGCAGCATTGGAAACGCACTGCCAAAAGTGCTGCATCGGAGCAGGGGTCCAGTTGGCCGAAGTACCACTGGTGGTACTAGTACCACTGGTTGAGAACTCCTGGACTAGAGAGCTGTCCAGCCAAAAAGCCACCCAGCAGTCAGAGCTGACCAGCGGGGAGGGGTTACACCAGCAGCAGCTCAGCCCTGTTACCCCACCCCTTCCTGGAGCATCAGCAGGGAGATGGTATGTGGTGTGTCCACAGTGGCCCCTTGCTCTGGCAAATCTGGGGAATAAGGGGTTAAAACCTAGGCTTCAGCAGTAGGCATGCTACACAGCTGTGGCCACTAGAGGCAACCAGGTCTTCAGGGATAAAAGCAGCACCTGGAGGAAGGAAGGAAAGAAGGGTGGGGGTAATAGAAGAAGGAAGGGTTAGAGGAAAGGCTGGCAGCCTGGCTAGTAGGCTTGCGGACTTGGATTCTGACTCGGCTTTTGGACTGGCTTGCAGACTCTGACTGACACCCTTGTGAGTAGAAAAGGGGAACTAATCAGCAAAAAGGTAGGCCTTTACTTCTTAAAGGGGCGAATTGGGAAGTTGGTGGCACAGTTGTCTTTGTTGCCCCCCCCTGAGGGGGGGTGACAGAGTGTGGGGTATGCACTTCAGCTGACCAACTGAAGTGCATCCCCTGTGCTCCAGCTGACAAGTGGAAAGGTGCTCAGGAGCTGAGTGCCTTTGTGCTTGTCAGCAAGGGTGGGCAGGGCACATGGGTGGGGCATGCTGCGAAGAGTTTGTCAACTGAAGATCATGTCCATGCTCCACTGATGATCGGCAAGGCGCTCAGGAGCTTGAGTGCCTTTCTGGTCAGCTGGAGCGCAGGCAGGACATGCACTTCAGTGGACAAACACCATGCCTAAGTGGGCTCTTTCCCTTTGCTTCCATTCTGGCCTCTACCCCTCCCTGTCTCTCTGAGATCACACACTGCCAGCCAAAAAATGCTACCTCTGTTCCTTTCAAAAACTGCAGGGGGGACTTGAGTCGCTTGACACATTCAGGGCTCAGCCCTTCCCCTCATGGAGGTCTACATGAGGGTCTGGAGTCACTAAAGGAAGCCCCTGACTCAAAGATGCGTCCTGGATGATCAGTTAGTAATTTACTCAAGAAAAGGCAATTAATTGTCCAATCCTCAAATTTGCTACTGCAGCATCTTTCTGTGGCAGTGTGTGTGCGCATGGGGCTGGGGTGGAGAGGGAAGGGGAGCACGACAAGCCAAAATGTTTCACTTAAACAAGCAGCATGCATGAGTAGCTCAACAAAGCTATAGCAATTATTCCACTCTTTTTAATTCCATGTGTTTGTGTGAGACATTTTAAGGAAGACTTGCCGGAAATTTTTATTACCAGCATGTTTGGTTGGCACTAAGGGAGCTCAGTGTAGAGATGGTTCTCTAGCAATGGCGCTTGTCAGCCTGCATGGGAAGGTGCCATAGCTCAGTGCTGAGCACCTGCTTTGCATTCCAAAGGTTCTTGTTTCAGTCCCTGGCTGGCAGCTCCAGGTTGGGGGGAGGCCCCTGTCTGACAATTGCTGCCAGTCAGAGTAGGCAGTGCTTAGCTAGATCGAGCAGCAGTTGCTGCTGATGCTGCCAGTGCCTATTTGCCACCACGGTGGCTGCTGCCAAAATAGTCCTAACTTGTGTCTTCCCCCCCCCCCCGGCCTCGGTCACCCCTCGCCAGGTCCACTTGAAATTGCACCATTCAAAGAGCTGGTGCAGATCCAAGCACTGGCGTCACCAGGGCGTGTGCCGCCCTAATGATCCCAAATTCACTGCCAGCCAGAGAGGATGTCGTCCAAGCCAGCAGTAGCGGGGCCCGGGGGTAAGACTTCCGCCGTGGAAATCTTAGCCCCGGGCCCCGCTGCTGCCAGCTCCAAAGACATCCTCCCCGGCCAGCGGTCCGGGGCCTTCTGATGAGGCCCAATGCGGCGACACGGTATTTATTAGGTTTTTCACACCTGCATAGAACGTTTCTGAGGGCAAGGGCTGCCCTTTTGCCCTCAGAAATGTTCCGCGCAGGTGCGAAAACCTAATAAATACCATGTTGCCGCATTGGGCCTCGTCAGAAGGCCGCGGACAGTCACCCGGGGCGGACGCTCTAAGGCCTTCTCCCGGCCTCGGAGCCTCCGGAAGGGTGACGCGCAGCGCTGGTGCGCGCACCACCCTTTGCGCGCGTCACCCCCTGGCAGTCTGCCCCCCGCCACGCTCCAGTGACGTGCGTGGATCCAAGTAGACCTATTGGGGATTCAGAGGTTTACCTCGAGGAGGCCTCTGGGATTGCCCCTCCACAGGGTGCAGCTGCATTGGGGTGGGGTGGGGATTTAGTTAGGATTGGGCGATTTTAAAGATTAATGTGCAAATGAAACCGGTAGTGTTTTTGGTGGGTCTGAGAGATGATCATGTAGGGGGAAAGTGCGTCAAGAATTTTATATGCACAATATTGGAAGGCATACTCCTTCGCTAGAAGACTGGTGGATAAAAAGTTTTGGCTTATGCAGAAATGGAACAAACTCATGATTTTAATTAAGGAAAAATCAGTCCACCTTTTTGTGAATAATTGGAAGCCACTTATTGATTTTTTTAAAGAGAAGAATGATGTGGTGATATGTAAATTTGAAGAATAGAACGTTGGAGATACTTTGGCTTAGTTGGATATTACAAGTAGAAAATAGAGAATAGTATGCTAGTAGGATATACTGCTTCACACTGGCTGTAACCTCTCAAAATATGTATTTTAGTTAAGCTGTGAAGGTTTCATGACCCGTGGTAATGTTGCTTCAACATCTTGCAACCTACACGTTTGCTTCTCACCAGATGATGATCGTGGATACGAATGAAATGCTGTGTTAAAGTGTTTTTTAAACTGTTTTAACTTGTTTCTATTGTGTATGAAACTTAGTTTTAGCTTGTGTTTTAAACAGTTTGATATGTTTTTGCATGGCTTTTAATCTTGTTGTTTTGCAATCTGTATGTATTTTAATATTGTATTAATAAAATAAAGTGTCTGTCTCTCTCCATCAACAGTTAAAACATTACATACAAAAGTGCTGATGTGCCATAACAGTAGCCAACCTTCCTTACCAATGGGGCAGTCACACTTCTAGGTGGGGCTTCAAGTACACTAATGGGAAACCCATCAACTTACTCACAACTCACATAGCTTACATAACAAGCTCTGTAGCAAGTGGTGCAATTCTAGGGTGTCTGCTACTCTGTCCTAAATCAAGCCTGGGTGATAGGGCTGTAGCCAACCTTACTTATTAGGTGGGGTAGCTAGCCACAGTTCTAGATGGGGCTTCAAATATATGAATGGGAAACCAGTGACTTCTACAGAACCCACATCAATTTACGCAAGGGGATATGTAAACGTTGATGGGACAAATGATGCACTTCTCGGCTGCTTGATGCCCTTGACCTGAATCAAGGCCATCTGAAGGCAAAACATTTATACTTGCCTCCCTGTAAGCCCTGGGGCTTCCTACTACGGGTCTCCTCGGACATATGCCACCGCTTTTGGTGGCATATGCCACCGCTTTTGGTGGCATATGGTATGTCTGCATAGCGAAAAGGGGTGGGGAGCTCCACAATGGAGGGAATAGGATCTGGCGCACCACATTGCTGCTGCCTCCCCGCCTTCTGCTGCCTCCCCGCCCTTTCCTCCCCCTCCCTACCCAGTTTCGCCCCAGTCTGCCCACTCCTCACCCACCCTGCCCCTACCACTGCCTTAACTGGTCTGGTGGGCATGGCGGGGTCTGGCAGCCATTTTACGACAGTGAAAGTGTCTTCTGCTGTCATAATAGGCTCCGGGTGGCAGCCTAATCCCGCACAGGGCTGGGCTGCCCCTCTATAGCACAAACACACCCACTGAGGCAGGGAGAAGGCTACAGGTTTCTGTGCCTTTAACACCTTGGCCCACTGAAATGAAGCAGCTGACCCTTTTCTCCATGACTTGATCTTCGGGGAAAAGCATCACCAAAAGCATCACCCAGATTTTACAGCTGAAAATAGGAGGTGAGAACATGAGTTCCATTCCCTCAGTTTTGCCGGGGGAAATCTCAACAGTCAAGTGTCTAGACCTCAGTGAGTAGGATTTGCCTTCCTCCTCATCCCCATGCCCTCAATATCCAGCCAATGATTGGTGTTCATAGGGCTGCCAGCGTGTCAGATGCTCTCTAGACCACCACTCTCCTCTCCTCCACACTTCCTGTCAGATGCTCTCTAGGCCTCCACTCTTCTCTCCTCCACACTTCCTCTTCTGATCTGATTCCCCTCTTCCTTTTCAGAGCTAGGGAGTGGGAGCAGCAGGGGACGGTGAAGGACTGAATAAGTTGGGGGATGACTGCACTTTTTGACACACTGCCTCTGGTTCCAGGAGGTCTTGGCCCAACCCTGTGTGTAATTTTGTCTTGTTTCCGAGGAACTGAATCAGGAGATTTTGTTTCCCTAAGCAATAGCCGTTGCTTCTCATGAAAGCTAAGATAAGCAGACATCATCTCAAGCAATTCCCCACCAGCCCTGTTTGGATTCTTTCCCAGGAGCAATCCATGTTATTGATAGTGTTTCTCTTGTTTTATTCACTGTGATCTGTTCCTTGGTTTTGTCTGTGCTGACGGCTTATTTGTTTTTAAAACCAATCTTTGGATTAACGTGGCTTTTGTTCTCTCCTAATGTAGTTAAGTTTGTAGAGGGCTAAATCTGTGAATTTGTAAACTCAAGGCCATTCCACACATCACGTGGCAGAAAACCTGGGTTGGCCACAAATGTAGGCTTGTATCTGTGGCCGATATAATGTAGTGCACATGTTTTCAGTATGGGGTTGTCTATTTCATTTTTAAACACACACTTGGGGGCGGGGGGACTTAGATGAAAATCTAAGGAAACATTATGTATGGTTGCAAGAAATGTAATACATAATGTTCGTTTAGCAAACTGGGGAACATTACAAGGACACTACATAGAAAGACTACAACATTTGAGACTTTTTAGTAAAAAAAAAAAGATAAGGAGGGGGGCATGATTAAGATTTTTAAAATTATGGAGACAAGGCAGGAAGAGAGAGACCAGAACCAGGGATCATCCAATGAAACTGATTGACGGGAGTTTCAGGATGGATAAAAGGAGGGTGCAGAGTACACCTGTGGAATTCATTGCCACAAGATGTGGAGATGACCAATGAGCCTGGATGGCCTTAAGAGGGGATTGGAACAATTCATAGAGGATAGGTTAATCAATGGCTACCAGTTACGCTGACTTTATGGAGCTGGGACTCACCCCAAACTACAACTTGCTACCTTAGACCCAGGGGAGCAAAAGGGCTCTTCTCCCTGCCAGCCAAGTGGTGACCAATGAATGTACGCTGCTACTGCATTGTTCCAGAGAATGTCATGGCGACAAAGTGAGTGGCGCTCAATTTTGAAAGGTGGAAGGAGGAGACAAAGAGGAAGCGAGGTGACGAGCAGAGGGAACGAGGTGGCACAGAGGACGTGTCCCAAACAATGCTCAGGGAGAGAAGGGAGACAATTCCTCAGGGAGAGAAGAGCTCCCTGTTCCCCAAGGAAGGTGGTTGAGATGTGGGGTGGTGGACCTTAGACCTATCACTGAATATGGCCCTCCGTGACTGGCATCATTCTTGAAGTAAGGTGGGAAGGTTGTGGGAGACGAGGGGGCTTAGTAGGACAGCTTCCGAGGAAGAAGACTACCAAAGGCATCTACCAACAACTTCTCAGCTTGCCTTGATCTTAGCAGTCCAATCTCTGAATTAACAGTCGCTTCCCCCTTTGGCTCAATAGTCAATAGCTCTGAAACGTTTACACACAGTTACGCTTGCCTTACACCCCATCATTTAACAGGAATCTGGCCTACTCAACAAACAGGGGTTTTTTTTTTAAACCAAGGGCAAGTATTGCAATTACAGAAAACAGTTGGCTTTTGCGACGAATTAAGTAGCTTGATCAATGCTTCGTGTCCCGGGCAAGTCAGATGGATTGTCAGATTCTGACAGGGGATATTATCTCAGGGCACGCGGGCAAATTAGCAAATAGCTCCAAGATCTAAGAAATGATAGTAATTAAAGGAACAAAATTGTTATTAATGTTCTAATTTACTTGGAAGCCAGACTTCATGTAATTACAGTTGAGGATCAAGATAAGGTTAATGCATTTACCTTCCCCGGTATTTATAGAAAGTTTAAAACGGATTCTCCCTTGTCAAATTCTGAGAACGATAATTGCTTGCGTGAGCTTTGGTCTGCGGCTTCCGTGTGGTCTCCAGGGCAAAACAGAAATGAACAGGAAAAACAACAGGAACATAGGTCTTCAGATAAACTGAACAACAACCTATTCTGAGACAGACCGAAATTCATCTATTCTAGAGAGGAGTTGATTTTCTCCAGTCTGTTCCTTGCTTGTCACTTGTGCATTCCGCTCTTTGTGCATTCCACTGCATTCCGCTCTTCCTGAAATTCTGGTGTAACAGAACTCGTAAATCGCCCTTCCTCAATCCATTCAATTGTTTCCTCTCTGCTCCTGATGCAGCACAATCTCCTTGTCTTTCCTTCCAAGCCTTCTGTGGTCTGACTCCTTCTTACCTTTCTGCTCTCGTATTCCGCTACACTCAGCCCTGTGACCTCCATTCCTCAATGCGCACATATGCTCCGGTAAAATGCTTCACAGAAGGAATCTTGATGTAATTGTGCACATGCTCTGAAGGCCTCCTCCTTGTTCAAATGATTTTATGCTTCCTCCCTCCCTGCCCCCTATGCCCAGAACTCCCTCCTAGAATGTCTCCATAAGGTTGACTTCCTTCAACCCCCTCCTTAACATTTGTGTCTTTGTCTAAATTGTGATGCCGTCAGGGAAGGGCCCTGCCCTCTTGCCTGTTGCAAAGAACTACGTACATTGATGGTCCATGATTACTGGTCTTAGGAATATTCCTACAATGAATTCCAGAACTGGAGTTCGTGAGATTTGCCACAACATTCAGTTCCTCCAGTTCATCACATCTCCTCTACCCCTGCCAAGGGTGTCACTGATGCACACATATGCATTGATAAAACACTACAAAAAAGTGATGTGATTGCAAATATGGTTGCGTCAAGATTTTTGTGAGGTGTGGTACTGATATGCACAGGTACTCAGGAGGGGGGTGGGATCGGTGGCACTGGTGTCGCCGATATCCTATCCCTCTTCCTGGAACCAAACCCATGGTACGGATCCATGCAGACCTGCGCCAGATACTTTGCCAGCTATACATGGCTGGCAGAAGAGTTAGGATGGATGGAAGAAGGGACTTCTTCACACAGCACATAATAAATATATGCGGAACTCATTGCCACAAGATGCGGCACTGACTACTAGCTTGGATGGCTTGAAAAGGATATTGGACCAATTCATGGAGGATCAGAGGTCTATCCATGGCTTCTGGTCATGATGGCTGGGTGCTATGTCCAGATTCAGTGGCACTGGGGGAGCCATGGAAGAAGAGGGGTATTGCCTTCATCTCCTTCTTCCAGACTTCCCAGAAGCATCTGTCTAGGCACTGTGGGAAATAGGATGCTGGACTGGGTGGGCCATGGGCCTGATCCACCAGGACCCTTCTGATGTACAGTACTTATGAACATTTCACCTGCTGGAGCCTCCCAGTCTCATTTGGAAAAGAGTTTGCAAACAGGCCAAGTTACAAAAAGTTCCTTCGTCGCAGCCAAAGAGGCCTCATCCATGCAGCGAGTTCAGTGCTCACAGATGTGCCTTGCTGCACGCCCATCTCCCGAGCCCTTCGGACCACATCACTTACATAAGGACTCCTATAAGCTCATCGCCATTAATTTTCCATGTGAAATAGATTCATAATGAAATCTCCAGAGAAGCACAGCACGGCCAGGGCCTTGGCTCTTCGGAAACAAGCCTTCTCCTCCGGGGAACGTCAGCCAACCAGCCAGCCGGAGAGTGCCGCTAAGTGCTTTTGTGTTCCCTGGGGCACCGATTAAATGGTGGCCCGGGGAATGGGCTTCGCTGCGTTCCTGAAATCTCTCCCAGGTTTATGCATCAATAAATTATTGAAGCAAATTACTTTGACTGCTGGAAACTGTCAGTTAAGTGTAAGGATATTTGGCTTGCAAGGCTGTCGAAAAGACACTGGGAAACAGGCTTTCAGAAAGTCAGATTAAAACAAACTCTGTCCAAGGGAGGAATGAAAAGACGGATGTCAAGTTGCTAAATCTCCGCAGATTACCCAGAAGCCCTTAGTGGCTGGGGCCGCAGGAGACTGGTCTCCTCTGAGCTATTAATCCGGCGGGTGTAGACAGGTGTATTTTCCCTGTATCATTTGGAAAACAAAAGGTGTTTCTCTCTCTCTCTTTCTGGGACTGACTGAATGTCAGTCTTTGCCTTGTCCTGCCAACCAGAAGTCACATCACCATCAGCCCATCCATGAGGCCACCTGATGTGGGTAGCATCAGGGGCAGATTGCGAGGAGGTGTCCAAGGGGGTGGCGGATTCAGGGTGCCTTTCACCCTGAGTCCACCACCGCTTCTTCCCTCCAACCAGCTGCCAACAACAGCTGCAACGATCCGCTTCCTGCTCACTCTTTGTGCTGGGGAACCCAGATGTGCAGGACTTCCAGTTTCATTGGGAAGTCGTGCACTTCTGGGTTTCCCGGCAGCACATGAAGAGCGTGGTCATGGTTTTTGTTTTGTAGTGCAGAGATGGCCTGCGCGAGACATCATCAGACGGCCTTCCAGGTCTCGCTGCCCCTGAGTGACATCCTTCGAGGAGTATGTAGACCCGCCGGCTCCGAAAATAAGTAAATTTAATTAACACTTAATTAAGACTTAATTAACATTTGATAAGGGGCAGGTCTTCGTGTACCCCCAGCAGGTGGTCCGCGTACCCCTCGGGCCGTGTTTCCAAATTGGGAGGCGTGGCTCCCAGGGGAGCCACAGATATTAGCCAGGGGAGCCGCGGAGTGCCACGGAATCCTCTTGGAATAAAATGCAATGCCAATTGGCAGGCATCAACATCATGTAATGGGGAGCCGCGGCCAATGGTCGCCAATGGTCAAGGGAGCCGCGGGTTGAAAAAGTTTGGGAAACACTGCCCTAGGGGTATGCGTACCACAGGTTGAGAACCGCTGATTTAGAGCAAGCAGGGACCTCGACTCCGTTTTGCAGGTTTTGTAGAGAACCATGCAATGCATGATGTTGAATGATCCTGCTGGGCAAGCTTCATGGATCGATGGGAGTTCCTTGCAGCCTCCACCATCCCATTCTTGTAGCATTCCAACATGGATAAACAGAAATGATCCTATGGGCGCTGAGAGCAGCGAATGATACAGGTAAGGAACGCTGGGGCCTTGCTGAACAGAATTGCATTCATTAAATATATTAACACAGCAGGGAAGTTGGCTTCCCTTTGGTCCTTCACTTAGCGATTCCAGCCATATTCTGCCACGGGCCAGAGGAGGCTGAGAGGGTAGCGAGATTGGACACAGGTAACCTTTCACACAAACAGGCATGTTTAATCAGGTTGCGTTTTGCCTTCCGGACTCCACGACGGGATGGCGGCTTGGCCTTTGAATAATTTACACAGAAATCACTTTGCAAGAGTAATGGTCTGAAGTGAGACAGCTTGCCCTGCAGACACGGGGAGAACTTCTCAGCCCTCGAAGGACCAATGAGGAGGAAAGAAAAAAGTAGGCAAAACAATGTGTGCGGAGGGGTCAACCCGGGGTGGGTGGGTGGACAGAACTGTTTGCAGCTCCAAAATGAGAGGGAAAGAGTCAGAGAGGAACAGGCCGGACAGCCATTTGTGTTTGGGAAATTGCATCAGCTGTTTCTCTGCAGCCTTGCACTGACCCATGAAAAGAGAAGCTTTTGTGCAGTTCTGCAGTGCTCGGAGGTAGTCTGTCATGGCGTGTTAATTTTGAACCCACAGTTCTGGACTGTGTTGTTGTTGTTGTGTTTGCAATCAATTGTTTATTACCCAGAACAGGTCCAGGAAAGTAGATTTTTGTAGGCTGGGTACGGTGGGCTTTAGTCTAGACCTCCTGGCATTTGAAATGGCACCTTGACCATTCTTTCTCCTCCTCTTCCTACTTCCTGGACTCGAAAAGGAAGGGGGAACGAAGTGGAAGTAGCGAAGAGAATGCCCTAGGCTCCAGCCTACCTCCAGCATTGGCCAAGACCTCCTGATGACTAAGATGGCATGGTAAATGCTGCTCCCCCTTACCCGATGATGTGCCCACCTCTGCTTCTCCCATGTCTAGCTCATCATTTTCCTCTCCTCCACATTTACTCTTCTCTGTCACCTTCTTGCTTTTCTAATCCAGAGAGCGGGAGAAGGAAGAGCAATGGAAACAAGAAGGTGGACAGAGATGGGTGCCTAGCACCAAGCTGCTGCTTTAGGCAACTGCCTCAGTTGGCCTCAGGAATGGGCCGGCTCTGTCTCCCTGCAAAATTTTCATACACAGACAGCGCAATCCTGTGTAACGTTGCACCGGTGTAACAGTAGATGCACCGGTGTAGGTGCACTTGTGCCAGTGTAAGTGCACTTACACCAGTGCATCTGCTGTTACACCGGTGCAAGGTTACACAGAACTGCGCTGTAAGTGTTGTTTGGGTTGGGAAAAAAATCCCCTTGAGCTTTTTTTTAATTGAAAAAATTGTATTTTTTTTTAAAAAATGAAAAATTAACCACCACCACCCCTAAAAAGCACAAAAGCCAATATAGATCCTTTGCCTGTGCAAGACTAACACAGGATAACCAGTGATCGTCTTATTGCTTTTCATAGAGAATGTTTACATGCCTCCTCTTACAGCCGGTTTAATTCCCAGCAATCGAAATAATTCTCCTGCTTGAAGGTCTGCCGGTTAAACTTCATTATCCCTTAACACAGTTTGGCTGCTCTGTTTTGTGGAGTCCTCTATAATGAGTGCATTATGCACCCTACTTAAGGAACGGCTCAACTAGGCAAGTGGAGGCTAATCCTGATTTGAAAAGCCTTTCCCTGCACAATTGGCCCTGGTCTGTTTGTTCCCAGGGTGTGGGGTAAGATACTTCCATCTGTCGGAGATACATCTGTTTGATGATGGGCCGAGCCGAGCTCCTGTTTGCGCAGGCTGAGACCGCCAGCCGACTTGGCGCAGCGCCTGAAGATTCTCTGCAAGCAAAGCCTAAGAACATTTGCACAAGATGGTTGCTTTGTTCCCTGTTTCACAGAAAAAATGGCCTATTCATGACGCAAGCTCCTGTTTCAAGCCTGCTTTCCAGGGGCAGAAGTAGCATTTCGGCAGGCCTTTGTGGGTGGAGGATGTTATCCGGATTTGGTGGGACAGCTGGAGAACAGTGTGACAGTTTGACACTCAAATACCAAGAATAATAAAGACCGAGAGAAATGTTTCTTGGACAGGATGGATTCCTCCAGGCACCAAACTGAGGACGAGCTGGGTGGCATCTCTCTTCGGGGTTCAGGGTGCAGGCTGCAATCAGAACAGTTTCATCCTGTACTGTGAGCATTCAAGCAGAGGTGCTCGCTTTTGCGAGCATCCCAAAATATTGCAACGTATTTGCCTTCACGGTTGGAATGCTAGAGTCCGCCGAGGACTGCGAGGGCTCTACTGACCCTCTGAGGATGTCCCTTCTTGGGTCATCAGAGGATAAGAAAAGCCCTGCTGGATCAGGCCAAAGGCCTTTCTAGTCCAGCACTGTGTTTCCACATGGGCCAATTAGATGCTTCCAGGAAGCCTAGAAAGGAGGAGTTGAAAGCAGTCCCCGCCCCTGCCATGGCTCTTTGGCAACTGGGATCCAATTCTGAACCTGGAGGTGGCACATATGGCCATCATCTAAGCTATTGGCCATCAGCACATCTTGTGGCAATGACTATGTGCCATGTGAAGAAATTTCTCATTTGGTCCATCTTGAATTTCCCAACAATCAGTTTTGTTGGATGATTATTCAGGCTGGTTCTAGTGTTATGAGAGAGGGAGAAACAAATTCTCTGTCTCCATTCTTGCCACACCATGCATGATTTTATAAATCTCAATCATGCCCCTCCATCACCTTTTCCCCCAAGGTGTTGCAGTCATAGAATCATAGAGTCGGCATGTCTGGAGAGTGAAGTGTCATGGCTCGCCTGACAGCTAGTGCTTCGCTCCAGACCTGTCATTTCCGCTCTGAACCGCTGGGTTTCCCCGCGCTTTTTTGGTTTAAATTTACTATGGTGAATTGAGGACAGCAACATCCATGATCTTTCGAGATCCCTATGAAGAGGTTCCACGGGGCTGGAACGAAACGTTGGGCTCAGTTCCTTGGATTTTAATGTGATTAAAGTTCAAGCTTCTTTATACTACATGGCTTCAATTCCCGTATTCCTGAAACATTGTCAATTGAAGTAACCTTGTTCACCACCCCACCCAGGAAATTTTTTACCTTTGGTTGGCCAAGATAGTTGACACGGGTGGACAAGTAAGATTTTTTGGTCCTCACCTGATTGACCTGGGGTGAGTTTTTTCTCTCGTCTGCTCCAGACTGTTTAACTGGTGTGTGGTGGTGTAGATTAGGTCTGGGTGTGACTGGTGGATTCAGAGCAGGTGGAGTGTTAAGGTCAGTAATGTATGGTGAGCAACCCCAGGTAGGTTGATAGGTCAAAGGGTTCCCAGACCAATCCCCACAGGCTCAATGGCTCGGGGATGTCGGGTGAGACTCCACCGAGCAATGTGTACAGGGTTGACCTTGAGGAAGGTGAGGCAATTCTGACCCTCCTCGACCCTCCAAGGGATCGGTGGTGGTGATCCGGGCTCGTAATTAGATGATCTGCAGCTTAGAGCCAGGGTGAGGGTCATCCAAAAAAAACAGTCAGAGGGCAGGGTAATGTTTCTGAGTGCTCTCTTCTAAGACAGGAGCTGGCACTGATGTGAAGAGTTAGCTCAGCCTAAGCTCCACGGCAAACGCAATTTGGGACTTGCTTGCAATCCAGGCCACGAGACACGTGTCTCATGTCTTATCCAAGGACTTGGGCAATCGTGGCATGCATCCCACCCTGCAAACAAACCCAGCAAGCCGGTTTCTCGGTTTGGGAATATTTCCAAAAGGGCATGAGCTCCAAGCACCGTCCTCCCGCTCCCCCACAACTCTATTTCATCAGTGCGCGAGGTTCTTAATAAGTCATTGGGGCCAGATGTTTCCCATTGTAAGTTACAAGTGTTAATTATGTTCTAATTACTTATTAGGAGAGGCTGGGCTGCTGGCATGGTTCACAATTGAAACCCATCCAAGAACACTGAAAGCTCGGGGTGGCAAGAGTTTAACTAACAGCTTTTCCTGGCAGCGGGGAGCCTTCCATTACCCCTGCTGTCTTTTTTGTACATAGCCCAGAGTTAAAACAGGGAGTGTACGGTGCTCGGTGTTTTGCTGCAAGGTAACTGTTGTTAATATGTCCTTGCAAGGCATTGGTGATCACCGTTGCTGAATTTCATTTGTGCAGATGTACCAACGCCTCCAGAAGTTGTCTTGGTTGGGGGAGATGTGATTTACCTGTCTGCCCCATTCACATGACACATTCACGCATGTGTGCATTGGTAAAACACTACAAAAAAGCAATCCTGATGCTTTTACATGCTATTGGTTCATGGATTTTTTCCCCTTTGGTGTTTTACCAATGTATCCTAAGTGAGGTATAAGGAATGCTGTGATGTGTAGAAACCCTTTGAGATATTCCACTTTATAGAAATTCATTTGGGTCTCTCTGAAAATTCTCTGATATTTCTCCTTGGATGGCACCATGGAATTGTCTTTGGAGATCACATTGCATGAACTTTCAGTGCTAAAAATGTATTCTTCCCCCTTCTCAAGACACTTTCACAGCGTGCAAGCATATGAAGCACAAAACACTACAAAAAAGCAATCCTGATGCGATGGTACATATTCTTGTTTTGTATCATGGATCATTTTCATGGGTGTTTTACCAATGTGCAGGAAAGCATGTCAGTATTAGTACTGACAGGTACAGGACAGGAAGGCCTGGCGGGATGTGGTTCATGGGATCACGAAGGGTCGGACACGACTTAACGACTGAACAACAAATTAGTACAACACAGAACGAAACAAATCTTTAGACATACAAGCACAATAAGATTGCTTTTTTGCAGTGTTTTATCCTGGAGGGAAAAAAACAAAACAAGAGATGCTAATGTAAATGCTCTAGCCCTGGATTTTTCAACAAGTGGATCTAGATGCAGAAGTGGGCTGCAACCCAACCTCAGGTGGGTCATGGCAGTGCTGCTGAGCTCATTTTGTTTTGAGGCTCAAGCCTGCACAATTTCAATAGTCACCAGGATTAGGGAATCTCGATGAGGTCAGTCCAATCTTATATTTTGGCTTTGGAGAAAGCATTTTGACCAGCCCTCAAGTCTTCAGTGGGCGTGCCTTGGTCTCTGTACTCCCTCTTCTCTGCCTTTCCTTGCTTCCTTTTTTTCGCTCTCCACCTTTCAATACTGAGTGCACACTGTTGCCATACCGTTCTCTGTCCCGCCTCTCCTTCCAATTGACCCGGAAGGAAAGAAGGAGCAGAAAGACACAGAACTGACTGCCAATGGGCGGGGAAATCAGAAGAAAAGGAGGAGGAACTGGAAGCACGGCAGTGTAACTGCCCGTTCTCCCATGCCTCTTGCAGGCTAACTCTTGAAGGTGGGTCCCATGTTGCAGGTTCAGATTTGAGGTGTGTCCCATCTCTTGAAGACCACTGCTGTAGTCCACCACTTCCTGTCCTCCACTGCTGTAGTCCACCACTTCCTGTCCTCCACACTTCCTCTTTTGTTCCGTTCTGCTTTTTAGAATCCAGGGAGTAGGCGGAGCATCTGGAGCAGGTGGGTGGAGGCAGATGGAAGGCATCCCCTGCCCAATCGGCTGCCTGAGGTGACCACCTCAAGCCACTTCACAGCTAGGCTGGCCCTGGGAAAGATGGCGCCGACTCCAATCTCGTTGCAACGTTGGAATTCAAGATGGCGCTACATTCCAACAAGCCTTTCTGTTCCCTCCGGTTATAATTTGGAGCAAACTGACTCTGAAATGGGACGGATGCTAAAGAAGATGGGACTTGTTTGGGCCTCATCCTAGAAAATGGGAATCAGTCTTTGGAGAGCTCTGAGTCTGATAGCAATGACATCGTACTCTTGATAACGGTTTGTGCTCCCTGATCAGTCTTCACCACAGAGGTTCTGTGCATCGCTAGCCTCTCCCTGGAGAGCCACAACTGGGGGGGGGGGAGCCACACTCCATCTTTGGTGCTTGTTTTAATCTTCTAAAGTGCTACATAATTTAGAGATTTCCAAAGTGGGTTTGCAAATTTTGGATTTTTTTTAAAATGAAAATTACTTTTAAGTTTTACTTTTGCTCCAGCAGGTCTTGAATCTTTCATGAGATGTGGAAAGGCTGCAGCCTAAATTAAAGGTTAGCGAGAAGCTCCCCGGGAGAAAACTGGGCTAGTCAGATTATGGATATTATGGCTTCATTGTGAATGTCTCCATAGCCCCCTCTCCATCAAGCCAAGCTTCTGATCTCTCTTGGGGATTTAGTTCACATATTTTAAGACATCTCAGGTCAGAGGAGATCCCTGAAGATAATCTAATCTGCCCAATTGTGTTTCCTCCAGATGGTGGCCCTCTCTGGACAAAAAACTCATTGGAAAGTTCTCCTCTACAGACCTCCTGGGATTTACGTTGTGATTGCTTGGAACTATGCAAGGGCTCGCAATCCTCTTTATTTTGGAGGAACACATGTTAGGAATTAGAGGGACTTTGCACGGGTAATGAAGCGGAGAGAATCATCAAGTATCCTAATGCCATTACATAAGATGGTGATGCGTCCATGGTTAGAATGTGCAATATGGAATGCGGCTTGCCGTGACTCCCAAAGGAAAAGAGTGGAGTGAGAGAACGAGGAGAAAGAGGCTGATCAAAAGGGTGCCATTGAAGAGGAGCACTTTGTTGGTTGCCTAGCAACCCTGGGACATCATCTCTGCCGTCACCTCCTCCTCCTTGGTTGCTCAGGGTTCCAAAAGAGGCAGAGTTTCATTGCTCATCAAGATCCATCCTGTAAGATCCAGCCGGAGGAACGACTTGGAGAACAGACCGCCGAGCAGTTGCGCGAATGGGGATTAAAAACTCATCACAAATGGCACGGAACTAGAGTGGAGCGGAGGCAAGTAGTTCTGCAAGACTCCGTTACACTGGAGTCAGCTGCCCCTCCCCTTTGCTGGTGGAGCCATTCCGGCAGCGACAGGGGAGTGTCCTGCATGTTGCTGTTGCTGCCAGAATGGCTCCAACAGCAAGGGGGAGGGGCCGCTGACTCCGGTGTAACGGAGTCTTGCAGAACTACTTGCCTCCGCTCCACTCTAGTTACACCACTGGAAAGGGTGAACAGGGGCAAAGCCCTGTGTGTCCACCGCTGGGTACTGTGGATGTGGGGTGTGGCCAAGTGGGCCTTCCAGTGGCTGTGGATCTTTGGCCAACACCCCCTGCCCCCAGTTAACCCTTGACACTGCCCCTGCTTTTCCTCAAAGCATGGATGCTCCAGAGAATGCCTGCTCTGGAGTAGTTCTGGATCAAGGCATTTGGAAGTGTCTGCTTCTGGACTGTATTGGAAGTGGAGTTAATGGAAAGACCGCAGATTGAGAGAGGAGGATTCCAACTACTGTAATGCTTCATTTGAAGCTCGCAGAGCATGCTGCATATTTTAAGAGGGGAAAAAAAAAATCCTCTGGCGGTGATATGACTATTTCTGGTTTTTTTTCCCCCCCCATTGCAACAAATCCTCTTGCTTAGTGTCTGGATTGGCACCTTCTCTTCTTTTTCATTGCATTATTTTCTCACGTTCCTACCCCCTGGTGGTCCTTGTTTTCTAAATGGTTGCGATTGCAGCTGCCAGAAATGGGAGTATCAGTCTCCATCACTTTCATGCAGAAAGGAAGGCAAAGGTTTGCAGGAAGCTCAGAGCATCTTCTCCACAGGGAGTCGACTCACCTGCACAAATCTTCCTTCCCCATCAAGATTTGTCTAGTCACAGTGAAAATCAGGCTGTAGGTTCTAGGACCCAGGAGAGCTGGGACTTTGGAGGGAATGGGGCCATAGCTCCATGGTAGAGAGCCCTTGCAGAAGATCCAAGGAAGGGCTGGGAGAAAGTTCTCCTTGAATCCTGGAGAGCTTCTGCCATTTGGTGTAGCTAGACTGAGCTAGATCACTGGTCTCCAGCAGGCGAGTCAAGACCCAAAAGTGGGTTCTGACCCCATCTCAGGTGGGTCATGGCAGCGTTGCCACTGCCATCTTGCTCTGAGACTCAGTCATGGGCAGGTAGCCAGGGCTAGGTTGTCATAGGGGGTCCATCCTACCACTTTGGCTTTTGAGTGGTTGATTTGGTTAACCTTCTCTAGTCTCTCCCCATCCCCCTGCTGCAACACCCCCTCTGTCTCCCTCTGTCTCTGACCTCACTTCCTTTTCCTCTTCTTCCACCTTTCAAAATGGAGGGCACGCTTTTGTCGCGCCACACTCTGCCCCTCCTCTCCTTCCATTTGGCCTGGAAGGAACGAGGAGTCCAACGACACCATTGCAACGTACTTGGATTGGGTGCATGGGCTCTTGAAGGGGGCCCCCTGCTGGCCAGATTTTGGGGTGGGTTCCAGCTCTCGACAAGTCAAAGACCACCAAGAAGGGCCAGCCTGGCCATGGAGTCACCTGAAATGGTCATGTGGAAGCTGATGAGAATGCTCAGGCAGGCAGTCGAGATGGTACCCTGGACATGGAGAGCTCTGTCTGCAATGCTTATGGTGGAGTCAGAACTCTGGTGATACAAGAGTTAGTGCTGGAAAACATAGCTTCACACCCCCCCCCCCCGGCACCTTATAATGACTCATTCATGTTTCGGCTCTTACTCACACAAGGAAACATAGAGAATAAATGTGTACAATTCTTGGTTTAATATACGTTGGGGGTTTTCAAGCAGTGGCTGGATGGCCATCTGTTGGCAGTGCTGTAGCAGCTACTTGCACTGAGCACGGGGCTGGACTAGATGACCTCTAAGATCCCTTCCAACTCATATCATTTGGTGAAATTGGTAGTGGTAGAGAGATGCTTATTTGTTGATATACTCATCCTTCCCCTTCCTGAAAGTGATCAACAATCCAGGCGGGAAGCGGTGTGCTACATGGGCCCCCGGCTGTTAATAATATTATTAATATTCATTATTTTTTATTGCAAAAAGAGGAACAGATCAAACACAAGAGATGTTGGATGAACACCCAGTGCAGATACCTTCATGTACCAAACATCAAAGTTACGACAACAATAGTAAGATCACCCAAATTGACTATAAAGAACGTCATGCTATGGTTCACTAGAATCTTTGCAAACAATACAATTTACCTTCACAACGAAATTCCTGGAATCGTAAACCTGATAGTATCACTGAGAACAATCAAGCAAAGATTCTTTGGGACTTCAGATTAAGGTAAAGGTATCATCTGCTCGAAAGCCACTCATGTCCGACTCTAGGGTGCGGTGCTCATCTCCGTTTCTAAGGCCGCGGAGCCAGCGCTGTCCGAAGACGCTTCTGTGGTCATGTGGCCGGCATGACTAACGGAACGCTATTATCTTCCTGCCACAGCGGTACCTATTTATCTACTTGCAATTTCTTGCTTTCAAACTGCTAGGCTGGCAGGAGCTGGGATAGAAGACAGGAGCTCACTCCATCACGCAGCACTTGGGTCTCGAACTGCTGTCCTGCCTACCTCTCGGTCTGCAGTTCAGCGTCTTAACCACTAAGCCACTGTGGCTTCAGATTACAGACAGATAAACATGGAGAATGCAATTTGCCAGATAAAACAGGAGTTGACAAAAAGAAAACTCAAGTTTGGATCACTGATATATTGCAGTCCCAGGTGACAGTAGAATTGAAGAACATAAGAAGATCACAAGGTATCAAGACCTGTGAGTAGAACTTGGGCATCTCTGGGAGAAGAAGGTCAATACTGTGCCAATTGGCATTAGAGCCCTCAGAGCAGTGCCTTGGAGATGGAAGAAACATCTCGACATTCTTGGTCTTGAACAAATTACACCAGCTCAACTTGAGAAAACGACATTGCTTGGAACAGCAAAAATCCTACGATGAGATCTCTGAGGTTCCCAGGATCTTGGCTAGATCCCGAATTGCAGACTATAACCAGCCCGGCATAGGCTGTGATGAAGTATGATTATGACAATGATGTTATTATTGCTGGGCTATTAATAATTATTATTGCCAGAACCTGTCATGCACTCCCTCTATCACGCCAGCGTCTGTGGAATTTCTTGATACAGCCACCCATTGAATTGGAGATGTGTTTTCCCACCCCCATATGCCGATTCTGATCGGAGAGAACTTGGATTTGCTGTCATAAAGCCCCCCGAGTGAGGTCATGGCTGATGGGACATGGGAAATTTCTCAGCTCTTTCCCCACCCCATTATTTATATTTATATGTACTCCATTATTTATAATTATTATTTAATAATTCTACATCATGATGATTATTCCCCCTTATTATCATGGCATTATTTCCCATTGGCTCTTATCCTGGCTTGTTTCATTCCTGTTGCATTCCTCCAGTCCCTCCCGTGCTCGCTCAGTGATGAGAAAAAGAGACTGTTCCCCTGCCATGTTCCTGTGCCCAGTCCAAATGTTTGTGCGTAGATCTGCCCCTGCTGGCTGGACTTCAGTGCGTAGACTTCCAACAACTTGCACCAGCTCGATCCAGAGCCATGTGTTGGCCTGTTTTCAGTGTTGCTGTAACACACAAAGACCTCTTGTAGAGAGTCCTGACTTTGCACAAATACATTGGCTCAGGAAAGAAGTCAGCAACGTGCCCAGGGAGGGCGCGAGAAAAAGGCGCCGGCTGCTGCCAGGATTCCATTCATTCATCCTGAGCATCATGCACATATGTCGAGGGCGCATGGGGGCATGCCAGACCCTGAGTCTGTGTGTTGTCAACTTACTAATGAAAGAGAAATAGATGATGATGTCTGCAGAGGCAATGCCCGTGGCTTGTCGGTTCTAGGGTCTGTTTCTCCCCGGCTGGGTTCTATGACTCTTCATGCGATGCGCCACCGCAGGAACTATGCTCTGGTTTGCTCACATGAGGGCTGCCATGTGTCTTCGTGACTTTCAGGAGACTCTTGGTGTCAGAGGCTTTACTGTATAGGTAACGGAAGGGGCCTGGGGAGATAAGGAACTGTCTCTAGACCAATGTTTATGGTGGACTCAACCATATTGGCAAAGGACATAACACAGGAGCTGGAGGGGTTCCACTTCAATTTCTCTCCTGAGATTTTATGATAAAATAAGGAACATTGTAAAAGTACCATTAGCGAAATGCTGACTGTGCCTTTTTTCCACCTCGCTCTCCTTTAAAATGTAAGCTATGCAAGGAAGGAGATACAGAGCTCCACCCAACCAAGCCATCGGCCTCTATCGAGTCCGGTTCTGTTGCTAACAGTGCAATCCTATGCATTGGAAGTAAGTCCCATTGCGTTCAATGGGGCTTACTCCCAGGAAAGTGAGTATTGGGTTGCAGCCAAGGATTGCAGCTCACAAAGCGGTTTACAGAGCACAAATAAATACTATAAATAAAGAGGAATATTATAAGAAGAGCCCAGCTGGATCCGGCCAAAGGCCCTTCTAGTCCAGCTTCCTGCATCTCACAGCGACCCACCAGATGCCTTGGGGAGCACACAAGACCACAAGAGCCCTGTTGCCAAGCACTGACATCTGGCATTCAGAGAGAGACTACCTCCAAAACCCAGAGGTTGCATACAGTCATCCATGGACTGTAAGCCATTCCATCATAGCTTGTAACCCATTCCTGTTGCCAATGTAAAGTGATGGGCTTTTCCTCCATGACTCTTTCCAATCCCCTGGTAAAGGCATCTGGCCAGGTACCATCACAACAACACCCTGTGGCAAGGAGTTCCACAAGTTAAATAAGTCCCCCCCCCTCCCAAAAACAGCTCACAATCTAGACAGAAGCAGCAGAAACGCCAGCAACAGCTACCAGGTGGAACACTGCACTGCGGTGAAGATGGATAGTTGCTCTCCCCCTATGAAAGACAAGAGACCCACCACTATAAAAGGCACCTTTTGGCCCAGTTAGCAGGGGGTTTGTATCTTAGTGTGGAAATGGAAAGAAACAGCCAGGGTGAGTGCGTCCATGTTGGCTCCTTTTGGACCTTCCCCAGCAAACTGCTGGTCTAGGACAGTCATGTTCAACAATGTTCATGTTCAATGCACCCCTAGGGCTGAAGCAAGGTAAATGCAGGTGGAGCAATATCAGATGTCTGCTATGTGACTGAGGGCCCAATCCTTTCCAACTTTCCAGTGCTGATGCAGCCATGCCAACGGGGCGTGCGCTGCATCCTGCTGGGGGTGGGGGGGAGTCACGGAGGTCTCCTCCAGCTTTCTTTAGGGTTGCATTTTGACTGCATCGGCCCTGGAAAGTTGGCTAGGATTGGGCCCTAACTAGGGTAATGGTTGCTCGTAATTTTTGCTCGGTGAGCTCAGCCCCCCCCTCCACATAAATCCTGGATAAGTACTTGGTAAACAAGCCAGTGTGAAGATCCAGCTACGACACTGAGATGTCTACAGAGATATTTATATGCTCGCTCTGAGACTTCTGAAGCCCCGGCCCCTACATGATAAATATCTCTTGGGAAGGTTTCAAAGTAGATGAATCAAGCAGTGATTTATCGCACGTGGCGCTATTGCCAAATTCTGCAACAAGGGCTTGGTCAAGGGAGCGCTTTTTCCACCCTGTAAATCATCTGCCCTGTGGGCGAGGGTCAAATGTAGTTGCAAGAAGCTGCCGTCCTGTCTGATTTAGGGCATGCCCCGGATCGTGGTTTATTGGCGTTGTTTTTACAGCGAGTGTTGTTTGGCCCATCATTTTCCATCAGCATCCCCATGGCTGCTCTTTGATCTAGGACAAGGACTGGCACCCAAAGATGGATATTCAGAAAACGGGAGAAAATATCTACCCAAACAAGAACAAAATTCATTCATGAATTAGGGTGTGCAATTTGCTGGGATGAAGATGGATTGGTTGACCTCCAAAGACCTGTCCAACTCTGACCTTCAAAGATTCAAGGTCATTTAACAGAAGAACATTTCTTCACCCAGCGTGTGTAATTCATCTGTGGAACTCTTTGCCACAGGATGTGGTGATGGCACCTGGCCTAGATGCCTTTAAAAGGGGTTTGGATAGATTCATGGAGGAAAAGACCATCACAGGTTACAAGCCATAAGCAACCTCCTGGCTTTAGAAGTAGGTTTTCTCTGTGATAGGTGCAAGGGAGTGACAACAGGAAATAGGTATCTTTTTGTCTTGTGTGCTTCCTGAGGCATCTGGTGGGGCCACTGTGAAATACAGGAAGCTGGACTAGATGGGCCTTTGGCCTGATCCAGCAAGGCTCTTCTCTTATGTTCTTATGTTGAACATAAGGAAAGCCAGGCTGGATCAGGCCAAGCCCATCATTGTGTTTCCCACAGTGGCTCACCAGCTGCCGCAATGAGAAGCCCATAAGCAGGGGAGGAAAGCAGACCCCTCTCCCACCGTTGTTCCCCTGGGACTGGCATTCAGAAGCAGACTACCAATGAATGAACCCAGAGGCAGCACAGAACCATTGTAGCCATTGTCCTCCAGGGGTTTGTCCGATCCTCTTTTAAAGCCATCGACATTTTGACCATCAGCACACCTTGTGGCCATGAATCCCACAGACTAATTCTGTGCTGTATGTAACGTTTCCAACCATCTGAGAACGTGAGCTGTGGAGGTGGAGGTGTCCTGCAGTCAACCAACCCAGGAGGAAACAGATGATGGCCCTATAGGATAACTTCCCTGGGTTTGGCTCCCCAGCCTGAGCCTCGCATGAGAAAGAGAAGTGCACAAACATTTAACGTATTCCCTCTTTTAAAAATTATAGTCTGCGTTTTCTCCCACTCAGAGCAGCTGACAAAACTCCACAAGCAACAAAAGATCAACATGACAGGGGGGAAAAAAGCTGCAAAATAATCAGGGAAGACGACAACAAGATCCCTGTATCCTGCTGCCACTCCCTTGCGTCTGGCATTCAGAGATAGGCTACCTCGAAAACCCAGAGGTTGCCTGCAGTTATTGTGACTTGTAACCTGTGGTGGACGTTTCCTCCATGAATCTGTCCAATCCCCTTTTAAAGGCATCTAGGCCAGGTGCCATCACCACACCTTGTGGCGAGGAGTCCCACAGGCACACTCAGGAACCTTGGCATTGAACCATGTTGCTTGCAAAGGTAACAGCCAGTACTGTGAATCACGACCAATGCTGAAATATGCTTTGCTGTGCCTTGCTCTCTTGTCCCCCTGATCTGGGACTTGACCGCCAGCCTGTCTTCCCGGAACATGCTGGGCTCTGACACAACAGCAGCCCCCAAGGATGGAGGGGGGAGAGGATCAATGCCCACACTCAACACTCCGGTGTGGTGCTCCAGCTGTCCCCAACGTCGACCCTGTGAATTGTGGCTGATGCTATACTTTTATGGCAGTGTTTCCCAAACGTTTTGGACCTGCGGCTCCCTTGACCATTGACGACCATTGGCTGCACCTTCCCATCACATTACGTTGGTGCCAGTCAATTGGCATTGCACTGTTTTCCGAGAGGATTCCGTGGCACTCCTCCACGGCTCCCTTGGCTGGTTTCCCCGACTCCCCTGGCTGGTTTCCGCGGCTCCCCTGGGAGCCGCGCCTCCCACTTCGGAAACCACTGCTTTTAGGTGTTCCCAACCCCTTCCCGGCAGAGTACCACCTCTGGCGTCACTCTCCTGCCGAGTACCACCGGAAGTGACTGGCAATGACATCATCACCAATTATGTCTGGGTTTTCAGGTTCTTGGAGGCCAGAAAACGCAGGTAGGAGACTCTGGGCGGGGGGAAGGGCTTTTTTCAGCATTCCCGAGAGGCTCGGCCAAAGGCAGGAGCCTCTCGGAAGCAAAAAATGCGCCATCAAAAGCGCTGCATTGGAAACACACTGCCAAAAGCGCCGCGTCAGAGCGGGGGTCCATCGGTCCGAGAACCACCAGCAGTCAGCCGAAGTACCACTGGTGGTACTAGTACCACTGGTTGCGAACCCCGGTTTTTGCACATTTTGCATCTCAGCCTGTGCTTGCAAGACACGACTCCAGGACCCTCTGAAAGCCCTTTCAATCCCCCTCAAAACAGAGGACTTCAGCAGATTCCTCAGAGCCACTGGGAAGCATCAGGAGCCAGACTAACCTGGCCCTCTCAGTAAGCATGTGGCTGAAACTTCTGTTCTTTGGATGTCGCCTTCTCTCTGCTGTTGCCATAGAAACAGGCTCACTTTTCCTTCCTTGGTCCTCCTTCCTGCTAACTTTTTCTTTCAGATGTCAGGAGCCGGGGGGGGGGGGGATGTGTCTAGATTCCTCCTCTTCCCTTTGCAATCCCTACCCCAAGGGGAAAATATAATGCAAGCGTCTACAGAGAGCCTGGAAATCAGGTGTGCTGCCTGGTCATACACAGGAGTGAAATGTGATCTTGTTGCCTGTGCTGATAATAGATGGTGTTAGATGATTGGGGGGGGGGGGTCTTAAGAGCTTCATCTGCCCAGCACCTGTGGACGAATGAAGGGATGCCTGCTCAAGGACGTCTGGTCTGCCCACTGAAAAGAGCCTTATTCCACTGAACATTTTCCTTCTCTGCAATTGACAAAACAGCAGGGAAAGGTCTCTGAGAAGAGCTACTGAATTAATTCTCTCTCTCTCTCTCTCTCTCTCTCTCTCTCTCTCTCTCTCCTCCCACCCACTCTTGACAGCACTGACAGAATATTCAAGATCAACGTTTGCAAAGGAGGAAATTGGGATCCCAATTCATTTTGGCACTAGCCGTTCCTTTTTTGCTGCTTCTCACGATTGGTGATTGGAGCTCAGCGGGGTTGGTCAACTGTCAGGGTCAAAAAAAGATCAAAGGAGTCCTCCTCCTCCTCCTCCTCCTCCTCCTCCTCCTCCTCCGTGAACTTGTCCCAATCCCCTTTGACCGCCACCCAGTGGTCATCACTACATCATGAGGCAGCAAGTTCCGCAGGATAATTATGCATTGTGTGAAGAAGACCATCTTTTTGTCCTTCTTGAATCTCCTGCAATCAGATTCCTTGGATGGGCTCTAATGTTGTAAGAGAGGGAGGAACGGTTCTCTCTATCTTCTACGCCGTGGAGGGAGTGGAAAGGGATTAGTTTTTCTCCCTCTCTCACAGTACTAGAATGAAACTGATTGGTGGGAGGCAGAGGCGTCGCGGCAGCTAAGGGTGCCTGGAGCACCTCCGTGGCGCTGGGTTGGGGGCGACTGCGTGCGCGCCCGCCTTCTCCCCCGAAAGCCCTGGAGTGTCCGCCACGACCGGCGGCCAGGGCTTTCTGAAGGCAGCCGCTGCGTTGTGGCCTTATTTATACTTTTTTTCTGTACATACGCAGAACATAACGTTCTGCGCATGTGCAGGAAAAAAAGTATAAATAAGGCCACGACGCAGCGGCTGCCTTCAGAAAGCCCTGGCCGCCAGTCGTGGCGGACGCTCCAGGGCTTTCTCAGGTTCCGAGGCCGGGCAGGCGCTCCACGGGAATGCCGCCCGAGCCGAGGAGCCGCCCGGAGCCACCGCTCCGTTCGCTCCGCCCTCTGTACGCCTCTGGTGGGAGGTTTAGGCTGGACCATAGAAGGGACTTGTCCACACAGCGCATCATTAGTCTGTGAAACTGGCTGCCACATGTTTTGGGGATGGCCGCTAGCTTGGATGGCTTTAAAAGGGGGTGGGGCAAATTCAGGGAGGACTAGGAGTCCATCAATGGCGACTGGTCATGATGACTGTGTGCTGTATTTCCCCCACAGTATTCATAATGTCATATGTGTCTATCTTATAACTCCTCAGTGGTCTCTTCTCGACAATAAAAAAAAAATCAGGCATTGATGGTTCAGGGAAGATGCTCCAGCCCTGTTAAGGTCCCCTCTGACCAAATGACTCCATCTTGAATCCCCATACCTATTTCCTCACCAGGTCCTGCATTCGGGTCCCCTTCCAAAAGCTGGAGACATATGTGCTTGTAATACTACCAGAGCCCAGAATGGTGAAACCCCCAGAGGGTTTCAGGGACCAGAGATGCATTGATTCTTTGATGATGTTTCCCTGGTTGGTTTTGGAATTGGAAATGCTGATTGTATTGCTGTTTTGTTGCACACCACCCAAGGTCCTTTGGGAGAAGGACAGTGTGAAAGCTTCTGAAAGAAAGAAGGGAATAGAAGTCTGCAAGATAAGACTTCTGGATTCTGCAGAAGTTGCTCAGTGGCAGTTATAGAAGCCCCCTAGAATCCCTGTTGACTCTCCACATCACCTGAATCAGCTGGGTCCACAAGATGCAATTCCTCCTCCAGCCATTATCAGGGTGGTGCTGTGGAGCTGCAAAGATGAGGCCAGCCCTTCAGCCTTGAGCTATCCCAGCAGTACCGAGGCTAAGGCACTTGGTCTTATTCCCTGGGCTGAGCCTGCGGTCCCTTTTCTGTTACTCTGCAAAGAGCCATGCGCACTGATGTCTCCATAGAAGCCGCAACCACCACCGCTGCAGCGATCATCCATGTAAGGCGGCTCTTTTCTCAGCTTATTTCGACAGAACCAGGGAGCTGGTGAAATCCCAGCAAAGCGCTTGGGCTATCTTTCTCTCACAGGCGGTTTTCAGCTGAACAGCCTGCTGTGTCGGAGGTTCACTGGCAGAGCTTGTGACTGGCTCCGAATCAAGGCAGCTTTGTGCCTCTCTGCGATTCCCTCTGCTGAAATGCAGACTTGAAAGGGGTCTGTTTTGCCATGGCATGGAACGGGATGCTCACTTGTGCAAGCACAAAAAGCCTTGAGAACGATTGTGTCTGCTGGGGGTCCATCTACCCACCTGCTACCTGCTTCCTACTTCCCTTCCTGCCTCCACTGTTCCTCCCGCACCCACTCCCTGGAACTGAAAAGGAAGAGGGGAATGGAGCAGAAGAGAATGTCTAGAAAGAAGGTGCCTGGGGGGGGGGCGTGATTGAGACATATAAAATTGTGCATAGGATGGACAGAGTGGGTAGTGGGAAGTTCTTTTCCCTCTCTCACAACACCAGAACCAGGGGACATCCACTCAAATTGAGTGGCGGGAGGGTTAGAACAGACAAAAGAAAACATTTCTTTACCCAGCGAGTAATTCATCTGTGGAACTCCTTGCCACAGGATGTGGTGATGATGGCACATGAAGGCCTAGATGCCTTGAAAAGGGGGTGGGACAGATTGATGGAGGAAAAGTCCGTCCATCACAGGTTACAAGCCATGCGTACCATATGCAACCTCTGGGTTGCAAGGGGTGCAAGGGAGTGGCAACAAGATATAGGGATCTTGCTCCACTGCGAGATACAGAAAGCTGGACTAGACGGGCCCTTGACCTGATTCAGCAGGGCTCTTCTGATGTTCTTACGAGGAAGTCTAGAGGAGAGTGGTGGGCTAGAGCTAGGGAATAAGGAGAGGAGGAAGGGAGGGACATGGCAGTTGATGCAGTGGGGGAGGTACAAGGGGGGGCATTTGGTGTGCTTCCCTGGAGACATGACTTCAAATGCATACCTAACCCACCCTGGATGGGTTAGATCCAGCCTTCCCCTCTCTTTCCAATGCCTCCCCAGTCCCTCAGTTTCTTCCTCCCTAGATTTACCTGACAGTGGTAGAACCCCCTATGGCTGCAAAGATTGGAAACAGGAATTGGCAAGTCCCTGGTGATGGGCAGATCTTTCCGTTCCCGTTCAATCAGAATGCAATTTTTTTTTTATCTCTGCTCTGTTCTCTTCTGCTCTAGATCATCAGGGTTTTTTTATGTCACTGAAAACAGTATTCCAATGCTATAGCATGTTCATATATTTCTTACTCAAACAGCTGCCAAGATAGCACATTCTGCAGCATGCATTGTAATCCGGGTTTTACTGCAAGCATAAGGGATGCATACAATTCATATTGGATAAGATCAAACCCACTTGTGCATGAGGGGTCCAGAATCATGTGCTCCCTTGTGGGATTTCGGCCAGAGAATTTCTCCTCCATCCCTGCCGAACATTCATGGCGAACACAAGAGAATGTTCCAAGCGATTGACAGCAAGATTTGAGCGACCCATTCTCCAAGCTTTTTTTTTTTTGCTGTCTCTGCATCCCTGCCAGTTCCACCCTTTCCCCAGAAAACAAAAATCCTTTGCTTGGGGATAGGTAGCAGATAGTATAGGGCTGGGAAGCAATGAAACTAAGCAGGCCAGGAGAAATCTTTGTCCCTAGGGGCACAATCCCAGATCACAGACTTACTCCCAGGTAGGTGTGCATAGGTTTGCAACCTGAAATATTTCTAACTGAAACAATAACATCCATTGTCCCATTTCCCCCCCCCCCTTGCCTTTTCCTTTCCTCTCTCCTATCACTTACATTGGGATCTAGATTAAGGAAGCCCACAAGCAGGGCTTGCAATCTAAATCTATCTAGACCAGGGGGTTCTCAACCTTTGGAGGTCCGGGTATCCCCTATCATGGTCCAATTCTCTGAAGTACCCCCTGCTAGTTAACGGCTAATGAATTGGATTAATCAAATAATTAATTAGGTAACTAATCGTTAAATAAAAAAGTACTAAAACAATTTTAAATGTGAAAAATGTCTTATTTAATTCTCTCTCTCTCTCTCTCTCTCTCTCTCTCTCTCTCTCTCTCTGTGTGTGTGTGTGTGTGTGTGTGTGTGTGTGTGTGTGTGTGTGTGTGAGAGGGAGGGACACACATGCATGGATCTCTTTTTCCCCCCCAAATCAGCTCCTTTTTCCAACACCCCTCCAAAGTACATTTTCCAAAGTACAGAAATAAGCCCAAAACAAAAATCAGAGAGACAGAAGGGCTCCGAAAATAATTACAATTTAAAATCCATGTTAATTAACACTTAATTAGCTGCTGATGGGGCAGATAAGGGGCAGGGCTTGGTGTACCCCCAGCAAGAGGTCCGCGTACCCCTAGGGGTACCCGCACCACAGGTGGAGAACCCCTGAGCCCTGATCTAGACTGCAAGCCTCCCAGGGCAGAGACCCTCTGTGTAAAGCACCATGTCCCTTATGGTGTTGTATTATGTTATGAGGATAACATAAAATGAATGTGATTTTTGTTTCCTTTTTCCATGTCTATAATTTACTTGTTGCAACCCCCCCCCCCCCGCTGATTGGGCTATTGGGACTACAAGTCTTCACATCCCTCTTCCTCCCCATTCTGATATTATCTCAGAAAGGCCAAATTCGATACGGTTTCTAGACCTCCTGGAAGAAGGCCTCCCCCAGCAAAAGACGCTTCTGAATTCAGCCCTTTTAACAGCACAGCTCCGAAGTGGTAAAGCCCCTTTAATTAAATTTCCCTTAAAGCCACAATTGGTGGATTTTATGTTGGTCGTTAATCAACAAGGGAAGCTATCGGCATTGCTGTTGGCAGCTGTATTGATTATGAAATGATATTAAGGTCTTCAGCGCAGTTATTAGAGGCCGCACATTTGTACGATCACTGGTCATCAATCCGAGTCGAGCCACCCCACGTTGCCTTCCCATCCTGTGTTGTGTCTTCCCCCCACCCTCCAGAAAACAACAACTTATAAAGATGGCTTTTAATGCTTGCAGTGATTTCATGTTTGATCACGGCTTTTTTCTGGCAATGTTAGGTCACGGGGTCTCGATCATAGAGGAAATTCAACCTCTCTCTCTCTCTCTCTCTCTCTCTCTCTCTCTCTCTCTCACACACACACACACACACACACACACACAGAGAGAGAGAGAGAGGCCAACAAATACCTGCGCAGCAAGAGTCATTCCTAGTTGTTCAGAAAATGTGTTGAATACAGTTTGTCCCCTCTCACCCTCCCCCCCCCATGTCCACCCTCTTGACAACTCTGTGAGCTCAGTTTGGCTGAGATGTTGATTGGTTTGGGGTCACCCAGTGAACCCCATTTCTAAGAAGGGAGTTGGGTCCAGATTCCCAAAGTTCTAGTTCCACAGCCTTACCACTACCCCACACTGCCCCTTAATAGAGATTAAAAAAATCTCAGAACAGAGGAGTGCCATGTTGGAATGCCTATGCCCTGTGTGGGATGATACAAGCAGTTCTGGGGAATGCTTGGTAGGGGTTCAAAAGAGGTTATCTGAAATAATTCCAAATCCATCCGCTGCTATTATTCGTGCTAGCTCAGTGGAACCTTCTTCTTCAGGAGCAGTCTACCTCAATACCAAACAGCAGGAAAGGAATGTGGCCTTTCTTAAGCATCTGATTAGCCACAGTGTGAACCAGGATGCTAAACTAGATGGACCCGCTTTGGTCTGATGCTGGGGACAAAGAGCAGGGAAAGGGGCTTCCTTCCTGCGAACATCTGTTTGGCCATTTTCGGGAAGAGGGTGCTGATCCCACAAGGGAGATGGTCTCCTCCTGGACCAAGGTCAACCTGAATGGTCCTTTCTACATTTGGAATGCTGTTTCTGTCAGCATGCAAATTAAAGCAGTGGGGGGGGGCATTATGTTTGGAGAAAACCATAAAGAGCAATGTAATCTTGCATCTCCTTAGCATAAGAATCCCCTAGTGCAGTATGGTCCGTCCAGGCCCATTTGCCAGGCGTGTGCAATAAAAAACTGCGTTCTGTGTAAGTGAGGGATAATGGGCAGAGCTCACGCTGTTTATGACATGCAAGGAACGTCTGGTTGGGGAGGAGAAGGTAGGGAAAGCAGAGATGCGAGGAGGAGGAGGAGGAGGAAAAGAAGCTGCGTTTCAAGTAAGCAGGAGAGTAACTAGGATAGAGGAATTGGTGGAATGCGGCGGATGCAACCTGGGCGGGACTCAAAGGTCGTGTGATCTACGGAACGTTACTAACACAACCATCAAATTAGCCCCCCTTCGCCAAATTCTAGTCATATCTTTATTAGGGCCAACGCAAAAGACATAGTATCATAAACAAGTTCTGCATCAGGTGATGATGAAGCTCTATTGCAAATCTCATTTTCTCCGCATTTGACGGATGAGTTGTGGCCATTGATGAGGCTCGTTTCACGGTCTAAAATGGCTCTTGCTAGCCCTGAAACTTGTATCTAGTGTCTCAGTCTTTCCAGTTGTGAACGGCTGGTCACAATGCCGATCGTGTCACGTGACTCGCTGCTTTTGTTTCTGACCATCGGAAGTCGTTTCAGGTTGGTTCTTTCTCTACACCCGTGTGTGTGTGTGTGTGTGTGTGTGTGTGTATGTGTGTGTGCACACGCGCATGCATGCGTGCAGGGCCAGTCCAAGACCTTCTGTGGGTATGTGCCAAATGCTGCCCCCCCTTGTCCTGCAGAAGCACCAGGCAATTTAATAACAGCAGCGGTTAAATAGATTCTATTTACTTAGAGCTGCAATTCTATGCACACTTACATAGAAATAAGCATCATTGGCGTAAATGGGACCTGCGGCATGCATAGGATTGTGCTGGAGGTCACAGATAGGAGTGGCTGACAGGCCCAGGGATGGAATGATCAGGAGGAAGTACAGATGCGGACAGACTGGAACTCAGGGCCTAGCAAACCAGAACAACGAAGGGACACGACAGGGGAAAACAGTGCATATAATCTTGATTTTTCTGAACCACTGTCAAGGAAAAACCGGGCTCATTTTATTTTATTTTATTTTTCCTCCATCTCAGCAGCCTCCACTCTCTGCTCTTTTATCGGCCACATCAGGAAACTGGTAAGTGTGCGTTGTTCAATTAAGGAACTCCACCGAGCATCCCAATTGTTAATTTAAAGCCAATGTTTAGTTTCTTTCGAAGCTCGGGTGAATTCAAGGAGGCTCAATTTATGAAATTAGATACACTCGCAGTTTACTTACCCTCGAGATGGCTTTTTAAGCGAAGAAGGATTAAGCACCTCTCCCATTTAACCCCTCCCCCCTCCTGCACCCACATCTCCTCTTTTCTGTGTTTCATGAATGACTCAAGATCACTGGGAAATGTTGATGCTAATTATAACACTTCCAAATAAGCAGATTGTACAGAGCAGAAGGCCCAATATTCTCAGAAAAAACCATGTAGTACTATCATCACCCCCCATACGTTGCTCTGATTTTAATGCCCCAAATATAATTTGATTCCAACTGAAGCCTTTTTTGATGAAACGCAGCTAGTATTTCATGCTGTTATCCTGAACCCAGTATCCAGCCTCCGGTACTACTGCTGCTTCTCCTGGAGCTGCCTGGGCTGGACTAGAGAGCTGTGCGTTCTAGGCTTCCCAGTATGGTGAACTTCCAGAATGGCAACAACATTGCAGGACTAAAGGATTCTCAGGCACTAGGCTGACTCCGCCCACCACTGAGGATCCTTCTGGAACAGGAAGGACTATAAAATGCTTCCTGTTTGACACTCCAGGTCTTGCGTCAGATGCCCTTGCCATCAGAGGGCACAGCAGGCATCCACTGAAAGATGGGCAAACTCAGTGGTGGTGCTGAAAGCCTTTCCTCCTCCTCCTCCTCCTCCTCCTTCTCTTCCTTCTTCTCCTCCTTCTCTTCCTCCTCCTTCGCCTCCTCCTTTTCTTCCTCCTCCTTCTCCTCCTCCTCCTCCTTCTCTTCCTCCTCCTTTTCTTCCTCCTTCTCCTCCTTCTCCTTTTCTTCCTCCTTCTCCTCCTCCTTTTCTTCTTCTTCTTCCTCCTCCTCCTTCTCCTTCTCCACCTCCTTTTCTTCTTCCTCCTCCTCCTCCTTTTCTTCTTCCTCCTCATCCTCCTCCTTCTCCTCCTCTTCTTCCTCCTTCTCCTCCTCCTCCTCCTCCTCCTCCTTTTCTTCCTCCTTCTCCTTCTCCTCCTCCTTTTCTTCTTCCTCCTCCTCCTTTTCTTCTTCCTTCTCCTCATTCTCCTCCTTCTCCTCCTCCTTTTCTTCCTCCTTCTCCTTCTCCTCTTCCTTCTCCTCCTCCTCCTGTTCTTCCTCCTCCTCCTTTTCTTCCTCCTTCTCCTTCTCCTCCTCCTTTTCTTTCTCATTCTCTTCCTTCTCCTCCTCCTCCTTTTCTTCCTCCTCCTCCTTCTCCTCCTCCTCCTCCTTTTCTTCCTCCTCCTTCTCCTCCTCCTCCTCCTTCTCCTCCTTTTCTTCCTCCTCCTCCTTTTCTTCTTCCTCCTCCTTCTCCTCCTCCTTTTCCTTCTTCTTCTTCTTCTTCTTCTTCTTCTTCTTCTTCTTCTTCTTCACATGTCTCATCCAGCTCCGCTCTTCTTTTCTTTTTTGAAACCAGGGACTGGGAAGCTGAGGAGGAGCCGTGGAGGTATCCACTGATGGCCCGCCGGATGGTAGTACTTGGCAAGCTACCTCCGATGTCAGACGATCGTCCCTCTAATGCAGACTGAGGGCTCAAATCAAGTCATGGACAATACTTGTGCAAAGCTCCATGAATGGCTCTCCGTTGAAAAGCATCACATCAGAGTTAGAATTAAAACTCTGTCTGTGACGTTTGATCTGTGACAAGCCCATTCATACATGCCAGCTGTCCCTTGATGTTGCCATCATCAAGTGTCAGACGTTTCAGGCTCCAAATCCAGATGGACGTGGCATCACCGGCGGAGAAGATTTAGGTGGTGAGAGCTCCTTAACACATCCCATTCCGAACGGATGGCATTGTGTGTACATCTCCTTTCATCAGCTTATTAAAATCACAATCTCTGAAGTTTCATCTCCACCATTCCGGGCAAAACTATCAAAGCGAGGGACTCAAAGAGACCTTACAAACGATCTCATTTTTACGCATTACATTAACAGTGTTTTAGTCCAACAAACGTTTTATTTTTGGACTCCCCATTTTTCAAGCCTTCTGTTTGATCAGAGCATAAATTCATCATCTCAGAGGCATTAATTTAGTTAGCACGTCTCCTCGCTGATGTTCAGACAGGATAAAAAAATATAAAAATCTGCATGGCATCGTTTCTAACCATAAACACTGCAGGCTTTTTTGAATTAGTTTTCAAAATAATGGCAGTAAACTCTTTAAAACTCCCATGAATATCAGAAGACAGTTCTAGGTCACTTTATTTTCCCAGCTGAGTTAAAATTCAGTTTGGCTCTGATTTTTATTAAGGTCAAGAGAAAATGAGTTTGCTTTCCCACATAAACATCTTTCTTGCAGTGTCTGTTATCCTTTGATTAGAAAATGGAAATTGGATGGATGGATTGTGGACACCTCCTGACTTTGCAGCAAACTCATTAATTACTGAAGTTCCGAGGAATCCGACATTTTAGTTGTATGGAAACTCCAGGTGAGTCCCGGAAGAGGCTCCCTGTGGAGAAATTCTAATTGTTCTAGAAGTAACTTTAATTTGACAGTCGACTCTACGCAAAAGATAAATAAGCTCATTCCCGTAGAGAAAGCAACAGTTCATTCACAAGCCTGCATTGTGTTGGAGCAAAATGAAAATGAATGCAGATTCCCAGGGAGGTGCTTCCCAAAATGGGCACTTCTTTTATGTTTCACATTTTTATCCCACCCTTCCTCCAAGGAGCTCAGGGTAGGGTACATAGTTCTTCCCCTCCTTTTGTCTTCACAACAATCCTGTGAGGTAGGTGAGATGGTGACTGGCCCACAGGTGCAACCAGTGGTCCAAACACCACCAATTCTGAGGAGGAGGGTGCCACAACTCTAGCTCTGGGTATCAGCCAGACACAGACCTAGCGAATATGAGGTCAGACATCTCAAGGAATCTCCGGCTATTTAAAATCGCATCTGGAGATGATGGTTGGCTACAGTGCATATGGGATACCTCTCCGCATCGATCGAACAGGAACCCAGTTCTTGGCAGCTCAGATCACCTAAGCATACCATCGGAGATTATTACAACAGGAGGTCTGTTGAGGAGAGCTATTAAAATTTTGGAAGACACTTCTTGCTAATTGCCTGAAACTGCCTTGTGGTCTCCATTTTGGTCCTGTAGCCTTCAGCTCAGTGGTTCACTTCCTAGTCCTGAGACAGAGAGCTGTTCTTCACAGAGACATCAGAGCTTGAGGTTGTCTTGAGGCCTTGTGACTCTACCAGTTGTTGTTGTTCAGTCGTTAAGTCATGTCCGACCCTTCGTGATCCCATGAACCATATCCCGCCAGGCCTTCCTGTCCTCCACTATCTTCCTGAGTTCGCTCATTTTCATGTTTGTTGCATCGGTGATGCTGTCTAACCATCTCATCCTTGGTCTTCCCCTTCTCCTTTTGCCTTCAATCTTTCCCAGCATCAGAGTCTTCTCCAGAGACTCCTCTCTTCGCATTAGGTGGCCAAAATATTTGAGTTTCAGCCTTAGTACCTGTCCTTCCAGGGAACAGTCAGGCTTGATTTCATTTAGAATTGACTGATTTGATCTCCTAGCAGTCCAAGGGACTCTCAGGAGTCTTCTCCAGCACCACAGTTCGAAAGCATCTATTCTTCGGCGCTCAGCCTTCCTTATGGTCCAACTCTCACAACCATACATTGCTACTGGGAACACCATGGCCCTGACTATGCGAACTTTTGTTGGCATGGTGATATCTCTGCTTTTTATTATGCTGTCTAAGTTTGCCATAGCTTTCCTTCCAAGGAGTAAGCGTCTTTTAATTTCATGGCTGCTGTCTCCGTCTGCAGTGATCTTGGAACCCAGAAAAGTAAAATCTGTTACTGCTTCCATTTCTGCCCCTTCTATTTGCCAGGAATTGATGGGACCCGATGCCATGATCTTAGTTTTATTAATGTTGAGTTTCAAGCCAACTTTTGCACTCTCCTCTTTCACTCTCATCAAGAGGCTCTTTAGTTCTTCTTCACTTTCTGCCATTAGGGTGGTATCGTCTGCATATCTGAGGTTGTTGATATTTCTCCCGGCAATCTTGATTCCGGCTTGCGATTCATTCAGCCCTGCATTTCTCATAATGTACTCTGCATATAAGTTAAATAAGCAGGGTGACAATATACAGCCTTGCCGTACTCCCTTCCCAATTTTGAACCAATCAGTTGTTCCATGGCCGGTTAGAACTGTTGCTTCTTGACCCGCATACAGGTTTCTCAGGAGACAGGTAAGGTGGTCTGGTACCCCCATCTCTTTAAGAATTTGCCACAGTTTGTTGTGATCCACACAATCAAAGGCTTTTGCGTAGTCAATGAAGCAGAAGTAGGTGTTTTTTTGGAACTCTCGTGCTTTCTCCATGATCCACCGCATGTTGGCAATTTGATCTCTAGTTCCTCTGCCTCTTCGAAACCCAGCTTGTACGTCCGGTAGTTCTCGGTCCACGTACTGCTGAAGCCTAGCTTGTAGGATTTTGAGCATAACCTTGCTAGCATGTGAAATGAGTGCAATTGTACGGTAGTTTGAACACTCTTTGGCACTGCCCTTCTTTGGAATTGGAACGTAAACTGACCTTTTCCAATCCTTTGGCCACTGCTGAGTTTTCCAAATTTGTTGGCATATTGAGTGCAGCACTTTCACAGCATCATCATTTAGGATTTTAAGTAGCTCAGCTGGGATATTATCATCTCCACTAGCTTTGTTGTTAGTAATGCTACCTAAGGCCCACTTGACTTCACTCTCTAGGATGTCCGGCTCTGGGTCAGTGACCACACCAGCGTGGTCATCAGGAACATTAAGATCTTTCTTGTATAGTTCTTCTGTGTCTCTACCAGAGTTGACTCTACCAGAGTTGGCACCAAAGTGTAGGGGATCCTGGCTCGAAGCCCTCCCCATGGCAGTCCCTGCCTATTCCTTGATGGTGCATTGGACCTGGCCATTGCTGTCAGTACTAAGGGTGCTCTCATGGGCAAGGTTGCGTGTGGTACATCTGCAGCTGTCCACACCGACACCAGATGCATGAATAATGGCATTTCCAAGCCCCTTTTATGCAATGCCACAAGGAACAAAAGGATATGGTGCAATACCCTTGAGATGTGACCTCATTCAGGTGCTGGACTTGGGCCCAGAACATCTCCAGATATGATGGCAAGCGGTACGAAAGGTGACGGGCAGCCCAGTCCAGCCTAAGGCCTCAGCGGCACAATTCAGGCACAATTGCAGCCTAAGCGCTTTATGCTCGAGTTGTGCCTGAATTGTGCCGGAGAGGCCGAATTTGTGCTGCAATTGTGCCGGACGTAGGACGAATTTACGACGGACGCCGCGCGCATGCGCACTACGGGCGCCGGCACAATTGCGGCACAACTGCGGCCTAAAAGTGGGCATTCCGTGGGCGTCATGGGGGTGGTAACGAAATTTGTTCCGGTTCCAGACACTGGAGAGCCCCTGACACGCCCCCTCGAGCACAACTCAGGCACAAAATTTGGGTCGACAAAAAGGGTGGACTTAAATTTGAGGAGACCCATAGGAGCCATTTTACCTTACCCACTCCAGCTCTCTCCTGAAAAGTTCTAACACCCTACGCCTGAGTTGTGCCTGAGTTAGGACGGAACAGTTGGGGCATAACTCTGGAACCGGACCCAAATAGTTACCCTATCAGCACCCAGCCCCACCCAGCCTCTTTCCCACAAAAGCCTAGCCCCAGGCCTCCATTCTCTCTCTCTCTCTCTCTGAGCACGTGGCGTGGGATTCTGTCCCCCAGCAGCCACAAAGTGGGACTTTGAAAAAGTTTCAAACACCCCACTTCTCTCTTTTCTTCTCTCCTCTCTGCCCCCCTCTAGGGCAGAGAGGGCTGTTCAGGCTGTGGCCAAACTGTTTACTGCTGTGCCTGGGCAGCTGTCTCCATGCAAGTGTTTGCTAACCCATGTCTTTCTCCTAGCCCCTCTCTCCCCCCCCACAGGCAACAGCACCAGCAGGTAAGTGCAGGTAAGAGCAGGGTACGTGCTGACATGTGTTCTGACTTCTGCCTCTTTGCATATAGAAATATAGGTAGGATACATGACGCTTTACCAATGTCTTGTCTCATAGCTGCCTGCAATGCCTGCCATGATATGCATCTTTACCAATGTCTTGTCTCATAGCTGCCTGCATAGCCTGCCATGACATGCCTCTCTACCAATGTCTTGTCTCATAGCTGCCTGCAATGCCTTCTCTGAAATGCCTCTATACCAATGTCTTGTCTCATAGCTGCCTGCATAGGCTGCCATGACATGCCTCTCTACCAATGTCTTGTCTCATAGCTGCCTGCAATGCCTTCTCTGAAATGCCTCTATACCAATGTCTTGTCTGATAACTGCCTGCAATGCCTGCAATGATATATAGGATACATGCCTCTTTACCAATGTTGTGTTGGATTGCTGCCTGTAGTCATGTGAGCACACAATGCCACAAGTGTGGAACAGACACCAGCTGTTTCCCCCCCCCCCTTTACTCCACAGGGTCTACTCACAGGTCAGTATTGGTAGGTTTGCCATGGTTGTGACCCACACGTTGTGTTGTTGTCTTCTCTCTCTTTGACCCTTTTCCCTTACAGGATCATGTTCTCCTGACACCCAGGGAAGGAGCGCAGACCATGCTATGTGTCTCACACCTCTCAGCTGTGTTTAATTTCTCTCCCTGCAGGCCTTTGCAACCGGCACACTGGCATTTCTTCAATGGTGATTGCTACCACACAGCAGCTGCCATGGAACACCCCCCCCCCCCGTGTTTTTTGCCTCCCCAGGAACGTCCACTACCACCTACCTTCCTGGGAGCACCCCTGGGCCTGCAGTCTGGTTGCCCCATGGTCGTCTGCCTCGCTGCTGCCAGAGGTCCTGGAGCCTGCCCTGCAACCCTCCTCAGCTGCCGGCGCTGCTGCTGCTCCACCTCCCTGGCTGCCTACTTGCTGTCCCTCCCCTTTCCATGGTGCAGGCTGTGGTTCCACAGGGGAAGGGCCTGCATCTCCAGGTCCATGGGGCACGCCTGCTGCTGCTGCTGCTGCTGATGTGGTCCGAGTGGCCGCTGTGACTACCCCTGGCAGCCTCGCCTGGCCATCTCTGCCACTGTTCCAGAACAATAAAGATGCCCCTGGAAACACATGTCCCCAATGTTACACAAGCACTGCCCCACACACACATAGACAGTCCCCAGCACACAAGCCCCTGCATCAATCCCAGCCAGGGCCTGCCACAGCCAGCCCAGGGAGACCACAGCAGGGGGGCTGCCAGACCCTCAGGGCACAGAGGGGAGGCGGGAGTTGGGGGGCCTCTCAGGCAGGCAACCACTGACAGGCGACATGGCGCACGTCCGCCACGTCCGTGAAGAGCCCTTTTGGCAACCGGGGCTCTCACCCGCCCTCGGTCCGCCCGTCAACGGCGTCCGTTTCCGCCCGTCAATGGCGTCCGTTTTCCCCAAGGTCCGTCTGCATAAGAGGCGCCCGTTCCTGCATTGCCTCCATTTGCGAAGTGACCCCTGTGTCCCTATTGGTCTCTGCAGACCCCTCTCCCTGTATCCCTCTCCCACCAGCCTTGTTGTCTGTCTGTTTCTGACCCACCCGTGCCCCTCCCCAGCACCCACTGTCTGCCTGTCTGTCTGCCTCCCCTCCCACTCCCTGATGATGGAAGATGGCCACCCCCCACCCCGCCAGAGCGCCTGCCGCGACGTGCTGACGTTGCCACATCTGGGGGTGTGATGAGCTGCGTGAGCCCTTCCCGCTCGCAGCAGACAAGCCCAAGGCATCTCTCGGTCTTGGCCGGGGCACGGAGCAGAAGGGATGCTGGGATGCCTTCTTTGTGGGCATTGCCACGGCCCTGGAGGCCCAGGTCTTCAGGCAGCGCACGGGCATGTCATGGCAGAGGCGGTTCCAGACTTCATGAGACCCCCCTTGTGCGTGCCGTTCCCACCCCCTCCTTCCCTTCTCTCCCCCGCTCACCCCCCCATGACTCCCACGTGCAGCCTCACCGTGGCTTGGGGGTGGCATCGTCTTCTGCAGGAGGGAGGGCAGTGGCACTCCCCCCTGCAGCAGGTGGCTAATGCCCAGGGTGCCCTGGGGCAGCTGGCACTGGCACAACCTCTGCCCTTCAGCTGACTGTCGCACGCCCAGTGCCTGCAGGCCCACCTGTGGCTGCCCATCTGCGAACGCTGCAGCAGCTGTGGTAGGTACACACAGACAAGCTCAGGAGGGGGCTCTTCGCTTCCACAAGAGGGACACCTCCCCACAGGGGCCTGCCTGCCTCTGTGGTAAGTGTTGCCTCGATCCTGGCCCACTGCTCTTGCCTCCTGCCTAACTCAGGCACAGTTGCAGCCTAACTCAGCCCTATTTTGGGCCTCAACTGTGCCTCAATTGTGCCTGTGTTAGGCTGGACTGAGGCCTAAGTGTGGCTCAGCAGTTTTAGAATGATTTACCCAATTGTGGCAGAACAGACTAAGCATCGGGAAGAACTTGTACAGACCACTAACTCCTCAAGATACTTAGGTCTTCCACAGTCTGCCAATACAGTGGACCACCAACCAGTGAAGGCATCCACTAGGAGCCAGGAGAGACCTGTGATGGATAGGCACCGAGGCCCTCTCCCTCTGTGAAAGAGCTATTGTACAGACCGATGGGCAACAGAGAGCACTGGAGACACAATAGCAGCTGTAGCAACCCACATGGTCTATGGCAGGAAGGAACTGACTCCTCTCCTATCGTTCTCTAGGGGGAGTTGGATCAATGACATGGTTCTCAAATACCTCTTGGTCAGTAAATACCACTTCCTGTAGCCCCTTCCTGGCTAGATGCACAAAACCATATGGAGTAAGAAAAATGGTTCATCTGTTGTCAAGATCTCACTATACATGTGGAAGGACTAGTCTACCTGCCATCCATCTACAAGATGAACTGCTCATCTCTTGCTTTGAGCCCTGGGAAAAGAGTGTGAAGTTGAGCCGTGTTGACTCCTCGGAGCCAAAAAATAATGAAGCAATATCCAATGCGGGCCAAGTGCATTTGCTGTCAAGCCAACTCTAATGGAAGTGAAATCAGCTCAGACAATACATTTTTGGGATTTGAAATAGTTTTGGAACTGTAATTGCTTCAGCGGAGGCTGCGTTTGGCAGCTACGAACAGGGCTGTGCGTGACTGTGAGATGTTGAGAGTGTCGTCCACTGAATGTTAACATGCTGTTTCAGTAGACAGCTCTGCATTGCTTCTCTGTGGAGCTGATTTTCAACAGGGCCTTGGCGAATACCATTCCCTGGGTCTTATGCTTGGTCTGGGGGAATCTTATTCAAGAGAGAAGCTCTGGCAGTTGACCGATTTATTTAAAACATGTACATGTTGTCCAGTGTACTAAGTTGGACCCCTAGCCTAGACAGGTAACCTGACCAGCTCATTCCCGTTCCAGACAGATCCTTCCACGTTTCAGAACCTTCTCCTTCTGGACAGCTCCCTGACCTTTCAGCACCTTCCAATGCTGAACAGCTCCCCTGAAGTCTGCAGGAGCACACCCAAAACCTTCTAGACCTCTGTTCCACCAGGGGGAAACATCCAAAATTCAATCTGATCTCCTGGAACTCCTTCTTGGGCACATGAGGCAAAATTGTCCCCTTCTCTGTCTCTGGAGATCAAAGCGGAGGTGAGATGTACCCATGGGTAGAGGTGTGCTTAGGAACAAAAGGAAAAAAAGGTGGGTTTTTTAATTGAGATTTTCTTGGGATGTTTGGGTGAGGTCTGCTTCTGAGTATGAATCGGCAGCTTGTGCACCCCCTGTCGTGTGTCACCCTCCTGCCCGGGTCCCTCCCCCCATAGTGATACCTCTGTAGCCACTACAGTAGTCTCCAGATCAGGAAATATGCTGGAGCAACCGTGTCAGGGTCTCCTGAGTGACAGGCAGTCAATCTGAGGTTGGGTCCAGCCTATAACGCACAGGTACAGAGAGGAACAGCAACTCAGCCCAGTGAATAGCATTTGTCCAATGAGGAATTGTAGGTGATTTTAGGTTATTTTATTTATGTAAGTGTATGGACTGGAGCATCTCAAGACATAGGCTTTCCCTGGAAAGTTTAGTTTTTCAAAATCAACAACTAGTTGTAGCCTGGGGGGGGAATGCCATCAGAAGCGTCGCTCCGGTAGGGGCGGGGCTGTAAGTATCGCTGCGGTCATAGTCTCTTTACCGAGCGAGGAGGAGGCAGCCCCGCCCCCTCACTGTCCGAGCCAGTCCCCTACGGAGAAACCGGCAGGGAAGAGACCCTGCCTGCTGCTTTCTCCGTAGGGGACTGGCTCGGACAGTGAGGGGGCGGGGCTGCCTCCTCCTCGCTCGGTAAAGAGACTATGACCGCAGCGATACTTACAGCCCCGCCCCTACCGGAGCGACGCCTCTGAATGCCATTTCACCCCACCACCCACCTCAATGTTTTGAGGGTGGTTTGCTTTGTCTGCAGATAATATGCCGAACAGCTGTGCCCTCAGTGGTCATCATAGGGTTTGTTTATTACCCATGTGCAAAGGAAATCCTGTGAACTTGGTGCATGTGGAGAGGGACTGGTGTGGCTTGTGCCATGAGAAAAGCCTTGGATTGTGGTGAACGCGTGTCTGGCTCCTGGGATTGCTCTTGTGCAGGAGCTTTGGGTGGAGAGGGGACATCCAGAGTTTGTGCCAGGGGATTTCACCTCCTACAATCTTGTCTCCATCTCCAAAGTTGCCCCCCCTCATCTCCAGATCGAGGAGCTTCCATTCTGCAGAACATGACTGATAGCAAGCTACCCGTCTCTGCACTGGGACCCAGTTGGTATTTCCCCCAATTCCAGTAGTGGGGGACGGGCAGCACTTGTCAAGCAGGACAGCAGCCTGCATCCTACTGCAGGTTGGAAAACCATCCCAAAGAACTCTGTTCTTTGACAGATTTGGCTGGTGCTGAGGAACGAAGGTGGGGTGGAAGCATTCATCTATTGGACGGAGACATTAGAACCTGACAGTTTCTCACTGGTGGCTGTCGCAGGCTTTGAAGAGTCATCTTATACATTAGAGATGAGGAGACACATCTGTCCCCATCCATTATTCATGCCCCACATTTCCATTCTGGGCGCCGCCGAGCACGGAAGCGCTCCTCTTGGCGGCGCAAACGGCCTCGCCGCAAACAGCTTGCGCTGACTTGGCTCCCGCTGCAGCAGGGGATGGTTTGGCCAGAAGGCGGTGCGAGGCGAGCAGATGAGCCAGACGCCACGGATCTGAACAATGTGCTGTCGGGAGCATTGCCGGCGGCCATGGGCTCGGGAAGCGTGGAAGTCAACACCGTTGTAGGAGAGCAGGTGGGGACTGGCAGGGAGTCAGCTACCAAATGACACTTGACAATGTGCGGCTCATTAAAAGGCGATGGGACCCATGCCTGGATTTTTATTGCGAGTGTGAAGATGACGAGACAAGAGGTTCTGCTTCAGGGCGATGCTGTGTCAGAACCCGCAGGGTGCAGGCAATATAAAAGTTTCCAGGATCAAGTGCCAACACTCAACCCGCAAGAGAATAGATGACAGGCTATCTACATACGAGGTTGTCTCTGTTAAGGGTCAGATCACATGTCCATTTAGCTCAGGCTGAAATCCTATATGCGCTTTCCCAGGAGTAAGCTCCAGTGAACACAATGGGACTTGCTTTTGAGTAGACATGGCCATCCTAGATTAGTGGTCAATTTTAAAATGCAGGAGCTTATTTATTTATTTATTTATTTATTTATTTATTTATTTATTTATTTATTTATTTATTTATTTTTCATATTTTTATACCACCACACCCCATAAAGACTATTAAATTTTAAAAAAGAACCTGGATAGGACTGGGCTTTCAGGTTTTGATTTTTTAGGTGGAAACCAAGGCATTTTGGTGGGCGTCCCCTTCAAAACACACATTGATTAAGCAAATATTCACCTTTTCAAAATCTAGTACGGCGGCATCACTTTTTCTCCTGGCGGCGATAGTGTTTCTCAATCAGTCCCACCCAATCAGGGATCACAGAATGAGCAAGTGGATTTGACTTTGGTGAGATCAGCGAGGACAAGCAAGCGCGACTGAGAATGAGGTCAATGCAAATGAATTTGAGACATTTTCACAAGGAGAGGTATTTTGGGGGACTGCCGGAAACATCCATGAGAAACCTGAGTACTTTTGGCTCTCGCTTAAATTGCTTTCTCCCATCACAGCGATGGAGTCTCTTGAATATAACTGCTCTGCAGGGTCAGAGTGCCAAACCACTTCAGAAATAGCTACTAGGTTCTTCCAAGGGCCAGGGGTAGGCTAAATTTATATCCCCATTAAATTCAGCGAACAAGCATTAAAGTGCCATACATTTAAGAATGCAAAATGGCAAGTGGGACATTAAAATTCTGTGCCTCGAGCTCTCCCAAGAGTTTAAACCATTTTGCTAAACTCTGTGGAGGAATGCCCTCCTGACCGCTTTAGTAGTTGATGTTTTTGCTCCCAGTCGAAAGAGAGCTTGGGAGGAACTCTGGGTTTCTAGCCATGTGCAGATGGAAATGTGTAAGTTCTTCGGATGCCATTCAAAGAGCTGGGAGAGATTCACAGGTGATCAGAGAGAGACTTGAGAAACTAGAATTTCTTAGGAATGCTGATTCTACACAATTGGGCTTGAGCCTTATCTCAATGTCTCATCTCACGGCATTATCCGGTAACGAACTTCTGCCTGAAAGACTATATTTTCACCTCTCACTGCTGATTATTATTGTGCTTGTCTCATGCATAAGAAGAGTCATTCATTGTACATTTTGTATTCCATGATAAATTGGTTCCTTCCTTTATAGGAACTGGCCTATCTGCATGGGCTAGAGCAGTGGTTTTCAACCAGTGTGCCGCAGCACATCGGTGTGCCGCAAATGGTCCCCAGGTGTGCCACGGGAGTTTGGGGGAGGGTAATTTATTAGTAGGGCCATTGAGGGATGTGCCCCCCCCCACGGCAGTGTGGTATGCCTTGTCAATTGTCAAAAAACTGATGGTGTGCTGTGCCTTGTCAATTTTAACACCTTGTCAGTGTTCTGTGAGATGAAAAAGGTTGAACATCGCTGGGCTAGAGGTTTGCCAAAGTTCTCTCTAGGTTCAGAAATGAATTTTGGAAGTTCTTAATCTCCCCTAAGATACCCCCCCCCCCAGTCAGCTTTGGAACCAGAGTTTTAAGAATCTCGATCCTGCCTCCTCACTCCTCCTCAGCAGTCACCCACCCTCCAACACATTTATTGCTTACCCCAGCAGCAGTGTGTGTGTATGGGTCCTTCCTTCCACCCACTTGTTGCTGCAGAGGCAGCACAGTGAAAATGTTGCCCCCCCGCTCATGGATGGGGCGGTGCTTTTCCCAGTCCCAGGCTGCAGAAGGCATCATGGGTCAAGGCTGGGTACCTAATTTGTGCTGAGCAGCTAACACAACTATTTGTGTTTTGAATCAAGAAATTTTGAAAGAAATAACAAACCACAAACCCCACACCTCTACCTATTACCCTTGTTGCGAATTGTATTTTACATAATGATGGTTGTGACTCCATCTCTTCCATCCTACAGTCCTCTGACCCCTACAATTTAGAAATCTGTCTTCTGCTGAGTCCAGCCCTTGCTCTCTCTAGCCCAGCATGGTCAACACTGACTGGCAGCAGCAGCTATCCAGTGTTTACAGATAGGAATTTTTCTGGAGGTACTGCTGGGGGATGAACCTGGAACCTTCTTCTCCCACTGAACCATAGATCCCGCCTCCTCCTTTTTCCAGAAAACCTCTTTTTTTTGTCTCCCCATGTCTAGACATACCTGCCAGCTAAGGATAACCCCTCGCACAACTGAGGAAGTAGGCTGTGGTCCACAAAATCTTACTCTGAAATAAAAACCACTTATGTTTTTTTGAGCAGCCCATCTGCCAGCAAAGAGCAGAGTGAAATATATTTATCACTATCATTTGCTGTGTTTGTTTATTGAGTTATTAAACATATAGTCTATTCCACATCAAAGGCATGGGAATGGACAAGGAGATTAAAAGCAAACACCAAGAATCCATTACATTCAATTACGCGACTCAGTCCCCTAATAGCTGAAGTTCGGCCTCCGAAAGTCACTTGGTGGGGTGGACAAAGCTGGGTCAAGACTTCCTGGCATCACAATACCAAGTACTGTTCCCACTCCCCATAGACCTGCCCTCCACAAATTTGTCTTGAAAGTCATGGAATCTTGTGGCAGTGAATTCCACAGATTAATTATATGTCGTGTCAAGCAGTACTTGACTACTTCCTTTTGCCTGTCCTGAGTCTCCCGCAATTCAGTTGTGAATCTTGTGAGAGGAGAAAAGCTTCTCTCTCTTCCATGTCTTCACAACATGCATCATTGCAGAGGTGTTCCTACGGTAGAGGCAGTACTGTAAGTTGCGCCCCATCCTAGTCCCCATTTACAACCTGGAATGAGGAGGCCCCGCCCCCTCGCCGGTGGAGCCATTCCAGGTTGTAAACGGAGACTAGGACGGGGCGCAACTTAAGGCTGAGCTACATTACACGCAGAGGCTCTGCCGCCGCCTCTGCCTCTGCCTACGCGCTTGGAGCGGGGGAGTGTCTTCCAGCCTGTTGTCCCTCCTGTTGTCCCGCCTTCTTAAGAAGGTGATTGGAGGTAGTTCTGATTGGCATGCAGCCACTCTCCCCCCCTCTCCTACGATTGGTAGGCTGCAGTAGCTCCGCGAACCGCCCCCTAGCTCTGCGAACACGCCCCCTCAAAAGTAGGATTCCAGCTTGAGGTACGCGCCAGCAGTGCGGAGGTCACAGCGGCTCCGCTTGCTTCAAAAATGATGTCAGAAGCTCCACAACGCGTGTAATGTAGCTCAGCCTTTACAGTACCACCACCACCCCACCGTAGGAATGCCTCTGCATAATTGTATCAGTTCTGTCCCCATAACCTTAGTCACATTTTTTTCTAAATTAAGATAGAGATAATGTGCCTGTTTCACTGGTGGGGAGCAGGGTTCATAAGCCAGGTACACCCCTAGGAAACCCCCACATGTCCATGGGGAAAGAAGCTCCTGAATAGGGCTCAAGCTGGGCAGATTTCCTGGAGGGGAAAAAAAAAAAAGCAACAACAACTTTTCCTCCTGGCAAATATTTCTTTGCCCCAGCAAGAATTTCGAGGCCAGCGTTATCACTGAAATTGAAAGACCATTAAGTGGGTGTCCCTCATTACTGCGTAGTTTATCACAAAGGATGCAGGCTGCCGGCTCTGATTTAACAGCACATTGTCCTTAAATAAGTAAATGTTATCTTGTTCAGGACGGTGTTTTCAGTCTCGGTGGCTCTCCATTTGGACAGTTCATCATAGCTAATTACCGCAATAATAATAACCAAGGAAAACTCATCTGGCGTTATTGTGGGCATGAGGCAACCCTGCTCAGAATGCGGAGTGATTAATCGAGCCCCAACCGGTGACGCTGGCTCATTTGCACTGCAGACAGTTGTGCTGGGTACAAGGCTGGGATTCCATCCCATTCAAGGAGGGTCCCTGTTGAATCTCTGCATGACATACTGCAGAGATGCAACAGGGACCCTCCTTGAATGTCTGGCCTATTTCCAATCAGCTTCCTCTGGGGGCAGATAATTCTGCATCAATTCTATATTGGGTGTGATTGAATCCATCTTACCTCCTGAATGACCTGCCTTCAGAGGAGTCTATGTTTTGTGTTTCTCTGTGAGTCCCTGCTCTGGGCTTGCCTCACTCCAAAGAACCGGAAGCTCACACAGATTAGCAGCCAAATTCTATCTTGGAACACCCCCTCCATTGGTGGGGGCTCTGCAGGTCATTGGCACATGCCCCATTGTGCTGGTGGCCCCAACCCGCGTACCATCTCAGCAGCTGCCGTGCCAGTGGCCCTGATAGGATTGGGCCATAAGAAACACAAGGGGTGGAATCCGCTCGGAGGGGGGGGGGCGGGGTTTACTGTCACTTTCATATAACCATTTTTTCTAGCTTAGTCTGGTGCCTATCACCACTGGGACTGACGTGAGAAGTGCAGAAAGAGAGGTTAGGCTGCAATCCTATACACATTTACATGGGAGTAAGTCTCACTGAAGTCAATGGTGCTTACTTCTGCGTAGACAAGCATAGGATTTGTTCTGTTGATGTGCGAACAAAATCAATCCCTTCTCACAGTTGTTTATTATTATTATTATTATTATTATTATTATTATTATTATTATTATTATTAATAATAATAATAATAATAATAATAATAATAATAATAATGTCCGGGCCCCTCCGAGTCACCCGTACTTACTGGCATCGGAGCCAAGCCCAGTGGAAGAGAGGACAAGAGAGGACACCACCGACGGGTCGGAGCGCGGCGGAAGCCAACGAGGGGCCCCTTTGCATGAGCGAGAGCAGCGGGACCGGGAGCGACCGGCCTCTCGGTTCGCCTGTCACCCCACGAGGTGACGGGCACGGCCACGGCCCCAGCGGGACGGTGGACCCCAGTGGGCTCCGGCCTCCCGAGGGGCCGACCAGCCGCTTCGCCGCCCCAGCTGTGGCGAGAGCGACCTTTATCTCCTTTCCCCCAGCTGGGCGTGCGAGGCCAAGGAAAGGCCGACGCAACCCCGACCTCCACAAAGGGAGACGTGGGATAGGCCAAACCACCCGCCAGTCTCCAGGAGGGCGGGACTTCCCGGGAGGGGGCGGGACTTCCCCCAAAAAGAGGTATATAAAGAAAGGGCCAGCTGATGATGAGGCAGTTGGCTGTGAGGCAGGGTTGAGCCGTGTCTCTCCTCCTGCCCAAGAGTGGGCGACCTGCCGGAGAGGTGGCGTGCAAGGTCATTGAACCCCTGCCCTCCGGCTACCCTGAAGCCACTCTACCCTTACCTTCTCCCAGGGGTGGATCCGGCCCCAGGCCTCAGCCTACCCCTACAGGCCTGCTGGCCTGAAGCAGCCTTATACCCCCGAGGACCATTCTGGGGACGAGCTCTATCTCAGCACCCCTTTGCCGGACTCACTGCAGGGGCCCCCGCTTACAAATAATAATACTTATGTACCACTTTTCAACAACAAAAAAAATAGTTCACAAAGTGGTTTACATGGCAACATCAATCAAGGAATGGCTCCCTGTCCCCAAAGGGCTCACAGTCTTAAACAGGGGTGGCCAGCCTTCCACCATTAGGGCCTCTGCAGTTGTGTAGAAGACAGAATCTTGGCAGCTGCAAGTGCTGATGGTGCTGCTAAAGCAGCTGCACCTGCTGAAATGCCCTCACCTAGACAACCACTTAAAGGGCCAGCATTCATGTTGAAAGATTGGCCACCACTGGTCTAAAAGGAAGTACAGAGGAGACACCAGTAACAGCCACTGGAAAGGACGCCATGCTGGGGTGAAGAGGGACACTTGCTCTCCCCACCACTTTCAAAGGTGCCTCTTTGCCCAGTTAGCAGGGGCGAAACTTATATCAAGTTTCAGTTGCCCTCAATCACCCTTTGCAGTTTTGCATCTCTTTTATTTTTGAGAGCATCAAGCAACAAACCCGTCTGTACGTTTAGGAAGCAAGCTGGGATGTGCTTTCATAGTTAATTAATTGTTCCTGTCCGTTTCCTTTGAAAACGTAATTTAAACGAGACAAAAAGAAAAAAGAGCCCCCCGGTTATTTTCTATATTTGAAACCAGTGCTTCCATTTCAATTAAAAATACACACACACACACACACACACACACACACACACACACACACACACACACACACACGAGTAAAATGGATGCACCAATTACCCGGCAACTCGAGTCCCCCGTGATGAAACCACAAAGAAGGTCACACAATCTCAACTCAGACAGCTGCTGCTTCTGTCCTCTGCTTCAGTGCGGAGAGTTGGGGAGCGATGGGTTGAAGAAAGAGCACTCACTTCTGCTTGAGTTGGCCAAAGTCAGACATTGCTGTCTGGTATTTTGCAGGCTCAGTGATCCCAAAACCCTTTTTCCTCTGCATTCGGGGCTGAGAGAGCAATGCCAGTGTGGTGCCATGGATAAAATGCTGTACTGTATACAGTCAAGCAGAGAGTCTCCATCTTCTTTTTTAAAAAAAATGTCTTAACATTGGAAGAACCACGTCATAAGAAAATACCTCCTACTGAGCCAGACAGTTGCACCATCTTACTCAGCTCAGTATTATCCACACTGGCTGCCAGCAGCTCTCTAGGGTTTCAGGGGGCTATTTCTGAGCTGCACCCAGGATGGAATCTGGGACCTTCTGCAAGCAAAGCAGGTGGTCCACGCTGAGCTAGGACCCCTTCCCAAGCACAAGAAGCTGCCTTTTACAGAGAGAGACCATTGCACCATCTAGCTCAGCTCAGTATTGTCTACACTGAATGCAGAGATGGAGCAGAGTTTTCTGCCCCCAGTGGAGGTTGATTGGAAGCAGGGAAGGCCAGAGCAGTGACTCAAGCAGAGACGAATAGCGATTGATAACCCTCTCCTCCATGAAATTGTCTCATCCCCTTTTAATGCCATCTAGGTTGGTGGCCTCCACCGCATCTTGTGGTGGAGAATTCTCAACATCTCTTCAGCAAAGTACTTCCTTTTGTCCATCCCGAATCTCCTGCCAATCAAATTCATTTGGACACCCCCGGCAGCATAAACCTTTGGCTGTCTTTTTCTGCCTGCTTCAATATTTAAGGACGTAAGAATATAAGAAGAGCCCTGCTGGTTCAGGCCAAGTGCCCATGTCTCATAGTGACCCACCAGATGCCTCTGGGAGTACTCAAGACAACAAGATCCCTGTATCCTGTAGCCACTCCCTTGCATCTGGCACTCAGAGATAGGGTACCTCTAAAACCCAGAGGTTGCATACAGTCATCATACCTGTGATGGACATTTCCTCCATCAATTTGTCCATCCCCTTTTAAAAGCATCAAGGCCAGGTGCCATCACAACATCCTGTGGCGAGGAGTTCCGCAGATTAATTATATGTTGAGTAAAGAAAGATTTCCTTTAGACAGCAATATGTGCAGTAAAGTCAACAAGGCTGAGTTTTTGTTCAGCAACTGGCACCAAGTGAATAGATGGTTCGGAGACTTCTTTTAAGTCTGATTTGTGTCTGTGTGGGTTCCTCCCTCCCCCTTCGGAGACAGGAGAAGACAAAACTAAATATCCTTTTGGGAATCATTCTGTCGAAATGACAACTTCCCTTTCAGGTTGATTGGGGCTGTTGACATTTCTCACTCTGACATGTGCTCCTTGGGGGTTTCTTTTTTTCTGATCTTTCCCAGTCTTTTGTCCCACATCCCTCGTGTTTGGAAAGCAGGCGAAAAGAAGCCTTTCAGGAGAACAATCAAGAACTGTCTGGTGCTCAGACTTTGTCGCAAGGGAAGATGGAAACCAGTGAGGGGGGAATCAGTGAGGGGCGGCTACCCTCCTCTCCCTTTCTAGAAAGAAGGTACCTAGGAGGGGCATGAATGAGACATATAAAATTGTGCATGGGCTGGATAGTGTGGATAGGGGAAAATGCTTTTCCCTCTCGCACAACACTAGAACCAGGGGACATTCACTAAAATTGACTGGTGGAATAGAAAAAAGGAACATTTCTTCACCTAGTGCAGTGGTACCCTAACTGGGGCGTCGCGATGTCCCAGCCGGGAAGAAAAGGTTGCTATGCCCTTAAGGGGCATGGCAACCCGCGGTGACGACAACGGCGCGCCTGGGATCGCGCCGCCGCCGCCACCGCTGCTCCCGGGATCGCCGTTTTTACCGTCATTGGTGGGCAGTGGGTGTCCCTCGGGGGTTGCGGGGAGCCTGCGGACCCCTCCGCAGGCCTCCCCAAGTGTCGGAGCAGCGCTCCAACGCGATCGCAACTGACTTCCGGTTTTACGCGAAACCAGAAGTCAGTTGTGATCGCGTTGGAGCGCTGCTCTGACGCTTGGGGAGGCCTGCGGAGGGGTCCGCAGGCTCCCCACAACCCCCGAGGGACACCCACTGCCCACCAATGACGGTAAAAACGGCGATCCCGGGCGCAGCGGTGGCGGCGGCGGCGCGATCCCAGGCGTGTCATCGCCACTCCTGGGAAGGCCCCGCTGCTACTTAGAGCAGCGTAAGGCCTTCCCAGGAGTTAGGGAACCTCTGACCTAGTGCATAATTAATCTGTGGAACTCCTTGCTACAGGATGTGGTGGTGGCTCGACATGAGGAAGAATTTCTTAATGGTAAGAGCCATCCAGTACTGGTACAGTCTGCCACATGCAGTTGTGGGCTCTGGAGGTTTTCAAGCAGAGGCTGGATGGCCTTTCCCATAGACCTGCCAGGGATGCTGTAACAGTTGCCTGCACTCAGCACGGGGTTGGACTAGATGAGCTTCAGGGTACCCTCCAATTCTCACATTCTATATGCTTAACAGTCAAAAATGCACCAAAGCACTCCAGCCCACGGCCGCCATCACCTGGTTGTTTAGGCTCAAGCTGTGCTGTAGCGCATAGATTCCCTCCATTGGTCAGATCTGTCTCTCACACTTCACGGCCTTCACAGTATGCAAAAAAACCTCCCACCTGAGATGGTGTTTCCATCTCCCTCACGGCGAGGCCACCAGTGACATTCTGACGCCCTTCATCATGCCGGTTCATCATTTCAGCGGCGGAGTCAGACCCTGCGATCTCTTTGTGGCAGCACTTAGGCGGGTTGAGCTAACATACCGTTTTCCAACTGACGTCAGGTCGTTCTCCAGCGGGAGAAGTTATGGGAAAGGTCTAACCTTATAACTAGTGAGGCACATGAATAATCTTTCCCCAGGATGCGCCGACGCTGCCTCCTCCACCCCCCCCCCCCCCGTGCATGGCTTCTGGAGGGAGTAAATGGAAAACTAGAAGCAAGTTTCCAATTACCTCCGTGTCCTTTTGGGCTCCTTTATGGTTGTCGCAGCATGTTTTAAATCAGACCTACTGGCGAAAGGGGAAGGTGATGAAATGTGAATGCTCACATGAAACAGCAATAGAGCACAAGTGCATGAAACTAGCCGTCTGTGCAACTTGTTTTCTCTTCCTTTGGTCATCTCCTGCGCCCCCTGTGGATTCGGGGTGGAAGGGGAAGGGGTTGACTCCCACATGGAAGCCCCAAGACCGACCAAGGAGGAAGATTGAAATAGGAGCCTGAGTTGACACAGCTGGAATGTCTGATCTGTGATCACATGTGGAATGTTGTTGCAGTTCTGGGTATCGAAAAGGATATAGTAGAGAGCTGGGAGAAAATAGTGAGACAGAGTTGGCAGCTTCGGGACAGGCTGATATGTCCATGTGTGGGTCTTGGAGGGGCCGGGAGCCCTGGATACGTGCTTGATCAGACCCTGAAATCACGCAAAGGACAATGCTTGTTGCTCTGAGCTCCTTGGAAAAGGGCTGGAAGAACCAGAACATAAGAAATAAAAGAAGAGCCCTGCTGGATCAGGCCAAAGGCCCATCTAGTCCAGCTTCCTGTATCACACAGTGGCCCCACCAGATGCCTCAGGGAGCACAGAAGACAACAAGAGATCTGTATCCTGCTGCCACTCCCTTGCATCTGGCATTCAGAGAGAGGCTACCTCTCAAACCCAGAGGCTGCATATATTCATCATGGCTTGTAACCTGTGATGGACTTTTCCTTCATCAATCTGTCCAATCCCCTTTTCAAGGCATCCAGGGCCAGGTACCATCAGCACATGCTCAAACAAGGAGTTCCACAGATTAATGACAGGCTGGGATCACCTATCATCTAGCCCAGCATTCTGTTTCCTGCAGTGCCCCACCAGCTGCCCCAATGGGAAACCACCAAGCAGGAGAGAAAGGCAGACTTCTCTCCCATCATTGCTCCCCTGCAACTGGTGTTCCGAGGTAGACTGCTGCTGAAACTGGAGGTAGTGCCATTGTGGATGGCTATGATAGACTTGTCCTCCTCCATGACTTTATCCACCCCCCCTTTTAAAGTAAGCCAAGTGTGTGGCCATCACCATGTCTTGTGGCAATGAATTCCATAGACACATTCTGCGCTGGGTGAAGAACTCCCTCCTTTTGTCTATCCTGAATCTCATGCCAATCCATTTGCATTGAATGACCCCACGTTCTAGTGCTACGAGAGAGGGAGGAAAACTCTTTTTTCACCATGCATCATTCATACCTCCCCCATCACCTAGAACATAAGAAGAGCCTTCCTGGATCAGGCCAAAGGCCCATCTAGTCCAGCTTCCTGTATCTCACAGTGGCCCCACCAGATGCCTCCGAGAGCACACAGCTAACAAGATAACCTGTTTCCTGTTGTCACTCCCTTGCACCTAGCACAGAGAAAACCCACTTCTAAAGCCAGGAGGTTGCTTATGGCTTGTAACCTGTGATGGTCTTTTCCTCCCTGAATCTACCCAAACCCCTTTTAAAGGCATCTAGGCCAGGTATAAGGGAGAACCTCTTTTCCAAACTCACAAAACCCAAATGTCATCGCTGTTCCTCGTAACGACGGCACAATCACGATAGTGTGTAGAATATGTTCATTTGGTTTATATGTTCATTAGAGTTATCGTATGCAGTATGGTGGGTGCACATGGTATAGGCGCCTTTTTCACATTGGTGCGCAAGCTTTGCAATGCTTCCTGGGAAGGGCGATCCTCAGCCTCGTTGCTTGTATTTGGGCAGCAAGTCTGTTAATCTTTAAGAGGGCACTTGGAAAGCTCTTTCGAGGCTGCCTTTGCTTTTTCCTGTCGCAGGCCATCATTTTCCTGATGTTTACTGCTGGTTCTGCTTTGTTGTTCTTTGATCAATTTATGTGTTTAATTTTGCGCTCGTTATTTGGTTGCAAGCTGCCTTGAGCTGCCTTGGCGGTGCATATTTGAATAAATAAATGCATCGATGTGTGCCCTTCCCTCGGCCCCCCTCCCCATCAGCTCCCCCCCCCCCCAGAGTCTCTGGGAGAAATCTCAGGCTCTTTCTGATAGTTCTCCGAGAAAGCTTCGGAAAAGCCAGACACAGGCGAGCTCTTAGACAGCCCTTTCTACCATACAACCCCCCCCAACAAATGGATCGTTATCCTCATATTCTTACCCCCTCCCTCCTTAATTTCCTTCCGTGGCTTCCTGTCTGTCGCTTTATCTAGCACAAGCTCCATAAAGTTATTCTTACCTTCAAAGCTCTCTGTGGCCTCACCCTCTTTCCCTTTCTGCTATGCGCCTGCTATGCACCTGCTATGTGCTTGCCCATGACCTTCAGCTCCACCACCTTCAACCATCCAACAACCCCCTGGTCCTTCCTCCCTTGTAGCCCCTCATGTTGAAAACAGCCTCCCGGAACATCTGTGTGATGCCTCCTTACTCACCTCCTTCTTCAACTCCCTTCTGAAAACTTACCTCTTCTTTGGCACAGTGCCTTTGTCCTCTTACGCTGAGTGACTCAACTTAAGCACATGCAACTGAAACAATCTCCGAGTCTTCCATGCTCATTCCTACTTCCATTTCCTTCCACTTCTTTGATTGTTCTCCTTGTTGTCTCTACCTAGTTTGTAAGCCAAGTGGAGATCTGTCCTCTCGTTCAGTGTACAGCGCCATGCGCATGGATGGCACTACATAAATATAAAAAAAATGACATATTTAAGAATAATTTGAAGAATTTGCCTCGTTAAACTGGAATTCTGAAAGAGTGGAACTTGCAGAAGTCTCAACCAGAGGAAAAATAATGAGAAGAAGCCCCTGTAACTGCAAATCAGTCATGTTACCAACCTCTTATTCTTTCATTGTTATCATCAATTTTTTCCCCCATGATCTTCTCCCTCTAATAAGACATGTTCAATATTTATTTTTTACAAAGGAGTTCTCCCACTGCGATAAAAATTCAAGAGAGAGCATTTTCCATGCTTGGACTTAGCTGTGAATTGAACCATGTAACTAAGAGGTTCTTAATTCACTCCACAGGAAGCAATGAGTTGACTTGATTAAAGTTTGAGCTGGTAGCCACTTTACCAAGGCAACTGTTTCAATGGAGGTTTTGTCTTGTGGTAGCTAGACGGGCAGGGATAGCACCTTGAAACTAGCACCCCCTTCCAGCCTGTCTCATTCTGAAATTGACTTTAGCTGGGATGGTAGGTTGCTGCCACCACCCAAGGTCAGGGAAAACCAGACGGAAGGAGGTTGCCTTGGGGAAATCTCCCTCCCAATATAACGGGGAGCTCTCCACATCTCGGGGGGGGGGCTCCTTAAAAGCTGGACAACAGTGAGGCCTGGCAATCTAGGAGGATGAGCCAACCAAGTCCCTCCCAAGTGAAGCGAGACCAGGCAGCTGAAAATAGTATGGTAAAAGAGCTTTTTACAGAATAAAAGCACCAAAACAATTAGTAAGGCCAAAAAAGGAAAGGCACTTGAGGAATCAGGCAGAAGTAAAGGAAGATTTAGGCAGATGGGTGAGGGGAATGGTTGGCATGAAGGTGAAAATGCAAATGGGCACCACATCCTGTAGCAAGGAGTTCCACAGATTTTGATTTAATGCCTCAGGCCTTGGAATATGAAGTGGTGATGGGGGGGTAAGAGTGGAGCCTCATTCCCTCAGGCTTTGCCTAGGCATGGGCCCACCAGCCCCCCCTATAAATCCACCTTGGTCCCGCCCTCATAGCAAATGTTTCAGAACTTATCCAGAAACGATGCTGTCATTCTGCCCTGCCATAGTCACGCCGGCTCACATTTAGATTTTAATGCAAAGCAGCCATCTCTGAAGGACATAATTGTCAATTCCAGTATTTTGATTTGAGATATTTAAATCAGGCTGGAGAAATTATTTTCCATATTGGATGGTTCTGAGCTCTTTGCTTCATTAAACCTCATTACCCGTGCGGCTGCGAAAGCCCGGCCGTCGGAAAACAAATGTGTGTTTCTGTTCATTACGACGGCCCCTTTCAGACACCCATTGCGGCCGCACTGCCATGCTGGAAACCACTTCCTACCAATTAATTTTAGAATTAATTTAATTCGATGACATTCATTCTCAGTTGAATGAATTATTGCTAGAGTTTGTTTTGTTTGGGCCAAACTCCGTTCCATATCATGTACAGTTCCTGCCACATCTCTGAATCGGCAAACTGGAAAAGGTGCAATCGAAGACAGCCAAAATGACTTGGGACTGAAGCACCTTCCTTACGAGGAAAGACCGCAGCGTTTGGAACCTCTTAGTTGTGGGGGGGGGGGGGAGAAAAAAAATTAAAAAAAGAAAAAAAGAAATTAAAGAGGGGACATGATTGAGACATAAAATTATGCACATTATTCTGTCTCTGGCTTCCCCCATAAAAGACATGAGACAAGTTCAGCTCAGCAGTATGAAATAGGTCACTTTATTGATTATATCAGTCAACCGATATAAAGGTTGAAGAGGGTTCTGACTATTAAACTCCTCCCCATTTAGTGTTGGTACCTACCCTGGGGGAGACAGTCGCAAATGTCATGAGAGCGAGGATGGTGTAGTGGTTCGAGAGATGGACTTAGACCTGGAAGATCCAGGTTCGAATCCCCGCTCAAGCTACCTGGGTGACCTTGGGTCAGTCCCTATCTCTCAGCCTCACCTACCTCACAGGGTTGTTGTGAGGACAAAAGGAGGGAAGGAGCCATGTACACCGTCACCGCCCTGAGCTCTTTGGAGGATTGGCGGTATAGAAATGTGAAAAATAAATATACAGGTGGGCACCCATATCCGCTGGGGATATGTTCCAGGCCCCTCCGTGGATACTTGAAACCGTGGATAAGAGCGAACACCCCCTCCATGGTTTCCTGAAGGCCCCCCCACCCTGCCTCCCCTGCAGGCATGCTTGCCCCACCCAGCTCTTATTTTTCTTTCAGCAAGCTTTTTTCTTCCTTAAAACAAACAGAGAAGCAGCCTCCATTGCAGGCAAGTAGAACGAGACTAAGTCCTAGAGAGGCTCTGCAAGGTTTCTGTTAACCTTGCAGAGCCTCTCTAGGACTTAGTCTCGTTCTACTTGTCTGCAATAAGCAGCCAGTGGCTGCTTCTCCTTTTTCTTTAAGGAAGAAACGAAGCTTACTGGGAAAAAAAGTAAAAGCCTGGGGGGGGGGGGTCCCCATGATCCGTGGATAATTGAAACCGTGGATAGCGAATCAGTGGATATGGGGGCCCACCTGTACTGTCCAAATTCCTCTTTGGGTGTTAGCACCCTGGCTCCAACCAGAGCTTGCCTCTTGCTGACCCTGGTTTCCCCCACCAACCCTTGTGAATGGGGTCAAGGCAGCCAAATTGTCCCATCCCAAGCCTGATCAAATAGCCTTTGCAATTTAAGCCCAGAGGGCACCAGCCAGCATCCCTGAGGCAGACAGTCTCTTGAGATCGGTACTGGCTTCCCCTCTGGCCCTTGCCTATCTTAGGGTGCACACCGGATCCCTACTCCTACTCCCAGTCCTGCACTACACTTGCCAGAAGTTACTGACCTGGTTAAGCCAACACCACACCTTAAGGTGCAGTCTGGGGTGAAAAACCCTCCCACTGACAGTCAATCAGGTGAGAAGCAAGACTTTCCTACCCAGCTCCTGAGGGAGGCCAGCAATCTCAGACTATTGCCAGTGTGGGTGAGATGGGTGTTACATTGCCTGAACTTGGAATGGTGAGCTGTATAAGCAGAGCTGCAAAACAGCTGCCATGCTTTGCCCCAGACAATGAGCATCAGTCTGGTGCTGTTTGTCCCTGCCTTACCTTATGCAGCCAAGCAAGCCCCCCCCCCCTCATTATTTCTTAAGCTGCTCTGTAGCACCGCCACTACAGATGGCTGGAGGGTGTTACTGCAGCTGTCAGCAAAATAGTGATCAGGTGACACAAAGAGCAAACAGAGCCCAATCTGGACCAATCAGGTTGCTGATTCTGAGCTAGTTACCAAGGCTGAGCTGCTCCTGCTATATCTGAGAAGCACCTGCTATATCTAAGATGGAGATTTCCAGGCGAGGCGGTGTCATGCACAGCCCAAGCTGGTGCCGTTGAGGTTTCTAAATTATACCAGTCCTTCCTTGAATCCCATCAGCCATGCTGCATGCGGTCATTAGCAAAAGACAATGTTGTAATGCAGAAACACGGGCAATTAGAGGGACAGCAGGCTTGCCTTTTACAGGTGCTGGAAATGAGATTGCGGGCAATAAAAAGTTACCAAGGCAGATAAAACCTGAAATGCGTGAAGGCTAAATGCCTTTGGTGGGAGGAGGAGGAGGAGGAGGAGGAGAATGAGAATCAAGGCTGGGAATGTGCTGAATGTTTTCTGAATGAATACAGGGTGCTCCGGACAGAAACCGGGGCAAACCTTCCTTGCCCCAAAGGGAGACCCATATGAGCAATGCTTCTGTTGCAGGCCAACGAAGATGCTCCTTGAAATGGAGACAAGAACGGGTGGTTGTTCCAGGAACCCTGTTCCCAAGCCAAGCTCATGTCCTCCTTAACCACATGCACACTCTTCCCCACTTGCCACATGCGCAGTGTTTGTCTGCAGTGAGTGATACACGTTGCACTTGGGGAGAGGTCCTCCCTGGAGTAAGGAATGCTGAGTTCCTCTTGAGGCATTCTCCCTATGCACAGCGTTTGTGGCTCTGCAAACCCTGATTCGGTGTGTGTGTGTGTGTGTGTGTGTGTGTGTGTGTGTGTGTGTGTGTGTGTGTGTGTGTGTGTGTGTGTGTGTGTGTGTGTGTGTGTGTACACAAGTTAAGAAGGGCTTGCATTCTTCAACACATTTAGGAGAATTTCTATACAGGGCAACCTAGACTGGATTGATTTGGCATGGGTCCATGCACACGCATGCAGATACACACACACACATACATACACACACACACACACACACACACACACACACACACACACACACACACACAGAGGGTATCTCAGACACTAGATGAGCACGCAGGCACAGAGATGATCTATGGCAGGGTTTTTCAACCTTTGGAGGCCCGGGTACCCCGGTCCTATTTTCTGAAGTACCCCCTGCTAATTTTGCTAATTAATTGGATTAATCAATCAGTTAAATGTCTTAACTCTGTGTGTGTGTGTGTGTGTGTGTGTGTGTGTGTGTGTGTGTGTGTGTGTGTGTGTGAGAGAGAGAGAGAGAGAGAGAGAGAGAGAGAGAGAGAGAATTCCCCCCCCATTATGATTGATGCTGAGGAGCCGCAGACTCCAGAAGAACACACCTGTGAGTTTCTTTTCAGCCGTGCCTTGTATATCGCTACTAGTGGTGATAGTTCAATGCTACTTCTACATTTCTCTGAATATCAGTTGCAGGGGAGCAACCAAGAAAATGGGTGGCGACAGCCTGCAGGTATCTTCTGTCTTGAGTGCTCCCTGAGGCATCTGGTGGGCCATTGTGTGATTAGAAAGAGGCCTAGATGGGCCCATGGCCTGATCCAGCAGGGTTCTTCTGATGTTCTTATATTCTTATCTGACTTTGTCTTCAACTTGTGGCCCTCCCACTTGGGCATCTGCTGGACCACTGTGGGGAAGAGGAGGCTCTGCTAGGTGGGAGGGAAGGCCTTATTATGCTCTTGTTCAAACAGGATGTGCTAAAGCGAATCCGTCTAAGATCCACACCCCCAATTTGTCTGCCTGCAAGGGAAGCTGCTTCATGCACAGCTCCCTTTTCAACACATCCATTTGCTGAGCAAGGCAGAGAAGCACTCGTTTAATTATCTCTCTAATTCCACTGGTTGTTGCGGGTGTTAAGTATCGGATGAACACAGGCGTGTGTCTGCTTGCGTTAAGAGAACTGATGTGGAGTGACACGATGAACATGGATACGGATTTGGTGCTTTGGGAGCTGGTGCCTGAATTGAGGGGGCATCAGCTTTTGGAGTGCCCCCCTGATGCTTCAACTTCCAATGAAGCCAGCTAGTTAAGAGACCACTTTGCATTCATTTCGTTGGGGAGTGGAAAGGTTTATCTGAGACTACGTGTCTCAAATGGCTGAGAGTGGATGCACACACGTTCCTGAATTAAAAGTGAAGGCTGAGATGCGAGGCTGTGTCCTGTTTCATTTGGTTTTGTTCTAAGCAAGGGTGGTGTGTTGGGGGGCTAAAGTCCCACAGCCATCAGAAACATGATCACCTGGCCAGTGGGAGTTCCTAGTGCACCATCAGAGAGTGAGGAGGAGGTGCCATGGGATCTCTATTTCAGGGCATCTTCCCAGGGCTCCTACCAATCTGGTTCAAGCGTTATTGTAGTTCTCTTGTCTCAGGGGCATCTGGTGCATTCCAGGCTTGCGTTTTCTTTCAGATCTCCATCTCTGCAGCTTTTGCCATGAGTCCAAGACTGGGTGGGGGGGGGAGGGATAATGTGCAACTCAAGGAAAACACTGCTGGGTACAACATTTATAGCCATCATCATCCCTCCTCCAAATTCAGTGGCATCTCTAAAGTGAGCTTTTGGCAAAACTAGTTCCTTGTCAAGGGCCCAAAACAAACTTGATCGTAGTGGTTGGGAATTTGTGAGCACTCCAGAGTTTGGCTCCGAATGGGTTTGAGCTTTCATGCACATTTCAGGCGGATGCTCGCAGATACTCAAGCCTGTGTGAGTGCATGATTCAGATGTTTGCAAAGGTTCCAAAGTGCTCGCAAAGGCTTGCACCTTTTGTGAGCAATAAAAATCAATGCTGCAGGAACTGCCACCTCCTCTCCGCAGTTTCCCTTTCTCCAAAGCAAAGTGCTGACCTCTGAGGATGGGGAAGACAGTGGTGGGCATTTCCTGGACCTCAGTCAGCACCATTTGTTCCAATAATGCCCAGTGAGAAACAGATGCTGTTTCTGTAATTTCTGTCCAAGAGGGGCCTTTCCAATGCCCATAGAGTCATTTTTCCTCCAGGGGTTCTGGGATTGGAAGCCAAAGTTTTCACCAAGAAAAGATGCCCCCAGGAACAAATGCCACTGGGGACCTGGGAAATGCCCTCTGCCACTGATTTCCCCAACCCCAGAGGTGAGCACTTTGCTTTGGGGGAAAGGGGAACTGCAGAGAGGCAAAATCTGCAGTAGCGGTGAGTTGATTCAACTGCTGGCAAACATGGAAGTTTTTTGTGAGCATCCCTTTGTGTTACAATTCTGCTTCCAGCAGTCTAGCAGGAGTGCTTGCGTTTTCAAGCACCCGAACCAGACATTTCTGACATCTTTAGAAGCGTTCAGTCCGCTGACGGGAAAAAAGGCCTTTGTTGGCAAGTCCAACCATGCCTCCAAATTGGTCTCTCTGTATTCCACACCGGTTGTGAACGATGTCATATGACGCCGAGGCACTGGGTGTGATCCAGCCGAAAAAGCCATTCCAGGCCCACTGAGGCCTTTCCATTCCGTACTTAAGAACTTTTATGGGTCGGTGGTGACATTTCCATTTTAATTTGCTAATTATTATTGGAGGAACTGAGAAGCGGCTCTGGATTTATGAGCACTTCACAGGCTGTTGTGATCTATTTACAGCTGCAAAGCCCAAAAGAGAGTGAGCCCCTCAGGGTATTTTAATTCTTTCTCAGGAATAGGAATGTCGAGGTACCTGTAGATAGATCACTGATGTGGGGGCAGGGGGTGCTTGTGGAGAACGCCACAGTGCATGACTTCAGATGTTGGTATTCTTAGCCGCATACTCCAACATACTTAGCTGCCCCTATTTACCAGGGACTGTCCCTATTTTCAGGTCTTGTGCGCTGATAAATCACTGTCCTACTTTCCTCCCCACTCTGATATTTGCACATTATATTGTCTGTATGCACATTCTAGTCCCGTGCAGACATTCTTTAACTGTTTTAATGATCCACCTTTATGAGCAAACTCCACCCCTGGTGCCAACATACTCCGTAGCCCAATGTTTCCCAAACTTTCTCGACCTGCGGCTCCCTTGACCATTGGCAACCATTGGTCGCGACTCCCCATTACATTATGTTGATGCCTGCCAGTTATCAATGCCCCCTGTTTTCTGAGAGGATTCCGTAGCAATCCGCGGCTCCCCTGGCTGGTTTCCGCGGCACCCCTCCGGGAGCCACGCCTCCCAGTTTGGGAACCACTGTAGCCTCTCTCCCTCATTGGAGGTTGTCAAACAGAGGCTGGACAACCATCTGTCAGGGATGCTGTGGCAGTTACTTGCACTGAGCAAAGGGTTCAACTCTGTGACCTTCATACCAACATTTGGCCTCACCAAGTCCCACCTCAGAAATATCAGGGCTTGGGATGCACTGAGCCTGGCAAGCAGGGCCCATGAGAGGGGGGTAAAGTGGGTAAATTGTACCCAGGCCCAGGGTCAAAAAGGGGGCCCAGGAGCCAAAGGAGGGCCCCCAGAAATTTCCTGGGATCTCAGCTGGCCTCATGGAGAGAGAAAGACAGAGGCCAGGCTAACCAGGAGGCCAGGTCTACCGGGCAGGTAGACCTGGGCGCCACATCGGGAAGTATGGTAGACCTGGGCTCTGGAAACTTTTCTGGCCATTGCTGCCCTCTCAGAGGCCCTGCTGGCAACCCTTTACAGAACTCTCTTGCAATATTTGTCTCTGTGACTGGCAGGTAGGAAGAAATATCCAGAGTGGGGTGAGCCTGGTGCTCATTGGGGGCCGGCATCTTGCGGTGGCTTTAATCAGCAAAGTCACTTCTTCTGTACCTTCAAGCCATGTCTTACACCCGTGACCTCAGGGACCCCAAGCTGGAGGACACACCTGCTTGGCAGGGCCCCTGAGAGGGGGGTTAAGGGGGTACAATCATACCTAGGCCCAGGGCCAAAAGGGGCCCCAGGAGCAAAACGGGGGGGGGGGCACGAGCCAAATCCACATGAAGGGAAGGGGCACAAAAGAAACTTTGTACCCCCTGATAAAATTACTCTGAGTGGCCCTGCTGCATGGTTCTAGATTAGGTTGTGACCACCAGTGATCCAAGTCTGAGCCTGACAGCTCCAACAAACTCCACCTTATTCCACTCCACACTCCGCACGTGTGCAGGGGAGCTGCTGGCTGGGATTAGCCATGTAACGAGTCGCTTTCCCCACAATCAGCCACTGCTGCGATTGTCGCATTCATGCAGCACGCCGATATTACAAGTAAATATCCCAAGGAAGCATTATGCAGCATTAGCAAATGTTACATTTGCTTCCTGCCAGGGGACAGCTGCAGAGAGGAGCAGCCATTTCCCTTTCAGAGGAATCTGTGCCTTTTAAGCAGAAGGCATTTTCTTGGAAGTCGGGAGGAGATTAGCACCCCTCACGCAGCGTCTACACAGTCAGGCCAGCGCTGGTGCTGAGATGAAATTAGTCGCTTCCTTTGGGCTGTGATCAAAGTGCACCTTCTTGTTCTGGTAAATGTTCGGGAATCGGCTGAGAGCGTGCCGCTGTTCCACCATGTTCTGAGTAGCGCCAACTCCAAAGAACCATTGACCTGGTTCCTAGAGAGGCACTAGATGAGGGTGCAGTGGCATTGCTAGAGGAGGGAGCGGTACTGTAATGGTGCACAGTTCTACTTAACTTGGCGTTACAGGGTGGCCCTGCCCACGTGCCATCGGAGCCATTTTGAGCGGCAAAGGCAACATGCAGGGAGTCTCCTGCCCATTGCCTTTGCTCGGAATGTTACCACGCCTCTAGCAATGGATGGGTGCCAGCCTTGGACCCGGATGCACAGAAGATCTACTTTCCTTCTGGAAATCCTTCTAACATTAGGGGCTTGTTTGGTTATAAAAAAATAGACAGCAGGACATATCCTAAGTAAATCCCCATCGACGCAGTTGTGCCAATGAAGCGTGTGCTGCATCCTGCTTCCTGGGGTGGGGGGGGGGGAATACAGAGGTCTCCTCAAGATAAGGGAATTTTCATTCCCTTACCCTGGGGCAAGGCTCTGCTGCCCCATTGGGTCTCCTTGGATCTGCGCCAGCTGTTTTGCTGACGCAAGTCCAAGGAGAGTAAGGGAGAGGGAAGGGAACAGGGAATGGGGTTAGGATCCGGTGCACACTGGTGCTCCCGAGATCTGCCCCTCCCTCTCCCGTTACTCCTCCTGTCCACCCCCCTGCCCAGAAACTGAAACTCCCCTATTCATTCCTCCTCCTCCTCCTCCTCCCCAGTCCCCCTTCTGTTCACCCCCAGCTGCTCCCTGTCCCCGCCGCTGACTTACCTTCACTGCCAGAGAGGTGGCCTCCAACACCACCGCCATTTGCGGTGGTGGATCCAAAATGGCCACCGCACAGCCATTTACGAGAGCAGAAGTGTGCTCTGCTGTCGCCAAGGGCAGCCTAATCCTAGTTAGGGTTGCGCTGACACAGTAAGTCCCACTGTGTTCAGTGTACATGTTCCCACCACGCTTTGAGTGGCTCCGGTTCTTTGGCCCGACCCAGTTCTTATCCAAAATGGCGGTGCCCAGTCTGTGGTGCTCTGCGTTGAGCTGAAAAGGTTCCCCTCCCTCTTTATCTGGCTCACAAGTTTCACTCCAGTCCTTTCGATATCTGGAGTAATAATGGGGGAAATTTCAACCATTAAGTGGCAAATGGGAGCATGGGGCATGAGTGCCTCTATGTCCCTTTCCTTTTCCTGGGCATCTTTGCACCCTTATGTCACCTACACATGGATGAAATGCTACAAAAAGCAATGCTGATGTGATCGTGGGAATGGTTTGTTTATTTTTTAATAATTTAAAAAAATGATCTACTGTGGTTCTGCTTTCCAGGAGAAATCAAAGTTTACAGCAATCAAAGGATTATATACAGCATATAAACAAAATCAGCACATTAAAACTGGATCAACAAACAGATGTGCACACAGCCAAAATAAACACACCAGACTCTACAGAGCCTACAACAAGCCAAATGCACACTGGACAGTTTGTGATGAAACGTGCGCGCGCACACCCAGCCCCCCTAACACTCCCCCCTTCTGCAGTGCCCTCTGCCACTCCCAGAGCAATGCTGCCAGATTTTGGTTTGGAGAAGCGGCCAGAAAGTGGAGGAGCGGCTTCACAGGTGGGCCGGCCCAGCAAATGAACAAGTGCATCTCCAGCTTTCATTTCCTGATTTTAAGGCACCATTAATGGTCCGGTGGAAAGCCCTCAAAGTGCATATGTGAGGAGCCATGCTGTGGAAGATGTTCTGCAGGAAAACCATTGCCTTGAATCCAATCCCAACCAAATCGGAAGCCGGTGGAATGCAGAAAAGGGCTTGCATTGATGCTCTTAATAGGAAGGTTCTGTCTATTTTTATTCCTTCCTGTTAGTTGTTCTAGCAATGAATGGCTCCCATCATTCAGCTTCTGATCTGCACTGGGAATTCTGCAGGAGAAGATGAGGTTTCACGGCCAGAAGATCAAGTGTCATTGTGGGAGAAGATGGCGTATGGCATGCAAGAGCATGACTCCTGCTCATTCGAGGATTCACACTGTATTGTGTGTTGAAGTGTTTGGTGCCGTCCACTTGCATCGTGCGGTTGCTGTCGTTGTACCACTAAGGGTGGGGTCTCCAGGCCCACAGCAGGACTGGCGTCGTTGCCCCATCGGACGGAAGGTGTTCTGCAACGCAGGGGCTGCCTCCGGGCAGCCAGAGAGCCATGGCGGGAGCCAAGGGCTGTGGAATCCGAAGGACCCTCAAGGCTGAGGCTGTGGTGATGGGGCCTGGTGAATGACCCAAGGAGCTGGTGCGACGGTGGAGCCCCACCATACGGCAAAGTGTGGCGGTCCTCATTGGCACTTTGGCTGGGGTCACGTTTTACTTGGAAAAACAGCAATATTTCCTGTCTTCAGACTGATAGGAGAGAAATAAAACTTTCAAGAAGTGTGTTTGCACATAAGACTGTTGCAACCCGTTTGCACTGCTGTCCAGCTCGAGCAGCTCCATGGCATCATTTTTTCTTGCCCCTCCTGCTGTCCAGCCTTGGCTTGCAAACCTCCAATTTGAGAACTGCACAGGGCAGTCTGTTGCAGTGCCGGACAGCTCTTGCAGCCAGGCAATCCTCTCTTGTGTCTAGCCGGGAGGTCTCATAAGCATCCGCTATGGGAGTGACCCCAAAAGAGGGGGCCACGGTGGACCCCGGCTGTGGGGCACAGTGTCGCACAAAAGGGCGGCAACTGTGGTGGGCACTTTGCCAGGGGAACGTTACTCCAACTGCAATGTTTCTTGCTTTCAGACTGATGCGAGTGAAATAAAACGAGAACAATTTTTAGCTTTGAAGAAATTTTATTAACCTGGTTAATAACCATGGTCGTAATTAAAAACAAAATAAGTTAAACTAACAATTTTGTTATCTTTTCTGTTGTGCACTTTTTTCTATGATCCAAGCACAACTTTCACAGTGTAGAATACAACTTATAATAAATGATGATAATAATAATAATAATAATAATAATAATAATATAATACAATATACAATATATTTTAAATGTTTAGGTGAAAACATCACCCATCAGTTCTTGCACCAGTGTTTGCTGCTGCTGCTGCTGCTGCTGTTGCTGCCTGTTCAACGCAGATGTGAGGCGCCAAGCCCCTCTGCTTCACATTGTATATAATACAACTTATAATAATTTATTATAATAATATAATATATTTTTTAAATGTTTTGGTGAAAACACCCATCAGTTCTTGCACCAGTGTTTACATCACCCATCAGTTCTTGCACCAGTGTTTGCTGCTGGTGTTTGCTGCTGTTGCTGCCTCTTCAACGCAGATGTGTGGCGCCAAGCCCCTCTGCTTCACATTGTAAATAATGCAACTTATAATAATTTATTATAATAATATAATATATATTTTAAATGTTTTGGTGCAAACACCCATCAGTTCTTGCACCAGTGTTTGCTGCTGGTGTTTGCTGCTGCTGTTGCTGCCTGTTCAACGCAGATGTGAGGCGCCAAGCCCCTCTGCTTCACATTGTATATAATACAACTTATAATAATTTATTATAATAATATAATATATATTTTAAATGTTTTGGTGCAAACACCCATCAGTTCTTGCACCAGTGTTTGCTGCTGGTGTTTGCTGCTGCTGCTGTTGCTGCCTCTTCAACGCAGATGTGTGGCGCCAAGCCCCTCTGTGGCAGCAAGCACCTCAGTTTCATTGGTGAAGGGATTGAGTCGGAGATGGAGTTGGTTCAGACGGTTTCGTCGCAGGAACAGTGTTGGTTGCGCTCTGCCAAAGGCTCCACCACCCACCCCTGTTGGTATGAGGGGGGCAGTGAAGGTCAGCCGCGAGTCAGGGAGCCAGAGAGCCAGGGCCTAGTCCTCCTCGTAGTCCTCACAAACAAGTTGTTCTGGATTGGAAGAAGAAGAGAGGCGGCGGTTAATCTTCCCTTTCTGCTGGCCTTTGGAAAGGGGGAGGGAGGGGGAGGGAGCCCATATTCTAACCATGGAGGGGCTGGGTTTGGCATTGGGGGGGGTTGTATTGTCTTAATCCAGGTTCCTAACTAGGCTTCCAGAAATGCCCCCCCCCCTTCCTTGGAAAAGGATGTTACCTTCATTGGAGGACCACGAGGGGCTGTCCCGCGCCCAGACCGTCCAGATATCTGGGGGGAGGATGTCTTTCACCGCTGCCAGCTGTAGAGGTAAAAAAAGCATTTTAGTGATTTCAAACTTCTTCATCCCGCTCCCCTTTCAGATGAGATTCAAACACAGTTCAGGATCCCAGAAAAGAATTCCAGAGATCCAAACTGGGTTCAGGATCCCAGAAAAGGGAACCTGCTTCATTGAGAAGCTGGGGGGACACGGATGCACCAGCCTCCCCCCACTCTCTGGGGATCCTGCCACTTCCACCCTCCAGTGAGCCCAGCTGGAAATGTCTCCCAGAACTGTGCTGCTAGGCAGCCCCAGCTGGAGCCAGTGACTGACAGTCCTCCAAGCTCTTCCTCAGCCCAGGAACCCTACGACGGGGACAAGATCCAAACCTCTGCAGCAGAAGGGATACTTACATTGACATGGGGCAGGGTGGAGGCCTGCTGGCACAGTCTGGACATGGACCTATGGGCCCTGGCTCTCTCCTCAGAGTTGGTGGAGTTGAGGCTCCCTGACAGATCCTGTGGGACACAACAACAGCTCTGCGTCACTGCACTGGACCTCAGACCCCAGCCCCCACCTGGGGCACAGGTGTTCCCCCAGCCAAAAGAAGGCCGGGACCCTTGGAAGAGTCCCCAAGAGCAGGTGGGCCCCTCTCCCACCAGCTTCTGTTTCCATAGACCTCCGCGCCTAAGAGACACTCACGTTCAAAAGTTGGACCAGCTGCATCGTTGTGGGGACCTCCGCCAGCTGTTTCCAAAATGTGTCCCCACAACTGCTCGCTGAATCCAAGCTGGCTGACTCCTGGCAACGAGAAGAGAGGAGAGTGAGAGTGAGAGGAGGGACCCCTCTGAGTCATGAGGGAGCCGACCTGCTCCCAGACCAGGCTATGATCCTCAAGCCGGACCAGCAGCCCTGCCAGGCCCGGATGGCTCCCCACCCCCACCACTTGCCACCAAATCAAGAGAAGCAAAGTTCACCTTCACTGCGTTGGGTGGTGGAGCCGTTGGCGGAGCGCAACCAACACGGTTCCTGTTACGAAACCGTCTCCATCTCCGACTCAATCCCTGAACCAAGGAAACAGAGGATCGTGCCACAGAAGGGCTTGGCGGCACACATCTACGCTGGTATTTGAAGCAGCAGCAGCAGCATCGGACTCTGGAAGAGAGGGGGGAGAAAGTGAGAAACAGGCTCTGGGGGCAGAGAGAAAGAGAGAGAGACATCCGTCCCCAATCCTCATACCCAAGCTTGAGCATCATCTTGCTTGAGCATCACCTTCCCAGGACCCAGGGATAAAACCCTCAAAAGGAGTCGCGGGGGACTCAGACTTACACAGTCACTGTTTGCACGGTCTGCACGGTGCACATGCTCTCGAATTCTTCTTGCCCACTCATTTTTTCTTTTAAAAACCCACACAAAACTTTCACTCTCTCACACACTCCAAGCTTCCAACCGTCACATTCAGCTGGTCAGTGTGCAGACAGGTGATGTCACAAGGGGTGGGCGTGGCTTCAGCCTCCCTCCTCAACAGTCACCCTCACCTGGACAACGAAGCTTCTTCAGTGCTTTGGGGCAGCTCTTGTTCCATCCAGGCTCCTTCTCTCCATGCTCCTCATGTGTCTGTTCCTCTATTAAACAGAAAGACCTTTGCTTCATCTCCCCCATTTTCTAGTGCGTCTCCATCATAAATCATATGTGACCCACTCATGCCTCCATAGGCTGTCCTGACTGGAAGAGACGCCCCCTTTGCTCTGGTTGGCTCCTGTCTCCACAAGATCCCTCCCTTCCTCCAATATTGGGAGGAGATTGGACAGGCCCGTCACTAGGGTCTTACCGGGGGGGGGGGGCTCAAGTTGCAGGGCAGCACCTGCACTTCTCCTGGACCACAAGCAATGAGGTCATCAGCAGAAGCGCCCAGATAAGGCAGCCCTGGCTGCAGGGGGGGGGCTGTCCCTGAGCTCTGTTTTGTAGTGTTGGGGCTGCAAAACCAATGTATATTTTGAGCATGCAACAAAAGACCTTCTCTAAGTTTGAGGTGGGTGAATCGGGTCCGCGAAGAGGTCAGGTTTGGTGGCAGCACCTTGCTGGTAGCCATGGAATCCTCCCAAATTTCCATCACTTGCGGGCCACCCAGTGGGAGGAGGAGCACGGAGGGTGAGGGCGAGAGGGCTGTCGCTAACCACTAGGCCTTGCGCCTTTTCTGGCCTTCGCCTCTTTTGCCCATGTGCTCTTTCACCTCACAGACATACTGGCAACCGAGGTGATCATACGGTGAAGAGGGAGCAGGGGTGGGGGCAGAGGAGGAAGGGGTTCTTGGTGTGAACATTTGGCGCTTCCCTCCCATGTCCCCAGGCGCAGAGTGCTTCGGATCCTACTCTCATGGCAAAGGGTCTTCAGCAGACACCAGAATTGTGTGGATTGCCATCTGGGAGCCTTCAAGAAGGCACAAACAACATCATGAGTTTCAGGCAGGAAAAGACACCCGAACAACATCCATTGTGATGGACGTTTCATTACGCTCGATGGAGACGTTTTCAAGGGGCTGGGTTGGCATTGGGGGGGGGGTGTTTCCTCGTTGGTAGCAATGGCTGCTTCCAAGCTTCCAATTTGCCTGCAAGGACTAGGTTCAGAAAGACCCTGTTCTCATGTCAACTCTCGCTGTGGCAGGATTTGCACTTTGAGACACATCCACTCAGGACGTCTGTCTCGGAAATTAGAGAGCAACATTGCAGGCTCCTGGGACAGCAGCTAAGGCTAGGGGTGATGGCCTCGGACACAGACTGTGAGTAGTTTAAGGTGTTATTTGCCGTCCTTTATTCAATGTTAAATATACCATAATCCCACCACTCTCTATTTGCAATCACGACCCCCAAGTGATTATCAGCTGACAGCTGCTCACTTGTAACACATTTGGTTTGCTGGACTGTTGTTTCCTCCAGTCGGTAACTGATGGATAGATGGCTGAGCCACATCTCACTGGATCAATAAGCTTCTTGGCAGCCTCATGGAAGGATTAAATATTCATCTTATCATGGCATGTTTTGACTGGGGGAATGTCGCAGCGGACGGAATCGAGGAAGGGGAGAGTAAATGCACACAGACTAGTGAACAGTGGTGAGGAACAAGTCGAGGATCTCAGCCAGATCCTGGATTGGGGCCAAACATCCTTTGATCCCAAAGGCCACCTCATCCAGCATTCCTTTTCCCCACCATAAACCCACAGGCAGGGCAGGAAGTTATGAGTGCTCCCTGTTGCTTGCCCCACCATCTGGTAGACAGATTCTGAAGATGGAGGTTCCATTGAGCTCTCCTGATAGATTGTCTCCTCCATGAAAACGTCTCAGACTGGAGGCTTATCTAGTATAGCATCTTCTTTCCCTCAGTGGTCAACCCGATGGACCTTGAGAAGGGTGTGAAGTCACCAGTCCTCTCTTGCTGCCAATCAGAGCTCCCTAGGCCCTGTTGCTCCTCCCCTTTGTTGTCCCAGACAGCTCACTCTGGGTTCGGGTGGGGGAGGAAGTGAGGATGGAGGAACAGTAGCAGATGATGGTGATGGGACACCGGTAGAGCTGGGTCAACGGAGAAGAGGACCGCCCCTCCCCCCAAAAGCCTGGGGCCTGCTCTGGAGTGGAGGAGAGGAGAGCGGTGGCGGGGAGAGGTTGCACCTCTGTAATCTCTTCTCCTCCATGACTTCTTCTGCTCCATCGTCCTTCACCTCTGACCGGCGGAGGAGGAAAAATGACTCTTTGTGCTTGTTGGTTGGGTACCTCCAAACCCAAAACTGTGCTCAGGTCGTGCCTCCAGTAAGGAGGCATCAGGGAGTTCAGCGCCAGGCGTAAAACAATTTGGGCCACCCCACCTGCTACAACCGGAAGTGACCGTCCCAACCCAGGTTCTAGTTGATCTTTCCATGCGCTGCCTTGTCTGAACCACCTTCAGAATTCGGACAAGCTCAAAATCTCAAATGTCAGAAAAGCAGCTTCCCAACGGCTACCCCCCCCCCAATCCTCCTCAGTTCCAAGCTCTCCTTTTGTGGACTCACATCCCTTTGAGGTGCAACCTTTCTGAATCCTTCTCCCTCCCGCCTATCTGCAGGAGAGGTCCCCCCCCTCCCCGCTTCCTGGCAGCCAAGAACTCATGCCATTCTTTTCTCATCTTATTCCCTGTCCCTATAAAGCGTATTAATTTATACATAAACCTGTCTCGTTCGTTTTCTCCTGCAAGTCCATCTAGGAGGGCTTCTTGATAAGTAATGCTAACCTTTTCCATTCCCCAGGAATAAATCTGTCATCTTGACCTCTGGATGATTTGCAATTGCCCATTTGAATTCGGAGAGTCACTGGAAGGATGATTGAAGAATATAGCAGGGTGCTTGGGGTTTTTTTCCCCTTTAAAAAAAGACACATTTTGTAGCCAGAATCTTGGGTAGTTAGACAAATTCTTCACCCACAGCCCATTCCTACCTAAATACCTCCCCCCCCCCGGCCGATACAGCCATGACACCGGAGTGAGTGCTGCATCCTGTGGGGGGAGGAAGCTACAGAGATCTCTTTACAACAGTAGCCAGATCCAGGGGATGGGAATGGAATAGTAGCCCCAGGGGATGGCGCTGTAGCTCAATGGGTAGAGTCATCTTTGTTTTGTATGTAGAAGCTCCCAGGTCCAATCTCTGGCAGCATCTGTAGGGGCGACTGAGGTGCCCTTCCCTGCCTGAAACCCTGGAGAGCCTCTGCCAGTCAGAGCTAGATGCACCATGGGTCTGACCAGGGCTGGCCCATTCATAAGACCAACTGAGGCTGTTGCCTCAGGCAGCAGATTGGTAGGGGCAGCAGATCTTCTCTGTCTGCCTACTTGCGTCCTCTGCTCCTCTTTCTCCTTCCACTCCCTGGATTGGAAAGGGATTCGGGGACAGAGAGGAATAGGCATTGTGGAGGGGAGGAGAGTGCTGAGATAAGACATTAGACAGTGGGAGGAGCAGAGGCTGGCACATCTTCAGGTGGGGGCCAGCATTTGGCATGCCACCTCGGGCATCTGGAGGTCAGGACCAGCCCTGCTTGACATGGAAAGGCTTAGAATCTAAGCTTCCCCCCCATTTTTCCGCTCCCCGTTATCAGCTGCTGATTGTGGCAGCTGATAACGGGGATCATCTTGCGTACCCCCAACCTGCGGTCCGCATACCCTTAGGGGTATGCGTACCACAGGTTGAGAACCGCTGCCTTAGATTGTCAGTAGGCAATCTGCAGCTCAGAATCAGGGTGAGAATGCCCCAAAGGGGGAATAAGCAGCTGTCATCCCCTCCAAAGTAGGCGGCCTGCACTAAAAAAAGGGGGGGTGGATTGTTCAGATGGTTCTCTCTTGCTGCTGATTCTATCGCAACAATGAACAATACAGGGTTATTCAAAAAGGATGGTGCAAAAAAAGAAAGACCGGTAGCGAGAGTGGGAAGACGGTAACCAAGCAGCCACAGAATGAAATGAAGGAGAAAGGCCTCCAGTTCTTAAGATCACCGTTAGTGAACGTGTTTTGCACAGTTAGCAGACACAAAGTACAGGTGGGCCCCCATATCCACTGATTCACTATCCACGGTTTCAGTTATCCACGGATCGTGGGGACTCCCCCAGGCTTTTACCTTTTTCCCAGTAATCTTCATTTCTTCCTTAGGAGAAGCAGCCTCTGGTTGCTTATTGCAGGCAAGTAGAACGAGACTAAGTCCTAGAAAGGCTCTGCAAAGTTAACAGAAACCTTGCAGAGCCTCTCTAGGACTTAGTCTCATTCTACTTGCCTGCAATAGAGGCTGCTTCTCTGTTTGTTTTAAGGAAGAAAAAAAACTTGCTGAAAGGAAAATAAGAGCTGGGTGTGTGTGTGCATGCCTGCCTGCAGGGGAGACAGGGCGGGGGGCCCTCAGGAAACCATGGAGGGGGTGTTTGCTTCTATCCACGATTTCAAGTATCCATGGAGGGGCCTGGAACATATCCCCAGTGGATATGGGGGGAGTACTGTATACGGTTCCTTCTTTTTTGCCGAGGCTACCGTCACTGGCCAGTCCTACCTGGACATGGTAACAGAATGGCTTAAGGCTCAGCTGGAGGGAGGCTTCATATGATCTTTCAACAGAATGGCACTCCTTCACATTTCCACCTGGATGTTCGCCGATACCCGAATGACACTGTACCGGGACATTGGATCAGCCATGCCGTAAATGAGGATTTGCCAATGGAGCCCTGGCCTCCACGATCGCCAGATTTAACACCCTGCGACTTCATTTTGTCGGGATTCATCAAGGATGCTGCGTATCTGCCCCCCACTGCCCCAATAACTGGATGACCTGAAACGACACATCTCTGATGCAGTGGAATCGATATCCGCGGATACGCTGGACAGAACTGGATGACCGTCTTGGACACCTGCCGTGTCACCAACGGCGCCCACATCGAACATTTGTAATGTGCATGTGAACCTTGGACAGTTGTTCAGTCTTTTCGTGGCATGACGGCTGTGGTATGTTTGTTCCTTGAAGCATAAATCAGCTTGACTTTTGCACCATCCTTTTGGAATCACCCTGTATTTGCATCCCAGTTATAACCGTATCGTGCATCTGTTTTGGGTATGCTGGCAATGAACTGGCCCAGCTGGAGGGAAAGTGGAACGAGAATTCCTTTGAATTAAATGGGATAGGGGGCTGGGGAGATCAGGGCGGAGAAAGGAGCTGATAATCCCAGAAGGAAAGATGCCATTTTTTTTTAAAGATAAGCATCTCTGCAGGAGGCTTTGCTGTCAGTTTGGGTTCCAGCCTGCCCCTGTCGAATCCACTTGGTCTTCTCCCTTCCCGAGGTGCATTTTGTTGTCTGCTCCAGGCTGTCTTTTTTATCTTGGAGTTATATAATACTAAACTGAGTGAGTGAGTGAGAGAGAAATCATTATCTGGGCTGCAGCATCTGCCAGGGCTCCGATGGCTCGGTGTTCCCAAACTGAGTTTGACGGGTGACTTGGGAGAGGCAGTGCCGCTGGCAGTGCGAGGCCTGCCGGAGCGGTGATGGAATAAGCGACCTGGACAGCCTGGCGGGTGCTGATTGCCACGTCAGCCAAACGCCAGGTCTCTGCCGGCCTGTTGCATTGTGGGGAGGCCCCAGCCTCGACTTGATAACAATTTCCATGAAGCGTCTTCTTCCTCCCTCCCACATGTTTGCAAGTTCATCTCAGCTGTTTGCATGTTTTGCTGTCTCCAAGTCAAGAATGCTGCTCCCCCTCCCACAGATGTGGCAGGAGCACTTCCCCCCCCCAAGGCAGGGGTTGGGCCTTCAGCCACTTGGCTGATTGGGGGCCAAGGGAGGTGCTGGGAGCTGTTGTTTTTGGTGTGGCCGCCTCCCTTCACCAGCTGAGTCTGGGTGTGCATGGGACCCAACCTACCCACCTGGTATGGTAGCATCATCCGAGATTAGCTGGTTGCTATTTGGGGGGCTGGGTAGAAATGCTTTGCTCCTCTTGCATGTACCAGGTAGTATGGGTAATGATGCCATGTAGAAAAGAGAAGCCAGGATAAAAATAGATTTCCTACGCCGATCGCAGGTCTCCAGATGCTGGCAGCCACGAACGGGAAAAAATATACTTAAAATCCGAGGTTTGCAAGTCCTTACGTTTCGTTCCATAAGCCTGGAACTTTTTCAAAGGAAACAATCCTGGAGGGATCAGTTTCATCCTCAATCCCTCCAGGATTGTTTCCTTTGAAAAAGTTCCAGGCTTATGGAACGAAACGTAAGGACTTGCAAACCTCGGATTTTAAGTATATTTTTTCCCGTTCGTGGCTGCCAGCATCTGGAGACCTGCGATCGGCGTAGGAAATCTATTTTTATCCTGGCTTCTCTTTTCTACATGGCATCATTACCCGTACTACCTGGTACATGCAAGATAATTGCTGGCCATGATAGCTTCCGTTCTAGCTTTGCTCCTCTCCTGATCGGCCTTGGAGGGGAATTTTTTCACCTGCTCCGATTGCCCCAAACAGAATGTGGTCATTGCCTTGGGACCCTCCTTGCCCTTTCGACCTAGTCTCAATCCTGGAATGGATTATTAGTCTGTGATTAACCCAGGACACAATGAATACTGGCCTGGATTAAGTAATGACTTGATTACAGGCATAGGACCTCACTTGCCCCTTGTGCGAGATGCTCTGAACATCAGCATGTAGAAGAGGTATAAGTGAGCGGGCAATGTCTGCTTAATGGCCAGCAGCCAAATCATATCCCTCACCATTGAGGACAAGTCCCCTGCACAGATGGAGTGTGCACTGCATCCAATGGGGGGGGGGAGCACCAGAAGGCCAATCAGAGGTAAGTAAAAAAATCTACCTCTGGGTGGGCTTCCTGGACACCTATGGGTCTCCTCAGACCCACTCCAGCTATGTAGGTAGTGTAAGTCAGAAGAGAGGAAGGGGATGGGGTAAGTTGAAAAATGGGGGGTAGGATCTGGTGTGCAAGCTCCACCCCTTCCAGCCTGCTCCCAGCCCCCTCTCCACCCCAGAACGCCCCCCGATTCTCCCTCTCCACCGACGCTAGTGGAGCCTCCTGGAACTGCTAGAGCACATGGTGCACCTCTGGCCAGAGGTGAAACAAGGGTGGAGCGAAGGCAAGTAGTTCTGCAAGACTCCGTTACACCGGAGTCAGCGGCCCCTCCCCTTTGCTGTTGGAGCCATTCCGGCAGCGACAGGGGAGTGTCCTGCGTATTGCCTTTGCTGCCAGAATGGCTCCAACAGCAAGGGGGAGGGGCCGCTGACTCCGGTGTAACAGAGTCTTGCAGAACTACTTGCCTTCGCTCCACCCTTGTTATGCCTCTGTCTCTGGCCATTTGTGGCAGTGGCCAGAAGTGTGTGACGGTGTACCAGGTTTTGTGACACCACAAAGGGCCATTCAGCAGCCCTAAATTTCACCAAAAATTTCACCTTGAGTCCAAGAGAATACACACACACACACACACACACACACACACACACACACACACACACACACACACACACACACACACACAGAGAGAGAGAGAGAGAGAGAGAGAGAGAGAGAGACAGAGAGAGAGAGAGAGAGAGAGAGTCAACAAGAGGCACCACCACTGCAAAGACGATGCCGTAAGAATTGCTGTGTGCGTTTTTCTGGAAGACAATGCCAGATTGCCAACCGATTGCATGGAAACTGTGACCGAATGTCAGGTGGTTGGGGGGATGGGGGACTGGCCATGACCAACAATGACAGGAGATGAGGCAGATGGATCTATAAGCAAATGCTGGAATTGTGTGCAAGATTGCAAGGGCCACGTGGAATTTGGAATGAGGAAGCTTTGTCAGGCTGTGGGGACAAAAGGAGAATGTTCGGAAAGTGGCTTTGAAGGACAGTGTAATAGCAAGGACAGAAGCCCTGTTTGGGGAACTGGAGTCTAATCCACAAATGGTCCTTGTTTTCACTGTCCTGCAGCCGCGACGTCCCATTTAGAATATGATTTTTTCCTTTGTGGATTTTCCATCTATCCTGTTTGCCTCCTGCCTTATGGCTAAAGAGCTCAAAACAGCAAATATGGAGTTATCCTGTTTTGATCGCCATCGCAGCAACCCTGTAAGGTAGGGTACACTTTTGAAAAGAGAGAAGAGATGAAGGTAGCAGTTGTTATACTGAGTCAGACCCAGGGCTGGCATGTAGGTGCAAGAAACTCTGAATTGCATCCATTGCATGCTAAGGCTTTTGCAAACCTTGCTTGAGGGGGTCCTGGCGGGGGTCCCGGCCAGCATCCTGAGCCACGAAGCCCTCCGGGATTGGTTTGGGGCCCCCTTGGACCAATCTGCTAGCTTTAGGGTTCACACTAGTTCAACAGTTACTGCTTGCTGTAGTGGCCCCCAGGACATCCACCTCATCCCACAGGGGGAGCTCCATATCAAAAGGGTTGGATAGGCTCATGGAGACCCTTGGGTGTTTCTTTGGAGAGGGGGTAACAAAAGAAGCTTACTGTAGATCTGCTGCAACTGGTGATTTGTTAAGGTATCGGGTACAGGCTGTTTCCTTGGCGGCTGGCTACCTTCTCTCTAAGTCTTGAAGTCCAGCTCTCTCTCTCTAGCCAGATAATCCTTTCTCGCCTAGCTAGCCAGTGCCTGTCCTTCTTCTGTCTGCCCGGCGTGCAACTCACACTGAGTGTCAACAGAGGCCAGCGTTAATTCTCTAGTACAAAGGACCTCCTCCCCAATTGCCCTTACTCTCTAAGGGGCCTAACTATGGGTTGTCTTCCTCTGTGTCCCAAGCTGGGCAATGGCTGCCCTTCTGGGTCCCAACCAGAGGTTGGGCCAGGCTTACCATGTCCTTTCCCTGTTGGGCATGTTCCTTCCTCCTACCTGGGGGTAGCAGTGGAAGTTGGCTGAGGAAATTGCACTGGCCTCAAGCCCATCAATCTCTCTGTAAATGGGAGCTTCTTTGCACTGCACCATCAGGGTCCCCTGTGGTCTCCAGAGGAAAGTGTGTTAAAGAGGGGGAGCCCTCTGGCTAACATCCTTGCCCTCCTCTCCAGCATCTGGAGTATTGTGTCCAGTTCTGGTCGCCGCATCTCAAAATACAGGAAGCTGGACTAGATGGGCCTTTGGCCTGATCCAGCAGGGCTCTCCTTATGTTCTTATGTTTTACCCCCTCCTGGCTCATTGCCAGTGCTTGCGTCATTGGAGGGCACAAGCTTCCAGGTCCCGATGGAACTGGTGTTTCAGGAGAGGTGCAGGCTCGGGGGGGGGGGCTCTTAGTCCTGGGTCTCCTGGCTGATGGGCTCCATCTGCAGCCCAGTGTCTGGACCAAGACCTGTCCAGCAACAATCTATTGGGTTCTTCCACTAAACCTGAGCTATGGCAGGGGTTGCAGGTCATGACAATGGGGACAGTGGGGGAAGCTGTACTCATTATCACCCAGCACTGCCGGGGGGTGGGGTGGGACCCAGCTTGGGGACCCATTGCGGGGCCCTGTTCCAGGCCCTTAAGTGAATCATTTAAACTGGGAGGTCGGAAGTGGCAGGCGAAGTTGGGAGGGACAAGGAGAGGAACTATGGAGTTGTAATGCTCGGCTCGTATTTGTAGAGAGCATTACGATCCCCTGGGGATTCCGCATCCAAATCAGGAAATACATGTCTCATCAACATCTCTGGTAGAATTTTATTCATTTGTTTATTTTTACACCGGTGATACACAGTTTATCAATAACTTCCAGTGTTGTTAAAAAAACCCCCAACCATGTGCAACCTCAGGAGGCTGTGGTCAGGAGCTGACAGTGTTGTGAGAAATTAATACATGCATAAACCCTTGTGTTGCGGGTTGGCGTCTCCCTGAGAGAAGATTCCCTGGCACAAATCTGACACTTCTTCCTCATTAGAAGGGTAAATAATGCTGCAACTCTCCTGTAACATCTCTAAATGCAGCCATTTCACTTTTGTAAAATAGGCATATTTGGGGAATAAGCTTTAAACTCTCCCTTCCAATAAGCTGTTTCCATCTTATTTATTTGGCTCGATTCTAAATGCGCTGCATTTTAATGTTTTTGAATCTATCATATTTTACTGATTGTATTGGTTGTGAGCCACCTTGGACATCTTAGAGGAAAGGCAGCATATGAATCTTTAAAATAAATCTTCTAAATAAATAAATCTTTTAAGCCTTTGGGGTAAGTAATTTTTACTCACCTCTCCCGGACTGTCTGGTCACTTCCCCACCATAGCATGCAGCTCAAGCTCTGTCGGATGTGCTACATGCTATGGGCTGCTGGAGTGGGATAGGATTGGTGTGAGGGCCATTATAGCATCCAAGGAACTAAAGTGCTTGGATAATGTAGTTTCCTATGGATGTCAGGCACCCAGGAAACTACATTTCCCAGGGCTCCTAGATTTATTTATTTATTTTGGTCACACAGACCAGCAATGTTCCTTTTCCTTTCATAATACCACTGAACATTATGAGCAGAACAATTTTTTTATTATTTTTATCCTGGGCAGTTATTTACAAATGTTGGAGCCATCACGGAAGAGAACAGCTCTGATCGCCCTGATCTTGAAAGGCCGCCTAAGCCATTGAAGTGCCCCACAGATCTATAACGATCCGGCTTCCCCAACCGCGTGATTTGAAACGATGCAAACGGAACCAGCCAACGTTGGCGGTGCACTCAAGTTCTCACCTCTACATCTTGCTCACAAATGTCAGGCCGGAACGAGTGAAAGAATGAAGCATCGCTGCTAATTCGTAGTCATTAAAGTCTAATTGGAAAATATAATTGATGAGGTTAGCACACGGCTTCAGAAGGCATTGCTTATTTGCGATTTGTTCCCATCCGCCGAGCCTCTCCGGCTCAACACAGGGCAGGATGTTAATTAGAATGTGGTTTTGGAGAGAGGATGACATGGAAAGCTCTCAGAACCCGAAGATAGGAATGAAAGCTACTGATGAAGCCTCCTCTCCACCTCGTCCGTACACCGGCGTGGCGGATGGGAATGAAAGGGGAACGTGAAGGTTACCTTGCCCGATTCCAGTTAATTGTCGTTTTTTGTTTATCGGGCTCAATTAATTGGCTGTGCTCTTTTGTTTACTTTGGCTGAGCGCACTGGGTCACTATGGGATGGGAAATAATTAAAATGTAATGCACCTGTGAAAATGAAATTTCCTTTGAGCACCTCATTACCCGGCTTTCAGCACAGGATATTCTGGTTGGGAAACGAACGTGTCGGTAACCCGGCTGCAGAGCATAAAATGGGGCAGAGACTCCCGAGAAGATAAAACTTCTTCTTCTTGGAAGTTGTGGAGAACCTTCCAAGACACACACACACACACACACACACACACACACACACACACACACACACACACACACACACACACACACACACACACACCCAACTCCTGAGTTCGACAGGAGAACCTTCCAAGAAAACACACACCCTAGCAATAAACATTCCTATAAGAAAACTAAAAAAATCCTGTGCTGAGTTCGACAGGTTGGCGACAGAGACGGGTCCCTCCGATGGCAACAGGGAATCCCGCAGCCCTGACACTGGGTCCAAGTGGCACACCAGAGCATGGAGAGAAACAGTGCTTCTCCGGTAGGCACCACTGCTCTGTACCCTGGGCTGCTGGCTTGCGACACCAATCTTTGGATGAAATTCTGATTTTTTATGATGGCTTGCCAGCTTTAATAAAGATTTATTGTGGCGCAGTTCCCCAGGAGGGAGGAAGATGAATGTTAGTGAAGTTGGAGCTTGTAGGTTTCCTCCCATTATTATCCTGGAAGACTATTATTGCTTTGGCTGCTCCTTTACAGGAAAGGACATCGGTGAGATGCAGGGCTGGTCTGAGACCTCCTAGCTCCCGAGGCAGTGGGCCAAACTCTATCCCCCTTATTACCTGGTGATGTGCCAGTCTCTATTCCTCCCGCTCTGTGGATTAGAAAAGGAAGAGAAGGATGGAGCAGAAGAGGAACCTTGGAGAAGAAGAGGGTGGTGGGCTAGAGTGCTGGAGACCTGTGCCCTGCCCCCTCGCCTTCGGAGCTTCCCTGAAAGGCTCCAAAGGCGAGGGGGCGGGGCCGCTTCATTCCTCCGTGTAATGGAGGCTCCGATCTCAGCGGAACTTAGAGCTCCGCCCCCCTGCAGTGACGCCACTGCCCTTGTGGGATCCTCGAATGCAGGAAGCGCCTTCCACCGAGGCCATTTCAACCCTCCTGTTTAGGCTTACCATCGTCCTGGAATCGAGCCTGGCTTCGGCCTAGTCTGGGCCCGAGCAGCTCCCAAGAATGCACTGCAGCTGCCCAATGGGCTTCCGGAACGTCCGGTCGACGACGCGACTGAAGCTGGAACCCCGTTGGGCAGCCGCAGTGCATCCTTGGGAGCTGCTCGGGCCTGGTCTAGGCCGAAGCCAGGCTCGATTCCAGGACAATGGTAATGATGGGTGCACCAGCTCCTGAGCATGTTAAGAGTACTTTCCTTATTGTAGTGTACACATAACGTATCTATTAAGAATCTGCTTCTAAGCAGAGATAGAGAGACATATTAACAGACACTTTGGTTTCTGTAGCTCCTGCAAGAGGAAATGTAGCTAACCACAAAGTCTACACTGTACCTGTCAGCTAGCTAGCTCAAGAAATGTGTAACAGAGATAGAACGTCTAGGCTCGTAGCTTAAGTGGTAAATTACAAAAACTTCTTAACTTCTCTCTATCTTGCGTTAACTCCTTTGCCTAGTAACAAGGCTGCAACCAATGTAAGGATAGAATGCCTCTTGGACAGTGACACGCTTCCTTGCCTTTTGTAACAGCTTTGCAAAGTATAAAAGAACATGAGAACAATACTCATTGCGCTCTCTGATTTGTGACTTCAATGTCCCAGTGAGCGACCAAGCATATGCCTGAATAAACAGTCTGGATTCTGACACATCGGTTGCTTGCGTGTTTTGGACTCGCCGTGCTACAGTAAGCCTACTGTTCCATATTGTCAACAGTGATCGAAACCATCTTGCCAGGGGTTCAGATAGGAATCTTCTTCTGCACGACTTGGAGATTCTGCCAGGACCCATGTGGTCTCCTAAAATGGCCAGACCTTCTGGGCTCCCGTTCCCTATTTTAGACCATGGAGACACAGGACACCCCACATAGGTGGTAGCTGTTGCCACGCCGAAAACCAACTCAATGTACGCTAATGAAACTGGCTCCATGTCTGCCTGTACGAATCGCCTGTACGAGGTTTTTTTCTCTTTTTATGAGGCCAGGAATTTAATATAGTTTCCTGGCTTTATGAAATGCTATAAATCAGGCAGAAAGCCTCGGAGGCGCACAGGGCAACATGGCAGCTACAAGAGGGAATGCTGGGAGTTGGTCCCGCTCTTGGTGAGCCATGCTTCTGTATCCTTAATCACAGAAGCTTTACTTTTTAGTGGTAGTGTTGGGGGGCATTTTCACTGGAGCAAGAAGAAGAAGAAGGGGAAATGGTTAAATAACTTCTTCCCATTAACCATGGTCAGGGCCGGCCAATCAATGAAGCCAACTGAGGCTTTTGTATCAGGCAGCAGATTGGTGGGGGGTGGGCACCCATCTCTTTCCACCAACTTGTCTCCACTGCTCCTCTTTCCCCTTCCACTTCTGGACTGGAAAAGGAAGAGGGGTGCCAGGAGGTCTTGGCACAGCCCTAGAGATGGAAAGTAGCAGTGGCAGCAGCAGGCCAAGAGGGCATGACCAGGCAGGCATGGCCATGAGCCCTCCATGTGTGCCTGATTAGGTCTCACCTATGATGACACCACCTCTGAACCAGATGCCCATACAATGGATGGCAGGACTGGGGGAGCCCCTCAGGGAAGGACAATGGTAGAGCATTCCAGGTTCAATTTTTGGCAGCACCTTTATATAGGACTGGGAAAGACTTTCTCAGACATCCTGGAGAATGGCTGCCAGCCAGTGCTGACCATACCAAGGGAAAGACTTTCTCAGAAATCCTGGAGAATGGCTGCCAGCTAGTGCTGACCATACCAAGTGAAAGACTTTCTCAGAAATCCTGGAGAATGGCTGCGAGCCAGTGCTGACCATACCAAGGAGATGAACCAACGGCCGGACTCTGCTTAAGGCAGCTACTTTTTTTCCACCTTTCGCATACTGAGGGAAGCAGAGATCCCCAACCACCTTCCCACAGAAACACCGGCAAGGCCCCTGCAGGCTGTCAACCCCTCCACCCCTGCCGACGCAGAATTTCCATCCCTATTCATGAACTTATTTCCGAAGACAGGCAGGTATTTGCAGACCCGCATTTCCATTCAGTGGCTGTGTCATTACCATTTCAATTAAAATTGCGCTTTGATGCAGTTTGTCTCCAGGCTGAGTCGCGCGACTTTTTTGCTTTCATGAACTTAGAAAAACCAGAAAAATAAAAATGACCCCGTTTCCGGCGATGGTTTGCTCCACACCGGGAGCCATTTATAATAGCTTGTTTCCTTTCTCTCTCCTTCTCTCCCCCCCCCCCCCGTCATTATAGCTTCAAAGTTTTGCTTCCCTTGAGGTGGGGGCACGGAGTGAGTGATTTCAAGCAAGATACTTCTATCATAAAAGCCGAGAACATAAGACAACAGAATATGTTGGGCTCATCAACAGGACTGAATGGACAACATCCAGAAGGAGGAGGACATAGGAAAGCAACCACAATTGCAGAGTTGTGCAATTGCACAATTGCAAGGACAAGACTGGTGTTGTCAAGACTGGTGTTGTCAATTCTGCAATTGTGGTTGCTTTCCTATGTCCTCTGCCCCCATTGATGAGCCATGGACATGGGCATGGGTTAAGGACATGGGTTCCAACATTCAGCACAACTGGCTTGTGCTGTTTCCACCTAGAGTGGATATTCTATGACTGGCCCAAGCAACCTTCCCCGCCAAGGGTCAGCCCAAGACCTCCTGATGCCTGAGGTGGCGTGCCAATCACTGCACTTGCCCTCACCAGCCCTGTCCTCAGCCTCTGCCCTTTTAATACCACGAGGAGTCAGGGAAGAGAACAGTTCGAATCAATGACGGCTGCTAGCACCAAGCCAGGCTGGAGAAGGGGGCATGTGGGGGAAAGGTCAGGGGGCCCTTAATGAAAACCACAAACCTCACTCCCTGACTCCCCAAATGTAGCTAAACTGCACTCCCATGAACTTTTTTAATTTAAAAAAAACAGTAGTTAAGGGGGCATGAAAAGATGACAAGCCCCCTCCCCTCTGTAATTTGCACACTGGTTGGGTAACCAGGATCAAATTTAGACCTGGACAATGTTGTCTATCCTTCGCGGTGATTAGTCTGACTAATTGGCCATTAGTCTTGGCCAATAATTGGCTAATTGCAGGGGTGGAACTCGGGCGGAGCGCATGGAGCAGCTGCTCCAGGCACAGGGGGTGGGGCGGGGCGCACTTGGCGCGGAGGGAGCACTTACTGTTGCGATGTGCCGCCTGGTTTTGGACCTCCCTCCCTCCCTGGAGCTCATTTGGCTCTGAAATGCCTTCAAAACCGGGGGGGGGGGGAGCGTTGACGTGACGTGTCGCAGGCCCCGCCCTCGCTCCAGGTGCCGGGAGGGCGCCCGTCATTTCTGGCTAATTGGCCACGAAATGGTGATTAGCCAGGGCCAGACTGAAAGCTAAGGGCCAGGCTAGGCCATGCAGTCTGGATTGCTGTTTGACAAGTTTCTGAGTGAGGAACCTGGAGCACTTCTTATGTAGAGCCAACCAGGTTTCTATTTGTTCCTCAAGTCACATGGATGGAAAAGGTGTAGTACCAGCTTTGGCCATTTTAGGGGGAGGGCGCTACAGTACCATTTCTGGGAGGTTCCCTGGTGCCGCAGGGAGGAAGGTGCATCATGGATCATGCTGCTTTGATGCTCGTTGCACCTGGTGAGTTATCCAGCTCAGGTTTTGAGGTGGAGATGCTGAAGATGCTGGGTCCTGATATGGTGCAGGCAGACGGCCCTACTCTGCTTCCCAGGCTGAGCTTCTGAAATTGACACCGGTCCTGGCCAATCCAGAGGCTTTATATTGCCAACCAATCAAAGAGGTTGATGTTACACACCCTATTTCCTAGTTTCCTCCTTTGCTTGAAGGGGGTTTTCAGATCTCACCCAGAACCTAAGTGCCCTTTAAAGCTATCTAAGCTTGCAGCCACCCCCTCTGAGCTTTTTGCCATCAGATTTTAAGCATGTCTTGCAGGGCATAAGGGCTAGAAACATGTTTATCATTCAAAAAGGAAGCAGAGATTCTCAGGTAGCTGGGTGAGGAAGCAGTGGTTCATGGCCTGCTTTTTTCGTGACTTGCCTGGATCCATGAAACCCGGCTGCTCATATTCTTGAATTCATATCTCAGTCTGCTCCTAAACGTCACAGCCTGCCAGAATGTCTCTTTAAAAGCTCGCATTTCACATCAACCAGTTGTTGATTGTGGGCAATTTAATTGCATACAAGCCCCAGAGAGAAGCATAGCGAGTTCATTGACACGCTTTCCCCTTCTTGCAGGAGAGAATCCGGTGGTGAAACAGGAAGAAGGCAAACACCGAAATAAAAATAAAAGTGTCTCTCATTAGTTTGAAGTGACAGTCGGAATGGAGCTCGGTTCAAACGGGGAAGGAAACTGGCGAGCGTAATAGATAACAACCATGAGAAATGCTATATAAATCCGCCGCGGTGCCTATTAGATTTGCGGAGACAGCTCCGTCGCCAGTCTCCCTCCCAGTCAATTTACATGACAGTGCAAGATGTTTCCACTTTGAAAAATAACAACATTGTGGCACTCTGAGCGTGGAAAGGGAAGTTTGAGTACAATAAACTGTGGCAGCCGGCTGAGGATGTAGGCTGGTAGTTCCTTCCCACCCTCTGTGCTGGTGTGCGCCCTGAGAAACAAGTCAATTAAGGGACAGAAAGCTCCCAAGAAGAGCATAAAACACCTGTGCATGGAGGAGGTTACTGGTGGCATCTCTGCATGATGCTTACCTCTGTTTTTGCTTCTCTTCCAATCACCCTCCAGGAGGCCGGGGCGTGCTGGGCCATAGGCAGGGGGGTGAGCTAAGACACCTAAGACACAACTGGGAGTTGGGTCTCTGCATGAGTTACTGTCCTCCTAGCCTGGATTCTTCTTATGGCAGGGGTTCTCAACCTGTGGTACGAGTACCCCTAGGGGTACATGGACCAATGGCAGGGGGTACACCTGAACCTGCCCCTTATCAGCATCAATCAGTAGTTAATTACTTGTTAATTAGAACTTAAATGCAATCCCCCTTCTCTCTCTCTCTCTCTCTCTCTCTCTCTCTCTCTCTCTCTCTCTCTCTCTCTCGCACACACACACACACACACACACACACACAGAGTTAAGTACGACGTTTTTTAACATTTAAAATTGTTTTAGTACTTTTTATTTAATGATTAATTAGCTAATTAATTAATTGATTAATCCAATTAGCTAGCAATTAATTAGCAGGGGGTACTTCAGAAAATTTGGACGGTGATAGGGGGTACCCGGGCCTCCAAAGGTTGAGAACCCCTGTCTTATGAGACATGACAGATGGATGGATGACAAATCTACCAATGGGGATTTATCCAGGGTGTCTTAACTGGGACTTCCAGATGCAGTAACAATGTGCCTCTAAATACCAGAGTTGCTCAAAGAGAAGCAATGACAAGGGAGATCTGTTGACTTCGTACCCGTCTTGATAGCTGCTGCAGATGTTTGTCCAGCCATTGCTGCTGGGCTAGGATGGTGTAGTGGTTTGGGAGTCGGACTTAGACCTGGAAGATCCAGGTTCAAATCCCCGCTCAGCCACGAAGCTTCCTAGGTGACCTTGGGCCAGTCACTATCTCTCAGCCCCACCTACCTCACAGGGTTGTTGTGAGGACAAAAAGGAGGGGAGGAAATATGTACACCACTTTGAGCTCCTTGGAGGAAGGGCGGTATAAAAATGTGAAAAATAAAATAAAAAATGGATCCAGCAGGGCTCTTCTTATATTGCAGCTTCTCATTGTGCCTGCAGCCTAACACAGTACAGCACATTCGGTCATCAAGTACCACTGGTGGGGGATGCGGACATCAGAGACATGTGACATGGCACAACCAGCGGGTTTTGATCTCCTTCCACAGGCGTTTCTGTGCAGGCGCAGTCTATCTGACCGGTGAGGACATTTCAGCAATAGCACCCTGACATCTCCATAGTCGTTCTTAGTTCAACTCGGGCCTGGTTTGTGAAAGGTGGGGGATTCAGACCCATCCGAGCTCATTATAATCATCATGGGGGCTCGGTATCGAATTGTTTACTTATGTCGGGTTGAGAGAAAGCAACCGAAATATTCAGAAAATGACATTTCCGTTTATTTGTTTTGTTCGCAATATGAATAGATGGTGCGTGTCCCACTAAATAAACCACAGCAGATTTTGTGTCATATGTTTGCTTGGCTAATCGAGATGCTTAATGCTGAATGATGGCCCATGAGCAATAATTAACCGTGATATAAATGACTATCAAGCACATGGCACCAGAATTCTCATGCAAGCATTCTGGGGCCATGTGCAGAACATGGTGCGTCTCTAGTCCAAAATGGTTTGCAAGCCTGCATTGTCTTCCCGAGTCCATGTTCCACCTTGTGGCCCCTGGCGAAGCATAGAACCAGGATCCGACCTTGAGCATAAACATTATTACAGCACGGAATCAACCGTGACATGTCTGAATGTAGACCTCTTCGGGTGTCAAATGTCCTGTTTCCTTTTCGCTCTTCCTGTCTTTGGGAGTTGCAGATAGAACCAAATTCACATTGGAAGATAACGCATTCGGACCCCAGTGGATTTCCCGTTGCCGAGGAATGCAACACCGCCTTGCCAGCTAAGATGGGTAAATCTTCTCATTCGATTTCTTCAAAGACAGTGCGCAGACGGCGTTTATGGGAAAAGGGGGGCAGAGGTGTTAATGGGCTTACAAGCAATTTGTAGATTACATTCTCAGGCTGTCTCAGAGAGTGAGAGCGAAAGAAGGGGCGAAGGTCTGGCACTTATTCTTGCAACTGTTGTTAGCTGGGAATGAAGGTGGAACTAGCGAAGCAAATGGGGGCAAGTTGAGAAGAGGAATTACGCACCCAAAAGCCTCTGTGTAGCTTGGCAGGTGAATGCAGAAGAGCTGACAATATTGGCAAGGTTCCTCTTCCTGCCTCAAAGCCTTGCCCTCTCTTTGGGCTGTGATGATTATGGAGGGGATGTGTACAAATGTTGTAGGTCTATATATGCTTACTGAAGAGGAAGACCCCTATCCTATTGAACTAGTGTTTTGGCAGAGCAAGGTCCTTTATGACAGTGCAAAAGTCAGGTTGCTGTTGCATGCTTCCCGGGCCGCTGCTGTAAGTAGAAAGTAACAGCAGCCCTGGGAGGCTCCACAGTCATTGGTGGTGGTGGGGGGGGGGGGCAGGCCATGGGCAGTGAGGGGGAGTAATGGAGAGTTTGGGGGAGGAACTGGGGGCATGTTGGGGGAGGGAGAGGGTGGAACCAGTATCTCGTGTGTCACCTTGTGGCTGACAGCAGAACTGCAGTCGATTGTGTCAGAGGAGAGGAACGACAGCATTGGAACACGTTGCCAAAGACAGGATTTTTTTGTTGCAGTTATAACATTTCAGTTCCATCAAATGTCCTCCCACTTACAAACGAGAGGAGAATTTCAGGAGCATCCATACCAGTGAGCCCTGACCGCCAAGGCAGTGAGTTGCGCAGCGTTTTGGAACTCGGAGCTGAATCCAGTACCCATCACCAAATGGGAAGCCCAATGGACCGCCCCAAAATGGTGCATTTGTTTGATTGCATTATTTTGTACAGTTGCCAAGGAATTGGATAAAGCCCACCCATTCTGAAGAGGTGGAACTCTGTGGAACTCCTTGCCACAGGATGTAGAGATGGTACCTGGCCTAGATGCTTTAAAAAGGGGATTGGATAGATTGATGGTGGGGGAAACGTCCATCATAGGTTACAAGTCACGATGATTGTTTGCAACAGCCGGGGTTCAAAGGTAGCCTACCTCTGAATGGCAGATGCCAGGGAGTTGCAACAGGGATCTTGTTGCCTTGTGTGCTCCCTGAGGCATCTGGTGGGGCCACTGTGTGATACAGGAAGCTGGACTAGATGGGCCTTTGGCCTGATCCAGCAGGGCTCTTCTGATGTTCTTATGACATGCCTCCCTTTGGCATTTGTAGAATGATTTGGGAGGTCAAAATGTCTTTCTGCTTGCACCAGAACATGGCCATCAAAGAGAGAGAGAGAGAGAGAGAGAGAGAGAGAGAGAGAGAGAGCAACAAATACCCGTGCAGCAACAGAGACAGGGGATAAAAAATAATCTCATTCTCTTGAACAAAGGGATATTAAAGCCATCAGCGTGTGGATGCCTCCACTCATAAATTGCTCCAACGGAAAGTAACAGTTTCAGTATCTGGTCAGGACCTTGTAATTCAATAACGGGGAAACGACTCCTTTCCTTGCATGAGGAAGCAGATCTCTCAGCCTTTGGACTCGAAAATGAAACCCAAAAGCCCTTTAAATGAGGGAACAGATGAAAGACAGAAGACCTTGAAATCAGCTGCACAGTGGAGGGACGCCTCTCTATCCTTGGCGGAAATTCCTGATTTCCCCCTATTTTTGGACCTGACCATGATGAGGCTTTGGTGATGCTTCAAGATTCGGTCAAGCAGCTGAGATGTTCTGCTGCTGTAGCCATTGCACTGGGAAGCTGACTTGAGCTTCTGTGACATCAGTACCGTTGCAAAAAGACCGCATGGCTTGCGGCCATTTTTGTGGCTGTGGCTATTTTTGTGGCCTGCTTGTTTTCCTATCTGGCTTCCCCCAGAGCAAGAGACCCTCGCTAGCCCACTGCTGGGATTGAGATGCAACAGCAGATCAGGCATCCATCCCACCAGAAGAGGTGGAGGGGCAGGAAAGGGTGCCCAGGTGGACGTAAACCGTCCAATCCGATGGATCCATGTCATCAGCAACCACAGGTTTTTAAGGTCACTCTCAAGGATGCCTGTGTGTGTTGTCCCTGATCTGTCCCTGAAAGATGCTTTGCAAAAGACTTGCCCATTCATCATGTGAGTGAAGGGACCGGATTCAGGGGACAGTTTTCAGAGAATCGCATCCGGTGCTATGTTTCATTTTCCAGTTGCTTTTTCATCCCCATTTCCCAGCACAACTTGTCCCCCCCCCCCCAGTCATCGTTCCTGTTTGTTCTTTATCTGTGCCATGCTTGGATCCTTTGCATTCCCCCCCCCCATGCTCACTTGGGAGGGGGTGGGTTGCCACAGCTCCCTCATGTTCCACTACTTTGTTCTCTCAGGGGACCCCCCCTGGATTTGGGGGCTCTCTGTTGATCTGGGAGGAAGGCAACATCCATCTGCCTGGAGTTCCTAGTCTTGGTGTTCACAGCAGAAAGGCTAAACATTTACCAGTAAATCCATGTCAGACCAGTAAGACCACTAAGAAGAGTGAAGCAGAAAATAAGAGAGACTATCACTCATCACTAGGCACTGCTCCCTTCCACTCCTCTTCCTTCATACTCATCTATCTATCTATCTATCTATCTATCTATCTATCTATCTATCTATCTATCTATCTATCTATCCGCCATCAGCCAGCTCTTGCCATTCTCTCATATGACCAAGATGCAGAATCGACAATGGCGCTATAAAAATGCAGATCAGAGAATCATTGTACTAGTCATAGTCACTAGTACAATGATTCTCTGATCTGCATTTTTATAGCTCCATTGTAACTAGTGTACTAGTGAAAACATTGTACTTTCCCATGCATTTAGCCCCACAGAAGAAAATCCACTTCCTGCATTTTTTCCATTCAACAGCCATTTGTTCCCTGTGTCCGCAGGTCTGGGCCCCCTCTGTAGGCTCGAATAGGGAACCTTTGTTCCTGCCTCAACAACACTTAAGTTCATGAACTCAACAGAGCCAGAAAGAGGCTGCTGTACCCATGATTATTGTAGCTGTGAATCACCACTATACTTTACGTAATAATGGTCAATGACTGTACCTCCTCCACTCCATATCTCCTTGACCCCACATTTTTTCTCTTTGTCTATCCTTATATGTGTGTGTACGCATGCACGGATGTGCACACACACACACACACACACACACACACACACACACACACACACACACACACACACACACTTGCCAGCTGAAGATAGCATTCTAATGAAGTGGACCCTAGTCCATCAACACTGAAGCTGAACTAACAGTGCAATCCTGTGTGTGTTTACTCAGAAATGAGCCCCATTGTGTTCAATGGCGCTTACTCCCAGGTAACTGTGCCATAGGATTGCAGCTTGCATTTGTTAGCTTTTAAGGGACTACAAGGCATTTTGCTGTTTTTGTTGCAACGGACGGACGAGGCTGCCCTTCTGGAAGACGTGAGGCTAGCTGTGAATGAACTCCCCCAGGCTCGATTCAGATTGAGTCCGGCAATTACGAGCCGGAGAACTCGCGAAGGGAACATTTCTTTGTTATTGCTACTTATGCAATGGACACGTAGTTGTCCCTTCCCTGGGAGTCCACCAAGCCCTTTATCTGGTGGTTGGAAGTGGCTGCTCTTGTGAAGGGGATGTCGGCCAAACTGCACGTCCTCTGCAAAATTCAGAAAGGAAAAAGGCAGAACAATGAAGGATTCGTAGTCTCATGGAAACAGATAATTGGGAATTCCAAAACTGGGAGGGGGGGGAGAGAAATTCACTAAGACAATTTGGGAAACTTTCCCACTCAGCATTGTTAGGACAACACAGAGACAGGATGAAAATGTCTTGACCTCTTGGGTCTTATGGATACAGGCCAATGGGAAGTGAATCGAGCTGTTCTGGAATTGGAAGGGAACTTGGCAGCCAAGTCCTATCCAGGATTTGGCCACTAACTGGAGCGCTTTGTGATAGTAGGACACACTTCTGCTGTTGCAAAATGACCGCTGACAGCATGCAGAGCACTCCGGCGGCAGCCATTTTGGGAGCACTTATTGTGGCAGTTGTCGCCAGTTCTCGCTGCACCTGCAGGAGCAGGTAAGGCAGTGGCAGGGAGGGGGCGGTGAGGGGCAAAACTGGGCAGGGAGGAACAGGGGGCGGGGAGGCTGCGGGAAGGTGTGGATCTGGCGGTGATGGCATGTGCTGGATCCTATCCCCTCATTTTGCAGCCACCCTGCCCCTTCCTTCTCCTTGGACTCGTGCCAGCTACAGAGCTGGTGCAGGTCTGAGGAGACCCATTGTGAACTGGGAAGTGTACAAAGTTTACAAAGGGTGTAAAAGGAAATAATTCCCCTTTTCCCGCTGAAGCCTCCCATTCCACCCCCCGTCCGCTGGATGCAGCACACTTGTTTTCGGCGCAGCTGCATTGGGGGGGGGGGAAGATAGGTTTGGGCCCTTGGTCATTGAAAGAGGACCTCAAATACTGATCGTGCGCCTCATGCTGCCCAACCTGGGCACATGAATGTTGCTACCATCGGACCGTCCTTAATAATTGCTCACAATGTCATCTTTTTGAATGCAAATGAAGTACTTTCAGTAGTACTCAACGGAGGCTCTGCGGAAACGTTTAATTGCTGTACAGGGAGATGTGTGCCTTGTTATGGAAAGGAGGCATGTCCTTGGACAATTCAGAAGGGAGATTTCAAATGCAACAGACCTCATTAGGAGCAAAGGCTGTGGTCTGTGCTTCAGCCATTTGTCCTCCCTGCATGTTCCAAGGGGTTCAGCCCCCTCTAGCGCACTACACCGTCATGCGCCAAATCAAACGTAGCCTCACCTCAACCTCTTCTTCCCCGAGGCCTGCAGGAGAAGAGGACAAAGTGCAACAAGACTCAAGGAGCAAAACTGCAGGCGCATGAGAACACATGAGGCCAAACAATGCACTCTCCTGGGGGTGATGAGGCACACATTCCGATGCTTGACGAATGGTACAAAATTAGGGACGCCGATGAATTTCTGCACCGTGGGGTTCAGAAATGACCATCAATGAACCCTTCGGCTCCTGGAAGTTCTTTTCAGTGCAGAGGAATCTCGCTGTTCTTATCCACAAAAGAACTTGGAGCCAGCCCTTCCTCCTTCAAACAACCCCCTTTCTTTTTTATTGACAGTGGCAATGAGATGGATTTTTTTTTCAAGGCACTGTGATAAAAAGCACAGGGTTCAGGTAGCAAGCGTTGCTTGCTCTCTACCTGGTGAAAGACTCCCGCCCCCAAGAGCTAATTTGCCTTACCTTTTACAGCAGGTACATGCTGGGAGATAAAAGAGATGTCTTTTTTTAATCAAAATTCCCACCTGTGTGTATCCCACTCCCTACACCTGTGTGTGGTGCTTGCCTCGCCACTTTTCATAATAGTGCCCACAAAAAATCTCCTCCACTCCCCTCTCTCACTGTCTGCCACCACTGAGACAAGCTATTCCACTTTGTTGAAGAAAGGTGGGATATATGATGTACCTACCTACAGCCAGTTCCAGCTATAGCACTCCAGGTTTTTAAGACCAGACCCAGTCTTAGAAAGCAGCTTCCATATGGCTTGCAGACAGAAGCAGAGGCCCAGATGCAAACATGGAAATCTGTTTCAAAGGAGTTGTCCTAATTTCTAATGCCTTTCATGCAATCAATTGTCCTTCACTTTCAGCTGGGTCTGGCTGGGAGCAGGTGGTCCCATGATCTTTTCTGGCTGGACTGAGAGAACAGATCATCGACCACCCCATGGCACAGAAGTTTGCAAAGGCACAGAAAGGTACACTTCTCAAAGAGGCAGCAAAGAAAGCAAATATTTCTTTACCCAGCATGTAATTAATCTGTGGAACTCTTTGCCACAGGATGTGGTGGCAACACCCGGCCCAGGTGACTTTAAAAGGGGATTGGACAGATTCATGGAGGAAAAGTCCATCACAGGTTGGTTCCAAGCCATGATGACTGGATACAGCTTGCAGATTTTGGAGAGAGCCGATCTCTGAATGCCAGATTCAAGGGACAGGCAACAGGATGCAGGGATCTTGTTGTCTTGTGGGCCACTGTGAGATACAGGAAGCTGGACTAGATGGGCCCTGAGCCTGATCCAGCAAGGCTTATGTTCTTATGAGTCCCCTCCACCACAGGATGTACAGCTCCAATTCTCATTTCATTGGAGTTGCCTTCCCTTCCAGCGTCTGTCTTTTCATTTGAAGGCCTGTGAACATTCCAGCATACATATGTATTTTCTCAGCCCGGTGTTTGTTTGGATTGCAAGCACAAAAGGACAACAGCAAGGAAGTGATTGTCAACACAGCAGGTGCTCTGTATCTCAAAAAAATGAGCAAGTTCCAGAATATCAATGGACCCGATGGGAGGCGGCTGCTGCTGCTGCTGGTAGGGGACGATGGGCGCTCAGCCCCTGAAGAAAGAGCTGCCTTCTTGAGAAGTGTGCCTTTGCAAACCATGTGCCACGGGGTCGACTTATTTGGACTCTGCCCAGACAGCAAAAAATCGTGGCACCACCTGCTCCCAGACAGACCCAGCTGAGAGCAAAGGACAATTGTTAGCATGAAAGGCATTAGGAAGGAGGACAGCGCCTTGGAAATGGTTTTTCACATTTGCATCTGGCGCACTGCTTTTGGTTGCGCTTGAGCCACACGCAAGAAATTCCAGAGACGTAGCTGTGTTAGCCTACAGCAGCATTTCTCAAAGGGTGCTTCTAGGAGTCCTAGGGCTCCCCAAGACTTTAGGGCTCCAGGAGCACACCATAAGTGGCCACCATCTGCTTGGCGCTGCACCACTCCACACATGCGCTGGTGCCCTGGGCTCCTCAAGACTCCACACATGTGTTAACGGGGCTCCCCGAGACTCCGCAAGGAGCATAAGGGGCTCCGGAGACGGAAACATTTGAGAACTGCTGGTCTATAGCATTAAAAAAACAAACCAAAAACCACTTAGTTTTTTTTGGGGGGGGGGCTCCATCTCCGATGTTCAAAATATTGTTATGTTGTAGGTGATAGCAATGTGAATGCCTTATCGATGCAATGAACTATTAGCTTTCCAAACAACGAGCCAGGCAGTGAACTGCATTTGATGGGATTTTATTTTCCTTATGTTCTGGGTATCAGAATTCCCCCCTCTTTACCAAGAAAAAAATTGCAATGATTTATGAGTCTTATGAAGTCTTATGAAGATTAACAGGAAAGAAGTGTCTCTCTCTGGCAGATAACCATGGTGGTATGTTGGGGGGGGGGGGAGGATGCCGTTGGTCATCCCAATGGGAAAAGAAAAAAGACTCCATATGTTCTGGATGTGAAAATTATACCCTGGAAACTCAGCCTGTGGACAACATGGATTTATCTGTTCTGGTGCAGAGGAGTTTTCCCATTTGTTAAGATGGTTTAGCTGTTGAATGAGGAGGAAGGGGGAAAAAAGACACAGGTAGATTGATGTCGCATGGATGCTATGCCTTCTATAAAGGAAAATGCGCTCAAAAGAAGCATTTGGTGTTATCTATGCACCTGATGATACTATCAGGAAAGTGGAGGTTTTGCTTACAGTGGCTGCTTGCACATAGTGTGCTCTCACTTCATCCCTCCAGGATGGGAACCATAGGTCAATGATTGCGCCTCTGCTTTTCATATGGATGGACGGTCCCAGGTTCAGTCTCTGACATCAACTCCAGATACAGCTGGGAAAGAGAGATGCCTGTCTCGAACCCTGGGGAGACGCTGCCAACCAGTGTTGGAAAAACTGACTTAGATGAACCAATGGTCTGACTCAGTATGAAGAAGCAATCCAAGTTCCTCCTCCTAACAGCAGTCATCCTTTTCCCAAGGAGAAAGACAGTTCCATTCAGCTAATCCCAGATTATTCAAAGGGTGGGTGGGCTAGAGCGTGAAGACCCCGAGGACTGGCATGGACTGGCGAACCCTGCAACAAGTGCAGCATAAACACTGAGCAAGCTCTGCCTACCCAACAGAGCAGACCAATGGTAAGATGTTAGTTTCCTGCCTGGCCTCATGCTGGACCTGGCCAGGTGAGGAAGCCACTGCTTGTTTGTGGAGTGGCTGCATTCCTCCTGCTGGCTTCCACATCTTCCACTTTTCCCTCCTGCTGGCTTCCACATCTTCCACTTTTCCTCCTGGTGACTTCCACATCTTCTCCTGCAGCCTCCCAATAATAAGCCACCCCACTGAGACTTGGTCTCAAAACTGGCCTCTCAATAAGCCACATTTGCATCCCAATGCAAGACCAGGTCTAAACATACTCCCAAGCAGTAAACCTGCTCTTTTGGGGGGGGGCATGACCCCTCCCTGGACAGACTGACCACCCGTAACTTGGATCCCAAGGTTTCCAACAGCACCCCTCTTATCCAGACAGGGCACCCTCCTCCCATCTGCCTTCCACCCTCCCAGATGCACTTTTCCGAGTACTGACAGCGTCTCATCAGCCTGCACATTTCATGCCCTTAGAAGTCTGTGTTTCTCTCGCAGCAATGCAGCCAGCAGCTTATGCACCTCCAAGGCAAATGGGGGGGGGGGGGGAAAGGTTGCAGAGAGACTCAATTATTCCCACCTTGGCAGTCGGCATAAAGAGCTGGTGTCTAACACATTTCTGCCACCAGGCTCCGGGAGCTTGCTGTAAATGGATTACAGACCCTGGGTCTGCCTTATCGAGTCAATAACTGAATGGAATAAGCCTCCTTATCTGTGTAGCTAGGGGTCCCACCCCCCTTCCTCACCTGGCTTGTTCCCTTATCAAGCAGAGATTAGGGACTGCAAAAAACGACCATCAGGAGGCTGGATTCAAATGTTCTTCAAACGGGTGCCAAGCTCTGCCACCGGAACAGTGAGCGCATGCAGGTGTCTCTCAGTTGCGGTTCTTTAAACCAGGCGAGGGAGTTGCACCTGGAGGAAGGGCAGAGGTGAGCCAGAACGGAGTTTCTCTGTTGTTCTGAAGCACGGAGGTGGCAGGAGTTTCCATTAGTTCTTAAAACTCACCTGCCACCAGAAGACCAGGTCCTCCTGTGTCATGACAGCTGGCCACGGCAGATAATAGGATGCTATGGTTGAATGTTGTCTCTGGAAGGCAGGGGAAATGTCCAAGCCATTTCTCAGGGCCGGTGCCAATGGTGGGCTCTTATAGGGCACTGGTTGGGATCCCACACCCACAAGGGGGTCCACACACAGGCCCAACTGACCCCTTGCTATTCACTGACAGTGACCAGTCTACTGCTGCTGCTCCCTCCTTGTACCCAGTAAACTGGGATCCAACAGGAGGGAAAAGTGCAGGATGAAAACAGTATCAATCCATAAATGAGACCACCGATCCAATGGCGTAACTGGGGCATAGGATTGGGCCGCTAGTCATGTAAATGGAGATGCAAATTACAGCCCATTCCAACCCAAGTGCTAAGCAGCCCAAGTCAGACCTAAAGTCAGCCTAAGTCGTTTAGGTCGAAGTTAGGTCTGGAACGCAACCATTTAGGGCGAAGTTAGGTCGAAGTTACGACCGACTGACTAAGAACAGCCCATTCCAACCCAAGGGCTAAGCAGCACAAGTCAGACCTAAAGTTGACCTAAAAGTGGGCGGAACATGGGCGGACCGTGGGTGTAACGGGGGCGGCAACCAATTAACGTTGGATTCCAGACCCTGGCAAGCACAGACACGCCCCCTCCAACACAAATGCTGACACAAAATTTAGGTCGACCAAAACGATGGACCCAAATTTGAGGAGACCCATAGGAGCCATTTTACCTTACCCAAGCCAGCCCTCTCCTGAAAATTTTTAACACCCTACTCCTGAGTTAGGTCAGAGTTAGGACGGAGTTGGGCCTGCTAGGTCTGGAAACTGACAGAGTTATGCCTAAGATAGGGAGCCTATCAGCACCCAGCCCCACCCAGCCTCATTCCCACAAAAGCCCAGCCCCAGACCTCCAGTCACTCTCTCTCTCTCTGAGCACGTGGCGTGGGGTTCTGTCCCCCACAGCCACAAAGTGGGACTTTGTCGGTGGAGGGCAAAATTCACAAACACCCCACTTCTCTCTTCTCCTCTCTGCCTCCCTCTAGGGCAGAGAGGGCTGTTCTGGCTGTGGCCAACCTGTTTACAGCTGTGCCTGGGCAGCTGCCTCCATGCAAGTGTTTGCTAACCCATGTCTTTCTCCCAGCCCCTCTTTCCCCCCCCCCCCACAGGCAACAACACCAGCAGGTAAGAGCAGGGTTTGTGCTGACATGTGGTCTGACTTCTGCCTCTTTGCATTTAGAAATATAGGAAGGATACATACCTCTTTACCAATGTGTTGTCTCATAGCTGTCTGCATAGCCTGCCATGATATGCCTCTCTACCAATTTCTTGTCTCATAGCTGCCTGCATAGCCTGCCATGACATGCCTCTCTACCAATGTGTTGTCTCATAGCTGCCTGCTATGATATATAGGATACATGCCTCTTTACCACTGTTGTGTCTGATTGCTGCCTGTAGTCATGTGAGCAGACAATGCCACAAGTGTGGAACTGTTAGCCTTATGTAGACACCAGCTGTCCCCCCCCCTTTTCTCCACAGGGTCTACTGACAGGTCAGTATTGCTAGGTTTGCCATGGTTGTGACCCCCAAGTTGTGTTGTTGTCTCTCTCTCTTTGACCCTTTTCCCTTACAGGATCATGCTCTCCTTACACCCAGGTAAGCAGCTCAGACCATGCTATGTGTGTCACACCTATCAGCTGTGTTTCATTTCTCTCCCTGCAGGCTTTTGCAACAGACACACTGGCTTGTCGTCAATGGTAACTGCTTCCACATACCAGCTGACATGTAACTCCCCCTTCTTTTTTGTCTCCCCAGGAACGTCCACTACCACCTACCTTCCTGGGAGCACCCCTGGGCCTGCAGTCTGGTTGCCCCACGGTCCTCTGTCCTCTGCCTCGATGCTGCCAGAGGTCAGGGAGCCAGCCCTGCAACCCTCCTCAGCTGCCGGCGCTGCTGCTGCTCCACCTCCCTGGCTGTTGTTCTTGCTGCCCCTCCCCTTTCTATGGAGCAGGCTGTGGTTCCAGAGGGGAAGAGCCTGCATCTCCAGGTCCATGGGGCAGGGCTGCTGCTGCTGCTGCTTTCAGATTGGCTGCTGTGACTACCCCTGGCAGCCTCGCCTGGCCATCTCTGCTAACGTTCCAGAACAATAAAGACGCCCCTCGGGCAGAGCCCCGGTGAAACATATGTGCCCAGTGTTTACACAAGCATTGCCCCACACACACAGACAGCCCCCAGCACTGAAGCCCCTACATGAGTCCCATCCAGGGACTGCCACGGCCTTCCCTGGGAGAATCCAGCAGGGGTGCTGCCAGACCCCCATGGCACAGAGGGGAGGGGGGAGTCAGGGGGGGCCTCTCAGGCAGGCAAACAGTGACAGCCAGGGTGTCCGCCCGTAATGCAGACGCCTCTGTCGAAGGTCCGCCCGTAATGCAGGCGCTTCCGTCGAAGGTCCGCCCGTAATGAAGGCGCTTCCGGCGAAGGTCCGCCTGTAATGCAGGCGCCTCCATCGAAGGTCCGCCCGTAATGCAGCCACTTCCGCCCAAAGTCTATCTGCATAAGAGGTGCCTGTTTATGCATCATATGTCTGTCTCTGACCCACCCATGCCCCTCCCCAGCACCCCCTGTCTGCCTGCCTGTGTGTCTGCCTCCCCTCCCACTCCCTGATGATGGCTGCTGGCCACCCCCCACCCTGCCCGAGTGCCTGCCGTGAGGCGCCGTCGTCGCCCCATCTGGGGGTGTGATGAGCTGTGTGAGCCCTTCACGCTCGCAGCAGACAAGCCCAAGGCATCTCTCGGTCTTGGCCGGGGCACAGAGCAGCAGGCACGCCGGGATGCCTTCTTTGTGGGCATTGCCCCGGGCTTGGAGGCCCAGGGCTTCAGGCAGCGCACGGGCGAGTCATGTCAGAGGCAGTTCCAGTCCTCATGAGACCCCCCCTTGTGTGTGACGTTCCCACCCCCCTCCCCCGCTCACCCCCCAGTGCAGCCTCAACGTGGCTTGGGGGTGGCATCGCCTTCTGCAGGAGGGAGGGGATGGCCACTCTCCCCTGCAGCAGGTGGCTGATGCACAGGGTGCCCTGTGGCGGCTGGGCTCAGGCACCTCGCTCACCTGTCACCTGCCCTGTGCCCACCACATGACTGGCGCAACCCCCATGCCTGCGGTCAGCCCCTTTGCGACCGGGCTGCGACAGACCCTGCGGCAGCTGCCATGGATGGACGCTGACACATGCAGACAGAGGCCTGCACATGCCTGAGCCAGACACGGAGCCTGGAGAAGAGCCTGCCTGCCTGGGAGGTAAGTGTTGCCTGGATCCTGGGGTGGTGCTGGGCCACAGAAACTGCAGCCTGCCTAACTCAGGCATAACTCTGACCTACCTCAGGCATAACTTCTGCCTAACTTAGGCTGCACTTAGGCCACACTTATGCCTGACTTGGAGAGGAGTTGGGTTGGAATGGGCTGTTAATGAGCCAATGAGGGTTGCCGGAAAAGCACCAAAATAGGTCAGTTTGGGGCACTACCCCAAATGTCTGTGACAGACTGAGAATAGCTTTGGCTGGGCTCTAACTGAAACAGCTGAAGACTGTTTGAGGGAAATTGAAAACATCTAGCCCCCATGACTGGTGGCCACGGACTGGCGTATCACCCTCTCCTCCTTCCCCGTTAATTCATTTAATCCCCTTTTAGAGTCCTTTAGGCTAGTGGCTCACACACACACACACACACACACACACACACACACACACACACACACACACACGGATCGCAGTGATGCGCTTTTCCTCCTCCCAGGGCTGTTGAAACCTCAGTTACGCCCTGCTGAATTTCTGCACCGTACTCTGGTCGCCACATATTTAATATTTTGCCAGCATCCTTCGCGCCACAAGCTTGACTGACCCATTTAAGCAAGTGTCACTTTCAACCACAGCTCAGTCTTAAAGGGAGCAGGTGAACAGGAGATCAAGCATTGAATGTTGCCTGGGGAAGAGGAACACCCCTTGCAGGGATCTCCGTAGTATTTCTAAGGAACTATTCCCTTTGGTGATCTCTCTCTCTCTCCTTGTGTGTGTGTGTGTGTGTGTGCGTGCGTGTGCATGTGCATGTGCGCGTGTGCGTGTGCATGTGTACATGCATGCATGCTTGTGTGCACGCACGTGAACACACACACACAGACACACACACACACACACACACAATTTGGGTAGTCCTAATCACAAAAATATTCACAACTCAGCCCGATAAGACAGCAGGAACCCCTTAAAATGATTCCCAGCCCTGCTGACTCCTAAGAAAGCTGTTTGTCCAAACCTATAACAGGGGGACAAATGAACAGGATATTGGAAATATTATGAATGGGCACATGCAGGGTCACAACAACCATCAATTTGTCAGAGGCAGTTTGGACGCGCATGAATCTTGTGACTGAGCAAACATTGCGACGTGTGCGCCTGCCCCCAAGCCATCCCTCTTTCCTACATTGAAAGCTTCCCCCTTGTACATCTCCTCTGGTTTGTCTATCTTGGTATTTTCAGCCCAGACCGTCTCCTACACCTGCACCAGATGCCACCCCTTTTATATAATGGTGCTTCCATCTCTGCTCCTCCTCCTCTTCTTCCTCCCAAGATTTGAAAAGGAATAGAGGAATAGAGCAGAAGAGGAAGTGTTGAGAAGAGAGTAGTGGGCTAGACCATCTCCACACTTCCTCTTCCTCTTCTGTTCCACTCGTCATTTTTGCAACCAGGGAAGGGGAATGATGGAGATGGGAAGATGAAGATGGTACCTCTGTCAATCAGCCCTGAGGTGACTATCTCAGTCAACCTCACAAATGGTTAATGTGGGCTCCATCCTGGATTTCTTCAGCCAGGGTATAAGGCAATTGCTGAAGCGCAGAATGTATAAGTCATGGAGCCATTTCCACATGCACACAAATCTGCACGAACAAATCTTGGCTGTTTAAAAATATGGACCTTACATGGACATTTATCTTCACAGCCTCCGCAGGACGTCGGAAGAGCGTCCTTAATATTTATCAGCCTCCTAAACACCCTTTAATCCATACATTTCCTTTTGGAAGCTGGTTGCACTTTTCAGCATTGATTCATGACAGCCAGGGAATGCTGCAGATCCGCCAATGTACCGACTGGAATGTAACTGAACAAGGCTTTTAGGAAAAGATCCAAGCTTATGTATATACCATTTTTTTTCTTTCCGAAAACCGCTGTTAATCACACCTCCTTCCTCTCTCCTTTTAATTTATGTCTGAAGGACGCATCTGATTTGTAGCCTTTTCGTCCCACTGTGTGGTTGTTTCGTTTCCCCCATGGTGCACACAAGCGTGTGTGTGAAAATTATATTAAACATCGCGTCATAATTTTGAAACAAGGGGTTTTGGCCATCAATAACCACTGTCCTAAGAGCTAATGCATGATTCTCATTTGTGGATGCTCTCGTCTTTCAAGCACAATCATGTCATGGAAGATGGATATATGGTTTAATGTCACAAAAAAGATTTGAACATGACCTTGGGCATCTCCAAGATGCTAAGTAGACCTTTGGCCCGGTGCATACACTCACCTGGCCCATCATCCTCCAATGGCCCACCTTGGCAAGGTGGGAAAGTTCAGGGTCTCAGATGGGGAGGTGTCATCTCCATCCCCTTGGAAGACATTTCAGGAAAAAAAGAGTTTTGTGCCTCAAGGACAAAGGGTTTAAGGGTCGGTACAACCCAACTGCTATGGATCAAGCTTTCTGTGGGACTGTAAGCAGTCTATATTGTCCTTTTCCAACTTAAGAAAAAAACAAAAACAAAAAAAATGCCTTCTCTTATTGCTGGATCATGAAAATCCATCTGTTATTTGGAATGTTTCATTGTTTGTTTTATCAGCCGCGAAAATAACAGAAGATTGAGTCCAAACCATCGCAGTTTAATGCATTGGCGTTTATACATACTTATAGCCTTCGTGTCTCTTTTCTCAGAGTAATTGCATCTCATTTCATAGCAGCTTCTTCGGTGATATCTGTTCCAATGGTAATCCTCTCTCTCTCTCTCTCTCTCTCTCTCTCTCTCTCTCTCTCTCTCTCTCTCTCTCCCCCCCCCCCCCAATTATTCTGCTGGCTGCTGTTGCAGTTGTTCGTTGATGATGCCACAAAGAATGATGGTCAAAGAATTGTTCACAGGAAAAAAAATCTTTATCTAAAGTTATAGCTTTATAAAGTTACATCAAGAGTTGCATATCTATTCTGGGTTCACACATTCATGTGTATGGTCTCCTGCCAGGTCATAGCCTGCAGCGCGCACTCCATGAACATGGCTGCACATTCTGGGCTGGCAGGAGGTAGAATTGGGCTATGAATGTCAAACTGTTTGATTGGGTGGTCCCTCTTTCCCCCCATTCAAAGTAAAAGTGAGGATAAGACTTTTTTCCCTCAGTGATATAATCAAGGAGCCAAACCTGATTGGCTATAATCTTCATAGAATTAAAATTTACAGGTAAAATTGAACCGGAACCTGATTGGCTATGTGCTGCTGTGATGTCATCATTTTCACTGTGTGATCCCTGATTGACTAGAACCCCACAGTGAAACAGCATATCAGGAAGACAGGAGTGAAAATACAAAAAAAAAACTGGGGAGGGTGGCATTTTTTTTAACCTGCTAACTGCTTTGCTTCCCCTTCAAACAGCAATTTTCAAATCAAAAATCAATCCTCACGAAAATTCAGCACTAGTAAAAATGCCACTTTTGGCTTTAACACGTACTTACAGCAAATCAATCGCATTTTCACTACCAATAAACCAGAGTTTCCTCTGCAAGCATGCTGTCAGAGCCATTTGAACATTTAAGGACTGAGTCACAGAGCCACAAGAAAAATCTGCCAGGAGCCATTACTGTCACTGAGAAATTTGCCTGGGTCACCCAGCCTGTGCTCTCCAGACTAGCAAATGCTGTTACTTGGTTATGAAAAACTGGGTGCCACTTGGGTTGGTTCCCATATGCATGGTCAGCACTTGAGTTCCAGTGTTCACACGATGATTGTACGAACTGATTCCGTGGAGACACCTGCTCCCTGATTGGCTATCCACTGCTGGTCCATGCCAGTGACTCCTCCCTGCCCTTGTGCTCTACAAGGCTGGGGTAAAGCATAGTAAAATAATTGAAGAAGAGTGCAGAAAATATGAAGGTGATACAAGTTAGAGGAAATGGTTTTTACTACCCCCCCTTTTTGGTGGGGGTTGCCAGAACTTTCACCAATTTTCAGGGGCTGTTTTTCGGTTCTGAGAAAAAAAGAAGGAAAACCTTTGGGATCTCATCCTTTCTTTTCTTTAAAAGATCACCAGCAGGAATGGCGCAACACCAGAAATAAATGCACTCCTTGTTTTTCCTGGCATATGGCTCCTTCCAGCTGTCGTTTTACTCTCAGGGTGCACCAGAGCATTCTGGGAGATAAAATGGTGCCTGGTTGGAGTCAGGCATGAATCTCCCTCCCCCCAAATCCCACCTGAAAAAGTGTTTTTTGTGGCCTACCCCTTAAAACGACCCATTCTTGCCACAGTTTTCAGGGGCAGCAGAAATGGTTGGAGGGGGGTGTCTTGTGATCAGCCCTACTGTTTATCCCACCTTTCACTAAAACTCACAAGGTATCTAGCAGGACAATATCAAAACACAGGAACAACTGGAAAAAACACAGACAGAATGATAAAGCTAAACAGAGACAGAAGGATCTGACAAAAGCAGCCTGGGATCACCCTAACTCACAAAGGTTTGCATCTGAGGGGCTGTTACAGAGAAGGCTCTGTCCCGTAGGCATACCAATCAAGAGCTCCAGCCAACGATGGCACATGAAGAAGAGAATCCCCAGGCGATCTTGACAGATGGGTAGATTGGTGGTCTTCAAGACACTGAGAGTCCACACCATCTAGGGCTTTAAAATGGCAACCAGAACCTTGAATTGGACCCAGAAACAGGGGAAGCTGGCATTTGTTGTTGTTGTTCAGTGAACCATATCCCGCCAGGCCTTCCTGTCCTAGGAAGCTGGCATAGGTAAAGGTAAAGGTAAAGGTGACCCCTGACAATTAAGTCCAGTCGTGTCCGCAGAGAAGGACCCAGACATTTTTCGACCGGGGGCCCGACCTTCCCCCCCATAAAACTGTCATAACCCCAGTTATAAAACTGTCAAAATTAGGTTTCGGTTTTAATAAAGCGGGTTTTTTGGGGGGGTTCTGGGGGGTTTTAGGGTGAAAAAACAAACATTTTTTGGGGGGGGGTGCCCCATATCACCTTCACCTTCATGCACTGAATGCTAAGTGGGACAGAACAGTGAAAACAAAAGAGTATCTCTCCCTCTCCAAAAAAAGCCTAAAACAAAAACGAAACTTAAGGGGTCCTGCGCCCCTTCCCCTGCCTCAGCGCCCTGCGCCCTGGGGCCCTGGACCCCAGGGTCCCCCCTTGAAGATGCCTCTGCGTGTCCGACTCTAGGGTGTAGTGCTCATCCTCATTTCAAAGCCGAAGAGCCAGCGTTGTCTGAAGACGCCTCCGTGGTCATGTGGCCGGCATGACTCTCCTTGCCACAGCGCGTAGCATGCGGCTGGAACACGGAGCGCTGTTTACCTTCCCACAAGCGGTACCTATTTATCTACTCACATTAACATGCTTTGGAACTGCTAGGTTGGCAGGAGCTGGCCAAGCAACGAGCGCTCACCCTGTCGCGGATTCGAACTGCCGACCTTTCGATCAACAGCTCATGGTTCAGCGGTTTAACCCACTGCGCCACCTGCTGGCATAGCTGGTGCAAAATGGGAGCAATTTCACAAAAGCATGATTGCACTTTCCGGTCCTTAACGCAGTTCAAACCATCAAGGCGGTGGGACCCAGTTCATTCCGGCTGAAAGAGAGCCCAGCTTGTGACTCATGGATCACAGGTCCCACGAGATCAACAAATGGGTACCTAATGGCGCTATCAGGAGTTGTGTTTGCCTTCCCTCCGCCCGGGAACAGATCTTCATTTGCAACTCGTTTTCAGAGTGTGCTTTTCAAGAGGAGGAAATGATTCCTCTAAAGGCAGGATACAAATGGGAAGGCTGTAATGAATCATTGTCTCCAAATGGGCTCTTCCTAGGTAATGAAGCATTGTCTGCTGAAGGAGCCAGCAGGCTTCTCTGTGGTCCCTTATTGTCTCCCTAACAGCTGTGGAAATCGAGGCACTGTTCAAATGCAAAACGAAAGCGAGGAAGAGTCGAAAAGTGCACAGACACACACAAAAAAAGGTTTGCTCTTTTCTGTGCCCTGAAGACTTTGTCTTCTTCTTCTTCAGAACAAAAGCACTTCTAGAAAGTTGCCTGAGCCGTCCAAGTCAAGCAGCGTAATCACCAATGAGCTTCAGTGAAATTGGTTTTCTTCCCTGGGTTGGAAGACTAAAGGCGTATGAACCAGCGCAAGGAGTTTTTGCGAAATGTTTGACATCTCTCAACCTTTGTTGGCCATTTTGTCAGAGGAGGAGAATCGCTTGTATCTGCATGGCATGCCTCTTTTAGACACACCCAGGGGTGTGCGGTATCTCCCAGAAGAAGTGTTGCTACGACAAATGCTTCGATGTCACATCTCTTGTCAGGATGTAGCCCTTACAACAGCTCTGCAAAGCAAGTGTGATCACGAGTGGGAGTGGCTTCCTAAGGCCACTTCCTAGTGCATTGGTGTCAGAAGTGGGATCCCAACCAGAAACGCTCTGAGCCACAGCTCAGCCTCAGTCACGTGACACTATTTGTCCACTACATTCTGCAACCAACGTGGGCTGGAGATCCTTCCTTGTGAGGAAAGGCTGCAATGTTTGGAGGTTTTTAGCTTGGAAAAGAGGCGATTAAGCAGGGGGGAGAGTAGATAGGGGAGACATTTTTCTCCTTCACTCACATTGCTAGAATCATACTGGGTCATCCAATGGCCTTGATTGGCATGAGATTCAGGATGAACCAAAGAAGGTACTTCTTCACACCACACACCATTTGTCTATGGAATTCATTGCCACAAGATGTGGTGAGGGCCATAGGCCTGGATGGCTTTAAAAGGGAGTTGGACACATTCATGGAGGTCTACCAAATGGCTATTGGTCACAATGATTCAGTGTGACTTTGAATACCAGTTGCAGGGAGGGGAGCAATGGGGGGGGGGATAAATCTGCCTTTCTCTCCTACTCGTGGGCCACTGTGGTAAACAAGATGCTGACTAGCTGGGCCTTGGGCCCGATGCAGCAAACACTCTTTCTGTGTCTGTATGTACCAGCTCTCTGCTACTCTAATCAAGAGAGTGAAACAACAGCTGTGTATTTCAGACCGCTATGTGAACGTCAGTCTTTCTTGGCCCATTGTTTTCCTGATGGCCTCCTTTGCTTCTCAGTGTCTACTAATGTCCCTTTCACTCCCCTGAGCAGCTTCCTTCCTAAGCATCCCCATCCTTCAGCCTGCTATACCCACCTTGCCTGGGCTCCTGTTTTCTTTTCCTCTCCTTCCCTAGATGTTGCCCCCCTCCCTGCCCTTTTCAAGGAAGAGAGCAGCTCCAACAACAACAGCTACTCTTCTCAGGGACAGACCATCCATGGTCATCTCAAGGTGGGAGCGTGGCAGTGGGAGACCATTTTTGCCTGTCAACCTGCCTCCACCTCCTCCTCCTCCTCCTCCTGCTCCCTGTATTCAAAAAAAGAAGAGGGGAGCTGAGTGGAGGACATGTGAAGGAGAGGAGAGTGCTGAGTTCGATATGCTCTAGCCCAGGCGTTCTCAACCTTTGCAGGCCCGGGTACCCCCTATCACGGTCCAATTTTCTGAAGTACCCCCTGCTAATGAATTGCTAAGAGTCTAGCCCACCACTCCTTTGTCCTCCGTGCTCCTCTTCCATGCCATTCCCCTCTTCCCTTTTGAATGGTGCAAGGAAGAGACAGGTTGAAGCCAGAAGTGAGGACCAGCACACAACCAGATAAGGTGTGTTGGGATTTAGCGCACTGCCTCAAGGGCTGGTCGGTTCTGCACTTTCCTTCCATTCTCTAACACAGTGGCAGCTCGGCAAACGACCGCCACAGGCTTCGTGACTGTGTCACACAATCCCTTAGAACAGCGCAACAGAAATGCATCTCAATGCACCAGTGAGATCTCCCTCCCTCCCCCCCCCGGCTAGGGAAGTGCAGCGGGATTCTAAAGCTGCACCTGTTGAATATGACTCTGAAATCTTCCTCATTTGCCCCCGAGCAAAGCGTTCTTCAAACCATGCGGTCATCCAAGGACCCTGTCCTTTTTTTTCATTGCTCGCCTCCCGTTGATCTTTCCCTGCCAGATATTTTGCTGTCAATAATGCATTAATATACCCGCCTCTTTTGCAAACATCTTGCTCCAAGTATGTAACTCTACCGCTCTCTCTCTCTCTCGGCCCCTGATTCCCCATGTGTGAAAGTCTCGGAAGAAACTAGTAATTTGTTCCTCTCCTCGGTAATTGCGGTATTAAAAACGGCATCTCTTCAAGCCGCTGGTTGCAAATTGGTATCTCGGTTAGCTTGTTTCCACCCGCCTTATCCCTCATCGCCACTAGAGATTGAAGCTTGCGCGCTATAGTCTATGTGGATTTCAATCATAAACCCAGCAAAAAAACAGAGATAGAGAGAGAATCCCAAAATGGGTTTCTTATGGCTCCTGCTTGAGCGGGAGAGGATTCAGCGACAGCAGGGTGGCCCCAGGGCCAAGGAAGAAAGGCACAGACAGGGCGAAGCAGGGCCAAGACTTGATGAACTTATCAGCCAGGACCTGCGATGTCATAAGCTGCCCTAGCTAATGCTAAAGACGGGCCAGCAGGTGCAGGTATGCCTTGAATCGATTTGGAAATCATACGACCTCCCCTCCAAAGGGGGAGGGAGTGGATAATGTTCAGAGCCATTCCGAGGCTCAGTAAATGCCTGTAGCAGCTCTTACACACCCTCTGTACCAATCCAGGGCCAGCCAAAGCCTCCAGATGCCTGCGGTGGCCTGCCGGATGCTGCTCCTTCTTCCCACATCATGTGTCGGCTGCTGCTCCTCCCACTCTCCAATGGTCTCGCTCAGCACTCTCCTCCCCTCCACACATCCTCTTCCTCTCTTTTCCCCTTCCTCCTTTTCCAATATGGGGAGTGGAAGGAGAAGAAGGAGCAGTGGAGGCAAATAGATGGACAGAGATGAGCAACCCCCCCCCCCCACCAATCTGCTGCCTGAAGCGACTGCTTCAGTTGGCCTCATGGATGGCCCGGCCCTGTACCAATGCCTACCCCTAAAAACAACACTTTCCCCTTTCCTACACTGGCCATGGTGCTGAGGTGAGCATTTTCCTCTTCCCTGTTCCGGCTCTCCCACAGTCCGGTTGAGTGGCTGTCACTTGGTTCTGGGGTTGCAAATGATCGCCACTTGATCCAGAAGTCTGGAATGCAAAAAGTGGCATTTCCCCACAAAGTCTGAGAAGTTTCCAAGTGGGAAGAAATAGCAGGAGAAGAAAACACCCTCCTGAAGGAATGCAGAGTTGCTCTTGTGTGGCGTGGCTAGGGGGCGTGGCTAATGGGGGTCATCGTCACATGCTCCGACACTAGCCAATGCGCCACTGGGCAAGTGGCCTCATGAAGGTATCAGAGAAGGCCTGGGTGTCTCTCGTTCCCCTTCGGAGTGAGAAAGGGGTGAACCCACCCACAGAAAGGGGTGAACCCACCCTTCGTGCAACAGAGATGGCCTCTAAGTTAGAGCTATTGGGATAAATGTCATGCACAAAATATGCAAGACAGGTTTTATTTCTGCAGAGCAGCGTCGAGACTGGCCTGAGAGAACAAAGAACTCTTTAAAGCCGTCTGCCTGGCTCCGTCAAGGGGACCGGCTTTTTGCGCTGCTAACAGTCGCCATTTCCAGAGTGACACTCCAAACATCCATTTATTAGCAGCTCCATCCGTCTAAATCGGTCTCTTTAGCACATCCGCCGGTGTCTTAGCACGAACAAATACGGGTGACATTTCAAAGGCAGAGTTAAAACCGCCGCTTCCCATTACGGCACAGCAAACAGACCAACTCCGAAATGTAACCCCAGGGAGCTCTGGGACGGCATGCTGAAATATGAGCGTCACGTCACACCTCCGGCTGCCTGCGCTCCAAGGGAGAAGTCATTTTCTGCACCGCTTACGTGCGCGCTCAGCAGCCCGCCGATCCTTGGAATAAAAAATGACGAGAGCGAAGGCCAGACCTGAGACCGAAGGCCGCAGCAAGCTTGAAGCAAAGGAAGCGCTTTAGGGGGGCAAGTTAGGCGGGCAGCGCATTTATTTGTGTTGGTTTAGAAAGGCCTTTATTCAGAAGGTATTACGACTGGTAACAGTCAGATCGTTATAAGAACAAAGATCTTAGGGTATGAGTCACATCACTTCTCCCTGGACCATGTGGCAACGTCGCAAAACCGCAGCCCTTTCTCTGTCCTGCAAAAGCTCCGGTTCATTCTCCATCCGTCTCATGCCTGGGCAACACAGCACAAGCCTAGGCGTGTCTAAAAAGGTAAAGGTAAAGGTGACCCCTGACAATTAAGTCCAGTCATGTCCGACTCTAGGGTGTGGTGCTCATCCCCATTTCAAAGCCGAAGAGCCAGCGTTGTCCGAAGACGCCTCCGTGGTCATGTGGCCGGCATGACTCTCCTTGCCGCAGCGCGTAGCATGCGGCCGGAACACAGAGCGCTGTTTACCTTCCCGCAAGCGGTACCTATTTATCTACTCACATTAACATGCTTTGGAACTGCTAGGTTGGCAGGAGCTGGCCAAGCAACGAGAGCTCACCCCGTCGCGGATTTGAACTGCCGACCTTTCGATCGACAGCTCATGGTTCAGCGGTTACTGCGCCACACGCTGGCCACCCACTGCGCCACCCGCACTCAGAAGTAAATCTCATAGTGTGCAATGGGGATTACTCCCAGGAAAGGGACGTATGGGATTGCAGTCTCAGACTCCCCCTTGCTGGTCTTCCATTGTCTCATCTCAGTCCCCTCACTTCCTGTACCAAAATCCACTCCTGGATCTGGCTCAAATCCCTTTGCCTTGCCTCCAAGGCTCTACACGGTCTTGCCTCTCTCTGCCTTTCTACTCTCCTATCCTTCCACAGGCTGGCCTGTGACATTTGCTCCTCCAGTTTCATCACCTTCAGCCACCTCTGCCATAACCGCCTTTTCCCTGCATTAATCATCCATATGTGGGCAGCAGTGGCTTAGTGGTTAAGACGCTGAACTGCAGACCGGAAGGTTGGTAGGACAGCAGTTCGAGACCCGAGTGCCGTGTGATGGAGCGCGTGATGGAGTGAGCTCCTGTTTTCGGCCCCAGCTCCTGCCAACCTAGCAGTTCGAAAGCAAGAAATTTATTTATTTATTTATTTTTCACATTTTTATACCGCCCTTCCTCCAAGGAGCTCAGAGTGGTGTACATATTTCCTCCCCTCCTTTTTGTCCTCACAACAACCCTGTGAGGTAGGTGGGGCTGAGAGATAGTGACTGGCCCAAGGTCACCCAGGAAGCTTCGTGGCTGAGCGGGGATTTGAACCTGGATCTTCCAGGTCTAAGTCCGACTCCCAAACCACTACACCATCCTGCAAGTAGATTGCACCATTGCAAGTAGATTAATAGGTACCGCCTTGGCAGGAAGGTAACAGCGTTCTGTGCGTCTCGGCGTTGAGTCATGCCGGCCACATGACCATGGAAGCATCTTCGGACAGCGCTGGCTCTTTGGCTTTGAAACGGAGATGAGCACCGCCCCTAGAATCGGTAACAACTAGTTCTCGAGCAAGGGGAACCTTTACCTTTTTATGTGGGGAGCGCAATTTCCAACAGGGGGTGAACCTCAAAAGATGCCAGAAAGCTGGCACTCTCTCCCACTCCTCTCTTCTCCTCTATACTTCCTCTTTTCCTCTGTTCCCCTCTGCTTTTTTTAAAATGCAGGGAGGAGGAGGTGGAATTGGACTGAGAACAACTGGGGTGCTTCCAGATAAAGGGGGTGAATTTGGCTGGGCAAGGAGCCGTGCAATGGAGAAATGAAATTTGGTGTGCCATCTCTTGCGCCAGGAATCCCTGGACTGATCCTGTGGTCCAGATTCATGCAATGCGGTGGATTCTGGCAGGGCCGATGGGCATTTTCAGAGTGGATTAAGGAAGTGCTTAAACAGTAACGTTCTCCACAACCCCCTCCCTTTTTTTTTACACATTTGAGTGGCAAGTCTCTTTGATGCGTATCCTGATCGCCCATTTACACCTGTAACGGCTCCTTTGCCATCTGGCAAGCCGTCAGGAGCCTCTCGCCTCGACTCAGTGGCCTTGCTGGAAGTCTTTAATTAGCACATGTAAACAGATGCATATTTTGCCGCCAGAATCCAAACACTCACACGCTCCATAAAAGCCCGCATTTTGTTTTCCTTGACAGACGGATCCGGATATAAATAAATCAGTGACAATGAATCAAGTGACTCATCGATCCTGAATCTGGCCAATGTCAGCATGTCCCATCTTGGGCTGGAAGCGGAATTGAGAAAACTTTTCTGCTCTTGCCTACAGCTGAGGTCGGACGACAAGTCGCCATGGAGCCACAGGCTTAGGTCTACTCATGGGTAGGAGCCACATGCCTGGATCAGGATCACAGCAGGCAGGGGCAGAGGGTATTGACCGCTTTCCCTCCTGACACTAGAAGGCAGACATTCAACCTGGAGAATGTCATTTCCTGCAGGGGGCGTTTGCAGTTCTGCAGTAGCATTTTTAGGGTTTGGTTTTGCAACACAGAACCAGCATGGAGGGAAACCATAAAACAACCTCCACCTCTGTGCTGTGCTAAATCAGAGCCCTATAGGAGTAAACCAAAGCCTATACAGTAAATGTACAATGGCGCATGCCATTTGGCCCTTTGTGGATACTATATCTCCCTTTGTGGATACTATATCTCCCACAAGTTCCTAGCCTTTTGTATGCAAGCAGGGCTTGCCCAATACCTCCTGACGCCTGCCCTGAGGTGGTCTGGCAATTGCTGCCCCCTCTTACCTGATCATGCACCAGCCTTTGCTCCTCCCACTCTCCAGTGCTGTAGTTCAGCAATCACTTCCTGCATCTCAGTCCCACCTTGCCAGCCTCAAATAGCTGTCAGCACTCCCCAGCCTCACACAACCCATGTTTTACCCCAGTGGCATTAGCAAGGTCCTTACCCCCCCCCCCTTGTTGGCCGTGATTTTAAACTGGGTGGTTCAAGCTTGTTTTTCTCTTTTATTTTCTCCAAACAGGAAGAAAGGTGAAGGGGCTCCAATTGCAGTCCCCCTTGAAAAGACTACAACTCCCTCCAGCCCTTTCACCTTCCTGTTTGGAGAAATGGGGGGGGGGAGTTCCTGTACAGAACTGTTTGAACTCGTTGCACCCTCTGCCAGCGGGTGGGGGAAGGAGCTCCCCACTATCACTGTGGTAAGTAAAGTCTGTGTTGGGGGGATGCAAGCCTGTTGGGGAGGACACTTGGGGTGGGTGGGAGAGCTAACAAAAGTCTTTACTAACCTCTGATCCCTCCCCCAATTTTTTTTAAATTTTTTTTAAATTTTTTGATAACAGATTGGATCGTTTTCGAATCACTTTGAGGTTAACTTCAATCGGTTGATTCCTCTCGCATGTTCATGTCTTTTGTCCAAGGAAAACCGCAGTAACGGATGATGCCTTCAGTTTCCGATGGCCTCCATGTGGGCCTGGCAGAGCTCAGCGCATGTAAGCCACATGCATGCGGACCGTGGCATCTCATTAGTCACAAAGGTCTGTTGGTGATCCAGTCGCTAATGAACGCGTCCTTCTCCCTCCGAGACACTCTCTTCTGGCACGCGCTCCGAATTCTCGGCCAGGCGTGCCGGAGTGGGCGATAAGAAGAGAGAAGGAGAGGCTAAGCCTCTTCTCGTGTCCCTCTCCATGTCGCAATTTGCCACTCTCTGATTGCAAGGTGGGGGAAAAATGTATTCATCCAACATTCATAGCCTTCGCAATTCAATTTCCTTTCACAACCCGGGAAATTCATCTCGAAGAAGTTATCAAGCGTCGTCTCCAGAGCTTTCTGCTCCCCAAGCCGGTCTCAGGGTGCCTGCGTGGGAGTCAATTCTGTCAACAGCCTTGTTCCTTTAAGTGGAAATCACATCAACGGCGGCTTTTCCAGATGGGCCTCTTAATAATGTCTTGCCTTCCCCCCCTTTTTTTAAACCCAGCACAAGAAAATCCATCGCATTTTAAATGTATTTCACTTTGCCATTTATTGACTGGGCTGCAGGGCTGAGGGGTTTGATTATCTGGCTGGCGGAGGGGGCTTTCTCCATCGCTCCGAGGATGCCAGCGTGGCATAACAATGTGTGAGGGCGTGCCAGGGAAAGGAGCAAAGAAGGGACTTTTCAAAAGCAAAGCGAGTCAACGTTATGGATGCAACAATTGCTCTATAAACTCTAGTGACTCTATATTGGGCTGGAAAATAGTCGTACTGTAGCAGTTCCTTGTCAACTGAACAACTGAATCAGCTGAACAACTGAACTGGGCTGTAGCCTAAAAGGTTATTAGGAAACTCTGACGGTTCAGGGATCAGGCCAGCCAGGTGGATCTCTTACATGGGCCCTTGGCCAGTACCCAATGTGACTGACCCCTGATCTCAGTCTTCCCCTTCATTCTGTGTAATGGGTAGATACCCCAGCCAACCCTTAATGCCACACCTGAACTCAGTCTTCCCTTTCATTCTGAGAAATGGGTAGATATCCCAGCTCTATGTTTGAGGGAGGGAAACAATTCTCAGAAAGGTAGCCTCTGCCATATAAAGGGTAATAGGCATTTCAGTTTTTACTGTGTTACCAGTTTCAAAGCCATTTTCCTCTGGCTGCATCAGAGGGAGAGGCATCAGAACAACAAAGACACCTCCCCACTGACCTGGCACAGGCCAATAGGACCTTGCAATCATGTCTAAGCAAATGTATGTCAGTGAATGAATCTCATTGTTTCCTCCTGCCTTCCCTTTCTCTGGGGTCTCCCCAGCATCTCTAATTTAGACGGTGGGTCCCTTGGGGGGCCAGGAGCCCCATCTCCTCACCCCATCTCCTTTGCTAGCCTCACGGAGAACTTTCCACTGGCGTCATCAAAAATTTGGTCTACTGCTGTCCTAAACCAATTAAAAAACCGCCAAACCTGCAACACCCTTAAAGGTGCTTTTCAGAGCTGTCAGTTTATCACATGGGCTTTGATTCCCGTTTTGTCCCTCTGTTTGGGCTGCGCCCCAGGCAACTCTCCCCGTGGCCCTGGTTCTGCTTCCAGCCTTTATCTTAAAGGCTTCCAAGCCAAACAGGAATCTATTTATAGACTTCAGTGAATGGCATGTGTCTTCCCTTTAATCAGTCGGAGCTCTTTGCTGTTCAACCCCCAGCCCTGCTTTGTATGAATAAATAAAAAAGGGAGTTTGTGTGTGCGTGCATGTGTGTGTGTGCATGTGCGTGGTGTTGGTGGGGCGCTCGGCTTTTCTTGGAATCAGAGAAAGCTTTTCAATTTACTCTGATGAGAAGATGTAGGTTTTCCATTACGGTTTTCGGCCCCATTAGGCGAGTGGCGACGACATGCATGCAAATTGGGCAGGCCTTTCTCTAATTACAAGTCATCCCCAATTATGTCATTGGGGGGGAGGAAGGAAAAAAGATGGATATGTTCCACGCATCCTCTTCGAACGAGAGCTGGATTTGTTTGGGGGCTTCCTGCAATGGCAAGTTGTGTTGGCTGGGAGACGGGCCCCCTCATTGCATGTGCCAGGCTGCAGCTTCCCCCCTCCCCGCCAGGAACCAGTGGAATCGATGAACACAAAAAGAGGGATCTTGGCAAACTGTAATGTAACGCTTGCCATCACACACACACACACACACACACACACACACACACACACACACACAGCCACACCCCACTAAGGCTATACAACAACCCCCAAATCCACTTTCAATGTCTGTTATTCCTACTTTGAAACGGATCAGAATTCATTTCAACATCTTGCTCGCTTCACCCCGCACTCTTGAGGTGAACGGCAAGGGTTGAAGAGAAAGGTGCACAACTGGAGACATGGAATTTAAAAAGAAAGAAATCCCAAAGGAAGATAAAAAGGAGATTCGAAGGCTAGCCTATGCGTGTTTGTGCAGAAGTGAGGCTGCCATCCTATACACGCTTACCTGGGAGTAAGCTCCACTGCACATAATGGGACTTACGTCTGAGGAGATATGCAAAGGATTGCGCTGTAAGTAGACCTACTGTGGTCAATAGGACCTCCGGGACTCATCACACCCAGGGCTAGTGAGCCTTGAGGGCAAATGAGGCCACCAGGGTCCCAGGAGGGGCTCCCAACTTCAGCTCCCCTTATGTTGGTAAGCCAGGACAGGTGGGTTTGGATAATCGCTCCCCATTCCCCACTCTGATGGGGCCATTGCGCTGTGGCTGAGCTCATGCATGACAAGAAGACCTGGGTTCAATCCCTGGCAGCATCTCCAGGTTGAACTGGGACAGCCTGGACAGATACTGCCAGTCAGTGTTGACAAGCATGAGGTAGGGTCAGGCTCTGGGTGACAGCTTCCTATATTCATATTAATCCAAGCACCCTGACAGGGCAGAGCGTGCAAAAAGGCTTCCTCGTGGTGGATAGATTAGGAATGGGAACTTATTATTTATAGAGTGCTGTCAATGTGCATGGCACTTGGCATAAAGTGAAAAGGCAGGTCTCTGCCCCAAGAAGCCTACAGTCTAGAGACTGACATAAGGGAGACCACGGGAAGGTGATGGAGACAGGGCTTAGCAGGGGAAGGAGGGGCGATTCCACTAGCTCTATCTTGAATAGCTTTTCAGATGCTGTAGCCCATCACTCTCCTTTCATTCCATCTCACTTCTTTTTCAATTCAAGGGAGTGGGAGGAGGGCAGAGGTGGGCCCCAGATCAATCTCTGCCTGAGGCAGCCACCTCAGTTGGCTACATGGACAGCACCGGCCCAGGCAGCGATCCGAGCAACCATCTCCAAGCACCCAAATGAATCTACGCTCATCTGTCAGGGGAAGTAATGTACGCAGGATAAAAGAGAGATTCGAGTTTGGCATCTGAAGCATCCACTTCACAAGATAATACAAGAGTCCTTCTAATATAATTTCACAGCAAATAGCAACATGAGATTGGAGAGATGCGGCTCCTATTTGAGAGCGATGAAAAATTGCACAGGGTCAATCCAGACGAGGGTTTTTCAAAGAAGCGCGTTCCGCTTTTCTCCGAAGATGAAAAATAGCACCGGTCGCTTGGGATGGAACTCTCTGGAGTGGCCTGAATCCCTACCATGGCTCAGATGAATCCAGCTTATCCCCTCCACAAGAGCGCAGGTGCCTCTCCAGACAGGGAAATAATGGGGGGGGGCAGCCATTTAACCTGAGATGCTCTCAACACCCTCGTCCAAGTGCCCCCCCCCCGATAATTGGACTTCAGAAACAGGAGCAGGAAATTTGGAAGCAGAATAAATACATTTGGATTTATCCACTATTCTGGGTGTTTTGTTTTACTTTCTCAATGTCTGGGTTCTTTTACATTTTGCATTTATCAGTGTACACATGCCACTTTTGTGTGCCTTGAGACAACACTAACTTACTGACTAACACTAACAAACAACAATAACTTTGATTCCATCCTCTGTGATACTTGCGGAAGGCGTTTCAATGGAGGCCGTGCTCTGCAACTGCCAGAGAATCTTCTGGTTGTGCTGCACAAGATCTACCCCGTATTGTCCCGAGTATAAGACGCACCTGATTATAAGACGCACCCTTAAAGTTTGGTGCTATTAAAAAAAATTAATTAAATCACTGGCATTAAATTGCAACAGCCTGATTATAAGACGCACCCCTAGTTTAAAAACTTAAATTAGGAGAAAAAAGTGAGTCTTATACTCAGACCAATACGGTATTCTGGAACAGAAGCAACTTTCCACCACTCTGTCAATTGCAGCATGGGTGACACTGACAGGGAGATGTTCTCAGGCAGAGAAGGGGACTTTTCGGGCCCTACCTGGAGATGCTGCCCGCTGAGCCTGCTGGGTCCTCCTCCTACATGCAGTTCATTGTGTTCCACCACCAAGCTACAGCCCTAAAAGGCAGCTGTCTTCTACCGAGTCAGATCTTGGTTCCCTCTAGCTCGGTATTCTTGACAATATAGATTCAACCCCTGGCCTCTCCAGATAGGGCAAAAAAAAAAAAAGTCCTCTTTGACACGCTGGAGAGCAGCTGCCAGTTAGTGCTGGCACTACGGAGGTAGATGGATCAAAGCTCTGACTCAGTGGGAAGCAGCAGAGCTGGCCCAAGACTGCCTGAAGTGGAACGTCAAATGCTGCCCCCCCAACGTATTGATGCACCATCCTCTTCTCAGCCCCCCCTCTTTTCTCCTCCACAGGTCCTCTTCTGCACCACCCACTGTTGTTCCCTCCTTCACATTTCCTCTTTCACTCCCGCTCCCTCTTCCAAGCCAGGGAGTGCAAAGAGGAGAGAAGGAAGGTGGGTGCTCCCTGTCAAACCTGTGCCTGAGGCAAGCACCTCAGTTGTCCTCATGGATGTCATGGATGGGCCGGCCCTAGGAAGAGAGAGAGAGAGAGAGAGAGAGAGAGAGAGAGAGAGAGAGAGAGAGAGAGAGATATGGGTATTTAATAATGATAGAGTCTTACTGATCTTCCTGCAGGGATGTATCTAAGTAACTAGGTCACGAGTGCGAGTGCGAGTATGAGTCATTTTTGCAAGAGTGCGAGTCCAAGTGCGAGTCAGTGTCAAATTTTTTGGGCAAGTACGAGTCAAGTGCGAGTCATTTTTGCACGAGTGCGAGTCGAGTACGAGTAAGGCCAGAAAACACGAGTCACAAGTCACGAGTCGAGTCACTTTGGGGAAAATAGCTTTTCCCCTGAAAATGGGGTGGGTGGGTGTCTGTGTGTGGGGTGTGTGTGGGGACCTCTGAGACTTTTAAAGCACCCACTTGGCTCCCCCTATGCCCTTTTCCTCACCTCTCAGTCTTGTCACCACCCATCTGGTTTGGGAAAACAAGCATGTCTACATTCAAACCATTTATTATTCCCTCCCTGCACCTTCCCCTTGCTGAGCCAAGCATCCCTTGGGCTCGGAGTTTTGGTCAATGAGGAGGAACTGCTGCGGTAGCTTCGCCTTCCCTCACTTCTCCCCACCCCTCGCGCTCGGAGTTGTGGCCAATGCCAAACAGACAGCAACAAAAGGGGGAGGGACTCAGAGCCAGGCTTGCTTTCCCACCCCCTTGAAAACCCTTCCTCCCTGCTGCCCTCCTCCTCTGAGGTCTCCACTGCGCCTGCCTGCCTGCCTGCCTGTGTTGATGCCGGCCATTAAAGGAAAATGACTTGGAAATGGCAAGTCGTTACCCCCACGAGTGCAAGTCAAGTACGAGTCCCGTGGGTCACGAGTGCGAGTACGAGTGCAAGTCAGTGGGTCACGAGTACAAGTACGAGTACGAGTCAGGGAAAAAGTGGCTAAGTCACACTTGCGAGTCGAGTCATTTGACTCGAGTCCCCATCACTGTCTTCCTGCTGCATAAGGGGCATTCCCTCAACCAGAAAGGCCCCCTTTCAGAATGTTATTGCATTATGGAGCCTTTCCAGGAGCATCGATGGAGGAAAAGCAACACTGAGCTCCACCACTGCTAAAGAGGAGGCAGAGGTGAAAAGAAACAGAAAAAGAAGCAGGTTTCCAGGGCGGGTCCTTTCCCAGCCTTCTCTGGAAGTACTGCCAAGACCTGACCTGGGCACCTTCTGCCTGCAAAGCAGGGGATCCAACACCCACCTACAGCACCTGACCCTCAAATGATCCTGAACCTACAGCTACATCTCCCCCCCAAAATTTTTTTTGAAGCACATTTGGAGGTGTCTGCTTGGAAGAAAACACCTGTGGGGTGTCAAAACACCATCGAACAATAGTCCTCCGAGACAGGAGAGGCCACTTCTCAAGGCGTTTCCGTTTGTCACGCATGACTGTGAATCAATGGCCTCCACGCCAGCCTTGCGGTTGCGCAACTCATTTGCAGAGGCTAATTGGCTTTGTTTGACAGAGTCAGGCCAACTCCATTGGGGAGCTAAGCCGTGCAACTCCTCCCGGATACTTTCCAGAGGTGGGGAAAAGCTCATTTGTACACACAATTACAAGTCAAACGCCATTCCCCATAAATTGGGAGGTGTGTGTTTTAAAAGAATCCAGAGTGGGGGGGGGGAAGAAGAGGAGTTTAGGGAGATGTAGGCTTCAGAAATTCTTCCAACCAGATCTCTGAGACTCCGGTGCAAAGCAAATGTGTTCATAGAAACGCTCGGATGATCAAACAAACGTATTATTTCCATACCTTCTGGATATTTCCAGTGCACTTTCCCACTGAGAATGTAGACAAACGTCCTCCTTGGCTGTATGTATCCTATTCCCTTCTTTATGCGTTTCTACCTTGTGAAGGAAATAAATTTCTTGCTTTTGCTCTCTGTGTGTTCACAATAAGGAATCCCCGAGGCGGCCACAACTGAGCTTATGTATAAACTCCCCTTCCTCGCCCCCATGGCTAGAGATGAGACGAAGAAAGCAGGACTGGTGTTAATGTTCCCTTTGGAACAAAGAGACTGACTTAATGGTCCCTTCTTAATAAAGGCTGGTCTGTGGAAACTGATTTTCTCCTTCCATTTTAAATCAGCGTTGATTCTCTGGCGTGGAGGCGTTTTCTAGCTATGGAAAGGAGGAACTGCACTGCTGAAATGTGATAGGTGCCCCTGGAAATGACAGCCTGGGACCAAATGTTATCTCCTTTGTACAAGGCCGGCCCTGTCCATGAGGCAAACTGAGGCTCTTGCCTCAGGCGCAAGACTGGCAGGGTGCAGTGGGCACCAACATTGCCATCCACATCTGCTTCCATCTCTTCCACAGCTGCCACCTCCTCCTGGGAGAAGGTCTTTGGCTCATTGCTTTGCTAGCTCCCCCACCCCGCCCCTCCAACACAGCCCGACTGGGCTTTGCCCCTTGAGAGCAAGTGACCCTCAAACACAGGCTACCGTGTTTCCCTGAAAACAAGACATCCCCCAGAAACGCCCCCCGCTCAGCATGTTTTCATGGAGGAGGGAGAATTCGAGTCGCCACCTCACTCGGTTGGTGCACCTGCCTCTTCCCTCTCCAAAACGCAGCCAGTGAGGTCTTCTTGGTCTCCTTGCTGGTGCTGTCTGGTTTGTCCCCTCTCTGGCTTCCCGTCCCTCTTCACCCCTACCCCCCCTTAACTTTACTTCTCAGTTAGTCACTCTGCAGGCTTATGAGCCTGATCAGTTCAGAGCTTCATAGTCTGAGCCATTTTGTTTCTTTCCTTCCCCTCGTTCACCCCTGGCTTGTGCCGTTACTCTTATGTTGTTGTTGTTGTTCAGTCGTTAAGTCGTGTCCGACCCTTCGTGATCCCATGAACCATATCCCGCCAGGCCTTCCTGTCCTCCACTATCTTCCTGAGTTCGCTCATTTTCATGTTTGTTGCATCGGTGATGCTGTCTAACCATCTCATCCTTTGCCTTCCCCTTCTCCTTTTGCCTTCAATCTTTCCCAGCATCAGAGTCTTCTCCAGAGAGTCCTCTCTTCGCATTAGGTGGCCAAAATATTTGAGTTTCAGCCTCAGTACCTGTCCTTCCAGGGAACAGTCAGGGTTGATTTCATTTAGGATTGACTGATTTGATCTCCTAGCAGTCCAAGGGAGGTCTCTGCCTTTTTTTGTCCTTTATCATGCCCATCTTTGCACAAAACATTCCCTTGATATCTCCAATTTTCTTGAAGAGATCTCTAGTCCTCCCAATTCTGTTGTTTTCCTCGATTTCCTTGCATTGTTCATTTAAGAAGGCCTTCTTATCTCTCCTTGCTATTCTCTGGAAATCTGCATTCAGTTGTTTATATCTTTCCCTTTCACCCTTGCTTTTTGCATCCCTTCTTTCCACAGCTATTTGTAAAGCCTCATCTGACAGCCACTTTGCTTTCTTGCATTTCTTTTCCTTTGGGATGGTTTTAGTTGCTGCCTCCTGTACAATGTTACGAACTTCCGTCCATAGTTCTTCAGGCACTCTGTCTACCAGGTCTAATGCCCTAAATCTATTCTTCACCTCCACTGTATACTCATAAGGGATATGGTTTAGGTCATATCTGACTGGTCTAGCGGTGTTCCCTACATTCTTCAATTTAAGCCTGAATTTTGCAATAAGAAGCTCATGATCTGAGCCACAGTCAGCTCCAGGTCTTGTTTTTACTGACTGTATAGAGCTTCTCCATCTTTGGCTGCAAAGCACATAATCTATCTGGTTTCGGTATTGACCATCTGGTGATGTCCATGTGTAGAGTCGCCTCTTGTGTTGTTGGAAAAGAGTGTTTGCTATGACCAGCGTGTTCTCTTGACAGAACTCTGTTAGCCTTTGCCCTGCTTCATTTTGCGCTCCAAAGCCAAACTTGCCTGTTCCGTTTATTTCTTGATTTCCTACTTTAGCATTCCAGTCTCCTATGACGTAAAGGACATCTTTTTGGGGTGCTAGTTCGAGAAGGTGTTGTAGGTCTTCATAGAACCGGTCAACTTCATCTTCTTCGGCATCAGTGGTTGGGGCATACACTTGGATTACTGTAATGTTGAATGGTTTGCCTTGGATTCGAACTGAAATCATTCTGTCATTTTTGAGGTTGCACCCCAGTACTGCCTTTCCCACTCTTTTATTGACTATGAGGGCTACTCCATTTCTTCTAAGGGATTCATGCCCACAGTAGTAGATATGATGGTCACCTGAATTAAATGCACCCATTCCCGTCCATTTTCGTTCGCTGATTCCCAAGATGTCAATGTTCAATCTTATCATCTCATTTTTGACCACATCCAGCTTGCCTTGATTCATAGACCTCACATTCCATGTTCCTAAGCAGTATTGCTCCTTGCAGCATTGGATTTTCCTTTCAACCTCAGACACATCCACAGCTGGACGTCCTATTGGCTTTGGCCCAACTGCTTCATTTTTTCTGGGTCTACTTGGAATAGTCCTCCGCTCTTCCTCAGTAGCATATTGGACACCTTCCGACCTGAGGGTCTCATCTTCCGGCGTCATATCTTTTAGCCTTTTGGTACTGTTCATGGGATTTTCTTGGCAAGGTTACTGGAGTGGGTTGCCATTTCCTTCTCCAGTGGATCACTTTTAGTCAGAACTCTCCGCTATGACCTGTCCGTCTTGGGTGTCCATGCACGGCATAGCTCATGGCTTCATTGAGTTACGCAAGCCCCTTCGCCACGACAAGGCAATGATGCATGAAGGAGGTTACTCTTATACAGTGCTACAATTGTGGACTACTCCTCTCCAGAAGGTAAATATAACCCGTCAACAAGCCAAAAAGGATACCTGCTAATGCGAATGTTACTGTCTTTTCCTATCTAAAATTCCTAGCTCCGTATACGGTGTGTGATTGTTTCCTTGTTTATGTATGCTTGAATTATTTAGTAAATATTGGAAACAACATACGTGTGCCTTCAAGTTATTCTGGGAAGAACAGACTGTGGTATAGCTGGTCTAGAGCCTGGCTTATACTGATTGCCATATTTGAAAGCTATTCCCAATAATAATAAAAGGCAATTTGGGTAACACAACCCTGTAAACTGCAAAACAGAGCTCAGGGACAGCCCCCCCCCCCTGCAGCCAGGGCTGCCTTATCTGGGCGCTTCTGCTGATGACCTCATTGCTTGTGGTCCAGGAGAAGTGCAGGTGCTGCCCTGCAACTTGAGCCCCTCCCCTGGGTAAGACCCTAGTGACGGGCCTGTCCAATCTCCTCCCAATATTGGAGGAAGGGAGGGATCTTGTGGAGACAAGAGCCAACCAGAGCAAAGGGGGCATCTCTTCCAGTCAGGACAGCCTATGGAGGCATGAGTGGATCACATATGATTTATGATGGAGACGCACTAGAAAATGGGGGAGATGAAGCAAAGGTCTTTCTGTTTAATAGAGGAACAGACACATGAGGAGCATGGAGAGAAGGAGCCTGGATGGAACAAGAGCTGCCCCAAAGCTCTGAAGAAGCTTCATTGTCCAGGTGAGGGTGACTGTTGAGGAGGGAGGCTGAAGCCACGCCCACCCCTTGTGACATCACCTGTCTGCACACTGACCAGCTGAATGTGACGGTTGGAAGCTTGGAGTGTGTGAGAGAGTGAAAGTTTTGTGTGGGTTTTTAAAAAGAAAAAATGAGTGGGCAAGAAGAATTCGAGAGCATGTGCACCGTGCGGACCGTGGAAACAGTGACTGTGTAAGTTTCAGTCTCCTGAAACTCCTTTTGAGGGTTTTATCCCTGGGTCCTGGGAAGGTGATGCTCAAGCAAGATGATGCTCAAGCTTGGGTATGAGGATTGGGGACAGATGCCTCTCTCTCTCTCTCTGCCCCCAGAGCCTGTTTCTCACTTTCTCCCCCCTCTCTTTCAGAGTCCGATGCTGCTGCTGCTGCTTCAAATACCAGCGTAGATGTGTGCCGCCAAGCCCTTCTGTGGCACCAACGTTACTTTCCTTGGTGCAGGGATTGAGTCGGAGATGGAGACGGTTTCGGAACAGGAACCGTGTTGGTTGCGCTCCGCCAACGGCTCCACCACCCAACGCAGTGAAGGTGAACTTGCTTCTCTTGATTTGGTGGCAAGTGGTGGGGGTGGGGAGCCGTCCGGGCCTGGCAGGGATGCTGGTCCGGCTTGAAGATCATAGCCTGGTCTGGGAGCAGGTTGGCTCCCTCATGACTCAGAGGGGTCCCTCCTCTCATCTCACTCTCCTCTTCTCTCGTTGCCAGGAGTCAGCCAGCTTGGATTCAGCAAGCAGTTGTGGGGACAAATTTTGGAAAGAGCTGGCGGAGGTCCCCACAACGATGCAGCTGGTCCAGCTTTTGAACGTGAGTGTCTCTTAGGCGCGGAGGTCTATGGAAACAGTAGCTGGTGGGAGAGGGGCCCACCTGCTCTTGGGGACTCTTCCAAGGGTCCCAGACTTCTTCTGGCTGGGGGAACACCTGTGACCCAGGTGGGGGCCGGGGTCTGAGGTCCAGTGCAGTGACACAGAGGTGTTGTTGTGTCCCACAGGATCTGTCAGGGAGCCTAAACTCAGAGGACTCTGAGGAGAGAGCCAGGGCCCACAGGTCCATGTCCAGCCTGTGCCAGCAGGCCTCCACCCTGCCCCATGTAAACGTAAGTATCCCTTCTGCTGCAGAGGTTTGGATCTTGTCCCCGTCGTAGGGTTCCTGGGCTGAGGAGGAGCTTGGAGGACTGTCAGTGGCTCCAGCTGGGGCTGCCTAGCAGCACAGTTCTGGGAGACATTTCCAGCTGGGCTCACTGGAGTCCTTTAAGGAGGGTGGAAGCGGCAGGATCCCCAGAGAGTGGGGGGAGGCTGGTGCATCCGTGTCCCCCCAGCTTCTCAATGAAGCGGGTTCCCTTTTCTGGGATCCTGAACCCAGTTTGGATCTCTGGAATTCTTTTCTGGGATCCTGAACTGTGTTTGAATCTCATCTGAAAGGGGAGCGGGATGAAGAAGTTTGAAATCACTAAAATGCTTTTTTTTACCTCTACAGCTGGCAGCGGTGAAAGACATCCTCCCCCCGGACATCTGGACAGTCTGGGCGCGGGACAGCCCCTCGTGGTCCTCCAATGAAGGTAACATCCTTTTCCAAGGAAGGGGGGGCATTTCTGGAAGCCTAGTTGGGAACCTGGATTAAGACAATACAACCCCCCCCAATGCGAAACCCAGCCCCTCCATGGTTAGAATATGGGCTCCCTCCCCCTCCCTCCCCCTTTCCAAAGGCCAGCAGAAAGGGAAGATTAACCGCAGCCTCTCTTCTTCTTCCAATCCAGAACATCTTATTTGTGAGGACTACGAGGAGGACTAGGCCCTGGCTCTCTGGCTCCCTGACTCGCGGCTGACCTTCACTGCCCCCCTCATACCAACAGGGGTGGGTGGTGGAGCCTTTGGCAGAGTGCAACCAACACTGTTCCTGCGACGAAACCGTCTGAACCAACTCCATCTCCGACTCAATCCCTTCACCAATGAAACTGAGGTGCTGGCTGCCACAGAAGGGCTTGGCGCCACACATCTGCGTTGAAGAGGCAGCAACAGCAGCAGCAGCAGCAGCACCAGCAGCAAACACTGGTGCAAGAACTGATGGGTGATGTAAACACTGGTGCAAGAACTTATGGGTGTTTTCACCAAAACATTTAAAAATATATTATTATAATAAATTATTATAAGTTGTATTATATACAATGTGAAGCAGAGGGGCTTGGCGCCTCACATCTGCGTTGAACAGGCAGCAACAGCAGCAGCAACAGCAAACACCAGCAGCAAACACTGGTGCAAGAACTGATGGGTGTTTTCACCAAAACATTTAAAATATATTGTATATTATATTATTATAATAAATTATTATAAGTTGTGTTATATACAATGTGAAGCAGAGGGGCTTGGCGCCTCACATCTGCGTTGAACAGGCAGCAACAGCAGCAGCAACAGCAAACACCAGCAGCAAACACTGGTGCAAGAACTGATGGGTGTTTTCACCAAAACATTTAAAATGTATTGTATATTATATTATATTATATTATTATAATAAATTATTATAAGTTGTATTATATACAATGTGAAGCAGAGGGGCTTGGCGCCACACATCTGCGTTGAACAGGTAGCAACAGCAGCAGCAGCAGCAGTAAACACTGGTGCAAGAACTGATGGGTGATGTTTTCACCTAAACATTTAAAATATATTGTATATTATTATTATTATTATTATTATTATTATTATTATTATTATTATTATCATCATTTATTATAAGTTGTATTCTACACTGTGAAAGTTGTGCTTGGATCATAGAAAAAAGTGCACAACAGAAAACATAACAAAATTGTTAGTTGTTTAACTTATTTTGTTTTTAATGACGACCATGGATATTAACCAGGTTAATAAAATTTCTTCAAAGCTAAAAATTGTTCTCGTTTTATTTCACTCGCATCAGTCTGAAAGCAAGAAACATTGCAGTTGGAGTAACTTTCCCCTGGCAAAGTGCCCACCACAGTTGCCGCCCTTTTGTGCGACACTGTGCCCCACAGCCGGGGTCCACCATGGCCCCCTCTTTTGGGGTCACTCCCATAGCGGATGCTTATGAGACCTCCCGGCTAGACACAAGAGAGGATTGCCTGGCTGCAAGAGCTGTCCGGCACTGCAACAGACTGCCTTGTGCAGTTCTCAAATTGGAGGTTTGCAAGCCAAGGCTGGATGGCAGGAGGGGCAAAAAAAATTGATGCCATGGAGTTGCTCGAGCTGGACAGCAGTGCAAACGGGTTGCAACAGTCTTATGTGCAAACACACTTCTTGAAAGTTTTATTTCTCTCCTATCAGTCTGAAGACAGGAAATATTGCTGTTTTTCCAAGTAAAACTTGACCCCAGCAAAAGTGCCAATGGGGACCGCCACACTTTGCCGTATGGTGGGGCTCCACCGTCGCACCAGCTCCTTGGGTCATTCACCAGGCCCCATCACCGCAGCCTCAGCCTTGAGGGTCCTTCGGATTCCACAGCCCTTGGCTCCCGCCATGGCTCTCTGGCTGCCCGGAGGCAGCCCCTGCATTGCAGAACACCTTCCGTCCGATGGGGCAACGACGCCAGTCTTGCTGTGGGCCTGGAGACCCCACCCTTAGTGGTACAACGACAGCAACCGTACGATGCAAGTGGACGGCACCAAACACTTCAACACACAATACAGTGTGAATCCTCGAATGAGCAGGAGTCGTGCTCTTGCATGCCATACGCCATCTTCTCCCACAATGACACTTGATCTTCTGGCCGTGAAACCTCATCTTCTCCTGCAGAATTCCCAGTGCAGATCAGAAGCTGAATGATGGAGCCATTCATTGCTAGAACAACTAACAGGAAGGACCAACACTTTGAGGGCTTTCCACCGGACTGTTAATGGTGCCTTAAAATCAGGAAATGAAAGCTGGAGATGCACTTGTTCATTTGCTGGGCCGGCCCACCCGTGAAGCCGCTCCTCCACTTTCTGGCCGCTTCTCCAAACCAAAATCTGGCAGCATTGCTCTGGGAGTGGCAGAGGGCACTGCAGAAGGGGGGAGTGTTAGGGGGGCTGGGTGTGTGTGCGCTCGTTTCATCACAAACTGTCCAGTGTGCATTTGGCTTATTGTAGGCTCTGCAGAGTCTGGTGTGTTTATTTTGGCTGTGTGCACATCTGTTTGTTGATCCAGTTTTAATGTGTTGATTTTGTTTATATGCTGTATATAATCCTTTGATTGCTGTAAACTTTGATTTCTCCTGGAAAGCAGAACCACAGTAGATCATTTTTTTAAATTATTAAAAATAAACAAACCATTCCCACGATCACATCAACATTGCTTTTTGTAGCATTTCATCCATGTGTAGGTGACACTGTAGTACACCATTTAAGTAATACTGGATTCCGGCCCCACGTTGTTTAATAACAGCACAGCGACAGAAAATAGAATTCAGGATGGATTTATTCCATGGAAGAAATGACCACAGTGGAATTGGTTCCAAAAGACTGAGGCCCCGAACACAAGGCATACAAAGCTTTTATAGCAAACTAAACGTCATGCATAATCAACAATTTCTCCTCCTGTTTGCGGTGTTTACTAGCCTATCACCTTCTCACCTCCATATATGCTTATCTATGAAATAGTGTCCAGTAATGTCCAGTTCCACAAAGCATGGCTTGTTCATGGCTGAGCCTGCATAGGATTAGGGTTACATATGTGCGTACATGATCAGCACATGCAAGGACACTTACTTCTACGTGATTAGTGCTGGAATGCAAGAATTGGGGAGTAATGCTTCTCACAGTTACAGCCTCTTCTTCAGAATCAGAGAGGGGCTTTACTTGTGATTAGGGTAGCGTTACCTAGTAGTATTGCAAACTCATAACCATAACCTAGGGTACCTCAACATAAGGGTGCAAAGATGCCCAGGAAAAGGAAAGGGACACAGAGGCACTCATGCCCCATGCTCCCATTTGCCACTTAATGGTTGAAATTAATTGTAATGGTCGGGTGATCCCGGAAGCAACCTGGAAGGGGTGGAGCCAGTCGTTGCAGATGCCAGATTACAATCGAGCCAGGCACCACCGTTAATCTCCCGAGCATGTTGATTGCTTGGTGCTCTTCATCCTTCATCCTTGTTTTTTGTTCTCGCGAGAACACAAACTGCAAGGACACATCTCACGAGAACATGAATTGATGATAAAGGCCCTGAAGCGGGCCAAAGATTGTCGAGAGATCAACATGCTCCAGAGATCAACACAGCTTCCGGCTCAGTCGTTTTGGCTGCCACCAAAGTGGCCGAAGAGGGGTCTCACTATTACTCAGGAAGGGGTATCACCCTTGCTCAGTCGTCTTTGGCCACTGCAAAGCTGGTGTCAACCCCCCCTTCACCAAATTGGTTACACCCAGTGTATCCCACACCAGCCGCACACCCCTAGCAAACACTGAAAGAGAGGGAGGAGAAGGTGAGAAACAGGCTCCTAATAATGGAGATCTTCCTTCCTCCTCGTCTCTCTTTTAACAGCTCCTTTCTCTACAAGTCATATCATGCCACATTAGAACGTGGAACGCAGTAAAACGCTTTATGACGCAGCTCGCACAGGAGACACTGCATAAAAGACAGTTTATCGTTGTGGTATTTGCGGGCTTTATAGGCCTTGAATTAAAGAGAGGGCCTCTATATTTTCTGCTGTCCCAGAAAGGCAAATGCCTGTGCGCAGAGAAGGCTTAGGTGGCATAGATGGAGTTTGGTGGTGGTGCCAGGGTGACAAGGAACCACTCCATGAAAACTGCATTGATGGGCCACTTGTAAAAGCTTCTGAAGATGAAGTGTTTTTGCAGGAGGTGATGGGAAAGTCAGTAGCTTCAGTGTCTGGGGAAAATTATGACCTTGTGGAATCAGTTCTCTTCGAAAGAACCTTGAAGCGGCATCTGATGTCTTTGTTTTGAAAATCTACAGAACGGTTGGCGCAAGCCTCCATTCAATTGAGCGTGCGGCAGAAGGGCTGGCGTCCCACTCTTGTGCTCCCATCTGAAATTCACTAATGGAATAACAACATTTTTCTCCCGACTTCCAAAAATGCACTTTTCATTTTGCTTTGTGGGTTTTTTTTTAAACAAAAAACTGTAAGGCTTAAAAAAAAAACTCAGCATGCCTCCAAGCTGTCAGAGTGACGCGAGGATAAATAGAGACGAGTAAATGAAAACTCACCATGTTTATTGGCAAACAGTGAGATTGGGCCAGTGATTTCATACCGAGAGATCTTGCCAAGGCAGAAGACTGGGAAGTGGGACACCTGGGCATTTAGTGGGGGGAGAATGGGGTGGAGTGGCACCCCTCACCTCCTAAGGTGGAGCAATCGCATGGCTGGGGGCACTGATCTGTGCCTATCATGAGTGGCACCCCCTCACCTCCTAAGGTGGAGCAATCGAATGGCTGGGGGCACTGATCTGTGCCTATCATGAGTGGCACCCCCTCACCTCCTAAGGTGGAGCAATCGCATGGCTGGGGCCACTGATCTGCGCCTATCACGAGATGTCTTGCCTTCATAATTCTCCTCTCTGGCTGGCAGCCGCCTTCAACTCTCTCCTGTCTGTGCTCCAAATCTTACCCCACTTTGCTGAAAAGGGTGGGATCCTGAGCCGAAAGCCAGAAGGAGTCAGAACAATCACTCCTCTCTTCCTCCGGTCTCCTTTCCTGGTGTCTGCCTTTTCAAGAAATACATAGGCATCTAGGAGTGGGCAATGGAGGAGCCAGAGCACACACACACACACCCCACCACCAGCAAGCCCCACCACTAGGAAACCAAATAAATCTGACCCACTTTGACATCCCAAGAAGTTGCCAGGCTTCGAAGCAATCTAGACATGGGAACCACAGATGGGCAGGTAGGGGAAAACCTCTCTTTCTGATTCGGATCACATCTGATTAGTATTCCAGAACATCTGTCTCTGACCCTCTCTCCAGTTACGGCTAGGAACACTTACTGTAAATGGATCCATTCGCTATGTGCGATGCATAGGTGTCAATGGACTTCTCTGTCGACCCTCTGCTGGAATTTTCCTTTGATTTCTCCTCCACTTGCTTTTGCTCTAGCCTCCTGATCAGTTTGGCTGCCCCCAACACAGCCAGATGCTCATCTTTCCCTCACATTTTTGGTAAACGACATGGAATTATTGCATCACATTAGATGGTCAACACGCCATAGCCATAATCCTAGCGTCTCCTCATATTTAGCAGGCTTGGACGGAGCGTGTTCTAACCGCACAGGGCTGGCGCCGAGCCATCGCTCCAACTCTGTCACCCTCTCAAACTCAATTTAACTGACATTCCGCCGAAATTGGAAAGGAAGCAGGGGCTTGATTTGCATAAGCTGAGGACATCATTAATCACTATCGCTAGACTGGATCACAGCAGACACCATCACCGTCCTTGTGCCAAGGGACCCAGCAGCTGCTCTGGCATGGCGATGAAACATCTCCATTAATAAGGCCGAGCAATTCAGACCCAGCAAAAGAGGGGAGGTCGCTCCAGTTTCCAGAGTGTTTGAATAGGGGTGCTTCAGGAATACCCCCCCTTTTCTGATTCTTTCTTACCAGAGCATTGTTCACACAGTCAACTCTACTTGGGTAAATCTGTGTACCCGGATAAATCATTGTTACTCTGTACTGTAAGGTAAAGGTGACCCCTGACAATTAAGTCCAGTCGTGTCCGACTCTAGGGTGTGGTGCTCATCCCCATTTCAAAGCCGAAGAGCCAGCGTTTTCCGAAGACGCCTCCGTGGTCATGTGGCCGGCATGACTCTCCTTGCCGCAGCTGGAACACGGAGTGCTGTTTACCTTCCCGCAAGCGGTACCTATTTATCTACTCACATTAACAGCTTTGGAACTGCTAGGTTGGCAGGAGCTGGCCAAGCAACGAGAGCTCACCCCGTCGCGGATTCGAACTGCCGACCTTTCGATCGACAGCTCATGGTTCAGCGGTTTAACCCACTGCGCCACCCGCTGGCCTTACTCTGTACTGTACGTGGGTGCAATTATTCACAGGTTCCAGTCAATGCGGGTGCGATTTGTGTGCATGCAATCGGACCTATGGGCCATTTACGATAGTGGATTTCACGGTCAGCTGTCATAAATGACCTCATGGCAAAGCAAAAGTCTGAGCCACCCAGATGCTCCAGAGGGGGTGGGTCATGGGAGGATTGGGGTGGGGATTGGGCCCAGCCGGGGGCATCTCCACATCTGCTGCAGGATAAACTTTGGGTGTTGCTCCCCCCTCAACTGCACCCTGCACACACACATGCATATGCACCATCCACCCATCCATGCCTACATGTGTATGTGTCCTCCCATTCATGCGTTCCTCCATACACATGCACACAACGCACATGTGCCCTGCCATCCATCCATCTAGAGGCATATCCACGCCTTCTGCTCAGGCAGGTGTACATACTTCCACCCACCCTACCGTTCTCCACAGCCACCACCAGTCACCTTTCCTCCACCTTTCTTGCTCACCAGGCTGCTTTGTGAAGCTCTGATTGGCCCCACATGCGCTTCTCCGGAGCAGGGAGGGAGATGAAGTGTGGCTAAGAGGAGAGGAAGGCATTCTGCTTTCCACTCTACTGGGCACTCCACCATTCCTCAGTGGCAATGACAGAGGCAGAGGTGGGCAGGCAGGCACCACCAGACAGGTGCACACCACATTGGGGATCCCTGGGACCTGCTCACAGTCTTACAAGCTATGGAGATATCAGATAACAGGGGTGGCCAAACCGCGGTTCGCGAGCCACATGCACTCTTTGACATATAATGTGCGGCGTGCGGAAATATGTTGGCTGAACTGCCATTTGCATCACAATTAATACAAAAGGCAAATAATTTTTTTTCAAGTTTTATAATTATTTACCTGGTATAAACTGAGAGTTCGCTGGATTAACGAACATTTAATGTTCATGGTGAGTAAATATATTTAAGGATTTAAATGCTTCTTTAATATTGCGTCTCTCAAACATCTGACTTTTATTGTACGTGGCTCTCTTGCGTTAAGCACGTTTGGTCACCGCTGCCATATAATTAAAGCACAGTTTAACTGACCTCAATGTACCCCTTCAAGCACCTAAGATTTGTGAGCCATCCTTTGCCTCCTAATGAGAATAATGAGGTGGCCTCCTCTGGTTTTTCAGAACCTCTGACTGTAAATTAAACGATGGGGCAATAATGAATGGCGAAGCACAGAGAGGTATGATTGGATACTTCTTTTGATCAGAAGGAGAAAGAAAACTCCTGGTCATGTGGGCACCTGGGTAACACCACTGCCATCCCTTCATTGTTGACTTTGATAGAACATTATGATGGTTGGATGGAGAAATTGGAGCAGTGGGGAAAAAAACCACTCAAACGTGATAGATTTCTTAGCTCTTTTTCCGTAATAGGTGATCCCTGCTGTTCAGATTAGGCCTCAGAACAATAATGTAGCATTTGGGGAGAAAGATGAAGCCCAGAAGACCAGTGCCAGAGGCCAAGATGGAGAAGACCTCGACGGCCACCATGGTCTTCCCTTTGGTGCTCAGGTATGTTGGGATAAAGGAGAGCCAGACACTACAAAACACCAGCATGCTGAAGGTGATTAACTTGGCTTCGTTAAAGCTGTCAGGCAGTTTCCTAGCTAGGAAGGCCACTGTGAAGCTGGTGAAGGCCAGGAAACCTACGTAACCCAGGACAGCATAAAACATGGAGATGGAGCCCTCGTTACATTCAACGATGATCTGTCCAACGATGGAGTGGAAGTCCAGGTTTGGGGAGGGGGGAGCGGTTGCCAGCCACACAGCACAGATCACGACTTGGAAGAAGGGGCAACCCAGAATGATGGAGTTGGCCAGACGTCTGCCCAGCAATTTCCCGGCAACGTTCCCTGGCTTGGTGGCCATGAAGGCCAGAACGACCGTGGCTGTTTTTGCCAACACCGAAGAAACGGCGACTGAAAAAACGATCCCAAAAGAAGTTTGTCGGAGGAGGCAAGTGAGCTTCCTGGGTCGGCCGATGAACAAGAAGGAGGAGAGGAAGCAAAGAAGGAGGGAGAGGAGGAGGACGTAGGTGAGGTCTCGGTTGTTGGCTTTGACGATTGGCGTGTCCTGATGTTTGATGAAGGTCGCAAGCACCAGAAATGTGATCAGCGCAAGGAGGAGAGCAAGAGAAGCTAAAAGAGACCCCCAAACATCTTGAGAGGACAGGAAGTTCAAATGCTTGGACACACATCGGTCACGGTTCTTGTTTGGGTACCGATCCCATGGGCACTGGGCACAGTGACTTGCATCTAGAAGGAGGACATCAATGGTAACATATCTGGGAGATGGTTGAGGGGCTCAGTGGGAGAAGACAAGCATCACATGGAGAAATAGTGTTTCCACCAGCTTTAGAGCAGTGGAATTTGGGCCAATCGACCCACTCCCTTGACCAACCTCCTTGATTAAATCTGCCCAAATATGCGACTAAATATTTTCTAGTCACATTGATTGCATGCAGTCATTCATTTCTGTTGCCTCTTATTGCTTTAATTGCACAAACTAATCAATGCTCTGCAACATGGAAAACCATAACAATGCAAAAAAACAATATTGAATCAAATCTCATCGATCTATTCTTCCCAAGGAGAACCCTTCTCCTTGTCCATGAATTGTGCCTCTCCCCATTCCCTCTCTTCTCCCACCTGGCTCTGTATTGGATGATAGTCAAACAACCAGCCTACCTGTCTGGTTAGAAAAGGTCCCTTGTGAACACTGGACACATTCGTAACAGCAAATGGGCTTCCCTTCCGAAACTTGTCTCCTGGACCCTGGAAGGCAGCTCTTCACACACCGAGAGGAGGGCATCCTCTAAACGGAAATGAGAAATGGTTACTTTTCCCCCACAATGGAGTAAACCAATTCGATTTTCTGGTTCTCCCATCACCCTAGAACATGGTGGTCCAATGCGTGGCCCGCGGTCCACATGCGCCCCCCCGAAGGCCTCTGCTGCGACCCCCGGCTGCTCTTGGAGCTCCCCTCCTCCGCAGTCACCCACGCTCCCCTGATGATAGGAAAGGCGGTCAGGAGCCGACCGCCTTTTCGATCTTCAGGGGAGCATGGGCAGGGCATGCTAGACAGTGGGGTGGGGCATGCATCGGTCATTATTATTAATTAATTAATAATTTAATTTATTGTGCGGCCCCCGGGTTCCATGTCGAAGTTCGCATGCGGCCCTCAAGGTACGAAATGTTGGACCACCCTGCCCTAGAAGATGGTGGGCAGATTCTGCTATGAATGCGAGGAAGGGGGAACAAGTGGCTCAAAGGACCCAGCCTGAGGCCTTGGCACCAGATTGGAGCCTGGGCCTGAGCCTGCCAGGCAGGAGAACCCTGGGCTAGAGATACCAGAGCCATAGACCCCGAAACTGGAGATCTGGAACCTGCACCCCCCCCCCCGAGCTGCAGTCAGAGCTCCTCCCAGATCCAGAATATGATACTCTCCTGGGCTTGCACATCAGTGCTGGAAATGGGCCAGGAGGAAGGCAGTGGGGAGATGGGGGAGCACATGATGACTCCATTCCAGAAGGATGCTCCTTTAAGCGCCTTGATCTCTAGGCAGGGAGGTGGAACCTGAGAAGAGAAGTTTGGACCTGGAGGTATCGATGTCCTCATTTCTCCTCCAGCCCTTGTTGGGTCAGGTTCATTACTTGGAAACCTCCGGGGTCCAGGGACCTCACCTGGCCTGATGAGCTTCCCCTTGGGGGGAAATAACAGGACTCAAAGAGTTCCCGGACAGTTTGGGCATCAATGACAGTGTACTGGACCCCTGGCATGTGACCAAGGGCGCCATGTGCAACACCAGGCAGTGGTGTCACTAGGGTGCGTGTAACCCTTTGCGGGGGTGCGCGTTACCATGGTGGGGTGTGTGTGCGCGTCACCCCCACCCCACTGCCTCCGCGTCACCCCCCACCCCTGCCTCCATGCGTCACCCACCAGCCGCGTCACTCACCCCCTGGGCCCCCCGGCCCACGCTACGGAGAAGGTGCCGGGCTGGCAGACCGAGCTGTGTCTTCTTCGGCTGCTCGGCCACTTTTGAATAGGCCAGGCAAGGCTTAGAGCGGTGCATACGCACAATGCTGCTCGAAGCCTTGCCCTCAGAAGGGCCGAACGAAGACCCGATTGTACACCTTGAACAGAGAGCAATTAGGGGTGGTGTGGCCACCCTCCCACTCAGCCAGCCAACCAGCCAGATATGTGCTGTTGACGGACAGGAAGGGAACAGAGGGAGAAGGGAAGCAGGGTTACTTTGCATCCCCTGCTAATCATCCCTGAGTCTTCGCCTCCACCCCACCTGTGTAGCCCACACGATGGCATCGGGGTCAATGGTGAAATTGTGGCCTGTAGCAGCCCCCAACTCCATCCTTCCAACTTTCACTTGGGCCACGGAGCCGTTGGGTAGGAAGATGCAGTTCAAGAGGTCATACGTGGCTGTCCTTTTGCCACGTGCAGACCAAGAGATCTCCTCTCCAGCACTGTTGTTGAAGTGGGTCTTTCTCAAAAAGGCATGGATCTGCAACGAGAGAGAAAAAACTGCGTTTGCTTCTGAGTAGACATGCCTAGGATTGTGCTCGAAGGGTTTAACAAGCTATACCTGCCCACATTCCTTCTCCTAAAGGTCTAGCACTCTGTTCCGGTATGGATCTGATAAGCCTAGATTTAGGTGTTGGGGTTGAAGTATTTGACTGAACATAAGAAAAGCCCAACTGTATCAGGACAAAGGCTGATGTGGTCCAGCATCCTGTTTTTCAATGAGCCAGATATCCCTGGGTAGCCCACAAGCAGGAGAGAAAGTCCGGCCCCTCCAATTGCAATTGCTCCTCTGCAACTGGTATTCAGAGACACACTGTCACTGGAAGTACTGCATCGCCATCAAAACTAGACGCCGTTGATAGACCTCTGGTCCTCCATGAATTTGTCCACTCTCTTTTTCAAGCACCCAGGTTAGTGGTCACCACCACATCTTGAGGCAATGCATTCCACAGGCTAATGATGCCCTGTGTGAAGAAGTTCTTCCTTTTATCTGTCTCGAATCTCCCACCAATCAGTTTCACTGGGTGGCCCAGCCTGGTTCTAGTGTTGTGGGAGAGGAAGAAAAACATCTCTCTCTCTCTCTCTCTCTCTCTCTCTCTCTCTCTCTCTCTCTCTCTCTCTCTCTCTCTCTCTCTCTCTCTCTCTCTCTCCTCTGTACACACCAGGCATAAGTTAAAGCCTAAACCAGGTCTAAACCTAGGGACTAAACCAGGTCAATCCTTAATTGCCAGATTTATAAGCTGAAAAGCCCCAAACAAGGAGCCCACATTATATGGATACCTGAGTATCTTCTAAATACTGGAGTTGTGGAAATCTTACAGGAAGCACAAACAGTAACATGCTGCCATCTCTCTCTCTCTCTCTCTCTCTCTCTCTCTCTCTCTCTCTCTCTCTCTCTCTCTCTCTCTCTCTCTTTCACACACACACACACACACACACACACACACACACACACACACACTGGTCAAAAGAGCAGAAAACCAGACCCTCCATTTCTCTTTTCTGAGAGCCAAATCTGACAGCCCCTGTTACCTGCCATGGCTGGACAATCAGAAGCCTCTTTGCACCTCCCACTCTTGCACATGTGAATCGTGATGAGCACATGGAATTCAGCGCATGCGCCAGGCTATAGACTGCATTGTAGATGTCGTAGCTATGGCCTGTCATGATCGCGTCAAACTCGCTGACTGGTACGTTCTCCAGCTTCTCTTTCCCTGTACATTTTCTCCTGGTGGACCGAGAGGGTGTGCCTGCTTTCAGAAACTCACACCCAAATGCCAGTTCCCACAACTCACGGAGAAAGACATCTCCTGGAGCTTGGTATGGATCTAGGTTGGAGAGGAAGGTCTGGAACCCTGGTACATCTCCTGTGAGGCCCCTGAAGGACAAGGCCCCATGGAAGGATTTTAATTCCCACCAGTGTTTCCTCGCTCTCACTGCAGTAGATTCCCATTGGGAAGTCATGATCCAGACTTTCTGAACTGAAGGTTTGGTCTTGTCTCTAAAGGAAGTCAATGATGGTATTAAGCTTCGAATAGCATCTCCGGAGAGAATTATGACTTGGACCTCACTCTGCAGCAAAACAGTCAGAAACGGACGATTCGGGTTCATATACACCTCCATTGTTTCAGGCAGGGTCCTTTCAGTGAAAGCCACGCAGATGTCTTTTTGCTCAAGCGTCGGTTTCAGGGCCCGGATGAAACGCTCACCACTCTCGTCGTCCAGAGCGATGAGGCCAACCCAGTTCCACCGGAAATACAGGAGTAACTGAACTAACCCAGCATATTCTGGAAGCTCACTGGGATCGATCTGGTAGAAGGAAGGAAATAGGGTTCTCTCGCTCAGAAGAGGGTTCAAGGAGCCATAGCCAAGCTGAAGGAAGGAAGATGTTTATGATTAAAGGGGATTTGACTGATTCTGCACGGGGAATATTGAATCCAGTTTTGGGCACCACCTTTTCAGGAGGACATTGATGAGCTGGAGCAGGTTCAGAGAAGGACAACCAAGATGATGAGGGATCTGGAAACCAAGTCTTGTGAGGGACGTTTAAAAGAGCTGGAGATGTTTCACCCGGGGAAGAAGGGAGCTATGATAGCTGTCTTCAAGTATCTCAATGGCCATCATGCAGAGGATGTGTCACATTCTCTGTCAAGTTGTGTTGCATCTCCAGGGGACTAAGCCATGTCCCTCCACCCATCCCAACCTACCCCTCATTTATCCCTTTACCTGTGGGATCTTGAAGTTGCCAAGAACAGAAGCTATTTGCCTTGAGGTTTCGGAGTCAAGACCACCAATAATGGATAGCAGCTGGTCCTGCCTGTCGCATTTATAATTTGGAACCAGTTGCCCCCATGTGGAGAGCTGGGACAGGCTGGCCTCATAAGTCAACCTTGCAATGTGATAGTCCTGGTATATGTGGAAGCCCAGCGTGACATTGGGTCGGAGCCTGGGATCCTTGTTGAGCTCGCTGATGGCAAAGGCCAAAGACAGGATTTGCTGGTAGTTCTTGGGCCCTTTCCTGCAACGAGAGGGACACTGGGGAGGTTGGAGAGGGGCCAGCAGGATGGAAAAGGAGCACCCAGTAAGGACACTTATTGGAAGCAACTTCCTTGCGACAAATCTGAAGTCCATTGGTTAGCGATTCAAAAGTGCTGTTCACACATCAAACTGCACATCTGTGTGCCAGATACAGTAATTGCTAATTTCTACCTGGGTGTAATTGTCCACCCATTCCATTCAATGTAGGTCCAACTTATGTATATGTGGCATGGATTGTCAATCTGCAAAAATGAGCCCAGCTAGATTGCTCTTGTTGAATTATAATGACTAATTATAGGGCCATCCAAAGACCTCCTGACACCGGAGCCATCATGCTAAATGCTGCCCCAACCCAATGATGTGCTGGTCTCTGATCCTCCCACTCTCCAATGGTCCAGCTCAGCACTCTCCTCCCCTCCACACTTCCTCCTCCTCCTCACTTTCCCCCTCTTCCTTTTCTAATGGTGGAAAGAAAAGGAGGAGAAGGAGGTGAACCAAGATGGATACACTCCACCAATCTCCTACCTGAGGCGACCACTTCAGTTGGCTTCATGGTTGGGCCGGCCCTGCTAATAACCATAAATAGATGCTTGTTTATGTTAATGCTACCTTGTCTCCCCCACTTGTGATACCTGACAAATGTATGCATCATGTGGCATGATTCCCCCAGTGTAAAGCATGCTAGGGTTTATTTTACCCTCTCCTTTCTCACTGTACAGATTGGACAAATTTAGAAAAATGAGACTGTTACTTTGGAATAACCTAATCAGGAATAGCTCTAATGAATGATCAACCATAACAAAACTATTTGCATCTCACCATAACAAAACTATTTGCATCTCAAACTGCAGCATATTATCTACGTATCTTCTACTCTTTTCACAAATCTTTCCCTGAGGGGGAAATAAATAATAATCAAAGGGTGGCAAGAGATTATATCGCTTGAAGAGATGATGTCCCTTGTTCCATAAAGTTAATATTTATTCTATCAAATGGAAAGTTGTCATCCCCGCAGAAAATTCCTCGGAGGATGGTTGTATCAAAATGCAATATTCCTTGTGCTTGCTGAAAGCAAGGACCGATCTATATTTCTGTCCTAGACCCGATCTTTCCAAGGGCTTAATAGGTGAATGCAAAACCTGTCTATGATACTGGCAAACAAATAATGGGTCCTTGTGCATTTAGGAAAACTTCAAACCTCTTTACCCTCTGGATCATCTTCTCCAAATCTCTTCACCTGTCCCCTTCTCTCTCCATCTGCTACGTTACCAGCTTGCCACACTCATAGATCTCCCAGCATGCAGACTTTTTAGCCAGCTGATTTACAGAACTCTTTTTTTGGAAACAATAATTCTGAGGGCCCCTAATGTTCAAGATGCTACCCTAACAGTGTTTGCATGATGATGGAGGTAGGTCAGTAGAAGCTGCCCTATGCTCAGATGACTGTGAAAGCTGGGGAAGATTTCTCAGGACTACAGGCAGGGCCAGCTCAAGACCTCCCAATGCATGAGGCATCATGCTAAATCTGCCTCCTTATCCGATGAAGTGCCAGCCTCTGCTCTCACCATTCTCCAGTGTTCTAGCTCTGCACTCTCCTCTCCTCCACATTTCCTCTTCCTCCCTGCTCCCCTATCCTTTTTGCAAGCCAGAGAATGGAAAGAAGAGCAGAAGAGGTAAGGAAGTGGATAGAGATGGGCGCATCCCCACCAACCTGCTGCCTGAGGCGACCGCTTCAGTTGGCCTCATGGGTGGGCCGGCCCTGGCGACAGAAAGCATCACCCCGATTTAAGACCATCATTCTCAAAGATATTTGAATGCCAAACTAGGAGACGGCACACACCAGCGATATCACAAATGCAGAACTAGTGTGAAACCAGCTCAACCAAGAGCCTATCTCAAAGCATCCCTTTGAAAACTTACAAGCTATAGTAGTTGCCATAGTGTCCAGGATGGGTCTTCCCTGACCAAACGTGGTTGGAACGCAGGGTAATGAAGAGAGGCAAATGCGCACCGATGATGAGGTCTCCATGCTTATAATAGTTCTTTTGGAGGAGGAAAGGTCTGGTCAAGACACAGTTGGTTTTGAAAGATCTGTGGACGGCTTGCGGCAGAAGCCAAAAGAAGATTAGCAGGCAAAGCATGAGAAGGACGTGATTTTATTTCCTAGGGAAATGTTGCATAAAACCTTAATGTTCCTGACTATACAGGATCCATCCATGTGTTGGGCTAGACAGACAGACAATCAGGCATCAAGGTGCCCCTTCACCCCCCACCACCACTTTGACAAGCAGAGGGTATATTTATCCCAAGCATGTCCTGTCCTGAATTTCTTTGTTGTTGACTTGGTGGGGTGGAAATCCACAGGGATTTAGCAGGAATTACTGTTATTATCCTGATTCTAGGGAGAGAGAAACAATCATGGCCCCAGAGTGCTAAAGTTTCTTTCCAAACTTTTGTGCGAGAAAAACATGTTTGTGTCACTCTCAGCTTGTGCATGGAGCAGGTGGATGGAGAGAGTTGGTCTTATTTATCAAGTCGTTGAGCTCATGTGCTCCTGAGCAGAATCTCACCCCCAAACTGTGCGCCCTGGCCTTCGGAGAGGCTGATGCAATCAGGAAGTCCTCCAACTCAAATCTTGCCTCTGCAATGTGCTCTGGACACGCTCAAGCAAACCACTATGGCTCAGACTCAACTGTCCCTTGCAACAAGAAAGAGCAACATTGCTCTCCACTCAGAGTGGCGTCCTAAGAACATTAGAAGAGCCCTGCTGGATCAGGCCAAGGGTCCATCTAGTCCAGCTTCCTGTATCTCACAGTAGCCCCACCAGATGCCTCAGGGAGTACACAGACAACAAGATTTCTGCATCCTGTTGCCACTCTCTTGCATCTGGCATTCAGAGATAGGCTACCTCAAAAACCCAGAGGCTGCATACAGTCATCATGTCCTGTGATGGAATTTTCCTCCAGAAATCTGCTCAATCCCCTTTGAAAGGCATCTAGGACAGGTGCCATCACCATATCCTGTGGCAAGGAGTTCCACAGATTAATTACACGAGGGCCCCAGAAGTCATAGTCTATGGAATTCGTAGCGTGGAGTCAGAAGCAGAGAGCATCAGAGCCCGTTAGGGCTCTTGCTGTTGAAGAAATGTTTTAGTGTGAACAGAAATCTTTGACAGGGGAGCCAACGGCCAGTTTGTATGGGTAAAGTCACTGCAGAATCCAAGTGTTTTTACCCTCCACGTTGCCAATGCACATCTGTGCCCAGTGGAAAAACACACACACTACAGCTAAAGCAATCTTAGTGTGACCATGCACCTAATTGAACTGAGATGTATTTTGACTGGCACTTTACCAATTACGATGTGCAATGATAAAACACTGCAAAGAAGCAATCTTGATGTGATTGCACATAGGGTAGAATCACAATTCTTTTGGTGTGGTGTTTCAACAACATGCAGCTTTCTGGAAAAACAAAAGCTGGCCAGCTGTATGCTTCCTTTTTCTAAACTAACTCATGCTAGAAAACTCTTTCGCTATCTACTGACCTCCCTGTATTTCCAGGATCATGGAGCGAGTCTTTTTCACTGCCTGCCTGTCAAGTGTTGTTTTAAATACTGTGGTCACTTTGTGACAGCCCATCAGATATTCTTGGCAAATACATGCCATCAGCTTGTCAGGGCTTCCAAGTCGATGCCGTCAAGGTCAAGGAGTTTAAACTGACATTCACAGGCTTTCAAAGCGGGAAGAAAAAACCTGTACAGACCCATCGGCAACAGCCCATTCCTTCAAAGAGACGAGTCTGTCTTTCTGCATGTCTGTAAGATTTGGAGTGGGCTGTCCTTGTCTTGCCTTGCCTCCTGCATCATCAGTATCCCGACCTTTCAGCAACACATCCAGGAGAAAAGCTGGCCTCCAGGGGGCGCTGTTGTGATGGATGCAGTCAGCTGACCCAGCCTGAATGTGCTCAGCTGACCTTATAAAAACCCATCCTTCCAAACTAGACCAGCACCCTTAATTCTGTGATTTTTCCTTCGCTGCCTTTCTCATCCATACCCAAGGAATGACAATGTTAAATCTTCTGGAACCAACTTGTGTCCTTCCTTGGTGAACTATCTGACCAAGATGATGATGATGACGATGATGATGATAATGATGATGATGATACCAGTATTTATATACCACCTTTCTTGGTCATTGGATTTCTCCTCTGACTTTAATTCAAGGTGGTGCACATAGGCAGGCAATTCTAACACACACACACACACACACACACACACACACACACACACACACACACACACACACACACACACACCCCAAGGGGTTTTTACAAGACAAAGTTCTAATCTTTCATAGAACATCTTCATTCCAGATGGTTTCCTTCACTGTCTGGATTATCACTGGCATTCGCCTCCCACGCTTGACTGACGGCAACTCTGACTCCCTCTCAGAGTGCAGCTGGCAGCTTTTCCTCGCGCTCACTAAGGGCTTCTGCAGATCGTCAGAGGCGTGTCGACAGCTCTCGGATACTTCCAGTTGTCTCGAGCTGGCATACTCAGATCGCTTCAGGCATTACAAGGTGGCAGCTCTACCACTGAGCCAGACCTCCAGATCCTTTCCATACATTAAGAATATTCATTCATTGCTCACGTGCGTGTGCCCTATGAGACACACAAACCCACATTTTTTGGCTCGAAGTAAACACTCAAGCATTCAATATGATAATCAAAACATGCATTGCAATCAATTTTCTAATGCGCAAATACATCGCCATTTCCATAAGCCTCCACAAATCAACCTTAATTTGATATAAAATTGCATTACACATGATGCGGGAACAAGATCCGATATCTCTGGAGGACCTACTCGGTCTGCCCCCACTGCCTGAAGTTTGGTGGGTGGCGAGGGAGGAACAGAGACGACATCAAGATTGCTCTTTGCAATTTAGTGTCGTCGTCCCCCAATCAGTGATAACGTTCTCACTTCCTTGAAGAATTACACCCTGCCTTTTGACCGAATGGTCCTCCTCCAGGCATCTTACAATGAGTTCAAGAAATTCTAATTTATAAACCAACCCTCCCCCTGCCACACACATAAACACACATAAGTATGAGGAGCCAGGATGGTGTAGTGGTTCAGGAGTTGGACTTAGACCTGGAAGATACAGGTTCAAATCCCTGCTTCAGTCATGATGAAGCTTCCTGGGTGACCTTGGGCCAGACACTATCTCTCAGCCTCACCTACTTCACAGGGTTGTTGCGAGGACAAAAGGAGGGAAGGAACTATGTACCTGAGCTCCTTGGAGAAAGGGCAGTATAAAAATTCGGGTAGATAAACTCAGGAGAAGTTTGCTCTTGCTGTTGGCCGGAGGAAAGGGGTATGGTTGAGGGGGATTGAGGGGGTGTGCAGTGCCCCCCCACATCAGGAGCAGTGATCTAATCAGTGAGTGGTGCCTTGGATGTTTTTGAAAAGGAAATGATCTGAGAAGTGACAGGCTTCGCAGGAAGCTAACTGCCCCTCCAGCTTCGGCCAAGCCGGGCTCCACTTTGACTGACATCTGTCAATCAACCCATGCCCCATAAAATATCAGAGAGGATGACGACCTTGTAAGCACTGGCAGGCAGCCGCTTGGAATGCTCCCTTATGCCCTGGGACAACTACCAGTGGAGATCACTCATTTAATTATTAAGATGGATGCTTGAGAATCCCATTGAGTTCATGAGACTTACTTCTGAGTGGACCTGCATAGGAGTGTGCTGTAGAGTCCATAGCGGGCCAGCTGTGAATCGGATTGGGCCCTGGGCAGCCTGTTAGAGCCAAGCAGTGCCAGCAGGTGGGTTCTTGCACCTGTATCAGACAGAGAAGCTGCACACCTACGGAGAGCTGGAGGCTCTTCAAGGCCAGCTCTTTTGCTTTCCCATGATCTTCTCCAAGACAAATGCCAAAGAGCTGTGAGATGATGAAAAATGAGGAGATGATCAGGGTCCTTGATGGGATCGCATCTGAGCGTTCTCTTCCCGGTTGCAGAGCCACGTTGTCACCTTGGTTGGGGGGGAGAGCTGCCGGCAAAGAAATATCTGGGCAGATGAGTGATGGCAGATAAACCCACCGCAGAGCCTCTTTTCAAGAGTATTCTGCAGCCACGATGACTCCGAAGAGAGGACACTTCTTTGGCACCTCTGCGTCAGCAGAGAGCTGCCCAGTGGAACTTTTCACGTGTTGGAGGGTCTTTTTGATCCGGATCCGCACAAAGGTTTCGAGGACAAGTCACTAGCCACTTTGCTGATCAAATGGCTTGCATCTCTCACAACAATCCGTACTAAGTGATGCGCCAGCGGAATGCATGTTCCACCGGCGCGCACTGTCGCAAAAGCGCTGTAAAGTGCTTTGCGACAACGCAGGGAGTGGCGCACCAGTGGGAGGGGCCAAAACCTTCCCGCACACCAGCGGTTGTTGGGAGGCCCACCAGAGCAGGTAAGTCCAGTGCAGGGGTGGGGGGACGGCGGGGAAGGGACTGAACAGGGCGGCGGGGGGGGGGGAGGAGACCTCCAGCAGTCACAAATCCCCCGTGGGATGCAGCATAGACTGCGCCAGCACCGCTCCATCACTGCGTGGGGATTTAGGTAGGATTGGGCTGTTTGACTCTGCATTGACAGAGCCATTCTGACATTGCCCGTGCACTCCCCAGTAAACACACGAGTCTGTAATATGGGTGTAAAGGGCCACTTTTATCAAAGTAAATAACAGGAAGAGAAATATCAAGAAACCAGCAGGATTAAGGTGGTAGCTAAAAGCACAGTGTGCGGGCCTGCTGGCTGCGGTGAAAAATGGGGGGGGGAATGGGCCGGAGGCCGCCCCCCTGGCCGGTCGGTGTTTTGCCCTGACTCCAAGCCGCCGTTCCCCCCCCCCCCAGTGAGGTAGGCAGGCTTTTCACCATCAGCCCCTTGTAGGGGCCAGGGCAGCAGGATCACTTGAGCCCACGCTGAGCTGGAGGGCATCTAGCGCAGGCTGCATGGTTCGGGTCAAGGCCAGCCCTGCACTAGCCTCGGTGCTGGAGGGCAGCTGTGAGGTGTGGGATCGGGGCCTCCCTTGCCTTTGCTGCCCCGGAGTTCACACCGACAGCCACACTCGAGCCTGCGTACCCGCACTAAAGGGCTGTTTGACTCTGCATTGACAGAGCCATTCTGACATACTCTCTGCCTGAGCTTGTCCTCGTGGCAAGGAGTCTTTCCCAACTGTACAGCTTGTTCTCAGTGCTCCTCAGGGCAGAGAGAGCTAGCTATAAAAGCTGCCGTTTGGGGTAAGGGGTCCAGGTTCGCATGACTCTCTGGTTGGTGCTTTCCAGGTCCTGGAAGGGCAGCGCTGCGCAATCTCACTATCGGTCCAGGTTGTTTGTTCTCAAAGCCCTTCTGCATTTGGGGTGTGTAAAGTGCGTTGCTGCCAGGTGCAGAGAGTCCACGGTTTGCGTGGCGATTGCCGCATGACTCAGGCATGCGGAAATGGCTGGAGACCGCCGCCCTCCGAAACAGGCCTGGCTCTGCCATCACTGTTATCTCCTCCGCCAGGGATTAAGCTCGGCTGTGGGCGAGTGCACTGTGCGGGCACACATGTGAGCCAAACGCCGGGAGCTGTAATAGCCTTGTAGAGATTGTGTCTGATCAAGGCCTGGTGTCAGGACATCTATAAAAGTTAGACGTTGGCGGATTTCTAATCAGCTTCACAGCGAGGCCGGGGAATTGGGAAGCCGATGCAAGAGAGGAGAGGTCAGGAGCAGGGAGAGGCGACTTGCAGGCAGCCCTCCCGGTGGGTGGGTAGGGAGGCAGCCAGATCCCAGACAGACACATCTGACCCATGGTGGGGCATTAGCAGTCAGGAAGCTTGGCTGCACAAGCCCACTTGACGTGAACGAGACATGCTTGGCACAGGAACATAACAGCACTATCCTATGCATGTCTACTGAGAAGTCAGTCCCCTTGTATTCAAGGGGGCTGACTCCCAGGAAGGTGTGTGGAGGATGGCAGCCACAAGCCAGAGGTCGAGGCCTCCCCTTCTCCCAGCGTTGCTCCCCTGCAACAGAGTTCCACACTGCTGCTGTCGCCGAAGGTAGAATGATAGCCCTTGACAGACCTCTGGTCCGTGAATTGATCTAACCCCCCTTTCAAGCCTTCTAAGCCAACAGCCATCACTCCATCTTGTGGCAGCCAATTCCATAGATGAATGATGCTCTGTGAGAAGTTCCCCCTTTTTGCCCATCCTGTCGGTGTCATGGGATGACCCACGTGGCCATCATGTTGCTGTGGGCCCTAGAGCCAAGCTCAGCCATGGACCCGCCTCTGATGCCATTGGGTTTGACTTTGAGTGAGGCACTGCCCAGGCGGACCTTCCAAAGGCTGCAGACCCTCAAATGGTGTCCCATCTGGCCAGCCTCTGATGCTGGGTTCTCTCTTTCTCTCTCTCTCTCTCTCTCTCTCTCCCCTCACCATGCATACTTTTATACAAGCCCAAATCATATGTGTATCCCAGGCACCATTTTTCCCATCTAGAAAGCCCCCAAGCTTGTAGCCTTACCTCATAAGGAAGCTAAAACAATGGGAGACACTCTAGCCCACCACTCTCCTCTCCTCACCACTCTAGCCCACCACTCTCCTCTCCTCACCACTTCCTGTTCCACGTTTTTACTCCCTGGAGTGGGAGAAGGAGCAGTGGAGGGAGGAGAATGGATGGAAGCGGGGTGTACCTCATTCATCCTCTGCCTCAGTGTCCCTGAACCTGGGTTTCCTTCAGCTTAATGTCTAACCTGACTCACAATCATCCAAATCTGAACCCACTTAGGTGTGGGGGGGGGCACAAGTAGTCAACACTCCATGCTGTGGGGTGTTTTTCAATTAAATGCGCTCACTTTGGGCTCCCTTCTTGCCTGGTTTGGGACTCGCTGCTGATCACTGAGATAACACCGCCGCCGAGATAGGACAGTTAATTTTCTTTTTACAATATCTTGACCAGAGATGGTAGTAGTTAGCGGCTAATTTATTACAGGGCTATCTCTAGCTGCCAGAAACAAGACGAAACAGATGCTCTAACACCCCCCCCTCTCCTTTCCGGCGAGTCCTTTCTTCATAACTTAGCCTTTTATCGGCAAAATCAGATTGAGCTATTCATTCCGAGCAGAGACAACACACTGTGATTCCGTTAGCAGTGGATTATGAAAAACTCATCTTTTCTGTGAGCTGACACAGCTTGGCGGAGCAGCAACAAAAATGCCCTATAGATTTTCGCTTAAAAGCGGCCCGTGTGCCTCCTGATCCTGGCATTGCTTCATTTGAAATCGCTCCATTCCTCAACCCTTGGCTACGGGCAGAACGATTTTTCAGTGCGTGGGCTACAGGGCTGTGCTCCGCAATTCTAGAAGGTGGGAGGCGTGTGCAAACACATTCATGCACGGATGTTAATTTGCGAGCAAGGTCTCTTCACCCCTTTGGTCAGGGCCGGCCCATTCATGAGGCCAACTGAAGCAGTCGCCTCAGGTAGGAGAACCCCACCTCTGCCCTCCCCCGTTGCCTCCACTGGGAGGAGCAGAGGCTGGAACATTACCAGCTAAGGGCAGGGGCAGCATTTGACACCAGGTCTTGGTCCTGCCTCTAGTGAAGCATCAAAATCGTTGGATCACATGCTCCGTGCAGGGGTTAAGTTTGGAGGTCATCAGTTCAGATGCTCCTTTGAATGCCCATCAGCATCGCAGACCTGCTGTTGTTTCTTGCCAACTCCTTCCCTGACTGCGTTTATATATTTAAAGTTATTTGTGTTTGTTTATTTGCACACTGTTTATTTACGTTGTTTAGACATTGAATACATAGCCTCAAAGTATGGGGCCTTTTCGGTTATAAAGAAGGCAACGAAGGGCACAATCCAAACTTTAGGCCGCGGTTGTAACCAGCGGCGCAGCGAGAACGGGAGGCCCCAGAACGGAAAGGGGATTCAAATCCCCTTTGAATTCCCCTTTTGGAGGGGATTTGAATCCCCTTTCCGTTCTGGGGCCTCCCGTTCTCGCTGCGCCGCTGGTTACAGCCGCGGCCTAAGTAGGTTTGGATTGCGCCCTAAGGGGAGGGAGGTATGATTTAAATTTATAAAATTATTATTATTATTATTATTATTATTATTATTATTATTATTATTATTATTAAGAATATTTGTATACCACATTTCAATAAAAAACATTCACAAAGTGGTTTCCAGAGAGAAAACATTGTTTCTCCTTTCCCGAACTAAGACCCAGAGTTCAGCCAATGAAATGGATTGGTGGCACATTTAGGATAGGCTAAAGGAGGTATTTCTTCATGGAGCGCATAATTAGTCTGTGGAACTTGCTGCCACAAGATACAGTGATGGCCACTAGCTTGGGTGGTTTTCGAAGGGGCTTGGACACATTCATGGAAGAGGTCTATTGATGTCTACTAGTCATGAGGACTATGTGCCACGTCTAAGATCAGAGGCAGTTGGTCTGTGAATACCGGTTTCAAGGGAGCAAAGGCAGGAAAGAAAAGATTCTTTTTCCAATCCAAGGAGGAGCAGTGGAGGGAAGTAGGTGGCAGAGACAGCCCCCCCAATCTGCTGCCTGAGGCGGCTGCTTCAGTTGGCCTCATGGATGGGCCGGCCCTTATCCCCATCAATTGGGAATTTTATCTTTTGGCTAGGTCTCAATGATGGATCTAAAATATTATTCATGGTTTGCTATTGAATCCAAATGCCTGTAACGAACGAATGGAGTCACTGTCTGGTTTCTCTCTTCAGAAAAAGAAAACACAACAGAAAAATCTTTCTTCTATGTAGTCTGACCTACCTGCAGATTCAATTCATGCATTGACCTCTCGGAAAATTTCTGTCGGAGGAGGTGAAGACAGGCAGGTTATCTAGCTGACCTCCCCCCCTCCCACCTGTGGCGACTGAAATCCAGAAATCGCTCTAATGATCTCCCAGCTCAGTTGAGGCTTTCTCAGATCAACAACTGGGGTTTTTTGTGTGTACCTTAGCCTTCATCTGAGGGAGTGTACGGAGCTGATCTGCTTGCAAGATAAAACTCCTGGGGTTTGTTTCCCGAAAGGGACACTTCTGTAGAAGTTATAAATGCCGCATGCAACATCCCTTACGATGAACAGTGCGCAGCGGATTGAAGAGATACAGGGTTTATCTAGTGTGCTGGAAAGTAAATTGGACTTTTATTATCTGTCTATGTAGGGTTTTTAATTTACAAGTTGTTCTGCGGTATCTATCTTCGGGCTCTAAGATAGCCCTGGGGCTTTGATCTTGATTATTCCTGTTCCGTAGGTAGGGAGCTGAGGCTGTGAGCTCGTAATGGGGTTTGCAGGGGAAGACAAATGGGATCCAAGTGGAGGTGGGAAGGTGAGCGAGACCTCCCGGTCGTGTTGTCCCTCGCGATGAATGAGATTACAGGGCTGCGATGACATTCCTGGGGAGTGGCTCCAGAAAGTTAAATGGGTGGCAGCCATAGTGTCACTAAGCTAAAGGGAGTGTACCTGATAAATAGTTGCATATACACAATGGAGGTGGGGTGAGGTGATCACTTGACTCCAATGTGGAAGGGGCCGACAAGGATCGGGAAATAGGAAGGGGCCAGGGTCACTTCCTGGTGCCTGAGGCAGTATGCCAAACGCTGCCCCTCCTTACCCGATGATGTACCAGCCTGTGCTCCTCCCACTCTCCAATGTTCTAGCTCGACACTCTCCTCCCGTCCACATCTCCTCTTCCTCTCTGTCCCCCTCTTCCTTTTCCAATGCAGGGAGTGGAAGCAGAAGGAAGAGCAGTGGAAACGGAGAGGGGTGCCCCCACCAACCTGCCGCCTGAGGCGACTGCCTCAGTTGGCCTCATGCATGGGCCGGCCCTGGGAGGAGCTCTCCGATCTGAAGATCGGTGCTGTCAAATGAGTCCCGGCGTTCACGTGGCAACCGGCTGTATTTCAAGGCATCTGTCTCCAACTCACAATGGGTAAGACTGTTCAAAGTGGGGGAGCTTGTATTCCAGACTCCCCCAGCACTAATGCTGGCCTCCATCATGACATGCAGTAGATCATTGACATCATCACACCCCAGGAGAGGAAAGAGCAACTATATCTGGAACTATAACTCTCCTGAAAACAAGTCTCTGCTTGTTTGTTTTTTTAAATAATAAACTTCGATGCTCCCTAATTGATAGGGAACCTCGACACTGTTGCGAGTGCTGCTGGGAGGCAGAGGGAAGGTTTATTGCTCCCAAAGCCCTTCTCCTTCGGATTAGCTATAGCTCAGCGATGACAGCTGATGGAGAATCGAGTCACAGCATATAATAAACAGTATAAGCAAACACAGGGTACTCCAGAGCAAAAACACAACAGACGGCAGGGAGAGATTTTGAGCAGGGAGTTCTCCTGGCAGGGACTACGATTGACATTTATTCTTTCAATTGTTGAAGCCGGTGCAGAAAAGAAATTTTGTCTCCTCTTCTATTGCCAATGCAAAGCTCACCTTCCCAAAAGACGTGTGCGTCTTACCCTTCGAACCCTTTAAAAAGCGTTCTGGGCGTTGAGGCTCTAAAATATGAGGTTATGTGCAATCTTCAGTCACTTGAGATTCTATACTGCTACAGGAGGGCCCTGTATATCTCACTGGGAGTAAGAACTGGTAGACCAAGATCACTGCAGATGGAGACAGCAGCCATGGAATTAAAAGACGCTTACTCCTTGGAAGGAAAGCTATGGCAAACTTAAACAGCATAATAAAAAGCAGAGATATCACCATGCCAACAAAAGTTTGTATAGCCAGGGCGATGGTGTTCCCAGTAGCAATGTATGGTTGTGAGAGTTGGACCGTAAGGAAGGCTGAGCGCTGAAGAATAGATGCTTTCAAACTGTGGTGCTGGAGAAGACGCCTGAGAGTCCCTTGGACTGCTAGGAGATCAAATCAGTCAATCCTAAATGAAATCGACCCTGACTGTTCCCTGGAAGGACAGGTACTGAGGCTGAAGCTCAAATATTTTGGCCACCTAATGCGAAGAGAGGACTCTCTGGAGAAGACTCTGATGCTGGGAAAGATTGAAGGCAAAAGGAGAAGGGGAAAGCAAAGGATGAGATGGTTAGACAGCATCACCGATGCAACGAACATGAAAAGGAGCGAACTCGGGAAGATAGTGGAGGACAGGAAGGCCTGGCGGGATATGGTTCATGGGATCACGAAGGGTCGGACATGACTTAACGACTGAAGAACAACAGCAACAACTTCAGAAGAAACATGCTCCGGATGACATTGCTGGGCTGCAGGAGCTGGGTTGGAGTCTTCAGCATGGAATGGCCTTTCTCTCCATTTTGAAATAGGAAATATTTCTTTCTTTACCCAATGAGTGCTTAAATCTCAGCTGACAAGTCATGATGACTGGCTGCAACCTTCAGGTTTTAGTGGTCGCCTAGCTCTGAATGCCAGGTGCAAGGAAGGTATCTTGATATCTGTGTGCTTCCAGAGGCATCTGGTGAGCCACTGTGAGATGCAGGATGCTGGAGTAGGTGGGCCCCTGGCCTGATCCAGCAGGACTCTTCTGATGTTCTTGTATGAAACTTTCTAGTTCAATTTATGCAATTCTCTCTCCTCCCCAGTATCCTCCCTCCCCCAGTTCCCAGTGGGAAGGGTTACTGCAAGGCAGTGAGAAGCAGGTGGGAGCCCCTGCCAACAATTTATTTATCTCTTTCAAGTCCCAGATGCCCTGACTTCAGGGCCATGTTAGCATCTTCTCCAGGTGGGACCTGGGGATCTCAAACCTTTGTCTCTCCAGTCAAGCTTTTGCATGCATTCCAAGAGAGTACAGGACTCCAAAGGACAGGACTTGGTGGGCAGCGGATTCAAAAGCGCGCGTGTTTGGCAAATGCTAGCAAGCTCTCGTGAGCATTTGTGCCAATCGCTTGCCAAATCTCAAACTTGGGATGTGTGCAAACGCTTGACCACATTTTAGGCCGAACACTGGAAGAGCTCCCAATGCCCCCAAATGGCACAAGTCAAGACATGATGTTTGGGAAGTCCATCGGAAGCACTATTTTATCAAACATCAATGGTCATGCATCCTTATTCATGCTGCTATGAATTTTGCTGCTGTTGCTGTTGTCCTCTCTCACTTTCCTGTTGTTTTATTGCGGCTAATCATCATATTGTCTCATTTTATTACCGTTTGCCCCCGTTTATTAAGCTATTAGAGCATGCCTTGCTGTAAGGTTGCCTTGCAGCTGCCATACAAAAGCAGATCACCCCTATTATTCTGACAAAACCAATCCATACCTGTTTCCCACGACGTGACCATATCCACCCAAGACTGATTATTTCTCTTTGCAATTTCCCCCCTCTTTTTTTAATGTTTCTCATCGTTCCCGATAAGCTTCAATATCCCTGCACCAAATGAATAGTGGCGGTTTTATAGAAAAACACATTCTAAATAATTTAGGAAGCGGGGTAAGTCATCTCAGCAGAGTAATTGAAATACGGGGATGCGGCGTCAATAAATTCCTGGCGGGGGAAGGTGCGTGTGTATGTGCGTGTTTTCAGAATGGCTTAAAGGAGATAATCGCTCCCATTTCACAAGGAGGTGCACATCAGGAGGCGGAGGTCAGGCGCAATGTGTTTTACTTACCTAGATATTATCCCCATCTCACAATTGATGCTTTATCCAACAAAGCTCTTCCTTTGCTGCATAAGAGCATAAATTCCAAATCTGGAGGTTCTATTTAGCCACCTAGACTAACCATTGGAGATAGACATCTCCTCCTCCCCCTCCTCCCCTTAGATCTGTGCAATTCGCTTTCTAAGCCAGTGGCCATCACCCGAACTGCGACAGCAAATTCCATATGTGGGGTGTGTGTTGGGTGAACAAATATTTGGTCCCAAAGCAACACGAGACAAGGAGTTTGGACAGTCCAATGGGGGCACAATATTAAACATCAAATAGCTTCTAAGTGGGTGGCACAGTGGGTTAAACCGCTGAACCATGAGCTGTCAATCGAAAGGTCAGCAGTTCGAATCCGCGACGGGGTGAGTTCTCGTTGCTTGGCCAGCTCCTGCCAACCTAGCAGTTCCAAAGCATGTTAATGCGAGTAGATAAATAGGTACCGCTTGTGGGAAGGTAAACAGCACTCCGTGTTCCAGCAGCATGCTACGCGCTGCAGCAAGGAGAGTCATCCTGGCCACATGACCACGGAGGCGTCTTCGGACAACGCTGGCTCTTCGGCTTTGAAATGGGGATGAGCACCACACCCTAGACACGACTGGACTTAATTGTCAGGGGTCACCTTTACCTTTTTAGCTTCTAAGTGAGTCTTGGGGGGGGCATGCTTGAGACATATAAAATGATGCATGGGATGGATAGAATGAATAGAGGGAAGTTCTTTTCCCTCTTACGTAATACCGGAGCCAGGGGACAGCCACTCAAATTGACTGAGTCAGAACAGACAAAAGGAAATAATTCTTTACTTCCTTTTTCCAATCCAGGGAGTGGAAGGAGAAGGTGGGGCAGTGGAGGCAAGTCAGCAGACAGAGATGGCAGCCCCCAACAATCTGCTGCCTGAGGCAACTGCTTCAGTTGGCCTCATGGATGTGCCGGCCCTTCTTATGTCCACTGTTTTCAAGCTTTTTCTAAAAAACCCCCTGCAAATTTTTCCTTGTGTTTGTTTTAATATGCTGTGAGCTGCCTTGAGTATTTTGTGTGTGTGTGTGTGTGTGTGTGTGTGTGTGTGTGTGTGTGTGTGTGTGTGTGTGTGTAGGTGGGGAATAGCAGTACAGAAATATTTTTAATCAATACAAATAAGCAAAACTGTGCATGTGTTCTCAGGCACTGGGGATCGTGAGTTGGCTCCAGGGGGACCGGTGTGGAAATTCCAGCCCCCACCCTCCAGATTTGCTTCCATGCAAACCAGTTCACTTCTCCCAATTCCAGACCCCCCCCGCCCCGAACAGGAGCTGAAAAATGCAACTAAATCATTCAGGTTTGGCCATCAACACTGCCCCAGGTGCTACGTCTCAGCGATTCATTTTCTTTCAAGTGCCTGCATTCATTTGACGAACACGGGGAACGCTTTGATCCGGGCTCCACCTCGCTGTCACTCAGCCTCTCACTGTGTTTTTATTCCTGCGCTGCTTAACTCGAGTCAATTGTTATTTGCAAAAGGCAAAAAAAGAAAAGAAACACAAAACACTTATGCCGCTCGAAGATTACTGTGCAGGCTGGTTTCGCTGTGCCGTTCTCTTTCTTTCAATTGTCCCTTGCAACCCGCTCAAGTTCTTTCCTCCTACTCTCAGGGAGGAAGGTGGTGGGTATCTTTAGGACAACAAGGTAGCCGTGGGGAGTGGGGCCTGCCCAATGTTCTGTGAGTGGGGTTCTTCTGCATCCTTTTTTAATTGTTCCAAAAATGGAATTGCTCACACTTCATGATCCTGCCAAATGCGCCTCTCAAATCCAACTGTGCAAACCACTCATTTTGTACACTCGCAACTTTTTCGCTGGCGGCCTCCCTTCTCCCCAAACGCCTCTCTTTTCCTGACCTTCAAAGATCCTCAGGGTTGTAGAAATGGCAGCAGGTCTGTCTGCCACTGAAGGGCGGGGGCTACCTTTGCCCAGCCCCACCCTTCTGCATGAGGCAAGGAAAGGGGGGGCTGCACCATGTCACCTTTAAGGTGTGGTTTTCCCGAAGGTAAGTAAAAGTCAGAGGGCAAGCCAGAACCGATCGCAAGAGGCTGTCTGACTCGGGGATGCAGACTGGTGATCCCTTGGGCTGAAATTGCAAAGTCCATCTTAAAGGTTGGCTGGTCCGTCCGGGATGGACAGAGCAATTTAGCTGCCTTGGCTGGCCCCTTTTCCAGGGGTTGGTGGGGAAAACCAGGGGTTGGTGAGAGGCGATCTCTGCTGGCTGGAGCCAGGGTGCCAGAGCACAAGAGGGAAGCAACAGTTGCATCTGTCTCCTCGAGGGTAGGTGCCACCACTCACGGGCGTCACTGGGGCGTGGCAGGGGGGGCGGGCCGCCAGGGGGTGACACGCGTCATGGGGGGACGCGCGCACCCCCTCGCGCGTCACCTCCGTGACGCGCGTCGCCCTCCGGATGCTCCGAGGCCGGCCCGGGAGCCGGCCTCGGAGCGTCCGACCCCGTCGGCGCTCCAGGGCCTTCTGAACGAAGGCACAGGCAGCACGTCAATCCGGCAGCACGTCAAAACGGGTCTGCGCATGCGCGAAAATCCGGAAAATACCCGGATTGACGCGCTGCTTGGGCCTTCTTTCAGAAGGCCCTGGAGCGCCGACAGGGTCGGACGCTCCGAGGCCGGCTCCCGGGCCGGCCTCGGAGCGTCCGGAGGGGGGTGACGCGATGCGGGGGGGGGGAGCTGGGTGGCCCCCTCCCCCTGCGCCTATAACGTCGCGCCCCTGGGGGGGGTGACGCGCGTCCCCGCACCAGGGTGACGCGCGTCTAGTGACGCCAGTGCCACCACTAAAGGGGTCTTGACTAGGCAGGAACCACTGCTGGATTTATATGGAATTGAATCTGTATAAAGTGACCGGTTTCATATCAACAAGCTGACCTCGCCTTGTGTCATTTGTGAGGGGTGCTTGGGCAATAAATCCTTTGTGGAAAGCACTGGATATCTCTATCCTGGAGAAGAGAAGAGTGAGACTGGGGGGGGGAGAGACATGCGATAACGCTCTTCAAATCCTTGCAGGGCTGTCCCATTAGAAGACTTGTTATTTGTTGCCTCAGAGAGCAAGGCGAGATCTAAAGGGCTTCTGTTAAAAGGATTTCAGGTGAACATTCAGAGAAATGTCTTCAGGGTAAGAACAGTTTGAAAATGGAACTAATTAATTGGGGGGGTGGGGTGGATGGGCTATTACTTTTTCGAGGTCTCCAAGCAAAGGCTAGATAGTCACTGGTTGGAGAACAGAAAAAAAGGAAATATTTCTCTACCCAGCACATCATTAATCTGTGGAACTCCTTGATCTTAACATCATGATTTCTGGCACATCAAGGAGAAGGGCACATAAGAACCTAAGAAGAGCCCTGCTGGATCAGACCAAAAGCCCATCAAGTCCAGCTTCCTGTATCTTACAGTGGCCCCACCAGATGCTTCAGGGAGCACACAGACAACAAGATACCTGCATCTTGTTGCTACTCCCTTGCATCTGGCATTTGGAGATAGGCCACCTCTAAAACCCAGAGGTGGCATCCAGTCATCATGACTTGTAACCTGCAATGTACTTTTCATCCATCAATCTGTCCAATCCCCTTTGAAAGGCCTCTAGGCCAGGTACCATCACCACATCCTGTGGCAAGGAGTTCCACAGATTCATTATGCGCTGGGTAAAGAAATATTTCGGCGTGTCTGTTCTGACTGTCCCTGCCCGTTCAATTTTAGTGGATAGTCAGCTGTCTACTCTAGGGTCGGTGCAAATTGAGAGGTTAGTGGAGGCAGAGTAGACTGCTTGGTGGAGGTGAAGGGACCAAGATGAGCCAATGGAAGTCCCATATGGGAGGAGGTTGCAGGAGCCAAGGCAAGAGGCAGGCAAGAGGCAGCCAGGGCATACAGTGAGGCACAGGAAAGGCCCTGCATCCTTGCAATATTGTCCAGGCACAATCCCTGGAACTTTGACTGCTGTGGCTTTCACAAAGCCAGTCGCCATGGTTTCTTTAAAGAGACACGCACCCCATTTCTCATCCTCTGCCTTTGGGCTCCCTTCCAGCTCCAGGTATTTTTAATCTCGGGGGCTGAATAATTTAGGGGCCAGCAGTGATAGGCTTTGATGGAATACGTGTTTTGCCTATATTTAGGCCTCCAGCTCTGAGTGATGGAAATCACAGCCATTAAAATGTTCTATTAGTAATGATATATGGAGAGAGAGAGAGAGAGAGAGAGAGAGAGAGAGAGAGAGAGAGAGAGAGAGAGAGAGAGAGAGAGAGAGAGAGACTGACTGACTGACTGACTGACTGACTGACTGACTGACTGACTGATCGGAACCCATAGCACACATCGGACATTAAGGATATCATTAATTTTAATGATAAAGTTCAAAATTACAAGGCTATTAAAATTATACTTGAAGCCTCTCTCACTCGCACGCACACACTCTTTTTTTATGTATCAAAAAAATTGCATTGTAAATTATTGCTGACGAGTGGTGGGAAACACACACACTTAAATCATACATAATTGACCTTAAAATTTCCTCTAATAATGCCATCAGAAAACAATTATTTTGCCTCCATTCTGTTGTTTGTGAGCTGGCAAACGTCTCCATTATAGATCTGTTGCCATAAACATCATTGCAGGATGTCACAATTAAGTTGTGGGAGTTCCGTCCCCCCCCCCCCGCCTCCCTTCTTGGTGGTTGTCCAGGGATCACCCTCCCCCCTGGGCAAAGGAACCCAAAGCCAACGCTATGCACTAGAAGTGCACTGCACTGCTCTGACCCACAGAGTTGCCATGTCTTCTTATTCCTTGAACATTTAATAGGAAAAAAATCAAGACAGACTTTCATTCCATGAAATGATAATTTATTGGCCTACGTAGCGAGACCTGATAGCTTATGCCGCACTGACGGCAGCATGGGCTCCAGATTAATAGTGTAACATAGTGACTAAGGCTGCAATCCTATACACACTTCCTTGGGAGTAAGACTTATTGAACGTAACAGGACTTACTTCTGAGTAGACATACCTAGGATTGGACATTCTTGCAGATGAGGAATTCTTTGGTTTAAATCTTGCCTCTGCCACTAAGCTCACTTGGAGGCCTCAGGCAGGCTGCTCCCTTTCAGCCTCAGTTTTCCCCATCTGCAATATGGGGATAATTAGGCTTACCAGATCTCCAACCGGGACAGAGTGCTAGACCTTTAGGAGAAGGAATGTGGGCAGGTGTAGCTTATTAAACCTTAGAGCACAATCCTAGGCATGTCTACTCAGAAGCAAGCCCCACTGAACACAATGGGGCTTGCTTCTGAGTAGACATGCCTAGGATTGTGCTCTAAGGTTTAACAAGCTACACCTGCCCACATTCCTTCTCCTAAAGGTCTAGCATTCTGTCCCGGTTGGAGATCTGGTAAGCCTAGGGATAATAATACTTGCTCCTCATCCAAATTTGTTGCAAGTACAACATCAAGATAATACACATGATGCACTTTTCTCTTTTAGAAATAGTAAGTGTTATTCGGTGGTCTGTCTTGAAGCCCAGATTCTTTTCTTGAAGGGCACTCTGCTTGGCTTGGCTTGGAAATAAATGTTGCTCCTATGACTCCTCTTCCCCATTAGCTTTAGGCTGCACTCCTATACACACCTGGGAGTAAGTCCCATTGAACTTGCTGGGACTTGTTTCTGAGTAGATATGCACAATTTGCTGGACAATGCTGTTTTGCAAGCATAGCACACTTAGCTTCCAGAACAGGACATGAGAAACTGTGGTTGGGCAAATGAATTCAGCAGACTGACAAAAGCATTCAGCAACAGCAAGGTGGATATCATGACTCCGTCGCTAAGAGGCTGGCTCAGGTCAGGTCCTGTGGAGGTGGGAGGACCAGCACTAAATCCCAGCTCCAAGCACTGAGCCTGGACTTGAAGAGCAGAGCAGAACAAGAACCCCTCTGGGCCAGAGCCCTCCTAAAACACGTTGAAGAACAAGAATACAGGCCTGGTGCAGGACCTCAACGCCAGTGATGAACGAGGTGGGACTTGATAGAGGGGAGAAGTGCAAGACTCCAGACCCAGAGCTGCCCCTTTAAGGCCTCCACATGGAGTCCAGAAGGGGCTCCCTGAGCATGGAGGCATCTAAGGCCTCAGTAAGACACCTGCCCATCCCTGGAGCAAGGTATTCCCTTGGAGCTATCCATGGTGCTGCAACTCCTTGCTCACCTACCTTGGCCAGTCCTGGGTGTCCATGTCCCACCACAATAGCATGATAAAGAGACAGCTGACCCTTGCTGGAGCAAGGTATTCCCTTGGAGCTATCCATGGTCCTGGAACTCCTTGCTCACCTACCTTGGCCAGTCTTGGGTGTCCATGTCCCACCATGATAGCACGATAAAAAGGGAGTGGCAGCAACCAGGCAGTGCTGTTTTGTTATGTGTCTTGCTTTCCAGCTATGAAACACTGAATAGTATGGATCTAACTTATGGACCCCATATAACTTACAGTAGACATCTCTTCCCTGGCATTAGGAGCCATTCTGCACATCCCTCATACCATGGCAAGGTGCCATTCAGAAGATCACACAATTCCTCGTCCTTGATGTAAGTCTTATGGGTCCTTAACAAACTCCTTTCTACCTGCCCCCCCCCTCATCCTTCCTCATCTATATTTTAAGTTTCCTTGTGAATAAAGATAAAATCGCTGGCCCTCAGAGGGATGTTAATTGAAATTAAGCGCAAACAAGCTTGGAGATATTTTTTCCCTTCCTTTCCTTCACATCACTTAATGGCTTTTTGTAGGATCACCTTTCCCCTTTTTATTCAATAAAAGCCAAAAAATTCCTTCCTTCCGTCTTCAGGATGATGGGTTGTCTCCTTTCGATGCCAGTTGCTCTCTTTGGTCTCCTGCCTCCCAGCAGTGCTTTGAAGTTACAAGGGGAGGGGAGGTTGTGCGTTGTGCTAATTTTGGAAATGCTGGGAGACATTGAAAGCCTCATTTCTGTCTGGTTATCTTCCAAACATCTACAAAGTCTCTGGCTCAGGGGAAGCCAACAAAAAGTCAGTGGGGAGGGAGCCCAGGAATGGGAATGTAAATGAAAAACGCACATCAATCACAGCACAAGAACGCACAAGTCTCTAGTCCCTAATGTCAAGGGACTCCAGGATTCCATGGGGAACCTGAAGCTTGCTATCAGACTAGACCTGAATGACAGCAACAATTTTATCCACCCCATTCACAGCTGGCAAAAATGGATGGAGCCTGTTTGGTGATTTCTTGGAGCTTTGTGGCAAAGCCCTTTCTTTGCTTTCAGGAGGTTCCAGATTCAATCCCCTTTTCAAAGCATCTATGCCAGGTGCCATCACAATGTCCTGTGGCAAGGAGTTCCACAGAGTGATTACGCACTGGATAATTGTTAAAAATTACCTGGTGCTGGCTGGCCTGCTCCTTTGATACTCTAGCCCAGTGGTTCCCAAACTGGGAAGCGCGGCTCCCAGAGGAGCCGTGGAAACCATCCAGGGGAGCCATGGAGTGCCACAGAATCCTGTTGGAAAACAGTGCAATGCCTATTAGCAGACTGATCAACACCATGTAATGGGGAGCTTTTTGGCCAATGGTAATACATACAAATGGTACAAACATAATGTAATAGGGGAGCTTTTGGGCATTGGCCAATGGTTGCCAATGGTCAAGGGAGCCGCAGGTCGAAAACATTTGGGAAACACTGCTCTGGCCCATTGCTCTCCTCCTTTCTGCTTTCCATTTCCAATCCAGGGAGTGAGAGGAGGAGGATCAGTGAAGGCAAGCAGGTGGATGGAAATGGGAAACCCCTGCCAGACTGCTGCCTGAGGCGGCTGCTTCAGTTGGCCTCATGGATGGGCCGGCCCTGTGACAGATTGATACATTCTCCCACTGGTTTTTCTGGAAGGGTTTTTCCATGCTAGGATGCAGGCCTCAAACCAATGAGAACGTGTAATGCCACCTCTCTGCTTGGTCTCCTCCTCACGCTGATCATCACAGCAGCTTGTGTTTGATCTACCACCTTGGAAACATAATGTACCTTCACATGATTCGAATCATTCACTAGTCTTCTTTCCTGTCCCCATGCAGATTGCACCAGGGCGGGCACCTCAATGACCTCGTGTTGGTTACTGCAGTGATTAAGCCATACAAGGTCGAGGACATGTGGCTTCAATGGAAAGCTCTCAAGGAGTCATCTGTTTTTTTGCACATTTAATAATAAACGGATATGTATATAAGAATAGAACTTGTCGAGGAGAAACGGCGTGATCTGGAGGAGGAAAGGACTGTGATACGCCGAAGAGGCTGCTGTCTAGATTCTTCTGCGCTTTGCTTTTCAACAGCCTGGTGAATCACACAAATATTTTTAGGCTGCAAGCGAGTTGAAATTCAATAAAATAGCTGCGTGCCCCTGACCAGTCCAACAGAAGGCTCATTCAGACACAATCATTCAGGCCAGGCCTCTCGGTGCCTGAAAGCAGGGGGACAGAATTGCTGCCACCAGAGCCCAAGAATGAGTGGGTCCTGCCACTCATTTTTCCTGACCTGTGCAGGCAGCAGCAGAGCAAGTGAGGGGGCATGTACAATGTATCACTGCCCAGGTATCCCCTCCCACTAATCACACGAGACACTGCGATTGGAAGAAATCAAGGCCATGGTTTATTTAGCGTTATATTGCCAGGCTGCAATTGGTGAATGTGGCGGGTCCTGCTTCAACCCCACCCCACCCCCAGCATGGGCACCCAACCGGGAAGTGACAGATGACTGGTGGAAGCCCTCCATTGGGCGAACCACCCAGGCTCAGAACACAGGGCCACCTTACAGCTCTTCAAGCTTAGACACCGCCAAGCCCTGTAAAGGGGAACAAGGAAGTTGAGTTGCTCCACCCACCTCAAGCCAGGTAACCTCTAAGGTAGGCAGCCCAAGTCAAGCCTCCTGAGGGATCACCAGATTGCATCTCCGAGCCGGAGAACGTGGACGGAGAAGCAGGCACAGTGGAGGCAAGTGGTGAACAGAGACGGGAGCCCCCCACCGATCAGCTGCCTGAGGCAACTGTTTCAGTTGGCCTCATGGATGGGCCAGCCTTGCTTCTATGTTGTTTTTTCCCCCCTGTATGTGTTTTCAAGAGGCAAAGCTCATTTCCCACCCATTGAACTACATTGTTTGCTGGAATGATTAGATTTCTCTTTAGATAGCTAACCTAGGAAGGTCAAGAAGCGATTTCTCTCTCACGCACTGAATCTCTGCCTGGCGCTAGCACAATAGAAAGCAGAAAGCTGCAGGCTTCCCTCCTCTCACCTTTCCCCTCCAGAGCACCACGGGACAGATGCATCAAGTTTTTTTTTTCCCTCTCCACATGTCCTTGCTGTTTCAGGGCCTCAAGAACAAACCACGACAAGGAGAAAACTAAGTCAACCTTGAGTCAAGATTGAGAGCGAACCCAAGGACATTCTTTCTCTCGTACAATTTATGGAACTTTGGTACCTGTTTCAATTTAGCTGGTTGGAATTGCTGTCCAGCAGTCAGGAAAAACTATAATGATGACAATTGAAAGATATCTATTTTTTTTTGAGGGGGAAGGCTTATTTCTTCACCAATTAACAACAAAAAGTGAATTGTCAACTACATTTTGTTGAAAAGCTGTGTCTAAATATTCTTAATAATAATAGCAATAATAATAATGTACTTCTGCATCATCATAATCATCAGTAATCAAATATAAAGAACTTCAGATTGAAGTAGAGCGACTTTGGCAAAGCAAGGCGAAGATGTTTTCAAACCTTTTGTTGGAAAACAGGTACCGTATATAAATGATAAAGATGATGAGGGTCATCATCATCTTACCTGGGTTCTTTGGAGGCAGGATGGGAGAATACAATTGTGATACTAAAATAAGAAATACATTGAGAATTAATGATGTCGTTGCAAAACCTGTTAAAAACCAGATTAAGCAAGAGAGATGCTTCACGCTCCTACAGTCTCTTCCGTTCAATTTGCTAGCTTGGCTCCGAAAATCCCGCACCCTTATTAAAGTAAAATTCCTATTAAGCGTGGAATAAATCAAAGAGCATCTCAGAAACGCAGGTGACAGAGAAACGGGGACCTGTAGCCAAGGGCCCCAAAATGAACGATAAGTAAGCTGAGCTCTCTAATGAGAAGTTTTCTCCTGTTCTATTCTTCTCTTGTTCTTTTGGTGCTCTCATTTCTCTCCTCCTGAATTCTGGTTTAATTAGGATAGACTCTAACATAAATTTTAGATTGAAACATGGACAGTTCCATGTGCTTTCAGTCAATGTACATACCCTTCCCCTTTACATAGCCAAAGCACATAAGCACATTGATACAACATGACAAAAAAATTGTACTTTGGACATGCTCAGACATATGGTTCCATAAAAAAATTGTACTTTGGACATGCTCAGACATACGGTTCCACCAAGATTCTTTCTGCAATGTATTTTTTGCTGTGGTTGGCTGATTAGGTGGGTCCTTTGCTGGTTGTGGGCTCTCCAGGACTCGTTTCACCTGGTCGACACCTAAGGTTGTCCTCAAGGCATTCTAGAGAAAGAAGTTTGTTTCCACCCAGTTTCCTTGAATGGATAACACTGAAGTACCTGTCGCTTCTTAATGAAGCTTTGAAAATGGAGACCTCTCTCTCCCCTCTCGCTCTCGTTCCTTCGCCAAGGTAAAGAGCCATTATCTCCGTCTTCGGAGCCCGATGGCTGGTTTCCCAAAACACAATTAAAGTGTTGCAAAGCAGAGCACCTAGGGTCTGAGAGCAGCCAATAACTTGTCTCTCCGACTTTAACAGATGGGATTTTTTTTTTCTGGGGCAGGATATTGGAGACGGCACGGCGGAGGAGAATTCTGGAGATCTCCAGTTCATCTGGAAGATGCTACCTGCTGAACTGAGAACGCGGCTGGCTTATGATACGGCACATCATGTGCGGAGGTGGGGGAGAGCAATTGCTGGAGATCAGCCACACGCTTGGGGGAAAAAAAAACCAGACTCCTTAGCTTAATAAACAACACTCCTGGCTGAAGGGAAGGAATCCACAGCCCGACAAAGTGGATGTTTAAATCCCATGGGTTTTAAAGCCAATCACTAGAAGAAGTATGATTCTACTATGGATGTAATGGATGTGCCACCCAAATACTTGGGTAGTTAATCCAGCGAAAAATGATAGAGACGAATCAATAGGGGATAGTACCTTGTACACGTAGGATGCTGCCGTACCGAGTCAGGTATTTGGCCTAACTAAGGCAGTAAAGTATTGTCAGCACTGACTGGAAGCAGCTTTCTACATTTCCAGGCAGCAGTCTTTCTCAGTCCTACCAGGAGGTTTTAGGCATTGAACCTGGGACCATCTGTATGTGCTCTGTAACTGAACCGTAGCCCTGTACCTTTAAGAACATAAGAAGAGCCCTGCTGAGTCAGGCCAAGGGCCCATCTACTCCAGCTTCCTGCATCTCACAGTGGCCCACCAGACACCTCTGGGAGCACTCAAGAGAACAAGATCCCTGTCTCCTGTTGCCAACCCCTTGTATCTGGCATTCAGAGATAGGCGACCTCTAAAACCCGGAGGTTGCATCCAGTCACCATGACTTGTAACCTGTGATGGACTTTTCCTCCATCAATCTGCCCAATCCCCTTTTCAAGGCATCCAGGCCAGGTGCCATCACAACCTCCTGTGGCAAGGAGTTCCACAGATTGTTTACACATTAGGTAAAGAAATATTTCCTTTTGTCTGTTCTAACTCTCCCGCCAGTCAATTTGAGTGGCTGTCCCCTGGTTCTGGTGTTGTGCAAGAGGGAAAAGAGCCTCCCTCTATCCACCCCATACATAATTTTATATGTCTTGATCATGTCCCCCCTCAGGTGACTACTTTCTCTAGACTGAAGAGCCCCAAACTCTGTAATCTTTCCTCATGAGGGAGGTGCCCCAGCACAAAATCATTTTGGTCAATCTCTTCTGCACCTTTTCCAATTCCAGTATGTCCTTTTTGAAATGTGGCAACCAGAACCGGCCACAATACTCCAGATATAGCCTTACCATTAATTTGTACATAATGGCATAATAACAGTGGCACAATAATAGTGGCAGTTTTATTCTCAATCCCTTTTTAATGATACCGAGTCTTCAACCAGCTGAGAAAACTGGAATGCATTCCATGTAACAGGTCCATTATTGCCCTTCTGATTCCCCCTGCTTTGCATTCTACTCCTCCTGAATTCTGGTTTAACTAGGAGAATGTTTCAAATTAATTCTAGAATTGAAGCCTCATTAGTAGTTTTCCTCCATTCATTTTTTCATTTCCACCCCTCTGCAGCACTGATGTGCTTGCCGACATTGATAAAACACTGCAGAAAAGCCATCTTGATGTGCTTGCCTGTCTAATTGCAAGGGTTCTTTGTGTGTAGTGTTTTCCTGGTCTGCATGCATGCGCACACATCACTGCACATGCTCACATCAGGATTGCTTTCTTGTACTGTTTTATCAGTGTGCACATGGGTGATGTGGATGGCCCAACGGACGCAAAATGCAACAGTGGCCGCTTCCTAATTCTATATGCACAATCGCATCAAGCTTGCATTGTTGCAGTGTGTGTGTTTCAAATAAACGCTCATTGGGAAAATATGCAGGGGGGGGAGAGAGAGAGACCCCCAATAAAAATTTCAGCAAACAACTTCATAGCCATGTGCACAATGGAACAATGAAGGATATGCGTCCAGAAACACAACCAGATCATTTGGAACTCTAAGGTCAGGGGGAATATTTGAGATGAGAATTTGAGAGTCGTCCCTGTTTGGGACATCCACTGAATAGCTCAGTAGGAGAATATCTGCTTCGCGGACGAGGATAATGGAACAGAAGAGGAAGTGTGGAGGAGAGCAGAAAGTGGCATAAGAACATCAGAAGAGCCCTGCTGGATCAGGTCAAAGGCCCGTCTAGTCCAGCTTCCTGTATCACACAGTGGCCCCACCAGATGCCTCCGAGAGCACACAGCCAACAAGATAACCTGTTTCCTGTCACCACTCCCTTGTACCTGGCACAGAGAGAACCTACTCCTACAACCAGGAGGTTGCTTTTCCCCATCATGGTTTGTAAGCTGTGATGGACATTTCCTCCATAAATCTGTCCAATCCCCTTTTAATAAAGGCATCCAGGCCAGGTGCCATCACCACATCCTGTGGCAAGGAGTTCCACAGATGAATTACACGCTGGGTAAAGAAATATTTTCTTTTGTCTGTTTTAATACTCCCTCCACTCAATGTCCCCCGAGTTCTAGTGTTGTGTGAGAGGGAAAAGAACTTCCATTCCACGCATAATTTTATATCTCTCAATCATGTCCCCCCTCAGCCGCCTTTTTTCTAGACTGAAGAGCCCCAAACACTGTAGCCCTTCCTCATTAGGGAGATTCCCCAGCCCACTAATCATTTTGGTTGCTTTCTTCTGCACCTTTCCCAGTTCCACTATATCCTTTTTGAGATGCGGCGACCAGAATTGGACGCAATACTCCAGATGCGGCCTTACCAGATGCGACGAGGTAGAACATACCTTGGGCAGGCCAGGGAGGGGTCATAGCTCAACAGGAGAACATCAGCTTTTCAGGGCTCCATGTCCTATGTCAAACCCCCCCCCCTCCAGAGGCCACCGGCATGGATGGGCTGCTCCTGCCACCGGACTTAGAGGGACTGACTTCTGAGCCAGCGTGAATCTGTCTGGGCTGAAAAGGGCAGCGAGCCGACCGGATTGAGTTCTGAGCAACATTTCCTGCTGCGAAAGAGCAAGGAGACTTCATTAACCTGCAGTAATTAAGTAAGTGCTCACTTTCCCTCCGCTGTGAGCAAAAAATGGTGGCGCTTGCTAAAATTAGACAGCCCAGGGGTGGCCACGCTTTGACTTTCAACACCGCTGCAGAAGGACAGAGAGATACTCGGTGTCTGCTGCCCCCAGGGGAGCGCCGCGGCCGCGAACAATGCCAGCTTGCGCCGCCGGCATCCACTCCCCAACTTAGATGAGAAAGCCAAGGGCATGCCACATCTTGTCCCTGAAGAGCCGGCGTTTAATCAGTTTATCAGCTTGGGCAGCGCATGCGAGACGCGCCAAAGACGCGCCAACGCCTCACTGATTAATAAGGAAGGCAATGAAGACCGACAGGTTGCTTTGACCGGCGTAATAGAGTCAGCAATTTCTCTTCACTTAGCACGCGGACGTCACAGTGTCCCTGTGCGAGGCTGGACAGAGCAGGCTCTTGGCAGGAGAATTATATCTCTGACCGTGGACGGCTGCTCGACCAAACCCGTGAGCTCATGTTTATTTAAGCGGAGTTGACTGCAGAGTACAGGTGAATGCAAACGGGAGAGCCATACAGCTGCATGACGTGGCTGAGTCTTGAGGTCACAGAAAGGACTGCACCACTACAGGGGTCACCGTTGGGAAACACTCCCCACAAGCAAAAAAACCCCTAGCTAATAGCAACATGTCACATTTGTATAGTGCTTTCTAAAAACAAAAAAGGGCTTTGCATGTATTATCTCGTCACCCTATCAGGGAAGAAAATATTCTCCCCATTCTGCAGATGGGGAAGACTGAGGCCGAGAGGGAGTGGCTTGCCTAAGGTCACCTGGTGAGAATTCATGGCAGAGGGGAGATTTGAATCTAAGTCCTGGTTTGCTAACCCACCCCTCTGCTCTCCTCTCCTCTCCTCCACACTTCTTCTCCTCTTCCTTTTCAAATTCAGCAAGCATATGGACAAGGAAGTGGGAGTGGTGGCAGAAACGGAGGAGGCAGATCTGGATGGTTGCAGTGGCACCTGGGGTCTCCTGCCAAGTCACCATTTCATCGGAAGGCTGGCCCTACATTTCCTCATCCCAAAGCTGTGCCTTCTTGTTTCAAGCCCAGAGATGTTCCCTGGAGAGGCAGAGCTTGCCTCATTCTGACAAGCCCGGAACAATTCCTCTCCTCTTTTCCCCAGTCATTTCTGTGGCAGCCCCAGTTAGCCTTTTCAGCCACCCTTAGGCTGTGGGCCATCATGTCCTCACCTTATGCTCTGTGTGTGCGCACATGTTTCCACAGACGTCCGCACCGATGGACTGTCTGCAAAATTCTAACGGCACGCCAAAAACCCAGCACAGAAGAGCCCAATTCTGTCCCCTGAGAATGCAGCAGAGCAGCATCCACCACACTCTGTGGAGCAGATAATTGGATTAAAGCCCTTTCCAAAGGACCGCCAAGACCTCTCCCTGTCTGTGCGCAGCCTCGCCCTATGTCTCTGCTCACAACTCAGTGATTGCCAACTGGGGATTAAAATTTACACAGCGGCAGCTTCCCTCCACTTCCCCCCCCCCAAAGCTGTGAGCTTAATTCTGTGATCATTGGGGGAGAGGGCTGAATATTAGGGGTGGGCAGATATCCATTCATGCTTCTAGGAAGCCCATACACAGCTCATGAAAGTAACAGTCTCCCCCACCCCACTTTAACTTCCCAGCAACTGTTCTTTAAAGGTAGAGTGCTTCTAAACTTGGAGGTTCCATACAGCCATCACATGTTTAATAACCATTGACAAAGTTCTCCTCCCCGCCCAGGATTTTCTTTCTTTCTTTCTTTCTTTCTTTCTTTCTTTCTTTCTTTCTTTCTTTCTTTCTTTCTTTCTTTCAAGCATATACTGTTCCTTATTTTTCTTCAAGAAGATCCAGGGTGGTTTATGACAACCACCACCACAACAGGGAAAATATCAACAGTGAACACAAATAACTGCAATGCTAAAATCTCCCTAACACAAATACAACAATCTTTGATTACCTTTCTATCTGTCATTGATGATCTAGCTCAGCGTTTCTCAAAGTGTGCTCCAAGGAGCCCTGGGGCTCCCCGAGACCCCTTCAGGGGCTCAACGAGCACACCATAAGTGGCCACCTTCTGCCCCTGCCCAGTTTGTGCCAGTGTTCGGCTCCCTGTGACTCATTTTATGAATTTAAAGGACTTTGGAGACCAAACCGTTTGAGAACCGCTGATCCAGCTCACTAGACAAATGAATAAAAAGGTAAAGGTGACCCCTGACAATTAAGTCCAGTCGTGTCCGACTCTAAGATGTGGTTCTCATCCCCATTTCAAAGCCGAAGAGCCAGCGTTGTCCGAAGACGCCTCCGTGGTCATGTGGCCGGCATGACTCTCCTTGCTGCAGTGCGTAGCATGCAACTAGAACACGGAGTGCTCTTTACCTTCCCGCAAGCTTCCAGCAAGACAAATGAATACATTTTCTAAATAAGATTGTGACTGTAAGATTAAAAATTCCATGCATTTTCACTTTTTATGTATGCTGTGATGGTATTTATCTTAATTTTTTTTTAAAAAAATTAGTTGGTTGCAATTTTTTACACGGGTTAAAAAAACTGTATTAAACTGTGGCCCTCAAAGGTCAGTACTGCTCTCCTCTGAGGTCTGCGCCCTAGGCGGCTGGCCCAGTCGGCCTCATAATAGCACCGGCCCTGCATGAGGGGATGCTCTCTCTCTCTCTCTCTCTCTGGATTTAAAAAGAGGGGAATAGAGCAGAAGAGATCCCCAGTGATAATCCCCTTGCTTGTTAAGGTGTGCAGAGTGTCATTTTTTTTCCACTGGAGCTACTGGGACTTGTACTGCCAGCCTCAGTTCTGGCAGGAAAATGTTTCCTTGGGGGGCCACCACTATCTCCTCCAGCCACCTTGGCTGCCTCCTCTTCTCCTACCCTGAGATAAATGGTTGGGACCTTAGGGCAGGGAGAAGGTGCCTCCAATATCACCACTAGCTTTCTTCTGCCTTGGTGGACAGGGCAAGGGGGCAAGGAGGCAGTTAGAAGATAGCACCCATCGCAGGCCTCCAGGGCTCCAGGAAGTGACCCCTAAGGCTGCTTTCCACGTCCCCAAAGGGAAGCAACTTGTTTTGGAGGAAGAGGGGAACTGGGAGGTGGCAGGTATTGCATATCCAGTTGCGCACAAAAAACAGCTGTTGCAAGTAGACCTGCGTTTGTCTCTGTTCTGCTTGCACATGTTCCAGTAGGGTACTTGCTTCTTTTCTCCTCCAAACACCCCTGACCGACACATTCACAACCTCTCTGACCCTAAGAATATCCGGTTATCCACAGACCGCTTATCTGACTCTCCTCACAGATGTGACTCGGAGACTTGGATGAGGGCAAGTGAGGTTAATTATGAGTGAGGGCAAGCGAGGGAGGGAGGGCAAGTGAGGGCTTTAGGAATAGGTCAACATTTTTGCAAGGAGTGTGGATGAGGGCAAGTGAGGTTAATTATGAGTGAGAGCAAGTGAGAGAGGGAGTGAGGGCAAGCGAGGGAGGGAGGGTGGGCAAGTGAGTGCAGAAGAAATCAGCAAAAGGGCAGTTATCACTCAGCAGTTGAAATCATTGCATCGCTTCAAGTGAAATCTACTCATTTTCTGGGGCTGTTTACCTACACTGCTTCACTGGTGAGTCTTTTAAGAGCCATAGATTGATCAATTTCACACAGAGAATGTCTCTTACCCCATCCTTAGCCCTTGGGGGAGAACAGACCATCAATCAAAATAAGACAGGCCAGCCAAAGTATGAGGAACATCTCTAGAAGACTTCTTTCTCGTGCTCTCATTTTTTTTGCGGAAGGAACACTAGAATATGCTCCTGCTAACTCCCCCGTTCATTATATTTACTGCAGCTCGAACAGCATCTTAAACCATCAGGCACGCAGCAAATTCAGAGATGCTGACAACAGATGAACAGCAAGAGACGTTCCTCAAATTGCACTAAAGGAAGTGAGCTGGGTTAAAAGCCTCCAAAGTAAATCTCCCGTCATAAATTTCCCTAACTGCTAGCACAGGGAGAAATCGCATTGCCACAGCAACAATGTCATCTCGACAATGACAAGATCAGAATTCACGTCTTCTTGAAAGTTGGTTCTGTTCTTCACGGCCGTTGCAAAGGTGGGGCTGGAACCTAAGGAGGACGTCTGCTGCACTTCTCTTGCGGGGAGGGGGGCATTTCTGCACCCCGGGATGCAGCATTGATCTGAGGCAGAGGGGTAAAAAATGGGGGGGGGGAGCTGTGCTTGCTTGGGGAAGAGGATGATGGATTTGGTAATATGAAGAGATCTAAGAGGGTTCACTTAGGATTACCCTCCACACAACATCTCCTAATGCCTGAGGCAGCATGCCAAATGCTGTCTCCCTTACCGGCTTCTGTTCCTCTTACTCTCCAATGCTCGAACTCAGCACTCTCCTCCCCATCACATGTCCTCTTCCTCTCTGTCCCCCTCTTCCCTTTCCAATAATCCAGGGAGTGGAGGGAGGAGAAGGGGAAGCAAGTAGGCAGGCAGGGATGAGCACCCTTCCACCAATCTGCTCCCTTAGGTGACCACTTCAGTTGGCCTCAGGAATGGGCCGGCCCTATAAGATCTCCTTGTTACACCATTAACAACTGCCCAATATTGTTTAATGTATGGGTGTAGCACAGTGAGTAAGAAACTGAGCTGCTCATTGGGATTTCCTGAGTTTGACTCCCGCCTCCACCATGAGCTCACTAGGGGGCCTTAGGCAAGCCACTCCCTCTTGGCCTCAGTTTTCCCAGCTGCAATATGGGGATAATAATACCTACCTTACAAGGTTGTTAAAAGGACAACCGCAAGGTAGCACACACAAAGCTCTCTGCAGAATGGAGCTAGAAAACTGCGGAGTGCTTTTTAGTATATCCCATACATTCCCATTAAAAGTGTAGAAAATCTGCCTCAGCACAGTTTGTATTTTCAAATCCCTCTCGGGGTTCTTTGGATAAATCTTCAAACCATGCGACGACGGCATCAAAAATAGAGCATGTGCTCCTGATTCTCTCTGCTCCTTGTCTGGATAGTTTATCGGGGCCCATATTTGCTACGACAAACCCATTTGTTGGTGGTGGCTCGAAAAAGCCAGGATCCCTGATGGCCTGTTCCAGTTTCTGCCTCCCTGTCACTCCTTCTGCCTTTTTTATGCGTGCCTCTCTCAGAAGAGGAGGCGTTGCTGCCTGTTTGAGGATCGCTCGGTATGCAGACGAGCTGCCACCGTTCCCTGTTACTGCAGGATAAACAGGCTGCGCTGGAAAAGATGACACTGAGTGATGGCCGGCAGACGCCGTGCGTCGCCTGTGAAATGGAAGGACCGCTTCTGTCGCACAAGCTGGGAACTCAGGGGGATGGTGCCTCCCTGGCAAAGATGTTGCTGCCTCCAAGCTGCTGGGAGAAAACAGCTTTTGCAGCATTGGAGGCTGGAGAAGAACAGAGCTAAACTTTCAGCCTAGTATTCCATTCTGACAAGGTCTTCTGGAATGCTTCTACTATCTTCTGTTTGCTACTCCTCCCAGCTTGGTGTCATTCCCAAATTGGATGAGGCCTCCTTGTATCCATTCAAGTCATTGATGAAGATGTTCAAGATAACCGGACCTAAGACGCTCCACTTGAAACCGTCCTCTGAGCCTCCTGACGCCGCATCCCAAGCTCCGCGGTAACATCCATGCCTGAGCTCCGCTACCCGGAAGTGACTGAACAGGTAAGGTGGGGCATAACAGGGAGGCTGCAGGAGGGGGGATCCTGGGGCGATGGTACGCACAGGATCCTATTCCCCCTTTCAGCACCCTCCCCGCCCCTTCTCTCCTTGGACTTGTACCAGCCATTTCACTGGAGCAGGTCCAAGGAGACCTGTTGAGGGTCAGGAGGCTTACAGAAGTAGCATATTAGGGTGCACGACACTGGTGGCCCTTGAGAAATGTAGTTTTCCCAAGCACTATGGACCCTGAGGTCAGGCAAGAATCCTTCTCTCGCTTTGATGTTCGTATAGGCCAGAGAAGAATTTGTGGCTCCCAATGCTTCCTTCTCTGAGATGAGCATTACGAGGCTATGGATCTCGTATCTGAATCTGGACACAGTCAGCTTCAACATCATCTCCACCTGGTAACAGGAGTAACATCATCTCCACCTGGTAACAGGAGCGCCAAACTCTACATCTTCCGGCACAACCCTGAAATCAAAGCCAATCGTCAGCCTCACAACCTTGGCTAAGAGATGAAATTTGAGATTCCTGTTCTAAAGGGATGTTGTCAGCTTATATTTCTGCCACCCAAACCCTGAAGGGTCGAGTTAGCACATGGAAAGCTTGCGAGGAAATTGACCAGAAAGGAGCCGTCAACTCCAGTTTGGGTGACAGCCTTGATTCTGGATCCTCGGCTCTCAGGGAGGCAAGTCTAGACTAGAAAAGCTGGAAGCGGACACTGACACATTTTTGGATGTTGTCGGTAGGTCACACATGTCAAAAGCTCTCGTTCCCAAGCCGTGCACCAAAAAGCGCATTAGTGGGTCACGAGATGCAAACTCAATCCCGCAAAGCCCTCGCTCAATCCTTTAATTAGGGAGCGATTATCAAAGGATTAAAAATAATGATTGTTGATTATTAAGACACGATTCCTAATGACATGGGAAGGGCTGTAAGCAATATATATTGCATGCAGACGCTCCCCGGTTTTGGAATCCGGGGCAGCGTCTCAATGTAGAGCTGGGAAATCTCCTTCTCCGCCTGAAACCCTGGAAGACGCTGAACGCTACCGGTCAGTGTTGAAAATACTGAGCTAGAAGAACCACTGGCCTGACTCAGTACACAGCAGCTTCCTGGGTTGCCATCATCTCCCTTCTGATGTATTAAATAAATGTGCATTTTCACCAAAAGAAGCTTTTCGGAGATCATGAGAGCTGGTTTGCACATGAAAGATTAACATTGGCCTTTCTGTTCTGGCCATTAGAAGTGTAGTCAGTTCTGTCGGTGATCTTATAGCCGGGTCACACATGCTTGCTGCTCTTTCTATGCTCAATCGATGTGCACTGCTTTTTTTTTTAATTGTTTGTTTTCTGCCTGGGCTTGCCCTCCACTTGGCGTCTTCAGAAAAGCTTCCTGATTGATTGATTGGTACGTGCCACTGGCTGAAGTCTCCACACTAAAGGCAAGGAGACGCTAATGAGGTTTGAGGAGCCTCACTCTGTTAGTGAAGCTAGGCGGAAAAGGGCTATAGCCAGGGTCGGCCCATCCATGAAGCCAGCTGAGGCAGTTGCCTCAGGCAGAAGATTGGTGGGAGGCACCTATCTCTGTCTGTCTACTTGTCATAAGGACATACAAGAAATATGTCATGGCACAGTGAAGACCTTGATCCTTCCCCTCATCCTCTTGAGTGGCCAACATTTTGCGCCCTCTTCTCCGCTGCAATGTGACAAGTTGCTTGTCTTCTGCAAAGTCAGATGCTCGGTTCATCCAGCCCAGTATCTTCTGAGCCGACTAGCAGCAGTTCTCCAGGATTTCAGACCTGGGAGGAGACAGCAGGGATCAAACCTGGAGCCTGGACTGAGTCACGACCCGATCCCCAGCTCCAGGCTGATCTTGGGGAGCACCTACTGGATCCTGTGAATGGAAAGACTATCGATACTTTGACAGCCTGGGCATGATGGGGCTTTATAAAATGAGGCACGGGGTGAGAAATTGAAGATAATTTTTTGGGCCTCTTTCTGTCATCGTAACACTATAAACGTGGGGGGGGGATCCCCAATGGCTTTTTCTGGCAAGACAGATTTGCAACAGACAAGGCAAAGTACAACTTCACAACCGACACCTGATTAGCTTGTGGAATTCCTTGCCACAAGGTGTCTCTGTATGTTCTCCAGAACACAAGATATACATTGCTGTTCTTTCTTTGAAAGCTGCTTTCTGTTGGGTGGTTGTGCCACTGGTTCACCTATCCGTGCGGAGGGTTGTATGTAACACTTGGAAAGAAAGAAAGGAATGGCAGAGGGGTCTTTGATGCACTTGTTCCACTTTGGAAAGGAGATCTGGCAGTTTGGAGCTTCAAAATAAGGGGAGGCATTTGGAGGAAGAGGATTTTGGGAGCCTTGCCCAGCATTAACATTCTGCTCCCCTCCGTGCAAACCGGTATAACATTTGTAGCCTATTAAGTGGGAAATACAATTTCATAGCTACAGATCAGAGATTAGACCGATCAATTTCCCTCTGCAAAGTGAGCTGAGATTAATTTTTTTTAAATCCAAATTATGATGTAGCCCCACGTGTGGTCTGTTGGCTTATTGAATTGTCCTGCCAGTAACTTATCTCTGATTCCCTCGTAGCTTTCTGTTTTGTCCCTTTGTTAGAGCAAGAGGCGTAGCAGCTAAATCTCCTTTGCATTAGGGAATATCCAAGGAGTTTGTGTCCACATGACTGGATGAACAAATGAGAAGCGTCACTGTATACAAAGAGGCTAACTTTGTTTTTAATAAATGTGTAGGGGGCGGAAGCCCTTAGCAAGAGATGCTTGCCAGGCAAAAGGCTAAATCATGTCCAGTAAACTTATTTTTTTTTATTTCAGTTAATGTATTTTTTTTTACCGGCATTGCACTTTATAACTATGTTCATGGGAAGCTGCTTCCTACTGATTCAGACCCTCGATCCATCTGGTTTAGTATTGCCTAGGCACTGACTGGCAGCAGCTCCTTAGTGTTTTCATACAGGCAAAGGTCCTTCCTTCCCCCAGCGCTTCTTGGAGAAGCCACCTGGGACCTTCTGTATGTGAAGCAGGGGCCACTGAGCTACAGTCAGGGCTGGCTCAAGACCTCCTGATGCCTGAGGCAGCATGTCAAATCCTGCCCATCCTTATCAGATGATGTGCCAGCCTCTGCTCCTCCCACTCTCAGCACTCCCCTCCCCTCCACATTCCTTTTCCTCTCCATTCCCCCCCCCTTTTTTTCCAATCCAGGGATTGGATTGGCAGGGGAGGAGCAGTGGAGACAAGTAGGCAGACAGAGATGGGTGCCCCCCCAATCTACTGCCTAAGGCAGGGGTGGGGAACCTTTTTTCTGCCAAGGGCCATTTGAATTTATATAACATAGTTTGAGGGCCGGCCGTGAGGCGGGGCGCAATTATTTATTTATTTATTTATTTTTGCTGCAAGAAGCAGCACCCACAGTAGATACTTTGGCTGCTCCCTGGTCTCTCTTCATCCCAAACTGTGAAGCCATGAGCTGCAATGGAACAAATAACACGTGTCTTCTGGATTCCGTGTTTTGGAGGGCGTTTTTGAGTGGAGATGCATAACAATCTCCAGCCTGTAATAGTAACAGCTGACTACACTACAGGGCTGTCATATCCCCCCCCCCCTCACCCTCCTCCTGCTCTGTGCATGCTCGCTTGCAAAATGTGCAAATCTGTTTAATTCCAACCACTGTAAGCAAGAGTCAATTAGAATTGCACTTGGGAAGGCAGTTAGACTAAGAGCCCTCTAAGCCCCAGTATTTTCAATGGGGCTTGTTCCCAGGAAAGTTGGTACAGAATAAGATATCCTATATATCCATTATATGATTTTTATATATAGATGCTTCAGTCTCTAACACTCCCCCCCTGCATTTACAAAGGAAATCCTCCCAAGAAATGCCCCCCCCCCCAGTGTGCTCTTGTTGCGGGACAGTGTGCTCCTGTCCCGCAACACCTCTCACAGCCCAAGCTGGGCGCAGCAAACAAAACACAGCAGGCAGCCCTCAATCAAGCTGCCTGATCTGATCGCAGCTCAGCAAAACAGTGGGGCAGAGGAGCCAGGAAAACAAAAACAGGGAGGCATCATCAGCTTCAACACGCAGCTCCCCCCTCAGCATTGAAGACAAACTTTGGCAAACTTTAGCTGGGTTTCGAAATGTGAGATTCCAGGCAACAAACACAGCAATCCAGGAAGCTGGAGCACGTTGATCTCAGTTTCCCTGACCCTTCCCGCTTCCCCAAACCACGCCTGCTCCTTAAAGAGGCAAAGCGTGCAGATACAATATGCTGAGGGGGGGAGGGCAGGAGATTAGCTGACTTTCGGCTTCTGCTGAGCCCTTGGAAACTTCTCAGCACAGCGCTCTGCTCGGAGGAAGCCAAATCAGCAGGGAAGCCAAAGGAGCCGGAGGAGGAGAAAGGGGATTGCAGCCACGGGACTGCAACACTCGCGACCGCAGCAAGTCAGCCAGCCGCCTCCGTATTTAAATATAATGTAGCTGGCTCTCGGCGGGCCGCACCAAATGGTCTCGTAGCTAGCTCTAGGAGGGCCACACCAAATAGCCTCGGGGGCCGGACGTTCCCCACCCATGGCCTAAGGCAACTGCCTCAGCTGGCCTCATAGATGGGCCGGCCCTGGCTACAGCCCTTCTCAGCCTAGCTTCACTTTATTTTTATTTTTTGAGATGCTGCCACCAGTATAAACATGGCCCTTGCCAGGCAGGTCTGGCCCATTTTAAGTCTACCCATATAGTGAAAATATGCACCCCAGGAGAAACATTAGTTTGAGGAAAGCATCTGATGGCGACTTTTATTTTCCTACCTAAATCTTTATTAGCCAGCAGTAATTGGTTTAATCTCAGTATTCTGTTCTGTTTCCTCCATAAATTCAATTTCATATTTAATGGGACACAATCAGGTATACTCTGTATGCCAATTTCACTCCCACCCCCCCTTTATTACCGCCAGAAAGACAAAAACAAACCTGGCTTACAATGTGTGCAATGAGCTACTGAGATGAAAGTATAATCCCTGGGGGGGGGGGGGGGGAGAGGCAGCACCAGTGGTATTTTGGCTGCAATCTGTCCAAAACCTCTACTCAGAAAAAAATATATATCGCAATTCTATTAGAGGAACTCCAGTGTTGAAGGAACCCAAGACCTCCTGGTTCCTGGGGCAACACATTAAATGCGCCTCTACCATTCACAGAATGCTAGAGTTGGGAACTTGAAGGTCATCTAGTCTAACCCCCTGCTCAGTGCAGTCAACTACAGCATCCCTGACAGGTGGCCATCCAGGCTCTGCTTGAAAACCTCCCATGAGGGACATTTTTTTGTTTAGAAAAAGGATGAGGATGCTGTGTGCTGACCGGCTCTGCCACTGAGCTCTCTTTTGAGCTAACAAGTGTGAAACAATCACATCTCGCCCAAATCCTTCCTCCCACCAGCTCGCTTGGGTTCTTCAGGAGTTAATTAATTTCAAATCCACTTATTTTTCTACCTCCTCCCAGCGCTCCAGAGCCTGCTGTGGCTTTTCTGTGCTTTAACTTATGCTCCTTTCCATCTCTGCCACCCACACCATCAGGGGAAAAAAATTGTACAGCCTGTACCTGGCCAATAAAATAAAATAAATAAATTTGCTCTACCCCAGCATGAAGGGGAAATGGAGGCATAGAAGCTCATGGGAGGGTGGATACAGTTGGAGGTCGCAAAGGCAGTTACAGTGGGGTTTTCAGCTGTGTACTAAACAGGTTTGGCAGCCAGGCTTCTGCGGATTGCAGATCGACAGAAGTTGGGTCCCACGAACATTCATGGGGGGGGGGCGCTCAGCCTCTTTTCTCCCCTGAAGTAATGATTGACAGCGAGGGATGTGGTCAGCCAGGGGCAGTGTGAGACCCTCCCAGAATGCCACCTGATGCTACAACCCCCCCCCCCGCCCCTTACCATGTCCCTTGTGCACCATACTATGAAACCCAGAGATGTTTCTTCTTCTGGGCCTTCCAGTTTCATTTACAGGGACAGGACAAATAATGGACTGAGGAATCCATGCTTTCCTTGCTAACTGGGCAAAAAGAGGCCCCTTTCAAAGAAGTCTCCTCTTAGGTATGTTCTTACATTCTCATGACGTGTCCAGATTTTAGAGTTCAACATTCTGCCGGGAAACTCCATCATATAATATAATTTTATTATTATTATTAGATGGTTAAAACATCTCCTCTTATATTTTGCAGGAGGAGAGCAGCAACTGTCCCTCTTCACTCCGGCATGGGCTCTTTTTCAGAGGCTGTTGCTGGTGTCTCTTCTGTAGTTTTTTTAGATTGTGAGCCCTTTGGGAACAGGGAACTATTGATTGATTGATTTTACTGTGGAAACCGTTTTGTGAACTACTCCTGTTGAAAAGCTGTGTATATTATTATTATTATTATTATTATTATTATTATTATTATTATTATTATTATTATTATTATTAATAATAATAATAATAATAATAATAATAATAATAATAATAATAATAATAATAATATCTGGAAATCCCTTCTTGTAGAAACAAGAGTTGTGGAAACAAGAGTCTCTTCTTGTGGAAACGAGGCCACAGAAACAAAGCCACAAACTGGGGGAGCTGTAGAAGAGGCCATCTGTTTATTTGTGAAGTTGAGAAACATTCAATCAATCTCTGCGGCAGAGAATCTCTTTCATCCATAAGGAGAGAGCAAGAGACCCCTTCAATAACCCTCAGGAGCGTTTCATCGACATTGGTTCCTGTTGCACCTTTCATCAGGATCCCTCAAAGCGCCGATATAGAAAGAGACAGTTATAAAGTGAGAGGAAGAGAGAAATTCAAGCAACTGGTGGCAAGAGATTAAACACACACATACTCCCCAACCCTACGCCACACCGAGGATACAGATGCACCTGTTTATTCCACCCGGCAGTCGCAGAAAATCAAAGGACAGATCATCAAGCAGAAAGATAGAGTCAGGAGGGGAACTGGCAGGAAGAATGACGAAGAAGCAAAACAAACTGGAAGGTGTTGGAGAAACAAGAGCCTAGGCGTGATCAGTCATTACGCGAAGAGTGGTCCATGGAACTAATAAAGCAGGGGAAAGTAATGAAGTTTGACATCCTCTAAACCATTACCCTCTCTTGCAATATTTCCTGGATTGGTGCTATTTGTATTGTGATTTTTTTTCTTTGTTTGCTTTCTCTCTGCTTCAACACACACACACACACACCCGCACGCACGCACGCACGCACGCACACGCACGCACGCGCACACACACACACACACACAGAGAGAGAGAGAGAGAGAGAGAGAGAGAGAGAGAGAGAGAGAGAGAGAGAGAGAGAGAGAGAGCAGTCACCTTCATGCAAAATTGCCATATTCAATGTGGATTTGCAAGCTTTTATACACCTGATTTTTCTTTCCCTGACCATTTGTTTCAGAGTCTAGCAGGCCTGCTTTCCACACTGCCTCTTGCCCTTCTCGTCGTCATCCTTCCCCGCCCCTCCTTCCAAGGAAAGTGTGTTTTCATAAGCTGGAGAGCAAAAAACAAAAACAAAAAACGGATGATAAAACATGGAAACACAGAAGATGAAGGCAGCGATGGAAGTTGGAGGCAGAGCAACAGCCAGGGTGCCTAATCAGGCAGGCAAAATGAATGCAACACACTGTTGGAGCTACTTCAGAGCAATCTTCTGCCTCCCCTGTTCAAGCTCATCAACACTATTCTACTTTCCCACTTCCTCTCCTGCTCCATTTTACAGGTAAGTGGATTGAGGCTAGAGGCACAAGGAAGAAATTCCTCACTGTAAGAGCAGTCCGGCACTGGAATAGTCTGCTCCATGCGGTTGTGGGCTTCCTGTCGTTGGAGGCTTTCAAGCAGAGGCTGGATGGGCACCTGTCAGGGGATGCCATAGCAGTTGTCTGTGCTGAGCAGGGGGTTGGACTAGATGACTTCCAACTCAATGCTTCTATAATTGTCCTGTTCCTTTTCAAATCCAGTGTGAGTGTGAGAGGAGGAAGAGTAGTGGATGTGGGCAGGCAGATGCAGGTGGCTGCACCCCACCAATCCACCACTTGAGGCAACAGTTTCAGTTGGCAACATGGATGGGTCGGCCCTATTTAAAATGCCCAATAGCTAAGCTAATACATTGCTCTCTCGCTCTCTCTCTCTCTCTCTCTCTCTCTCTCTCTCTCTCTCTCTCTCTCTCTCTCTCTCTCTCACACACACACACACACACACACACACATACACAGTCCCCAAAATACAGCCAGCCGATCAGTCTCTGCTCCACTTCATCCAGCCCAAGCAAACTGTGTTTTCATCCTGTTTTTACAGAACATTTTTTGTCTCCTGGGCATTTCCCCATCGTCTCGATCTTTTGCATGTACATCAGCCAAAGGAAAGTCTCAGCTGAATTTGCCGGTTGTTTACTGAAAAAAATAATAATAAAAAAAATCATTTCCCCAGTCACCCAAATCGTATGCAGCAAGAAGTGTCACAAAGCAGAAGTTAAAAGCTGCTTCGATAAAACAATTTTGGTGTGTGTGTGTGTGTGTGTGTGTGTGTGTGTGTGTGTGTGTGTGTGTGTACACAAAGTTTCCACAGTGCAGTTCCAGAGATTCTAACTTGTGTTGCCCTAATATTCTCAAGGACCTGTCCTCATGTGACTGATCCTCAGAACAGTTAACTTTATAAACTAAAATTAGTGTTTGAAGCAAAGGCCAATGCCTTCGCTCTGCCGCAGTCAGAGTCGAGCCCCGTGGGAGCCATGTTTAGTGTTGGTTGCTGGTGCGAAACCTCCCCTCAGCTCAAATCATAACTGGGTTCCAAATTGTGAGCACACTGAACATTGCAAGAACAAAAATGTAATGTTTTGCATATGTGGGCTCCTTTAATGCCATTTGGGAATTACCATACCATACCATAACCTTTATTGGCATAAACACACAGACAATACAATACAGAACAAAACATTTCAAAACCAAACATCGACATCAAAGACCCCTAACTAACAGCAGTTCACATTCTCTACCCACCCACATAGTCCAACATACCAACTCACCCCCACAGTATCAAAGTTTAATCTCAGAACCCCAAAACAGAAGATTCCGTCGGATTTGAATTTCTAGGTTCATAAATTGGGTAACCAGACAGGTGAACAATCTTTCAGAACCTCCTAACATATACCAGATTTTTTGCTCGTCCGACCAACCAGAGTGAGAGGACAAAAAATCATCTAGATACCACCTACGCAGTTCACTATATCTATTGCAATAAAGAACCATGTGACGTTAAGAGTCTGGTTCATTCCTGCCGCATGTACAAACTCTCAAATTAGAGGCTATCCCTCCATCTCATCCTGGAATTAAAGTGTGGGACCAGAGGACAGGAAGCAGCCCCACAAAAATTGGAAAGTGTTTGGGGTAGGGGGGGAGTTTGACTGGTCAAAGCTTCATTCTGTGGGTTGTTGTGGCAACAATGCCTGCCAGGCGCCATTTTGTATCCCAGAATGCACCTGGGCATCATTCTTCGCATCAGAAAGGTCCACTCTGCTGTCATCATAGTAAGTCCACAACACCCTGAACATTGTCCCCCAATTCCCCCAAAATGGATGGTTGATGAGTTGGTTCCCCATTGGAAGCTGAATCTACCCCTGCAAATAAGCACACACACACTTCCAATAGCCCGGTATGATTATGAATGTACTTGTAGTAGCTGCAACTGCCAAGGATGTCTAATCTTGATGAATGCTAGTTGTGAAGGCCAAAATAACTCCATATCACTGGGCAATGAACTCCATCTTATGGACAAATGGAAGTCTGAATTTCAGGAGGTCAACGCACAGTACCATTGAAGAAAGCGAGTTGCAAAATTTGGAATCCCTTATTGATTCATTAGGTTTGCCAACAAATGCATGGACATTTTGCAAAAAGGAAAATTCAAAGCAAATTCCAGAGCCCCTTCCCAGACAAAACATTTGACACTGCTCAAGGGAAACCAAACAAGTGCAATTTCTCAGTGTGCGCACACATGTGCATCTCTCTTGTTTTCGAAGGCGGACAGCAGCTATTTTCACATGGGAGGCACAAGATTCATCATCACATTCCTCAAGGGCTTACACCTGAATATATTCAAAAAAAAGAGGAGCATTTATTGTGGTTTATTTTTTAAAATGGCAGGCTGCCATATAGGGCCGGCCCATCCATGAGGTTGGTTGGGACCTTTGCCTCAGGTGGCAGGTGGGTGGTGGGAACGCACCACCCACCTCCTAGCTCCCCCTCCTCCTCTGCTCAGACCTCACTTGCACATTGTGGTGAAAATAAGAGCGTACCACCTTTAACATCTCTGGTGTCAGAGATCTGACCATTTACTCCCCCTCCAAGTGTTCCTGGCTGTCACTCAAGGTCAAAAGGACCATTCTATGATAGACCAGTGGTCCAATTCAGTGGAAAGTATCTCCTATCATGTGTCCATAGCTTTCTGACAGAGTAGTACGTGATGTTCAAACCAAGATTACCAAGTTTCAAGCCAGGGCATCTTTAGCTAAAAGGATTTCCAAGTGTATTGCTCAGAAAGACTTACGTTGAGGTCTTGGAATGCCACCACTGGTCAGAGCAGATAGTGGGCTACATTCTGCCCACCATTCTGTTCTGCCTCACTTCTTCGGCCTCTGTTCTGCCTCACTAGGGAAGCCTACTTCTTATATTCTTGCAAGGGCGTTTGAGGAGCAAATCTTCTCATTCAGGATGAATCGACAATCTCCCTCTTGCCATTCTCCGCTCGACAAGCTGTGAAACGGAAGGAGCATAAAGCAGGCAATTGGCGTATGCTAATGAGTCACACGTTCTCTTAGAAATACATCATTCAGGACCATAGGAGAATAAATCCATCACCCTATTAACACACCCTCCACACAGGAGGGTGAGGCTGTGAGGGAGGTCAGCTGAGGATGACTTGGCAGAAACACGGAATGAGGTCACGGAACATATTGGCAGAGATAGAGCTCCCAGATAAACCCTAGGAAGTTTAAGTTTAAACCCTGGGAAGTTTTAGAACCAACAGACTTCCCATGGTGGTGGGGGAGGGAGCGTTTACCAGCAAGCCTCAACTCGATGTGCCCCCAAATCTTCTCTGCCCCCTCCCCTATCTATCCACCCACCCATCTGTATCTGGAAGCAGGGCAGACTGGTGCTTCAACCCCTAGGCAAATTTCTCAGTTTACCCTCCTGATGAGCCTGGTGTTTCTTCTCAGTTCAGGCCCTTGGCACAGCACCTCCCTGACAAGGATGTCACCTCTCCTGCTGCAGGAAAGCCCACCCCCTCCACATCACCCTTGGTTGCACACCTCTGTTCTTGAATTGAAGAATATTCTGACGTCTGTGATCAATCAAAGTCTGCGGTAGTTCGATGAGTAGATAGCTCAGTCTTATCACTCAAGAAAGAGAAATCAAAACTCGTGCAAAGCCAATAAAATGCAACGGCACTGTTATGATGTTTCAAACTCCTTACAATAGCACCGAGAAAACCTCCATTTCCTTTTTTGGCACCTGACAGGTCGATTCTAATCAAGCTCAGCTCTAATGTGCCTGCTGGAGTCAAACAGTTTCCCACATTCTCGTGAAAAGGGAGGTTGGAGGACTTCTCTACGGAGGGAGATCAGCAGAGAAGGCATCATCTCCCACATGCATGCCTTCGCCCCTCGTCTATCAATCAAGAGGCTGAGGTGGCCAATGGGGTCTCAGAATCCAGAGGGTTGGCCAAACATGTCTTCTGGAAGTTGAGGGTTAAGCTGCAGTGCCTGTAGCCTTCATTTTTATATAGGTAACTGCAAGAGGGTAGAGCAACTCCCCACTAAGAACACAAAAGCAATGTTCCATCTCTTCATTAGAGCATTTTCTTCTCTTGCCATTTGTTTCTATTTCAAAATGGAGTATAATACATTTCAAAGTAGCAACTCATTTCATCACAGACTCTTGGAGGGGGTCGCAAGAGTTTAAAACAAATGCATGAACATGGAAAAACTGGATTAAAAAAAAAAACACCAACTAGATTTGAAAGGCATATTAGAGTGCTAGTTTATGCATGTTTACTGAGTTCCACTCTGTCCCACTGTGCTCAACCTTTAGGTAAAGGTGACCCCTGACAATTAAGTCCAGTCATGTCTGACTCTAGGGTGTGGTGCTCATCCCCATTTCAAAGCCGAAGAGCCAGCGTTGTCCGAAGACGCCTCCGTGGTCATGTGACCAGCATGACTCTCTTTGCCGCAGCGCGTAGCATGCAGCTGGAACACGGAGCGCTGTTTACCTTCCCGCAAGCAGTACCTATTTATCTACTCGCATAAACATGCTTTGGAACTGCTAGGTTGGCAGGAGCTGGCCAAGCAACGAGAGCTCACCCGGTCGTGGATTCGAACTGCCGACCTTTCGATCGACAGCTCATGGTTCAGCGGTTTAACTCACTGCGCCACCCGCTCAACCTTTACTCCCATGTAAATGCACATAGGAATGTTAATGTGACATGAGCTCTATACGGTCTCTCACGTACCCCTTGGGAAAGACAGTGGCCTGGACGTAAACATATGCTCCTAGGCAAATGTCTCAGTTTGCCTCTTGATGAGCCTGATGCATCTTGGCAAAGATTTCAAAGGTAGTACCTGAACGTGCCTGTTGATGACCTCACTGGTCTAGCTGTCAGAAAAGTCCTGGAGCTTTTCTCCCTCTGCACTGCACCCCTGATTGCTGATTTCTGGGCCAATAGGTGTCTTTTAAATAATGGTTCTCTTGTGTTTAAGCAAGAGGAGAGCAATTGTCCCTATTCACCCATTCAGCATCACCTCTTTTCCAGTGGCCGTTTGTGGTTGTCTCTTTTGTACCCCCCCTCCAATTGCGAGTCCCTCTGAAGGGAACTGTCTTCTCGTTCCTTTTGCTACGCCGATTGCTTTGCTAACTTTTTTTTTTCATGCCGAAAAGGAGTATATAAATATTTAGAATACTAAGTTATACAAAATAGCAACCGTTGCCAAATAAACGATGCAAAATAAAAGAATTCATGCACATTTCCCCTTCATTTACATAATGAATACAAGTCCTCGAATTCAGCTGGGAAAGGGAAACTTCCTGTGGACAGAAATAATTGTTTTGGGGGTTGTTTAAATGCCGCCTTCGTATATAACCGCTTTGAAGTAGTTATAGTCTCGGAACTGTAAGATGAATTGGATTAAGGAAATATCTATCCTTCTACCCAAACCATCCTTCAAGGGTCCTAGTCTTTCCAATCTGGATCTAGCATGCTATGACTCTATGGTCAATGTACCATGTTTTCCCCACCTTTCTTCTCTACAGCTGTGCAAATCCTGTTGAGCGCTCAAGGGCTTAGAAGCCAACTCTGCATCTGAGAGCATCCTCCTAAGCAAACCCAGTTTATCTAATTAATTATATTTTCTGAGCCATTAGGTAATTGTGTCAATGAAGAAGGGGTCTCCTCTGCAGCCATTACGATTGCGATCCCAGCCCTATTACATGAAACCCAGTCCTGCTGAAATAATGGGTTTTATTTTATTTTTTTTACACCCATGCCATTTGTTCAAAATCTGGAAAACTCAACCCTGGGGGCCAAGCCACTGACAAACTCTTTAATCTCCAAGAACACACTGGTTGTACACATCGCGACACCAGGGGCCAATATAATAGAATATTTATTAATTGCAGGTTCCACCTTGGGAAGCTTGGGAAAGCCGTTTTTGTGGCAGCTATGGGTCGGAACGGATGCCGGCTAAATCAAAGCATTTCTCCAAGGTACCAGAGCGAAAGACTGAACAGGAAGGAGCGAAATGGGTTTCCTATGCAGATTTGAACCTCTCAGATTAGTTCTGCAATGGAATGAGATCTGATGGGAGACTGTGGTACCCCCACCTGAGATGGCTTGAGGAAAATGTCTGAGCAGTTATCTGAAGGAGATGCTTAAGGCATCACATTTTGAAGGCAAAGAAGATCCTAGGCATATTTATCCTGAATTAAGCTCTACTGGGTTCACAGGGGCTTACTCCGGAGAAAGTGGGCATTACAATGCAGTCTTCATTCATTTATTTTTTACAGTTCTGTCAATCTATGTGGCATGATACTTAGACCTGGAAGATCCAGGTTCAAATCACCACTCACTCTCACGAAGCTTCCTAGGTGACCTTGGGCCAGTCACTCTCTCTTTCAGCCTAACCCACCTCACAGGGTTGTTGCAGAGGCATCGCTGGAGGGGGTGGTTTACTCCCTGTTTACTCCCCTGCCTGTTGCCTTCGCCACACTGAATGGCTCCGACGGCGAGGGAGGGGGCGGGGTCACCTCGTACCGGGGAGTAAACGGGGAGTGGAACGGTGCGGAACTTACAGTACCCCCCCTCCAGTGACGCCTCCGGGTTGTTGTGTGAGGACAAAAGGAGAGAAGGATCCATATATAACACTTTGAGCTCCTTGGAGGAAAGGTGGTATAAAAAATGTGAAAAACGATATAATTTCAACCTACCCTGGTGCTGCATGGGAAAAGGTGCACGAACACCCCCCCCCCCAGTTTGTTTGAGATCTTCAGCATCTTGCAGTCTCTTCATTTTCTCTATTTCTGAAATCTCCAGTCCTACACTGATAGGATTGTTGTCCAAAACAGAAATACAGATGATGGGTACTCACTGGACTCCAGATGTTCAGAACTGTCACCAAAATAGAGCAGGCTAGAGGCTCACTGGCTACCTGCCCCCAGGCACCCGCCCCCCCCAGCTTTGTGTCCATTTCTCAACAGGGAGGGCAAAATGCCTCCCTTCCTCCCAGTCATAAGTTTGTGTGAAGGACATCAAAGCCTCAACACTCTGTAATTGCTGAGCTGTGTTAGGGATAGGGTGGTGTAGTGGTTAGAACAAAACTAAACGGGATCTAAATTCCAATGTACATGCAGCTATAGGTGAACATAGGAAACTTCCTTCTATGAGCGAGGTCTTTGGTCCATCTAGCACACAGGGAGAAGATAGGAGGTTTTCCAGAACCTTAGAGATAGAACCTGGGGCCTTCGGTGCCCATGTTCTGCCACTGGATTCATATCCCCCAGATGTTCACTATGAGATACTTCTGCCCAGCCACACACTCTCATTCTAGCCTACCTCACAGGGTTGTTGGGTGGGAGAGGGCAATACACGGTTATACACACTCACCCCTGAGCACCGTGGTAGAAGTATGAGATAAGAATGTTGCAAGTATGGCTTGTGTTTGCACATTTTAAATCATAGCTGCATGCAGAAGAATTCATTTCCGAGTCATATTTCTTGGATGAACAGGAAAATATCTGGCAAAACCATTTCATTTTATCCAAACTTATTTTTCTTCAAGTGTACATTTGCACTTTGGGAACCCCACTCACAAGTTGAAGTCAGTAAGAGGAACGGTGTGTGTGTGTGTGTGTGTGTGTGTGTGTGTGTGTGTGTGTGTGTGTGTGTGTGTGTGTGTATGACAACAACCCTAAAACCTTGTGATAAACTCATATTATAATTTGCATAAGGAAATTACACATTTCCTGGGATGGTTAATTAGAATGTCTTTGTTCCTTTATTTTTATGAATCATTCATGCTTTCTTATCAGCTTGAAAGGCTGTTGCACAAATGTCAACATTAGATTTTTGCTCTTCTCCCCCCCCCCCAACGCCCGCTCCCGTTCCCCTGGCTGCACCAGCGCGATGAAACACAGTGGTGAGAAGGGAAATATATGTTTAATTTTATCCAGTCCAATTTGTGCTAGATGCATGTTAATTTGGGGAGAACAACACTACAGAAAAATTCACACTTTTATTTATAGAACCAGTTATAATTGGGAGGCATGACCAGACTGGAGATGAAGAAGTTGAGATCCCACACTGTCAGCACTCTAATAGCCTATTCGAAGGGGTCGTTCTCTGGGGGGCTCCTGGGGGGGGTTAGTAGGGGCGGATCCTCTCCAAAAATCTTCACAGGTCCCAAAAGCAAACTCATTCTGCTTCTCAGACCAGTGTAAAGCGATAAACATGCAAAATAACGGACATTGGGGCAAAAAAAAAATCCTTACCATATAAACACTGAAGAACAGGAGAACTTGCTCTTTGTGGCTCCTCAGGGCAAGACTAGAGCCCAGGGCTGCAACTACATGGAAAGAGTTTGAGGCTGGACACGAAGAAGTATTCCCTAATGGTAAGAGTTATTCAACACTGAACAGCTTGCCCTGTGCAGTGGTAGGTTGTCTCTCATTGGAGGCTTTCAAACAGGCTGGCCGGTCACTTGTCAGGGATGTTGTACTCGCCTGCACTGAACAGGGGGTTGGGCTAGATGGCCTCTGAGGTCACCTCCAACTCAAACATTCCTCTGATCCTACACCAATGGATTCTGAGCTAAATGGGAAAATGATCTAAAGGTCATGGTGGATGGCTCAATGCAAATGGTCCACCCACGATACAGAGGCTGTAAAGAAGGGGTATTCCATGCCAGGAGTCATTTGGAAAAAGATTTTAAAAATTGCAAATCTTACAATGTCTTTACACAAAAGTTATGGTGAAGCCACTTTTGGAATGGTCAGTCCCCATAGTTGCAGGAAGGTGTTGTACAGCTAGGGCAACCTACTTGATCTGTGCGCATTGGTCCCTGGTTTCCTTATCAGGAAAGGCTACAAGGTTGGGGGCTTTATAGTTTAGGACGGGGGTTCCTCAACCCTTTCCCGGCTGAGTACCACCTCCAGCACCACTCTCCTGCTGTGTACCACTGGAAGTGACTGACAATGACATAATTACCAGTTACTTCCGGGTATTCAGCAGCCAGAAAATGCAGGTTGGAGGCTCTGGGCGAGTGGGAGGGCCTTTCTCAGCATTCCCGAGAGGTTCGGCCAAAGGCAGGAGCCTCTCGGAAGCAAAAATGCTCTGCTGAAAGCGCCGCATCAGAGCCGGGTTCTGGTGGTCCGGCAGTCCGAGTACCACCAGCAGTTGGCCAAAGTACCACTGGTGGTACTATTACCACTGGTTGAGAAGCCTTGGTTTAGGAAACAGGTGACTAAGGTGGGAGGACATCTAAGGTCTCAGCATGGCTGTCCCTGCAGCCAACCGCCTGTGCCACCCTTGCCAATTCTTTCAGCAAAACCTCCTGGAGGAAGGGCACACTAAAGGACAATGCCCAGTTGAATGCAGTCAGCTGACCCGGTCTGGATTTGGTCAGCTGACCCCTAGGCCTTATGAAACCCAGGCCTCTAAGTAAGAGCAATGCAACTTGTCAGAGTGATGGTGAAACATGCTCCGTTGCTTGCCTCTGCCTTGCACCATGGTTGAATTGATCACCCGGTATCTGGTACCCTAGTCTGGCTTGGACCAAGCCTTTGCTTCAGACCTGTGACTGTTCCATTGTGATCGTACCCAAGACTTGATGGATGTACACTGTGGTGTACAGAAGTCCATAACTGTCTTTAGAGAAGACAACGTCACAATGCAGCAACTCCTGCACTCATTTCTCACTCCATTATGAAGTTCTACCCGCCTGTCTTCGGAGCAAAGTTCCTTCTCTCTTGCGCTCCATGCTCCTGACGTTGTCCAATCACCTGCTGCGCGAGGAGCACTGAGGCGGTTCTTACATCCCCTCTGCTCAATCAATCACTTAGGGCTGACAGCTGGAAGATTACAGCTACCTCGCGTCCGGCTTGTCACGGGAAAACTCCAGGGAAGCATTCACACTGATGTATCGGAGGATCTCCATGGCAACTGGGGCTTCTGGGAATTCCCAGAAGCCTGTGCTTGGCAGCAGAGTGCGGACTTTTGCGGAAGCCTTTGCAAGCATGGAGATGAGATCGCAGAGCAGTGTTGGTGTTGGTGGTGGAGGAGACACGTCTTCATTAGCCGAAAATGCCTCCCAGCCATAACGTATAATAATGTTTGGTTAATATTGAGCACTGTGTCACACTGATGAGACACATTTCTGTAGCTGTCAGCTCCCGGTTAGTAATTAGGTACTTCATCCATTTCATACGTTGCCTAACAAATACTGACAAATGTGGAAGCTTCAAGGAAGGAACAAACAAGGAAGCTGGAAAAAAAATAGTGACACAGTCAGATCAAGAGCAATGCAAATCAGGAGCATCACATTCGACGGTCGATGTGGCATCCATGCATGTGCAATGCAAGTGGAACACGGTGCTTCTCTGATGTCTATGCACTAGAATACATTGTTCCTTTGCCCAGGTGGCGCATCACAAATTGCACAAGACCAGGTGACTTGGAATAAAACCAGGCCACATTTATCAATTATAACCATCTATCAAGTCAAATCTACAGTGGGTCTTATCTACCAAACTTCTCCACCCTTAAGCTCAGGCACCTACCCTGGAGGAGGCAGCTATCCCATCCAGACCCCCTTGGGCAAAACCACCCTGGCTCCAGTCTGAGGTCGTCTCTCAGCACCCAAGCTTTTCAGTGCCAACACCGCACCGAATGGGAGAAATCTATTCAACCCTCGTCGGATGGCACAGCCCTCGGGAAGGGTCTTTCCAGTGTTGGCCTTGCTCAGTGGCGTCACTCCCGTGAGGTGACGGGAGCAGGCCGCTACGGGGTGATGCGCGCAAAGGGGTGACGCACGCACCCCCCTGCGCGCGTCACCTCTGTGACGCGCGCCACCTCCGTCGCCCTCCAGACGCTCCGAGGCCGGCCCGGGAGCCGGCCTCGGAGCGTCCGACCCCGCCGGCGCTCCAGAGCCTTCTGAAAGAAGGCCCATGCAGCGCGTTCATACGGGTATTTTTACAATTTTCGCGCATGCGCAGACCGTTTTGAGGGCAAGATGCCCTCAAAACGGTCTCTGCGCATATGCGAAAATTGTAAAAATACCCGTATGAACGCGCTGCATGGGGAGCGCCGGCCGGGCTGGACGCTCCGAGGCCAGCTCCCGGGCCGGCCTCAGAGCGTCCGGAGGGCGACGCGGGGCAGGGGGAGGCACCCGGGGCAGGGTGCAGCCGGGTCGCCCCCCCCAAAGAGCCTTGCTAGGGTGATGCCCCCCCCGCCCTGGCTTGACGCGTGTCCTAGTGACACGCGTCCTAGTGACGCCACTGGCCCCGCTGTTGGGAAGATCTCCTTGCACAGAGTCACCCACAGTACATCCGATGGAGCAGTCACAAGGAGCAGCGCTTCCACGGTCAATCCTGATGTGCCGGATGGTGGACGGGAACGTTGTTTACCAGGAAGTTGTGCGGAACTGTGTTGAACGTTTCACTTTATCCAAGATATATTGCGCAGACTTTCCTCTCCTGTTCAATACTTGTGACCATTTGTCTTCATCTAAGCAACAGTGAGCGTCAGTCTGTCATAATGGGGAAGCATCAAATACCTTTTTGTTGTTGGTTTTCTCTCTCCCTGGAGCAAAGCTAAACATCACCTAGGTGAGAACTTAATGCATTTCTGCCGTCTCAGCCGCGCACATCCTATACTTTATCATTCGTAGAGTGGGTGTTTAATTTTGCAAGGAAGGGTAACCTTGTTGCTTGATGAGACCTAATTGATGGTCCGGGGTCTTTCCTTCCCCTCCCTTCCCCTTCCTGCTCTTTAAAGCTCAGACAGGCATCAATTGGACAACACTTTTCCTTGTCTGAAAGAAGCATTTAGAGCAGAGAATAGTTTAGTTGGCTGGGGTGGAGAGCTACTTCTGCAAACACAGAGGGAGAGCAAAAAAACAGAGGTGACATTCATGAAACGGCAATAATTCATTTATTTGTCGCTTATTTATTTACCAATGCATATTTGGGATGATCCAGACTGCCCCCCCATTTCTGCTTCTGCTTTTTCCTCCTAGGGGATGGGCATTGTCTTTGCAAATATTCACCTACTCATTCACCTTGTTGTCTCTCTCACAGAGTTGTGTTGATTTGCCCTCAGTGGCATAGTGGAAAAAATTGGGGAGATCCCAGTGGGGTGACCCAAGAAAATGGCCTATTTGATAGTGGAATTGGATGGATGTGCAAGTCACTTCAAGCCCCATCATGCTCTGGGAGAGAAAGTGTTGTCCAATGGGAGCTGGATACTGCTCTATCCAGGATACTGCTGCTCTATCTAGGAAAATGAGCAGCTTGTTCACCAGTACTGCCACCACATATGATGACTTTTCAATTTAAACTAGGCCACACCACCACCATGATAAGCCCTCCCCCCAAAACCCTGAAAATAGTCCCTAAAAATTGGGGAAAGTGCTGCTCCCCCCCCCCAAAAAAAATTGGTCCAACACTAATATATTTTCCATATGACCAATTTGGCAGACAATCATCCTAGAACCTTGTGGGTTTCTAGAACACTTCGGTGATGCTGTCAGCCATGTCATGTACGTGCATGTGACATGTGTAATCCCAGACAATCAGGAATCACATAGTGAATGCAAGGACATTGCAAAGACATAGTCAACTGAGAGAGGGGACAACGATTCATGGATTAATCAGAACTGGTGCAGCACAGGGGGTAAAAGATCAAGTTGTAAATCAGGACTTCCCTGTTGGAACATCTCTTCTGCCATGAATTCATAAAGTGACCTTAGGCAACCCATTCCCTCTCAGTATCAGCTCACCACCTACAATATGGGGATACCTTGCAGGGTTGCTTCAAGACTATAATAATGTGTGAAGTGCTTTGCACGTTCAAAAGGCACTATACAAATGTTCTATTAATTTGGGTGGGTTCTTGCCAATCAGGGATCATGTTGTGCATGCAATGTCATCGTGACACTCTATAGCAGCGGTGGAACTAAGGTGGAGCACGTGGAGCAGGAGCTCCAGGCGCTCGCGGGCGGGGCGCGCGCTCAGGGAACTCACGGTGGGCGCGCTCGGGGAACTCACCATTCAGCAGCGCCGCGTTGTCTCAGCCCTCCCACCCTCCCTGGAGCCGGTTTAGCTCTGAAATGAGCGGAAAAAATGGCGGGGGGGCGCATCGACGTGACGCGAGGGCATGTCGACGTCACGCGATGCAGGCCCTGCCCCTATGCACCGGTAGGGCGCCCGTCATCTCTGCTCTATAGCCAATGAGATCCAACTGCATGATGAGATGATTGAGATAATGAAAAAGTCAAATAACAAGAGGGTAATGCTCTTTAAACCGCTGAACCATGAGCTGTCGATCGAAAGGTCGGCAGTTCTAATCCACGACAGGGTGAGCTCTCGTTGCTTGGCCAGCTCCTGCCAACCTAGCAGTTCCAAAGCATGTTAATGCGAGTAGATAAATAGGTACAGCTTTCGGGAAGGTAAACAGCGCTCCGTGTTCCAGCTGCATGCTACGTGCTGCGGCAAGGAGAGTCATGCCGGCCACATGACCACGGAGGCATCTTCGGACAACGCTGGCTCTTCGGCTTTGAAATGGGGATGAGCACCACACCCTAGAGTTGGACACGACTGGACTTAATTGTCAGGGGTCACCTTTACCTTTAATGCTCTCTAGATTTATCATGTGGGTTACCAGCTAAGGAGGATGCTGTTGCCATACCACATAGCCAATCAGATTTGAATATGTGGCAATGGCACTGAGGGCAAATAAACACAATTATGTGAGAAGGAACAAGGTAAACGAATAGGTGAATATCTGCAGAGGTGGTGCCCATCTCCCCCACCAAAAATACAAAACAAATGGAGGAGAGGGATGTTTTACAACACTACCAAAAATGTTCCCCCCAAAAAACACTGAATAGTTTGGGCTCAGTGCTGGATTTAGTACTGTAGCGACAGTGAAATTTTTCATCCTACAATTTTCCCTGAACAGCTTGGCTCACATCTGTTGTGAGATGCTGTTTCCTTGCCTGCATTTAGAGGAAAACCTCATTTTCTCGTTCCTCCCCCCCAAAAAAGGCATTTTGAAACAGTGAAGTTAATCTTCCTTTCCTCCTCAATCCGCTATGGAAACTGCAAGAGAGCCAGCCCCTTTGATGTCTGCCATGTCCAATCCATTATTAATCACCGTAAATCTGCTGTAATCTCTACAAACATATTTTCGTTCCTTACAAATCTATCGGTGCCAACTTTCTCTAATAAATCTTGTGTCAGGCCAGCTATTGTCTGCCTCCTCCTTGAGCACTGCATTTCCCCGATGAAATATTTAAACAATATTTGGACAATAAGTGGCGGCAGTCGTCTCCCATTTGCTTTTGTTTTCAGAAAGCACAGCACAATATATATATATCTGGCAGATTTATAATTCGCTGGAAAAGTGATGCTTGGTGTATCTTTTCTTCCTTCCAAGTCATTTTTGTTGGTAATCAGTCCAGGGAGAGACTCATCATCTGTGTTTCCAGGACTGCGGGTGTAAAGAATTGCTATACTACTGGTTCTCGTTGCCAAAACCATGAGTATGCAAAGGTTTTGAGACTTCAAATGGCGGGGTTTGAATTGCTAACTCCCCTTGCTCAGACACCCCCTGACACCATTGTGAGCCAATTGGCTACATAGTGTTGCGGTGTCAGCCCACCCACTACATGATCCCTGATTGGCTAGGACCATCCAAGTGTGGTCTCAACTCAAAATTGAACTCTCACTGATAGTCAGCTCTCTCTCTCTCTCTCTCTCTCTCTCTCTCTCTCTCTCTCTCTCTCTCTCTCTCACCCAGCCAGTCCCTCTCCACTGCCCCTTCACAAAAACATGTCTTGAGGAATGGCAAAGGTGAGGTTGAGGAATGGCACCAGGCAGTTATGATTGCTCAGTCTCACACAAAAACCTACACATCCCAGGGGTTCAACTACCAGGGGTTCAAGATGAGTTAACTCTGGATTTCCTGCATCAGACAGGGGGTTGGATTGGATAGCCTACAAGGTCCCTTCCAACGCTATGATTTTACATGCTCAAAAATGATATTCTGCAAATTTTACATTCACATAGCCAGGGCTGGCTCATCCATGTGACCAACTAAAGTGGTTGCTTCAGGCAGCAGGTTGGTGGGGGACGGTGCCCCTCTCTGTCTGCCTCCTTGAACTCCCTGCTCCTCCTTTACCTTCTGCTCCTTGGATTGGCAAGAGGAGAATGGACAGAGAGGAAGATGAAATGTGGAGGGGAGGAAAGTGCTGAGCTAGATCGGAGCAGAGGCTGGGACATCCTCAAGTAAGACGGGGGAGACATTTGGCATGCCATTTTAGGCATCAGGAGGCCTTGGGCCAGCCCCACATATACCCATAGCAGATAATAAACCAGTAGTGAATAGATGACCATCAGATTAAGATTCAGACTATGCACCACCAGGCAGCTCTGGCTGAAGGTGGGTTGTGTGAGCAGGTCTTATCCCTATAAAAAAAGCTTCCAGGTTAGACTTGTTCATTTCCACAAGGTCTTCTGCTCTTGCAGAATATTGGCCATCTTTGCGGAAGCCCTTGCCTATACAGAAGCTTAGGCTGAAGCCAGATAGGCTCTAAATATATGTATTGATATATCCATCTTATGTGATCGTTTAAATACAAGAACCTTTAGTGGCCTGATTTGCATAGGCACCATATTTGAATGGTTATTGCATTTACCCTCACTGTCGACTGACTTTGTTTGCCCAGAACTTCCACCAGACAGGCTCCAACCCCCAAGCTTCTGTGCCTCCAACACTCTGATTCCTTGGCAAGCTGGGCAAGTTGACCTTTGCTTTTCAAAGATGCTCTCCAAGCTGTAGTACCAGTTGCCCAAGAATTATCTGCTTATCTGAATCCTTATTCACCAAGCCCTATAAAGCCCTGGTCTCAGAGCCTTCTCCTTACTTTAAGCAACATGCCTTGAACATGAAGACTCTCTGGCAACACTCCTCTGTTCTACTGACTGTTCCCTCAGATTGGGGCACCTACCTGCTGGCACTTCCAAACCAGTGTGGTTCCTTGGATCTCAGCTCCCACTTAACTTTGACTATGTTCATGCCTCTAGTCCCTCTGATATCTGCTCAGCTGCTTGGGAACATGATCTCTCACCTGGATCTGGGGGGCCCTCACATCTTGACCTGACTTTTCTGGAATGCAACTGTTCCTATTTTGGCTCACATCCCTCTCTCTCCACTCCTGATGTACAACCAGTTTTCTCAAGTCCTGGAGCTCTGAAGGAGACCCTTGCTGAAGATGTGGCACATCATGACTTCATTATATAGCCGATGATTTCCTCTATAGACTTCTGATATCCCACATACCACATGATCCCTGATTGGCTAGGCTCATCATAAGGCCCATCCATCCAATGTAGGATATGGCACTGATGCCGCTTCAGACAGACAAAACAATAAGAGCTAACCAGACTGAAAAAAGGTACACATCCTCGCTATTAAATAATTTTTCAGAGGTATCCCCCCCTTCTCCCCATTGCATGCTTTGACCTGAAAACTGAGGTGATGAAATATTTGGTGGTGTCCTCCAAAAGCTGCAGATGTTGCAAACAGATCATGTTCATGGCACCTGAAATTTTTGGCATCTGATTTTTTTTTCTAGGCAAGAGAAGAAAAAACAATAATAAAATACTTGTAGAGAAAGGATGTACTGACAATGGAGATGGGGGGGAGTGGGTATTTATAATCCTTAGCTAATGGCATGCTGGCTAATCCACTGAGCTATACATACAATTTGTATAAATTATTAGTTTCTCGTTCCTCGATCATAATGAATATCTGGGCATTTGCCGGCTGCTAACAAATCACAGTACTCCAATTCTGCTGGAAGAGGCAGAGACGTGTTGATCAGCACGGCAGGTGTCCCAGGGGAGTTCTGGAATTGTCACGCGCCCCGATTGTTCACTACAGTGTGAAGCTTCTCTGCAAAGCTGCAGAAAAACAACTTTGATGCTTGGCTCCAAATGTGCAAAGATGTCTCACTTGACAGGTTGGCAGAGTAAAAGAGAGAGGACTTCATTTTAGGTGACTTCCCCTTCCGAGAGCATAAACATTAACCCTGAATGGTCAAAGAAATTAACCCATAAGGAACACATCTTCAACTGTTCATAGAAAACATGAGTATTTGCCAGGGTTTTGCATTGATTCTTAGTCGTCCCTACAGAAGGACCGTATAGGGAGATGAATCAAGAATCCCATGGTCTGAGGCTTGTCTGGTATACCTGTTTCCTCTGTTTTGTATTTGTGTTATGATATATGTGTTGTGCTGTAAAATTGTTGCCTGAAGAAGAAGAAAATGTTCCTGTAAGTTTCAGCTCAGCTCTAGGCAGAAAGGTTAGTAGGTCAGCCCAGGAATATAGAAATCAAAAGTATTGCAGGAGGAAATAAAGCTGGGGGGGGGGGGAATGGGAAGCTGAAATAACTATTTTGGAGAAATGAAACTTAGAATTGGCCATCTGATAGGGAAAAGATATGGGAGGACAGGTCAGTGTTTTGTATATTAGTAAGGCTGAACCGGAGCTCAGGTTAGTTTGCGGAGGAGGAGCTTGGAAAAATTGTTTGGAAAGGGAGAACTGGGGCAGAGAAGACTGGACCAGATACCATCATCATAAATGATGATGATGGACTGGACCAGAAGCTAGGCTGAAAAGCTGAATATCACATGCATCTTGCTTGAATTGGGTGGTTCAAACTCTATGGTTTAAATTCAGTGATGAGCTGTTGATTTCACATCTATGATTCAGTACAATCGCCCTACCAAGCCGCAAGATGAAACAGGTGACTTCAGCTGACAGACTAGTTTTCAGGGGCAGTATGGCTGCTCACCTAACTTCTCCCACCATGGAAGGAAGGCCCCAGACTGATTTTCTTTCAGGAGGAGGAGGAGAAGAAAAGGAAGTGGGGAGTGTGGTATTCTATTAGGGAAAGGGGGAGGAAAAGAGGGGAGCTCCATTTGGTGGTCTGGTTCAGGCAGTAAAATGTCAGGGGTTGGCATTGAGTGTACTTCTCAGTGAGAAGCCAGCAAAACTAGCATGTCAGAGAGAAGGTCAAGCTAGGACCTTTACTGACTGTTGTTTTCTATGGAGCAGGTTTAGAGGAGGGCAGTCGCCTGCAGTGAGCAGGAGGTTGGGCTGGATGACTTCAAGGTTCCTTCCAACGCGGTCATTCTATGATTAGCAGTAAGACAGAGGGACCACTAGGGGGAGCAGTGACAAAGCCGTCATGGCAAAGGTGGGCTTTGAAAGAAGGGAGGAGGCATCCTGCAGGGGACTGGGAGGGGAGGTCCGGAACCTGAGAAGCAATGCGGATATGTTGACCCGCACATGTTTACCCGCACACCAATATGTTTACCCTAGCAGAATCCTAGATTTTGCCCTGACTTCTGTTTTGAGTGGCATATACAGTGGCAGTTTGCTGCGGTGACAATGGTTGAAGGCAATTGTTAGCTCTGCCCAGAAATTAGGTGACAGAAGGACAAATTAAGGAGTCAGGGTTGCTTTGGCAGTCGCACAATTCTGCTGTTGTCAGGGGCGTCAGATGGAGTGGTGCACACAGCTGCCATGCTCACTCGCGCCCAGGGACATTCACTCTTCGTATGCTGCATTTTGACTGTTCTCAAACAGATTATATTCCAGCTCTGCATTGCCAGGAAAAAAAGAAGGCATAGCATTGCATGAATTCTGCTGCAAAGATTCAACATCCAACAACTAGAGAAAGAAAGGCAAACTTCCATGCAAATGGCCTGGGGCATTAATTTTCTCTGCAAAAGGAGTCTGTGCCGGAAATAAGTCGAGATGGAGTTGTGGTTCTGGTGCTGGACTTTGATCAGGTTCAGTATTCTGCTCAGCCACAAAGCTTCTTAGGTGACCTGGGTCCAGTCACACTCTCTCAGCCTAATCTACCTGACAGGATTGTTGTACATGGTTCCTTCCCTCTTTTTGTCCTCACATCACCCTGAGCTCCTTGGAGGAAGAGAGGTGTAAAAATATGAAAAAAATAAATACATTTACTCTAGAATACCCCCCCCCCCAGTGCTGTAGGAACCTAAGAGCCCTGTTGCATCAGACAAATAATCTAGTTTAACAACTTTCACATTTCTCAGAGATGATCACAAACTGGGCTTGTAGGGAGCACACCTGAGGTCATCCAGGTGGGGCACTAGTTGAGGGTCCATGACCACAGCTGGACCCACCTGGCCAACTCTAAGGTCTCCCACCCCAGCAGTGGCATGAGTTGGCCAAAAAGACTCCCGCAGATCACCTGACACTTCCAGGGGCCAATGGAGCTCCCATGCCCCCATGCCATTGCAGAGCCTCAGGAGCAGACATTTGCAATGTGCAACAGGAGCAGACATGGGTCCTGACCCAACCTCAGGTGGGTTGCAACACTGTTGCTCCTACCATTTTATTTCCAAGCTTAGGCCTGTACAGTCTGAACAGCAGCCTGGATTAGGTTTCCTAGATGAGGTCAGCCACTCCACCTCCAGGACACTCTCTGCTTCCTCTTTCTCACCCTCCACATTTCAAAATTGAGTGCCAAGTCACCTGCGAGGACAGAAGGGGCAGAAAGGGCAGAAGGGGCAGAAGGGGCAGAAGGTATGTGTTGCTGCACACAGCGAATAGGCTGTTACAAGGAGGAAAACAGAAAAAGAGCCACAGCTGTTCGCTTGCCCAGCTTGTTTCCTTCACCCAGAGGGCTCACAAGACACAAAAGAAAAACCGGCAATACTATACTGGGGCTAATAGAAACCGTTTTCTTCCCCTGCTGAATATAAGACAACCACCCCTTAAAGCTTCCATATATCTTAGACTGGCTAGCAGGGGCTGGGCTAGCGTTTCAGCACCTTGGAGAGCTCCAAGTAAACCACTTGCTCCAAGAGGAATGAGATCTTTTCTGCTCATGGGTTTATATACACAATGGGAGTTAATAAGTGTGTACACCTGTGGGCCATGAAGAAATGGGTTTTAAATACTGTACCTCCACCACCAGACTATCCCCATGCTCCACCCCCTTACTTGGGCAGCAAAGAGATTTAAAGGGGCAGCCCTCCAGCCAAGAGTCATGTGTTAAGCTATCATTCCATTTCATTCCTCTTGGCCTGTTTCCAGCACTGGTGTGTAAGGTTCTAGGGGTGGAGGTAGATTGGCCCTTCCAGGGTCTCTGTGCATGCTGGTGTTTTTTTTGGGGGGGGGTCTCCAGTTTGAGCCTATGGCTTTAGTCCCATGTCTCCTGCTTTGGGGGTCCCCTGGCTGACAGAAGTCTGGGGTTGGTCCTTCTGACTGCTTCCCCCTTCTCAGAGTCCGATTCTTTCATGATACCTGCACTCCCCTTCCACAAGGCAGCCTATTCTGTCTCCCTGTGGCAGGGAGGGCTGATGTGGAGGGCGACAATATTTTTAAAGGCTTCATTTTTAAGTCTTAAATACTCCTAATTTATTCTGAGCGTGTTTAGAAGTGTTTGTTCTTCCTGGGAGCATGAGAAAGAAAACAGTTCCCAATGCCTTTCAGATCCTTACATTAAACAGGGAGTTATGGGCATACCATTTCCCAGGCTCCCTGGTGGTATGGACTTTCTGAACACATTCAGAAGAACCCGGGAGTGCCTACGACTAGCTACTGAAGACTTCCACACACTCAACTTCTCTATTCCCTGTTTCACAAGACCTCTCCAAACTTCTTTTGGAAAAGATTCAAAAAGATCCTTACCTTTCCCAGATAATTCTGTGAGAAAACTTTGGGAGAGAAACTACTGGTGTGCACTGTAGGAGAGAGGGGAACCAGCCCATCATTCAGAAGTAGTTGTCCTGGGGAGGGGAAAATCCTTCCAAAAAGGAATAAAGGAGAATATTTGAGCAGTCTAAATATTTATATGTGAGTGGGTTGCTGTGCCCACAGTCCTGCAGACTAGAAAAAAAAAAGAGGAAGCCAAAGTTGCTGACTTACAAATAATTATTCAGGCTCCAGTAAAATCAATGCTTGATGCATGTTAAGCACCTTTTTCTAGGGGAAAACACACTCTTAAGAAGATAAACAGTTCTATTAAAAAAAAACCCGGGAGATATTTTGTCAGGGTTCTTAAACTGTGTAAGGTTGCAATCCAATTTGCACATTCCTGGGAGTAAGCTCCATTGAATACAATGGGCCTTACTTCTGAGTAGACATGCATGAGTTTGCACTGTTCGTCACCTTGATGGTCCCTTCAATGGGATAGAAAGGTGGTAAACAAAGATCCCACTGAAGGGATGATAAACATGGCTTCCATAATAAACCATAGAATATTAATACAAGCTCTCTCTCTCTCTCTCTCTCTCTCTCTCTCTCTCTCTCTCTCTCTCTCTCTCTCTCTCTCTCTCTCTCTCTCTCTCTCTCTCTCTCTCTCTCTCTCTCTCATCAATCCCTCACTTTGTCTCCTTATCTCACACCCGTTCTTCAATCTCAGTACAGGAAAAAAAATCATTGATCGAAGGTTTGTTGGTTTGTATTTATATCAACCAGGGCTGACCCATCCATGAGGCCAACTGAGGCGGATGTCTCAGGCATCAGTTTGGCAGGGCATCCACTTCTGTCCTCCCAGTTGCCTCCACTGCTCCCCCTCCTCCACTCACTCCCTGGATTGGAAAAGGAGGAGGGGGCAGAGAGGGAGGCACTGGCGTCACTACAGGGGGGCGGGGCGCTTCGTTCCTCCGTGTAACCGAGGCTCGGATCACGGAGGAACTTAGAGCTCCGCCCCCCTGTAGTGACGCCAGTGGAGGGAGGAGAGGCAAGTGTGGGCTAGAGTGTTGGAGGAGCAGAGGCTGATACATCACCAGGTAAGGGAGCAACATTGGGCAGGCTACTTCAGATGTGTGGTGGTCTTGGACTGCCTCTGAAATCCGCACGTTGGAGTTTCTCCTTATTTTTATATTTTTCCTGCCTCCACCCCTTCCCATTCCTTTCCCTTGTGTGTCTTTTTTTGATTGCAAGACCTGTGGGGCAGGGAATTATTTTCTCATTCTTCGCAAAGCACAGGTTATTAGAATGATAATGCCATGATTACTAGAAGAGATGCTATGAAGTCTATTGCTCCGATTCGTTCTAATAGATTTCACAGCATGTATCCCAGCACTGATGCAAGTGTTCACAAACATGCAGAATTCGCCGGCATTGCCAGTGTAGCCTTCAAAATGAAGGCTAATGAAATGCCTTCAGTATCTGAAATGGCATTTGCATTTTGCATAGAATCATAGAGTTGGAAGGCACCCACAAGGACATCTAGTCCAACCCCCTTCCTGGAGCAGGAAATCCTCCTAGAGCATCTCCAGCAGGTGCCTGTTGAGCCTCTGCTTGAAGTTCTCCAGTGAGGGAGAACATTTTTAAACATGAAAATGTCTTCAAGGGCTTGAGATTGACTAGCAGGCTTTGGGGATGGCTCTTGGAGGATAGTTTCGAGTGGAGAGCTCTCTGTCTTGGGCCCACTTCTCTTCAGCATCTTCATTAATGACTTTATTTTTTAAAAATTGTATCCCTCCTTTCCCTTGCCAAGGCAAATGTCCAACGTGACTTTCAAGTTTCCATAAATGTTTCCACTGATAAGCTGCAGAGCCTCTGTGAGGGAGTGGAGCTGCAGCTGGCCCCTTGAGTGGGAGTCAAGGTTGCCTGTCAGTTGAACCGTGATGAGGCGGACGTCAGTGGGAGGCTGGACTTTGAAAGAAACCATCTAGAATGAAGGGTTCTATGAAAGACTGGAACATATTGGATTGTAAAAACCCCTTGGGGTTTAGAAAGCCTGCCTGTGTAAACCGCCTTTGAATTAAAGTCAAAGGAGAAATCCAATGACCAAAGAAAAGGCAGTATATAAATACTGGTGTTGGTGGTGTTGGTGTTGGTGGTGGTGGAGGTTCTTCTTCTTCTTCTTCTTCTTCTTCTTCTTCTTCTTCTTCTTATTATTATTATTATTATTATTATTATTATTATTATTATTATTATTATTATTGTAGATAGGACCTGCGGCAATTGTGACCTGATCCATTGTCATAGATCAACAAACACGGCCCATTTTACTCCAAATCACATGGTCTCATGTCTTTTTGTGGTGGGTATCTGGGCAATACTGGTGTAGATTGACCCTCAAAATGCATTGAAAATTTGAGGATGTTTGAAAACAGATTCCATCCCACCCTAACTTCTACATAGGGCTCCAATAAAAGAGCAGATGTATCCTCAAGAAGGCAGTCTGCTTGAGGCTTTACAAACTTTTTGGAGATTCACTTTCCTTCCCGTTCTTCTTGATAGATAAGTAATTTAGTGGATATCATGGCTCACCCACGTTGATAAATAGCCTATAAAAATTCACAGAGGACTCGAGTTACATCAATTTATTTCCATCCTTTTGACACACTTGCCATAGTGGCAGAGAGTCCAGAGAACCAACGGCGTAATTCCCTGCTGAGAGACGTGGTAAGAGGCTGGGTATAAATTACACTTAAATGCCACACAGATAATGAGGAAGCATCTCACAAGATTTATCATCCCACTTTTTCTCCCCCTGCTAACACACCAAAGCTGGCAATTGGACAAGGAGTCTTAACAGGACGTAACCTTTATGGTATGAAAAATGTTTGTCTGAAATTTATTGGTGATGTTGGTTGCATCTGGAGGACTCGATATTTCCAACATAGTTGTAACAAGTTTCCCAGCTTTGGAGAAAAGAAATGGGGAAGAAACCAACAATAGGAGAATTTTCCCCGTTCTGTTCCTTTATTGTTCCTCTAGTTCTCTCTGGCTTGCATTTCACTCCTCTTTCATTCTGGGTTAACAAGGAAGAGATTTTACATTAATTCCAGAATCTAAACATTCATTATTTGCCACAAGCTTCCATCTTCTCCTCCTTACCAATGTATATACATGCATGGATAAAACCATGCAGAAAAGTAACCTTTGATGTGGTTAATAAAATGATTGCCTCAAGATTATTTTGTGTGATGTATAACTGATGTACACAGCCACACCTTCACTTCTGTAAAAGGACACACAAAAGATTTTTGTTACAACAGTTTGTACAAGCACATCAAAATTGCTTTCTTGGGGTGTTTTATCAAAATTGCTTTCTTGGGGTGTTTTATCAAGGTTTGATTTATTTTGCTGGTGGTCTTGTGGGAATGTTTTGCACTGGGCTTGTCCTCCTTGAGCTTATCTGTGACAGGCAAGAACACCCTGAGACTTTTCACCTCCCCATGGGTGCACGGGGAAGAATCTGGGGTGGCTGATCAGAACTGGGGAGCTCAGCTCAGAGGATCAGTTTGGCCAGGTAGACTTTCTGATGAGCATGGGACCTTCCTGGTGCTCAACCTGGCCAGTCTCCGACATCACGAATTGGCATTGACATGCCAATACTGAATGTCAAACTAAACTCTGAATACTATTCTCTTAAGCATCAAACAACAGGAGAGCCTCTCCTCTCTTATTAACTTTAATCACTGCTCACATTGAACAGTGGGCCAGAAACCGACAGCAGGAAACTTGATTAAAATCTCAGTAGGAAAAAAGAGTGCCTTGAATGATAAGGGCTGCTTTTGATTCCTCTGCAGGCTCCCATTGGTTCACCTTAATAGAAAGGGGAGCGATTCTTATTTCATATTAGCGCCTGTCACAGTTCCATGTGTGATTTATGAGCCATTACAAGTTGTTGACCTAGACCACAGTGCAAATGATATCACACTCCATTGGAATCTCTTTGTAGACCCACAGGAACCCTGGAGACAAGGTTGGCCCAAGACCTCCTGATGCCTGAGGCGGCATGCCAACTGCTGCCCCCCTTACCCGAGGATGTGCCAGTCTCTGCTCCTCCCACTCTCCAATGCCACCGCTCAGCACGCTCCTCCCCTCCACATTTCTTCCTCTCTGTCCTCCTCATCCTTTTCAACCCAGGGAGTGGAAGGAGAAAGAAGAGCACTGGAGGCAAGAAGGTGGACAGAGAAGAGCACCCTCCACCATATGCTGCCTGATGCGACTGCTTCAGTTGGCCTCATGGATGGGCCAGCTCTGCTTAGAGAACACACAGTGGCCAGGATCCAATGAGGAGCAATCCACATATGACATTCATTCTTTGGTGGCAGGCATGAGGCTGCCGCAAACATATTTCTGTGCCATTTCCAACTTTCTGAAAAAAATGACATTAGATGCTCTGGACAATTTTCTGCAAAAGCAGATAGGTAATTTTTCCAAGGGCAGGATTATCTAAATGGTTGGTGGCATGCCTTTCCATGGATCCACCATAACTGACCAGCCACATATTCAGGATACTTGCCTGGGACTCTTATCTCTGACTGCAAACATGCCATTATTCTTGATATGACTCCACAATCACATCAGGAATCTTATAGAATTCATTTTTGCCTGATGTTGACCTTGATTGCAGCTCCTTTCACCCACTTGGATCAGTGATATGGGTAACCTGGCCAATCAGGGATCAGATAGCACATGGGCATCCTGGCCAATCAGGGTTCATGTAGCACATATCACAATGCTACAAAGCCAATCAGCTTTGGCAACATGGTGTCACCAACTGAAAGTGAAAAGTACTTGGGCAATGTAAATGACGAGGCAATCATTTAACAGGGGTGTCAAGAAAGCATCGATAAAATTGTAGCTTATGACATTGGCGAAAACATCACCGAAAAATGTCAGTAGTTTTGGCTCAATGCGAGTGCTGATTCCTGAATGATATGCCACCACTCATGTGTGAAACCTCTGTCGGATAATGCAAAGATTACTGTGGAGCTCGGACTAAATTAAATTGTTATAGAAACAGCTTAGCAGCTTAGCTGTTCAATTGGATGCCTCCAAGGGACCATCTGCAGCACATCTAAGAGAGATTCCAGAAAAAGTGAACTCCCAAAAAATTCCAGAAAAGTGAACTCCAAAAAAATTCCAGAAATGTGAACTCCACTTGGGGAGTTGACTCCTCACCCATCTTTCTCTTCCTGCATCCTTTGTGCCCTTGTGAATTTATTAAGGGCTAGGATCATTCATCATCTTTAGCATCTGCTCTAATTGTGTCTTATTGTGAATGACAGCTTAGTAAAACTCGGCCACCTTGCCGACATTTTTCAAGACCCTTTAAATGCCAAAGAGATGGACATTGAGCCCAGCAGGTATTCTGGGAACTGAGCATAGAAACAAATAACACACACACACACACACACACACACACACACACACACACACACACACACACACACACACAGAGCGCAATCCTGCGTAATCTTTCACCGGTGTAACAGTAGATGCACCAGTGTAAGTTACATAGGATTGCACTGACAGTAAGGTAGATAATAGCTGGGGCTGTGGTGTGGAGGTGGTATAGATTTGCAGAAGCCTTAAATAGCTTGAAATTTGCAGAAGAGTTAAATAGGACAAAATGATTTATTCTCTCAAAATAGATAATGAATTAGCCATTTGATGACCTGCCTCTTTCGCTAGGGTTGCATTTAATATCACCGAATGCTGATATCCCCTTTGGGTTGCATCCAAAGACACCGAGTCCTGACTAAGCGCCATTGAAATCAATGAGACACGTTAAGTCGTGACTAACGCCTGCCTAGGAGCAATGGAGCCAAGTAGGCAGACAATAGGATGTCCTATTAACTTCAAGAGTGCTGAGTCAGGATTCTCTGCCTTTGGATACAACCTTTAGGGCAACCAAACCGCTTCCCAAAACAAATCCTCTCCAAACAACTGCACTGTTCGGACACTGTTCGTCTCCCCTCCTCCACACTTCCTCTTCCTTTTCTAATCCAGAGAGTGGAAGGAGAAGGAGAAATGGAGCCAAGCAGGCAGACAGAGGTGGGCACACCCTCCAATCTGCTGCCTGATGCAACCTCAGTTGACTTCATGGATGGGCCAATTCTGACTGTAGGAAACAGGAGATGAGCCTCTGGCTTGATCCAGAAAGGCTGCTGTTGTGTTCTAGTGACCCTGATGGCTCATTTACAGCAGAGCCTCCCCAACTGACACCTTAGATCGGTTTTGCATGTGTGTACACCCTAACACACATGTGTGCTGCGTGTGTGTACACCCTAACATCATTGGAGCTGAGTCGATTGAAGGGTCCTCACCGTCTCATCACTCCTTTAGAGAAAAACTTGGTGGAATGGTTGCTGATGGAGGTGTTTCTGGTAGAAAAGGAACTATCTGGCAGTTGGTCCCAGCTACGTTGGTGGAGGGGAGCCCAATTTACTTTACACACACACACACACACACACACACACACACACACACACACACACACACACACACACAGGATGCAGAGGAGAATAACCTGGTGCCTTGCCCAGCCACTTTAAAGCAGAAGTTAAATTCCTTGTGCCTTGCCAAATATGCAGGAGATATTCTTGCCAGCGATCCCCCACTCCTCTATACAACTCCATCCCATTAATTGGCACTCAAGGCTCCTAATTAACTATATATACGGTGCTGAATACACACTTCACCCGGGAAATGATAGATGGCCCCTAAACTGCTTAATTGCGGGAGAGTTACTATAAAAGTCCTACTTGTGCGTTCCTCCAGCTTGCTAATGGGAAGGGCATTGAAATCTGGCCTGGAATGGAAAGGAGAGTGTCTCATGGCAGCTTGTCTCACACCCCAGCCCAAAGGGAGAGTGTAATTAGATCAAAAGAGCTGTCACCAAGTTGGGATAGATGGCGGCCGACCAGCGCTGGATTGGCAAGGAGAGTCCATTACGGAGACTCCACCTGGGCTAATCGCCACGGAGGAGAGCTCAGCTTAGTACATGCCGCCATGAAAAAGACAAGGCCTCTGGCTAGCCTGGGATATCAAGGCCCAGAGAGTGAGAGTATTAGATGCAAACTAAGCAATGGGGAGTTGGCAGAGAAGAGGAGCAAGGTGTTCAACCAAGTTTGAGGCTTTGGCTGTAGCTCAGAGTTGGAGCATCTGCCCTGCAAGCCCTGGATTCAGTTATCCCGCATCTCCAGTTGGAAGGATCTCAGACAACAGGTTAGGAAACACCTTCCTTTTTCTCAGGTGTCAGAGTGGGTAAGCTGGGCTGTTGTTCTGATGGAAGATGAGGAAGATCCCTGGGTAGGCTCCATCGCTCATGGGACATGACCTCAGCCACCAGTTCTGGGAGTCTGGGGTCAGCCTGACCAGATGGGGGCAGAGATCTGCATGAGAGAAGTCTTGGCAATGTCTTGACTTCCACGGTACCCTTGGAAAAATTACATCTCCCAGATCTTCTTGCAGAGCAGCATGTCAAACACTAGAGGGAGCAGTCTCTCTCTCTCTCTCTCTCTCTCTCTCTCTCTCTCTCTCTCTCTCTCTCTCTCATTCTTGCCAGTACAACCAGCATTGCAGCATCCAAGTAACAATGGAAGGGAAGATTGGAGGATTATAAATGAATGTGGGGGATGCAGGCCTGCGAACCATTTGGGAAAGAGGCTGTAGCTCAGTGGTACAAAACCTGCTTAGCATATGGAACGTCTCCGTTTCTATCCCTGCCAGCATCTCTCAGTATCCTCCACTCTTCCTCTTCTTCCTGCTCTCTGGACTGGAAAAGGAATGGAGCAGAAGAGGAGGCAGAGAGGAGGAGAGAGTGATGGACTAGACCAGGAGTTCCCAACCCCTTCCCGGCCGAGTACCACCTCCGGCGCCACTCTTCTTCTGAGTACCACCAGAAGTGACTGGCGATGACATCATCACCAGCTACTTCCGGGTTTTCAGAGGCCAGAAAACACAGGGAGGAGGCTCTGGGCAGGTGGGTGGGCCCTTCTCAGAGTTCCCGAGAGGCTCAGTCAAAGGCAGGTGTTTCTTGGGAGCAAAAATGTGCCACCAAAAGCTCTGCATCGGAGTGGGATTACAGTGGTCCAGCGGTCCGAGTACCACCATCAGTCAGCCGAAGTACCACTGATGGTACTAGTACCACAGGTTGGGAAACCCTGGACTAGACCATCAACACTCTAGCCCACCACTCTTCTTTCTCCCCACTTACTCTTCTGCTCCTTTCAGACACTCTAGCCCACCACTCTCTCTCCCCACTTCCTCTTCTGCTCCTTTTGGACACTCTAGCCCACTGCTCTCCTCTCCTCCACATTTCCTAACCTGCTCTTTTCCAAAGCCAGGAAACAGGAGTAGGAGGAGAAGCAATTGAGGTGGTGACTGGCATACTGTTGGGTGCAAGGAATGGAATTCAGTGTGCGTGTAATTCATTTGGACCTGAACATGTTTGGAGAGCACAGAGGTTCTCTCCACCTTCTCTAAAACTGCATCCCCTGAAGACACATTTCACCTTTGAAACCAAAGCTGGGTGCCGCTCCTCATTCCAGGTGGGCTTCGGTTAATAATCAGCATTAAACTAATAACCACATATTTTATAGTCTTGCTGTAGTAAAACCTGATGGGATGAGGAGAGATCTACCTTTCCTCTCGGGTTGATGCTAATGGGATTGATGAGTCTCTAACAACCTAATAGCTCTCGTAATTTTTACGTTGTCCACATTAAAGAGTGGCAGGCAGGCTCTGCTTGCTGCGCCTTGCGATCCTGCATCTCCCAGCTTCCATTAAGGCTACCACAGATTTATTTCTCAGGAGGTGGGCAGTTAGCTCCTTTGGAGGTGGGGGGAGTCCGACAACTGCACAACAGCCAAGTCGAGTTCTGTGCACTTGAAACATGCGAGTCAAACACACAGTTGCACCTTCCTGGCTGCTACTTCCTGGCTGCCACTGGAAGTGTCCCTCCACCAAACCCAAGCCATGTTCCACAGTGGAACATGCTACCCCAGGGCCTGCTATGCTCTAAGAGGTTAACTTCATGTCCCACATGTTGACCCGCCCCCTTGGGTGACCACACCCTGGCTCCCAGCAACTCACCATTTGTTGCAATATCCCTGATTTTTGCAGCCAACCCTAGGTATGATTGAGGAGGCTCCTTGGCACCATCCTGTTTTCCAAGTCACATAGCCTTTGGCGGTGCAATTCTGCCCATAAGGAGGTCCCCTCCCTCTCCCTTCATGCTGTTGGGGTAAACTCTTTGGGTACCTCTGGATAGTCACCTATTTGTTCTTTCCTCCCCTTACCTGCCCTGCCAGATGTGTCTCTTCTCCCTGAACATTCGTCTTTCCTAAGAGTATGGAGTAGGTGAAGGAAACCCCTGGCTAATAAAAGAGAAAGGAGGATGCACAATATTCCTACTTGCTCCTCCAGTGATAACCTATTCACTTGTTTCAAGGAAAGTGAGAGGAGTGTCACTTTTTCCACAAACACTTCTCTCTCATGGAGAGGAGAGCTGCCTCAATGGTCTGGTGCTCCTCCATCCAGCATCTCTCAAGCCACTTAAGCCAGTCCCTGAAGTTTCTGGTCTCTGAAGTTTGCAAAGCAAGAGAGGGACAGGGGAGGCTTACTTGGGATCAGGACCAGAAAACAGGGACTGCTTTCATTAAGTAGGGACCATCGTCAGATAGACGTTGCTTCCCGGTGAAGCTCCACTTTCTCTTTTCTTTCTTTCCACCTGGACGTTGCTTTGCCGACGAGAGCGCTGGCAGGAGACTAGCTGACTCAAAACAGACGTTTCCCCTTCGCAAGTTTCAAGATGCGAAGCCAACCCCCCAAAGAGAAAATGATGAGCTGCAATCTTCCGGACGCCAAGATCAACAGAAATTAAGGTCCACAAGGCATACAGCTGCACGCTGACGAGCTGGAGATGTAAACAGCAAAATTGTACAAATCGACAGAGCGGCCAAAGGCTCGGTTGCAGACAATGCTGCAAACGGAGAAATAGCGATGCCTCCAAAGTTTGCAATTATCTGGTTTGGAATACAAATTTTCCCCGGCCTCTGAGGCTCAGATGCAACATCAATCAAACAAGATTTCCCTGAGCAAGGCTGCTAGAGCTGGAAACGGGGAAGTGAGGTTCTACACATCCTCATAACATCCTTTTGGTGGGAGTCTTTTCTTTTTCTCTTTTGGGTCCTAGTCCCGGATGCTAATCCCAGTTCCAACTGATCTGGTTGTCATGGCTTCCATCCTGAATTGTAACGGATGAGGGGGGATGAATGGTTGGGTCAGAAGAACCACTTCCAAGACACAAGAACATCAGAAGAGCCCTGTTGGATCAGACCAAGGGCCCATCTAGTCCAGCTTCCTGTATCTCACAGTAGCCCACCAGATGTCTCTCAGAGCACAAAAAGATGACAAGATCCCTATATTCTGTTGCCTCTCCCTGGCATCTGGCCTTCAGAGATAGGCCACCTCTAAAATCTGGAGGTAGTAGCCTATGTAGCCATCATGGCTTGGTAGTAGCCATCATGGCTTGGAATCGGTGATGGACTTTTCCTCCATAAGTTTGCTCAATCCCCTTTGAAAGGCATCCAGAGCAGGTGACATCACAATGTCTTGTGGCAAGGAGTTCCACAAATTATATAGTGGGTAAAGAAATTGGAGATACTCCACAGCTAGCAGTCACTGAGCTTGTGCCCTTTGAAGGGCCATCCTCCTCCTCTGAGTCTGCACACCAGTACCAGCCAACAGGTCAGGGGGGATATGGTGGAACAAAGGAGGAATGGAGGAATGAAAGACTCCAGGCCAAAGGGCTGCTCCTTTAAATCGCTCTGCTCTCTAGGCAGGGTGGCGGAACCTAGGAGGAGTAATCTGAGTCTGGAGGCATCAAAGACTTCATTGGCCTCAATGGAGCAAATGGCTTGGATCCAAACACATTACATTGATGCGGTGCAGTTTGGGTGGGTCTTTACTTTTACACTCAAGCAACAGTTGCTTAGGACTGCGATTCAGATCAGGGCTTTGGCACAGAGGCAGAAGGCAAGTCTACCTCTGGACCTTTTCCCTGCCAAAAATCATTGCATACTTATATGAAACCCAACTGCAGACAAAGAATACTGTAGCCCACAAACATCAGACATCATCTACGAATGGAGACCTTTCCCACTCTTGAGGCTGTGAAACATTATTTCTCCCTCTGAGACTCTTCGGCATATTTTTTTAAATAGTTGTTCAGGAGAGGGTCAGCACATCCTGTTTATTCTTTTTCCTTGAACAAAATAATGGTATTTTTCACCAAAAATAACTGCTGATCAGTGTGGAGGAAAATGGACCCTCAATATGGCTGGAGCCATAATTCGAACCGTAATTCCACAAATGAGCTGTATTCATAAACACAAAAATGGCAGGATCATTATGGACCCTGGAATTCTCTTGACTTGTACTGTGTCACGTGGATCCCACCGCGGCTGTTTTCGAGACATGTTCCAAACTCCAGTTGTTTATCAAGGCGCATAACTGCCCTCCCTGGCTGTCGCTACGGTTTCCACAGTCTTCATGCGCTCTTTAGATGTCTGCAGCTCTTGCAGAATCTTTGAGAAGAATTGCCCCTGCCCTGTCTCCAACCCCCTGGAAGTCTTATTAATCCACCTTGATGGCTTCTGAGATATCAAAGGATCCCCAGTCAAGGGATGGGGGCCCAGCGCTAGCCAGACTATACAAGGTATATTGTGCTCTTTGGCACAGCACTCAGTAGCGTCGCTAGACGCGCGACACCCTAGGGCTGGGGGGTGTGCGTCACTCCCCCCGCCCTAGGGTGTCACCCCCCGAACTGGAGGCCAGGGAGCCGGTCTCGGAATGTCCAGTTTCGCCGGCGCTCCAGGGCCTTCTGAAAGCCCGCTGGCTCAAAACGTAAAGTTTTACGTTTTTCGCGCATGCGCAGGACATTTTCTGAGGGCAAAGGGCTGCCCATTTGCCCTCAGAAAAGCAATGCGCATGCGCGAAAATGTAAAACTTTACGTTTTGAGCCAGCGGGCCTTCAGAAGGCCTTGGAGCGCCGGCGGGGTGGAACGCTCCAAGGCTTGCTCCCTGGCCTCGGAGCTTCCGGACTCCGGAGGCTCCGAGGCCGGGGGAGCCGGCCTCAGAGCGTCCGATGGTGACGCACGGGTGACGTCACCCCTTTATGCGCGTCATGCGCGCGTCACCCCCTGGCGGTCCGCCCCCCCCGCCAGGCTCCGTCAACGCCTCTGACAGCACTAGTCAGGATTTGCAACTTCTGTTGGCTGAAAGCGCTGCGCAAGCAGGCTGTACTTTTCTGCACCAAGCTTTGGAGTGGCTTTTATGGACATTAAACCTTTTATAATGGTAAGGTAAAGGTATCCCCTGACAATTAAGTCCAGTTGTGTCCGACTCTAGGGTGTGGTGCTCATCTCCATTTCAAAGCCGAAGAGCCAGCGTTGTCCGAAGACGCCTCCGTGGTCATGTGGCCGGCATGACTCTCCTTGCCGCAGCGCGTAGCATGCAGCTGGAACACAGAGCGCTGTTTACCTTCCCGCAAGCGGTATCTATTTATCTACTCGCATTGACATGCTTTGGAACTGCTAGGTTGGCAGGAGGTATAATGGTACAGTACTGTAAAAATTACACCCAGAACAAAGAGTGCTGGAATTAAAGTACAGTACTCCCCCCATATCCGCTGGGGATATGTTCCAGGCCCCTCCATGGATACTTGAAACTGTGGATAGGAGCGAATACCCCCTCCATGGTTTCCTGAGGGGCCCCCGCCCTGTCTCCCCTGCAGGCAGGCGTGTGCCCCCCCCCCAGCTCTTATTTTCCTTTCAGCAAGCTTTGTTTCTTCCTTAAAACAAACAGAGAAGCAGCCTCCATTGCAGGTAAGTAGAATGCAGAGCCTTTCTAAGACTGAGTCTCGTTCTAACTTGCCTGCAATAAGCAGCCAGAGGCTGCTTCTCCTGTTTGTTTAAGGAAGAAACGAAGCTTACTGGGAAAAAAAGTAAAAGCCTGGTAAAAGTAAAAAGTAACGATCCATGGATAACTGAATCCGTGGATAGCGGATCAGCGGATAGGGGGGCCCACCTGTATTTAAAAAGAGGTATTGCTGCTTAGGCAGGGGCAGACCAACCATGAGGTACCGTGATGCGGCAATGGACTGCGGGGGGCTGGTGGATTTGGGGTGACTTCGCCCCAAGTCGACCACTGCCCCCCTCCAGCCCACCACAGGCGCAAGCCGCATTGATCTGCCTCCTTACCATGCTCGTGCAATGTTCTCACACCCAGAAGTGCAGGACTTCCATTTTTATTTACACGGACTGTGTGAATGAAGGAGCTCCTTGATTTCCGTGGTCCCTTGAAGTACGAGCAGAAGTGCCCCACTTCCAGGTTTGAGGAAACCGCTCAAGGTGCTGGGAAAGATTGAAGGCAAAAGGAGAAGGGGGAAGGCAAAGGATGAGAGATGATTAGACAGCATCACTGATGCAACGAACATGAAAATGAGCAAACTCAGGAAGAGAGTGGAGGACAGGAAGGCCTGGCGGGATATGGTTCATGGGATCACGAAGGGTCGGACACGACTTAACGACTGAACAACAAAAGGGGCTGGTTTTTTTTTCCCTGACTGCAATGGTGGGGGCATCTGAGCTTGTGTCACCCCTGCATTTATGCAATAAAATAGGAGTAAAAACAGCAATGAAAGAAGTGAAAATCCATCAACCGCCAGTCGACAGATCTAACTCCAAAAGGAGGCTCCAGAAATGAAGGGCCCGTCATGGAAACCAAATGCTCCACCTTGCCCATTAAAAGCTGAGTAGCAATGGAGACAGGTTAACATCTTGTAGAACAATTTTCAATTAGTCAAACTTCTCAGGGGAGAGAGTTTTCTATCCCTATTCCTCAGATCCCCCTAGGGATCGTAGCAAAATCAGTCGCGATTGCAGGAGAAATCAAATTGCGCCGTTTCCAATTTTGGCCGTTTAGTTCCAGAGCAATTGGACACAGGCAGCAGGAATCCTTTAATCTCGTCGCATTTCTGCTGCGCCTTCGCTTCCAGGGGGGTGTTTTTGCAAAATCCTTGGGATGTCTTCCTTGTCTCGTGTTGCCCAGCCTCTTCAAATCCTCAAATATTTTTCCGTCTCCTAGCCTCTTGCAACTAAATTGTAGCATTTTGTCACCGTGCAATTTTTTGTTGTTGTTTTTATTTAGTTTGTTTCTGGATACCGTTCCACTTTTAATGAATAATAAATCATGTTGTTTCAAGGCAGATGGCTGTGTTTTTGCTAATGCGACACGCAAGGTGGAAACGATCACCCTTGCATTTGTCTCCGCCGTATTAACAGCTGTGGCTTTAATGGGAAACAATCAGAAAGGCACACATGAGACAAGACTCCGAGGACCTGTGATCATCTCCATAGTCCTGTTGGGTGACCTTGAGCTTCTCCTTGGCGCTCCATTCTTCTCGTATTTGTCTTCTAACTAGCTGAAGTACGACTGCCTCAAATCTCTCTGGGACAGGAGGTCTGAATGGACACTTGGCCCAGGTATGTCCCCACACAAATACACGTGACACTGCATTTTGGTGGAAATTAGGGCCTTGTTTCATGAGTATATAGCCGCGGTGGCTTAGTGGTTAAGACGCTGAACTGCAGACTGGAAGGCAGGCAGGATAGCAGTTCGAGACCCAAGTGCCGCATGACAGAGTGAGCTCCCGTCTTCGGCCCCAGCTCCTGCCAACCTAGCAGTTTGAAAACAAGAAATTGCAAGTAGATTAATAGGTACCACTGCGGTGGGAAGGTAACAGCATTTCGTATGCCTCAAGGTTGAGTCATGCTGGCCACATGACCACGGAAGCGTCTTCAGACATCGCTGGCTCTTCGGCTTTGAAACGGAGAAACTTTACCCTAGAGTCGGTAACAACTGGCTTTCAAGCGAGGGGACCCGTTACCTTTACCTTCTCGAGTATAATGACAATCGATTAGTAAATGCCGTGGATCCTGGCTAGGATGCTCCAGCCCCCCAGTGTGGGCACCTAAGTCGACAGAGACAGCTATCCTGGCAAAGCCCTCTTTTGGGTGAAACCACCCTGGCTCCAAACCCAGGATCACCTTGTAGCTTTCCCAGCCTCATCACCGCCAACCCCTGTGAAAGGGGGTCAGGGAAAGCTAAACTGTTCCACCTGCCCCAAGCCAAGCAGCCTTTAAGGGAGCTATCTGAATTCAAGCCTGAGGGGTCACCAGCCTGCATCCTCAAGCCAGACAATCTTGGACATCAGGAAGAAATTCTTGAGAGTAAGGGCAATTCAGCTGTGGAACAGATTGCCAAGCCAAGGGTGGTGGTGGATTCTTCCTCACTGGAGATCTTCAAACAGAGGCTTAACAGGCACCTGCTGGAGATTATCTAGGAGGATTTCCTGCTCCAGGCAGGGGGTTGGACTAGATGACCATGTGGTCCCCTTCCAATTCTATGAGTCTCTAGATACTGGTTCTGTTTTCCCCTCCGACTCTTGCTTGCCTAAGGGCAGACACCAGATCCCTACTCCTCTTCCCTGTCCCCCAGTCATGGCCTACCTGGCTAACACCCACCCTTGAGCACAGTTTGGGGTAGGTGAAAAATCTTCACTCCTATACCAACCCAGTGAAGCCAAAAATTCCTACCCATTCCCTAAAGGTGGCCAGCTCATCTCAGACCATGCCAAAGCATGGGTGGGTTGGGGTCTTTGCTCACTGAACACAGAATGGTGCAGACTGGCAGCAATGCAGGGACCTCCCTTGTGCCTACTCCACCCATTGCCACCAGGCAAGCCCTCCACGCACCGTAATCACATATCTGAGGGTGGAACCAGGCAGGAACAATGGGCAACTGAGTCATATTCATCTGCGGAACACACTGCCACATGATGTTGCGATGGCACCTGACCTAGATGCCTTGAAAAGGAGAGTGGACAGATTGATGGAGGAAAAATCCATCACAGGTTATAAATCATAATCTCTTTATGCAACCTCCAGGTTTTAGAGGTCGCCTATCTCTGAATGCCAGGTGCAAGGGAGTGGCAATAGGAGGCAGGGATTCTGTGATCTTTGATTGCTCACTGAGGCATCTGGTGGGCCGCTGTGAGATACAGGAAGCTGGACTAGATGGGCCTGTGGCCTGATCCAGCAGGACTGTTATGTCCTTCCTCCTTCACACTGAATTTCCACTTGCCACTACTGCTATATCAGGACAAGGCACCCCCAAAATTTTAATTGGTGCCCCAACTGAAGGGGAAAAAATCACTCTGCCGTTTTTCCCTCCTTGTCGTAAGCCAGAGGGGGGAAACAGCAGACATTATCAGTGGCAGCAAGAAAAAGACCCCTCCACCTGCTGCCCAGAAACTGGGCAGATTGAGGAGATTCCTCCTTGTGCCATCTTTGTCCCAGGTAGTTATCAAGGGATTTCAGCCACTGCTTGACCAAGCCCAGCATCCGAATACTGGTCCTGGTAGCGGCTCAATGCAATTCATACATCTTGGCTGACAGTGACAAAGATGAGAAAATAGCAACAAAAAGACGTGCTAAATATTATGACAGGATGTGTGAAGGAAAAAAGGAAGAGTTGATAGGGTGGTTGGGGGTTCCCATATGAAGAGCTAAATGCTAAAGAGATGCAGCAAATCCATCGTGGAAGGAAGGGGGTAGGAAAAGCGGAGACATATAATGATGATGTGAAACAGCCATTGGGAAATCTCAAAATGGACCAAAACAGGTGTGAATGTTGTTGTTTATCCAAACAAACAAACAAACAAACAAACAAAAACACGCTGGATGAAATGACATTTTTTTTTCCAAACAGCAGATTTGCTAGTAAAAACGCATGTGTTGAAATATTGCCAGTTTTCTTAGAATTCTCTGGAATCCTCCCCATTCAAGATCAGGAAGACTATAATATTTACGTTGTATTTTTTTCATATTGTAGAGGTTTACAGACCATAATCAGAATGCTTTCTTTGTAGTAAACATCAAAATGTATTTTCTAAATACAAAACAACATAATCCCATACCAAGTCTCTGGAAAGAGAGAAATATACACCTGTTTATGTTATAAGCGAATACTCTCATATAGTCAGAAAAGCAAGAGCACAATATTAAGGTACATTTCTGTTCTGCAGTAGAATTCTGACGCACACAAGTTGGATAGCATGCTGGCGGGTGGAGCTGGAGGTCAAAGGGAGAAGCAAGCATGTGTGGGGTGAAGCTTTGGGTCAGCCCTACTCCTGTTGCTGATAAGGTTAACTGAATAGAAGAACTAAAGCGTCATGAGAATACGTAAATCGAATTCTAAAAATTATGTACGTCAAACCTCAGAGAATGACCAATAAGATATGTAACTTGTCTATTACGTATGTTCCTGTATTTCTGTAACCAACAAGAATTGGATCTGTTTTTTTCAAACTGCCTGCCTACTGAAAGTTGTTTTCTGTTGGCTATAAGAAGCATTGTAACGGAGAGCTCAGGACTGCTCCTCATGACTTTAGGACAAGAGTCCCATGGGAAGCAGTCAGCACATGTGCTTAATAAATAAAGATGTCCAAGTTTCTCTCATACCTGGTTGCTGATTTATTAATCAACGCGTAACAATATTTTGTTCACACTTGATTATACTTCAATACTTTTTATTGTATTAATACAGCTTCATTCACCCTCTTGGATTAGCTGCATGAGTGATCCCAACCCATCAGGGATCATCGAGCGGATGGGACAATGTCATGATGCTATGTAGCTAATCAGACTTAGCTATATGATGACACTGGGATGACATCTCCACCTGCTACTACTGCTTCTCCAGCTGGGACTAGGCTCCTTTCTCCCTCACCAACTCCCCTGTGGAAAGGAAGAGAAGGAGGGGGGGGGGAGTCAGGGAGAGACTATCAAAGCCCTAATTTAATTCTTTTTAAAATGATTTTCTGTATTTATCAGGTTTTTGTAAGCCACTGTGGGAATCTTGTTGGCTGAAGAATGGAGTTTAAGTAAATAGTAAATACATCACCGAGGGCAAATGAACTCAATTGAGACCGAGTGCATGAGATTTTGCAAACAATCTGCAACCAGGTTTTGCAAGCAATGCCAAAATATTGTCGTGCATTTGTTGCCTTTTTGTGTGTGCAGGTTTGATATTTTACGCTAGACAAATATAGTCGTTTGGTGCAACCCTAAACCTCATTTCATACTGCTGTAAAATGTTGTCCTGGAAAATGGGAGAGTGAAACATATGTTGACAGGCTTAACATCTTGTTCAAGTCTGCCTCAATGTCCTTTGAAAGATTTTGCTGACCTGCAACGGACGGTGGAATTCAGGTCGGGGCCTCCATTGTCGGCTTGTGGAGCTGATGTATGCCTCTCCGGGGCATGTCGCAGGCAAGTTTGCTTATCCCTCGACACAACCAAAGATCAGATGAGCTTGCTTAAGCCTCCCCCTGAGTCGTTTATCTTCATGCTGAACCTGCTGTAAAGAGATTATCAAATCTGGGCATTTAAATAATAGCGCACTGTGAAAAGGCGCTACAGAAACTTGCCACCCCTCGTGTCGTTTAGCAGGTAGCAGCTCGGAACGGAGCATCACGTCTGTCACTAGAGAAGTGGTGACAGAGGACAAATGTCCACCGAATGCAGAAGAGGAGATCCTCCATCTGTCAGAACTCATCCATACCCAGACCCTGATGTATGACCCCTGCAGGTGCATCTGGCCGTAATCCCATGTTGACTATGGTCCTTGATGGACAATAGGAGCTTGATCCTATGATTGATCCTCTGATAGATCTTCCTTCCGAGGAGCCTGAGACTTCAGGGGAATTAACCACTGTTCCCGCTAACTAAGCTTTTTTTTTTTTTTTTTTAGAAGTGGGTTTTCTCTGTGCCAGGTGCAAGGGAGTGGCGACTGGACACAGGTATCTTGTTGTCTCGTGTGCTCCCTGAGGCATCTGGTGGGGCCACTGTGTGACACAGGAAGCTGGACTAGATGGGCTTTTGGCCTGATCCAGCAGGGCTCTTCTTATGTTCTTATGTTCTTATGTTCTTAAGCTGTGTGGCCAGGTCTAAACTGAGCCCCACACAGCTCAGGTTCCCAGAAAGTGGAGATGACAGTGATGTCATTATGAGTGCTCTGGAGCGGCACCCAAGATAGGGCTCCACGCATAGGTGGGGAACATTAGAGGTGACTCTGGAACTAGCACTCCTCCGTCTGGGCCCCAACACTCGCTGCTACCCCACCGACAAAAGGTTTGCAGGGAACACCGCACCCAAGGACAATAACCAGTTCTGGCTTCTTAACACCTCCATCTCTCCCCAGGCAGCTTCCAAACGCTTGCAAGTCATTGTCTCTTTCTCAGCCTCTGTATTACTTTGGCTTGTTCTCAATGTGGACCCAGGGAAATGTTACCACCGGAATTAAATCCCAGCGTCTCCAATGTGCCGGCCCTGGAGTACATCTCCTGAATACCAGAGCGTCTGAGTAATAAGGAGACAAAAGCTTATGTAAATAGTATCGCTCTGTTTTCCCTTGTTCTGCCTTAAGCACTCTCTAAGCCACTACAACTTGCCGTTCCACATTAAAATAATTTACATGGCGTCATTCAGCAGAACGGCAACAGCAAGCCGCTCATGATCGCCAGGATGCAGAGCTGAGTCACTCCTATGGGTCTCTCGGGGAGATACCAGCAAAAGAGTCTCTTGCATGAGGGGGTGCCAGCGCGAGTTCAGTTGCATTAGGAATGTGTAATGCTCAAATCTTTTGGGGCCTGCAGGGGAAAGACAAGGCTGGAATATTTGTTTACATCAGCAGTTGGCATTCCAGTTGGACTTAGGCCCCATGTTACTCTGTCGCTATGATGCTTCTGAAATTGCCCTACTTTCTCCGTGAATTTAGTACCCTGTTTTCCCAAAAATAAGACCTACCCCGAAAATAAGACCTGCCAATACTCACCTGCTCTATTGCTGGACATGAAAGATTGGGTGAATGGTTCTACAGGCAATGGAGTCGCAAGAAATTCAGGTCGGAATGCGGGGTTTGGAGAGTTATGACAGTGTTCCAGAAGAAGATGACATGATTGCATTTGGATACATGTAAATTGTGGTACCAGTACATTAAAAAAAAAAGACATTCCCTGAAAATAAGACGTACTGAGTTTTTTGGAGCCAAAATTAATATAAGACCCAGTCTTATTTTCAGGGAAACAGGGTAGTTATGAATTAGCAGGCTTGTTTCTTCTTCTCCCCTTCCTCCTCAAAGTGGAACTGATCCATTAGGGATATGCTTTATTCTTCCAGGGCTTTTTCTTTCCAAAATGTTGGGCTCATATTGCCATGCTTTCACGCCAACCTTCACGACCACATGTGGAATTCTGTGTCCGATTCTGGCCACTTCACCTCCAGAAGGAGATCATAGAGCTGGGGAAGGTGTAGAAGAGGACAATAAAAATGGGCAGGAGGTCAGAGCACATTTCTTACGAGGGATGGTGACAAAGTTTGGGGCTTTTTAGCTTCGGAAATAAAGGCAAGTAATGGCACAATCCTTCAAATTCAAATTCCTTGACCACCTTTCCAGAGTTTGGCATTGAAAAGCCTTTCATTCCAAGCTCAAAACTCCTGTTGCTGTGGCCTCTTTTTCTTCTTCATAAAGACGATGTTTCAGACCCTTAATTGTTGCTTCTTTTAGCTTTTCAATTTCCTTCCCGAGGTGTGGCGACCAGAATTGGACACAGTCTTCCAAATGCCACCAACCCATAGATTTGAACAGGGGAATTATTTTATTAGCAGTTGAGCAATTAATTAGCAATTAAGCAATGAGAAATCCAACCTGCGTAAGATCTGTCATCTCTGCATCTGTCGAAGATGTGGGTTTGCCTACAGAACCCTGCGCCACAATAAACCGGTTCAGCACCAAGTCTCCTCTGCCGACTCCATCTTTCTCTCACTCTTGTCAAGCAGCTCCCACTGAAACGCCCATTACAGACAAAATTAATTTCGAACTTAAAGGTTGGCAACGTGTCAACACACAATTGTTGAGAAGTTTCAAGCTGCCCTTTTCAAAGCTGACTTTGGAAAATAAGGCAATAATTCAATATTTCTATATCCCCCTCCCCACCTCGCTCCCTCAATTCCATCATAGCCACAATGGGGAAAAAAATGTTGACAAAATTCAGGTTAAGGGGATACATGTCAGATTTTGCAGGAAAATCAAGTCAGGAGAGGTGCTTGTTTAAAGGTAAAGGTGTCCCTTGACATTTAAGTCCAGTCGTGTTCGACTCTAGGGTGTGGTGCTCATCCCCGTTTCGAAGCCAAAGAGCCAGCGCTGTCCGAAGACGCTTCCGTGGTCATGTGGCCAGCATGACAATACAGAACGCCGTTTACCTTCCCGCAAGCGGTACCGATTTATCTACTTGCAATTTTTCAAGGCATCTCAGGCCAGGTGTCATTATTATTATTACATTATTATTAAGAATATGTATATACAGAGTCATTCACAACAGAGTCATTTCAACAGAGTCATTCACAAAGCGGTCTACATAGCCAAACAAAACAACAAATGGTTCCTTGCCCCCCTAAAGGGCTCACAATGTAAAAGAGATGTAGAAGAGACACCAGCAATGGCCACTGGAAAGGACGCCATGCTGGGGTGAAGAGGGACAGTCGGTCTCCCCTGTCACATAAGTAGGCTTACCAGATCTCCAACCTGGACAGAGTGCTAGACCTTTCGGAAAAGGAATATGGGCAGGTGTAGCTTGTTAAACCTTAGAGCACAATCCTCGGCATGTCTACTTAGAAGCAAGCCCCACTAAACACAATGGGGCTTGCTTCTGAGTAGACATGCCTAGGATTGTGCTCTAAGGTTTAACAAGCTACACCTGCCCACATTCCTTCTCCGAAAGGTCTAGCACTCTGTCCTGGTTGGAGATCTGGTAAGCCTACACATAAGAGGACACCACTGTAGAAGGGGCCTCTTGGCCCAGTTAGGAGGGCATGTCTAGGAGGGGGCTGCGACCCTATTGTATGTCCTTGCTCAGCATCCTCCTTCAGAAACGAGGGATTACCAGCGAGGTGGAGATGCACATACTCCAGGCCGGACCATTTCCACTCTCCTTGTTAGCATGCAGCCATCTGCCCTGAGCCGTGACTTTCTGCTTTTGCCGAAAATAACTCTGGAAATCAGTGGATAGAAAAAAGTAAGAGCTCCCGGGAGAGATTACCCACATTATTGCCTCCATGTTGTGGAATTATTGTGCTGCTCCCTGCTCCCGGGAGAGCAAGATCCAGTTGCAAGAATAAATTCATCGTAGCCTTTTCCTAGCTCCAGATGGAGGGCTGTGTGTGTGCGTGTGTGTATTTTGTGTGCCCGTTTATGTGCTTCCCCCCCCCCCCAGCTGAAACTTGAAATATGTTTGCCAGAGTCCTCTTGTTTTCCCCCTCCAGCATCTCCATAGCATCTCAGTGGCTTATTCCAAAAGTAAAACCATACTATGGGCAACAAACCTCTTCTGATCAACACTGGTGAAAGTGCTGCTGAGTCTCTAGGAGAAGTCTCATTGGCTGTCGATATGTCCTGTTGTGACATCATTGCATCCTCCCTTTCCCTGCCTGCCCCTTCCACTTCATTGGCTGTCGATAGCGATGGTGGGGACACGAGGAGCATCATTACGTGGCCGCACGTGGCATGTTCTCTGACATGTTATGGAGGAGAAAGGAGAACTGGACACCTGCCGGCCATCAGCGGTGAAGCATTGACTGTAAACACCTTGTTCGGGCCTTGTTCTAGTGGGAAGAATATTGCCCCAAGGCAGTGTGGGTAAAGATAAGGAGCAATGAGAAAACGTGAGGGACGGGGAAATGGAGAAGGAGCAGGGAGGCCAGCTGGAGACAAGACTCAACTCTATTGCAGGGGAACAGGTGGCCCAAATGAAACAAATCTCACACCCCTGGTGGTGGAAGGAGGAACAGATAGGAGAACCTAATTCTCCAGAGTCTGGCACCCAGTTGTGATGTCATCAGTAGGTGTCTCCAGTCATGGTTGGGATGTTTTACGCTTCCCTTGGCAGCGGTTATGATGGACACAGGGGCCCTTCCAGAGGGTATTTTATGAACTCTCCAGCTCATTCTTTAGCAGGGATTCACTATGAATGCCCCCCCCACATATGCTTGGCCAGTAAGGTGTATTTCTCCCTTCCCGTGTGCTTCACGCAACAGATTGGTGGGTAGGGCTGCCATCCGTACCGGAAAAACCGGGACAGTCCCGGAAATCGGCCCTCCATTCCCGGGAAAGTCCCGGGCCGGTTTTCCGGTGCGAATGGCAGCGTCTCCACCGCCGCCGCCATCTTCGTTTTTGAAGAACTTACCCGGGCGCCAGCATCATGGATCACGAAATCTCGCGAGATCCAAGATGTCGGCACCCAAATCTCGTGAGGGCATGATGCCCTCACGAGATTTGGGCGCCAACATCTTGGATCACGCGAGATTTCGTGATCCATGATGCCGGCGCCCGGGTTCTTCAAAACGAAGAAGATGGTGGAGGCGGCGAGCGGGTGTCGTTCGCCTGGTCTACCACTGGCTCCGTGTGGTGCTGGTGGGAGACCAGGCAAAACACAGCCTGCTTGCCCATGCCGCGCGAGCCTCCGGCAAGATTTGGGTGCCGACATCTTGGATCACGCGAGATTTCATGATCCAAGAGATGATGCCAGCGCCCGAGTAAGTTAAAAAAAAGAAGATGGCGGCGGAGGCGCTGCCATTCGCACCGGAAAACCGGCCCAGGACTTTCCCGGGAATGGAGGGCCGATTTCCGGGACTGTCCCGGTTTTTCCGGTACGGATGGCAGCCCTGTTCAAACTGCAAAAGTGGGCCCCTCAGTTGTTATCTCTTTTTTGCTGGGACCAGCATGCCGGCTAATATACAGAAATTGATACAGAAAGTATGCAGAAGCTAAATACAGAAGCTAGAAAGCTGTTGATATATTTTCTAAGACATACATATATTGGTACATATATTTTCATGCTATACCATGCCACATAACCACCGATATTATGACCGAGGCTGAGAATTTGCCACAATCTGCATTAGAGCGGCCAAGAGGAAGACATGCATCATTTGGACTCATTACAACCCAGTGGCCCAGAGAGTTTAGCGCTCCCAAAAAAGAGCGTTTGCATGAGAATAGACCCCGTCCACCTCGAGGGCGGCAAGACACATGCAATTAGTGGTGGCAACAAAGCTGTTCTAATTGGGCTTGTTGAAACAATGTAAGACCAGCTCAGCCATGTGCAGAAAACAGCAGAGGGAAAAACTCAGCGCAGCACAGAGGCACAGGGAAGGGAAGAAATGGCGACCGACATATGACAGGGAGTGTGGGGAAAAAAAGCACACAATGACAGAACAAAGCTTGCTAAGCAGCCAGAGAGGTTGAAAGAACGGTCTTCTATTTCCAAAGTCCCCATTCTGGGCTGACTGGATTGCAGCCAAAATGGAACTCTCTACAAAGACACGGGGGTCCTGGGGACTCACTGGAGGAGCATGCATTGGAAAGGCCCTCACAGGACTTTTGACCTAGGATGTGCAATTAAACTGTGGAACTCCTTGCCACAGGATGTCTTGGCAAGGAGATGGGATAGATTGATGGAGGAAAAGCCCATCTCAGGTTACAAGTCATGATGACCTTATGCAAACTCTGGGTTTTATAAGCAGCCTCTCTCTGAATGCCAGGTGCAGGGGAGTGGCCACCGGAAACAGGGATCTGGTTGTCTTTTCTGCTCCCAGAGGCACCTGGTGGATCACTGTGAGATGCAGGAAGCTGGACTAGATGGGCCCTTGGCCTGATCCAGTAGGGCTCTTCTGGTGTTCTTATCCTCCAGAGGCCAAAGTCACCACTGAAGTTGTACCCTGGGGTTCTATGCAAACTTCTGGGGGGGGCACCACTGGAAGGGCAGCACAGGGGGGCACAAATGGAAGGAATAAGAGTGAGAGACCTTGAAGGCACATTGCTGAATGGAGTCCCAGACATTGCAGGTCTGACAACTCATTGGTGGGGCAGTGGAAACCAACATGGTATGCAATCCATTTAGCAAATCAATGATAACACAATTATAAGAAGCCGTCCTTTAAAAAAAACCCTCCCAAAACTGATGTATATAATAAAAACGAACATAAAAAGAGCAAAAATAAAGAGAGTATAAAGAGAGCAATGGAAGAAGCATTATGGCATGACAATGAACACATCTACTGGGAGTTGGACTCAGACCTGGAAGATCCAGGTTCAAATCCCTGCTCAGCCATGAAGCTTCCTGGGTGACCTTGGGCCAGTCACTATCTCTAAATAAATAAGCGGCAGCATAGAATTATTGAGCTGGAGGAAATCGGAGCTTATGAGTTCAGCAAAAACTTTGAGGAAAAAGGTGTGTGTGTGTGTGTGTGTGTGTGTGTGTGTGTGTGTGTGTGTGTGTGTGTGTGTGTGTGTGTGTGTGTGTGTCCACTGCAGTTCTGAGGTCAGCCACAAGGTGGTGCTTGATCCTACCACCAGCCAACACCTTCAAATAATAACCATTTACTATTTGTCTAGCTATGTTAACTCCTTTGTGAACTACTGTTTGTTGAAAAGCAGTATATACCCTTCATCTTCATCATCAACTGCAGTTTGCTGCCCTCGTTCCCACCCCCCACCCACAACGATAATCAGAGGCAGTTGGTGAGGACCTCATGACTGGAGCCTATGGCTCAGATTCTGTTGGAACCACATTCGCTTCCCATCTCAATTTGGGGTTCAATGCATGGTGCTTTAAAGGCCTACATGGTTTGGCCGTTGTACACCCGACGACCCACCTACAGCTAAGGAACTCTGTCCGCCTATTAAGAGTATTTTGGGGGAAGGTGCGATTTTCTTCGAAGGTGGGGAGTAAAACATATGGAGCTTTTGAGACTGTCAAAATTGCTCTGGTTGTTGGGTGTTCCAAGACATCTTCCTACACTCAGCAACTGCCCCTACTGGAGGTCGCCATTAAATGGGGTGAAAAAGAAAAGACATCTCAGGGGGGCAGAACCAGACGTGGTTGCATGGTGTATAATGCAACACACGGACATGTTCCAATTACCCGCCCCATCACACAACGAGAAAAGGAACAGAAATCACAAAACTATTTCTCAACAAATTATTACATTTGAAACGATTAAAGAAAGAAAATGTACATCCTGCTTTTCAACAAGAGTAATTCACAATGCGGTCTACATAGGCAATCAATCAATGGTTCCCTGTCCATAAAAGACTCATAACCTAGCAGAAGAGACACCTGCAACAGCCACTGAAATAGACACCATGCTGGTGTGAAGAGGGTGCACGCATCTCTCCTTTGCGCCATACTTTTCACCTGCCCGAAAATCATTTTATTTTTCTCGTAAACTTTTTCTCCCGCCTCCCCAAAGGCAAAAAGAAGACTATGAAAAGACAGGAAAAAATACATTTTGGATCGACACGAAAATCAATGCGTGAGATTGCCTGGAGCCAGAGTCCGAGTAGCTCCTGCATTTACTGGGATCTCTTTCAGGCTAGATTTGGGCTGAGCCACCCATCATTTGTAAATTTGGGGTGACCCCAGTCGCTTCTAAGCCGTCTGTCTTCCTTCTTTCCCAGCTCGCTCTTTTATGGCTCCAGATAGCTTTTCACGGAACAGCACTTTTCCCCGCAAGCAAATTGAAATCCCTCACGGACAGGATGGGGCTGTGTGAGCCGGTTGATAAAGTGAACCAATTACCACCCTCTTCGGTGTGAACGCTGAGCCCGGAATCCTTCATTCCCCCAAATATGTAATTAAAAACACTCTCTCATCATTATGTGACTCGATTCCACTTCAACGATGCTACGGGCCTGCCAGGCATTGGGAAGGTAATGTAATTGTTTCTACTTAAACCGCAGGTTTGCTGGAGAGGGCCGCTCTCCAAACAAGGCTCGCACTTCGCGCCGCGTATCCAGGGGGAGTTCGGAGCAAGTCACAAAGTCTTCACGGTGGGCAGACAATCATTGTGTTATTGGAGAAGGGAACTGCTTAATGCCACTTTCAATTAAAGCGAAGTCAACATGAATCGTTCGTGATGGCGCATAGTTTCACTCCTCAGCTGGAGAAGAGCGCAAACCCAGCTCCATCAGAGCTGTTAGCAAAGTTGATGGATGCTGCTGCTGCTGCAATCAGGGCCAGCCCTTTCATGAGGCAGACTGAGCCAGTTGCCTCAGGTGGTAGATTCGTGGGAGGCAAAGGTGCTGATGCTCCTCTTCCTCCTCCTATGCTTGCTGGGTTTGAAAAGGAGGAGGGGGACAGAGTGGAAGAGGACGTTGAGGAGAGGAGTATTGAGGACTAAGGTGCCTCCTGGCACTTTCTAGCCCACCATTCCCCTCTCCTCTCCTCCTGTGTAAGAAGAAGCTGTGACTCTGTATCTGCTGGTACCCCACCCAGTAAAAGTGACATGATTTGATGCTCCACCTCAGCTGCTGGGTGGAGCATCAAAGACATTGAAGACATTGAAATCTCTTACGGACAGGTTGGGGCTGTGCGTCTTCCTTTCGGTCGCCAGGTCTCCTGAAGTTCAGACTCAGACTTGGCGATGGAGGTTGGTTTGGACCTCAAGCTACACTTGCTGGACCAGGAGGCAGAGCCTGGTGGCGGTTGGCTTTAGATCTCAAGCTTTGCCGCATAACTGCACTGCCAGAGAATACCCCCCCCCTCACATATTAGAGGACTAATACCTGCATTTTCTATCCAATCTTTGGTTGCTACGAAGACCATTCATAGAACCCCATCTCCTTTTTCCGAGTTCCACAGTCCAGGGACATTCAATTCTCGGGTTCTATTGCAGCTCTTGTCCAGCTCTTGCTGTTTTATTATTGTTCTACGTTTGTATTTTAAACTGAGAACTTCCTCGAATGGGAGAAGAAAGGCAACAGACAGACACATTCTGAAATAAAGTGGAAGACCCAAGGTTGACCCACACAAACACATCTCTCTTGAGTTAGGTTAAGAATACAAGTTTTAACAAAGTTAGAACTTCAACTCAAGGGAGGGAATCTGAGGATCTAGTGCTGCAATTTTCAACCAGGGTGCCTGTTGATGTGTCATAAATGGTCCACAGGAGCTTTGTTGTTGTTCAGTCGTTAAGTCGTGTCCGACCCTTCGTGATCCCATGAACCATATCCTGCCAGGCCTTCCTGTCCTCCACTATCTTCCTGAGTTCGCTCATTTTCATGTTCGTTGCATCGGTGATGCTGTCTAACCATCTCATCCTTGGCCTTCCCCTTCTCCTTTTACCTTCAATCTTTCCCAGCATCAGAGTCTTCCCCAGAGAGTCCTCTCTTCGCATTAGGTGGCCAAAATATTTGAGCTTCAGCCTCAGTACCTGTCCTTCCAGGGAACAGTCAGGGTTGGTTTCATTTAATTTATTAGTAGGGTCTTTGAGGATGTGAGTTCCCTGCCAGCAGCACAGTGTGTCTTGTCAATTGTAAAAAAAAAAAAAAAAAAAGGATGGTGTGCCCTGAAAATTTTAGCACCTTGACAGTGTTCTGCAAGATGAAAAAGGTTAAAACTTGCTGATCTAGTGAGTGGGCCATAGGGCATAGCAGCTGGTGGGGAAAATAAATACATTCACAAAAATAAAGGGGAGGAGAACAGAAAGTAGACAGGTATAGCCTAGGGAGCTGACTCTGGAAAGAATTACAGCTTCATTCTAACCAGGTCTGCTCAGAGCAGAACTAGAGTCTACTTGGGAGTAAGATCCCAGAGCAGAGACCCTTGGAAACAACAACACAGAAGAAGAGGCAGCCCTCAACAAATTCCACCAGATTTTAAGATTGGTGATGGCACCTGGGCTGGATGCCTTGAAAAGGGGATTGGACAGATTGATGGAAGAAATGTACATCAAAGGTTACAGGCCATGATGACCATAACCAGCCTTTGGGCTTTAAAGGTGGCCTATCTCTGAATGCCAGGTGCAAGGGAGTGGCAACAGGATACTGGTGTTTTTTGTGTGCTCCCAGAGGCAGCTGGTGGGCCGCTGTGGGATACAAGAAGCTGGACTAGATGGGCCCTTGGTCTGATCCAGCAGGGCTCTTCTTATGCTCTTATGGTTGAAGGAGCAGGACACCTTTGACCAGCTGAGGGGGCTGGAGGTGCAAAGGTTACAGGTTGGGGGATATGAGAGCTGCGTGGTAGAGAGAGATGTAGAGAGGTGCTCAATAGAGCCCACTCCTGGGGCAATGCTTTGTTTGAGCGTGTGCCTCCCCCCTCCTTGCTCCCCCCTCTCCTCTCTCCCCTCCGCACACTGCCAAGTACTCCAATTAGGCAGGCTCTCAACTTGATGGAATCGCGCTAAGGACGCCATTAGAGCCGGCTTCCGCATCCCCACCAGCTCTTTGGGGATCAGCAGTTCAAAGCACTGCAGTGAACTCTCAGAGTTCTGGAAGCCAGCCGGGTGGCTTTTACCAAACTTTCCTCTTTCGAATCTCTCTATCGCCACTAATTTTAGAGTGGAAGAAGAGCTCGCTGTGTTGGGTTTTTTTTTTTTTTTGACAGTAGAGAGTCAACTGGCAGATTGGAGAGGCATTCTGCAGTCCTACTCACTCAGGCTACAAGTCAGCCATGGCCCTGACAAATAGCTGGGCAAATAGCTTGTGAGAATGAACATGAATCCTGCCAGATTGGGTCCAAGGCCCATATAGCATCCTCTTTCCCACAGTAGCCAATCGGAAGCCTCTGTAAACCCTCAAGCAAGGATGAAGCCACCTATCCTCTTCCGCCTTTGCTCCCCTACAAGTAACATTCAGATACCTATTGCTGCTGAACTTGGAGGGGTGGCTATTCCATGGCTGCCCCTGTCCCAACTCCTGTGCGCACTCTTGCAGACCTGTCTTTACAAATAAAAAACATAAGAGCTAGAAACTTGAGTTTTTTTTTTTTTTAAAGCCAAGAATTTTCAGGATGCTCAGATTATCTTCAAGCATATCGTCCAAACAAAAAACAAGGGCTGAAGACTTCTTTTTAATTGATTAAAAAATGCGAGATTCTCAGGATGCTAAATTTGGGGTTTTTTTTAGAGCTTTTTTTAAATAAGGGCTAGAAACTTGCTTATATTTCTTAGATGAGATTCTCAGTATGCTGAGTTTGGGATGCTCTCAAGTGTATCTTTTAAACATAAGGGCTAGAAAAGTGCTGGTTTTTTAAATGATAGATGAGATTCTCAAGATACTGAATTCAGAATCTTTTCAACCTTAAGGGCTAGAAACTTGATTTTTTAAAAAAAAAAGATCTATGCATTAACACTGAGATTCTCAGGAAGATTAAATTTATCTGAATCAATACTCGGCTATTCCCCAAAAGCCATGAACGAATGGAGAGTAAGCCAGCCAGCTAGCGAGAATAATATTAATATTAAAGAAGCACTTGTCATTTTAATCAAGCTTTGGGTGGGGGGAGGAGGGAGAGACGCACATCTGACACACCACTTTATAGAGTTGATAAAATGTTTGACATTTTATCTCCGTCTGTAATGAGTCTCATCTCGTTCTTCCCCTTGGAAATGCCACTCTACAGACGATCAGTGGAGGTTCGGAAAGCACTTCTGCTAAGCATTATCACGAAAAAAAGCGAGCGAGGTTACACACTCCACCACTGCTCAGCTCCTCCACGCTATGTCATTTTGCCGGAACACAAATCAAGGCTTGCGAGAGCCGGCGAGAGAGTCTCTCAGGCTGTGATTTGCAGCTTAGTAGCAGGAAAGGAGTGGTTTGCCAAAATTCAAGGGCAATTCCTGCGACGCCAAGGGCAAAAGTTTAAATTACGTCGAACTGCAAGGCTGGGGTAACCAGCAAGGGGGCGATTTCCCTTCCTTGACGCTGTTGAATGGCAGTGAAGTTTTGTCTGAAATGTCCACTTTTGAATTAATTTTTGGTCGGGCGAGGATGTGAATGAACTTGAGGGATTTGTCTAAGATAAGAGTTGGGGCTAAGCTGACATTATGCTCCAATTGGCCAGTGTCTCCCCTGACCTACGCATGACACCGGTGGCTGATGTGGCGGGCCAGCTAGGTCAACCAGCCAATGGTCCATTTAGCCAAGCCAATCCCTCTACCCTCAGTACTGGTGACAGTGGTGGTGCTCATTGCACCAAAAGGAGATAAGCAGAGGATGCCTTGGGGAGCCCACTGCAAGTCTGTGCCCTGTGCTCCACAACAATATGATCCTGACAGGGCCGGACCATCCATGATACCAATTGGAATTTTTGCCTCAGGTAGCAGATTGGTAGGGTGGACCAATCTCTGTCCACCTACTTGCCTCTTCTCCTCCTCCTTCTACTCCCTGGACTGGAAAAGTAAGAGGGGGACAGAGAGGAGGAGATGTGGCACATCATTGAGTAGGGGGGGGGAAGTATTTTGCATGCTTGGGAGATCTTGGGTCAGCCCTGGGTTCTGGAACTGGGTAGCCTTGTTGCTGCATCAGAGCTTATTTTCCCTGAGCCTTTGGAAGTGACGGGCTTAGGGGCTAGAATCTTGATCAGCTCAAATCAATGAATATACAGCAGCGAAAGGAAAGAGTCATTACCCTGGAAACAACAGTAATTTAAAAAAAAAAATCCCTAAGTTCCTCCAACTCGGCATTGGAAAGGCTTAATCTTGGCCAACAGAGCGAAGCCGCAGACCGTATCCAGCGACCCAGGGCTTTATCAGTACGCCACAGTTGTCTTGCGTAAATACAGCTTATGTTCCCTTTCTGCTAAACTGTAGCATCGGCTAGGAGTATTTATGTGCCTCTTCAGGAAAGGACGTGGCAGAGAGGTGTTGCGAGCATCAGCGACAGACATGGCTCCTGTCGCCGGTCCCCTCGCTCTTTCCATGGCCTCCCCTCCATCATTGAGAGCAGACAGCTCACCGAAGGGAGGGGAAATACATAAGTAAACAATTAGTTGCCAAAAGTTACTTCATTTCTCTGGAGCATTGCATAGGAAATTGGCTCTTAAGCGCTTGGAAATTGAAGGTCTTGTGGGTTCAACAGGACAAATTACTGGGAGGAAAATGACAGATCTATTAGAGGAAAATCAAATATTTTCTCTTGTGTCAGGCAGAAGCCCAGCACAGGGTGACAAAACAAGGCAAAGCGTGCTGAGCCCCGCCTTCAAATGACAGTGCTAAGGCCACACACCCACACACACCGGCCCGACTTCATTTTCACACTTGGAAATCAAAAGGCCGTGCAATTCTGATGTGCGATACAATGGTCTGTTTTCCATAGCTTCTTCACACGGAGACAGTTCAAGACCTTGGGCTCCCCTCCACCAGATATCACCCCTCCACCCAGCACACCCTCACCTACTGCCACTATTCTCTTCCTTCATAATCACCACTGCTCCAGTCCTGCCCTTCTTTTGTTGTATTCCAAAAGCAGGAGGAGGAGGATGGAGCAGAAGAGAGAGTGGGAGATGGGAGAGTGGGGACCTACACCGTACCCGAGGTTGATGTGCATTGGTCAAAATCTGCTAAGGAGGGATCTAGACTCAGTCACAGCAAGATTGGTTTATCAGTGTGTGCACACAGACATGGGCGTTGTAGACTAGAGAACACAAAATAACTGATATTGGCACATGGCCAATGCTCTTTTTGAAAATCCCCCCCAAAGAAACATCTGACACAAGGTGCCATGTGGCATGATGCTCTGCAGTTCCTCGTTCCTTCTCGACATCACGGTTTGCCATTGGTGGGATCAGGGCTGCGACATACTGGATTTGGAGAAGTCTACTGTACAATTCCTTCCAGGCTTCTTTGCTGGCTTGAATGTCATTGAGACACTTCCCCATGTTGCAATCTGCAACGGAGATGCCCTTGTGATAAATGTACACAAGCACAACAGCTTTCCAGAAATCTAGAGTGCCTCCTTGTTTTCTGCGACAGGAAAGCAAGACAACAATGCTGGTGTACATTTTGTACACCGATGTGCCTTGTTGGCCCAGTGCACCGCTATGACATTTCAGAAACATGCGCTTTGGAGGCCTGAAGGGGCTTTGAGATTAGACCGCCAAATGAGCTCAGCTGGAAACCAACCAACCATGACCTCCTCGTTCTTGGCAGATGGCAGCCCCATCAGAACTTTCCAATCCTGCCGTAGGAGGGATTCTGCAGGACGAGGCGGTGAGGAACAGCAGCCACGGCCCAAATGAAAGCACGCAGGAACGAACGCGGCCCTCAAATGTCGCCGCCAGCAAAATTCCAAGAGCATCTGAAAGCGTTTGCGACGCACTTCAAATCATGTCACCAAGGAAGGTAAGCCAAATGGATTGTGGAAAGGGGTTCCCTGCATCTCGTACGTTTTCACAATATGTCTCTTTATGTGAAATTGAAGTGTACTTAGATGGTTCTACTTGGGCAAAACATCTGTAGACATTGGGGGGGAGCATCAAAAAGGTGTTGACAGTCAAAAGTGTTCAGGAGCATGTTGACCGAAAATATTTGCTTTTTGGGATTCCCCCCCCCCTTTCTTTACAGAATGGATCTATGCACCACTCAAAGTCTGAATAAATGACAAGATGAAGCACATGTTTATTGCTTCAGTGTTTGGAGACTGCACACATTGGATTTATTTACCTATTAAGTGTGGGGATGAAATGGGAGGTGTTCTCCAGTGAAATGGATCCCTGCAGTTCAGAGATTATTTTTTCAGCGGTGACTGCGAAACTGGGCTTCCACGTAAGGGCAGGGCACAATGCTCTGATATAACTTTATGTTGATGCAATGTAGCCAAATCTGATTGGCTATGCGGCATCATTTTAAACCTATTTAGAGTGGGGGCAGAGGTTCTTGCCATGACACTCATTTGGTTTTATAAAGTACACCAGGGACAGGGAAAGAAACTTGTGATGTGATGTTATATCCCACATTTTACATTGCTGGCATGACCACAGTAAATATTCTCCTGTTTTAATTCCCGCTCCCAGAAAATAGCCATTTGATGAATAGAATCCCAACCAATCAGGGATCATATTGTAGGTGAAGAGGATAACATCACGACACTACTATCCAACCAATCAGAGTTAGCTTTGTGATGATCTAATTAGACATCAATGTCAACTAAACTAACTGGGAGAGAACACACAAAAAAGAACAGGGGAACATTTTGAAAGCATTGCTGGAAAAGTGTCAAAGGTGGGCTGGCTTTTTAACAAATTGCTTTTTAACAAATGTAAATGTGGATGACCCACTGGGGCTGTTCGTTTTAATTGTCTTACAGCCCATTCCAACCCAAGTGCTAAGCAGCCCAAGTCAGACCTAAAGTCAGCCTAAGTCGTTTAGGGCGACTTTAGGTCTGGAACGCAACCATTTAGGGCGAAGTTAGGGCGAAGTTACGACCGACGGACTAAGAACTAAATTTCTAACACCCTACTCCTGAGTTAGGTCAGAGTTAGGACGGAGTTGGGCCTGCTAGGTCTGGAAACCAACAAAGTTATGCCTAAGATAGGGAGCCTATCAGCACCCAGCCCCACCCAGCCTCTTTCCCACAAAAGCCCAGCCCCAGGCCCCAGTCTCTCTCTCTCTCTCTCTCTGAGCACGTGGCGTGGGGTTCTGTCCCCCACAGCCACAAAGAGGGACTTTGTCGGTGGAGGGCAAAATTCACAAACACCCCACTTCTCTCTTCTCTTCTCCTCTCTCCTCTCTGCCCCCCTCAAGGGCAGAGAGGGCTGTTCTGGCTTTGGCCAAACTGTTTACAGCTGTGCCTGGGCAGCTCTCCATGCAAGCATTTGCTAACCCATGTCTTTCTCCCAGCCTCTCCCCCCCCACACACACACAGGCAACAACACCAGCAGGTAAGTGCAGGTAAGAGCAGGGGTTGTGCTGACATGTGTTCTGACATCTGCCTCTTTGCATATAGAAATATAGGTAGGATACATGCCTCTATACTAATGTCTTGTCTCATAGCTGCCTGCATAGCCTGCCATGATATGCCTCTTTACCAGTGTCTTGTCTCATAGCTGCCTGCATAGCCTGCAATGATATGCCTCTTTACCAATGTCTTGTCTCATAGCTGCCTGCATAGCCTGCCATGATATGCCTCTTTACCAATGTGCCCTCTCATGTCTGCCTGCAATGCCTTCTCTGAAATGCCTCTTTACCAATGAGTAGTCTCATAGCTGCCTGCAATGCCTTCTCTGAAATGTCTCTTTACCAATGTGCCCTCTCATGTCTGCCTGCAATGCCTTCTCTGAAATGCCTCTTTACCAATGAGTAGTCAGATGCCTGCCTGCAATGCCTGCTATGATATATAGGATACATGCCGCTTTACCACTATTGTGTCGGATTGCCACCTGTTGTCATGTGAGCATACAACACCACGAGTGTGGTGGTGCTGTTAACCTTCTGTAGACACCAGCTTTCCCCCCCCCCTTTTTCTCCAAAGGGTCAACTGCCAGGTCAGTATTGCTAGGATTGCCATGGTTGTGACCCAATATATGTGTTGTCTTCTCTCTCTTTCACCCGTTTCCCTTACAGGATCATGCTCGCCTTACACCCGGGTAAGCAGCTCAGACCACGCTATGTGTGTCACACCTCTCAGCTGTGTTTTATTTCTCTCCCTGCAGGCCTTTGCAACCGGCACACTGGCTTGTCTTCACTGGCGATTGCTACCACACACCAGCTGCCATGTAACACCCCCTTGTTTTTTGTCTCCCTAGGAACGTCCACTACCACCTACCTTCCTGGGAACACCCCTGGGCCCGCAGTCTGGTTGCCCCACGGTCCTCTGCCTCGCTGCTGCCAGAGGTCAGGGAGCCAGCCCTGCAACCCTCCTCAGCTGCAGCGCTGCTGCTGCTCCACCTCCCTGGCTGTTGTACTTGCTGTCCCTCCCCTTTCTATGGAGCAGGATGTGGTTCCACAGGGGGAGAGCCTGCGTCTCCAGGTCCATGGGGCATGTGTGCTGCTGCTGCTGCTTTCAGATTGGTTGCTGTGACTACCCCTGGCAGCCTCGCCTGGCCATCTCTGCTAATGTTCCAGAACAATAAAGATGCCCCTTGGGCAGAGCCTCCTTGAAACATATGTGCCCAGTGTTACACAAGCATTGCCCTCCACACACAGACAGCCCCCAGCACTGAAGCCCCTGCATGAATCCCTTCCAGGGACTGCCACTTCCTTCCCAGGGAGAACACAGCAGGGAGGCTGCCAGACCCCCATGGGACAGAGGGGAGGGGGAGTTGGGGAGGCCTCTCAGGCAGGCAAACAGTGACAGGCGCCACGGAGCCCATAGCTTGTGGCCGCTGCATCTGTGTAGTGGCTGCTCAGTAACCGGGGATCTCGCCAGCCAGGGCGTCCGCCCGTAATGCAGCCGCTTCCGTCGAAGGTCTGCCCATAATGCAGCCGCTTCCGTCGAAGGTCCGCCCGTAATGCAGCCGCTTCCGTCGAAGGTCCGCCCGTAATGCAGCCGCTTCCGCCCACAGTCCGTCTGCATAAGAGGCGCCTGTTTCTGCATTGCCTTCATCTGCGGAGCAACTCCTGTGTCCCTATTGGTCTCTGCAGACCCCTCTCTCGGAATCTCTCTCCCACCAGCCTTGTTGTCTGTCTGTCTGTCTGTCTGTCTGTCTGTCTCTGACCCACCCGTGCCCCTCCCCAGCACCCACTGACTGCCTGCCTGTGTGTCTGCCTCCCCTCCCACTCCCTGATGATGGCTGCTGGCCACCCCCCACCCTGCCAGAGCGCCTGCCGAGAGGCGCCGTCGTCGCCCCATCTGGGGGCGTGATGAGCTGCGTGAGCCCTTCACGCTTGCAGCAGACAAGCCCAAGGCATCTCTCGGTCTTGGCCGGGGCACAGAGCAGAACGCACGCCGGGATGCCTTCTTTGTGGGCATTGCCCCGGCCCTGGAGGTCCAGGGCTTCAGGCAGCGCACGGACAAGTCATGTCAGAGGCAGTTCCAGACATCATGAGCCCCCCTTGTGTGTGACGTTCCCACCCCCCTCCTTCCCTTCCCTCCCCCGCTCCCCCCCATGACTCCCATGTGCAGCCTCAACGTGGCATGGGGGTGGCATCGCCTTCTGCAGGAGGGGGGACGGCCACTCTCCCCTGCAGCAGGTGGCTGATGCACAGGGTGCCCTGTGGCAGCTGGCTCGGGCACCTCGCTCACCTGTCACCTGCCCTGCGTCCACCACATGACTGGCGCAACCCCCCTGCCTGCGGTCAGCCCCTTTGCGACCGGGCTGAGACAGACACTGCAGCAGCTGCCATCAATGGACGCTGACACGTGCAGACACACAGGCCTGCACATGCTCGAGCCAGACACCGAGCCTGGAGAGCCTGCCTGCCTGGGAGGTAAGTGTTGCCTGGATCCTGGGGTGGTGCTGGGCCACAGAAACTGCAGCCTGCCTAACTCAGGCATACCTCTGACCTAACTCAGACATAACTTCTGCCTAACTTAGGCTGCACTTAGGCCACACTTATGCCTGACTTGGAGAGGAGTTGGGTTGGAATGGGCTGTCAATTGTCTTAATTGCTTTAATTGTTTCAATTGTTTTAATTGTTTTAATTCTTGATTTTAAATGTATACATGTATTAATGTTTTTATTGTAAGCCGCCTTGGTTGCCCTTGTGGGAGAAAGGTGGGGTATAAATTCTATAAATAAATAAAAAAATAAAAATAAAATCTGGCTGATTTCAGTACGGATATGTCTCATTTACAGAGCCCGTTCTGAGCATACAACCGCTTCAGGTGCATTTATATATACTCAGTTTATACGCCTTATACCCAGATAGGCCATTTGGTAAGGATAGGATTGGGCCCTTAGTGTTGTGATGAACCTCAATATTTACAAGATAAGCATCGTGCTAATTAATAAGCAGTAAGTTAATATTAAATTAATATTAATCAGCAGTAAGAAGTGATACCTTCCGCCTAGCAGAGTTAAGTTGATGGACTCTGATAGAAGGGATTGATCTTTACTCAAACTGGAGACAATCGAATCAAACATTGAGGAATTACTTGACACTGTTGAAGATATTCATGCCAAACAGTGAGTCATTTTCAACCGAATAAAAGTTCAGTTTTTCGCCCAAAGGAAAATGCCATTGAAGGGAGAGGAGCGAGCAGAGGCATGAGAGGTAATAAATAAGTCAGGGGAACTGATAAAAATAAAGGATGAAATATAATTCAGCCAACTTGGTGACAGATCCCATCTTGAGATGTGAAATAGAGTCTGTTCAAACTGTCATTTCTTCAGGAAATTAAAAGAATGGACCCATTAGGAAAGGTGTTTTAAAAAAAAGATTTGGGATATTATGCTCAGGACTATGCAGATCCCAGCATGTGTTTACAATGGATTCGAAAATCGGTTCCATGTGTGCGCAATCCTAAGACTAGAAGACCATTCTTAACTCAAGGAGGGAGGGGAAGGACGAGATGCAATGGTGGGGAGGGTGGGTTATCTTTGGAACTGGTAGATCAATTTAATCTGTAGTGGCATTTCTGGAGAAAGCTTGTCCTTCATCCTCTCCTTCAAAGAAAGCTTGTCCTTCATCCTGCCATTTATTATTCATCCTGCCAGAGAACTGACTCTCCTTATGATGGGACCTTGGGATGGTGTGGCCAGCTCCACCAAACCCACCAGAGGAAGGGAAAAGCATCAGAATGATTGTAGAATGACAGTTGCAGTACACGAGGAGAGACCTTGCCCTGGTATGCACCACAAAGGGCATGAGACATGTTCACTTGGGATAAACCTGGTGCCTGAGGTGATGTACCAGATGCTACCACCCTCTTCCCTGGTGATGTGCCAACATCTGTTCCTCCCATGTTTTGGACTGGAAAGGGGGAAAAAAACAGCAGAGGAAGTGTGGAGGAACATAACATAAGAACATAAGAACATAAGAAGAGCCCTGCTGGATCAGGCCAAATGCCCATCTAGTCCAGCTTCCTGTATCACACAGTGGCCCCACCAGATGCCTCAGGGAGCACAAGACAACAAGATAACCTGTTTCCCATTGACACTCCCTTGCACCTGGCACAGAGAAAACCCACTTCTAAAACCAGGAGGTTGCTTATGGCGTGTAACCTGTGATGGTCTTTTCCTCCATGAATCTGTCCAAACCCCTTTTAAAGGCATCTAGGCCAGGTGCCATCACCACATCCTGTGGCAAGGAGTTCCACAGATTCTCTAGTGTTCTAGCCCACCCCTCTCCTCCACACTTCCTCTTCTGTTCAAGCCCTATCTTCCTTTCCCAATCCTGGGAGGAGCAGTGGAGGAGAGAGGGCGGCCCTATTCTGATCTGTGGCCTGCCTCGGCCTCATGGATTGGTTGGCAAGATACAGCAAGATATGAGAGGAGCTGGGTCTTTGGCTTGATCTAACACTGCTCTTAAAGTCATTTCTTTTGAAATGTCTCTGCCAGTGCTACAAACTTACTGTCTGTTTGGGACATTTGCCTGCCCAAGAGCAGATGCACTCATTTTATTTGGGGAGCAGAGCATTCCAAATCGCTGTGCCCTGATTGATGCCGTCGGCGATGCCTGCTGCCAGTGCCATTTTCTATTTTGAGAGTATTGGGGTTAAAAGGAGGACAACACATCTGGCAATACGGATCGGAAGGTATCTCATGAAAAGCAAATAGAGACCTCAGCGTGGATGGCTGGAAAAAGAAAAGGCGGAAGGGAAGGGGTGCTATCTCGATAAATTTCGACAACTGTGTCTAGCGTTCAGGAGGATTCACGGAGAAAGGCAACGTTTCTAAAAAAAGGTTAAGCACCCCCAGTCCCGGCGTGTCGAAAAACTGATGGATAATTGTAATTAGCTTTCAGAATTTTTAATTATAGAAGGGGTATAAATAATCACAAAGAACAGCTCCTCTAATGAGAGTCCTTGTTTCAAAGTACGGAGGGACCCATTTGTTAGGGGGACTCTGAAAGCTCCGCTGTTAATTAGGTGTCTCGCAGCCAGCAGGGCTTTTTCGCGAGTGCAACAGGAAAATTTATACATTTAAATCAAGCACATTCTGAGATGTATCCAAGATCAATTGCAAGGGGAAGTGGGTGGGAGAGATGCTTGATGGAATGCGCTTGCTGCTTAACAGATGAGTCAGGAAGCTGGAGGCAAAGTGCAATGTCTTGACGCCGATGGACTGTACAGTATTGGGGTTTTGGCCAATAGGCTTTTGTCATAAGAACACATGAAGAGCCCAACTGGATCAGGCCAAGGGCCCATCTAGTCCAGCTTCTTACATCTCATAGCGGCCCACCAGATGCCTCTGGGAGCACGCAAGGCAATAAGGTCCGTGAATCCTGTTGCTATTCCCTTGTACCTGGCCTTCAGAGATAGGCTACCTCTAAGACCCGGAGGTTGCATATAGTCAGCGTGACTCGACACCTGCAATGGACTTTTCCTCCATCAATCTGTTCAGTCCCCTTTTTTAAGGCATCTGGGCCAGATGCCAACACAACATCCTGTGGCAAGGAGTTCCACAGATTAGTTAAGCGCTGGGTAAATAAATATTTGTCATGCTTTCCCTGCTCAGTATTCCTGGAATTGGAGCGTGCGTGTTATTTGCAACACAGTGTCTCACTAAAGCGAACATTCTCCCAAGGCTATCATGGGGAGGGGGGGCAGCCTTGCCAAACCTCCACCCAGGCATGAAGCGACAGGGGAAGGTAGGACCTTCAGATTGTTGGAAGCGCTGATGGGGAGGAACCCTATACACAGTCGCTAAGTAGACATGCATGATAATTGTAGTGTAAGACGTATGCTTGGATTTTGCAAAGCAAAGTCAATGAATGCAAAGACGCTTTCCTGTCCCAAAGATGCTCACAGTTTAACACAACTCCGTGTTCTGGAGTAGCAGCCAAATTCCAGAACTGAGAATTCTCTTGTGCGACCGGGGTGTGTGTGTGTGTTGATGATGACGACGTTTGAGTCCCATGTATCAGGGTGTTGATGCCCCTGGCCAGGAAATATGAGGCACAAGGCCGCGGCGCTGAGCTGGCATGTGGAGTAAATGTCAGGGCTCAGCTGAGGGTCCTGGGAGGTAGGGCGAGGCAGTAAATAAGGTTCCGAGTCAGATTGGAGCTGCCGGGTCTCCAGGGAGATTCCCAGCTGTAGCTCCAGCAAAGATCGAACTGCAGCCGAGGAGTTGATATAGAGCCTGGAAGGGGTTTATTCTCCTCTGCAGCTGAACACATTTTGTGTAGTGGAGAAGAAATAAAATAACTATGCAGTTGGAAGAACGAAGTGTTTGTGCAGTTGAGAATATGGAGTTGGATCAAGGTTGTTCCTGAAAAGAAACAAAGGAGAGAGAGGGAGAGAGAATATGAAGGCGATTCCTCTTTCCTTTCAAGCTTTACAAACTTACCCTGGAAGTGTGTGCTATTGATATGGGTTGATTGCTATTCAATCAATCATTGATTGAGGGATAGTCCATTGATATTGATTATAAATGTCATCTACTTGACTGGTCAAAAGCATGTATTGGATAGATTGATGGATTAGACAGATTGGTGGAGGAAAAGTCCATCACAGGTGACAAGTCATGATGACTGGATGCAACCTCTGGGTTTAGAGGGAGCCTATTTCTGAATGCTGGGTGCAGGGAATGGCAATAGGATACAGGGATCTTTTGTCTTGCGTGCTCCCAGAGGCATCTTGTGGTCCACTGTGAAATGCAGGAAGCCAGACTAGATGGGCCCTTGGCCAGATCCAGCAGGGCTCTTCTTAGGTTCTTATTTATCAACATATAAACACTATATGTACTGTAGTTAACACCACAGATACATAGGAGCAGAAAGCTAGAGAAGATGACATGGGCCATTCCCCCTCTCACATTATTCCAATCATGTCCATATTTCCTTTGTTTCGTGATGATCGGAGCCTCGGTGGGATGCACTGGGTTGCTTAGAAGCGTCTGGGAAAATTCCTTTCTGCCCTCTCGGCTCTCTTGCCTTTGCTGTGTCTTTGGTTTCGTGTTCTCCTTTAGCCAGCCATAGGAGCACCGGTGCCCTCGGGCCCCGTTTGAAGAATGGTGGCATATTGTGTGAGCGATGTCATAGATATTCGTCTTGCCCAAGCACCCTCCACAAATCACACGAGACAAGGTGATATTTGGTATCAAGCAGGGCCACTTTCTTCATTCCATGACTCAATCAGCTTAAATCCGGCAGCAGATCCGGTCTACCAAACTCTTCCCCCTTTCGTGTGGGCACCTACCTACCCGGAGGGAGGCAGACACAACTGTTCCCTTCCCATTTGGGTGTTAGCGCCCTGGCTCCAACTAGAGCTCAGCTTACACCAACCTCTAGTTTTCCCCACCCACCCCTGAGAAGGGGGTCAAGGCAGCCAAATTACCCAGCTTATCCCAAGCCGGAAAGCTTTTAGGACGGACTTGGCGGTTCAGACCTTAAGTGTCGCCAGCCATTATCCCTGAGCTGGACAGCCTCTTGAGATCAATACTGAGCCCCCCCCCCCTGAGCCGTAGTAATGGCTGGTGCGGAGAGGGTGGCCCGCCCCTGGGCAGCAAGTGGGAGCGGGCAGCTTACCGGCGGCAGGAGGCCCAAAATGACAGCAGCAGCGGAACAGCTCGGAGGAGGCAGCAGAAGCCTCCTGCCGCCTCCGCGCACTGCTTGATTTTGTCCCCTCCTGCCCAGGGTTGAAGTATGTTTCTCTCTGGACGACGGCACTCGGGTGTGGGGCGAATGATGACAGCTGTGACGGGGTGTGTGTGGCTGGCACGACGCCAACTACGCTACTGCCCTCCCTCTGGCCCTTACCTTCCTCAGGGTGCACACCGGATCCCTATTCCTACTCCCAGTCCCAGAAGTGCCAGAAGTGCCAGATATCTGCCAGAAGTGACTGACCTGGCTAAGCTAATGCCTCATCAAAGGAGATAGTCTGGGGTAGGCAAAAAAAGAAAAACAAAACCCAAAACCTGCCATGTGCCAATTGGGCAGACAGCAAAACGTTCCTACCTGACCCCTGTGGGTGGCCAGCTAATCTCAGACTAAACCTAGGGTGAGTGGGGTGGGCACAATGTCACCTGAGCTCTGAGTGGCGAGCTTAGCATGCAGAGGAGAGAAAACACAGAGGGAGAGATGCATTTCCCCTCCCACTCAGTAAGGGCTCTGTGCTTCTTGCCTCGCGCAGGGGTTCAAGCAGAGGCTTGGCAAGCTGGAGATGCTCTAGGAGGATTTCCTGCTACAGGCAGGGGGTTGGACTAGATGACCTTGTGGGACCCTTCCAACTGGGACTGCAGCATAATGTGTGTGCTTATGGAGGCTTTCACTGGTAGGGCAAGACCATCCATATTGGATACTCCAATTCCTGTGGATAAACTTTGTGCTTAGTTTGTTCCTGTATGGTTTGGGGGCTAAGCCCCACATGCAAACACCTCTCCCCCCCCCCCAATGCTGTTCATGGCTGAGCTGTTTGTGCTGCTATAGGTCGGCCTGCACACCTGCTAGCGTGTAGCCGAAGAACGGTGGGGGAAGAGAGATGGTGTGACAGACCCATTCATATTCATCATTAAGAGGGGAGAACATACTGAATTGTTTATCGTTGGTTCATTAACTATATAGCCAAACAGAACCTAAATGCAATTATTCCCGTAAACTGTTCTGGCAGGAATTAGACATTCTAGGAAGGACGGCCTGCCTTTCGGAGAACAGTTTCAGTGAAGGGAACCTTTGTCTTGAAACAGGTGAGCACCCAAAGTGTCTTGCAACGACCTTGAGGTTCCTGGCAATGCTACTTGCTGCCTGGCTCAGATTCAAGGAATTAAACTCTTCTCACACCCAGTGCAGCCTGCATTGTCTGGCATACCTAAAAATTAATTGACAACCTCCCTTTCTTCATGATACTAAGATGATTTTTCCCTCCGCTTAATGTCTAATTAAGGGACATCTGTTGATTCTATATTGCATTACAGCCACAATTGTCAAAATGACCAGGCCTGAAAAAACAAGCGCTTTCCCTTTGCAAGCCGCTCAAAAGTCATCACTTTTAAGACCAGAGTCCTGGAAATTGATACCTGTGAAAGCTTTTACTCTGATATTTTGGAATGCTTATTATAACGTTGCCGGAACCAAAGTACTGTAGATATCGATCCTGTTTGATCTATTTACTTTCAGCAGAATAAAAAAAGCGGTTCTGTGTCCGTAAGTCGATGAGTGGCTCTGTACGTGCATTGCGAATGTGGCAGCTGCTGCCGTTCCCTTTGCGCAGATGTGCCCGCCTTGCAGAGATGGCGCATGTCCAAAATAGTCTTCTTGTTCTGCACCGCTCTCTTGCTTTATTGCTCTGCTGTAGGAGGGATGCAGGCCACTGTGGTAGGTCAAGGAGCCAAGGGGTTAAGGGAGAGTGTGTAAGAAAGAGAGAGGTGCACGTAAAAAGACAATGGCGATAAATGCTTGTATTGTAATAAATACATATTATACAGTTCTTCTAAATAGCAGCAGTTGGGGGTTCTGATCTGGCTCAGGAGCACGGTGTACGGGGAGGGGACTTTAACCTTGTGCCTTCCTCATTGTACGAATCTGCATCACCGTCCCTGTTTATGCATTCAATTTATTTATTCAATTTTTATCCTGCTGTTCTCCCAGATGGGCACCCAAAGTGGCTTACAGAGCATATAAAACGGACATTAAAGAGTTCATAACGATTCAACGATTCTTCCTCTCTGCCCCCCATCTTCCTTTTCCAATCCAGGGAGTAGATGGAGAGCACTGGAGGCAAGTAGGTGGACAGAGATGGATACCGCCCACCAACCTGCTGCCCGAGGTGACCGTTTCAGTTGGCTTCATGGTTGGACCGGGCTTGGCTGCAGTTTCCCTCCTGGCCAGTGTTGGGGAGGTGCTGTGGAGCAGCAAGGCTCAGGACAGCCAGTCCCTCTCCTTGCCAGCTGTCTTTGTAGTGTGGGTAAAGTCCTTCAACCTGGCTGCCTGGCGCCTTACAATCTGTCACCCACAGCTTCAGAAACAAGGCGAGGTAAACACATAATAGCTGACTCTGAGGCTGCAGGACCTCATGGGATTAAAAATATGTCATCTTCATTCGTTCCCCCAGGATGTGAGTTAAAACGGCGTTCTGTTGTAGAGACAAACCAGCGTCGGGGCTGAGAATGTCTGAGAGCTGTTAGGACATCTCTCTCTCTCTCTCTCTCTCTCTCTCTCTCTCTCTCTCTCTCTCTCTCTCTCTTTCTCTCTCTCTCTCACTCTCACTCTCACTCTCACTCTCCCCCCCCCCCCTTTCACTGTCATGTTCCTGTCATCATTACGAATTGCTTGGTAAACTGGGAGGCAGAAACAGGCCTCTGTTTTCACTGAGTGGATGCCGGAGTTAATGGCACCTTCGCCATCCTGGGCGCTGATTTCCTATGCAAGGAACAGCCGGAACGAGGCCGGCCCGGAGAAGAAAGGCAGGGAGAAGAATGGGGGAAATGGCTTGTTGATTGTGGAGAAGGAAGCAAAGGGCAGCAGTAATTCAAGCGAGCAGGGAAGCTCAGAGCACCTGATGGATATTGATGAAGCCCATTTGGAAACAAACAACCGGCAGGCTCCAAAGACAAAATCCATCTTTCCGAGCCTCGGCAGGCATTGGTGGAAGGCAACCACAGAGGCAACTATAGAGTCCGTCGTGACCTGAGTAGGACAGAGAGAAGGTCTAGCAAGGAGGAGAGGACCAGAAGCAGTGGATCCGATGAAGTGGACTGGGTCTGCTTAGTTACCCTCTGTCCCTGGCAACTTACTCTCTGTCCCAGCAAAGCATCAGAACACAAATAGAGCCCTGCCAGATGATCAGGCCAAGGGCCCATCTAGTCCAGCTTCCTGTATCTCACAGTGGTCCACCGGATGCCTCTGGGAGCACACAAGACAACAAGATCCCTGTACCCTGTTGCCACTCCCTTGCACCTGGCATTCAGAAATAGGCTCCCTCTAAACCCCAGAGGTTGCATCCAGTCATCATGACTTGTCACCTGTGATAGACTTTTCCTTCATGGTCCACCAATCTGTCTAAGCCATAACTCTGTCCAAAACTCTGTCCAATAAATGCTTTTGACCAGACAAGTAGATGACATTTATAATCAATATCAATGGACTCAGTGGCGTCGCTTTGGTAGGGGCGGGGCTGTAAGTAACGCTCCGTCGTAGTCTCTTTACCGAGCGAGCAGGAGGCAGCCCCGCCCCCTCACTGTCGGAGCCAGTCCCCTGTGGAGAAAGCAGCAGGCAGGGTTGCCTGCTGCTTTCTCCGCAGGGGACTGGCTCCGACAGTGAGGGGGCGGGGCTGCCTCCTGCTCGCTCGGTAAAGAGACTACGACGGAGCGTTACTTACAGCCCCGCCCCTACATAAGCGAGGCCAGTGAATGGACTATCCCTCAATCAATGCTTGATTGAATAGCAATCAACCCATATCAATAGCACACACTTCCAGGATAAGTTTGTAAAGCTTGAAAGGGAAGAGGAATCACCTTCATATTCTCTCTCTCTCTCTCCTTTGCTTCTTTTCAGAAATAACCTTGATCCAATTCCATATTCTCAACTGCACACTCCCTTGCATCTGGCATTCGGAAATGCGCTCCCTCTAAAACCAGGAGGTTGCATATAGTCGTCATGGCTTGTAACCTGTGATGGACTTTTCCTCCTTCAGTCTGTCCACCCCCCCTTTTAAAGACATCGAGGCCAGGTGCCATCACCACATTCTGTGGCAGGGCGTTCCACAGATTACATGCTGTGGAACGCCCTGCCACAGAAATATTTCTTTATATTTTCAGAATCTTTCTATATTCAGAATATTCTCTGGCCTCTCCCATCATGAACAGATCACCTGATCTCTTCTGCACTTCAGAAGCCAAGTGCCTACTGGTCAAAGCTGGTATAGTGGCCATTTGGTCTCTGACTGGAGCCCATGTTATGCATGGGATGGAGAGAGTGGATAGAGGGCAGTTCTTTTCCCTCTCACACAACACCAGAGCCAGGGGACACCCACTAAAATGGACTGGCAGGAGACAATCAAAATTTGTGTTCTTCTTTCCTTGGCAAGAAGACTTTAGATCTGAAAATACCATTTCAAAACAGAACTGAATTTCTGCTTTGCTTCTCTCTCTTTCTCTCTCTCGTCCTGCCTTTCTTCAGCATTCTGTTTCACGTTCGTTTGTATCCATGCTCTTTAAAAGAAGCAAGAGCTTGGTTCTTGGGATCACAGTTGCCTGTTCCTAACTTTCAGGCAACCCGTGGGCTGTGGCGCCATGTGGCTTCCCTCACGGAGTGAAGGGAAGCATGCGGTTGCACTGGGGGGGAAGAGGCGGGTGTGAAAACGATTTTGCTTGAGTGGGTGATAAGGGAAGGATGGTACGTTTGGGGTATGTGTCTCTGCGACAGGGGAAAGAAACACACATTTCTTTAATTGTCTCCATTTCATAAGTATTTGCGGTTTTTAGGGATTCGTTTCGGCTGAGCTGGCACCAACACTGACGGCAGATGTGGCAGAATCATGGACTTGCATGCACAGGGTGGTGAAATGCATCAAGGAAGATGCATGGAGTAGAGAGGCGGGGGTTGCAATTCATGCGCATCCATCAAGCTCACTGGATGAACATGAGGGAAAGCAGCAACTGCCAGAAGGGAGGCGCATGTACATCATGCCCCTCATATGCCCAAGGAGACCAGAAACCAACCTCTGGCAGGCTGGGAAGGACTTGGTCCTCCCAGAGAGACAATCTGGTCTTCCAATGCCAGACTCGCTGGTCACCAGTTGTTTCTAACCCACAGCACATTATTCAAATTCCATGGCCTAGGCAGAATTTTTTTTTAAGTTTCTTGTATGTATGTATGTATGTATGTATGTATGTATGTGTATATTATTTATTTATTTATTTATTTATTTATTTATACCCCGCCTTTTTCCCACAAGGGCAACCAAGGCGGCTTACAATAAAAACATTAAAATGCATATAAAGGTAAAGGTATCCCCTGACAATTAAGTCTAGTCGTGTCCGACTCTAGGGTGTGGTGCTCATCTCCATTTCAAAGCCGAAGAGCCAGTGTTGTCCGAAGACGCCTCCGTGGTCATGTGGCCGGCATGACTCTCCTTGCCACAGCGCATAGCATGCAGCTGGAACACAGAGCGCTGTTTACCTTCCCGCAAGCGGTACCTATTTATCTACTTGCATTGACATGCTTTCAAACTGCTAGGTTGGCAGGAGCTGGCCAAGCAACGAGCGCTCACCCCGTCGCGGATTCGAACTGCCAACCTTTCAATCGACAGCTTATGGTTCAGCAGTTTAACCCACTGCGCCACCCGCTAATACATATACATACATAAAAATACATATACCACCATTAGAATACAAAATACATATACCACCTTTCCCATCATCAGATTTCTCATCATATTCATTCAAGGTGGTTTACATAGGCAGACTATCCTAGATTTACAATATTGTTCCATTCATATATAGAACCTTTCATGCTCAAGACGTTTCCCTTCTGAGTGCAGCCCTCCTTCTGGCTTGTGCTCTGCACTTCCAAGCTTCAGAGTTCACCCTCAGATGGTTGTCAAGATGTTATCTCTCTAGCTGACTCTTACGCATTCCACCCTCTCATGGTGTCTTCGCAAGGTCCGTCAGCAACCTCCGTCTCCCATCCAAGTGAGAACTGAGGTCGACCCTGCTTAGCTTCTTCAGGCCCACTGGCTCAAACTATTACACCACACCTCCTGCCAGAAGTGAGATCAAACATCATCAAGGCCAGACTTTGACAATGAATCTCCAGCAAACATAAGAACCACCAATCTAAATCTAGTTGAACCATGGATTGAGTCAATTGAGGTTTTAGTTTATTAACAGTTCCGCTGAATCAAATGTGAGCTCCCATTTGGAAAGAAGTCCTCAAATGAGCCAGAGGTGGAACAAACAATGACCAACATCAGAGTTCTTGTGGGTCATGTTAGAGTCACTATGTCAGTGTTCTGCTTCAGGTGCCAAAAAGTCCCAAGGTATCTCAGTGGTCTGCTTTAAATCAACTTCAGCACTTCACCACCATGTGGTGAATTTAATCCCTTTAATCCTGCTGTTTGGTCCCTCTCTTTCTCTTGCTTCATTGCATCATACAAAGTGATGTACAAGCACAGGTCACAGGGTAGTGTTTCATTTCCCTTTCTTGTATGGTCATGCAGGAGATTCTAACCAACCAGGGAACACACAATGGAGGATATCACAACATGAAATAGTCAGATATATCTGTATGATAGTTGTCACAAAGGGCAAATGAAGGGAAATGAGAATGAGGGCAATGCTTCCTGGGTTAGTTAAAGGGGAGATCCTAACCAATCAGGGATCTTGGATTAAATGAGATTATATTACAGTCCTACATAGCCAATCAGATGTGGTTTGTGAGGGCAGCACAATTTCAGTCAATTAGAGAGAGAATGCTCCTTCATGGATCATTGCCTTGTCGTGGCGAAGGGGCTTGCGTAACTCAATGAAGCCATGAGCTATGCCGTGCAGGGACACCCAAGACGGACAGGTCGTAGCAGAGAGTTCTGACTAAAAGTGATCCACTGGAGAAGGAAATGGCAACCCACTCCAGTAACCTTGCCAAGAAAATCCCATGAACAGTACCAAAAGGCTAAAAGATATGACGCCGGAAGATGAGCCCCTCAGGTCGGAAGGTGTCCAATATGCTACTGAGGAAGAGCGGAGGACTATTCCAAGTAGACCCAGAAAGAGTGAAGCGGCTGGGCCAAAGCCAATAGGACGTCCAGCTGTGGATGTGTCTGAGGTTGAAAGGAAAATCCAATGCTGCAAGGAGCAATACTGCTTAGGAACATGGAATGTGAGGTCTATGAATCAAGGCAAGCTGGATGTGGTCAAAAATGAGATGATAAGATTGAACATTGACATCTTGGGAATCAGCGAACTAAAATGGACGGGCATGGGCGAATTTAAGTCAGGTGACCATCATATCTACTACTGTGGGCATGAATCCCTTAGAAGAAATGGAGTAGCCCTCATAGTCAATAAAAGAGTGGGAAAGGCAGTACTGGGGTGCAACCTCAAAAACGACAGAATGATTTCAGTTCGAATCCAAGGCAAACCATTCAACGTTACAGTAATCCAAGTGTATGCCCCAACCACTGATGCCGAAGAAGATGAAGTTGACCGGTTCTATGAAGACCTACAACACCTTCTAGAACTAGCACCCAAAAAAGATGTCCTTTACATCATAGGAGACTGGAATGCTAAAGTAGGAAATCAAGAAATAAACGGAATAACAGGCAAGTTTGGCCTTGGAGCGCAAAATGAAGCAGGGCAAAGGCTAACGGAGTTCTGTCAAGAGAACACGCTGGTCATAGCAAACACTCTTTTCCAACAACACAAGAGGCGACTCTACACATGGACATCACCAGATGGTCAATACCGAAACCAGATAGATTATGTGCTTTGCAGCCAAAGATGGAGAAGCTCTATACAATCAGTAAAAACAAGACCTGGAGCTGACTGTGGCTCAGATCATGAGCTTCTTATTGCAAAATTCAGACTTAAACTGAAGAATGTAGGAAACACCACTAGACCAGTCAGATATGACCTAAACCATATCCCTTATGAGTATACAGTGGAGGTGAAGAATAGATTTCGGGCATTAGACCTGGTAGACAGAGTGCCTGAAGAACTATGGACGGAAGTTCGTAACATTGTACAGGAGGCAGCAACGAAAACCATCCCAAAGAAAAAGAAATGCAAGAAAGCAAAGTGGCTGTCAGATGAGGCTTTACAAATAGCTATGGAAAGAAGGAATGCAAAAAGCAAGGGTGAAAGGGAAAGATATAAACAACTGAATGCAGAGTTCCAGAGAATAGCAAGGAGAGATAAGAAGGCCTTCTTAAATGAACAATGCAAGGAAATCGAGGAAAACAACAGAATGGGGAGGACTAGAGATCTCTTCAAGAAAATTGGAGATATCAAGGGAACGTTTTGTGCAAAGATGGGCATGATAAAGGACAAAAAAGGCAGAGACCTAACAGAAGCAGAAGAGATTAAGAAGAGATGGCAAGAATACACAGAAGAACTATACAAGAAAGATCTTAATGTTCCTGATGACCACGCTGGTGTGGTCACTGACCCAGAGCCGGACATCCTAGAGAGTGAAGTCAAGTGGGCCTTAGGTAGCATTACTAACAACAAAGCTAGTGGAGATGATGATATCCCAGCTGAGCTACTTAAAATCCTAAATGATGATGCTGTGAAAGTGCTGCACTCAATATGCCAACAAATTTGGAAAACTCAGCAGTGGCCAAAGGATTGGAAAAGGTCAGTTTACGTTCCAATTCCAAAGAAGGGCAGTGCCAAAGAGTGTTCAAACTACCGTACAATTGCACTCATTTCACATGCTAGCAAGGTTATGCTCAAAATCCTACAAGCTAGGCTTCAGCAGTACGTGGACCGAGAACTACCGGAAGTACAAGCTGGGTTTCGAAGAGGCAGAGGAACTAGAGATCAAATTGCCAACATGCGGTGGATCATGGAGAAAGCACGAGAGTTCCAAAAAAACACCTACTTCTGCTTCATTGACTACGCAAAAGCCTTTGATTGTGTGGATCACAACAAACTGTGGCAAATTCTTAAAGAGATGGGGGTACCAGACCACCTTACCTGTCTCCTGAGAAACCTGTATGTGGGTCAAGAAGCAACAGTTCGAACCGGCCATGGAACAACTGATTGGTTCAAAATTGGGAAGGGAGTACGACAAGGCTGTATATTGTCACCCTGCTTATTTAACTTATATGCAGAGTACATTATGAGAAATGCAGGGCTAAATGAATCACAAGCCGGAATCAAGATTGCCGGGAGAAATATCAACAACCTCAGATATGCAGACGATACCACCCTAATGGCAGAAAGTGAAGAAGAACTAAAGAGCCTCTTGATGAGAGTGAAAGAGGAGAGTGCAAAAGTTGGCTTGAAACTCAACATTAATAAAACTAAGATCATGGCATCTGGTCCCATCAATTCCTGGCAAATAGAAGGGGCAGAAATGGAAGCAGTAACAGATTTTACTTTTTTGGGTTCCAAGATCACTGCAGACGGAGACAGCAGCCATGAAATTAAAAGACGCTTACTCCTTGGAAGGAAAGCTATGGCAAACTTAGACAGCATAATAAAAAGCAGAGATATCACCATGCCAACAAAAGTTCGTATAGTCAGGGCGATGGTGTTCCCAGTAGCAATGTATGGTTGCGAGAGTTGGACCATAAAGAAGGCTGAGCGCCGAAGAATAGATGCTTTTGAACTGTGGTGCTGGAGAAGACTCCTGAGAGTCCCTTGGACTGCTAGGAGATCAAATCAGTCAATTCTAAATGAAATCAAGCCTGACTGTTCCCTGGAAGGACAGGTACTAAGGCTGAAACTCAAATATTTTGGCCACCTAATGCGAAGAGAGGACTCTCTGGAGAAGACTCTGATGCTGGGAAAGATTGAAGGCAAAAGGAGAAGGGGAAGGCCAAGGATGAGATGGTTAGACAGCATCACCAATGCAACGAACATGAAAATGAGCGAACTCAGGAAGATAGTGGAGGACAGGAAGGCCTGGCGGGATATGGTTCATGGGATCACGAAGGGTCGGACACGACTTAACGACTGAACAACAACAGAGAGAGAATGAGGAGAAAGAGGAAAGCAATAAAAATGAACAGTGATACATTTTTCATAAGCAGTGCTGAAAAATCATGGGGAATGGGGCAAATGTCTCTCCTCATGGTGAGTTGTTTTGATTTAGCACTAAAAAGAATAGATTCCTTTTTTCATAAGAAGCATAGTTGGAGCCTATTTTTACGCTTTATCCCTTAAAGCCAAAACTGGGAGGAGGATATCAAAACTCCCCTTCTTAATGCAAATATGACGCTCATTCAGATTCAAATGAAATTATAAGAAACAGAACCTGCAGCAGTGGAGATAAATATGGTAATAATATAACGTTAAAGAGTTTGCTGTGATTTCCTCAGTCAAAATGTTCTCCGAGAGTCGGTTATTGTGCTGGGAAGCTGCTAGCTCCCCAAGCACATATCAAGCAGTGGGACATAGCATGCAAAAGATTAAAAAGAATGTTCTGGGATGTGTCTAATATTGGTACAATATTGTTTGTCAGCTGCTCTGCCATTAAGAAATTGGGCACACAATATGTTCTGCCCCATTATTCACTGTGCTGAAATGGTCTGAATTGGTCCTGCCAACTTCTCGAGGTAGTTTGGTCTGGAATGGAGGAGGTGTATGGTCTAATCCAAGAATTCTCAAGGCATGCATCCAAGCCAGACTCCTACCCCTTTTTAGTTCTTTGCAACATCCATTGAAGAACAGGGTTCTGACTCCTATAGTTTCCCAAGCCTTGGATAAAAGTGAGGGGAAGTCATGTAGAATCATAGAATGTGAGTGTTGGGAGGGGCCTTGGAGGTCATCTAGCCAGTGCAGGTGACTGCTACAGGATCCCTGATAGGGCGCTTTCCAGCCTCTGCTTGGAAGCCTCCAATGAGGGAGAGCCCACGACTGTTTAAGGCAGACTGCTCCAATGCCGTACAGCTCTTACAGTTAGGAAATCCTTCCTCATATCTGTCCTAAATCTACTTCCCTGTAATTTCTGGAACCTCAGAAAGCAAGCCCTCCCCTTTTTCTGCATGACAACCTTTCAGATATATAAAGAGAGCTATCCTATCTGCCCTTAGTCATCTTCTCCAGGTTGAACAGAATCCAGGACTCCTTTGTGTGTGTGTGTGTGTGTGTGTGTGTGTGTGTGTGTGTGTGTGTGTGTGTGAGAGAGAGAGAGAGAGAGAGAGAGAGACAGACAGACAGACAGACAGACAGACAGACAGACAGACAGACAGACAGACAGACAGACAGACAGACAGACCCAATGAGGAAAGGCTATAACCCTTGGAACAATGCAGTTGGGGGAAAAAAGGCAACTAACAGGACAATCCTAGGCATGTCTAAGAAGAAAGCTCCATTGTGTTAAATGGGACTATACTCCCTGGTATGTGTGTATAAGATTGCAACCTATGGGGGTATGATTGAGGCTTTTAAAGTGATGCATGGTGTGGGGGGGAGAGCGAGAGGTTTTTCTCCCTCTCTCACAACACAAGAAGTAAAGGCCATCTAGTAAAACAGAGTGGCAGGAGATTCAAGAAGGAAAAACCTACAGTAAGCACCTCTGTGGAATTTGCTGCCACGAGATGTGATGATAGCCACTAGCTGAGATGGCTTTAACAAGAGAATTAAGCACATTCAAAGGGAGACAAGTTATCGCTGGCTGTATGCTACATCCGGGTTCAGAGGAATTATGACTCTGAATGCCAGTTGCAGGGGGAACAATGGAGGGAGAGAGGTAGGTGTGTTCATCCTGGTGGGTTTCCCAGAGGAAGCTTTGGTGGACCACTAAGGGAAATGATGCTGGTCCAGACGGACCACTGGCCTGATTCAGCGAGGCTTTTCTTTTTTAGATAGATACAGAAAGACAGACAAATGGGCTTGGGCTTTGCACTGAGCCAGGGCAACGCCTGCTGTTCCTGGGTGCTGTCCTAGGTCCTGAATCCAACCAGCAACCTTGAGTGACTTAGCTCCAAGACGGGACTTGTACTTACAGCATCTGTGACTGCCCAGCCTGTGCTGATGGCCCCTAAAGCGCAACCCACACCGCACGAGTTCCAGCGCGTCCCAGACGCGTGCGGAGCTCGCAGAGCTGTGTGGCCACCAATTTGAGAGATCTGCATCTGAACGTGGGAGACCTGCACTCTCCCGAGTTCCGGCACGAGCAGAATTGTTTCTTGCCCAAGATTTTGAGGGGCGGGGATGCGGAGCTACTGCTTTAACCAATTGGATTAGAGGGGACTTCAGCCAATTGGTGTGCTCTTATGTTTAATCCAATCAGCAATTAGAAAGCGGGACAATCAGGAGGGACTAATTGCAGGACAGCACTTGGAGGTGGGCGGCCAGGCACCTACGCTCGCACGCCTCCGTGCCTGATCTCGTGCTGTGTGGGTCGGGCTTAATCCTCCTGCTCTTAGGACTCAGATGATCCCAGAGAGCCAATCCCATGCCAGGAAGCTCCTGTAGCCCTCTACACATTTTCTGGGAGTAAGCCCCATTAAACACAGTGATATGCCTAATACAGATCTGCTTAAGACTGTGCTGTTAGTCTGGTCACCTCATTGTGGAGGGAGGATATCAGCTTATCCTTTTGTTCTTCTTGACTGCCTTCCTTATCCTCCCAACTTCCTGCCCGGAGAGATATGCACATGGGACATACACATATGCATGATTCAGAATAATAGCTGTTTTCAATGGATGTGAGGATTTTATCATATTTTGGAAGGTGACAGCCAAAGCCTGTGAGCGTAGCTTTCAACACCATCTTTCTCGCCCTGCCTGGCGTCTCGGTTCTGCTTGCAAAGAAATATATGGGTCAAATAACACGAGGCAATCCAAATTGCTTTGCTACCCAGGCATGAGGGTAGCAACTGGAAAAGAGCGTTGCGTGTGGTGACAATCTGCAAACACCTTGTCGCGGTGCCCCAGATCGCCTCGGAGAGTATTAGAGCACTACAGAAACGAATTCTGCACGATGTCCGGGTTACTCACCCCTTGCTGTGGATGTGATTGAAATGTCTGTGATAGAGAGCACATGGGATAAGACACAGGAGGGCGTATAGATGTGGAGAATGGAATGCTGATTTTTGGGGGTCAGTGTACACAGGGGGGGGCAGCCATGTGAGAAGTGCTTCTACAATTGTCAAGAGTCCCATTTAGCATCTCTCTCTCTCTCTGGGTTTTCAGTTCCTAGTAGTCTTTTGCAGAAGGAGCTATACCTTCTGTGACCTTATTATAAATAATGGCAACCTGGTTGTTCTGTAGATAGGTGGGACTCCACAGGGGATATCCCTTTGCTACAGCTATTCTCTCCCTTGAGTTTGGGACAAAATGAATCATTTAAGTTAACCAGACTGGCAGATCTGTAGGAGTAGCCTTTGCACCCTGGTGGAAACGTTTGAGATAAAAATAAAGAAACCCAAAGGAAGAATAAAATAGCAGAAATGTCTAAATCGCCTCCAGGATTCTGTTTGAGGGTAGAACAGGGCTCAATCCTACACTCACCTACCTGGGAGTAAGTCCCATCGAAATAAATGGGTCTTACTTCTGAGTAGACATGCATGGGATTGTGTTCACAGTTTGGGAGATGATTGTCCACCTCTTCCTGCCCAATCATGGGCAAGAAGACATTGACCCCCCAAGAGTGGTCCCCAGGAGGGGCTGGCTTAGGGGTGCTTCAAAGGTATTCTCTAGGGAGGGGAGGGGGCTAAGACCTCACCTGCTTCCTCCTCTTCCTTAGGCAGCTTCCCTGGGCTGTCTGTTAGCCTTAACCTCTTGAGGAACCTGAAACATCAGCTTCCTACCTGCTTCCTCATCACTGACTTTGAAATGGGTTTTTTAAGCCCGTTGCCCAAGTTCCTAGCAGGGCATCATTTGCCCCATGGTGACATGCCCAGGGCATTCTGAGCCAGTTGGCCCCATTTCCCAGGGCAAACCCAGAGAATGATGATTAGATCATCTATAGTTATGGCACTATATACTATGTGAAAAGGCAGGTCCCTCCCTTGAGGAGCTTACCATCTAGATACCTCCATCTCCCTAGAGAGGGTCCTGTTTTGGCTACAGTCCTATCAGCATGGGATCAGGGGCCTCCAAAACAAAAGGAACAAGGGCTTCCTCGGCTATACTTGCCTGCCCTTCGCATCCCAGGCTCCACGTCCGAATCCGAGAGCTGCCGACAAGTGACGTGGCTGTGATCTCCCTCAATTCAAGAGAAAGAAAACATGTTTGTCTTTGGGGTGGTCAGGCAGCTGTCCTTCCCCTGGGGTGCGCATTTGAAATGCTCCGGCAGATGAGCCAAAAATAGCAAACGAACATATGGGGCTGCAGATAATGTTTCATTATAAATTATCACATTCTTCAGGGAGCTACGCCTCTTCTCTTCACACCAGTGATGTGAAGGATGGGTTCTCCCCCCCCCCACTGCCATTTCTGCATATGCAATCCATTTCTTAAAAAGAAATAATTCAACAAACTTTTGGGTCCAGCCTCTGTGTGTCCTGACGTTGCTCGAAGAAGCCAGTTGCACGGCTTCAAGTATCTGAAAGAGAGGCTCTACAATTTCAAATCCAAGAGGACAGCAAGATTTGGATTTAGAGACAAAAGTGGGAAACTAAGCCGAATCCCAACCCCCTTTCCGGGTCAGTGCGGACTTGCACCAGCCCGAGTCGGCACCTTGAGGCAGGGGGACAAAAGTTCCCTTAACCCGAGGAGACCCCCAGCAGCCAAAACTCCCCTGCGGGTTGCAGTGGAGCCTGTGCCGGCATCGCTGCGTGGGGAAGGGGGTTTGGGTTCGTCGGATGCTGCCGCCACTGAACCTGCTGCCATCACAGTCCCGATCCATCCTCCTCCCCACCCTTGCTGGCCCATTCTCCCCTGCCTCATTCCATCCTCCCCATTCTGCCTTTCTCCCCCCCCCCTACACATACTGACCAGGGCCAGAGGGCACCTAGAGTCCATTGGCATGAAGAACCAGCCACTTGCCATTTGCAGTGGTGGCCAGTCCATGTGCTCTGGCATGTCTCGTTTTTTGACCGTCGGAACGCACCTACATCTCCTGAAGAACAGGAGGACCCATCAGGCGACCTGAGAGAAGAAGCTGAGGCACCAGGTGATTCCTCCCCTTTTCCATCTCCAGGTTTGTAGGAAATAAAAAGGAGGAGGGTGAGCTGGCAGATTCACACACACACACACACACACACACACACACACACACACACACACACACACACACACAGAGAGAGAGAGAGAGAGAGAGAGAGAGAGAGAGAGAGAGAGAGAGAGAGAGAGAGAGAGAGAGAGTTCAGTTTTGATCGAGGAGAGACTGGAATGGAAGCCAAGGCGAAGAGCTGGCAGGCAGCAGCGGCAGACGTGCTCAGGAGACATATGTGGCTGATGCAGCTTGCAGAAGCATATGCTACCCCCATCCAGGACTCGAACCTGCACATTTGTCAATATAGCCATCCATCCGTTCATGTCAGTGGGAGTTGACACAGACCAAGGGGCAGGGTCTTCCCCGAGGGGTTTACAATTTTGAGAAACACAAGTGAGGCCACTGAGGAAGGGAAGATGGAGATGGGGCAGAATATGTCATTGTCTTCTCATGTGCACGTATTTCAGCTTAATAGTCACATGGGGGAAAGAGGAAATTCATCTGTGGAACTCCTTGCCACAGGATGTGGTGATGGCACGTGGGCTAGATGCCTTTAAAAGGGGTTTGAATAGATTCATGAAGGAAAAGACCATCACAGGTTACAAGCCATAAGCAACCTCCTGGCTTTAGAAGAAGGTTTTCTCTGTCCAGGTGCAAGGGAGTGACAACAGGAAACAGGTTGTCTTGTTGGCTGTGTGCTCCCTGAGGCATCTGGTAGGGCCACTGTGAGATACAGGAAGCTGGACTAGATGGGCCTTTGGCCTGATCCAGCAAGGCTCTTCTTATGTTCTTATGACAGGGGCATTGTGCCAAAGGAAAGGTAAGTTGCAAGAAGGGACTGGAAGGTTGCGAGTGAGGAGGCTCCGCACACATGTTTCAGTAGGCCGTTTTCAACATGAGGGGAAGGGGTGGGGTCATTGAAGGGAGCAGGAGACCTTTGGATGGTCGAGTGGGGTGGAGCTGGAAGAGCAAATATCTTGGGCAGTACAGTGGGATATAAGTAGGGCCGGCCCATCCATGAGGCCAGCTGAAGTGGTTGCCTCAGGTAGCAGGTTGGTGGGGACACCCATCTCTGTCTGGTTGGTTTCCCCCACTGTTCTTCCCCCTCCTTCCACTCCCTGGATTGGAAAAGGAAGAGGGGGGGAGAGGAAAAGGAAATATGCAAGGGAAGAGAGTGTTGAGCTAGAACATTGGAGAGTGGGGGGAGCAGAGGCTGGCACATCATTGGGTAAGGGGGCAGCATTTGGCATGCTCCCTCAGGAGCTCTTAGGCCAGCTCTGGATATGAGCATTGAGAAACAGGGAGAGGAGGCTGTGGTGGTCTTTGGAGGCAAAGACAAGGAACTTGTGCTAATCCCAGGGACGGACAGAAAGCCAGTATAAAGATTTAAGGGGGAGGTGTGATGTGACCCGAATGATGGGAGGGGAAAACATTTGGCAGCAGTGGACTAGGTAGAGTCAAGGGGACCAAAATGAGCCAGAGGAAGACCAGTGAGGATGATGTTGTGGTCGTCAGTGTGAGATATGACCAGAGTGTGAACTAAGATTTTTGCTACGGGGTGGTGGTAGAGGGGAACATCTGAATAAGGAAGAAAAAGATGAACCGTAAAAGGATTTCTAACTAAATGGATGGGAAGATTTCTTTATGTAAAAAGGATTTCCTGGTTGAATAAATTTCTCTCTTTTTGGGCATATTTTATTCATGCACACACATACATCAGTTATGCGCACGCATGTGTGTGTGAGAGAGATTCATGCAGGCATGGAAGAAGCTACCCATTTGGAGCCTTCGTAAGAAAGTCAGAAATTAAGATCAGCTAATTCAGAACTCCAAAACCCAGAGTGAACCTGAGAGGAGGAGAAGTTGAGAAGCAGAGTTGCAGAGTGTTTTCCAAGGCGACTCTGTTTCACAGGAGCTGTCCTGTAAACCGAACTCGCACTGCACCCAGCCTAGTGTGATGCTGGGCAGCATGAGTAGTCCTATTGCAATGGAATCCATAAAAGATCTATTCACAAAATAGAAGTGAGTCTGTAAGCGGGACACAATGAAAAGCAGCTGCTCTGTGTAGATCTCTTGGGAACCACAAAAAGAAGCACGAGAAGAATGCAATCCATACCTATTTGTTGATGGAGTTGTGGAATATATTTTACTTGCTGTAGGGAAGTGGTCGAAGAATGTGAATGAGGAAGTCTCCCGTTGAAATCTCATCTCAGATATTCAGCAGGGTCAGGAGCCAGTTTGATTTAGACACTGGTGTAGCAGAAGAAGGGGCCAGGTGGGTTAGAGAGTCTGCCAGCTCGGGGAGGATCGGGGCCCTGATACCAAACCAAAGCTCCTTCCAAACCAGTGACATTAATAGTAGCTCTAGCCCACTGATCTCTTCTCCTCCACACTTCCCCTTCTGCTCTGTGCCCCTCTTCCTGCTCCGCTCCAGGGTATGGGAGGAGGAACTATGAAGGCTGGTAGGCAGAGGTGGGTGTCCTTTCCAAGGCATTGCCCAAGTCAGCCACATGGAAGGGTCAACCCAGCCCTGTCATGAAAGGGCCATGGAAGGGCCAACCTTTGTGAATGATGCCGCGGATCACTTTCAAAGCCTTGCTGGATCACGCATGTTCCCTTGGAAGGTCTGAAACATAACACATGTTCCTACCACCTGATGGGCATCCCACTAGTATATATAATATCATAGATACTGTCCTTATGTTTAAGTATCTTGGGCTATTTTAAATGAGGTTGTTTTTTTTAGTCGGCTGGGTAATTTGACTGTCTTAATTAGGGGAAAAAATCTTGGCATTCTCGCCATGAAGCTAATTGGCACCATCAAAGCACAGAATGATCCCTAATTTTGCTAGTTAGAGACACACCTGTTACCTGCGCCGCCGAGTAATATCCAGAGATTAAGAGGGAACGAGAGTATTAAAACGGAGCAGCTGCTGCAATGCAAACACTTCGGCGGATGACGACTGCGGCGGCCTGGGCACGCCGCAGCCCTGCGCGGGTGTAAAACGAACCATTTGGGCTTCCTAATAGCCTTCTGCAGCTGCCAGAGAAAACACTTAGTAGAAGCGGGAAGATGGGTTTGTCCCGAGATGCGGAAAGCTGGATGTGATTCAGAGGTCACTTTTCCTAAGGCCTATACTGGGCGGGGGTGGGTGGTCTCCCCAGGGTCCTTCCCTTTGCTAGGAAAGGTGTGCATAGCATCATAGCACTGCTGGGCCTGCTGGGACTTGTAGTCCCAGTTGCACTGATAGCAAGAAACAGGCTCCCCTGGAGTACCTGTGAGACCTGCCAGCATTACCCGCCACATTCTGCCCGATCCCTGCCCCAAGGTAATGTGTAGGGACTGGGGAGAAGAGATGGCAGACAGAAGATTAGAAGACTTGCAGGCACTGCTGCTGTGGCCTTCCTCCTCTTTCCTCAAGGTGATGTTCCTGGTGGAAGGGGAGGAAGCTGTGGAGGCAGCAGAGGTCAGACTCTTTGGAGTCCTTTGTGAATGATCCCGCGGATCACTTTCAAAGCCTTGCTGGATCACGCATGTTCCCTTGGAAGGTCTGAAAACCATGAGCTGGGTAATGTTCTGGCATCCCAACGTGGAGAAAAGCAAGACCATGGAGGGCTTGGAAGTCAGGATCGAGAACTGGTGCTGGATTTGAGAGCAGGGGAAGGCCTTTAGATTACTCTCCCCTGTTCGTATTTCAACAAGCCCACAGAAATAGGACTTTAAGCTTGATTTTGGTTGCCTCCTATATTAGCGACAGTCACAATGCTCCGCTGCCCCCTTGGTGGCGCACATAACTGTTATTGGATGCCACTTCAGCCTAAGGCTGCTGCCATAAAAATACGGTGCCTACCAGTGTGGTGACTGACACAGGCGGTGGCACACATTCAGTTTTAAGGCATTTCTACCCAAGGGTGTACATATGCAACAGGAGTCAAATGCGTACCCCTGTGGGCCGGGAAGAAATGGGATTTATTAACATCAGATTTATTTTTGTGGGGTTTTTTTAAAAAAAGGGAAATTAACGGGAGGGGAAGAGGCACCAATGAGGTCCCTCCAAATGGGTCTCAAAGTGAATCAAGCAGGAGCCCCATCACACTGTGTTCTGCAACCCCTTGTCTGTATCCAACAGACGCCCTCTTACTCCACTGCACACTGGATACATGATGATAATTCTTGCTGCCTCTCCTGCTTGGAAGAGCCTTCTGGAACAGATACCAGTTGCTTTTCTCGCTTCCTTCAAATCCCTCCGTTCCCCCCTTTTTTTCCTTCCTCTATTGTCTCCCTTATGTCACTATCTAGATTGTAAGCCTCCTGGGGCAGAGACCTGACTTTTCACTCTGCGCAAAGTGCCACACACATCCATGGCACTATTATTAAACTATTCATGTGCAGCAATGAACACCAGCCAACACCAGCCAGAGGTTTCCTGATTATTATGAACCATATTTCACTGCAAGGATAGGGAAAGGTGAATTGGCAACATCCTCTCTTGAGCTGAAGGGTCTTAACGGATATCGCCACTAAAAAAAGTAGGACACAGGTGACTTAACTGGGCTATGTGCCTTCGCTAGAAAAATCCTTAAACCAAAGCATTAGCCTCCTTAGCAGTTTATTTTTTTTCCTGGGCAAACTTCAAACGACGAGAGCAGAGAGTGGCTGCCCATGGGAAACAAGATCCGAGCGATAATGCAACACAGCTTGAAGGCAGAGAAAGAGAGAGAGAGAGAGAGATACTTGCCATCAGCTACATTTGCAGAAGAAAAATGGTAGAGTTGTGCAACGTATGCTCAAACGTGTCTTGTTATGCGCCATGCATGTTAGGGGCTAGGCAGCTGAAACCCATTTTCATAGTGTCATTGTTTGAAAGATGGAGGCATTGTGCATTTTCAGTTGGCAGTAGAACTAAGCTAGAAGTGGTTGTTGTCCTATTATTAATATTAAGAATATTTATATGCTGCTTTTCAATGGAAAAAGTTCACAAAGCGACTTACAGAGAAAATCAAATCCCTAAGTGACTCCCTGTCCCCAAAGGGCTCACAATCTAAAAAGATGAAGAAGAAACACTAGCAAACAGCCACTAGAAAGAAGGGAAGAGGGTCAGTTACTCTCCCCCTGCTAAATATAAGAGGAGCACCAATTGAAAAGGTGCCTCTTTTGCCCAGTTAGTAGGGAGTTCTTGTGGAAACGTTTCCCGATGAAACCTGGGAGCTCCTATGTGGGAGAGAGGAGATTTCATGAAAACATCCGCCTCGACTTTTTACTGACTGCTGCCATTCGCTGTTTTTTAAGTCCTGGTAATAGTGATTGTCATGCTGGATGCGGTACCATCACTGTACCGCATCATTCCTTCTTACCCAGAAGATGCCAGAATGCAGATGCTCTGCAGTGTGTGTATGTGTGTGTGTGTGTGTGTGTGTGTGTGTGTGTGTGTGTGTGTGTGTGTGTGTGTGTGTGTGTGTGTGTGTGTGGCTTTCTTTGCCACAGTAAATAGGCTCATGCAACAGGGCTACATAGCTAATCAGTTGGGCTACAGTGGCGATGTCACCGAGGGTAAGTGAAGGTAATTGAGAGCGAGGGCAATGTAGGAATGTTACATAGCCAGCCAGATTTCACTACATGATGATGTCACTGCGGGCAAGTGAAGGCTACGGAGCGAGGGCAAGTGAGGGCAATGTAAGAATGTTACATATAGCCAACCAGATTTCACTGCACAACTATTGTCACATGTGTAAATGCACACATGAAAAATGTTTCAAGCAGTGCCTCAAAGATCCCTGGAAAAAGCCCGGAAAATGGACTACAACAACCACTTCTAGCTTAGCATTTTCCAACACTGTTGAAAATATTCCAGGGGGGGGGGAACTGAGTGCATTGAATTTGGCCGCAGTGAATACAAACCCTTATTTTAGGACAGCCGTTGGAAATGGATCGACAGATTTCAAAACCGTGATATGGGCACTGGTATTTGTATTGTAACATGTGGAAAAAAGGGGCAATCTGGATATTCTAAATCTGTGCTACGAGAAATTCCAGTGGAACAAAATGACCTAGATCGGGAAACAGATGGGCATCAACTGGGGTTTTGCTGAGAATTTATACATTTTGCAGATACGAAGAGCAGGAACAGACATCTTATTTTTGCAATTTGTTTTGAGGGTCTGATTATAAGCACATCACACCCCTCATTTCCCAGGGATTTATTAAAGGTAAAGGTATCCCCTGACAATTAAGTCCAGTCATGTCCGACTCTAGGGTGTGGTGCTCATCTCCATTTCAAAGCCGAAGAGCCAGCGTTGTCCGAAGACGCCTCCGTGGTCGTGGCCGGCATGACTCTCCTTGCCGCAGCACGTAGCATGCAGCTGGAACACGGAGCGCTGTTTACCTTCCCGCAAGCGGTACCTATTTATCTACTCGCATTAACATGCTTTGGAACTGCTAGGTTGGCAGGAGCTGGCCAAGCAACGAGCGCTCACCCCGTCGCGGGGATCGAACTGCCGACCTTTCGATCGACAGCTTATGGTTCAGCGGTTTAACCCGCTGCGCCACCCGCTGGCCTAGGGATTTATTAGGCCATGCTAAAAAAATAAAAAAGGCAGCATTTATAATAGTATATTATCAGCTTTTCTAACTATTAGCAGAGCCCTGTCTGTGGATCATGCAGGAGTGGTGTCTGAAGTTGGGTCAGAAGCCCTACCTGGCCAGGCTGACCTCTGAACCCTCAGTTCCAGTCGCTATAGTAACATCCAATGGACTGCCAGAGCTGGCCCAAGATCTCCTGATGCCTGAGGTGGTATGCCACATGCTCCTCCCCTTATGCGATGATGTGCCAGCCTCTGCTCCTCTCACTCTCCAATGTTCTAGCTCAGCACTCCCCCCCACACAATTCCTCTTCCTCTCTGCCGCCCCTCTTCCTTTTCCGACCCAAGGAGGAGGGGGAGCAATGGAGCCAAGTAGGTGGACAGACTGGTGAACCCCACCAATCTGCTGCCTGAGGCAACTGCTTCAGTTGGCCTCATGGATTAGCCGGCCCTGCCTGGAAAAGTGGGTGGGCATAACCAGGAGGAAAGGGGAGTGTCTGCTTCCTCTTTCAGCACAACCACAAAGCATGCACTTGCTGAGTCCCCGTCTCCCCCGTCACTCAATCACGCCCAGCCTCTGGAGAAAGGTAAAAAGGGAATTGAAGGACAGCATCTCTCTGCCCCCCTCGTACCTTTCCCCAGCAGTTGGGCATGATCAGGGCAGGGGGAGGGTCCATCACAGATAGAACAGTGCTTTGTACCAGGACTTCTGGGTCCTGCCACTCCCCTGTGCCAAAGAAGGCTCTACCTAGTCAACCAGGTAGCTCACTGGACTAAACCCTGGCCCAAGACTACATAGCACCTGGCCCAGGGCTCGAGTCTCTACTGCTTCATTTTGGCCCTTTCCTATCTTGCCTTCGGAAAGCCAACCTGTTCCCTCATTTCCACTGACGGTTAATCAAACTTGGGGGCTGTAAATGTTCCAAGGCATGATATATTGTTCTCGCGGCAATTTAATTATAGACATGAAGACTTGGAAATGAACTTGAACGAGAAAAGTGCCACAATGACAATAGCGCATCTGGTGTGAGCGCAGCTGCTTCCGACGCAAGGGTGGTAGCTTTTCCCCTTGCTCTGGGCATTCAAGAACAGCCCTCCCTAGCCCAGCCCAGCTGATGATATCCGCGGGCCCAGGGCGCCTTTGACCTCTGTAACACCGTTAGGATCCTTTCTCCCTCCGGGCAAGTCTTCCTGCATCTGGTCTACCTGTATTCATAGAGCCGAAATGAAGAGACATACACCTCTTGTTCGCAGTCCCGCTCAAGGTAACCTCTCCTGACTCATTACAGTTTTAATAAGAGCCCTAAGGAAGGTGATGAAAAAGATGCCTTTGAGATGGAGCACTAACCCTGTGGTGGCCCCGCAAAACAAGAGACGACCGGTTTGGACGCACTCCCTTGCATCTGGCATTTGGAGATAGGCTCTGTCTAAAACCCAGAGGTTTCATACAGTCATCATGACTTGTAGTCTGTGTTGGACCTTTCCTCCACAAATCTGTCCAATCACCTTTTAAAGGCATCCAGGCCAGGTGCCATCACCACACCCTGTGGCAAGGAGTTCCACAGATTGAGGAATTTAGCTGCCTTATACTGCCTAGGTTTCAGGCAAAGGATCTCCCAGCTCTGTTACTTAACATTAGATGAACGAGATACCTGGGCCTGAATTCAGGTCTAACTACATGCAAACCATGTGTCCTACCATTGGACAGGAAGTACAAAACCAATGTCCACATCCACACGACGCCAAACTGAATTCCACTGTGACATTTCCACTGTAAAGCCTGGATGAATAGCATTGTTCGTTGCACAACTGAAGCCATGAGGGGCCCACGTGGGAGGCTAGAACTGAACGGCAGCCCCACCTCCGAGGAAGTCCTGCTCAGGGCACCCTCAGGAAATGTCACTATCCCATTTTGACGGAATTCAGTTTGGTGTTGTGTGAATGTGGACATTGGTTTTGTACTTGCCACAGGGTGTGGTGATGGCACCTGGCCTGGATAGCTTTAAAAGGAGATTGGACAAATTTGTGGAGGAAAGTTCCAACACAGACTACAAGTCATGATGACTGTATGAAACCTCTGGGTTTCATACAGACAGACCTCTGGGTTTCATTTCAAACCTCTGGGTTTCATTTCAGACAGAGCCTATCTCCGAATGCCAGATGCAAGGGAGTGCGTCCAAATTGGTCATCTTGGAAAGAAAGCCCATAAATGAATCTCAGAGATTGAGGAAGTCCTTGGCTCCATACGGGATGGACCGAGCATCAGATTCGCCATTGTGCGTTTGAGGCCTTGTTGCTCAGGTGAACTATCAGAAGAACGTTGAGAGAAGGTGAAGAATGCCCCAGTCTCCATTCTACTGGGATGGAGGTGTGTGGGTTGCATATCAGAGCAGAATTATTATGGAAGGCAATTTGTGTTGATTGCTGCTGGAGTGTTATCCGCAGCATTCCGTAACTACGGGCGCCCGTGATAGGTAATTATCAGCCTTGCAAATCTGTGTCTTCCCAAAAGGGGGGAGGGAGAGTGATGCAGAGAGACTATTTTTTTTTTTGTAAATATTCTGGGTGCTAATAACCCCCAATTAGCGCAATGGAATATGTTTTGTTTTATCATTCTTTTGTCAACTGAAAAAGCAACAACACCTTCCCTTTGCAAAACAAAGAGGGGGAATGTGGGGGGGGGGGAGAGAGGAAAAAAGAGAGATTTTGATAATTGAGTTCACGCTGAACAAGTCAGTGAAGTGATTTCATTTTATTTCTCGTCCTAACAGAGTGCTCTGGCAAGGATAATAGCTGACAGGGCATGTTTGCAGTGATTTGGGGGAAGACGCAAGCGGATTCAAATGTAATTGATTGATTCCGATTGACACCCTCACCCCACCCCCATGAAGAGCGCTGCAGGCACAAGACAGCCTCAGGGCAGGACTTAAGAGAGCTGTAGATCCTTCGGTCTCCTCCAGCAGGACATGGTTCACACCTTGCTGGGCAATGGCTTCTTACGTGTGCCGTGAGATTCCCTCCATCCCATATCATCGGGCTGTCAACATGACAGCTCTCCCTGGTCCACCTTCCAAAGTCTGTCAGTGGCTACTCATCACGGTGGTTTCGTGTCTGCCTGCCTCTGAACGGCAGTTTCAGGGGAGCCATGAAGGGGACATGGACACACCTTCTCTCCTCGGTTCCCAATGTAAAGATTCCTCCCTGTGTAGCATCTTTCCCAGTGACTGTTTGCTGGTGTCCCAGTGACTGAAATAACCTCTCATACCTGACAGTGCATCACCTGGCTGGGGTCTCTATTCCTCCTCTTCCTCCTGCCCACTGGAGTAGAGGAGGAAGAGGAGAGTAGAAGAGGTTGTTGTTGTTGTTCAGCCGTTAAGTCGTGTCCGACCCTTCGTGATCCCATGAACCATTTCCCGCCAGGCCTTCCTGTGTTCCACTATCTTCCTGAGTTTGCTCATTTTCATGTTCGTTGCATCGGTGATGCTGTCTAACCATCTCATCCTTTGCCTTCCCCTTCTCGTTTTGCCTTCAATCTTTCCCAGCATTAGAGTCTTCTCCAGAGAGTCCTCTCTTCGCATTAGGTGGCCAAAATATTTGAGCTTCAGCCTCAGTACCTGTCCTTCCAGGGAACAGTCAGGGTTGATTTCATTTAGGATTGACTGATTTGATCTCCTAGCGGTCCAAGGGACTCTCAGGAGGAGAGGAAGCATGGAGAAAAAGCAAGTGGTCTGCTAGAGACGTCTTTCACAAAGTCTGCTCCTAGGAGCCTTGCACCCCCAAGGGCCTTTTAGGGGCTCCACAAGCACACCCTAAGTGGCCGCCGTTTGCCCACAGTCCAGTTTGCTCATCAGTCCCCTGCTTCCCTTGTTTTGTGGCTCTCCTTCCTCATTCTCCTCCTGTTCTAGCTCTTCACTTGTATTTGGCGTTGGGCTCACCGCTGTGCCACTCTGCACATGCACCAGTGCTCTGAGGCTCCCTGAGACTCCACACATGCACCAGTGGGGCTCCTCCTCAAGACTCCTTTTAGCAGTGTAAAGGGCCAAAATGTTTGAGAGCCGCTGGGCTAGAGCATCTGGGCCAGGGAAACTCTCCCTCCCATTCATTTCTCTTGTCGTGAAAATGCTTTGTGATCTTCTTGTTATTGCTGTTGAAAAGCAGGATGATGATGATGATGATGATGATGATGATGATGATGATGATGATGATGATGATGATGATCAATTAATTAATTAATTAATTAACTAATTAAGATATTTTGGTTGGGATCTTCATTTTATCCCATTGGTTTTTCACTAGACTAAATAAGACCTTCCAGACACAACAGAACATGGTTGCTTCTTCTCCTCCTCCCCCCTCCCCCCACCCCCATCTGGCCTCCTGATTTAGCCCGTTGTGCGGAATCCATTTTCCCTCCTCGTTATGGGTTTTATGACTTTCATTTTCCGCGTACGCCTCCAAATGGCATGATCCATCTCGCACTCCTTAGTGCTCGACTCCCGACTTGAAATTAGCTGCCATTTCCTTACCTGGAAACATTACAGCCTGGCATAATTTGTTTATGAATCAGACTTTCTCCTGTGCTCCAGGCTCTAATTCATTCATTAACTGGCAAGAGAGTTGCTTGAGTGTGCGGGCGACGTGGCAAGAGAGGGGAGGCATTGTAGCACTTCCCGCGTCTTTATCTGGGGGCTCTGTGTTCAAGATTCGAGGGGTGCCTGGAGTTAAACCCTCTCTTCTTGGTGTCAGCAGGGAATGGGTTCATTGCCCCCCTCTTGTGCGGAGGGAGTGCTGTTGTGCCAAAAATTCACTCTGCTTGGTGATGGGGAGAGTGGGAGGAGCTACCACCTGCTGCTACCACCTGCCCACCTGCCCACAGGTAGCTGCAAAGTTTGGAGGAGCTGCATGGGCTTTGCCCCAGTGCAGGGCCTTGTCCCAGGACTTACCCCCCCCCCAGGACCTGGTGTTGGCACTACACTCAGAGACAGTATAGTGGGGATGAGGTCCTGAATAGAATCATAGGGTTAGAAGGGAACTATGATGTCATCAAGTCCAACCCTCTCCCAGTGTAGCCTGTCCACATATAGCAGCAGTATGGAACAGGGGTCACCACTGGCAGTAAATGGAGAAAAATTGTTGTCCCTGTTTGTACCCTCCTCAACCCCCCAAAACAAAACTCCTACCGAAAGGAGAGGCTCTTAGCAGCTGGCAAGCAGGGCAACAAACACAAGGGGGCATTCCAAATCAGTCCTCAATATAAATTTAAGTCATGAATGCATACAATTATTCCAGTTGTTTTCATGGCAGAAGGTAAAGGGGTGCATTCAGGACATGGTTGGGGTGGGGGACTGGACTTCATCTCTCAGAAACAAGCTGCCCCTATCTGAAAAGCCCCACCCTTCTGCATCGCCCATCCCAGATTCTAACTCTTGGTCACACTAGAACGTGACAGAAAGTCGGGAGATAGTTCTGAGAAAGTGAGAGGAAAGATCATTAATGCAGCTGATCGCAGAGGTGTTGCAAGAAACCGACATTCAGAGGTTGACGTTTAGAGGGGATCAACTATTTTCAGGTTGAGTAGCCTTCCGTGCACCTGTCCCTGATTGTTTGGCTGCTGCCTCCTACAGGGGAGGTAGATAGACGGTCCCTTGGGTAGTCACTGTGTGCTCTCCTTAATCATTCATCTTTCTTGAAACTAAGCACACTCTCAATTCAGATTAGCCAAATTCACTGTTTGCAACTCATTAGAAAAGATGCGTCTTACCTTCCCCCCCCCTCGCCCCACCAAGTATTCTCCCGCAGGAAACATTCTGATTAATAATAACTTTACCTACCCTTCTGCTCGTTAGGTAACAATTTTTGATATGCAAATGTTCCTTTAATATGCCCTAATAAAAATACCGTTAAATACTAATCCGATTGCTATTTATAAATGTATACATAATTAAACAGAGATAATTCATGTAGATGGGAGTTTGTTAAGAGCAATTCTTGGGGAAAAAAATTGAATAATGAGAGGTAATTATGTTTGGATAAGAAAATGTCAGAAAAAATATTGAAGCATTTTGGTATATATTTGCATGATTTAAAATCAGAGCAGGTCTGATGAGCAAATCTTCCTGCTCGACGCAGGGCAGACATGCTGAACACTCCCCACCAGCAGATTGCACAAGCAAACGGTAGAGGAAATAGAGATCACAAGGGGCAGGGCCGGCCCATCCATGAGGCCAACTGCAACACTCACCTCAGGCAGCAGATTGGTGGAGGGCGCCTATCACCTCCTTGCCTCCACTGCTCCTCCTTCTCCTTCCACTCCCGGTATTGGAAAAGGAAGAGGGGGCAGAGAGGAAGAGGAAGTGTGGAGGGGAGGAGAGGGCCGAGTTCAAGCACTAGACAGTGGGAAGAGCAGAGGCTGGCACATCATCTGGTAAGGGTGGGCAGTGTTTGGCATGCCGCCTCAGGCATCAGGAGGTCTTGTGCAGCCCTAGGGGGCACCAAACTTGGGCATTTAAAAATGTTGCTTCCCCAGTACACAGCTTCCGGGCAGAGCAAATCACTGCACATGTCACTAGACCCAGTTCACACCAGGGCACTTCAGTTCCCTCCTTTGTTCCCACTCGCTGGCTTGGAAAAGAAAGAGGGGGACAGAGCAGGAGGGAAGTGTGGAGGAGAGAGTATGGGGCTAGATTACATTGGGGTATCATCTCCTCCACACTTCCTCTTCTGCTTGGTCCTTCTCTTCTTCTACTTCAGGGAGTGGAAGGAACAGAGGCTGGCATATCAGCAGGTCAGGGAGGGAAGCATTTTGCAGCCCCCCTGGGCCAGCCCTGCTCCCAGCTCCACTTCTTTGCACGACTACAAACTCGGAGTCTTTCTCACCAAAAGCCTCCGTTTCCTTCTAGCTGTCTTGTTTTGTTTGCAGAGTCCCTGGCTGCCCTGTTGCGACCTGTTCCCCATGGCACATGCAGCGCGAAGATGGGATTCACTGTGCCCGGACTCTGTGAACTGGAAAGCAAAACTGGTCTATTTCAAGGGTCATTAAGAACCAGTGACCAGTGGGGACAAGCTGTTCTCTCGCCTTTGCCTCCCCAAACTGCCATTCCGAGCAGTGCTTACAGAGGCAGAGCTATGCCACCCGTGGCCTGAATTGGCTTTCAGGGACTCTTGTCCTCAAAACTGGGTTCGCCGATTAAGTTCTGGGTCAAGTGCTAGCGATGGAGGGGCTTGGGAGAGGGAGGCTGCCAACCGTCCACCTCTTCGGTTCAAGTGTGGGCCATTTTATTGGCAGGATAAGGAAATCTGAGGTCTTCCAAAACCAATCCTAGAGGACCAAACCCCTCTAGGCATAAGTCAGAGATGAAGGAGATCCATCCCGGATAACATGCCATCCTGTTATCCCGGATAACAGGCCTTCAGATCTGAGGCTGGAAACGCTGCGATTCCCCTGGAGCACAGAAAAAAAATAAAAGGGAAAAATGTGTAGTTATTAGGAGTGCGATTTAGCTTCCTAAGAATCTCAGTACTCAAAGCAAAATCAAGTTTCTAGTCCTTATGGTCATGCTGGGAAATGCCAGCAAGAATCTCAAAAGGGGGGTGAGAGGGATTTTGTGCCTCGGTCATAGCACAAATTCTTTGCACGCACACAGGTCTCCGGTGTCTTGATTTGTTTGGCCACATCCTCTGAGCCAAATAGACTGAAAAGCTTTGTCCTTTCCTCGCAGGAAAAATGCTTCACAAACCCCTTTACAAAATGGGTTGTCCATTTCTATCCTTAAGCTGCAGGAAGGGAGGGTTTGGTTGAACAGCAGAACAAGGGTCTTGGGCTGCAATCCTATACACACGTACCTGGAAGTAAGTCCCATTGAATTCAGTGAGACTTACTTCTGAGTAGACATGCATAGGTTTGTGCTGTGAATGGTAAAAGCAGTTGGACACGGAAGCATCTTCGGACAGCGCTGGCTCTTTGGCCTTAGAAATGGAGATGAATACCGCACCCTAGAGTCGGACACGACTGGCTTTCAAGCAGGGGATACCTTTACCTTTACTAACATTTCATCAAAATCTCCTTTGTTGTAATTGAACCCCTTTGTCTGGGTCCATCAGATAAGAACAAGTCCGCTCCATCTTCAGCCCCTCAGATATGTGTAGGGGGGGTCAGCCCCTCAGATATGTGTAGATAGTTGGGCCACCACTTGGCTTAACCATCCCCTCTCCAAACCAAACATGCTCAGCTCCTTCAAGCTGTCTTCACCACCACCCCTCACCATCCACACTCACCCTCTTCTGGACCTGCTTTGTCTTGTGTTTCTTTTTTAGATTGTGTGCCATTTGGGGACAGGAGACTTGTACCTTCTCATTACTTTTGCTATGTGAAACCACTCTGTGACCTTTTCGTGGAGAAACAGCATATAAAAAACAGATTCATAATAAAAGTGGGGAAAAAATAATGAGTTTTTGTATTTGCAACATAAATATGCGGGGGAGGGGAATGAAATTTCTGTTCTTCCCAGTGTGAGTGCAGGTTACTGAGGGCCCCAGGGCATAGTCCCCGCACTGGATCCACCATGGCACCTCTTGCCTCCCCCCCCCCTATGGCTCATTGGGTGCTACCACTGCCACAGATACTAGTGCTACAATTCTATGCACACTTTTCTGCGAATAAGCCCCATTGAATACAGTGAGACTTACTTCTAAGTAGACACACATAGGATTGTGCTGCTAAGGTTCAGGGGTTGGCCTGACCAGGTGATCACTCTAATCAGCGAGGACACTCAGCCAGTGCCCCCACCCTGGCTAACCCCCGACACCACACTCAATTCCATCAGCAAATACCGTATTGTCCTTGAGTATAAGACGCACCTGATTATAAGACGTACCCTTAAAGTTTGGTGCTATTACAAAAATTTAATTAAATCACTGGCATTAAATTGCAACCGCCTGATTATAAGACACACCCCTAGTTTAAAAACTTAAATTAGGAGAAAAAAGTGAGTCTTATACTCAGACCAAAACGGTAACCAGTTTGTACCAAAACATGGACTTGTGGGGGGGGGGGATATTTGGCCCAGCTCTGCTGAGAGATCACTGCAGGTTGGTTCTCTTCCTCTCCACTCTCCTCAGAATCCTTCATGGTTTGCCAGCATCCTTTGTGAATGGCAACACCCTGATCTGGGCACACTCAGCAACATTGACAAAGAACTGAGTGGTCTTGGCTACCTCCAACGCTTGTGTTAACACAACCCAAAGTGACAGCTTTTGCCTCGGTGGCTGTGAGGTTGACGGCTCTGGCCAAATCTTGTAGGGATGACGGATGATCTGTTGAGCGACTGATTGGTTGTGAATGGAACAGTGTGCTCCACTTCTTGGGGTCTACCGAAGCATCTCCAACACAGTGGAGCTTCAGACCTTGACAATGGCAAAAGGACAAAAGCATGTGATATAACGGGGCAGATAAGGGCCAGGGCTTGGTGTACCCCCAGCATGTGGTCCGCGTACCCCTAGGGGTACGCGTACCACAGGTTGAGAACCCCTGATATAACCTGTCCAAAACGGTGGTTCGGGGAAGCTCACTAGTCCTTGGGAATGTGGTCCACCTGGTTAACATTTCCTCCCAGCCCACAGGTGTACGCATTGAACTCCAGATGCGTACATACACCCTTGGGTAAAAATGGTTTACGCTTCCAGCTTTTTCTCCCTGGGGTAGTGTGGGTGCCTCTGTTGTCCACTCACATCAGAGGACTTGCTCACACTTCAAGTGCAGAGGTGTGCTAGGAAGGACACATGGTAAAATTACCGTCGGCCTCCGCTGCGTATTAGTTTGGATATCCAAGAGTAGCTGTGATTCCATCTGGCTCCAACCTCTCAGAGGCTGTCATGCCAGTTCTTTTGAAAGAAGTTCACACTCCGGCATCTTCCTTCCCAGAACTGCATCTATATTATCAGCTTACTCAAAAGCATCGTCGTCCAAATGTTCCCCTTTCCATTGCATTACTCTTGGCAGTTGTAGAGTTTTCTAGCTTTTCGCCAAGAATATTCGTCTTGCAGTCGGCATTTTGTTACCTCCTCCGTACTATTTCCGAGTTCTGTTTGGAGATACAGTTTGCTTGGATGACGTGACCCCAAAGTGTCGCTTTTGGAATGTGTAAGGTTAAGAATGACCTGTCCACAGAGGAGTTCACTCTCTGTAGCTGCATAAGTTATACAGGTGGGCCCCCATATCCACTGATTCGCTATCCACGGTTTCAGTTATCCATGGATCGTGGGGACCCCCCAGGCTTTTACTTTTTCCCAGTAAGATTTATTTCTTCCTTAAAGAAACAGGAAAAGCAGCCTCTGGCTGCTTATTACAGGCAAGTAGAACGAGACGTTAACAGAAACCTTGCAGAGCCTCTCTAGGACTTAGTCTCGTTCTACTTGCCTGCAATAGAGGCTGTTTCTCTGTTTGTTTTAAGGAAGAAACAAAGCTTGCTGAAAGAAAAATAACAGCTGGGGGGGCAAGCATGCCTGCCTGCAGGGGAGGCAGGGTGGGCGGCCCCTCAGGAAACCATGGAGGGGGTGTTCGCTCTTATCCACGGTTTCAAGTATCCACGGAGGGGCCTGGACCATATCCCCAGCGGATATGGGGGCCCACCTGTATTTCTGTTTGGAAGGGGGGGTAGCCCTTTTCAGGGACTTATGCAGAGACACAACATCAAACCTCCTCTGAGATCAGGTAATTCTGATGTCCTTCATTGGGGTGGTTCAATTATCCAATCAAACCAGCTGCAATATTACTCACCCCCAGAGAAAGTTGATTGTGACAAAGCAAGGCAGAGACGATCCTGCGCCCCCCCCCACGGGGGGCAGATTTTCGCCGCCCCCAATAAAAAACAAAAACAAAAACACACACACAAAAAAAAACAACCCCCCCGGGGGGGTTTCAGAGGTCTACGGGCTTTTTTACTGTAATGTTCATGTGTGTATGCTTTGTCCCACTTAGCTTGTGTATCCCGGAACCTTCTTTCTGCCTGCTTTCATTCTGTCCGGGCGGCAGAACTCCGGAAAAGCGCCCGTTCGCTCCGGAGCAGGGTGCTCCGTCGTTCTGCGCTTGCGTCGTTCTTCTCAGTTAGCGCATGCGCAGAAAGATTGGAACGACGGAGCGCCCTGCTCCGGAGCGAACGGGCGCTTTTCCGGAGTTCTGCCGCCCGGACAGAACAAAAGCAGGCAGAACTAAGGCTCCGGGATTCACAAGCTAAGTGGGACAAAGCATACACACATGTACATTACAGTAAAAAAGCCCGTAGACCCCCGAAAAAACCGTAAAAATAAAAAAACACAAATCGAAACCTAAGTAGTCCCCCACCCACCCCCAGGAGCCTCTGCGCCCTCTGCCCGGGGGCCCTGGGGGCCCTGCCCCCCCCTTGAGGACGTCTCTGAAGCAAGGCCAGAACAACAAATCATACATAGACACATCAGGCAGGCTCCTCTTTAGGGTGTTGGAGCCCACAGTAGGCTGTTTGCATGTTGCAATTCATTTTCATGACACACTTGCAGTTCTCATACAGTACAACCCTTGGGAATTATGGTACAAGGAGGATGTGTGCAAAGGATTGGACCCCTCGTCTGTTTACCCTCTCTATCAATTCCCATTTGATGAAATGAGGTTTTGCTGTCAGCCCACATTTGAGCCTGTAATGAATGCATCTTTGGTTCTCTCTTATCCTTTCCTCTTTTCATGCATCTGTTATTTCCGTTTAATTCAGCAAGATAATTAGAAACGAGTCGTCTCCGACTCGTTTGTCATCCATCAATTTGCCAGCATGCAGGAAAATGGGAAGTACAACCCAGGCCCCTTAACACCAAAACTTCCCTTGCGCAAACATCGGGAAATCAAACAAGCCATTGTGTTCCTGATAGCAGGTTTCTTATTGCTGCAATCTGGAGGTCAACCCCAAAGCCTCCCGCTTTGATTTTTAGGTAAGCATTAGCAATTTAGGTGGGGCGGACATTTACAAGCGAAGCACTCATGTTATTGTGTGAATGTTCACTTTTCTTTAATCTTGTTTAGTACCAATGTAGTCGTCCCCGTCCCGTCCCCCCCAACATGGTTTGCAGCCATTTATCTGCCCAGCTTCAGCTTGTTCATTCATCTTCAACATAGGAAGATAGGAAGTTGTCGTCTTTGGAATGAAACACTCGATTCTACTAGCTCAATATGTGGCAGTGGTTCTCCAGAAATTTGGACAAGAACGTTTTCCAGACATAGCTGGAAATGCTACGGATTTAACCTAGGATTTGCAGACATTTGACCACTGAGATGTAGTAGCCCCTTCCCTGAAAAATCACATCTGATGAGGAGCATTTCAAATGTGGTGAAATAGTCCACTAATATATTATTATCATTATTATTATCATTAATACATATTATTAATAATCTTTATATACCTCTTTTCAACAAAAGGGGTATATTTTGTTTATTCTCGTGTTTTCTTGTTTTCTCGAGAAAATGTTTTCTCGTGTTTCTGCACATTTTCTCGTGTTCTGATTGGCTTTCAATAAAGTGGCCCAATTTAACTCCAAGCCTCTGCCTCGTGTATTTCTTGGGGGGTGCACAGGCAAAGACGAAACCCCCTGAGCACACTGCCCCCGTTGTCCTTGTGAACTGGACAACCTCCTCCAGAATCCTGCATCCCCAGCTATACTCACTCCGTGCTGACAGCGTAAGTACATACAGAGGGAAAATATGTTCGCTCTGGTTTCCAAATGTTTGTCCTCAGTTAAAATATGAGTTGGATAAACTCTGCCATGAGCCTCCAAAACCCAAGACAACCCTTGTGCCGATCAGGGATCAACTTTGCCATTTAGAGCATCTGTCATACCCATTATTTCCTCCCTTCCCAATGTTCCTTCCCCCCCTCCAAAAAAACCACAACCTTTTAATATATGTGAGGTTGAGAAAGTCTCATTTTTAAACCAGAACTGCAACAGACCCAGGGGGTTCCAGCTCTCGCAAAGAGCTGACTGCAAATTACCATCTGCGTAATATATATAGTGTAATATTTATGATTTTGTTACATTTCCTCCTCCAAACTCTTTTTTAAACTCTCTGTGGTTTACGAGGCCTTGTTCTTTGGAAGGGCTTCATTGCCACAAATCACTGGAGCCAGCTGCCTTGCTGATATTCGCAGATCCAATGAGAGGGGAGGAGGAAAAAATGCAAGCTTGTTTCATGTTATATCTATATGCAGAAAAGCCTCTTCCAAACATTATGTCATGCTAAGAGCGTAATTGAGACACTCTCCCTTGCCAAGCTGATGTCTGCAGGGCCATTCGGGCCAGGAGTACGGATGATGCAGGGCAAGCTGCAAATGGTCAGCACCATGGACAGCTACCTGCAGGGTTGGACTCACAATTGTGTCCCAGGGAAGTTCTGTAGATACCTTGGAGCAATGAGCCAATGTCTCAACCCCTTCCAGGGCCACTCTCCTGCTGCGTACCACCGGAAGTGACTGGCAATTTCATCATTGCCAGTTACTTCCAGGTTTTCGGAGGCTAGAAAATGCAAGTAGGAGGCTTTGGGCGAACCCTTCTCAGTGTTCCCAAGAGGCTCAACCAAAAGGCAGGTGCCTCTTGGGAGCAAAAACGCACCGCTGAAAGCGCCGCATTGGAGCAGGGTTCCGGTGGTCGGGCGGTCCAAGTACCACCAGCAGTCAGCTGAAGTACCACTGGTTGAGAACCCCTGATCTATAACAGAGGCCTTCCACGGTCATAGGCAGTGAGGAGGCCTCACATGGGATCCTGTTGCCTTCTTCCATATAATCCAGCCCACTTTCTTCAGTCGTCAGGAAAGTCCCTTTTAGACGTGCTGCTGTTTACAGGGTGAAAGGGATGGTGGTGAGGAGTAGGGCCTTCTCAGTGGTGGCACCGTAGCTATGGAATTCCCGCACCTTGGAATTAAGAACTGCTCCCTCTTTGAAGACCTTCTGCTGGGGCCTTGAGACTTTCATTTAGAATGCCTTTGATAGCAAATGTTGGCGGTGACCGACTCTCGGGCACAATTTGGCTGGCATTTAAGTGCGTTAATTGATGCTGATCTATTGGGATTTTTTAAATTTTTTTAAAAATATTTTTTTTAAAAAAATATTGTTGTGATTTTTATTTATTGTTGTGTGTTTATTGTCATTTTAAATGGGTGTAACCAGGAGGAAGGCGGGGTAAAAATCCATACATAAAATCCTCGAGCTTTGGAGGTTGTGAATGAGAAGGGAATGTCCACTGCTTCCTGGGTCCTGGAGGTTAACGGGGGGGGAGGCACAGCACCCACTACTCCAATAATGAGTATTGATTTCACTCGGGGGTGGGGGGTGGGGAGAGAACCACCAAGAAATTCAGAGGAGTATATGGGAAGCATCCTTCATGAGGGCGTCAGCTTGCGAAATGCCTTTGACACCCCAGATAACCAGCAAGCCAAGCTTGGCTACATTCCCCTTGAACAATTTCAGAGCTCCACAATAAACTCTTGACACCTTGAGCTTCCAATTCTTCATTAGCAGTATAACAAACAGGGAACTTGCAGGAAGGAAAGAAAGAAAGATTTCTGTCCTTTATTGGCTGCTTTTACCATTTATTTCCAGCAGCCAAACACCAGCTGTGAGGTGCCTGATTCATGTTAACTCCTAATTGAAAATGAAATGGTTATTTGCCTTAAATGCCACTTCCCCGTATGAAAATGCTACAGTAAAAGCTGCAAGTCAACTCGTTAAATAGTTTCAATTGTGCTTGTTCCCTTTGGAGAGTGTTGTGGGTTTCTTTCCCCTCCTTTGAATTGTCATTTAATTCTTTATTATTATTTTTAAATCTCCTTTTGATTTTTGTGATTCAAAGAAGCATTGCCCCAGTCATGTCTTTTTTTTGTCCCTTTTCCTAGGAAAAGCTTCTCTGAACCAGTCCTTCTTGAGGATTTCTCTTATGAATCCAACACGCATGTGTGAACAGGCCCCCGCAGATTCGTCCCCGCAGATAGAATATTCGTATCACTCAATGTCAACTCAAGCCAGCAATGAGCAATTCGATTTAGCTTGGAATAAGACATGCTGGGGGGAGGGGGGCAATTCAGATCAACTTGGAACAGATTGCACCTTTGTTCAGTGATGCGATGGGGTCCGATTCCTATCCAGGAGTTTGGCATCAAAAAGTAGAAGGGAGACTGAGAGTGGTTGGGTTAATTAAGAGATGGTTCTTTGAGCACAAAAAGCAGTGGCATGTTTGAAGTAAGGAGTCCGAGGACATTGATAGGTTGACGATGTCAGAGAGAGAAGGGACAGTGGTCGTAGGGAGAGGAGAGGTCCACGGAGTAATCATCTCATCAAGTGAGATGGGAAGAAAAGAGGAAAGAGTTGAGGGAGGGGAGCGATCAGTCCACCTTGTGTCTATTTTAAATGGGGCGCCCCTCAAGGCAGACTGGTCTCCTCTTATATTGTAAAGTGTGATGGACATTGATGGATGCTCATAGAGGTGGGCTTTTAGTTATGATTGGCATGGCCCCAAGTCCCTCCGTCACAGAGAGAATGCCACCATTTTGGAATTGCACTATTTCTGAGAAGTTCTGTCCTCTGTCCCCATTTTCGAGGATTCAGAAGTAGGGGCACATGCCATCTTGTCCTTCCTGAAAGTGGGAGTCCGCAGGAACCTCACAAGGTGGTCAAGACCAGCAGACAGCATAAGAGGGGGTCATCAGGTCCCTGCAGTGCAGACCACCTCTCCCAACAGCAGCTAGAGCTCAGGTGAATCCTTAAATACTTCCCAGGTCTGACTGGTCCTCCCAGGCTCCACCCCTTCCCCAAGGAGCGGTGAACCTTAAAGGGACAGACCCCTGGCCTGGAGCTTGGCAGTCCTTTGCATTCCTCTCTCACAATTGCTTCCCCGCCAGGGATAGTCAACAGCATGCTTCCTTTAAATATGGGGGTAGCATGCAGCCGTAGCAAGAAACCATTGCTATAGACTTGTCATCCATGAATTTCTCTCGTTCCCTTTAAAAGCTATCTAAGCAAGTAGCCAGCCTCTCTTGTGCTAATAAATTCCACAGATTAAAACTATGGGCTTCCTCTTTGGCAGCTGGCTTCCACCGTAGTTAGTAATTGTGTATCATTGCTCCATTCATTTATTCAAGCAATCAGGGCACCTCCCCCTGGATGGCTGACAAACCAAAAGAGCTGATTGAAAAATGCTGAGGGTTCAGTGTTGATTCTGACGTTTGGAAAGGCTGACTGTCAAGGTGACACTTGCAACATCCAAACTTGACTCGCTACACTGGCTGCATTTTTGAGTGGGTGTGAAATTTCATTTCCATACATTTGCTAGGTATCTGTATGTAGTCTTGATTATGGCAGACTTGATGCCTGCCAACTGCTACATGTATGGACTGTATTAAAAGCACAATGCTGGAGGTGGCAAGAACTGTCAACCTGGGGCGTTAAATCTGTCATACCCGTTCATATGTGCCAATTGCCACTTGATTGGTGCGCATCTGGTGCTCATTCCACACGTGTGAACTAACCTTCTGACCACACTCACACACTAGCATCCAGGCAGAATCGGAATCCAGGTCAGGCGGATTTGACGCCAGCACTTTATTAAGCTGAACTTCCTCAGCAAAAGTCTCCCGTAATTGAAATTAAACGTATGTAGGAGGATTCCTTGAGGAAAGTCTCCGTCGCTTGAAAAATGTTGTTTGACATTTGGCTGATTAGAAATTCACAGATTCCTCTTACTAAGTGCAAGACTTAAGAAAGAGGAGGGGAGCCTTTTAAACAGAGTGCAAAAGCATGTATGATATTGTCCAGGGGAAACACACAAAAAAATGTGCAAGGTATTTTAACAGTGCAAACGCATGTTTCAAAAAAGGGCTCGCATTCACTGCAAGTGTAGTTGAATTTGGGACGTGTGTGTTCCTTCCCTCTTGAAACACCGCAGAGCATGGCGGCAACTATGCGCCTGATGCTTCAACGCCTGTTAAGGGAGTGTGGGTGCTACTAGGTTCACTTGCTAAACACAACCTCTGCCAGTGCTGGAGAGATCAAGGAGGAGGGGGGCGGCAGTGTGTTTCAAACATTTTTTTCCCACAACCGAATCATTCACAGCCGCCTTTCAAAGGGTTGATGCTCGTTCAAGCCTTAGTATTTTCGCTTCAGATGTGATTCGGGAAGGGGAACAAAAGGAAGAAACAGTTCCCAAGCTTTGAAATGGAAGTCTCTGTTTTGTTTCCAAACTATAGGTCTGAGCCAAGATGTCTCTGTCAGTTTCGGTCTTGGCGAGGTCAGGCCTGCCTAACTTATAACCCTCGAAAGTACAGCACAATTGACCGGCCACATCTGATGGTTCATCAGAGGCTTGCTAAACCGCCCTGCTCAATGTTAATCTTTGTCGTTGCTGCTGCAACAGGCCAACAAATGTGTCGTGGCAGATGTTTTCCTGGGCCAAAAGCCACTTCAGCAGATGCATGGAGCGTTAACCTCGGCAAATCAGTGTGGATCGTGCAAGTAAAAAGCATAATGTTCAGGAAGCCTTTGAGGAATGTCACTTGCCTTCGAGAAACTCATTTGGCTTCCTTGGAAAATTCTCAGAATGTTTCCTCTTGGGAGGAAGTTTGAAGTGTGCTTTGAATTTCATGTGGATTTCTAAATGGTGCCAACCTTAGCAAAAATAGGGGGTTGTCGTGAGAGTAGGGGATCAATATTTCTAGCTGATTGGCTGTTTTACCCTTCTCTTCCCCCTCCCATTGAGTAGCCACTTCTCACTAGGGTTAGGGTGTTGTGGGTACCACCTCTCAGGGGTGACCCAAGACCTCCCGATGCCTACGGCGGCATGCTAAATGCTGCCCTATCTCACCTGACACTGTGCCAGCCTCTGACCCTTCCACTCTCCAATGCTCTAGCTCAGCACCCTCCTCCCCTCCACATTTCCTCTGTCCTCCTTTTCCTTTTCCAATCCAGAGAGTGGAAGGAAGGATAAGGAGGAGCAGTGGAGGCAAGGAGGTGGACAGAAATGGGCATCCATACCAATCTGCTTCCTGAGGCAATCATTTTCAGTTGGCCTCATGGATGAGCCGGTCCTGGTACTGTGTTTATGAGTATTCAGACACAACTGCAAACCCATCCACCCCCCGCTTCTGTTTTTAAATATTATTGCAACATGATTACATGGAACAATGGAAACGTGACTTCCATGATGCTGAATGGAGCAGAAGGATCTGAATAAAATGGGATTTCAGGTCTCGCTTCCTATGTGAAGCCCCAGCATCTTTTGCTTTAGAAATAAAACTCTGTTCACCACCGTCCTGCAAAATTATTTATTTAATATATATTTTCTAGCCCTCCAGCCAGAGCTCTGCTCCCAACAAGGCAGCGTTTGGAACCAGAACACACATAACAATATCATGAATATAAACAAGAAATAGCACAGCCAGAAATCTACCTTCTTTAAAAAAAACATGGACAGAAATTTGTGCTTGATTTCAATAAATTGCTGTTTTAAAGGAAACTGGAACAGAAATTCAGATGAAGGGACGGCAACTGGGCAAATGAGACATTTGGTCTGATCCAGTTCTGGAGCCAGGACGTTTTACCAAGAGTTCAATCCTATACATACTTACCTGGAAGTAATTCCCATTGAACTCAATGGGACTTCTGATTCGAGATGCATAGGATTGAGCTGCTAGAGTCAGAGTTTGGTTCTGCATCCAGTTCTGGGCTCTGTGTTTTAAGAACAATGTAGACAAGTGGCGCAGTGGGTTAAACCGCTGAACCATGAGCTGTCAATCGAAAGGTCGGCAGTTCGATTCCCGCGACAGGGTGAGCGCTCGTTGCTTGGCCAGCTCCTACCAACCTAGCAGTTCCAAAGCATGTTAATGCGAGTAGATAAATAGGTACCGCTTGCGGGAAGGTAAACAGCGCTCCGTGTTCCAGCTGCATGCTACGCGCTGCGGCAAGGAGAGTCATGCCGGCCACATGACCACGGAGGCGTCTTCGGACAACGCTGGCTCTTCGGCTTTGAAATGGAGATGAGCACCACACCCTAGAGTCGGACACGACTGGACTTAATTGTCAGGGGTCACCTTTACCTTTTTAGACAAATTGGAGAGGTTCAAAACAGGGTAATGAAGATAGCCTAAGCCCAGGGTCTGGAATACAAGTCCGATGAGGAACAGTGGTGGGACCTGGGTAGATTTGGCCTGGAGAAAAGAAAATGGGCAAGGGGAGCACATGAAAGTGTTCTTCAAATCCCTGAAGGGCTGTCCCATAAAAGAGGGGTAAAACTTGGTCTCTGCTGTCCCAGAGGACAAGGCGAGACAAGGCTTGAGTTACAGGAGAAGTTTCTTGGTGAGAGCAATTTGACAATGGAACTAATTGGCCTGGGAGTGGTAGATGGGCTCTTCTTTGCTGGAGATCTTCATGTAGAGGGTGTGAACGGTCATCTCTTGTGAATGCGCTAGCTTTGGATTTTCTGCACCAAGTAGAAGGTTGGATGACCTCCAAGACCCCCTTCCACTTCTAGGCTTCTAAGCTGCGCAATCCCAGTGAAAAGACTCTGCGCCTGGTACCCTGACATGGTAATTAAAGCAGAAGAAAAAGAGAGCCATAAACTTGATCTATAATAAACACATACACACATCTGTTCAGTCTTTAACCAATGAACTTCCCGAAACAGCAGCCCTGTAATTAAGAGCATAAATCAGTTGCCAGAGCGACATAAACGCCAAGGTGCTTGTCAAGGTCACCGGGCCTTTTCCTCGTTGCTTTTGTGCGTGGAAATTGAGAGAGCAGCTGCTTATTTTCTCCATGATGAAGTGGGTTTAATAAGTGATTTTCCCCTCCCTTCCTCCTGACTGTACCCTTCAAGATACATCTGTATACATGTGGATAGATAGGTAGATAGTGTCCTATGATGGTGTGGTGAACCAGGTCAAATATCCACTTAGCCATGAAGGTCAAGGGGTGATCCTGGGTCAGTCACTACCTCTTGGTCTAGCCTACCTCGCAAGGTTGTTGCGAGTATAAAATAAGGGGGGCAGAATCATGTATGTACTGTAGAACAGGACAACTGCACAGATGTTGTTGGCTTGCCATCTGAGAAGTTGGAGTGTTCATGAACATTCTAGAACACCACACTGGTGTCAAAGGCTTCACTGCCACACGTCCAGTTCAACCAGAAAAACCAGAACCGATCTCAAGGGGCTGTTTGGCCTTGGGATGCAGCCTGGCTTGAATTGTGATGTCTACGCTAAAGGCTGTCTGGCTTGGGGGAGGTTTCCTTGCCCTCTTTTCCAAGGGTTGGCAGTGGAAACCTGGGGTCACCAAGAGGCAATCCCAGATTTGGAGCCAGGTTGGTTTCACCCAAGGGGGACTAGGCAGATTAGCTGTGTCCTCCAGGGTAGGTGCCCACGCTTGGGGGGGGGGGTTGAGGATGGAGTGTCCTAGACAGAACCCACTGCAATTATTCATTAATGATGTTTCTCCCGATCAATAAATGTGTCCAGATTTCATATGAAGTCACCCTTTCTCAGGTGTTTGATGAGAAGATACCTGGGCAATGGATGCATCTCTCCCTCCAAAGTGGGACTAAATATTATTCTGATAGGTGACTGGGCTTGGCATATATATTCTCAATTTTTTGCAACCCACAGAAGAAGGCACTAAGAACAGTGCTGAGCTCCAATGAGGTTGGCAATCCTTGACTCTGTCAGTCTTAATTATTGGACTGCAACTTATCGGGAGAAGGTTAATTAATGATCTCAACACCACTTCAATCATAAGTAGCTCAGGACTTAATTCTTCTGTCTTTCTTTCCCCCAGCAGCAAATATTTAAAAAAAATCAAGGGAATTAACAAGAAAACACAAGCTGAAAAGAGCCCTTCACTTCCAAATCAATTGTGATTCATCTCCAATCTCCATAGCAGCCCAAATGGAATCAGCATTTTGAGACTTCAAGATACAGCTTATCCCAACCGCATTAAAGTAAAGATGGATGAAGGGGCATTTTACTCATTGTTTGTGTTTTGTGTCTTCCTACCAGGTGATAAACAGTCAAAACCCAAGATTGCAATTAAAAAGAAACTAATCCGCAAAGACAGCATGGAAACAAGAATGAACAATACAAGGAATTCTAGTAACCTTGTATGGAAAGAAGTGGCCTGATTTCTTAGTGGACTGCAATGGGGACAAGAGAGAGAGAGAGAGAGAGAGAGAGAGAGAGAGAGAGAGAGAGAGAGAGAGAGAGAGAGAGAGAGAGAGAGGCATGCAAGAGGAGCGAATGAAGAAAAGAGTATTTAGGAGGAAGGAATTTCAGCTTGGACATATGGAGCTTCAGGTGCCAATGAAGGTTGGTCAGAGTGGGTAGAGGGAAGTCCTGTTCTCTCCCCCAGAACCAGGGGACATCCACTCAAATCGACTGGCAGGAGTGTCAACAGTCAACAGAATGGACAATTTTACCCAGTGTGTAATTCATCTGTGGAACGTCTTGCCACAGGATATGGTGACGGCACCTGGCCTAGATGCCTTTAAAAGGAGAGAAGACACATTTTTGGAGGAAACGTCCCATCACAGGTGGAAAGTCATGATGACTATATGCAACCTCCAGGTTTTAGAGGTAGCCTCTCTCTGAGTGCCAGGTGCAAGGGAGTGGCAACAGGATACAGGTCCCTTGTTGTCTTGTGTGCTCCCCGAGGCATGGACTAGATGGGCCTTGGCCTGATCCAGAAGAATTCTTGTTCTCATGAAGTAATCGTGTGGGAATATTAGAGATACATTTGGAGATGTGAGACTGGATGGAAGGGGACAATTCTGAGGTAGAGAGCTAGCCCTGCATGTATAGATGGTACTAAAAGGCATGACCCTAAATCAGACCCAAAACCAGTACTCTTGATAGTAGCCATTTTAATCTCCTTGATTGCCGCCTACTGAAAGGCTCTCAGAACCTCGCATTCATTCCTGCTTCTTGTTCATTCATTCCTGTTTTCCCTTGAAGAATCAGAATACAATACAGAATATAAAGACAAATACAATACAGAGTGTACAGAATACAAAGAACCTTGGTGGATCAGGCCAAAGGAGGTCCATGTAGATGCCTCTGGGAAACCCACAAGCAGGAGATGAAGCCATCTAACCCTTCCTTCCACTATTGCTCCCCTGCAACTGGTCATCAGAGGCAGACATTCTCTGAACCCGGAGGTAGCACACAGCCACCATCACAAGTGACCATTCATAGACTTGTCCTCCACGAGTCACTCATCAAAACCAGAATTTAAAAGCAAAGGGAATCTCTTAGACTTTAAGAACCAATTGAGGATCACTCTTCCAGGCAAAAAGGGAAAGTCCCACTGGGGAGTCCAAGGCCTGTATCTCTCCCTCCTGTCACACTAAAAACAGGAATCCTCATTAGTTATCATTGGTGCAAATTGAGAAACTGTGTCCAAGAATTATGGATTGTTTTACCTGTCGTAAAATGTATTTTCCCCTGTTCTCCTGGGAGCAGGGAGATGAGGCTCTGAGTGGCTGTCAGTTTTGCTATTGATCCATTTATGGGAGAAGGGTAGTGTAAAAGCTAATCCATAAATTGCAAACAAACAATCTCTCCACCAAGGACTTAATTAGTTTGACAATGCTCATCCTTTACCCTGCATTTATTTCCAAAGATACGTGTGTGAGAGGGAGTTTTCTAGAAACTAGGACACTGCTAGTTTTCTAGCATGAAAACTGCTTGGTGACATCATTTTGAGATGGAATGAATGAATGAATTCAGCACGACAGGCACCTGCTGGAGACGCTCTAGGAGGATTTTCTGCTCCAAGTAGGGGATTGGACTAGATGACCCTGTGGTTCCCTTCCAACTCTATGATTCATTCAGAGCCCGATCGTATGCATGTACATTCCTATTTGGTCGAAACACCTCCTTGCTGGTAGTATACTTAGGCTTATCATCGTCCCGGAATCGAGGCAGGCTTCGGCCTAATCCGAGCCCAAGCAGCTCCCAAGGATGCACTGCGGCTGGCCAATGGGCTTCCGGCTTCGGTCGCGTCGTTGACCGGAAGTTCCGGAAGCCGGAAGCCCATTGGCCAGCCACAGTGCGTCCTTGGGAGCTGCTCGGGCTCGGACTAGGTCGAAGCCTGCCTTGATTCCGGGACGATGGTAAGCCTAAGTATACTAGTAATATAATAGTACCAGAATCCCTGCCTTGAGTAGTATCTCAAAGTCTGAACCTGAGAGGAAGTAATCAGGTAAGAAAGCCCAACCCTAGAGCCTTTCCCAGACCTTGACAATGGGCTATAGCCAGAGTTCGGGCCTACCAGCCAGGACTAGAAACCATTGTACCAGAAGCTCTATAAATAGAGACCCCAAAGCCACTGGCGTCATTACAGGGGGGGCGGAGCTCTAAGTTCCTCTGTGATCCGAGCCTCGGTTACACGGAGGAACGAAGAGCCCCGCCCCCGCGCCTTCCGAACCAGTCAAAGCAGTGAAAACAATGCGCAGGAGACTCCCTGCACGTTGTTTTCACCGCTTTGAATGGGTCGGAAGGCGCGGGGGTGGGGCGCTTCGTTCCTCCGTGTAACCGAGGCTCGGATCACGGAGGAACTTAGAGCTCCGCCCCCCCTGTAGTGACGCCAGTGCCCAAAGCCAACTTCTGTTGAAACAGAGACCCTTAAAGAACAAGTCCCCCCCACACACACCCATTACCATAAACTCCCCTGAGCCTAAGTTCAGTACCAGGCCAGGGGTGGTGGTGGAATGGAATGGAACAATAAAATAAAATAAAATAAAAAGCCTCCAGGCTAGAGGACTGCCCCTTTAAATATCTCTGCTTTCTAATCAGGGAGGCGGGGCCTGGGAGGGATAGTCTGGGCCTGGAGGTATTTAAGATCTCATTCCCCCTCTAGCCCTCTTTGGAGCAACCTGTTCACTTGGAGCTCTCCTGGGTTCTGAAAATTTGGGGAGCAGAGTAGAATGAGTGTAGCTACTCTACTGTTAGGAGAGGGCTATTTGTTTGTCTCTGTCCTGCATGAGGCAAATCAGTGATGAGTGGTACTAGATTGGTGTGTTAACCCGGAGCTACATTACACGCGTCGCGGAGCTTCTGACCTGATTTTTGAAGCAGGCGGAGCCGCTGCGACCTCCGCATGGCCGGCGCGTACCTCAAGCTGGAATCCTATTTTTCAGGGGGTGGGCATGCAGAGCTAGGGGGCGGTTCGCGGAGCTACTGCAGCCTACCAATCGTAGGAGAGTAGCTGCATGCCAATCAGTACTACCTCCAATCACCTTCTTAAGAAGGCGGGACAACAGGAGGGACAACAGGCAAGAAGACACTCCCCCACTCCAAGCGCGGAGGCGGAGGCAGAGGCGGCGGCAGAGCCTCTGCCTGTAGTGTAGCTCTGCCATTAGTTATTTAGCTGAAGTGTCAATTGAGTTTTCTTATTAGTTTGAGCATGTCTTTTGGAGATCAGGAAGGCTGCTTATCTGGGAGTTCAGTAAGCATGTTTTCCTCCTCATCTGGGAAGTATTTTGACTACCCCAGACTGTTCCTTGAGATGGGGTGTTAGCTTAGCAAGGCTGGTGACTTGTGGTAGGTATGTATAGTGCATGATCTGGAGTAGGGATCTGGTGTGCCCCATAAGGTCTACAAGGAACTGAGGGGGAGCCAGTACTGATCTTGGCTGTCTTGGGGTTGCTGGCTAGTGACTGCTTAGACTTAAATTGCAACATCCATCTTAAAACTTCCTACCCTGAGGGAGATGACTGCAACTGTCCCTTCCTCTTTAGCTGTTGGTACTCTGTGGTTCCAACCAGAGATTGGCTGTTGTTGATCCCTGGTTTTCACCAACTTCAAGAAAGGCTGTCAAGGCAGCCAATTTGCTCAACCCATCCTAAGCCAAATAGCCGTTAAAATAATTGGGACCTGCTACAGAAATTCTGTGATCAATTCATTGGCTCACTTCATGCCAATTAACTGTCACGTGTCACTTATGGGGGGGGGATGCTAGAGCAATAGGTGAGCTCCCCCCATGATACAGGAGAAGGTGCTCCCTCCTCCATTTGTCTTCCTATTGTTAATGGTGATAAATGTTCACCTGTCTGTGTCACCAGGGATGAGATGTAAAGGTGGGTGAACCATAGAGCTCACCCAGGTCTTTAAGTAGCATAACTTTGGTTGCAGATTAGCCGCTGCCTCCTTCCCTTCTCTAAAATTGAGTGGAGGGAGAGTTAGAACAGACAAAAGAAAATATTTCTTTACCCAGCGTGTAATTCATCTGTGGAACTCCTTGCCACAGGATGTGGTGATGGCACCTGGCCTAGATGCCTTTAAAAGGGGTTTGGACAGATTCATGGAGGAAAAGACCATCACAGGTTACACGCCATAAGCAACCTCCTGGTTTTAGAAGTGGATTTTCTCTGTTCCAGGTGCAAGGGAGTGACAACAGGAAACAGGTTATCTTGTTGTCTTGTGTGCTCCCTGAGGCATCTGGTGGGGCCACTGTGTGACACAGGAAGCTGGACTAGATGGGCTTTTGGCCTGATCCAGCAGGGCTCTTCTTATGTTCTTATGTCCTTTTCTAGACAAAGATATTCAAGAATCAAGGGAGACAAAAAAAAATAGGCTAATGAGTGAGATATCAACCTTTGTGATTTCAGAAACCTGTTTTTAAAAGAGGAAAAGGAAAATGGATCAAACTTGCTCCCCCCCCCCCCCGCACAGTCATTTCCCCAATGTAGCGTGTTTGCCTTAAGGTAAAAATCACTGTTCAAAGCTTTCTACTGATTTTTCAAAAGGCGAAGTGCCGTGTTTAATAAGTTACTGAAGCGATCATTCAGGAAACTGTTGTTGGGGCAAAGGAAAGGTGTGTGTAACATTATGGATTTCAAAGGATGGGAGAGAGAACGTCCTTGGAGAGAATCTGAAGTTTTGTAGACCACTCTAGGGTTACAATCCTCTACACACTTACTTGGGAGTTAGTCCCATTCAACGTGAGACTTTTTCTGAGTAAACGTACATAAGCTTGTGTTTATAGGAGCCCCAATTACCTGTAGGGTTAATGGCATAGTTTTGACCATGCATAAGTGTTTTAGTAGCCACAGGTGGAGTCTGATCAGATTCAGGCTTACAACATGAGTATAACCTTGCTAGCGTGTGAAATGAGTGCAATTGTGCGGCAGTTTGAACACTCTTTGGCACTGCCCTTCTTTGGAATTGGAACGTAAACTGACCTTTTCCAATCCTTTGGCCACTGCTGAGTTTTCCAAATTTGTTGGCATATTGAGTGCAGCACTTTCACAGCATCGTCATTTAGGATTTTAAGTAGCTCAGCTGGGATATTATCATCTCCGCTGGCTTTGTTGTTAGTAATGCTACCTAAGGCCCACTTGACTTCACTCTCTAGGATGTCCGGCTCTGGGTCAGTGACCACACCAGCATGGTCATCAGGAACATTAAGATCTTTCTTGTATAGTTCTTCTGTGTATTCTTGCCATCTCTTCTTAATCTCTTCTGTTAGGTCTCTGCCTTTTTTGTCCTTTATACAACATGTGGGGAGGGGATATTTAACCCTTGCTTCTCATACCAGGGTCTCAATGAAAATAGTCTTCCCTCCGTGACATTATTAGTCCTGCTGGGGTAAACCCCATTAAGGGTCCAAGCATGGTGGGGAGAAGATGGCACATTATTAGAGATCTAGGGGAGCTCCATCTTGTCCTGCAGTCCCATTACCAAGGGAAATGGGTACCCATTGTCCCTATCCCTGTGACTTTGTACCCATTATCCAGATGTTCGAGAGTCTATCAGAAGAAGCCACATTCTGGATAAGTGAGCGGCCAGACCAGCAGGCCTTTAAGTTAGAAGGGGAGAGATTGTTCAGTAGTGAAACTGGGACTTGTAGTTTTGAGAGGCTTGTGCTTCCCTGTGTGAAATGCGTGTGCACGCGCTCTCAAGAACTACCACACCCAGAATTCTTTGTGCACAGGCAAGAGGGAGGACGAGCTATTAGGAGGACCATGCCCCATCATGTGCTGGAACATTGATCTCAGGGACAAGGGGAGGCGAGGCAGTATTGTTAGTAGGCTTTGTAGGATTATGGTAAATGTGAGGTGGTCCATGTATTGCAAGTTTGTCCTGGACACCTTCTCCCCCACCAATCTTCTGCCTGAAGTGACTACTTCAGTTGGTCTCAGGGATGAGCCGACCCTGAAGGCAGTCTTTGAGCCAGAATCGCTGAGATCACGGCAATAAGAGTGCCCACCTTGATGGGCAGATATTTGATTGACAGCTGGGGTAAGAGCAGTAGAGAGCATGGAAACTACCCTCTCTCATGGGGAGAGGCCCCTTGCTAAAGATGGAGGAGACATACAGGGCATGTGTGGCCTGCTGTGCATAATTGAGAGAGGGAAGATGGTGGTTAAGAATATGAGTTGGCCGAAAATGGGATGCCCGGAGAGGTATTGGCCAAGGGTGCTGGCTGGGGGAAGGAGGAAAAGAGGTAACTGGCCAACACTGTTCAAATGAAGGCCACAGGGGTCATTTCAGGGGACCAAAGAAGCCTCCACCAAAGGTAGGTGTGTGTGTGTGTGTGTGTGTGTGTGTGTGTGTGTGTGTGTGTGTGTGTGTGTGTGGAGGGAAGGAGACATAACCACACCTATCCAGCACCCATAATTAACGATCCACAACAGCTTTGGTTTCCAAATTCCTTCTGATCGCCCAGTGCAAATACCTCCCCAAATTAGTATCCAACTGGTATGGTCTTTAAATTGGAAGGGGGGGTGGAGAAGCTGCTGGCATTATCTCTTCCTCCAAAGGCAGTGCGAGGAAGACTGAGCTGATAACGACAGGGAGAACATCCAGTAATCGGCAACTCCCTGCATTGCAAATGCCAGCAGGGACAACATGGGTGGGTGGACTGACACCCCCACCCCAGCAGGGACAACATGGGTGGGTGGACTGACACCCCCACCCCCAAGAACAAAGCTTCGAAGCATTAATTAGTTTTCTGTCTCTGCTCGGGAGCAAAAGTTGGTGGAAATCAGAACGAAGCTTTGAATTAGTAGTTGGAAAGAACTGTGGGAAATGAGTGCCGTGTGTGTGTGTGTGTGTGTGTGTGTGTGTGTGTGTGTGTTGGGGGCAGAAAAAGATGCCTGCTCATACCTGCTGCCAAATTGTGATTCATAAATACCTCCCTGTATCGCACAGTCCCAGATCAGATGTGAACGCTATAATGAGTCTTTAGGGTGCTCCTTTGTGGCTCTGTGGTTAATAAGAAGATAACACTCCCTACAAGATACAAGCTTCTCTTTTTAGCCTACAGCAGTTTAATTACTTGTTGGTAGGCAGCATTTTCAGATACTGGGGAAGAGGGAGGGGGCTTGGAGGGGTGGGGAGAAACACACTCGGCGTTTTGGTTTTGTTTTTTTCTAAAGCTTGAACGCCGAATGATTCATGGTGCTCCAAAATTCATGTGTTTTTTGCAGATAACATCTAGAGAGGAAGAAAGAGCCAGACTAGGAGGTTGCTTAGCAAAGCCAGAGATGCACATTCCCCAGGGCTCCCAGTTTTCTCCAAGACACAGCCCAAATGTTCTAGAACACCTTCCTGGTACATCAATGCTGCTCCTCTGCCATACTAAGGCAGGGGCTTCCATTGCCAACCCCCACTCTGCACAAGGGAAAGCAGGGAAAGGATTGGTGTGTCAGAGCCTTTGGGGCATGGTTTGGACAACATCCTTGTTGTGTGAGCCTCCTATTCGGAGCCCCAGAGGACATCGTGTTCCACCTCACCCATCCTTGGGATAGTCTGAGATTAGCCACTTACCCTTTCAGGGGGTGGGTAGGATTTTTTTTGCCAACCCCAGACTGGAAAAGCTCTGGTGCTGGGAAAGTGGAAGTGATAAGTGATCTCAAGGATACTGGGAAATGTAACTTCCCTAGAACACCTGAATCCATAATTCGGAAACCCTGGGAAAAGTAAGTTTCCCAGGTGTTCTGCTGCCTGAGAGGCTGATGTTTCAGAATTTCCTGTGCCAGGTTGTGGGAGTGAGGTCTCCAGTGAGACTTTCCTCCCTGCTGCCACCAGTTCTGCCAGATGGGCATGTAAGAAAGGAAAGGAGGTCTCTGGGTATTGGGGGGCTCACAGAAGGAATTGGAAACTGAGTATTTGCTCCCAGTGATGTCATCAGGAGCAAATGGAGTTTGCCAGTGGAGTTTCTGAACTCCACTGGCGCCATGGAATTTCTGAACTAGTTCCTTGACAAGCACCAAGCATGTCCACATACTACGATGGTTGAAAATGCTTAGGTGTTCTTCATCAAAGTATATGTGCCTCAAAAATAGCCCTCACTTTCCACCAACACTTCATCTATATTTCATCTAAAACTGAAAGCCGGCAGAGCTTGCCAGGATCTGAGCTGTCTGCTCAAGATTCAGGGCTTACCCTGGTTTGAATCTGACCTCTGCTTTTGATATCGCCCCCCTGTCTTTTTAGCTAGCCAGAAGCAGAAAAAAAAAACCAGGGGAGGAGGGAAGATGACATAGAATGATTGAATGCTAGAATTGGAAGGGAACCTGAAGGTCATCTAGTCCAGCTCCTGCTCGGTGCAAGCATGGATCCGTCTCACCAGCTTCAGTGATGATTTACTCACTGTTAAGCAAGGGGACGATGCATGAGCTTGAGAGTGAAAATGAATTGCAACCGATGAAGCTCCCTCCCTCATTCTTTTGAAGCTGTTGGGACCGGCGGAGGGAGGGGGGGGGTTCACATTGGGGAAAACATTTCTGGAAGTGGAAATTTTGTGCCAGCACTACCTGCAAGCTGGACGTTGTTGACCATCCCCTAAAAAGAATTGATGGGGGGGGGAGTATTTTTTCCTTTTGAGGAGACAAGATGGGAGAAAGGAGCCACTCTATTGGTAGAAACAAGAAGGGGGTGGAGTCAAAGCAGCTTAGCTGCCACTCAGTATGTGACTGGCTGGAAAGTGAGTCCATCTGCCCAACCAGGAGAACAGTCTGAGCCTGACTGGCGGCTTCCAGGGGCTGAGTAGGAATTGTCACGTACCTGCTCTGCTCTTGGTGAGACTTGGGTTTTTTAGCCTACTCCCAAGTGTGAGAATTTAACCAGGTCAGTGGCAACTGTGCAGGAATAGAGCTTGGTGTGGACCCTGGGGAAGTGGATTGAGGGGGGGGCAGGCACAGAACCACCTACAGCTTGGAATCTGAGATGGGGACACTCGAAGGTGGAAGAAAGAGTCGCAGGCTGTCTCCTCCTGCACTAAAGAGAGGTGAAATGTCAGAGTTGGGACCCACTGTAAGAATCAATGGATTTAAATAAATCATCATCCGAACATTTGTTTTGTGCATTCTTGGGGGATTCTCTTGCCTTCATACCCTCTATCTCCCCCCCCCCCCCCCATGACTGCGCTTGGGACCTCCTTGCTCAATTTTTTCCTGACAATGAAAAAGGTGTTCAGTTTTGCCCTGACATATGAATCGGACCCTGTGTGCACGCACATACACACACACAATCCCTTGTCTCCTGGGCACCTGCAAACGCCTGCTTCGTCAGCTGGCTTTTGCTTCTGACAGAGCTCTGGAGGGATAATTGCATTTGCTGTGATGTATGGGGAGAAGTGAAATTGCACAAAATTAATATTGATTCCAATTAAGACATTTATCTCCCTCTGCTTTTCAACTCCACATCAAATGCAGTTGCCCAGTTTACGCCACAGCAAACAAAATTACAGTCAACTGCATCCTATCTCTTTTTCTACCTTTTGTTGGCAAAACATAAAATAAGCTGAAATCTTTCTGAAAGGCTGAGAGAAACAAAAAAAGTAACTAAAATGAAAACATGAAAAAAAAATAGCCAGGTTTTACCCAGGAGAGCTGTCCAGAATGTTGGTGAAATTCACTTTTTTCTTTTCTTTTTCAGGAACGATGTGCTTTTTAGAGGGGTGTAAGACGCACACTCAGCCTTAGTGGTTCACAGCCCTGATGATTTGCCACATCACTGGTATTTTTGTCATGACACTGAGCAGAAAGTCAGTCTAATTCGCAGGCTCGGGGAGCAATTGGGTCAGTAGTGCTAGCCCCAGTCTGGCTGTGGACCTGCCAACCAGGAGATCAGGTCCCCCCAAACTGGGTCCCAAGTGCGTCCCGACCCACAGTTTGAGAAACACTGAATTAGACCAAAGGCTCTTAATGTTCTTAATACACCACTGACATAGTTGCCTAAGGGATCTGCAGACATCCACCAATGTGTGCACTGAGAAGGTTCTACACAACTCCTCAGTTACTTTCCTTGGGTGTTTGTGAGTTTCAGTAACCCTTCTGAGTATGCCAGGGGTCTGCCTGCACCCTGTTCAGACTGTTATCTGGGAAGCAGGCTATGAGGGATGTGTACTCCACACCATCGTCCCTGCATTGGTTTATAATTGATCGTGAGGACAGTTTACCTACCTCACTGGCTCAGTGCTTGGAATGTGTGCTGGATGCTTTGTTACCAAAATTGCCTTTGTTATTTTGGGGGATAGCTTTAAATATGGCAATTTGGAATGTTCAGGATCTTGATACCTGTGTATACCAGAGTCCAGCCGCAGAAATTCTGTTTTAAATAATATTGAGGACACACGTGGGTTGTTTACCAATATTTACTAGATAGCAACTAGAGGTTAATACGGGTAATGCGGTCATAGTGAGGAGTGAAAAAAAAGTAGCGAGCCAGCCGATTTGAAACAGTACCGATTTATCCGGGTAGAATGAAGCAAAATACACCACGGACAACAGACATGAATCAAACCCAAAAAACTGAACCGCTGCTCGTTGTTGTTCGTTGCTCGTGTTGTTGTTGTTGTTGTTGTTGTTTCACTCCTCACTATGACCGCATTACCCGTATTAACCTCTAGTTGCAAAATAGTTGCCGGTTATAACAGTCTCCGTTCTAAAATTTACTAGATAGTTAGTCAAACTCATACGAATGCAACAATTCAATCATAAACGCACAGCACACAGATCTAGGAAACTTAGGTAGAAAGGTACAGAGACATTCGCATTAGCAGGTTTCTTGATTTGTACATGGGTGATATTTACCTATCCTGGATAGTTGAACTTGGCTGCAATGCTGTAGTAATTGGCACAAGCCAGCAGTGAATGAAAAGGAGGAAGAAACAAATTGGCTCTGAACTGGTCAAGATCAGGAGTTTGTAGAGTGACTGAGAAGTCAAGTTAAGAGTGGGGGAAGGGGGAAGAGGGGGGGTGTTTGGTGCTATAGGGCATGCAGAGAAGAGTTCAGGAGGCAAGGGTCAAGAGAGGGGCCAAAACTGGCAACCTGTCTTTTATGCCTAGCAAAAAAAGGAGGAGTTGGTGGCTCTTACACTGCAAAAGGAAATACCTTTTTAGGGCTGGACCTGTGGGAGGCGGAGACACACATACATACACATTGGGGGCAGGAGAGGAGGGAAGATGACTTCCATTGTTGCAGGAAATGTGGATTCGGCCTTCCTAGAGCCAGACGTCAGAGGTCTGGCTCAGTTGGTAGAGCTGCTGCCTTGTAAGCCTGAAGATCGGTGAATGGCCAGTTCAAGACACACCTCTGACAAAAAAAGCTGTGAAAGCCTCTGTGAGGAGAGATGCCAGCTGCATTGGCTGAGCATGGGAGGCGACGGCCAGGGAGAGGCCAGACTGCAAAGGATACCATCTGGAATGCAGTTGTTCATGAAAGATTGAACATTTATATTATATACATGATTGTAAAGACCCCCACTAGTGGGGTTGGGAAAGCCTGCCCATGTAAACCGCCTTGGATTAAAGTCAGAGGAAAAATCCAATGACCAATGACCAGGAAAGGCGGTATATAAATACTGTATATTATTATTATTATTATTATTATTATTATTATTATTATTATTATTATTATTATTATTATTATCTCCTTATGTTATGTGGATTCTCTTCTTCCTGGCAGACTAGTCACTTAGCAAGTCCTTAGTGGAGAGGGGGAAGAGAATGGAATGTGTCTACGTGCTTGGGAGTGTTTTGGTTCATGGCTGAACTAGTGGTGCTGGTCAGATTCTTCCCTCATGGCCTGGCTGGGGAAATGGCCTGGCTTTGACAGCATGACTTCACATACCCAGATTTGACAGAAGGAAGTGGCATGGGCATCGCGTTCTTCCCTGATACAGTCCTGATTATGCACATGTTCCATTCTAGCTCACAAGTCATTGGCATCAAGGTCTCTTGGCAACATTCTCATTTTGAAAGGTCAATGGGGCAACAGCTTGGGCAATAGTGTTGCATTGTTTTCCACTTCTGGCACGACCCAACTGGCAGGCCACTATGGGAAAGAGGATGCTGGAGTGATGGGCTCTTGATCTGGTCCAGCAACTCTTCTCGTGGTTCTGACCACACCCTGCCTCTCCCTGTCTTGGAGTGACAACCAGCCCCCCACACCTTGGTCTTGGGACTGTATGGACTAGCCATGATGCCTCCTGCTTCAGTCGGACGTCAACTCTGGGGAGGCCTCACAAGGTACCCATGACATAGTTCTGAATGTTCTACCAAGTGCTGCCCTCCAGGCGTAATAGTGACCAGGGCCTCTGAGAGGAATTTTATCAGGGGGTACAAAGTTTATTTTGGGCCCCTTCTCAAAGGGGGAGGGGACAAAACAAGGCAGGGGGGCAGCAATGGCCAGAAATGTTTCCAGAGCCCAGGTCTACCATACTTCCCGATGTGGCGCCCAGGTCTACCTTCCCGGTAGACCTGGCCTCCTGGTTAGCCTGGCCTCTGTCTTTCTCTCTCCATGAGGCCAGCTGAGATCCCAGGAAATTTCTGGGTCTCCTCTTTTGGCTCCTGGGCCCCCTTTTTGATCCTGGGCCTGGGTACAATTTACCCCCTTTACCCCCCTCTCATGGGCCCTAATTGTGACTATCTCCTTCCCGCGACTGCGGCCCATGAGGAAGGCTGATAATCACAGCGTCCTCACGCCTCTTCCAACGTTCTTCTCCGTTAGCATCTCAATGTGTCTGGCTGTTCCGATTCTGTCTGCTAGAAGCATCCTCTGCCTTGCAAAATGACAAAACGTACCCAATCGTTGCTTGCTATTGTTTCCGAGCAGGAAGCTCGGTGCTGCGGCTGGAGCAACTGCCGTTGCTGGCCCACCCTCTGCGGTGGAGCCCTGCCAGATGGCAGCCAAGACTATCAACAGAGCTGCAGCTGCCACTGTGAAAAATTAATTTTGTTTCAAATTAGCGCCGGGCCTCATCTCTCTCTGTTTCCTGGGATGGAGGTAGCAGCTGTTTGAAATATCCATGTTGGAAGCACATGGCCACATGGATGAAGATGTTCTTTATAGGATCCTCTACCGATGGGTCATTCTGCTGCAAAGGAAGCAGGTGGAAAGGACCTCGGAAGCATTGGTGACCGACTGCAGCAAGCTCCATCCCCTCCTTCCACCAAAACCAAGAATGAGATTAAAGTTTGGGGTTCAATTAATGCAGGCTGCTCTTCTGCAATGATAGACACATGTACCCCAATTCTCATTGCTTTTATGGAATCTGGCGTGGCTTTCTCTAGGAAATCGAGGCGCATTTGTCAATGTGAGTTGGTTGTTCTTGGGATGTGCCCCAGAATGAGTCCCTGTTCAGGCATCGTCCGTGATGCAGTGGGACCAGGTGCAAATGAGATGTTTCCAAAATTCTCCCCTTCCAAATGGACCCCTGGATTTTCAGAGGGTCTGCCAGTCTGTAGCTAAACGGAAAAAAAAAGTCCCTTTTTAAAGTTGAACCGTTTTATTTGGGCTTTCATGGACTGCAGATGCGCTTGGGTCTTCATGCGTGTGCGCATGTGCACAGGGATAAAAAAAGAAACAGTTATATCAGATGGGAGCACATAGCCTATCGTGCAAACATAACCTCTGCAGTCATTGAGAATTGCTTGCTGCTGAGGCTGACCCTGCAGATGAATGTAGAATTCATTTTTTCCTCCAAAGGGAAGACATCTACAATGGGAAGACATCTTGGGGCTGTGTTAATTCCACCTGGAGCTGTGGTACTACATCACGGGTATGCCCATGAGTAATAATGTAATGCCAACGCTGGAGAAAACCTATAAAACAATTGGGGTGAGGGAAATGCCATTCATCCATGATGGAGAACAGTCGCTTGTACGTTTATGTCCACAGGGAGATGTTGGTGCCAACTAAGACGCATTCATACAGGAGTAGAGCTGGAGTTATTTATGGAAAATAGGGCCATAAGTTATTCTGTTTGCATTGAATAAACCATCCAATCATTCATTTGCTGGGATTTATTGTCTCTCCTGGGGCACTTGTGACTCCACTTCATTATTCCAGGTTGTGTTATTTATTTCTACGTTTGTTTCTGCCCGGGCTTCCTTCAATCTCTGTAGCTAGCCATGCACGGGACAGACAGACAGACAGAGGAAAGATTACTTAACATGGCCATAGATTACTAGAGTTGGAAGGGGGTCTTTCGATGTCATCTAGTCCAACCCCAGTGCAGAAAATCCAGACCTGGAGCATCCCTGTGCTCCCAACCGCATAATCTAGGCAGGTTTTGCTCAGAAGAAACTCCCACTGTGTTCAATGGTACAGCCCTCATGTAAGTGTGTATAGAAGTGTTTCCCAAACTTTTTCAAACGGTGGCTCCCTCGACCATTGGCAACCATTGGCCACGGCTCCCCATTACATTATGTTGATGCCTGCCAATTGGCATTGCACTGTTTTCCGAGAGGATTCCGTGGCACTCTCCTGGCTGGTTTCCACAGCTCCTCTGGGAGCCCAGCCTCCCAGTTTGGGAACCACTGGTGTATAGGCTTGCAGAGGGTCTTTATAAGCCAGCCTGAAAATTTGGAATCCTGGGGTGATTCTGGATTCTCCTAACTTAATGTGCAACTTGCACATAGAGTGAAGAAAGTCCTAGAGCAACGATTTTCATGGCACATCGGTGTACCATGAAAGGTTTGCAGATGTGCGGTGGGAGTTTGGAACACAGTGATTGAAAATTGCTGAAAAACTCTTCCAGGTTCTGCAGTTCTTGGGCAACTGGAGTAACGAATTGTCTGTCCCTCTTCAGACAATTCGTTAACTACAGACAGTTGCCCTAGAAACAGAGCTGCAGATGCCAGAAGAGTCTCCCGGAAACGGGGAGTGACATCACAAGAGGCAGAGACCATAAAAGTCAGTGTGTTGTGAGAAGGAAAAACATTGAAAATCACTGGTCTAGAGTCTACATTTGACTATCCATTTTTGCCTCATTGTTAGTGACAGCCAGAGGGGGTCCCTTGGGGGTTCATTGACCCCCAGCACATGCCCGGCTAGGCACAGCCTCTGGTGTTGCCCTGATTGATTAATCTTCGATAGATTTATCTATCAATCTGAACCAAGCTTCAGATCTTGTTTAATCTATCTTTAGTTAGTCAGTTCTCTGTTCCATGCCCTCTAAATAATGCATTGGGGGAGGAAAATGACAATTTAGCAATTTCCAACCATTGATTGAAAATTTATTACAATGAAAATAATGTCAGATGAAGTACATGCAAATAATGGATCTGATAAGTCCTCCTTGCAAATGTAGATTTAAACACCATATTGAGACTCGGCTTCTCTCCTCTAGCCTTTCTGAGGGTACTTTATTGACCAGATAGATGCAGCTTTGATCTCTCCGGAAAGTGGCAATGCGCATTTAAAGCACTTACGAAAACTCGGATTATCTCCTAAAATGGGCCTTAATGGTCCTTCTCCAGCTGGTAAAGTACTGTAAATAAAAAATGAAGGGTTTCCATAATGGGGATTATTGACTTAAAAATGAGTCAATGTCCCAGTAAACTTCCATTTTGGAGGTTACTCGCTTAATAAATAACAATTCCGATAGCAAGTCTAGTGGCTGGTTTCAGCTTTTATGTTCTGCATGCTTGAAAGACTGGAAGGTTTTTAAGGCAAACGGAAAAGCTATTCATTTTTTTTTTTAATCGTCGCTTTCCCCAGCAAGGCTGTTGACCTTGGTGCGCAGTGTGGCAATTGGCCAAGTCAGGGGATGCCGTTTTTCTAGGGGGGCAAGCGCTATGTCACGGGTGCCAAATTTTCAGAGAGAAGAGATGCGCGTTTCGTGGGAGGCAGGGTTACAAGTGGAGCTTCAGCTAGAGGGTTGTCAAGGTTGCATACAGAAGATGCCTCTGTGGAGGAATGGTGAGAGAGGAATCACTTAGAGGAACAGACTTAGACCTGGAAGATCCAGGTTCAAATCCTCGCTCAGCCATGAAGCTTCCTGGGTGACCTTGGGCCAGTCACTATCTCTCAGCCCCACCTACCTCACAGGGTTGTTGTGAGGACAAAAGGAGGGGAGGAAATATGTACACCACTCTGAGCTCCTTGGAGGAAGAGCGGTATAAAAATGTGAAAAATAAAAAAATAATAATAACCCACCCTCCTGTTGACCCCTTCATCTGGGCTCAGGCACACTCAGCATCTGACAACCCCCTCGGAAATAGGGGGGGGGAGTTGGGTTCTTGCCGAAGCCAATAGGAGCCTAGGCAAATATGCAAATCTGGGGTTTAGAGGTAGCCTCTCTGAAGGCTAAATGGCAGGGAGTGGCCACCAGATGCAGGGATCATGTTGTCTTGTGTGCTCCCTGAGGCATCTGGTGGGGCCACTGTGAGATGCAAGAAGCTGGACTAGATGGGCCCTTGGCCTGATGCAGCAGGGGCTCTCCTAATGTTCTTACATATTCTGCTGTCCCTGACAGTCTTCCAACTCACCCTTCTCTGTGTCAAGATAATGCTAACCATTGCTTGCGACCTAGAAGCACATTTATGAGGAGCTGTGGGTTTAAGGGTTTAATGTGGACAGAAATCGGTTCAGTTGCACCCCTTGCAGCGTGTTTTATAGCAGAGCCATTATCGGAACGAGCCTTTCCCCCTTTCAACACACGGCGGAGAGAGGCTAATCCTTGTGCACAGAGCTCCGGTAATGCTCTTTTCGAGGGTTAGTTGGGAACGAGGCCACTCCAGCTGATGGCTCGCATCAGGCCTTCGGAAAGAGCTGGAGCACGTTGCCACAGTTCGGTTGGCGCGGATAAATACATATTTTTCCACTCCCATGGATGGATGGCATTCCGTAATCTGGCTACGGTTCCCAAAGCGAACAGCCACATGATCCTCAGCTTTGGGTTAAACAGTCTTCCGGTAAAGAGAAAAACATCCTGATACAAACTCAGCACTAAAGACGATGGTTCCGAGTCCTAAAGAGAGAGGATTTCTGGGAGCTTAACTATGAGAGAAGAGCAAGACTGTTAGGGTGGGATCCCCTCCCCTCTGCTTACCTTCGGAAGTACGACTGTACTGTCCAATAGTCCAAGGATGTGCAATGCATTCAGCTTGGAAGCAATGGAAACTGCATTGCCTGCAGTGAATCATCTGGGCATTGCCAACGAGGAATGGCAAGAGCTGCAGGCAAGGGGTGGGGGACGGACGAAGCTTTATTCTAAGTAGACTTCTGTAGGATTTCACTGTAAGACACCTAGGTCCTTTTCACACGTGCATGCATTTCCTATGGCTTTATGTCCTGCTTTGTAAGCTTCTCACTGTGTTGGAAGCAGAATACTGGGGAAGATGGTCTAATCTAGCAAGGCCCTGCTTATGTTTCTATATACAAATGTCCAACAGTGTCAATAAACCCGACAGGTCTTAAGATCCTCAGCAAGGCACTTCCATAGTTAATGGAGGGAAGCAAATGACGCATCCCTTTTAATGCCGTAATGAATTTTATAGCCAATTTATCTTCAATAATATCAACAGGAATATTAAGGTCCCAAGGCAGGCATAAATCTGTCAAACGTCAATAAAAAATATGCCAGGAAATAATCTCATTAAGGGAGCCTAAATGAGCACTTAGGGGCTCCATATATAATGGCCAGAGACAGTATTTGTGGCGTTATCAACCAAATTAAAAGACTTCCTAATTAACTACCCTGAGCGTCCTCTGTTGAGACTCCACCAACCCCTGTAACCCTTCCAGCTTTGCCAAGACTTGGCACCAAGTTTGATGTGTGCCCAAGTCGCCACTCAAGAGAACGTGTCGATGGGGACTAAATCGCATTGCACATTTGCAGGAAATGCATGAAGTGAGTTTTATTTTTTTTAAGTAACGGCTGGGGGGGGGAAGGCTGTGGATCGGAGCAGAAACATAGTGGGCGGTTGGGGAGGGACTTTACTCCCACTGCTGTTCTGTGCCAGATCGTGCCCTCTTCAGGACCTGGATGCCTCCCTTGAAAATGGTAGTGGACAGATTGATGGAGGAAACGTCCATCACGGGTTACAAGCCATGAGGACTATATGCGACCTCTGGGTTTTCTCAGTAGTCCATCTCTGAAGGCCAGGTGCAAGGGAGTGGCAACAGGAGACAGGGATCTTGTCTTGAGTGCTCCCCGAGGCATCTGGTGGGCTGCTGTGAGATGCAGGAAGCTGGACTAGATGGGTCCTTGGCCTGATCCAGCAGGGCTCTTCTTATATCCTTATATTCTCATGAGATGAATCCAGCAAGATTAGAGGAAATCAAGTGCTGTCCCTGAGCTTGTCAAGCCCTGGGGAAACTGAGGCTCTCGTACGGTGGTGTTTGGGGCCTGATGATGGTCTCTTAGCTTGTGCCCCCATGCTGTTCATCAACTATTCCTCTGGTCACCACCCTCAGCTAGAGTAAGCTGATACCAGCACCGTTTGGTGGTGCAATAAAAGCCTGGGCATGCTTGATTTTGCAGTTCCTTGGCTGGAAGAGAGGAAGCAACATTGATGGCTTTGCGATGGACCTGTCGGAAGCAAGTCAGACGCAACTTCCCAAATGCGGGGCCATTAATTTTGGTGCAACTAGTCTTTGTGCTTCACTTGGATGGATCTTGTCAGGCCACATCGATTGGCGTTTTCTGACACGGCACAAGAAAGCCAGCGTGATGGATGCGGCCTGACACATGGCGCCATGGAGAGAGACGGCAGCTGCAAGAGTTGTCACTCTCTCAGCTAGTGTTGTGTTGTCTTGTTCAGGGACCATTTGTGCCTCTGCCCAGAAGAGGACACAAATGGGAGAAGAAGGTCAGAGGAAAGAGCAGGAGAAACGTTCGCACTCGATTCACAACCAATTTGAGGATAGTGGAGTGTGTGTGAGTGTGATAAGAACCAACTCCCTATAATTGACAGAGGAGTAGGCATTTTATTTTTTAGCTGCAGAAACAACAAAGATTCTTGTCTTGAGATAGATGGACCAGTGGTTTGATTCATTATCGGACGGCTGTAGATATTTCATAATCCGGCAGTCCACTTCTGGTTCAATCGCATATCCCTGTCTCTCTGTGTGTGTGTGTGTGTGTGTGTGTGTGTGTGTGTGTGTGTGTGTGTGTGTGTTTCTTTTGCTTTTAATCCTTTTGTCTGCTTTAGTTTGTCAAACTTTACAAAAGCAAAAACCATGTTTTTATATCCATTTGTTTATATTGTATATATTGTTTTCGAGCAAAATTGTTATTGTGGTGCAGATGTGTTTTTCTTTTCCAGTTCCTTTGCTAGCAGAGAACTGGGCCTGTGAAGGAATACATTTCACTAAAGCAGCGGTGGGGAACCTCCGGCCCCAGGGCCGGATCAGGCCCCCGAGGCCATCTGGTCCGGCCCCCGGAGAGATTGCCGGGAGGCCGCCCAACTGGCCCCTGGAGGCTCTGCCGGGTCCGCGCGTCACCTCCGGAGGCCGGGAGAGGGCCTTTGCATGTCCTCCCCGGCCGCCGCCTCGACCCCTTCTCACCAGGCCGTTGGCCATTTTGCACATGCATACCACGCCGATGAGGGCAAGCTCTTGCCCTGTTGCCCTCATCGGCATGGTACGCCTGAGGTGATGCGCAGACCCAGCGGCGGCTTCGGACGGTGAGCGCGGAGCCTCCGGAGGCCGATGGGGGGCGGGGGCAAAAATTAATTAAATAAATAAAAATGGCGCCCGGCCTTACTGCTGGCCCTCAAGCAAATTTCTAATATTTAAAACGGCCCTCGCGAGGGAAAAGGTTCCCCGCCCCTGCACTAAAGAGACGACCTTTGACTGTTGTCCTAAAGAACGGCAAGGCCAATTCGCTCTCGTACAAAACTGCCCCAGAGTTACGATCTGCATCCGAGACCTACCACCGAGGACTGCTGGTTGAGGCTAGACAGGTCAAGACTGCAGAGAGAGCCCTTGGAGGTGTGTGCCCAGGTGTGTGTGCCCAGGTGTGTGTGCCCTGTTTAATGTCCTTCCCCAGCAATTATGGGAGCCAGTATATTTTTTCTCATTTAGAACAGTGATGCTCAACTGGGCCAGATCTGGGGGACACACCCAAGACCTACAGATGCCCGAGGTGGCATGCCTAATGCTGCCCTCCCTTACCTGATGGTGTGCCAGCCTCTGCTCCTCCCACTCTCCAATGGTCTAGCTCACCCCGCTCCTCCCCTCTGCATTTCCTCTTTCTCTCCACCACCACCCTCTTTTCCAATCCAGAGAGTAGAAGGAGGAGGAGGCAAGTAGACAAACAGGGATTGATGCTCCCTGTCATTCTGCTGCCTGAGGCAACATCTTCAGTTGGCCTCATGGATGGGCCGGCCCTGCTTAGATGACTTACAAAAGGGGATTGGCTAAATTAATGGAGGAAGAGGAGCATTCCATTAATAGCTACTAGCCAAGATGGCTCTGCATGAGCTCCAGTTTCAGCATTAGGTTGCCTCTGAATGCCAGTTGCAGTCAGAGTGATGCCTTCCTCTTCAGCTTGTGGCCTTCCCAGAGGTGGGCCACTGTGGGGAAACAAGGTGTTAGACAAGGTGGCTCTTTGGCCTGATCCAGCAGGGCTTCTCTTACATACTCATGGATCTTTTACTCAGGTCAAACAAGGTCATCTTGGGATCTTGATTGGGTGCATTGGAAGAAAGGAAATAGTCCTCTTTTCCCTCCCCACCTCCACCGATCAGAGCATCATCATGAGTATTCCCTGAGCCCAGCAAGGGGGAAACATTATTTACATAACAGAAGGAATGAGACTCTGTGATTATGCTGAGGAGGCAGCAAACAAACCTAGAGATATTTAAAGCATAAATATTTTACAGCCAGGTAATGGAGCACAGACACCAATCTCTCCTAACCTGAGGGTACCTCCAGGGCAAAAAGAGACGTTAACATCTCAATAATATTTTTGCAAATTGGCGAAGGTCTTCAAAGGCAGCCCACTTGTTGAATCTTAAGACACCCTTTTCCACCTGAGCTGTCCTCACCCCTAAGCTGGCTTATCCCAAGGGCAGAGACAGGAATATATCAGGCTAAGGGGGGACCTGGACTGGAGCAGAAAGATTTGGTTCAATACTTACATTCCAATGATTGTGTGTGTGAGCTTGTGGTTACAAAGCTAGCCCATCCACTGGGCAAAAGGAACCTGTGTCATGGGTACAAATTTGAATAATTATTGCTACATTGATGACGTAAGGCGCCCCCTTCCCTGAGATATGTCTCTTGATGATCCTGAAATCCTTTTGATGTCCTTCAAAATTCCTGCAGATGTTCCATTAGGACTGGATCTTCCAAAGTGGTCCCAAATTTGGCCTCATGGGCTATTTTGAGATCCTTGATTTCTAAGGTCATAAGAGTATAAGAAGAACCTGCTGGATCCGACCAAAAGCTGATCGAATTCAGCATCCTGTTTCCCACTGCAACCAACCAGAGAGAAGGCTAAGAACCAGTATGAAGGCAAGTGGTCATCTTCCGTTTCTGTTCCCAATGCATACAGCCTCTGAATCATAACTATCATGAATCATAGCCCTTGTTGGACTTGTCGCTCCCCACATCAAGCAATACATCCGTGGGGAATGCAACAAGCCCAGGTCTGAATTAGTGCTCATCACCACATCTGACCATAAAATTACGCACAGTGAAGTCCTCTCTTAGACTGTTTTCCCTCTCGTCCTGTGGCTGCCTCCACCCGATGTTTCCTGGAAATTTTTACAAGTGTGTGAAGCCCTACAGAGTAGTGCGAGGGAAGCTCTGGAGAGCTCGGCGACAATCTCTTCATCATCGCTGAGCTCCAGAGTGCATAGAGGGAAGGCTGCCTGCAGCGACCCCGATGGTACAGAAATCCAGCATTAAAATGTAACACACACTCATGCTCTGAGATCACAAACCTTTGGCCTGTGGCAACGTTTGCATCCATCAATATTGCCAGGATCCATGTGTGTGTGTGTGTGGGGGGGGGGGGATAAGTAATGGATTCAGTGACCTTTGGCTTATTGAACTTTTATTTTCATGGCAAATGAAATTTACTAAACACATTATGTTCTGAAGTTTGCATCCCATCCTCCCCCCCTTCCCCCGAGGACACTGAAATTAGGAATTGTCAGTCTTGTTTCGAAAGTGGAAATAATACACAAGGAATTTTCCACTGTTCCATTTTTTAAGATTCTTTTGGAGTTGCACTGGAGCCATAAGTTTCCGTTCCTGCTGTTCATTTGTCTCCACTGTCCCCATTACCAATCCCCGGTGTGCACAGTGATAAAACACTACACAAAAGCAACCTTTATCTGACCATATATGCATGGCCGTATCAGGATGCTTTGGTGCAGAGTGTTACAAATGTTCATTAACATGCATGAGTAACACACTCCCAAAAAAATGCAAACTTGATGCAATAGAACAAAGTGATGTATCAAGATTACTTTTCTGTGGTGGAGGGGAACCCTTGGGTGCCTAAGAGTAATAGTGGGCTAGAGGAACTGATGTTGTTATAGTACAGTGACAGAGTGCAAATTAGGAAGTTGTGGATTTTCCCTGGACTGAAACCTTGCTCCTGTTGTGAACTCATAAGGTGCCCTTAGATAAGCCACTCTCTCCATGTTTTAGAGGTAGCTCCAGTTGAAATCTGGAGATGGATGCAGATCCTGGAGCCTCCTGGCAAATCCTGGACGCTGAAACCTAACAAAACAGATCCTGGTTTTGGGACTGGAGGTGCCAGGTGCCTAAGTAGTAAACAAGCATCGCCACTCTTTTAAATGCCACAAGGGGACTCACAGCCTGGTAGAACAAGGGTCATTTCTCTGCTCTGTTGGACATAAGCAGGCAGTTATAGCGTAACCCCTTCTGCTTTGACACGTCAATGGGTCCCCGAGGAAGGATTAATCTCGGGATTATTGGCAAGGTTAGGGGCAGTTAATCATATCAACAGGAGTTTGTGGCGTTGGAAAGCCATCGCTCACCGGATCCTGCCACACAGCCGCGAGCGAAAGTGCTGGAGGACGAAGATTAAGGAGATCACAAAGCTGCAGCTGGTGGGATGCTGTGTCAAAAGTGACAAGCAAGATGGTGAAAGGCCAGAGAAACGTCAGCGCACCTGCATGCTTGGAAAGGGGAAGCAGAGCGTCATCGCAAGTCGTCATGGCTTGTAACCTGTGGTGGACTTTTCCTCCATAACTCTGTCCAGACCAATTCCCTCTGAAAGGTATCCAGGCTCTGGTGTGAGTTGTCTGTCTGCAACCCCCTGGACCTTGTTCCAAGCTTCAATGGTTCCAACACCATTGCCTTGGCGACCCAGGTTAATCAGCCTCTCCTCGCTCTCCAACGGGAGAGTATTACCATGTGCTCCTGGAAACGTGTTAAACACGTTCTCCGTTATGCGATTATCTCTGCCTAATTTGCCATCCCATCCCCGAACATTTCAATTTCCCCCTTCACTGGTCACACATTTTAATAGCGCTTACAAAACTTTTCTCCTCTGAGAGTGCGAGGAAGTTGTCAGATTTGCATCAGGATCCATCATGCGCCAGCCTGCCTGGCCTTCCATTCACCCTGATGTTGCATAAGAATTTACGAAAAGCCCTGCTGGATCAGGCCAAAGGCCCATCTAGTCCAGCTTCCTGTATCTCACAGTGGCCCCACCAGATGCCTCTGAGAGCACACAGCCAACAAGATAGCCTGTTTCCTGTTGTCACACCCTTGCACCTGGCACAGATTAACTTTTTATTAGAGAATGTTTCAGTTTTACAAACAAAGAATCAGCAGAGTAGTAAATATAACAAACCCAAAAACATGGTTACATACGTTGGGAAGAGATTGGTGATCACAAGTACAGAGTATTCAGGCATAGTATGTAGGTCCGTTTCAGAGGGTGAGGTAGTAGTGGATTTAGAGTCTATAGGTAGCTAAGTCCAAGCCTAGAGAGCGGGACGTGACCTGGTCTCGCCTTGCACATGGCCAGCTGTGCCAGGCCAGTTGTCTTCCGCCGATAGCAGCCTCCGGTCGTGGATCCCTGGCTGCAGGGGGGTCCTCCGTGGGTGGTCTCTGCGGTCGTCGCTGGTAGGTCTGGCTTCTGGTTAGGGTTATAGTGAGGCATGCACTATAACTTTGGGATCTTAGCCAAAAGGCCGAGAAGCGATGGCACAGATAACCTGTTTCCTGTTGTCACTCCCTTGCACCTGGCACAGAGAGAACCTACTTCTAAAGCCAGGAGGTTGCTTATGGCTTGTAACCTGTGATGGTCTTTTCCTCCATGAATCTATCCAAACCCCTTTTCAAGGCATCTAGGTCAGGTGCCATAAACACATCCTGTGGCAAGGAGTTCCACAGATGAATTTACGAAGATGAATTTAGAAAGAGCCCTGCTGGATCAGGCCTCTGAGGCCCACTTAGTCCCGCCTCTTGTTTCCATATTGGTCAACCAGATGCCTCCAGGAAGTTGACAGGCAGGAGATGAAGGTATACCCCCCCTCCTGTCATTGCTCCCCTGCAACTTGCATTCTGAGACCAGGGCTGCCACAAGGCCTTCTGAAACGACATGCCAAATGCTGCCCCCTCTTACCCAATGATGCCCCACCCTCTGCTCCTCCCACTCTCCAATGTTCTACTGCAGTACTTGCCTCCCTCTGCATTTCCTCTGCCATCTGACTTCGTTTCAAGCCAGACCAACATGCAGCGGCAACCACGGGAGGCTTCTACAGTGACTGAAATGTGGGAAATGGCACTTCCTAGATCTGGGCTCTTCTAGGCTACCGTTGAGGGAATGTGCACCTTGGGGGGGGGGGGAGAACGGCGGGTGGCGACAATGCGCATGCTACACTATGAGAGGCATCTGCAGCATGCTTGCATGATTAATGTTGTATCCCGTGTTTCATATGCTCAAACATCTGCTCAATGGATAAACAAAATTTGCATGAAGGGTCACAAGGGGGCAAGAAGATAGAAAACGAGAGGCCCTCATTAAAGCCCTTGAACATATGAAGCCGAGACAGATTAGTGGTCCGTGCAGCCATCTATTGGGTCTGCTCTGGCTGAGTGTCTCCAGAGTCTTCCTCACCATCTTCTCCATCACATCACACCACTTAGCTTGTGGTCGATTTTGTTGTCCATAATGAGACCCCGCTGCAGCTATTGGCCACAGGTGTGTGTGTGTATGTGTGTGTGTGTGTGTGTGTGTGTGTGTGTGTTCTTTGCTTGGCCCCGCCTCCTGCTGCATGAGGCAGATATGACATGCAGGCTCCTTATTGGTGCCTGAGCATTAGTGTGGGTGGAGCAAGCCAGGATCTTGACCTCTTTATCCGGCACTCCAAAGCTGGACAGCATCGCAGACAGAACCCTCCAGCCCTAGAGTGCGGCTCTGGGATGCAGGTGGTTCGGAGGTGGGAGGGGACAGATCTGGGCAGCAGCAGTGCAGGTCCAGACCCTATCCCCCTTTCCGGGCCCGGACTTGCCCTTGAGAGGCTCCTTGGACTTCCTCTAAATTATCTGGTACAGGTCTGAAGAGACCCATTGGAGGTTAGATGGCCTACTGGGAGGTCAGTCAAAAAAAATATTTTTATGTGCCTCTCCCAGGCCATCTGGTTGCCCCTCCCCTCCCTGTTGAATGCAGAGCGCACTCTGTTGGCACCGTTGCATCGAATTACCTGCTGGGGGAAGGGATCGGGGCCTTTAACCAGTTGGCCATTGTTCTGCCACTGTCATAACTGTGACCCTGCCGGCCCCTCTGCATCCCTGCCAAATGGAGCAAAGTGCTGTCACTGCTCAGTTGCCCTTGCGCTGTATCAGCCTCCCTAGTGGTTTATTTGCAGGGACAAAAGCAATTGAGACGAGCAAGAAACATCTGCCTGAAGCCCAGGTTTGAAGGATGCAGCAATCACCCGTGGATACCTTTGTGACTGTCGATTGCAGTCACACATTCCCAGTCGTCAACAATGCAGCCCGGAGAGAGAAAGGATACAGTCGCAAAGCTCTTTGTTCTCTCCTGTGTGAGATGTTAGGACACTCAGGTTGGTTTGGTTGCTGGTAAAAAAAGGAAAAAATTAGTTTTTACTGAACGTTATGCAGAATGGGGTGGGAGACTAATTGACTGTGCCACAAGGTTTTGGGGATGAATTAACATTTTTGAATGCTCCCCCGGATTACAAAATGCCCTCCCAAACTGTGTCTTTGTAGTGCATCAAAACTAGCACATTGGCAAGGAAGCGATGCAAAAGCTTTCTCCTGATGTGTATAAACATTCACTTTTCATTCATCTTGTTCATCTCTATTGGTTCTCCTGGTGGCTGTTGTTGTTTCATTGTCATCCTCTTCTCTGGCTGGTTATTATTTCTTTTCTCCTGGATTAGTCACCTGGGTGATCCCATTCCTAGCCAATCAGGGATCACGAAAGGACTGGGATTAGTCACCTGGGTGATCCCAGCCAATCAGGGACCACGAATGGACTGTTGCCTCATTCCGAAGCCAATCCGATTTGGCTACACAATGACATACTGTAGCTAAGGAGGAGTGAAACTGAAGTATAGTCAATACAAATAAACAGATGGACTTGCCAGTTAAAGAGGCTGTTTTTCGACAGTGGGAAAAACATGTTGAGAAAAACAAACTGTGAGTCGTTTTGACAACACTTCTCAACCATTCTTTTTCAGCTATTCTTCCTCCCTCAAAATCTTTCCAATAATATTTATTTAAATATCCATCCGTATGGGCCTAACAAATGAAGCCGTGTCTGGGCATTACGCAAATTTACTCCAAATCCACCCTTGCATATTTTTGTTGTACCGAGCACATCACCGTTGCGGATGCCCAAAACAGATGGTAGATGTTGGTCAATGTTGTTGTGCCATTTCATTACTATAACCTTGACCATTTAGTTATTCCTTTGTTAAAATCACATTCATTATGGGTAGCATTTCATGCATTCTTGTTTCTTTTTTTTCCTTTTTCCTTAGCTCTGCTTGACAGCTGCCTCCTGGTGTTTGTTGTTTTCCCAGAATGCACTAGAACAACGCACCACCCAGATCATTTTGAGAAAACAAAATGGAAGCCCCAGAGCTGCCACAATCGGCTCTGCTGTCACCCGGACTTCTGATCTAAAATTTACCACAAGGGGAGGCACACGGAGGAAGAATAAGAAAATGGAGGCAGGAGCAGAGAGAGGAAGAAGATGTGTTTCACAGATGTGAAAGCAGAGCAGGAGAGAGGAAGAAGTGAAAGCAGGAGCAGATGTGAAAGCAGGAAGTGAAAGAGGAGTGAAAGTGAAAGTGAGAGAGGAAGAAGTGAAAGCAGGAACAGATGTGAAAGCAGGAGCAGAGAGAGGAAGAAGATGTGATTCACACGTGTATATCAACGTATGCAATCACCAAGACTGGTCCAAGCCCTCCTGACGCCTGAGCCAGCATGCCAAATGATGCCCCCCTTACCCGATGATGTGCCAGCCTCTGCTCCTCTCACTCTCCAATGTTCCAGCTCAGCATTCTCCTCCCCTCCACATTTCCTCTTCCTCTCTGTCCCCCTCTTCCTTTTCCAAGCCAGGGAATAGAAGGAGAAAGAGGAGCAGTGGAGGCAGGTGCAAAGAGACAGGCACTCCCCACCAATCAGCTGCCTGAGACAACTGCTTCAGTTGGCCTCATGAATGGGCCGGCCTGGGCAGCAGCTATCTACTGAGTCAGGCAGGATAAAGAGCCATCTAAGTCAGTATTGTCAACAATGACTGGCAGAGGTTTTCCAAAGCTTCAGATGAGTCCTTCCCAGTCCTACTGTAGATGGCGACAGGACTTGAATACAATGAGTTCTTCTCTATGCAGAGAAGAGGCTCCACCCCCAATTTGCATTCCCCCCCCAAGGAACTAAGGAGGTGAGGCTACCTGAAAAGGAAGAATTTGGAGGCTTTAAGAGACGTGGTGTGGCATTGTGTGATCTCCATCTGAGCAAAACTCATTAATCGTTCCAGACCTGGAATGGAATTTAACCACCATTGCCACCTTTTCATGATAAATATCAAAGCTTTTCCCCTGATGGAGATTTGCAGTTTCCCTGAGAACAGCAATTCCCTTTTGTTTTCAAAAGACTCCTTGGTGTTTTTCTTCAATCTGGTGCCAATTAATTGTTCCTGCTAATTGTTCTTAGAAACTTTTATTGATGGCAAAGAGTGCCATGGTGGGGGGTACCTGTGCATAAGAAATATCTCTAAGAGGCGGAAGGCAGAAACTGGCTCTCTGATTGAGAAGCTGGTTGGCAAATGCATTGCATTGTGTGGCATTTGTAGCGACTCGGGAAAAGAGGGGGGGCATGGCTCAGAGGACCACGTTGACAGAGGATGTGGGGTGCTCCTATCCCCTTCCCACACGTTCAGGCTAAACAGCCCAAGATAGGGGTCAGGACTAAGAATAATCTCCTCTCAAAAAAAGCCCACCCCCTCCCTCAGTGTTTTGTTTGAGTTGCTCTTCTGATTAGAATGGGGCAAGGCCTGAGAAAACTTAGGAATTGTTGAATGAGCCTCTTCCTAGTAACAAGTTTCCACTTCTGGTCAGTGTCCAGTTAATGGCTAGTTTCTGGGACTTGAGATGCAGAGTGGGAGGAACACATGGGAAAACACGAGTGAGAACGAGTGGACAACCAGAAAGGTATAAAAGCCTTCTGTTTACCCTTGCACATCTTTTTCCCAAACAATGTTGGTGTGTTTTCCAAATGCACCTCATGAGGGCTAGAAGCATTGCTGTTTTGTTTCGAGAGCCCATTCTACATGTGATGGTCCCTCCACAGTGATGCAAATGTTCTGTGCATGAGGAATTTAATCCCACCCACCTCTGCCGGGAATCATTATAGGCCGAGCATAGGAACGGTGGGGTCACCAATACTCAGATTGAGGTTGGAGTCAAGGGAGGAGCAGACCTTCCAGCCAAGCATCCCCGTGCATGGTCAGGGATGCCGGGTCGGCTGCGAGTCAAAAGTTTAAACTGCAAGACTCAATTCTGCACAAGGAACCACAGGCAGAATGCATACCGTTCCATTTGGCCACATTATGCAAATGTGACTCGATTGATTATTTGATTGGGAGCCCTGCTGATACGTTGTCACTGTTTATCACGGCCCCAAGATATGGGATAAGTGGAAAATTGACATTTATCTCCCGACTGCTGAGCTGACTCGCTGCATTCATGCCATTGTGCCTTGCGGTATGGGGGGGAGAGGAGAGGAGAGAAGGGAGCGCCTTACATCTTGGTTAACTTACAATGTGGAAAGCTGGGACAACCCCCACCTTGAAACATTGTACTCATGTTCAGCAGCACAAATGGCAGCCACCCAAACAGCAAAGGAACGCCCAGTTTTGGACCCCAGTTCCTTAGATTTCAGCTCTTTTTATTAGACCCATGAAGTCCCTGTTGCTACCCACCTTCTGTAGATCATTTTTTTCCTAATTTGGGGGATTCTTGCAAGAAAAATTGAGAGTGTGAGTAGCAAAATATTGTGCCATTGAGTTTTCAGGGTCCCCCATCCAGGATCAGTCTCATGTGGTGGGATTAGTGGAGGTCTCTACTCCCACTCCGCCTCCCATACCCACTGGCTTCAAACAAGAAGGGTCCTACCGTCTCCCCTCTTTCCATCCATCCCCTCATATATCTATCCATCTGTATCCGTTCCTTATCCATCATCCATCTACATCTGGGGGCAGGGTAGAAAAAGCTTATGCCCCTAGGCAAACTTCTCAGTTTGCTTCCTGCTGAGCCAGATGTTTCTCAGCCTAAAGGCTCCTGCTGATGATGTCACTACTCCTACTGTAGAATAGGTCCCAGCATGGTACTCTGCTCCCTGTCCTTGACTACACCCCTGCCCAAAGACACTCTAGAACCCATTATGCTGCTCTCCTTTCTCCCATGTTCTCCTCCTTTTCAAACATGGCATGTTGCTGAGTAGAACAGAGGTGCATTGTTCACACACTTCAACTGGTGGCAGAGGATGAAGAGGGCAGCGAGGGGAAGCGGGTCATATGCATGGGTCATATTTTTTCACTTGCAATGCATGATGGACATTGTAGTCTCAATACCACTTAACCCATAAAGTCCCGTTGAGTCCTTAGAGGTACAGCCGAAAAGTAAATAGTTAAAAAAAATGGCTTGCCCCAATGTTTCTGGAATTTTTTTGTGGAAAGTAGACAGATGGACCTATGTTTTAAAACAATTGTCAGAGTTCTAGGGTCACCCCACTGACCCCCCCAGAGGAGCAAAGATCACTGTTTTTAGGGAAAATGATGCCCTGGAATTGGGGGGCTGGTCCCCCCTCCTCACTGAAATTAAAAATGAAGGCTTTGTTTTCATGGCCAGGGCCCTGGCTTTTGAATCCACCTTGTTTGGAGCACCTCAGGTGCAGGGGAGCAGCTGTACACAGCTGTACACACGCGCAACATTAGGCGTACCTCAAAGGACTCAACGGGACTTTATGGGTACGCGTTGCTCAAACAACTCACTGGCCTTTTACATGCAGAAAAAGAACCAAAGCTGCGTATTTCAAGAATTTAAAGTGCCATTAAAAAACCCTTGAAGGTAGGGACTTGAAACTTGAGGTACACTTAGGTGAGACATCCCCCTAAACACCCTTAAAGCCCTGGAGCTGTGTGTTAAACACAACTATGTTTTTTGAGCATTTTCGTGCTGGACTCACAACAAAATCTGCGTATTTCAAGAATTTAAAGGGCCATAAAAAAAACCCTTGAAGGTAGGGACTTGAAACTTGGGGTACACTTAGGTGAGACATCCCCCTAAACACCCCTAAAGCCCTGGAGCTGTGTGTTAAACACAACTATGTTTTTGTTTGAAATCTTGTGTTTTCTGGTCCATGCTTTACATAGAAGTAAATGGATGAGTTGAGTTGACCTTAAGTCCCGTTGAGTCCCTAAAGCACCGCCTGTAGACCAGGTGCAAGGTGCACCTGCGAAATTTACTGCAGGTGATTCTTTCTACATGGGGGTTCATTACACATGTGGATCACACTGACATGTGGGAAGTCTGGGAAAGTCATACCGCGGGACCAGATGGGTTTTAAATAGGATTGCTTTTTGGATGAGCAGCAAGCTGTGTGATTACAGCAATGCAGGAATGTTTGAGGTCTTTCCAGTGTTATAATGTGACCAGGGCCAGCCCAAGACCTCCGGAGGCAGCAGACTATTTTCACTTGCAATGCATGATGGGCTTTGTAGTCTCAATACCACTTAAATGAGATTGCTTTCTGAATGAGCAGCAAGCTGTGTGATTCCAGATGCTACCTTACTGATGATGTGTCAGCTCAGCAGTTCCCCTCCCCTCCATGCTTCCTCTACCTCTCTGCCCCCCTTTTCCTCTTCCAATCCAGGGGGTGGAAGGAGGAGCAGTGGAGGCAAGAAGGTGGACAGAGAAGAGTGCCCCACACCCGCCTGCTGCCCAAGGCAACCGCTTAAGTAGATATCAGGGATCAGCTGGCCCTGAATGTGACTCAGTCACAGGAGAGACCCACATTTCAAATTCTCTCCAACCCTGGGCCTTAATTTTCCTCTGGCCCTAGGAGTGAGCTGCAGGGTGATTATCCAGGAATGAGGAAAATGCACTTTGCACATGCTTGGAGATGCCTTCTTTGGTAACAGTAGACACCAGGGCTTGCTCTGGGCACTGAACAGTGACGGGGTTGAAGGAGACCAATGAAACTATAGCAACAAAGGAAGTTCGATGTAGTACACAGGCAAAAGTGCCATAAAAGTGCCATGTAGTACACAGGAGCCAGGATGGTGTAGTGGTTTGGGAGTCGGACTTAGACCTGGAAGATCCAGGTTCAAGTCCCCGCTCAGCCACGAACCTTCCTGGGTGACCTTGGGCCAGTCACTATCTCTCAGCCCCACCTACCTCACAGGGTTGTTGTGAGGACAAAAAGGAGGGGAGGAAATATGTACACCACTCTGAGCTCCTTGGAGGAAGGGCGGTATAAAAATGTGAAAAAATAAAATAAATAAAAAAATAAAACGACGGCAACATAACACTTATTTATTCTTCAGATGTGGGTGGCCAACGCCAGCTTGTTTTGTGTGTGTGTGTGTGTGTGTGTGTGTGTGTGTGTGTGTGTGTGTGTGTGTGTGTGTGTGTGTGTGTGAGACGAGAGAAATTCGAAAGTCTCTTTCAAATAGCATATTGACAGAACCTTAAAAGCTTGCTTGCAGTTATTTCCCCCCAAGTACGATTGCAAAACACAAACACACAAAGAGCATGTATTGAATGCACAGGCTGTTTTGCGCGTCTTTGTGCTTTCTCCATGCCTTTGTTTCATTAGATTTTAGATTTCTAGCCCACCCTTGCCCTGGGGCTACCAGGCAACTGAAGGCAGGCACAAACCTCACAAAGTACAAAAGGACAGAGGTGGAGGAAAACATTAATGCTTCGGGGTCCGCTGCAAGGGAGGTTGGACCAGCTCCATGGTTTTCAATAGCCACAAAAAACTGTGGTTGGAATAACAGAACCGGCAAAATGTCTTAAAGGGAAGAGAATTCTTCCCTCTGAGAGAGAACCGGGGGCGTACTTTTCAATGTGAAATTCGGAGGGGCTTGCAATGTAGATAGAGAAGACAGGAAGGGATAGCATCTGTAAGGGTGGAGACAAGCCAGGCTCACCATTCCACCTGCATAAGAACATCAGAAGAGCCCTGCTGGATCAGGCCAAAGGCCCATCGAGTCCAGCTTCCTGTATCACACAGTGGCCCCACCAGATGCCTCAAGGAGCACACAAGACAACAAGAGATACCTGCATCCTGTCGCCACTCCCTTGCACCTGGCACAAAGAAAACCTATTCCTACAACCAGGAGGTTGCTAATCCCCATCATGGCTTGTAAGCTGTGATGGACGTTTCCTCCATCAATCGACCTCCCTATGCCTGAAGTGATTGACCCAATGAAGTGACCAGCCTCTGTTCCCCCCACTCCCCAATGCTCTAGCTTGGCACTCCCCCGTCTTCCATTTCCTTTCCCTCTCTTGTCTCCCTCTTCCTTTTCCCATCCAGGGCAGTGGAAGGAGCAGCAGTAGAGGCAAGTTTGCGGACAGAGATGGGTGCCCCCCCCCCCAGCTGCTGCCTAAGGCGACCACTTCTGGGAACATCAAGCTGCACGGAGCTTTGGAGAACTTTGAACTGCGCCACTGCACAGATTAAGCCCGACCCACACCGCACGTGTTCCGGTGCGTCCTGGGCGCGCGTGGAGCTTGCGCAGCTGTGTGGGTTCCATTTTACGAGATCGCATCGGAATGCGGGAGACCTGCCCTCTCCCGAGTTCCGGTGCGATCTGAATTGGCCAGGCTCAAGATTTTGAGGGGGTGGGACGCGGAGCTAGTTTTGTCACCAATGGGATGAGAGGGGGTTTGTGTTTCAGCCAATCAGTGATTAGAAGGCGGGGCAATCAGGAGGGACTAATTGCAGGAAGACACTGGTGGAGAACAGGGCAGCGCTTGGAGGCGGGCGTCCAGGCACCTACACTCGTGTGCCTCCACGCCGGAACTCGTGCGGTGTGGGTCCGGCTTTAAAGGGAATAATAGGGGGGGGGGGCTTCTGAAGACCCAGCCTTTCTCCTATGTGGTGCACTCATGTGGAAAGACCTTCATCTCCTTGTTTGTGGGCTTCTTGGAAATATCTGGTTGAAGCACTTGGAGAAAGGAGATGTCGGACTAGATAGATATGTGGCCTGATCCAGCAAGGTTGCTCAGATGCTTTTATGTGCAATGGTCTTTTCTGCAGCTCATCCCAACCTTTGAACTATGAACTCCAATGTGAAATAATGATCTCTGACTTGGTCATGATTGTTTTCTTATTTTTTTAATAGCAACATTAGAGTAATAAATATACACAGGGAAATAAGTTTGCATTTACAGTGCTTTCCAAATACATAACTTTGAAATACAGAAACTTTTGAATGTATTTATTAAAATAAGAAACCACTCAGTATTGAAAAAAAAATCATCTTTCTGCGATTCCAACCACTCGGTACTGGCCAATTTTCGTTTTTTGCCCCTATACAGTTGTAACGTTTTCAGGGCAATGTTACTTCTTGTCAATCCAATGGTTCTTTCATCCATACCTGGATATTTTGGAGGGGTAACGGGAGAGCTGTTGATATTTTAGACATTGCTTGAAGTGTGCTGAAAAAAGGTTCTAACATAATACACCTAAAGAGATCTTGGCTCCAGTACAAGGAGAGAGAACACATTTTGTTGGGGGGAAATAAGCAAACTGAATCAAAACTCAGCAAGTGAAGAAAGAATTTGAACAGTTGAATTGCTCAAGAAATAACAATTAAAAAAAAGAAAGAATGAAAATTGTGTTCAAATGCATGAGGGCATAAAACCAGACAGGGAGGTGTTAGGATTTTCTGATGAAAAAGGGGAGAAAGTAGCACCAAGCAAGCCAGAAAGACTGCAGAGGCTAAACACTTTGGGAAGGGTTTTCAGATTGTGGAAGATGTGGGAGATTTCTTCCACCATTCTCTGTGCAATGTGTAGCTCTTAGTGCCAGTGATTTCCCAGGCACTAGCCAATAGGCATTTGTCTTAACACATATGTGGAATAGACCTTTGTGATGGGATGAATCGTGTTACGACTTAACTGCCATTCAGAGCCACGATTAGGTTGCCCAGTATGAAGGAGGAAAGGATATTCTAGCCCTCTTCTCTTTGTCAGGTGCCTGCACCGAAAGGGGAGTGGAATTATTGGACAATTAGGTACCCTGCAAAGTTAACTGATGTTACTAAAGTTGTGACCAGTTTTCCAACCTTAAAACACCTTTCTCACGTGTAATTGGGAGATGGGGGCAGCTGGCATGTATAAATCAAAAGACAGGGGAGTGGAGGCTCTAGACCTCTGATAGTTTAGACTTTTCATGGTAGGATTGGAGCGTACGCAGATCTGATCATTGTTATCACACAATGGTATATCTTTTGGCTTTTCACTGATTTCAGGGAAGAGATTATTCCAAAAGCTATTGCAAATATATCCAAATGATATAAGCTTGGGTCTTAGATGGAAATGGTTTAAGGCTGATTTTCATTCAAGCTGAGCTGGAACAGCTCTTTTTCTTTCTTTGTTTTTGCTGACAATTTCTCAGGAGTGCTAAAATATGCCTCACTTCTCCACCAACGTTTCAGTGTTCCTTGTGAAAATTGTTGCTTGTTTATGTCCATCGCATCACTTGTCCTTAGTCACTAGGTAGTCAAATCTAATTTATGTGCTGCCAGCCAGTTCATTGCAGCAACCCTGATTGGCTAGGACCACTCAAATGACTAACCCAGGAAATGATGATGAGCAATCACTAAGGCAGAAAAATGTCACTGAAGAAGCAGCAGACAAAACAATGACACTGAGCAGGAGTGGAGGGGAAAAAGGTGATTACCTATAAATTCAAAGGTGGTTCCCCCCCCCCGATAAAATGTCTACCCCATTGAAACTTCTGGGTTTTATCTGAAAAAATGGAACCTGGAAAAGTTCCAGTGAAGTTCTGATGTTCACGTCTTTCCAAGTGGCCATTAAAGCACCAACTGCACAGTGATGGGGGGGGGGATGCATGAGCAACACAGTGACTGACATGAAACATGGTTGAACTTTTGTGCACATTCGCAGTGAATTTCCACGAAAGCTTGTTGAGCCTTTGCGAACAATCTCTTGCAAAGGCTTGAACGGGCCCACAAAGAGACGAACCTTTGCAAGTATCTGGTGCTTGCAAAGCTTCGACTGGAAAAAAAAATTGCAGTGAGCAATTTGCAAGCAAGCAGAGGCGTTCAATATTTCGAGCTGCTCGGTCGAATGCCTGTAAGATCACTCGCAAAAAACGCCACACTCTTTGCAAAGGCAAACTCTAGTTTCTTCTAGCTTCAAAAAGGCACCAACCTGGGTGTCAATGTAGGAAATAGGAGAACTTAATGAAAGTTTGGAGATGTTGGGGAAAAAATGCACTAAAATCTTCCACAGGACAGAATTCGGCAAAGCTAAAATTATCCTCACCAGCATTTTTCTAGTTTTATTAGAATCAGTGAGGGGGGGGGAATCCCACAACTTTGGTATCTACATTTTGGGAAGCCTGGAGAAGAGAAGACAATCCTTTTAGCATGATGCTACTTTCTACATTTCAACTGTGTTAAAATGTGAAGGGAGTAGCTTCATTCAAATGCTCTTGTCTTCCCTCCCTGAATTTTCATGTAATTTTATGTGCTGCCAGCCAGTTAATTGCAGCAACCCTGATTGGCTAGGACCACTCAAATGACTAACCCAGGAAATCACACTCTTTTAAAACAAGAGTCCCATAGTTTCTGTGAGTGCATGGAACAGAAGCTGCTAAATATAGCATAGGATTGCACTGGAGAAATGGATGTGCAGAATTGGCCGCGCCATTAATTCAAGAAGACCCAAAAAGAAGGATCCCGCTAGGTGCAGGGAATGGTTTAATGATGAAAGCCAACACACACACACAGTATGAAGCTGCCTTAAATTGTAAGACCTTCGAACTCCGCATTAATTATACAGACTGGTTGCTCTCCAGGGTTTCAGGTGGGGATCTCTCCCCTCCCACATGGAGCTGCCAGGATCTGAACCTGGAACCCGAAGCAGAACAAAATATGTCCTTTACCACAGAACTACAGTCTCTCCCCCTATAGGCCCCACTGCATTTCCACAGTTCATCCTCGGAGGTTATATTTTAAATCTGACATTTTTTGCTTATTCTGAATGGCAACCACGAGCACCACCCTCTTGCCTGCTGTTGCGTTTAATTCAGCTTTTTCATGCCTCTCTAGAACAGGGCTAATCTTGAGACCTCAGATGGCATAGGAAATGCTTATCCCCCTTATCTGGTGGCACATCCATCACCATGCCTCCCCCTCCCCCTTCTGCTTCTTGGACTTGAAAAGGAAAAGAAGTGTGGAGTCGAGGAGTCCCTCTGGTGCTCTAGCCCACTTTTCTTTTCTCCTCCACACTTCCTCTTAGTTTCCCCGCTTATTTTTCAAGAAGGAGACACAATGGAGGTAAATGTTCCTTCCAACCTACCACCTGAGGCAACCACCCCAGTTGTCCCCATCAATGAGCCGGTTCTGTGGACTGTGCACAACTGCTATTCAGAGGCCTGAACCTGAAGGCCTCATATAGCCATCCTAACCAATAGCCCTTGATAGACCTGTCCTCCGTCAATGTGTACATGGATGTGATCGATCAGACATGATCACATTTGAATCAGAGCAAAACACTGATGGAGGGTTTTGCTTATATGGAGAAAGCAATTGCTTTCGATTGTCATCAAGAAGGGTTCCACCTTTCCACTAGAATGGCTTCATTTACTCAAGGAGCGATGGGCCAATTTACCCTTGGCTCAATCTGCCCCCAACGTTCAAAATGGGTCATCGGTGCAATGTACATTTTCCCCCTAAGTCTTTCATCAACATTTTTGGTTCAATTTCTGGACACTAACTGCAGCTCAGACAAAGCTAAGCCAACACCATTAAAGGGGGATTTTTTTTATGGCTCCATGTCACTGTGGGCAAATGAATTTTATGGCCTTATAAAGTTTGGCATGATTGCTATACAAATCCCTGTGCCCCATAACTACAAATCTCTGAGCACTCATGAAGGTTGTTTTTTTTTGGGGGGGGGAGCAAAGTTCTACCCACTGACTGTCACGAAAATCCAATGGGCTCCAGAACACAAAGGTTAGCCCATGCTATTGTCTTTCTCATCCACTCTAATGTTTACCAAAATATTGTGAGATATTCCTTCTCTCCTCTTCTATTGTTTCCTTTCCTACCAACCAACTGGATAGGGAGCTCCAGCTCGCTAATCCAGTGATTCACAAAAAAATCTATTCTGTAGGCGGAAATAGATGTGGAGAGTTTGTACGAGGACGGCCTGTGCGGAAAAAGCCAAATTTGTCTAGAGGCTCCACTCCGCGTGCAAAGTCTCTTTGGCATGGCTCACTGCTCCCTGTGCACCTCGCATGGCAGAATTCCTTGTGTGCTTGTGCATGAGAAAGCATGAACGATCACAGTTTGGCGGACGTTGTCCTCTCCGTTGCAGCACAAAGCTAGGAGAGTAGTCAGTGACCCCGAACCCAGCTTCACTAGCACATCATGTGTCATGTTATTGGTGAGAAATGGCTCGCAGGATGAATGTGCAGCCCACCTGCTCCACAAGCTACAGTTCAAAAGGGACCAGGGTGGAGATGGCTGTGGATGCACAAATGTGCACCTACATTTGACTCTGCACGCATGTTCGTTTTGAGCATGGAATGCTGCTCATGCATGCAGATCTCCCTTGGCAAGTGTGTGTGTGTGTGTGTGTGTGTGTGTGTGTGTGTGTGTGTGTGTGTGTGTGTGATTCTTGCAATGGCAAGAGTTCGTTCATCACCTCTTCCTGACCTGCATCCTCATCAGTGCATCGACTGTCTTTGGACTGGAAAGCCTTGGCTTAAGTCATTTGGCTTGGTTCATAGGGGAGGAGGCATTGCATGACTGGGTTCCTTGATTGGTTGAGTTGGCTACGGACATGGCAGCAGGGCTACATAAAGAGTCAGACAGGTAGACATTAAGTTCAGAAGTTGGTCAGATGGGGCACTGGCCAAGGGGACCACAGTCCACAGAGGACCCACCTGGCCAAGTTGACCCTTGGGCCCTAAGTACTGGAGCCAGTGAGAAAGAGGGGCATTTTCCCAGGGTCCCCTGCACCAGGTGAAACGCAGGACACCCAAATGCCTGAGATCAAGGCTTGAGGCTTAGCTTCCAGGAAGTGACCTAGAAGCTTTGAGAATCCCTATCAGGTCAAGAGAACTAATGGGCTGTGCCTGGGTGGGTGGAGACCTTGGGTCCTGGGAAGGCATCATAGCCTTGGGTCCACTTTGCACTCCATCCTGAAATGACTCACCACGAAGGGCAGCCATGAAAAGATGCCCGTTTGAACCCATCTCACTGGCGCCAGGTTGATGGAGGTGCAAGGGCAAAGCCCCGCACGGCTCTTCCCACAAGCTTACCAGTGGTGGTGGGAAGCAACTCCCCCTTCTCATCAACCAATGGGGCATCACCTCTCTGGTAGGCATGGAATGCCCAAGGTTTTTCCTAACCAGATCATTTTGGAGCAAGTAAAGGTATATGCAGGGCCGGCCCATCCACGAGGCCAACTGAAGCTGTTGTCTCAGGCATCAGGTTGGTGTGTGTGTGGGTGTGTGTGCCCATCTCTGTCCACCTACTTGCCTTCATTGCTCCTCCTGTTCCTTCCACTCCCTGGATTGCAAAAAGAAGAGGGGACAGAGAGATTAACCTGCTGGCTTCCTCTAAGAAATCTTGGGAATGAAGAGAAGGTGGGAATGTTATCTTGCAAAATGATAACATTCTCATTATTATTATTATTATTATTATTATTATTATTATTATTATTATTATTATTATTTGGGTGTGAAGCTACTGAACTGAAATATCTTCTCAGCTTCAATGTACATATTTTTCAATAGAAAATTTGTGCCCCATATATATATATAGGGCAAGGAGATCCAATGGATCCAGCTAGCACAGGGAGCATCTAGGTCTCTCTGTTTTTCAGTGAATGCTGAAGGGCGGATTCTGTTCCCTCTCACCGCAACTCAAATCAATTCCCTAAACTTTGGACCCGGACCAAATTCAATCTGACTTCCGCATTTGCGTTGCTTCTCCGCCTCCCTCTGACATCACCGCAGCTGGGTGGAAATGGGAAAAAAAGCATTTCTGAATGGCTCTAATTGGGTGGGGGCTGGCGTCGCTTCCTTTCTGGTCTCATCTAAATTTGGAAGCGGCTTCATTCCTTGTAAAATCGGAAAAATGCACTTTTGTGGTTTCTCTCTCTCTCTCTCTCTCTCTCTCTCTCTCTCTCTCTCTCTCTCTCTCTCAAAGGAATTGGGCCAGGTTGGGCTCGAGAGGGTCACTACCCAGTCCAGGCTTGGAATGCATTCATCCTAGCTCTGAATCCCTATGATTAGCTGCTGAAGTCGATAGCTCGGGTGTATGCTGGAGGTGTGATTATGAAGCATAGGAGGTTTGGACCGCAGGGGCAGCATAAAGGGTTGGGCACTGAATGAGGGCACTTCAGCCCCTCCTCTCACCCAACCCACCCACCAGAGGGATTTCTCCCAACGTCCTTTGCAAGGACAAAGGGGCCTTTGGGCGAAAGCCTATTGGTCGGTGGGGGTGCTGGGGGAGGACGTGATTACCACTGCCACTACACAGGGACTCAACAGTGATGGCACCTCCTCTTCCTCCCATCTTCCATTCCCATGCAGAGGGCACCTCAAGGGGGGAGGAGCTACCACCGCAGCTGAAAATCTTTCCCATTCATCACCAATGGGGAAGGCTGGAGGAGATGAAGCCCACCACCACCCATTGCCTGTTGTTGCGGATAAGCTTTGGTGGGGAGGGCTGGGGAGTCCTACATGCCATTGGGGAGCCATTGAACCAAGGATCCCAGCAACCTTGCATCACCCATGGGTTCTGCCTTTGTTTGAGACTCTATGTATCCCAGACCAATCCAGAGGCTACATACTGCCTGCCAATCACAAAGGCCAATGTTGCTTTGCACCTCCCTCCACTTTTCCCTTTGGCACATGAAAGGGGCTCTAAGGTGTATGCATACACAGTCCACAAGGGGCTGGCCCTACTCTTGTCTCTGGGCTCACTTATGCACAAAACATTGCAGCCACAATCATGGCTGGCTCCAGGGCCGGCCCATCCATAAGGCCAACTGAAACAGTTGTCTCAGGCAGCAGATTGGTGGGAGGGTGCTATCTCCGTCCACCTACTTGCCTCCACTGTTCCTCTTCCTTCCACCATGGATTGGAAAGGGAGGAGGGAGAGGAAGAGATGCAGAGGGGAGGAGAGTGCTGAGCTAGAGCACTGGGAGAGGGAGGAGCAAGGCCGGCACATCATTGGGTACGGGGGCAGCACTGGACATGTCGCCTCAGGCATTGGGAGATCCTGGGCTGGCCCTGGCTGGCTCCACATGCAAAATGATAGGGGTGCTTCTGAGATGATCCTCCTTCAAATATTTTCCTGGATTTCAGAGTTCTGAATGACCTGTCCTTATTTCTGAAGCAGACCCAATCAGGGGAGGCCGTCAATGAGGTTGCCCTGCTGGTCTCCAATCGCAGATCAGCGGGGACCAGCCACTCCCATCCTCCACCCATCACTCCTCTTTCTCCTGTTCCCTGGAAGAGGGGGGCAGAGCAGAAGAGGAAGTGTGGAGGAGGAGAGAGTAGAGTGGTGGGCTAGAGTATCAGAGACTCGTCCACTCTTTTTTGAATCAAGGGAGTGGAAGTGGCAGCAGCTGGAGGGCCAGCAGTTGAGAGAGTGCATTTTTTGAGTCAAAAAGTGATTGATTGATTAATTAATTAATTAATTTGGTGCACCATCTCAGGCATCCAGAGGACTGGAATGGACACATTAGGAATTCTCTATTTCTTTCTTCCCAGTTTTGCACAAAGCGTGGAGTGTGCACGATTAGCCTCCTCTAGATCTTTCTGCCACTGGCATTTTCCGCGTGTTGTGTCAGCCGCTGCTCACGTGTGCCTCAAGATTTCTTTTGTAGGGTGTTTTACTGATGAAACACCACACCAAAAAGGAACCCTGCTGCAATCTTACTTTCTTTGCAAGGTTTCAACCACGCGCACGTGAGCATCGGCAATGCAGGGTGGAGGGGGAGAAATGGCAAGTCGGTGGAAAGAACGGATAAACAGGGGCAAACTGCATCTGCTCCAGTCCCGGAATTACCGTATTGGTCTGAGTATAAGACTCACTTTTTTCTCTTAATTTAAGTTTTTTAACTAGGGGTGCGTCTTATAATCAGGCTGTTGCAATTTAATGCCAGTGATTTAATTAATTTTTTTTTAATAGCACCAAACTTTAAGGGTGCATCTCATAATCAGGTGCGTCTTATACTCGGAACAATATGGTATTTTTAGGAATTGTTCTAGTTAAGCCGGAATTTAGGAGGAGCGCAACACAACATGGAGTGACCAAAAGGAATGATAGCGGAATGGGGGAAATCATCTTGCCCCTATATTTGGTGTAGCCAGATTCAAAGGAGTTCCATAGAAGAATTTTAGTGAGTGCAACTTCTCACCCTGCAGGACAAGCTTCACCTGCAGAAATTTCCTCTTCTGAACAGTTATTAAGGGTAGGGACCTTACAGTGCAATCCTACTCCCATCTTCTCAGAAGTAAGCTCCATTGAGTTCAATGGGACTTTACACCCAGGTAAATGTGCATAAGATTGTAGCCTTAAGCTCTAATCCTAAACAAACTTACTAGAGAGTAATGACGCAATCTAGCGATGTTTACTTTAAGTGTGCATAGAATTGAGTCAAAGCTAAGTCCCATTGAAGACAGTAACACTTACTTATGAGTAAATGTGTATAGAATTGTGCTGTTTCTTTATATCGGAAAATTATACCCCAACTTTCCCCTCCAGCCTGCTCAAGCCTCAAGCCCGCTTATAAAATTAAAATCAGCAATAAATAAATAAAGCATCTTATTTAAAAAACAACCTCAAAACGGCAGTTCGGAATGAGTGAAATACACTTACAGCAGGAGTAAAATCATCCGCGTAGCTGGGCCGTGGCGGGCGGGCCGCCGTAGGGTGACGCGTGCACCCCCGCGCGTGTCACCTTCCCCGTGCATGTGTCATCCTCTGGAGGCTCCGAGGCCAGGAGAAGGCCTCGGAGCATCCTCCCCGGCTGCCGGTCCAGGGCCTTCTGACGAGGTCCAATGCGTCAATACGCGATTTATTAGGATTTTTGCGCATGCGCAGAACGTTTCTGAGGGCAAAAGGGCAGCCCTTGCCCTCAAACGTTTGTGCGCATGCGCGAAAATCCTAATAAATTGCGTATTGACGCATTGGGCCTCGTCAGAAGGCCCTGGACCGGCAGCCGGGGAGGACGCGACCATCGGAGAAGAGGACGCTAGAGCGGGGGTAAGTTTGGAGGGCGGGGGTGCATGGGGGGGGCAGCGCACGCCCCCCTGCCATTGGGTGACGAGCGAGCAGTGACGTGACTGAGTAAAATTTCTTAGTAAAAAAAAAATTAGGAAAGAGGATGGAATTTCCCATATTTTTAAAAGATAATCATGATGATTCCAGGCAGTGTTGCCTAGGGAGGAGATTCTGCAACCAGGGAGCCAACACTAAAAAGGTTGTGTCTTCAGTGACCACTTGCCTAGACTTTGAAGGTGCGTGGGCACATGGAGGAAGGCCGCAGTTGAAGATCTTAATTGATGGGTGGGTTTGTGTTCTAGTGGGAGGAAACAGGATCCTTCAGGTACCCTGGCCTTAGGCCGTTTCAGGCAGGCCGTGGTAGATGTTTAGGGAAGGTGATCGTGGTGACAGCTCACAATGAACCGACAACCACATTCTGAACAGGCTGCAGTTTCCAAATATTTTTTGAAAGGCTGCCTTATGGACAACATGTTGGATTGTCCTCCTGCGCACCTCCGTGAGCTACACCTTGACTTCCAATAGCCTTTCTCCATGTGTTCATGCGCACAATCATGTCTTCAAATCTCTGAAGGGTTGGCGCACAGAATGAGGATTGGGGTTGCTCTCTGTGCCTCCCGAGGGCAGGAAGGGAACCGATGGGTCAAAACTACAGGGGAGTAGATTTCGGTTGCCCTCCTTGTCTGCTGTGAAGCCCCTGTGCTCTAGAGAAGCTTCTGAGGCAAGTCCTACGATGCACAGAACCTCCACGTACAACACGTTTATTGGGCCTTGTCGCTACCTTGCATCCTGGCCATTCTCCTACTGTGCATTACAGAGAAAGTTCAACGGTAGGTTAGGGAGTCCTGAGTTTTCAAGATCTCCCCCACCCCCAGGCTCAAACCCCAGTTTGAAAACCAGCACCACATGTCCCCACAACTCCTCACATCCCAACTAGATTCAACAGGATACAATTGCCTAGGCTGACCAGATCTCCAACCGGGACAGAGTGCTAGACCTTTAGGAGAAGGAATGTGGGCAGGTGCAGCTTGTTAAACCTTAGAGCACAATCCTAGGCATGTCTACTCAGAAGCAAGCCCCACTGAACGCAATAGGGTTTGCTTCTGAGTAGACATGCCTAGGATTGTGCTCTAGGACAGAGGTTCTCAACCTGTGGTACGGGTACCCCTAGAGGTACGCGGACCTCTTGCTGGGGGTACGCCAAGCCCTGCCCCTTATCTGTCCCATCAGCAGCTAATTAAGTGTTAATTAACATGGATTTTACATTTTAATTATTTTCAGAGCCCTTCTGTCTCTCTGATTTTGGTTTTGGGCTTATTTTTGTACTTTGGAAAATGTACTTTGGTGGGGTGGGGGAGGAAGGAGCTGATTTTGGGAAGTGTGACTTGGAGAAAAAAGAGATCCTTGCATCTCTCTCTCTCTCTCTCTCTCTCTCTCTCTCTCTCTCTCTCTCTCTCTCTCTCTGTCACACACACACACACAGACACACACACACACTCACTGTTAAATAAGACATTTTTTCACATTTAAAATTGTTTTAGTACTTTTTATTTAATGATTAATTACCTAATTAATTAATTGATTAATCCAATTAATTAGCAGTTAATTAGCAGGGGGCACTTCAGAAAATTGGACTGTGATAGGGGGTACCCGGGCCTCCAAAGGTTGAGAACCCCTGCTCTAGGACTTAACAAGCTACACCTGCCCACATTCCTTCTCCTAAATGTCTAGCACTCTGTCCTGGTTGGAGATCTGGTAAGCCTATAACTGCCATAACTCCCTTATGGATCGTCAATGATTGAGATAAAGCCCAATCCACACTGACTAGGACCTCCCCCCCCCATACTATAAACTTAGTTCCTTGGTGGAAACGAGCTTGTGTGTGTGTGTGTGTGTGTGTGTGTGTGTGTGTGTGTGTGTGTGTGTGTGTGTGTGTGTGAGAGAGAGAGAGAGAGAGAGAGAGAGAGAGAGAGAGAGAGAGAGAGAGAGAGAGAGAGAGATGTCTGTGAAAACTAAATTTCTGGCGTAGAAAACATCGAATTTATTTAAGTCCATATACTACGCGTGTGGACGGAACCATATTTATAACCCACAACACCCATTTCTTTGCTTCTTTAAAACAAATAAAACAGAACATTTAAGATTTCCAAAAATTTGCTACAGTACAAAAAGTGTTGTTGTTTTTTATATATATATATATATATATTATATATATGTATAATAACCAGAAATACTGACTTTATTAGAAGAGATAGCCCGCCCACCCCACCCCTATTTTGTCAGTTATATATTTATTTTTTGACGTGTGTTCCACTTAGCTCCAGTTTCTCAAGAAGTCTTCTCCAGGCAATTCATCATGGCACATAATGGTATTATTGGCACAGGTTCAGAAAAAAATAATCACAGGTCCTCACGTCCCGTCTGTTAGTCGTGGCTCTGTTTGGCTTGTTTCTCTCCTCTGCGCTCCGTCGCGGCGTCCCCGTCAGTCCCTCCGCCCCCCTCTTTTCCCGTGAAAAATAACGCACTCCTCGGAAAACGCAATCGTTCGTCAGGGCAAGTCTCTTGCGCTTTGTAATGCTAAAAAAATATATTTGGCTGCTCTCTGAGTCTTCCAGCGGCAAATGCACGTGGTGGGCACAGGCCACCCCATTCCATTTTTTAAAAATTGTGTGTGTGTTTGTTTTTTACAGGGTCACCAATGGAATCCTGCGGAGGGCGAAAAAGGGGAGAAAGAAAATGTTAGCATTAGAAACGCACCGCAGAAATCCAGGATATGTTTGACAGACAATAGCTCACCCATGCACTGGTTTCAAGGGCAATTGTCTTCCTTCCAAGCCCCCCCCCCCTCCAATCACAAAACCCAGCAAAATGCCATGAGAAGACTTGTTGCAAATAAATAAGAGCAGAAGAAGAGCCCTGCTGGATCAGGCCACAGGCCCATCTAGTCCAGCTCCCTGTACCTCACAGTGGCCCACCAGATGCCTCTGGGAGCACTCAAGATAACTTTGGAGCTGCTTCCTCCTCCTCCTCCTCAGGGGCATCCCAAGATTTCCTGGCACCTGAGGTAGCAGGCCAAATCCTGCCTCCCTTATCTGGTGGCATGTCAGCCTCTGCTCCTACCCTGGATTTGAAAAAAGAAGAGGAGACACTGACGCCCACCATTCTCCTCTCCTCCACACTTCCTCTTCCACTCTGCCCTCATTTTCTTCTCCAATCCAGGGAGTGGGGAAAAGGAGGAACAGTGGAGGTGTGTGGACGGACGGACAGGGGCGTAGGCTGACCTGGGGCCCTGGGGCGGTGGGCCCCAGGGCGTAAGGGCTCAGAGGCTCCTGGGGGGGCGGGAGGCTCCGGAGGAGAGCGGGAAAAAATTGAATTTTTCCCGCTTTTTTGCCGATTTTCGGCGATTTAAAACCTAAAAAAGGGGTATTTTTAAAGTATGTCTGCTTTGCGGCACTTAACTGGTGTATAGGAGCCTCCAGCGAAGCGATCGGCTCTCTCCAGCGACGACGTTCTCTTCCAGGGGCGCAGATCGGAGATCGGAGATCGCTCCTCTGCGGCCCATGACTTGAACTGCTCATCGTAAGCTCATCCTTTGAGTTCGTGCATTCACGCATGCGCGAACTCAAAGGATGAGCTTACGATGAGCAGTTCAAGTCATGGGCCGCAGAGGAGCGATCCGATCGCCGATCTGCGCCCCTGGAAGAGAACGTCGTCGCTGGAGAGAGCCGATCGCTTCGCTGGAGGCTCCTATACACCAGTTAAGTGCCGCAAAGCAGACATACTTTAAAAATACCCCTTTTTTAGGTTTTAGATCGCCGAAAATCGGCAAAAAAAGCGGCCAGAAAAATTAGCATAATTTATGCTAATTAGTTTTATGGGGGGGCGCCGAGGACCCGGCCCCCCAGCTGGCTACGGCTCTGCGGACGGATGTGGGCTCACGCTGACGATCTGATGCCTAAGGCGACTGCCTCAGTTGGCCTCGGAATGGTCCGGCTCTGCTCCTCATCCCCTTCCCAGTGACCAGCCAATTGCTTTAGCCCAGAGGCTACTTCAACAACGCAGGGGTCTTTGGGAGAAAATTATTGGCTGGTGGGAAGGGGATGAGAAGGTGGGCCCCATGCCACATGCTTGGGTTTGGAGGTGGGCCCCTGCTCCGTCCAAGATGAAGACCATGACCCTATAAGAGCACAGCATGCACATGAATGGGAGAGAGGCGGCGTCTGGAATAACACTTTAACAGCACCATTACTTTAGATGAAGGGAGACGAGGATATATGTTAGTAAAACAGTAAATCATCATTAGAAGGACATCTAGGGGGGATTAGCGGACATGCTGGTGCTAAGTACACCGTGTTACAGCTAAACCTTAATTTCATTTTGAGCTAATTGGTGTTCGTGCCAGAGAGAATGGCCATTATCAGGCCAACGTTAAAAGAAGCCTCTGCCTGCTCACATAAAGAAGCAGTCTCCTCTTGGTCAGTCAAGATCAGCTTTGTCTACATCAGGGCTGGACCAAGACCACCGGATGCCTGAGGCGGCGTGCCAAATGCTGCCCCCCTTACCCGATGATGCGCCAGCCTCTGCTCCTCCCAGTCTCCAAAGCTCCAGCTCAGCCCTCTCCTCTCCTCCACATTACCTCTTCCTCTCCGTCCCTCTCTTCCTTTTCCAATCCAGGGAATAGAAGGAGGAGGAGCAGTGGAGGCAAGTAGCTGGACAGAGATGGGAACTCTCCACTCATCTGCTGCCTGAGGCGGCTGCTTCAGTTGGCCTCATGGATGGGCCGGCCCTAGTCTTATGCCATAGTGGTTCTCCAGGCCTTCCGAACAGAGTCTTTTCCAGCCCTACCCGGAAATGCTTGGGACTGAACCTGGGTTGTCCTACATGCCAAGCCACAGTGCCTCCGCTCCCCTTGCTAAAGCTTGTCCCAAGAAAAGTTATGACTGCTGTTGGAGGGGGTTATTCTCATGAGACACTATCCTTTTCTGAGGTCAAGGATTCACAGAGGGAGGCCCTCCCTGATGTACCAGGAAAGACCAAATATACGGATTATGGACGCCCTGGACACATAGAGCTGAAGACACCTTTTCATCCTGTCAAAATGGAACGCACGGCATCCATTTTAACGGTTGCACTGACCTTTCAAAACCTGGTTGTCTCCAACTACAGCTGACCTGAGATTCATTGGGGTATCAACCAGTTTGTATTGGTCGCGCCATCCTGTCACTTTAATTTGCAGTCCATGGCAGGTTACTTGTCATGATGGCTATGCGTTACCTCCAGTTTCAGTGGCAGTCTACCTCTGAATACCAGTTGCAGAGGAGCACTGATGGGGAAGGAAATTCCACCGGACTCCATGGGAGATGGTAAGGGCTGGATGGGAGTCTTCACACTGAAACCAGAGTTCCCTCTCTCTTTCTCTCTCCTCACAGCTCTGTTTTTGTTTTTCAAGAAAAAATTATTTATGTCTCCCTTGGGTTCCAATCTTGCCATCACAGTGTTTTTTCTCCCTCCTTCTCTCTTTCTATTTTAAATCCTCTTTGCGAGAACGTTGCTGTTTTTTCCTTCTGCTTGTGTCTGTTTCCAATCTTGCAAATACTGTTCTACCTTTCTCTTTCACTGTTAGAAATATTTCAAGATCCGCTCCCTCTGTTTCCAATTATGTCCAGACATTTGCTGGACAGGAGGTGAGCAATGGGGAGTGATGCCTGTCTAGAAATCCAGACTCTGTCCTTTTAACCCTTTGACTCTCCAGGGCTTATTTGCCTCCCTCTTGGATTTCTCTCTCGCACGCGCGCCAAAGATCCCGAACTCTGCAAACTTCTGGAGTCCAGTGAGTGCCTAAAACCTCAATCTGACTCTATATTGGGTAGGCATTGTTTGTTCCAAAAGTGAATGCGCCTATGTGCACTCACCTGCGTTATAGGGGGAAAATCCACTGAGATGGGTAAGCTGCCTTTTGGGAAGCTCTGCCATAATTTCTCAGGAACCCCTGAGAAGCAGTGGCGTCGCTCTAGGTGGGGCGGAGCTCTACGTTCCGCCACGCTCTGACCCTACGTCACACAGCGGCACGAGGCGGCCCCGCCCCCTCGCCTTCGGAGCCATTCAGAGCGGCGAAGACAACACGCAGGAGACTCCCTGCGCGTTGCCTTCGCCGCCCTGAATGGCTCCAAAAGCGAGGGGGCGGGGCCGCCTCGTGCTGCTGTGTAACGGAGGGTCAGAGCGCGGCGGAAATTAGAGCGATGCCACCTAGAGCGACGCCACTGCTGAGAAGGTTCTGAGGAACAATAAGGGTTCCTCAGAGAACAATTTGCAAACCAATCTTTCTGTGTTCCCCCAATACAGGCAGCAATCTGAAATCTTAATTAACCGCATTCTTCCTGATACTTAATCTCTGCCCCCTCTGCCTGCATGTGTAGCGCTCTGTCTCCCCCCTGAGATGAGCCAAGCCATCTTACTCTGACTCATTAGCTCTTCATATTAATGCAAAAAAAAAAAAAAGATTCCTAGCATCAGGGGGAATAAGGCCAGGACGTTGGGTACTGACGGCTTCCCCGGCGCAGTGGAGCAGCCAAATGCCGTCGCTTGTATCCTCCACACCGTGCCAAATGAGCGCCCCCTTCTGCAGCTCCCCACCGCCACCATTCCACACGCCGAAACATTCTGATCCTCGCAAGTCATTTTTAAGCCAATGGAGCGCGACCCCTCCACTCAGCACCAGCGCTAACTAGAAAGAGATGGCCAGGGCTGCATCTGCAACGGCAAGCGCATCATGGCACACTGGCGGCCGCTCTGCTCCGCCTTGATTTGCAAACTAGGTCAGCCCTTGATGTGCCTGGTGGAATCGTCGGGTGACCTCATTCCGTGTCTTCGGAGCTCAAGAGAGACGAGCAAGAGGCCTGGGACAGGAGCCAAGTTGGCACTCGCACTCACCTGGCTTCTTTCATGCTTTTCTTCGCCTCCCTTTTCATCCCCACCGCATGGCGCAGAGAGCACCCTCCTCCCGTGCGCATCTGCACATTCCCTTCGCAAATTAAACGAGGCCTTGCTCTATATTTCCTGGGTAGCTGCGATCAGAATGAAGGCTGAGCCAAAGCTACTCTTTTGAGGGAACGCTTTTCGGCAGCGTGTGATTCAGCTGTGGAACTCCTTGCCACAGGATGTGGTGATGGCACCTGGCCTAGATGCCTTTAAAAGGGGTTTGGATAGATTCATGGAGGAAAAGACCATCACAGGTTACAAGCCATAAGCAACCTCCTGGCTTTAGAAGTAGGTTTTCTCTGTGCCAGGTGCAAGGGAGTGACAACAGGAAACAGGTTATCTTATTGGCTGTGTGCTCCCTGAGGCATCTGGTGGGGCCACTGTGAGATACAGGAAGCTGGACTAGATGAGCCTTTGGCCTGATCCAGCAGGGCTCTTCTTATGTTCTTATGTTCTTACGGCAGTGCTGAAAATCGCCCTCCCTCTTCTGGCAATGTCTGCGAAAAGTTTGCTTATTAAATTCACATCTTAACAGTATCTGGAACGTAAGAAAAGCTCTGCTGGAGCCAAACAGAGGGCCATTGAATCCAGTATCCTGTTTCCTACAGTGGCCCACCTGCTGCGGCCTCTGGAAAGTCCACAAACGGGAGAGAAAGCAAAGAGCACACTCCCATTATTTGTCCTTACTTACTCTACCTCTGGTAGACTGCCCCAGTACATGAAGGTTCCATTCCTACGTAACTATCATGGCTAATCGGAGGGTATGGACAGCGCTACTGGATCAAACCTAGTCCAGTGTCCTCTTTCCCATCATTGTTCACCAGCTGCCTCTGAGAAGTCCACAAGCAGAAGGCAAGTACTCTTCTCCTGCCATTGCGCCTCTGAAACTGGTATTCAGAGGTAAACTGCCACTGCAGCTGGAGGCAGCACAGAGCCATCACGACCAACAGCCACTGATAGACCTCTTTTCCTCAGGGAATTGATCCCTTCCCCTTTTAAAGCCATCTAAGCTTGCGGCCATCACCGCATCTTGTGGCAATGAGTTCCATAGCTTAATTATGCACTGTGTGGGGAATGCTCTTTCTGTCATCCAGTTTCATGATTCTACTATGAGTCATGAAATCATAGTAGAACCATCTAGCATGGTTCATGAAACCATCCAGTTTCATGGCTCTACTACAGTGAGAGAGGGAGGATAAACCTAAATCAATTGACAATTAAACGTTACGACGCATGGAAAAATATAGCTTAAAAACTGTTGGAGAAATGACAGGGTAATAGAGAATGGTGTGGTGGGTGGCTAGGGAGGCTCCCCGACTCAACCATCTGTCAAAAATGTCTCGATCAGGCACTGAAAACTCCGCAAAGAGGAGGGCCAAATGGGCCTCAAAGGGCAGGGAGTTCCACTGCCTGGGAGCCACTGCTGAGAAGTCTCTGCAACATGTGCCGTTTAACATAACCTCTGTAAGCGAGGAAAGAAACATGAGGCAGGGCCTCCGCTGTTGAAAAATCATATTTTTCGATTTCTCCTGGGACAAAGAGGTGGTGGTGGTGGTGGTGGGGAATCTATATTTCCATAATTCAGTAAAGAATACCCATTTTCCTTACTCCCTCCTGCCGTCTCTTTCTCTCCATTGTACTTACGAGCCCAGAGGGGATAACACACAGTCTCTTATCAATAGCTTAAATATTATTAAAGAGCTCGTCTCTCTTGTATGGAAATGTTATAGATGTTGTCGAGCATTGTCAATAAGACTTCATACGAAGTTTTGATGGGCGTAATGAAAAGAAATCGATGTGCTCATTTTTCTTGCAGAGCTGAACAGAGAGAAATATGGTAGTTCAGCATTGTATTTGTCTTCTGAAGCCGTTGTTGCTGAATTAACCAGGGATTTTGTCTGGTAAAAGGGGAACCGTTGGATCTCTCCGTTTCGATTTCATACACACTTGGTGTGGTTTCCTTTGATTGCCATTCAGCTGTCCTCCATTAAAATTTTCTGTCACCCCCTCCCCAAAAATATGTATTTTTAACATATTCAAAGCTGCAATCCTACGCACGCTCACCTGGGAGAATGCCCCATGCAACCTACGAGTGCAATCAAGTGGAAAGATCCGCGGGCAGCCCTGCTGGATCCTATCCCTGTTCCAGGCCAATCGTGAGCAGCCCAGAGGTCTCCTCGGGGGAAGGAGATGTTTGTCCCCTTCCCCTGGTGTAGTGCGGGGAGGCCCCAATCAAGCTTGCGTAAGTCCGAGGAGGCTGTGTAATGGCCTCGCCGGCCTGGGAACGGGACGAGGATATGGCGGCCGCCATCCCCTCCCCTCCCGGGCTGGCTCGACCAACAACCGACCTTCCTCGCAGCCTGGACCGCCCTTGCGCCCGCTGATACATCCCTTACCTGTCTCCAGTAGCGCACTGGAGTGAGGGCTGCCGGCCTCCTCACCAGCAGCCCTTACTCCAAAGTAGTCACAAACATGCTTTACAGCACATTTGAGACACTTTCGAATGGCGGAATGTGCACTCCGCCGTTCGGACGTTACGGAGGGTTGTGCTGCCCGTGGGGCTTATTTTGTCGTAGACATGGATTTTTTTCCCAAATCTTTTCACATATTTTCCTATCCAAACAAGTGGTGTGATAAAACCATGGCCGGCCCATCCATGAGGCCACCTGATGCAGATTGCAAGGTTGCCCTCACAACAACCCTGTGAAGTAGGCGAGGATGAGATACAGTGACTGGCCCAAGGTCACCCAGGAAGCTTCATGGCTGAGATGGGATCTGAACCTGCGTCTTCCAGGTCTAAGTCCAACTCCTGAACCACCACGCCATCCTGGCAATGGTATTGTAGCAATAAATTTGTTACTTCCTTTTGCCTGTCCTAAATCCCTTTTCAGCCTCTAATGTCTTCTTCTGCTCCTTGCATTTGGAGGAAGTGTGGAGGAGAGTAGTGTCATGGGCCACCGCCTCTCTGACACTCTGTCTCATCACTCTTCTGCTCCTTTCTCCTCTTTCATTCTCTTCTCTCAGTTTTATTGGACTTCCAGCTGGGCTCTAGGTAGGGTTCTGGGTTCAAGTTAGGAATTCTCTGCCTCAGCTGTCCCACCTTCCCTGTCCCACCGACCTTAATCCCCGGCCTCTGACAAGTCGACATTTCATCTCAGTGGCCTGGGAACAGCTGTGTTGCCTCGACGATGGCTGTTCGCTTTTCGTTCTCAACCCCGCCCCCCTCCATTCTAATCTAATTACCTTTTTTTGTAATGCTCAATGGCTGGGCATAATGTTAAATGGGCAATTCGGAGCAGCAAGTCGCAGCGAGCAGAAGCAAGAGCGTTTCATTGAGGGTAGACCCGTGATTCATTAGGACGGAGGGGATTTGAGACTGACCAATTAATTTGCTTGAATGCGTGGCTCAGAACTGGCGGGGCCGCCCTACAGTGCAGTACCGAGTTCTTCCTAATAGCTTTGCCTTCTCGTGCTACAGACTAAAAAGCCACCTTCAAAGGAAACAAAGAACATGAAAAGTCACCACATCAGCGAAGGGAGTGGAAGGGCGACTTGCTAAAACCTTTCCAGCCACATCAGACAGACTGCTTGGGGACTCGGACTGTACAACTAACTGGTCCTCGCTTCATTTCCTGACGAGAATGTGCCAACTTTGATCTCTCTCTAAGGCTAACCAGGGACCCTCAAGATTATATCCTGATACAGTCTTTGCTACAAATCAGCACTGCAAACTGAGCTGGCCCATCCATGAGGCCAACTGAGGCGGCTGCCTCAGGCAGCAGATTGGGGAGGGGTACCCATCTCTGTCTGCCTACTTGCTGATGCCTCCTCTTCTTCCTCCTCCTCCCCCCATGCCCTGGATTGGAAAAGAATGAGGGGGACAGAGAGGAAGAGGAAATGTGGAGGGGAGTGCTGAGATCGAGTATTAGAGAGTGGGAGGAGCAGAGGCTGGCACATCATCGGGTGAGGGGGGGCAGCATTTGGCATGCCACCTCAGGCATTGGGAGGTTTTTGAGTTGGCGCTGACAGAAACTAGGGTTAACCCAGGATCTCCAAGTGTCTGAGGTGCTGTGACAAATCTTGCCCCCGCTTACCTGGAGGCATGCTAGCCTCTGTCACTACTTCTTCTGCTCCTTGCAGTTGGAAAAGAGAAGTGTGGAGGAGAGTAGTGTCATGAGCCAGAGCATCTCTAACACTCTTCCTCATCACTCTTCTGCTCCTTTCTCCTCTTTCATTTGGCATCCAAGGAGAAGGAAGACGTGGAAGCAGGCGGTTGGAAAATAGGCACCCCCTGCCAACTTGCTGCCTGATGCAATTCTCTCAACTGGCCTCATGGATGGGCCAGCCCTAACTGCAAGGACACACATGGAGGCAATTGTTTAGGAATTCTCTTCTTGGAGAATCAGCAAAGTCTGTGCCTCTTCTAGAAGAAGAAGGAAGAGGAGGTTGCGTTTCAATTGGTGATGGAAAAGGGCAAGGGAGAGAGCTTAATTCATTCCCATGGGCAATCAGTCATGACCACACAATCACACAAAGCGAGAGGACAAGAAGGAAAGTCACCTGTTAAAACAATTCTCACAAATCTGAAATACGACTTTAAGCCAGAAGACCTGTACAAACCCATTTGGGTCCTATTGGGCTACAGGGTCCTGATACTCTAAAACAGACTCCAAAATGTGGGTTCAAGAAATAGATATCAAGGTTTCTGGGGGTCCTGGGGCAAAGTCTGGCATTGGTCACTCACACGGAATCCATAATGGTGAATTGGACAATACCTTCACCACCAATACCCCAAGTTCAGGGGTTAGACCTGACAGGTAAGACCCTTGATGGATGTGGACCCTCAACCTGGCTGACCCCCAATGCCACCCGAGCTGTAAAAATGTGGCGTTTTCTAAGCAAGGTCCTATTTTCTTTGTGTAAATTAGTAAAACATTTTAAGTCGAAATAGGCAATGCACATTTTTGAAAAATGTCCACAAATCTCAGAGTACTATAAAGAAGTCTCAAAATACATCAAATATGCTCTCTCTCTCTCTCTCTCTCTCTCTCTCTCTCTCTCTCTCTCTCTGAAAACTATGCTATTTGGATATATCAAGAAAGTTGTCTTGAAGGGTGATTTGGGCTCAGGGCCGGCCCATCCATGAGGTCAACTGAAACGGTCGCCTCAGGCAGAAGATTGGTGGGGTGCACTCAACTCTGCCTGCCTAGTTGTGTCCATTGTTCCTTCTCATCCTTCCACCCCGGATAGGACAAAGAGGGGGACAGAGAGGAAGAGGAAATGAGGAGGGGAGGAGAGTGCTGAGCCAGAACACTGGAGAGTGGGAAGAGCAGAGGCTGGCAAAATAACGGGTAAGGGGGGCAGCATTTGGCATGCCGCCTTGGGTGTCAGGAGATCTTGGGCTGGCCCTGTTAGGGTTTAACAGCAGACTGCAGAAAGAAGCCTGATTCCTCAACGGTGATTACCTGGTTATAGAAAACACTGGGTATAATCCACATAGTAAAGCTCACTTCTTATATAAAGCCAAAAGAAGGAGACGTGACAGATACATTTGTAGGGAAAAATGGATTCTATTTATCATGTCCTGGAATGATCACTTTCAGGCTTATGTACATCCACGTCTTTTCCAGCGTTGTACACGGACCATATGGTCAGTTGGACAGTTGGATGTATTCTTGTCTGGTAATGATTTGTCATTTATACCAGTGTTTCTCAAACTGTGGGTCGGGACCCACTTGGTGGGTCACAACCTGATTTCTGGTGGGTCTCAGGTGATGGAAAGATCAGATAAGTAATTGCCACAAGCCCTGTGGCTATTCAAAAATCAGAGAGCTATTAATTGCCCTTCAAACAGCTGAGCTCCTGCAGTTTGCAAGATAGCTGCTAATTACCCTGCAAACAGCTGAGTTCTTTACTTGTAAATAAATTTATTTATTTCTAGATCACCTTTTTTTTAAAGTCTCATAAAGCTAGGTGGGTCCCGATAGAGTGTCATTTTAAAAAAGTGTGTCCCGGTGCTAAAATGTTTGAGAACCACTGATTTATACAATTGAAAAATATATATTAAGCACAAAAAGAGCATTGTGTGGTTGGCTTAAATCACAGAGAAGGGGATGGAATGGGAAGGATCTGCCACACAAATGGTCAGCTGGATTGGTGATGGGGTGGGGAGTAAAAATGGCGGAATAGAAGCAGGTACGTACCAGGAATTAGACATATGGCGTCTGCCCTGCCCCCAGGAAGTAAAATAGACTTCGTCCAGTCAGCAGGAGATTTCAAACCATTTCTCAGACACAAAGGCCACGGGTATGAGATGCCGGTCAGAAGAGGAGGGTCTGCAGCGAGCAGAAAAAGGGACTTGCACCTACCACTATGTGATACACAACAGGCAAGCCCACGTAGGCCTACAGCCCCCCCAATCAGCTTTTACGATATTGTATTTTTAGAGGGAAAAAGAAAAAAAAAAGCATCACATAATGCTTTGCATGGTTTTATTGGTTTCTGGATAGGGAGACTTTGCAAATAGAAAATAGACAAATGCAAAGAATTTTTAAAGCCCCCCCCCCCCAAGGAAATGTTATTGCATTAACCAGACCCTCAGTGGTCAAGCTGAGATGTCTCAACTATGAGCCAATAAAAGAGGAGATTTTATTGCAGTTGGAGTCCCTGGTTTTTGTACATTCCTGGTGCATGTTTTCCAGAATCACTGGAAGCCACGCCGGTGGTTTTGGTTGAAGCTGTGCAGAGAAGATATTCTACTCTGGGATTTCCTCTGCCGAAAGGTGGAAGAGGTTGGGCCAAATCTGAAGGAATGGCACAGAGACCAATAATTCCCAACAAAGCATCATCATGAAACAAAAATAGTAATTTTTCTTTAAAAATCTCTGTTGCAATGAGCCCATTCCAGCCAATTCATACCTGCTAAGGGGCAATACGGAAAGAGGAGCAAAGATGGAGAGACAGTCACGGGACAGCTCCACGGTTCACAGACTGGACAGAACACATTCATCCATACATGTGGACAAACCCAGCCCAGCTCCTCCCCCAGGGCTCCCCCAGTACTGCTTGGCTGGGGCCCACATTCAAAGGTCACATGATGTACAGTCGTTCAATTAAATGGTTTGAAAATCCTGGCCAATTATCTGCCTATCAAGAAGCCTACAAAAATGGCACCTGAGCCAATATCCACCGCAGTCCTCCAGGATTTCCAGAGGCAAATCTGATCGACACATTGCACCTCCTAACACTTGCATGTCTCTGGGTGCTTCAGAATGTGAACTCTCTGAGATTCTCCTGTCCCTTCTCCCTCCTTCAGGCTAGTTCTAAATTTGGACTGAAACAAATTGGCCCACCCCTCGCCGGTTTCTCAGACTCTTGATCCGAATGAGTCAATATTGTTCTGTTGGTGTGTAGGGGAGTCCTGGATGAGAACCATATCATGAGCGAGACTCATCCAAGCCCAGTCTTCCCAAATGTCGGCGGACTGCGTGTTCTCAAGCGAAGAGAAAACAGAAAGTGATTTTGGCATACCCAAAGTAGACAAAACTGAGTCGACGGTGATGCTACTTTTGTCATATTTAGGGGACAGGCAGACCTAGGCCTTGAGGGCATGATTGTGGCTTCCGGCGCATCATAATGGTGGTGGCATCAATTTCTGCATCACAGGGGGCATTTTCCTATGGGAAGCCAGGTACGTAAGAAACCCACATTAGGCAGCAACATTGTCCCCATGAAAAATGGTCCACTATGGGTCACCAGCTCAAAGGGATTCAGGACGTAGGACATGGTGATGTCATATGGTGGGCCTTGGTAATGTCATGGAGTTGCACATGGTTGGGTGACCCCAGAAATCTGGTGCCAGGGTGGGGAGTAAAAGAGGTGGAGAGAAGGGAAAAATATCAGAGAGGAAAACCCTACACGTTTCCCTAACATTTTGAGAGGAATTTTCCCGGGGGGGGGGGGGGAATGGCAACATTTTCTTTTTCGGATGAGTGAGTGCAACCTTTTCAAAGGAGTGCTTTGCAATGGTACGGTTACAGCCAATGACATGGCTGCCGAATCCTACAGGCTACACCACTTGGCCTCCCCCTCTTTCCAGGTCAACAGGAAGAGGTGGAGTTCCATGCCAGAAGCACACCCTATGTTTTGAACAGAAGGGAAGGGGGAGGCAATGGAGGTGGTCTTCCAAAACCCAACATCTGGGGGCCTTGCTGGACAGTCAGAGATGGCTGAAAACCTGAGATCTGGCAAGCCCAGGGTCACTGGTGAAGGTGTAGTGACCACGCTGCCAAGGTAGTGTGTCAATTGGACCACAAAGGAAAGACATCGGATGGGTGATGCAGATCATGTTGGCCTGTAGCGAATACTGGGGGAAGGACACAGGAAAGCAAAAGGACTGTGGAAGACAGAGGAAAGGGTGACTCAGCACCATCGCCAAGGGTGCAAAGTTGGTTGAGTAGGAAGTGACCTCAACTCTTTGGCCGGATCAAGACTTCTTGGTTAGGGGGAGGTTGCAGAGAGGAACTAGTGCTTTCGTAGCAACTGTCCACAGCTCCTTAGGAGGGCCCCCAACTGCACTTCAAGAATCATGGTTTAAACACGCAACACACAGACACACAAACACATGACACTAACGATATCTCAGAGCCACATTCAACTGGCTGCTTAGCGGCAGACCGAGAGGTCACGGTGAACGAAGACGTGGTTCTGAATCAGACTCGCTGTCCACACAGACAGACAACAAATGGACAAAGGAGTGGCTCCGAGTTAAACGCTGCCCTCCCACCTTTCGTGTGGTGATGTCATTGCAAGCTGGGCAGGAGAGACTGTTCAAGCGCCTCTCCCCTCACACTGACCATCTTTTCACTATGATGCGATGCTCCCACCGTTCCAACCAGTGCAACGATGGGGGCCAGGCCACTGGATTATGGGGGGAAAAGATGGCGGCTGCTGGCATGACTATCCGAGAGAGCTCTGACCCTCTGCCACTGTCCCTGTCAAGGTGAAACCTCTAGAAGGGGTTGGGGGAGGTTGGTGGTAGTGGAATCTGCTCTGATAGCCGCCATTTTGTTTTCACCAGAGTTTCAGGACTTGGGCCATTTGATGGCTTGGGGCCCTTGGCCAGGGCTGGCTGACTCCAGGAGGCTGAGGCTGACCCCAAAGCTGGTCTTGCACCTGTCCCCATACACAGCATCTTTCCCTCACATGTTGAGAATTGAAACATATCTACGTGTAGTTAATTGCGGCCCAGCATGTCAACAGAGCTCATGGTCACTTTCAGCCACTGGGAGAGGAAGCGGATGAAGTTCATCCAATGCAGGTGAATACGTCTTAGACCGAACGACCGAGCGTCCACCCCCGTACCTATTTCCATTGAAGGATGTCTTGTAATCCCCTGGCGGAAGTATCGTCTCCTCGGCATAGACGGGTACCGGTGTCCTCACGCACTCATGGGAACACTGTAACGTTTCGTTGTAGGCTGTGAATATGTCCAGGTTGCTGGGCACTCGGGCCGGGGTGAAGTCCGTCAGATTCTGACAACTTTCCTCCTGCTGGTTGATTTTCCGCTGGTGGCTGTTCCTTCTCGTGTTCCCGCTTTGTGCACAACTGCGGAGGGAAAGGAGAAGGCTGGTCAAAAGAGAGATGGCCAAGTGCCGCCGTAAACTGAAAATGCGTTGTGTGCGGAAGTTTGTAGAACTTCTAAGGACCCAAGAAGCAATGAGAACTTCTAAGGACCCAAGAAGCAATGAGAACTTCTAAGGACCCAAGAAATAATGAGACATCACAAAGGCGGGGCTGCCCCAAGGCCTCCTGACACCTGAGGCAGCATGCCAAATGCTCCCCCCCTTACTCGATGACGTACCAGCCTCTGCTCCTCCCACTCTCCAATGCTCTAGCTCAGCACCCTCCACACCCCCTTCCTCTCTGTTCCCCTCTTCCTTTTCCAATGCTGGGAGTGAAAGCAGGAGGAGGAGCAGTGGAGGCAAGTCGGTTGACAGAAATGGGTGCCCCCCCCCCAATCTGATGCCCAAGGCAACAGCTTCAGTTACATCTTACATCTCAAGCCCTTCCAAATCCAAGATGTGGGAGTCTAGCTGGAGAGGCTGAGATGGCCCTCCAGAACCTCAACCCCAGACGCCAAACCTGAGATCTCCACTAACAAAATCATAGAACGCTAGAGTTGGAGGGGCCCGTGGAGGTAATCTAGTCCAACCCTTGCTCAGGGCAGGCACTCTAGCAACCCCGACTCCAGCACTGAGTGAGAATGAAAGTGGATGCCCACATATGCCAACTTGAGCTCCTTGGGAGGAAAGGAGGAGAAAATGCAAATCACTCAAACGACGACTGGGAAAGGAAACAGCACGGATCCCTGAGAGAGGAAACTCTATTATCCACTGCTAATTATACCTGTGATTTCAAATTTAATTATCGTTCTCAAGTATCTGGGAAACATTGGCCTCAATCAAATGATCGGGTTTCGGCGATATTTTATGCATGTATTTATTTATCTAGCATAATCAAATTTGAATTTTAAATAGGGGCCTTCGTAATTAAGGGGAAATTACTGGCGGTAAGTGGTGTACCCGTGTGTGCGAGAACAGGGAGTGCTTTGTATTCTAAAAACCCTCCCCAGATGAGTAACACACTTTCTGACTCGAGTACCTAGCCTCAAATTCGTCGCCTTTTTTTCTAACTCTCTTACTAAGAACGCGATTCCATCTCCCACGTTATTCCTTGGTTCCTCTAGGAAAGCGGTTCTCAAAGTGTGCCCCCGTCAGGGGCTCCACAAGCACACCACAAGTGGCCAGAGTCTGCCCCCTTCCCGGTATACTCGGTATACCCTGGTGCCTCCCCTGTTCATGGCTCTCCTTCCTCATTCCCCTCCTGTTCCGGCTCTTTGCCGGTACTCGGCGTTGAGCTCAGCCCTGCACCATTCCGCACATAGCATGCGTCACATACTGGCTCTAAGGCAACCCTTGGGAAAGACAGTGGCCTAGACATCAATGTGTGCCCCTAGGCAAATGTCTCAGTTTGCCTCCTGTTGAGCCTGATGCTGCTTCTTGGTTCAGGTCCTTTGAAGAAAGTCTCAATAGCAGCGGCTGAGCACTCCTGCGGATGACATTATTGCTCCTACTGTCGATGTCCCGGAGCTCCTCTCTCCTCTTCTAACGCCCCCTTGCCTACACCCCCTTGGGGGCCCATATCCTCGGCTAACCTACATGCTGCTTTGGCTATTAGGGCTTTGGGACAAGTGCTCCACCTTGGGGATCCAGTGGGTATCATTGTCCTTCTCCGGGGAACGTTTGAGAATGCGTGAAGGCCAACTGATTTGGAAAACTGCTTGCGTTACTTCCCCGGTTAGGATTTGAGCAGAGAAAAGCCGGAGGGGGAAAAAACAACAACCCAGAAGGATTTGTGGGAAGCTCACTGGCTCCAAATGGGCTTTCCTCTTTAATCCTTTTTGTCAAGGGTGGGCGAAGGCGATCTTCTTGGACGCCTCTCCAATTGACTCGCAGTTCCGGCATCTGATCCGGATTCATCACCGGAGGTGAAACTCAAAAGCACCTGGACAAACGTATGCTGGGAGATTTCTGGGATCTGAAGCTATTAGGGAACGTATTTTGAGCTGCCGAGGGGCCAGAGTGCTGCCTGGGAGAATCGCGAAGCCTCGCCACCTCCCGCCTCCTCACCCCTCCAGCGTCTCCCCCACCCCCCAAGGTGCCGTTGTATCATTACAGCTCACACCGCTGACCTCAAAGTAGGTCAATTCGACTCAGAAAATAGGTAAGGGCAGGAGCGCCTGCAGCCAAGACGTAACCTATTTTACTATATGCAGAGCTGAGGTGAGAGAAGAAAAGCGAGCAAATGAGGCTGGATGTGAACACGGAGGCTTGGAGGTGCGGCGCATGTAAAACAGGCTCCTTTGCGCACGGCATTCGGGAGCTGCCGCCCCCTTCTTGGTACAGGAATTCCCACAGCAGGGCCGTGACAGCCAAATTGGTATGCATTGAGAGACCAATTTATTAAACACACACACCACACCCTGGAGGATTCATGGCTCTGTTTCCATCTCCTTCCTATCAGCTGGGAGCGACATAATCATGCTCTGCCTCCAGGTCCGGCCCATCCATGAGGCCGACTGAGGCAGTTGCCTCATGCAGCAGGTTGGCAAGGGGTGCCACCTACGTTCACTCAGTTGCCTCCTCTGTTCCTCCTCCTCCTCCCTGTTGCCTCCTCTGTTCCTCCTCCCACGTCCTGGAAGGAAAAGACAGAGGGGGAACAGGGAAGAAGAGAAAGTGTGGGGGAGAAAAGAGCCAGAGTCATCCTAGGCCACACTTCCTTCTCCTCCACACTTCCTCTTCTGGTCCGTCATCCTTTCCCAATCCAGAGAGTGGGAGGAGCAGAGGCCGTCACACCACCACGTAAGGGGGACGGCACTTGGGTTGCTGCCTTAGGTGCCAGGAGGTCCTGGGTGATGCCCGGGACTGGAATATGCAATCACTGCCAATGCAGGGACAGAGGAGGATTACTAGGGCTGATCACAAGCTGCTCCTTGACCCGCTACTGCCCCCTCCAGTCATGTTTGTTCTGCCATCGACCGCGAGAACCCACACTCGAGCCAGACCCAAGGGGTGGGAGGTCCTTACCAATTTTTTAAGACCAGCGTCGTGATCAAGGCGGCTATGACCATGATGAGAGAGACGGTGATGGTGATGATCTGATGGACAGCCAGACCTGCGGAGGAAATAAACATCCATAAGTAACGGAGGGATGGAGATGCGGATTGGAAATGGAAAGAAGGCTGGCGTGTGCAGTGAGTGGAGCGACCAATCCCCGTCGCAAGCATCGGGACCCAAGGTGGAGTGGAGCATCTCAACGTCCAGCTGGGCCCCCAATCGCCCCCCTGTTACAGCCCAGTGCTGGGGATGACCTTCGAAGATCTCGGCCCGGATAACCGACAGCTGAACGCAGCTCAGTCCCTTAAGCACTTTGCTGCACCAGCTTGCAATAGGGCCAGCCCAAGAGCTCCAGATGCCAACTGCTGCCCCCCTCACCCAAGGATGCCCCAGTCTCTGCTCCTCCCATCTCCAGTGCTCTAGCTCAGCACTCTCCTCCCCATCACATTTCTTCTTCTTGTAACCTACTATGTCTCACCACAATCTCTAAGGTAATATGGAGTGCGCTTTGGAGTACTCCGTCCATGTGCCAAGTTGCAGAATACGCCAGAAGCAGAATACGACCATTTCCGTTATTAAAAATCGCTGTGCTTGTAGCCAAGAACAGGGGAAGGGGTACAGTAGGATAATTCATTTTGGCTGTTGCTTTGTCATTGAGACAGGCTAATCCAGCTGCAAGCCTATATAATACACACTTTCCTGGGAGTAAGCCCCATGGAACGCAACAGGATTTACTTCTGAGTAGACGTGCCTCGGATTGCGCTGTTAAATAATTCAACAGCCAATTAAATAAAGAGTGACTGCCACTGTATATGGAGGTTCAGTTTAGCCAGCATGGTGAATACCCTTTCATTGAGCTGTCCTCCACGTCTGTGTCTAGACCTTTTTTAAAAGCGATCCAATCCAGTGTCCATCACTTCCTCTGGTGCTGGTGGTGGGTTCGCAGAAGTGAATGTTGTGAAAAAGTTGCAAAAGAGCACTGGGGTCAGTTAGACCCCATTAAAGCAAAAAGGGGAGGGAGGGAGACATTGCACAGCCAAAAGATTTAGATGACGTCAACATTGTGAAAACTTCCATTTACCAACATAATAGCTCCCTGACACAACGGTTAAAATATCCAGTGAGAGGCATGTTATCACCTGCCAACAGTGCCCTTCTGCTGTCTACATAGGACAAACAAGTCTAAAAATAAATGGACACAAATTTCACACACACACACACACACACACACACAGTGACATTCAGAAGCTGGCAGGAGAACATTGCAGCATCCCAAGACACTCTGCTGTCGACCTGAAAGTCACCACACTTCAACAGGGGACACTTCAAAATGAGATGTGAGGGTGACATTCGTGGAATGGGTATTTATCAAGAGATTTGATCCCATTCATTCGGGCTTGAATTGGAACGCTGGTTACATATCACAACGGCAGGGTGAATGAGCTTAGCAGAGTTGGGAGGAATCTGTTCTCCCCCGAGTGTTGTTGTTGCAAATGGTCACTGTGGTGACCTTGTGTACATTTTGGCTGTACATAAAATTGTCCCAGACTTGTCTCTCTTGCATTTCATGGTCTCTTGGCTTCCTCTCCCCCCCCCCATTATGTATGCACACCCACAAATGATTATGTTTTGTGCATCTGATGGAATTGTTATCCAGTCTTATAGTCTGTGAAATCTGATAACAAATACTAAATGCTATTCTTGCCTTCGCTTTTGCTTTGAACGGCGTCCCAGACCACCAGCAAGATTCCTCCTCTCCGACACCCTTCAAATATCCTCTCAAAGCCCATCTTTTTCACAAGCCATTGGCACTATGCTCTACTCCCTTTTACCTTGACGTAACTACACTTTGGCCAGTGGGTGGCGCAGCGGGTTAAACCGCTGAACCATAAGCTGTCGATCGAAAGGTCGGCAGTTCGATTCCCGCGATGGGGTGAGCTCTCGTTGCTTGGCCAGCTCCTGCCAACCTAGCAGTTCCAAAGCATGTCAATGCAAGTAGATAAATAGGTATGGCTTGCGGGAAGGTAAACAGCGCTCCGTGTTCCAGCTGCATGCTACGCGCTGCGGCAAGGAGAGTCATGCCGGCCACATGACCACAGAGGCGTCTTCGGACAACGCTGGCTCTTCGGCTTTGAAATGGAGATGAGCACCACACCCTAGAGTCGGACACGACTGGACTTAATTGTCAGGGGATACCTTTACCTTTTAACTACACTTTAAGTAAGTGCAAGGTAGGTCATCACATATTTTTGTATGTGTGTCTTTAAAGGATTTATATGCCACTTTCCCTAAAACTAAAAACGGTGTACAACACAACAATAAAGCAATTAAACACATAAAAATACAATTAGATTTAAAAAAAATTACAGGAGCAGGTAAAAAAATGATATACCATCAGCAATACCACTATAAAAAGAGCACAGAGTAAAAATCTACAAACGCTGATTAAAAAGGGGTCTCTAGGAGCCTCCTCCCACCTCAAAAGCCAAGTGAAAGATATATGTTTTAAACCCGTCTGGAAACTATATGAAGTTGGGGGCATTTGAGTCCCTCTGCCTCTATCCCTGTTCCCTTCCTCTGCTGTCTCTCAGTCTACATCAGTGTTTTTCAAACTGTGGGTCGGGACCCACTTGGTGGGTCCCGACCTGATTTCTGGTGGGTCCCAGGGTGATAGAAAGATCAGATAAGTAATTGCCACAAGGCCTGAGGCTATTCAAAAATCAGATAGCTACTAATTGCCCTTCAAAGAGCTGACCTCCTGCAGTTTGCAATATAGCTGCTAATTAATTAATTAATTAATTAGACCTAATAAATAATAATAATAATAATAATAATAATAATAATAATATACAGTATTTATATACCGCCTTTCTTGGTCATTGGATTTCTCCTCCGACTTTAATCCAAGATGGTGTACATGGGCAGGCTGTCCTAACCCCCCTTGGGTTTTTTTACAATATACCGTATTGGTCTGAGTATAAGACTCACTTTTTTCTCCTAATTTAAGTTTTTAAACTAGGGGTGCGTCTTATAATCAGGCTGTTGCAATTTAATGCCAGTGATTTAATTAATTTTTTTTAATAGCACCAAACTTTAAGGGTGCGTCTTATAATCAGGTGCGTCTTATACTCAAGGACAATACGGTATATAAATGTCCAATCTTTCATGAACGGCTACTTTCCAGGTGGTATCCTTTTTACAGTCTGACAATTCTGCTGGCTGGCGCCTCCCACACTCGACCGATGAAGCTGGAAGCTCTTATCTCTCCTCCTGGAGGCTTTGCCGGCGGCGTGTCTCGAACTTATCAAGTTCACCGGTCTTTGGGCTTTGAAGGCAGCAGCTCTCCCAACTAAGCCAGACTCTTCTGCCTGCAATTACCCTGCAAACAGCTGAGCTCCTGCAGTTTTCAAGGAGCTGAGCTAATGCAGTTTGCAAGCTTGTGTAAATATAGGGAGATAAATGTTTGAGCATCTCGTAAAGCTAGGTGGGTCCCGATAGAGTGTCATTTTAAAAAGTGGGTCCCAGTGCTAAAACGTTTGAGAACCACTGGTCTACATTGTAAGCTCCTTGGAGTAGGAGCCATCTTTTCGCTCCATGTCAATCACCAGGCATGTCAATGGTACCATATAAACAATAAAATAGTAATACATAACGAATACACAACCACTTCTGCCCTCCAACTGTCGCAAGCCAGTCACGTGTGCCTGCCACGCTACTCAGCAATTATGTTTGGAAACAGCATTTCCACAGGCCTCGAATTTTGTTTTCCCCTTTGCCCAGGGCTGACGGTCACATGAAAGGACCCTGGGTCCAGGAGAACGTAGCTTTTGACACAGCCACGGTGCCAAGATTCTAGCAGGGGCTCCCTGAACTCTTCTCTCCTCCCAATTTTTTCCCTGTCCCAGAAAAGCCGCAGAAGATGTGTCTTCATGTGTTCAGGTTGGCCGTTTCAGCTTGGAGAGATTCCCTGCAGTTATGAGAATCCTATTTTGCTGGGAAGGGAAGCTCAGTGCTTGAGATGGGTGTTGTGAGGTTGAAACTTGTATTGTCATGTTAAGCAGGTGGTCTTAAAAGCTTTGGAATTGTTCGTCACAAGATGTGGTGATGGCAGGGCTGGCCCACCTCTTGATACCTGAGGTGGCATGACAAATGCTGCCCTCCCTTACCCGACCATGTGCCAGCCTCTGCTCCTCTCACTCTCCAATGCTCTAGCTCAGCTCTCTCCTCCCCTCCACATTTCCTTTCCTCTTCCAATCCAGGGAGCGTAAGGAGGAGCAGCAGCAGCAGAAGGGGAGGCAAGTAGGAGTACAGAGATGGGTGCCCCGCACCAATCTGCTGCCTGAGGCGACAGTCTCAACTGGCCTCATTGATGGGCCAGCCCTGGGTGATGACCACTATCTTGGATAACTTTAAAAAGGGGATTGGACCAATTCAAGGAAGACAAGTCTACATCTACCAATGGCTACTGGTCATGATGGCTATGTGTCACCTCTGAATTTGGGGTAGTGTAAACCTAAAGACCCTGTTGCAGGGGATCAATGGTGAGAGAAACCTATGCCTCTTCTCTGGCTTGTGGGCTTCCCCAAAGTATCTGGCTGGTCATTGCAGGTCAAGTCTTCTTCCTTTCAGAAGGGTCCATAGCTGCATGCACATATACTGGTCTCAGATGTACTAGAGATGTCCTGGGTTGACGTCTCCAGTATCCAAACTGGGGCAGACAATGGAAACCAGACATGGTGTTGGGTTTGGCAGTGCCAAGCCCTGATTCCGGAGGCACTGGCTTCCTCGACTTCCGCTGGCAGGTGTCGCCAAGAGAAGCCGCCAACGGCACCAGGCAACAGCGGGACGCGCCGCACGGCTGCAGAGACGGAGCCGTTGATGGCTGATGGCTGTTGTGACATGTCTTAACTTCCGAGGATGGATGGGGAACGCCTTTCCTGCTCCACTCAGGCGGAGAAGTGTCATAACAGAGAGCAGCTATTATGTCGCCCGCGTCTGCCTTTGTCTTGCAGCAGTCGGCCAGCGTGGGGAACAGTCATTCATGTTGATTAACTCCTATTCAGGCCGTCAGTGATACTATTTGTTCAAGGCAGCACAGGCAATCGGAGCAATCTCGGTCCCGGCGACGACCAGGGCCGTGCCCAGTCTTCTCTAGTTCTGGACTTCGGGTGGAAACTACCCATTTTGGTGGGACAGATCGATTTCTTTTCAGTACCATCCATTCCTTGCTTGGTGGTTATGCATGCTATTTTCCCCTTGCTCTGTTTCCGAAGGAGTCACATGGGTGAACCCAGGGCCGGCCCAAGACCTCCTGATGCCTGAGATGACATGCCAAAAGCTTGCCACCCTTCCCCGATGATGTGCCAGCTGCTCTCCAATGCTCCAGCTCAGCACTCTCCTCCGCTCTGCATTTCCTCTTCCTTATCCTTCTCTTCCTTTTCTAATCCAGGGAGCAAAAGGAGGAGGAGCAGCGGAGGCAAGTAGGAGGGCAGAGGTGGGCACCCCCCACAAATCTGCTGCCTGAGGCACCTGCTTCAGTCGGCCTCATGAATGGGCTGGCTCTGGGAAATCCTTAGGGTCAACAATCATCCAGAACAGGTCTGGAGTCCTCCGCATCCTTCTCCAGCCAATGACTGAAAGCAATTCTGGAGATTTTTGAAAGCCTCTCCAGGAATTCCCAACGTGATGCTGCATTGCTATTTATTTATTTATTTATTTATTTATTTATTTATTTATTTTTCACATTTTTATACCGCCCTTCCTCCAAGGAGCTCAGAGTGGTGTACATATTTCCTCCCCTCCTTTTGTCCTCACAACAACCCTGTGAGGTAGGTGGGGCTGAGAGATAGTGACTGGCCCAAGGTCACCCAGGAAGCTTCGTGGCTGAGCGGGGATTTGAACCTGGATCTTCCAGGTCTAAGTCCGACTCCCAAACCACTACACCATCCTGGCTCTTATGGGGCTCCTACCATCTACTCCACCTCTGCAGCTGGTGTGGCACTTTGCGGGTGTTGGGGGCTTATCCATCTTGGGAAGGGGGGTTGACTCCAACTTGTCCCGCCCCTATCTTGCCCCCGTCCCACCCTGCTCTCCTTTCTACTGGCTGGGTTGCGCGGGCAGTCGATCTGGACCGTTAACGGTAGCATAAAGCTTCCTGGCTGTCATGTTGGAGTCCATGTAGCACCTACTGGCGGAGGGTTTTCTGCGCCAGTGGGGCTGTCTTTGCACCAGTGTGCATGGCGGTATGCTGGCGTTTCCCCTGCATAGGATTGGGCCTTAAGAGATTGAGGCTTCAATCCTACACACACTGAATAAGGATTGCATAGGATTGCGCTGTGAGTTGCAAACCAAGACTTGCCTGGTTTGAATGTGCCATACAAATGCTAACTCTAATTCAGAATATTTATACAATATGTCACTTTCCTACGGCAGCTGCTGAAGGATATTGACAGATCCCAGGTGTGGATCATGACTGGAGGTATCATATATTATAGAGGGCTCCTCTATGTTGCTTTAAGGCTGATCTCCATCAGCTCTGGTCGCGTTGCGCTTGCGTCTGGAGGCGCGCGAGCGTAGGGGACAGGACGCCCTTCCCGAAACGCTGCCCTGGTCTCCACCAGTTTCTTCATGCAAATAGTCCCTTCTGATTGTCCCGCCTTCTAATAAATCTCAACAGTGATTGGCTGAAACAAGTGCATTCCGATTGGCTGAAAACCCCATCTCATTCCATTTGTCAAATAATTACCTCCACGTCCTGCCCTCTCAAAATCATGAGCCTGGTCCACGGCCGATCGCAACTGAACTCGGGAGAGCGCAGCTCTCCCGCGTTCCAATGCGATCAGATAACAAAGAAGCCACACAGCTCCACACTCTCCGCACGTGCCCGGGACACACCGGAATTCGTGCAGTGGAAGTCAGCCTTTAATTACCTGTTGAACCTAGGAAGCTGCCTCTTAGTGAGTTAGAATGTTCGTTCACCGCGATCAGTGTTGTCAGAAGGCAACAGCCTGCCAAAGTTTCAGACAAAGGTCTTAAGGACATAAGCTGAACCCTGCTGGATCAGGCCAAGGGTCCATCTAGTCCAGCTTCCTCTATCTCACAGTGGCCCACCAGTGGTCTTCTCCAGTCCTACCTGGAGATGCTGCCAGAGACCGAATGGCCACTCGCGGCAGAATGGCCACTCGCGGTAGAATGGCCACTCGTGGCAATGTTGTAACCAATTGTCGCACAACACCGACAAACAAAAATATACATCTGAGACCAGCAAAGACGCCTTTCAGGAAGTGCCATCCTTTCTTCTGCCAAGACACAGCCCTAAGCATCCCTCAAAGGCTGGAAGACACAGATGCTGACAATCTCCTCCAATCAACCCAAGGTCACCTTTGTCAGCGTGACTCACCGAGGCGGCTGATGCGCGGTAATGATAGCCTGCGATGGACTCTTATTTTCCTGCTCTCCTTCAAGTGGTGTCGTTCGCTATAATAGACCGGAGGGATAACTCTGAGACTCAGGGAGGTGGCCCGGTACAGAGCTAACCCCCACTAGGAAGAAATGTCAGGGCACGTAGGAACAAACCAAGTCAAAAAAAAAAAAGAAAAAGAAAAAAAAGAACAGTCACCGGCTCTTGGAGAATTCACTGGGACGATTAAGTTGCCAACCGCTGAGGACAAATAATAATAATAATAATAATAATAATAATAATAATAATAATAATAATAAAAACAGCCTTTGTCCCGTTTCCCCCCACTTCTTTCCGGGATGGTTGCCAGATGTTTTGTGCACACAAATGCCAGCATATGGGGTTGTTGCCAGAAGTATTTTGAGCAAAACTCCGCAGTAACATCCAGAAGATTTTAGGACTTCTCTTCAGCAACATCTGCCCCGCCCAGGCACCAACCAAAACCTGACGACTCCAATGCCAATTGGTCAAGGTGTCTTACCATCTATCCTCCCAGGACGCTTACTATCAAAAGTTTTAAGGATGGTCATCTTTGCTTTCAAAGAGAATGAGACAAATTCACGGTGTAGCCAGGGATGGCCCATCCGTGAGATGAGGTGATGGAGGCTGCATCGATGGTGGGGTGTGAGAAGGCAGCAGATTCGGGGTGCCTTTCACCCCAAGTCTGCTACCCCCACTGCCTCCCTCCAGCCTGCCGTGATGCAACTCACAATGGTCTGCAGAAGGCAATGCGGAGAAGAGAGCTTTTCCTGGTGCTGGAGCTGCTTACCCACATGTAGTGGCCTCGTTTCCAGACAGAGCATGTAGGATGTGCATGGAAGAAGGGCCAGGAAAGAAGGGCCCAGAAGGACTGATCAACCGTGCGGGGACAGAGCAGGAACAAATATGTGCACCAATCTGCGGCCAGAGGTGACTGCTTCAGTTGGGCTCAAGGATGGGCCAGGCCTGGCTCCCAGTGCTTCCCACCATCACCCAGTAAGTCAGTTGGGGCCCAACAGGAAGACTTAGCAAGAGGCAGTAGGGAGCAGATGTCAGTCATTCCTCACACCACTACCAATAATGATAATATTGATGGTGCTGCTGAGCTGGGAAAACTAATTGGGAAGTGGGCAGCGGATGGGTGAGGGTCCTCCTTGGCTGCTGCTACTGTCACTTGATGCCCCACTGCTGCCTGTCAAGCCTCATGGCAGGTGGGTAGCTGCATTTTCCAAAGCACCGGGGAAGTGCACCATTGTGGGGTCCTCAGGGACCCCAAAAGCCAAAGCCACCACTGCCTGTATTTCAATGTGTCATTCTCCCCTGATGGAAGCAGAATGAACAGTGCCAAAGCAAATCGAACCCCAATATTTCATTTGCAGAACCTATTTGCAGAACTTCAGGCTGAAGCTTTGGCGCACTGTGTGTGTGTGTGTGTGTGTGTGTGTGTGTGTGTGTGTGTGTGTGTGTGTGTGTGTGTGCGGGGTGGAGCTGCACACCAGCTCCCCCCTGCACCCTTCCCCCCCCCCCAAGAGGCTCTCTTTATACCTTCCTTGTAAGCTTTGGCTCTTTGGAGAAGCTCTTCTTGAAATAATGACATGCGGGGGAGTGCCTCCATTTCTGTCTGAAAAGCCAAGCTTGGAAGAAACGACCAGGCTAATGAAGCTGCCTGCAGCGTGCGTGCTTTCGAAGGAAAACGGTGGTTTCTGGTTTCCACGAATTTGGCAAAAGCGCTTTTACCACTGAGTCGAAAGATCTGGCAGAGATGTCTGCTGGCATTGGCGCAGCTCACCCCGTGACCGGCTGAACCAGAGCGGAGGCAGGACTCCGGCTGCACACCATGCCAGCCCTCCAGCTTTGAATCAAGGGCTCCCCAAGATGGGATGCGTGGGGGCCATCAAGGGGGAGCAGTGTGCAGGGACCTCTCTTACAGTGTTGTCTTCGGCAAAGCCCTGCCTTCAAAGCTCCACTAACCCCCCCCCTTCCCGGAACGGTGGCGGAGTCAAAATGGCATCTCGCAAAGAACATTTTCTAGTCCGCCAGACAGAACAGAGAAACAGCACTCTCTGGGACGTGGTGAAGAGTCCTTCACTCAAACGGTGTACATTGAGAATCAGTCCTCCAGTCGAGCAATCAGCATTTTCCCACCACCAGCAGGGAAGCGGAAGTCTCTACCCTTCAAAGGCAGCCCCGACGCTCCACACGAGAAGTTTAGGGGGCTCTGAGACATGGAAGACAGGCTGTTTGGCCAAATTAGAGCAGATGGATGCCCTAAACGCATATAAATACGGAGGTGTTGGGGCCGTTTGGAGAGTGAAAGGGTAGTGCCAGCAGAGGGAGACTGGATCTTCGCCATACTTGCTGTTTATCTCCCCATAACCTGCATCACTCAATGTTTTTCTCCTAGTGAACTCATAGTGGGGGGCTTCCTTATCAAAGCTCAGTTGCTGAGGAGCAGAGGGGGGGGGCGCTCCTCTCCACTACAAAATTGGACTCCCCACTGCGGCTGGACACATGAATAGAATAGAAAAGGTTTTTAAACTAGCCCAGCTGTAGCTATCGTCTGTGATTTGGCTTTTCGACGTGTATAGCATAGTCGTTTGGGTTAGGGGGGAAAAAAAAACATGCGCCATCGGGGCATGCTCCGAACACATGCTGCTAAGTGATAAAGCTCAGCCCTTCGCTCTCCATCCCTGCACCACGCGAGAGGTGCAACTAAGGCATGGCGCAGGTGAGTCAAGGAACGGGATGTGCCATGAAGCCAGTCTCCGTCCCTCCTCCCTCGCTCCCCTTTTTGCCTGGGACTCCCTCTCAAAGCATCTGTGGGACACCTCCTCTTGCAATTCCTTAAAATCTCCCCTCAAATACCACCTTTGGTCCAATCCAGGCTCTGCCCAAGACTTCCTAACACCTGTCAGCATGCCAAATGCTGCCTCCCCTTACCCAATGATGTGTCAGCCTCTGCTTCTTCCACTCTCCAAGACTCCAGCTCAGCCCTCTCCTCCCCTCCACATTTCCTCCTCCTCCCTGCCCCCCCCTCGTCCTTTTCCAATCCAGGGAGTGGAAAGAGAAGGAGTGGAGGTAAGGAAGTGGACAGAGATGGCCGCCCCACACCAATCTGCTTCCTGATGCGACAGCTTCAGCTAGCCTCATAGATGTGCCGGTCCTGGAACAATGCCTAGTTGTCAGCGCCGTAACTACGGTGGAGCGGATGGAGCAGTTGCTCCAGGCGCTCCACCGCAGGGGGGCGGGCAGAACGCGGTCGGGAGAACTCACCGGCTTCCGAAGCAGCGTCGCGTTTTGGCCCTCCCTCCCGCCCTGCGGCCCGTTTGGCTCCAAAATAGGAGCAAAATGGGGGGGGTGCGTCTACGTGACGCGAGGGTGCGTCACGATGCTGGCCCCGCCCTTGCTCCGGGCGCTCTCCCGGCGCGTTGCGCCTCTGCTAGTTGTTACTGAGCCCGAGCATGTGTACATGAAATAACATTATTCCTTTCTTTAAGAGGTTTATACCCTGCCTTTCCACCCTTTGGGGAGCTCCAGGTGGCTGCCATATCCTCCCCACATTTACCTTGCTGTCACTCCCCTTACTCCATCATCTGCCTCATGGCTGTTTCTAGACTGTGAGCCCCTCAGGGCAGTTAGAGCAGGTGGCAGAGGCCATGTCATGGGTGGGGAGGGGGAGGGCAGGGGGAGCTTCGGGGTGGATTAGGGGGAAAGGAGGGGGAGTGTGGTGTGGATCTTCTGTCCTCTCTTCTATTGCAAAGTGATTATTAACTGGTGTTGCAGTTAATACTTCTGGAACAGAGCAGAAATGTACTGTGCATTCTGCACATCTATTTGCAGACAAAGACATCTGTATTCTGAGGACTTATTCTATTTGCCAGACAGTGTCTCAGAAGTGTCTTTTGACACACCAATTGGCTTCCTCGGGTACTATAAATGAGGGATCAGCAACTTTCCCCAGTTTCATGCCTCCACTGGGTTATGCATTCATTCTGACCTGAATTCCTTAATTAGGATGAGGCCACCATTTTCTTCAGTCCAATTGCAGCTTTTATTTCCTTCTCTCTGATGCACCTCTCTCTCTCTCTCTCTCTCTCTCTCTCTCTCTCTCTCTCTCTCTCTGCCCTGCAACCAGAGAGAGCCATTATTATTGGAAATAGTTGAATGCCATTTTCCAACAACAAAGTTCACAAATGAATTTATAGCAAGATGAATGCAAGAATGATTCTTTGTCCCTAAAGGGCTCACAAAGACAAGAAACCAAAAAAGAGAAGAGCCCCTGGAAAAGATACTATGCAGGGAGAAAGAGGGACAATCGCTCCCCCTTTGCTCAATATTTATTTATTTATTTTTTATTTATAGAATTTGTACCTCGCCTTTCTCCCACAAGGGCAACCAAGGCGGCTTACAATAAAAACATTAAAATACATATGTACATTTAAAAACAGGAAATTAAAACAGTTAAAACAATAAAAACAAACAACCCCAGTGGGTCATCCACATTTACATGTTAAAAGCCATCTGTTAAAAAGCCAGCCCGCCATGTCAGACATCAAAAGCTGATCTAAATAAAAACGTCTTAAGGCCCCGCCGAAAGGGCTCTAAGGAGGGAGCCAATCTCAATTCCAGGGGAAGGGAATTCCACAGTTGGGGCGCCACTGCCAAGAAGGCCCTGTTCCACGCCGCCATCCCCCTCACCTCCGTCAGTGGCGGCACGGTTAACAGGCCCCCCCCGATGACCTCAGAGTACGGGTCGGATTATAAGGAAGGAGGCGGTCCCTCAAATACCCTGGACCCGAGCCGTTAAGGGCTTTAAAAGTCAAAACTAGCACTTTGAATTGTGCCCGGAAACGAACCGGCTGCCAGTGTAGCCGCCGAAGCAACGGTCCGACTGAGTCGAACCGACAGGCCCCGGCAACCACCCGGGCCGCCGCATTCTGCACTAGTTGCAGTTTCCGAACAGTCTTCAAAGGCAGCCCCACGTAGAGCGCATTGCAGTAATCTAGTCTAGATGTCACTAGGGCATGGGTCACTGTGGCCAGGTCTGCACGATCCAAGTACAGTCGCAGCTGGCGCACCAGCCGAAGCTGGGCAAAAGCCCCCCTGGCCACAGCCGCCACCTGGGAATCCAGGAGCAGCTGCGCATCCAGGAGAACCCCCAAGCTGCGGACCTGCTCCTTCAGAGGGAGTACAACCCCATTCAGAGCAGGACGATGATCCAGTACCTGAGTCGTAGACTTCTGGACCAGAAGAACCTCTGTCTTATCAGGATTTAATTTCAGCTTGTTTGCCCCCATCCAGCTCCCAACTGCCTCCAGACAACGATTCAGGACATCGACCGCCCCCTTGGAGTCAGGTGGAAAGGAGAGAAAGAGCTGGGTGTCATCCGCATACTGATGACACCCTACCCCAAATCCCCGGATGACCTCTCCCAGCGGCTTCATATAGATATTAAACAGCATGGGGGATAAAACTGACCCTTGTGGCACCCCACACCTCAAGGGCAAGGGTGCCGAACAAGCATCCCCCAGCACCACCTTCTGGGATCTGTCAGCCAGGAAGGAGCGGAACCACCTCAGAACGGTGCCTCCAAGCCCCAACCCAGCCAACCGACCCAGAAGGACACCATGGTCAATGGTGTCAAAAGCCGCCGAGAGGTCCAGCAGGACCAATAGGGACGCACTCCCCCTGTCCAGTCCCCGGCGCAGGTCATCCACCAAGGCGACCAAGGCCGTCTCTATCCCGAACCCCGGCCTGAAGCCAGACTGGAATGGATCCAGATAATCAGCTTCCTCCAAGACCCTCTGGAGCTGAGACGCCACTACCCGCTCGATCACCTTGCCCAGAAACGGGATATTTGAGACTGGCCGGAAGTTGTTCAAAATAGTGGGATCCAGGGAGGGTTTCTTCAGGAGGGGGCGCACCACCGCCTGCTTCAAAGATGGCGGCACCACCCCCTCCCTCAGAGATGGGAGATATAATAGCACTGTAACTTTAAAAGTTCCTCTTGGCCCACTGAGCTAGGATAGGCTGGCCCATCCATGAGGCCAACTGAAACAGTTGCCTCAGGCAGCAGATTGGTGTGGGAGCCCGCCTCTGCTCACCCAGTTGCCTCCACTGATCTCCTCCCATTCCCTGAATTAGAAAAGGAAGAGGGGGGCAGAGCAGACGTGTGGCAGAGAGGAGAGCTGAAGTGTTGGAGGAGCAGAAGTGGGCACATCACCAGGGCATGGAAGCAGCATGTGGCACATTGTCTCACGCGTCTGGAGGAGGGACATCTGTACATCAGTCATGTGGGGAGGGGAGAGACTGGAAAGAACGGAAGGCTTTGGGGAACAGAGCATGCGGACCATCTCTCCAAGATTTGGAAACAGAAAAACATAACAATGGAGGGTTTCTGATACATCCCTTCTGCTCTGGCAAGAGAAGCAGGCAAGTCCGAACTCCAGAATCCAGGGAGAAACTGGGGCGGGAGCATCAAAAGAAACAGCAACAAGGGGAAGGGGGCTCCCAAATAGCTCCATGCTTTGTCTGCCCGAGTGTGTGTGAGGGAGGGTGAGCCTGCCGCACTCTGGATCGACCAGTTTTGCAATCCCATAAGAGCCTGTCTTGTTACCCGGCCAAGATCAGAGACTTCTGCTGCTTGAGGCTGTTGCTGAGTTAAAAAGCTTCCTCGAATGAAGAGCAGTTAGCAGGCACATCTCCCACTGCTTCACAGAATGGCCTCGTCCCGTAGAGATTGACGCCCAGGGTCTTTGCAGCTTTGGGGGGGGGGGATTTTGCTCTCCTGCTCCTGAATCGGCATCCGTTTTCCTTTCAGCTTGCCAAGAAACCAAGTCATTTTCCCCATCTTCCCTCAGAGGATGGAGACTGTAATGAGATGCCGAGATAACTGCTCTCCTCCACTGCTGGCCTGCATTCAAACCCCAGTTGGCTCGCAATGGATGGACCCGAACTCATCTTGGGCAGCGGTCCGCTGTTTGCTGATGAAACTCTTCCTCTCCCTCGGCAACTGAACCCTTGGGAGTAAATTAAACCAGGCGATTGGAAGCAGCTTTCAACCTGAGTTGGATCAGAAGGCTTGAATGGAAGCAAAACATGTCTTGGACACTAAACCGGTTTTCCCCAGAGATGCTCTCTGTCGCTTTGAGAGCTGGTGGCCACGGCAGCGCATGTACACTGATCTCCGATGTGCCAGCATTCACGTCGCCCAGCCTTCGAGTTCGAACTGAGCTTTTGTGGTTGGAGCAACCAGGAAGAGAAGGTTGCTGAGGAAACTCGTGCTTTGTATATAGAAGGTGCCACGTTCAATCTATGGCAACATCTTCAGCTAGGGCTACAGAAGACCCTTGTCCGCAGCCCTGGAGAACCACAGGCAGATTCAACAGAAGGCAGTTCCCTCTTTGACAAGGAGAGGGCATAGATTCAGGAGGTGTCTCTTTCTTCACCCAATGTATCGTTAATCTTTGGAACTCCTTGCTGTTGTGATGGCACCTGGCCTAGATGCCTCTCAAAGGGGATTGGACAGATCCAGGGAGGGAACGTCCATTGTGATGACTGTATGCAACCTCCAAGGTTTTAGAGGTTGCCTATCTCCAAATGCCAGGTGCAAGGGAGTGGCAACAGGATACAGGACTCTTGTGGACTTGTGTGCTCCCAGAGGCATCTGGTGGGCCACTGTGAGATACAGGAAGATATTGAAGTTGGGAGGTCATCTAGTCCAACCCCCTGCTCAGCAACCGCTACAGCATCCCTGACAGGTAGTCATCCAGCCTCTCCTTGCAAACCTTCAATGAGGGAGAGCTTGTGACTGTACTGAAGTCTGATGATTTTGTCGGATGTCTAGCTCAGCTGTCAAGCTCTTGGTAGACTGGATCCCAGCAGTGGTTTCCTCCACACTCCCCACTTCTGGGAAATGTACCTTTGTAAATCCAGCCAGGACCAGACGTCAATCCATTAGGGGCCGCTCTAAGCCGACACTATAAACTGTTACTGTCTCCACCGTGGAACAGGTTTAGTCAAACTCTAATGATTTCACGTCACTCTCAATGATGCCTCTGGTGCCACAACAAAAGGGTTTGCATCCTACTGCCAACCCCTTGAGCTGCTGTACTGGGGAGAACAAGGAGAACACCTTTCTATGTGTGCGGTACTTGGAGAGCGAGAAAGCCTTTTGGGAAACTTTCTTTAAGACAACAGCCCTTCAGCGTCACCACAAATGGTTAGGCTTCTTGATAAAGCCAGCAGAAGCGGGATGATGGTGACCATCGCAAGGACATCTTTTTGCAAATGGAGCATGTTCAAGTGTGAGAAATGCTGAACTCCACACCTCCACACTGGCCCAAGCTCTCCTGACACCTGAGACAACGTGCCAAATGCTGCCCTTACCCGATGATGTGCCAGCCTCTGCTCCTCCCATTCTTCAATGCTCTAGCTCAGCACTCTCCCCTCTTCCACAATTCCTCTTCCTCTCTGTTCCCCTTTCCTTTTCCAATCCAGGAAGGGGAAGGAGAAGGGGGTGCAGTGCAGGCAAGTTGGTGGACAGAGATGGGTGCCCCCCCTCCACCCATCTGCTGCCTGAGGCAACAGCTTCAGTTGACCTCATGCATGGGCCGGCCCTGGCCATGGTGACCCCAGCACCACTATCTGGGATCTACCCTCCAGGAAAGTATGGACCCACTGCAATACAGGTGCCTTTCACTGCATGGGAAGGTTGGTGCTAAGAGGTCCGTATGGAGTCAGTCTGTCCAAAGTATACACTGCTCTCCCTTTCTCTTCTATTATTTTTCTGTTTTTTTAAAGAAACCCCCCCCCCACACACACACACACGAAAATGACATGCTACCTTAAACCCACCTGCAGTCCCCATCATAGATTTGGAAGGGTCCTTTGAGGTCATCTAGTTGAACCCCTGCACAGCGCAGGTGACTACAGGTGGCCAGTTGAAAATGGTCCCTCCCATCCATCACTGGAGCTAAACCCTCTCCCTCCCAGCTTACCCTCCTGACCCACAAGTCCTGGTCATTCTATCAGTGCTGGGAACATTGATCTGGGGCAATGTACTGCCCCAAGCTTGCCCCAAGATCTGGGGCAATATACTCCCCCAAACATGCTGGCAACACTCAATGGGCAGTGATGGCAGGTGGTGTCTCCTCCCAGCCTCCCCATGGACAAATGGGGGGGGGATCCATGGCAGCTGATTAATACTGGGGGGGGTCCAAAAATATTAGCATTTTCTGCAGAGGTGCAATGCTTCATTGATGTAGTCTTGCAGACCACAAGAAAGTAGTGCCTGCACAACAACCCTGTAAGGTATGCCAGTAGTTATTCCCCCCAGTGGCTTGCTGAAGGCTACCCATTGGCTGAAGTGACAAACTCCTTCCTTTGCAGGGATAGAGAACTTCTACATCCATATAACTACAAGACGGCAATGGAGCAAACACTGGAGCTCTTTGGCTTCTATTTTATTTCTGCCCGAGTTATGAACTCAGTTCTGCTTCATTTTTTTTCCTCTCCAGCCAGATTCCTGCATCAAACTGACAAGGGCTATAAACGTAATGGAGACTTTAGAGCAACTTTTACAAGGCACTTGTGTCTCCTCTTAAAAAGTACCATCAACCTCGCCAGTGTGCAACTCAGCTAAAGGAATTTTTTTTTTGGGCAAATCCATTAAGGATGCCCTCCCCCCTCGCCCTCCCTCTCCATGAAATGGGCCATTAGAAAGTCCTCTGACAATTACAGACTCTCAGAAATATCATTTGCGCTAAAGCTCATGATGTAACGGCCAGGTGAGAAATAGACCTTTCAGGTCCTGGAGATTCGGTTTGGCCAAATGGCCATTTTAAGTGAAGGAACGGCTCTTACAGCCTGTCTTGAACTGCCCTGATGGACCACATAGGGCTGATCGGAAGCACAGGGCTGATCAACTCCAAGAGCAGACAAGATGGTAACAACTTGTCGGGGGTTCATGCAGGTAGAAGCGAGAACCCACACAGTCGGGAAGGGCTCCGGAGATCCCGAGAGCCCAGCTTGGAGAATTCCATGATGAATTTGTGGGCTTCTCCCAGGCAAGGAAGGACAGGCTGAGATTTTGCCTGAGCAATAGTGCTCTTTCCCTGGTTTGACCTCCATCCATTCTCCTGCTTCAGTGCCTCAGTCCTGACACCCATGGACTGGAAGAGTTCAGACAAGAGATGTGGAGATGCAAGGTTGAATACAGGCCAAATGTTGCCCCCCTTACCCGATGACGTGCCACCTTCTGCTCCTCCCACTCTCCAATGTTCAAGCTCAGCACCATTCTCTCCTCCACATTTCCTCTTCCTCTTTGTCCCCTTCTTTTTCCCATCCAGGAAGTGGAACGAGAAGGAGGAGCAGTGGAGGCAAGTAAGCAGACCAAGACGAGCATCCCCCACCAATCTGCTGCCTGAGGCAACTGCCTCAGTTGGCCTCATGAATGGGCCGGCCCTGGTCAAACAGTCCTTCATATTAACAATTCCCTATGCCACCACACCATTGGATATCAGGGCAAGCAGGGGAAACTGACAACCTCTGAGCACCAAATCCTGCTGCCACCTTTTCACTCGCCAGCTGTGAATGGGATGGTGAATAGGTGCTTCATTTTGCTGCTGCCCTACAGGACGTAAATACTATTACCCCCATATTGCAGATGGGTAAGACTGAGGCTGAGCAGGTAGCTTTACCACTGAAGGAGCTCGTGGCAAAAGCAAAATCCAAAGTTCCAATTTGCAGTTTAGGCTCTTAGTCCCTGGGCCACACCAGATCTCAGCCTCTTAGCACCTGAACCCCATTCAGGTGGCACAGTGGGTTAAACCGCTGAACCATGAGCTGTCGATCGAAAGGTCGGCAGTTCGAATCCGCGATGGGGTGAGCTCTCGTTGCTTGGCCAGCTCCTGCCAACCTAGCAGTTCCAAAGCATGTTAACGCGAGTAGATAAATAGGTACCGCTTGCGGGAAGGTAAACAGCTGCATACTATGCGCTGCGGCAAGGAGAGTCGTGCCGGCCACATGACCACGGAGGCGTCTTCGGACAACGCTGGCTCTTCGGCTTTGAAATGGGGATGAGCACCACACCACAGAGTCGGACACGACTGGACTTAAATGTCAGGGGTCACCTTTACCTTTTTACCCCTATTAATGGTCTGCTCCTGTAGCCTCACCCCCCAGGCAGTCAGCATTTGACAAACCGTGAACGCTGGGAGAGATCCTCCCTGTGACTGAAATCTTGGAACATTCTGGGGCTGCAATCACAGGAAATACCTCATCTCACAGCCCGCAGACAAACCCTGAACATTTGGATGGGGGAGCTTCGACAGGGGGCAGGGTTAAACCAACACAATCCTAGGGGTGTCCTCCACATGTTCTCCTCCACTGGTTTCTAACTTCTGAAAAGGGCTAAAATCTCTGCTCCTTCCATCCCCTCCTTCATCCCTATGCTGGTCCATTTCTCAGGCATGCCAAGCTTCCCAAATTTGATCTGTTCGGAAAGATATTCTCCTGATTTTGGCCTGGAACCTGACATGTTTCATCTTCTCAGAGGTGCTCCGAAACATGTCATTTTCATTTAAGGCCAGGGCACCGTTTGGCTGATCGAAGCGAAACAGTCTAAATGCAGAAATAGTCTTAATAATAATAATTCTGCGATGCGGCTCATTTGCAACCCAACTACCAGAAGCTTGACCAAAGCTGAGCTGATCACCCCACACAGAGCCACTTAAAAGATCTCACCCCCTTTGCAAGGGGAGAGAAGCGTCCAAAAGCCTGAGTTCAGATCTAGTTTTTTTTCCCAAGAGAACGTCAATTCACTCCTCAAAGTTAGCAAGTAAGATTTCCGTGTATCTAGAATGAGCCTTTGTCCCTTTGTGCCCCAAGGAGACCTTCCGTGTCCTGAAAGCTCCACTCTATCTCCTTAAAAGGCATCATTTTGCCAAATCAGAATCTGTTATCTTGATTCTAGACAAGCTGAGCCCCGATCACGGAGTTGGAAATGGCAGGGGATTCCTCCGTATGTTGCCCTCTCGCCCCGAGACGTCTGCGAGCGAAAATGCAATCTATTATCAGGCATCGTTGCATAAGCAATCAGATCCGTACCGCCGGGGCCTTCAGAGGAGATTAAGCTGCGTTAACTCAGCAAAATGGTTCCGGGTTTCGCTCGGAGTCCTCCTCAGCAAAGCAACTGATGATCTGAGGGATGGTGGAAGAGAAGGTGCACGGATTTCTCGTCCATACCAAACTGCTTCTGCAAAGAAGTGCAAGCCGGGCAAAACCTGGCCTGGGACACACAAGCCTTGTTCGGGCATCATTCCTGTATGTGTGGGGGAGACATTAAATGCATGCTGGCGAGCTCAGCCCCTCTGCCATTGCACTCATGAAGCCCCCTCTCCCCCTTGTGATAAACATTTGTCTGCAGTGACAAATGCTGAACACAGAGATCCACTGGAGTTACTACACCCACCCCGGGGGGAGGCCGTCGGTGTGACAGCCCCTGTGACGTTACAAGCCCCGCCCCAGGGTGTGATGTCACAAGCCCCACCCCTTTCGGCAGCAATTCGGCGTTATCGCGCCAAAAATGCACACACACCCCGGGCGGTTTTTCAACCTATTTTAGGTCAAAAACGCCCAGGAGGGCAGGAGGGTGAATCCCGCAACTGCGCAAGACCGAGAAAATGCCGGGGGTGTGTGCATTTTTGGCGCAATGTCGCAGAATTGCCACCGAATCCAGCGGCAAGTGCACACACTCCCGGCGCATGTCGCCTCAGTCGCCCGGGAGCCCCCCGCCCCCCCTAACTATGCCTCTGGGGAGATCATCTCTGTTGGATATGAGCAGTATTTGGGTGCTAGGACCTTGGAGGGCAGTGGGTGTGTTCCGGTCACCTGCAAGGACCTTCACCTGGCCCCTCCTGTCTGACCTGGAAGGGGCGTGACCCTGACCTTTCCCAACATCCTCTCTCTGACCACATGGGTTCTCTCTCTTCGCATCTGACTCTACATGGGGAAGGACGTGCTTTTCTGGGCTCCTTGCCTGGAAGCCATTTTCCCACATGGGTGTGCCAGCTATAGGGGCACACTGTCCGCTTATGTATAGAGTACCTCTAGTCATAACTAGATGAATGCAAACTATGAATACTGAACTGTAAGTAAAACTACTTTTCTTTTTACTATACAAGCCTCAGACTCCGTGTCTCATTTCAATGCTATTGATAGCTAGCTAGCCTGGGTGCTAGCTATAACTCTACTGGTTAAATAAATATAAGGTCTTCTTCCGTTTGCAAACTCTGCATATTTGAACCCCCTAAGGTTTATGATATAAACCCCCCCCCCACAATCTCCCCATGCTTGTGACCCTAGAACACTTCCGGGTGGCATTTATGGGGAGTCTCTCTTCCTGTGTTCAGCACAATCCTCTCCGTAACCCTGGAAAGCTGCTGCCAATCAGTGTTGCCAGGACGGAGCATGATGGTCTGACTCTGGAAGGCAGTTTCCTATATAATAGACGCTTGTTGGAAGTAGTTTTCTGGGCAAGAAAAAGAAATGCAGTTGAAAATCAAACTGAACATGAATTTCAAGAAAACATTGTCGCTGCATACACAGCAACTCTGTTACTAAATGACCCTGTGTGGCTGGATCCAAGAGGGCTCTTCTCATGCTGTCAAATTTCAACCAAGTGAATATTTTTTTTTGGGGGGGGGGGGTTCAGGGGTGCAGAATGTGTTTGTTTCAAAGTTCACCGTGGAACTTTGTGTTTCGGAAAAGGGTCCGTCCTCTGTTTGCCAGGGCAGGTGGGTAGCGTCGCATCCCGTCCTTCTGATTAACTAATAACCGCCTGGATGACTGGAGATGGTCCCTGACATGAGCCGTTCCTGGCTGGGTTGGTTTTGATCTCAATGTTTAGCAAGAATGTGAGCCAGAGGAAATAGTGATAATTAGACAAATAATTGTCAAGAGCAGAGGAAGGGGAGTGGGAGTGCTTAATTGCACGCTCGTTACCGGATCGCAGATTGCTACCGGAAATGGCGAAGGGCTTCACCAGCAACACCACAAGAATGCCGCGGATAAGCATCAATCTGGGCTCACAGGAAGTGCTGTCACCGCCTCCAAATGTCATCACCCTGATAATCGCAGAGGCAGGACGGAGACTGTCTCCATTTACCTGTCAAGCCTGATAGAGAGGATGCAATTCTTGGGTGACAGCAGGATGTGTGTGGGCTAAAAGAGCCATTGAAGAGTTAATGGCTTGCCATTTGACAGCAAACCATTAGGCTTAAGACGCGTAATGGGAGCCTGGCAGCCATCTCTGACGGTTACCCGCAAGACAATGCAGAAGTTGCAAGGTGAGGATCTCCCAGGGGTGAGAGGGGAGATGCATGCTTGGAGCCTACCTCTTGTGCCATTTACAATAAGGGAGATTTAGCCACGGTCACCCATGCCTTGGTGCCAACAAAGGTCACTAGGTTGAGTTTTAGAAAGCAATTTTGGAGGCTCTAAATCCCACCGCCCACAAAGGAGGAATGAACTCCAAAAGTCGGTCCTGCTTCTTCACTAGTCTTCCACACACACCCAAACACATCATTTCCTTACCCCAGAGGCAGTGATGGTCTCCTGTCTCCCCTCCTCTTGTCACAAAGAGGAAGAAAAACAAGTGTTAGTATTGATGAGAGTTGTAGTATTTGTGAGGACCACTTCCATTGCAGAAGAATGGAAGCTACATCCACTCCAAAAATTCTCTCTCTCTCTCTCTCTCTCTCTCTCTCTCTCTCTCACTCACTCACTCACTCACTCACTCACTCACACTCACACACACACACACACAACCCTGTGTGAGGTCACCCCATGGCCAAATCTGAAAGGGCATGTAGTGTTTGTGACAACGTGTAATCCCTGATTGGCTAGGATCATCTATGTATGTGGTTAATCCAGGAAAGAGAATTTCCAGGAACAGCAGACAGGACAGAAAATGGTGCCAAAGTTGCACCAGAGAGAGCGAGAGAGAGAGAGAGAGAGAGAGAGAGAGAGAGAGAGAGCAAGAGCGAGAGAGAGAGAGAGAGAGATTGCAAAGAATTTTATTGAAAAGTGGTATATAAATACTATAATAATGAAAATGATAATAATAATCCAACCATTCCTCTTAGGCCAGGGATGGGGAACCGGCGGCCCACGGGCCAGATCCGGCCCCCGGAGAGATCCAGTCCGGCCCGCGCGAGCCTGGACCCGATTCTACCGGGTCCGGCCCCCGCGCGCTCGGAGCGGAGCCTCCGGAGCCTCGGGAGGCCCCGCGCGCACTCACATCGCCGGACTTACTCTCAACCCGGCTGTTATAGATATGCGCAGAAACAGCCGGGTTGAGAAGAGGGTCACGCGAGATCGCGCGACCTCTTCTCAACCCGGCTGTTTCTGCGCATGTCTATTACAGCCGGGTTGAGAGTAAGTCCGGCGATGTGAGCGCGCGCGGGGACGCTGCGGCGGCGGCTGAAGAGAAGGTAAGGAGGAGAGCTGGGAGGGTGGGAGGAGGAGAGCTGGGGGTGGGAGGAGGAGAGCTTGGGGGTGCGCGCGCGCTTGGGGGGCGCCTGTTTGCGGTGGAGGGGACACGGCCCGCGACCCATTTCCCCCATGGGGAAATGGCCCTCCACCGTAAATAGGTTCCCCACCCCTGTCTTAGGCTAATGATTTCAGAGTCCTTTGAGAGACTCTTAGCAACTCTTTAATGATGCAGGATTCATTCACTTGCCTCCATTGCTCCTCCTCCTCCTTCCACTGCCTGGATTGGAAGAGGAAGAGGAAATGTGGAGGAGAGTGGAGTGCTGAGCTAGAATATTGGAGGAGCAGAGGCTAAAGGGGGGGGGCGAGCATTTGGCACTCCACCTCTGGCATCAGGAGGTCTTGGGCCAGCTGTGGCTTTCTCCCAGGGCCCCCAGAAACCTGACACTAGCACCATATGACCATGCAACCATATGAAAACAACAAAGCCCACAAACGTGGTGACAAAACAGCCACAAAAACCAGAGCAACCAATCAGAGAACCCACAACCCAAAGTTTCTTTGAATACATTTGTTCCTGCATGAAATTGCTCATCTCAACGTAAACATCAAAACAGAAGAATATCCATTCCAGGCCCCTCGTCTGCCCTACGGGCTTTTTTGCTTCCACAAACTCTGCTGCCTTCATGACTATTCCGGGGGGGGGGGGGCATACCGCCATCGTTGGCGTAGTTAATTTCTGACAAATTGATTTGGGGCTCATTTTTGCTGAGTGGAGACTGTAAACGCCGGTGTGGTGATTGCAAGGTGACGGAAACAGACGTTCCCGATTAATTAAAAACACGGAGAAAGCATTGATTCTCCCCCCTCCCAAGGGCTCTCTTCAAAAAGTGTTGGGTTAGGGAAAAAATGGGCTTTGCATTATTATTATTTTTCCTCCATGGAAGAAAAGAGCAACGAGGTACAACTCCCAAAGCTTTTGTTATACTGCCCAGAACAACTCAGGGAAAAATCTGCCACTTCGCAGATCATAATCGGCAAGCGGGAACAGCATGGTTGACTCAGCATCCCGCAGATGCTGAAGAAAAGCCTTCCTGAATCAGAGGAAATATTTGCCTGGTCCAACATCCTGTTTCCTCAAGGTTTCCCAGATACCTTCAGGAAGCACCAGCAAGGCATGGAGGGGGATGTTCTGCGACCGTAGCTCCTCAGCAACGGATAACACTGGTCAACACACTTTTTCTGGCATAAGGTATTCCAATGGTTTTAAGGTCATTTTGGGGCGCTGATTCCAAATCTGGCATCAGTTTTTGTCTATCACATCAGGTTTTTGAGATATCAAATATTGCATTTGATAAAATCAATGAAAGACAGCAAATTTACACTGGTCTACAATTTTTTTTTCTGGCCTGGACTTTCGCAGCTGTTTTAGACTAATTTCAGGGTGCTGATTCCAAATCTGATCTCAGATTTGCTCTATCACATCTCGTTTTTATGCTATCGGCATACCCCATTTTCCAAAGTACAAAAATAAGCCCAAAACCAAAATCAGAGAGACAGAAGGGCTTCGAAAATAATTACAATTTAAAATCCATGTTAATTAACACTTAATTAGCTGCTGATGGGGCAGATAAGGGGCAGGGCTTGGTGTACCCGCAGGAAGAGGTCCGCATACCCCTAAGGGTACCCGTACCACAGGTTGAGAACCCCTGTTGTAGCCATTGTTAGATCACGCCCTGCAGAAGGAAAATATTAAATAAATGTGGAAATCTACATAAAATATTATAAACACACTATCCTAAAAATACAGCACCACATTTTAACACTAAAGCAGTCACTGACTCGCAACAACTTGCAATTATAAGTGACGAAGAGTTAATTTTGGGTAAAATAAATGAAAATGGGGTATGCCGATAGCTTAAAAACGAGATGTGATAGAGCAAATCTGAGATCAGATTTGGAATCAGCACCCAGAAATTAGTCTAAAACAGCTGCAAAAGTCCAGGCCAGAAAAAAAAAAATATTTTTTTGTAGACCAGTGTAATCAGAGATATACAGTATTGCCTCTGGGCATAGGAGTCCCAACATAGAGATCACGGTTCATAGATGTCAATTCCCTCTCCACAAATTGGCTTCGATTACTTGAAAAGGGGATGAGGCCATTGCAGCATCTTGTGGCTATGAGTTCCACAGATCCCTACTGTTCTGGGTGAAGGACTTGCTTCTGCCTGACTTACATCTACCACCTTAGCAATTCCGTTGAAGGGATGGTCAGAACCTTCTTTGAGAAATGCTGCATCCCTTACAGACATCTGTTGGGCTTTCCTTGAAAAGGTGCTTGGGGTGTCACATTTTAGGGGGGGGGGATGTCAAGGCCAACCCAAGGAGATCCTAAATTCTGGTAATATGAGAGAGGAAGACATCTCTCTCTCTCTCTCTCTCTCTCTCTCTCTCTCTCTCTCTCTCTCTCTCTCTCTCTCTCTTGTTTCTTCACCTCCTTCATAAACTTACAAATCTCCATCATGGCCTTCCTCTGAGTTCTCCCTCTCCCTCTCGCACAACACCAGAACCAGGGGACATGCACTAAAATTGAGTGGAGGGAGAGTTAGAACAGACAAAAGAAAATATTTCTTTACCCAGCGTGTAATTCATCTGTGGAACTCCTTGCCACAGGATGTGGTGATGGCACCTGGCCTAGATGCCTTTAAAAGGGGTTTGGACAGATTCATGGAGGAAAAGACCATCACAGGTTACAAGCCATAAGCAACCTCCTGGTTTTAGAAGTGGGTTTTCTCTGTGCCAGGTGCAAGGGAGTGTCAACGGGAAACAGGTTATCTTGTTGTCTTGTGCTCCCTGAGGCATCTGGTGGGGCCACTGTGTGACACAGGAAGCTGGACTAGATGGGCTTTTGGCCTGATCCAGCAGGGCTCTTCTTATGTTCTTATGTTCTTATGAGTTGGTGCCAGACTGCCAAGAGCCATGGGGTAAAGTCCTACACTGCCCCCCCCCCCCGAGTGCCCTTACCCCCCATCCCACAAGCTTAACACTGCGGATAGGCAGAGAAGCTGATGACTCAGAAAACCTTCCCCAAAGAGGAATGAGAGGATCTTCTGCAGTGGCAGCTCACCCCTCCCCACCAGCCAACGATAGCGTCCCTTGCAGACTGCACAACGATACTGGCGGGAGCTCCCATTTGAAGGTAGGGGCGCCATCACAACAGCAATGTGAGTATCTCAGCCAATCCACAGCGCTGTTACCGGTGGGGGGGGGTGGCCCGGCTGGGTGGGTCCTCTGATGGGCATGATCCGTTGACCTGGCTGATCCTTGAATCCCATCCCTGTGTCCCCCCCTTAGTTGTATTTTCCCCCAAGCTAAAAAGCCCCAAAGGTAACCCTTTTTCACAGCCATTCTGTGTTCATTGGGCCAAGCTCCTTCCCCTGCAGAGTTTTCACCGAATCATTGAATGTTAGAGCTGGAAGGGGCCTTGGAGAGAGAGAGAGAGAGAGAGAGAGAGAGAGAGAGAGAGAGAGAGAGAGAGAGAGAGAGAGAGAGAGAGAGAGAGAGATGGGATTGAGGACACTGATCTGTTCTACGCGAAACTGACGAAAACAAACATTATTTAGGCTCTTCTAGCAGCAGGTACTGTATTGTATTTCTGACCTGCCTTCCTGGGCGATTAATGATGCATCGTTAGAGAAATACCTGCCTCCGATTCCCTCCGGCCCGCCCTGCCCCTCCTCTCTCTTGGATGCCCAGAGTACATTAGCCCAGCTCAGCAGCCGAGAGGAAAAGTTCATCTCTGCCAGAGCGGAGTCCAGGGCTCCAGCAGGCTCAAGAAAACTGTAATTGACTTTAACAGAAGATGTCAAAATTATCAGAGCAGGTGCTTCGGGGACATCTGAGCCTCGCCATGTTTGAACAAATTCATTCAATGTTAGACAGGGCCTCCCTGGGTCTCTCTCCCTTTCCTCTTCATCCATCCATCTTCTCTCCTTACATGCTCTAGCCCAGCCGGTTTGAAGCTCTCTTCAGGAGAATCCTGGGGTTCCTTGGAAGTTTCCTCGATGCAAAGATTAGACATGGCAGACCAGCTTCTCTACAAATCAGGGGAGAGGGTTCTTTCCTTTAAGTTTTGCTCGTGGGCTTCTTGGAGGGAGGCATCTGTTTGCAGGGTTGGCTCAGCCATCAGGCCAGCGGAGACCCCTGAACCTGTCTTCCTTTTCCAATCCTGCTGCTCCCTCTCCTTGGAATTGCAAAGGAAGAGGGGAATGGAGCAGAAGAGGAAGTGCAGAGGAGAAGAGACTGGTAGGCTAGAGTGTCTCCACTCTAACCCACCAGTCTACTACACCAGTTTCTTCACACTTCCTATTTTCCCTGCTCCACCACCCTCCTCTATACCCAGAGAGTGGAAGGAGCAGAAGCTGGCAGTGGCACATCACCAGGTAAGGGTGGGGGACACAACTGGCACCCTGTCTAGCTGCTGGCAGTACTCAGGCCAGCCCAGTCGTCCTTGACAATGGAAGATCCATATAGATATCATGGCTAACAGCGACCTATCCGCCATGAATTTGTCTATTGCTTTTCTAGACGAATCTATTTTTGCAGTGGGGTCCACGTCAGCTAGGCAACATGTGAAGCAGGGCCGGCCCAAGACCTCCTAATGCCTGAAGCAGCATACCAAACGCTGCCCCCACTTACCCGACATTGCGCCAGCCTCTGCTCCTCCCACTCTCCAGTGTTCCAGCTCAGCACTCTCCTCTCCTCCGCACTTCCTCTTCCTCTCTGTCCCCCTCTTCCTTTTCCTATCCAGGGAGTGGAAGGAGAAGAAGGAGCAGTGGAGACAAGTAGGCGGACAGCGATGGGCTCCCCCCACCAATCTGCCACCTTATGCAACAGCTTCAGTTGGCCTCATGGCCATCCGGCCCTGATGTGAAGTAGCTCATCTTTTTATCCATTCCTAAACCTATTGCCAAGGGTGACCATGAGTTCTAGTGTAAGGAGAGAGGGTGACAAATCCCCCCCCCATTCTCTCCATTGTATAAACCTCTGTCACTGGGGTTCATTCCCCCCTAAGCCATATAGCTCCCTACTGCTTAGTAACCTTGTGGCATTTCTGGGGTGATTGTGAACAAATGGGGGGTCCCACCATTAGCTCCCCAGAGAAAAGGAAGGATAGACATGTGATAGAGGAATAAATTCTGATGGCATAAGGTTAATCCACTTCTGAAACAGCCACAGCTCAAGACATAGATTCCCCCCTTTCTGATTCCCCCCCACACACACAGAGAGAGAGAGAGAGAGAGAGAGAGAGAGAGTCTGCCAATAGCTTCCGCAACTCCTTGGTGACGCACTAATACAAAGTTTCCATGTTGAAGGAACTGAGGACATTATTTGCTGACAGTCTGTCCCAGTGGGCAAAGATACGAAGTTGCCTCCAACGGAGTCATCCCCTTGGTCTACCTTGCTCAGCATTGTCAACCCGGAACGGCAGCGTCTCTCCAGGGGATCAGGGAGATCTCTTGTCCAGCTCCGCCGGAGATGGGACTGAACTTATATGAACCCAATGTAATCAGATGCCCTGCCACTGAGCTACAGAGGGGAGAATTTCCCCCCTAGCATCCAGGAATGTGTTGAGCCATGAATCCCCGTTGCCTGTGCAGGGTGCGATTGGGCAGAGGGGACACTTCCAGTAGCAGCCAAGCACATGCTGCAAGGCTAGCAAGATGCAAGTAGCATTGACTCGTTCGTTAATAAAGACAATGGAAACCACAACAATTGTTTCCTTTCCCCCAGGAAGCTGACCCTGTCACGGTCCCCCCCCTTGGGAGGGGAGGAGCTCATGATACCACACAAGGCCACCCTCTCTAGGGGTCAAGCCCCACTGCAGACCTGGACTGGAAAGAGCCTTCGGTGGAAAGAGCCTCTGAAACGCCGTCCCTACCTGGGAGTAAATCAAGGGGAAAATGAGTCAGTTGGCCAGTCGATAAAAAGCCCACTCTTTTACGGTTAACTCGAGCATGAAAAGAGCTATCTTAAGCCTCCGATGGCGGTTTCAATCAGAGGAGAATGCAGCCTTTTAAAAAACGGCTGAATCAATAGGGCTTTCTAAGCGGTGGGGGAAGAGCTTGTCTTCCATGCCTCTGTTTCTCCTTTTCGGCTGCTTTCACCACTCCACTATTGATGGGCGAGGGCAGGGGAGCAGGCTTTTAACCTGTCACTTCTAATATAAATGACAGTTTCGGGCATCAACACTGGAGAGATGGCTCTCCAAAACCTCATTTTCTCCCCCCCTCCCCATTTGCATTCCGTCCCCGAGGGAAGGTAGACCTGAGATCTGTAAGCCCCCAAACCGGACGTTCCTGTCGGAGTCTTCACGAGAAAACGGGAGGGGGACGGGGCCACCATGGTGGAGCATCTGCTTTGCATGTGGAAGGTCCCAATCCCTGGCGGGTCACGTTGGGTTGGGAAACAACCAGTCCAAGTAGACAATACTGAACTAGATGGGCAACTCTGGAGTTGATGACCACAGATGGGGTGATGGTGATGGAGATTAGACACCTTGACAGAGGACAGGCTTTTGCTGGGTACTCGTCGTGATGGCTCCATGCTGCCTCCAGGTTTAGGAGCAGTCTACCTCTGAGTTATCCGTTGCATGGGAGCAACGGTAGGAAAGGTCTGCCTTCATCTGCTTGTGGGCTTCCCTGCTTTGTGGGCTTGGCGCCATCGGAAACAGGATGCAGGGTTCGACAGACTCTTGGGCTGATCTAGCAAGGCTCCGCTTAGGCTGTTGGTGTAGCCTCACACTAAGTCCGTTTACGGGATGCTGGACTAGATGAGCCTTGGGCCTGATCCAGCAGGGCTCCTGTTCTGCGACGTTCTTACAGCACGACTCTCCCAAAAATCTGGGGACTATCAATCAAATTGTGGTCAACAGATCCAGTTTATACTCTTTGTCAGGGTAGACTTTCCGTGCAACCTAAGGAAGAGGCTCACCTTTCCCAAGATTCCCACCTCCCCATTTCCTTTTCGTTGCTGCCTCCTTCATCGAGCACCTGACTTCGGTGCATCTCAGGACTGATGATATCAATTAGCAGTAACACCTGCGTCCCCCTCCGCCAACTCCAATCAGCCCAGCTGGATGGCCCTCTCAGTTTGGGCTACTCATTTTCTCTGCCCTCACCAGGGGGTGGCAGATAACCCCCCCCCCCATGGCTCTTATTAATACCAATGATCATAGCAGGGCACCAACGGATCACGCCTGGCTTGATGTTTTGCAGCCTGGATAAATGTTCTTCCCACGACTAGGCCACTGGGCAAACCTCATGGCACATCCTTCTTTCGTGGCAGAAACAAATGCTAATTATTTCTCCCATGGCGAACTCGGCTGTAAAATGATTACACACCCCAACAAAAAGTAAGAAGAAGAAGAAGAAGAAGGTTTTCTTTGGAAAGCTGGGGGAAAAAATGTATGTGCATGAATGATCCTGCGGAGGCTGTCGTCAGCATACCAGGAGGACGCATTGCGGCGGGGGAGGCAAAGCACACCTGGCATATTTTTTTTTGGGGGGGGGAGATAAATGAAATGCAAGAACTCACACCTGCACCTGTCCAATCTATCCTTCCCAGTTATTCATTCTACAATGCTGCTTGCCAAGACGTTTGGCTCAGGAAAGGCAAGGCAAGAGAATCTCATGCCTCCTTCTTCCTCCCTCCCACCCAACTGGTCTTGGGCTTGCTCTTCTTCTTCCTCCTCTTCTACCCTCCAAGGTGGGAGAGGAAGCCCTCCCCTTGCCAGTCAACAGCAAAGCTGGGAGCCCCATGCCGTATAGCCCCCCCCCCATCAGAATGCATTCGTAGGAACCCTCACCATCAGCTTTCCCCATGGCTTGACACAACCTGGTCCAGCCCTGGTAGGAGCATTCAAGATGTTCCCCAAACAGTCGGCCCACATCCAAGCTAGCATGGAGCTAGGCAGAAGGTTTTCTGGAAAGCAACCTCAATGCTTCCATTGCTTCCCCTAGTCTGCATGCAGCTTCTAAAGAAAGAAAATATTTCTTTACCCAGCGTGTAATTCATCTGTGGAACTCCTTGCCACAGGATGTGGTGATGCCATCTGGCCTAGATGCTTTTAAAAGGGGTTTGGACAGATTCATGGAGGAAAAGACCATCACAGGTTACAAGCCATAAGCAACCTCCTGGTTTTAGAAGTGGGTTTTCTCTGTGCCAGGTGCAAGGGAGTGACAACGGGAAACAGGTTATCTTGTTGTCTTGTGCTCCCTGAGGCATCTGGTGGGGCCACTGTGTGATACAGGAAGCTGGACCAGATGGGCTTTTGGCCTGATCCAGCAGGGCTCTTCTTATGTTCTTATGTTCTTATTCAAGAAGCTGAATTCCCACTGAAGCCACATTCATCCCCTATGCTAGGAAAGCCCCCCCCTCCTGCCATCCCTCACTCACGCTCCTGTTTGCAGGGACTCCAAAGAGATCGACGAGGGATCAATGGATCCATCTCAACCGCATCTCTCTTTTCCCTTCGGAGATTCCCTGCTCTCTCCAGTTGCCCAGTCTGGCAGGAGTTGTGGGATCCTGACGAGAGCGGGAACGGCGATGGATCCACAATGGGGGCCTTTCCTGCCACCTGTCCCCTTTTCGTTCTCGAAAAAAACCCCTTTCCGTTCCATCTTTGTACATGCCGCACAATCAACCACGCTACAAAAAAAAAAAAACCATCAAAGCCTGCCTCAAAATGCATGCGCTCCTCTTTGGTTATGGGCGCACTAAATTTAACAAGACGAATACTGCAAATTGTAAGCTTCCATCAACTCAATTAGGAGGGAGCGCCATGCTCTTTTGTAAGCATAAGGTCTCTCCAAGGTCTTCTGTGCTGAGAAGGAGCATCTCGTACAACGTCCACGTGGTTATTGGATGGGAGTGGTTCCCATGCCTAAGCTTCACCCGGCGATTGCAAATTGACATCATGTGAAACCTTCAACGTTCCTGACAACAAATGATGGGTTCAGTATGGAAATGGAGCTGAATAGATGGGGGGGGGGGATGATGAGTGGGTGGGTGGGTACCAGACCCTCACTTTCCCCACTCTGCTGAGGTCAGCACTGAAATGACTCGCCATTTTCCAGGAACACTTAGGGCTGTATCCAAAAATACCTCCCTTTTGGACAATTGCAATAATATGCACTCCTTGGATATGATTGCTGGCTCTTTCTCAAGTCTTAACAGCTTGGGACCAGGTTATTTAAGCCCCCAAGTCTCCTCCCATATGACTCCTGCCAGACCATCTCTTTCGACAACTAAGGACCTGTTTCCTTCCTCCTTAGATTTCCTCCTTCTGCGGGGGAGGGGGGGAAGAGGCAGGCAGGCAGGCAGGCAGGCAGGCACCCACGTGACAGGGCCTTCTCAGTTGTAGCCCTAAATTATGACACTCCTTCCCCCTTGAGACATGGTGGCCCCTCTCATTTTCAAGTTGTTGTCACCTGGTTAAAACTAGTTTTTGTTTGCACAGGCAATCGGAAAGGGATACTGGAAACGAGCTTTGATATACAGAGATAATATAACGCTATAAAGGATGTTGCATTGCATTAACAGGCATGCCAAGTATAAAAATCTAAACATTTTTTTTTGGGGGGGGGGATGGAATGCTTCAAACAAGAGATTGAAAGGCAAGGTCTTGAACAAGGTCTTTGTTCTCCCTGCCACATGAAACATCCCTTTTTGCCAGGTTTTCTTTGACTTTGATTTTAATTAGATGTACTCCACTCCCCACCCACCCACCTACCTCCACCCCGACACCAGAGCCACGACGGGACTTGTGTCCTCAACCAGATCTCGGTGGAATTTTGTCAAAGTCAGCAACGGATTGTACCAAAAGGATTCTGTCTCGACAAGGACAAAGGAGACAGGAGAAGCCTCCTTGGGAGCAAGCACACAAAACAGCAACGCACAACACCAGGCTCTATCGCCAACTCCTCAGCAGGCTCGGATTGATCTCGGCTACAGAGCAAAGGATGAAGAGGTGGGGGGATGAAAAGACGAACATCTTTTATTAAAATGTGCTGAGGCTTCTCTAGTGTGGATTGATGGTTTCAAGAGCAATGCTTAATACTAGCATTGGGGTAGTGCGGGGAGATTTCCGGATGTGGCCCAAGAATGCTCGGGTGCAACACCCTGCTTGGTCATGACGCTAATTGGTTGGCCCAAGTGAAATTGAAATTCAGGAGGCTGTGGGGAGATTTCCGGATGTGGCCCAAGAAGGCTCAGGTGCAACACCCTGCTTGGTCATGACGCTAATTGGTTGGCCCAAGTGAAATTGAGATTCAGGAGGCTGCGGGGAGATTTCCGGATGTGGCCCAAGAAGGCTCAGGTGCAACACCCTGCTTGGTCATGACGCTAATTGGTTGGCCCAAGTGAAATTGAAATTCAGGAGGAGACCCAGCAGGGTCGCACTGATGGACAGCTGCCAAGGGTCCAGTGCCCTGAGAAGTGCGATACACATGTTTCAAAATAAATCAATAATAAAGACAACCAGAAGAACAAGAAAGGGAGGAATCTGGGTGTTCTGTTAGCGGCTACATGACAACTATGTGTGCTCCACAGCATCTAAATGTGGATTTTAAAAAATGCAGGAACTTCAGGTGTGTTCCCAGGGTGCCTGTGTGGGCTGCGGGAACCCTAAGAGGTGTCATGTAATGCCTGCTACAACACAAGACCAGGGAGTGGGGAGGGGACCATCAAAGCTCATCCCTATCTCTCTCCGGCAAATTAAGTCAGATCATCGTTTGATGTCACTGAGCGGGAAAAGAATCTGCTGAAGGCCAATCTGTGCCGTGGCAATTAGCAGCGGTCATCCGATGACAGTTGGAGGAAAAATGCGCCATGGCGGTTCCCCCCTCCGTGACTCATACCTGTCAGACATCATTAGTGAGTGGGTTTGCTTTTGTCCAAACCTTAACCCTGGGGTAGAACAGTAATTAGTTACATCCCGAAGCATTTGCAAAGACAACACCTGCGGGGAGGGGCCGGGAGGGGGGGTGCCGAGCACACAGCGGCTTGGCTGGCGTGTGAAATCAGAGCAACAAACGTCCCATACATTTGGAAGGCCTCGCAGCGGAGGGGGGGGGGGAGATAATATTTCCGTGTTGTGGCAGGGGAAAGGAGGAGACCTTTGGAAAAATGAGAAGACCCATGCCCAGGTGAAAACAGGGACACACCCAGGAATGTGCAGTGCTTCCGGGGCCGGCCCAAAACGTCCCAGAGCCTGAGGCAGTGCGCCAAATGCTGCCCTCTTACCTGGTGATGTGCCACCTCTGGTCCTCCGACACTCTAGCCCACAGCTCCCCCCCTCCTTCATATTTCCCACACATCCAGGGAGTGGGAGGATCAGTGGAGGTGAACGGGTGGCTAGAACTGGGGCCCCCATGCCAGTCTGCTGCCTGAAGCGACTGTTTCAGTTGGCCTCATGGATGAGCCGGCCCTGAATGCTATCTGTTCACAGGAAGAGAGAATCCCTGCTGGAGTTGTCCCCCCCCACACACACACACACGCAATTACACATGACCAGAAGCTCTTCTATGGCCTGATGCGGTTGCTTGCCCTGCACCAATTTATGAGCAAAGGAGACATTTGGGTTTTGGCTCAAAGATATACTAAGAAAGAGGCCAGGGGTTGTTCTCCAGCGCAGAGTTTAATCTGAGTCAGAGAAGAATGAAGAGGTCCTAATGCTCAACTTTTCCTTGAGGTAAGCAAGAAGTCGTCACAGGGCTCATATTCAAGCCATACGCTGTGAATTTCACCAGTGTCTCTATCCCATATGATCTTTGAGATTCGAACGTAATTGTTCACCATTTATTTAAGAGTAAAAGAGGGGGGGATCTCTTTGGAGGATGGAGATGCCTGTGTTCCAGCATGAATCTAGGCACACCTCATGATTAGAAGAATGAACGCTGGGACGAGTGACTCATGCAGAGAGTCAATGAGCAGCCTCTCTGAGGGCAGGCATTTCAGCATCATGAGCAATCCAATCACATCTGATGCAGAATCCCGGCAGAATTACCTACTGGAGCAAAGTCTGGTTGGAAAGGGAGAAGGTATAGAGAAGCGACTCATGCTGAGAGGCAATGGGCAGCCTCTTCCGAGGGCTGGTGAGCCTGCTGTGTCTCTGCATTCAGGGTGGATGAATGATCCAATCACAGTCAATTCAGAGTCCTAGCAGACTTACCTGCTCCCCAGTGGAGGCACAGCCCAGATCAATGACTCAGGCAGAGAGACAATTGGCAACCTCCTCCCTCGGTTGCAGCTTTGGGCTCACATACTTCTTTAACCCTTTGTGCTCAGCAGCACTCCAGTATTCTTCCAGGGCATCAAGCCTGTTGCCACATAATTTAATGCCTAGCAAGATGTACCACGAATGTACCCCAGACAAATGTATGCATAATGCATTTCAGCTGAAGTGTAATAAAACTCTCCCAAAAAGTTTCTGAAGAAGTTGTGTGCGTGTTTAAGAACTCGGCATTTTCTCAGGGTCAGAGAAAAATATCTGGCAACTTGTGTCTCTTTCTCTCTTACCTCCAAACCGCCAAGAAAGACCCCGGAATACTTGGACCTTTCTCTTTTATTCCCAACGCTACACTGGTGTTTTCTCAGCACGGATGTGTGGGTGGGTGGACCACGCTCCACTTCAAACGCACGTCGAGATGTGTTGCTAATGGCAACCGAGATCCAGCAAGTCTATATCACCCTGGCTCAGAGAGTGGGAAATGTAATCACTTCCCAGAGGGAGACCAGACGGGAGAACTGGCTTGGAACAGCCAGCAACCAGGATCAGTGGCAACGAGCCCCCAGGAACCATTAACCGGCCCTTTCCTCAACCCACTCACCCCGCCCCCAAGATTGCCAGGTGTCAATCAGGAACTCAAACAGGGGGGAGGGTCTTCCGATCTGCGTGCCGCAGCTATTTCTAGAAGGTTGCAGTGAACAGCTGGCATTCTCGCATCGTCCTCCCAGGTTCTCTCTCTGTCCCACCCACTCAAGCAGTTCATCGCTTCCCTGTTCCCTTTTACTGTTCTGGATACAAATGCTTCTGGGCTAAGACTGGCCCAAGAATCAGCCGAGTCTTTCCAGGTTTCTACCCTTCACAGCTGTATTTGCTTGGATGGGACCTGGAAAAGGGACTTGGACACACTCAGGGCGCAATCGTGTGTAACTCTTGCCACGGTGTAACAGTAGATCCCCCGGTATAAGAGCACTTATGCCAGTGTCACTTGCTGTACGCCGACGGACGCAGTACAGACACCGGCATAACCCACCCTTGTATTGGAATAACCTATTGGGAGGTTATCTGGAGTTTTCCCCTTACACCCAAGGCAGACTTGCTTATACTTAGCTAGATAAACACACAAGGCATAGGCTGAGTGAAGTTGCAAAAGAGAAAGTTTACTCACGGTTTCAGTTCATATATACAGCATCTGATTAAGATCAGAGGTTCAGTTCTAACTTAGGACGAAGCCCCCCTATAGCTGGGGCCTCCTGCATGATGTGTGCTGTAAGATGGCCGTTGGCAGCAGAGCCCAAGCCTGGCACATCTTACCTCGTTGGAGTCAGGAGAAGAAGAAGAAGAGTGAGAAAGGGTAAGAAGAAGGAGGAAGTAGAGTCAGGGGCCATGCCCCTTCCTTGGAACACAGAGAGTTCAAGGCAAAAGGTCTTTCAGGTGACCAGACGAAACACCGCCCCCCCCCCCAGTGTTCCCCCCAGTGTCCAGCAGGTGAATGCTGCCCATCTCCAACACCTTGGACGCCTCACATGTGCAGAACGGACACAGAACAAACGCCGGCGCAACTCCACTGACGCATGAAGCATTCCGGGGGCATCTGAATGCCCCCAGAATGCCTCCTGCGCCGGTGGAGTTGCGCCAGTGTCCGCTCTGCGTCCAAACTACATATGTGAGGCATCCTAGGGGGGTTACGCTGGTGTCCGTCCTGCGTCCGTCGGCATACGGCAAGTAACACTGGCATAAGTGCTCTTACACCGGGGGATCTACTGTTACACCGGTGCAACAGTTACACAGGATTGGGCTGGCACAGAGGGCAGGTCTATCAATGGCTACTAATGATAATAATAATGATAGCACATATTTTACGCAAATATCTCTAAATATCCTCAGTCCTTAGGGAGGACTTGGAGGCTGGAATACGTGAATATCCATTATTCCAAGAGGCGGGTCCATTAGAGAAATGAAGCTGAGTATAGATTATGCTGTAAAATCCACTAATTCCTCTTTCCCATTTTTTAAAGATAAGCATCTTTCTGACCATGCAAGTCCTCCCACTGCACCCCCAATATCCTATGATTTAATTTACTCGGAGTGCCCCAGAAACCTCCCAGTTTGACTTGAGCGACAGCGAACGTAAATTTGCAATGAACGGTTAAGTCCCCTTCCACATCCACCTCTGCTGAGCAAACGATATTGGAGGTGGGCATTACGGGGAATAAACGGAGCTCTTCCGTCCGCTTATGCAGATTGATGGGGCTTACGAGCAAAAACCCCTTTAAACCTCCACTGAGCGCCTCACATAAAAATGAAGGATCAGGGAACGTTCCCGGGTGTGCAGGACGCAAACATTTTCTTGCAACTCCCACTGAATTCCATTTTCAACTACAATCCCTTGTTACCCCACAGGAAAATGCTTCCAATAAGGGCCTCCAGGAGTCCAGAATCTTACATTGGAATCTGACTTATGGAGTCAGACCACTGAACCATCTCGTTCGATATCATCCTCACCATACCATACTATACCATAACCTTTATTGGCATAAACAAACAGACAATACAATACACAACAAAACATTTCGGAACCAAACATCGACATCAAAGTCCCCTGACAGCAGTTCACATTCCCTATCCACCCACATAGTCCAACATACCAACTCACCCCCATAGTATCAGAGTTTAATCTCAGAGCCCCAAAACAGAAGATTCTGTCGGATTTGAATTACTAGATTCATAAATTGGGCAACCAAACAGGTGAACAATCTTTCAGAACCTCCTAACATATACCGGATGTTTTGCTCATCCGACCAACCAGAGTGAGAGGACAAAAAATCATCTAGATATCGCCTATGCAGTTCACGATATCTGTTGCAATAAAGAACCATGTGATGTAAAGATTCTGGTTCATCCCTGCCGCACATACAAACTCTACCATCCGCACCAATGTGTTGTAGGCAGGAATAGTTGTCTTCCCTCCCTGGAGAAGTCAGGGGTTGAATCTGGACTCTCTGCCTGACAAAAAAACAGGGGTTCCACCCACTGAGCTGCAGCCCTTTTAGGGGGGATTGTTGGGAAGGTGGGGTTGTTGGCAACGACAACGTACCACTGTATTTTGGATCAGGGGCTTGGAGCTGAGAAGAGAGCAATGTAAACAGGAGAAGAGTTGTCCTAGATCCATAATCCGGGGGGAAATGTCAGTGAAGAAATAAGTCTTCACAGACAGCAATGGAATGAAAACAGGGAGGGAGACCAGCAGATCTCCCAGCGGAGCAAGTTCCATAGAGAGGGGCTACCACCAAGAAAGCCCTCCTAGGAGTTCCCTCTGATCTTATGTGGAACAAATGTGGGATGCACAAAAGCCCCCCCCCCCCGCCCCCATAGAATATGGGCAGAGTATGGATGGGATGACTGATTCAGGCACAGGCGGAGCACTACCCAAAGCATGACCCACTTCTCCGGGTTATGGTCTACACCTGAATATCCAGGTGTAAAGCTGGGTCCAGGAGCACCCCAGGCACTGAACCTGCTCCCTTAAGGGCAGTGCCACCTCCTCCAGTGCAGGCCAACATGCTGCTGCCTCCAAATCTGCAGATCTTCTGACCAGGAATGCCTCTCTCAAGCAGGAGAGGGAGGCTGACCCCTCTCTTGCCATTGCTCCCCTGCCACTGGTATCCAGAGGCACTTAATCCACAAGTAGCGCATCGTCATCAGGACTAGGCACCAGTGACAGACCTCTGTTCCTCCATGAATTTGCCCAAGCTCTTTTCAAGCCACCCAAGCTAGTGGCCGTCACCACTTCTTGTGGCAGCACGTTTCACGGAGGAAGGAGGCATTCCGGGAAGGCCTCCTTCAGTTGGTTCCTCCTCAGTCTCCCAGCACTCCGTTTCAGGGAATGACCCCCTGGTTCTGGTGCTGTCAAAGAGGGGAGGAGAACGTCTTCCTATCTACGCATTCCACACAATGCTTCTTAATAACTATAAGCCTCAATCATGTTTCCGCCTTAGCCGACTTTGTTTCTAACCTAAAAAAGAACAGATGTCCCAGCCACTGGCGTCACTACAGGGGGGGGGCGGAGCTCTAAGTTCCATCGCGATCCGACCCTCCGTTACACGGGTGAACGAAGCAGCCCGGCCCCTTCGCCTTCGGAGCCTTTCAGAGCAGCGAAAGCAACGCGCAGGGAGTCTCCTGTGCGTTGTTTTCAACGCCTTGAATGGATCCGAAGGCGAGGGGGCGGGGCTGCTTCATTCACCCATGTAACGGAGGGTTGGATCGCGGCGGAACTTAGAGCTCCAACCCCCCTGCAGTGACGCCAGTGGTCCCAGCAGCTCCAGGTTAATAGGTTACAAAATGGCGGACTGACAGTAGACTACAAGACATTGGAAGGCAGAACCACGCCCGCATGGCCAGCCCATCCAAGAAGCCAACTGAAGCAGTCGCCTCAGGCAACAGATTGGCAGAGGGCGCCCACCTCTGCCCCCCCTCTTGCCTCCACAGGGAGTAACAGAGGCTGAGGCATCACCTGATAAGGGAAGGAGCAGCATTTGGTGCACTGCCTCAGGCACCTGGAGGTCTTGGGCCGGCCCTGCATGCCTGGACTGCGCGCACTTGCTACAGGTTTCCTGATGGGGTGGGCTACAGGTTTCCTGATGGGGTGGGCTACAGGTTTCCTGATGGGGTGGGCTACAGGTTTCCTGATGGGGTGGCTCTCCTTAGTAAGAATTACAGTATTAAGAATGGGTGTGAGATAAGGAGACAGAGTGAGGGATTGATGAGGAGAGAGAGAGAGAGAGAGAGAGAGAGAGAGAGAGAGAGAGAGAGAGGATCCTGTGGGGATGCAGAGGAATGCAAAGAGAAGGGATGTTGTGCAAGAGACCCCTTGTTTTCAGGCTGTCTTCCAGGGAACGAGGGCTTTCGATTAAAACAACCAAAAATAAAATAAAATAAATACATTTTTTATTTTACAAATAAATATACAAATAAAATAAAAAAAATACTCCCAGGTAAGCGTGTATAGGATTGCAGCCAACACAGCCTGTCATTTCTACACCAAGTTGTTGCAAGACTGGCTTCCAACTATCAAATGGCTTTTTCTGAAATCACGGAGCAACTAGGAGTGAGCTTCCCTCAAGGAAGAACATGAGCTTTAGAAATATATTGGGAATCCTGGGACATGCAACCCCCCCCCCACGCCTTTTCCCCCCCATTTGATCATCCCTTTGTACTACTTTGCTATCCTTTCCATTGTTTTTCTGCCGTGTGGTCAGCTCCTCCTTCGAAGACCATTGGACAAAAGAACAACCTCCCTCCCTATTCCTCTGACTAGACAGGCGCATGTCACTCAACTGCACACATCAAACAGAGAGGGACATGTCGTCTGCACGCTTGCAAGAAATACAGGCACGTACCTGAAGTTTCTCCGGGCACCTTAGGTGGAGGAACGTCAACGTCCTTCCGATTGCCATCAGAAGTCGCAGGTGGTACCATTGTGCTAGCCCCACCGGGGTTCTTCCTGGGGGTGTCAACCCCAGGCCCGGGGCCTTTGGGCTGCACCGTGGTAGATGTGGCAGTGGTAGTTGTGATGGTGGTGGTGGTGGTGGTGGTGGTGGCGGTCGCGCTCGGCATTCTGCTTCGTGAAACAATGGTGGTGGCGATGTCATAAATCCCTGGGAACATGCTTGTCTCTAGGGGTTCCAAAGGACTCGTTGATCCCCACACAATCACCTCGTTCTCCGTCGTGGGCTTGCTGATGGCCCGGAGAAACCTTTTCCTCCTTTTCAAGTAAGTCTGGTACTCCGTACTCCCATCGGCCAGGGAAGGGTTTGACTTCCCCGGCACCAACCGCTCGGCTCGCCCGCTTTTCCGGAAGAGGTCTGCAGCTTTGTGCAGGGTTTTGGAATGATACGTTGGCCGCCGTCCGTTGGACTGTTCCAAATAGGAAAAAGCATGGCTCCCCAGGAGCCCGTGACCCCTCGCTGGCTGCCCAGATCTAAAGCTCCACAAAGGACGATGGAGAAATCCGTACCAGTCGGCAGGTCTCTGCAAATGCCGGAGTCTATGGCCTGGGCGCAAAGATTCGCAAGAGGTGAAATCCATGGCAAGTCGAAACATGGCTATTAGAATCCAAGCATGGCTTCGTAGAGGACACCCTGACCTGTGGACAGACACAGAACCGTGTTAGGCAGAAAGGCACAAAGTACGATGCAAAGAAACCAGAACCCAACCCAGTGCATCCAGCCGGCAGGTCCTCCAATGCCAAGCGGAGGGCTTGCACTGGCTTCTCTCCTCAGCTTCATGGTTCTAGTCCTCATTACCAACGTTATTGTGGGAAACCCCTGCTTGGAGGTGCCAGGGACTGAAACACGTTCTGTACCACTGAAGCCCCACTGCCTCTCCCCTGGCTGAGTTTGGACTCAAACCAAGACTTCCTGGGCAGGGCATTGGGGAGTGCTTGGGGTGAGTCGCTGATGGCTGCCGAAGGGTCTCCCAGCATGGATCCGCCACCCGCCATTTAGCCCACTGGCTCCTCCCGCATCAGATTTAGGCCTGATGGAATCCGGCAGAGCTACGCCTTCTCCTAGCCGTGTCTGCTTCCTCCCTTCCCAGTTTCCCAGCTTCCTTATCTGCCGCCCCCAGACAGGCTTTCCAAGCCATACCCCAGACTCCTGTTGACTCTGCTTCTGAAATGACCCGCCACCTATGGATCTGCCTCTATCAGTTGCTGGGACCAGGTGGGTGGGGGGGCCTGGGGTCTACCCCCCATGGTGGCCCACGGTGGCTCATTGGGCTCTGCCAGTGCCCCTGTTAGCTTGGCCATGTGGATCCTTCTGATGAGTGAACTGACCAAGAAGACCTGATACCAACCCTGGTCTCAGTCCACCAACTTGACTCCAAGCAGACTTCAGCATCCCTTATTCCTCGAAGCCAAGAGCCCCAAACTGATATGCTGCAATCCTATATGCAGTTACCTGGGAGTAAGCCCCACTGAACTCAGTGGGAATTACTTCTGAGTATACATAAGGCCAGCAGGTGGCGCAGTGGGTTAAACCGCTGAACCATGAGCTGTCGATCGAAAGGTCGGCAGTTCGAATCCGCGACGGGGTGAGCGCTCGTTGCTTGGCCAGCTCCTGCCAACCTAGCAGTTCTAAAGCAAGTTAATGCGAGTAGATAAATAGGTACCGCTTGCGGGAAGGTAAACAGCACTCCGTGTTCCAGCCACATGCTACGCGCTGCGGCAAGGAGAGTCATGCCGGCCACATGACCACGGAGGCGTCTTCGGACAACGCTGGCTCTTCGGCTTTGAAATGGGGATGAGCACCACACCCTGAAGTCAGACACGACTGGACTTAATTGTCAGGGGTCACCTTTACCTTTACTATACATGCATAGGATTGCGCTGACAGTCTCTTTCTCGAATGTCCACCTCCTCTTGCACTTCTCCTCTCCCCCCCCCCAACACCCTCCTCCACTGATTTTTGTTGCGTAGTCTTAGGTGGGTGCTGGCTACACAGGGGGTATCATGATGAGCTCCGGAACTTCAACCTATAGCACTTTATCACTGCCAGAGATAGACTTCCCCTGAACAGAGAGGATCCACTTAATTCTCGCAACAAAGAGCCACCGAGTCCTTCCGCAGTCCTCCCGGCAGCAGCCAGGCTGACTCATTGTCCAAGTGTTGTAATGAAGAGCTTTCGAGATAAAAGCCCTCACTTTTTTTTGTCTGATGTGGCACGTCCAAGAGGCTATAAAACTTCTTTTAATGAAATGAAAGAGAGCTCCATGCGAGAGGAGAATCAGCGCATTACGACTTGCTGACTGAGCATGACGCACAATCAGATCTGGCTTGATCACACAAACCATCCCGAACAGTTCTGGGGGGGAGAGTGCGCGCATGAGGGATGCAGAACCTTTTGCTGAATTCCACTCGATTCAGCCAGGAACTGTTCAGATCCGCGGCAGGAGTAACATAGCTCCAGTATCCATGGTACAGGATACTTTGTTTGGGGGGGGGGGGGCAGGGGTGAGCCACAACCTGCTCTGCTATAAACCAGAAGAACATACGAAAAAAACTTTGCTGGACCAGACTAAGGACTTTGCTGGACCAGACTTGCTGGAACCATCGACTCCAACAGCCCCACAGTGGCTAATCCGATGCCTTCTGGAAAACCCACAAGCAGGACATGAAGACAAGCAGGGCACAGCCCTCCCTGGCTGTTCCTCACCAGCTACTGTAATTTAGTGGTAGACTGCACCCAAATGTGGCTGCACCCAGGACTGGCTCAAGCCCTCTGGATGCCTTTTTCAAGCATGGAGGGCTTTGCTTTGGAAGGTCTTCACAGGGCTTTTGTTCCAGGGACAAAACCTGAAACCAGCTCTGAATTTACGTCTCACACCAGGAATCCTGGTGACCAAATCCAGACTTTGCTGCACTGGCCTGTCTTGCTGCTGCCACCAGAGGGCGCTTTCAGCAGCACCGCCACAGCAAGTGGCCAAACGGCAGTACTGCAGCTACTAATCAGGGTGAACTACGGTAGCACCACATAGCAAAGGTGACAAGGGGCCGATACAATTTCACCTGGGCTCTTACTCTGAGCAATGTGTCTCTATCGTGAAGACAGTACAGACAGGAGACAATTCAGCCCCCTGTTCACCGCCCGGCACTCTTGCACTCCAGCGAGCTCACCCCTCTTCTCTGGAGTGTCAACACAAAGACAACAAGTCAGTTCATTGTATCCCTTTTCAAGGCAACCATAGCGAGGTGAAGAAAAGACTGCCTGGACGCTTTCTCATTCTGTCTCGGGGGTTTCTCAAGCATCTCCATCAGCCTCACATTTCACAGGAAGCGCGATCCCGGGGACGCAGCAAGCCGAGCCCGATGCTCAATGATTCCTGATTTCCTAGCAACACAAAATTGGGGGTAGGAGAAGCTTAAGTCCCGTCATCCGGTGGACGGGATCTCATGCGACACCCAAATCTTCCGTGGAGAGAGAGAGAGAGAGAGAGAGAGAGAGAGAGAGAGAGAGAGAGAGAGAGAGAGAGAGAGAGTGCTGACAGGATGTCTCCCTGAATAAAATAGCAATGTGTGAGAGTTCTGGTTGTCTAGGCAACACACCATCAAATTGTGTAGAGACAGCAAAAGGAAATTCTGTGTTCCCAACGAACTGGGTTTGCCAGCAACACAAAGAAAAGGAAGACCTTTCCCCTTTGATTGAGACAGATACCACAGTCAATGGAGGCACATGCGCCAAGAGATCAAGGTATGCTCCACACACTCACCACATTGGACACTGCAGATGCTTCCGACAGTATCCTCCAAAATCTGGAGCTTTTGACTGACCGTAGTCATAGTTCCATTTCCAAAGTGGAACTGATACAGTCGGAATTCTCTATGGCTTCATGTTGATGTTGTTGTCGTTTTTCATTTCACAGATCAGTTGTGCCTGTGCTGCTTGCTCAGTTAGTGTTCAGTTAGTCCGCTTGTGATTTTCTTGCTCCACTATACATCACCGGTGCATGTGTGCATGGATAAAACACTACAACAAAGTAGGCCTGATGCAATTGTACAAACCGTTGCATGAAGAGGCTTTTTTTGTTTGGTGTGGCAGAAGCACAAGGGGAGGGGGGAAAACACGTTGCACACACACACAAAAAATCTTCTCTGCAATCGTACATTTCATCATGTCACAACTGCTGTTTTTGCTGGGTTGCACCCATATTTAGACTGCTTGCTCTGGCTCCACCTTCTCAGCCCACCCCCCACCCAGGAGGATGACTGAGACGATCACGTCGGAAGGGTGGTTGCCTCTGTTGGAAGAGCAACAGCATATGAGCTGAGCCACCCAATGTATGTATGGTCAGCATGTGTGTTAATGCTGGCCTCCACCAATAGGTATCTTTGTTGTGAGTTTAGGGGCTTGTCACAGGACCAGCCGCCCTTACCCAATGACGCACCAGCCTCTGCTCCTCCCACTTGCTAATGTTCTATCTCAACACTCCCCCTCCACATTTCCTCTTCCTCTCCTTCCTCTTCCTGTTCCATTTCAGGGAGTGGAAGGAGGAGGAGGAGCAGTGGAGGCAAGTAGATAGGCAGAGATGGCACCCCCCCCACCAATCCGCTGCCTGAGGCAAAAGCTTCAGTTGGCCTCATGGATGAGCCGGCCCTAGCTTACGGGTTGCTCTCTCCAACTGTGGCTGGATGTCTCTTGAGCGGCTTCCTTCCCTGCCAACTCTGTGTAGCTATGCCTGCAGGTCTCTCTTTTGTCTTAGCCAACGTCTGTTTGCTGTGTGTGGGAGGGATTGAATCCCTGCTGACAGCCTGGGTCTGCTCACACCAGCACCCCTCTTCCCACAGCTTGGGTTTGAAAACGAAGAGGGGGAGACCTCTGGTACAGTGCCACCTTTTGTGGGTCCCACTTTTGCAAGACCCACCAGAGCCAGTAGCTCTACACATGAGTAGGTGTGGCTGTTTCCTCCCTCAATCCCACAGCTACATCTTGCGCACTGATGCACCATTGTCCCGGCCACCTCTACTTGCACAGGAGTAAGGCCAGGTGAGGCAGAGCCACATGGTCACCACAACAGTGGGGCAAAGGACCACCTGCCACAATGTGAAGGAGCTGTAATGGCACTAAACTTCCACTGGGTGAAAGAGGAGTGGAGAGGCATGGGCGAGCGTCGCCCACCACTCTCCTCTCCTCTCCTCCACACTTCCTCTTCTGCTCCATTCCCCTCTTCCTTACACCACTCACGGGCACAGCATTTGACATGCTGCCCCACACCCTGTGAGTCACACCCTGACCATAAGTCAAAAAGATGAGAACCTTCCTTTGAGAACCAATATTTTACCTGCTGAACATACATACCCGACATGGATTTGCGAAGGACGCCACACAGCCCTGATCAGGGATATTCATGAAGTTCCAAAAGAACCTCAATTCTCCAGCAGGAAGGCACTGCGAGAAGAGCCCGAATGGCGTGCTAAAACGGAATCATGCACATCTAATACACTCAACTATGGTTATTTTGTGCAATCATGCTCAATTTCGATGGCTTCTGTGTCATTTGATGTCGGAGGAGTTCCATTTACAGACCTGAACTGTTTATCAAAGAGTTGTGTGGAGGGGCAACAACTCCCTTCACACACGCATATACAAACAAATGCGTGCGCATGCACATGCACACACATGCGTGCACACATGCACAGATGTTCGAGTGCGCACACATACACAGAAACGAAATAATTTCACAGTTTCCCCCCCTCCAAAACTGCTCTAGTTTGTCCCTCTCGCCAAAAAGCCGCACCTTGCGCAATTTGCCAGAAATGTTTGTTGGAGCATTTTCATCTCAGGTTCGAGATAAACGTGTACAAATAAACGAACAGGAGACAGCAAAGTTTAAGCGCATGAGTTTAAGCGCATGAGTTTCTGCAGCCGATGAATAGGCTCCAGCACCGATCTCAGGGCTCTCCCCTAAACAATCACCTCCAATCCACTTTCAAAGCATCTTACATGCGGCCCACTCGACGGGCACACTTGAAGGTGTCCCCCCTTGGCTGCTAATCTAGAAAATAGGTGTTTTCTGTATAACAAATTAGCCCTGGACGAGAAAGTCAGGCAATGCCTTTTGAGTGAGAGAGCTTTCTTACAATTGCCATAATCAGCATGATTCAGACCGGCTTATGCAGCATGGGGGGGGGGGGGGGGAGGTTCGCCTTCCCTGCTTTGAATTTCCCTTTTGAAAAGGAGCATGGTGCCTGCCTCTGAGATGAGAGGGGTTTCTTTATTCTCCCCCCCCCATCCATCCCCACCTTCCCTCTTGAGAGCCTCAAAAGGTTTTCACTTGAAACCGTCACGGATCTCCTGTCATCAAGGCTGCAAACGTGCACACATTTTGCTGGGAGCAAACCCCACTGGACATGATTGGACTTACTTCTGAGAAGATCTGCTGAGGACTGCACTGGAAGTCATTTTTGGCTTCAAAAGGCACATCACAGGGGGACGCGCTTCATTTTGGGTTCGTTGTCACACATGTCCTCGGACTTAGGCCAGCTATACAGCTGGCGTAGGTCCAAGGAGACCTATAGGCCATCAGGAGGCCTACGCAGAGGTAAGGGAACAAACATTTTTCACAGGTCTCTTGATCGTACCACACACACACACACACACACACACACACACACACTTTATTTATTTATTTTTATTTTATTTATAGAATGTATACCCTGCCTTTCTCCCACAAGAGCAACCAAGGCGGCTTACAATAAAAACATTAAAATACATATATACATTTAAAATCAAGAATTAAAACAATTAAAACAAACAGCCTCAGTGGGTCATCCACATTTACATCTGTCAAAAGCCATCAATCAAAAAGCCAGCCCGCCATGTCAGACATCAAATGCTAATCTAAATAAAAATGTCTTAAGGCGCCGCCGAAAGGTCTCTAAGGAGGGAGCCGTTCTCAATTCCAGAGGGAGGGAATTCCACACACCTTAGCATGCAGCATTTACCTCCATGGTAAGCCTGCATGTTGCATTGTGGCGGGAGAGAAGATTGGGCTGTCAGTCTCTTTGCCCGTTGACTGAAACCTATAGGCTGTGGCATTTCATGAGATCAGTCTATTTTAACTCCTTAGCCTGAAATGACCGGCTCATCCGTGAGGCCAACTGAAACAGTCGCCTCAGGCATCAGATTGGTAGGTGACTGACAGGTCCATCCACCTTGCTGTCTGTGGCTCTGCTCCTTGCCTCCTGGGCAGTTCCCACCCTCACTAGAAAGACTGAGGACACATTTCTGGTCTGTCCTCCCTCTTCCTTTTCCAATCCAAGGAGTGGGAGGAGGAGGAGCAGTGGGTGTAAGTAGGAAGACAGAGATGGGCGCCCCTTACCAAACTCCTGCCTGAGGCGACTGCCTCAGTTGGCCACATGGATGGGCCGGTCCAGCAGCAACCGTGCAACTGGGTAGGTGTGAGTGTATGACAGCTCAGTGGCATTCACAACAGGGACACATTCCCCCTTGTGCCCCCCCACATGAACAGCTTCCCCCAAGAATGACTTCCCCAGCAAGGAACAAAAATGAACTTGATGTGCTTGTTTTGGCAGATGGCTACTCCTGTTTTCAGCAGAACCTCTGAACATTGAAACTGCGGCGTTCGAGTGCCCTTATTAGAAGGGCCAGCGACATTGTTTCCGAGATTCAGCTGGCGGGGCGGCTTTGCGGCGGCTTTGCTGGGCATTCGGCCTGAGCAGCAGACACCAGACAGCCTGCTGTTCCGCAGCACCGACCTGCATGGAGAAACTCTGGGCCTCGTCCTGCTGACCTCGCCTTGGCCAAGGGCAGGCTGCCAGAATGACAAGGCTGGAAACAAAGAGAAGGGGAGAGGGGGGAAGGGGGACACACCAGAGCGTACCTACCCAACCCGGGATAGATGAGGTTTTTGTGATTTATGCTTTGTTGACCAGAGCAGAGGGTCAGCGTGGCTGGAAGTCACGGTGATTGAGCCAGGGAGAAAAGCTTTTGTCACAAAAGCCGCCCCTCCTGGTGAGGTGCCTGGCTTTTAATTTGCTTGCTGATGCACTTCCGAGTCTGTATCGCCCAGGAACCCAGAAAGGCCGGGACGTGTTCCATCTCTTCATAGCCAGGGCAGTCTCTGCTGACCCCTTGGCTACGCACCATGCAGGCAACCAAACAATGAATCTGTCCATCTAGTGAGAGCTTCTGTTCATCTGTGTGTGTGTGTGTGTGTGTGTGTGTGTGTGTGTGTTTTGGGGGGGCTAGCACACACACACACACACACACACACACACCTTTTTTTCTACGTGATGATCTACACAAACGCACACAACGGGAAGATTAGTGCAAGCCAGGAAGAGGTGCGTGTGAATCAGCGCTAGGTTGCGGGCACTTTGCTTTGGGGAGCCCTAACAGATCCCCCCCAAAGCTTCCCCCTCCTCCTGTTCAGTTGAGGAAGAGGAGGGAGAGGGAAGGGGCTAGCCTAGCCATCCTTCCATCTTCCTTCCTCTTGCACCATTATCAGTGGTCGTGGGTCTGTGGGCAGCCTGATAGGCAACTTAATTGTCAAGGGGGTGGGCAAGTCGTATGGTCAATATTTCCATTTTAAGAGGCGGTGTCAATTTCCATGAACCAGAGCCGTTTCATTGGACGGGAAGGGGTTAAAGTAACCTACTTCTGGGCACACAGTGTGCAGGAGCCGCTCCTCGCCCGGGATGCCAGCTCTGATGAACGCCAACCACACAGGTGCAGGAGTGGTACATGCGGCCGCAGCCGGTGTCACTTTTAATCGAGGAAATATTTCAAGGCCAGCCGTTTCCACTTGCAATGTCGCTAAAGACGGCGAGCTAGAAAAGCAATAACTGAAGCCATCGTGCCTCAGGCTGCCAGTGGGGGGGGGGGGGTTGCTTATCTCTGCCTGACCTCTTGCCTCCGCTTCTCCTCCTCCCACTCCCTGGGTTGGAAAAGGAAGAGGGGGACAGAGAGGAAGTGCGGAGGGGAGGGGAGTGCTGAGATTGAGCATTGGAGAGTGGGAGGAGCAGAGGCTGGCACATCGTTGGGTAAGGGGGGCAGCATTTGGCATTCCGTCGCAGGCATCAGGAGGCCTTGATCATAAATATAGGTATTAGACTGGCAAACCATTTTATGCCTTGAAGTTTCGAGCCATAAACACACCACTATGGTTGGTCCCTCTCACCCTTTTCCTCCACTTCCAGTCTCCTCTGCCCCGGTCACAGTAAAGACGTTATTCCCTCATAACCCCGACCAGAGCACGGCACAACACATCACATGACACCTCTTCACACAGGGCAACATCGATCTGTGGAACTCATCGCCACAAGACGCGGTGAACGGCCACTAGCTTGGATGGCCTTAAGAGGAGATGATGCAAATTCATGGAAGGCAAGTCTATCCATGGCTACTGGTCAGGATGGCTCCCTGTTACCCCCACATTTCAGAGGCGAGCAAGCAATGGCAGGAGAGTGGTTCAACTTCATTGCCTACTTGTGGGCTTCCCATTGAGGCATCTAGTTGGCCACTGTGCGAAACACGGTGCTGGACTTGATGGGTCAAGATCCAGCAGGGCTGATCTTCTTACATAACCCGTATTTCCACAATCCACCATATGTAAAATGTCAACATTTCACCGAGTTCCGTATTAACAGAGGAGGACATGAGAAGAGTGATCTGAGGGGAATCAGCCATAAACAGAGAAAAAAAATTAAGCCCTACTCCATTGTTAATTTGCTTTTAGCAGGGTCGGGGAGGGGGTGACGTGATCAAGAAGACATCACCCATATGGTAAACAGCAGAACGAACATGAGGACAGCAGGGGGCAGCGCAATCGGATTTTCCGAGCCCATGCTCACATGAATACACTCATAAACACGCACACACCCATGAGAAACTTGGAACTGCACACTGGAGAAGGCAGGGAGACAATTAGACGGCTCTGACTTAGAGGAACGCGGCGAGTGACTCCGGGGCATCGGTGCCCTGCAACAAAGAGGGAGCAGCTACATCTCCACCTAAGAACATAAGAAGAGCCTTGCTGGATGAGGCCAAAGGCCCGTCTAGTCCAGCTTCCTGTATCTCACAGTGGCCCCACCAGATGCCTCCGAGAGCACACAGTCAACAAGATAGCGTGTTTCCTGTTGTCACTCCCTTGCACCTGGCACAGGTACCGTTTCCTGTTGTCCCTCCCTTACACCTGGCACAGATAACCTGTTTCCTGCTGTCACTCCCTTGCACCTGGCACAGATAATCTGTTTCCTGTTGTCACTCCCTTGCACCTGGCACAGAGAAAACCCACTTCTAAAACCTGGAGGTTGCTTATGGCTTGTAACCTATGATGGTCTTTTTCCTCCATGAATCTATCCAAACCCCTTTTAAAGGCATCTAGGCCAGGTGCCATCACCACATCCTGTGGCAAGGAAACCTCCAGCAAAATGCCTAGTGCTCCCCGTCGCTCGCCAGCTTCACCCAGTGGGCACCACCCATCTTTATTGGGTAATCAACATTTCCATAGCAAGAAAACAGAGGAAGGGATTGGAGAAATCCAGAAGCGGATATTCCACACATAACCAAAATGGGTATATATGGGCAGGTGGGCTAATGCCATCTTTCATGCACTATTTGGTAAATGTATTTGCCCGTTGGAGGCCAACACGTTTACTCTTCATCCCATAGCATCAAGCGTGCCTGCTCCTCTTCCTCCCAGAAATTTGGTCATGAAAAAGTCATTTTGTAAAAAAAAAAAAGTCTCTCTCCTTGCATTTAATCAGAAAGGCTCGCCAGCCCTCAGTTGATAGGTTTGAATGAGGGGAGTTAACAGACGGTGAAATAGCTTCATCTCCGGAGCCGCTGAAAGGCGAGAAGGAGGATGTCAGTCTCCACTTTATCCTCAGGTGGTGGGAGTCAAGGTGAGGACAGGAGACATGCAGGTCCAGACACTCATCATGTGCTTTCATGCAAAGGAGGGGGGGCTGTAGCTCCATGGCAGAGCCCCCGCCCTGCATTCAGAAAGTCTCAGATTCAAACCCTAGCAGCATCCCCAGGAAGGACCAGGAAAAAACGCCATCTGAAATCCTGTGGGACCCAGAGCATAATCAATCTGTGGAACTCCTTGCCACAGGATGCGGTGATGGCAGTGATAGGTTTGAATGAGGGGAGTTAACCTCATCTACGCATGTAGATGTTAAAGACATCTAGGCCAGGTGATGACACCTGGCCTGGATGCCTTTAAAAGGGGATTGGACAGATTTATGGCAGAAAAGTCCATCACAGGTTATAAGCCATGATAGGGATAAGCAACCTCCTGGTCTTAGTAATAGGCTATCTCTTAATGCCAGATGCAAAGGAGTAGCGACAGGATGCGGTTATCTTATTGTCTTGAGTGCCCCCTGAGGCATCTGGTGGGCCACTGTGAGATACAGGAAGCTAGACCAGACAGGTCCTTGGCCTGATCCAGCACGACTCTTCTTATGTTCTTAAGTTGTTAATTCTGAATAAATGCTGCCAGTCAGTGTCTAGAATACTGAGCTTTTTGTGAAGTGGGGCTTCCACTGTCGCTTGGTAATTCTGCCATTGGAAATAAAAAGCACAAAACCCAAAGCCAGGATCTTAGCCGTCCTTCTACATCTCATTGATTCTCTGGAAACAAAACATGCCTCCCTCTCTCTCCAGTTCCCTGGGCCCAGCAGGCAGCTGTCGCTGAATTGCGATCCCCCGCTTCTTTGCCTGCAAGGGCTGAAATAAAAGAGGAGCCGCTGTGGCTGGGCCGTTCCTGTTCTGTGCTTTCCAGAGGATAAAACTGTAAACCCGCGGCGCCGGTGGGGGAGCGGGGCCGAACAGCACGGGGCCTCTGATATTGTGGCACAGACAAACCACAGTCACAGAAGCAGATCAGAAGGACTGCGGGACAATGGAGCTTGCATCAGTTTGCAGGAAGGGAGAGAAGCCTAGATGCCTTTAAAAGGGTTTTGGATAGATTCATGGAGGAAAAGACCATCACAGGTTACAAGCCATAAGCAACCTCCTGGCTTTAGAAGTAGGTTTTCTCTGTGCCAGGTGCAAGGGAGTGACAACAGGAAACAGGTTATCTTGATGGCTGTGTGCTCTCGGTGGCATCTGGTGGGGCCACTGAGAGATACACGAAGCTGGACTAGATGGGCCTTTGGCCTGATCCAGCAAGGCTCTTCTTATGTTCTTATTAATTAAGCCCTCCCGATCCTGTGGCTTTTAGGCTGCAACCTGGTATAAACTCTTGAGAGATTTGGTAGTACATACTGTATACTTATGGGGTCTGGAAAACAAATCCTATCAGGAAAGATTGAGGGAATGTGGTATGTTTCGCCTGGAGAAGAGAGGGAGATGATAGCGCTCTTCAAAGATCTGAAGGGCTGTCACGGGGCAAACATTTGTCCTCTGCTGCCCCAGAGAACAGGACTAGATGTAATGGGCTTAAGCTGCAGGAGGGCAGATATCGGTAGGCTACCAGGAAAAAAAAGTTTGAAAACAGAACTGATGACCGAGGGAATCCAACCTCCAACCTCGCTGGAGGACTTCAAGCAGAGGCTCAACAGGCCCCTTTTGCAGAGACTCCAGAGAGGATGTTCCTGCTTCAAGCAGGGGGGTTGGACTAGATGACCTTGAAGACCCCTTCCAATTCTAGGGTACTATGATTCTAATTTTTTTTTTCAGACTCTTGGCATGACTGCACAGGTGATTGCTGGGTAATGAGTCAAGGTCTCCCTGACTTTAAAAAGTCACAAAATCATAGGTGGGTGTGGTTTTGAAGCAGTTGCTGCAGGATGGTGGGGGGCAGGACCCATCTCTGGGTAAGGGGGCAGTATTTGACATGCCGTCGCAGGGTCAGGAGGTCTCAGGGCAACCATTATTAAGAGAGAGTGGGGTTCCAGATGTAACTAGGGGTTCCAACAGGCACAGCGGTGTCATGAAAATGAACCCTCAGGTGCTAACTCTGAAACGTTTTTCAAAGTACATGAGAACCCCGGTATCCGCGGGGGATATGTTCCTGGCGGCCCTCCCTGCAGATACTGGAAACCGTGGATAAAAGTGAACCCCCATCGCGCGCCTCTATTGTGCAAACGACTTACCAGCTTGTGATTGCAGCCTTCCTGCTGGGTCTCAGGGGCTTGTTGCTGATTACAAAATGGAGGCAGGAAGCAGGAAGCACTCACAGGAAGCCCTCTTTTCAGCCCTCTGCCTCACTTCCTGTGAGTGCTTTTCTGCAGCAGCCAAACAGCTGATCGGCACTGGGACTTTAAAAAAAAGACAGCGCTAGATTAGCACTTTGACGTTTACATTATTTCAACCCATTCCAAGCATCTGGGATGAAATGAGCTCAATTCTGAGACGAAGCATAACAGACGTCAAAGGAGGAATAAGTGTGGGAGGAGGAGAAAATGTTCCACAGAAGGAATTTAAAGTTGATTTTTGTGTGTGGTATAGTCTCAGCGGGGCATGGCTGCGGGGGGTGTCACGACAAACTCCTACACTTCAACAGTAGCACTAGCAGGAATCAAGGGAGCGAGCTGTGAATCGGGACCTCCGCGGGTCGAACGTCTCTGGGACAGAGTGCCAGGAATTTTTAAGATTTACGTTTAATTCTCTTTGCCCTTTCAGCCCAGACTAAATTCTGGAATGACTATGAATGCGAGACTAACCCAGGTCATTGAAGATACTGGCCTGGGCTAAGGAATGGCTTCACTGCACACATAACTGTACCCCTTCTGCCACGAGTTCAAACAAGGGCCTGGAGCAAGTCGCTCCCTCTCAGCCTCAGCCGCAATACAGGGAGGATAGTGCGTGCATTATCTTGCAGGGCGATTGCAAGATTTCCATCAATATCCCACGTGACACAGATGTTTCTGACCATTTCGGAACAAGAAAGCTCAGGGATACGGCTGTCCCTGACTGCTGTGGAATGTCCTCGCCCATCGAGGCCACACACCCTCCATGCGCCACAACGCGGAGGTTAGTGGCGACCGTTTTTCATGCTGCCTGCGCTTCGGAAGACATCCTGCTTCTCCACAGGAGTCCCGCCAAACACTGCAAGCATTATGCAACCAACACTAGGGGTTTTCATCCAACTGCTGGCAACTCCCCCCTCCCCCTATGCTCAGAGTTTGTCTGGTTTTGACAAAGGGGTTTTGTGCAAGCAGAAACCTGCACCTGCCTCATGGACTGAATTCACTCTGCTTCCTCCCCCCCCCCCTTCAACCACCAGCCATGACATGCAAAACATGCCCAGATCCTGCGGCAGTTAACTGGGAAGAAGGGCAGTTGCAGAGGCCTCCGGTGGTAGGGAGTTTGCTGTGATGACCTTTCTAGATCCCCACGGCAGATACACCAACAGTCTAGATGACATGGGGCTGCCCCTTTTTTTCTCTGCCTGCTTATGATTTATTTAAAGAGTTTTTACCCCAAGGGCAATCAAGGTGGCTTACAATTGCTTAGAGACAGCTCCCGGATCTTCTTTTTACCTCTTTTGTTTTTCTGGATTTAAACCCCACCTTTATCTTAAAACGATCCCAAAGGTGGCTTGCAATCACAATTCCAAACCCTTCGCCCCCTTCGCCCCCAGGCAGATGGTAGAGATCAGAGGATGATTCCACCTGCTTCTCCAGTTTGCATCTGGAGTAAAGCTCCTTTCAGGCATCTTAAAATCTTAAGAGGCTACTCTTAAGTGGCAACAAATGATATAGCCCTGAACCGATGATGTGCCAGCCTCTGCTCTTCCCATGCTCTAATGCAGGGGTTCTCAACCTTTGGAGGCCCTGGTACCCCCTATCACGGTCCAATTTTCTGAAGTACCCCCTGCTAATTAACTGCTAATTAATTGGATTAATCAATTAATTAAGTAAGTAATCATTAAATAAAAAATACTAACAATTTTAAATGTGAAAAAAATGTGTTATTTAACTGTGAGTGTGAGTGAGACACACATACATGCAAGGATCTCTTTTTTCCTCCAAGTCACACTTCCCAAAATCAGCTCCTCCCTCCCCCACCCCACCCAAGTACATTTTCCAAAGTACAAAAATAAGCCCAAAACCAAAATCAGGGAGACAGAAGGGCTCCGAAAATAATTACAATTTAAAATCCATATTAATTAACACTTAATTAGCTGCTGATGGGGCAGAGAAGGGGCAGGGCTTGGCGTACCCCCAGCAAGAGGTCCGCGTACCCCTAGGGGTACCCGTACCACAGGTTGAGAACCTCTGTCCTAGAGCACAATCCTAGGCATGTCTACTCAGAAGCAAACCCCATTGTGTTCAATGGGGCTTGCTTCTGAGTAGACACGCCTAGGATTGTGCTGTAAGCTCAACGCTCTCCTCCCCTCCACACTTCCTCTTCCTCTCTGCGCCCTTCTTCCTTTTCCAATCCAGGGAGTGGAGGGAGGAGGGGGAGCAATGGAGGCAAATAGGCGGACAGAGATGGAAGCCCCCCATCAATCTTCTGCCGTTCCACGATTACGTAGCAGCTTCCGGGAGATCCTCCCATTTGTAAATCAGAATGCCGATTTACTGAGTCTCTTAGCCTCACATGTTCCCCAATTGTTACCGGTATTGTGGGGTTCAGAGGGGGCATTCTGATGAGGAGGGGTCCTCCGACAACACCTGACCACATCCTGGCAAGGACCAGACTCTGGAGACTCATAGTCTCCGTATCTGTTCAGCCAACACGTATAGATGCCTTGAAAAGGGGATTGGGCCATTGGAAGTTTTGCCTTCCAAAATGCCAGCGCTCTCTCTCTCTCTCTCTCTCTCTCTCTCTCTCTCTGCTCAGCGACCAAACCATGCCTGCAAATGTATACATTCCCCTGCATTATTTTGCTGGATCTTTTATAAAGGCGGCTGTTTTGATGACACGAGATCACCGTGTGCAGAGCGGATTCAATTAGGTGTGTCCAAAAGGCGCACACGGCATCTTGATACTACGTCCTGGCAAGGGCTCCCGGAGGAGAGTAACTAGATTATTTTCCATCTCTTCACTGCGACATCTGATTGGAGTGCCCTTGAATGCCTCGAAGGTCTGCTACGCAAGGAGAAAGCCCAGACAAAAGACTTACTTTCCAAGAGGGGCTGTGGGGCTTCCCGCTCTCTCCTGGGTTGCCTGGCCAGGCTTACATGATTGTTTTGCTTTTAAGACAGCAGGGGACGCAACCGAAGAAGCAGAGAAATGAAGAAGGGGGGGGGGGGAAGGCTCCCAATAAGCGCCAAGATGTGGACGGAAGGTAAACAGAGACATTACAGCAAATTGGGTACAGAGAGGACATACAGAACATGCAAATTCTGGAAGCACAACAGGGATGGATGATCAACTCCAGGGTACAGCTTTATATATATCAAAAGAACCTGAATCAAAGCAGTTGGACCAAGGGAAGCTAAACCGAAAAGGGGGTATAGCTGCTTCCCCCCCCCCATAAAAAGTCGGTAGCCAGCTGTACGTATCCAAGGGGATAGATCTCGACCCCTACAGCAGCTAGGAGCTGCCAGTTCTCAACTCTCCCTTGAACGTACATACCGTACTCGGCCTCTTCTTTCTTTCTTTTCTGAGACTGCCTAGCGCCAGTGGTACCCAGGATGGACTGCTCCCATCGCCCCGCCCTTGACTGCTCGAAGCCATGGGTAGACCAGTCCTCCGCCTCGAGATTTCCCTCCCCCCCAGAGGAGACCAGGTCTACCCAGCATTTGAAGGAACAGACTCATTGGCACACTGTGGTCATGACGTTCGAGGGGGGGGGAGGCTATCTTGATCCCCCTCCCGTGGAAGAGTGGGAGCACTGGAGGTCTTCCCATCCCCACCCATGGCTTCAGAGTGCTGGTGGGGAGGGGATTAAGCTGCATCCAGGTTCTCAACATTCCAGGGTCCAGTTGGAAGCTCCTTACCTTCGGGTAGCCACCCACTGAATGCATCACCAGCGACTGGCTGCCTCAGTCCTCCTCATCGTAAGAACATAAGAAGAGCCCTGCTGGATCAGGCAAAAGGTCCACCTAGCCCAGTTTCCTGCATCTCACAGTGGCTCACAAGACGCCGCTGGGAGCACACAGACAACAAGATACCTGCATCCCGTTGCACTCCCTTGCACCAGGCATTCAGAGATAGGCTACTTCTAAAACGCAGCAGTTACATATAATCATCCTGGCTTGTAACCTGTGATGGACTTTTCCTCCATCAATCTGGCCAGGTGCCATCACAACCTCCTGTGGCAAGGAGTTCCACAGATTCATTACAGATCAATTCATTATCATGAGCAGGCAGCAGGGCTTTTATACCTTGTTGTGCAGTGCACAGGTCCCTCCCCCCCCCCCCCCGCCCAGACACTTCGTTCCTCCTGCTACTGCAACAAGGAATCTTGTCAGAGCCACTGTAAGCCACGCTGTTTCTCTCGGTGCAGCTCCCATCAATTCGCTCGGTTGGAGCTGGTCTGCCCCCACCCCCCTGTCAACATTCAGATTGTTAGCTCCTTGGGGCAGGGATCTGTTTCCCTCTGATGTTGCTCTGTAAAGCGCCAGGCTGCCAGCTTAGGCTGCTCCTGCCCCAAGAGCCTTGCTGGCATCTACCAGCCCTGGCGCACAGGCACTCCCACCACCTCCACTCCATCTGGCCTGCAAATTCTCCCTCTTGTCCAGACCGCCAAATGTCATCCGTGCAGAACGGAGGCAGAGCGTGGGAGCCTGCCAATTGGGCCGTAGAGGTGAGATTGGAGTTGGCCTCGATTCAAGTACAACGTCGTGTCCTTTTTGGACTCTCTCGCTCTCCCCTTGGAACACGGTGCATTAAGCCACCGATGCAGTTAGGTTCATTTCTGTATTGATCCGGCTGACCCGACTCCAAGGCATTCTCTTTCCGCGGCGACAGGGGTGTTAATTACAGATTACTGACCAACAGCAGTCTGACGGCTGAGAGCTCCAGATCTCACCTTGGCTGACAAAATAAACTCAACACTGCCGCAGTGTTGAACGTTCATCAGCAGAAAGAAGCTGGCAGAGAAATCCCACGTTCCTAAGTGAGAGCTACTTCCTGTATCCCCAGACGTGTGTGTGTGTGTGTGTGTGTGTGTGTGTGTGTGTGTGTGTGTGTGTGTGTGTGTGTGTGTTGGGGTGGCAACTGAGGTTACACTATGGAGAGGGAGGGAGGGAAGGAAGGAGGGAGGGAGGTCGTCACTGCACACATACGCCCAGATGCAATAGGCCAGGGGCTCTCAAACGTTTTAGCACCGGGACCCACTTTTTAAAAATGACACTCTATCAGGACCCACCTAGCTTTACGAGACTTAAAAAAAGTGATCTAAAAATAAATAAATAAATAAATGTATTTCCAAGCTCAGCTGCTTGCAGGGTAATTAGCAGCTATCTTGCAAACTGCAGGAGCTCAGCTCTTTGAAGGGCAATTGGTAGCTATCGGATTTTTGAATAGCCTCAGGGCTTGTGGCAACGACTTATCTGATCTTTCCATCACCTGGGACCCACCAGAAATCAGGTTGCAACCCACCAAGTGGGTCCTGACCCACAGTTTGAGAAACACTGCAATAAGCCACTGAATAACCATCGTGGAAGGGAGCACTGAAACTGGACTATTTCCTTCATGAAGGTTAGCCACTGAGCGAAATAGGACGCTGGACTAGGCAGACTCCTCTCGGCTCTTCTGGTGCTGTCAGCCATGATAGTTAGCAGTGAAACCTCAATGTTCTAAGGCAAGCTACCCCAATGTATGTATTCGTGGGAATACAACAGGGCAAAGGCTGCTGATCCAGCTGCTTCTTTCCTTCTCCATCACTTCCTCTAAACTAACTGGGCGGGGGCAATTCAGCCAGTTCAAAAGAAATATTTCTTAACCCAGCATGTCATTAATCTGTGGAACTCCTTGCCATGGGATGTGGGGATGGCACCTGGTCTAGAGGCCTTTAAAGGGGAATTGGACAGATTGATGGAGGAAAAGTCTATCACTGGATGCAACCTCCAGGTTTTAGAGGCAGTCTCTCTCTGAATGCCAGGTGCCATGGAGTGGCAACAGGATGCAGGGACCTTGTTGCCTGTGTGCTCCTAGAGGCATCTGTTGGGCCACTGAGAGGAACAGGAAGCTGGACTAGATGGGTCCTGGGCCTGACCCAGCAGGGTGCTTCTTATGTAATGGAGGAGGAGGCGGTACTGGCACACTCCAGGAAACATATAAACAAGGGGGGGGGGGAGGATTCAAGTGTGTCCTCAAGCACCGGCCTGAATGAGCTGGGCCTAAATGCAAGCAAGAATTACAGTGAGCGGAATCACAAGCTCATCTTGAGCAGACCTCCTGCCTTGATTCTATGCACATCCCAACCTATCATTCACCACCTGCTACCTCTTTGCTCCATCCTAAGAAGAAACACTTATAGTGTGCTAGAGAAGTCTGGAGAAGCTCATAGCTTCTCCAACCCCATTTTCTCCATTGGAGATGACTTTCTGAGCATGTTTTCTCACTGAGAGTGATGGGGTTGGGGTACAAGTCCTATTATCCCTAGTGAGAAAGGATGTCCAGATGTCCATTTGAAAACGGCTGCCCTCAACCGCTCCTCGATTCTGGTGAGGAATGCTTGAAAGACACACACACCCCCGTGGAATTTCTCTAAATGTACACAACCCCCCCCCTTCCCTCAATATGGCTTGAACCACCTCTGGTTCTTTATCCCAAAGGATGTTGGAGTTATGGTCAGGACTCCAAAGCCGAACCACACAATCTCATTTGGGGGGGGGATCATTTTCTCCCCAGTGCTCACTGTATGGAAAAACTCCCCCAAACATTGCCAGATTTAGTGTGTTGGCATCCTTGAGGCTGACACTGATAGATGCTGCTTGCTTGAGGAACGAATGTTTTCCCTGGAGCCAGAAGATGAAAAATGAGCTCTCTCACACTGACAGGTTGCTCTGCCCTGTTCGAGAAGCCCTCGGCCTTCCTTCACGAGTTTATTGTCTCTCTAATCAATTCCCGAAGCAACTTGATTCTTCTGCCTGCCCATTGAGCTTTCTTTGCATGGCAAGAAAATAAATAAAAAAAGATTAACAAATCAGCATTTAATAGGCGAAGGATAAATCAAAGACCGAGGACAGTTTGACAGTTTTCCACAGAAGCAATACCTGACAGTAGCAGGGACAAATCAAACTGCCTGACCTACAGTTGCCATCATTTTTTTTTTCTAGAGAAAAAAATCAAGGTGAATGTGAGGGTTTCTGCATGGGCAAAATATCAGAAGAGGACTGCTATTTGAAACCCAAAAACAGCTGGGGGGAGGGGAACGTTAACATTTGTAAAAAGTTTCTCCATCTAATGTTGCTTCAACAATTCACCAATTACTTCTTATTTGTCCTCCCTGAATTAGTCACATGGAGAATCCTAGCCAATCAGGGATCATACAATGAAGGTGATCTTAGCCAATCAGGGATCGTATAGTGTCCGTGAAGACAGCTTTGGCTATGAGAAGCCATCACTGGGTGCAAATGAGGTCAGCTGAGAAAAGAGAAAGAAAGTGAGCAAGGAAGGGCAATGTAAGTGAACAGGCAGGCTTATTCATAAGTAACACCCAGCACAATTTATCAAGTGGGTTTTGACATCCTTTCCCTGAACCGAAATGCAGGCTATCCCCCTGCATTATTTCAGCTCTTTCACTGGCTTGACTTCTGTTTGAATTCAAAATAGACACACGCTCACTGGATTTCATATTGTCGACGTCTGGCACGCAACCAATGGACATCCCTCCCATTGAAACCTGACAGCTTTTCCTTTAAAGCGAGCAAAACTTCAAACTTGCCATCAGTGTGGGTGTAAGAGTAAAAGAGAAAGAGCGAGAGGAGTGTTCGCTGCACAGGTTTCAATCCAAGGAAAATCCCACAGGCACTGTGCATTCGAATGCTACCCGAGACCCCATGTTCAAATCCCTGTCATTAGTCAGTAGGGCTGGGAAGGACCCTCTCTCTTAAACACCCTGGAGAGCCTGCTACCAGTCAGAGTCAGACAGCACTGAACTAGATGCAGGGCCGGCCCATCCATGAGGCCAACTGAAGCAGTCGCTTCAGGCAGCAGAATGGTGAGAGGCGCCCATCTCTGTCTGTCTACTTGCCTCCACTGCACCTTCTCCTCCTTCCACTCCCTGGGTTGGAAAAGGAAGGAGGAGGAAAAGAGAAGACAACTTGTGGAGGGGAGGGGAGTGCTGAGCGAGAGTATTGGAGGGTGGGAGGGGCAGAAACTGGCACATCATTGAGTAAGGGGGGCAGCATTTGGCATGCCACCTCAGGCATCAGGAGATCTTGGACCAGTTCTGGCTCCATTATCACAATATTGCAGATAGGGAAGATAGGCCAAGAGCAAGTGACTTGCCAAAGGCTACTTAGTGAGCCCATTGTCCCCATATTGCAGATGGGGAAGACTGAGGCTGAGAGGGAGTGGCTTACCTAAGGCCACCTCTCCTTGGAAGATGGTGCCCATTGCATCTCTGCTTAAAGTCCATCAATGAGAGCCATGGTACATGGGAATGTAGGAATGCTATAATCTCACCTCCATATGTGACTTTAAATGCAGCATTAAGAGACAGAAGAAAGTCCAGCAATGTGTCCTTTTTAGGAAGAAACAACCGGGAGCCAAAGCGAGGTTGTAGCACAAAAGGAGGGGGTTAACTCCTTTATCTGCCCCCCCCCACTCTTTCCCTGTCAGCTCCCCTCCCTGAACCTATTTGCCATAAAGCAGTTATATGCCGAAAAAAGCCATGCTTGGGAGACAAACAGCAGCTTGTTGGGGAGGGAGGATTTCTAGTGGGGAAAAGAGTGCAGGGGGAAAGGGGTTAAACCCCTCCCTGTGTATCACAGGTATGCTTTATTGCAAGAGGCATTGCTGTGTTTTGTTAAACTCAAGAGGTGTTGCCAGATTAGGCTGCAATCCTATACACACTTACCTGGGAGTAAATCCCATTAAACTCAGTAGGTCTTATTTCTGAGAAGAAACACATAGGATTGCACTGAAAAGCACATTTCTTAATGGCACATTTAAATGTAGCAGGTAATTCTTTCTCCCTATACAGATGAAAAGTCAGTCTCTGGGGGAATATGTATACATAAGAGATTTATTCTTTTAATTATTTGTATCCCAGTAGCTGACACAAGGTAGATCGCAACCATTCATTTAAGAGAAGATCACAAAGGGCAGCGCAAGCCAGTGGGAAAATGAGGGACTGGAATTGGGGGGGGGGGGCGGAGAAAGGAGGGAAGGAATCCTCTCCTTGCTAATATAAGGACAGGAGCTGATAGGACAGCAAGGGCGAGAGGAAACTGCTTCCAAACAAGAGAGAAGCAAAATTGGAATGTCAATAGTGTAGTGGTTTGGGAGTCGGACTTAGACCTGGAAGATCCAGGTTCAAATCCCTGCTCAGCCACGAAGCTTCCTGGGTGACCTTGGGCCAGTCACTATCTCTCAGCCCCACCTACCTCACAGGGTTGTTGTGAGGACAAAAAGGAGGGGAGGAAATATGTACACCACTCTGAGCTCCTTGGAGGAAGGGCGGTATAAAAAATGTGAAAAAAAAATAAAAAAAATATAAAGACCACAAAGCGAGCATCAAAAGAACCAGCATCCATCAACTCTGACGTGGGAACAAAAACGGCGGGGGCGGAAGAGCCATCGGTTGGCCTGCCGATTGTTCATCTGAACTGTCAATCCTACATTTCTGTTGCAAATGTCCTTCCCTTTGATCGTGACTCTCTCTGGCTGCTGTGAGAGGAGCTCGAATGATCTCCTTCAAAGTCAGGTACCTACTACCGTACCTAGAAGCATACAGCTTTCCACAAAGCCTCCCTCAATCCCCCCCCCCTTGCTTAGGAGGAAACCACTTCCCCCTCGTTATGAAAATGAACCAGAACATCCAGCCAGCCGGCCCAAGACCCGCCAACTCCCACTATAGTTCACTGCTAGAGGATATGCGCTTTGCATGCACAAACAGGCTCAGGAGTTTTCCTCTGTTTCTGGCCACAGACTGACTAGAATAAGGCAGAATTGTCCGATAGGTTATCAGCTGTTCAAAATGAACCATGCCAACTTAATGACAGGCCGTGCGCTACAGGACATCTTTGGGTTCACATGTGCACATACGCATGCACGTTTGCCACAGTCAAGATAAACCTCAGAGGTTGGAGTGGGTGCAAGATTCAGAGCGGCCCAAAAGCAAGAATGGGGTGCATTGTGCATCCATTAAGTCAGTGGTCTTCAGTGGTCTTCAGCTGGTCAGGCATCCACCTTCAAAAGCCAGCGGGTCAGGCAGACGGGTAGGAGGCCAAAGGGGCCCACCAAAAGTGGGGGGGGGGCTTGGCCAAAGCAACACCTCCAAAGCCAATGTCACAAAAGCCTTCACTGTGCCTCTTACTCCTCCTCCTGCTTCCTGGGTAGCCACCTCTGCACTTCCTCTCTGCCCCAATCTCCTCTTTGTTTTTGAATCCAGCAGAGACTCTAGCCCAGCGGTTCTCAAAGTTCTCCCCACAAGGCGGGAAGAACTTTGAGTGTTTGCGGGGGTGGGGACAGCAGCGGTGGCGGCAATCCACAGGATTGCAACTGCCGTTGCCGAAACTGCCCCCGCTGTACTTACCAGGGCTTGGGGGAGCTTCGGTAAGGCCTGTGCAACCCTCTGCAGGCCTCCCCGATCTTCGGATCGCCGTTTAACCGGAAGCGCTCGAAGATCGCCATTTTGTAGCGAACCAAAGATCGGGGAGGCCTGCAGAGGGTCGCACAGGTCTCCCCGAAGCTCCCTCAAGCTCCGGTAAGTACAGCAGTGGCGGTTTTGGGCAATTTTGCGGCAGCGGCGGTGGCGATCCCTTAAAGGGGCCAGGGACAGCTAAAGTTCTCAATGGTGGGTCGTGACCCACAGTTTGAGAACCGCTGCTCTAGCCCACCACTCTCCTCTCCTCCACACTTCCTCTCTGCTCCATTCCTGTCTTCCTTTTCCAATATATCTGGAGAGTGGGAGGAGAAGAGGAGAGGTAGAGGCTGCGGGTGACACACTGCTGGAGAAAGGGGGCAGCATTTGGCAGGCTGTCTCCGGGTCCCCACCAGGAAATCTTCAGACACCTCTATCCCCAAATCGCTCCCAAAGGCAAAACGTTGACAATAATGTACATTCCCAGAGACAGACACTACTGTCCATTACAAGGCTGCCAACTGAACAGTTTTGTAGTGATACATTTTGAAGCGCAGGGATTTGTCCTGCCGTGCCCCCAACGCCGCATCCCACTAAAGTTATATATCTTAAAGTTATATATATTTTAAAAATCAATGTAAAATTTTCTTCAATACAGTGTTTTCTTCTCCTGTCACTGATTTCGATTTGAGACTTCTTATACTTCGCTGAAAGATGCCACTCAATATATCCCAAACTCCTGGCTTGGTTTCATTTAAACCAAATGTATAACAAGTAGTAGTAGTAGTAGTAGTAGTAGTAGTAGTAGTAGTAGTAGTAGTAGTAATAATAATAATAATAATAATAATAATAATAACAACAACAACAACAACAACAACAACAACAACAAAACCTGGAACTTAAAAACAAAACACCCACATAACTACTGTATAAGAGTGCTAGGCTAGTTTACTCAGAAGTAAATTCCACTGTATTCAGTAGGACTTACTCACAGGCAAATATCCATAGGATTGAGCTGTTAATGTAACAGATGCTACACCCTGTCCCTCAGGCAGTCTTTGGGAGGGCCAAAGGCCTAGACATGAGCATAGGCCCCTAGGCAAATTTCTCAATTTGCCTCCTGCTGAGCCTGACGCTTTACTTGGTTCAGATCCTTTCAAAATGATTTTGAAGGCAGCACCTGAGTGCTGTTGTGGATGAGGCCACCGCTCCTGCTGTAGGAGAACTCATACCACCTCCACTAACACACACACACACACACACACACACACACACACACCCCGCAACTGGCTAGGATGTGTTAGCCTGACCTGCCTTGCTCCGGTGCTTACAGCCACAGCTTGATTCACAGAAAACAGCAGGTGAGGGTATTGTTGGCACAAAGGTAAACAGTCTCCCCTCTCCCCAATAATACCAGCAGATCATGCAGCTGCAAACCGCAGAGGAGACAGGAAACATTTGCTTCCATTGTCTCACACCTCACACTGTTGTGGGTTACAGACCCTCCCCCCCCCCTGCTGGTTGGTGTTTTTTTTTTTTTTTTTCCAAGCAAGGCTGACCCCTGTTACAGCAGCAGGAGAGCGGGGAGAGAGTGAGTCATCATGGCTGGCTGTTCTTTTATCTTCCCTTATCTTTTGCTTCTTGTGCGTCTGTTTGTCAAAGGCCTCGGAAATATTGTACCCGTTTGTTGGGGACACAACTTTGGGGACGCTAATTGCTTTGTGACTCATGTGCTGGTATTTTCTGCCTCTCATTAAGACGCATCAAGGAGAGGGAAAGAAGAAATTAAACTCGAGGCAAACATGTTCCAAAATTTGATAGGATTTTTTTGGGGGAGGAGGGGGGAGGAACCACTCTTGCAGACATTTTTACTCCTGGGCCCTGTAGCTCCACCTACCCTTCCTTTCACATCTTTTGAGCACCACCTTCTCACATAGAGCCATCATGACCAGTAGCCAGCAACAGACTTGTCCTCCACGGAGCCACTGAATGACTCTGAGAGAAGCCCGAAAGCAAGGCATGAAGAAGACCACAATCCTCCCCAGCTCTCTGTCCCCAGCATCTGCAACTCTGAGGTAGACTGCTTCAAAACATGGAGGTTCAGTGCATGAATTAAAAAATATAATAACAGAGCATGTTTCTAGCAAACGTAGAATGAAGCCACAATGTCTAACAGGAGATGAGGCACCAAAGAACAGAGAAAGGACTATAGATTAATGGTAGAGGCCCAGCTCCACATACAGGAGATCCCAGGTTTAGCCTCTAGTATCTCCAAGCAGAACTGGGGAAAATATCTGCTACTACCCAAGAGAGCTGCATTCAGTCAATGTGTAGACAATTCCAAGCTAAGAATCCAAAGTTCTCACTCAACAGAAGAGTTTCCTTTTTGCCTAAATGTCAACACACTTCAACCATTCACGTCTTCTGGGCTTAAACAGCAAGCAGTAAATTTGCTCTTCCAGATATGAATCGATAGTAAGATAGGAGAAGCCTAGCCCTCTCACCCATGTCAGGACTCGAACACAAGACGCAAATCCACATGTCGTCAATCTTCTGTTGGCAACCGTCTCTGCAGATCCCTGTACAATCCTATGCATGTCTACTCAGAAGTAGTAAGTTCCACTGAATTCAATAGGCTCTGTTGTCTGGTAAGTGTGTACGTATAGGATTGGTACTGGGACTGGGTGTAAGTCTAGCAACACAAATGGCCAACGTAGATTGTTCTGGAATTCAAGAGCCTTGACTTTGTGGCTATGGTTAGAAACAGGATGCTGAAGTCAAAAGTTATTTATTATTATCTAGCAGGGTTCCTCTTGTGTTGTTGGTGGTAAAAAAATAAAGGTTTTGATAAATCCATGACAGACAAGTCTCTCAGCCACTGGTATTGATCAAGATAGCCAAGAATGGAACCTCCATTTTCAAGAACAACATACCTGTGAATGCCGAAGCCTAGAGCAAATAACAAGGATGCTCCTCATCTTTATGGCCTGTTTGAGCCTTCCAAAAGCATCTGCATTAGTCATTGTCGGAAAGAAGATGCTGGAGTAGCTGGGCCCATTTTGGTCTGATCCAGAAAGTGGGTTCTTACGTACGTTCCTTCCTTCAGGCAGTGCCTGAAATGTCCTCACACCCTGATTGCATCCGTCTCTTGCATCTTACACATATATCCCAGGCTCTTACACTTACATCTGAGTCTTAAGAATGGAACCACAGATGATCTTGGTGGGAAACTGCTGGATTGAATGAGTACTGTATTGGCAGGAGTGGGATCAGAGCATGGCCAACACTGGTATTGGGAAGTGCCAAGTCTTGATGACAATCAGGGCTGCTGCAAGATGCCAAATCCCACCACCATCACCCGCTGTGTCAAATGCTCGTCAAATGCCTGCTGGCAGATCAGCTGCCTCTGCTAGTCCTCTTCCTCCCACTCCCTGGATTCAGGAAGGAAGAGGTGAACAGAGCAGAAGAGGAAGTGCAGAGGAGAGGAGTGGTGGGCTAGAGTGTCTCTGTCCTATATACATGTCCTCTCCTGCTCTGTTCCCCTCCTTCTTTTCACATCCAGGGAGAGGGAGGAGAAGTGGCGGAAGCAGGTGGGCAAGAGATTGGCACCAGGGTCGGCCCATCCATAAGGCCAACTGAGGCAGTAGCATCAGGCAGCGGATTGGTGAGAGGCTCCCATCTCTGTCCGCCTACTTGCCTCCTCCACTCCTTCTTCTACTCCCTGGATTGAAAAAGGGAGAGGGGAACAGAGAGGAAGAGGAAATGTGGAGGGGAGGAGGGTGCTGAGCTAGGACATTGGAGAGTGGGAGGAGCAGAGGCTGGCACATCATTGGGTGCAGGGGGCAGCATTTGGCATGCTGCCTCAGGTGTCCAGAGGTCTTGGGCTGGCCCTGGTTGACACCCCCTGCTGCCATTCTACTGCTGGAGGTGACTACCGCAGTCAGTCTCAGAAACAAACCAGCACCTGGACTGCGGGCACCACCAGGTTCCTGCTACCTGTGAACACTGAAATGGCATGTGCAATTATAACCAAAACCACAGTACTTCTGAGCACGTTCAGAGTGTATTTACAAGACCCGCCCAGATGCTCTATACAGCTAGGATGGAGTAGGGTTTCCTGGATGCACTCAAGGCTTGCCACCTTTTCAAACCAAGAAATGAAGTCCTGAAAGGAGAGCTAAGAGTCTGCTTTCCCCTCGCAGGGCCAAAAAGCCCCAGCCGACAAAATGCCTGGCCGACAAGTGCATGGCATCATTAGCAGTTGGCGGCGCTGCTCGTCGGAATTTATTAGCAACCCGCTCTTATCACCAAGAGGGATACCCTGCAGCAGCCGTTGCAATAAAGCCTTCCATAAAATTACAGTGTTAAAAATCTCTGCATGCCGGTCAGCTGGAGTTGCGGTTTCCTTCCCAAGAGCTAAAGAGAAGGAGGGAGGAAAAACCTCACAGGTTTTCAAATTGGTTCATTGTCTCTTAGCGACAAGACGGCCAGTTGTGGCAAGGCAAAAATGGACCCAAATGCGAGGCTGTTTGCAAAAAGTCGGAGAAAGAGGATATCTCAAAAGATCCACACATTTGGACAGATATCGAGAAGGAAGACGAGAGGTGGGGGGGAATAAACCCCCCAAAACTTTTCATTCAAATTTGGAATAAATTTCTAGGGTGCCCAAAATGGACACGCTAATCAGAATTATAATATAATGGAAGAAAGTATTATAACAGCATGAGCCTCTGCGTGTCTACTCAGTCCCAGTTTGATCAGGGTGAGACCTGGCAGAGCGCATGGCAATCTGGAGGGACGGCTGGTCAGTAGAGGGAAGGAGGACGTGTCATCTGGGGAAGCAACCACCAGTATGCTGCACCATTGCAGAATGGTCTGGGACCATTCTCATGGGATCATTCTTATGTGGTGCAGCAGCAAGGCATGTTCTGGACAGAGGCACCCAAGCCCAAGATGGTGCCAGCAACGATCACTCTAAGGAGCTGCTCTGAATGGATCTGGCCCTTGGCGACTGCACAACCTGGATGACCTCTGCTGTTGGCCAGAAATCCAGCTGGTCATGCCAGGATTTGGGGAGAGATCAAGAGCTCTGCGGCAAGAAACTCGTGTCTCACAGCTGATTTTCTTGTCCTTAAGCCAGTGACTTTGGCTACAATCCTATGCATGCTTCCCCAAGTGTAAACACCGCTGAATCAGGGCCAGCCCAAGACCTCCTGATGCCTGAGGCGGCATGCCCAATGCTACCCCCCTTCCCTGACGATGTGCCAACCTCTGCTTCTCCCACTCTCCAATGCTCTAGCTCAGCACCCTCCTCCCCTCCACATTTCCTCTTCCACTCTGTCCCCACTGGGATTTAAATCCCCTTTCCCTTCCAAAGCCCCCCGTTCTGCCCGCGGGGCAGAAGGATAGGATTGGGCTGTCAATGCTATAAGCTGCCTTGATTGCCCTTGTCAGGAGAAAGGTGGGATATAAATTCATAAAATAAACAAACAAATAGTGCACAAATGCAAAGCAGTACCAGTTTCAGCATTTGACCCATTTTCTGGTATCACAGGAGACGGAGAAAAAACATCCACTATGTTCCCAAAGAGCATCTGTTTGGAAACGGAATAATGTTGCGAGGGATACATGAAAAAAACAAAACCCAGTAAGGCGTAGGCACAACATGTACTTGATCATGCACTGCCCTAATCTTTCCCCCTAGCCCAGTGTTTCCCAAACTTTTTCGACCTGCGACTCCCTTGACCATTGGCGACCATTGGCCGCGGCTCCCCATTACATTCTGTTGATGCCTGCCAATTGGCATTGCACTGTATTCCGAGAGGATTCCGTGGCACTCTGCGGCTCCCCTGGCTGGTTTCCATGGCTCCCCTGGCTGGTATGCGCAACTCCCCTGGCTGGTTTCCACGGCTCCCCTGGGAGCCACGCCTCTCAGTTTGGGAACCACTGCGCCTAGCCTCATCTGCTGTCTGTCCTGTTAGGAGGCATAAGTGCAAACACAGCCTCCTAATGAACCCCAAGATCAGTCTCCCAAATGCAAGGAAGTCAACAATTGTCGCTCCCTCTTGGCCTTCCACATCCCACATAACCACATCCTGTGGCATGGAGTTCCACAGAAAACCCTGTGGCTGAACATACTGTGCTAACAACACAATCCTAACCAACCTTCCAGGGCAATGCAGCCCCTTATCTTGAAGAGCCCTCCACTGCAAAATGAAATGTGCGCCCTGTCGGCATGGCTACACCGGCACTGGAAAGTTGGTTAGGATTGTGCTGCAAGTTAGGTTGCAGGCACAGAACCAATGAGACACTTTAGCCCATGCCACTCTGTCTGGCCTGCTGCCCTCACTGGACCTCTGAGCCATGCATTTAATATTAATTAATTAATTTTACTAGTAGTCTGTTCCAGGTGAGAGAAGGTAAGAAGACACAAAGCTACTATTTGGGACAGCAACTACGGTATGTACAATATCTGCTGCAATGCCTAGTTTTAGCCTTAGGAGGGCATAATTTGCCCAGAAGTCACCAAACAGGTCAGAGGCCTTCGTCGGGATTCGAACCCGTCTCGGCCCAAAACTCATTCGTTCCAGCTGGCTCGATGCTTAAAGCCGAACCAGTGCCACCCCTCCACCAGGAACAGCGCAGACTCAAATCATCTCTGCCGCAGCTTACGAAGCCCCTTGCTTCTCATATCCTTGGGAGAAACGGTCATAATTACCTATTTTAATCAGACGGTGGTTACATAAGAAGCTCCACAGCCCCCAAGCAGATGGACAGCCAGTCTGCCGGAGCCAATGTCTTTGTGTATACAGATGCACCACAATCGAAGGTGTAATTGTTACTGACACGGATGAGTAAGAACGCACTCTTCCAAAGGCCGGGACTGGAAATCTCTGAATCGCTGCGCTCGAACGAACGGAGAGCACATGTTTCAAGGTCTGGAAGCCAATGTATTGGGGAGGGGGGAGGAAGAGAGGATGGAGAAACAGAGGGGGGGGTTTGAACACCACTCTGGCATTCATAATGCAGCTGCTGCTTGACCGCTAGAGGATAAAGCCGCAAAAAAACTGCAAAGGCAGCGCTTCTCTGGAGATCAAGATAGGGCTGGGGAATCTCTCTGTAGCTGTTTCAGCGTTCCTGGCCCAGGGGCCAGGCTTCTCTGAATAAAAGATCAGACAGGGAGAGGCTGACTGCTAAGGAACTGAGTCAGCTCCCCATCCGACACACACGCACACACACGTGGGCCGTGTGTGTGCGTGTGTGTGTGTGATCTCCAAGCATGATCTCTGCCGTTATTCCGGTAATCCGGTTGCAAAAAGGGGGAGGCAGGCGGCCACCTTCACTGGGCAACTGCTGCCTCTTCAAAAGGCGAGAGCCCCAGCAAGGAAAGCTGGTCCTTGCTGCCCCCCTCCCCGACTGTGCACTGAGCAGGGGACACCTGAGAAAGGTGCGCCGAACGCCTTCAACTTCAACAAAGAAAATATTTCTTTACCCAGCGTGTAATTGGTTTGTGGAACTCCTTGCCACAGGAGGTGGTGATGATGGCACCTGGCCTGGATGCCTTTAAAAGGGGATTGGACAGATTGATGGAGGAAAAGTCCATCACAGCTTACAAGCCATGATGGGGATAAGCAACCTCCTGGTTGTAGGAGTAGGTTTTCTCTGTGCCAGGTGCAAGGGAGTGGCGACTGGACACAGGTATCTTGTTGTCTTGTGTGCTCCCTGAGGCATCAGGTGGGGCCACTGTGTGATACAGAAAGCTGGACTCGATGGGCCTTTGGCCTGATCCAGCAGGGCTCTTCTGGTGTTCTTATGTTCCTGTCTTGAATGTGACTTTCCTTTTAGCTGACATTCTGTGCAACTGGGGGAGGGAATATCACTGACTCCAACTCCTCCCACTCTTGATGGACTTGTTACCGCGATAGGGAAGGACCACAAACCAGCAGTGAAGCACCTGTTTTGTATGCAGACGGTCGCAGGTTCAATCCCTCCCTGACAACATCTTATGGTAGGGCTGGGAAAGAATCTCATTTGAAACTGAGTTGCTGTCAGTCAGTGCATGAAACCCTGGAGAGTGGCTGCCAATCAGTGCTTGACACCCTGGAGAGCTGCTGCCAGTCAGTGCCTGAAACCCTGGAGAGCTGCCAGTGATGAAATGCTGCAGAGCTGCTGCTGCTCACCTGTGCCTATGTGGGTTAGGTTTGAACCACAGTGTCAGGAAAGGGAGGGCAATAAGCCTCTGCTCCTGCCACAGTCCTAATCCAAATACCCACAGCTTCCATTTGCCCCCGCCAGAAGGAAGGTCCCATTGGTGTCATAAGGAACTTCCTTTCCAAAGAGGGGATCTGGAGTCCTCCTTTCCTGCCACATGGTCCCAACTGTGGCTTGTATTGAGAAAAATAAGAAACTATGCACCTAAGCTCTAATGACGCACTTAATGTAACATGGTCCTCAAGCGCAGGAACAGGAACACAAAAAATCATATCTCTCTCTCTCTCTCTCTCTCTCTCTCTCTCTCTCTCTCTCTCTCTCTCTCTCTCTCTCTCTCTCTCCCTGCTGTTTTTGTAATGCATTCTCTGCAACAGCAAGCAAACATTCAAACAACACAAATCTGGCCCCAAGGTACCATTCCATTAGCTCTACAATAATGAATAATATTTGGGTGAGCATCTTTCTTTTGTTCTGTTTTTCCTAATAAGTTTCAACAGGGGGCTTGTTCTGGGCAACCACGGGGGAGCTCAGAATTGCCTTTAATAAGCCAAAGAAACTCAATCAGATATATTCCTATGCCTCAAGGAGGAGGGAACTTTTAAGAACACCATCAAACATTGAGAAGCGTTACCAACATATTAATAATGTATTATTATTATTGTTGTTGTTGTTGTTGTTGTTGTTGTTGTTATCATTATTATTATTATTATTATAAAAACAACTTTAGATGAAAGCTGTCTGGTTTTCCAAGAACTTTGGTCCCTGGCTGTTTACTCGACACTTGAGAGCTTATGTTATGCTCCAGTTAGTGTGCCAGACTGGGAGGATATGGATTCGAATCCCGCCATAGCCACAACCAAGCCTACTGAGTAACATTGGGCCAATTGCTCTTTCGCAGCCCCACCTACCTCATAAGGGTCTTGCAAGAATAAAATGGGAGGGAGAGAACTGCATGCAGGGCCGGCCCATCCATGAGGCCAGCTGAGGCATTCGCCTGAGGCAGCAGGTTGGCTGGGGGCATCCACCTCCGTCCACCCATTCACTTCCACTGCTTCTCCTCCTCCTCCCATCCTTGGATTGGAAAAGGAGGACAGGACAGAGCAGCAGAGGAAGTGTGGAGGAGAGGAGAGTGGCGGGACAGAGTGTCAGGGTTTACCCAGCATCAGAGATGTTCTAGCCCACTACTCTCCTTTCCTCCACACTTCCTCTTTTGTTCTGTACCCCTCTTCCTTTTCCAGGGAGTGGGACAAGCAGAGACTGGCACATCACCAAGTTGAAGAGGGCAACAGTTGACATGCCACCTTAGGTGCAGGAGGCCTTGGGAGGAGGAGAGACCACAGCTTTGGGGACATGGCACAAGCCAAAGAACACATAGAATGGCAGAGCTGGAACGGGTCTCTGGAGGCCATCTAGTCCAGCCTCCTGCTCAGTGCAGGCAATTCCCAATCCAGGCATGGGAGGAGTAGCAACAGTGGGTGCTAATGAGCAGAAAAAGAGGGATGCCCTCTGGTCAATCTTCAGCCTGAGGCAACCTCCGCATTCTGCCTCATGGATACGCCGGCCCCAGGTACAATAAAATTTGCACTGCAATTCAGTGCATGTCTACTCAGAAGAAAGCCTCAGTATGTCTAATGGATCTTACTCCCAGGAAAGTGTGCATAGGATTGCAGCCTAGATCTACAGCCTTTGTGATTAAATTAACAGACATCAAAGGAGCTTTGCAGGGTGAGAGAGCAGACAAGTTTGTGGACAAATTAAGTTTATTTATTGAATATTTGAATAGCAAACACTAGGATGGAATTCAGCCATCTTCTGTAGTCTCTTCCCTTTCCATTTTTTAAAACTAAGGCTGCAATTCTACGTGCACTTACCTGGGAGTAAGCACCATTAAACAGTATGGGAGTTACTTCTGATTAAACATGCACAAAATTGGACTGTAAGCCTGGCACTTAAGTTTGTCTATCATGGTTTTCAAAGCCAGATAAATATCAGATGGTATCAGTTTGAAGTGAGATGTTTTTTGTTAGTCATGGGTGATGATGACACAAGCATCTTAATTGTGAAATTTGTAAATATCCTTAGACTTTTGGAACCAACAAACGAAATGCAATAAATATTGGGGACAAATAGGCAAGTGTTTGTAAATACGTAATGGCAGAAAGGCAGAGTTTGATACAGACCCCTACTGCCTTGCACAGGGCCGGCCCATCTGTGAGACCAACTGAGGCAGTCGCCTCAGGCAGCAGACTGGTGGGGGTGCCCACCTGTGTCTCCCCACACTTGCCTCCACATCAGCAAGCAAAGTGACACAATCGGCCCAGGTCTATTGCCATAATAGAAGCAACTATGGTTAAAAAAAAAAAAACAGGAACTAGGAAAAAAAAGTATAGAGGATAGCCTGACTTCAGACGAGGAGCATCAGCTATGGAAATGGTTTGGGAGACGGATCATTGGGCCTCTCAGCCACAAGTGAGAATTGCAACACAACTAGAGAATGAGGCAAGGCTAGAGGGACCCCCAGACAGTCCAGTAGGAAACAGGGCAATAAGTCAAACATTTGACGCTGCCAATGCAATCCCCAAGCCTCCTCCGTCCAATCTCAACAGCCAAAACCTTATATTCCACATTTCACAGAAGAGGCCTTGGCAGGCCTCGGTGCCCGAGTACCCTCCAGCTCCCCAGAAAGTTATCACAGGAAGAGGTCAATTCCATGCAACCTAAACACATCAGGTTCTCTTTCGCAGAGCCGGCTCACGCATCCATGCGTTCACCGCTTGGACATCGGGGAGCAGCTCACATGTGCGCACAAGCCCTCACAGATCAACACCGCAGGCAGAGTTTTCATATCATGTCTAACACCCTATTTTTTACACACTCCAACATCATCTACACACAAAGTGGAATAAGGTGCTACAGGGCTGGAGCAACAAATCACCTATGCCCGGAGGGGCCATAGAGTAGATAGAAGGAAGTGCTTTTTCCTTTCGCACAACACCAAAGGTAGGGGACAGCCACTCAAACTGACTGGCAGGAGAGTCAGAACAAGCAAAGTGACATACAGTATTTCTTTCCTCAGTGGCTCATTAATCTGTGGAACTCCTTGCCACAGGATGTGGTGATGGCACCTGGCCGAGAGGCCTTTAAAAGGGAAGTGGACAGATTGATGGAGGAAAAGTCTATCACATGATGACCATATGCAACCTCTGGGTTTTAGAGGTCAGCTATCTCCGAATGCCAAGTACAAGGGAGTGGCATCAGGGCTGTTGTGGTCTTGTGTGATCCCAGAGGCATCTGCTGGGCTGCCTGATCCTGCAGAACTGTTTCTTATGCTCTTATCCCTCCTAATCCCCAGCACCTGTTCTTCAGAGATACACTGTTCCTGATCATGGAGGTTCTGCTAAGCCATCCTGGTTCAGAGCTGTCCTCCATGAATATCCAATCCTTGATTTAAAAAAAAAAAATCACTGCCCATGATTATGTCTTATAGTGAGTCCCACACTCCTTGTACAATGTAGCACTTCCTTTTGCCTGTGCGGGAACGACTGGCAGCCAATTTCACTGGCGCCCCTCTCCCCCCCCCAAGCTATTCTAGCAGTCTATGGCGCATGAGAAAAATGTCTCTCTACCCACTCTGTTCACACCGTGCATCAGCCTATAAACTTAGACTATATCCCCCCATTAGTCATCTCTTAATGTTTTTTTCTCTCTCTCTCTCTCTCTCCAAACTAACTAACAATATTTTAGCCTCCCGTCACAGGTACTCCAGCCCTTGCTCGGCACATTTTCATTGCCCTCTTCTGCCTCATCTCCAGGGCTACGATACCCTTCTGCAGATGGCATGGCACAACCAGTATTTGCGCAGGGCATTCCAAATGGGGCTCCGCCACAGACTTGCTGGGTTTTATGTTCACGCCGATTTTGCCTCGGTTACATATATCTCAGAGTGACGGACACACACGTTTGAACCGGTTCCTCCATCTCCCTAGAGCCAAGCGCAGGAGGAAAATATGAGCCCTTCCCAAGCCGCCTCTCCAACTGTGAGACTTACAGTTTCATAAGAACATCAGAAGAGTCCTGCTGGGTCAGGCCCAGGGCCCATCTAGTCCAGCTTTCTGCATCTCACAGAAGCCCACCAGATGCCTCAGGGAGCACACAAGATGCCTGTATCCTGTTCCTATCCCCTTGCACCTGGCATTCAGAGATAGGCTACCTCTAAAACCCAGATGTTGCATAGAGTGATCAGGGCTTGTAACCTGTGATGGACTTTTCCTCCATACATCTATGCAGTCGGCTTTTTAAAGACATCTAGACCAGGTGCCAGCACACCATCTGGTGGCAAGGAGTTCCACAGGCTAATGAGCCAGTGGGTAAAGAAATGTAAGCGGGTGAAATGAACTCATCGCAATCCCCAGCAGGATGGGAAATATATGTGTATGTGCAGCTGTGATGTGTGGCTGCAACTCCTCAGCCCAAGCCCCAAAATGAGCAGTCATGCGCAAATACAACACAATCTTATATACGGGGGAAGAGCTGAAGCTTGGTGCTGGTACATATGCCTTGCACAGAGGTTCATACCAGGTTCAGTTCCCCATATCTGCAAATTGACTCATGATCCCACTCTGAAGAGCTGAGGACAATATTGAGCTTGCCAGACATTGGTTTCACTCCTTATAAGTCAGTTTCCTGTTGGATCGGTACTGGTCCTCTGCACTCCGCCTCAATTCATCCCTTTGTCGCTGCATCGCAACCACACAAGATCACGTTCCTTACGACTCAAGGGACAGTAAGCATCTGATCCAACCATTAGGCTCTACAACCCTCGCTGGAGCCTCCGCAAAACCAAACATTCCACATCCAAAAATATGCATGTCTCTCACTGAAAACACTGCTTCGATCTCAGAACACACTCTCCCTTTCCAATCAGATCTGTTTTAAATTAACTCCCCAGCACAAGCCTGGGTGTCTACTCAGAAGTAAGTCCCACTTTCTTCAATGGGGCTTACTCCCAGGAAAGTATTATAAGATCTCAGCCTTCTTTTCACAACAATGGGGGGGAGAACTCACCACACCTACAAACAGGTATGTCTCCCCCCCCCATCAGTGGTGGATGAACTACCATATTTTGATATTGTTATGTCATTTATTCTTAAGTGAGAAGAAGTGAAAAGCGATGGCCACAATATAGCAAGTACCGTCCTTCCTTTCTTCCATTATACTTCAATATCCCAAAGAAAGGGAAACACTCAGTTCTTCAAATATAAAGTGTTGGGGAAAATGAATTCTCTTTTCCTTCCCCAGCACAACAACGAAACAGAACAAGCAAAGAAAAAAAAAGACTGATCTCAGTTTATACCATTTTACAGCAGTAATGATAATATATATATTTTAAGTATTACATAACACTTCCCCATCACTGCCCTAAAATAAGGGGTCCAATTAGGTCCTGCATCCATATGAGGCTATTTGCCAATCCATCGCACATCGTCAGCGGAGGACTGGGACATATTTTCTGTGCCATAAAGAGCCGTAAAAACAAATTATGATTACAAAAGCCGACAGCTTCCATCGGAGTTATGCTCGTAAGTGGCTGCGTCTCTATGCGCAGGGCATGTGAGCATCGGGAAGCCAAATGTGCCGACCAGAGTGAGTCCAATCGAGCCAAATGATCCAAGAAAGGTGAACATCATTGATAGGGCTCTAAGAGGGTCATCTAGTCCAGCCCCCTCCATCGCACAGGAGCAGTCTCCCGTCAGAGGACCCTCTCTCCGCACATTAACCCCTTGCTCGCCACACCATCCCTTTAATCCAGGCTTGATGACACTGTGCCACAGGGAGCAACCAAACCATAAGGGTCTTGACGAAGATCCTTGACCACAAAAGACATCCCATTCAACAGACAGAACCACGGATGCTCCATGGCAGAGCTCAATGCAGATGTCCCATGCCGAGTCCTGGGCATAACAAGGCTCTCGGGTAGCTAGGCTGGGGAAGATCTCTGTCCAAGACCCTAGACCCTGACTGGTCAGGCAGAAGAGTGCATAAGCTGGACCAATAGACTGACTCAGAAGAGTCAGATCTTACAAGATCCTCATTAATGGCCGTTTCTGGTACGGGGTAGACAAGATTCCAGGAGGCCGCAACTGAGGTAGCAAATTAAACAGTTGCACACTGCATCATGTATTATTGTTTTAATAAGGAAAGTCAATGTGCTAGAAACTTTGCAAAGCTAGGGAGTCTGCCCATCATCGTCAAGTCATGCTCCAATATTGTCTGGAAGTCAACAGTGGGTCCCAATTCATGCTCAGCTCAGCATTCTGCTTGGGGAAGCGCATCTTTTTTTTCAATCCTCCAGGTGCACATGAACATGATGCGCCCCCAGTTCACAGCCCGGGGCATGAGTGCATCCATACCAGCACCCGGTCTATGCCCTTGGCACGTCTTCACGGACAGTTGTCCCTGGCTGTGGCGCTCCTCTCGCCCCTGCTGCCCCTCAACAACTCATTTCCCAAAGGTCACCAAGCAGTGTTGCGCATGGCTGCGGGCTCACGCCTGTTTCTTGGCAAAGCATGCCAACTATTGCGAGAGCTCCATCCTCTTCCACAAAAAGAAAAGAAGGGAAGCAGGCTTTTTTTTTTCACAGGTGGAAGATCCTGTCTGTAAAGCCAGGCTCCATTCCCTGCTCTCTTTCTTCCCAAACCAGGAATCTACTGCATCCCAGTGGACAGATACATGAAGAACAATCCTATTTTCACTTTCTCGCCGCCACCGCCACCCCCCTCTGCTCCACCGAGACGTTAGATCTCCAAGGAACAGAAAGCACTTGCTCCAAAAAGCCCTCAAACCAAGAGCATGTTTGCAGTGCCTTGGTAACATTTGCACACTTGTAAGGACGAGTTTTTGCATCAGGCTGGAGATACAAAAGCCTGTTTGTGCCCCCCCCCCCCCGTTTGCACTGGTTCTGGGCAGGGTTGCTCCATCCTTAATTCCGAAAGCAAAAAAGAACAGGGCACAATGGACCTCACTGGGGTGCTGGTGCTCGTTCTCATTTCACCCAATGCAACTTCCAAGCTTCTCCACACACCCCTCCACAATGCCCCCTGCCCAGATTCAAACACACAGAAATGCTATGGAGATTGCAGGCACTCCGCCAGGGCACATGTTTCAGTGTGTGCGAGGCGACGGTTGCATAAACACCCGTGGAACTTATGGGTCTCTGATGCACTTATGTTTCGACATGAAAAGCCACTAGCCAATGGCCGGCAATTCCCCACAAGGGCATGTGCATCACACCACTGCACATATTCTGCTTCTCAGCAATGTTCTTCTGGGCACTGATCAGAGCATCTGTGACTGGCTGGCATCCTCTCTCTCTCTCTCTCTCTCTCTCTCTCTCTCTCTCTCTCTCTCTCTCTCTCTCTCTCTCTCTCTCTCTCTCTCTCTAACCCTCAGGCTGTAATTCCCACTTACTTGGGAATAAGTCACAGGGAAATCCCAAGTAAAGAAGCTTTCTGGCCGGACTGGAGGCACATTCTTCCCCGGAGACGGCTGGCTGTTGCAAACCATCCGCACTTGGGGAAAAACTCTCAACCCACACGAATGAAAGAAGGCACACGTGTGTCTGAAACTGCGCAATTGGCTTGACCCCGATGCATGGATCAGAGCAGGAGAAAGGGGGTGGGGGGGGACAGCAGGCTACATCTGCAAGGGCAGGAGGCAACCAGCCAACCTGACCTGGTAGCCACAGCTGCAGTAGGGGAGCTTGTTCAGTCCTGAAGGTTCCTCTTTCAAGGGGGACATCTCTTGTTCCGGAAGAAGCCTGCTGGCTAGAGATGATCCTGGAGCTCACAAGACCATGAAAGTCCAGTGTAGGGGGGGTTATGGATCTCCAACCTTGCCCTGGGTTGCTAAAATGGGCAACTGGCAAGCGGGATCTGCATCGTGGGTCCACTGGACTCTCAGAAGTTAGCAGAAGGTCAACTCGTCGTCGTCATCACCCCCATCCTTGCAAAACTCTCAACACAGAGCTCTCTTCTCCACTCACATAGTCCTTCTTTCCAAGCTCAACATACCCCCCCCCCACCACCACCACCAGCAGCTTTTGCTACATTAATGCATTTTTATCAGCCCCCCTCCACTCACCCCCAGAGGACAACTCCCAGCCCACTCCCGTTGAGATCTCTTACCTGGTAACTAAAAACCGATGTATCCACATTGTCACGTCTCTGATCCCGGAAAGGGGGGGGGGGGGGTCAGATATTCACAGCCCCAGCCATGTGCGCTTCAAGGGTGCATGGGAGGGGGGAGAAGAGTCCTTCGGTTTGGAGGGGGGTTAAGCAGAAAGGAAGGGGAGACTTTTGAGTTTGCCAAAAGGGGGGAGGGTCCCTCTTTCAGTCCCTGAGAATTCAGCCCCGGATTTGGGGAGGGGGTGTTTGTCTCCCCCCCTGCATCGTGGCCCCCCTCAAAAGTAGATGCTCTTGTTTTTGGAGGGGGGGTGATTGGAGAGGCAGGAATGGAGGCTACAGGGGGTGTCTTCGAAGTCCTCCCCCTGGCTGGGGGGTCCTTAAGCTGGTCCCCCCCAGAGAGAGATGCCAAGCCCCATGGAAAGGGTGGCGCTCCCTCCCCCGTGGAGAGGCTGGTGAGGATGCCAAAATGTCCTTCCCGGCGAGAACGGGAACGGGGTGGAGGCTGGATCGAAGCCGGCTGGTCTCAACCAGGGAGCCGCGTCCAGGCAGCGCAGGGCAGGCTCCGGCGTCCGCTCGCCGCCCGTCCGCTCGGCTCCGCCGCTGCTCTCGCTGCAGCGCGCTGCCTCCGAGTCGCGCAGCCCGTTCCGGCTCCGACGCCGCCGACGCCGCGTGGTCCGGCCCCGCCTGACGTCACCCCAGGAGCTTAAAAGGGGGGGGCTGAACCCCGTTATCGGCGCGCACCCCCTGCTGGCGAGGATGCCGAGGAGGGGAGATGGCGGGGCTCGCTCCGGAGTACAGGGGAAAGGCAGCGTTGTGCAATGGTTAGGGTAGGTGGGGGCGAGCAGCCGCGCTGGAGCAGACCCAAGGGCCATCTGGTATACTTCTATTGGACATGGAGGCTCCTCCTTATCCGCAGGAACCCCCTGCTGGCGAGGATGCTGGCAGCGATTTGGGGCTAGGAAAAGGCTCAGTCCAAAGAACGATGGAATGGGCAGATCGGAAGGGACGACCCGGCTTCCTCAGGTAAACTGTGTCTGGCCAGGGAGGCTCCGCTAGAACAATAGTCGCTGATAGGCCTGCCTACTGGGAATGAATCTAATCTTTGGTAATAACATAAGAAGATGAAGAAAAAGCCCTGCTGGTTCGGACCCTCATTCTCTCTGATATGCTAACTTTCGGTTTCTCTATTGGTGGCACCCCCTACTGGCAACAGTACTGAGGAGGGAGAGTTGGTGGGGCTCCTTCCAAAGCGCAGTGGAAAGGCAACTTGAGCCCCCAAGATCTGGTATTCAGGGGTAAACTGCTCTTGAACATGGAAGATCCACTTTGGATAACAGCCAGCAATGGACCCATTTCCATAACTTTGTTTGTTTGCCATTTCCATGTCTTTTGGCAGTGAGTCCCATAGGCTAATGATGTGTCATATGAAGGAATCGTTTCTTTTGTAAGCATGATATTGTACAGATTTTAGGAGGTGCTCTGTGTGTGTGTGTGTGTGTGTGTGTGTGTGCGCACACACACACACACACACACATGCGACCCAGTGTGCGGCGGCTGTGAAGAAGACCAATTCCATAGTCGAGATCATTAAAAAAGGGATTGAGAATAAAACGGCCAGTATTACTGTGCCATTGTACAAATTGAAGGTAGGGCCACATCTGGTGTCCAGTTCTGGTCACCACATCTCAAAAAGGACATAGCGGAACTGGAAAAGGCGCAGAAGAGAGCGACCAAAATTAGTGTGCTGGGGCACCTCCCAGGCTACAGGAAAGGCTACAGTTTTGGGGGTTCTTCAGTCTAGAAAGAAAGCATGAGGGGGCTTGATTGAGACATATAAAATTACATGTGGGGTGGAGAGAGTGGATAATAAAGGGAAGTTCTTTTCCCTCTCGCACAGCCCCAGAACCAGAGGACCCACTCAAACTGATTTATTTGAGGGCAGACAAAAGGAAATATTTCTTTAACCCAGTGTGTAATTAATATGTGGAACTCCTTGCCACATGATATGGTGACAGCACTTGGCCTGGAGGATGCCTTTAAAAGGAGATTGGACGGATTGATGGAGGAAAAATCCATCACAGGTTACAAGTCACGATAATTGTACACAAACCTCCAGGTTTTAAAGGTAGCCTATCTCTGAATGCCAGGTGTAAGGGAGTGGCAACAGGATGTAGGTCTCTTATGGTCTAGTGTGGTCCCAGAAGCATCTGGTGGGCCACTGTGAGATACAGGAAACTGGACTTGATGAGTCCTTGGCCTGATTCAGCAAGGATTTTCTTATGGAGGAGGATCCGACCCCGAAGGAGAGTCACACTTCTTTTCCCTCTCTCCAGAACGAGTGATCCACAGGCACTGCGACATTGCAATATTATGAATTTAATTTCTCATGTCTCCCATTAACAACACTAAATATTTAAATATTTGATTGTATAATGTGTTATTTTATGAGTCATTTCTCTGTCTCTGCCTACGACTGCAGGAGTACCTTTGTGGAGCCTGTTTGGGCTTGGCACGCATCACCGTCTCTCCTCTCTACTTTGCTGAGGGATTGCTGGGAAAATGTTGGATGATGAGAGGCGCACACGACACAAATGTACAGTCATGTCACTTAGAAAATGCCAGCAAGCTTGTAAAATTGCACCCAGTGCTTAATGTAAACAGTGGCACCCCAAACCTCCATGAATCTGTCCACAGACTGCGGCTAGAGATACAGGACAGGGCCTTTCTAGTGTTGGCATTCCGGTGATGAGATTCCCTCCCCTCTGAGGCCCGGCTGGACCCTACATGGACAGTAAAGATGTTCTTGTTTTGTCTGGTTTTCCTTTGACTGTGAGTTGCTTTGTTGCGCTTTGGGCTGAATTTATTTTTCTTTGCGGCGTTCGATGGTTTTTGCTTGCAGTGCCTCTTGTCAGGTCTTTCTCCAGCTGTGTTGTGAATTTGTGTTGAATGAAATTGTAAGCTGCCTTGGGGACTCCTGCATCCGTGTTGAAGGGCAGCCTGTACCCTTTTTTAAATAAATAACCAGACACCTGTAAACGAATAGAATGTGGACAAGAGTGCCTTAGAACATGCATGGAGTGCCAAAGCTTACTTCTGAGGAGACATGCATAGACTTGCACCATTCTGCACCACTTCCACCTTATACTGCCAATCTATTTGACTCCTAGTGTTACAAAAGGGAGGAAAAAAAAATCTCCTTTTCACTTCTGAAATATTGTGAACTTTGAACATGCAACCCCCCTCCCTTTGTCATAGGTGTCCCTTTCATTTTATTTCTGTCTACAATTAAAAACAAACAAAACAAGAGCCAGGATGGTGTTGTGGTTCTGGAGTTGGACTTAGACGTGGACAATCCAGGTTCAAATCCTCGCTCAGCCACAAAGCTTCCTGTATAAAAATGGGGAAAATACATAAATAAAAAATACTAGAAAACTTGCCTTGTAGGGAAGGTATCCCAACCCTTGGCTGCCTTTTTTGAACAGTAAAAATAAAATAAAACAGAAATTGAGAAAATGAGACACAGATCAGATTCAATATATAGGACTGATTGGAGAACCAGAGGTGTGTGGGTGGGATGTTTGTTTTTCAGTGCAGGGGGGAAAAAAGACTGACTCAGGATGAATATGACCGAAATTTACCAAAATTGTGAATATAAATATTCTAACTAAATCAGGGTTCATGCAGTGATCAAATCACATTCACGATAATATTGGAATCCTTTCAGCAACCCTGTAGTGTAGGCCAGTATATTAGCCTCAAGTTGCTGGTAGGATAACCTGGGCTGACATGAACGCAATGAAGTTCAACAGAGACAAAGCAAGGTTCTGCATTTAGGCAAAAGAAAAATCAGACACCGGTACTGTATAGCATGGGCAATGGCTGACTTAGTTGCATAGTATGTGGATGGGATCCTGCTGTGATAGTGGATCGTAAGCTGAATGTGAGCCAGCACTGTGATGCGGCTGCAAAGAAGGCAAAGGCGATTTTAGGTTGCATTGGTAGAACCAGAGCTTGCAAGTTATGCAAAGTCGTGGTTCCACTTTAGACAGTAGCCAGACCTCATCTAGAGTAGTGTACTGTGTCCAATTCTAGGTGCGGCATTTAAGCGGAACAGGTTCAGAGAAGGGCAATGAGGATGTTCAGGGGGTCTGGAAAACAGGTAATGTTGAGGGAACTCAGTATGTTTAGCCTGGAGAAGAGGAGGCTAAGAGGGGAAATGATAGTGCTCTTCGAAGACCTGAAGGGCTGTCGCATGGAAGAGGGCAAAGATTTGTCCTCTGCTACCTCAGAGAGTCGGACAAGATATAAAGGGCTTAAGCTGCAGGAGGGGGGATGTTAGTTGGAAACCAGGAAAAAATCCTTCATGGCAATTGTGGTTTGACAATGGAACTGATTACTAAGGGAAGTGGTGGGTTTCTCCCTCGCTGGGTGTCTTCAAGCAAAGGCTCGACAGGCACCTTTTGGAGATGCTCTAGAGAAGAACATCTCTTCCTGTTTCTGTTTCAAGGAGGGGTGGACTAGATGGCCTTGAAGCCCCCTTCAAATTCCATGGTTCTATGGCTGAGGCTGTCTGGCTCATGAACGGCCATTGGATGAACTCGGGGCAAAGGTGGCCTCCTGATTCATACCCCGGTCTCTTATAAGCCACGATGACACATTTTCATCCATTCACACTGGAAGCTTCCCTGAACTGAGTCAGACCCTGGTCTTGATCCATCTAACTCAGTATGTCAGCCACCCTTCAACGTTTCCAGAGCAAACTCTTCCATCTTTTTCTCTTCCCTACCTAGAGATACTGAGGTTTGAGCCTGGGACTTTCTGCACTCAAACAGAGGTTCTAGCACTGAACTATAGCTCCTCCCCGAAACAACAGCCTTTCCCCCCAATTTTGTCCATCTGCATGCACGTTGCTTCAGAAAGTATGATCATTCTCTGCCCCGAGGGGCTTCCAATCTAACATTCAACATAGGGAAGAAAATACAGAGCAACGGGAGGGAGAATGGAGGGCAGGGGAAGCAAGAGATGAATATCCAATCATTCAGTGGCACGGACTTAGGGTGAGTTGCAGTGGGGTTGAGGAGTTGCGGCCAAAGGTTGATGGGAAGAGATTTTGAGGAGGGGTGGCATCTCAGGGGTGTAAGCGGCTCTGGGTGTAAGGGGTAGCAAGAGAGAAAAGCAGGAGGCACTGCAGAAAACTAGAGACGGTGGGACAGGGGGCGTCTAGAGTAGGCAATTCGCAGTTTAGATCCTTCTGTAATGTTGTCTGTTCAGAGTCACTTGCCTACAAGAGCAGAGAGAGAGAGAGAGAGAGAGAGAGAGAGAAATTGGGATCAGGCCGAAAGATGGAGTTTCCATGGCAACGGGGAGGAATGTTCTCACCCCGGTCCCTGGAGAAGAGGAGGCAGCAGGGACCAGGCCAATCCAGAGTGGGAAGAAGATGGTGGTGTGGGGCCTGATTGCCAGGGGCCTGAAATAGACCCTCTTTTTACCCCCCCCCCCAGACTTTTGACAGGCTGGGAGCCTGAGTCAAGAAGGCGGTGTTGCATTCCCAAGATTTGTCACAACAGGTCTTAAGGGAACGTGTTTAAATGATGGTACCCAAAAGCCTGTTGCGGAGGGGTGCGGAAAATACACTTTTGTGAGTGGGGGGAGAGGAGGGTGTCTTGGAACCCCACTTCCTGGTCACCCTGACTCACCCCAGTCATTAGAGCTTGGTGATGTCGATGTTTTCGAGTGCGTTTTCACAGACATTAACTTCTTCTCATTCTTGCAACAAGCCAGTAAGGTAGGTCAGTATTTTACAGAGAAGTTTTGACCTGTTAAATTTTTTTCATGGTTCCTTATTTGCTTTCCCCTACATGTCACTCCCCACACATTTAGCTTGGATAATTTCTGAAAGGAATTCCAGAATTAGGGTATTAATGGCTCCACCTCCCACTTCTATGCTACCCAATGTGCATTGATGAAATGCTGGGGGGCAGGGGAAACCCACTGCGACCATACATATGTGTGCAACGGGCACTTGGGAAAACTACACTTCCCAGGGCTACTGGATGTCTGGGTTCCTGGCATAGCAGCACTCCAGGTGCCAGAGAGAAGACCGCCTTCCTTTCCAGGGCTGACCCAAGGCCTGGCAGCATCTGAGGCAGTGTGCCAGTTGCTACCTTGACCCCCCTGCGCATTGCCTTGACTTGCAAAATGCTGCCTTACCCCCTCCTTACCCAACAGTGGCTGGGAGGACTGAGGCACATGCCCTCTATCAATCTACCACCTGAGGCGACAGCCTCACTTGTCCTCATGGAGGGGCCGGCTCTGCCTAATCACCCAGCAAAGATGACTGCCTGACATCCCTCCTCCTTCCCTAAACACATTGCTGAAGTGTCTTCTTTCCCTGCTGTATGTTAAACTGAGATTACTTAAAGAAAAGGGGAAAAAAATATCCCAGCGCATCTGCATCATACTGTCCTTATCGAACAGTCACACCTCAAACACATTCAACTTACATTTGGTGTCTGGGTGATAGGCTGCGAGGGTGGAGGGCAAGTCAAGGAAGCAGGCGCCTTGGAGAGTCCCTGCGCATGTGTTGCAGACAAGTTGCATCAAAGTCAAGACAGATCTGCAACTAAAGAGGTTTTGTCTCTGAGATTTAGGCTCCAATCCTATCCAACCCCCCCCCCCGGCGCTGATGCACACACGCCCAAAAAGGTGTGTGCTGCATCCTATGGTGGGGGGAGATGATTGGATAGCCTGCAGGAGGTAAGTAGAAACATGTTGTACTTACCTCCTGGTAGGCGGCCCAATCTCCAATGGGTCTCCTTGGACATACACCACCTATTTTGGAAGCGTATGTCCGAGGAGAGGAAAGGGGTGGGGAGGCTTGAAAAGGGGAGGATAGGATCCCATGTGCGCCATTGCCACCGGATCCACCCCCTCCAGCCTCCAGTTCCTCCCCCCGCCCCACCCAGAAATGCTCCCATTCTTCCCACTCCCTCCCCCTCCCCAACTCATCTGGGGCTTGCGGATGTTGTTGTTGCCACCGGCTAGCAATCGCGGCCACCAGCGAATGCGCTGGCAGGCTCGTTGCCCTCGCCGGCAGCATTGGCAATTGCGACAACGTCATGTGATGTACGCCAGGATCCAGGCACTTCCAAAAGCGGAAGCTGGTGGATAGGATTGGGCTATTAGCTTCATGACCTGTTGTTGTTGTTGTTCAGTCGTTAAGTCATGTCTGACCCTTCGTCATCCCATGAACCACATCCCGCCAGGCCTTCCTGTCCTCCACTATCTTCCTGAGTTCGCTCATTTTCATGTTCGTTGCATCAGTGATGCTGTCTAACCATCTCATCCTTTGCCTTCCCCTTCTCCTTTTGCCTTCAATCTTTCCCAGCATCAGAGTCTTCTCCAGAGAGTCCTCTCTTCGCATTAGGTTAGCTTCTCTCTAAAGCAGGTTAAGGGCAAACTAGGGATAGTCAGTTTCCAAAGAAAGGGAGAGAGGGGATAATTTATCCTATTCTGTTAAGAACATAAAAATAGCTCTGGTGGATCAGGCCCAAGGGGACCCATCTAGTCCAGCATTCTGTTGCCCAAAGTAGCCCACCAGCTGCCTCAATGGGGAAGCACAGAAAAGATAGACACCCTTCAATCCCGCCATTGCTCCCCTGCGATTTGGAGGTAGACTGCTGTTTAACCTGGAGGTAGCACATAGCCATGGTGATTAGTAGCCTTTGATAGACATGTCCTCCTCCATGAAATTGTGTATTTTCAGGCCACCCAAGCTAGTGGCCATCACCACATCTTGTGGCAATGAATTCCACAGACTCCTTATGTGCTGTGTGAAGCAGGACCTACTTTTGTCTGTCCTAAATCTCCCCCACCAATCATTGGTACGCTCCGCCGTGTATTGTGTTCCTCTGAAATGCCAGTTTAACCAGAAGGATTTCTGAACTTAATTTTGGAAATGGAGACTGTGCAGTTGGGTGTTCTGAAGTTCATTTGCATCATTCCCCTCTATATGCATGTGATAAAACTGATAAAACACTATAAAAAATTACATTGTGGTGTGACTGATGTGCCACACCGATAAAACACTACAAAAAACATTGCAATGTGATAATGCATACAATTACATCAAGATTTGTGCGAAATGCTACTTCTCCAGGGGTGAAACACCATACAAAAGGAATTCGGATCGCTTTGTATGCACAATCACATCGTGATGGCTTTTTTGTAGTGTTTCATCAGGGCACTCATGCACGTTGTAAATGTAGAGAAGAGTAACAGCATGGAGGAAGGGAAGGAATGAAAGCTGTGACACATTGTGCATGCACAGCTGCCTGTACCAAAATTTGGAAATTAAAACAAGACATTCGAGAGAGTGAATGCAATCAAGTTTGGCAAGCGAATACCTTCGTGGGGTGTTGGCAGCTGGGGAAGACGAGGCGCAGGGAGAGAGCATGTGGTGCCCGCGCTGTAGACAGCCAAGCGCACAGTTCCTTATCATTTAATTCAGTAATGTGGGAGTATGTGTGGGTGAAGGGAGAGCCCAGTGTGTCACAGCTGGTTTCTGTCCGTACATGCAGATATCAGGGGAATGCATCTCTGGTGGACTTTGAAGACACACGCCAGCCTGCACATGTTCCCGGCGAAGATGATTCACCCATTCTCACCACTCCAATCCAGTGGGGACTTGGTAGAGAAGGGCCCATTCCACCCCTTTCCCTCACCTATCTGAGGACGCATCCAAAAGTAACCAGGCTGGTCCCAGGCGACTTGATAGCTCCTTTGTGTTCCATCACCAACACTCTGAAATATAGTTTCTAAAACTGTCTGAGCATCCGATCTTGCAGAGACCATGCTAGCGATGGGGTGAACTCCCGAAAAGCAGTCTGGGTGTCAGTTTTGAGAAGCTCCTCCAGCCAGGGTCCGGGGGGGGGGGGTTAAGGGGGTAAATTGTACCTGGGCCCAGGGTCAAAAAGGGGGCCCAGGAGCCAAAGGAGGGGCCCCAGAAATTTCCTGGAATCTCAGCTGGTCTCATGGAGAGTGAAAGAAGGAAGCCGAGTGGTGCAGTGTTAGTGGTGGACTCCCCCTATTTAGTTTAGTTTATGAGCTAGTTTAGTTAGACCAAAACTGAACCATCCCTTTGGGGGGGGGGATTCTTTGAGAGTGGTTTAGTAAACATTAGTGCATCTCCTTCGCCATAGATTCTGTTTGACTTTTGCTGCCGAATTACACAGACATGCCACTGGCCAATGCACTGGGTCCTCCATGCTCCACTGTCCGTCCCCCCACCGTGCGCATGTGTGACATGTGCCAGTAACAGGGAATGATTTTTGCTTTTTACGTTTGCCTGTAATCTCCTGTTTATGTTTGCTAATTTTTGCATCCGAGCACTGCCTACGCCGAAGCCATTCCTGGTTGTTTTATTCTTTCCTTCTTGAATGATCACACTGTACACACACACACACACACACACACACACACACACACACACACACACACACACACAGAGAGAGAGAGAGAGAGAGAGAGAGAGAGAGAGAGAGAGAGAGAGAGAGGGAGAGAGAGAGAGATCTTCCTGAGCCCGTGGCAAAGCTAGGATTTAGAAACCACCTAGTCCTCCTATCCCCTCGGCTACCGCACGCCTGTTTTCAGCTGATTACCTTTGGAAAGTGTGAAACCAGAAATCTTGCCGCTCAGAAGACAAAGTTCTCATCTTTGGCTCTAAAGTCAGTTTCACACCTCAGCAGTAGCTCCCCCCCCCCCCCGCCGTCAGCTCTTGATTCCTTTGCCTCCTCTGGCGGATCCTTCTGTTGGCGCTCCTGGCACGGATCGACACTTCCTTGCACTCCAGGTGGTGTGACGCTCCCCGGCAGCTCATTAGCCCCAGCTGTTTCTCCTCATCACCCAAATCTCTCTTCCTCAGTGGGGGGAAGACCTGCAGAGGCCCCCAAATTGAGCTGCTGAGCCCGAGGCTGCAATCTGATCCACTTGCCTGAGAGTAAATCCCATTGAACAGAATAGGATTTACTTCTGAATAAGCCTATAGGGGTGGGTGGGGGGCTTGCACTGTGAGTCTTGTCTTTCTTCCCACATCTCTGTGACATCCACATCAGGGCCGGCCCATTCATGAGGCCAACTGTGGTACTTGCCTCAGGCAGCAGCTTGGTGGGGGGCACCCATCTCCATCAACCTACACACCTCCACTGTTCCTCGTTCTCCTTCTACTCCCTGGGTTGGAAAAGGAAGAGGGGGACGGAGAGGAAGAGGAAATGTGGAAGGGAGGGCTGAGCTAGAGCAATGGGGAGCCCCCTGTGACGCTGGCCTGTTTCCATGCAGCAGGAGTGAGTGAATGACTCGATGGCATCAGATGCAGAGAGACATTAGAATTGCACACACCCATAGGGAGGTTGATTGGAAGGAGGTCAGGCTAGAACAGTGAAACACAGAGACACAACAGGCAACCTCCTGTGTGGAGGAGCAGAGCCTTTTCATTATCTGGTTAATAACCAATGCCTGATTTCTGGCACGCTTTACGGAGAATCTGGAATCGACGTCTCCCATTTGACAGTGTCGGTACATTTCCGCCCCCCTCCCATCTGCAAGCTGACTGGAGGTGCCCCCCCCAAGCAAGTGCAGGGCGCCTTTCCCTCCCCACAAAAGTCATTATGCAGCTGGCAAATGGAACCACTGGAGTCTTCTTGCTTTGCCTCCGTGGTGCTCCGCATGGCCTCTTCCCAAGTCATGGGCTCCTAATGAGAAATGACTCGAAATAACTCCGTCCCCAAATGCATTCAGGAGCCCACATTTGACGCGGTTGAGACAAGTCTCTCTTGCCATGAATAACCTGTACTGTGCCACTGTGTCACTCCCCCTCTCTAACCTTTTGTTTCCCCACATGAATGTGGGTGCTCAAGAGAAGTTGCCAGCCAAGCTTCAGAATCCCTAGATCATGCCCTTGACGGAAGCATCTGCTAATTTCCCCGTGGGCGGAAGGAAAGATGCTGGCCTGGATACGGTTACCAAGGAGTATCACAGAATTGCCTTGACAATAGCAAGAGGCGAGGATTAACCATTTCCTTTCCCCCTTGGGTGGAATTCACCCTCATCTGGGGCCAGGGACGAGAGGACATTCCTTGCTCATGTCCTTTATTGCTCCTCAGCTCAAGTTTGCCATCGCTTACTCAACTCATTTGCTTCCTTCTTCCCCTCTGCGTTACTGCTGGGTGGCTACGCCTCACTAAAACACAGCAAAAAAGTCATCTTGCTTCAACTGGGTGCATCAAGATTCCTTTGGTGTGGTGTTTTTTTGATGTGCACATGCTCTGCTGCTTCCTGTATCAGCCTTACGTTACATGAAATTAGGCTATAGCTCAGTATTGTTGACCCCGGGTTTCAGATGAAGGGGGGGGGTCTTTTTCAGCCCTACCTGGAGATTCTGGCAGTTGAACCAAGGCCCTTATGCAGGCAAAACACATGCTCTACAGCCCCTCCCTCACACCCCGGAGGTCTCAGATTGGAGGGGGCTCCCTCGCACCTGGTTTCTCCTCCTCAGTTCAGTTGGCATCTCGCACTTTGAAAGCTCAACCAGTCAAAATTCTTGCTCCCCAATGTCCTTATCAGGCATGGCAATCTCTGCATGCAGGTGAAATGCTCAGTGCAGGGGTGTCAAACATAAGGCCCACGGGCCTGATATAGCCCGCAGAAGCTCTGTATCCGGCCTGCGTGATAATTGGGCTCTCCCAGCACCACCATCAACTGCTGAGCTGCAAAGTGACGCCTCAGCTGAAGCGACGCTGCTGAAAGAGCGGCCTATGTGATAATTGGACTCTCCCATAGCTTGGAAATATGATCAAGATTTGCATATTTTCTCTTCTGTCATTTGCTGCTAACGGGTTCTTAGGTGAGAACAAAGTATTTCTGGTCATCCCCTGCTTAATGACATCACTTCCTGCTTAATGACATCACTTCCAGCCCTCAGCAGGTGCCATGAAAGCTATTTGGCCCGCTGTTTAAAATGAGTTTTAAATGAGCCCTGCTTCAGTGGGTCTTGCAGGATTTTGGCATCCTGGATGCAGCAACCTGACACGGGTGTCTCTGTGGCAACAGTGGCACCATCCATCTGCCAGTTCCCACCCTCTGCTCCCATGTAGGGAGTTGGACCCCCCCCCCACTTGCCCCATCAGAACAGTCATAGAACCATAGCACCCAGAACCACTGGTCCTCATGGGCCACTCTGATCAGCACTCTTGTGCATTGGTAAAACACCACACAAAAAGAATCTTGATACCTGTACAATTTTATCCAGTTTCCTTTTTGCTTCATCGACGCACATGCGCGCATGATATAAGAGAGGGGAAATGTCAAGGATGAGCTGAAGGAATTGCAAGTTCTGGAAGCAGACAAAAAAAAATGGAACAATGGAGGATTCTCAATGCACCCACTTCAGAAACAAGATGGTTACCTTTGAATCTCAAAAAGCTACGGAGGAATTCAGACAATGAGGAGAACTTCAGAGAAGTGGGGGTGATGCCCATAGCCTAACCACTTCCAGAGTGGTGATGTTCTGTTTCTTAATGCCTCACCTTTGCTGCAAGTAGCCAACAGCTCCACTCACCCTTTATTAGGAATGTTGTGACATATATAAGGGGACGCCTATTTCAGAGGTCTTTCAGCTCCCCCCATCACCCTGAGGGTTAGTAACCTATTTGTTCCATTGCTTTTCTGAAAAACTGAAGCATCTCTCATCGACTCCTACAAAGTCGACAGGGCAACCATGGCAGGCTGGACGTATTTTTAGAATCGCTCTAAATGCCGTGACCCACTCCCCCACCCCACTGATACCCCCCTCCTGCTCGTGAAAGTCAATGACATCGTTTCCAACTGCAGTTTGGAAGTTTTCCGGGAGAAAGGGCCGAGGAGCAAACTCACGGTGGGCAGAGGTGGAAATGGAACATTTGTGCAGTGTTCTGTTCAGAAACCTAATACTGGTTAATAAAAATGCAAATGTAAATTGGGAGGGGTCTAGTTTGATTTTTTTTATAATGCCATTTTCCCATAGGCTCAGGACAATTTAAAACTACCTACCAGCCAGCATTGAGGCATGAACAGAGAGGAACACAAGGGGGCTCAATATATGATTCTCGACTTGTTTTCCAAAAATAACTCTGTTTCTCCAGGTTTTGCTTTTTTCCAGGTAGATGAGCACCTATAGCTAATTCCAGGACATTTGGGGGTTGCTGTTGAGCCCCACGTATTTACTGCTAGAGGAGCAACCTCAATACCAGATTCCCCCCCCACACACACACACACACACTTTCAAGTGTTGGACACCTAGTTCAAATGTTGGACTAGGCCCCACCTCAGAAATCTTGCTTTTTGGATGTAGCTGCCCCAGCATGCCTAGACCCAACAGAATATAACTCAAGGGAAGATGCTAGTCTAGCCTATCAGGGAACCTAGGCAAGGTTAGGAAAACAGGCAGACAGAGAAGCAGAAGAAGGGATGATCAAACTGGGAAGGGACATTGAGAACATTGCAGACAGTGACAGGATCTGGCTGTCACCAAATTCAAGAGTCTATAAGGCCCATCTAGTCCAGCTTCCTGTATCTCACAGTGGCCCACCAGATACCTCAGGGAGCACACAAGACAACAAGATACTTGTATCCTGTTGCCATTCTCTTGCATCTGGCATTCAAAGATAGCGTACTTCTAAAACCAGGAGGTTGCTTGTAACCTGTGATGTACTTTTCGTCCATCAAATCTGCCCAATCCCCTTTTAAAGGCACCAAGAGCAGGTATCATCACCACATGTCATCACCACATCCTGTGGCAAGGAGTTCCACAGATTGGGAAACCTCATTTGGAGTCTAGGGGAGACAGACCCTTGAACCAGGATCGATCCCCAGAAGTATCACGGGATGTTGGAAATCACCAAACCCCCTCCCAAAGAGCAGAGGCTAGAAAAGATTTGGGAAATGCTTGATCCTGTATAAACAGTCTCAGTACAGCAGGAAAGAAATCCCAGCTTTCAAAGAAGACTGTTGTATTTTCTGGTTTCAGCAGACAATCTTCAAGGACTTTGGTATATTCCAGTCAATTACAAATGTATATATTACCGTATTGTCCCGAGCACCTGATTATAAGACGCACCCTTAAAGTTTGGTGCTATTAAAAAAATTTAATTAAATCACTGGCATTAAATTGCAACAGCCTGATTATAAGACGCACCCCTAGTTAAAAAACTTAAATTAGGAGAAAAAAGTGAGCCTTATACTCAGACCAATACGGTATATACATTTATATAGCCTTTAATGCCACCACTTTCACTTCCAAGTGGAGGTTTTTGTTTCAGTTCTTTATTTTTTAACCGGTTAGTAATCCTTCCTTCTCTCTGTTTTGTGTATATGTCGTCGTATCCATCTGTTTTTGTGAATATATATGTACAGTACTTTATGTTTGTCGCTAGGATTTCTGTAATTGAGAAGACGTGCTGGTTCCCCCCCCCCCTTCTTTTTCCTTTTCATTCGCTTTGAAGTTATGTTTTATGGTAGTAGCATGTTTTTCTTCCAAAATAGAAACGGTAACTAAGCTTAAGGGTGTGTGGCTGAAACAATCGCATCTGCTTCCCCCCATTTTACTCTGCTTCCAGCCCCTCTTCCCCTCCCTCTGTTGTCTCCTTGGCGCCACTATCTAGATTGTAAGCTCCTCAGGGCAGGGATTTCTCATTTTGTCCTGCAACAATCACATCTGCTTCCACTGCCTCCATCCCCTTTTCTTTCTCCGTGGTCACTCCGTGTCAATATCGAGTTTGTAAACCCCATCGTCATGTAAAAATAATAATAATGATGATGATGATGATGGTGATAATTATAATAATAAGAATTTCATGTTTAAAAAAATCCCAAGGGAACATTACAGTTTTGTGGAACATTCAGATGTTTCATAGCTTTCCTTAGATCAATGCTCTCTTGGTAGAGAAATCACATTCCAAACTGTATGGGGTTCCTCTTCGTAGCCCTTACACAAGAACAACAAACTTCAGAAGAGCCAGGCTGGTTCAGACCAAGCTGGTTCAGTCCAAAATCTTAAGGCTGTGACAGACCGCACGAATCTCGGCTCGTCCTGGATGCCTGAGGAGCTTAGTAGAGGCATGCTGGGGTGTCTGGTTACCACAGCGGAAGTGAGCGGTCTCCCGATTTCCGGCACAATCGAAAATCTTCCTGGGCCATGTTTGAGGGGGCTTCATCGCGGAGCCACCAAGGGGGAGGAGAGTGGCTATCTGCCAATCGGGTGTGTTAGCCAATCACCGTGGAGGTTTCTTCCAAGAAGGCGGGACAAAAGGAGGGACTATTTGCAGGAAGACACTCCTACTCCTCTCGCGCTCGCTCGCCTCGGCGCTCGCTCATTCGCCTCGGCATGCGGTCTGTCACAGCCTTTATTCTTCACCGTGGCCAAGCAGATTCCTCCAGGATGCTTGCAAATGGAGCTTGTGTTCCTTGCTGCCAGTGCCTCATACACAGTGATAGAATGCCTCCACACATGGAGGTTCCACTAAACTACTGGATTGCACTAAAGTTCCATAAAGCCTATGCATCTCTTACTTTCAAGACTAGTCAATCGGTGCTTTTGGAAAACTAATAAGCACAGAATTCAGGAAACAGCCCACTCAGCATGTTTCCAGTATTTGAACCACCATGGTAGACTGTCTCTCACCATGGAGGTTCCATTTAGCTGTCCCCCATTGCAGCCAGGTTCCAAACTGAAGCAATATTCATATGTGTTTCAATATTCAGTCCAGCGTCTTGTCCCCTTGCAGTCATCTCCTCTGTGACCTCTCTCTGAGTCCTGACTCGCTTTTTTCCAACGAGCAGCTCCTGTGCACCAGCTCAGTCCAATTTATTGGGCTGGCCCATTCATGAGGTCAACTGAGACTGTTGCCTCAGGCAGCAGATGGATGGGGTACACCCACTTCTGTCTGCCCATTCACCTCCATTGCTGCTTCTCCTCTTACTCCCTGGATTAGAAATGGAGAAGTGGGATGGAGTGGGAAAGGAAGTGAGGAGGACAGGAGAATGAAAGTGAAACTGACTGACACGTATATTTTTTTCCACTCAAGCAACCATTTTACAATACAATGTCTTCACAACACTCCTAGCCAGAACTCAAGACCCGGTTTGAGCTGATCACTACCATTCTCGGGAGGGATCTCTCTTTTGTGCGTTGGACTAACCGGCAAAACTTCATCACAGCGCACCTGACTATTAAACCCTGGGCATTTGCTGAATTTTTGCACAAGATCAGGTGTTCATTATTCCCCGGAGTAGCTTTGACCAATGCCGTCTCTCTGCCACAGCCATGGCATAATCGGTGGGAGACAAGACAGTGAACGAAAGAGGTCAAATCAAAAATTCCCCTCTTGGGAGAGTTTGCCTGTTGAGAGCTTTTCCTCACGGCTCGGTAACAGGTTGCGTCGCCGTCAACCGCAAGTAAAGAGAATGAGGTCTTGCGTCTGTACACTCGCAACAAATGAGAGCCGGATTCCAGTCTCCAGACACAGGTATTACAAAGCCAACTTGACACACTGCCTTTGTGCCGCTGCTTTTGCTCATTTTCAGTCGTTCCCAGATCCAAAATAAGCCAGCGAAGTTCCAGGAAATGAAGAAAAAGTCAATGAATTCTCAGAAAGATTCTCAAAGGCTCAGAAAGACTCTCAAAGCCCCTTAAAATATATATTGCGCATGAATATAACACCATCAGGTAGGGTGAGACGGGACATGTACTTTGGGCAAATCGGAACTCTGTTATCTATTTATTTATTTGGGGATTTTGATCCCACCTTTCCACATAGAGAAGGATCAATTTGCTGGTTTCCAATATGTCCAATAGCTGATGCATCATATTTTTTGGGGGGGGGAGAGGGGGCAAACCTGGATCTATGCTTCATTTATGCTTAACGTTTGCAAAGTGTTTCATATATATGATCTTGATGTTGTCCTTACTACAACACCATAAGATGTGAGAATTATTATTCCCATATTACAGATCGGGAAGACTGAGGAAGAGTGGCTTCCCCAGGACACAGTGGCAGGGTCGGCCCATCCGTGAGGCCAACTGTGGTGGTTGCCTCAGGGAGAAGATTGGTGGGGAGGGTGCATGCCAAGCAAGTCTGCTACCACTGAAAATCTCTCGCTTCATCTAGAGCTTCCAAGAGGAATGCTTAGAATCCATTCTTAGCAAGCTGTGGGCCCCCAACAGATGTCCAGCCCTACCACCTTCCAATCATCCTCACTGAAATTGCTCTATTGTTTCATAACAGGTGCATTTGGAAAATTCCTCACTTGCAACACAGAGACACAGTAGACTGTTCTGCCCTGCGAGGGGGCTGCATGCTGCACCTCTGCATGCAGTTCTCCTGGGCTGGCCTCCCTCCAATAAGGGCCATGCTCGGGCCAATGCATCATGCAGAGACACGGGGGGGGGGGAGCTCCTCCGATGTCAGGTCATTCAAACTTTGTACAGGTAAGAAGGAAACCCTTTTGGCTGTCAGGAAAGCATCACTCCAAGTTGGAGAGAGAAATGAACAGAGGAAAAAGCTGTTGGACGGCTGGCTCTGCTCTCAGACATTTGGAGAACAAATTAATTATTTTTAGTCACAGCCTTCCTCAAGCTGCTAGGTGCCATGGAAAAATGAACAAGGAAACAAGCCCTTCCCATAGGCTAATAAGCAAAGGTTTTATACCCTCTTCTTGTCGTCCAAGCTATCAGCAGAATGATGGATGACAGATAATAGAATAAGCCTATTTATTTGTTATTTCATAAAAAAAAAACATGAGATCCCCCCCCCCAGGGAAACTTCTGAAAATTCAGCTTATTTTGGGGTGTGCCTGTTTCGCATCAATCACCAGGCTTGTATCATAGGAGAAATATTTCTTTACCCAGCATGTAATTAATATGTGGAACTCCTTGCCACATGACATTGTGATGTCCTGGCCTAGGTGCCTTTAAAAGGGGATTGGACAGACTTATAGAGGAAACGTTCGTCACAGGTTAGTAGTCATCATGATGACTGTATGCAAACTCGAGGTTTGAGAGGCAGTCTATCTCTGAATGCCAGATGCAAGGGAGTGGCCACAGGATACAGGTCTCTTGTTGCCTTGTGTGCTCCCAGAGGCATTTGGTGGGCCAGTGTGAGATAAAAGAAGCTGGACTAGATGGGCCTTTGGTCTGATCCAGCAGGGCTTTTCCTATGTTATATTCGTATGTGTGATTTTGCTAATCAGAGTCACCGAGGAAGCTATGCATTTCTCATTTATGAAAAGCCATTTTTAGTCTCTCCTCTCCCCCCCCCATGCCCACTTCGATGCCCGGGGTGCCTATTATGCGACGCTGCTATTTATCAATGCGTAGCAGACATATTACCTTACGCTCTCAAATATAGAGACTCCCGCTCTAATCATTGCTTTATTTCATCTCTTCAAGACGAAAAAGGGACTTTGCCGATCAGGCAGTCCAATTTTCACAGGACGGATCATTCCTCCATTACCCCTGACTAAAGTAATTGAAATCCTAGGCGCAGCTCCCCCTTAACAATTATTCTATAAAACTCTGGGAAAATGAACACTGCCGGATAGGCCAGCTGGTTTGCTCCAAATAGGGAATCCAACTGCACTCCATTTTACAGATCTGGACTGGCAATGTGGCAAGTCTCTGCACCGCTGTCTGCACCACCGCTGGACTGCTAAGCCCAGTACTGATGCTGAAAACTTCTCTTTCCAAGTCCCTGAGACCTCTGCAAGGCTGATCTTTCTTTCTGCTCTAGCTTTCCCCAACAGGGTGAAACAACCCTGTAAGGCTTATTTTCTCCATACGGGGAAGACAGGAGAAGAGCCCTGCTGGATCAGGCCAAAGGCCCATCTAGTCCAGCTTCCTGTATCACACAGTGGCCCCACCTGATGCTTCAGGGAGCACGCAAGACAACAAGATACCTGTATCCTGTCGTCACTCCCTTGCACCTGGCACAAAGAAAACCTACTCCTACAACCAGGAGGTTGCTTATCCCCATCATGGCTTGTAAGCTGTGATGGACTTTCCGTCCATCAATCTGTCCAATCCCCTTTTAAAGGCATCCAGGCCAGGTGCCATCACCACATCCTGTGGCAAGGAGTTCCACCAACCAATTACACGCTGGGTAAAGAAATATTTTCTTTTGTCTTTTGACAAAATGTTGACCTAGACGTTGACCTGCTGAGTTCCTGCTCATGGTGGACCCTGAATGGTGATGAAATCAAATTCTCATGATGGGGTAATTAGAAAACAGGATAGAGGCTGCTAATATTCGAATGCCCCTATACTGTACACATTTATGGTGCAGCCAGGGACGGCCCATCCATGAGTCCGAATGAAGATGTCGCATCAGTTCGCAAATTGCTGAGGGCACCCATCTCTGTCCATCTTCTTACCTCCACTGCTCCTCCTTCTCCTTCCGGTCCCTGGATTGGAAAAGGAAGAGGGGGAAAGAGAGGATGAGGAAATGTGGAAGGGAGGAGAGTGTGAATTCAAGCATTGGAGAGTGGGAGGAGAAGAAGCTGGGCTGGCACATTGTCAGCCCTCTGATCATTTTGTTTGTCCTCTTTTGCACCTTCTCCAGCTCATACAATCTCGTCCCTGAGGTAGCAACCAGAACTGGGCATAGTTCCAGATGTGGCTGCACCCAGGACTGGCTCAATCCCTCTAGGTGCCTGAGGCAGCATGCCAAGTGCTGCCACCCTTACCCAATATGTGCCGCCCTCTGCTCCTCCCACTCTCCAATGCTCGTGCTCAGCTCTCTCTTCCCCTCCATATTTCCTCTTCCCCTCTGTCCCCCTCTTCCTTTTCCAATCCAGAAACAGTGGAGGCAAGACGGTGAATGCAGATGAGCGCCTCCCACCAAACCGCTGCCTTAGGCGACCGCTTCAGTTGACCTCATGGATGGGCCGACCCTGAGATTGTGACAGGAACCATTCAAACTGTGGAAGTCCTGCTTCACAACTCAGTCTCTTACACTGCAATCATATGCCTGTCTCTACTCAGAAGTCATTCCCACTGTGTTCAGTGGGACTTACTTCCAGTTCTGGTCTGCAGCCTAAGCCACTGTGCGACAGTGCTTTGTTTTCTGCAGCCCACCACTCCTTTCCCCTGCACATCTGTTCTTCTGTTTCCCTCTTCCCTTTCACATCCAGGCCATGAGAGGAGGAGGAAGAGGAGGAGGAGGTTGATCGGCTGCAGCTGGAGCACTGCCACGTCAGGAGGGGGAGCATTTGATGCAAGGGGTCTTGACACTGACAGGTCTTGGTCTGGCCCCTTCTATGCTGTTGGGGAGAAGCAGTTGAAGGTGAGCTGGATTCTAAGATCCCACGTACAGGTTCCCCACAGCTAGCTCTGTGGCTCTATGGCTGCGCGATGACGGCCAAGGTGGCTGCAGACCGACCCCGTACATACATTTTGAATGCAAAGCCTCCTGTTCCTCGCCCTGTGTTCTAAAACAGGCTGGTTGTGTTTGGAATATTATTTCCCCACCTCCCGAGACATCTGCCAGAATGAATGTATTGATTTCTCATGAAATTAATTTGCCAGAGTAGGTCTATTTGGGCACAGGACGTAGGAGGTTTCAGTGGGGGGCGGGCACCTTGCCGAGAGGCTTCTTATTTGCTTGTAGCAAAATGTACAGGAAGGAAATCTTGGATCATTCTCTCTCTCTCTCTCTCTCTCTCTCTCTCTCTCTCTCTGCTATCGAGGTACAGAGAGCGTGTGGCTCCCGACAGCTTGCGAGACTTTGATTTATGCTGGAACTAATGCGTCAGGGTTAATAACACCAACTTCCTGTATCTCCGGGATGTTTATTGCTTTGCTGTCGCACTGACGGTCCATTGCAGGACAAACTAATCGCAAAGACCGAGCCACAAAGCCGAGATTTTGCTTGCAGGAATATCGCAAGTTCAAAACATAATTCGTTTAAGCCCTCCTTAGAAGGAGAAAAAAACTGCAACAACATTCAGTTCTCGAAGTTGTGATTCCATTCCGAGAGGCCACTGTTCCAACCAGGATCACAAGGGACCCAAGGCGGCTTACAAAAACAGGAAAACAGCCAGGATGGTGTAGTGGTTTGGGAGTTGGACGTAGACCTGGAAGATCCAGGTTCAAATCCCCGCTCAGCCACGAAGCTTCCTGGGTGACCTTGGGCCAGTCACTATCTCTCAGCCCTACCTACCTCACAGGGTTGTTGTGAGGACAAAAAGGAGGGGAGGAAATATGTACACCACTCTGAGCTCCTTGGAGGAAGGGCGGTATAAAAATGTGAACAATAAAATAAATAAATAAATAAATAAATTACCACCTTTAAAAGCAATACAACAGTTAATTAAAAACTCATAAACACAATCTAAAAACAATGAAAAGACCATTATTACATTGTAAAAGGCCCTTGAAGGCCAACCAGAAGCTGCGGCTGGTGTTGTGGGAAAACGTGATTCTTGCTTTGCCCTTTCCCCCCAGGCCATTTCCTCCCCCCTCCCCAGCTGCTTTTCTCTCCACAGGGGAAAAGATGCATATACACCTGGTATCTTTTCCCCCTGTGGGTGAAAAAGCACTCTGTGGCGTCTGTTTGTTAATAATTATTATGGAGTGTCAGGTTCTTATTTTTCCATTGCCTCTGTCACAATAGTTTCCGCAGCACCTCAGACTAGAATCACCGAAGTTCTCCTCACTGCAAGCCAAGGAGCATCATGGTCTCACCCTACCTTGGGGCAGCAGTCATCAATCTCCCCATAGCTCCTCCTCCTTGGTGCTGCTGCCCCCACCTACCTTATGCAGAGCACAACAAACAGCGCATATCCCAAAGGGCTCAGCCTTTTGCAAAATGTCACCTGGTGTGGTCAACCCGGCTAACTCATCTGTCGCCATGGCAATGCCCGCGACTTGTCCAGGGCTCCAACTTCTCAGGAGACCCACTCCCAGGTGTCCCCAACCTGTCAGTAACAGGTTCCCACCAACCTGTCAGTAACAGACCTTTTCTGTCCGTCAAGGAGACACCGCTTGGGCTGGAGTACGCTGTCATCATGGGACCACCCAGTTGTGGGCATTCAGAATAGTTGCACCTCGATTTAAGAACACATTTCATTTGCAGCGGATGAGAAAAGTCCCCCTTTATTTAATGTTTAATGCAACTATGCCAAGGGTGGGGGGGGGAGAGAGTCTCCAAATTTGATCAGGGTGAGAAGGGCGGGGACACTGAACCATAATCCCAAAAGCCGTCATGGGGGGGGGAATAAAATATTGCGGGATTGTTGTGGATGAATTGAGCCCTGATTTCCTTCTTGTTTTCATTGACTGCTGCCTCGTCTCTGTCTGATTTTGTTATGGGTTTATTGTTAAAACCAGATTAATACAGTAATTGGTTGCTTGTACCATTTTAGAGCATTTTCAAGGCGGTGAGGCGTCTCTTGTGGCAGTGACAGGCCGAGCAAAGGAATCTCATCTGTTCTGTTCTGTTTGGAATGGCAGGAGGGGTGGCGATTAAGAGAACAATCTCTCTCCAAATCCCACCACATCGTGGGCTCCAATTGCGCAGCTTCTATCAGATAGGAAAGCCGATCTGTAAAGCATATCACTGGGGGTTAAACTACTGTATAGGAGGAGGGAAAAAGCATTTTCTTCCCACTTGGAGATCCTCACCACTGATATCACCTTGGGCTATAAGCAAGCAATCTCATGCAGCCAAGGGGCAAAAAGACGACAGTTGCTCCGATTCAATTTTAATGGTAGACCAAGCCACTTATTCACTGTCTCATCATGACGAGCAAATGCAGAATGGACTTCTCCAGCTGACTCCTGTTCCCCGCATGACACGATGGCCAGCCCCACTTTCTCACCCTGCCCCTGTTCAGAATTTGTGGAATATGGGAGAGTTTCTCTGTATGATTGCAGCCCCTGAATGGTTTTGCGCGCACATCTCTTGCAAGCACATCTCCATGTCTGGTGCCCAACCTCCCGGCTCTGCTGGATGGGGCCCCAGACGAACCAGTGAGGCAGCAGGATCCAATACTCGGCGTGGTTAGCATGGAAATGGGACCACCAGGCAAGGCAAGTCCCGCCCCACAGCCGACTGCCGGCCAGCCTGGACCTGGGCCTTCAAGCAAGGCAGCCGGAGCTGAGGCGATGGCTCGCAGGGTCAGGGCCTTCGAGGGAGGAGGAGGTAAGGGGCTAGATTGTGGAGGGACCTTTCAGGATCAGGCACTTGGAGCACTGGGGGATGGGTGAGACATGGGGAGGGGCTTCCAGCATACTGCTCATTTTCTGACCAATGAGGAGGCTCATCCCCCAACCTCTGGAAGACATTCAAGCAGTGGAGTGATGCTGAAGTACCATTTCCCTGGCAACCGTGCCACTGCCTGCATCATCTGGTGGTTCAGCCTCTCTCTCACCAGACGTTGCTGCCAATCATGTTTGCTGCCTGCAGGGGGCAAATTTAATGCCCTTCCAGCTGGGGCAGTACCTGCTACTGGGGTGGCCCAGAAGAACCCAAGACTGGAGCTGACTGGGTTGCATCCAGACATCTCCAAGGTTCAAATGGGGAATGCAAGCAAGGAGACAAGGCTGCTGGGTGATGGTGCAAGAAGAGGAGAGAGACAAATGCAGGAGCACACTGAAGGGCTGGCAATGGTGACTAGTGGCAAATCACTCAGCCATTCCAGGTGTGGAGGGTGAAGCCTGCTTATCTCGACGTCCTACGTAGCCTTGCTCGACGATGCAAAGCATTGCAAATCCAAGCCGTTTTGCTTCCTCCAACCAAATTATTGCCTCTTTCCCAGGTGGAAGATGAGCCGAAAAGCCTCGGAGGGGTTTCAGTTCCAGGTGATTAATTGGAGACATTTGTTATACAAAAGTCGATGCGACGCTGGGAGCTAATGTGGTTAATACAGCAGAACACTGTACTCCACGCATGGCCAGGAGCAATCAATGCCTGACACCTTATGACCCTCGACGCGGGGTAATGAATGGCTTTTCGGCCGACAATAGGCCTTACCAGAGTACATGTGTGTGTGTGCCAAGCAAAGGATTATGTCCATACTTGTGTGCCACAAGGACTGGCGTGTCGTGTGCTTTCCAAAATGATGGAGGTCATCTAGTCCACCCCCCTGCTCAGTGCAAGCAATTTGTCCCCTTGCCCCAGGACAAGCCCTAGCTGTGGGAATGGGTCTACTCTGACACGTGCCAGCCATCTGGCTGGTGCAAGTCCGCATGCACCCAGGGAGGCCGCCGATCTTGTCCCCCTCCCAGGCCCGCTCTGCCTACCCCCACCTTTAAATTACCACAAAGGATATTTCAATTAAACATTAGGAAGAATTTCCTGATGGCACAAACTCTTCATCAGTGGAACAGTCTGCCTCGGAAGGTGGTAGACTCTGCGTAGTTGGGGTGGGTGGGTCTTGAAAGCAGAGGCTGAATAGTCACCCGTTGGGGATGTTGTAGTTGTGGAGAGCCTGCACTGGCAAGGGGTTGGACTAGATGATCTTGGTGGTCCCTTCCAACACTCTACTTCTATGAATTGCCAATAAAGTTGTGTAGTGGTCAGGGCATGTTTGGAGCCAAGGGACAGGGATTCAAATCCTTGCCAAGCCATGAAGCTTGGTAGTATATTGAAGCCAGAGGGCAATGATTTCCACCCATTTAGGGAGGAATCATAGCTCAATGTTAGGGCACTTGCTCAAGAGGACCCAGGTTCAAATCCTGACAGCTTCTTTAGGCCTGGCCAGGAAAAACTCCTCTGTCTGAAAGGATGGACAATTAGTGTGTCTCATTAGGGACCAGTTTCCTACACTTCAGAGGCTTAAGATATGCTCTTCCAAAGAAGGGTTAATTTAGTCTAGTCTCTTGATGATTGTTCATTTTCCTTTTTCGGCATTTTTATTTGTAAGAAAGGTTGTAATTGTATATGTGTACATGAGAACGTGGGGGAAAGCACCAATATTGGATTGGGGAATATTTGGCTTTTATATCCGTTTCTTTTTTTGGTTACAGTGCAGTGTTTACATTTTGTAACAAGCGATACGGAAAATTACTACATTATCGTCTGCGCTCCCAGGATCATAAAGTGACTGTATATCTTTACACTGTTGATGGGGAACATGAAAAACAACATTAAATGCCTCCGTGGGCATGCGTTGCCTTTGGAGCTTCCGAAACCTCGGTATTCCCAGTTCAGCTCAGTCGATTTCTGTGTCGAAAGCAGAAATTGTATAGACGTTGGCTCTGCTATCGCGGGAAAACAAGAGCGCAAGAAAACCAGCTTTGAGTTGGAGAACAGTTGAGAAGTTCCTTCGTAATTAGTTTTCGCGTTCCTATGACTTGCATTGTTCAGGTGCTTCAATAGAGCTATACCGAAATAATGGTGTTGAAATAACTCGAGGGCGAGTGGATTTCCCTCGCTCTGCTTCTTCATTGTTTGGGAAGTGCGCTTGGCATTGTGGCCTATTCCTTCGCAGTGCCGGTTGAGCTAGGAGAACTTCAAAAAAACTCCAGAATTCAACCAGAGGGATCTAGTGCATAAGTAGTCTGTGGAACTCAAGGCCACAAGATGCAGTGGTGGCTTTTTGCTTGGGTGGGTTTAGCAGGGAACTGAACACAAATCAGGAGACATGGACGTCCTTCAATGTGAACTAACCGGGATGTGTACTAGCTGTGATGCGTACTAGTCTGCTCTCTCCAGGTTCAGCCGCGCTCTCCTTTGAGATGCCGGTTGCAGGGGAGTAATGTTGGGAGAAAAGCCTGCCTTTCTCTCCTGATTACGGGCTTCCCGGAGGCAGATAGTGGGCCTGATCCAGCCTTGCCATTGTCAACATCCTACTTATCAGTCTCTTCTGCTTAGGGTAGAAAAGTAGCCATACATTTTGGGGGTTATATACAGTCTCATACCCTTCCACTTATTTTATGCATTCAAGGATAGTCTTCCATCGTATTCTTCTTCCTCCACATCTCCACCACATGTTCCTCGCACCTCCAGCACATGCCCACCCCTGTTCCATACACCTGGTGCATTTAAACAGGTATACAATACCTGTAACAACACACCTTATAATAATTTTCCCAGGAGCTAGTGGCCACTTCTTGCTTAGATCTCTGTATCATACAGACTGTATGGGCATCAGTCCAGTCTTAATGCCCCTATTCAATTCTACCTCTCATTTCTCCTTTGTAGACCAGTAACATCTCTAACGGCCCAATCCTAACATCTGATTTCCTCCTTGTAAACTGGCTGCTGACGACACGGCACACGCCTCCGGCAGCCGTTTCTGAGCTGCTCCTGTTGCTGCCAGTGATCTGCTATGGTGCAAGTAAACCGGCACAGAGGGACAGTTCGTGGGCGGGGAGGGGGAGTAACGGAGCGTGTTGGGGGAGGAACCGGAGAGGAGAGGAGAGGGTGAGGGAGAGGGTGGATCTGGTGGCAGTCATACACGCCAGATTTTATCCCCTCTTTTCAAAACCTCCCCACCCCTTTATGGCTGGCATATGTCCGAGGAGACCCATAGGTGACCTGTAGGCTTACACAGAAGTAAAAATGTTTTACCCAAATCCACAGTGACTGTTGATTTCCTGCACAAGCAGTTTTGAGGGCAACGAAAAACGAGAGGAGCACAGCCACAAGGCCGAGTGATGAAGGAACGGCTTGAAATATGGCCAGAGATTTCCACTACATAAATATATTTCTGATCATTGCTGGTAAAACATGGAGATTGTCCCATAAATCAAGAAAGGAGGGTGCCGTTTGTGTTGTCGATTTTACTACCTCTGCGTGGAACATTTATTTTTTTTCCATGTTGGAAAAGAAGCTAGTTCATCTTTCTAGTTGTTGAGTGACGTCCAAGGTGGTGGTGCTTTTTGTCGCCTTGTCTTCTTGCAAATCTTTCCCGGCTGTATTTTGTGTTTTCAACATTTCTTTTGGACAAGAGTTGAACACACATGCATGCACATGGTTGCATGGACATGCTCACAGGGGCATAAGTGGCGCAGAGCCTGAGGAACAGCCTCTCCGGGCGCAAGCCCAGAGGGGTGCAACCCTCAGGCCCAGCCCCACCAATGGAGCCCATGCCACTGTTTCCTGGACTGTGGCGCGGGTGGGAGGATGGACCCATGCCCTGATATCACATCATAATGTGATGAAGACACTTGATATCATGAGACCGGGACAGAAGCTAAATCATCCTATCTGGCCACCTGTGATGGGGGCAAACAAGCCCTTAACAATGTTAGCTCTGAACCCAGGGAACATCGGTCCAAATTTTGCTCTGGCATGAAGCCCCTTGGGGTCACCACTTGAAGCAGATACTCTCTCCATCAGCCCAACCTTCCTCACTAGTTGAGCATAAAATTGAACGACCAGCATATACAGGAGATTTTCTGAGAGGAGGAGCTGAGCCTGATATTCTGTTCAGAACCAATTTTGTTCAAAGCTGAAGGGCTCGGGGGTCCAAAACATTTTATGAAACTGTCTTCACCTCTCATCTGGTTAACAGCCACCAGTTTCATGTCCTTGGTGTCAGTGGTAATCCACATACCCAGCTGCTACTGGGCGCCATGATTTTAACCCACAAACCTCCAGAGTCAGAGCAAGCAGATTTGCTTTCACTCTGATTTGGCTTAAGTTAAGGTGTCATCCTGAAGCCACATCAGAGTGAGGGTCCAACCTTCAGGACAATACCTTAAGTCAAATCGGAATGAGAGCAAATCTGCTTGGACCCTCACTCTGATATTCTGAGTAAAAGTCTTCTGGGGAACCATTGCCCAGCAGAATCCAGAAGCATGACCACCCCACACTTCCCTCACTCATTTGTGCCCCTACCAAACCTCCACTGACGAAATCAAAAGGGATTTCAGTCAAACACTAAAGATGATCAGTAAATCTCGAGCATGTGAATGTTATTTTCAGCATTATCCTTGCGTTCAGTCAGCGAGAGACCCTGTTATGCGCTGAGCAGAGAGTTTGGAACCCAGGGCCATCCACCTTCACAGCATCACTCTGCCCCGACTTCTTCAAAAATTCATGTGATTAGCCTGCAGCAAATCTTTTTGTACAACTACATTTTCAGAGGCAGGGGGGAAATTGTCGCCTGGGCGAGATGAATTCATACGACGATTTTCGCTACTTGCTAAATAAATGCATTCGTTCCCACCGCTTACTTTCGGGCTTAAGCATCATTTCTCTGAAATGTGTTGCTCTGGAAATCAAACATTGTTTGCTTGCTTGTTTTCCCCGGCAGTTAAGCGCTCCGTATAAAGACGTTGAAAAGAAATGGGATTTTTGGAGCTCCCAGCCCTTTAAGAGCTAATGAGCTCGGGCTGTTGGAATATATGAGATTTCTGCCATGCTGCCGTGGCTGCAGGGCTCTCTGGTTCTCATCAGGTCTGATTTTCTTGCCTACATGTTCTTAAACTCTAGTTTATTGCACAACTAGCCTCGGTTGTTCTCTTGGATATGTTTTTTGTGGTGGAGATGCCAGGAGCCATACAGAGAGTTCTAATATTCTAGCATTTGGATGTGCATGAATTTTTCAAGCAAGAATGCCACTGTTTATTACAATTCAGCATTCCCGTCCCTGTCTGGGTAAAAGTGGCTAAACAGCAACACACATACCCACACCAGGATGGTGTAGTGGTTTGGAAGTTGGACTTAGACCTGGAAGATCCAGGTTCAAATCCTCGCTCAGCCACGAAGCTTCCTGGGTGACCTTGCTGTGACCAGTCACTATCTCTCAGCCACACCTACCTCACAGGGTTGTTGTGAGGACAAAAAGGAGGGGAGGAAATATGTACACCACTCTGAGCTCCTTGGAGGAAGGGTGGTATAAAAATGTGAATAAATAAATAAATAAATAAATGACATGGAAGGAGCCACAGCAAAACAGCAAGTACAAAGTCTGGCCAAGAAACATGGCTTTCCCCCCCACCAATCTATTGCCTGAGGCGACTGGTTCAGCTGGCCTTGTGAATGGGCCAGCCCTGTACCTGATCTTGCTTGCAAAGTGGAACTGATGAATTAGGAATTCTTCACTGATCGCTTAATTTCTGAATGTTGTACATTGCTTTGAAGATGTAATATGATACTGCTTTCACTTCCTTCTTGCTTTCGCTTCCCCTTTTCTATACCACTGAGTATGTGCGCATTGATGACACACTGCAAAAAAAGTAATCTTGCTGTGATCATACATATAACTGTGAGACTCTTTTTGTGTGGTGTTTCACCAATGAGCATGTGCACTTGTGTGCATTGCTAAAACACTGCAAAAAGCAATCTTGATGTGATTATACAGTTGCATCAAGATTCTTTTTATGCTGTGTTTTACCAATGCAGAAGCATGCATGTGTGCATTGGTAAAACACAGCATAAAAAAAGTCTCAATGCAATTATATGTATGAACTCTGCCATGAACTCACGGGGTGGCCTTAGGCAAGCCACTGTCTCTCAGCCTCAGCTGCAATGCGAGGAAAATAATACTTAGTTTACAGGTTTATTGTAACTGTTAATAAAGTTTTAATATGTGTCAAGCTCTTTGCATGTACATATGATTATAATAGTCAGGGCGAAGGTGTTCCCAGTAGCAATGTATGGTTGCGAGAGTTGGACCATAAGGAAGGCTGAGCGCCGAAGAATAGATGCTTTCAAACTGTGGTGCTGGAGAAGACTCCTGAGAGTCCCTTGGACTGCTAGGAGATCAAATCAGTCAATCCTAAATGAAATCAACCCTGACTGTTCCCTGGAAGGACAGGTACTAAGGCTGAAACTCAAATATTTTGGCCACCTAATGCGAAGAGAGGACTCTCTGGAGAAGACTCTGATGCTGGGAAAAATTGAAGGCAAAAGGAGAAGGGGAAGGCAAAGGATGAGATGGTTAGACAGCATCACCGATGCAACGAACATGAAAATGAGCGAACTCAGGAAGATAGTGGAGGACAGGAAGGCCTGGCGGGATATGGTTCATGGGATCACGAAGGGTCGGACATGACTTAACGACTGAACAACAACAACAACATGATTATAATTATGATTTGTTAAAGACCACACAAAAGGTCTTTATAAATGTTTAATAAAGCACTACATAAAGGTTTATAATTATTGTTATTATTTATGAAAGATCACACAAAAAGGATCTTGATGCAACTTTATGAATGATCCCATCAAGAGTGCCTCTTTGCGTTGCATAAAATATAACACAATCATAGATGAATAATATCAAAAGGGTCAATGTAAATAAAGTGGAGGAACTGAAAGCGAGAGGAAAGTGAGTATACTCCAGTTTGGGAATTAATTTGAGAATTTCTTGTTGAGACAGGATTCAGGAGGAATTCTGGGGGGGGGAGGGAAATCCAGCATGCAAGGAGGCTTCTGATAGCTGTTTTGGGACTGGGGGAATGGGAAAGGGCACTTTTCGTACCAAAAGAATTCACTTGCATATATTTGTGCAACTCTAGTAAGATCGAGTGTTGTAATATAAATGTTGCAACTGCCCACTAGGATCCCCAGCTAGCAGGTCTTGTCTCCTCCTATCCAACATAGAAGTCTGGAGTTGGCGAGACACCAAGCCCTCATAGAAGGTTTTTTGTCTCCATAAGTCCTTGTGACCCGACATTTCCAGTGCCCCTTTTAAGAGAGAGGGATGTACTTGTTGTGCTGGCACCCTTTGTGCATTCAGAAGGGAGATTGTGAACGGAGCACATGGGAACTGACCCCATGTTCAACTCCCTGAGAGAGTCTCGGCCTTCGCTACCAGGTCAGGTGATGGAGTGATGATCAATGCTCCTTTCAAGTGCGCCACGGGCCAGTTTCCAAAGTGCTTTTGGTATCTTGGTGGGGCAAAAACCCCAGTCAGATTCTTTTTGCATTTTGAGGCACATGACACTCGGGGGGTGGGAGGGGAATCTTGGCCCATGGAACTGAGTGAACAGCAAGAGGGAAGAGGCAGCGTGAATGCTCAGTGATCAAATGACTGTGTGGTGTAGTGGTTAGAGCTTTGAGCGAAGACTGGGGCTACAGGGGTTTGAATCTCTGCTCAGCTATGAAGCCTATCGGTGACCATGGACCAGTCATGATCTCGCCTTGTACTACCTCAGAGGCGTATGTGGTGAAGATAAAAGGGGGGAACGAATCACACAGGCTATCCGTATAAGATAGCCTATCTTTTGCTCCAGGGAGGAAAGGAAACCCATCGGGTCCTGAAATGAACAGAGGAGGATATGCTACCAATCAAAGTGAGAGATCTCGAAGCAAAGGGGATCCCCAATGAAAGGGTCGTGCATGCACACTCCTCCTGGGCACCCAGTGGAAAGCTAGCTTGAGTCTAAATCACAATGGATATGCACTCAGATCACTTGAGGTGAAAGGGATACAACCTTGTTAGGAATGGGGTTTTTTTCTTTCCAACCCAGATCCCGCCCCCTAGTGTTCTTGTTGCCTAGACAATCAGGGAGCCTACATTCAAAGCCTCTGGGGAGGTGTAAGTAATTGCAGGACCTGACTGCAGTTTATTCAGTGGCTGTAGAGCTAGCTGCGGGGTTGGTGGCCAGATTGTTAGCAGTGCAGTACATGGTCTCCCCCATGCGCCAGTATTGGGTCTTGCTGACTGTGCACAGGAGGGGGGTGGTTGATTCTCTAGGGCAGCTTGGCAGGTGCAAAGCTGGGGGAAGCAGCGATACTCCTGGATAAATCCTTTTCTTCTTGAATGGCTACTTCCAGGCTGAGGTCTCTAAAAATCAAATCTCCCTTGCAAAGGTTGGGAGGTGTATATGTGCATGTGACAGGAGATCGGTAGGTAAGTGTGGATGACAGGAGCAAATTACTCAAAGAGCCAGGAATGCCTGCAGCAATATTAAGCTATTAGGAGTGCAAATGACCTTGTGAAATATTAACCAAGAAAGCTCATAAGAACGGGAAGGGGAGGGGAGGGAGCGGGCAGGCATTGCTCCATCCATTTCTAAAAAGGTGCATCTGGAGGGCTTCATCCTCAAGAACATTTTGGAAGATGAACTTGACAACATTCCAGCCAGGGCCAGCTCTAAGCCAATCAGTTGCTCCCAACTGGGCCCCACGCCTAAGGGCACCCCGTGGTAGGGCAATTATTTATTTATTTATTTGAAAAAATTATATCCCACCTTTTCCTATGCCAAAAGGCAAATGCCCAAGGTGGCTTACAACAAGATTAAAATACATAATTTAAAATAATACATTTTATTATTTAATACAAAAGAATACATCAATTGTGTCCGTTGACTCTGAAATGAGCAGGCGTTTAAACTTAGACAAAATCCTCAAAGACTTTGCAGAGAAAAAAGCAAGAAAGATAACTTTTTCATAATAAAAGGCAAGAGTAATAGGACTAATTTATAATTTATTAATGTTTAGTGACATTTAGAAATCCAAAAAAAGATCATTTGTTCCCAACAATGCTGTTCACTTATATTTTGATTTTTTCCCCTAAACAAAAAATAAAATTAATATTTTTACTAAATCATTCCACAGTCACTAAAACAAATGGGTTTTTTTAACTATTTACTTTTCAAAGGTACTCGACACATCCTGTTCGGTTACTTGATGCTGTTAAGACACACACACCACTGTCCTATGAAAAGAGCATGGGAGGCAAGAATGAATTAGAGTAGAGCTGGCTTGTCTTCTCTCCCTTCAAGGGCCTGTACTGCCGAGGTGGCTTAGTGGTTAAGACGCCGAACTGCAGACCGGAAGGTCAGTAGGACAGCAGTTCGAGACCCGAGTGCCTCACGACGGAGTGAGCTCCCGTTTCCTGTCTGTCCCAGCTCCTGACAATCTAGCAGTTCGAAAGCAAGGAATTGCAAGTAGATAAATAGGTACCGCTGTGGCGGGATGGTAACAGCGTTCTGTTATTCATGCCGGCCACATGACCACGGAAGCGTCTTTGGACAGCGCTGGCTCTTCGGCCTTAGAAACGGAGATGAGCACCGCACCCTAGAGTCGGACGTGACTGACATTCAAGCAGGGGATCCCTTTACGTTACTGCCGAGGCAGAGCAAAGGAGACGTTGCATTGAACTGAGCCAGCAGCAAATGGTTATACATATTACAGTGAAGTTGTGGCTTTTGAGACCAAGTTGCAGCCCGGATGGCCACATGCCATTTAACCCATTGCGGCCCAGTAAGTATTCCTTTTCAAAGCAATGCACACTTGGACCGATTGGACCCAGTTTGGTTCCGTTCCCGATTTGTCTCGTAATGCAGGTAGCACCAATGGCAGACCCTATAAGGGAGAGAGAGGTGGAGATGTGGGGCTGAGACATTTAGATCTCCGTGTTTGTGGAGACATTTTGACTCACTCTGAGTAAAAATCTCCGGAAAAACAAACGACGCCACTTTCTCCAGAGCTACGCGGTGTGTGTGTGTGTGTGTGTGTGTGTGTGTGTGTGTGTGTGTGTGTGTGTGTGTGTGTGTGTGTGTGAAATACCTATGCAAATCACACTGATTCAAATTAATGCCATTAATTTTCTAAAACGTGGTTAATTAGCCCAATGATTCCTCCCCTCCATAAACACGTTCGCCCAAAGCATGTTGCAAAACCACCGGCTGACTTCCACAGACTTCCACAGAGCTACCCTTGCTCCACGGCTGCAACTGAGCACCAGGGACGCATCCCCTCTTCCATGCTGGCTTTGGCCCTTTCTGTAATTCTGATAAGGCCACACACAAAATACACAGTCGATTAGCATGTGAGCTTCCCAGGGCCGATAACAGCTATCTGATTGAAATTAGATGCAACAGGAATGGCCTATAATGAACTGGCACCCACACGCGGTATTTGCAAAACATTTATCTCCCAGTTGTTTGGCCGTCTGTATCTCTAATCCAAACAGTTTTGCTTCCCCCCCCCTTTTCTCGTTTTGCACTCCCCCATCCTATTAAAAGCTTTGCCTCTTCAAAGCCCCCAGACAGACAGGATTTAGAATGAGTGCTACAGATTTGCTGCCATGGCCCTGCTCTGCTGGAAGCCAAAGGCTGCTTCAATTTCAGTTCTGCTCCTTGCAGACCTCCGAAGATTGATAATGGAGAAGAACAATGAAGAGACTTCCATGTGTCTTAAAAGAATGCATTGTGGGGTTACGGCTAGTCTGAAATGCCCAGGGCTGGCTCAAGATTTGGTTGCACCTGAAGCATGATGCCAAAATGTTACCCTTCACCAGCACCAGTCAAAGACCTCCTGATGCCTGAGGTGGCATGCCAAATGCCCTAACCCAATGATGTGCCAGCCTCTGCTCCTCTACTCTGCAATTATCTAGCTCAGCACTCCCCTTCCCTCCACATTTCCTCTTCCTCTCATCTCTCTTTTCAATCCAGAGAACGAAGGAGGAGCAGTGGAGGCAAGTAGGCGGACAGAGATAGGCACTCCCACCAACCTGCTGCTGCCTGAGGCAACTACCTCAGTTGTCCTCATCAAAGGACCGGCCCTTCCACTCTTTTCCTGGCCCCCTTTCCACATCAAATGTTTCCCATATCACATCACCTGGAAGCACACCCCAAAGCATGACAAACCACCTCATCTGTGGTCGTCGTCTTTCCACACTCCCTGGACTTAAAAAGGAAGCAGGGTGGGAGAGGAAGTGCAGAGGACGGGAGAGCAGTGGGCTAGATAGTGGGCCTTGGCCTGATCCAGCAGGGCTCTTCTGATGTTCTTGTGTGTGGTGTGTGATCTCATTTTGTGCCCCCTTGGTATCCATTTTGCAATGATCCCTGCCATTCCTTCTCAGAATGACTGTGGTGCTCACAGGACCCCAGTCAACCGAACGGGATGAATTTCAGTAAGTGTGCTCTCTGCTCCTGGGCTATGCCCCCCCAGAGACACTCAACTAATTTTGCATGTGCATGCATTTCACACTAGAATGGGTTCATGACGTTTGTTCTCAGGTATAAGGTCAAGGTTTTCCCTCTTTCGAAAGCTAGTCGTTACCGACTCTAGGGGGCGGTGCTCAACTCTGTTTCAAAGCCAAAGAGCCGGCGCTGTCCGAAGATGCTTCCGTGGTCATGTGGCTGGCATGACTCAACGGTACCTATTAATCTATTTGCAATTTCTTGCTTTCAAACTGCTAGGTTGGCAGGAGCTGGGGCCGAAGATGGTAGCTCACATCATTGCGCGGCACTCGGGTCTCGAACTGCTGTCCTGCCTACCTTCCGGTCTGCAGTTCAGCGTCTTAACCACTAAGCCACCGTGGCTCCACTAAGCCATCGGTATATGTCTCCGGTATATGGCTACCCCAAAATCAAGCGGATTGTCCCAACCTCCCGGGACCGATGAAATATCACCACTGCCTTACCTAGGGGTTCATCGGTCTAAGTTCAGTACTCTAGCTGTTGAACCACACAGATTAAATGTATTTCTCTCTCTGTATGTGTGTGTATGTGTGTGTGTGTGTTTTAAAGGGTCTGTAAAAATGAAGCAGAACATCATTTCACCTGCCAGAGAGTAGGAATAAATCAAATTTTGGAGGGTGGGGAGTGGATTACATTCAGAGAAAGCAGAGTAATAAAAATGATGTTTAAGTGAGCCTGGGAAAAGTAATTACATTTCCTTCGGTGGTTTTTACCCTTTTCAGGTTCCTTGGGGGGACAGAATCATTAAAAAGCGGGGGGGGGGGGATGACGACTCAAACCAGAGTACAGTAGTTTAACTTCCTCAACCTCAAACGACCAGCAAATGAAACTGGTTTCCTGTGTAGCTGTGAAATGAGCACTCAGGGAAACAAATGTATTTTTAAACTGTCCAGATTTATAGCCAGGTGCCCTGTACAATCTCACCATCAAACCTTGTGTAGTATTAAATCATGGCTGCTCCCAGTTTACAGATGGGAAGGAAAAACTGAGGTGTGATGAACCACCCGGGTTGCAGGGTAGAGTGTTCCCAGGCAGATTGTGTCCTGCCTGGCTGGTTCCATCCATTGGCTCTCCTTACTAGGAAGGATAAAAAGGTAAAGGTATCCCCTGACAATTAAGTCCAGTCGTGTCCGACTCTAGGGTGTGGTGCTCATCCCCATTTCAAAGCCGAAGAGCCAGCGTTGTCCGAAGACGCCTCCGTGGTCATGTGGCCGGCATGACTCTCCTTGCCGCAGTGCGTAGCATGCAGCTGGAACACGGAGCGCTGTTTACCTTCCCGCAAGCGGTACCTATCTATCTACTCGCATTGACATGCTTTGGAACTGCTAGGTTGGCAGGAGCTGGCCAAGCAACGAGCGCTCACCCCGTCGCGGGAATCGAACTGCCGACCAGTTAAGGCTTAATAACTTGCACATTTCCTACAAGCATAATCTTGACTGTGTCTGTGGATGGGATTGGGTCCATTGCTTCTTGGGCATCACTATGACCCCAATGCTTCAGATGGAAGAGGATGAGGGTTCTGAGTTCCATCCTATATTTTTCCTCCACTTCAAGGGCATCAATGAAGTTGCTTCCTCCTTCATGTAGCCTATGCGCACTCAGGAGGTTTGGGTCCTGCAAGAGAAGGTACCTCCTATGAGACACTCCTGGACTCTTACACTGGACACGCTCTGGACTCCAGATCCTCGAAGGACCATCTTCTCCCACTTGAACCAACCACTCATTCAGATCTTCCTCAGAAGCCATGCACCATTCACCCACTCTGTCTGAAATACAGCAGAAGGCCATGCAAAGTGTGACTTTGTTTGTTTCCATGGTGACTTTGACATGGTGGAACACCATCCCCCAGGACGTGACTAGGGTAATCCATGCATGGGTGACATCAAGGTTAGATTACTGCAATGCTCTGTCCATGGGGCTGCCCTTGAAGACCACTGGACACTCCAGCTGGGCGCAAAATGTTGCTGCATCCCTGGCAACCAGAGTCAGGAGGCCTGACTCAGTCACGACACGGTTGTACCAACTTTGCTGACTGCTGGTTGCTTTCAGGGTGCAATTCAAGGTGTTGCTGATTACCTGTTGTAAAGTCCTTTTACAGTTTAGTACCTAAATTAGCACTCCCCCCCCCCTGTATGAAGTGGCCCATTTCCTAAGGTCAGCCAGAGAGACCCTCCTACGGGTGCCATCATGATTGAATCTTTCACCGGTGGCGATGCTGAGGAGACCTTTCTCCATGGTAGCACCAGGATCGGTCTCTAACACGTGCTTCAGTGACAACTTTCCATCATTCGGGTTGACCCCCTTCTGTTCTATTCTGTCTCTGACTGGCTGGCAATTTCATTTTTGGTTGTTTCATAGTATTAACTGTTTTGCTTTAATGCAGGGGTTCTCAACCAGTGGTACTAGTACCACCAGTGGTACATTGGCCAACTGCTGATGGTACTCGGACTACTGGACCCCCGCTCTGATGTGGCACTTTTAGTGGCACATTTTCACTCCCTGCCTTTGGCTGAGCCTCTTGGGAACGCTAAGAAGAGCTCTCCCACCCACCTAGAGTCTCCTACCTGCGTTTTCTGGCCTCCAAAAACCTAACATAGGGGAAAGGCAGGGTGTAAATATTTGAGAGAGGGGGGGGGGGCTTTGCTAGGATGATAGACAGATAGACAGATACAACGCAATCCTATCCAACATACACCACCGACATAACCAGCGAGGGAGGACAGGGCGGGAGGCTTTGGAGGGGAGGGGAGATTTAAATCCCCTTTGAATCCCCCCTTTGGAGGGGATTTGAATCCCCTTTCTGCTCTGGGGCCTCCCGTTCTCGTTGCACCACTGGTTACACTGGTGGTGTAAGTTGGATAGGATTGCACTGATAGACAGATAGACAGACAGATAGATAGCATAGCTAGCATGATAGACAAATAGATATATTCTTAGCTGCCTGTGCATTTTTCTTTAATGTAAAGGAGGGACTAAAATTGAGTGGAGGGAGAGTTAGAACAGACAAAAGAAAATATTTCTTTACCCAGCGTGTGATTCATCTGTGGAACTCCTTGCCACAGGATGTGGTGATGGCACCTGGCCTAGATGCCTTTAAAAGGGGTTTGGACAAATTCATGGAGGAAAAGACCATCACAGGTTACAAGCCATAAGCAACCTCCTGGTTGTTTTTTGTTTTTGTTTTTGTTTTTTTAGAAGTGGGTTTTCTCTGTGCCAGGTGCAAGGGAGTGGCGACTGGACACAGGTATCTTGTTGTCTCGTGTGCTCCCTGAGGCATCTGGTGGGGCCACTGTGTGACACAGGAAGCTGGACTAGATGGGCTTTTGGCCTGATCCAGCAGGGCTCTTCTTATGTTCTTATGTTCTTATGAGGGCTTCAAGGGGTTTAATAAATAAATAGGTAATGGAAATAGTCCCTTTCATCAGTCTGGGGACAAACAAATGCGCAATAATAATTTGGATGGGGCAAGGAGGAATGTTGCCATCAAGTGCAGCCGTCTCGCAGGCAAGTGGAATGAATTCCACCTCTCAGACACACAAAAATCAATTCTTCTCCGTATTCAAAAGGCTTTAATACACAAAAGAGGCGATCCGTCTTCTTTTATTGTCGCCAGAGTTTGAAGGTAAGTTTCCATATTAAGACTGTCAGGGAAGGGGAAAGGGGGGGATTTTTTTTCCCCCGTGTTTTCTTTTTGCCAGAAAGTCAAGACAGACGAAACGGATGTCCAAAAGCAAGCGGGGGGCCGGGGGGGGGGGCTCGGGAAGGGCACGTCCCGTGATCGAAAGCACACAGGTCTAACCTTGCATACCAAAGTGTGCTCGGAAGGACACTGCTGGGGGGGGGGGGTGCAACATAACAAACAAGAACAGCAACGACAGATGGAGCCGGCAGGGGAAAGGGCGGATTCTCTTGCTGAAACAAACCGAAAGAGAGGCAGTGTGGTGCAGTGGTTAGAGCATTTGCTTTGAACCTGGAAGCCCTGGGTTCAAATTCCAACGTAACCATGAAGCTCCCTGGGTGAGCTTGGGCCAGTCGATCTGTCTTAGCCTAAGCTACCTCACAGGGCTGTTGTGAGGGTAAAAAAGGAAGAGGAGGAGCCATTTTTGCTTACTGACCTCCTTGGAGGAAGGGCAGGAGAGACATGCACATCATAATCAAGACATTAAAAGTCCACCTATATCATATTTTGAACAGCTTGGAACAGCGTGCACGAGCTGACTCCCTTCGCTGTCTCATCAGCTTATATTCAGAACAGAGGTTTCATGTATTTGAATACAAAGCTGACCCAAGACCTCCTGATGCCTGAGGTGGCATGCTAAATGCTGCCCCCCTTACCCGATGATGTGCCAGCCTCTGCTCCTCTCACTCTCCAATGTTCCAGCTCAGCATTCTCCTCCACTCCACATTTCCTCTTCCTCTCTGTCCCTCTCTTCCTTTTCCAATCCAGGGAGCAGAAGGAAAAAGAGAAGCAGTAGAAGCAGGAACATGGGCAGAGATGGGCGCCCCCACCTATCTACTGCCTGAGGCGACAGCTTCAGTTGGCCTCATGAATGGGCCGTCGCATCCCTATTGCGTCCTCCTTCCTGTATTAGTCACATGTGTGCCCCCACCCAATCAGGAGCTAATCTATAAAGAGGATATTTATGTTTTGAAAATACAATATTGGTATCTTCATGCCTGCCCCTCCTTTTAGCAGTTTAAGGCAGACTGCATAAAAACATTGGAAAAGCCCTGCTGGATCAGGCCGAAGGCCCATCTAGTCCAGCTTCCTGTATCTCACAGTGGTGCCCACCAGATGCCTCAGGGAGCACACAAGACAACAAGGTACCTGCATCCTGTTGCCATTCCCTTGCACTTGGGATTCAGAGAGAGGCTACCTTTAAAACCCGGAGGTTGCACGTTGCATAGAAATAATCATTGAGACTTATGATTATTAGTTCATCCTGTGATGAACCTTTCCTCCATCAGTCTGTCTAATCTTCTTTTCAAGGCATCTAGGCTAAGGGCCATCACAACATCCTGTGGTAAGGAGTTCCACAGATTAATTTACACAGAGCCAGGATGGTGTAGTGGTTTGGGAGTCGGACGTAGACCTGGAAGATCCAGGTTCAAATCTCCGCTCAGCCACGAAGCTTCCTGGGTGACCTTGGGCCAGTCACTATCTCTCAGCCCCACCTACCTCACAGGGTTGTTGTGAGGAAGGGTGGCATAAAAATGTGAAAAATAAATAAATAAATAAATATGCAATAAAAGACATGATAAAACAATAAAAGCAATCAATGGAGAGAGAGAGAGAGAGAGAGATTTTAATGAATTACTTTTTATTGTTTTATCTTGTCTTTTATTATGCAAACCACCTGGAGCTCCTAAGAAGGTGGAAAGGGAAAATATAAACCTTTTCCAAACATAAATATCACAATTCTCTGTTGCCGATCAGATTTGACTACATAATTACATCACTGAAGGCAGGTGACTGACTCTGAGGGCAATGTAAATGAATACGAATGTTATCACAAGTTACTTAACAAGGTTAATCTTCTTGGCAGTGTTGAACAAATACTGCCAAGCATTCACAAATAACTGAGAAATTACAGTTCAGCTCTGCACAGAATTGGCATGTATCTCCATGAAAGTTGGGATCCTGAATGAAACTTGTCAGATCATGTTTGTATTACACATGTGCACTTGAATACAGTTGTCAGACATTGTTGGGCATGCGCGTTTGCCAAGCCTACACTGCAGGATGGAATTTGTAGTCTTTAAGCCTGCAGAGCCTGAGGAGATCTCACGCGTTAAACAGAGATATCAAGGACAAGCTTAGATAAAATGCTTTGGCATCGCTGTAAAAGTTAATACCGGAGGAAAAACAGATGGGGTTTGATGAGATTAGACAGGATGGCTTGGCACGGAAAGGATTTTAAAAAAATACATATATTGTGAGACATTCCAGAAGGAGCACTGCGGTAGCATAAAGACACAATGTCATTTTTGATAGGCAAATACGGCAGTGGCATGGCTCCCCATCACTTGTGACGGAGCATTGCAGATTTGAGAAGGGCTGGCAAAGCGTTGACAGTACTGTTCTGTTCCAGGATTGGAGCCCAGATGTGAGATCTCTTCCTTTGGGTGGGAGGGCAAGTCGTGGGTTCTGCAGGGGATCTCAGGCAAGTCAGGAGTGATAACGACACGGGGGGGGGGAGAAATAATGTGGCGGGGAGGACCCTGTAGAAAAGACTTGAATAAAGGGCCAAGTGAGCTTGGGATATACAGGCCAGCGGGTGGCGCAGTGGGTTAAACCGCTGAACCATGAGCTGTCGATCGAATGGTCGGCAGTTCGAATCCGCGACGGGGTGAGCTCTCGTTGCTTGGCCAGCTCCTGCCAACCTAGCAGTTCCAAAGCATGTTAATGCGAGTAGATAAATAGGTACCGCTTGCGGGAAGGTAAACAGCGCTCCGTGTTCCAGCCACATGCTACGCGCTGCGGCAAGGAGAGTCATGCCGGCCACATGACCACGGAGGCGTTTTCGGACAACGCTGGCTCTTCGGCTTTGAAATGGGGATGAGCACCACACCCTAGAGTCGGACACGACTGGACTTAATTGTCAGGGGTCACCTTTACCTGAGCTTGGGATAATTGTCAGCCAATAGGACACTGCTGTGGGATGTCATGTGCTAGCCTTTTTAATGACATCTAGCTCTTACAGGTGTGGTCCTTCTTTTATCAGGTGCTGCTGCTGCTCTTATGTTTTTGTTTTTACTGGCAACACTTTCATGCACCGGTGTCCTGAGCTCCCTTCTTCCCCCTCCCTTACTCTCTTTGGTTCTGCAACAGCAAAATAGCTGGCAGAGATCCAAGGAGATCCATTGGGGTAGTGGAGGCTTACCTTGCGGAGACCTCCAGACTGTCCCCTGCTGGATGCAGCGCATGCTCTGCTGACTCAGCTGAATCGGCAGGGGAGGCGTTAGGATGGGGCCCTAAGTGCCTATGATAAATAATTGCCTCTTCCCCAGTCTTTCTCTGAACCCACCTCCCTTTCCCACTGTCTCCTTTGGTTTTCGTTTAGATGGGGCATCTTTGGGAAGGGATCTGCCGGCCTTTTTTCCATTCCATGTACAGCATCATGTGCCTAGCTGACGACGCTACTGCTACTAGAAGAGGAAGAGGAAGAGGAGGAGGAGGAGGAAGAAGAAGAGGACGAGGAGGACGAGAAGAAGAAGAGGAAGAAGATGAAGAGGATGAGAAGAAGAGGAAGAAGAGGATGAGGAGGATGAGGAGGAAGAAGAGGAAGAAGAAGAGGACAAGGAGGACAAGGAATAATACAAGGAATTTCTACCCAGTTTAACCCAGTTTCTTTCTTCAGCTCCTCCAAGACTTGGGATCGCTCAGACCTGAGCATAAAGAAGTCTCATCCAAAGTCCCTTGGGCAGGTCTGTATTGAATCGAGTCTTCTGGGCACCACGCAAGTCAATGGCAACCATTTATCCTTGACGTTTTCCTCCTTCCTGGTGCTGCTGAGACAGATGCCGAGAGAACATCCTTTCCAGGGGAGCCGCTTGTAACCCCAATTACCCAAGGATAATGAGGCCCAGCGCACCTTTCAGGTACTTGTAGCCATTCCGCATCCTCAGCGTTAAAGAACACAATTTGTTTCCATTAAAAGTCGACAATTGGATGTTTGGGACTGGCGTGTCTCCGCACGTTTCTCCCTGAAAGGTAACCTTTATCAGTTCTTTTATTTTTGCCTGCTGATAAGGATGTTGTTTGCAAGAAATGGCACGACCCAATAGGCAGGTTTCTAAAAGAGAACTGGAAGTTCCAGAGAAGAAGCCAAGAAGTCATTTGTCCAATTCATTCTTTAAAACCGTCACTTCTTGTGGCAATGAATTCCACAGACTAATTCTGCGCCATGTGAAAAATGCCCTGCCTTTTGTCCATCCCGAATCTTCGCCAGTCTGTTTCGTTGGGTGACCCCTGAGTTCTCAGTGTTGTGAGAAGGGGAGAAGACAAGGCCGGCCCAGCCATGAGGCCAACTGAAATGGTCGCCTCAGGCAGCAGATTGGTTTGTGACACTCATCTCCGTCTGCCTGCTTGCGTCCACTGCTTCTCCTTCTCCTCTCACTCCTTGGAGTGGAACAGGACGAGGGGGACAGAGAGGAAGAGGAAGTGCAGAGGGGAAGAGAGTGCTGAGCTGGAACATTGGAGAGTGGGAGGAGCAGGGGCTGGCACATTATCTGGTAAAGGGGGCAGCATTTGGCATGTCAGTTCAAGTGTCAGAAGGTCTTGGGCTCGGGCTGGCCCTGGGAGAAGACCATCACTCTCTTCACCTCGTGCATCATTTTATAAGTCTCGGTCATGTTCCCCTGTAATTGTGTTTGGGACAGCACTGTGCAAGCATCGCCTAGTGAAGTTATGGGCTTATGCAACGTTCTTTAAAAAGAACATCAATCCTTCTCTTTTGCTGTACATATTTCCACACATGGGAATTTCCTCCAGTGATAACAGCATACTCTGGTTAAGGCTAGCAGGATATACCGTATTGTCCCGAGTATAAGACGCACCTGATTATAAGACGCAACCTTAAAGTTTGGTGCTATTAAAAAAAATTAATTAAATCACTGGCATTAAATTGCAACAGCCTGATTATAAGACGCACCCCTGGTTTAAAAACTTAACTTAGGAGAAAAAAGTGAGTCTTATACTCAGACCAATACGGTATTATATACACAAATCTGTTTACTCCTTTACAGCCTCCTGCCCTCTCCTTTTACTTGCTTACTGTATTATGTACTACTTATTTTAATTCATTCGTATATATGTGTGTATGTCTTTCTGTGTTATGCCAATAAAGGTATTTTGACTTTGACTTGATATACACAAATCTGCAAAAGTAATTTGTGTGTGTGTGTGTGTGTGTGTGTGTGTGTGTGTGTGTGTGTGTGTGTGTGTGTGTGTGTGTGTGTGATTTCTTTTGGTATCGATGTTATTATAAGGTTTCCAAAGTGAGCCCAAATACCATCGTCAACTAATAAGGCTACACCTACGTTCAAGCTTCCTCCCTGACCTTCTGCTCGCCGCTAATGGTTTCCCTTGAAGTTCCCATTTCTTTTTACCAGCCGAGCAATACATCATTTAATTAATGACAGAATTGCGATGTCCCTGTAAATTAAGTCTGAAAGACATTTGTTAACTGTTCTTACTTGGAATATTTCAACAGTTTTTGTGGTGGTGGTTGTTTTCAGAGGGTTTTTGGTTTTTTTTGCCACCTTCCCCATCCAAGGTTAATTCAGCTTTATGTTGTGATTTCTGACAGCGCTGAAGTAATCAGGAGTAATCTGGCATGCCACTTGGCTTTTTTTAATTTAGCGCTTGTCCCAGATATTATAAATCAGACCAAGAGGCTCTGAAGTCAAATTCGAAATGATCTATCTTTACATACTGAATTGCTTAGGCTGGATCTTGAAAATGCAGGCTGATATACAACAGGCTAAACCTGGAGTAAAAGCTCATGGCTTGTCTTTTGGAATATTGCCTTTTGCCGCCAACAATGAGGACTAGTTACATGCATAGCTCATTCAATTCGGGTTGTTGCCTTTAACAGGAGTACATCAAACTCAGCAGCTATCGCTGTTTTGAAATCACAGAAAGCAGGGCTAGAAGGGACCTTCAAGATCATCGAGTCCAACCCCTGCCCATAACTACAACATCCCTGATAGAAGGCTATCGAGTCTCTGCTTAAAGACCTCCAATGATGGAGAGTCTACTACCTTCTGGGGCAGACCGTTTACTGTTGAACAGTTTTCACTATCAGGAAGTTTTTTCTAATATTGAATTGAAATCTCCCTTGTTGTAATTTTAACCCGTTTGTCTTGGTCCTACCAGGTTAGAGGGAGGAGAGGTGGATTTGAAAAAATCATAGAAGAGGACAAATCTATTCATGGCTGCTGGTTGTGATGTCTACAGGTAGCTCCAGGGTCAGAGGCAGAATGAACCAGCTGCAGGGGAGCAAGATTGGGAGATACCTTCATATCTCCATCTCCTGCTTGTGGAGATGTCTTCATCTCCCACTTGTGGGGCTTTCCAAAAGCAGCTGGTGGGCTACTCAGTCTACAGTGCTAGACTGATGAAACTTTGACCTCGTCCAGCAGGGCTCATAGTGACCAGTCTTTAGAAGACCTTAGGCAAATCAATCTCTATCTTGGTGAGAGTTCAAAACCAACCAAATATAAGGCTTCTTCACACAACTCATAATGAAGCTATAGAACTCACTGCCACATGGGGAAACTGTGGAACTCATTGCCAAGAGATGTGGTGATGATGGCCACTAGCTCGGAATGACTCTGAAAGGGGGTGGGACCAATTCATGGAGGAGAAGAGGTCTACCAATGGCTACTGGTCATGGGGGCTCATGTTACCTCCATGTTTAAAGGATGTATCCCTCTGAATACCAGTTGTAGGGGAGCTGTAGCAAGAGGCTCACGGTTTTTCCAGAGGCAGCTGATGGGCCACCGTAGGTACCAAAATGCTGAACTAGGTGGGCCTTTCACTTGATCTAACAATGTTCTTTGCATGTCCTGACAAAATCTTTCTCAAAACACCCCCCCCCCCCGGCAAAAGAACCCCTCGGGCCAAGGGTGTTGATAATCTCTTGCCAAAGCCCCTTCCTACCTTCCTATGCCTCCTAACCTTTTTTCTACACCCAAGTATGTGAGAATGAATGAATTTAATCAAGTCTCACCCCCTCCATCGTTAGGAACGATAATGTCAAAGCAATATTAAGCCCGTTAATTTTCACCCTCATTTTTTTCATTTTCACACAGTTGTGCTGTAATTTTCAGTTTAATTAGTTTCTGTGGTTTGGATGGCAACAGGTTTCAGTTTATCTTCTCTCTCCCCCCCCCCCAGTTTCTTTTAAAATAAGCCTAATTGTTTATCCTTCTTTCAGTAATATCTCATTAATTTTATAGCCTGCCTGCACACCCTCTCCTCAGCATCGAAGGAATTAATTTTCTTGGGATCTGGTGAGAGTTAATCTCGGAGCACATTCCTCTGCATTCATGGGCTTAAAAGACGGCTTTCAGTTCCCCACCTTTGGGTGCTTCCCGCGATGAGATAATTGTTGCAGAATAACCGTGTCCCCACTGAAGCACTTTGAGTGATATGCTGGGCCCAGAGGATTCTCCTCCAACCATTTCTTTATTATTTCTCTAGTTCACTCTGCCCTGGTTTCCATTCCCCCCCCCCCCCGGGATTGTAGTTTAACAAGGAACTGGAATATAATTTTTACACACACACACACACACACACACACACACACACACACACACACACACACACCACTCTCTCTATGACTGAAGCTGAAGCACATGTGCATCATGGATCAAACAACTCTGATGTGACTGTCTACATGCAACATATATTTTGACAATTCTGTACATATCGATGTTCTCGGAGGCATCTGGTGGGGCCACTGTGAAATACAGGAAGCTGGACTAGATGGGCCTTTGGCCTGATCCAGCAAAGGCTCTTCTTATGTTCGTACTTATGTTTTAGTCATGTACACATGTACTCTTGCTCAGGGACATCCCAAGACCTCTGTCATGTGACACCTTGGCATGCCAAATGATGTTCCCTCCCTTCCCTGGAGGTCCAGCAAACCTCCTTTGCTGCTCCCTGCTCCCTGGATGTGGAAAGGAAGATGGGAATGGAGGGGAAGAGGAAATGTAGAGGAGATTGGTGGGCTGGAGCGCTGAAGAGGAAGTGTGGAGGAGAGGATGGGGAGCTAGAGAAATGGAGAGGAAGTGGGGAGGAGAGGATGGGGAGCTAGAGAAATGGAGAGGAAGTGGGGAGGAGAGGATGGGGAGCTAGAGAAATGGAGAGGAAGTGGGGAGGAGAGGATGGGGAGCTAGAGAAATGGAGAGGAAGTGGGGAGGAGAGGATGGGGAGCTAGAGAAATGGAGAGGAAGTGGGGAGGAGAGGATGGGGAGCTCTCTCTTCTCTTCCATGCTTCCATTCCTTTCTTCCTTCTCAAATCTGGGGACAGGGAGAGGAGTGGCACAGATGGCGCACTGCTGTGTAAGAGTGGGGTGGCACCTCCAGTGCTGAGAGATTTTGCACCAGCCTCATGCCTATCATGAAATGGTCCAAAACATTTGTAAAATATGATTTTTTTTTTATGGTCAACAGGTCCCAATAAATGTCTTTGGGTGCCTGCTCTGATCGGGCCACTGCCTGGTCCACCTTGGTTCTGAACACAGGTTCTTTTTGGGTGCTCTCTCTGCTTCGAAATCCCATCCTCCAGACTCATCGTTCGAAGACGGAACAAGGAGTACACGACAAAGTCGTCCCCGTTCCCTCGCTTACAAATGGGCGACAGTACTTAACATATTTGCAAGAGGATTTTTTTTTTCCCCCGGCCGTTTAATTTTGCATGACAGCGGCACACAAGGATGGGAAATTGGTGTCCAGATAGTGCCAGCCACAGGAGCGGGCAGGCGGGCGATAAGCCGAGTGAAGAAGCGACTAAGTGGTGCAACAAAGCCAGCCCCACCGTGGCTCCCCTCCTGGCTCCTGTTGTTTGCAAATTGACACGCTGAGGCGACCGTGAGCGACAGCGGGCGGACCGTTCCTGAAAAGCAAACAGTGTGTCTTACAAATGAACCAAACGGATTTGCTGGCGGATCATTAAGTAGAAATCGGTGTTAACAAGGAAATTGAAAAAGGCCTGTTGGGCCATTTTTCACTTATCGTAGGCCACGGTGATACAAGGAACAGGCTCTCCAAGACATGCTTTTGATATATCTAATCAAGAGGGAAGCTCAGAGTAATGAAGTCCAGGCTTTCCTTGAATACAAATATTCTATTGACGCCTTACTGGGAAGAATCCGTCTTCCGAGAGATCATCATCTTTGCGGTTCCATCAAGGTAGGGTTTAGTTATAAATGGCATCTTCCTCTTTTCTACCCACATAGTTTTCGTGCCAATCTAAGGTCCCATGAAAGACCCATCATCACTGCAAAGTAGGGCACTGCCAGCTAGGGGGAGGCCATTGGGCACGCACAAGCCCTGTGGGGCTGCCCCCTTTACACGCACACACGTGTGAGTGTATACACCAACCACCAAGTCACCACCAGAGACTATGTCATGCCAGCAGAAAACATTGAACTCCTGCTCCATCCAGCCCTCAAGCTGGCCTCAGTCTCGTACGACCTTTCCGGTTTGGACTGTGTGTTTTGACAAGGTGTGGCCAGGGGCCAACATTGAAAACAGAGGAGAATGGAAAACATAAAGAAGCAAAGGAGGTGGGTCAGGTTGGACTGTGAAATCAGGGAGGGCGTGGAGGGCAGGCCAGCCATGTGGAAGAGGTAACAAGAAGGGTGTGCTCTGGATTTCATTTTTTGCCTGGTGGATCTGACGAAAGCACCTGAGATTCTTTCAGGTTTGCATCATTGGCAACAGCCAATGGAGAGTCAGAACCGAGAGGCAAGCCAGGAAGCAGGACAGGGAATGGAGCCAGGCAACATCAAGGCTAAGGTATCAAGTCAGGTGTCAGAAAGGCAAGAAAAAAAGTTCTAGAAGGGAAAACATCAGAGACAAGGAGACCTCGTTGCTCAGGCAACGTTGTAGCCCTAACAGGAAGTCCTTGGTGGTAGCACTTCCTCTTCAGAGAGTCCCAGTTGCCTGCCCGGGCTCACCAACTCTCTTGGAGCCTGAGTGCCTTTTGCTCTTGCAATAGTGCCAGGCTGCAGTTCTGGCAGCTCACCACATGGGGCAGAAGCTCACAGAACCCAAGTTCCAGAGTGACACTGCCACTCCCCCTCCGCCTGCTTCCTGAATTCAAACAGGAAGCTGATATTCTAGCCCACCACTTGCCTCTCCTTTACACTCTGGTACCCTCTTCCCTTTTGAATCCAAGGAGTGGGAGGAGGCAGAATCATGTTTGGGGCTGGTGTACCACCAAGTATGGAGGGCAAAATTTGGCACACTCACCTGGGATCTTGGTCTAGAGGTGGGTGGGAACCAGACACAGGAGGCTTTGGAGTGGGGGCACCCCAGTCGGGGGAACGCTTTCCCCAGAGACCCTCACCCATTACCTGAATTGCTAGTTTTTTGGCCCCATGTGATGATGACACAATAATTTTCACAAGCTTTTATTTTGGTATGTATTCATTCAATTTCTACCCCACTTTTCTCCCAAATGGGCACAACCAAAGTGGCTTTTAATGGATTATTTTATCTTTTTCCTGCTGTTCCTTTTTTTATTGCTGCGTGTTTCACGGTTATTGTTGCTGTGTGATTGTTTTCAAAAATATTTTACTGTCTCATCGGTTCAAGGCTGAGCTTCTTCTTTTTTTTTCTTTTTTTTTGCTTGCTGTAACCTGCTTTGGAAGCTTCGGATAAAAGGCAGGAGAGACATCTTTCAATGACTATTGTCACCATCGTCATTGTAATGACCAGTTTGTATCGAGTAGCAAATAGCAAATTCCTGGAAGAAGACATGAAAAAAAGGATGGGCGCTGTAGCTTCTACCTTCCATGCATGTACAAAGTCCCAATTTCATTCCCTGGTGACACCTCTAAGAAGGACTGGGGAAGACAGAAGGATTGGGGAAGGTTTCTGAAACCTCACAGAAACCTGGTACTGAACCATCAATCTCTGGAATTGCCCTGGTACTGGTACATCAATCTCTTCTACTGATGCTCTGCACGTTACACCCATTCGAGGTGGCAGACCTGTCTAGAGCAGGGGTTCCCAACCCCTTCCTGGCTGAGTACCACCTCCAGCGCCACTCTCCTTCTGAGTACCAGCAGAAGTAACTGGCAATGACATCATCACCAGTTACTTCTGGATTTTCAGGTTTTCGGAGGCCAGAAAACACAGGGAAGAGGCTCTGGGCAGGTGGGAGGAGGCTCTGGGCAGGTGGGAGGAGGCTCTGGGCAGGTGGGAGGGCCCTTCTCAGCATTCCTGAGAGGCTCAGCCAAAGGCAGGAGCAAAAATGCGAAGCGGGATTCCAGTGGTCCAGCAGTGCAAGTACCACCAGCAGTCAGCCGAAGTACCACTGGTGGTACTAGTACCACAGGTTGGGAACCCCTGGTCTAGAGGACCACTGTTTCTGGCACATCCTAGACTCAAGAGTGATTCTCCACAGGATAGGATTCCTCCCGACACCTGATGTGGCTTGGCAAATGCCCTGACCTGCAGACACACTAGTTATCTTCTCCAGTGACCAGCATCTAAGAGGAAATGTGGAAAAGAAGATGAGCTAAAATATTAAGAAGAGCAGCCTTCCTAGACCAGCCAAGGACCCATCTTGTCTATCTCCCAGTGACCCACCAGATGCCTCTGGGAGCATGCAAGACAGCAAGTTTCTTGTCTCCTGTTTCCACTCCCTGGCATCTGGCATTCAGAGATAGGCTACTTCTCAAACCCGGAGGTCGCATATGGTCATCAAGACTTGTAAACTGTGATGGACTTTTCATCCATGAGGTCCAAGCCCCTTTTCAAGACATCCAGGCTTTCAGGTGCCAACACCACATCCTGTGGCAAGGAGTTCCACAGATTAATTATACCCTGGATGACGGAATATTTTCTTTGGTCTTTTCTAACTCTCTTGCCAGTCAATTTGAGTGGATGTCTCCTGGTTTGGGGGTTGTGTGAGAGGGAAAAGAACTTCCCTCTTTCCACTGGGGATACCCTAAAGACATCACTCTCCTCACCTCTATACTTTTGATTCTCTTTCTATTCAAATTCGGACAGCAGTGGTGAAAAGACAAAAGGTGGGCTTCAGCCTCACGGTTGGGTGGGGCATGGGAAGAGTAGCATTTCTCAAAGATAAACATATATGCAAATGCCTTCATGTTTCCCCCCACCTCTTATTGACTTTGGCTTCCAGGATCAATTTTCTTTATTAGCTGATGAATCCCCTCCGAAGACTTTCTGTGCTGAATCCGGATACATTATTTAAGCAGTAAATTGTTTCCACTCTAACAGGGTTGCCGGAAAAGTGATTGAACGGGGATAACGCTCCACGCTGTGGTGGTGACGAAGGTTTGAAGAACAAGGTCACTTCCAAGGAGAAGGAAGACAAACAGGACCTATAATAAATGACCCTGGAAGTGTTAAGATTGCAGCATTTTTAGCTTCGAAGCAAAACCTGCCAATGAAAGGGAGACACAATAGGTGGAGAAAGACGTCTGTCAACGGAGGAGGTGAATTCTATTAGCCATCATAGCTGAATGAAGCTTCGGTATACAGAGGAAGTTAGTTTCTCAGTACCAGTTGCTGGGGTTCAAGAATAGGAGAGGGCTACTCGGCAGAAAGTGAAGAAGAACTAAAGAGCCTCTTGTTGAGAGTGAAAGAGGAGAGTGCAAAAGTTGGCTTGAAACTCAGCATTAATTAAAACTAAGATCATGGCATCTGGTCCCATCAATTCCTGGCAAATAGAAGGGGCAGAAATGGAAGCAGTAACAGATTTCACTTTTTTGGGTTCCAAGATCACTGCAGACTGAGACAGCAGCCATGAAATTAAAAGACGCTTACTCCTTGGAAGGAAAGCTATGGCAAATTTAGATAGCATAATAAAAAGCAGAGATATCACCATGCCAACAAAAGTTTGTATAGTCAGGGCGATGGTGTTCCCAGTAGCAATGTATGGTTGTGAGAGTTGGACCATAAGGAAGGCTGAGCGCCAAAGAATAGATGCTTTCGAACTGTGGTGCTGGAGAAGACTCCTGAGAGTCCCTTGGACTGCTAGGAGATCAAATCAGTCAATCCTAAATGAAATCAACCCTGACTGTTCCCTGGAAGGACAGGTACTGAGGCTGAAGCTCAAATATTTTGGCCACCTAATGCGAAGAGAGGACTCTCTGGAGAAGACTCTAATGCTGGGAAAGATTGAAGGCAAAAGGAGAAGGGGAAGGCAAAGGATGAGATGGTTAGACAGCATCACCGATGCAACGAACATGAAAATGAGCGAACTCAGGAAGATAGTAGAGGACAGGAAGGCCTGGCGGGATATGGTTCATGGGATCACGAAGGGTCGGACACGACTTAATTAGCTTACACGGACACGGCAGGAGCCTCTTGGAAGCGAAAACACACCACCGAAAGTGCCGCATTGGAGCGGGGCCCCGGTGGTCTTGCGGTCCAAGTACCACCAGCAGTCAGCTAAAGTACCACTAGTGGTACTAGTACCACTGGTTGAGAACCCCTGACCTAGCGAATTCATGGCCGTGGTGAGATTTGAACTAGAGAAGTCCCGATTCATAGCTCAGTCTCTTAGCCACGAGGCCCCACCAGCCCTTCACGATAGCGTCATAGCGAAGTTCTGGAGTTTCTCTCTGCAAGTGCACTCTAAGTTATTCCATCAAATCTGAACTAGGCTCTTTAGCAAGATTGCAGTGTTGCTTCCCCAGGGTCAAAACACCTCTTTTAATCTTCTGTGTGGCTCTGCTTTGCTAGAGACAGGCTATTTCTCTACCCCTCCCCAAAAAATCAAATCACCGAGGCAAGAACAGATATTAGTCTTTGATCCTTGGAACTGGCTTCCGAGTGGCAAGGCAGTCGGTGCTGAAATGTGCAATAATGCTCTTGGAAATATAATGAGCATCTCTTAGTTGTAGGACTCCTTGTCCTCTCTGTCTTCTTGGTTGAACACAATCATTTTTTATTTGTCTCAAGATGGGTAGTCATGTTAATAACCAGTGAGTCACAAACTGAGCGCTAGCCGTGGGTCCACAGCTGCGCTCAGTGGTGAAGCGCGCACGGAATGCACACAGATGGACCTAGGTTCAAATCCATGTGGTTGGAAGCTCTCCACCTGGCCTGCAAATGAGGCTGGGGGGGGGGGTGCAGTGGCAGATTAGTGGAGACAGGAGCCTTGGGTCTGCCCACCTCCTCCACCTTCCTGGATTGGTTGGGCCTAGCCTGGCACCAGCCACTCTCCTTCCAAAGAGGAAGTGAGGACAGTGGAGTAGTGGTGGGCTAGAGTGCTCTCTTTCCACTCCCTGGGCTTGCACATCCTATCACTCCCAATGGAGCTGAATTACCTGTGCTCAAAGGAGGCTGCCTGTTGCATCTCTGCACGAGTTGCTGCTCTGAGCTTGCCTCCTTCCAATCCTCCTGCACTGGGTCAGGCAATTCAGAAGCATCTCAGCATCAAGTGACCTGTCATTGACTCACGCACGGCACAGGAGGCATCAAAATCGCCTGCTTTTATAGGAGGCTGCCTGGTATGTCTCTGCATTCGTGACAGCTCTGGCTGTGCCTCCTGTGGTAAGGGGGGGGGGGAGACTGATTCTACAGCAGTGATTGGATCCTTCAACCGCACTTGAAGAGGAGATACAGGAGGACAGCTTGCCCTGTGTGCCCACAGAAGCGCCACGCGGGATGCCAGCACCAACATCACTTTGGGCGACTCCATTCGCCCTTGACAGAGGTGCAATGCTCCAGGCCGTGGCCGCTCGTGATTAATTCATTTTTGGCAACACATGTTTCCCTCTGTCGAACGAATTACTATGTACTTCTCAGGCTGCATGACAAATACCTCTATTGATTAAAGGGCTTAAATATTTACACATCTCGGTGACCTTTTCCCTTTAACAAGTTGCTTTTTAAAAAGCTTTTCCAGTTTGGGGGCCTTTTTCCCTCTGTAAGCAACGGTATCATCAATGCTGTGCTTTAAAAAGGACCCACACAGAAGGATTTCTGTACCCTGATCCTAAGCGTGTTTCCTTAAGAGTAAATTCCATGGGTTTGTATAGGGCTACTCACTTCCAAGCTGGAGGGGAACGAGACACACAGCTGCAGGCACTTTATAAATTGGGGTGTCAAGCATAAGACCCGTGGGCCAGATACGGTCCAGGGAAGCTCTTTATCCGGCCCACGTTATAATTGGACTATCCCAGCACCATCATCAGCTGCTAAGCTGCAAAGTGACACATCGGAAGAAGCAGCGCTGCTGAAAGGGGCGACCACCCTTTCAGCAATGCTGCTTCTGCTGAGGTGTCACTGCTGAAAGGGCGGCCCACGTGATAACGGGGCTCTACTAGCCAGGGCCACCCTTTCAGCATTGTCGTACTGCAGTTTTGCAGGGGCAGCCCCAGACCTTCTGGCTCCTGAGGTGGTGTGCCAAATGCTGGCCCCTTGCGTGGTGATATGCAGCCTCTGCTCCTCCAGCACTGCAGCCCACCACTCTCTTCTCCTCCACCCTTCTGTTTTGTCCCTCTCGTCCTTTTCCAGTGGCATACCCAGTTTCCAGTTTCCACCTGGAGCAACAAGGATGGCCACACAACCAAATATGCGGCCTCCCCCCCCCCAGCCACTTAAACAGCCGCAGCCTTTGTCGCCCCCCCCTTTAGCTGGGTGGCGTGTCGCCCTAGGCCCGCACCACTGCCCCCTCTTAGCATGACACTGTCCTTTTCCCACCCAGGAAGTCAGAGGAGGAGCAGTTAGACAGAGGTCGGTGCCCTTTGCCAGTCTGTTGCATCTGTTCCAGTTGGCCTCATGGATGGGCCGGGCCCAATTTCTTGCATGCAGAAAAGTCAGGTTCAATTTGTGGGATCTTCAGGTAGGGCTAGGGAAGACCTGAATTATTAGAGACGCGGATGGACCAGTGATCTGATTTGGCCAAAAAGGCTGCTTTTGTGGGGCGAGTAAGGGAAGGAGGTGACAGATCTCCTACTGCCAGGGGAACAGTATTCACCATTGAGTAAGAGGGAGCTCATGGGGATCTCACACTCAATGAGATCATCATCTGGACCCTGAATAAACCAAGCTTTTTCCAATGGGGTGGGAGAAATAGGAATAGTTTGTTTTGTCAAGCCCAGTTATGAATCAAACCCAGGAATGGGATGATTTGTCCCTCATTAAAATAAAGCAGAAAGACCAGACAGACTGTACATTGATATTCCAGACATCTGGGATTGCTTCCCTCCCTCCTGAAACATTCTCTCCTAGGATAAAAAATAAATAAAAGGAGCTTCATGTAGCTAAGCTAAGCGCTGGATTCCTCTTTATGCAAATCTCATGTAGATGAATAAAACCTAGGTACTGGTAATCAGCTATGAATAGAAGGTGTCAATTAACACAGGCAAACAAAAGGAAATGCATAGCTCAGGAAGGAGGAAGGGAGGGGTAGGTAGGTCTCTCTCTCTCTCTCTCTCTCTCGCTCGCTCGCTCTAATTAACCAGACCTGTGTCACGTGGAGATGAGCCATTTAAGGAGAATTATGGAGGAATGAGTCATCCTTGAGCTTCAGAGAGGGGAAAAAGAGGACTAGAACCTTGAACGCTATGCAAAGCATTTTCTCACTGTTTTCTAAGTTTTCTAACCTACCTCACAGGGTTGTTGTGAGGACAAAAAGAGGGGAGGAACCATGTACACCACACTGAGGTCCTTGGGGGGGGGATGTCACTGAAGTGGCGGCAGCTGGAGGAAACAATGGTGTTGATTATGAAGTTCAAGGGTGCCCCAGTGTTGGGGTCCTTCATGTTTCACCCATCAGTGAGGGAGAGTTTGCAAAACCTACTTGGAAAGCTGGTCCTGTTGCAGGAGGAGGACCTTTTGGTGGGTCTTCAGAACTTGCAGCGAAGGGTGAACAGCCTCGATCCCTCCTTCCTCTTTTTATAGACCAGGATGAGCCTTTGAAGAGTGGACAGTTCAGTTTGCACAGGTTCCTTTACTGGGAATGGGCTGACCCCTTACACCTGCCCTGTGGGACCTGGGATGTGGCCTGTATCCTGCATGGAATGCTCGGGATGCTCCAGCAATGCAGTCTCTATCCAGGCAACCTTTGTTGCGCCCATGTGGTGTGTGCACATTGAGGGGCCCTGGCAGTGTCTCCTTGAGGCAGGCAGCAGATGGCCAGAGACCAGGGAAGTCCATCTCAGTGGACGTACCCAAACACTCAACAGGATTCAAACAGTGTTCCTATATGCACAATATCATTATTTCAGGACAAATGTCTACAGCACCATTTTTCATTCCATCCCACCCAGGAACAACCCCACTCACCCACCCACCCACCCACTCATTTTATCTTCACAACAGCCCTTTGAGGTAGGGCCTATCCAAAACTGGAACAACTTACGTGGCTTTGTTCCAATCTAGCGTATGCCTCCTCTTGAGTAATCGTGCCCAACAGTCCAATCCAGGTGACAAACCTGAGAACGGACTCATGTTGACAGACCAAACATTTCATTTACAGAAAGGCGAGGAGGAAGAGAGAAAAGCTGTCTTATTTTTCTGGCTGCCACACAGTGAGAGGGAAACATTTCTTGCTTCAGCTACCATAGCTTCATTTCCACATATCACTTGAAAAGTCTTTTTTTTTTCTTTTTGGGGTTGGAGGAAGGAAAAAAAAAGCTTATCTGAAGGGAAAGAGGAAAAGTCTCCCCCTCTCTGGGCTCCATCAATCTTCCTGATGCATAACTCACTTGTTTCCCCCCCCCCCCCCCGCTCTCCTGCTAGAATATATACTTCACTGTGTCATCTCCAAAGCCAGACAGATCTCTGTATCCTTTAAAAATACAACGGGGACTGGGTGGAACGACCCCCAGTCCTCAGCTGTTAGAGAGGAGGGATCAGAAAGGATCACCTTGATTCAATGTTTGGCAGCCTGTCAGGGAAAAAAAACAGATTTGTTTTTTGTTTTCAGCATCTGGGCTGGCAAGGGAACGGTTGCCAATCTCCGCTTATTTCAAGCAGTTACTCCACTTGGTTACGTTCCACTTCTTCCACAGCCCCTCTACTGCTTGTTTTGTGGGTGCTGTTTTTGTGACCTCCTGTTTTGTGGGTGCTGCCTTATTTCGTGGGGGAGGGGCACCAGTGCCAGCTGTAGACAGGCTGGCCCATCCATGCGACCAACTGATGCGATCGCCTCAGGGGGCAGATTTGGGGGCGTGCCCACTTCCGTCTGCCCATTCATCTTCACTGACCTTCCTCCTCCCACTCCCTAGATTGGAAAAGGAAGAGGAAAATAGAACAGAAGAGGAAGTGTGGAGGAGAGGAGAGTGATGGCGACACTCTAGCCTGCCACTGTCTTCCCCTCCACATTTCCTAGCTTGCTTTCTCTTTCTCTTCCAATTCAGGAAGGAGGAGAAGAAGAAGGAGGTGGTGCTACTGCTAGCACATCATCAAGTTCAGGATTAGGAGCATCTGGCATGCCGCCTCAGACAGCGGGATGTTTTGGGCCAGCCTTTGCTCTAGATTCTGAATGCTAGCGGTAACTTCTTTGACACTCATCATGCCACCCTTGCATTGAAGTCAGTTCCTGTCTCCAAATTGGTTCATGAGCTCCCTGCACCTATCAGTGACATCGGATCAGACCCTTGGAGACCACAGCTGAGCTGGGACGTCTCATGAAGACAGTTGAGTCGACTTCCAAGTCAGGCTTTCTCGAAGACTTACGTGTTTTCTTCCAGGAGATTGATGCTGATTCCGCTAGACTCCAGGCCAGCCCGGGAGAGTTGACAACCTGAGTAATCCATCTGTAGATGCCACCTATGAGATGTCCCGAGCCACACCTGGGACACACTGATAAGGCCTGGGAACTAGAGTTGCTGAAAGATTTGGGCCAAAGCAACATTTCATGATGGATGGGGGCATCCTGCAGGGCCGGCCCATCCATGAGGCCAACTGAAGCAGTAGCCTCAGGCAGCAGACTGGTAGGGGGAGGCCACTGCTGTCTGTACACTCACCTCCTTTGGTCCTCCTCCCACATCTTGAATTGAAAAAAGAAGAGACGGCTGGAGCAGAAGAGGAAGTGTGGAGGGGAGGGGACGAGCATCTCTGACACTCTTCCTCTCCACACACACTCTCCTCACCACTCTCTTCGCCTCCACATTTCCTCTGCCCCCCTCTTCCTTTCCCGATCCAGGGAGTGGGAGAAGCAGAGGCTGGCACAGCACCAGGTAAGGGGGGCAGCATTTGGCACACGGCCTCAGGCGCCTGGAGATCTTGGTCTGGCCGTGGCACCTTGCTTAGGCAAAACACCCAGGTGTGGGACCTCCTGGCTCCCAATTCACAACCTGTCTTCTACGGTCCCTACAGGGACCTCCATTGCTTGCTACCACTCTCATCTCCATTCTCCAACAGTCAAGCTTTTATTAAACACTCACGACTGAAATTGCAGACACCTTGAACTGCAGCTCTCTCTTTAAATATACACCAAATCTCCCTGCGCCTCTCATCAGAAGCAGGCAAGGTAATAAGCAATTACTGCTCTTAAACAGAGCAGGCACTCACCGAGTGAACACGCAGCAGCTTAAATTCTCCATAACCCCCCTAATAGTGCTTCTATTAATACCCAATTTCTGGCATGTGCCTAATTAGCATGTTCCTTATCAACCCACAGCCTTCCTCCGACCAGAAGTGCCCCGTGCAGGGAAGGTGGCAAATTAGATGCTACTAGGTCACCATTCAGTCTGATGCCCAGGGAAAACCCTGCCAACTTGGGCTCTCCCCCTAGAGTCATACGAATGAGCAATTGGCAATTGTAAGAAAGAAAAGGAGCCAACCCACACCTGCCCCGAATCCCACCCACGCACCTCTTCATCCTTCCTCCTGTAGTGGCTGGGTGAAAGCCTCCAAAATGGGGCCAGCATCCTACTGCCCATCATCTCCATCAGCCTGGCAATCTGCTGTTTGGCCTCTTCTCCAGTGCCGGCCCATCCATGAGGCCAACTGAAGCAGTCGCCTCAGGCAGCAGATTGGTTTGGGATGCCCATATCTGTCCATCTACTTGCCTCCTCTGGCCCTCTTCTTTCCACTCCCTGGTTTGGAAAAGGAAGAGGGGGACAGAGAGGAAGAGGAAATGTGGAGGGGAGGAGAGTGCTGAGCTGGAACATTGAAGAGTGGGAGGAGCAGAGGGTGGCACATCATTGGGAAAATGTTCAACATGCTGCCTCAGGTATCAGGAGGCCTTGGACTGGCCCTGCTCTCCTCTCCAAGAACTGTATCCTGAATACTGATCCAACATTTATGTTCTCTACCATTTTCTTGATTTTCACCTTTGCAGAGAGAGGAGAAAACACTTCAAGGGAAAAAGAAACTTTTGGGAGGGAGGGAAGAAAACATTTTGAGCTGCCTCATCTGCTCTGTTCCCTTTGTGTCCATGTGCATGGTTGTGGGGGAAACAAAGGAACACATCCATGCATTACTGACAGTAATGCATAGGTGTGCTGAAGCCACACACTTTCAGTTCTGCCTTGTGCATGTCCTTTCAATATCCATCATCATGGCAGGCTCCGATGGAGAAAAAATTCTCTTTTTATTCTTCTTGAAGAACATCGTCTTAGGAAACACCAAAATGCTCATGGAAATCTCAACAGGTCTTCGGGAGCTTCAGAAGTTTTATCCCACCCACCCAAAAATTGCCAAGAAAAATAGCAGATAATTTCACCCAGCCTAGATGCCTTTAAAAGGAGTTTGGATAGATTCATGGAGGAAATGACCATCACAGGTTACAAGCCATAAGCAAGCTCCTGGTTTTAGAAGTAGGTTTTCTCTGTGCCAGGTGCAAGGGAGGGACAACAGGAAACAGGGTATCTGTGCCAGGTGCAAGGGAGTGACAACAGGAAACACGCTATCTTGTTGGCTGTGTGCTCTCGGAGGCATCTGGTGGGGCCACTGTGAGATACAGGAAGCTGGACTAGATGGGTCTTTGGCCTGATCCAGCAAGGCTCGTCTTATGTTCTTATGTTCACCCCATTTTCAAAGACACAAAAACTATTTGAGAAACTGGTGGGTGGGGTGTTGTATCCTCCCTCCCTGCAGCTCTTTCCTCTGGCAGAGTTGAGGGACCTCTGATGATGCTCCCTCACACTGGACATGAGCATTGCGAACTGCTGACACTCATCTTTCCAAGGAGAAATACGAATTCTGCAACATCACGAGTTGCGAGAGGGCAGGGGGAAACCTTTGTTTAAGCCACCCACATTTCTTTCCTATACTTTGCAATGTAGCACCATCAGCAGGGCATCGGGACACACACACACACACACACACACACACACACACACACACACACACACGTTCTTCTTAAGGCCTTAATCTCCAGGTCATGGCCGCTTCCTCCCCAAACAGTTCGTGCTCCAGCAGAATAAGAACGAGCAATTCATTCCTCATTTAAATTTTTTTTGGGGGGAGGAGGGGGAAAAATGATTATCCCTTTACATTCCCGACATTTCTTCCCTTATTAAAACAGAACTTGAGCTTCCTTTGGAGAATACAAGCAGTATGTTTCCATAACAACATCGACTTGACAAAGTTTAGCTGCCACCTTCTCCCCGCTGGTGTTTCCTCCCCTGGGGAACGGAGGTCCGACACGGTTGTTTTTGCAGATGTGCATCCAGGCCAGGGGAAGGCAGAATCCCCCCTCCCCCCCCCCGGAAGATGCGCTTTCTGGCTAGAGTTCCTGACAGCATAAATTCATGAAGATGACTCCTCCGTCTGCTTCCAGAATGACCCAGTGGTAGGCTTACCATCATCCCAGAATCGAGCCTGGCTTCGGCCTAGACCGGGCCCGAGCCGCTCCCAAGGGTGCACTGCGGCTGCTGCCCAATGGGCGTCCGGCTTCCGGAACTTCCGGTCAACGACGCGACCGAAGCTGGAACCCCGTTGGGCAGCCGCAGTGCACCCTTGGGAGCGGCTCGGGCCCGGTCTAGGCCGAAGCCAGGCTCAATTCCGGGATGATGGTAAGCCTACCCAGTGGCAGTTGCCATGTCTCTCCCAATTCACACTCGAGCAGTGAAACCCGTGTTGACTCAGACTCATGGCCAAGTCTTTAGACCGGAGATGTTCAAGAGATGGGTCACAACCCAACCTCAGGTGCGTCACTGCAGTGCTGCCAACCCCATTGGTTCCAAAGCGCATGCATGCACTGGGGCCAGGACTGTGGGCCCTAGATGAGGTGGTTCTTGCCGACCCTCCGCCTTCACAAGGGGCTGCTTTGACCACGTTCTCCACTCTCCGGTGCCCCCCCCCTCAGTCTCCCACCTATTGACCTGCTCTCCCCTGCTGCACATCCCCTCCGCTCTGCTCCTTGCCTCAACCTTCTCCCGCTTTCTCTCCTTTAGCCTTTCAAAACTCAATGTACCCTGTTTTCCTGAAAATAAGACCTCCCCTGAAAACAAGACCTACTGTGTTTTGAAGGAGCCAAAATTAATGTAAGACCCGGTCATTTTCGGGGAAACAGGGTATGCAGTTTCCGTGCCACTCTGTCCCTACCAAGGGTGGTGGCCATCATCACCATTTGTGGCCATGAATGTCATGCTTTCCTTGTGAGGCCCAAGTCCTCCTGATGCCAAGTGCTGCCCCCATTACTGGATGATGTGCCAGCCTCTGCTCCACCCACTCTCCAATGCCACAGCTCAGCACATTCCTCCCCTCCACATTTCCTCTTCCTCCTTGTCCCCTTCCCTTTCCAACCCAGGGAGTGGAAGGAGAAGAAGGAGGAGGAGCAATGGAGGCAAGTAGGTGGACAGAGAAGAGAGCCCTCCGTCAATCCGCTGCCTGAGGCAGCCGCTTCAGTTGGCCTCATGGATGGGCCGGCCCCACACTGAAAACAACCTTGTCAAATCACTGGTGTCTCCTACTGTGATGGCTCATCTTCCACTGATGATTCCACCAAGCACCCCATCTCAATCACCTTGTCCCTTTACTCACAAGTGTGAGGCAGTATATAAATATTCTTAATCACAATACAGTATCAAAAAGGTGAAGGGGAGGACCCACATACACCTCCTTGAGCTCCCTTGAGGAATGCGGCGTGTCGGCTCAGAAGTAAGTCCCATTGAGTTCAATGGGAACTCCTCGCAGGGAGATCAAAATGGCTTTCTGATGCATGCTGGTTTGTTTTTAATCCACTCACACACAGGTGAGTGGATTAACAGGGGGTGTTGTCATGGCTTCTACCTAACCCCAGGCACTAGTACACAGGTGTGTGTTTACACGCAGGTAATCCACTGAACCATAAACTGTTGATCGAAAGGTCGGCAGTTCGATTCCCGTGACGGGGTGAGCTCTCGTTGCTTGGCCAGCTCCTGCCAACCTAGCAGTTCCAAAGCATGTTAATGCGAGTAGATAAATAGGTACCGCTTGCGGGAAGGTAAACAGCGCTCCGTGTTCCAGCCGCATGCTACGCGCTGCGGCAAGGAGAGTCATGCCGGCCACATGACCACGGAGGCGTCTTCAGACAACGCTGGCTCTTCGGCTTTGAAATGGGGATGAGCACCACACCCTAGAGTCGGACACGACTGGACTTAATTGTCAGGGGTCACCTTTACCTTTTTTTTAAAATCTTGCTTACCATTTCTTTGCTACTTCACCCCTAGTGTCATCTCCAAATTTGTTTTCCTCTGAATGCGTTCCATTCAATGCCACCACCATTAGAAACATATTAAGCCCCAAACGTTGAAATAAATGGGAACCTACCTATTAGAAGATCTATGTTCTGTAAATGTGAAATGAAGTGTGTGTGTGTGTGTGTGTGTGTGTGTGTGTGTGTGTGTGTGTGGTGTCCATACCCCTTTCAGGTGTGATGTTCCTGAAAATGCTTCAGCGGTTTTAACTTCTGCTTCACTCGCTCACCCTTCGCCTCCTTTCGCATTTGTCAATATTAACACCTGCTATTGTTCGAGAGGAGCAGGCTTGATATATTTCAAAAGAGATCAGATGGCCACCGAGACGCATTCGGCTGGAACCAGAAATACTTTTCCACTCAACGTGTTGCATTTTGACAGGTATTTAACACGCAGGCTTGACTAGAGCCGCATGAATTATTATCAGTAATATCTGGCCATTTGGACAGCACTTTTAGTGTGTGCAAGATGTTGACTGTATTGCCTTGATGTCATCTTTAAAACTGCCCTTTTAGGTAAGTATTATCCCCATATTACTGACGGGGAAGACTGAGGCTAGAGGGAGAAACTTGCCCAAGACCATCTCATGAGTTCGTGGCAGAGGAGAAATTCTAACAGGGGGGTGTTGTCATGGCTTCTACCTGACCCCAGGTACTAGTACACCTCTACTCTCCTGTCCAACAGCCAAGAGAACAGTTGCAAAACCAACAACCTCACCCTCATTCAGAAAGAGTAGGCATGACTTTGGAGTCTGGATCCGTCCAACAGTTCTTCCTTTTTAGAGAATCTTTAATTATTGGGGGAGGGGGGGTTGCAAATCTTTGCATCTCTAGTGCCTGCCTGTGTTGGCACCCTCACATTCCCTAAGGCATCCCCAACAACTCCCCAAACAGAAAAAACGCGGGCCATGCAATAATTTGCCCAGGAGACATTCCAAAACTATCTTTGGTGAATCCAGAAAGTTGCGCCATGCAGTCCCGTCTCTACGGATTCCTCCCTTTTTGCCTTGCCGAGTCTAGCAACGTGCCATTTTCCCCCCTTATTTATAATTTAATCCCAACAAACCACAGGTTTAGAAACGCCAGCAGCTTTGATTTTATTTTTAAATCAGGCTGAATACTCCCCAGGTGCCAGAGACTGAAACAGGAGCGTGGCAAGCCCCCCCCCCCCCCCACGTCAGCAATGCACTTTACGTCTGGGCTTTTAATGCCACTGGCTGCTCGAAATTCCAATCCCGGCATCTGGACCCTCTCTGTGCAATTATATAATCTTGTTATGTTAACATGAAAATTAAACACAGGAGATGAATCAGCTAAATTGGATTCACTTATATAGATCGAAACCCTCGTGGCATAACCAATGGGACAGCGGCCAAAACATGGCAGAGTGGGGGGGGGCACTCGGTCTGACCTCTTGGGGGAACCCGACTCTTGACACGACGGCTCTGCAGATATTAGCCAGAATAATTGAGGCCAAGCTGCCTTGCTATGCCAATGTGGATTGCGACAGCTGCTTTAAGAATATGAACCGGAGAGGGCCATTTGTAGCAGAGAGGCACAAAGGAATGGGAATTGGAAACAGCCGGAGACGTGAAGAGTGTAAAAAAATGGCCATTGGATCAAGCCATTGGGCCCATAAGAACATAAGAAGAGCCCTGCTGGATCAGGCCAAAGGCCCATCTAGTCCAGCTTCCTGTATCACACAGTGGCCCCACCTGATGCTTCAGGGAGCACACAAGACAACAAGATACCTGTATCGTGTCGCCACTCCCTTGCACCTGGCACAAAGAAAACCTACTCCTACATCCAGGAGGTTGCTTATCCCCATTATGGCTTGTAAGCTGTGATGGACTTTTCCTCCATAAATCTGTCCAATCCCCTTTTAAAGGCATCCAGGCCAGGTGCCATCACCACCTCCTGTGGCAAGGAGTTCCACAAACCAATTACACGCTGGGTAAAGAAATATTTTCTTTTATCTGTTTTAATAAACAGACAAATGTTTGTTTTTCTGTTTGGATGTCGGGCTCATCCAGCCCAAAACTCTGCATCCCCCCCAGTGGCACACCAGCTGCTTCCAGAAGCCCCCAAGAAGGAGATGAAGGAGTTCCCCTCCCCTTCTGTTGCCCCCCTGCAACTTCAGAAGGACCACTTAAACCCAGTCTTTTCATTTATCCCACGTCAGCAAACATTGCAATGGGGAGCAGCACTGCTATGTTGTGGCCCAGCCATAGCTGAGGGTTTTTGTTTTGATGGTTTTCTGTTTAGTAAAGTTGTATATAGAGTGTGTGTTGCGTTTTGTGTTTTTGTTTTCCCCACACTGAGGAAACAATAAATCAGGCTGTTTTCATAAGTTCTGGCTGATTTGGAAACTGACATAACTGACGGCCATTCGGCACAATTGTTGTCAGAAGCTGGATTCAGCTTCCTATGGAGAAAAATAAAATAAAAAAGACATGCTTCACTTGACAGTCATATTTCAGTGAAGGAAAAACTTGTCCTCTGGTCCCTGTAACATGATGGTCCAGCCCTCACTGAGATTGGGGAGGGAGTGCACAATGTGTGCACAAACCACACTACAGATCCATCAGGTGACCATTCCAGCCTGAGGTGGCTGAAGCTGATCTGCCACTCAATGCCGCCTCTGCCCTATCTCCTTCTTTGCAAGGTCCCTTTAAACAAAACAGGAAGTGTGGAACAGGCTGGGAACATACCACCTACACTTCCTGTTTGGCTTAAAGGGACCACGCAAAGACCATGATAGACCTTGCCTGGTATCCAATGTTCTTCTGAGAATGATTGGGACCATGGGTCTACTGAGGTTGGGCAAGGTTCTACTGAGGTCTACTGCGGTTTACTGAGGTTTACTGAGGTCTAATGGTTGGGCAAGGTTTACTGAGGTTGGGCAAGGTTCTACTGAGGTCTACTGAGGTTTACTGAGGTCTACTGAGGTCTAATGGTTGGGCAAGGTCTACTGAGGTTCTTCTGGGCATCAGGGCAGAAAGCCAGTGGTCAGAACTTAGGCAGGGGGGTGGTGGTGTTGTCACTCAGTGGTATTGCACATGCTTTATGTACAGAAGATCCCAGGCATTAATCACCAGGTAGAGTTGGAAAAGACATCTGCCTGGGACCTTGGAGACCCATTGTTAGGGTGGACAACACTGAGATGGACCAAGGATTGGCTTGCTAGAATTTCCTATAGATGGCTTGCTTCATGTGTTCCTATATAACGCTACCCTGGGAGGCTAAGATGATGCCCTGTTTGAGATGCTGTGTATGGATTTCATTTCACAGTGTCATGAGACTCACTCAGTCCCAGAACTCCAGCCAGTCTGGGCAATTTGAGAGAGCAGAAAATCTCAGAAGGGGGGGGGGACTGTGACACACACGGACGACGATGCATCCTACATTCCTTCACTGGAATCACGTCAAAAGCAAAGTGATAGTAGCTTGCCTAAGGCCAGTTAGGGAATTTGTGGCTGAATTCGCATGATGACCGTCAGCCTCCTCTGTGCTGAATTGATATTGGCGATTGCAACGGCTGGAAATGAGGCTAGAATTGCATGAGTACAGAGAAGATTAAAGCAGTAGGTGGCGCTGGAGAGCAGGACGCCGATTCCAGACGGAATGTCAAAAAAAAAAAAAAAGGAAAGGATTGCACAGAAGGGAAGGACATTTTCCAAGGGTTTGAAATGTTTTGGAAAAGGGACAACAACATTCCCCACGATCCAGGTATCCCTCAATGCTGCCCTGAGCGTGAAGGACAGGATTTGGGGCCTGTAGAACTATAACAGGAGCGTCATGACTCGCTGCTCCTAGCAGGAATTTATGGCCCAATCCTAATAGGGCTTTACGCTGCCAGTAGCACAAGGTCCGTTACAGCTGTTGCAAAGCTCGATATGCCGTTCTGTGTGGCCTAGTAAGTGCAAGCAGTTGGGTCTGCATGCCAGCAGACAGGGAAGAAGCCCCTGCACCAGTAAGTCAGCATTGGGGGGGGGGGGAGAAAGGCAGGGGGTCTCTCTGTCTGCCTGACTTGTTTCCCATAATTAGTCTGTGGAACTCTTTGCCACAGGATGTGGTGATGTCACCTGACCTAGATGTCTAATGGCAGTGGGCAGATTGATGGAGAAAAAGTCCATCACAGGTTAGAGGTTATGATGCTATATGCAACCTCCAGGTTTCAGAGGTAGCCTATCTCTGAGTGCAAGGGAGTTGCAACAAGATACAGGGGTCTTGCGGTCATGAGTGCTCCCTGAGGCATCTGGGGGGCCGCTGTGAGATACCGAAAGATGGACTAGATGGGCCCTTGGCCTGATCCAGCAGGGCTCTTCTTACATTTTTAGGATGGTGAGTTAGGTCAGATAGGTCTTGTTGCAGATGGATAATTGTCAAATCAAGTCATGCTAGACCCAAATATATGCCTTGTGCCTTTATCGGGCATGGGGGCAATAACCCGATTTTCCCCACATAAGGGGATGAATCTACCCACCCCTATGAACTGATTCTCTGTGATCACCATTTCTCGTCACACTTGCCAAGCTGGTCTCGAAAGCCTCTGACTCCATTCCGCATCCTCACATTACAAATGACAGTCAAATCAAGTATAAAACGTGCATGTTTTAAACTTTAATGCAAAGTGATATCAAAGCTTCGGATGGGGGGGAAAAAAAGAGACCATTTTATTTTCCCAAAACAGTGCAACATCACATTCATTTCCCCCACTTTTGCTATAAAACGTTAACTGGTTGTCATTAAACAAAACCAAAACAACCATGAAAAAATGCACCTAATTCATTTTTAATCCCCCGCCCCATCCCTGTTCTTCTAAAGTTCTTTTCGCTGACAGCTGCAGACAACGGTGGGGGCCAGCTACTATCGAATTCCCCAAGCAGGCGAGGCAAAGTTCCTTGACCCAATTTGGACAGGTATGCCCTCTGGGAGAAAAAGGGTGATTTCGGAAAATGGAATGTACTACACAGAATCCATAGAGGCATTCGAAAAGGATGCTCCAGATTAGAGATGCTGCCAACATTTTCATCATCGAAATGATGCGATGATGCTTGAGCCAATTGGGGCCCCTGTCTTGCACGTGAGCCCCCCACACCGATAGCGCAACTTTCCTCCTTCCCCTCACTTTCCTCTTTCCCCCCCCCCATCGCTCTCCTCGTTTTCTCCCCCTGTGGATTTTCTCTCCCTCCTCTGGGCCTTCCGAACTGGCTGGTGGTGCATGCTCAGCTACTCCCCTTCTGGGAGCTGCCTGAGAGAGTCCAGCAGGCTGGTGGGGATGTACAGTTGCCTGTACATCATGCTGCCTGTACATCATGTAAACCATCTGTGGAACTCCCTGCCACAGGATGAGGTGATGGCACCTGGCCTAGATGCCTTTAAAAGGGCTTTGGATAGATTTATGGAGGAAAAGTCTATCACAGGTTACAAGCCATGATGGGTATATGCAACCTCCTGGTTTTAGTAGTAGGCTATCTCTGAATGCCAGATGCAAGGGAGTGGGACAGGATACAGGTCTCTTGTTGTCTTGTGTGCTCCCTGAGGCATCTGGTGGGGCCACTGTGAGATGCAGGAAGCTGGAGTAGATGGGCCTTTGGCCTGATCCAGCAAGGCTCTTCTTATGTTCTTATGCCTTCTGTGTTTTTTGGGGGGAGGGGGGATTGTAGGGGCACAAAGCAAGCTTGATGGGGTTGTGCATATGATAGCATCAAAATTTTGGGGTTCCTTGTGTTCCTAGAGGGAGGGGGAGAGACATACCAGAGCTGTGGCAAACTGCACATGGATGGCACAATGTAAAACATTTAGAAATAAGAAATGGAACACAAAGAGTGATTGATGCATGGGGTCCACGTCGGTAACAAAGCCGTGGAATGCAGAACTACCCAATCAGGGAGGATCTGAACATGAGGAGAATTTGGGAAGCAGTCCTAGATTTTGTTTGATTGGTGCCAATCATTTTTTTCCTGGAATGCGGAACCCACATTGAACATCAGAAGGGTGCTGGTGGATGAGGCTAGTGGTGGCCCGTCAAATCTAGCACCCTGGTTATCCACATTGGCCAGCCACTGCCTCTAGGGGGAGCCCAAAAGCAGGAGAGGAAGGTATCCCCCCCTCCCTGCCATCGCTCCCTTGCAACACTTCAAGAAAACAGGCATATAAATATTTTAAATAAATAAACATTACCCAATCCCGTTCGAAAGTCACGGGCCACCGCCACATCCTGTGGTATTGAGGAACCCAGCAGGACAGCCAACGGATGAAACTGAAACAAAAACGTTCTCCTCTCTCTCTCTCTCTCTCTCTCTCTCTCTCTCTCTCTCTCTCTCTCTCTCTCTCTCTCTTTTTTTTTTTTTCCCCCGCACACCCCTTTCTTGAAAAATTAACTAAATGCCATACTTCAGGGGGAGCCAAGCCAGGAAAAGTTCAAAGCAATAATGTCTGGAATCAGCTCTTTTTTTCCCTCCTTTTGACATTTCATTGTGATATGAAATAGCAGAAGATTTAAAAAAAAAGTCTTTAATAGGAATATTTAGTCCCCTCTCTGCAGGTATTTGAAGTGCAGGCTGGTTATGACTCACCTTGTATGATGATGTATGCTAATCTTTGAGGGCCTTGTTCACAGAACACAAGTCACCCAAGATCTCATTGACAAAACGATGCCAGGACAAGGGAAAGCAGGATGGCACAGCATTCGCCTTCGTTCCCCTCTCCTTTGACGTACGGCAGAGTAACATTGTCAGCGTTTGATTGTAAAAATTGCTAAGCTCTGTCGGGAGCTACAGAAGACGAGCACCAGAGAGACGCTGGCTGGAAACTATCAATGTCACCAGAACTGCAGGTTGGGTAATCATAGGCTCTAGAAGACTAACTCCACACACCCAGCTTGGCCATTGCCTCCCCTCACCAAGAAGGACTATAAAACATAGAATAGAATTGTAGAGCTGGAGGGTGGCCTGGGAGGTCATCTAGTCCAACCCCCTGCTCACTGCAGGGAAATCCAGCGCTAGACCAGTCCTAACGGATGCTTGCCTAGCCTCTGCTTGAAGACTTCCAGTACAGGATAGCCACCTGCCCCACGAAATTAGACACATTGTCATGTTGCTCTCACTCTTAAGATGTTTCTCCTAAAGTTCCACTAAAATCTCCCCTGCTGTAACTAAGCCTATGAGACGTAGCCCTGCCCTCTGGGGAGGCAGAGAACACGTTTTCGCCCTCTTTGATGTGACAACCCTTCAGGGAGTTGAAGAGCATTGTCACACATGTATGCGAGCGAGCGAGCGAGCGAGCGAGCGAGAGAGAGAGAGAGAGAGACCAGATGCCTCAGGGAGCACACAGACAACAAGATACCTGTTTCCTGTTGTCACTTCCTTGCACCTGGCACAGAGAAAACAGTTCCTTCAACCTTTCCTCATAGGACCTGTTATCCAGAACTCTGACTATCTTCATTGCCCTCCTCCAAACAGATGTGTACATCTGGAGACTTTTTCCTCAGTAATGATAAAGCCTTAAACTGCTTGGGTCTGGGGTACTGCTTACCCCATATGAGTCTGCCCAATCCCTGAGGCTATCTGATAGGTCCTGTTGGGAGTGCCTTCATCAATCAGCCGTGAAGTGGGTTCTGTCTAAGGGGCTTTTCCTCCCCCCATAAATGTGGGCACCTACCCTGGAGGAGACAGGAAGCCCATCATTTTGCCCCTAGGTGTTACTAGGTAAAGGTAAAGGTGACCCCTGACAGTTAAGTCGTGTCCGACTCTAGGGTGTGGTGCTCATCCCCATTTCAAAGCCAAAGAGCCAGCATTGTCCGAAGACACCTCCGTGGTCATGTGGCCGGCATGACTTTCCTTGCCGCAGCGCGTAGCATGCGGCTGGAACACGGGGCGCTGTTTACCTTCCCGCAAGCGGTACCTATTTATCTACTCGCATTAACATGCTTTGGAACTGCTAGGTTGGCAGGAGCTGGCCAAGCAACGAGAGCTCACCCCGTCGCGGATTCGAACTGCCGACCTTTCGATCGACAGCTCATGGTTCAGCGGTTTAACCCACTGCGCCACCCGCTGGTTACTACCCTGGCTCAAACCTGAAGTTGTCAACTGCCACATTAGCTTCTCCACACCAACCCCTGGAAAGGGGGTCAAGACAGCCGAATTGTTCAGCCCCATCCCAAGTAAGTCCCATTAATAGTCCCAAGTAAGTCCCATTATTGGTTGCCCTCTTCCACACCTTTTCCCAATGGAGCAGGGATGTTTCCAAGAGGGATATTCAGTCAAGGGCACAATTTCATTTGAAACAAATAGATTGGGATTGGATCTGGTCGTTTCCCAATTGGGGGCGGAATCATTGTGATTTATCCGATCCAATTTGAGTTGAGCATGGGAGAGCTTGCGTACCCTAAGCCAGGCACAACACACCAGAAGCAATCTGGCTTTTTCCACATCTAATTTCTGCAGGCTCTCTGCTCCCCGCTTTTTGCTCCCAAAGAAACGCAACGTGCAGTCACATATTTCCGCAATTATAGGTGTGTGTCGAGTCTAAATCAAAGTAAGCCCATGAATAAACACAAGGAAAGTGGCATATAATTGCACCATAAAACATAAGTTTAATAAGATTCCACTCCCCTGAATGTTTATGGGGCAAGTTGATTTGCTTCCCCCCCCCTCTCCTGTTTCAGGTTGACCCATACCCTAATTAGGTGCTATTATTGCTCTCTTACAAATAATCTTTGGAGTCAAAGTCCATTCCACAGAGAGTGATCAGCGGATGGTTTAATTAAATTTTCATGTTTAATTTTCTTCTCTCTCCCACCATCTCTTTGTGTCGAAGAAAAGCGAACATGGCAGGAGGACAGATACCAAGTCACAGGTCATGATCCTGCACAGGGTCAGCCTTTTCAGGAGACCAGGCAAAGTAGACTGGTGGGAGGCAGCGCATTGCCCTATGCGCGCCCACGTGCCATCTTCACCGGGGGTTGGCCTTATGCCCCCTGCCACACACTGAGCTATTCTGCCTCATCTACCATGATCACCTCCATCCCATAAGAGAAAACCTGATGGATCAGGTCAAAGGGACCCACCTAGTTCAACAGCATGCTGTTTGGCCCACCTGCTGCTGCCTCTGGGAAGTCCAGAAGCAAGACAGAAAGCCCTATCACTCCTGATGTTGCTCCTCTGCAACTGGGGTTCAGAGGCAGACTGTTGTTGAACCCAGAATCCTCTTATCGCTTCCATACTCTGCCTCTGCTGCCATTTGAAAATGGCAGGTGAGAATAGAATAGAAACTGCGAGGACTTTCAGAAGAGAGTCCAAGTCACCACCTCTGCCTGTTTCATTTCTCGCTTCTTTTCCAAAAAGCAGCAGGACGAGAAACCAAGCCAGGTGAGGAGAGGAAAGGCATGGAAAAGAGCTATCGTGCTGCCTGGGAATGAAAGACAGGGATGAGGAAATGCCCTGGAACAAATAAAGGGCCAGGCGCTGCCTCCGACATGGACTCTTGGGCTACCTCCGACTGCATCCCGATACCGATGCTCAGAATCTGGTCACTTTGCTCTCTGCAGAGCCTCTGTGTGAGAGAGAAAGCTGCAGCTGGCTCTCTGTGTGGGAGGTGGAGTTTGCCTGTCAGTCGAAGTGTAGGAGGCGAATGCCAGAGAGAGGCCAGACCGTGAAAGGAAAACACCTGGAATGAAGCGTTCTATGGAAAACTAGAAATGTAAAAACCGCTTGGTTTAGAATTGCCTGCCCATGTAAACCGCCTTGAATTAAAGTCAGAGGAGAAATCCAATGACCAAAAAAGATGGTATATAAATACTGATGACGATGATGATGATGATGATGATGATGATGATGATGATGATGATGATGATGATTGCCTCACCAGTCGAATCGCACCTTCTTCCTAATGTATTTTAGCCCCCGTTCCGCTCCCTACATCCTGATTCTGCTGTTGATAGCCTGTGTTAGCAGAACATGTTCTGACATGTGCTCTGTTAAGCTTGTACAGTGTCTCTGATCATGATCTATTTATGAGCATGAGCCAAGCTGGATTGTACACCCCCCCACTCTATCCAATGAGTATAAGGTAAAGGTAAAGGTATCCCTTGACAATTAAGTCCAGTCGTGTCCGACTCTAGGGAGCGGTGCTCATCTCCGTTTCAAAGCCGAAGAGCCAGCGCTGTCCGAAGACGTTTCCATGGTCATGTGGCCGGCATGACTCAACACCGAGGCGCATGGAACGCTGTTACCGTCCCGCTGACGCGGTACCTATTAATCTACTTGCAATTTCTTGCTTTCGAACTGCTAGGTTGGCAGGAGCCGTCGCACGGAATCGAACTGCCGACCTTTCGATCAACAGCTCATGGTTCAGTGGTTTAACCCACTGCGCATGAGTATAGTGGGGAGCAAATGGGCCCCCATACCTCCTTGTTTTTTTATTATTTTATTTTTCACATTTTTATACCGCCCTTCCTCTAAGGAGCAATGTAAGGAGGCACCAGTAAATCATGGCTACTGGAAAGGACAATCTGCTGAGATGAACAGACATTTGTTTTCCCCTGCTAAATATCAGAAAGTCACAACATAAAAGGTGCCTCTTTGCCCAGTTAGCAGGGTGAGATTCTGGGGAAGAAAAAAAAAAAAAAGAACGTAACAGAAAAAAAACACAAACCCATTTGTCCCTAAGAAGCAGTTGTGTTTATGGATGTTGTAAGCAGAATGAAAATTATTTCCTGTTTGAGGCCACTGAAGGCCAACCAAGACAGAGAATGAGTTTCCTCTATGGAGGCAAGACCTTGGCTAAATATAACCGACGATTTCCTAACTCGGAAAAAGCAATGAGCCACAGCACAGTTTCTGGGGAGCTTTGCAGTTGCCGGTACTGAAAGTTTGTTAGCACACAACATCTGCCGAGGGAACACTAGCTGTACCTCACCCTGCCGGAGCACGAGGGGTGGGACGCATGCACGGTTGCCAGGGAGGGATCTTATCGGCATAACAATTTGAGCGCTTTTTTAATGCCATGTTTCAGAGTCATGTTACTGGTTTTTTTTTATGTTTAAGTGTCTCTTGCAAGTTTGAAATGTTATAGTTAATTTAGGGCAATAACATTTAAATTATGAATCATCTGCCATAACTATAAATTATACATTTTGCAAATGAATATTCAGGCCCTCCTTTCAAAGCGGCAGCTGTGCTCAGAGAGTGCTCCGGAGCAAAAAGCGATTTAAATCATGGGGTTGTGTTTTTGTTGTTGTTTTTTCCCCCAACATTACTGGTAGGCTCATGGGGGCCAATCCTCCGTTGCGCAGAGAGATTCCATGAATGCCAAAAGATGGGATGGTCGATGCAGAGCAAACATAACAGGATTAATATAAGGCACCAGAGAACTTTCTGCCAGAGATTTCACTGACTCCCTAAGAGAATCAGGATGAGTAGAGCAATGATTCCCAAACTTCCAAGGCACTTTTTTTGAAATACACTAGAAATGCTCTCTCTCTCTCTCTCTCTCTCTCTCTCACACACACACACACACACACACACACACACACACACACACACACACACACACACACACACACACACCCCAAAAATGTTCACTATCTCATAAAGTGTTAGTGCAGATAGATGTGGCATCAAGGGCCAGCTGGTTGGGCTATGGCCAAGAAACCATGACCACCAGAGACCCCACACAGCCAGACTGATCCCTGACTCCTCAGTACTGATGGCAGAAATAGCCTATGTGCCATCAGGGGACAGATGAGGGGGGTGTTCACTTCTATCCACCCTCTCCCCTCCACTGCTCTCCTCTCATTCCCTGACTTAGAAAAAAAGAGGGGTGGAGCAGAAGAGGAAATGTGGAGGAAGAAAGAGTGGTGGGCTAGGGTGTCAAAAAAGGAAGTGTGGAGGTGAGTTACAACATCTACCCTCCCCTTTACCTTTCTTCTTCTGCTCCCTCTTCCTTTTCCAGTCCAGGAAGTGGGAGGAGAAGGGGATGACACATCAACAGGAAAAGGAGGGGAGTATTTGCTAACTGCTTCGGGCACTGGGAGATCTTGAGTTGGCCTCATCTGCACCTCATCTGCACCTCACTGATCCTGCGTCATGTGTTCAGTCAAGGATTTGCATTGACAATTAATTGATACCAAACTCACCAAAAAAGAAATTAAAGAAGCATAAATGTTAAAGAGAAAAAGAACCGAACACATGACGCGCTTGTCATTTCAGGATTTCAAGTAGCTCCTTTAAAGGATACAAAGGACGGATTCTTAATCAGAATCCTCAATCAATCAGGATTCAATCCATCTCAATCAGGATCTCAAATCAGATCTTGCTGTAGCAATTCATCCCACCCACCCCCAGATCCTGGTTCGAATTCCCCCTTAGCCATGGGCAACTCTGGACATCCCTCTGCACATTCTGCTCCAACAAGGCTCTCCTTATGTCTCAGGCCAGGCCAGGCCATCAACATAATGGTCTTGCTCAGGAGAAGGCATCTTCAGACCAATATGCTCATGTGAGTATGAATTTCTGGTCAGGACCATGGACAGTTCTAGGGAGTCCCAGATGAGTTGCTCCAAGAAGTTGAGGGGAGGGGAAAGGAAGGAAGAGAGACAGAGAGGAAGCAAGGATAGAAGCATCTGATATGCTGAGTAGATACATGTAAGGTGAACAGATGTTCTGATTCTATATGCAACAACTTATGCTCAGCTGCATTGATAGTGTGGGATTGGCTCTCTGTGAACACTTGGTTTTGAGGATTTGGGACTGTGGGGCTAGTGTCCCTGTTTGAGGACCCCACAGTTTGTTGTCGTCCCCCCCCCCGGCACTGACCCCAGCAGCACAGGGAGTAGGGAATCAATGCGCTGATCAAGCCCCTTGCCACCTGACACAGAGCAACTGAAGGAAGTCAGTTTTTTAACAAATCCCTTTGTCAGGCATAATTCCCTTATACAAGCAGCCAGGTAGATTGCTGATTAGCAGAAAATGCATGTGTTCTTTTCCCCAAATTAGGCCTTCTGATTCCCAACCGGAGCCATCCCGCCATCTGGCATTTAAATGACGGCGAAGCGCATCTCCCTTTGCACTGCACTCAGATGTTACGAAAGAATTGATCAAAGGGACAAGAAGAAGACAAAAGCTGAGCATTACAGTTCCGCTGGCCCCTCGCTACTGCAGAAAAAAAATATATATGAGGCATTGGATCCAGTTCTACTATTAATTATTATATTTTCAGCAAATTGGTAAAGGCAGGGACAGAGTGGGAGAGGGCTCTCTGGCAAAAGACTTCCTCGGCTCCCATTTCCATTAAAACGTTTCCTTGCTGTGGGGGGGGGGAGTGAAATTGCATTAGGGGGAAATAAATAAAAGGGAGGAGGGCAGATACTGGACAGGTGAAGCCCAAGGACCTGATTCTGGAAAGAATTGCAACTTAATTCTAACCAGATCTACTCGGAGCAGGGCGAGAGTTTCCTTGTAGGCAAGATCCCAGGGCAGATGCACTTGAAAACAACAAAAGAGAGGGAAGAGCTATTTTCCCTAATTTAATTTCTACCTTAAATTATAAGCTTAGACTAAAAAGACGGGTTTAACCCTGAATAAAATTCAATGTCATAAAAGGCTCCAAGTCTCGAGTCGAGTCTTTCGAGTCTTTTACAATCGCCAAGTCAAATCTGAGTCAAGTCATTGACGCGACTTGAGTCCGACTCAAGTCTGAGTCAATAGACCCAACTCTACATCACTGCAGGTCCCCCAATGTAGCATTCTTGGAAATGCCTTCAGCTCCTGTGTGGGTTTCCCAGTGGGAGCCTCTGTTTGTCCAGTGTGGTCAACAGTATGCTGGATTTGATGGGCCTTGGGCCTGATCCAGCAAGACTCTCTTAGCACAATAATGTGCATGTCTACTTAGAGGTAAGCCTCATTGATTTCAATGGGGCTTACTCCCAGGAAAGTGTGTATAGGATCGGAGCCTTGTTTCCTTATGGGCTTCTGCATTGTGTCTGTGTTCTGCTTTAAAGTTATGAAGTTCTAGATTTTAAAGTCATAATTGCTTGGGGACCATTTGGTTGAAAGGTGGGGTAGAAATCTTCTAAAGAAATGCATTCTCCAGTAAAGTAAAATAAGATCTACTGCTGAGGGAACTTGCAAATGCTTTGATATGTCTAGCAAGGACTACAGGGTCAGAGATTTCATCAGTTTGTTCTTTTGCTGCATTATAAAAAAAATAAAATAAAATCGGATGATAAATTGTTCCCGGCGCACTTCAAAGTGTAACAGTACAAATGCTTCCCCCTCCCCATAAGCCTAGCCTTTCTCAAGGAAAAAAAAAGGTTTAAAAATCACACATTTCCTTTAGATCAGTTAGGAAGTAACAAATTCCAAAGAAAATCTCTCTCTCTCTCTCTCTCTCTCTCTCTCTCTCTCTCTCTCTCTCTCTCTCTCTCTCTCTCTCTCTTCTTCCTCATCTAAAATGATGCTTCTCCCAGGGGGTGGAAAATTACTGAAAATTATAAGTCGAGGACACAAAGAAAAAGTCTTAAATCCAACCTTTATGGGCATTTCTGAGCGCGTCAAATGTGATTCATTTCTGATGCAAATCCCCTTCTCTTTCTGCCTTGAAAACACATGAGTTCAAAACTGATCCCGGGGAAAAAAAATGGTTGCATTACAAGAGAGCACATCCCACGCCAAGGCTAACATTGCCATACTTACAGTGCAAATCTATACATGTCTACTCAGAAATAAGCCCCAATGAATTCAATAGAACTTACTCCCAGGTAAGATGTGCATAGGATTGCAGTGTTTGGCAAGGGAGGAAAATATCTGATCCCCCCCAAGGCTGCCTTAAAGGAGTTATTTTGCTGTAACGTTTGTCTTGAGAGGGAAGCTTTTCATCACTACCAGAGTCTTCCGGCATTAACAATAAAAATTAGTCCTAGTGCAACTCTTATCATTTCCCAGCCTCATGTGAAATGCCAGCTAATCTCCACTGTTGGCAAACACAGAAAGGAAACGACACAATGCTCTGAGCCAGGAAAATAGTCAAAAAAGATGAGCAAGCTCCTTGACCTTCCTGCTAATTCCTCATGTGACCCTCTGAGCATGGAAATGTTTTCCCCAGGAAGATTCTGGGCCCAATCCAGAGGACGATTTAAGGCGAGGATGGCTGCACACCCTCTGTTGGGTCTGTTTGTTCAAAGAGTGATCAGGAATGGAGGGCAGAAACGTCTCAGGCTAAGAAAGCATGGCTCCTAGCTCAAGTGATGACCAAGACAATGAAGGGAAAGAGCTGCTCAGATCCATGGCCGGCCCATCCATGAGGCCAACTGAAGCAGTCGCCTCAGGCAACAGGTTGTTCAGGAGGGCGCCCATCTCTGCCTACCTACTTGCCTTCACTACTCCTTCTCCTTCTATGCCCTGAAATGGAAAAGGAAGAGGGGGACAGAGAGGAAGGGGAAATGTGGAGGGGAGGGGAGTGCCAAGCTAGAGCATCAAAGAGAATCTGGATCATCATTGGGTAAGGGGGGCAGCATTTGGCATCCCAACTGAGGCATCAAGAAACTTTGGGTCACCCCTGGGTTGCTAAGGCTTTGGGTCCCTGATACTGGTTGCTGAGGTGGTGCATGATCGGGATCCTAAAAGCAAGCATGGACAGCCATGAATCTGAATCTAGCCTCCCCCCCTACCCCCAGATGGTTTTTCCTGAGCCAAATTCACAAAAGGGTCAGATCTCAACAATCTGAGACTCTTTCTAGGCCAATAAATAAGTTTGCAAGTTGTCACGACGTGACCAAATCTCTGAGTTTAAAATCAACATATTGCCGGGCAACTCCGTCATTTTAAAAGTTTTTAAAATGACATAGTTACCCGGCAATACGTTGATTTTAAACTCAGAGTCTTTCTAGGCCACTTTTGAACTCCCAGAAAAAGTGTGATCCAAACGTTATAACTACTACTACTAAGAATATGTATACACTGCTTTTCAACAAAAAAAAAAGTTTACGAAGTGGTTTACAGAACCATCACATCACTCAATGGCTCTCGTCCTAAGCTGTTCAAGATGTACAATGTTGTACAACTGTACAACGGAGCCCAGAAACAAATGGATGACAGCCTCAAATGGTATGGGATGGGAATAACATGGTCCAGCTATATAAGAACATAAGAAGAGCCCTGCTGGATCAGGCCAAAGGCCCATCTAGTCCAGCTTCCTGTATCTCACAATGGCCCCACCAGATGCCTCTGAGAGCACACAGCCAACAAGATAACCTGTTTCCCGTTGTCCCTTCCTTGCACCTGGCACAGAGGAAGCCTACTTCTAAAGCCAGGAGGTTGCTTATGGCTTGTAACCTGTGATGGTCTTTTCCTCCATGAATCTAGCCAAACCCCTTTTAAAGGCATCTAGGCCAGGTGCCATCACCACATCCTGTGGCAAGGAGTTCCACAGATGAATTACACGCTGGGTGAAGAAATATTTTCTTTTGTTTGCATGCCTTGCTCCCAAGCTTCGCAGTGACAGCTGGAACCAGAATGTAGGGCTGGATCATTCTTCCAGCTCTCCCATTTGCCACCAAAAAACCTGGCTTTGTGGGTGGTGGGAAGGCCAGGGTTGTTAGCAAAGCAGTGACAAGCTAATGAAGTCGACAGTCATCTCCTGTGATCAAGAGATGACCTGCACTGAACCAAAGGCAGTGGAGCATTTGTGTGTTGGGCAGAATACAGATTGCTGCTTGCCTCCTCCGTATCACAATTATGAGACACACAGTGGCATTTTCTGCACTTGCAATCAAGAGGACGTACCTGGAGGAGAACCAGGGGCATTTGGTGCCTGAGGAATCAACCTCATGGCTTCAGCAATGACCCTCTTGTTGACTGAGAGGGGGAAAAATAAGCAACAGGATGTTCCAAGGGGATTCAAATGTCAAGCAAAAAAATATATATTCTAGGTTAAGTGGATTGATCTTTGACCCAGCTCAGAATTGATTTCAGGAAAGACTGCATCAAGGGTCTGGCTGGGGCTTGGATGTGCAGACTCAGCAAATCAATCTGTAAAAAAAAAAAAAAAAAAATCCCAAAGAATCCATCATGGCAGCGGCACGTATCATCATCCTATGAGAAATGATAGATAGGAAAAATCTCACAGATAGGAAAAATCGCCTTCAGAAGACTGCGTTCATTTCCGGCCAACCCTGTCTCAAAAGGATTTTGGAAGCTGCCTTCTGTCCACACTGAATTGCAGTGCAATCCTATCCAATTTACACCCCTGGTGTAACCAGCGGTGCAGCGAGAACAGGAGACCCCAGAACGGAAAGGAGATTCAAATCCCCTCCAAAGGGGGATTCAAAGGGGATTTAAATCCCCCCTCCCCTCCCAAGCCTCCCGCCCTGCCCTCTCCTGCTGGTTACACCGGTGGTGTAAGTAGGATAGGACTGCGATGTGAGTGGGAGCAGCTCTCCAGGGTTAGGTGCCTTCCCCAAACTTACCTGGAGATACTGCCATCTGCAGGTAAAGCAAGAGACGTGCAATTGGAATTATAAGAAAGCCACCGCTCAGGAAAGAGGGCAAACAACTGCCTCTGGATATCAGTTGCAGGGCAGCAATGGTGAGAGAGGGGTATGCCCTGCTTGTGGGGTTCTCGATGGCATCTGGGTTGCCTGTGGGAGACAGTATGCTAGACTAGGTAAGCCCCCCTTGGTCTGATCCAGTAGAGGTCTTCCTGTGTCCTTAAGAAAAAAGCATCAACACAATCTCTTAATGGAACCTCCATGTATGGATGCAGGATACCTTTGAAGACTAGACATTGGGGTCGAAGAATAGTGAGAGGCTGTTTCATTCCTGCTTGCAAGCACCCTGAGGCATCTTTCTCGATATAGGAAACCCAATGCAGAAGTAGATAGACTTTGGGTTTGATCACATCCTGGTCCAGATACCTGGTCCAGATACCATCAGAGGTGAGCCAGTAGTCCAGGAAATCCAGGTTGTGGCACACATTTAGTCCAGAAACCCAGATTTCTGGTAGAACAGTAAGAGCACCAGGCGTTCAGGACCAGGGACAGCTCCAAGGCATGTCCCTTACTGCAAACAAGGCAGGCATAGTATATTCCAGCAAAGGTGTGAAAAAAGAGCGAAGGTGGCTAGCTCCACCCCTTCCCCTGAAGAAGCCCGCTGCTGCTTAAAGGGCCAACACCTATTTCTGCAGCTGCTGATCCCGATGGGCACAGGGGGGTATGCTTATTGTATATGTTCCACGTGAGAGTTTTTGAAGTCTGAAGAGGAACTGTGTCCGTTGCCCAGGGAGAGGATGCAGAGTCTATACCAGGGGATATAAGAGGTGCTGAAGTAGAGGCTTCTGGGGTCTGTGTTGGGGGTATTCTTTGCCCTGAATCCAACTTCTCCTTCGCCTCATCTGCAATTCCCTAAATGCAGGAATGCCATGGCAGTTCCAAGAGAGAAGATTATGTCTCCATGGGGTAATAACTTGCAAATCCACAGCATGGAAGTACAATCTGATTGTGCCATCAATACATCCCTTACCCTTCCTCTGGTCTCCTCTTTTCTCATGACACAGCAACATCAAGTATTTATGAATGAATGCGTAGGGGATATAAGGAACTACCTAAGCATTTCCCATCTTTTTTTTTTTTTCATTTTCACTTTGGAAAATAACTAACCTGTCTGGTTTTCTGAAGGATCACCTGCTCTTGTCTTCCACTCTGTCTCTGTTTATCGAGTTTCAGCAAGCAAAAGTATAATTTATATCGATAAGGATTTATTCTTCAAATGCCGCAATAATACTCGGATTTATTCCCGGTGCTATCTCAGAAGCTAATGCTGCTTTAAAACAAAATTGTTCTGAATGCCTCTCCTAGAAAAGGAAATGAGGTTATCTAGCCTCTTCAAACTCTTATGGGAACTGTCACGCTATTGTGTAACCAAGAGATTGAAGGAGGGGCTAAGCAAAGAATGGGTGGAGCTATGGTAGATAGACCTGGCTCAGGGGCTCCCAGGGACAAAGTTGACAGGCTGAAATCTGGGACATAGCTGAGGGGAGGAAAAAAAACCTGCTTCCTGACTTGGAGTCATTAGGGCAGAGGATATCTATGTTCTCCTCTAAAGGAGAGGTGTCCCTTTTCTTTATCCAAAGTGAGTGGATGCCCTTCACTCATCTTGAGAAAACTTTCAATGCTGCACATAAAATCAGCATTGCATTATGTGTAAACTTAGGGCCATGTCCAAACAGCCCCCCCCAAAACCTCACAGACCTGTTCAAAGCCAATGGAAAGGGGGCCCTTGCAGTGATTTGGGGACGTTTCAGACAGGGTAGGGTTTGTCTCACCTTGCCAGTAGTCACTACGATGGCAGTCACTCTCTCCTTCCTCCACCATCCAACATGTGTTCATGGCAAGCAAGGCCTCTCCCATCCATCTAGAGTGTGGACAATGTCAAGCACTGCCCTCACTCTGAATTGGCTGCATTTGCCCTCAGCTACACTGTCACAATATCAAATCAGACCTGTGATTTGGCATCATGATGTCATCCTATTCACAGCAAATGAGAACTAGCGTAGTAACTGAGCTACAACTCAAGACTTCCCTGTTCAAACCTCACCACTGCCATAAACTCATGAGGTGACCTTGAGCAAGCCATTCCCCCTCAGCCTCAGTCCTTCCACCTGTAATATGGGGGGGATTAATACTTATAGTGCAATCATATGCATGTCTACTCAGAACCGAGACACATTGTGTTCCATGGGACTTACTCCAAGGAAAATGTGGATTGCAGGCCTTGGTTACTTTAGAGGGCTGTTGTAAGAACATCATGCTAATACATGTGAAGAAGAACTTTTTACACTCACAAACAGCTAAGACTGTGATCCCTGATTGGTTGGGATCCCTGATTGGTTGAGATCATTGTGATCCCTGATTGGTTGGGATCATAGGAAGTAGTTAGAGTTGAACGTCAGAAAATGATGCTGAAGTAGCTGAATGGGAGCAAAAAAGGCAAGCTTTGGGGAAAACATCTTTTGGGGGGATTCTTTTTTGAGAACATCACCTCCAAAACCTCCTTTCCATGCCCAAAGTATTAATCTGAGAACATCTGGTTCAATCCTATTCAAATCTATTCACTAACCCCGACACCTGTTGCCTGGAACAGTGGGAGATGTCTTCCCCCTTCCCACTGGTCCCTGAATTATACAAGTCACGTGTCTGCACATATCCCGCATATGATTTGGGACTAGTTGGATAGCCTCTGCATTATTAAGTGGAACCAAAGCAATGGTGTAAAAAATGGAAATAACTGGTGGTGAAAATAACTGCTGAGATAACTGTCAGAAAGTGGGGCAGAAGAAGCCCCAAACTGAGCTCAACTTTTATGATCTGTACGATGGGCGCCAAGGGGCTCAGATACGCTCTGAGTAATTAAAGTTCTGTCAGATGCTCCGATAAGAAACCTTTAAGATTTTTATTTGGGCAGATGAATAGATTTGGCAACAGAGTTTTCCTCTAGAGCTCTGGGTTGAGCTGTTGACTTAACAGGTCTGAAGGAGAGATAACATTTGTTGCAAGGGCTCCGTGAAAGCACTGAGCACTGTTTTCCATGAATATTTTTTGACAGTCAAACTGTGCCGTTTGAGCAATGATATATTTTGCTCCCAAAGTTTCAACTTTGCTAGGAAAAAAATGCCAGCATCTAAGCTTCCCATGCTGGCCGATACAGGAAAAAAAAACCCTAAAAGAAAAAACCCCGGCCAAACTGTTTTTCTTGTCACGTGACAAGCTCAGGTACAAGCCTTCTGCAGTACCTCTTTGAACTGGTGTCCTAGAGACTAATGTCAGATGGAAGAAGGAGGGTGCATATAAGTTATGTAGGTCATAAGAACATAAGAACATAAGAGCCTTGCGGGCTCAGGCCAAAGACCCATCTAGTCCAGCTTCCTGTATTTCACAGTGGCCCCACCAGATGCCTCAGGGAGTACACAGCCAACAAGATAACCTGTTTCCTGTTGTCACTCCCTTGCACCTGGCACAGATAACCTGTTTCCTGTTGTCACTCCCTTGCATCTGGCACAGAGAAAACCTACTTCTAAGAGTGGGGAGGTCCTTCTATTGAAGTGGCCCATTTGTCTGAATGCAAGTTGCTGGACATGCTTTTAAGATGCATGTGACCTGTGCACATGGGGGGGGGGATATATTGCATGGGGAGGGACCACGTCTGTGGCTCATCACACAATGAAATGGAATGACATGAAAAGAGTGGGGAGGCGAGATTGAATATAGTGGGTACTTCTGGGTAGTGGGTACTCTCAGGTAGTGTCTTGGTGTGGGGAGCCCATCTTTGTCCGCCTACTTGCCTCCACTGTTCCTCCTCTTCCTGCTACTCCCAGCTTGGATAAGGAAGAGGAAGTGTGGAGGGGAGGGGAGGGAGTGCTGAGCTAAGACATGGGAGAGTGGGATGAGCAGAGGCTGGCATTTGGCATGTTGCTTCAGGAGTCAGGAGATCATGGAGGTCTGACTGCTGCTTCCTTTGCTTTGGTAGGCACTTTGCTTTGAGGGGAAGGGGAACACGGAAATGGCAATGGTGGATGTGTTAGGTTCATGCTCTTTACAAGAGGTTGAATTGATTGCCCCCAAAAGCTTGTGCTTTTGAGAACAGGCCCATGTTTGCCTCGCTTCTGATGGCAAGCATTCCGAGGGGCGTTCTCACTTTCAAGCATTCCCGATTAAACGCTCGCAACATCTCAAACTTCTCTTCTGCATTGAGTTCAACTCAGGGCACTCCACGTCTTTGAAGCAAAACTGCTGCGTTCAGCTTTTTCCAAATTCTTCCCTCCTCTGCCCCCCCCACACACACCTTGTCATTTGGCTCTTTGCATGGCGTCGTTTCCCCGCGAGGAGATAAACTGTTTAAAAACAATGATAGAAATCTGGATTTTATTAAAACAGCTCCATCATTTTGAATGGATGCCTTGAAGTCCTCTTTTGCGATTCATTCTTAGAGACGTAAAATTATCATGCAGCGGAAGCCTGTTAATAATACTGACATTTCCCCCATCAGTCAACTTAATTCACAATATAACACTTTCCACAATCCAATTATGGCTGCCTGATGACTGACATTCAGTTCAACATTATTGTTCATGTGGAAAAGAGGATCACGAGAAGGCGTCGTTCTGTGATCTGTATTACCAAAGCGAAGCAACGCATTGGGCCCCCAAATGTCAACTTCACGGAGCGTGGGACAACGCACAAACAGACAGCCAACTCCACTTTATTAGCGGCTCGCAAATGGTGTTTCATGGAACACTGAGGTTCCTCAAAAGATCGGTCACAGCAAGCAATGATGAGCAACCTTCCCTTGCAGGGCTGGCCCCTCCATGAGGCCAACTGGGGGTGATTGCCTCAGGCAGCAGGTTGGTGGGAGGGTGTCTATCTCTGCTTGCTTACTTGTCTCCACTGCTCCTCCTTCTCCTTCCACTCCCTGGATGGGAAAAGGAAGAGAGCGACAGAGAGGAAGTGTGGAGGGGAGTGCTGAGCTAGAACATTGGAGAGTGGGAGGAGCAGAGACTGGCACACCATTGGGTAAGGGGGCCAAGCATTTGGCAGGCCACCCCAGGCATCAGAAGGTCTTAGATCAGCCCTGTTCCCTTGCAATGTGAAGCTGTACAGACTCTCCGTCTCCATAGGTAGGTCCAAGAAGCCCCACTAGAAGTAGTGGCTCACCTGCTATGAGTGCACCCAAAAAGAAGCCCCAGAATTCACTGGGGTTTCTGGACTGACAAACAAAAGCAGAAATGGCCTTATTATAAACATCTATGGGGAAGCCCCTGGCCACATTTGGAAGGCTATGTACAGTTCTGTTGACAGTAAAAAAAAAGATATTGTTGTAGAAGGGTACAAAAGAGGGCAACCGAACTGTTGAGAGCCCTGCAGCTCTTTCTCTGCAAAGAGCAGTTGATGGTTTGGGGGCTTCGAAGCCCCTCCAACTTGCAATGAGAGGTGCATTGTGAACTTGGAGGTAGCACGTAGTAGCCATCATGACTCGCAGCTATTCATTGTAATGTCCTAGAACAGTCTGCCCCGTGAAGCTGTGGACTCTCCTTCATTGGAGACTTTTAAGCAGAGGCTGGATGTCCATCTGTCAAGGAGGCTGTGGTTGCCTGCGCTGAGCAGGGGGTTTGACTAGATGACCTCCAGGAAACCCTTCCAAATTCTAGGATTCTCTGGCCCCTGCCTGAAACTCTGCTGCCAGTGTAGGCAAGACTGAATAACTTTTTACATTGCATCTCTGGGTAGGATTGGGCAATATCGCCATCTGAAATCCCAGAGAGCAGCTTCTAGTCAGCATTGACAAGTCTGAGCTAAAACAGATCAAGGGTCTGATTCGGAGTAAAGCAACTACATAATGTTCCTAAGTTGGACGTGTGTCACAGACGCCTAAGCACACCACTGACCTGTTGTAAACATGTCATACTGACATGCCCCGGGAGGCGTTAAGAGCAGTTTTGCGAGTCCAAGCAGATGGAAATCAAGCTGACATTAGCGCTTGACTTTCTCTCAGAAGCAAATCATGTGAAGCAGTTTCACAGGAAGGGTACAGATGTTAGCCTGTCTGCAAACATCACAACAGAACGAAAAAAGCATCCCTAGAACGAAGGGGAAAAAAACACTCCAAAAATGAGTAGGGAGTCGACCACCTGTTTCTGACATGTTGTCTGAGTGCCCGCCTGGCTGGCATTGAGGGTACAGCTGCTTGAAACAGTGGATTTCTCTGTGTAATTGTCATGCATACTCTCAAAGACCACCCCGTCCATCCTTGCCAGCAATTGGGGGACCACACAAGAACATAAGGAATATTCATGTTGTATAATGGTAAAGGTCATCAAATCATAGAATCATAGAATTGGAAGGTCATTTATTAATCTGTGGAACTCCTTGCCACAGGACAAGATGATGGCACCTGGCTTAGAGGCCTTGAAAAGCGCATTGCAATGTCCACCATCACAGTTCATCACAGATTATAGGCCATATGCAACCTCTGGGTTCTAGAGGTAGGATATCTCTCTGAATGCATAGGCAAAGGAGTAGCAACAGGATGCAGGTATCTTGTTGTCTTCTTGTGTGCTCCCTGAGGCATCTGGTGGGCTACTGACAGCCCATTCCAACCCAACTCCTCTCCAAGTCAGGCATAAGTGTGGCCTAAGTGCAGCCTAAGTTAGGCAGAAGTTATGCCTGAGGTAGGTCAGAGTTATGCCTGAGTTAGGCAGCCTGCAGTTTCTGTGGCCCAGCACCACCCCACGATCCAGGCAACACTTACCTCCCAGGCAGGCAGGCTTTTCTCCAGGCTCCGTGTCTGGCTCAGGCATGTGCAGGCCTCTGTCTGCATGTGTCAGCGTCCATCCATGGCAGCTGCCGCAGGGTCTGTCGCAGCCCGGTCGCAAAGGGGCTGACCGCAGGCAGGGGGGTTGCGCCAGTCATGTGGTGGACACAGGGCAGGTGACAGGTGAGCGAGGTGCCTGAGCCCAGCCACCACAGGGCACCCTGTGCATCAGCCACCTGCTGCAGGGGAGAGTGGCCGTCCCCTCCCTCCTGCAGAAGGCGATGCCACCCCCAAGCCACGTTGAGGCTGCACTGGGGGGTGAGTGGGGGAGGGAAGGGAAGGGGAGGGGGGTGGGAACGTCACACACAAGGGGGGTCTCATGAGGACTGGAACTGCCTCTGACATGACTCGCCCGTGCGCTGCCTGAAGCCCTGGGCCTCCAAGGCTGGGGCAATGCCCACAAAGAAGGCATCCCGGCGTGCCTGCTGCTCTGTGCCCCGGCCAAGACCAAGAGATGTCTTGGGCTTGTCTGCTGCGAGCGTGAAGGGCTCACACAGCTCATCACACCCCCAGATGGGGCGACGACAGCACCTCACGGCAGGCGCTCTAGCAGGGTGGGGGGTGGCCAGCAGCCATCATCAGGGAGTGGGAGGAGAGGCAGACACACAGGCAGGCAGACAGGGGGTGCTGGGGAGGGGCATGGGTGGGTCAGAGACAGACAGACAGACAACAAGGCTGGTGGGAGACAGATTCCGAGAGAGGGATCTGCAGAGACCGATAGGGACACAGGGGGCGCTCCGCAGATGAAGGTGATGCATAAACAGGCGCCTCTTATGCAGACAGACTTTGGGCGGAAGTGGCTGCATTACCGGCAGACCTTCGACAGAGGCGCCTGCATTACGGGCGGACCTTCGACGGAAGCGCCTTCATCACGGGCGGACCTTCGACGGAAGCGCCTTCATTACGGGCGGACCTTCGACGGAGGTGCCTGCATTACGGGCGGACGCCCTGGCTGTCACTGTTTGCCTGCCTGAGAGGCCCCCCTGACTCCCCCCTCCCCTCTGTGCCATGGGGGTAGCACAGCGCCCCTGCTGGGTTCTCCCTGGGAAGGCCGTGGCAGTCCCTGGATGGGACTCATGTAGGGGCTTTAGTGCTGGGGGCTCTCTGTGTGTGTGTGGGGCAATGCTTGTGTAAACACTGGGCACATATGTTTCACTGGGGCTCTGCCCGAGGGGCATCTTTATTGTTCTGGAACGTTAGCAGAGATGGCCAGGCAAGGCTGCCAGGGGTAGTCACAGCAGCCAATCAGAAAGCAGCAGCAGCACACCTGCCCCATGGACCTGGACATGCAGGCCCTTCCCCTGTGGAACCACAGCCTGCTCCATAGAAAGGGGAGGGGCAGCAAGTAGGCAGCCAGGGAGGTGGAGCAGCAGCAGGAGTGTTGCAGGGCTGGCTCCCTGACCTCTGGCAGCATCGAGGCACACAACAGTGGGGCAACCAGACTGCAGGCCCAGGGGTGCTCCCAGGAAGGTAGGTGATAGTGGACGTTCCTGGGGAGACAAAAAACAAGGGGGAGTTACATGTCAGCTAGTATGTGGAAGCAGTCACCATTGACGACAAGCCAGTGTGTAGGTTGCAAAAGCCTGCAGGGAGAGAAATAAAACACAGCTGATAGGTGTGACACACATAGCATGGTCTGAGCTGCTTACCTGGGTGTAAGGAGAGCATGATCCTGTAAGGGGAAAGGGTCAAAGAGAGAGACAACAACACAACTTGGGGGTCACAACCATGGCAAACCTAGCAATACTGACCTGTCAGTAGACTCTGTAGAGAAAAGGGGGGGGAACAGCTGGTGTCTACATAAGGCTAACAGTTCCACACTTGTGGCATTGTCTGCTCACATGACTACAGGCAGCAATCAGACACAACAGTGGTAAAGAGGCATGTATCCTATATATCATAGCAGGCAAAGCAGGCAGCTATGAGACAACACATTGGTAAAGAGGCATATCATAGCAGGCTATGCAGGCAGCTATGAGAGAACACATTGGTAGAGAGGCATGTCATGGCAGGCTATGCAGACAGCTATGAGACAACACATTGGTAAAGAGGCATGTATCCTTCCTGTATTTCTAAATGCAAAGAGGCAGCAGTCAGACCACGTGTCAGCACAAACCCTGCTCTTACCTGCTCTTACCTGCTGGTGCTGTTGCCTGTGGGGGGGGGAAGAGGGGCTGGGAGAAAGACATGGGTTAGCAAACACTTGCATGGAGGCAGCTGCCCAGGCACAGCTGTAAACAGGTTGGCCACAGCCAGAACAGCCCTCTCTGCCCTAGAGGGAGGCAGAGAGGAGAAGAGAGAAGTGGGGTGTTTGTGAATTTTGCCCTCCACCGACAAAGTCCCACTTTGTGGCTGTGAGGGACAGAACCCCACGCCACGTGCTCAGAGAGAGAGAGAGTGACTGGAGGTCTGGGGCTGGGCTTTTGTGGGAATGAGGCTGGGTGGGGCTGGGTGCTGATAGGCTCCCTATCTTAGGCATAACTCTGTCGGTTTCCAGACCTAGCAGGCCCAACTCCGTCCTAACTCTGACCTAACTCAGGAGTAGGGTGTTAGAAATTTTCAGGAGAGGGCTGGCTTAGGTAAGGTAAAATGGCTCCTATGGGTCTCCTCGAATTTGGGTCCACCTTTTTGGTCGACCTAAATTTTGTGTCAGCATTTGTGTTGGAGGGGGCGTGTCTGTGCTTGCCAGGGTCTGGAATCCAACGTTAATTGGTTGCCGCCCCCGTTACACCCACGGTCCGCCCATGTTCCGCCCACTTTTAGGTCAACTTTAGGTCTGACTTGTGCTGCTTAGCCCTTGGGTTGGAATGGGCTGTTCTTAGTCCGTTGGTCGTAACTTCGACCTAACTTTGACCTAACTTCGCCCTAAATGGTTGCATTCCAGACCTAACTTCGACCTAAACGACTTAGGCTGACTTTAGGTCTGACTTGGGCTGCTTAGCACTTGGGTTGGAATGGGCTGTGAGAGACGCAGGAAGCTGGACTAGATGGGCCCTTGGCCTGATACAGCAGGGCTCTTCTGATGCTCTTGTGTTTTTTATGAAGAGGCCTTCAGCCATCTAGTTGAATCCCCTGCTCGATGCAGCAAGATTATCTCTAGAGCATCTCCAAAAGGCTCTCCTTGAAGCCCACCAGTGAGGGAGAACCCACCACTTTCCTCGGTCGTGGATCCCCTTGTTGAGCCGCTTTTCCTGGTCCATCTGGTCCAGCATCCTGTTTTCTGCCCTCGGTGGGGAGATGTTTCCTGCAAGCCCACAAAGCACACCATGGGAGTCCTTCCCAGCTACTGATATGTGGTGGTAGAGTCCCTCTGAACATGAAGGTTCCACTTTGCCATCATGACCAAGAGCCATCGACAGAGGTCTCCTCCCCTTCCATGCATTTGTCTTGTCCCCTTTTGAAGCCTAGTGGCCGTCATCACACCTTGAGACGGTGACTTGGAATAAATTGTATCATATGAAGACAGTCCTGAATCAACCAGGGATGTGGATCAAGTTTCTGACTCCAAGTCTCGAGTCAAGTCCCAAATCTTTGCCCCCAAGTCCCGAGTCTTTGGTTGCAATTTGTGAGTTCCTATCTATTTAATGGGGGAAACGGGTTTAAACCTGAATAAAAATGGACTTGTCGTAAAAGGCTCCACGTCTCGAGTTGAGTCTTTTGAGTCTTTTACAATCGTCGAGTCAAGTCCGAGTCGAGTCTTTTACAAACACCGAGTCAAGTCCGAGTCGAGTCTTTTACAATCACCGAGTCAAGTCCGAGTCGAGTCATTGATGCGACTTGAGTCCGACTCAATAGACTCTACATCACTGGAATCAACCACCAATCAGGATCACTGGGTGGCCCCCAAGTAATGATATTTTAAGAAAAGGTATTTTAAGATCCCTCTCCCTTTTCTCCACACCACAAATCATTTCCTAACCCTCTACCATCCTTCCCTGAGATATGCCACAGGTGCGCATGGAGTTGAACAGCAGTCCCTCAGTGCCACCTTCTGGATCCTGCGGTGTGACGCTGCCCCCCAGCCCCGACTTCCACCGCATCCACCTTCCATGTTGGTAGGACCACATCCCATGTTGTCAGCATCCCTAGAGTGCATGACCCCCCCTGCCTTCTAAATCTTCCCAACTCCCCCCTGCAGTGCCCCCTCCAACCCAGAGGCTGAACCCTTTTCATCGCCTGCACATACCATGCTGCCTCCTGTGCCATTTCATTACAAAAGCATGTCACACTGGGACATTTCTTGATGGGAACACCTTCTAGCAAATGGAACATGAAAAGCTATCAAGAAAAATGTGTTGAGTGTTCTTGTATTTATCCCCCCCTCCAGCATCTTTGCTGCCCAAACACATTGGCATGTCACCTTTTCCAATTCTATGTGCCACAAAAGCAATGGCATGGGTCACAGGGTTTGTTCGCTGCCATTGTGACAGTGTCGGGATAAATGCATTAATGCGCATGCCTCGTGCTGGTGTCGCTTGTGTGTGAATTACAGGAGAAGCTCACCAGGCTGGAACATCTCGATTGGAGGAGAAAATGCTGGAAGGGCCAATGGGGAGAAGCGTGACGTGAATGGGGAAGTGGCGTGGGATGAAGACCGACCACTGTCCTAAGAGAAGGAGAGAGGGGGTCGAGTCAGCCAAATTGTTCAGCCTATTCCAATCCAGGCAGCCTCTGGATCAGACTTCCCCTTGTTGAGCCGCTTTTCCTGGTCTGTTAATAGGGTCCCAGAGCCAGAGAGCCTCTTGAGACCAGTTCTGGCCAGGAGGTGGGGAAGGGGGCCGAAGGACCAGAGCAAGGAAGGGGCAAGGATAGCAGGTGCCTTGCTCAGTTCAAAATGCCCTCTGCAGGCCAGTGACGAGGTTGGCTGGGTGCCATCCTCACGTCCTGTGGCAAGGAGTTCCACAGATTAATAAATGACCTTCCAATTCTATGATTCTATGATTTGATTACCTTTACTATTATACTGAGAGAGAAGCCCAGCTACTCCCAAGGAGACCAGGCTACCCTGAGGAGGTGGAAGAGGACCAAGGGGGATGACCAACCCGCTCCTCGCAGTTAACACTAGCAGGGACTGCAGCCGGAACAGGACCACCCAGGCAAGGCAGAGCGGGTGAAATCAGGGGGAGCCAGAACTTAGGGGGGTGCAAATCTCTCACTATGACCCCTTCTCTTGTTGGTCGTACACCCTTGTTTGTCTAGCCAGTGGCAGAGTCCAGAGTATCCTCCCCAGTCACTGATACTTCACCTTTCCCCCCCCTTCCAAAATAGTTTCATCCCCAATATTAAATGCATGAAACACTGGGGAATAATTGTAGGTCATACACACAACAAATCTCCTTCTCTCGCCATTTGCATCGCCCTTTTGATGAGCGATCCTTCCTCAGCCGCTCTCCGTTTGCTGAAATCGATATATGCATATTGACTTGTATTTAAGAGGCTTATCCATCGATCCTCCGCTCAACTCTGCAGAATATATAAACAGCGTCCCAGTAAATAAGAGGTTGGAGACATCCGCAAGACCATTTGAAACTTTCAGCTGATGAGGGTTTATGGCAGGGGTGGGGAACCTATTTGTGGTGGGGGGCCATTTTCCCATAGGGAAAACTCCCCCCCCCGCAAATTCCCCCCCCCCCGTGAATTTCGTCCGACTCCTTCTCAACCCGGCTGTTTCTACGCATGTCTCTAACAGCCAGGAATGTTTGAAAAGTCGATTGAGGTGAACGTGGCCTCCGGAGCTTCCGGTCCGAGCCCGCGCGGGGCGGTCCGAATGGAATCGGGTCCAGGCTCGCGCGGGCCGGAGCGGATCGCTCCTGGGGCCGGATCCGGAACATGGGCCGCCGGTTCCCCACCCTTGGTTTATGGAATAATCACAGTCTGTATTTTTGTGAGGATGATGCCCGCCCGCCCGCCCCCGCCCCCCAGAAGCTACCTTGCGACCAGTGCTTTTAAATTTTTTGATAAATTTGTTGGGAAGCAAAGTCCTGGCAACATGCAAACCTCTCCCCACACACACAGCACACCTCTCCCTCCTCCTAATGATGGCCATGTGCCTGATAAATCATCTCTCACAGGGGTAGAGGTGCAAGTCTTTCATGTCTCCGTCACCACATAAGCGATGTTGTTACTGGCCGGTTTTGGGCTCCTTGCCACTCCAAAAGGTGAGACGTGTCGCTGTGGGTATTTGCCACCTCGCTGCCATCTGCCCTCTCTATCTCAGGCACCAGGAGAGGGAGGGTTTTTTCCCCCTTTGCAATCAGCACTTGGTAGGTGTTTTGACATGGCTGTGAGATCCTGTTCTCGGGGAAAACGACCTCGGTATTACTCGGTTGGACGCGCTCAGCTCTGCCGTGGCGGCCCAGGCAGGTGTCTGCCCCGGAGGGCTCCCGCCTTTTAGACGGGTCACAGCATACCAAGGCGGTCAGAATTGGCATTGATGATATGCACTGTGGCAGCTGGCCTGGACTTCGCCCTATGGCACAACTGTGTTTTTGATGCACCCAGACTTGCAAAAGGTAGTGATGCATTGGGGGGGGGGTGCGAATTAATAGGAAGATTCACCGTCTATCCCACTCACATTCAAATGCACAGCATTTCCCATCCTGAGTCATAAAACCATAGGTTTAGAAAGCATCCCTTAAATCAGTGGGTCTCAACCAGTGATACTAGTGGTATTTCGGCCAACTGCTACCCCTGTTTCCCCGAAAATAAGACACTGTCTTATATTAATTTTGGCTCCAAAAATGCAGTAGGTCTTATTTTCAGGGAGGTCTTATTTTCCCAACCTGTGGTGTGGATCCCCCCCCCCAGCGCTTACTTTGACCGATATTAAAGCTTCATTCTTTACTGAGGGTGCAAGGCCTGCATGGCCTGTACTCGAGTTCTCCAACAAGGAGACGACATGCTAGAGAGACTCCGCAAGGTTGCAGCCTCCTTGCAGGCCTTGCAGGCCTATCTAGCACGTCATTTCTATGGTGGAGGACTCAAGTGCAGGCCTTACAGAGCCTTGCACCTTCGGGGGGGGGGTCGCATCTGGCTGATGATCCTAGCTAGGTCTTACTTTCAGGAAGGACTTATATTGACAAGTGCCAGCAAAAATCATGCAAAAATGACGGTAGGTCTTATTTTCAGGGTAGGTCTTATTTTAGGGGAAACAGGGTAGTTGTAGTCAGACCACTGGAACCCCGCTCCAACATGGCACACAGCTCCAAGAAGGTGAGGAGATGCGGTTGAGGGGGGACATGATTGAGACATATAAAATTATGCATGGGATGGAGAGAGTGGATAGAGAGAAGTTCTTTTCCCTCTCACACTACACTAGAACTAGGGGACATCCACTCAAATTGAGTGGAGGGAGTATTAAAACAGACAAAAGAAAATATTTCTTTATCCAGCGTGTAATTGGTTTGTGGAACTCCTTGCCACAGGAGGTGGTGATGGCACCTGGCCTGGATGCCTTTAAAAGGGGATTGGACAGATTCATGGAGGAAAAGACCATCACAGCTTACAAGCCATGATGGGGATAAGCAACCTCCTGGTTGTAGGAGTAGGTTTTCTTTGTGCCAGGTGCAAGGGAGTGGCAACAGGATACAAGTATCTTGTTGTCTTGTGCTCCCTGAGGCATCTGGTGGGGCCACTGTGTGATGCAGGAAGCTGGACTAGATGGGCCTTTGGCCTGATCCAGCAGGGCTCTTCTTATGTTCTTATGTTATGTTCTTATGATCATGAAATGACATTGCATTTGTATCCTGTCTTTCCTCCAAGGTAGCTCAGGAAGGCAAATGTTGTTCTCCCCTCCCCTTTAGCCTTACAACAACCCTGTGAGGTAAGGCTGGAAGAGGGTGGCTGGTCTAAAACCACCCAGTGAGCTTCAGGGCTGAGATGGACGTTGAACCCAGGTCTTCATATGGCACACTAACCACAACACTATATTATGAAATGCCATCAACTCTCTCTCTCTCTCTCTCTCTCTCTCTCTCTCTCTCTCTCTCTCTCTCTCTCTCTCTCTCTCTCTCTCTCTCTCTCTCTCCCCACACACACACACACACACACACACACACACACACACACACACACACACACACACACACACTCCGCTCCACTGGGAGAAGGTTGCTCCCTGTTGCTGAGCTTTTAACATTTGGAGAAGAACAACATTTCCAGCTCACGCTGACGTCTGACTCACAGAGCAGCTAGTGGTGCATTTAATTGTCTTGTGGCCGTCTCCATCCCTGCCATGGTCCGGCTGCTGTGCTTCAAGCGGAACTCTCTCCCAAGCGTGAAACAAGCCTACTTTGATCATGCTTTCCTGGTTCCTGTTAAACTGTTTTAACTGTTTAAAAGTGTTACGCATCACTTCGCCTTTTTGACAAACGCTTACTTCAAAGCACATTATTGCAAGCGCATACATGGACTCACATATGGCGAAGGTGGTTGAGCACCATCAATGCACATGCACATCAATGCACATATGGGTGAGCACCATCAGTGCACATTGACCAAGCCCACATTCTTGCAGGGATAGGAGCAGGGTTCCGGCCGGGCATATAGACCTTGGACAGCTCCAACGTGGGGGCAGAAGTCAATACCTTGGACAGCTCCAAGGAAGAATGCACCAGAAGAAGCTCAGATGTTCCAGCAAAAGTCTGAAGTCCTGCTATGGTTGATATATACTGCAGTTATGTAGGGCCCCTGGCTCTGCCCTTTCCCTGGGGAAACCTGTGTTTTAAAACGTTCTTGGCCAATTTTACAGATGTTATCTCCGATGGTGCTGGAAGGACTTTGGGTTTGTTCGGGTCATGAAGAGGGTTTCAGTTTGGCTCTTGGGAGTCCTCTTATGCCTGGGGTTCAGGAGAGTGTCTATACTGAGGGGGACTCCAATTTCTCAATCTGTTTCCTTCTCAGCGTCTTCTACAGAGACAAACTGGAAACGTCGTAAATGCAGAGAGACTTTTAGCCTGAAATCCTACACATTTACCTGAGAGGAAGTCTCATTGAACTCAAAGGGGCTTACTTCTGAGTAGATATGCATAGACTTGTTAGTGTTCTAACTTGTGATTCTGTTACACCACAATCCGATGCATGTTTCCTTGGAAGTAAATCTAATTGAATTCAATGGGACGTACAGTGCAATCCTATGGCTGTCTACTTGGACGTAAGTCCATTGAATTCAATGGGACTTACTCCTAGGAAAGTAATATAGGATTGCAGTCCCATTCCCATGAGAGTATTATAGGATAGCAGCCTTAGTGACTCTGCTATGAATCACTCTTAGGGAAACTTTATTCACTGCCTCTTTATTATATAACTTTATTGTCTTATATTTCTTTATTATTTTTAATAATAATAATTATAGCCATTTCAAAAGAAAGACAGTAGAAACAGTTCTGAATACTTCCAGTACAGAAGCCTAGTGAATCTTCTTTTGAAAAAGGAAAAAAAAAACTTTTACTGTAACCATTTAAGAAAAATAATAAAACTTTTCAGTTCCCGTACCCAGGCCTCGTGAATATTAATGCCATTCTTCTAACTTCCCCCAGAACGCCGACAGAAATGTTGCCCGAATCCAAATTCACTTCAGTGCTTGCCTTAGGTGAAATTCGTCAGCTGCTCTAAGGGAGAAGTGACAGGTTTTAGAAGTATAGCGCGCATTTTCATGTGTGTGTGTGTGTGTGTGTGTGTGTGTGTGTGTGTGTGTGTGTGTGTGTGTGTGTGTGTTGATATTTGTACGCTGCCTGTTTTAAGGAGCTCGAAGAGGTGTTTTAGCTCCTCAGCATGGGATCGTGGCCTCCTTCAACAGAACTAGCAAAAGCAGGAAGGCCACTTGTTTGCCTTTATACAGTGCCATTGGCAAATTTCCCACTCCCCTTTGCCTTTTGCACATTTAAGGAGACATGTTGGACTGAGACTGACAGGTCTGATCGATAGCCAATGTAGCTGCATTACACCCCAGAGTGCTTAAGAGGGACTTGCAGGGTCACGTATCACTTTCTCAGGAATCTGGAAGACACATATCGCTTCGGCTGCACAGTGCACAAGATGAATGGGGACTCATCACCACAGTAGCTACAGTGTGTGGAGACAGCTTCACTTTGTGAAAGAAAGGATGTAAAAATACTTCCCTGGATGCCTTTATCAGGGTTGGGAGGGTTCATGTATCAGTTCAACTGAGGTGAACTCCAAGTTATCCGCGGCAATGGTAGTACACGCCGCTCTGGAACAAGCAATGTTCCCACGGATGGTTGGTGTGGGATGATGGAGATGGTGGTAGGGGCAGGAGGTAGGGGCAGGTAGGTAGGGTAAGGTAGGGGCAGGACAGGTCAACATGCAGGAGGAACAGTGCCACTGGCCAGCCAAGAAAATGCCCCCATGGAAAGACTCAAGATGTGCCTGTTGCCCAGGTATCTCTCCATAAATGCGAGACAAGGTGACTTGGTATGAAATAGGGCCACGTTTATTGATCAGGAGAAAACACAACAATCAATAACTGCAGCAGGTTCTGTCTAGGACACTCCACCCTCCAAGTGTGGGCACCTACCCTGGAGGAGACAGCTAATCTGCCCAGATCGCCTTGGGCAAAGCTACCCTGGCTCCAACGCGGGATCGCCTCTTGTCCACACAAGCTTTTTCACCACCAACCCTGGAAAGGGGGTGATGGAAGTGAAATTGTTCCACCTACACCAAGTCAGACAGCCGTTCACGTAGAAATCACAATTCAAGCGTAAGGGATCCACCAGCCTGCATTCCCAAGTTCGGTTCTGGTTTTCCTGCAGACTCTCATTGCCTAAGGGCAGACACCGGATCCCTCCTCCTACACCCTGACCCGCACTATACTTGTCAAGGCCACCCTGGCTAACACCACCTTAATAACCCTTTCCCTGCCAACCACTATCTCTATGGAAATCTCACCTCTGAAGATGCTTTTAGCTCCAAGACTGATAGTCTCTAATGGGAATCTTCCCTCCTAGGGGCTAGTAACACCTAATAAGCATGTGTGTGGATCCAATTTTCATCAAGACTGTGGCAGGTGGGGACGGGTTCAAATGCCCACTAACTGAACATCCTGGACTTCATCCCAATCTCTTCATTCTCAACTACAGTCAGATTTTTAATGTTGAGTTAGCATTAACAAAATAAAGACCATAAAAATATAAAATCTATCCAAAACACAGAATTCTCAAGTAACCACAACTTCTCCTATGCCCATATGACATCAAGAAGAAGCCATCTTTCCCAGAGGGTTACAACTGATAGATCTTCCATCGCATTATTATTGCCTGTAGCATACTTTCCTTGGGGGTTGCTTACAATGTTCCAATACAAATAGGAATGAGGTGCAATCATTTCTGAGAGAGTTCATTGCCTCGCTTTTTCCCGTCCCATAACTAAACTGCTGTCATTTTATGCATCCATATTTTATTCCATCATTTCCATAACCAAACTTTCTATATGTCAGTCTCGCTGTCTCCGGGTTGTTGCCACGAGAAACCTTACAGTTGTCAACATCCTCATTCTGAGCCTCTCTCGGTTTGTTTTAACTCATCCGTCAAACCAACACAAAGCATATTATTCTGATTACAGGGGATCTCATTGCTTGTTATGTCTTTTATACAACCAAAAACATTTTCCCCCAATATTGTTGCACCGTACCACACTCCCACAAAATATGAGCCAGTCTCTCTCTCTCTCTCTCTCTCTCTCTCTCTCTCTCTCTCTCTCTCTCTCTCTCTCTCTCTCTCCATCTCCAGCTGCATAGTTAGAAGGCCAGGGGCACTCAGGCTTGAGAATTGAGATACAGCATAGAGTACTCTCAACACGTACAGGGTTCGACGATCAGCTTCCTTCTCCGCACACAGCAGCCAACAGACCTGCTCTCCTTCCTTGTCGAATTCCCCCGAGACCTTTCTTCCCACTCTAAATCCTGGGGTGGACTTGCCTGAGATTAACTCAAAGCATTCTGAAATACTGGGCTGAATCGAGGAATTGATTTGTCACCCCACCCCAAGTACTTTCTCCAAAAACCGACATTTCCCTGAGATCTATGAGGTAAGTGATGGCGATCTAACCAGTTTGAAACTGGATTAAGTTTGTAATATAGATGCCACGGAACAGGGCCATCCCAAAACCTCCTGATGGCACCCCTTTCCCCAATGATGTGCCAGTCTCTGCTCCTCCCACTCTCCAATGTTCTAGCTCAGCACTCCCCTCCCCTCCACATGTCCCCCTCCTCTTTGTCCCCCTCTTCCATGTCCAATCCAGGGAGTGGAGGGAGGAAAAGGAGAAGTGGAGGCATGTAGGTGGACAGAGATGGGTCCACCCCACTAATCTGCTGCCTGAGGCGACCGCTTCAGTTGGTCTCATGGATGGGCCAGCGCCGCCACTGAGAGCCAGTCTCTGACATCTCTATTTCCTGCTGGTAACCCCACCACTTTTTGATGGGATCTTCGATTCAATGCCAACAGCTGACCACATCGGATTGTGGTCCCTCATCAGGGAGGGTCTTTTGCTCTTTCTCACCCCACCTCCCCCCCAGCCCTGAACCCAACTCTGAATTTCCAACCACCTTGAGTCAGCTACTCTCCCTCCCAGCACCAACATAGCAGAACGGCTGATGATGCCAAAACCAGACACGGGAGGCTGGGAGCCGCAGAGAGAGACAGAGCATCTTGCTCCTGTTTCAGCTGGCTCCCTTTCTGCGTGTGATCTCAGGTCCTTTGAGATTAAGAGATAATTGCCATGGCAACTGGCACCTTTTATTAGCCTGCCTCAGTTTGCAGTTAATAGGCTGATAAAAATCACCCGCACAGGGGTACATTAAACATCTCCCCAGCTCTTGCACAAACACAGATAGCCTCCTGAGAAGATGCCCATAGTCTCCGGGGTCATTTGCAGACCTTGTGGGCCACCTGGGCAGCTTAATCAATAGTCCAGGGAGACCAGACTGCTCAGACCTAAGTTCCCACCGATGCTCAAATGAATATGAGATCTCCACTGTTCCTCCATGCTAGCAGAGAATTCAGGGGGAGGGTTGTCCTTCCCTTCTGAGCAGGTTCTATGCTGGATGTGAGAGAATGGCCACCAGTCTTCAGAGATATGCGGAGAGCTCAGGGTTCTCCATCAAGGAGCATCTCTTCAGTTGCCTCCTGGTCTAAAAACAGTGCTGCGCAAGGTGAGACTGCCCATCGTATATGGGGGGCTTCTGCTCAGACTTCGAGTGATGGCAAAAATACTGACCTGGACATGCTCTGACACCAGCCATGACAACCACCCTTTTCAGGTTCAGAGGAGCAAAGAGGTTGAAGGGCTTTATATAGGCAACTAAGCCAACCTCCTGCGTCATGCAGGAAAGACAGACAGTGAGCAACTGTAGAGCCTCTGCTTGAATACATCAGAGAGGGGACGCTCCCCCATCCACCCCCTAGATAACTAGCTCCATTATCAAACTGCTCTTACTATTGAGCAAGTTCTCCTAACTTACAGGGGTGGTTCCACAGGTGGGCCTAGTGGGGCTTGTGCCTGAGGTTCACTGTTTCCACCAGTCCCTGGAGATGCTTACTGGATGACTGTAGGGGGAGCAGCCAGCAGATCACCTCTTTCTCTCAGTGCAGTTGTATAATTCCTGGTTCTCCTGTCTCTTGACACTACATTGGGGGCTGAAGTATCTGGGGATTGCTAAATAGCACCAGGCAAACAAAGTTTGCTGTTGCCCCATTTGTTGTTGTTGTTGTTCAGTCGTTAAGTCGTGTCCGACCCTTCGTGATCCCATAAACCATATCCCGCCAGGCCTTCCTGTCCTCCACTATCTTCCTGAGTTTGCTCATTTTCATGTTCGTTGCATCAGTGATGCTGTCTAACCATCTCATCCTTTGCCTTCCCCTTCTCCTTTTGCCTTCAATTTTTCCCAGCATCAGAGTCTTCTCCAGAGAGTCCTCTCTTCACATTAGGTGGCCAAAATATTTGAGTTTCAGCCTTAGTACCTGTCCTTCCAGGGAACAGTCAGGGTTGATTTCATTTAGGATTGACTGATTTGATCTCCTAGCAGTCCAAGGGACTCTCAGGAGTCTTCTCCAGCACCACAGTTCAAAAGCATCTATTTTTCAGCGCTCAGCCTTCCTTATGGTCCAACTCTCGCAACCATGCATTGCTACTGGGAACACCATCGCCCTGACTATACGAACTTTTTTTGGCATGGTGATATCTCTGCTTTTTATTATGCTGTTTAAGTTTGCCATAGCTTTCCTTCCAAGGAGTAAGCGTCTTTTAATTTCATGGCTGCTGTCTCTGTCTGCAGTGATCTTGGAACCCAAAAAAGTAAAATCTGTTACTGCTTCCATTTCTGCCCCTTCTATTTGCCAGGAATTGATGGGCCCAGATGCCATGATCTTAGTTTTATTAATGTTGAGTTTCAAGCCAACTTTTGCACTCTCCTCTTTCACTCTCATCAAGAGGCTCTTTAGTTCTTCTTCACTTTCTGCCATTAGGGTGGTATCGTCTGCATATCTGAGGTTGTTGATGTTTCTCTCGGCAATCTTGATTCCAGCTTGCAATTCATTCAGCCCTGCATTTCTCATAATGTACTCATTATGTTGCCCCATTACCTCCCAGTAAATCTCCCCATTGGGTTATGGGCACCTGGCTGGCTTACTGGGAGGCAATGGGAACCAAAGGCAGCTGCTTCAGCTGCTTCCCACTAATGCCTGCTATGGATTTGCACTGGGCCCTCTCAAAACCAGACTTCTCCTAACTTACAGGGGTGGTTCTACAGGTGGGCCTAGTGGGGCTTGTGCCTGAGGTTCACTGTTTCCACCAGTCCCTGGAGATGATTACTGGATGACTGTAGGGGGAGCAGCCAGCAGATCACCTCTTTCTCTCAGTGCAGTTGTATAATTCCTGGTTGTCCTGTCTCTGTGTTGCACACAGTGATGTCATGGTACATTTGGAAGTTCAGGAGCTCATCACATGCCTCCGTAGCCATGCTCCACTAAGAATATAACCCCCCCCACACCAAAAAAAATCAACTTTAATTTTATTTATTAGAGTATTTTATTTCTCCTGCCACTGACTCCTCCTTTGAAACTTATTACACTGCAATTAAAAATCAAGCCTCTTTCAACCCGATTTTTTGGGAGAGGGTTGAGATTGTTGAAAACAAATGCATCCAAACTGAAAAATGGAATGAACAAAAAAGGATGCCAGATAGATATAAAAGGTATTTCAGAGAACTAGCCTCTGCATATTTAGTCAAGTCCCACTGTGTTCAATAGAACTTGCTCCCGGGGAATTTTCCATAAGATTGTAGGTTTAATGGAACACGAGCCACACGTCGTCTTTCAGGCAACCCTTGGGAAAGACAAGAGCCGAGATAGTAATGTATGCCCCAGGCAAATTTCTCAGTTTGCCTCCTACTGAGCCAGATGCTTCTTCTCAGCTAAGGCCCTTTGGAACAAGGTTCAAAGGCAGCACCTGAACTTCCCCTGCTGATGACATCACTGCTCTTTTTTACAAGAAGCAGGATTTATGAGTAAAGACGCCATGTAGTTGAAACAGCCAAGTTTAACGACTGCAAACGTATTAAAAACACTGGATCACAGATCAAAAGGATGGTGTGGTTTGGGAGTCGGACTTAGACGTGGAAGATCCAGGTTCAAATCCCTGCTCAGCCACGAAGCTTCCTGGGTGACCTTGGGCCAGTCACTATCTCTCAGCCCCACCTACCTCACAGGGTTGTTGTGAGGGCAAAAAGGAGGGGAGGAAATATGTACACCACTCTAAGCTCCTTGGAGGAAGGGCAGTATAAAAGTGTGAAAAATAAATAAATAAATAAACCCTTTTAAAAACAGCAATCAAGAAAATACATTTAAAACCCAAGGCCAGGTGGTGAGAGTACCAACGTTTCGTTCCAAAATCTAGGAACTTTCTCAAGGTGCAGTGCCCAAGGACTGAAAGATGACAAGGTGAGCCACAGAATGGCACAGATTTAAAGACAAAAAAGGATGGGAAACAGAATGCTAATCAAGGCAGCAACACAACTGAATACAGCTGGTGATTAACCTGAGGCAACCCCCAGTGGTAGCAGCCGGAACTACTATTATTTTTCTTCCAGGTCTTCACAGGGAACTTTGTGAACAATAGGTAGCCAAATTTTATTAATAAACGACAAATCTTGCTGTCTGTTCATTAATCCTGCCGTGTGTCTTTTACTGATCTCAATAGATTCCAAATTGCGAACCGTCCTGACATTATTATCGCTGATCAAACACTTGGTTCTGTCAAACCTTATATTACGCCCTGTGGACAGAGCATGCTCAGCAATGGAAGATTGTACAGGATGTTTGAGATGGACAGATCTTTCGTGTTCCGATATTCTGGTTTTTATGGATCTCTTGGTCATTCCAATATATTTCTGACCACAGGAACATGGCACACTATAAATTCCCGGGTTTGACAATAGGGGGTCTCGCATCCTTCGAATTGCTGAAATGTTGCTCCAACTTGACAGTGGGCTTGAAGATCGTTTTTACATTCTGCTGTTGTAGGATGCGAGAAATCTTATCTGTGACTCCTTTAATAAAGGGAAGAGATATCCATCTTTTTTCGTCCTCTGTTGAAACAAACCTCCTGAACATAAGTGCCTTCTCTTATTGCTTTAATTTTATTCTTTTGTTGTATCCAGCATTTGTCTATTTGAGCTGTAGAATAGCCATTGGCTCTCAAAGAAGTATAAACAGTCTGTCTTTCTATTTCTAAAGAATCCTCATCACTGACCTTGATAGCCCGATGTACCAATGAATTAATTAGAGAGTTCTTTTGGGCTGGATGGTAACTGGAATTATGAGGTAGGTATCTCCCCGTATGAGTGGGCTTCCTGTATACTGCGTGGCCACAAGATAGATCTTCTTTTCTAGTGACTAGCACATCTAGAAAAGGTAGAGAATTGTTGTTCTCTCTCTCCATAGTGAACAGAGATCCAGTTCAGTCCTTTCAGTCCTTGGGACTGCACCTTGAGAAAGTTCCTAGATTTTGGAACGAAACGTTGGTAGCAAAATCTGGTAGCAAAATCCTGGCCTTGAATTTTAAATGTATTTTCTTGATTGCTGTTTTTAAAAGGGTTTAACCTTTTGATCTGTGATCCAGTGTTTTTAATACGTTTGCAATCGTTAAACTTGGCTGTTTCAACTGCATGGCGTCTTTACTCATAAATCCTGCTTCTTGTAAAATTATATCGGGCCATGAAAGTTTACATCACTGCTCCTACGGCAGGCGAAGACCCAAAGCGGAGCTACCGTCAACTCCACCTCAACTCCACTTTTGGCAGCAATGTTCCAAGGGGTTAATAAGTCATGGAGTCCTTTCCAGTGAATGTTGCTGGTACCTCTTCTGTTTATTTGGGTTTAAAAAAAAAGATTCTGAGCTCTTTGGGGGCAGGGAATCATCGATTGATTTTGCTATGTAAACCACTTTGTGAACTACTCTTGCTGAAAAGTGGTATATAAATGTTCATACTGTTCATTCAAAAACAACAACAACAACAACAATACAAACTGCTCTGGAAGAAAAATGATGTCACCAAACTCTGAATAACATCATTGTAAACTAAAGGAATGCTCTACTATTTTTAAAACATGAAATTCAATCATGGGTTATTTGCGGCGGATTCTGGACAGAGAATGCCACAAAACCCATATCTGATAAAGCAAATGATAGAAATATCGCGGGATTACTCAACTGATCATGAGATGAATGTATTGTTTCACTAGGGAAAGAGAAGTTAATCTGGGAAGTGAGTTAGAGAAAAGCAGGTGGGGAGAGAGAGAGAAAGAAAGCAGGAGAGAGAGAGAGAGAGAGAGAGAGAGAGAGAGAGAGAGAGTTCTTAGACATTTATTGTCTCAGGATTTATAGTTAGCTTTTATTAATATGTTAAGTTATTGCTTACTCAAATGTCTGTGTATTGTTCAGTTGTTCAATAATTATTGATCAGGTTTCAGTTTGTGTGTCTATGCATGTGTGTTTAATAATAACCGTCTCTGCTTTTCAGAATGTACAAAACCCCTCTGAGAAATTTCACTCACGTTATGGAAGCTCCTTTGTCTCTCCTTGAAGAGACATCTTTGTCTCAGATGTTCCCCTTTGGGGAGGAGCCCTGAAAATTGCTCCTGATTTCGCTGCTTCAAAAGTTCAGTGCCAATCCTGCATGGAGTGAAGTTTCTCCCTAAGTATTCCCCTGCGATGGGGCAGGACCACCAAGCCTCACTTAGAGCCTTGGAGCAACATCTCATTCCATTCCTGACTCCTCACAGCCCACACATCCAAGATGCGCAGAGGGAGTCCCATCAAATTTCTAATGAATGAATAATAGAGGAAGCCTCCATGGAGGTTCAAGTCTATCTGCCACAACCAACCCCAACTGAGGTTACTGTTGGGGAAAACCTCTGCATCTTCCAAGTGAGCTTTTAAGGTGCTCACCAACATCCTTAACTTAATCCACGCCGTGCATGCCAGTTGTGAACTGTTGAAAGAACGATAGATAACCTACAATCTATGAAATTCTCCACCGCTTAAGTCACATTCCTAAAAACATCCCAATCCCTAGGGTCAATTTGGACCAAATGGACTTCCAATGATGGAGTCAACTGCCTTCTGAGGAAGGCTGTTCCACTGCTGCCAAACAATTCATACCATCAGGAAGTTCTTCGTAGCATTGAATCCAAACGTTCGTGTTGGCTGAACTGCTTTGAAAACAAAGCGTTATTTCCCAAAATCCTCTGGGAAGCAAGATGGCTGATGTGGTGTCCCATCCAGGGGACTTGTTCGTATCTGAAAACGAACCCTTGCTTCCTTCATAGCAGGTTCACACAGTCAAACTTAATGTCAGCCACAGCGTTACACAATCCACATCGCACCACTGTGATGCTGAACTAAGAAATCCCTCTGGACGTTCTTCGGGGCCGAAATGGACCTGCTAACTATGAAGAATACGCTGTTATTTCGGCAACGCATCACCACCCCGCCTCTCTCTGCATATTCCTCTCTCTTAAGTACGGTGCTTTGTTTAGAGACAGAACTCTCATCTGATTAGCGACATGGAGCCGTCGATGAGGTCTTTACCGCTCTTCTGGGATGCAATTTGCATTTCATTGCCGCTCTTATTGTCTTCGATCATTGGGAGGATGGCTAAAAAGCGAATGAGGTGCATTTATCAGGGCCTGCGGCAAGCTAAGCGAGCACGGTTCTCGAGGCCGCAAGGTAGGGATGGAGGGAGTCGAAGGTGGAAGCGCACATCTCTGCTGGGGGATAAACAAAGAGGGAAAATGAGAGAGATGTCCCACTCAAATGAGCTGGAAGGTCAAACTCCAACATGAAGGGGTCACATGCACACATGCACACACACACACAAATCACAGGGTTTGGGGGGATTGTTGTAGGGCCAAATCACAGTTCTCCGATCATTGAGAACTAGAGCCTGACCTCTACCAAAGCATTTTTCTCTCCCTGGTCTGAAAAAGGCAGCTTCTCCCTTGTGGCACCCCCCCCCCCCTCCCTCATGTCCATTTTCACCTTGCCAAGCTCATATTTTTCTTTATAAATTTCCAGCCAAGTGAAGGGGGGGAATGGAAAATATACTGTTGAAATAAATGAAAAACGGATTTGGGTTTGCCAAGAGAGAGCTGATTTATGGGAGACTCAGCCTGGTCTTGAAGTCGGGGTGTTGGCACCTTGGAAAAAAGGATAAATGGGGAGAGAAATGAAGAGGGATGTCTCCCCTCCCCCCCATGCACATATTTGTAAAACGTTTGTGATCAAAATCCACAGCTTCCTTACATTTTCCAAAGGCGACTTTCTTTCCCCAGCTCATACGGCTCCATTATTCTCAACAATCTCATGAAGAAGCTTTCACATGTGGCACTGAAGAGGAGAACGGGAGAAAGATTTGCTATCGCTGGCAAGGCTAAGAAGGGAGCCCGCTCCACTCACCCTTTGCTTCCTCACACCGCACATGAGCTCGGAAACTCAATGTGACATGGCGACAGACCCGTCTCGTTAAATGCTGGGCTGCCCCAATCACACCGAAAACGGGAGCTGGAAAATCTGATTTTGAGAGCAAAAGGAATATGTCGGTGATAGATGCTCAACTATTTTCTCTCTCACCATAGATGACTTCCCAGCCCATTGCTATCCTCCCTCTGATACTTTCCGCCAGCCAAGCTCGCTGTTGGTATCAAAGCTTGACTAAGAGAAAAGTGTGGGTGTGATAACAAATGCAGAGGTCAGTTGTGGGCATGGTGAAAGTGTGTTCCTGCTTGTGCTGCTTGAAATGCCCTCCTCCCCCCAATTTCTCAGTTGTCTTCTGTGTCTTCAAAATGAGGTAGCCATTTCTGCTGTTTTCTCGGGGGGGGGGGGAATCTTTGAAAGTGGGGGTAAAGCTGATGGAGCTTTTGACATTCTGTTGAGCTGTGGAAGCCATTTTGGATTTCCCAGGATGCCTTGCTCCAAGGGGGAAAAGGGACGGACTTATTCCACTCATACGGTTGCATCACTGAAGGTCACCATTAATGGGGAACGAAAAGAGATGCCAAAGGCAGAACAGGAAGAGCATTTGCACATCACCCATATACCCCAATAAGATGTGAGATCAAGGAATTGGATTAAAATGGGCCACAGCTTTATTGGGGGTTGTCACTTTCTTAATTCTCCACTCCCTTTGGTGTGGCTTTCTGTTTTGGAGGAGACAGCCAGCTAATGTCTATTCCCCCTTTTGGGTGTTCCCACCCTGAATCAAAGTTGTTGTTGTTGTTGTTGTTGTTGTTAACAGTATTTATATACCGCTTTTCATCAAAAAAGTTCACAAAGCGGTTTACAGACAAAAATCAAATGATTAAATGGCTCCCTGTCCCAAAAGAGCTCACAATCTAAAAAAAGATGCAGAACACCACCAGCAAATGGCCACCGGAAAAGACACTGTGCTGGGGTGAAAGGGAGGCAGTTACTCTCCCCCTGCTAAATAAAAGAGGAGCACCGATTGAAAAAGTGTTGACACCCCAGTTTATGCATGCAGGGCCGGCCCATCTATGAGGCCAACTGAAGTGGTCGCCTCAGGCAGCAGATTGGGGGGGGGGGTGCCCATCTCTGTCTACTTACTTGCCTCCACTCCTACTCCTACTCCCACTCCCTGAATTGGAAAAGGAGGAGGGGGACAGACTAGGAAGAGGAAACATGCACAGTGCTGAGCGAGAGCATCAGAGAAAGGGAGGAGCAGAGGCTGACACATCACCGGGGGGGGAGCGGAAGTGGGTGCTGTATAGCACCCACTCCTCTCCAAACACCACCAACAGGGGAAAGCTCTCCAGACCAGGTCATCAGGATCTTCTGCAGGTAGACGGAAAGGGGTGACCCTGAAACTCAGGGAGGTGGATCTATGAGTATAATGTGGGGGGAAGCACCTCTCCAACCTGGGCTAGGGGTGTGGGACCCCCACAATGAGATAACTACCAATTTGAAAGGTGTCCCTTTGCCCAGTTGGCAGGGACTGTCCAAGAAGACAAAACAGACCCAATGAACCCAAGGGAGGGACCCAGTGCAATCCAAATAACATTGTCCATATAAATGCTATTTTCAAAGAGGGAGGAAGGCTTTAGAACTCCTCCCTTTTAAATAGCTTTTATGTGCAGCGGTGATACCGTCTCTCAATCTCTACGCAGGGCTCTGATGACGCCAACTCCAAGATTCTGGATTCCTCCTCCTCTTCCACCTGCAGCAGCGCCAACTGCCAATGGCAGCAGTCCGAAATGGTGCCGTGAATCAGGCAAAGCTCGTGGGGGGGGGGGTAAAGCTCAGCCAGAGGTGTGATCGGGTCTATCAGGCTCAGCCCGGGAGATCAATAGATGCAGGTGGGGAGGGGAGGAGTGGAAGACTCCTCTAGCTCAGATTAAAATCCTGGGGGAAAAAGTGATGAGGTTGTCCTATCCGCCTGGCAATTGAGGTGAGAATTACAACCCGCCAAGGGTCATCGTTTGGCGCCAAAGAAGCGGAATCTTGGTTTCAGCATTAATTCTAATTGTGTGCTCTGTGGCCAATCGCAGCCTCTGCCTCCAAGACTAGCTCTGTGCTAGCTGTCCTGGCCCTCGCATAAGACTCAATTAAAGGCTTTTGGGTGAACTCCGATCCTCCAACGGTTAATATTTTGTTAATTGCTTCCGAACAGAAGACCTCGGCTCCCTTTGGCAAAGCGTAATGAGTCCGGGAACGTGCCAAGTTCCTGAGAGTGGGCTGGGCTCCAGCGTGGCAGATGGGCATGAAGAGGTGATGCCAGCCGAGCCAAGCCTGCGATAAGGGATGGAGCAGCTGTGGGAGGGCGGGAGAGGAGCAGAATGGAGGCAGGATCCCGGGAAGCGCTAAAACTCATGTCAAGGCAAGCAAGTGGAGACAGGCGAGTAACTCCAAATAAGCTGGGGCGGGCCGATCCATCCGATATAGAGGGGTAAAACACGATAAAGGTTGACTCAATGAATGCATGCCTTTAACATTGTTGGAGCTAAGTAGAGCCCCATGTTCAGTTGCAATCTACCTGTGAATACCAGCTCCTTGAGATGCAAGAGCAAGAGAGAGTTGCTACCTTTGTATCTTGCTTGTGGGAAGACTAGAATGATAGACGCTTGCTCTGTTCCAGAGACAGTGGAAAGAGTCAGCAGCAGCTATTGACCAGGGTCAAGTGAACCTCCATGTTCAGGGGCAGGCTATCTTTGCATACCAGATGCCATAATCAGGGAGGGCCATTGCATTGCTGCCCCTGCTTGTGGGCTTCCCCCAGTGTGTTGAGCAAGGTGCTGGAGCAGATTTGACTGGTTTGACCTGACCAGGGTTTTTCTCAGCAATTCATTCAGTGCTATACATTCAGCCACCAAGAAAATCCTTTTCTGATGCATCTATAAATGCCAACATTCCCCAGACTACTTTTTTTTTTCTTCGCGTTTCTGTGCTAGCCTGAGATTTCAGCTCAAGAACGACGATCGGACTGTTTGTACAAAGCGGAGATGCTTGTAAAACTATTACGGTTATCATCCTTTCTCGGGAATCTTGTGTGGAATAATTAATACCTAGCAGAATGAATTAATGAGCTCAGTGGCTGACATATGCTACCAGAAAGCAAAACATTATCTTCTCGGCACGGCATTCAGAAGGCCAATATGATCTTGTGAAGAGGATCATCTGATCTAGCAGAAACTGGATGTGTTCCTTGACGACTCTTGTACAAAAACCGTGCCTTTTAATGAAATTTCTACAGTGTTTTCTGAGTGGGCAAAGCACCTGTGTTATCTCAAAGCAACTCTGCAAAGGCAGGTAGGATTGTGCCCATTTTGCAGCTGGGGAAGACTGAGGCGGAGAGGGAGCAGCTTGCCCAAGGCTACTGAGCAAGCTCATGGCAGAAGCACAGGTTGAACCACAGATGTCTCCATACGCAGCTCACTCAGAGCATCATAAACAACATCATTGCTGAAATTATGGCCTGCCAAACTGAGGCAGTACATCTCCTGGCCCACCAGGCTACTTCTCTGCCATTCAAACTACACTCCAATAGGGATGCACATTCAAGGGGTTCGTCAGGCAGTGAGGGCACCAGAGAATTGGCTACATTCCCTGGGCGGGGGCAGTCGCCCAGGATTTCAGAGGGGTCTTTCCCAGGCTCTTCCTGGAAAAGTCAAGGACCAAATTTGGTGCCTTTTGTATGCCAGGCAACTACAACCCTTTCCCACACGTTGGTTTTGTTGGTCAGAAATCGAACCCAGGTCTCCGGAGTGGCAGGTGACAACCCTACCGCTCAACGCCCAAGGTCCTCTGAGCCGTACAAACAAAACGGGGAAACTCCTCTCATCCCCAGGAGTCGTGTCCCTCGATGCGAGGGAGAGGTGGAAGGCATCCAAGCCAGCTTAAAGAGCTGAATTATTTGGCTTTTATCACCCGAGCAAAAAAAACAGACATATTTTTGGATGCTGCCTGTAGATATGTTACAAAATGGATCCTGATAGAATCATTTGCCTGTTGTGATGAAGCCTGTTCCCGTTCGGCACAATGGAAGCTTTTTGAGCCGGAGTTCACCACCTCCGCAGCCAAGCCGGCTTTGAATGTATCACAGGCATGGGGCTCCTCTAGAGTCAGCAGGTGGGTCTCCCACACACCCACCGGCTTGTGGCTCCGTTGCAAGAACCGCAGGTTGCAAACGGAGGCCTGCCTCAGTGTTTGCTATACCCATTCTTGGAGATCCATGGAAGAGCATTACTATAGAAACCACCAGTCCCTTCTGTTTTGCAAAAGGTAAATGCTTAAAAACCAGGTGGGCGACGGATCTATTCTTGTTCCACTGCATAGGGGGGGCAGGGAAGTGATATTTGCCGCTCCCCAAGGGGTGCAAACATCGCCTCACTCACTGGTGTCTCCTTGAAATAAATACTCGCCCCCCCCCGGCTCTTTTTATTCAAACACATTTTGAAGCGACAAAGACGCAAGATAAATGGGAAAAGCTTAATGAGGTCTTTTGCTTCCAGATCTGGAACTTAGCAGTCTCATGAAAGGAGCAGTTTCCTCGTGCAGGGAGAACAGAAGTCTGAATAGAAAGCGGGGCACGTCAAAATTGAGCTTAGCAGATGCAGTCAGGTGACTATATGAACAGGAAGGTCAGCTTGAGATTAGGCAGGAAATGGTGGAAGATCAAGCCAGCTGTTTTTGCTAGGGACCAGGAAGAGACATTTCGACGTTGACTCTTCACAGATCGCTTCAAAGTCCTACATGGATTGGGGTCAACATATGAGAGACCGCCTTCTTCCATATAATCAGGCCCCACCCTGTTTGACCATCTGAGCAGTCCCTTTTAGGTGTGCTGCCATTTAGAGAGGTAGGGGGACGGGGGCAAGAAACAGGGCCTTCTCAGTAGTGGCACCCTCTTTATGGAATTCCCTCCCCATGTCTTCATCAACAAATGCTGAACACAGGGAGAGTACATCCCTGTGACTGCCACAGTGGAACATGCCAGGGTAGCCAGGGATGATGGCAGATGTTGGCCAGGTGTGGCAAAGTTGACCCTTGAACTTTCCAGAAAGAAAGTGCCTCAGGGAGAACATGGTTGAAACATATAAAACTATGCCTGGGATGGATAGAGTGGATAGAGGGAAGCTCTTTGCCCTCTCACACAACACCAGAACCAGGGGACATCCCTTAAAATTGGCTGGCAGGGGAGTCAGAAGAGACAAGACAGCTGCTGCCAGTCAGGGTTGATGATCTTGGCATAGATGGACCAGTGGTCAGATGAGGCTGTAACTTTGTTTGTATGCTGTAACATAGTTTGTATGCAGAAAGTTCATAGTTTCAATCCCTGGCAGCATCTCCCAGTAGGGTTGGGAAAGACCTCTGAAGCCTTGGAGAGATGCTACCAGTCAGTGCAGGTAATACCGAATAGACGCCATATAAGAAAGCGTTCTATGTTCCGGCACTCCTGGCCTGTTAGAATACATATTCCTCCCATTTGTGGTGGCTTTTACATAAAATGCTGAAGACGCTGGGCTGCGGCGGGGGGGGGGGGGGAGACAGAAAGGCTAACATTATGTTCCCAATATTTTTATAGTTGTGACCTTTAAAAAATATGTCTTCCCAGTCCCACCTACATCATTTTAACAGAGAGAGGCTGGCCTATAAAAATTATGAAGCTCTTAGCGCTCGCAGGCAGTTCTGTTTAGCCTCGACTTTGCTGCCACGGTGACAGCGCTGCCGAGGTCTCTTGCGCCGTGGCCGCAGCAGACGTGATGTATGGGTGGCATTTTGCCTGCTGTAAATCGACATGGCTGGGAGGCTCGAGAAACTACAATTAAAAAAAAAAGAAGAACCCCAAAAGTTCTCATAAGTGACTTCCTCGGGCAAAGAAGAACAAAAGGTGGATGTTTCTCTTCGTTCCTCACTGGTCAGACCTCACCTGCTGAGTCCAGTTCTCAGTGCTGCAACGTGAAGGAGAAAGTAGACTCTATGAGAATGAGGACGGGCCAAGCGGCAGCAGTGCGGGGGTTGTGGCCCTGAGCGGTGGTGGCGGCGGCGACTACCAACAGCTACGGACGGCTAAGGCTGCTCCTGCCGAGATACTGGCTCCAGCCTAGCTTCATGGAACTGCAAGCCCCTAGCTGCACGGGGTGGAACTGCATGGGAAAAAAAACCTCGGCAAAAAATATTAATTAAAAATCGATGATCAAGGAAGATAAGGGTGAGCCTGTGGCGTACCCCCAGCAGGTGGTCCGCCCGCGTACCCCTGGGGGTACGCGTACCACAGGTTGAGAACCCCTGATGTAGAGAAACCAGAAGAGGTTCAGAGGAGGGCAATGAAGTTGGTCACAGTTCTAGGAAAGAAGTCGAAGAATTCAGGGGAAGAGCTGTAGGTCAGCTGTAGAGGCCCTGATCTCCATTCAGAAGATCCCAGCTTCAAGTTATGACTGCATGTCTGGTAGGACTGAGAATGTGTCACTGCTAGTCAGTGTCTGACAATACTGACCTGCATGAACCAAAGGTCTGACTCAGACAAATTCCTATGAGCCTTGAAAAGGAGGAAAGCAAGGTGAGAGGTTCACAGCCGACTGGAAAATTTGCAGGGAAGAGATACAGGGCAGTTAGTCCTTGTTGAGCAGGCCTCTAATGGCATTAATGAATTGTCCAACCAACTTGATAAATTTGATTGAAGTGTGTTATAGTTAGTCAGATGACAGACAGGTGTGCTGAACTGCTTGGTGGCATCATTTCTTGAGCTGCCAACAGGTGGCGCTGTTGCTTCATCTTGCAGTTGGGTGTGGCAAAAGAACTGTAAGGGAAATCATCACATCTCATTCACCCATTTAGGCTGCAATCTCTTTTCCCTGGGAATAAGTACCATTGAATTGAATGGATCTTACTTCTGAGTAGACATGCAGTTATTCTACTGCCACTCCTCTCCTTTTTCTCGGTGGTTTCCCTTGTAAGATGCAAGATCCTTGTTTCTAGATACAAGGGGCAGGGATCAACCCTCTAATTTGTAATGAAGTGCCATGTACATTGCCAAATTATGAATATTATTAATTATAATTATTATCAAAATCATTAATATTAACTATCAAGAGATGACATGCTTGTAATTAATTATTATGAATAATTGTAATTTTAATTGGTTGCAAAGTGTCATGTACATTGGCCGATTATTAATATTAATGGTATGAATACTTTTCAGGATATTCCATGATTTTGGAAGCCAAAAACCTCCCAAATTTTTCCCGTACTTATTTAGTACTGCCTGCGAGTGGAAGAGCAAAAAATGGAGAACATTTCAGATCAGCCTTAGCTCAGATTCAGAAGAACATGGGTTTCTCATTCCTATTTCATGCAAACATTGGTATTATTGGATGTTTTTCTTTTTTTGTGTGTAGAACTTTGCAAAAGATCTCCCCGCATAGACATCCAATACTGTCACTTCTTCTGCTTTCCCAAGGTGCTTGTCCTTTGTTTAATTACCTTCATTCCTAGACAATGTAGCAAGGAGGCAGGCAACATTCGGGAAGACCTTTCAAGAGACAGCGTTTCAAGAGTCAATCAAGCTAAATAGAACTTTCTGCAAGCGCTCTGGTTTCCTGTGTGGGCCATTGTCTGTCTGAACTGGTCTGAGCAGCTCTTCTCCAACACGGTCCTTACCTTGGAACCTGCTGGCAGGTCATTAGGACACTGTCAGTCCATCTCCTTGGGGAGCACTAACAATGCCAAAATTCAAAGACTACAAAACCCATCTGCCACAGAAAGATGCTTATTAATACAATACGTTGGTTTTATTCCTCCTCACACTCCCTACATCATCATAACTTTCATTTTGCAGGGTGTACAACAGCCCATGAGAAAATGGATTCTTTCATTCATCCCCTAATTAAGGCACTGGTGAAATTCATCGTCTGTAGGATCGGAGCTGCTTGGATTTTTGTTCTCCAAATTTCATACTGATTTGGCTTTTCCTTTCCTGAGAGTCCCTTGGACTGCTAGGAGATCAAATCAGTCAATCCTAAATGAAATCAACCCTGACTATTCCCTGGAAGGGCAGGTACTGAGGCTGAAGTATTTTGGCCACCTAATGCGAAGAGAGGACTCTCTGGAGAAGACTCTGATGCTGGGAAAGACTGAAGGCAAAAGGAGAAGGGGAAGGCAAAGGATGAGATGGTTAGACAGCATCACCAATGCAACGAACATGAAAATGAGCGAACTCAGGAAGATAGTGGAGGACAGGAAGGCCTAGCGGGATATGGTTCCTGGGATCACGAAGGGTCGGACACGACTTAACGACTGAACAACAAAGAGTGCTGCCCCCTCCTGCTTGACAGACTGACACCAGAAAAATGGAAAGCAATGAACCCCCCTTTCTCCCTTCCAGCAAATAAATATCAGTTATTCAATAAGTGATGATAATTCTTCATTGCATGGAGAATTCTGGCCAGGGAGGAATATCCTTTGGGAAAATGGGTTAAATAAACAAATGGAAATTATATGAACTACCCTTGATTAATGGGGAGTGTCCTCCTATGCACATTTTTCTGAGAGTAAGTTCCATTGAAGACAGTGGAACTTACTTTTGAGTAAACCTGCCTTGGAGATGCTTCCGAAATCCTCCACATTCAACGTCTCCTTGCAGTTTGGAAGTCTAAATTTCTCTGATTTTGTGTTCAAAGTGGAACTGAGCACCAAAGTGAAATTCTCCATTGCTTCATGTTGTAGTTCCATGTTTAATACAGAGTTCTGCATGCGCACAGTTAACTGCAAGTTTCCAAACCAGAATATGAAACCAGGATCAAAATCCTGGTTTGATATACTGTGAATCAGATCCTGGTTTAATATGTTGGTTTATAAACTGCAGTTAAATCACAGGCCCCAAATTTGGACATGTGGAGCTATGGTTATAACTAACCAGGATTCCTCTTGTCAAGTTGAGAACATAAGGAATGGAGAGAGGGAGGGGCGAGAACACAGCTTTGGTGCCCCTTCTCTCTGACTTCATGATTTGATTTTCCAGAAGAAATAAATCTTACTTGAAAGATCCAAGTAAGGGTGGAGTCTAATTCTAGCCCATAATAGAAAGTTCTAATATTTTACTCTTTAATAGACATGCGTGTGCAGTTGGATCTTCCGAACTGGCCCATGGTGATAGAAATTACCATGCTTTAATGCAGTAACTGAATCCACCACGTGGCTAGTCCTCATTGTCCAAATGTACCCAATAGGGCTAGCGACGTGTTCATTTCTCAGCGACAGAGACCAACAGTAAAACAATGGTTCTGACTTTGAATGCACCCAATTTTCCCACAGCAGAACACATGAAAGAAGATGTTTTATGGGGCATCTTTTCCCGGACTGTATTTTTATCTGAAGAAAGACTTTGAAATGGCGTATTGCACATGCCTCAAAAATACTGTAGATGCAAGGGGTATAAATTACCCCAATTTATCTTTGCTGTTGTTGAAAAAGCACTGTATTATTAATGCCGAGTTTAGGAAATCTTCTGATTAAAGCTGAAAGGGACCATAAATTGTAGGAGCTGGGACTATCTAGACAAGGAAGAAGGCCACTTTGTACCCCGTCAGCAAAATTCAAATGAAGGAGTCAAATGAATTAAGGTGCAATAAACTTTCAAAAAGCGAAGTTACAGTTTAAAACACTATTAGCAGGTCTGGATTTGTTAAAGGTTTGGGGGGGGGAAAGAGGGAGAGAGAAAAATTCCCACTCTGATGTCGTTTCAATTAAAGAGCAAGTGACAATCCATAAATATATTTTATGGCTCACTGAGAAAAAAATGGTCTTTGTTATGCAGAGTATTAAAAGGGTTAGGCTTTGAATGAGAGGGGTTATTAGCAACAAGAGGGATTGAGAAAGCAGTGGAGTCATGATTGAAAATCTCCTCCAAAGAGCCAACTTATCAGGACTGAAATGTTCCTGTAACTGGTCACATGTTAGTAAGTTGCATTCACACATTCTCCCATTCTCTTCCTTGATCATGTCATGTGTTCAGGTCTTTCCTGGGACCCAGTGAAGCAGTTACCTCTGGCGGTGGGTGCAGGAAGGTAGCAGACATCCTACCCCCACTGTTACCAGCAGGACCAGCTCAAGATCTCATGACACCTGAAGCAATCCAGGGAGTGGAAAGAGAAGGAGGCAAGACGGTGGACAGAGAAGAGCATCCCCCACCAAGCTGCTCCCAGAGGCGTCAGCCCCAGTTGGCCTTATAGATGAGCCGACCCATCATCAGCGTGTCTTTTTCAGTTTTCTTCCCATCCACTCCCGTTCTCACCTCCACCCATTTCTTCCCTCCCCCAAGACACACCTCTGGCCTGGAGTCCTCATGCTCTATCACATCCTTCCCAGTGTGGTGGTAACGCTGACGTGCAGTAGCACAGGAATGTGACGTTCTTCGTGCTTTCACCCAACTGCTTCTCCTGTGTCAGGGTTGGATTCTGGAGCTGCAGCTCAGGGTGAGGAACATGACATATCTGAGAATCCCCCCCCCCAAAAAAACCCCTCAGCATCCTGAGGAAACCCTACTAGCTGAGCATGCAGAGGTAAAGTAGGAGATATTTAATGCTGGGGGGAAGAGCAGAATAATGAGCACATAATAATTACACAAACAATAATGTTTGTGTAATCAGAAACCTCTCTCTCTCTCTCTCTCTCTCTCTCTCTCTCTCTCTCTCTCTCTCTCTCTCTCTCTCTCTCTCTCTCTCTCTCTGCATGGGAGAATGAACATGGGAGGATGTTGGGGTCCCTTCCCTCCTGAATCGGAGTGGATCAGATACCGACATGATGAGCATAACTCAAGCTACCCAGTGGGCTGTTTGAGAAGGCAGATGATATCTTTGCCAGCACAGAACGCGTCTCTAAGCCCCGTGTAATTCCATGCCGTTGAATAATTACTCTTGGTAGATTCAAACCCACCCACCCCTGGCGCCTCCATTTCCCCCTTCTCAGCCATAAACAGTCGCATTGCTCTCTTCGACCATCAGCTTTAGGGATTATTTGATCCTTTGCAAAACAAGAACATTTTCAGAGGTTGGCGGGAGGATAGTGAAAGTTTACCATCCCCGATTGCAGTGGGAGTAGAAAATGGGGCATCCTGGACTTAATGCTGACAAGACTCGATGCAGTGGTTCCCAAATGTTTTAGCACCGGGTCGGGACCCACTTTTTAAGACAACACTCTATCAGGACACTCCTAGCTTCATGGGACTAAAAAAAAAAGTTTTACTTTTTATCCTTTTTACTACAGTGGAGGGGACTGCCTTCTGGAGCATTTGTTGAGCTCCATGTTCATCAAATCGGGACCATTCTTATGGCTTTGTGTTCTCCTTCACTAACAGCCAAGGCACATTCACCTACTCATGAGTAAACAAGCACATGTGACTCAGTTTCTCTTTCCATAGGGCTCAATACATTTTCCTTGTCAGCTTGGAGGGGGGACTTCCTTCTCGAGAGTTTGTTGGGGCCTACACCATCAGCCTAGGACTATTCTGGTGGTGTTGTGCTCCCCTCAGTCTGCTTGAAGTGGATTGAGGCCCATACTCCTACTCACAAGTACATGAACACACATGCTGCTCTATTTCGGTTTCCATAGGGCTCACTACATTTTCCTTGTCAGCTATCAGCTTGTCAGTTTCACGACCCACCAAAAATTGGGTCGTGACCCACTGGTGGGTCGCAACCCACCGTTTGAGAACTGCTGATTTAATGTCAATGCAGCTGTTTCCCGATACATGGAAAAGCGATCTCCCCAATATATGAAGCTGCCTTCAAATGAATCACTGCCTTGAGATCCATTTATCTCCATATTGTTTACATATGAACTGATAGCAACATTCATAAGAACATCAGAAGAGCCCTGCTGGATCAGGGTTTGGCACCTGCAACTTCATTGTATCATAGAAGAATGCAGATCAGCGAGTATTTTAAGAGCAGAGCAATGATCCAGCTGGATAGGACCAAGAGTGAAACTAGTTGTGCATCCCGTTTCTGACAGTGGCTATATGCCTGTGGGTAGCTCATAAGCAGGGCATGGAGTTAATGGACCATCCTATGTTGAACGTGGCAAGTGCTGTCTGCTCAAAGCAATGGCAAGTTGCATTGCGCCGCGCATCACCTCCTTGCCTGCGCATGGTGTCACTTGAACGGAGGGGAGCTGCAATGCCTTCTGTCACTGCCCAGTTTGGAGGCACCAGGGAAGTGGTATGGCTAGGGCTGGGGCATATGTGTCCTTTCCAAAGCATAAGGAGATTGCTGGGGGGGGGGGGCTTGAAGATCTGTTGTCCCAGCCATTGGAACTCGTGCTATGCGAAGTGGATCTAGCAGCCAAACGAAATGATTTGTTATCGTAGTTCAAATTGTTCAGGCTTAAATGATATGTTAATTGCATCATTAGCAGCTGTGTATCCTTATTCTGTGATTAAATATGTGAATAAGTCTCCATGCAGGGCCTTGATTGGTGCCTGAGCCAGCTATCAGGTGGGGATACCCATCCCTGGCTCCATCCCTGCTCCAGTCGTCTTCCAGATCAGGGTTCCCACACACCCTGTAAAACATGGATGCAAAGATACACCTATCTTCTAGTCTAACCAAATCTGATGGCACAACTGCCACTGTGATGCTTAAGAAGAGAACAAATGCGGTCTGGAGGCAGAAAGCCACTTTTTGCAGGGCTCCTTTTCGTATTCTCCTTCAATTTATTATTTATTTATTTAAAGAATTTATACCCCGCCTTTCTCCCGAGGGCACTCAATGCGGCTTACCAATGATGAATTTAGATTGTTTGCTCCTTGGGGCAGAGATCTGCTGTCTTGCATTTGTAAAGCAGTCTGCACCTTGAGATTAGACAGACAGACAGACAGACAGACAGACAGACAGACAGACAGATGATAGATAGATAGATAGATAGATAGATAGATAGATAGATAGATAGATAGATAGATAGATAGATAGATAGATAGATAGATAGATAGATAGATAGATAGATAGATAGCATTTCTTATTGCTTTTCCATGTTCCAGCACTAACTCTAACTCTTCATTGAAACATACAGATTCTATGATTGTTCCCTCTGTCATTCACAGATCTCTCTCTCTCTCTCTCTCTCTCTCTCTCTCTCTCTCTCTCTCTCTCTCTCTCTCTCTCTCTCTCTCTCTCTCACCCTCCCTCCTCCGTGTGCGCGTGTTTCCCCCACCTGGTTTTCCCACTAATGAGGCAGCTCCGGTTTTCAGGGCTAATTGGTAGCTTTTAACAAGCTGCTATTCTCGGCCTGCTCTCAGTCCCTTTGGCCGACAGTGAGAGCCTGTCCAGTTGGCTGTGGATTGTCTGCCCGGTTCAGTCGCTTCTTGGGGAACGAATGGGCCTGGCGCAGGGCTCAGCGTGACTGGAGCGGGTCAAAAGGACAGCGTGGCCAAATGTGCGGAGCAACAGCTTCCTGTAGGTTGCAAAGAAGTGGAGGCAAACAGTGCCGTATGGGCTCCAGGAGTCTGTGCTTTTGCTTTATATGCTTCTAATCACACCATATAAGAATAGAATAAAGCAGCAGTTTGGAATCTCCGCATTATTTGGGATATGTTTAAATCCTCAATTGTTATTTGATTTAAAACTATTATATAACCCACGTCAACAGTCTGGAATGACACGAGTGCAATCTTGAAGGCCACAATTCTAGAACACTTACCCGGGAGTATGTATGTCCCATTATGTTCAACAATTCTTACTTCTGAGTAGACATGGGGCTGTAAGTAAGACTGTACACACTTTCCTGTCTTGTGTGCTCCCTGAGGCATCTGGTGGGCCACTGTGCAACTGTTCATTTCCACAAATTAATCAAGAAGCGGAAAACCATCTCCCGTGCTACAGTTCGAATTTTGCTTTCAGGGTCTTACGAAAGGAGCCATTACTGAAATGTAGGAAGTGAATGGACGAAGCTGTGACAATCCTGCTGAATGGTTTCAGTTCTTTTCTTGATGTTTCTTGTTTTTAAATTGGGGGGAGGAGACAGCAAAACGATGCTCAGAATGGCCCCATTTCCTCAATGCATGGATGGCTGACACCGCCAACTAAATATTTTATATGCTTTAATTTCCTCGCCGATGAATGCGATGCCTCGAATCGCTCTTTGCTGCATTTCTCAACTTCATAAAACCTGTGTGAAAAAGCACGTTTATCCTCTTATCCTCTTATCCCCCCCCCCCCACAACGAACAGCAAATAAATAGAAGACTGTTGTCGCTATATTCTTCTGTTCTCCCGGCTTTCATCTCTTTATGAGCATAGCAAAACCAAAACACGGCATCCTATACAATCCCTTTTCTATTCCTTTTTTTCTCCATTGCCTTTCTTATCACCTGCACTTGAAACTGGATATTATTCACGCTGCAAAGCATGCTAATTTCTTCTGTGCGTGAACGTCCCATCTGCCTGCTGAACCCTGCAGTCTTTTCAGAAACGGCCCAAGTTATTTTTCCCCCCAATGTTAAATTCATTTCCTCTCTTTATTATATTCTTTCTTTCCCTCAGTGCTCACCCATGGCCTTTTGCATTTACAGAGTGTGGTAATGTTCAGAGAGGCTACCCAGCATTCTCGTTGGGTACCATTTTCTGCATATTTCTAAACATAAGAAATAATGTTTTCTGCGTTATTATCTGTTTTTCTACCACAATTTCCCCCCAGACGGCTGGAAGCGCAAACACAGGGCCATTTTCGAAAGTTGTATCCAGGGGGAGCTAGCTGTCTGTAGCTGTCAGGTCAAAGAGCTGGCAAGTAATATAATAATATAATATACAGTATTTATATACCGCCTTTCTGGTCATTGGATTTCTCCTCCGACTTTAATTCAAGGTGGTGTACAAGGGCAGGCTGTTCTAAACCCCAAGGGGTTTTTACAATATAACAACGTTCTAATCTTTTGTAGAACCCTTCATTCGAGATGTTGCTTTCACAGTCCAGCTCTCTCTCTCTCTCTCTCTCTCTCTCTCTCTCTCTCTCTCTCTCTCTCTCTCTCTCTCTCTCTCTCTCTCTCTGGCGTTCGCCTCAACACGCTTCAGCTGACACAGGCAACCTTGATTGTCATTCAAGTGCTGCAGCTGCAGTTCCACTCCCCCACAGAGGCTCTGCAGCTTATCAGCTCGGCGTGCCAGCAGCTCTCCGACAGACTTCCGGCTGTCTTGAACTGCTGTCCTTCAGATCTTCAGGCATTTGTGAGACGAACGCTCTACCAACTGAGCCAGACGTCCTGGGTCAGGCAGATGACCAGATACTCTGGCTGGCCGGAGAGATAGTCAGAGGGTTCGATAAGACCCGGATCGACAAGTTGCGCAGAATGAGGAATTGAAGATCACATTGACCAGGAATTGGAGAAACAGGAAGATCAGGCACCCCAGGATGAAGGAGACCGTCCTTGCTACAAACATCTAGCTCCGTACATGGGTGTCCACAGCAAATGGTCATCTGCTTGCACTCCCGTATAGCTCAATCCTATGGGCCACTTATGGCCACAAATCTAGCGATCCACTGCCGTTAAGTCAGCTTGCGGCAGCACAAACATCACCCTCGCCGTCATGCGCTGTGGAGCCACCAGCAGAAATGGCCAGAGGCTCCGTGCCTATGTCAGAACCACCCAGACACTCCACCTGTGCAGGTAAGGAGTCGAAGGGGGCAGCTCATGGGCAGTTTGGGGGAGGACCAGGGTGGGAAGTGGGCTGAACTGGGGGTGGGAGGGGGTGGACCTTGGCAGGCAGCCATGCCGGATTCTATCCCCTTTCCCAGCCTGGACCTGCCCCCTTCCTCTCCTCAGACTTACGCCAGCAAAACAGCTAACATATGTCCGAGGGGACCCATTGGCAACTAGGAGGTAATTTTAAAAAAATTACTTACCTCTTACTGGCCATCTGATTCCCCCCCCCCATAGCATGCAGTGTCCTCCGTCAGGGGATAGGATTGGGCTTGGTCCTTTCCTTCAAAGCCCTCCATTCCCCCTCCCAATTCTCAGCTCTCATATTCCACCATGCTCCTGCCCCTGCTGGTTATCTTTGGGGGCTGGGTAGGAATGGTTTGCCACTGATGATATCATAGCCCAAAATGGGATCTTGATGTAACTGCACAGTTTCATCAGGATCTCGTCTTGGACATTTCATCTGTGGAACTCCTTGCCACAGGATGTGGTGATGGCATCTGACCTAGATGCCTTTAAAAGGGGTTTGGATAGATTCATGGAGGAAAAGACCATCACAGGTTACAAGCCATGAGCAACCTCCTGGCTTTAGAAGTAGGTTTTCTCTGTGCCAGGTACAAGGGAGTGACAAAAGGAAACAGGATATTTGTGCCAGGTGCAAGGGAGTGACAACAGGAAACAGGTTATTTGTGCCAGGTGCAAGGGAGTGACAACAGGAAACCGGTTATCTTGTTGGCTTTGTGCTCCCTGAGGCATCTGGTGGGGCCACTGTGAGATACAGGAAGTTGGACTAGATGGGCCTTTGGCCTGATCCGGCAAGGCTCTTCTTATGTTCTTATGACTGTGTGTGAACCGAGCCTGCAATAATTCTCAAGTGAATGTTGAACGTGGAATTCAAGCTAAAATGAAAGGCACATACAGCAGAGAGTCCACAGAACAATCATGGCACAGAGCAGGGCAAAATCCATCCCTTTGTACTCCTAAGTACGTGGTAGGCTAATGAGGAATACACACAGGCCTTGTCTATCATCTCTCAGTCCGTCCTGGATCCGATCCAATGGCAAAGGCGTGTTCTTCATTAAACTAAGCTGAGCTTTAACAAGCAGATCTCTGGTTCATTTGAAAGGGCAAGAGAGCATCTCCCCAAAGAGCGCGATAATTGGAGGGAAGTTGCCCAAGACAGGTCAGGACTTCCAACGGAGACCTTTATGCTCCTGAAAGTGGAGCCAAGATGCCCTTTGAAAATGTGGACTCGTTTGTAATTCCGATGCCCTTCATCGTCTACTATGGGATTTCCACTTTGCTTACAGCTTAGTGCTATGTTTTGCACTCCGTGTCTGGGAGGAGCCTTTGCAACTAACCGAGGATTCCTCAATGGGAAGATCAGTTCTGATGGAGAAGTTCTCCTGAAGGACTCGAGCCAGGTTGGCCACTATGGTCAGGTATCGTGCAGGACAGGGAGCAGGATTAGGGATCCAGGGTGCATGTGCACCCTATGGAAAGTGCCTGCAGGGAAAAGCCCTAAGAAAGGGAATGGGAATGGCAAGCAGGAGCCTCCCAAGTCTAAGCAGAGGGTGCCCAGGTGGAAGTTGTGGGCAGACCTCTTAGAAAAAGGGGTCCCTAAGGAGAAGATAGATGGCATCCCCACATCAGAGTTGGGGGGGGGGGCAGAAAAGACATCAAGAGGCTCTTTGGCTCAGGGATGCAAGTCAGTGACCCCTGGGGCTTCAATTCAAAGGGCAGAAGGTGTGGCCTGGAGGTTGAGCCAGTGCCCTGCCTGAAGAAGCTAAGTAGGGTCAACCTTGGTTCTCGCTTGGATGGGAGATGGCAGCTGCTGACAGACCTCGCAAAGACACTGAGATGGCATCATGAGAGGGTGGAATGCGGAGGAGTCAGCTAGAGAGAGAACATCTAGACAACCGTCTGAGGGGGTGAACTGTGAAGCTTGGAAGTGCAGAGCACAAGCTAGAAGGAGGGCTGCACTCAGAAGGGAAAACATCTTGAATAAGGTTCTGTATATGAATAGAGCAATATTGTAAAGACCCTTGTAAGGTCTAGGATAGCCTGCCTATGTAAATTGCCTTGAATAAATCTGATGATGAGAAATCTGATGATAAGAAATGCGGTATATACCGTATTGGTCTGAGTATAAGACTCACTTTTTTCTCCTAATTTAAGTTTTTAAACTAGGGGTGCGTCTTATAATCAGGCTGTTGCAATTTAATGCCAGTGATTTAATTAATTTTTTTTAATAGCACCAAACTTTAAGGGTGCGTCTTATAATCAGGTGCGTCTTATACTCGGGACAATACGGTAAATATAGAAAAATAAATACATAAATAAATTGCTAAGACCATCTTAAAGGCTGTCTGGTTTGGGGTGGGCAGATCAATGTTGCTGCCTTGATCCCCTTTCCAGGGGTTGGTGGAGGAAACCAGGGCTCAGCAAAAGGCAACCTCAGGTCGGAGCCAGGGTGCAGACGCCAAGGAGGTTGCAATTTTGACAGATTTTCACTGCTCTGGTCTTCACTCATTGATGCAACGTGACCCACTTCTTCCCTACGACCAGATAGGAGTCCTTTCCCTCTGGCTTTGATGTGAGTGATGGCTTTCCTCTTAAACGTCCTTTGTGAGCAGGGGAAGACCTCCTTGGTTCCAAGTCCTTAGCAACGTCAACTTCACCCCTGCTCCACACAGACACACACACAGCATCTCAGACGGGAGCGCTTCCCTTTCACAACGGCAGAAAGAAAAGGTTCTGCAGAGGCCAAGACAAGTAGGACACACACCTACACACAGAGGTGGATCCAATCAGACTCCTTCAGGGGGAGACAGTAATGGGCCATTATGCACAGCTGGGCCACACATGGCAAGGAATTAGTGCAGAGAAGGAGGGAGAGTGGTGTGATGTGAAGGAGGAGGCTTAGTGGGGCTGGGGTGGACTCGCCCTCCCCCCAAAAAACGCTCAAGCACCCAGCCTGGCCCAGATCCAAAGAGCAGCACCATCTTCAGCGCAAGCTTGGTGCCACTCCTGGAAACAACATTAAGGGCAAGGGTTCATTAAAGGCAAGGGGGGTCCAGAGGGAAGCCCCTTAACCTCCTTAGATACCGCCTTGTACGAGAAATACCTTTCATGAAATCAGAACCATTGATTGAGTCTCTCTCTCTCTCTCTCTCTCTCTCTCTCTCTCTCTCTCTCTCTCTCTCTCTCTCTCTCTCTCTCATCCTGATTCATATGAATACGCACATATTCCAAAAGACCACAGACTCACAGACAGAAACTAGATTGACTCCAGGTCTCATGGCCAGTTGGGTCACATGCTACATTTGTAGAACAGGGGTTCTCAACTCTTTCCTGGCCGAGTACCACCTTCGACGCCACTCTCCTGCTGCATACCACCGGAAGTGACTGGCAATGACATCGTCGCCAGTTACTTCCGGGTTTTCAGGTTTTCAGAGGCCAGAAAACACAGGTAGGAGGCTCTAGGTGGGTGGGAGGACCCTTCTCAGCGTTCCAAAGGCAGGAGCCTCTCAGGAGCTAAAACGCGCCTCCGAAAGCACCACATCGGAGCAGGGGGTTCGGTGGTCCGAGTACCCACAGCAGTCGGCCGAAGTACCACGGGTGGTACGAGTACCACTGGTTGAGAACCCTTGTTGTAGAAGATATGTTGTAGAAGATATGGAAGGATAAGTGCCCTCTCCTCCACTATTCTTCAATGAATTGCAAACCTTTTAACTTAATCAACATTTGAACATATGGCTTATAGACGGCAACTACGTAGGGATATATTTTTGGACATTTGGAAGCCTTTCCTAGAGATTCATGCACAGTTTTCTCATTAATAGATTGCTTATTCATATGTTTGGTAGTCTGTGTGTTTTATTTATGCTATGTATTCTCCCTCCCTTTTTTAGTCACTAATAAAGGAGAAAGAAAAACAATATTTGTAGGAGACATACTAGGAACATAGGAAGTTGCTTGAGTCAGTTCTTTGGTCCGTCTAGCTCAGTGGTGTCAAACCCAGGCAGGCAGCAGCCCTCCTGGGCATCTCTCTATCCTAACTGGAGAGGCTACCAAGGGATTGAAGCGGAGCCTTCTGCACGCGAAGCAATGAGTCCAGCCCCAAGGGGTCAACCAGTGGGCTACAGGGGCTCCTGAAACATTGCTCTGGTATTGCTTTTAGCATTGCGTGCCTGGTGAAAACGACCTTTTCATGCTCGGATCCCGAAAGCTCTTTTTTTTCACATGGCAAATGCAGCAGTATCTCCAGCAGGGCTCTCCCTGGGCCACCCTTTCCAAGAAGACGGTCTTGGCTGCACAATCAGCCCTCTCACCCCATCTGTTTCCAGGTCAGGCTGCTAGTGCTGTGGAGGGAGGACAATTAAGACTTGCTGCGCTGGCAAGAACCATCTGCTCCGGATCGCCAGTAATGAGTCTTCCGTTTGCCTCTCCCAGAATGACAGCCAGACAGCCCATGGGCCCCCCATTGAGCTGTTTCAGGAAGATTGGTGCCAAAATGTTTCAGGAAAACGGCTCTGGCTTGCCCTCTGCACGCTCCACAGGTCTTCTTTTGAACCCGCATCTCCTGAGGATATCGAAACAAGAAGCAAAAAGCCAACAATTACAGCTACAGGAAAGCTTGGGCGTTCTTATTGATCATAATGAATGTATCCATTCTTGTAAGGCAGAAATGGTCACTAAGCCAGAAAACTGTGTCTAGCTATCCTTTTTCTCCTGGTAACAGGTTGTCAGGAATTGCACATGTCCTGAAACTCAATAACGTTTTGGACAACTGAAGAGCTCATGTCTATTTCATTGTAAAGGTAAAAAGGTAAAGGTATCCCTTGACATTTAAGTCCAGTCGTGTCTGACTCTAGGGTGCGGTGCTCATCCCCGTTACGAGGCCGAAGAACCAGCGCTGTCCGAAGATGCTTCCATGGTCATGTGGCCGGCATGACTCTCCTTGCCGCAGCGCGTAGCGTATGGCTGAACATGGAACGCTGTTACCTTCCCTAAGCGGTACCTATTTATCTACTTGCAGTAACATGCTTTTGAACATGCTGTCACTGCTGTCATGCTGGCAGTGACTCCTTCACCCTGCCTCATCAACAGGCCAGGAATCAGATCGGACTCGGCTCTGAAGTAGCCAGACTGTGATGACCCGAGGAATTCAAGATCCCAGGAATCAGATCGGACTCGGCTCAGAAGTAGCCAGACTGTGATGTGGGGCAAGTAAAAGGTGCATTGTTGACTACAGGGGAGCTGTGATCCTTGCCTTGCTGTCTTCTGCATGTTACAAATCTCAACGTGCTTAAGCAAACCCTTTCAAGGGTATTACTTCCATAAGCTCTTCGGCTCAAAAGGCACATTCGGATCTGAAGAGGCCCGGTAAAGGATGAAGGCCTCTGTGCTGAGGGAGATGTGGATGCAGGCTGGGAGATTAAACAGGACCTAAGAGCTTTAGCGGGGATCAAACAGCAAAGCCTAGAAACACACCAATAACAACAGAGGCTTTTCTCTCTGTAAAGATCACCAAACATTTTATCAATGAGGGCGGATTTGCAAGAGTGTTCAGGGGCCCTTAATTGGCATTGGATTTGCAGGGGGCTCACGTATTCCCATCACACTGGGCTCTTTTGCAATGCTGGTTGTAAGAGACTCTGCCATGGTTATGGGGAAATCAGTCATTCGGAAGGTATCATCTCCATTGATTTGGCAGAGGAGAGCCAACTGAAGAGGCTGTTGCCTGGGGCAAGAGAATTCTGGGGGAAAATGATGGGGGGGCACAGCACTTTCATTCTCATCCCAAGACAGCATGGAATAAGTTGTGGAGGAACACCCCCCCACACACACACACTTGCTGTTTTAGGGAGGGCACATAGCCCAATGATTGAGCATCGCCAGAGTCAACCTCTGGCAGCAGCTTCAGGTGGTGCAGAGGAAAATTCCTCTCTGGAACCCTTTGTGAACACTGCCAGACAGTGTTGACCAAACAGATAGCAAAAACAATGGCTGACGCAGTAGGCAGCCACTTCCCGTGCCTCCTAATTGCAACCTTTCATGTAAGAAAATGGAGCAAAAGTCTCCATTCCTTTTCCCCGCTCACTCTTTTAGAATACTTTTATACCACTTTGCTTTGCAGTTCAAAGTGGCTTTCAGTCGTAAATAGCAAAAAGAAAAAAAGGAAGCAGTCAATGGTCTGGATTTGAGGAGACTGGCATTCTTGGTTTGGAATTTCCAAGCTCATTACGAGCTGAAACATCTCTGAAGTTTGGCCTCTGTTCGGCATTAGCTCAACCTACAGTGATGAGAAGGGCTATTGCTCACACCAGAACTGCCCCACAACCTCTTGGCACCTGAGGCATGTGATAAATGTTGACCCTCTTATCTGGTGATGTGCCAGCCTCTGCTCTTCCTACCCCACTGCTCTTCTCTCCTCCGCACTTCCATGTTGTGCCCCACTCCCTTTTCCAATCCAGGGAGTGGGAAGAGGAGAATCAGTGGAGACGGGAGTGTGGATGGAAGCAGGTGTCCCCTGCTAATCTGCTGCCTGAAGCAACCATTTCAGTTGGCCTCACGGATGGGCCAGCCCTGGCTCACCCCTTCATCTCCACAGTCGCATTGGGAGCACCACATTCCAAACGGACTGAAATCTCTCTTGCCTTTCCTGCTGAAACTTCTTTGGCAGCCACAGTAGTGCTGTAGTCTTCATGACTACCACAGCATTGCGGGTGCCAAGAACTCTGAGAAATATAGTTTGCCATGGGTTTTTTTATGATTTGAATTTATCGTCACCTGCTCCCAAGCCCTTAAGAGCTGTAAATTAAACAAGTACACGGACGTTAAATGAATGCATACTGCCACTGCTTGATCAATTTACAAATATGCAGGGTCCAGGTCGGTACATTCACTTCTTCTTGCAGATGCCCCTATTACTTCTCAGCATAAGAAAAGAAGAAGAGTCCGGCTAGATTGGGTCAAAGGTCTGCTGAGTACAGAAATCTGTTACGAGAAGTAACTAACAGGGACATACTTGAGGGGAGAGCGGAAGGGGAAACGGAGCTGCGGGAACAATGATTTCATCAAGGAGAGCTCAAGTGCTGCCTTTAAAACTTTTTTCAAAAGAAATTAGCTGAGAAGCATCAGGCTCAGCAAGAGGCAAACTAAGAAATGTGCCTAGGGGCCTATGTTACAATCTAGGCCAGTGGTTCTCAAACGTTTTAGCACCGGGACCCACTTTTTAAAATGACACTCTATTGGGACCCACCTAGCTTTACGAGACTTTAAAAAAGGTGATCTAGAAATACGTAAATAAATAAATATATTTATTTATTTTCCCCTAAATGTGTACACATTTGTTTTAAAACTATTGCAATCCATTCCACAAGGTAGGGATGAACGGGAAAAATTTTGACCTGAAATACGATAAACTTTCAAAGGAGGAATCAGTGGCAGAAGAAGAAAACACTCAAAAGAAGACATCTAAAGTTGATTTTTTTTCTCAGTTACAGTTTTGATGGGGGAAACAACGGGGTGTCATTACAGACTCCTGCCCTTTCAAATGTGCCACTGAACAGGACCAGCCCAAGACCTCCTGACACCTGAGGCAGCATGTCAAATGCTGCCCCCCTTACCCGTTATTGTGCCAGCCTCTGCTCCTCCCACTCTGCAATGTTCTACCTCGGCACTCCCCTCCACATTTCCTCTTCCTGTCTGTCCCCCTCTTCCTTTTTCAATCCAGAGGGTGGAAGGAGAAGGAGGAGCAGTGGAGGCAAATGGACAGGCAGAGACAGGAGCTCCTCCCCAATCTGCTGCCTGAGGCAACTGCCTCAGTTGGCCTCATGGATGGGCCGGCCTTGACAACTACACTACCGGTAACCAGATAGTTCTTCTAAGGAACTCACAAATGACAAGCGGGCTCTACCACTAAGTGACTCCCTTACCAAAAAAGGGGGGGTGTTGATTTCTCCTTTCTGCTCCGTTATATCTTTTAGAGACAGGACTCTCACAATTCCCTCTAAGCCCACCCCACTGATTTCTAGCAAGGCATTCTTCTTGTGGTCCATTTTTATTTCCAGGTCCTTCCCCCATAATTCCTACCATTGGATCTCCCCATTTCACCACCCCCACCCCATGACCTGGGATGATGTCTGCAGGGAGCGAGCCTCAGGTGTGCCAAGAGAATGGAAGCCAGTCAGAAATGCATAGCAGAGGGGGGCATAGCAGAGGGGGGCACCCCGTTAATGAATTCTGTGGCCATAGTCGCCGTTCCAAAGACGCATCTCCGATTTGTGCACACAAAGGGGGGATGTCCTTGGCAAGGTTTTCTCTCCACCTTGGCGGTTTTCTTTTCTTTCTTTTTTTCTTTTCCGGTAATGTTTTACCACTAGAATAAAGAAAGGCTTTACAGAAAGAAGAAAAAAACCCAGTGAAAGAGCCATTGTCTTCTTACCTATTTCCTAGAACTCCACTTTTCAAAGCGGAATGCTTTTCCCTTGATCTGCGCGGCGGAACAGACGGGAGCGCTCCACCCTCAATCTGCTCCAGAGACACCGAGTCCAGCTTCTCAGGAGCATCACGCATCATTTTTCTCGCTTTTATGGCAACCCTCGTGAGATGACAATATGTGCGTGGCTTGGAGGCCTTGCTCCATCACAGAGTCAAGACTGGGAAGCTGGGTGCTAAGCCAGGCTGCCTCCCATCCAGTAAGCAGGAGGGACAGGCTGAGAGCAGCTCACTGGCTGCTTGAGTGACGCATCGCTCGGGCTAACGAGCCAAGCCAGATCTACAGCTTTTTACATCCTAGGCCTGCCAAAAGGAGAACTGGGAGGCTTGGATTTGCAATCTGATAGTGAGACAGGGGACCAGTCAAGCACGGCGAGGCGCAAGACTCCAGTTTGACTCCACCCCATCCCCATCCGGCTCAGAATTACAATTGAAAAATGAGAACTATTTTTTCCAAATTCAGAAAAGAGCTGTTTTCCTCCAAACCTAGTTCCAAGCCAAGTTTGGAAGTCACCAGCACGATGCACATCATTGCATCATGGGAAGATCAAGATGGTGGGTGATAGCAGCATGGTGGTGGTGATGATGATGATGATGATGATGATGATGATGATGATGGAGGATGCTCTGAGAAGTCACTAAGGTAAGCCCCCACATGTTTGGGGTGGTGCTTAGCTTATGTGCTAGTCGCCTGTAGTAGTCTCTCTCTGGCAGCTGCACTCCTGGCACCTGCCATCTTTGGCATGCTCTCTGCCTGATCCCTCTCCCAAGGGCCGGCCCATCCATGAGGCCAACTGAAGCAGCTGCCTCAGGCAGCAGATTGATGGAGTGTGCCCATCTCTCTCTGCCTTTTTGCCTCCCCTGCTCCTCCTCTTGCTCCTTCCACTCCCTGGTTTGGAAAAGAAAGAGGGGGACAGAGAGGCGGAGAAAATGTGGAGGGGAGTGCTAAGCATTGGAGCATGAGAGAAGCAGAGGCCGGCACATGCATGCTGCCTTAGGCATCAGGAGGTCCTGGGCTGGCATTAATTCACGCCTTGTTTATGGGCTTCCACCAGGCATTCAGTTGGCCTGAGAGAAATTGGATTCTGGGACATTGTCCTGTCTCTCCTGTCTCTTTCGATGGTCTTATGCAAACGGCGTCCATCATCATTTGCATCTACACGATGGTTTACAGAGTTATTTACAATGTTTTATTGGTTTTAAAGGGCTTATTAATTTTGACATCAAACTCGCCCATCTGTGCATGTACCAGGTGGCTTCCTAAAAATGAAATGCATACTATTAAATCCCCAATGAAAACCAAGGATAGAGGAAATCAATTAAAAAGCAACACATCAATGACAGTTTGAGCGCGTTTTAAAAATTGTCGGAGCACAGGAAGCCGCTTTTTACCAAGTTAGGCCTTTGGCCCATCTAGCTCAGTATTGTCTAGACACAGACTGGCAGCGTCTCCCCAAAGTTCCAGATAAGGGTCTTTTCCAGTCCTACCTGGTGATGCTGCCAGGAATGGAAGCTGAGACTTTGCCCCGGTATCTCCCCATAATAAAACACACAGGACCGGGTGACTTGGAATGAAATCGAGCCAAGTTTATTAATCTGAAAACACCATTGGTTAATAAATGCAGAGTGACGCAGTAAGGCCTGGGAAGCTTTTGGCATGCCCTGCGCTCAACAACAGAGGATATGGCATTTTTGATTGGGCGATGCTGGGCGAAGTTCGGACCACTCTCTCACAGCAGGGAGGGCCATAAGAAAGATGGATTTGCCCATTTGTTGCTGCTCTTGTTAAAAAATGTTGTCATGCAAATGGCCCCGCTGTTCTGTGACCCTTCCCAACTTCCCTGTGCTCGTTCTCAGAACAATAAAACAGAGCCACCGATATGGGTCTCCTGGGCCGTGAATCAGTACTGGGGCTCGGCTCGGAATGGCTCAACCTGTTCCCGGATTTTGCATGTTAATGAAAAGTCTTTCAGTCCCACATCCCCGTTCCTCACATTTACCTTTCCTGCTCCCCTCCTACACACACACACACACACACACACACACACACACACACACACACACACACACCTCCTCCTTCGGATACCTTGACAGAGCTCATTAACCTGCCGAAGTGCAACAGTGAGGCGAGCCCTACAAAAATGTATGAAAAGGCATGAGGCCCAGTACATTATTTTATTGGCCATTTAACAAGCAGGCTTAAAATGCAAGCAGTCCCCAGAGCCAACGAGAGCAACGGGCCCAGGAAAACAAATGTCAGGACATTCATCGTCAGGGTAGAAAGCCAAGGAGCCAAAGGAAGAAAAAAAAAGGAGAAACCCAGAAAAGAAGTGATGAGTAGAACTGTGGAACAGCAAAGCTCCAGATTTTTTTTTTTTAAGGAGTTGGATCGTTTCAGTAACGTCACTTGAAACAGAAAAGATTTTGACCAACAGTGACCATTTGGACCCTGTTTGCACCCTGAAGTCATGGCCTGAATTTACTTTTGCGGTGATGGCCACTAGCTCAGACAGCTTTGCAGAAGAAGGAGTGCACCAAATTCTTGGCCCCAAGAGTCTCGCCGGCTTATGGACATGGCACAGAATGCAGCCCCAATGCTTCAACGGTGGGGGCTCTCCTTGCCCAGACAGTCATAAGAACATAAGAAGAGCCTTGCTGGATCAGGCCAATGGCCCATCTAGTCCAGCTTCCTGTATCTCACAGTGGCCCCACCAGATGCCTCAGGGAGCACACAGTCAACAAGATAACCTGTTTCCTGTTGTCACTCCCCTGCCGTCCCGCCCTATATGAGGCAAGGTGGGGAAAGCCGGCACCACATTGGTGCTTGGATCTGCCAGGGGTGGGGCAGAAGCAGCATTTGCAGCATTCAAACCCTGAACTCAACACTCTGGCTCTAGGAGGCTCTGCACCACAGCCCACCACCCGTAGGATAGTCCGAGACTAACTGGTCACCCTTCGGGGAGTCGAGTAGGACGTTTTTGTCTCCTGCCTGATTGGCTGTTGGCAGGAAGAGTTTTCACTTACCCCAGACTGCCCTTGACATGTGGCGTTTGAGCCAGGTTGGCCACTACTGGCAGGTATAGTGTGGGGCTGTGAGTAGGTTTAGGGATCCGGTGGTGTGCCTTGTTCCACATCCCACCTCTTAGTGATGTGTGATTGGCAGGGACTAGGGGCAGAGCCTTTTTGGTAGTGACGCCCAGATTGTAGAATTCCCTCCCCTGAAGCCAGAAGGGGAACCAGAACTGATCTCAAGAGTCTGGCTCAGGGATGCAGGCTGGCGACCCCTTGGGCTTAAATTGCAAAGCCCATCTCAAAAGCTGCCAGGCTTGGGGTGGGGGGAAGAATTTGGCTGTCTTGACCCCCTTTCCAGGGGTCGATGGGGAAAACCTGGGATTGGTGAGAGGTGACCTTGGGTTGGAGCCAGGTTGTGGATGCCCAAGCGGGAAGCAGCAACAGTCATGCCTGTCTCCTCCAGGGTACGTGCCTGAACTAAAGAGTGTTCTATCTAGATAAGAACTGCTGTAGGATGTGTTGAATTTGATGTTGCAATCAATGAAGTGGCCCATTTTTCTCCAAAGATGACCTTGTCTCATGTCATTTGTGGGGGTAACCTGGGCAAAGCTAGAATGCAGATCTGCTCTTAGCGTTACATCATAACCAAAATTATGGTGCTATAGGACGTTGTAAACAAAGTTATTGATTTCGGCTCCATAAAAAAACAAATTATCTGTAATTCTCCTTACAACACAGGACATTCTCTGTCCCCCCCCCCTTTTTTTGTCCCAGCACTCTCTTTTTTTCTGAGAAGGAAAACAGGAAGTGTTCATTTCTTACTCTGTCTCCCTCTTGTTCACAGCCTGCTCTTTTGGACTTCCTTCCATGGCTCCCAGACAGGATTCATGCATTGATCATGCTCTGTCCTGGTCAGTTGGCATGTGCCTGAGCCCTTGTGCATGCATGTGCACACAGAGACATGCATGCAGACATGCATCAAGGAGCAAGAATGCTCCATTTGGGAGGGGAGAACCATTGTTGGGAGCATAGGATAAGGATCTGAGGACCAGCTTGGCAGCCATGCATGTGAGGAGCAGTTGGAGGGCTGGAGGCTTTTGTCGGCTAGACCGGTGGTCCCGGCCTTACTTTTCCCACCTCCGCTTTCAAGCAGCAGACCAGCAGTTCCTCGGCTGCACTGTGTCATGCCTTGGTTATAGCTGGGATATGGGGCAACAATGGTGTGAGCCAGAGGCAGAAGTCACAGTGAGGGCCAGGCTGGGGTCGAATGTCAAGCAAATCAGTTCATAAGAACATAAGAAGAGCCCTGCTGGATCAGGCCAAAGGCCCATCTAGTCCAGCTTCCTGTATCTCACAATGGCCCCACCAGATGCCACCGAGAGCACACAGCCAACAAGATAACCTGTTTCCCGTTGTCCCTTCCTTGCACCTGGCACAGAGGAAGCCTACTTCTAAAGCCAGGAGGTTGCTTGTGGCTTGTAACCTGTGATGGTCTTTTCCTCCATGAATCTATCCAAACCCCTTTTAAAGGCATCTAGGCCAGGTGCTATCACCACATCCTGTGGCAAGGAGTTCCACAGATGAACAATGGGGTGGAACAGGACAGGGCAAGAGAGCCTGTATTGCCATGGGTTTCTCAGACTGCCGGGTGGCTTGGAGAGGTAGATTTCATATGGCCCAGTGGTCCACAGGTGGCATTCAGGTTAAACTTTGGTTGTTTAGAATAACACCCCAGTCCCTTCACCATCTTGGAGAAGACCTCCCTGGTTTTGAAAAAGAAGAAGGGAAGGGAGCAGAAGAGCGACTGGCCACAGGGTACAGGGACCTTGTTGTCTTGTGTGCTCCCAGAGACAACTGGTGGGCCACTGTGAAATACAGGAAGCTAGACTAGATGGGCCCTTGGCCTGATCTTCTGATGTTCTTAGGTAGTGTGGAAGAGAGAAGAGAAGAGTGGTGGGCTATTGTGTCTGAGATGCTACATTACCCTCTACTTTTTTTCAAATCCAAGGAGCAGGAAGAGATGAAGTAGCTCAGGCAATAGGAAGGAAGAGATTACATAAGATAGATAGCATTGCAAAGAAGGGAGAGATAGGGTGGTGATGTCTCTTTGGTGAGCATTGCAGTGGAATCTGGCTGGCCACAGTTGGAAACAGTATGTTGGAGCAGAAGGACCTTGGGCTGTTGTTATGACTCCATCACCCCATTGGCAGCGGATCAGAGCTTCAGCGAGAAAGACTCCTGCTAAAAATAAACGGCGATATTTTTGCCTCTCCAAATTGTTTGAAAAGGTTCTTGCAAGCCAAAGGAAGAGGCAGTAAAATGTTGTCACCCGGCACTGCCAAATGATACCGTTGTTCTAACTCGTGCAAGGCACGGGATCTTGGAAGCATCATTTATCTGTCTGAGCCTCCACATTGCCCTGGAGAAAGTTCAGAAACTTCCACCTCTTGGGGGTCCCGTTGGGCCAGATTGACTATATCTAGGAAGGGTTTTCTTCTCCCTCCTTTGTTTCTGAATGGTAGAGTCCGGGATCACTTGGAAGGGTGGTGGACTTGGTGGCGATTCCATTCCGGGACCAGATGATGGGGAGGCATCAACACTGGATGATGGCGCTGCCTGTGGCCATAGCTCCACCAACCCAGCCTTCCAGGTTTGCTCCCAAGGCCGGCCCATCCATGAGGCCAGCTGAAGCTGTTGCATCAGGCAGCAGATTGGTAGGGGACATCTCTGTCCCCTTGCCTCCACAGCCCCCATCCTCCTTCCACTTCCTGGATGGGAAAAGGGGGACAGAGAGGAAGAGGAAATGTGGAGGAGAAGAGAGTGCTGAGCTGGAGCATTGGAGAGTGGGAGGAGCAGAGGCTGGCACATGATCAGGTAAAGGGGGCAGAATTTGGCATGCTATCTCAGGTGTCAGAAGGTCTGGGGCCAGTCCTGCAGTTGATATTGCCCTTTATCTTAGCATATAACTATGGCCATGCCACTTGTATCCAAAGAGTTTTCCCCTCTGTGCCCCAGACCGATGAGGTCACCCAAGTCTAAACCTGACAACGTAGTACTGGGTAAACTAGCTCCAAAGCATAGGCAGAGAACAAACCCCAAAGCTACAGGTAACAGAAAAAGAAGGGGGGGTTTCTCTATTCGCTCTGAGCGAAATTCCTTTTAGCATTGTATGAATGCCAGAATCTTAGCACCGGCTGCCCTCGCACCTGCGGGAACAAAATCATTTTAAAGTAAAAATAAGATGAAGCCTCACTTCTCAGCTCAAGAAGAAAAGAAAAAAAAACTAAGTCGAAGGAACAAAAGGGGATGGGAAAGAAGAGAATATTCATCATGACAAAGCCAGTTTGACGGAGAATTCCTCAAACAATTCAGCGAGAGCTCATGAAGAAATTTCATTGTTAGGAGGTAGGACAGGAGCCCACAGCCGTCTCAACGGACCCCCCCCCTTTCCTGTGCACGACAGAGTTTTCTCTTCTCTGTATCTTTGCTCCACTTTAAACCGAGAACAGCTTTGTAGTTTCGGAGAAACCTTACAGGTGTAAAGGGGGCTTTTTATCCAGGCAGCCAATGTCTACGAAGGGGCTTTGATTGCATGACCTGTGATTGATCTCGATGGCCATGCTCCACACCAAGGCTTTCTTGTGGTGGGGCCAGCCCCAAATTCACCTCCTTTCATTCCTCCCATCCTTCTTCCACTCTGCCAATGGCAGATGGGGAGGGAATTGCCAATGGTGGCAGCTCCTCTGCAACTGCAGCCCACTCCCATTTTGCCCATCTGTGCCAGGATTGTTACCGAGAGCAATGGGCACAGCAGAGGCGCCCGTTTCTCAGCCAAATCGAGCCACCATGTCCAGCAGATTGGGGAGTCCAAGGAGTCGGTCTGACCAAATGGCTCCTCTGATAGACATGGACTTTGGGCTGGTGCACGACCTGGCCAACAACTCCTGACATGATCTCTGGCCAACATCCTCTACAGTGAGCTTCCCTTTGACCTCATGGCTAGAGAGAGGGCAAATAAAATTGCCAGCAGAGGCTGGTTTGCTGGCTGCAGTTCCTCTTGGGCATTCATCAGTTTACATGGTCAACCATATCTCAGAAACATCCAGGCTTGACTGCTGCAATGTATCAACAAGGGGGGGCAGCCCTTGAACACTATTTGAACATTTCCATTTGTTCAAAATGTGGCAGGCAGACTACTGATTGCTCCTGGCTATTTTGATGGCATATGTCTAAGGAGAGGAAAGGGGAGGGGAGGGAAGCGGATGAGAGGTTTAAAAGGGAGCGGTTAAGATCTGGGAGTGGATAAGATCTGGCAGGCACCATTACCACCAGTTCCACCCGCTCCCTGCCCAGAAACACCCCTGTTCTCCCACTCCCTCCCCACCCACAGCCCGCCCCCACTGCTGCCTTACTGGCACTGGAGATTCCAGGGAGACCGCTGTCACCATTTGTGGTCAGCTGATCAGAATGGTAGGACTACCATAAAGCATGCTGCGCCACCCGAACTCATGTTCTGGTGGTACAGTGAGCCCATAGGATTGGGCCATTGGACTAGAAAATCATGACTACCTCAGGGCTACCCAAGAAGCTTCAAGCCAGAGCAAGGATTCGAGCCCAAATATCCCTGGTTTGAACCCGTCACTCTAACCACTCCACCCCGTTGTCCCTAAGTTCTGCTACTCATCTTATTTGCACTGCTTTGTGTGCTAGTGCTGCTTTTCCCTCTTGTTTCAGAGGTTGCTTTTATTGTCGGCTGGATTTTAATTGTTGTGTTGTTGTTTTTAACGTTAATTGTCGGATGCGTTAATCTTTTTGGAAGCTTCGGCTGAAAGGCCGCCGAGGAATCTTTCGCGCAAACAAAGAAAGAAACAAACTGTGACATCAGAAAGATTGCTTATTTTACTCTGTTAAGCACCTTGGGTATTGATAGTGCTATACAAATCTAGTTCTATAAAAGCCAATTTCTGACATTTTGTTACACTCCAGCAAGATGCAAGCACAGGACCCCGAGTTGGGAACATGCCGATCCGAGCCGGATAAGTTTTCAATTAAGGATGATGCACAGATTGTTCCATTGCAAAACTTATCAAGTTTCCCCCCCCTTCACATTCCTAATGTTTAACCTAAATTGATTATTCTGCAATTTAAATGTAAATCTATGCTTTTCTGCTCAATTTGGAGCTGAATCAAGGCCGCTCGACATTTTCCAGGCATCTTATTCACATTGCCAAATATCATTTGCAAACCCTGCAAAAATGTTTGCTTATTCATGGATGTCGCCCCCCCTCCAAGACAACATTAAATACCGGATAGGATTGTCTATGTGGGAGGAATAGGGGGCATAATTAGCCCACCCATCACCCCAAACTTATGCTCTTATGAAAGACTTTAAAAAGAAAAGACAAACTCATGGAGGACAAATCAATGGCTACTACGTAGTTATGATGGCTATAAAACCCCACAACATACACACATGCATGCACCCCCTGGACCGCACTGCCAACTATGATCCCAATGAAGAATGTAGCTCACATGTGCAGAAATAACTGAGCCTCCCTTTCCTGAAGTGAGGAATTGCCATGCAGACACAGAACCAAACAAAACCTCCATTTGGGACTGCATGATCCACAGAAACTTCCCTCCTGTTGGTGGGAAGACACTGTCCCACTTAGCTGCAATGCTCCAGGACACCACTAGGGGGTCTCTCATGCCAGCCGCTCTCCAGATGCAAACCTTTGAATCTCACAGGACGCTTTGCCATCATAAAAAATAAGTATCCTTTAGGGCTGTGGGGCCGAGAAATAATGAAGATCCCTTCCCAGGTTGTCGAGGCCCGTGTGTGGCGTCATTTGTGGCTGATGTTCAATACTGTAGCTGCCTTTTTTAACCACTTCCCAGAAGTGTCACATTTCCCCCAGCATGAGATATACATTTCAGTGAAAAGGCCACCCAGGGTTCATCAGAAGCCCTTACTGGAGACTTCTACCTGCAGCTAAGTGATTCAGCGATGATGCAGTCGGGCAATGGAAACCTCTTTTTTTTTTTTTGCTAAGTTCATTTTTGGGAAGTGGATACAGTGTGAATGCATTCTCCTTCCGCCCCGCCACTTCATGGGGCTTTCCTGCCTGAAGCAGCGCTTGTGGGTACCAGCTAGCCCAAGGGAGCCTTGAATAAAACCCGGGTCATTCTGTGCTCTCGCAAGCTGCTGAAGTCAATGGTGACCCATGATGTGTCGCGATGGCACCTGGCCTGGCCTTGAAAAGGGGCTTGGACGGATTCATGGAGGAAAAATCTCTTGGATGCACCCTTCAGCGGGACCCCAGGCAACAGAGGAAAATGGTAAAAAAAAATACCAGTAGTGATCCTTGCATCAATGACATCCAGACTGGGTGACTGAATTGCACTTTATCTGGTATTTGCCTTTGAAGACGGTTCAGAAACTTCCGCTAACCCAGAATGCAATGGCTAGATCCCAGCATGTAATTAATCTGTGGAACTCCTTGCCGCAGGATGCGGTGATGGGCACCTAGATACCTTGAAAAGAGGACTGGACAGATTGATGGAGGAAAAGTCCATCACTGGTTATAATGATTGCTGCAACCTCTGGGTTTTAGAGGGAGCCTCTCTCTGAATGCCAGATGCAAGGGAGTGGCAAGAGGATAAAGGGATCTTTTGCTGTCTTGAGTGCTCCCTGAAGCATCTTGTGGGCCACTGTGAGATAGGGAAAAGCCAGAGATCTCTTTATACTTTGGCCCAAAGATCCTTAAGCAGCCACTAGGCCAATGCCCCGAAGAATCTGGTTCACCGTTCATCCGGCACTGCCTAATTTTTTTTCCCCAGTAGCATTGAAGAGGAGGCTCTCTAATCCCCGATCGGTTCTGCATATGTCAACAACCATCATCTTAATGAACGAAGCACTAGGTACAGACGGCACCCGGAGCGGCGTTCATGCGGTTTAAATACCGCCTTCTTCCTCCAGCATCCGTCACTTTCCTTCCTTAATCATTTCTGCCCGCTGGCGGGATGCAGAACCAAACGGGCTGCGTGCAGGCGAGCCGTGTGGCTGCTGGGCGTCCTGCAGGCATTCACCTCGCCCAACGCTCCGTGCCAACTTCCAGGTAATTGAAATAGCTCTGCATAAGCAGAATTCCCTTTGAAAATCAATTATTTACTTACAGCGGAAAGGCAAATCTCGGCGCTTATTTACGAGGTGGCTGCCGTCGGCGCCGTCTCTTCACTCATGTTTATTTCCAAATAAATAAAATCTGCCTGATTAGCGATAAAGTCTAGGTGGGTTTTTTGCTTTGTTTTTTACTTTCTCTCCAAGCAGATGAATGGCATGAAGAAGGCGGTTGCCTGTACTTTGAAATTTTTACACACGTGTGTGTGTGTGTGCGCGCACACGCGTGTGTGTGCGCATGTGCAAAAGGAGAAGACGCAAGCAGCAAGTGAACGGTTCGTACCAGGCGGCAGCAGGGGGTGACCCGCCGGGGGGACTATGGTCTGGCCTCCCAACTATTGTCCGGCCCCCCAACGGTCTGAAGGACAGTCAACTGGCCCCCTGCTTAAAACGTTTGAGGACCCCTGTTCTAGACCTTACGTTGAATAATTTTGGGGCAGCTAGGGCTGGCCCAAGACCTCCCAATGCCCAAGGCAGCATGCCAAATGCCACCCTCCATTACCCAATATGTGCCCACCTCTGCTCCTCCCCGTCTCCAATGTTCTAGCTCAGCCCTCTCCACTCCTCCACACTTCCTCTCCCTCTCCATTTCCTCTCTTCTTTTTTCCAATTCTGAGAGAGGGAGGCAGTGGAAGCTCTCCATCCATCCGCCACCCGAGGCACCCACCTCAGGTGGCCTCATGGAAGGGCCGACCTCGACTATTATCGTGTGTTTGATATTGTTGCAAAGGGAGTGTGGGTTCTGACTGCTTATGTGGGTGCGGGTTCCGACGCCGCAGCAGCCAAATTAATAAGACTGCCTTGCGCATCAGCTGGCATGAAATTGCATTGCGCAGCTTTGTCATGTGAGGAAGTTTAACTCGTCATCTGCAGTACCTTCCATTTTAACTACCATAATGGGAGAGTCTTATAAAACCTTTTTGTTTGTTTGTTTTCCTTGTGATTTCAGAGAATTCGCCCAAACTCCGTTTTGCGGTATCAATTTGTCTCCAAGTGACAGATTACATCATTTGCATTTTCAAGTTGTGGAAGACTTGCTTTCCAGGGTGGGGGGAGGGATCGTCACTTCCATATAAAGAAGGCAGAGAGAATGGTAATAAAACATGTTTGGACAAGTTTCCAGCGAGGCAAAATTGCTTCAATTGTTTGGAAGAGTCGGGGGGGGGGGGGGAATGGAACTCATTATGGCTGTGCTGTGCCAGTAAGGTATGAACATCGAGATCTAATTGTTCCAATTATGTGAGAGAAGTGCATGATGACATTTTATTTTTCTTTAATGCACGGAAACTAGGAAGGCCAGCTACATTTTTATTTACACATCAGCAGTCCTATCAAATGCACACACTGAGCTTCATACATACAGGGGCTCCCCATTCTCTGCTAGTGAGGAAAATGTTCCACATGTGCATGGAGCATTCCTCTACTGTGTGCACATAGCACAATCTGCTATAATAGCAGCAAAGCCCTGTGTATGCCACACCCTGTGATATTTCCCAGATGAGAATAGGGACATGTGTGTAACCCCAAGTTGCATGTCAAGGATCAAGATATAAGTGGAACAGCTGCTTGGTTCCGACTTGCTGGTGCACTGATTGGCTAGCTAATTGCTTGGGTGGCTGGTGTACTGATTGGCTAGCTAGCTGGCTGAATGACTGATTAGTGAACGGTTGATTGTCTGATTGGTGCACTAATTGGTTATCCAACTGGATGGCTGCCAGATCGATACACTGACAGGTTTTTTTTTACAGGGGCTGGTGCACTGATTGTTTGGCTAGCTGGTTCCTTCCCGACTTATCTCCCAACCAACTGACTGAATCATGCCAAAGATAAAACCTGATCATTTTTTTTAGAAGCCCTGTGTTTTATCTGGCCTTCAAAATGCAGGGTTAAGCTGTGAATGGCTGGGACACTTCCATTCTCCTGGCTTTTCTTCTTTCAGCCCAATCCTATGGATCCAGCAATCCACTGCCATAAGTCACCTTGCGACAGTGCAAATGTGGCAGTGCCATCGCATGCTATGGCGCCACTGACGGAAGTGGCCAGAACTGCCTGACGCTCCACCAGTTCAAGGAAGGAGACAGAAGGGGTGTTTCGTGGGCGGTTCAGGGGAGGGAACGGGTCCAACCAAGGGGCGATTCAGGGGCAGAGGGGGTAGATCTTAGTGGCATGCGCTGGGTCCTATCCGCCTTTCCCAGTCCAGACTCGCCCCTCCTCTCCTTGGACTTACGCCAGCATAATAGCTAGCGCATGTCCAAGGAGACCCATTGGTGATTAGGCAACCTACAAGGAGGTAAGTAAAGGCCACATGAGTCCCCCTACGGGGGGGGGGAGCAGGATAAAAATCCAATAGTATTATTTATTATTAATAAAAATACCTATTGGTCTGCTCAACCACCCCATGCGCTCCATCAGCATGGCGGAAGAGGATGGAGGATAGGACTGGGTTATTTGTCTTGTTACCCTCCCCAAGCCCTTGGGATGAGAAGGGCTATACATCTCAATAAAGAATTCAATCAAACGTGCCTGCCTTTCAGGAGACTGATGTAACGGGCCTTTCACAAAAGACAGCAGTCGCTCAATTAAGAAAATAATACTAACAAAAATACTTCCGAACAAAAGACACCGTCCTCAGAAGAAACAATCTCTCTTTCTGCCTTTGTTCAGCAATTCTGAAATCCAGTACCCACAATCCACTGGGCCACTGCAACGGCTCCATTCAAGCCATGAAATTGTAGGAACAATAGCGCCGTCAGAAGAAAAAGGGGATTGTAATTTCAAAGTCAAGCTAAACAGCGATTCCAATTAAGGATGCTTGCTTTCGGGGAGATGCATCACCTCTCACCCGCCCTTTCTGTCAGAGCACGGCTCCCGATCCTCTTTTGATGCTGCAGACAAGTTTGGGGGCATTCGAGGTCAGCAGCGCTGTTCTCGTCTGGCAAGTATTCACTGGGGACGCTGGAACTCAGGGTCACTGTCTTCTCTTGTTGGGGTGATTGACGTTGCTTTAAAGACCAGGCCACCAATTCGAATCCTGCCGGTCCTGTCCCTTCCCAGCTGTCAATCATTCCACACGGTAAGCTCTATTTTTTGCAGGGTTCAGGGCCAGAGAGATAGTGAAGGTGTGACCACAAACTTTGCCTGGCTCCACGTCTGCTTACCAGGGCTGACCCAAACTCTCCTGACACCCGAGGCAGCCTACCAAATGCCATTCCCTTACCCGATGATGTGCCAGGCTTGGGCCCTCCCACTCTGCAATGTGCCTGCCCTGCACTCTCCTCCCCTCTGCATTTCTTCTTCCTCTCTGTCCCCCTCTTCCTTTTCCAATCAGCGGAGGCAAGAAGGTGGACAGAATTGGACACACACACACACCAATCTGCTGCCTGAGGCGACTGCTTCAGTTGGCCTCCTGAATGAGCCGGCTCTGCTGCCTACTTTTCTTGCTTCCAAAAAGCTCCCAGATTCAGCCCTATTGGTCTTTGTAAGGGGAAGGGGTGACCAAATGAACTGCAAACAGTATCCTTTGCTCTCCCCATGTCCCCTTTGAACTCTGCAAAGACTGGAATGGGGAAATCTCAACCTGCATGGGGTAATAATCTGTTGGAACAACCCCCCACACACACACCACGCGTGCATGGTATGTGATTGAAAAAAAGCACGGCCAGTAACAGTTTTGCCAAGATGCAGCCAGGCCGGCCGATGGCAGACGGGGGGGGGGGGGGCTCCCTAAGCCAGGCCTCTGAAAGACGAATCAATCAGCAGGCCAGAAACGCCAAATCGCAACCATGCAGATTTGCGCTGGGAAATTAAGAGCCAACATGGCATGACAAAAAGGCCTGGCTTGGAGGGAACCGCAAGCTGCTTCGCTCAGCAAATCTCCCCGAATGAAATGAAACTCGGATCCATGTGGCTGCGGTGCGCAAACTTCTATATATTGACGTTGGGTTTGCAGATTAGAGGCAGTCAAAAAAGCTTAATGAAAGCAGGGAGTCTCAGGGCTGGAGGACGTCGCTCTGGAAAAGAGGGAAACAATCCCACAGTGGGGACCCCTTCTCCAGTCGCACTATGGATACTCCTCTGGGGAGGGGGCGAAGGGGGCTTCTTGTCGTGGGTGACTCTATAGTCAGGAACATAGAGAGGGGGGTCTGTGATGGATGTGAGGACCGCATGGTGACTTGCCTCCCTGGTGCGAAGGTTGCAGACATCACCTCTCGTCTAGATAGGCTGGTAGAGAGTGCTGGGGAGGAGGCAGCGGTTGTGGTGCATGTCGGCACCAACAATGTGGGGAAATGTAGCCGGGCGGTCCTGGAGGCCAAATTTGGGTTACTAGGTAGGAAGCTCAAATCCAGGACCCCAAAGGTAGCGTTCTCAGAAGTGCTACCTGTTCCACGCGCAGGGCCAGCTAGGCAGGCAGAGCTCAGGGGTCTCAATGCGTGGATGAGACACTGGTGTCAGGAGGAGGGGTTTAGGTTTGTTAGGCACTGGGGAACGTTTTGGGACAAGCCGGGCCTGTACAAGAGGGACGGGCTTCACTTGAACCAAAACGGAACCAGACTGCTGGCGCGTAACATTAAGAAGGTGGCAGAGCAGCTTTTAAACTGACTCCTGGGGGAAAGCCGACAGGAGCCGAGAGGCATCCGGTTCGGGACTCCTCATCCCCAGGGAATGAGGGTGCAGAGGATGGGGAACAGTCAAGTAATAACAGAGTAAGAATTGGGAGTGGTAGCGTGATGGGACATGACAGCCAGTCTAGCAGGACAGAAGGCTGCAGGAATAAAGGTGCAAACATGCAGCCCTTCTTGGGGGACCAGGTATATAAGTGCTTTTATGCAAATGCCCGAAGTCTACGGGCAAAGATGGGAGAACTGGAATGTTTGGTGGCTAGGGAAAACATTGACATAGTAGGTATAACAGAAACCGGTGGAATGCGGAGAACCAGTGGGATACTGCAATTCCAGGATATAAACTCTATAGGAGGGACAGAGAGGGGCGTGTTGGAGGTAGGGTGGCCATCTATGTCAAAGAGGGGGCTATGTAGAGCTGGAGGGGGGCTCTGACTCCTCCATAGAATCACTGTGGGTTAGATTACCAGGCTCAAAGAGTGATGTAATAGTAGGGGCCTATTGACCAAAATATGCAACTTGTCCCTTAAAACGGCCACTGTGCCAGAGGATTGGAGGATAGCTAATGTCACGCCAATCTTTAAAAAAGGAAGGAGGGGGGACCCGGGAAACTACAGGCCGGTCAGCCTAACATCTGTTCCAGGGAAGATGGTGGAAAGTCTCATTAAGGATAAAATCTTAAAATACATAGAAGAACAAGCTCTGCTGAGGGAGAGTCAGCATGGCTTCTGCAAGGGGAAGTCTTGCCTCACAAACCTGTTAGAATTTTTTGAAAAGGTCAACAGGCATGTGGATGCGAGCAAACCCGTGGATATTATATATCTGGATTTTCGGAAGGCGTTTGACACGGTCCCTCATGAAAGGCTCCTGAGAAAACTCTACAGTCAGGGAATAAGAGGGCAGGTCCTCTTGTGGATTAGGAACTGGTTGAAGACCAGGAAACAGCGAGTGGGAGTAAATGGGCAATTTTCACAATGGCGAGAGGTGAAAAGCGGTGTGCCCCAAGGATCGGTCTTGGGACCGGTGCTTTTCAACTTATTCATAAATGACCTGGAGTCGGGGATAGGCAGTGAGGTGGCCAAGTTTGCAGATGACACTAAACTTTTCCGGGTGGTGAAGACCAGCAGGGATTGTGAAGAGCTCCAGAAGGATCTCTCCAAACTGGGAGAATGGGCAGCAAAATGACAGATGCGCTTCAATGTAAGTAAGTGCAAAGTGATGCACATTGGGGCAAGAAACCAAAATTTCACATATACGCTAATGAGTTCTGAGTTGTCTGTGACGGATCAAGAGAGAGATCTTGGGGTGCTGGTGGACAGGTCGATGAAAGTGTCGACCCAGTGTGCGGCGGCTGTGAAGAAGGCCAATTCCATGCTCGGGATCATTAAAAAAGGGATTGAGAATAAAACGGCCAATATCATGATGCCTTTGTACAAATCAATGGTAAGGCCACATCTGGAGTATTGTGTCCAGTTCTGGTCACCACACCTCAAAAAGGATATAGTTGAATTGGAAAAGGTGCAGAAAAGAGCGACCAGAATGATTCGTGGGCTGGAGCACCTCCCTTATGAGGAAAAGGTTCAGCGTCTGGGGCTTTTCAGCCTAGAAAAAAGGCGCCTGAGGGGGGACATGATTGAGACTTATAAAATTATGCATGGGATGGAGAGAGTGGATAGAGGGAAATTCTTCTCCCTCTCGCACAACACCAGAACCAGGGGACATGCACTAAAATTGAGTGGAGGGAGAGTTAGAACAGACAAAATAAAATATTTCTTTACCCAGCGTGTAATTCATCTGTGGAACTCCTTGCCACAGGATGTGGTGATGGCACCTGGCCTAGATGCCTTTAAAAGGGGTTTGGACAGATTCATGGAGGAAAAGACTATCACAGGTTACAAGCCATAAGCAACCTCCTGGTTTTAGAAGTGGGTTTTCTCTGTGCCAGGTGCAAGGGAGTGTCAACGGGAAACAGTTATCTTGTTGTCTTGTGCTCCCTGAGGCATCTGGTGGGGCCACTGTGTGATACAGGAAGCTGGACTAGATGGGCTTTTGGCCTGATCCAGCAGGGCTCTTCTTATGTTCTTATGTTGTGTTCCAAGCAAAAGCTCCCAGGTTCAATCTCCAGGTAAGGCACCGAAAAATTCGCAACTGAAACCCTGGAGAACCAATTGCCAGTCAGTGACAATAAAGATCTAGATCAGGACCGGCCCATTCATGAGACAAACTGAAACAGTTGCCTCAGGCAGCATATTAGCAAGGGGCACTTATCTGTCCACCAATTTGCCTCCATTGCACCTCCTACTCCCTGGACTGGAAAAAGGAAGAAGGGGGTGGAGAGGGAGAGGAAGTGTGGAGGGGAGGGGAGTGCTGAGCTAGTGAAGAGTGGGAGGAGCAGAAGTTGGCACAGTATTAGGTAAGGGGGCAGCATTTGGCATGCTGCCTCAAATGTCAGGGGTTCTTGGGTTAACCCTGGCCTAGATGGACCAGTGATCTGACTCCCAGCCCAATCCTATGCCTGTCTACTCAGAAGCAAGTCCCACTGAGCTCAATGGCACCTACTCCTAGGTAGGTATGGATAGGATTGCAACCTCGGTACATTAGCTTTTTATGTGTCTACAGTTTCTCGTGTAACAAAACAGTTGAACATCACCTAATAAAGGTGTCCACAGCCCGCGAGTGCTGAATCTTTGCAGCCAGTTTTTCACGTTCCAAACCGGCATTATTCATCCTTGTTCTCGCGGATAATCTAATTCCACTCTCGGCTCCCGTTCTCTTTCCACAGCCGATGTTTAACCATCGCATCCAAGTCAAAAATCTATACATGCGGAGAGAGAGGGGGTGGTCTGAGCTGACTCTTTTCACGTAATCTGGTTAGGGCTAATCCCAAATGTTATTGTTATTTCCATCTGAATTACGGAATTTGAATTGGGGGGAAAACACTCAACGGAATTTTAACCGAATTGTCTGGAATTGTGAAAGGCTGTCAGAATGGATTTGGTCAAGAACTGCATGCTTCCACACCCCACCTCTGATGCAGTAGTAAAGTTTTAAAAGAGACCGGAACTTGTTGTGATACTCTTCGCCAAGACCCTAAGACTATACCACAGCAAAATTGACTTTGAAATCTTCATTGGAGTGCGGTATTCTCCTGTCGCTTATTTCTACTTTGAAACTTCCTATGCTTCATTTCAAGATCTCGCTCATTCCATCCAAAATTCTTGGAATGTCTTTTAAACAAATATATTGATTGAAAATGGACTTTAACAATATCTCAAATAAATATAAAAAGGAATATTAGAGGGCTGGCTGCATGTTTACTTAGAAGCAAGTTCCCATTTTCAACAGGATTTACTCCCAGGTAAATTTGCCTAGGACTGAAATCTTAGTACAAGTGCTACATAGTGTCTCTCGGGCAGAGGCGACAGGCGCCGGGAGGGCGCCCGGGCGCGTGGGGGTGGGGCCAGCGTCATGTCGCGTCGACGCCCCCCCCCCGCCCGTTTTGCTCTCATTTCGGAGCCAAACCGGCTCGAGGGAGGGAGGGAGGGAGGGAGGGCCCAGACACGACGCTCCTTCGGGAGAGGGTGAGTTCCCCCGCCCCCATTCCTGCCGCCTGCCCGCGACCGAGCGCCTGGAGCTCCTGCTCCACGCGCTCCGCCGTGGTTCCGCCCCTGCTCTCGGGACAACCCTTGGGGAAGTCAATGGCCTAGGCATTAAGTTAAGGCCCCTAGGCAAATGCCTCAGTTTGCCCCCTTCTCTACATGGCCACTATAATGTATCCAGGGCCTGTCTGACCATGCCCACATGAGACTGGTGAATCCATTTCTCATTTCTTATTTCAAGGCAATTAAGGGACCCAGGTTCAAATCCTAACCCAGTCATGTTTGCAGGAAAGTGGAGTATTGCATTGACTATAGTGGAGTATTGCATTGACTAAACTCAGGTACTCCTGAGTTGTGGGTGGAAAACAGCCCCCAAAAGTAAACTATTCTACAAGCAGCCATATATTTCACAACTGGCTCGGCCTTCAGGTTTAAACCTCCATCTGCAGATTTAGGTCACATTTAGGTTTTCAAGTCAAAACTAGCAAGTCTGGGAGCAAAACAAATCTTTCCTGAACAAAAACAAATATTTACCTTTTTTCGATCCTATGCAATGCCATTATTTTCCATGGTTGCTGTCCCTGTTTCTGTCCCAGAATTATGAATCAAGGATCAAATCAGCCCCACAATTCAAAATTATGATCTACCACAATTATTAGTGATCTGATGTCACCGTTCACCACACCATGTAGCCAATCAGATTTTGCTATGTGATGATGGCCACTGAAGGCAAGTGAGGGAAATTGGGTAAGTGGGCAAGTGAGGGCCACGTGAATATGAACTGTTTTTGCAAGATATGTTAATTATTGGGGGGGATAAGAGAGGCTTTTCAATGCTGCTGAAAATGATCCTCAAAAAAACATGAGCTTTTGATTGAAAGGGAGTGTTGCCAGTTTCCAGCCCATCATCCTTTGTGGCTTAATTACGTTATATACAGTTCCGTTTGACAACAAAATTCCTTCCAATTTGATAATTTGCACGAGATGAAATCTTCCAGCTGTGTACAAACCACGCAAATTAACATATCACTGCCTCAATTTAAAAACCAACGAGGGTTTTGGATAGAAGCCAGAAGTGCTCATTTTGGGGTTGATTTCTGCACGTAAACGATAGAAGATGCTAACGGGAGGAAGAGTTAACGCTCGGGCTCAGAGAATGACTTGGGGGGGCGGGGCTCAAGAAATGTTCTAACCCACCACTCTCCTCTCCTCCGCACTTCCTCTTTCACTCCATTCCCCTGTTCCTTTTTGAAACTGTGTGAGGAGGAGGAGGAGTGAAGGAAGGTGCCCCTTAGCAATCTGCCACCTTAGGCGACCACCTCAGTTGGCCCTGGATAGACCATACATGCAGCATTTGTCATCCACCCAGTTTCCACAGTATGGGATTCATTGGTCACTTTGCAGTGGAGAAAAATTTTGTTATCCTCCTGCCAGATTGGCTGAGGTGGGGGGGGGATTTTTTCCACCTCCTTTATACCGCAGAATCGATGGGTTTTGCTGCAGTTCTAATGCTGATACAGTCGTGACCCACATCAACCCAGTTTGGGTCCTAGAATTGTTGTATTGCAACCCTGACGAAAACTCCACCTGCGTGAACGTCAGAAGGGGAACAAGGTAGTTACAAGCAGTTCCCGAGCTTTTGCAAAAAGCTACGTTTCGACCAAAGGAAAGCTCACCTTTCTATTCCCATAGACTGCATGAATAATATTAGAATTCCATCAGGCCCCGGTAACATCATAGACGTGGAGAGTCATTTCTTATTATGACTGCAAAGTTTCTCTAATATAATCCGCTCGAATCGCAATAACTTTCCGGAAAGTTCTACAGTTACATCCGAGGCCACTTGCTGCCATTTCTGTGGGGACAGAAGCCTGCACGTACGAAAAAGAAAATTTCCAAAGTGCTCTCATTTTTATGCCCCCCAAGGCCTCTTATCAAATCTGCATTTGTTTCTGATGGGAGAAGTGGGATTCAGGGCAGATATAAAACAAACAGGCTTGGAAAATTAATCAATAAAATGTCAGAGCCCCTCCAGAGGTTTTGCATGAAGAAACAAAGAGATGAGCAATTAGCACAGAGGGAAATACAGTAATAATATGGATCGGAGGGGAGACTTGAGGATATCAGCCAATGAGGCTGAGGTTCTCTGAAAGCCCCCCACCCTGTGCTCCCACCACCACATATCTTGCTGATGCTGCGAATTGGGGTCAAGACAAACATTTGCAGATATTACAAGTCTTAATTTACTTTTATACCACTTGCATGGTTAAAATCTTGCAAAGCGGTTTATAAAAACAGAAACAGAAACCACACATGACAGCGTGAAAAGATGAAAGGAATAAAGCGAGCAGAAAATGAGCAGCAGGGTGAAACGATTCAAAACTGCACGCAGCCAGGAATTAAAACCAGCATGATCATCCCCCAAAAGATCGATCATCAGAAGCCAGGCAGAATGAAAAGTTGTTTTTGGAAAGCAGCCAGGATGATGCATGGTCCCAGAGAGTCATTCTCATAAATGTGATGCCACCACCGAAAGTGACCTGTTACTAGTGCCCACTCAGCGCAACTGTGTTAGGGGCAGGCCAGAAAGTAGGACTTATCTCAGAGTCTGGGTAGGTTTATACATGTGAAGCTGGTTCTTCCAACAACTTGGCACTAGACCCAGTAGTGAAACAAGGGTGGAGCGAAGGCAAGTAGTTCTGCAAGACTCAGTTACACTAGAGTCAGCGGCCCCTCCCCCTTGCTGTTGGAGCCATTCCAGCAGCAACAGGGGAGTGTCCTGCGTGTTGCCTTTGCTGCCAGAATGGCTCCAACAGCAAGGGGGAGGGGCCGCTGACTCCAGTGTAACGGAGTCTTGCAGAACTACTTGCCTTCGCTCCACCTTGTTACGCCTCTGACTAGACCCCAAAATGTTTAGAGATCACCAGCAGCTAGAATCGGGCCCAAAAGCAAACTGGAAAATTGGGTTTTATAAGTACAGATTGCTTTGTCCCCATTATCAATCTAAAAACATAAGAAAGAAGAGCCCTACTGGATTAGGCCAAAGGCCCATCTAGTCCAGCTTCCAGTATCTCACAGTGACCCACCAGATGCTTCAGGGAGCAGAGATGTAACCACGGTGGAGCGCGTGGTTCACTCGAACCAGGCACTCGGGCGGGCGGGCGGGCGGGCGGGGCAGTCACTGACGTAGTATCGGCCCTCCCTCCCTCCCTGGAGCCTGTTACGCTCCGAAATGAGCAGAAAACGGGCGGGGGCGCGTCAACGTCACGCGACGCAGGCCCCACCCCCACGCGCCAGGCGCCGGGAGGGCGCCCGACACTTCTGTCAGGGAGCACCCAAAACAACAAGATCCCTGACTCCCTTGCACCTGGCATTCAGAGATAGCCCAGTTATTGCACTGTAGGTTTGGCAAAAGGAGAGGGGAGGAAGCGCCTTCCACAGATGTAATTATCTGTGGAACTCCCTGCCAAAGGATGTGGTGATGGCACCTGGCCTAGATGCCTTTAAAAGGGGTTTGGATAGATTCATGGAGGAAAAGACCATCACAGGTTACAAGCCATAAGCAACCTCCTGGCTTTGGAAGTAGGTTTTCTCTGTGCCAGGTGCAGGGGAGTGACAGCAGGAAACAGACTATCTTGTTAGCTGTGTGCTCTCGGAGGCATCTGGTGGGGCCACTGTGAGATACAGGAAGCTGGACTAGATGGGCCTTTGGCCTGATCCAGCAAGGCTCTTCTTATGTTCTTATGTTCTCCTTTTGAGGCTTACTCTCATGAACATTTGTATAAGAATGCAGCTCTAATCAGTGCTATTTTAGCAAGCTTTGGGAGAAGGATAATGTAGAGAGCTGGTGTACCGGCTGAGAATCTGAGCTACAAATCAGGACTTCTCCAATTTGAATCTTGCCTTTGCCATAAACCCACTAAGTAGCCTTGGGCAAGCAGTAAGTCACTCCCTCCCAGCCTCAGTCTTCCCCAGCTGCAACACGGGGAACAATACTACCCATTTGTCTTACACAGGGTTGCTGTAAGAGTTATAATGAGACAAGATTCGCACACATGGAAAAACTACCGCAAAGCAGCATACTATAATTACTGCTCCACTGCTGTTTAAACTGCTCTATCTGGTATGTGTAGTCTTTGTTTTACCAGCTGGAGAAAGGTGAGACAGACATATTTGCAATCAATAAAATAAGCAGTCAGCTGTCACATTGCGGCAAAGACTAATTGCTGGTGCTTGTTATCTATCAAATGCCACAAAATCCATAATACCCTTACATGTTAACTATCAACGACTGTCAGGTATTAAATAATATTGCAAATCCAACAACCATATCGTCAAACATGCGATAACGGTGATTTTCAAACTGTATTTGAGAAGATTCTGGTTGCTTTCAAATCTCGTCAGAGATTCAGCCACAACCCAGGGTAAGGCAATATTCTGTTTGGGACCAACCAAAAACAGCAAGTTAAAAGTTTTGGGGTTTTTTTTAATGTGAGCTTTTGAGTTCCACAGAACTCTTCATCAGGCAGATGGTAAACAAACAGTCCAGTTCTAACCAAATTTCCAGCACCAATGCAGCTGTGCCAACGGGTCGCATACTACATTGTGCAATGGGGGGGGGCAGTCAGTGGCCTCCTCATGGTAAGGTGGAGGGACATTTGGATGAGCATGAGCTCTCACAGGACCCAAATTGGCTGACCCCTACACCATACCTGGTCACATATCCAGGCAATTGACCACCCAACGGCCAACGGTTGGGAGTCTGCAATGAGACAGAAGGGAATATGGACAGCCATAACTGACACGTGAAAATTGAGATCTGGAGGGGGAAGGATATGTTGCCACAAAGAAAATCTCTGTATCCAGTTTGGGGTACCACATTCTAGGGCAACAATGAGGGGGTCTGGAAACCAAGCCCTATGAGGAGCAGTTGAAAGAACTTGATACATTTTCCCTGGAGAAGAGGAGACTAAGGGGAGACATGATAGCCGGCTTAAAAGAAGAAGGGGAAGGATTGCTTTCTGTGGTTCCCGAGGGCAGGACTAGAAAGGAGAGTTATGCTAGACATGAGGAAGAATATCCTAATGGTAAGAGCTGTCTGGCACTGGAACAGACTGCCCTTGCAGTCATGGGTGCCTCCTCATTGGACTAGATGGGCTTTTGGCCTGATCCAGCAGGGCTCTTCTTATGTTCTTATGTTCTTATTGGTGGATTCCAAGCAGAGGCTGGATGGCCACCTGTCAGCGATGCTATAGCCGTTCTCTACACTGAGCAGGGGTGGGTCTAGATTACCTCCAAGTTACCATTCTACTCTAACATTCTATGGTTCCATGAAAGAGGCATAAGCACCCCTAATATGATATATGAGAGAAATTTACTAAAGAAGTAAATAAAATGCTATTGAAGTGTTTCTGAAATAATTAAGCACATTTGCCAGCACCTTTGAGGTGCTGAGTCCCTGAGGCCTGCCTTCTAATTGGGTGGCAAACTGCAACTTTCGTCATGGAACGCTTGGGACTTTTAAATGGACTTGCTGGGCTCCTCATTTGTGTGATGCTGTTCGAGGAGGACTAGGGCACAGGGAAGGGAGTTTGGTTCCCAGTTCAAAATCCAAGGCCTCCAGTTGCTCAGTAGACTTTCGCCACCTTCTTTACCCACTCAGGAGCAGGGGAATTAATTCCCTTTCCGTTCTGGGGCTTCCTGTTCTCGCTGCACCGCTGGCTACACCGATGACATAAATTGGATAGGATTGAGCAGAGCTCAGCTGGTGGCATAAGTTGGATAGGATTGCGCCCTTAGAGAGGTAATCCTCTGGCCTGGAGTTTTATATTCCCATGCCATGTCACCTAGCCACATAGTATATTCCCCAAATTAACTCCTGTGGAGACATTCCACCTTGATGTACCACCCTCATGACTCTTTCTGACCCATTTGATGTGGAATCTGCCCCACCCCAGAGAAAGGAGGAGGAAGATGCAAGCAACACTTGAGAACGTTCTGAGCCTTGGAATTTATTGATGGGTTGATTGGAATTGGGGAGATGGGCTAGATTTCCCTGGAAAGGAACTTTCAACGTTCATCATAATCAAAACCATCAAACCATAAAGCAATTAACAAAATATTAAAAGCAGCAGCTCAAACCATCAACAGACTGAGGTTGCTGAGAAACCATTTAAACTCCAGCAACAGAGTCTTCAGTAAGCAATTCTCAGAAGTGTGCAAGAAAAGCTCTAGGGCAGGGAACTCCATGAGATAAAGCTATTCTGTGCATCACTGCCAACCTTTTCCGGAATCCTATTTAGGTGGATTCTGACCACCCAGGTGCAAAAGTAGTGGAGCATTCACATTTTTAAAACTAGCACAAATTTTAAGACAAGGGAGCTCAACTCATAATGCAACTGACTATTGTGAGCCATTAAAAAAAATTATATTTCGAGTTCATTAGCTTCAAACTCTTAATGAGAAGATTGGGAATGGTGAAGAGACATCCCCCAAAGATCCACAGATCTTTTGTTCTGACATACACAGGCACAGATAATAATGTCATTAAGGTAAGTAAAGCACAATGCAGCTAGGAAGGTAGACCTCAGTAGTGGGGTGGAGTCTATCCTGTGTATTGCACAGAATGATATATGTATGACTGAATGCTTGATGGGCATAAGTTCTGGGTATGTGACTATTTATTGACCTGGGTTTCAATTAATCTGTGGAACTCCCTGCCACAGGGTGTGGTGATGGTACCTGACAGTCTAGATGCCTTGAAATGAGAATTGGACAGATGTATGAAAGAAAAATCCATCACAGGTTACAATTCAGAATGACTGTATGCAACACCTGGGTTTTAAGAACATAAGAAGAGCCCTGCTGGATCAGGCCAAAGGCCCATCTAGCCCAGCTTCCTGTATCCCACAGTGGTCCCACCAGATGCCTCCAAGAGCACAACTAACAAGATATCCTGTTGTCACTTCCTTGCACCTGGCACAAAGGTTTTAGAGGTAGCCTATCTCTGGATGCCAGGTGCAAGGGAGTGGCAACAGAATACAGGTAGCTTGTTGTCTTCGGTGCTCCCAGAGGCATCTGGTGGTCCACTGTGAGACACAGGAAGCTGGACTAGGTGGGCCTTTGGCCTGATCCAGCAGGGATCCTCTTATATTAAGAGGAAGAGCAGTAGTGGCATAAGTGGGCATACAGAGGTGGGTGCCCCCCACCAATCCACTGCCTTGGGCACCCAGTTCAGCCTCTTGGAGGGACTGGCCCTGGTTGGTAGACCAGCTGGCAAGAAAACTAATCCCTGAAGACAGAAAGTTTGTTTGTTTATTTATTGGCTCTCCAGTTATGTCCGACTTTTGGATAACTCCTTCCTGATAATCACTTTCGGTTTAAGAAGCCACTGCTTCACAGCAAGTGTTTAACACCTCAAAGCTCCACAATGTGCCAGAAAGCATTCAAGGAGAGCTGTCTTCTTTTCCTTCCTTGCCCTCCTCCAAAACAAGTAAACTTTATGAAATTGCAAACATTTTTAGTAGGGAAAATAGCCCAGAAGGCAGAAGAATCTCCATCTGTGCTTCTCAGAAGGACTGAGAAGAAGCACAGGACAAGGATGTCTTCTTTTGGAAAGGCCGGGCACCTTGGTCACTCTTTCCATTCCCCAGATTGCTAATTAAGAGTCCCAAAAGAGCCTATTTTTGCTTCCTGGGCTATTTGTGGTCCATAAGGTAGCTTAGGTGGGGAAAAAGTGACACCTGGGATTTCAAGCGAGGGCGAAGTCAGGTGTTGCATTCTTGGTGTAGAGAAGTGGCTGGAAAATGCTTTGAACTGCCTTGGAAACTAGGGATGAGTTTAGAAATTCTTCTCATCCAATTCTTCTCATCAGCCACCTGATGTCCCCTTATCCACCTGAAGGGGGCTTTGAGACCTGAGCAAACAGACCCAAACAGTGCACTAGGCTCTGTAGAAGGAAAAAGACACCACTCTTGTTTAGCAACACACTCCAGGAGAAACTTTATTTTTCCAAGTACTGTAACGGTTACAAAAGGAGAGCTCCGGCACTGGGCACAAAGCAGTTGGGTGGGATCTCTCCGAAAATACTGGAACACAGGTTTTTAGAGTAGCATGTAGGTGCTCCATATGTATTTGGTCATAAAATGCATTCAAGCCACTCATTGGTCAGAAAGGGCCGGACAGGTGCGTTGGAGGGGAAGGGTAATCTCACAGGAAAACATGTTTACCAGTCACAAGGGGGCACCTTCTCTGTTCTTGTCATTCAGCCTTTTTCCCGTTGTTGAGGTTTTCTTGTTTCTCTGTAAGCAGTTTTCCAGTTGCTCAGAAAAAGTACTCAATATTTTAGCAGGGGGTGGAGGGTCGAATATTAGGAAAGCGAGATGGGGGGGGTTGGACAGCATTTCGGTTCAGCATAGGCGTGGGTTATTTATTGATAGATTACTATTGAGCTAGTTACTTATTTAGTTTAGGTATCTATTTAATTCTTCTTGGTCATTTCTAGAGATGGGTGGGGAGGACGTGCAGTGCTCCAGCTCCCCCCCCAGCTTCCCCCCCCCAGCCTTGCAGGTCTGGGGGAGGCACAAGACCTCTCTTGCAGTGCCAGAACCCCCCCCCCTTGCCCCCAACAGCTCCACCATTGTTTCCTGGTTCTGCTGTTGAATCTCAAGTATCTTTAGGTGCCGGGGTGCACAGGTGTCTACTGTTCCACTATCTATTGAGTATTGTTGCCTTTGTATTGCTATTTGTCACAGGCTTTCGTTGCATCTGATGATATTCTTAGCTTATGAATGAAACGTCATGCTGCGCGTTTCAAAATTGTTTTTATTGCATTTTGAAAGAGACTTTTAAAGTCATTTTTAAAGTTTTAATTACATTTTAAATTTCACTTTTTTATGACCTTAATCCCGGGGAAGATGATTCATTCTTGGTATATTATTGCCGGTCATAAGAGTTTCCGCTCTATTTGCTATTTGTTTGTTGCTATTTATTGTTTTTGCTTGTTTCTTGCTATTGATCACCATTTCTTCCTTCTTCCTTCATGCTGTTTGTTGTTAACGGGGAGAGAGGAAGAACTCTGTGTTCACTCTGCCAGACGTAGGAAACAGAGGTTCCCCCATCAGAGTCCGAGTTGCTATTCACCATCTGTGACTCTTGGGAGTCCAGAGATAGAGGTCCCAGCCTCCGGGGCTGGAAGGGAAGCTGGTCCAACTGTAAGAAGAGGCAACACAGCTGTGTATGGCAACACTTAGGCTCCCTCATCACTAGAGGCCCAAAGGGGGTCTTTCCTCTCACTTCCTTCTTTCATCTTTTCCATTTCTCTTAGGAACTAAGTTCCAGCATGGAGGACCTGTGGTGCGGGCGTCTGAATGAAGTGTCTGCATCATGGAAGCGAGTGTCTTGTGGATATGATGGCCCGTGTAAAGCGAAGCTGGTGGGAGAGATGCCCACCTGCTGCTGCCTGTTTAGGAGCACCTCTGTGGCACCAAGCACCTCTCGAGTCACCCTGAAGGGATTCGGCAGGATACAGAGGTGGTTTCAACGAGTTATTCGCAGGAACAGTGTCGGCTGTGTGATGCCTAAGGCTCCACTCTCCAGCCTTTTGGGTATGGGGGAGCCAGTGAAGGTGAACTTCAGAACCTTCAGGGACTTCAGAGGTCAAAAATGGTAGCCTTAGCTGCTGTCCGAGGAGCCTTAGCTGCTGTCCTGTTGCACAGCAGAGAGAACTCATCGGTTGAATGTGAGAGTGAAAGGAAGAGTGATTGTGTGAGAGAGAGTGAGGAGTAGGTTTGCCCAGGAGATCACGAGTGGCAACTTGCAAATGGTGGCAATATAATTCTGAACTCCCTGAAGTTCCATTTTTGGGGTTTATCCCTGAACCTGCTCAGGAGGGTCCTGGGAAGCTCCCCACCCCAGCAAGCATGGGTATGAGGATCGGGGAGACAGACGGGGGAATCTCTCTCTCCGTTCCCAAACCGAGCATCCTAATGTGCCTGTGCCAAACCATGCAGGCAATTGTCTGCCCAGTTCTCTCCAAGACGTCCTGCGAGTCAAGGAGGCTCCCCGTCTTCCCCTTCTGGCTCTTCCCCTTCGTCTCCCTTTCCCCCAAGGTCAGCCGAGGAGCCTGTTTCTCACTTTCTCCCCCCTCTCGTTCAGTGTTCGCAGCTGCTGCAACTGCTGCCCTGTGATGCCAAGCAACTCTGTGGCACCAACTAGCACCTCGAGAGGCACACTGAAGGGGTTCAGCAGGATACAGAGGTGGTTTCAATGAGTTATTCGCAGGAACAGTGTCGGCTGTGTGATGCCTAAGGCTCCACCCTCCAGCCTTTTGGGTATGGGGGAGCCAGTGAAGGTGAACTTCGGACCCTTCAGTGACTTCAGAGGCCAAAAATGGTAGCCTTAGCTGCTGTCCGAGGAGCCTTAGCTGCTGTCCTGTTGCACAGCAGAGAGAACTCATCGGTTGAATGTGAGAGTGAGAGGAAGAGTGATTGTGTGAGCGAGAGTGAGGAGTAGGTTTGCCCAGGAGATCATGAGTGGCAACTTGCAAATGGTGGCAATATAATTCTGAGCTCCCTGAAGTTCCTTTTTTGGGGGTTTATCCCTGATCCTGCTCAGGAGGGTTTTGGGAAGCTCTCCACCCCAGCAAGCATGGGTATGAGGATTGGGGACGGACGGAAGGGGGAATCTCTCTCTCCGTTCCCAAACCGAGCATCCCAATGTGCCTGTGCCAAACCATGCAGGCAATTGTCTGCCCAGTTCTCTCCAAGACGTCCTGCGAGTTAAGGAGGCTCCCCGTCTTCCCCTTCTGGCTCTTCCCCTTTGTCTCCCTTTCCCCCAAGGTCAGCCGAGGAGCCTGTTTCTCACTTTCTCCCCCCTCTCTTTAAGTTGTTCGCTGCTGCTGCTGCTGCTGTAAATTCAAACGCAGATGTGTGCCGCCTTCTGTGGCACCAACTTCAGTTTCATTGGTGAAGGGATTGAGTCGGGGATTGACCTTGTTCAGACGGTTTCAGAACAGGAATCGTGTCGGTTGCGCTCCGCCAACGACTCCACCACCTAACCTTCCTGTTATGGGGGAGCCACTGAAGGTGAACTTTGATTGTCTGGATTATCTTCAATAAAGTGGCAGCTGCTGGGCGTGGGGGGGGGGGGGGCTTAAGCGATTCAGTGGACATTCCAGAAGCCATCATCCATAGCTTTCTCCATGGTCCACCTTGAACATCATGTCACAGAGACACGGGATGAAGATTGGGAACAATGACATGTGATGTTACCTCTACAGCTGAAAGCAGTCGAAGATTTGGTGCCACCAGAAATCAAAGTAATCTGGATCAGGAAGGAAGACAGCCCCTCCTCTTCTGCTGAAGGTAAGGTCCCTTTTTCCAAGGAAATGGGGAGGGCAGGGCCACATCCTGGAATAGGCTTAAGCGATTCAGCGGACATTCCAGAAGCCATCGTCCATAGCCTTCTCCATGGTCCACCTTGAACATCATGTCACAGAGACACGGGATGGAGACTCTACTAGGTGGGTTTCGTCTTTGGGAATCCCTTGCTTGGCCTTCGGTTCTATCCACTGGTCCTGTTCGGTGCCTTGAAAACCATCTCTAAGAGAAGAGGAAGGAAGACAGTTTCAGTCATGATTCCCCCAGAAGTAAGAGTCATTTGGCTCTGGAAGGAAGCCCCCCCTCCTCTGCTGAAGGTCACATCCCTTTCAGAGGGCAGGGCCACATCCCAGGAGAGGCTGTAGTGACTTCAGAGGCCATCATGGGTAGCCTTAGCTGCTGTCCGAGGAGCCTGCAACTACCAGCCAGCGAGGCCTTCTCCCTAGTTCCAATATGGGCAATGCTCCCCCACCTTCCTGCCGCTTTCCTCTCTCTCTTCTCCTCCTCCATCCAGATCAACTTCTCTGTGAAGATGCTGAGGAGGAGGAGGAGGAGGAGGAGGAGGACCAATGGGAAACGCTGTCCTGGGAAGCCGTCCCAACCGCCACCCGGGTGGGGCCGTGACGAGTGCTGAATTTGCCAAGGAGCAAGTGACGCAGGCCATGGGGGTCTCCTTTGAGTTGGGAGGGATTGGGAGGGTCACCAGGACTGGTTGAGGCAGGATCGGGCCCTGCCCTCCTCCTGTGCAAGGAAACGTGCAAGCCCTCTGCAAGACCAGATCCGGGCAGCAGGGGGATGAAGAGGAGGAGGAAGAAAGAGAAGGCGGGAAACTTGCAGGCAGGTGACAGGGAAGCCCTTGGAAGTGGAAGGGAAACAGACAAGAGAGGAGGAGACGCAGAGTTTGGACCCAAAGGAAGACAGAGGAATGACAGGCCCAGATGGAAACGGAAGGATAAGAAGGAGGAGAAAAGTAAATCAAGAAAGAGGAGAGAGAGAGAGACAAACACACTTGTTGGAAGGAACGAAAGTAAAGAGAGTGGCAGGGAACAGAGGCAGAGATTTTAGGGAGAAAGAAATCAGGGAGGGATTTTGGCACCGAAAGCCGGGTGTGAAATGTGGACCCCTTGCCTCCCACCCCCTTACCTGGTGGCAGGGCAGCAAGTCCTGACCGGCCCCCGCCCCACAACTAGGGCTTCTGAGGGTCCTCCTGCTTGTTCCCTGATAGGTCACACATCCCCCTTGCTTGTGGCAAGGGCCAGGGGGCCACCTCTGCTCCAGCTGGCCGGGGGGGGGGGAGTCTCAAGGATGGCAAGGGCCCCGGCTCCTGACTCCAGGCTTGACTCCTCCATCCTCACTCCGGACGTCTTTCCCGCTTCCAGGCTCACTTACCCTCCTTCTGACTGCTTCGGCTGGTGGCTTCCACCCTGACGCCTGGCTCCGCTCCCGGTCCTGACTCCTGGCTTCTTGCTGACTCCTGGCTCGACTCCTGGTCGTGGCTCGACTCCTCGGCTTCGGATTTCGTTCCTGCTTCCTGTCTGGTGTCCCAGTCCTGGCTTGACTCCTGCTGCTCTGGCTTCGTTCCTGGCTCTCCCACACGGGCTGCCCCCAGTCGCGTCCTGGTGTTGCAACAACTCCTAGGCCTCAGCGGTACGTTTGCCACCGTGGAGGAGGAGGGAGAGATGCATGTGGAGCTGATGGAACGAGACTGTCTCAATCGACAATAGCTAAGTCGGATAAAAAGGGTTCAAGGTGATCAGGCTGAGGAGGTAAGGAAATATAAAGACAACCTATTAGCACCCCCCCTTTTCTTGATAATCCCCCTCCTAGCGTTCCCTTGGGCTTGAATGTTAGCAGCAACAGCAGCTCGAAGTCACAGATGTAGCCTTTTAGATGTATCTCTTTCCCCTCAGATACTGCTGCTTATATTCTACCCTTCAGAGGCTTCTAGAAGCCTTTCCATACATGGTAAGGACTCTGCTGCCTGGTAAGTTCTCTCTTGGGTCCACCCAACGGCTTTTCCCGCTCTTTTGCCTGAGGCAGGCTGCTCTGGCCTTCCTTGAGGGAAACGATGGCCGTGGGTGACGGTGCCTTTTGGCCTATCTTTCCTAAGGGGAACGATATACAGAAATGGAGTCAAACTTTTCTCACATAGCAGTGGGATCGTACGCATGCGTGGCTAAGACATGCCACGCTTGGGGGCCCCTCACTGGGACCCTCTGTGTGTGTTAGAGGAGCTGAAATCACTGTAATGGGTTTTTACCTCTACTGCAGCCCCTTCCCCCTATAAGTAGGCTTACCATATCCAAAGGGGGACAGGGTGCCTACACCTTTAACCATTGTAACAAGAGGGAATTTGGGCAGGTGCAGCTCATAATGGAAGGGTGCAACCAGCTGCACCTGCCAAAATTCCCTCTTTTTACAATGGTTAAAGGTGTAGGCACCCTGTCCCCCTTTGGATATGGTAAGCCTACCTATAAACCTGCTCATGTTTGGGTATGATGAGTGGGGGGGGGGAATGTCCCTCTCTCCTCCCCCAAACCGAGCATCCCAATGTGCCTGGGCCAAACCATGGAGGCAGTTCTCTGCCCAGTTCTTCCCCAAGACGTCCTGCGGGTCAAGGAGGCTCTGCGCCTTCACCTTCTGGCTCTTCTGCAGTGACTCCCTGCCCCCTTCGTCCCCCTTCCCCCCCACGTCAGCCGAGGAGCCTGTTTCTCACCTTCTCCCCCTTCTCTTTCAGTGTTCGCTGCAGCTGCTGCCCTGTGGCCCAAAGCAACTCTGTGGCACCAAGTAGCACCTCGAAAGTCACCCTGAAGGGGTTCAGCAGGATACGGAGGTGGTTTCGATGAGTTGTGTCGGCTGTGTGATGCCCAAGGGTCCACCACCCAACGCTTGTGGCATGAGGAAGCCAGTGAAGGTGAACTTTGATTCTCTTCAGTATGGTGGCAAGTGGTGGGGGTGGGGAGCCATCCGGGGCTGGCAGGGCTGCTGGTCCAGCTTGAAGATCATAGCCTGGTCTGGGAGCAAGTCGGCTCCCTCATGACTCAAAGGGGTTCCTCCTCTCACTCTCCTCTTATCTCTTCTCCATGCCAGGAGTCAGTCAGCTTGGATTCAGCGAGCAGTTGTGGGGACAAATTTTGGAAACAGCTGGCGGAGGTCCCCACAACGATGCAACTGGTTCAACTTTTGAACGTGAGTGTCTCTTAGGCACGGAGGTCTATGGAAACAGAAGCTGGTGGGAGAGGGGCCCACCTGCTCTTGGGGACTCTTCCAAGGGTCCTGGACTTCTTCTGGCTACCTGTGCCCCAGATGGGGGCCGGGGTCTGAGGTCCAGTGCAGTGACGCAGAGGTGTTGTTGTGTCCCACAGGATCTGTCAGGGAGCCTCAACTCCACCGACTCTGAGGAGAGAGCCAGGGCCCATAGGTCCATGTCCAGCCTGTGCCAGCAGGCCTCCACCCTGCCCCATGTCAATGTAAGTATCCCTTCTGCGGCAGAGGTTTGGATCTTGTCCCCATCGTAGGGTTCCTGGGCTGACGAAGAGCTTGGAGGACTGTCAGTCAGTCACTGGCTCCAGCTGGGGCTGCCTAGCAGCACAGTTCTGGGAGACATTTCCAGCTGGGCTCACTGGAGTCCTTTAAGGAGGGTGGAAGTGGCAGGATCCCCAGAGAGTGGGGGGAGGCTGGTGCATCCGTGTCCCCCCAGCTTCTCAACGAAGCGGGTTCCCTTTTCTGGGATCCTGAACCCAGTTTGGATCTCTGGAATTCTTTTCTGGGATCCTGAACTGTGTTTGAATCTCATCTGAAAGGGGAGCGGGATGAAGAAGGTTGAAATCACTAAAATGCATTTTTACCTCTACAGCTGGCAGCGGTGAAAGACATTCTCCCCCCAGACATCTGGACGGTCTGGGCGCGGGACAGCCCCTCGTGGTCCTCCAATGAAGGTTTGCTTTGGGTCCTGGCATTCTGCTGGCGGTGGGGGGGGGATATCTGTGCCCCAGTTGGGGCCCGGGTTCTGAGATTGCTCAGTTCCGTGCAGAAATGCAGAGGTGCTTTTTGTGTCCCACAGGAACTGAGTGGATCAATAAGCTCCACCGAGGGAGAGGAGAGAGCCAGTGCCTGGGAGGCTGCTAACTCCATCTGTGAGTTGGCAAGCAGCTTCCCCCATGTAAACGTAAGTATCCCTTCTGCGGCAGAGGTTTGGATCTTGTCCCTGTCGTAGGGCTCCTGGGCTGAGGAGGAGCTTGGAGGACTGTCAGTCAGTCACTGGCTCCAGCTGGGGCTGCCTAGCAGCACAGTTCTGGGAGACATTTCCAGCTGGGCTCACTGGAGTCCTTTAAGGAGGGTGGAAGCGGCAGGATCCCCAGAGAGTGGGGGGAGGCTGGTGCATCTCGTGTCCCCCCAGCTTCTGTGGGGGGACGACGACACACGTGTTTGGCACTTTGAATCTCACCTGAAAATGGCGCAGGATGAATGAAGGCAGTTGAAATAACTGAAATGTGGTTTTTTTTTCTCTACAGATGCATGCAGTGAAAGACCTTGTCCCGCCCGAAATTTGGACGATCTCGGCGCAGCGGGACAGACCCTCCTCCTCCTCCACTGAAGGTAAGATCCTTTTCCAAAGAAAAGGGGCCAGCTTAGGCAAACCGAGCATCCCTTCTGGCTCTTCCCCTTCGTCTCCCTTTCCCCCCAAGGTCAGCCGAGGAGCCTGTTTCTCACCTTCTCCCCCCTCTCTTTCAGTGTTCGCAGCTGCTGCGGCTGCTGCCCTGTGGCACCACCAAGCAACTCTGTGGCACCAAGCACCTCGACAGTCACCCTGAAGGGATTCAACGTGGTTTGAATGCATTGTCCGCAGGAACAGTGTCGGTTGTGTGATGCCTAAGGCTCCACCACTCAACGCTTGTGGCATGAGGAAGCCAGTGAAGGTGAACTTTGATTATCTTCAATATGGTGGCAAGTGGTGGGGGTGGGGAGCCGTCCGGGGCTGGCAGGGCTGCTGTTCCGGCTTGAAGAACATAGCCTGGTCTCCTCATCATCAGAGCCTCAAAGGGGTCCCTCCTCTCACTCTTCTCTCTTCTCCATATCTGGAGTCAGCCAGTTTGGAGTCAGCGAGCAGTTGTGGGGACGAGTTTTGGAAACAGCTGGCGAAGCTCCCCACAACGATGCAGCTGGTTCAACTTTTGAACGTGAGTCTCTCTTAGATGTGGAGGTCTGTGGAAACAGAAGCTGGTGGGAGAGGGGCCCACCTGCCCCACCTGGGGTCAACTCTTAATTTGGGGACTTTTCCAAGGGTCCTGGCATTCTGGCTGGGGGAGCATTTGTGCCCCAGCTGGCTGCAGGTGTTATGAGATTAGTTCAGGACCGAAGGGGGTGTCTCAACTCTGACGACAGCGAGGAGCGAGCCAGGGCCATCGGAAGCTGCACTAGCCTATGTGAACTGGCCACAAGCTTCCTTCTTGTCCATGTAAGTATCCTGCCTTCTACAGTGGATTGGATCTGCCCCATCGTGAAGTCTCTGGGGTGAAGAAGAGTTTGGAATAGCAGTTGGTCACTGGTCACAGCTGCGGTTGTCCGGGCTGAGGAGGGTGGGTTTAGAGAGAGGTGGGTGGAGTTAGGAAGACGGCAATGAGGTTGAAGATATAACTAGGTATTTTGATTTGAGATTTTCATTTGGAAGCATGGAGTGAAAGATGGAAATGTTTTGTCTTTCTATTTTGCTAATTTAAAAAAATGGAGACGGTTTGTCCCATCCCAGGGAAAACCCAAGGCAAAAGGGGTCCATGAATGACAGTTTTCTGTGCCAGTTCTTGTTTTCTGCATTAAGAGCTTCCTTTTTGTGTTTTGGCAGAATTTGGTTGTGTTTGGAGCTCAAACACAGGCTGGATCTGGATGGATCCATGGTTAAGATTGTGGAGAAGGGGCTCCCCATATATGCTCAGAGCAGGAGGCCTCTTCTCAGGGGAGGCCTCTGGGGCCAGTCCACACCAGTGGGCTCAGCTGTGAGCCGTAGCCCCAGGTGGTGGCATGAAGGCCTCAGGCTGCTGGTGGCTTGAGCATTTGATCCTCCCCAAAGTTCTCCCTGCCAGCCAGGCTGAGAGTGAGTGGGCTGCCTAATGGTTGCCATGCCTCATCTCTGCCAATCGCTAACCAAGCAAGGTGTGGCCGTCTTGAGGTCCAACCAATGGTGTGCATCTCTTCCTTCTCCTCTCCCAGATGAGCCTGAATCCACTTCATCGAGCCAGCTGGAGAGCCAGGTGACTTCTGAACATCTCCCTCCGGTGGCAATGAGACCTCCTGGAGCTGTGCTCCAGTCCCTCCTTCCTGCTGCACTAGGGACCAAGCGGCTTGACTTCCTCAGTGAGACTGGAGCCAGTCTGGGCAGGGGGTGATCTGGGCTGGCAGGGAGCGCTGGTCCTGCTGGCAGGAGAGTTGACCTCCTGTGCTTTTTCTTCTCCAAGGGGTGGGGGGGGGGGGTTTCCCTCCTTTCCTTCTCATCTGTTTCCTTCTCTCTTCCTCCTAGGAATCGACCCTGGATCAGCTGCTTTGCAGGCGTCTGGCCGAGATGCCTACAACCGCCCGGCTAATGTAGCTGTTGGAAGGGAGAGTCTTGTAGAGATGCTGGTTTGCTGAGTCTCTTCTCTGCCTACCACTAACCAAGCATGGTGTCTGAACTCCTTGAGGTCCAACCGACGGTGTGCATCTCTTCCTTCTCCCCTCCCAGATGAGCCGGAACCAACAGCCAGCAGCCAGCTAGAGAGCCAGGTAAATTCTGAACTTCTCCCTCCAGTGATGAGGCCTTCTTGGGGCTGTGCTCCCTCCTTCCTTCTGCACTGGGGACCCCGTGGCTTGTCGTCTTCACTGAGACTGGAGCCAGTCTGGGCAGGGAGCGCTGGTCCTGCTGGCAGAGAGCTGATCTCGCTGTGCCCACGAGCATTCAGGCCTTCTCCCCACCCTTCCCTTCTCCAAAGGGGTCCTTCCTTTCCTTCTCATCTCTTGCCTTCTCCCTCCTAGGAATCAAGCCTCTGCCAGAAGCTGGCCGAAATGCCGACTACCGGCCGGCTCATTGAACTAGCCAAAGTGAGTATCTTGTAGAGATGCTGGTTTGCGGAAAGAGAGGCTAGCAGGAGAGATGCCTGCCTGGCCCACCTGGGGGCAAGCCTGGACTTGCTGACCGTTTCAGGGGGGGCACGTATTCTTCTGGCTGGTCCCGCTTCCTGCAGCACGACTAGGGGGCAGGAATTAAGAGATGGTGCAGTCCAGGGCAATCGTGCTGAGGTGCTGTTTTGTCCCATAGGGACTCGGGGAGCATTGGAGCAGTGACAGCTGGGAGCAGGCCATGGCCATCTGCTCAGAAATGCTTGAACTGGCCACCAGCCTCCCACATGTCAATGTAAGTATCCCACCTGTTGCCACGGCTGCTTCTGTCCCCATCGTGAGATTTCTGGGGTGAAATGAAGAAGAGCTCGGAATGGCAGTTGGTCTCCAGTTCCAGCTGGGTCTGCCTGGCAGCACACTTTCGAGGGGGGGGGCACACTTTCCAGATGGATTCATTGGAGATCCTGAAGGATGGCCACAGCAACAGGATCCCTAGAGAGGCTGTCACAATTCTCCCCCCCCCCCCCCGCGTCTCTACCAGCCAGGTTTCATTTTTTGGAGCCCCTCACTTGGCTTTCGGTTGGGTGGTCCTCTGGTCCCGTTCATTGCTTTGAATATAATCTCCAACAGGAGTGGGATGAAGACAGTTGAAAGAACTGGCCTGTACCAACTTCTACAGCAGCAATGAGTGAAACACATTATTCTCCCTGTCATTTGGACCATATGGGTCAGGAAGGAAGGCAGCCCCTCCTCCTCCACTGAAGGTCTCATCCCTTTCTAAGGAGAGGGGGAGGGCAGGGCCGCATCCCAGGAGAGGCTTCAGTGACCATGAGTGGTAGCCTTAGCTGCTGTCCGAGGAGCCTGCAACTACCAGCCCATCAAGACCTTCTCTGTTGTTTCAGTATGGGCCATGCTCCCCCACCTTCCTGCCCCCTTTCCTCTCTCTCTTCTCCTCCTCCATCCAGGTCAGTCTCTGTGAAGATGCTGAGGAGGAGGAGGAGTATCAACGGAAACAAAATGGAATGATGACCTGGGGAGCCAACTGCCCAACTGCCGCCCAGTTGCAACCATGACGACAGCGGAACCTGCCAAGGAGCAAGTGATACAGGCCATGGGGTGAGCTGGGAAAGCTCCGACAGTCTCTAAAATCTACAGATGAAGTTTAGGGAGTTTCTTGCAAACTTGGCTCAGCCTCTGAGAGATGAGACGGCGTCAATACACACATAGGACTAAGTGACAAAAGCAAAAAAAAAAAAAAACACCAACCAGATGTTCCCCCCCCTCCAATACTTTGAAAATATGAAACCTTAAAATTAAGTCTCTAGTGTTTCCTTTAAAGTAGAGATTAGGACAAAAAACAAGAGGGTTTCCTTTACTTACAACGTGCAAGCCATGCTGCCTCTCCTTGCTCAACACTTCTGTTTGAAATGGACAGGCTCAGGGGTTGCTGGGAACCCTGGCTCATGCACTTTGCAAACAGAAGAGGGACAGAGCTGGAAGGCTGCATGGAGCAATCTTTGTAAATGCAGGGAGCAGGCAGGTAGGCAGGCTCCAACTCGCCTTTCCCTGCCTACTTGGTGGTGCTTCCTAAGCTCCGAGAAGGTGGGGAGACGTGATCTGAAGCTATGGCAGCTTTTTTTTCCCCCTGCTTCTTCCTCCAGCAGCCGCCTCTACAACCTAAGAACATCAGAAGAGCCCTGCTGGATCAGGCCAAAGGCCCATCTAGTCCAGCTTCCTGTATCACACAGTGGCCCCACCAGATGCCTCAGGGAGCACAAGACAACAAGATAAACTGTTTCCCGTTGATACTCCCTTGCACCTGGCACAGAGAAAACCCACTTCTAAAACCAGGAGGTTGCTTATGGCTTGTAACCTGTGATGTTCTTTTCCTCCATGAATCTATCCAAACCCCTTTTAAAGGCATCTAGGCCAGGTGCCATCACCACCTCCTGTGGCAAGGAGTTCCACAAACCAATTACACGCTGGGTAAAGAAATATTTTCTTTTGTCTGTTTTAATACTAACCTGCTCCAAGCAAGTCAGAAGACGATTGGTGCTCCCAGTGGAGCGGTGCGCAGGACAGGGCTGCAGCCAGATGGGCCAGGGTGCATCAGGCCACCCCTCCAAGGGTGCAGCTCACAAACTCCTCAGGGGGCCTAATGATTGGGCCTCCCCTGCCAGTGAGACACAAAGAACCACACGTTTCTGAGGCAGCCTCCCATTGACAAAAGCCTTGTGAGTACAGAAGGGGAACAAAAAAGCTGAGTCAAGAACAAACTCATAAGCATACAGCAAAATTGATATTTCCCTTTCTAATGAAATCATGGTTTATGCACTACCAATTACACAAATAAATGTCCGCCGGGAAAAGCAAATCAAGTAATCACAATTTAATAGAATTTAAAAGAGTTTATATTCAAGCCATTAACTTAACACACAGTAAAACACAATCTACCTCTGGCATCCATCCAGCTCTGTATATATATTTAAATGGGATTTATATTTTATCAGCATACTTTTTTAAAAATAAATACAGGGAAGATCAAAGGGAAACGAACATGCTCGCAGCGGTAGAGAGGACATCACATGGGCAACTCTAGGGTAGAGTTGCTCAATGTGTGGGGGCAGGTGAGCCGAACGCAGCCTGGAATAGCACGATTGAAGTACCACAGATTGGAAAGAGGATCAACAGAGCTCAAGGACAGAAGAAAATGTGCTCCAGCAAGGTTTAGTACTGAAAATTGACTCATTGCAATTTCTCCCTCGATTTGGAGAGCTCTAAATTACCCCTGTTGGAGCTCTAAATTACCCCTGTTAACCCATGATGGACTTTTCCTCCACAAATCTATCCAATCCCCCTTTAAAGACATCAAGACCAGGTGCCATCACCACATCCTGTGGCAAGGAGTTCCACAGATTATGTACTAGGTGAAGAAATATTTCCTTTTATTGCATTGCTAATGATATATAAACTGCCTTTGAACTACTTTTTGTTGAAAAGCAATATAATGATGATGATGATGATGATGATGCAGAAAGGAAAAGGGATACAAAGGAGCTGAAGGGACTGGAAGTTGGGGCTAATCACACATGCACCCATCTAGTAATTCACTTTGTAGACAAAGCAGAGTCCAAGATGCAGGGGCAGAGCAAAGAAGAGAAGCAATAAGAAACGGGGAAATCCTCTAAATCTACACATAGTGGTACATTCTCCTTAATATCAGAATGGAGAATACTCTCTCTCTCTCTCTCTCTCTCTCTCTCTCTCTCTCTCTCTCTCTCTCTCTCTCTCTCTCTCTCTGTGTGTGTGTGTGTGTGTGTGTGTGTGTGTGTATTTGTGTGTGTGCACACATGAGTGTGCATATATATGTGTGTGCATATGCTACTGCCTGTCCAGCTTTATCAATCCGAAACAGGGAAGAAGACTCCTAATCTTCTATGTGCGGGCTCTCAATTGTCTCTCTGTCTGAGTTAAAAATAAGCATCATCTATCATCCATTTTCCTTGCATTTCATAAATCACCTCTCCCTTTCTCAGTGCCTTCAGGTTGCTTCACCTCGGAGGCATCAGGTGTGGAATGTTCCTTTTTGGATTTGCCTATAATCTATTTGTCTTGCTTGCCTTCTCCTGGGCTATGAGGCACTAACCTGTTTAATGCTGTTTTGTTTTGCTTTGTTCTCCTCCCCAGAAGGGGCTGATACGGGTTGTGGCATATATCACTTAGGAGTCTCCACAGTCACAGTCTCCCTCATCTCCCAGAACCATCCTTACAGTGGGATAAATGATCTGTTGCATAAAACACAGGCTTCTTTTTTAAAAACCCTAAGTAGCAGCCCAATTCTAACTTTGCTCCTTCAGGCTTCTGGCCCCCAGGTCCCTTCTCACCTGGGCCAGTCCTCCCTGATGGGTGCTGGGTTCATGCCACTCCTTCCACTGAGAAGTTGCAGGGCCTAACTCTGTTCCTGGTCAAGACCTGGCACCTGGTCTTGATTCGCAGGCCAAACAATATGTCATGGAGATCAAAACACTTCCTGGAAAACATTTCATGGTGAGGTTCTTTTCCTTCTTTGAGGTCTGTTCCCTACCCTTGTTTCCCCCAAATATTTTGCTGAATATACTTTTGAAGTTATTGGTTCATTTTCCTGGATGAGACATATATATATATGGACAATCCCAACCAATCAGGAATCACGTAGTGAGTGAGATGACATCAAAGCATTGCCTGGCCAGTGAGACTTGGCTCCTGAAAAGCACATGGAAAACAAAGAGTCTGCAAAAGTCTGAGTATGGGATAAAGTGGTACAGTCCTGAGAGGCTTCTATCGTGCTTTTATTCCCTGCATATCTAAATTGTCTCAAAGGAGAGAGAGGCTAAAATTCTGCTGCATCTCCTGTGTTTTGGCAGGCGTCTGTACTGCCTCTGCCTAACTCAGCCTCCTCCTCTGGCATATTTTTCTCCCTGCTGGCTCTTGTGCAGGGTGGGCATGTGTCTTTATTGTGCAGTAATTCACGGCAGTTCTTAAACTGTCAGGAATTTCAGGAATTAATGGGCAATATGATGGAGGCACAAAATAGATGGCGAATATAACTTCTCACTCATGCTCCCCCGGAGACTGGCAGCTGCCGCTTGGCTCACTGCGGAACGTTTGGAAGCCTGACAGGTGGAGCTCAATAGCAACCCACGCTGAAGAGCCGCTACTGCTGGCAAAAGTTGCGCCAGCTCTCTGAGAGCTGCGATTGGAGGGAGGAGAGAGGCTTCCCCTCCCCCCCAATGAACCCTCTGCAGCTGTACGCACTGCCTGCAGGGGGGGGGGTTGCTCCTCCAGAATATTTGGGGACTAGAACATGTGTCAGTTCCACTGTTGCCAAAGCAGAGAGGGATTGATTCTCAGAGGATCGACAGCCACATGATGTAGCTCAGTTGTTCTCAAACCTTTTAGCACCGGGACCCACTTTTTTAAATGACACTCTATTGGGACCCACCTAGCTTTACGAATCTTTTTTTAAAAAAGGTGATCTAGAAATAAATAAATAAATAAATAAATGTACAAGTAATGCGCTCAGCTGCTTGCAGGGTAATTAGCAGCTATCTTACAAACTGCAGGAGCTCGGCTCTTTGAAGGGCAATTAGTAGCTATCTGATTTTTGAATAGCCTCAGGGCTTGTGGCAATTACTTATCTGATCGTTCCATCACCTGGGACTCCACCAGAAATCAAATCGCAACCCACCAAGTGCGTCCTGACCCACAGTTTGAGACACACTGATGTAGCTCACATGGGCATGGCTATGTGAGCACCCTTTGAGGTGGACTCAGCTCAGTTCTGCCAGTACCACAGCTAGCCCTCTGGAGAAATATAGTACTGGATTTGTTTTTTGTTTGTTTGTTTGTTTGTTTGTTTGTTTGTTTGTTTGTTTGTTTGGCCCTTCCTCTGGGAGCTCAGAGCACCACCACCTGGGTCTCTTCTCCCCCTTTTACTCTCTCAACAAGGAGGTAGGAGAAGGGGAGAGCAAATGACTGACCCCCCCATTGAACTTCATGTTATATACGAACATCAGAAGAACCCTGCTGGATCAGGCCAAGGGCCCCTCTAGTCCAGCTTCCTGCATCTCACAGTGGCCACACCAGATGCCTCAGGGAGCACACAGCCAACATGATCCCTGTATCCTGTTGCCCCTCCCTTGCATCTGGCATTCAGAGATTGGCTATCTCCAAAACCCAGAGGTTGCATCCGGTCATCATGACTTGTCACCTCCATCAATCTTTCCATTCAAAAGATACATAAAAGATTCTATAAAACAAGATGAAAACCAGTTTAAAAAACAACACCAATAACCGAAACCGAAATGGCAAGCAGGAGACTGATAACACAAGAGCAACAAACAATTAAAGAAACCTTAGAAAGGACCAACCAAAACTGAAAAGTTGTAATTGCCCACTTGTACTGGGCAGGATGGAGGTCAGTCTGGCTCCCCAGTAGAGGGAGTTCCACAACTGGAGAAAAGGTTCACAGAGTACAGGGCAGGGAGATGGAGAGGAGATGGCCCTCCAGGTAGGCAGGTCCCAATCCATGTAGGGCTTTATTATATAGGTAATAACCAGTGATGTAGACTTGAGTCTATGGACTCGGACTCGAGTTGGACTCAAGTCACGTCAATGACTCGACTCAGACTTGACTCAGCGATTGTAAAAGACTCGAAAGACTCGAGACTTGGAGCCCTTTATGACAAGTCCAATTTTATTCAGGTTTAAACGCGTTTTCCCCATTAAATAGATAGGGACTTGCAACTCGCAACCAAAGACTCGGGACTTGGGGGCAAAGACTTGGGACTTGACTTGAGCCTTGGACCCAGAGACTTGAGACTTGACTCGAGACTTGGCGTCAGAGACTTGATCCACATCCCTAGTAATACCCAACACCTTGGGTTGTGCCAACCGTTGATATAATTGGGGACCTCAATGGGATTGAGGCTGGATGTCCTGACCTGATTCCTCTCATCGTGGTCAGCCTCTGAACTATAACTCAGTCCGGGGTCAGAAGACCCCCACGGAGATGTGGAGTGTCTCTCTGGGGGTCTGCTGTATAGCAGGTCACCTGTGGCCTTGTAGCAGCATCTCCTGTTCGTCTCCACTTCTGCTCTGCCTGTCGACTTGCAAATTAAAGAAATATTGCAAAAACAGCCTACAGTATGTCGGCGGCACTCTCTCCTCCGAAAGGAGGAGAGACTTGGGTCAAGCTGCCCTGGAACTCCTCACTGTTTGGTGAAGCGGGGACGCACAAATCAATTTGTTATGCAAAACGTATGATGCAAAACAAGACGATAATTGAATTGCATGAGGTGTACAGGTCACAAAATCCCATATTTGTTTTTGGTACAGAATGGTGACAGAATTTGATGAGTGCAGAATGCAGTGAGCGTATTGGAGAGGAACAAGCAGAGGGGAGGGGTCTATGCTGTTGCGGGGCTATGGGATTGGATCCCCGCACCCACCCTGCATACAGTGAGGTGCCTGAGCTGTGTGCAAGAATTCAAGCTGGGTGGGAGGGCTGCCAAGTGAAGTTAAGTGGCGGTTCATCTTTCAGAGCTGGTTGGGAGAAGAACATTGCGTTGCAAACTCAGGAGTTGTAGGAGCCTGACAAATTGAAAGGAGAACATGGAAGTGTCAGTCATTTATGAGCCCCATCCAACTTGGTTTGCATCTGTCCTTCGACTTGCGCAAATGCGAAGAGTACAGTCTGTCAAGTTTCGCCTCCAGCAATCCCAAATTTATTATTTCTTTCTCCGCCGACTCCATCACATTTGGCTTAATGAGCATCATTTGAATTCAGGGTGCTGGCCGGGAAGAATTAAAAGGATTGGTCTCCAGCAAGTGTGCCAGGGGCTTTCTGCATTGCCTTGGCAGTTCCTATCTCATACAGTCCTCTTGATTGAGGCTGGAAACCAGCTGTGTAAGAGGGGAGGAGGAGAGGTGATGGGGCCGTTTGGGGCGCAACTCAGGCAGGGGTGGAAAGTCGGCCTCCACATTGAAATTCATGCAAATATTGTCACAGTTATGAAAATGCCATGAGAATAAGTGATTGTTTCTTCTCAGGATGAATCAGTAATAGTGTTGCTGTTGCTGCTGTTGTTATAATAATAATAATTTTATTTGCACACTGCCAACAATGGGCATGTGGCGTTTTGCATAGAAAAAGAGGAGTGTTCTCTGACCCAGGGGCACATACAGGCTAGAATGACATAATGGAGACAACAGGAAGGAAATTAAGTTGGGGAAGCAGAGGAGGAATGCATCATTGACTCCGTTGCATGTACTTGCGCTTAGTTAGAGTAGGGTCACGGGAGCGGGACTAGGGGGTAGTGTCAAAGCCTTCGTGGAAAAGGTGGGTTTTAAGAAGGGATTTGAACAAAGAAGAAAGGAAGCTGTCATATAAGTGACAGTTCCAGTCATAAGAGGCGCCAAGGGTGAAAGGAGCAGGGCCAGTCCATCCATAAGGCCAACTGAAGCTATCGCATCAGGGAGCACGTTGATGGGGGAATGTGCTCCCTGATTGTCTCCACTAATGTGCTCCCTCCTCGTCACCACTAATCCTCCTTCCGCTCCATGGATTGAAAAAGAAGAGGGGGACAGAGAGGAAGAGGAAATGTGGAGGGGAGGGGAGCATTGGGGAGTGGGAGGAGCAGAGGCTTGCACATCATTGCGGAAAGGGGGCAGCATTTGGCATCTTGCCTCAGGCATCGGGAAGTTCTGGTTCGGCCCTGCCATGGACCTTGCCTCCACTCTGGCACATGTGCATGTTTGATGTGGAGCTGTTCCTTCTAGGGATGGACACAGCAGTGGCTGGCCTGGGGAGAAACAGCTGCACACCACATATGCACATGTGCCTAGGAAGAGACAAGGCACATTCTTTCTGTACCAACGTGGTTTTTTGGAAGAGATTGTAATGGGTCGGCCCTGCTTCTGGGCAAGTCCCCACCTTTCTCCACTCCGCAATAACCGGATGCTCTTCATCTGCGAACAAAGCAATGCTGCTTGTCTCGCCTGCCGCTCCTCTGACATCTCCCAACCCAGGAACCTGCCTGCGTCATGTAGCCACCTTGCCACGACGGTTGTTTCCTTTGCTGCCCATCAAACGTCCAAGCAAAATATTTGCCTTTTCCAATCTCCTTTCTTCTGCAGTGGGATGGACGGGGGGGAGGGGGAGAGGGAGGAGAGAACTGTACCAAAGCAATGTTGTTGCTCTCATCCTAATTGATGCAGAAGGATTTTAAAAAAAAACTGTGGCTTCTGCCTGTATGCCGTGTTTTTCCAAAAGCATTTATATTCCGCCAGCGTCATACAGAACATGGAGGGGGGGGGGGGAGAGAAGCATGATATCAGAGAGTTGACGTGCTTTGGAGTGGTGGAGAATTGATTGTGCTCTCAATTTGTCAGTGAGATAAATTCTTTGATCGGGCTGCTGCGTTCCCTCTAGCTAGACCACACTCCGTTCCATCCAGGCCTCTTTTATTGATCTCCGTCTTCTTCCTCTCCTCGACTGTACCAACTGGACCACTGAAGCTCATATTTCATCTGAGTATATCGTGGCACAAAAGGAATCCTTATTCCCTGCTCCCCAGCTGCTTTCTGATCTTTTGGACTTAAAAGGAAATGCGCGTTTCTTAAGCTGGTTGACAATGCTTCGATTAAGCTTAAAAGATCTGATGTGTTCATCTTTACTGCTCCTCTAGAGGTCTAAAGGATGCATTCTATCATGTACTGATGGGCCCTCGAAGTTCAACAGATCTGTGAAGACAATGTCCTCTATGCTCACGATTGCTGTTCTCACGCTTTTGCTGTGACTGATTGCCATGCGTTGGAAAGTGTGTCTTCAATGTGTGCTATGCGCATAGTTAGATCCCAAAACACCTAGGCTTGAACTTTTGGAAATTAGACACAGGAAATGTGGGGAATGTAAACCAGGCAGTGTTGGTGCATGCTGGGTCTACATGCACAGAGCCTTCATCGATGGTCCCTCCAATGCATGAAGAGGATGAGACCATGGCTTTGAATATCCGCCAAGACATTGTCTGAAGGCAACGGATGCAGGGACCTTAATGGAGCTAAGAATGACTGCTTCTGGTACTGCTTGAATGGATGATTGCTGGAACATCCCTAGGACTGCCACCTGGAGCTCCATCATAGAAGAAAGGCAGCAAATACAAATTTGATTTTAATTTTAATTCAAGATGCCACTGAATGTTGGTTTCAGGGTACTTCTGAGACCTCTACTGGTTGGAAACATCAAAACCACCCAATGCCGCCCATGCTGTCTTTTTGGAGAAGCAGGCTGGGGCACCTCCCTTACAAGGAAAGGCTACTACATTTGGAGCTCTTCAGTCTAGGAAGAAAGTGTTGGGGGGGGGACGGGGACATGAGTGAGACATATAAAAGTTTGCCGCAATCCAGAGAGGAATTTGAATGATGAGAACTTTGGAAGCTTCCCTGGCCAGACCAAGAAAACAAGCCAGCAGATAGAGACAGGACATGCCAAAGGACATCTTGGGCATATTGCCACCTCACCTAGCTTGCTCATTTTCTCCTCCGTGCCAAATGAGCTGCTACAATTGCCCAAATTCTAAACAGGAGGAGAAATGGCTGTAATTACTGGTGGAAGAAATCTCATTAAACCCCATTTGGCAGAATCAATCCTGATTCCACAATGGTTGCTGCAATCAGTGGGCTTGGCACACGAAGCAGGGATAATACAGGGCGGACCTGCATAATATTGTCATGTATGCTCAGATCAGTGATGTAGACTTGAGTTTTAATGACTCAAACTCGACTCGGACTTGACTCGGCAATTGTAAAAGACTCAAAAGACTTGATTCGAGACTTGGAGCCTTTTACGACAACTCCAATTTTATTCAGGTTTAAACCTGTTTTCCCCATAGGGATTCACAACTTGCAACCAAAGACTCGGGACTTGGGGGCAAAGACTTGGGACTCGACTCGAGACTTGGAGTCAGAGACTTGATCCCTGGCTCAGATCGTAACGGGAGAGTTGGGCATGGGGGCCTGTCCAGGTCTTGCAGCCAGAGCAGGTTTCAGGAAGAATGGAAGGAGGGTCACCTGTTTAAATTCCCCACCATCCTGAAATCTGTTGCCGCCGTCCTAGATAGCGCTGAAGGATTCTGCATTCAGGATGGCGGCCAAACCGCAAGTCCATGCCCCTTATTGATATCTGCTCCCAGTCCCTCTCCATCAGCCGAGGGACTCCTGCAGATGCAGTGACACCGGATTGGGGCCCAGGAGGATGGTGGCAGTCTATTCACCTAGTCAGCTAAGAATTCGCTTTCAATGGGGCTACTCAGGAGGAAAGGAAGCCCAAGCACTGACCTCAGATCAGGGTCCAAGTAGAGTCAGGAAGGGTGAAATGTCCAGATCCCCTTTTAAGCCCTTCATTTACACTTTTTTTCCCTAGCAGGTGCAACCAGTTCTAGAATCGCTGTCTCCTTGGGCTGCCCCCTTTTTGTCCTCCCCACTTCTGCCCCTTATGAGGTCCCAGGACCCCCAGTCTCGCCTCACTCTGCACTTCCACTTGCTGCCCTTCCCTGCCATCCTCTGCAGCCAGCTCCAGCCCCCGACCCACAGTTCTGCATTCCAGTGACCCTCTCCAGCTTCCATGGGTCGTGACCAGGAGCAGATAGCTTGTGAGTCTCTATAAGCATCTGGCTGGTCTGGCATACTGGCCTAGATAGACCTTGGAGGTTTTCAAGCAGAGTCTGGATGACCACTTTTCCGGGATGCTATAACTGTTGCATGACAGACAGACAGACAGACAGACAGACAGATCTTTATTGGCATAAAAACAAAACAAAACTCCCAAAAGGAGACATTGAATATTATTATTATTATTATTATTATTATTATTATTATTATTATTATTACTACTACTACTACTACTACTACTACTACTAATAATAATAATAATAATAATAATAATAATAATAATAATAATAATAATAATAATAATAATAATGTATTTATACCCCACTTTTTCCCACCATAGGGGGGGACCCAAAGCGGCTCACAATACAATCATCAAAATACATATAAATATAAAAACTCTAAAAAAGCAATACAATCTAAAAAATCTAAAAAGACAGAGCGAGGTACAAAAATAGCAATAAAAGCAATAAAATAAAATATGCAAACAGACAAACAAATTACAAAGGAGAACTACAAAAAAAAAATCTAAAAGGTCTGTTACAGATAAAACACAGGCACTGAGAGCAGGGGGTTGGACTAGATGACCTCCAAGGTTCCCCCTCCCATTCTAATAATCTACATTTCTACTGCAAATGCAGAAATGCAATTCTGCCCTCTATGGAAGTCAGTGAATGCCTTGCCAAAGATTTTCATTAAGGGGGAAAGGAGGTGCTAATGGCATTACTTACTCTCTGTCACGTTTCCAGAAAAGAAACGAGCTATTTTGGAGTAATTAAATCCATTCGGTAAACCTGAGCCAGTGGCCATATGGAAATGTTGACTAATGGGGTCGCACAAACAGAAAGCAATCGCATTGTTGTTCAGGAATATTAAGCACAAAATTCAAGGTGGGGAATCATTTTTGGCTCCGTTTACAAAATATTGAGGAATCTCTCCCTTCCCTCCCCACCCACCCACCTCTCTCTCTCTCTCTCTCTCTCTCTCTCTCTCTCTCTCTCTCTCTCTCTCTCTCTCTCTCTCTCTACACACACACACACACACACACACACACACACACACACACACACACACACACACACAGAGGAAACCGGCGCAGATGTTTCTGTCGAATCAAAAAGTGATTAATAAATGCATTAACTTAACGGTCGAGGATGGATTAATGACAGCACTTGGAATCCCGTCTAGCTGCTAATCCATGGGGATGACAAATCGGAGGAAGGTGGAATGGCAAAAACACTCGGCATAACACACCAAATGTCAGGGAAGAAGAGTAAAGAGAATGAGAGAGACATGTAGATGTCTCAGCAGCCTCAGCAGAGCCCTGCTGGATCAAGCCAAGAGCCTCTCTAGTCCAGCTTCCTGTATCTCGCAGCGGCCCACCAGATGCCTCAGGGAGCAATCAAAGATCACAAGGTCCCTGTCTCCTGTTGCCACTCCCTTACATCTGCCATTCAGAGATAAGCAACCTCTAAAGCCTGGAGATTGCAACCGGACCGGTCATCCTGACTTGTAACCTGTGATGGACTTTTCCTCCTTTAGTCTGTCCAATCCCCTTTTAAAGACATCTAGGCCAGGTGCCATCACCATATCCTGTGGCAAGGAGTTCCACATATTTCACAATGGAAGGTGCTCCTTCAGCCCCTTGATCTTTTTGGCACATCCCCAGAAGGCCCCCAGTGGATAATGGCGGCTTGTTTCCTGCTGAAAGCAATGGGAAACGGAAGCAATCAGAAACAAATGAAAGAGCCATGAAAGAAACCAAACGAGCTATGAAGCAACAAAATGAATTGAGTAATAAAAGAAAGAATAAATGCCCTGGCCCACCCCTAGTGTAAGTGGTTCCTCCCACGTATTTTATCCTTGTGACAACCCTATGAGGTAGGTTAGCCCAAGAGATCTTCCAGTGAGCTTCATGTCTGTGTGGGGATTTGAATCAAGGTTTTGCCAGATGGGGGAATGTAGGGAAATGAGAGCCTGCTCCATGCATAGAAAGGGTTAGTTACAGGTCGGTGCTCTGTGAAATAGCTGACATCTAGGCTATGTTTACAATGTCTCCAACATTGTGTCTTTTCTCGGAGGGGGGGGGAAATCTTATGCATAATATATTCAACACATAATTCTGGATTAACTGGAGACATAGTTTTTCTACTAACGGTTCCTTGACCTAGTTTTACTGTACAAACATGCCTCAGCAGAGTCGAGGGTTGATATATATTCAAGCATAACCTTTGCCAATTTCAAGAGCGCCTGGGGGTCTCCGTGGGGGATGTCCTAGGACGGATCAGTGGGGATGTCCTGGGACGGATCAGTGGGGGATGTCCTGGGACGGATAAGTGGGGGATGTCTTGGGACAGATCAGGCCAAACTCCTCTGCTTGAAAGGTTACTGCCTGTGGGATCACATGATAGCTTGTAAGAATAGCACATCAGGACTTCTTCTCGAAAGCATTGTTGTTGTTGTTTTTGGTCTCCCGACAAACATTGCCTAGAAGTCAAAGATGCTCAGTTTGTTCAGGAACACCCAGAGCACAAAATTGCCACCCAAACAGGGTCCCTGCAGCGAGCACCCTCTCTCCTTCCATAGCAGCTATTTCAATGTACCCCATCAGTGGCAGTTCCAGCTTTTGGGGCACCCTGGAGAAAAGCCGTGTGAGGGCACCCCCTCCCGTGCATTGAAAAGCACAGACTATACCAGTTACCCTCCCACCAGCGTGCCCAGAAAGTAGATGGCTGATAGATGCCACCCTCCATGGTTTCACCCATAGCAGGGCCGGCCCAAGACCTCCTGATGGTGCCCTGAGGCAGCCTGCCAAATGCTGCCCCCCTTACCTGATGATGCATTCCTTTTAAAGACAAGCCTTCTTACCAGCTATATGATCCAACCAATCAGGGATCACTCAGTCTCATTATGTCAGAATGCCATGTAGCCAATCAAATTTGGCTATGTGCCAACATCACCAAGTCAAATCAGAGTGAAGGCAGTGCTTCCTGCCCTTACATTGAGTGAGAGAACATTTTTACCCAATTTCTCAGCCCCTGTAGAAATTATTACCAACCAGGGGGAGGCGGTGTTTCATGGAAAGTGAATTCATGGAATGTGCTCCCTCACTTGGACTCAATTTTAATTCAGATTGTGAAGTATGCCTCCACTATCAGTAGTCTGAAAAACTCTTCCTTACAGCGCAAAGCAACGGTTAACAATATTGCATACAATTCGACTCTTGCCCAGCACTCCCAAATCCAAGACAAACAAGATGTAAAATCTCCTGCCCAGGGGCTATCAGCTTCTGTTTGCTGGGATGTGAGGACAGATATTGTGCCTTCAAGAATGGATTTTTTTTTATCTGACGATTGCAAGAGAAGGAATAAGAGGGAAAAAAAGTTGTAATAATATCCTCCGAGGACACTTCAGTAATCTGCCCAGGCAGATAATCCTGAATACAAAAAAAAAAAAGGAAAGGAAAAGTCATTAACAGATGAGATTAGTAATAAGTTTGAAAAAAGACCAAAAGGAGGTCACTTGTTTAATGGGGAAGAAAAGCAACGTACGACTCTGATCCAAGACAGAGCAACTAAGTCTAGCGTAAAGATATGATGGAAAGGTTGCCGTGAAAGGGGGAAGCTTTGCCCTGGTGGTGTTTATATAAATATTCAAGCATGATCTTTGCCAATTTCAAGAGCGCCAGGAGAAGGTGCATGCATCTCTGTGGGGGGATGTCCTGAGACGGATCAGTGGGGGATGTCCTGAGACGGATCAGTGGGGGATGTCCTGGGACGGATCAGAAAAAGTACGCAGCTGAATGGAGATAGCACAGGGATTAAGGGTTGGCTGTTGAAAATCCCGGTCATAGTCTTCAGGGGTGACCTACGTCTGCTTGCGACATAAGGACAGCGTCTGTGACCCAAGCCAGGCACCTTCTCCTCCCACACAGTGTTTAATATCAGCGCATTGGGATTAAGGGCCAGCTTCAAAAGTGATTAGGAACACAGCTGGCTTGTAGACATCAAGAAAGGTCTAAATGAGATTAAGCATTTTGACGAGGCAAGAGGCATGTGGTGGAGAGGCGGGTTGAGATGCGGGAGACCCCACGTGGGCCACATGCGCACCAGTGTCCGTGCCTGTGTTTGGGACACCAGGGGGAAGGCACCTCTCTGGAAGGCAACGATTGGATCCAGATCCCGGGCAGGCAGCAGTGACCAAGAAATTAAGAAACAAGGCTGGCACGTCATCAAATAACAGGGGCCGGCATATGGTATTCCGCCTCAGGCATCAAGAAGTCTTTGGCCAGCCCTTGTAAATAATGATCAAGTTTTTGCCAGTCCCAAAACTTTCTTTTAAAGTCCATTCGAAAGCAAAACTAGTAACTGACCGGACTTCCCCTACCCAGGGACTGACACTGCAGAAGCCAGGGGAGGAGGAAGGAGTGGCAACCCTTCCCTACATACCCTTCTGAGTAGGCTTACCATATTTTTCAAACTTCAAACCGGGACACACACACCCTAACCCCCCCCCCCCGCAAGGTAAATAATTAATTAATGTAAAAGCAACACAAAACCAAGCACAAAGAACCAAAACCAATCATAAAGCACTACGCAAAACCAAGCACAAACAACCAAAACCAACCCCAAACTACAATCCACAATGAAAAACGCACCACAAAGTACAAAGTACAAGCCAAAAAGAGAAACCAACCACAAAGTAGAAGCAATAAAGAAAAACGAACGCCAAACTACAAGCAATAAAGAAAAAACAACCATAAATGCAAACACAAACCAGAAACCCAAATCAAAAATCTTTTCTATTAATTAATTATAGCAGAAAGGGGGCGCGAAGCGCCCCCTTTTGCTGAGCGCAGCGCGTCCGATTTTTTTAAATAAATAATTATTTCAAATAAATTTTTAAATAAATAAATAAATAAATAAAGGGGGCGCGAAGCGAAATTTTTAAATAAATAATTAATCTTTATATTAAAAAAATATGCTTACCTGGTCACTGGTCGTTGCTGGTCGCTGCTGCTGCTGGTCTCGCAGCGGCTGGTCTCGCAGCGGCACCGAGAGAAGCACAGCCTGCTTGCCCGCGTTGTGCGAGCCTGCCGGAGGCTCGCGCCGCACGGGCAAGCAAGCAGGCTGGCCCGGTCTCCCAGCGGCACCGCATGGGAGACCGGGAGAAGCACACCCGCTCGCCGCGCCGCCATTTTTTTTAAAAAAAAAATTTAAACTTACCGGGCAGCATCTTGGATCACGAAATCTCGCGTGATCCAAGATGTCGGCGCCCAAATCTCATGAGGGCATGATGCCCTCACGAGATTTGGGTGCCGACATCTTGGATCACGCGAGATTTCGTGATCCAAGATGCTGCCCGGTAAGTTTAAAATTAAAAAAATATATGGCGGTGCCCATTCGTCCCCCGGGACCGGACCGGGAATCGAGCCCGATTTCCGGGACTGTCCAGCCGAAACCGGGACGAATGGTAAGCCTACTTCTGAGGCCCACACCAGACTTCTCTCTGCCCGACCAGGCTGAGTGGCCCCGGAGCCTGACTTTGGCAGCCATCAGGAGCAACCAGCGCCACCGCCACCGGGCTCGACCCCTCCAAGTAGGAGCCCTCAAGATGACAGGCCTCTGCAATCTGATCTGGGGGGCAAGGGGGCACCCCTACAGAGCATGATCTCAGGACTGTGCCTTGCTTTGGAGAGAAGGACCAGAAGTCTGCGCTGGATCCGGGAGCAGAAATGAAGCCAGTGTAGGGCTTTCACCAGGGGTGTGCCATGATCTCTGCAGCAAGAGGCGCAAAAGAGGTTGGTGCCAGAATGCTGGATGGAGGGGATTGGGCTGAGATGTGACAACAGGAAACAAGGGGAGAGAAGCGTTGCAGTAATCCAGGCAAGAGATGCCTGGGGCAGGAGCAAATGTTTTCACTGAGGATACAGAGAAGAAGGGATGTATGTTTGCAATGCTTTAGAGAGAGAAGCAACATGATTTGGCAACAGCCTGGATACAGGGAATAAAGGAGTTATATGGATCTGGGAAGGTGAAGGGGGCAGACTTGAAGGAACTCCAAGCTTTATCAGTCAAGCAGACTGTGTTCCAATAATGCTCAGAATTCTTATAGTCAAATCAGAATTCAAGGCAAATGGAATACGAGAAATCCGGAAGAGCCACTATGGGCCAGAGCACATCCGTTTGTGAATGCTCACAATCCGAATGCTCAATCGGCAAGAGGAGCCTCTTCTGTCCCCTGACATCGCTTCACATTTGGTGTCCTGATATCCTTCCGCATCCGTCCCAGAAAAAGAGAGAGAGAGAGAGAGAGAGAGAGAGAGAGAGAGAGAGAGAGAGAGTCAATGGAAACGAGAGGAGACCGGCATTTTGGAGAAGCAGCTTTTACGAGTTACACAAATATTGGCAGAGCCATTAGGGCTCCCCTTAAAACGAGGAGTTTTTTCCTTGAATTTATATCGTAATGAAGGCTTGTAACAGTACAGTACCATAAACGCCCAACAGCACAATCTTATAAAAATTTCATCTTTATCTATTTTGAGGAGAGAGAAGCCTGTCTTCCTAATTGAAGCATCTGTCATTCTGACATTAAATAGTGCATCTATAGCCCTTTGATTACATTTCCTTTGCATTCCTCATCCACTGTTAAATTGAAATACCACTTCTGGCTCCGAGATAAAGGCAGATAATAGGGATTTTATAATGAGTCGAAAAGGAGGCTTCATGAAAATTGCTTTATCTTTTGTTGTTGTTTTGTCTCCCCTAAAGGGGATTTGCCAGGGCTCAGCTCTCTACTGTTCTCTCATCAAAGCCAGATTCCGTCAGAGACACTTAGACAAATATCGGGGCCAAGGCAGCAAGACAGCTAGTCACCAGCTTATAGAAGCCGACTTTCGGAGAACCAGAGAAGTGGTTGTTTTGGACGTGCGCAGAGACAGCGCATGGCAACGATGCTCAGGCGCAAGGACGTCCGGGAGATTTATTGTCAGAACAAGGCAGCGACATTGTCGACTGCAGCTTATGAGAGGGACACCTAGACGTCGCTCTGTAGTTTGTCTCCTCTCGCATACGGGCAACAGGCTCTTCAAGGAAGAGAGCTGCATGGGGATGCTCCACAGGCTCTGACACATCCACGCGCTCTCGCATGAATATTCATAAGAGATATCCCGGTCTGGCTTCACACTGTGACCCACGGTGATGCAGCATGAATGTTTAGTTTAGAAACAAGGCAGTGAAGGGGCCTTGAGGCTTATGAAATAATGCATGGTCAGGGCCGACCCATCCATGAGGCCAGTTGAAGCTGCCTCAGGCAGCAGATTGGTGAAGGGCACCCATCTCTGTCTTCCTCCTTGTCTCCCAACTTCCTCCTTCTCCCTCCACTCCCTGAAGATCTGATGAAGGCAGATCTTCTAAGGGCATCCTCCCTTTCTCTTTTAAGATATCCCACCATGCATTGCTCATTGTTTAGGGGTAAGTTTCCTGCATTGAGAAGGGGGCTGGATTAGAAGACCTCCAAGGTCCAACTCAAAACATTATTTGATTCTAAGTTATCTAGTTACTACTTTCTGCTTTGTTTTCTTCAACGATATCCTTGCCATCCACAACTTAGCACGATAACAAGGACACCACTGCTTTAAGAAGCTGACATAGAGACATAATGCCTAGATAGCCTCCGCAAGATCACCCACTCTGGTCACTGCAGAAACTGCTCAGGAAGACCCCACAATACAAACGATTAGAATGCCACAAGAAAACTCTCGCACATCAGAGCATCATGCAATCCAGGATGCGAATTCCTCTGATTTGTAAACAGGCTACTGATGCTATTTGATTGCTTTACTGAATAAAACAGTCAGGTCAGGTTGCTAGTCACATTATACTGTGTGAGAAATGTGAAGATACACGAGAGAGCTGTCACATCTGCATGTGCTCTAAGCCAATGGCCATTGTCACCACTGACATTGTGGCGTCTTCCTTGTGGCCCAGTCAAGACACCCATCAGGGAACACAAGGACTGGATTGGACCTCTCCTGGACCATGTTTCTAGGAGATCCACTTGCCCCTGGAGCCCACCCCCCAACCTGCTAGGAATCACCCTCCTTTTTGGCATTATTGGTGCTAATGCTCAGAATGTTGTTCCTGTCCTGCCCCCAGGCAGCGCATGGCAGAAGGGTACCGCCAATGCCCATTCCTCGATGCAAGCTTAGGTGCATGCGTACATGTGGTCCCTGCCAACTTCCAAGAGAACAACACGGGGGGGGGGGGAATTACCCCCAAGAAGTGCATTTTTCTCAGTTAAAGTAACTAACAGCCCATTCCAACCCAAGTCCTCTCCAAGTCAGGCATAAGTGTGGCCTAAGTGCAGCCTAAGTTAGGCAGAAGTTATGTCTGAGTTAGGTCAGAGGTATGCCTGAGTTAGGCAGGCTGCAGTTTCTGTGGCCCAGCACCACCCCAGGATCCAGGCAACACTTACCTCCCAGGCAGGCAGGCTCTTCTCCAGGCTCGGTGTCTGGCTCGGGCATGTGCAGGCCTGTGTGTCTGCACGTGTCAGCGTCCATCCATGGCAGCTGCTGCAGTGTCTGTCTCAGCCCGGTCGCAAAGGGGCTGACCGCAGGCATGGGGGTTGCGCCAGTCATGTGGTGGACGCAGGGCAGGTGACAGGTGAGCGAGGTGCCCGAGCCAGCTGCCACAGGGCACCCTGTGCATCAGCCACCTGCTGCAGGGGAGAGTGGCCGTCCCCCCTCCTGCAGAAGGCGATGCCACCCCCATGCCACGTTGAGGCTGCACGTGGGAGTCATGGGGGGGAGCGGGGGAGGGAAGGGAAGGAGAGGGGTGGGAACGTCACACACAAGGGGGGGCTCATGATGTCTGGAACTGCCTCTGACATGACTTGCCCATGCGCTGCCTGAAGCCCTGGACCTCCAGGGCCGGGGCAATGCCCACAAAGAAGGCATCCCGGCGTGCGTTCTGCTCTGTGCCCCGGCCAAGACCGAGAGATGCCTTGGGCTTGTCTGCTGTGAGCGTGAAGGGCTCACGGAGCTCATCATGCCCCCAGATGGGGTGATGATGGCGCCTCTCGGCAGGCGCTCTGGCAGGGTGGGGGGTGGCCAGCAGCCATCATCAGGGAGTGGGAGGGGAGGCAGACACACAGGCAGGCAGACAGTGGGTGCTGGGGAGGGGCACGGGTGGGTCAGAGACAGACAGACAGACAACAAGGCTGGTGGGAGAGAGATTCCGAGAGAGGGGTCTGCAGAGACCAATAGGGACACAGGGGTTGCTCCGCAGATGAAGGCAATGCAGAAACAGGCGCCTCTTATGCAGACGGACTGTGGGCAGAAGCGGCTGCATTATGGGCGGACCTTCGACGGAAGCGGCTGCATTATGGGCAGACGCCGTGGCGGGTGAGATCCCCGGTTGCTGAGCGGCCACTACACAGATGCAGCGGCTACAAGCGGCCCCGCTATGGGCTCCGTGGCGCCTGTCACTGTTTGCCTGCCTGAGAGGGCCCCCCAACTCCCCCTCCCCTCTGTCCCATGGGGGTCTGGCAGCCTCCCTGCTGTGTTCTCCCTGGGAAGGAAGTGGCAGTCCCTGGAAGGGATTCATGCAGGGCCTTCAGTGCTGGGGGCTGTCTGTGTGTGGAGGGCAATGCTTGTGTAACACTGGGCACATATGTTTCAAGGAGGCTCTGCCCGAGGGGCATCTTTATTGTTCTGGAACATTAACAGAGATGGCGAGGCTGCCAGGGGTAGTCACAGCAGCCAATCTGAAAGCAGCAGCACACATGCCCCATGGACCTGGAGATGCAGGCTCTGCCCCTGTGGAACCACAGCCTGCACCATAGAAAGGGGAGGGGCAGCAAGTAGGACAGCCAGGGAGGTGGAGCAGCAGCAGCAGCGCTGGCCGCTGAGGAGGGTTGCAGGGCTGGCTCTCTGACCTCTGGCAGCAGCTAGGCAGAGGACCATGGGGCAACGAGACTGCAGGCCCAGGGGTGCTCCCAGGAAGGTAGGTGGTAGTGGACGTTCCTGGGGAGACAAAAAACAAGGGGGTGTTACGTGGCAGCTGGTGTGGGGTAGCAATCGCCAGTGAAGACAAGCCAGTGTGTAGGTTGCAAAAGCCTGCAGGGAGAGAAATAACACAGCTGATAGGTGTGACACACATAGCATGGTCTGAGTTGCTTACCCAGGTGTAAGGCGAGCATGATCCTGTAACGAAAAAGGGTCAAAGAGAGAGAAGACAACACATATATTGGGTCACAACCATGGCAATCCTAGCAATACTGACCTGTCAGTTGACCCTGTGGAGAAAAAGGGGGGGGGACAGCTGGTGTCTACAGACGGTTAACAGCACCACCACCACCACACTCCTGGTGTTGTATGCTCACATGACAACAGGTGGCAATCCAACACAATAGTGGTAAAGCAGCATGTATCCTATATATCATAGCAGGCATTGCAGGCAGGCATCTGACTACTCATTGGTAAAGAGGCATTTCAGAGAAGGCATTGCAGGCAGCTATGAGACTGCTCATTGGTAAAGAGGCATTTCAGAGAAGGTATTGCAGGCAGACATGAGAGGGCACATTGGTAAAGAGGCATATCATGGCAGGCTATGCAGGCAGCTTGGTAAAGAGGCATATCATGGCAGGCTATGCAGGCAGCTATGAGACAAGACATAGGTATAGAGGCATGTATCCTACCTATATTTCTATATGCAAAGAGACAGATGTCAGAACACATGTCAGCACAACCCCTGCTCTTACCTGCACTTACCTGCTGGTGTTGTTGCCTGTGTGTGTGTGTGGGAGAGGCTGGGAGAAAGACATGGGTTAGCAAATGGTAGCATGGAGACAGCTGCCCAGGCACAGCTGTAAACAGTTTGGCCAAAGCCAGAACAGCCCTCTCTGCCCTTGAGGGGGGGGAGAGAGGAGAGGAGAAGAGAAGAGAGAAGTGGGGTGTTTGTGAATTTTGCCCTCCACCGACAAAGTCCCACTTTGTGGCTGTGGGGGACAGAACCCCACACCACGTGCTCAGAGAGAGAGAGAATGACTGGAGGTCTGGGGCTGGGCTTTTGTGGGAATGAGGCTGGGTGGGGCTGGGTGCTGATAGGCTCCCTATCTTAGGCATAACTCTGTCCATTTCCAGACCTAGCAGGCCCAACTCCGTCCTAACTCTGACCTAACTCAGGAGTAGGGTGTTAGAACTTTTCAGGAGAGGGCTGGCTTGGGTAAGGTAAAATGGCTCCTATGGGTCTCCTCGAATTTGGGTCCACCTTTTTGGTCAACCTAAATTTTGTGTCAGCATTTGTGTTGGAGGGGGCGTGTCTGTGCTTGCCAGGGTCTGGAATCCAACGTTAATTGGTTGCCGCCCCCGTTACACCAACGGTCCTCCCATGTTCCGCCCACTTTTAGGTCAACTTTAGGTCTGACTTGTGCTGCTTAGCCCTTGGGTTGGAATGGGCTGTTCTTAGTCTGTCGGTCGTAACTTCGACCTAACTTTGACCTAACTTCGCCCTAAATGGTTGCGTTCCAGACCTAAAGTCGCCCTAAACGACTTAGGCTGACTTTAGGTCTGACTTGGGCTGCTTGGCCCTTGGGTTGGAATGGGCTGTAAATATTATATCACTCCCTGCTTTGCTTCTCAATTGGAAACAGTGGGAAGCCAGGATGTGTCAGTGGAAATCCATTCTGTAACTCAATCCGCCGCGGCCCAGGCGTCTCTCTCCTCCAACCGAGGGCTGCTCAGTTCAGGAAGTGTTTGTCTGGGTTGCTGCGGGCGGGCGCCTGCTTTTGATTGAAAGCCTGATATTTCTACCAGCTCCCTGCCCTGTGTGTGGTCTGGGACACCAGCGCCAACCGCTGGCAGAGACGAATGGCATTTGCGAGGCGAGGCAGCCTGGTGTGTGTTTATGGAAAGCTCTGCTTGTTATGTTCCTTGGCTGGAAGTCCCCAGATTGATTCCCTGGAGGATATTTCAGGAACCTTTGTGGGGAGACAGATGGGTCGCGAGGCTCCTAGCTGTTTGGAACAAAGTTATCCAAATGGAGAGACTGACTAGGGATGAGAGAGACTCCCCGTTCTGTGCCTTTAGAGATCCTCTCTAGTCCCTTCTGCCCTGCCTTCCACGCCTCCTAAAATTAAATCTGGCCTTGGGGGGTTGCTGCCACTTTCTTCCCCTTCTGTTTATTTGCATCTCTCTTCTTTTTTTTGGCCCATCTGCATTACCCAAGTGCAGGTATGCAATGATAAAACACTCCAATAAAGCCACCTGACTAATGACGCTATCCTAGGCATGGTTGTATTATGGTGATTTTTGCACAGTGTTTTACTGAGGGACATGAGTGCAACAAAGCCATCCTCAAAACACAGCAAAAGAACGTTGATGCAGCTATGTGTATGATCACTTGAAGATTGATTTGTTGCAGTGTTTTATGAATGTGCACCTGCATCCACATTTCCCTCCGGCATTGGGAATTCTGAATCGCCTGGCCTCTTGTTCAAAGTGGAACCAATGCATTTGCAAATTGTCCTTTTTATGTTCTTTATTTTGGGACTGGACAGTGACGAAGAGGGGGCATGATGGAGGCTTATAAAATTGTGCATGGCATGGGGAGAGTGGAGGGAGATAGAGAGATTCTTCTTGTTTGTGCGTCATGTCATGTGTTCTTTATTGGTCTATACCAACATCCATGTACAAGGTATACTCAAGGTAAAAGAGGACAGTGCTGAAGTTGCCCTGTGCATGGAGCGCAAGGAAAGGAAAGTGGATGAGAGACCTACTGGAGTCCAGGCTCTGTGGCAAGGGAGCAGCAGGGAACCAGGAAACAAGGTTGGCACCTAGATTGAGGCAGGGACACAGACTTATAGGTGGGGCAGAGCACTTGCAGGAAGGCTCAGGGGAGCTCCCACCACAAGCTGCTCTACCAGCAAAGTTGAACCAGCCAGTAGGAAAGCACTTAATTTGCATTCCACTTGGGAACCCAGTCTGGGGAGAGAGAAGGGGTGGTTTTGTCGCACAAGAATCTCTTATGTTCACTGTCAATGAAGTTTCTCTTTTTAGTAATAAATTAGGACTATTTAGTCAGAGAACTTACTCACCCTAACTTGGATGTAAATGCTAGAAAGGGGGTTATATATGGGAGCCTTGCCAGTTTGTGCCTTATCAGCTGTAAGTCAGCTGTGAGTTGGGAGTTGAAATTTAAAAAAACTAAAAGCCAATTTGGGCTCACAACTGATAAGACACAGCAAGCCACGAACCCCCACCTGTCAGTTTGCGTACCCCCAGGGGTACGCGTACCACAGGTTGAGAACCCCTGTTCTAGATCAAAACTAGCTACTTATACTTGTTGTTGTTGTTCAGTCGTTAAGTCGTGTCCGACCCTTCGTGATCCCATGAACCATATCCCGCCAGGCCTTCCTGTCCTCCACTATCTTCCTGAGTTCGCTCATTTTCATGTTCGTTGCATCGGTGATGCTGTCTAACCATCTCATCCTTGGCCTTCCCCTTCTCCTTTTGCCTTCAATCTTTCCCAGCATCAGAGTCTTCTCCAGAGAGTCCTCTCTTCGCATTAGGTGGCCAAAGTATTTGAGTTTCAGCCTTAGTACCTGTCCTTCCAGGGAACAGTCAGGGTTGATTTCATTTAGAATTGACTGATTTGATCTCCTAGCAGTCCAAGGGACTCTCAGGAGTCTTCTCCAGCACCACAGTTCAAAAGCATCTATTCTTCGGCGCTCAGCCTTCCTTATGGTCCAACTCTCGCAACCATACATTGCTACTGGGAACACCATCGCCCTGACTATACGAACTTTTGTTGGCATGGTGATATCTCTGCTTTTTATTACGCTATCTAAATTTGCCATAGCTTTCCTTCCAAGGAGTAAGCGTCTTTTAATTTCATGGCTGCTGTCTCCGTCTGCAGTGATCTTGGAGCCCAGAAAAGTAAAATCTGTTACTGCTTCCATTTCTGCCCCTTCTATTTGCCAGGAATTGATGGGACCCGATGCCATGATCTTAGTTTTATTAATGTTGAGTTTCAAGCCAACTTTTGCACTCTCCTCTTTCACCCTCATCAAGAGGCTCTTCAGTTCTTCTTCACTTTCTGCCATTAGGGTGGTATCGTCCGCATATCTGAGGTTGTTGATATTTCTCCCGGCAATCTTTATTCCGGCTTGTGATTCATTCAGCCCTGCATTTCTCATAATGTACTCTGCATATAAGTTAAATAAGCAGGGTGACAATATACAGCCTTGCCGTACTCCCTTCCCAATTTTGAACCAGTCGGTTGTTCCATGGCCGGTTCGAACTGTTGCTTCTTGACCCGCATACAGGTTTCTCAGGAGACAGGTAAGGTGGTCTGGTACCCCCATCTCTTTAAGAATTTGCCACAGTTTGTTGTGATCCACACAATCAAAGGCTTTTGCGTAGTCAATGAAGCAGAAGTAGGTGTTTTTTTGGAACTCTCGTGCTTTCTCCATGATCCAGCGCATGTTGGCAATTTGATCTCTAGTTCCTCTGCCTCTTCGAAACCCAGCTTGTACGTCCGGTAGTTCTCGGTCCACGTACTGCTGAAGCCTACCTTGTAGGATTTTGAGCATAACCTTGCTAGCATGTGAAATGAGTGCAATTGTACGGTAGTTTGAACACTCTTTGGCACTGCCCTTCTTTGGAATTGGAACGTAAACTGACCTTTTCCAATCCTTTGGCCACTGCTGAGTTTTCCAAATTTGTTGGCATATTGAGTGCAGCACTTTCACAGCATCATCATTTAGGATTTTAAGTAGCTCAGCTGGGATATCATCATCTCCGCTAGCTTTGTTGTTAGTAATGCTACCTAAGGCCCACTTGACTTCACTCTCTAGGATGTCCGGCTCTGGGTCAGTGACCACACCAGCGTGGTCATCAGGAACATTCAGATCTTTCTTGTATAGTTCTTCTGTGTATTCTTGCCATCTCTTCTTAATCTCTTCTGCTTCTGTTAGGTCCTTGCCTTTTTTATCCTTTATCATGCCCATCTTTGCACAAAACGTTCCCTTGATATCTCCAATTTTCTTGAAGAGATCTCTAGTCCTCCCCATTCTGTTGTTTTCCTCGATTTCCTTGCACTGTTCATTTAAGAAGGCCTTCTTATCTCTCCTTGCTATTCTCTGGAACTCTGCATTCAGTTGTTTATATCTTTCCCTTTCACCCTTGCTTTTTGCATTCCTTCTTTCCACAGCTATTTGTAAAGCCTCATCTGACAGCCACTTTGCTTTCTTGCATTTCTTTTTCTTTGGGATGGTTTTAGTTGCTGCCTCCTGTACAATGTTACGAACTTCCGTCCATAGTTCTTCAGGCACTCTGTCTACCAGGTCTAATGCCCTAAATCTATTCTTCACCTCCACTGTATACTCATAAGGGATATGGTTTAGGTCATATCTGACTGGTCTAGTGGTGTTCCCTACATTCTTCAGTTTAAGCCTGAATTTTGCAATAAGAAGCTCATGATCTGAGCCACAGTCAGCTCCAGGTCTTGTTTTTACTGATTGTATAGAGCTTCTCCATCTTTGGTTGCAAAGCACATAATCTATCTGGTTTCGGTATTGACCATCTGGTGATGTCCATGTGTAGAGTCGCCTCTTGTGTTGTTGGAAAAGAGTGTTTGCTATGACCAGCGTGTTCTCTTAACAGAACTCCGTTAGCCTTTGCCCTGCTTCATTTTGCGCTCCAAGGCCAAACTTGCCTGTTGTTCCGTTTATTTCTTGATTTCCTACTTTAGCATTCCAGTCTCCTATGATGTAAAGGACATCTTTTTTGGGTGCTAGTTCTAGAAGGTGTTGTAGGTCTTCATAGAACCGGTCAACTTCATCTTCTTCGGCATCAGTGGTTGGGGCATACACTTGGATTACTGTAATGTTGAATGGTTTGCCTTGGATTCGAACTGAAATCATTCTGTCGTTTTTGAGGTTGCACCCCAGTACTGCCTTTCCCACTCTTTTATTAACTATGAGGGCTACTCCATTTCTTCTAAGGGATTCATGCCCACAGTAGTAGATATGATGGTCACCTGACTTAAATTCGCCCATGCCCGTCCATTTTAGTTCGCTGATTCCCAAGATGTCAATGTTCAATCTTATCATCTCATTTTTGACCACATCCAGCTTGCCTTGATTCATAGACCTCACATTCCATGTTCCTAAGCAGTATTGCTCCTTGCAGCATTGGATTTTCCTTTCAACCTCAGACACATCCACAGCTGGACGTCCTATTGGCTTTGGCCCAGCCGCTTCACTCTTTCTGGGTCTACTTGGAATAGTCCTCCGCTCTTCCTCAGTAGCATATTGGACACCTTCCGACCTGAGGGGCTCATCTTCCGGCGTCATATCTTTTAGCCTTTTGGTACTGTTCATGGGATTTTCTTGGCAAGGTTACTGGAGTGGGTTGCCATTTCCTTCTCCAGTGGATCACTTTTAGTCAGAACTCTCTGCTACGACCTGTCCGTCTTGGGTGTCCCTGCACGGCATAGCTCATGGCTTCATTGAGTTACGCAAGCCCCTTCGCCACGACAAGGCAATGATCCATGAAGGAGCAATGATCCATGAAGGAGTTCAATGATCCATGAAGGAGAGCTACTTATACACAGAGGTGTAATTGAGGGGGGAGCAGGAGGAAGAGGTGTCCTGGGACGTCTCCTACAGCAGAAGCAGGAATGTCACTAGCAGGAGTGCTCAAGTGCTGCTTTTGAACCTTTTGTCCAAAGACCTGAGCCAAGAAGGATCATCCGGCTCAGCAGGAGACCAACTGAGACATTTGCCTAAGAGCATATGCAAATGATTGGGCTGTTCTCTTTCCCAAGGGCTTCCTGAGAGATGGTATGTAGCTCATGTTCCATTAAGGCTATAATCCTATGCAAATTTCCCTGGGGGGAAGTCCCATTGAACCCACTTGGACTGACTTTTGAATAAACATATTAAAGCTAGCACTCTAATATCCTTTTTGTTTGGGATATTTTTTAAAATCTCATTTTTCATTTTTTATACATTGGTTTTAAACTACTGCAACCCACTCCAAGAGTTAGAAATGAACTGAGCTTGATCTTTCAATGAAGTATATACATATAATCATTTTAAAAGACTGAATAAGTGGCAGGAGACAAGAGCACTTGAATGTAGACTTTTTTTTCCCTTTTATAGTCTTACAGCCCAATCCAATATAAATCCCCACATGATAATGCAGAGGTGCCGGCACCAGCTACACCAGAGGTGTCGTTAGGGGGTGTGACACACACCAGGGGGTACACTTGCTGCCGGATTTGGTGGCGATTAGGCAGTGGCACGGCGAAAATCCCCAGGGATTTTTTTTTGGGGGGGGGGGGAGCTACGCCTCTGAGCTACACTGCATCCCAAGGGGGATTTTGGGCTGCTAGAGGTCTCTTCAGGGTAAGGAGACATTTGACCTCTTGCCCCGGGGTAAGCCCCAGCAGCCTCAACAGGTCAACTCGAAACTGCGCCAGCAATATTGCTAGTGCACGTTCCACATTGATCCATGCAGGCTCATCAGGTTCGGGAAGGGGTTTTGGATACAGCATGTGCCGGTGCCGCTGATCCCGCCCCCTCCCGTGCCCGATCCGCCCATCATCCCCACCCCATCGCAGCCCCGTTCTGCCCCCAAGCCATGCATTGAAAAGCTGAAACAAAATGTGACAGAAACAGAGAGAGAAATTCACCCGATCTCCTTCACTGTACAGCAGGAGGAAGCTTCAGCTACCCATCTGCTAGGGATATCATGAGTGCATTTCCCACTTGGATAAAGGCTCATGGAGGAAGCTGTCAACCAGAAGCAATCCGCAGACTTGTCGAGAGGCGGAAGGCTGCAAGGTGTCTTCTGTTGGACACGCCAAACTCGGCACGGTTCAAATCACTTTTACAGCCACTGTTGACGTTTTTAAGGCCCGTCAAAGGATCTCTTTAATGAATGGCTGTGCGGCCGTAGCAGGCAGCCGGCTCTCCCTGTGTTATGCAAAGTGCAGGTCCGAGAAGACAGGCCATGATTCACCGGCAATGACTAGGGAGGTTGCATAGTCTCATAAAGGGAGGGGAGGGAAACGGAGATGCCTAGCTAACGACCAACGATGGTGCTCCATATATTTCTCCTGGCATTTTGCAGACCATTTCCCCCAATGGTGTCGATCTGCCCAATGGACAATTGATAGCTGACTCTCTCCTGCCATTTTGTGCATAGGAAATGTTAGGAGGCAACACATGTGCCTGTGAAAACCCCAAAGAACCCCCAGATCGTGCCAAAGGGTCCACAGATCAATCCGTCACTTTTGCAGGCAAGCCACAGTTGGGAGGATGACAATAGCATTAATAATGGGAAAGACACCCAAGTGACTGTAATAATCAAAGTCATAAATCACCATCTGCACTCCCGGCAAAAGCACCAAAGCTGGGAATTCGAGACCTAATGGAAATGATACTACCAAGGATTATTCACTCTTTTCGCAGACCTCAGTCTCTCAGAGGTGTGAGAAGATTGGGGGGGGGGGTCTCACAAAAATAGATTTCCCTGACAATAAGGAAGGGGGTAGAGAAAACAGGATAACCAAGAGGAATACATGATCTGTGTCCTGATGACATCTCATTCCATACATGAACCCTGATTGCCTGGGATCAGCTATGTGGCTATTCATTGTTTTTGCAGCCTTCAGTCTTCCATAGGGGTGGGGTAGATTGGAGGGGGGGTTTCCACAAAAAATAGATTTCCCTGACAAAAAGGAGGGGAGAGAGAAGACACTAACAACCAAGATAAACCTATGATCTGTGTCCTGATGCATCTCATTCTATACGTGATCCTTGATTTCCTGGGATCACCCAGAGGGTTAATCCTGGAAGGGAAAAGCAGCAACCAGGAGAAAAAAATGGTTAAGATATTGTTAAAGCAATAAAAACAATAACAAAAAGTATTGTTTCTATACTTGAGAGTGATGGTCACGCTTCCTGGATGAGCCACATGGCTGATTCCAACCAATGAGGAATCACATAGTGAATGGGATATCACAATGCTACTGTTTCTCCATGTCATGCAATCACAGAAGACGAAGTCCATTGACTTGATGTTACTCTACACATGTCTTCACCAGACTCTTTTGTAAGGTGGTTTTTGGTTGATGTGCTCAGGCGCACATCAGTGAAACACCCCACAAAAAGAATCTGCATGCAATTGTATGTATAATCAGACCACAAGTGATTTGGGGGGGGGGGGTGTTTTATCCATGGAGATTTATGCATTAGTTACATAGAGGGGAAACAAAATGCAAATGAATGGAAAGCTACAGCAATTCCAGAATTAATTTTTGACATTCTCCTGATTAAACCTGAAGTGGAAACAGAGGTCAGAGGAACAATGATGGGGCACAGAATGGTGAACATCCTGAATGGGCCTTTGTGGCATCCTGTTGTATTGTTGAATGTTCTTCTCTCCTCCTCTCCCTCCAACCCTGCAATACCCGCTGAGTCAAGCAACATATTAGAGATGATTCAGTGGCAAAACCGACAGACGCAAATGGCACAGAGAGAACTAAATGAAGAGCAATTGCTTATAACAGACACATAAGACGCCTAATTGAGATTTCATTGAAACCCATTGGAAATAATTAAAATTGACTTTTAATACTTCACAAACTAATTAAGAGTATTGAACTGGATAACGACACCGAAGTCTAGCTGGTGCTTAATTGGACTAGAATGAATCATAATTGGGAATAAGTGTCACACGGAACAATAAACATCAATATTGGGTGGGGAACGAGGACCATTCCTCTCTGGAGACAATGTGAGGACTCGGGTCTGTGTGTGGGGTTTGGCAGCCCATATGTCTTCTGCCCTAAAAGTCAAAGGCTCTTCCAGAAGATATGGAAGGTCCTGAATTTGATATGCGTTCTTCTTCCAACACTAAGGAGACAATTTGAGTGTAGGCCTATTTCATGGAAGCTGCTAATCTATGCCTCACTGTACACACCTTGACCCACTTCACTCATTTTGACTCTATTCCATTTTGACTCTATTGCCAACAGAGCCTCCTGCCCGGCTCCTAATGTTCCATTTTGACTCTATTGCCGACAGAGCCTCCTGCCCGGCTCCTAATGTTCCATTTTGACTCTATTGCTGACAGAGCCTCCTGCCCGGCTCCTAATGTTCCATTTTGACTCTATTGCCGACAGAGCCTCCTGCCCGGCTCCTAATGTTCCATTTTGACTCTATTGCCGACAGAGCCTCCTGCCCGGCTCCTAATGCTCCTGGCGTCTACAATTCCTCCGCTTGGCTTTGATCACTCTGAAGCTAAATTTTGAGTATGTTATGGACCAAGGTGCTGATGAACATATATCCTAAAAGGACAATGTTGCAGCCTGACAAACATGCGCATTATAACAAGAAATACGGCGTTTCTATGCTGTCGGTTGGTTTTAACGTGCCCTGTTATTTGTGTTGCATTTTGTTTTTTAGTTACAGTAAACTATGTTTTTATTAGGTTGTATGCCACTTGGAGCTGTGGCCAAGCAAGATAAAAATATTTTGAATAAAATACATCAGTAAACAAATATACCTCTGGGGTAGTAAAAACACCCCAAGGGCAGGTTAAGTGACAGAAAACGAAAACCTCACTGAAATTCCAGACATAGTTTTCCATACTCTTCCTCACATAGATCCTGTGGGGAACTTCGTGCTTGAGTAGGGATGGAAAACGGAGGGTCCCCGGTGAATACACCCCTTCAACTTGTTGCATCACACTGGCACAATCATCCATTTGGGGTGTTTTACACATCTGCCTCTGAATTTGGCCCAACGTGATCCTGTCAACAGTTGTCCACTCCGGTGCCCAAATGGAAAACTGGCATTGGATGGCTTACTTGCACACCGCTTCACAATTCCCTCCACCCTCACTTTGCGGCGCTTATGTGGCCAACAGCCCTCACCCCCCCTCCCTCATTTTCACCCATGCTCAAAACAGAGCAACAGGGGAGAGAGAGAGAGAGAGAGAGAGAGAGAGAGAGAGAGAGAGAGAGAGAGAGAGCGAGCGAGCATTTTAACATAAAGGGTGCCCTTTACAGCCATTGTTTCGCTGGGATTTATTGATCTGAAGTCTGCAGTTTGAGAAAAGTAATCTTGATCATAAATGCTTGAAGCAGCAAACCATAAAACTGAGGGGAAGGTTGTGTGTGCGAGAGAGAGGGCGAGGAAGACAGGAAGGGAGAGGGGAGAGGCAGAGAACTAGGAGTGGGTGGGGAGAGAAGCGAGATCGGTTTTCTAGTTTTGAAAAGTTTCAATGTCCTTGACTGTCTGGGATGGGGCTGTAGTGGATCCCCTGCTTTGCACAGACCCCCATCTCTGACAGCAAACCCCCCCCCCCAGAAGACACCCCGGAGCTACTGTGAGTCACAGCAGATAACAATGCGAGTTAGATGGGCCGTTTTAGCCGCGCCCCAAGCTGTCAGTTTCTGGCTCCATCAATCATGACTATGGCCCCTCCTACCTCTACCCAGAGGGATGGCCATTGCTTTTGTGGTCAAAAGTTGGCAAACCTGTTTGGGGTCCCCGGGTATGTGTCCAAGCTGCAGGCCCTAGCAGAAAATATGTTCAAAATAGTGTGGTGTTTTACTGATGCTTGCATGCACTCTTATATGCTAGTAAACTGCCACACAGGGAGAAAAAAAAAACATTATCCCATCATGCATCTGATCATATCAAGACTGCTTATCAACGTGCACTTGTGCGCTGGCAGAGGGAGATAGGAGTTCACGCAACATCATCATCCATCTCTTGTCTTCACGTTATTTTCTCCATGTTTGTATCCTCACATTTATTAAGACAGATACAAGAGACCCAGGGACAGCCCAAGGGTGGGGCAACTGTTGTGGTGACCTGTGAGGAGCAGCAACAAGACTTTAGGGTGCTTTTCACCCTGAGTCTCCTGCCATCTGCTTGAAGCCCGCTGTGGACGGAGCCACTCCAATACACTTACCATTCTCTAAAAGCAAATCTGTGGAACTCCTTGTCACATGATGTGGTGATGGCTCCTGACCTGGATGCCTTTAAAGGGGGGTTAGACAGACTGATGGAGGAAAAGTCCATCACAGTTTGCAAGTCTTGATGACTGGATGCAACCTCCGGGTCTGAGAGGTAGCCTATCTCTGAATCCCAGATGCAAGGGAGTGGCAGCAGGATACAGGGACCTTGTGGTCTTGGGTGCTCGCAGAGCATTGTGAGCTACAGGAAGCTGGACTAAAATGAGCCCTTGACATAAGAACATAAGAACATAAGAAGAGCCCTGCTGGATCAGGCCAAAGGCCCATCTAGTCCAGCTTCCTGTATCACACAGTGGCCCCACCTGATCCTTGACCTGATCCAGCAGGGCTCTTCTGACGTTCTTATATTCTGAAATAAATGGGACTTCTGAGTAGACATGCATAGGATTGTGCTGTTAATATTTCCTGGCCTTCCACGGCGTCTCAGTTTTTTTGCAAAGAATTCGGCCTTTAGTCATGACAATGCTTTATTTCCTCAGCTGCAGCCTCTGCTTCCTCCTTTTAATTATCCTTCTTTGCACTGCTAATTTGAAGGAATCCTTAAATTCTCCACCTTAACGGCTTGCTTATATCTCATAAAGGCCTCCCCGCTGATTGTTTATATTAATCTCTATCCTTGAAACGTCTATTTAACTCGATTGGCCTCCCTTGCCTTCTCTTTCTTTTTTTTTCCTCCATGACTCCGTTTTTAACTAGGATGAATCGCTCGCGCCGGCTTCATTCCTTATTTCTGACGACTTTGGAGCAGCTCCAATTAGAGGTGGAATTAATTTGGTCTGGGGCTTCGCAGGCGAGCCATTGCAGGGAGGATGCAATTGGCCCAGGGATCAGGTGGGCAGACCAGGCAGGATGCCCAGATGCAGGTAGAGATTACAGCAGCAGGGCAATCCGGTTGGATCTGGGCAAATTGCTGCTTCTCCAACAGACCCCCGGCCGGCTCCCCATGCTTATTTTATTTTTTCACATTTTTATACCACCCTTCCTCCAAGGAGCTCAGAGTGGTGTACATATTTCCTCCCCTACTTTTTGTCCTCACAACAACCTTGTGAGGTAGGTGGGGCTGAGAGATACTGACTGGCCCAAGGTCACCCAGGAAGCTTCATGGCTGAGCGGGGATTTGAACCTGGATCTTCCAGGTCTAAGTCCGACTCCCAAACCACTACACCATCCTGGCTCCTATGTGCTTACCCACGGAAGCACATTTTCTGTGCTTATATATACAGCTCATTCAGGGCTGGCGTCAGGGGCAGCACCTTGGATCTAGGCCCAATTGTGTGTATGGTCTCCGGTCCCACTGCTTTCCCTCTCCACCCCCCATCTACCTTATCTCCTCCTCTGCCAACCTACTCAGCTTCTTTCCTTCTCTCCCCCCACAAGTGGTCTCGACTTGTACAAGCACTTCCTCTTCCTCCTTCCCTGTCCCAGCCCTCCCCAGGCTACTGCAGCACCAGACTGGTAAACTGAGGGCCTGGCCCGGCTTCTCCTCCCACCCCCAATTCAGGTGGGTGGGCATATAGCACATAGCTCCTCTCTCTCTCTCTCTCTCTCTCTCTCTCTCTCTCTCTCTCTCTCTCTCTCTCTCTCTCTCTCTCTCTGCCTGCTCTTGATTGCCTTGGAGGGAGAGGGAGCAAGAAGTGTCCATACGAGTCTCAACATCAGGGCCGGCCCAAGACCTCTTGACGCCTGTGGAGGCGGCACGACAAATGCTCCCCTCCTTACCCAATGATGTGACGGCCTCTTCTCCCGCTCTCCAGTGTTCCAGCTCAGCACCCTCCTCCCCTCCACATGTCCTCCCCCTCCTCTCTGTCCTCCTCTTCCTTTTCCAATTCAGGGAGTGGAAGGAGGAGGAGAAGCAGTGGGGGCAAGTAGGCAGACAGGGAAGAGCGCCCCCCCCCAATCAGCCACCTGGTGCAACAGCTTCAGCTGACCTCATGGCTGGGCTGGCCCTGGGTGGGAAGCTTCCATAGCCTGGGTATTACCACCAAAAAGACCCCGTCCTGTATCGACAGAAGCCGTACTTCCAATGGCCGCAAAACACAGATGCAATTCCTCCTCTGAAGACCACAGTATATGGACAGAGGTGGTCTTCTAGATATTCAGGTTCCAAACTGTAAGGGATCATCATAAGGGAGCTTGCAACTTTCCTGGAAAGCCCTGAAGATGCTCTGATGATTTGTGCCATTGCTGTGGGTCTTTTTTCAGCAGATCCTAGCTTGACCTAGGGAAATGTTCAGACAAATGCTGTATCTGGAGAGAACAGAGGGAGGGAGACCCCAAAGCACGTTGGAGCCACCGGGCCAGGGGGCTTACTGGCATGCTTCTGCCCAACTGAAAACATGAATGTTATCCATGTCAAAGGAAGCCCGTCAGTCATCACTGTAAGCACAACCGGACAGAGCTAGCCAAAGAACATCCCACATGCATAATTTTCTACAGAGGACAGGCCCCTGCCCTGAGGAGCTTACAATACAGACGCTGACACAAAGGAAGCAGCAGGTGGAAGGAAAGTTTTAACTGTTTTTGAAAGCCTGGCTTGGATGTTTTTAGCTTGTTTTTATTGTGTGATTTTCTGGCTGTTTATAAAGAATTCCTACATGGCTAATTTACCCATATATCCTATTTCTTGGAAAAGGATAGAGTTTAGGAGGAAACGAAGGAATGTGAAGGAAGGAAAAGAGAGAAGGCATGGAAAAGGCATTCCAGGAGGAGGCAGCTCCAGGCATAAGGGCCAGGAAGGGAGCAAGAATTGAGTTGATTGGGGGGGCAGGAGATATTTCAATGGTTGAGGGCAGTGAAGCCAGAGACATGACCTTCATGGGCAAGATATGAGAGTGAAGAGAGAGAGAAGGGTGAGTGAGGTCATGGAAGCTCTGAAGAGAAGGGCTTGTGCTGTACAGAAAAAGCATCCTTTTTATGTTCTGCTGTTGGTTTATCAGTTGTGTTGTTTTAAATTTTCATTGCACCCCACGTTGGGCCTCTCCATAAAGCAGGCTGGGTATAAAATATTTAGAATAAATACATTAATATTTTTTTTTTACGGGACTGAGAGATTGTTGCACACATCTGCCCTGTAACATCTAGCATGGCCCTCGGCTACCCAAAGCAGAGAATATTTGGTGAATATTCAACATGTGCACATTCACAAGGGAGAGTTTGAGGACACCAATTCTTCCCAGCGCTGGGAGGTCACAATGTGCTGTTAAAGAGAGACAGATCTCTTGGGTATACTACAGCAACGCTTTGAAGACCTGCCATCAATTTCAACTGTGAATCAAGCCCGAAATCTTCCGAATACTGTTTTTACACGCTTTTCACTTCCATCAACTGGATAGGGCCAAAGTGTATAATCAAAAGCAGACCAGATGGGGCTGAGTTCATAAAAGAATTTTTAAACTCTGTGTTCTGTCTGCTTCTGTGGAAAAGGTCTACTCGGATCGCGCAGGCTGTTATATCACCCAGGTTCTTGGAGTGAAAATAATTTTATGGTTAACTATGGACCATCTGTTAGCTGCTCCATCTCTAGCAGAGTCCATGCTCTTTATAGTTTATTAATATTTATTTAGCCTCTTGAAAGTGTAAACGTGTTATAGAGTCCTGGCAATGTCTCTTCCAACCATTTATATTCCCCCACGCGGCCAAGGAAAGCACCCAGAAACTCTCCGCAAGTCAAACGGAATGGGGACCGTTGTCTCTGCAGATGTGTTTTCCCTTGGACAAAGTTGCACTTCACATCCTTGGGATGAGAGGAGTTCCCCCGTTCAGCTCCACATTTCAGCGTTCAACGTCCCCCATTTCAGGAATGCTTTGCGCCGCATACCATTCCTAAACTCTGACTCAGCTCAGGGAATTTCTAAAATTAAATACCATAATGGAAGGATGCCCAGTTTGCTACAGATTTCAGTTCCTTCTGTTCATTTGAATCCCTCCCCATACACACACCAATAAGTGCATGAGTTGGTAAAACACTACAAAGAAAGCAATCTTGATGTGGTAGTAGGTACACCTGCATTGAGATGCTTTTGTATAGTGTTTTACTGACACGCACGTGTGAGCTGCTGTGCGTTGATAAAATAATGCATCCAAAAACAATCCTTACACAAGTGTGCATACAGCACGGATGACTGTAGTGCAGTGTTGTTTCTCAATGCATGTGTGCTCCATGGTAATGTAGAGGACAGGGGGGAAAGTACTGTACAAGTGAACTGAAGGATCCCAAACCTGTGGCATGAACTCTTTGCAACATGTGGAAATTTACAAAGGAAACAATGAAACCAGATGTCCCACACGTCTGCGTTTCATTGCAGCATGTGAGGAGCAAAGCAAGCATTTTTTTTAGCACAGCGGTGGTAGACCTGAGATGGCATCTGGCAGCATTTTGGGTCACACAGCCCTTCCCCATCCCTAATTGAAATCTGAACCGGAACCTTTGAAAAGATGTCGAAATGTTTGCAAAACGTCATTTCGCCTCTGAATTCACGTTGTGCTGTGAAAAATCTTGCCCCGGGTGTCACCCAGGCTATCTTGTGATTGTTCCTGTTGGCTGTATGATCTAGCTGGACACCTCTAGGGGCTTGAAAACCTAGCACGTACATTTGAGTGTCTAATGCATTCGACAGCTGATTGCCTGGGCCTGCCCTTCAAAACACAATTTCCATGAGCAAATTAAAGCTGCAGGTCTCGGGCAGGAAACTCATTTGCATTCTATGAAACCCACCCTTCCTTGCCTTCTCCAGTTGGTCCAACAGTGTCCCTCCTCTTTTGAAAACTCATCAGTTCTAAATGCAGATCAGCTGATTCACGTTCTTCTTATGTCAATGGTGCACCAATGGGGGTGCATGCTGCATCTTGCAGTGGGGGGGGGGTAGTCACAGAGTCCTCCTCAAGATAAGGAAACATTTGTAGGTAAGGGAAGTGTCTGCTTCGCAAATGGGTCTCCTCGGACCGACATCAGCTATTTTGCTGGTATACATCCGAGGAGGATAATCATATAATCTTAGAATTGTAAGGGACCCACAAGGTCATCTCGTCCAATCCCTGCCTGTAGCAGGAAATCCTCCTAGGCAGGATGCGAAGCAAATGCGGTAGCCAATCAGAATCGAGTCTGAAGAGTCTCGATTCTGATTGGCTAAAAGAGAGGGGCAGGGCAGAACGTCTTCCCTTCTCTGTGCGGCTTTTGCTCGTGTGCCTGGGGTTCGTAGCATCGTGTTCCGGCACATCAGCCGCTCAGGCAATGCACCAGACGAGACACATGCGAGACAAATGCGGATGTGCATGGTGTGTCACAGCCTTTGTACTGAGTTTGTCCATCTAGGTCAGTCCTGTCAACACAGAAGTGTAGGAGTTTTTTAGGGTTTCAGACAGAGAAGGGTCTTCCAGCCACTGAACTACACCCCCCCCTTGAGGCATAGGGCCCCAGAGGACTTTATAGATTGCCATGTGCACTTTAAATTGAGCTTGTAATGCAACAAAGAGCCTGCAGGGATACTGGACCCCAGTACAATGCACCTGACAACCTACTTCTGAAAAATATTAAGCCACTCAACGGAAATTTATAAAGGAGAACCTGGCAGAGTGGGATGCTTTGAAAGGTGGATGACATCTGCACTTTTTTCTTTAAGTGCCTCCAGCTTTTTTCTCCCCAAATGCTGGCAGAAGCTGCGCTGGCAGTATATTTATAGCTGATCACTTGTATTAAAAAAAATAATAATAACGTGAGGTTGGGCCCAGCTGCTTGTTTACAGTGCGCCGTTAACCTTCAAAAAGGCTTTGAGAAAACCGTCGAATCTTGTGCGAGTCAGCAAGTGAACACCAGGGATGCTCATGCATCTTTCTGGTTAGTGGTGGTGAACGGGGCAACAGTTGGGGGGTCCACTTGCTATCCAGTTGGCTTGGACCTTGGGATTCAGATCTTCATACACAAAGTTGGCTCAAAACCTCCAGGCACTCGAGGTGATGCAACAAATGCTATTTTTCTGTATTTGACAGTAGTACTCTCTAAGCATCCTTCTCCTCTTGAGCTCTGAAATTGAAAAGGAAGAGGGGAGCAGAGGAAAGGATAGAGGAAGTGCGGAGGAGAGGAGAGTGGTGGGCTAGAGTGTCTCTGAGTGACTCTCCTCTCCTCCACACTTCCTCTTCCACTCTGTACCCCTCTTCCTTTCTGAATTTAGAAGTGGGAAAGGAATAGCAGAGGTTGTGGTAGAGGTTGTGGCTGTCAACAGTTGACACGGCAAGAAACCATGGGTGTATTTGGTTCAGGGGGCTTAAACAGGGGCAATTGGAGAATATGGGACTTCACAGCCCACAGCTCATAACCGGTAGTTGATACTAGTTCTCACAGTTGGAAGTTCCTCCAAAGCACATTCAGAGAAGGTCAGGGCGAGGGATTGAGAGTCACTTTTGCACAATCCAAGCCGTAGCATGAGTGCTTTTTGTTCCTAACTGCTCTCTTTTGTTTTCTTTTGTTGCATTTTGTTCCCAAAAGGATGAAATATCTTGTAGTCTTTGATACAGAAGGACATGTCCAGAGAGCTGGGGGCTTGAAGGCTAAAGAAACACGCACACAAATCAAACATTCCCCCCCCCCATGGCCATCAGCTGTAAGGGGCCTGGCAGATGAAGTGGATGCCTTGGTTGGCCAGAGACTTGTGAAAGATTGACCAAAGGGGAAAGAAGTGTATATCGCAAGGTTTGCACAGAGAGAGGTGTACATGTGTGTGCTTGTGTAGATGATAGATCCCTGTGGGTTTGCTAATGCTCCATTTTGTAAGCAAGGGGAACACAGATCATGGTAGGGCTCTTGAGCCAGGGTCAGACCCACAATCCCAAGAGGCACTCATCCAAATGAGCCCAATATAACTGCCTTGATTGCTGTAGTTGACCATCTTCACCAGACAATGGCCTGGGAGATTGAGACCATGCTTCTTCTTCTGGACTTGAGGTCAAGCCCTGCACTGGGTGCCCCATGGTAATTAATCTGTGGAACTCCTTGCCACAGGACTTTGTAGTAGCACCTGGCCTAGATGACTTTCAAAGGGGGTTGGACTTGGTCTTTTTGCTCATTCCCACCGCTTGGGGCCCACCACCACTCCACCCCCCCCCTAACGACGACTCTGTCCCTTTCCCCACCCACCCACCTATCCTGCTTATTTGTGTCAGTGGATTTTAGATTATGAGTCTAACAGCCCGGTCCAGCCCAAGACAACTGCGGTACAATTCAGGCACAATTGCAGCCCAAGTGCTTTAGGCCCGAGTTGTGCCTGAATTGTGCCTGAGTTGGGCTGCAATTGTGACTGAATTGCAGCCCGGTCCAGCCCAAGGCAACTGCGGTACAATTCAGGCACAATTGTACAATTCAGGCACAATTGCAGCCTAAAAGTGGGTGTGTTGGGGGCGTGTCGGGGGTGTGACGGGGGCGGTTACGAATTTTGGTCCGGTTCCAGACACTGGAGAGCCACTGACACGCCCCCTCGAGCCCAACTCAGGCCCAAAATTTGGGCCAGCAAAAAGGGTGGACCCAAATGTGAGGAGACCCATAGGAGCCATTTTACCTTACCCACACCAGCCCTCTCCTGAAAAGTTCTAACACCCTGGGCCCGAGTTGGGCCTGAGTTAGGACCGAACAGGTGTGGCCTAACTCTGGACATGGACCCAAATAGTTACCCTATCAGCACCCAGCCCCACCCAGCCTCTTTCCCACAAAAGCCCAGCCCCAGCCCTCCACTCTCTCTCTCTCTCTCTGAGCACGTGGCGTGGGGTTCTGTCCCCCAGCAGCCACAAAGTGGGACTTTGAAAACTTTTCTAACACCCCACTTCTCTCTTCTCCTCTCTCCTCTCTGCCCCCCTCTAGGGCAGAGAGGGCTGTTCTGCCTGTGGCCAAACTGTTTACTGCTGTGCCTGGGCAGCTGTCTCCATGCAAGTGTTTGCTAACCCATGTCTTTCTCCCAGCCCCTCTCTCCCCCCCCCATACAGGCAACAACACCAGCAGGTAAGTGCAGGGTTTGTGCTGACATGTGGTCTGACGTCTGCCTCTTTGCATAGAGAAATATAGGTAGGATACATGCCTCTATACCAATGTCTTGTCTCATAGCTGCCTGCATAGCCTGCCATGATATGGCTCTATACCAATGTCTTGTCTCATAGCTGCCTGCATAGCCTGCCATGATATGCCTCTATACCAATGTCTTGTCTCATAGCTGCCTGTATTAATGTGAGCACACAATGCCATGAGTGTGGAACTGTAACCCATATGTAGACACCAGCTGTTCCCCCCCCCCTCTTTTCTCCACAGGGTCTACCGACAGGTCAGTATTGCTAGGATTGCCATGGTTGTGACCCCCAAGTTGTGTTGTTGTCTCTCTCTTTGACCCCTTTCCCTTACAGGATCATGCTCACCGTACACCCAGGGAAGGAGCGCAGACCAGGCTATGTGTCTCACACCACTCAGCTGTGTTTGATTTCTCTCCCTGCAGACCTTTGCAACTGGCACACTGGCTCCTCTTCAATGGCGATTGCTACCACGCAGCAGCTGCCATGGAACACCCCCATGTTGTTCGTCCCCCCAGGAATGCCCACTACCACAAACCGTCCGGGGAGCACCCCTGGGCCTGCAGTCTGGTTGCCCCACGGTCACCTGCCTTGATGCTGCCAGAGAGGTCTGGGAGCCTGCCCTGCAACCCACCTCAGCTGCTGCTGCTGCCCCACCGCCCTGGCTGCCTACTTGCTGTCCCTCCCCTTTCTATGGAGCAGGCCGTGGTTCCACAGGGGAAGAGCCCACATCTCCAGGTCCATGGGGCTCGCCTGATGCTGCTGCTGTGGTCCTAGAGGCTGCTGTGCCTACCCCTGGCAGCCACGCCCGGCCATCTCTGCCACTGTTCCAGAACAATAAAGATGCCCCTGGAAACACATGTCCCCAATGTTGCACAAGCACTGCCCCACACACCCACACAGGCAGGCCCCAGCACACAAGCCTCTGCATGAATCCCAGCCAGGGTCCGCCACAGCCATCCCTGGGAGAACACAGCAGGGGGGCTGCCGGACCCTCTGGGACCAGAGGGGAGGGGGGAGTTGGGGGGCCTGTCAGGCAGGCAAACACTGACGGGCACTGTGGCGCACGTCCGCCACGTCCGTGAAGAGCCCTTTCAGCAACCGGGGCTCTCACCCACCCTCGGTCCGCCCATCACCGGTGTCCGTGTCCGCCCGTCACCGGTGTCCGTTTCCGCCCTCTGTCCGCCCGTCACCGGCGTCCGTTTCCGCCCATCAACGGCGTCCGTGTCCGCCCTCGGTCCGTCTGCATGAGAGGCGCCCGTTCCTGCATTGCCTCCATCTGCGAAGTGCCCCCTGTGCCCCTATCGGTCTCTGCAGACCCCTCTCCCTGTATCCCTCTCCCACCAGCCGTGTTGTCTGTCTGTTTCTGACCCACCCGTGCCCCTCCCCAGCACCCCCTGTCAGTGTGCCTGCCTCCCCTCCCACTCCCTGATGATGGACGCTGGCACCCCCCATGCCGCCAGAGCGCCTGCCGCAAGGTGCCGACGTTGCCCCATCTGGGGGTGTGATGAGCTGCGTGAGCCCTTCCCGCTCGCAGCAGACAAGCCCAAGGCATCTCTCGGTCTTGGCCGGGGCACGGAGCAGAAGGCATGCTGGGATGCCTTCTTTGTGGGCATTGCCACGGCCCTTGAGGCCCAGGGCTTCAGGCAGCGCACGGGCATGTCCTGGCGGAGGCGGTTCCAGACCTCATGAGACCCCCCCCTTGTGCGTGCCGTTCCCACCCCCTCCTTCCCTTCTCTCCCCCGCTCACCCCCCCATGACTCCCACGTGCAGCCTCACCGTGGCTTGGGGGTGGCATCGCAGTCTGCAGGAGGGAGGGCAGTCGCACTCCCCCCTGCGGCAGGTGGCTGATGCCCAGGGTGCCCTGGGGCAGCTGGCACTGGCACAACCTCTGCCCTTCAGCTGACTGTCAAACGCGCAGTGCCTGCAGGCCCGCCTGTGGCTGCCCATCTGCTGCGACCGCTGCAGCAGCTGTGGTAGGTGCACGCAGACGGGCTGAGGAGGGGGCTCTTCGCTTCCACAAGACTGACAGCTCCCCACAGGAGCCTGCCTGCCTCTGCGGTAAGTTTTGCCGCGATCCTGGCCCAATGCTGTTGCCTCCAGCCTAACTCAGGCACAGTTGCAGCCTAACTCGGTCCTAGTTTGGGCCACAATTGGGCCACAATTGGGCCTCAACTGTGCCTGAGTTAGGCTGGACTGAGCCCTAAAATCCACTGTTTAGTGGGCAGGCTATAGTCTTCTTAAAAGTTATTGCATCATGCCTAGTCATTTTTGACTAGAATCCTGATGACACTCAGGTTGAGGTGATAGAACACAAGAAAGGCCATGGGTGTGTCTAGCCCAGCACCCTGGTTACCCAGTGACCAGCTAGATGCCCTCAGGAAGCCCATAAGCCCACAAGACAAGAACTATCCCATACTGATGATCCCAAAATACCTCTTCTGAACCCAGAAGTTCCAAGTTCCATCAAACCATCATAACTAATCATGAAAACCATTTTTATGCCAGGAAAACATATGGAAATGAAGATCTTTGTCTAGATATTTCGATGGTTTATATCAGGAGCCTTTTCTGGTACTGGTGCTTGTTCATTCATTTTCAATTTGCAGAATGTTATGAAGGCGATGCTTTCATTGATCTTGCATGTCATAAGCCATGCGAGTAAGATATACCTTTCAAAAATAATAAACAGCATTAAGAAGTGATTTTGCAACTCACAGCGGCTCAGATAAATCAAGAGGTTCATACGGAAGCTGAAACAGAATCCTTTCTGTGAGGCCACTTCTGCTCCTGGCTTGAGGGTACTTAGGAATTAATTGCAATCAAGGATCAAGTTTGATAAATATATTTGCCTCTTCATTAATGTGATTGTCTCCAGTGAGGAACTTTTGAGATTACTGTGGTTTATCTACATTCCGTTCTCAAGTTTCCAAACTGTGGATCTTGACTGGAAATTAGTCCTCCAAATCTGACCTCCAAATCCTCTTTCAACTCTAATATTCTATTATTCTATATGCCCCTAGGCAAGATTCTCAATCTGCTTCCTGCTGAGCCTGATTGTTTTCAGCTAAGGTCCTTTGAAAAAAAAATATTTAAAGGCAGCACCTGAGTGCCTTCTTATAGTTGTCCAGGAGCTCCACCTCAGCTGTGCCTTTTGCAAAAATACAACTATTTTTCTCATCCAAGTCTGGTCTCTTTAATTGTGCACCTAATCACTGTTTATTATGAATGTGCCATTCCAGGTCAGGCAACCGCAATAAAGAGTGTTGCAGTTGCAACACAAGGTAAAAATACAAACCGGTGCTGTGGATGGGTGCGGGCCTCTCTGGTTCCTAGGGCAAGACATCAAGCTGCCTGGCAAGCCATGCTTCACCCTTCCATTTAGATTGATTAATTGACCTTTAAAAATGTACCCAGCAAATAAATTGCCCAATAAAATAAATTATCCCGTGCTTTGTAGCTCTCAAAAGCCACTGTTACTTGAGAAGGGGCTAATGAAGCATGGAAAGCATTGAAGAAATGACTAATGAAAAGAATGAACCTAATAAAGAATAATTGATTAGTCATTTGGAAAAGCCACGGGCTGTGCGATGGATCTGGCCTCTTGCGGAAGAATAAACAGGAACAGTACCTTTGCAGCGAAGTGAGCCTAGGAGCACCTCACCAACTATGTATCAGTCCACCCATCCGGTTTTGGGCTGAGTGAAGCTGAGGGTCTGTAGAAGCACCAGGTGGGGGTCAAAGTGAGAAGTCTAAGCCGATAGCCAAAGCCAGTGGTCCAGCAGGGAGTCCGCTCCATACATGATTTTCAGCACTCTGGACAGCTCCCAGACAGTCAAGTTCCAATCACCCCTGGCAGAGGGCAGAGACTGATCTTGCAGATGTCTTATATGGAACCAGATCATCAGCCTATCAAGTCCAGTACTGTCCACATGGAAGCTCTCTAGGGCTTCTGGTAGGGCTTTCACGTAGATGTTCTCAGGGGTTGAATTGGGGACTTCCATCCTGCATGCACAGATGCTGAACCTTTTGGTTCTGCACCAACAGAATCTCCATCCTGCCCTGACTCTCCAGCTGCCTGGACGGCCGAAGAAGCTTGATGAGATCTTGGCAATAGAAGAAGGATCCAGTTCCCTTACAACAGGGGCTTCCTCTTGGAAGGACTCTGATCCTAGGGAAGTTCTCTTATTCAGGTTCCTGAATTGCTGGCTGCCTCCTCCTCCTTCTCCTTTAGCTTCTGAGGAAGCCATCTGGGATTCCGTCTCCAACTTGAGTTAGGCCAATTATAATAGCAATTTGTCACAGGAAATTATCCCCTGGAGTTTCATCAATCCATCTCTCTTCTGATGCTCAGTGGCTTGACAAAAGAAATCCTCTCTCTCTCTCTCTCTCTCTCTCTCTCTCTCTCTCTCTCTCTCTCTCTCTCTCTCTCTCTCTCTCTCTCTCTCTCTCTCTCTCTCAGCTTCCAGGAGAACAAATCAATCTTTGCACGAACTCTATCCTGTGGGATCTTCTTCAGCTCGTGAGGCCACCATCGAGAGGAAATGACAGGCAGCAGGAGCCACATCAAGGCAGGCCTTTGCTTTGCTGTCACCATGTATGATGGTCAACCAGCTGCAACGCGGACGCAAGCTGCAGAACAAAGCTGGCCCCCTCCACTGAAATCTCACTGGAATGTGAAGGCCAGGGATGCATGTGGCAGATGCCCCACCGTTTCCTACATAAGAATACGTGCTTTATAGATAGGCTTACCATCCATCCCGAAACCCCCAGGACTGTCCCGGGTTCCGGGCTCCGGTCCCGGATCGGTCCCGGGTGTTCCGGGCCCAGTGGAAGCCTCCACCAATTTACAGAGTCAGGACCTGGGTCCATCTAGCTCAGAATTGTCTCCACAGACTGGAAACGGCTCTCCAGATTTCAAACACGGACCTGTCTCAGCCCTATCTGAAGATGTTGCCAGCATACAAATTCTGCATCCAGAGATGGACAACCTGCCCCATAGTTGTGTCTGCAGCTAGGGAGAAACTTCTCTCATTGCAGCTGATCTGCCTCCTGATCTCTCTTCTGCTTTTCACCCTTCTTGCCCAACCTGGGCGTCTTTTGAAGGACCAGTTTTCCACACAACCATGACTAGCTCCTGGTGCACTGAAGCTCACCGTCTGATGGGGTCAGACCAGGAACAGTAGTGACATGTGGTCCTGGATGCCCTGGTGGAGCAGGAAAGGTGGAATTGGGGGGAGGTTTAGGCGTAGTTCAGGGTGGATCAGGGCAGGGAGTGGGCTAAACCAGAGACAATTCGGGGGTGGGAGGGTGAGGATCTATCCCTCTTTTTCCAGCCTGATATGCCCCAAGGCTCCTTAGACCTACGCTAGCTAAATAGCTGGTGTAGGTCCAAGGAGACCCATTGGAGGCCAAACGAAGGAATTTTTCCTTACCTCTCCTGGCCTGTTTGGTCACCCCCTCCTCTGCATCACATAGGCAGGCAGGAGATAGGATTGGGCTGGACATTGCTGAAGTTAATTTGAGAGCTTGCAACCTCAAGCAAAGAAGAAGGATCCAGGAATGCAAGCTAGTCTTGCATGGCCTTTTGGAGAGACTTTCACTCATGGCCCAACCATCATGGCACCAAGCTTGACCAGAGACAAAACGGGATGAGGAGAAAAGAGAAGTCGGGTCAAATTGGAGAGTCATCATCAAACTAGCAAAGGAAGGAGGAAGAGAAAACACAAGTGATTGGCAGACTGATGGAATCCAAGAAGATTACAATTACAATATTGATGTACAATGTTTAGATTGTAGAGTCCTCGGGGCAAAGACCTGTCTATTTGCTCCATGTAAAGCGCCGCATGAATCAATGATGCTACATTCCTCTAATAGTCATAAAATGCATTTAATGCAACTGACAAACACCATGTGACTGCTCTTCACATTTCATCTGTCTTCATCCTGAACATTTCCTTTGCTCAGCGAGAGGCTGTTGCTTTGAAGCAGCGTCACTGTAACAAGATCGGCCCATTTGGAGCGACTGCGTTCCCTTTAATTTGTTGTTTACAGCAGTCTGGTAAATTAAAACAGGGAGAATGAAATCCCCTTGCCCGCCCCCCCAGCCCCCACCCCACCACCCGTTCATGCAATCATCTTCCTCGGGGCAAGTACAATTGGGCGTTTTTCCATTTCGGCATCCATAAAAGCCTTTATCGCGCTGAAAAATTATTCCTTAATTTTTACAGGTTCCTCGGTAACTGTGTTGACGCTGATGGATTGTTCTATATCCCTGCCTCTCTTTGGATTTCGCTGTGAGTAGATATTGTTCCCTGGGTGGGAAATAAAAGGTAGGAAAGTGTCCATATTTAATTTACGGCTTGCAATAACCGGAGTTTTATCAACATTCTGCCAACAAATTATTCTTATTGTCATTTTCCTGTTGCCTGGAGCTGAGGCCACAAAACTAAAATTGGGTTTCCATGAAAGACGTCATCGGATCACCTGGACCGATGAATGACTGGGGGCAGAGGTGAGAGAAGGAGGCGCTGGCATTGCGCAAGAATGAACAGCCGGAGGAGGCCGTTTCCTGGGAGATTTCTCTGTGTGAATTCTCCAAAGCAAAGAGGCATTGTAGGCTGATAAGCAAACCAGTGGCATTGTCTAAAGGCACATGAAGCAGGGTTGGGTCTGGTCTCCTAAGGACCCCCAATGGATTCTGCCTTGAGTTCCACATTAGAAACAAGGTGGGATGTTAACAAATAAACCAGTCCAAGCTCATCTTCGGCTGTAGAAACCCAACTGCTTGAACATCAGCACATCAGAAGTGCCCTGCTGGATCAGGCCAAGGTCCCCTCTAGTCCAGCTTCCTGCATCTCACAGTGGCCCACCAGATGCCTCTGCAATCACACAAGACAACAAGATCCTTGTATCCTGTGGCCACTCCCCTGCACTTGGCATTCAGAGATAGGCGACCTCTCAAACCAGGAGGTTGAATACGATCATTACCCCAGGAGCGAAAGCCTCCACTGCCCCAATGGGTCCCCTCGGATCTGCATCAGCTATTTGCTGGCGCACGTCCGAGGAGAGTAAGGGAGAAGAAAGGGGACAGTAAACGGGGTTCTACCCCTCCCTCTCCCATTCCACCTCCTGCTTACCCCCCTTCCCACCCAGAATCTCCCCTGCTCCTCCCCTCCCCACCCCGTTCTGCCTACCCCCAGTGGCATTTCCACGGTAGGGGTGGCACCGTAAGTCCCGCCGCATTGAGTACCATGTTTAGGAACCAAAACAAGGAGGCGCCACCCCCTCGCTGTTGCAACCATTCCGCGCAAAGAACGCGACCGGGCAGGAGACTCCCGTGGAAACGCCACTGCCTACCCCTGCCACTCCCTGCCCTCGTGTCCCGTTTAACTTCAGCCAGCAGTGGCAGCGGCCTCTGGCACCACCACCATTTGTGGTGGCGGACTCAAAATGGCGGCCAGTGGTGCTCTGTTCACAGCGCCCTATAACCATATACAACAGCGGAACTGTGTTCCACTGTCGTAAAGGTCAACACTGGCTTAGACTGTTAATTGTACAGTATAAGACAACAATAATGTAATCATAGATAACACAGCTTGTCCCTCAATGGAGGCAACACAATGGATTATAATTACAAAAGCCCAGACCAGATGTGACACTTTTCTACTCTGAAATGTATCATAATCCATTTAGAGATGTCCCTCATTTTATCGTGAACTGCGTTGCAGTGATCTAAATCAAATGAATAACAGAAACATGGGATTAAAAAAATATCCCAATAAGGGGACATTTGAGTGCTAAAAAGAGACATTTGAGTGCTAATATGATTGCTCAGAAGCAAGTCCTGCTTTGTTCAGTAGTACTTACTCCCAGATAAATTTGCATAAGATTGTAGCCTTACAGCACAATTCTATACATGTCTACTCAGACTCAGATATTGAGCTCAGTGGGACTTGCTCCCAGGTAAGAGTGTATAGGATTGCTGCCTGAATGTAGCATGAGCTATATATTGCCTCTCGGGGTATATATTGCCTCTCCCTTGTGAAAGACAGTAGCCTAGACATTTATACAGGCCCCTAGGCAAATTTCTCAGCTTGCCTCCTATGGAGCCTGATGCTTCTTCTTGGTTAGGATCCTTTGAAAAAAAAATTCAAAGGAAGCACTTGGGTGTGCCAGCTCCTGAAGCTCTGCACCCCACATCCTTTATGTAGACCTTATTTTGTTTCCTCATCTACTGTAAGCCTCTGGGCTGCTATAATAATAATAATAATAATAATAATAATAATAATAATAATAATAATAATAATAATAGTAGTAGTAGTAGTAGTAGTAGTAGTAGTAGTAGTAGTAGTAGTAGTAGTTATATACCGCTTTTCAACAAAAAGTTCAAAGCGGTTTACAGACAAAATCAAATGATTAAATGGCTTCCTGTCCCAAAAGGGCTCACAATCTCCATTTAATGGGGTTCCTAATCACATCTTGCGGGTGGCGCAGTGGGTTAAACCACTGAACCATGAGCTGTTGATCAAAAGGTCGGCAGCTCGAATCCGCAACGGGGTGAGCTCTCGTTGCTTGGCCAGCTCCTGCCAACCTCGCAGTTCCAAAGCATGTTAATGCGAGTAGATAAATAGGTACCGCTTGCGGGAAGGTAAACAGCGCTCCGTGTTCCAGCTGCATGCTACGCGCTGCGGCAAGGAGAGTCATGCCGGCCACATGACCACGGAGGTGTCTTCGGACAATGCCGGCTCTTCGGCTTTGAAATGGGGATGAGCACCACACCCTAGAGTCGGACACGACTGGACTTAATTGTCAGGGGTCACCTTTACCTTTTTTTTTACCTAATCACATCTACCAGACCCTTGAGATCAGTATCGTCTTCAGTGACTAGTAGCCGGTCCCCAGGCCTTCAGGTGGAGAAACATTTCCCAGTCATACTTGAAGATGCAACCAGGGCTTGAGCCTGGGACCTTCTGCATTCAGAACTGATGGTTGACCAATGAGCTATGGAAGCTTGTGCAGAACATAGGAAGCTGCTTTCCTTTGGTCCAGCTCGCTATTCTTGCCTATGCTGATTGGACGTGGTGTTCCAGGCAGAGAAGGGTCTTTCCCAGTCTGAATTTGAACCTAGAACTTCCTTGATGCCCAACATGTACTTCTCAATCTGGGCAGGCTGAAAATAATGATCCACTCATCTGCAAATATAATAAATGGCTTTTTATTCACAGATCTATTAATTGGGAGCCGGTCCAGTTTCCTATAAAGTGGTGTCAACAGCTTCATTAATAATCCAGGCTTGACTGCTGGTCTGCTTCCGCTCCAGAATTCATTTGCGATCACATACTGCCAAAATGTCTCCCTTTCTCGGTTCCGACGCTCAGTAAACAGGCTACATATTGATAATTACGCCATCCATAATTTTTCGGCGGAAGTTTGCTTTTCATCCATCAAAATCTTCTCCAGCTCTTTCTCTCTCCCTTCTCCTTTTCAGCACGATTGTTTACGGCGGCGGCGTCTCACAATGGAACACCTCCTGATTGTCTCAAGACAACGAGGTTGTCTCTCCGGGGTTCATTTCCATTTTCATTCATTTTCATTTCCAGCACCTCGAAACCACGGGCATTTGCGGTGAAAATCAATGCTTCCCGCCCGAGTCATATTTAACGGCCTCATTCGCATTCATAACCAGTGTGGCATTTTAGTGTGGCATCATACAATATGATTGAGCAGAAACATGACGATTCATTGCATTTTCACTCCGAAATGTCAAAAAAGACCCTTTTATGCTCAATGAATTTGCAACAGATTTGATTCCTTTCCGGGTCACTGGAGGTCATGGCACAATGTTTGCTTTGTAGCGTACGATAGGTCGGATGATGCAAACAGCGACAACTTGCTCTTTCGTGCAGCCTGTGTCATTCTCCAAAGGAACATGAGAACTGCCAGGCTGGATCTGACCACAGGTCTCCCTCCTCCCCCATCCTTCCGTCGTCAACAGCAGCGAACCATACACCCCTTGGGGGATGCATTAAGAGAGCATGGAGAGAGTACTCCGTTATTCGTCTCGGGCATCCACTGAATTGGGTTGGATTGAACTCCGGCAGCATGATCTACAAGGAAGACTCTTTGGCAACTTCGACTGGTCCAAAGGTCCACTGCCAGGAAAGCAAAGCAAGGCTGGGAGAGGGCAGATCCAGGCTGCAAGGACATCCTGTTCTGTGGTGCGCATGCAGCTGAGCAGACACCATCCACCCAAATATAGCAGCCTCACCCCAGGACACAGGCGTTGGGGGGGGGGGTGCAAGCATGCGTGAAAGAAGGGACTGAGCATGAGCGCGCATGTGTCCTGCCTGGGAGCAGTGCAGGTCTAGAACGAGTGACTGTAAACAAGACAGACAGACAGACAGACAGACAGACAGACAGACAGACAGACAGACAGACAGAGCATTTTCCACAAAGGGTGCCCTTTACAGCCATTGTTTCACTGGAATGTATTGATCTGAAGTCTGCAGTTTGAGAAAAGTAATCTTGATCACAAATGCTTGAAGCAGCAACCCATAAAACTGCCAGGAAGGTCCCTTGCCCCGTGGTAACCCCCAGCATCTGCCATGGGTCAACTCAAACCTGTGCCAGCTCTATAGCTGGTGCATGTCTGCGTTGACCTGGTAAGGGGTGAATCAGGACCAAGAAGGGGTTTAGGATTCAGCAGGCAGCACTGTTGCTGAACCCACTCCCTTCCCCAGCCCGATCTGCCCTCCTCCCCGCCCCATTATCTCCCCTTTCCGCCCACTCCATTCCACTCCCTCCCCGCCTCACTCCCAACCCCTGCTCAGGCTTTCTACGTGCACCAGGAACTCAACACAGCATTCAGTGGGTTCCCGCCCAGGTGAGCCAGCTCTTTATTCTGTTTCATTTCGTGATGCGACACCAGCGCACAACTGTAAATGTTCTCCGTGCCGAGGCCATGTATCACTGCAATTTGAGAGGACGAGGTATTCTTAACTTTGGGAAGCTGCTTTTGTTTCAACTCCCAAACTGTCACCCCATGCGATCCGTTCTTTTGCTCGCGCACGCTGGCAAGGCTCACCCCCGCAGAAATTCCACTGCCAGGGCGCCATAATTACCAGGTTCGTCTTTTCCTTTCGGGTGGGGCTGGCAAAAGTTTGACATAGGGAGTAGAGCTCATGAGTAGGTGTAATCGGACCCCATGCTTGTGCCGTCGGTTGACTATAGAAAAGGCGGATCGTTGATGAAGAGACCCGGTTTAATGGCTTTTGAATCCATTCATCGGCGGAGACTTTCGGAAAAGCTTTCTAGCTGTGCCAAGGAAAGAATGAGAAGAAACGAGACTGAATTGAACCAGCCGCTGAGACACCGACAAGCAATCCGGGAGCGTGCGCAAGACTTAAGAATAGACGCGTCGGATTTTCGGCAGGCAGGCTCATGTTATGGTACATTTCTGTGCATGTTTTTGCATGGAGACCGCCTTCCCACACCCAGGAAGGTAATGATGCTCTAATTCCTTGACTATTTCCCTTTTTCGGCCTGCTCAAGAAGGAATGTCATTTCCAGACTGTTTGCCTGGGCTTCAGAAGCCAAGAGATTGTGGACTGAACTGAGGTGATGGGGCTTCAGAGAGGGATTAGACATAAGAAGAGCCCTGCTGGATTATTATTATTATTATTATTATTATTATTATTATTATTATTATTAATAATAATAATAATAATAATAATAATAATAATAATAATAATAATAATAATAATAATAATAATAATAATAATAATAGTGACCTGGTATTCAACAGGCCAAGTCCACCTGGCGGGCTGTGCATCATCATCATCATCATCATCATCATCATCATCTCTCAACATGGTTTGGTAAATTCAGATCATGGGCTGTGGAGGGGTACAGAAGCTAGACCTCACCGCAGCCAAACTGTGACAAGAATTATGGAATGTTGGAGTTGGAAGGGTGCCTTAGAGGTCTTCTAGTCCAACCCCATGCTCTGAACAGGCAACTACTACAGCATCCCTGACTAGCGGAGAAACTGCTTGACAAGACAGCAGCAGCAACGGGAGAGAGCTCAGATCCACTCCCTCTTTGACCAGGTGCTACTGAAAAAGAAAATCCATTTGGAAGCCTTTCCCCAAGCTCCTCTGATTGCTGCCCCCTAGAACAGCCCTTCAGCTGTAAGCAGAAGATACATTTTCCGATGGCTTCTCTTAACCTCAGAGCCCTTGTTTATTGATTTCTCTCTCCTTCTCAGCCCCCAGGACACCATGATGTATGGGGTTAATAACAGCTCTCCAGCAAGTTTACATACAGTCACTTTTGCTGCAAGGAAGGAAAATGCCAGCTTCTCTGTATTAACATTTCCAAAGGGAACATGTTCAGCCATTCAGCAACACAGATCCCAGTTTCGGGCACTTTCAAAATCCATCTCAGTTGGTTTTATAGATGGACCGACCCTGAAACCCAAAGGAATTTGAACCCATGGCAATTGGCTCTATTTTCCTCACTGGGCTATAGTAGAGAAAAAGCTTCTTAGAGGTCATACTTGAGACTCCAATTCCGAATGGGCTTGCTGGGCAAACGGGAAAGCTGCAGGACTCGAACTCACAACTCCAGACTTTTCTGAGTAACTACTGTACATTCTCCATGGTGCCATACCAGCTGTGGGGTGACGCTTCCCCATCCTTGTGGTTACAAAATAAATGTCAGAGGTTAACGTACTTGTGGCCTGAGCAATAGTGGTGAGAAGGAAATTGGAGGCGATTTTTGCTCGCCTCCCCTTCCACTCCGACCACCCAGCCCGGGAGGTGACCACCCAGCCCATAATACAGGTCTAGGAGCCTAATGAGCAGCTCTAGTCAATTAACTTCCTCTTCAAAGAAATCAATGCTCTTAATTCAGCACATCGCATTAATTGCCGGGAGAAGCCAGCAGGGATGGGGACTTGAGTCAAATGACTCGACTCGCAAGTGCGACTCAGTTACTTTTTCCCTGACTCGTACTTGTACTCATGACCCACTGACTCTCACTCGCACTCGTACTTGTGACCCACGGGACTCGCACTTGACTCGCACTTGTGGGGGTAACGACTTGCCATTTCCAAGACATTTTCCAAGTCATAGGGGAAGCCAAGTGGGTGCTTTAAAAGCCACACACACCCCACACAGACACCCACCCAACCCATTTTCAGGGGAAAAATCCATTTTCCCCCAAAGTGACTCGACTCGTGACTTGTGACTCGTGGTTTTTGGCCTTACTTGTACTCGACTCGCACTCGTGCAAAAATGACTCGCACTTGACTCGTACTTGCCCAAAAATTTTGGCACTGACTCGTACTCAAACTTGCACTCGTGCAAAAATGACTCGTACTCGCACTCGCACTCGTGACCTAGTTACTTAGATACATCCCTGGAAGCCAGTCCCTCAAAAATGCTGACAGCCACATCCTGCCACTGACTCCTTTGAAACGGTGTGCAAATAATTCATCGCCTCTTTTGTTGTTGCCTTGTTCGATGTCCTCCTCCTCCCCCTCCCCGTTTCCCCTGCCTTCCCAGCAACGGAGGCATATCAGACATCCCAAGGAATATGAACAATTAACACTCAAAGTGATGCATTTTGCCTCTTTTGTGTAAGAGATGCAAGACTTCCTCCTGATGGTAAGGTCCGGGTTTCAAACAGGGGGTGTTGGGGAGGGCCCTTCAGGGGCTTCAAATATTTGTTGTTGTTCAGTCGTTAAGTCTTGTCCGACCCTTCAAATATTTACACCTTTGTATATTCCCAGAACATCCATTCTTAAGTGAGATGCAGCATTAAACTTCCCACTTCATCCCACTGTGTGTAGTCAGTACAGAGGCTTCATATCACAGCCTGAAAACTCTCTAAAAAATTAATTGACCGGCACTTAGCATGCACCACAGAAGAGCATTTTATCCACTTTCTCCATTGATCATGTCAACTAGATACTGAAATAATTGTACTTATGGGGGGGGGGGGGAGAGAGCACATAATCTCCCTGGGTATGAATGTGTTTATATTTAGAGCATGCTCCATCTTGAAGACACAAGATGGATCTTCAGATCCACCTACTCACCAGTGTAGAGATAAATTTTGAAGTGCAGACACATCGTCTCACACACACACACACACACACACACACACACACACACACACACACACACACAAAGCAACGCCGCCCAGAGCCACATATTCAGTAGGATTTACCCCCAGGTAAATGTCCATAGGATTGTGACCTTAATTTAACATGAGATACATTTTGCCTCTCAAGCAGCCCTTGGGAACCAATTAACAGGTGCCCCTAGGCACATGTCTTAGTTTTCCCCCCTGCTGAGCCAGACACTTCTCAGCTCAGGTGGTTTGGAAACACTTCCCCAAGCAAGACCTGAGCTCTCCTGCTGGTGACATCACAAGTCCCAGTGCTCCGTTCCCCCCAGTTCCTCCTCCCTGTATCATGTGGGCCGGGTCACTTCTGAAAAGGAGCCAGAAGCTACCATCAGTCACTGCATAGTTTAGGAGTGAAACTGCTGATGATAAGAACATGTGTGCATGAAAGGAGGATTTAAATGGTGGGGGCAGTTCGGCCAAATTCCCCCCCCCCCGGACACACAAACATTACAAGGGAGGGGGAGAGGAATGTGTGCATTCAGGGGCACACATTCCCTCTGGCCTGGCGTCTCTCAGTCCCCTTTAAATCTCAGCAGCTTGAACAGCTCCAGGTTTTGGAGAGTCCTGGGGCAAAAGCCCCACCTGCACAGTACACAGTCAGCCCTGCCCACCAGGCCTGTGGCCAGCAAGACTCCCCACATGGAAGGATCCTGGTTCTTCGTAGAAGGCCAGCTTCGAGTCGAGCCTTTTCTGGGCTACGAAGAAGAGGCCTTCTCTGGAGAGGAGGAGGAATTGCAACCGGCAGATGACCTGGGTGTCAACCAAGATCCGGCAGAGACTATCATCCCCCTTGAGGACCAGCCAGAGCACATCTCCTCCGCAGAGGAACATTCATGGGATCTCAGGAGACCCAACATCCCTCATCTGGACCCCTGGCTCCACTCTCTGTCTCCCTCCATCACCCCCAGGCCCCCAGGACAGAGCAACAGCAATGCCAGACCACAACCGAGGTTCTGGAATGGTGAAAAGTTGTCTTGGCTTCCTAAGGCCTCTCTGTCAATGAGTGGAAGAGGGGGAAGAAGCAGGTGATAGTCTTGGGATCTCGGTTGCAGGTCTTAGATCAGGGCCCAGCCAGAGCCGGGAAAGGGCAGATCTCCCTCCTTCCTTTATAAGCCCTTTTATTTGCATCTTGGCTTTTGCAATACCTCGAGAGCTCTCCATAGCCCTGGTGCCTAGAGATCCAGCCAGCCTTGACTCCTGGTAACTGCCCCAGTCCGCTGTCTCCACTCCCTGCTTCGCTTCACCCTCTCCAGCCTGCAGCTCCAGTCTCCGTTGCCGACCTCAGTTCCTGCAGCTTGAATCCATCCTCTGAGTGTGAGTGGTTGGCTTTGCCTCCCTTAAGTACTGGCCTTCAAGAACTGCTACCTTGGGGAGGGGAGGGGTTCTCCTGGCCTCCAGCCTGGTGTTTGGAACCCGGGTCTGGGTCCAAGACTCCCACTGCGCCTGGAGGACTAGGCTCTTAGCCACTGCTCAGGGCAGGCATTCTTGTACGAGTTTTGATTTTGTTCTTTGTTTAACATGATTTGGTTTTTTAATATTGCAGTGGCGGCCCTAGAATTTCTAAAAGTTGGGTATTGATCCTTCTTGGAAAAAAAACCGAAATGTCATCTTCCCTGCACTGCCACCCACGTAATTTTCACTGCTTCTCTTGAAAGAGAATCTCAATCTTTCTGTCAAGAATTTAGGGGTGGGGAGACCCCGTCTCCCAAATGGAAATAATCCACTGGGGGGGGGCAGATGTGTTAACAGAGTCCAGCGTTCAACTGGTCTAATTACTCAAGATAGGAGCATATTTTAGCCTCTTCTGCCTCTCCCCCTGCCCCCCCCCACACACACAATTCTCACCGATCCAGGCTGTTGATTAATCCTCCGCTCTGTGTTTGAAATTGCGTCCTATGCAAATTGAACAAAGCCAACACTGAGGTCATTGACTCAAAATATTGAACAAGTGTCCATGCAGGGCGATAAATCCTCATTCCAAACCATTACGGCTTTATTAGCCGAGAAGCCGCTCGATCGGACTGGATTCCACTGTCTCTCTTAAGGAGACCCTTTGGAGAAGCCGGAGACTGAAGCCCCTCTGGGCCCACCCAGCCTTGATCATCTTTGCCCTGGTGGCCCAAAAGGATCAAAACGTTGCAAGATAACTTAAGTTTGTTGTCATGCAGAGGGGTGCCAAGTCGTATGGCCGGCCCATCCATGAGGCCAACTGAAGCAGTTGCCACAGGCACAGATCATGGGGGGGGGAGCCCATCTCTGTCCACCTCCTTGCCTCCACTGCTCCTCCTCCTCCTTCCACTTCCTGGATTGGAAAAGGAAGAGGGGCAGAGAGAGGAAGAGGAAATGTGGAGGGGAGGAGAGTGCTAAGCTGGAACATTGGAGAGTGGGAGGGCACATCATCGCATAAGGGGGCAGCATTTGGCATGCCACCTCGGGCATCAGGAGGTCTTTGTCTGGCCAGGTCGGACGCATCCAGAACCCTGAGTAGGGTGGGGCACATGCCAGGGGCCCATGGGCACATTTGTGCTGGCCAACCCCTGAGGCAGTGAGGGTCTATTGATCCCCACTCCCCCCTGGCAAACCAGGGCCTGTGGGGGTGCTTACTGGGCCCTTATGGGGAGGGGCCGTAGTGGCAGCAGTAAATCATCTCTCTTCACTCCATGCCATTTTACACTTCCCAAATGTCCTGTTCTGCTGACACTGCATCTCCTTGCCTCCTGGTAAGCCTCCCTATTGGGCTTACTGGGAGGCAGTGGGACTCAACAGCAGATAATCCTCTTCTTCCCCCCCCCCCAGTGCCATTCTACAAATCCGGTTGCTTCTTCTCCGCATCGTTGCCTAGCAAGCAAGCAACGGAAAGACCCAAAGACGAGGTTATCAGGAGGCAAAGGGTTAGCAGCAGCAGATGCAAATCCTCTGCCACACTTCCACCTGACCATGAAGGAAAATTGATGCCTGTCCATCTCTTGTTAAATAACAATTATATATATATATATATATATATATATATATATATATATATATATATATATATATATATATATATATATATATATATATATATATAGGTAAAGGTATCCCCTGACAATTAAATCCAGTCGTGTCCGACTCTAGGGTGTGGTGCTCATCTCCATTTCAAAGCCGAAGAGCCAGCGTTGTCCGAAGACGCCTCCGTGGTCATGTGGCCGGCATGACTCTCCTTGCCGCAGCGCGTAGCATGCAGCTGGAACACGGAGCGCTGTTTACCTTCCCGCAAGCGGTACCTATTTATCTACTTGCATTGACATGCTTTGGAACCGCTAGGTTGGCACTCACGAGCACTCACCCCGTCGCGGGAATCGAACTGCCGACCTTCCGATCGACAGCTTATGGTTCAGCGGTTTAACCCGCTGCGCCACCCGCTGGCATATATATGGTTCATATATATATGAACCATAAGCTGTCGATTGAAAGGTCGGCAGTTTGATTCCCGTGACGGGGTGAGCGCTCGTTGCTTGGCCAGCTCCTGCCAACCTAGCAGTTCCAAAGCATGTCAATGCGAGTAGATAAATAGGTACCGCTTGCGGGAAGGTAAACAGCGCTCCGTGTTCCAGCTGCATGCTACGCGCTGCGGCAAGGAGAGTCATGCCGGCCACATGACCACGGAGGCGTCTTTGGACAACGCTGGCTCTTCGGCTTTGAAATGGGGATGAGCACCACACCCTAGAGTCGGACACGACTGGACTTAATTGTCAAGGGTCACCTTTACCTTTTTTTACCTTTTTGTACAGTGCTTTCTCTACATGCATTGAGTCACATGCATGAGTTTGATGCAATCCTTGCAAGAACTCTATCCAGTAAGGAAGTACTGTACTGTAGTAAGCTAGGGCAGTGTGGTTATGCCCATTTTGCAGGAAGACTGAGGCTGAAATGGAGTGACTTATCCAAGGCTGTCTAGACGATCCTGGGGGAGGTGAGATTTAAACTGGGGCTGTCTAGATCCACCGTTCACTTTCTTAGCCACTACCTTACACGTCCTCACAAGCTCCCATTACAGGATTGCAGGTACCAGGGAAAAGATTTGTGACCCCCCCAGAGTTGCTGAATATCCAAGCAGACAAACCTAGGCAATAATCAACAAATGTCCGGACTCAGCAAGGAGAAGCTTCTTCTATTCTTACACATGTCTATCTGATTGGCCTCACTGTCTCAGTTCCTTCTGAAACTCCCTCTTGTCTCAAGTGTAAAAATGACTGTATTTGCAAAAAATTGCCAGCCACGGAGGGAGAAAAGCCTTTTTAGATTCTGGTAAGCAAACATAATTATTGCCAGCATTTGTTTTTTTGGTTTTTTAACAAAAAATATTTTTGTTTTAAGTGTTTGATTCCTGGAAGAGCCTGTAACTGGAAAATTAGGGGAGGGGAGGGCAGCCACCATTAGCAGAGTGACGGGTCACGGAAGATATGGCGGTGGGGGCTGGGCAGGCCGTTTCAGGAGAACGAGGGTCAGTCACAGGCAGACTGTCCCTCTTTCTGGCCCTTCTCCCATCCCTCTGACCCTTGGCGGTCTGGGCAACAGTCCCCTGAGTCTGAAACTGCTGCTTTTGAACGCCAGGTCAGTTAATAATAAAATCTGCCTAGTCCAGGATTTAATCCTGGATGAAGGTGCTGACCTGGTGTGTATTACGGAGACCTGGCTGGATGAGTCGGGAGGGGTAAGTCTCTCCCAGATGTGCCCGCCGGGTTTCCGGGTATTGCAGCAGCCACGACTACAGGGGCGGGGAGGCGGTGTTGCGATAGTCTATCGTGATACCATCAGTCTCACTGGGTACCCTGTCCCGCGGTCCACTGGGTTTGAGTGCCTCCATGTCGTGTTGGAAGGGCGAGACAGAATAGGGATTCTGTTGGTGTACCGCCCACCATGCTGCCCAACAGTCTCCCTGCCTGAGCTGACCGGGGTGATCTCGGCGCTGGCGTTGGAGTGCCCTCGCCTATTGGTGCTGGGGGACTTTAATGTCCACGCTGAGGCCCCGAGGACAGTTGCGGCTCAGGACTTCATGGCCGCCATGGCAACCATGGGTCTGTCTCAGAGAATATCTGCCCCGACGCACGATGCGGGACACACGCTGGACCTGGTGTTTACTGCTGGGCAGGTGGATGGTGATCTGGATGTGGAGGAAATTAACATCACTCCTTTGTCATGGACAGATCACTTCCTGGTGGGATTTAGGCTTATCGCGGCCTGTCGCCTCCGCAGTGGTGGGGGACCTCATTCTATGGTCCGCCCCCGGAGGATGATGGATCCGGATGGATTCCTGAGGGCTCTGGGGGATTTTCCTGTTGACAGAGTCGGCGACTCACCCAGCGCCCTGGTTGACCTCTGGAATGGGGAAATGACCAGGGCCCTGGATCTGATCGCTCCTGAGCGTCCTCGACCTAGCCGCAGAGTCAAAGCGGCCCCTTGGTTTACTGAGGAGCTGCGGACGATGAAGCGGCAGGGCAGAGGCCTAGAGCGACGGTGGCGGAAAACTTGTGCTGACTCCGACCGGGCACGGGCTAGAGCTCACTTCAGAGCCTATTCCGTGGCGGTGGCGGCAGCTAAGAGGGCTTTCTTTTCTGCCGGCATCGCGTCCGTGGAGAACCGTCCAGCTGAGCTTTTCCGTGTAGTCCGGGGCCTGCTCCATCTGGCCCCCCCAGTAGATGGGGCGGAACACACGGTGGCTCGCTGTGACGAGTTTGCAAAGCACTTCGTGGACAAAGTCGATCGGATTCGGCATGACTTGGATGCTGCATTAGTAGTATCTAATGATGTCCCTGAGGCACCTGTCTGTTGTTCTTCCTGGGATTCTTTTCAGCTTGTAGAACCTGAGGATGTGGACAAGATTCTTTGGAGCGTGAGACCATCTGCTTGCCCGCTTGACCCTTGTCCGGCATGGCTGATTAGAGCTGCCCGGGTGGGGCTGGCTGAGTGGACGGGGAGGGTGGTAAATTCATCTCTGAGGGAGGGGGTGGTGCCGCTGTCTTTGAAGCAGGCGGTGGTGCGCCCCCTCCTGAAGAAACCCTCCTTGGATCCTACGATTTTGAACAACTTCCGGCCAGTCTCAAATATCCCGTTTCTGGGCAAGGTGATCGAGCGGGTAGTGGCGTCTCAGCTTCAGAGGGTCTTGGAGGAAGCTGATTATCTGGATCCATTCCAGTCTGGCTTCAGACCGGGGTTCGGGACAGAGACGGCCTTGGTCGCCTTGGTGGATGACCTGCGCCGGGGACTGGACAGGGGGAGTGCGTCCCTGTTGGTCCTGCTGGACCTCTCGGCGGCTTTTGACACCATTGACCATGGTGTCCTTCTGGGTCGGTTGGCTGGGTTGGGGCTTGGAGGCACCGTTCTGAGGTGGTTCCGCTCCTTCCTGGCTGATAGATCCCAGAAGGTGGTGCTGGGGGATGCTTGTTCGGCACCCTTGCCCTTGAGGTGTGGGGTGCCACAAGGGTCAATTCTATCCCCCATGCTGTTTAATATCTATATGAAGCCGCTGGGAGAGGTCATCCGGGGATTTGGGGTAGGGAGTCATCAGTATGCGGATGACACCCAGCTCTTTCTCTCCTTTCCACCTGACTCCAAGGGGGCGGTCGATGTCCTGAATCGTTGTCTGGAGGCAGTTGGGAGCTGGATGGGGGCTAACAAGCTGAAATTAAATCCTGATAAGACAGAGGTTCTGTTGGTCCAGAAGTCTACGACTCAGGTACTGGATCATCGTCCTGCTCTGAATGGGGTTGTACTCCCTCTGAAGGAGCAGGTCCGCAGCTTGGGGGTCCTCCTGGATGCGCAGCTGCTCCTGGATTCCCAGGTGGCGGCTGTGGCCAGGGGGGCTTTTGCCCAGCTTCGGCTGGTGCGCCAGCTGCGACCGTACCTGGATCGTGCAGACCTGGCCACGGTGACCCATGCTCTAGTGACATCTAGACTAGATTACTGCAATGCGCTCTACGTGGGGCTGCCTTTGAAGACTGTTCGGAAACTGCAACTAGTGCAGAATGCGGCGGCCCGGGTGGTTGCTGGGGCCTGTCGGTTCGACTCAGTCGGACCGTTGCTTCAGCGGCTACACTGGCTGCCGGTTCGTTTCCGGGCACAATTCAAAGTGCTAGTTTTGACTTTTAAAGCCCTTTACGGCTCGGGTCCAGGGTATTTGAGGGACCGCCTCCTTCCTTATAATCCGACCCGTACTCTGAGGTCATCAGGGGGGGCCCTGTTGACCGTGCCGCCACTGACGGAGGTGAGGGGGATGGCGGCGCGGAATAGGGCCTTCTCGGCAGTGGCGCCCCAATTATGGAATTCCCTCCCCCTGGAATTAAGAACGGCTTCCTCCTTAGAGACCTTTCGGCGGGGCCTCAAGACATTTTTATTTAGATCAGCATTTGATGTCTGACATGGTGGGCTGGCTTTTTTACAAATTGCTTTTAACAAATGTGGATGACCCACTGGGGCTGTTTGTTTTAATTGTTTTTAATTATTTTAATTCTTGATTTTAAATGTACTTATGTATTTTAATATTTTTGTTGTAAGCCGCCTTGGTTGCCCTGGTGGGAGAAAGGCGGGGTAAAAATTCTATAAATAAAATAAATAAATAAATAAAATAATAAATGTTGGATGGAACAATGGCCTTGCCAAGTCTCCGATCGGAAGAGGGGAGGGACGCTTCTCTGCATGTCCCCCCAACTTCGCTGGGCATGTTCGGCTGTGTGTTGAATCTTTTAAAGGCCGTGTGCTAAAATCCAGGGATCAAAGGGATCCGAGTGGCTTTACGTCTCATACTGGCACCTGCAGATTCTCCCTTTGAGCAACACGGCTCCCGGCGCCCAGAAAATGTCACTGTTGCATTATGCAAGAAGGAAGGGAGACTAAATAAATAAATAAGCATCTTTTATTTGCAATAAGGGACTCCGAGCACGCGCCTGTGTTTGACTTTGCCAGAGAGCCTGTGGCCCCCACGCGAACACGCGGATCCTCATTGTTTGTTCTTCTCTCCCCGTCAGTGTTAAGTGGAGTGTTCCGCCGGAGACCTTAATTATTTATTAAGCGTAATGGAGTTTAATATAAACAATTACTTATGTGGGTATTAATCTTAAAGCCATTTAGCGAGGAGAGGCTGCCGATGTTTCGTTCCGTTCCAGTGCCTGAGAGATCTTCTGCTATTGTCACTTTTCGTATGCAGGGTGGACGTTCATGGGATCAGGATAAAGCCCACGGGACAGTATCTGTGGACCCACAAAGCCCGGGGGTAGGGGGTGCCTAGCATGGCCAGCCCATCCATGTCCACATCTCCTTTGGCCTCCAAGGCTGCCACTGTTCCTCCTCCTCCAGCACTCCCTGGATTTGAAGAAGGGAACTGAATGGAAGAGGAAACGGAGAGCAGGAGAGGGGTGGCCTAGAGTGTCTCCCAGGAGATAATCTATGTCACTACTCCACTTTCTCCTCCACACTTTGTCATCTGTTCCATGCAGCAATTGCGGGTGTAAGGCCAAACCACTGGCGTCGCTTTAGGTGGGGCGGAGCTCTAAGTTCTGCTGTGCTCCGACCCACCGTTACAGGCTCGTACGAGGCGGTCCCACCCCCTCGCCTTCGGAGCCTTTCAGGGCAGCGATAGCAACGAGCAGGACACCTCTTCAGAATCCTGCTTGTGTAACGGTGGGTCGGAACGCAGCGGAACTTAGGGCTCCGCCCCACCTAGAGCGACGCCAGTGGGCCAAACCATCCTTTCCTGCTTGTGAGTGTTTAGAGGTTGCTTTGTGTTGGAAAGAATGCCGGACTCAAATGGATCCTTGGTCTGATCTAGTAAGATCAGTAGGTTCTTGTGGCTGACCAGCAAGGCAGCTCAAAGATGAGGAGAGCAGTCACCAGAACCGAGCAAGAGGTTGGACTAGATGACCTCCCAGGTTCCTTCCAACTCTAACATTCCATGATAGGTCAATCAGCAGTGCATCCGGTTTTAATCTGAGAGTCAGGGTCCAAGTCCCTCATTCTTGTCGGGGGGGGCAATGTGTGAGGTCTGCCACTCTCTTGTGGGACATAGTTCAGCTGCAGAAATTATTTTTGCAGTAGAAAAGGGCTTCAGGTTCAATTTCTTGCACCTCCTATTAAAAAGATAAAACAGGTAGCAAGGCTGGGAAAGGTCTCTCTTCTTGATAGATTGGAGCATGACTGCCGGTTGGAGTAGGCAATACTGAGCTAGACGGACCACAGGTCCGGATCTGAATAAGGCCACTTCATGTGTTCACATGCCATAGCGGATCGTGTGGTGGATGCCAATTGGGAAGGCCTAGATTCAAGTTGGCCCAAAAAGTTCACTTGGTGGACTTGGGCACATTGCCACACTTCTGCATAACCTCCTTCATGAAGTTGTGTGACTGAAATGAAAATCTCTCCAGTATGCTGCCCTGAGTGACTCAAAAGAAAAACAGGACACCAATGTGCGAATGATAATAAAAGGAACACGTATTTTAAAGTGTGGTGGAAGATGTTGGACACACATACTCTGCATGCCAAAGCATTTGTCTTCAGGGCAGCAATGTGTGTTCTAGCACACTTAAAAAGATGACATCTGTCTTCATTTTTACAATGTTATATCTGTATTCATCATTATAAGTTGCATCTGTCTATGGTACATCTGTCTTCACCCTATATTTCTGAAATGAAAAAAAAAATTGAAGAGGCATTGGCCGGCAAAGCAGGATCAAGGAAACTGAGAGCACAAGGATGTTGCACACCCCAACATGCATTCTCTTTTACAACACGTTAGGAGGGAGGTCAGGCAGAGAAGATGTGGATGTGCTGTTTTCACCAGCAACTCTGCGTCTCCCATAATAGTTCCCTTCCCCCATTTGCACTGGAAAGCATTTTGCTCGAGGTGATGCAAGTTGATACTAAGGTTCTGTGGGTGGTGCATAAATAAATAAATAATGTAGACTACTGCTGCATGTCTCCGTGCGGCTGTTTATTCATTCACACCTCTCCAGAATTATTGAAAACGTCCTGCACAACCCCTTAACAGGAGCTTATTGGAGAGGCTAGGCTTCGATTAAAGGTTGGGACCAGAACTCCGTAGAATACTCCCAAGAAGCCATTGCAGGCGTCGTACAAAAGCACTTGTGTTTGGAACTAATTACGCTTCAGTAATTGCCTTTATCTATAATCATCGTGGCATGTTTTCTCATTAGGCTCCATTGTCAGCCAAGACAATCCAAAGTGTCTGACTTCTGCAAGCGGGTCTCTGCGATAGCGCAGAGCGCTTCAGGCGACATGTCCTCAGGGGTTTGGTGAGGTCCCCATTGAACAAACAGGAGGCACTGACTCTTAATTGAACCGGCCAACGATTGAGCTGCAGGGCTGGCGGGGAAGAGCTCCGAGCATTCAGTGGTAGGAAATAAATGCAGGATGAAAGAAGCTGTGGCCAAAAGTGTTGAAGATCTGCAGGGGCAAAGGGGGTGGCGATGTGACCGTCACCCAGGCAGTTTCATGGCTGAGCAGGGATTTGAACCTGGATCTACCAGGTCTAACACCACAACCACTACACCACAAAATCAACTGGTCATTACTGGAGCACAGAAACAAGAATGCTGTACTCATTCTCAAAACAACACATGCAGCAGCCGCAGTATCTGCCATCTAAATCCAAATCACTGGTCTTCACTTGCGTTCACTCTGCCCTACAAGACCGGCTTCAGTCCAAAACAGGTGGACATGACTCACCTTCCAGGTACTCGGAGCTGGCTAAATACCCATTAGCACCAATTGTCCTTCATCCAGGACCAGGTTGCACCGAACTAAGGAAAGAGAGGAATCTCCACTTTACCTAGGAGGGCAGCATGGCTTGGTACAGCATGTTTCCTTAGCAAATGATTTCGCTTTGTTCAGCATAGAATGGAACAGTCTCGGACTGGCGGCCGTGTTTGGATCTTTGCTTATTTATTTAATTCCACAGAAACAAACAAAATTAAATCTCTGCTTCTGTTGTGAAATAAGGGCTCCCCCCCAAAAAAACAAAAAAAAATTGTCTGGATCTTATGAGTCAACCTTAGAAGGAAGACAAAGATCGGAGTGGTGTAGTCATAGAATCATTGAATGTTCAAGTTGGAGGGCACCTTGGAGATCATCTAGTCTAGTGGTTCCCAAACATTTTGGTACCAGGACCCACTTTTTTAAAATGACACTCTATCGGGACCCACCTAGCTTTGTGACGCTTAAAAAAGGTGATATAGAAAGAAATAATATGTTTATTTATTTACAAGTAATAGTGTATGTATTTATTTGCAAAAAAAATCAAATCCGTTTCTCGTAATGAGGCAGCCCTAATGAATAGCCTCAAGGCTTGAAGGGCTTAGTTATGTGACCCAGCCTTCACCTGCCCCCACTATCTGTCATTGACAGACTTGGAGGAAAAAATGTACTAGAAAAAAGACACTCAAACATTTATCGGGGGGGGGGGAGGAAGAGGAAGGCAGCCCCAAAGAGACAAGCCAGGTGGGTGTGGCCTTGGATGCCCTACATAGGCTGCTGCCCCTATACAGGTGGGGATCTGGGTGACAGGCAGGAGCCCAAGACCACCCCCTTTTCGGTGCCCTGACAACATGCCGAGGATTGTTCATAAACGAGGCCGGGGCAGTCACAACTCCAAAGTCCAGGGGGAAATATCGACGTGGAGAATTTCAGAAAGGTAAAAACAAAATAAAAAAGGAGTCCACAATGTATCTCAAAACAGATTTTCAAGATGTATTAAAATGTCGGCCTATCAGTTTCTTCCAGGACATGCTTGAGAAGCAATCACAGGACTGTAGGAAACAAATTCAGACCTGTGATCCATTTACAGGAGCTCAGTATTCTCTTGCATTGTCTTTCCACGGTTCAGGTAGGATTTTTTTTCTCTGCCTTCATCAAGATAGATGCTCCGGTGTATAGATCTTGGTTAAAAGCCCCCCAAACTAATCATGAGATATGATCCTGACCTTTCCACAATTTGACACTTTCCACGCTGGCTATTTTTCTCTCGGGCAGGCAGGAGAAATGCAAAATGGGGCTGAAGAAAAACAGAAATTCCTTATATACATTTCTGGCGTGCTGCGTGTGTCATAGGCTGCCTGGTCCCTAGCTGCTTGCTCAAGTCATGCTGAGATTAAAGTTCCATCGATGTGGACAGAGATGGCAGTGGAAGCTTTTTTTTTCCCTCCTTCCACCTGGTTGTGGAATAACCTCCTCCTCCTTCCACTTCCTGGATTTGGGAAGTGAAAGGGAGGGAGTTTGGGTGGAAGGAGAGTATTGGTGGCTCTTCGGACAGGATGAAACACCACAGGGTATGGGGGTGGTGGAATTGGCTGCCCCAGCTCAGGCCCAACTCTGTATCACCAGTCTTCTCTCCTCCACTTCCTCTCTCACTCTGTTCCCCTTTTCAAATCCAACAAGCGCAAGAGGGAGAGTGGGAGGAAGCAGTCGTGGCAGCAGAAGATGAAGTCGTGGGCGAGGATGGTGGCGGTTGGTACACCCAGCACCCTCTTCCAAATCAGCACCAGCACCAAGCCAATGCTTGCACCAGGTCACGGGGGGGGGGGGGGCTGGGGAAACCCATAACACCCTCTATCAACCCCCTGTTAGTACATCAGGTGCTACTGAGGGGTCTGCCTAGCCAAGTGGGCCCCTGAGTGGGTGAGGGCACTCGGTTGGTGCTGACCCAGAATGCCAACCCCAAGTTCACCCCACCGATGGGACTTGTGCGCAATGGAGAGAGAGGGGGAAAGCCCCAGAACGGAAAATGCTTCATGTAACCATAGAGCATTCCTAATGTTTCAGAAACGAGAATGAGCCATTCAGAATGCCAAAAATCCTGGATGCATGAGAGCAATTTCTGATGCATCCCTGGGTGGAATTGTTCCCGTCTTTTGTGGCTTGTTGCTCCACAAATCAGTGGCTTTGCTCCATCACCCAAGGAAGTAGATCTTGCCCCTCCAACAGAGAGATCGCCCTCCGCCATCTCTCCGGAACGTCTTCCCTTTCGACAAATGATGCTATTTTTTTTTCCCAAAAAGCTACCCTTGGAAATAAAATCTGGGCTGAACATGCCCATTGGAGAGAAAATATTATTAACTTCTCGACCCGAGCGAGAGTGATGGTCACTTGGGGAACTATTAGGGTGGAGGAGAACAGTTCGGAGGAGCAGCTGAGGCATGCGGTAATGAAGATTTATTGAGGATCAGGGATGACATGAGTTTATTTAGGATCTTGTAAACTGCTCCAGAGAGACATGAGCAAAGCAATGTTATAAGGGGATGTCAGCACAATAAGGACTGACACCGTTCTCTCTGGGAGGGCAGCTTGCCAGAACAAAACTGGGAACCTTAATTGGGGAGCAAACATCTGGGTGATGACGACCTTTGTCAGGTCCTGTGAGAGAGAACTCCAGCTTAGATCGAAATGACGGTGTCCTGAGTTGTCCGTTGCATCGACGGAAGCACAAGCTGTGGTCCCAAGAAAGGTCATGCTCGGTTTCCTGTGGCACGGGGTGCGCTGTGCCAACGACTGGGTCCCAACTCAAACCCCAGCTTGCAACGTAGGACTCGCTTTCAAGAGCCTGTCCCCCCAGTCCCTGAATTGGAAAAGGACAAGGGGATGAGCAGGAAAGGATTGTGGAGGAGAGAAGAGTGGCGAGCTAGAGTGTATCCACTCTAGCCTGTCACTCTCCGACATATTATTATTAGTGTATACCGCTTTGTGAACTACTTTCAACAAAAAGTAGTTCACAAAGCGGTTTATTTAATGTACAGTATTCATATCTATTATAAAGTATCTGCAATACTGGGTTAATAAACTAGTTTAACTGGCAGTTCCTGTCTTGATGACCAGACATCCCTTAGCCAAAGGGTTCTAGCCAACCCTCCTGCGAGATGGGCATGTGCTCGCCGACTGGACAGCCAAGCCCACCTGGTTGGGCAAAGGGGTGGGATGGGCTGCCCGGATGGCCCCAACTGGATGACCCTGTGACATCAGCAGTCCAAGCTGATGTCTTTTTGGGAGTTCAGCAAAGAGATGCACTGGGTGGTTGTCTCTGGACCGCCATGGATGTGCCTCGCTGCACATCAAGGAAGGGCTGACCTCTTCCTCACAGGAGTGCAGGAGCCCAAAACCCTGCCCTGTCCCAGCCAGCGTGCGCAGCTAAGAATGGGAAAACATCATGTAATCTGCATTCAGGGGCTTTGCTTTATTTCCCATACGCCTTTGAACCTCTGTGCCCATTCTGAGGACCCACAACCCCACTTCCCTCTTTCTCACCCCGTGTGCTGTTGGACCTGTGCCTGTTTTGTTGCTTCCTCCCTCCCACAGTTGTTTCTCCAGCCCTTTAAAACACACACACACACACACACACCTTTTTCTTCACAGCCTGCCTGGTCTCAGTTCACTTGGAATATTGGGGTTGTATGAAGCCAGCCAGGCTGCTCCACCTTCATTGCAGTCTGCGCAGACATTTGGGTAAAGCGGGAATCCCCTGGATTTGGGGATCTTCTTTTCAGATCAGGGAGAAGGGATTTCCAAGGTGACCTCTGTCCAGTTTCCCGGTCTTGGTGGTGGCAGCAAACTCTCACCAGATCCCCAGATTCCTCAAGCAACCAGCATGAGAAGGAGCAGGGACTGTAAAGGTGGGAGGGCTGTTGCTAACCAGTAAGCGTTGCATCTCTTTTAGCCATTACCTCTTTTGCCCTCTTCCGCCATCATTGGTTCCTTCTCTTTTTGTGAGGGATCTTAATAATCCACCAGAATTTTATTTTGTGGTCGCCATTGATTCCCATTTGAGAAATCACACACACAAAAAAACCCACCATGAGCTTCAGGCAGGAACAGACACCCAAACAAGATTCACTGTGATGAATAGCTTTATTATGCTTGCGTTACATCGACCCATATGTGGGAGAGGAGGGAGCCAGGAATAAAGGTGGCGCCTTGGGCACTGCAGTGCCGACCCTATTCCTGCGCAGCCTGGTAAGCCTGCTCTCCCTACCTAGCCCTACGTCTACCACTAAACCTAAACCCTGTCTAAATGCCTATAGCCCTCCCCCAAAGCTCCCACTAAGAACCTACCAAAAGGACAAAAAGAAAAAGATCCCCCCTAAGTCTTCCACTATTTACCCCTCTAAACCTAACCTATCTAACACTATCTAAATCTAACACTATCTAAGCACCTACACTAGAAAAAGAAGACCCTCCCCAAATGCCCCAAATAATATGGCCTGAAAAAAAGATAAGATGAAAGGAAAAGAAAAGAAAAAAGCAATGAAAGAAATGTATGAAGAATTAAGAAAATAAATATACCGGTAGATGTAACACAAATAGAGACAAAAATACATTTAAGAAATAAAACAAGAAGATAAAAATAAAAGTGCCTGGAAAAAAAGATGTTATTTAAAAAATTTATATTCCCGCCTTATCCTATGCCAAGGCAAATGCCCAAGGCGGCTAAGATAAGAAAAGAGAGGGGGGGGGAGCAATGAAATAAATGCATGCCGAATTAAGAATAGATACAGGCACATCACAAATAAACCGCAGTATAGAAAATATAAGGATAAGTCTCCACTCACTCCACACACCTCGTCCTTTCACTCCAATCTCACTATCGGTCACTCCAATCAATTCAAACATCTCTTCTCTAGCACTGCTCTCCCCCCCCCCCCATTTATCTGGCCCCCAGTCACTGTCAGAAGGTGATACAAAGGGAGGCCATGTCACCAGCCTCCTGACTCAACATTGGCCAGGGAGGACATGTCACTCAAGGCCCAGTGAGGAATTCCAAAGAAGAAACCTGGGAGGGGGGGGGGGTGTTGATGCAACAGCCTCTCCCCTGTTCTCTGGTCTTCCTGCTGGTGTTGCTAGGCAGCCCCAGCTGTGACTGGTGACTCAATGCCAATCTGAACTCTTCTTTCGATGCCAGAAAGTTATGATGGGGACAAAAAGGTACAAGATCCAAGCCATGGCAGCGGGAGGGATATTTACAGTTGACGTGCGGGAGGCTGGTGGCAAGCTGAAACATTTCAGTGCAGCTGGCCTTGGTCAATGGCTCACTCTCGGCTGCCACTGGCTTTCCTCCAGTCCCACTGAACCCTTGTGGGACATTACGGCATCCCAAAATTTGAAGACCATGAGTCCAGCCAGGACCAGGATATGAGCCAGGATTCGGCAAGGAAGCCAGGAGTCTTCCTCCTCTCTCTTCCTTCCACCTTCAACAGCTTCGTGGGCCTGCCCGCCTTTGAGTTTCTCGCCTGCCAGTTCTTCCACCTTTCCATCCATCTGCCCTGATCAGGTGTTGCGGAGGACTGGCGTGTTTCCTTGGACAGAAGGAGGGCAGGACCCACTCCTGCCTCAACCAGGCCTGAGGGCCCTCCTGATTCCTCCCACTAAAAGGTCATCCCCACAGCCTGTCTCACTTGCTGCTTGGCAGACCCCGTAGTGGCCATGGCTCCCACTGGGGGACTGTGAGCAAGGCTTTCGAAGACTGTCTTGATTGTGTCTTCTGTTCCTCCTCTTCCTATTCCTCTTCCTCCTCAAAGTCTTCATATAGAAGAAGGTCATCTAAATGGAAAGAAGAGAGACTTAATCTTCCCATTCTATTTGCCTTTGGAAAGGGGTAGGGAGGTGGGAGGAGTCATTGGTCATATTTAACCATGGAGAAGGTCTCAAGGGGCTGGATTTGGGGATCTAACGGGGCAATGATGGCTGCTTCCAACTTTCCAATTTGGCTTCATGGTGGACCAGATTCAGAAAGACCCTGTTCCAATGTCAACTCTCCCTGTGGCAGGATTTGCATTTTGAGACACGCCCACTCGGGACGTCTCAGAAATAAAAAAGCAACATTGCAGGCTCCTCGGACAGCAGCTAAGGTTAGGGGTGATGGCCTCTGGCACAGAGATGGCCTCTGGCACAGAGAGTCATTTAAGCCACTTCTGGGACGTGGTCCTGCCCACCCCCTTGAAAAAGGATGTTACCTTCACTGGAGGAGGAGGAGAGGCTGTCCTTCCCCCATATCGTCCAGACCTCTGGGGGGATCTAGTTTTTGACTGCTTCCAGCTGTAGAGGTAAAAACACATTTCAGTGATTTCAACTGCCTTCATCCCATGCCACTAACAAACACAGAGGGACCAATTCAAGGATCTTGCCATTGTCCTTAAGGGAAATGGAGAAGATAGGAGAGGAGGGACCCCCTTTGAGGCTCTAGTGATGAGGGAGCCAATGTGCTCCCAGACCAGGCTATGTTCTTCGAGTCGCACCAGCAGCCTTGCCAGCCCCACACAGCTCCCCACCCCCACCAGCTCCCACTTTATTAAGACAATCAAGCGGGTCCCAAACTCACCAGGAGCCATGGCCCAACCTGGGGGAAAGCATCTTTGCCACGGGAGGGAGACGTTCAACCAGAATTTGCCTGTCCAACTTCCCTGTCTCCAAGTCCTTGCTCAGATGAAAGAGGAGAAAGAAGGAAGTCATTTACAGGGTCCTTGCTGGGACCTTGGGGGCCACCGCCTGCTAGTTTCAGCTTCCCAGAGACGAGGCCTGGCCACTGTTTGAAGGCCACTTGCTCTCAGGGGGCAAAGCCCAGCTGGGCTGCTGGGGGAAACTTTGGGGAACGCTGACCATTCGCTGTGTGCCTGGGGCACCTCCTCACCTCTGTCCTCCAAATCAGAGTCAATGGATGATGAAGACGCCTTCAGAGGGGAGGTGGACTCTGGCACTGGGTCATGGCTGCTCTCCTTGGCTGCTCTATACTAACAAGGTGGGGAGATGGAGCCCTTGGCAACCTACATGGTTCCTCCAAGGAAACCACCTCTATCTCCGGCTGCGTCCTGGAGTGACTTCAAAGGCACTTGGCGCCACACGTCTGTTCCTAAAGAGGCGGCGGCGGCAGCAGCAAACACTGAAAGAAAGGGGGGAGAAGATGAGAAACAGGCTCCTCAGCTGACATGGGGGGAAAGGGGGTGGGGAGTCATGGCAGAAGAGCCAGAAGGTGAAGACGCAGAGCCTCCTTGACTCACATGACATCTTGGGGAGGAACTGGGCAGACAATTACCTGCATGGTTTGGCACAGGTACATTGGGATGCTTGGTTTGGGGGTGGAGAGAAACGTCCCCCACAATCCTCATACCTATGCTTGAGCGTCATCTTGCTGGGGTGGGGGGTTTCCCAGGACCCTCCTGAGCAGGATCAGGGATAAACCCCAAAAAAGAAACTTCAGGGAGCTCTAGGCGTACACTGTCATCGTTTGCAAGTTGTCACTCATGATCACTTTGGTAAACGCACCCCTAATCCTCTCCTCTCTGTCTTTTCTAAACCCTCCAACTAATCTCCTCTCACTCTCTCTCATACCCATGCTTGAGCATCATCTTGCTGGGGTGGGTGGGGGGCTTCCTATTTATTTTATTTATTTAAAAAAATTATATCCCGCCTTATCCTATGCCGAGGCAAATGCCCAAGGGTTCCTAGGACCCTTCTGAGCAGGATTAGGGATAAAAAAAAAACCCAAAAGGAGCTGCAGGCTCACTAAAACTAACCCTAAACCTATCCCTCCCTAAACCTACCCCTGACCCTCTAATGAAAAAGAAACCCAACCCTGACCCTCCAAACAGAAAACCCACAAATCAGAAATAAACAAAAATGGAAATCAATCAATCAATAAGTAGTATGAAGAATAAATGATAAACAGCAATCAATAACATCAATAACAAAATGTGATCGACAATAAGTTACAAATAGTTGGAACTAAGAACAAAGAGCTATGAACAATGAAGAACACCGTTCCAAAACATCATGCAAAACCCTCTCCCTTTTCTGAACCCACTGCCTCCTTCCCTCTCTCTGGATCTCTCACTGATGCTGTCACTCTTCCTCTCACTCTCTGACAAGTGAGTTCTCTCTGCTCTCCGCATTATATAGCTGTGCAACAGGTGATGTCACAGGGGGCGTGGCTTCAGCCTCCCACCAACTGTCGCCTGGACTAGAAGCTTCTTCAGAGCTCTTTCCAGCCTCAGAGCCTCAGAGCAAGATCAGGGATCAAACCCCCCAAAGGAGCAGCAAGGAACTCAGACTTACACTGTCCCCATTTGCCTGCTTTCGCTCATGATCCCTTGACCCTCAATTTTCTAAACTCTTCCCCCTCTCTCGCACTCACTCTTCCTCTCTCTCTCTCAGTCGCTCTCACATTCAACCGACACATTCAACTGTCGCCTGGACCCTAGAAACTTCTTCAGAGCTTGGGGCAGCTCTTCTTCCATCCAGACTCCTTCTCTCCATGCTCCTCACACGTCTGTTCCTCTACTAAACCGAAAGACCTTTGCTTCATCACCCCCATCTTCTGGGGTCTCCATCATAAATCATACGTGACCCACTCATGCCTCCATAGGCTGTCCGTGACTGTCCCACCCTTTTGCTCTGGTCGGCTCTTGTCTCCACAGGATCCCTCCCTTCCTCAAATATTGGGAGGAGACTGGCCCATCACTATGGGCTTCCCACTATGGGCTCAGGGTGCAGGGCAGCCCCTGGACTTCTCCTGGACCACGAGCACCCAGATAAGCCAGACCTAGCAGCGGGTCCTTGAGAAAAAGGATGTTACCTTCAGCAGAGGAGGAGAGACCATCGTCCTCCCTCACCCAAATCATGCAGAAGTCTGGGCAGTGGAGAGCAGACATGAGCCAATCAAGCCAGTGCCTTAGCCCTCCTCCTCCTCATAGTCTTCGTAGACAAGATGTTCTGGACTGGAAGAAGAAGAGAGACAGTTAATCTTCCCATTCTATTTGCCTTCGGAAAGGGGTAGGGAGGCACAGACAGCGAGTCGCTTAAGCCTCTTCTGGGATGTAGCCCTGCCTGCCCCCTTTCTTTGGAAAAGGATCTTACCTTCAGTGGAGGAGGAGGGGCTGTCCCTTGCCCAGATGGTCCAAATTTCCGGAGGGACAAGATCTTTGACTGCTTCCAGCTGTAGAGGTAAAAACACATTTCAGTGATTTCAACTGCCTTCATCCATCCTGCACCACTTTCAGGTGAGATTCAAAGTGCTTAACAAACACAGAGGGACCAATTCCAGGCCCAGTGAGGGGTTGCAAAAGAAGGAATCTACTTCAGAGAGCATTCTGCCTCCCCCCCCCCACTCTCTGAGGATCCTGCCACTGTCCTTCAGGACCTCCAGTGAGCCAGCCTGGAAATGTCCCCTCCAGGATCTGTGCTGCTAGCAGCCCCAGCTGTGACCAGTGACTGCTGGCCATTCCAAGCTTGTCGTCATTTCATCCCAGAAGCCTCATGATGGGGACAGGAGGGGGCAGATCCAAGCCATCGCAGCAGGTGGGATACTTACGTTCACGTGGGGGAGGCTGGTGGCCAATTGGCACAGGCTTTGGCAGCTTGCCATGCCCATGGCTCGCTCCTGGCTTTCAGTGGACTTGAGGTACCCACTCAGCTCCTGTGAGACACAACAGCACCTCGGTTTTATTCCACTGGACTGAACAATCTCAGAACCTGGCCCCCACCTGAGGCACAGATATTCCTCCAGCCAGCAGAATGCCAGGACCCTTGGAAGAGTCCCCACATTAAGGGTTGACCTCAGGTGGGCACCTCTCCCACCAGCATCTCTTTCCACAGACCACCATATCTAAGAGACACTTCCATTATTTGGATCATCTGGCTTGTTGTGGGGACCGTCCTCAGCTGATCACAAAACAGGTCCCCACGACTGCTTGCTAAGGGAGAAGAAAGAAGAGAATGAGAGGAGGGGGGGGGGCCCTTTGAGGCTCTAGTGATGAGGGAACTGACGTGCTCCTGCTCCAGGCTATGTTCTCTCTTCCTTGAGGCAGACCAGCAGCCCTGCCAGCCCCGGACGACTCCCCACCCCCACCACTTAGCATCATATTGAAGAGAATCAAGAGAATCAAAGTTCACCTTCACTGCGTTGGGTGGTGGAGCCGTTGGCGGAGCGCAACCAACACGATTCCTGTTCCGAAACCATCTCCTGACTCAATCTCTTCACCAATGAAACTGAAGTTGATGCCACAGAAGGCCTTGGCGGCACACATCTACGCTTAAAGCAGCAGCAGCATCGAACCCTGAAAGAGAGGGGGGAGAAAGTGAGAAACAGGCTCCTCGGCTGACCTTGGGGGAAAGGGAGACGAAGGGGAAGAGCCAGAAGGGGAAGACGGGGAGCCTCCTTGACTCGCAGGACATCTTGGAGAGAACTGGGCAGACAATTGCCTGCATGGTTTGGCACAGGCACACTGGGATGCTCGGTTTGGGAACGGAGAGAGAGATTCCCCCGTCTATCTCCCTGATCCTCATACCCATGCTTGCTGGGGTGGGGAGCTTCCCAGGACCCTCCTGAGCAGGTTCGTGGATAAACCCCAAAAATGGAACTTCACGGAGCTCAGAATTATATTGCCACCATTTGCAAGCTGCCACTCGTGATCTCCTGGGCAAACCTACTCCTCACTCTCGCTCACACAATCACTCTTCCTCTCACTCTCACATTCAACCGATGAGTTCTCTCTGCTGTGCAACAGGACAGCAGCTAAGGCTCCTCGGACAGCAGCTAAGGCTACCATTTTCGGCCTCTGAAGTCCCTGAAGGGTCCGAAGTTCACCTTCACTGGCTCCCCCATACCCAAAAGGCTGGAGGGTGGAGCCTTAGGCATCACACAACCGACACTGTTCCTGCGAATAACTCATTGAAACCACCTCTGTATCCTGCTGAACCCCTTCAGGGTGACTCTCGAGGTGCTAGTTGGTGCCACAGAGTTGCTTTGGGCCACAGGGCAGCAGCTGCAGCGAACACTGAAAGAGAAGGGGGAGAAGGTGAGAAACAGGCTCCTCGGCTGACGTGGGGGGGAATGGGGACGAAGGGGGCAGGGAGTCACTGCAGAAGAGCCAGAAGGTGAAGGCGCAGAGCCTCCTTGACCCGCAGGACGTCTTGGGGAAGAACTGGGCAGAGAACTGCCTCCATGGTTTGGCCCAGGCACATTGGGATGCTCGGTTTGGGGGAGGAGAGAGGGACATTCCCCCCCCCCCACTCATCATACCCAAACATGAGCAGGTTTATAGGTAGGCTTACCATATCCAAAGGGGGACAGGGTGCCTACACCTTTAACCATTGTAAAAAGAGGGAATTTTGGCAGGTGCAGCTGGTTGCACCCTTCCATTATGAGCTGCACCTGCCCAAATTCCCTCTTGTTACAATGGTTAAAGGTGTAGGCACCCTGTCCCCCTTTGGATATGGTAAGCCTACTTATAGGGGGAAGGGGCTGCAGTAGAGGTAAAAACCCATTACAGTGATTTCAGCTCCTCTAACACACACAGAGGGTCCCAGTGAGGGGCCCCCAAGCGTGGCATGTCTTAGCCACGCATGCGTACGATCCCACTGCTATGTGAGAAAAGTTTGACTCCATTTCTGTATATCGTTCCCCTTAGGAAAGATAGGCCAAAAGGCACCGTCACCCACGGCCATCGTTTCCCTCAAGGAAGGCCAGAGCAGCCTGCCTCAGGCAAAAGAGCGGGAAAAGCCGTTGGGTGGACCCAAGAGAGAACTTACCAGGCAGCAGAGTCCTTACCATGTATGGAAAGGCTTCTAGAAGCCTCTGAAGGGTAGAATATAAGCAGCAGTATCTGAGGGGAAAGAGATACATCTAAAAGGCTACATCTGTGACTTCGAGCTGCTGTTGCTGCTAACATTCAAGCCCAAGGGAACGCTAGGAGGGGGATTATCAAGAAAAGGGGGGGTGCTAATAGGTTGTCTTTATATTTCCTTACCTCCTCAGCCTGATCACCTTGAACCCTTTTTATCCGACTTAGCTATTGTCGATTGAGACAGTCTCGTTCCATCAGCTCCACATGCATCTCTCCCTCCTCCTCCACGGTGGCAAACGTACCGCTGAGGCCTAGGAGTTGTTGCAAGACCAGGACGCGACTGGGGGCAGCCCGTGTGGGAGAGCCAGGAACGAAGCCAGAGCAGCAGGAGTCAAGCCAGGACTGGGACACCAGACAGGAAGCAGGAACGAAATCCGAAGCCGAGGAGTCGAGCCACGACCAGGAGTCGAGCCAGGAGTCAGCAAGAAGCCAGGAGTCAGGACCGGGAGCGGAGCCAGGCGTCAGGGTGGAAGCCACCAGCCGAAGCAGTCAGAAGGAGGGTAAGTGAGCCTGGAAGCGGGAAAGACGTCCGGAGTGAGGATGGAGGAGTCAAGCCTGGAGTCAGGAGCCGGGGCCCTTGCCATCCTTGAGACTCCCCCCCCCGGCCAGCTGGAGCAGAGGTGGCCCCCTGGCCCTTGCCACAAGCAAGGGGGATGTGTGACCTATCAGGGAACAAGCAGGAGGACCCTCAGAAGCCCTAGTTGTGGGGCGGGGGCCGGTCAGGACTTGCTGCCCTGCCACCAGGTAAGGGGGTGGGAGGCAAGGGGTCCACATTTCACACCCGGCTTCCGGTGCCAAAATCCCTCCCTGATTTCTTTCTCCCTAAAATCTCTGCCTCTGTTCCCTGCCACTCTCTTTACTTTCGTTCCTTCCAACAAGTGTGTTTGTCTCTCTCTCTCCTCTTTCTTGATTTACTTTTCTCCTCCTTCTTATCCTTCCGTTTCCATCTGGGCCTGTCATTCCTCTGTCTTCCTTTGGGTCCAAACTCTGGGTCTCCTCCTCTCTTGTCTGTTTCCCTTCCACTTCCAAGGGCTTCCCTGTCACCTGCCTGCAAGTTTCCCGCCTTCTCTTTCTTCCTCCTCCTCTTCATCCCCCTGCTGCCCGGATCTGGTCTTGCAGAGGGCTTGCACGTTTCCTTGCACAGGAGGAGGGCAGGGCCCGATCCTGCCTCAACCAGTCCTGGTGACCCTCCCAATCCCTCCCAACTCAAAGGAGACCCCCATGGCCTGCGTCACTTGCTCCTTGGCAAATTCAGCACTCGTCACGGCCCCACCCGGGTGGCAGTTGGGACGGCTTCCCAGGACAGCGTTTCCCGTTGGTGCTCCTCCTCCTCCTCCTCCTCCTCCTCAGCATCTTCACAGAGAAGTTGATCTGGATGGAGGAGGAGAAGAGAGAGAGGAAAGCGGCAGGAAGGTGGGGGAGCATTGCCCATATTGGAACTAGGGAGAAGGCCTCGCTGGCTGGTAGTTGCAGGCTCCTTGGAAGCAGCTAAGGCTACCCATGATGGCCTCTGAAGTCACTGCAGCCTCTCCTGGGATGTGGCCCTGCCCTCTGAAAGGGATGTGACCTTCAGCAGAGGAGGGGGGGCTTCCTTCCAGAGCCAAATGACTCTTACTTCAGGGGGAATCATGACTGAAACTGTCTTCCTTCCTCTTCTCTTAGAGATGGTTTTCAAGGCACCGAACAGGACCAGTGGATAGAACCGAAGGCCAAGCGAGGGATTCCCAAAGACGAAACCCGCCCAGTAGGGAAGTATTCTGGCAGCCTCTGCCCCGCTCTCTGGGGTTCCGGCTGCTGCTGCAGGAATGCTGAGGGAGACGTTCAGAATTTACCTGGCTCTCCAGCTGGCTGTTGGTTCCGGCTCAGCTGGGAGGGGAGAAGGAACAGATGCACACCGTTGGTTGGACCTCAAGGCGGCCATACCTTGCTTGGTCATTGGCAGAGAAGAGGCTCGGCAACCGTGAGGCAGCCCACTCGCTCTCTGGGGGTATACAGGGAGCCCACTCCACACACTCTTAACCGTGGATCCAGCCCAGTGCCTGAGCTCCAAAGACAACCAACCTCTGTGGTTGTGACATGGACAGGAAGCTGGTAGTGCAGAAATTAGAAACTGGGCACAGAAAACTGCCATCTGGGGCCCCTTTTTGCCCTGGATGTTCCCAGTTAACCCTTCTTTCCCTTTCCCTTCCTCCTGAATGCATCTTGTCCTTATCCCCCATTGTAAACCTGCATGCAAGCAGGCCTGTGTTTCTTGGGAGTTCCCCGTGAGCCTGGGGCTCTTTACCCAGGACTCCTCAGCTCGAACAATGGGAACAGCAGAGGTGGACAGCACTGGTGCTGCAGCAGCCTGTGTGCCCCTCGTGCCCGGCAGGTTGGGAGACAACTCCTCAGGAGCTTTACGCTTCCTCAGCCAGCAGAGGAGCTGCCGCCATCCCCTGACATGTGGTGGGGGCCTCCTACAGAATGGGCAGCAGAACCCAGTGGGGAGTGGAGAGGAGGGGGTGAGAAGGTGGCTTATGGGCAGACGTTGGGGTGGAGAGGGGGAACAAGGGGTCATGGCAGAGCAGCCAGCAGATCTTGCACCTCGTATCCTGTCCAGTCTCTCCTGGCTGCGGAGGGTGGACCCCTTGGGATCCGTCCTATGGGGGGCTGCAAAACCCAACTTATATTCTCAGTGCGTCCCAACGCTGTGTCTCTCTCGGACCCTCCCTATAACTCATCCTAGCGAAATATCCACCTGAAATGTATCCCTCCCCCAAGGTCCCCACTATCACTATGTTAAAAGAATAGACAAAAAAGGATAAAAGAGAAGTAAGACCAAAAAAAAAATCCCTCCCCAAAGCCCTTTCAGTCTACACCTCTCTCTAAACCTAGCAGGATCTAACTCTCTACACTAACACAAAGAAAAAAAGACCCTCCCCAAAAGCCCCAAATAAGAGAACCTGAAAAAAAGATAAGGAAAGAAAAGGAAAGAGAAGGAAGGAGAAAAAAGAATAAAATAAATGTATCAAAAATTAAGAAAATAAATACACAAAACACACAAATAAATAAAAGAAAATAAACAGAAAAAAAAGATAAGGCTCCAGTCACTCCACACACCCCTTTCACACCACACGTCTCACTCTGCTCCGCCTTTCGCGTTTCCTTTCACTCCGCCTTTCACGCCACAATCAGAATCAAATTTGATAATAAAAAACCTCCTACTCCTCCGCTCCTCTACCACCACCTCTCTCCACCACTCCTCTAACTACCCACACAGAGCCTCTCCAGGTCCCTGCTGTTTATACAGCCCCCAGCGACTGTCAGGTGATGTCACAAACCCAACTTATAAAGGTATCCAAAATAAATAAATAGCAAACTAAAAATATAAAAATAAATATAAAAAAAATAAATCCACACAAAATAAATCAAAGAAAATAAAAAGAAATTTTAAAAATAAGTCAAAGAAAGGAAACGGAAAAAGGAAAAAAAAAAGATAAGGCTCCACTCACTCCACACACCCCTTTCACACCACACGTCTCACTCCGCTCTGCCTTTTGCTTTTCCTTTCGCTCCGCCTTTCACGCCACAATCAGAAATCACAAAAATAAAACTGCCTCCTCTCCTCCACCACCTCTCTCCTTCTCTCTAACAACCCTCACTCAGCCGCTCCTTTATGCTTCCTCCTCAGCCGTTGAATGAGTGTCCTCCACCTCCTGGCGGATTTGTGGGGGCTTGCTGACCCATAGGAGCGGCTGGCCTCCTATGCATGGGGCAGCAGAAGCAGCAGAACCTGTTGGGGTGTGGAGAGAAGGTGGTGGGAAGGTGGCTGCTGGGCAGACATTGGGGAGAGAGGGGGACTAAGGGGGCAGGAGTCATGGCACTATCACTGTATTAAAATAAAGGAAAAAAGAAAGGTGAAAATTAAATAAATAAGAAAGCCTTTCCCTTTTCTGTCCTCCCGAATGCATCTTGTCTTTAGCCTCTGTTGCAAACCTGCAGGCAGCCAGGCAGGCCTGCATCGCTTTGGAGTTCCCCATAAGCCTGGGACACCTCTTTACCTTGGGACCCCCAGGACTCCCAAAGAGTAGATTCCGATGACTTGGAATCCTAGTTGAGGCTGGGAGGTGGCACTGCGGTTCCCACTTGGTTCCTCCGCAGCAGCTTTTGTAGCATCTGCCGCCATCCCCCGATGGCTTTGGGGGCGGCTACAGCAGTGTTGTGCCTCTCCCTCCTCAGGCAGTGGCAGCAGCAAAGCCTGCAAGTGAGTGGAGAGAAGCGAGGACGTCGTTCCTGGGCAGACATTGGGGGAGTCCGCCAGTTTCTAGAGGGTCTCCATCCCAAATGACAGGTGACCACTCAGGTGCCTCCCGTCGGTTGTCATTGATTGGAAGAGCTGCCTCACCAGGGGTGTAGGTGAGGGGGCTCAGGGTGGAGCGCAGCTGCAAGGACCAACTTACATTTTCAGCTTTCCAAGAAGGGCTTTCATACCCATTTTTTGTACCCATTTTGCCTGCTCTGCACTATCTAGTCCTACACCTACCACTAAACCTAAACCCTGTATAAATACCTATAGCCCTCCCCCAAAGCTCCCACTACTAAGAACCTACCCTCAAAAAAGGGAAAAAAAGAAAATGATCCCACCCGGGCAGCCATATCCACACACCTCACGTGATCTCATTAACCAGGCGGCTCTGGAGTCCCCCAGTTTCTCCATCCCAAATGACAGGTGACCACTCAGGTGCCCCCCCCCATCAGTTGTCATTGATAGGACGAGCTTCTCCCTTTGCTCTGGTCGGTTCTGGTATCAGGAGGATCCCTTCCTTCTTCAAATATTGGGAGGAGATTAGACGGGCCTATCACTATGGACTCGCCCGGGGGGGGGTAGCTGAGGGGGGCACAGGGTAGATCGCAGGGTCTGGATCTTGTTACCAGCAATGCTTTTTAAAACACATGTAACATGAGCACACAAGGGAAAAGCAATTGTGTATGGGGACCCAGTGTAATAGCACATCATGTATCTTCAGTGGTGTCTGTGGATTATTGTCCCTCCCCAGCTTCTGGTTACTAGGAACCATTGGGAGGGCTAAGTCAGAAAGTAGGTACAATGCCACTGCAGGACACTAGGGGGCAGTATATTGTCCAGGAGGCAGATGATTCAGAGGCCACCTGTCTCAGACCTTTGAGACATGGTTGTTCATAGTGTGCAACTCAAACTTGAGGTGCTAAACCTCATGATGTGATGCTAGAACTTTTGAAACATTTTTGTCATTGCCTCTAACTGTATTGATGCTATGTGACACTGTTATTAAATGTACTTTATTCTATTTGACTGTATCAGGCAACTTTTTCCATATATTATTAGGTATCTAGGGCGATTTGGGGGTGAACGTGGCATGGCTTTGGAATGAGTTAGAATTTTGTCCCATTGAAATGAATGGAATCATTGGACTCGTCCCCCAGATTTTCACTAGAAGGGCTGTTTTCAGGAAGGATTAGGTATGTACAGTATAAAGAGGGAAAGGTGTATCTGAATGCCTGTGGAAGACCCCCATGTAGCTCTGGAGAAATCATTGCCTATAGCTATTGTTGGAAAATAGGTACCGGGCCATCTGGCGGGGGCAGTGTATTGTCCAGGAGGCAGATGACTGAGAGGCTACCTGTCTCAGACTTTTGCCCTCCTTGACTGGTGGGAGTGTGTCCTGGCTTCCTTCCTCCCCCTCCTGGCTTCCTTCCTCCCCCTCTTCTCTCTCTCTCTCTCGCCTCCTGATCCTCCAAGCATGCAGATCTCTCTCCATGAGCTCTGACCAGCCACATGGAGTCCGCCATGCCACAAGATCTCCCACACCCCTGCAGAGGGAAAAGCTCTAGGATTCCCTGTTCCCAAGTCTAGGACAGGGATTCTTAACTTTTTTACTATTACAGACCCCCAATGGATTGCCCGGTATGTCCCTTTCCCCCCTTTGCCAGACTGTCAAAATCATCATCATCACCAGTCCTGGTAGGTACCAGAATGACTTCAAAAGAGGTCAATCGTTTGGTTTGACTTTACATTTGGATAGCTACGAACAGAGTGTCTCCACTCATAGTGATAACAGGGATAGTTAATCGTCTAAACCTAACCATTTTGGTTGGAAGGAAAGGGATGGGAGATGCGGGGTGTTACCACCCTGGGTTCTGACTGGCATGGTGGTGCTCAGATGGAGGCTGGAATAGGGGTGATGATACAGCGCCAGCAATCTAATGCTTCACAAATGGACAGCAAAGCAGAATAGGAGGCAAAGAACACACCACTCTAACACCAAGGGTTTTTTAGTAGGTTTTTGCCCCATAGGATCCTATGGAATTCTTTAGTGGGGGTGGACTCAGTCTATTGGGTCCTCTATTGCTAGACTGGAGCTCAAGGTTTGAAGCTTTTCCTTTGTTTTGCAAAAGGGACTTCCCAAACTCTGGAGTCCAAGGAGATGTTTCTGGCCAAAGATGCTCTTTCAGCAGGGGGTTGGAGCTGGGATGCGTCCTCTGAATTTTGAAGGCATGAAAACTCCATTGGCATTTAAGGGGTTAAAAAGGCACTGGTCAAATTGGGAGTGTTAGGCCACATGGATTGATTCAAGGGGGGTGGCTGATGGTTCAAGGAGAAGCGTGTCCTTACTGGTCTCTGGATTTGTGGTTTCTTGCCATCGGTCTTGTAAAATAGCCATGTTCCTGGTGGTCTGGGTGGCTTTCAAAGGGGACTGGACCAATTCAAGAGGACCAGAGATCAATCAGTGGGGACCAGTCATGATGGGTATGTGATACCTCCTGGTTTAGCAGCCATATGTCCCTGTTGCAGGGGAGCAATGGCGGGAGAGGGGTATGCCTATCTCTTCTGCTGGTGGGTTCCCCAGAGGAAGCTGGTGGAAACGAGATGCTGGGTTAAGTGGAAACAAGATGCTGGGTTAAATGGACCTTTGGCTTGTTTTATGTTATGTGTTGTTTCCGGGCTTGGCAACTGTCACTTGGCTCATTGTTTTGCAGGCCTACTCAGGATTCGCATCCGCTCCGCCAGTGGCTTGCCTCTGTTGATAAAAGGGCAATGCAGTCACAGAAAGGGGTTGAAACGAGCGAAAAGAACATCCAGCTATAAATTCTTCCGTGCTTTGCTTTGTGGGGAGAGGGGTGGGAAGGAAATAGATTTCCGATCTCTAAAGACAACTTGATACACCATATAAATCCAAAACTGCCAAAAGCTTAATTTATTGTGAATTGGCTTCCCTCCATCACATGGTGCTATTAAAATTTTTAATCAAAACTGTACGCTATTAAAATGGACAGAGGTTGGCAAGGGATCCGGAATTACCTTATGTTAGAAGCGAGCGGGGCCCAAAACACAAATGAAATGGATTTCAGGTGCCAAAGAAGAGGCACACCGGGATGCCAATTATTTTTGTCTTCCTTCATTTATTCATTTGTTTTGAAATATTTATATCCCACCCTTTTCCTCCAAGGCGACTAACAACAAGAGGTTAAAAGCCATAATACACAGATAATCTAAACATAAACAAGAAAATGCACATTCACAGCCATATAAACAGAATGGAGCTGGGCCGGCCCATTCATGAGGCTGATTGAGGCAGTCGCTTAAGGCAGTGCATTGGCAGGGGGTACCTCCCCCTGTTGTTCTTCCTCCTTGAAACTGGAGGTTCTCTAGCCCACTACTCTTCTCTCCTCCCATTCTGCTTACCTCTTCCTTTTCAAGGAGGAGAGGCAGAAGCAGCTCCTGGTACGCAGACAGGTAAGGTTGGCTCCAGGAAGTCTTTGGCCAGCCCTAGAATTGGGGGAGAGGGTGCTGAAAGGCTCTCAGGTCTCTTGCGTTTAAGATCTGCAGAGAACAGGTAAAAAGTATCTGGGTATATTTTATAAAGAAGTTCTCCTGCACAGGTCCCAAGTCCCCCTGGCCCCAATACTACTGCCACTCCCCCCCCCCCCATCGCACAGCACCATTTTGCACCAAACGTACCTGGAGATTCACCATCTGTCTCCTCTGTTGCTGCTCCTCCTTCTTCTTCTCTGGAATTGAAAAGGAAGAGGGACCTGACAGTGTAATTTTTCGAAAGCAACTCATTTCTACACTCCTGCAAATCCTTCAGCAGCCAATCCTCCTTGGGAGCGCAGGTCCGTCTGCCCTCAGAATCCATTGTTTCCAACCAGGTGCATCCAGAGAGCCCACAGGTAGGTCACATAAGGGCCACAGTCCTGCTCTGCTGGTGTTCTGACCTAGACTGTCCCTGGACATGGAGGCTCATTATTCTACCTTTTGTAGCGAATAGCTGTTGGTAGAGCCATCGAAGAATGTCACAAGAGCATGTGCAGGATCAGGCCAAGGTGGGTCCGCCGGCGCCTAATCCCAGCGTCTGGTCCATCCATGAGGCCAACTGAAGCAGTTGCCTCAGGTGGCAGCTTGGTAGGGGGCACTCATCTCTGCCTGCCTACTTAACTCTTCTGGTCCTCCTGGGCCGGCCCTGCATCTCCCCCCCCCCCAATTCAGCATCTCCAGGTAGAACTGGGAAAGACCCCCATCTGAGACACTGGAGAACTGCAGCCAGTCCGTGTTGACAATGCTGATGTAGATCCATCAGCAGCCTGACTCAGCAGGCAGCAGTGCCCTATGTTCCTGTGTCTCCATTTCCGCCATCCACACGCACACACACATCAACCCCAGGCGGAGCACTAAGTAGTTCCAATACTGACTCCTGGCAATCAGCCTCCTCTAGAGAAACTCCAGCTTGCACCATCAATCACACAGGCTGCTCCTCCAGCCAGTGGTCCTTTAGAAGCAGACTCATCCATCACTGCGAGGCGTCGGCAAACGGAGAAAGTGGCAGGCTATGATGGAAAGGGTCGACGCGGGAGATGCAGAGAGGGAACAAAAAACCCAGAAAACAGCCTGTGTTTCTGCCCTTTCTGAGCCTTTTCTGATATGGTGAGACGGTGGGGAGGGCAGGAATTGGTGTAAGAATTCAGTGAGAATTCAGCCGGGAAACTCGGGGGGGGGGGGGCTTGCATTCTCTGTTGTCTCTTCCTACCTGGAGATACTGCCAGAGATTGATTTTGGGACCTCCTGCATTCAAACAGGGGCTGTTCCACTTCAGATCAGACACTGATGGGGTCTGAACCGGCCATAGATACCAAGATCTTAAAAACACACTGAACGAACAGATCCATCTAGCTGCATTTGTTCTACACCAGACTTGGGCAAAGTAAGGCCCAATGGTCGGATTTCACCCATGAGAGCTTCCAATCTGGCTCGAGCATCACTCCCCATCCATGGTTAACAATCTGGCTCTCAGAGTCTTCTTGTGTGTACAAGGCCAGCTCAAGACCTCCTAATGCCTGAGTTCGGATGCCAAATGCTGCCCCCCCTGACCCAATGATGCGCCAGCCTCTGCTCCTCCCACTCTCCACTGCTCTACCCCAGCACTCTCCTCCCCTCCATCCCCCTCTTTCACAATCCAGAAATTCTCCAGACCTTGATGCTGGAAGCAAGATGCTGCTTTGCTCCCTTGATGATGAGAGCAAAGCAGTCTGGGAACAAGGCTGCTATATTTGCGAGGGCGGTGCCAGAACTTGGTGTGTCCGCACAGGCAGGGCCGGCCCATCCATGAGGCCAACTGAAACAGTTGCCCATCTCTGCCCACCTACTTGCCTCCACTGATCCTTCTTCTCCTTCCACTCTCTGGATGGAAAAGGAAGAGGGGGTCAGAGAAGAAGTTGAAACCTCAGCAGATTTTTGGCCTGGCTCCTGTATGCTGTGCATCAAGGAGTCTCTAAATGTACACGTCTATCTGGCCACAGATCTCCTCCTTTCCCTCTTCCAACTATTTGGGTGGAAAACACTGAAAAGATTCACATCGAGACTAGCCTCGAGGGGCGTTCCTCTGGCGCCGAGAGCAGTGCGATGAAAATGCATGGATTTGTGGAGCAGGGGACTTTGCTCTCCACCTCTCGTCTTAAATAACGTCACCTCCATTTTTAATTTAGGTTGCACAATAACCATAAACCCTGAGAAGCCATTCTTCATATTAATAATTCATTGCTGGGTTGTTTTCTTTTTTTATTGTGATTGATCAAAGATATTACATTTAATAAGAGAATTTGTCAAGGTTATCTCATGTCAAGCAGAGAAAAAGGGGCGGCTGGAGTTTTCTTGAGCATGCAAATGGTTTGCTTTGGATTGGGCAGCTTCAGATTGAGGGACAGGAGGAAGTGAGCCAGGTGTCATGATCAGACCCAAATGCAGACTCCGAGGGGGGGGTGCATGCAGGTGGGAAACCCTCCCCTAGCCTAGCATGGTTCATCCTAAGAACATAAGGAAAGCCCTGCTGGATCAGGCCAAGGTCCCATCCCATCCAGCTTCCAGTCCATGAGCACAATGTGGACTTAACCGCTGTAGGGATAACTCAATTCGAAGAAGGGATGCCCGGCCACACAGGTAGGAGCCCAAGTTCAGCAGAGCATATGCTGATAAAGGTTTCTGACAAGACAACTTGTTTTATTTATTTATTTAAAAAAAATTATATCCCGCCTTATCCTATGCCGAAGGCAAATGCCCAAGGCGGCTTACAACAAAAATTAAAATACATAATTTAAAATACAGAAAATAAGTTTAAACAATACATAATTTAAAAACAATAAAATCCACGGGGGGGGGGACAGAATGGAACAGAGAAGCAGCATGGCAGAGCATCTTGAGACACAGGAGGCAGACCACAACCCATCACCCAAATGCTAGACGAAACAAAAACGTTTTGAGCCCTCACCGAAAAGTCATGAGGGAGTGTAGTGAGGGCCCCACCCCTCCCCCAATATTTTTGTGTCGTCGCCCACCCTCTTCTGAACCCCCTCCCTTTGACCCCATCCAAATCCGTCCAGGAATCATGAAGATACAGCCTTCTAAAGTCAAGCACCTCTTTAATTCGGCTTTTCTCCGCTTTTCGCCACATTTGACAGCTGGCGCATGTCCGCCGAGGGCAAGAGTTCACCGACACGCGTCTAACACGAGCCCTCCGGAGCCCCCAGAGAAGCGGCAGCAGCAAAAAGTTTACCCTGTACCTTTTTAATCCTATCAGCCTTCTAACCTCACTAAGCCTTTAATCCTCTTTCTGGGCGTTCAGCCAAGATCCACTAGACGGCGCGTGTATCCAATTAAAGGATTATCGGAACCGCTAGCCGTTCTGACCCACTAACCCACTCTACAGTTTTTTCTTATATTTGACAGCTTAAAGTAACACGAACCTATTTCTAAGGCAGTGGATCATTCTGCTAAATTGCTGTGGTTTATGGGTTTCCCTTGAGAGTTATGTACCGGATCTTCACTGAGGATCATCGGGGCTTCCTCAGGGATGGGTCCCTACACAGAAGGGTCCCGATCCTCGCGCACTGTTGGGGTTAGTCCCAGCTGGAACGGAGAGGCTCCTGGCAGCAATGCAATAGATCTGCAGCCGTAAATAGTCCAGTTCGGAACTGGGCATCCTTCTGGAATCCCAGGAGCAGGGTTGTAGAGTGGTTCGAGTCCCTCCCCCTCCTCCCGTGACGGAAACCTTAGGGTAAACGAAGACAGCCCGGGGGGGCGTCTCCTGCCATAGATCTGCACTGCAAGGAGTAGGGGAAGCCATTTTAAAAGCATAACTCCTGTGTATCAACCTATTCTGTGCTGGCCTCAAATGGCTGCCTTCTACCTGGGGAGTCGGCTGAGGCCAGGGAGGAGGGAAATCCCAGGATCACAGCAAGGAGTCAGATTGTCACCACTTCATTTCCTCAGGATCTTATCTCGTTGGGTCTGCACCTTCCCTCCATCAATCTCCACCATCTCCCACGTCCTGGAATCATTTGTCTCTGTCTTTTTTTGTTACTATTATTCAAAATGCCTCTCTCCTGGCTGCCATTTACCTGATTACAACTTGTCCCTCTGTGCATGCGATCACTGTCTCACCTCCCATTGTTCCTGCTTTGCCTGGCTACATTTGTTTCACATGCTAATCCAGTTACCTGCCTGGCTCTTGCCTGATTGACAGGAACAATTCAAAAGTCTTAAAACTGTATGTTTGGTGCCATGGGGCAGGGACCTATTGTGTGGCACTTTTGGCTATCTAATTGGAAATACTGCCTTTTGTGTTAAGCAGGCTTCTCAAAAGGACCCATTCATAAAACCCCGGAAAACCTCGCTTCACCTGAAGTGCGGGTCTAATCCTATTACCTCCTGCCACCCAGTACCCCCACCCATCATACCATTGGTTCCCAGTTGCACAAAGCACCACAATTTTCATTGGTTCTTTTAATAAAGTTTATCTTTTATTGGTTCAAAGTTCCACACACGCTGCTGCTGTTCTCATTGGTGTAAAGTTTCAATCCAACTTCCTATTGGCTGTATCATGTAACTTCTTGGATCCCTTCCCCTGTTGGTTCGTCTTTATCATGCATTTTCTGTAACAATGTACTCCATGATTTTACCTGCAATAATGAAATGTATATAAGCTTTTGTATTGATTGTATATGTTACACTTTCTGCCTTGCTGATCGTGTCCTTTGCTAGCAAAGTAAAGATCTGTCTTTTCCCAGTGCTGGTCTGTTTTGGAGCTCTAATTTTGGCGCCTCCGTGATTCGCGGACTTTTCTTTTTTCTTTTCTTTTCTCCATTTTTGGGTACCTTCTCCATCTCTGGGGTCAGGTGCTTGCCCACCGAATCAAACGAGCTGAAATCACTCATCCCACCCAGGGGTGCTCACAACAGGAGGGGGTGGCATCTTCATCTGTATTTGGAAAGAGTGATGGGGTACTCTCTGGATAGGAAGCTTCCATCCAGAGTCAGACCCTTGGTACATCTAGTAGGTCAATATTGCTGCTAACACAGGCCAGTAGGGACTCTCCAGAGTTTCACACAAGGGTTTTTTCTCTACCCTACAGCTTCTTATACAACACAAGTGTGATATGCCACATAAAAAAGCTTTTGTGGCTGAGTTAAAAAGTGGGATGCTGTGTTTCATATGTCTGTACAAGTCAACTTGCTGACAGTCGAGCCACACCAGCTGCTTAGATGGAGGATAGAAGCACGAGATGCTTAAAGAGACAGGACTTTCCTTCTCACCCCGGTATTCTGATGATATGTTTTGCTGTATCTCTACACCAGAAGTGATCCGATGAACTAATCGCACCTGATGCAGGGTTAGGATTCCCCAGCCCTGTTAGAGGCAGATCGGTGACTCATGCAGAGATGCGGCAGGCTATCCAGGAGCACTCAGGAAATGTTTGCTGTGATCCTATGCACGTTTAATAGGGAGAAAGTCTCATTGAACCCAATGGGGTTTAGTACTGAGTAAACATGCGTAGAATTGGTTGTTTGAGTCCATAACCATCATGGGATATTCGCAGTTCTGGCACATACCAGTGTGCACACCAGTGCCCATGTAGTACCCAGTTTGGGACTTTAGAAACAGAACAGCTTGACGGTCTGTGGGCTGCAATCTGCTGGCGAAAGTGAGGGTCAGGAGACGAGCTGCTCTTCTGACAAATCCAGAAAGGCCTGCTTTGGCAAGGAAACATTTGTTTATTTCAGCATTTAAGAAAGAAAGAAATCCCTGGGAGGGGGGAAACTTCATTTATTTAGTCTGCAAAACATTCGCGGCACGTCAGCTGCTTGCTGACTGCAGGGACCTCTGAGCCGAAATTCACAGGCTGAGTTGGGTCAGCACAAAACCTCACCGTCCGGTTGACATGTCAGCTTGCAGCGACAGCTGCCATCTGGGCTTAGTGAGCAGAGCGAGGAAGCAGGGAAGCCTTCCTCCCTTCTCGTGCTCCCGCACAGAACCAGAATGCCAGGCTGATCCACAGAGGCAAAGGAGGCCAGCTTTCCTAAAATATAATTTTGCCCAGTGCATAGCGGTCAGCCTACTGATAAGTCTGGCCGAAGTGATTGTCTCAACTCAAGAAATGGGCTGGCGCCAGGTTCCTGGGAGCCTTAGGAAAAGCCAAGCACTGCAGTCCCCATGGCACCCTGCCTGCCCCCTGTTAGGACATTGGCAGTGACCACTACCACCAGTATTGATGGTTCAAGGTCAACCTGGGAGCGGGACTTTGGTCAGTGGAGAAGACTGAGAAAGACCCTCCTCGGCCTGAAACCTCAGCGAGATGCTGCCAGTCAGTGCAACCATTGTAGACTGCAACTGGTAGACCAAGGGTCAGACTCTGCATGTAGCAGCTTCCTGTGCCCTTATTAGGACAGATAAAGCATCCGGCTGAGATTCCAGCGGCAGAGAAGTGCAGAGTTGAAAAGGACTTCTCTCACGTGGCGCACTTCTAGCGACTGCTCCAAAGTCCTGGGCTTTGCTCCAACTCGAGGAAAAGGCAGACATACCTAACTCATCCATTCCATCCAAAGTGAAGCACACATCTTCCCTTGTTAATTTCATTCCCTACACTTAAAAGTTGTGTGTGTGTGTGTGTGTGTGTGTGTGTGTGTGTGTGTGTGTGTGTGTGTGTGTGTGTGTGTGTGTGTGTGTGTGTGTCCAAGTGAGGAGCACCTTTGACAGAAATAGAAGATGCTACTAATTTGGAAGACTCCAGTACATTTTATTAATCAGCGTTTCCAACGAATTAAAAGAAAACTCCAAAGACACCCTAACGTCATTTGCCCTTGGATGGCAGGACAAATGGATAGTGACAGTGTATGTGTTTTTTTTCTTTTCTGAAGGTCTTCTTAGATAATTAAAGGTGGGAGATTTCTAACGATGGAACGCTTTAATTTACAGCCGGTTGTATTATCCTCAAGTACGTCTCTTCACTATTTACTGCCAGCCTTATTTGCAATGTCGTCAGTACAAATGGGTTTTAATTTAGAGGACAAGCTGAAAGCAGGGTGGATGCCAGATTGCGGGACGTCCTTGGAGTAGATCCTACACACTGGGCTCCCTGCAGCATGCTGGGCCGCCCCCTCTCCCAGGGCTACCGATGGCAGCCAATGGGCAGGGGGTGGAGGAGGAGGGCTTCCTCCACCCTCCCCACCTCTCATTGGAAGCTCTAGAGAGTGCAGAGGTCCTCAACATGCAGATCAGAACCAGAAATGGATCAAACCCAACCTCAGGTTGCCACCACATTGAGGTCATGTCTGTAGAATTTGAACGATAGCCAGGGCTAGGCAGGGCTGGCCCATCCATGAGGCCAGATGAAGCCATTGCCTCAGGGAGCAGATTGGTGGAGGGCATCCATCTCTGTCCACCCACTTGCCTCCACTGCTCCTCCTTCTCCTTCCACTCCCTGGATTGGAGAAGGAAGAGGGGGACAGTGAGGAAGGGGAGATGTGGAGTGGAGTGCTGAGCTAGAGTATTGGGGAGTGTGAGGAGCAGGGGTTGGCTCATTGTTGGGTAAGAGGGCAGCATTTGGCATGCTACCTCAGTTGTCAGGAGGTCTTGGGCCAGCCTTGGACTAGCGGTCCAAGAAGAAATCCCAACAGAGACTTTAGAGGGGGTTGTTTGGCAAGCCTCCCCTTGATCTTCAGTGGACCCCCTTTCACCCATCCACCTGTCCTCACCTTCCACAACCCTTCCTCATTCTCTCTTCCTTCCTCCTTCCAAAATGGCACCTTTGGTACATGTTTCATTGCAAAATGAAAGTTCAGAGCTCTGAACGAATCATGAGCAGGGACTCATTCGTAATCTCGTTGTGAACCGTTTGGGGCTCATTCAGGTTGGGGAGGGGTTTCAACAAGCTGTATCCCAGAAAATGCCCACTGTGGACCCCACCCCTGCAGGTACCCTGTAAGTCCAGCCTCCCACTGAGAGCAAAGGGAGACGAAAACAAATGGAGCAGTGAAAATGCATGAGAAAGGGGCTGGACATTTCAATGAATGAATGAATGAATGAATGAGCTTTTTTTCTTTTCCAATAACAGACTTAATGAAATGGGGGGGGGGGGAGATTCTTGCACACCCTTAGCACACCCACAGCCCAATCCTATCCAAGTCTTCCCCCCCACCGATGCAGCCGCACCACCAGAGCATGCGCTGCAGTCTGCAACAGACAGTCCCAGAGGTCTCCTCCAGATAAAGGAACATTTGTTCCCTTGCCCAGGGGTAAGCCTCCACCGCCCTGATGGGTCTACTCGGACCGGCACCAGCAATTCTGCTCTCCATTGCCTCCAAATGTGCCATCTCATTGGGTGCCCAAATGGGGGGGGAAGCGCTAACTAAGCAGCAGGAAAGGGGTGGACAAGAGTCTTCCACCTTTGCCACCGTTGTAGCTGTGGGTGGCAGCATCAAAGAGGGTTCACATCCATTGCTGCCCAGTTCCTGGGCACCGTGGAGGGCGAAGCTGGCATGGAGGGATTGCAACATCAGGGGAACATCTTGACATCTCCCAAGCGCTCGAGCTGCTGCAGTAAAAAACACAAGAAAATGCAAAGTGCAGTGCCAATTTCGGAAACAAATGCAGCTACAACAGGCATAAATACAAGCGACAGATAGCAAACCAGATATCATCTCACCTCTCCAGAGATGCATAAAAGCCACCTGTGCAGAAGGATTTTCAGCCCCCTCAGCTCCAACAAAAGCACAAAAGAGGGAGAAAAAATAGAGTCCATCCACTGGATGGGCTAGAGTGTCAGAATGGAGCAGAAGGAGAGAAGAGTGATGGGCTAGACTAAACTAGCCTCAGGTCCTGGGAGGTCTTTGGCCAGTCCTGTGATCCTGTGACCTCTGGGTCACGACCCAAAGTCAGGGCTGTGATTTTTAAATCACTGTCCGGATCCCTCATTGGGACCGTAACTCAAGCAATCCTTTTTCATCTCTGCTACCCTTATGTATCCTGTCTGCCTGTGAATTATTTATTCCCAGCTAATTGAAGGTTAAATGCAATATTGAGTGTTTGAGGCTTTCATTATCCACTCCTGATGGGTTTCTTTATGGAGCGAGGCTAGTTTTTAAGTGCCTTTTCATTTCTTAGCCTAGCAACCATGAAAGACACAAAGGGAACTCGGTTTTTGCGTTGAGTAACAAGGCTGTCTATGGATATGAATGGGTTTTCGTTCGAGCCGATATCTCTCAATCCATCTTCGGTGGTGAATTATCAGCCCTGGCTAATGAAATGCAGGGAATACAGATGGGGGGCTTAGTGGAAGGCCGAGCCAAGGCTGGGAACTTTGCAATAAAATGTACTGGCATTCCTACGGTGAAAGAAAGAAAGAAAGAAAGAAAGAAAGAAAGAAAGAAAGAAAGAAAGAAAGAAAGAAAGAAAGAAAGAAAGAATCACTCCCCCTTTCCCCCTCCCCGTTGCTGTTCTAGAAGCAAAAATATAAAGCCGTAATTCAATAGGAGAGCCAACACTTTGCACGCAGGGCTAGGAAAGGTCTCACTCAAAGCCCAGGAGAGATGCTGCCAATCCGTGCGGACATTGCAGAGCTAGATAAAGCAGTGGGCCAGCTCTGGGTGGCTGCATCATATGTGACGCCTGTTGCACCGGAGCTTGCATGCCAAGGCACTTTAGAGAGGGGGGTTGAGATGGCGACCTTCAAAAAATGACCTTCAAGGAAGTCTAATTGCTAACTGGGAGCCCAGGCAATAAAAGGTTTGGAAGGAAGGTAGGAGGTTGACAGACCTATTAGGAAGCATATGGAAAAAGTGGAATATTGGAATATTTTTTGAATTCTTTTTTATGTTTTAAGTAGGTGTAGTAACATCTGTGTCCCTTGTTTACTCCATCTCCCTGCTTCTCCCACCACCTTGTTGTCTCCCTTGTGTCACTATCTACATTGTAAGCCTCCTCCTCTGCATTATTATTATTATTATTATTATTATTATTATTATTATTATTATTATAATAAAATTAATTAATAAAATGAATATTATTTAAGTCCACTACCATTGCAAATTCCCGCAGTCCATATGGAAAAAAAGAGATTTTCTTAACCTCCAGCCTCTCCAACAGAGCTTGCTGCAAGCAGTGTTGATAGCCATTACTTCAGAGGGCTTGTGGGGGGAATCACAGAGGATAGGTATGTGGATAACTCTTAAAAGTAGAGACTCCCTACTCAGACTGCAGGGGCAGTCTATCTCGGAATGCTGAGGACAAGCAATTGAGGAAGGTTATTGGCTGCTCATCTGATGCAAAAAAAAAAAATCCTTTCATTCTGCTTTTTGAATGCATGCCATAACACACACACACACACACATACACACACACAGGGACCCTTGAACGTTCACGACAGAAGTTAGCAAAGAGCCTACAGTCTGCTGAAGGCAGGTCCATAAATCTCCAGGCTGTGAACTTAAAAACCAATCAAGGATGTTAAGAGAATGTCGACTGAAAAGGTATGCATCGGCCGATATTTATTTAAAACCTCCTAAGTCAGTAAAAGTGCTTTCAGATCAATCTTAAATCTTGCTAGAGGTGATGGAAGTGTTTCAAAAAGAAATCAAGAATGGAGTTTCAAATTATATATATATATATATATATATATATATATATATATATATATATATATATATATATAGATAGATAGATAGATAGATAGATAGATAGATAGATAGATAGATAGATAGATATAGATAGATAGATAGATAGATAGGCTACGCCCCGGTCGACGATCTAGTAAGCATATATATATATATGAGCCGCAGGGACCCCCTCACACCAGCCTGCTGCCTGAGGCGACCACTTCCGTTGGCCTCACGGATGGGCCGGCTCTGCCCCAGATGATGCTGTTTCACCAGTTATTATGGGTATTCAAGTCACCATCTGCAGGGAAATGACAATGCGCTAGAGTTCCTGGTAGTGATGACAGAGGCAATGGTGGGAAACTGACGCGAAAGGAATGAATGGAACCGAACAAGGGAAATGAAGTGGGGCCCTCCAAATGGATCCCAAAACTGAACAGCCTTTGCAATTCTGACATCAGGTTGTTTAAGACCTTAGGGGCAAAGCCACTGTGCCAGGTAACCGGCGGCACAGGTGGTGGTGGCGGCACAGGCAGTGACTCCTCCCACCCTCCTCATGAGCGAATGGGGGGATACAGCAGCTGACTGGGAGGGGGGGTCAGAGGGTCATTCCAGCTACATGGCCCCTCTGACGGAGATGGAACCCTGGCTAATGCACAACCTGTCCAACCATTGACGTCGCCCCCAGAGCTGTGAATCAAGAGTTGTTGGAGTGTGCACCTGTCCTTTCTTAACCCTTTCCCCTCAGGTGGTTTTCACCTTGGCCCCAGATCCTTTTCACCCAGCAGGAGAAAAGACACAGATATCCCTTGCTTTTTCTCCCAGTGAAGGGAACACCAAATTGGGGGGTACAGTTTCAAGTAGAAATACTGCCCATCGAAAAATGGCTGAGAAGGCCCTTCCTCCCCACACCAATCTCCCACTGCAACTGAAGCCTCTGTAGTTGTATTTTGTAAAAAGAAAGGAAAGTCAGGAAATGAAGAGGGGAAAAAACTACCCGTGATTGAGTGTCATGTGTTGTTTGGCTCCGATTACTTCTCAGTTACGTTACTTCTCAATCTTGGCAGGGATGTGATAAATGCAATTCCAGGACAGGGACTCAAAAACAGGAAAGGAAGAAGAGGACAAAATGTCCCGGCTCGAATTTTTCATTGCAAAGCAACGAGATTGGTCGACCGGTTGGGCATTTGGGGGAACGGCTGTGGGTAGCTAACTGAGAGAGACAAGACAGATCTTGAGATATATCTATTCCTCAGTGGATTCCGTCAAGACACAGACCACCGGTGTTGAAGAAATCAGCCATTCCTCCAAGCAGCGGAGTCAATGCTGGGGAGCGCTAATCTCAAATGACACCCATGTTCGGTCGCCTCCATTTTAATTGGAAAAGAGACCAAAGTGGGTTTCAGATTTGGGCTAACTCAGGTCTTGTTGGAATCCGTGATTTCTGCAAAAGCAGCAAGGCAAATTTCAGGTGGGGAGATTGGGGCAGCGATGATAGCCCTCCTACTGCCCCCTTTCTGATCAAGAGCTCTTCGGGCAACCCAAGCCTATCTAGCTTTCCCTGCTGATGTGTAGCTGCGCCATCGGAGAGCGCACTCCATCCTGGGGGGGGCAGTCCCAGAGGTCTCCTCTGGGCAAGGAAACCTCTTCCCTTGCGGAGGGGTAAGTCTTCACTGCCTCACTGGTTCTACTCAGACCTGCATCAGCAATTTTAGCTGGTGCAAGTCTGAGTGGACCCAGGAAGGCAGATCAAGGCCGAGAAGGAGGTTAGAATATCAACAGCACTGCTGCCTCAGTGATACTGCCCCCTTCCCGGCCTCGACACACATCCCTCCCAGTCTCAACCCCATCTCTCAACAGTTGTGAAACCCAAACCCAAGTTGAAAGCTGAATGCCAGACTTACATAGGGTTTGCCCCATCCAATCCCTGCTGTTTACTAGGCATGATGGACAGATAGGGTTAGTGAGTTCCTCCTACCCTTCCCTCATGGATGGGCCGGCCTCTGCTCCTCCCACTCTCCAATGCTCAGCCCTCTCCTCCCCTCTACATTTCCCTTCCCATCCTAATTTTCCCAGGAGGCAACCAGGTAGCAGCAGGAGCCAGGATGGTGTAGTGGTTTGGGAGTCAGGCTTAGACCTGGAAGATCCAAGTTCAAATCCCCGCTCAGCCATGAAACTTCCTGGGTGACCTTGGGCCAGTCACTATCTCTCAGCCCCACCTACCTCACAGGGTTGTTGTGAGGACAAAAAGGAGGGGAGGAAATATGTACACCACTCTGAGCTCCTGGGAGGAAGGGCGGTATAAAAATGTGAAAAATAAAAAAAGATAAAAAAAATTGGCTTCTGGGAAGGAGAGGACGTGCTCACACAGGCACTTTCTCCTCCCTCCTCTTCCCAATGGTCAAGTGGGATTGCTTTGTAGAGGACCCTTGGCCTTGGGAGCAAACCATAACTGCCATCAGTCACATCAACAACCTAGAGGTGGTGGAAAAATCTAATGTTGCTCAATGTTCATACCTCTATACATGAGCCACGGCCACCTGCTCCACTACTCCCCCCACATGTTTACTATGGAGATTTTTTTTTTAGCACAAAAAATCTTCCAAGTTCTGCCCCTTGACCCACAAAACACTCAAGAGGCTCTGCCCCCCCCCAACCCAGCAAAAACTTAGTCGTTTTGCCTGGAGCTAATAAAAACCTTGCTAGACTCCACCCCCTGGTCCCTGATGCCATATTTGGCTCCTCCCACTGTCCCAGTCCTGTTAAAATCACAACATGGCTCATCTTCCTTTTGCGTGTTGGTAAGGATTTCAAATCGCAAGCCATTATTTGTGTGAGTGAGCAGTAAATACACCAAAAGTTCTAACGCTTTGCAGCCTGGATGAATCTGTCTCTGTTAAAGCCCGTCTTTGGAGCCTGGCTTGATTGCCTGGCAGACTGGGATCCATCAATCTAAATCAGGGGGCTCCCCGAAGATGTTAAGAATCTGGACGTCGAGCTCCAGCCATTAACTGCCAGCAGCTTTTACCTAAACCATTTAAAACGAATAAAGCTCCACTCGCCATTCAGCTCACATAGGGAGAGAGCTCTTAGGGCTTGCAGCTCCAAATATATTGAGCATCGCCATTTGCAACAGGAATATTAATGCAGACAGGAGACGGTCAGCTACTCTCACAACAAAGTCAGCTCCCGAAACTCCTCTGGTAAAGAAGGGAAGTATATGCTACAGAGGCCAGTATATGCTGGAAGCAGGATGAGTCAGTTCCTCCTTGACCTGATCTGGTGGAGGAAGAGATGGGGCGGGGGGGGGACCGCCCCCGGGCAGCAGGCGGGGGGAAACTTACCGGTGGTGGGGGCAACAAAATGGCAGCAGGGGCAACGAAATAGCGACGTCGGCGGCAGAAAATGCATCGGCATCGGTGCTGTAGGTGGAGGCAAAGGCGATGGAAAGGCTTGGAGACGGTAGGAGAAGCCGTCCGTCGCCTCCACGCGGCTGTATCGTTTTGGTCCCCAGCCTCCCGTCTGACCCCTGAGGGACATTTGGCTCCGGCTGACGTCACTTGGGGGTGGGTCTTGTGACGTCGCATCCAGCCGTGATGTCACAGGTGGGCGGCCTCTGGGGCACCACAGAAATTTCATGGGGTTGGTGTGCCCCAAATTAGTGGAAAATGGGGCTCAACTCATGGATTTCCACACTATTGGGCTAGTACTGTACATCAACGGGCAGCAGAAGCTTGCCAAGGCCTCCAATGGAGAGAGGGCTTTTCCCTGCCCTACCCAAAGATACGCCCCAGATTTGACCCTGGAATTTTGTCCTGAAAAGCAGGTGGCCCGAAGCAGCTTCCATCCATCTCTAATTCGTGGCTGTTGTGGCGCATATGCTGCTATGGACAAAATGGCGCACCCCAGAGAGCCAGGCGCCAAGCTCCGTTTGGCCTCCTGAATGCTCCTCATCTTAACGAGGGACCATGTCGCCTTTTCGTGTCTGTGTCTCGGGTGTGGTGCCTCGCCACCCCAAGGCCCGGCTGGATTTCTTTCTTTTTCCATTTCCTCGAAAGGTCTTCACGTCAGGAGACAGCTGCCCGTTTGATTCGACACTCGTCAGGTCAGCTGGTCAGCTTGCTCTTCCAAGTGGTTCCACATAATTGAAAGAGCCAAGCGGCTGCCAGAGCAAGACTGGCGCAATCAGACATCTGGCGAGAGAAGAGAAGGGCTCTTGCGTGGCTGGGGGAACATTCCCAGGCCTGCCTCAGTTCCTGGCATTGCCCTGGCCTGGCTCTGCTCATCGCTGCGACACATCCCTGCTAGCTGGAAGCTCCGATGGGCATATTCTTCCTGGTCGCAGAGAAAGGCTGCCAGGCTACCTTATCTCCCCCGCCAGCAGCTTCTGCAACACGAAAAGGCTGTGCACAGAATTGAACGTGATGGTGCTGCTGGCGAACAAAGCAGGGCATCTCCTGTGGGTTTTGAAGAAAGCCGAGTTCACTGAAAGATGAAGCAGGGCACTTTTTGTTCTGAGGACCCCAACCGCCCTCAAAGTTTTGAAGATGTCATAGTTCATTCAGTGGGCGCATTGTAAACCATAAGAACATCAGAAGAGCCCTGCTGGATCAGGCCGAGGGCCCATCTAGTCCAGCTTCCTGCATCTCACAGTGGCCCACCAGATGCCTTCAGGAGCACTCAAGACTACAAGATACCTGCATCCTGTTGCCACTCCCTGGCACCTGGCATTCAGAGATGGACTACCTCAAAAACCTGGGTGTAGCAGTGAGGTACAGGGCCAGCCCAAGTTCGCCCAGGACCTGGGTCAGCACATCAAATCCACCCATCATGACCCAGTAGTTCACCTACTGCCATTTCTGCCTGCATTTAAAAAGGACGAGGGGAATGGAGCAGAAGAGGAAATGTGGAGGAAGCTGTCTGTCTTTGGCCCAGTCCTCTCCTCTCCTCCGCACTTCCTCCTCCACCCTGTTCTGCTTCAAAATCAGAAGCAAGGAAGGGAAGGAAAGGAGTTGTGGAGTTGGATGGATGGAGATGGGTGCGCCTCAGTCTGTCTCATCCACATATCAGCCCTGCAGAATTTTGCTGCGCGTTGTTGCATTCAGTTGGATGGATGCAGCTGATGGATGGAATGAATACCAGCTGGATTCTTGCTGCTCTACAGTGCCACCCCGATCATGGCTCGAAGTTGTAATGCAGCTTGTCGGCCCAGCCAGATCAGGTGATCGGGGGAGCCAATGGGAACCCTGTTGGACTTTATATAACTCATGAGTTAATCTGGAAGACAGACAAAGGGCGCGGATGAAGGAGATGGGCATGGGGCTGGTTGGAGGGGGAAAGAGGGGCATGGATGGGGAGGAGATGGGGGGCTGGTGGGAGGGAAATGGTGCATGACGCATCTCATGCGCTGAGGAGGGGCGAAGTGGTGCTTCACCTTGCCATCCCAAGCCTGGTGGTGAGGGGGAGACTTAGCCAGGTCTGAAAGAATCTGAAAAACAATATTTGTCTCTCAAATCCTCGGCACCTCCAAAAGAACGAATGAACAAAGTGAGGCCCTGCCCAACGATTTGCAGTCAAGGGATCTATGGCTACGGAAGCCGTGCGCTGGGAGCGGGTGCCAGAAAGAGCGAGCCACCTTTGCCACGTTGCATTTCTTCGGCCCCTTCTGTGGCTAACCAAATGCAGACAGCGACCAGCTTCCTTGGTTGTTTTTACACCTCTGGCAGGAAACAAAGGGGTGGGGGAAATCACGTTTTCAGTTGAGTCCATGAAGAAAATAATGAAATCGCCAGAGGGGGAAGAGAAGAAAGCCAAACAGCAGGTCCACCTGGCTCGAGAATAAATGGTATTTGAAGCTGGTCGATGAGCTCCTCCGTGGGTAGCTCCGCCTGCAGCTCTCGTTTAAAGGTCCGGTGTGACAAACGGGGTTGCAGAAGCAGTGCGGGAGCTCCGCTTCCTTTATCCTGGCAGTAATAACCTAGATAACATTTAAACCGCTGGATGCAAGATGTAAAGCTGCAGGGAGGAGGGGAAGGGGAAGAAAAAAAAAAACCAGAAAGCTCTTGGAAGTTCCTTAACACTGCTGATCTCTAAGCTTTTATTTATAGATGGCTTAAGGAACAGAGGTGCTTTGTCACTGCACAAAACGGCAACGCAGAGGAAGCAGGTTCTGGCCCACGAATGGTGATGCGGCAAAGAACACGCCAGCCTTAAGGTGGCATTAAAACCAAAGGGCCGGCCCGAAATGGGTCCAACTGACTTGTTCGCGGCCAGGAGGCGCTGGGGCACCTCTGGGGCTATCAGGACGGTGCGCCCCAAAACCAGAGACGTTGTAAGGCGGGGGCCTGGTGATCTCATGACGGGGGCCAAATGGAAACATTGGAGGCGGGAAGGAGAGGAAATCTCGAGCCAGAAGTGGTGGTTCCAGTTGGATCCGTGCCGGTGAGGCCTTCTGGGAATATCGTGTCCAGTTCTGGGCACCACCATTTAAGGAGGGTGAAGCCAAACAGGAGCAGGTTCAGAGAAGGGCAACAAAGATGACCAGCATCTGGAAAACAAGTCCTGTCAGGAAAGGTTGAGGGAACTCAACTGCGAGCAGTTCCTCCCGGGATAGCTTAAAGTAGAGCCTCCATGTTCAGGGATACTTTTCCCCTCCGTATTTGATGCTGAGGAGAAGAGAGGACGAGCCTCACCTTCATGCGCTACTAGCGAGCTTCTGAGAACATCTTGTAGCAGCTGCTGCTGCTTGGAAATTTCGTCTCCACCCAGCTTCACATCCTCCACCACGTCATTTTGACAGCATTGCACCAGGCGGACGTGGCCCTCCTCCCCACCTTTAATGGGATGCAGAGTCATCTCCGCGGACAGCCAGGCTAGAGGCACCGCAGAGCAGCTGCAAATTGGCCTTGCACCTTGGCAGCTGATCCTGGGCAGTTGAGTCGTGACGGGCAAATATTAGACGCTTCTTTTATGGCTAAGAGAGACACATAACTCAAGGGTTCGGCAGGCATGAGGAGGTATCTCAGATGGCGTTCCTCCTCCCCGCAAGCTCAGGATATAGTAATTGCCCTTCACAGGTGATGGGCTTATATCCTCTCACAAGGATCCAATTTTCCGCCCCAGTACCAGATTTTTCACACTTTTCAAGAGTTGGCAATCTTGCAATATCCTCGGGGGCCCCCTCACTTTAAAAAAAAAACCCATTTGGGGTTTTGGGGATGCATCCAACTTGCCAACTCTAGTCACCCAATACATTTCAGGGTAATGTTTCAGGGGAGCGGTGTCTCCCCCACTCTTCAGAGTCTCTCACAGCATCACATCTCACCGAGGGCTGGTGTCAGAGCTCATCAAAATCAAGCCTGTATCCAAACGGCCATCCCAGCTGACCCCCAAAGAAGGACATCCACTGCTACCCAGCACCATCTGATAAGTCTCCCTATTGGGCCTTGCCCCCTGGAAAACTGTCCGGGTGATGAAGGGCGACAACAGCGGGTGTCCTCTTCCTTCAATACATGGCGCCATTTTAATTTCCCAGGTGCCCCATTCCCAAATCAAAATGGCGCCACAGGTCATCCTAATGACACCACAGTGTCATGCCATAAAGGAAGATGTCCATTGCTGCTGGTCACCATCACCCAATAGCAAGCCGGGGGGGGGGGAGGGCCCAATGGTGAGACTCACCAGCCATGGCGGGCAGCCATAGTGGGTATCCCTTTCTTGTGTGCTGCTGCATAAGTGGCCCCGCACCCACTTAGCTTTCCCAGAGACAATGGGGGGAAGTATGGGACCAGTGGGTGAGTCTGCTTGTTCTCTGCTCCCCCGGTGCCTGGCTTCATGCACGGGCCGTCCCTGCTTGGGGAAGAGCTCTTCTGATAAGAAAACCAGGGTAGGGATGTTTTAAATGAGAGTTTAGTAAATACCACTCAACTTCCTGTAGTCTAGTCCCAGAGGATGGAGTCTTTCTGTATTGTCTTGGAGGCGTTCAGATCTGCCAGTTCCTGACCCTTCGTTTGGGAGCTGAGCACACGAAAATCGGGTCCCCGGTGACTCTTGCAGGCAGATGGCGGAGTGCACGGGAACAAACGCATTATCATAGGTCAGCATGACAAGATGTCGTCCCTGGACACCTGGCCTGACGGCCGGCTCACTTTTGCAGGCAGCAACTGCTTTAAGGAAAGATCTGGATCTTGAGAAAGAGTCTATTTATCCCGACGCTTTTTATGCATGCAACGCATCCCTGCAAAGAAAAAGAGACGTAACATTTTAAGAGGGCAGTTGGGGAGCAGTTCTGCCAGAATGGGAGAAAGCCAGCAGGAAGCACCTATTGGCTAGCACCAGTACGTCACCAACACACACATACCTCTGTGTGTGTGTGTGTGTGTGTGTGTGTGTGTGTGAGAGAGAGAGAGAGAGAGAGAGGGGGGGGGGCTGATCACAGGATTCATCTTCCGCCTCCTTAATAGCTTTCATCTGGCTTTGTCATGAACCCCCGCAGTCGCTTGGAGTCCAACCCTGAGGACACAGGTGTGATTGGGTCAGAACCAGTCCTCAACATGAAGCTGGAGCCAGGAGCCAGGAAAGAGACCCCATAACTGGAGACTCTGGAGCTCCTTGGGCTGGAGCTCCTGGAATCACCAGTGTCCTTGAGGAATCAGCCCCTCCCATGCCCACAACCTTGGGATCCCCTGAGCTCGCACATCAGCACCAGCAACAGGCCAGGAGGAATACAGTGAAGCGACACAGGAACGCAAGACTTCAGGCTTGAGGGCCGGCTATCCCTTTCAATCTCTCTACTCTCCAGGCAAGGAGACAGTGTCCATACGCGGACTCACTTGGGGCCCTGGAGGGCTTCTGCCCCCATATCACTCCCAGTGGTGGCAAAGAGCAAGCCCAGACACTGGAAAAAGTGCCAACGGGTGCCCCGACAGCATGTGTTGCTGTGAGCCTTGCTTCCGGGTCTTGCGAGGCCTCCAACGCAAGACCGTTGCAGCACCACGGCAGCAATGAGGCCCCCCAGATAGACCTCAACAATCAATAGACCTCCAGCTATGACTATACAGACCTGCCTCCTACACAGGGGGCTCCCTTCAGAGAAAGGGCTTTAATTCTGTGGTAGAGCCCGTGCGGGGTTTGCATGCAAACCGACAAAGATCCCTCTTGGAAACTCTGGGAAGATGCTGCCAGTCAGTGTCTAGAATAGATGGAACAATGTTCTGATTGGGTAGAAGGTAAAATCATATGCTTAAGTGACCCCTCCACACACCTGCTTCTGGCCTAATTGAACTAACATCCAATTGTGGGTGCCATCATCTGGCAAACCCACTGGGTGAGAACCCAACTGTTGGGCCTTGGCCCAGGCGGACAAAAAAATGACCACTGGTTCTCCTACAAAGCTGTGTTTCCTATTTCTCTTATTTTCTCTTTTCCAAGCCAATAATGACAGCTCTCTCTCTCTCTCTCTCTCTCTCTCTCTCTCTCTCTCTCTCTCTCTCTCTCTCTCTCTCTCTCTCTCTCTCTCTCTGCAAATCCCAAGACCCAGTGGAGAGCAAAGTGACCCTGATTTTCAAGCAGAAGGCAGGAGAGGAGACACGGGGCGAGATTGAACATCAAGAGAAATGACTCCATGATTGTCTAGCAATTTCACCTTAAAATGCTTAAAAAGCTGCTACAGTTGAGGTCGCAGATGATTACGTGTGACTTATCTTCTGTTCATAAATCCCAGAACTACGCAGGGGCATGTCATTTACCCACTGCTCGGTGAAAACAGAGATAACATTTGTAAGGCAACTGGAAAATTATAGTAACACCGTCATTGCATAGAACACAACCGTACTTTTTCTTCTCCGGGGTCCAACCCTGAGAAATGATGGTTCCGCAGGCAAGCAGCACAAGCTGGCCACAGAGGACACCAATTGGCTAGCAACCATGCAACCACCAAGACACTTCCCACCCCTTGATCCCCCACACATGCAAACACATATTTGCTTCCTCTGCATACCCATGAACATTAGGACTGCCAACTCTGATTGAAGCTAGTCTTGGAGATACACACACACACACACACACACACACACACACACACACACACACACACACACACACACACACACACAGACAGTAAATATTACATCTGTCTTCATTTTCTGTTTGTGCTGTTGCTCTTGTTACATATTACATCTGTCTTCATTTTCTGTTTGTACTGTTGTTCTTGTGGACAAGAACAACAGCACAAACAGAAAATGAAGACAGATGTAATATTTTCTCTCTCTCTCTCTCTCTCTCTCTCTCTCTCTCTCTCTCTCTCTCTCTCTCTCTCTCTCGTGTGTGTTGTTGTTGTTGTTGTTGTTGTTGTTGCATGTTTCCTCCTCTGCCTCCCTTGTTTCCAGGAGGTGGGTGAGCATTTCACATCGAAGGCTGGGCGTCTCTCTGGAGCCCATCGGGAGGTGAACGCAGCAGATGGGATGCAAAATGCTGGGGGGAGACAGTCATTAATCTCAGGAGATTAGCCCGGGAGATCAGATTGGACACCTTCATTTTCGCTAATTAAGAAAGGGAGAAGCCCTCCTGGAGGATCTGGCTGTTCTCGCACAGTGTGCCCAGCATGGAACTGCGGAGCGGTTGACAGGGTGCCCCCAGGGGAACGTGAGAGCCGTCACTTAGGCAATTGATACCAACAGCAACATGGCTGCTCCCTGCGGCCTCCCTTTCCCGGCTGAAGCTAGCAATAAGAGCAGATCGCTCCCAATGTGTTGGAGGAGCATGCCGGCAGGCTCTGAGAAAACAGCTACTGCTCCTCCAGAAATAACATTCTCAAAAACGTGAAAGGCTCCTGCGTGCTCCGCAGCACAATTGACAGAGGAGGTTGACCGCTGTGCCTCTTCGTGAGTCCTTGCTCTGTCCTTGCCTCCTTCCAATTAGCCTTTGTTGGGAGTGGGTTATTCTGTACTCTCCCTGCTTTGGGGGCGATGGGAACACTCGCTCACTCAGGACACAGGGATCCGGAAGAATTACCCACCCCCCAAGGGAGGCTCCCTGCTGTGCATCTGCATGAGTTTCTTGACTTTTTTTTTCCAATTCGTTTTTGCTGAAAGCGGGTCATTCTGCCCTCTTGCTGCTTTGGGTGTGAATAGAGTGTGCAGAGGTACAGCAGAATTATCATGGTCGACCAAAGCCCTCCCACTCTCTGAAATGAATTTCCAAATATTATTATTATTATTACCATGCTGTCCACTGCTGGAAGAAGCTGAAAAAGAAGTGTGGAGGAAAGTAGAGTCTTCAATGCTCTAGCCCACCACTCTCTTCTCCTCCACACTTCCTCTTCTCTGCCCTGTACCACTTGTCTTTTGCAAGCCCAGAGAGCAGGAGGAAGAGGAGTGGAAGACAGAAGCAGGCACCCCCTCCTCTCAACCCAGCACCTGATGTGAAAGTCAGTCTCATGGATGGAACAGCCCTGAGGTATCTATCTCCAAAGGAGGCGGTCTCATCTTGTCTCTGTATGAATCTACTCTCGCTGTCTTCCAGGCACACACAGGAGAATGACATGTGTCAAACAGAGGGGCCATAGCTCAGTGGCAAAACACATGCTCTGCATTCAGAATGTCCCAGATTCAATCCCTGCCAGTCAGTGTCTGCAACGCTGCCAGTCAGTGTCTGCAACGCTGACCTAGACAGACCAACAATCTGACTCAGCATGGCAGCATCATACGGTCAGAAGCATCTTCTCTCCAGCTGCCTCTCCCCAGAAGTTCTTTCCAATGGCCCCCATTTCCAATGGAAGCTCCCATCCTCTGCCGGGCCTGGGCCTGTTCTGAATACATCATCTGAACCACCCCCAGGGAAAAAAAATGCAAATGGAAACAGGCCAACACTATCGTACATCAAGGAGCCACGTTGCGCCTCCATTCGAGTCCGGGCTTGTCAGAGAGTATCCGCTGGAGAGGTATTAACATTGAAATATCGGAGCATGTTCACCAGGAGCATTTATGCGGGGGGGGGGGGAATCGCAGCTCCAGTAAAGCTCTTATATAAATTATGCATTCTAGGCTTCTGAAAGAATGCCAGAAAAAAACCACACCCACCCAGGGACGACTTTTTATGACCTCTGAAAATCAAGTCTCGGTGAGCCGCTGCACTATCCGCCGTTAATTAGGAATCGGGGGGGGGCTGGGGGCAGTGAGGATACGGCGAGTGAATGCCGGGTGCATGGGCTCCAACCATCTCTGTTTACTGGTGACAATCTCTCTGTTTTCTTTTACTCCTTGTCCCTCGTAAATTTCGGTCCTGTTTCTGTCCTTCCTTTGCTGGGTGCCTTATTATTTATTGAGTTAGTTATCGCTTGAAAAGTTTACGCACTGCACTTCTCCCTTTGGAACGAGGGCGGTTGACAAGAGAACGATCAAATCCAGCTGAAAACAATCACACCAAACTCAGACATCCCCAATAACCGGACTCCCACTGAAGCGGTTTCCTCAAGGAGCAGATCGGTGGGAGTGGAAGGAGGAGAGGTAGCGGGTGCACGAAAGGAGTCGGGTACCCCTGCCAATCCACCACCTGAGGCCACTGCCTCAGCTGACCTCATGCTTGGGCCAGCTCTGGCACTGCTGAAGGATTTGCTGTGACCACCCTTGCAGGGCTATTACTGTTTTCACCCTCCATTTTCTTGCAAGGAGAGGATGCTAGAAATGTACAGTGTTTTCATAGCATCTGTTTGTAGAAGCTGAGCATCTGGGAGCCAACAGGCACCCAGGCCATCAATGTGACTGTGCATCAGGTCACCCAAAGCAACAGCATGCCTTTAGGGTCCCCTGAGGCTTCTTCATGCCAGCCAGGTCCCCAAACCCTTTTGCCTTTGTTTGCTACATCTCAACATAAAGTTCTTGCTCTCCTTCCACACACCAGTTGCGACTTGCGACCTTGCGGCTACGTGCGTCTTGCATTCCTAATAGTCAGACCATCCAGCGATCATCAATGCCCATTAAAAAGCACCTTTCAGGGACAAACGGCACATCACAGGCATATGCGTGAAATGAAACCCTGACTTTTACAAAAAAAAATTAAAAAAATTTAAAAAAATTGAAAGTTGCCTCAGAAGGTGGTGATGAGGAGCAGCGGGAGGAGAGGGGGGTCTTAACCATTTCCCTGCTGACTCATTTTGCTGCTCAGAACCAATCGTCCCTTGTCTTCTTTTCTCCCCCACAGGGCTCCAAATATATTCCAAAGGCTCATGTAAATGTGTTTTTGGAACACCATGAGAGAGAAGCAGCCGGGGAGGGGCAATTAGCATGGAGACAAACAAACAAAAACAAAAAAACAGGAGGAAAAAATACCCAATGGGGAGGTACCACCAGGGCTAGCCCAAAACCTCCTGGCATATGAAGTTGAATGCCAGATGTCATCTACCCCTTTCCTGGTGGGTCCCCATCACAGTTCCTCTTTCTGCAGCGTGGATTATAAAAGGAAGAGAATGGACCCTAGACACTCTAGCCCACCACTCTCTTCTCCTCCTCCACACTTCCTCTTTGAGACACTCTAGCCCACCACGCTCCTCTCCTTCACACTTCCTCTTTGAGACACTCTAGCCCACCACTCTTTTCTCCTCCTCCACACTTCCTCTTTGAGACACTCTAGCCCACCACGCTCCTCTCCTCCACACTTCCTCTTTGAGACACTCTAGCCCACCACGCTCCTCTCCTCCACACTTCCTCTTTGAGACACTCTAGCCCACCACGCTCCTCTCCTCCACAATCCCTCTTCTACTACATTCCCCTCGTCCTTTCCAAATCCAGGGAGGAGGAGGTGTAGTGCAGGCACCCAAACATAAGCGGGTGTCCTGGGACCAGTCCATCCATGAGGCCAACTGAAGCAGTTGCCTCAGGTAGCAAGTTGCTGAGCAGTGCCCATCTCTGTCCGTCCACTTGGCTGAAATGCCCCTCTTTCTCCTTCCACTCCCTTGACTGGAAAAGGAAGAGGGGGACAAGAGGAAAAGGAAAGGAGGGAGAGGGAGGAGAGCGCGGAGCGAGAACATTGGAGAGTGTCAGACAAGGGGGCAGGATCTGGCCCGCCACCTCGGGCGTCAGGAGGCCTTGGGCTGGCCCTGCATGTCCCCCATGATGCATGTGGGTGTTTGGGGCGCTCACATTCACAGACCAAATCCATTTCTTTCCCACTGCACGGGCCTTGTTTTCTGATGGCGCTGGAGTGCGCATGACAGTACACAGGCTGGGGCTGACTGCTCAGAGAGATGAGCCCACTCTTTGCTTGACGCGGCCTAATCATGGCAAACGAAATTCCAATTACGCCGGAGAAGACAAACACAGAGCATCTTCGGATGCAGCAATTAGTACCAGGCTGAGCTGTCCTCCCCGGGCAGGTTCAGGCAACGGTTGCTAGGGGAGACAGTCCACCTGGAGCCCCCTTCCACTGTGTGGAATCCGAGTGACAACTCCGGTACTTATTAGTGTTTGGGGATCAATGGTGTAACAACCCTCTGCATTTTTCAAAGGTTTGTTGTGGTTGTTCCAAACTACAAAGAGCTCCCTGTCTTTCCACATCCTCACTGAGGGTCATGCGTGGGTCAAAAATAAAATAAAATAAAATCACACACACCTAAAAGCATCGAATTACTAAACTCACAAGAAACTCGATCAATTTTAAGAATGGAAGGAGAACTTGGATACATCAGATCAAGGAGGGTTCATCTAATTGTTATTTTCCCCCATAGTGGCTAGCCAAATGTTCTAGGAATGGAGGACATGATGACAGTACTCCCCGACTGTTTGCCCCACTCAGCTATGGGTATTCACAGGCAGACTGCCCCTGACCTTGGAGGCTCTATACAGCCAACATGAGTAATAACTACTGATAGCCCTGTCTTCCTCCTTGAATGTGTCTCATCGCCTTTGAAAGCCATCCAAGCTAGCGGCCATCACATCTTATTAAAACAGCAAATTCCTCAGTTGAACTATGCTCTTGGAGACAACGATGCTTTGTTGTATACATCCCGAATCTCCCCCTTATATTGCCTCTCCCCTGTCCTTGTAGTCATCTTTCAATAATTCCCAGCCTCCGCTCACTCACAGACCCACCCTGCCGCACCCGCCTGGAAAAGTCCTGCACGCATTTCATGTCAACTTGACATCAATAGGATTTTAATAAACCGAGGCATCAAATATTTATCCAGGTACAGGGGCTTAAGTAATTTTAAGTTGCCGAAATCAACATTGCCCGTTCATTTTTAATGAGACTTCTGTAAAACACCAGTTTCTCGGTCATTGTCAGATGCACGGAGCATGGAGATAACGTTTGCAAAAAGCAGGTTTTTAAAAAATATATATGCTGTATATTGTTTTCAGCTCTCCAAAGAAATCACACTGAATAATGCACTGTGTTTACAAAGAGACCTTCTGTTCCTCAAAGTATTTTGCACTCGAGGTCAGCATTTGCAAAACATGCAGGCGTAGGAGATGTGGGGCTCCCAGGGTGTTAGCACAGTTCTCTGGGGCCCCATGCAAACGTGTGCCGTGGCCCTCTCTCACCTATGTGCCATGATTGCATCCCGCACATACCATGCCACAGGTCACAAGTGAGACATCCCTATTTTAGAGGACATTCTCTCCATTTCCACAAGGAAATATTTCTTTACCCAGCACAGAATTAATCTGTGGAACCCCTTGCCACAGGATATGGTAATGGCACCTGGCCTAGATGCTTTGAAAAGGAGATTGGACAGACTTATGGAGGAAAAGTCCATCACAGATTACAAGTCCCGATGACTGTATTGACCCCCTTGGTCCTGATCCAACAGGGCTCGTCTGATGTTCTGAGGACAGAGAATGTGTCAGGAGCCCTAGCTGAACCCCTGCTGCCAGTCTGTGTTAGAAGATAATATAATCCAGCATCCTACAATTTCGGTTAATTGGATTTTCATGGCCAACACAGCTGCAAATGTCTGTTTAAAGAAATTAAAGAACAAAATTCTCTTTCCAGTTTTGTTCTTCTGTCCTGTTCCGTTGCAAAGCCAAGAATTATTTCCCCTCGGTCCAATTCTCTTGCAAGTTTGCGCTGGAGAGACAAAATGGTAGGTGGCTCAGCCTTTGGAGAATGCCTTGGAGAATGCCTGCAGTTTTCGAGGAGCACTGTTACTTTCTCTAGGGTCTTACAGCTTCAGGGGCCCTGATCCGGCAATCACTCCTCAAGCCCCACCACAACCTGACACCGGCTCTGCCACCCAATGAAATTCATGGCCAATCAGGTCTTCAACCCAATCTTCTCTGGTCCAAGCCCAAAACTCTAACCACTACACCATGCTGCTCTGAACAAGTAATCTGTGACTATTTTAGTCCCCCTATTTCTAGGGCATCATCCATGAGAGACACCTCCTCACAATTCTTGCTCAGCTCGCCAGCACCCAACTGGATGCATGGAAAGCTGCCATCCACTGACTCTAGTGTAATTGGAGACAGGGTCGGCCCATCCATGAGGCCAACTGAAGCAGTTGCCTCAGGCAGCAGGTTAGTGGGGGAGCAGAGGGTGGTACATTGTCGGGTAAGGGATTTGGCACACCACATCAGGCCTCAGAAGGTCTTGGGCTGGCCCTGATTGGAGAGCTCTGATCTCAGAAGCAGTGATGAACTCGATGCTTCCTTCAACTTTCATAAACACAACTGACATGTTCCGATCAGGACCTCTTCCCTTCTAAAAAAAACACAGCACTTAGAGAGAGGCACAAATACTGGCAATCAACATTTTGAACCAAACCTTGTTTTGCTCAAAGCTGTAAGCAAAGGGATGGGGGGGGGCAGTGCCCCTCAGAGACAAGCCAGCCCCCCCCCATATTGTCACCTTTCATAGTTACAAAGTCTCTTGCAGCACAATCCTATGCATGTCTCCTCAAAGGTATGTTCTATTCAATCCAATGGGACTTGCTCTCATGTAAGTGAGATCGTGGCCTTGATCTTTCACTTATCAATAGACAGGAAAACATGTCGGTGGGATTTGACCTGACGGTTTACGAAATCAGAACACAATTAAATACACGTAAAATGCATTTGGCAATTTACACTGATGTTCTGGAAATAGCCGGCAGACTCCCTACTTGGGAATTTCCTTCAGATGATGTCCCAGACTCTGCACCAAATCCTCCTGGCCTTCAGAGCGACCTGCATCTTCCCAACCAAGCCTGCCTGGTCCACAAGGGGGCGCTAGAGCCATTTTGGATCCAACCTAATCCATTCCAGATGATGCACCCTCTTTCCCACAGTGGCCCACCAGCTGCCTCCAGGAAGCCGGCCCACAAGCAAGAGGGGAAGGCATGCCTCTCCCCCACCATTGCCTCCCCACAACTGGTCTTCAGAGGCCTACTGCCACTGGACCAGAGGGGGTGCATAGCCGTCGTAACTAGCCGCCATTGATCGACCTGTCCTTCTTCATGAAGGCGTCCAATCCCTTGTCAAACCATCCAAATAAGTAACCCTCGTTGCCACCTCTTGTGGCAGAGAGTTCCACAGGCTGACGACACACCATGTGAAGAATTCTCTCCTGTTGTCCATCCTCAATCTGTTGCCAACCGGTTTCGTGAGATCGCCTGGCCTGCTTCGAGCATTGCAGGAGAGAGAGAAAAACTTTCTCTAGTTGCTCTCTCCTCTCCATATCACGCATCACATCCCTCGTCTTTTTTCCAAGCTAAAGTGCCCCAAATGCTGTGTAGACTTTCCTCCTAAGGAAGGTGCCACTTCTCTGTTGTCTGAGGATGTTGCATTTCTGGATCAGACTTCGTTGGTGAGACACAACACAGCCCTACAACACCATATCCTTACGTCCTGCAGATCTGCAAGGGAAGGGAAACAGCCCCTCTGTGTTCAGTTTTACAGCCAAATCCAAATTCGGCACCGGCTCCTTCTGCAACCGAAGGGATATGATAACCAGTACTGAAAGTGTTGCGGAAGTACATGGATGAGAAGGGGGCTGACTCCGGATAGACCCCAGAGAATTCATTCTCTGTATAACGTCGCCCCCAAGTGGCCACGGCAGAGCTTGGATAAGAAACAAATCCTCGCAATAGGGATAATGGATTGCATTCATATTGCAAAGCAAGGCATTGGGGGCGGGGTCTTTTAGTTAAAAAAAATGATATTTTTCACACCAACTGTGAAATGTGCGCCGCCTGGAGTCGGAGGGAAAGGCAGGGTAGAAATCATTTCAATGAATAACCAAACCAAATAAGACCTGTGTGCCGTGTTAAGCGTGCATTCCTTCGCTGCTCCCATTGGTTGCGGCACGCTGCTAACCAGTCACAACTACGCTAACATTCTGGTTTGTCCTTTTATCCCTGTGGGAAGTTTTTGCAGGAGGACTTTGCAAGCTCCAACTTAGACCACCGAGTGTGTCCTTCTAGTTGTTTCTTAGCTCTATATCATGGCCGTAGGAGATGGAAGGAGGTTGCCCTCAACAAAGATGGCCGCTCCATCGTCACCTGCGACTTCTATAAGCCCAACGTCCATCGACTGAAGGGGGAAAAACCTTTTTCGACATCTAACCGTCTGGAGATGCTGAAAGAAAGAAGGAAAAAGATAAAATAGCGGATCCACAAAAGCTATATAAGAGTTTTAGTATGTGTGCAGGACGCATGCCCTAAACAAAGATGGCGCCGTCTTTGAAGGCACGCTCTCCTTGCTTGACGAAGGGTCAGTCACATGACAAATTAGAAAATGGCGGTCGTGATGTCAAGAAGAAGCAGGCGGGTTTTCTCTGCCTTTCCTCGGCTTTGATTGGTCGCGTGTTTTGTACGTTAATGTGTGAGAGGCGGAGCGAAAACGTCTTTCCCTGACGCCGGAAGTGGAGAATGCTGCGTTGTTGACCCGACCTGGTTGGGGATCAGCTGCCTTTTCGTCCTCCTCCATGCGGGCCCGGAGGGTGAGCTGCATTTGCATATGCCAAGTTTATGTAAAGTTATGCAAATAAATGGATGGGTTTGTGCGTAGCTAATAATATTTGTCTAATAATTATTATTGTATAATTCATTATTAATGAGAAGAACGACACTTTATTTTATCCCGTCTTTCCTTCCAAGCAACCGGAGCGTTCAAAGCGGCGTACAGTATTGTTGGGGAGGGGGGGTGAGATAAAATGTACAATAAGAATGAAATCTAAAGAGCATTAATAGTAAGATGGTCGTAAGAACGGTGCAGTGAAAAAATATTGAAACAAAACACGGAATACGTACAGCCACAAACCCCAAAAGCAACCAACTAACTTCTACATTTAATATTATGTAAAAACAATATTTTACACTGTTACTACTAGAACTGCTATAATTTATTATTAGGAGCTGTTATTCTGGCTATGTGTCGGTTAGAACTCATGTGTGTAAAAACATAGATTTGGGAAAAGATAATTGAAAAATCATACACCCTTTCTTGTAAATTAACAGGCTGGAGTGCGGTGAGCCTTCGGAGAACTGGAAAATCAAAAGATTGGTAGCAGCCTCCCAAGAATGTTTGGATTTGATTGAATGGCTTTATAGCCTCCTTTCCTTGTTCAAAGATGCCCCAGGCAGCTAACAAAATCAACAGCATGTTAAAAAATAAATAGCATAATAAATGGGTGTTGAGCTTTCCCAAGGAGTGATGCCTCTCTCCACTAGGCTAGATGGTCCCTTTCCCTTCCTTCTGGTGCTGGTTGCGGCAGTAGGAGAAACTAAGGGAATTACAGTATCTTGTTCAGTCTGCTTTCCAGATGACTTGCTGCTCTGTGCTGCTTTTCTACACTCTACAGAGGCTGTAGTTGCCTGGTTAAAGTAGCTTCCATCTTCTGGATGTCTGACATTCCCGATGGACAGAGCCAGCAGGCCTTAAATGTCGAGCCAGAGTCAGGCTGGTTTTCTCTTTGCTGAAATGTTATTCCTGGGAGGCAAAGAGGGCAACCGCCGAGGGGCCCGTTCTATGCCCAATGTGCGACTTCCCCGTTTGTCATTACTGCGCATTCGCACATCATCACTTGTGATGTCAGGCTAATTGCACTCTTGTGATGCGCGTGTCATTGAAATGTGATTTGAAGCAGATGCTTGAGGGCATGTTGTTGCTTGTCTTTTCCAACCACAGGGTCCTTCACGGAAAGCGGTCGATGCCAAGCGACCGTCGAAGAAGCTGAAATGTGAAAAGAGGAGCCTCGCTAAATTGGAGATCCGAGGAGCCAGTATCTGCGGAAGCACCAGTGGCAGCGGTGTTCCCTTCTCAAAGGAGTCGGCTCACGTGGTATCGGGAGGGAATTGGTGCTTGGCCTATTCGCCGGTCTTGAAGATGATGCTGCAGAGTGAAGGGAAAGGGATTCCCAAAATGAGCGAAGAAATGCAGGCGGATCAGAACGACTTCTGCGTGGAACTGTCGGCGCCGGATGCAAACAGCTGCTTCCCAAAGGCTGGCGGGGATGCCCCCTTCCAGTCCCGCATCCGGGATGTAGAGGAAGAGGAGGAGGAAGAGGAAGGAGAAGAGGGGAGCTGCGGAGCAGAATTGTCAGACAGCTCGGAGATGGAACCGGAAGAGCTGCAGAGTCGCGTGCTTGAGATCGATAACAGCGCTTTCTTGAACGAGGACAGTAACCAGCCATTGCCTGTGGACCGTTTCTTTGGGAGTGTGGCGTTTATGCAGGTAGGGGAGGCCAGTGGAAACCCAGGGTTAAGTCTCCCTCGCTTTCTGGAGCATTATTATTTCTGGGGCCTGGATGATGATGGTTTTTTTTTTCCTTTTGCATAATTTAGTCTTGTTTCCTTTGTCACGGGGGGGGGGCGCGGCAAGGAGCGACACTGAGCACCAATTCCTCGCCTGCAGAGAATATTATTCAGCCCCACCCTTCTGGCTTTTGAGATTTTCACAGCATTGCCTTCCCACTTTCTAGCCTAGTGTATCAAAGCCAGCGGGTGGCGCAGCGGGTTAAACCGCTGAACCATAAGCTGTCGATCGAAAGGTCGGCAGTTCGATTCCCGCGACGGGGTGAGCGCTCGTTGCTTGGCCAGCTCCTGCCAACCTAGCAGTTCCAAAGCATGTCAGTGTGAGTAGATAAATAGGTACCGCTTGCGGGAAGGTAAACAGCGCTCCGTGTTCCAGCCGCATGCTACGCGCTGCGGCAAGGAGAGTCATGCCGACCACATGACCACAGAGGCGTCTTCGGACAATGCTGGCTCTTTGGCTTTGAAATGGGGATGAGCACCACACCCTAGAGTCGGACATGACTGGACTTCATTGTCAGGGGATACTTTTACCTTTTTATCAAAGACTAGAAACTTGTTCCTTTCTAAAAATAATGAAGAAAATGGAAGCAGAGATCTTTAGGAAGTTGAATTCTTTGCTCAGCGTAGACTGACCTGCATCTAAGATGCGTTTATCTATCTCATCTAATCTATCATAATGTGTCAGTTTAGCTATGGTATTTATATAGCTGTCTATCTCACACCATCCATCCTGTGATGTCACCCCCTCCTGCTGTAGGAGAGGTCCTGGAGCTCTGCTCCCCTCCAACTACACCCCTGGCCATAAGCAGGAGAAAACATCCCGTTTCCTTCCCCAGAATTCCTCCCACTCAAAAATGGGTGCTAAGAAGAGAAAAACAGGCCGTGAATGTTTTGATGATCAAAAACATATGGGTTCAAAAACACAAAATATGTATATATTACAGAGCTGAAACCAACATGATGGTGGTAAGTTTTGCAAAAAGTGTGCATTATGGCCAGTTTCCGTAACCTTATTTGCCCTGCCCCCCCAGGCCCTGTACTTTGCCCACCTCTGCTCTCACCCCCTCCCCACGCTGGGCTTCATGTTGACGCACGTTTGTGAGGTCCAGGTGTTTTGAAGAGTCTGTCCGAAGCAGCCCTGGCTAAACGTGTCAAGGCTACTGTTGGTTCTTTTCTAGGATCTCCCTGCCGCTCCCCTTGCACGGGCCACGGCCAGCCGGCGAGAGTTCAGAAAGCTGCACTTCATTGCCAAAGACGACGACGAAGATGACGATGCTGAGGACGTCGTTTGAGCGCCTGGCGTGATCCGAGATCTGTCGCCTTCCGCTGGTTTGACTGCGCCCCTGACATATTAATGGCTACCGTCGTAGCTGACGTCTCTCCCTGTCTTCTAGAGGTTATTTCCTTTTTTCAAAAAGATGCCACCTCACGATGAATCTCAGACAGTACGCAGCGCCCGGGAGGATGAGCCAAGGACTGCAGGAGGAAGCAGGCTGGTGGGAAATCCTGGAGAAGCGGCTCAGCCGCTCCAGTGCTTGCTTCTAGCTATTGCCGGCTCTCGGAAGAAGAAGCTATAGAGCACAGCCCTACTTGTGTGTGCTCGGTTGGTCCCCAGCTAGCCAACTCACTGCCCTGTAGTGTGCGCACCTGGAGTATGCACCATGCTTGGCTGCAGTGGGGTAACACACGACATTTGGACCTCTGGACTCCCACCGCCAGGGGTCCTGGATGGCAGCAGAGGGCAGCTGGAGAGAGTTTGAGTCCTCTTCTCGGTCTGAATTAGCTCTGTGAGTTCATGTCATTGTCCCCTCCCCTTTCCCTCTGAGCCTTGTTGTCAAAGAAGCAGCCATGCCTTTTTCCTGCAGTGTTTTCTGGCGACCCGGGTTGTGAGCTGGAGCCCCAGTCTTGAAGCTTGCCTGGGACTTTTTGTAGCTAACAAATTAAACAGTAGAACCCCAAAATGAAGTCGGTTCCTTGGGGGAGGGGGGGAGAGAGTTCACGGCAGAGGGGAATTCCCTCTGCATTGTTGTTTTTACTGGAAGATGTGCAGCTGTAACAAACCGCAGCTGGGCGTATTGTTTATTTATTTAATTTATACCCCGCTTTTTCCCTTCATGGGGGGAGGGGACCCAAAGCGGCTTATAATAAAAGCAAAAACCATAAAATACAAGATTAAGACATAAAAACCATAAAACTGTGAATATATAATATAAAAATGCTTTAAAAGACATTAATACAATCCAAAAAACAGAGAGGAATAAAACGGAGGAATAAAAGCAACAGTAAAAGGCTCTTATGAGAGTGGGTTGGCCCTCTAAAATGTTAGGCTGGGCGGTAACTTCAGAGGGCTTGTGTAAAAAGAAATGTTTTCAGGCCCCACTGAAAGGCCTCTAAGGAGGGAGCAGTTCGCAAATTTAGAGGGAGGGAATTTAATTTCAGGAAATTAATTTCTGGGCAAAAGAGTGTCAAAGAGGCGTCACGTGGGGATCCTGCGGCCACGTTTGTGCTTCCGGTAGATCTTCCTTTTGTCACAAGCAAGGTTGTGGTTGCTTTTCTTGTGGCAGGCGATGTGCACCAGTTTCAAGTTCTCCACCGTGAACAGGAGTCGGTAGAAATATTCCCAGTCGACTTCCCTTCCGTCTTGGTCCTTGAGAGCTTCTGCCAAAGTGGGGAGGATGGTCCGTTTCTTTTCAATTCTGGAACGAAAAGGAACATCAGGCTGCAGCCCTGTTGCCTACGACGACCTGTTTGGAATCCTGGTCACGAACCACTTGCTGGGATTATCCAGTCATGCAGCAATCGGTAAACCCAGAATAGCCACAATATTCAGCATCCTATAAATCTCGGGCTTCGCTATTTAAAAACATACGTACACGTGATCCAGGTTCCAGGTGCTGAAAAGGATCCTGCTTTCCTTGTTCCCATAGGGATTGATAGAGTGTCTGCCGGGGCAGGTTTTGGTGTCAAAAGGACCCTGTGGAGACAGGATAACAACTGATGCTGAAAGCTGCCCTAGACAGGGTCAGGCTTGAAGGCATCCGATGATTCAATCCCCTTACTGAAGCTAAGAAGGTCTGAGAGATTATCTGGAAACCCCTGAACATAGGAAGATGTACATGAAATAAAGACAAATTTTGTTCAGCGAGGCGCTGGAATAGTGGCAGAGCCCACTTAAAGCCGTGGTGCAGAAATGCCACGAGCCCTCCCAGCACCCGGGCCAAGGGGGCGGGGCCTAAGTGGCGTGATGTCGTGCCCAGCGCGACTCCGAACACCCCCCCCCCCGCCCGCGCGCGCCGGTTTCGGCACCTTTTTGGAGCCAAGCGCGCTCCAGGGAGGGAGGGAGGGAGGGAGGGAGGGCCGAAACAGCGTTCGCGTAAGTACGCCCTCCCACGTTGACTGCGCCCCCCTCGACCCCGCTGCTGCGCCACGCACTCTGTCCTACTTCCGCCTCTGCCGTGCTGGGGCCTTAAACAGCAGCAGCAAGGCTAAGAGGCTGCATCCCATTAAAAAAACTTTCTAACAGGAAGGACAAACAAATATAGCTTTAGATTTGCATACATTCAGGGGTAGAGGTGCAACAGAAAACTGGTTAAAACAAAAATGTTGCTTTTTCCCTTTGCATTTCTCTCCCCAAACGATGATGTAAAACGGGAAACGTTTGTATTGTGAGGCCTCTCCATTGCGGTTTACTTAGTTTGTGCAGAAATCTGGCCCTGAATATCGGGTTATACCATGTCACACTGGGGAAAGCATATATTTTAACGGGGAAAAATGTTTTCCTATATGTAATAAAGGGAGCAGGCTGTGCTAAATTTGTCTCCCTGGTGTGCCCGTTTTCCACATGTTGGAAAACATGTGGAAAACTGTTTCTGCCTGTTTCAGTACATTAAATGCATTTAAAAATGAAACACGCATGACACACACACCCCTGCGGCCCGCAGTGGTACTGTCTGCAAGGCTAACACCATGTTCTGCTGTATAATGGGGGCAAATGTACAAAAATGTAGTAAAACGGAACTGTACTTTTTTTAAGTTACTGATGTCTGACTTACGGATCTCCGAGTTATGGACGGCTGCATCAGAGCTTTTGCGCAGGGGCAGTACGTCCTTTGCTGGTGTTTCTGCGCAGCCACAATAGCGCAGGGCCGGCAAGAACCAGCTGTTCCAACCTATGTCAGTTTCACGTTTATGGACCTGCAGAACCTAATCTCTAGGGGACTAGCGCTACAATCCTAGACATGTTTTTTCTGGGGGTAAGCCCCATTGAACACAATGGGATTTCCTTCTGAGTAGACGTGCATAGGATTAAAAGTCCCTTCAACAGAAGGCAGAACGTCAAGAAGAGATGTACCAGCCCTTGTATTTGCAAAGATGGGAAGCAGCTTCCGCTTACTTGGCAGGAGAACCAGCCCTCAGGCGTGCACAAGGAAACCTTCTTCTCTTCTGTTCTGTCAAAATAACAGCCATTGTACCTCTCCGACTTCAGTTTCTCCAGCATGGCTTCTACGATCTGTTTGTATTTTGCTTGGAGGGCTGGATGAATGACAGACGCATAACTGCCAACCTGCAGGAAAGCAAAACCAGGCCATTTCTTTAACACTTAATAATATTTAGCATTGCTGCAGCAACTTCTACTGTATATTCTGATGCACATAACATTCTGATGTCATCCTTACGACATCAAACATCCTTCCAACACTGTTTCAATAAGTGTCATCCCCATATTACAGATGGGGAAGACCGAGGCTGAAAAGGGAGCGGCTTCCCTACAGGCACTTCAGTGAGTTTATGGCAGAGGCAAACTTTGAACCTGGGGAAGTCCTGATTCACAGCTCAGTCTTGCAGCCACTGCATCACACCAGCTTTTATATTTCTACACAGTTTTTGGCCCAACAGGAGGGAAGAGGGGTGTCTGTAATGCAGCTTAAAAAAAACAATGTTTAGAAATTAAATTCAAAATTAATTTAATACATTTTAACAGTAATTAAATTAACGAAGAACATTCGTTCTTCGTTAATCGTTGCTGGCCATGAAAATCTAAAATCTTATTTGAGTAATTAAATTACATACATTTAAATTTTTATTTAATTTTAAAAAAATACAGTAGATGAATTAGTTTTTAATGCATGCAATTTACTTAAATAGGATACATTAAAATTAAAGTTTATTAAAAATAAATTAAAATTGAGGACTCATTAAAACTCTCGACCTCCGCTCCTCCATCCCACGCACTTCCCCTTCCTGTTTGTATAGCTCAGTTGCAGGAAGCAGTGACAGGAGAGGCAAGAGGACGAGCGACCAGGTGAGGCTGCAGTGGGCAAGTGTGGGGCTCCCCACGGCAATCCGTCCCCTGACGCAGCCACTTCACCCAGCTTCATGACTGGCCCCGATAGTACGCTCCATGTAGCCCACCCTTGCACGGTGGCTACATTCTAAGCCCGCCGTGGTTTCCGAAGACTCTTCCAAACGATCGCCGTGCAACGATGCGTGTTAAGGGAATCCGGTCTTGTGTGTCACCAAAACAGGACGCGGAGGCCGCTCTTCGCTCCAATTTAAACCCATAACAATTAAACCCATAACACTGACCTGTACAACTAAGTCGATACCCAGCCAAAGCCCTACCTCTTTCATGTAACCTCGGATCCTGCTCTCGCAGCTGTAGCGCATATAGCTGGATTTTGTCTTAAAGCGAGATTCGACACCTGCAAGAGGCAAAAAGCAAACACTGAGCCCAGGGCTGGCCCAAGCCCTCCTAATGCCTGAGGTGGCCTACCAAATGCTGCCCCCCTTCCCAATATTGTGCCAGCCTCTGTTCCTCCCACTCTCCAATGCTCTAGCTCAGCACTCTCCTCCACACTTCCTTTTCCTCTCTGTTCCCCTCTTCCTATTCCAATCCAGGGAATTTTAGATTGCAGACTCCTTGGGGCAGGGGACTATCCTCTGAGATTTCATCAAGCAGCATCCCTACACACGGATGCTGCTAGACAATCATACCGTTAAGGAAGAGAGCAAAAGTGAGCCATAGAGAGAGGACAGACCTTCAAACCACTTCTCATCCTCCCCTCTGCTTTCCGCCGAAATATTTTCACCGAGATTCTGAATAAGGTCACCGAGCAGTTTGCGTCTCTTGGGGGCTTCCTCTTCAGAAAGCAGCCCCCGGGCTGCATGCACGAGGTTGTCCGTTTGGTTGGAAAAGGCGTTGAGAAAGCGTTGGATCTCACTCACGACTGCAGCGTGTGGGGGGGGGGGGGGAGAGAGGAAAAAACCCCAGCAATCACTAACCCTTTCACACCCTTGGTTTTTAATCATATTCTAAGGGAAACAATGGGGGGAATAGTTCCCTTTATAAAAAGGAGACGTGATATTAAAAGAGGAGGTGCTTAGGATAGGCGATGAGGGGTTATAGCAGTAGAAAGGAGGAGCTATGGAAACATTTCACGTACAGATTTTAAAGCACTGGTCCAATTTTTAGGGGAAGCTTTTGAGTTGAAAACGGCAATCATTTACTGATTTGATAACGAGGTGTATTACCATAAAAACAATGTAAACAACGCTGAATATTTGCTGCCTTTATACTGCGCCGTCCATGTCTCAACACTTAACTTAGAACAACAGACTTCCTGCCTGAAGGGGCGTACAGTCTAGATAAGCTGTTTTAAAGACCTCCTGTATGCTAGGCGTGTGTCTCCCCACTATCCTACAACCTCTCCCTGTCAGTTTATTCCTTACTGAGTAACTAGGGGAGAAAACTGCTTACACGTTTCTCTGCAGTAAAAGAGTCAACCCTTTAAGAGAAGAGAAAAAGGGGTTCATTATCCCTAGCCCTGGGTCAAGTGTTCCTGTGTGCCCCTTGAAAGCAATGAGGCATCTTGTGGCACCACCGAAGCTTGCACGGTTACTGCAGCCGAAGCTAACAGCACAAATGTTTTGTTGTTTTTGCTGCAACAGACTAATACAGCTCCCCTTCTGGAAGTTGTCCTCTGGAAAGCTTGCCTATTCCTACAAAAATTGGCCTGTAAAAGAATAGTGCAATATTTCTTTTGTGCTGTGTGTGTGCACATGGGGGGAGGGGGGGAAGGAAATACAAACAGTGACATGCAACAGGGCAAACGCCTCTGTCGTACTTACAGCCCTGCCAGGTCTCTCCCGGGCCTAACAAGATAAGCTCTGTGTTATCTGGAATGTTCCAGAAATGATCTTCCGTCACCTCTGCGCCATCCTCATAGAAACACAGCCGGCAGTCGGGGAGAGGAAGCTGTGGGAAGAAATTATATGTGGAATCAGGGAGTTGGCAAAGAGCAAAGGCCGACACTTTGTCACCTTTGGATACCTTCCAAACGGCACCCACCAGTTCTCCCTGCAGATATCTGCTTACTCAATGGCCTTACTTACACAGTGGCTTAAGGACCAAAATCTCCTAGCACTTGGGACAATGTGCCCAACACCACCATCCCTTTCTTGGGACATCACTGCTCCTCCTCCTCCTCCCCCCACTTCCTGTTTTCGAAAAGGAAGAGGGGAACGAAGAGGAAGTGTGGAGGAGAGGACAGGGCTAGAGAGATGCTCTGACCCACCACTCTCCTCCACACTTACTCTTCTGCTCCATTCCCCTCATCCTTTTCAAACGCAGGGAGTGGGAAGAGGTGGTGAACTGGTGGAGTCAAGCAGGTAGACAGGGTAAATCGGAGGGTGAAGAGGACAGAAAATAAAGAGAAACAAACAGCTCAAAACCAGTTTGTCATTTGGAAGCTCAAACCATGGTTAAACTTGTAAGCCACAGTTAAGGCTGAAGCACACCGGCTGCGTTCTCCGTACGTGCAGCCCGCTGCGGCCGGCTGCATCTTGCGTTCTTTCCGGCCGGAGGCAAGTCCCACTGAACGCCGGGAGCCGCAGAGAGGTCCGTTTGCGTTTGACGCTTCCCCTGGAGAATTCTCAACTTTGGCTGAGTTTCCCGCGCAGCACGCACCGCATGCAGAACATAACCGGTGTGCTTCCACCTTTAGGAGAAACAATGGTTTGGTATGATGATCAGGGGTCGACCAGGTCAATTGGTTTGGGAGCTGCTGCCCTGTTTGCAGATCCGCTCCACCTTCTCAACAATGCCAGCTATCCTTGATCATAAATGAATATGATCTGTCTTCTTGGATTTCGCAGCACTACCAGCAGGAGGCGACCGTCCGTCGCGCTTGTTAAAGCCCCGCTACCCGTCCCAAACAGTTTATTTGCAACCACCCTGTGCCAGCTCCCAAGCACCTGCAGGCGGAGGCAGGATTTGGAGAGTAGCTCTTTCAGGCTTCTCGCTGCCACCCCGTATTTCCGATCAGTCCTGAGGCTCCGGAGTTTGAAACTTTTGCATGTAGTCAGCATGACCGTGGCACTGCCAGGTCTCGAACCTACAGAGTCCCGAAGCCGTTCTCCAAACCCCAGTCCGAAGAGGGGCCCTCTGATTGGCAGATAGGAAGATCCATCCAGAGGGGGCTCCGCCTACGTCCTCTTCTCTCTGGCTCTTAAAGGAGCATTGACTCATTTTCATTGGAGCAGCCGAAAACAACCTAGTTAGACTGGCAGAAAAAGGAGTCCAGAAAAAAAAATACGCAATTACACAACACATAACGACAACGGCCAAAGTTGGGTACTATTACCGAGTACGCATGCTCCGCTTTCTCACATAGCGCTCGCCATAAGGGAGCGGCAGCACATGCGCAATATCGGAAAGCGTCCTTGTCAGCTGCTTCGGCACTTTCTGTCTCATGAAGAGCTAGCTTCCCGTGTACTGTAGTCTTATAAGTTATAACAGGTCTTTCTGTCTTTAGTAACTCTTGCCTTTCTTTATATTTTCCTTTCACTCACTGCCAAATGGAGGTTTACCATAGAAAGACTCCAAAAGCCTAGAGCGATGCCGTACGAGTGCAATGGCGGACAAGTTTACCGGAAGTTACGGTTGTACGCTCGAGCCCCCTCTAGGCTTCTTTCTCGCCGGGCTGTCCCCGTGCGCCTGCGCAGTAGTGTCCAAGCGGTTGCTAGGAGAGCAGTGGCCCTAGTGATGGAGCCGAAATAAAGTAGGTGGGATAGAGGGAGGGGGGGAGGCTGCGCCCCTCACCCCACAAGGGCGGGCCTGGGTGGGCGGAGATCCTCCCTCCACCGCTTCGGGACAAAGGCAAACGGGAGGGGTCCATAACAAAGGTGGAGGGGAGGGGGGCAAAGATAGGAGTGAATGTATTTGCTTCCTCTGTCAGTACTCAGGAGGGGAGGGGGGTCGCCTGAGGACACTAATGGGCTGCGGGTCCAAGGACAACACCAACGTGAATAGACATAAAATGAATATCTCATTTTTGGCTCGTGGAACTCCCTGCTCCAAGATGTGGTTCCAAGGGCTGCTTTTGTTTAGATTTCTTTTATTATTGTTATTAGAATATAAGAACCAGAGAAAAACCTGAAAGCCAGTTTGGGCCTGTGCAATTTGGCATCCTGTTTTCCCATGGTGACCAACTTGCTGCCCCAGTGGGAAGCCCACAGAAGCAGGGCTTGGAAGGCCACAGTCCTCTGCCAATTCTGTGACCCCAGCAACTGCCATTCAAGTATTTAAAAATCAGGTATACTGCATCTCTGTGTGGAGGTTCCATTGCTTGCTGTTGTGGTTAATAAGAGGCCTACCTGCATCAGGCCAACTGGTGTCAGTCTAGGCGGGCATCTTGTTTCCCACATCAGCCCACAAACCGCCTCTGGGAAGCCCATGAGCAAGAGAGGCCTTTTCCAGCTCCCTTGCAACTGGTATTTGGAGCCGTATTTGCTGCTGAACCCAGAGGCAATGCATAGCCATCGTCATGACTATTATTTATTATTAGGCTTACCAGAGTCCCGGAATTGAGGCATGTTTCAGCCTAGAGAGGACCCTAGCCGTTCTCAAGTGTGCACCGCAGCAGCCCAACGGCGGTCACGTCGTTGACAGGAAGTTCCGGATGCCGCAACCACATTGGGCTGCCGCGGTGCACACTTGGGAGCGGATCGGGTCCTCTCTAGGCCGATGGAGAAAAGCCTGACTCGCCTTGATTCCAGGACTCTGGTAAGCCTAATTATAGTTGACGTGAAGAGTATTTATATACAAAAAAGTTCATAAAGCGGTTTACAGAGAAACATCAAATAAAATAAATAAATGGTAGTCACTGCTAGACCTCTGATCCTCTGTGAGTTGGTCCAATCCCCTGTTAAAGCCACCCAGAAAGATGGCCATCACTTCATCTTGTGGCAATGAGTTCCACAGGCTAATTCTGCACCATGAGAGGAAGCCCCACTTTTTGTCTGTGCTGAATCCCCTGCCAGTTTCAAAGAATGACCCAGTCTGGTTCTATTGGTAAATTGGAAAAATTCATGGAGGGCACGGGTCTATTCACAACTATTTGCTGCTGTAGTTATCTGGAACCTCCATGTACAGGAGCAGTGTACCACTGAAAAGCAGTTGCTGGGAGCAGCAAGGCAGCATCAGCATCTCAGAGGCATCTGACTGGCCACTGTGGGACCAAAGGCATGGAATAGATGGGCCTCCGCTGACTTGATCTAGCAGGGCTCTTCATATGCTCTTAGCTTGCCAAGTGAAGACTGAAATTGGTCATTGTTAGAAATATATTGTTGTACAACCTAAGTGACTTATCCTAAAAGAGCATTGGGTTGGCTTTCCTTCTTTTTCTACCCGCTTAGCTCAAAAGGGCAGGATGCCGCACAAGATTGGGTTTATCGTGATAAGTTCATCGGGACACGAAGATGGCTTCAGTGCAAAAGAATTGATGGTCCACGCACCAACCGTCAACGGATGGAGGTCACCAAGGTACCGTAAGTGAAAGAGATCTTCGGTGGCGCGAAGTCAGCCTCATGTGAGCGCCTCTTTCATTGGGGGAAAACGTCGTTTCTGTCTTTCACAGTGGACGCGTGTTGGCTAAAAAATGACAGGAATGGTTTGCAAGACAAAGTATCAAGTGAAAGAGAAGAGCCAAATTATTTTTTTCCCAACTGTCATGTTTTCTCAGCCAGCGTATCCATCACAGCTGTTTTGTTTCCCCCCCAAAGAAAGGCTGGGGACTGGTTCAGATATAACCCCAATTCCTGAGCTAGCACTGCAAGAATGAGCGCATGCGGAGCCATGGCTTTGTATGCTCTGTGAGGCAGGCCTTTGTTTCCCGCTGGTGGGCTTCCCAGAGGCAGCTGGGTGGGCCACTGTGGAAAATGGGATGCTGGAGTAGCTGAGCCTTGGGCCTGATCCAGCAGGACTTTATTGATGCTCTTACACATCTCTCTTCCCGTAGACAAAATAGGAGAATTCAGTGCAGCAGGGGTGTACAGACCTAAGGCTTCCGGGAGCTTCTTTCTTCTTTTTTTGCCAGAATCTTGGACACTTCCACTGTGAAATAGCAGCCTGGGGAGGCAGAGCTGGTTGCAAAACGACAGCTTGTACAACAATCTTACTAATCAATCAATCAATCAACTTTTATTGGCATAACATAACAAAACATAAAGAGAAAGTAATAGTAATAATACATAACACAATAAACCAGCAAAATACAAAAGCATGAGAAAAAAGGGAGGCATAACAGAATAAACAGTTGACACAACAATTTTACACATGTGATTGTTTTTAAACACAGAGACAAAACTCTGTCTGTTCGGAATCGAAGGGACCGAACCTCCTCGGTGCTCTGCCACTGAGTCATGGCCTTTGGCCAGTTTGAACCTGGGTTCCCAGGACAGAGGGAGGACTGAAGGGAAAAATACAAGCCACCAAAGTGGAACTGAGAGGAGGGCAGGCAGGAGATTCACAATTGACCGAAGGTAACCAGCGGAGCTACTGCTACTCCAGAGTGAGCTTCTGCCCACCTGTGCACAGTTAACAGCATTAAAATTGGAATCCTTTTCTTTCTCCCCACTGCCACTTCTGAATGCAGATAGTGTATGATATATGGCATTCAGTGGCAAACGTTTGGGATGCTGACATGTTTGGGTATTTCTTCCCCTTCCAGGCTCTGCCAGTATCCCCAAGAAATCGTCCTTCAGATGGTGGAACGATGTAGAATTCGAAAGCTGCAGCTACTGGCTCACCAGTACATGATTTCTAGCAAAATTGAATTCTATATCAGCGAAAACTTGCCGGAGTACTTTGCACCGTACAAGTCGGAGAGGTTCCGAAGGCTGGGGTGAGTCCCCTCCTTGCCACGGGTGCACCGCTACATACAGGTGTCCTGCCTGAGATCTGCTGGGGCCAAAGACAGGGCCTTTTCTGTGCTGGCCCCATGACTCTGGATCTCCTTTCCTAAAGAGATTCAAACAGTTTCCAGCAGTGTAGCTATATTCATCTGAAGCAGCAAACAATATAAAACAATACTGAGATTTTAACATCATCACAAGAGGTCTTATCACCCTACTTATCTTGCACACTTTTCAGCTTGTTGGGGGACCAGCCTCACTGCATCTCCTCTTGCAGCTACTCTGCTGTTTTCAGTATTTTTTTTCTATATATCCAGGTAATGCCCATTGAGGGTTATACTGTTGGCATCCGTTAAAGTGGGCTGTAATCCACGAAACTGGAAAGAAACATCTTTAAGGTGTCATAAGGCTTTTGTGGTTTTTTGCAAGGGTTGGGACCTGCTTGTGGATGAATGTTGCCTTTTTTTTATTCCTGTCCCCTGCAGTTACGTGTCTCTCTCAGACAACGAGAAGACGAGCTACAAAGCGCGAGAACTGAAATCGGTCTATGTGGATGCTGTCGGCCAGTACCTGAAGCTGACTTTCCACAAAAACTATGTCAATCGGTACAACCTATACAGTCAGGTAAGATGACTTAAAAGATTGGGGGTGACACCTTGAGTTTTGTCTGTTGACATGGCAGGATGTGGACTTAAGTGGTTAATCGAAATGGATATCATCAGCAAAGATATTAAATGGCAGAGAGCGTGTGGATGATGCCGAAAGGGGTGGCTGGGCACAGTTTCCAACCTTGCGGCTTTGCCTGGTCCCTTGACTAGCAAAGCCAGAACCAGTTATGCAAAATAGTAAACACAGCTGAATTATGCAAAGTAAAGCAAAAAATTCTTCTGCAAATTAATTTAATTTGCATGGCTTATATCTTTCCAATTCCCCCCCCCCCCCGGTCTTCTTAGGTTGCTCTCGTTGCAATAAATATCATTGGAGAACCTGCAGACCACAGCACTGACATCAGCAGCCACGTAAGTGCATGAAATAATTCAGGGGCTCCGAGGCAGGTGGGAGAAGGCATCCCTCTGTTGCGCACAGCGATGCTGCCGCTTCAGTGCGCACAGCACACTCGGGGGGCCCAGCTTGTCCTCGCTGGATGCAGTTTTGATCCTGGCATGTGGCGATTCAGGGGGCTGCACCCTTGTTTCACTCGCTCTGCTGTTAGTCTCTTTCGCGGGTTGAAAGTCACAGGATGAAAGTCACTGATGCATAGCCTTACCAGCGTCCCGGAATCGAGGCTGGCTTCGGCCTAGAACGGACCCGAGCTGCTCCCAAGGGTGCACTGCGGCTGTCCAATGGGCTTCCGGAACTTCCGGTAAACGACGCGATAAAAGCCAGAACCCCATTGGGCAGCCGCAGTGCACCCTTGGGAGCAGCTCGGGTCCGTTCTAGGCCAAAGCCAGCCTCGATTCCGGGACGCTGGTAAGGCTACTGATGCAGCAAATAAGCACCATCACGTTCACCCAGCAAAATGTCCCACAATGCTTTCTTTGTCTTTTGGAAGACTTCGAGAGAGAAGCTGATTGACCATTATCTTGGGAACAACCCAGATGAGTCTGCCTTAGATGGAACTTACAGTGGGTAAGGATGATCTTGTCGCAAGGCCCCTTCCTATTGTGGTCACAGTTCCTGGCAAACATATGTTGGGGGGGCAGGGCGAGTTGCAGCAGTGTGTTAAAAATGTGTCCTCAAATCTTCTTGTCCTCAGGAAGCCAGATTCGATTTCACCGCTCGACGATCTGGCTTTTGACATGTATCAGGACCCAGAAGTGGCACAGATAATTCGCAAGCTGGATGAGAAGAAACATGACGCTGTGCGCCAGGAGCATTACGATCATGCCAAGAAGCTCAAACAAGCCATTGCAGACCTGCAGAAGGTACTGCTGAGGCATGACGATAAGGGGCCCTGGCAGGAGGACCGTGTTGCTGGGGTGGCAGAGCAGACAACCACAACCTTCCCATGTCACTGGGTCAGCCCAACCTCTGGCATCTCACTCTCATCAGATTTGAAAAGGAAGAGGGGAACGGGGAGGAATAGGAAATGCATAGAAGAGGAGAAGGGAGGGCTAGAACGTCGCCACACTCTGGACATTCTAGCCGACCACTCTTATCCTCCACGCTTCCTCTTCCACTCCATTCCCTCTTTCCTTTTCAAAACCAGGGAGCAGGAGAAGCGTGGAGGCCAGTGAACCCAATACCACCACCAGTCCTCCACCAGAGGCAACCAACTCAGTTGACCTCAGGGTTGGCCCTGTTAAGCTGCCAAATTCACTTTCTTCTTCAATGGTGGAGGTTATCCAGGAGTGATGAAGAGATGAGGGAGTTCGCTCTAAGAGTCTCAGACTCATTTCTTCTCCAAAACAGAAGAGGGTGAGCTGTAACAGAACCTTCTTCTCCTAGACTCTTCAAACTGAGGATGTTGTGCTTCTCTCTAAAGCCCCTAAAATATTAGATCTGGGAGAGGACAGAGGAGGTTCTTTCTATTTAAGGAGCAGAACTCTTGGTAAACCTAAAGTGGCTTAAGGGGCATTTTTGAGAGGAATATCGAAAGAACCTTTCAGCTCGCAGCTCCTCCTATTTCTAACAGTCTGAAGCCCTTAAAAGGAAAGTTCCAGAACTCCCTGGGCTTTTCACCACTTTCGGATAGTCTTGACCCACTGAAGGGAATGCACGTCCACAGACAGTCCAGGGTTCCCAGTTTCATCAGTAACCTCTGAGCTCCCGCGTTTCCAGGTTGGCGAGCGGCTGGGCCGCTATGAGGTGGAGAAGCGTTGCGCTGTCGAGAGGGAGGACTATGATCTCGCCAAACAGAAGAAGCAGCAGATGGAGGAGTACCGCCTGAAAGTGTACCAGCAGCTGGAACTGCACAATCTCCTCGATCCGGATCTCATGGTGCGTGGTGTTCACTGTGGCGAGAGAGTTGGAGGGGGTCCTCCTTAAGACATCCTCTGCTCGATGCAAGACATGCAGAGCAAGGGCATCCCCAGCAGATGTTGGCAGCTGGCCCCAACTCTGCAGCTTCTGCTTGAAGACTTCCAGCAAAGGAGAGCCCTCCACTCCCTGAGGTCATTAGTTCTACTGCCAGGCTGCTCTTCCCATTATGAAATTTCTCCTGATATTCAGCTAAAATCTCCCCTCCTGTAACTTATACCCATTAAATCTCTGGGGCAGCAGAGTACAAGTCTTTTAGCCCCCTTCTGTGGGACATCCTTCAGGTATTTGAAGAGTGTTATCTTCATGTACGCTGACCGCAGTCTTCTCAGGGCTAAATATCTCCAGTACCTTCAAGCTTTCCTCATAGGACTTGTTTTCCAGACCTCCGTCCATCTCCGTTGCCCTGATTCAGTTTGTCTACACTTCTTTCATGAACTCAGATCCGGCGGCTTCCCGACTTGCCTCTCGAACCTGTGGCTTACCCTACCACGTCTCCTCGGCAAAGGACGTCTGTGGCCGCTCCCCGGCAGGAGAAGACTGAAGCCGAGTCTTCTGAGCCATTGCCTGCTGAAAAGCCGCCAGAAGCGCCGTCTCCCGAGCCTGTCGCGATTCCGCCTTTCTCTCCCCCTGCAGCCCAGGCACCCATCTCTGCTGCGGCTTTCCCAAAAATCAACGTAAGTTTGTGTTTCCCCCTTCCATCCACAGTGTCTTTCTGCTATGCTCCTTCCACACTGCCTTCCACACTGTCTACTTCCACGCTGTCTGTCTTTCTATGCTAGGTGGAATTCTTACCCTACGACGAGAGGCCTCTCCCGACTATTCGCAAGCAGCAGGAGGAAAGCTTTGCCTACTTGGAGCCCGAGGTGAACGAGGAGGATCCTGGGGACACTCCCAGAAGTGGCATCACTGGAGAGCCCGAGCCGTTGACGGAGAAGGCCCTGCGAGAGGCTGGCCCGGCCCTGGAAGTGTTTGGAGATGTCTTGGTAAAGACTTGAGAAGCGTAGCTTAGCAGTCGGGCCGGCGTCTTGCATAGAAGAAGCACAAGGATCAGGCCCCCACAAGCTACTACTCAAGGGATCTCTGGTGGGGTGGGGGGAGATGCCACTGCCCAGCAGCTTCCTCCAGGCTTTTCACTCATGGGAAAAAAGGAAAATGTATAGGGAAAAATAGGAAACCTGCCTCAACATTGTGCATCAGCATCTGCAATGCCAGCTAGTCCCTCTGCACTTCTTCCACCCCCTCTGTTTGGAGGGAAGAGGCTGGAATCCAGACCGTTCTCTGTTGTACCAACTTGTCCTTCCTCCAGAATGCAAGAGCCCTGCCGGATCAGGCCAAAGGCTCTAGCCCAGCATCCTGCTTCCCACAGGGGCCAGCCAGCTGCCCCTGGGAAGTCCACAGGGAGAAGGCAAAGAACCCCTCTCCCGCTGTGGCTCCCCGCACCCGGTATCCAGAGGAACCGAGACATAGCGCACAGCCATTATGACTAGCAGCCCATTGGAAGCCTTGTCCTCTGTCAATTAATCTAAGCCCCTTCTAAAGCCATCCAAGCTAGTGGCCATCACCGGCTCTTACGACAGCAGCAGAATATCAGGAATAAATTAATAACCTAAGGAAAGGAGTTAGCTACGTCACCCTGCCTCTAGTGAGCCCGGCCAGTAAGAGTCGTGCCTGTTTCCCCTCCATGTCAATTGTATCTCATGGGCCTGCAGCTTAGGGGAGTGGGGTGGAATGCAGGGAATTCACCTTTGCGCGGCGTTGCCATCTTGTGGCTATTTCAGGCCTCAGCCTTTCGTCTTTCCGTCAGGTTGCTGGGGCCTATTCCAAAACGTGGTCCTACCGCGAAGACGCCTTGCTCGCGGTCTACAAAAAGATGATGGAGGCGCCCATGAGCATGCCAAAGGACGACCTGAAGAACCTGCTCCGGGGTGCCGTTTTTCTCATAGCAAGAGCCATAAAAGACATTGTCTCCTCAGTGAGTCACATCTTGAAGAGGGTGGGGGAGCTCTGCCCCTCTGCGTTGGGGGGGAGGGGCTGCCTTCTGAGAGCGCCATGAGTACGACGATTTATGTACCGCCTTTCAACAAAGAAGATTAAAAAGTGGTTTACAGAGAAATCCAAATAAATAAATGACTCCCTGCCCCAAAAGGGCTCCTAATCTAAAAAGAGGCAGAGGAAACACCAGCGAGCATCCGTTGGGGTGGAAGGGGAGAGTTGCTGTCCCCCAATGTGCCTCTTTGTCTAGTTAGCAGGGGAACTACATCAGCATTTTCTTCAGCAATGAGAGAAAATGGGGGAAAAGAATAGCCAATACTTCAGTACTCCAATACTTCATCTTTTCTTCTCCGGGAAGGTGCTCCTCCAGCCCCAGATCAGTTTGGCTGACTTTTTCTGCCCCTTTTCTGGCTCCTTTTTGAGACCAGGCAACCAGAACTGCCCACGTTTTTCCACACATGGCCACGCCGTAGATTGGCTGCTGATTCTGGAAAGCAAAACCAAATGTTTGGGACTCCTTTAACGGTCTCTCGCTGCTTTTGTTCCGGCAGGTCTTTCAGGCTTCCCTGAAGCTCCTGAAAATGATCATCACTCAGTACATCCCCAAACATAAACTCGGGAAGCCGGAGACGGTCCACTGCGTGGAAAAGACCTTTCCCAACCTACTTGCCAGGACGGGGGACTCCTCTGCTCGTCTTCGCCTTGCCGCTGCCAACTTCATCCAGGTCAGCCGCTCTACAGGCACCGTATTTTGGGTTCAGCCCAGGCGAGAGCAGTTGTAGTAGACCTCATCAGAGAATTAAGTCTCTGATGAACTGAAAGACCTGCAACATTAAGTCTCTGATGAGCTGAAAGACCTGCGGCATCCTCTCTCGGATGCGGAGGACACCCTCAGGTGGAAAGCTGGAGAGTTGAGGGTGGGGCACCGATGACTGCTGGGGAATGTCAGCATTCAAAGAACTGAGTGTTGCAAGTGACCAAAGCCATTCTGCTCCCCTTCTTGGCGTATGACATAAAACCATCAACCTTTCTGGCTAATAAACCTTTCCGCTTCGGGCAAGTACTTCTCGACCGTGCTGGCCTTTTCCAGCCACCCGTAAATTTGTTCACCATGTGAACTTGTTCTTGTTTTCCTTTTCTTCCCAGGAAACGGCGCTCTGCAATGAAGTGAAACCTCTCCAGATCATACCTGCGCACCTGGTGCAGCCCCTAAGGCCAAATTCCCCGACACACCTGGCCATGAGCCAGGTGGACCTCGTGGAGCGCTTGCTGAAAGATCTCGGGACAGAGAACTCCGGCTTTACTGTAGACAACGTCATGAAGGTAGGCTGCCGAGCTCCTCTGGTTTGCTTTTTCAATGTTCACTTTGCCCTAACCCTAAAATTTGGGCTAGGTAGCAGCAGTTCTCCCTCTAAAGAGACATAAAGTTTATTTTTAAAGTCTGGGTGCTGCTTTTTCAACGGGGCTCACAACAAAAATGTACTTAAAAATATTAAATGTAAAAAAGCATCAAAACATTGGCAACAGAAGAGCCATGCAGAACGTTATATGAGGGTTCACAGATGATTTCAAATTGAAGACCTGCCTAAAAAGATCTGTCTGCTTGTGGAATGCATCTGGTGGCTTACCAATTCCTTTTTTACACACTTCCACACACACGTCCTCCACTTTGCAACAAAAATTGCACAGTGTTTTAAAATGTGTTTAACTTTTTAACATGATTTAAACGATTTAAACTTCTCAGTTTCAAATTTGCTCCCGAAGTGGGAGTTGGTGACGTTGCAGGCACTAACCAATAGGCTCTTTCCACAGCCAGTTTTCCCTTGACATGCCAGAAACTTGCAGAACCAGTTTTTTCTCCCTCAAAGTCTACTTCAAGACAGGAAAAAAAAAATGTGCACTTGTCTTTCAGGACAGTGGATGCACTTTTCAGCTGCCCTCTAAAAATGTTACATCTTTCTTTGCCCTTAGTTTGCTACCGGAGCTCTCGAGCATCGAGTGTACGAGGTCCGAGAAACAGCCCTGCGGATCATTTTCGATATGTACCGCCAACACCGAACCATCATCCTGGATTACCTTCCCCCTGATGATGCCAACACACGCAAGAACGTTCTCTACAAGACGCTTTTCGACGGCTTTGCTAAAATAGACGGCAAACTCACAGAGGCTGAAATGAGGGTGAGGCCAAGGGGCTCCGGAGATGGTGCTCGGTGCTTCCTTAGGGGATTGTCCTGGTGGGCAAGCTGTCAAACCCAGCTCCAGAGATCAAGTGTCATGGGGTTCTGTGCTTAAACAAGCCAGAAACTGTCAGGCCAAGGAGATACTGGAGGCTGTGTGTGGCGCGCAAATCGGGATCAGCCCCATTCCCACCCCTGACCTCGGCATGCTGGACTGTCACATTTGCAGAGGAACCTCTGCGTGTAGAGCCCCAACCCATGTAGGACCGAAGATGAGCCCTGCTGGATTGGACCAAAGATAGTTCTAGACCTGCAGCCCAACCCTCCCACATCTCCCAGCCAGATGCCTCCAAGAATCCCATAAGCAGGGCATACATGGTGCTTTGTTATGAATGGCGCCATCAGTGTACAATATGCTTTACTGTGGGTGAAAAGACAGATCCCTTCCCCAAGGAACTTACAACCTAGTATCTAGGAGACAACAGAAGTGAGGGGGGGAGATGGACGTAGGGGAAGTGTATGTAATTTTTTTTCCATTACATGTACTTAAGCTTAGTTACAGTAGGGAGATGAGTAAGGCATGATGAAGAGGTGGGTTTCAAGAAGGAATTTGAAGAAAGTGAGCAAGGAGGCGTCCCTCAGTGTTCTAGGACCTGGTTGCAGTATTGAGAAACGTCGGAATCCATATTTGATGTCGGGTAACCCTATTCCCGATGCTGTCAGTACAGTAGGGATTCTGGTCTGGAGCGCGACATCCTTCAGCTGTGCGCTTTCTTCACAGGCCCAGAAGAAGACGGCTTCCGAAGAAGCCGAGAAGCAGAAGAAAGAGGAGATCAAAGCTCTGCAAGGGCAGCTGGCCGCTCTGAAGGAGCTGCAAACGGAAGCACACGCTGCAAAGGTAGCTTAGGGCAGTGGGGGGCTTGATATGCTTTGAGGTGGCCCTTTCTGTTTCTTCTCATGGTGGGAAAGAGTGGCTCCAGCTGTTTCTCCCTAAGGGTCCACAGATATCCTCTTGACTTGCTAGCTAAGCTTCGATCTGCCCCCCAACATCCCCCCACACAGACGCACACTCCAGACTGTCTCCAAAGCATACTACAACATCCACCCTTGGATATTCCAGGAGACCGTACTAAAAAGAACTGTCTGAGCACGTGAAGAGTGCCATTCCCTTTTGACTGAGCAAGCGCAGCCTGCCCCCCATACACAGAGTGTGCCCGCTCGAAAGGCGTATCCGAGCTCCCTCGCTCTCGAAGAGAATCGCTTTCCGCTTGCCAAACATGACATGACCCCTGTGTCTGTACATATGAACAACTTGAAGTGTCCGTTTAGGGCAGGGGTTGGCAACCCACCACCCAGAGGCCGGATCCAGTCCGCCACCCAGAGTCATCCGGCCCACGCAAAGCTCAGCTTGGGAGGCAAACGGTTCTCTGCTCCAGCCGTTGCCACAACATTGAATGCCCTGATGAGAACTAAAGATGGACCCCCTGTGTTGGTTGCATCCAGTCCCCCTCTTGCAAGGCAAACCCTCACTCTGAGCAGCTTCTCGCATTGGTAGCTACACAGAGTTGAACTCGCCCTGCTTGGTCTCTCCTTCCCTTGTGGTCCATAACCACCAGCCCAGCTTCAACCACGTCCTCTTCCTCTGGCCCTTGACCTCATCCATCCATCCATCCATCCAATCTCCCATGCACGAGCCATCTCCTGTTTCTGTTTCTCCACTCTTTGCCCACCCATGCCCAAATTGCACCACTCCACGGCGCTAGGTTTTTGTGTGATCCGGGAGAAACGTCCTGAGAGAAGGTGCAGTGGAGGTGAGTGGACAGGTGGAGGTGGGCGCCCCGACCAAGCCGATGCCGGAGGTGACTGCCTCAGTTGGCCTTGTGGATGGTCAGCCCCAATGACTCCCCCCTTAAATGAAGATGAGGGATTTCATGACTCGTTTGTTTACTTCTCCTAGGAAAAAGAAAATGATCTCCCCAAATCCAAGATCCAAGGTAGGTTCCCCTTCACAAACGCGCTCCCTTGAGCAATTTCCTGACTCCCCCTTTCCCGTCCACAAAGGGCTACCATTGCACAGATATTCAGCGTTCAGTCCGGATAGGCCCAGTAGCAGAGTGGTGTAATGCTTGATTTTGTTGGTTTTTCTCTAAGGCGACTCGTCCAAAAAATCCCCTCAGCCTGCGCCAACCGAGGCTCTGGATGATCATTCCTCAGTTGCAAATTACCTTGACAAGTAAGTAGGGGCTCGGCCAAACAGCACGGTAAACGAGATGTCGAGGAAGCAGAAACCACCTGCCTTTTAATGGAGAAGTGCTTAAAGGGAAGCAAGATTTTTGTCTCCAGAGGAAATAGATAGAATAGGTGCAAATTCAAAAGCATGCATTATTTATATTGTCCCCCCCCCGCCCCCTCTCTCTGGGACTTGACGAACTATCTCGGTCTCCTAAATGCTCTCCAGAGCTGTTTACGTTCTGCACCAGTTCCGTTCTTCATGAATCACCCCCAAAAGAAACCATTTAAAATGTCTGCGTGTTGGCTTCGCTACGCCTTAGCTTATCTTAGTTGCGTTCTTTATTTTAAATCTCTCTGCTGGAGTTTGCTGCAAGGCTGAGCGGCAGGAGGAGAGATTGGGGTCGGGGTGGGTAGTAACTAAGTGCTTAAATCCATCAAAGCATGAGCCTTGTGTTCAACAAGGGAAGAACCCAACTAGCTGCCCCACCATTCCTGGGCCAGGAAAGCCTAAGAAGATCCCTGCCAGGATCCTCTCTTCCCATATCCTCTTTCCCAAAGTGGCCAAGCAGCTGCCTCTGGGGGAAACCCACAAGCAGGAGAGAAAGGCATCCCCCTCTCCTGTTGCTGTGCCTCCCTACAACTGGTATTCAGAGCCAGACTGTGTCTCAACCTGGAATTAGCACATAGCAATTGATGGTCTTGTCTCCTTCCATGAATTTGCCCAATCCCCTTTTAAAGCCACCCAGGCTAGTGGCCATTGCCGCATCTTGTGTCAGCGTGTTCCACAGGCTAATCCTGCATTGCGTGAAGAAGTGCCTCTTTTTGTTCGTCCTAAATCTCCCGCCATTCAGCTTCATTGGATGACCCCTGGCACTCTGGTATTGTGGTTGGGGGGGGGGGTTGCTCTCCACACCGTGCACCATTTAATTGACCCACCTTCAGCTCTCCCTCCATTGTTCTTCCTCAACTGCAGCCTCTGCATTTTCTGTGGCGAAAGAGATGAATCCTTCACAGAGGAAGGGCTGGATCTCCACTACTGGAAGCGGTGCCCCATGTTAGCGAGGTGTGATCACTGCAAGCAGGTGAGGCTTCTGCATCACTGCTCAGCTATCACAAGCATTTGAATGTTTAAGCTTGTTGATGTGTTCAACCATATATCAAAGCAGCAGTTGCCATGTTTCTTCTCCTGTGGTGGTGAGCCCAGCTTCCTCCTGACTGAGCTATGCCAGGTAGATATACTTCTTGGGAGGATAAGACCTTCTGGACCCTGCAATGGGGTACCAAATGCTGCCCTTACGCAATGATGTGCCGGTCTCTGCTCCTCCCACTCTCCAGTCTTCTAGCTCAGCAATCTCCTCCCCTCCACATTTCCTCTCCCTCTCCACTCCCCTCTTCCTTTTTCGATCCAAGGAGCAAAAGGAGGAGCAGTGGAGGCAAGTAGGTGGACAGGGATGGGGCTTCCCCAACCAATCTGCTGCCTGAGGCAACCATTCAGTTGGCCTCATGGATGGGCCGGCCCTGCTCCAGGCAGAAGTATTTCCTGTCTGAAATCTTGGAGAGCTGTTACCAGTCAGTGTCAACAACCAGACTTGGCATAAAGGAGCTTCCTATGTACGGAATGGGGCCTGGTGATGAAGCAGAGCCAGGAGGCTGTGTTTCGGGAGCTAGGAACACCACACCATTCAGCCGCCCCTCCTAACCAGTCTCTCCCCTGTGCAGGTCGTTGAGATCGCCAGCTTGACCGAGCACTTGCTGACGGAGTGCGACAAGAAGGACAACTTTGGCAAGTGTCCGCGCTGCTGTGAGGCCCTTCCAAAGGACGAGCTGCCCAGACACGTCAAGGGGAAGTCATGCAACCGTGAGTGCTCCTGCTGGGGTAGGGAGGGGACACAAGAGAGCAGGACATCTGCATTGTGCAGCTGGCCATGCCAGTTGTGTGTCTGGAGTTTTTATGTCCTATCCAGGGCCAGCCAGGTGCAGTGGCCCATTCAGGTGGCGATTGGCAGAGACAGAGGCTGCTCCGCATGCACCCTGTGCCTGCCTGCCCTGCTGCTCCAGCAGCTTCTCCATACTCCCCATCTGAAAAAGGGTCGCCTGGGGAGTGGAAGAGGAAGTGTGTGGAGAAGAGAGTAGAGTGGTAGCCTAGAGTGTCTCCTAGGAAACGCTCTAGGCCACCTCTCTCCTCTTTTCTCCATCCACTTTCTGCATGCAGCAAATGACCCTTGCATAGGGCATTTCTGATGACATCTCTCTCTGGTTTCTCTCCCTCTTCATCCCAGCTGCCAAAGCTGAAAAAGTGGCCAATCACTGTCCATTGTGCCATGAGAACTTTACACCTGGAGAGGAGGTGAGCATGACGCCGTGTACCATATCTGTGTGCCTGTGTAATGCGCCGTTTTAGAGAGCGTTTTTTGCAAGACCACTACGTGCCCCGTCATGCAGTTTGCATTCTTAAAATGTTCTCGCGAGAGCAACGAGGAGGAGAAGTGCAGGAGGTAGCTCCCCCCAATTATTAGATTATTTATGAATCAATTCACTTATTCCCAAATCCAGCTGTGCATCACCTCCTTTCTGTCATGCATATTATTGGTGGGCTCTGACTGAATGGAAGACCTGATTCTTTTTTTTCCCCTCCCCCTCTTTGCCACAGGCCTGGAAAGTGCACCTCATGGGTAAAGACGGTTGCCGCGTGAACCCGAGGCGGACACTCGCCCTGAACAAGAGCCTCCCGGTGCAGTCCGTTGCCGGTACAAAATGCCCACCTATTTCTTGGGAAGTCGGGGAATGTCGTTTTTGTGTAGCTTTGGGTTTCAAACGTTCATACATCACCCCTCCAAAGCTCAAAGCAGCTTCCGTCGATCTCCGTTCAAAACTGTGCAACTTTGCAACAAAATCCTAACCCTCAGGGCCAGACTCAACATGTTTATTTTAAGAAATTTCCATCCTGCCCCCACCCCTTGCAGGGGCCACCAGGGCAGCTTACAGCAAATTTAATAGACAATTGATAAACGATAGCTTCTTCAGTACGCATGGCACTTCATGAAGCAATGTCGGCAACAGGCTAGTCCCTGCCCCACAGAACTTACAGTCTATATTTGGACTGCAGGGGAGAAAATTGATTGGGAGGGGGAGAAGCAAGAGAACAGTGAACCCTCAAACACAGAAGCTGCCTTCTGCTGAGTCATGCCTCCAGTCCATCTAGTTCACTGTTGTCTAGACACTGACTGGCAGCGGCTCTCCAGCAAAATGAACTTTCTGTAGAAACTGAAAGTTGAGAGTCTCAGGAGGCCCATTTGGGGGGGGGGGGTAACACCAGATTCCACCCTCGCTCAGGGGAACCTGCAGTCACACTTGAGGAACCCACACAGCCTCTGGCATTAAAAGACCTTTACTCTCCACGTGGGGCTCCGAACAGGCACGCCCCGCACCACGGGGCAGCTGCGTCTGTACCTAAACTCAAAGACCGCTGTTTGTCTTCCAATCACAGGCAGACCCGCTGGAACTGCACTCAACCGCTCCGGGCCGATGGGCGCGAAGCTGCGCTCCCCATCCGTCGGAAGCAAGATCCCCACTCCACGAGGCGGCTTGAATAAAAGCACTGGCAGAACGTATGCAAAGCGATGACGTGAATCCCTTCTTTCCTTCGCTACTGCAGCAGCCGGCCACCCTGTACGCACCCGTTCTCTCTCCTCGGCCAGGTGAAACGGTCCCGATTGTCCGCCAATCATCTCTGTTCCGGATTGTCTGGCTCTGATAGGTTGGTTCTCCCTGCCTTGGGGGCTGCATCTGTCCTCCCCAAGACTTGTGGGCTGAGCGGTTGTGCACCCGGCACTTTGTGAAACGATCCCGGGGCTTCGTGCTGGTGTGGGATGCTGTCATCCCATGCTGGTTGTCCCTGGCTTTCAAGGCACTCCACAACTGGCAGCCCTCACCCACCAGACCTCCATTCAGTGGTGTCGTGATAAATTTTGAAGTGCAGGAGCTCATCTCGACCCCTCTCCTTTCCCACAGCCATGCCCCATTTCAGGCCATATCAACAACCGCAAAAAATCAACCTTAAGTATCAGCATTGCCTTCTCCTGCCATTTCTTTCTACTTTGAAACTTACTATACTTCATTTAAAGATCAAGTTCATTTCGTCCCAAACTCTTGGAGTCAGTTACAAGAGCTTAGAAAAAAATGTGTGTATGCGCGCGCGCGCACACACACACACACACACACTGAAAAATGAGACTTTTTTAAAGTTCCAGATACAAAGATTATTTTACAGTGCAATCCTAGGCACGTCTACTCGGAAGTAAGCTCTCCTGAGTTCAGTGGGACTTCCTCCGAGGGAAGGGAGTACTGTATAGGATTGCAGCCTTAGAGTGCTAGCCTATGCATGCTTAGAAAGAAGTAACTGTATCCAACAGGAGTTTTGTTGTTGTTCAGTCATTAAGTCGTGTCCGACCCTCCGTGATCCCATGAACCATATCCCACCAGGCCTTCCTGTCCTCCACTATCTTCCTGAGTTTGCTCATTTTCATGTTCGTTGCATCGGTGATGCTGTCTAACCATCTCATCCTTTGCCTTCCCCTTCTCCTTTTGCCTTCAATCTTTCCCAGCATCAGAGTCTTTACTCCCAGGTAAATTTGTGTAGGAGTGTAGCCTTCATGTAATATGAGCCTCATACTCTCCCTCTAGAAAGATGATGGCATAGATGGGAATTTCCCAGTTTGCCTCCTTCTGAGCCTGATGCTGCTTCTTGGCTAAGGTCTTCTGGAAAAAGTTTCAGAGCTCCTGCCACAGCCTATTCACAGGGCAATTTTTTTTTATGTTGCCCATCTTGTTGCAGTGGACCTTGCTATGAATTATCCTAGTTTTCAAAGGTGTTCCCCCCCCCCCCCAGGACAAGTTGCCATCTAGACACCAGGGCAGAGCATTCACAGGCCGTATTCCACATGTTTTTCTTTGCCCTGTTGTTCTGGCAGAGCTCCAGAATTGTGCCCTTTCTGCCTCATTGCTTTGTCTCCCACTCTGCTGCGCTTGGTCGGTCCCAGAACCTGCCTTTCCTCTCGCCTCTTTTCCATGTAGTTCTGTAGCCCAGCAGCAGCGAGAGATTCTTACAAGCTGCTAAAAATTGGCCCAAGGACCAGAACACATCGTCAAAGCCAGTCAGATGGTGTAGCTTTTACTGGGCTGTAGCATTTCAGCTTGCCAGTAAGGGGGGTGGGTTGCTTAGTAAAATGTTTCCACATACAGAATTCGCATGGCAGGGGAAGGAAATCTAGTCTAGCCCTTTCTCCGACATGCTAGTACTGTATGTGTGTACCTAAGAACGATTTTCATTAAAATGGGAGGAATCCAAACATTGGATTCACCCACCTGCAATCTAAACAGGCACAACCAGGGTGGGGCCTATCCATGAGGCCTAGTGAGGCAGCAGATTGGAAGCGAGGTGCTCACCTTTATCTTCCCCCCCCCCCCCCGTTCCTCCTCACATTCCCTTGGTTCAAAAAGGAAGAGGGAAGTGGAACAGCTCCTTTGCAAATGTATTATTTTGGAGGGCAGGCCAAGGCATGCTTAAGGCCACCCATTGGGTTCAAGACAGGCACGATTTGAACCAGGAGCTTGCTGATCGGGGCAAGTCCATGACTTTCCCTGAATCCTTCCCACAGCTACAAGCCAAACCTTGCCCTTGAAGCCTCTGCCCCAGATACGAGGCTGGGCAGACCTGGCACAACACGAAATGAGCAGGTGCTGGCAAGGGAGTTGCAGTTGCATAGGATGGAGGGAAGTGGTCCAGAGCTTCCCCAGATAGAGTGCTGTATCCCCACTACCCACGTCGTCGTCGTTCAGTCGTTAAGTCGTGTCCGACCCTTCGTGGTCCCATGAACCATATCCTGCCAGGCCTTCCTGTCCTCCACTATCTTCCTGAGTTTGCTCATTTATTGGTACTGTTCATGGGATTTTCTTGGCAAGGTTACTGGAGTGGGTTGCCATTTCCTTCTCCAGTGGATCACTTTTAGTCAGAACTCTCTGCTACGACCTGTCCGTCTTGGGTGTCCCTGCACGGCATAGCTCATGGCTTCATTGAGTTACGCAAGCCCCTTCGCCACGACAAGGCAATGATCCATGAAGGAGCCACTACCCACACACTCCCAGAAACCTTTCCTCCCTCTTCAGGCTGTTCTGACCCAAGCCAGATGTTTCAATTTGGGGCAAAAAAAAAAAAAAAAGCAGGGAGGGAAGCAGGTGATGAAAGGGTTAAACCTTCCCCCACATATTTCTCCCTAGAAAATCCTCCCTCTTGCTATCACCTCCACATACACTTTTAAATTACTGGCCAGTCTCTAGGGGTATTAGGAGTATATTTGCATGGAAGGAGTCTAACTACACCACACCACACGATGGGGAGATTCCTCTATCTTGGATTCCTGAGCCTAAGGACACAGAGCGGAGGCTCCTTCCAAAATTCCCATCGGCTGATCTCCAGGCTGAGCCTTGCCGAAAGGCACCGGCACCACTGTGTCATCGGCTGGACGTTCAAGACACGGCACCAGTGCGATTCCAGTGGAGCCATCGCAGGGTTCTGACCGTATCGGGTCAGTGTGCAAAAGGGCTGGATACACAGAGGGCTTGACTCCACAGAGTTTTGCAGCTCCTCTTTTGTTACCTTAGACTGAGTTCCACACACGTTTGTACCGCTGTAATAAAAATACTATATATTTCAATAAGGAGTGGTGATGGTGATTCTTTGGGAGAAGCGTCTTATTTTTGTGTGCACATCATGTTTGTATTCATTGTCTACAGTCTAAAAAAGCCAGTGCCTGGGGCTGGCCCATTCATGAGGCCATTGCCTCAGGCAGCAGGTGGGTGGGCGGTGTCCATCTCTGTCCTCCTACTTGCCTTCACTGCTCCTCCTTCTACTCCCTGGATGGGAAAAGGAAGAGAGGGAGAGGAAACATGGAGAGGAGTGCTGAGCTGGAGAGTGGCAGGAGCATAGCCCGGCACATCATCACATGAGGGGGCAGATTTGGCACACTGCCTCAGGCATCGGGAGGTCTTGGGCTGGCCCTGCCAATACCCAACGGTTTGCCTTATCCTTGGCATCCAAAGTAATTTTGAATTTAAATGGCCATTTTTTAGATTGCGTGTTTCTCAAAGTGTGGTCCTAAGAGCCAGGATGGTGTAGTGGTTTGGGAGTCGGACTTAGACCTGGAAGATCCAGGTTCAAATCCCTGCTCAGCCATGAAGCTTCCTGGGTGACCTTGGGCCAGTCACTATCTCTCAGCCCCACCTACCTCACAGGGTTGTTGTGAGGACAAAAAGGAGGGGAGGAAATATGTACACCACTCTGAGCTCCTTGGAGGAAGGGTGGTATAATAATAATAATAATAATAATAATAATAATAGCACTGGGGCGCCTTGAGACCTCTTCAGGGGCTCCACAAGCACACCATAAGTGGCTGGCATCTGCCCCTGCGCCCGTTTGCTCCTCCGGCCTCCCGTCCTTGGCTCTCCTTTCTCGTTCCCCTTCTGTTCCAGCTTTTTGCCAGTATTCGGTGTTGGCAGTGCTCCACTCCACCCATGTGCCGGCACTCTGGGGCTTCCCAGGATTCCACACATGTGCCTGCAGTGCTCCCCAAGACTCCTTTTAGGATTGTAAAGGGCTCCAGAGACCAAAAAGGTAGAACTGCTGGGCTCGAGCATCGCTCTCCTCCATGCTGCTTCTTCTCCGTTCCCTCTTCCTTTTCAAAGCCAGGGAGTGGAAGGAAAAGGTGAGATGGAGGGCAGCGTGCATGGGGATGTCTTACTTGGACCCAGCCCCAGTGGTGGTTCACCAGGCAGAGTCTACAGCCCTCTCGGATCAAGTCCATCTTGACTACAGACAGCTACTTTTTGGTACTCTTATTTTTGAGCGATGCTTTTGAAAAGGATTCATGGATGCTGCTAACGCGAAAAACTGTTTTTTAAAAAAAATACTTTGCTCATCATCATGCTCTTGTTAGTTTCTTCACACTTACTGTGGAGAGGGAGAGAGCGAGAGCCTTGGAAAGGGAGTCCATGTTGAGAGATTAGAGGAAATTTATCTAGGATAGCATTTCTCAAACACTTGGTGGGTCAATTTCTGCTAAAAAAGGTAGTAACGTTTTTATGAACAACATGGTTTTTAACCGGATAACTGATCATTTTGGTTCTGTTTTTATGGATCCAGTTTTTTTGGCAAATAAATAAATAAAATATTACTTGTAAAATAAAAATATTTCTTCCTAGCTCACCTTTTCTTAAAGTCTCGTAAAGCCAGGTGGGTCCTGATAGAGTAACAGTTTAAAATGTGTGCATATATTGTCATAATATATGTATATATGTTAATATGATATGTAATATACAGTAATATGTATAAGAAATGTTATCTATATAGAATAACATATATTGCATATCAAATATAATGCATTTAATAAAATGTGCATTCATTGTACAGTATATTTAGTAGTAGTAGGTAACACATCATCAGGGCACAGCACCGAGGTAGTTCCTATCGCGCTGCGAGGATGCAGCCTGGTGGGCGTGATGCTCCCCCCGCCCCCTTCTCCTGGAGCTCCTTCCGGGCGCCTACGCCGGAAGCGCACTTTGTCGGTCCCGGAAGCGGAAGCACGCGGGGGAAGCGGCCGGGGAGATGGCGGCGCTGCAGGCAGAGGCAGCCGGCGAGGGCGAGTGGCCGGAGCTGGCGAGCTGCGGGCCGCGGCGGGAGCTGAGCCTGGAGGCGGGCGAGGCGCTGGAGCGGCGGGTGCGCGCGGCGGGCGGGCGGCTGCCGGAGGCGCTGGGCGGACTGGGCGCGGCGCTGCGCTCGCTGGAGGTGCGCGGTGGCGGCTGCCGGGCGCTGCGCGAGCCGGGCCCGGTCCTGGGGCTGCTGAGCGGGCTGCAGATGCTGGCGCTGCCGGGCTGCGCGCTGGGACCCGCCGGCCTGGCCCGCGCAGGACGCCTCCTGCCCGCATCGCTGCGCACCCTCGACCTGTCGGACAACGGCCTGGAGGAGCTGCCCTTCGAGCTGGGCGGCTGCGGGGGCGGCGAGGCGGACGCCGCCGGGGTCTCGGCCCCAGCCCTGCCCGAGCTGCGCCTCCTCAACCTGCGCCGCAACCGCCTACAAGCCCTGGGACCCGGCCTGGCCCTCTCCGCCCCCGCCCTGCAGGAGCTGCTCCTGGGCGGCAACCGCCTGCGTGCCCTGCCAGGCGGCCTCCTACCTCCCTACCCGCCCTCCACCCAGGCCCACCGACGCGCCCCCCAACCGCCCCTCTCCCTGCTCGGCACCCTGGAGGCGGCCAGCAACGAACTGCAGGAGCTGGGGCCGCAGATCGCCCGCCTGACCTGCCTGAAGGTAGGAACATCTGCCTGGTGGAAGGGGGGAGAGCCATTCTTGATTCCCCTGCCAAGGGCTTTGTGTGTTATGGGGAGGGGGGCTCTCATGTGCGTGTGTACCCAATTCTGGAAGTTAGGAAGGTCAGAAAAAGGGGGGAAACTACATTCCTGGCTTACCTTTTGAGGAACAGGGCAGAGACTTTACATATCTACCACCAGTATTTGAAACGAGGGGGGGGGGGGAAGCAACCAAATGACTTAACAGACAGTTCAGCTCTGGAGCCTTGAAGGCAGCTGTCAAACCCAAAATAGCAATATTATCAAAAAATAAGGGGTTGTGTTTCGGTTACCAAACAAACTGTTTAGTATTAAAACATTTCAGCCCTTGACTTTATCCATAACGCAGTCATGTTTTCAATGCAAGCCGTGTGTTTATTAAGTAATATTGTTTTTAAAGTCACAAAATCAAGCCTTCTCCTCCTCCTTAGACTTTGGATGTCTCCAACAACAAGCTCTCTGAAATCCCCGTGGAGCTGGCCGACTGCCCAAAATTGAAAGACGTCAATTTAAAAGGGAACGCCCTGAAGGACAAACGGCTTGAGAAGATGGTGAATGGCTGCCAGACCAAATCCATCTTGGAGTACTTGCGCGTTGGGGGCCGAGGCGGGGGGAAAGGGAAAGGGAAGCAGGACGGTGCGGAGCGAGAGGAACCTAGGAAGAAGAAGAGGGAAAAGCAGAAGAAGAGAGCAGGCAGTGAGGAAGAGGACGAGGAGGTGGACGAGGCCCAGAGACTGCTGGTGAAAGTACTCCACGTTTCTGAAAATCCAACCCCATTGGTCGTGAAAGCCAGCCCAGGTGTCAAAGAAGTCCGTCCTTATATCGTATGCTGTGTGGTGAAAGGCATGAACTTCAACTCGGGCAATGCTCTGAAAAGGTTTCTTTCTGCTCAGGTGCGTCTTGAAAACCTGTGCTGCTTTGGCCCGGGCCCAGCTGGTTGCTTTAAAAGATTGATAGGCCGCTTTTAGAGGAGACAAAGAGGTACCGGGGAGGGGAGAGAAAGTAGAGAGAGACACTTCAGATCAGCTATCGCCAAACTTGGGAAAGAGAAACTGAATGGAGTGGCAATCATTCAGATTGGGCTAAACATTCACTATTCTAATGTTGGTGTACAGGAACGATGAAATCATCCAACGTGCAGGATTGTGACTTGGTTATATATGTCCTTTGATTACGGTTTATGAACTTGCAGTATTTTGCTCTGACATAGAAATTTAGGTGCAGTGAAGGTGGTTATGAAGTATACAAAATTTGATGATTTGATGGCCGTTTTATTTTCTCTTTGTGTGTTTGCACATTTTTGAATGTTAGCATGTTTTTAAAAACTCAAAAAGATCAACTACCATCCAAACATATATCTATCCTTAAGATTTTAATAATAATAACCTAACTGTTCTTAAATGCATCACAAAGTGTCAACGTTTTCTATCCTCCCTGTGTGTTCTCATTCAAACCGGGTGCTTATCACTTCACCCAAGTTTGTGGACTGAGTGGCTTGGCAAGACAGTAGTGCAAGCCTGGCTAAAGTCAGTACAATTTTGATAGGTCCAAAATGGTCATCACAGCTTTGGCCGTATGCATGTTGAGATGAGCCTTTATTTGGAATAGATATACTGTACATAAATAGTTGTGCCCTGTGTTTTGATCATCTCCTCAAAGAGGCTTATGGAGCAAAGGCAGCGAGAAGATGGTTTCCTGTCCCAAGAGGGCTCACGATTTAAAAAGAGGCACGAGGGAGAGGAGGTAGTTGACAATGGGGGGAAGAATGTGTGGTTTGGGGTTGTCCTGAGGCTTGTGCCCTGCCAGTGGAGGGGGACCTCGGTGTCCTGTATTACGTGTGCAGTTAGTTGTGTCTCAGGTTTGTTGTTCATTCTCTCTCTCGGTGGGTGGGTGGGTGGGTGGGGGATAATTTTGCTGTATTGCTGCGTTGGGAGGCAAAAGATTCATTTAATCAGTTCTGGTACGGCAGTATTATCTTCCTGCTCACACATGTGCTTGACTTAACGCACAAGGCTTGATTCTTTCTTGTGTGTGTGTGTGGGGGGGGGGGGTTGTCAAGTTGTCTTGCCTTGAGAAACCTTGGATGAGCTTCTTTGAACATGCTGGGGAGGGGCATTTCTTGGTTCAACCCAGAGCAGGTATGTTGATGGCATCCACACGGCAATTGATGTCACGCGCTGCTCTTGTGGGGAGGTGTCCAGTTGGCCCTTGCTTGTAGGGCCAGCCCACAGCCTCCCAGGGTCTGAGGTGGCATTCCTTATTCTGCACCTCCTCCTGATTTGGTTGCACACCAGGAAGTGTGGAGGAGAGGCAAGTGGTTGGGCCGTGGTGCCCCCAGCATTCCAGCTCACCGCACCTCTGTCCTCCGCACTTCCTCTTCCACTCTTCTTCCTAGTCCAGTCCAAGAAGCAGGAGGATGAGGAGTAGTGGTGTCAGGTGGAGAAAGACGGGTCCCCCCCCCCCTCCAGTCGGCCTCATGGACGCTCTGGCCCTGTTTGCTCATTGTTCTCTGCCAGCTCTTTCATTGGACAGTTGACGTTGGAGGGGGGAAAAGTCATCTTGTTTCTGATCCTGGACCCAGGCTTACTTTGAATGGCTCCATTTAAATTTCAGACCAAGCTCCACGAGGACATCTGTGAGAAGCGCACGATGGCCACCATTGCCACCCACGACCTGCGCCTGGTCAAGGGGCCTCTCTTGTATGACGTCCAGCCACCGGACAATTTGAAGGTGGGGTGTGCCGTTAACGGGTGTTTCAGTCCGACTTGCCTTCTCCCATTTTATTACAACATTACTTTGGATAGTTTTCATCTTGCTGTATTCTCAGCAGGTTTGCTAACTTGCGCACCTTGCCAAAATCCCCAACAGACCAGCCGTGGTTTGCAGTTGGCTGGAAAACCAGAACCTGAAACCATGGGTTGAAGTGGGCTTGCAACCCCCGATTTGCTCGAGTCTAACTTCAGTGTCTGGATTGACCGTAATGATGGCCGTTGCTCCATCTCCAGACGTTTGTGCTCTATAGACATGGGAGTCCTGAACAGGTGGGAAAGGCAAGCCAGCAGTCGACACACAACCATGTGCATTCCTTGTGCATCAAACCATGGTTAGCATCTGACCATGGTTAGCACCATGGGAAGCTCAAACCATGGTTAGCATCTGAACGGAGCCAGTATTTCTTGTTTCACTTCAGAGGCCTGATTTCCGTCCTTTGCTCCAGGATGTCCCTACATTCAAGTACCGTCTTATTGCGCTTTTCTCAGTTCTGTTGGAGCACCACAGTTAGTAACTGTCCCAATGGGATAAGCTCTAGGAAGCCTCCGTATTGATGCACCAAGATGCAAAACCGCTTTCAGACTGACCCATGCCACAAGATTTCAGCCGCTCGTTGCAAGAAGCATGAATGCTTCTCCAAGGCTTTTCTACGAACTGGTGCTGTTGTGCACGACCGTTGACCCCAAGATGCTTTGGGCTCTTCTTGCAGATTGTACCCTTGGGCCGGAAGGAAGTCAAGGCAAGGGATCTTCTCCGCCAGCTGCAATCCGAAGCCGAGGAGCTGAGAAAGCAAAAGAAGAGGCAGAACATTTCTGGGCTGCACAAGTCAGTGTGAATCTTTTCTCTCCTTTTGTCCTAAGGTCTTGAAAGCGTATAAATACTCGAAAGAAGATTGAGCTTTCATCATCCTTGAGAATACATGTTCACCACAAAAATATTTCACGGTGCAATTGCCTTCAAGGAAGTACACAAAAATAGGAATGTTGTGTTGACTGAAAGCCTTTGCATCAAACAGGTTTCTAGTTTGTGCTTTCATGGTTGGTTTTTTGTGTGTGTGAATTTGCAGTTGTGGGGTTGGGTTGGTTGGTCTGGTTCAGGGCAGCTGAAACCTTAAAGCCTAGATCTCCTTGATCTTCCTAGATCTCATCTGCATGTTATCTTTTACAACATGCATATGGTGTGTGTGTGTGTGTGTGTGTGTGTGTGTGTGTGCCACTAATTTCCACCTTATTTTCTCCTGATCCAGATACCTTCAGTTACTGGATGGGAAAGAGAATTACCCCTGCCTGATGGATGCTGAGGGTGCTGTCATTTCCTTCCCACCGATCACCAACAGTGACAAGACAAAGGTAACGAACACTCTTAACTCCATGACGACAGGGATGTGCGTTTTCCGTGGGTCACGTGCAGAGTGCGCCGCTGGCACTGTGGAGTGCCCCAGCTCCTCTTCCCTGCTGAAGCTCCATGAACCTTCCCAAATGCTGTTGCCAAGGGTCAGTGCAGAGGAGCTGCGGAGGGGTGGGGAGAGGGGGATACCCAGAAACCACAAGGAGAACTGGTAGAGGACCGCAGAAAAGAAGTTGAAGGAAGACGCCACAAACAGCTGGGCTAGGAAGCTGTGGAAAGGAAGCTCTGCTGAGACAAATAGGAAGAGTGACTCTTCCCCTGCTTAAAGATGAGAGAACATCCATTTCAGAGGTCCCTCTTAGTGCACACACGCACACACCCCATGCACCTGGCAGAGTTCATACTTTCAAATATGGTGAGAGGGCGGGTGGAGACGTAAAACCGGGCCGTGCGGTGTCCTGCGACGGCCTCGTCGTGAGCACTGCAGCTCATTGAAGGTGGGGTGACCCTCTCACCTTCGTTTGGCTTAACAGGCTGTTTGGGGAAAGGCAGGTTTTTCCCTGCTATGACTGTCCCTTGTCGTTCGGTTCAACCTGGCTTTTCCTCTCTGTCCAAAGCTTGGAAAAACAACCTCTGATATCCTCCTGGAAGTCACAAGCGCCACCAGCCTTCAGATCTGTAAGGACGTGATGGACACCCTTATTCTAGTAAGCGCTCACTATTTTATTTATTTTATTTTATTTATTTACAATATTTCTATCCCGCCTTTCTCCCCAAAGGGATCCAAGGCGGCTTACACAAAAATAAAATACAAAAATACAAAAAATACAAACAGATAATTACTTTTTAAACAGCAAAAAAAAAGTTGTTAAAAACATCTAAAAATTGATTTAAAAATTACATTTAAAACAAGATCATAAAAACAGCAGCACCCCACCCGTACCAGCAAGATGTTAAAAAGGCAAATGCTCAGAAGGCTTCTTTGAACAAGAAGGTTTTTAGGCCTCACCGGAAAGTGTCCAAGAAGGGAGCAGTTCGTAAGTCAAAGGGGAGGGAATTCCATAAGGTTGGTGCCACTACTGAGAAGGCCCTATTTCTGGCCGCCGCCCCTCGCACCTCCCTGGGCGACGGCACCCGCAAAAGGGCCTTCTCTGATCTAAGGAGACGGGCCGGACTATATAGAAGTAGGCGGTCTCTCAAATATCCTGGCCCCAAGCTGTATAGTGCTTTAAAGGTCAAAACCAGCACTTTGAATTGGGCCCGGAAACGAATCGGCAGCCAGTGCAGCTGTCGGAGGAGCGGCCCGACAGAGTCGAACCGCCTACCTCCAGTGACCACACGGGCCGCCGCATTCTGCACTAATTGCAGTTTCTGAACCGTCTTCAAGGGCAGCCCCACATAGAGCGCGTTACAATAATCTAGTTGCGACGTCACCGTGGCATGGATCACCGTGGTCAGGTCTGCACGATCCAGGTACAGTCGCAGCTGGCGCACCAGCCGAAGCTGGGCAAAGGCCTCCCTGGCCACAGCCGCCACCTGGGAATCCAGGAGCAGCAGCGGATCCAGGCGGACCCCCAAACTGCGGACCTGCTCCTTCAGAGGGAGTGCAACCCCATTCAGAGCAGGACGATACTCTAGTACCTGCATTGTGGATTTCCGGACCAGGAGAACCTCTGTCTTGTCCGGGTTTAGTTTCAGCTTGTTAGCCCTCATCCAGGTCCCAATCGCCTCCAGGCAGCGCTCCAGAACCTCAACAGCCACCCTGGAATCAGGTGGAAAGGAGAGATAGAGCTGGGTGTCATCAGCATATTGATAGCACCCCACTCCAAATCCCCGGATGACCTCTCCCAGCGGTTTCATGTAGATGTTAAATAGCATGGGGGACAGGATGGAACCCTGTGGCACCCCACACCTCAAGGGCCAGGGTGCCGAACAGGCATCCCCCAGCACCACCATCTGGGACCTATCTGCCAAGTAGGAGCGGAACCACCGCAGAACGGTGCCCCCGACCCCCAGCTCGGCCAGTCGGCCCAGAAGGATACCATGGTCGATGGTGTCGAAAGCCGCTGAGAGGTCCAGCAGAACCAACAGGGACGCACTCCCCCTGTCTAGTCCTCGGCGTAGATCATCCACCAAGGCGACTGAGGCCGTTTCAGTCCTAAAGCCCGGCCTGAAACCGGATTGAAAGGGATCTAGAAATAATCACTAAAGCTGCGGACCCTTTCCCAGCCCCTCTGTTTGCAGTTCTGGCCCAAGGCCCTGCCCCACTCGGGTGTTGGAGAGGGGAAATGGGGGGGAGCATGTATTCAAGCGCAATGGTAGCTTGTGCCATTACCTTTCCTCCTCCCACAGTGCTTCCCCCCCCCCCCATGGCAGAGCCTGGCACACCCTCCCGGCAAAGTGTTTCACAACAGAGAAAGCCCCCTGTCCCTGGTCCAGCCAATCGCAGCCGTGTTAGGTGCTGGACCAGGGAGCAGAGCCAGAGGACGTGACATGAAGGTCATGTGGGTGCAGGCAGTCCTGAAGGCAGCCTGGTCCCAGGCTTGTTTAGGGCTTGGAAGGGTCCTAACCAGCCCTGCAACAACCTGGAAGCCAGCGCAGCTGTAACGAGATGGGTGTGATATTCCCAAGTCGCTGTCAGTAACCCAGCAGCCCCATTCTGAGTCCATTGCGTTCTGACAGTAATGGCTTCCTCCAAAGTTTTTCCAGACATTTTTGCATCTCCGTTGCAGGTGTTTCCTCAGATCTTCCTTTCCTTCCCCCCCCCCCCCCCAAACACACACACACTTTCTATTTTCACAGCTACTGCCAGCATTTGTAGTTCCCCGACGGTTGGTGGAAACATCAGGTCGTTTGCTTGGGGAAGCCTGGCCGGTTCTCATGTGGAGCCGACTGTTCTTACAGCGTCATCTTTATTTCTCACAGAAAATGGCCGAGCTGAACAAGTTTACCCTGGAGAATAAAGACGGGGAGCTGGGTTCTGATCACGAGCCAAATGAAATTCTCCGACACGAAAACGCGAGCCCGGAAGGTGTTTCCAAGAATGCCCCTCTGTTGTTGGAACAGGTTCGGGTCGTGGACATGGATGGGAACTTAAAAGTCCTTTACCCGTCAAAAACGGACCTCGCCATGGTCTCCTCTCTCGTGACTGTCATTCATTGAGAATCGGCGACATTCTTGGGGGGGGGGGGAGCGGGTGCTGTGCAAAATTTGTAAATGGTCACCCCGTTTTGCATTTCCTTTTTTACAGAGGCATAGAATGTTTGGCCGAATGTGGTGTGGAATTTTGTGGCCCTGCAGATGGTTCAGAGATGGTTTGGTGACCTTCTCCAAACCTGAGATCTCTCTTGGGTCGAGGTGCTGAGTTGTATGTATTCGTATATCACGCACTTTGGCTCTGGATGTGCAAAACCATGCAGTCGCATGTGGCCCTGGTTAGCAACTAACGTTGAACAGAACCAGGAGCTTTTTGAAAAGGGGCCAGGGCCAAACTCTTTGAAATGGGGAACATCAAATGCCACCCCCCTTTACTCTGGGCGCACCAGCAGGCACAGAGTCCCTGCAGCAGCTCTTTCTGTGCTCGCTGGATTTGAAAAGGAAGAGAGGAACAGAGTGAAACAGGAAGTGTGAAGGAGAAGAGAGTGATGGCTAGAGTGTCCCCAACCTCTCCCTTCCACACTTTGTCTTCTGCTCTGTTCTCCTCCTTTCCCCCCCCCTCTTTTTTTGAATCCAGAAAAGAGTGAACACCCTACCCCTGGCGGTCCTCCTCATGGGCAGTTTCATCCCTTGACTCGTTGCTGGCACAGGAGTCTTTAACCCCCTCCTCCCTGGTGTGAACGGTAATTGCTGCAGTTGTGGACAGAGATTTCCCCCTCTGCAGCCAAGCAGCTTCTTTCTGTGACTAAGCCAAGGGTTGAGCACCCCAAAGTAAAGAAGGGGAGAGGCCTGTTGACATGGGGGTCGGAGGAGGGGGGGGAGACCAGGCAGTGCAGGTTAACCCGGCTGTTGCACAGTCAGAGGAGGGGTGGTGTCCCTGCAGTCTGAGGCTGTGCAGAGCTCCAGATTGTAAGCTTGCAGGGACGGGCCCTTCTGGGCCCTCGGTTGCCTCTCTCTCGTGTATAGTCGAGCCTCTTGTGTGGCATCCACTGTATTGCTGTGGCATTTTGAGAATCTGAAGCCTGGATTGTGCTTGTCCCTGAGTAGTGTTTGTGCCTCCCCCTGGCCCCATTCTGCAGCACTTCAGTGGCTCCCGAAGCAGGAATCGCATGGAGTGTGGCCAGGGCAGCGCAGAAACCACTCCCCTTGGCGCACACAGCATGAGCAAGTTGTTGTGTCAGGTGCATTCCCTTAGAATGAAACCGTGCAGCTGCTGTGACTAAGCCATGCATAAACCAGGCCTGTTCGTTCGTTCTGGTGTGTGTGTGTGTGTGTGTGTGTGTGTGTGTGTGTAAGTAAAGGCAGGATCCCAGACACTACAGAGCGGATTATCTGCAGCCGGGGGGGGGGGGGGGGTCCATGGACTTGTGTTCCTTGGACAGCAGCTGCCCCCCCCCCAGCTGCATAGCACAAAAGCAGGTTGCCAAGTGGCTTGGAGGGGTGGGGGAGGGAGGGCTCGGAGAAGAAAATGTTTGATGACCAGGCCCTTGGTTCCTACGAAAGGTACTTCTTTGCATCCCGGCTTAAGTTCCTATCCCTCATTGGTCACACAGAAGAATTTGAAAATGTGACAGCACAACAGCTAGTGACATTAAAATGTTAACAATAAAGCCGCAAACATAAAGAAGTTGAACTTTCTGGTTCATTGTTTCTGTTCGTGTCGTGCTTTTTCTGAAGGGGCTGCCCCAGATCTTCCACTTCTCAGCAGAGCCGTTATAGGGTAAAATGTTGCCCACCCTAGTAGTGGTCCTCGTTGCTGAGCACACAGCCCACCCTGAATTAATCAAGCCAGCGGAGATTCCTCTTCTCTTTTGCATGGAGAAATGCCACTGTCTTATAACAGTCTGTCTAATGTTTTAGTATCTTAGGAGCTTGCTCGGAGTTTAAATATTTCAAGTTAGACCTGTGACTGATCAATACATTCAGCTCTTTCCCCCAGGCATCTGTGCCAACTAGATACTAGAATCCTCTTAGGCATTTACTGAGAGGGATTGGTTAGCAACTGTGAAGTCACCAACCATGGGAGTTGGAGCATGGCTCTCATTTCCACAATGGTAAGGAAATCTCTGCAGTTGCAGTTCCCATCTGCCCAGACACTGTTGTGGAACACGTGTGGGTCAATTTCTGTATTTGAGAGCAAGGGAAGGAGAATTTCAAGACACAAAATTGTCAAGAGTATGTTGTCTGATGAGGAAAATTTTAAAAAGTTCCCCCCAAAAATTTGCTGGGCTTTTCAGACTCCTTATGCCCCTCCCCCCAGCAATAGAAGGTGACAGTTCAGTATTTTATTGAGAACTTCTCCAGATTCATTACTCCCTCCAGAACAGAAGTGGGGTGTACCGAAGATGATGGAAGCGCATGTAAATGGGCAAATTAGCTCAAGAGTTTCTTGTGGGGGTTTTTCCCAAAAGACAAGTTTCTTGATGGATGGTTTTGCAAGACTTGCTCAACCGTGTGTCATGTTAATGGGGGGGGATTTTATGCTTTGGGAGGGTGCTTTTGGAATGATGTAGTCAACAGAAATGGATCTGTCATTCGTTCTTGCATTTGCTGAGTGGAAAGGAGCAGATTGATGTTACTGTACTTTTCTCTCAAACGTTTTGATTTTATCTGCAAACGCCCAGGGAAAACGGTTGTCGCGAAATCAAGTTCAAAGCAAAAAAGGGGAGTGAAAAAGTGAGAAGGGAGTTTGTTGAGGTCAGAGAAGGGAGTTTTTGTCAAGCAGAGGATTTAACTCCAGTTCCTTTTTTTCTGCTGGGACCCCACGCACACACACGCATGCACATGGCTGAGCAGCCTGGACAGATGGACCAGAGAATTTTTCCTCCTCCTTCTCCCAGGTCATTAGCATGGGAGAAAGCAAGTTGAATCAGAGCAGAGAGCTGGCTCTTGGAAGCCCAGCAGGGTATAGAGAGCTTTTCCAAGGGCAACAGGAAAAACCCGTCGCCTCTCCTCTAATTGGCAGTACATCCAAAGCGTTTTACAATGCTCCTGACTACATAGAAATACTTCCAATTTAAAATGAAAAAAGCACGCACCAATAAAACAATTATTAATACACAATTCACCTAGAATTCTATAAAACAGGAGCCGCCAGATCATCCATTGAGAACGAAAAGCTCTTAACAAATAAAGGATTGGTTCCCTGGCCGCAGGGCCGTAGCTCGAAGTTGGAGCTGGTGTTTTGCATGCAGAAGCTGACAAGTTCACTCCCTGGTGGCGTTTCCAGTTAGGAAAGCGCCGAGTCCGAAGCCCCAGACAGCCGCTGCCAGTCAGCGTTGGCGATGCTTACCTAGCTGGGCTAGGGGGCTGACTCAGAAGGCAGCTATATTAAGTGGTGATCATGTGACTAAAGAACAGCTCTTTTGCATAAGGACAGTGGCCTGACAGGTGTCAGTTTCACTTTCCAAGCTTGCGGGTTTCCTCAGCCCCATTTCTTGGCCGAGCCATGGCATGCCCCCTCGCGAGAGGCACTTCCTCGGCTTAGCGGCGGCTTAGGCAACCATGAAGGGCATGGCGTGGACCTTCTCTTTGGCAGCTCCGACTTGGGAAGAAACGAGCCCGGGCTGCTCCAGAAGGAGAGGCGGCTCTCGTCTCGGATTTCGCCTCTGCCTTTCCAAGCCCAGCCTCTGTAACTGGAGTCGAGACCAGGAGAAAGCAGCAGAGGCAACAGGTCAGCAGGGTGGATGGCCGAGACCCGGGGAGAAAAGCTACATCTTGCTACCTGCACCGCCGGGAGATCTTTTGGCTCCGGGTGGCGCAGAGGAGTCCATGTTCCACTTGCCCACAGGGTGGTAGTGCCTGGCACCTCTCGGCAGCCACCCCCACCCTTCCAGGCCTGGGCAGAGCAAAGGAAGTGCCATGCCAGGCCCGGCCAGGTCAGTCCTGGAGCGCAGCAGGTCCTCGCCACTCCTTCCCACCTTGGCGCAGCCCTTGCAGATAGCGTGCTTTCGCAAGCCCTGCTCTTGCCACCGTTGCCCCGGAGCAGCGGGCGCCACTCAGCACCGTGTGCCTGGGGGAGCCACCGGCTTCTGTTTGGAGAAGGCCCAAGACCCCGGAGACACCCGCTGCCTCGCACTCCCTGCAGCCCAGTGCGAGAGCCCCTGAAAGATCGTGTCCTCGAGGTCGCCGGACACATGAGCAGTGCCCCTGCTCCGGACAGGCCGTGCCAGCTTGACCCGGAGACAGAACGACGCATTTTGGAGTGGTTGGCAGAAGTGAACCGGTCTCTCTTCACCCCACTCAGCTGTGGCTTCAGGCAGGAAGCCGAGGCCGACACCTCCATCAAATTTGTGTACCAGGGGGACTAAGACCAGGCAGGTACGTTGGGGTCCCTGTCCCCTCTCTCGCTCAAGGGGATGATGGCTCAGCCTGCCAGCAAGAACTGGCTTTTGGTGGCATTTGGCCCCATGATCCTGCAGGACTGATCCCAACATCTCTCTCTCGTGTCCAACTTCCCAAGGCCACCCCTTCAGGCTCATTTTGCACAGTAAGGTCAAAGAAAGTTTTGGGGTGCTGTGCACTCCGGAAAAGAAAGCCAAGAATATTTGCCCTCATAATCCTCAAGTTTTGGGGTTGCCCGATGCAATGGTCAGGCATGCAAAAATCTCTCTTCTCACTAGGTTTGCCAACTCGGACTGAAGCTATCTCTGGAACGCCCGCCCCCCCCATAATGCCTATTGGAAACTCCCAAAGACCCTATTCAGATCCGAATAAGGAGCCGGACCCTGCGTGGACCCAAGGACCACAGGATTGCTTTCAGGAGTCCCCTGGAAAATGATGCTGATTCTTGGAGACTCCAGCCAATCCTGGAGGGTTGGCAGCCCAACCTCAACCCATATGGAATTAACTTATGGAACTCACTAGTACAATAGAATTGGATGGTAACCACAAGGTCATCTAGTCCAACCCTCTGCCTGTAGCAGAAACGTTTCCTCGAGCATCTCCAGCAGGTGACTGTTGAACCTCTACTACAAGAAGTAGTGATTGTCACCTCCGTCAAAGGCTTGAAAATGGCGATCAGTTAGCATGGTTACATGGAACCTCCAGTATCTGGGTAGTTTACCCCTGGTGTCCCAAGGGTGGGGTGGAGGAAACGGCGCAAGAGGGGTCACTGTTGTCATCTCCTGCTTGTGGATGTCTTCGAGGCAGCTGGTTGGTGAAAATGCTTTTGGACAAGAGGGGCCCACCGATCTGATCCTCTTTATGCAGCGGGTTAAACCGCTGAACCATAAGCTGTCGATCGAAAGGTCGGCAGTTTGATTCCCGCAACGGGGTGAGCTCTCGTTGCTTGGCCAGCTCCTGCCAACCTAGCAGTTCCAAAGCATGTTAATGTGAGTAGATAAATAGGTACCGCTTGTGGGAAGGTAAACAGCGCTCCGTGTTCCAGCTGCATGCTACGCGCTGCGGCAAGGAGAGTCACGCCGGCCACATGACCACGGAGGCGTCTTCGGACAACGCTGGCTCTTCGGCTTTGAAATGGGGATGAGCACCACACCCTAGAGTCGGACACGACTGGACTTAATTGTCAGGGGTCACCTTTACCTTTTATATCCTACAAGGGTCCATTGCAGCCGGTTCACACATGGACACTTGTCCCTTGATGGCCCAGCACTGTCCAGCAGCTGTGTGAGGGCCTCCATTGAGAACCTTTGAGTCGCCATTGGGGTCAACGGTGATCAACGGGGGCTCCTTCATACACTCAAGGCATCACAAGAGAGGAAGACAGGGGGGAGTGTGTGTCTAATTTACCCGTGGGGTTCCCATCAGGCTTGCACGTCCAAACTGACCTGGCTGCCTGTGGTGGTTAAAAACCTCTTTGAGTGACCGGAAAGGAAAGCTTCATCCAAGTAATTTGTGGTTTGAACGGAAAACAAACAGATGTGTGTGGGAGCAGACGAGTCGCAAAACAGTTCTTGTTTGAAAACTCTTTTTGTTTGTCCTGTTTCTGAGAGCGGCTGTGAATTAAGCGGCAAAGTGACTGAGCTATAAATCTCCTCCAGTGCTCCTCTTCCTCTCTCACTCCCTGAATTTGAACGGGCAGAGAGGAACGGAGCAGAAAAAGAAGTGTGGAGGAGAGGAGAGTGGTGGGATAGAGCGTCACCCAGCACAGGGTAAATCTCTGACGCTCTAGCCCACCACTCTCCTCCACAACTCCTCTTTTGCTCCATTCCCTTTTTGCTTTTCAGATTGAGAGAGCAGGCAGCTGGTATGCCACTGGGCAAGTGGTGGTGGTGGTGATGATATTTGGTGCATTGTCAGACACCAGGAAGTCTTGGAGCCACTCTGATCAGGAAGCCCTTGTTCAAATCTTGCCTCTATCATCAATTAAGTAGGTGGTGTGGGTGGTCCAGCCCCTTTTAGCTTTAGCCCCACTCCCTACCTCAGTGATGATAATATGACCTACCTTACAAGGTTGTTGTAAAACTTGCAAAATAATGTACATTTTTGCACCAAGCGCAATATAAAACCAATTCTCTGACTCCTCTGTACTGAAGCATCTGGCTGTCTCATTCCCTGGCATTCTCGACACGCTGCCTTGTTACACCAGTAATTCTGTCGTTAAGCTGTTTGGGCCAGCAGCCTACACTGCAAGAGGAACAATTACTGAGAGAAACTTACGGAACATAGAAATGGTCCTTACAACGCAATCCGACGTAACTTTTGTGCCGGTTTAACCAGCGGCGCAGCGAGAACGGGAGGCCCCAGAACGGAAAAGGGATTCAAATCCCCTCCAAAAAAGGGGATTTTCCATTCTGGGGCCTCCCGTTCTCGCTGCGCCGCTGGTTAAACCGGCACAAAAGTTACGTCGGATTGCGCTGTTAGTTGAATACAGTCTCTGCAGCGGGAAAGGTGAAGCTGATCCGAGCCCAAGAGGAAGGCAGTGAGTTTTAGTGTTGTAAAGTGATGTTAAAAATGTATCAAAGTAGGCACAAATATTGATTCACAAGGCAAAACTGGAGGGGAGGGTCTACACCTCTTAGAAGCTTCACAGTAGGGCTATAACTCCGTGGGTGAACCACCTGTTTTGTTCAGGAAGTCTTAGCTGCAATCTTAGGCAGAGAAAGGAAGCTGACCTGCGGAGTCTGGACCTTGGTGAAGCTAAGTCAGCATTGCCAACACTGACTGGCAGAGGCTGTCCAAGGTTTCTGGTAGGCTTCTTTGCCCATTGTACATGGAGATGTGAGGGATTGAAGCTGGGGCCTTCTCCATGGAATGCAGGTGCTCTCAGACTGAGTTATGAAAAGGAGTTCAAAGAGGATCTTTGGTAGCAGGACTGGGAAAGGCCTCTCTCGTCTGTTGATTGCTGCTGCCAGTCAGAGCAGGTACTCCAAAGCCAGCTGAGCCAGTGGTCTGACTCTGTACACAGTGTCATTTATCCCTCCTGCAGGACTCGAACCCTTTTTGCCTCTAGCATTTGTGACCCCCCCCCCCCAGTCTTAGCAAAAAGCTGCCTCTTGCCACCGGTGTCTTTGTGGGAGGAATGCCGCCATGCCCTGCCCTCTTGAGGGGGGAGCCCCATATTGGGCTCCCAGCCCCCAACATTCCAGCGGCGTGAAGGATGCTATCTAAACACGCCGCACAGCTGTGCCGTGGGAGCCTGTGGCAGCAGCATTCCTGGCACGGCTTGAAAGCCTTTGCACAGAGATCGCTGTCCGCTCTCTGCCTGCCCGACATCCGAGGGTGGGCGGCTCACAGGGCCCAATGCTGCTTTTGGCACACAGCCAACATCCCCTCCTGTTTATTTTGGCAAGCCGGAGCCCTCCTATCAGAAAGATGAATTTTGTTTGTCTTTTGAACCCGGTGTGCAGCCCGCCTCGGCAGCTTTCCCCTCCCGGCTCCCCAGCTGTGGGGTGGGTCAGCTGCACCTCCTCGAAAACTGGAGAGTGGTTTTGCTGGAGGAACCCCTGATACTCACATGAGTCTGACTTGCAACACTTCCAGCATTTGCTCTCTATCTGTGGGACAATTTCTGTCCTTATTTTGCCTGCCGTTTGCATTTGTGGTGGTGTGGATTGCAAGAATGCTCAGGGTTCAATGCCCTCTCCGAAGCATGGGCCCAAGATCTCTCAGGGCCTGAGGTGGCATGCCAAAGGCTGCCCCCCTTAATCTGGTGATGTGTCAGTCTCTGCTACTCCCTGCGTTGGAAAAGGCGGGGCTGGAGAGGAAGTGTGGAGGAGAGTGTCTGACACTCTAGCCTACCACTCTCCTCTTCCTCTTTTGCTCCATTCCCCTCTTTTCCAATCCCAGAAGTGAGAGGAGGAGCAGTGGAGGTGAATACGTGGCTGGGGTTGGTTGGGGTTGGTTAACTAGCGTTAACTCTGATTGGGGAATGCAGGGCTAGTCATTCCGTGAGGTGAAGTGAAATGGAGTGGTCGCTGCTGTGGGCACCACCCCACCTTCCTGCCTGCCCCCATGTTCCTTCCTCAGTCCTCACCACCCCCTATTAGGGTATATTTCCCCAAGTGCACACTGACCAAGTCTGGCTGACCTCCACCCTGCACCTCCCCTTAATCAGCAGCCCATCCTTCTGCTTCCCTTAGCCAACCACTCTCCTCCGCACTTCCTGTTCCATTCCATACCCCTCCTCATTAAAAATCCAGGGTGCAATTAATGCATGATCACTGGGTAAAGTAGGGAGTGCCTCTGATTGGGAGGGCAGAAAGCAGAGTATGTCCCTCAGGGTGGGTGATCACATGGGGTGGCTTGAAATCCATACTGGCTCCATTCCAGTGCAGTCCTACGCTGTCAAAAATGGGGATGTTTGCCTGCAACCCTCTCCCCAATTCTGTTGAAGTTCTACCTTCATCTTTCAATGGGTGGTGAAGAGGTGGGCTTGGGAAAAATTTAAGGGGGGGGAATAGGAGGCGATTGAGGGTGAGTCATACCTCCTTTCCTGTTTTCAGCTACAATGCTATACAGTGAGACTTACATCTGAGTAGACATGCATAGGCCTGTGCTGTTAACGTTGCATTCCCTGTCCGTCTGTCTTGCTCTTGCTCTTTTTGCATTTTGCTGTGCAAACATTCCTTTGTCCCTGCCCTGCTTTCAGCCTTTGCGAGTGGCTGCCTCTTCGTCGCCATGGGTGGCCTTACGCGAACAGGCCCGGCGTGTTTCCCACAAGTGGAAAAAGCAATGGGGCTGGGGCAAGCCCCTTGAGCTAAAAAAAATAAACCAAATTTTGCTCACAGAGAAACAAGCGGCCGGAGAAATCCCTCCCAAACTGGAAGCGGGGCAGAGAGGGGGGGGGGGATGTCTCATTGCTGGCATTCCTAACAGATGAGTCTGTTGCCCCCCCCCAAGGGACAGAGGGTGTTGTTCTTGCGAAAGCATGAGGACTAGAAGCTTCGAAGCCTTACTTCTGAAAACACAACCCATAGGCCCTGCATTTCGCCACTGAAAAAGACACAAATGAAACCTACAAAAATGGCTCTCTACTATACTGTTAGTGAGGTGGTACAGCCCTTGCATTTCCGGGTAGGTAGGACTAGGGAAGAGTCACCTCACCTGAGGCCTTGGAGAGCAGCCAGATACTTTATTTTCCTGGTGGCGTGATGGGAGGGGATTCGCACAAATCGAATTCCACCATGGACCTATTCAAGGTGCACCCAACACAAAAAAAGTGATATTTTGCTGAAAATTCCTCCCATGCAAGCACACTGCAAAAGTAATCACCTAGTAGAGTCCTGGATATAAATATACTCCTCATACAACTTGATTTTCCTCCTCCGCATTAGCTCCCTCTTGTGGTTATTACCATTCCCCCTCCCCCAGGCATGTAAGATAGAAGATGATCTGTCCATCCTGATTTCTGCTTTAAGATTTTGTTCATGTTTTTGCTGGAGTTGTCATTCTTCAGGTTAAAACAACGGAAAGCCCTGCAGAGAGAGAGAGAGAGAGAGAGAGAGAGAGAGAGAGAGAGAGTGCGCTTGTGTGTGTGTTAGAGAGAGAGAGACCCCAAGGGAATTTGCAAGACGAAATGAAACAAGGCTGATTTCATATTGGCGACAGCTCGCATTTGGCTCACATGTGAATGAACCATATCGTGTGACAAGAAGCCCCTGTCGTGGTTCAGACCGCCTCTTACGATGGTGTTAAGTCTTGCTATAAATTGGGATTTGGGTTTTTTCTCGACCTAATCCCCACTGAATGCTTTTCAGCTGGAAGACTCTGGAATCTATAGTGGAATGATTTTGGAGGGGATTAAAATGCTCTCCCACTGGTTTCTAGAGGTTTCCATGGGGTCTGTTTCTCCCACGTAGGCAGCGGAAGGCACTGCACTCCACCCCAAGCCCCCCCCTCAGCTACACCTGTCCATAGTGTGTATACTGTCCATAGTGACGGGCCAGTCCGATCTCCTCCTAATAGTCCAGGAAGGAAGGGATCCTGCAGAGACAAGAGCTGACCAGAGCAAAGGGGGCGTCTCTTCCAATCAATGACAACCCATTGGGGGGGGGGGTGAGTGTGTTGCATGAATCAAAGTGACGCCATCTTGAAAGGAGACTCCATCTTGAAATTGTCAGCCATCTTGGGTTATGTAAGATTGCATAACTCAGCCAAGTAAAACCGACTAGAACTGGTCTGAGGGAAGTGCGAGAGAGATATGCCCATATATGGAAATGTGCTTGCACTGTATAAAAAGGCTTGTGTTTTGCCTCAGGGCAGAGCAGTTACCGGTATATTTCAGGGTATTTGCCATGTACACTCACTCTATCTCTAACTTTTGTCGGCTCTGTCATAACCAGTGTCTGGATTCTAGAGGAACGATGGAGATACTGTAAGGGGGTCCCAGTGCTAAAATGGTTGGGAACCACTGGTCTAAGGTGTCTCCCTCAGAAATAATCTCCATGCCTGGGCTGCTTGATCTTTCCTCTCCCTTGTTGTGTTGGATCTCTCCTTCCGGTTGTCCGCCTGGAAGTCACCTGCTGAATGTGAGAGCGACAGAGTGAGCGAGAGATTTAGAGGGAGGGGAGGATTTAGAAAAATCGGAGGATTTAGAATTCTTTTTTGGGTTGGGGTTCTTAGTTTGTTGCTGTTATTTGTTATTTATTAGTGTTCATTGCTGACTGTTGTTTGTTGCTGCTTTTGTCATTTTTATTCCACCTCTTGCTATTTATTGCTTAAGTGATTTTAAATGGTTTCTTTGGTCGCAGCCTGAGCAATGCATCCGTGGCGCCGATGGTCCCTTGCTGCAAACTGTTGCCGGGAGGGTGTAGGAAGCCCTGCTGGCCCTTTCAACTTTCGTAGAAATCTCCCAAGAAGGAAGCATCAGTGGACTGGGAAGGAACATGTGCTCCATGGTCAAAGAAGGGAGCTATTGGCCTGGATCAATTCCAACAGAGGCGTGAAGAATTATAAGGGATGTGGGAAGGGACTCAGTAGAAACCGTGGTGGGAGAAGGGTTGTCTTCTGGTTTATTCAATAACGAGGAAGATGGAGATTTGAGCCCTCCAGACCAGCAGAACCTTGAAGACCTCAGAGTAGCCCTGGCCATTGTTGAGGTAGCAGGCTGGTGACACATCCTCCTTTTGTGGCAGTGGCTGGGGAGGGCACCTAAATAGGGGGAGATGCAGAGGTTGAGTGTGGGTTGTTAGTGAGGAGGAGACCGGCTAAGGGGGCAGATCCCCCTTATGCTAGAGAAGAGACCTTGAATTGATTCAAGTGATTGAGACTTGGAGCGAAAGGTGTGGTGTGAAACCTGTGTGTGGAGTGACTAGAGCTTTATTTTTACATTTCCAATTTTTTTAAATTTCTTGTTCTGTTTTTTAAATTTATTTTTATTCTCCTTGATGTCTATTTCGTTGCCTTTTTTATCTTATCGTTTTTCAGGCCATATTATTTGGGGTGTTTAGGGAAGGTCTTTTTCTAGCATAGGTGCTTAGATAGTGTTAGGTTTAGAGGGGTAGATAGCAGAGGCGTAGCCAGGGGGCGGGGGGTGGTCCGCCCCCGGGCGACACGCAGGGGGGTGACAAAGCGGGCGGCGATGATCACTCTGTTTTGGCGGCGGGAGCAACGGCAATGGATTTGGCCCACCCTCCCGCCCTGCATCTCTGTCGGGATGTGCAGCGGTGGCGGCGGTGACATCACTTCCGGCAGTGATGTTACGGGGACCGCATAGCGACGCCACTAGTAGATAGAGCAAGACTTACGGAGGGATAATTTTCTTTTTGTCCTTTCTTTTGGTAGGTTCTTAGTGGGAGCTTTGAGGGAGGGCTATAGGCATTAGACAGGTTTAAGTTTAGCGGTAGGTCGTAGGGCTAGGTAGGGAGAGCAGAATGGCTCTGAAAGCCCTGTTTGGAAAGCTGAAAACATAAGATGGTCCTTGCAGCTACGCTCCACCCCAAGCCCCCCATAGCTACATCCCCAGCAAGGCAGCTCTTCCAATCAATGACCATCTATTTGGGGGTACTGGTGGTCACCTGTTATTTAGGATGCAGAGCTTCTAGAATCCAGAGTTGCCCAGTTCATGAGATCAAGATGCACGTGAGGAGCATGGAGGGAGAGACGAGAAAGGACAAGAGGTGCAAAATCTTCTGGTTCTTCTGCCATGATGACCTCCCGCCTCCCTAGTCATACTGTCACCCCCATGTCTGCCCAGGAGCGACTTCCTCACCTTCTCTCCTCTCTCTTGCAGGCTTTGCTGCTGCTTTTAAGTGTCTCTTAAAGAGGAGGCACGATGTCCCTGAGCTTTGCCAAGGGCCAGCCGGGGATGGCGGCAGCTGCTGTAAAGGCTGCAGAGGAGCCAGGTCCACCCAAGGCGCCAACTCCCAGCCTCACCAACCTGACAGAGGCTCCCTCTTCGGAATCCACCCTTTCTGACTCCTGGGGGTCCCAAGGTAAAGAGGCGTCCCAGGCTTACGGGGAACTCCAAAGCGATGCAGGCCTGCCTGCCTACCTGCCTGCCAGCTTGCCTGTCTGCAGGGTCGCAATTGAGGACAAAGACAAGATGTGTTAGGACAAAAGGAAGGAGGATCCTGGGCAAAAAGAGGTTGTTGAAAGAGTTCTTTGGTGCCCCTTTTCTGCATTACGCGTTTCCTTTGCACAGCATGGCAGAGTTTTGTTGCTTTTGGAGCACAGGCACTAGGTTGGCTCTAGGGTGCAGAGGCGTGTGAATGTTGGCTCCCCACACACCCTTTGATTCAGAGGTGCCCCCTTGAAGCCTAGCAGGTAGCCCGCCACAATGGGCTCAGGGATCCGCCGTAGCCCCAGATAGGTGGTGGGGGTCGTATGAAGGGCTACAGCCTTCAGTGGCCTTGGCATTCGGTCCTTCCTGGCAGCCAACCTGGCTTTGCCCCCTGAGAGCAAGCAGGCTTTCCAAGAAATGCCATGCGCCGTCTCTGGGAAGCTGAAACCAAGCGGGCTGTGGCCTCTGGGGTCCATGCAATGGCATACATGTCTTTCTTCCTTCTCTCCTTCCAGCTGACCTAGGATCTGCAGCAGGGGAAGACAGCCAGGAATCTGCAGCAGAGGAAGAGTTATGGTTAGGGCAGTCATTGGGGTGACAGTGTGACTAGGGAGGCGGGAGGTCATCATGGCAGAAGAACCAGATCGAATCTCCCCCTTTGCCCTCCTGTGGCAAAGATGCCTGCTGGGACTGCGTCCCCCCCCCAATTCCTTCTTAATTGGGACATGCTTGATTGTCTTCTTCTGTTCTTCATGAAGACTGTGGTTGGCGAGGGTGGGGAGCCACCTGGGGCTTGCAGGGTTGCCGTTCCAGCAGCCAGAAGGGACACCACAGTTGTGTCCATGAGCACGTCGGCTTTCTCACCGCTGGGTCTCAAAGAGGGTCCCTCCTCCTCCTCTCTTCTTTCGTCTTCTCCATTTCTCTTAGGAATTAACTTCCAGCCTGGAGGACATGTGGTGCGGGCATCTCAAGGAGGTCCCCACGACCAGCCAGCTCATCAAAATAATGGAAGCGAGTGACCCTTGGATGTGGTGATCTGTGGAAAGGGAAGCTGGTAAGAGAGATGCCCACCTGGTGATCGACCCTTAATTTGGGGACTCTTCCAGTGGTCCTGGCATTCTGCTGGCTGGGGGAGCATCTGTGCCCCAGGTGGGGGCTGGGTTCTGAAATTTGTGGAATAAGGCCAAGGTGCTGTTGTGTCCCCCAGGATCTGAGTGGGAACCTCACATCCGAGGACAGCCGGGAGCACGTCATAAGCCGGTGACAGACCAGCTCCGGTGCTCCGTGCGCGTCCGTGCGCATCCGTGCTGCGGGCGCGTTTTCGCAGTCTGTCATGGCTCCGTTGCTGCTCCCGGCTGTCGTCGTCAGACGTCGGCAGCCCCCGGCGCGTAAACGCGTCAGCTGCCCCAATCCCAGCGCTGGCCACGTTCGTCCCGTTCCGTCCCTGTCCCAGCCCACTGGAGGCAGGACACTGATTCCTCCTTAGCCAGTCAACGGCAATACTGTGATTGAGTGGCAGGCAGGGGGAAGTGAGCGCTCTGGTGGCCAAATAGAAAAGTGCGGGAAAGCATTGCCGGCAGCTCTCTACACTCTACACTACACTGTTCCATTCACATTTGTGGTAGTAGCATAATAAAACAATACATTTCTAGAAATGGCAGGGGACTGGTCCTTGGACATCGACCTGGTCTGTGAGGTTCAGAAAAGACCATGCCTATACAGTATGGCCAGTAAGGATTATACGAACCGCGACGCCAGGCAGAGGGCATGGGAGGAGATAGCCTCAGTCCTAAACCTGACAGGTATTTCCACTGTACCACGTATCATATTCGTTGTCACCTCAATTGGAAGCCGTTGGCGGGGGATTGCATTGGCATCAGTCCCCTCTCACACAACATCAGAACCAGGGGACATGCACTAAACTCGAGTGGAGGGAGGATTAAAACGGACAAAAGAAAATATTTCTTTACCCAGCGTGTAATTCATATCAATGACAGCCATCTTGTCTCCCCTTCTCTCCCCCCCCTCTCCGTTGCTCCTCTGCTGCGATCTGGTGTGACATGCACACGTCCCATCCACCCCCCTAGCGTGCGTCCGGCGCAGCAACGCACGCTCGCTCCCGCACACTCCGCACGAACCACGGGCTTGGTCTGTCTCGGCCTATAGACATGCAAAGCTGTCACAGCCTTTGCCAACTGGCCACCGGCCTCCCTCATGTAAATGTAAGTATCAAGCGCCTGCTGCGATGGCTTGGACCTGCCCCCTCCTGTCTCCATCATAAGGTTTCTGGGGTGAAATGAAGAAGAGCTTGGAAGGACAGGTGGTCCCCAGCTCCACCAATTGGGGCCCTTTTTGGGGGATCCATCTCTGGGCCTTAAATTGCTCCCTCGGTGTTTGTTAAGCACTTTGAATCGGATCTGAAAGTGGCGCAGGATGAAGACAGTGGAAATCACTGAAATGTGTTTTTACCTCTACAGCTGGAAGCAGTCAAGAGATATGATCCCCCCAATATATGGACGATATGGGTCAGGGAGGAAGACAGCCCCTCCTTCTCCACTGAAGGTAACATCCTTTTCCATGGAAATCAGGAGGGCAGAACCACATCCCAGAAGAGGCTTATGCAACTCGCTGACTGTGCCCGAGGCCATCGCCCCTAGCCTTCGCTGCTGTCCGAGGAACCTGCACCATTGCTTTCTTATTTCCGAGACAGACGTGAAAAACTATTCTTTACGCTTAACAGACAAGCTCAGGCATTTTTCATCTGCCTGCTTGTGTTTTTACTGCCCACCTTACTGTCCCCAGATTGTTCAATTCCCTTTTTGTTAGACTTTTAATAAACTAGTTACATTTTGACCTTTGTTCTGCCTAGTCCACATTCATGGGTAATTCACATCTCTTTGCCTTGCAGATGCTACTGTGGGCTTAATTTTTAATAAGAACTCCTGGGGTTCAGCCTCCTTTGTAGGAGGATTTTTTTTTTCTTCCTAGATGACCCTCTGCCGGGTGTTTGTAGCCTGGGATGGTGGCAGCTGATACAAACTACCAAGGTTGTTTTCCTTATTCAGCTGCTGGTCCAATAAAGGGAACAAGGGGAGCAGGAAGGACTCTGAGTGCTTTAACCACTAGGCACTACACCCCTTGGTCAGCCTGCCATCTCCTGCTTCCCTTTCCTAAAGGAAGGTCAACACTAGCACCTTGAATTGGGCCTGAAAATGGATTGGCAGCCAGGGAAGCTGCAGGAGAAGTGGGTGAGCTGTGTCAAAATACCCAGCCCCCAAGTCAATACATTCTGCCCTAACTGTAACTTCCAGATAGTCTTCAAGGGCAGCTCCACATAGAGTGCATCACAGCAGTCAAGCTTCAATGGGACTCCAAGAGACCCACCAACTACTCTGGCTACTCTGACACCATGAGGAGTCTGTCCGGGGTGCATCTTTACCATCCGTTGGGTAGAATTCACGCCGCTGTGTGTATCACCATCAAGTGATGGTGCGGCTGAGGGCACCGGCCACTGCGACAGTGCCCTCGGTTGAGGAACCCTTTGGAGCAGGCGAGTGTAACTGGTGTGCACCCCTAGTGTGGGCTGGCACCCTCCAACAGGAACAAGAATTCTTGTGCAAAATTGCTTGATATGAAACGACCCTTTGTGTGAACAATTGCTTGCAAGCAATCGGTACATTTTTCATTGAAACAAAGTTTAATCAATTACGCTGACATTTATTTTCTAACTATTTCTGGTGCTTTGCGTTAACCTAAGGAAGAGCTTCAATATTGAGAACCCCCAAGGTAATAATAACTAAAAAAAAAAGTCCTGGGACTTTCCCTTTAAAAGAACTACGGAGGGTGTGTGTGTATCCAGTCCCCCCCCCATTCCATCCATTCCATCCATTTTTGCATCCACGTTTCCTCTTGAAGGGATGCCTGGCGTTTGAGCCGAAGAGGCCTGTTCCATTGCCCCCCACGCTGTGCCCCAGGATTAATTAATCATGCATTAGTCATACGGTAATTCATCAGCGCAAACGAGAATGTGATGAAATGTAATTACGGCCAGTGCACTTGGCAGAGTAAAAGCATTTATTGAACGCGTCCGTCTCGGCTGAGAGGGCAGGGGGCTGAGATTGCCCCGGAGAGGTGAGTGAGACAGTCCCTTCCACGTCTTATCTGCACTGGAGGTGTACTTCAGAAGCAAGCCAGAAGGGAAACCTAGCTGAGAGTGTGAAGTCCCCAGTTCGAATCCCACTGCAGCCCTGTCAGAAACCCATTGGATGACCAGACACCATTCTATTCTCTCAGCCTCAGCCAGGGTCGGTCAAAGCCCTCCACGTGCCTGAGAAAACACACCAAATGCTACCCCTCCCTTACCCAGCAGGCACTGCCTCTGCCTTTCTTCCTCTTCCCTAGTAGTAATCAGATTCAAAAAGGAAGAGGGGAATCCTGCTGAAGAGGAAGTGTGGAGGAGTCTCTTAGGCTCTCGCCCAGGGGTGTCAAACCCGTTCCATAAAGCGGGCCGAATAGCATTTGTTTTGAGCCAATGCTGGCCCTCAACTCTGAAACCTCATGTTTCTGACCACAGGAGCTTTCGAACTATAGCGCTTCAATGTAAGTAAGTGCAAAGTGATGCACATTGGGGCAAGAAACCAAAATTTCACATATACGCTAATGGGTTCTGAGTTGTCTGTGATGGATCAAGAGAGAGATCTTGGGGTGCTGGTGGACAGGTCGATGAAAGTGTTGACCCAGTGTGCGGCGGCTGTGAAGAAGGCCAATTCCATGCTCGGGATCATTAAAAAAGGGATTGAGAATAAAACGGCCAATATCATTCTGCCCTTGTACAAATCGATGGTAAGGCCACATCTGGAGTATTGTGTCCAGTTCTGGTCACCACACCTCAAAAAGGATATAGTTGAATTGGAAAAGGTGCAGAAAAGAGCGACCAGAATGATTCGTGGGCTGGAGCACCTCCCTTACAAGGAAAGGCTACAGCGTCTGGGGCTTTTCAGCCTAGAAAAAAGGCGCCTGAGGGGGACATGATTGAGACTTATAAAATTATGCATGGGATGGAGAGAGTGGATAAGAGGGAAATTCTTCTCCCTCTCGCACAACACCAGAACCAGGGGACATGCACTAAAATTGAGTGGAGGGAGAGTTAGAACAGACAAAAGAAAATATTTCTTTACCCAGCGTGTAATTCATCTGTGGAACTCCTTGCCACAGGATGTGGTGATGGCATCTGGCCTAGATGCCTTTAAAAGGGGTTTGGACAGATTCATGGAGGAAAAGACCATCACAGGTTACAAGCCATAAGCAACCTCCTGGTTTTAGAAGTGGGTTTTCTCTGTGCCAGGTGCAAGGGAGTGGTGACTGGACACAGGTATCTCGTTGTCTTGTGCTCCCTGAGGCATCTGGTGGGGCCACTGTGTGACACAGGAAGCTGGACTAGATGGGCTTTTGGCCTGATCCAGCAGGGCTCTTCTGATGTTCTTATGTTCTTATGAACTTCCAAACACAACATTTGGCCCTCTGAAGAGAAAGCCAACCTGCCTGTTGCCCCCCTGCATGATTCTCTGCCTCCAATCTGGCCTGGCCTCCAAACAGCTTCTGCTAACCTATGGGTGATTCAAACCTGTTTCATACAGCGGGCCGAATAGCATTCATGGGGCTCCCATCTCTGTTCACCTGCCTGCCTCTACTGCTGCTCCTCCTTCCACTCCCTGGATTGGAAAAGGAAGAGGGGGACAGAGAGGATGAGGAAATGTGGTGGGGAGGAGAGTGCCAAGCTACGGTAGAACATTGGCGATCGATGGATGGGAGGAGCAGAGGTTGACACATCACCAGGTAAGGGGAGCCAGAATGTCTTGAGTGTGTACACTAGGGGAGTAGCCAACTGGAGGGCCCAGGGCCAAATCAAGTCCTCAGACACACCCTGCCTGCGCGGCCCCCGAAACAACTCCAGATCCCATCCCACCACTGTGTGCTGAGCCATGTTCTCTCAAGGCACAGGGCCCTTTAAGCCTCTCTTGCAGAAGAAACATCAAGAGAGTTTTGGGCACCAGGGGTTCTCAACCTTTGTCGCCAGGTGTACCACCAGTCACGGTCAAATTTTCAGAAGTACCACCACCTGTGCCATTAATAAATAAATAAATAGATTTGAAAAGACTGTTTCACACCCTGAATACCGTAGTAGTAATTATATGCAGTATGCTTAATGACTCAGTAAGTTAGGGCTACGACTTACATATTATTAATGCCATGGTTGAGCCTAGGCATGTGCACGCCTGTCAGTTTTGAGGGAAGCTCAGTCTTTCTAAGTATGACTTCTCTGTATCATTGGCTAAAGAGCCTCCCCTTCAACCTCTTGCAGCTACACTTTCAGAAATATACTCATATCCCTGAAAGGAGCAGAGAAAATTGAAGCACTGATTTTTTAAGAACCCTCCCCCCCCCAACACCCAACAAATGTATAATGCAGCCTTGCAAATTTTTAAAGATACCCCCAAAGGCCCCTATAAATGCAGTCACAACACAATATTTTTAACCATAACATTGCAAAAGCTCGCTAAGATGTACCGGTATTTTACTTAATTAATAATTTTATTGATGTGGAGTAGGGAAGGGAAGACAGCAACAGGCAGCAAAGGGGCTTTAAAACCTTTTTAACCCCCTCCCCCCTTTGTTGTGTTTCAAGCCTGTATCTTGCTTTTAGGGTCTGCTTCTGTGCTTTAACTAGCACAGAAGCAGACAAGCCAACTGAATGGTAGAGAGGCTCTGCTGAATGTTAACAGGAAGCAGTTCCAGTTCCTGCTTCCTGTTAATTCGGCTGAGCCTCTCTACCATCCAGTTGTTTTGTCTGCTTCTGTTCTAGTAGCACAGAAGCAGACCTTTGGTTAATTAAAGCTGCAAGACACAGGCTTGAAACACAAAGGTAAAGGTGGAAGCACACTGGCTGCATTCTGCGTGCTGCGCGAGAAACACAGCTAAAGTTGAGAATTCTCCAGGGGAAGCGTAAAATGCAAACGGACCTCTCTGCGGCTCCTGGCAGCTCTCGGCGTTCTGTGGGACTTGTCTCCGGCCGGATAGAACGCAGACGCAGCCGGCCGCAACGGGCTGCACGCACGGAGAACGCAGCCAGTGTGCTTCAGCCTTAATGGCGGGGGCCGGAGGGGGAGGGGGCCATGGGGGGCTTCTTAACTTCTGATCGGGAAAGTAGATAAACTAGTAAAAGTGTACCACCGGTGGTCCTGCAAAAAGTACCACTGGTTGAGAAAACCCTGCTCTGAAAAATAATGTTTCTTGGGGGCACTTTCACTTGAACTGTGGCACAGGCAAAAGGCCTGCCCCCCCCCCCCCAACCCCTTGTCCCTTAGGAACTTTCTGCCAAGCCTGGGAAGCTCAAACAAGTACAAGGGACTCTTTGAGCCCTCATTTAGTAGAGCGATTTTGGCAGAGTCCTTTGCCCTGGATACTATCTCCTGAGCGAAGGTGCAGGCCAGGAGGGCTCTAAATCTCTTCTCCTGCAGCGTGAGCAGGAGAAATTTGGGCACAACCCTTTGCTCTGTTATGTTATGTACCTTGGTCACTTTTGCTAAGCTATGGTGGAGGCACTTAGTAACTCCTGCCAAGCACAAGCCAAGGCACAAGGAAATGACCAGAAGATGCTGAGATGACCAAGGCTGCAACCCTATGCACACTTTCTTGGGAGTAAGCCCTGTTGAACACAATGGTCCTCACTTCTGAGTAGACACGCCTAGGATTGTGCTGTAATAGGAAGGGCACTGCCAAAGCCGCGCTGGGAATTTATTTATTTATTTATTTAAAGAATTTGTAGCCCGCCTTTCTCCCGAAGGCACTCAAGGCGGCTTACAACATATTAAAATACATATAAACAACTTTAAAACAATTAAACACATTAAAATAATTAAAAACACTTGAGATTAAAAACAACCCCAATGGGTCACCAGCATTTACATATATAACCATTTGTTAAAAAGTTAAAAAGTCAGCCCACCATGTCAGACATTAAAAGCAGTCCTGAATAAAAACGTCTTAAGGCCCCGCCGAAAAGCCTCTAAAGAGGGAGTCGTTCTTAATTCCAAGGGGAGGGAATTCCACAATTGGGGCGCCACCGCCGAGAAGGCCCTACTCCGCGCCGCCATCCCCCTCACTTCCGCCAATGGCGGCACGGTCAACAGGGCCCCCCCTGATGACCTCAGAGTACGGGTCGGATTATAAGGAAGGAGGCGTTCCCTCAAATACCCTGGACCCGAGCCGTTAAGGGCTTTAAAAGTCAAAACTAGCACTTTGAATTGTGCCCGGAAACGAACCGGTAGCCAGTGTAGCCGCCGAAGCAACGGTCCGACTGAGTCGAACCGACAAGCCCCGGCAACCACCCGGGCCGCCGCATTCTGCACTAGTTGCAGTTTCCGAACAGTCTTCAAAGGCAGCCCCACGTAGAGCGCATTACAGTAATCTAATCTAGATGTCACTAGGGCATGGGTCACTGTGGCCAGGTCTGCACGATCCAAGTACGGTCGCAGCTGGCGCACCAGCCGAAGCTGGGCAAAAGCCCCCCTGGCCACAGCCGCCACCTGGGAATCCAGTAGCAGCTGCGCATCCAGGAGAACCCCCAAGCTGCGGACCTGCTCCTTCAGAGGGAGTACAACCCCATTCAGAGCTGGACGATGATCCAGTACCTGAGTCGTAGACTTCTGGACCAGAAGAACCTCTGTCTTATCAGGATTTAATTTCAGCTTGTTCGCCCCCATCCAGCTCCCAACTGCCTCCAGACAACGATTCAGGACATCGACCGCCCCCTTGGAGTCAGGTGGAAAGGAGAGAAAGAGCTGGGTGTCATCCGCATACTGATGACACCCTACCCCAAACCCCCGGATGACCTCTCCCAGCGGCTTCATATAGATGTTAAACAGCATGGGGGATAGAATTGACCCTTGTGGCACCCCACACCTCAAGGGCAAGGGTGCCAAACAAGCATCCCCCAGCACCACCTTCTGGGATCTGTCAGCCAGGAAGGAGCGGAACCACCTCAGAACGGTGCCTCCAAGCCCCAACCCAGCCAACCGACCCAGGAGGACACCATGGTCAATGGTGTCAAAAGCCACTGAGAGGTCCAGCAGGACCAACAGGGACGCACTCCCCCTGTCCAGTCCCCGGCGCAGGTCATCCACCAAGGCGACCAAGGCCGTCTCTGTCCCGAACCCCGGCCTGAAGCCAGACTGGAATGGATCCAGATAATCAGCTTCCTCCAAGACCCTCTGGAGCTGAGACGCCACTACCCGCTCGATCACCTTGCCCAGAAACGGGATATTTGAGACTGGCCGGAAGTTGTTCAGAATAGTGGGATCCAGGGAGGGTTTCTTCAGGAGGGGACGCACCACCGCCTGCTTCAGAGACAGCGGCAGCACCCCCTCCCTCAGAGATGAATTTACCACCCTCCCTGTCCACTCAGCCAGCCCCGCCCGGGCAGCTCTAATCAGCCATGCTGGACAAGGGTCAAGCGGGCAAGCGGACGGTCTCACACTCCAAAGAATCTTGTCCACATCAAGGAGCTTAAAGAGCTTTAATCCCTCCTTCCCATCTTGGCTACTGTGGGAGTTGGTAAGCAGAGCCCACCTTATCTTCAGGCCTTGTTCAGTTGCAAACAGGCCCCAGGGGAAAAATGAATGTTGGTGACCTACGGTGGTGTGATTCAGGGCCTCACGAAAATGTACCCACACTTTATAGTGTCAAATTCATTGTTACAGTATGTAATAATTCACACACATACTGCATATGGTGGACACAGAAGCAGTTGCTTAACAAATTGGACCAAGTGCTCCAAATGTTCTCTGTTGGCGTCTATACAGCGCTGACATCGTTGACTAAGGGATATGCAGAGATCCACCCACAGGCGTGTGCTTGGATGGGTCCACACATCTCTTCAATGGCTTCCCTTAGATGTTCGAGTGTTGCAGGTTCTCTACAAGGAAGTAGGTATGAATTAGAGCGCATCGAAATGTGTGCACGTATTTTGGAGACATCTGGTATTATCTTCGGCACACGTACTGTGCATCTATAGAGGGAGAAGGGGAGGTGAGTTTTCTCCCAGGGTAGCCGCCATTTTGTCCTGTCTGTCTTATGCCACAGGTGGTCTTTGGTTGCCCTTCGCTAATGCCTGAAGGTTGACGGGTCCAGGTCATGGTCTCACAGAGGCAAGAGGGCCCACTCTACAGGTAAGTGACGTGTGATCATTTTGAGACAGGAATGGGGAAAATGACTTGTGATGCAAACACGTTGAATCCAGTTTTGAGTTAGCTCTAGAACTGGTCAGCCAGTCATGCTTAAGAGGGCCATATTTGAATTGACCAAGGTCAGCGACATTGGCATCATCTGATGGCTCGCTCCTGCGTGAGCCGAGAACAGGCCAAGGGCTCCTCCTCTCCTCTTATGCACCTCAGGTTATGCACTCTCTCCTTTGCCCATGGGCTGGCCTAAGCAAGGGAGTCAGCTGCACAGGGCAGAAGACACCCTCTGCAAAGGCCTCTCACTCTTGCTGTTCACCCTGGAGGAGGTGATAAAGAGCCCTTTGCCTGGACCTCAACTTGGGAGAAAGGCACCAACTTGCATAGGGCAACGCCACGGGCTCTGCCAAGAGAGTTGGCTCAAGAGCCCTTTGCCTGTGTGATGGCCTGGCCCAAGAGCCCTTTGCATGATGGCAGGGAGTGGCCAAAATACTTTGTAGGGCCGAACTTCTCCCACTGTTCACATTGCAGGAGGATGGGTTAAAGAGTCCTTTGCATGCGCCTTAGCGAAAACGACTGAAGCGTCTCAAGAAGGGAATGACCTGCAAAGCCTCTGTTGCAGACCGCGCAGTCAAGGAAGGGGTTAAAGAGCCCTTGGCTGACTGGCTGTGTCCCATTTGTTTTGGAGGCACTTTGTTGGGTTTGCTGATTGGGGGGGGGGTCCTCGAGATCAGGGATTGTGATGGTCTGGGAGGCTCTTTCAGTCCCTGTCCCAAGTTCCTCATGAATCAAACGGTCAAATAAAAAGCACAAGAAACCCACGAGAAGGACAATGTGACAATGGCAACAGTCCCCCCCCTCGTGTTGTGCATCAGAAGTATCAGCAACTCAGAGGTACGCTGCACCTGAAGGTGGAGGTTCCATTTCACAGCCTTCTCCTGCAGCCTCTTGCAGTGCGTACAACCCCAGGAGCTAAAAAATAACACACTCAAACCACCACCCCCCAATATGAAAAGCAGATTGTGAGTTTTAGAATTTCTCTTAATGCCAAGCCAGGAAACAAGAGTAGCCTGGGGCAACTTTTGGAGGGGTGGGGAGAGAATGATCATTGATGTGGGGGGGGGGAGGGAGAAGCTTGCAAGCCTAGCCCCTTCCTTCAGCTGCGGTCCCTTTTTTTTTTTTTTTTTTGCAAGCAATGCCTGGGCATATTCTGCAGCCAGGCAAAACCACAGACCCCCCCTTCCTCCTCCGCCCTCCCCCTCCTCCTCCCTACCACCCAGAAAACCGCCCCCCACCCCCACCCCAATGTTTTCTTTTCCGAAGGCTCCCTCCCCTGTTTCCCCTCCCCTTCCCCCAATCTCTCCTGTGAATACTGTATGTGCCCATTTTGGAAACTCTGTGCAAGAAGTGAATTTAGAAAGAAAAAAAATCATAATAGCATTGAATCCAAGGAAGGAAGAAAAAAAAAAGAAAAGAAAAATTTTGCTGCAAGAAAGAAAAGGAGAGAGCGAGAGAGCGATTTTATTCCATTTTAATTTTTGAAAAAGAATTTTATTTTTAATTTGGAAGTGTGCATGTGGTGGGTGGGGAGGGAGGGAACAGAAAGCAAGGAATCGTTGCAAAGAAGGAGAAATTTTCTAGCTGTTTGGATCTCGTGAAAACCATAACCAAGCCTGGGGCTGCTGGCTTTTGATGAGTGAAGAAACCAGAAGTGAACAGTCTGGCGACCCGGAAGGTTTGAATCAAGCCTTCTTATAACCACCCAGCAAAGGGGGGGGGGGGAGAGGGGAGGGAAAAAAGAGAGAAAAAACCAAGCTAGACAGACAGACCATCCCAAGATCGCCCTGGGAGGGTAGGGAGGGGGCAAAACTGTCTCTTTTAATTTCTGTTTAATTTTCTCTCCTGATAAACTTGGGTGGCTTTCTTATTTTATTGCATTTTGCAAAAGGGGGAAAAAAATCTTTCCTTTTCCTCATGTCCGTTCCCCCCAGCCCCCCTTTCCAAAACTCTCAGCAACTGAAGGTGTGTATTATTATAATTATTATTGCAAAAATAAAATAAAAATAAAAATAAAAAAATGCCTGAACTCCCAGGGCTAGGGATTGGAGGGGGGGGTTGCAGCGTTGCTGGGGGGGGGGAGAAAGAGGAAAGGAAAGAGACAGATTGAAAATGTATCCCTGTCTAGGAAAGTTGCATGCACTTCCTTGCTTCCTGTCTTTTTTTTTTTTTTTGTAAGTGCATGTCAGTTTCGAAGCTAAGCTTGCAGAAAATGAATAAAAATAGAGGAGGCTCCTTTTTCTGTTGGGGGGGTTTGCCTGTTTGCAAATTTAATGCATGCGTTTGCACCCGATCTGTGTCTGGATCGGAGGGGGGTGTCTTCCCCGTGCCCCCTCCTCCTCTCCCCCCCCCCCACGCACTGAAGCTTGGGCGGGTGGAGAATGAGGAGGAGGAGGAGGAGGAGGGAAAGAGGAAGCTGAAGGGGGGAGCCCATTTTCTTCTTGCAGACGGATCGCTGGCTGGGGTTACAATCTGCAAGTGGAGCATGTGTTTTGGTATAGGAAGTGAATTTTTTTTTCCTAAATAAATAAAAGCCGGGCTATTCAAAAAGAGAAATAATCATATAAAAATAAAATACCCCCTTTTGGTGCAATGTCTCCGGCCAACCACGATTGAATGCAAATAAAACAAGAAACCGATGGCCAAGGAGCTGATTTAATTTTTTTATTTTTTTTCCTTTCCCCCCTCCGACTTTATACTTTTGTGGCTGCCTGAATGGGTTTTTTCCCTCCTTCCTCTTTGAAGGCTTCAGATTTCTCCCAATTTTTTTTCTGCAGATCTGCAGAATATGGCCGTCCTCATTCTGTTTTAAAAATAAGCGAGGCTGCCATTTTTGTTGTCCTTTTGTCTGCAAATTTTAATAAAAACTCTGAGGATGTGGGAGAGGCAGCCGAGAGGGGGGGAAAGGGGCACCTTAAAGGGGGTGTTTTGTTCTGTTACTCTTGTTTTTTTTTTTAAGGAAAAAAAGTCTTCCATGCTTTGCATTTGTGTGTGTGTGTGCGCGCGCGAGCGTGTGAGTGTGCATGCCTGCGTGTGTGCGTGTGTGATGTTGCACCGTTGTTTGACTGGAGTATGTGTGTAGTGTGTGATTTTCCTTGCACTGAGAATTGACTCTTAATTGCACTTTTTTCTGCAAAATTAAATAGGAAACGACTGCTTAAAGATCTGAAGCGAAAGTTTGTGCAAAAGTTGTCTCGACCAATTTTGTGTAAAGGGGACAGAACCCCTTCCTCTTTCCTCTCTAAACTAACCTTGATCTGTAATGTTTTCTCTTTATTTTCCCTTTTGGCGTATTTGTTGATGGGGGGGGAAGAGAAAGTTAACAGGATCTGATGGTACTTCTTTTCAGGGGGGGAATGGTTTTGGGGTGTGTGTGAATTTTGCTTTGCAAGGTTCAGAATTGTGTGTTTTGTTTCTTTCTTTCTAAAAATAGACTTTGTAAAAATGCCACGTTTGCTTGAGGAGTAGTTTTGGAAAATTTAGCTGTGTTGAGCTGGGAAATGTGTTGTTTTCGTGGTGTGGAATCTGCAGCTTTAAGAAAAAAATGGTGAGATTTTTTTCTTCCCCCCCCCTCTGTGTTTGCAGTTGTGTGTGTGTGTGTGTGTGTGGAGAGAGAGAGAGAGAGAGAAAGAGAAATCTTGGCTTGATAGGAACATAGATTTTCATGTGTGTCTCTGTCGCTTGCCATATATCTATGTGGTGTTTTGGTGTATACATGATCTTTAAGATGTTTGGGGCACAATCTGCTCTGCAGCTGGGAGAAAGATTTCACCATTGGGCTATAAGAAGGGATGTGTATTAAGACAGGTATGAATTTATTTTGGGGGGAGTAGGGTGGCGAGGTGGAACAGCGCCTAGGAGCAGTTCTGTGGTTTTAATTCTACTGCTTGCTGTGCATTAATCTGCAATGCATAAATACATGCTCCCTTTTGTTCTGATACGTTTTTTCCAGTTGCATTTCGAAGGCTAGAATGTCACAATTTGCTATTTCTTCCCCCACAAATCCCCCTCCCCAAACCGCTGCTTGGCATAAGTCTTGATTTGTTGCCTGTTCTGAACTGGGCCAACAGGAGGCCTATGAAAGGTGGAGTCACATTTTTTGAGGGAAGGCGCACAAGTTTTGACCATCCTGGGGCAAATCTGGAAATGGGGTGTGTGTGTGCGTGTGCGGTTTGTGACAAACCTCAGTTTCTTCATGTGGTCCTAGGAGGCGTTTCATAAAATTGTTGCAAGGAATAAGAAATGGAAAGCCACATAGATAATATATTGTTGATGCTTTAAAAAAAACGGGCCTCCTTTGTTGTACAAATATGCAAGACTCTGGGTCACACAGAACTGTTCTGTTTGTTGACAAGTCTGGTATGCCAAGAGAAATTTGTGCAGTTAGCATGCTGTCTTTCCTGGTCTGTGTTCATTTAGCTGATAAGTCATGTTAAGTTTAGGTATACTTTGTCTTTGACAGATGCCCCCCCCTCCCTTCATACTGAGGAGCCCTGGATACAAATTCATGGCCAAATAATGGTCCAGGGATGAAAAAAGACACCTCGGCCCCTGAGATGCTGCTCTGTATGCTCCTGTGCCCCCATTGTCCAATGCCTTGCAGACCAAATGCTGTTGTTGTGTCCCCCCCCCCCCGCATGCTCGTTGTTCCTCCCTCCATTCCCTGGATTCAAAAAGAGGGAATGGAGAGGAAGAGGAAGTGTGGAGGAGAAGAGAGGAGAGACCTTCTACCCCACCACTCTCCTTGCCTCTCCTGCACATTTCCTTTCCTGCTCCACTTCTCCTTTTTGAATCTATATATGTTTATATGTTCTTGGGCTATTGGAGCATTGTGAGAAGGAACCACTGGGGGAAAGTGACCACACTGGTCTGGTAATGCGCTGATTCCCAAACCGAATGGCGTGAGAGAACTGCAGAATAAACTGGAGCGCAAAGTCGCCGGACACGGAGGAGGTTGACACAGTGTCTCTGCCTGGCTCATCGTTCTGGCCTTGTTTCCTCCCTGTCGGGTTCGCGTGTTTCCAATTCGGTCTCATTTCTTTATTTGGCATGATGGGATCGTTCAATCTGCACATCACCTGAACGTGCAGGAGGCTCCCTGTCGCATCTCTGCACGAGTCACTCCTCTGGGCTGGCCTCTTTCCAGTGAGGCAGCTGACCCAGTACAGTGGCTCATGCCGAAACACAAAAGATGCACTACTTCAGGGGGTGTAGAGAATTCTTACCCTTTTGCGCTCCCAAAGGAATGACTTCTAGGCATGAGGGTGAAGTGAGCACTCGTGTTTTAGTGTCCCAAGATTGCATATGGGCTGCAGAGGTTTGGGAAAGTCAGATATTGTATATGAACTGGGCCTGCTGCTGGTTGCGTATTTGTTTGCGGAAGAGTAAATGCAGGAAGTTGTTGCCATGTCTGATGCTAGTAGTCAGATTTTTTCCATTAGCGGCTTAATATTGGTGATGATCAGAAATGTTGAGTTTGAGTGGCTTCCTGACTGCTGATAGACATTATCTCTGTTATTCCCAGCGGCCAGCAGCTGGCCCTGCGCATTTCGCATCTGGACCCTTCATAGACATAGTCCCTTATCAAGCCCGGTAAACCATTGATTAGTTATGGAGTCCCAGCACCCTGGCAGGGCCTATTGCTGGCCCCAGCCTTTGAGCTTCCAAGGAGGATAGGCCCTGGCCACCATTTTGCCTGTGGCCGCCATGTTTCTCCACAGTACCCCCAGTGTAGTGGTGTCCCAAGGGATTGTGGGAAAGAAAGGGTGACCATTTTTCCCACAATGCACCTATATGATGCTGATGTTGAGGACTTTGTGGGTTGCCAATGTATCTTAGGGGGCTCCTCCCACAGACGAGGGGGTCCCCTCGACCTTGAAGTGGGACCTCTCGCCAATCTCTCTCCTGCAGTGTGCAGCTTGGTTTGCTCTGCTCCCGGTAGGTTGATCCAGCAATGGATGGGCTCCTCCAGATTTTTTAATAGGGAGACATCAGAGTAATAACAGCTAGCGCTGGAATCGTGTTTGGGTGTACAAAGAGCTTCCCGTTCATGATCTCATTCACAGCAACCCTGTAAGGTAGGCTAGTGTTATTATTTACGTATTGCAGACTGGGGTGGGATGGGGATTGCAGCTGCGAAAGACAATAACGTACCTTTTTCTGTGGGCTACTAACTCCTGTGTGCTCGTTTGCAAATCTGTCTATAGGGCCGGCCCAAGACTTCTGAGGTGGGGTGTCAGATGCGCTCTCTCTTTGCCCGTTGGTGCATCAGCTGCCCTTTCTGCTGCTCTTCTTCCTCTATCCCCCTGTATTGGAAAATGAAGAGAAAGTGTGGAGGACTCTGACACTGTAGCCCACTATTTTTATTTATTTATTTATTTATTTTTCACATTTTTATACCGCCCTTCCTCCAAGGAGCTCAGAGTGGTGTACATATTTCCTCCCCTCCTTTTTGTCCTCACAACAACCCTGTGAGGTAGGTGGGGCTGAGAAATAGTGACTGGCCCAAGGTCACCCAGGAAGCTTCGTGGCTGAGCGGGGATTTGAACCTGGATCTTCCAGGTCTAAGTACGACTCCCAAACCACTACACCAGAGGTTCCCAAACTTTTTCGACCTGTGGCTCCCTCGACCATTGTAGACCATTGGCCGCGGCTCCCCATTACATTATGTTGATGCCTGCCAATTGGCATTGCGCTGCATTCCGAGAGGATTCCGTGGCACTCCACGGCTCCCTTGGCTGGTTTCTGCGGCTCCCCTGGGAGCCGCGCCTCCCAGTTTGGGAACCACTGCACTACACCATCCTGGCTCTCCTCCACACTTCCTCTACTTTCCTTTTCTCTTCCTTTTTCAATCCAGGGGTTGAGAGGATGGAGGAAGCCCCCATGCCAATCCACCACCTGAGGCGTCCTCCTCAGTTGGCCTCACGGATGGGCCAGCCCTGCTGTCTTTGCCTGTATGCTACACTAGATACTCACAACGAAAGGTTGCAGGTGGTACTTCAGCCGACCCCGATGACTTTTGCAGGGTTCCCCTGGAGTCCAGGTTTGTTGACCATCCGCTACTTGACATGGAGCTGCCCTTGAAAAGCTTCTGAAAACTTCAGCAAACTGATGTAACACAGTAGCTACAGGACTGAGCTGGGAATTGGATTTCACTTTTGCCATGAATCCTCACTAAATGGTCCTAGGCAAGACCCTCCCTCTCGGCCTCAGTCTTCCCCATCTGCAACATAGGGATAATAAGACTTTGTCACCTTACAGGGCTACTGGCCATCGTGATGGCTATGCGCTGCCTTCAGGTTCAGTGACAGCGTGCCTCAGAACGTCAGTTGCAGGGGGGAGAGAGACGTCTGTCTGCCTTCATCTCCTGCTTGTGGACTTTCCAGAGGCAGCATGGTGGGAAACAGATGGGCCTTGGGCCTGATCCAGCAAGGTGGTCTGATGTTCTTATGGAGGCTGTCCACTCAGAACAGGGCTCTGATTGGACGTGATTTGCACCCGGATCCAGGGCAGCAGCACCTTCGTCAGGGCAATACCACCTCCGGTGGCTAACTTGCTCATGCCACCACCACCACTATCTCCTTCCTCCTCTTCCTGGCTTTCTGCCTTTTGAGAAAGTGGGAAAGGGGAAGTGAGAGGGGAGCCGCTCTGGCCCTGTAGTCTTGTCTCCTCTCTCCTCCTCTGCCCTCCCTGTGTGCTGAAATGGCAAAGTGTGGGCAGGAGGAGGAGGAGGAGGAAGAGCATGGCAGCAAGATGGTGAGCAAGCAGTGGGGAGACCGGGAGGATGCAGTGGAGGGGTGGGGGAGCTCTGGGGTGGCCGAGGGGAGGAGAACCTCAGCATCGCACCCGGTTCTGCTTTGGACTGACCTAGTGCAGCACGACTGAATGGATTGCTTTCTGGCTGCCGGGATGATTAATTTCTTACTCTCTCCTGCTTGTTAATTTTCTTGGTGTCTTTTTAAAAAAAATATAAATGCTGTTTTACTGCGGATTTGGTTTGAGGCGACTGTTTTATCATGTGGTGGTGTTTCGGCTGCAGTTTGGCTTCCTTGCATTTGGTTGTTGTCCCGGCTTGCCAAAAAAAACCCGACTGCCTGAGGCAGCCAGATAAATGCTGCCCCCCTCTTGTCTGATGATGCGGCAGGCTCTGATCCTCCCAGTCCCTGGACTGGAAAAGGAAGAGGGGGGTGAAGAGGAAGTGCGGAGGAGAGGAGAATGGCAGGCTAGAGCATCAGAGCTCACCACTGTACCCCACACTTCCTGGTCTCCCTCTTCCTTTTTCTACTCCAGTGGGAGGAGGAGGAGCAGGAGAGGAGAGTGGGCCGACAGAGATGGACACCCTCCCCAGTCTGCTGCCTGAGGCAAGAGCCTCAGTTGGCCTCATGGACGGGCCAGGCCTGGTAGTTTGGTTTTGTTTGTAAGCACGTTGGGTTTGTGTTCAACAAAGATGGGCGGGTACGCATGGTGATTTGGTTATTGTTTGAAAAGTTCTGTGTCGCTTTTCGGTTCCGTCTCGGCGACCGCCAAGGCAGCTTCTGAAAATAAACCTCGGTATCTCAAAACATTTGAAAATAACAATTCAAAACGGGCAACCCCACAATGCAGGTGGGCTGATTCTGCTGCATCTGTACATTGGGAATGGGTGATCTGATCCCTTCCCTGTGCAGCACAGTGATTTGTTTTAGTGGAGGAGGATGGGAAAGATGTATGGTGTGGAGCAGACCAGTCTTCCCATAGGTGGTGGGACCAATTCCTGAGGGAAGCGGGGTCCTCCCTCACTAGGAGTCTTCAGGCAGGCACCTTTTGGAGATGCTCTAGAGATGAGTGATGTTTGCACCATTGTTTTATACCTGGTGGGAAATTCGTTTTGCATAATGTGGGGTTGGATATATGTAAAGAATACAATAAGACAATTAAAGCAATGCGAGTCTCAGGTTGCAGTTCTAAAAGCGCTTATCTGGGAGTAAATCCAAGAGACCCAGTGAGACTAACTTCTGAATAGGTGCGCTGGACATGTAAGCGATCATCACACAAACCATGCATGGTTTTCATGGCATTTTGTGATATTACCACTGCAAAGAACCACAACTAGGAGTGTTTGGCCTCCTGGACTCATCAAAATTTTATTCTGGCACCTGGGAAATTGAAAAGGTGAGGGGGCAGAACTGGCACCTTATCATCTCTTTTCAAATAGTTGGAAATGTTTGTTTCTACTTTTGGGAGGAAGTAACTTTGTTCCTTTGCACAGGACTTGGGCAGGTTTGCCATGAGTTTCTTGGCTGCTCGCCTATGACGAGTCGGGACTGCCTGTAGACGACTCGACAACGTAGAGATTGGAAGAGTATTTGGTTTTTGACTGGTTTATATTTACGAGATAAAAAGCCATGGCAAAAAGGTAAGTTTAAAACAGAAAAAAACCACGTAGAAACAACGTTAAAACTGTTTTAACGTTTTTACGTGGTTTTTTTTTTTACGGTTTTAAACTTATCTTTTTGCCATGGCTTTTTAATCTCGTAAATATAAACCAGTCCAAGATTGTTGCTGGCCATGAAAACCTAAAATCCTACTTAGTATTTGGTTTGTTCTTCTGTCAGCCTCTTGATGCGCTGGTGGAACAAGGGGCTATTAACAATGTTTGGGGGCTAATAAATATTCACAGTTATTTGCCTTTTAAGGGCTGGAGTACCTTTAAAAGCGCCAGAAACTCTACTCTGTTTGTAGTGTCTAAAACCTTCCCTGAGAATCCACACACTGCAAAAGCTCTGATGCATTGGACCAAAGTGGATCTGTTTAACCCAGTGTCCTGTTTCCGACAGTGGCTGATCAGGACGCTTACAAGCAGGGAAGGAAGGTAGCAGCTATTTGCTGTCCTCTTGCCCCAATGGTTTGGTAATTCAAGATAAACTGCTTCTGGACATGGAGGTTTCATCCAGACATCACAACTTATAGATCTGTCCTCCAGAATTAATTTGTGTAATTTCCTTTTGAGGCTCTTCAGTCTAGAAAGAAGGCTCCTGAAGGGGGACGGGGGACATGATTGAGACCTATAAAATTATGCATGGGGTAGAGAGAGTAGAGAGAGGGAAGTTCATTTTCCTTTTGTGCAACACCAGAACCAGGGGACAGCCACTAAAGTTGACTGGCAGGAGAGCGAGAGCACTCCAAAGGAAATCTTTCTTTACTTAGCATGTAATTGATCTGTGGAACTCCTTGCCACAGGGTGTGGTGATGGCACCTGGCCTAGTTATCTTGAAAAGGGGATTGGACAGATTGATGGAGGAAAAGTCCATCACAGGTTACGAGCCATTATGACTATATGCAAACTCTGGGTTTGAGAGGGAGCCTGTCTCTGAATGCCAGGTGCAAGGGAGTGGCAACCAGGATACAGGTTATCATGTTGTCTTGTTTGCTCCCCAGAGGCATCTGGTGGGGCCACTGTGAGATACAGGAAGTTGGACTAGATGGGCCTTTGGCCTGATCCAGCAGGGCTCTTTTTGTGTTCTCATATTGCTTATATACACCCTGCCTTCAATTCTTTGGAGGGAGGCTGGAATGAAAATGCCATCAATAGTAATTTAAGTGCCCCAAAGAAGCTGAGGAACAGCATGAGCTGCAATGTTGTTGTTTTTCAGGCATAAAACCCGCATAGCGGGGAAACCAGCAAGAAATCCGAATAGATGTAGGGCTGTTGCTACGGAAATAAAGTAGTTAACTCGGAGAGTTGTGTTAGAAAGAGTTTTTTTTTGGGGGGGGGGGTCTGTTAGACCCAGTGTTCTGCTTCCAACAGGGAGCAGCCAGCTGCACCTGTGATTCTGTATATATACACCTGTGTTTGGAACTCAGTGCCCCAAAGGGCAGTGATGATCATGGGGGTTAGGTGACTTTCAAAGGGGAGTAGGTAAAGTCATGACAGAAGAGAGGTCTAGCAAGTGGTGATTATCCATGATGGCTAAATAGAGCCTCCCCATCCAGGAGCAGTCTACTTGTTTTATTAGTTATATCTTGTTAAAGATCGTTCTAGCCCGCACTCAAACGATCCTCTGGGGCCTGGGCACCTGCCAACGGATTGTAAGAATACATTTGCAACAAGACAATTCAAGCAATGCAAGTCTTAGGCTGCGGTTCTAAAAGCGCTTACTTGGGAGTAATTCCAAGAGACTCAGTGAGACTAACTTCTGAGTAGGTGTGGCTTGGATTGCACTGTTCGGCTTTTTGTTGCTGCTGGTTTGGGGCAACAGGTGGTTGGAGCTGAGTGGGTGACACTCTTTATCTTGTTGTAGCCCTTACAACCCCTTAAAGTGAGTGGATGTTATTGTCCCCATATTTTTAATCTTCCTCTGTCTTCACTGATGATCTTTTATAGAAATGCAAATGTTGTTTTCATTCCTGCCAAACCAAAGACCTTCCACTGTTTCTCCTCTTCCTCCTCCTGCTTGGGTTTGAAAAGGAAGAAAGGCAGAGGGGATGAGGAAGTGTGGAGGTTTCAGCGACACAGAGCGTCTCAAGGAAGAGGAAATGTGCAGGAGAGGAGAGTGGGACACTCTAGCTAGGCTTACCAGATCTCCAACCGGGACAGTGCTAGACCTTTAGGGACAGTGCTAGACCTTTAGGAGAAGGAATGTGGGCAGGTGTAGCTTGTTAAGTCCTAGAGCACAATCCTAGGCATGTCTACTCAGAAGCAAGCTCCATTGTGTTCAGTGGGGCTTGCTTCTGAGTAGAGATGCTTAGGATTGTGCTCTAGGACTTAACAAGCTACATCTGCCCACATTCCTTCTCCTAAAGGTCTAGCACTGTCCCGGTTGGAGATCTGGTAAGCCTAACTCTAGCAGACCACTCCTCTCTTCCTCACTTCCTCCCCCTTTCTGTTCCCCTCTTTTTTGACTCCAGGGAGCAGGAGCAATGGAGGCCAGGGGGTAGGCACAAGGGGGCGGGGGACACCCTCTGCCTCAGTGGCCCTGATCTCATTACTGTGTATGCCTGATAAGTGCAGTTATCAGTGCCTTTATTGAGCAAAAGAAGTTTAAATGTAAGAGGCTGCCTGTATTGATGTCCTGACTGTTCTGCAATGATTACCCACCCACCCCCTAACCATGTCTAGCTACAGGCCTGCTGTAACTGTCCCCTACAGAACCCTTTGTAGCAGTTACAAAAATGTCCAACTTTTCATTTGTGTTTCTGTTACGTTACACAGTTTGGTACAGAGAAATTTAGAGGCATGTTTTAGGGTGTCCACCAAGTTCACAGCGGGCCCGTGCCAAGCCGTCAGTTCTGGCGTGGCTCTGTATGAAGACTGCCCATTTTGGAACACGCCCAGTGCTCTCATGCAATCGCGGGATGCAGGGGGAGATGGGTAGCGGCTGAGCAAGTAGTCTTCCATGGATGTCTTGTCTGCCGTGACTGATCTCCTTGTTATGGGAAACCTGCTATAAACGAACATGGTTTGAAAGTGACTGCAGTAATCAATACGAGAGGTTACCAGAGCATGAATGATGGTGGTGTGTTGGGGGTCAATTAGACCCCAAGTTAAATGAATGGAGGCAGAATATAACATACTGCACGTCCAAACTGTTGGGGTTCAAATGACCCCCAATGGTGAAAACTCTTAGTTAATGACACAATAGCTACTTTATATTGATGTAGCAGGATGTGGGGGGCTAACTAATCAACATTAGGGGAAAAAAAATCTCACCTCTGGGACAACTTGTGTTGGAAAGAAAAGATGTATCAGGAAGGTATTGGGGTCTGTGAGACCCCATTGGGAATTATCAGTAGGCTTTTTACAGACCTTAGATACCATCCTTAAATTGTTTGGCCCCTGAACGATAAGTAATAATCTTTAATACTTTTAAAATATTTTTTCATATTAAACTGGAGTATTGTCAAATAGTCCTGTCTGTTTTGTTTTTGTTTTAAACTGTGCCTGAATTGGGGTCTATCAAACCCCAGTACCAGCTAAGTAAAGCACATTTTCCAAGTGTATGAGGGTATAGCTTGGCACAGCTTGTGGTTCAAACTCCTTTCACGTAGTGTCAATAAAAAAGGGCAGGGTGTGTGTGTGTGTGTGTGTCTCGTCCATCCTTTCACCATTGCTTGCTCAGGGCAATTGAATCAGCTGGAGCCTGAGTCTGATCCGGTCCCCAAGTGCTGTTTTACCCAGTTCACTGCCCTTGTCCTTCTATATCTGGCACTTGGAGGTATACTGCCACTGGATGTGGAGGTTCTTCTATTGTTGTTAGGGCTCATGTGCTGCCACCCAGTACTCCAGCTGCTTAGCTCTCTCCAGGGGTTGGGCAATGTTGCTGGCGCCTCCCCACCCCCTCCGCCAGCTGCGTTGCCATTTCTGTGTGAAACATCTCTTATTTCTCTCTATTTCAGCCAGGTGAGACAGAGGGGGCCTGAAAAGCAGGGTAGTCCCAATTGGGACCCCAGCTTGTATTAACTACAGTTGGGTAGGAACTGGCGAAGGCCTGTGAGCCCCCCAATCCCGGGGACTGGTGCTTGTACCTGCCTGCACCACCGGGGCACCGTCTGCCGCCCGCCAGCCTGGAGCATCATCTACACGCCTCCTCGGGCAGCTGCGGCCACCGGGCGTCCGAGGCCTGCCTGTGAGTACCGAACAGTGGCGCGGCTAACATCTTCCCTTTTTCAGAGCTGCGGCTGGTACTCGGAGGTATACTGCCTCTGGATGTGGAGGTTCTGTTTTAGCTATCGTGGCTAAATGCTGTTGCTAGTCCTGCCCTCTGTCACGGGCAACCGAATATCAAGCCGACAGGTTTAGTGTGCTGCCCAACAGGCCTGCAGCGTCCCAGATCCCCTTCTGGGGCAGTGGCGAGGGTACACCTAGCGAGGGCTCGGTTCTAGGTCCCTGCATACATGTGCCTCCCCCAGCTTGCACCACCCTGTCCCTCCCAGCTTCTCCCCTCCCCTGCAGCTTGCCCTACCTCCCCAAGTTCTCCTGCCTCTTGAATTTGAATCCGTTTACCAGATGGCAAACAAGAGCAGTTCCTCTCTCTCTCCCCCCCCCCCCCCGCTCCGGCTTACTCCTAGACGGTGGTTCACTGCACTGATGTCTGGGGACGGGACACATGCTCCTGCCTTCCCTCCTGCAAGGCCAATTGGGGTTGCTCTCGTGACTCCTGGGAGCCAACCCCATTAAGGACCTGCCATGTGACTTGTGACAGCCTGGACATCTAGTTTGACTATCTAGAGATGTGCCATTACTCTCTGAGATGTTCAAACTACGGTTGTTGTGAGCTGGGTGGCAGCTCCCTCATGGGACTGGTTCGTCTACACGGGCACCCCTGCCAAGCTGGGAGCCATGTGCATGTGCCCCCCAAGGCCCCATTTGTGGTGCCACCCTTAAGTATATGTATGAAATAGGGACTTCTTTGCTGGCATCCTTTTGGGTGCACATATTCCTGCCCTGGCAATGCAACAGGTTCTCCTTCAACCCACCTCCAAATGCCTTGGTGGCATAGAGATTAACAGTGCAATCCTAGGCGTGTCTGCTCGGAAGTAAGCCCCCCTGAGCTCAATGGGACTGACTCCCGTGTCAGTATGTATAGGGCTGCAACTTAAGGCGACGTTGTTTCAAGGCCCCGGGTGTCTGTTGGAGATCAGCTCGGAACAGTGACTCATGCAGAGATGCTAGGAGAGCCTCCTTTGAGTATGGGTAATATGATTCCATCAATCCAATTGGACCTGATGCAGAAGTGCATTGGAGATACTGGCTGCTTGTGGGGGAGGGGGGACCATAGCTCAGTGGAAAAGCCCTGGCTTTGCATGCAGAGGGTCCCCAATTCAATCCCGGTGTCTCCAAATTAGGGCACAGAAAAATTCCTGTCTGAATCCCGGGACAGCCACTGCTAGTCACTGTCCACAATACAGACATAAGTGCTCTGACTCGAGGCTAACTGCTCAGACCAGAGACTTGAGCAGAGATGCCACCTTTAACCTCCTCTGTATGTGAGTGATTCTGGGGCATCTCTGTATTGGGAGTGGTTGAATGATCTGTTGGGGGAGGAGAGGCATGTAATCCTGTTGCCCCAGTGCAGCATTACTCGCCGCCAGCAGAGGCTGATTAGGAGGAGTTGAGGCCAGATCATGCAGAGATGCAACGGGCAACTCCCTCTGCAGGTGGCTCCTTGGAGTATAGTTTGAGAATAGCCATTGTAGATAAATTTGCCATTTTACTGTTGACGTGCCAAGTGAGTTTCCGGTTTCTATCTGGTTGGATTGAAAGAACCGGAGCCGACAGATCTTGTAACTTGGTGGGAGAAGGTCGGGGTGCTTATCGGAGACCAGATCCACCCTTCCAGGGTCACCCTGGTTCATCAGCGTGTGTGTGTGTGTGTGTGTGTGTGTGTGTGTGTGTGTGTGTGTGTGTGTGTATTTGACCCTGCATTGCAGCCTCGGGCAGTGGCAATGCCTGGGGTTGCTCACCGCCAATTCCGTCTGATGCAAACTCTTTTTTAATTTGTTGCATTTACTTAAAAGATGTTGGTTGACAACCTTTCTGTTTGGTGCAGGCTCAGTAGCTCCCAGCGTTGCTTCCGCTCCCTTGCAACGAGCTTGTGGGCATGTGCGGTGGGTGGCAGGGGGCTGTCCTGTCTGGGAAGCTGGCTGAAGCGATGCCTCGGGTGGCAAACACTCAGTAGGCGCCTGGTCCTCTTGTCTCTCTCACTGCTGTCCTCTCCTCCGAGTCCGCACTTCCTCTCCTCCTCCACCCTGATGCTCTAGTAGGCGATCCTTGGCCACAGTAAGCAGTCAGGTGAGGGTTTGCTTGGCATCGGGAATGGCTGTGCTGTGGGTTTTGCTGCAGCCACAGCTGATGACCAGTTTTGGACTTGCTCAGCTGAAAGATTCACACCCAGTTTGCGTTCTCAGTGTTCGCACCTGTGCCTCTGCCTCCAATTCATGAGGCAGGCTTGAGCACCCAAAAAGTAGGAGTTACCAGCGTTGACTCACTTTTCTTTCCATTGAGCCAGCTGGTGTTCCTTTGAGCCGGTGTCCCGGCATGTTTGCTTCTTGCACATCAGTTCTTCCTCGCCCAGGGCGGGCAGAGCTGGCTCTTTGCGCCTGCATCTTTTCTTTTTTCTTGCTTAGCTTTACATGTTTTTGGCAGAGGGTGGTTAGATTTGAGATGCCAGATGTTTGGGGAACGTCGTCTTGGATGAATGAGATGCTTCCTTGATCCTCCACCGTTTCACTAGTGAAGACGGGGGTGTGCTGAAAACACCCAGTTCCCCTCCCAAGATAGGGCCTAAGCCCCCAGTCCCATTATTTTACATTGATGATGGTTCTGCTAAACCTGCTGGCTGCCAGATTCATTTTTAGTCTTCCATCCCCTCTCCTCCACTCACTTAAAAACCAAGATGGTGGAGCAGGTTCAGAAGAGAGAAACCAAGATGTGAGGAATCTGGAGACCAAGTCCCGTGAGGAACAGTTAAAAGAGCTTGACACGGTCTTGGTAGCACTAAGAGGACTGTAAATTGAGCATGAGGCAGTAGTGTGAGGCAGCAGCAAAAAAGGCAAATGCAATCCTGGGCTGAGACAGAGGGATAGAGTCCAGTTCCCAAGAAGTCATGTTGGTGGGGCTTCCCCCCCTCTGTCTGCTCACTTGTCTCCACTGCTTCTCCTCCTCCCACTCCCTGGATTGGAAAAGGAAGAGGGGGCAGGGCAAAAGAGGAAGTGTGGAGGAGAAGAGAGTGGCGGGCTACACTGATCAATACTGTACTTCACAATATGGCAGGTGATACCTGTAGATTATTCGACGTGTCTCTGCCACACTGAGGACCAGGCACCAAAGTATGAACGAGCCACCCCTGAAAGGCAAAAACAGGGGCCGTGAGTGACCAGCGACCAGAAACGTGAGATTGTATTAGGTAAATTCTGACCGGTGAAGTCTTCCTTGTAGTGTCCCAGGGCCCGGCAGCATCTCAGGGATGTTGTCCCTGGAGATGCATCTGAGCGCACCTCTAGGGAGGGCTGGAGATGGCAAAAGGGTGCTTCCTGGAGCATCTTCCCAGCTTCAGGGGGACTGATTCCCCCCCCCCCCCCAGCAGACTGGCTTAATTAATAAGCTGCAACCTGTGCCCTCCAGGAAGGCCATTTGGCCCGCGACTGTGGCGCTGTGTACTCCCAGGGTGTGGGGGGGTATTCAGCGTGGAGGGTGGTTGCAGGCACCGCGACCCATGGCCTCCCTTCCTTGCCTTGGGGGCAGCATCTCTCCAAGGGCTCCTCTCCCCAGGCTTCCACGACACCCATTTGAACGGCTGCTTTGCAGCATGTCGGCTCCCATTTTTCATCCAGACCCAGGAAGAAGGTCTCCATGTTTTCCTGTTTCTTTTATCCCTTACCTCACCCCCCCCCCCCCGGTCCCTTTTCAATTGCCTTTGTTCGTCCTTGAGAAGCTTCAGGCTCTGGGGAAAAAAGATGGAATGAAATGGGAGAGGTGGAGGACTGGGTGTTTTCTGTTCCAAACTGTTCCAAATGAGAGAGAGAGAGAGAGAGAGAGAGAGAGAGAGAGAGAGGGTGTTAAACGGCGGGGGGGGGGGGGGTTGGATCTTAAGGATTGCACTGGGATAAAAATAGATGCATAGCAGTGGTCACATTTTTTGGGGAAGGAAAAACTTGTTATTTTAGGCAGGTTCTATAAGCTCTTTGCATATTATGATGTTGGGGCCAGCACCAAAAGGAATTTCCTGGGGTGGCCCTTCCCCCGCCCCCCACCCTATGAGGAAAGACAGAGCATATAGTACTTTGTATGCAGAAGGTTCCAGATTCAATCCCCGGCAGCATCCAGAAAAAAATCCTGCCTAGACCCCAGGAGGTCTGCTGCCAGTCAGTGCTGACAATACTGAGCAGATGGACGGCAGGTACGGCGGCTTCCGATGATGAGGATCTTCTCTTCTGATAGAATTCCTGGATTTTGCAGTGGGTTTAGAACGAGTTGCTATGCAGGATGCTGGGGGCTCCTGGCATTATGTGCCGTTTGTGAGGGTTGCAGATTCTAGATTTTGTATTTTTGTGGCATTTTTAATTTCTTTGCTAGGAACTCGAGATGAAGTGTCCTTTACTGGGAGAAAGGCGGGGTATAAAGTCATCAAATAAATAAATAAATACACCCACCACCCACCCCCCGGAAATTATTGAATAGTTTACTTGCTTGTTTTTTGTTGTTGTTGTTGTTATTATTATTTTTTCATCCTGTCTGCCCTGCAAGGAGCTCAAGGGGGGCTTTTTGGATCTTCCCACTGCCCATTTTCCACATGCCACAACCCTGGGTCGTAGGTTAGCAAGAAAAGCACCCCCCCCCCCGGTGCCTGAAGCAGGGCGACAAGGCGCAGCACCCCTTATGCAGGGGTGCCTTGTCATGCTGTCCTCATTTACTGGTCGCAAATCAGCGCGGCCCCACCTCTCCTGCTCTGGAGTTGAAAAAGGAAGGTGGGGCAAAAGGAAGTGTGGAGGAGAGGAGAGTGGCAGGCTAGAGGGATGGAGAGGAGGAGGAAATGTGGAGAAGAGTCGTGGACTAGAGTGTCGGAGATTATGCTCTAGGCTAGCCACTGCTCTCCTCTCCTCCACACTTCCTCTTCCACTCCATTCCCCTTTCTCTTTGCAAAATCTTGGGGGCAGGAGAGGACGCAGCAGCGATGGTGGTTTTCCTTGCAGGCATGTTGCCGAGGAAGGTTGGGGGGGGACCCTGTTTGGAGGCCGGCCGAGGTGGGTGGTAGAGGCAGGTGCAATCCATCCCCTGAGGCGACCAGCTCAATCAGCCTCATGGGTGGGCCTGCCTTGCAGATTAGACTGAGAGATAGCGACTGGTCTTGGGTCATCCTGGTGAGTTTCGTGGCTGAGTGGGGGATTTGAACTCGGGTTTTCCTGGTTGTACTCCAGCTGTCTGGAAGAGTGGAATAGAAGACATGGGCAAAAAGGGCGATTTGACACATTATTCAGCAGCAAGCCCATCAAGCCTGCACTTAGCAAGGAGTTCCAGCCAGTGCTCACTCGCTCGCTCTCGGGTCTACCTGTATCGTACTTGTGTTTTCAAACACTCGTTTGCCATGTTCATTCATTGACTACTTAGGCGTAATCTTGATCTTACTCTTCGGCTGATCAAGGAAACTTCTGAACATGCACCTTTGTTGTAAAAGGAGGATCCAAAATCGGGTCATGCTGCTCCCTGCGTTGTGCACGGCGCATAGCCACACCAAATGCCCCCCCCCCCTCTTTGCCTAGGTACACCCACTGCCTCTGCCGGTCCTCCCACTCCCTGGATTGGAAAAGGAAGAAGGGAACAGAGCAGAAGAGTAAGTGTGGAGGAGAGGAAAGGAGAGGAGAAGGGTGGGCTAGAGTGTCTCTGATTCCGGAGACCAGGCAGAAGGTGCAGCCGCAGAAGCAGGTGGCAGGTGCCTCCCCTCTTCCCCCCCCCCCCCCCCAGTCCTCTGCCTCTCTTGGCCTTACGGACAGACCAGCTCTGAATGGTACAGTCCATCCAACTCACTCGGAACAGAGTCCTCAAGCTCATTCTGCTAGATGCGTAGATGCAGCCCGAGGCTGGGATCTGGCCTAGCTCAGTGGTCTTCCGATGCCTCTGGATAGAATCATCGCATCTACTCAGTCCATATATGTCGGGGTCCAGCTTCAGTCACTGCCCTGGGAAACTCTCCCCGTCTAGCTTGTCCAGCCGCTCACAGCTACATCAGAAGAGCACTGCTGCATCAGGCCAAAGGCTCACCCAGTCCCGCTTCCAGTATCTCACAATGACCCACCAGATGCCTCTGGGAGCACACAGGACAAGAGACTTGTGTCCTGGTGCCACTCCAGCCGGGCCCTGAACCTGCGTAAGATGAGTGGACGGCTCCTTCCGAACCAAGGTCCACTTGGTGACATTTCTGACCATTCTATAAACTTACCCTGAGCCGGAGCTAATCTGCGTATCTTGTGCGGTTAGTACAACCAGTACGACATCTCCTTGAAAATTGACAAAAGCCAATCTTGAAGGATCCCGCTTGGCTTGGGCTATAACATTTCTGACTCTCAGAAGTGGGGGAGAAGACCCCCAGGACTCTCCTAGGCACAGCCGAGTGTCCAAGGTTCTCTTCTCAAGGCTTTTACTTGTTGTGAGGTTGCTTTTCAGTCAAACTGGAGCAAAACGTGATCCAGCATCGCGATCGAGGAAGAGAGGCAAGAAACGGAAAATGAATCCAGGGATTTATTTGCAGTGGAGTCCATCGCTATGAAGCTATTCCGTATTCATCGCTGTGTAGAATAAATTACCGTTCATCGTCTGAAGTCTCTGCCAGTGATTGAACGTGGTGTCAGAAGTTGGAACCGCACCAGTCAATTGTCAGGACCCTTGCTTAGCCCTTGGAACCACAAGGCCAATCGCAGCAAAGTCCTCTTCCCCAGAGGCGTTTGATTTTAGCAGGCCCGTTGCTACAGTTGCTTCAAAGCTGAATGCAAAAGAAAGGGAAATCCCCAATTTACTGCAGAGCAGGTCTTTTGGTTCTTTGCATTGGCAGCTCTGAAAGATGATTCTATCTGAGTCCTGGGGAAAGTTGACGAGTGTTTTGCGCGGAAGAGGGATCTCCTCCATGAGAAGGCTTGCTTTCCCCAGAGGAACTGGAAGCCAGGGGAATCTGCCAAGGCTTGTATAAGGTGGGCTGCGTGAGAAAGCAGGTTATTGTGAGTGTGGACAGTCTTGTCATGGATGTTTTGGACCAAGCTTGATCCCCGGACGTTGCAGATGGAAACTAACCTCATTTTGGAAAGGTGGTAAGCAATTCAGAACTGATCATGGCAGAGCCGGCCCATCCATGAGGCCAACTGAGGTGGTTGCCTCAGGCAACAGATTGTTGGGGGGGGGGGACAGGACCCATCTCTGTCCATCTGCTTGCCTCCACTGCTCCTCCTTCTCCTTCCACTCCCTGGATTGGAAAAGAAAGAGGGGGACAAAGAGAAAGAGGAAATGTGGAGGGGAGGAGGGTGCTAAGCTAGAGCATCTGCGCCTGAATGGACAAAAGGAAATATTTCTTCACCCAGCGCATAGTTAATCTGTGGAACTCCTTGCCACAGGATGTGATGGCACCTGGCCTAGAGACCTTTTAGAGGAAATTGGACAAATTGATGGAGGGATTGTCCATCACAGGTTACAAGCTATGATGACTGGATGCAACCTCCGGGTTTTAGAAGCAGCCTTCTAAGCTTCGGTTCCAACTTTTGACACCATATTCAAAACCTTCTCGCCGCTTGACTGGATGATAAGACCACCGTTGGTTTACTGTGTGGTGTTATGAACATTGTAGCAAGCCGTAGTGGTGCCCACCTGGTCAGGCTGATCCTGCAGCAGCGTCGTTGGGGGGCAAGTTGTCCGGGTATCTTTGGTGAGAGTTGTGGGGGGGGGGGGAGGTAGCCTCTCTCTGCCCCCATGTAAATTGTCTCGTACTCAGCTCTGTTGTGCATTATGGACAGAAACATGTTACCCGAGAATCGCAGGGAGTCTGTGTCAGAGAGAAGTGCCGTTTTGTAGCCTCGATACCTCCTGTTGGAACTCCCTTCTGGTTTGGCAGATGTGGTTCAAGTCAAGCACTCCCCCCATTTCCCCAGGGAAAACAGCAGCAATCTTGTAAGTTTGCAAGACCCCCCCCCCCTCCAAATCACTGCATGAGGATCCCTTCCTTCCCCTCTCCCAAAGCTCTGAGGCCGGATAAGGAACTGACCTGGACCTCCGAGGTTGGCCACAGGTACTGCCCCGACCAGGATCAAGGGGATACCTGCCTCACACCCCTGTTAGGATTACCTTTGGGGTCGTCAAGACCCCAAATACCATCCCTGTAAAAATGAAAATAAGAATATAACGTATTGGTCTGAGTATAAGACTCACTTTTTTTCTCCTAATTTAAGTTTTTAAACTAGTGGTGCGTCTTATAATCAGGCTGTTGCAATTTAATGCCAGTGATTTAATTAATTTTTTTTAATAGCACCAAACTTTAAGGGTGCGTCTTATAATCAGGTGCGTCTTATACTCGGGACAATACGGGGTAATCCTAAATACAATTTTGTGGTGTTGTTGTTTTGTTTTCGCATTAAACTGGAGTCATAATGAAGTCTGAAATAGCACTTGTTGACTTCCTTAACTTACCGTCCTCTGTGATTGGATTCCTGCCCTGTTGCGTTCTTGGGTGAGGCTGTACCGCTTGTCTTGCCTATAATGTGGTGTGGTTTCAAGGCAGGTGGTGCGGAAGGGAAGGGAGGGAGGGAGGGCCTGCCCAGAGGTATGGGAATTTCTGGAGATGTCGTGCTCAGTTCTGACCCGTAAGTAACCCATCTATCTTCTCTCCCTTTGCTTTCCCCGCAGGATGGCGGAGCCGCGGTTTAACAACCCCTACTTCTGGCCGCCCCCTCCCACCATGCCCAGCCAGGTAAGGATCAGCTGACAATGCTTGCCCCACCCTCTGGAAACCGTTGATGCTATTTAGGCTTGCAACAGAAAAAGAAGTATTGTAAAGTTTCTTGTTCACAAAACATCTACTACCGGTACCCTACTTGCTGACACGTATCTGTTTCAGAAAGGGGGGGGGAAGGGCTACCTTTTCAGGGCTGGTCCAGGATCTCTCGGCGCTTGAGACCGTAGTAGGCCAAAAGCTGCTGCTCCTTCCCTGGCACACCAAGTGCCCACTCCTCCTTCTCCCGCTTCCGGGATTCAAAGAAGAGAGTGTAGCAGGAGGGTTGTGACACTCTAGCCCATAAGAACATCAGAAGAGCCCTGCTGGATCAGGCCAAGGGCCCATCTAGTCCAGCTTCCTGTATCACACAGTGGCCCCACCAGATGCCTCGGGGAGCACAAGACCACAAGACACCTGTATCCTGTCGCCACTCCCTTGCACCTGGCACAAAGAGAACCTACTCCTACAACCAGGAGGTTGCTTATCCCCATCATGGCTTGTAAGCTGTGGTGGACGTTTCCTCCATCAATCTGTCCAATCCCCTTTTAAAGGCATCCAGGCCAGGGGCCATCACCACCTCCTGTGGCAAGGAGTTCCACAAACCAATTACACGCTGGGTAAAGAAATATTTTCTTTTGTCTGTTTTAATCCTCCCTCCACTCAATTTGAGTGGATGTCCCCTAGTTCTAGTGTTGTGTGAGAGGGAAAAGAACTTCTCTCTATCCACTCTCTCCATCCAGCCCACCAGTCTCCTCTTCACAACACTTTCTCTTCTGTTCCATTCCTCTTTTCTTCTACAGCAGACATTCTAGCCCACCACTCTCCTCTGCACTTCCTCTTCTGCCCCATTCCTCCCTTTATAGCAGACGCTCTAGCCCACCACTCTCTTCTTCTCCCCGCTTCCTCTTCCACTCCATTCCTCTATCCCTTTACAGCAGACACTCTAGCCCACCAGTCTTCACTCCTCTATGCTTTCTCTTCCACTCTGTCCCCTCTTTTGCTTTGAATCCAGGGAGCCGGATGAGGAGGAGTGATGGAGGCAGGTGCCTCTGCCAACTGGATAAAGCAGCATCTTGTAAGTGGTGGCCCCTTATATTTAGCAGAGCAGGTAGAGCAACTGTCCCTCTTCACTCCAGTGTAGCGACTTTTCCAGTGGCTGCGTGCTTGTGTCTCTTTTCCTCTGGGACAGGAAACCATCTCTTCAGTCATTGGTTCTGCTTTGTGTTTGAAAAATGGTCTACATATGTGTTTTTTTAATAATAATTATTATTGGGAGACAACCTGGCCAAGTCTCATGTGCAGCTTCCTGAGTACAGCAGCTCCTATCAGTTGCTTGATCCCCACCCCAGGCCAGTAGCTCCCCCATGAGAGACCAGGATCATTTTGTGTTTTGGGGATACAGGTTTATATGAATTCTGGTGCCCCTGACGCGACGGGGATGAGTGGCCTTTCTCTCCAGACCTCCGATAACTTAGGTCTTGCTCTTTCCCCTCCCCCAGCTCGACAACCTGGTTCTGATCAACAAAATCAAAGAGCAGCTGATGGCAGAGAAGATTCGGCCGCCACATTTGCCCCCCACCTCGGTGTCTTCCCAGCAGCCCCTGCTGGTGCCTCCCTCGCCCGCGGAGAGCAGTCAGTCCATTATGTCCATTCCGAAACTGCAGCAGGTGCCAGGACTCCACCCCCAGGCTGTTCCCCAGCCTGATGTGGCCCTGCACGCCCGTCCAGCCACCAGCACTGTCACAGGTACATGGGGGGTGGGGTCGAGGGGAGAGTCCTGAGGAAGCTTGGAAGGAGATTGGCTCTGAAATAACCCTCTGTATCAGACTGGAAAAGCACAGAATGTGCTCACTCACTGGAGGGTCTGCTAACATGCACTCTGTCCGGCACACGCTTACCTTACTTCTGAGTAGTCATGATTAGGCCTGGGCTATGAGAGCCTCTGCTTCCTCTGAATCAAGTTTCTAGTCCCCTTGACTGTCTCGGCACCCATGGATATTGGATGGTCAAGTATCCTTATTTTGCATGGGGTGGTTCTGAATGTTCTCTTGGCAGGTGTGCTAACTTTTGTTTTTGTTGGCGAACCATAGCGTGGCAGCTGGAGGAAAAATGGTGTGTGTGTGTGTGTGTGTGTGTGTGTGTGTGTGTGTGTGTGTGTGTGTGCATTTAAAAAAGAAAAAAATGTTGCCTTGAGGCGGGTAACCCAATAATTAGCCATCAATAAATAGGTCACATGTCATTAATTTGCATGCTGTATACCAGTTGAGACCCACTGTAAACTAGTTGTTAGTCTATCCTGTCTGTGAGGACCACCCACCTCCATCACTCTTCCTCCTCCTCCCTTCTTTTAAAAAGTAAGAAGGGAAGGGAGCGGAAGAGGAAATGTGGAGGAGAGGATGCTCTAGCCTCCCACTCTCCTCCACCCTTCCTCTTCTGCTCTAGCCTATCACTCTCCTCTCCTCCACACATTGTTTTCCACACCGTTCCCCTCTTCCTTTTAATGGTAAGAGGCGCAGTTTGGTGGTGGAACCAATGACCTGGGGGAGTGATGGGTGCTCTCTTGCTTGGCGTCTTTGAGCAGTGAATGAACTGAGCAGAGCAAAGACTCTGGATGATCTAAACTAGATGATCTAAAAGACTCCGTTTAACTCTATGATCTAGCAATGAGGGGAGGGGTTGAAGCGGTTGAATGAGGTTGTGTGTCCCCCCGCATTATATGATTTACACACACACAAAATATGTTCTGATATCTGTATGAACAAGAGGCACTTTTTCAATTGGTGCTCCTCTTATATTTAGCAGGGGGAGAGTAACTGCCCCCCCCCCTTTCACCCCAGCACAGTGTCTTTTCTGGTGGCTGTTGTTTGCTGGTGTTCTTCTGCATCTTTTTGAGCCTTTTTGTGACAGGGAGCCCTTTTAATTATTTGATTTTGGCTGTAAACCACTGTGTCAACGTTTTTGTTGAAAAGTGGTATATATTCTTAATAATAATAATAATAATAATAATAATAATAGTAATAATAATTTTCTGCCCCTCCAGGTTTGGGGCTGGGATCCCGCGGCCCTGCAGTCAGCACCTCGGAATCTAGCGCTGGCACCGGGACCAGTACCCCCTCCACGCCCACTTCCACCAGCCAGAGCCGCCTCATTGCCTCTTCGCCCACCCTCATCTCGGGGATCACCAGCCCCCCACTCTTGGACTCCATCAAGACCATCCAGGGGCACAGCTTGCTGGGGGCGCCCAAGTCGGAGCGAGGGCGCAAGAAGATCAAGGCGGAGAACCCCTCGGGGCCTCCTGTCCTGGTGGTGCCGTACCCCATCTTGGCCTCGGGAGACATTGGCAAAGAGGGCAAGACGTACAGGTGGGGACAGAGACGCAAAGTTCTCCCTGCATTTGTGATAGTCGTTCTTTAGAGCTGTGCCAGCAAATGGCCATTACTATATCTAATTGAAATGGATGACAATCCCTATATAGGAGAAGTTTTACAAATTGTTCAGACTGTGACTGTTATTCTGCAGTCACCTGTTGGTTTGGCACACCCCATTTTCACCCCCTAAATCTCCCTAGCCTGACCTGAAGCTTGACACCTAAAGGGCTAGTAAGTAGCCATTGAAAGACCCCCCTCCTTGTCCACATCCATGAAGGTGTCTAATCCCCTTTTAAAGCCCATCTAAGCTGACAGCCCTCTCTGCCTCTTGTGGCAATGAGTTCTGCCGGCTAATTCTGCCCAGTTTCCTTGGATGACCCCTGGTTCTCGTTTTGTGAGATAGGGAGGGCAAAGATCTCTCTGTGCACTTTTTCTACTTCCTGCGTAATTTTCTAAGGCTGCAATCCTATGCACATTTTCCTGGGAGTAAGCCCATTGCACACAGTGAGACTTACTTCTGAGTAGACATGCCTAGGTGTGTGCTGTAAGCCTTGGTCATGCCCTCCCCCCACAGCCCAGTTTTATACATGTCTACTCAGAAGTAAGCCTCTTTGAATTCAGTGGAGCTTACTCTTAGGAAAGTGTGTATAGGATTGTAGCAAGAGTCCTCTTTGTTTCTAAATGAACACCCCCCCCCCCCCCATGCTTTAACTTTTTCTTATGGGGATCCTTATTCCAGAGGGCCAGGGCGACTCGCAGTCCTCGTATTCATGAGATGGGTGGGGTGTGTGCACCCTCGGATGAATATGATTCATTTATATTTATTTATTTTTATTTAAAAAATTTATATCCCACCTTATCCTATGCCGAAGGCAAATGCCCAAGGCGGCTTACAACAAAAATTAAAATACATAGTTTAAAATACAGAAAATAAGTTTAAACAATACATAATTTAAAAACAATAAAATCCACTGGGGGGGCGGACAGAATGGAGCAGAGAAGAAGCGTGGCAGAGCATCTTGAGACACAGGAGGCAGACCACAACCCATCACCCAAACGCTAGACGAAACAAAAACGTTTTGAGCCCTCGCTGAAAAGTCATGAGGGAAGGGGTGGTTCTCAGATCCCCTGGCAGGGAGTTCCACAGTTGTGGCCCCACAGCAGAGAAGGCTCACCCACGTGTTGCCACTCCCCTAACTTGCGATAGAGGTGGCACTCGCAGGAGAGCCCCCTCAGATGACCTAAGAGAGTGGGCCGGAATGTATGGGAGAAGGCGGTCCCTCAGATATCCTGGACCCGAACCGTGAAGGGCTTTAAAGGTCATTACCAGCACCTTGAATTGGGCTCAGAAACGAATGGGCAGCTAGTGCAGCCGCTGAAGCAGCGGCTCAACAGAGTCAAACCGCCTAGCTCCAGCGACCACCCGGGCCACTGCATTCTGCACTAATTGCAGCTTCCGAACCGTCTTCAAGGGCAGCCCCACGTAGAGCTATGGATATGGCGCCATCCATGTGCACTGCCCCTTTCAGTAGAAAAGATCTCTGCCCTGAGGAGCTTTACAGTAGACACAAGGAGCTAGTTACTCACCTTTTTGGAGCAGCACCTCCTGAAATGCCCTTCTTTTCTCCTTGCCCCCCCTCTCCAGGTGCAAGGTTTGCCCGCTAACCTTCTTCACCAAGTCGGAGATGCAGATCCACTCCAAGTCCCACACAGAGGCCAAGCCCCACAAGTGCCCACACTGTTCCAAGTCCTTCGCAAACGCCTCCTACTTGGCGCAACACTTGCGCATCCACCTGGGCGTCAAGCCCTATCACTGCTCCTATTGCGAGAAATCCTTCCGCCAACTCTCTCACCTCCAGCAGCACACCAGGTGAGTTGCCGGCGGAAGGAGGCTGGTGGGCGCTTAGTTTGCATCACTGAGACGGGTTGTGGGATGCAGGGCTGAGGAGTCCCCCCCCCCCCCGAACCTCACTGCTGCTTCTGCTTCATTTCAGAATTCACACCGGAGACAGACCCTACAAGTGCCCTCATGCCGGGTGTGAAAAGGCATTCACACAGCTCTCCAACCTCCAGGTCAGGAACGGGTGCAGGGCAGGGAGTGGTTACAAGGAGGCACGGTTTGTGAGAGTGGGGGAGAATGAATGGGAGGGGGTCGATTGGGAAGGGGGCATACGCTTCAGGGACGGAATGCAAACATAGATTGTGGCGGAGGGCTTCCACCTGTCCGCGCCAAGAATCTAAACTCTGTGTAACCCAGTGCTCTGTTTCCGACTGTGGCAAAAAAAACCCAAAAAAACCTGGACGCTCACAAGGGATGATTGTGATGTCTATCCCGTTTGTCCCCAGCACCCGATGCTGAGATTCTGTTCCTAGGTGTTTTGCTTACCCATTTTAATTTTTGTAATTGTATGTTGCCACAGTTCACCACACATCATACTCTTTTGCCCAAACATAAGACAACCTCTGTGCTGAGCCAGACAAGTTGCCCTTCCCTGGTTTGTCACCTTCCCCCACCCCACCCCAGGAAACGGTGTTTGCTGGTATGCTGCCACAATGAAGGCTTCCGGGTCCCGTACTCTCAACTATCCAAACCCAAGGCTGTGGCTATTATTCTGCAGTCACCCGTTGCTTTGACTCACCCCATTTTCACCCCCTACATCTCCCTAGTAGCCTGACTTGAAGCTTGAAACCTAAAGGGCTTTTTAGTAGCCATTGAAAGTCCTCCTCTCCCTCCTCATTCATGAAGGTGTCTGATCTGCTTTTAAAGCCATCTAAGCTAACAGCCCTCTCTGCCTCTTGTGGCAATGAGTTCTGCCGGCTAATTCTGCCCAGTTTCCTTGGATGATCCCCGGTTCTCGTTTTGTGAGATACGGAGGGCAAAGATCTCTCTGCCCTTTTTTGGCCTCTTCTCCTGCGACATCCCGTTGCACAAAGGGACAATCATCTCATCAGTTTTCTCCTTTCTCTGTGTGTCTGCTTGTATTTACGTACCTGTGTTTTCTGCCTTTCCCCGGCGGGATCCAGTCTCATCAACGACAGCACAACAAGGACAAGCCCTACAAGTGTCCCAATTGCTACCGGGCGTACACGGACTCTGCGTCGCTCCAGATCCACCTCTCGGCACATGCAATCAAACACGCCAAGGCCTACTGTTGCAGCATGTGCGGGAGGGCCTACACTTCAGTGAGTACTATGTGACAAAAGCTACCCTTTGTCGAACGAGAAAATCAGGGCCAGCCCAAGCCTTCCCAGCATCCCCCCAGTGACACATCAGCTGCCACATCTCTTCCCCACACTCCTTGGATTTGGACAGGAAGAGGGGTGACGGAGCAGAAGAGGAAGTCGGGAGAAGAGAGTGGTGGGCTAGAGTGTCTCCACCCTTGGACACTCTAGCCCACCACTCTCCACCCATCCTCTTCTGCTCCTCTCCTATTTCTTTCCAAAAAGCCAAAAAGTGGGAGGAGGAGAAATGGTTGAGATGGGCATTCCTTGCCAATCTATAACCTGAGGAAATCGGCCTCTGGGACGGGCTATTCCGAGAGATCATGGGTACCACCTCATACCATTCTGCCAAAATACAATGGCGGCATAGAACAAAGAGCTGACCCACCTGACAGGCTGCGGCTGCTTTAAGTCATGTTCTTTTTCTGGAGAACAGGAGTTCTGTGATGAGAATGCTTCACCCTGTCCCCAAACTACAAGTCCCAGGATTCCTTGCAGAGGGGAAGCCTTGACAGTTCATACAGTGGTACCACTTTGTAGAGTAGAGAAGTCCAAGAGTCCTTTATGAAGTCCCAGTAGGTGCCAGGGAGAATATGCATGAAACTGTTTTACTGAGTCAGGTGCTTGATCCGCCTAGCCCAGTGTTGCCTACACTGACTGGCAGCATCACTTCAAGGGTTCAAGCGGAGAAGGGTCTTTCCCAGACCTTCCCGGAGATGCTGCCAGGGGCTGAACCTGAGACCTTCTGCAAGCAAAGCAGCAGGGATGTGACTGTACCACTGAGCGACAGTCCTTCCCCCTTCCGTTGTACACAGGATGGATATACTGTATATATAGATTCATAGCACCTTCTGTGTATATATGGTGCTTTGCATAGAGTAGAAAATACAAGGCCCTGCTGTGCGTGCGTGTGTGTGATATTGTAGACACATTGACACAAGGGAGAGAACAGAGGAAGGGGAGGGATATGGAGGCAAGGTGAGTAGGGGACATTATGGGGTTGTTTCAGAGGCATGGACTTAATCTCCGTTCCTGGTTGTGATGAAGCTAAGCCATGGGGCATAAGGAAGAGGAGGAATGTAAAGGAAATAAGGGACCTGTTCCGGGAAGCAGCAAGGGAGAAAGGGCAGAGTCGGTTGAAGGAGCAGGAGACTCACCGGTGATCTGCACAGGGAATTTCAGGCATAAGAACTAGAACTCTTGACACCATATGCACTCCCCTTACCTGACAGTGTGCCAGCCTCTGCTCCTCTCACTCTCCAGTGTTCTAGCTCAGCACTCTCCTCCCCTCCACGTTTTCTCTTCCTCTCTGTCCTCACCTTTTCCAGTCCAGTGAGTGGAATGAGGAGAAGTAGTGGAGGCAAGTAGGTGAACAGAGATAAGGACCCTCCCAGTCAGTCTGCTGCCTGAGGCAATTGCCTCAGTTTGCCTCATGGATGGGCCGGTCCTGACTGTTGGCCAGGTTGCCAGACCATGCACCTGGTCCTGTTTTCCACTTAATTATGCTTTGAATCCAGTGCCCCAATTGTGGGCTGGGATGCTACATCTTTGGGATGCTACATCTACAGTCATGATGGGGATAAGCAACCTCCTGGTTGTAGGAGTAGGTTCTCTTTGTGCCAAGTGCAAGGGAGTGGAGACAGGATACAAGTATCTTGTTGGCTGTGTGCTCCCTGAGGCATCTGGTGGGGCCACTGTGTGATACAGGAAGCTGGACTAGATGGGCCTTTGGCCTGATCCAGCAGGGCTCTTCTTATGTTCTTCCCTCCCTCTCTTATTTATTTATTTATTTTAAAAATTTATATCCCGCCTTATCCTATGCCAAGGCAAATGCCCAAGGCGGCTTACAACAAAAATTAAAAAACATAGTTTAAAATACAGAAAAGTTTAAAATACATTCTTAATTTAAAAACAATAAAATCCACAGGGGGGGGGACAATATGGAGCACAAAAGCAGCATGGCAGAGCATCTTGAGACACAGGAGGCAGACCACAACCCATCACCCAAAGACTAGATGAAACAAAAACGTTTTGAGCCCTCGCCGAAAAGTCATAAGGGAGGGGGTGGTTCTCAGATCCCCTGGCAGGGAGTTCCACAGTTGTGGCGCCACAGCAGAGAAGGCTCGCCCACGTGTTGCCACTCCCCTAACTTGCGATAGAGGTGGTACACGCAGGAGAGCCCCCTCAGATGACCTAGGAGAGCGGGCCGGAATGTATGGGAGAAGGCGGTCCCTCAGATATCCTGGACCCAAACCGTGAAGTCTAAAGTCTTAGTCTAAAGTCTTAAAAGAAGCTGGGGGTGGGGAGCCCTTTCTCTTGAGTACCATATTTTGGAGGCGTGGATTAATGATGCTCTCCAAGGTTTTAGATAGAGAAGCTGCTTTTCCAGCCTTACCTGAAGATCCTGGCAGGGCCTTTCCCCATGTAAGGTGGTGACCCCACTGCCAAGCAATGCCTTCTCCCCCTTCTGTATGACACGAGGGGTACCTTGTTGTGTCAATCTGGGAAGGACAAGAACGGGGGTGGGGCCAGTCTTACAAGGTCTTACGTAGGTAGTAGCGTCGTAAGGGGGGGGCGTGGGGCCCCGGTGCCAGCGGCTTTGCCGTGGGCACAGTGTCAAAGCGGCTGGCAGCGGGGTGAATCGGGCTGTTTTGGTGGCGTGAGTGGGCGACGGGTTTAGCCCTCCCACCTGTCCGCCCTGCAGCATGGAAAAACGGTGGCGGCGGTGATGTCACTTCCAGCGCGGGACGGGGAAGGCAGGGTAGTCGTAGCTCCACTACTGCAAGTAGGTTTGAGTGTGTCTCGTTTCCTGCCCCGCGCTGACCTCCCTCCCTTCCTTCCTCCCCTCGCAGGAGACCTATTTGATGAAACATATGTCCAAACATACGGTGGTCGAGCATCTAGTGAGTCAACACTCTCCGCAAAGAACGGAGTCTCCCGGCATCCCGGTGCGGATCTCTCTCATCTGAATCTGGGCTCCCCTCGCACAGCCCCCCCTCGAGCGCCAGAGCCGGGAGGGGGGGAAAGGACAGGACCGTTTGGACTACGATCCCACGAACCACAGTCCCTGCTGGGCGCCACCTTCTTACCACCCCTACCGGTGCGTACCACATCTCCCTCTCCACCGGCCAGGACAGAGAGACAGACTCGCGTCTGGACACTGAGCGGCCTCCCCCCCCCCCCCCCCCCCCGGAACCATGCCTGGGTGGAGAGCGGAGAAAGTCCTCCTTCCATTTTTGGTGGTAGCCAAAGACCGTTCCAGAGCACTTTGAACTTTTGCGTCTCTCTTCCCCCCCCTCCCCCCCAAAAACATGGACACCTTCCTTTTTTCAAGGCCCCATTCCTTCTCGTTTTGCTTTTTAATTTGGATATAAATGAACGATCTATGGGCTACGGATTTTGCAGTGCGGTCCTAAATGTACGCAGACCTCTTCCGGACTCTTGCACGGAGCTACCGGGAGACCCTTTCGGACGAGAACGAGGATACCAACGGGCCTTGGGAGTGGCACAAAGATACAGATGGCGGAGTCATTTCACCCGTTCGGCGTTTGCGTGAGGTCTGCCGGGGGCAGTTTGTAGCGAAGGTATGACTAGATTTCATTGCTGTTGGAGGTGATGCAGGAGAGAGGGATGCACACCTGGGTTAAGAAGGGCAAAAGCGAAGGCCGTGTCCTTTCTGCGAGGACAGCCTTGGTGTGCTCAATGGGAGCATGGTAATATACTGATGCCGGGGGAAGGTAATGGGCAAGGTTGGTGCATGGCTTCTGCGCATTCAACTATACGCACATTTCCATGTGCCCATCCTTTAAGCCTTGAGGCCAAGTTTAAAAGCCTCCCCCCCCCCCCCCGATGGTGACTTGGTCAGAATTGTGTCTGAAGAACAGGTTAAGGATGAGGTGCCCTCCTCTTGAAGACTGAAGATCAAATATGGTCCTCTTTCATGGATGGCGATGTCCATGAGGCTCAATAATCAGTCTTGTGCAAAGCAAGCTCTATTCTTCCTCCTGACCTGATAGCTCGAGCACAGTCCCAAAAGAGACCGAGTGCGCTCCTGCTGTCCCTACTCTCTGGGCTGGGCCAGTTGTGGACGCTTCCTGTTTGGCTCTGTTCCCCTCCTTCACACTTCCTGTTTGGCTCTGTTCCCCTCTTTCCTTTCAAATGCTAGGAGTGGAAGCAGGGGGGTTCAGACTGAGGACCAGTCCACTGCAGGAAGTGACAACCCTTTCCATCAGCTTTCCAGAGAGGCTAGCCTTGCCCAATACCTCATTTGGGCAGAGACCCCACAGTGTCTCTTCCCCCCCCCACGGGGATCTTGGAGAAAACCATGCTAAGAATTGCTATAGGAGAGGGGGGCCCTCTACCCCAACGCCTTGCCTGTAGCTGCTTAGACCAGATGTGCAGGTCTGTTTCCATCTTGTACCACATTTCTCCCCCCTCCGCCCTGCTGGCAAAGATACTTTGAAGTTGTCAAAGTACCTTTGCTAAATTTGGGAGACTTGACTGTTTTCTGAGGCTGATATGCACTTGAATTCCTTCCTTCCTTCCCTCCACCTGCTTCCCACCAGTCAACCAATCGTGCCCACTGGATTGAGAGCTTGCAATCTCACTTGTTATTCACCTGCCCGTAGATAGTACAGAGAAACACTGCCTCCCCGAGGAGCTGGTTTTCTCCAAATCGGAGGCAGGAGGGTAGCGACCTTCTTTAAAACAGTCATTCTCCTCCCTCCCAAGTCTTCGATCATTGGGACAGCTGTCCTATTCCCAATCTGGAGTAAGGAAACTGCGTTCCCATATACACACCTCCCTGAGACACACCCAACGGCTATGCTTCCCAACATCCGGTGCAGATTCAAGCAAAATAATTCAGTGCACTTGCACAATGCAGCCCCTAGTTCCAATGACCTTGTCTGGAAACCTGTGACTATGTTCCTTCCTCCAAACAGGGTGGGGGGGGGGGCACCAAAGGATCATGGGTCCCCCATCCCACCAAGCTAGACAAAAAAAAATCACCTCTATATTTTATGTACTTTTCAGTTCCATTTTGGATATGAATTAACTGTGTACTTTTTTTAAACACTTTTTAAGCCTTAAACAATTATATCATTTGGGGGTTGTTTTTTTAATCAGATTTATTGTTGTTTATATTTGATTTTTCTCCTCTTTTTGGAACCCCCTTTCCTCTTCTCTCTCTCTCTCTCTCTCCCCTCTCGGTTTTTGAATTGATGTTGTAATGATATTCAATATTGTAGCCTTTTTTTGTCCGCATGTTAATAACTATGTAAATAGAATTCTTATACATCATGTTAACACATTTTTTTCTATATAAAAAGCCCAGGTCACATCTAGCTAGATTCCCCAGTTATTACCTTATTAATGAAAAAAGGAAAAAAAGTTTTTTTTTAAAGAGGTTCTCACCATCCCTCCCCACCCTTCCTCTCAAGTCTTGCATTGTGGTAAGAGAAAAGACAGATGGGGGGAGGGAAGCCCGCCCCCCAACCTGCTCCCAACAGGCATTTGCATTGTTTTAAAAACTGAAAAGGAAAAAGAAACCTTACAAAACAAACAAAATAAATTGCTTTGTATTTCTCTGTTGTGGAAAAGGAATTAAATAAAAAGTCTTTGCAACTTTGGGCTGGACTGGCAGGCGTTCCACGCTTCTGTTTGGGGGTTACAAGTGTTGGGGGGCTACGACTGTTTGGGGGGTACAGGTGTTTTACTCTTGGTGGGGGGTGGTGTCAAGCAGATGCCATTGAGGGTCTGCCCATCTCCGAGGCTGCCTGAAACAGTAGTCTTGGGTACCGAAACGAGAGGGGCAAGATTGCCATGTAATTCACGTGTGGCGCGACCCAAAAACCACCTGATGCTAAGCTCGAGTCCACTGCCCCTGCGCTAAAAAAATCCCCAAACCATGCTTCTCGTGTGCTGCCATGAAACCCGGAACCCGCACTTCCACGTTGCAAGGCAGCTTCGCGTTTGAGTAACCCTGAATCTGCCTTGCGCTCACTCCAGTGTGAAGCAGATTATTCTTAAATTGCCTCTTATCTTGACTGCCCCAACCTCCTCCTCCTCCTCGCTGTCCTTCCCTTGGCTCATCTCCATCCAACGCTCTCCAGTGAAGGTTATACTGCACCAACCACATCATACTCCTCCTGAAATCCCATCCCTGCTTCCCTGCCTGCTCCCGGATCCAGCACAACCCCCTTTGTCCTTGCCCCTCTCTATCTCCTGTATATCCTGCAACACACCAGCTTCCCCTTCCTCAACTTTCCCCCTTATGCCTAGAACTGCCCCCCCCCAGGAACTTCTCTCTCTCAAAAAAGGTAAAAGTGACCCCTGACAATTAAGTCCAGTTGTGTCCGACTCTAGGGTGTGGTGCTCATCCCCATTTCAAAGCCGAAGAGCCAGCGTTATCCGAAGACGCCTCCGTGGTCATGTGGCCGGCATGACTCTCCTTGCCGCAGCGCGCAGCATGCAGCTGGAACACAGAGCGCTGTTTACCTCCCCGCAAGTGGTACTTATTTATCTACTCGCATTAACATGCTTTGGAACTGCTGCTCCGTGAACCAGATCCTAGGTCTTTGGCACAGCGCCTTAGACCCCTGTTCCCAACTGTAATGTACTAAAACAGTGTTTCTCAAACTGTGGGTTGGGACCCACTTGGTGGGTCGCAACCTGATTTCTGGTGGCTCCCAGGTGATGGAAAGATCAGATAAGTAATTGCCACAAGCCCTGAGGCTATTCAAAAATCAGATAGCTGCTAATTACCCTGCAAACAGCTGAGCTTCTGCAGTTTGCAAACTTGGTTAAATATAGGGAGATAAATGTTTGGGTGTCTCGTAAAGATAAGTGGGTCCCAATAGAGTGTCATTTTAAAAAGTGGGTCCCAGTGCTAAAAGTTTGAGAACCACTGCACTAAAACAAGCAAGCATTCTTCCTCTGCTCCGTTTCCCTCCTCTTTCACCTATCTAGATTGTAAGCCTCTCAGGGCAGGGACCTTAGCGCAGCTAACAACAGTTTGGCACAGCACAAACTCCCCAGTCACGGAGGCACAATCCACACTGACACAAGCCTTCTGATTCCACTTTTTAAAAAGGAGTTTATTAAAAACAGGGGTGGGGGGAAAAAGAAGAGTAGAAAGTCCTTCGTTTGGCGCACAAAAGCTGCGGTGAGTGGCCAGCACTGGGGAGGGGGGCGGGCGGGCGGGAGGAAAGGGGGCTCTGTGCACAAACTGTCGCGCAGCTCAGCTGCAAGGCCATTTGTCCCCTCTTCCGCTCCCGCTCCCCCAAGGAGAGCCCACCTGCTCTCGACAACACCAGAGGCCAGCCCCCATCTTCCAGTGAGAGAACCGGCCCCTCCTGCCCTGCCGGGACGCATGGGGGGAAAATCAACATTTGTGCCAGGGTCTTTTAAGGCAGCTAAAAAACTGGCTCTGAATCCAAGCCGACCCAGGAGGCACCTCCAAGGAACTCCTGCAGCCACGAGCCCCCCCAGGACACCAACCAACTAGCCAATTCCCCAGGCTCATAGCTGGCGACTCTCCCTTGAGCAGAGGAAGGCAGGCAATATGCCCTCGAGACAGGACAGAGACGCCTTGCCAACAACTGCAGCTACGTTCCTTTTGCCCTGTGCCCGACAAATTGAAGGCAGAAGGAAATCCCTGTGGAAAGCACAAGCCAATGAGGAGGGGGCACCTCCCTCTCCCACTACCATTGGCTGGAGGCTACAAACCCAAAAAGGGAGAGGTGCAGGGACAAAAATCAGGGAGGGCACTATGTGGCACCACAAACACACACACACACACGCGCCTACACAAAAAAATTTAAGGCAACGGTCCCGTTTGGCTTTGCGGTTTCAAGTAGGTTTGTCCAATCCTAAGGGGGTTCGGCGCCTCCGGGGAACGGGAGAACCACCATCCAGTGTGAGGCGCGAAGGGGGGCGTGTGTGTCCCCCACACCGGCACCGCCCCAGCCTGCACCACCCCTTCCACCACCGCGTTTGCTCCATTGGGGGACGGGGTGGGATAAAAAGGGAAGCTAACGCTACATAGTATGTACAGCCCACTGCCCGTTCTCCAGACCCCCGACGGCCAAATCGGGTGGGAGGAGAGCCTGTCTGTGTGCGCGTCTCTCTCTCTCCCCCCTCTTAGCAGCAGGGGGCTTTGTGCTCAAGTTACATTGTGAGGAGGAGGGTGCACGCCGCCACCCGTCCTTCCCACTGCCCCCCTGCACACATCCCTGCAGGGGGGGGGGGACGTGGCCTGCAGGGTTCTAGGACTCCTTCAGCATGCAGATACGGGCGTAGATTTTCAGGGCCGGCCCCAGCTTGATGTTCATGGCGCTCATGAGATGGTCCTCTTTGAGCAGCAGCAGTGCCTGGCCGTCGATCTCCTGCGCACGAAATTCCTCGGCGATCTCTTGGCAACCTGGGAGGGGAAAGCAGAGGGTCCCATCAGAACGGGGAGGCCTCTCCTCCCTCCTCTTGCGCCATTCAAGGGCTGGGTCCTGACCAAAGAGCGGGCTGCGGCGGGATCCCTCACGGGTGGCAGCGGCAAGCACCGTTTTGCTCCGAGGCTGAGGCCTGCAGTTTGAACAGGGCCAGGGGTCCTCCATGAGGTCAGAGACTTTGGCCAAGCCCCCAAATCTTTAGCGGCCCCCTCAGTCTCCCCTGCTGCTCTCTGCCTTGCCTCCCCTTCCTCTTTCGCTCCCTCCACCTTTCCAGAGTGAGAGTAGACTATCGCCATTCCACTCCCGGCTCCTCCTTTCCTTCCAATTGGCCTGGAAGTAAAGAAGAGGCAGAGCGACCCAGCAGCGGGAAAACACAACATGGCCACCCACTCGCCAACCTCTTTTGCCCACTGGGCGCTTGAAGGTGGGCCCGCATGGGGCAGGTGGGGCTCGGAATAGGTCTCAAGCTCTCGACACACTGAAGGCCCACAAAACCCAGCCCACAAAAGCATCTGCCTCCATCCACAAGGGCCACCAAATTCTCTGTTGTTTCCATGTTCAAGGGAATCTCTCTCTCTCTCACACACACACCCCAAGGGACAGGCGACACACTCTCACCTGGCAATGAGTGGATGAACTCGTAGACGTCCTCCACGTTCCACTTGGTGGGCTCGCTGGGCAGGAAGTGGTGACTGATGCCCACTAGGTCGCGGACGTGCATGTCAGGGAGCTCCATGTCTCGCTCGCCTTGGCGCCGGCGGGAGGCAGACGAGCTGGCCGAGACGGGCGAGAGCGGCTCCTCGTAGCTGGAGTTGTCTGAGCAGCGGCTCGAGTCCTCTTGGGCATGACCGAGCTGCAGGGAGCCGGTGACCGAAATGGGCCCTGAGTCAGGTGGCAGAGAGGCCGGTGTCTGCGGGCACAAGGAGCATGCTAAACGGCTGGAACAGCTGGTCCGTCTTGCCCAGAATGGGCCACTGACTGGCAGCAGCTCTCCAGGTAGGAAAGAAGCCTTTCCCCGTTCTGCTAATGGAAGCTGCCACACAGAGTCAGACCCTTGGTCCATCTAGCTGAGAACAGCCAACACTGACTGGCAGCATCTGTCCAGGGTTTCAGTAGAGAAGAGTCTATCCAGCGCTAACTGGAAAAGCTTCAAAGGATTGAACCTGGGTCCTTCTGCCAACAAACCAGGGGCTGAGGGATGAAGGTTCAGAAAAATTCACGTGGGGGGAAAAGCACGTGACATGGTCCTCCTGGGACTGTACCACTTCAGACTGCATGGGGGGGGGGGGAAACTGTTGCAAAAATGGTCCTGGACCACCCTGCTTTGGGAAAATGAGCCCCTCTGGGTCAGGCCTCCTTACCTGTTTCTTGCTTTCCTTGCTGAGCGGAGGGAGGGCGCCCTTGCAGGTCCGACGTCGGCTGTGTGAAGGTGTGCTAGGTTTCTGGAGCTTGGTACGGTCAGGGTGGAAAAGCCCCACTCGTTTGGTGCACCCCACATTGTATCTATAGAGGGCAGAAAGAGAGAGAGTCAAGGGAGACGCATGGGTAAGTCCACGTGGGTTCAGAAAAATTCACGTGGGGGGGGGGGGAAGCACAGGACATGGTCCTCCTGGGACTGTACCACTTCAGACTGCATGGGTGGGGTGGGGGGAACTGTTGCAAAAATGGTCCTGGACCACCCTGCTTTGGGAAGTCCACATGGGAATCTGCCGTATACAAGTCAGATCCTTGATCCACCTAGAGAAGGGCTGGCTGGACACTGACTGGCAGCACCTCTCCAGGGCAGGGCCACTCAGAGGAATTTTATCAGGAAGTTTCTTTTGGGTCCCTTCCCTTTATGTAAGTTTGGCTCCTGGGCCCCCCTTTTCTACTCATGGGCCCCTTTTTTGACCCATTTTTTGCCCTGGGCCTGGGTGCAAATTACCCCCTTAACCCCCCTCTCAGAGGCCCTGCTCTACGGTTTCAGTGGGGCTCCCTCCCAGGCCTACCAAGAGATGCTGCCAGGGTCTGAACCCAGAACCTTCTGAATGCCAAGCAAGGACTCCACAGCCCCTCCCAGGCGAACACTACCTCAACAGAGCTGGGGGAGGGGGGCAGACCATGACAAAAACGACAAATAAGGGGGTACCTCTTGGCGCAGGCCATGGAACAGAACCGCTTCGACCGCTTGAACTTGTACGCAAAGTCGAGGCGTCCACAGAGTTCGCACTTCAGCTTGGGGGGTGACCCCTCATCTTTGGATTCTGGGGGAGGAGAGCAGAGTTTTTGGTACAGGCAGTCCGGCATATAAGCCTTACGCCCCGACAGGCTTCCAAAAATCCCACCCTTGTTTTTGAGCAAAGCCCAAGAACTACCTCTGCCATCGCATTTCAGGACCCAAGAAAGCCCCTCTCCGAGGTCCATCCAGCCCAATATCCCTCTTTGCAGCCAGATGCGCCTGGAAGCTCACAAGAGCAGGACATGAAAAGGGGTGGTCCTCCCCTCTCACCTAACTGCCTCTGAACAAGAAGGCTTCACTAAGTTAATAGCTAGCGACAGGCCTACGGTCAGCCAGGTAAGCTAGTGGTCATCATCGCACCTTGTGGTAGAGAGTCCCACAAGTTCACAATAGCACATTGTGGGAAAGAAGTGCTTCCTTCCCCCGCCCCACCCGCACCTGATGACAATCCGTGTCGTCGGCTCCCCTACTTTTGCCACATTTAAGTATGGGTCCTCCGTTTGTACCGACACGCCTCTCTTTTGAGTGGGGAGGGTTAACTCAGCATTGTTCTTCACTCTTCGTTGGCCAAGATCACGGACCTAGGCACACTCACCTGGAACTATGACGAAGGAGGCCCACCGAGACTTACTTCCAAGTAAACACACAAATGATTGCATTGAAAACGCTCGACTGTCTTTAGTTTTGGGCCCGACAAATCTGTAACATTCTTTGCCGCTGTGCCCATTTTAGAGGTGTGGGCCAGAAGGGCCGAGGACACTCCTCCTCAATCTTCCCCAGAGGCAAAACTCCCTTCACCTTACAGGGTTGCTGTGCGGCTCACAAAACAACGCAAAGGAGGAACTTTGCACCCTCCAAAAAGCAAGCGTTTCTAGTATTAAGCCATGCCCTTCCCTACCCGTCCATTCCTGACAGGTTGGGACAGGCTGACATTCTTCGAAGGGAGTGGCACTCTGCACATGCTCCAACCTCCTCTTGCCCTTTGCTTCTGACTTACTGCCTGTTTCCCGGGGGCTCACGCTGGCACGGAAGACAAACGCACGAACGTTCGTGCCCAGGCCTACCTCGCAAATAGGGATCCTCCATTTCGGAGTCGGTGGTGGTCGTGTTGTCTTGCTGCTGGGGTTTCTCGGCCAGGAGACCCTGCGCATACTTCTTCTTAAGGCTCCCCACCAGCAGCGAAGAGCGCCCCACCTGTCAGGAGGACAGAGAAGGGCAAGGCGGATCTTGAATGAGCCATAGATCATAAGGCAACGCACCCCTGCCTGCTCATGGCCTTTATCCCGCAGGCTGATGGGGGAACAGCCACTTGATGGCGAGCCACAAAGGGGGGCAATTTCTCGTGTGACGCTGCCACACCAGAGTCCAGCAATCAAAGCCAGCGTCGCCTACTCTGACTGGCAGCGCCCCCCCCGCCCCGAATTTCAGCCAGAGAAGAGCTATTCTCCTGCAGATGCCACATTCTCGGCCCAAATACAGACTGCCCAATCAGCCTGCTTTGGCAACACAGAGAAGTTCAGAACTCAGCTCTACACGCAGCCCAGCCTTGAGGCTTTCAACAGTGCAGGCTTAACGCCCTCCTCGCCTCCGTACACCCATCGCCATGCCAGCCAGATGCCCCCAAAGTGGCTCCCAAGGGCCCTGCCCCATTGCTCCTGGCTTCCTGCTCGGCCCCCTCCCAGGCTCTTCCCTAACTGCAGCATCAAGGGAGCGACGAGAAGAGAACATTCGTTTCCCGGCTCTTCTTCTCGCCCCCTGACCCCCCACCCAAGCCGGGTGCCCTTGAGGGGCGGAGGGCGGGACCTACCGGGAATGGCTCAGCCCCTTCCTGGATCACAAACCCCTCGATGACGTGGGTCAATATCTGCGGCTTGACGATGGCTTGGGGCGGCTTGTTCTCACCGTTCTGGGGGGCGGTGCCGGCGACGTTGGAGGCAGAGCTGCCGTTCCCTGATGTCATGCCGGGGCTGCTGCTGCTGTCTGGCGGCGTGCGAACGCGGTCCCGGCCGGCCTCTGCGTGGGAGAGCGCCGAGGGGGGAAAAGTGAGGCGCGACACCGCAGACAAAGGCACGAGAGGCACCGAGGGGGGACCGGCCCGGCCCCTCCCCTCCCCTCCATTATCATACAGCTGACTTGTCCCTGCTCCATGCTTGAGCTCTCCGCAGCCAAGCCGCATGGGGCGGCCCCCTCAGCGGGGGGGGGGGGGGGGAGAGCACGACACACACACAGGGACAATTGTACAAGGGAGGAGGTGGGAGGGGGGCTGCCAGGCAATTGAGAGACCTGGCACCACCTAGCCAGCCTTCTCACGGGCACAAAGAGGGCAGCCGACTCTGCTCTCTCCCACCTCTGGAGTATCCGTCCCTTTAAAAGGCAACCCCCCCCCTCTTATGCAGGCCAGATATCTCAGAGTCACACTGGCTGGACCAGCCGCCACAGTCGAATTCTGTTCTTGGCTTTGAAACACAAACACCCTCCCCCCCCCGCCTCCATCTGTTGCCTCCCATGTGCCAACCCCAAGACTGTAAGCCTCCTGGGGCGAGGACCTGACTCTCACTTTACATACAAGCTCAGTCATGTTTGATGGTATGCCGCCAGATAGTACAAGCCAGGGCTGGCCCGCCCATGAGGTTGGCTGGGGCAGTTGCCTCAGGCCATAGATTGTTTCTATGCTCACCCTCTGCCTGCCCCCCTTTCCTCCACCACTCTGCCATTTCCTGGACTGGAAAAGGAAGACCTTCTAGCCCACCCCTCTCCTCCCTCGTCTGTTCCGTCCTCCTCTTCCTTTTCCAATCCGGGAAGCGGGAGGCGCAGAGGGTGGCACACATCACCAGGTAAGGCGGTGGGGGGGGAGGGGAAGGCCCACATTTGCCACAACACCTCAGGTGCCATGAGGTCTTGGGCCAGAACCATGGGGCACAGGTGGAGGGAGAAGGGCCAGAATATTTCCCCAAACTACATTTAAAACACCCCAATTGTAGAAAGCCAGCTTGTCATGGCAGCAGGGGGAGACATGGGGCTCCATCTAGCCTTCTCCCCAAGACGTAGAGATGAACAGAGGGACAGGCCCACAAATGTTAACATATGTCATTAAAACCTTTCGTTTGCACATTGCATTAGCTAACCGATTACAGTTTGCAATACACAATTCGTGTTTGCGCGTACACAAACTACATCTTTTGTCTGCAAAAACAGGGACACTGCAAACAGAAAGACCTTGCTCCCTGGGTCAAGAAAACCTCACCTGCCAGCACCAACTGTGCCAGCCAAAAGGCACATAAGGGGATCCAGCCAAACGATGGCTCATTTAAAAAACCCATTTTAACCCACAGCAGACAACCAGATGCCTCTGGAAAGCCCAGCAACAGGGCACAAAAGAAACAGCCTTCTTCAGCAGCTTCTCTCTAACATCACGTGTTCTGGGGTAGACTGCTGTTGAACACGGAGGCTCCACACAGCCTTCACAGGCAGCTAACGGGCCCCACCCTAACTGCATACAGTAAATGTTTCCGATCTCTTCCAAAAGCCATCCATGACAGCAACCCATCAGCATGGCTTGGAAAACCGAGTTCCATACGCTAACCATGTGCCTTGTGTGAACAAGCACCGCCTTTCACCTGTCCTGGATATATGACCCAAGGATTTGACTGGGTGGCGCTGAGCTCCATGGAGTTAGGGCAGATGGAGGAAAGAAAACACACACACACACCTCTTCACGCTATGTACAATTTTAGCATCATGTCCGTCCCTCTCAGTCGCTGTCCTAACACAACCTGCCCCATCGCAACAGAGCCCACCTCCATCAACTGCCCCAGACAAGACCACCACAGGTAACGGCCCACAGTAGTGTGGTGTACTAAACCTCATGGTTTAGTACATCATGTGCCAGGCCTCTTTCTAATGTATGCACAAGAGAGAGAGAGAATGAATGAATGAATGAATGAATATCCCTAATCCTAGCTGCTGGGGTGTAGCAAGAGACAGACATTTCCTCCACGGTCCACCTCCTAAATCCCCATCCACCAGCCTGGAGAAAGAGCATTTACATCTCTGGATTCTCAACAAGGTCGATTCTCCCCCAGCTTTTTCTTTTTAGCCCCGGCCGGCAGGCACAATATTAAATATTAACACCATCATGGGGAGGGGGAGAGCAATAGATACACGTACAGAGCACCAAGGCTTCAAAGCAGGGCATTCTGGGAGTTATTGTAGCAAAACACAAAGGAAAAGACACAGTGGGCTCGGAAATCATCACACGCGGTCCTCTTACTAGCGAGTTCTCCAAATGTCAGAGAACCGAGACACACGCTAATTCAGAAAACAACTGGCACTATTCACGAGTCCCTTTCCTCCACTGTATCTAAGGCTAAGCATTTGCACATGGTAATAATCACATATCCTTCCTCCCTCATGTACCCTACCATCGCTCCCCTCCCCTCCGTCACCTACCTTCCATCTATTTCTGCTTTGCAGGCCCCTTGGGGCAAAGGCTCATCCTCTCACCTCTTGTAAAGCACTAAGCACACTGACAGGGCTGTAGAAAGAACCAGCGAACATGTACAGAGGAGCATATCAAAATAAAGATCTACCTAATGTAAACAGGAACTCAAAGGAGTCCACTTGCTGTGTCTCTGTGCGAGTCACATGCACCCAGATCAGGATGCTCACACCCTCACCTCCTAGAGACGAGCAACTGGCACTGAAACTGCCCTGTACACACCTAGCAATTTATTTTCTGGTTGCGGCAAGAAGTTTAAAATTGTAAGCTATCTTGACGAGGGTAAATAAATGCAGGAACATAGCACATTTGTGTTAGAGGGGCATGACCAGCCTGAGGCCGGAACTACATTACACGTGGAGGTCTCTGCCCCTGCCTCTGCCTCCGCGCACAGAGCTGGCCGGAAGGAGTGTCTTCCCGCCTGTTGTCCCTCCTGCTGTCCCACCTTCTGAAGAAAGCACAGCTGTGATTGGTTAAACACAAGCGCGCTCTGATTGGCCGAAAAACTTGCAGGTCTGTTCTTTTACAGCGGGGCAGTCGTCAAGTTTGTTGCCGGTTTTTACTTTTAACAACCCTACCCTATGCATCTTTACATAGTCACAAAGGCAGCCGAGACAAAATCACCCACAAGCTTCACACGTTTCTCTCTATTTCGTTTTAACACACACGTTGAGGGGTTTCGGGTACTGCTCAACTTCCCGTGCATCTCTGAATGAGTCGACATGGAGCAGTCGTAAGCAATATTTTGCTTTCAATCCATAATTGAAACTAACTGAACTACAGTGGAAATATTGTTCTGCTCTGCCTGTACACACACAACACACCGTTCCCTTGCTGCAAGCAGCAAGCGAGCACCGAAACGCTTCACACACACACACACACACACACACACACACACACACCTCTGATTGTTCTACTCTTTCTTGTTACAATTAATCCTCTTGGAATAAACCTCCACGGTGACAGGAGTTTGGACTATTTTGAGTATTTCCCGCCATTCTGGTTTTCTCTCTCCTCGTCCTGTGTTTTCCTCTGGGAATAAGCCTTGGAATAAAACCTCCACGGTGATTGGAGGTAGTTCTGATTGGCATGCAGACACTCTCCTCCCCCTCTCCTCCGATTGGTAGGCTGCAGTAGCTCCGCGAACCAGCTCCGCGAAGCCCGCCCCCTCAAAAGATGAGGGGAAACCATCTTTCCAGCTTCGGCATTGCGGAGATCGCAGCTGCTCCGCTTGCTTCCGAAATGCTGTCAGAATCTCCGCAACGCGCCAGGATTCGTGTAATGTAGTTCCGGCCTGAGTCTAGATAAAATTTGGGCAAACTCTCCACGCAGACCAACCTGCTCCTGGTTCGAATTCCATCAGTCAGCTACGTAAAGAGAGTTGGTCAATTTTAGGCTCTCCTGGTTGATTTGCCTGTTTGTTTGCGAGCTGAAGTGTAACCAATCCACCAGCCTTGCAGGAGAGCTTAAGAAATGTGTTGCACTGGCTCCAAGAGGCTCGACGCCCAGCATCTTGCTTCCTAGTGGCCGATCAGGTGCCTTCGGGAACCCCACCGGCAAGGCACCAAGCCCACAACTCGCCCCCTCTGCTGCCGCCAACCCCAGCAACTGCTTTTCCTGGGCAGACTAGCCCTGGATATGGAGGCTCAATTGGAAGCGCGTCGTCGACGTTCACCTTGAATAAGAACATAAGAGCCATGCTGGATCAGGCCCAAGGGTGCACATCTCCAGTACCCTGTTTCCCACAGGGGCCCACCAGCTGGGAAGCCGGCAACCCGGAGAGAAAAGCAGACCTCTCTCAGCAGTCGGTACAGGAAGATAGCACACACTCAGTTTGGCACACGCCTGACTCTGCTTCCTACCTCTAACTCGGAAACGGGGGTCTGGGTTGAAGCCCACATCTCTCTCCGGCTAGAGGAGCATCCAGCCTCTTAGCCAAAGGAAGGCGAGAGCAATGCAGTTCTGCAGGAGGCGCAGCAAAAAAAAAACAAGAGCTAGGCGATTCGCCAGAAGTTGGTGCAATTCACCTTCATCCCCCCCCCTCCCTGACCTAATGAAAATCCATTCAAAGCAGAAACAAATGCATTGAAGACTGATGGGCACCAACTCATTTGCTTGGGGGGGGGGGGGAGACCCTTCAGGGAGGAATACCACACCCTCCAAAGTGGACCCCCGGGCAGCTCTGTAAACCACAGTCACCTTCCTCCTCTGCACATCTCTCTGGGCCGGCAATTGGGACCGACTGGCGATGCGCAGGGAACCAGATTCGGCTGTGTGGCCTCCAGCCGCTGTTCCCTGATGTGAGATCAAAGGAGACTGGAATGGGACAGGTTTATCCTCCTCACCATCATCAATAATTACTTCTTGAGCACAAACTTAGGCAGGGTACTTTGCAAGGAATGAGAAGACCAGGTCCCTGCCCCAAGAGGCGTGCAAGCCAAAAATCGATGTGAGGCAGACAAAAGGGAAAGGGAGGGAATGTAGCAGCAGGGACAGAAGCTGTGATGGGACAGTACATGCCCCGGGGCTTGGCTACAACAGAGACTGGGGATCAGGCTTCACAGAAAAGGTGGCTCTGAAACTGGATTTACAGAGAAAGGCATGTAAAGGAGAACTGGAAAAAACTACACCCACCCCCCATTTCCTCTCACACACAGCGACGTGAGACCCACTTCCTATGGAGTGACCCCACACTGCCAGTGCGCATGTGTCTGTCTGGAAACCACATGGGTAAGGCTGACATAGTAGCTCTTTCCCTGACCAAGCAGCATTCCACCGGAAAAGGAGGACGCCAGCGGGGTGAGAAAAAGAAAAAGTAGGGCTGCCTTTGTGGCTGCTATGTGCATACATGCCATAGGAAAAATGTGCCATAGGGAAAAAAAGATAGAGATGGTCTTCTACACTCAATCAGCACCCCACCAGGAAAGGAGAGTGCTGATAAGGTGGGAAAGACCTCCCCATGTGGCTGCCATGCGCACATGCGCTCTGGCAGTGAGAGACTGTGCTACAGAGGAGAAAGAGGACTTCCCCACACTGGGAAGGGAGGCTGTCACAACTCGCACCATTGTTTATGTGGTTGCCATGTTCACACATGCGCTCACTTGATGGACTGACCGTGCCACAGGGGAGAGACAGAAAGAGAGCGAGAAGACAGCCTTCAAGCCAAAAAGATTCCTTATCTGTAGCATGGTGGGCAAATATTTGAGGATATGGGCACACCGGTCAAATAACCGGTCGCATATTGTCAACCAGCCGGTCGAGTACGGTCAACTGAACGGTCAACCGATCGCGGCCACGGGTTGCCAAGTTTCCAGTTAGAGCCAGGGGCAACGTGGTTTTTTATAAGCTTCACTGAGTTGTCATTTGCTTGGAAGGGCAGAATTGAGGACTGCTTAGCCTTTGAATCAGACAACAGCCCGGGGGGGCGGGGGGGGAGAGACACCGAATCGGACAACGCAGCTGGGAGGCAGACACACAACCAGAGCAAGCACTGCTGCCTCCTGCAAACGGCTTCCTCCAAGCTTTGGCTGCTTTCGAATCCTTGCCGTTCCTTGGCTTTTAGACAGGACACCAGAAATATTTTTGACCACTGGAGGCTGACCCTGGAATTCCAGGCCGGGAGCCAAAGACAGGAAGTGCTATTGACTCTCGTCCCCGTTGAGCGAGACCATCCCTGGCATTGATAAAAGTTATAGCAACTTTTTTTAAAGGTAGCTTCTGAATCTCTGACCCATTGGGGACATTGAGCATCCCCGTGTCAGAACATATGGGGAGAGGGACGACTTGTTCTTTCTCTGCAGGACGTGTCCGTTAATGCCCCCCTTCCAGCAAGGACAGGTCTCCCCTGCCCTCAAAATTCTGGCTGTCGCCGTTGCAAGCATAAAAACTTTGCCTGACCACACAAAATATGGGTCAGCGCCATCGCACAGGCATGCGGACAACACAGCGGAGGGCCACCCTCTCCTCCATCGGTGGCCTTAAGCTCAGAGCGTGAAGCAAAAGGGGGGGGAGCTTTGTCTTCCCCCAGCTGCACAACAGCAAAACAAGGGCAGAGCCTCACATGTCGGCTGCAGCCTGCAGGCAGGCAAGCACACAGCGCATCAGGGGAGCGAGAGGCGGCAGAGGGGGGGCAGGGAAGAGAGCAGCTGCTGCGGGGGGGGGGAGGTCTTCCAAGGAGGCAGGCCCAAATCCCGCCCCCTCAGGACTAAGGATGCCTAAGAGGCCTTCTGCTCACACATACAGGGCTTAGTCCAGCCCCCCCCCCTCCTGCCAGGTCCCGCCTCACTCACACCACAAGATTTGGAGCGACAGACCCTGGAGAGACCTCTGGCTGGGAGGCCGGCCAGTTGGCATGCGCAGCTTGCTCCTTGGAGAATGCCACTCCTACGCAGGGGGAGGAGGAGGGACACAAATAAACTGCATCTGTGGTCTCCCTCCCTTCAGCTTCGCTGGCTGCCTGCAGCTCGGTGCCACCGGAGACAGGGCGGCATGAAAAGCCAGGACTTTCCCCGCTGCAAAATGACGCGCGTCTGGGGCGCACCAAACCGAGGAGATGCTCCAGCGTGCTCAAGCCCAGAAACCACAACTTGCACTTCATTCTGCAGATCCCCGCCAGGACAGGAGGGTGGTCGTTCCGCCAGCGACGCGATTCCAGAACCCGACGCTTGGAAACCGAACCGCCCTGCCCCGCACAAATTATGCGACTGGCCCTAAATGGCGCTTGTATTCCCCTCTGTGATACAAGGCGCTCACCCCAAAGCCCTACCGAGACCCCCTTCTGCAGGCTTGATGACGAAGGAGAAAAGGCCACAGCAATTTCACGTTTTGCTCCTGGAGTCTTGCAACTTTTCACTTTCACACATGCAATTATGAAAGCTGCAGGGCCCCTCTTTTCACTCGATGTGCAGCACCGTGAACGTTCACTGATGGAGCAAATGGTTTCCTTGCATTTTGGAGAACACCAGATTTTCCTGTCTTATGGGTACTGCTTACAAATGCTTAAAATCATCCCAATCAAAATCAAACTCCTTATCCACTTGACACAGCTGTGCCCCAAGCACGGGGCGAAGGGGAAGGCGGAAGGCACTGCAAGGTGGAAGCCAATGAGCCTGGCCACGTCTGCGCATCGCCAAAACCGGGGTACAATTCACGTAAATAAGCACATTTTAACCCAACATGGTGAAAAGGTATGTTCACAGAAGATTCCTGAGCGATCATTAAAGCTTTTTAAAAACTGGCTCTCTGCAAAATGAGACAGCCTCTGCCCCAAGGAGCATACATGTTCACCTGTCAGTTTCTTCCCCTTGCTTGAAAACCCTGATCTCGGTTTCTGATCCCCGACACAGCAAGTCAAAAGATGGAGACAAACCCGACAGATCAGACGTCCTTGCCACACACACTCGGATCCGCCTCATGTGAATTACCTTTACATACTAAACTTGCCTTGCCTGAAATTGTAGCATGCTGAGAAAACCAGGAAGCCTAGAATGAGACTTTGGACTTTTCTCCCCTCTCGGAAGGGGCTTGAAACATTTCACAAACATGCACACCATCAAGGGTGGATGTGGGCGAGGGTGGACACACACACATACACACACATACACAAGACAGGTGCAAGAAAGGAGCAGAGACTGCGGGCATATTTACACAACAGTTAAAACCATATGAGGAAGGTGAGACCTCTCCAAAAGGGAATTATCAGCACCCTCACCAAACTACAACTCCCAGGATTCTTTGGGGGAAGCCATGCAAGTTGAACTGGAATACAACGGATTGAGGCTTGTACCGTAGCCACGCTATGCAAGAGTCTCACAAGGCAAATGTTTAGCCAGAAGGAAAAGGTACAGTCCAAGCATTTCTTAGCCACCCAAGGCTAAGGTGGGAACTGGCAACCCAAACACTTTCTGGGTCATAAATAGGACACACTGGAGAGGGAGACAATCCGAAAGGTCGAATCTGTGTGCACCGATCCACCATGCATCAATTGCTTCGACAAATTAGCCCATCATAGCATGCCGAGCAACAGGTCACAAACACCACCATCAAGGTGGCTCGAGGAAGCGAGCCAAACTGTATTTGCCAACATTACGTACAACGTATAATTGGACTGTGGGGAAAGATTTTGCCCTAACTCCAAACCTGGCTGTTTATATACATGGCCAAAAACTGATCCTTCACCTCCTATAGGTGTGGCTGGACAATCCTCTCAAATCATCGCCAAGCTCCACCCTCCACATCTGTATCTACTGTCCCTGCTAACTGGGAAGAGGTATTTTAAAGTGGCAACTCTTATATGGGGGGGGGGAGAGCAACTATCCCTCTTCAGCCCAACCCCATGTCCCAGTGGCCGTTTATTGGTCTCCCGTGGGCCGTTTGCGACTCAGAACCTCCCTGGGGACAGTTTTGTTCCTTTAGCGATCGTAAAATCCTTTGAGACATTTCTCTTTGGTTCGTGTCGAAAAGCAGTATATTATTCTGAATACTGTATTTACATACTGCTTTTCAACAAAAAGTAGTTCACAAAGCCGTTTACAAAACAAACACAAACTATTTCTAACCATTTCGTACATTCTGCAAACCTTGCTCCCTTTACAGAGCCGAAGCCACAAAGCTGCCCAAATGCAATCGGGAGTGGTACAGTCCCCCCCCAAAAAAAAATGGGGGACGATCTCAGCTGCATACATTCAATTTTACTGCCATCAAAAGGGCTTTTTATAAGTCTATAAAAACTTATAGAAAAATAACACAGGAACAGCCTTTCAGAAAGGTCCTCTTATTAATGATCTGGGACACTTTACTGATAGGGGAGTGGAGAGTGTTGGACTCTGACCTGGGCGGGGGGACAGGACCAGTTATGAAGCTCACTAGATTACTTTGGGGTAGCTGCACACTCTCTTGGCTTAACCTGCACCAGAGGCTGCAGGGAGGCTAAAGCGCGAGATCAGCCCCATATACCTGGCCCCCGACCTCCTTGGAGGAAAGGTAAGACACAGATGCAGAATATATGTGCTCCTGGGATAGAGGCAGATCATGCTCTGCAGGGCTAGAGCCTGACCAATCTCCAGCTAAACGAGCTCAGGTGCCAGAGCTTCGAAAGACTCCTCACTACCCGATAGCGGCTGCCAGCCCAAGCAGGAAGGGTAGATCAGATTAAATGGACCGCTGTTTCATTGGCAGCGTCATACGAACGCCCCTGGTTTCTTGTTCCATGTACACTCTGCATGTTAACCTATAGCCTAGCAGCTATACTGGGGCGGCGCGACGCGGAACGCCACCTGATACCGTCTCGGGTCCGCTGCCTCTGCACTACAACAATAACTGAAACCTTTACGGTGGTCATCGCGGACCTATTGTCGAACCCAGGAGTGTGGGACTTCTGGTTTTACTTACAAGGACAGCGCAAATGCGCACTAAAACTGGAAGTCCAGCACTTCTGGGTTTGACAACAGTGCGCGAGGAACACGGTAAGGAAGGGAACGAACTGCTTCTCGCTCGAGTGAGTGGGAAGCGGATCAGGATATTGGAGATTGTGTGTCAATGTGTGGAAAAAAAAATCTCACCATGTGGACAGGGGCTAGCGACGACCAGCTCACTGAATGTGACTGCTCTACCACTGAGCTATGGCAATTGGCATATGATGCTGCCTTCTGAGTCAGACCCTTGGTTCACCTAGCTAGGTCTATCAACCCAGACTGGCAGGGGTTCTCCAGGATCTTTTCCCAGCCCTGCCAGGAGATGTGGTCAGGGACTGAACCTGGAATGTTGGCGTACAAAGAAGGAATGGCTCTGTCCACCAAGCTCGGGCCCTGTCAAAATGTAAGAGCAGATTGACACAATTTGAGTTTTTAAACGGAGGCACCACTGTACCAGGCTAAAACAGACTCCTGGGGGCACCCAAAGGACCCTTAAGTCTCAACCTTATGACCAAGAGGGATTCAGCAAATACAGTGAGGGACTTAAAAATGCGGATCCGAGGTCAAATGCCAGTTCAACCACTGACACACATTCGTCTCTCTTCCTGGCTTCAGCTTCCCAAGGGACAACCACCACCACCCCACTGGGGTATTGAGACACAGAATTGAAGTTTGTCGTCACTTTACACAACATACTCCATTCCAAAACCACTCACTCAGTAGCAAGAGCTCGATTCAGCCACAAATACACTCACAATCCAAGGACTGCCACATCGAGATGACCTGCACATCGGGACGAGCTGTCGCAGATCCAACTTGCATGGTGCCCAGCACTGCCTCACCATGCTTTCCAGAGGAGATCTGTTCACAGGGCCATTTGAGAGCCAGAAGGCCTACACCAAGCGTTCATCCAAAAGCCAGAAGGAAACATGACTATCACACCGTTTTGAACTGTGGTGTCCATCTGCAATTCCATGCAGGTACTGTGCTTTTTTAGGCCAGCGGGTGGCGCAGTGGGTTAAACCACTGAACCATGAGCTGTTGGTTGAAAGGTCGGCAGTTTGAATCCGCGATGGGGTGAGATCTCGTTGCTTGGCCAGCTCCTGCCAACCTAGCAGTTCCAAAGCATGTTAATGCGAGTAGATAAATAGGTACCGCTTGCGGGAAGGTAAACAGCGCTCCGTGTTCCAGCTGCATGCTACGCGCTGCGGCAAGGAGAGTCATGTCGGCCACATGACCACGGAGGCGTCTTTGGACAACGCTGGCTCTTCGGCTTTGAAATGGGGATGAGCACCACACCCTAGAGTCGGACACGACTGGACTTAATTGTCAGGGGTCACCTTTACCTTTACCTTTCTGTGCTTTTACCCGTGGCTTGTTTTTCCACACAATTGACAGGATTCCTCCCTCTTCCCTGTGATTTTAGCCTTTCCCACCTGGTCCAACTTTACGTTCATGTCTGTTCCAAAGTTGACCCCAAACCCGTCACCGACAGGGCCAGGATGCGTTTGAGATTTCCCACGGCTGAACTCCTCCATTCACTGGCTGTTTCCAAGTGCACTTTTGCACGGAAAACAACCAACCACGAAACAATGCCCACGGGGGTCAATTTCCACACGACAACTGAACGTCTGTTCCGGCTCTAAGGGTGCCCTCCAATTCCATGTGCTTATCCCCCAAACAGGCACAGAACTGCAGCAACAGGGTACAATAAAGGACCATGGAGTACAAACGCATTTCATAAATCTTTTTTTACTTTTTTATGTTTACTTTTGAAAGACACAACTATAAGTTCAAACGACTCAGTAATATATTTATGGCTTCGTATTCAGGGACCTCCCAATCTTTTTCCCAAACTTTTTCCCAGTGTTTCCCAACCTTTTTTGACCTGGGGCTCCCTTGACCATTGGCCGCGGCTCCCCATTACATTATGTTGATGCCTGCCCATTGACATTGCACTATTTTTTTGAGAGGATTCCGTGGAACTCCGCGGCTCTCCTGGCTGGTATCCGCAGCTCTCCTGGGACCCACGCCTCCCAGTTTGGGAACCAGTGCAGTATGAAATCTCACAAGAGTAGAAACCTGGGGCCGGAGGGAGAGAGGAAGAGGAGAGAGAGAATCAACCAGCCTTTCTGGACTTCCTCAACAGACTGGCACCCTCTCTTGTCCTCCACCCTGTCCACATCCGGATTATTCCACAGCATCCAACCTCAACCCCCCAGGAGGGCGGCCACTGTTCTTGAGCAAAATCTTAACCCTCCGTGGACTTACTGGGAAGGAGATCCCACAAGTTCGACAGGGCTTGCTCCGAAGCCGGTGAGCCTCACACGCTACAGCCTTGTACTCATCATGAATCTAATTCCCCGCCCTTAAAACCCCCATCCTGACCACTTGCAGCTTGCAGCAGACTTTGGTTAATTCCAGTAATGTGCAAAAAAGTAAAAACCGTAGACCTTCTTGGAGACCTCCGGATAGGGAGGGGGAAAGGCAGGGATACAAATGTTTAAATAATAATAGCAGTTAATATTATTAAGCGTGACTTTCCTCCATCAGATCAACAGCCAATATTGTCAGGGGATGCCGAGTGCTAGACTTAGGGAAGAGGAAGAAACATTCTCTATCTATCTCCACCTTCCCTTGACAACCGCTCTCCGTTTCCACTCCCAGCCCATCATCATGAGCATCCTTAGCGTGGGGGGGAGGACCTATTTCTGCTACTGAATGCCTTTAAGAGCATGCTCAGAACTCAGCAGGATCAGTCCAGAGGCCTATCTGGCCCCCAGCATCTTTCTTGCACCCCGCGACAGACACCTCAGGGGAAATCCCCGAGAGGCGTGCAAAAGCAAGAGCCCCCTCCCCGATTCGTCTTTCTGATCTTCAAAGATATGCTGCTTCGTACCATGGAGGATCCACCTAGCCCACTATGAACGCACCTAACTCTGCTGTTCTACGCACACTTTTCTAGAAGCCTCCGTGAACGCCACAGAGCTTACCATCACCGCACCTTGTGGCAGCCAACGACTGCTCACGCTACCAGCCGCCTCGGGTGCCACTGCTGGGAGGAAAGGCGAGCGACACCCAACTGTTGTCAAAGTCGAATGCAAATAAACGGAACACAATAAGTCTCGCACACACGCGCACACACATACACGCACACACTTGGCGCTGACCTGAGTCACAAGCGCAGCAGCGGCGGCGGCGATTCCAGAGCCCGGAGAAAGTCCCAGCGGAGCCCCATCAGCGCGAACAAAGGGGCCGTGCCTGGCCAAGGCCGCGCGTCCCAGCCGGCGGGCGAGCCGAAGCAGCCTCCGGGCTCCCGCCCCGCAGCATCTGGAGAGGCCGAGACAAAGTGGCGGGGGCCGGGCGCGGGAGCTCGAGGACGCCCGCCCCGCCCCGCGGAGCACCTGTTCGCCGGCCGATGCCCAAAGCGCCCCCCGTGCGCCTGCGGCGCGTGCCAAAGTGCGCAGCGGCCGGAGGCTCCGCTCGCCCGGGAGCGGACGAGACGCGCGGCTGCCGACGGGAAGCGCAAACAATGCCGCCCGCCGAGAGAGGGCAGGAAGGAGGGAAGGGGGCCGGCGCTGCTCTCGGGCCGGCCTCCTCCGTCCGGACCCTCCCATTGGTTGCCCGGGGAGCCTCCGCCTCCCCCCCCGAGCGGCGAAGGGAGGGCAGGGTCGAGGCAGCTGCGAGCGAACCTCACAGAAGCTGGGCCGGAGCACGCCAAGGACGGAGGCTGCCCTCGGGGCCCGGCTCGCTCCGGAGGGACCGCCGACACTGACTGACAGCTGCAGAAGCAACCTGCGCCAGAGCTCGCCAAGGCGTTCAGCTCCCTAGAAAATGTGGTTGCTGGAGAGAGGAGCGGCCTGGGAAGCCCTGCCTCTAGCTAGCTCAGGGTCACCGACACTGACTGGCTGCGGCTCTCCTTGCGGATTCTGCCTGCTACTGTGATTGAGGTACAGCCCCCTCCCTTGAGGACACCCTCAAGCAGGAGTCCTGCAGGCAACAGCCCTCCCCCCCCATAGGTTGTTCACAGCACCTGCGTACAAGATACACCGCGCCGACCACAGAAGTTCCGCTAGCTCTAATGATGAGCAGTGAATGTATGTAACGCTTCGCCTTTGCAAGTACTGCACACATGGAGAGCCCTGGAGGATTATCAGGCGGCTGCAGCTCACTAAGCATGCTGCTTCCCAGGGTCGCCAGCCAAATGCCTTCAGACAGGAGGTGAAGACAAACAGCCTTCCCTCACTCTGGTAGCCAATTGCCTAGTATCGAGATATACTGCTACTACGCACGGAGGCTCCATTACACTGCTGCAACAGACATCTCCTCTTGCCTAAAAGGGATTGTATGCCTTGAGACAAGACCAGAGTCCATCTGGTCAGGCAACTGGTTTCGGACAGTGGCTGACCCCCTGCAATGGGGCAGGAGCTCATTTACCAAGCCTCTGCTTTGCATACAGAAGATCCCAGATTCAGTGCTTGGCAGCAGCGTTGGGTAAGGCCTCCACTGGAAGGCTGCTGCCAGTCAGTGCCAACCATCTTGCCTTCGATGGACCAAGGGAGAGCAGCATGAAACTGACACTGAGGAAGGGGGTAGACTCTACCCAAAGTCTCCCTAAGGGATCCCAGGGGTGGAAGGAGGAGTTGTCTTTGAGGTATTTAACTCCCAAGCCAGTTAGTTTCTGGAGAGTCTCCATGGGAAGTCCCAACCTAGAGGGTGTTGCAGTAATCCATCTGCAAGGTAACAGGCGTGGATGAGCTTGGCAAGGTCCAACTGAGGCAGAAACAGGTGTGAACTGGGCGAAAGCAGCCTAAGGACCCCAGCTGACACTTGCACATCCCAGAGCAAAGCCGGATCCAGCTGCTTCTGGGAAATTCACACACGAGGCAGGAAGGCAACAGAATACTCTCTCGGGCATTTGGCAGCCAGAGGTATACTGCCACTGACCCAAGAGGCTCTACTTAGCCCACCTGTCCAATATGAAGAGCCAGCGCCTAACCGCTAGGGATCGCTGCCCCAGGCTTTCTAGGGTAGCTGGGGTGTGTGTGTGTGTGTGTGTGTGTGTGTGTGTGTGTGTGTGAGAATACTGGATCTTTCAGAGACAAGGGCAATCATTTAAACTATTTATAAAAGTCCTCATTTTTCATTTCAAAACCAAACGAATGACAAACGGCCACGAAAACCACAACAGTTGGGCAAAGAGACCTGTGGAGGCAGCTGCACCAGGCCCAAGGGCGAACCACATTTTTTGAAGTGTAAATCCCACAGAACATATTTTCATTCCCAGTTTACTTTGCTTCCATTCAGAAGCTCAGGCCAGTGCACAGGGCATTCCCCAGTGGTCTCCCATCCAGGCCCCGACCAGGCCTTAAGCATGCTGCTCAGCTGCCAGAAGGCTAACTGTCACCTCCAGAGACTTACCTCTGAGTAAACCACAGCCTCAGGTTGCCTGTCTCCTTGAGCGCAGGTTCAGAGGGGAGACTTGCTTCTAAGTCAACAGGCACAGGACCAAGCTGGAAGGCCTCAAGCATGCAATTCCCACTTTCCTGGGAGTAAACCCCTTTGGAAAGCAGGGGGGACCCTAAGCGGGGAGGGGGGCACTGTTTAGGGTTTTAGAGCGGGGTGCTTCTTTCCCAGCCTGACCTGAAGAAGGTGCCAGGGATTGAAGTGCAGATCTTCTGCATCGCACACAGGGGCTCGTCCACAGATCTACAGCCCCTCACAATAAACATAGAATACCCACTAACATCCATAGCTAGTTTTAGCTTTTATCCCCCATTCCCTCTTTCCTTTTAATCAATTGAGGCTAGACACGAGGAAAAATGCCCAGCACTGTTAGGCCTGCCTTGTGGAGTATTGAGCTGTCCCCTATTGGAGGTGTTCAACAGGGGTGCGACGGCCACCTGTCAGGGATGCCGTGGCAGTTGCCTGCACAGAGCAGCGGGTTGTAGAGGACCTTTAAGATCCCTTCCAGCTCAAACATTCTACGAAATTCTCTTTCTCCTCTTTCTGTTTTTGCATGTTTGTGACTCAGTTACAGTATAGCAGGGATGTATCTAAGTAACTAGGTCACGAGTGCGAGTACGAGTCATTTTTGCAAGAGTGCGAGTCCGAGTGCAAGTCAGTGTCAACATTTTTGGGCAAGTACGAGTCAAGTGCGAGTCATTTTTGCATGAGTGCGAGTCGAGTACAAGTAAGGCCAGAAACCACAAGTCACGAGTTGAGTCACTTTGGGGAAAATGGCTTTTTCCCCTGAAAATGGGGTGGGTGGGTGTCTGTGTGTGGGGTGTGTGTGGGGACCTCTGAGACTTTTAAAGCACCCACTTGGCTCCCCCTATGCCCTTTCCCTCACCTCTCAGTCTTGTCACCACCCATCTGGTTTGGGAAAAACAAGCGTGTCTACATTCAAACCATTTATTATTCCCTCCCTGCACCTTCCCCTTGCTGAGCCAAGCATCCCTTGGGCTCGGAGTTTTGATCAATGAGGAGGAACTGCTGCGGCAGCTTCGCCTTCCCTCACTCCTCCCCACCACTTGCGCTCGGAGTTGTGGCCAATGGCAAACAGACAGCAACAAAAGGGGGGACTCAGAGCCAGGCTTGATTTCCCACCCCCTTGAAAACCCTTCCTCCCTGCTGCCTTCCTCCTCCGAGGTCTCCACTGTGCCTGCCTGCCTGCCTGCCTGTGTTGATGCCGGCCATTAAAGGAAAATGACTTGGAAATGGCAAGTCGTTACCCCCACAAGTGCAAGTCAAGTACGAGTCCCATGGGTCGCGAGTGCGAGTCAGTGGGTCACGAGTACAAGTACGAGTACGAGTCAGGGAAAAAGTGGCTAAGTCACACTTGCGAGTCGAGTCATTTGACTCGAGTCCCCATCACTGCAGTATAGTCATTTAATTAGTTGAGTTTACAGATATTACAGCACATGAAACATCCTATTGCCACGATCAGCCCCCCGCATTTAGCCATTCCTTGCCCCCCATTGCATCAGCAGGACAAATCTGGAACCTTAGGGGAAAAATGTATTCATTTTTATTTTGATTGGGAAAACATTTGGGACAGGGAACTATGTTTTTATCTATCTTGGTGTGTAAAACCACATTGTAAACTTCCTTGTTATAAGGTGGTATATAAATTCATCATCATCATCATCTCTTGATCCCTCTCTCTAAACAGAGAATTTCTGATTTATTTTCCTTTTCTCCGTCAGCTTGTCCTGGATCTCCCGTCTCTAACGTTTGTATAGCAATACAGACTTCACCTGTATATTTTGGACGTATTCCTTAAAATGTGACAATTATTATCCCAGCATTACAGCTGAGGCTCAGAAGGAGCGATTTTCCTAAGGGCACCGAGCAAATTCATAAGATCAGAACCTAGGACCCTGATGGCGAACCTATGACACGCGTGTCACTGGTGACACGCGAGGTCATTTTGGGTGACACGCCAGTGTTTCCCCAAGGGCCCCGACACACCTTGCATTTTCGCAAAAGTTTTACAGGCTTATCTTGAACATTTAGGGCAGAGATTTTTGGCAGACCTCTTTTATTATCTAGTAAAACTCAGCAACAAAAAAGTCACTAATTGATGTTAAATAAAATGCAATGTGTTCTATAGTTTTCAGTTCAGTATTAATATTAAAAGTAGCAATAGTCAAAGTACTATTAAAAGTTGGGGGGGTGACACACCAGCAGAATCAAGTTAGGCATTTTCAAAAATTTTGACACACCAAGTCCAAATGTTTTGCCATCACTAACCTAGGAAGTCCCGATTCACAGCTCTGGCACTCAGCCACTGTGCTCCCTCGTACGTAGGGAGGCTGACCTTGATTTCTAGAGTACAATCCTGGGCATGTCTACTCAGAAGCAAGGCCCATTGTGATGAATGGGGTTTACTCTCAGGAAAGTGTGTATATAGGATTGCAGCCTCATTCAAGCACAGAGCGAAATAAGGAACAGGTTACGTTACATGCCTCTGCGCCCTAAAATAAGCTTTGGACCATCCGGCTTAGTACAGTTCCTTCTCCAAGTGATGGAGTCCCAGGGCAGCAAGGACCCGATTCTGGCTTCCTTTGGAGGAGAGTGCATCGCAGGCCGATGGCGTCTTTTGCAATATCGGCTTTACGTACAAAAAAGCATGCGGGGCTGAGGGTCGGATAGGGGAGCCAGAACACTGGAGGGGGAGAGAGTTTCCCAATTGCGGAGGGGTACAAATTTGGGTTCGGCAATGCCTTACTTTGGAGCACAGGCGTGCACCAACTTCAGTGCTTCATCTAGGCTGAAGGAGGAACCGGGAGGGGTGGGGGTTGAGCTCCGGTATGTTGCTGGAATCTCCTCTTATGTGATTTTGCAGCTCCTCCCTTAGGGGTGGATATTTTCCATTGTTTGCCCAGCGCACAGCAAAAAGGAAGCAAATGCGGGTGGGGGCGGGCGGGCAGGGAGGGGGGGAGAGAAGTTTGCATGAGAAGGGCAGCAGCTGTGAGGGGCCTTGGGGAGCAGGTGTGCGCCTGTGTGGCCCAGCAGCCCCTGCTCCTCTTTCCCCAGCGGGGCCCCCTACCCTCATTACCAAGGGGCAAAGGCTACATGAACGGGATGGCAGCTCTCGGAGAGGGCCATTGTGCGCCCTCGCGGTGGGATTACCCGGCCCCCTCAGAGCCCCAGCCCAGATGCAGTTGTGGGGCTCCCCGGCCCAGTGGGGAAGACTTGATCCATTTAGCTTGATTGAAGGGAATTTTGCATCCAGGTCAAAGATCCAGCTGCAGGGAGCGGGGGGGGGGCTGCCCTTTTGTCTCCCGAGGAGGCGGTAGCGCCTCCAACACCCGTTTCTCCCCCCCCATCCAGAGAATGGACAAAAGCCCTCCCCGCCCCATTGAATCCAGACGAATGCTGGCAGATATTTTCTCGCAAAGGGGGAAAGCACGCAAGTAAGACATTTCCCCCTTTCGCAAATGAGAAGCTATAGGGAATACAGGAGCATCAGCCCGCGGAGGGAGGGGGGATACAATCCGATATCCTGTTTCCCACAGGAGCCAACGATATGCCTCCGGGAAGCCCATCAGCCTGGCTCCCTGGCCACTGGGATTCTGAGATAGACTGCTTCTGAATATGGAGGTTCTACTTCAACATCGCTAAATCTCATGCCAAGTTTCTGCCCTCAAAACTGGGTGCCCAAGGTGGCCTCTCCTTCAACGTGCGACACCTCATTGCCTTTTAAGGCTTCCCAAGACGGGGGGCCCACGACCACCTCTTGTGGTCATGAGTTCCACAAATGGGTGATGTAAAGCAGAGGGCAAGAGGAAGGTGGGGAGAGAGAGAGAGATGGACTGGAGTGTCTCTGTCTCTTCTCCTCCCCACTTCCTCTTCCATTTCCCTCCCCCTTTTCAAAGGCAGAGGGTGGACTGCATATAAGGATTAGATATGCAGATAAAGGCTGGTGCCCCCTGTGAAACTGCTGCCTATGCAGTTGGCTCCAGGCTGTAATCCTATGCACCCGTTCCTGATTAGACATGCATAGGATTGCGTTGTCAGTTAGCATTGTGGATATGTCAGCCCTGGCAGGAGCAGTCTACCTGAACAGTGAGAAACTGCAATTCTAGCAAATGTGAACTTATAGAAAGCCCCACACATTCTTAAAAAGTCCCAGACTTGTTTAATAACCCTCTACGGGAGTTAATTGATGGGCAATTCCCATTTTACATTAAAAAAAATCACCTACCTCTCCTACATTTATACATGTTATAAAAAATACAACTCTCCCAGTGATCTCTTTTAAGGTGCTTGGGGCTTGTTTGGTGGGGGCAAAAAGAGGCAGAACTGGGGCATACAAATGGTTAAATTGCAGCAGAGAGTGGAAACTCTGAGGCCCAAGTGGGAAAGCCCCCCCCCCCCCCTGCTGGAGCGGCAAAACCACCACGGCTTCTGAAAGCAACGGGGAAACAGCCGAAGACGTTCTCCTTCAAAGGCTGTTTGCTCAGGAGCTAATTTTGGAATGTGGTGTTCAGGCCCAGCGCGCTATTTTGGGGCTGTGGGTTGGGGCCCATTCCGGCACACAAACACCGCGGCCAGACGGCAGTGGCGGCAAGGCCTCCGGCGTGGGAGGGGGAGAGAGGCGCAGCCACATTTGTGTGGTGAAACAGAGAGCTCCTGGCCATGTCACAGCTGGCAGGCCACCTGCACTCGCTGCGAGGACAGCCTGGCAAAGCTCCGTTGCCGCCGCCAACCCCTCTGGAGCCACCATTTCCTTCTCCCGTTTCCAATTCCCACTGCTCACCTCTCATCCCGCTCCCTGGATTCTAAAAGGGAAGGAGGAAACAAAGCAGAGGAGCGGTGGGCCACAGTGTCGGAGACACTCTAGCCCACCATTCTCTTCTCCCCCACACTTCCTCTTCCGCTCTGTTCGAAGCCAAGGAATGGGAAGAGGAGACACGGAAAAGACCGGTGTGCCGCCAGGCAAGAAGGGAGGCCCAATTGATACAGCAAGGCATCGCAGAAGGGGGAGGCGTTTGGAGGGCCGCCTCAGACTCCGGGAGGTCTTGGGATGGCCCTACAGTAGCCCCTTATCCCCTGCAAGCTCCTCGCCCCACTCCTCCCATGCCCCCAGCCCCTTGAGGCACCCCAACCTAAGGCACTCTTCTTTACCCTGTTCCTCTCAAGCCCCTCCCTCACCCAAGCAATCCCAAGGCACCCAGGTGGTGGGGATAGATTCACAGGCATAGGGCAGCCACTCCCCCCCCCCCAACAACCCTTGCCTTTCAAAGACGTCCCTTACCATGGGGCGAGGTCCCAGCGCACTGAGAGACCTGTGGTTCGGGAGGAGCAGACGGCGGCGTGGAGGCAGCCTGGGGCGGGGGGAGCAGCTGAGCTGCTGGAGGCTCCGTCGTGGGCTTCTCAACAGGCAAGGCATCCTTCCTGGAATTCTCCTGGATGCCGAGGGAAGGCGGCTGCTGGCGAAGGGAGGGTGCAAGAAGGAAGAGAGTGTAAAAGAGGGGGAAGGCTGCAGGCAGGGCCACGAGGCTGACTGAGGCGGTCACTTGCCTCCATCCGCCCACCCCACCTCCTCTTGCTGCCAGACAATAAAAGATGGGAAGGGAGAGCAGCAGAGGAAGCGTGGAGACACTCTAGCCCGCCATTTTCCTCTCCACACTCTCTCTTCCTTTTCAAATTTCAGGAGTGTGAGGCATGGCGGTGGGGGGCATCAGATGTGGTAGGGTCTTTCTGAACCCGGGGGACCACGATTCCTGGAGACGCCGAGGACTGACCGCATGACCTTCCCCCATGCACTGAGCTATGAGCCTTTGCCTAAATGTACGAAGCTGCTTTATACCCGAGTCCGGCCCTTGGTCCCTCCAGCTCAGTATTGTCTGACTCTGACTGGCAGCAGCTCTCCAGAGTTTCACACAGAGAAGGGTCTTTCTCAGCCCTACCTGGAGAAGCCACCAGGGACTGAGCCTGCGGGGACCTCCTTCCACAACGGCATGTGCTCCACCACTGCGTGGCCTGATCCTGAGCCAGACCATTGGTCCATTTCACTCAGTGCTAACAGAGGCTTTCCACACTCAGGCATAGGAACGTAAGAAGAGCCCTGCTGGATCCGGCCAGGGGTCCAAGTCAAGGGCAGAACTTCCCAGCCGAACTCACCGTCCCCACTGGGGGCTGCAGCTGCAGGATGACAGCCGAGGTGTGCTGGAATTTCCGTGGCGCTATGTGGTTCAGGCAGCCCGTGGGCCGGCTGGGGGGGTTGCCTTCGGGCCTCTGCTGCCCCAGCGCCGAGGGTCCTGAGGGGTGCATGGCGTGCTGGGAGGGCTGGCTGGCGCTGGGCTTGTGTTGACCGGCGGCTGGGCACTGTGGCAGGTGGACGGGCGGAGCGTGGCTTTGCAGGTGGGCCTGCAGGCTCGGTGGCGTGCCGAGGCTGGGAGCCGGCGAGGGGAGGGCCTGGAGCTGCTGCTGCTGCTGCTGCTGCTGCTGCGGTGGGGGGTGCTGGGGCCTGGGCTGGAGCTGCTGTTGCTGGATCACAAACTGGTGCTGAATGGGCTTCGGCTGCTGCTGCTGCTGCTGCTGCTGCGGCAGGAGTTGGTGACCCTGCAGTTGAGAATAGGCTGGAGGGGGAGACAGCGGGAGCGAGAAGCAGCTGATTAGCGGCGCCAGGGCTGGAGAGCGATCCGAATTCCGCAGCCAGAAACGCTCAGTTCAGCAACCTGCATCACTGATGCCAGCAGGGCAAATGTGCAGGTTTTGTTCACGTCCTGCCCTCGGCGGCGGGCATGGCGGACCACACTTTCCCAAAAGCGCATGAGGATGCGCTTGCCCCAAAGTGACTTGGGCGCTCTGGAGCTCAAAAACAGGGCTGGCCCAAAAAGGGAGGGGAGGGAGATGCATTTGGGTTTTTTTTTTTTTAAAGGAAGAATACGTGTGTGTGCGTGCGTGCCACAAAATTTAAAGCAGAGATTCTCAAGGGAGGGTTCTGGACCCTTGCCACCCAAGTTCGTTTTCATAGAATCTTAAGAGTTGGAAAGGGTCTTCAAGGACATCTAGTCCAACCCTGCGCCAGAAGCAGGAAAACTCTTTCTAGAGCAGTGGTTCCCAAACTTTTTAGCACCAGGACCCCCTTCTGTAGAATGAAAATCTGTCAGGACCCCCTAAGACCGGAAGTGATGTCATTTTTTAAAATTAAATCATACTTTTTAAAATAAATCACATTTTTAAGTTGTACTCATAAGCAGCCCCATTGGGGTGGGCGAGTGGGAGCGACCTAATATGAACAGAGATGCTAAAAGGCAAGAAGTAGCACAAGGTGAGGAAACCAGCCCCAAGAGAGCATCAGACACTTCCTTCTCTGCAGTGGGGGGGGGGGAGTGAGCCGCCATCTTGGGTGTGGCCATCCAGCCAACATCCCACGACCCCCCAGAAACTGCTTCGCCTTGAGTGTCCCGACTTTGAGTGTCCCGACTTCAGGTTGGGAATCACTGTTCTAGAGCATCTCCAAAAGGTGCCTGCTGAACCTCTGCTTGAAGACCCCCAAGTAAGGGAGAGCCCCCCCCCACTTCTTGTGGCTTCTGTTCACTCTTCCTTTTTGCCTCCACACAAATGCAACCTCTTAGCCCAAGATATAATGAAGCCTGTGCCCCCCCCCCGCACACCATTGCTTTCCCCCAGTGCACACTGGTCCTCTCAGACCCGCTTTTCATGGGCAATGATGTCATTTTGGCACCAGGGGGCAGCAGTGATTAAAAACAGGGAAAGGAAGCCTCTCTCTCTCTCTCTCTCTCTCTCTCTCTCCCCCCCCCCCCCCACTTTCAGGTCAAGAGCAAGGGCTTTAAAAAGCATTCAAGTTTCTCAGCCTCAAGGAAGAGGCTGGGAAAAACAAGATCCAGAGCCCCTGCTTGCATGCCAGAGGCCCCGGGTTCAATTTCCGGCTTCTCCAAGTAAAGCTCGGAGCTTTCTATCTCATTTCTTTGAAAGGTTCCAGATTCTTTTGTTATACACAGGCTCCCTGAGTTAGTTAGGGACAGCTGCATCGGCGCTTTCGTGCAGGTGCAGCAATCCTTTGGCGGTGCTTTTGCGCAGACGCGATAGCACTGGGCCGGCAAGAGCCGAATGTTTCGAGCTACGGACATTTCAACTTGCGTACAGACCCCGGGGACGGAGCGTATAGAGCCTCACCTGGAGCGATGAGTGAGTGAGTTGTGACGGGCGTCACAGTCCGGGTCACGGGATTCCCCCGGCCGTCCAAACCGCTGGCTGACCCGTTGCTGCTGCCGCCGCCGCCGCCCTCGCCCTTCCTAAGGTGCTCCAGTACGTGTTCAGGCACCCCTGCCTTGGCGGCAGGAGCCGGCTCAGCAGCCTTGCCCTGAGAAGCAGGGGGGGCAGAGTGGTTGCTGTTGCCCAGGGCAGGCTTCATGGCTAAGGTGGGGAGCTGCTGGCCCGAGGAGGGAGTCAACCCCTGGGCTACGGTCTGTTGGGTGCGCAGAGCTGGGTTCTGTACCTGCAGTGTGAAAAAGGGAACATGGAAAAAAAAATAGAGACACGGTCCTGAGACAACTCTCCTATTTACATGCCCCAACACTGGCACTCCCCCCTGTGTCCCCCCCACATCAATAGCCCCTGAATCAAGCAGGTGTGCCTGCTATGCCCATACTTCAGGCAAGGCCGGCCCAGCCATGAGGCCAACTGAGGCAGTCACCTCAGGCAGTGGACTGGCAAAGACGGATGCCTACTGCTGCTCCTGCTCCTTGGATGCACAAAGAAGAGTGGAAGAGTAGTGGACTAGACAGCCAGATATATCTTCCTTCCTCTTCCTTTTTTTCAATCCAGGGATAGGGGTGGAGTGGCAGAGATGGTAGCTGGAGCACCACTGGTCAAGAAGGGCCGAGAGGAAGAGGAAGTGAAGAGGACAGAAGAGTGGTGAGATAGAGCGTCGCTTACCTGAGCAGTGGTGGTGGATGGCTGGGTGGTGGGGGTGGCGCCCTCTGGCTGCACTGCAGCGACTGTGGCCGTTGGCGTGAAGATGAGCTGGGGGGACAAAGGAACAGCACGGCCTAGGGTCCTAGCTACTTGCACAAGGTTACTCTGCTGAGCCTGGAAATCACAGGAAACGGGGCTCCTTATACACCACCCGTCGCCGCTCGAGCAGAGAGATCGTCGCGTGGGGGCTGGGAGAAGAGGAGGAGGAACTGACTGGGGCCTAAAGGACACCCGTGGCGGGGGGGGGGGGGAGGCAGAGAGACACAACAAAACAGAGCCTGCTCAGCAGTCACCTTTCAAACCTGGAATGTCGCTATTTTAAATTGCATTTTTATTGTATGTTTGCCACTTTGAGCTTAGGATAAAGCGGGATATAAATCTTTTTAAATCAATCAAATAATTCCCCTGGAGCCTTGCCAAGGCCCTTGGCTACCGTCTGGAAGCAGCACAAGGTATTTGCCTTCTAACTGGCTCTTGATGGTTAGGGATGAGGTAGAATAAATGAAACACTGTTATCCCCCCCCCCAAGTCCCCCAAGATAGTTAACGGGAGACTATTGGGTGTGTGAGTGGGGGGTCTTGGTCAACAAACAAAGGATTTTGATGGGGTGGTGGGGAAATAAACACTACCCTGAATTGATCAATGTACTTGAGATTGCTGCTTCAAATTCAAATACAGCTACACCCCATAGCCCTCCAGGTTGTGCAATACGGCCACTTGCAGTGGTTTATGTACTAAGATACTGCTGCCTTGCACAGCAAAGAAATGATGGCAAAGACGACTGTAGCCGTTTTACTTTGCCACCAAGGAATGCAAAGGGAGCCGTCTCCAAAGGGAAAGTTTTCTTTAAAAAAAAAAAGTATATGCTGCAACAACTCAAAAGACAACATCTTTTCAAGGGTTACTGGATCCAGGCTGTAGCTTTGTTAATCACAAACGACGACTTTTAAGAGCGTAAGTCCTGACTGGAGTAATAAAAAGGAACTTGTTCACTTGCTCAGCATCCAATTCGGGGGGGCCCATATCGGCACAGAAGTTGAACCTTCGACGTGCTAAGAGTTGGTATGTGGGCACTTTAAAGGGGACCTCATGGTAAGTCATGTTTTCAGCGAGGGTACCGACAAGACTGGGGACCTAAGTCTAAAGGGGTCTGCTCTCTCTGCTCCCTCACCGCTCCATCAAAATGGGAGAAAGCCTCGGGGGTTGGGGGGTTGGAGGGCCTACATCCACAGATCTGGCCCCAGGAGGTGCTGTGAGTTGCAGGCAGAAATATATGGGGAAAAAAATTGGAGCCAGCAGGCATCTCTATATTTTTCGTATATTTCTACAGTATTTGCAACAGCTCCTTGTCCCACCTTCCCCACTCTGAATGCCACTGCAGGGTCCTAGTGCCAACCCTGCTCCAGGGACACCAAGAGTCCGCCACTGACCCGGCCTTAGGGTTCCACGCGGCCATTGGATGGAAGAGCAGCTTGGAAGGACTGCTGCCTCCCCCCCATTCCTCCCATGCCTGAAGACCACCGAAAGACTTGAGAGCATTCCCAACCCCTGGAGATTCCTGGCTGGAGCCCTGGCAAAAGGAAGGGTGGGGTGGGGGGTTGTGCCCGGCGAGGCATCTTACCATCTGAGCCCGCAGGTACATCTGGGCCTGGCTGGCGGTCAGGGCGGGGTTGCTGGTGTTGCCCAAGAGGACGGCTTGCTGGGCGATGCCGGAGGCGGTGGCTGCTGAGTTGACGCTCTGGGCCCGGTTGATGAGCTGGGCGGCGGCCGGTGATGTGGCCAGGTTGATCTGGGGAAGAAGAAGAGGGGAGAACTGGCAAGGCGAGGCCAGGGGATCGCACGACAGTGGCGGGTATGGCCCGCCCCGTGTTATTCCTTCGTAGGAGGGAGCACACACCCCTCCGGAAGAGCCATATCGCTGCCACGGCAGCCGCACCCAGGGTCTAAAGCCTGACCCTGCAGCACACGGCTGGAGGAGCCCGGAGGTGCGTGAAACCCCTAATTAATCTGTGGGGCGACGAGCCACTATAGCAGGAGCCGCCTTACCGTGGGCTGCTGCGGTGTGGTCTGCGTGGGGCCATTGCTGCTGGAACTGCTACCGGACCTGCTCGCTGCCAGACTTGCCTAAGAGACACGGAGGAGGAAAATCAAAAGCGAGTCCGTCGGAGGGAGGAGGACGGGGCCACCGGCTGTTCTGCTGCTTCTACCCTTCCCAAGACCATTGCAGCCAAAGGCCTCTGGCAAACCCAGAGGGCTCGGAAGAGAGGCGGAATCTCGTCGTAAGGATTAGACGAGGAAAGGAAGCACCAGAAAACCTCCGACCGCTGTTTTCTTGCATCTTCAGGGTGAACGCAAGACCCGCCCCTTGCCCCCGGTGTCGGAGGTGGTGAGGAAGGCACCTCCCCTTGCCTTGGGCCCACTGGGAAACATGCCTGCTGGCTCTTCCTCCCACTCCCTGAATTTTAGAAAGGAAGAGGATGGGACGAAAGAGGAAGCGTGGAGGAGGAGAGGACAGTGGAGAAGCATGGAGAGGAGAGTCAGAGACGCTCTAGCCCACCACTCTCCTCCTCCATGCTGGAGATGCTCTCACCTCCCCGCCCCAGGAGCCTCCCTCTCCTCTTCACCCCGTGGACACACCTGTTGGACGGCTGCCAGGCTCTGCAGCTGGGTGCTGCTGAGATGCTGCTGCTGGAGGGCGGCCGTCTGGAGCATGAGGTGCTGCTGCTGGGCCGCGTACATCTGCTGGAGGTACTGGGCCGCCGTGCTAGGCTGCCGGTGCAAGGCCTGCTGGATCACCTGCCGGAGTGGAAATCAGGTCAGCAATAAACGAAAACAAGGGGAGCAGTGGGGCCGTGGATGGTGGGCGTGGCGGGGGTGGGCGTGGTTAGGACGGTTACCAAAGAGCTGGCTTTAGGGGAATTATTAATATATTACTCAGCTCTATTGGAACAAGGGGTCTGACTGGATAACAAACCAGCGTACTGCAGGATGTCCCCCCTCCCTTAAGAGAGAGACTCACAGCACAAGCCTATGCACATCTACTCAGAAGTAATTCCCACTGTGTTTAGTGGTCTTACTCCCAGAAAAGAGTGCATAGGATTGTAGCCTGAGAGAGGTGGCTTTACTCAGAGACCACAGCTTTATTATTGTACAAGAATAAAGATAGAAATATTGCAAGATAATAAAGATGCATTTCTTTGCCCTTGCTTGTAGTGCAGAGTGTATGTGGTGCAATCCGAGGAAATCAGGAAAAAGGGACATTTTAAAAGGAAAAGGATTTTTTTTAGGAGTTCCTGTTCTTCCAAGTTTCTGCTGCTAGCCACTAGAGACAAGGAGACGGGACGGGGGGGGGGTGTCGGGGGTTGGCCAAGAGGGATAGTAAATGATTTGCAAGAGCAATGTATAGCTACCTGCTTTCCCGAAGGAGCTTCCTTGCAGGGGTTCAGAGCTTTCTGAGCAGCAGTTGCAACACACACACAGTTGCACATAGGAAGAGTAACAGCTTTTTGGTACAAAATCCTTCTATATTTAAGGAGTTTTAGAGTTGCTGCTATACATGCAGCTCTGGGGAAGAGCTCATTAACTACGCTATCAGAGGAAAGAATGGGGCCTGGAGTACCCGGTTTGAGTGTGCAGATGTGTGACTGGGTGGCTGAATGGGTTTGGGATAAGGGCTAATGTGCCTGTTCCTGGCCCACAATGAATGGAAATCAGAATGTGGAAGGACAGGGGATGTTGTTGCCCAAGGCGAGATACTTAAAATGCAAATGCTCTCAGGCCAGGGGGATGGATGGGACTAGGGCTGCCCCATAGGGAAAGCAGGTATTACAAGCAGGAGGCTCTCCTGGAACTGGAGAGGAAGAGCGGAGGAGAGGAGAGTGGGCCAGAACAGGCACCGTAGTAGCCCTTCTTCCAAAGCCAGTTAGTTAGCCACCAAGTCACACATCTGCACACTCAAACAGTGTGCCATCTCAACTGCTCCACTCCATCCTGCTCCCTAAACTCAGAAAGGACAAGAACAAAAGAGGAAGTGGGGAGAAGAGAGTGACGAGTGGAATCCAAAGTCTGGAAAACTGCAAAGTCGCGCCTCTCTCTCTCTCTCTCTCTCTCTCTCTCTCTCTCTCTCTCTCTCTCTCTCTCTCTCTCTCTCTCTCTCTCTCTCTCTCTCTCTCTCTCTCTCTGTTGTTTGCTCTTGTTTTCCCAAATCCAGGGTTAAAAAAAAAGAAATCAACATTTGACCCATCAACTCATCAAGCTCTTCCGGTTTTCCCCAGTGAGGTGCCAACCCTAACGGGTTCCTCTGACCATCGTACAGTTTTTCTTCCATGGGACAGAAACGCCCGGCTCTCGGTTCTCGATCCACCAAGTCAGCTTCAGCTGCTTGGCCACCCAGACGTTTGGAGCCTCCGGGTTCCAAACGCTCGGACGACGGCGGGGCAAAGGGGCAAAGAAGGGTTCGTCGTGCTTCCCGACAGAAAACTCCATTTCAACGAATAAGAAATAAAAATGCACATTCTGTGAAAACCAGGATTCCTATACTTGGGACAGTGCTATTCACCGACTTAGGGGGAGGAAGAGGGGGCAGGTCAAAGGTTAACTGGCATCAGAAGGTCGCAGCACTCTGACCGAGCTGCGAAATCTCAAGCTGTTTGGGAGGACAACAAATCACTCACCCATCTCCTGCGCCCTCTGCCAGCATTCTCTGAGACACCAGGGAGCCAGGAGACCTTCGTGGCTCCGGGATGGGAGGAGGAGAAGATGGCAGGGCAGAGCCAACAGCCCAAAGAGCGGCCATTTGCCAACACAGACGCATTTTCGATGCTGGCAATTTTTTTAAAGGCATTTCAATGTGATCCAATGGCCCAAGGAACCCTGCTGATGTTGCAGAGAATCCCAGGCTAGATTGTGTGGGAAGCTGCTTCCGACCGAGTCTGACCACTGCTCCGCCTAGCTTAGGATTGTCTGCACTGGCTGGCAGCAGCTCTCCAAGGTTTCAGACGGGGCTCATTCCCAGGTCGGTCTGGAGATGCTGCCGGGGAAATAACTAGAGACCTTTTGCATGCAAAATTACGGGCCTCTTTCCCTGTGTGTGTTGTGGAACTGGGGGAACGACATGAGACATAAGAACATAAGAAGAGCCCTGCTGGATCAGGCTGCGGGCACATCTAGTCCAGCTTCCTCTATCTCTCAGTGGCCCCACTAGATGCCTCTGGGAGCACACAAGACCACAAGATCCCTGTATCCTGTTACCACTCCCTTGTATCTGGCATTCAGAGATAGGTTCCCTCTAAAACCCAGAGGTTGTATACAGTCACCATGACTCATAACCTATGATGGACTTTTCCTCCATAAATTTGTCCAATCCCCTTTTAGAGGCATCTAGGCCAGGTGCCATCACAACATCCTGTGGCAAAGAGTTCCACAGGTTAATTACACACTGGGTAAAAAAATAACCCAACACGAACACAGCTGTACACCCCACACATTCCTCAACTGGAATCCAAAGGGAGAAAACAGAGTTGCGTTCACCCACCCCACATGTGATCAAAGGGAGTGCGTTTCCCCCCCCCTGCTACCACGGACAGAAACACCCCTCCTCAAATCCCACATTTTCCATAAAACATTTGGCTCTGCCCCATTGTCTGTTCACCCTCTTGCAACCAAGGCCAAATACAAGAAATAATTGCATCCTCGGCCCCCCATTTATCCTGGCACCACTTCCCTCCCACTCTTGTCTATTTCTAGACTGCGAGACCATCGGGGCAGAGACCTCTCCTCTCACAAAGGTGCCATAACATGATCTCTCTCTCACTCACTCACTCACTCAAACACGAGTAATCAAGAGGGTTTCGCCGTCTATGATATATATACACATATGTCCCCTTCTACTGATACTACATAGCAACGACAAGATGGGCACAGAATGCCCAAGGATGCCAGCCCGAGGAATTCTCTGCACGGCACATGCCAGCATGCAGGCTGACTCCAAGCCATTCACTCAGGACTCTGGCAGTTCCCAAATCCAGGGTTGGGTTGTGACCCTCCCTCTGCTGTTCCCCCGAGGCTGGGCCTTTTCTTTAAGACTGCCAAAAACTCAGAGAAGAACACAGGGCACTTACTCCCGGGGACCCACGATGCGCAGGACGTTCAGAGGAGGCTCAGCTCAAGCCGGGAGTTCCACGAAGACAACAAAGATGCTCCAGGAAGCCAATGGCCACAGGTTCTTGGAGCAAAGAGTCTCTTTGGAGAGAAACCGGGGTCTAAAGAAGGCTTTGGTGCGCAGGGCGCTCCAGGAACAAGGAGCTCCCCCCACCTCCGACGAGACCGCTGCTCCAAGCGCCCTGGATTCCCAGATCTCCCCTTTCCAAAGGTCTTCTCTGGCGCTCTCCACCTCTCCCAAGAGCCAGCAGGACAAAGGGATGACCTCTGGCCTTCCGTCTCCGACACCCGCGAGCGAGGGGGGTGGAGTGGGGAGGGGGGAGGGCAGGGAGGGATAAGGTTTCCATTCAGTCTCTCTGGCAACTGGCAGTGGAGGGTGCATTGGTCTGCAAGGGAATCTGGATGCGTCTGGGTGTGAAAACACCCTCCAGCCCCTTTCAAGGAAATCCTCTTTCAAATGCACCTAACTACTGTATATTGTCTGCCACCAGTGCCATTGTCATGCCAGAGGCGTCTTCCCCGGGTTCTGCAAAACTGCAATGTTTTAAAAACACGCCCAAACACACAGCTAGCATTGGGCCAAAGCCGGCTTCCAAGTTCAGTGCGCAGGCTGTTGCAGGAACCAGGGATGGGGCTCCCTCAGGGGTGGAACCCGCTCCCCAGGAAGGTTCGCCGGACGCGCCCGTCAGCAGCTTTTATTCTTCAAGATTTTTAGTCAATGAACTTTAAACTTTAAAAACTTTAAACTTTAAGAACTTTAAAAAAATGATGTTAATTTACTTTTTACTTTTAAAAAGTAAATTATTTTTTATTTACTTTTTTAAAAAGTTAATTAACTTTTTATTTTCAGTGGTTCTGGTGTTGGACTTAGACCTGGAAGATATAGATTCAAATCCCCACTCAGCCACAAAGCTTCCTGGGTGACTTTGGGCCAGTCACTATCTCTCAGTCTAACCAACCTCACAGGGCTGTTGTGAGGGCAAAAGGAGGGAAGGAACCATGTACACCACCCTGAGTGTATACCATGTGAATAGTAAACAAATAAAGTCCAACTCAGAAATCTCACCTCTGCCATCAATTCTTATTAGATGGCGTTAGGCAAGCTCTTCCCTTCAGCCTCAGTCTTCCCCATCTGCAAAATGGGGATGAGAAATTTACTTTATAGGTCGGTCGTAAGAATTCCATTAGGCGTACAAAGCGCTACATTAATGCCAAGTCTCATTGCTTCTCATGACTACAGAGGCAGGCTCAAACTACATTGCTTCTCATGACAACAGAGGCAGGTAGGTTGGGTTCCACACACTTTTTAAAAGTCTCACGGAATAAAATAATCTTAACCACCTGCTTAAAAAACATTGACGGAGAGTCTGGTGACCGTGAACGTTCCTGGGAAGCGAGTTCAAAAGCTGTAGCACCATTGCAAAGAAAGCCCTGTTCTTGTTTCCTGCCAGTCTAACTAAGCCCGGGAGGTTTGTATGGGCGAAGATGCTATTTAAGGTAATCTGGACCGTTTGCTCAGTCGTTGGATAAATGGAAGGAAACTTACATTTGAGCTTCTGCTTAACCATTTCTGTTGGCATCTACCAGCATTTGAGCAGCTTTAGCACAGTGGCTAAGAGACAGAGTTTTGATTCAAGGCTTCTCTGGTCTGAACCTCACTTCAGTCACAAACTACAACATGCTTTCCTGGGAGTAAACCCCACTGGACACAATAGGACTTCCTTCTGAGTAGACGTGCACAGGACCGTGCTTGCCAGTGGCCTTGGGTCAAGCCCCTCTGTCTCAGCCTCGGTCTTCCCCATCTGTAACATGGGGATAATCCTACATACCTGCCTTTCAGGGTTGGAAGGACTACAGCAAGGGAACACAGTTTCAGGAAGTGCTATAGAAATGTGGAGGCCTCCATCTGTTAGCCACGGAAGCTCGCATGAACCAAAACACTCACAGATTTGGCAAAAGTCGCTCAAAAAGAAACACATTTTCAAACACCAGGTTACATGTTACTCCAGACCGCCCATATATCGCAATGGCGGTGATGCACCTTGTCCGACACTGATGCTTGCCTTTTGCGATTGTCGTCACGATCCGAAGCCCTTACCCAGACACATGTCCAAGTAAACACAAGGGAGTCTCATTCCCAAGTCATTGAGAAAAGAACTGCATCCTGTTGCTGGTCTTGTAAGACAGCTCCTACAAAACTGTCTTACAATCAGGAAGGCAATTTGCCCCCTAGTCCTTTCACCCAGCTGCTGGGCTTTCCCCAGCCTCGATTCCTTTCTCCTTCCTTTGCTACCTCCCCTGTGCTGATTTCTAGACTGTGAGCCCTTTGGAGGCAGGGACCTGCCTGCCCTCTCTTCTGTTGTAAAGTGCTTGACTCAGTATATGGCAGCTTTCAATATTCCTGTGACCAGAATGAATGTCCTCCAAGAGCCACTAGAGGGCGATGCTTCCTTACAGATTCAGGAGCCCACAGCAGCGACCTTAGATATCCTAAAATTAATTATCCAGCAACCTAACTTGGCAGAGACTCGTACACACCATCCCACCATGGGACTTTTGCTCAAACTCCAAAAGGGGTGGGGGCCCAGGGGCTGCTAGATCCATCGACACCCCCCCCCCCCCAATCCTTATGACAACATTAATTTATTGCTGGAGAATGAACCGATACACACGATCCTTGGAAATAAAGGATGACAACACCTTGCAGCAAATGGCAATCGTTGCATCCCGGTACATCTGGAGTCTCTGATTCTGCAATTCTTGGGAGTGACCTTTCTGAAGGAAAAGGCTTTAGGACTCAAATGTGCCTGCCCCTCTGTAACCACTGTGAAAAGGACAGGCAGCAGACTCGGAACAAGAAAAGAACATCACTTTTCATGCAGCGCCTCGTTAAACTGTGGAACTCTCTGCCACAAGATGTGGCGACTGCCGTCTCCTCCTGATCTCTGGATTCAAAAAGAGAAACTGTGAGAATGAGGAAGTGTGGAGGAGAGGAGTGTGGTGGGCTAGAGAGTCTTCAACATTCATATCCTCCACGCTTCCTCTTCCGCTCCATTCCCCCCTTTCCTTTTGAACCAAGGGAGGGAGGGGAATAGAAGTGGCAGAGGTGGGTGGTGGGGACCCCTGCCCAGCAATTGCCTAAGACAACTATCTCAGTTGGCCTCACATATGGACTGGCCTCGCCTGCAGTCTCTCTCTCTCTGGACACTGGTGGAAGACACGCACAGCAGTAGATGGACCACTGGACTCTTACGACCTCAACATAGCCCCCCACAGACAGCCAAACCTCATGCCCTCCCCACATTCACCCCTCCCAAGCATGACCCGAAAGTTATCCATGGAGAGCTCATGTGGACGTGGTTTAAAAACGACGCCTATGACACACAGATAGATATTTTCTCCCATCCACCCACCTCCCTTGGAAAGAGAAGTGCCCGGGGCATTTCCGCGAGAGCCCCCTTCCACTTACCTGGACGGTCTGGCGGTCGGGGATCCCACTGTACACAGATATCTGAGGTCCTGCTTGGCGCCCATTACTGCTGGTGGTGGCGGTGCTGGTGGGGCTGGCGCCACTGGAAGGAGGAGGGGCCTGCAGCTGCTCGTTCTCCATGGTAACCATCCAGGGGACCAAACAGGCCAGGAGAGACGGATGAAGGCCGAGGTGGTGGGAAGGGTGTTAATGGCAGGCAGGCTAAATCTGCAAGGAGACAAAAGCAGCAAGGGCTTCACTCTTGAGGCCTGGGTGCAAATCCTGCCACGGCAGTGTACTCCCAGGGGTTTTTTGATGGGGAATGTGGCTGGAGTCTGGTGCCCTGAGGAAGTAAGATGGCCAGCGTCAGGGATCAGGTCACTGGGGGTGTGGGAGCCTTCCCAAAACACACGGGGATGATGTGCTGTTCACCAGCCAGCCCTTCCACCATCCCGAAATGCCAGAATCGGGACACAAGACAGGGGGCTGGACTAGATGACCTCTGAGGTACCTTCCAACTCTATGACCTTTAGGTGGAGGTGTGGGGAACTGGACTGGAATGTGCACTCATGCACTCCAGCAGCATATGCTTAAAGGGATTACATTAGCTGGCCAGTCAGAGAATGCGTTGCAGGGAATGCATTGCAAAGCATGCGCTACCTTTCCCCTTAGATGAGAAAAAGCATTTCCCAACAGCAGAGGAAGAGAGGCAAGCAAACCATTCTTAGGATTTGCAGCAGCGGCGGCAGGGGGGGGGGGGGGAAGAGAATACCAATTTGTTCCAGTTTCATGCCAGCTTAAATCCAAAACAAAGTTTCTACTCCATCCGCCTATAGGTTCCTATATCAATTATCTGGGACCCCAAAAGATCCCCCCTCCCAAAAAGGCGCATATATAGTTTCCTTGCCTAGATACCTGGAAATGTTTTGTATGCAGAGGGTCCCAAAGTCTGGCAGCTTCTTCAGGTAGGGCTGGGAAAGACCCTTCTCTGCCTGAAATCCTGGGGAGCTGCTGCCAGCCAGTGTCTAGACAGTACTGAACAAGACGGACCAAGGGTCAGACTCCACAGACAGCAGCTTCCTATGAGATTCTTATATGACTTACGCTGCGTGATCACCTATTTGTGCATCTCGTTTTCAACCACAAACAGCCAGAAGCCTCCGGAAAGCTCTCACACAGAACATGAAGGTCCCTTGTTTGGAAGCCAGTACTTGATCTTCACAGCTACACTGCCTCTGTAAGTGGAAGTTCAGTTTAACTACTCCTCGAGAAGTAGAACCTGGCTGGACCAAAGTGGGTCTACTTAGCCCAGTATCCTGTTTCCAGCAGAGGCCAACTACGGGTTGCTGGAAGCTCACAAGTGGGGCACAACAGGAAGGACCCTTTCCCCTGGCCCCAGTTCAGCATTTGTGAACCTGCAAGTTCCACTAAGCCAGGGGTTCTCATGGCGCAGCCATGACCCACCTGGCCCTTCGCCGGTGGCATCGCGACCCACAGTTTGAAAAGCCCTGCACTAAGCCATTGATAGCTTGTCCATCCTTTTTTATCCAGTTGCCACCCCACTGCTAGTGGCAGTGAATTCCAAAAGCTCAATTATGGACGAAAAATCACTTCCTGCCTTCCTTTCCAGTCCGCTTTGTGGAGTGATCCTAAATTACAAAAGAGAAGAAAAATGTCTCTGTTCGCTTGTCCTTATTGCACGCATCTCAGGCGGCGATCCTACGCCCCGCCGAACACAATGGGACTTACTTCTGAGTAAACATGCACAGACTTGCACTGCAAATCCTCAAGCAGCCTTTTCCTAGAAGAGAAGGTGCTCCAACTTCTTCATCATTTCAGCTGCCCTTTCCCAGCGTCGGAATTACAGGGCAGAATTTCCCAGAGAGCTGCGGAGAAGAGCGAGGAGCTACCCAACGTCCAGAAGCCTGGTTGCCCACCAGCACCAGCTGGAATCTAAAAAACCCTTTTCTGCCTACAAGTTTGGCTCTGTGACCTTGAGGTCTAGAAACTTGCTTTGTCCAATTAGGAAAGCCCAGCTGCTCAGGAAGTAAATTTTGCTGTGTGGGCACACTGGACAAACACACACAGCTCTCTCCAGAAGTGCATGCTCTCTCACACAACGGAAAACATGCAGAGTCCTCCCCCCAGTCAAAAACTGCTCGTAGTGCAATACACACACACACCTTCACCTACCTTCACTACGTCCATATTTTACAGAAAAGGGCTGCCAGCATTTGGGGTACAAATCTGAAAGCAAGTGCAGTCACCAAGGGGTTGGGGTGACCCCCCTCCGGCCTGTCAGGGGTCCGCTCTCAGCTCTGCCCTCCATCACGTAAACCGCTCACACACACCAAGTCATCCTCTTCACAGGCTGGACCCCAAACTTGCATTTCAAAGGGAGCAGCTTCTGTACCCTTGTCCTGTGGGCAAGGCCTGGGATGGAAGACACAAGCTCAAAGGGAGCACTGGACTGCTGGCGCCGGCAGTGCCTGAGGTGCGCTGCATGCACCCCTTGCGGAGGATGCTGCCTGGGGAAGAGCAGGTTCCATGCGCACAGAAGCGCATCCCGCGGACGGCCTGTCTTTGTTCTGCTCCCTCCCCCTCTGCACAGCCCTGCAATTGCACATATACTCCAGGGTTGGGAGGGAGGAAGGAAGGGGGACACACACACACACACACACACACACACACACACACACACACACACACACGAAAAATAAAGAGAGCCTAATTTCCTGATGATTATGATGTCGCTTAGCAACAGCCAATCAGGGCCTTGGCTTCCTGCCCGCAGTATTTCATGCAAATATTTTTGGAGGGTGGGTTTTTGTCCTTTTTAATTTCACAGGACCAACCAAGCAGCTTAGCTCGGCTCCCGGGGGACATGTTACAGACCGATACAAGCCTCGCGGGGGCAAGAAGGCGGCACATCGCCATGCCCGGCAGCCAACGTCCCGTGCCGGGGTGGTGGATCTGTGGAAGGGATGAGAAGCAGGGCACAGACAGGGATGCCCGGCAGATGCTGCTGCCTCTACCCACGTCCAGGCTGCTCGAGGGATGCACTGTCCCATCTTCAGCTGGTTGCACACAGCACCCATTTGCACTGCTTTCCAGCACGTGCAATTCAGACAACAAACCCTGCCCCGGCGCTACCCAAACCCTGCCTGTGGAGAAGCCGAACTGCGCAGCCTGCGTGCATTATGCAAGATCACGGCGGTCATTACGCAGTTTTTGGACCTGCATGCAAACATATATTTTACGCCTTTCGGCTCAGCATCATGGAAAGAAATCAAGCAGCTACGCAGGGGCGCCGAGGCCTCGAACAGAAGTCTTAGCCGCTCCCTTCTCTGGTGTCGGAAATTCGCCAGGTCCCACATTCAGGCTTGTCGGCAGGCCTTAAGGACTAGGAACTTGAGAGTTTTTTTTTTTAAAAAAAGAAGAAGCCTCATTGATGAGCACCCCTGGACTGTTTTCTGCAGCTCTGTGATCATGGGGCATGCATGGGCATGCGCACTCTGCACACTATGCTCTTGCCCTACTGAAATGGGAGAACATGGTGGGGCGGAAATGCTCCTCTGCTTGGGGAGGGGAGGCAGCAGACACTAATACCACCGGAATATGAAGCACTCAAGCCCCCCCCCCCCGCCATTTATCCTCTCCTAATTGTTTCATTTTTATCGCTGGCGCCGCCTCGAAGGGATTCCATTAGCTGGCCAGTCAACGGTGCCGGTGCCCATAGGATCCCCTATTGATCTGCAGGCGCCATCGATTTCCATCAGGCTAATTAGCATATAAATTAGCCATTTCAGAGATAGGAAAGGAGGGGGAGGAGGGAGCGGGGAAGAGCAGGGAGGGCAGAGCATGAAAATGAATCCGGGCTGGGCCGCTTTTTAACACGTCCCAGCCAGAGACCCTTCTTGGAGATGAATGCCAGACTTCGCTCAACGCTGATCCAATCTAGCCACATGCCCACCCAACGGGATGAAGCTTCGCTGTACTGAGGTCTAGAAACTTGCTTTATACAATTGGGAAAGGAGAGCATATGCACACACTCTCCCCAAAACAGCACAACGGCCGTTGGGGTCACCTTGCTCCAGACATGCTCATCACGGACCTCTACTGCGTTTTAAGAAGAGCTACCCATCTTGGGACTGGGTCAAAAGGCACACTCAGTCACCAAGGGACTGGCTGAACATCCACCCAGCCCATCAGGTAAGGCTGTCCCATCCACGTGGCTGCCTCAGTCCTCCTCCTAGGATTCAAGAACAGGATGAAACAGGCCAGGAAGTGTGGAGGAGAGTGGTGAACAATGCTCCAGCCCACAACTCTCCTCTCCTCCACACTTCCTCCTCTCCTCTGTTCTCTTCTTCCTTCTTGTCTTCCTCCCTGGATCCAAAAAGGAAACTGGGAACCGAGCGCAGAAGTAAGTATGGCGGAGATAAGAGTCAGGGGCATGAGTGTTGCTCATTCCTCTCCTCCACACTTCCTCCTCTGCCCTAGTCCCTTCCTTTTTCAAATCAAAAAGCTTGTTTTTAAAAAGCCAAACCAAAAAAGCGGAGATGTCCAGAAAGCGTCTGTAAAATGCAGGGGCGGAGCTACCCATTAACAGCCTTCTAGACCGGCCCCTGTCTGCTCCCGGCTCCCATGGCCATAAATCTCCCGGAACTTGCGCTGGATAATGGCAGCGGAGGCTGGGCCGTGCATGGGCTGCACGCCTTCCTTCCGCTCGGGCATCCCCAGCTGCTGTGCTTGCAACTTCATGATTATTAAAAAACACAGAAATTTACGGCAGCTCTCTGATCCCCAGCCGGCTGCTGTTTTTACAACCCAGACCTGGCAGGGGATAAAGACGAAGAACAGAGACTCGTTCATGACTCGATTGACAAAGGGAACGTCATGCGCCCAGTGGAAAAGAATCATGCTTAGCATTAGAGCGCCCAGTCCCTCTCCAGCCACTCCTCCCCCCCCCCGCTATTTTCCCACATCACCCTCCCTGACAAAACGAGCACTTCGACGCATCTTTACACCGCTCCAGTAACTATAACGCACTTTACTGAAAGCGATGGAGCCAGCCAGCTGACGCGCTCGTGGCGTCGGAAGCCCCATCGGCCATTTATTGCAAAGTTAAATGCTACTTTCGTTGGATTGCGAAATGAGCAAGATCTGAAAGGATGGCCACTGCAGCGTGACCCGCTGATCCAGTCCCACATTCGCCTGCCACACACCCCTAGTCTTTCCCTAATCACGCGCTGAGAAAATTAACAGTTAATTAGACACTGTTGTGTGGCGGAAGCCCCTGTTTATAGAAGAGGGTGCCCACTGTGTCTCTGCATGATTTCGCTGCCCCGGTTGGCCTCCTTCCAATCAGCTACTGGCATTTCTCTGCATTGGTTATGAGTGAATCACTTGTTGAAGAGATGGAGCTATCAGGGGAGGCTGCCCGTTACATCTCTGCATGAGCCCCGATGGACGACCTAGTCCTAGAGAAGGGGGGGACTGTTGGAATAATTTGCCCCATAAAGATAACCAAAACTCAGTATTTGCAGCTGGTCTGAAATACATCCAGTATTGTGCAGGAACATCTGGAGCCTCACAGAAATTGTTCCCTCAAAATGGCATGCTGGAAATCAGCAAACGGCTGGAATAGTTGGGGGGGGGGGTTCAAATAGGAGCAGACTTACAAGGGGCACATTGCCACCTGGGTCTGCCCAATCATCAAACACCTTAGCCACATTCTCGGGCTGCAATGGGATGGCGAATGTAGTTCAGAGGTCGAGTTTGCAAGCAGAGCCTGAGGTTCAATCTCCAGCAGCATCTCCAGGTAAGGCTAGAAACTCACAGCATGCGCAACCTCTGCCCTTTGATTGTTATCCTGAGGACTGGAGACTTGATTCTTTTTAAACTGCAATGTTCCCAAGAAGGCCCACTTTCCTGTCCTCCCAGCCAACACCAAAATCATTCCAGAATTCTGTGCACGTGGACAGCCAAAGACTGGCTGCCCTCCTCCTCCTTTCTCTCCCCGCCACCTTGTAAATTTCCTGGAAGGGGCCATCAATCAACACCAGGCGTTTAAAAATGTATTAGTCCCAGAAAGGCATCCATTTCCGGCAGGAAACGAGGGGAGGGAAGCGAAGCGAGGGTGGGCCTAACGCTCCCGGTGGCGTCTCGAAGGTCAGCTCTGCTTGCGAGAAAAGAGGCTCGCCGCCGCCACAATCCTACGAGGACACCCGCCATCAATCAAACCCATGGGAAACCAAACCTCAGTTGCGAGCGTCCCAAACCGGCAGACAATGGGAAGGGGCCACCACTCGGAGCAAGCCGCCTCTTGCCCAGCCAAGACCCCTTGTTGCCCTCAGGGGCATATGCTGCCAAAATGCCCAGTGGCAAGCATAAGCGGGATACCCGCTGCTTCCTCCCACCAGGTCAAAAGAGGATGACCCACTCCAGCTTGGAAGTTATTTCATAGCAACACGGCGTCCAGCCTCTTGGCCTGTGCGTGCATTCGTGCCCGCGTGCACGAGACTCCCCATCCAGGCCAGAATGTTATCCAGAAAACGACGTTCCCGCTTGCTCAGACGCCCTCGCTCGGCCAATTATACTTAAAATAATTTTGGAATATTAAAAGAAAAGATGAAACATTTACTACTTTTCAACCCAAAAATTCACTGTGCTCTTTGCAGAGAAGGAGAGTGGGAGGGGCACACTTAGCAAATGGTTAAAAAGAAAAAAGATGGCGGTAGAAGGACAGAGGTACATAGTGAAAATCGGGGGATGCCAATGAAAGTCGGAGAGAGAAAGCAAATAGAAGGTAGGCTTAAGTAGCAGCCGTTCCCGAGGATCACAAATTCTTGAGACGGTTGGCTTGTCCATGAGGCCAACTGCCACACAGGGTGGTCTGTTCGTTCATCCGCCATCACCACTTCTCCTCCTGTCCCTGGGCTCAAAAAGGAAGAGAGGACTGGGGCAGAAGAAGAAGTGTGGAGGAGAGCAGTAGGCTAGAGCGTAGGAGTATGGAGACACTCTAGGCCACCACTCTCCTCTCTTTTCATTCCATTCCCCTCTTCGTGTTCAAACACAGACATTAGGAGAAGGAAGAGCAGGGAAGGCAGCGCCTAATGAACGACTGGGAAAACGGGATGGAGGAGAGCTGTATTGGGCACATCACCTCAGGCACCTCTCCTGATTTGAGAGGTACGATGAAGGCAGAGCTACAGAGTGGCAGTTATTCGATGGATAGGGGCACCACCCTTTGGCTCGGAACAAGCTAGACAGGTGTGCAAACTGAGAATCAAAAAGTCAACTTATGGATGGACGGGTATCTAAATAATATTAAATTATGTAGCACGCTCTTTTCAGTATGGAATAATTCAGCATGTTTTCAAGGCGGCAGATGGCAAGCCCGATACCAGCGTCCTCGGAGGCTTAGTGGTGGCAGCAGGGTGGGCAGGCCAGCAGCATCCTCGCAGCTTCTCCTTGGAGACTGTGCTTGCAGCCTAAACAGAGCGAAGGCCAGTCCGTCACCAAGTCCAGTGGAGTCACTATGCAGCCCCCGTGACGTCACTGTCGGAAGTGACATCACCGCCACTGCACATCCCATCGGAGACGCAGGGCGGGAGGGTGGGCCAAACCCATTGCCGCTGCTCCCGCAGGCAAAACGCAAAACGGAGCGGCGGTTGTCGCCGCCGCCGCCCACTTTGTCAACCCCCCCTTGTGTCACCCGGGGGCGGACCGCCCCCCCCCCAGTGACACTTCTGACCAAGTCCCGCTGGCGGAAGAGGTGAAAATTACAAATGTACGACTCTTCCAGTGGCAACAGCCAATGAGAATTTTTCACAGTGCTTTCTAAGCAGGAGCAGTCTACCTGAGACCACGAGAACGTGGGATTTGACAGGGGCAGTCTTGAGGTTCACCACTATCCTCAATTCACATAGCACCAGTTCTGGATGAATCCAAAAGATGGGGGGAAAGGGGGAAGTGAGGAATCTTGGGCCCCTGTTATGACCCAAAAGTTGGAATAGGCAGCAGAGGGGAGAGCCAACACCCCCGTAACTTCCATCGCCAGACAAGCGACGTAACATGGGAACACAATGTGGTCCATCTATCGTCTCCTCTCCCCAGGGTTTCAGCGACTTCCACGCAGGATGATGCTGAAGTTTTGCTCCACAGCCAGCAGAACCAACAACCTCGCATGTTTCTGCACACCGGGACTTCGGACGCACCCCTGTTCATGGAAACGCTACTCCACAAGCGCGCCTTGGAGCAATCAGGCCTTCGCAGGCCGCCAGTCAGACTCCCTTCAGTTCATCATTAGCCAGCAGGGAGCTGGTACAGGCCCCCTCGGCACAAGATAATCAGCCTGCCATATGGGGAGAGGAGTGGGAGAGAAAGGGGCGGGGGGGGGGATGGCGTCGAGCAAAAAAGGCCAACATTAAAAATTCTACAACCCCCTTGCCCACCCCCCAGCTTTGCCACCTCATCTCCATTTCAAGGGACAAGGGAGACTGTATCTTTCCAGAAATAAGCCTTGCTTCCATTTTCTCTTCCTTCAAAACAGATTATAGCCAGCCTTCCCCGCCCCCTTCCGAGTCCAGGGGCAAATATCATTAATACATTATGATCCGTATCCCTCCAAAGAGTTCAGTGCAGCATACGTTGTCTCTCGCCTTCTATCTGTGCACAACGACAGCCCTACAAGGTATGACAGGCTGAGGGTGGCTGGCCCAGGGCATTCCTCCCCCCCCCGCCCCCCAGTGAAGTTTGGAGACCAAAAATCATCCTAAGCATTTTGGAATTTATCTCTTCACATGCATTATTGTGATAAACAGTTCCAACAACCCTGTAAGAGGAGGGAATATTATTACCCCCCATTTTGCAGACAGGGAAGACTGAGGCTTAGAGGGCGAGGCAGGGTGTGGCTGAGCAGACGAAGGGGTGGGGCTATGTAGATGGAGGCCAGCTCAATTCCCAATGGCTGGAATCGCCAACGGCACGAGGAAGGTTTAGCTCTCACCCCAACAGTGTTCCGCTCTCCATGCACCAGTTGCCCCTGGGTCAAGAGAAAAACTGCCCTCCACTCTCCCTCTGCACCTTGCAATGACAACAAGAGACGGCAGCTAGTTTAGAAAGCTTTAAAAATTAGCTTTTTAAAAATTAGTTTTTTCTTGGCACAAAATTAAGTCTGCCTGGATGCAGAATTTTCTTTTAAAAAAATCAGAACACTTAAAAAATGCAATAAGGCAAGCAAGAGGACATAAAGTCAACTACATAAGAAAAATTATACCTATATATGGACAAACTTTGTCTTGAAACTTACTGTTCCAGAATGTAACTAACACTATCAAGTTACTGACGAACTGTTAGTGCTATGATCTTACATTTTTCCACAATCTCAAAAAAATTGAGCATGGGATTCCTAGAGTCCTGCTTATGTACTCCGCCTCACAGGGCTGTTGTAGGGCCAGTGAAGAGGAGACATAGCGATCTTGCACCAGAACTGCATGGGTGCATAAATAGCAGCAGGCAAATTTATCCTTCAGCAACTCATCCGTCCCCCATCTTGGAAAAAAGGGGTCATAATTCCTGACCTACCTTACAGGTCTGTTGCAAGGCTTCGAGATAACACCCACTGAATTGCATTTTTAGTGGGGGCGGGGGCCATGACACAAGATTTAGAAAATGAAGAGAAAATAAAGAGAGAGAAGTTTTTCCCTCTCTTCCCCATAATGCTCAAACCTGGGGTGATCCACTGATCAGGGCAAGCAAAAGAGAGTCCTTCTCATGCAAGGTACAGGAAAGCGTTTTTGGAACTCACTGCCACAAGATGGGGCAATGGCCACTGGCCTTTGATGGCTTTCAAGGAGATCGGACACATGCATGGAGGAGAGGGTTACACCTGATGCTATACAGATATTCAAGGGCAGGAAATCTTTGTATGCCGGATGCTCAGGGCTAACAGGGAAGGTCTTGTGAGCCCCCATTTGAGCCCCCGAATTGGTTGGTGCGGAAAGCAGGGTCCTGAACTAGACAGTCCCTTTGTCCTCGTGCACCAAAAGACATTCTGATGTTCAACATCGCCCAAATTTCTCTCTCTCTCTCTGAAATTCGCACGCTCTCCTTCTGGGAAGAAAATCCTTCATCCCGCCACATACAACTAGCCTATGGAATTCACTGCCACCAGATGCAGCGATGGCCACGATCCATTCAGAGGCCTTTCAAGGAGGATCTTTTAAAAATGCATTCATCTGTGGGATTTGCAAAAGGGGGTTGCAGGCATAGCACCCAGGAGGTACCGACGAGGGACCCAGGCGTCCGGCTGCACGGCTTCCCCCTCCCCTCCGCATGAGCCACAGCTGTAACTGACAAGCTCCCAATTATCCCAATGATCAACCAGTGTCCCCAAAACTGCTCACAGTACCAAGGAGACATATTCACTGAGGATCTAGGCTGTCTATTAGGCTGTCTATTAGGCTGCAATCCAATACACACCGACCTAGGAGTACGCCCCGTTGAACTGAGTAGACAACATGCATAGGATTGCGCTGTTAGCTTCTTTGACAGCTATACGAAAGCTCCAAGTTTGAAAGAGAAGGCAACAGCAACAGCTGCCTTCAGCTTTAGGGACCTGACGGTGGGTCTCTAGGGTCTGATGATCCAGCAGGGTGCCGCTTTTTATCTTTAAAAGGATTAGATAAATTCACAGCGGGCACGCAGGTCTATCACCAGCCATGCTACTAGCCGAATGAAACTTCCATGTGCAAGCGCAGTGTACCTCTGGCGAGCAGATGTTGGAAAGCCTGCAGGGAACAGAGAGGTGCCGCCGCTTCATCTCCGGCTCAGGAGCTTTTTGAAGGCGTCCAGGATGCTGGATCAGTCGGGCTCTCCAGGTGTTCCCCCGGGGAAATTTCGCAGCCCTGCACATACCATGCATGTGCTCCCCCCGCGGCATTCACACCTCCCACTACCGGCGGCGAGGATGTCTCTGGCGAGCTGAGACATCCGAAACGATGTACAGAATCAAAGCTTTAGAGGGGGGAGGGACTACACTCAGTCGATAAAAAGGGGGTTGCAGCAGGCAGAGCGCCCAGGAGGCACCGACAAGGGACCCAGGCGTCCGGCTGCTGCACGGCTTCCCTCCGCGCGAGCCGCAGCTGACAAGCTCCCCCCGCTCCAGCCCGGGCTCTGCTCAGGCCCTGGCGAGGGGGGAGACAGACCCCCCACCCACCTCCCTCCCTGCCCCCACCCATGACAGCCTCCCCCAGGCAGGCAGCCCCTCCCCCCTTACCTGGCCTCCACGTGCATGCGCAGCTGGCCACTCAGGCGCGGGCGCGAGCAGCCCCAGCGAGGCTGGCGGCGCGCGCGGGAGGAGCGAGAAATGCCATAATTCACGAGCATTCCAGCGAGCGTCACGTGCGCGCTGCCGCCAATGGCCGCGCGGGGCTGTCTGGGCGGCGGGCTCCGCCCCTCCCCAGCAGTGGGGGGCATGCCCCAGACGGTTGCCACGGCAACTGGGGAGGGGAGGTGGGGGGAGCCCCACCCTGGGGGATCGGGTTTCATTGCACCCCATGGGGGAAAAGGGAGGCGCGCGCGCGCATAGGCGTGCAGGCAGCCCTCCTCCCCGCCGCTCCCCCTCCTCAGCTGCATATGCAAATATATTCAAAGTGCATGCAAATATTTTTTATTAATGCATATTTTTTGCAAAGGCTCAGCCCCAAAGTTGGGGCATCATTTTTTTTCCAAGAAAGGGAAAAGAGATCAAGATTTAGGAGCAGCACTCTTTCTGGATGCTCTCTCTGAAACCCAATAATAGTTGTTTTTGTTTTGTTTTGTTGTTGCCATTCACACAATCACTTCCTAAGTACTTCCGTTTTGCGTGCCTCTATTGCGTACAATTTATCCAACACGGATTGTGTACAATTTATTGACACCATATTTGCACAGCACACTCCTATCCAACATACACATACATGCAGGGGAGGGCAGGGCAGGAGGCTGGGGAGGGGAGGGGAGATTTAAATCCCCTTTGAATCCCCCCTTTGGAGGGGATTTGAATCCCCTTTCCCTTCTGGGGCCTCCCGTTCTCGCTGCACCGCTGGTTACGCTGGTTACACCTATTATTATTATTATTATTATTATTATTATTATTATTATTATTATTATTATTATTAGATGGGATTGCGCTATCAGAACGGTATCTAAAGGTAATTGATGATGTGGGAGGTGGCGCTGCCACTGTCACATGGGCCTTTGCATAGTGAAAAAAAGGTCCCTGCGCCAAGGGGCTTACAATCTAGGTGTGAAGGCAGGGAGGTGAAAGCAGTGGAAGCTAATGAAATTGTCTTAGTGCCACATGCACACTAGGGGGGGAGCAGGGTTGGCCCAAGACTTCCTAACGCCTGAGGTGACATGCTAAATGATGCCCCCCCCCTACCCGATGATGTGCCAGCCTCTGCCACATTCCCACTGTCCAGCGCTCTAGCTCAGCACTCTCCGCCCCTCCACATTTTCTCTTCCTCTCTGCCCCCCTCTTCCATTTCCAATCCAGGGAGTGGAAAGAGAAGGGAGAGCAGTGGAGGCAAGTAGGCAGACAGAGATGGGTCCCTCCCCATGATCTGTGCCTGAGGCAACTGCTTCAGTTGGCCTCATGGAGGGGCCGGCCCTGGGATGGGGTGATGCCAAAGGCTATGCAGAAAAGGTGGGTTTTACAAAGGGATTGGAATGCTGGAAGAGAAGAGGCACCCCACAGGCATTCTAGGAGACAGGTCCAGGCATGAGGAGCAGCTATAGGGTTGCCAACTTGGACTGAAACTATTCCTGGCCTGGGGGTTATTTTCAGCATGATGTCATCTTGGAAATTCCTGGAAGCCCTGTGAAAAATCTCCAGGTCTGCTTGCAGTCGTCACCTGGAGCTGGGTCGGAGACTCCAGGCCAGTCCGGGAGGATTAGCGACCCTCTGCAGCCCGGGAAAATGAACAGAGTCGTGGGAGTTTAATATTCACTTTTTTAAAAATGGCCAAATCCTTTTATGCAAGTGAGTGATGTGGACGAAATTTGCCGCTGTCGTCCGCTGCATGGTCATGTCGGCATAAATCCCGCTGAAATCAGTGAGACTCATTTTGGAATAAACATGCACAGGATGAGACTACACTGAGAGCCTAAGCAGAGCCCTGCTGGATCAGCCCAAGTTTCCAATGAACCCAGCACCCTGTTTCCACCAGTGGCCAAGCCGATGATTCTGGGAAGCCCACACAAGCAGGGGATGAAGACAGCAGACCTCTATTGTTGGTTCCCCCGAGCTGCTGTACTTCAGAGATAGACTGCTTCGGAACATGGAGGTTTGACTTAGCTTTATAGCTATCAGTAGAGCTGCTATCCTCCCTGACTTTGTCTAATATCCTCAGGATAGCAGTATAAAGTATAATTCAATGTCACCACCCAGAAAGACCTTCCTCTGTCTGAAACCCTGGAGAAATACTGAGAATACGGAGCCCGCCAAACTGATTGAAAACATGCTCCGTACATGTGCTCATGCAGCGCCTAACCAGTACCTTCCCACACTGCAGCTCCCGAAATCTATTCTGAACTGCCGATGCAATATTTTAGGGCGATGAAATGTGTTAATGTGTCTTTCACCCAAAGAAGAAACGCTCCGTTCTAGATTTCCAGATCAGTGGAGGACAGAGTGCGGATACAGCACAGAGCTTCGTCATCTCCCTTGTGGCTGTTTCTGGACTGTGAGCCCCTTGGGGCACAGACCAGTTTTCATTCCAATGCAAAGCACTTCATGCATTAGTGGAGCAAGGGGTTGTGCTGCCCTCTGGTGGCAATACTGAATTTGGCACTGATGTTGTGTTCAGTTTGGATCTCGCGTTCCTGTTCTGGAAAACAATGATGTTCCAAAGAGTTGAAAGGGGTATGAGAGAGGTGTCACTACTTCTCACTGTCTGTCTACTACACACACACAATCTTGTGTTTGTTCCATTTTCACGCTGGCCAAATTAGTTTTTCGAACACACACACACACACACACACACACACACACACACACACACACACACACACACACACACACAAACACGAGGACAAACATTTTGGCAGAAGCAAAAGTACACTGTGAGTAGGCTGTGATTAGCCATGATTCTTGTCAATTGTCTCCAACTCTTTGAAAAAAACTATCACCCCTTGCTTGAATTCTGACCATAAAATACTGTCACCATTTTCTGATCTATTTTACATGATGTATTTTATATCTCCCCTTCCCTCCAACATACAATTCAAGGCAGGAAGCATGGTTTCCTTGGTTTCTGGCTCAGTTGGGAGAGCTGCTGCCTTCAAAGCCTGAAGACCAGTAAACTTGATAAGTTCAAGACATGCCGCCGGCAAAAAGCTGTGAAAGCCTCCAGGAGTAGAGATAAGAGCTTCCAGCTGCGTCGGTCGAGTGTGGGAGGTGCCAGCCAGCAGAATTGTCAGACTGTAAAAAGGATACCACCTGGAAAGTAGCCGTTCATGAAAGATTGGACATTTATATAGTAAAAAAAACTCCAAGGGGGGTTAGGACAGCCAGCCCATGTACACCGCCTTGGATTAAAGTCGGAGGAGAAATCCAATGACCGAGAAAGGCGGTATATAAATACTGTATATTATTATTATTATTATTATTATTATTATTATTATTAGCTCGGGGTCGGCCAATCCCTGAGGCCAGCTGAGCTATCTGCTTCAGGTAGTAGGTGGGCAAGGGCCCCACTTCCCTCTTCCAAAGTCTGGCTTCTGCCATTCCTCTTTGTCTTTGTCTCGCTCCCTGGATTTGAAAAGGGAAGGGGCAGAAGAGGAAATGTGGAGAGGAGATGAGAGTGGTGGGGTAGAGATTGCACCACTCTATTCCATCACTTTTCTGCTCCACACTTCCTCTTCTGGTCCATTCCCCTCTTTTCCAACCCAGGAAGCAAGAGAAAGAGGAAAATTGGCAACAGGACGGAGGTGAGCCACATGACCAGCTCAGCCCTGAGGCTACTGCAACATAAAGGAATATTATTATGTCCAGGCAGATCTTCAACACTGTGGAGCAAGGTAGGAGGCCTCAAAATACAACACTCCCTGGGGGTAGAAACACACCCTCTTTGCAACACCAGCCCTGAAACCTGAAATTACTGGGCAGGAGATTGGGGCTTACGACATCCCTCCAGAATTTAGCAACCAGTTCTCTAACTCTGCGTTTGACACGGCTAGATTCTCATGAATAAACGTTTGGTTGGATGCTATCCTTGTCTTGTTCTTTCCTGCTGATGTTGTGAATGGCTGGGCTGTCCACAATTGGTTGACATATACCAACACCACCTGGAGCACTCTAGTCTGGGTTTATGCTGAACAAATGTTCTTGGGTTTCGCCACCGGGTGGCAGCAGAACCCTTTGGATAAGGGCTTCAACCCTTCACCCATGATTCACTTCACTTTGCTCTTCTTGGCCAGCATCAAGTTGAAGGCAATTTCCATGCACATCTGGCCTACAGCAGCACCTGTAGGACAACTATCTGGATAACAGCACCAGAAGGGCTCACCTGGCCACACAAGGTCTACTTAGGAGTAGAAGCATTCTCAGATGCTTCTTCTGCTCTCATTTCTCTTTTTCTTCTAGACCAGGGAGTGGCAGGTGCTGATGTATCACCAGGTAAGGGGAGCAGCATTTGGAAGGCTGCCTCAGGCTCCAAGAGGTCTCGGGTGGGGGGGGCTGGCCCTGATCCTGGCATTTGAAGTACTGACCCCTATGAATCTGCCCACCCCCTAAGGAAATCAGGAGAGACTTTCCTACATGCAGAAGATGGAGGATATTCTCCACGAAGCCACCTGCCCAACAGTACTGGAGATTTGTGTGCGTGCGACACACACACACACACACACACACACACACACACACACACACACACACACACACACACACACACACACACCATGGCCCTCTTCCACAGAAATGTCGAAACATTCCTTTCGCAGCAGGCCTTGGCTCGGGCATTGCTACCCCCCTGCTGGAGTTCCCTTCTGTTGTCAGGTTGTCGCCTTCACAGGCGGATTGTTTGTCACTTACTGTTAATTTGTGTTTTAATTTCTGGCTATGATTACGTGCTTGTGCCCCCACATCCTGCAGATGTTAAATGTTCCAGGGCCGGTCCAAGCCGCCCCCCCCCGGATGCCTGAGGCAACATGCTAATGCTGCCCCCCCTTACACAATGTGCCAGCCTCTGCCACTCTCCAATGCTGCCGCTCAGCACTCTCCTCCCTGCCACATTTCCTCTTCCTCCCTGTCCCCCCTCTTCCTTTCCAAATCCAGGGAGAGGAAGGAGGAGGAGGAAGAGCAGTGGAGGCAAGCAGGTGGACAGAGACAGGCACTCCCAGCAACCTGCTGCCTGAGGCAACTGTTTCAGTTGGCCTCATGGATGGGCCGGCCCTGGGCACAGCACTATGACGGTTCTGACTTCCTTTGGAGATCGCCAGCAGCTTACTGTGTCTTTTGAATGTTTGCTTTACAGTAGTTGCAAATATCCAGGTTGAGCACTGGATGGGGTCAGAGAGCAGAGCACTCCTCAGGCTTACAAGCCAGAATGGGTAGCAGCATCGGTCCCTCAGAGAGGCATTGCTACACCCAAGGGGATTTGGCCCTTCGCTTGCTCTCATCCAGTTTCTCCACCCTAGTCTTCGGTGGATTAAAGCTGAGGCAGGGGGTTAGACTAAATGACCTCCGAGGTCCCTTCTGCCTCTAATGTTCTAGGATTCTAATTTTGCATGTGACTGCAAACAGGAAAAGAACTTGTGTCTGGAAGTGTCCTTATACTTACGAAATGTTAACAAGACATCCTCCAAAGGCAAGAACAGGACAGGAATTTACCAGGGACCAGAAAATAGAGTCTGTCTGTGATAAATACTTGGAGCACATACAATGTTCTCCGGTGATGCTGTTCCTTTTCAAAAGATGCCCAGAAGGCATCTGGGTGCCTTTCGCTGTGGCCACAACATGGGTGGTCTCTGCACACCCCGTTGCCCTAATAAGGACACCCACTGCAGCCCACTCTCTTGCAAACGGCAGAAGTGAGTCAACTCCGTGGCATCGCTGCCACAGTTCTCGCGGCTGCGGTGACGCTCGCGGCCACGTGTCCTGGCAGCGGTGTCTCCAGCAGTCCGGAGCGACCTCGAATGACTCTACAGAGTCAGGCTGTGCATGAATGTAGCCCAAGTTTCTGGGTAGGAACTATTTAGCCAAGTCACCTTCCAGACAACGAAGGTTTCCTGAAATCTTGGTGCGTTCACAATCTCCTCCTGGCACAGATCATACAAGAACAACAGCTGTGGGCAAAGCTAGATAGACTCCTTTGCTCTCCCGTGAACATCTTCCCTATTCATTCATATTCATAAATTTTGTTTAACTTGTCATCTCCCAAGCAAGTGTTGCAAATCAGGGCACTTCAGAAGCCGGCTGCCCCTCCTTCCTCCACCGCCGGGCCCCCACCCTCGGTCTCAATACATCCCACGGCTCTCCTTTACAGAGACACAACTTCATCCCACGCGACTCGTTAATATTAATTAATAGCGGCTAACAAATGGTCCTGCCTCAGCCAGATGCTTATCATCAATATTCATCGTTTGACTCTTCTCCCAAGAAGATTAAATGGCCAAACCTCCAGAGCGGAGACGTGAAAGAGCTGGTCATCTCCTCGGCAGTGTCGTTCTGGGGATCTGGATACAGAACGGTTCCGCAATCATGCTTCGCTGACAGTGGGTGGCGTGGCGCACACGTGCAATCACAGGGTTAGGCTACAGCTATTTTCCATGGATGGGCGACAGGGCGGTTCTGCCTCACCTGTCACCTCCGCACCACACGCCCCTGGTGGAAAGGCACCTTGGGCCGCAGCTGCCACTGGACCATCCAGGAGCAAAGGTGGGTTCAAGAGGAAGTGTGGAGGAGAAGACGGTGACGTGCTAGATGCTAGGGCTTAGTGCTTGTCAACTAGGTAAAGGTAAAGGTATCCCCTGACATTTAAGTCCAGTCGTGTCCGACTCTAGGGTGTGGTGCTCATCCCCATTTCAAAGCCGAAGAGCCAGCATTGTCCGAAGACGCCTCCGTGGTCATGTGGCCGGCATGACTCTCCTTGCCGCAGTGCGTAGCATGCAGCTGGAACACGGAGCGCTGTTTACCTTCCCGCAAGTGGTACCTATTTATCTACTCGCATTGACATGCTTTGGAACTGCTAGGTTGGCAGGAGCTGGCCAAGCAACGAGCGCTCACCCTGTCATGGGAATCGAACTGCCGACCTTTCGATCGACAGCTTATGGTTCAGCGGTTTAACCCGCTGCACCACCCAATGGCTTGGGAGATCAACTATCCTGTGTCTTTTCATCCATTTCTCAGAACACCAGAAGACACTCTAGCCCGCCACTTTCTTCTGCTCCACACTTCCTCTTCTGCTCCATTCCAACACTCTAGGCGCCACTCACCTCTCCTACACACTTCCTCTTTCACTCCATTTTGACGCTCTAGCCCACCACTCTCCCTTCCTCCACATAGCCTCCATTCTCCTCTTCCTTTTTGAAGAGGAAGTGAGAGGAGGAGGAGCCATGGATGTGGTAGTCAGTGCACCCCAGGGAAAGGGGGCAGCATCTGGGACAGTAAAGGGGGGGGGGAGACACATTGCCTCCAGTGCTGGCCCAGAACTCCCCTACGGTGGTTTTCAAAAACAGAAAAAAAGGGGTCAGAAAAGTCACAAAAGCAGTCACACAATGTTGAGCAGCCCTGTAGTGTGAACACAGGTTGATGACATTCTGGTACAGTCCCCCAGGGAGCCTGCTGGTATAGTCCTTCCTAAAAACAGACGACAGGTACCAGTTGTTTCCTCAGAGTAAGTTACAGCAGGTTGGGAGGCCTGGGCATCCGAGGACGTAGCACCCCTCCAGTTCCCCCTTACTATTAAATTATTCTGCCCCGATGGAAGTTGGCAAAAGATTCACGCCACAAGATCTCCTTTTCAGACACGGAGTCTGAGCCATGGAAGCCAGCAGGCACATAATGGGGCCTGACAACCTCTCCTGTGTCAAGGCCAAATCCAGCCGGTTTGCAAGCAGACAAGAGACTAGTGCTTTGCTAATGAGGGATAATGAGGGTGAGAATCCCACGGGACAAAGCTAGGTGCAAGGTGGGGGACGGACTAGGGGTGCCAACTATCCAACCCAACCAACCTCTGTAACTGTGCCTTTCACAACAGGCTGGTCTGCAGGGAGAATGCCTGCACGAATCGCCATGCTGCTGTTGAAAGCACAGGAGCAGACCAAACTAATTCTTTCTGAGCAGTTGGCAACCTGACAAATGATTCTCCCTCTCCCATCAAAAAAAAAAAAAAAGATTGTCGAAAACGGTGTTTTTACAGCATGTGTTTTCTCGTGGGTACAGAAAAGAAGATCCACCAGCCTTCCTCCCGGCAAAGACTCCTGCAATTTTGACGGTGCTGCGACAAGGGGGCAATCCAACAGGTGCAGCTTCTTGCATCCCTGTGAGAAAGGAGGCGGCAACATTATGGAGGAAGGCAGATCTTAAGCATTGCAATTCCTGCTGGCTGTTCCTCTGTGTGCCTCTCCCGTCATCAAATTCTGGGGTTTCAGCGCCTGTCCCGAGTGGGAATCCAGCCCCACGAACTCTGCCCCCCCCCCAGCACACACACACAAAGTGGCAAGCTGTGGACCGCCAGAGGCCCCACTCTCTTCCCTCTCTGCAGGCCCTTTCAGCGGATTATACTTCCCCACAAGAAGCACCTTTGCCAAGAATTCATTAATTCCCAAGTAATTAAAAGGCAAGGGCAGAGAAAGAGGGGGGTGAGCAAGAAGCATCGGCCAGCCCGGGAGAAGCATGCTTGTTCCCGCATTGTCCTGCTGATTCACGGAGCCGCTGGGCATGGAGGGACCACATTAAGGGCAACCTCCTGGCACCATTGGGGTGGGTGAGGCAGAGAAGCGTGAAAAGTTTTCCATGCATCAGGTTGGTTGCCAACGTTTTCTTACCAGCCCCGTTCCTGAGCCTTAACTGGCAGTCTGCCCAGCACACAGAAAAACATTATTTGTTCTAATAATCTATACTCTGCCCTTCTCCCCAGACTCAGCACACAATAGACCAACATCGAAAACATAACAGAACGACGAGAGACGGCAAGAAACTCTAAAGCCAGGTCATGTTAGAGCAGACCAGTAAAGGCCTGCCAAAAGAGGTGACAGCAATTGCTGAAAGATTGGCAGTGAGGCGGGGCCTGCAGGGAGTTCCATAGGACAGGGGCCACTACCGAGAAGATCCTCTCATGGGTCCCTCTCCACCCTGCTTCAGAAGGGGGCGGAACCCACAAGCAGGTCTCCCTGCTAGACCAAATAGCTGGGAAGTTCCTGGAGGAGCATAAAGACAGCCAACCTCCTTTATTGTTTGTCCCCAGCCTCCCAGGTATACTCCTTCTGCAGACGGAAGTTCAAACTAGCGAACAGAACTAATAGCAGTGCCCTCCATGTCTCTTCAGCAACCCTTGCTAAAAGATTGAGGTAGCTGGTTGGCTGCCCTGTCCTTTCCTCTTGTAAGTAGAGGAGAGACAAGAGATTGGAGCTGCAGCAGCACAATGTCTGTGCATGAAAAGCTAAGGCCAGGAGCATCACCCTTTTGGCACAGTGGAGCCTAGGGTGAAAAGGTCACCAGGGGCTACGTGAGACCCTGCATGAATTGGACAAAGCAATGAAAGGCTGTCCTTTTTGCCATGCCAAAAGCTTGCCCAGTGGGCGGAAGATCTCAGAATGCTTTCTCCATAGGACTCCTCCAGACAGCAATATCCGTAATATTTGTTTTACTGGTCCCATCGTTTTCTACCAGGCACACGTGCATGTATAGATGGCAATGTTTCATCAATTTATCAGTTAATTAATAAAAAAAACTGCTGACCAATTAAGAAGATTCCCCGATGAATTGGGCAGCAGAGCTCTTTAAATGATTAGTTCTTATGCAGATACTTATGAGAAATGCAAGTGGCAAGGACTATCTTAAAAGAGGCATTCTCTCTTCTCTGTCGCACTGGGAGAATGCCTCTTCTAAGATGCCACAAGCGGTTGCTGGTGCTGCCTGATGCAGCAGGCAGCCTTAGAAGAGGCATTCCCCCCTTCTCTTACACCCAGGGGGGAAAATGCTTTCCTATGATGACATGAGCATTTACTGGTCCTGAGCAATGTCAGCACATATTGCAGCAAGCGTGGGTCTTAGAAGAGGCATTCCCCCATTACATTACTGAGGCTGAGTGGGAGAAGCTTGCCGAAGAGCACTGAGTGAGCTAATGGCAGAACTCAGGAGGTCCTGATTCACAGCTTCATAGTGTGTAGGTTCGGGATTGGCCTGTAGAGGCTGTGATTCACCTGCAAATCCTTTGCTCCACGTAACCAGTCCTCAGCCTCGCCAGCTTGTTTGCTCCCAATCCCGGCTGTATGGCTGATGTAATATTTGCCTTTGCTATTTAGAGATAAGCACCCCTTCCCCACCCGGAAGCCATCCTGCAGCCACGCCACATACCTCAGGTGACCCCCCCTTCCCTCCAAGGAGTTGGAAGCCTGCCCTGTTAAACAACGGACGCTGTTTCCTTTTCGCTTGTTCTATTAAGAACCACGCCAAGGTTGGCGTGAATCGCACGGCGATAACCAGGAGGTGGAAATGTGTTGATCTTTTGACGACAACTCTTGTCTGCCAATGTTTCCTTGCAGGTGAATGGCAGCCAGGGATATCCTGGAGAGATGGAGAGTGAAAGCTTAACGGCTGGCCCCAAGCCAAAATGCACGTGTTACTTCCTGAGTGCATAGGACAGTCAGGGAACGCAGGGAGAACTGTGCGTATTCCACAACACCACCGAGCCAAGAAAACCCTGGCCTTTGCAGTTGGTACCTGCTTTCATTTGCAAAACATCAAGTTTGTAGCCCTCATGAAAGGGAGTGAGCAGGGCTTCAGGCCGGCTTCGTAATGAGGTGACGTGACGTGGTTGCCTCAAGCGGTGGGGCGTCAGGCAGCGGAAGGCAGGAGAGCACCCACTTGCCTGAGCCACGTGACGTGACAGTGCCCACCTACGCACTACCTGGCTTGAGGGCATGAAAGCGCCTGCCTTACTCACTGCCACTACCTTGCTTGCATTTGAGCAGGAAGAGAGGGATGGAGCAGAGGAGGAAGTGGAGGAGAGGAGAGTGGTAGGCTAGAGTGGTGGGGTTAGTCCAATTTATGCAGGTTGCAGAACGAACCCAGCTTTTCTTGCCAGAATGCTGCCGGAGAATCTCAGAAGTGTACGGGACACCAATGTATGATGACAAAAGCCTACACCCCACTCCATGCTTCAAGGAAAGATTTCCTTTATTTCAAGAATCTGTGGCAGAGGTTTGTGTAGCAGAAATTCAACAGATAAAACTCAGTGTGCCAAGGAAGCATTTTAGTGCTGGACACAGTTTTTGCAATACGGTTAGACTTTTGCAGTTGACACAGAACCTCAAGCCGTGTTTTGTTTTGTTTTTTAATCTTGAAGAGGGCAACCTGCAAACATGATGACATTGCTTTTGTGCTGCTTAGAATTGACCAGGTATTGCTGACGCACCCATGATGTGTGGGAAAGACATGGGTATAAATGCATTAAATAAATAAGAAATATCCTCAAATCAAAACTGGCAGTCACAGGAGAGGCCTTTTTTTTTTTTTACTTCCTTAGGAATCAATGAAAATAAGCAAGTGGAACATTGCAAACGGTGGAGGGACGTATGTGTAAAATAAAAGAAATCTGATTGCAAAAGTGCCTTAACAATTATGATCATGTAATTCTGGTTGAGCGGGTTAAACTTGCACAGGAAGGGGCAGATTTTAGGCTTCTAGGAGTGCCTTTTTTGGGTTTTGCCACAATTTTAGGTACTACCAGTGCAAAATGGCAGCTTGGGGAGGTGGAGCATATCGCAAAATGGCAGTTTCTACAATAATAGACATACTTTTGCTGCTTTTTACACACACACACACACACACACACACACACACACACACACACACACACACACACACACACACACACCTTAGTAGTACACTCTGCTCATGCTCAATGTTTCATGCTCCAAACAAGCCCAGGCTGAGAAAGATGCATGAGAATAGCAGTGCACTAAAGTGTTTCTCTCCTCCACACTTCCTCTTCTTCTCTATTGCAGTCTTCCGTTCCTTTTTGGATTCAAGAAGCAGGTGGAGGAGACATGGAGGTGGGGAAGACAGAGGTGGGCGACTGCCTCAGTCTGCCTCATAATGGATGGGCTGACTCTGATGTTGTCAACAGTTCACAATATTCCTCAGGGGGCGCACTGCATTGTGCCTTAGCAGCAGCGGGTTAAACCGCTGAACCATAAGCTGTCGATCGAAAGGTCGGCAGTTCGATCCCCGCGACAGGGTGAGCGCTCATTGCTTGGCCAGCTCCTGCCAACCTAGCAGTTCCAAAGCATGTCAATGCGAGTAGATAAATAGGTACCGCTTGCGGGAAGGTAAACAGCGCTCCGTGTTCCAGCTGCATGCTACACGCTGCGGCAAGGAGGGTCATGCCGGGCACATGACCACGGAGGCGTCTTCGGACAACGCTGGCTCTTTGGCTTTGAAATGGGGATGAGCACCACACCCTAGAGTCGGACACGACTGGACTTAATTGTCAGGGGATACCTTTACCTTTTTATTCACCGACATGAGCACTAGAGAGGAGATGCATCCACTCACCAGCCCTCAGAGTTTCACCTTCTAGAGATCCTGGGGAAGTAGCTGGACCCTGAAGAAGGGACACAACACATTTGCCATTGACATTCTCAACATTTTAACCAAGCTGAACTCCAAAGGGCAAAACCAAGGCTGGAATAGGGACAGTGATTGACCAGCGTCAGGGACCTCACGGACTCAAGATCGCCCAAGGCAAACAAGGACAGCTGGAGCGTATGAATCAGTGGGGCTCGTTTCTGAGCAAACGTGCGTCGAACCAGCCTGGAACTCTGCCAGAGAGTGACTTGTCTCAGGATTTGAACCAAGGGGTCCCGTGGGATCACACAGGCAAAAAGAGGAGGAGGGTCCGGTCTTGGGGGGCTGATCCCTATTAGGAATGCCCAAGGCCCGACAGAAGCTGACGGGAATGTTTATCCGGTGAGGGCTGCTGTATGTGCTGTGCTGCCAAGGGGAGTGAACAAAGCCTTCCTTTATCCGCAGGATCAGTTCATTACTGACGTTAAGTGGGTTTCAACAACAACAAACAGAAGACAAAGGAGTTTTTAACAATGTGTCTAGAGTGCCGTTGGGCTAATTAGCGTCAGAAAACCTTCCGCTTTTCCCGAAAGCAGCACAGTCACCAGGCCCCGTCCACTGGTTCTGTTTTCATGCATATGCACGCAAGACGCCGGCCTGGCTATGTCTGAAGACCTTAGCATCCACCTTCTCTTCTCCAAAATGGATCTGAGTGACACGGTTGCCAGGTGCAAGGGAGTGGCGACAGGATACAAGTATCTTGTTGTCTTGTGCTCCCTGAGGCAACTGGTGGGGCCACTGTGTGGTACAGGAAGCTGGACTAGATGGGCCTTTGGCCTGATCCAGCAGGGCTCTTCTGATGTTCTTATGTTCTTATGTACGGTTATCTTCTGCTGTCCTTCTTTCAGGGCCAGACTGTCCATCAGGCTGCCTCCACTCCACCTGCTTCTTCTTGCCTCCTGTACTCGAGCTCCTCTTGTTCCCTGGATTTAAAAAAAAAAACAAAAGATGGGAAAGGAGCAGAAGAGGAAGTGTGGAGGAGAGGATGGTGGGCTAGAGCGCCGGAGACTTGGCTGGACAAGATACCTTGCAGTCCATAGCCCAGGCCAAGCTGAAAGAGCAGCATCCCAAGCTTTGGTGGGCTTCATCCAGGGAAGGGACCAATTACTTGTCTGAAAAGTAGAAGCTGTGGAAAAATCACAGTTCCATGAGACAAAAATCCAAACGCCGACAGAAGCGTACGTTATTAAGGCCAATCGAGGTCTCACCAAGTGGCCCGCCAGAACTCTTCTTCAAGTGGACATTGTTCTGTGAAAAGCAAAAAAAAAAAAAAAAAAAAAAAAAGCAAAAAAGAAAAGCACAGTTGTTCAAAACCTAAGCTTAGTTAACAAATGGAAACGTTTCATCACTATGATTGCTCTGCATTTTCTGACTGGAGTGACGATTTTCTATCCTTTCTTAGGCTTGGCTGCTTCTCTCTCTGGTTTGGTTTATTGTCCCATCTTTATGTTTTATCCTCCTCCTGCTCTTTGAAGTCTCTCTCGTTTTTTGTTTTTTTTAACTGGCCTCTTTGAGTGGGCTTCTCAGAAGTCAAGTGCTGAGGGCACCCTTACCAATGGCCCCTTTTGCGTCCTGAAGAGAGTAACTCCTTTCAGAGACCCATATTCAAGCATCAGGTTGTTTGCAAAGCTTTCTCCGGAGATCGTTTTTCTTTCCTGTGTGAAAAGTGTCAAGAAAAAGAGGCTCTCTCAACAGTCAGGGCCATCTTCAAAGACCAACTATGGACGGTAAATGTTCAAATTTCCAGCGGAAGACAGAAGATCAAAAACCTCGGCGGGGCTATAGAGCCAGGTACCCTTGGGCCCTTTCAGGACTAGACCATCCTTGAGGCTGACTAGATTGATTATCTCAGGCACTTTGGTTTGTGGAACTCCTTGCCACAGGAGGTGGTGATGGCACCTGGCCTGGATGCCTTTAAAAGGGGATTGGACAGATTTATGGAGGAAAAGTCCATCACAGCTTACAAGCCATGATGGGGATAAGCAACCTCCTGGTTGTAGGAGTAGGTTTTCTTTGTGCCAGGTGCAAGGGAGTGGCGACAGGATACAAGTATCTCGTTGTCTTGTGCGCTCCCTGAGGCATCTGGTGCGGCCACTGTGTGATACAGGAAGCTGAACTAGATGGACCTTTGGCCTGATCCAGCAGGGCTCTTCTGATGTTCTTATGTTCACTGTTCCTCCTCCCTGGTTTCAAAAGAGAAGAAGGGAATGGAATGGAAGAGGAAGTGTGGAGGAGAGGAGAGTGGTGGGCTAGAGTGTCTCAGACACTGGAAAAGGAACAGAGGGATAGAGAAGAAGATGTGATGCCCCCCTTGCCTGATGATGTGTCAGCCTCTGCTCCTCCCACTCTCCAACATTCCCCCTCAGCACTCCCCTCCACACATTTCTTTTCCTTTTTCTCCTTTTCCAGTGGAAAGAGAAGGAAAAGCAGTTGAGGAAATAGGTGGACAGAGGTGGGCGCCCCCCCATCTGCTGCCTGAGGCAACCTCTTCAGTTGGCCTCTTGAAGGGGCCAGCCCTGTTCAGCACCAGGGCCTAAGTGATGGTCTCTGCTTAGCCAGCAGAGGTTCTTGCTACAAGGAGCACAATAATCCCAAGAATGTGATCTGTTTCCGTTGGTCGTTTGTCTCATTTCTGGGAAATGTGTCTGTCTGTCGGCTCCTTTCCTGGGGGGGACACTCCTTCTCCTGAGTAAGCGAAGCCATCCAAGTGCCAGACATTTAACTGGACGTCCACCAAGTGGCTTCTGAAACTGACACCAAGGCCTGGCTTGCACCTATGTCTTCATCACAGGGTATCTCCATATCCAGCTGAAGACTTGGCTGTGGGACTGCACCACCACTGATACCAAAATAGAAGAGCCCTGATGGATTGGGCCCAAGGCCCTTCTAGTCCAGCATTCTGTTTCCCACAGTGGTCCAGCAGCTACCTCTTGGAAGCCCAAATAATGAAGGCATCTCCCACCATTGCTCCCATGCCGCTGGTACTCAGAGGCATACTTCCTTTAAACATGAGCCATAATGACTAGTACCCATTGGTAGGTAGACCTTCTCAGTGAATTGGTATTATTCCCTTTCAAAGTCATCCAAGCTAGTGGCCATCACCCCACCTTGTGGCAGTGAGTTCCATAGATTAATTCTGCATTGTATGAGGATGTACTTCCTGTTGTCCATCTTGACTTTTCTGCCAATCAGTTCTATTGAATGCATCTGGTGTGGCATAGTGGCTAAGTCTGAACTGTTAATTGGGACCTCCCCACTTCAAATCTCACCTCTGCCAGGAGCTGACAAGATGGCCATAGACAAGCGCCTCTCAGCCTCAGTCTTCCCCATCTGCAATATGGGGATAATAATCTTGACTCCTCTTCCAGGATTGTGGTAAGGGCAACACTGAAGTCGTGCATGTGAAGCGCTTTCCACACACACAAAATCCGCGATATGAATGCAAAGTGTTCCTATTTATGTTCCCTGGTTCTAACATTGTGAGAGAGGGAGAAGAACTCCTCTCTCTTCTCTTCTTCCACATCATGCATAATTGTATAGACTTCCATGGTATCTCCACTTAGTTGCTTTTTTTCTGAACTAAAACGCTCCAAACATTGTAGCTGTTCCTTAAAAGGAAGACATCTGTCTTGGTCCCAGGGATGGAACCTTTGCACTTGGGTAATGAGGCTGATGAACCTGAGGTGAAAATGGGTTCAGAGAAGCAACACAGACTCTGGAAGCTCCTAATTCAGAGCCTCCTAAGCAAGGAGTACCCTGGACTCAGCACCCCCTCCATGGTCAGAAGACTCCTCTTCCTACCTACTCCAAAGATGACCATGCAAGAAAAACACATCCCTCTCATGCTGCCAGAGTCAATGGCTGCAGAACTGGGTGAGGTCCTTCTTAAACAACCACAGGCATCTCAGGGGAAGAGGTGGAGCTAGTTAGCCACCTTGCATTCCTCAGCAGATAATTCAACCTTCAGTTGGCTTCATCATGCCTCTGCTGGAGCAACAACCGAGTCTGCCTTGCTTGCTGTGTCTGGCCTAGCCTTGGAGTTGTCCATGGTGCTGACCTCCTGTGTGCCTGTTCTGTCTCCCTAGCAAGCTGTTTCAAAGCCTGGCTCCTGGGCGTCAGCTCATGCCATGATCCAGCCTCCCTGCACTACTGGCACACCTGTGATAGTGCCCGGAACAGGCTAGTGCTCCAGTCCTCGTCATTCTGGTTGCTCTCTTCTGCACCTTTTCCAGCTCTACCATATCCTTTATGAGATATGAAGTGGTGGTGACCGGAACTATACATCAGCCCTCAAAATTTGGCTGCACCACCAATTGCTGTCATCTATTTTATAGCCTTGAGTCACCTCCAGCATAATGGTGGAGTGGGCCACTGTCAGGCACACCCTAGTCACGCCCAGGTTAGAGTAACACAGCATGCTTTACCTGGGGCCACCTTTGAAGAGTTTCCAGAAGCAGAATGAGGATCCCTTCCAGTGGCTGCTCGCTGGCGTCTCCCTTGCACCTTTCCTTTTAGACTGTGAACCTTTTTTGGAACAGGGAACCAACCTCTCATCCTTTTTGCTATGCAAACTGTTTTGTGAGCTTTTGTTGTTGTTGTTGTTGTTGAAAACTGGTATGTAAGAGTAAATATATTTTATTTATTTGAAAATCATACCCTGCCTTTCCAACCTTGCAGAAGCTGAAGGCAGATTACATAAATAGATAGTCACTGTAGCGTGGTGGGTGGGGCGGGCCGCCGGGGGGTGATGCGCACAAAGTGTGACGCGCGCGCACCCGCACGTGTCGCCCCCGTTCCGTGCGGAGGCTCCAAGGCCGAAAGAAGGCCTCGGAGCGTCCGCCCCATCCGGTGGTCCGGGGCCTTCTGAGAAGGCCCAATGCGTCGACGCGTCATTTATTAGCTTTTTCGCGCATGCGCTGACCGTTTCTGAGGGCAAAAGGGCAGCCCTTGCCCTCAGAAACGGTCTGCGTATGCGCGAAAAAGCTAATAAATGACGTGTCGACGCATTGGGCCTTCTCAGAAGGCCCCGGACCGCCCGATAGGGCAGACGCTCTGCAGCAGCGGGGGTAAGTATCACCCTAGGGTAGGGGTGACGGGCGCGCCCCCACTCCAGGGTGACGCGCCCCCTAGTGACGATAACAAATCAATAAAGATACTACAATACTACTCTGTCACCAGGGGCATTCTAGCCCACCACTCTCCTCCACGCTTCATCTTCCTCTCCATCTCCCTTTTCCAGCATCAGAGACATTCTAGCTCACCACTCTCTTCTACAATTTCTATTCCCTTCTTCCTTCTCCACTCTAGGAATTGGGAACAGCAGAAGCCCCTTACCTACATCAGCAAGTGGCAGGAGATTTTGGTCGGCTCTGCCTGGAAGCGGCATGTAACCATCACGGTGAGTAGATTTTACTCAGGGGGTTGCTCCAATTCACAAAAGTATTTTGGTGGTACAGTATATCATGGGATCCTTCATCACAGCCAAAAATGAGATTGTCCAGGCCAAGCAAGATTATCTGGAAAGCAGGGCTATTTTTGGCTTCTGCTGAAGTGTGATGGACTGAGACGGGAACAGAGAGAGCCGGACATCTTGAAAACACGTACGCAATTGAAAAAGCCCCGGTGTCCATCACAGTTTGTGATTTCCTCCTTTTTTTTCTGGAGAACAGTGACAATCAAATTTCCTTTACATATGATGTTCGGAACATTTCAAGGAGATATACAGGGTGTCTCAAGGAAATGTACACACACTTGACAGGGTCAAATTGGTGATGCTATATAATTCACAAATATACTGCATATATGATGTACGCAGAAGCAATTGCTTGACCTACAGCCCACTCCTATTCCGGATTGGGCTGTCGGGGGCAAGACGTTATGACAGCAGAAGAGCCTTCCAGTGTTGTAAAATGGCTACAGACGGAACGTGCAGTGCTCTGGCGGCCATTTTGGGAGCGTTGCCACAAGAGGATCTTCCCACACCCGCTGGATAAGGTAAGGCAAAGACAGGGACGGGGGTAAGTGGAGAGGAGGTGGGGAGGGGGCAAAACTGAGCAGGGAGGGAGAATGGAGGTGGCGAGGCTGTAGGAGGTGGCAGATCCGGTGGTGATGACACATGCCAGATCCTATCCCCCCTTTTTGCAGTCTCCCCTTTGTCTCCTTCAACTTGCACCAGCTACAGAGCTGGCACAGGTCCGAGGAGATCCATTCTGGAGTGAGAGGCTTACGGAGGGGTAAGAGGAAATAATTCCCTTTGAAGTCTCCCAATCTGCCCCCCCACACACACACACTGGATACAGCACACTCCTTTTTGGTGTAGCTGCACCAGCAGGCAGGGAAAGAATTGGGCTCCCAGTTAATCAATTACAATTCGTTGATGAATTATTAGACCAAGTGCTGGAAATGTTCCCCATTGGCATCTATAAAAAAAAAGGTAAAGGTAACCCCTGACAATTAAGTCCAGTCGTGTCCGACTCTAGGGTGTGGTGCTCATCCCCATTTCAAAGCCAAAGAGCCAGCGTTGTCCGAAGACGCCTCCGTGGTCATGTGGCCGGCATGACTCTCCTTGCCGCAGCGCGTAGCATGCGGCTGGAACACGGAGCGCTGTTTACCTTCCCGCAAGCGGTACCTATTTATCTACTCGCATTGACATGCTTTGGAACTGCTAGGTTGGCAGGAGCTGGCCAAGCAACGAGCACTCACCCCGTCGCGGGAATCGAACTGCCGACCTTTCGATCGACAGCTTATGGTTCAGCGGTTTAACCCACTGCACCACCCGCTGGCCTCTATACATCTCTATTGGCATCTATACACCACCTATAATCGCTGACTAAAGGATCTGCAGACATCCGCCAACATGTGAGCTGTCTTTCTGCACATTGCTTCCCTTCGATGTTTCACAGAGAGAGAGAGAGAGAGAGAGAGAGAGAGAGAGAGAGAGGGAGGGAGGGGGGGTGTTTTCCCCCATACTTCAATCATCACATATCTTAACATGGGAAAGCCAACTTTTTTTTTTCAATTGGCTAACTTTCTACCGAGTCCATCTCAGTGGTCCATCAACCCTGTCTGGCAGCAGCTGTCTTGGGTGTCAGGCAGGGCTCTTGAGTGCCCCATTTATTCAGTGGGAAAAGCGGGATATAAATCTTCGATTTAAATTCATTCAATCTACAGCTGGGGTCTTTGGCATGCCAAGTCCACATACTCCACCGCGGAACCACAACCGCTCCCCGATAACCCACATCCCGTGGCCTCTTCCCTCCCTATCGAGCTCTGCTTTCTTGCCTCCTGTGGCCCAAGCCGATCTCGTTTGCCTTGCTACATGTCGGCAGCCGGTCTGCGTGCCAAGGGTGACGCAACAGCCTGGCATCACGAACTGTTTGGTTGCTCCACCACGGTGAAGCCATGCTCCAAGCCAACGCCCGTCCCGGAGGCGATTGGTCTACAGAAGCGGGAATCAGGGGAGCCCAGCTGGCCTGTTGGTTATGAAATCCCAACCCACTTCATAGGCAAGGTGTGTTGCCTTTTTCACACTCAGGGGCACAGACAGCGGGTGGATGGGGAGGGACCCAAAAGCAAAGGAACTCTCTTTGCAACCTAGAGAGGGAAGGCTGCCCCTCCAGGGAGCATCTGGTGCCTGTGACTTGGCATGACCTGTCTAAACCAAGGAATTAGCTGTCTTTCCAGAGCTGATCAGTTTGAACAAATCCACCACCACTACCGTCTCTTCCCCCCCCCTCCCCAAATCAGCTTGGCACCAGGCCTTCTTGTCATGCGGGTCTCTGCAGGAACAACGACCTTTCTCGGTAGTGCCAAGGCTCAAACGCTGAGCTGATTATAGTTAGCAAAGAAATTCACACAGGGATCAAAGAAATTTCCGGGGCTCACTGGAGCCGTTCTTGCTTCCAATTAGCTCGTTTCCCAAAAGGGACTCTGGTTTTAGCCGTCATTCCGATTTTGAAGGATTTCACAACAAGGGAATAAGCCAGAAAAGCAACCCACCCTTCTGCTCTCCCTTGTTCTGGGTTGGGTTAAAGATTACTTTTGTAGCCCTTGGACTTTGGGACACCTTCCAGCTGTCCCTCTTTGTCTTTACCCAGAACAGCTCTGGTGTTTTTTTTACATCTGTGCCTGTGAAACGGTTCTCCCAAATAGGTCCCGATTTCATCATTGGGGGGAGTTTTCTGTATTTGGTTCTTTTATTTTAAGAATGCACATCACTCACACCTTTCTCTTACAACATAATTCAGTGTGGATAAGAACAAGAAATTAACACAATCACTAAAAAAGCAACAAATAAAATAAGAGCAAATCAGGCCAGCCAAAGACCTCCTGGCTAAGGTGACCAGTTTGCCCTGAATGACCCTCTTTCTCCAGCTTTGCTCAGGCTGATGGATGGCTAAAGTTCATCTCGGTCCATTTGGGAGCTGCTGCTAGACCCGCCCCTTTACTGCTGGCTCCACCCCTTTATCACTCCACTCTGCCCCCATTTTGCAGGGCTCCATCCCAGTACCAGATCCCCCCCCCCCAATCTTTCAAGTCTTGTGACATCACCAGGCCCCAACTCAGAAAGCTCAGGTTTTGGGGTGCATCCAGCCTGGCAACACTGCTCCCCGAACGGGAGGTGGAATGCGAAAGTCCTTCCCCCTTACCTGGTCACAGCCCCCCACAGCTCCTCCTCCCACTCCTGGATGCAAAAGGAATAAAGGGAATGGAGGAGAGGAAGTGTGTAGGAAATAATAGTGCTGGGCCAGACCATCTCCTCTCCTCCACACTTCCTGGAATCAGAAAGGAAGAAGGGAATGGAATGAAAGAGGACAAGAGGGGGGCTAAATATTCTCTAATGCAGAAAGAGGAGAAGGAGTGGAGGCAGATAGGCTCATCTATGAGGCCAACTCAGGCTGTCTTTTCAGATGGTGGACTGGCGGGATGCAACTGCTGTCTGCCTCCGTTCACTCCGTGGAACGTTTCTGCCTGTCCGCCTCCCACTCCTTGCATTGGAAAAGGAAGAGGGAAATGGAGCAGAAGCAGAAATGCGGAGGAGGCAAGTAGAGTGGTGGGCTAGAGTGTCAGATACTTTCCTCTCCTCCACACTTCCTCTTCCCCTCCATTCTCCTCTTTCTTTTTGTAGCCAGGGAACAGGAAGAGGATTGGCAGAGGCTGTCACTGGTGCATCATTAAGGAGGGGTAGCATTTGGCGTGGCAACAACCTGAGCAAGGAAAGGACAGTGATATGTGTGGCCCATCACTTGGCACACGGGGAGATCTTGGGCCGGCGCTGCCCCAAATGCCTGCACGCTGCCCCCTCCTCTTTTTCCGATAACTGCCTCCTTCTTGCCAGGTTGATCAATGTTGCTGCATGAGTCCTCTGAAAAAGGACAATGTTGTCATGCACTCCCTTAAACAGCCTTTTGAATTTTTGGAAAACGATCAGAGCTGTTATGGTTTCTATATTGCCAGAGTCTGGTTTGAAAGCCCGGAGAAGCCAGGCTCGTGCAAGATAAACGTCGCCTGTCGTTGCAGAAGAGAGTTCAAGTATGTGTCACGGGAAAGCACACCAGCAGCTATCCTTAGGAGTGGTTGCTACAAGTGCTGAAGAGTGTCCCTATTTCTGTCTGTGAAATGTCGGCGGGTATGCAAGGAGAATGTCAAAAATGCCAAGTGTGTGTGCTTAATTTTATCTGTTTCCAGCTTTGCTGTGCAGATCCATCGCTTTTCCACAGTCATCACTAGCTCTCACTGCCCCTTTGACCCAGTCTGGAAGACAGTTGAAACCAGGAAACCACTGAGAAAGTTGGACGAGGCTTTTCCTGTCCAGTGAAATGTCAGCCAGGCTTGAGCCTGGGGATCCTGGATTCAAGTCCTTTCGCCATGATGCGCGCCTTCAAGCTCTCTCGTTTCCAGTAACCATCTGTAAAATGGGAGCGTGCAGCCTACGCATGAGTGGCCTACCTCACAGGGTCGTCAACCTACCTGCCAGGGAGGTTCTAAAGCACCTTGCAATTAAAAGACATTGTTGTTGGTTTATTAATTAATAAGGGACACATAATAAACAATTGTGGTGATGACCTATATGTTACATTATATTAATGATTCATGCATTGCTGCTCTTAGTTGCATTATCAATTAATACCTATTAATAATAAATTATTAATAAGAATACTGTCATTCATTAAAAAGGACGCGAGGTCAGTCCTAAACTTAGCAAGGAGGAAAAGAAAGAAAATAAGACAAGAACCGTTCAGTCCGTGCTCCGTAAGTCATCATCTCACAGCTGACAGTCCTGTGTTTTCCTGCCAGGAGTGCATTAAATTCACAGAGTACATGATGGATGTGAACTGCATTTTTCAGGGTTAATTACGACATTATTATTACTATTGTAAATATTTAGATACCGCTTTCCAACACAAAATTCACCAAGCAGTTCACGACGTAGCAAAAGGAATGAAAGGCCCTTTCCTGGTCCCAGAGAGTCCTGTCATCTCCCAAAAGATGCAGACCACCACCAGCAACAACCCCTGGAAAAGACGCTGTGCTGGGGTGAAAAAGGGACGGTTTCTCTCCCCCTGCTAAATAGAAAAGAAGCACTTCTTAAAAAGGTGTCTCTTTGCCCAGTTAGCAGAGGCAGAAATCTACCGTCAGGATTTGAACCCAGGTCCGACCATTGTAACCCACCTGCAGGATCCCAACTTTGCTCTGCGCCTACCTGTGGTCTATTCCAAACTGTCAGGATGGAGCTGCACCCCAGTCAGGGCTGACCCAAGACTCTTGGTGCCATGAGCCAAATGCTGCCCCCCTACCCTGGCGATGTGCCAGTCTGTTCTCTTCCCACGCCCTGGAATGGAAAAGGAGGCGTCAGTGGCGATTCCATGATTCCCACAGCCGTGATGCACCATACCGAGGCGCAGGGCGGGCGGGAGGACCAAACACGCTGCTGATGCTCCTCGCCCACCCCGCCATCCGCCGTGACACCCCCCCGCCTGCTACCCGGGGGCCCAAAGCCCCCTCCCTGACGACGCCTCTGGGAGGAGGGGGATGGGGTGGAAAAAGAAGTGTAGAAGAGATGCCTGATACACTAAAAGACGTTATCCAACACTCTGCTCTCCATACTTCCTCTTCTTCTCCATTCCTGATTTACTTTCCCTGTCCAAGGAGTGGAGGAGGTGCAATGGAGGTGAGTCAGCAGATGGGGGTGGGTGTTCCAAACCAATGTGTTGCCTGAGGCGACTGCCTCAGTTGGCCTCACTTGAGGGCCAAACTTGAGTTCTGTTGCTAACAAAAAAATTATGCACATACTGTATGACAGCTGGAACCAGTGGGGACTAGCTATTATTGTGGGGTTACCAGAGTCCTTCTGTCAAAGTCCATACTGTTCACTGTTCCGAACCAGGGCTCCTTCCAGAGCAGAGATGTCACCAAATGTAATGGATTAATTGTGAGATAGTTGCCAACAGGCATGTGACTCATAAAGGCTGACTTTTCCTTTCAAGTTGCCTTTTTTTAATGAACAACAAAAATAAGAACACGAGAAAGGGAGTTTCAGGTTGGCAAACCCATTCATAATTTGACCCAGGAGATGCTGTTTGTCTCTCCAGGACTGAGCTCAGGGGAACCAGTTTTGAAATTTTGCTACATGCATCTCCGATTAGATACAAATGGTGACATCACATACCACCACCACCACCCCCGCGAGGTTTTTCTACCATTTTAAAATAATCCAGGGAGTGGAAGGAGAAGTAAGAGCAGTGGAGGCAAGTAGGCAGACAGAGATGGGCGCCCCCCACTGCTACCTGAGGCAACAGCTTCAGTTGGCCTTGTGAATGGGCCGACCCTGCTGATAGCACAATACCAAATAAGTGTCATGTTCTGGAGCCACGCCCTCCAAGGTTAATCAAACATCAAAGGAATCAGATGCTTGCGACGCCGCATCCCAAGGGACGCTGCCAGTGCCGGGCGCCCCCAGAGCCACCATGACACATGGCGGAAATCTCCGTTCGACATTCTGCAGGCTGTCTTTGTTTACTCTGCCCTCGCCTGCCGTTTCCACCGATTCAAAAGCCCAGAGCGCGTTTGTTCTTTTGGTTTAACATATGCCAGAAAAAGAGCATTGTCCTGCAGTAGGTTACCAAGAGTTCAAAATATCCTTCTGCTGCACACTGCAAGGTGCCTTGGTGTTTATGCGTTGCCCTGAGACAAGTGCTGGGCTGTGACATTTTGCTGCCAGAAGCAGAGCACCACAGGGTGCCCCCTCCCTTCCCTTTCCTCCTCTCTGTTTTCTCTTTTTTAAAAAACCTTAGCATCACACCCCCAGCTCCTTCTGTCTTTTAAATCTCTTCCCTTTCCGCTTGTTCTATTAGGGCCGGCCCACCCATGAGGCCAACCAAAGCGGAAATATAGAGCCTCCCCTTGAACGAGACGAGGAGCAGCTGGACCCGGGGCCAACCACAGGTTTGCCACCACCCAGCCACAGACTACGACTGGCTTAAGACCTTCCGATGCCTGAGGCATCATGCTAAATCTGCCCCCTTCTCTGATGGTGTGCCAGCCTCTGCTCCTCCCACTCTCCAGTGTTCCAGCTCAGCACTCCCCTCCACATTTCCTCTTCCTCTCTGTCCTCCTCTTCCTTTTCCAATTTAGGGAGTGGAAGGAGAAGGGGGAGCAGTGGAGGCAAAGAGGTGGATAGAGATGGGGGCCCCTCACCAATCTACAGCCTGAGGCAACTGCCTCAGCTGGCCTCATGGATGGGCCGGCCCTGCCAAATTACACATTTGAACAAGCCGTCCCCAAAGATCAAACCTCAAGACAAAATTGGAGCCATTATTCCAGAAAACTGGGACTGCGTTTAGTAAATTGGGACAGTGGGAAGGGGGCCAGGAACCAAACCCTGGATGAAAGAGGGAGGGGCTAGCGCAGAGGGAGAAGCAGTTGTTTGGCAGGCTGAAAGTTCAATCCCTAACAGCCCCTCCAGGTTGGGCAGCAGAGCAAAACTCCGAAACTCTGGAGAGCAGTGGCCAGGACTGAGATCGATGAGCCAAAGAAAGGCCTAATTCACCACAAGGCAGTTTTCTATGTGCCCATGAAATACGCCAGCCGGGCAGCCTCAACAAGGCATGCTGGAAGAGGCCTCCTGGCCTGGCTCCTAACAACAACCGAACAGCAGCCGTATCAATTAGATTCAGTTAGTACAGGGCTAATGAAATGTCTTCACTAATACTCCACCTCGGGGGAATAAGGAATCTCCGCGTAGTGACAAATTTAGCTCCTTCTCTCCAAGGAAAGCACAACAGCTCCGTTCCGGAGCACAGGCTGGCACTGGAGTTCTTCTCCTGGAGGTTTGGAGTTCTTCTCCTGTTCCAAAGCAACTTTTTTTCTCATTGGCCCTAATGGGAGATGGTTTTTCTCATCCTGGGCATTAACATTTTTTGGCCACTAGCCTGGGCCACAACCAGATTGAAGAGGCGACATTCCAGCGGCCTTTGGACGCCTGTTTTCATTCTTCCTGTAATGCCCCTTTCTGAAAACCAAACAGGGACAAGCGGAGCAAATCGAAACAGACTGGGAAATGATGGCGGCAGTGGGGTGGCAGTATGGGGGGTTTGGGGGGGGCGGGGAGAAGGGATCAGAGTCGCAGAAAGCCAGCTCTTGACTGCTTCGAAAAAAGGAGAGAGAGAGATATGCTGGGACAACCTCTGATACTTGCCTTGAAGGAGGAAACGGCCCGGCCCCATTTTTGAGGCCAATTGAGGCAATTGCCTCAGGTGGAGGAATGGCAGGGGCACCCACCTCCATCTGCCTGCCTCCACCACTTCTTTCTTTCTCCTCCCAATTCCTGGATTCAAAAAGGGGAGTGGAGCAGAAGAGGAAGTGTGGAGAAGAGAAGAGTGATGATGGGCTACAGTGCCACCGTGTCAGAGACTCTCTAGCTGACTACTCCCCTCTCCTTCACACTTCCTCTTCCTGAAGCCATGCATCGGAGATTAGTGAGAAGGGCATTCAGACCAGCAGGTGGCATCTCCCAGAAGATGGTATCTATTTGATGCACAACGAAGCATGGACCACCAGGGCTCCCGATGCAGACCTGACAGCCACATTTACGCTCTCTCTCTCTCTCTCTCTCTCTCTCTCTCTCTCTCTGTGTGTGTGTGTGTGTGTGTGTGTGTGTGTGTGTGTGTGTGTGTACAGACAACATAAACATGGATCATTTTTGTGCCAGGTTAATTATCACAGCTTCCCTCAAAGGATCCTGGGATCCTGGGGATTGGCGTTCAGTCTTGGCATGCAAGAAGGTGGCTGCATAGATGGGCCGGCATTGGGCCAAACCAAAGACTCCTGCCCCGCCCCCCTACCATTAGAACGCCCTGGATCATCCAAGAGATACCTTGTGGGTTTGCAACGCAGCACCCCGGACTCGTGACGGAGCCCCGCTGTCTTCGTTTCCTCTTCCCATCTGTTGACTGGCCAGCCCACGGCGGTGCTAGGAGACTGGATCCACAACGCGCTACCATGGAGCTTCTCTCCCTGCCTCGGTGAGGCTCGCCAAGGTCACTCTCCTGCCATTCCTCCCGAGGAAAAACAATTAAAGGCAGGAAATTGGAAATGCACCGAGGCTCAGCTGGAGCAATTAAAGCCCAGCCCTTAATGAGCAATTGACTCAATACACAGCGTGCCCCGTTCTTCGCTCAGGACAAAGAAGACAACGAAAGGGAGGTCAGGGGGAAGAAATCCATGGGGCTGGGCTAGACAAATGGAATACCCTGGAGTGCCAAAATCCATGACACCCTCCCTTAGCAAGGCCACCTTTGGGGGGGGGGTTATATCTGCTTGGCGGACAGGGATTCAACAGGTGCAGCTCTTGTAATGCAATGATGGGGAGAGCTTTACCTGCCGGGTTTCTGCCCAAGACCTCCTGATGCTTGAGGCCGTGAACCAAATGCCCCAGGAGTAGAGGAAGGTGTGACAGAGATTGGCTCCAAAGCTCCAGCTTCGCACTCTCCTCTCCTCCACACTTCCTTTCCACTCCATTCTGACACTCTAGTCCACCACTTTCCTCTCCTTCACTTTGTCCCTTCTGTTCCATTCCCCTCCTCTTTTTCAAATCCAGAAGAGTAGAAGTGGCAAAGGAAGGCAGCAGGCACCCACTACCAATCCTCTACCTAAGGCATACCACCTCAGTTGGCCTCATGGACAGGCCGGCCCTGCTGTAACTCAAGTGGCCAATCTCGGAACAATTGCAACGGGCCCAGTTGCATGTGTGCAACGTAGGCGGGCAGTGAGCTAAAATTGAGATAAGAGAAAGGATGGTGATGATGACTAATGACTAGGATGGAGAATCTTTGGCAACGTTTCAAGTTGGAGAACCGGTCTTGTGTTGCCAGATGCTACTGGGGTGAGGCAACTGGCACAGGTTGACTCCACACACTCATTTTGTGCATGGCGACGAGAGCACGTTTGGCCCTCTTTTGTTACCAAAAGAGCTGGTTCTTAGGGGAATTCACACAACTCTATTGGAACATGGATAACAGATCAGCGTAATGCAGAGCATCCCCTTTAACTCAGCAGAGAGACTGAGAGAAATAACTTCCAATAAAAGATGATAGCTTTATTAAGAAAAGACAAAGGTAGAAATATTGCATACAGAGAAATAATAGAAAAATACATTATTTGCCCTAAAAATAATGTAGGTGTTCCTGGCTCTTGTGACGGTTGCATGTAGTGCAACATGTGTTTAGGTGCATCCGAAGGAAATAAGGGGCTTCAGGGAGAGAATTCCAGAAACCCCGGCTCTTCCAACCCCAGCTTCTAGCAACTAAAGGGAACTAGGAGAGGAACAGTGGGCTGGGGTGACACTCCCTGACAGAAGCCACGCCCCTGGGGGGTGTCGGCCAGAAGCCACACCCCCGGATGATGTCAGCGGCCTGTCACTGGCCGAAAACGTTGCCTCAGGGCTGGCAGGAGGGAGGGAAACATTTTCCCCGCCCTCCGGAAGCCTCGGCAGTGGCGCTGTGAGGCTCACAGCCGCCACGGAGGCCACTGAGTGGCGTGAAAAGACTCGGCGGCACCACCGCCACTGATTTGCTGCCCTTAGCAGCAGTCATACACACACACCCCGGTGTGCCGGCCAGGGCCTGACCTCCCTCCGCCCCCCCCCCATTGCTACACCACTGGAGAGGAAGGGGGGAGAGAAAGTTTCAGCATGGTATATAGATAACTGTCCTGAAGAGGAGAGCCTTGCCAGAGTAGGAGGTCAGTGGTGTGGAAACCCTGTCCTGCTGCAACATAGAGGTGTTGCACCAGAGTAGAATGGTAACTTGTTGGGCAAAATCCTTTCCTTTTTTAATGATTTTTGGGAGTTTCTGCTACGTGCAGGCTAATTATCAGGGATTGTTGTGATGTGTCAATGGGTAACCTGGGATGTGAATGGAAAGGGGATTTTTCCCCCTAATCAGGCAGGATGTAGGTAACTTTCGGTTGCTTCAAAGGGCTAGCAGCAGCGTCAGCTAAAATGCATCAAACAGTGGTGCCAGGAAGATGTCTGTCATTCTGAAATGAGGTTTACCTAGGTTAATGCAAAATGCAGGTCCAATAAAATAAATGCAGACGTTTTGTTGCAAAGTTACAGAAGTTACTGGAATTGCATTCAGGAGGGCAAATACAAAGGGTAAATAAATACAGACAAGAGATGAGTAAAAAGGATTACGAAGTTGCCTTCAACTAGAGACACAAAATGGGGTTATCTCTATGTGCCTGTAGGGTGGGGGTGGGGAGAGATCATGTATACAGGCAGAAGTTTGAGGCTTGAACCAGAGTTCTTTGAAAGAAACATGACCTGGGTGGTCCATTTTGTGCATCGAGGTTCTGGGAAAACAGCTCACTGCACCCAAGGCCGGCCCATCCATGAGGCCAACTGAAGCGGTTGCCTCAGGCAGCAGATTGGTGGGGGGAGCTGATCACCTACTTGCCTCCACTGTTCCTCCTTCTCCTGCCACACCCTGGATTGGAAAAGGAAGAGGGAGATAGAGGGGAAGAGGAAGTGTGGAGGGGAGGATGGTGCTGAGCTGGAGCATTGGAGAGTGGACGGAGCAGAAGCTGGCACGTCATCAGGTAGGTGGGGTAGCATTAGGCATGTCACCTCAGGTGTTAGGAGGTTTTGGGCCAGCCCTCATGCAAACGGACCGCAATGCCTACTAGCTGCCCTCTCCATGAACGCTGACTCGGGGCCCGCCCAGGAAACAGGTCCTGTCTTGGTGAGCGTGTTCAGGATTGACCCTGCTTGCCTAGACCTGCGATCCTCCCCCAGCAGTTCGAAGCCAGCCTCCATCCGACAGTCAGCGCTCCGCAAGTTTTTGGCATGCCCACTAGCGGGGGGGGGTAAGGTTTGGGCATGCCAACCTCGGCACTGTTCTGCAGGGCCGCCTGGAAACAGCGGCTCCAGGAAAGTTGCTGTGTCATCAGCACCCAGCAACGGCAGAGTCATCGCTGCTCGAGGGGGAAAAGATGTTTCTCCTGTTGGAGCATGAGGGCAAGCACTGAAGAGAGAACGAGAGAGGTGTGTGTGTGTGGGGGGGAAACACTCTATTTAAAAAAACGGTTTTCTGTCCTGAGTCACCAGCAAGTAGCCTACGTGACTGTTGGGGTGATGCCTGTGAGCTGCACTGAGCAGGGAGATGAAGAGGCACCTCTCAGTGCGGCCCTGATGCATCTGGAAAATGTCCCTTTCTGTTAAATGCTTGGAGGATGGATGGAGGCAGGGAGCAGTCACACTCCCCACGAGGAGGGCTGAACAAACCAGGAGGCTGAGCCAAACAGTGACCTCCCATGACGGATTGGCAGGGGATGCCCATCTCCTCTGTTCTTCCTCTTTCTACTCCCTGGATTCGTAAAAGCAGAGAAAAAAAAACAGAGTGCAAGAGGAGGTAAGGAGGAGAAGAGAGTGGTGGCCTAGAGGGGAGGAGATGCTCTAGCCCACCACTCTCCTCTCTTTCATGCTTCCAGAAGCGTCGCCTGATATGGGGCGGTGGGGCTGTGGGCCCCAGGGCGCAGGGGCGCTGAGGCTCTGGGGGGGCGCGGGCTTCCTTCAAATCCTTTTTTTTTGCTTTTTCCCACTTTTTTTTACAGTTTTTCCGTGATTTTAAGTTTTAAAATGGCATGTATGTGTGTATGTGTGCTTTGCCGGTACTTAGCTTGAATATGGGGCATTCCAGCGACGATCTTCTTCCTGCTCCCGGACGCAGTCTCTCCCTGCACCCGGGCGCGGACTCCGTAACGCCCCCAGCAGCGCTTTCTGGAGTTTGCGCATGCGCAGAGCCACGGAGTTTCCAGGGACGTTCTGCACATGTGCAAACTCCGGAAAGCGCTGCTGGGGGCGTTACGGAGTCCACACCCGGGTGCTGGGAGAAGCTGCGCCCGGGAGCAGGAAGAAGATCGTCGCTGGAACGCCCCATATTCAAGCTAAGTACCGGCAAAGCACACATACACACATACATGCCATTTTAAAACTTAAAATCACGGAAAACATTTAAACCCCCCCCCCAAAAAAAACTGTCAAAAATAGGTTTTGAAACCGAAATCTAAAATTTTTGACAGTTTTATTGGGGGCGTCGGGGGGGGCGGCCCCATTAGCGGGGGCGCCTGGCGACGCCTCTGCATGCTTCCTCTTCTGTTCTGTTCCTTTTTTTTCCTTGTTGAATCCAGAAAGCAGGAGAAGGAGGAGAACCAGTGAGAACCAATCCTATGCATGTCTATTCAGAAGTAAGTGTTATTATAGTCAATGGGGCTTACTCCCAGGTAAGTGTGGATAGGATTGCAGCCTTGTGCTGCAGGGTGGCAACATTTGGTGCACCACCTCAGGTGTTGGGATGTCAAGTTAGTTTTGCCAAGCAATGAGAAATTTGAGAGGCAGAGCTACCTTAGAGGTTCCACCTCTTATGAATGCCATACACTCCCATCATCCCTATTTACAAGAGACAATCTTGATTTTCTGGCCCTAGTCCCTGGAAAAAGCACCGTCGGTATTCAGTATCTTGTTTCGGGCTTGTTAGCAGGCAAAACCAGTGATCCCTGCAAGGCAGAGGCTCGACTCAAGGTAGAGCCCTGGTAGCTGGTCAGGACCTCGGAGAGCTCAAAGAAGAAACAAGGGAATGCAGCTGGACGCTGGGATCTGAAGTTCTCAGATGTTGCTCCAGCAAGGGTCTGGAGCTTACTGTAGATCTTTGCATGTGTGTGTCAGGTACTTAGGACGGTTGGCCCTGCCCTTTCCCTCTAAGGAGCACTTGGCGTTAAATGATCCTCACCTAACTTTGTAAGTGCTGGCTATACTGGCATGGAGAAGACATGTGTCCCGTGCAGGGACCCCAGGGACTCCTTGGGACCTGATGAGAGGGACAGAGCAGCATTTTTATTTACACACTCGCAAACAGACAACAAAGTTATTCCCACTCGTGCAGCCCTCCCAAGCCTGCACTCCCGGATTTGGCTCATCAGCTGGAAATTCGTCTACATCTCTAAGCTCACCTTTGGAGGTCTCTGGGTGCCTCCACTGTCAGAAATGAGGCAGTTGGTGACTGGGGAGTGCAGGGCCTTCTTGGTTGTGGCACCCCATTTATGCAATTCCGTGCCCAGGAGGGTTTGCCTGGCACCTGTTTTGCTGCTAAGCCCAAGCATCATTTTGTGGGTCCCTGTACAAACGTTTTAACATGGGCCCCCTCCCGCACACATGCCATGATCCCATCCCACACGTCCAACCCCATGAGTCATGAAATCATTTCCATCTTGCTCTTGTTCCTCTGAGTCTCTAGTTAGTGTACAGGCTGAGTCAACCTGCAGAAAGGTCCTGTCTGTTTGGAGACACTGGAAGATTGATGGGTGTCCTTCAGCTTCTTTTACTTCCTTCTCCTTTAAAAAGGTAAAGGTATCCCCTGACAATTAAGCCCAGTCGTGTCTGACTCTAGGGTGTGATGCTCATCCCCATTTCAAAGCCAAAGAGCCAGCGTTGTCCGAAGACGCCTCCGTGGTCATGTGGCCGGCGTGACTCTCCTTGCCGCAGCGCGTAGCATGCGGCTGGAACACGGAGCGCTGTTTACCTTCCCGCAAGCGGTACCTATTTATCTACTCGCATTGACATGCTTTGGAACTGCTAGGTTGGCAGGAGCTGGCCAAGCAACGAGCGCTCACCCCGTCGCGGGAATCGAACTGCCGACCTTTCAATCGACAGCTTATGGTTCAGGTTCTGCTTGCCTGATTTGTAGTTATAAGCACCAGGTATGCCCATATGGTGTGCTTGTGTGTGTTTGTGGGTGCGCACACACATGCATACATGTACATGCACGAGAATTGCACATTTACAGCCAACCCTATCCTCCACTGGGGCGCAAGATTTAGGGCAGCAAGTGCAGGGCTCTGCCAAATCCCACACACCAGCAGGGGACCAGGTCGGCAAAGGGGGAACCCCAAGCACAAGGGAGAAAGAACAGAGTCATTTCAGAAGCTCCATACCAGGACTTCTCTTCAGCCTCTGCGCACCAGAGGTTAGCTGCCAGCCATAGGACTGGAATATTCCCTCCGCTGCCCCCCTCCCCAACATTCTGTCTGCTGCATTGTTAGTTTTATGAATGACTTTTCACCGGCTGTTTGTTTTGCCTCTCCAGAAGTGCTGACGGTCAGTTACGCAGATGTCCCTGGGGGAGTTTTGTGGCTTCGGTGCTGCTCCGTCCTATTTCCCATTATTATAGGCCTGGGTCCCAGAGCCCACCCCCACCCCCACCCCCGTCTAGAGATGGATCTGGATGGATGGTTCGGAATGGAAGGTGCTTTTGCCTGCCTTGATTATTATCCCTCATCCTCACCCCAGCAACATCTGTGCCTGTGTTTGAATGAATATGTTGGTGAGAGATCACAGGCCGTTGGCATGAGAAATGCTGGGCTCTCTTTCTCGGCAACGGATGCAACAACACACACCTCAACTGCCCCTATTTATCGGGGAGAGACATTTTCTGGTCCCTGTCGCTGACAAACCACTGTCCCCAGGGCCGGCCCAAGACATCCTAGGATTTGAAGTGGCATGTAAAATGTTGCCGCCACCCCCACCCCCATATGTTGTGCCGTGCTGCTCCAAATGGCACACACGTCCCTTACCCAGTGGCATTCGAGCTACTGTCCCTGCTGCTCCTCTTTTTCCTTCCACACCTTGATTTCAAAGATGGGGGTGGAATAGAAGAGGAAGTGTGAGGGAAAGCGGTGGGCTAGAGTGGAACAGAGCAGTAGAGGGAGGAGAGGCGAGTGATGGGCTAGAGAGGAAGAAAAAGTATGGAGGAGGAGAGAGTGGTGGGCTAGAGTGGAGCAGAGGAGGGAAGAGGAGAGTGGTGGCCTAGAGTGTCTCTCCTCTCCTCCACACTTCCTCTTCTGCTTCGTTTCCTCTTTGAATCCAGGGATCTGGAGGAGGTGAGGTGGAGGCCCCACTGAGCTGTTGTTTGAGGCAAACACCTCATGGACAGACCTGTCCTGTCAGCATTTGACTGTTGTGAATTGAAGTGAAAGCTTCTTCTTTCTTATGCAGCAGTGCCTCCACCATTTGACAGCCCAAAGCAAACAAAACATACTTCCGCAGAAAGGCACGCTGTGTCCTCCCATCGCCAGCGAAATGCATGTTTGTTGCTGAGAGTTGTGTCCAATGCTGCAAAATCTGCTTCTGGGCGAAAACACTGTTGCCAACTGCAACGGCCCCTGAGAGAATTGCAGAACGAGGTCAAGTCCTGACTCAGGAATAACGGGATCTTCTGCCAGGGGGAAAAAAACCTATGTCTTGGCTTCTCTTAAACAACGCCTACTGAGAGAGTGGAAAAAAAAATACAAATAAATACTCACGTTGTGAAGAGACATGCTTTCAAAAGAGGCATTCCCACCTGTGTGTTATCTGCTGTGATGGGCAGAGAATCATAGAGAATGTCTCTGCCTGCTGCAATGTGCAGAGACATTCATTACAGAGACCTTGCAAATGTTTTCCCACCTTAGAAGAGGTATTCCCATTGGTCTGTGATAGATACAGAGGGAATGCCTCTTCCAAAATCGTGCAGACATAGTATTTGTAGGTCACCATCATCATCATCGTTGTCGTTATTGCCCCATCAATCTACATGGCATTGTACACAGGACAAGAGGACAGGTCTCTGCCCGAAAAGGCTTACAGTCTAGACAGGCACAATGGGAACAACAGAGGGAGCTGAGAGAAATGGAGGCTAAGCGAAATACATGAAACTGAAAGAATCACAAATGCTTCCCCTGCCTTCAGCACCCTGTTGTCTCTTTTGTGGCAATATCTAGATTGTAAGCTCCTCGAGGCAGGGCCCTGTCTTTTCACCCTTTGTAAAGAGCCATGTTGAAATGGAGGCTGTTGGTGGCACTATATAAATAAATTAAGCAGGGGAAGATGATTTAGCTAGCACTAGAAGGGGCCTATGGTGCATTGCAAAGTAGAAGGGGACAGGGCTCTGCCACAAGGAACTTACAATTTAAAACAGGTGTTCCAGGAGACAATTCCAAGCATAAGGGGCAGGAAAGGAGAAAGAGTAGAGTCATTGGCTAACAAGACAAAGAGACACCCTTTGTTGGATTCCTTATATATAGCAGCAGGAGAGTTCCTGTCCCTGTTCACCATAACAAAGCATCTTTTCCAGTGGTTGTTTGCTGTGTCTCCCAGGGCTGGCCCATCCATGAGGCCAACTGAAACAGTTGCCTCAGGCAACAGTTTGGTGAGTGCCCATCTCTGTCTGCCTACTTGCCTCCACTGCTCCTCCATCCACTCCCTGGATTGGAAAAGGAAGAGCGGGATGGAGAGGAAAAAGGAAATGTGGAGGGGAGGAGAGTGCCGAGCCAGAGCATTGGAGAGTGAGAGGAGCAGAGGCTGGCACATCGTTGGGTAAAGGAGGGCAGCATTTGGCATGCTGCCTCAGGCATCAGGAGGTTTGGGGCCAGCCCTATTGTCTCCTTGTCTTTCGTTTCAGATTTTGAGTCCCTGGGAACCAAGGAACATTCTTCTCCTTCCTTTTGTTATTGTAAACTGTGTGAGCATCCTTGCTCAAAAGCAGCATATCAATATTTTTCATAATAACTGGAAGGAGGGGGAGATCTTTGCATGGCTGAGGGAGGCACGATGGAAGAATGAAAATCGCAGGAGAAAACATCATGGGATAAAGACAGCAGAGAGATGAACACGGGCAAGACCAAAACAGGTTTTGGAAAACCTCCCGATGCAGTTGAGGTCCCGTCCAGTTGAGCCTGTCAAACTATACAAAGAGTTTTGAATGGGGAGTGACCTCCTACTTGATATGGACGGCTGAAATCCTCCACTGTTCAGAAATCCTACACTGATGGAGAGTTGGCAGCCTCCGATGGAGAGAACTCACAAAGCACTTATTGCAAAAAAGGCTTTTCATTATGTGGGTGAAGAGGAGCCCTCTGTGGCTACAGATCTGGACCCCACGCTGCGTATGGGTCTGGCCTGGTGCCAGATGTCTCGTTGCCAGGAGCTCATTTAGTGCCTACGCTGCTGCTGACATGGAAGGAAGGAGAGATTTGCCAGCCCGATTTCAGAAGCTTCAGGGTGGAAAGATGCCATGGCGAAAGAACTGGCAATTGGAGCTTTGGCCGAGAATTGATGCTCCATGCGGTGGCATCGAGTCCTCCTTCACCCACAAAAACACCCAGGGAATAATTACAGATGCAGTCTGAGAAGCTGAGCAATTCGCCAGGAAAATTTGTACGGGCAAGTTTTAGTCTGGGATGCGTCCAGCTTTCTTCAGACGCTTTGGGCATGCAAACGGGGATCAGTGAGGAGCATAAGCCATTTCTGGGTGGATCTCTGAGGAAATCGTGAGTTGTGATCGTGCAGCAGCTAAGAGATGGGAAGTGCCCCCCCACCCTGTCAGGACCAGTCCAACACCTCCAGGAGCCTAAGGCAGCATACCAAATGTCACTCCCCCCCCCCTATCCTCCAGTGTACCAGCTCCTCTTGCTGTTCCACTCCTGGAATTCAGAAAGGAAATGGAGCGGAAGAGGAAATGTGGAAGAGGGGAGAGTTGTGGGGCTAGAGTGCCGGAGACCACTCTCCTCCACACTTCCTCTTCCAGTCTGTTTCCTGGCTTCTTTTTTAAATCCAGGGAGCATTCGAAGAGAGCAAATGGGGGGGGGGTTGCCCCACCAATCTACCCCCCCCAAGGCAACCACCCCAATGGCCACATGGACAGTCCAACCATTCTCTCAGTTAAAATCTGACCTCAACCATGAACTCCCTAAGCAGCTCTAGTCCAATCACGATTCCCTCACCATCAGCCTCCCAAATGCAGCCTGCAGATATTGCCCTACCTTCAGGGCCGGCCCATCCATGAGGCCAACTGAAGCAGTGGGAGACACTCTTCTCTGTCTACCTTCTTGCCTTCTTCTCCTTCCATTCCCTGGACTGGAAAAGAAAGAGGGGGTCAGGCCCCTGTTGCTATGCCATTTCTTGCACGATCCATTTGGGCATTGCAGAAGACCATTGCAAAACGTCATTGTTTGATTTGTGCCTTGCCCACATTGGACGTGGGCTGAAGGTTTGCACCCCGAGGCGGCAAACTAGGATTGAGCACAAAGAGAGACTTGTCCACAGTCTTGAATCGATGGTCCTGAGGCATCTGGTGGGGCCACTGTGTGACACAGGAAGCTGGACTAGATGGGCTTTTGGCCTGATCCAGCAGGGCTCTTCTTATGTTCTTATGTTCTTATGGTATTCCAGCCAGTGCCATGCATTCAAGGGCATCATCACAGACACTTTCGCCGTGTGACAGTGACGAGGCAAACGACTCAGATAATCTCATGATGACTAACCAGGACAGATGTAAACATCATCTGCCCCAACCCAACTCATTTAGCACCTCTCTTTACGGGTCCCTGTTCCTCCTGTGGAATCTCTCCGTTTTGTCTCTGTTTTTGCCCTCAGAGCATCCTTGTTAAGAATATTATGAGCATATTTTGCTAGAGTTGTCATCCTTCAGAGTTCAGCTCCCTCCACAGAGTCTCTAGAAGTAAACATTGCAGAGAGCAGAATAAATTCAGCCAAATGCATCAGTCAGGGCTGGTCTATGACCTCCTGATGCCTGGGGCGGCAAGACAAATGCTGCCCCCCCTTCTCTGACGATGTGCCAGCCTTTGCTCCTCCTACTCTCCAATGTTCTTCCAGCTCAGCACTCCCCTCCCCTCCGCACTTCCTCTTCCTCTCTGTCCCCCTCTTCCTTTTACAATCCAGGGAGTGGAAGGATGAGGAGGAGCAGTGGAGGCAAGTGGGTGGACAGAGATGGGTGGGCGCCCCCCCAATCTGCTACCTGAGGCAGCGACTTCAGTTGGTCTCATGGATGGGCCGGCCCTGGCATCAGCTATCAAATTAATGGACCAATCCTATCCCCCCCCCCCCACCAATGCAGTCACGCCAAAACAGTTTGCGCTGAATCCTGAGGCGGGGCAGTTGCAGAGGTATCCTCTGGGTAAGGGAACATTTGTTCCCTTACCGAGTTGGATTGGCTGGGCCTACTCAGATCTGCACCAATCGCTGGCACATGTCTGTGTGCGCCCCGGGTCAGGGGATCAGGTCCAGGATTCGCTTGGATTCGGTGGATGCCGCTGCCATCGAACCTACCCCCTTCTCGGACCCAATCCTCCGCCATAGCCGCTGTTCTTCCACCCACACCCATTCCACCCTCCCCTGCCATCTTACCTCAATCGGCAAGCCTTCACATGTCCGCCGGTGCACGGGATAAGGCTCCGACCTCCCTGTTGGCGCTCCGACAGCATGCAACTCTACGCGCTTTTAGAATATTTTTACGACTGACATAAGTCAGTTTACACTGGAGTAAGTTCCGCCAGTGACGTGTGGCAGCCCAATCAAGAACTGGGCTTCCCACCTTACTGGTCTGTGACATGACAGGCAGTCAGTACCAGTGCTAAATTTGTCAGGAGGGGGGGGGGGAGCCCTGCTTTGACACACCCCCCCCCCCCATGGCACTGCCCACCTATCCCTGACGGAGTGAGCATTGGGTGCTAACGCTGCCACTACTATTGAGGGTTCAAGAGGTAGCCCAGGTGGGTCGACCATGTGACGGACATGAATCCTCAGCCAATGACCCTTAATATCACCCCTGCAGACAGGCAATGTGAGAAATTTGCCTAAGGGCATCAGTAAATGTCTAGGCCATCACCTTTCGGGCTGCCTGAGAGACAGGGAAGGTGTAGCTTGTGTTACATTCAGGCTACACTCCTATGCAAATTCCCCTGGGTGTAAGTGCTGTTGAACACACCAGAACTTCCTTGTGAGTAAACATGCAGAGGCTAGCACTCCAATATACTTTTGATAGTTATCTAGGATATTTTTAAATTCCATGTGCTGATTTTTATATGTGTGTTTGATCACACTCTCGAGCGTTTGTGACGAAATGAAATAAAAAGTGGAAAACAAAATCCCGAGAGTTTGCGATGAAATGAGATAGATCTCTCTGGATGAAACATTTTTTTTGCAGTCGAAATAAGTAGCAGGAGAGGAAATTTAAAGTTGATTTTTTTTTTGGTCTAGTCTTAGTGGGCTTTAGGGGGAGGTGTTGTGGCAAGCTCTTCCACTTCCAGGTTTAGTGTACAATACTGTACATCCATCACTGTTACAGCCACTCTTTCAGATGATTCTGATAATGGACCAGCCCAGCCAAACACGCCCCATAATCTAACCTGCATCATCACTGCCACGCCTCCAAAATCAGGGAAAATATCTCTCTTCTGCAATCAGGATTGCGGCAAGCACCACTGATAAGGCATCTTGCAGAATCGTCCCTGAATATTAACACAAGGAGAGGCAGCCAGTGCTGAAATAAATATTGACTTCCACTGTGACAGAAAGCTGAAGTCCAAGCATGCTTTGAAGCGGTTTTTATCCCAGCTGTTTTCCAATGATAAAAGTCTTCCGTGGACTTCAGATCACAACCCCTTCAGCACTCAGGCTATCTAAACATACTTTTTCAGACAGTGGTAAATGGGGCCTGGTTTTTCCAAGACAGGAAGCAGACCCTCTCCCCTGTCAGAGTGGTGGATTTCTACTTTTTTTTTCTTTTGCGGATTCCTTGTTAAAATTTCATTAATAAACGGAAAAAGTTCCAACTTTGATGGTCAGCTCAGCTACTTTCACCTGGGCTGGTCTGTCCAGGAAGTCTACTGAGTTCCTTGCCTCAGGCAGTGGATTTGCAGCAGAATATCTCTGTCTTTTTTCGCTCCATTCTGACGCTCCAGCCCGCGACACTCCTCCTCTCTTCCACACTTCCTTTTCTGCTCCATTGTGATGCTCTAGCCCACGGCTCTCATCTTCCTGCAACTTTCCTCTCCTGCTCCATTGTGATGCTCTTCTAGCCCACCACTTTCTTCTCCTCCACCCTTCCTCTTCTGCTCCATTCTGCTCTAGCCTACCACTCTCTTCTCCTCCACACTTCCTCTTCTGCTCCATTCTGCTTTAGTCCACCACTCTCCTCCACACTTCCTCTACTGCTGCATTCCACCCTAGCCAACTGCTCTCTTCTCCTCCACACTTCCTCCTCTGCTCCATTCTGCTCTAGCCCACCACTCCTTTCCTCCACACTTCCACTTTTTTAATTCAGGGAGTAGGAGAGAAGAGGAGAGGTGGCTGTGGCAGGCACTGGGTAAGTAAGCCCCACTATGTTGGGCCAGCCCTGTCTGTCCAGCAAGCAACCATTCATGCGCATATGGAGAGGAGCCTCCCAGCTGACTGCTTTGAAGAAGAAAACAAAATCAGGTTGAGGCTGCTTTGAGCTGGACCTGTGGACACATGTTTGATTGCTGATCTTGGGTGACTAACGCGACCAATTTCAGGCCTCCATCCAGGGAAGCTGGAGCCTGTTGGCCAGAGTCCTGCAACAGTGCTTGCACACGCTGGTTTCTGAAGGCAGCAGCAGGCAGGCGATCTGACACTCGGCTCAATCAAGGGTACATCCTTGCAGGGCAGAGTAAGGGAAGGGCTGATTATGCTTTCAGGCTCCCTTCAGGAAATATATCGATTAGGTTTTTAGTCCATCTTTTTTCCAAGAAGCTCAGAGTGATGCACACGTGATCACCCAACGTATCCTCACAACGGCCCTGTGAAGTAGGCTAGACTAAGAGAGAGTAACTGGCCCAAGGTCACCCAGAGAGCTTCTCAGCTAACCAGAGACTGGAACCCAGGACTCTAACTTGAACACTCAAACCAGGGCTGGTGCCAAAAGTCTTTGGAAAAAGTCTGGGGACCTTGGGAAAAGTCTTGCACTGGGCTCCCATGGCACCCAATGATTTCTCAATAATGGGAAATTGGATGCCACCAGGACTGAAGGTTCATGGGTTGGCCCAGCTGTGTAGATCCTCTCAGCCAGTGGCGGACCTGGCCAACATCGGATGCCGGCCATGACTTTAACCATTGCATCCCATGGAGGAAAAGCACAACAAATAATACCTGGAGGGATTAGTGCAGTGGTGGCCAACCCGTGGCACGCCATGTGCCACACGTTATGTAGATAATCTTGAGTGTGCCACTTAAATAAATAAATAGATAAATAAAACTAAGGTAATGAAAATATTTAAAGCACAGTGACAGTGCAAGAAGAATAAGTTGCAGTGGGGTGCAGATACCTCCTCTAGTGTCACAGGCTTGGAAAGGTGCGCTGGGATCGAGAAAGAGAGAGGGACTTCAGCGCTCGGCTCGAGCAGGAACAGCAGTGCGTGCCACTTCAAAAGGCTCGACGTGCCACTAAGTGGCACCCGTGCCATGGGTTGGCCACCTATGGATTAGTGCATCTCACATGAACTCAATCAATTTACAATGCAAGCCAATGTGAGTTTACTCTTCTTTTGTTCATTGGGGCTTACTCCCAGGAAAGCATGCATAGGGTTGCAGCCTTAATTACCCCGAATACAGCTACATGGAATCGGTTGAACAGACTGATAGGCCACAAACAGCTAGCCAACTTCTAACTATCTGAACAGTATTGTCAATTAATTGTTTTTAATTTAACGCCAAAGCATCTGTAGCTACCGAAACAATTGTGTAAATGTGTGCGAACATCAATGCATGCGAACATTCATGCATGCGAACATTCAACATGCGAACATTCAACATGCACCAATTTAGGGGTTTCTGGTACATATGAACAGAGGTCTAGTGGACAGGGAGCAGGGTGGGAACAGATGTCTTGCACACCTGGAGTGGAGACATCAGCAGCAGAAACATTCAGGTTCTGCCTTCAGAACTCTTTTCTGAAGGATATGAGACCAGAAGAAGCACCAGGGCCAGCAGGAGGAAAACTGAGAAATCCGCCTTGGGGCATATGTCAATATCTTTCTAGGTCATCCTCTTACCTGAGAGGCGTATGTAGCTCTTGTTACATAAAAGCTATAATCCTATGCAAATTTGCCTACTGAATACAGTAGGGTTTACTTCTGAGCAAACATACACCAGCTAGCAATCTAATACTGTACACCTTTTCTATTTATCTGGGATTTTTTAAATGCCATTTTTCTATTTTTATGCATTATTTTTTAAACTCTAGCAATCCACGTCAAGAGTTTGAGGTTAAATGATCTAGAGGCGCAAATGAAACAAAATACGTTTCAAAGTGGGAATAAGGGGCAGGGAGAAAAAAGTTGATTTTGTGTTGTCATATAGTTTTAGAGGGGCTCTGGGGCTCGGTAGGATGTGGATCCGGGGGGTGGGGGTGTCTTGACAAGCTCCTGCATTTCATAATTTACCATCATACTCTGGCATACGAAACTACCTTGTATGGAATCAAGACCCCTGGTCAGGGCCGCTCTGTAGATTAGAAAAGGAGGGGGGGTCAGAGCCTAAGAAGAAGTGTGGAGGAGAGAAGAGTGGTGGGCTAGAGTGGCAGAGTAACAGAGATGTTCTAGCTCACCACTCTCCTCTCTGCCGTACTTCCTCTTCCACTCCGTCCCCTTCTTCCTTTTCTAGTCTTGGGAGTGGGCGGGGCAGAGGCTGTACTTCACAGGATACAGGTGGGCGTTTGGCACACCTCAGGCACCAGGTGGCCTTGGACCAGCCCCGTCGATTAGTAGCAGCGCCAAGGGTTCTTTTCCCGTTGTCTCTGGACTGAGCAGGGATTGTGAAATGTCCTTTCATTCCTGGTCGATAAGGGATCCTTGGAGGGTGTCAGCCATGTGTCCTGGCCTTCTATGGGCAAGAGCGCAGGGAGGGGGCTGTGCCTTTGCTTGTTTCCCAATCCCTCTCGCTGAATTCCTCCCACACTTTGCCCCTCGCTCTCTACCTTGCACACATGACATGAGTCTGATCTGACGGTTGGAGGCCCCAGCTGACTCATCGCTTTTGAATGAACTTCAGCTTGCATCAGACAGGACTGTTTACCTTGCATGCGAATCATTCACAATAGTCTGGAGGCAGCCTGGGTGGCGCATGGCTTGGACCTTCACCCACGAGTGTAATGTCTACAAAAAGGCCAGGCTGCTGGGAGCCAAGGCCACTGATCCGTGGCACCACAGGACAAGCGCAGAACTGACCTTCAGGAGAATCTCAGTCCAAATAAACAACCAAACCAAGTTTCTAGCCCTCATGGCCAAGAAGATCCGCTTGAAAGAGGAAGTGGGGAGGAGAGCGGAGGGCTAGAGTGACAGAGATGCTCTAGCCCACCACTCTCCACTCCACTTACTCTTCCACTTCATCATTTCTCCAATTTTGAGATGGGCATACATGAGCCATGCAGAAATTGGAGAATCTACTCTGCTCTTATAGTTGCCACATGATGTCCTTCTCTAGTGACCCCAGAGTCAGCAATTAGGTGATAATAACTGGAGGAATTGAACCTTTTCATCTAGAAGAATCTACTGCTGGCTGCATATTCTGTTTTCCTGATTTATTATTGCGCGGCCCCTTTCGAGATTGTTTTCAATATTTGCTTTTGTCAAACCAGAACCCGTCTTGGGAAGTGAATTCATTGATTGCAGTGATGCTGTTCAAACCTTGGCGGTCCTGAATCCACAAACCCGTCCCACTTTGCTGTGCGGGGGGCTGGAGGGCTGCCACAACTGCCGAGTTCTGGCTTCCTTTGGCGAAGAGTGGTCACTGGCAGCTGACAGCATCTTTGTATTATTTGCTTTATTGACAAATGTGCAGGTTGGGCATTGAGACGGAGGCAGGAGCATGTGCATCAGAAAGCGACAACCGGTCGCATCTTCAGCTGGTAGCCTGCCCCCCCCCCCCCAAAAAGTGCCTTGGCTCTTGGCCAGCTCTCTCCTTCAGCTTCCATTCCAGCCTCTTGGGTGTCTCACGGATCAAATCCTCAATCAGGGTGCACACTTCTCACCAAAACACTTCCCCGCAGACTCCACAAAGGGGGGGGGGTAGATGAGTTATCTGAAATTCCCACAGTTCAGCCCCTCCCCTTAGTGCGCATGACAGTGTGTTGGGATGAAGAGGGGGCCAGTTGTTCTCCCATGGCTAAAGAGAGACGTCAGGTGCCGAATAAAGCGATGAATAAGATTTCCACAGATCGAAGGGCGGAGCTTTGGTATCCTTGCCCTTGCTGTGACCAGAAAAACCAGAATAGAAGATGCAACATGAGGCAATCTGCAGAATGACTTTTGCTAATGAAAGGCCTTTGCATTATTTGGACAGGTTGCAGAATCCATTGTCCCTTGGCACAGAATTTGCACTGCAAGGGGGGGGGGCAGAATTTTACTTTGTTGCATTAATAGCTAATCTGGCAGTCAGGGCTGAGCCAAACCCTCCTGAGGCACCATGCCAAATACTGCCCCCCTTATTTGAGGATGTGCCAGCCTCTGCTCCTCCCACTCTCCAGGGTTCTAGCTCAGCATAAAGCTCAGCATCCTCTCCTCCGCATTTCCTCTTCCTCTCTGTTCCACTCTTCCTTTTCAAATTCACAAATGGGAGGAGGAGCAGACAGACAGTGAAGGTGAGTAGGCGGGCAGAGATGGGCACTTGCCACTGACCTGCTGCCTGAAGCAACCACTTCACCTGGCCTCATGGATGGGCCGGCCCTGTTTTGGACACTTCCTTTTGGCCCTCATCACCAACCCTATCACTAGAGGACTTGAGTCTCCAAAGTGACATTTTTTCCTGTTGGGAGCGTTTTGTCCTGCTGAAAAAAAGCAGCAGCATCTCCACGAAAAAGCTCCCTAGTTTCTCCCTCACCTGCTCGCTAGTGGCAAATTGCACAGAGCTTTTCCCCAAAAGGAAAAGTATGCAGGAGTTCTGGAGGGACGATCACCCCTCCAACCACGCCCCCAAGCTCCACCACCTCCCTTTTGTGGCGCGCTGCCCATGCACTTGCTAAACCTTGGAATCGTGTTTCTCCACACATCCTCCCTGAGTGACGGGCCCCTCTCTGCTTCCTTGAGGGAGCTGACACACAGGCTGCCAGACTCGGAGACTTGTTGGGTCTTGACTGGTTTCAAACCGGTATCTAAAGAAGACAGGGATCGCAAGTCCTGCTGGTGCTCCGTAGATTGAAACACTAGCCCTGTTCTCGCAACATAACTGCGGTGAGCCAGCCCGGCCCACCCATGAGGCCAGCTGAAGCTGCTGCCTCATGCACTTCTGTCCACCTGCTTTCCTTTACTGATCCTCCTCCTCCATCTTGACTCTCCCACTGACCAGCTTCATTGGATAACCCCTGGTGCATTGTGGGAGAGGAAATAAAGCCTGTATCTCCCCGTTTTCTCCACGCCAGGTGTCGCTTTAGAAACCAGAACTTCTCCCATTCGTTGCCTTTTTTCTAAACCGAAGAGACCCCAATGCTCCCCCCCTTTCCTCCATTCATTTCCTTCTGTTTCTACTCTGACACTGGCAGGCTGCTGGCATCCGAATATCCTTGCTCCTCCAGACAGACAGGTGGGAGGAACCAAGGTCAACAGGTGATGCATCTTTGTGTAGCGCCTCCCTTGCACAATGCTGCATAATCCTGCAATTAATGTGAACTTGGCCTCATCACAAACTACACACACACACACACACACACACACACACACACACACACACACACACACACACACACACACACACACACACACACACACACACTAGGCTTACCAGATCTCCAACCGGGACAGAGTGCTAGACCTTTAGGAGAAGGAATGTGGACAGGTGTAGCTTGTTAAACCCATAGAGCACAATCCTAGGCATGTCTACTCAGAAGCAAGCCCCATTGTGTTCAGTGGGATTGTGCTCTAAGGTTTAACAAGCCTAGGATTGTGCTCTAAGGTTTAACAAGCTGCACCTGTCCACATTCCTTCTCCTAAAGGTCTAGCACTCTGTCCCGGTTGGAGATCTGGTAAGCCTAACACACACACACACACACTTAGGAGCTCTGACAACTGCAGGCAGTGGAAAGCCATGCCAGATTTGTGGACCATTCCCATGCAAACATAAAACGGAGGTTTTCCAAACTGGTAGCTGACTCACCAGCTGCCTCTTCGCTGATTCAATTTAACCCTTTTACTGCCAAATCCTAACTAGTCCCCCATGCAGCCATGGTGTCACTCTTCCAGAGTGTCAGAAGAGAAGTGTAGAGGAGGAGAGGAGCTTGGTGGGAGAGAGGAGAGGAAGTCTGGAGGAGAAGGGAATGGTTGGTTAGACTGAGCACCCTATTGACTACCATACTTGCAGAGATGGATTCAGAGTTGGAGAGGAATTTTTGTACGCACGGGTTGCCACAAGGAAAAAAGTGTCAGAAAATGTGCCAAAGGTGAACCGAAGATGCAAATAAATTGAGTGAACTATCTTTGAAGATTGAGAGCAGAACCAGGAAGGACTGTTGTATCCTACCAGGAAAACAAGTCAAACAACTCCAGGTCATCAGTCAGTCTGACCTTAGAAAATTTCCTTCCTGTCTCAAATTACGGGGCTCTGCTGGGCTTTGTAACTGAAAGCAAAGGCTTCAGAGAGCCCCCTCATAGGAATGGGGAGAGCTTGGGATCCCACAGTAGGGAGAGTCAAGGTGCTGTTTTTGACTTGTAAAGCTTTTTAAAGTCTGGGACCAGGGGATCTGAGGAACTGTCTTCTTCCATATGAAACCGCTTGCCCCGCCCCCTTGAGCTTGTCATACCATCTCGGGCTGAGGCCAGATTGGTGGCAACAAGGAGCAGGGCCTTCTTTTTGGAGGCACCACACTTATGAAATCTCCCCCCACCTTGAATTAAGATCTGTACCCTCCCTATCTGCTTTCTGACAGGGGTTGAAAACTTCCCTTTTTCATTTAGTTTCCCCTGCTTAATTTTTGTGACAGCGCAATTCTCATTAAGTATGCAACAATGTTGCAAAGTTGTTGCAAATGTGCCATTTGCAACAACTCAGGTGTATTCGGCACCAGCACTGAGGCCGGCACCGCTCACACCCCTGTCGAACCGAACCTGCGCCGAACGACGCAGGTAGGGTCTCCACCTCTCAGTGCAGGGGCGGGGGTGGGCGGCGAGGGAGGGGAGCCTTTGGCTGCTCCAGGCTGGGAGGGGACGGCGATTTCGGCAGTGTGCTCTGCCGATATCCTATGTCTGTTCCCAGGCCGGTTCGGCCTTACACAGCCTCCCCTAATGTACGCCACGTCTGGACCTGGTGTACATCCGAGGAGGCCCATAGGGCCCTGGCTGGCTTACTCCTGGGGAAGGGGACAAACGGCATAGGATACAGCGGTCAGTCCTTTAGGCCGGCCATGTATCTTTAGGCAGGACTGCACTGTTAGTCTCTGAATTCCAGAATCCTCCCATACATATTATTACTTCCAATTAATAATTATATTTTAATACTAATAATTTCATTCTTTATATCACTCTTTGGCAAATACTTTTTTGGTTTAGGCAAGCTTTTGGTTGAGCTCCCCCTCTTTTAAACAGCGCTCCGTGTTCCAGCCACATGCTACGCGCTGCGGCAAGGAGAGTCATGCCGGCCACATGACCACGGAGGCGTCTTTGGACAACGCTGGCTCTTTGGCTTTGAAATGGGGATGAGCACCACACCCTAGAGTCGGACACGACTGGACTTAATTGTCAGGGGTCACCTTTACCTTTTTACTAGCACAATCTTAGGTAGGTCTACTCAGAAGTAAGCCCTATTGCGCCCTAAAGGTCTAACAGCACAATCCTATGCATGTCTATGCAGAAGTAAGACCCATTATATACAGTGGGACTTGCTCCCAGGGAAATGTGTCTAGAATTGCAACTTTAGGCTACAGTCCTACACACACTTTCCCGGGAGTCCCACTGAATTCAATGAAATTTACTTCCAAGTAGACATGTCTACGATTGTGTTGTTCCTTTGTCTTTTTATTATGTACTATTTCTTTTTTTCATTCTTTGATGGATTGCTTTGTAACATTTTGAGTTTTATTAACTTTTTTGACTATATTTTGTTTTAACAAAATGTGATCCACCTTGGGGGCCTCTCCAGAGGTGGAAAGGCAACCCAGAAATCCCCACTTAAATAAATACAAATAAAAATATAGGTGGAGTGTGCTGTATATTCTCACCTTGTGGTTTCTTGCCCCTTTTGTACATTCCTATTCATAAAAACAAGGAAAAGGCACTGTTTATTTTTTTCCATCTGTTTAAAATTCTGTTTTGTTATCTGAAGGATTTTTTCTATGCCAGTCTCATCTGAGGCCACAATCCTCTAATCTACACACTTACCTGGGAGTAAGCCCCATTGATTGAAGTCAGTTGGGCTGAGTAGACATGCTTAGGCTCACACTGTCAAGTTATGAGCAGGGAACTATCAAAATACCGTGACTCAGTGTGCTAACCGGATTATATAATACTGTACTCGCATCTATTCTAACCTAACATACTAACAGCACAAGCCTATGCACGTCTACCCAAAAGCAAACCCCACTGAATTCAATAGGACTTACTCCCAGGTAGGGGCAAAATGTTTAGGATTGCAGTCTTCACACTTCCTTTTAAACAGATCCGTTTTTCTGGCTTCTCTTCAACTGTGTCAATTAAAAACAAAAGTAATTGACACGGTTGAATCCCGAAAGACTGATCTGTTTAGAATGATGGAGACAAACCGTGAAAGAAACCCTGAGTCAATTTCTTAAAACATTTCATTTTGTTCAATGAAGCTTTTGGGAGTAAGCTTCATTGAACAAAATGGGACTTACTTCTAGGTAAAACATGTCTGGGATCCTGCTGTAAGTCCCACTGTGGGACTTCCAGACTCCAAGCAGACATATAGGATCGCACTGGAAGACTAGTCCTATACAAGTTTACCTGGGAGCAAGTCCCCTTGAACTCAGTGAGGTCTACTTCTGAGTAGACATGCATTGCGCTTCAGAGTGCGAGCCTCTGCATGCTTATTTAGAAGGAAGAGAAGCCCCCCTCAACTCCAATGGGGACACACTTTACTCCCAGGGAAGCGTGCAAAGGACTGGAGCCTACATCGCTAACGTAACGTACTAAAAAAAGGACATTTAATTATGATTATCATCACCCCCAAATCAGCAGCGGGCATGCAAACAGCGCTCCCCACTATTGCTCCGTTTCTATTTCTGGGCTGCGCACCGGCGTTTCCTCCGGAGACCGCCCCCCGCCGCCGCTTCTTCTCGTCGGGCTCTTTGTCGCTCGCCATCTCCTGCTCGCTGTTCCTCACGCACCAGACGGCTGGAGGAGACGGCAGGCGGAGCTCCCCCAGCAGCCCCATCCGGACCTCCCTCCCCTCGCTTTCTCTATGCCGGGCTCGGCGCACACCCCCGACACACCTCCCCGGCTGCCGAGCCAATAGCTGCCGGCCTGGCGGACACACGCCTTCACATAAGCCGCTTCCACGCGCTGTAACCCGGCAAGAGACGAACGAGCGCGGGCTTGGCATATAGCGGGGCGCGTTTGGAGAGGTTGGAAACGCGCCAGGGAGGGCAGCGCGTTTGTAGGCTGCTGCAGCTAGTCCCGGAAAGGGCCGATCTCCACCCGGAGAGCCTTTTGATTTCGGGCTCGCAGCCCTCAGAGCAGATCCAGCGAGAAGGAGCGGGGCCGGCTAGAGCGAAGCAACCCGGCGGGTCCCTTTTTTGGAGAGACAGCCAGGGCGCACGGCGGCGCGTAGCCATGGAGTCCGGCGGAGGAGGCAAGGTGAGTTCTTCGCGCGGCCGATCGCGCTGCTTTTTCCGCCTCGAGTCGAATCGGAGCCGAGTGTGCTTCTTCCTCTTCTCCCCCCCCCCCCCGGTCCTCGAGCTCTTCTTCGTGCCTTAAAAGTGGGCAGAGCGCCGGCCCCTTCCTTGGAGCGGGGCGCCTCCACCGTGTGGCGCTCTCGGACCTGGGGCTCGTCACCGCAGTGCCGCTTGTCCCGCCGAGCTCAGCTCAGCGCAGTTGAAGTGAACCACTCATGAAGTGAACCACTCAGGCAGATGATGCTCCCCCCTGCGGCAAGATGGCAAAGAGGCTTCTGACTGAGCGCGTTGGAACGGGGGGGGGGGGAGGCTGTGTGAAAGAGGCCGTTTGTAAGCCATCCTCTGCTTCATGTATTCCTAGCGGTTTGTTTGTTTGTTTTGCTCCCTCGGGCTACAGTTGCATAGAAGGGAAAACATCCCACAATAGTATCGGATAAGGCAAATAACTCAGTAATGTAACTGAGTTTCTGTTGCGCGAGGTCCCCGTCCGTCCCCCCTTGTGAGAAATCAATAGCCGTTGTTTCCAGTTAGATTACTCCCGTGCCGTGCTAACAGGCCACTGAGCTCTCTCGGCTTAGTACAGTATCTGAAGCACCCCCTGCACCATCAAGTGACTAGACCTCACTGGTATTTTTGAGTGGGGAGGAGGACGCTTATGCTCTGCTGCGGCAAGAGAAATCTGTGCTAGGAAACGAAACGAACTCCGCTTCCAACAGATCAGGTTTTAAAAACCTTTTTTTTTTTTCGTCATTGCTTTCTGAACTTCTGTTCCGCCTTGGCACGGCGCAGCCTCAAATGTGAGTTTAGAACATCCGATCCGGACCCGGCTGTCGTGTGCAATGCGAATCGGTTTCAGTTCGGAGTTGAACCCGGTGGCAAGCAGGATGGAGAAGACGGAGCAATGAACAAAGACGCACCAAACCTGGCGGCTTTCCCCTCTCTTGAGTGTCGGCGTTGCCGTTGCCCTCCCCACATCCTCCTCTTCCCCCCCTCCCCTTCTCGTTTCAGCTACGAAGCTGAAACCAAAGATTCAGATCCGGGGTTGCAGAAGGGCACAGTGGAAATTTTTTTAGCGAGTGTGTGTGTGCGCGCGCCTGCACGCACGCGTCTTATTACCGGGCTCAAGGGGGGCACCTCCTCCCCCAGGAAATTTGCGCCACCTGGTTGACTTTAATTTTTCTTGACTTAAATGGAAATTGTATGCCCGTATGCAAAATCCTTGGAGTCAAATTTTAGTTAAACTCATTAAAAAATCTGGATGTTTTTTAGAATACCCAAACTTCTGAAACAAGTCAGTTCAGCATCTCTGCTGTTAAACTGTGGGTCTTGGGGGGGGGGTATTTAAATGTGGGTTTGATGAGGGAAGATCAGATTTGTGGCTCTCTGTGTGCTTCCAGAACCTCTCTTGTTCAAAAAAGATGAGCAGTATTTGGGCCACAGAAGGGAGCCACAAACCATCTTACTTGGGAGTAAGTGAGAATGACTTGGATGAGGCTACACCCTGGAATACACCAGTGTATTTGCAGCCTTGGAAACGGGGTGAAATGCTGTTCTTGTGTTTTGCTTATTTATTTTTATTTATTTTTCACATTTTTATACCGCCCTTCCTCCAAGGAGCTCAGAGTGGTGTACATATTTCTTCCCCTCCTTTTGTCTTCACAACAACCCTGTGAGGTAGGTGGGGCTGAGAGATAGTGACTGGCCCAAGGTCACCCAGGAAGCTTTGTGGCTGAGCGGGGATTTGAACCTGCATCTTCCAGGTCTAAGTCCGACTCCCAAACCACTACACCATCCTGGCTTATGATTTGAAGTTGGCATATTTGGCTACACGTATAGATACATATTCACTATTTTTTAGTCATCTTATTTCAAAGCTTTAAGATGTGCTGGTCCTCCTTCCCTGAGGTGCGTTACATGTGCATTATTCTGTTTTTACACTTCCAACACTCCTGCAAATAGGTGGGGGAGAACGGCTGGCCCAGGGTTTCTTGGCGAGCTGTGTGATTCGAACCTGGCTCCTGTTCCTTCATGATGACCAATCTTCTATTCGCTATATCACACGGACTCGTGCAGCTCAGAGGGTGTAGAGCAGTGATTTCTGTAGAACCGGAGATGGATCAGCATCCACGACAGGCTTGTAACGTCATCTCGCAGACTGAGAAGGGCAGATGAATCACGGGTACCTGTACGGCAGACACCCCCCCCCCCCGTGCTGTTGTCCCTGTGCTGAAGTGGCTACACACGTTGATCTCTGCTGCCCGAGCCTAGGCATGATGGCTTGGAAGTTTAATCCCACCAAGTTTCATGCAATTTCCTCGCAAGCAAGCGTGTGTGAGATTGTAGCTCAAGGCTGAGACTAGATAGATGGCTGCTGACCTGCTGATATCTGCATCTGCTCCAAGCCTGTATAAACTGGATGGGAGCAAGTTTTTAGAGCAAATGGGGTGTCGCATTAGAGTTTTTTTTCCCCCCTAGCTGTGCTAGCCATGAGAAATGAGCTTGGTTTAAGAGAGATGTGGCAAGTCACAATTTAGTTCCCCTCACTTGTGTGTTCCTTTTGCCTTCAAATCAGATGCTATCTCTCCTCTGATGTGATTTGGGGCCCAATCCTATCCAACTTCCAGTGCTGAACGGAGGCCTCCTCAAGGTAAGGGAATGTCTGTTCCCTTACCTTGGGGCTGCATTGGTGCTGGAAATTTGGATAGGATTGGGCCCTTGGACATATAAGCTGGTGTGGCTCCATGGTTGTAAACCAGGACTTCTCTCCTTCGAATCTTGTCTTTGCCATGCACTCAGAAAGTGGCCTTGGCCAAGTCGCTCCTTCTTAGCCTCTGTCTTCCCCATAAGCATGATGTCCGACTCTAGGGTGTGGTGCTCATCCCCATTTCAATGCCGAAGAGCCAGCGTTGTCCGAAGACGCCTCCGTGGTCATGTGGCCGGCATGACTTCCTTGCCGCAGCGCGTAGCATGCAGCTGGAACACGGAGCGCTGTTTACCTTCCCGCAAGCGGTACCTATTTATCTACTCTCATTAACATGCTTTGGAACTGCTAGGTTGGCAGGAGCTGGCCAAGCAACGAGAGCTCACCCCGTCGCGGATTCGAACTGCCGACCTTTCGATCGACAGCTCATGGTTCAGTGGTTTAACCCGCTGCGTCTTTAGCTTTGTCTAAAGGCTTTGGTCTTTTGGTTGGAGAAGTGGTATATACATATTTTTTTTAATGCATGTGACATGGTTTGCATACTCAGAAACTGCTATGCAAACTGTAGTGTAAACTATGAGGTGTGGCTCCATTGCCTGTATTTTGGGCTGGAATTGCTCCGGCAGATTTTGGAAGAAGAAACTATGTTGCAATTATTTGCTTTGGCTTAACTGGTTTGTGGCTCAAACTGCTGGTAGCCTAGTACCTTGGATAGGGTGTGCTTTTTGGTTTTAGAGAGAATCCTTTTTATCTCCTTGCCCCCCTTGGGTTACTTTGAGGGAGCAGAGCCACAACTCATCTTTGGAGCATTGGCTTTGTGTGCAGAAGGTCCCAGTTTCCCTTTCTGGGTGGGCAAACCCCCCCCCCACCTATAGAGCTACTGCCAGCCTGTGCAGACCGTAGTGACGTAGATGGACCAGGGGTAGACTCGGTAGAAAGCAGCTTCAGATCATGTCCCAACTTATACATGAAAGAATGTTCCGATGGCTTTGTTTGGTAGAACGTTTGATTGCCATGCTTATTTTTACAATCCAAATTTTGCCAGGGGATGGGGAAGCAGGCACAACAACAGAGGGATGAAAGAGGACGCATCTGGCTACGTGCAAGCAAAGTTGCATGAAATTAGCTGCAGTGATGTTTTGGAAACTTTTGAGTTGGGGAAAACTTTAATGCCCTGACTTGATCATGGGGTGGTGGTGGTAAGAGTGCAAGAGAATCTTGTCCAGTGTCTGGTTGCTGGTGTCTTTTTCTGTCTGGATTGTGAACCTTTTGGGACCTGGGAACCATCTCTGCATTTATTTTGCTCCGTCAATGTTTTATCATTGAAAAGTGGTGTATATAAACCTTCATAGCAATTGGAAACATGCGCCTCAGGAAAAGGTTTAGTCTGTGAAACTGTACAAATAGACCGTGCTTCCCCTCTTTTGTCATCTTCATCCCTCTTCCCTTCCTCTGTCATCCATGTTTCAAGTGTTGTGATTGTAAGCCGTTTCGGGCAGAGACCTGCATTTTTCCTCTATGTAAAACAAATGCACACTGATGCTGCTATCCGAGTCGATGATAAAGCAGCAAAAAGATAGTCTCATTAACTGAAGCCTGCAAGCACCAGCAATTTGGGTGTTCCATACAGATCAGTCAGATTAAAAAAAAATTAAATAAGAGGTATTTCTGGCTGGAGGTTTCCTGCCCTCATTTGAGACACAGAGCAAGCCAATTTTCCAGACACATTTTGCTGTTTTTCTAGCTGTAAAATATTTGCTTCTAATTAGAGGAGTATTAGTAGCGTCCTGTGGCACCTGGAAAGCGAATCCATTTGCTCTTGGTGTCCGCTTGTGAGAACCACAGCCTGCTTCATCAGTTGCATGAAGTGAAACCTTCAGTGGATTCTTAGATGTGCACAGACAGACTGGGAAAGAAATTGAAGAAACTGTAGAATCTGCAGGAGGATCTTGGCTGGAAGAGGCCATGGAGTGACATATACCGGTAATTACGTCAAGTGCAGCGTAGGTTCACAAGGACAAGCAAGCAGTCGGCCTGGCTAGGCTGAGTTCACTGGGGAATGGAGGTAGAACAAGGGTTACCTGTAGCATGACACATGAGAAATGTAGCAGGTGACTGTGTCTTTCACAAGAACGTGATGACTCATGACATTGTCCTCTACCTGTTTACACATCGCCTGTCTGGTCTAATTACACATTTCTCCTGCTTTACATCTGATTAACTCTTCTGCAGAGATGGCCAGAACATTGCAAACTCCAGTCGACTTGCCTTCCACCCTTTAGTCTTTAGATTTCATTTTCTGTGTGTATGTGCGCCCTTGCCTGCCAGAGGATATCGCTCGTGCGTCTGAATTGGACTGTGGTCTCTGAAAGCTGATGCTCAAATAACTTGCTGTTGCCTTTGCCACAAGACTCCTGTTTTTCCCTCCTTTACTAGATATATTTTGAGACACCAGAATTGACAGTGTCACTTAAAAACCCCTTGCATTGCTCATAATGATGCAGAATATCAGGGATGTGGATTGAGTCTCTGACTCCAAGTCTCAAGTCAAGTCCCAAGTCTTTGCCCCCTAGCCTTTGGTTGCGAGTCCCTATCTATTTAATGGGGAAAATGGGTTTAAACCTGAATAAAATTCGACTTTGTTGTAAAAGGCTCCAAATCTTGAGTCGAGTCTTTTACAATCGCTGAGTCAAGTTCGAGTCAAGACATTGACGCAACTTGTGTCCAACTTGAGTCCGAGTCAATAGACTCAAGTCTACATCACTGCAGAATATTGTGTCAATCTTTTTGTATGTTTCTAGATTTATGAAATGTGTGTCAAAGGAGTAGAAAACTTTGTTCTTTCCTGTTTTGTCTGTCTCTGACCCATTTGTTGTTGTTGTTGTTGTTTATTACTGGACTCCAGTACAGCTGATGTCAATCTTTCAGGAGAGGGAAGAGGAGACTATTTTCATATTTTCTGACAGAGTTTCCTGTTGAAATCCACATTTTTGAACATCTGACAGTCGTGTTTGAGGACTGAATGTAGACTGAACGTATTCAGAATTGTGTTCTAGTTTTTTGAGGGTAGTATTTTTGACTTGTGATGTACAACTACATGCCAGCGAGTGTTCAGATTTTAATTTTTTTTATGCAGCAGTAAAATGCTTCTCTTGTATTATCTATGATGTAGTGCTTAGCTTACAGGGTTATTGGAAGTTGGCATTGTTATCCCCATATTGCAGTTGGGGAAAACAGAGGCTGAGAGTAGTTTCTTGTGTAAGTCTATCGAATGAGCTCCGTGCAGAGGTGAGATTTTTAACTGGGGAAGTCTTCGGGAGACAGACTTGCAAATTACTTTTCTCAGCCCTGCAAAGGAGTTTGTCAAATGTCAAAATTATCTGCTCCCTGACATCTTGTATTTTTCAAAAAATAGACAGTTTGGTAATTTTATTTCCCCACAAGAAATAATTTTTTTGGGGGAAGGAATTGCTAGAGATTTCAAAATGTGTCTCTAATTTTGATTTGATGGGAGCCATTTCTGTACTAAAATAACCCCTAGGCACTTGTTTTGAAAACATGTTCTGTCATAAATAATTTGAATCCCTCTACAATGGGATGTGAGTTTGCCCAGCTGGCTTTCATCTCTCTTTGGCGTCTGTATTTTTGCTTTGTCATGATTACAGTAGTTTTCAGTCTTTGTTCGAACTTTCCCCCCATCTGTTCCTTTGTTTCCTTTTTTAAAAAGGAACCTTTGTAAATTTCATCCTTGTGCATGTGTCTCGCAACAGGATCAAGAGACTATTGTAGGGGAATTCTTCCTTTCAGAATCATGGTAGTACCCATTTTTCAGGGTTGAACCTGAGGCTATACATCGTAATGCAAACCTCTTGGTGGTTTGCTCTCTGCCTCAGTTCTCTGTCTGTGAAATGGGTGTCCTCGTTTGTCTCTTGCGCATTTACTCTGCTGTTCCTCCCAAGGAGCTGAGGGATATTTGATATGTTTGCCAGAAAGCTACCCGTCTGACTTGCAGGCTAAACCTGCTGAGCTTGAGCAAGAGACCTGTGCTCTGTGCCACGGCAAATGGTCCTATGAATTATTGCAGATAATATGCTGAAATGAATGGTTCCTGTCGGATCTCTCAATATCTGCTTGTTTATGGCAAGCCAAGGATCTCCTCTAGGGGGACTGGGCTGGGTGTTTTATTGCTATTCCTTTGGGGCATCTCAGTGTGCCAAAAATGGATGGGGGGAGGAGCATTCTTCTCCCTCTCGCACAACACCAGAACCAGGGGACATGCACTAAAATTGAGTGGAGGGAGAGTTAGAACGGATAAAAGAAAATATTTCTTTACCCAGCATGTAATTCATCTGTGGAACTCCTTGCCACAGGATGTGGTGATGGCGCCTGGACTCCTTTAAATGGGGATCGGACAGATTTATGGAGGAAAAGACCATCACAGGTTACAAGCCATAAGCAGGTTACATCACAGGTTACAAGCCTGGTTTTAGAAATAAGTTTTCTCTGTGCCAGGTGCAGGGGAGTGGCAGCAGGAAACAGGTTATCTTGTTGGCTGTGTGCTCCCTGAGGCATCTGGTGGGGCCACTGTGTGATACAGGAAGCTGGACTAGATGGGCCTTTGGCCTGATCCAGCAGGGCTCTTCTTATGTTCTTATGTGAGTAGTTGGGGCAGTAGAAATGTTTATGGGCTAATCTGTTTGAATGGCTCCACTTGCCTGGTCCACCCTCTCGAGCTTCTACAATATACTGAGCATGGGCACAGAGGCAGTGTGGCTTAGTGGTTAGTGTCTCGGGTCTGTAACTGGAAATCTCAGGTCTATCTTCTTCCCTCCCAGCCAGGGAACTTGCAGGGAAATTCTGTACCAGTCACTCTCTCTGGCAGTTTAGCCTACCTCACAAGATGGTGATTGTTGGAGGGGAGAAATTTATACACTGCTTTGGGCTCCTTGGGAGAAGATGGGTGAGACAAAAGTGTCTCATCTTGGAATAGAATTTGTGTTTTTTAAAAGGACCCAAGAATGAGGGGAAGATTTCTTTACCCCATCACTGAAGAAAAGATGAAGCCCTGGGTTGAATGGCAGGAAAGCTAAGCGTTGGTGGAAAGGGTAGAATGAACATTTTGCAAGAGGGAGGGTTATAGCTTTGCCTGCTTGCAAGAGGGAGGGTTATAGCTTTGCCTGCTGAGTCCTAACTTCAATACCAGTATCTCCAGGGAAGGCTGGGGGAACACTAAAACCCTTGAGAGCTGCTGCCAGTCAGTGCTGACAATACTGAGCTGGGTAGACCAAAGGTCAGACTTGGTAGGCAGCGTCCTGTGCAGCTGGGCTGAGAGATGCTGATTGGGGATTTGAACCCAGGACTGTGTTCAGCTGTATCACGCTGGCTGTCTTTAGGTATACAAAATGTGCCTCGGGGCTGGTGCGGGCTAGGGTGGTCCAGAGAGCCAAAAGCGATGTTGGGGCAGCATGATGAGTTCCTTTTTAACTTCTACAGCTGCACCTTTTCCTTCCCTATCACTGCCATAGCAACTGCAGGAGGGAGAAGCAGCAAAAAAATAATAATGTTGTAATATGAAACCTGAGCCATCGCTCAGTGACATTCATTGGTGGCAGATCCTGGACAGATAAGAGCTCTCTCTCTCTCTCTCTCTCTCTCTCTCTCTCTCTCTCTCTCTCTCTCTCTCTCTCTCTTTTATTTGCACAGCTTGTCATTAATTTGCTGCCACCAGATCTGGTGATGGCCGTTGATATAGATTTTTAAAAATAGCCTAGATGTGTCTGGAGGAGTCATCTGTTTGTGGTGGTTAGCCAGGAAGGCAAAATAGAACCTTCCCCTTCCAAGGCAGTGTACCTTGGAATACCAGTTTCTGGTGCCAGAAGTGTGGGAGGGCCATTGGCTTCAAGTCCTTCTTGTGGACTTTCCGGAGTTCCCTCCTTGCAATGGTTAGAGATGGGGTGCTGGGCTCGGTGGCTCTGGGGTCTGATCCAGCAAGGCTCTTGATAGAAGAGTTCTGTGGTGGGTGTGCATTTCATGTGCCTCTCTAGCCCTGATAACTCCATGGAACCTCCAGGTTTCTGTGGTGGGTGTGCATTTCATGTGCCTCTCTAGTCCTGATAACTCCATGGCATCTCCAGGTTCCGAGATGACAATTAGACAAGTGCAATGGTGTGGAAAGGGTCTTTGCTCACGTGACTCAGATTGTGGAAACAATATGCTTGGCTAGATGTGCCCACCTTCGGCCTGATATGGCAGGGCTTTGAACAGCCCGTCTGTTGGTTCTACTCTTCGTCCAGAGCTGGACCACTGGTCTGTTTAGGTCCAGCATGGTCTCCTGTGGCTAGCATCAATCCTCCAAACTGAGGTCCTTCAACTGAACCTGTGCCAATTTGCGCATGTTGCTGCCGCTGGGCTCTGGCCCTTCTACTATGCACCACTTTCTACTACAATGCTGAGAGGGGTGGTTTTTTCCTCTCCAAATTCTTGCTGCCTGACTCAGGTGTCCAGGAAGCCTTTCGTGCCCTGGCTCTCCAATGCTGGCTTGCTCCTTCTGAATCTTGTTGAAAAGCAGAGTGTAATGTTTGTGCAGTGTGTCCTGCCACAAATGGATTCCACCCTTGCCCCCAGCAGAGGCGACAGATCAAGCCATTAGTCTTTTTTTTTTTTTTTAAGTGTCCCTTGGCTCTGTCGACGCCCAGATTCTCTGCCGCAATGCACACAGGTCTCCCTCCCTGCTTTGCCTCTTGGCAGCTAGCTGGAGAGCAAGCCCTACCCACATCGGAGGGCGTTCGAAGTTACTTTCCTCTGTCTTTTTTTTTTTTTCTTTCTGGGTCAAGATCCTTTTGCAATGTTTGGCTTGTGCAACGGAGGCCTGGCATTTCCTTCTCTCCATCCCCTGCGTTGGAGAGATGGTCACACGGTGTGAGGTTTTGGTGCTGGCTGGCACCCTGAATGCCAAGCGCTGGGCTGGCGTACTGCAGCGGAGGGGTGCCAGCAGGAGGAGAGGAAGAGGCGAGCAGGGCCGCCTGGCAACGCTGACAGTTCAGTTGCTCATAAGGTGTGGATTTGGAACAGGAGCTTGGGACGTGACGGCTGGGAGCACACCGCTGTGCGCTCTCCGTAGGGGAAGGAAGCCTGCTCCTTAACAGCAAGTTTCCTCCTTTATTTCAGGACGCCAAAATTGAGGAAGCTGATAGGATTAAAACAATAATTTTGCAGGGGGACCAGACCCCCTGTGCACTTCCATCAAAGCCCTCCATCACACAATGGAGCCGTCTTTGATCTCCTTGACAAAAGACCACACAGGAGACTCGCTCAGGTCGGTGGGAGTTGTCCTGGATCATTGTTGGGAGCAAGGAAAACAATAAATATTGATGAAATGATTCGTTATCGTGATCTGCCTTGCCTTTCTCCTGGGCTCCGCTGATCCTGTGTCTATTTTCCGGTTGGAGAGTTGGAGGCATTTTCTGGGGGTTTTCCACCCAAAGATGTGACCTTTCATTTAAGCATCACTAGGCAATTTAGGCTGTCCCATCGGGAAAATGTACAGTAGTACTTTTCCAGTATTTCTACTCCTTTCTGGTCCCAAAAGCCCCCCCCCCCCGCTACCTAATAATATCAAATTGATTTTATTTTAAAGCATAACATGAAATTAAATGCCAACTAGCAATAAACTGCTGATCGGCCCCCAAAACACACACGCAGGAGGGGGAAATAATGCTGAACTTACTTGACGGTCATAGCAAATGGATGCATGTAAAGCATATGTACACATTCATTGCGTCAGTATGTTCCCTAGAGCTTCATCTCTTTCATGGAGTGTTGCCCCAACCCAGTACATACAACTGAAACAATCGCAGACAATTCACCGCAGCCAAACCTTGTGTGTTGTGGAAATGAATGTATTTTCTTCATCTCTTTAGCCCTATCTCAACTTGCCTTCCCTTTATTCAGCTTTAGACTGTAAGATCTTGGATCTGTCCTGTTATACCTGTCAAGTTTCATGCACAGTGATGGTGGGGTGGTGATGATGGCCCCCCTATTGCCATTGGACGACTCTTCCAGACAACCAGCAGAGAGCTGGTGAACTCACTATGTGGCCTTAGGCGAGCCATTCCGTCTGAGCCTCTGTCTTTCCCATCTGCAATATGGGTATAAGCTTACAGGTATGAATATGTGAAACACTTTCTCCTTCAAATGATGCTATACAAATATAAGAAGCAGTCTTCTTCAGCATGTTCCTTTATTTTCTCTCCTTTCCCCCTCCCAGATGAATCCTCTGATATAATTACAGGCAAATACTAGAGACTTAATTTAAACCAAAAAATAAAAATGCATTTGTGAAGAAGATCCATTTAAAAAATAAAACAAAGGCACTAGACAGGAACTTCTCAAATAGCAGCACTCGGCATGAGCCTGTGCACATTTACTCGTGAGTTGGTTCCATTGTATTCAATAGGACATACTCCGCAGTAAGTGTACCTTAAGATTGCAACTGTGACATATAACGAGGGACTGATGCATCTGGTATTTGAGTTCAAAATTGAATTAGTGTCATTGGGGTGTAATGGCATTTTTCCATAGAGGTGAGAAATGGGTCTGTGTCTCGAGGGGCTTACAATCAATATACTGACCCAACGGGAGGGGGGATGGAGGTTGGGGAATTGTGTGTGTGATTGTTTCGGTTGTATGTACTGAAGCCTGGGAAACAGAGTGGGGACTCCACAAGTGAGCATCTTTTGTGCTAGTTTGCCTTTTGTGGCGTGTGCCAGAGGCTCGGAGATTCTGTGCAACTTAAACCTGCTTAAAACACGACTTGCGTTTTAAGTGCTGATTTCTGATAACGGCTGGCTGGTTTCTAAATTTATTGTGTGGGATCTTGCTTAACTGTCTAGATTGAAAGTGCATCTTGGGGGGGGGGAAATAAGTGCGTTTTTTAAAGCTGTTTTTCTCTGTGCATATGTGTGGGATTTTTTTTGGGGGGTGGAGGAGAAAAGTCCTGGCAAGAACCATCCCTGGAACAAGGCTGCAATTCAGGGGTTCTTTGCGCTTCTAATGAGAGGTCTAGTTTGTTCTAATAGGGATCAACCCCCGCTTGCTGTTTAGCACATTAAATGTAAGCATCACGCCACACACAGTGTGGCACTGGGGCGGCCCCCCTTTCCCTGCCTGTCCCTCCATTGGGGAAGAAGTTGCTCGCATGTCCACACACAAGGCACTGGGCAGCGGCTCCTCCAAGAAGCTCACTGGATGTGGGCAAAAGGTGAACATGTTGCTACAGCTTAGGAGGGGAAGGCATGGCCATGCGTGAGATTTGGCTCCTGATTGGCTAATGGAGGACAAGCCTCCGGCAGCCTGAAATCTGAGGTCAAGGCGGAGGGAGTCTTGTGCGGGGGGGGGGGGGGGGAGAGAAGAAACTAAACACAGTTTCTCAGTCTACTTGCAGTGTCCTCTTCCATTCGTGCGTGCGCGCGCACATTCAAGGAAAGGAAAGGAAGGAGTTAAATTTTCAGGGGCAAAATTGGTCCCTCAAGCCTCTTTTCCTGCTAGAGCAAAGAAAGATTCTTTTTTCTTGAGCAACTTTTGAGTTGCTTGAAAAATAAGGGCCTTGACCATCTGAATTTAACTTGCATTAATTTTCTACTGGAGGGGTGGTCCTCGACTTAGACTGTGGTGGCAGCAAAGAGCCAGTTTGTGTCTTGCGATCAATCAAACTTTTATGGGCTACAGGTCCCCTCCTCTCCTCAGATGTGCAGAGCAAAATCTTTGGTAGGCAGGCTTCTGTATGCACATGACTTATTTGTGGGGGAATTGCTGCAAGGGCTGAAGTCAAATTGATAAGTGTGCAGTGATAAGATAAGCCCTGTTAACTGCCCTAGCATTGCTAGGAGATCGTTGAGTGATAACATGATTAAAAAAAAATTCCTGTCTCGCATTAAGACTTTATGTGATGGTGTCAAGTCTCCTTTATACATTCTGATTTTTGACTGTTTCTTAGGCTTGCTTTGAAATGTTTCTCTTGAATTGTTACTTTAATGTTAGAGTTGGGAAGTAGGACAAGTCCTGGGTTCAAACTTCATCCTGGTGGTCAACCTTACTGGCGATCTGATAGCTAGATAGGTTAGAAGATCTAAAATGGTGCATGCAATGCAACAATATGGAAGAGTTGGCATGAAGGAAGAAATGGGGGGGGGGGGGGAGAACCAGGAACAAAATGAAGATTTTGCAGCTTGAGTTTCTAGGAAGAGTTTGGGAAAATTGTTGCCCTGAAGAAATTAAAGCTTCCTGACTCTTCCATGGTGATGGGGTGAAACTGAAGCAAATGTTTGGAGACTTGTCTGGCGAAGAGTCCTTGTTGTGACATTTTGCCCCTTTGCTGGGAGAAGAATTCCTGGGGTCACCCAGTGAAGTGAATTGACAGGAAGATCTGGACAGATGAGCATGCTGTTAATCTGTGGAACTGGCTGTGGTGATAGGTTTGGGGGCCTCTTAAAAGGGGATCAGGCAGATTCATGGAGGACAAAGCTAGGGATAACTATTGGCCACCATAATACATAATAACAGTGGAGAACTTCCACGTTTGGGAGCAGTCTACACTGGAATACCAGTTGCTGGGAAGCAATAAAATTGGCAAGAGCTGCTGCCTCTCCTGCTTTGGGCATGAAAGGTCCCCTAGAAAGGGACGCTAGATGCATTCCTTGAAAAGGCCCTTAAGATAGCAGTAATTCTATCTTAACAGTTCCTCTTTAGAACCTCCTTAGATGAGCAACCCTCCCCCCCTTCAGGGTTTGGAAACAAAGCCTCCTGTGTAGTCTGGAAGCTTGCAATATTCTCTAGCCAACACCATTAGTCCTGGCAAAAGCCTTCGAAACATGTGAGTTCAGTGAGCCATGGACTGCTCCAGCATTGTGGTCATAGCAAAACTTTCCCCACTTTCTCCCCCAAATGTGATATCTTTTTTTCATTGGACTTCTTTGCCTGACGTTCTCACCACTGGGTCAGTGTAGAGGCAACTGAACCCTGCCTGAATCTCTCCAATTATACCCATGAGCCTCTGTGCTCACATGAAGGCAGTGAAACGGGTGGGATTCTCTGAACATTGGAAGGTGCTGCTGACTGAGTCTGGCCCTTGGTCCATCAGGTCTAATATATTACCTGCACTGACTGGCAATATTTCAGCAGAGGTGATTTTTTTTTTTCAGGCCTACTTGGAGAGGCTGCTGTGGATGGAAGCTGAACCTTCTGCTTGCAGGACAGCTGCTCTATACTGACCTACAGCTGTCCCATCATTGCATTTTCTTTCAAGTAAAATGACCGGCTTCATGCACTTTTGGTCCCTATTTCCCCCCAACCTGGTTTAAATAATGTTGTGGATTGGCGAACTTCTTCTTTGAAGACACTGTTTGGTTTAGAGCCCTTCAGAGTGTTTGCAATCACCAGGCCTCCTTACACAACCGGGATGGAGAGAGTGGCTTTCCCCCGAAGGTCACTGAATAGGTTCCTGGCAGAGGCGAGATTTGAATCGACTTCCCAGATTGCTGCTTATCCTCCTCTCTACGCTGCTACGTTCTCTCTCACGCGCTCTCCCTCTCGGTTGTCTAATCCGGCATCACAAGCCTGGTCAGGAGGGGCGGCCGTGTCTTATTACGTCTTTTTGCAAAGCTCCAGCCATGTGACCATGGTAAATGGCTTTTGCGCAACAGTGAGAGCGGTCATTAGCCCTGTCCACCTTGACTGGGTTTCCAGTTGCTGGCAAGCCTCCTCCTCCTGCAAATTAATCTCTTCTCTCAAAGCTGTAATGTAGCCACGATGTTGGCATCAAGACTGTTGCTTCTGGATAAATGGCTGTGGGGTGTTCAAACTGTTGGTGGGTCCAGCCCTATAGCTGTAGGGCTCGAGAGGGATCTTGTGCATCTCGCATGACCCCTGGCCTCTGCAGCTCTGCTGTCCCCTTAAAAGCATCCCTGTTCCTACCCCCCCCCCCCAGATTTCCTCCAGTTTTTATATCCATCATTTCATCGCTGTTTCCCATTACAGGCCAGGGGAGAGTCGAAGCAGTTTGTGCTACTAAAAAAAGGCCACTGTAAAAATCCCATAATGCAGTGGTTCCCAAAGTGGGAGGCGTGGCTCCAGGGGAGCCGCGGGAAACCAGCCAGGGGAGCCGCAGAGTGCCACGGAATCCTCTCTGAAAACAGTGTAATGCCAGTTGACTGGCACCAACATAATGTAATGGGGAGGTGCAGCCATGGTCACCAATGTTCAAGGGAGCCGTAGGTCAAAAAAGTTTGGGAAACACTGCCATAATGTGACAAAATGTAATGAACTAAAAAGCCAGTGAAAATGCAAAACTACCAAAAACAGGGGGCCCCTTTTAAAGTAGTGTCCACTTGCATTTAGCAGGGGGAAAGCAACTGTTCCATATTCACCCCAGCATGGCGTCTTTTTCCAGTGGCTGTTGGTGTTTTGTTTTGATTGTAAGCTCTCTGGGACGGGGCACTATTTGTTATGGAAACTGCTTTGTGGGCTACTTTTCTTGGTTGAAAAGCAGTATAATAGCTGCCAGCTTTAAAAGAGATTAAGTACTCCAAGGTGTCCAATCGGGGCTTACAGGAGAGGCAGTTGTATTGCTTGGGTGCTACGACTGAAAAGGTCCTGCCACACATTCCCCCCCCCCCGCCAACTGCACTTCTGTTATCAGTGTGGGATGGCGCAGGGCTAGAGTGGCAGCAGAAGAGTGGCAGACACTCTTGCTTGCCACTCTTCCTTTTCAAATTCAGGGAGGAGGTGGAGCAGCGGAGGTGGTGACTGGAGTCCGGAGATCCCAGATTGACAGCACAATCCTATCCAATTTATACCACTGGGGGAGGGGAGGGCAGGAGACTTTGGAGGGGAGAGGAGATTTAAATCCTCTTTGAATTCCCCTTTGGAGGTGATTTGAATCCCCTTTCCGTTCTGGGGCCTCCCATTTTTGCTGCACTGGTGGTGTACAGTAAGCTGGATAGGATTGCGCTGTGAATCTTCCTCCAAGGACACAGAATCCAGTGCTGAACTTTTCTGGCAGCTGGAAAGTTCTTCAGAACATTTTAACCTGAATTGACCCCCCCCTCCCCAAAGCGTTTGCAAATGGAATTGCCACATATCTGGCACGCACCAGCCAGCTGTGTTGGGCAATAGGGTCAGAGTCCCGAAAAACAAGGTCTCTGCTAATAATTGAGCTTTTTGGATGGGCCAATGATTGTCCTTGGGACTGTTGACTGATGCTTATCTGGTGATGGAGCACCAGAGGTGATTGTGAGTCCCACATCCTGGCTTCTGAATTAAAGCTCCTAGACTCTGATGCAGCTGCCCAGAAAAGTGGAAGGAGAGTCTTGCGACTTTAAAGTAGCAATGCCAGAGTTGCTCATGCTTTCAGCTGAATCTGACTTTGAAGAGCAACATTTGGACTGGCAAACATCTGCAATGCTTCCTCTCTCTGCAATTGGCGTAGCGGCATCAATGTGCGAAAGGAGTTTTGAATTGGGTATTTAATTCGCCACTGCTCCATGAATGGCCAAGCCAGTGTTGGACTAGTGGAATCCCAATGGCAGCTGTGTTGCAATTGGGGTCTGGGTTCGAATCACGCCTGTACTCGTGGCATAGCTGGGACAAGATGCCATTGTTTTTGCCCTCAGTTTTTCCCTCTGTGCCATGGGAATAATTGCAACTTCCACCCCAAGATTTCTGTGTGTGTGACCAGCACAACAGAGTTCCTAAGCACACTGTACATTTAAAGTGCCCCACAGCAATAGGGATGCTCCCAACTTCTGTCTTGCTAGGGCCAGAGGGAAGGAGATCTCTCTATCCACTCTTTTGTGTGGATAGAGAGAAGTTCTTTTCCCTGTCACACAACACTAGAACTAGGGGACATCCACTAAAATTGAGTGGAGTATTAAAACAGACAAAAGAAAATATTTCTTTACCCAGCGTGTAATTCATCTGTGGAACTCCTTGCCACAGGAGGTGGTGATGGCGCCTGGACGCCTTTAAAAGGGGACTGGACAGATTTATGGAGGAAAAGTCCATCACAGCTTACAAGCCATGATGGGGAAAAGCAACCTCCTGGTTGTAGGAGTAGGTTTTCTCTGTGCCAGGTGTAAGGGAGTGGCGACTGGACACGGGTATCTTGTTGTCTTGTGTGCTCCCTGAGGCATCTGGTGGGGCCACTGTGTGATGCAGGAAGCTGGACTAGATGGGCCTTTAGCCTGATCCAGCAGGGCTCTTCTGATGTTATGTTTTATAGCCCTTTGTGGATCAAAAATGCAACGGATAGAGTTGTGACCATAGTCCTTCCTCAGGCTTGAAAACTGAAGATGTCCAGAAAACTGAGTCACAGGAAGCAGACGGGGAGGTGGTGTCTACAAGATGCATGATGAAACATGACTAGGACTGCCAACAGAAGAGGATGGTGGGGTGGGGGGAGGCGGCATGGTCAACTGCATTAGTCTCTGGGCCAGCGTGTCTGTAAATGCCAGAAAACTATATTGCACTAATTGCAGATAGCCTGCTTGCCAGGCTCTTTCTAAACAGAGCTGACATTTCTCCCCCCCCCAAAAAAAAAAGTAATCAGAAGAGCCCTGCTGGATCAGGCCAAAGGCCCATCTAGTCCAGCTTCCTGTATCACACAGTGGCCCCACCTGATGCTTCAGGGAGCACACAAGACAACAAGAAACCTGTATCGTGTCGCCACTCCCTTGCACCTGGCACAAAGAAAACCTACTCCTACAACCAGGAGGTTGCTTATCCCCCATCATGGCTTGTAAGCTGTGATGGACTTTTCCTCCATGTATCTGTCCAATCCCCTTTTAAAGGCATCCAGGCCAGGTGCCATCACCACATCCTGTGGCAAGGAGTTCCACACACCAATTACACTCTGGGTAAAGAAATATTTTCTTTTGTCTGTTTTAATACTCCCTCCACTCAATTTGAGTGGATGTCCCCTAGTTCTAGTGTTGTGTGAGAGGGAAAAGAACTTCTCTCTATCCACTCTCTCCATTCCATGCATAATTTTATAATCGGTGGCTTGTCCACAAAGTCTGCCTGCAAAAACCGGCTGTCCATGTGTGAATACACTGGTTGCCGATTGGCGTGTATCCACGTCTTCCTTGGCTGTCCTGTCTTGACTGAGCTGAGGGTGGTGGGGTGGCGGCAGCAGCACACACAGCCAGTGGCGGCTGTGGGGAATAAGCCAGTGGCTGTCGGGCGAAATAAGAATTCACACAACATTCCATTTTGAAATATGAAGTATTGCGTTTTAATATTCTACTAATAAAATGGTGTGCTAGTAGGATATATTGCTTTGTGCTTGTTACATCATATTTCTAAGAGTTATATTTTTGTGTTACTATTATATAAATAAATATAAGAATTCACACAATATTCAGGGTAGAAAGCCTTGCTGGAGCTGGCAAAACTCCACGTGCTGAGTTTTTATTCCTTTTTTGGGAGGGTGTCGCTCGGTTCAGGAGTTTTGGTTGGGACATCTTGTGTGCTGGCTGTCCTAAGCAGAGATGGTAAGATGTTCTGATCAAATGTGCTGAAAAGAGACCATGGTCGATGGTCGCTCATTAATGATTTGCTAGTGGCAGCTAAAGCACTCCTTCGCAAGAATCGTGCTAAAGTCCCCTCTGTAGACGAATGAGTCTGCATGTATGGTGAGCGATACGAATGACTCGACTGCAGTGCTCAAAAGTTCATTGCAAATGGAATGAATCATTCATATTTTTCTCCCCTCCTAGGACTGAGAAATTCTTCACGTTTTGGAATGGAGAATATACTCGACAGGGCCGGCTCCCTCCCCCTTCCTTGTGAAATGGCTCCGTGAATCACTTTGCCTCATGAAAGGGTGAGGGAGTACTGTGGCGAGTGTGCTCTGTAGTGGCCCCCCACCTTTTTTTTTCTCCAGAGGTTTTCTAACAATATGAAGTCTGAAGTGGATGGTTGGGGGGGGGGAGTTAATGCCTCTCCCTCATCAAGGAAGTAGATTGGCAAAGAAATGCCCTTCCTGGAAACATGCCTCTTGATGTTGGAAGGAAAGGAAGATTGATGCTCCTCAGGAACTGTGAAACTAGGGCCGGCTCATCCATGAGGCCAGCTAAGGCTGTTGCCTCGGGCAGCAGATTGGTGAAGGGTGTCCATCTCTGTCTGCCTCCTTGTCTCCACTCCTTTTCCTTGGAAAAGGAAGAGGAATAGAGGGGGAGGAGAGTGCTGAGCTAGAACATTGGAGAGGGAGGTGCAGAGGGTAGCACATCACCAGCAAGGGGGCTGCACTTGGTGAGGTCTTGGGCTGGCCCTGTTATATGGGTGACTTAAAGGAGCGCCATCTTCCTCATGAACCTGCCTGAACGCCTCGTTCTTCATCAGAGGCCCTAATCAATGAAGACCCCATCTGAAGTTTTGACCGGAGACAGGGCCTTCTCGGTCCTGGCACCACAGCTGTAGAACAGCATCTCCAGAGAAGCTCTCCTGGTGTCCAAGATTCAGGTTCAGTTCCTCACACGGCCATGGTCTATATGGGTGAGCCAGACCAGCTGCTATCCGTTGCCCTGGATGACTTCACCAGGATTGTTTGAAGATCAGCATGAGGGAGAAGAGAACTGAGCCCTGAGTTCCCTGGAAGAAGGGTGGGACCAAAATGCAATCTGTAAACCAAGACCTCTTGGTGGGCTTTCTGATAACTGCTCTTAATCACGCTGGAATGACCCTGGCTGCATTTAATGGCTGCTGGGTCACTTGGATTGTAATTCTGTCATTTTGTGTGTTTAACCTGGGTGTCCAGCCCTGCAAGTCGCCTGTGACGGTTTCCTCTTCCGGGATCTGACATGGCTCCTGCTCTCAGTGCCAGGGCAGGGCACTGTTCATGCCTGATTCAGAGTCAGCTGTTTTTACTAAAGTGGGTCTGGTCCGTCTGAGGCCAACAGTGCTGGAGGGGAGCAGGAAGGGGTTTGCCTCTCTACTCCTCCTCTGGCACTCCCTGGCTGTGAAAGGGAATGAAGCAGAGGAGGAAGTGTGGAGGAGAAGAGAGCGGCTAGTGTATCGGAGCAGCTGCTCTGTGGTAGAGCTTCCTCCTTTGCCTGTAGATTGTCCTGGGGCGATTTCTGGTGCTGTCCCTAGGTGAGGCACAGAGAAATGTCTCTGCTCTTACTGCCAGCCTGGCAATACTGCCTCAGATAGGTTCTAGTGCAGTAGACAGTAGATTTCTCAGAAGTAAATATTGACTTGTTGCCCTTCCCCATTGCAGCTGAGGCTGGGAGTGGCTTTCCTGACTTCACGGCAGAGGTTGGAGTTGAACCAAGGAAGTCGTGAGTCATCGTTGGGTCTCCTGGCCACTGTGCTACAGCAGCTGAGCCCGTTGTTTTGGGTGGCTGCCACCACCGCTCTCTCTTCTCTCAGTAGTGGTAGCCGCTTAATCCTTCCACTTAAGGAAAGATAACTGGCTGTGTTGTGGTGCTGAATCGAGCAAGCTGGAGCAGCAGTGTGTGGCTTTCCTCTCTGCCCCACACTTTCCTGCCCCTTTTGTCCTGGCTGGGGCTTGTGCGAACAGTTCAAACAGAACCTGCTGGCAGGCAGCCGAAAACGCTGCCTGAAGGGTTGATGTCGAGCTTAGAAAAGTGGAGTACATAAGAAGAGCCCTGCTGGATCAGGCCAAAAGCCCACCTAGTCCAGCTTCCTGTGTCACACAGTGGCCCCACCAGATGCCTCGGGGAGCACACAAGACAACAAGATACCTGTGTCCAGTCGCCACTCCCTTGCACCTGGCACAGAGAAAACCCACTTCTGAAACCAGGAGGTTGCTTATGGCTTGTAACCTGTGATGGTCTTTTCCTCCATGAATCTGTCCAAACCCCTTTTAAAGGCATCTAGGCCAGATGCCATCACCACATCCTGTGGCAAGGAGTTCCACAGATGAATTACACGCTGGGTAAAGAAATATTTTCTTTTGTCTGTTCTAACTCTCCCTCCACTCAATTTTAGTGCATGTCCCCTGGTTCTGGTGTTTGTGCGAGAGGGAGAAGGAGTACTTTAGAGGTCACTTTGCATGCAAAGGGGTGAGCTGCTGTATCTGAAAAGATGGGACCTGCAGCTTTTTAGATCAGATTGCCCTTCTGGTCTACCGCCTAGCATACGGTTTTCACAGCTGATGGCCGGGGTCCTCTCTTGCCGTTTGCCACGCTCCCACTTCCATCAGGAATCTGGCAGAGTTGACCCAAGACCTCCTGGGGCAGCATGCCAAATGCTGCCCCCTTACCCGATGCTGTGCCAGCCTCTGCTACTCCCAATGCTTTAGCTCAGCCCTCTCCTCTGCATTTCCTCTTCCTCTCTGTCCCCGTCCTCCTTTCCGTTCCAATCCAGGATGTGGAAAGAGGAGTAAAAGCAGTGGAGGCAAGTGGACTGATGGAGATGAGCGCCCCCCCACCCGTCTGCTGCCTGAGGCAACCACCTCAGTTGGCTTCATGGATGGGCCGGCCCTGGGTGCCACCACTGTGTGCCTGCAAACTTCCACAGAGCCATCCTAGCTCATAGTCACCGACTTGTCCTCTTCCTCCACAACCCATCCAGGTCGGCGCCTGTCATTGCATCTTGTCACCGGGAGTTCCACAGACTAATACTGTAATGCATTATGTTCTTGAATTTGATGGGTGTATTTTCTATGTCCAAATCCTTGTTTGTTGGCCGAGACCTCCAAACGCTGTCATGTGTGTCTCTTTTCCTTTTTTTTTTTTTTTTACTATGAATTAAAGTTTTGGACAATGGCTGCAGTTCCGTCGTGTGAGACTTTCTCTTAACCCTGGCCAGATCCCCCGCAGCTGTGCAAGTGTCCCTTTTGCAATCGGGAAGAGGAAGGTAGTATCTCCCGCTGCCTTCCAGCGCCTTTGATGGAATCTGGAACAGGAAACTGTAGCCGAGGCCAAGATATTCCTCATTCTAGCAGTCTCCTGGAGGTGGGTGGGGGGTGACACACACCTCGGACTTGGGGGTGGTATGCTGGTGGGTTAACAGGAGCATGTCAGACCGTGCCCAATGGTCCTCTTTCCACATAACCCTGCTCAAGTAAAAAAGTGAGACCGGCAATCTTTAAAACCAGCGCTATTTAAATTGTGTTCTGGGCAGGGCTCCCTCAAGCTTGTCCGTATTTCTTGAGAAGATCATTAATGGCAGATAAGCAGCCAGCTGCACCACTGCCTCTTACCTTCCGCTTTCGTGTGCAGCCGGCGGGGAAGGAAGGGTGTGTCTTCTGGTGCACAGTTCATGCAAGGTCGTAGTGAGAGCGACGGGGCCACCACAGTAACTTATTCTGGGGAAAAAGAATCTTAAGAGATGCTTCTGTCCAGTTTTTCTGTCTGGGTGTAGTAGAAAACCAAGTCTCTCTCTCTCTCTCTCTCTTTCTCTCTCTCTCTCTCTCTCTGTACATTTTGCCTTGCTCCTTGCGTATGATGCTGCCAGCCTTGGTCCATCTAGCACAGTACTGTTGGCACAGACTGGCAGCCACTCTGTAAGATTTCAGCAGGGGGCTCTTTCTCAGTCCTTCCTGGAGGTGCAGCCAGTTGTTACCTGACACCTTTTGGGTGCTCTGATTATGAGCAGGGAGGATAGGGTATAAATCTTCTTCTTCTTTTTTTTTAATAACCGTATTGTCCCGAGTATAAGACGCACCTGATTATAAGACGCACCCTTAAAGTTTGGTGCTATTAAAATTTTTTTAATTAAATCACTGGCATTAAATTGCAACAGCCTGATTATAAGACGCACCCCTAGTTTAAAAACTTAAATTAGGAGAAAAAAGTGAGTCTTATACTCAGACCAATACGGTAAATACAAAACAGGGACTCTGTCACTGAGTTTACCCCCCCCCCCTTCCCCAAGGAAATAGACCAGGCTTGTAAATCATTCGTAGGGATAAAAAGTAGGGGGAATTTCTGAAAATTGGAAGCAGATCTGGGCTTATCAGTGGCAAAATAGGGCACGAGTTTGCCAAGAAAACGGAAGGACCCCCCCTCTTTTTGGCTGTGTCACTTCCAACCCTCTGTTCTGCCTAAGCCGCCACAACAAACGGAGGCTTGTTTAGGCTGGAGGTCAACGCAGGCTGCCGAGTTGGGACACCCGTCCGCTGATCCACGCCAAGGAGGGCTCCCAGCAGCTCTAGCTCGGCCACTGCGGGCCAGCAAGCTGGGGATCCGATTTTCTCGGGGCAACCTAAGCTGCTTTGGATCAGTCACATGGCACCCAAAGCCCCCGTTCTCCTGAGCACGTCGTCCTCTTTGTATTGGGAGCAGGTCTCAGTTGGCAGGCCGTGGCTAATCCCAGAAGGTGTCTCTTCTTTAAAAAAAAAAGAAATATTGCGGAATCCTGGGCTGTGTGAATCGAATTTAGGAAGCTGGACGATTGGGGCAGGCTCTTTCATGTGGCCAACTGAGATGGTTGCCTCAGGCAGCAGATTGAGGGGCACTCCCTTTTGTCCACCCTGCTTGCTGCAGCTGCTGCTACTCCTCCCACTCCCTGGATTGGTAAAGGAAGAGGAAGTGTGGAGGAGAGGCTTGACACTCTAGCCTGCCACTCTCCACTCCTCCAGGGCCAGCTTTCTTTTCTGCTCGGTCTCCCTCTTTTCCAATTCAGGGAGTGAGAGGAGCAGAGGCTGGCATATCGTCGGATCAGGAGGGCAGCATTTACCATGCCTCCGCTTGGAGGGCTTGGGTCAGCCCTGTGGACAATCTGCCTCCTCCATTACTACATGAGGTCCTGTATCCAGGAATTCCCCCCTCTCCCCCCCAAAAGCTGACACTATGGATGTGATGGTCTAAAGGCCAAAACGACTGCAACTTTACCACAAGCATAGTATACTGTACTACTATATTCCAGCTTGGTGAACAAACTTGCAAAAGGTCCTAGTCCAGGGGGTCTCAAACAGTGGTACTTTGGCTGACTGCTGGTGGTACTCAGATTGCCAGACCACTGGAACCCCGCTCCGACATGGCGCTTTCAGCAGCGTGTTTTTGCTCCTGAGAGGCTCCTGTCTTTGACGGAGCCTCTTCGGAACGCTGAGAAGGGCCCTCTCACCTGCCCAGAGCCTCCTACCTGCATTTTCTGACCTCTGAAAACTTGGAAGTAACTGTGGCGATGTCATTGCCAGTCACTTCCGGTGGTACGCAGCAGGAGAGTGGCACCGGAGGTGGTACATGGCCAGGAAGGAGTTGAGAGCCCTGTCCTAGTCCATAATAAGCCTCCCCCCCCCCCATAAGCCTAGTCCATAAGCACTCCAGCCCCACAACTACCTGGCCCATATATATTCCATGTTAATGGAACAGAACCATGCTCTCAGGGCCGGCCCCATCCATGAGGCCAGCTGAACCAGTCGCCTCGGGTAGCAGATTAGTGGGGAGGCACCCATCTCTATCTACCTAGTTGCCCCCACTATTCCTCCTCCTCCTGCCTGGATTAGAAGAGGAAGAGGGAGGCAGAGAGGCAATGGGGAGGGGAGTGTTGAGGTAGAACATTGGAGTGTGGGAGGAGCAGAGACTGGCACATCATTGGGTGAAGGAGGGCAGCATTTGGCATGCCGCCTTGGGCATTGGGGTATTTGGGGATGGCCTTGCATGTGCCTTCCAGCTTTCAGGTGCTTTTGCTCCCTTATCACTGCAGCCAAGCAATTGATTTTTCAAGCCTGATTTATGCCACGATTTATGCCATTTATAACACTACCCTCGGCCATTATTCCCATGAATTTGCACTCGAGCGAAGAGAAAGTGCCAAGACCACTCAAGAAGTCTGTGGCAGAGGCAGCGTACGTCTTTGCATTACCCAGTCGAAAATGGGGAGATACTTGTTGTGCCTTAATTCTCATGCCTGAAACGGATTCCCAACCCTCCAGTTACACGTTCCCTTGCTCTGCGCTAGCCTGTCCTCCATGAATTTTGAATACACAATGGGAGTAGGCATATTGAACCAACAAACGCAGGAAGTCATAAGTGTGTGGCAATCTGTTGGTGACAGGCTGAAATATGCCTCGGCAGCTGCAGCATGTCAAAGGCAGGCTGTGTGCTGCTTGAATGCTCATGGGTTGGCACTGATGCGCGTGAGGCCTGGCGCCAAGATGGCAGCCTGAGCTCTGAGACTTCACTTTGGGGGAGGGATTGGAACTCTGAAGAAGGACAGATCTAGCAATGGGCACGACCAATATTTTAACACGGGCTGGGTTCAGCCATAATGCAAAGCCTGGCAACTCTTCCTACCATGGGGAGAATCTCTATCATGTTTGCCTCTGCAAAGAAAGGGTGGATGTGGGCTTCAGAAGTGTATTGGTGCAGAGAACAAATGTTTGCACTTTCCTGTGAGGCAGCCCCTTCAGGTATTTGACAAATGCTCTCATGCTGCTGCCCCGCCCCGTCCTGTCCCACCTCCATCTCAGTCTCTTCTTCTCCAGGCTAACATCCTCGGTTCTACCGGCCTTTCCTCATCGGACTTATTTTCCAGCCTCCCGATCATCCTTGTTGCCCTCCTCTTAAACCCCTTCCAGTTTCTTTATGTCCTCAAAGTGTGGAGCCCAGACCTTGTTGCCATATTTCTGGGGAGGTCAGATTTGTGCAGAAGAACAAAGGGGAACTATTTCTCATGGCTTGGAAGCAAGCGTTCCATTTGAATACACCTTCGAATTGCATTGGCCTTTTTTGCCGCTGCATCACACTGCTGCCTCATGCACAGCTGGTGATTGCCTGAGATCCTTTCCACAAGTGCCATCATGGCTAAGTCAGCCATCTGATTCCTTTTTGCCTAAATGCAGAACGTTTTGGTTGCTTTGGAATTTCCTTGCGTGTGGGTTACTTCGGTTTTCCATTTGCATTTTCCTGCCCCACGGTCATTTTTTTCCCCGACACCTGATTGAACTCTGGTTTGTCTCTTCTTCCTCTTTTTCAGCAGATGACTGCTCGGTTGATGCTGGCAGTGGGAGGCGCAGTTTTGGGATCCTTGCAGTTTGGTTATAACACCGGAGTCATCAATGCCCCACAAAAGGTAAGACCAGCTTGACAGGCACACTCTGCGTATGTGAGGACTACCAAAAGCAGTAATCGAGCCGTACAGACTTCTGCTACCCAACCCGTATGTGCTTGGGGCCAGTTTTGGATTTTGGAGGGCAGCTTGAGCACCCCTGTCCCTGAGTGCTGTGTTCAAGTCTCTTGACTCGACCCGCTCCCCATCCCGACAAGGATAGTGTGGAACCAGATAAAGGTCCTGAGGAGGGCAGCCAGAACTATCAAGGAGTTGGACTAGCTTCTCTGCAAGGAAAAGCTAATGTGTTCCTAGGTTGTTTAGTTTAGAACAATACGACAAAGCGGGGGGCACGAGAAGAGGCGTTCAATATTTATGCGTGGTATGGAGAGGGAGAACCGTAACGGCTATGCCAAAATAAATGTTGAATCTGGGATGGGGAGAGCTGATCTTGTTGCTGGAATCAAATTCTGTTGGTGTTGGGGATGTCCAAGGTTTAGGCTTACACTGAGATGTTGCCTCGGGCAAAAGTTGTGTCACGATGAATATTTAGGAAAAGCAGATGGCTTTCAAGCAGCTGGTCCCGAGTTCAGGGTCTGACATCTCCCAAGTAAAATGTTCTTGGGTAGCAGGGTTGGGACAGTGACCTCCCTCTGCCCGAGATGCCTGCCAGTTGATGCACCAGTGGTCTGATTGGGTGCAAGACAGGGTCTCCTGCTAAGCAAAAGGTGAGAAAAAGGCTTATACGGTTTTTGGATGATGTGGAGATGCACATCTCTCCCGTGAGTTTCCGGTCACCCAGCATCGCTGCCAGGCTTTAGCTTCAGCACGGACCAAAGAAATTCCTCCTGCATGCAGTGTGTGAATGTGGAACTCCTTGCCACTAGATGTGGATCTGTCTTATATGGCTTGAAAAGGGGAAGATCTGTTGATGAAGCCACCTGGGTCAGAGGCAGAATATCGCTGAGTGCTGGGGATAAAAACGGGGGAGGGGGGAGGTTGTTGCCTTCACACCCTGGGCTTCTTAAGGGCTCCTCACTGGCCACAGTGGGCAATGGGGATGGCTTATAATAAGAACACAAGATCTTTGGAGTCAGGCCAAAGGCCTAGCTGGTCCTCCTTACCATGCAAACAGGACATGAAGGCCACAGCGCTGCTGTTGCTCTTCAGGGATGGACTGCCCCTGAATCTGGAGGTTCTAATGAACCCAGCATTCCAATAGGCAACCTAGTTTGATCCTGGACTCTCTCTAGGTCACCTGGCCACCCCCCACCCACAGAGCAGTCCTATCAGAACAGAACATTATACGTGGCCAGGGACTGCAAAGGTTAGGCAGGCCGATGTTGACCTATTGAAATAACATTTCGGATTGTTAAGCTGGAGGCCTTTAGTGGAGGACGTTAAAGGCAATGCCCTTAAAGGATCACACACAGCTCCCGTTTCAACACTCTAATCTGTGTTGGTGCTTAAGATATTAATTTGAGCTGAAAAGAACTTGTTCCCCCCCCCTCCCTGGTGCTAATTAAGAGAATGCCGTAATCTTTCGTTGTAGCGTCTTAAGTGGCTTTCTGAACTGGGAAATGTGCTATAGATTTGACCCTCTTTGGCAAGACGGCCCCTGCTTGTTTCGCACGAACTCTGCAGCATCAAAAATCAACCGGTTCAAGACTTTGGCATAACCTCTTAGTTCCCATACCCCACTGCAACGAAGCTAAAGTGTATACCGTAATCGGTGCATATTCTTCATACTGTTTAACCCAAACTCTCTCTCTCTCTCTCTCTCTCTCTCTCTCTCTCTCTCTCTCTCTCTCTCTTTTGACACATTTTTGATTGTAAGTTCCTTGGGGCAGGGAACTGTCCCCTTGCATTCTGTAAAGAACCTGACACATGAATGGTGCTATATGCATTTTTAGCCATCAGAGACAGCACAGTGGCTAAGGTTGCAATCCTATGCATCACTTTCCTGGGAGGAAGCCCCATTGAACACAGTGGGGCTTAATTCTGAGTAGACATGCAGAGGATTGTGCTGCAAGGGATCGAGCTGTGACTTGAACCCGGATCGCCCCAGCCCAGCACTCATCACCTTGCCACAGGGGTGCTCACAGGGCTAGAATCCTTTCATTATGTCTTTGATTTCCTTGCCCTTTAAAAGAAAAACACCATTAAATCTGACGGACTTGTACAAAACTGTCGGCGCTCCTTGGCTTGGGGAGAAACAACGGTATTAGTTACTGCTTCTGAATATGCAATCTGAGCTGGAGTTCAGTTCCTGAATTGTTCTTGGACAATCTCTTTAATCAAAAGTACTTAAAGGAAAATAAGGACACTGATGATGCCAAAAATCACAAAGAGCCCATCCAAAAACCAAAAAGAGGCTAGCTAGCCTATTAAAAATGGTTCTTTACAGAGTGCAACTGGACAAGCCCCTGCCCCAAGGAACCTACAATCAAAAACTGCCCGAAAGGAAGGGAGACAGAGTTTGGGGAAAACGAGAGGGAAGAATATGCATTGATTTCGGATAGAAGGGGTTTGGCTTGGTTGCAGTAGGGTATGAGAATGAAGGGATTGTGCTGGAAATCGTCAGGGAAGGTGAGTTTTTTTAGGATGGCTCAGAAGGTATTAAGAGAGGGTTTCACACACGCAGGTGTGACACATGTCTGAAAGGCAACAGATCAAGAGTTTGGAGCTGGAGCACCACAGAAAAATAACTGTGGGCTGTCTGTTTCTGAGTGCTAGTGTGTTCTTTCACTCTTGCTTATCCATTGTGACTCAGCAAGATGCCGGACCTCTAGGAGGTCAGTCTGTGAGGAGCAGGGAGAAACCTGCTCGCCCGCATTTCTGCACGGGTAACGCCATCAGCTGCTTGGCCAGGTGCCCTCCTGCCTCTGCCAGTCTGGTGCTGCCATTACAATACTGACACTCTTTCGCCACCTTCACATCCCAGGTAATCTTTTACCCAGTGACAGGCACCTTTGTCCGGTTGGGCTGGTTTTGTCGGCTGGGCCTGCCTTAGCCCCGCAAAAGCTGCCATTAGCAGAAGGGAGGACTCGCAGTGTCCAGTGTGCTTAATACTTCAAGGATGGAAGGTGTAGGATTCTGTATGGCACCTAACAGTTAATGATTGGGACAGTGTGGTGTAATGGTTAGAGTGTTGGACTTCTTCTAGAAAGGGTTGGGTTGAGATTCTTTCTTTGCCATAGAGCTTACTGGCTGAACTTGGGCCAGTCATGTTTTTTTTTGCTTGACCTAGGCTACCCTGCAGGGATGTTGGGTGGATAAAAGGAGGGAGGAGAGCTATGATTATTTCCATGAGCTCCTTGGAGGAAGGGGGGTATAAATGCAAAACATATTTTTGAATGGAGGGAAGGTTAGGAATACTGTACTTGTTCTGTGCAAGCTTTCCATCCTCAAAGGGGCACCTTCTCTCTCCTCTCTCCCAGCGTGAAGGTCTTGGAAAGGAGAGATTTGCTCCCACTGCCCTGGGTCTCAACTCAGACCCCGGTTCCTTTGGTTTCAGGGCATACGCTGAAGCAGTACAGCCTCCCTGCTGAGACTAAGCCCAACTGGGTCAGGGCAACGCCCGGGAGACTTTTTGAGCCACCCGTATACCAAGCTCCCCCCATGAAAGAGGTGGGATACAGTGTAATACAGTTGAGGACAATCCTTGGCGCTTGTCACACCCAATCTGAGTGCAAAAAGCACTTCATGCTTCAATCTGAGTGCAAAAAGCACTTCATGCTTGCAACAATTTTGTAAGCATTATTATCCCCATTTAGCAGATGGGGAAGACTGAGGCTGAGACAGTGGCTTGCCTAAGGTCACCTAGAGTTCGTGGCAGAGGGTGAGATTCAAACTGGGGCAGTCCTGATTCATCATTCTAGTCTCTGGTAGCACGTCTACTCAAAAGTAAAATCCCATTGCATTCAATGGCACTTACTCCAGGGTCAGTATGTGTTAGGATTGTAGCTTTGGCTACCGTGCTACTGGTGGAACATTAAATAGAGATGAAGGCTCATTGCAATACTTAACCTTACTACTCCCCCCCCCCCCCCGAAAAAAAACTGCCTCAATACATTTTCCTAACCGGAAAGAAAGGGGAAATTAATGACCCATGTTATGTGTGTGTGACATTTTATATACCAAAATTGAAAAACTTTTATTTAATAATTATTTGTAATGTTTAGAATAGATTTTTTAATTAACAAAAATTATAAATAAATACAAGAGGGTCCTCCCCTCCCCTCCTCCTGCAGGTTATTGAAGAGTTTTACAATCAGACGTGGCACTACCGTTACAATGAGTACATCAGTCGTGGCACCCTTACCACGCTCTGGTCCCTCTCGGTGTCCATCTTCTCTGTCGGCGGGATGATCGGATCCTTCTCTGTCGGGCTGTTTGTCAATCGTCTTGGAAGGTGAGCATGTCGTCCTCGTGGAGGTCTCGGTTTTCACAAGCAGGGGCCCTGGCAGTGTGGCCTCTAGCCAAGTCCACACCTGTGATGGGCTCCCTATCCTACACCTCTCCCCCCCCCCCCCAGAATTAGTGCAGACAAATTCAGAAAGATCGAGAAGGGAGCATAACTCGGTGGGAGGGCACCTGTCTTGCCTTTCATACAGAAAATCCCGAGTTCGATCTCTGCTGTCTCCAGCGAAAGGCTCCCAAGTGGCAGATTCATACAAACTTCCAGCCCAAGCCAGCCACAACACACACTAGTGAGCCAGATGGATCAGTGATCTGATCCAGTATAAAGTGATCTGATCCAGTGATCTGATATTCATAAATTATCGGAGAGATTTTAGATCTATTTGATAAAGAGAAATTTGAAAATTATCCCTAGAAGAGAACCCCCATGAGGCTAAATACGGGGTGAATTAATGGTTAGGTCCTTTTTAAGAGGCACCCCTGCTGTTGCTGGAATCCAAAGTTCCTGCTGCTCAGGTAGACTGCTGCTGCCTGAGAAGCTTTGCTGGTGGCTGGAGCTGGAAGAGTCATTTTTCCTCCTCCTCCACCCGCGACAGTACTGAGCAGCTGAGGGTGTGTCACTGAAGTTGTGGGGTCAATGAAAGGCAGCAGCATTCCTGGCCCGCTGCCCACACTAAGCCTCTGAGCCAGCAGACTGATAGATTTTTCTCCAGCAATTCCTATCGCCAGAATGATTCCATACTGAAAGGTGAAAACATGGTCACGTTCATGGATTTTTGTTGTCTTCCAAGCCAGGAGAGTCTGCCACAGCAGCTCATGATTTAAGTGTACAGTGCGATGAGGCGGGGTGTTAAGAGTCTAGGGAGGGGCTGGAAGGAGCTGCAGGTGGAACTGAGGCTGGGCTGATGTAAAGACGGGTCTTTCCTCTCCCAGGCGGAACTCCATGCTGCTGTCCAACGGCCTCGCCTTCCTGGCCGCCATTCTCATGGGCTTCTCCAAGATGGCCAGCTCCTTTGAGATGCTAATCCTTGGCCGTTTCATCATCGGCGTGTATTCTGGCCTGACCACGGGCTTTGTGCCCATGTACGTGGGCGAGGTGTCTCCAACTGCCCTCAGAGGAGCCCTGGGGACCCTTCATCAGCTGGGCATCGTGGTGGGCATCCTTGTAGCCCAGGTAAGTGGGTCGTTGGCTCCCCCTTCTGGTGTGTTGAAGAACTGCACCTTCCGTCCCGTCTTCCACCCACCCCTCCTCAAAATGCTTGCATGCCTTCTGTCGGATTGAGGGAAGCATGCATGCCTCTGTCCTCCCGTGTACGAAAGGAGCGGGCTTCAACTGCTCGATATTTGGGAACACTCCCTTAGCTAGTGGACGTCACAAGCCCTTTGAGGCTGGGCATTAGCCCCATTAGCCCCAATTGGCATTAGCCCAATTGCATTACGATTGCAGCAAGTCGAGGGCTCGGGCTACGGCTGCAGCTTTAAATGTCAAAGGGAAGAAGTTGGGCTGGGGAACGAACAAAAGTGCAGTCTTCTTCTTTTTTTGCACATTTGTCCCTGCGTTAATAGAGAAGCTTTAGCGGGTGGCGCAGAAGCCTCAGCGGCATAGGTGAATAAATGTCGTCATTTCTTGGCAGGTGTTTGGCTTGGATCTGATCATGGGGAGCGAGGAGCTGTGGCCGCTGTTGCTGGGTTTCATTTTCATCTTTGCCTTGGCGCAATGTATCTTGTTGCCCTTTGCTCCGGAGAGCCCTCGCTTCCTTCTCATCAACCGGAACGAGGAGAACAAAGCTAAGAGCGGTAAGTTGACCTGGGGGGTTGCGTTCCTCTGCTGAGATGTGCCGTACGTGCCAAAGGCTCCGTGTGCGGTCGGTGTCCCTGGCTGGAATTACATCGCGCAACTGTATCCATGGCTCAGTGTCAGAGCGCGTTGTTGGCATGCAGAAGGGCCTGGATCCAGTCCCTGGTTCAAAGAATCTTGGGCAGTTGGGCTTGGAAAGACATGAACTGATACAGTCCCCATCATATGTCCAAACCCATGGGAGGTTGGACTATCGACAGCTGGTAGCTGTGATAGTTATGTAGAACCTCCATGTAGGCAAGTAGTACCGTATTTTTCGCTCCATAGGACGCATCGGACCATAGGACGCATGCATCCTATGGAGCAAAAAATAGGGAAAAAATGTTTTTTAAAATAAAAATAAAAATAATAATAATTAAAAAAAAATACTTACCAGGGCTTCGGGGAGGCCTGCGCGAGCCTCTGCAGGCCTCCCCGATATTCATTTCGGCAAAAAAAATGAAAAGTTCATAGTTCATGAAAACCGGAAATGGCTGAAAATGGCCGTTTTTTGCCGAAATGAAGATCGAGGAGGCCTGCGCGAGCCTCTGCAGGCCTCCCCGAAGACCCGGTAAGTATTTTTTCTTTAAATTTTGTTTTATTCGCTCCATAAGACGTACACTATTTCCCCCCTATTTTTTGGGGGGGGGGAAGTGCGTCTTATGGAATGAAAAATACAGTATATCTTAAATAACAGATGCTCAGGAGACAAACAGCAAGCAGGGGCTGTTGTCTTTATGCACAGCTTGTGAGCATCCCAGAGTAATCTGGCTGGCTGGCAAGCTGCTGGGAACAGGATCCTGGGATAAATGTTGCAGCCACCTGCCTTTCACACATACAGGCCAGTGGGATGATAGGAAGGCTTTCTCTGTCCATGTTCCTTAGTAAGAACTCCATGCTGAACACTATTTAAAACTGCCTTGGGAACTGTGAGGACGGGAAGGTGTGTGGATGAGGTCACAAGTGCTAGCCAATTGGTGCTGACCACCACGGGCTTCCCCCCCCCCCCAGGCAAACTGAAACACTTTCCAGACTTGCAGGGGTGGCTTTTCTATCGGAGCTGGCCCTGTGAGAGAAGACGCAATATTGAGACTGAACGCGGTTGAGGCAGCTGCCAAACTGCCTCCGATGTTCTACAGATGCGATACCCGACTGTTGGAAAGCCAGTTATTCAGTTCAGCTTCTAAGCAGGCCTGTCGGTGAGGCTCGAGACCACTTTCCTGACGCTTCTCCCTTCTCTCCTCCCAGTTCTAAAGAAGCTCCGAGGGACAACCGATGTCAGCAAGGACCTCCAGGAGATGAAAGAGGAGAGCCGGCAGATGATGCAGGAGAAGAAAGTGACTATCCCCGAACTCTTCCGCTCCCCCATGTACCGTCAGGCTATCCTTATCGCCATTGTCCTGCAGCTCTCACAGCAGCTTTCGGGGATCAACGCCGTATGTATCAGGCTGCGAAAGCTTTTTCTGTTGTAAACTGTTCCCATTTATGCTGCAGAGAAGGGACTTGGCCAAAGGAACCAGGCCTGGCATGTCAGGCTGGCACCATCATGAGGCAAACTGAGGCATTTGCCTCAGGCATCATATGGGGGGGCATCCACCTCTGTCCACACCCTGTCTCCGCTGCTGCCGTTCCTCCTCCCACTCTCTGGATTACAAAAGGAGATGGAGGAGAAGAGGATGTGTGGAGGAGAAGAGGGGTGGGCTATTGTGTCCGTGACTCCCCACTCCTCCACACTTCCTCTTCTGCTCTGTTCCCCCTCTTCCTTCTCCAGTCCAGGGAATGGGAGGAGCAGAGGCTGACGCATCACTGGGAATGGGGGTGCAGCATTTGGAGTGCAGCTCAGGGAGGGTGGAATATGGGAACAATTGAGGAGGATGAGACCCTGGAAGTGATCTGCTGCTGCTCCTACAAGCTACACAGCAACCTGGGGATCCTATCCTTTTCTATCCTGATGATATATATCGGGGCTTGTCAACCAGCACTGGCATCACAGTATGACAGGTGGTATATTGCTGTGTCCCATCTGATCCAACTCTGCTGGAAGTAGAGCTGGCCAGGGAGGTGGCAGCTGCCTGGCCCTTCAAATGAGGAACAGTTTGGGAAAGGAGGATCGAGAGGAAACAGCCACAGAAGAAGTGGACAGGGACAACTTGGGGTGAGCAGCCTACATCTGTGCACAGCTGCTGTCGTTGGTGTCAGCAGTGGGATTCACAGACTCAGTCGCCAAGGAAGGTGGTACTTGCAAAAAACATTTTGATTTAGGACGGCTGCCCAATTCAAAGACCTCCTAGGCTCGGTGTACAAATGCTGCAGCATTTGGAAAGGTCCTGTTCCAGATGCAGGTGGCACTTCTGTTAATGTTTTGCTCCGTAATGTTATCCTGATGCCAGTCTCTGGTTTGGCTGAGCCTGCTCACCTGTTCACGCTTTCCTTGCCTTTTCTAGGTATTCTACTATTCGACGAGCATCTTTGAAAAATCTGGGGTGCAGCAGCCGGTCTACGCTACCATTGGGTCGGGGGTGGTAAACACAGCCTTCACGGTTGTCTCGGTGAGTGCTTGCTGGGAAGCGGGGAGGGTCGTGCTGGGGCTGAGAAATGGGCCCATCCTGTCCATGAGGCAGGCTGAGGGGGTGATTGATGGGGAGGGGGAACTTCCTTTGCCCACCTGCTTCCACTGCTTTGTCTTCTGCCCCATTCCCCTCATCCTTTTCTAACTGAGAGAGCAGCGAAGAATAGTGGGCTAGAGCATCAGAGACGCTCTAGCCCACCCATCTCTTCTCCTCCCTACTTCCTCGTCTGCTCCATTCCTCTCATTGAATCCAAGGAACAGAGAAAGAGAGAGCTAGTGTGCTTCTAGATAAGGGAGGGCAGCTTTGGCATGTCGCCTCGGGCACCCAGAAGTTGTCCTTTCATGCCAGAGGCTATTTTAATTCTGGACCTCCTGCTTTAATAGAAATCGCTACCATGTGTTGCTTAAAGGCGATGGATGTTCGTGGCCCGTTGCAGACTAAAGACAGCTCTTGCCCACAGCCTGAATGCTTCGTTGCGTTCATTTTGTCCCCCGCTTTTACAAACGCTGTTGACGGGTTTTGGTTTTGTTCTGGCAGGAGTTCTAAGAGGTGCAACCAAAAGTTATCGGTGGGGAGGGAGCTGCAGTGTGCCAGGAGGGAGCTCCCTCCAGGTAGAGGAGGGCTGACAGAGGATCTGCATCCAGAGGCTGAAATTCAATCCCAGCATCTCAGTTGCATGCCTGGGAAAGCACGTCTGCTTCTCAGACTGCTAGTCCAAGTAAACAACACGGAGTGATATGGAGCGTTACAGGGTAGCTTCCTGCATTGGAGGCTGGAGAGGCAGTAAGGGAGAGCGGTTAAAGCCATGAGGTTTGTATTTAAGAACAAAAATGCTGCGAGCCCCCAGGGTCTCAAGACGGCAGAGTTCTCACACCATCGTGGTCACAGCTTTAATTTCTGGACCGTGTCTCCAGATGGGTAACAAAACTGGAAAATCCAGTGGAAGGAGAATGAAACCAGGGTCAATGTGAGGCCAAGGGAGGTCGTGGGTTGGTAGGGAGGCAGCCATATCTTCTGCTCCTCCTTCTGCTCCCTGTTTAAAACGAGAGGGGAATGGAGTGGAAGAGGAAATGTGAAGAGTGGTGGGCGCTTTAGCCCACCACTCTTCTCCTCCACACTTCCTCTTCCATCTCAAATCTAGGAAATGGGAGAGCACAAAACACTGGAGGTGGACAGATGGGTCGCACCCCCCCCCCCACACACACACACACCAATCACCATCTCAGCTGGCCTCTGCCTCCATTCCCTTCTTCCTTCTCAAATCCAGTGGAAGTGGGAGCTGCTATGCTGCCAGATAAAAGCCTTTAAGGCAGCGCATCAGGTTTCAGAAAGTCTGGGGCTGGCCATAAATGAAACAGAGGGGTGTAATGAATATTAAGCCCCAACCCACCTCTCAGCCTATTCCCTTCATTTGTTCATTCCTGCATGAATAGACGGGCCTCTGCCGCTTCCAAAAGATGCCAAGGCTTGTGCAGGATGTCCAGGTGTGAGGCAGCTGTCCAGACTGTCTCTTGGCGGTGCCTCTGCTGGCCAAAAAGAGTATTGCTAGTTGTGCCTTTAAACTGAAGCGGCCAGAGCCCTAAACTGGGAGTGAAATTTCATTCTGATCCTTGAATAGCTTGCTTTCAGAGGTGTCCATGCTGTGTTCCTGCCAGAGTCATTCTAGATGTGCCTCTCCGGAATCCCATCGTGATTTGTGGCTGATGGGAAGGAGGCCAGCACAGTGATGCGTACAGAGACACAACACAACCGGCCACTTCTTCCTCTGCAATCGGGTCCCAGGGGCTTGTGAAATATTGCATCAAAAATGCATTTCTTACAGCGTTTGGTCCTCTGCTGACTTTCCCTCTGCTGATCGCTTTGTTTTCTCTCTCTCTCTCTCTCTCTCTCTCTCTCTCTCTCTCTCTCTCTCTCTCTCTCTCGCAGCTGTTTGTAGTTGAGAAGGCTGGACGGAGAACTCTCCACCTCGTTGGCCTGGCAGGGATGGCGTGCTGCGCTATCCTCATGACCATCGCTTTGGCACTTCTGGTGAGTGGCGTGTTGGCATAACAGCTGCTCGGGCAATGGACAAATAACTCTGATGTTAAAACAAAAGTATTAACTTGAATTAAAAATATTTTTCAAAAATCTAAATGGGTAGAGAGAATATGATTGTTCACACGTTTAATTATATCTGGGCACACGCTTCTGTTTGCGGAACTATAGCTGTGGGTTGATCTCTAGAGAGCGAAGATCCAGGCATGCAGATGATGCTTGCATGGAATGGAATGTGTGAATAGCTCGACCCAGTTATGGTTGAACAATGGTTGTACCCTGGACTGCCCACACGTTAAATGGTGCCCGTGGGCACCTAAGTGTTGTGTCGGGGAGCAAGATCAGATCAACCATGAAGCATCACTGGGCAATGGCTTCAGTGCAGTCTTAAGAGATTGACCAAAGTGATGAATGGGCTGGGGCATCTCCCTTGCGAGGAAAGGCTACAGTGTTTGGGGTTCTTCAGTCTGGAAAGAAGGTGCATGAGGGTTGGACATAATTTGGACATATAGAACTATGCATGGGGTGGAGAGAGTGGATACAGGGCTCTTTGGAAGATAATGTGACAAGAACAGCAGGATAAGATGCCTCCGACTCGCCAGTCTGACCTTGAAGGCAGCGAGCATTCAATGCCTGTGTAATGCTTGCAAAAAGTGCGCATTTGTAGCTCTCATGTTTCCTTCTTCCAATGCTAGGACCAAATGGCCTGGATGTCCTACATCAGCATTATCGCCATTTTTGGCTTTGTGGCATTCTTCGAGATCGGCCCGGGCCCCATTCCCTGGTTCATTGTGGCGGAGTTGTTCAGTCAAGGCCCACGCCCGTCCGCCTTCTCTGTCGCGGGATTGTCGAACTGGACCTCCAACTTCATTGTGGGGATGGGCTTTCAATACGTCGAGGTAACTTTTCAGGGCCATCGGGCGCCATTCGAGCTAACCTCCACCTCCTCGGTTTATGGGGTCAGCACTGGAATTGGCAGTGATTGGGGCCGGCCCATCCATGAGGCAGACTTAGGCGGTCTCCTCAGGGAGCAGATGGGGGGGGAGCCTGTCCCTGCCCGTCCTCCTGCCAGTTCCTGGATTTGAAATGCAGAAGAAGTGTGGAGGGGAGGGGAGGGGAGTGGTGGGCTAGAGTGATGCGTATCCTGCTGGAACATGACTAAGAAGTGGGTCTTTAGCAAATGTTGTTTCTCTTTGCTCATGTACTTGATACTGGCTTGGAGTTTCCCTCCCATCTTTGCTCTACGTCAGTGATGGCGAACCATTTGGGCTTGGTGTGCCGAAGTTTTTGAAAATGCCTAACTTGATTCTGCTGGTGTCCCCCCCCCCCCCAACTTTTAATAGTACTTTGACTGTTGCTACTTTTAATAGTAATTTTGAATTGAACTGAACTGAAAACAACTATAGAACACATTGCATTTTATTTAACATCAATTAGTGACTTTTTTGTTGCTAAAAGACAAGCCTGTAAAACTTTTGTGAAAATGTAAGGTGTATCGGGGCCCTGGGGGAAACACTGGCGTGTCACCCAAAATGACCCCACGTGTCACCAGTGACACGTGTGTCATAAGTTCACCATCACGGCTCTAGGTCCTCCACCTCATATCCCCAGCTTGCATCGCCATACTGCTTGCTGCTCCTGGGTCCATCCTCCAGTCCCAGGAGGGAACAGAGCAGTAGAGAGGGAGCATAGAGCTGCCTTGATCAGCTCCTTCTTGTTTGCTCTGAAAGCAGCTGTTCTGCCCCCCCCCCCAGCCCCATCCTCCTTGCAGGGGGACACGGTGGCCATTTTAGTAGGCAGGGGAGGGGCAGAATTTGGAAGGAAATGCAGTGGGAGAGAGGGAGGAATTGGGGGCGTGACAAGGAAGGGAATAAAGGAGGGGAACGGGGAGTGAGGAGGGGTGGAATTTGGGCATGGGGGGGTCAAGGATTGGAATAGACCTCCCAAGTCACACATACCCCCGGCATCCTAGTCAGGAGAAAAGTGTGACAGTGGGGGATTTTTGGGGTGGCAGGGGAAATCTGTGCATGTCTCCCTCCACATCGGAGGCTTGGCTATACCTCAGTACAGCCATAAGAACATAAGAACATAAGAACAGCCCTGCTGGATCAGGCCAAAAGCCCATCTAGTCCAGCTTCCTGTGTCACACAGTGGCCCCACCAGATGCCTCAGGGAGCACACGAGACAACAAGATACCTGTGTCCAGTCGCCACTCCCTTGCACCTGGCACAGAGAAAACCCACTTCTAAAACCAGGAGGTTGCTTATGGCTTGTAACCTGTGATGGTCTTTTCCTCCATGAATTTGTCCAAACCCCTTTTAAAGGCATCTAGGCCAGGTGCCATCACCACATCCTGTGGCAAGGAGTTCCACAGATGAATCACACGCTGGGTAAAGAAATATTTTCTTTTGTCTGTTCTAACTCTCCCTCCACTCAATTTTAGTGCGTGTCCCCTGGTTCTGGTGTTGTGCGAGAGGGAGAAGAATTTCCCTCTATCCACTCTCTCCATCCCATGCATAATTTTATAAGTCTCAATCATGTCCCCCCTCAGGCGCCTTTTTTCTAGGCTGAAAAGCCCCAGACGCTGTAGCCTTTCCTCGTAAGGGAGGTGCTCCAGCCCACTAATCATTCTGGTCGCTCTTTTCTGCACCTTTTCCAATTCAGCTATATCCTTTTTGAGGTATGGTGACCAGAACTGGACACAATACTCCAGATGTGGCCTTACCATCGATTTGTACAAAGGCATAATGATATTGGCCGTTTTATTCTCAATCCCCTTTTTAATGATCCCGAGCATGGAATTGGCCTTCTTCACAGCCGCCGCACACTGGGTCGACACTTTCATCGACCTGTCCACCAGGACCCCAAGATCTCTCTCTTGATCCGTCACAGACAACTCAGAACCCATTAGCGTATATGTGAAATTTTGGTTTCTTGCCCCAATGTGCATCACTTTGCACTTACTTACATTGAAGCGCATCTGCCATTTTGCTGCCCATTCTCCCAGTTTGGAGAGATCCTTCTGGAGCTCTTCACAATCCCTGCTGGTCTTTACCACCCGGAAAAGTTTAGTGTCATCCGCAAACTTGGCCACCTCACTGCCTATCCCCAAGTCCAGGTCATTTATGAATAAGTTGAAAAGCACCGGTCCCAAGACCGATCCTTGGGGCACACCGCTTTTCACCTCTCGCCATTGTGAAAATTGCCCATTGACTCCCATACGTGAGTTTTTGTACAGACGTGGTCCCTAAATGCACAGATATTGGGAGCGGAAAATGCCCCAAAGGGGACGAGGGGTATTTGTACACCATACAGTCAAAACACAAAGGACATCTCGCTCTAACAAGGGCTACGTGGCAGCACAGAGGAAGCCAGGCCACGTGTGGGGCACATGGCCGTTGAGCCGTGAACCTGCCTGAGTTCGTCAGTGGTGGTGGAGCCTCCTGCTCCCCCCCCACCCGGTGTCTGTACTAGGAGAACAGAAGCTGTACTAATACGGGTATTTTTCCCCACCAATCTGAGCCCCCCTCCTCACGTATTCCTTTCTTTCCTCTCAGGAGCTCTGTGGCCCCTACGTCTTCATCATCTTCACAGTGTTACTGGTCATCTTTTTCATCTTCACCTACTTCAAGGTGCCCGAGACGAAGGGCCGAACCTTTGATGAAATCTCCTCCGGGTTCCGGCAGAGTAGCGGCGGGGGCGGGCAGGGGGACAACAAGACGCCAGACGAGTTCCACAGCTTGGGCGCCGACTCCCAAGTCTAAGCGGCCAGTCCCTCCTTTGCTTTGCTCCTTTTCCTGCCTGTTCTCGACGCTTGTTACAGAAGCCGGGTCCGAGGGGACGGAGGCACGCAGGCCCCTGCCTTTTGGGACTTCCACCCGGTTTCCGGGGTGATGAACTGACACCCATCTGCTAGGAACGGTTAGCTGGTTTCACGTCCAGGATTTCAATGCTGACAAGATCCGGAGCTCTCCTCCCTTCTGTGGCTCCCCCCCAAATCTGACCAAGTTTGCAGCGCTATAAAGCAAAACTCGTTTTAATCGTGGGATCGACAAGAAAACGGTTCTGAGATGAAATCTCGCCTCTGAATTAGATTTTAAGAGACTTTTGTTTAAAAAAGAAGAAAAATTCAAATGAGGGGGAGGATAGGAATACAGCAGTGGAAGGCAAAGGCATTCCACTTTGATTGCCTTCCAAAGGAACTTGATGGTATTTTAGCAAAAACAACAAGCCCCTGTTCGTCCTTGGCCGAAGATGTCCACTAGCCCCCTCACTGAATGCTTTGTTTTGAGCAAAATGGCTCTTTTTGTTCTGTCTCCCCCCCCCCTTTTTTTTGTTCTCTAGGGATCAATGGTAGAAATCATGCTTGGCAGGAATTAAGGTTTTGAAAATCTAGTAGCCAGCTGTTCCCCCTTCCCCTCCCCAACTGCCAAATCCATTGGCAGCAAAATCAGGCCTTGCTATCCTTTGCCTCTGTTACTCTCCTTCAGCATATGGTGAGGGGGCTTTTGCCACAGTGCTGTCAGGAGGAATTAGTCCAGGGAAAAGGGAGAAGCAAGCCAGGTTTGGGAAGAAAGAAACCTTCGATGTCCTGCTGCTGGACAGCCAACCCCAGTAGGGATGCAATGCTGTGGGTCAAACCTCCTGTAGAGAATGGGGATGCTAGAGCAAATATTTTCCTGAAAATTGCGATTTCTGGGCCTATATTGGTGCATGTGGCCTATAGCCAGGGGGGGCTCACCCACTCCAGGCTTCCTCCACATTGCTTACAAAGTCTCCCGTTCCAACAGTGCAAGCCTATGCATGTCTACTCAGAAGTAAGCCCCATTGCGTTCAACGGGGCTTACTCCTAGGAAAGAGTGTATAGGATTGTAGCCCACGTGACCCTTTCAGCCCCAGTATGCCGCCGCCTCTCACGCTTGCTCACCCCATAAAGGAGGGCTCTCTTTGACCCAGCACCCTGTTTCCAACAGGGGACAACCAGATACATTTGTGCCCTGCTTTACAGGCTTTTGGAGGGACCACATAGCTCAGTGGCAGGATCCTAGCTTTGTGTGTAAAAAGTTCCAAGTTCAATCCCTGACAAGCCCGAGAGAGCTGCTGCAAGTTGGCATGGACAATACTGAGTTAGATGAACCAATGGATTAGCAGTATATGGCAGCTTCTCGGCAACTGGGATTCAGAGAGACTGCCTCTGACCTTGGAAGCTCAATATCAGCCGTCACAACTAGTGGATAGCTCTCTCCTTCTCCCTGAAGCCCCTTTTTTTAAAAAGCCTGTTACTTGTGTTCAGTGGGGGGGACCCTGGCAAATAATAGTCCTGGCATATCAAGTGTTTTTCCCCAAGAGTCCCTCCCCCTCCTCAAAAGTCCCATAAAGACACAGTGTCTATTGTGCCTGTTGTCAGGAGGGGAGGGTGGTGGTGGTGGTGGTGGTGGTGGTCGTGATCCGGCAATCTCCTCTGCTTTGCCTATTGTGGACTTGCCGAACCAAAAACAATATTTTTTAAAAAGCAAAACAGAAAAGAAAAAAAAATCCAATGAGAACAGTTGCACACATTTCCTGCTTACTATGTATAGACTGGAAAATATTTATATTATATATATATTTTTTGTTCAACCATGTTAATAGCACACTAAATTATAGTGTGGTTTCCGATGGACAAGCAGCTGTCTTGTAAATAGCCTCAAAGTGTTTTCACTGTATGATAAGAAGCAAAAGCAAGCCCAGATTTAGTTTCTGTAGCAACGGCAAGATTTGTACATGAACTTCTTTGTGTAGATAACTCACCTGCACTGTAGATATATCTGTTGCACTGACGTTTTTAGACTTTTTTTTTCGTATTGTATTCAACCAACCAGCCCCAGGTTCTGCGAGGATGCTCTTTGCCCGGAGCCTGTGCGGTTCTCTGGAGCTCAGGCAGGGCACACAGATATTTAAATAGTCTATTTTTTATTTATTTGTCGGTTTTTAAACTGAACACGCAATTCCACTTGAAGAAAAGGCAGTATGTTTTTAGGAATAATAAACATTAAAAAAACCACTTTTGTGTGTACAGTGTGATGTCAGACTGGTCTCTTTTATAAGGCACCGACAGGAGGAATGACAAAAAGCACAAACGAGATGGCCGTATGGACAGAATGAATGAAATGAGCAGCTTTGAGAGCCCTGAACTGTGCTGTGTAGTTTGATTTTGGTCTTAGCGGGAAACTCGTGTAAGTGCCTCGCTGGATCAGGCCCACCTAATCTGGCACCCTCTTTTCACAGTGGCCCACCAGATGCCTCTGGGAGCTCCCAAGACGACAACAAGATCCCTGTATCCTGTGGCCACTCCCTTGCATCCGGCACTCAGAGATAAGCGACCTCTAAAGCCCAGAGGTTGCATCTAGTCACCATCGTGGCTTGTAACCAGTGATGGACTTTTCCTCCATCCATCTGTCCATTCCCTTTTGGAAAGGCATCTAGACCTGGTGCCGTCAGAACATCCTGGGGCAAGGATTTCCACGCATGTGCTGGGTAAAGAATATTTTCTTTTGTACCAGTTGCAGGGCAGCAAATTACTGCCAAGCAATACATGATGGGGCATAGGCATCACAGCTAGTAGCCAGTACTAGACCTGTCCATCCCAGCTAGCTGCCATCCCATCTTCTTCTGGCAGCGAATGCTGTAGATCAGCGGTTCTCAAACCTTTTTGGTCTCCGGAGCCCTCCTAAAAGGAGTCTTGGGGAGCTCCAGAGCACTGGTATAATATGCGCAGAGTGCAAACTCAAAGCTGAATATTGGCAAAGAGCTGGAACAGAAGGGTAATGAGGAAGGAAAGCTGTGAAACAGGGGAAGCGGGAGGGGTGGACAGGCAAAGCTGGTCAGAGGGCGGCCACTTATGGTGTACTCAGGGAGCCCATGAAGGGGTCTCAGGGAGCTCCACAGCTCCTAGGAGCACACTTTCAGAAACGTTGGTGTCGATGAATGATGTGCAGTGCGAGTACATGCCTCCTTCTGTCTGTCCTAAATCTTTCACCAAAATCGGCTAATGCTGTTGGGGCCACAGCCTCCAAGATCATTAGGTGTGTGCTGGTTCAGACCCCACAGTGGGTTTCTTCACTCCAGCATCTGGGAATTACGGAAGTGGGACACAGGAGACGGTGGGGAGCCCAGAAGCAGGGATGGACGATCTTTCCCCGTTGCTTGCTTGCTTGCCCGGATCGGCTCAGCTTGACAAGGCAGCTATTTCATGTGTCCTCACGGATTGCTCTGCGGTCGCCTCTCGCGACCCACCTAGGGCTGGGCTGGACACCGCTGCCCTGCAGAGAGCGCGGACAGCCCTGCCGAGCAAAAGGACGGACTGGAGAAGCACACAGACTTTCTCAACTCCACAATTTCACACACCTATTTTTTAAAAAATCAAGTTTTATTAAAACTGAAGGTAGGCAAAGGGGTGGGGAGAAAGAGATAGCACCGCCACATGGTGTGCTTCTTAATGCCATTTGGGAAGCAGCACCGGTGGGGATCTCCTACTTGGCATAGAAAGGTTTGGCTTTGATCAGCTTTATTAGACGCTGAAACGACTCTTCCGGGAAAAGCATCTGTTTTGGAAACTGTTTTGCCATTTGCAGAACGTCCTGGACAAGCTTGTGAGCCTAAAATGACAGAGATGACAAGCAGAGATCAAAAATGTGACAATCTTCTTCGGGGATGTCCTGGAAGGAGAAACACCCCCCCACACACACACACACACTCCCCCAAACTGGATTGAGCTCTGAATGCTTGATTCGCTCTAGCCTGGATCTAGGACCAGAGACGTTACAGTCTCATTTCTCACAAGATGAGTGGAATGTGATGTAGCACTGGGATGCCTGCCAGTGGTGTCTTAAAAATAATCAAGAATAGGAGAGGGGTATTTTTGTGCCGAAGGATCCTTTTTTTTTTTTTAAAGGAGGAAGGCATCTCATGCCGGGGGGGGGGGGGGGATTTCCTGGCCAGTGTGTGCCATTTTCTGCTTGCAGTTTTGGGGGGAAGTAGCCCAGGGCCCAGTCCCTATGGTTCCCCTTCTCCACTCCAAGGTCTGCCAGCAACAATCATGATGAAAGTTGATGCTCTTTCCATATACTTCTCTTGCTGTTGGATTGACAATCTGGGGGCAAAATGATACGGGGGGCATTTAGTTCATAGGTTGCTAGTAGTTGCATACCCATTTCTAACTGATACAGTAGGGAGACACTCAACCCCTAAAAGGTGAATGACCTAATTAAAAATGTTCTGTCCCCCACCTCCAACACGTTATGAGTTTCCTTTGCATATGCTGAACCTGTCTAGTTACACAACTATTCAGGGGAAAGTTTAGCACGTAGGAAGCTGCTGTCTGCTGAGTCAGTTCCTTGGTCCACCTAATGCAGCATTCTCAGCACTGACTGGCAGCATCTCTCCAAGGTTTGGGCTTGGGGTCTTTTCACTTCCTCTATGCGCAAAGAATCTACCCTCCAACCAAGCTATGGTCCCTCCTACATTTGAGTGGGAACTTCAGGTTACTGACATAAGAGAGCTATTGACAAGCATGTTTTATTCTATTAAGATTAACAGTACAATTCATAGGTTATCTAAGAGTTAGTGATAAACTTTAGCACTGCTGCAGAGTTGGCAGTCGCTCAACATTGTTTCAGGCTTTATGTCTACAGTGGGGTGGCCTAGGAAAGCATGGGAGAGAACAAAAATGATGAAATTAACCCATTGTGTGAAAGACAGAGGATCAGGCCATGTCAGCAGTTGTTCCGAATCTCAGTGGTCTCTTTTTATCTCCTACTGTTATTCCTACATGGCAGAATCTGTATGGCCTTTTAAAGGAGTGATATAAAGGAAATGCTTACGGTATGGGAAAATCTTTTAGTAATTTAATACAATTTGTCAAATCGGGATGAATTTTTCCCAGTGCGTGGACGTGCAGCTAGAAATCTTACACCACCCTTCCATGCTCATCTACTCAGAAGTAAGTTCCATTGTCTTCAATGGGGCTTACTCTCAGGAAAGTGTGCATAGGATTGCAGCCTGGAAGTAGGAATGATCCCATTTTCCAACCAACATAGAGCTTGCACATTGGTTCCTTCCACAAAGGAATATGGTAAAATAAAGTGACCATATCTACACACACACACACACACACACACACACACACACACACACACACACACACAGGACTTCTGGGGATCCGGCTGTAGAGGCAATTGAGCCTCAGTACTGTTAAGTGACATCCGAAACAAGCACCCTTCATCAGCTTGCCTTTGGCACGTTCTGACTCAAGAAATGGAGCATGGCCAGGGTGTGGAGAACCTTGGCGATCTTAGCGGGCTGCGGCCTGGGCCCCTGTTCTCTCAGGTCCAAGATGGCGTTCAGCATCTGAGTGGCTTCAGCTCGCTGGCCTTCATCTGTGGTGGGGAAGCAGAGCTCAGTGAAGGGGGTCGAGCCGAGAGGGAGAGGACCATCCTCTTGCTTAGAAATTGCTGGTTGGTCTTTGGCAGGGGTGAATGTGAGATAATGGGTGGGGGCTTTGACCGGAGAAGCCAGAATCCAGATCCCAGCTCAGCCAATCGGCTCACTGAGCAGGTCAGTGTCTCATCTAACCAACTTGCAGAGTCGTTGGAAGGAGTCAACAAAATAATAATCTATAGTTAGAAGTGCTGCCCATGTAAGAAATCACAAGTCAATTCACTGTATGAATTTTAATCAATTAATTCATTGACTAACAGCACAATCCTATGCTTGTTGACTCGGAAGGAAGTCCCACTGTGTTCAACAATGCTTACTCCCAGGTAAGTGTGTAGAGATTGCAACCCCACACCGCATCCATACACTTGCACATAAACAATAGCTCTGAAGAAAAAAAAAAGATTCTTTGATCAGAGGTGAAGTATGGGACTTACTTCTGAGTAGACATGCACAGAATTGTGCTAAGTATTGCAACCCTAATTACAACCTGCTTTGAGTCTTTGGGGCAGGACAGAAAGTCATCTCAACAAAGACCATGTTACCTAAGATCTCTTCAGTGGGCTCCACTTCTTCAGCCAACATATCAATTTCGACCGGAGTCATGAGCACCTGGTACCGGATGTCGATCATGTGGCTGAAGTGATTGTTCCAAATATCGGCAACCTCACAAGAAGAGAGCAAGAAGCTTGTTAAACAAGACATCAAATGACATTTCCATTTTTCAAGCCTGTAGCCCAACTCAATCATCAGTGGCTGAAATTAGCCCGAAGCATTCCTCACGTACTATGGTGGAGGGTGATAGTTACACAGAGCCCTGTGTATTCCACTGTGTTACCACGCACAAGCGGCAACTGGATGCGAGTGCAACACTCATCGTTTGAAAGCTATCCCAGGTTTTTTTAAAAACCAAGTTTCTAGTCCTCAGACTAGTGATAATAAGCTTGAGGAGCCATGCGAGCAATGCCTGGGGAAATGTTGGATCAGGACTTCTGGTAATTAGGCGAGGGGGGGGGGGGGGAAAGGATTCTCCTTGTACCTCCTTTTGGTCAGTAGAATGAGAAATTAAGAAACTTAAGCCAATCTGGGTAAACGTGCTAAGCATAAAGGCACAAAATTCAGGTTTTTTTGCTAAAGAATTTGGACAGAGGGGCAGAGGGTGACTTTATGTTTGTTGCTGCATCTCCTTCCAGCCTAGTCTACTGACCTCAGAATACAGGGAATCGGCAACATCCATGCGGTTCTGACGGAAGAACACATTAGCCATGTGGAAATATCCCCCCGAGGTTGCAATGTGGTTTGTCCCAAAGGCACAACAGCCAAAGTAAACCTGAAATGAGAGCAATATGTCGAATCTCTAGGAATGGTGCAACCCAAATGCCCATGTCACCACCTGAAATAAGGAAGCTAACCAAATTGAATTAGTCCACATTCTGAGGGTGTCGGAGTGTGCAAGACTTTGAGCTACATGGAGGGGAAGCCCTTCACTTCTACTGAGACTTACGTCATTGGCCAGGTGGTACAAAGAGTCCTCGTAGTTTCCTTTGGCTGCGAAGAGGAGCCCCAGGTTGCGATGCAGTCTAGACTGGATGGCGTTGTTGCAGTGCGACTTCTTCAGCACAATCCACTGAGCCTGGGAGAGATACTCTTCCGCTTGGGCGAGGTGCCCGAGTCCTGGCAGGAACAAAACCCAACTAAAGATTAGCAGGTGGGGGGCATGTGCCGAGGGGGAGGCTCGTGGGGCACTGCTCCTACCAGCAGGCAGTAACCAAACTCCAAACCCACAAATGCCTTTTAACCCACATTGTTTGGTTCTCCCCAGTTCTGGGACCAACTTGAGGGTTTATGGAAGTCCAAAAAAGTCTGTTCATGAAATAAGTTCATGTTGTTGTTTTTAATGCGACCTGTTCTCTGCCTTGAAATGTTCTGAGGACTAGAATCTTGAAATCTAAATAGGAGCAAGCAAGGTCATTCTTTTAAGCCAGTGTCCTCCTTTGGTATACCCTGCTAATTTTAAAAGCTATGGGATAGTTGAACATGCCTGTTTCCTTTGTTGAAGTATTCGCATGCCTCAAACATAAGCCCCCCCCCCCCTTCTGTCGGTATTTTGCTGGGAAACTAAAGCGGTTTATGCTCCGACTTGTTCTGCAACACTCAGAACTGGAGTCGGATGCCTCGTCAGGGATGAAAAGGGAACCAGGGTGGAAACCACAACTCAGGAAAAGGGCAGGTTTCTGTGAATCATTCTCGGCCAAGGAGCATAACTTGTCTGCACGCATAGCCCAAAATATATGTTCCGTGAACCCTTGATTGAACAGACCTCTACAGAATGGATGCTGGAAATAATGGACTCTGTCTGCTTTTCAAAGTCCACAGAGGGCCATTAAGCTCCTGCCTTACAGAGCTCCCTTGGTTCGCGTTGTGAATCAACTACTTTTCAGATGTTACAAATGTTGATTCCCTAGTTAATTTGTTGGAGGCAGTCCTCAGACTGGTTCATCGGCACCAACCTACACCTCTTGGGTCCGTTGGGAACTGCTAGCCCCCTCCAGGAAACGACACAGACCTCCTGGGAGATCCAGGCAAACTCACCCAGGCTTGCCTCGGCTAAAATGAGGAATGCCGGTACCAGTTCCACAGAATGGGAGCCGTAAACACTAATGTGGAACTTCAGCGAATGCAGTGCTGACGGAATGGCATCTTCGTGTTTGCCTTCAGACAGAAATTTCTGGGCGATGCTGTAAGTCAGCCCTGCTAGGAATGTCTGTGGGAAAACAAGAATGGATTATCAGCTCCTGTTTACAGCTCTCTCTCCTCTCCAGATTTGGTACTTGGTATTAACGGCCTCCCATGACTGCATGAACAAAAAAAATCCACTCATAGGTTGGTTTACAGTACGGGATTTGGGTTTGGCATTCCTGATCTTCATCGCCTTTTTCAAAGCATGTTTCTTGCTCTCGTGTTAGTCTTTTTGCAAGCCACCTCGGGTGCCTCACTTCTGGAAGGAGAAAGACAGGTCACATTCATACATCCTTTGGTATTCTGAGGTATACTGCCTCCACACATGGAGGATCCATATGCCCAGCCCACCATGGTTAGAAGCCACTTGGAGCAGCTCAAGACCTCCTGACACCTGAGGCAGCATGCAAAATGCTGCCCCCCTTGCCCCCTTTACCAGCCTCTGCTCCTCCCACTCTCCAGGGTTCTAGCTCAGCACTCTCCTCCCCTCCATATTTCCTCTTCCTCTCTGTCCAGGGAGTGGAAGGAGGAGCAGTAGAGGCAAGTAGGTGGACAGAGATGATTGCCTCCCACCAATCTGCTGCCTGAAGCACCATTTAAGTTGGCCTCGTGGATGGGCTGGCCCTGTAGCCACCTTATCTTCCTCGTGAATGTGTTTAATCATCGTTTGTTCTTTACTGAGCAACAGAAGTTGGCCCAATAAAGTGCTCTTGACACAAGTTGTGCTTTTCTCCTTCCTTTGCCAGTTTCTGTGGATCACAAGTGCAGGATACACTGTGCTCAATTTACTTCAAACAGCTTGTTGTGCACCTGTGATTCACAGGAACTGGCAGAGGAAAGAAAACCTCAACCCACAATCTCTGCGCCTTAAGCACACCAACCCATCTCAGTTCACACACAAGGCAAGAGCAAATATTAGGCAGCGTATTATAGACATTGAAAGGCAGAACGACCTAAGCAGCACTTCAGAATTTTTTATTAGGGAGGAACTTGCATATATTACCTCCCCTGTACCCTATCTAGCACAGTTAGAGATGTTTAAGCATAGAAGGGCATTTAGTTTGGCCCGTTGTCGTGGACTTCCCTCAGCAGTGTTGGAGGGTCATTGTAAAAAGACCCCTTCTTGAACCGTCTCTGCCCTTGTGGTATGGAACAAATTGAAACAACGGAACATGTGTTATTTAATTGTTTGTTCTATAGGGATATTCGGGCTGCTCTTATACTTCCACTGTTGTATCGCTTCCCAGGTCGCACATGCCATCAATATACCTATTTGCTTTTATCTGATTCTAATCCCGCAATTACATATAGTGTTGCTAAGTTCTTTGTGGCCGCGATAAGTGTGCGGAAAAAGATGATGGACTGTGGAGTCATTGGTTCTGATGAAAGACATTGTATAGAGGGATGTATACCAATCTGCAATTTATGACTTTATGTACATCTGTGGAGCATTGTTTGTTAGAGTGGCTGCTTTCCTGGGCTGATGATAATTTTAAATGTAATTTTAACTTTAACTGTTTAATACCTTTATTTCATTTGCTCATTTGTGTTGTTTTTGTATTTTTTCTGTTTTGGGCTGGTCTTTGACCGTAGTAAAGATATTGATTGATTGGTTCACACACAAGCGTTCTCCCCCCCCCCCCCCCGGTGACTGACCTCTCTGCTTATCGTCTGCTCCTGTCCATGCCTCCTTTCTTCCTCCGAGGTGTAGAACGGCAAGGCCGTGCGCAATGGAATGAGCAGCTGGCAGATCTTCTCGTGGACGCTGACCCAGTCAGCACTTTGGTGGTTTATGTCGCTGGGAGGAGACAAGAAATGTGGCTTGTACTCAGTGGATGGCAGGCAGAGGCGAGGAGTGGGGCTCCGCCACCCCCAACTTGCTGCCCGCTTTTCAGCCAGAGTGATGGGTGGGTCGGTCGGTTCTGGGCAGAGGGTTGCATTCACAGATTGCAATCCCATATGGTGTGCTTACCTGAGAGTAAGTCCCATTGAGCTCAGTGGGGCTTACCATACTTCTGAGTAGACATGCACAGCCTGAGCTAAAAGAAGACCTTTTGGCAGGATCCCTCTTTGCAGCGCAGCATGGCTACTGCTGCTGCTCTTTCTGTGCTGAGACTGACTGGGAACTCTTCGGGGCAGGGAACCATTTATTTGCATTGCTATGGAAACCGTTCTCCCGCCCTCCTCACCAGTAGTAGGTAACTCCGCATCCTCCGCAGCGCAACGTGGCCGGTCCCAGGCAGAGCTCGCAGAGGATCTTCCGCCCGCGGGGCAGCGCCAGCGCCACCACCTTCTCCGTCCGCATCTTTTCGCTGGCGGTTGCTAGGGCCGCTGTTGCCAGGAGCGCGGTAAGGAGGTGGGACTTCCTGTCTGGGCGGGGCGTGAAGGCCGCGCAAATGTCAGCTCTATGGGGTCACAGAATGGAAAAGTTATGCGTGTTTATTAGAAGTACCACCGTGTTCAGTGGGCTCGGCTTACTCCCAAGGATGTGTGCAAAGGATTACCGCCCCCGCAAGAAGACATAAGGAAAAATAGGTTTTGCTTTGGTATCAAACTCTATCCGAGGGGAGGTAAATGGCGCTCTAGTTCTGGCGACCTCTGGTGTCTCATATATGGAAGCGCAGGAAACTATTATGTCTGCTGGGGAAGGAAATCTGGCTGTGTCCCGTAGGAGTCGAGGGAACTGCCGCAGTTTTAATAAATTCTATTTGTAATTTGTTTGACCTGGGTGCCGTGCATCGACTTCGGCGGAAGCACCGGAGCGGGACTTCCTGCGCGGCTGAAAAAGGCGGAAGGGGTTTGTGACCACGCCCACTCCGGAAGCTGAAGCAGCTGCTGTGGCATGGCGGAGGAGGAACCGGCGGTGGCTGAGCCGCCAGCCATGGAATCGGCGGCGGAGCTGGCGGCGGAGCGGCGAGTGCGGGCCTGGGCGGAAGCGCAGCGGGCGCGGGGCCGCCGCGTGGCGCTGGTAACGTCAGGCGGGACGCAGGTGCCGCTGGAGGCGCGGGCCGTTCGCTTCCTGGAGAACTTCAGCAGCGGGCGCCGCGGGGCGGCTTCGGCCGAGCGGCTGGTGCAGACCGGCTACGGCGTCTGCTTCCTGCACCGCGCGCGCTCCGCCTTCCCTTGGGCGCGCGCCCTGCCCCCCCACGGGCCTGCCCTGCTGGACGCCCTCCGAGTGCACGAGGAGGGCCCCGCCGCTTGCCCGCGCATTACCGCCGACGCTCAGGCGCTCCCGGGGCTGCTGCCCGCCCTACGGGCCTATCGACAAGCAAAAGAAACGGATGCCCTCCTTGCCCTCGAGTTCACCGGCCTCGTCGAGTACTTAGCACTGCTGCGGGCCGCCGCCCGGGCCATGGCTCCATTAGGTAACGGGGGCGGGGCATTAACGGGGGACTCTGCAGGGCTGGCATTCTCCTCCCCCCCCCCAATAGAAAATTTCTCCCTCTCCTGCGGTACTAAAAGGGGTGGTGGTCTTCATACAATTTAGCCTGTGGAACTTACTGCTGCAGAATGTGGTGATGGCCCAAACCTTTCAGGGCTTGAAAAACGGATTAAACACATTCACAGAATTCGAGTCTATCCCTTCTTGCTAGTCATGATGGCTACCTACTCTCTCCAAGTTCAGTGCTGTCTGAAATATCTGAAAACACCTGAATTCTAGAGTGCACACAGTCTTAAGAAGTGTGAAGGTGGCTTTGAGAGCAAAACATCAATGAAAAGGGCTTTTGAACTGCTGGAGGCAATGAGAAAACATGGTCCAACTTTCCAGGGCCCTATGTGTTTCCCCAAGTGTGGTGGTTAATAATGGTCCCCAGCCAGCTTCACCCAGGCAAACAGCTTTCTTTCTCAACCCCCACAGGTTCCAGTGCCATGTTCTACCTGGCGGCTGCTGTGTCCGATTTCTACATCCCTGCTTCAGAGATGTCTGAACACAAAATCCAGTCAATGGATGGGCCCCTCCAGGTGAGACCAGCAACTACTGAGACTGTCTCCTAGAGGTCTATATAATAATGTTGTGCTAGAAACCCAGATTCTTGTTCCAGCTGGTGCGACAGCCACTGGCTGTCCCATGATGCCTTGTGATCTGGCGTTTTTCTCTGAATCCGGAGCTTACAGGGTCATCTGGGACATGGTCCTGGTCATGGAGCCCTGGCAATGTAAGAAATGCCACAGGCTCTGTGACTGGGAGCCACTCTTAGATAGGAGAGGAGGAAAGGCAGTCTTATTAGCAGGCCTGTGGGAATTGAAGAGGAGGAAGCCTGGGAAAGTGGGAGATAGACCCAGGAAATGAGAAAAGCAGCCAGTCCTCATGCAGTATGTACACTATTCCTCTCAGCCCCAAGGCAGATACTTTGTTAGCCTTAACCCGTGTCATGGTGAAAGTGTAGGATGAGTCTAGAGAGAGAGAGAGAGAGAGAGAGAGAGAGAGAGAGAGAGAGAGGATGTTTTACATCTGTAAAACTAGGAGCCCTAAAAGACTTGCCTAGAACTGATCTCTTTCCACTATCGGAATCCTGAATCAGTCTCTAAATAGTACAACTGTCCTGTAAGGTTAACCTATATGTAATTCCCATTTTTCAGGTGAAAAAACAAAAGGCTTATCAATTGCTTCTTTCCAGAGCTAAGGAAATGTTTTCAAGTGATTTAGCAGAATAGAGTTTCAAAAGTTCTCTTCTTAAGGTCACAAATGACCACATAGAGATTCATGGACCCTTGACTTGCGTGCAAGGCTCCTTCATGATGTGTTTCTCTTCCCTTTTCAAGTGTTCTTTCTGCAGCCTGAAAAGGTTCGCTCCTTGTGCTGAATTTCAGGGTGTTTTTTTTTCTCTTCCCCTCGATGCAGATTACAATGAGGATGGTGCCCAAGATGCTCTCCCCTCTGGTTAAGGAATGGGCCCCAGAGGCATTTGTAATTTCGTTCAAGCTGGAAACCGACCCATCCATCCTAATCAGCAAAGCCCGGCAGGCCTTGGACAAGTACCGCCACCAGGTGGTGGTCGCCAACGTGCTCGACTCCCGACGAACCTCTGTGATCGTGGTCACCAGGGAGGCAGAAACCCAGCTCTCCCTTTCTGAGGACGAAGTGGCCCAAGGGGTGGAAATAGAGGAGAAGATTGTGAGCTACCTCGAGGCTGAGCACGCAGCCTTTATGGAGAAATGACTCTTCCTCTTCCCCCCCCCCCCATTGAGGGGGAAAAGTGACTCTATGGTTCTGAAATCCGAATAACCTGTAATGGGGTGGTGGTGGTGGTGGAATTTGAAGGTGCCTCCATTTACTGGTTAAGGTGAGGCAGCTTCATCTCAACTTGGAATAGGATGAAAAGGGTGAAATTGACGTAATCTGAAAAGGTGAAATTGACGTAATTTTGCACACTGCTTGCAAGTTTGCTGCTAGCTGGAGAAAATATATATGTATATAAATAATAGAAGCCTCCTAAAGTCGTACCTTGTTCTTTTTGTGAAGGCAGTCAATCAGCAGTTTGATGGTTGCCGTTCCCTGTGATCTGCCTCCGCCTTAGCGGCAGGCGTTGCTCAGTGGCGAGCGTGTGGTTTGCATACGGAAGAGCCCAGATTCCGTCCACGGTACGGAGGGCTGAGGAGGAGCCCTGCAGAGCCACTGTCAGTCAGCATCGATAATCCTGAGCTAGATGGAGCAGTTATGTCTAACTTGGTAGGAAGCAATGTTGGTGTCCTGCCAAATAATCAGTGTGGAGCGAAAATGGAGCGACTTTGACCAAGTGTATAAATTCTGGTTTGGGATCCAGACCTAGCAAAATTAAAGTCTTCCTTCCTTGTATGCAATAGCTTTACAGTGTGTGTACACAGCATACGGCGTTATGGACTGCTGGTTGGCTTTTATTGCAAATGCAAAAGATAGGTGCGTTTCTACCATAGCATAGAACAACTTGCCGTTGTCCTCTCATAGTCTCTGGTTTTGTTCGCGCCCTTTAGAGCCTCCTGGGTCTGTCTTCAGCCACATAGGTGGGGGAGTGACAGAAATGTGACAGAAATTCACCTCTGTGCCATCTGTCACTATGTCAGTGTTTCTGCACTTAACATGAGAAGAGCCTTCCTGGACTAGGCCAAAGACCAATCTAGCCCAGCATCCCGTTTTCCATGGTAACCAAATAGACGTGTCTATGAAACCCACAAGCAGGACATGCAGGCAAGCTCTGGAATGTGTTAAATCCCTTTTTAAAAGCCACGTAGGCTAGTAGCCATCACCAGATCTTGTGGTAGGGAATTCCACTGATTAATTATGCAGTGTGTGAAAGTCTGTCCTAAATCTCCTGCCAGTCAGGTCACGCCGCTAGAACCAGGGGTTATTAGATAACCCCTGGTTCTAGCGGCGTGAGAGAGGAAAGAAAATGTCTCCTTTCTCCATACTGTGTGAGTTTTTTTATAAGCCTCAAACATGTAGTGGGGCAGAGATTCTGCATCCTCTGCTTAATGAATGTAACCATGCTTTTCACGGGAGAAAATAGTGATTATTTTATTCAGCACCCTCGATTGTGGCGCTTATAAAGCACACAGACTGCTTTATAAAATCTGAGAATGCTGCAGAAATGGTTAAAATGTCACATGTGGGATGTTAACTCTTCTCCCCCCTCCCCTTCTTGAATCTGGATTGTCTTGAGCAGAGGTGGGCAATTAATTTTCCTAAGGGGCCACATGAGAAAGTGGGACTGTTGTGGAGGGCCAGACCAATAGGCTCCCTCCCCATGGCCACAGCGCCCACACACACACACCCGGCCATTCTCTTTACCTTAATTAGCTGCTTGTGTCTTCCTTTAAACCTCACCCAGGCCGGTCAGGGACAGCCAAAGGGCCGGATGTGGCCTGGGGCTGTACAATGCCCAGGTCTGGTCTTGAGGGACATGCATGGAGGAGAGGGGGCTCTTAGGAGAGGGCTATGGCTTCTAGACAAGCTTGATCCCTGGCACCTCTCTGTTGGCAAGCTTGCCAGCAGATCATGTGCTTGTCTGGTCCTGGCACCTTGGAAATCCATTCTGCTCCAGGTTTCACATCACAACACCACTTAAATGGGCTCAGTGACACCTAACTCAGAATAGGGTTGGTCAGTAAGGCTGTAATTCCATGCATGCTTATGTTACTTGGGTGGAAGACCACGGAAGTCACAGAGGTTTAAAAGCAAACAAGTATGCATCAGGTCAACATGCTCCAATTTTCTCTGCTCTTATTGGGAAGTAAATCCCAGTGAACTATACGGGATTTAAAGTAAACATGCTTTACTCTTGGGGTTTGTCTCTGTATCCATTTCCTGAGAGGGGCTGGGAAGAGGAGTGTTTATATAGCAAAAATGGCTATTTCTCTATTGTATTTCAATGTTTCCCACCCCTCTCAAGAAATAGATACAGAGACAGGTCCCATGTGTTTACTCTTAAAAAAAAAAAAGTAATCCTATGTATGCTTAAAAAGGAGGGTTGTAGCTTCGTAACCAAATAGCAGCTTTGCATCTAGGTTCAATCCTTCTAAGCATCTCCAGTTTGGGCAGGGTACCCTTTCAGACCCTTGTCTGAAATCCGACAGAGCTGCTGCCTATCAGTGCCACATACTGTATACTGAGACAGATGGACCAAGGGCTTGACTCTGCCCAACGCAGCTCCCTAAGAACATAAGAGCCCTGCTGGATCAGGCCAAAGGCCCATCTAGTCCAGCTTCCTGTATCACACAGTGGCCCCACCAGATGCCACAGGGAGCACACAATTATTTTATTTATTTAAAAAAATTATATCCTGCCTTTTCCTATGCCGAAGGCGGCTTACAACAGATTAAAATACATAATTTAAAATACATAAAATAAGTTTAAACAATACATAACGATATATAAACAAATTTAAAAAACAATAAAATCCACTGGGGGGGAGCGACCGTATGGAGCAGCGAAGCAGCATGGCAGAGCATCTAGAGGCACAGGAGGCAGACCATAACTCATCACCCAAACGCTAGACGAAACAAAAACATTTTGAGCCCTCACCAAAAAGTCATGAGGGAAGGGGTGGTTCTCAGATCCCCTGGCAGGGAGTTCCACAGTTGTGGTGCCACAGCAGAGAAGGTTCGCCCACGTGTTGCCACTCCCCTAACTTGCAATAGAGGTGGCACCTGCAGGAGAGCCCCCTCAGATGACCTAAAAGAGCGGGCTGGAATGTATGGGAGAAGGCGGTCCCTCAGATATCCTGGACCCGAACCGTGAAGACAAGACAACAAGATACCAGTGTCCAGTCGCCACTCCCCTGCACCTGGCACAGAGAAAACCTACTCCTACAGAGAGAACCTACTCCTACAATCAGGAGGTTGCTTTTCCCCATCATGGCTTGTAAGCTGTGATGGACTTTTCCTCCATAAATCTGTCCAATCCCCTTTTAAAGGCGTCTAGGCCAGGTGCCATCACCACCTCCTGTGGCAAGGAGTTCCACAGATGAATTACACACTCGGTAAAGAAATATTTTATTTTGTCTGTTTTAATACTCCCTCCACTCAATTTGAGTGGATGTCCCCTAGTTCTAGTGTTGTGTGACAGGGAAAAGAACTTCTCTATTCACTCTCTCCATCCCATGCATAATTTTATACATCTCAATCATATCCCCCCTCAGCTGCCTTTTTTCTAGACTGAAGAGCCCCAAACGCTGTAGCCTTTCCTCCCCAGCCCACTAATCATTTTGGTCGCTCTCCTCTGCACCTTTTCCAGTTCCACTATATCCTTTTTGAGGTGTGGTGACCAGAAGTGGACACAATACTCCAGATGCGGCCTTACCATAGATTTGTACAAAGGCATAATGATATTGGCCGTTTTATTCTCAATCCCTTTTTTAATGATCCCGAGCATGGAATTGGCCTTCTTCACAGCTGCCGCACACTGGGTTGATACTTTCATCGACCTGTATACCAGCACCCCAAGATCTCTCTCTTGATCCGTCACAGACAACTCAGGACCCATTAGCATATACGTGAAATTTTGGTTTCTTGCCCCAATGTGCATCATTTTGCACTTACTTACATTGAAGCGCATCTGTCATTTTGCTGCCCATTCTCCCAGTTTGGAGAGATCCTTCTGGAGCTCTTCACAATCCCTGCTGGTCTTCACCACCCGGTAAAGTTTAGTGTCATCCGCAAACTTGGCCACCTCGCTGCTTATCACCAACTCTAGGTCATTTATGAATAAATTGAAAAGCACTGGTCCCAAGACCGATCCTTGGGGCACACCGCTTTTCACCTCTCGCCATTGTGAAAATTGCCCATTGCCCTCTGTTTGCTTCTCGGGGAACAAAGCCCTGAAATGCAGTGAGGCTACTTGTGAGTAAAAATACACAGGCTCACGTAGCAAGGCTGCAGCCTTGCTTTGCAGGGAGTAAGCCCTGTGAAATGGAGCGAGGCTTGCTTGTGAGTAAGCTAGCAATAGTCTCCACCTGCTGCAATCTGACTTGGGGGCGAATCCCATACAACGTGCTGGAGCTGACTTGGATTGAGAGCGGACGACGTGCTTTGCAGCGTACTCTGAACCCCCGCCGAGCTCCCTGGCCTTTGCTCACAGGACAGCGCGCACGGGACTGCAGCAGCCATTCACTGGCTGCACCGCGCGAGGCGCAGGCGGGGGGCGTGGCCTTGGCTCTGTTGCCATGGCGCCCGGCGGGTTTGGGTTCGCGTGGCCGCCCGGGCCTAACGGCCAGGCTTCGTTGCCATGGTGACCGCGGCCTTGCTGCGGGCTCGACCGATCCGTCTGGCGCTGCCGAGCCCGCCGCATGGAGGGAGCCCGGCCGGTGAGCAGACCGGGGGACGCGGGGCTGGGGAGTTACAGGAACAGATCGAGGTGGCGTGGCGCCCGACCCAGCATCCCGTGTCCAGCCGCCGACGGCCAGCCGCTTCGCGGGAAGCCCGCAAGCAGTTACGGGAGGCCCGGGGAGGGCAGCGCAGGGGTAGCCTTCCATTGGACATGATGGAGGCTCCACGGAGCTGCCCCCTGCAGGGTCAGGAGCGCCCCTCTCGCCCCATTGGCTCGTTGTCAACAATAACAGCCTCCATCCGGGTGTCTCTTGGAAGCCCACAAGGCTGGGCATGATGAAGGCAGCAGCCCCCTTCCCCTCCACAGCATTTGGAGGTAGACTGTCACTGTTCGATGAGGTTCTACTGACTCGCCTTGGCGGACAGACCAGGGAGGGCGTGGCTATAGAAGAATGTCAAAGGAGGTCTCCTGGGTGGGTCTCCCAAGGTGGGGCAGTCCAAACCCAGCATCCTGCCTCCCAGCAGCCTCCAACCAGACACTTCTGGGGAGCCCAGGTGTCACTTGAGGGCAGCGGTCCTTGAGGTAGACTGCCCCTGGTGGACATGGGGGCTCTGTGTAGCTATCTCTTGCAGCTAGTAGTTGCTAGGAGAGCCATTCAAGGACATCAGAAGAGTCTCTGCAGAGTCAGCCAAAGTATCTCTAAACTCAACTACTTGGAGAGAGAGAGAGAAGGGCTTCTTCAGTTTAGAAAGAAGGTGCCTGGGGGGACGTGACTGAGACCTATACAATGTTGCATGGGATAGAGTGGTAGAGGGAATTTCTTTTCCCTCCTGCACAACACCTGAACCAGGGGACAGCCAACCAAACTGACTGGCCGGAAAGTCAGAACAAACAAAAGAAAATATTTCTTTACCTAGCAAGTAATTAATCTGTGGAACTCCTTTCCACAGGATGTGGTGATGGCACCTGAAGGCCTAGATGCTTTTAAAAGGGGATGGGACAGATTGATGGAGGAAAAGTCCATCGCAGCTTACAAGCTGTGATGACTGTATGCACCTTCCGGGTTTTAGAGGTGGCCTATCTCTGAATGCCAAGTGCAAGGGATTGGCAACAGGAGGTATCATGTGGTCTTGAGTGCTCCCTGAGGCATCTGGTGGGCCACTGTGAGATATAGGAAGCTGGATTTGATGGGCCCTTGGCCTGATCCAGCAGGGCTCTTCTGATGTTTTCTTTCCAACCGTGGCCAGCCAGATGCCTCTGGGCCCAGGAAGGAGCTCATCAGTAGGGCAGGAAAGCCCTCCTTATGAAAAATGTCGATTGAATGTGTAAGGAGATCCTGTTTTCTCATTCCCTTCCCTAGGAGGACGCACACATTGAAGACATACGACAGCAGCTAAAGGAAGAAGGAGGTGATCCTGCTGCTTCTGCCTCCGAGCAGCTCTGTTATGTTTGGGAACTGTTCCGGCGCAGTCAAGCCAAGTTACGTTCCACCACCGGCGAATTAGAGGAGCTCAGAAAACAGCAAGCGGCAGAGATGAGAGAGGTAGGAGGGAAAAGGCTGCAAACATCCACTCGCTTACCATGGAGCAATCCTGTAGACTCTGAAAATGCTTTTCCAGCATAAATTAACACGGTTACTATATGCCTGCCCTGCCTGTTTGAGAGGATCCACAGATTCAAACTGCCTATTTGTAATCAGCATTAAAACGCAACGGGTCAGTGCAAACTGATCCACTAATTGCTGAACTGACTAATGATGCAATAGTAAGCAAAACCCAACACCCAGACCTGCAGCTAAGCAAGTCTTAAATGCAGAGAGAGCCCCAAAGGGTTGCAAGTCCAGCTGGGAGGGAAGTAACATGGAGTTTTAGAACCTTGGTCACCATCCCTCCTCCTCCCGTTTCAGACAGCGAGGGAACTCAGAGCAAGACCTCTGAGGAAGATTGTAAAGTACAGGCAGGATCGCAGAGAAGGAAGCGGTTCTTTCTTTCAGACAGGGCTGGCCTGTCCGTAAGGTGGATTGAGGCAGTTGATTGTCAGGGGTTCCTTCCACTCCCAGGATTTGAAAAGTGAACAGCAGAAGAGGAAGTGTAGGGGAGAAGAAAGTAGTGTAAGGAGCGTCAGAGACGCTCTAGCCCACCATCCTTGTCTCCTCTATATCACTTCCTTTTTGAATCAAGGGAGCAGGAGCATGTAAGGGGTGGTATAGTTGGTACTGTGAGATCTTGAGCTGGCCCTGCTTCAGGATCCTCCTCCAAAACCGCAGCCCTTAGTTGTTCTACAGTAGGTGTGGGCTGTTTGCCCATCTGTTTTCCCAACTGTTTGCAGTTTTACGAGGCATGGCATTCAGGAGTGTTTGGCATTTGGCAGAGACCCAGCTTCTAAGATCCAGAACTTATGCCAACCATATAATTTGACGCTAGCTCTCGTTTTATTGCTTATTCATTTATAAAATGCAACAGTTGGATGAAAGCATCGCAGCTGACAATGTAAGTAAACACAAGAGTGTGGTTAATAAAGTCCCTAGTCCTTGTGTCCAAGTAAAATGATGGCGGTTGTAAACATTGCAAGAATGCGCACAAATGAAATGCTTGGAAACTGCTATATAAATCATGGAATTCTAGAGTTGGATCCCTGGAGATCATAGTCCAACTGCCTACCACAGTAGCCCTGACAGGTGGCTGTCCAGCCTCCACTTGAAAGCTTAATGGCCTTGCTTCTGAGTAGACATGCCTAGGATTACATCAGCCCACTTCTGTGTAAGCATTGTAGAAGGATCTTGGCCATGGCAGACAGGCATTCCAGATCGCATAGCGCAATTATATGTGCATGCATAGTGAGATGTGGCGCCACCATATTCATTCCGCTTCCAGGCCTCTTGCTGAAAAGCAACCCCTCAGCTGTACTCGCAGACCCTAGTATGGAAGCAGTTGTAAGAAAGCGTTGGGAAAATGGAATGGAATGCTGAGAATGCGATCTCATCCTGCTCTGTGTTTAGTTAACATACAATTCTGTGTAATGCGACGGCCATGCATCGAGCTGCAGTACCAACATGTTATACGGGGTCTTGGGTCTTTCTCTATCTGACCGTGAATCTTTTCACAGGGATGGGAAAGGCTTGAACTATGCCTTTTTTTAACCCACAGGCATTTTGCGATAAGCCACCGGGAAATCACGAGGTTTCTGGAGACGGCTGATATTCAATCGCGTAGACGTTGCGTGCGAACGAGCTCTGATTCCGGCCACCGCTTATCCTTTATCGTCTTTCAGGGCCTCTCGGAGATGTGCATAAACATGGCTTTGTCTCCGTGTTCCATTTAGTTTCCTGCTTACCTTGGAGTAGGCCAAGCCCAGTTTTGTCCTCATCGCTTCCACGTTTCCTGGTTTTTGTGTTGGAAACTTGTCTCTGGCTGTCATAGGTATTTGGGACGTTGTCAATGGAAAAAACCTGGAGCCCTGCTCATGGAGAACTTCTCGGTATGAGCCCCATTGAAATGAACGGGCTGTGTGCCGGAGCACATCCTGTGTTCCCCGGGCGAATCCTGTTTCTTTCAATGGGCCTGGCGATGAGAGGAACCGAACGGGTTGATTTCCCGTAGCCTTCAAAGTGAGAAGTACAGACAATAAAAACAGCAGGAGACCACCTTGTGTCTGACGCAAATGATTGATTTCCTCTCGGCTGCCGTCAGCTTGACAGGTGACAACTCGGGGTTTTTTGCCCTGCCTCTGGGGGCACCCACAGATTCCAGACAGATCAGAGGCTGCCACATCCATGTTTTTAAGAATTCCCCTTTTTACCCCTGCTGCGAGCCCCAGATGGTCAAGTAAGCAAATCCCACTCAGCTTTGAAGAAGGGGAAATGTCGAGGGTTTGGTCTTTGTATGTTTCGTTACTCATTGGGCTGTAGGGTAATTAAGGGAAAAGGCCAAACGAGACATTTCTGGTCGGTGTTCTTCCCAAGCTTGGAGAACAGAAGAAGAGCCTTGTTGGAACAGGTCCAAGGTCGAGATAGTTCAGCATTCCGTTCCTCAGAGCAGCCAAGCAGCTGCCTCCGTTGGTCTTCCCCTGACCCACCCCAGGAGACAGAGGCCAATTTTCCACGCCCCCGTTGGGCCTGGATTGTGGGCCATGTTTTGGGAAAGCTGGCAGCCTTTTGCTCCAGTACACCCCCCTGCCCCAAATGGGAAGTTAGTTGTCTGCGTTGATGGGTTTCATCATGGATGTAAACACCTTCATGTCTGGACCCTGGCACCTTCAGGACCCTGAAGCGGGCAATGTTTTGGAGCTTGACTGGCCCACTGAGAGCACCTGGGGATCTTAAAATCATAGGGTTTGGGAGCTGGAGGGGTCTTAGAGGTCATCTAGTCCAACCCCACCTGCTCAATTCAGGAAATCCAAGGCTAGACCATCCTGAACAGATGGCTATCCGATCTCGGTCTGAAGACATCCAGAGAGAGAAAGCTCAATCCCAACCCTTCAGGCAATTGGTTCCATTGTTGAAGCACAGTTCACCAATGAAACCAATTATCTGGGCGCTGGGGGTGACCTTGCTGTTAAGTTCAGCTGTAATTACTGCTAAGTCATTTCTCCTAATATTCAACTGAAATCTTCCCTCCTGTAACTTAAACCCATTAGTTATAATCCTGCGCTCTGGGGCAAAGGAGAACGAATTCCACCTCCCTCAATGGAACAACCATTCAGGGATTTGAAGAGTGCTAGTACGTATGTCCCTTTCCCCACTTCAAGTCAGTCTTCCTTCACAGGACTTCTTTTCTAGACTCCTGATAATCTTTGTGCCTCCATTTGAACCTCTTTCAGTTTATCTACATCCGTCTTAAAATATGGAGCCCAGAACTGGACACTATACTTCCAGGGAGGTCTGACTCGCCTGGAAGAATAACCTGCAACTCTTTCTTCAGATTTGGAAGCAATGGTTGCGTTAATATACCCTAAAATTGCATTGGCCTTTTTTTGCAGCTGCATCATGCTACTGACTCATGCAGCTTGTGATTGACCTGCCCTCCCGCGGGCTCCTTTGTATGCATTGTTGCCAAATGAAGTATTCCCCATCCTGTACCTGTGCATTTTGTTTTATTGCTTCTGTATTTGTCTCTGTGGAGAACAGACCATCTTCTCCTCTGGCTTAGTGGCAGTGTTCAAGAATTGATTTCCTCTGTTCAATTTACCTGGTGCATGAGAACAGGGCACATATCGGATTCATCTGCCTACACAGGGCAGGATTCTGGTGATTGATTGGTGGCACGGATAATTTGGAATAGTAATTATTATTAGGCAAATAATATATAATATGAGAGCATCAGCGACAGAGGCTGTAGCCCAGCCCTTTGCCTGCCCTGCTTGTTTTCTGTTTGAAGGGAACGTTGAAACTTGGGCGCATTAAAAAATGTGACACATACATGTCCTGTAATTCTTTCCAACGCTGCGCAGCGTGATCCCCTCGTTATACTGCATGTGTCCGTTAGGCTGTAGATCACAGAAGATCAAAATTAGCCCTTAAAGCCCACCAGAGCAAGTCCCCCCCCCCCATTGTTTTTGGAGCGTGGTCTTCATTAGGCCCTGGCATTCCTTCCAGCCCATTATGTAAATCCACAGTGCCATCTGCTGACAGTTAAACAGAATAATCTTCCAATATACATTCTAGAGCAGGGATGGCTTGCGGACTGGTGATGTCTAAATGATCCTGAAGGAAATGGGCTTGGGGCGGGAGGGGGGACAACTAAGGCTGCAATCCTATGCACACTCTCCTGGGAGAAAGGTCCATTGAAGTCGGTGTGGGATAGGAATGAGCTCTACTTGAAGCCTTGGAATGCTACTGTCAAGGTAGCTGACTGAGGAGCTGTCGGTCAGCAGACATAGGACCAAAACTCTGAGTCAACGTGGCACTGGATCAACCAGTGATCTGGCTCCCCATTTTGCAATGCGCATCCCTGCTCGATCTCCGCATGTCTTCTGATTAGGAGATGGCAAGGCCAGAACGACGACAGGCATCCTCCTCCCTGAGGAGGGAGCTTTCAAGGCATTTCTTGCAGTTCTCCTGTTGGGAGTTGCCGGATTGAGACCGTTGTTCTCCTGGCAGGTGGAAAACTACGTGGGCCATGTCCGGAACTTGACAGAGGCGCGGGACGTGCTCGCTCTTGAATTTGAGAAGGAAAACGAGCAGCTGAGAATGGAATTCATGCAACTGCAGCTCCAGCATGGTAATCCCTCTCTCGATTGGCCAAGCCTGCCAGATCCAGGACTCTCCTTGGGGTGGGAGACTGGGGAAGGTGGCGATGAGGAGGAGAAAGCTGGCCGTCTCTCTGTGCCCCATTGGGCAGAGGTCTTGGTTCACCAGGCACGTGGAATGCCGACCTTCTGTCTTGGCCTTCTCCCAGCTCATCCGCAGCATCCTGAATGGTGTCAAATGAGAGCTGATGTGTTGATTGATTGTGCTAGGAGGGGGGGAGTCACCCTCCCTGGAGGACCATAAAGCCGCAGCCCATGCTTGTATGATGCGTTCTCCCCTGGCCAGGGACGAGGGTGCCCATCAAAGTGATCCTGACTTATTGATTCCCAAAATGTTACTCTGCTACTGAACCCAAAGGCTCTGGCAGTGTGCAGGAAATGAAAACGTATGAAATTGAATGAAGTAAGCAAGCAGGGATGTGGATCCAGTCTCTGACTCCAAGTATCGAGTCAAGTCCCAAGTCTTTGCCCCCAAGTCCTGAGTCTTTGGTTGCGAGTTGAGAGTCCCTATCTATTGAATGGGGAAAACGGGTTTAAACCTGAATAAAATTAGACTTGTTGTAAAAGGTTCCAAGTATCGAGTTGAGTCTTTTGAGTCTTTTACAATCACCAAGTCAAGTCCGAGTCGAGTCATTGACACGATTAGAGTCTGACTCAAGACCGAGTGTCTACATTACTGTAAGCAAATATGATCATCAGCCTCCAGTTCCTTCCGCCCTCCGAGTGGGAGAGCCTGGAACCAGGACTGTATCACCCAGGGCTGATCCAAGACCTTCCAGAGCCTGGGCAGTGTGGCAAATGTGGCCCCTCCCCTTACCTGGTGCCATGCCAGTCACCTCCTCAGATGCTCCTTTTCCCTCGCCCTGAATTTGGAGAAGGGAATGAAGCAGAAGTCTGGAGGAGAAGAGAGTGGCGGGCTAGAGCGTTGGGATCCTCTAGCCCACCATTCTCCACTCTTCTGCACTTCCACTTCTGCTCCATTCCCCTCTTCCTTTTTATATCCGGGGGGGGGGAGGAGAAATGGCGGAGGCAGGCATCCCCTACCAGTGCACCGTTTGAGGCAGCTGCTTCAGTTAGCCTAACGGACAGGCTGGCCCTGAAGATCTCGCTGTTGTCTTCATCCTCTGGTGACCCACATTCATGCACATTTACTCTGTGTCTGTGTGCAGCGAGTGGATAACTGACCTTGAGGCTATAGTCGTAACTCTTGCCTAATCAGGCTCTGCACTCTGTGGCTGAATCAATCCACTGCCTGTCGCTTTCATAAGGGATGGGGGGGGGGGGCTGCTCTGTTGCAAAACTGCCCAGTCCTAGTTACCAAGCCACAGACCAGCTGAGCAAAAGAGTGTCAGACTTGAGCGTCTGTGGAGAAAACGCCAATGTTGATGAATTAGAGCTCAAGGTGTTTCCATTTGATCAATGCGTTGTATTTGCACCCTGGTTTTCAACCACAACAGGCTCCCAAAATGACTGGTAACAGCTGAAAACCTTCATGAATGTACAGTTGCCAGTACGCACGCACGCACACACGGAATGTATTTATTAATTCATTTTTATCCTACTTTTTATTGGATAGCTGGGACATCCCGTTTTGCTGAACAATGTGTGTGTCCCATTTCGCTCCCCAGAATCCCAGCATAAGGAAGTGGAGGAGATGCTGGAGCAGGAAGGCTTGGTGGATGTCGCCCGCAGCAGCCCCAGCGAACAGGTGGCTTATTTGCTGGTTGAAAGAAGCACCTTGCTGGAGAAGCTGGAGGCGCTCGAGCAAAAGCTGGATTCCCCCGGCTGCCTGGAGAGACTCTGCGCTGCTCAGCTCCAGGTACGTAGCACGTGGCTTCAGGGCGGAAGTGGACACAGCAACCAACAATGCTTTGATGGAATCGTTCATTAACAGCACGATCCAGTACACATTGACCTGGGAGTAAGCTCCATTGACCAAGAGTGGACTTACTTCTGAGTAAAGATGCATGGGATTGCAGTATGTGGAGGGAGGGGAGCATGCAAGCCTGGGGCTTGTTCCCTGTCTCTCAGAGCAGATCATCTGACCGCAGCCCTTTCACCGTCTCTAATGGATTTCACCTTCTTGTTGAAGCCTTCACATAGCAAGGGGGCTTGAGACCAGGGGCAGCAGTTCTGTTTTCACCAGTTTTCGGTGGGACGGGAGTGAATGAAACTACAGCCCAGCCCAACCCTTCTTTTTCAAGCCCCATGGCATTGATGCAGCAGGCAATGTGTCCAGTCAACAACGAAAGGCTCTTTCTGTAAGGGGCTGACCGCCATAAGCGTTGGTTGCCACATGTCTCTAGTTGTGCTGAAAGCATGTTTTCTGTTGAATTGTGAGGCCTCAACCATTTAATAGTCTTTGCAAAGCGCTAATTGAGGAGCCAAGAATGGACACAGAAGCTGATCGATGGAATAAAAGAGTGACAGAAAATGGTCCTTCCCACATCCATTAGCCCCAAGATTGCAGATGAACTCAGGTGCAAAAAGGAAGAGACAGAGCAGAAGAGGAAGTGTGGGTTAGAGCATTGGATGCTCTAGCCCACTACGCACCTCTCCTCCACCCTTCCTAGGTGAGGAAAGGGAGAAAAGGTTCCTGAATTCTACACTTGGGGCATTTGCGTTCCTTGCCCAAGAAGCAGGTCTTTCAATTAACGAAGGGCTTTTTAAGACTTATTTGTTTTCTCTCATGGAAGTGGCTTAGAGCAGGGGTTCTCAACCTTTGGAGGCCCGGGTACCCCTTATCACGGTCCAATTTTCTGAAGTACCCCCTGATAATTAATTAATTGGATTAGTCAATTAATTAGGTTATTAATCGTTAAATTAAAGTACTAAAACAATTTTAAATATGAAAAAATGTCTTATTTAACTGTGTGTGTGAGGGGGGAGAGACACACATGCAAGGATCTCTTTTTTTTTCCAAGTCACAGTTCCCAAAATCAACTCCTCCCTCCCCCACCCCACCAAAGTACATTTTCCAAAGTACAAAAATAAGCCCCAAACCAAAATCAGAGAGACAGAAGGGCTCCAAAAACAATTACAATTTAAAATCCATGTTAATTAACACTTAATTAGCTGCTGATGGGGCAGGGCTTGGCGTACCCCCAGCAAGAGGTCCGCGTACCCCTAGGGGTACCTGTACCACAGGTTGAGAACCTCTGGCTTAGAGCCAAGTGACACGTTGCAAGCAATCGGGGATGGCCCAGGACTTCATGGAGCCTGGGGTTTGGCAAAGCCCCTCTCCCCCAGTCTTCAACAAGCCCCCTTGGTCTCCTTTTTCATCCACCTCTAACCAGGCCACACATTCATGGGTAATTCTTTCTCTTGTACACTCTAAACGTTTTGGGGGAGACACTCTAGCAGCCCACCACTCTCCTCCTCCACGCTTTCACTTCCTCTCCACCAGGAGGTGTAGCGGAGATGGGTGGGCAGAGGGAGATGGGATGGCCGTGACTGCAGTGCCCCTTCCTTCCCCTATGTGCCCTGGTTTCTTTTCTAGTCTCAGGCTGATGAGCTGGCAAGAGAGTGCGCTTTGTGCAAGCAGGCCGAGCAAGATCTGGACGAAGCCGCCCGGAGGCTGCATGTGGCTCACGGGGAGATCCAGAGGCTGACGGCGGAGCTGGATGCGCAGAAGAAAAAGCAAAGCAAACTGGGGGAGGGTAATTTGAAGCGCCGGCACTCCACTTTGTCGACGTGTCTTAGGCTCGGTCCTTTTTCCTTCCCCAATGCATGACTGGCTGACATGAATGTGTCCAGGTTCTTGTCAGCCTTGAACATCCCAACGAGAAAATCCTCCCTGTATATGAAGCCAAGACTGTCAGGACCGATATTTGTGTGATATCAGATTATAGTCATGTATGAGGCATCTGAGAAAATTCCAGTGCCGAGGGCCAGAAGGACAGCCATCAATCAGTGATCAGTTATTTTGGTGTATTATTTCTATAGCACCATTAGTGCATTATGATAGGTGAAAGGAGAGGTCTCTGCCCCCAGTTTCAAAACAGACAGAAAGGAGATGACAGAGGATGGGAGGGGCATGTCGGTACAGTAAATAGGAGAAGAGCATGCAGTTATTTCTTGCATGCCACGTAGCCTAGCTTTGGCTTATCTGCAATAGGGTGAAGGGAGTAGGTGGTTGTGCCCAAGCCTTCGTAGAAAAGGTGGATTTTGAGGAGGGATGTGAGGGAAGTCAGAGAGAAGGCAATGCTGGAAATCTGGAAGGCGGTTCCAGGTGTTAGGGGCAGCAGGGGAGCAGGAGATGTTCAGATGGCTGAGAGTGGTGGAGCCGGAAGAGCAGAAGTCTTAGGCTTGAGTATAGCGGGATATGAGAGCTAAGTGGGAGGGGCAGGAAGGGCTTCGAAGGTAACAACCAGGAGCCTGTAGTTCAGGTATAGGAAGAAAGGAGATCCAGCCTGTCCCAAGTAGGTGTTGCCATTTCAGAGGAGACCTCCGACATTCCTCAGAGGAAAATAGAGACAGGTTTGTAACCCCCTAGCTCTTATCCCAAGGATCCCCTCTGAGCCCCTCACTCCTGAGCCCCTCTGCAAGCTCAGGCTTCAGGTTGCTGAAGGCTCTGACTCCAGTTGCTGGGTGCGGGGCTTGTTTCCTCTGCCATAGCCTAACATCGATTGGAAAAACTAAGAGCGTGTGGTTGTCCTCTGGGTTAACATATAGAAAAGAACATGGTTGCCCCACAAAGGATTGTCAGCCATTCAACAATCCTTGATCTCTGAATGCTACCTCGCAAATGGGACTCAGTAGGATTTCTCCAAAGACCGTTCTGCCTTAGCATCATTGAAATCAAAGAGATGAGTTTGCCATGGCAGCCTGAAGTCCCATGAATTTCAATAGGTTGTGACTCACTTTGGATACAGCCCAGTAACCCTTTGATGGAAGCTCACGTTGACTGCTGTTATTCAAATTAAGCAGCTGCCCCTTGCAAAACGTGTTCGTGCACATGTGCTCATTTACATGTGCACTCAAGACAAGACGTATCCACTCACCCACCCCAACAGCCTTTAGATTTACATTCTAGACGGGTGCTGTAGAGCAGTGGTTCTCAAACTTCGGTCTTTGGAGCCCTTTTCATTCCTAAACGAAGTCTCGGGGAGTCCTGCCGGCAGGAGCCCCAGAGCACCTGCGCACGCGGAGTGGTGCAGGGCAAAACAGATGGCAGCCACTTATGGGGTGTTCATGGAGCTCCTGAAGGGGTCTCAGCATGCCCCAGGGCTCCTAGGAGCACACCTGGAGAAATGCTGCTGTAGAGGGAGGGGTGAATACAACACTAATGGTGAGAGCCAGGATGGTGTGTAGTGGTTCTGGTGTTGGACTTTGCCCTGGAAGATCCAGGTTCAAATCCCCACTCAGCCACAAAGCTTCATGGGTGACCTTGAGCCAGTCACAATCTCTCAGACATAAACAACAGCACAAACCATAGTTTGGCATTGTGTCTGAACTAGAGAAAACCACTGTGCACAGGGTGTTCCTTCTGCAGACAACTGTGACTTTATAAACCCCTGTTTGCAGAGGCAGTTCATGTCGAAAAGCCACCATAGAGCATCCAGTCACTTCAGACTCCAGAGCGGCTGCGCCACTCGTCGTAACCCTACAGTGGTCCATCGATTATTATTTTTTTAGGACAGCGTTTGCATCAGCTGGCACGTCCTCACCAATGTGTTTCAGTCTCTAGACAGAGCTGTCTCCGGGTCACAGCCAGAGAAGCCGCTGGATTCCTTTTCTGGGTTACGCAGAGCACCGAGCCAGTGAGGGGTTTATTACAATTTGCAAGTAACATTTCTGAGGAGTCTGTTTGCGTATTGGTGACATTTTTGTATGTTAAGTTCGAGTGTTCCTGTGATGCTTCATGCTTGCTCCATGTTGAACACAGGATCAATTCCTGTCTTAATATGGAAACCTAGCCAGAGGTTCTTGATAGGCTTTCTTGATTAATTTGTGTTCCAGGCTGGCTTAAGGCCTGCATGTTTAAAAGAGTGCAAACTCTGATGTAATAGGTTACTTAAAAAATCAGATTGGATCCTTGATTGATTACAGGAGTTACTTAATTATTTTCATTGTTCCTTTTCCATTTTCCGGCCATTTGGAGATGCAGGATACGAGGTCGTTATGAATTAAAACATTGCTAAGGATGCTAAGATTTGGACCTCTCTTTTATGCTTGTAAAAAGCTCTTCCTTAATGTGATCTGAAGTCAAATATAATTGTGGGTATTTTTTTAATGAGGTGTATTAACTTTGTGACTCCAGTTTTTTTGTAAAAATATGGAAGTGCATCCATGATTGTCATTATGATTGTACAGAGGTACAGCTAAACAGAGATGAGGTTTGGGATCTGAAATTATCCCCATCTTAATTCCTATGGGGCCTCACAGACCCCCTGATACACTCTTTCAACTGAAAACCTTCTGGAGGTATAAATAAAGAAGACCCTGCCTAATTGTTAATCCCGTATCTTAACTGTAGTATAAACATCAAGGAGCGATTGTGTGGTAAAATGAACGTTTTCACTATCCTGGGGTCATGTGGACCCCAGTGCTTTGCTGTAGTGATTTGTCCCTTCAAGCAAACTTGGGGTCAAATTGGCCCCAATATCCTTTCGCTGAAAATCTCTCTCTTTTTTTTTTTAATAAACAAAAGTTCGGTGGGTGGGTAGGTGCATATTGAACCACTTCAGAACAATCGCACCCCTCATTGTAATGAATCTATGAAGTGAAACAAGTAAGAGGAAAATAAGTGTTGCATGGTTTTATACCCCGTTAAGGATCGGTTATGGCACTAGGTGCACAGGAGGATCAAAATAATAGAAGTAGTTAAACTTGGTGGGTTTTGTATTTCTTTGCTGAGTGATGTGGCTTGTTCCCCGTTCGAACTTAGAGGATTCTTTGGATGTACAGTTTACATGTGATTATCAGTTCATTTAAGGCAGTTATCACATGAAAATTGCAAGTCCACCAGCCAGGTATTGCTCTGACAGCTCTCCGTTCTCTAAAGTGCCTACCACACTTTTGGGGGGCAAACGTTATACGCGTCTAATAATGGGAATCACATTTGTCTACAACTTCTTTTATTTTTTAAAAAAATACTGTTTCCTTCTCTTAAATCAGCTCCACCAGTGACTGTGACCTTAAAAGAAGAAATGATTCAAGTAAAAGGCAACGGTAAGTCATGCACTCAGTCACCCATTTTCAGAAACAAAAAGAGCCCTGCTAGGTCAGGTCAAAGACCCATCTTGTCCAACATGCTGGTTGCAGCCTGCAAGGTTACAGACTGGATGTGAAGGCAACAACTCTCTCCTGTTTGTCCCCAGCTCTTGGTATTTAGAGGTATACGATGCCTGTACATGGAGGCAGACCTGTACCTGCATTTAGCAATCATGGCTAATGACTCTGTCGGCCTGTCCTGGCCTCATGTACACACCCATAAGGAGCGATAAGGCAGGACCTTGGAGAGCTCCCTTGGCTTTGCACACTCCTCCCAGGCCCCTCCCCACTGCTGCAAAGGGAGGATCCTTAAAGGGGCCGCCCTCAGCATCGAGTGAAGCACTACAGCCTCTCAGCCACCTCTTGCAGGATGCAGTCCGGCCTGTGGGCCAGGCACTGGCGTTGCTAGAGGTGGGGCGGAACGGTAAGTCTTGCACAGCGGTAACTGCTCCGTTCCATGGTGGCCCCGCCCACTCGCCGTCGGAATCAGTCCGAGCGACGATGGCAACGCGCAGGGTCTCCTGCGCATTGCCTTCACCGCTCGACTGGTTCCGACGGCGAGTGGGCGGGGCCACCATGAAACGGAGCAGTTACCGCTGTGCAAGACTTACCATTCCGCCCCACTTCTAGCAACGTCAGTGGGGCCAGGCAAAGAGCTTTTCATTTTTCCAGGCCTTATTGAACACCAGTTGAATTTATTTCTTTAAATGGTATATAGAGTCTGCTCCCTGGATGTTGTATTTCTGCACTCGGCTATTTTAACTTTGTTCCACGTTCCTTTTTATGGCTGGAATTGCTTTTACTTACCGTGAGCCACCCTGAGACCATTTAGCGAAGGGCAAAATATAAATCTGATAGATGTAATTATCTGCCTGTGTATGTATCTGTCTGGCCGTATTATATATGTAATGTGCTTTGCATACCTAATATGGCCAGCCACAGCCCACAGTGTCACAGCTTGGTGGCTCGCTCCAGTCTCTGCACTTGCTGTGATCATGGTAACAACGAGAACCCAAGAAGCCGGGGGAGGGGGGCTGCTCAAGGATGTGTGTCCTATCCAGAGAACTGCCATTTCCAAGACTCGAAGGAACAAATGTCTGGATGTTTCCTGACTGCGGTCTGTTATTGCCTTCAGAAACATCTGAGCTTCAGGAGGCCAGAGAGCGGAACATCCGACTGGACAACGAAGTTCTGGCCCTGCGCCATAGAGTCCACTGTCTGGACTATGAAAGAAAAATGCTTTTGGCGCAGGTAAGTCGGAGCCACTGATGCTTGCTAAACAAACTCTGAACAATGCTTTTCAACAAATCTCCCCACCCTCCCAGGAGGCCAATAAGGAGTTTCCCTGGGGGCTCTTAGAGAGGAGAATCCCACTGTCTGCTGCAGAAATTGCGGCAGCCTCAAAGGTCAGTTGGAAAATTCGAGAGTCACCGTACCACTCTCGATTTTTCCTAAGTGAACTTTGAGGCTGCCGTGGCTTCTGTAGCAGCCAGTGGCAGGGTGGCTGGAACCCAGCGGGAGCTGTGGGCTGCTGGCATATGCTTGGGTAGGCCTGCCCTGGCAGGGAGGGGGAACTTGCCTGTGAGAGAGGAGGGCAAAAGAGCATGTGAGCAAGCCTGTCCGGCACTCCCAATCTGTGAACCGTAGTCAGAAGATCTGGAATGTTCCACCTGCGCCAGGCCAGGGGCATGGCTCCATTTTTGGATTCAAGATGGAGAACTCTCCACTGGACCGCGAGAAGCTCCAAGAAGTTTTTTCCAAGTCCTTTTGATGCAGCGCTGTCTTGGGAAGCTGAGTTGTGCCCTGAAACTCAGCCATGAGCCACATTAGAGCGGTCAGCTGCCCACATGACTGCCTCGTTCACCTGTAAAGCAAGGTGGGTGCAAGGGGAATGTAACCTGTATGCCGGGGGTGTGTGTGTGAAATTTGCCCTCCTTTCCTGCCTTACCTTATTCCACTCACTCTCATCACGTAGCCCAGTTGCAATACCAGAAGTAAGCCGGGCTAGGAGAGACGTGCCTCTAGCAATGGAGTGCGGTGAGGTAAAGCGGGGGGGGGGGGGTGTCATTCCCTCCCCCCTGCACTCCTTTTCATGTAAAGAATAGCTCCATTCCTGCCTTGCCTGTGCAGGACAGAGACACTGACAAACAGGGACTGGTCCTGAGTTGTCGTTTCTGATTTCCAAATTTGGTTCTGGGTGAGCTTACTGAAGAGCTTTCTTCCATTGGCACGGAAGGTGAACAAGCTTGGAGAAAAGGTTCCCGAGTATCAGAAGCCCAAGGGGGAGCCGCAGTGCTTGCTAGCTGACACGGATGATGCCGAAGACCAGGCAGCCTGCTCCTTGCAGGTATTTTAAACGTTCTTGTATTTCAGTTACTACGTTTTCTGCCCAAGCAGCTCCGGGCAGTGTGTAGGGCCATTCCCTCTTTTATGCTCACAACAGCCGGCTTGGCGTCCTCCCCAGGGGCTGTGGGCTGGCGTCTCCCTTGTGTTTCTTTTTAGATCGCAAGCTGTCTTGTTTCTTTTGCTATGTAAACCGCTTGCGGAACTGTTGTTGTTGTTGTTGTTGTTGAAAATAACCTGTCAACATTCTTAACAATAATATTAATAAGTATTGTTTGGTTGCAGGAGAAAAACGAGGCTGCGAGAGCTCAAGCGACCGGTGTTTCGAATGAGGCTGCCTCAGATCGTGAAAACGAAGAAGCGATTCATGAAAGGTGAATAACCCAGATCAGGGTGTTTCAAATCTCCCCCCCCCCCTGCAATTACTGTAGTATAATTGTTTGTGGCTATCACCAGTGCCAGCTGCTGCCCCCAGGAGTGGGGGGTTAGCTCCATTTTGGGGCTTCTCTCTGCGCTCTCCTTCTCCAAACAGTTGCCTTCGTGCCCTGCCTGTGGATTTACCAGCAGGCATCTCATGGGCCCTTGTGGGAAACGGGATGTTGGACCAAATAGGCCTTGGATCAGATACCGCAGGGCTCTTCCTTATGTTCATTTTCTCCTCACAACAACCCTCTGAGGTAGGTTCAGACTGCGAAAGTGTGACCTAGCCAAGGTCACCCTGTGATTGTCATGGCTGAGGAAGGATTTGAACTCGGGTTTCCCGGCCTCAGTTCACTCGCGATGCTCCGCTGGCTCCCAATCTCTAGCAACCTGTTTGTGTCCAGACATTGTAAGGATCCGCAGCCAACCTGTTGCCCGTTGCCGCAGGTGCCACCGAGTCATCGAAAGCGTCGAGCGTCAGAACGCCCAGCTCCTGCACAAGCTTCACAAGCTGCAGCGGGAGCACGAGGACCTGGTGGAGCGGAACGAAGAGATGGAGTCGCTCCTGGGGGAGACGCAGAACCGGACCCGGGAAGAGCACGAGCAGTTTGAGTGTGCCGTTGATGGGCTGCAGAGGAAGGTAAATGGGGCGGCCGGATTCGGCTGGTTTTTTGCCTCTTTCTTTCCGTATCGCAAGCAGAACATGAACAGAACAGAGTACCCAGAATCCTTCCTGAGCAAGGAAAGTGGTGTCGCCATCGAAAATGTGTTTTCTTTCTCCAGGTCTCCTGTTTGGAGGCGGAGTTGCGAAAAGCGCAGAAGATGGAAACAGACACGACCGGCGAAGTGCAGGATCGCCAAGAGGTGAGGATTCACTGAAAGTGGGCATTTGCGGGCCCTGGGATGGGAAGGGGCTGGGGAGGTGCCCGGTCCCCAGGTGCCCTTCTGCAGGCAAACAGCTCTTCTTGTACTGGTGGCAGGTGCTGAAAACTCACCAAGAGAAGGTCGAAGTTCTGGAACGCAAACTATCGGAGGAGACGGAGTGGAGGAAGCAGTTGGTGCAGGACCTTGAAGCGATGCAGAAAACACTGAAAGACGAAAAGAAGGTGGGAGGTCCTCAGACTCGTATTATTTACTCTTCCAGTCTGTTCACAGTACTGAGCTAGACAGACTGAGGGTCAGACTCAGTAAGCAGCTTCCTGTGACCCCATCAAGCTGAATCTGTACCCAGCCCCACATTCTGGCATACACACGTCCCTGATTAATAACTGCACTTTATTAACCTTCTTGACTGTTTAACCAGGAACTGCACAACTCCAGGCTGGAACTTCTGAGGCTTAACGGCGAACTCCAGATTCTTCAGAAAGCAGCGGAGGATCGGGATTTTCTGAATGCAACACATGAGAAACTGCAGCAAGAGAATTTGTTACTGAAAGCAAAGGTAAGCGTTGCAAGAATCTCAGTCATCACCATTGTAGAAGTGTCAGAACTGCCTGAGACAGATGCCCATCATTGGTTCGGCAGCAGCCCACCAAGGTCTCAGGTCAAGGAAGGCCGTAGGGAGCTGCCATACAGAGTCAGACCTTTGCTCCATCTAGGTCAGTATTGACAACACTGGCTGGCAGAAACTCTCCAGAGTTCTAGGCAGACATTTTTCTCTGACGTACCTGGAGATTCTGGGGCCGTCAGTTTAGATCGCTTGAAACCAAAGAGGCTAGGGATTGAACTTTGGACCGTCTGCTCGCAAAGCATGAGTGCTGATGTCTCCTGATGACTAATGTGAGCTTGCTGATCACAAGGAAGTCGGTAGAGATGAGAGGATTTCTGGTTCATTCCATTCCTCCTGGATTCTGCTTTAACTAAGAGGAGATTTAAAATTAATTCTGGAGTTCCAGCAATCACAGTTTTGGGTGGGATCATGGGGTGGAACCCCTGCAGCCTAGCCCACCCCCACAGAAGCTGTGGCCAAAGTGAGCCGGGGTGGGGTGAGGCAAATGGGGCAGGATGGAGCGTGCCCAAGAAAGGGGACCCAAAAATGAACCATGCTCCAAGCTCCAGTGAACCCTGGCACTGAGCCTAACTTCTCACTACAGTCAGAGGGAGAGAATGGCGCTGTGTAGCAGCTCTATCCTGCGCACTCACTTTATTTTCGTATTCCCAGTGAATATTCTCAGAATATTTATGCTCCGTACCTTGCAGATGTCGGAGCTTTCCCAAGAATACGAGCACCTGAGCCAGCTTGTCGCAGGGCAAACGCAGCCAGACCAAAGACCTGCGGCAAGCGGACGGAGCTGCCCCGAGCTGGTGGCCAAAGAGGAGATTTGGGAGGATGAGCTGCGTGGCCTGGAAGAAGAGAAGGAGCAACTGCGGTAAACGGCGAGGCGTCCCTGTTTTTGCACCGCGTGCAGTTTCTCCAGTGGAAGCCAGCCTGTCGTGAGCCACGTTGCTGGTGTGAGACCCCTGGAAGAGTCCCATGGGGGGGGGAGGGCCTGCTTTAGTTTATTTGTTAGATTTCATTGGTCAGCCATGCCTCAGTTACTTCCCGTCTGGACTATTGCAATGCACTCTGTGTGGAGTCGGTCCCTAAAAGACCTCCAGAAACCACAGCTGGTTGAAAAAGGCATAGTCCCTTTGTTGATTGGGGAGGGGCCCATGGTCTGAGTAGACATGCATAGGCTTGTGATGTAAGAGACTGAGCTGTGCATCTCCCCTGCCTTGACCCGACTGGATGGCCTTAGGCAAGCCCCTCTCTTTCAGCCTCATGATTTTGTTATCGTCCTATGTTTGGATCCCCTTTACATTCTCCTTCCCCCTTTTCACCGCCAGTGCGAAGTTGTTAGAGAGCCGCAAGAAAACAGAGGAATTGGAGATGCAGGTCAAAGGGAGCCACGAAGAAAGGCAGCTCCTGTGGGAAGAAAACGCTCGGCTGAGGAAAGACCTCCTGGCGCTCCGACATCAGCTCAGCAGCGGCGCCACAGGCCTGGGGGCGAAGCAGGAAGCTGGCTCTGCGGAGGAGCAGCCTCTCGAGCCCCCGGGGGCTCCTGCGGGGGACACGGGCGGTGATGTGAAGCAGGAGAAAAGGCCTCTCAAAGAAGGGTCCCTCTGCACAAAGGAAATGGTACTTTGCCCCAAACAGGCCCACTGCCAGAAATCTTGCGGGGAGGGAGCCGGGCTGGTTGCAGTTTCTCTTCCGGCCACAATCAAGGGGAGGGCGCTGTGGTGCAGCCAAGCTCGGGTCAGCCAGTCCTTTCTGAGGTGTCTTGGTGGCGCAGCATAGATGAAGGCACTTGGGTCACTTGTTGGTGCACAGGGACCCTCTGCGCTTGGCGCTTCCCCCACGGCCGCTTGGGCTGCCTCCCTCAGGGCTTCCGTTCCGCCTCCTCCCTGCAGTGCCTGTTCGGAGAGAGACTCCTGCAGGAGCAGCGGCAGCAGGACCTTCAGCAGCTGCGACAGGACTTCCGCCGGGTTCAGACCCTGTGCAGCTCGGCCGAGAAGGAGCTGAGGTACGAACGGGAGAAGAACCTGGAGCTGACCAAGCACAACGTCCTGCTCCAGCAAGAAAACACCACGGTGGGTCTCCGGCTCCCCACAGTCGGAATGATGCCGAGGGGGCGGCTTTAGCACAATGGGGAGAAAAGGGGAAAGTCCCGTAGACAGCTCCCTGTGTTTGGAGGGGTAGCGGAGAGACTTTGCTGTGGAGGCAAGACTGGCCTCTGCAGAGAACGGAGCCTTTTCAGTGGTGGCCCGTTGCTACCGCGTGCCGGGAAGTAAACTGAGGTTAGCACAGTGCGTAACTTACCGTTCTGCCCCACCTCGAGCGACGCCAGTGGCCACAAGATGTGGTGGTCACTAACTGCAGATGATGTTTAAAAAGACATCTGATTCATAGAAAAAGGGCCTAACAGCGATTAAACTTGACAGCAACGCAGAACTTCCATGGTTAGAGGCAGTATAGCAGGGCTGGCCTATCCAGGAAGCCAAGCCAAGAGCTCTTTCTTTCCTTAGATGAAAGCCGAACGGAGGCAGGCGCAAGTGAAGCTGGCCGAGGCCTGCAAGGAGTGTGCCTCGCTCGCCTCTCGGTGCGAGCAGAGCCAGCAGAAGGTCCGCGAACTGGAGCTGGAGCTGCTCAAGCTCTCCCAGGCCCTGAAGCAGCAGAGCGCCTTGCAGGAGAAGCTGAGCCAGGAGAAGGCCAGAGCGGCGGAGGCTGAGAACAGGGTTGGTGTCCAGTCTCGGGTGGGTCTCCAGCCTGCTCTTTCTCCGCCTGCAGTTGCAGGAAGGGCTGGTCTTGGAAGAGGGGCCTGGCTACAGAGCCCTGTGGGGAAGGTCGATCTGCGTTGGTGCCAGAAGGAGCCCTCCTTTTCAGAAGATCATCTCTCCACAGCTCCTTTGTTTCTTTGCCGTCTGCCTGCTTTTTGACAGTGCAGCTCCCCTCCTTTCCTTCCAGGTTCTGGAGCTGCAGTGTAAGCTGAAGGAGTGCTGCCATCGGATGAGGCTTTCTGAGACCCAGATCTCGGGACAGAAGCAACTAGAGGAGGGTGTGAAGCAGGCCAGAGAAAACGAAGCAAAGGCGGAGCGGCGGTTTCAGGAGGAGCAACGGAAGAGGTAGCTGAGATCACTATGTCTACACTGTGCACGGGGGGGGGGGGGGGACATAGGAGACCCAGCAAGGACTGGAGATGTGCTGGGAGGACGTTTGCAGAATGCCACAAACCTGGCTCAAAAGATGCATGGGTGGCATGTGCCACAGTAGTGTGCCCCAGCATGTCGCATGAGAACTAGCACCATAGCTTCTTCCTCGATTTTTCTCTTCGTTGCGGTGATGTTGCCCCCTCCTCCTTCCCCAGAAAACTCCTGGACCAGCAGGTGGACGAGCTTCAGCAGCAGCTCCGGCACGCCCTCGAGAAAGAGGCGCAGCTGGCCGAGCTGCAGATCCAGTGCCAGCAGCAGAGGACCCAGCTGCGGGTCTTGGAAGAGGAGAAAAAAACTCTCTCCAATGAGGTGAGGCTCCATAGCCCTGCTAGGCAGATCACCGCCCTGGTGGACAGAGGAAGAAATTAAGCAGTCAGAGAACAACGGTTACTGGTTTTCTGCACTGAGTGACACACAAGCAGAAAAAATGAGTCTGTGAAAGAGGCTGAGATGTTTGCTTCAGGATTGGAGGGGGGGCTCCGTTGCCCACTTCCATGCTCCCCGCCTCCATCATCACTGTCTCTCCTGCACTTCCTCCTGCACTCACTGTATTTAGAAAGGAAGTGTGGAGGAAAGGGGAGTGGTAGCCTAGAGTGTCTCCCTGGAGACGCTCTAGCCCACTATTCCTCTCACCCACACTTCCTTTTTCACTCCGTTCTCCTCCTCCTCAAATACAGCAAGCATGGGCGAAGGAGGGGAAGTGGGCAGCCTTTGGCACCCGGCCTCAGTCAGCCCCCTACGGGTTTACATCCAGCTCCCGCCTGCAACCAAGGTGGTCTGGAAACAAACTGAAGACACAACGCCTCCCTTTTCAGCATCTCCACTGCCAAAAATACAGCCAGAAGCTCTCAGAGCAGCGGTTGGCCTTGCAGCAGGAGAAGGAAGCCCTCCGTGAGGAGTTCGGGCGCATCCTGGAGCAGATGGACGTTTCGGTCAGGTACAGACCAACCTCAGCTTGCTTGAGGGCAGGAGTATTCGAGAAGTATTGAATCAGATACTTGTTCTTCTTTTAAAGGAAGTGTGGTGAGGTGCTCCTTCTGAAAGTGGGGTGCCCCAAGCTGTTAACTTCTTGGGGTCTCAGTGTTGCACCTTCCACTTAGGTTAACAGAAAGCAACAGAAATGTTTAGAAAATGCAGTTTCAGTTTAGTTTATGTTAAAACATTGTAGGTCTCTGTGTGTGTGTGTGTGTGTGTGTGTGTGTGTGTGTGTGTGTGTGTGTGTGTGTGTGTGTGTGTGTGTGTGTGTGTGTGTTGGATAAATGTATATAAACAGTATTTTCAACACACAGACAGCATCAGTCTCAAAAGCAGCTTAGATTTTTTTGTCATGTTGGTTGGGCTCGACTCTGGGCCCAGCTGCTTAATGTTGAACGACATTGCCTGTGGGCAATGAATAAAGATGATGTATTTAATACCAAGCAGTTCTCGCATGTACATTCTGGGGCCCGCCTGTCACACCCATGCTCCACTCCATGTGGTGCGCAAGGGCTGGCTGCTGCCTTTAAATTAAAATTCCACCCCTGGCTGAGCCACGTCCGTGGCTGCTGTGGCCACGCCTGTCTTTGCAGAAAACACCACGAGCGCCAGCTCCGTCACAAAGCCAAGCTCCGGAAAGCCAAGGAGACCTTCATCTGCGAGGTGAAGAAGCGGGACGTGCGCATTAAGGAACTTGAAAGTGAAGTGACGCTGCTCAAGAGTCAGGTGCAACAGGTGAGAGCCGAGAGGAAGGTTTCCGTGGCAAATCCCTCCTTTTCCATGTGGGCTCCCCAGCCGAAAAGAAGTGTTTATACCCTTTTTTTACAGGCAAGATGGCAAGCGAATGCACAGGCATGGAGAATGCCAAGGATGTCCCTGGCAGAGGAACCTCTCCATGCCTGTTTATGGATATCTGACATGTTCCAGGGGAATGTTTCCTGTTCTTGATGCATTCCAGTAGCGATTCAGTGGGTTTCAGGGTTGGAGCACAGTGCTAGAAAAGGGGGAGGAGAGAAACGTGGACTGACTGAAGCCTCGTCCAGCGATAGACCTTTCCTGCCCCTCTTCCGTCTATGCAGGACCACGTGCTGATCAGTCGGGTGACTGCAGAGAACAAGAGTTTGCTCCAGGAGAAAAGGAGGCTCTTGGGACAGCTCCAGGAGAGCGAAGAAGCCGAGCGGAGCAGCAAACAGGCCCTCTTCTCAGCCCAGAACAGGTAACGACAGTTTTGAAAGGAAACAAATCTGCTCGCAGTGAACACAGGCCTGCAGTTCTGTCCTGTAGGACCTGGTCGTTGATGGCACCTGAGGACGAGACCCTTTCAGCGCTCCCTGGATCAGGGCCTCCAACGTTGGGGCACGGGAGGGAGGGGCTGGAAGCAGCAGTGGACAAACCATTCGCCTCTCCCAGAGTGCCCGGGAGCATCACATGACTAGCGCAATGCCCCAGAGCACTCTGGGAGGATAAAGAGTCCTGGCAGGAGCCAGGCACCAGAAGACAAACAGTGTCCACAGCTGCTTCCTCCAAATTCTCAGGCAGTGGTGTTTCCAGTTTCAAAAAGACAGAAACCGCCACAGCCCTCGCCCCAGATAAGCACCCCCTGAATTGATTTTTGGGAGCTGTTTCTAGTTTTCTTTCCGCCATGAAACCAAACAATCGGTAAAAAGTGTTGGGTCAAAAAAAAAATCGTCCCAGTGTTCGTCAGATCCAGCAGTGTCTGCTTGGCCAAGCTGATGCAACTGGCATCCTGCCCATCTCCATGCTACCCACGGGTAGCCCCCCTCCAGATGACCCTCACCCCCGAATCAGCAGTTGTGTCTCAGCTCATTCCTTGGTTAGGCCAGCTAATCCTCAGGCAGCAGATTGGTGGGGGACGGCGCCCATCTTTGTCCACCCACTTGCCTCCACTGCTCCTCCTCCATCCACTCACTGGATTGGAAGAAGGGACAAAGAGGAAGAGGAAATGTGGAGGCGAGGGACGTGCTGAGCTTGGAGAGTGGGAGGCATCGAGGCTGGCACGTCATCGGGTGGGGGGCAGCGTTTTGCACACTGCCTCCGGCGTCAGGAGGTCTTGGGCCAGTTCGGGCTCCCGCGTTGGTCTTCCCTCCCTGGCTGGCCGCTCCCCTGCCTCACTGCCAAGCCCCCTACTCCTTTGCGGATGGGAAGAGGAACTGGTTTAGCACTGACACTCACACTCGCCTCTCTGCCTGAGGTTTCCAGGGTACGGTTATTGGACGAGGAAAATAAGCTGCTTCAGGAACGGACCCTCCAGCTGACCAGTCAGGTTGGTGCCCTGGAGCGGGCACTACGAAGCATCCACAGCCACAGCTTGGAAGTAAGAACCGGCGGTTTCCACTTTGCCACTGGCAGATAGAGCCAAACTTCCCCCCCCCCCCGCTCTGCCCGGCCCATACTCACACACAGGGCCAGTCAGAGAGGTGGGCCATGTAGCCTGGGCCTGTTTTGCACACATGTTAGTTTTTTATGCATTTGATCAGTTTTATGGTCCAGGTGTCCTCATTTTTTATTGTGATTGTGTTTAGCGGCCTCAAAAGCTGGAAGTGGCCCAGGCCTCTCTGGATCTTTGTGTGTGTGTTTTGTCCTTACTGTGTGCATGTTGAACTCTTCCAGGAGCTGAGGAGTGTGGGCTTCTCGGAATGCCATCTGCGAAACAAGGCGCTTCCCCTTCCCAACATCAGGTGAGCTGAGCATGTGGTCTGGGTAGTGCCATGACCCTGCAAGGTGGTCATCATCGCCAGGGCCGGCCTGTCTACGAAAGTGATGGAGATGGTCGCCCAGGCAGTGGATCGGCAGAGGGCCCCACCTTCCTATCCACTCCCTGGGTTGGCAGAGGAGGAGAGTGAAGGCTAGCGTGTCTCCACTCGCCTCCACATTTCCTCTTTTTCCCTCAAACCCAAGAAGCAAGAGGAGGAGCGCTGGAGGCAGGTGGGCTCAGGCAGGGCCCACCAATCTGCCTGAGTCAGTCTCACAGACAGGCCCTCCCTGGGCTCACCCTAGGGAAAACTTTGTCTCCTTCTCAGTGGTGCTTAATTTCTGAACGTGAGGTTCTGCTGGAGCAGAAGCCAGCCTGCAAGTTGTGCTTCCTGACCCCAGTCCCAGATATGTGTACAGAAGGGGAGCTGGGTTAGGAAGCGCACTCTGCATATGCTCAGAGGTGCTACCTTCTCTGTATTTGCCTTGCATATTTCTGGTCTGAACCTTGGCTTTGAGAACTGGTTCTGATAGATTTAATGCCATTCCCTTGCCCAACTCATCCATTCAGTAGCTCTTTCTTCTAGTAGGGTGAACATGGAGATGTGTAGGTTGAGATTCTGGATACCACTGAATACAGACAGGGAGGAGGGGCCAGGGCCGGCTCATCCATCAAGCAGATTGACAGCAGATTGGCGGGAGGCACCCATCTCTCTCTGCCCACTCACCTCCGTTGCTGCTCCTCCCACACCCTAGATTGGAAAAGGAAGAGGGGAACAGAACGGAAGGTGAATTGTGGAGAAGAGGAGAGTGGTGGTCTAAATTGCCTACCACTCCCCTCTCCTTCACACTTCCTCTTCCACTGCTGACTGCATCGCTCTCTTCCACACTTCCTTTTCCCATCCGCGTAGTGGGAGGAACAGAACTGGAACACCCCCAGGGAAGCCGAGTAACAGCATTTATCGCACCCTTTCAGGCGCCAGGAGGACTTTGGCTAGACCAGGCAGGGCTGTTGCTTTCACTCCGTTTTGCATCTGGGTGGCTGGTAGGGAAGCAGGAAGGATGCTGGACTGGTGGCACTTGGGTCCTACGCAAGGATGAGGTTCTCCCAGTAGACCCCCCCCCCCCCCGGCGCTCATGTGCCTGGTTTCTCTTGCAGCTTCTCAGTGATGGGGCTCCCGGACTCACTTGGCCTGCTGAAGGCCATTCAGGATGCCCAACCCGAGGAAGCCGCTGAGAGGTCCCTCCTCTCCCCTTCGCCTTTCCAGCCTTCCGAGATCGGCTACTTGAACGTGGCTTCGCCAGGGGATGCCACAGATGTCCACGAGGAGGAGGAGGAACAGAGCCAGCCTTTCTGCTGAGATCGTGCCTGAGGGGGGCCAGGGAAGGCTTTCAAAGGGGAAGAACAGGGCAGGGACCCTGGGAGAGATGGATTCCTGCCCTTGCTGCCTGTTCTTCAGGCTCGTCAGACGCTGGATTTGTCTAAATGACTGTACGAGGCTTGTTTTAAGTCTTCAAGATCTCCTCCTCTTTTACCTGCTGTATACTGCTGTTCTAAGTCTATGGAAAAGCAAAGCATCGAGCTCTGGATTTTAAGGCACACCCGTGATTTTTTCCATCCAGAAGCAGAGTCTCTGGAGAAGTAATTTTGGAGTGCGAATTCCCCCCCCCCCCCCCCCGTGAACTTCATGGTGTTTAATGCCTGGGAGAATTATTGCCCCTACCTCACCGACACCAAAGAATGAAAAATACTTTTGCTAAAACCTAGAGGTTTGGTGGCTCCTCATCCTGGCTTGTTGAGCCCTAACCCCCAGGTGGAAGGGAGCAGACAGACACAGTTGTAAGCACTTTGGAGGGCTTGAGTTGCTCCCTCGTCCCCCCATGCAGGAGGAGTCTGCACCATTTTTGACACTTGGAACTCTCCCTCTCGCCTCCAGGATTCCAGACCCAACCTGCTGGACCTTCCACCGCCCAGGAGTCCCTGTTTCTCCACCGGGTCCAGCGACTGTCCCGTGCTGTGATCCTTTTCATCCACCAAATGCAAAGCAAGCTGTGTCAGACAAGAAATTTGGGGCTGCTGCCTCTGGATTCGGACAGGGCTCTCTTTCCTTCAAACAAACGTAAGAGAGGGGGTTCTTTGGTGGTTCCGGGGCTGGGTCATTGTTGGCACCTGCGAAGCAAATTCCAACTTTCTGACAGCTGAGGCCCCAGGGTCAGTTCTCCATTGAGGCTGACTGCGGCAGTCGCCCATTCATCTCAACTGCTCCTCCTCCCGCATCTTGGATTCAAAAAGGAAGAGGGGACCGAGCCGGAGAGGAAGTGCAGAGGAGAATGTTGGGTTAGAGTGTTGGATGCTCGAGCCCACTGTGCACCTCTCCTCCACCCTTCCTCTACTGCACCCTCCCCTCGTCCAATCCAGAGAGCAGAGGCTGGCACATCATCTGGGGGGGCACTGCTCATAATGTGCTGTGGGCTCTAAGCCACTTCCATGAGACAAAGTAAACACGTCTTAAATCTGGAAAGCCCTTTGCTAATTGAAACATCTTCTCGGGCAAAGGAAGCAAAAACCCAAAGTGTAGCTGCTTCAGCAGGTCACTGATTTATGGAATTTCTTTCTTTCCACTCCAGTCTCCATTTCCAATTCCAGGTCCCTCAGGGGATGGAAGGAGGGAGGCAGGCTTCCATCTGAGCAAGCCCAGCTGCATCTAGAACTCCGCCATCTCATTGGCACTTCCAGGCACAGCCACAAGAGGGCAGACCTCTCTGTTGCTTGTTCCTTTGCTGGCTGTTGGACTTGTGCCTGTTTTGTTCTTCCCGTTGCTTTTCCTGTCCACGGTTGTCTTTCTCCAGCCCTCTTATGAACATCCTTTTTCTTGATCACTGTCGTCATCCACTCAGGAGAGAGGGGGTGTCAGGCCAGCCTGGCTGCTCCAGCTTCGCTCCTGTTTGCTTGGGCTTTGGGGTAAGCGGGAACCCCCTTGACTCTCACCTGCCGGTTCTTCCACATTTTCATCTGTCAGCCTTGAGCTGGTCTTGCAGAGGGCTGGCATGTGTCCTTGGACAGAGGAAGGGCAGGGCAGGGCAGGTCCTGATCCTGCCTCAGCTAGACCTGAGCCCCCCCCCCGGATAACTCCCAGCTCAATATCATTCCTACAGCTACTGTGTCACTTGCTGCTTTGCAGACTCCACTGTGGTTGTGGCTCCAACTGGGTGACAGTGAGGATGGTTTCTGAGGAGCGTCTTCTGCTCCTCCTCCTCCTCCTCTTCCTATTCCTCCTTCTCCTCAGAGTCTTCACATAGAACTTGATCTGGATGGAAAGAAGAAGAGGGGCTGTTAATATTCCCATTCTGTTTGTCTTCAGATGGGGTTAAGGAGGTGGGGGAACTCATTGCCCATGTTTTTAGCCTTGGACAATGTCCCAGAGGGCTGGGTTTGGTATTGAGGGATCCTAGTTGGCAACAATGGCTGCTTCCAGTTTTCCAATTAGGCTGCAAGGACCAGATCCAGAAATATCCTATTCCCATGCCAACTCTCCCAGTGGCAGGACTTGCATTTTCAGACACGGCCACTCGGGACATCTATCTCAGAAATAAGAGAGCAACAATGCAGGCTCCTTGGACAGCAGCTCAAAGCTAGCGGTGATGGCCATGAGCACAGACAGTGAGTCGATAAGCCTCTTCTGGGATGTGGCCCGACCTGCCCCCTTTCCTTGGAAAAGGATGTTACCTTCAGTGGAGGAGGAGGAGGGGCTGTCCTGCGCCCAGATGGTCCAAATTTCAGGGGGGGTTTATATCTTTCACTGCTTCCAACTGTAGAGGTAAAAACCCATTTCAGTGATTTCAACTGCCTTCATCCATCCTGCGCCACTTTTAGATGAGATTCAAAGTGCTTAACAAACACAGAGGGTCCAACTCAGGGCCCAGTGAGGGATCCCAGAAAAGGAAACCCACTACGTCAAGAAGCTGGGGGGACACGTGCTGCACCAGCCTCCCCCCCCTCTCTGGGGATCCTGCCGCTTCCACCCTCCTTAGAGGACTCCAGTGAGCCCAGCTGGAAATGTCTCCCAGAACTGTGCTGCTAGGCAGCCCCAGCTGGAGCCAGCGACTGACTGACAGTCCTCCAAGCTCCTCCTCAGCTCAGGAACCCTACGAGAGGGACAAGATCCAAGCCTCTGCAGCAGAAGGGATACTTACGTTGACATGGGGGAGGCTGCTTGCCAACTCACAGATGGAGTTGGCAGCCTCCCAGGCACTGGCTCTCTCCTCTCCCTCGGTGGAGCTTATTGATCCACTCAGTTCCTGTGGGACACAAAAAGCACCTCTGCATTTCTGCACGGAACTGAGCAATCTCAGAACCCGGGCCCCAACTGGGGCACAGATGGCCCCCCCCCCACTGCCAGCAGAATGCCAGGATCCTTGGAAGAGTCCCCAAAGTAAGGCCCCAGACGGGCCAGGTGGGCACCTCCTACCACAGAACACCAATGTCTACGGGCCACTCACTTTCATTATGTGGATCAATTGGCCTGTCGTGGGGACCTTCCGCAGCTGTTCCCAAAATTGGTTCGCACAAAAAGCACCTCTGCATTTTTGCACTGGACTGAGCAATCTCAGAACCTGGCCCCCAACTGGGGCACAGCATGGCTGCTCCCCCAGCCAGCAGAATGCCAGGACCCTTGGAAAAGCCCCCAAATGAAGTAATTACATTTACGTGGGGCAGGGTGGAGGCCTGCTGGCACAGGCTGGACATGGACCTATGGGCCCTGGCTCTCTCCTCAGAGTCGGTGGAGTTGAGGCTCCCTGACAGATCCTGTGGGACACAACAACACCTCTGCGTCACTGCACTGGACCTCAGACCCCGGCCCCCATCTGGGGCACAGGTAGCCAGAAGAAGTCCAGGACCCTTGGAAGAGTCCCCAAGAGCAGGTGGGCCCCTCTCCCACCAGCTTCTGTTTCCATAGACCTCCGTGCCTAAGAGACACTCACGTTCAAAAGTTGAACCAGTTGCATCGTTGTGGGGACCTCCGCCAGCTGTTTCCAAAATTCGTCCCCACAACTGCTCGCTGAATCCAAGCTGACTGACTCCTGGCATGGAGAAGAGAGAAGAGGAGAGTGAGAGGAGGAACCCCTTTGAGTCATGAGGGAGCCGGACTGCTCCCAGACCAGGCTATGATGATCTTCAAGCCGGACCAGCAGCCCTGCCAGCCCCGGATGGCTCCCCACCCCCACCACTTGCCACCATACTAAAGAGAATCAAGATAAGCAAAGTTCACCTTCACTGCGTTGGGTGGTGGAGCCGTTGGCGGAGCGCAACCAACACAGTTCCTGTTCCTAAACCGTCTCCATCTCCGACTCAATCCCTGCACCAAGGAAACTAACGTTGGTGCCACAGAAGGGCTTGGCGGCACACATCTACGTTGATATTTGAAGCAGCAGCAGCATCGAACCCTGAAAGAGAGGGGGGAGAAAGTGAGAAACAGGTTCCTTGGCTGACCTTGGGGGAAAGGGAGACGAAGGGGAAGAGCCAGAAGGGATGCTCGGTTTGCCTAAGCTGGCCCCTTTTCTTTGGAAAAGGATCTTACCTTCAGTGGAGGAGGAGGAGGGTCTGTCCCGCCGCGCCCAGATCGTCCAAATTTCGGGCGGGACAAGGTCTTTCGCTGCATGCATCTGTAGGGAAAAAACCAACACATTTCAGTTATTTCAACTGCCTTCATTCATCCTGCGCCACTTTCAGGTGAGATTCAAAGTGCCCAACACGTGTGTGTGTGTCCCCCACAGAAGCTGGGGGGACACGAGATGCACCAGCCTCCCCCCACTCTCAGCATCCTGCCGCTTCCATCCTCCTTAGAGGACTCCAGTGAGCCCAGCTGGAAATGTCTCCCAGAACTGTGCTGCTAGGCAGCCCCAGCTGTAGCCAGTGACTGACTGACAGTCCAAGCTCTTCGTCAGCCCAGGAACCCTACGAGGGGGACAAGATCCAAGCCTCTGCAGCAGAAGGGATACTTACGTTTACATGGGGGAGGCTGCTTGCCAACTCACAGATGGAGTTAGCAACCTCCCAGGCACTGGCTCGTTCCTCCCCCTCGGTGGAGCCAAATGATCCACTTAGTTCCTGTGGGACACAGAAAGCACCTCTGCATTTCTGCTCGGGACTGAGCAATCTCAGAACCTGGGCCCCAACTGGGGCACAGATATCCCCCCCCACCGCCAGCAGAATGCCAGGATCCTTGGAAGAGTCCCCAAAGTAGGGGTTGACCCATAGACGGGCCAGGTGGGCACCTCCTACCACAGAACACCAATGTCTACGGGCCACTCACTTTCATGATGTGGATCAATTGGCCTGTCGTGGGGACCTTCCGCAGCTGTTCCCAAAATTGATCCGCACAAAAAGCACCTCTGCATTTTTGCACTGGACTGAGCAATCTCAGAACCTGGCCCCCAACTGGGGCACAGCATGGCTGCTCCCCCAGCCAGCAGAATGCCAGGACCCTTGGAAGAGCCCCCAAATGAAGTAATTACATTTACGTGGGGCAGGGTGGAGGCCTGCTGGCAAAGGCTGCAGATGGACTTAGGGGCCCTAGCTCTCTGAGTCTGTGGAGTTGAGGCTCCCTGACAGATCCTGTGGGACACAACAGCACCTCTGCGCCATTGCACGGGACTGAACAACCTCAGACCCCGGCTCCCACCTGGGGCACAGGTGTTCCCCCAGCCAGAAGAAGGCCGGGACCCTTGGAAGAGTCCCCAAATTAAGGGTTGACCCCAGGTGGGGCAGGTGGGCCCCTCTCCCACCAGCTTCTGTTTCCATAGACCTCCGCGCCCAAGAGACACTCGCGTTCAAAAGTTGAACCAGCTGCATCGTTGTGGGGACCTTCGCCAGCTGTTCCCAAAATTCGTCCCCACAACTGCTCGCTGAATCCAAACTGGCTGACTCCTGGCATGGAGAAGAGAGAAGAGGAGAGTGAGAGGAGGAACCCCTTTGAGTCACGAGGGAGCCGACCTGCTCCCAGACCAGGCTATGATCTTCAAGCCGGACCAGCAGCCCTGCCAGCCCCGGATGGCTCCCCACCCCCACCACTTGCCACCATACTAAAGAGAATCAAGATAAGCAAAGTTCACCTTCACTGCGTTGGGTGGTGGAGCCGTTGGCGGAGCGCAACCAACACGGTTCCTGTTCCTAAACCGTCTCCATCTCCGACTCAATCCCTGCACCAAGGAAACTAACGTTGGTGCCACAGAAGGGCTTGGCGGCACACATCTACGTTGATATTTGAAGCAGCAGCAGCATCGAACCCTGAAAGAGAGGGGGGAGAAAGTGAGAAACAGGTTCCTTGGCTGACCTTGGGGGAAAGGGAGACGAAGGGGAAGAGCCAGAAGGGATGCTCGGTTTGCCTAAGCTGGCCCCTTTTCTTTGGAAAAGGATCTTACCTTCAGTGGAGGAGGAGGAGGGTCTGTCCCGCCGCGCCCAGATCGTCCAAATTTCGGGCGGGACAAGGTCTTTCGCTGCATGCATCTGTAGAGAAAAAAACCAACACATTTCAGTTATTTCAACTGCCTTCATTCATCCTGCTCCACTTTCAGGTGAGATTCAAAGCGCCAAACACGTGTGTGTGTGTCCCCCACAGAAGCTGGGGGGACACGAGATGCACCAGCCTCCCCCCACTCTCAGCATCCTGCCGCTTCCATCCTCCTTAGAGGACTCCAGTGCGCCCAGCTGGAAATGTCTCCCAGAACTGTGCTGCTAGGCAGCCCCAGCTGTAGCCAGTGACTGACTGACAGTCCAAGCTCCTCCTCAGCCCAGGAATCCTACGATGGGGACAAGATCCAAACCTCTGCCGCAGAAGGGATACTTACGTTGACATGGGGCAGGGTGGAGGCCTGCTGGCACAGGCTACAGATAGACTTATGGGCCCTGGCTCTCTCCTCTGAGTCCTCCGAGTTGAGGCTCCCTGACAGATCCTGTGGGACACAACACCTCTGCATCACTGCACTGGACCTCAGACCGCGGCCCCCATCTGGGGCACAGGTGTTCCCCCAGCCAGAAGAAGGCCGGGACCCTTTGGAAGTGTCCCCAAATTAAGGGTTGACCCCAGGTGGGGCAGGTGGGCCCCTCTCCCACCAGCTTCTGTTTCCATAGACCTCCGTGCCCAAGAGACACTCACATTCAAAAGTTGAATCAGTTGCATCGTTGTGGGGACCTTCGCCAGCTGTTCCCAAAATTCGTCCCCACAACTGCTCGCTGAATCCAAACTGGCTGACTCCTGGCATGGAGAAGAGGAGAGTGAGAGGAGGAACCCCTTTGAGTCATGAGGGAGCCGACCTGCTCCCAGACCAGGCTATGATGATCTTCAAGCCGGACCAGCAGCCCTGCCAGCCCCGGACGGCTCCCCACCACTTGCCACCCAAGCAAAGTTCACCTTCACTGCTTTGGGTGGTGGAGCCGTTGGCGGAGCGCAACCAACACGGTTCCTGTTCCTAAACCATCTCCATCCCTGACTCAATCTCTTCACCAATGAAACTGAAGTTGGTGCCACAGAAGGGCTTGGCGGCACACATCTGTGCTGGTATTTAAAGCAGCAGCAGCATCGAACCCTGAAAGAGAGGGGGGAGAAAGTGAGAAACAGGTTCCTTGGCTGACCTTGGGGGAAAGGGAGACGAAGGGGAAGAGCCAGAAGGGATGCTCGGTTTGCCTAAGCTGGCCCCTTTTCTTTGGAAAAGGATCTTACCTTCAGTGGAGGAGGAGGAGGGTCTGTCCCGCCGCGCCCAGATCGTCCAAATTTCGGGCGGGACAAGGTCTTTCGCTGCATGCATCTGTAGGGAAAAAACCCACATTTCAGTTATTTCAACTGCCTTCATCCTGCGCCACTGTCAAAGTGCCCAACACGTGTCCCCCCCCCACAGAAGCTGGGGGGACACGTGATGCACCAGGCTCCCCCCCCCCTCTGGGGATCCTGCCGCTTCCACCCTCCTTAGAGGACTCCAGTGAGCCCAGCTGGAAATGTCTCCCAGAACTGTGCTGCTAGGCAGCCCCAGCTGGAGCCACTGACAGTCCTCCAAGCTCCTCCTCAGCCCAGGAACCCTACGACAGGGACAAGATCCAAACCTCTGCTGCAGAAGGGATACTTACGTTGACATGGGGGAGGCTGCTTGCCAACTCACAGATGGAGTTAGCAGCCTCCCAGGCACTGGCTCGTTCCTCCCCCTCGGTGGAGCTTATTGATCCACTCAGTTCCTGTGGGACACAAAAAGCACCTCTGCATTTCTGCACGGAACTGAGCAATCTCAGAACCCGGGCCCCAACTGCGGCATTATTGTTCCACCACCACCACCAGCAGCAGAATGCCAGGACCCAAAGCAAACCTTCATTGGAGGACGACGAGGGGCTGTCCCGCGCCCAGACCGTCCAGATGTCTGGTGGGACTATGTCTTTCACCGCTGCCAGCTGTAGAGGTAAAAACGCATTTTAGTGATTTCAACCTTCCTCATCCCGCTCCCCTTTCAGATGAGTTTCAAACACAGTTCAGGATCCCAGAAAAGAATTCCAGAGATCCAAACTGGGTTCAGGATCCCAGAAAAGGGAACCCGCTTCGTTGAGAAGCTGGGGGGACATGGATGCACCAGCCTCCCCCCACTCTCTGGGGATCCTGCCGCTTCCACCCTCCTTAAAGGACTCCAACGAGCCCAGCTGGAAATGTCTCTCAGAACTGTGCTGCTAGGCAGCCCCAGCTGGAGCCAGCGACCGACTGACAGTCCAAGCTCTTCGTTAGCCCAGGAACAAGATCCAAACCTCTGCAGCAGAAGGGATACTTACATTGACATGAGGCAGGGTGGAGGCCTGCTGGCACAGGCTACAGATGGACTTATGGGCCCTGGCTCTCTCTTCCGAGTTGAGGCTCCCTGTCAGATCCTGTGGGACACAACAGCACCTCTGCGCCATTGCACTGGTGTGTGTCTGTCTCTCTGTCCTCTTGCCTCCCTTTTCCTTTTTGGACCACATTTTTCCATTCTCTTTCTTTGGTTTCCATCCAGCTCTGTCCAGCCTCGGTGTTCTTTTTTCTTCAGGTCTGATTTTTCTCTTTGCTCCTCTTTCTTCTCCTTTCAACTGTGTCTGGTCCTCCTGAGGCTTCCCTGCTGGAAGCAAATTCCCACTCCTTGCCTTACTTGTGACTTGCCAAATTGTAGTCAGGCCTACAACTGGGGCATTATGCAGATTGGCTAGGAGAGAAAGTGTGGGACTTTCCGCTTTTTGTCTTCCTCCTCCTCCTACTCCATGTCTTCCATAAGTAGATCATCTGGATGGAAGATAAAAGAGAGTTAATCTGAGTGTTTGATTGGACTTTGGAAGGGGGTCGGAGGGTTGAGAAATGGAGACGGTCATAATGGCTGGGCTTCACATGGGGGTGTCCTAGTGGGCACTGCTGGCTGCTTCCAAGGTTCCAGTTGGGTTGTGAGGACTAGAGTCAGAAAATCCCAAATTCCCACATCAACGTCCCTTAAGGCAGGTTCCGGATTTTGAGACCTGCCTACTTGGGAGCTCTGCCTCAGAAATGAGAAGGCAAACTTGCAGGCTCCTTGGACAACACAGGCGGCTACGGGTGATGGCTTCTGGAACACACACTCAGTGGCTCAAGCCTGCCCTGGGTCGTGACCCTGCCCTCCGCTTTTCCTGGGAAATGGATCTTACCTTCAGGAGAGGAGGAGGGGCTGACTTCCTCCCTGAATCAGATCACCCAGATTTCTGGTGGCACCAAAACTTCGACTGCTTTCAGCTGTAGAGGTAAAATCACATTGTTGATTCCCAATCTCCATCCCACGCCTCTATGACATGATGATGAAGGTGGTCAACAGGACCAGAGGATCCCACTCATCACGAGCCCAACTGGAAATACCCCCCCCTTCCAGGAAGTGTGCTGCCAGGCAGCCCCAGCTGGAACTGGAGACCAACTGCCATTCCGAGCTCTTCTTCATTTCACCCCAGAAACCTCACGATGGGGACAGAAGGGGGCAGATGCAGCCATGGTGGCAGCAGGTGGGATACTTACATTGACGTGTGGGAGGCTGGTGACCAGCTCAAATATCTCCATGTAACTCGCCATGGCCTGCTCCCAGCTGTCACCCGCACTGAGTCCCTGTGGGACAAAACAGCACCTCAGCACGATTGCCCTGGACGGCACCATCTCTTAATTCCTGCCCCCTAGTCGTGCTGCAGGAAGCGGGCCAGCCAGAAGAATACGTGCCCCCTCCCCGAAACGGTCAGCAAGTCCAGGCTTGCCCCCAGGTGGGCCAGGCAGGCATCTCTCCTGCTAGCCTCTCTTTCCGCAAACCAGCATCTCTACAAGATACTCACTTCGGCTAGTTCAATGAGCCGGCCGGTAGTCGGCATTTCGGCCAGCTTCTGGCAGAGGCTTGATTCCTAGGAGGGAGAAGGCAAGAGATGAGAAGGAAAGGAAGGACCCCTTTGGAGAAGGGAAGGGTGGGGAGAAGGCCTGAATGCTCGTGGGCACAGCGAGATCAGCTCTCTGCCAGCAGGACCAGTGCTCCCTGCCCAGACTGGCTCCAGTCTCAGTGAAGACGACAAGCCAATAGGTTCCCAGCGCAGAAGGGAGCACAGCCCCAGGAGGGGGTTCATGGCCACCGGAGGGAGATGTTCAGAATTTACCTGGCTCTCCAGCTGGCTGTTGGTTCCAGCTCAGCTGGGAGGGGAGAAGGAAGAGATGCACACCGTTGGTTGGACCTCAGGGCAGCCACACCTTGCTTGGTCATTGGCAGAGAAGAGGCTCGGCAACCGTGAGGCAGCCCACTCGCTCTCTGAGGGTATACAGGGAGCCCACTCCACACACTCTTAACCGTGGATCCAGCCCAGTGCCTGAGCTCCAAAGACAACCAACCTCTGTGGTTGTGACATGGACAGGAAGTTGGTAGTGAAGAGATTAGAAACTGGGCAGGGAAAACTGCCATTCAGGGTCCCCTTTTTGCCCTGGAGGTTCCCAGTTAACCCTTCTTTCCCTTCCCCCCGAATGCATCTTGCCCTCACCCCTGGCTCACCTGCATGCAAGCAGGCCTGTGTTGCTTTAAAGTTTCCCCTTGAGCCTGGGACCCCTCTTTACCTCTGGGCTCTGCAACCCGAAAGATAGTAGTTGCAGAGGTGGACGCCACTGCTGCTGCAGCTTCCGTGCCACACACTTTACGACCCCTCAACTGTTGGAGCTGCCGCCACATTCCCTGATAAGGCGTGGGGGAGCTATAGGTGACCTGCTGTGCCTCCTACCCCAAGCAGAAGCAGCCAAACCTGGAGGAGAGTGGAGAGAAGCTGGTGAGAAAGGAGATTCTGGGCAGACGTTGAGGGGGTGGGGGGCTGTGGGGGGCTAAGGGGGGCAGGAGTCATGGCAGAAGAGCCTGGAGATCTTGCGCCTCTTGTCCTTTCCAGTCTCTCCCTTCACGCTCCCCACGTGCCTCTTGATCTCATGAACCAGGAGACTCTGGATTCACCCCCGTTTCTAGAGAGTCTCCACCCTAAATGACGGGTGACCACTCATACACCCCCCCCCATAGGTTGTCATTGATTGGAAGAGACGCCCCCTTTGCTCTGGTCAGTTCTTGTCTCTGCAGGATCCCTTCCCTCCTCAATGATTGGGAGGAGGTCTGACGGAAGCATCACTGTGGGTCACCCAGGGAGGCTGGGGTGGAGGGCAGGAGCAATGATGTCACTGACAGGAGCTCTCAGCCCTGGCTGCGGAGGGGAGGCCCCTGGGGTCTGTCTTGAGGTCTTATGGGGGGTGTGCAAAACCCAACTTACATCAGCAGCGCATTCCACCGCTTTGTCTCACTGAGACCCTCCCTGATGCTCTTTCTAATTTCCTAATCTAATTTCCTAACTACCTAAACCCGAAAAGTATCCCTTCCCCCAAGGCCCCAAAATAAAGGAAAGAGAAAACTGGGAAAAGAAAACAGAGGTTCTCTGCCTAAAGAAGCCCTCTCTAACTACACCTAATTCTAAACCTAATGCTAAGAAAGAAAAAGACCCTCCCAGACTGAATAAACAAGATAACACACACACCCCTTACAGTTTCTACTGGGTCTCTTCCCACATCCCTTATATCTCTTCATGCTTCTATCTTTTGGAATTGATCCAGGCCAATAGCTCCCTTCTTTGACCAAGGAGCGTGTGTTTCCTTCTTGGGAGATTTCTCTGGAAGGTGGAAGGGCCAGCAAGGCTTCTAAGGGCGGAGGTCCTACCACCTCTCCCTGCAACAGACCTCCTAGACCAGGAGCAGTGACATCAGCCGCAGACCCACTCAGGTGCTGCTTTTGAAACGTTCAAAGGACCTGAGCTGAAAGAAGTATCAGGCTGAGCAGGAGGCAAGCTGAGAAAGTTGCTTAAGGGCATAAGTGCCAGATGGGTGCAGGTGGATGTTGATCGATCTGGCAGGGGGTGATGATGGATTCAACAGAAAGGGAGGGGAGGAGCAGAAAGATGGAAGGAGGGGGAAAGCTCAGCCTCCCCCAGGGACGGCAAGGAGGGCACGTTGACTTCATTTTGTCAGACGAGAGCCCAGAAGAAGCAGGTGGTGGAAGTGCAACTTACTCTTGAGTAAACATGCATTGGATCTCACTCCAATATACCTTTTATGGGGGGGGGATATTTTTGAATCCAATGTCCCCATTTGTGAACATTTGTTTTAAACCTATTGCAACCCATTCAAAGAGTTTGGGAGAGAATGAGCTCCATCCTCATTAAACTATAAGAAGTTTCAAAACAGACAAAAGTGATGGGAGGAGAAAACACTCTAGCACAGAAGTTTGAAGTTGTGCTTTTACGTTGCTGTTTTTACATTTTTAATCGGCTACAGTATCCTTTTTAACTGTTTTTAATGGTTTTATTTACACTTTTATCAGTTATATTACAGTGTTTTATTTCTTATGATGTACACTGCCTTGAGCATAGGAAAGGCGATATATAAATATTTGGAATAAAATGAATGAATAAAGTCGATCTTGTTGCGGTGGTTACAGTCTTACTGGGCCGTGGCTATGGGGCATGTCATGACAAGCTGCTCCACTTCCAAATGTACACTACACCACTGGTTGCATCTATCAAGATTCCTTTTTGTGTGGTGTTTTACCAATGCAGAGGAGCAGATGGTGACAGCTTCTCTTGAACGAAGGCGTCCAATGATCACAAAAGTTTTGTGTTGTGGTAGCATAACACTGTTTACATTGAACATGGCTTTGATAGCACACTGTTATGCACATCTACTCGGAAGTAAGTTCTGTTGATTGTTGTTCATGGGACATGGCTATAACAGGGCATGCCACGACCAGCTCCTGTACTTCAAAATTGACCCTACACCACTGGTTAATTCTTTCAAGATTATTTTTGTGTGGCGTTTTATCAATGCAAAGGCGTACATGTGTGCATTGATGCACCGTCTGTGGTTATTTGCCCAGGTACCCACCAGAAAAGATATGAGATCACGCAATTTGGAGTAAAATGGGCCATGCTTATTGATCCATCTATGACGATCAGTTTATAACCGCAGTGTGTTCTGTCTACACAGACTCCTCCCCCCCTTAAGTGTGGGCACCTACTGTGGAGGAGACAACTAGCCTGTCCAGACCCCTTTGGGCAAAACCACCCTGGCACGGCCCTCCCAGCTTTTCAGCGCCTGCCCTTGGAAAGGGGGTCAAGTCAGCCAAATTGCTCCTCCTCCTAGCATAAGCCAGACAGCCTTTGAGACAGACATCATGATTCAAGTCCGACTCTTGAGACCAGTTCTGGTCTCCCTCTAGCTCTCATGTACCTAAGGCCAGGGTAGACACCGAATCCAGACTCCTACTCCTGTCCTGCACTGTAGTTGCCAGTCGTGACGGCCCTGGCTAACACCACATCTTAAGGTCAGTCAGGGGTAGGCAAAGAAACCACACCGACAGCCAAGCAGGTGTCAAGCAAAAAATTCCTACCCGGCCCCTAACGGTGACCAGTTAATCCCAGACTCTCATGACTGGTGGGATGGTTCAAATCGATGGTAAGGCCACATCTGGAGTATTGTGTCCAGTTCTGGTCACCACACCTCAAAAAGGGTATAGTTGAATTGGAAAAGGTGCAGAAAAGAGCGACCAAACTGATTTGTGGGCTGAAGCACCTCCCTTATGAGGAAAGGCTACAGCGTTTGGGGCTTTTCAGTCCAGAAAAAAGGCACCTGAGGGGGGACATGATTGAGATGTATAAAATTACACATGGGATGGAGAGAGTGGATAGAGGGAAATTCTTCTCCCTCTCGCACAACACCAGAACCAGGGGACATGCACTAAAATTGAGTGGAGGGAGAGTTAGAACAGACAAAAGAAAATATTTCTTTACCCAGCGTGTAATTCATCTGTGGAACTCCTTGCCACAGGATGTGGTGATGGCACCTGGCCTAGATGCCTTTAAATGGGGTTTGGACAGATTCATGGAGGAAAAGACCATCACAGGTTACAAGCCATAAGCAACCTCCTAGTTTTAGAAGTGGGTTTTCTCTGTGCCAGGTGCAGGGGAGTGTCAACGGGAAACAGGTTATCTTGTTGTCTTGTGTGCTCCCTGAGGCATCTGGTGGGGCCACTGTGTGATACAGGAAGCTGGACTAGATGGGCTTTTGGCCTGATCCAGCAGGGCTCTTCTTATGTTCTTATTTATGTTCTTATGGTTGGGTCACGAGCTTCTCCAATCTTGGAATGCCGAGAGACAAAGGCCATGTGCAAGCTGCCAGCCACTTATCTGGCCCCACCCTCAGCTTGCTCAGGCACCAATCAGGGCTCAGCCTAATCCCATGCCTCATGCAGGCTGGCACTAGGCAAAGGATGCCCCACCCACATCCATGTGCTGGGGGCAGCGTTCAGACATTTGCTGTTGGTGACGTTTACCTGAAGGCGGAGGATAATTTTTCAGTATATTGAATGTGCCTAAATTAACCTTCAATTAGGTTTCACTGAGTTGCTGGTTATGCTGAATCTGCCGTTCTGTTGTATCTGTTAGTTTTACACACTGTGACTCAGTCGTACACCAAGTGAGTATACCAGCTTTGTGGGGGTGTCCTTGGGTTGCTTGCAAGGGTTCCAGCAAGTATCTTACAATCCTAAGGAGGTCAAATGACCTGTGGTGGCCAGGGGGTTGATTCTGACTGCACGAGTCTGGGTGGGAACGGTCAAGTGGTGATTTGGAGTGTGGGCATGTGCCCCACAGAGAGCTGTCTGCCCCCTCTACTTTTTCCAACCCAGAGAGTGGAAGGAGGAGGAGCAATAAAGGAAGTAGCTGGACAGAGAAGAGCGCCCCTCACTAATCTGCAGCCTGATGCAACAGCTTCAGTTGGCCTCATGGATGGGCCGGCCCTGGCTAAAGAGCAGCCTTCCTGTTTGTCTCCAACATCACAACGTTTGAGTCTAGCTACCACTGTCAATCTCCAATCCTGATTAAGATAGCTATGAGTAAGTGATTGGTGCTTCTTAGTTTAGGAAAATCTGGCAAAGAGGACCATGATAGGAGCCTCTTGACGTGGAGATGGGACAGAGTAGTTTATCTCCATCTCTCAGAAGACCAGGGCCAGGAGTCTTCCAATGAGACAGAGGGGCAACGGCAGGCGATCCAGGACAAACGAATGAAAAGATTTCACACAATTTCACATTATGTGAATTTCACATATCACATATGGAATTTGCTGCGGTTTCGTCTCTGCAGCTGGAATTTATGTGTGTGTGTGTGTGTATTTGTTAGGCAGGAGCCAATTGTCCAAGCAGTAACACCATGAAGGACACGGGGAGAGTTCACAAAATTCAGAGCTCGATGCTTTGCAATGCTTTTCCATAGACTTAGAACAACTGTATACAGCAGGTAAAAGAGGAGGAGATCTTGAAGACTTAAAACAAGCCTCGTACAGTCATTTAGACAAATCCAGCGTCTGACGAGCCTGAAGAACAGGCAGCAAGGGCAGGAATCCATCTCTCCCAGGGTCCCTGCCCTGTTCTTCCCCTTTGAAAGCCTTCCCTGGCCCCCCTCAGGCACGATCTCAGCAGAAAGGCTGGCTCTGTTCCTCCTCCTCCTCGTGGACGTCTGTGGCATCCCCTGGCGAAGCCACGTTCAAGTAGCCGATCTCGGAAGGCTGGAAAGGCGAAGGGGAGAGGAGGGACCTCTCAGCAGCTTCCTCGGGCTTCCAACAGCCCTGCCTGGTCTAGCCAAAGTCCTCCTGGCATCTGAAAGGGTGCGGTAAATGCTGTTACTCGGCTTCCCTGGGGGTGTTCCAGCTCTGTTCCTCCTGCTAACTGGATAGGAAAAGGAGGAGGAAGTGTAGAGGAGAGCGGTAGGCAATTTAGTCCACCACTCTCCTCCACACTTCCTCTTCAGTTCCGTTCCCTGTTTCTTTTTCCAATCCAGGGAGGGGCAGCAGCAGCAATGGAGGTGAGAGAGGTGGGTGCGTCCCACCAATCCCGCCAGAGGTGACTACTTAAGTCAGCTTGATGGATGAGCCGGCCCTGGCACACACACCACCACCACCACCACCATATTCAGTGCTATCCTGAATCTCAACCTACACATCTCCATGTTCACCCTACTAGAAGAAAGAGCTACTGAATGGATGAGTTGGGCAAGGGAAGGGCGTTAAATCTATCAGTTCTCAAAGCCAAGGTTCAGACCAGAAACGTGCAAGGCCATTGCGGAGAAGGCAGCACCTCTGCTCCCTGGATTTGAAGAACAAGACAGAAATAGAGCAGAACAGGAAGTGTGGAGAAGAGGAGAGATGCTCTAGCCCGCTGCCCTTCTCTCCTCTTCCTCCTCTGCTCCACCCCCCTCTCCATTTGCCAATCCAGGGAGTGGATGGGAAGGTGGGCCCATCTGCTGCCTGGGCAACCGCCTCCGCCAGTCTCATGGATGGAGACAATGACCACCTTGCAGGGTCTCGGCACTCCCTGAACCCCACGGTCATCTCACCTGGGGGGAAGCACCTTGTTTCGCAGCTGGCATTCCGAGAAGCCCACACTCCTCAGTTCCTGGAAGAGTTCAACATGCACACAGTAAGGACAACAAATATATGTGTTTGTGTGTGTCTAATATTTACATTGACATCCCCGCTTCCTTCATTGTGGCAGTCAAGGTGGCGGGTGTGGGGCTCTTAAGCACTCTCCCACCCAGGCACTGCCAGGGGGCAGCACCCTGGGGCCTTCAGATCTGCCCAGGATGCGACCTGTCCTTGCCCTCCACAGGCCGCTGTCAAGCGAAGCCCAGCTGTTGCTTGGCGAGGTTGCTGATCCTTCCTTCCAGTCAGGTCCCTGTGGCTTTGCAAACTCCGTGACAGACAGCGAACCAACTGGTGCAGCCAGACCTCACTGGCACCTGATACTTGGCTGTCTGTTGGATAACTTGCAATGGCACAACGGCCCTGCTAGGCGGAAAGGACTGGCAACCCCACCAGTGTGTTTCCCTTTCAGATGCTGCTCTATCACTGATACCGTTCAATAAAAACCCTCAACTGGATCACGCCTGTTGCATCTCGGTTAGCAGGGCAGGGATCCCCTCTTCCCAGCTTAGTTGTGGTTTACCTCTGCTGACTCTGCTCAGGGTGTGCAGCAACAATCTAAATTATCAAATGCTCAAAATACCCCTTTGAGCTTGAGGCCGCAGGGCCCTCCTGGCCTGCTCCTCTGACTGGTCCTTGTGTGAGTGTGTATTGGGGGGGGGGGGGGTTGGCTCTATTCTGCCAGAGGCAAAGTGGAAACCGCCGGTTCTTACTTCCAAGCTGTGTCTGTGAACGTTTCATAGGGTCCATTCCAGAGGCACCAACCTGACTGGTCAGCTGGAGGGTCCGTTCCTGAAGGTGCTTATTTTCCTTGTACAGTAACTCTGCCCTGGAAATCTCAGGCAGAGAGATGGGCGTCAGCCCTGCACCATTCCAAATTCCCGCCCACAGAGCAGCCAGGGGGACAGAAGGGCGGACTTGGCACTGAGGCAGTGGAATTTCCCCGTCAAAAAGGGTCTTCTGCTGATGCTTTGCTTGCCGGAACCAGAACCCCCTCTTCCAGCAGGAGCCAAGGCTGGCCCAAGACCTCCTGACACCTGAGGCGGCATGACAAATGCTGCCCCCTTTGCCCAATGACGTGCCAGCCTCTGCTCCCCCCACTCTCCAATGCTCTAGCCTTTTTTCCTTTCAAAACTGCCGTTACCTGTTCTGGGCTGAGAAGAGGGCCTGTTTGCTGCTCCGCTCGGCTTCTTCGCTCTCCTGGAGCTGTCCCAAGAGCCTCCTTTTCTCCTGGAGCAAACTCTTGTTCTCTGCAGTCACCCGACTGATCAGCACGTGGTCCTGCATAGACGGAAGAGGGGCAGGAAAGGTCTATCGCTGGACGAGGCTTCAGTCAGTCCACGTTTCTCTCCTCCCCCTTTTCTAGCACTGTGCTCCAACCCTGAAACCCACTGAATCGCTACTGGAATGCATCAAGAACAGGAAACATTCCCCTGGCACATGTCAGATATCCATAAACAGGCATGGAGAGGTTCCTCTGCCAGGGACATCCTTGGCGTTCTCCATGCCTGTGCATTCGCTTGCCATCTTGCCTGTAAAAAAAGGGTATAAACACTTCTTTTCGGCTGGGGAGCCCACATGGAAAAGGAGGGATTTGCCACGGAAACCTTCCTCTCGGCTCTCACCTGTTGCACCTGACTCTTGAGCAGCGTCACTTCACTTTCAAGTTCCTTAATGCGCACGTCCCGCTTCTTCACCTCGCAGATGAAGGTCTCCTTGGCTTTCCGGAGCTTGGCTTTGTGACGGAGCTGGCGCTCGTGGTGTTTTCTGCAAAGACAGGCGTGGCCACAGCAGCCACGGACGTGGCTCAGCCAGGGGTGGAATTTTAACTTAAGGCGGCGAGTCCTTGCACACCGCTGCAGCATGTGTGCGACTTGCATGTATGCACACTGCGCAAGGGCCCCCAGAATGTATGTGCAAGAACAGCTTGGTATTAAATAAATCATCTTACAGCCCCTTTCTATGAGGGCCTTGCACTGCCAGAATCAGCGTCCCCCAGTGCAAGTTCCTTTACGGCTGCCACAAATTGTGACATGGCATTCAGCCCGGGGGGGGGGGGGGCAGGAGGGAGGTGGGAAGTGGACAGATCATGGTGTGGAGGGGGAGGAATGGGGAGGAGACTGGGGCGGGGAGGGGGCGGTATCAGCAGCACCGCCGATACCCCAGGGTAATCCCTCTGGGCCACAGGTGCACCACATTTTCTTTAAAACAACAAAATGTATCCGATTCAGTACTTCTTGAATACTCCTGCTCTCAAGCAAGCTAAGGTTGGTCTGTACCTGACCGAAACGTTCAACTGCTCCAGGATGCGCCCGGACTCCTCACGGAGGGCTTCCTTCTCCTGCTGCAAGGCCAACCGCTGCTCTGAGAGCTTCTGGCTGTATTTTTGGCAGTGGAGATGCTGAAAAGGGAGGCGTTGTGTCTTCAGTTTGTTTCCAGACCACCTTGGTTGCAGGCGGGAGCTGGATGTAAACCCGTAGGGGGCTGACTGAGGCCGGGTGCCAAAGGCAGCCCACCTGCCGTCCTTCGCCCATGCTTGCTGTATTTGAGGAGGAGGAGAACGGAGTGGAAAAGGAAGCGTGGGTGAGAGGAATGGTGGGCTAGAGTATCTCCAGGGAGACCTAGAGTGTCCAGGGAGACACTCTAGGCCACCACTCCCGTTTCCTCCACACTTTCTCTTCCTTTCCTCCACAGTTCCGATCCTCCTTTCCATATACAGTGAGGACATGAAGAGGAGCAGGAGAGGCAGTGATGGTGGGGGCGGAGATGGGGGGCATGGAAGTGGGCAGCACTGCCCCCCTGCCACAGTACAATGTGGCTGCCCATAGAGTGTCACTCCATGAAAAAAAACTGGTAACAGCTACTCTCTGGTTGCCAGTCCCTAACCTGAGCGCTTCATTGCTACGTAGAATATATGCATGGATGTGCCTGAGAGAGAGCGGGGAAGAGAAAAGGGATCTGAATGCCAAAGGGGGTGGAGGTAGCGGAGGACGACAATGTCGAGGGCATCGGTCACACATGCTGGCTGGTGTGTCACCACACAGCGCCTGGGGTGGGCATCTGGCACCTTGCCTCAGGCAGCAGGAGATCTGGTGTGCAGTGTATATCAGGAGAGGAGGTTTGGATTGGAAAGGTCAGGTTTAGAAAGAGTGATGGCAATTTTATTCACAACCTAATGCGGAAGCAACCTAGGACTTATTTTTGAATAGCACTGTTGAGAAACCTTTTCACAACAAACGCAGATCGACCTTCCCCACAGGGCTCTGTAGCCAGGCCCCTCTTCCAAGACCGGCCCTTCCTGCAACTGCAGGCGGAAAAAGAGCAGGCTGGAGACCCACCCGAGACTGGACACCAACCCTGTTCTCAGCTTCCGCCGCTCTGGCCTTCTCCTGGCTCAGCTTCTCCTGCAAGGCGCTCTGCTGCTTCAGGGCCTGGGAGAGCTTGAGCAGCTCCAGCTCCAGTTCGCGGACCTTCTGCTGGCTCTGCTCGCACCGAGAGGCGAGCGAGGCACACTCCTTGCAGGCCTCGGCCAGCTTCACTTGCGCCTGCCTCTGTTCGGCTTTCATCTAAGGAAAGAAAGAGCTCTTGGCTTGGCTTCCTGGATAGGCCAGCCCTGCTATACTGCCTCTAACCATGGAAGTTCTGCGTTGCTGTCATGTTTAATCGCTGTTAGGCCTTTTTTCTATGCATCAGATGTCTTTTTTAACATCATCTGAAGTTAGTGACCACCACATCTTGTGGCCACTGGCGTCGCTCGACGTGGGGCGGAACTGTAAGCTCCGCACTGTGCTAACCTCCGTTTACTCCCCGGCACGCAGCGGCAACGGGACACCACTGAAAAGGCTCCGTTCTCTGCAGAGGCCAGTCTTGCCTCCACAGCAAAGTCTCTCCGCTACCCCTCCAAACACAGGGAGCTGTCTACGGGACTTTCCCCTTTTCTCCCCATTGTGCTAAAGCCGCCCCCTCGGCATCCTTCCGACCGTGGGGAGCCGGAGACCCACCGTGGTGTTTTCTTGCTGGAGCAGGACGTTGTGCTTGGTCAGCTCCAGGTTCTTCTCCCGTTCGTACCTCAGCTCCTTCTCGGCCGAGCTGCACAGGGTCTGAACCCGGCGGAAGTCCTGTCGCAGCTGCTGAAGGTCCTGCTGCCGCTGCTCCTGCAGGAGTCTCTCTCCGAACAGGCACTGCAGGGAGGAGGCGGAACGGAAGCCCTGAGGGAGGCAGCCCAAGCGGCCGCGGGGGAAGCGCCAAGCGCAGAGGGTCCCTGTGCACCAACAAGTGACCCAAGTGCCTTCATCTATGCTGCGCCACCAAGACACCTCAGAAAGGACTGGCTGACCCGAGCTTGGCTGCACCACAGCGCCCTCCCCTTGATTGTGGCCGGAAGAGAAACTGCAACCAGCCCGGCTCCCTCCCCGCAAGATTTCTGGCAGTGGGCCTGTTTGGGGCAAAGTACCATTTCCTTTGTGCAGAGGGACCCTTCTTTGAGAGGCCTTTTCTCCTGCTTCACATCACCGCCCGTGTCCCCCGCAGGAGCCCCCGGGGGCTCGAGAGGCTGCTCCTCCGCAGAGCCAGCTTCCTGCTTCGCCCCCAGGCCTGTGGCGCCGCTGCTGAGCTGATGTCGGAGCGCCAGGAGGTCTTTCCTCAGCCGAGCGTTTTCTTCCCACAGGAGCTGCCTTTCTTCGTGGCTCCCTTTGACCTGCATCTCCAATTCCTCTGTTTTCTTGCGGCTCTCTAACAACTTCGCACTGGCGGTGAAAAGGGGGAAGGAGAATGTAAAGGGGATCCAAACATAGGACGATAACAAAATCATGAGGCTGAAAGAGAGGGGCTTGCCTAAGGCCATCCAGTCGGGTCAAGGCAGGGGAGATGCACAGCTCAGTCTCTTACAGCACAAGCCTATGCATGTCTACTCAGACCATGGGCCCCTCCCCAATCAACAAAGGGACTATGCCTTTTTCAACCAGCTGTGGTTTCTGGAGGTCTTTTAGGGACCGACTCCACAGAGTGCATTGCAATAGTCCGGACGGGAAGTAACTGAGGCATGGCTGACCAATGAAATCTAACAAATAAACTAAAGCAGGCCCTCCCCCCCCCATGGGACTCTTCCAGGGGTCTCACACCAGCAACGTGGCTCACGACAGGCTGGCTTCCACTGGAGAAACTGCACGCGGTGCAAAAACAGGGACGCCTCGCCGTTTACCGCAGCTGCTCCTTCTCTTCTCCCAGGCCACGCAGCTCATCCTCCCAAATCTCCTCTTTGGCCACCAGCTCGGGGCAGCTCCGTCCGCTTGCCGCAGGTCTTTGGTCTGGCTGCGTTTGCCCTGCGACAAGCTGGCTCAGGTGCTCGTATTCTTGGGAAAGCTCCGACATCTGCAAGGTACGGAGCATAAATATTCTGAGAATATTCACTGGGAATACGAAAATAAAGTGAGTGAGCTGGATTGGAGCCCAAGAATCATGCCATGCCAGTTGACAAGAGTCTTGAACCAGCAACCATGGCAGGAGGGTGTCTGGGGCTTCTCTCCCTCTGCCATCAAGATAGCTTGCAAGGAGAGGGATTGGCTGGAACGGCACCAGTCAGCCTGGGAGGGATCAAGTGACCTGAGGAGCCAATAGGGGCTTTGATGGCCCTTTATAAGAACTTCCCTGGACTTGGCTTCTCCATTCGGAGTTTTCGCATAACGGAGAAAGTGTTGAACATACTCTGCCTTGCCCCACCCCACCCCTGTGCACGTCTCAGGCAGTTTCTCACACTTCCACAATAGTGACGACTGTTTCCTGCAGTGCTGACCTCCATTTCCAGCAACAAATACTCTTGTTGTTGTTTCTCAAGCGTCACGTTGTGAAAATCCCGATCCTCCGCAGCTTCCTGAAGCCTCTGGAGTTCGCTATGAAGCCTTGGAAGTTCCGACTTGGAGTCGTACAGTTCCTGGTTAAACAGTCAAGGAGGTTAATACGCTAGGCAGGTACCAGAGAAGAGTGGGTTTGGTGGGACCCTCCGTCCCCAGAGATGCGGCAGGTGCCTCCTTTGTGTTTTTAAATGGCAACTGAAAACATTGCACTTTCACCTGGCGTTTTGGGAATCTCAGTAGATCAGTGGAACGTTTCTCTATCTTTACGTTGTGGCCTTTGTGTGTTTTCCCCGTATCCTTCTATCCCTTGCAAGTAAATTGCATTGCAGCGTATTTTCGGTGTATTGTGGTTGTTTAGTTGCTTGTTTGCTTATTTAAGTCAAACATTGTTACCCCACCTTCCCCCTTCCTGAAGCAGCAATGCAGGAGCACAATGATGTATTGTGTGCAAATAAATACAGGGGAACTCGAGGGTGGTGCTTTTCAGCCAGTGGTTCCAGTGGGACTTCACAGCCTGGCAGGTGCCCGGTGAGCATGTGGCACTGCCTGGCCCCGCCGGAGGTGGAGTTCTGTGGGGTGACGCTGCACCAGGGGGCGAGGTGGGGCTATGCAGCTGCTTGGGAAGGCGCGGTTTGGGGAAAGGAGGGGTGCAGAGGGGAAGGGAGGCCAGGAGGCAGCAGCAGCAACTGGAAACGCCTCCCCCTTTCTGCAAGGACAACTGTGGGGCAAGCCGCCTGCACACCTGCCGTCTCTGGTGTTTGCAAAAAAGTGGTCCCTGAAAAACGTGGTCCTGGAGGGGGAAAGGTTGCTACAGCTTGCTAAAACCCAACTGAGCAAATGAGGAAGGAGGAAAGGGAGGGCAAAAGAGGAAACACACAAGCCCAGAGGCTCCTTCCAGGTTCATCCGTGGAGTTCCCACCCACCCATGTCTGTCCCAACGGAGGCTCTGGCATCACACAGTCTTCCCCCCCCCCGACTCCCCAGTTTGCCTACACTGCAGCAGGGCCTGTGTCTTACTTCTGCGCACAGCACCTAGTTCTATGAGGCGGTCAAGGAAGAGTAAATAATACGAGTCCGAGGACCTCCCACCTTCTTTTCGTCTTTCAGCGTTTTCTGCATCGCTTCAAGGTCCTGCACCAACTGCTTCCTCCACTCCGTCTCCTCCGATAGTTTGCGTTCCAGAACTTCGACCTTCTCTTGGTGAGTTTTCAGCACCTGCCACCAGTACAAGAAGAGCTGTTTGCCTGCAGAAGGGCACCTGGGGACCGGGCACCTCCCCAGCCCCTTCCCATCCCAGGGCCCCCAAATGCCCACTTTCAGTGAATCCTCACCTCTTGGCGATCCTGCACTTCGCCGGTCGTGTCTGTTTCCATCTTCTGCGCTTTTCGCAACTCCGCCTCCAAACAGGAGACCTGGAGAAAGAAAACACATTTTCGATGGCGACACCACTTTCCTTGCTCAGGAAGGATTCTGGGTGCAAAGGGGGCAACTTTCCTATGACTGGAGAACAGAATGAATATCGGAGAGGAGCTGCAGTAGGGCAGCTGTTAAGGCTTTTGCCTGGGCCTTCCCTGGCTCAGATCTCACCTCTGAGCTTCAGAAAGTGGCCATTGTTACGGTCCAGACTGGACAGAACAGACTGGCTGGGATCTGTGATTTGTGTTAAGGTCACTGGCTGGGAGGTATTCACTCTTCCCCTCTGTGCCATTTCTCTGATGATGAGTATCACCTTTTCCCCAAAGCTGTTACAAGCCACACAGGGGAACACATTCAGATACAATATAGACCCCTGCGTCTCCAATGCACTCGCTTTCCACTGTCCTCACCCTCCACAGTTCCTTTTCTGTTCCGTTCCCCTCTTCCTTTTTGACACTCTAGCCCACCACTCTTCTTCCCCGCTTCAATCCTCTCTTCATTTTCAAATGCAGGGGGCAGAAGCAGGAGAAAGAACAGCGGAGGCGGGTGGATGGATGTGAAAGCCCCCCTCCCCACCTGAAGCAACTGCCTCAGTTGGCCTCATGAACGGACTGGCCCTGACTGCGGAAGATGGTCAATTATTGCACTGGTATCCAGGATATGTCACCATGAGGACAGTATCATCTGGTTTTATTACTTAAACCTCTTTGAAGACCTTCATTGTTGAAAAGCAGTATATAATATTCTTTTTAAAAAAACATAAATGAAATGAGTACCACCAAGACCTCACTACTGTGGTAGACGAGGGAAGAACGTTTTGGCCCCTCCTTTAGTTATTCTGAGAAGCGTCACATTCTTGTCTTACTCCCCATCTGAGAGGTGCTCCTGGATTGGCCTCCATGTTCTCCATGCAGGAGGAGTTTTTAACTGTTTTTGACACTTGGAACTCTCACTCTCACCTCCAGGATTCCAGACCCAACCCACTTGACCTTACCCAGGAGTCCCTGTTTCTCCACCAGGTCCAGCGACTGTCCCGTGCTGTGATCCTTTTCATCCACCAAATGCAAAGCAAGCTATGTCAGACAAGGAATTTGGGGCTGCTGCCTCTGGATTCAGACAGGGCTCTCCTTCCTTCAAAAGCTGCATGGGAAGGGAAAGGGCTGGCTCCTGGTCAGGATGAAGTCAAAAATGGCATTTATTTCAGGGTGCTTTCGCGGGCATGGAAGTTGCCATGTTTAATAGCTTTGAACTTGAAGATTGCAAGTGTGGCGAGCATGCTAGAAGCTGAAAAACATATGTGACCCTAGCATGCTAGGAAGGAAGAGATTGGGAACACCTGGAAGTCTAACACAAATTATACTGGAAACATACATTATACTGGCTACAGCCCATTGAATCAGGTGCATGTGCGGGTGGGTGGCCGGCATGACTGGAAGGATGGTTGGGAAGGAAGGGTTGTATCTTGGCAATACAGTCATCCCTGATTTGCATGCAGAACTAAGGCCCTGGGTTCAATGCTATCAGCACCTCCAGGTAGGGCAGAGAAACATTCCGGTTTGGAAACGGGGAGGACTGCTGCCAGTCAGTGTTGACAGTGCTGAGCGAGAAGGATAAAGGGTCTGACTCAGCATAAGGCAGTTTCCTATGCTGCCAAAGAAGTCCAGTGCCCAGCACCACCAGCAGCCAACAACATTGATGCTGATGGGAGGGTGCCCCCGATGGTGCCCCCGATGCTGATGGGAGGGTGCCCCCCTTCCCTGCATATGCCTTGTCATGTGACAAGCATCCTATCATGCCCATATTGTCCTCTCTCTTCTTCAGTCCCACGAAGTTGGAGTGAAAATTGCAGGGACACACACATGGTAAAGTAAAGCTATTCACCCAAAGAGCTTATGTGCCTTAGATGAGCTCTACTTCTAAACTGCAGTTAAAAAAAAATAAAGACCCAACAAAAGTGTCACTTCCAGCTGCACCTGTCAAGGCAAGGTCTCAAAGAAGCCGAATCCCACCCACCCCCCGTCCCTACAGATGGAAGCGCTTAAGCGACGCTCATAGAGAATGGAAAAGCCTAGAACGACACACACGGAGCCAAGACTTTCGGTTAGAAAAAAAGCGGCCACAATAGCCCTGGTTCCCAGGATGCCGCTCTATCTTTCTGACTCTATCATGAAGCGCCTTCTCTCCTTTGTGTAGAAGAGCAGGGAAAACCGGGCCAGGTAGTGGTGAAGCCGGAAAGGCCCGTAACCACGATGTGAGGTGGCTTTCTGAAGACCTTTTAAAATCAAGTTATAATTGTAACCAGAGTGTTTTGGGAGCTGAAAAACGAAGAAATTTATTGTTGCAAAAAAAAAAATCGGCTCCTCGAGGAAACAGGAAATGACGTCATGGTACCGCCGCCACCTACATTCCGTCGGAGCTTCCGCTTCCGGGTGAGAGTTGGTCGCCATGGCGGTACTGGCTTCCAATCCCAACAATCCTGTGGTGTTCTTCGACGTCACGATAGGCGGCCAGGTAGGCCCGGGAAAGAGGGATGGAGGCTCGGGTGGACGTGGGAGGTCGGCTGGCTGTTCTGACGCTCTGCCCCTGCTCAGGAGGTCGGGCGCATGAAGGTGGAGCTCTTCGCCGACGTGGTGCCCAAGACGGCGGAGAACTTCAGGTAGGCGGCTGTGCGCCATAGAGCTCTATGCCTAGAGCGGCCCCAAGCAGCGTCTCTTTCCACACCTCCGGCACGCCGTTAGAGATGGGAACCGCTAGAGCAGTCCTAGTTCGGGTTCTACGCAAGGAACTTCCGGGGTTTCCGTGGGAGGCGGAAGTAGGAACTGTCGTAGCAGTCAGCGGGGAAATGTTAGACTTTTCAAGTTAGACTTTTTAAATTTGATTTTGTGAGAGAGAGAAAAATACATTTAAAAACACAATAGAAATACAAACAAAACAAACTAAAACTAAGACATATCTATTTCCAGAACTCCTCCAAAGAAAACATAAGATACGTATATGTATACGTATATGTACATATGTAAAACTAAAAAGATATAAAAGAGAAATGCTGGACTTGGATGGCAGCGTCTCTCAGACCCCCATAAACTGGGGGGAGCTGCCGACGGCACCTGTGTTACCTAGACAGGAAGATCACCTAAGGACTTGGCCTCTTAGCTGAATCTGGTCTCCTGAACCCTGCAGTTGAGTCCCAGCCCGAACCTGCTTTGTCAGCGAAGCATGTGTTAGAAAAAGATCCTTCGTCCTTGGTGGGTCAAGTGAGGTGGAAAGCCTCGAGGGAGTAGAGGCTGAACAGGGGCACCCCTCTGCCTCTGATCCTTCAGGGGTGAAATAGAGGAGTAAGTGAAGGAGGGCAAAAGGAAGATCTCTCCTCCAACTCACGGGTTTGTGCTCCTCTCTTTCCTTAACAGTTTGTCTCAACGCATTGGGGAGGGGGGCAGATGTCATTGCAGGTAGGGGGGCTGTTGTCACCCCAACAGTGGACTTTGTTTGTCATGGCTCCCTTTCAAGATGGTAGTCATCACTTACACAAACATGATTCAAAAAATTTTCCCTCCTCCCCTCTGAATTCTTGAGCAACCGCCCTTAGTGTTCTTAAAATATTTAAGGAGCTTAATCTGCAGCCCTAAAATCTAGCATCTCTGCAAGAGAATTTAACTCACAGTTGTCTTCCTTTTTTTCCCCAGGCAGTTTTGTACAGGTGAATTCAGGTACGTTGGCTCTGTTATCTCTCAAAAAGTAGGCATTTGAGCAAACTGAAAAACACAAGCTGGGCTCCAAAGGGCTGACACGGATACATAGAGGAGAGCCACATGCGCAGCTGCCACTTTTTGTTGTTGATGCCATGACAGTGCCTGCTGTCAAGGAGGCAAGCCGCTTATAAAACCAGTAGGTGGCTTGTCTCTTCAGCAGCACACACACACACAAAATAACCTGGCTTTGCATGTAGCTCTTCTGTGCATACATTTATGATGTTTGGATCCTGACGAGGTCTGTGATCTTCGCTTGGTGGTTGTCATTTTATAATGGAAAGTGCAGAAAGAACAACTGAGCTTATATTGTAGTGATCAGGAATGTGTTTAGCTGGCATATTCAGATCTTGAGGACTGGAAAATTACTGACGCTGGGATTCTAACAGTTACGTAGTCTATGCAAATATTATGTTAATTTCCTCTTGTGTCAACCCGCCCCAGATTTAGACCCTTTAACTAATTTCTTCAGTTTGAACTCTCTTTGTGAACTGACCTTGAGTCTAGTAAGCCTGATCAATACCAGTCTAAGACTACATAGCACCTTCTCTTGCCCGGCATGTGAGATGTGCAGATCAGAATTAGAAAAGCCCAAGGGTATCAAGAAGACTGAAGAATGGGGGCTTGCCCACTGCCCATGTGTTGTCTGAATAAACAAAGGCAAACATTTATATATCGCTTCCAAGCGAGAAGTTCTCCATGTTCTTTACAAAGGAAAGAGAAGACAGTTCCAAAGGGGCTTATAATCTAAGAAGAGTCTCGAGAGACAGGAAGGGAAGTGGGGGCTGCAGAAAATGGCAGAGTATGCGATTGGGATTGTGGCAGTCCTCAACACCCATTTTTCTGCATTGCAGGAAAGATGGCGTCCCTATCGGCTACAAAGGCAGCACTTTTCACAGGTACTGTTGCTTGTCGGATTCTTTGGGTGAAACCAACTGGTGAGCCACTGTCTTCCTGTAGTTCTTAACCTAAGGCCGTCTTTGAGCCGGTGGCAGATAAGGTGCGGTGTCTGGACCACGCTGACTGAAACCACGTCCGTGGCTGGAGTGGGCGTGCCATATATCGGCCGAGAAAATTCCATTCCAGTCCGAATTCTCTTCCTGTGCAGGATGGAGAAACACTGAAATTCAGAAACTCCACTTCCCCAGATGCACACAGGGATACTGGCGCGGTTACTCTCCGCCTTCCCTCTGCGTTTTCATCTTGGTTAGGGAGAATGGCTTATTTTAGTCATGAGAGCCCAAATCAGGTTGGATCAGACCAAGAAGGGTCTATCCTGCTTTACCGCAGTTGCCTCTGGGAAGCCCAGCAGGGCTGGAAGGCAGTAGACATCCCCAGTGACTTGTATTCAGATAGACTGTCTCTGAATGTGGACGTTCCATTTTGTATTGCTAGACCTCCTCCTGCTGCATGAGCATGTCCCTTCATCTTGTGGCTGTAAGTTCCACAAAGTAATGATGAGGTTTATGCAAAGAAGTCCTTTCTTCTGCCTGGCCCCAGTCAGAGTCTTGGGAATTGTTGCTCTCGGCGCAGCCGTGAAAGCTTCTGCAAGCAAACAGTTTCTGCTCATTCGATGGTGGAAAACTATTTTTGTTTCTCCTGAAGTGCCAACTGGACTGCAATGCTTCCAGCTGACAGCAGCTGACTGGTGGGGGCTGGTTGCAAGGCCATTAAATGAAAGGCGATCAGTTGGCAGCTTCCCATACCTATACCAGAGGGTAACTGCCCTCCAAATGCTGGCTCTCCCTTACCCTTCTCCTCCTCCTCCTTGATTAGAAAAGGGTAATAGAGCAGAACAGGAAGTGTGGGAGAGAAGAGCATAGTTGGCTAGAGTGGCTCCAACTCCATGTTCCCTCTTCTGCTCCGTTTCCTCTTCCTGTTCAAATCCAGGGTGAGGGAGGAGGAGCAGAGGTGGCCGCCCCTGCGAACCCATTGCCTGAGGCAACTGTCTCAGTTGGCCTGAGAGTCCTGTATGGATCCATTGCACAGCTTCATTTCTTTTTCTTTTTGTCTCTTTAAGGGTTATTAAGGATTTCATGATCCAAGGAGGCGACTTTGTAAACGTAGGTGTTTGCTTTTCATTCTGCTTTGTTGTATTGAGAAGAGAAAATCCTCTCTGGTATCTCTATTGGGTGCTCACCTTCAGGGTCAGGGGGTATCTGCGGGCTATGTATTTCATCGTGGTCCCTGCCTGGACTAGAAGGGAGGGAAAGGGCGATGCCTTTGGGAGGGCAAACCTGTTGTGCCTGGTGCTCATGAAATGAAACTGATTTGGAGGGGCCAAAAGGGGACGAGTCACTTCACCTCTGGGAACTGGCTTGGCTTTGTTTGAGGCACGTCGGGCAGCGCTGTGTAAACAAGCAACAAAGGCATGACCGGCGAGATGGCACGCATGGAACCCGCCTCACGGGGCTGATAAGCTGTCCTGTGTTGTGCCAGCTGCTGATTGTTCCAGACGCTTCGTAAAAAGCATGTGTGTAACAGCTGAAGGTGAAACGCCTAGCTATTGCTGGGGCTTACAGTTTGTGTGAAACTGCCAGGGTCTGCCATCCTTCTAGATGGAGTCTGTGGAGTGCTTTCCTTCCGGGGGTGGCGTTCCCACATTCTCCCATCAGGGAATGCTGACCTTTGTGTTGCAAAGGATTCTGGGTTGTATCTGAGGGCGCATGGCCAGGTCCATTGCCTGACGTGAACTGAGAACCTGGCCTGGGAAAGACCCCGGTGCTTCCCTACAGCTGCGCATCTCCGGGGAAGGTTAGGCACATGGTGGCCAATCTGTTTTTCAGGGAAGCTTCTCCACCACAGCTCATCATCTCATGGTGCAGCTGCTGCTAAACTGCAAGCCCAGAGTCCCCTGCAGTACAGTTTGAGAACCCCTGTGCTGGAAGGCTGTGGCCCTGAGGCAGCAGCGTGGTTTTCTCTGTGGCGTTGTGTGTGTTTAATTTCTGTACAGTTTTGCGGTGTGTTGTCAGTGGGGCGGCACTGAATGCCTGCTCCCCTCCTTTGAACAGGGTGATGGCACTGGCGTGGCCAGCATCTACCGGGGCCCCTTCGCGGATGAGAACTTCAAGCTGAAGCACTCGGCTCCAGGCTTGTTGTCCATGGTAAGTCGCAAGATGAAAAGGGCTGTGGCAGCATCCACACACGAGGTGGGGACTTGGCTCCCCCAGCCTGTTTGTTTCCAGCACCCCTGAAATTAAAACCCCTTTCATTTTTCTATCCAAAGCAGCAGTGCAATGCCAGGGGGAGTTGGCATGCAGTGGGGCAGGCGTGGGTACGCGGTTCTTTGCTCTGTGTGCATGTTCTGTGCCCCAGATGCTCACAGCAGAGCATGCCTGGGATTGTGACTCCCACGGACCAACGAGGTGCCTTTCCGCCCCTGATTTCTTGTGCGAATTTTCTGCCAGGCAAACAGCGGTCCCAGCACCAACGGCTGCCAGTTCTTCATCACGTGTTCCAAGTGTGACTGGCTGGACGGGAAACACGTCGTCTTTGGTGAGTAGGGGAATCTGGGCTTGGGAATCTGAGTCCAAAGAGCTACTGCAGGCGTACCAAAGGCCTTGAGGGTGCCCAGTGTTTTTGTGTGTTGTGTTTTTAACCAATACAGCTTCTCCTACGTGGAATTACCTGATACGCTTTTGACATGGCTTTTTACCCGTTAGACTCTAATTATTTTAAAAAGGTCTTGCTATAGATGAGAGCCCAGAATTCTTTCCATGGTGATATCTATTTGCTAGAGGACAAGGCCTCATTAGCTGCAAGAAATCTCCGTGGCCACCTGCTGCCTCTGCCATCCTTCTGAATTTTAAAACTGTAATTTTTGTTTGCCTCATTTTGACATAAGCGGCGCAATCTCCCACATGCACGTTTATTTTGGAACAAATTTATCTCCGAGTGTCATGTTGATGACAACCTGCAGGGCTTTAGTGGTAGTGGTTTACAATTTTGTCCAGTGCCTAGCCATTTTGGGGGGCTTTATTAATAATATTTCATTTTGCATGGAACTGGAGGAAGCATCAGTGTTTGTCCTGAGCCCAAAATGCTGCATCTCTTTTCTTTCAACGTCGTTTCCCAGTGTTGTGACTCCACAGGTTGCAGGACTTTGGGGCTTACAATGCAGTATTCATACAAAGGAGACGACAGAGAAGGGAAAGGGGGGGGGGATGAAGTAAACAGTCACATATTTCCCCTTCCCATTCCTTGCCCCCAAAGGAGCCATGTTTTTGCACTAATTTCCCCCTTCCTCTTACATTGCCTTTCATAACAATTTGACCTTAATTTTGGTGACAAGTTGGGATTCTCTCAAAAATTCCTAAAATCACGTAGTGGTTTTCTTTTCTTTAACCTGGCAGGTAAAATAATTGATGGGCTGCTCGTCATGAGAAAAATTGAAGTAAGTATCTCGGTTGGGGCTGTGATATGCATAGATTTCTCCCCTATGGGGGGAAGAAAGCGGGATAGAAATCTAATAAATAATTATTATTTTACCCATTTGTGGGTTCAACACACTAGCGGGTGAACTGAAATTAAACCAGGGTCACGTAGCCGTAAAGGACATCCCAGTTATGGCGCACACGTGGCTGTGCATGACCAGAGCATTGCATCCAAAACTCAAAGAGTTAAAGATGGCTGTTGCAGGCTGCTATTCCCAGCCTGCACCTGGATTGCGGAGCCAGGGCTAGCCCAGCTCTTCCCGGTGACTGGCACTAACCCCTGATCTCCCTCTTCCAGAATGTGCCCACCGGTCCAAATAACAAGCCCAAGCTGCCAGTGGTGATAGCCCAGTGTGGTGAGATGTAGGGAGAGGCCCTCAGGTATGTACCACCTTCATCCATGTGGCTGAGAGTAACCCGGTGGGACAATTCTGGACCATGGGAGGGGAGGAATTGCGGAAACTAGAGTTGAGTGTGGAGCAGCAGAGACTAGCGGGGGTGGGTTTGGGGAGGGCAGTAAATGACTGTATGACATGCCAGTGCGTGTGCGCGCGCGATTCTACATACATACAACTTCCTCCTACACAGATGAACAAAAATTGCAGAAAACATTATGCAAAGTAAATTCTGCAAATTTGCAAAACATATTGCAGGTTGCAGAATGCGGCTTTCCTTGTCCTTCCGTTTGGGGCTAGACTCGTGCCAGTTTTTAATGTGGGTGACACACAGTTGCTGCCATGTTGCTGGCTACATGTGTGAGTGAATCACGGGTTCACGCTGTGCCCACACTGGCTGCCATCACACCCGCTTGTAACTTGAGGGTTGTGGCCCAGCACTGGCAAGAACCAGAATGCATCAGTGCTCTATTTTAATGGGGGCAGTATCAGGCGCGTAGCAGGTGCGCATGCTGGTTAAGCCGGGCCGTTCTGACTCACGCCTCTTCCTAATTCCAGGTTAGCTTCTCTCTGCCTTGGACCACCAGCTCCTCTGTTCTCACTTCCCCGCTGCATTCCAATTATGTGTTTGCTATTGCAAATAAAAGATTTTGTTTAAGTGTTGGTTCTTCCATCAGCATCTTCCCCAGCATCAGTCACTGGGAAGAGTCCTCTTGTGACATCAGCAAAGTCGACCCGCGGAGTTACCCAAATTGACCTCTTGCGCTCCCCGTGCAGTAACTTGACAATTTGTCTTTTGGTGCATGATCGTCCCTGGTTCTCCCTCAGAGAGAAGGGGGGGTGGGGACAGCTTGTGTGGGAGGCTGAGGAAAACCCCTGCCCTGATATGCTTTAACTTAATTGCAAAAACAGACATTCGTAACAGTCTCCGCAATCAGTGAGAGGGCTGCTTCTGGTCATCCTAGCAAGGGATAAGCACTGGAACACAGCGTGAATCTCCCCCCCCCCCCCCCGCTTCCAGGGTGTATGGCAAGAAAAAAAAACCTTATTTATCCAAAGCATTTCAATCAAGTGACTAATAAAACAATTGGCTCAGAAAACTGCCAATAAAGCCCAGCATGAGAGCACAGATATGAACAAAATAATTTGCTGCTGCTCTCCTATTTACTCAGCAACGAGGTCCAGGGCGTGCAGTGGGATTTACACTCCACTGAGCGTGCTTAAGATTGCAGCTGTCTTGGAGTTAAAGAAAAAGTGACCTCTCTGTCTTCCTCCCTGCTAGATTTCAAACAGGGAGAGAATGCGACAGAACTAGGAAATCTGAACGACCTCTTTCCAGATGGCAGAGGCCAGGATCTCGAGGGTTCCCCCTCCCGAGTAGCCCGTCTTCAACAGATCACAGTGCATTCTTGCCACTGCCTCCCCCAAAGTGACTGGTGCCCCAGCAGTTTTCCTAGCCAGTGTTCCTCCACCGTACTACATTTACTCTGTGCAGCAGCAGCCTGCAAGGAAGAAAAAGATAGTCAACTCTTTTGTAGGTTGAAGACTCCTTTCCTGGAGGCAGTTCTCAGTTAGCATAGTGTGTCAGCTCAGACCATGTTCTGCTACAGAGAGGGTCCTCTGCCCATGGCCAGAATAACATCCTGTGCCCCCTCCTCCCCGTGTCAGCCCTCACTGAATTCCAGATACAGTCCAGAGCCTTCTCAAGGCTCATTGGAATAAGATGTGTCCACAGCATGTCTCCCTTGCAGCTGTAAAGGAAGGGAGTAAAGCTTGCTGGGTGGGACAGGAGAAGCCCAAGCTCCTCCCATACTCCTTCCAGTGTGTGTGCAGATTGAGAAGGAGGCAAAGGGCTTCCCTTTCCGCACCATGCTTGAAGGTCCCAGATCCCAGAGACTTCCAGTCTCAGTGTCCCAAGAGACTCAGTGAAAACTGTAGGCTTTTTTAAGGGCCTTCAGCATGTAAAAGCATTAGCCCTGCTGGAGCAGGAATAGAATAGCCCTCTTCCCCCTTTAGAACCCTCATCAGCTGGTATTCAGAGGTATACTGCCCCAAAACATGGAGGTTCTCTGTAGCCACTGATAGACCTCCCCTATGTATGTGTTCAACAGTGCTTCCTCCCTTTCCTAAAGGTAAGAATGGCTTCTGTCAGACCAGGAACCCAGAATCCAATATAATTTTGGTTCAGATAAGCAGAGTGCGATTTGAATCAAAGTTCCATCCAACTTCAGTCATGAATGCCATAGAGGCAGGCCCAGACTCGCACGCACCAGTCGGCAACTGAGTGGCCAATCCCTTCTACCAAAGGGAACGAGCACCTTAGTGCACAGAATTGTTACAAGGGCAAACACAATAAAACCATGAAAACTGTATTTTATTGTTCACATTTTTATACCACCCTTCCTCCAAGGAGCTCAGAGTGGTGTACATATTTCCTCCCCTCCTTTTTGTCCTCACAACAACCCTGTGAGGTAGGTGGGGCTGAGAGATAGTGACTGGCCCAAGGTCACCCAGGAAGCTCCGTGGCTGAGTGGGGATTTGAACTTGGATCCTCCAGGTCTAAGTCCGACTCCCAAACCACTACACCATCCTGGCTGTATAAGCAGGAGGTGCAGACAGGTGACCTGTGTCACTGGCAACCATGTAATGAGGAATAAGGGTGAAGAGATAGAGAGGGGAGGCCATGGAAACTGTTGAAGTGGGAGGGGGCTGGCTGAAGTCCTCCTGAGGCAGCATGCCAAAAGCTGCCCCCCCTTGCTTGATGATGTGCCAGTCTCTGCTCCTCCCCTCTCCAGTGTTCTAGCTCAGCGTTCCCCTCCCCTCCACATTTTTTCTTCCTCTCTGTTCCCCTTCAATCCAGGGAGTGGAAGGAGAAAGAGGAGCAGTGGAGGCTAGTAGGCAGACAGAGATGGGCATCCCCCACCAATCTGCTGCCTGAGGCGACCACTTCATCTGGCCTCATGGATGGTCCAGCACTGGTAGGGACTAGTAGCTTGTGATGGATGGAGAGCCAATGTAGTGGTTGAAGAGGGGCACCACATGGTCTAAGCAAAGAGGGGTGACTGATTCTGTGTGAGCTTATTTGGGTGTAAAACTAATTGAATTCACTGGGGCAGAGTAAAGTAGCCAAAGTAGTAGAACTAGCCCTTGGAAACTGACATGGGATGGATAAATAGGAATTGCTAATAAAGCACCAAACACTTTCTGGTGTGGACCAGTGGAGCTGTGACTTTGGCACACCTCATGATTCAAATCTTGTGCCAGCCAAAAGCTTGCTGTGTAATCTTGAATAAATACACCAACTGCCGTCATAGCAGCAAGCTCTTATGAATGCAAAACAGAGATAATTTCTGGGCACATTAACAAGCAGCTGAGACATCCAATAAAATGGAAATGATTAAAAATAGCAGTGATACTGATTGTAGCCAATACAGGCCAATATTATTTAAAGCCACTTTCTCTTGAGAGATTAACAGTACAGTATTGTGTATGGTTACTTGCAAGTAAATCCTACATCACAGACTGCTATCCTATGAACACAGCGCTTGGAGTGGGACAGTTTCTTCTGCAGAAACGTGCGCAAGGCCGCCAGTTCTTTGAAGTAAGCCAAGACCTTTAAAAAAAAACCCTCAGTGGGGTCTACTTCTGAGTAAGCAAGCTTAGGATTTTATCGTACATTCGCATTTCACTTTTCTTTCATGACCCTCTGGAAGGCGTCCATGACGTTCTCAGGTCGTCTCCCATCAAGGCACTGACTAGACCCAAACCTGTTTGGCTTTAGCCTTTAGCCAGGTGAGCAACATTACCAGGTAGTACTGGCAGAGATCCTAGGTACTTTGATGAGGAAGCCCCTTTGAGCACAGCGGGATCCCTTTCCAAGTAAAACATTACATACACAGGATTCAAAGAAACTGGGCAGATCAAAATCAGGTGAGCAGCCAAGGGAGGTGCGCCAGGCTTCTGCAGCTGTCCAAAGGGAAAGCCCAGCGGAGGCTTCCTCGGCCACATGGTCCCCATCTATGGTGAAAGGAGAAGGCATTTCCTGGCTGGGTCATTCCCTTGGATGGGCGGGGACGAAGAGCGGTTCTCGGCCAATCAGGACTCCAAGCCGAGGAAGCACGCACGCTTTTGCGAGACAAGCAAGCACAACGCGACAAAACCTAACCCAGAGAGAAGTGGGAGGCGGGAGAAATCGGAAATTAGCCAATAGCAGAGCGAGTGCTTTGACGAACGGGCGCGGCAACCCAACGGCGCTCCGTCGATAGGTTGGGCGCGCGGCCGCAGTCCAATGGGCACACCTCATAGCTGACGGACGGGACAGCGCAGCCAGTGGGCATCGCGCGGTGGGCGGTGCGTGCAGGATGGCTAGCTAGTGCGCGCCGCCATTGTGGCCAGTTCGATCGGTATCGGGAGCGGAGAGCGGAGCCCAGCGAGCCCGGAAAAAGGGAGCAGCCCCCCCCCAACGGCCGGCCCCCGAGTCACCATCAACACCGCGCGGGAGGCGGCGCTGCTGCTGCTGCGAAAGCCAGTCACCACCACCGTCTACCGACAGCCACCGACGCCATGAGCAGCGAGGCCGAGACCCAGGCGCCCCCCGTTGCCGCCGCCCCTCTACCCGCGGCGGTGGCGTCGTCGGCGTCCTCCGTGGCAGCTGCCGCCGCCACGGCCCCCGCCGTCCCTGACGCCAAGCCCACCAACGGTGGCGAGGGGGGCGGCGGTGGCGGCAACGGCACCAACGGAGGCTTGGGCTCGGCGGCGCCCCCCGCCGGCGGGGACAAGAAGGTCATCGGTGAGGAGAGGGAGAAAGAGCGGGGCGGGGGGCGCGAGTGAGGGGTTTTCTGACGGACGACGGGCGGGGGAAGGAGGAGGTGGGCGGGGCCTGTGGGGCTGGCGCGCTGGCTGGCCGACCGTGTGGATAGCCCTTTCTCGCGCTTCGTGTGGCGGTATTGCGCGCGCGCGCCTTTTTATATTCCCCGTCTCTCCTCTCACGCGCCCCCTTCCCAGTGCCATTCCCTGTGCGCTGATTGGTTGAGGTGCGCGCGTTTGGAGAGGGCCGCCGCCGTGCCGCTCTCTTTCCCACTCTGTCTTCCTAATCTCTCTCTCTTTCAGTCTCTTATTCCTTCCCCCCCCCCCGGCGTTCGCTGATTGGTCCGGCGGCGGGGCTATTCCATCCTAGAAGCTCTCTCCTCCGGCGCGTGCCTCGTTGGCCGAGTAGAGCCTCGCGCTCGCTCTCCTACTGCGCGTGCGCTGTGTTGTCGCAAAAAACAGAGGGGGGAGATGGGGTGCGCGCGGCTCTGTGTGTAGGAGGGGGCGTGGCCGAGGAGACGGCTCAAGATGTCTGCCCTCCGCGAGGGTCCTTTTGTGTGCCTCTGTTGCGGAAAGGGCTTGTATCTGCAGAGGATTAATTGCTGTTAATGTTGGCGGTTTTTTTAAATGTTTTTTTGCGTGATATATTCTGAAGGCGTGGGTGCCTGTACTGAGTTCCCGTAGAACTGTAGGGTGGCCACGAAGTCCCGATGCAGGTTTAAATGACCTCGATTCCAAATCCACCCAATCTCGTGCATAAGTACTCTGTGGCCACCCTGTGCATATGCTGCGTATATAAAAGGTAGCTAGATAGTTATACGTCTCTACTATTCGTGTTTATATCATTTTTACAATAAATTTTGGGAGCTGGTGGTGGCTTTTTAAGAAACCGCTCTGCCAATTGGGAGCTTCACCAGTGAGGTTTGCCTCTGCTGCGACATCTTGCTTAGCAGCACAGTCCTGTGCATGTCTACTCAAAAGTAAACCCCCTTGCGCTCAATACAGCTTGCTCCCATGCATATGAGATTGCAGCCATAGGTGGCTTTGCACAACAGTCCTGCAAGGTCGATAAGCATTATTAATATTCCCACGTTGCAGTTGGGGAAGGCCGAGGATAAGCGGCTTGCTCAGCCTCCGTCTTCCCAGACTGTGATGTGGAAATAGTAATAGTGCTTATCTACTTTGCAGAGCTATTGTAAGGACAGTAGCAAGGTAGTGTGTTCGAAGTGTCTTGCACTCTGAGGAAAACAGTTTGCATTTATATGTTTGAACTGTAAGTTTCTGATGCAAGTGCAAGGCCAGCTTAAATTTAGAAACTGTTCTTTGGTTGGGGGTCTCTTTTCCTCCTTTCTCTAAGCTTACCCTAGTGGCAGTGGTGGTTTTCCCAGCTCTCCTTTTGGGGGCTTCACATGTGTGTTAGTGTCAAGCACACCTGTGCTTAGTTGTACCTGTTAACAGTCTGTAGTGTTCATCTTCTAGCCGTAAAAAGCTACTTGCGCTAATTTCTGAATGGCCAATAGTTATTAGAGGCGCAAGAGCAAGTTGGGCTTCTCTTTTGTACCCCCTGCCCCCAAAATCCTACTGGACAGCCCTGCATGTGTATGCACATCACTTGATTTCACACTGCTTGATTATTTAGCCCTTCAGAATGCCTAAGAGACCCTGAAATCGGATTATGAGTCTATATGCTTCATATCTTCCCAAAGAAGAAAATATGTAACCAAAACATTATGCTGGTGTCATCCTCCCTCCATGTTTGCTGCCTTTATAAGGCTGCACTCCTATATATGTTAACTTGAGAGTAAGTTTTCATAGGCTTGTGTGATTTCATACTTCCAATTGGTTGTATCCATATAAGCCTAGTGTATTTTTATGAAGGTATTGCTTATTTATTTATTTAAAAGATTTATCTACCACTTTTCCAGTGCTCAACATTGTTTATGCAATGTACTGAATGCAGCTTGATCCTGTGCAGTTCTTCTAAGAAGTAAATCCCACTGTTTGGGACTTCTAAGTTGTCTGTGTGTGCACACGCATATACTTGGAGTGTTTCAAGGGAACGAAACTCTTTGTGTACATGATAGCCCTTACAACCATCTTATAAGGTAGGCTGGTATTACTACAGCACCCCCATCATACCGGGCTACGTTTAGGGTTACCCATGTTTCAGTTGAGGCTGGGAGATAAGGGATATCTTTGCTCTGCGCTGGAAGGTACCTCTTAATTGTGCTGTCATGTGAGGGCCATGTGTCTGAACTAGCCCTTGTAAGGGGCAGGGGACAATAAGTGTTAGCTCTTGAATGAGTTTAACCTGCGTCACCTTTTTTTCTCTCATGCAGCAACGAAGGTTTTGGGGACAGTGAAATGGTTCAACGTAAGGAACGGCTATGGCTTCATCAACAGGTGAGGGGGTGGGTTGGGGTGTGTTTAAAAACATGTATGATCTCGACGTGTGAATAAAAGTGCTTGTTATCTGTCAATGTTCATTGTCTTTGAGCTAAATCTAGGTTCTCCCACAGGGCCTATACCCACTCATCCCATTCAACAAAGTAGCATAAGCAGTTTATCTCAGTAGGTCAGTTTAGGGCCTGTCTCTGCAAGCATTGCTATGCTTTTGCATAGGGTATCTGACAGTTGTCTGGGACTTCTGGCCTAGTTCAGAAACTGAAGCCCTGAGCAACAAAAATGAAATCTGAAGCAGTCTATCTGAAAAGGAGCTTGGTTTATAAATGGAGGCGAGAGCAGACTGGAGACCTCGTGACAGAGCTGTAGGGCCCACTCTGGTTGCAAACAGAGCATGACTCAACATAAATGCTGTGGCCAGAGTTCGGAAGTGACTGTAGTCTCAACTGAGTGCTCGTAATGTATCCTTTGGATGGCATGTTCCATTCATTTGCAGGCCCCACATTCCCAAGGAAAGGAATTGGGGAAAGAAATAAGAGGAAAGCTGAAAGGCGGATGCAAGTGTGTAACAGGCAGACTGGGGAAAGGTCGAAAGGAGATCAGAGTGGTAATGGCTATCCCTTTACTCAAGTTGTTGGTGGCATCTAGACATCAGGCATAGCAGTTCAGAGCAAATCAAACCCATTGGGCTCTCCAGAGTGGTTTCATTTTTAAAATGTGCCCGTCAACATTGCCAGATGCCCAAGGACTAGAGAAGTGAGTAGAAGTACTTTGTGAGGTACCTGGGTAGTGGCTGTAAGTTGTCTTGGGATTATTTGGATGGGCTGGCAGGGTATCGCTCTAAAAACTTTGTGTGGCTTGCAAATCTACAAACCAAATGAAATTATGATCAATCAGAAGGCGAAGCAGCTTCAAATGAAACCCATCTCAACCAGGACAAAAACAGAAAGCAGTTCTCAGTCTAGCTTGGGTTGTTTTTCAAAGGAGGTGAAGTGCACTGCTAATTAGATTACAGGTTGTTAGGCTTAACCCAGAGAAATGCCCTGGAGACGCCAATTTCTTTAATCTCTTCCAAGACATGACAAGTGAGAACTCCCTCGCCAACCAAAATGCAATTAGTCTGACTTAAATCGCTCCCCTGCCTCTCACACACTAGTGGTGGCTTTACATCCGCAGGCCCCCACTGTTGCTGTATTTGTCCTGTCACTGGTGTTGACTCCTGTCACAGCCACAGGCTCATGTTAGCATGATTGGACTATATCCATACAGCCTGCTTCCTTGTCTCTGGACTGCCATTATGGGCAAAGTGGGGTGTTTGGAAAAGAGGTCTTACTTCTCTCCCCCACCTCCCATGTGTAACAACATTTTGTTACAGTGCTAATAGAAGTTGGTAGCCAAATTGTGCCAGACCATCATTCCTGCAGTTTGTCTCTGCCTCCCCACAGGTGAGTTTAGTCAAGCGGCTGAGAAAGGTCATGCTGGGCAGGACTGCAGTGAGCTTGGTTAGAGAAGTCTGGGAGGCCCTGTAAGCCGAGGAGTCACCGGTTCAGTGAACATGGATTTGCAAAGGTCTGAAAGGTGTTATAAAATGCAGTTAGAATGAGCATATTCCCAGAATTCACCTGGGCATCTTTGTGGCTTCCTAAGACCTTCTGAAACGTAGGGCTCTGTGCAGGGCCGTGGTCCCTCACCTTCTGCACTGCAGGTTTTGAGACCTTTGTCCCACACGAGTGGTGATAAACTCATGCTGCTATTCAGTGGCGGCGGCAGCTTTGCCTGGAAATGGCTGGGGTGGGCCTATTGCCGTCCTCCCACCCGTGTCCAGTTGCAGACCCTGCTCCCATTTCAGTCAGTGTAATGAATGCCATATGGGAAGGGTTGGTGAGTATATTTGGTGCTCTGACTCATGCCGCCAGCTGTTTTGGTTCTGCCTCTAAACGCTCCCCACTCAAGACCTGAAACTGACTTTGGCAGAAAGTCGACTCTTCCTCGGTCAGTGTTCCAGTGAGAGATTTTAATATCAAATATTAATGAAACATTTTCTGCGTTATAGAGAAAAGGCTGTCTTGTGGCCAGAGGGGCATTTTGGTTCACTTTCAGGTGTGGCCTGCATGACGGTTCTAGCCAGAATTGCAAGAGTTTTCAGGAAGAAATATGACACTTCCAAGTTAAGACTTGCCTTGTATTTTTAGCCCAAGAAAGTCATGGTGTGTGCTGGGGGAGGAGTGGTATCGTATGAGTTGCTTCTTGGCAGTACCCCAAAGCCACAGCCTGGCCTCTCTCCAAAACCAAGCACCCTCCTTGCTGGAGAACGCAAGTTTGTTGTGTCGCATTTCTGACTCAAACTCCTTGTTTTCCCAGGAATGACACCAAGGAAGATGTGTTTGTCCACCAGGTAGGTCTCTGCACGTACAACTGAATATGCTCGATTCTAGTAAGGTGAGAGCAGGCACCTTGGCTGAAGGGGGCAGAAGAAGATTCATTCTGCTGCTGTTGGAGTATCAGAGTTGTCTTAAAATAAAAAAGCTGCCCACTTATGAAGTGTGGAACCTTATGGTATGTGCCAGATAGTGAAGGGTTGTCAAAAAGGCTTATAGCTTTCTTATAGCTGTTGGGGTATTTCTTAATGCTGGACAGGTTTCACTTCTCTGGGCTGGTGGTTGGCTTCTTTGGTGTGACGCTGAGATGAATGCAGGACCGATGTAGACGCAGCACATGTTTCTGACTGGTTGGGCTCTGGTCTTTCCAAGAAACTTGGGCTGTGTATGCTGCTACACATTAGCAAATGGGGTTAGTGGTGCTTGATTGTTCAGACGCATGGCACTGGGAAAATGCTGTCAGCGCTATTTAATTTTGCTCCAAGTGCAGCTGTTCCTATTGACACCTAAAAACGCTGGGTAAGCAAACTGAAGGTCAGCTTAATGAGTGTGCTCACATGAGTGCCTGAGAATACCAGCTTCTGTGCCATGGAAAGCCAGAAATCGGCTCTGTGTGGCCAGCTAGAGGGACAGCTATGACATCCGACGTGGGAGCTGCTGAAGTGGACTTCTGGAAAGAAGCACCAGTACAGACAGTGTCTTGCTCCAGTCCCTCTTCCCTTAAGAGAATTAGGGCTGGGAGGGACCCTGTAAATCGCACTATCCGTCCAACACATGCTTCTCATATATCCCAGCTATAGCAGTGGTGGAAGCTGTAGATCTTAGAACAGTGGCCGTGGCTCCTAGGATTGCCACTGTGGATGGACAACTTGAGGCAGCTGTACCTGCCAAGAGAGAAATACACACTCATGAGATGGATGTCCTTGTTTACATTCTAGCTTGCAGGATAGATTCATCTCCACCCCACCCTCTTCTCAAACATTGTTTTTCATGGGTACATCCCAATCCAGACCAATCTCGTTACGCTTGTTAAACCACAGTGACCTGAGTGACCGTCCAAATCTGACCTGTTTCCTCCTCAGACTGCTATAAAGAAGAATAACCCCAGGAAATACCTTCGCAGTGTAGGAGATGGAGAGACTGTGGAGTTTGATGTGGTTGAAGGCGAAAAGGTGAGCAGCGTCCCCCTTGGGTGCTTCCTGAATGGCAGCGGCCAACGGCTGCAGCTCTTCCGGGGTGCGGAAGGGCTGCACTTGCGTGTCGGTGCTGGCCGTGCTGATTCTCTGTGCTCTTTCCAGGGAGCAGAGGCTGCCAACGTTACAGGTCCTGGTGGAGTCCCAGTGCAAGGCAGTAAATACGCAGCAGACCGTAACCAGTACAGACGATATCCACGGCGCAGAGGTCCTCCACGCAACTACCAGCAAAATTACCAAAATAGTGAGAGTGGGGAAAAGAATGAGGGGTCAGACAGCTTGCCAGAAGGCTCGTCCCAACAGCGCCGCCCCTACCGCAGGAGGCGGTACCCACCTTACTACATGCGTCGGCCTTATGGCCGTCGACCACAGTATTCCAATGCTCCTGTGCAAGGAGAGATAGTCGAGGTAAAGATTGCTGGCTCTTTGTGGGGTGGGGGGCTGGTGATTGTGATTCATAATCTTTTTATACTGGTCTTCATTGATAAAAGCTATTAAGAATATTTGCCGCTTTTCAACAAAAAAAGTTCACAAGGCGGTTTACAGACAAAAATCAAATAATTACATGGCTCCCTGTCCCAAAAGGGCTCACAGTCTAAAAGTTCACAAAGCAGTTGTGAGAAGAGACGTGGATACCAGCAAACCGGCCTCTGGACTAGGCCAAATAGGGAAGGATGTTCTCTCCCTGCAAAATATAAAGAGAGGCACTCTTTAAAAGGGGCCTCTTTGCCCAGCTAGCAGGGGAACGATTGATTGTGCTCCTGTGAGATGAAATGTTTGCTCCTTGGACAAGGACAAGTGACTCTTTCAAGTGCTGAAAATGTTAGCATTTACACTGCAGCGCCTTGTAGAAGCGCTGGGCCAGACTGGAGGGAGGCAGTTGGTGGCCAAAAGTGGACCGGCCCATGCAGAAGTCAGTAGCCATGCTTCTGTGGGCTGGTGCCTTTTATGAGCTGGCCTGAGTGCAGCTCCCAGTGTGCCCTCTTTTCCTGTGTTAATCCTTTTATACCTGCATGACACTTTGCTGCCCCGCAAGGGAACAAGATTGCTCTCCTGAATGTTAGTGACATGGGGCAATCCTGCTTTGCATCCCAGTGAAGGAAAGCATGCAGTGTTTGTTTCTGGGGGTGCAGGCAGTGAGTGCATCATGCTGATAGTGTGTAAAATGAGTCACTTACCTTGCCATTTGCCTAGAGTGAGATTTTCATTAAATAGACTTCGAAGGTCTGCTCATGGCCCTTTCTGTCTTCCAGGGTGCCGACAACCAGGGTGCAGGAGAACAAGGCAGACCTGTCAGGCAGAACATGTATCGGGGTTACAGACCACGCTATCGCAGGTGAGCTTCCCCCCCCCCCGAGGGCAGGCTTGACCACTAGAAGTCCTGGGCAGGTGCTTAAAGGCTTGCCGTCCTTTTCAGGGGTCCTCCTCGTCAACGGCAGCCCAGGGAGGAAGGCAATGAAGAAGACAAAGAGAACCAGGGTGATGAGGCCCAGGGTCAGCAGCCACCTCAACGTCGGTACCGTCGTAACTTCAATTACCGACGCAGACGCCCAGAAAACCCTAAACCACAAGATGGCAAAGAGACAAAGGCAGCCGAACCACCAGCTGAGAACACGTCCGCTCCCGAGGCCGAGCAGGGCGGGGCTGAGTAAATGCCGGCTTACCATCTCTACCATCATCCGGGTGAGTCGCTGTTGTGCTCAGTTGGGGGAGGGGATGGAGTCCAGCAGCTGTTTAGATGTGTGGAGCTGCCTGGTTGTGAGTCACGTTTTTGTGAAGGGTTGGGGACCTTCCCCAGTCTTGTCCCAGGGTTAAAACCACAAGATGTTTGGCCACCCCTATTGGCCCGATTTTAACCTCCGGAAATCAAGTGTCCCTCTACCGTTTTTGCTGGTAAGACCGAAGATGAGAGACCACAGATGATGCCTCTGCTAAGAGACCATTGTGAGGGCCTTCCGACACCAACCTCCTCGAAGTCGCACAGTGGAAGATGCTAGACGCCAGGAAAGGACCAGGGTACCTGTGGGGGCACCGTTCATTCCAGGGAGGCTGACCAGGTGTCTCTGCAAAGCAAAGATCTTTGTATTTGAACAGAGACCACGTAGCTGCTTGGCCCAGGTTGAGATGCTAACCATGGCATTGAAAAGCAGAGGGTCCCTGGACGACCCTGGTCTCTGGAGAGGTCTTGCCAAGTTGTTGAAACCCAAAGTCTTAAGGCTGTGTCAGAGGCCTATGTTTTTTCAAACAGCTGAGGCATTGGACTGGACCATAACCTTGAAGGTGGGGGGTTGTAGTATTCTTTCTCCAATGCAAAAACCAGCAGCAGAGCTAGTCTTATGGAAGAAGACTAGAAGCCACTCCCAGGCATCTCTCTCGCATGTGCAGGGCATGTTCTTGTATTGGGGGAGCATCCCCTCCAGTGCGTTGCCACCAGTAGGCTGAAGTGGCGCATGCTTCTGTTTGTGAGAACGGCCAAAGCCTGCGGTGCTCAGTGGGTCCCAGCCTCAGGAAGACCCAGAGCCACACCTGTGGCCATTCTGCCATTGGCTCTTTTGGGATGTGGGTTTTGTTCAGAGTGTGTTAAGGTAATGCAGCTGTTTTGGTTTTTCTCTTTTCAGTTTAGTCATCAAAGAGTGAAAAAGAAATAAAGTGAAAATGAAATTCCAGCAATAAGAAATGCAAAGAAGAATTGGAACTGAAGACCTTAAGTGCTTGCTTTTTGCTGTTGACCAGATAACTACTCGAACTCTCTGCATTATCTATGCAGCATGGGATTTTTATTATTTTTACCTAAAGTGGTCTCCTTTTGGGAGCGACAAACATGTTTTTTAAAGGCCTGTTTTTTCTCAATACACCTTTAAAGGTTTTTAAATTGTTTCATATCTGGTCAAGTTGGGATTTTTAAGAACCTCATTTTTAATTTGTATGAAATATACACCTAATTTTTTCAAGTCAAACTGCAAGCATCTCTTAATAAAGGTCTTAAGAATTGCCTGGCATGGCGTGGCTTGCTTACGAGTCTGATTTATGCTCTCCTGGGGTCAAATCTGCTATGGGAATGGGGTGCCCAGGTGATTCTGGAAATCCCATGAAACTGTAAGACTTTGAAACCGCTGTCCCAGGTAAAAGAGGCTAAAGGAAGAGGGGCTGGAAGTTGGCTTGTCTCGAGTGTCTCTCTGCCTGCTCTTTCTCCACCCCCTTTCAGGACGCTGATGCATCAGCTTGGCCTTGCAGTATTTACTTGACAACTGCATACACACACAGAGTGTTAGATTAAAGCCCTTGGTGTGAGGATTTGGACTCTGGGAGAGCAACCTGTGCTCTTCTCCTGTGGGCTACAATGGATGCTACAAGGCTATGTGCTAACTTCAGTGATGTAAAATGCTAACTTTGTTGCCCTGGCTATTTGTGGGACATTTTCCACTGTGGGTACAACCAAATGGGAGAGGGATTCCTGGTGTGGTTTATGGCAAAACACACAGCCTGCGTATTCAGTAGCAGAAAAGCAAAGGTGACCGTGAGAAACCAGTGTGGTGCAGGCTAGTGTCCAGCTAGGACTGCAGAGATTTGGCTTCAATGCTCTGCTTGACCCATGGAGTCACTAGACCTGATCTACCTTACAGCATTCTTGAAGATAAAAGTTGGGGTGGTGTGGGCGATCCAATTTAAGACCTTTAATTCAAAAGCATTAAATGTCTTTCCGGTTTTATCACTGCAAGCCTGTCCTGTTCTCTTCTGGCAAGAGCAAGCCAGCCATTGTGTTAACAGAGGGAACATGACTCAACATCAATGTGCGGTCCTGCCATATGCAGCTGATGCCATTTTCGGCTGTAATAGAGTCGCTGTAGTCAGTGCTAGCCACCGGGGCAGGTTTCCAAAAGAGCACACTGACAAGTTGGAAAGGAGCCTGACGAGAACTGCGATGCTGTCTGAGACTGATCATGTGAGGACAAGCTGAAGGAACGTCTATCCTGCGTGGCGGAAGAAATGCCTGGCAGAGGAGCCACGCAAATGTTGATGCATTCCTTTTAGTTATGATGGTTAGCTGCAACAAATTGAGCCCAGATTTCTGAGTGCTGGAGCTTACAAGATTTGTAAAGGCGGATCCACACCGCACTCGTCTCGGCATGAACGCGTCCAGTGGGACGCCCCCAGGTTCAAACAATGGGCTCTGTTTTTACTTTTGTTCAAAATGTGTTTGTTAATTTCGCTCAGATCTGTGTCACACCGAAGCCGGCCACTAGGTGTCAGGTCATCACAAAGGGAAGTCCTCTGCAGGAGCCAGTGCTGTATCAGAGGTGCTCTGTAAGTGGAAGGCGCTGCCTGAGTGCTAACTGCTAGATCTCGGAGAGGGCTTAGCGGTTAACCATCAACCACAGCATCCTTCCTATGGCAAGGGTGGGTAGCTGCGGCACTGGATCGAAACATTGTGGGGAGGCCGCAGAAAGAACACAGTGCATATCTGGGTTGAGGGAAGCCGCTTCATTGTCCCACGCGTTCGATTTCTGAGATCGCAGTAAATTTCAAATTCGCACTCCTATCCGAAACCAGTAAAACTGAGGCACAGCACATGTCAAAGATGAACCTGCAGCAAAATGTTTTTCTTCAATGCCTCTATTGAAGAGAGCTCTAGCCTGCCTTTCAGATTGAAAAGCTCACACGGCGGCGGTCAACAACAGCAGCAGCAGCGGTTAACAGCTAGCTAGCCCGTTTTTTGTGCCTGTGTAACAATAAGGTTGTGTCACAAATCTCAAACAAGGGGTGCCCCATCTATGCAACTCCACTGCTTGTAGGCTTGTAGCCAGGATCGCGGTCAAGCAAACCGAGCTCCCCATCCTCCAGTAAGCCCCTTCCACCACCTCCCCTAAGGAGCTGTTTTTCTCCCCACCCTGCCCGCTTGAACACCCTGGAATGGTGTGATTGGAGCTCCAATCTGAGCCTTTTCGGGCCAGAATGGTGCATGCTAACAGATAAGAAGCCAGGCTAGTTTATCTCCTGTATGCACTCTGTTAACCTTGAATGGGCAGATCCAGCCGTGTGTCCAGGGTAAAAACAACGTATGCACACCGTTGACCCTGAAAGGGTGAGATCAGTCCTCCTGTCCAAAGGGGGGGGGGAACAAGCTGTGTTTTCCTCCTGCTCCAATGCACTTCAAGTGCAGGTGGTAACATCGGGCTCCTTCTGAATAGGCTTACCATATTTTCCCCCCTCAAACCGGGACACACACACACACAATTAATTTAAAAAAATAAAAAATCAATGTAAACTTAAAAACTGAAGGGGGTGCAAAGCGCCCCCTATTGCTGCGCGAAGCGTGCCTGCAATTTCTAAAATATATATATATCACTCCCTGCTAACTGGGCAAGAGGCACTTTTTCAATTGGTGCTCCTCTTACATTTAGCAGGGGGAGAGTAACTGCCCCCCTTTCCACCCCAGCACAGTGTCTTTTCCCGTGGCTGTTTGCTGGTGGTGGTCTGCATCTTTTTTAGATTGTGAGCCCTTTTGGGACAGGGAGCCAGTTAATCATTTGATTTTGTCTGTAAACCGCTTTGTGAACTTTTTGTTGAAAAGCGGTATATAAATACTGTTAATAATATATTTATGCAATTAAATAATTAAGTAAATTTACTTACCCCATTGTCATTGTCATGCTGCTGATCCGGAGGTAGCCTGCTCTCGCATGGCACGGGCAGGCTGTCGTTCGCTCGCTGGCTCCTTGCGGTGTGGGTCGGGCTTAACAAAGATCCTACAGTTATAGTGATTTTTTAGAAAGTTAAAATATTAATTTTACACTTAATACTGTTGACCGAAAGTAGTTAAAAGAATGCACCTCGCTCCACCTTCCCAGCCTCCTGTGCAGGTGAATCAGTCTGGCTGAATCTAGTCCTGCTTGGGACAAATTTCTTAGGATGTTTGCGAGGGTCTCATGACTTGAGGCTAATGTGTAATCCAAGGAAGGGTATAAGAACCTGTGAAATTCTATTGTTTGCTGCTGCTCGCTGCCGTTGTGTTATCAGGGTCAGGGGTGCAGCCGGCTTGCGCAAGTGAATAAAGGCCAACTCTCTATATGTTTCTGCTGGTTTGCTGTCTCTAATTCTTCACACCCCAATCTATAGGGATCTAAATCTTGCCTTGTCTGGCAACAATACCACTTAAAATGCAGTTTTAGCATTTGCTTTGTGGAAAGATCAAGGTAGACCTCTAACAAAGAGATGCTGGGAAAGTCAGAACAACAGCTTCCAGAACTAAGCCTCAAAGGGACAGAGAAGGACCATCAACCACCCCCCTCATTCTAGGGGAATTTGTGTAGCAGAACTCTCTTCTGCTCTCCTTTGTAAAATCCTGCCTGCTCCAGGAGCTTTGCTAGCTATGGGAATTGAGGTGGATGGGTGAGCAGGGCTCTCCGTGGTCCACGATTGTGCTTGCTCATGCTCAGGCGCAGAAAATGGCCTTGAGTTCAGAATTTGGTGTCTTGAGAATCTCTTTTTTTCTTGCTTGCTTCAAGGCAGGTTTCTAGTCCTCAAGCCAGCAGGTGGAGGTATGCAGATAGGGGAGCAAATGCAATGCCTCATGTGATTTCAAAAGCCAGGCTGGAGGGGGGGGGACTGGCCACAGGTAAGCAGGTGAGAGCCTGTGTTGTTGTTGTTCAGTCGTTAAGTCGTGTCCGACCCTTCGTGATCCCATGAACCATATCCCGCCAGGCCTTCCTGTCCTCCACTATCTTCCTGAGTTCGCTCATTTTCATGTTTGTTGCATCGGTGATGCTGTCTAGCCATCTCATCCTTGGCCTTCCCCTTCTCCTTTTGCCTTCAATCTTTCCTAGCATCAGAGTCTTTTCCAGAGAGTCCTCTCTTCGCATTAGGTGGCCAAAATATTTGAGCTTCAGCCTTAGTACCTGTCCTTCCAGGGAACAGTCAGACTTGATTTCATTTAGAATTGACTGATTTGATCTCCTAGCAGTCCAAGGGACTCTCAGGAGTCTTCTCCAGCACCACAGTTCAAAAGCATCTATTCTTCGGCGCTCAGCCTTCCTTATGGTCCAACTCTCGCAACCATACATTGCTACTGGGAACACCATCGCCCTGACTATGCGAACTTTTGTTGGCATGGTGATATCTCTGCTTTTTATTATGCTGTCTAAGTTTGCCATAGCTTTCCTTCCAAGGAGTAAGCGTCTTTTAATTTCATGGCTGCTGTCTCCGTCTGCAGTGATCTTGGAGCCCAGAAAAGTAAAATCTGTTACTGCTTCCATTTCTGCCCCTTCTATTTGCCAGGAATTGATGGGACCCGATGCCATGATCTTAGTTTTATTAATGTTGAGTTTCAAGCCAACTTTTGCACTCTCCTCTTTCACTCTCATCAAGAGGCTCTTTAGTTCTTCTTCACTTTCTGCCATTAGGGTGGTATCGTCTGCATATCTGAGGTTGTTGATATTTCTCCCGGCAATCTTGATTCCGGCTTGCGATTCATTCAGCCCTGCATTTCTCATAATGTACTCTGCATATAAGTTAAATAAGCAGGGTGACAATATACAGCCTTGCCGTACTCCCTTCCCAATTTTGAACCAATCAGTTGTTCCATGGCCGGTTCGAACTGTTGCTTCTTGACCCGCATACAGGTTTCTCAGGAGACAGGTAAGGTGGTCTGGTACCCCCATCTCTTTAAGAATTTGCCACAGTTTGTTGTGATCCACACAATCAAAGGCTTTTGCGTAGTCAATGAAGCAGAAGTAGGTGTTTTTTTGGAACTCTCGTGCTTTCTCCATGATCCAGCGCATGTTGGCAATTTGATCTCTAGTTCCTCTGCCTCTTCGAAACCCAGCTTGTACGTCCGGTAGTTCTCGGTCCACGTACTGCTGAAGCCTAGCTTGTAGGATTTTGAGCATAACTTTGCTAGCATGTGAAATGAGTGCAATTGTACGGTAGTTTGAACACTCTTTGGCACTGCCCTTCTTTGGAATTGGAACGTAAACTGACCTTTTCCAATCCTTTGGCCACTGCTGAGTTTTCCAAATTTGTTGGCATATTGAGTGCAGCACTTTCACAGCATCATCATTTAGGATTTTAAGTAGCTCAGCTGGGATATTATCATCTCCACTAGCTTTGTTGTTAGTAATGCTGCCTAAGGCCCACTTGACTTCACTCTCTAGGATGTCCGGCTCTGGGTCAGTGACCACACCAGCGTGGTCATCAGGAACATTCAGATCTTTCTTGTATAGTTCTTCTGTGTATTCTTGCCATCTCTTCTTAATCTCTTCTGCTTCTGTTAGGTCCTTGCCTTTTTTGTCCTTTATCATGCCCATCTTTGCACAAAACGTTCCCTTGATATCTCCAATTTTCTTGAACAGATCTCTAGTCCTCCCCATTCTGTTGTTTTCCTCGATTTCCTTGCATTGTTCATTTAAGAAGGCCTTCTTATCTCTCCTTGCTATTCTCTGGAACTCTGCATTCAGTTGTTTATATCTTTCCCTTTCACCCTTGCTTTTTGCATTCCTTCTTTCCACAGCTATTTGTAAAGCCTCATCTGACAGCCACTTTGCTTTCTTGCATTTCTTTTTCTTTGGGATGGTTTTCGTTGCTGCCTCCTGTACAATGTTACAAACTTCTGTCCATAGTTCTTCAGGCACTCTGTCTACCAGGTCTAATGCCCTAAATCTATTCTTCACCTCCACTGTATACTCATAAGGGATATCGTTTAGGTCATATCTGACTGGTCTAGTGGTGTTCCCTACATTCTTCAGTTTAAGTCTGAATTTTGCAATAAGAAGCTCATGATCTGAGCCACAGTCAGCTCCAGGTCTTGTTTTTACTGATTGTATAGAGCTTCTCCATCTTTGGCTGCAAAGCACATAATCTATCTGGTTTCGGTATTGACCATCTGGTGATGTCCATGTGTAGAGTCGCCTCTTGTGTTGTTGGAAAAGAGTATTTGCTATGACCAGCGTGTTCTCTTGACAGAACTCCGTTAGCCTTTGCCCTGCTTCATTTTGCGCTCCAAGGCCAAACTTGCCTGTTGTTCCGTTTATTTCTTGATTTCCTACTTTAGCATTCCAGTCTCCTATGATGTAAAGGACATCTTTTTTGGGTGCTAGTTCTAGAAGGTGTTGTAGGTCTTCATAGAACCGGTCAACTTCATCTTCTTTGGCATCAGTGGTTGGGGCATACACTTGGATTACTGTAATGTTGAATGGTTTGCCTTGGATTCGAACTGAAATCATTCTGTCGTTTTTGAGGTTGCACCCCAGTACTGCCTTTCCCACTCTTTTATTAACTATGAGGGCTACTCCATTTCTTCTAAGGGATTCATGCCCACAGTAGTAGATATGATGGTCACCTGACTTAAATTCGCCCATGCCCGTCCATTTTAGTTCGCTGATTCCCAAGATGTCAATGTTCAATCTTATCATCTCATTTTTGACCACATCCAGCTTGCCTTGATTCATAGACCTCACATTCCATGTTCCTAAGCAGTATTGCTCCTTGCAGCATTGGATTTTCCTTTCAACCTCAGACACATCCACAGCTGGACGTCCTTTCGGCTTTGGCCCAGCCGCTTCACTCTTTCTGGGTCTACTTGGAATAGTCCTCCGCTCTTCCTCAGTAGCATATTGGACACCTTCCGACCTGAGGGGCTCATCTTCCGGCGTCATATCTTTTAGCCTTTTGGTACTGTTCATGGGATTTTCTTGGCAAGGTTACTGGAGTGGGTTGCCATTTCCTTCTCCAGTGGATCACTTTTAGTCAGAACTCTCTGCTACGACCTGTCCGTCTTGGGTGTCCCTGCACGGCATGGCTCATGGCTTCTTTGAGTTACGCAAGCCCCTTCGCCACGACAAGGCAATGATCCATGAAGGGGTTGAAGAGCCTGTAGCCAGCAAATATCTTCCAGCTGTTACTGCCCATTAAGCTAAGGAAGCATCTTTAGGTCTTGCAGAGACAGTCAAGCCCAGATGGTCCTTAGCCAGGTCTGGCTCCGCAGGCAAGACGCAAGAGGCACACAAATAAAAACCCTCCCGCAGAGAGAATCCACCTGCCCCTCTGCCTATGTGGGAGAAGCGGGAGTGGAGACGATGAGTGGGGGAGGAGAGGGAAGCCCCCACCCCACGGAAACACAAGGCGCCGTCCTAGATGGTAAACAGCACTATAGGGGGAGCTGGGTGATGTGCTTGGAGGGTAGTGCCAACTCACAGATGGAGGGTGGGGGTGCTAAAGTCAGTCGCGGGGGAGGAATGTGCATGTGGTGGGCTCAGGGCTGGGGGGGCTATTGCAGGGGGCAACAGGTTAGACCACCACTCTGCTCTCTTCTCTCGGCCCAGATGGCCCTGGCTGGCCTGAAAAAGCAGCAGGGCTCTTCTTATGTTCTTATTTATGATGGAGATGCACTAGATAGAAAAGGGGGGTGATGAAGCAAAGGTCTTTTGGTTTAGCAGAGGAACAGAGATGCGAGGAGCAGCATGGAGAGAAGGAGCCTGGATGGAACAAGAACTGCCCCAAAGCTCTGGATAAACTATATTGACAGCTGGTGACTGGGGAGGTGGGAGGCTGAAGAAGCCACGCCCACCCCTTGTGACATCACCTGCTGTACAGGTATATAAAGAGGAGAGCAGAGAGGACTGACCAGTTCACTGAGGCCCAGGCTGAACTGTGAACACAAAGAGAAAGAGCACAGAGAGAATTGATTTGTGTGGAAAAAAAAAATCCAGAAGATGAGTGACAGCACTGTGACTGTGTACGTTTGAGCCCTCCGCAGCTCCTTTCGAGGGCCTTATCCCTGATAATGCTCGGGGGGGTCCTGGGAAGCCCCCCACCCCAGTAAGATGGTGCCCAAGCTTGGGTACGATGAGTGGGGGGCAGGAGGAGGACGGCCCTCTCTCCACCCCCTAACCGAGCATTCCTCCCCACCCTCTGGCTCTTCTGCCATGACTCCCTGCCCCCCTTGTCCCCCTCATCCCCATGTCAGACAAGGAGCCTGCTTCTCACCTTCTCCCCCCTCTCCTTCAGTGTCCGCAGCTGCTGCGGCTGCTGCCCAGCTCCACCACAAAGCACCTCGAGAGGCTCACTGAAGGGGCTCAGAAGGATACGGAGGTGGCTTCAGCGAGTGTTTCGCGGGAACAGTGTCGGTTGCGCGCTACCGAAGGCTCCACCCCCCAGCCTGTTTGATATGGGGAAGCCAGTGGAGTGCAGACATGAGCCAGCTCCATCACATCCCTCCCCTCGGAAGGTAAATGGTGGTTGAACTTCTCCCTCCAGTGACAAAGATGCTTTCCTCCCAGTTGGGCCCTGTGTGGCTCCTGGGGAACGGGGGGGGGGGATTTGATTGTCTTGAGAGTGGCAGCTGGTGGGTTGGGCTCCCTCATGACCCAAAGAAGGGGGTCTGTCCTCTCACTCTCCTGTCTTCTCCATTTCCCTTAGGAGCCAGCCAACAGTCGTGGGGACCAATTTTGGGAACAGCTGCGGAAGGTCCCCACGACTGGCCAATTGATCCACATCATGGAAGTGAGTGTCCCGTAGACATTGGTGTTCTGTGGGAGGAGAAGCTGGCGGGAGAGGTGCCCACCTGGCCCGTCTGGGGTCAACCCTTGCCTTGGGGACTCTTCCAAGGGTCCTGGCATTCTGCTGGCGGTGGGGGGGGGGGAACATCCGTGCCCCAGTTGGGGGCCGGGTTCTGAGATTGCTCAGTCCCGAGCAGAAATGCAGAGGTGCTTTTTGTGTCCCACAGGAACTAAGTGGATCATTTGGCTCCACCGAGGGGGAGGAACGAGCCAGTGCCTGGGAGGCTGCTAACTCCATCTGTGAGTTGGCAAGCAGCCTCCCCCATGTGAACGTAAGTTTCCCTTCTGCGGCAGAGGTTTGGATCTTGTCCCTGTCGTAGGGTTCCTGGGCTGAGGAGGAGCTTGGAGGACTGTCAGTCAGTCAGTCACTGGCTCCAGCTGGGGCTCACTGGAGTCCTTTAAGGAGGGTGGAAGCGGCAGGATCCCCAGAGAGGGGGGGAGGCTGGTGCATGATGTGTCCCCCCAGCTTCTGTTGAAATAACTGAAATGTGTTTTGTTTTGTTTTCTCTACAGATGCACGCAGTGAAAGATCTAGTCCCGCCGGCAATTTGGACCATCTGGGCGCGGCGGGACAGCCCCTCCTCCTCCTCCACTGAAGGTAAGATCCTTTTCCAAAGAAAGGGGGCAGCCAGGGCTACATGCATCCCAGAAGAGGCTTAAGCGGTTCGCTGCCTGTGCCTCCCTCCCCCCTTCCGGAGGCAAATAGAATGAGAAGATTAACGGCCTGTCTTCTTCTTCTTCTTCCAATCCAGAACATCTTGTCTATGAAGACCTTGAGGAGGAGGAGGGCTAAGGCACTGGCTCCGACTCATGTCTGCTCTCCACTGCCCCCCATATCAACAGGGTGGGACGTGGAGCCTTCCGTAGCGCACAACCGACACTGTTCCTGCAACGAACTCACAGAAACCACCTCCGTATCCTGCTGAACCTCTTCAGAGGTGCCACAGAGATGCTTGGCGCCACAGGCAGCACCACCAGCCTCAACACCAAATGTTTTTGCATTGTTATTTCTGTGTTCTTATTATTGCTGATAACATTATTACATATTATTGATAACATATTATCGCTGATATTGCTGATAACAAATATACAGTTTTTAACTCCAACCTTGGACTTTTTGTGTTATTAAAATCCCACTGCTGTTGAATTGGGCCCTCAGTCTAGGGGCTCAATGAGTGAGATGTACCTGTAAGGTGACAGGATTCATGAGGATGCATCTTGACAATGTGTGCCCATTAAAGCTGATTTTACACATATATGCTGGGAATGTAAATTGTGTTTTGACGTTTGGGGGCAAAGTCCTCCATGTTACTGAGGGTGCAACAGGTTGTCACCTTCCCACCTTTTGAAGATCTGTCAACCATTCTGCTTTTTGCCCAAAACCACTGCTTTATCTTGTGGTTCATCTTTTGACTGGGGCAAAAATAAGCCTGGCCAGTTCTTGGAAAAGGAAGCATTAGGTTCAGTGCAGCTCAGGAAAGGGCCAGTCCGGGGGCCGATGCAACACCCTGTGAAACTTCAGAAGCAGGGATGGCGTGAACTGGGACGCTGCCTGACGCGGATGTCTGCTGTGTCAATCTGGAGGGGGAAAAAGCCCTCGCTATGTACATAAGAACAGATGAAGAACCTTGCTGTATCTAGTCCAGCTTCCTGTATCTCACAGTGGCCCCACCAGATGCCTCAGGGAGCACACAAGACAACAAGATACCTGTATCCTGTCAGCGCTCCCTCGCACCTGGGCACAGAGAAAACCTACTCCTACAACCAGGAGGCTGCTTATCCCCATCATGGCTTGTAAGCTGTGATGGACTTTTCCTCCATCAATCTGACCAATCCCCTTTTAAAGGCATCCAGGTCTGGTGCCAACAACACATCCTGTGGCAAGGAGTTCCACAAACCACCCCAACTCCACTGCCCCCTTGCCCTCCCACCATCTGCATCGGGTCGCCTCCTGACTGGGCCACGGTTCAGAAGCCATGTTGTGGCGCAGAGGGCGCCTTGCTGCACACAAGCAGGCGGGAGCCAGTCATTCTCAGGCAAACTCTCACTCTCAAGCCACCCGCTTTCTGCCTGTCTCTGCAGCGAACTCTCACTTCGTGAAAGTGAAGCTCTGTGTGCACCAGAAGGGGACTGTGAAATGAAGCATGAGGAGGAAAATGAGAGGCAGATATAATAAAGCTTCCCCACACAGACATGGGCTTTGCTCCCACGGATAACACTTTTGAGAGACTCCCACGGATAACACTTTTGAGAGGCTCCCACGGATAACACTTTTGGTTCACAGTCTGGTTTTCAAATCCCTCCATCACTGTCTCCTCCCCTTCTAGTCCCAATACTCCCCACTGGGCAGCAGCTAGAAACTGCCTTTCCTTGGGGGCAAAGCAATGCAGAGCAACGTCTCTATCGGTCAAAGCCCAAGAGAGCAGCTTCTAGAAATAAATCGCAAGAAAAGAAGAAGTAAGAACTACAAACCAGAGTGGGGAAGGCCTGTCTGGGGTGAAGCTGAGTGCAGATGTGTCTTGTTCTGGAAGGGCACTTCTGTGTGTGTGTGTGTGTGTGTGTGTGTGTGTGTGTGTTTAAAGAGCCTCCCTTTGTAGCCTTATCAAGCCCCACCGGCTCATATCTCTGCAAACTTTGATAGTTCAGGCGGGGTCATCGCAGAACTCTGCACCTTAATGTAAAAGGATTTCCGATGACCGTAGTTCTCAGCTTCAGAAAGCCGGTTCAGAATTCAGCATGGTGAGTCTCTCTGGTTTTCTTGATCACTACCGGTAGTTCACATTTCCTCCCAGTCCACAGATGTACGCATTTAACTCCAGTTGTTGTGTATACGCACCCTTGGGTAAAAATGCCTTCACTAGCCCTTCAGGCTGCACAGATAGGCTTGAGCACGTGTGGGTCGTGTCTACTGACGATTCAGAAGCCATGCAGTGGGGAGGGGAGGGAGGATTGGCAGGGTCAGATTCCCAGTAGGCAGAGGGTGTCCTGCACCGACCTTTCCCTTTCACTATGAGGAGCAAAAGGTGTTTTTGCAGCATCTATTGCTTGTCTTAAGAGCCGTGTTCTTTCAGAGCTGAGGACAGGTGTGAAAGTCTGCAGATCTGCATCAGTTGCCCCCTTTTCCCTCCGTCTTCTACACTTGCAACAAAAGAACGCTCAACTGAGCTTCTGCAGAGCGACTCCGTGCTGCAAGGCATGCTGGGAACTCCTGAGGCCTTGCTGGTGGGCAGCAATGACGGCACATCAAGATATACACACCATGATATCGCCACCCAGCCGTATTTCCTCACAGTGTGGTTTGAACAGAGGAGGGGTTTCCAAGAAGAGCATCAGCAAACTCTGCAGACACTTCTTCTTCTTCTTCTTTGCAGCATGGAGCCCCTTGGCCGTCTCTCTGCGCTCCTGGGTAAGTCTCCTTCCTCCTCCTGGATCTCCCTTGTCTTCCCACCACTCCGCAATACACGTCGGTCACTGTGTATATCATCAACGATACACAGTGCTGTTCATACACAGACATGAGGTGGTTTAGCAACTGGCTGCATCTTTGTGCCGAGGAAAACACAGTCACACTCAGTTTGAAAAATGCTCTCTGTTTTATTTCTTCCTCTGCTTCGCTTTTCTTTTGTGCAGCCATTCCCTTCTTCTCACTCTATTCCCGTCTCATTTCCTGGCTTGGCTTGGGTTCTTTCTTTCCTTCCTTTCCACTAGGTAGCCTATGAATGGGAACTAACACAGAATTCCGCGCGGACCCGGAGGGAGCAGTAAGCCGGGAGGGAGGCAGCGGCCGGGCGGGGGGCACCCAGGGGTCGGGCGGGCACCCGGAGAGGCCGCGCCAAAAAAAAATCCTTCAGGGCGGTTATGCTGCCCGGAGCTAGGGGGGTGTTGGCCACCCTCAGGGCGGCCAACACCCCCTAGCTCCGGGCAGCATAACCACTAGCCTCGCCTCTGCTCCTTTGTCTTCTTGGGACTTAGAGGGGAAACTGCACTTGGGAAGGAGGAAAGGAGAGCAAAGATACTCTCCCTCCTCCCTCTTCGTGACATTTGCATCTATAGACCAATATCAATACACTCATATCGCAAGCTGAGGTGGGTGAGTGGTGCTTACGTGGACTCCCACAGACCAGGTAGCGATTTCTACCTACTTGGGGGACGTAAGGCTGCTGGAGACGTTTGGAGTTAGGGAGATACAACGTTTTGTGCAGCTCCTTTTGTTTCTCCTGTTATCAGGCCTGGATCTCTTTATCGGGCCTGTTATCAGGACCATGATGATGATGCCCTGTCCAAGCCTGTGGAGGGGGTGTGAGTTTGCCCACCCCATCAGGGAAGATGCCAGGCTCCTGCTGGGGACATCAGCCAAAGCCCGTTTTAGCTGGACTGGGGGAGGCAGAGCTCTCGGGGAGAGCCGCTTCTCCCTGAGCCCTCAGTTGGAGGGAAGGAGGATGATGGATTGGTATATATACTGCTTTTCAAGAAGAAGCAGTCCACAAAGTGGTTTACCTAGCTAAACACACAAAGCTGCAGCAAAGGAAAAGATCAGCACAGTGTTGGATCCCGCTCAGGAGCTGAGCTGAGGGGGCGGAAGGAGAGGTCTGCCAGCTGCATGCAACACAATCAAATCACTAACAATAATGAAAGTGAAACAGCGGTTTTGTGCTGCAGATCATGGGGTGTGCGAGGCACAGGCCTCAACAGCCCCAAGGGACTTGGTGGGAGGAAGAGAAGAAGCTGAGATTGGGGGAGGGGGAGAAGAGAGTTTGTGCAGCTGGAGCGCAGGGAGACCACCTGTGGCCCACTCTACGGGCCTCCCTGCGCTTCAGAACAGGCCTGTGACGTGACTGTAAGCCACTTCCGGTTTCGGCTTACAATCGCGCGTCACCTGGTGCATGGGGGTGACGTGCTGACCTCCCGCACTAGGTGACGCAAACCCCAGTGACACCTAAGGAATTGTTCTCTGCCCTACCTAGAGATGCTGCCAAAGAGTGACTCTACCACTGAGCTACGGCCCCTTCTTGGCAGGGTGCCAAATGATCCACTAAGTTCTGAAAGTTAATTTGAGGTTAGAAATGAATGCTCAGGGGAACATTTTTTTCATGGCCTTCAAGTCACTACAGTGATCAGGAGGACAAGCTACCTGGAGGTCATATGTGTGCTTGCCCCCTTTGGATGGGAATGCCACCATACAGGGGTTCTGCTCCATTCCTAGAACGTAGGAAGCAGCTTCCTGTGGAGTCAGGCCCTTGGTCCACCTAGCTCAGTATTGTCTGGACACTGACTTGGCAGCACTACAATATAGTTTCAGATGGGTCTTTCCTGTCCCCACATTAAGATGCCAGGATTGACCCTAGGACAGGGGTTCTCAACCCTTGGAGGCCCGGGTACCCCCTATCACGGTCCAATTTTTTGAAGTACCCCCTGCTAATTAACTTCTAATTAATTGGATTAATCGATCAATTAATTAATTAGGTAATTAATTGTTAAATAAAAAAAGTACTAAACAATTTTAAATGTGAAAAAATGTCTTATTTAACTCTGTGTGAGTGAGTAAGTGAGTGAGTGAGTGTGTGAGAGAGAGATGCAAGGATCTCTTTTTTCTCCAAGTCAAACTTCCCAAAATCAGCTCCTTCCTCCCCCACCCCACCAAAGTACATTTTCCAAAATACAAAAATAAGCCCAAAACCAACATCAGAGAGATGGAAGGGCTCCGAAAATAATTACAATTTAAAATCCATGTCAATTAACACTTAATTAGCTGCTGATGGGGCAGATAAGGGGCAGGGCTTGGCGTACCCCCAGCAAGAGGTCCGCGTACCCCTAGGGGTACCCGTACCACAGGTTGAGAACCTCTGTCCTAGGACCATCTGCATGCACGGCAGGGGCTATCCCACTGTAGCCGTAGAAGGCTTCTGTCTAAAGCTAGGCCTCTCTCGCCATCTTGACACAGAGCCTGAACCCTGAACTATGGGCTATGGGATTTTGTAAGTATCCCACTCTCAGCCTTACCTCAACTCCCCCTCCCCTTTTCTTGTTATTCAGGACCTAAAGAGCCCAGGAAGGAGTGGGCTATGGAGATAAGAAATCAGCTTGTCTCTTCTATGGGAAATTCTGTTACAGGAACATCACACACAGACCCTCGTCCTGTTTGTTAGGGTTAGCTAAAGACGCACTCCAAGGGGAGGAGGGATTTTTGCTTGGGTTTTGTCTCTAATGGCACGTAGGCAAGCTTGTGATGTAATTCCTGCTGAAATTTGACTTGTATCCTGTCTTTTTGCATATGCACTGAATGAAGGTATAAAAGGGCTTCTAACATTCTGTACGTTGTTCCAGCTCTGATCCAATTTGTATTGCTGGGACCCATGGCCATGCTAATATTTCAAAATGGAATAAAAGATTCTATGCAGTTCTCTCTTCTCTCTTAAGACTATGTTTTGTAATTCCTTTCGGGGCCTCTGAGCTAACTCACAGCCATCCAAAGCTGTTTTCAGCAACACCACAAGCTACAGCCCTTCCTTGGAGCAGCTTTCAAGTGGCGGTGCGGATAAATGGTGCTTCCTCCCCCCCCCCCCACAGCCCTTGTGCGAGTTGTTGACCCACAAGGTTCTTCAAGGTTCGCTTTTGTCTCTCGTGACTTTTACCGTCTACTTGAAGCTGTTTGTGAGATGTCATCCAGCAAATCAATCTGATTATGCATTAATGGAAATATTTGTGTGCCAGAATACTTTTCCCAAGATAAGCAGGGTGGTGATTAAGAGCTTGTGTTTTGATCTTGGGAGACCTATGGTAAAGTGAAACGACTTATTACAAAGGCAAGAAAGAAAGAAAGAAAGGCACTTACAGGGAAAGAGACCGACATAAGGGGAGGAGAAACTGCCCCCCCCCAATTCTCTGCAGCAGTTTCCCCACTTCCGCCTTTCCTCTTGATGAATGGATGGGGGGGGGGGAATGCAGTCAGGAGGAGGAGCAGAGAATGCAAGTAGGGAGACAAGATGTGGGGGGCCCCACCAATCTGCTGCCTGAGACGATTGCTTCAGTTGGCCTTACAGATGGGCCAGCCCTGAAAGACAACATGAAGGCAAACTGGCTAGGTTGAGAGAAAACCACAAGAAACAAGCCAATGAAAAAACATCAATGGCTCCTGTGAAGCCAAAACCCTTACCCCTGGAGGAGGTTCCCCACTGCATCTCTCCATGAGTCACTGCTCTGGCTTTGTCTCCTGGCCTTGCAATTGCTGCTGAGGGAGGGGCAGATCCTTCTGTCACATCTCTGCATTGGATGTGATCACATCTCTCAAACAGACTCACCTGCAGAAGAATCCAGACAAATGACTCACATGGTGGTACCAGGGTTGGTGGTCTGGTCTCTATGGATAGGTAACTCTTGCTCTTTCAGTCTTTGGAGGTGTAAGAAAAAAAGTGTGCCTTGGGGATGTTGGAATTCCCTTTGCTTCCTTGTTTCCCCCATCGATTTCCCTCAAGGACAACCACAGCGTAAGGTTCCTTGGGAAAGAGGTTTTCCCGAGACTCTTTGACATCAGTGTCAATGCAGAAAGACCTAGCCAAGAAGCTGGGTTGTTTTGCAGATTCGCTGCTTTCTTCATTGGGCTTCGGCCAGAACAATAACACTAGCCAGCTCACCTGCTGGGACTGGCGTGCCCTAACCAGTGGACATCCAAGCCTACCTGCCTGATAAGAAGGCAGATATGAATGACCAAGCAATCATCAACCCTGGGCTTCCTGAGGTCGTCCAAGGATATTTAGGTGTGTTCCCTGGAGCCTCCTTGTTCAGATGCAGTATACCTTGGAAATACCAGTTGCTGGGAGCAACCATAGGTCAGGGTTGTTGCCTGCGTCGTGCCCTAGTTGTGGGCACTGCGAAAACATCCGGTTGACTACTGTTGGGAAGTAGCAAATTGGACTCGGGGGCCTCGCCTTGATCCAGCGGAGTTCTGCTGACATCTGTATCTTCTAATCTAAGCTATAAAACTCTCATCACCTCCCAGCCTTACCCTTTCTCATGGGTTTCATTAAGATCATTTCGATAGGAGCCACAAAGCACTCGCAATACAGAAATCGTAATAAAAATGCAGGTGACTCTGCCGACACGGCGGTTGAATGTTTTGATCACTGACAGAATAAAAGGCACAGTTGCGATGAATCATTAGGAGCCCCTGTGGTTGTGGAGTTATTCATTAATTCCCATCCAGCCACTGTTTACCTGAGACCGAAGTGGCGCCAAGCCAACTCACTGATAATCGCCTGCATAAAAAGAGAAACGAACCCTAATAAAAGCCGAGTCGTGGAAGCCGGCAGCTGCTACTGTGAAGCCAGACACCAGCGAGAGCAGGTCTCTTCTCCACGGGAGCTCGCATGGACAGGCCGGAGAGAGAAGCAAATTCTCTCAGAACAACCAAGGAGGCAGCGGTCAGTTGTGAGTCTGTTCAAGAGACAGTTGTTGAGATGGACACACCAGATGATGGTCAAGATGCGGTGAACATTGGATGCAGGACTTCGGAAGGAGAACCTCCAGCATCTGCTGAGGACCTCCCAGGTCCACAGCTCTCAAGCCAGCCAGTTATAGACACGGCAACATCGGTGACCTCTTTTACGGGCCCAGTTTCAGCAGCAGTTTCCGGGGGAAGCTCCAACAGGGCAGCAGAAAAGGAGGGCTTCCCGCGCCTCTCTGAAGCCTCAACCCCAGACATGGACTGTCTTGTCTGCTGCCACCAGTACAGTCTCAGCAGACTGCCAAAGGTCCTCGCTTGCCAGCATGTCTTCTGCGCTGTCTGCTTGAAGCTCATCTTGAGGCACGACGATGACGCCTGGAGAATCGTTTGTCCCGTCTGCCGAACGGCCACCATAGTTTTCGGAGGCCTGATCTGCAGCCTTCGCGATCAGGAAGATCTCATCGGACATTTGGGCAACTCAGAGATGCTTTTCTCTTCGGGCGCTCAGACTGGGCCACAACTGGCTCCTGGTACGTTCTACATCCACCAGGATGACGACAACGTCAGCAACCGAGTGGCCACCAAGAGGCTCCTCTTTCTGCTGTTGCTCATGGTGATGATCGTCCTCGTTACACTTCCCTTCATGTACCCCGGGATGTTGAAGATCACCCTCTGCATTGCCGTCATCTTGGGGTTGGCCATGTCCGGGGTGCTCTGCTTCAACCCAAAGTGGACCTTCAGCTGCTCGGACTTGTCGCTCCCATCCCGGCAAAAGAGAGTTAATCACATCACATCAGTTGCCTAAAATGTCCCTTATCCCTGGGATGCTTTGGGCCTCCACAAGCTCTCTCCGTCAACTAAGGCTCCAGGGCTGTGGGTTTTTTTAGACAACACTTCAAGCAAGTCCCTTGAGCGAACGGCTTCTGGCTCCTGTTGCGAATCGCATCGGTTCAACCCATTCTCAGCTCCTGCCGTGCTCTCGCTGTAATGGAGGAACTACTTGTCCATAATAATCCCTTGCTCAGAAGGCAGAAATTCCTGTGTCCCATCCCAGGTCCATTGTCTGTTAGTAGAATCTGAGAAAGATCCTCTGCAGGTCAAGTTGAAGGTCCTAGATGGACCAAGATTTGGGCAACTCATGAACTTGCTACGGCGGCTTTAAAGGGCACTTGGAGAAGAGAAGGCAAAGGAGAGAACTGCTGGATCTTGGAGGGAAGAACTCAGGATTTCGCCCCAATGCATATCCCTGCCAATCTGGTGCATTAAATGAGCCAGGATTCTGCCAGAAGTGTAGAAATGTTGAAAAGGGGATGGGGGTGGAGAACTGTTGTTGCAGAGCAGGCAGGACGTAAATGCAAGCAGATGTCTAGAGCTAAACTGTATTAGTTCCTAGTGAGCAACCGGGGCAAAACTATCAACATGATTTTCCTTGTAAGTCCACAAGGTTGAGGTGCTTCTGTTTAATTCAATGCAAGCTGAGCATACAAAGAAGGGGTCTGGGACTTCTGGGGGGGGGGCTAGGCTGCTGACCTGCCACCCGCTCATGTTGGCAGCATTGCATTTGGTGTGGCAAGGTGTCATTATGCTTGGGGGGGGGGAAGTCGGTATTCAGTGCACCATCTCAGGTGCCGGGAGGCCTTGGGGTGACCCATGATGGAGATGACTCCCTGCAGTAGTCTGCGTGGATAGCTGAGAGCCATCCAATCACACCGATGCCATTCAAAACCTTTGTTTTGCTTTGCACGCCCCTGCCTGCCAACGAAATGAGGGCTCCGAGCCTTAAACCAGTCTCATTGTTAGAGATTAATCATTGAACGATTTTTAGTTGATTTAGGGGGGGGGGGAATTTAAGTCAGCAGGGGCAGTGCATAAAGGGCACATGTCTTTATTTACTGATTCTTTATTTACTGATTCACTCTTTGGCAGCAACTTCTGATTCTGGGATATTTTTGTAATTTGGAGGAGAAAAAAAAACATGAAAAGCATGTAGTTATAACCGATTGTATATAGTCCTATACTAAAGAGATTGACAACAACCAACGTCCCCAAGATGCAAAGATACTCCGGCAGAATATCTTGGACGTAAAACAACTCCCAAAATGCTATATACGCCACATTTCGTTGTTGTGGGTCATAACGAGATCTTCAATTAGCTGCGCAATTGAAAAGCAAACACTGTTCCTTGATTTTTTTATCAGGATCTGGGGGGTGTTGGTTGATGATAAATCTGTCTTACAAATCAAAGGTGTTCTGGGAAGGCCTGAACAAACCACTTTTTCAAGCACTGGGTCCTTTTTCTGTCTTTTCCTCAAAACTAATTGAGCTTTCAGCAAAAGACTTTGGGACTTTAGACTTTGGGACTTGAAGACTTGGTGAGTGTTTATGACCATCTCGTATGCAACCCGTCTTTGGCCCCCAATGAACTTGGATTTGAAAAGATGTTTTCTCTATCCAAAAATCTACGCTCAGTTCGAATAGAGAAACTCCCCTTGCGTCCCTTAGGATCGTATTATCTATAATGTAAGACAGGGATGGGGAACCTTTTTCCTCTCAAGGGCCATTTTAATGTATAGAAATTTGTTTCCAAATTTTATTTATTTATTTATTGCAACCCCCCTGGGTCTCCAGAGGCTCTGCGCTCACCGTTTGAGGCCACCGCCGGCTCCGCGCATCACCCCCGAAAGCCAGGAGAGGGCCTCTGCGCCTCCTCCTTGGCTGCTGGCTCAGCCCCTTCTGACTAGGCCCTCGCCGGCGTTTTCGCTCATGCGCACAACGCCGATGAGGACAAGAGGGCACGCTCCTCTCCCGGTCTTCGGGGGTGACGCGCGGAGCCGGCGATGGGTGATCGCAGAGCCTTTGGGGGCCGGTTGGACGGCCTCCCGGCAATCTCTCGGCGGGTCGGACCAGATGGCCTTGGGGGCCTTAAACGGCCCACGGGCCGGAGGTTCCCCACCCCTGATGTAAGAGATGTACCTGTACCTCCCTCTCTCTCTCTCTCTCTCTCTCTCTCTCTCTCTCTCTCTCTCTTGGTGTCTTTTGCATTTCGTTAAATCTTTTTGTATCTCTGTAAAAATTGAAAAAGGAATAAAGAGGTTTTTTTTTTTTAAAGGACAGATGTCCTAGTTATGAGTGATAGCCCGTTCTTTATGAAATGAAAACTTCTCTCCCACTTCTTCGAGCAACTCGACAAGTCACTGCTTGTGTGTGTGTGTGTGTGTGTGAGCATATATATTTATTTACATGAAACAGGCGAATTTGCGAGGTAAATGAATAGGTACAAATTGTCTTCCATACAGCCCTTTCACATGTCAAAGCTCTTCACGTCACCCTCATGATTGCAACCAGAGCTGGCCCTCCCCTGAGACCAACTGAGGCAGTCGCCTCAGGCAGTAGACTGATAGAGGCATCACCTCCCATTCGCTGGATTCAAAAAGAAAGGGGTAATGGGGTTGCCCGACAACCCTTTTTTTAATGCATGATATGCTTGTATACACATGCATGTATGTGGTGCTGTGTGCCGGCCAGGAGAGCACAACCCTGGGCCTGGATTCTGACTGATGGTCAGAGGCCTCAGATCCCACAGACCTCGAGGAAGACCACATTTTTAACTTATCAGAGCAATCACTGGTTGACTTGGGAGAAGCCTGACTTGCTTCCATGTCTTGGAAAATTCTGGCTTGCACAACATATTTGATCCAGATTTCGTCCTCTTTCTCTCTTGTACCAAGGAACTGCTTACGTTTAGGGCCTAATTATTTGAGCAACTAGTGAACACATTACATTGCTTTTCGTTTTTGATGTCCCCTCTCGGCTATTGTATTCTTATCCCCAAAATAACAGTTCTTGCACCTGCACCCTTACCTCCCTCTTCCTATATGCCCAGCCTTAGAGCGGAACCATCGGCCAATGAAACCCAGTCTTTGTACAAACAGTAGTTTGCCCCACGGGCGTCACTGGGGCGTGGCGGGGGGGCGGGCCGCCAGGGGGTGACGCGCGTCATGGGGTGACGCGCGCACCCCCTCGCGCGTCACCTCCGTGACGCGCGCACCCCCTCGCGCGTCACCTCCGTGACGCGCGTCGCCCTCCGGACGCTCCGAGGCCGGCCCGGGAGCCGGCCTCGGAGCGTCCGACCCCGTCGGCGCTCCAGGGCCTTCTGAAAGAAGGCCCAGGCAGCGCGTCAATCCGGGTATTTCCCGGATTTTCGTGCATGCCCAGACCCATTTTGAGGGCAAAAAGCCCTCAAAACGGGTCTGCGCATGCACGAAAATCCGGAAAATACCCGGATTGACGCGCTGCCTGGGCCTTCTTTCAGAAGGCCCTGGAGCGCCGACGGGGTCGGACGCTCCGAGGCCGGCTCCCGGGCCGGCCTCGGAGCGTCCGGAGGGGGGCGACGCGATGCGGGGGGGGAGCCGGGTGGCCCCCTCTCCCCGCGCCTATAACGTCGCGCCCCTAGGGGGGGTGACGCACGTCTAGTGACGGCAGTGGTTTGTCCATGTGGGTCCCGTCCAGCCCAAGACCTCCTGACGCTGTGATGGAATGCCAAATGCTGTCCCCCTTGCCCAATGATGTGCCAGCCTCTGCTCCTCCCACTATCCAATGCTCTAGCTCAGCCCTCCCCTTCACATTTCCTCTTCCTCTCTGCTCCCCTCTTCCTTTTCAACCCAGGCAGTGGAAGGAGCAGGAGCAGAGGAGGCAAGGAGGTGGATGGAGATGGGCACCACCCCCACCGATCTGTTGTCTACCCTGTTTTTCCAAAAATAAGACATCCCCTGAAAGTAAGACCTGGTGTGATTTTTTTGAAGCCAAAATTAATATAAGACTCAGTCTTATTTTCGGGGAAACACGGTATATGTCTTCTCAAAAGCACACCCGGCATGGAAGAGAAAGGGTGGAGAAATGGGATAGAGCATTGGAGACCTGAGAGTAACCCCAGTAGCCGGTGGGGAGGGCGGGGGGGGGAGGATGTGCTTGCGCTGATTGGGCTTGGCGTGCTCCCAAGTGGCGGTCTTGAACTGCGGTTTGGGAGCAAGCCAGGGCACAAGGGGCAGCTTCTTTTCCACCCTCTAAGGAGTGAGTGAGAGGAAGTGGCATAGCTCATGTACCAGCCACAGCCAGCAGCAGCAGACAGTAAACAGGGGCGGGGCAGGGAGGAAGGTGCAGTGGGGCAGGGTGGAACCTGGAATGGGAGGCTGGAGCTGAGGCTAAACAGCAGGGGCTGCCTTGGGTCCTCAATGCATGTAAATAGCTCTCTGGCGTTTCAAACAGAGAAGGATCGTTCCCAGCATTACCTGGAGACACTGCCTGGTTCTACCACATCTCCTGGCTCTACCACTGAGCCACAGTATTTCAAAACACAGACACACCCACATGGGGGCAGGGCTGGCCAATCCATGAAGCCAACTGAAGTGGCCGCTTCAGGCCACAGATTGGTGGTGGGCACTCATCTCTGTCTATACACTCGTTTTGCTTCTATGCCCTCTTTCTACCTGACTTGACTCCCATACAGGGGGTCATATAGGAGGTTGCTCCATGAAAGAGGTCATGACCTCTTTCTTCCAAGGTGAGCAGAACAGAAGTAGAAATGAAGTGGAAACAGCCGGCCAGAGCCGTGAAACGGGGCAAATTCTACTAACGTCAGCGGGGGCCTTAAACAAACACAAGGCAATAAATAAGTACAGAGGTCAGGGTAATAAATAAATTGAACCCTGATTATTGATTTGGGTGATACGATTTCAGTCATCATCATCCGTAGGCCACATGAGTGTTGGTTCAGTTCAAATTGCTCTCAAGAACTAGGGGAAGGGTGGAAGACGCCAGAGGATGGCAGCACCATTGACATTGGACTGGTTCCCGATTGCTAAGCGCAGAGATGGTAGGAGATCAAAGTCCTGTGGCATGCAGGATAATTGGGGGCGGCTGGAGGTCAAACGACAAGCAAGTTTAGCGGGATAAGGCTTAGGAGTCAACAACCTGAAGAGAAAGTCACAATTTATAAATGTTGCGGCGTTGTATTAAAAAAATTCCTTCCCCTTCCCCTAGTTCTCGAGAGCAACTTGAGCCGAACCAACACACTCATGTGGGTGGCCTACAGATGACTGAAATAATCAGGGCACTTTTGTGACTCCTTAGGCCGGCGGAATGTGCGTTCCACTGACCTTTATATAGGTAGGATTGCGCCGTAAATGTTTGAACATTTTTCTTATTGAAATATATTCATAGGCTTATCAATTAAAAAGTTCACCAAATGGGTTTACTTAGCAAAATCAATGAAATATATTAATACACTTTACATAACGATAGAGCACTAATTATTAATGCAAACGGTGCATCTCTCACACATATATTCATTCACACACAAGCTACGTGTTTTTTGTTACTTTATATGTCACAACCTTTATCAGTGAAACAAATACAGCAAGTCATTTAAAGTTGTTTTGTTTTAAAGTTGATGGGAAAATGCCATAGGAACGTTTATGTTTATCAATTACAGTTTGCCTCTATAAAATTGGTTTCATTATAAGTCGTTTCGCTTAAAGTTGCTTTTTCCAAGAAGAACCTATTAACAACTTTAAGTGAGGACTTGCTCTATGTATAAAATAATGTGAAACAATCAAAATAATCTAAAGCAACCCCCAAAAGAGATGATGGAGCTAGAACTGGTCCATGCTTATTTGTTTTATATTTATTTATTTAAGTGTGTGCATGTTGCACTTCTATCGAGAGTTTCCAACAGCTGATCAGAACTGCACGTGTCCGCCCCGCGGGGAAGCATGAAGCCAGGTGTTGGCCGCTCTGGTGCTTCGTCTCTATGGCCCTACTTCCAGTTTATACTCCGCCGTCACGTGACAGAGCAGAGCGAGCAACGCTAGCCGGGTAGAACCCGGAAGTGGCCAGGCGCCGCGCAGGCGCGAGAGGCCGATCCCTCAGAAGAAGAGCAGCCGGCTGAGGCTGGGCCTCGCCGTCCCCACCGCCACGACGAGGGGGATGTCGCGGAAGCAGGTGGCCAGGGCCCGGCCTGGCAAGGCGGAGACGGAGCGGAAGAGGGACGCGCGGGCGGCGAAGAGAGCCCTGGCTCGCGAGAGGCGGAACCGGCCCCAGGTGGAGGGCGAAGGGGCCGGGCCGAGCGGCGGTAGCTTGGCCGGGCAGCTCCAAGCCCTGGGGCTGCGCCTCAGGGAGGTACCGGGCGATGGGTAAGCCAAGCCAAGTCTCGCCTCGCGAGGAGACATTACGCTCCGCCCTGTCGCGAGACCTCGAAGCCCTGCCCACAAACCGTCGGTAGAGCGCGAGGCCCCGCCCGTTGCCCTGCAGGCCCCGCCCACGAGCTCCCCGTAGTCCCCTGCAGGCTGCGTCCCAAGCCCCGACCCGGGGGGGTGGTGAATAGATGGGTGCTGCTCCCGCCCCCAAGTCGGGTCCAGCTCTTCTCCTTACCCAGTATTTTTTCTTAGGGTTGCCCACTTCAAGAAGGGAGGCAAAGACCGCGAGAACAGGGGGCTGCCAGCAGCAAGGAACACGTGTTCACAGCTGCAATAATTGTCTCTTTTTGTGTGATTATCTGGAATAATAAAAATGCTGGTAGAGTTAAAAGGCAGATTCACAGGCAACAAGTTTGCTATGTATCGCAGAAGAATTTTGAGGGGCATCCCAGAGCTCCCTGTTTCAAGTCAAGTTTTTTTTAATGAAAGCTCTGTAGTTCGTTTTTTGGTCTATGGTTTCTACTATTAGCATCAGTTGATCTTTCTGTCCAAGGATGGTTCCCTTCATTCATCTATTGACAATTTTCAAAGCCCATACATTTTTCTCAGTTTCTGCTGGCATAGCGCAAGCAACGCCAGCCTGGTAGAACTTGGAAGTGGCCAGGCGCCATAAATATTTAGACCAGCTTAGTTTTGCTGGTCAAGGAAACTGCTCAGCTGGTTTAAAGTTTCTCTTTATCACCCTGTCCATGCCAGGGAATGATCCATGATTGTGGGCATACGTTTCCATTAGAAAGGAAATCTTGTCACAGTCCAGGGGAAACTTGTGCTGTTTGATTCAGCAGGAAAGGTCAGTTCAAAGCCATTAAATTACTGGTTAACTGCTTCCTGTTGGCAAATGATTGACTGTGATAATACAACACTTTTTCCCTCGTGGCCAAATATCAGCCAGACAAGCTTCATTTCAGATTCATCTTTCTGTAGGAACTGTTTATTCCGGGCTCTCGGGGACCAGCTGGAAGGGCATTCCCGGAACCACCTCAAACACCGGCAGGAAACTGTGGATTATATGATCAACCGACGGGAGGACTTTGAGCCGTTTGTGGAGGACGACGTCCCATTTGAGAAGCACGGTGAGTGTGCTGTACACAAGGAGGGGACATCTCAGACCCACAAGGCAAATGGAGGCCTTTCCTCCCCCCCACTCCTGCCTGCTCCCTTGCAGATACCTCCTAGACCTCTCTCTGCATGGGATCTGTGGCTCTTCAGCTTCCTCCACAGGGTCGCAGTTACTGTGGGCCTGGCTCAAGGTGGACATGACAGGAACTGGCTGAAGATGGTAGGGGCTATAACTCAGTGGTAGAGGACCTGCTCTGCATGCACATTCAAGCCCTGGCCACATCTGGAGAAACTCCCTCCCTCAAACCGCGGAGAACGGCTGCCAGTCAGTGTTGACGGCACTAACCAAGATGGACCAGGGGTCTGACTCGGTATAAGGCAGCTTCCTCAGAACCTGACAAGAAGTGCAAGAAGAAGTTGGAATAGTGGTACTCAAGCCACCCCATCTCTGTACTCGCTCTCCTATTATGCCTTTTGCTAGATCTTAAATTGTCAGCTGCTTTGGGAGTCCTGAAAGTGGGGAAGGGATCAATAACATGGCACAAGCTAGATGAGGACTTCCTTTCCGTCTCTGTACTGCTTTGCTCCCCTTCCCAAAGCAAGCCGAGGGGTTTCTCTCTGGAAAGGAAAGCACATCTCTCTTGTTCTCTGCACCACTGAGGATATATGTGTTTCTGTGCATGTGGGCAAAACAATGTGCATCTTTCTGTGGTCATGCGCAATGTTTGGAATCTCCTGCAATGTTTGGGATACCTTAGACCAAGTAGCCACTCTGGTTCCCGTACAGTATGCAGCTTGTGTACCCCAGTCTAAGTCAGAATGAGTGCCAACATTGGTGCCTTTCACCCAAGGTACGTTGCAAAAAAACTGTCCCATTTTCCAGGTACAGTAAAAGCCGCATTATTTGGTATAAGTGCAGTTAATGAAGCTTACACACACCCACGATTCCCTCTGCTCCCTCCTTAACTGTCAGGGCTTCCTGCAGCGTCTCTCTTCCCTCCTTCCTTCTCGAGGGCTGGCGTTGCGCTTCTGTTCTCATGAGGCCCTCGTGTGGCAGGAAGTGGAATGTCCTTCCTTTGTTAGGTAGTTGGGGGGGGGGGGCTCAGAGGTGGGCAGACACTTCATTAATGAACCCACTCATTTTAATGGTCATTTTGTGCCTGCCACAGAGAAGCCAGTTAACTGAATCTACTGGTTAGCTGAGTGCCAGATAACGCAACTTTTACTGTGTGTGTAGTTAGCTAGTTAGTTAGTTAGTTATGTCAGAGTCACGGGAAGGGGGACCCCCGTGGTGGTGCCCAGGAGCCTCAGCTTTTTGTGAGCTGGCCCCAGTGTTAGCTCAGATCAGCCGGGGGTAAAGTTTGATGCTGACAAAGACTGGATCAACAGCGCTCTGGCTATGGGCAGGGAGTGGCGATCCCCACCTGGCGTGATTTCAAGGCAGTCGGTCTCCTCTGAGTGACTTGTCATTGGGCTGTTGTCGTGCCGCTACTCTGCAGGCCGTGTTTTTCTGTGTTTGCTTTTCATGTCCTTTTAAACATGCCTCCTCTTCTCTCCTCTCTTTCAGTTGCCAATTTGGCACAGCCTGGTACTTTTGCTGGCAACGACGCCATCGTGGCCTTTGCGAAGAACAACCAAGTTGTGGTTGTCATCCACCAGCTCAATGCTCCTCTCTGGCAGGTGAGCTTCTGTGGGCAGGGAACCGGTCGCCTCCACTCAGCTATGGCTGCCGTCATGCCCCCCCCCCCCCAGACCTCCTGTCCCAGTGTAACTGCTTTGCACAAGAATCTGCCAGATCCTGTGAAGGAGGCCAGTTTGGTTATGCATCAGACCTCTAATTTAGACTATGTGGGGCTTTCTGTGAAGATGCTTTGGGAATTACAACCAGCACAATCGCACCCGGCCCCATGGGAATTGGCATATCTGCCACCCTGTCACTTTGCTGTTCCTTCCGGATAATGCCTTTCCAACCAGCCTGCACCTCTGTCCACCTATCAAGATACTGTCCTTCAGGCCTTTTGGCTTTTGTTTCTCCAAGAAGCCGTTGAGTTGGAAAGGAACCTTGGAGGTCATCTAGTCCCCAGCCCCCTACTCCGTGCAGGCAACTGCTACAGCATCCATGGCAGTTGGACATCCAGCCTCTGCTTGAGAATATCCAACAAAGGAGAGTCTGTAGTTGCACAAGGCAGATTGTTCCAGAGCCAGACAGCTCTTACAGGGAGGAAATTCTTCCTCATGTCTGGTCTAAATCGACTTCCTGGTAGCTTCAACCCAGTAGGGTCTAGTCCTGCCCTCAGGAGCCACAGAGAGCAAGCCTTCCCCTTCTTCTGTGCGACCGCAGCCGCATCACACTGCTGGTTCATCCTCAGCTTGTGGTCCACTACAATATCTAGATCCTTTTCACACATGTTGCTGCCAAGCCAGATTTCCCTCATCCTATGCCTCCATTGAGCTTCATCTTGTTTGTATGGGCCCAGTGATGGAGCCTGTCAAGATCATTCTGAATCCTGATTTGGTCTCCCAGGGAGTTCGGCCCCCCCCCCCCCAGCTTTGTGTCATCTGCATTCGCTCTACTCCCTCATCCAGGTTATTTATAAAAATGATGACCATTTGCTCTGTTTTTAATAAAAATCTCTTTCTTTTGAAAAATCTTGACCTTCAGAGTCACTTTGCCTTATGGGGTATTATTATTATATTATCACCAGATACAGTGGCACTCCATGATTCCTGACTAGCAATCCCAGAAAGTTACTTATGCTTTCTGCCTAGACTATCAGTTCCCTCCCCAGAACTGATTTGATGGACATGTAACCTGGACATGTAATCTGGGCATCCCTGTGTATACAGGCACATGCGCATGTCACAGTGACAGCCTGGTTATTTGGCTTTGGCTTACCTAGGGGCTCATAACGATTTGTATTTTTGGGACAAGCTTGCTCTCTCAAACTTGTTGTGAACCCCCAGCTTAATTCTGCTAACACAGCATGACTGTCGTGGTTTGAAATCCCACTTTGCACGACCTCTTGCCAAGCACTGTTCCTTTTCCAGATTCGCGGGACAGACACCAGCCGCGCCCGGGAGCTGCACATTGCGTATCGGTACGGAGAGCACTATGACAGTGTCCGGAAGATCAACGACAACTCTGAGGCTCCGGCCCGTCTCCAGACAGAGGTTGGTTCTGCTAACTTGCGTCAGCCAGAAGTTCGTAGCTTCTACTGAATGCTCTACCGAATACCCCCAAGAGCCCCATCCAACTCATCTGTCTGCATTTGTGTTGTTTGCAGATGCTCTGCAAAAACGAAACCAACAAGAAAGAAAAAATCCAGCTGAAGGAGGAGGCAGAGGAATCCGAAGAGGAGATACGAGATGAAATTGAGGACGCGGTACAGAAAGTGCGGAATGCCACTGGCTGCCTGGTGAGTCTCTCTCTTTGCCTGGAGATGGCCCCTACATGCCTCTTGGCCCAGGCAGACTGACTGGTGCTTGTTCAGGGACTGGCTCTGCCATGTTGCAGATGAGTCCAAATGGTCTCCAGTCGCAGTGGCCTTGGAAGGTTGTTGATCTCCACAGCAGAACAGAGCAGGGTGGCTGGAGTACCCATTTTGGCCTGCCCACTTCTACTGTTTCTCCTCACTCTCCTGCTTTCTGGATTTAAAAAAGATGGGGGGGGGCATAGAAGAGAGAGCTCTCTTCTTCACTATGCTTCCTTTTTTTTTTTTTTTGGAATCCAGGGAGCAGCAGCAGTGGGTAAGGGAGGGGCAATATTTGGTGCCCCACTTCAGGAGCTGGGTGGCTTTGACCACCCACCCAGCTAAGAATTACTGAGAGGATGTACGTGCAGAGCTTGTGCCAAGCAGTGCTATCTGCTGTGCGCTGCCAGAGATCTCCCCATCTACCCAGCCTGTCTCCATCTTTACAGGATGCCGATTTAATCGTCCAGGTCCTTGAATCCGAGGACTACAACATTGAGTCTGCGATATTTGCTGTTCTCCAAATGAACGAGGTGAAAAGGCTCTGTAAGTACCCGAGGCGTGCTCCTTTTTTGTTGCAGACTGCACGGTTCACAGGTGGCAGAAAGCCAAGCCATTCAGCCAGGCGAGTGGTTCAAGCCCCGTCTGGGTCAGCAGGCTTCAGTTCTTGTTATCACTTGTCCTTCTAAGCACCATCATAGAAGAGGTATTCACTCCTGTGTGTGAGACGGGAGGGGGTGCCTTCTGAGGCGATGCTTGCGGTGTGCCTGATCTAAAAAGAACCGCAAAATGCATGCACGCATTAGTAACTGGTCAATTAACGGAGGTTTTTTTTAAGCGTGTGACAGCCCCATTTGTTTGCACAGGTGACGAGACCAAGGGCCTGAATGCCTAGTCTTTCTGAGAAATCCTCCTTCCTCTCATAGATGCTGAGGAAGCGCATGAGGGCCAGGCAAACCGGCCAAAATCGCTCTCCAAGCCAGCCCTGTGGGAGGAGAATGGAAGCGGCTCCAGGATTTTTGGAAGCCAGGAAATCGCAAACAACAAGGCCCAGCCAAGCCCCGCAGAAGGAAACCAAGCCAGTAAAAAGCAGGCTGCAAAGGTACCTAAAAGGGGAGGGTACGCGAGGGGCTTGTTTGGGAAGCTTGGTACCCAAGGGGCGAGCCCAGGGAACAAATGGGTATGCGAGTGCTTCCATCAGTGGGCTGCTCCAAGCTGTCTTGTCCAACACAGGGCCATTTCCAGTCTCGCTGCCACAGTTAGAAAGATCCAGTCCTTAGCGCAAGGGGTCTTCAGAACGATAGCTGAGGATCGTTCTATCACAGAGTAGTTATGCAATTAATTCCACAGACTGTGTGTGGATATTTTTCCCACCAGCTCAAAGCGGTGGCCTTCCAGCACAGTGGCAGAGGGCCCCCGTTGCTGCAGGTTCAGTCGCTGGCACCTACTGTTAAAGGACCTCAGGCTGCAGGCCTGGCTCACTTTGCCTGAGACCTTGGAGTGCCTCTCCAGTTGGACTACTAGTCAGTATTGGGCTAGGTGGGTCTCTCTTGGTAGCAGGCCATTTCACCTGTTCCGTGTGATGATGTAGAAAGGAGTTCCTCGCTGCTCCCTGGAGTCCTTCACTTGTAGCCTTGCTGTCTCCCTGAGGTCCTACCTGTCTGGGCTTCCTTCCTGGTTCAATGAGCTTCCAACCCCACCACCCCTTTATACTGTTCCCACCATGAAAGCTTTAGGCTTGTCCTGGCTAGTTTCCTGCCTTGATATCATGCGGTTCTCTGACCGTTTGCCTTTCCTTGCTCCCCCTGTGTTCCATCACCTGTGCCCAGAACTCTACCGCCAGAACGAGCCCTCTAGACCCCCCATTCAAGCCCCTCACCGCCTTCCTGCTTCTCTGCTGTGCCAGGTGTCCAGCAGGCAGAAGAAGGAGCAGCAGCGGCTCGAGAAGAAGCGGCGCCAGGCGGAGAGGCACCAGCAGGAAGTCCTGACCGCCAAGAGCAACAACGCCGACAACAACAAGAGCGAGGCGGATTCAGAGGCGCAGGTCACAGTGGTGAAGGCCGTTGCAGCTCTCAACATCTGACTGAAGCCTGTGGAGGGGGCCTGGACTTGGCAGGGCACGTCCCCCTCCTTCCCACCTGACTGCTTGGCTGTGGAATCCCCTGTTAAGCAGGGCTTTCGGAAGCATGACCAGGTACATTGCTGGAGAGCGAGCAGCGGGGGAGGCTTGTCAACTCCTCCCCCCCCCCCTCCCAATTGTGATTCCATTGCTACGGACCTCTTGGACCTTGTCTCTGAAACGTTAGCGATCGCCACCGGGTTTTTCTTTGCATTTATTATTTTCAACTGCTGCTCTGCAGGAGTGTTTAATATTTCCTTACTCAGGAATACTCCTTTCTTCCTCCTGGCACAGTAAATAACACTCACTCCCCAGTTTATTCCAAAGTGTAGCGGTTTGCCAAAGGTTGTTCTGAGTCTGTCGGGATGTCGTGTTCCCCTTTGCCGAATTGCAGTGTGCTAGAGCTCCAAGCAGGGAGAGGCTTTGCGTGTCAGTGGTAGGGAAATGGGGCCGGCTTGCGGGCGAGTGGGAGGGGCAACGGCCAATTCTATGCAAAGAGGCAAAGTTACTCAGCGATACCAGCCTGTGCTTTGTGGGGCTGAATTCCACTCCTGCATCCCCAGAAAGATAGAAGGGGGCCTTCCTCTGGCTTGTTCCAGCCCATTGGGTCTTGGCAGTGACACCCCCCCCCCCACTGCCACCATAGCAACTTATGGGAGGAAGAGCAAGACCGTGCCTCTTGGTCCGGCCCCATCTGAGGGTAATTTTGATACGGAGGAGCTGGGACAGGACAGAGGTGGCCACGAATGGTAGCTGTGAGCCTACTGAGGAGGGTGTCCAGAGTTGGCTTCTGAAGTGTGACCACTTAACCAAGGAGAGCCGGTGCAAGGGTGGAACAGACGTGGAGGGCCGACCAATGCATGCTTCTATTTTGTACATCTCGGTGCTGGGGGCAAGAATCCAAAGACTTCAGGAACTCAAGCACCTCTTCCTCTTTTGAGTTATATTTTTATATTCAAATAATGACAACAAAGGGATTCTTTGTTGCCCGTGTTCCTTCTTTTTCCTCCTTGAAAACAGTTTCTGGAAAGAATTGCAATTACGGGATCTTGCTCGAGTGGGAGTGATATTAGATAAGTGTTTTTGTTTTTTTTAAAAGGCTGTGTGCTCAGGAATCGACTTTTACCGGAAAGGAGAATTTAGTTAGGTGCAACTTTTCCCATCATAGTGCTACAATGGTGTGTGTGTGTGGGGGGGGGGGGGGAAGCTGCACGTCTCACAATGGTTTGGCAGCAGAAATCAGTTCTGCTGATATCTGTTGGCCGAAAGGTGGCTTTGCAGCTGACTTCTGGTCAGTACCATGCTTCCGAGGGAGAAGAAGTGACTACTCAGCTCAAGGGCCACTGAGGGTTCAGGCTCATTGGTTCAGTCCTCCTGGAGGAAGTTGGCACTGAACCCATTAAAACTGGAAATGAGGCCTTAACCAAATCTTGCCCTCAAGCCTCAGTTGCCAGACTAGCTTGGTTGGGTTACCGTGACAGTTTTACAACACCAAGAATCGGTCTTGCTATTCAACAACGGCCCTTCTCCTTTAGTAACTTCCTTCGGAGGTGTTTCTTGGAAGTGGCGGAGAGCAAGATTTAAGTCCTGGAGAGGTTCCATAGATATAACAAAATCGACCGACAGAGGGAGTACCAATTTCATGTCTTTCTGGCCATGTCAATAAATGTGACCTCCAGCGAGGCAAAGTTAAAACTACCAAAAATGTTTTCTCGATCCTCTGAAGTGTCTCTGTTTTGAATGATCATGTTAGCGCCTGGCATTTAACACCTTCACAGCCTGAGAATGAAATCCACAGCAGTACTGGTGTTGGGGTGAAGGCACACTGAGGCAGGGAGGGGACCCAGCACCTCCTGGGGCCTGAAGTGGCATGCCAAATGCTGTCTGTCCTCCTTACCTGGTCGTACACTAGCTGCCTCCGCCCCTCCTCCCATTTCCTGGATTCAAATAGGAAGAAGGGGAACAGAGCAGAAGAGGAAATGTGGGAGAGAGGAGAGTGGTGGATTGGAGTGGAGCCTCTCTAGCCCACCACTCTCCTTGCCTCCTCTTTGGAGCCAGAAGCAGGAGGACTAAGGGAGGTAGGTGCCTCTTGCTAATTTGCTGCCCGAGGGAGTTGGCTCAGGGACGGGACAGGCTTCCGTTGGGCCAGCTGACCTTACCCTGAGGAGCAGAAAGGAGTGATCCTGCAATGCTAAATGCCTACTACTGTACTACACCATGAAGGCAACATCCGAAGTCAGCATTATGTGGAATGAGGTGGTGGAATTATGAATTGTACTGCTGCAGATGTGGTCCCGAGATGGGATTATTGGATGGCGGTGCTCAAATAGAGTTCATTGTATTGAAAGGTTTTATTCTGCACCTTGGCAGAAGCCTCTATAGTGGCTAGCCATACAGAAAATTAGAACTTGGCTTTACTCATCAAAACAATAACCGATTTAAGACCCCAGATTGAGCAAAAAACTGCAATCAGTGCAGCAAGACAGAAAAGGTATAAATGAAACACTTCAGCTGGGGCTGAAAAGGGCAGATAAAAGAAAGTTCATTATACAGTACATAATTAATCTGTGGACTTGGCTGCCACATGATGTGGTGTTGGCCACTGGGTTTGAGAATGACTGAAAAGGAACGAAACAAATTCCTGAAGGAGGAAGAGAAGTTGATCAGTGGCTATTGTGGTGGCTAGATGGAACCTTCCTGTCCAGTGGCACTCTACCTCAGAATATCAGTTGCCTGCTGCCTTCATCCTCTGCTTGTGGACTTCTTGGAGGCATCTAATCGGCCGGTGTGGGAAACAGGATGCTGGGGGAGGAGGGCTTTTTTGTCTACCGGGGCTCCTCTTACAGTCTTAGTAGCGTGGGTGGCAGCTGAGTGTCTCTGGAGAGAGTATTCCACAACTGGGGTGCTGCTCCCCAAAAGGGCCCATTCTGTAAGCTGTGGCCTCTGATGTGGCGAAAGAGCGGATGGGGCAGCCTTTGCGAGATCCCACCAAAAGATGGTCACTTCAGTTCTGTCTCCAGTAGCCGTGGTGAGCAGCAATGCACAAAGGCCAGGTGAGATTGTCCACTGTGGGAGGTCAGCTGGGCTGGCCCCTCCTGGTGCAGAAGCCGGGGGTCTCGGGAGCCCATCCCAGCCCTGTGCAAGCCCTGCTTGTGGACTTCTTGGAGGCATCTAATCGGTCGGTGTGGGAAACAGGATGCTGGGGGAGGAGGGCTTTTTTGTCTACCGGGGCTCCTCTTACAGTCTTAGTAGCGTGGGTGGCAGCTGAGTGTCTCTGGAGAGAGTATTCCACAACTGGGGTGCTGCTCCCCAAAAGGGCCCATTCTGTAAGCTGTGGCCTCTGATGTGGCGAAAGAGCGGATGGGGCAGCCTTTGCGAGATCCCACCAAAAGATGGTCACTTCAGTTCTGTCTCCAGTAGCCGTGGTGAGCAGCAATGCACAAAGGCCAGGTGAGATTGTCCACTGTGGGAGGTCAGCTGGGCTGGCCCCTCCTGGTGCAGAAGCCGGGGGTCTCGGGAGCCCATCCCAGCCCTGTGCAAGCCCTGATGAGAGAACCGCCATCACCCAACAGAGGTGTGCTCTGCCAGATTGGAGTTGGCTTCTTGGGTGCACAGCTAATAAAACGATCCCTTGTACAAATATTGATTCAATGGAAGCCAAGATGTGCATATACTGTACATACAGCCATTAGTGCTCTTTGGGTGGAGTGCCCTCTGCTTACAATCATGGGTGTCTATTTCTCCTCCGGGCTGTGAAGGGACGGGGCAAGCTGCACTTCCCTGTGTCTAAATATTTACCCTCAAAATTGACTCAGCCTTGGAAGTCAGAGCAGCATCCAAAAACTGAATAAATACACAGCAAGGTCTCCATATTGGCTCCAGTGATTCAGTCAGCAATCTTGCCATGCTCAGATGCCTCCATGGCAGAGAGCTGAGCACCATCTTAGAAATATCCGGGGGGGGGGGATTGTTCCCACACGGATTTTCCTCCCCCCACGGCTTGGTAAACCTTAGCTGTATTCTGAGACTTCTCCAAAAAGGCTGGGAAATGCCTAGCCAGTTCTGACTCGGGGAGAGGGAGTGTCCAGTGTTGCCCTCCTTTGCAAGAGAGATGCAGTTCCTGGCAGTAGCTCCAGCTGGCCTGGGAACGACTCCTCTCTGAAATCCTGGGGAGATGCTGCCAGTCAGTGTTGAGAGTACTGAGCCAGAATGCAGCGTCCTATGTTCCTGTGAATCGAGAGGGTTGGGAATCGCTATCTATAGCGATAGTCACTATAGCAATTGCTATGACCAAAAATAATCCAGCATGACCAAGATCTTGAACAGCCTGAGGTGGGGTGCAGAGTAGCGCCCCTCTGCCACCTCAGTGGCATGAGAGTGCCTGTCCCACCAGGACATTGCTGCTGCCTCAGATTTGGGAAGGGAGGAGAGGTGAACTACAGCATTTCCCCCCTGGCCCAAGCCCCCCCCTCCAAGCTCCCCCCCCCCCCCGGTGCATAGAGCTCATCGTACAAATTTAACCCCACTTATTTCCTCCTTTTTGCTGTGGACTTTCTTCCTGTTCCCTTCTGCAGAAAAGGCAGTGGCAAGGACAGAGGAAGTGGGGAGAGGAACTGAGACTGGTGGCCCAAGTTGTTTTGCCCCCACTTCCTCTGTTTTCCAGGGTAGCTGCTTGCATAATTATTGAATAAATGAGAAGGATACAGGGTGATCAGTCCTGACCCTTCCAAGGAAAAAGTAATTAAGGCACAATGGAACAGCTCCCTGATAAGGATCTCTCAACTCTTTGCAGACAGCCCAATGCAGAGAGTGGGAACACTCCCCTTTTAAATAAAGAACTGACTGACAGCACAATCCTATGCATGTCTACTCAGAAGCAAGTCCCATTGTGCTCACTGGGGCTTACTCCCAGGAAAGTGTCATAGGATTGCAGCCCGAGAGAGAAGGAGAGCTTCCAATTAAAAGATTAGAGATTTATTGTAAAAGAAGAGACATCAAAAAGTATGTAAGCCTAATATGTGTGTGTGCCTGTCTTATGGTGCATGAATGTTTGCAGTGTGTATTTTGTGTAAGCGTGCACACACACAGACAGACAAAGATATATATTATCTATTGTGTTCTGAAATAACAATTCATCGATCCGTTATTTTGGGACATGGTCCTTTGTGTGGAGGTTGTTCCTTATCCACTCACTTTTCCAGACCCCGAAACTGATCAATAAGACCAGCCGGGCAGACAGGAGGGCACCACAACTGTTAGACTCCAGCCCTAAGTTTCAGAAGGAGCGGGTGTCCATAATTCCATATAGAGCCCTCCCAGGATGCCAGAAATGGCCCTAGATATGCAAGAGGAGTAGGGACAGCACCCCCTTCAGGAAGGAGGTAGTAGTGCAACATCAGGCAGTTGAGAAACTGGCATTGCAGGGATCCTACTTGCAAGGGGGAGTGTTCCCGCGGCATAGGAAGTTTGGGAAATACATGTATCTAAGGCTGTAGGTTCTGGTGGCTCTCTGGAAACACAGAGCAGCAACCTTATCACACTCACAGATCATCTTCTGGCACATGGTTTGCCCACCTGGAAAACAAGAACCAAGAGTTAGGCTCGACCCACACATGACGTGACAAGAGTGTTTGTAATCCTTGCAAGGGTGGCCACTATAAAGTGTGTGAGGCAGAACTGTGTGTTTGTTTTTGTAAATGTGCCCGGGGCGCATTCCAGGGGGACCCTCCATCACCCAGTGCACCCACCAGGCAAAATTGACTGGCGGGAGGAGACTCAGAACAGACAAAAGGAAATATTTCTTTATCCAGCGTGTAATTAATCTGTGGAACGCCTTGCCACAGGATGTGGTGATGGAACCTGGCCTAGATGTCTTTAAAAGGGGACTGGACAGATTGATGGAGGAAAAGTCTCCATCACAGGTTCCAAGCCATGGAACCTCCAGGCTTTAGAGGTAGCCTCTCTCTGAGTGCCAGGTACAAGGGAGTGGCAATAGGATGCAGGTCTCTTGTTGTCTGTGTGCTCCCAGAGGCATCTGGTGGGCCGCTGTGAGATGCAGATGGGCCCTTGGCCTGATGCTGCAAGGCTCTTGGGACGTTCTCGGTCCCAGCATCCTGGTGCAAGTTTGGACCATATCATGTTGACCACGTGACTTCACGTATTCACAAACAAGTCTCTTATTTTGCCACTTGGAAAAGTGCAAATAATACTCTTACAGGTCTTAGGGTTTCTAGCCTCACCTCTTTAGCATCACTCATTCCCATCTTTGGCTAAGCTCTTCTTTCTATATAACTTTACAAACAGCAGTGGCTTTAAGCATGGACAGCGCACCTTATCTCCTGCTTGCACACACTTCCAAGTAAGGAACAAGATGTGGCTTGTCTTTCAGGTTTCCAACCACCCACAGCCACCCCGGAAGTATACTCCCTGTTGCTGCCACGTACGGCAAAATAAGTTGCCTTTCTGGAAGTCGTAGCTATACATCTCCATCTTGGGGTCACAACCAAGCGATGACATCTTTTCGTAGCAACAGTCGTGGGTGTGGCAGCACCTGGCAATGAACACGCCGGTTACTTCAGACAGGAAGGAAAAAAGAACAAACCACTATGTCTTACTGCCAGCAGCACCAGCCCCTCCATGAGGCCACCAGCTGCAGGTTGCATTGGCAGTAGATTTGGGGTGCCTTTCACCCTGAGTCTGCTGCTCCTGCCCCCTCCAACCTGCCGCCAATGCAAACTACAATGATCTGCTTCTCGCTTGAGGGAGAAGCAGATCGTTGCCCTCCTTACCATACTGCCCTCCTTGCCATGTGCACTGCTATGAAAACCCCAGATGTGTGGGACTTCCGCATTTGCACTGTCCCAAGTGAATCCAGAAGTCCCTCACCTCTGGGTTTCATGCAGCACATAAGGAGCATGGTAGCTCAGAGGTGATGAACCTGAGATGGCATCAGGTGCCATTCTGGGTCAGGCTTACCTCCTGTGTTCCAGATACAGCTACAAGTTTCAAAAAGAATTCCAACGTTAGTTAGTGCTAGCTGAATGTTGCTCTCAGGTGCCAAAGCCATAGAAAGTTAATCATGACCCCACCACCACTATCCGTGAGTCAGGTTCGTCATGACTAATTTTAAGTCACATGAATTTCAAAAATAATTATGATTGCCAGCTTTTTTTTTTTTACTGTCAAAGCTCCTGTGTCTTTAACCACTGCATGGCAAAGTTAGCAGGTACTTTTTTTTTTCCTAGCACGGAGATGAAACGACAGGGAAAGTTTCACTTGCGAAATGTTTGCATCCTTATGCAGTTATCCAAGGCACAGCTCAGCCTGAAAAGAAATTGGCAAGCCTGTCAATCATTCATGTCATCATAGCATATCAAACGCATGAGAGAAGCTTTGGGCGAAGTGTCCTTGATTTTCCTCATGTGCAAACAAATTATTATTAAGAATATTTATATACCACTTTTCAACAAAAAAAATTCCACAAAGCAGTTTTACAGAGAAAATCAAACAACTCAATAGTTCCCTGTCCCAACAGGGCTCACAATCTAAACAGATGCAAAAACACACACACCAGCAAACAGCCACTAGAAAAGACATTCCAATTTTGCACAAATCTATTGTGGCTTTTTCTGGGAATGTTACAAAGCAAGCCAATGCATGTCAACTCAGAGGTAAGCCCTATTGAGTTCAATGGGACTTACTCCCAGGTAAGTCTGCATAAGACTGCAGCCTTAGTGTCTGTGGGAGTTCGGGGGGGGGGGAGATTTCAACTTTATTATGTTGGTTATTGAATTTATTTTTATTTTAGCCCTTTCCTCTTTCTCCCGTCATCCCACTCACCAGTCAGTTTCATCCTTGGGTTGCTTAGATCCTCCCAGGCCACAGTAGCATCCATAGGCGTTATAAAACAGCGAAGGGAGCTTGCCCGTGACTTGCCGGACGATGTCGGCAAACTGGATCAGATTGCCACTGGCGAAGGAGAGGACTGCAAGAGAGAAGGGCGGCTGAATATTCCAGCAGGATCAGGAAGAAGCAGCATCTCCTTTTCTGGGGGATGCTCTGCCCTCCATTTAGCCGCCAGAGGGCTTTGGGTTACAGCTCGACCCGATCCTGGCATGGGCCTCCAGTGACCGTTGTTTTGCTACCGTAAAGTGACCTTGGCAGTGAGGTTTGCATAGTTATGGACCCTCAAGTACTTGGGAATGAAATACAGCTTACTATGCAACGTGTTCTCCAGCAGCTGGCATTCAGCTGGTATTCCGATAGTCAGAATGGTGATATTCAAGGGCAATAATATGCTGCTGAATATCAGTAGCTGGGGAGCACTAGGGGGGAGTGCTTCTCTACTGCCTACCACCCAAAGGGCTTCTGCTTTCTGAAACAACTCCATCCTTTTTTTTCCGTGTTGCCCATTGAACCCAGGATCGCCTCTCGGATACTGCACGGTGCCTCCTCTTTCACTTCCTTCAAATCTCTCCTCGGGAAGTGTTCAGCGCAATTCCCTGGTGCCTTTACCCAACTATAACTGAAGTGAGGTACATGTGCACTAAATAACTGCATAGTCACACACGCACACACACATTTTTCTCTGCCACCGCTCTGCTCCCCTTCCTCTGTTATCCCCCCTTTTCTGCTTCTAGCTTATGACCCCGTCGTGTTGTGAAGCGCCATGCGCATTGATGGGATCATGATGACAATTCTGAGCCTGTGGTGTGTACTTACCACAAAGGAGAAGCAAAGTGGCTCCATGTGAATGCTGCATCTTTGTACAGCTATAAAAATAATTCTCTACAAATGTTCGGCCTCATGAAGCTCTAAGCTGTGCGGGAAATGTCTCCTCGATGGCATAGAGACTCTTGGATTTATATACATGCATTTGTGACGGATGGTTCTTTGCCTCTTTCATCCATGGCATTAGGAAAGGCTGTACAAATATTGACAGTTCTCATGCAGATAGATACCGGAAGGTGTACCCAGGGCCAGCCCAGCCAAACAGAAGGATGAGAAGATTTCCCTTCCTTTATTCCTTTATTGTTCCTCTGTTTTGCTCCTCCTGAATTAAAGTAAGAGGATTTCTATGGCTAATTCCAGAACTGAAGCATGACCAGTTTCTTGCTGCTTTCCATTCATTTGCATATCCCATCTCTGTGCTACTGATATGCATGTATCTTCACTGATAAAACACTGCAAAAAAGCAATCTTGTATCTCCATTGATAAAACACTGCAAAAAAGCAATCTTGTATCTCCATTGATAAAACACTACAAAAAAGCAATCTTGTATCTCCACTGATAAAACACTGCAAAAAAGCAATCTTGTATCTCCACTGATAAAACACTGCAAAAAAGCAATCTTCACTAAATGGGAGGCTGACCAGGAGGTGGTGGGAAGCAGGTGGCAGCAGCAGACATAAATCCTCCTTCAGGCCCCCACCTGTGACTTTAGTGAGGGATGACTGCTGCTGTCCATTGCCCAATTCGCAGGCCCCATGGAGGGCGGCTGGAACGTGCATACGCTTCTCAAGGCATGGAGGAATGTGCCATTAGGGTGCATTGTTCTGCTTGTTATTGATATAGTGCCACCAAGGGGGTGTGGTGCTGTAAACAAAAGAGAAGATAGATAGGTCTCTGCCCCAAGGGGCTTACAATAGAAACAAGGGAGCTGACAGAGGAAAGAGGGAACCACCGATGCTAGGGTAAATGGAGAGGAATAGACAATGATTTCTTGTGCATGTAGTTAGTTGCAGCAGTGGCAGAGAAGAGAACGGCAAGCTAGAGTGTATTCCATACTTCTTCTGATCCATTCCCCTCTTCTTTCTCAAATCCAAGCGAGCAGGAGGATTTGAGAAGGGGGAGGCAGTGGCTGTCGTGCCATGACATAAGTGGAGGTCGAATTTGGAATGTCGCTTTGGGTGCCAGAACATCTTAAGCAGCACTTTCACTATGTTCTTCTCTTGATACACAGTCCTTTCAACTCTGGGAAGAGCTGCACACAGAGAGATGTTCTGCTGTTTCATTCTGTGATCTATGGTTTCTTTTTTAATGCAGTGTAATAAGATATAACTGAGCTGAGTTCTGATGGGATCCTGTAGCTATTTTTCAGAGTTTGTCCCTGAGGAAGAGTTTGAAATGTCCAGGGTATCAAATCTAATGAATGAATATATTGCAGCAGTCGCTGGTGACATGTTTTCCTTTCTTCTGTAGTGCAGAGACAGGGCTTTTGTATTTTCCTGGTGAACCATAAGCAACTGATAGTCATGGCTTGTTGGCCTCCAGATTAGACTACTGTAATGTGCTCTACCTGGGACTGCCCTTGAAGACTATTTGGAAACTTCAATTTGTTCACAATACCTGCTTGCCCGTCTTTTGCTGGGACAAGCCGATGGACACATTTTACGACTGCACCAACTTCCTTTCAGTGTGTTTCAATTCAAGGTGATGTTTTTTTATCTACCAAATCCTAAATATTTGGGGTTCAGGAAATGCCTTCTGTCATAATCACCCACCACATTTGGCCGTTTTATTGCTGCATCGCTTTTATAGTTTTATGTAAGCCACCTTTGATGCCCGTGGTAGTGGAGGAAAGGCAAAGTAAAAATGTATTAAGTAAATAACTGAATAGTGAATCAATAAAATCTGCATGAATCTGCAATGAGAAAAAGCAATCCTCCCAAAGAAGAAAACATACTCTACTTTCTTTTTTAGATTATGTGTATGTTTCACAGCAAGCTTCATCCCCGAAGAAGAGGCATTCCCACTTGGTTGTGAGGGTGAAGGGGGAATGCCTCTTCTAATGTGATACTTCCCATCTCCATTTTTTTATAGGTACTTCTGTTAAAAATATTTTACGTTTTTAAAAATTGGTGCATTTTCAGTCCATCAAAAAGGGTTTCATTCATTAATTTTACCCATTAATTGATTAACTGGTGCAGCCCTCTCAAAAACATCTACTCCAGATTGGGATTGAAAAAAGTGAGGCAGGAGGATACAAAATGGGGTGAAACCACAGTGGGGGTGTAGGGATGCTTTAAGACTGTGCCCCAACTATGGTTCTGATCCTGATTGTAATTCCGTGTTTTATTTTTGATGGCCAGCCAAGCATGGAAGCCACCCAGTTCACATTTAAGGATGAGAAAGCACCCAACTCCATCACACACAGAGCACGTAACCTGTCCAAAGTCTCTTTCAGCTCCACAATCACTTCACTTTGCTGGTCTGTGGGTGGGTTGAACCAGGATCTCACTGTAGGTCACCCCGTCCTCTCCCATGGGCTTCAGTCTGTTCAGTCCATGAGGGGGTCGAAACTGGATCTCACTGTATGACACCTCATCCTTTTCCACTGGCTTCAGTCTCTTTAGCCTGGCTTCAACCTGTGTCAGAGCAGAAGAAACATTGCTCAGGGCATAGGTCATGCTTGATCAATGAGAAAGCAGAGGGAAGGTGAGGGAGGACTTCCATAGGCATTAAAGTGGGGAGGGGGCCAAGCGGAGCCCATTGAGACGGTGGCTTTTGTTTCAGCCCCTCATGGTGGCCCCTGCAACAATGGACGGGTGGGGAATAAATGTTTAAAATAAATGCAAAATAAAAGCATCTTCAGATGAAGGGTGGGGTGGGGATGAGATTTGAAACATGTTTGCAAAGATACCCTGGAGAAAGTCATGACGGTGGAACTGGTTTCACCTACGGAAAGCAAATGAGCCACCCAAGCTCAGGCATGGGTGGGGTGAAAACCACACATCAAACTCACTTCTCTTTCCTTCCTCCCTCCCTCCCTTTCTAAATAGATTATACGTTTGCAATGTCATCCTGAGTTCATTTGATCTCTTTTGTTCCACAATACTTTTTTTTAAAATCATTTGTCCTTTCTGATTGGGAGCCCCTGGAGACAGAGCTATGAATCTGGAGAAAAACCAGCCATAAGTTGCTCTGAGCCAAGGGGATATAAGGTAAAGGTAAAGGTAAAGGTATCGGTATCCCCCTGACAATTAAGTCCAGTCGTGTCCGACTCTAGGGTGTGGTGCTCATCTCCATTTCAAAGCCGAAGAGCCAGCGTTGTCCGAAGACGCCTCCGTGGTCATGTGGCCGGCATGACTCTCCTTGCCGCATCGCATAGCATGCAGCTGGAACACGGAGCGCTGTTTACCTTCCAGCAAGCGGTACCTATTTATCTACTCGCATTGACATGCTTTGGAACTGCTAGGTTGGCAGGAGCTGGCCAAGCAACGAGCGCTCACCCCGTCGCGGGAATCGAACTGCTGACCTTTCGATCGACAGCTTATGGTTCAGCGGTTTAACCCGCTGCGCCACCTCCTGGCATATATATATACAGAGAGAGAGAGAGAGAACAAAGGAGCGGATACCTGTAGCTGCAAGGTGGCCGCCTGGGACTCCAACTTGCCAAGATTGCCTGTTTCCTCCTGGTTTCGTTGTGGTTGAAATTCTTCCTGACCTTTTGATGTTTCCAGAGTGGAAAGAAAAAGGAGAAGGGCTGAAATTGGAATCTTGTCATCCTTGCAAGGGATTGTCTAGCAAACTCAGCTCAGGTCGAAGCCAGAGGATGTGCTTTCCAGAGAGTCTGCGATCTCTGGAAACTCTTTTAGAGCTTCTGATGATGCCTCCTATGCTGGAGGCGAAACGTTAAGTTTTAACTATCTGTTTATAATAATAAAATTAATATATTACAATGGAGTTTCCCGGCAAAATGCTTGTTCTGAATTCTAAAATGTGGACACGTCGTGAAAAATCTAAGAATGTATCTTTTTAGAGCAAAATTGTGATGGTGAGCACAAAATTCACGCTCACCAGGTTTCATCACAAAAATGAAGGTGCAACTAAAAATGAAGATGGTTCCTGCCTCAAAGGGGCTCCCAATCTCAAAAGACAGATGCAGGGGAGACACTAGCAAATAATGCCTGGGAGGGATGCTCTGAGGGGCTGAAGAGGGACAGTTGTGCTCCCCCTGCTGAAGGTAAGAGACCCACCACTTCACATGAGACCTCTTCTTTGCCCAGCTATCAGGAGTGATGAGAGTGAACCCCACCCCTGTCTCTCTGCAACCTCCTCTCATGGTTAGATGATGGAAAGAGATGCTACAAGTTCCACCACGGACCCTTTTGGGTGGGCACCAAAAGTGGCATTTCAGGGAACTTCCTCCCAAGGAGAACTATCTTATCATTTGCAAGGGGAGGGAGCCCAACACATTTCCTCTCAGACCAGTGAAACAGGTCGGGGGGGGGGGGTTCTGCACATCCCCACCCACCTACCTCTCTTCCTTCTCCAGCAATAATAATAGCAAGCGAGTGAGACCACTGGGATCAGAAGCAGAAGAGCGAAGCACGCATACACCGCAGCTGGCAGAGATGAATCCTGTGCATGAACTGAGAAGAGAAACAAAAGGGAAGGATCGATCATGTACTATTTCTTAGCTTTTTAACCCGTGCCCTTCTTGAAGGCTTAAGGCAAGGAGGTAACACCAAGTCCCAAATGAGGCATGATTGATGTTAAGAGGTGTGCAAATTTTGGTCCCGTCCCCCCTTTTACTAAAAGAAAGCATGGGGAATGGCTTGCCTGGATCCAAATCATGCCAGAGGAAATGATTTTAGCCTCTGAGGGTAAAGTATACAGGAAAAAAAAATGTGTTCCACTTTGATTTCCTCTCTGTAGCTAATGGCAGCTCCAGGTGGTGATTTGAATGAAGGAAACATGGGGGCAAAGGGTTAAACGTCCCCTCCCCTGTGCCATGGGCCCTGCTCCAAACCCTAAATGACCCTCATAGTTGCATTTAGCAAAAAAAAAAAAAAAAAGTTGAGATGTTAGAAAGGGTCTCTCATTGCATTTGTTCTAACAAATATGTTCTAAAAACGCTTAAAGTCAGCTCTTAACAGAATCCACTGAAGAGCACAGCCTCAGCCTCTCAAGATTTGCCCAAATGAATATGCATCTTGTTGCATCATATCCAGATCATAATCAGGGTAAGATTTCCGCTTAGACAAATGGTGAAGGAAGAAAGTTGATGACCTGGAGAGGAGCCAACCAGCTTCTCTCCCTCCCTCCCCAAGCTGGCTACATGAAACTGTTCTCAGCTGACCACAGAAGAAACAAAGAAGTGAAGAGTTGGTGTAGTAGCATAGAAAGAGCTCTGAATCAAGACTCTGATTCAAATATTATTGATGCCATGAGCTAACTTATGTGGCCTACATGGCACTTCCTTTTAGCCTCAACCTTCCCAGCTGCAATATGGGGATAACTCACTCCCCTGACAGGGTTGTTAATCAAGAAAGATGAGACCTGTGAAATGCTTTGCAGATTCAGAAAGTGCCATGCATGTGCCAAGTATTTTATTATTAAAGAGATGCTACATAAGGCACATTAGTTATGTAAAGTGATTATTATACCCAACCCTCTTAAGAGTTTGATCAACATGTATGCATAGGGTTATCTCCCTGCTAAAGAAGGTTAGCTACTAGAAACTACCACCCCCAAATGACCTCACCTGTGACATTCACCATCTGGCTCAAAGGAGAAGGAACCCACCGACTGCTCATGTTTTCCGCATAACTGCAGGCAAATTCCCCACTATGGCTGGAGTTGGCTTGTGGGATCCTTAAAGTAGCATTGGGGGAGGGATGTCTCAGAGGCCCTTCATTGCTAGAGTCCATCTCAACCCCATCCCTGTAGAAGTGGAACCGTTTCTCTGTGTTGCTCCTGTTGGCCAAGCAAGAGATGAGCAGAGGCTCTCCCTCATTCACTGCTCCAGACGGAGGATCGACTTTCAGCACTGGGGCCGGGAGATCTACAAACGTAATCCAACATGGAGAGATGCAGTGTCATTTTAGAATAGGTAACTGATTAAAAGCATCTGCAGTACTTTGCTGGGATTTGAACAGGTCAAACTACGCTACAGAGAGTTGTTGGCCTGCGATGGAATCATCATTGCAAAAACGATGAATTCCAATGAGTTGACTCACCTCCTGGGACCTGGAATTTGGTCAGGGTTAGGGTTGTCACCCCCACTGAGAAATCTGACAATGCAGAGAGTGCTGGATGGTGTAGTGGTTTGGGAGTCGCACTTAGACCTGGAAGATCCAGGTTCAAATCCCCGCTCAGCCACGAAGCTTCCTGGGTGACCTTGGGCCAGTTACTATCTCTCAGCCCCACCTACCTCACAGAGTTGTTGTGAGGACAAAAAGGAGGGGAGGAAATATGTACAACACTCTGGGCTCCTTGGAGGAAGGGCGGTATAAAAAAAATGTGAAAAATAAATAAATAAATAAATTCTGGGTCCAATGTCTTTCTCTTCTCCCTTTTACAGGCATCCACCTCCACTTCCTTATGGGGGAAACGTGGAGTGGAGAGGTCTGTGGGTCACATGATGTTCACTAGAAGTGGCCTTATTCCGAGTCAGACCCTCACTCCATCTAGTTCAAAACTGCCAACCTTGCCTGGCAGCATCTTCTACCCTCTGAAGATGAGTCTTGACTTCGGGGAGATGGAATACCCTCCAGTTACTATGTCATACTGAAAATGTGGGGTCTATTGACTTTCTGCCAAATGGAACACCCACATTAATCATCCGCTTTGATTAATATAAGAAGGCAACCACTCTGTTGCTTCAGTTTTCTCTTTTCCAAAAGTGAAAATGCAGCCATGATTGAGTCATCTTTGTCCCAGAAGCCCTGGGTGCATCCTGAGATCATGTACTGCACATCCAGTGAGGTTGATCAACACTTGTCTGCCTCAATCCTCCTGGCTCCCTTACAAGACTCGGATAAAATTCAGCGCTTTGGGGGCCATTTCATCAGTCCAGCTTCTCACTCACCTCCCTTTTTGCTTTTCATAGCCTGATGAAGAGTTCAGAAGAACTCACAAGTCTGCTTAAGATGAGACGTCATTTTGGCTCAGCACAGGGCTTTGTCTTGGGGCCCCAGAACCAAGCTCCGACGTCCGTGTGTAGAAGTGTTCAGAAAGGATGAAGGATGGATATACATCCCATCTCTTCATGCTCCCTTCTTTTCTTCATTCCCATCTCCCCTATCACCCAAACTCCTTGAGGAAGAGGCCTTCCTTCCTTTCTTTAAGTTACTTTGGAAGCCCTCTTCTGTCCATATCCACACGATAAATGTTTATTTCTTCTACAACCATGTCATTGTCATCATGTTTCCCCAAAGACTCCTGGGAACACGAGTGTGGAAATTTGCTGGGAATCATGTTAGCCCCACATACTGAAGGAGAGTTCTCTAGGAAAAGAATGACACTGGAAGTTTAATTAAGGTGGTGGGTTAGATATGACCGATGAATTCATCCCTCTATGAATATTCCTGTGACATCTAATACTTTTAAAAGCTGGATGATGGCATGCCAGGATTGTAAGACCTTTTCTGGGCCGTAACCCTGGTAGCTGGTTCAGGGCCAGTATATGCAGACAATACCATCCCTTCACCACCCCCAAGTAACCACAGCTGCCCTTCACCCACCTCAGAGATGAGGGACCCAGGTCAGAGAGTGGAAATTCCAGGCAGCCTTAAGCAACAGCAAAGAGGACCCAACTCACCTGTCCTGGCCACAGAGACAGAGATGCTACTTTGGGACTGGATCTCTCGTCCTGATACGTGAATCCAATACACACAGAGGAACGTCCCAGCAGCCTTTCCATCCAACCTGCACAAGTTATTGTGACTCCTGAGACACAGTGGGGTTTTTTGGTAGCGTGTTTTTTGCTGGTAGAATGTATATGCTGCAACCGCTTCTCCTACAGGAGCTGAACAGATGAGGGCAACTTCTTCTCCTTGGATGTAAATAGGGTGCTGGGGCTGGAGGTAAACGGTTGGAGGCTGTGGGGGCTCTGGTATTCCAAGGGAGAAGAGGGAGAGAAAGCAATCCAGTTAGTTTCGGTGCAGCTCCATGAATCTGGAGTGCTGATTCCCCCTCAAAGAACTAAAATCACCAGAAACGTTTATGGAGAACATTTATGTTTGATGACAGTTAAAGTTTTTGAGCAGAAATTGTGACCCTGGTTTACATTTGGAGTGTCGAGAGACATGTCACAGAAGATGCACTTTTCAGAGAAGGGACAGGAGGAGCCCCGGACCCTGCAATCCCCACTCTCCATCTCCTTGAAGCAGAGACCTGCCTTCCTGCCCTTAAATTGCTTTGGGAGCCCTCTTCCAGCCACACTACAAATGTCTCTTTCTTTTACCACCGTTTCATTGCCATAGTGTTTCCCAAAGACATCTGGGAACGTGAGTGGGGTGGGGTGCTGAGAATCATTTGCTAACCCCACACACAGAACCAGAGTTCTCTAAGGAGAGAATGATGGTGGGTTAGATATATGACTGATCAATTCATTCCTCTATAAATATTCCTCTTATATTTCTTAAACACACATTTGCAAAAGCTGAGGTGGCAGGATTTAATCTGCAACTGTGTGAGATACAGTTTCTGGGCCTTAATCTTGGAAAGCTGTATCAAGATCAGGATGTCCAGATACCATCCCTCCATCACCACCACGTACTCGCAGCTGCCCCCGGCCCACCCCTGAGAGGAGGGTCCCGGGTCAGACAGTGGAACTTCCAGGCAGCCTTCAGAGCAGCAAAGAGGAACTGGCTCACCTGTCCTGACCACAGAGACGGAGTTGCTCCTTGGGGACTGGATCTCTCGTCCGGATACTTGAATCCAGTACACACAGAAGAATGTCCCAGCTGTCTTTCCATCCAATCTCAATGTGTTACTGGGATTCTTAGGCTGCACCTCATGGGCCTGACTTTCTCTTTCCTCATAGAACATGTATCTGGCTGTCACGTATAGCCCTGCAGGGCCTGAACAAGTGAGGGTGACTCTTTCTCCTTGGATGTAAACAGGAAACTGGGGCCATAGGGAAAGGTTTGGCAGTAGTGGTGACTCTACGATTCCAAGAGGGAGAGACAGCAGGTTGGTTAGTTTGGGTGCAAAGTCCAGAAACCAAAATGAAGGTTCCCTCTCACAGAAGAAATAAAATCATCGGAAACGTTTGTGCAGAAACAATGACAGTCAACCTAGTCCAGGTTTATATCTGGAGTATAGCCAGACATGCCAAGAAGTGGCACCTATCGAATCCGCCTTGCTCTTCCAAGGGAGAAGGTGGGGGATGGAGATCCAGATGCATTTACTCACATCCCCTCATCTTTATCAGTCAACCTCCCCTCCCCTTCCTTTTCTCAGCTCCCTCAACATCAAAATTTACACTGCAAGCTCCTTGTGGAAGGAACTGGTCTTTATTTGGGGGATATCAATATTCCTCTTAGTTTTCTTAGGCTGCAATCCTATACATACTTTTCCTGGGAGTAAATTCCTATGAACTCAGTGGGCTTATTTCTGAGCAGACAGGCATAGGATTGCACTATTCAACTACCATTTGCAAAAACTGGGGTGGTTGGATTTCGTCTCAAACGGTGTGAGACTTTTTCTGGGCCTTAATCCTGGAAAGCTGTATCAAGACCTAGAACACCTTGAGATCTAGAATGCCTTGAGTCTAGAACACCATCCCTTCACTTCACCACCACCAAGTACCCACCACAGCTGCCCCTCTGAGATGTGGGTCTCCAATCAGAGAGAGAGAGAGTGGAACTTCTTCCAGGCAGCCATCAGAGAAGCAAAGAGGAACTGGCTCACCTGTCCTGACCACAGAGACAGACTTGCTCCTTGGGGACTGGATCTCTCGTCCGGATACTCGAATCCAGTACACACAGAAGAATGTCCCAGCTGTCTTTCCATCCAATCTCAATGTGTTACTGGGATTCTTAGGCTGCACCTCATGGATCTGACTTTCCTCGTAGAACATGTATCTGGTTGTCAGGTATAGCCCTGCAGGGGCTGAACAAGTGAGGGTGACTCCTTCTCCTTGGATGTAAACAGGAAACTGGGGCCATAGGGAAAGGTTTGGCGGTAGTGGTGACTCTACGATTCCAAGAGGGAGAGACAGCAGGTTGGTTAGTTTGGGTGCAAAGTCCAGAAACCAAAATGAAGGTTCCTTCTCACAGAAGAAATAAAATCATCGGAAACGTTTGTGCAGAAACAATGACAGTCAACCTAGTCCAGGTTTATATCTGGAGTATAGCCAGACATGCCAAGAAGTGGCACCTATCGAATCCGCCTTGCTCTTCCAAGAGGTCCTCCTTGGAAGCCCTCATCTAACAACCACAACCAACTGTAATTAATCTCCTGCCTGGTGTCCACATGCTGGTACCTGCAGAAGTACCTGCCTCCTTCATCTCATGAAAAGGGTGCAGGGAGTGCATAGAGGTGATGAGAGAAGGTGAGGGATGGAGATCCAGATGCATTTACTCACATCCCCTCATCTTTATCAGTCAGACTCCCCTTCCTTTCCCTTTCTTTTCTCAGCTCCCTCAACATCAAAATTTACACTGCAAGCTCCTTGTGGCAGGAACTGGTCTTTATTTGGGGGATATCAATATTCCTCTTAGTTTTCTTAGGCTGCAATCCTATACATACTTACCTGGGAGTAAATTTCTATGAACTCAGTGGGCTTATTTCTGAGCAGACAGGCATAGGATTGCACTATTCAACTACCATTTGCAAAAACTGGGGTGGCTGGACTTCGTCTCAAACGGTGTGAGACTTTTTCTGGGCCTTAATCCTGGAAAGCTGTATCAAGACCTAGAACACCTTGAGATCTAGAATGCCTTGAGTCTAGAACACCATCCCTTCACTTCACCACCACCAAGTACCCACCACAGCTGCCCCTCTGAGATGTGGGTCTCCAATCAGAGAGAGAGAGAGTGGAACTTCTTCCAGGCAGCCATCAGAGAAGCAAAGAGGAACTGGCTCACCTGTCCTGACCACAGAGACAGACTTGCTCCTTGGGGACTGGATCTCTCGTCCGGATACTCGAATCCAGTACACACAGAAGAATGTCCCAGCTGTCTTTCCATCCAATCTCAATGTGTTACTGGGATTCTTAGGCTGCACCTCATGGATCTGACTTTCTCTTTCCTCGTAGAACATGTATCTGGTTGTCAGGTATAGCCCTGCAGGGGCTGAACAAGTGAGGGCGACTCCTTCTCCTTGGATGTAAATAGGATGTTCGGGGAAGAGGGAAAGCGTTGGTGACTCTGGGGGCTCTGGGATTCCACGGAAGAAGAGAGAAGGAAAGCAGTTCAGTTAGTTGGGGAACAACCTTGTGAAACCGGAGTGAAGATTCCCGCTCAAGGGAGAATTAAAATCGCCGGCATTTTCTGAGCAGAAATGGTGACCTGCCTTATACATTTGAAGTGTAGAGAAATAATATGCCACAGAAATCGCACCTTTCACAGAAGGGAAAGAAACACTGGGCGCTGGAATGCCTTTCTCCGGGGGCACCCCACCTTCCTTGTCTGTCAAGGAACTCTGGCAGTGTCGTTTGGGTGGCCCTGAGGCAAGAGGCAAAAGCCCTTGGAGCGTCCCTCAAAGGTTTGCTGCCCCCATGCATTAAAAGGCACATGTGCCCCCCCCCCCCCCAGTGCCTGGGCACAAAGCAGAAAAAGCAACAGTCCTCTTTTCGTCACTGCTGGAACTGGAGATGAGCAAATGTTGTCATTTATCTTTAAAAAGGGGGAAAGGAGGGTTTGGGAAACTATAGACTGGTCAGGTTGATGTCAATACTGGGAGAGATCCTGGAACAGCTCAACTTGGCAGCTACAAAAGAGGTGAACACAAGCTCAGCTCCATTTGCAGAAGCACAGAGTATATCTGTGCTTCTGCTAATGGATCACAAGAAGTGATCGTTCCACCCCAAATCTGCTCCTCCTCCCACCACCCGCCCAGCCACATCACCTCACTTCATGGCTGGCCTGGTGTGTGTGTGTGTGTGTGTGTGTGTGTGTGTGTGTGTGTGTGTGTGTGTGTACACACAATTGCTTACCAACGATGGAGAATATAACCTTATTACTCGATTTAGACTGGGATGATGCTCCTACACTGTCTGTTCCCTGGTAAGAGCAGGCAAATGTTTTGTTTAGCCCCAGATGTGTTGTTGAGACCACAAAGGTCTTCTCTTCCTGATATTTTGCCAGGATCCATTCACAATTTGTCTCGTTTTGCTCATAGAACCGGAACCCACTTGCCCTCTGTCCTTCTGGAACGCTGCAAGTCATGGAGACCTGCCCTTCTTGGACAAAGGTGTTGTGTGGAGGGGACAAGGACAGCTGGGGGGCTGGAGGCACAGCTACAGAATCTGAGAAAGAGACACCCAGAAGAAGCAATGACAGTCGAAATGGTTTAGATTAGAACGAAGGTGTCAAACATAAGGGGGGGGGGGTTGATAAGGCCCATGGAAGCTCCATATCTTCCTTATGATAATTGAGCTGCGAAAGGACAACTCTGTTATAATAGGAGCTGAAAAACTTATCTCTTTCCTTTACTCTCTTATCTTTCTAGTGTCTGCTGCAGCCAACAGGGTGAGTGCTGGTGGGAAGGAGGATAGGAAGATGCCTACGGTATTTTATAACTTCAAATAAATAAATAAATAAATAAATAATTCAACTGTGTTTTGCACAGCAAAAGGGCGCTTCATGCCTTAAAACAACAACACCTTTTTACACATTTATTTATTTATCTATTTAATTGTGTGTGTGTGGGGGGGGGTTGGTTGGTTGGTTTATAACCCGGGAAATCAGGTAAGCCTATCTAAACAACTTTTAAACAAACAAACAAACCAATAAGTAAATAAAATTGTGTATTTCCTTAAAGTGCTCTTGAATCATATGCCTAATTCTTAATCTAATTGCTCCAGTCCTGCTTTCTACCAGGGAAGAATGTAGCTCAAGGACTTAGGCCCAGCTAGAAGGACCACCTGGGCTGTGTCATCGTAGAAATCTGTTACTATTCCCTTTTCTATCTTTATTCAGGGAAGGTTTTAAAGCTTGTTTCTTGTCGATATCTTTTCTTGGGATTTAGAAACACAATAAGTATTACTCTCATGAGTAACAACAGGGAATGACTGGTAATAATTTCATAATTATCATTGTTGCGGTTAATAGACCTTGGAATTACAGTCATTGCCTTTTTGGCTTCTGGTCACTGGGATGAATTAATGTTTTTCTTACCTGCACAACAAGGCACTATCCAAGGAAGGACTGAGGCTGAGGCTGAAAGAGAGGAAAAAAGAGAGGTCCGATGTCTGTAGAACCTGGTCTAAGTCACTGTTTGTTCAGGGCCATTTTGGGGCTTCCTGGTAGGAAGGAAGGAAGGAAGGAGGAAAGGAAGGAAGGTGGAAATGGAACAATGGAAGATGATTGGGAAGGTCAGTAAACAGTCAAACACACAAACGGAAAGCTGGTCAAAAAGACAGGGAAAAAGGATGAAAGAAAGCTGGATGGGCTTAAAAGCTGAATGCGAGAGACTGACATTCAGATGGAAAACGGCCATGAGAGAAACAGGCAATGATTCCTCCGGAGCTACACAAGGGTCTTCCACTTTATCAGGATGGCGGATCTAGCCCTGATCCAGATCTAAGAGGCTGATAACTGGACAAACAAAAGGGACTGCAATGAAATGTTGCGTCTCCTGAACTCTAATTGGTTCCCAACAGGCCAAGTCCCATTCTCTGCTGCCCACCCACCACCACTCTATGAACGGCTCCTGCTGTTTCCCTCCTGACACCTCAACATTCGGGGGGGGGGGGACTGAGCATGCTAAGTCCGCATCAGTCCTTTCCTCCTTGTCCTGCAATTACAAACGTATCTGCTTTTTGTGGACTCTAGGAATTCCCTAAGTCCACAAAATCAGAGAGACTGAAAGGGGGGGAGTGCAATTTCTCAAATAAAAAATAATAAGCCCAACACAAAATCAGAGACTGAAAGGGGGGGATGCATTTTCTCAAGTACAAAAAAATAAGCCCAACATCTACTGGTGTCTTCAGCGAAGAAGAAAAAGAGGCAAAAGATGGACAAATTAAGGATGAAAAGCTTGGTTGGCACCCTTCCAGCTCTGGAAACAAAAAGTGCAAACAGATTTGGAAAGAATATCTATGCTCTTTTGTATTGTGAATACGGTAAGCCAAAGGACCAGTGCAAACTGGGAAGACGGGAAAGCTCCAAGGAGGAGATCAGTAGGGGAAGAAGGAGACTTACCCAGGAACGCAGAGAGATGGCCAAGTAGTTGCGCCATGTTGCAAAGGTGGCGTCCAGAAAAAGAAGTGTCTCCAGCAGTCTGCTGGTGCTCTTGTTAATCTCCTCCGCTTTCCGACCACACTGGGAGGAAGTACAGCTGCGAGTGGTGACCTCAAGAACTGAGATGTGTCATTGCCACTGACGACCAGCCCAGCGAGGCCTCAGGAGTTCCTAGGGTGCCTTGCAGCGCTGAGTCACTCTGCAGATGCTCAGCTGACCGCCCTTAAATTGCCGATGAAGAAGAAATGGGGGCTCCCGATGCAGATCGGCACTCTTCACTTCACTTTTTCTGCCAGAAAAGAGCCCCCATTTCTGCACTAAGGCAACAAGAGCAACTGTTTGGCCTTAATACATTCTGCAAATTAAACACATTTTGCGACTCATGGTGAGGATTCATGCGGGGCATTTTCTGCCCACCGGGAATTTAACTCCGTCAATCCTTCACCCCCACTCCCACCTTTGCAGTATGGCTTCTGAAATGTCACTAGGAATGACCCACACCTGTCCAAGCCCTCTGTTTAGCCTTAAGGGCTAGAAACTTGCTAACCAGTTAAGTAGCAACAAAGAATCCCAGAGATTCTCACCATTCTGGATTCTGAGTCAAGTAGCTGAACTTGAGAACTACAATCACGGAAAATCCTATGGAAATGTTCAGCGTTTTCTGGGACATCCCCGGAGCTGGCAACGGTCACACACTGAGATATGAGTAGGCAGGGCTATATAAAGCCACGCACATCCCCATTCTGAGGTGGGGCTGTCCCAGGGCTACAAAACAAAAAAATCAAGCAAAACCCAGATGCTTCTGCGCAGCTTCACATGAGACGTAGCCTCCCTACTCTGGTTTGCGGTCCTCACTTCCTCTTTCCTCCCAATGATTTTCTGCTCTCTGGCTGCTGTCCTTTGGGGAACATTGTGGCTGGAAGTGAAGGAGAGGAGAAATGGATGGAGGGGTTGAAAAACCAGCCCCAAACCCCAAAGTCTGATCTGTTAGAACCCTTTCTGTGGGGAACCTTTCTTGTCATCAGGTTTCATGTCATGTTTCCCTAAGTTCTGGTGAACACAGTGTCACTTTCTTTTTTTTATGTATTTATATTTTATTAATATATTGAAGCATAAAAACAATACATATTTCGTAAGATTATAGCAAGTGCGAAGCAATATATCCTACTAGCATACTATTCACTATTTTCTACATATAATATCCAACTAAGCCAAAATATCCCCCACATTCTATTCATTAAATCCACATATCATCACATAGTTCTTCTCTCTCTCTCTCTCTTAAAAAAAAATCAATAAATTTGTTTCCAGTTATTCATGAAGAGGTTAACTGACTTTTCCTTAATTAAAATTGTAAGTTTATCCATTTCAGCATAGTCCAAAACTTTCAACCACCAATCTTCCAGCGAAGGTATCTCCGAATTCTTCCAATATTGTGTATATAAAATTCTTGCCGCAGTTATCATATATAAAAACAAAGTTTGAAATTTTTCGCCTACATGATCATCTCTCATACCCAACAAAAAGGTTTCCGGTTTCATTTGAACCTTAATCTTTACAATCAACTCTATCTGTTTATGGATTTGAATCCAAATACTTCTTTGCTTGGGGGCATGTCCACCACATATGATACCTATACATCATTTTATACATATTTTATACATATTATACATATTTTATACATATTTTATACATATTTTCCTTAATATTAACATTTAACGTAAATTTCAACTGTTTTAACCATAATTGTTCCCATTGCTCCATTAAAATAACATGACCTACATTTTTCGCCCATTGAATCATATATTCTTTAACCTGTTCTTCTTCCATCTCGAACTTCAAAAGCAATTTATACATTTTTGAGATTACCTGGTCTTCAGATTTTAATTGTACCTCCAGTATTGATTCTTCTTCTACAAATCCATACGCCTTCCTGTCCACTTTAAATCTCTCCAAAATTTGAGCATATACAAACCATTGGCAATTAGTCTTCTTCCATTAATTTTTCTCTTGACTTCATTGTACAGTCTCCTTGTGAAAAATTTAATAAATTTCTGTATAGTAGTCCTTTCTCTTTTGGCGTGCTACTTCCACCAAAGTGCGCTTCATATGGTGCAACCCATAATGGTATTTTCTCATAAAACCTGATTTTATATCGGTTCCAAATTCACATAATGCATGTCTAACATAGTGATTTTTAAATTCTAAATTTGCTTTCACTTTGTCATACCACAAATACCCATGCCAACCAAATCTCAAGTCAGAGCCTTCTAACTCCAATAATCTTCTATTTTGTAAATACATCCACTCTTTCAACCATACAAAACAACATGCTGCATAATATACTTTCAAATCCGGTAGTCCTAATCCTCCTCTCTCCTTTGCATCTTGAAGGATCTTATATTTCACTCTTGGTTTTTTCCCTTGCCAGATAAATTTAGAAATGTCTTTCTGCCATTCTATAATGGTGCATCAGATATAATCACTGGTATCGTTTGAAATAAGAACATCATTTTTGGCAATACATTCATCTTTATCACCGATATCCTTCCTAGTAAAGACAATTTCAATCTTTCCCATCTTAACAGATCTTTCTTAATTTCATTCTATACTTTAACATAATTATTTTGAAATAATGTACAATTCATACTTGTCAATACAATTCCCAGATATTTAACTTTTTTCCACCTTAAATCCTGTTTTATTCATCAATTGATGAATAATCCTGAATCCTGAATCTTCGCATTTTTAGTCACTATTTTTGTCTTCTGTTTATTAACTTTGAATCCTGCAAGAGATCCAAATTCTTTTAATTTACTCATCAGCCTCTATATCTTTTAACGGATTTTCCAGCATTAATACCAAGTCATCCGCAAAGGCTCTTAACTTGAATGTTTCTTTCTTGATCTTCACACCATGTATTCTTTCATCTTGTCTAATATTTATATTCAAAACTTCTACCACCAATATAAACAGCAATGGTGATAATAGACATCCTTGCCGTGTACCTTTTTGAATTTCAAATGTCTTAGTCAATTCACCATTCACTAATACTCTTGCAGTTTGCATCACATAAATTGAATGTATTCATTTATTAAAGTTTTCCCCAAAGTCCATTTCTTGTAAAACTTCTAATAAAAAAGACCAGTTCAAATTATCAAAAGCTTTTTCAGCATCTATAAATATTAATACTAATTGCTTATTTATACATTTGTCAAAATGTTCCAACATATCTACAACAATTCTTACATTATCCTTCAAATGACTTTTTTGTAAAAAAAACAAAACAAACCACATTGATCTTCATGTATGAATTTTTGCAACATCTTCTTCATTCTCTTCGCTAAGATTGATGTAAATATCTTATAGTCATTATTAAGCAACGATATAGGTCTATACTTTCTACTACTTAAATCTTGTCCTTCTTTTGGTATCAAAGTTATGTTTCCCTCTTTCCATGAATCTGACATTCTTCTATTTTGTAAAATATCATTCATTGTCTGTTGTAATGGAATACTTATTACATCTTCTAAACATTATAAAATCTCCCAGTCAAACCATCTTGACCTACTGCCTTATCCAGTTTAATTGTCTTTATCTCATCTGCCACTTCTCTAGGCATACTCCTTTCATTTAAGATTAATTTCTGATCTTCCAATACTTTTGGTAAATTTGGCTTTGCCAGGTATTCCTGTATTCTTGCTGATTCTACCTTCTGTCTTTTATATAAGTTTGTGTAATAGTTTACAATTATTTTTTTTGGTATATCTTCCTGTTCTGTGTATATTTTCTCTGTCTCTTGTAACTTAGAAATCATTTTTTTCTTCCTCTCTTTCCTCAATTTATAAGCTAAACATTTTCCTGGTTTATTAGCGTGTTCAAAATACCTTTGTTTTGCATACTTCACTTTAATTTCTATTTCTCTTCTTATCATCAAAGATAATTGATTCTGTAAAATTTTAATTTGTTGTAGAACTATTTTTATCACCAGGTGTCATCCTCAGCTCTTGTTCTTTCTTCTTCATCTCTTCTTCAATCTTTTGAAACTTAATTTGCCTCTTTTTAGTCCATTCTGCGTTTTTGTATAAAATATCCTCTTATAAAAGCTTTACTTGCATCCCAAACCATTTTTACGTCTGTTCCTTTATTCATATTTAACTCAAAAAAGTATTTTAATTTACTTTTAGCTTCTTCTATTATCTCTTCTTTCTGTAATAATAATTCATTTGGTCTCCATCTATAAGTTTTAATTTTCTTCCTTATTGCCAGCGATATCGGATTATGATCTGAAATAGATTTTGCTAATATCTCTGCTTTGGAAGTTCTAACAGCTATGTCCTTTGACACCCGAAACGTATCAATTCTTGAACGTGATCCATGCGTCTCTGAATAATGTGTGAACAGAGTTCCCATTTTCCTGTCTCCATATGTCCAAAACCCCTAAAGTCTCCACCATTTCAAAAAAGGTAGTTTCCCTTGGTTATGCTTTATTTCTTTTTCTGAGCTTTTATCACTCAGCGGAGAGACCACTCCATTCCAATCACCCAACAAGCAAAAACTACTATAAGAATAGTTTGCCAGCAAATCCATCAAATATCTAAAAAAATCCCCTTTTTGTTGATGTGGTGTATGCACCCCCAATATTAATGTTTTTATCCCATCTAGTGTTACTTCCACTGCCACCCCTCTTCCTTTGTTGTTGTTCAGTCGTTAAGTCGTGTCCGACCCTTCGTGATCCCATGAACCATATCCCGCCAGGCCTTCCTGTCCTCCACTATCTTCCTGAGTTCGCTCATTTTCATGTTTGTTGCATTGGTGATGCTGTCTAACCATCTCATCCTTGGCCTTCCCCTTCTCCTTTTGCCTTCAATCTTTCCCAGCATCAGAGTCTTCTCCAGAGAGTCCTCTCTTCGCATTAGGTGGCCAAAATATTTGAGTTTCAGCCTTAGTACCTGTCCTTCCAGGGAACAGTCAGGCTTGATTTCATTTAGAATTGACTGATTTGATCTCCTAGCAGTCCAAGGGACTCTCAGGAGTCTTCTCCAGCACCACAGTTCAAAAGCATCTATTCTTCGGCGCTCAGCCTTCCTTATGGTCCAACTCTCGCAACCATACATTGCTACTGGGAACACCATCGCCCTGACTATGCGAACTTTTGTTGGCATGGTGATATCTCTGCTTTTTATTATGCTGTCTAAGTTTGCCATAGCTTTCCTTCCAAGGAGTAAGCGTCTTTTAATTTCATGGCTGCTGTCTCCGTCTGCAGTGATCTTGGAACCCAGAAAAGTAAAATCTGTTACTGCTTCCATTTCTGCCCCTTCTATTTGCCAGGAATTGATGGGACCCGATGCCAGGATCTTAGTTTTATTAATGTTGAGTTTCAAGCCAACTTTTGCACTCTCCTCTTTCACCCTCATCAAGAGGCTCTTTAGTTCTTCTTCACTTTCTGCCATTAGGGTGGTATCGTCTGCATATCTGAGGTTGTTGATATTTCCCCCGGCAATCTTGATTCCGGCTTGTGATTCATTCAGCCCTGCATTTCTCATAATGTACTCTGCATATAAGTTAAATAAGCAGGGTGACAATATACAGCCTTGCCGTACTCCCTTCCCAATTTTGAACCAATCAGTTTGTGATGAAACGTGCACGCGCACACCCAGCCCCCCCCTAACACTCCCCCCTTCTGCAGTGCCCTCTGCCACTCCCAGAGCAATGCTGCCAGATTTTGGTTTGGAGAAGCGGCCAGAAAGTGGAGGAGCGGCTTCACGGGTGGGCCGGCCCAGCAAATGAACAAGTGCATCTCCAGCTTTCATTTCCTGATTTTAAGGCACCATTAACAGTCCGGTGGAAAGCCCTCAAAGTGTTGGTCCTTCCTGTTAGTTGGACTAGCAATGAATTGCTCCATCATTCAGCTTCTGATCTGCACTGGGAATTCTGCAGGAGAAGATGAGGTTTCACGGCCAGAAGATCAAGTGTCATTGTGGGAGAAGATGGCATATGGCATGCAAGAGCACGACTCCTGCTCATTCGAGGATTCACACTGTATTGTGCGTTGAAGTGTTTGGTGCCGTCTACTTGCATCGTACGGTTGCTGTCGTTGTACCACTAAGGGTGGGGTCTCCAGGCCCACAGCAAGACTGGCGTCGTTGCCCCATCGGACGGAAGGTGTTCTGCAACGCAGGGGCTGCCTCCGGGCAGCCAGAGAGCCATGGCGGGAGCCAAGGGCTGTGGAATCCGAAGGACCCTCAAGGCTGAGGCTGCGGTGATGGGGCCTGGTGAACGACCCAAGGAGCTGGTGCGACGGTGGAGCCCCACCATACGGCAAAGTGTGGCGGTCCCCATTGGCACTTTTGCTGGGGTCAAGTTTTACTTGGAAAAACAGCAATATTTCCTGTCTTCAGACTGATAGGAGAGAAATAAAACTTTCAAGAAGTGTGTTTGCACATAAGACTGTTGCAACCCGTTTGCACTGCTGTCCAGCTCGAGCACCTCCATGGCATCAATTTTTTTTGCCCCTCCTGCCATCCAGCCTTGGCTTGCAAACCTCCAATTTGAGAACTGCACAAGGCAGTCTGTTGCAGTGCCGGACAGCTCTTGCAGCCAGGCAATCCTCCCTTGTGTCTAGCCAGGAGGTCTCATAAGCATCCGCTATGGGAGTGACCCCAAAAGAGGGGGCCATGGTGGACCCCGGCTGTGGGGCACAGTGTCGCACAAAAGGGCGGCAACTGTGGTGGGCACTTTGCCAGGGGAACGTTACTCCAACTGCAATGTTTCTTGCTTTCAGACTGATGCGAGTGAAATAAAACGAGAACAATTTTTAGCTTTGAAGAAATTTTATTAACCTGGTTAATATCCATGGTCGTCATTAAAAACAAAATAAGTTAAACAACTAACAATTTTGTTATGTTTTCTGTTGTGCACTTTTTTCTATGATCCAAGCACAACTTTCACAGTGTAGAATACAACTTATAATAAATGATAATAATAATAATAATATACAATATACAATATATTTTAAATGTTTAGGTGAAAACATCACCCATCAGTTCTTGCACCAGTGTTTACTGCTGCTGCTGCTGCTGCTGTTGCTGCCTGTTCAACGCAGATGTGTGGCGCCAAGCCCCTCTGCTTCACATTGTATATAATACAACTTATAATAATTTATTATAATAATATAATATAATATACAATACATTTTAAATGTTTTGGTGAAAACACCCATCAGTTCTTGCACCAGTGTTTGCTGCTGGTGTTTGCTGTTGCTGCTGCTGTTGCTGCCTGTTCAACGCAGATGTGAGGCGCCAAACCCCTCTGCTTCACATTGTATATAATACAACTTATAATAATTTATTATAATAATATATTTTTAAATGTTTTGGTGAAAACACCCATAAGTTCTTGCACCAGTGTTTACATCACCCATCAGTTCTTGCACCAGTGTTTGCTGCTGGTGTTTGCTGCTGCTGCTGCTGCTGCTGTTGCTGCCTCTTCAACGCAGATGTGTGGCGCCAAGCCCCTCTGTGGCAGCCAGCACCTTGGTGAAGGGATTGAGTCGGAGATGGAGTTGGTTCAGACGGTTTCGTCGCAGGAACAGTGTTGGTTGCACTCTGCCAAAGGCTCCACCACCCACCCCTGTTGGTATGAGGGGGGCAGTGAAGGTCAGCCGCGAGTCAGGGAGCCAGAGAGCCAGGGCCTAGTCCTCCTCGTAGTCCTCACAAATAAGATGTTCTGGATTGGAAGAAGAAGAGAGGCTGCGGTTAATCTTCCCTTTCTGCTGGCCTTTGGAAAGGGGGAGGGAGGGGGAGGGAGCCCATATTCTAACCATGGAGGGGCTGGGTTTGGCATGGGGGGGGGTTGTATTGTCTTAATCCAGGTTCCCAACTAGGCTTCCAGAAATGCCCCCCCCCCTTCCTTGGAAAAGGATGTTACCTTCATTGGAGGACCACGAGGGGCTGTCCCGCGCCCAGATTGTCCAGATGTCCGGGGGGAGGATGTCTTTCACCGCTGCCAGCTGTAGAGGTAAAAAAAGCATTTTAGTGATTTCAAACTTCTTCATCCCGCTCCCCTTTCAGATGAGATTCAAACACAGTTCAGGATCCCAGAAAAGAATTCCAGAGATCCAAACTGGGTTCAGGATCCCAGAAAAGTGAACCCGCTTCATTGAGAAGCTGGGGGGGACACGGATGCACCAGCCTCCCCCCACTCTCTGGGGATCCTGCCGCTTCCACCCTCCTTAAAGGACTCCAGTGAGCCCAGCTGGAAATGTCTCCCAGAACTGTGCTGCTAGGCAGCCCCAGCTGGAGCCACTGACAGTCCTCCAAGCTCCTCCTCAGCCCGGGAACCCTACGACGGGGACAAGATCCAAACCTCTGCAGCAGAAGGGATACTTACATTGACATGGGGCAGGGTGGAGGCCTGCTGGCACAGGCTGGACATGGACCTGTGGGCCCTGGCTCTCTCCTCAGAGTCCTCTGAGTTTAGGCTCCCTGACAGATCCTGTGGGACACAACAACACCTCTGTGTCACTGCACTGGACCTCAGACCCCGGCCCCCACCTGGGTCACAGGTGTTCCCCCAGCCAGAAGAAGTCTGGGACCCTTGGAAGAGTCCCCAAGAGCAGGTGGGCCCCTCTCCCACCAGCTACTGTTTCCATAGACCTCCGCGCCTAAGAGACACTCACGTTCAAAAGTTGGACCAGCTGCATCGTTGTGGGGACCTCCGCCAGCTCTTTCCAAAATTTGTCCCCACAACTGCTTGCTGAATCCAAGCTGGCTGACTCCTGGCAACGAGAGAAGAGGAGAGTGAGAGTGAGAGGAGGGACCCCTCTGAGTCATGAGGGAGCCAACCTGCTCCCAGACCAGGCTATGATCCTCAAGCCGGACCAGCAGCCCTGCCAGGCCCAGACGGCTCCCCACCCCCACCACTTGCCACCAAATCAAGAGAAGCAAGTTCACCTTCACTGCGTTGGGTGGTGGAGCCGTTGGCGGAGCGCAACCAACACGGTTCCTGTTCCGAAACCGTCTCCATCTCCGACTCAATCCCTGCACCAAGGAAACTAACGTTGGTGCCACAGAAGGGCTTGGCGGCACACATCTACGCTGGTATTTGAAGCAGCAGCAGCAGCATCGGACTCTGAAAGAGAGGGGGGAGAAAGTGAGAAACAGGCTCTGGGGGCAGAGAGAGAGAGAGAGGCATCTGTCCCCAATCCTCATACCCAAGCTTGAGCATCATCTTGCTTGAGCATCACCTTCCCAGGACCCAGGGATAAAACCCTCAAAAGGAGTTTCAGGAGACTCAGACTTACACAGTCACTGTTTCCACGGTCCGCACGGTGCACATGCTCTCGAATTCTTCTTGCCCACTCATTTTTTCTTTTTAAAAACCCACACAAAACTTTCACTCTCTCACACACTCCAAGCTTCCAACCGTCACATTCAGCTGGTCAGTGTGCAGACAGGTGATGTCACAAGGGGTGGGTGTGGCTTCAGCCTCCCTCCTCAACAGTCACCCTCACCTGGACAACGAAGCTTCTTCAGAGCTTTGGGGCAGCTCTTGTTCCATCCAGGCTCCTTCTCTCCATGCTCCTCATGTGTCTGTTCCTCTATTAAACAGAAAGACCTTTGCTTCATCTCCCCCATTTTCTAGTGCGTCTCCATCATAAATCATATGTGATCCACTCATGCCTCCATAGGCTGTCCTGACTGGAAGAGATGCCCCCTTTGCTCTGGTTGGCTCTTGTCTCCACAAGATCCCTCCCTTCCTCCAATATTGGGAGGAGATTGGACAGGCCCGTCACTAGGGTCTTACCCAGGGGGGGCTCAAGTTGCAGGGCAGCACCTGCACTTCTCCTGGACCACAAGCAATGAGGTCATCAGCAGAAGCGCCCAGATAAGGCAGCCCTGGCTGCAGGGGGGGGGGCTGTCCCTGAGCTCTGTTTTGAAGTTTACAGGGTTGTGTTACCCAAATTGCCTTTTATTATTATGGGGAATAGCTTTCAAATATGGCAATCAGTATAAGCCAGGCTCCAGACCAGCTATACCACAGTCTGTTCTTCCCAGAATAACTTGAGGGTGCACGTATGTTGTTTCCAATATTTACTAAATAATTCAAGCATACATAAACAAGGAAACAATCACACACCGTATACGGAGCTAGGAATTTTAGATAGGAAAAGACAGTAACATTCGCATTAGCAGGTATCCTTTTTGGCTTGTTGACGGGTTATATTTACCTTCTGGAGAGGAGTAGTCCACAATTGTAGCACTGTATAAGAGTAACCTCCTTCATGCATCATTGCCTTGTCGTGGCGAAGGGGCTTGCGTAACTCAATGAAGCCGTGAGCTATGCCGTGCAGAGACACCCAAGACGGACAGGTCGTAGCAGAGAGTTCTGACTAAAAGTGATCCACTGGAGAAGGAAATGGCAACCCACTCCAGTAACCTTGCCAAGAAAATCCCATGAACAGTACCAAAAGGCTAAAAGATATGACGCCGGAAGATGAGACCCTCAGGTCGGATGGTGTCCAATATGCTACTGAGGAAGAGCGGAGGACTATTCCAAGTAGACCCAGAAAGAATGAAGCGGTTGGGCCAAAGCCAATAGGACGTCCAGCTGTGGATGTGTCTGAGGGTGAAAGGAAAATCCAATGCTGCAAGGAGCAATACTGCTTAGGAACATGGAATGTGAGGTCTATGAATTTTGAACCAATCAGTTGTTCCATGGCCGGTTCGAACTGTTGCTTCTTGTCCCGCATACAGGTTTCTCAGGAGACAGGTAAGGTGGTCTGGTACCCCCATCTCTTTAAGAATTTGCCACAGTTTGTTGTGATCCACACAATCAAAGGCTTTTGTGTAGTCAATGAAGCAGAAGTAGGTGTTTTTTTGGAACTCTCGTGCTTTCTCCATGATCCAGCGCATGTTGGCAATTTGATCTCTAGTTCCTCTGCCTCTTCGAAACCCAGCTTGTACGTCCGGTAGTTCTCGGTCCACATACTGCTGAAGCCTAGCTTGTAGGATTTTGAGCATAACCTTGCTAGCATGTGAAATGAGTGCAATTGTACGGTAGTTTGAACACTCTTTGGCACTGCCCTTCTTTGGAATTGGAACGTAAACTGACCTTTTCCAATCCTTTGGCCACTGCTGAGTTTTCCAAATTTGTTGGCATATTGAGTGCAGCACTTTCACAGCATCATCATTTAGGATTTTAAGTAGCTCAGCTGGGATATTATCATCTCCACTAGCTTTGTTGTTAGTAATGCTACCTAAGGCCCACTTGACTTCACTCTCTAGGATGTCCGGCTCTGGGTCAGTGACCACACCAGTGTGGTCATCAGGAACATTCAGATCTTTCTTGTATAGTTCTTCTGTGTATTCTTGCCATCTCTTCTTAATCTCTTCTGCTTCTGTTAGGTCCTTGCCTTTTTTGTCCTTTATCATGCCCATCTTTGCACAAAACGTTCCCTTGATATCTCCAATTTTCTTGAACAGATCTCTAGTCCTCCCTATTCTGTTGTTTTCCTCGATTTCCTTGCATTGTTCATTTAAGAAGACCTTCTTATCTCTCCTTGCTATTCTCTGGAACTCTGCATTCAGTTGTTTATATCTTTCCCTTTCACCCTTGCTTTTTGCATTCCTTCTTTCCACAGCTATTTGTAAAGCCTCATCTGACAGCCACTTTGCTTTCTTGCATTTCTTTTTCTTTGGGATGGTTTTAGTTGCTGCCTCCTGTACAATGTTACGAACTTCTGTCCATAGTTCTTCAGGCACTCTGTCTACCAGGTCTAATGCCCTAAATCTATTCTTCACCTCCACTGTATACTCATAAGGGATATGGTTTAGGTCATATCTGACTGGTCTAGTGGTGTTCCCTACATTCTTCAGTTTAAGTCTGAATTTTGCAATAAGAAGCTCATGATCTGAGCCACAGTCAGCTCCAGGTCTTGTTTTTACTGATTGTATAGAGCTTCTCCATCTTTGGTTGCAAAGCACATAATCTATCTGGTTTCGGTATTGACCATCTGGTGATGTCCATGTGTAGAGTCGCCTCTTGTGTTGTTGGAAAAGAGTATTTGCTATGACCAGCGTGTTCTCTTGACAGAACTCTGTTAGCCTTTGCCCTGCTTCATTTTGCGCTCCAAGGCCAAACTTGCCTGTTGTTCCGTTTATTTCTTGATTTCCTACTTTAGCATTCCAGTCTCCTATGATGTAAAGGACATCTTTTTTGGGTGCTAGTTCTAGAAGGTGTTGCAGGTCTTCATAGAACCGGTCAACTTCATCTTCTTCGGCATCAGTGGTTGGGGCATACACTTGGATTACTGTAATGTTGAATGGTTTGCCTTGGATTCGAACTGAAATCATTCTGTCGTTTTTGAGGTTGCACCCCAGTACTGCCTTTCCCACTCTTTTATTGACTATGAGGGCTACTCCATTTCTTCTAAGGGATTCATGCCCACAGTAGTAGATATGATGGTCACCTGACTTAAATTCGCCCATGCCCGTCCATTTTAGTTCGCTGATTCCCAAGATGTCAATGTTCAATCTTATCATCTCATTTTTGACCACATCCAGCTTGCCTTGATTCATAGACCTCACATTCCATGTTCCTAAGCAGTATTGCTCCTTGCAGCATTGGATTTTCCTTTCAACCTCAGACACATCCACAGCTGGACGTCCTATTGGCTTTGGCCCAGCCGCTTCACTCTTTCTGGGTCTACTTGGAATAGTCCTCCGCTCTTCCTCAGTAGCATATTGGACACCTTCCGACCTGAGGGGCTCATCTTCCGGCGTCATATCTTTTAGCCTTTTTGGTACTGTTCATGGGATTTTCTTGGCAAGGTTACTGGAGTGGGTTGCCATTTCCTTCTCCAGTGGATCACTTTTAGTCAGAACTCTCTGCTACGACCTGTCCGTCTTGGGTGTCCCTGCACGGCATAGCTCATGGCTTCATTGAGTTACGCAAGCCCCTTCACCACGACAAGGCAATGATCCATGAAGGCAATGAATGATCCATGAAGGCCACGACAAGGCAATGATCCTCTTCCTTTATCATCTGAAAATATTAGTTCCGGCTTCAAATATTTAACCACTCCATTCTTCTTCTTGATGTTTGTTGAAAAAAATTCTTCTCCCAAACTTTTCTGAATCAAAATTTTTGTATCTCCCTTTTTTATATGAGTTTCTTGGAGGCATATCACATCTTGATTAAGTTTTTTCAAATAATGAAATACTGTTTTTCTTTTTTTGCAGAGCATTAGCTCCATTAATGTTCTATGATAAACATTTGTAATCCATCTTTACTGTGTTGTGAGCACCCAAGGGTGCTAGTGATTTCAGCTCGTGGGATTCGGTGAGCGGACACCAAACTCCACTGCAGGTAGCAGCACCAGGGAGAGAGAGAGGGAGAGAGAGAGAGAGAAAGAGCAAAGATCCGCGAGTTGCGGAGGCGCCAAAAATGGAGCTCAAAATAGACCAGTACTGGGTAAAAAGGAAGATCTTTACTTTGCTAGCAAAGGACACGATCAGCAAGGCAGAAAGTGTAACATATAAAATCAATACAAAAGCTTATATACATTTCATTATTTCATACAGAATCATGGAGTACATTGTGGTCAAAGAATACATAACAAAAAGGAACCAATACAGAGGAGTTACACTTCGATACAGCCAATCAGATGTGGGATTGAAACTTTACACCAATGAGAACAGCAGCAGCATTTGTGAAACTTTGAACCAATAAAAGATAAACTTTATTAAAAGAACCAATAAAAAGTGTGGTGCTTTATGTAACTGGGAACCAATGGGATGATGGGTGGGGTACTGGGTGGCAGAGGTAATAGGATTATGCCCCCACTTCAGGTGAAGCGAGGTTTTCCGGAGTTTTATGAATGGGTCCTTTTGAGAAGCCTGCTTAACACAAAAGGCAGTGTTTCCAATTAGATAGCCCAAAAGTGCCACACAATAGGTCCCTGCCCCATGGCACCAGGTATACAGTTGAGGACTTTTGAGTTATTTCTATCAGTCAGGCAAGAGCAAGGCAGATAACTAGATTAGCATTTGAATAATTGTAGCAAGGCAGATCAGGAACAATGGAGTTAGCTGAAGAGTATTAGCATAAGTGTAGCAAGGCAAGGTAGGAAAGGAGATGGTGGTGATTGAGGTGGGGGAAGGCATGCACAGAGAGATAGCCTTTGACATTCAAGGAAATGCAGTAATCTGGGTCCCAGCTGTGCTTCTGGAATTTCCCTTGTCCCTGCTCCCAGCTGGCACCCGGGTAGAAGGCAGCCATTTGGGAACAACACAGAATTGGAGGTGCTGTTTGCTGGCTGGGTTATGTCTCAAAATGGTCGTTCCCCTACTCCCTGCAGTGCAGATTCTGGCGGGAGGTGCACCCTTAGTGCCAACCTTCCTTAAACCCCCTGAGTCCTGGTGAAGAGGAGGAGACCGCCCCCGGGCTTCTCAGGCAATCCCAGTGAGGATGCTAGGACTCAAACCTAGCTTTTACGGCCGCAAATCTATTGCACTGCTTCCAGGAGCCTCTTCGCCCAACCTGAGACTAGCCTCAGTAGGGTGGGAGGATCGGGACCCTTCTGTGTTGGGACCCATCCCTGGGGTGACCCCGATGATCCTTAGTGAAGATCCGGTGACATAACTCATAAGGGAACCCAAAATGCACACCAAATCTTCAGAAAACTGTATTTTTCCAGGAATAGATCGCTGGCCCTTTAAGTCTGTCAAAGAGAGGAAAGCAAGGGTTCAAATGGTCAAAAAGCCGGGTTAGTAGTTCTTTTAACAAGCGGCATGCTTCGCCGGCGGATTTTGGCTGTTCGCCCAGAAAAGGGATTAAAAGCTTAGTGGGTTAAAAGGCTAGCAGCCCATTCCAACCCAACTCCTCTCCAAGTCAGGCATAAGTGTGGCCTAAGTGCAGCCTAAGTTAGGCAGAAGTTATGCCTGAGGTAGGTCAGAGTTATGCCTGAGTTAGGCAGGCTGCAGTTTCTGTGGCCCAGCACCACCCCAGGATCCAGGCAACACTTACCTCCCAGACAGGCAGGCTCTTCTCCAGGCTCCATGTCTGGCTCAGGCATGTGCAGGCCTCTGTCTGCATGTGTCAGCGTCCATCCATGGCAGCTGCCACAGGGTCTGTCGCAGCCCGGTCGCAAAGGGGCTGACCGCAGGCAGGGGGGTTGCGCCAGTCATGTGGTGGGCGCAGGGCAGGTGACAGGTGAGCGAGGTGCCTGAGCCCAGCCGCCACAGGGCACCCTGTGCATCAGCCACCTGCTGCAGGGGAGAGTGGCCGTCCCCTCCCTCCTGCAGAAGGCGATGCCACCCCCAAGCCACGTTGAGGCTGCACTGGGGGGTGAGCGGGGGAGGGAAGGGAAGGGGAGGGGGTGGGAACGTCACACACAAGGGGGGGTCTCATGAGGACTGGAACTGCCTCTGACATGACTCGCCCGTGCGCTGCCTGAAGCCCTGGGCCTCCAAGGCCGGGGCAATGCCCACAAAGAAGGCATCCCGGCGTGCCTGCTGCTCTGTGCCCCGGCCAAGACCGAGAGATGCCTTGGGCTTGTCTGCTGTGAGCGTGAAGGGCTCACACAGCTCATCACACCCCCAGATGGGGCGACGACGGCGCCTCACGGCAGGCACTCGGGCAGGGTGGGGGGTGGCCAGCAGCCATCATCAGGGAGTGGGAGGGGAGGCAGACACACAGGCAGGCAGACAGGGGGTGCTGGGGAGGGGCATGGGTGGGTCAGAGACAGACAGACAACAAGGCTGGTGGGAGACAGATTCCGAGAGAGGGGTCTGCAGAGACCGATAGGGACACAGGGGGCGCTCTGCAGATGAAGGTGATGCATAAACAGGCGCCTCTTATGCAGACAGACTTTGGGCGGAAGTGGCTGCATTACGGGCGGACCTTCGGCGGAAGCGGCTGCATTACGGGCAGACCTTCGACGGAGGCGCCTGCATTACGGGCGGACGCCCTGGCTGTCACTGTTTGCCTGCCTGAGAGGCCGCCCCGACTCCCCCTCCCCTCTGTGCCATGGGGGGTCTGGCAGCGCCCCTGCTGGGTTCTCCCAGGGAAGGCCATGGCAGTCCCTGGCTGGGACTCATGGAGGGGCTTCAGTGCTGGGGGCTGTCTATGTGTGTGGGGTAATGCTTGTGTAAACACTGGGCACATATGTTTCACTGGGGCTCTGCCCAAGGGGCGTCTTTATTGTTCTGGAACGTTAGCAGAGATGGCCAGGCAAGGCTGCCAGGGGTAGTCACAGCAACCAATCTGAAAGCAGCAGCAGCAGCAGCACACCTGCCCCATGGACCTGGAGATGCAGGCTCTTCCCCTGTGGAACCACAGCCTGCTCCATAGAAAGGGGAAGGGCAGCAAGAACAACAGCCAGGGAGGTGGAGCAGCAGCAGCGCCGGCAGCTGAGGAGGGTTTCAGGGCTGGCTCCCTGACCTCTGGCAGCATTGAGGCAGACGACAGTGGGGCAACCAGAGTGCAGGCCCAGGGGTGCTCCCAGGAAGGTAGGTGGTAGTGGACGTTCCTGGGGAGACAAAAAACAAGGGGGAGTTACATGTCAGCTGGTATGTGGAAGCAGTCACCATTGAAGACAAGCCAGTGTGCCGGTTGCAAAAGCCTGCAGGGAGAGAAATAAAACACAGCTGATAGGTGTGACACACATAGCATGGTCTGAGCTGCTTACCTGGGTGTAAGGAGAACATGATCCTGTAAGGGGAAAGGGTCAAAGAGAGAGACAACAACACAACTTGGGGGTCACAACCATGGCAAACCTAGCAATACTGACCTGTCAGTAGACCCTGTGGAGAAAGGGGGGGGGGGGACAGCTGGTGTCTACATAAGGCTAACAGTTCCACACTTGTGGCATTGTCTGTTCACATGACTACAGGCAGCAATCAGACACAACAGTGGTAAAGAGACATGTATCCTATATATCATAGCAGGCAAAGCAGGCAGCTATGAGACAACACATTGGTAGAGAGGCATGTCATGGCAGGCTATGCAGACAGCTATGAGACAACACATTGGTAAAGAGACATGTATCCTTCCTATATTTCTAAATGCAAAGAGGCAGCAGTCAGACCACATGTCAGCACAAACCCTGCTCTTACCTGCTGGTGTTGTTGCCTTTGGGGGGGGGGAGATGGGCTGGGAGAAAGACATGGGTTAGCAAACACTTGCATGGAGGCAGCTGCCCAGGCACAGCTGTAAACAGGTTGGCCACAACCAGAACAGCCCTCTCTGCCCTAGAGGGAGGCAGAGAGGAGAAGAGAGAAGTGGGGTGTTTGTGAATTTTGCCCTCCACCGACAAAGTCCCACTTTGTGGCTGTGGGGGACAGAACCCCACGCCACGTGCTGAGAGAGAGAGAGAGGGACTGGAGGTCTGGGGCTGGGCTTTTGTGGGAATGAGGCTGGGTGGGGCTGGGTGCTGATAGGCTCCCTATCTTAGGCATAACTCTGTCGGTTTCCAGACCTAGCAGGCCCAACTCTGTCCTAACTCTGACCTAACTCAGGAGTAGGGTGTTAAATTTTGTGTCAGCATTTGTGTTGGAGGGGGCGTGTCTGTGCTTGCCAGGGTCTGGAATCCAACGTTAATTAGTTGCCGCCCCCGTTACACCCACGGTCCGCCCATGTTCCGCCCACTTTTAGGTCAACTTTAGGTCTGACTTGTGCTGCTTAGCCCTTGGGTTGGAATGGGCTGTTCTTAGTCCGTCGGTTGTAACTTCGACCTAACTTTGACCTAACTTCGCCCTAAATGGTTGCGTTCCAGACCTAACTTTGACCTAAACGACTTAGGCTGACTTTAGGTCTGACTTGGGCTGCTTAGCACTTGGGTTGGAATGGGCTGTCAGAGGATTAAGTAGGTACAGAGTGAACTTTGCTGCTGGGTGCTTCTCTTGGGGGTTCCGGAGGCGCGTGCCGGGCGCGTGCCGGTGAACTCTCGACCCTAGCTGGCACGCGCCGGCTGTCAAAGTATGCGCAAACCGGAAAGAAGCCGAATTCTTAATGCGCTTTGCTAAAAATGGCTGTATCTCTGTGATTCCTGGACGGATTTGGATGGGGTTAAAGGCAGTAGATTCAGGGAGGGGTGTACTATGAAACAAAAATATGGGGGGGGGGTCTCATGCTCACATCAATTGTTCACAGCTTGCCATTGTACCGTCCATCCCTCCTCCTCCTCCTCCTCCTCCATCCTTGACTCTTCTCAAAAACTCTTTTGCTTTCTGAATTGTATCCAATCTGTAGGTTTTTCCATGAAGTTTAACAATCACGCCTTCTAATTTTCCCCACCTAAAGGTAATCTTCTTTCTCTTCAGCACCTCCACCAGGAATGCATAGCCTTTCCTTTTCTGAAAAATTCTCAACGGGATCTCTTTTAGCACAATGATGTGCACTCCTTCTACCTCGAGTCGTGATTTAGCATGTTGTTGTAGAACTTTATCTCTTGTTTTTTGTCTCACAAAATGCACCAAGACATCTCTTGGCACTTTCTTTACTGCTGCATATCTTGTATTAATTCTATATGCCTTATCCCAATCCAGATTCAATTCCTCTTGTTCTATTTGTAAAAATTCTGCCAAGATCTGTAAGATTCTATTTCTTGTATCTTCTCCTTGCTGTTCTGGAATTGCACGAAACCATAAGAAAGTCTGTTTCCTCTCTTGTTCAGCCAACGCCAACATATCTTACAACTCTCCATTTCAAGATCCATCACTTTATCTTCCTGTGTTTTCATCTTAAACAAACAATTTAAAAATAAAACAAGTCGTTTTCTCTCTCTGAAACAGTCTATAAATAACTCTCTTGAATATCTCTTTCCCTTCATTGCTTCGTTACTTGTAACTTCTGTAAATACCTAGAATTTACTTAAAACTTTCACTGCAATACTGTAACACGTTGTCTTCCTTCCAAATTGTATCCTCTTCTCAACAAATCTTCTATTCTTAAATTAACTCGTTATCTTAGCTTATTTCTTCAATTCTTACTGCAATTACTCGCCACTTGTAATACCGCCACTTGCAAAGCAAAAGTATGAGTGGGAGGGGGCTTGAATTACTGTTCGCCTGATTTTTGAGCTCGTTGTTGATCCGTTCTCTTCCACACTCAAATCAAAACAAACCCGATGAGCCTACGCTCTTCGAGAAAGTAATGGGAGCTATCTGGAGATATGTGGTTTATCTCATCGGACACAGATTAGAGTAATTAAGTCCATCAGACGTGCTCCATCTGTGTGGAGCAACAGACAGAGCTATCAACCAGCCATTCCTCCCTACCGGAAGTCCCTTCTCCAGCAATAATAATAGCAAGTGAGTGAGACCACTGGGATCAGGAGCAGAAAATGGAATTTCTTACCTTTTCTGAGAATTCCTATTCTGGGAAGAGTAAGGGGGGCATTCCGGACCAATGGAATGTCCTCCTGCTCCTGGGAAGGCAGGGTCGCTTCAAAGTGAGTCTCCTCCCACGTAGGAGGGCGCCCCACCCCCAGTTTTGGACTGTACTGAAGAGCTGAAGCATCCTCCCTGATCCCGGTGGGCTGGTCACGGCGTGAAGTGGCGATCCGGAAGACCAAACGGGTAAGGTGGAAAAACTAGGCAATCTGCCACCGGAACGAGACAGGTAAGTGAAAAGAGGCCCAGAAAGGGGAACAGGGGCCTCTGAGAAAAAACCAATAGAACAAACAACAGAAAACACCATAACACACAACGAAGTTAGAGAAAAGCACCGACCGACGGACCAGAGGAACGGTCCGGCAGTCAAAACAGCCCTAGTGAGGGTCGAGCCCAGAGTGACAGACGAAGCACCCTGGTGTTACTCCCTAGACCATCCCAAGCCATGTCTGTGTAGAGGCAGGTCGGAATGCCCCCCTTACTCTTCCCAGAATAGGAATTCTCAGAAAAGGTAAGAAATTCCGTTTTCTCTGGAAGGAGTAAGGGGGGCATTCCGGACCAATGGGACATACAAGAGCTAGAACCATGAGGGGCAGGCAGACTGGCGTCCAAGCTAACGTGGAAGGACTCTGTGGAGAACCCTCCTCGCAAAGGACGCATCGCCGAGGCGGCCTGATCAACCTTGTAATGACGTATGAATGTATGCATGGATGACCAGGTCGCAGCCTTGCAGATATCCTCCAGGGAAACATACCCTTCGTAGGCCGCAGAGGTGGCAGCACTGCGGACTGAATGAGCGGTAATACTAGCTGGCGGTTCCCGCGCAGCAGAGCGGTACGCCAGCTCAATGGCATCTCTGATCCATCTGGAAAGGGATGATGCCGAAGCCTTGCTCCCTTTCGCCTGTCCCCGGAATTTCAAAAACAACGAGTCCGTCTTATGGAATTCCCTCGTTCTGGAAATGAAAAATTTGAGAGCACGACGGACGTCCAACGTATGCCAACACTTCTCTTTCGGGTGGGTTGGCTTGGGGCAGAAAGAGGGGAGAACTATGTCCTGCTGTCGGTGAAAAAGGGAATTTATCTTGGGAACAAAAGAAGGGTCAGGACGGAGAACCACCTTCTCCTTATGAAAGATACAGAGATTGGGGTTCACTGAGAGTGAGCCCAATTCTGATACTCTCCTGGCTGAGGTAATCACGACCAGCAGGAGAGTCTTTAGTGTTAACTCACGGAGTGGAACGGTGGCCATAGGTTCAAAAGGTTGCACGGTGAGAGCGTTCAGGACAATATGAAGATCCCAAGTGGGGCAACGGTGGACTACTGGGGGGTTGATTAAAGATACACCCCGCAGAAAACGCTTAACGTGAGGGTGATCTGCGAAACTAACCTCCGCATCAGAAGTCAGGATACTGTTGAGGGCAGACAGCTGTCTGTGCAGGGTGTTGGTGCTAAGACCTTTGTCTAGCCCATCCTGCAAGAACTCAAGAATGGTGGCAACCCTGGGTCTAGTTGGTTTCACCCCTTTACTCCTGCACCAATGAGAGAATTTTCGCCAGGTGGAGCTATAAGACCGTCTAGTGGAAGGTTTCCTAGATGCTAGCAACGTGTCGACAACACGCCCTGAGTACCCCTGTCTGTTGAGCGCGCGCTGCTCAATCGCCACGCAGCTAAGCGGAACAGTTGAGGACGAGGATGCGACACGGGCCCCTGAATCAGGAGATCTTCCCGTAGGGGAAGGGGCCAATGCTTGCGAGTTGACATTGCCAGAAGCTCTGGGAACCATGGTCATCTGGGCCACCTGGGGGCTATGAGGATTAGCTGCGCTTTCTGTAGACGAATCTTGCGTAGAACCCGTTGGATCAGTGGCACCGGAGGGAAGGCGTACAAGAGACCCCCCGGCCAATCCCCTCTCAGAGCGTCCTTGTTATGCCTCTGGTTCTGACCGCCCTGAGAAGAACCTTTTTAGCTGCCTGTTTGCGCTGGAGGCAAACAGATCTACCAGAGGGACGCCGAAACGAATGGTCACTTGTCGAAACACCTGGGGGTGGAACTGCCACTCTGCCTCCCCCAATGTCCTACGACTGAGCCAGTCCGCTCTGGTGTTGAATACCCCGGCCAGATGCTCGGCTTTGATTGAGGATAGATTCGCCTCCGCCCAAGTCATGAGGAACATGGCCTCCTGGTGAAGGGTCGAGGCCTGGGTCCCCCCCTGGCGGTTTATATAGGCCTTGGCAGACGTGTTGTCCATGCGCACCAACACGTGAGCCCCCTGGAGAATGTCCTGGAACTGAAGGAGAGCCAGCCAGATCGCCCGCAGCTCCAGGAAGTTTATGCTGCATGTTGATTCCTGCGGGGACCACAGACCCTGCGCCACTCCGTGACCTACATGGGCACCCCACCCCGAGAGGCTGGCATCCGTAGTGACTACCACCGGGTCGGTGTTGCTGAGGCTCCGGCCCCGGGAAAGCCTGCCTTCCTCCAGCCACCAGCGCAGGCTCTCCTTCAACGCAGATGGAATGGTGAGAGGAAGGGCTAGTTGAGACTCTATCTGATCCTGATAAGGCCTGAGAAATCGTTGCAGGGGCCGCATATGGAACCACGCCCAATCTATGATATCCAGGCCTGAAACCATGAGACCCTGGAGAGAGGCTAGAGTCATTAAGCTTATCCTCGTGGATGACATGACTACCCCCAAGGTCGTCCTGATCTTTATCTGCCTCTCCTCCGAGAGAGCCACCCGAAAGTTCTCCATATCCAGGTGGAGGCCCAGATGTTCTATATGCTGACTGGAGTTCAAGGAGCTCTTGTCGTAATTGATTACAAACCCCAAGGAGGACAGGAGCTGGATGGTCAGGTCTAAGTCCTGAATGGCAGCCTCCGGGGAACATGACCGCAACAGGATGTCGTCGAGATAGGGGTACGCCCGTATACCCCGTTCCCGGAGAAAAGCTATTGGCGCTATCAGTAGCTTGCTGAATACGCGAGGTGCTGATGAGAGGCCAAAGGGGAGTGAACGATATTGATAGTGGCCCCGGCCATAGCAGAAGCGTAGATACTGCCTGTGGCTGGGTCGGATGGGGACGTGGAGATACGCCTCCTTCAGATCCAATGACGTGAGGTAATCCCCCTGTTCGAGGGAGGCTACGATGGATCTCCACGTCTCCATCCGAAAACGCCTCTTCCGTATCCAACGGTTGAGGCACTTGAGATCTAGAATGGCCCTCTGAGTCCCGTCCCTCTTGGGGATCAGGAACAGGGTGGAATAGACTCCCAGACCCCGTTGGCAACTTGGCACAGGCTCTATAGCCCCTATCTGCAATAGGTGAGAGATCGTGTGGAGCTTTTGGAGATGTTTCACAGGGTTCTGAGATTGAGGGACCCTCCAGAATCTGTGTCGTGGTCTGGAGGAGAACTCGAGAGTGTAACCGTTCGTCACCGACTCCAGAATCCACGCATCGCTGGTAACATGCTGTCAGCGATGCGCAAAGTCGAGGAGACGGCCACCTATCGCCTCGGAACCAGCGGACGGAGTAGCGTCACGCTGTTCTCTGATCTTTGCTGGTCTCGCTTCTGTGCGCGGCGCTTGAAACCGGGGCGCTGCTGAGCTTGAGAGGCTTTTACTGCTCCAGCCACCGCCCCCTTTACCAGATCCAAGATCTGCTTCTGCATCTCCTCAGGGAGAGATGTGGCAGCTGAGGAGGCACCCGTCAACTCCCCCCGCCCCTCCTGGGCGAGCTCATCCACCTTGGAACCCTCCTGGGCCATACCTGCAGTTCCGGGAGCGCTGAGGAGTTTTGGCGGGAAAAGTAGAAGGGAAACGCTGCGGTCCGTCCACCGCCCACGGCTGCCTCGTCGCTAGACGAAAGGCTGAGGAGAACAATCCTCTCCCCTTGGGGATACCGGCCGTCTCCGCGTCCTTAAAGAGACACGCAGGGTCCCGGGACTACGCCGCGCTGGACTCGCCTGAGGAGGTCTCCGGCCCGATCGTTGAGGCCACGCTGTAGCCGCTCCTCACGTTGGGCCGAAAACAGCCATTCCGGGACTTCGCCGCGCGGAACAGCTGGTGGTGCTGCCGGGCGAAGCGGCGGCGGTCCCTTGGGGAGCCGCTCTTCTGCTCGCACTGGGGCAGGTCGGCCTCTGTTGTCTCCGCCTCCGCAAAAAAAAGGCGCGCTCCGGGCCTCCCTGAGGTAAATCGAGAGGCGGAGCGGCCTGCTCCCAGGCCGAACTCACTAACGCTGAGATCGGGCTGAGGGGAGCTTTTCCCTGCCCGCTCAGAGGAGAAAACACGGAGAGGGAGGGAGGAAGGGAGGGGAAGAGGCCAGACAATAACGAAGGAAAGAGAATAGTAGAAGAGTAGAATAGTAGAAAACAACTTGAAGTGAGAGAAGACGAAAAAAGGGCTTAAGCCGTGGAGCTTGCCAAAAGCGACCTGCTTCAGGAGAAGGCAGGGCCAAAACTGGGGGTGGGGTGCCCTCCTTTGTGGGAGGAGACTCACTTTGAAGCGACCCTGCCTTCCCAGGAGCAGGAGGACATCCCATTGGTCCGGAATGCCCCCCTTACTCCTTCCAGAGAAGAGCGAAGCGCACATACACTGCAGCTGGTAGAGATGAATCCTGTGCATGAACTGAGAAGAGAAACAAAAGGGAAGGCTCGATTGTGTACTATTTCTTAGTTTTTTTAACCTGTGCCCTTCTTGAAGGCTTAACTGGTTAGCAAGTTTCTAGCCCTTAAGGTTAAACAGAGGGCTTGGACAGGTGTGGGTCATTCCCAGTGACATTTCAGAAGCCATACTGCAAAGGTGGGAGTGGGGGTGAAGGATTGACGGAGTTAAATTCCCGGTGGGCAGAAAATGCCCCGCATGAATCCTCACCATGAGTCGCAAAATGTATTTAATTTGCAGAATGTATTAAGGCCAAACAGTTGCTCTTGTTGCCTTAGTACAGAAATGGGGGCTCTTTTCTGGCAGAAAAAGTGAAGTGAAGAGTGCCGATCTGCATTGGGTGCCCCCATTTCTTCTTCATCGGCAATTTAAGGGCGGTTGGTCAGCTGAGCATCTGCAGAGTGACTCAGCGCTACAAGGCACCCTAGGAACTCCTGAGGCCTCGCTGGGCTGGTCGTCAGTGGCAATGACACATCTCAGTTCTTGAGGTCACCACTCGCAGCTGTACTTCCTCCCAGTGTGGTCGGAAAGCGGAGGAGATTAACAAGAGCACCAGCAGACTGCTGGAGACACTTCTTTTTCTGGACGCCACCTTTGCAACATGGCGCAACTACTTGGCCATCTCTCTGCGTTCCTGGGTAAGTCTCCTTCTTCCCCTACTGATCTCCTCCTTGGAGCTTTCCCGTCTTCCCAGTTTGCACTGGTCCTTTGGCTTACTGTATTCACAATACAAAAGAGCATAGATATTCTTTCCAAATCTGTTTGCACTTTTTGTTTCCAGAGCTGGAAGGGTGCCAACCAAGCTTTTCATCCTTAATTTGTCCATCTTTTGCCTCTTTTTCTTCTTCGCTGAAGACACCAGTAGATGTTGGGCTTATTTTTTTGTACTTGAGAAAATGCATCCCCCCCTTTCAGTCTCTGATTTTGTGTTGGGCTTATTATTTTTGTGCTTGAGAAAATGCACTCCCCCCCCCTTTCAGTCTCTCTGATTTTGTGGACTTAGGGAATTCCTAGAGTCCACAAAAAGCAGATACGTTTGTAATTGCAGGACAAGGAGGAAAGGACTGATGCGGACTTAGCATGCTCAGTCCCCCCCCCCCCGAATGTTGAGGTGTCAGGAGGGAAACAGCAGGAGCCGTTCATAGAGTGGTGGTGGGTGGGCAGCAGAGAATGGGACTTGGCCTGTTGGGAACCAATTAGAGTTCAGGAGACGCAACATTTCATTGCAGTCCCTTTTGTTTGTCCAGTTATCAGCCTCTTAGATCTGGATCAGGGCTAGATCCGCCATCCTGATAAAGTGGAAGACCCTTGTGTAGCTCCGGAGGAATCATTGCCTGTTTCTCTCATGGCCGTTTTCCATCTGAATGTCAGTCTCTCACATTCAGCTTTAAGCCCATCCAGCTTTCTTTCATCCTTTTTCCCTGTCTTTTTGACCAGCTTTCCGTTTGTGTGTTTGACTGTTTACTGACCTTCCCAATCATCTTTCATTGTTCCATTTCCACCTTCCTTCCTTTCCTCCTTCCTTCCTTCCTTCCTACCAGGAAGCCCCAAAATGGCCCTGAACAAACAGTGACTTAGACCAGGTTCTACAGACATCGGACCTCTCTTTTTTCCTCTCTTTCAGCCTCAGCCTCAGTCCTTCCTTGGATAGTGCCTTGTTGTGCAGGTAAGAAAAACATTAATTCATCCCAGTGACCAGAAGCCAAAAAGGCAATGACTGTAATTCCAAGGTCTATTAACCGCAACAATGATAATTATGAAATTATTACCAGTCATTCCCTGTTGTTACTCATGAGAGTAATACTTATTGTGTTTCTAAATCCCAAGAAAAGATATCGACAAGAAACAAGCTTTAAAACCTTCCCTGAAGAAAGATAGAAAATAGAATAGTAACAGATTTCTACGATGACACAGCCCAGGTGGTCCTTCTAGCTGGGCCTAAGTCCTTGAGCTACATTCTTCCCTGGTAGAAAGCAGGACTGGAGCAATTAGATTAAAAATTAGGCATATGATTCAAGAGCACTTTAAGGAAATACACAATTTTATTTACTTATTGGTTTGTTTGTTTGTTTAAAAGTTGTTTAGATAGGCTTACCAGATTTCCCCCCCCTCGGTTGTAAACCGACACCCCACACCCCCACAATTAAATAAATAAATAAAAGTGTTAAAAGGTGTTGTTGTTTTAAAGCATGAAGCTTTTAAAGCTTTTGCTGCGCAAAGCGCGGCTGAAATTTTTATTTATTTATTTATTTATTTATTTATTTAAAGTTATACCGTAGGCATCTTCCTATCCTCCTTCCCACCAGCACTCACCCTGTTGGCTGCAGCAGACACTAGAAAGATAAGAGAGTAAAGGATAGAGATAAGTCTTTCAGCTCCTATTATAACAGAGTTGTCCTTTCACAGCTCAATTATCATAAGGAAGATATGGAGCTTCCATGGGCCTTATCAACCCCCCCCTTATGTTTGACACCTTTGTTCTAATCTAAACCATTTCGACTATCATTGCTTCTTCTGGGTGTCTCTTTCTCAGATTCTGTAGCTGTGTCTCCAGCCCCCCAGCTGGCCTTGTCCCTGTTGGAGGATGGGCAGCGTTTAGCTGCTGGACACTGGGGGTGTGGTGTACTGCCTGGTCACATGTAAAGACCTCCTACTCTAATCCCTCCTCCAAGAAGGGGTGTGGCCCCTGACCTTTATTTCCTTCTTCTTGCCCCTCACTCAGTCTCTTCTTCTCCTGATGCCCACCGAGCAAGATGATGCCATCGCTGCTCCTGCAGCCCAGCGGCCATCTTGCAGCCTAACCCCCATGCAGGGAGCCCCAGCTCTAGGGGGGTTCTATCTTAAGTCTAGGATGTACCTCTGATTGATGGTCAGACGCTATGTATATATGCAAACTGAACTGTGAGTAAACTCTTCTTCTTTTTACAACTACAAAGCAATGCCTCGTGTGTATTCATTTAGCTAAGCAAAGCAGTCTGCCTGGGTGGAGGAGGGAACTCTGCTAATAAGTGGGAACGCACCTCCCAATATATGCCTGAGAGCATTTAATCACCCCATCAGGTTATGGGCCCAGAATACGCAAATGCTGCGCATAAAGGATTAACTCTGAAGAGAGAGTGAGAAAGAAATTTCTTTGTTTTCCCCCCACCCATTGTAAGGCAAAGACTTGCTTAAAGCTAACACGATGGCAACAGGAAGGCTAAGGACAGGAGATCTAGCCGTGACCACACTGAACCCTAAATCGTTTCAGAGTTGGAAACGAATTATTGAAGGTGAACTGAAAGTAAATAAAGTTTTCTATGTTTTGAGCGAAAATCGTCCAGCAGACGGTAGCCCAGCCAAGGCGATCCAGGACTGGATACAGGATGATGATACTGCTCAATATTTAATATATAGAACTCTGACTGAAGAGAGCAGACCATATGTGGACAATGCAGCTACTGCAGCAGAAATGATGAGAACTTTAAATGAAAAATATACAAAGACGGGTGTTAATGACCAATGCAGCTTAATTGTTGAATTGTGTGCGCATAAATTGCATCAGAAAGCAAGTTTATGAATCTCACTGCAGTAAACTGACTCAGATTTTTAATGCGCTCGCATTGACGGGTTTGATTTTTAGTCCCGAACAACAAACAGCTTTTTTGATTGGTTCCTTAGACACTTCCGTGTTCTCTGCGTTCAAAAGCGCAATACAAGCAAGACAGAATAAAATTTATTCCCAGATACTGGGTGAACTCAGAAATGAATGTGATATACGTGTTCCAAAGCAGCATTCTGAATCAAACTATAGAATGCAGGCAGCAGCCCCAGACAAGAGGAAGCTTATCTGCTTCTCTTGTGGATTCCCTGGACACCGGGCTAGGGACTGTGAGACATCAAAGAGGGAAAAATTCACACCTACTCCAACTGACTCCAGGAACCCCACTGAGAGAACTGGAGGGGATTATAGAAAGAAAGGGAGGTGTGGAAACCCACAGCGTCCACAGCATCCTCCAGGAAGCAGCCAGAATAACAAGAGACAGTGTAACTTTTATCTTAGAGAGCAACAACACAGAGCTCTTAGTCTGGACCAGTCCCAAAAACGGAACCAGAAACGCTGGTTGGTGGACTCTGGATGTTCTCATCACACCACGGGAAGAATTGAATTTTTTCAAGAATTAGACACAACCTATGCTGGTGAAATTTCTGTAGCAGATGGAAGAAAAATTAAAATACAAGGGAAAGGTAAAGGAGAAATTTTATGCACTACAGGTGATCACATGTATGAGATCACAATGAGTAATGTCACTTTCGCCTCAGACGTGGATCAAAACATGCTCAGCGTATCCGCTTTAAACAGGCAAGGATTGACTGTGACTTTTGAAGGGGGGAAATGTGATATTTTGAAAAATGGTGAACTGCTCAGGCATCTGAGCAGGATGGAGTTTTTGTTCTAGACACAGCAGAACCAGAACAACCTGAGAGCCGTGCGATGTCTGCCCAGCAACCATGTGGAAAGCAGTGCACTCACCTGTGGCACCGAAGGTATGGCCATAGAGACTTCAAAGCAATAATGGACCTGCAGAGGAAAGACCTGGCAGAAGATTCACAGGTAATACACTGTAGCAACCATCCAGACAGGTGCGTGACTTGCGTGAAAGCTAAAGGGACAAGACCTGTTTTTCCAGCAAGAACTGAGAAACGCACAAGCCAAGTGCTAGAACTAATCCACACAGATTTATGTGGCCCGATTTAAACACCCTCCATTGGCCAGAACAGGTATATTTTGTCTTTTATTGATGACCATTCTAAGTACAGTGTGATTTACCTACTCAAGGACAAAAGTGAAACTTTTGACATGCTCCAGAAGTATGTGGCAGCTGTCAGAAACCGGTTTGGAAGGAATCCTCAGGAACTGCGCAGTGATAATGGGGGTGAGTACCTGTCACACCAGACACGAACATACCTTGAGGAACAAGGCATAACTCACACCACAACAGTTCCTTACACACCACAACAGAATGGGGTAGCAGAAAGGAAAAATAGAAGTCTGTTGGAGATGACTAGATCAATGCTAGCAGATGCAGAACTTCCCAATAAATTTTGGGGCGATGCTGTAGTTACAGCAAACTATCTGCAGAACAGACTACCCACAAAAGGTGCAGATAAAACACCACATGAACTATGGCATGGCAAAGCACCTAGCACCAAGCATCTCAGAGTTTTTGGGTGCAAGGTTTACGCTTATGTGCCACAAGAGAAGAGATCCAAACTCGATCTCAGAGGCCAAGAAGGGATCTTCATTGGGTATGCACCAGGATCCACTGGGTATAGAGTGATGGATCTAGAAACTGGACAGGTGTCAGTTCGTCATGGGCTCTACTTTGAAGAGCATACAAAGACTGACAAGCACCAGGCTTTCGTAGAGGGATCACCAGTGGTAGATGATGAATTAACATATGTACCAGCTTACTACCCAGAGGTCAGTACGCCAGCAGAAGGGGATACAGCCGGGCAAGAAGAGCTGGAGGAGCCAGACGTCGCTGAAGCAGACCAGGTTCCAATAGCAGCACCAGAGCCCAGACGGTCATCCCGTGAGAACAGAGGCGTACCACCAGCACAGCTGGGAATAACCTACCTTGCCAGGTCGTCGTTGCAGCGTGAACCAGAGTCATGGGAAGAGATTGAAAGAATGCCCGCGGAAGAAGCAAGTAAGTGGAGAGAGGCAGCACAACAGGAAATCGACGCACTACACGGAAACAAAACATGGACACTGACCACATTGCCACCTGGTAAGAAACCAATTGGGTGCAAGTGGGTGTTTAAAATAAAGCAGGATGCAGAAGGGGGAATTGACCGCTACAAGGCAAGGCTAGTGGCTAAAGGATTCTCACAGAAATATGGGGAAGACTATGATGAGACATTCGCCCCTGTAGTAATGCACACTACTGTGAGACTGCTCCTAACTGTGGCAGCTTCTAAACAAATGAAAGTCAAACATCTTGACGTAAAAACTGCCTTTTTATATGGAGAGATATCAGAACAGATTTTTATGAAACAGACACAAGGTTTTATAGACAGCAGAAATCCAAATCTCGTGTGTAGGCTTCAAAAAGGACTTTATGGACTTAAACAAGCCGCTAGGGCCTGGAACGAGAAGCTACACAACATGATCACACAACAGGGCTTTAAACAAGGTGAAGCAGATCAGTGTCTGTACACAAAATGCAGAGATGGTGAATGGATTTATATTCTGATTTATGTTGATGATTTGATTGTCTGTTATAATAACGACAGAGACTACCAAGAAGTAGTCAAACACCTCAGCAAACAGGTTCAACTGAAGGAGCTCGGAGATGCCAAATTTTATTTGGGCATACAGGTTGAGAAGGATCAGGATGGAGGATATCTTCTCAGCCAGAGAACTAAGACTTTGGATCTAATAGAGTCACTTGGACTACAGAATGCAAATCCAGTGGCCACACCTATGGTGACAGACTACTTCAAGCAAAGTGGAAAAGGTGAACCGCTACCTCCTGACAACAGGTATAGAGAAGTTATAGGAAGACTCCTATATCTTTCAACTACATGTAGACCCGATATAACAACTGCTGTCGGTATTCTAAGTAGAAGAACCAGCTCTCCCATGGAAGGAGACTGGGTTGCAGTCCTAAGACTGGTTAAATACCTAAAGGGACAGCAGATTACAAATTAAGACTGCCAGCTTGCAATAATCCAAGGCTGGTTTGCTACACAGATTCTGATTGGGCCGAAGACCCCTCAGATCGCATATCAACAAGTGGACACTTGTTTATGTTTGGTGATGCGGCAATTGGTTGGGCAAGTAGAAAACAAACCACTGTCGCACTATCCACCACAGAAGCTGAATACATATCAGCATCTGAAGCATGCAGAGAGATAATATGGCTCTGTTCCTTATTGCAGGAATGGGAATAGACGAACAAAGGCCCATACAGGTTAAGGAAGACAACCAAGGCTGTATAACATTGATACAGTCAGAGGGCCACAATGCACGCATGAAGCACATAGACACTAGTTACCATTTTGTGCGCAAAAAGTATAAGGAAAACCTTATTAGGGTGGACTACTGTCCAACACAGGACATGTTGGCAGACGTGTTAACCAAACCTTTGCCAAGGGACAGATTCCAGAGTCTGCGAGCAGAGATGGGCGTCGTAGACTGCAGCACCTCAAACATTGAGAAGGGGTGTTGGAGGATGGGCAGCGTTAAGCTGCTGGACACTGGGGGTGTGGTGTACTGCCTGGTCACATGTAAAGACCTCCTACTCTAATCCCTCCTCCAGGAAGGGGTGTGGCCCCTGACCTTTATTTCCTCCTCCTTGCCCCTCACTCAGTCTCTTCTTCTCTTGATGCCCACCGAGCAAGATGATGCCATCGCTGCTCCTGCAGCCCAGCGGCCATCTTGCAGCCTAACCCCATGCAGGGAGCCCCAGCTCTAGGGGGGTTCTATCTTAAGTCTAGGATGTACCTCTGATTGATGGTCAGACGCTATGTATATATGCAAACTGAACTGTGAGTAAACTCTTCTTCTTTTTACAACTACAAAGCAATGCCTCGTGTGTATTCATTTAGCTAAGCAAAGCAGTCTGCCTGGGTGGAGGAGGGAACTCTGCTAATAAGTGGGAATGCACCTCCCAATATATGCCTGAGAGCATCTAATCACCCCATCAGTCCCTTCCACACAACATCTTTGTCCAAGAAGAGCAGGTCTCCATGACTTGCAGCGTTCCAGAAGGACAGAGGGCAAGCGGTTTCCAGTTCTATGAGCAAAACGAGACAAATTGTGAATAGATCCTGGCAAAATATCAGGAAAAGAAGACCTTTGTGGTCTCAACAACACATCTGGGGCTAAACAAAACATTTGCCTGCTCTTACCAGGGAACAGACAGTGTAGGAGCATCATCCCAGTCTAAATCGAGTAATAAGGTTATATTCTCCATCGTTGGTAAGCAATTGTGTGTACACACACACACACACACACACACACACACACACACACACACACACACACACACACACACACACACACACACACCAGGCCAGCCATGAAGTGAGGTGATGTGGCTGGGTGGGCGGTGGGAGGAGCAGATTTGGGGTGGAACGATCACTTCTTGTGATCCATTAGCAGAAGCACAGATATACTTTGTGCTTCTGCTAATGGAGCCCAGCTTGCGTTCACCCCTTTTGTAGCTGCCAAGTTGAGCTGTTCCAGGATCTCTCCCAGTATTGACATCAACCTGACCAGTCTATAGTTTCCCAAACCCTCCTTTCCCCCTTTTTAAAGATAAATGACAACATTTGCTCATCTCCAGTTCCAGCAGTGACGAAAAGAGGACTGTTGCTTTTTCTGCTTTGTGCCCAGGCACTGGGGGGGGGGGGCACATGTGCCTTTTAATGCATGGGGGCAGCAAACCTTTGAGGGACGCTCCAAGGGCTTTTGCCTCTTGCCTCAGGGCCACCCAAACGACACTGCCAGAGTTCCTTGACAGACAAGGAAGGTGGGGTGCCCCCGGAGAAAGGCATTCCAGCGCCCAGTGTTTCTTTCCCTTCTGTGAAAGGTGCGATTTCTGTGGCATATTATTTCCCTACACTTCAAATGTATAAGGCAGGTCACCATTTCTGCTCAGAAACTGCCGGCGATTTTAATTCTCCCTTGAGCGGGAACCTTCACTCCGGTTTCACAAGGTTGTTCCCCAACTAACTGAACTGCTTTCCTTCTCTCTTCTTCCGTGGAATCCCAGAGCCCCCAGAGTCACCAACGCTTTCCCTCTTCCCCGAACATCCTATTTACATCCAAGGAGAAGGAGTCGCCCTCACTTGTTCAGCCCCTGCAGGGCTATACGTGACAGCCAGATACATGTTCTATGAGGAAAGAGAAAGTCAGGCCCATGAGGTGCAGTCTAAGAATAAGAAGAACCCACATCTCAGAGGGGCAGCTGTGGTGGGTACTTGGTGGTGGTGAAGTGAAGGGATGGTGTTCTAGACTCAAGGCATTCTAGATCTCAAGGTGTTCTAGGTCTTGATACAGCTTTCCAGGATTAAGGCCCAGAAAAAGTCTCACACCGTTTGAGACGAAATCCAACCACCCCAGTTTTTGCAAATGGTAGTTGAATAGTGCAATCCTATGCCTGTCTGCTCAGAAATAAGCCCACTGAGTTCATAGGAATTTACTCCCAGGAAAAGTATGTATAGGATTGCAGCCTAAGAAAACTAAGAGGAATATTGATATCCCCCAAATAAAGACCAGTTCCTTCCACAAGGAGCTTGCAGTGTAAATTTTGATGTTGAGGGAGCTGAGAAAAGGAAGGGGAGGGGAGGTTGACTGATAAAGATGAGGGGATGTGAGTAAATGCATCTGGATCTCCATCCCCCACCTTCTCCCTTGGAAGAGCAAGGCGGATTCGATAGGTGCCACTTCTTGGCATGTCTGGCTATACTCCAGATATAAACCTGGACTAGGTTGACTGTCATTGTTTCTGCACAAACGTTTCCGATGATTTTATTTCTTCTGTGAGAAGGAACCTTCATTTTGGTTTCTGGACTTTGCACCCAAACTAACCAACCTGCTGTCTCTCCCTCTTGGAATCGTAGAGTCACCACTACCGCCAAACCTTTCCCTATGGCCCCAGTTTCCTGTTTACATCCAAGGAGAAGGAGTCACCCTCACTTGTTCAGCCCCTGCAGGGCTATACCTGACAACCAGATACATGTTCTACGAGGAAAGAGAAAGTCAGATCCATGAGGTGCAGCCTAAGAATCCCAGTAACACATTGAGATTGGATGGAAAGACAGCTGGGACATTCTTCTGTGTGTACTGGATTCGAGTATCCGGACGAGAGATCCAGTCCCCAAGGAGCAAGTCTGTCTCTGTGGTCAGGACAGGTGAGCCAGTTCCTCTTTGCTGCTCTGATGGCTGCCTGGAAGTTCCACTGTCTGACCCGGGACCCTCCTCTCAGGGGTGGGCCGGGGGCAGCTGCGAGTACGTGGTGGTGATGGAGGGATGGTATCTGGACATCCTGATCTTGATACAGCTTTCCAAGATTAAGGCCCAGAAACTGTATCTCACACAGTTGCAGATTAAATCCTGCCACCTCAGCTTTTGCAAATGTGTGTTTAAGAAATATAAGAGGAATATTTATAGAGGAATGAATTGATCAGTCATATATCTAACCCACCATCATTCTCTCCTTAGAGAACTCTGGTTCTGTGTGTGGGGTTAGCAAATGATTCTCAGCACCCCACCCCACTCACGTTCCCAGATGTCTTTGGGAAACACTATGGCAATGAAACGGTGGTAAAAGAAAGAGACATTTGTAGTGTGGCTGGAAGAGGGCTCCCAAAGCAATTTAAGGGCAGGAAGGCAGGTCTCTGCTTCAAGGAGATGGAGAGTGGGGATTGCAGGGTCCGGGGCTCCTCCTGTCCCTTCTCTGAAAAGTGCATCTTCTGTGACATGTCTCTCGACACTCCAAATGTAAACCAGGGTCACAATTTCTGCTCAAAAACTTTAACTGTCATCAAACATAAATGTTCTCCATAAACGTTTCTGGTGATTTTAGTTCTTTGAGGGGGAATCAGCACTCCAGATTCATGGAGCTGCACCGAAACTAACTGGATTGCTTTCTCTCCCTCTTCTCCCTTGGAATCCCAGAGCCCCCACAGCCTCCAACCCTTTCCCTCCAGCCCCAGTACCCTATTTACATCCAAGGAGAAGAAGTCGCCCTCATCTGCTCATCTCCAAAAGGGAAAGCAGCTGCAGGATTCGCATTCTACCAGGAAAAAACACGCTACCAAAAAAATCCACTGTGTCTCAGGAGTCACAATAACTTGTGCAGGTTGGATGGAAAGGCTGCTGGGACGTTCCTCTGTGTGTATTGGATTCACGTATCAGGACGAGAGATCCAGTCCCAAAGTAGCATCTCTGTCTCTGTGGCCAGGACAGGTGAGTTGGGTCCTCTTTGCTGTTGCTTAAGGCTGCCTGGAATTTCCACTCTCTGACCTGGGTCCCTCATCTCTGAGGTGGGTGAAGGGCAGCTGTGGTTACTTGGGGGTGGTGAAGGGATGGTATTGTCTGCATATACTGGCCCTGAACCAGCTACCAGGGTTACGGCCCAGAAAAGGTCTTACAATCCTGGCATGCCATCATCCAGCTTTTAAAAGTATTAGATGTCACAGGAATATTCATAGAGGGATGAATTCATCGGTCATATCTAACCCACCACCTTAATTAAACTTCCAGTGTCATTCTTTTCCTAGAGAACTCTTGTTCAGTATGTGGGGCTAACATGATTCCCAGCAAATTTCCACACTCGTGTTCCCAGGAGTCTTTGGGGAAACATGATGACAATGACATGGTTGTAGAAGAAATAAACATTTATCGTGTGGATGTGGACAGAAGAGGGGTTCCAAAGTAACTTAAAGATAGGAAGGAAGGCCTCTTCCTCAGGGAGTTTGGGTGATAGGGGAGATGGGAATGAAGAAAAGAAGGGAGCATGAAGAGGTGGGACGTATATCCATCCTTCATCCTTTCTGAACACTTCTACACACGGTCGGTCGGAGCTTGGTTCTGGGGCCCCAAGACAAAGCCCTGTGCTGAGCCAAAATGACGTCTCATCGTAAGCAGACTTGTGAGTTCTCCTGAACTCTTCATCAGGCTATGAAAAGCAAAAAGGGAGGTGAGTGAGAAGCTGGACTGATGAAATGGCCCCCAAAGCGCTGAATTTTATCCGAGTCTTGTAAGGGAGCCAGGAGGATTGAGGCAGACAAGTGTTGATCAACCTCACTGGATGTGCAGTACATGATCTCAGGATGCACCCAGGGCTTCTGGGACAAAGATGACTCAATCATGGCTGCATTTTCACTTTTGGAAAAGAGAAAACTGAAGCAACAGAGTGGTTGCCTTCTTATATTAATCAAAGCGGATGATTAATGTGGGTGTTCCATTTGGCAGAAAGTCAATAGACCCCACATTTTCAGTATGACATAGTAACTGGAGGGTATTCCATCTCCCCGAAGTCAAGACTCATCTTCAGAGGGTAGAAGATGCTGCCAGGCAAGGTTGGCAGTTTTGAACTAGATGGAGTGAGGGTCTGACTCAGAATAAGGCCACTTCTAGTGAACATCATGTGACCCACAGACCTCTCCACTCCACGTTTCCCCCATAAGGAAGTGGAGGTGGATGCCTGTAAAAGGGAGAAGAGAAAGACATTGGACCCAGAATTTATTTATTTTTCACATTTTTTTATACCGCCCTTCCTCCAAGGAGCTCAGAGTGGTGTACATATTCCTCCCCTCCTTTTTGTCTTCACAACAACCCTGTGAGGTAGGTGGGGCTGCGAGATAGTGACTGGCCCAAGGTCACCCAGGAAGCTTCGTGGCTGAGCGGGGATTTGAACCTGGATCTTCCAGGTCTAAGTCCGACTCCCAAACCACTACACCATCCAGCACTCTCTGCATTGTCAGATTTCTCAGTGGGGGTGACGACCCTAACCCTGACCAAATTCCAGGTCCCAGGAGGGGAGTCAACTCATTGGAATTCATCGTTTTTGCAACGATGATTCCATCGCAGGCCAACAACTCTCTGTAGCGTAGTTTGACCTGTTCAAATCCCAGCAAAGTACTGCAGACGCTTTGGATCAGTTACCCATTCTAAAATGACACTGCATCTCTCCATGTTGGATTACGTTTGTAGATCTCCCGGCCCCAGTGCTGAAAGTCGATCCTCCGTCTGGAGCAGTGAATGAGGGAGAGCCTCTGCTCATCTCTTGCTTGGCCAACAGGAGCAACACGGAGAAACGGTTCCACTTCTACAGGGATGGGGTTGAGATGGACTCTAGCAATGAAGGGTCTCCGAGGAGCTTCACGGAATCTGGAGATCCCTCCCCAAACACTACTTTAAGGATCCCACAAGCCAACTCCAGCCATAGTGGGGAATTTGCCTGCAGTTTTGAGGAAAACATGAGCAGTCAGTGGGTGCCTTCTCCCTGGAGCCAGAAGGTGAATGTCAGAGGTGAGGTCATTTGGGGGGTGGTAGTTTCTAGTAGCTAACCTTCTTTAGCAGGGAGATAACCCTATGCATTGGATAGTGGATGCTTTAACAGTGGATACTGTTAAGAGCTGACTGTAAGCGTTTTTAGAACATATTCGTTAGGACAAATGCAATGTGAGTCCCTCTCTGACATCTCAACTTTTTTTTTTTTTTGCTAAATGCAACTATGAGGGTCATTTAGGATTTGGAGCAGGGCCCATGGCACAGGGGACGGGAACTTTAACCCTTTGCTCTCATGTTGTTTCCTTCATGCAAATCACCTTCTGGAGCTCCCATTATCTACAGAGAGGAAATCAACGTGGAACACATTTTTTTCCTGTATACTTTATCCTCAGAGGCTAAAATCATTTCCACTGGCATGATTTGGATCAGGGCAAACCATCCCCCATGCTTTCTTTTAGTAAAGGGGGGGGGAACCAAAATTTGCACACCTCTTAACATCAATCATGCCTCATTTGGGACTTGGTGTTACCTCCTTGCCAACCCATATTGTCCCGTTGAGTGTTTAGAGCAACGTCCAAAAAGTAAATAGTTAAAAAAAAATGGCTTGCCCCAATGTTTCTAGAATTTTTTTGTGGAAAGTAGACAGATGGACCTATGTTTTAAAACAACTTTCAGAGTTCTAGGGTCACCCCACTGACCCCCCCAGAGGAGCAAAGATCACTGTTTTTAGGGAAAATGATGCCCCGGAATTGGGGGCAGGGCCCCCCCTCCTCACTGAAATTAAAAATGAAACTCTGGCTTTGTTTTCATGGCCAGGGCCCTGGCTTTTGAATCCACCTTGTTTGGAGCACCTCAGGTGCAGGGGAGCAGCTGTACACAGCTGTACACACGCGCAACATTAGGCGTTGCGCAAAGGACTCAACGGGACTTTATGGGTACGCGTTGCGCAAACAACTCAGTGGTCTTTTTCCATATAGAACTCTGGACTAAAGCTGGTATTTCAAGAATGTAAGGTGCCATAAAAAAAACCTTGAAGGTAGGGACTTGAAACTTGAGGTGAGACATCCCCCTAAACACCCCTAAAGCCCTGGAGCTGTGTGTAAAACACAACTATGTTTGTTTGAGCATTTTCGTGCTGGACTCACAACAAAATCTGCGTATTTCAAGAATTTAAAGGGCCATAAAAAAAATCCCTTGAAGGGAGGGACTTGTAACTTGAGGTACACCTAGGTGAGACATCCCCCTAAACACCCCTAAAGCCCTGGAGCTGTGTGTAAAACACAACTATGTTTGTTTGAGCATTTTCGTGCTGGACTCACAACAAAATCTGCGTATTTCAAGAATTTAAAGGGCCATAAAAAAAATCCCTTGAAGGGAGGGACTTGTAACTTGAGGTACACCTAGGTGAGACATCCCCCTAAACACCCCTAAAGCCCTGGACCTGTGTGTAAGACACAACTATGTTTTTATTTGAAATCTTGTGTTTTCAGGTCCATGTTTTACATAGGAGTAAATGGATGAGTTGAGTTGACCTTAAGTCCCGTTGAGTCCCTAACGCAACACCTGTAGACCAGGTGCAAGGTGCACCAGCGAAATTTACTGAGGGTGATTCATTCTACATGGGGGTTCGTTACAAATGTTGATCAAACTAACATTTGGGAAGTCTGGGATGGTCATACCGCGGGACCAAATGCGTTAAATATTAAGTAGCAACAAAGAAACTCAGAGATTCTCACCATTCTGGATTCTGAGTCAAGTAGCTGAACTTGAGAACTACAATCATGGAAAATCCTACGGAAATGTTCAGCGTTTTCTGGGACATCCCCGGAGCTGGCAACGGTCACACACTGAGATATGAGTAAGGTAAAGGTAAAGGTATCCCTTGACAATTAAGTCCAGTCGTGTACGACTCTAGGGAGCGGTGCTCATCTCCGTTTCAAAGCCGAAGAGCCAGCGCTGTCCGATGACATTTCCATGGTCATGTGGCCAGCGTGACTCAACACCGAGGCGCATGGAACGCTGTTACCGTCCCGCTGACGCGGTACCTATTAATCTACTTGCAATTTCTTGCTTTCGAACTGCTAGATTGGCAGGAGCCGTCGCACAGATTCGAACTGCCGACCTTTTGATCGACAGCTCATGGTTCAGTGGTTTAACCCACTGCGCCATCCGCTGGCTCGAGATATGAGTAGGCAGGGCTATATAAAGCCACACACATCCCCATTCTGAGGTGGGGCTGTCACAGGGCTACAAAACAAAAAAATCAAGCAAAACCCAGATGCTTCTGCGCAGCTTCACATGGGACGTAGCCTCCCTACTCTGGTTTGCGGTCCTCACTTCCTCTTTCATCCCAATGTTTTTCTGCTCTCTTGGTGGCTGAGTGATGGGGAGAGATTGGTCTGCACTGCTCTGCTCATGACAGGTCAGTTTCTGGCTGCTGTCCTTTGGGGAACATCCTGCCGTTTCTCTGCAAAACCCTTGCTCATTAACAATCTGTTCTCCCTCTGCAAGAGTCTCCGTTTGGGCAGAGAATAGCTCAGACGTTTGCAAATGTCTGAGCTATTCTCTGCACAAATGGAGACTCTTGCAGAGGGAGAACAGATTGTTAATGAGCAAGGGTTTTGCAGAGAAACGGCAGGGACATCATGAGGGGGAAGGGGGGAGGGCAGTTTGTTAATTAGCTGAGCCCAGGAGACACTATTGTTCCTCTGCAGACACACAGAGAGATCTCTTGCAGAATAATGAATCATCTGAGTTTCCATTATTTCTTATGGGGAAATTTGCTTTGATATACGAGTGCTTTGGATTACAAGCACCTTTCTGGAACGAATTATGCTCACAATCCAAGGTTTTACTGTATTAGGGAATCTGAGGAAGAGAAGGAGTTGTCAGTTATCCACTTCCCTACAATCTCCTCCTGGAACCAAATGTTCACTGATCCCTTTTCCCACGGTTCATTCCACATTTTCTTTTCAGCTTAGCGCTATACCTAGCTGTGACGGCAGTATTCGGTTTGAGTGTCAGAGAGACCCAAACAAGTCCCACCAATCCGCTCTGGGGCTGACAGAAACCAGCATAGGGCATTAGCAGAGATAAGAGTGCATAAGACTTTCCCATTGGGAAAATTGATAATTTGGGTTCATTGTCACATAGTAGGTTTGGTTTCTAGTTTGCTGTGTTGACCCCCATTGAATCTGCCAGTGTTTTGGGTTCCCCCTCTCTCACAGATGTGCTTTTGGAGACAGGGAATATGTCCCTTTGAGAAAGGGAAGAGGTAAAACGCTTAGAGAAACTGAGGCATGATTAGCTAACACTTTTAGAGTAATCATATTCAACCCCCCTCAGAAAGAGAGCAGACCCCCCCACTATACTCTGTAGTGAGGGCCCTACCCCTACCCCAATATTTTTGTGACGTCGGCCCCCCTCCCCTGAACCCCCACCTTTTTACCCCATCAAAATCCACCAAGAAATCGTTGAGATACAGCCATTTTCATCAAAGCGCATTCAAAATTCGGCTCCTTTTCCTGTTGCGCGCACTTTGACAGCTGGCACGCGCCAGCAGGGGTCAAAAGTTCTCAGGCACGCGCACGCCGCAAGCCTCCTCCAACCCCCAGTGAAGCAGTCAGCAGCAAAGTTCACCCTGTACCCTTTTAATCCTATCAGCCTTCTAACCTCACTAAGCCTTTAATCCTCTTTCTGGGCGTTCAGCCAAGATCCACTAGACGGCGCGTGTATCCCATTAAAGGATTATCGGAACCGCTAGCCGCTCTGACCCACTAACCCGCTCTACAGTTTTTTTCCTTCTATTTGACAGCTTAAAGGAATACGAGCCTATTTCTAAGATAGTGAACCATTCTGCCAAATTGCTGTGGTTTATGGGTTTCCCTTGGGAGTTATGTACCGGATCTTCACTAAGGATCATCAGGGCTTCCTCAGGGATGGGTCTCTACACAGAAGGGCCCCGATCCTCGCGCACTATTGGGGTTAGTCCCAGCTGGAACGGAGAGGATCCTGGCAGCAATGCAATAGATCTGCAGCCGTAAATAGCCCAGTTCGGAACTGGGCATCCGTCTGGAATCCCAGGAGCAGGGTAGTAGAGTGGTTCGAGTCCCTCCCCCTCCTCCCGTGACGGAAACCTTAGGGTAAACGAAGACAGCCCGGGGGGGGGGGGGCGTCTCCTGCCATAGATCTGCACTGCAAGGAGTAGGGGAAGCCATTTTAAAAGCATAACTCCTGTGTATCAACCTATTCTGTGCTGGCCTCAAATGGCTGCCTTCTACCTGGGGAGTCGTACTGCCTTTTGTGTTAAGCTGGCTTCTCAAAGGGCTCATTCATAAAACTCCGGAAAACCTCGCTTCACCTGAAGTGGGGGTCTAATCCTATTACCTCCTGCCACCCAGTACCCCCACCCATCATACCATTGGTTCCCAGTTGCACAAAGCACCATACTTTTCATTGGTTCTTTTAATAAAGTTTATCTTTTATTGGTTCAAAGTCTCACACACGCTGCTGCTGTTCTCATTGGTGTAAAGTTTCAATCCAACTTTCTATTGGCTGTATTGAAGTGTAACTTTTTGGATCCTTCCTCTCGTTGGCCCTTCTTTATTATGTATTCTTTCAACAATGTACTCCATGATTTCACCTGTAAAAATGAAATGTATATAAACTTTTGTATTGACTGTATCTGGTACACTTTCTGCCTTGCTGATCGTGTCCTTTGCTAGCAAAGTAAAGATCTATCTTTTCCCAGTGCTGGTCTGTTTTGGAGCTCTGATTTTGGCGCCTCCGCGATTCGCGGACCTTTCCTTTTTTCCCCCCCTCTTTTCATTTTTGGGTACCTTCTCTGTCTCTAAGAGTTTGGGGCTTGCCTACCAAATCAAACGAGCTGAAATCACTCATCCCACCCAGGGGTGCTCACAACAACTCATCTAAGAGCCCTGGTTTAATGTTGGAATCCTTTTGCTCCTTAATAGGAGTCCGAAGTTTTGTTCTCTCCTCCTCTCTCTTTAAGAAAGCAGATTCAATTGTGTGTTTTATGAAAGGGGTCAAGTGTTGACAATCATGAGCTAGATCAAGAGTTCGACTCAGTGGAAGCTTCCTGTGTAGTCATAGGAGCCTGCTGTCATTATGCAATTGTCAGCTTGATTCTTTTCTGTGCCTCTCCTCGGAACATTGGCAGCACAGTCAGTATTACTCCAGTATTACTCCAGACAAGCCAACTCCAGACATAGTGGGGAATTTGCCTGCAGATATGAGGAAAAGATAAATAGCCAGTGGGTCTCTTCTCCCAGGAGCCAGGAGGTGAACATCACAGGTGAGGTCAAAGAGGGGGAGGTGTGGTAGCAGCCAGTGGTGAGAACCTTCAATAGCAGAGAGAGAGAGAGAGAGAGAGAGAGATCCCTCTTGTGTGTGTTGACACCACTCTTGGGAGGGTTGGGTGGAGATTAGTAAGACCTACTTACTAATTAGTAATTAATTAGACCTACTTATTAGTAAGACCTACTTTGGGCACTTGTTAATAAATGATTAACAAGTGCCCTAAGTAGCATCTTTCTTAGTATTACTTATACCAATCTGCATTTGCAGAGCACTTTCTGAGTGTGCAAAGCCCTTTACCATCTTGGCAATGTTCTTACAACAACCCTGCAACTAGGTAGGCAAGTATCATGATCCTCACATTACAACTGGGAAGATTGAGGCTGGAATGGAAGGGCTTGCCCAAGGTCACCCATACCCAGTGAGATCACAGCAGAGACAAGATTTGGACCTAGAAGCCTTGATTCCCTGCTCTATCTCTGAGCTATGCTGACTCTTTCCTTGTGTGCTTCCTTTCTCTGTCTTTCCCTGTACAATCAGTTAGGAACAGCTTCTGGGAATGTCCTTCAGATAGCCAGTTTGCACGGTGGGGCCGGAGAGATGCTGGCTATTTTCCAGTTCATACAGAGCTCTTAGGGTCATGCTTCTTTTGGGACTCAGCATCAAATCTCACCCCCTTGCCTTGAGCCATCAAGGCAGGTTGAAAACCTAAGAAAGAATACACAGTCCCGCTCCTTCATTTCTCTTTTCAGTCCAAGGGCAAGATTCATCTCTACCAGTTCCGGTGTATGTACGCTTGGCTCTTGTAATTCTGATTCTGGTGGTCTCAGTCGCTTGCTATTGTCACTGGAGAAGGAAGAAGGGTATGTAATGATGTGCAGGAACCCCCTGAGATATTTCACTGAGTCTTAGAGAAATTCCTTGGGCTCCCCTTGGAAATTCTAAGCTGGTGCTCCTTGGGAACAGGGGGAGTCGTGTGACTCTGTTGCCGGAAGGGCAACCAAGAGTCTTGTAGCACCTTTAGGATGAAACTATTTATTTCAGAATAAACCTGTCCTGGGTGACAGTCCACTTCCTCAGATGTGATCTCATGAGAAAAATTAATGTCTTAGGGCACAATCCAAACCTACTTAGGCCGCCGTTGTAACCAGCAGCCCAGCTAAAACAGGAGACCCCAGAATGGAAAGGGGATTCAAATCCTCTCCAAAAGGGGAATTCAAAGGGGATTTGAATCCCCTTTCCGTTCTGGGGCCTCCCGTTTTCGCTGGGCTGCTGGTTACAACGGCGGCTTAAGTAGGTTTGGATTGCGCCCGCAATCAGCAGATGCTGCTAACTAGGAATGTTTCTTCATTTGGTTTGATAAGGGAGAGTTGCCCACGGCCTCTCGGGCTGGAAGCAACCTCTTCTGGCCCACATTCAAGAGTTGAATTTGGCAGGGCAAAGTTAAGAAGGATGATACATGAAACATCTTCATTCTCTTTCTTTTTCCTTGGAAGCATCAAAATGCCACCAAGAATTGGAGCGCCCACCAGCAAGCGAGGAACAAAGAGACTACGTGAATCTTGAAATGTGGAGTCTGGAAGGACGGCCTTAATGGTCAAGGTAACTATAGAAATTAAGATGTGCTTTTCAGTCCATCCTTTCTGATCAGTTATTTCTGATCTTGCACTGGAAGCACATTGTATAGTTAAACTAGTGCAACACGCTTTACTTCCTCCAAAGAACCTTAGACATATATATGTACAGAATTGTTGTCACAGAAAAAAAGTACATAAGTTTCGGTATGACGTTTGCTGCAATATGATGTGGTGATGGTCACTAGTTTATATAGCTTTCAGGAAAAAAATCCTTATGGAGGATACATCTGTCGAGAGTTTGGGGTGATGACAGTAAAATGGATCTCCGTGTACGGAGGGAGTCTATCTGTGAATCACAGGCATATCATTTTTGAGGGTTCTGGCAGTTCTTTTGCACATCACCTCATGTGAATGCAATTCCAGGGTTCCTTGATGGTCTGCCCTTAGGAAATGAGCGCTGAATCAGTTGACATTCGTGACGTGCTCTAAAAGTAGAGAAAAGCCTCCTCCTCAATGGACTTCTGATCTGTCCATGATCTCAAATCACCCTCAGTTTCCTTCTGCTTTCCCAGAACTGCGATGTCACCTATGACCTCACCATCTTCTGCATCCTCCACTGGAACCAGCAATGGAAAATGGACTTGCGCTGGTGGAAGAGAACCGAATGCCATAGACCAGCTTTGCTGTATAATTTGGGGGGTGAGGAGCGGGGCTAACTGAGCTCCTAAAAGCACAGTCAGTTGCTTCAGGGTGAATTGTGTTTGTTGGTACGCAGAGAATCTAGACAGGGTTCACTGAAATCCAGATGGTTTATTTTCAATAACAAAGAGGCACCTTTCAAAGTGGTGCTCCTGGGAGAGGCATAGTGTCTTTTCCAGTGGCGGCTATTGCTGTCTCTTCCGCATCTTTTTAGATTGTGAGCCCTTTGAGGACAGGGAACCATTTCTTGATTGATTTTACTATGTCTTTGTGAACATAGCTTTGTGACCAACGCTTGTGAACAACGCTTGTGTGTGTGACATAGTGTTTGTGTTTGTGACATAGCTTGTGAACAACGCTTTGTGAACTACTCCTTTTGAAAAGCGGTACTACTCAACTACTCCTGTTGAAAAGCGGTATATAAATATTCTTAATAATAATAATAATAATAATAAAGATGCTTGAACATTTATGATGTACGGTAATTTTAATGCAGCTAGATACATAGATTGGAATTTGCAAGCTGGGAGAGGAAATTGGGCCAGAAGCATCTTCAAAGCATCTTTTTATCTTGAAGAAGGAATGCCAATACTTGCCTTTTCCCCTCCAGCACGTGGCTTGGCTCACTGGCTTGAGTTGCCTGCAGCTCTCGGCTCAGAGGCCTCCTTCTATACTGCCTGGAGTCTGCTGTCCAGGGCCGGTCTTTCCTTGAAGTGATGTGAGAACATCGCACCAAGCGGCAAAGGTGGAGGGGTAGCCAACCGATGTGTCCTCAGCTTGTTTGTCTGCCACTCTCTCCAGCCTTCCTCTCCGGTTGGCAATCCAATCCTCTTCTGGCTTCCTAAGAGCAAGTCGGACGATCATGGCAATAACAGCTCCCTTCTCCCTCCAGCACTGGAGTAAGGGGGGGGGGGACGGGGACTACCTGATAGTGGCTCACAAGGGAGGTTCAGGTTGCCACATATCTGATTGCTTAAGCTTCATTGCAGTTTGGCTTAAATGGGACCCTTCCAGTATTTAGGGGCTCTGGGGAGACAGGCTTTTCCAAGGTGGCCTCTTCCAAATCTGGAAGCAGCAAGGAAACCCACCAGTTTCACCCAGTAAAGAGAGTAACGTGGAGTGCAGGGACCACGTGCTGGCTGATAGCCACTAGGCGCTGTGCCCAACCCTCTGGCTTTCCTTTGCACGGTCCGTCGGGGTATCCAGGTCCCAAACCATTAAGGGCTTTATAGGTCATCACTAGCACTTTGCATTGTGATCTAGTAGAGCCGTGTTTCTCAAAGTTCTCCCTGTGAGGCAGGGAGAACTTTGACTGTTTGCGGTGGCGGGGCCAGCAGCGGCAGTGATCCCGGGAATCGCTGTCGCCGCTGCCGAAAATGCCCCCAAAACCACCATTTTTGTACTTACCGGGGCTTGTGGGGGCTTCAGGGAGGTCTGCGTGACCCTCTGCAGGCCTCCCCGATCTTCGGATCACCAAAACCGGCAATTTGGGGGCACTGTGCTTGAAAATCGCCGGGTTTTGGCGATCCGAAGATCGGGGAGGCCTGCAGGGGGTCGCACAGGCCTCCCCCAAGTCCCCCAAGCCCTGGTAAGTACAAAAACGGCGGTTTTGTGCACTTTTTTGGCTGTGGTGGCGGCGATCCCTGGAATCGCTGCCACCACCATGCTGTCCCCGCCCCTTAAGGGGGCAGGGGACAGTTTGAGTTCTCAATGGTGGGTCGCAACCCACCACTTTGAGAGCTACTGTAGAAGAGGGTTTTTATTGAACGGTATCAGTCATTGGGCAGACACACAAGTGGGGTTGCCAATTGTCTCCTCCCAGCAAGGCTGTTGTACCACTGTGAGTTATCCCAAAGACAGTCACGTAGCAGGTGCCAGGGGGGTCTGGCTGCACCAGTTGGATCACTGTCTGTCATAGAGTCTACAAAGCCACAGGGACCTGACTGGAACAAGCCAGTAAGCAACCTCACCAAGCAGCATCTGGGTTCAAAGCGACTGTAACGGACTTGGCAACAGAGTTGGCCACACCTGTCCTCTGGGTTCAGATGCATTCTCAGTGTTTGTGAGGGAGACTTGTGCCTTTTAGCACCACACCTGTTTTAGGACTGAGTGTTAAATATTATCTCCCCTCAACTTGAGCTTTCAAGAAAAGAGTAGTTGGAAAACCTAAAAAAATAAGAGCCTTTCAGTCAAACCCCTTTATTTCTGTTCTGAGTTCAGGGGCAACAGTCATATCTACTAGCTCCGGTAGTCACCTCTTGAGGGGAGGGGGGGTAGGACCTTCCTACATAGAAGCCCTGCTGGCCTTTCCACCTTCCAGATCAAATCCAGCAGATGGAGGCATCAAGAGTTATGAGGGATGTGGGAAGGGACCCAGTAGAAACCGTGGTGGGGGGAACGGTCATCTGGTTTATTCAAGGAGGAAGATCCAGATTTGACAGGTGAGGAGCTGCCCTCCAGACAGCAGAACCTTGAAGACCTCAGAGGAGCCCCCTGGCCACAGTCTCGAGTCAGTTGGTGGGTGACAACCAGTTACAGTTACAGTTAGTCCTCAGTTACAGTTGGTGACATCAACTGACAGTTGCTGGGGGCTGTATAAATAGCAGGGATGTGGAGAGCATATCTTCTTCTTTGGCTCAGTTTCACAGTCCGTAGTTACAGAGGGCTCCATTTGTTTCGGAAGACTGTACAGAATTTTAAAACAAAATTAAAATCTCAACGTTTCACCCTCACTATGTAGGGTATCTTCAGGAGAATAGGTGGTTTCGATCCGGAGGTTTGATTTCCGTTAGTGAGGAAACTAACTGAAATCAGTTCATTTCCTCACTAACGGAAATCTAACCTCCAGATCGAAACCACCTATTTTCCTGAAGATACCCTACATAGTGAGGGTGAAATGTTGAGATTTTAATTTTGTTTTAAAATTCTGTACAGTCTTAAACCCGAAATAAATGGAACCCTCTGAGTGTGGGTTGTTTGAGGAGAGAAGAGATGTAGGAAAGGAGAGTAGGAGGTTTTTTTAATCAATTTTGATCTGGATGTGTAACACGAAAGGAGGAGCGAAAGGTGGAGTGGAGTGAGACGTGTAGTGTGAAAGGCATGAGTGGAGCCTTTCTTTGATTTATTTGTGTGTATTTATTTTTAATATTTTATATTTATAAATATTTATTTTTGATACATTTATTTCATTTTTTCTCTTTTCTTTGTCATCTTTTTTCAGATACTTTTATTTGGAGCTTTCAGGGAAGGTCTTTTTTCCTTAGCGTTAAGTTTAGAATTAGGTGTAGTTTAGAGAGGACTTTAGGGAGGGATCTTCTATTTTCTCTTCTTTTATTTTGGGGTCTTGGGGGGAAGGATTCTTTTCGAGAGGGTTTAGGTAGTTAGGAAATTAGATATTTAGAAAATGAGTGACAAGGAGGCAAGATTCAAGACAAAGTGTTGGAACAAAGCTAATGAAGTTGGGTTTTGCACCCCCCCCATAAGACCTCAGGACAGACCTCAGGGACCTCCTGTCCGCAGCCAGAGCTCAGCGCTCCTGTCGATGACATCATCACTCCTGCTCTGGGAGAGATCCAGGTGCTGCCCTCCACCCCGAGCCCCCCTCAGCTACACCCCTGGGCGAGTCCATAGCCCGTCCAGTCTCCTCCCAATCATCGAGGAGGGAAGGGATCCTGCAGAGGCAAGAGCTGACCAGAGCAAAGGGGGCGTCTCTTCTAATCAATGACAACCTATAGGGGGGTCTCAGCTGTCATTTGGGATGGAGACTCTCAGAAACTGGGGTGAATCCAGCGTCTCCTGGTTCATGAGATCAAGAGGCACGTGGGGAGCGTGAAGGGAGAGACTGGAAAGGACAAGAGGCGCGAGATCTCCAGGCTCTTCTGCCATGACTCCTGCCCCCTTAGCCCCCCACCCCCTCAACGTCTTCCCAGGATCCCCTTTCTCACCAGCTTCTCTCCACTCTCCTCCAGGTTTGGCTGCTTCTGCTGCCCTTGGGGTAGGAGGCACAGCAGGTCACCTATAGCTCCCCCACCTCTTATCAGGGGATGGCGGCTCCCGCATTGGCTCAGGAGCTGAAACGTTAGTGACATGGAAGCTGCAGCAGTGGCGTCCACCTCTGCAGTGACCATCTTTCAGGCTGCGGAGCCCAGAGGTAAAGAGAGGTCCCAGGCTCAAGGGGAAACTTCAAAGCAATGCAGGTCTGCTTGCATGCAGGTGAGCCAGGGGTGAGGGCAAGATGCATTCGGGGGGAAGGGAAAGAAGGGTTAACTGGGAACCTCCAGGGCAAAAAGGGGACCCTGAATGGCAGTTTTCTGTGCCCAGTTTCTAATCTCTGCACTACCAGCTTCCTGTCCCTGTCACAACCACAGAGGTTGGTTGTCTTTGGAGCTCAGGCACTGGGTTGGATCCACAGTTAAGAGTGTGTGGAGTGGGCTCCCTGTATACCCCCCGAGAGTGAGTGGGCTGCCTAACAGTTGCCATTCCTCATCTCTGCAGTGCCAAATCACTAACCAAGCAAGGTGTGGCTGCTCTGAGGTCCAACCAGCGGTGTGCATTTCTTCCTTTTCCCCTCCCAGATGAGCCAGAATCCACTTTGTCCAGCCGGCTGGAGAGCCAGTTAAATTCTGAACTTCTTCCTCCAGTGATGAGGCCTTCTTGGGGCTGTGCTCCCTCCTTCCTTCTGCACTGGGAACCTATTGGCTTATCTTCTTCACTGAGACTGGAGCCAGTCTGGGCAGGGGCTGATCTGGGCTGGCAGGGAGCACTGGCTCTGCTGTCAGGAGAGCGGTTCTCGCTGTGTCCATGAGCACTTAGCCATTCTCCCCACCCTTCCCTTCTCCAAGGGGGTCTTTCCTTTCCTTCTCATCTGTTGCCTTCTCCCTTCCTCCTAGGAATCGAGCCTCAGTGAAAAGCTGGCCAAGATGCCGACTACCGGCCGGCTAATCGAGCTAGTGGGAGTATCTTGTAGAGATGCTGGTTTGCGGAAAGAGAGGCTAGCAGGAGAGATGCCTGCCTGGCCCACCTGGGGGCAAGCCTGGACTTGCTGACCATTTCAGGGGGGGGGCACGTATTCTTCTGGCTGGCCCCGCTTCCTGCAGCACGACTAGGGGGCAGGAATTAAGAGATGGTGCAGTCCAGGGCAATCGTGCTGAGGTGCTGTTTTGTCCCACAGGGACTCAGTGCCGGTGACAGCTGGGAGCAGGCCATGGCGAGTTACATGGAGATATTTGAGCTGGTCACCAGCCTCCCACACGTCAATGTAAGTATCCCACCTGCTGCCACCATGGCTGCATCTGCCCCCTTCTGTCCCCATCGTGAGGTTTCTGGGGTGAAATGCTCGGAATGGCAGTTGGTCTCCAGTTCCAGCTGGGGCTGCCTGGCAGCACACTTCCTGGAAGGGGGGGTATTTCTAGTTGGGCTCGTGATGAGTGGGATCCTCTGGTCCTGTTGACCACCTTCATCATCATGTCATAGAGGCGTGGGATGGAGATTGGGAATCAACAATGTGATTTTACCTCTACAGCTGAAAGCAGTCGAAGTTTTGGTGCCACCAGAAATCAGGGTGATCTGATTCAGGGAGGAAGTCAGCCCCTCCTCCTCTCCTGAAGGTAAGATCCATTTCCCAGGAAAAGCGGAGGGCAGGGTCACGACCCAGGACAGGCTTGAGCCACTGAGTGTGTGTTCCAGAAGCCATCACCCGTAGCCGCCTCCGTTGTCCAAGGAGCCTGCAAGTTTGCCTTCTCATTTCTGAGGCAGAGCTCCCAAGTAGGCAGGTCTCAAAATCCGGAACCTGCGTTAAGGGACGTTGATGTGGGAATTTGGGATTTTCTGAATCTAGTCCTCACAACCCAACTGGAACCTTGGAAGCAGCCAGCAGTGCCCACTAGGACACCCCCATGTGAAGCCCAGCCATTATGACCGTCTCCATTTCTCAATATGGGCACACCCTCCGATCCCTTTCCAATCCAACAGTCCGATTAACTCTCCTTTCTCTTCTCTTCCATCTAGATGATCTACTTACTATGGAAGACTTGGAGTAGTGGGGGGAGGATGAAGAGGAGGACAACAATGGCAAAAAGTAGAAGAGAAAGTTGTTGCCCCCCCATTTTCTCTTCTAGCCAATTCCAATACCTTTATTGGCATCTTACATAGACAAACAATACACACACACACCTTCAACAATGTACCTAAGTCAATACACTTATGCTTTATACTTTAAACATTGTAACACTTCATCCCATTTGTAAATTAATAAAATCTATAAAACAGAAATACGCTTTTCCCTCCTCTTAATTATAGCATTCAGATGATAGGCCACCTTTCCTGTTAACTCCAGTTCGGTCCCCCCAAGGATACTTATCAAGGTCCCTTATCAAGGTCAGCGCAGTCCGTTTTCTTAATCAAAAAGTCTTAAAGGTAAGCCCTGTGCAAATCAGAATAAAAGGGGCAGTACAAGATCATATGCTGCACTGACTCCACCACCACCACCCCCCAAGCAGGAACAAGTTCTACTTTCTAGAGAGATACCCCTAAATCTGCTGGAAGTCACGGCTGATGGAAAAACATTGCTTCTAGCCAGAGAAAATGCCCTACGCTCCCTGGGGCATTTCAGAATTAAAAGATATTATGCCATATGTCCATAAGTAACTGACCGCAAGATGTAACGAAAGGAGGGGAGGTGGATTTAGTTAGGACTGGGCTGTAACGGCACAATCCTATGTATGTCTACATCAGTCCTGTTGTGTTCAATGAAGTTTATTCCCAAGAAAGTATTCATAGGACTGCAGTCTAACAGTATATTTTAACTGGATGTCAGTCCTGCAACCCTACAGGAACAGAAGAGAGACAAGCTAACAATTGAAACCCCCAACATCAGCTTTGCTTTGTCAGGGTCCTTATACAAAACAGTTTTGGGAAGAACATGATAGCAGTGCAAAGATGTTGGGGCAGAGCCACCCCTCCAGCATCCATCGCCAACACAATTCGGCAACATCGCCAACACAATTCAATCATCATAGATCATTGTGATGCTCCCATCCTGCCCCACACCAGGCCAGCCATGCATGGAAGGTTCCAATTCACACATATGGATGTGAGAGCATGGACAGAGCATCCCCCGACTCCAACACATGCACGCTCGCATGCACACACACACACACAATGTGCAACCTGCTCAAGTCTCGTTCTGCTCTTCTGCAATCTCTTCTTTTTGCTTCTCAATGGGTAGGTCCAACCTGGATATCACTATACAGCACCTGGTCCTTTTCCACTGGCTTCAGTCCATGGGTGGGTCGAAACTGGAGCTCGCTGTACAACACCCCGTCCTCTTCCACTGACTTCAGTCTGTCCAGTCCTTGGGCAGGTCGAAACTGGATCTCACTGTATGACACCCCATCTTCTTCCATTGAGTTCAGTCTGTTCGTCCCTTGGGTGGGTCGACACTGGAGCTCACTGTACAACACTCCGTCCTCTTCCACTGGCTTCAGTCTCTTCAGCCTGGCTTCAGTCTGTGCTGGAGCAAAGGACACGTATTGATAAGGGCACAAGTGACACCTGCTCTCTGGGAAAGCAGAGAAAAGGGGAGAGGGAGTTTGCTCAGAATTAAACGGGGGGGGGAGGCTCAAGAGGACCCCATTGAGAAGGTAGCTGCCTCTCCTCTCCCACTCCTTCCTCCCAAGACTGAAAAGAGGAACAGAGAGGAAACAGAAGTGTAGCAAAGAGAACAGTGAACTACTACCACATCTCTGATGCTTGAGCTCACCAATTTTCTCTGCTCCATGCTTTCTCTTCCACTCTGTTCCTTCTTCCTCTTCAAATCCAGGGGGGAGATAGAGGTTAGAACATCACTGGATAAGTGGGGGTGGGGGTGGCGGCATTTGAAAAGACCAGACATGTTTGGGAGAGGGGACATTTCACACACAGTCTCAGGCGCAGGGAGATCATGGACTAGTCTTGATTATTACGGTAGTTCTTGTATTTTGTTTCTTCAGATGTATTTTTGCCCCGAGCAGCCGTTTTTCAGGGTGCAAACTGTGAACCCAAATGAACTTTAAATGAAAAACAGAAGGATAGTTTATTCTACTCTTTTAGCCAGAGGAATGAATGATCTGGGAAGCAAACAGGCAGCTCTTGAAAGCGATTGCCCTCCCCTTTTGCTGATCCTCAGCTTTTGATCATTCATTTCTAATGCTGTTACATGTACTGTATGTCCCACTCTATCTTCTGGACTCATAAGTAGCTTATAGCATTTTCTCTCCGGGGACCGGACTCTGAACCTGGAGAGAAAATGCTACAAGCTGCTTTTGAGTCCAGAAGATAGAGTGGGACATAACTTGAACAAACAGTCACCTGTCGCTGCAAGGCTGCCGTGTGGGGCTCCAACTTCTCAAGATGATCTGTGTCCTCCTTGTTTCGTTCTGGTTGAAATTCCTTCTGAACTTTTGATGCTTCCCGAGTGGAAAGAAAGGGAAAGAAGAGAAGGGCTGGAATTGGAATCCTAAGTTGCCATCCTTATAAATGATTCTCTATAAAACTCAACTCAAGTCCAAGCCAGAGGACGTGGTTTCCGAACAGTCCTCAGTCCAGGAAACTCTTTCTTTTAAAGCAAAATGGTGGCGATGACAATGATGATGCTTATATACTGCTTATAAGTAACCAAAAGTTCACAAAGTGGTTTACATAGCAAAAGGAGTGAGTCCCAAAGGGACCCACATTCTAGAAAGACACAAGAGAAGTGTCTGCAAACAGCCCCTGGGAGGGTTTGCTCAGCCAGGCTGGACACCCCCCCCCCCCCCCGCTAAAGGTAAGAGACTCACCATTTCAAATGGGGCCTCTTTATACCTAGTTATCAGGGGTGATGAGAATGAACGTCTTCTTCTTGGCAATCTCTTCCCAAGGCTACATAATAGAAAGAGGTGGCCAGATTTTTTTGGGGGGGGGGCGTTTCCTGCACATTCCCACTTACCTCTCTTCCTTCTCCAGCGATAATAGCAAGCGAGTGAAACCACCAGGGTGAAAAGAAGAAGAGTCAACCACGCATATCTCGGAGCAAATACAGATGAATCCTGTGCCTGAACTGAGAAGAGACATTAAGGGGTGGGGGGATTTTGTATTATTTCTGAATTATAATCTACCCTCTTCATCTCACACCGAGTCTCAAAAGAGGCATGATGTGGTGTGTAGGTTTTGGATCCCCCCCCCTTTTTTTTTTGCTAGAAGGAAGCACAGGGGAGTGTCAATTTAGATAGGAACTGCCATGCAGGGGAAAGGGGGTTAACTTTTCCCCCTATGCCAAAGCCCTGAACCACATCATGTCCCCAGAACTGATGTTAGCCACAGAGGGGGAAATACACAGATATGATATGGGCACCTCTTTGTGTTCCCTCTGTAGCCAATATCAGCTCCAGGGGGAGATTTGCATCAAGAAAACAGCAAGGGGGGGGACAGGCTAGACTCCCCCTCCCTTGTGCTGTGACCCTGATCCAAATCGCATCTTGCATCATATCCAGATCATAATCAGGATATGAGAGAGAGAGAGAGAGAGAGAGAGAGAGAGAGAGAGAGAGAGAGAGAGAGAGAGAGAGAGAGAGAGGGTGAGATGATAAACTTAAGATGTTACAAGTGAAGCATTTTGCACACTCAGTTACGAATGTATATTATTGAAGAGATGCTACTTAACACACATATCATTTATTTCAGGCTCTTACTACTCTCCACCCCACCCTCTTAAGATGAAGATGAACACACACAACAAGGGCAATCTCCCTGCTAAAGGAGGCTCCAGCCCCTAGGTGCTACCACCACACAGCCCCTCCTTGAACTCACCTGTGATGTTCACCTTCTGGCTCCAGGGAGAAAAGACCCACCGGCTGCTCATCATGTTTTCCTCAAAACTGCAGGCAAATTCCCCACTATGGCTGGAGTTGGCTTGTGGGATCCTTAAAGTAGCGTCTGGGGAGGGATCTCCAGATTTCATGAAGCTCCTCGGAGATCCTTCATTGCTGGAGTTCATCTCAACCCCATCCCTGTAGAAGTGGAACCGTTTCTCCGTGTTGCTCCTGTTGGCCAAGCAAGAGATGAGCAGAGGCTCCCCCACGTTCACTGCTCCAGACGGAGGATCGACTTTCAGCTCTGGGGGTCGGAGGGGATCTAGAAGAATCATCCAGTACAAAGAAGTGATTAGCAGAGGAGCAGTTAACTGGTTAAGAGCCTGGGCTTTGAACTCATCAAACTACTCTATACAAAGTTGAGAGTCTGAGATGGTTTGCTGCACGCCCTCAACCTGAGGGTTTGGAAGAACCATGAGTTGACTATCGGAAACTAAGGCTTTCATGGCCATTTCATGCAGGAGACACCACTTAACAACCTGTGTGACTCCTGGGGTATAAAAACCACTGCACTGGGTACTCCGCCCAGTTTGTTTGTTCTCTGAGTCTTCTTGGGATTCACAAACCTTGAAGAAACTAACCAGTAGTGTTAGCGAAACGTAGGTATTGCAACATCTAGCCTTTCTTCTAAACTTGTTTTAGAACTTTCTTTCTTTTAAAATAATTTTTAATCATGGCGTTTCAACCCGAAAACTTGTTTCTCGATGAGTTGACTCCCTTCCTGGGACCTGGAATCAGGGAGGGTCCTCGTCATCTGCACTGGGAGATCTCCCAATATCAGAGCTTGCTGGTGGGGAGAATCTCTCACCCAAATGTTTTCTCTTCTCCTGGCATCCACCACAACCTCCTTATAGAGGACAGTTGGAGCGATCTGTGGTTCCAGTGAGATCTGTGGGTCTCTGTGCCAGGTGCAAGGGAGTGACAACAGGAAACAGGTTATCTTGTTGGCTGTGTACTCCTTGAGGCATCTGGTGGGGCCACTGTGAGATGCAGGAAGCTGGACTAGATGGGCCTTTGGCCTGATCCAGCAAGGCTCTTCTTATGTTCTTATGAAGCAGCCTTTTCCTCGCTCCAGTTAGTTCAGAACCAACCACTCTGTCAGGCAACATTTCGCCAGTTTCATGCAGAGAAGAATCTTTCCCAGCCATACCTGGAGATGCTGCCAGTAGATGAACCGGGGACCCCTGTAAGCAAAGGAGGCTCTCTGCCCCTCAGAGGTCCCTACCTGGTCCCTACTTGCCTCCCAGACACTGCTGGCCAAGGGATCTTCCTCCACATTCCCTTCTCTCTGGCATCACAACCCTCTAAAGGGCCCAGAACAGCCAGGCTCGTGGGAAGAATAAACTCCAGTGTTTGCAAGCTCACCAGTCAAAGCAGATATTCAACTCCAGAGATGTAATTAAGATCAAGATACACAGAAAGGATACACAGACAACTTCATCCCTTCACTAGCACCAAATAACCACAGCTGCCTCTTCACCCTCCTTCAAGAGGAGGGTCCCTGGTCAGACTGTGGAGCTTGCAGCAGGCACCCTTAGGCAGGCAGCAGCAGAGAGGAACTGGCTCACCTGTCCTGGCCAGAGAGACAGAGATGCTCCTTTGGGACTGGATCTCTCGTCCTGATGGCCGAATCCAATACAAGCAATGGAAAGTCCCAGCAGTCGTTCCGTCCAACCTGAATGTGTTATTGGGACTCTGGGGCTGCAGCTCCAGGACCTGGTCTCCTCTCTGCTGGTAGAATGCGTATTCTGCCAGGGGAAACCCTGCGGGGGCTGAACAACAGAGGGCGACTCCTTCACCTTGGATGTAAATAGGATGCTGGGGCTCAAAGTAAAGGGTTGGAGGTCCTGGGGACTCTGGGATTCAAAGAGAGAAGGGAGAGAGAAAGCAATCCAGTTAGTTTGGGAGCAACCTCTTAAAACTGGAGTGACATTTGCTCCTCACTAAACAACTAAAATCCCCAGAAACGCCTGTGCAGAATCTATGAGCGTCAAACCGGTCAAGGTTTCCATTTGGAGTGTAGCCAGACGTGCCACAGAAGTGACACCTCTCAGCCCAACCTCATCTTGCTCTTCCAAGAGGCCTCATTCAAGACTATAAATCCTAAATGGATCTAGAAATGGATCTCCTGACCAGATTCCACAACCTGGTGCCTGGTAAGAGTCCCCCCCTTCTCCATTCTATGAAAACAAGTTGAGGAGGTGTGTTGAGGTGACCAGAATGGAGGGTGGTGGTGGATGTTGTAGTAACATCATCATTAATAAGTTAAACATTAGAACTCATATAGTGACATCCATAGACTTTTCTGTCTTGTTCTTTTGGTTTCTAGCTTAGTTGTGCTCTGCCCAACCGTAAAGAAGACTGCCTGTTTGATACCAATAAACAGGGACTAAGCGGTACTCCTTCTAGAACATGGAGCCTTATAGAAAAGGTATCCAACTGTGTTTACTCACACCCATCCATTGTTACCCTTCAGGGAGTTGGCAGGTTGGGCCCAGGAGGGGGATGGGATCGGTGACATTGGTGCATGCCGAATCCTATCCCCCTTCCTGAGCCTTTTTTACTTACTTGGGGCCTCTCGGACTTACACCACTCATATGGCAGGCGCAGATTCGAGTAGACCCCTTGTTGGGGCTGAAGCTTTACCCAGGAAAAGGGAACAAACATCCCCTTCCCTCGAGGAGACGTCCAGCCTCCCACTTTCTGCCTAGGATACAGCGGGGCCTGCACCAGCCTCGTTGCATCACTGGGCAGAAAGGTAAGTAGGATTGGGCTGTGTGTCCCTGTACACACAATAGGTTGCCCCCACGTCCATGTTATACAATCCCTTTTACTTTTCTTAGCCTAGTATGAGTTCTGGATAACTTAATGTTTGCTTAAGTTTTTAAGTCATTTTGCTTCCTCCTAGGCGACTCTACACATGGACATCACCAGATGGTCAATACCAAAACCAGATAGATTATGTGCTTTGCAGCCAAAGATGGAGAAGCTCTATACAGTCAGTAAAAACAAGACCTGGAGCTGACTGTGGCTCAGATCATGAGCTTCTTATTGCAAAATTCAGACTTAAACTGAAGAATGTAGGGAACACCACTAGACCAGTCAGATATGACCTAAACCATATCCCTTATGAGTATACAGTGGAGGTGAAGAATAGATTTAGGGCATTAGACCTGGTAGACAGAGTGCCTGAAGAACTATGGACGGAAGTTCGTAACATTGTACAGGAGGCAGCAACGAAAACCATCCCAAAGAAAAAGAAATGCAAGAAAGCAAAGTGGCTGTCAGATGAGGCTTTACAAATAGCTGTGGAAAGAAGGAATGCGAAAAGCAAGGGTGAAAGGGAAAGTTATAACCAACTGAATGCAGATTTCCAGAGAATAGCAAGGAGAGATAAGAAGGCCTTCTTAAATGAACAATGCAAAGAAATCGAGGAAAACAACAGAATGGGGAGGACTAGAGATCTCTTCAAGAAAAAGGTCAGTTTACGTTCCAATTCCAAAGAAGGGCAATGTCAAAGAGTGTTCCAACTACCGTACAATTGCACTCATTTCACATGCTAGCAAAGTTATGCTCAAAATCCTACAAGCTAGGCTTCAGCAGTACGTGAACCGAGAACTACCGGAAGTATAAGCTGGGTTTCGAAGAGGCAGAGGAACTAGAGAACAAATTGCCAACATGCGCTGGATCATGGAGAAAGCCCGAGAGTTCCAAAAAAACACCTACTTCTGCTTCATTGACTACGCAAAAGCCTTTGATTGTGTGGATCACAACAAACTGTGGCAAATTCTTAAAGAGATGGGGGTACCAGACCACCTTACCTGTCTCCTGAGAAACCTGTACATGGGTCAAGAAGCAACAGTTCGAACCAGCCATGGAACAACTGATTGGTTCAAAATTGGGAAGGGAGTACGGCAAGGCTGTATATTGTCACCCTGCCTGTTTAACTTATATGCAGAGTACATTATGAGAAATGCAGGGCTGAATGAATCGCAAGCCGGAATCAAGATTGCCGGGAGAAATATCAACAACCTCAGATATGCAGACGATACCACCCTAATGGCAGAAAGTGAAGAAGAACTAAAGAGCCTCTTGATGAGGGTGAAAGAGGAGAGTGCAAAAGTTGGCTTGAAACTCAACATTAATAAAACTAAGATCATGGCATCTGGTCCCATCAATTCCTGGCAAATAGAAGGGGCAGAAATGGGAGCAGCAACAGATTTTACTTTTCTGGGCTCCAAGATCACTGCAGACGGAGACAGCAGCCATGAAATTAAAAGACGCTTACTCCTTGGAAGGAAAGCTATGGCAAACTTAAACAGCATAATAAAAAGCAGAGATATCACCATGCCAACAAAAGTTCGTATAGTCAGGGCGATGGTCACGGGCGTTGTTGGAGCGTGGCGGGGGGGGCGGACCGCCAGGGGTGACGCGCACGTGATGCGCACAAAGGGGTGACGCGCGCACCCCCACGCGTCACCTTCGTGACGCGCGTCACCCTTTGGTGGGCAGCCCTTTGCCCTCAGAAAATGTACTACGCATGCGCGAAAAATGTAAAACTTTACGTTTTGAGCCATCGGGCCTTCAGAAGGCCCTGGACCGCCGGCGGGGCCGGACGCTCCGAGGCTGGCTCCCCAGCCGGCTCCCCGGCCTCGAGTTCAGCTGAGGGGGTGTTGGGGGGGTCACCCTAGGGCTGGGGGTGACGCGCGTCTAGTGACGCCACTGGCGATGGTGTTCCCAGTAGCAATGTATGGTTGCGAGAGTTGGACCGTAAGGAAGGCTGAGCGCCGAAGAATAGATGCTTTCGAACTGTGGTGCTGGAGAAGACTCCTGAGAGTCCCTTGGACTGCTAGGAGATCAAATCAGTCAATCCTAAATGAAATCAACCCTGACTGTTCCCTGGAAGGACAGGTACTGAGGCTGAAGCTCAAATACTTTGGCCACCTAATGCGAAGAGAGGACTCTCTGGAGAAGACTCTGATGCTGGGAAAGATTGAAGGCAAAAGGAGAAGGGGAAGGCAAAGAATGAGATGGTTAGACAGCATCACTGATGCAACGAACATGAAAATGAGCAAACTCAGGAAGATAGTGGAGGACAGGAAGGCCTGGTGGGATATGGTTCATGGGATCACGAAGGGTCGGACACAACTTAACGACTGAACAACAGTAATGGTATGACCAGAATGTGACCTTATTCTGAAACTGTGAGAGACCTTTTCTGGACCTTAATCCTGGAAGCTGCTTTAGTGAGAGGATGAAAAGACACCATCCCTTCACTACCACCAACTAACTGCAGCTGACCCTTTAAGATGAAGGGTCTCAGGTCAGAGAGTAGAACTTCTAGGCAGCCTCAAGCATCACCAAGAAGAAACCAGCTCACTTGTCCTGATGATATAGACAGAGTTGCTTTTTGGGGACTCAAACCCCCGTCCTGATTCCAAAATCCAATACACACAGCAAAATCTCGCATCAATCCTTCCTGCCAATCTGAATGTGCAATCGTGACTCCTGGACAACAATGGGAGGTTCCAAACTCCTCTTTGTTCATAGAATCTGTATTTTATCGCCTTTGTTTCTTCTGGAGCGGAACAGTGGAGGGTGACCTCTTCTTCTTGGATGTAAATAGGAAGCTGGGGGTGGAGGGAAAGGGTCGGAGGTCGTGGGGGCTCTGGGATTCAGAGAGAGAGAGAGAGAGAGAGAGAGAGAGAGAGAGAGAGAGAGAGAGAGAGAGAGACCGCAATCCAGTTAGTTTGGGAACAAACCTCATGAAACCTGAGTGAAGCTTTCCCCTTGCAGAAGTACAGGTGGGCCCCCATATCCACTGATTTGCTATCCACGGTTTCAGTTATCCACGGATCGTGGGGACCCCCCCAGGCTTTTACTTTTTTCCCCAGTAAGCTTCGTTTCTTCCTTAAAGAAACAGGAGAAGCAGCCTCTGGCTGCTTATTACAGGCAAGTAGAATGAGACTAAGTACTAGAGAGGCTCTGCAAGGTTAACAGAAACCTTGCAGAGCCTCTCTAGGACTTAGTCTCGTTCTCCTTGCCTGCAATGGAGGCTGCTTCTCTGTTTGTTTTAAGGAAGAAGCAAAGCTTGGTGAAAGAAAAATAAGAGCTGGGGGGGGGGCAAGCATGCCTGCCTGCAGGGGAGGCAGGGTGGGGGGCACTCAGGAAACCATGGAGGGGGTGTTCGCTCTTATCCACGGTTTCAAGTATCCACGGAGGGGCCTGGAACATATCCCCAGCGGATATGGGGGCCCACCTGTACTAAAATCTTCGGAAAGTTTGTGTAGATAGAAACTATGACAGTGAAATTGATGCAGGTTCACATTTGGAGTGTAGAAAGACGTGCCACAGAAGTTACCCTTGTCAGCTCAGTTTCCCCCTTGCTTTTCTAACAGTCCTTCATCAGAAAAAAAGGCCTCGTCCAACACTGTTCTACAATTAGACCTCCTGCCCAGATTCCACAATCTGGTGCCTGCAGGAGTACCTGCCTCCTCTGTCTTGTGAAAATGCGTGCAGGAAGTGTGTGGAGGTGATTAGAAAGGGGGGGGTGGCTGTCAAACTGCACTTACTCACATTCACCCATCGTCACCCTTCAGCCTCACTTCCCTCTCCTCCTCTCCTCCTCTTCCCCACCATTGAAAATTTCAGTGTAAGCTCCTTGGGGCAGGGATGGTCTTCATTTCTCATCTTACTCTGGAAGGTGCCATAACTCGTGATGGAGCCATATAAGTAAGCAAATATATACAACAAAAGAGGAGTATGGAAGGCCAATAGTATGGAAATGGTGACAGTTCAAATAATCTCAAACTAGGGTGCCTTCCCAGATACTCCTTTTCCAGCACAAGGCTCCGGATTTATCCTCACCCTCCACCCCGATCTTTCAGCCAAGAGCTTTGATCTCTGTCCGTGTCAGGTTTTTTAAGTACCCCCAGGTATTCCATGTACTGTCCTCCCTGATAGCAGCACCCAGGAAACACGCTGTAATTCCCCAGCCACATCTTCTTCATCCACAATCAATTCAAAGGGCCCCTTCCCTAGTTAGGGGCCTGCATTTACATGCAAGTGGCAGTCGTGCAAGGTTCACGATTTGGATGGGAGCCACGGCACAGAAGTAGCAGGTATTTATCCATTTACCTCCATGGTGTTTTTGCACCAAACATTTCTTCCCTGATGCCACGATTTAACCCTGTTACAACAGCACTGTCCATGGTCAGACCCACCTGGCATCCAGGAACCTGGTGGGATGGACCCAGATATCACAGAGCAAGCCGAACCCATCACAATGGAGCTGGGAGAAACCATGCCTTGAGCGGACCCAGCAGCGGAGGAGTCATGAGGAAGCTTGGCAGACGCCGCAGGACACCCAGTTGGGATGCTACAGGCCAACCTGGGAGGGCTGCCAGGGGCAAGGTGCCCTTTGCTTTGGCCCTATTTGGTGCTCCCAGTGCCTGCGCAGCCAGGAGGAATCCTGGCAGCTATCCTGCTGGCCGCACTGGCTGCTAGAACCGAGCATCAGAAAAGGTGGTGCATTGAGCATCACCCTAGTGCTGGACAGTCCCAGGGGGAAGGAGTTAAAGGATTGCTGGACAAGAGAGGAGGAGGTAGCCGGGAAGCCCCAGGCGCTTCTTAGATCTCCTTTGGTGGAGGAGGAGCTGGGCAGGGAGGAAGAGGGCCCAGACGTAAAAGCCCTGGCCCATGATGGGAGATGGGTGGCTAGGCTGGGGGTGAGAGCAGGCTCAGTCTCTTAAGGGGGAAAACCCAGGAGGAACCAGATGCAGCAGCTGCCTCCCCGTAGGAAGGAGATGTTTCCCTTGTCCAGCTAGAAGTCCCCTTGCTAGCCCTGAACATGCACCATTGACCCCCCCCCCCATGGTGGCGGGGCATCGCTGGCCACAGACACTTTCAAGGGTAACTAGCAATGCAGGGTGGGAGAGTGGAATTTCGGCAAGAAAACAGTGCAGAAGGATAAAACTCCTTCCACCGTGATTCTGATGCCAATCACCATCCTGCATAGTTTCTACATGTGAGTAAACTTAAGTTCCCAACTAGATGAAGTTGCATACAGCAGTTCATGTCGTTTAACACCCAGTTGTGGAACAATACACCATAAAACATTTCCAAGACAGGCTGTGGTGAGCGAGATCTCACCCTACCCTACTAAAACGTTCCTACCTGTACTTAGCAAGGTGTTCATGATTCTATGAAGGACAGTAGTGTGGAAACTGTGACCATCAAAGTGCTCTAAATCTAGAGGGTTTTTTTCCCCAGATACCCCTTTTCCAGCCAGAGGAAGACCATGTGTGCGTGCATAATTTATTCACATAAAGAATGTTGCTCACCAATGATGGAGAACACAACTTCGTTACTCCATTCAGACTCGCGCCACCATTTATAAAAGCAGGCAAACGTTTTCTCTGGCTGCAAATGGGTTGTGGAAACCTCCAAGTTGTGCTGCTTCTGTTTTTCTGCAAGTGTCCAACGACCATCCACCTTTTCATGGAAGAAGAACATCGACGACTTCTGTCCTTTTGGAGTGATGCAATTCAGCTGGACCCGCTCTCCTTGGGTAAAGGCGAGGTGTGGAGGGGACAAGGTCAGCCGTGGGGCTGGTGGGGTTTGTACAATCGCATAAGTTGCCAGGACACCTGAGAAAAAGAAGGAGGTGTACATTTATCCACTTCCTTACAATCTCCTCCTGGAATCAAATTTCACTGACCATTCTTCCAACTGGACTGGTCATCCCCCATTTTTTTGTAAACCTAGTGCTATAATTAGCGGTGTCTGCAGTATTTAGGTTTAGTATCAGAGAGACTCTATGAAGTGCCACCAATATGCTCTGGGGCTGATAGCCTCCAGCATTGGCCATTAGTAGAGAGGGGAGTGTATTAAGAACGTCCAACTGGGAAGGGCGATCATTTGAGGTTATCATGGCATGGTAATGTTTGTTTCAGGTCCTGGTTTGCACTGTAGATTGCCATTTCACTCTCCTGATGGTGGCCAGTGTTTTGTGTTCTGCATCTTTAGTAGATGTGCACTTGCAGACGGGGAAAATGTCCCTCTGAAATCTTTTGCTTTCTTTTTAAGTTAATTGCTCCAGTCCTGCATCCTGTCAGAGAGGAAGTGGTATAGTCCCTGCTTTGCATGCAGAAGGTCTCAGAGTCAAGCCTGGCAGCATCTCTACCTACGTCAGAGAACAAAACCACTCAAATCCCTGGAGAGCTGCTGCCAGTCAGTGTTGGCAATCCTCAGCTTGATGAGCTGGGCTGCACAATCACAGACATTTGCTCTCATTATTCCGTTCTCTCTCTTTTTTTATTAATCCAGTGAAGGTTTTTAAGCTCGATTCTTGACTGTGTTTTTTCTTGGGACTTGAAAACATAGTACAGTACTGTATTATAATCATTTATAACACTAATTTCATAATTGCAATTTACAATTAGTAAATCTTTGAACTACTCTCATTGCTTATTTGACTGCTGGACACTGGAATGAATGAATTCAAATTGTGTTCTTACCTGTGATGAAGGGCAAGAGCCAAGGAAGAGCAGAGAATAAGGCTGAAAGAGACAAAAAGAGAAAACTAGAGCTTTTGCAACTTCACATTTCCCCCTCTCTGGAAATTCACCCACACACATTCAGCTGCCTCCAGAGGGTGGAGTGGGGTCTCCATTTGCCTAAGTCAATTAAGTCTCCCTACCCTGGCAGCAGAGACCACTCTGAGTCCTCTGACTTGCTCAGTTCTCCATTGTTCCTATTTTCTTGTTGTAATGTAAAATCCAAAAAGTACTTGTTTTGCCTGTATGTCTCCATAACCATGCACACAGAAACCATGTGATGTACTGTTCCTTTGTGTATAAAAATGTGTGTTCTTCTGCAGCAAGGGGTCAGCATTCTATCTTTCCTGGAGTGCTGTCCACACGCTGCGTAACCAAATAAACCCATACTATTTTCTTTGATTGCCAGTCTTCCTGGTCCTCTTTATTAATTATTTTCTGCTAAAATTTCTGCTACAAGTATAATATGCTGTATATTCACCCTGTATGTAAACCAACATTACAAGCCAAGACATGCCTTCCCCTTGGCCCCAGTATCCCCCCAAAACAGCTCTTCCCCATTTTTCCTCTCTCCACCCCCCCCTTTTGCAGCCCCTCAAAACACTGCTACTCTCCCATCCAGAAACAGATGGCCTCACCCTGCTCAGCTTCAGCAAGGTGACCTGCGCATATGCTTCCACACCACAACAAACCACCTGTTGCTGCAGAAAAAACACAATTCCTGCCTGCTTAATTCAATGGCTTCTCTTCCTGGAGGTCTCCGACACCTGCACCGCCCCCCAATCTCCCCCAGCACCGAACCCCCCTCCTGAAACTCACTCCCAGCTGCTGCACCAACTCTTTTCTCTCCCTCCCCCAATCTCAGCTTCTTCTCTTCCTCCCACCAAGTCCCTTGGGGCTGTTGAGGCCTGTGCCTCGCACACCCCATGATCTGCAGCACAAAACCGCTGTTTCACTTTCATTATTGTTAGTGATTTGATTGTGTTGCATGCAGCTGGCAGACTTCTCCTTCCATCCCCCCAGCTCAGCTCCTGAACGGGATCCAACACTGTGCTGATCTTTTCCTTTGCTGCAGCTTTGTTTGTTTGTTTGTTTAACTAGGTAAACCACTTTGTTGAAAAGCAGTATAATCATCATCATCATCATCATCCTTCCCTCCAACTGAGGGCACAGGAAGGAGTGGCTCTTCCGGAGAGCTCTGCCTCCCCCAGTCCAGCTAAAAAATGGGCTTTGGCTGATGTCCCCAGGAGCCTGGCATCTTCCCTGATGAGGTGGGCAAACTCACCCCCCCTCCACAGGCTTGGACAGGGCATCATCATCATGGTCCTGATATCAGGCCCGATAACAGGATCCAGGCCTGATAACAGGGGAAACAAAAGGAGCTGCACAAAACGTTGTATCTCCCTAACTCCAAACGTCTCCAGCAGCCTTACGTCCCCCAAGTAGGTAGAAATCGCTACCTGGTCTGTGGGAGTCCACTTAAGCACCACTCACCCACCTCAGCTTGCGATATGAGTGTATTGATATTGGTCTATAGATGCAAATGTCATGAAGAGGGAGGAGGGAGAGTTTCCCCTCCAAGTCCCAAGAAGACAAAGGAGCAGAGGCGAGGTTAGTGGTTATGTTGCCCGGAGCTAGGGGGTGTTGGCCGCCCTGAGGGTGGCCAACACCCTCCTAGCTCCGGGCAGCATAACCGCCCTGAAGGATTTTTTTTTTGGTGCGGCCTCTCCGGGTGCCCGCCTGACCCCTGGGTGCCCCCCGCCCGGCCGCTGCCTCCCTCCCGGCTTACTGCTCCCTCCGGGTCCGCGCGGAATTCTGTGTTAGTTCCCATTCATAGGCTACCTAGTGGAAAGGAAGGAAAGAAAGAACCCAAGCCAAGCCAGGAAATGAGACGGGAATAGAGTGAGAAGAAGGGAATGGCTGCACAAAAGAAAAGCGAAGCAGAGGAAGAAATAAAACAGAGAGCGTTTTTCAAACTGAGTGTGACTGTGTTTTCCTCAGCACAAAGATGCAACCAGTTGCTAAACCACCTCATGTCTGTGTATGAACAGCACTGTGTGTCGTTGATGATATACACAGTGACCGACGTGTATTGCGGAGTGCTGGGAAGACAAGGGAGATCCAGGAGGAGGAAGAAGGAGACTTACCCAGGAGCGCAGAGAGACGGCCAAGGGGCTCCATGCTGCAAAGAAGAAGAAGAAGAAGTGGCTGCAGAGTTTGCTGATGCTCTTCTTGGAAACCCCTCCTCTGTTCAAACCACACTGTGAGGAAATACGGCTGGGTGGCGATATCATGGTGTGTATATCTTGATGTGCCGTCATTGCTGCCCACCAGCAAGGCATCAGGAGTTCCCAGCATGCCTTGCAGCACGGAGTCGCTCTGCAGAAGCTCAGTTGAGCGTTCTTTTGTTGCAAGTGTAGAAGACGGGGGGAAAAGGGGGCAACTGATGCAGATGTGCAGACTTTCACACCTGTCCTCCGCTCTGAAAGAACACGGCTCTTAAGACAAGCAATAGATGCTGCAAAAACACCCTTTGCTCCTCATAGTGAAAGGGAAAGGTCGGTGCAGGACACCCTCTGCCTACTGGGAATCTGACCCTGCCAATCCTCCCTCCCCTCCCCACTGCATGGCTTCTGAATCGTCAGTAGACACGACCCACACGTGCTCAAGCCTATCTGTGCAGCCTGAAGGGCTAGTGAAGGCATTTTTACCCAAGGGTGCACATACACAACAACTGGAGTTAAATGCGTACATCTGTGGACTGGGAGGAAATGTGAACTACCGGTAGTGATCAAGAAAACCAGAGAGACTCACCATGCTGAATTCTGAACCGGTTTTCTGAAGCTGAGAACTACGGTCATCGGAAATCCTTTTACATTAAGGTGCAGAGTTCTGCGATGACCCCGCCTGAACTATCAAAGTTTGCAGAGATATGAGCCGGTGGGGCTTGATAAGGCTACAAAGGGAGGCTCTTTAAACACACACACACACACACACACACACACAGAAGTGCCCTCCCAGAACAAGACACATCTGCACTCAGCTTCACCCCAGACAGGCCTTCCCCACTCTGGTTTGTAGTCCTCACTTCTTCTTTTCTTGCGATTTTTTTATAGAAGCTACTCTCTTGGGCTTTGACAGATGGAGACGTTGCTCTGAATTGCTTTGCCCCCAAGGAAAGGCAGTTTCTAGCTGCTGCCCGGTGGGGAGTATTGTGATAAGAAGGGGAGGAGACAGTGATGGAGGGATTTGAAAACCAGACTGTGAACCAAAAGTGTTATCCGTGGGAGTCTCTCAAAAGTGTTATCCGTGGGAGTCTTTCAAAAGTGTTATCCGTGGGAGCAAAGCCCATGTCTGTGTGGGGAAGCTTTATTATATCTGCCTCTCATTTTCCTCCTCATGCTTCATTTCACAGTCCCCTTCTGGTGCACACAGAGCTTCACTTTCACGAAGTGAGAGTTCGCTGCAGAGACAGGCAGAAAGCGGGTGGCTTGAGAGTGAGAGTTTGCCTGAGAATGACTGGCTCCCGCCTGCTTGTGTGCAGCAAGGCGCCCTCTGCGCCACAACATGGCTTCTGAACCGTGGCCCAGTCAGGAGGCGACCCGATGCAGATGGTGGGAGGGCAAGGGGGCAGCGGAGTCGGGGTGCCTTTCACCCTGAGTCTGCCGCTACCTCCTTCCAACCCGCCACAGACACAACTGCACTGTGATCCGCTTCTCATTCAAGCAGAAAGCAAACCATCTGCCCCTCACCTGCTTCTCCCAAACTTGGAAGTGCGGGACGTCTACTTTTATTTCGGTCACACAGTTCGGTCACATGGATCCTTAGAAAAAGCAACTTAGCAACTTCGGTTACATGGATCCTTAGAAAAAAAGCAGACATCCTGCACTTCTGGGTTTGTGGAAACCACACAAAGGTTTGTAATTGGTTTGTGGAACTCCTTGCCACAGGATGTGTTGATGGCACCTGGCCTGGATGCCTTTAAAAGGGGATTGGACAGATTGATGGAGGAAAAGTCCATCACAGCTTACAAGCCATGATGGGGATAAGCAACCTCCTGGTTGTAGGAGTAGGTTTTCTTTGTGCCAGGTGCAAGGGAGCGCTGACAGGATACAGGTATCTTGTTGTCTTGTGTGCTTCCTGAGGCATCTGGTGGGGCCACTGTGTGATAGAGGAAGCTGGACTAGATGGGCCTTTGGCCTGATCCAGCAAGGCTCTTCTTCTGTTCTTATGTTCATAGCGAGGGCTTTTTCCCCCTCCAGATTGACACAGCAGACATCCGCGTCAGGCAGCGTCCCAGTTCACGCCATCCCTGCTTCTGAAGTTTCACAGGGTGTTGCATCGGCCCCCGGACTGGCCCTTTCCTGAGCTGCACTGAACCTAATGCTTCCTTTTCCAAGAACTGGCCAGGGTTATTTTTGCCCCAGTCAAAAGATGAACCACAAGATAAAGCAGTGGTTTTTGGGCAAAAAGCAGAATGGTTGACAGATCTTCAAAAGGTGGGAAGGTGACAACCTGTTGCACCCTCAGTAACATGGAGGACTTTGCCCCCAAACGTCAAAACACAATTTACATTCCCAGCATATGTGTGTAAAATCAGCTTTAATGGGCACACATTGTCAAGATGCATCCTCATGAATCCTGTCACCTTACAGGTACATCTCACTCATTGAGCCCCTAGACTGAGGGCCCAATTCAACAGCAGTGGGATTTTAATAACACAAAAAGTCCAAGGTTGGAGTTAAAAACTGTATATTTGTTATCAGCAATATCAGCGATAATATGTTATCAATAATATGTAATAATGTTATCAGCAATAATAAGAACACAGAAATAACAATGCAAAAACATTTGGTGTTGAGGCTGGTGGTGCTGCCTGTGGCGCCAAGCATCTCTGTGGCACCTCTGAAGAGGTTCAGCAGGATACGGAGGTGGTTTCTGTGAGTTTGTTGCAGGAACAGTGTCGGTTGTGCGCTAGGGAAGGCTCCACGTCCCACCCTGTTGATATGGGGGGCAGTGGAGAGCAGACATGAGCCGGAGCCAGTGCCTTAGCCCTCCTCCTCCTCAAGGTCTTCATAGACAAGATGTTCTGGATTGGAAGAAGAAGAAGAAGACGACAGGCAGTTAATCATCTATTTGCCTCCGGAAGGGGGGAGGGAGGCACAGGCAGCGAACCGCTTAAGCCTCTTCTGGGATGCATGTAGCCCTGGCTGCCCCCTTTCTTTGGAAAAGGATCTTACCTTCAGTGGAGGAGGAGGAGGGGCTGTCCCGCCGCGCCCAGATGGTCCAAATTGCCGGCGGGACTAGATCTTTCACTGCGTGCATCTGTAGAGAAAACAAAACAAAACACATTTCAGTTATTTCAACAGAAGCTGGGGGGACACATCATGCACCAGCCTCCCCCCCTCTCTGGGGATCCTGCCGCTTCCACCCTCCTTAAAGGACTCCAGTGAGCCCCAGCTGGAGCCAGTGACTGACTGACTGACAGTCCTCCAAGCTCCTCCTCAGCCCAGGAGCCCTACGACAGGGACAAGATCCAAACCTCTGCCGCAGAAGGGAAACTTACGTTCACATGGGGGAGGCTGCTTGCCAACTCACAGATGGAGTTAGCAGCCTCCCAGGCACTGGCTCGTTCCTCCCCCTCGGTGGAGCCAAATGATCCACTTAGTTCCTGTGGGACACAAAATGCACCTCTGCATTTCTGCTCGGGACTGAGCAATCTCAGAACCCGGCCCCCAACTGGGGCACGGATGTTCCCCCCCCCAACCGCCAGCAGAATGCCAGGACCCTTGGAAGAGTCCCCAAGGCAAGGGTTGACCCCAGACGGGCCAGGTGGGCACCTCTCCCGCCAGCTTCTCCTCCCACAGAACACCAATGTCTACGGGACACTCACTTCCATGATGTGGATCAATTGGCCAGTCGTGGGGACCTTCCTCAGCTGTTCCCAAAATTGTTCCCCACGACTGTTGGCTGGCTCCTAAGGGAAATGGAGAAGACAGGAGAGTGAGAGGAGGGACCCCCTTCTTTGAGTCATGAGGGAGCCCAACCCACCAACTGCCACTCTCAAGACAATCAAATCCCCCCCCCCCCGTTCCCCAGGAGCCACACAGGGCCCAACAGGGAGGAAAGCATCTTTGCCACCGGAGGGAAAAGTTCAACCACCATTTACCTTCCGAGGGGAGGGATGTGATGGAGCTGGCTCATGTCTGCACTCCACTGGCTTCCCCATATCAAACAGGCTGGGGGGTGGAGTCTTCGGTACCGCGCAACCGACACTGTTCCCGCGAAACACTCTTTGAAACCACCTCCGTATCCTTCTGAGCCCCTTCAGTGAGCCTCTTGAGGTGCTTTGTAGTGGAGCTGGGCAGCAGCCGCAGCAGCTGCGGACACTGAAGGGGAGGGGGGAGAAGGTGAGAAGCAGGCTCCTTGTCTGACATGGGGATGAGGGGGACAAACGGGGCAGGGAGTCATGGCGGAAGAGCCACAAGGTGGGGAGGAATGCTCAGTTAGGGGGTGGAGAGAGGGCTGTCCTCCTCCTGCCCCCCGCTCATCGTACCCAAGCTTGGGCACCATCTTACTGGGGTGGGGGGCTTCCCAGGACCCCCCCCCGAGCATTATCAGGGATAAAGCCCTCGAAAGGAGCTGCCAAGGGCTCAAACTTACACAGTCACAGTGCTGTCACTCATCTTCTGGATTTTTTTTTCACACAAATCAATTCTCTCTGTGCTCTTTCTCTTTGTGTTCACAGTTCAGCCTCGGCCTCAGTGAACTGGTCAGTCCTCTCTGCTCTCCTCTTTATATACCTGTACAGCAGGTGATGTCACAGGGGGTGGGCGTGGCTTCTTCAGCCTCCCACCTCCCCAGTCACCAGCTGTCAATATAGTTTATCCAGAGCTTTGGAGCAGTTCTTGTTCCACCCAGGCTCCTTCTCTCCATGCTGCTCCTCACATCTCTGTTCCTCTGCTAAACCAAAAGACCTTTGCTTCATCACCCCCATTTTCTATCTTGTGTATCTCCATCATAAATAAGAACATAAGAAGAGCCCTGCTGCTGGATCAGAAGAGAGCAGAGTGGTGGTCTAACCTCTTGTCCCCTGCAACAGTCCCCCCAGCCATGAGATCACCACATGCACATTCTTCCCCCGCAACTGACTTTAGCACCCCCACCCCACACTGGGCACTACCCTCCAAGCACATCACCCAGCTCCCCCTATAGTGCTGTTTACCATCTAGGACGGCGCCTTGTGCTTCCGTGGGGTGGGGGCTTCCCTCTCCTCTCCCACTCATCGTCTCCACTCCCTCTTCCTCCACATAGGCAGAGGGGCATGTGGATTCTCTCTGTGGGAGGGTTTTTATTTGTGTGCCTCTTGCGTCTTGCCTGCGGAGCCAGACCTGGCTAAGGACCATCTGGGCTTGACTGTCTCTGCAAGACCTAAAGATGCTTCCTTAGCTTAATGGGCAGTAACAGCTGGAAGATATTTGCTGGCTACAGGCTCTCACCTGCTTACCTGTGGCCAGTCCCCCCCCCCTCCAGCCTGGCTTTTGAAATCACATGAGGCATTGCATTTGCTCCCCTATCTGCATACCTCCACCTGCTGGCTTGAGGACTAGAAACCTGCCTTGAAGCAAGCAAGAAAAAAAGAGATTCTCAAGACACCCAATTCTGAACTGAAGACCTTTTTCTGCACCTGAGCCATGAGCAAGCACAATCGTGGACCACGGAGAGCCCTGCTCACCCATCCACCTCAATTCCCATAGCTAGCAAAGCTCCTGGAGCAGGCAGGATTTTCCAAAGGAGAGCAGAAGAGAGTTCTGCTACACAAATTCCCCTAGAATGAGGGGGCTGGTTGATGGTCCTTCTCTGTCCCTTTGAGACTTAGTTCTGGAAGCTGTTGCTCTGACTTTCCCAGCATCTCTTAGTTAGAGGTCTACCTTGATCTTCCCACATCTTCCCACATCTTCCAATGGGAAGCCCATGGTTAGGGGGTGAAGGAATGCCTTTCTCCTGCCACTGCTCCCCTGCAACTGGTATTTAGTGGCAACTGCTTCTATACATGGAGGCTCCACATAGTCTTCATGACTGATGCCCATTGATGGATCTAGCTGCCTCCATGAATTTGGCTGTGCTGAACGCTGTTCTTGTCTCCTTGCAAGCCTCTGACAGTCAAGTGTTGATGTTTGAGCAGAATGGAACTGGTGTGTGTGTGTGTGTGTGTGTGTGTGTGTGTGTGTGTGTGTGTGTGTCTGTCTGTCTGTCTGTCTGTCTGTCTGTCTGTCTGTCTGTCTCTGCCTCTCTGCCTCTCTGCCTCTCTGCCTCTGTGTGTCTGTGTCTTGAACAAAGGCGGGGGACGGACTTGGCAACTGCTGTCAAATTCTTTGCAAAGCAATCGAGCAAAGGGCAGCTGCACCTCCCCCCCCCTTGATTCTCCCCAGCTCCCACATAGAGAAGCACATGACATTTTGCCAGGGTGGGAGGAAGAAGGCAGATTGTATGCAAAGCCTGTCCAAGCCCGGTCAGTCACAGAGCTTCTCCCTTAGATCCAGAGGAGGTGAGTGTTTAATTCTTCTTAATTGCCAACAAAGATGTACAGAGTCTTTTCATACATTACGGGAGACCCAATGTGGCTGTCACTCACCCGAGGAGGCCAGTGGCTGATCCGATGTGGTTTCACCCCACTTTTTCTGGGGCACCGAGATAGCAAATGAGTAAGGTAAAGGTAAAGGTATCCCTTGACAATTAAGTCCCGTCGTGTCCGACTCTAGGGAGCGGTGCTCATCTCCATTTCAAAGCCGAAGAGCCAGCACTGTCCGAAGAAGTTTCCATGGTCATGTGCTGTTACCGTCCCGCTGACGCGGTACCTATTAATCTACTTGCAATTTCTTGCTTTCGAACTGCTAGGTTGGCAGGAGCCGTCGCACGGATTCGAACTGCCGAACTTTAGATCGACAGCTCATGGTTCAGTGGTTTAACTGTCTCTGTCTCTGTGTGTCTGTTTTAACCCACTGCGCCACCCGCTGGCTCAGCAAATGAGTAGTCTGGTTCAATTTAAGGGCAAATGTGGCCCCCAAAAAGTTGGGTTTCCTTCCTACCTTTCTCATGTTTGCTTAAGTCAAAGTACAGGTAAAATGGAAGCTTTTATTTTGGAATAACCTAATAAGAAATAATCCTAATTAATAACCTAATCAATTTTAAAAAATCACATTTTAAGTAAAATTTTAAGCATGGTCTGGTTAAATTATAATATTCACACAAGCCTTCTCCTTAAGGGGAAAGCAAAGAACCGAGCCATGGATGGAACATACACATGTTCCTGGGAGTAAACCCCATTGAACAACAGACGAATATGTTTCCCATTCTGTGTGTAGACGAGAAGTTCTGAGCGGCTCAGTTCTGGATCAGTCCTGGATCATCAAGGAATCTTGAGGGATCTTTGAAGGTGCTGAAAATGAAGCATCTCCTTCCCATTGCGATGCTGGCCATTTCCTGTAAGTACAGCAATCTCTTGAGGATTTTCAACAGAATGGATTTGGACTTCTTTTGCCCAGTTCAAATCCAGATTGATTGGACTCCGTGCACATAACTTACTTAGGCCTTGCATTCCGAAGGAGTCCAAACCATGCACCGAGAATTTAAACTATGGGCTCAGAAGAGAACAGATCTAGACAACTTGTGATCCAGCAAGCCAAAACACTGGCCCCACACGTCTCTCAGCCTATTGTGAAGAAAGTGGATGTACCGATCCCTTTTCCCCCCTCTGTCACATAATACAGGTGGGCCCCCATATCCGCTGGGGATATGTTCCAGGCCCCTCCGTGGATACTTGAAACCGTGGATAAGAGCAAACACCCCCTCCATGGTTTCCTGAGGGGCCCCCCACCCTGCCTCCCCTGCAGGCAGGCATGCTTGCCCCCCCCAGCTCTTATTTTTCTTTCAGCAAGCTTTGTTTCTTCCTTAAAACAAACAGAGAAGCAGCCTCCATTGCAGGCAAGTAGAACGAGATTAAGTCCTAGAGAGGCTCTGCAAGGTTTCTGTTAATCTTGCAGAGCCTCTCTAGTACTTAGTCTCGTTCTACTTGCCTGTAATAAGCAGCCAGAGGCTGCTTCTCCTGTTTCTTTAAGGAAGAAATGAAGTTAACTGGGGAAAAAGTAAAAGCCTGGGGGGGTCCCCACGATCCGTGGATAATTGAAACCGTGGATAGCGAATCAGTGGATATGGGGGCCCACCTGTACTAGAAATTGGGATCATCCCATGAAACTGACCAACAGTACATTCAGAACAGACCAAACTTGGCTACATAACAGGTAAATAGCTTTAAGGAAGTCACTGGCACAAGGCGTAGTCCATGGCTTGGATGAGATGAAAAGGAATTGGACAAATTCATGAAGGAGGGCAGCTCTATCAACAATGGCTATCTGGCATATTGACTTTGTGGAACTTCCACATCCAGCAGCAGCATACCTGTGAATTCTGTTTGCTGAGGAGCGCCAGCAAAGGAGGTGCTATTGGCTTCATGCTTTGTTTCCCTGAGGTAGGCGGGTGGCCACAGTGGGAAGCAGGACGCTGGGCTAAATTGTCATTGCCTGAGCCCTGAGCTCAGAACCCAACCTTGAGGATGGGGGGCAGCTGGGTCAGAACGACCAGCCCCAAACCGTTCCAAGCCTCAACCCCAGCATGGAGCCTGGACATGAGCCCACCAGTCAGGAGACCCCGCTAAGCAGGACACCCCAGAATGGGGGGTTTAGAGCTAACAAACCCCGAGTGAGAACCCTTTCAGGAGCCAGCCCCTCCCATACCCTTGTGTGCCCCTGAGCCCTCACATCAGTATCAGCAACGTGCTTGGAGGAGGGCTGCCACGGAGTGCAAGACTTCCGGCCAGAGAGCTGCCCCTTTAAATCTCTCTGCTCTCCAGACTGGGAGGTGGAGCTTGGGAAGAGTCATTTGGACCTGGAGGTGTTTATAGACCTCATTCCTCCTCTGGTCCTTGTTGGAACAGGGTGCTTGTAGGGAGCTCTGTAGTGTAAGTAAACCAATCCTGGCAGGCATTGGGGAGAAACTAGGATGTGGGTGGACTTTAAGATTCTTAAGTCTGATCTTATTATCTGTCCCTGGTGATCACAGGTCAGCTAATTTCATGAACATTAACAAAGCTTTTGCTGGGAAATGCAACTGATAGGTGAGCACACTAGGATGCCTCTGTTCCCCTAGGTATTGCCGCTGCTCATGGGGCTGAAGAAGACCGTGAAAGGATGGTGACCGAGGTGGTGAAAGTCAACGGGAGCCTGTTCCGGTCCTACGGCTGCTACTGTGGCGTTGAAGGGCTTGGCAGTGGAGAGGCCAAGGATTACATTGATGTGTAAACCGCCTGTTCTGTTTCCTTGTTTTGAATGCGTCCTTTCAGGGTCACCTGCCTGCCCATCTCTTCCCAGCCCCTTGGAATGGAGCAAGGGTGGAGAGGGTAGAGCTCCAGGGCTCTGTCGTTGGGGGGGGGACAGGACATTCCCCACCACGTGCTCCACCTCTTCTTCCTCCTCCTTGGATTTTGAAAGGGACACAGAGTCTTTGAGGATCTAGCCCACCACACCATTCTCTTCTTCCTCCTTGAATTCAAGGAGCAGGAGGCGGAGAAGCAGGGAAAGTAGCGTTTGGCAAATTTGCCCTGGGGAAATGGTAGTAGGTTGGTAGGTGAAACACTGTGTTTGGAAAGAGTGGCTCAAGTCAGTCATCCAAGTGCTCCAAGGGGACAGCAAATGTATGCAGACGCTATGGAGGCTCCCATCCAAACAAGTCCTTTATATGCCAAGGGAAAGTGTCTTTGTTCCCCAGCCCATCCTGAACCCAGCTAGCCATTAATCTGTATCTTTGAAATAACCTTCAATACTGTAGTTTGATTTGGCAGAAATTGGGGGGGGAGTAAGAGTGTGAGTGTGAGTGTGATAGAAGGCCAGCGGGTGGCGCAGCGGGTTAAACCACTGAACCATAAGCTGTCGATCGAAAGGTCGGCAGTTCGATTCCCACGACAGGGTGAGGTCTCGTTGCTTGGCCAGCTCCTGCCAACCTAGCAGTTCCAAAGCATGTCAATGCGAGTAGATAAATAGGTACCGCTTGCGGGAAGGTAAACAGTGCTCCATGTTCCAGCTGCATGCTATGCGCTGCGGCAAGGAGAGTCATGCCGGCCACATAACCACGGAGACGTCTTCAGACAACGCTGGCTCTTCGGCTTTGAAATGGAGATGAGCACCACACCCTAGAGTTGGACACGACTGGACTTAATTGTCAGGGGATACCTTTACCCTTACCTTAAGAGTGTGAGGCTTGTAGGTTTCAACCCTCCTCCATTTCAGTGGAGGAAAAAAATAACTTGTATTTGGGAATATGTTCCTACCCCAATATTTTCCTCATAGAAATTGGGAGTTCACTTCCAACCCCAGCACAAGATTTCTTCATTCAGAGCTTGACCCTGAGGACCTGAGAGAAGGTAGGCTGACTGAAGGGAGTAGTACCTCCTAGTGGTTAGCACACATGTATTCCCCCCCCCCCCCCCTGCTTTCCCTTCACTGGTTTAGCAGCTGGACAGAAGAGAACCTTGGTAGTTCTAACTGCTGCTGCCATCCTGGCTACCCAGACCAGGCGGGGGGGGGGCTGTCTGGGAAAATCCCTCTTCTAGGAGAGCACTGAACCCCAGGGCAGTAGCATCTGCAGGGCAAACAGATGTGAGAACCCGTTGAATTACCCATAAGCATGGACTAGGCAGGCAAAGAGTTAAAATGTAACTAACTAGTTTATTAAAAGTCCAAAAGAGAAGGAATTAAACAAAATGTGTGTGTGTGGGGGGGAGGTTAGTCAAAAACAAGCAGGTTGATGGAAAATGCCAGAACTCAGTTGAATGAATACGCAGTAGAAGCTTGATCAAATGAGCACAGTAACCATTAATGCCCAGCAGGTGGAGCCTCAGCTCCTCGACCTCAATGCTACTCCAGAACGCTCAAAAAAGCTCCCCCCCCTTCCCTAACGAAGTTTGCAAACTGGCTTGGATGGAGTGGGAAAAGTAAATAAATGAAAGGAAAGTTAGTTTCCTGATCATGGCTAGCTAGAAAATACACTAGCTTGTCCCTGCGTAACCAGGCCTCCCGGCTCCTGGAGGAAGGGGGTGGGGCCTAGGTAACGTGACGCACCCAGCATGTCACCGACCCTGGCCCCCCGCTGGTTTCCTACCTATTTCGGAGTCGTACAGGCTCGTGGGAGGGCCAAAATTACGCGCCCGACGAGACCGGTAAGTCCGCCAGCGTCTGGAGCAGCTGCTCCACGTGCTCCACTCTCCTCCCACTTCTGCAAAGCAAACCTGTGGGAGGTTGGGTTTTGTTCTTTGCAGATGCTCTGCCTCCTTCCTTGATAAGAACTGTCACTTTTCTCTTTTTGCAAGGCTGAGCGCTTGCTTACTGATCTTTGATAACCTAGATATGAACCAGAAACGGTTCTGATAGCACTGATCAGGTATCTGAAACTTGCAAAGTCCTTCTGCAGTTTAAAAATGCAAGCGGGCTGTCTCTTGTAGATCGTTAGAACATCAATACTTTTTAGGATCATTCTGGGTGCAAAAAAGAAAAAGCACTGAAAATAATGCTGGGGTGGGTAGGTTTCTCATAACATAAGAACATAAGAAGAGCCCTGCTGGATCAGGCCAAAAGCCCATCTAGTCCAGCTTCCTGTATCACACAGTGGCCCCACCAGATGCCTCCGGGAGCACAAGACAACAAGATAACCTGTTTCCCGTTGACACTCCCTTGCACCTGGCACAGAGAAAACCCACTTCTAAAACCAGGAGGTTGCTTATGGCTTGTAACCTGTGATGGTCTTTTCCTCCATGAATCTGTCCAAACCCCTTTTAAAGGCATCTAGGCCAGTAGCCATCACCACATCCTGTGGCAAAGAGTTCCACAGATGAATTACACGCTGGGTAAAGAAATATTTTCTTTTGTCTGTTCTAACTCTGCCTCCACTCAATTTTAGTGCATGTCCCCTGGTTCTGGTGTTGTGCGAGAGGGAGAAGAATTTCCCTCTATCCACTCTCTCCATCCCATGCATAATTTTATACATCTCAATCATGTCCCCCCTCAGACGCCTTTTCATCCCCATGGAGGTTCAGTTTTCGGAGGGGGGTACAATTGACCATGAGTTTATTTTTATTCACAGAAAATAAATGGTACACTGTCTCGCTGAATTATCGCTGACCAAGGTGACCATTTCCTAAAAAGGCAAATTTGCAGCACCACCAACTTGTACATGTTTGCAAGGCAGATATATCTAGGATACTAACCAAGCCCTCCCACTAGGATGAAGTGGTTGCCTGCGCCCTCTGCTTGCGCCCTCCCTCAACTGCAGAAGTGTGCAGCTATGTGGTTTCCTCTGTCCATGGTCAGACTGACTATAAGGACAAGAATTGCTCACCTGAGATCATCATCATAGTAGACAACACTGTACGACAAATGATCCTCTGGATAACATCTGGGGGGGGACCACTGCATGTCCACAACAGACTGGCTCATCCTGAAGACATGGAGTCAATTTATGCTTCAAAAACACCCACTGGAAATAGCTTCATGGTGCTTGCTAGAAAAGTCTGCCGTTCTAACATCACTTTTGTCGTTCTAACCATTGTTTTTTTTTTTAGATGTTGCCAAATCTTGAACTGCTGCTCTCAGCGCTTAAAGCTTGCATTGTGTTTTGCCAACACAACCAAATACAAGTATACTTACGATGGTGATGCTATTGAATGCTGTGAGTTATTCCTGCTGGTGGTTCTTGTGCAAAAAGGTTCAAGTGTGGTAGAATTGGTTTGAATGCACCCCTATATATATATATTTTTCTGTCCAGGAGTCAACGAGAGAGGGGGGGGGATAGGAGTCTGTATTTCCAACCTATTTAGGGGGATAGATGACTGGGGTAGGAGCCTATTGGCTCAGGCCTGTGATGTCACCAACGTACCTCTTCCTTCCACAATTCTTGAAGCACTTTTGCAACTGTTTCTGAAACGTGTTCATCAATGAGTTTTTGATAAGGTGGATGGGTGGATGTATAAATGTGCATAGTTAAAATAGGAAATAAAGGCAAAATTTACACCTGAGGCACAAGAGGCCAGGCATGACTGAGAGCCGATCTAAGGTTTGGCGTTCAAGACACGTATGTGTGCAGAGAAAGTTGCACAGCCAGACTCGCATTGTGTGTGAGGATCCCACAGTGACCACGGGAAATCATATAGGGTCAACCACTCACACAGGCTTCTGTTGAGAAACAAACTGTTTCGCCAGTTCCCTCACATGGCCTATCTCGCCCTGAGGCCTTCTCATCTTGCCTCTTAAAGAGGCAGTACACAACAGATACAGTGTTCTTGCTTCTGTTCTTTTAAAGTCTTTGGTAAATGTTTCACCTTCTGTTTTAGCCTGGAGTAACATCTCTTTCTTTTGCCTGCTCGCTCTCTCTCTCTCCAGACATGGCAAACAAGGCCTTGTGGTGTGAAACGAAAGTATGCAACTGTGACCGATTTTATACCGTCTGCTTGCTAGATTCCCATGGTTTATTCAACAAGGACTTTATTCCCTCGGGGAGGAGAAACTGCGCAGTCGCTGCCCCACCTGAATGTGCCAAAGATCTCTTGTAGAGTCTCGTCTCTGCTGGCTTGGATACACTGTCTGCGAGACTCTTGTCTTGATTCCCCTAGGATGGCCACCAAGAATCCTGTAAAGAGAACAAGCCTAGACAGTCTCTTGCAGATCTTAAGGTGACAATTCTTCATCTGAAAAACGTCAAGGGGAGATGAGATGGAGAATCCTCTGAAGTAAGAGTTTATCACTCAGAAGCCCTGACACCATCTCTGCAGGCCTTAATCAGGACAATGGATTTTTATCACATCACGGGGCTAATTAACTTAGCATTGGTAGGAGGTAGTTACCAACGGTGCATTATCACCATATCATGGATCTTGTACATTGACCTTTAAGTTTGTCACAGGACTAGGCTGCTTTTATTTCCTACCATCAGACACTTGGTGTCAACATCTTTCTCTATAATGTGTGCCTACTGGACATTTCCGTTCACATATTGAATGAAGTGGACTGTCATCCACAGAAGCTGTTGCTGAAAATAAATGGGTTCGCCACCCTTTCAGATAACCACAAGAGGCTCGGAGGCTTTTGCTGCTGCAGACGAACGTAGCTCTACCTTCTGAAAGTTGGCACCAAGTGGGGGTGGTCTGGGATATGGGCTGCTCCCCCAAAAGACAGACCTAGGAACACTCTTTCAACTGCAAGCAGGCAGAACTGAAGCCATAATCACCAGTTATCCAAGGGAAAGCATGTTGGAAGTAACAAAGATCCTAATCAATTAATTAATAATCATTTAAAAATAAAAATATTAATCAATTTGAAATGTGGAAAAAATCTTATCTAACTCTGTGTGTGTGTGTGTGTGCGTGTGTGTGTGTGTGTGTGTGTGGAGTGGAGGGCCCAACACAAAATCAGAGACAGAAGGGGGGAGCTTGGGGGCGGGGCAATTGTTTTTTTTTTAAATCCTCTGGTTGCCGACAATCAGCTGATCTTAGCTGATAAGGGGAAGCCTCTGGGTTACCCTCGACTGATGGTCCTTGTAGGAAGATCAAGGTAGACCTCTAACTAAGAGATGCTGGGAAAGTCAGAGCAACAGCTTCCAGAACTAAGCCTCAAAGGGACAGAGAAGGACCATCAACCACCCCCCTCATTCTAGGTGAATTTGTGTAGCAGAACTCTCTTCTGCTCTCCTTTGGAAAATCCTGCCTGCTCCAGGAGCTTTGCTAGCTATGGGAATTGAGGTGGATGGGTGAGCAGGGCTCTCCGTGGTCCACGATTGTGCTTGCTCATGGCTCAGGTGCAGAAAATGGTCTTCAGTTCAGAATTGGGTGTCTTGAGAATCTCTTTTTTTCTTGCTTGCTTCAAGGCAGGTTTCTAGTCCTCAAGCCAGCAGGTGGAGGTATGCAGATAGGGGAGCAAATGCAATGCCTCATGTGATTTCAAAAGCCAGGCTGGAGGGGGGGGGGACTGGCCACAGGTAAGCAGGTGAGAGCCTGTAGCCAGCAAATATCTTCCAGCTGTTACTGCCCATTAAGCTAAGGAAGCATCTTTGACTCTTGCAGAGACAGTCAAGCCCAGATGGTCCTTAGTCGGGTCTGGCTCCGCAGGCAAGACGCAAGAGGCACACAAATAAAAACCCTCCCACAGAGAGAATCCACCCACCCCTCTGCCTATGTGGGAGAAGTGGGAGTGGAGACGATGAGTGGGGGAGGAGAGGGAAGCCCCCACCCCACGGAAACACAAGGCGCCGTCCTAGATGGTAAACAGCACTATAGGGGGAGCTGGGTGATGTGCTTGGAGGGTAGTGCCCAGTGTGGGGTGGGGGTGCTAAAGTCAGTCGCGGGGGAGGAATGTGCATGTGGTGGGCTCTGGGCCGGGGGGGGGGCTGTTGCAGGGGACAAGAGGTTAGACCACCACTCTGCTCTCTTCTCCCGGCCGAGATGGCCCTGGCTGGCCTGAAAAAGCAGCAGGGCTCTTCTTATGTTCTTATTTATGATGGAGATGCACTAGATAGAAAATGGGGGTGATGAAGCAAAGGTCTTTTGGTTTAGCAGAGGAACAGATATGCGAGGAGCAGCATGGAGAGAAGGAGCCTGGATGGAACAAGAACTGCCCCAAAGCTCTGGATAAACTATATTGACAGCTGGTGACTGGGGAGGTGGGAGGCTGAAGAAGCCACGCCCACCCCTTGTGACATCACCTGCTGTACAGGTATATAAAGAGGAGAGCAGAGAGGACTGACCAGTTCACTGAGGCCCAGGCTGAGAACACAAATTGTGACTTGTGTGTGTGATAAAGAATCCAGAAGATAAGTGACAGCACTGTGACTGTGTACGTTTGAGCCCTTGGCAGCTCCTTTCGAGGGCTTTATCCCTGATAATGCTCGGGGGGGGTCCTGGGAAGCCCCCCACCCCAGTAAGATGGTGCCCAAGCTTGGGTACGATGAGCGGGGGGCAGGAGGAGGACAGCCCTCTCTCCACCCCCTAACTGAGCATTCCTCCCCACCTTGTGGCTCTTCCGCCATGACTCCCTGCCCCGTTTGTCCCCCTCATCCCCATGTCAGACAAGGAGCCTGCTTCTCACCTTCTCCCCCCTCCCCTTCAGTGTCCACAGCTGCTGCGGCTGCTGCCCAGCTCCACTACAAAGCACCTCAAGAGGCTCACTGAAGGGGCTCAGAAGGATACGGAGGTGGTTTCAAAGAGTGTTTCGCGGGAACAGTGTCGGTTGCGCGGTACCGAAGACTCCACCCCCCAGCCTGTTTGATATGGGGAAGCCAGTGGAGTGCAGACACGAGCCAGCTCCATCACATCCCTCCCCTCGGAAGGTAAATGGTGGTTGAACTTTTCCCTCCGGTGGCAAAGATGCTTTCCTCCCTGTTGGGCCCTGAGTGGCTCCTGGGGAACGGGGGGGGGGGGGGATTTGATTGTCTTGAGAGTGGCAGTTGGTGGGTTGGGCTCCCTCATGACTCAAAGAAGGGGGTCCCTCCTCTCACTCTCCTGTCTTCTCCATTTCCCTTAGGAGCCAGCCAACAGTCGTGGGGAACAATTTTGGGAACAGCTGAGGAAGGTCCCCACGACTGGCCAATTGATCCACATCATGGAAGTGAGTGTCCCGTAGACATTGGTGTTCTGTGGGAGGAGAAGCTGGCGGGAGAGGTGCCCACCTGGCCCGTCTGGGGTCAACCCTTGCCTTGGGGACTCTTCGAAGGGTCCTGGCATTCTGCTGGCGGTTGGGGGGGGAACATCCGTGCCCCAGTTGGGGGCCGGGTTCTGAGATTGCTCAGTCCCGAGCAGAAATGCAGAGGTGCTTTCTGTGTCCCACAGGAACTAAGTGGATCATTTGGCTCCACCGAGGGGGAGGAACGAGCCAGTGCCTGGGAGGCTGCTAACTCCATCTGTGAGTTGGCAAGCAGCCTCCCCCATGTGAACGTAAGTATCCCTTCTGCAGCAGAGGTTTGGATCTTGTCCCTGTCGTAGGGTTCCTGGGCTGAGGAGGAGCTTGGAGGACTGTCAGTGGCTCCAGCTGGGGCTGCCTAGCAGCACAGTTCTGGGAGACATTTCCAGCTGGGCTCACTGGAGTCCTCTAAGGAGGGTGGAAGCGGCAGGATCCCCAGAGAGGGGGGGAGGCTGGTGCATGATGTGTCCCCCCAGCTTCTGTTGAAATAACTGAAATGTGTTTCTTTTTCTCTCTACAGATGCACGCAGTGAAAGATCTAGTCCCGCCGGCAATTTGGACCATCTGGGCGCGGCGGGACAGCCCCTCCTCCTCCTCCACTGAAGGTAAGATCCTTTTCAAAAGAAAGGGGGCAGCCAGGGCTACACCCCAGAAGAGGCTTAAGCGGCTCGCCACCTGTGTCTCCCTCCCCCCTTCCGGAGGCAAATAGAATGAGAAGATTAACTGCCTGTCTTCTTCTTCTTCTTCTTCCAATCCAGAACATCTTGTCTACGAAGACCTTGAGGAGGAGGAGGGCTAAGGCACTGGCTCCCGCTCATGTCTGCTCTCCACTGCCCCCCATACCAACAGGGTGGGACGTGGAGCCTTCCCTAGCGCACAACCGACACTGTTCCTGCAACGAACTCACAGAAACCACCTCCGTATCCTGCTGAACCTCTTCAGAGGTGCCACAGAGATGCTTGGCACCACAGGCAGCACCACCAGCCTCAACACCAAATGTTTTTGCATTGTTATTTCTGTGTTCTTATTATTGCTGATAACATTATTACATATTATTGATAACATATTATCGCTGATATTGCTGATAACAAATATACAGTTTTTAACTCCAACCTTGGACTTTTTGTGTTATTAAAATCCCACTGCTGTTGAATTGGGCCCTCAGTCTAGGGGCTCAGTGAGTGAGATGTACCTGTAAGGTGACAGGATTCATGAGGATGCATCTTGACAATGTGTGCCCATTAAAGCTGATTTTACACACATATGCTGGGAATGTAAATTGTGTTTTGACGTTTGGGGGCAAAGTCCTCCATGTTACTGAGGGTGCAACAGGTTGTCACCTTCCCACATTTTGAAGATCTGTCAACCATTCTGCTTTTTGCCCAAAACCACTGCTTTATCTTGTGGTTCATCTTTTGACTGGGGCAAAAATAAGCCTGGCCAGTTCTTGGAAAAGGAAGCATTAGGTTCAGTGCAGCTCAGGAAAGGGCCAGTCCGGGGGCCGATGCAACACCCTGTGAAACTTCAGAAGCAGGGATGGCGTGAACTGGGACGCTGCCTGACGCGGATGTCTGCTGTGTCAATCTGGAGGGGGAAAAAGCCCTCGCTATGTACATAAGAACAGATGAAGAACCTTGCTGTATCTAGTCCAGCTTCCTGTATCTCACAGTGGCCCCACCAGATGCCTCAGGGAGCACACAAGACAACAAGATACCTGTATCCTGTCAGTGCTCCCTCGCACCTGGGCACAGAGAAAACCTACTCCTACAACCAGGAGGCTGCTTATCCCCATCATGGCTTGTAGGCTGTAATGGACTTTTCCTCCATCAATCTGACCAATCCCCTTTTAAAGGCATCCAGGTCTGGTGCCAACAACACATCCTGTGGCAAGGAGTTCCACAAACCACCCCAACTCCACTGCCCCCTTGCCCTCCCACCATCTGCATCGGGTCGCCTCCTGACTGGGCCACGGTTCAGAAGCCATGTTGTGGCGCAGAGGGCGCCTTGCTGCACACAAGCAGGCGGGAGCCAGTCATTCTCAGGCAAACTCTCACTCTCAAGCCACCCGCTTTCTGCCTGTCTCTGCAGCGAACTCTCACTTCGTGAAAGTGAAGCTCTGTGTGCACCAGAAGGGGACTGTGAAATGAAGCATGAGGAGGAAAATGAGAGGCAGATATAATAAAGCTTCCCCACACAGACATGGGCTTTGCTCCCACGGATAACACTTTTGAGAGACTCCCACGGATAACACTTTTGAGAGGCTCCCACGGATAACACTTTTGGTTCACAGTCTGGTTTTCAAATCCCTCCATCACTGTCTCCTCCCCTTCTTATCACAATACTCCCCACCGGGCAGCAGCTAGAAACTGCCTTTCCTTGGGGGCAAAGCAATTCAGAGCAACGTCTCCATCTGTCAAAGCCCAAGAGAGTAGCTTCTATAAAAAAATCGCAAGAAAAGAAGAAGTGAGGACTACAAACCAGAGTGGGGAAGGCCCGTCTGGGGTGAAGCTGAGTGCAGATGTGTCTTGTTCTGGAAGGACACCGGCTCATATCTCTGCAAACGTTGATAGTTCAGGGGTCATCGCAGAACTCTGCACCTTAATGTAAAAGGATTTCCGATGACCGTAGTTCTCAGCTTCAGAAAACCGGTTCAGAATTCAGCATGGTGAGTCTCTCTGGTTTTCTTGATCACTACCGGTAGTTCACATTTCCTCCCAGTCCACAGATGTACGCATTTAACTCCAGTTGTTGTGTATATGCGCCCTTGGGTAAAAATGCCTTCACTAGCCCTTCAGGCTGCACAGATAGGCTTGAGCACGTGTGGGTCGTGTCTACTGACGATTCAGAAGCCATGCAGTGGGGAGGGGAGGGAGGATTGGCAGGGTCAGATTCCCAGTAGGCAGAGGGTGTCCTGCACCGACCTTTCCCTTTCACTATGAGGAGCAAAAGGTGTTTTTGCAGCATCTATTGCTTGTCTTAAGAGCCGTGTTCTTTCAGAGCGGAGGACAGGTGTGAAAGTCTGCACATCTGCATCAGTTGCCCCCTTTCCCCCCCGTCTTCTACACTTGCAACAAAAGAACGCTCAACTGAGCTTCTGCAGAGCGACTCCGTGCTGCAAGGCATGCTGGGAACTCCTGATGCCTTGCTGGTGGGCAGCAATGACGGCACATCAAGATACACACACCATGATATCGCCACCCAGCCGTATTTCCTCACAGTGTGGTTTGAACAGAGGAGGGGTTTCCAAGAAGAGCATCAGCAAACTCTGCAGACACTTCTTCTTTGCAGCATGGAGCCCCTTGGCCGTCTCTCTGCGCTCCTGGGTAAGTCTCCTTCTTCCTCCTCCTGGATCTCCCTTGTCTTCCCACCACTCCGCAATACACGTCTGTCACTGTGTATATCATCAACGACACACAGTGCTGTTCATACACAGACATGAGGTGGTTTAGCAACTGGCTGCATCTTTGTGCCGAGGAAAACACAGTCACACTCAGTTTGAAAAACGCTCTCTGTTTTATTTCTTCCTCTGCTTCGCTTTTCTTTTGTGCAGCCATTCCCTTCTTCTCAGTCGTCCCCATCTCATTTCCGGGCTTGGCTTGGCTTCCTTCTTTCCTTCCTTTCCACTGACTAGGAAGCCAGAGGAGCTCCAGGCAATCTCCCATCTCCTTTGTCTTCTTGGGACTTGGAGGGGAAACTGCACTTGGGAAGGAAGGAAGGAGAGCAAAGAAACTCTCCCTCCTCCCTCTTCGTGACATTTGCATCTATATACCAATATCAATACACTCATATTATAGCAAACTGAGGTGGGTGAGTGGTGCTTACGTGGACTCCCACAGACCAGGTAGCGATCTCTACCCACTTGGGGGACTCCACAGGTCTGCAGATGCAGATACGTCTGTAAATTACAGGACGAGGAAAGGAAAAAAATTCCCCATACAGCCTGATGTGGACTGAGCATGCTCAGTGCCCCCCCCCATGGCATGTTGCAGTGTAAGGTGGGACGAGAACAGGGGCAGATCATGGGGGGCACAGGGGTGGGTGGGAGTTGGGCAGGAACCGGGACCTAGGCTGCTGGAGACTTTTGGAGTTAGGGAGATACAACATTTTGTGCAGCTCCTTTTGTTTCTCCTGTTATCAGGCCTGGATCTCTTTATCGGGCCTGTTATCAGGACCATGATGATGATGCCCTGTCCAAGCCTGTGGAGGGGGTGTGAGTTTGCCCACCCCATCAGGGAAGATGCCAGGCTCCTGCTGGGGACATCAGCCGAAGCCCTATTTTAGCTGGACTGGGGGAGGCAGAGCTCTCGGGGAGAGCCGCTTCTCCCTGAGCCCTCAGTTGGAGGGAAGGAGGATGATGGATTGGTATATATACTGCTTTTCAAGAAGAAGCAGTCCACAAAGTGGTTTACCTAGCTAAACACACAAAGCTGCAGCAAAGGAAAAGATCAGCACGGTGTTGGATCCCGTTCAGGAGCTGAGCTGAGGGGGCGGAAGGAGAGGTCTGCCAGCTGCATGCAACACAATCAAATCACTAACAATAATGAAAGTAAAAAGGATCGAAGACTGTTATAACCGGTTATGATGTACACAGAACGAATCATCTCCGGAATTCAGGTTATAAAATGGCTTTATAAAATTTAACAACTGTATGCTACTGATGATTTCAAAAGTCAAATCAAACACATATGTGTATAAGCACCTTTTAAAATTCTACAATAAAATACAATCAAACATTTAAAAAGGCTGCTTTCGCATAACGTTTCATTCATTTCCCATGAACTTTATCTAATGCAGACACTGCCTCAGTAGACAGGAAGATGGAAATGGAATCCCCATCGCATACCTGTCACTTTTAAAGAGGATTCTGGCAAGCAAACAGTCATTTGAAACGGAAACTCTGCATTTAAAGGGACATGACCCCAAGGTAATCTATGCTGCCCCTGGTGGTAACCTCGATAATAGCAGCCAGGGTACAAAAACTATTTAAAAGGCTTACTATTCTTGCTTAATACAGGGGTCCAAATTTTATTGATAATGACAACTCCTTCTGGCGGTTAAGTACATGGGACCCATGCTTGAATATTTCTATGGCTTCTAGACTTAGCCTAGCCAAATAGTTGTGCCCAAACATAGCCTGCCAACGTGAAGCGGAGAGAACTGGTCAAAAACATAGAGAGACTTTACAACATTTTGTAAGCGAGTGCACCACGACAAAAACAACATGGAACAAATTAGCGATGAAAATGAATTGGACTTACCTGGTGAAACAAAGCTGGGAGAACATTGTGTCGGGAACTGCTGAAGCAGTTGAAGGTCCGAAGAAAAAGAAAACTACAAAAAGAAGGCATACTGGAATAAAAATAAGTAATTGTTTGATGGTTCCATGGTCCACTCTATGTTTAATCAATTTATTAGTTTTATCAGTTTTAACTTTTCAAAGAAATAGAGAAATAAAAACGGGCAAGGAAATAAATATCAACAATTCAGTTGAAATGATTTTGTTTAAAATAAAAACAATAAGCAATTATGAAAAAGACAAAATGTCAAGGGTTAAATGGACCAAATTTTGGCCATGGAGCCAAGAAACCACGCCAGCAATCACGTAAAGTCATATATGATTTTTGGCCTTGTATTGGAGACAGTGTAGTTGGGAGTATTATATTATATTATATTATATTATATTATATTATATTATATTATATTATATTATATTATATTATATTATATTGTAGTAGGAAATATCCATATTGTATTGGACAGTGTTACAAGTTGTGAAATGAGATGTTACGTATGGTTTCTTTGTTTTGCACATGGGTGTGTAAAGTAATTGGTAGTGAGTAATTTTAAAATAAAAAAAATCTATATTCCTAAAAAAAAAAAATCTATATTCCTAGCCAAATAGTTGTTTTCATTGGATAACTTGACAGTATTGTTAAATCTGATCTCATGTCCTAACTCCTCTTTATGTTGAGCCAGGGCAGATTTCTCATTCTGTCCCAATTTGCAAGCACGCTCATGCTCTTTTATTCTGGTACTAATAAAACGTTTTGTAGTCCCCACATACACCTTCCCACAACTACATGGCACCCTGTATATGCCTGGGGTGCTCAAAGGGGGTCTGGGGTCTTTAGGGTTCCTTAAAAGTTGACTAATTTTATTCGTTGGTTTAAAAATTGTAAAATTATATTTCCCCATTATTCTGCCAATTTTATCAGTAGTCCCTTTCACATACGGTAGGTACACCGGGGGCCTGACTTCTTCATCTGTTAGTTCCTTCACCACTTTCCCATTCTGTTTAATATAAATTTGTTTTTCCCAGGCTTTCCTGATTTGAGACTCCGTATATCCATTATTTAATAGTGATTCCGTCACCTTTATTTTCTCCTGCTGTAAGGATGCTGGATCACATAAATTAAGAGCCCTGTGCATGAGTGAAGTCATGTGCCCGGGGTGGTGGTTAGATGTATTATCCAGGTATCGCCCCGTGTGTGTGTGGGTTTGCGATACACTGAGCATGCACATTTTAGATCTTCTTTTCTAGATAGTAAAACATCTAAAAAGGGTAAAACTCCATCCACTTCCAGTTCCATAGTAAACTGGACAATGTCCATTCAAATGATTTAAGAATTCCTCCAATTCTGTATCCCCATATTCCCAAATGCACAAAATATCATCGACATAGCGTAGCCATAAGTCTGGCTTCAATTTTGCAGTATTCAAAACCTCCTGTTCGAATTTTTCCATGAAGAGATTGGCGGCCACAGGGCTCAAAGGATTCCCCATGGCGACCCCATCATACTGCTCTCGGAAAGTCCCGTTCCAGACGAAGTATGTCAAAGTCAGGCAATGCTGAAATAATTTTGTCAGATCTTCTAGCATTATTCCCTTCATGATGTCCAAGGTCTCCCCTAAGGGGACCTTGGTAAAGAGGGATACAACATTAAAGCTTATTAGTCTGGATTGTGGAGTTAAAAACACATACTTTAATTTCTCAACTAGATCATATGAATTCTTTACGAAGCTGTTGGTGTTTCCCACGTAAGATTGCAGTAGTCCGGCTAGATATTTAGACAGTTCATATGTTGGAGCCCCAATGGTACTCACAATTGGCCGGAGTGGTGTACCATTCTTATGTATCTTTGGCAACCGATATAGCCCAGGGGGGGCTGTTTCTGATTTTGTTAACTTCTGCTGCAAGTCGTGGTTCAAGCGGGAATTCTTAATAAGCACATTAGTTTCCTTGAGAATCTTATTGGTGGGGTCCTTGTTCAAAATCTTATATACTTTTGGGTCCAACAAATGAAAGCGAAAGTGAAACAGCGGTTCTGTGCTGCAGATCATGGGGTGTGCGAGGCACAGGCCTCAACAGCCCCAAGGGACTTGGTGGGAGGAAGAGAAGAAGCTGAGATTGGGGGAGGGGGAGAAGAGAGTTGGTGCAGCTGGAGCGCAGGGAGACCACTGTGGCCCACTCTACGGGCCTCCCTGCACTTCAGAAAAGGCCTGAGACGTGATTGGCCAGTGCAGATGGGGGTGACGCGCTGACCTCCCACACTGGGTGACGGAAACTCCAGTGACGCCTCTGGTTGGGCTGTAGACAGCAGGCAGTGCTTTGATCTGGCACCCAGCTATTGTGTATTCCCTTCCCTGTTCAATTTGGGGGGTGGTGTCCATTTCTCCAAGGGGGGTGGTTGATTCTTTTCGCCCAACTTGCAGTGTGGTTTGCAAGGATGTGGATCAAGTCTCTGACTCCAAGTCTCAAGTCAAGTCCCAAGTCTCTGGGTCCAAGTCTCAAGTCTTTGGTTGCGTGTTGCGAGTCCCTATCTATTTGATGGGGAAAACGGGTTTAGCAAAAGTCTCCAAGTCTCAAGTCGGGTTTTTCGAGTCTTTTACAATCACCGAGTCAAGTCTGAGTCAAGTCATTGATGTGACTTGAGTCCGACTCTAGTCTGAGTCAATAGACTCAAGTAAGTCTACATTACTGGTGGTTTGTGGCTTTTTATTTTGGGTAGTTGGGGGACAGCAAGTAAACTTCGGCTGGCGCCTCCTCTTGGCAGGAGCAGTGAGGGCTAGGCAGAGGCGTATCAGGAGCGGATGCTGCCTGGAGCACGGCACCTGATACGCCGCCCCGCTCCGGGGGGGGGGGCGGCCTGGCTTACCGCGGCGCTCCGAGGCCTTCTCCCCCAGCCTCGGAGCCGGAGAAAGCCCAGGAACGTCCACCACAACCGGTGGACAGGGCTCTCTGAAGGCGGAGCACTAGTTAGCCTTTTTTGCACATGAGCAAAACATTAACGTTACGTTTACGTTGCGCATGTGCAAAAAAGGCTAACTAGCGCTCCGCCTTCAGAAAGCCCTGTCCACCGGTCGTGGTGGACGCTCCTGGGCTTTCTCCGGCTCCGAGACCGGGGAGAAGGCCTCAGAGCGCCCGCCCGCGTCACCGGACGGGCGGGCGGGCGGGCAAGCGAGCGCTCGCTCAGTGGAAAGACTGGGGCGAGCAGAGCAGCGCCGCCTGGCGCCGTAGTGCCGCCTGGAGCCGCTGCTCCGTTCGCTCCAGTCTTTCCACGCCTCTGGGGCTAGGGAGGAGTAAGGCAAGACTGCCGCCCATCCTATTGGTCGCTGGCTCAAGGAGAGTCTCGGTTACAATCCCTTGTGACTGTCAGCACGGAGGGGAGTGGACGGGTCCTCTTAGCTGCATCTGCAGGCGAGTCCTTCAAAGGCTGTTCGGCTGGAGTTCTGTTTTCCTTTTTGTCTCTTACAGCCTCATTTGCTGCTCCTCCTTGGCTGGTGCTCTTCGCAGCTAAGAACGACATTCGTTCATCCCAGTGCCAAGCAGTCAAATAGGCAATGACAGGGATTCAAAGATTTACTAACTGTGATACAACTAATTTTGAAATTAGTATTATGAATGATTATAACTAGGTAGGGCAGAGAACAATTCCAGAGTAAGATGAGAAACGAAGACGAGTCCCTGCCCCAAAGAGCTTACAATTTAGGTTACGGAGGAAATGAGAAAAGGAAAGAAGGGTAGGGAGGCTGAAGGGTAACAATGGATGAGTGTGAGAAAATGCAGCTGGATACCTTTTCTATAAGGCTCCGTGTTCTCGAAGGAGTACCGCTTAGTCCCTGTCGATTGCTATCAAACAGGCAGTCTTCTTTATGGCAAGGCAGAGCACAACCAAAAGGAACAAGACAGAAAAGACAGATAGTCTTGAATGAGGCCTCTTGGAAGAGCAAGGGGAGGTTGGGCTGAGAGGTGTCACTTCTGCGGCACGTCTGGCTACACTCCAAATGGAAACCTTGACCGGTTTGACGCTCATAGATTCTGCACAGACGTTTCTGGGGATTTTAGCTGTTTAGTGAGGAGCAAATGTCACTCCAGTTTTAAGAGGTTGCTCCCAAACTAACTGGATTGCTTTCTCTCCCCCTTCTCTCTTGGAATCCCAGAGTCCCCAGGACCTCCAACCCTTTACTTTGAGCCCCAGCATCCTATTTACATCCAAGGTGAAGGAGTCGCCCTCTGCTGTTCAGCCCCCGCAGGGTTTCCCCTGGCAGAATACGCGTTCTACCAGCAGAGAGGAGGCCAGGTCCTGGAGCTGCAGCCCCAGAGTCCCAAGAACACATTCAGGTTGGACGGAACGACTGCTGGGACCTTCCATTGCTTGTATTGGATTCGGCCATCAGGACGAGAGATCCAGTCCCGAAGGAGCATCTCTGTCTCTCTGGCCAGGACAGGTGAGCCAGTTCCTCTCTGCTGCTGCCTGCCTAAGGGTGCCTGCTGCAAGCTCCATGGTCGGACCAGGGACCCTCATCTTGAAGGAGGGTGAAGAGGCAGCTGTGGTTATTTGGTGGTAGTGAAGGGATGAAGTTGTCTGTGTATCCTTTCCGTGTATCTTGATCTTAGTTACATCTCTGGAGTTGAATATCTACTTTGACTGGTGAGCTTGCAAACCCTGGAGTTTATTCTTCCCACGAGCCTGGCTGTTCTGGGCCCTTTAGAGGGTTGTGATGCCAGAGAGAAGGGAATGTGGAGGAAGATCCCTTGGCCAGCAGTGTCTGGGAGGCAAATAGGGACCAGGTTGAAGCTGAGGGGCAGTGAGCCTCCTTTGCTTACAGGGGTCCCCGGTTCATCTACTGGCAGCATCTCCAGGTACGGCTGGGAAAGATTCTTCTCTGCATGAAACTGGCGAAATGTTGCCTGACAGAGTGGTTGGTTCTGAACTAACTGGAGCGAGGAAAAGGCTGCTTCATAGGATCCATAGATCTCTCTGCTCCAAATGTGTCCATCTGTGGAACTCCTTGCCACAGGATGTGGTGATGGCACCTGGCCTAGATGCCTTTTAAAAGGGGTTTGGACAGAGGAAAAGGCCTTTGGCCTGATCCAGCAAGGCTCTTCTTACATTCTTATGTTCTTATGTCCTCCATAAGGAGGTTGTGGTGGATGCCAGGAGAAGATAAAGCATTTGGGTGAGAGATTCTCCCCACCAGCAAGCTCTGGTATTGGGAGATCTCCCAGTGCGGATGATGGTGAACCTCCCTGATCAAATTCCAGGTCCCAGGAAGGGAGTCAACTCATCGAGAAACAAATGTTCGGGATTAAAAGCCATGATTAAAAATTATTTTAAAAGAAAGAAAGTTCTAAAACAAGTTTAGAAGAAAGGCTAGATGTTGCAATACCTACGTTTCGCTAACACTACTGGTTAGTTTCTTCAAGGTTTGTGAATCCCAAGAAGAGTCAGAGAACAAACAAACTGGGCGGAGTACCCAGTGCAGTGGGTTTTATACCCAAGGAGTCACACATGTTGTTAAGTGGTATCTTCTGCATGAAATGGCCATGAAAGCCTTCGTTTTAGATAGTCAACTCATGGTTCTTCCAAACCTTGCCAATAAGAAGGCCCTACAATCAGATGGGCGTTTTAGATGGTATAAATACTCTGCCCGTTGGCCATACTTAATGTGTGTGTGTGTGTGTGTGTGTGTGTGTGTGTGTGTGTGTGTGTGTGTGTGTGTGTGTGTGTGCTGATGGTGCTACATTGCAAAGTATAGGAAAGAAATGTGGGTTCCCCCTGCCCTCTCGCAACTCGTGATGTTGCAGAATTCGTATTTCTCCTTGGAAAGATGAGTGTCAGCAGTTCGCAATGCGCATGTCCAGTGTGAGGGAAGCATCATCAGAGGTCCCTCAAGTCTGCCAGAGGAAAGAGCTGCAGGGAGGGAGGATACAACACCCCACCCACCAGTTTCTCAAATAGTTTTTGTGTCTTTGAAAATGGGGTGAACCTAAGACGAGCCTTGCTGGATCAGGCCAAAGACCCATCTAGTCCAGCTTCCTGTATCTCACAGTGGCCCCACCAGATGCCTCAGGGAGCACAAGACAACAAGATAACCTGTTTCCTGTTGTCCCTCCCTTGCACCTGGCACAGATAACCCGTTTCCTGCTGTCACTCCCTTGCACCTAGCACAGAGAGAACGTACTTCTAAAGCCAGGAGGTTGCTTATGGCTTGTAACCTGTGATGGTCTTTTCCTCCATGAATCTATCCAAATCCCTTTTAAAGGCATCTAGGCTAGGTGCCATCACCACATCCTGTGGCAAGGAGTTCCACAAATGAATTACACAGACTCATAGTTCCCTCACATGGCCTATCTCGCCCTGAGGCCTTCTCAGCTTGCCTCTTAAAGAGGCAGTACACAACAGATACAGTCCTCTTGCTTCTATTCTTTTAAAGTCTTTGGTAAATGTTTCACCTTCTGCTTTAGCCTGGAGTAACATCTCTTTCTTTTGCCTGCTCTCTCTCTCTCTCTCTCTCTCTGGCAAACAAGGCCTTGTGGTGTGAAACGAAACGAAAGTATGCAACTGTGACCGGTTTTATTGGCACCAAAAGTTGGCACCAAGTGGGGGTGGTCTGGGATATGGGCTGCTCCCGCAAAAGACAGACCTAGGAACCACTCTTTCAAATGCAAGCAGGCAGAACTGAAGCCATAATCACCAGTGATCCAAAGGAAAGCATGTTGGAAGTAACAAAGATCCTAATCAATTAATTAATTAGCTAATTAATCATTTAAAAATAAAAAAATAAACAATTTTAAATGTGGAAAAAATCATCTCTCTCTCTCTCTCTCTCTCTCTCTCTCTCTCTCTCTCTCTCTTTCTGTGTGTGTGTGTGTGTGTGTGTGTGTGTGTGTGTGTGTGTGTGTGTGTGTAGTGGAACGCCCAACACAAAATCAGAGACAGAAGGGGGGAGCTTGGGGGCGGGGCAATTGTTTTTTTTTAAATCCTCTGGTTGCTGACAATAAGCTGATCTTAGCTGATAAGGGGAAGCCTCTGGGTTACCCCCGACTGATGGTCCTTGTAGGAAGATCAAGGTAGACCTCTAACTAAGAGATGCTGGGAAAGTCAGAACAACAGCTTCCAGAACTAAGCCTCAAAGGGACAGAGAAGGACCATCAACCAGCCCCCTCATTCTAGGGGAATTTGTGTAGCAGAACTCTCTTCTGCTCTCCTTTGGAAAATCCTGCCTGCTCCAGGAGCTTTGCTAGCTATGGGAATTGAGGTGGATGGGTGAGCAGGGATCTCCGTGGTCCACGATTGTGCTTGCTCATGGCTCAGGTGCAGAAAATGGTCTTCAGTTCAGAATTGGGTGTCTTGAGAATCTCTTTTTTTCTTGCTTGCTTCAAGGCAGGTTTCTAGTCCTCAAGCCAGCAGGTGGAGTTATGCAGATAGGGGAGCAAATGCAATGCCTCATGTGATTTCAAAAGCCAGGCTGGAGGGGGGGGATGGGACTGGCCACAGGTAAGCAGGTGAGAGCCTGTAGCCAGCAAATATCTTCCAGCTGTTACTGCCCATTAAGCTAACGAAGCATCTTTAGCTCTTGCAGTGACAGTCAAGCCCAGATGGTCCTTAGCCAGGTCTGGCTCCGCAGGCAAGACGCAAGAGGCACACAAATAAAAACCCTCCCGCAGAGAGAATCCACCTGCCCCTCTGCCTATGTGGAGGAAGAGGGAGTGGAGACGATGAGTGGGGGAGGAGAGGGAAGCCCCCACCCCACGGAAGCACAAGGCGCCGTCCTAGATGGTAAACAGCACTATAGGGGGAGCTGGGTGATGTGCTTGGAGGGTAGTGCCCAATGTGGGGTGGGGGTGCTAAAGTCAGTCGCGGGGGAGGAAGGTGCATGTGGTGGGCTCAGGGCTGGGGGGGGGCTATTGCAGGGGGCAACAGGTTAGACCACCACTCTGCTCTCTTCTCTCGGCCCAAATGGCCCTGGCTGGCCTGAAAAAGCAGCAGGGCTCTTCTTATGTTCTTATTTATGATGGAGATGCACTAGATAGAAAATGGGGGGGATGAAGCAAAGGTCTTTTGGTTTAGCAGAGGAACAGATATGCGAAGAGCAGCATGGAGAGAAGGAGCCTGGATGGAACAAGAACTGCCCCAAAGCTCTGGATAAACTATATTGACAGCTGGTGACTGGGGAGGTGGGAGGCTGAAGAAGCCACGCCCACCCCCTGTGACATCACCTGCTGTACAGGTATATAAAGAGGAGAGCAGAGAGGACTGACCAGTTCACTGAGGCCGAGGCTGAACTGTGAACACAAAGAGAAAGAGCACAGAGAGAATTGATTTGTGTGAAAAAAAAATCCAGAAGATGAGTGACAGCACTGTGACTGTGTAAGTTTGAGCCCTTGGCAGCTCCTCTCGAGGGCTTTATCCCTGATAATGCTCAGGAGGGGTCCTGGGAAGCCCCCCACCCCAGAAAGATGATGCCACGGCTTGGGTACGATGAGCGGGGGGCAGGAGGAGGACGGCCCTCTCTCCACCCCCTAACTGAGCATTCCTCCCCACCTTGTGGCTCTTCCGCCATGACTCCCTGCCCCCTTTGTCCCCCTCATCCCCATGTCAGACAAGGAGCCTGCTTCTCACCTTCTCCCCCCTCCCCTTCAGTGTCCGCAGCTGCTGCGGCTGCTGCCCAGCTCCACTACAAAGCACCTCAAGAGGCTCACTGAAGGGGCTCAGAAGGATACGGAGGTGGTTTCAAAGAGTGTTTCGCGGGAACAGTGTCGGTTGCGCGGTACCGAAGGCTCCACCCCCCAGCCTGTTTGATATGGGGAAGCCAGTGGAGTGCAGACATGAGCCAGCTCCATCACATCCCTCCCCTCGGAAGGTAAATGGTGGTTGAACTTCTCCCTCCGGTGGCAAAGATGCTTTCCTCCCTGTTGGGCCCTGTGTGGCTCCTGGGGAACGGGGGGGGGGGGATTTGATTGTCTTGAGAGTGGCAGTTGGTGGGTTGGGCTCCCTCATGACTCAAAGAAGGGGGTCCCTCCTCTCACTCTCCTGTCTTCTCCATTTCCCTTAGGAGCCAGCCAACAGTCGTGGGGAACAATTTTGGGAACAGCTGAGGAAGGTCCCCACGACTGGCCAATTGATCCACATCATGGAAGTGAGTGTCCCGTAGACATTGGTGTTCTGTGGGAGGAGAAGCTGGCGGTTGAGGTGCCCACCTGGCCCGTCTGGGGTCAACCCTTGCCTTGGGGACTCTTCCAAGGGTCCTGGCATTCTGCTGGCGGTTGGGGGGGGGAACATCCGTGCCCCAGTTGGGGGCCGGGTTCTGAGATTGCTCAGTCCCGAGCAGAAATGCAGAGGTGCTTTTTGTGTCCCACAGGAACTAAGTGGATCATTTGGCTCCACCGAGGGGGAGGAACGAGCCAGTGCCTGGGAGGCTGCTAACTCCATCTGTGAGTTGGCAAGCAGCCTCCCCCATGTGAACGTAAGTTTCCCTTCTGCGGCAGAGGTTTGGATCTTGTCCCTGTCGTAGGGTTCCTGGGCTGAGGAGGAGCTTGGAGGACTGTCAGTCAGTCAGTCACTGGCTCCAGCTGGGGCTCACTGGAGTCCTTTAAGGAGGGTGGAAGCGGCAGGATCCCCAGAGAGGGGGGGAGGCTGGTGCATGATGTGTCCCCCCAGCTTCTGTTGAAATAACTGAAATGTGTTTTGTTTTTTTTTCTCTACAGATGCACGCAGTGAAAGATCTAGTCCCGCCGGCAATTTGGACCATCTGGGCGCGGCGGGACAGCCCCTCCTCCTCCTCCACTGAAGGTAAGATCCTTTTCCAAAGAAAGGGGGCAGCCAGGGCTACATGCATCCCAGAAGAGGCTTAAGCGGTTCGCTGCCTGTGCCTCCCTCCCCCCTTCCGGAGGCAAATAGAATGAGAAGATTAACTGCCTGTCGTCTTCTTCTTCTTCTTCCAATCCAGAACATCTTGTCTATGAAGACCTTGAGGAGGAGGAGGGCTAAGGCACTGGCTCCGACTCATGTCTGCTCTCCACTGCCCCCCATATCAACAGGGTGGGACGTGGAGCCTTCCCTAGCGCACAACCGACACTGTTCCTGCAACGAACTCACAGAAACCACCTCCGTATCCTGCTGAACCTCTTCAGAGGTGCCACAGAGATGCTTGGCGCCACAGGCAGCACCACCAGCCTCAACACCAAATGTTTTTGCATTGTTATTTCTGTGTTCTTATTATTGCTGATAACATTATTACATATTATTGATAACATATTATCGCTGATATTGCTGATAACAAATATACAGTTTTTAACTCCAACCTTGGACTTTTTGTGTTATTAAAATCCCACTGCTGTTGAATTGGGCCCTCAGTCTAGGGGCTCAATGAGTGAGATGTACCTGTAAGGTGACAGGATTCATGAGGATGCATCTTGACAATGTGTGGCCATTAAAGCTGATTTTACACATATATGCTGGGAATGTAAATTGTGTTTTGACGTTTGGGGGCAAAGTCCTCCATGTTACTGAGGGTGCAACAGGTTGTCACCTTCCCACATTTTGAAGATCTGTCAACCATTCTGCTTTTTGCCCAAAAGCCACTGCTTTATCTTGTGGTTCATCTTTTGACTGGGGCAAAAATAAGCCTGGCCAGTTCTTGGAAAAGGAAGCATTAGGTTCACTGCAGCTCAGGAAAGGGCCAGTCCGGGGGCCGATGCAACACCCTGTGAAACTTCAGAAGCAGGGATGGCGTGAACTGGGACGCTGCCTGACGCGGATGTCTGCTGTGTCAATCTGGAGGGGGGAAAAGCCCTCGCTATGAACATAAGAACAGAAGAAGAGCCTTGCTGGATCAGGCCAAAGGCCCATCTAGTCCAGCTTCCTCTATCACACAGTGGCCCCACCAGATGCCTCAGGGAGCACACAAGACAACAAGATACCTGTATCCTGTCAGCGCTCCCTCGCACCTGGGCACAGAGAAAACCTACTCCTACAACCAGGAGGTTGCTTATCCCCATCATGGCTTGTAAGCTGTGATGGACTTTTCCTCCATCAATCTGTCCAATCCCCTTTTAAAGGCATCCAGGCCAGGTGCCATCAACACATCCTGTGGCAAGGAGTTCCACAAACCAATTACAAACCTTTGTGTGGTTTCCACAAACCCAGAAGTGCTGGATGTCTGCTTTTTTTCTAAGGATCCATGTAACCGAACTGTGTGACCGAAATAAAAGTAGACGTCCCGCACTTCCAAGTTTGGGAGAAGCAGGTGAGGGGCAGATGGTTTGCTTTCTGCTTGAATGAGAAGCGGATCACAGTGCAGTTGTGTCTGTGGCGGGTTGGAAGGAGGTAGCGGCAGACTCAGGGTGAAAGGCACCCCGACTCTGCTGCCCCCTTGCCCTCCCACCATCTGCATCGGGTCGCCTCCTGACTGGGCCACGGTTCAGAAGCCATGTTGTGGCGCAGAGGGCGCCTTGCTGCACACAAGCAGGCGGGAGCCAGTCATTCTCAGGCAAACTCTCACTCTCAAGCCACCCGCTTTCTGCCTGTCTCTGCAGCGAACTCTCACTTCGAGAAAGTGAAGCTCTGTGTGCACCAGAAGGGGACTGTGAAATGAAGCATGAGGAGGAAAATGAGAGGCAGATATAATAAAGCTTCCCCACACAGACATGGGCTTTGCTCCCACGGATAACACTTTTGAGAGACTCCCACGGATAACACTTTTGAGAGGCTCCCACGGATAACACTTTTGGTTCAGTCTGGTTTTCAAATCCCTCCATCACTGTCTCCTCCCCTTCTTATCTCAATACTCCCCACCGGGCAGCAGCTAGAAACTGCCTTTCCTTGGGGGCAAAGCAATGCAGAGCAACGTCTCTATCGGTCAAAGCCCAAGAGAGCAGCTTCTAGAAATAAATCGCAAGAAAAGAAGAAGTAAGAACTACAAACCAGAGTGGGGAAGGCCTGTCTGGGGTGAAGCTGAGTGCAGATGTGTCTTGTTCTGGGAGGGCACCTCTGTGTGTGTGTGTGTGTGTGTGTGTGTGTGTGTGTGTGTGTGTGTGTGTGTGTGTGTGTGTGTATGTGTATGTGTATGTGTGTTTAAAGAGCCTCCCTTTGTAGCCTTATCAAGCCCCACCGGCTCATATCTCTGCAAACGTTGATAGTTCAGGGGTCATCGCAGAACTCTGCACCTTAATGTAAAAGGATTTCCGATGACCGTAGTTCTCAGCTTCAGAAAACCGGTTCAGAATTCAGCATGGTGAGTCTCTCTGGTTTTCTTGATCACTACCGGTAGTTCACATTTCCTCCCAGTCCACAGATGTACGCATTTAACTCCAGTTGTTGTGTATACGCACCCTTGGGTAAAAATGCCTTCACTAGCCCTTCAGGCTGCACAGATAGGCTTGAGCACGTGTGGTCATGTCTACTGACGATTCAGAAGCCATGCAGTGGGGAGGGGAGGGAGGATTGGCAGGGTCAGATTCCCAGTAGGCAGAGGGTGTCCTGCACCGACCTTTCCCTTTCACTATGAGGAGCAAACGGTGTTTTTGCAGCATCTATTGCTTGTCTTAAGAGCCGTGTTCTTTCAGAGCTGAGGACAGGTGTGAAAGTCTGCAGATCTGCATCAGTTGCCCCCTTTTCCCCCCGTCTTCTACACTTGCAACAAAAGAACGCTCAACTGAGCTTCTGCAGAGCGACTCCGTGCTGCAAGGCATGCTGGGAACTCCTGAGGCCTTGCTGGTGGGCAGCAATGACGGCACATCAAGATATACACACCATGATATCGCCACCCAGCCGTATTTCCTCACAGTGTGGTTTGAACAGAGGAGGGGTTTCCAAGAAGAGCATCAGCAAACTCTGCAGACACTTCTTCTTCTTCTTCTTCTTTGCAGCATGGAGCCCCTTGGCCGTCTCTCTGCGCTCCTGGGTAAGTCTCCTTCTTCCTCCTCCTGGATCTCCCTTGTCTTCCCACCACTCCGCAATACACGTCTGTCACTGTGTATATCATCAACGATACACAGTGCTGTTCATACACAGACATGAGGTGGTTTAGCAACTGGCTGCATCTTTGTGCCGAGGAAAACACAGTCACACTCAGTTTGAAAAACACTCTCTGTTTTATTTCTTCCTCTGCTTCGCTTTTCTTTTGTGCAGCCATTCCCTTCTTCTCAGTCCCCGTCTCATTTCCTGGCTTGGCTTGGGTTCTTTCTTTCCTTCCTTTCCACTAGGTAGCCTATGAATGGGAACTAACACAGAATTCCACGCGGACCCGGAGGGAGCAGTAAGCCGGGAGGGAGGCAGAGGCCGGGCGGGGGGCACCCAGGGGTCGGGCGGGCACCCGGAGAGGCCGCGCCAAAAAAAAATCCTTCAGGGCGGTTATGCTGCCCGGAGCTAGGGGGGTGTTGGCCACCCTCAGGGCGGCCAACACCCCCTAGCTCCGGGCAGCATAACCACTAGCCTCGCCTCTGCTCCTTTGTCTTCTTGGGACTTGGAGGGGAAACTGCACTTGGGAAGGAGGAAAGGAGAGCAAAGATACTCTCCCTCCTCCCTCTTCGTGACATTTGCATCTATAGACCAATATCAATACACTCATATCGCAAGCTGAGGTGGGTGAGTGGTGCTTACGTGGACTCCCACAGACCAGGTAGCGATTTCTACCTACTTGGGGGACGTAAGGCTGCTGGAGACGTTTGGAGTTAGGGAGATACAACGTTTTGTGCAGCTCCTTTTGTTTCTCCTGTTATCAGGCCTGGATCTCTTTATCGGGCCTGTTATCAGGACCATGATGATGATGCCCTGTCCAAGCCTGTGGAGGGGGTGTGAGTTTGCCCACCCCATCAGGGAAGATGCCAGGCTCCTGCTGGGGACATCAGCCGAAGCCCGTTTTAGCTGGACTGGGGGAGGCAGAGCTCTCCGGAAGAGCCGCTCCTTCCTGTGCCCTCAGTTGGAGGGAAGGATGATGATGATGATGATGATTATACTGCTTTTCAACAAAGTGGTTTACCTAGCTAAACAAACAAACAAACAAAGCTGTGGCAAAGGAAAAGATCAGCACAGTGTTGGATCCTGTTCAGGAGCTGGGGGGATGGAAGGAGAAGTCTGCCAGCTGCATGCAACACAATCAAATCACTAACAATAATGAAAGTGAAACAGCGGTTTTGTGCTGCAGATCATGGGGTGTGCGAGGCACAGGCCTCAACAGCCCCAAGGGACTTGGTGGGAGAAAAAGAAGAAGCTGAGATTGGGGGAGGGGGAGAAGAGAGTTGGTGCAGCTGGAGCGCAGGGAGACCACTGTGGCCCACTCTACGGACCTCCCTGCGCTTCAGAAAAGGCCTGAGACGTGATTGGCCAGTGCAGATGGGGGTGACGCGCTGACCTCCCACACTGGGTGACGGAAACTCCAGTGACGCCTCTGGTTGGGCTGTAGACAGCAGGCAGTGCTTTGATCTGGCACCCAGCTATTGTGTATTCCCTTCCCTGTTCAATTTGGGGTGGTGGTGTCCATTTCTCCAAGGGGGGTGGTTGATTCTTTTCGCCCAACTTGCAGTGTAGTTTGCAAGGATGTGGATCAAGTCTCTGACTCCAAGTCTCAAGTCTTTGGTTGCGTGTTGCGAGTCCCTATCTATTTGATGGGGAAAACAGGTTTAGCAAAAGTCTCCAAGTCTCAAGTCGGGTTTTTCGAGTCTTTTACAATCACCGAGTCAAGTCTGAAGCCGGAGCTACATTATAGGCAGAGGCTCTGCTGCTGGCTCCGCCTCCGCGCTTGGAGCGGGGGAGTGTCTTCCCGCCTGTTGTCCCTCCTGTTGTCCCGCCTTCTCAAGAAGGTGATTGGAGGCAGTTCTGATTGGCATGCAGCCACTCTCCTACGATTGGTAGGTTGCAGTAGCTCCGCGAACCGCCCCCTAGCTCTGCATGCCCGCCCCCTGAAAAATAGAACTCCAGCTTGAGGTACGCGCCGGCCGTGCGGAGGTCGCAGTGGCTCCGCCTGCTTCAAAAATCAGGTCAGAAGCTCCGCGACGCGTGTAATGTAGCTCTGGCTTGAGTCAAGTCATTGATGTGACTTGAGTCCGACTCAAGTCTGAGTCAATTGGTGGCTTGTGGCATTTTATTTTGGGTAGTTGGGGGACAGCAAGTAAACTTCGGCTGGCGCCTCCTCTTGGCAGGAGCAGTGAGGGCTAGAGGGAGGAGTAAGGCAAGACTGCCGCCCATCCTATTGGTCGCTGGCTCAAGGAGAGGCTCGGTTACAATCCCTTGTGACTGTCAGGCACGGAGGGGAGTGGACGGGTCCTCTTAGCTGCATCTGCAGGCGAGTCCTTCAAAGGCTGTTCGGCTGGAGTTCTGTTTTCCTTTTTGTCTCTTACAGCCTCATTCGCTGCTCTTCCTTGGCTGGTGCTCTTTGCAGGTAAGAACGACATTCGTTCATCCCAGTGCCAAGCAGTCAAATAGGCAATGACAGGGATTCAAAGATTTACTAACTGTGATACAACTACTGTAATTTTGAAATTAGTATTATGAATGATTATAACAATACTTAATTATAATTATTATACCAATATAAGTTATATTATTTTATATTATATACCCTTCTGGTTGAGGTAGACAGTATATGCCAATAAAGGCCTTTGATTGATTGATATGATATACAATATAATATATCAAGATGAAATGATTACTGTGTTTGTGAGTCCCAAGAAAAGACACAGGCAAGAATGAAGCTTAAAAACCTTCACTGGATAAAGAGAGAAAACGGAATAATACTGAGAGCAAATGTCTGCGACGATTGCACAGCTCAGTTCATCTTGCTGAGGATTCCTGACACTGACTGGCAGCAGCTCTCAAGAGGAATCCTGACACTGAGGATTCCTGACACTGACTGGCAGCAGCTCTCAAGAGATTCAAGCAGCAATTGTTCTCTGCCCTACCTAGAGATGCTGCCAGAGAGTGACTCTGGAACCTTCTGCCTGCAAGGCAGGGCCTCCACCACTGAGCTACGGCCCCTTCTTGGCAGGATGCAGGACTGGCACGATTAGATTAAAAATGTGGCACAAGATTCAAGACTGCACTAAAGAAAGACACAATCTGCCTCCTTAGAGAGAAGGGGAGAACCAGACTTCTGATCCCACCTATATGAAGGAGGGTTCAGAGAGCAAACTGAGACCTGAACTAAACAGAACTGTATCTTGGAGAAGCCAAATGATCCACTTCCCCAGGGGGAAACTCTTATACACTCATCTCTAATTCTGCCCAGTGCTGGATGCTGTCAGTCCTAGAGCAGATTGGTGACACTTCCTTGTGTCTATCTGACGCTGAAACTGAATACTGTGGACAGTTGTAGCGCTAGGCTAAAAGAAATGTGGGATGAACTGTCCAGTAGGACAAGGAGTCGGTGAACGTTTGGTTCCAGTTGGAGAGTGTGGATAACTGACACCCATTTCTCAGGTTTCCAGGTCACTTCTGGGATTCTAAATCGACCAAAACCAGCCCTGTCCTTGTCCCCTCCACACCGCATTTTTGTCAAAGGAGAGCGAGTCCAGTTGATTTGCACCGTTTCAGAAGGTGACATGGTTGAGAGCTTCGTATTCAAAGAAGATGGTAAAAAGAAACCAGCACAGAATGAGAGCACTTTGGAGGTTCCCACAACCCATGTGAAGTCAAACAGAAAATTTGCCTGCTATTATATTCGAAGGAAGTGGACCTTCGACTCTGCATGGAGTAACGAGGTTATGTTCTCCGTCATTGGTGAGCAATGTTGTCTTTGTGAATTAATTACACACACACACACACACACACACACACACACACACACACACACACACACACACACACACGGTCTTCATCTGGTTAGAAAAGGAGTGTCTAGGAAAAACACTTCAGTGTGACACCATTTTGATGGTCACAGTTTCCACACTACTGACCTTCATAGAATCATGAACTCCCTGTTAGGTGCACATATGTTTCCCTGAAAATAAGACCTACCCTGAAAGTAAGACCTACCGTCATTTTTGTGGGATTTTTGCTGGCACTCATAAATATAAGACCCCCTCCTGAAAATAAGTCCTACCATGTTTTTTGGGAGCCAAAATTAATATAAGACCCTGTCTTATTTTCGGGAAAACAGGGTAGGAGCTTTTTATTGAGTTAAGAAGCTCTCGCTCATCACAACTTGTCTTGGAAACGTTTGGTGGTTTATTCCACAAAAATGAACATTAAACTGCATGAGCGATATGCAACTTCATCTAGTTTAAAGCCCAGTCCTACCGAATCACGCACACCCCACCCAGTGATGCAGCCGTGCCACAAGAGTGCGTGCCGCATCCTACAGGAGGGGGGCAGTCCCGGAGGTTGCCTCCAGACAAGGAAACATTTGTTCCCTTGCCTGAGGGTAAGTGTATGCTGTCGCAATGGTCTACTCGGACCTGCACCAGCGATTTTGCTGGTGCAAGTCTGAGTGGGCCTGGAAAGGTGGATCGAGGCCGGAAAAGGAGATAGGATATCAGTGGCGATGCTGCCGCCGATGCTGTCCCCTCCCTGGCCTTGACACAACCCCCTCCCCGCCCCATTCTTCCCACCCAGACTTACCGTCGCCAGGGCTCTTTTGGAGGCCACTGGCATGCTGCCACGGCTGCTCACTTTGTGGCTGCAGCCCAGCTGCGCTGAATGGCAGGTCCCACTTTGTGACCACCTTAAGGCATGCTGCACTGCTGGAACATGCTGCGCAGCAGGCTGTAGGATGGGACCATTAGGGACTTAAAATGACTCATGCATAGCAGCCCTGGAAGGCTGCGATTTACATCAGCATTGCTGTAGAAGGTGTTTTATCTTTCTGCACTGCTTTATCTTTCCTGCTGAAATCCGCTCTCCTAGTTACCTAGTTCTCCTAGTGAAATCCTTTGTCTAGTTACCACTGTGAAAGACCATTGTCACAGGGTTAAGTCGTGGTATAGGGGAAGAATGTCTGGTGCAATAATACCATGGAAGAGGCATGGCACCTTCCAGACTAAGATGAGAAATTGAGTGGAGGGAGTATTAAAACAGACAAAAGAAAATATTTCTTTACCCAGCCTGTAATTAGTTTGTGGAACTCCTTGCCACAGGATGTGGTGATGGCCTAGATGCCTTTAAAAGGGGATTGGATAGATTTATGGAGGAAAAGTCCATCACAGGTTACAAGCCATGATGGGGATAAGCAACCTCCTGGTTGTAGGAGTAGGTTTCTCTCTGTGCCAGGTGCAAGCGAGTGGCGACAGGATACAGGTATCTTGTTGTCTTGTGTGCTCCCTGAGGCATCTGGTGGGGCCACTGTGAGATACAGGAAGCTGACCTAGATGGGCCTTTGACCTGATACAGCAGGGCTCTTCTGATGTTCTTAAATGAAGACCATTCCCTGCCCCACGGAACTTCCGGTGAACGTTTCAGTGGTGGGGGAGTTGAGAAAAGAGGGAGGGTTGGGAAGTGAGGCTGAAGGGTGACAATGGATGGATGTGAGTAAGTGCAGTTTGACAGCCACCCCCCCCCCCCTTTCTAATCACCTCTACCACTTCCTGCATGCATTTTCACGAGATGGAGGAGGAAGGTACTCCTGTGGGCACCAGACAATGGGATTCAGGCAGGAGCTCCACTTGTAGTTCGGTGTGGGACGAGGCCTCCTTTTCCGACGAAGGTCTGTTAGAAGAGCAAGGAGGAAGCTGAAGTGACCAGGGTAATGTCTGTGGCACGTCTACACTCCAAATGCAAACCTGCACCAATGTCACGGTCATAATTCCTACACAAACGTTTCTGGGGATTTTAGTTCCTCTGCAAGGAGGGGGAAACTCAGGTTTCCTGAGGTTTGTTCCCAAACTAACTGGACTGCTTTCTCTCATTTGGAATCCCAGAGCCCCCACAACCTCCAGCCCTTTCTCTCCACCCCCAGCACCCAATCTACGTCCAAGGAGAAGAGGTCACCCTCATTTGTTCAGCTCCTAGAGGAAGACGGACAACAGAATACACTTTCTACCAGGACAATTCCCCGATATCAAACCACATCCCCGAGACGCTGCTCCGGAAACGCAGGGACAGCATAACATTTAGGGTGGAAGAAAAGATGGCCGGGAAGTACAGCTATGTGAACTGGATTTGGGTATCCGGACGAGAGATCCAGTCCCGAAGGAGCAACTCTGTCTCTGTGCTCAGGACAGGTGAGCATGTGCCCCTTTGCTGCCGCTTAGAGCTGCCTGGAAGGTCCACTGTCTGACCAGTGATCTCAAAGGGTCAGCTGTGATTCTTTGATGATAGTGAAGGGATGATGTTGTCTTCATATCCTCTCCCTAAAACAGCTTGTAGGATTGAAGCCCAGAAAAGATCTCTTACGGTTTCAGATTAAGGCCAGATTCTGGTCGTTATTTTATTAGGAATAACCAAAATGACATAAAATCTTAAGCAATCTTTGAATTCTCTATAACTCTCCCCCAGGCTAAGGAAAGCAAAAGAGGTGGGGGGGGGGAGTTGGACCTGGTAAGATGGACCCCAAAGCTCTGTATTTTCTAATTTTGCTAATTGGAGGTAGGTGGATTAAAACATGTTCATGCCCATGGCAGCAACCTAGTTTGTGTACAGCGACTAAGGGCCCAATCCTATCTAACTTTCCAGTGCTGATGAAGGGAACAACCATTCTCTTACATTGAGGAGGCCTCTGCCCCCCAGTGCAGGATGCAACGCACACCCCACTGGCATCGCTGCATCAGCCCGAGAACGTTAGGCCTAAGTGTCCATTTTTAAGGAGCCGCTAATAGAGTGACCTTCCAGAGTAAGATGAGAAACGAAGACCAGTCCCTGCCCCAAAGAGCTTACAATGTAGGTTACGGAGGAAATGAGAAAAGGAAAGAAGGGTAGGGAGGCTGAAGGGTAACAATGGATGGGTGTGAGAAAATGCAGTTGGATGCCTTTTCTATAAGGCTCCGTGTTCTAGAAGGAACACCGCTTAGTCCCTGTCGATTGCTAACAGGCAGTCTTCTTTATGGTAGGGCAGAGCACAACTCAGCTAGAAACCAAAAGGAACAAGACAGAAAAGACAGATAGTCTTGAATGAGGCCTCTTGGAAGAGCAAGGGGAGGTTGGGCTGAGAGGTGTCACTTCTGCGGCACGTCTGGCTACACTCCAAATGGAAACCTTGACCGGTTTGACGCTCATAGATTCTGCACAGACGTTTCTGGGGATTTTAGTTGTTTAGTGAGGAGCAAACGTCACTCCAGTTTTAAGAGGTTGCTCCCAAACTAACTGGATTGCTTTCTCTCTCCCTTCTCTCTTGGAATCCCAGAGTCCCCAGGACCTCCAACCCTTTACTTTGAGCCCCAGCATCCTATTTACATCCAAGGTGAAGGAGTCGCCCTCTGCTGTTCAGCCCCCGCAGGGTTTCCCCTGGCAGAATACGCGTTCTACCAGCAGAGAGGAGGCCAGGTCCTGGAGCTGCAGCCCCAGAGTCCCAAGAACACATTCAGGTTGGACGGAACGACTGCTGGGACCTTCCATTGCTTGTATTGGATTCGGCCATCAGGACGAGAGATCCAGTCCCGAAGGAGCATCTCTGTCTCTCTGGACAGGACAGGTGAGCCAGTTCCTCTCTGCTGTTGCCTGCCTAAGGGTGCCTGCTGCAAACTCCACAGTCTGACCAGGGACCCTCATCTTGAAGGAGGGTGAAGAGGCAGCTGTGGTTATTTGGTGCTAGTGAAGGGATGAAGTTGTCTGTGTATCCTTTCTGTTTATCTTGATCTTAATTACATCTCTGGAGTTGAATATCTACTTTGACTGGTCATCTTGCAAACGCTGGAGTTTATTCTTCCCACGAGCCTGGCTGTTCTGGGCCCTTTAGAGGGTTGTGATGCCAGAGAGAAGGGAATGTGGAGGAAGATCTCTTGGCCAGCAGTGTCTGGGAGGCAAATAGGGACCAGGTTGAAGCTGAGGGGCAGAGAGCCTCCTTCGCTTACAGGGGTCCCCGGTTCATCTACTGGCAGCATCTCCAGGTATGGCTGGGAAAGATTCTTCTCTGCATGAAACTGGCGAAATGTTGCCTGACAGAGTGGTTGGTTCTGAACTAACTGGAGCGAGGAAAAGGCTGCTTCATAGGATCCACAGATCTCTCTGCTCCAAGTGTGTCCATCTGTGGAACTCCTTGCCACAGGATGTGGTGATGGCACCTGGCCTAGATGCCTTTAAAAGGGGTTTGGACAGAGGAAAAGGCCTTTGGCCTGATCCAGCAAGGCTCTTCTTACGTTCTTATGTTCTTATGTCCTCCATAAGGAGGTTGTGGTGGATGCCAGGAGAAGATAAAGCATTTGGGTGAGAGATTCTCCCCACCAGCAAGCTCTGGTATCGGGAGATCTCCCAGTGCGGATGATGACGAACCTCTCTGATCAAATTCCAGGTCCCAGGAGGGGAGTCAACTCATCGAGAAACAAATGTTCGGGATTAAAAGCCATGATTAAAAATTCTTTTAAAAGAAAGAAAGTTCTAAAACAAGTTTAGAAGAAAGGCTAGATGTTGCAATACCTACGTTTCGCTAACACTACTGGTTAGTTTCTTCAAGGTTTGTGAATCACAAGAAGACTCAGAGAACAAACAAACTGGGCAGAGTACCAAGTGCAGTGGTTTTTATACCCAAGGAGTCACACATGTTGTTAAGTGGTATCTTCTGCATGAAATGGCCATGAAAGCCTTCGTTTTAGATAGTCAACTCATTGTTCTTCCAAACCTTGCCAATAAGAAGGCCCTACAATCAGATGGGCATTTTAGATATTATAAATACTCTGCCCGTTGGCCATACTTAATGTGTGTGTGTGTGTGTGTGTGTGTGTGTGTGTGTGTGTGTGTGTGTGTGTGTGTGTGTGTAAGGCCCAACACAAAATCAGAGACAGAAGAGGGGAGCTTGGGGTGGGGCAATTGTTTGTTTTAAAAAAATCCTCTGGTTTCCGACAATCAGCTGATCTTAGCTGATAAGGGGAAGCCTCTCGGTTACCCCCGACTGATGGTCCTTGTAGGAAGATCAAGGTAGACCTCTAACTAAGAGATGCTGGGAAAGTCAGAACAGCTTCCAGAACTAAGCCTCAAAGGGACAGAGAAGGACCATCAACCACCCCCCTCATTCTAGGGGAATTTGTGTAGCAGAACTCTCTTCTGCTCTCCTTTGGAAAATCCTGCCTGCTCCAGGAGCTTTGCTAGCTATGGGAATTGAGGTGGATGGGTGACCAGGGATCTCCATGGTCCACGATTGTGCTTGCTCATGGCTCAGGTGCAGAAAAAGGTCTTCAGTTCAGAATTGGGTGTCTTGAGAATCTCTTTTTTTCTTGCTTGCTTCAAGGCAGGTTTCTAGTCCTCAAGCCAGCAGGTGGAGGTATGCAGATAGGGGAGCAAATGCAATGCCTCATGTGATTTCAAAAGCCAGGCTGGGGGGGGGGGGGACTGGCCACAGGTAAGCAGGTGAGAGCCTGTAGCCAGCAAATATCTTCCAGCTGTTACTGCCCATTAAGCTAAGGAAGCATCTTTAGGTCTTGCAGAGACAGTCAAGCCCAGATGGTCCTTAGCCAGGTCTGGCTCTGCAGGCAAGACGCAAGAGGCACACAAATAAAAACCCTCCCACAGAGAGAATCCACATGCCCCTCTGCCTATGTGGAGGAAGAGGGAGTGGAGACGATGAGTGGGGGAGGAGAGGGAAGCCCCCACCCCACGGAAGCACAAGGCGCCGTCCTAGATGGTAAACAGCACTATAGGGGGAGCTGGGTGATGTGCTTGGAGGGTAGTGCCCAGTGGGGGTGGGGGTGCTAAAGTCAGTCGCAGGGGAGGAATGTGCATGTAGTGGGCTCAGGACCAGAGGGGGCTGTTGCAGGGGACAAGAAGTTAGACCACTCTGCTCTCTTCTCCCGGCCCAGATGGCCCTGGCTGGCCTGAAAAAGCAGCAGGGCTCTTCTTATGTTCTTATTTATGATGGATATGCACTAGATAGAAAATGGGGGTGATGAAGCAAAGGTCTTTTGGTTTAGCAGAGGAACAGATATGCGAAGAGCAGCATGGAGAGAAGGAGCCTGGATGGAACAAGAACTGCCCCAAAGCTCTGGATAAACTATATTGACAGCTGGTGACTGGGGAGGTGGGAGGCTGAAGAAGCCACGCCCACCCCCTGTGACATCACCTGCTGTACAGGTATATAAAGAGGAGAGCAGAGAGGACTGACCAGTTCACTGAGGCCCAGGCTGCAGTGAACACACAGACAAAGAACAGAAATTGTGACTTGTGTGTGAAAAAGATTCAAAAAGATGAGTGACAGCACTGTGACTGTGTAAGTTTGAGCCCTTGGCAGCTCCTCTCGAGGGCTTTATCCCTGATAATGCTCAGGGGGGGTCCTGGGAAGCCCCCCACCCCAGAAAGATGGTGCCAAGGCTTGGGTACGATGAGCGGGGGGCAGGAGGAGGACGGCCCTCTCTCCACCCCCCAACCGAGCATTCCTCCCCACCCTCTGGCTCTTCCGCCATGACTCCCTGCCCCCTTTGTCCCCCTCATCCCCATGTCAGACAAGGAGCCTGCTTCTCACCTTCTCCCCCCTCTCCTTCAGTGTCCGCAGCTGCTGCGGCTGCTGCCCAGCTCCACTACAAAGCACCTCAAGAGGCTCACTGAAGGGGCTCAGAAGGATACGGAGGTGGTTTCAAAGAGTGTTTCGCGGGAACAGTGTCGGTTGCGCGGTACCGAAGGCTCCACCCCCCAGCCTGTTTGATATGGGGAAGCCAGTGGATTGCAGACATGAGCCAGCACCATCACATCCCCCCCTTCAGAAGGTAAATGGTGGTTGAACTTCTCCCTCTGGTGGCAAAGATGCTTTCCTCCCAGTTGGGCCCTGTGTGGCTCCTGGTGAACGGGGGGGGGGGGGATTTGATTGTCTTGAGAGTGGCAGTTGGTGGGTTGGGCTCCCTCATGACTCAAAGAAGGGGGTCCCTCCTCTCACTCTCCTGTCTTCTCCATTTCCCTTAGGAGCCAGCCAACAGTCGTGGGGACCAATTTTGGGAACAGCTGCGGAAGGTCCCCACGACTGGGCAATTGATCCACATCATGGAAGTGAGTGTCCCGTAGACATTGGTGTTCTGTGGGAGGAGAAGCTGGCAGGAGAGGTGCCCACCTGGCCCGTCTGGGGTCAACCCTTGCCTTGGGGACTCTTCGAAGGGTCCTGGCATTCTGCTGGCGGTGGGGGGAGGAACATCCGTGCCCCACTTGGGGCCTGGGTTCTGAGATTGCTCAGTCCCGAGCAGAAATGCAGAGGTGCTTTTTGTGTCCCACAGGAACTAAGTGGATCATTTGGCTCCACCGAGGGGGAGGAACGAGCCAGTGCCTGGGAGGCTGCTAACTCCATCTGTGAGTTGGCAAGCAGCCTCCCCCATGTGAACGTAAGTTTCCCTTCTGCGGCAGAGGTTTGGATCTTGTCCCTGTCGTAGGGCTCCTGGGCTGAGGAGGAGCTTGGAGGACTGTCAGTCAGTCAGTCACTGGCTCCAGCTGGGGCTCACTGGAGTCCTTTAAGGAGGGTGGAAGCGGCAGGATCCCCAGAGAGGGGGGGAGGCTGGTGCATGATGTGTCCCCCCAGCTTCTGTTGAAATAACTGAAATGTGTTTTGTTTTTTTTTCTCTACAGATGCACGCAGTGAAAGATCTAGTCCCGCCGGCAATTTGGACCATCTGGGCGCGGCGGGACAGCCCCTCCTCCTCCTCCACTGAAGGTAAGATCCTTTTCCAAAGAAAGGGGGCAGCCAGGGCTACATGCATCCCAGAAGAGGCTTAAGCGGTTCGCTGCCTGTGCCTCCCTCCCCCCTTCCGGAGGCAAATAGAATGAGAAGATTAACGGCCTGTCTTCTTCTTCTTCTTCCAATCCAGAACATCTTGTCTATGAAGACCTTGAGGAGGAGGAGGGCTAAGGCACTGGCTCCGGCTCATGTCTGCTCTCCACTGCCCCCCATACCAACAGGGTGGGACGTGGAGCCTTCCCTAGCGCACAACCGACACTGTTCCTGCAACAAACTCACAGAAACCACCTCCGTATCCTGCTGAACCTCTTCAGAGGTGCCACAGAGATGCTTGGTACCACAGGCAGCACCACCAGCCTCAACACCAAATGTTTTTGCATTGTTATTTCTGTGTTCTTATTATTGCTGATAATAAACAAATATACAGTTTTTAACTCCAACCTTGGACTTTCTGCATTATTAAAATCCCACTGCTGTTGAATTGGGCCCTCAGTCTAGGGGCTCAATGAGTGAGATGTACCTGTAAGGTGACAGGATTCATGAGGATGCATCTTGACAATGTGTGGCCATTAAAGCTGATTTTACACACATATGCTGGGAATGTAAATTGTGTTTTGACGTTTGGGGGCAAAGTCCTCCATGTTACTGAGGGTGCAACAGGTTGTCACCTTCCCACCTTTTGAAGATCTGTCAACCATTCTGCTTTTTGCCCAAAAGCCACTGCTTTATCTTGTGGTTCATCTTTTGACTGCGGCAAAAATAAGCCTGGCCAGTTCTTGGAAAAGGAAGCATTAGGTTCACTGCAGCTCAGGAAAGGGCCAGTCCGGGGGCCGATGCAACACCCTGTGAAACTTCAGAAGCAGGGATGGCGTGAACTGGGACGCTGCCTGACGCGGATGTCTGCTGTGTCAATCTGGAGGGGGAAAAAGCCCTCGCTATGAACATAAGAACAGAAGAAGAGCCTTGCTGGATCAGGCCAAAGGCCCATCTAGTCCAGCTTCCTGTATCATACAGTGGCCCCACCAGATCGCTCAGGGAGCACACAGCCAACAAGATAGCGTGTTTCCTGTTGTCCCTCCCTTGCACCTGGCACAGAGAAAACATACTTCTAAAGCCAGGAGGTTCCGTGGCTTGTAACCCGTGATGGTCTTTTCCTCCATGAATCTATCCAATCCCCTTTTAAAGGCATCTAGGCCAGGTGCCATCACCACATCCTGTGGCAAGGAGTTCCACAGATGAATTACACCCACTGTTCTTAAGCTCAGAAGGCCCAGAGCAGAACTTTGCCAGAGCAGAGACCAGCAGGGTCTCCAACAACCTCATTCTAGCGCTTCCCCCCAAAGTGTACATTTTTTAATGGATTTTAATTGTAGGCTCCTGGCCCTGGGGAGTCAGCCTTGGCTGGAGAGTGAGCTAGAAACATCACACCCAAAGAAAGACACTATTTGCCCTCTGACTGCAGCACACATCAACTGTTATTTTCTTTGCTCCCGCTTGCTATACCAGCCACCCCAGTTGCGGTGGGGATTCAAGCACCAGCGAAAAGGCTTCGGTCAACACCGCTCCGTCGCTTCTTTGCAGTGGCTGTCCCGGTAAAAGCGGATCTTCTTGTCGTAAGACTTTAGGTTTTCTCGGAAGCAGACAGCCGCCACCTTGTCGCATTCGCAGATCTGCGTCTCGCACCAGCTCCCTGTACCTGTGGAGAGAAAGTTCACTACACAATGGAAGGAGATGGCAAGACCCATTTTGCCTGTCCTCGTTGCCCAGGTCTTTGTCACCCACGCAGCCAATCTCCCTGGCACATTTGGTGCCTGGCAGTAGGTGCATTGCAGGCTGCGATCGTGGGCAAAAATAGTTCATCCGCCATACACTTGGCATCTTGTAGGGTGCAGGCGTCTTGGAAAATGGATGGGCCCAATTTGCAGGACTCCCCCCCACACACACTCACCAGAGGGAAGCGATTGTGTGAACAGGGCAATTGAGTTGGTTGTTCTAGACCCTGAGACATGAAGAGAGATGGCAAGTGGCTCACAACCGGCAAGTGGCTCACTCACAACTGGACAATTCCCAGTTGTCACGCTTGCCATGCATGCTTGCAAAGAGTGCATGCACATCCCCCCCCAGTTTGCTCTTCCCCTATAAAATCACAACAGCCTTGCTGGATCAGGCCAAGGGCCCACCTAGTCCAGCTTCCTGTATCTCACAGTGGCCCCACCAGATGCCTCAGGGAGCACTCAAGACAACAAGATCCTTGTATCCTGTTGCCACCAGTGTTTCCACAAAGGGGTCCATGTCACTGCATGGACCTCTTCCCTGGCTGTGTGGTGACACCCCGAATGCTTAGCGATGATGATGTCATACGTCATTAGCAGACTTCTGGGGATGCCAAGCTCCAGGCTGTGCAGAGCTCGGTTTTGAGCCGGGAAGCTTAGAGGAAACACCGGTTGCCGCTCCCTTGCATCTGGCATTGGCCTAGGTCTGTCTTTTGGGGGGGCAGCCCATATCCCAGACCACCCCCACTTGGTGCCAACATTCAGAAGGTGAAGCTACATTCGTCTGCAGCAGCAAAAGCCTCCGAGCCTCTTGTGGTCTCCATCTCCATCATAAATAAGAACATAAGAAGAGCCCTGCTGCTTTTTCAGGCCAGCCAGGGACATCTGGGCTGGGAGAAGAGAGCAGAGTGGTGGTCTAACCTCTTGTCCCCTGCAACAGCCCCCCCCGCCCCCCCGGCCCTGAGCCCACCACATGCACATTCCTCCCCCGCAACTGACTTTAGCACCCCCACCCCACACTGGGCACTATCCCCCAAGCCATCTAGGACGGCGCCTTGTGTTTCCGTGGGGTGGGGGCTTCCCTCTCCTCCCCCACTCATCGTCTCCACTCCCGCTTCTCCCACATAGGCAGAGGGGCGGGTGGATTCTCTCTGTGGGAGGGTTTTTATTTGTGTACCTCTTGTGTCTTGCCTGCGGAGCCAGACCTGACTAAGGACCATCTGGGCTTGACTGTCTCTGCAAGAGTCAAAGATGCTTCCTTAGCTTAATGGGCAGTAACAGCTGGAAGATATTTGCTGGCTACAGGCTCTCACCTGCTTACCTGTGGCCAGTCCCCCCCCCCCCAGCCTGGCTTTTGAAATCACATGAGGCATTGCATTTGCTCCCCTATCTGCATACCTCCACCTGCTGGCTTGAGGACTAGAAACCTGCCTTGAAGCAAGCAAGAAAAAAAGAGATTCTCAAGACACCCAATTCTGAACTGAAGGCCATTTTCTGCACCTGAGCCATGAGCAAGCACAATCGTGGACCACGGAGAGCCCTGCTCACCCATCCAGCTCAATTCCCATAGCTAGCAAAGCTCCTGGAGCAGGCAGGATTTTACAAAGGAGAGTGTAGTGGAAATTGTGGAAGATTGGCGAGGTGTTAGTGGTGTTAGCAGTGGTCCCCTGTTTTGACAGGTCAGGGAGGAAGGGGTTAAAGGATTGCCTGTTTGACAGGACTGGGAAACAAAGGGTTACCACCCAGGATTGTGTGGATGGAAGCTCACCTGCAAGCAATTGGGCGTGGCCCACAGGTGTTGCTGTTAATTGGGATAAAGCTGGGACTTTGAATGCAGTGGGTGTGGCTCGCAGCTGCACTCAATTAGCATTGATTGGAACTCTCACAGCTGTGGGCAATAATGAGGGCAGTGATTGGAAGCCCACAGCTGTAGCCAGTAAAGAGTTGATAGGGACTAACAGTATAAAAGCAGCAGCAGTTGGAGCAGGAAGGAGCCTCGCCAGCTCGCCACGGGGACATGCTGCCAGACTGCCGAGCAACAACGACGACGACTCTGCTCCAGACGGGGATACTCTGCCGGACTGACTGCTCACCTGGATGGACTACCCACCTGGATGGACTGGTATTGGGAGACGCTCTGCCTGACTGGAAAGTGGAGAGACCAGGATTGATTGGACTTTGTGCTACAAGACTCTTTGCTGGACGGGATAAAGGCAACAAGGAGATTCTACTGCCGTGAAGCAACGAGCTGGACTTCTCTATGGAAACGGACCCTCGTTAGCTAAGTAGAATCTTATCTGCCCGGGAAGGGCTAATGGACATTTATTGCTGGAAAAGTAATAAATCTTGTAAATAGTTGCCTTGGAGTTCAGCGTTTTCTTTGACACACAATTGCAATTAGGGGAAAGGAGCTAACTTTGCCTAAAGTGGACATGGGAGTTAATTAAAGGGAATAGTAGTTTGCTCCCCCAGGAGTAAAGTTTGGGGTGCAACATTTGGGACACAACACAGAGCAGAAGAGAGTTCTGCTACACAAATTCCCCTAGAATGAGGGGGGTGGTTGATGGTCCTTCTCTGTCCCTTTGAGGCTTAGTTCGGGAAGCTGTTGTTCTGACTTTCCCAGCATCTCTTAGTTAGAGGTCTACCTTGATCTTCCTACAAGGACCATCAATCGGGGGTAACCCAGAGGCTTCCCCTTATCAGCTAAGATCAGCTGATTGTTGGCAACCAGAGGATTTTAAAAAAAAACTATTGCCCCGCCCCCAAGCTCCCCTCTTCTGTCTCTGAGTTTGTGTTGGGCCTTCCACTCCACACACACACACACACACACACACACACACAGAAGATTTTTTCCACATTTAAAATTGTTTAATATTTTTTATTTTTAAATGATTAATTAGCTAATTAATTAATTGATTAGGATCTTTGTTACTTCCAACATGCTTTCCCTTGGATCACTGGTGATTATGGCTTCAGTTCTGCCTGCTTGCAGTTGAAAGAGTGGCTCCTAGGTCTGTCTTTTGGGGGAGCAGCCCATATCCCAGACCACCCCCACTTGGTGCCAACTTTCAGAGGGTGGAGTTACATTCGTCTGCAGCAGCAAAAGCCTCCGAGCCTCTTGTGGTTATCTGAAAGGGTGGCGAACCCATTTATTTTCAGCAACAGCTTCTGTGGATGACAGTCCACTTCATTCAATATGTGAACGGAAATGTCCAGTAGGCACACATTATAGAGAAAGATGTTGACACCAAGTGTCTGATGGTAGGAAATGAAAGCGGCCTAGTCCTGTGACAAACTTAAAGGTCAATGTACAAGATCCATGATATGGTGATAATGCACAGTTGGTAACTACCTCCTACCAATGCTAAGTTAATTAGCCCCGTAATGTGATAAAAATCCATTGTCCTGATTAAGGCCTGCAGAGATGGTGTCAGGGCTTCTGAGTGATAAACTCTTACTTCAGAGGATTCTCCATCTCATCTCCCCTTGAAGTTTTTCAGATGAAGAATTGTCACCTTAAGATCTGCAAGAGACTGTCTAGGCTTGTTCTCTTTACAGGATTCTTGGTGGCCATCCTAGGGGAATCAAGACAAGAGTCTCGCAGACAGTGTATCCAAGCCAGCAGAGACGAGACTCTACAAGAGATCTTTGGCACATTCAGGTGGGGCAGCGACTGCGCAGTCTCTCCTCCCCGAGGGAATAAAGTCCTTCTTGAATAAACCATGGGAATCTAGCAAGCAGACGGTATAAAATCGGTCACAGTTGCATACTTTCGTTTCACACCACAAGGCCTTGTTTGCCATGTCTGGAGAGAGAGAGAGAGAGAGAGAGAGAGAGAGCAGGCAAAAGAAAGAGATGTTACTCCAGGCTAAAACAGAAGGTGAAACATTTACCAAAGACTTTAAAAGAACAGAAGCAAGAGGACTGTATCTGTTGTGTACTGCCTCTTTAAGAGGCAAGCTGAGAAGGCCTCAGGGCGAGATAGGCCATGTGAGGGAACTGGAGAAACAGTTTCAGTTTCTCAACAGAAGCCTGTGTGAGTGGTTGACCCTATATGATTTCCCGTGGTCACAGTGGGCTCCTCACCCACAATGCGAGTCTCGCTGTGCAACTTTCTTTGCACACATACGTGTCTTGAACGCCAAACCTTAGATCAGCTCTCAGTCACGCCTGGCCTCTTGTGCCTCAGGTGTACATTTTGCCTTTATTTCCTATTTTAAGGAACTATGCACATTTATACATCCACCCATCACCTTATCAAAAACGAATTGATGAACACGTTTCAGAAACAGTTGCAAAAGTGCTTCAAGAATTGTGGAGGGAAGAGGTACATAACATTGGTGACATCACAGGCCTGAGCCAATAGGCTCCTACCCCAGTCATCTATCCCCCTCAATAGGATGGAAATACAGACTCCTATCCCCCCCTCTCTCGTTGACTCCTGGACAGAAAAATATATATATATAGGGGTGCATTCAAACCAATTCTACCACACTTGAACCTTTTTGCACAAGAACCACCAGCAGGAATAACTCACAGCATTCAATAGCATCACCATCGTAAGTATACTTGTATTTGGTTGTGTTGGCAAAACACAATGCAAGCTTTAAGCGCTGAGAGCAGCAGTTCAAGATTTGGCAACATCTAAAAAAAAAAACAACGGTTAGAACGACAAAAGTGATGTTAGAACGGCAGACTTTTCTAGCAAGCACCATGAAGCTATTTCCAGTGGGTGTTTTTGAAGCATAAATTGACTCCATGTCTTCAGGATGAGCCAGTCTGTTGTGGACATGCAGTGGTCCCCCCCCCCAGATGTTATCCAGAGGATCATTTGTCGTACAGTGTTGTCTACTATGATGATGATCTCAGGTGAGCAATTCTTGTCCTTATAGTCAGTCTGACCATGGACAGAGGAAACCACATAGCTGCACACTTCTGCAGTTGAGGGAGGGCGCAAGCAGAGGGCGCAAGCAACCACTTCATCCTAGTGGGAGGGCTTGGTTAGTATCCTAGATATATCTGCCTTGCAAACATGTACAAGTTGGTGGTGCTGCAAATTTGCCTTTTTAGGAAATGGTCACCTTGGTCAGCGATAATTCAGCGAGACAGTGTACCATTTATTTTCTGTGAATAAAAATAAACTCATGGTCAATTGTACCCCCCTCCGAAAACTGAACCTCCATGGGGATGAAAAGGCGTCTGAGGGGGGACATGATTGAGATGTATAAAATTATGCATGGGATGGAGAGAGTGGATAGAGGGAAATTCTTCTCCCTCTCGCACAACACCAGAACCAGGGGACATGCACTAAAATTGAGTGGAGGCAGAGTTAGAACAGACAAAAGAAAATATTTCTTTACCCAGCGTGTAATTCATCTGTGGAACTCTTTGCCACAGGATGTGGTGATGGCACCTGGCCTAGATGCCTTTAAAAGGGGTTTGGACAGATTCATGGAGGAAAAGACCATCACAGGTTACAAGCCATAAGCAACCTCCTGGTTTTAGAAGTGGGTTTTCTCTGTGCCAGGTGCAAGGGAGTGTCAACGGGAAACAGGTTATCTTGTTGTCTTGTGCTCCCGGAGGCATCTGGTGGGGCCACTGTGTGATACAGGAAGCTGGATTAGATGGGCTTTTGGCCTGATCCAGCAGGGCTCTTCTTATGTTCTTATGTTATGAGAAACCTACCCACCCCAGCATTATTTTCAGTGCTTTTTCTTTTTTGCACCCAGAATGATCCTAAAAAGTATTGATGTTCTAACGATCTACAAGAGACAGCCCGCTTGCATTTTTAAACTGCAGAAGGACTTTGCAAGTTTCAGATACCTGATCAGTGCTATCAGAACCGTTTCTGGTTCATATCTAGGTTATCAAAGATCAGTAAGCAAGCGCTCAGCCTTGCAAAAAGAGAAAAGTGACAGTTCTTATCAAGGAAGGAGGCAGAGCATCTGCAAAGAACAAAAGCCAACCTCCCACAGGTTTGCTTTGCAGAAGTGGGAGGAGAGTGGAGCACGTGGAGCAGCTGCTCCAGACGCTGGCGGACTTACCGGTCTCGTCGGGCGCGTAATTTTGGCCCTCCCACGAGCCTGTACGACTCCGAAATAGGTAGGAAACCGGCGGGGGGTCGGGGTCGGTGACATGCTGGGTGCGTCACGTTACCTAGGCCCCACCCCCTTCCTCCAGGAGCCGGGAGGCCTGGTTACGCAGGGACAAGCTAGTGTATTTTCTAGCTAGCCATGATCAGGAAACTAACTTTCCTTTCATTTATTTACTTTTCCCACTCCATCCAAGCCAGTTTGCAAACTTCGTTAGGGAAGGGGGGGGAGCTTTTTTGAGCGTTCTGGAGTAGCATTGAGATCGAGGAGCTGAGGCTCCACCTGCTGGGCATTAATGGTTACTGTGCTCATTTGATCAAGCTTCTACTGCGTATTCATTCAACTGAGTTCTGGCATTTTCCATCAACCTGCTTGTTTTTGACTAACCTCCCCCCCCACACACACACATTTTGTTTAATTCCTTCTCTTTTGGACTTTTAATAAACTAGTTAGTTACATTTTAACTCTTTGCCTGCCTAGTCCATGCTTATGGGTAATTCAACGGGTTCTCACATCTGTTTGCCCTGCAGATGCTACTGCCCTGGGGTTCAGTGCTCTCCTAGAAGAGGGATTTTCCCAGACAGCCCCCCCCCCCCCGCCTGGTCTGGGTAGCCAGGATGGCAGCAGCAGTTAGAACTACCAAGGTTCTCTTCTGTCCAGCTGCTAAACCAGTGAAGGGAAAGCAGGGGGGGGGAATACATGTGTGCTAACCACTAGGAGGTACTACTCCCTTCAGTCAGCCTACCTTCTCTCAGGTCCTCAGGGTCAAGCTCTGAATGAAGAAATCTTGTGCTGGGGTTGGAAGTGAACTCCCAATTTCTATGAGGAAAATATTGGGGTAGGAACATATTCCCAAATACAAGTTATTTTTTTCCTCCACTGAAATGGAGGAGGGTTGAAACCTACAAGCCTCACACTCTTAAGGTAAGGGTAAAGGTATCCCCTGACAATTAAGTCCAGTCGTGTCCAACTCTAGGGTGTGGTGCTCATCTCCATTTCAAAGCCGAAGAGCCAGCGTTGTCCGAAGACGCCTCCGTGGTTATGTGGCCGGCATGACTCTCCTTGCCGCAGCGCGTAGCATGCAGCTGGAACATGGAGCGCTGTTTACCTTCCCGCAAGCGGTACCTATTTATCTACTCGCATTGACATGCTTTGGAACTGCTAGGTTGGCAGGAGCTGGCCAAGCAACGAGACCTCACCCTGTCGTGGGAATCGAACTGCCGACCTTTCGATCGACAGCTTATGGTTCAGTGGTTTAACCCGCTGCGCCACCCGCTGGCCTTCTATCACACTCACACTCACACTCTTACTCCCCCCCCAATTTCTGCCAAATCAAACTACAGTATTGAAGGTTATTTCAAAGATACAGATTAATGGCTAGCTGGGTTCAGGATGGGCTGGGGAACAAAGACACTTTCCCTTGGCATATAAAGGACTTGTTTGGATGGGAGCCTCCATAGCGTCTGCATACATTTGCTGTCCCCTTGGAGCACTTGGATGACTGACTTGAGCCACTCTTTCCAAACACAGTGTTTCACCTACCAACCTACTACCATTTCCCCAGGGCAAATTTGCCAAACGCTACTTTCCCTGCTTCTCCGCCTCCTGCTCCTTGAATTCAAGGAGGAAGAAGAGAATGGCATGGTGGGCTAGATCCTCAAAGACTCTGTGTCCCTTTCAAAATCCAAGGAGGAGGAAGAAGAGGTGGAGCACGTGGTGGGGAATGTCCTGTCCCCCCCCCCCCAACGACAGAGCCCTGGAGCTCTACCCTCTCCACCCTTGCTCCATTCCAAGGGGCTGGGAAGAGATGGGCAGGCAGGTGACCCTGAAAGGACGCATTCAAAACAAGGAAACAGAACAGGCGGTTTACACATCAATGTAATCCTTGGCCTCTCCACTGCCAAGCCCTTCAACGCCACAGTAGCAGCCGTAGGACCGGAACAGGCTCCCGTTGACTTTCACCACCTCGGTCACCATCCTTTCACGGTCTTCTTCAGCCCCATGAGCAGCGGCAATACCTAGGGGAACAGAGGCATCCTAGTGTGCTCACCTATCAGTTGCATTTCCCAGCAAAAGCTTTGTTAATGTTCATGAAATTAGCTGACCTGTGATCACCAGGGACAGATAATAAGATCAGACTTAAGAATCTTAAAGTCCACCCACATCCTAATTTCTCCCCAATGCCTGCCAGGATTGGTTTACTTACACTACAGAGCTCCCTACAAGCACCCTGTTCCAACAAGGACCAGAGGAGGAATGAGGTCTATAAACACCTCCAGGTCCAAATGACTCTTCCCAAGCTCCACCTCCCAGTCTGGAGAGCAGAGAGATTTAAAGGGGCAGCTCTCTGGCCGGAAGTCTTGCACTCCGTGGCAGCCCTCCTCCAAGCACGTTGCTGATACTGATGTGAGGGCTCAGGGGCACACAAGGGTATGGGAGGGGCTGGCTCCTGAAAGGGTTCTCACTCGGGGTTTGTTAGCTCTAAACCCCCCATTCTGGGGTGTCCTGCTTAGCGGGGTCTCCTGACTGGTGGGCTCATGTCCAGGCTCCATGCTGGGGTTGAGGCTTGGAACGGTTTGGGGCTGGTCGTTCTGACCCAGCTGCCCCCCATCCTCAAGGTTGGGTTCTGAGCTCAGGGCTCAGGCAATGACAATTTAGCCCAGCGTCCTGCTTCCCACTGTGGCCACCCGCCTACCTCAGGGAAACAAAGCATGAAGCCAATAGCACCTCCTTTGCTGGCGCTCCTCAGCAAACAGAATTCACAGGTATGCTGCTGCTGGATGTGGAAGTTCCACAAAGTCAATATGCCAGATAGCCATTGTTGATAGAGCTGCCCTCCTTCATGAATTTGTCCAATTCCTTTTCATCTCATCCAAGCCACGGACCACGCCTTGTGCCGGTGACTTCCTTCAAGCTATTTACCTGTTATGTGGCCAAGTTTGGTCTGTTCTGAATGTACTGTTGGTCAGTTTCATGGGATGATCTCAATTTCTAGTACAGGTGGGCCCCCATATCCACTGATTCGCTATCCACGGTTTCAATTATCCACAGATCGTGGGGACCCCCCAGGCTTTTACTTTTTCCCCAGTAAACTTCATTTCTTTCTTAAAGAAACAGGAGAAGCAGCCTCTGGCTGCTTATTACAGGCAAGTAGAACGAGACTAAGTACTAGAGAGGCTCTGCAAGATTAACAGAAACCTTGCAGAGCCTCTCTAGGACTTAATCTCGTTCTACTTGCCTGCAATGGAGGCTGCTTCTCTGTTTGTTTTAAGGAAGAAACAAAGCTTGCTGAAAGAAAAATAAGAGCTGGGGGGGGGGGGCAAGCATGCCTGCCTGCAGGGGAGGCAGGGTGGGGGGCCCCTCAGGAAACCATGGAGGGGGTGTTTGCTCTTATCCACGGTTTCAAGTATCCACGGAGGGGCCTGGAACATATCCCCAGCGGATATGGGGGCCCACCTGTATTATGTGACAGAGGGGGGGAAAGGGATCGGTACGTCCACTTTCTTCACAATAGGCTGAGAGTGTGGGGCCGGTGTTTTGGCTTGCTGGACCACAAGTTGTCTAGATCTGTTCTCTTCTGAGCCCATAGTTTGAATTCTCGGTGCATGGTTTGGACTCCTTCGGAATGCAAGGCCTAAGTAAGTTATGTGCACGGAGTCCAATCAATCTGGATTTGAACTGGGCAAAAGAAGTCCAAATCCATTCTGTTGAAAATCCTCAAGAGATTGCTGTACTTACAGGAAATGGCCAGCATCGCAATGGGAAGGAGATGCTTCATTTTCAGCACCTTCAAAGATCCCTCAAGATTCCTTGATGATCCAGGACTGATCCAGAACTGAGCCGCTCAGAACTTCTCGTCTACACACAGAATGGGAAACATATTCGTCTGTTGTTCAATGGGGTTTACTCCCAGGAACATGTGTATGTTCCATCCATGGCTCGGTTCTTTGCTTTCCCCTTAAGGAGAAGGCTTGTGTGAATATTATAATTTAACCAGACCATGCTTAAAATTTTACTTAAAATGTGATTTTTTTAAAATTGATTAGGTTATTAATTAGGATTATTTCTTATTAGGTTATTCCAAAATAAAAGCTTCCATTTTACCTGTACTTTGACTTAAGCAAACATGAGAAAGGTAGGAAGGAAACCCAACTTTTGGGGGGCCACATTTGCCCTTAAATTGAACCAGACTACTCATTTGCTGAGCCAGCGGGTGGCGCAGTGGGTTAAAACAGACACACAGAGACAGAGACAGTTAAACCACTGAACCATGAGCTGTCGATCTAAAGTTCGGCAGTTCGAATCCGTGCGACGGCTCCTGCCAACCTAACAGTTCGAAAGCAAGAAATTGCAAGTAGATTAATAGGTACCGCGTCAGCGGGACGGTAACAGCACATGACCACGGAAACGTCTTCGGACAGTGCTGGCTCTTCGGCTTTGAAATGGAGATGAGCACCGCTCCCTAGAGTCATACACGACGGGACTTAATTGTCAAGGGATACCTTTACCTTTACCTTACTCATTTGCTATCTCGGTGCCCCAGAAAAAGTGGGGTGAAAGAAACCACATCGGATCAGCCACTGGCCTCCTCGGGTGAGTGACAGCCACATTGGGTCTCCCGTAATGTATGAAAAGACTCTGCACATCTTTGTTGGCAATTAAGAAGAATAAAACACTCACCTCCTCTGGATCTAAGGGAGAAGCTCTGTGACTGACCTGGCTTGGACAGGCTTTGCATACAATCTGCCTTCTTCCTCCCACCCTGGCAAAATGTCATGTGCTTCTCTATGTGGGAGCTGGGGAGAATCAAGGGGGGGGGAGCTGCAGCTGCCCTTTGCTCGATTGCTTTGCAAAGAATTTGACAGCAGTTGCCAAGTCCATCCCCCCAGGCAGGCAGGCAGGCAGGCAGGCAGGCAGGCAGGCAGGCAGGCAGGACGGACGGACGGACGGACGGACGGACGGACGGACGGACGGACGGATGGACGGACCAGTTCCATTCTGCTCAAACAACAACACTTGACTGTCAGGGGCTTGCAAGGAGACAAGAACAGGGTTCAGCACGGCCAAATTCATGGAGGCAGCTAGATCCATCAATGGGCATCAGTCATGAAGACTATGTGGAGCCTCCATGTATAGAAGCAGTTGCCACTAAATACCAGTTGCAGGGGAGCAGTGGCAGGAGAAAGGCATTCCTTCACCCCCTGAGCATGGGCTTCCCATTGGAGCCCTGGGTAGCCACTGTGATTGAGGTCCAGATTGCCTGCCTAGACACGTACCTCAAACCCTGATCTGACTCAATGCCAGTGATTCTGTCTGGAACAGGAATGTCAATCCCTGATGCTGCTCCTGGGCCAGTTAGTGAGTGTCTCTTCTGGCCCTTGCCACTCAACGTCATAGTCCAGGTTGTGGATTCAACCCTCCAAAGGGAGAAGAAGAAGTGAACTCAAGAGCTGGCTGATGGTAAAGATATCAACCTACAGAAGTAGCCCTTCAATTGATTGGCTGGGTTTGCTGGTCTTTGGCTGGGAGTCCCAGCCTCTCCCCCTTCCCCAAGGGCTGGGAAGAAGGAACATAAACAGAACCCATCTAGTCCAGCTTCCAACAGTGGCTACCCAGTGCTCCAATGGGAAGCCCATGGTTAGGGGGTGAAGGAATGCCTTTCTCCTGCCACTGCTCCCCTGCAACTGGTATTTAGTGGCAACTGCTTCTATACATGGAGGCTCCACATAGTCTTCATGACTGATGCCCATTGATGGATCTAGCTGCCTCCATGAATTTGGCTGTGCTGAACCCTGTTCTTGTCTCCTTGCAAGCCTCTGACAGTCAAGTGTTGATGTTTGAGCAGAATGGAACTGGTGTGTGTGTGTGTGTGTGTGTCTGTCTGTGTGTGTGTGTGTGTGTGTGTGTGTGTGTGTGTGTCTGTCTGTCTGTCTGTCTGTCTGTCTGTCTGTCTGTCTGTCTGTCTGTGTCTTGAACAAAGGCGGGGGATGAGTTTGGGCAAACACAGGTCTAAGTGGGAGGTCAGCACCTCGGAGAGCTCCAAAGGCAGACTAGGAGGATACAGCCCCCAGAGCAGGACCAGATGTTCCAGCAACATTTTGGAGCTCAGGGAGAGGTTCTGTTGCTGCTGCAGCTAGTTGGGCAACCACCCTGCCCCGTCTCCTGGGCAGCCTTCTGTGACTTAAAGGGCCTTTGCCTGATTTTGCAGGGTGTTTGCATCAGCAGCTTTGGGGCAGAAAGCAGCTTCATTACAGGACCACCCCCCCGAGAGTCCTCCAAGTCCGAGGAAAGGGCAGAGTCATGCCTTCCGGCCGTGGAGACGATATGGAATGGGGTTGTCTTGGATTGATGACAAGGGCATTTCTCGCCTAGAGTCTGTCTCCTCTGAGTCAACCACTTTGTTCCCGGATTCTGGCGTTTCCATTCCCAATATCCCTGGGCAAGTGACCAAGGTCTCATGCATGTGCATCAGAGAGCCCATCCATCTGGATTCCGCCTGAATTCCTCAACACCAGTGCCCGCGGTGGTGCGAGCCAGTCGAATGACCAGTGGTGCTGCTGCTCAAACACACACACACACACCCATCTACAAATTGGAACGTCCCCAGTGTCAATGTAGGAACCCTTGAGGATGCTCCCATTGGCCAGCAGGGAGGGGGAACGCCACCCATAAGAACATAAACATAAGAACCTAAGAAGAGCCCTGCTGGATCAGGCCAAAGGCCCATCTAGTCCAGCTTCCTGTATCTCACAGTGGCCCTACCAGATGCCTCCGAGAGAACACAGCCAACAAGATATAGCCTGTTTCCTGTTGTCACTCCCTTGCACCTGGCACAGAAAACCTGTTTCCTGTTGTCACTCCCTTGCACCTCGCACAGAGAAAACCTACTTCTAAAGCCAGGAGGTTGCTTATGGCTTGTAACCTGTGATGGTCTTTTCCTCAATGGATCTATCCAAATCCCTTTTAAAGGCATCTAGGCCAGGTGCCATCACCACATCCTGTGGCAAGGAGTTCCACAAAGGAATTACACCCACTCATAGTAGAATTGGTTTGAATGCACCCCTAGATATTTTTCTGTCCAGGAGTCAACACGGTGGGGGGGGGGAATGGATGGGAGTATGTATTTCCAACCTATTGAGGGGGATAGATGACTGGGGTAGGTGTCTATTGGCTCAGACCTGTAATGTCACCAATGTACAGTACCTCTTCCTTCCACAATTCTTGAAGCACGTCTGCAACTGTTTCTGAAATATGTTCATCAGTTATTTTTTGATAAGGTGATGGGTGGATGTAAAAATGTGCATAGTTCCATAAAAAGAGGAAATAAAGGCAAAATGTACACCCGAGACACAAGAGGCCAGGCATGACTGAGAGCCAATCTAAGGTTTGGCGTTCAAGATACGTACGTGTGCAAAGAATGTTGCACAGCCAGACTTGCGTTGTGGGTGAGGAGCCCACAGTGACCACGGATGACAACCTTGAATATGCTGCTTTCATTTCCTACCATCAGACACTTGGTGACAACATCTTTCTCTATAATGTGTGCCTACTGGACATTTCTGTTCACATATTGAATGAAGTGGACTGTCATCCACAGAAGCTGTTGCTGAAAATAAATGGGTTCACCACCCTTTCAGATAACCACAAGAGGCTCGGAGGCTTTTGCTGCTGCAGACGAACGTAGCTCCACCCTCTGAAAGTTGGAACGAAGTGGGGGTGGTCTGGGATATGGGCTGCTCCCCCAAAAGACAGACCTAGGAACCACTCTTTCAAATGCAAGCAGGCAGAACTGAAGCCATAATCACCAGTGATCCAAGGGAAAGCATGTTGGAAGTAACAAAGATCCTAATCAATTAATTAATTAGCTAATAATCATTTAAAAATAAAAAATATAAACAATTTTAAATGTGGAAAAAATCATATTTAACTCTCTCTCTCTCTCTCTCTCTCTCTCTCTCTCTCTCTCTCTCTCTCTCTCTCTCTGTGTGTGTGTGTGTGTGTGTGTGTGTGTGTTTGTGTGTGTGTGTGTGTGGTGGAACGCCCAACACAAAATCAGAGACAGAAGGGGAGAGCTTGGGGGGTGGGGCAATTGTTATTTTAAAAAAATCCTCTGGTTGCCGACAATCAGCTGATCTTAGCTGATAAGGGGAAGCCTCTCGGTTACCCCCGCATGATGGTCCTGTAAGGAGACCATCCTGTACCACAGGTTAAGAACCCCTGTCCTACGGTGATAGTGAATTTTTAGAAACTTAAAATACTAATTTTACATTTAATAATACCACTTAAAATGCAGTTTTAGCATTTACCTTGTGGGAAGATCAAGGTAGACCTCTAACAAAGAGATGCTGGGAAAGTCAGAGCAACAGCTTCTAGAACTAAGTCTCAAAGGGACAGAGAAGGACCGTCAAACAGCCCCCTCATTCTAGGTGAATTTTGTGTAGCAGAACTCTCTTCTGCTCTCTTTTGTAAAATCCTGCCTGCTGCAGGAGCTTTGCTAGCTATGGGAATTGAGGTGGATGGGTGAGCAGGGCTCTCCATGGTCCACGATTGTGCTTGCTCATGGCTCAGGTGCAGAAAATGGTCTTCAGTTCAGAATTGGGTGTCTTGAGAATCTCTTTTTTTCTTGCTTGCTTCAAGGCAGGTTTCTAGTCCTCAAGCCAGCAGGTGGAGGTATGCAGATAGGGGAGCAAATGCAATGCCTCATGTGATTTCAAAACCAGGCTGGGGGGGGGGGGACTGGCCACAGGTAAGCAGGTGAGAGCCTGTAGCCAGCAAATATCTTCCAGCTGTTACTGCCCATTAAGCTAAGGAAGCATCTTTAGCTCTTGCAGTGACAGTCAAGCCCAGATGCTCCTTAGCCAGGTCTGGCTCCGCAGGCAAGGTGTATGAGACACACAAATAAAACCCCTCCCGCAGAGAGAATCCACCTGCCCCTCTGTCTATGTGGGAGAAGAGGGAGTGGAGACGATGAGTGGGGGAGGAGAGGGAAGCCCCCACCCCACGGAAACACATGGCACCATCCTAGATGGTAAACAGCACTATAGGGGGAGCTGGGTGATGTGCTTGGAGGGTAGTGCCCAGTGTGGGGTGGGGGTGCTAAAGTCAGTCGCGGGGGAGGAATGTGCATATGGTGGGCTCAGGGCCGGGGGGGGGCTGTTGCAGGGGACAAGAGGTTAGACCACCACTCTGCTCTCTTCTGATCCAGCAGGGCTCTTCCTATGTTCTTATTTATGATGGAGATGCACTAGAAAATGGGGGTGATGAAGCAAAGGTCTTTTAGTTTAGCAGAGGAACAGATATGCGAGGAGCAGCATGGAGAGAAGGAGCCTGGATGGAACAAGAACTGCCCCAAAGCTCTGGATAAACTATATTGACAGCTGGTGACTGGGGAGGTGGGAGGCTGAAGAAGCCACGCCCACCCCTTGTGACATCACCTGTTGTACAGGTATATAAAGAGGAGAGCAGAGAGGACTGACCAGTTCACTGAGGCCCAGGCTGCAGTGAACACACAGACAAAGAACAGAAATTGTGACTTGTGTGTGAAAAAGATTCAAAAAGATGAGTGACAGCACTGTGACTGTGTAAGTTTGAGCCCTCGGCAGCTCCTTTCGAGGGCTGTATCCCTGATAATGCTCGAGGGGGGGGGTCCTGGGAAGCCCCCCACCCCAGTAAGATGGTGCCCAAGCTTGGGTACGATGAGCGGGGGGCAGGAGGAGGACAGCCCTCTCTCCACCCCCTAACCGAGCATTCCTCCCCACCTTGTGGCTCTTCCGCCATGACTCCCTGCCCCCTTTGTCCCCCTCATCCCCATGTCAGACAAGGAGCCTGCTTCTCACCTTCTCCCCCCTCCCCTTCAGTGTCCGCAGCTGCTGCGGCTGCTGCCCAGCTCCACTACAAAGCACCTCGAGAGGCTCACTGAAGGGGCTCAGAAGGATACGGAGGTGGTTTCAAAGAGTGTTTCGCGGGAACAGTGTCGGTTGCGCGGTACCGAAGGCTCCACCCCCCAGCCTGTTTGATATGGGGAAGCCAGTGGAGTGCAGACATGAGCCAGCTCCATCACATCCCTCCCCTCGGAAGGTAAATGGTGGTTGAACTTCTCCCTCCGGTGGCAAAGATGCTTTCCTCCCTGTTGGGCCCTGTGTGGCTCCTGGGGAACGGGGGGGGGGGGATTTGATTGTCTTGAGAGTGGCAGTTGGTGGGTTGGGCTCCCTCATGACTCAAAGAAGGGGGTCCCTCCTCTCACTCTCCTGTCTTCTCCATTTCCCTTAGGAGCCAGCCAACAGTCGTGGGGAACAATTTTGGGAACAGCTGAGGAAGGTCCCCACGACTGGGCAATTGATCCACATCATGGAAGTGAGTGTCCCTTAGACATTGGTGTTCTGTGGGAGGAGAAGCTGGCGGGAGAGGTGCCCACCTGGCCCGTCTGGGGTCAACCCTTGCTTTGGGGACTCTTCCAAGGGTCCTGGCATTCTGCTGGCGGTGGGGGGGGAACATCCGTGCCCCAGTTGGGGGCCGGGTTCTGAGATTGCTCAGTCCCGAGCAGAAATGCAGAGGTGCTTTCTGTGTCCCACAGGAACTAAGTGGATCATTTGGCTCCACCGAGGGGGAGGAACGAGCCAGTGCCTGGGAGGCTGCTAACTCCATCTGCGAGTTGGCAAGCAGCCTCCCCCATGTAAATGTAAGTATCCCTTCTGCAGCAGAGGTTTGGATCTTGTCCCCCTCGTAGGGTTCCTGGGCTGAGGAGGAGCTTGGAGGACTGTCAGTGGCTCCAGCTGGGGCTGCCTAGCAGCACAGTTCTGGGAGACATTTCCAGCTGGGCTCACTGGAGTCCTCTAAGGAGGGTGGAAGTGGCAGGATCCCCAGAGAGTGGGGGAGGCTGGTGCATCACGTGTCCCCCCAGCTTCTGTGGGGGGGGGACACGTGTTGGGCACTTTGACAGTGGCGCAGGATGAAGGCAGTTGAAATAACTGAAATGTGGTTTTTTTTTGTCTACAGATGAATGCAGTGAAAGATCTAGTCCCGCCGGCAATTTGGACCATCTGGGCGCGGCGGGACAGCCCCTCCTCCTCCTCCACTGAAGGTAAGATCCTTTTCCAAAGAAAGGGGGCAGCCAGGGCTACACCCCAGAAGAGGCTTAAGCGGCTCGCCGCCTGTGCCTCCCTCCCCCTTTCCAAAGGCAAATAGAATGAGAAGATTAACTGCCTGTCTTCTTCTTCTTCCAATCCAGAACATCTTGTCTACGAAGACCTTGAGGAGGAGGAGGGCTAAGGCACTGGCTCCAGCTCATGTCTGCTCTCCACTGCCCCCCATATCAACAGGATGGGACGTGGAGCCTTCCGTAGCGCACAACCGACACTGTTCCTGCAACAAACTCACAGAAACCACCTCCGTATCCTGCTGATCCTCTTCAGAGGTGCCACAGAGATGCTTGGCACCACAGGCAGCACCACCAGCCTCAACACCAAATGTTTTTGCATTGTTATTTCTGTGTTCTTATTATTGCTGATAATAAACAAATATACAGTTTTTAACTCCAACCTTGGACTTTTTGCATTATTAAAATCCCACTGCTGTTGAATTGGGCCCTCAGTCTAGGGGCTCAATGAGTGAGATGTACCTGTAAGGAATGTAAATTGTGTTTTGACATTTGGGAGCAAAGTCCTCCATGTTACTAAGGGTGCAACAGGTTGTCACCTTCCCACATTTTGAAGATCTGTCAACCATTCTGCGTTTTGCCCAAAAGCCACTGCTTTATCTTGTGGTTCATCTTTTGACTGGGGCAAAAATAACCCTGGCCAGTTCTTGGAAAAGGAAGCATTAGGTTCAGTGCAGCTCAGGAAAGGGCCAGTCCGGGGGCCGATGCAACACCCTGTGAAACTTCAGAAGCAGGGATGGCGTGAACTGGGATGCTGCTCAACGCGGATATCTGCTGTGTCAATCTGGAGGGGAAAAAGGCCCTTGCTATGAACATAAGAAGAAGAGCCTTGCTGGATCAGGCCAAAGGCCCATCTAGTTCAGCTTCCTATATCACACAGTGGCCCCACCAGATGCCCCAGGGAGCACACAGCCAACAAGATAACCTGTTTCCTGTTGTCCCTCCCTTGCACCTGGGGGGTGCAAACATACTTCTAAAGCCAGGAGGTTCCTTGGCTTGTAACCTGTGATGGTCTTTTCCTCCATGTATCTATCCAAACCCCTTTTAAAGGCATCTAGGCCAGGTGCCATCACCGCATCCTGTGGCAAAGAGTTTCAGAGATGAATTACACCCTCTGTTCTTAAGCTTAGAAGGCCCAGAGCAGAACTTTGCCAGAGCAGAGACCAGCAGGGTCTCCAACAACCTCATTCTACCACTGCCCCCAAAGTGTACATTTTTAATGGATTTTAATTGTAGGCCTCTCAGAGGGGTACCCAGGCTCCCCAGCAACTTGGGCGGAAAAGCCCGCCGCCCCATTATGCAAATTAAGTAAGTAATTTGCATAATGAGTTTTCGGGTTTTTTTAAAGTTTTTTCGCGGTTTTTCCGCAAATTTAAAGTGTAAAACAGGGATTTTCAAAGGATTTTCAAAGCGTGTGTGTGCTTTGCGGCCACTTATCTGATCTCCAGGACATTCCTCCAGCAGGCTGGCAGCAGCAGCGACGATCGCAAACCTGCCGGACTCGGAGTTTGCTTGCGCATGCCCAATCCGTCCTTGCTAACTCCCTGGGTTTGCGCATGCGTAAATTCCCGAAACTCCTGCGCCAGGGCACACAGCCTCTCCCTGCTCCGGGCGCAGGAGTTTCCGGAGTTTACGCATGCGCAAACTCAGGGAGTTAGCAAGGACGGACTAGGCATGCGCAAGCAAACTCGGCAGGTTTGCGATCGTCGCTGCTGCTGCCAGCCTGCTGGAGGAATGTCCTGGAGATCAGATAAGTGGCCGCAAAGCACACACACGCTTTGAAAATCCCTGTTTTACACTTTAAATTTGCGGAAAAACCGCGAATAAATATTCAAATTAAAGGATTCCCGCGCCCCACTCCCGAGCCTCTCTGCCCCTCCCAGAGCCTCTCCGCCCTGACGCCCTGAGGCCCACCGCCCCACCGCCCCATGTCAGCGGACGCCTCTGAGGCCCCTGGCCCTGGGGAGTCAGCCTTGGCTGGAGAGTGAGCTAGAAACATCACACCCAAAGAAAGACACTATTTGCCCTCTGACTGCAGCACACATCAACTGTTATTTTCTTTGCTCCCGCTTGCTATACCAGCCACCCCAGTTGCGGTGAGGATTCAAGCACCAGCGAAAAGGCTTCGGTCAACACCGCTCCGTCGCTTCTTTGCAGTGGCTGTCCCGGTAAAAGCGGATCTTCTTGTCATAAGACTTTAGGTTTTCTCGGAAGCAGACAGCCGCCACCTTGTCGCATTCGCAGATCTGCGTCTCGCACCAGCTCCCTGTACCTGTGGAGAGAAAGTTCACTACACAATGGAAGGAGACGGCAAGACCCATTTTGCCTGTCCTCATTGCCCAGGTCTTTGTCACCCACACAGCCAATCTCCCTGGCACATTTGGTGCCTGGCAGTAGGTGCATTGCAGGCTGCGATCGTGGGCAAAAATAGTTCATCCGCCATACACTTGGCATCTTGTAGGGTGCAGGCGTCTTGGAAAATGGATGGGCCCAATTTGCAGGACTCCCCCCCACACACACTCACCAGAGGGAAGCGATTGTGTGAACAGGGCAATTGAGTTGGTTGTTCTAGACCCTGAGACATGAAGAGAGATGGCAAGTGGCTCACAACCGGCAAGTGGCTCACTCACAACTGGACAATTCCCAGTTGTCACGCTTGCCATGCATGCTTGCAAAGAGTGCATGCACATCCCCCCAGTTTGCTCTTCCCCTATAAAATCACAACAGCCTTGCTGGATCAGGCCAAGGGCCCACCTAGTCCAGCTTCCTGTATCTCACAGTGGCCCCACCAGATGCCTCAGGGAGCACTCAAGACAACAAGATCCTTGTATCCTGTTGCCACCAGTGTTTCCACAAAGGGGTCCATGCCACTGCATGGACCTCTTCCCTGGCTGTGTGGTGACACCCCGAATGCTTAGCGATGATGATGTCATACATCATTATCAGACTTCTGGGGATGCCAAGCTCCAAGCTGTGCAGAGCTCGGTTTTGAGCCGTGCAGCTTAGAGGGAACACCGGTTGCTGCTCCCTTGCATCTGGCATTGCGGAGGTGGTGGATTTGTCAGAAATGGCACGTGCCAGATCCTATCCCCGCTTTTTAATTCCTCACCCCTTTCTTCTCAGGCTTGTACCAGCAGATCCAAGGAGACCCATTGCAGAGCTGTACAGTCTGTTCTCGTATCTTCCCTGGTATCAAAGTCAGACCGACCGGTCAAAGCAGCAGCAGCAGCAGCAGCAGCAGCAGCAGCACAGAAACGTACAACAGCAGCCCGGCATTTGCACCGCTGTAAAGGGCCTTGCGCTGCTGGAATGGGAGCGCAAGGCCCAGCTAGGATTGGGCCCTCAGGGAGGCAACTCACCACATGTGACGACTCCGTTCTCGTAGGTGTATTTATATCGGTCGGTTTTGGGATTGCACTGGCTCAGCCTCTCATAACAGCAATCGTGGGCCAAACAACAGCTGTGGGAAGGAAGGAAGGAAGGAAGGAAGGAAGGAAGGAAGGAAGGAAGGAAGGAAGGAAGGAAGGAAGGACTCTGTAAAACATGACCGCTTTGCGGTTTGCCTAGGATGCCAGCTCAGGCTGTTGCCTCAAGCAGGGGACTGGTGATGACCCCAGCTGTTCCTCCTCCTCCTCTCCTCCTCCTCTCCTTACCACTCCTCTCACTTTGAAAAGGAAGGGAGAATGGAGAAGGAGAGGAGAGGGCATTGGAGACACTCTACCCATTCCTCTCTTCTCCTCCAACTTCCTCTTCTGCTCCATTCCCTCTGCTTTTTTTGAGCCCAGGGAGCAGGAAGAGGAGTGGGGGAGGCAGAGGCTGGCTAATAGTGGCTATGATATGGATGGGGGGGGGGAATAAGGATGTGGGCTCAGGGGCTGGAGAGTCTTCCTCCAGCCCTGTACAAAACAAATCCCTGTTGTTGGTAAAGAACCTGCGAAGGAAGTAGGATGGTCAAAAGCCGTCGATTTACCGGTCAGTGGCATCCCTGGGCTGCCCTTTGCCACCCAGTCCACAATGACACCCATAGGTGGTATAGTTTGGGAAGGCACTTTTTCCAGTGAGTTCCTTGATCAATTTTCCAAACTCCAGAAGGCTCCCTTGGGCCACCAAGACACCTGCAAGAAGGTTCCAGAAGTTAGGTACTAGCAGTGGTAGGAAGGAAGGGTGCATGATGTGTGTTCCAGCAGCCTCTGTTGATCAGCAACAGTACATGATTCTGTTCCTGGTCCACCCCCAGTCTTTCCAGATACCTTGCTACAAAGAGTTGTGAGTATGAGTTCCTATTGTCCTCATTCGTTCACGCTTCCGGTACCTTGCCACTTATCCAGCTTCTCTAGAAGTTACATTTCCGAGTTGCAAGTGACCATAGCGCTACACACGATCCCATCACCCCCGAGAAGTGAGATGTTTCTGGGCTTGAGCGCCAACCAGATTTTGACTTCATTCATTTGGAGGGGAGATCACCGGAAGCCGACAGTGTCGTCATAATATTTGCAAATATACAGTAAATTTGAGCATTGGCATGTTGAGGTGAAGATTCCCTGGCCCCTTGAAATTACCCTGTGTTGACTGGTAGTGAGTATGCTGCGGGGGGGGGGGCAGAATAATGTGGGGAGAAGCATGTGAAGGAACGCTTTCCCCCTCCTGATGCGCTGACCTCCCTGCTACTTAATCACGTGTATGGGTGGAGTGCCCAAACTGCCCTTCACTGCATGTTCGAGTTTAATATTCAAATAGTGTGGTAAGGGATGGTTTGAACATTCCCACCCATGTGGTTATGCGCCAGGTGGAGCATGCATACACACATGTGCCTCACTGCACATTTGGTCCGGCCTGTGAGGCAGCAGCTTCGGAATTGACCAAAGTGTACCTCTGAACCAAAAATTTTACTTACTCCCTGTCAAAAGAACCATCACTCCCAAGAAACTCATCTCCACCCGAGAAGGACCTGGGGGAAAAAAAGAGGCTGTATTTATTTATCTGCCTTTCTGCAGAGACATCCTCAAGGTAGCTCGTAAGCAGCTCATTCCTAAAAGCACCAAACTCCCAGATGGTAATGAAACATCAGTCCTAGTCATCGTGAAGTAGTGGCCAATATAATTACAATAAAACATAGCCAATGGTCAACCAGCAATTCAATAAGCAGACCAAATTGATAGGAACGTATCCATCACAACTCATCTCCCAAAATATTAACACACTGATAACAAAGTACAGTAGCAGCACTTAACTACCCAGTCTGGGAATATTTCATTTAAAGAATGGTGGTGGCCAGATTGCTGGGGAGTCCGCCTGCCGCCGCATGGTGCAGTGGGCGGGGTTTAGGCCAGGTGGACCCTCTGATAGGTATGACCCCCGATGTCACTCTTGAGTTCAAGAAATATGAAGAATGGTGGGTTGTGTCCTCAGAAAGTGTGTTGACAATTCAATCCCATTGAAATGAATGGAGCTTATAGTGGTCATGACCAACTCTTCTCTATTCATTCCAGTTGTGCTTTGCTAGGATTCACTTTCTTAGGATACAATCCAGGAAGAAAAAAAGCGGAAAGCAGTGAGAGTGAGTGAGTGAGTGAGTGAGTGAGTGAGTGAGTGTGTGTGTGTGTGTGTGTGTGTGTGTGTGTGTGTGTGTGTGAGAGAGAGAGAGAGAGAGAGAGAGAGAGAGAGAGAGAGAACACTAATTTAAGAGGGGGATGCAGGAGGCAGAGGGCAATGGAGTAGAATCATCCAATGTGAGAGTTGGCAGATACCTTTGGAGGTCATCTAGTCCAAGCCCCTGCTCAGTATCGGCAACTACCCTGTTTTCCTGAAAATAAGACCTACCCTGAAAGTAAGACCTACCCTCATTTTTATCCATGATTTTTGCTGGCACTCATAAATATAAGACCTCCCCTGAAAATAAGACCTACCGTGTTTTTTGGGAGCCAAAATTAATATAAGACCTGGTCTTATTTTTGGGGAAACAGGGTATTACAGAAACCTGACAGGTGGCCATTCAATAAGGGAGAGCCACAACTCCACAATGCAGGCTGTTTCAGCACCGGACAACTTTTAACAAATGGGAAATTCTTCCTCCCATCTAGCCTGAATCTATTTCCCTGAAGTATCAATCCACTGATTCTAGTTCTACCTTCAGAGACCACAGAGATCAAGTCTTCCCTTTCTTCTGCATGACAACCCTTCAGATACTTGAGGACAGCTCTCAAATCTTAGTCTCCTAGCAGCCCATTCCAACCCAAGGGCTAAGCAGCACAAGTCAGACCTAAAGTCAGCCTAAGTCGTTTAGGGCGACTTTAGGTCTGGAACGCAACCATTTAGGGTGAAGTTAGGTCAAAGTTAGGTTGAAGTTACGACCGATGGACTAAGAACAGCCCATTGCAACCCAAGGGCTAAGCAGCACAAGTCAGACCTAAAGTTGACCTAAAAGTGGGCGTTCCAGGGGCGGACCGTGGGTGTAACGGGGGAGGCAACCAATTAACGTTGGATTCCAGACCCTGGCAAGCACAGACATGCCCCCTCCAACACAAATGCTGACACAAATTTTAGGTCGACCAAAAAGGTGGACCCAAATTCGAGGAGACCCATAGGAGCCATTTTACCTTACCCAAGCCAGCCCTCTCCTGAAAATTTCTAACACCCTACTCCTGAGTTAGGTCAGAGTTAGGACGGAGTTGGGCCTGCTAGGTCTGGAAACCGACAGAGTTATGCCTAAGATAGGGAGCCTATCAGCACCCAGCCCCACCCAGCCTCTTTCCCACAAAAGCCCAGCCCCAGACCTCCAGTCTCTCTCTCTCTCTGAGCATGTGGCGTGGGGTTCTGTCCCCCACAGCCACAAAGTGGGACTTTGTCGTGGAGGGCAAAATTCACAAACACCCCACTTCTCTCTTCTCTTCTCCTCTCTCCTCTTTGCCCCCCTCAAGGGCAGAGAGGGCTGTTCTGGCTTTGACCAAACTGTTTACAGCTGTGCCTGGGCAGCTGTCTCCATGCTACCATTTGCTAACCCATGTCTTTCTCCCAGCCTCTCCCCCCACACACACACAGGCAACAACACCAGCAGGTAAGTGCAGGTAAGAGCAGGGGTTGTGCTGACATGTGTTCTGACATCTGCCTCTTTGCATATAGAAATATAGGTAGGATACATGCCTCTATACCTATGTCTTGTCTCATAGCTGCCTGCATAGCCTGCCATGATATGCCTCTTTACCAATGTCTTGTCTCATAGCTGCCTGCATAGCCTGCCATGATATGCCTCTTTACCAATGTGCCCTCTCATGTCTGCCTGCATAGCCTGCCATGATATGCCTCTTTACCAATGTGCCCTCTCATGTCTGCCTGCAATGCCTTCTCTGAAATGCCTCTTTACCAATGTGCCCTCTCATGTCTGCCTGCAATGCCTTCTCTGAAATGCCTCTTTACCAATGAGTAGTCAGATGCCTGCCTGCAATGCCTGCTATGATATATAGGATACATGACACTTTACCACTGTTGTGTCGGATTTCTGCCTGTTGTCATGTGAGCATACAACACCACGAGTGTGGTGCTGTTGACCGTCTGTAGACACCAGCTGTTCCCCCCCCCTTTTTCTCCACAGGGTCAACTGACAGGTCAGTATTGCTAGGATTGCCATGGTTGTGACCCAATATATGTGTTGTCTTCTCTCTCTTTGACCCTTTTCCCTTACAGGATCATGCTCGCCTTACACCCGGGTAAGCAGCTCAGACCATGCTATGCGTGTCACACCTATCAGCTGTGTTATTTCTCTCCCTGCAGGCTTTTGCAACCGGCACACTGGCTTGTCTTCACTGGCGATTGCTACCACACACCAGCTGCCATGTAACACCCCCTTGTTTTTTGTCTCCCCAGGAACGTCCACTACCACCTACCTTCCTGGGAGCACCCCTGGGCCCGCAGTCTGGTTGCCCCACGGTCTTCTGCCTCGCTGCTGCCAGAGGTCAGAGAGCCAGCCCTGCAACCCTCCTCAGCTGCCGGCGCTGCTGCTGCTCCACCTCCCTGGCTGTCCTTCTTGCTGTCCCTCCCCTTTCTATGGAGCAGGCTGTGGTTCCACAGGGGGAGAGCCTGCATCTCCAGGTCCATGGGGCATGTGTGCTGCTGCTGCTGCTTTCAGATTGGCTGCTGTGACTACCCCTGGCAGCCTCGCCTGGCCATCTCTGCTAACGTTCCAGAACAATAAAGACGGCCCTCGGGCAGAGCCTCCTTGAAACATCTGTGCCCAATGTTACACAAGCATTGCCCCCCACACACAGACAGCCCCCAGCACTGAAGCCCCTGCATGAATCCCTTCCAGGGACTGCCACTTCCTTCCCAGGGAGAACACAGCAGGGAGGCTGCCAGACCCCCATGGGACAGAGCGGAGGGGGAGTTGGGGGGGGCCTCTCAGGCAGGCAAGCAGTGACAGGCGCCATGGAGCCCATAGCGGGGCCTCTTGTGGCCGCAGCATCTGTGTAGTGGCCGCTCAGCAACAGGGGATCTCGCCAGCCAGGGCGTCTGCCCGTAATGCAGCCGCTTCCGTCGAAGGTCCGCACGTAATGCAGCCGCTTCTGTCGAAGGTCCACCCCCCACCCTGCCAGAGCACCTGCCGAGAGGCACCGTCGTCGCCCCATCTGGGGGTGTGATGAGCTGCGTGAGCCCTTCACGCTCGCAGCAGACAAGCCCAAGGCATCTCTCGGTCTTGGCCGGGGCACAGAGCAGAACGCACGCCGGGATGCCTTCTTTGTGGGCATTGCCCCGGCCCTGGAGGTCCAGGGCTTCAGGCAGCGCATGGGCAAGTCATGTCAGAGGCAGTTCCAGACATCATGAGCCCCCCCTTGTGTGTGACGTTCCCACCCCCCTCCTTCCCTTCCCTCCCCCGCTCCCCCCCATGACTCCCACGTGCAGCCTCAACGTGGCATGGGGGTGGCATCGCCTTCTGCAGGAGGGGGGACGGCCACTCTCCCCTGCAGAAGGTGGCTGATGCACAGGGTGCCCTGTGGCAGCTGGCTCAGGCACCTCGCTCACCTGTCACCTGCCCTGCGTCCACCACATGACTGGCGCAACCCCCCTGCCTGCGGTCAGCCCCTTTGCGACCGGGCTGAGACAGACACTGCGGCAGCTGCCATGGATGGACGCTGACACGTGCAGACACACAGGCCTGCACATGCCCGAGCCAGACACCGAGCCTGGAGAGCCTGCCTGCCTGGGAGGTAAGTGTTGCCTGGATCCTGGGGTGGTGCTGGGCCACAGAAACTGCAGCCTGCCTAACTCAGGCATACCTCTGACCTAACTCAGACATAACTTCTGCCTAACTTAGGCTGCACTTAGGCCACACTTATGCCTGACTTGGAGAGGAGTTGGGTTGGAATGGGCTGTTAGTCTCCATGTCTCCAGGCTAAACCAAGCTCTTTTAACTGGTTTCCAGACCCCTCAACAGCCTCCTCTGAACCCACTCCAGCCTACCAACATCCGTCTTAAAACATGGTGCCCCAAACTAGATGCAGTATCCCAAGTGAGGTCCGACTAGTGCAGAATAGAGCAGAACTATGAATTCTCGTGATTGGGACTCTACGTCTCTGTTAATACAGCCCAGCATTGCATTTGCTGTTTTTGCCGCTGCATTACGCTGCTGGCTCACACCTACATCAGAAACAGGGCCAGCCCAGGTCCCACTGACACCTGAGATGGTATGAGAAGGCACCTTTCAGTTGAGAAACACTGGACCTAGTACATATTAAAGAATAAAATATAAAGGGAGTCAATATAGTACTTACTTCTTCCAGTCTTGAAAAGCTTCTTGGAAGCTGAGTTGAGGTCTGGCTTCCCTAGTTCCCTCTCTCGACCTTTGATCGTTCTCTCCCCCGGAAACACCAGTGGCAACTGTTTTATGGGAAATGAAAGGGAACCCCGTTTCTCCGCTCCTGCAATGGCGAGCGTCTCCCTGTCCTGTTACATTCTCTTTTCCTGCCTCATAAGAAACCTGATTCTTGTCCTCCGGCCTTGGTGTCGACCTCACTCTTGAAGAAGGCTCCAGGCAAATGTCACCAGCATCTTGGGGGGTGACCTTCTGCAATCTCAGTGTTAGCTTCTTCCAGTGGAATGTGACATGCAAAAGGACAGTTTGGCCACATTGTGCAAGACGGCTGCAGCTCCACACATGACGTGTGGAGCTGCAGCCATCTTGCACAATGTTGAGCCCGTTCCTGCCAAGTCACATTCTAGAGAGACAGGGTGGATGAGCCCCTTGGCCTGAGGGCTGCATTGTATGGGGGGCAGGGGGACACACACACACACACCATAGTGCAGCAGACTGCTTGTGATCATGACCATCATAACTTTGATTCCAGTGCTGTAAAAAAATATTTTGCATTCCACTTGGTTTTGAACACATGGCCTTCACTGGCCATTTCGCGCTCTCTCTCTCTCTCTCTCTCTCTCTCTCTCTCTCTCTCTCTCCATTTAATCACCCACCCCAGAAGATGCAGCACACACAGTGCCAGCTGCGCTTTGCGCTAAGGACTGGCAGGAGATAGGATCAGGCCCCGAGTCTCATTTTTCTTTTCTAAACTGAACTCGCAAAGCATCAACATTTCGATCATGTCTAACATACACAATTGTGTTTATAAGCATTTACATTTTATTGTTTTCTTTTGGGAAGAGACCCACGACAGCCCGGGCGGTTGGAGAGCCAGCATTGGAAAGCTTTCATTCAATGCTGCTGTGGTTTCTCCGTGCAGAGGAAGTTGGGGTAAAAGCGAAAGTTCTTGTTGTAAGTGGCCAGGCTGTCTCGTAGGCAGAGAGAAGCTGTCTTGTCGCATTCACAGGTCTGCATCCCACACCAGCTTCCTTCACCTGTCAGCAGAAAGGATGTTTCGATCACATTTTTAGCCCCCTTTTTGTCCAAAGAGCTAAGAGGAGTCCTCTTATCATCATGGTCCTCTTAACACACGGGCAGCCCAATCCACCATAACTATCCAGCGCTCGCTCCATATATATATATATATATATATATATATATATATATATATATATATATATATATATATATATATATATATATATATATATATATATATATAACACGTAGGTATATTTACACAGGATTTTGCTGTAACCCTGTGAGTCTGAGAGGGGAGGACTGGCCTGAGGCTGGCCAGTGACTTTGAACTTCTACTCCGACACCCTCAAGTTCAGCCCAAGACCCCTGGAGTCTGAAGTGGAGCACAAGGCTACCCTCCTACCTGGTGGCACACCTGTCATTCATCTTCCCCCTCTTCCCATTCCAAAAGAGGGAACCGAGAAAGAGGAAGTGCGGAGGAGAGGCAAGTGGTGGGCTCTTCCCCTCTGCTCTTCCTCTTCTGCTCCATTCCCCCCCTCTCTTTTTTAATTCACAAAGCAGGAAGAGGAGGAGTGGCAGGTGGAGGGGGGGTAGACAGAGCTAGGTGTCCTAGCAACGGACCTGTCCACCCACCACATGAGGCGAGTGCCTCAATCAATGAAGGTCGGTCCTGGACATGAACGATGGCACCAACACCCTGCTTCTCTGGAACTGTATTGCATCAGGCACCGGGCAGCTACGAACAGCCTCCCAGCTGGGTCAACTACTTGATGTTACCTCCCTTGGGCACAAACACAGTATGTGAGAAACACCTGCCTGCTTCTTTCAGCCCCCTGGATATCTAGAAACAGGAACACCCGCTTTGCCCTGCATTCTTTTCCGTGCCTTGCGATGCCAGGGACATTTTTGTCACCCACAGAGTAGTTATGCCTGGCACACTGGGTGCCTCACAGTAGGTGCCTCTCATGCGTTGATGATCAATAAAAACAGCCTCTCCACTATTCAAGTACCGTCACGTAGCAAGTTGTGGGCGTTCTCGTGATCTGGAGGGCATGCCTCTTTTAATGCAGGGTAGCATTGCATTTGCTTTTTTTGCAGGCGCATCACACGGCTGGCTCATGGTCAGCACGTTAACGCGCATGCTGGAGCTGGACTGCTTCTCTACCCCAAGAATCCTTGGGGGATGCTTTTGAAGAGGACGGGCTCAAGCTGCCCCTTCTCTGTGTCTGAGGGGGAGTGGCTAGGGAAGGGACCTTTCCTTGCTCCATCATTGTGCTTGGCCTCAGAGGAACCTTTCCATCCCTAGCCTAGCACTGCTTAGCTCTTCCGTCTCCTGCTTCCAATATTTTAAAAGGGCAGAGGGGAGCGGAAGAGGAACTGTGCGGGAGAGAGAGAGAGAGAGAGAGGGAGAGAGAGAGAGAGAGAGAGGTGGTAGTCTACAGGTGATGATGACATCATCACCAAGCGACCCAAGACGTTGGGACGCCACCAGCCCCACAGCAAACCTGGGGGTGCATGTTGCACACACATCAGTACAACATTGCACAAAAGTCTCTTGATGCCATCCTCTGTACAGTCACATCAAAAAGCCATTTTTGTGAGCGGAGGGGATTGGTCAACCCACACATGCCTATTAGTAATCGAAAGAGGAACAATGATGGGACGGGAACCACGAGTGGCTGTAAACTGCTTATGTTCTGAAATCAGTTTTAGAAATTCTCCGAAAGTGGAATGAAACACAGGGCGGAGTGAATCCACAGACCAATAAAGGAACAGAACGGAGTGTATCTGTTCATCCCTCTAAACTGGGACCACTGACTGGCGTCGCTTGAGGTGGGGCGGAAAGCTGCAGAGCTTAGCTTTCCGCCCCACCTCGAGCGACGCCACTGACTGGGACTAACAACTCTCAGATTCCAATGGGCAAACTGAACATTTAGTTTTTGTGGGGGAAACAGAGGCACCCTGACCTATGTCCATGTCCAGTATTGGCTAATGGTCATTCCAGCCACAGTTTGAGGCTCTCCTACCTACCTGCAGGAGAGATAAACACCAATCCAAACAGAGGGACTGAGTAGGGACTCAGGAGACAACACTCACCACATGTGAGGACTCCATCCTCATACGTGTATTTGTAGAAGTCTGTTATGGGGTTACAGCTCCCACTTATCCTAGCATAACAGTAGTCGTGGGTCCTGCAGCAGCTGTGGGACGGAAGGAGGAGAACTTCATATTAAAAAAAAAAAGATGGTCAGCCTGTCCATGTTAGGACGGAGGCCGTGTCAAAGGCAAATACCTCAAGTGGTGGATTCGCAAGTACCGTATTGTCCCGAGTATAAGACGCACCTGATTATAAGACGCACCCTTAAAGTTTGGTGCTATTAAAAAAAATTAATTAAATCACTGGCATTATTGCAACAGCCTGATTATAAGACGCACCCCTACTTTAAAAACTTAAATTAGGAGAAAAAAGTGAGTCTTATACTCAGACCAATACGGTAATTCCCTCCTCCTCCCTTTGCTGTTCTTCCTACATTGAAAAGAGGGGAATGGATCAGAAGAGGGAGGCGTGGTGGGCTAGTGTTAATCTATGTGTGTACATGGTGCTGGGTGCATGCCAAGAGTACTGAGCATGAACCAGGCCAGTCTTGTGGCATTTGGAAGTGTGCCGAGGGTAGGGAAGCCTCAAGTCCGACAGGCCCAAGGGAAAAGGTCACACTTTGGTTCATCAGAGCAGCTGGTTTCTTCTGCATTCTGGCTGGTTTCTTCTGCATTCTGGCTGGTTTCTTCTGCATTCTGGCTGGTTTCTTCTGCATTCTGGCACATTCCATGCACATCTGCACCTTGCTTGGCCAGCAGATTTGACCACCCTGTCAGCAAGCCTATCCTGGGAGATTCCCGACTTGGGAGTAAATAAGGGCGTTAGTGGCACAGAAGAGGTGACTCCAACCTCACAGCTCTCCTCACCAACTTAACCCAGACGTGGCATGATCATTGAGACCCAGGCATCTTGAGCGATCAAGGAAACTTCTGTTGCACCCTTGGCAGGGTGCAAAACAACAGAGACCCTTGTGTCACCCGCCTTGTCCCAGTTCTTGCTGCCGTTGTATCTATGAATTGCTAAGAGACCTTTGTGCCCTGGGAACATCTCACCGCTCAAGGAAATGAGGTGCACACAGTACATAACATTAGTGTCTGTCACCAGCCAGGGACGGCCACAAGGGCTCCCCTGGTCTGGATCAGGCCTCTGATGGGGCAGAGGGACAAGTTCAGACTGGAAGAGCCTGAAGAAAGTGTGGGGAACCAGCCCAGCCATAAGCAATGCCCCCAAGCAATCTCTCTCTCCTGGAAAAGAACAGCACTGTGCTGGTCAAAAGCTGTCAATTTACCCGTCAGAAGCATCTTTGGGGGCTCCTTTGCCGCCAAATCCACAGTAGCACCCATAGGTGGTGTAGTCTGGTAAAGCATTTTTTCCAGTCAGCGCTTTGATCATTTTTCCAAACTCCTGGAGGTTCCCTTGGGTCACTAAAACACCTGCAAGGATAGTTCCAAAGGTTAGCTGCTGGCGGTGTGGACTGCTGACCCAAGACCTCCAGACACGGGAGGCTGCTGCTCATAAGAACATAAGAAGAGCCCTGCTGGATGAGGCCAAAGGCCCATCTAGTCCAGCTTCCTGTATCTCACAGAGGCCCCACCAGATGCCTCCGAGAGCTCACAGCCAACCTGTTTCCTGTTGTCCCTCCCTTGCACCTGGCACAGAGAAAACCTACTTCTAAAGCCAGGAGGCAGTCACCCGTGTGTCACCCGGGATCAGGAGGGGGGGGAGGTGTCACCCCCTGCCCCCGGGTGGCACCCAGCGATGCTCTTTCCAGGGGAGGGGGCCTTCTGAGAAGGAGACCCTCTTCTTCTGCCGTCTGGGGCCTTCTGAGAAGGCCAACGGTGTCGGCGCGCTATTTATTCTTTTTTCGCGCATGCGCAGAACGTTTTTGAGGCAAGGGCTGCCCATTTCCGTTCTGCGCATACGCTAAAAAAAAGAATAAATAGCGCGCTGACGCCGTTGGCCTTCTCAGAAGGCCCTGGATGCCACCAGTCGTGGTGGACGTTCCGGGGCTTTCTCCGGCTCCGAGGCTGGGAGAAGCCTCGGATCGCCTGCCCGCATCGCCCGTCCAGAGGCTCTGAGCCTGGGAGAAGATCTCGGGACGCTCCCGGGGGCTTGGAGCCTCCGGATGGTGATGCGGGCGCGTGCGTGCGGGGCTCAGAGCCTCGGGGCAGGTGCACACGGGCGGGCGTCACTCCGCGGGCCGCGCTCCAGCGACGCCACTGCCAGGAGGTTGCTTATGGCTTGTAACCTGGGATGGTCTTTTCCTCCATGAATCTATCCAAACCCCTTTTAAAGGCATCTAGGCCAGGTGCCATTACCACATCCTGTGGCAAGGAGTTCCACAGATGAATTACACAGATGAATTATTGCTCCTCCTCCTCTTTCTGCTTCTGGGATTCAAAAGGGAAGTGGAAGAGTGGAAGAAGATGTGCGGAGAAGAGACTGGCAGGCTAGAGCATCAGGGACTCATGGCTCATTCAAAAGAGAAAGTCGCTGTTGTTGCTCTACAGCAATTAGTATCCAGAGGTATTCTGCCTCTGAGGGGAGGTTCCATTTGACCATTGACCACTTCTCCTCCATGAATTTACCCAATTATTCCCTGTCAGATTGATTTTTACTTACAGCAGGTCAGGAGAATGACGGAGCCCAGGAAATGCTTCATCTCAGAAGGACCTAGAAAAGAGAGAGTGTATGATATCATTTATGAAGTTATTTGATTTATATACAAGATTAAGGTTAATTCAAGGCTCCAGGTGAAGTCTAAAAGAGATGGATCCAGGTGAGCATGCCAAGGGAGAGCGTTCTACAATTTGGGGGCCAACACAGAAAAGGTCCCCTCTCCAATAGCATCCAAAGACATGGAGGATCATATTAATGGGCAGGTTGATAAGGAAGTCCCTCTTGGGATACCCCCTCAGAAGCACACCAATGAAAGAGGAAGTGAGGATTTGGGTGTGATCAGCTGGTAGTTGATATGTTCTCTTAAAACTGGCACAGTCACGACCAGCCCCAAACCTCCTGGCACCTGAGGACGGACGGACACACACACACACACACACACACACACACACACACACACACACACACACACACACACACCGCCACCCCTCCTTGCCTGGTGGCACACGAGCTGCAGGTCTCCACCAGTGTCTCCTCTTCTCCCTCCCCAGATTTGAAAAGATGGGTCAGAGTGGAAGAGGAAGTGTGGAGGAGGAGAGGGGAATGGTGGGCTATAGCCAAGGTCTTCATCAGGTTGGCCAGGACACAGATGCTGCTGGACCAAACACACAATCAAGTCCGTCAATAAGCTACAGAGAGCCTGGATGGTGTAGTGGTTTGGGAGTCGGACTTAGACCTGGAAGATCCAGGTTCAAATCCCCACTCAGCCACGAAGCTTCCTGGGTGACCTTGGGCCAGTCACTATCTCTCAGCCCCACCTACCTCACAGGGTTGTTGTGAGGACAAAAAGGAGGGGAGGAAATATGTACACCACTCTGAGCTCCTTGGAGGAAGGGTGGTATAAAAATGTGAACAATAAATAAATAAACAAACAAATAAATAAATAAATATACTTAACTTCCTTAAGCCTTTGAAACACACCTTGGAAATTGAGCTCACTTCTGACGTCTCTCTCTCCTTCTCATTGTCATTTACAGCTCCATTCTCTTCTCCAGAGAACCTGGCAACCAGCATGTCACACTGGGTGGAGAGCTCAACAGGAAGTCATGGGAACCCCCATTTCCTCTCTACCAGGAGAATAGCAAGCTTCTCCTCAACCAGAGTGCCCTGTTGCAACCTTTCCTGTACATGCCTTTTTTTTGCAGCTCACCACAAACTTGTTTCTTATCTTCCTGTTACATAGTCTAATTTCTTGAATAATGCTTGTAAGTTCCTCCACCCTCAACCCCCAGGCCGGTTTGTCACAAGAGGGATGGGGACCCCTCCAGTGACTGGATCCCCTTTGGACAAGAAGCACACCCGGGTTGCTGGACCCCTTGGTAACGTGAAGGAAAGACACTTTTCACATGCTCAGAGTCCTTCTCTTTATTATTATCGACCAAAGTACCAATATAAAAAGCATCAATATATATATAAAGAACAGCTGCTCTTGGTCTTATTCCTGTTTTATGAATGCAAAATACACGACTATTTTGATTTCTGAAATCTAATGTGTGGGGCAAAGTTTAAGACAAGGTCCACTCTCCCCCAGAAATGCATTTTACATAAGGACACAGAGATAATCAAAAGAGCCCTGTTGGATCAGGCCCATGACCCATCTAGTCCAGTATCCTGCTTCCTATAGGGACCCAGCAGATAACTCTGGGAAGCCCACAAGCAGGAGATGAAGGCAACAGCTCTCTCCCGCTGATGAGCACAGCAACTGTTCCTCAGAGATAGTCTGCTTCTGATACTGGAGGTTCCACCTAGCCATCATGCCGGCCATTGATAGACATCTGGTCCTTCGTGCATTTCTCTCACCCGGTTTCAAAGGCATCTAAGACAGTGTCTTACAGCCCAATCCTATCTGTGCGATACGCTGGCAAATCTTGTGGTCCGCCATCGTATTGCACAAGCAGCCATCACTGAAGCTGCTCCAATGGTCTGTAGCCTGCTACTGACAGCATGGCAGCCTGTAAGCCCCACGCCAACAGCGGCGGGCCACAGACTGGCTGTTGGCATGGTCGTGGTGGGGGGGGGGAGGATCGGGAGCAAATCATGGCGGGGACAGGCTGGGCCGGGGGCAGGATGGGGCGGATCTCGGTGGCAGCAGCGTCTGTGAGATCCAGAGCCCCTGTTCCAGCCCAGACATGCCCCCTGCAGCCTAACAGATTCACGCCAGCAAAAGAGCTGGCGTAGATCTGAGTCGACCCATAAGGACCAGGGAGCAGTGGAGGAGGTAAGTAAACGTTTTCTTTATTTACCTCTCCCTGGTCCCTAGCCGGCCTGTGGGATGCAGTCTAGACTGCATCAGTGGTGCTGCACCCCGCAGACCGGCCAAGGATAGGAGTGGGCAGCAAGCGTATAAATGAGTAGTACATACAGCGGTATATGAACGGCTTCTTTACTAGGGTGATTCCCCCTAGTGAGAGATGTGTCCCTCCCCACTTTCTTTGCCGAGGGGATTCCAGTGTTGACCACTTTAAAGGAACGTTTTGCTCATTCCGTCCATTCTGCAGAGGGTTCCCGAAACATGACCACCCCCACCACCCACTTTGGCTCAAGGTTAGCACTGAGGGGGTTGACCATCACACCAGAAGTTTGGAAAGAAGCGGTAAGCTTTCCTGTAGCTGTTGGCGTGGTTTTGCAAGCACTCCACAAAGCTTCTGTCGCATTTGCAGGTCTCTTTCTCGCACCATGTGGCCAAACCTGACAATGGAAGAGTCGACGTCAGGGACGTGCAGGAAGCCCTAAGAAATGTGACTCATCTGATAGGAACTGAAGCACAATCCTAACTAACCCCCTTCTCCCCGCCTTCGGAAATCCAGGGAAATCCCTTGCCAGACTGTGGCCTGAGGCGACCACTTCAACTGGCCTCATGGATGGGCCGGCCCTGCATGTGGCAGTGGTGGAATCGAGGGTGAAGCAACGTTTTGAACTCAAGCGGTTATTGCTTGCCACTCCTTTTACTTTTCAGGCAATTCGGGAAGTCTCAACTTCTCTTATTATAATGCCACCTCTACCCCCCACCCCCCATCTGAAACCGCCTTTGGTCTATATCTACCCTGGTATTGTCCACACTGACTTGGCAGTTTTCTCTCCATAGTTTCCCGCAAAAGTTTTTCTCATCGAAGATACTCACCACAACGCACCTTCCCTAGCAGGTAAGTATAGTGGTACATGTCGTATTTGGGGCGGCACCCCCAGTGCTCCACTCTCACGTAGCAGCAGTCGTGCTGACGGCAACACCTGAGGGCCAAGAGAGCAAATCATGCTGTGCAAACAAGGGGGGGGGGGCGTCCTTACTGACAGGTTGAGTCGAGGGGATACCCCCCCCCCCATTCTAGATCACTTTCTCACCTCTGAGAAATGTCCGCTTCAGGAGACATCTTCAGTTTCTGGGGTTTTTTTAGAGGAAGGAGCAGTTGAGAAAATGGCACACACACACACACACACACACACACACACGCACGCATGCACGCACGCACGCACACACACACACACACACACACTTCTGTTATTTCCCCACATGCTCCATTCCACTTCAGAGACCCCACTTCGTATTTACAAGAAAGCTGCCTTTTACCAAGTCAGAAATCCGGCCCTATCTACCTCAGTATTGTCTAGACACTGACTGGCAGTCTTTCTCCAGGGTTTGAGACAGAGAAGGATCTTTCCCAGGCCTACCTGGAGATGCTGCCAGGAACTGAACCTGGGATCTTCTGCATGCTGAGCAGGAGCTCTCCCACCAAGCCCCTTCCCTTGTTAACTGATGTGTGGCAGATGGCTACAAGGAGCAGGGCCTTTTAAGATGTGGCACCAACCCTGTCAAATGCACTCCCCTCCCCACCTGGTTCTTCCATTGGGTCGCTGCCTAACCAAGACATGATGTTTCTGGGAGATCGTTGGCTGATTATCTATTCTTTATGAGAGGGACGACTGTGGCTCTGTTGTTTATGCAACTTAAGGGGCCACTTAGGGTGTGCTCCAGGGCTCCTAGGAGCACACGTTGAGAAACACTCTGCCTTAGACCAGTACGCTTTTGATCGATGCTCGCTTTTGGATGCTCCTGTCTTTTGTCAACTGACCAATCAGTGGCATCCAACGGCTTTCCTTTGCCCCCAATCCCGCAGTAGCACCCATACGTGGAATAATTGGGGATGGCACTTTTCCCAGTCACTTGCTTGATCATCTTGTTCAGTTCCAAAAGGCTTCCGTCGGCTAGGGTGGCACCTGGAAAAACAGCGGCGAGGAAAGGGGGGGGGGGGGAGAGAGAAGAAGTCTCAGTCGGTGGGGAGATGCTCTGTGGATGTCAGGGAGGAACTGCACACGTCCCATGGCCCCCACAACATTCCCAGCCCCTCCTCCTGAAAACGTGAATGGGGGTGGGGGGCATTTCCAGGGAAGAATCATCAGGTGGAATGGTGTTATACGTGTTCATTCATACATGGACGAGACAAACATGTATAGCTGGCAGGAATAGCCCCAGGGTCAGAATGGGCTGCGGCTTCCTATTAAGTTAAGTCTTTCTGCCATGTCAAGTACAGTACTCCCCCCATATCTGCTGGGGATATGTCCCAGGCCCCTCCGTGGATACTTGAAACTGTAGATAGAAGCGAACATCCCTTCCATGGTTTCCTGAGGGCCCCGCGCCCTGCCTCCCCTGCGGGCAGGTGCGTACACACCCCCAGCTCTTATTTTTCTTTCAGCAAGCTTTGTTTCTTCCTTAAAACAAACAGAGAAGCAGCCTCCATTGCAGGCAAGTAGAACGAGACTAAGTCCTAGAGAGGCTCTGCAAGGTTTCTGTTAACCTTGTAGAGCCTCTCTAGAACTTAGTCTCGTTCTACTTGCCTGCAATAAGCAGCCAAAGGCTGCTTCTCCTGTTCGTTTAAGGAAGAAACGAAGCTTACTGGGAAAATAGTAAAAGCCCGGGGGGGGGGGGCTTTCCCCCGTGATCCATGGATAACTGAAACCGTGGATAGCGAATCCGAGGATACGGGGGCCCACCTGTATGGCACTAATGGTGGCTCAGGCAACGGTGTGCCAAATGCTGTCAGCCCCCCCCCCCCCGCAAAAGGGAGGTGTACTCCTCCTCTCCAGATTTTCTCTTCCTTTCTGTCCCCACTACTACAATGCTGGGTAGGAACCAGTCCCCCACAATGCCACAGTTTGCCCTGTCTTTTGGAAAAACCGCCTGGATTTGACCAGCCAGCCCCGTGCAATATGGACAACTTTGAATCGAATCCGCATGGGGCCTGGTAGATGTGCAGATGCTCTTTACAAACGGGGCAAAAGACCATCACCGAACTGTGATTGTGGGGCTGAAAAACAAACTATCCAACATATAGTGATGGAATGCCAAAATCCAGCCTATAATGGAGATTTTGCTGATTTCCTGGATGTGACAACGGAAGCAAAAATGATATTTGCAATTTAGATATATGCTGGTAATTTCCTATCTATATTGAGAACTTTATATCATATATTTATTGTGTTTTTAACTGGAATGCGATGTGAATGTGCCATACGATAACTAAATAAATCTGTCCCCCTCTTCCTCTTCCAATCCAGGGAGAGGAAAGAGAAGGAGGAGCAGTGGAGGCAAGTAGGTAGAAAGAGATGGGTGATCCTCACCAATCTTTTGCCTGATGCAACAGCATCAGTTGGCCTCATGGATGAGCCGGCCCTGACTGTCCCTGAAAAACAGAGGCAGATGAAACATATATGGGTGTGTTTGAGATCACACTTGCTGGCCTTGTTCCAACCACTGACTGTTCCCCTGATCTTCTGCACGGAGATCTCTGCAAGCTGCACCCTTGCAGGCTCTGTTCAGAAGATCACATGAACACAGATGGAGGTCAGGAGCACAGTCCTGGGCACAATCTTCCCCAGTCCCTGTCTGCATGTTCCACTGGTTGTCTGAAAAGAACAAAGGTATTTCCCTTGAGGGGAACAGCGCAAGCTTTTCCATTGCAAAAATGCTTCCTCCAAGTTCCAGTTCTGAGGGAACTTTGTGGATCACAATGATCTTCATTTATTGGGGAGACACTGAAATGTCATTATCGGAAGAATGTACACTTACTGCAAGTCAGCAGCAACAGCACCCATGCAGACAGAGTTGTCTTCTTCTCCATGTCTGTGTGTAGCCCTGGAAAAGAAAATCGAAACAAGATTGATCGGTGTTTAAAAAAACAGCAACATCAAAATCTGGCTGATATTTTGGGGCTGCCGTGTTCGCTTGCTGTGGCAGCCGCGATGTGTGGATGTCCTGGCGTGGCGGCCCCTACCACGGTACTGGCAAAGTGTCATCTGACCCCAAGACAATGAGAAGTCCATGCTTCACCCCATCCTTACCTCTGTGTCCCTGACCTCTTCTGGGTGTAGAACGAAAAGCTGCCACCGCTAAAGAGGACCTCAACGTACTGGTCAAGCTTATATATGAAGCCCGAGATATTCCCCCCCCCCCCGAGGGAATTCACATGCAGAACTCATGTAGTTTGGGACTTCCCGATAACAACTTTCAATTTCTCTATCATAACTTCCATGGGAAAAAGCCCCACTCATAACTGGCCTTGGAATGTATCAACAGGAATTCTCGTGCAAAACTGATTGGTACGTTATTAAATTGCTCTTAATATTAATTATGGCTGGTGGGAAGTGCTGGCCCGTATATGAGGCCAACTGAGGTGGTTGCCTAAGGCTGCAAATTGGCTTGGGTGCCCAGCGCTGTCCTCCCACTCACCTCCACTGTGGCTGCTCCTCCTCCCACTCCCTGGAGTGGAAAAGGAAAAGGGGAACAGAGCAGATGAGGAAGTGCGGAGGAAAGGGGAGTGGTGGGCTAGAATGTCTCTGACTCTCTAGCCTACCACTCTCCTCTCCTCCACACATCCTCTTCCACTCTGCCCCCCTCTTCTTTTTACAATCCAGGGACCAGGAGGCATAGAAGCTAGCACATCACCAGCTAAGGGGGTGGGGCAGTCTTGGATCAGCCCTGCTTGTAGTGTAGGCCACCACTCAGCATTATATACTCTGGCTCCCTAATGCCTTAAATTCTTTGTTGCATGTTTGGTTAGCTTCTTGGACCAAAGTAAAACGTCAGTTTAACCAAAGTAAAAGGTTAAATACGGGGGGGGGGGGGGGGAGGAGTCATAGGCCACTACTACCTTCCTCCAACACACTATTTGAACAAGTCGGTGCATTATTCAAATAGCGACTACGAAGAAGAGGAGGAAGAGGAGGAGAAGGAAGGATGGTGACCAGGGGCAAAAAGTGGGACAGGGGTCTGGGAATGGGGGTGGCAGCAACCTGTCTCCTGGTGGGGGAGCCTTTAACTAAGCCCGTTCCTCTCCCTTTGGGAGGTCACCAGGATGGGTGCAGAGACACCAACATTGTAAAACCTGTTTCCCGAGAAGGCTCATTCCATCCTCTTGGTCCTCTTTCAGAGATGCCTTTTGGGGCACGCCATCTGCCTGGGGGAATCGCTTGCTCAGGTGGGTCCTGGATTTTTTTTTCTCTGCTCACCGGATGCATCGTATTATAAACATTGTCTTAAAGTGTATTTTTCAGTCTGATTTGTAAGCCACCTTATAATATAGACGGGCCAAAACTATTTTGGTAAATAAACTTTTTATTAGAGAATGTTTCAAGTTTACAAAGAAAGAATCACATTAAACAGCCATTACTCCAAATATGATTTGCAGGAGTGAGTTCCAGATCTTATTCAGTGCTGGCCCAACCATGAGGCCGACTGAAGCATTTGTCTCAGGTATCAGATTGACTCATCCACCTTCACTTCTCTTCTTTCTCGCATCACTCCCTGGATTTCAAAAGGAAGAGGAGAACTAAGCATGGCATGGAATATATATGGAGGAGAGGAGCATGGTGGGCTAGAGCAGGGGTTCTCAACCTGTGGTACGCGTACCCCTAGGGGTACGCGAACCACATGCAGGGGGTACACTGAGGCCTGCCCCTTATCTTGGCCATCTATAGGTAATTAACGCTTAATTAAAATTTTACTAAGTTTTGTCAGTTTCAGAGCCGGAAAGCTCCGCAGACAACTTCCGCATTCAGGAAACTCCGAAGCTCCGCCTCCATGACCACACAGCCGGAGGTCGGAGCAACAGCGTAGGGGTACCCGGGCCTCCAAAGGTTGAGAACCCCTGGGCTAGAGCATCTCTTCTGGTTTGTTCCCATTTTCCTTTTCAAATCCAGGGAGGGGGACAAGCAGCAGTGGCACCCTGCTTGGTATAGGGGGCATCATTTGGGCAGCTGCTTCAGACACAAGGAGGTCTTGCACGGGGCTCATTTTGTTACAAAAGATGTTTTTCTACAAGTGGGGAGAGAGTTTGCAGAAGCTGCCTGACAATGAAAAAAATGCACGTCAGCTCTTGAACAACCTGAAACTCCCTTTCACAGAAGAAAAGGCTCCCTTGTCAGGAAATCTACACGAGGAGGAAAACTCAGGGGGTTCCTCAAAAGGAGGAATTGCCGCTTTTTCGTTTTTCCTTTTTTTTTGATGACATAAGTGTGTACATTTGAGGAAGGTACGATATTGAATTCCATATTTAGAGATCTGCTTCATTTCCCTTCTGGCTATTTCTGAAAGTATTATGGCTGCCAAGAAGACATGAGGGCCTTTTATTGTAGCAATGAGGGCCAACGTATGGGCGCCATAATCAAGAGCTCCACGGGGACGTGCGTCCTCTCCCAGCGTCTCTAGAAAAATGAAATCTCTGAGTAGGGAATGGACATATGCTGTACAGGTGTGAGTGGATGCACATGGACGCTAAGGCATTATGCAGTGCACATTCCCCGCCCTGCAGCTGGCTGCTATATTGGGATGAAATTAGGGAATGGGTTTGGGGCTAGGATGATGATGACCATTGTCAAGGCACCCAAGGCCTGGGTGCCTTAAAAAATGGGTTGGACAGATTTATGGAGGAAAGGTCCTTCACAGGTGACAAGTCATGAAGACTGTACACAACTTCTGGGTTTTAGAGGTAGCCTTTCTCTGAATGCCAAGGGCAGGGAAGTGGCAACAGGATGCAGGTCTCCTGTTGTCTTGCTCCCAGAGGCACCTGGTGAGATACAGGAAGCTGGACTAGATGGACCTTTGGCCTGATCCAGCAGGGCTCCTCTTATGTTCTTATTAGCTGACCAACTGTTTTCTTACATGCAGAATCCTGGCTGGCAATTCAGGAAACTCCTGTGGCCCCAGAAAAGAGGAGTTCACGATCCTTAATGACTCAGGAAGCTCCTTGAATAGGACTCTCTATTGGAGGTCTGCAAGACCAGTTCCAGCATCAGATTGCTAGGGGCCTTGGGGCAACGTCTTGCACCAGCCAATGATGCCCCCCCACCTGACCCCTGACTGAGCACTAGTTGCTACTGCTGCCACCAGTACCAGGGTTCTCATGGGCTTGCCTGGCTGGGCTGGCTGTGGGATGGGTGTGGAGGACCCTTGGCCAGTGCCTGATCATCTGGTGGACCCTTCATGAGACCTTCATAAGCTTCACATAGCATCAGCCTGAGAGGAGGAGATGCGGGTAAGGTATGAGGTGACTCCTTTCTCCCCCACACATGAAGTCAGTGGATGGACAATGTTGTTTAAGGAGTGGGTGCGGTATTCATCCAAGGGAAGGACAAGACAGGCTGGGCTGGACTGGAGAGGCTGGGTGAGAGGAAGGACCACAACAGGCAGCAGGCAGAGATGGAGCCTTCGGCAAGGTGCGATATTGTGGAGGGGTTCCGGCAGTGATCCTCGGAATGAGAACCGGAGCATCGCTAGCACGTCCCTATTTTTGCCAGAGAATGTCAGAAGGTGCCATCCTGTCCTTCAGCTGTCTTTTGCTCTGCTTCCTCCCCTTCCTGCTCCCTGAATTCCAGGGCTCCAAGCATCACAATCGTATTGCATTCCAGAGGAAAGACTGAGCCCCACCAGCCAATAGAGATGAACAGAGCAGGGACCCCGGTCTTCCTCTCTCTAGCTACTATGCGCACCGTGGCTCCTGGTGTTAGAAGTGTTGTTCCAATGAAGTGCTCCGTGGGAGTGGGAAGCAACTGGGGGCTTACCAGAAACGAGTGCCCCTCTTTCCTGGGATGCCAGGACCCATAAGTGCTCCTGGAGTACCATCGTTTTTGAGCAGAAAAACTAGCGTAAGCCAGCAAAATCCCCAAACCTGTCTGCTGTATTGCGCTCTTGGAGTCCTTCAAAACGGCGCCCACCTTTAGAGCTTACCAAGGCATTGCTTCTGGATCAGGCCAAGGGCCCATCCAGTCCAGCTTCCTGTATCTCTCAGACTAAGTGGGCAGCCCAGAAACTACATTTGAAGTGAACATAATTTCCATGAATCGAGTCCAAAAACGCCCACCATGTGGCATCATCATTCTAGACCCAAACTGATGCTTCTGAACGATTCATGGCATGATGTGATGTGACAATTGGACCCTCTTCTTCCTCTTCAGATTTGACTCAGCTATGAAACAATGGCTCCTGCTCATAATCCTGACAACAAGTGGTAAGTGCTGGAACATCCCACGCTGCTTCCGCACTGGCCCGGGGGGGGGGGGCGGTTTGTCCGGACAACCCATGATTTGTTGTCTTGTGCTCCCTTGTTGTCTTGTGCTCCCGGAGGCATCTGGTGGGGCCACTGTGTGATACAGGAAGCTGGACTAGATGGGCCTTTGGCCTGATCCAGCAGGGCTCTTCTTAGGTTCTTATCCATATGCTAATTACGTATTAGAGCAGTGTTTCTCAAAGTGTGCTCCTAAGAGCCCTGGGGCCTCCTTGAGACCCCTTCAGGGGCTCCAGGAGTACACCGTAAGTGGTTGCCATCTGCCCCCTGCCCAGTTTACTTGTCTGTCCCTCCCATCTTCCTTGTTCATGGGTTTCCTTCCTCATTCCCCTCCCCCCCCCCCGTTCTGGCTCTTCATCAGTATTTAGCATTTACCACTCTGCACATGCGCAGATACTCTGGGGCTCCCCAAGACTCCTTTTAGGAGTGTAAAAGGCTCCAGAGACCGAAACGTTTGAGAACCACTGTATTAGAGTATTCCCATGTGATTAAGGAAAGTGCGCTAAGAGAGGAACAGGGCTGCGTGATCCTGCTTCTCATCATGAGAAGAAATGATGTTTCAGAAAGTATTTGGAACGTATCATCTGTCTTGGTCCACTGAAGATGCAAAGCCTTTGCTGGGAGCCCAATGGCTGGATTATTAGTGCTTCCACCTCCTCCTGCTTCTGTCGTTGCAGTCTTCTCCCTGGTCAGCAGCAGCCACCTCCATTTCAAGGACATGATCCAAAGGATTACTGGGAGAAACACCCTCATCTATTACAACGGATACGGATGCTACTGCGGAAAGGAAGGGAAAGGGAAGCCGAGGGACGGGACAGACCAGTGAGTTTGGGTTCGTCTCAGTGGGCCGCAAATCAGCCACAAGCTTTACCTGCCCAAGTCCTGCAGCTGTGATCGGGTCTTGCTCAGGGTCATGAATGGGGGGGGGGGAGAGATGCTCCTGGTGGGGTGTGTCCAGGCCCCAGGGGCTGTGTGACCCGGAACACCGCCTTATGTAGCCCGAGGTCCTCTACCTCTGTGCTCCCAAAATCCCTAACCCCATACCATGCTCCTTGTGAGCTGCTGTGGAACCCAGAAATGCAGGCGTTCTGGTTTGCATTGACTGCAAATGAACCCAGAAGTCCTACACTTCTGGGTTTCAAGGCAATGCAGGAGGACTAGCATGGAAAGGAGGGGAGTGACCTGCTTCTGGCTCAAGCAAGCAGGAAGCAGATCATTGCGGCTTGCACTGACGGCAGGTTGGAGGGAAGTGGCGGTGGCAGACTTGGGGTGGAAGGCACCCTGAAACCGTTGCCCGCTCAGACCCCCTCGCAATCAGCCACTGACGCAACCTGCATCAGGTGGCTACATGAATTGTCCAGCAGTGCCAGGCTGCTAAATCCATCACCAGGATTATGGTATGACGTCCGTGTGTGTCCATGTCCCAATTGAGTGAATTTTTAAAGAAAGCTGTACAAACATCCCATAATCTTTGCTGCTTATGAGTCTTCCAGTGTTCTCCACCCTTGGTCAAGCGGTGGAGGGAGGGTCTAAGGAGCATTCTTGTAGCCCATGGCGTCTTCAAAGAACAGTGCAAATACAGCGGCACTCATTCACTCAAAAGGAAGGAATGCTATCCTTAAAGTCCTCTCGCTGTCTCTGCATCAGCCTGTCACATTGGGAAGAAACATTTCACCAGCCTTCTGGACAGCTTTGCAAACAGGACGCAGTGTCCTCTCTTTCTTCTGCTCTCTCTCCATGCTTTAGAATGTAGACTCCTTAGAGCAGGGAACTTTTTCAACTGGGTGTTGTTGTTCTTTTTTATTCCTTGGCTTATGCTATAAATCAGGGGTTCTCAACCTTTGGAGGTCCGGCTTGGGCCCCGAAAACAATTGAGTTTTAATTAACAAGTAATTAACTACTGATTGATGCTGATAAGGGGCAGGCTCTGGCGTACCCCCTGCCGTTGGTCTGCGTATCCCTAGGGGTACCACAGGTTGAGAACCCCTGCTATAAATCAATAGGGATATTGATGGTGTATTGATGGCCTATAAACAAGTAACTAAATGAGAAGGTGTGAAGGAGATGGAACAGAAACACAAATTGGGGTACTTGTTGACAGCACCCCAGCCTGGGAGAAAAATGAAGGGAGATGTGCTGAGTGCAAAGGTGAGACATGGTGGAGCAGGCCTCTAAGGACCCTTCCAACTCTAAGATTCTGTGGGGGCGCTTCATCCAGCAGCCTGTTCTTCTTTTCACGTGCTGCTCTTGTCTCCTTCCAGCTGCTGCTATAGCCATGACTGCTGCTACGAGAAGTTACAGAGGCGGATGTGCCACCCGCATATCGAGCACTACAAATATCTGATCATCAAGGATGATGTTAACTGCCGTAAGTAGCAGTATAATTGGCCAAATCAAAACAGATGCGCTAGGAGTGTTATCCAAATGTTTCCAGAATAGTCTGGAGAATGGGTGTAGTGGGGAAGGGGAGAGGTCACGCTAGTAACTCACTGCTGATGTCACGAGCGCTAGCCAGTAGCTGCCTGCAGTGGTTGTACTGCCAAATTCAAGACAGCACATCAAGTGAAAATGGGAGAGGTAGCTGGGGTGGGGAAAGAATCACATTTCCCAGCAATAGGAAGCTGTGGGTTGGGTGCTGGGGGAAAAAAAATCCTCTAACTGATGCAGGGCTGTAGCTGAGTACCAGAAACTCTTAAAAAATGAGACTAGGTGAGCAGAACGGTCTTAACAAAAAGCAGCGTTTGCTGCAGAGGTTCTTTCTCTGCAGGTGGCCACAAACAGGCTGCTGTTCATTCCTTTTAAATCCTCCTTGTCACCTCTGTGCTATGTGGAACTCATTGCCACTGGATGTTGTGATGGTACCTGGCCTAGATGCCTTTAAAAGGGGATTCAATAGATCTTTTTCTCCGTTCCCATTTATTTTCAATCCACGAAGCAGAAAAGGGAAAGAGGTGGAGGTGGGCAGGCAGAGGCAGGCACCCCCTCCCAATCTGCCGCCTGAGGCTATTGCCTCAGTCAGCCTCATGATGAGCCATGCCTGAAACCTATGAACTGTTGAAGCCATACAAGGCTTCGAGGATATAAAATCTCAAGGGAGAAAACAAAATGATCAGCATTCCTGATCTCAAAAGGGGCATTTGGTTAGAAATCTTTTTAACCTGAGGTATGTTAAAGCATGTTAATGCGAGTAGATAAATAGGTACCGCTTGCGGGAAGGTAAACAGCGCTCCGTGTTCCAGCAGCATGCTACGCACTGAGGCAAGGAGAGTCATGCCGGCCACATGACCACGGAGGAGTCTTCGGACAACGCTGGCTCTTCGGCTTTGAAATGGGGATGAGCACCACACCCTAGAGTCGGACACGACTGGACTTAATTGTCAGGGGTCACCTTTACCTTTACCTATCAGCTTAAAACTTGTGTACGGCAACATAGCAAAGCAAGCCCTATAATAACAAAAAGGCCCACTGATCAGATAACGCCCAATTCTCTTACGCCATTTGGTCAATACACCAGTTCTCAAAACCTGTTTTGCTTCCTCTTCGACTAACAAGCGTATCTTGATTTAGAACCTGCCCCTGGTTCTCAGCAGGGGCCGAGTTCATCGGCTTGCTTTGGTTTCCGCAGAACGCAAGAACAGGTCGCAGTGTTCCATGTGGACCTGTGAATGTGACTGGCGAGCATCTCTCTGTCTCCGCAAAGAAGCCAAGACATACAGCAAGAAATTCAAACACTACCCTGCAGTCTTGTGCAAGGAAGTCACCCCCAAGTGTCCAAGAAAGGACAAAAGAAGGCCCAAGGGACAGATTGCAAAGCAAGCAAGCGAACCAGACCACCCTGAAATAAAAGAGAGTGTTGGGGGTTCCAGGAAGGTGGACCAGGGGGGAGGAGGGGGATGAAAAACTGGGGACCAGTCCAACTTTTTGCATACATTCAAAATCCCGTTCCCTAGATTCAAAGAGGAAGAGGAGAATGGAGTGGACGAGGAAGAGCATAGGGAGAGTGCCAGGCCAGAGCAGATCTGCTGCTGGGTAAATGATCTCCAGTCCTCTAGCTCACCACTTCATTCCATTCCCCATTCTCCTCCACACTTCCTCTTCCTTTTGAATCCAGGGATTGGGATGAGGCGGCCAGTCTCTCCAGTCTCCCCCCCCCCCCCCCGAAGCCCTTGAGAGAACTTGGGCTCTCGCTGGCACCAAAGATGGCCCAGTTCACACATGCACAGACGGCGGACTTGAGGAACGGCCGCAGAAAGTATTGCTTTTCCAGTTGAGCTGATATTTACTTATATTACTGATTTATTTTAAAACAGATTATAGTCCGCCTTTTCTGCCCAGTGCATCCAAGACTGTTTACAACAATTAAAAAAATAATCAATGAAATGTTAAACAATGAAAGAATATCTTCTTCTTTCTGCAGTGCCCATTCACACGTACAGGGTATATCACTTGATCTTGTTATTTATCCCAGCAGGGTTCTCTTGCTCATCATGCGGAGCGGAGTACACACAAACAAAGGGCCCTTCTCACAAGAGCAGAATGATGTGGGATTGACAGCGAAGGATCCAGGCAGGAAGCTGACACACTGTCCCACTCTCTCCCGCTCTGCGCTCAGTAGATATTTAGGATCACATGAGAAGAGGGCTCTAAGAACAGCAGAACTTGAAGAGCCCTGCTGGGTCACATCAAGGACTCATCTGGTCCAGCTTCCTATATCTCACAATGGCTCACCAGATGCAGCACGGCAGGGGGAGCACACAAGACTGCCAGATTCCTGTATCCAGTTGTCACTCCCAGGATGGTGTAGTGGTTTGGGAGTCGGACTTAGACCTGGAAAATCCAGGTTCAAATCCCCGCTCAGCCACGAAGCTTCCTGGGTGACCTTGGGCCAGTCACTATCTCTCAGCCCCACCTACCTCACAGGGTTGTTGTGAGGACAAAAGGAGGGGAGGAAATATGTACACCACTCTGAGCTCCTTGGAGGAAGGGCGGTATAAAAAATGTGAAAATAAATAAATTCAGAGATAGGTAGGAGAGCCATGAACAAGGGAGGTGGGAGGGACAGACAAGTAAACCGGACGGGGGCAGATGACAGCCACTTATGGTGTGCACATCATGGAGCCCCCCTGCCTGAAGGGGGAGGTCTCAGCGGGAGCCCCAGGGCAGGAGGAGCACTGACCTGGAGAAACACAGCTCCCTATACGTACTTTAGCATACGGATCCCCCAAATCCAGAGCTCGACTACATGAACAGGTCTGGCCTTGCATGGACTTGCACGCAAAAACATGTTATTACTCAGTGTGTAAAACGTGATCCAAATCAAACGGCAGCTGGTCACTGTTTGATACTCTGTCTTTCTATCTCTGTTGCATTCCCTATGAGGTAGAGATAGGAAAAGTCAAGACTCCATTGTCTGGAGAGACCAATATTGGGTTTCTCTTTTTCTTCTTTTTTTAACCTCTACTTGGGTTAGGTTAAAACCACATGATTTTTCATACAAAAAAGACCTGATTGATTGAGGAGCAGGAGCTCTTTGCTTTGCGGCTACTTTTTCGTGCTGTGAGTGCGTGTGTGGAGATGACGACGATACAGTTGCGGCCCAGTCACGCCTACGCCACACTCTACATGGTTTCTCCATTGATTTGTATATGCACACCCTAAACGCCAACCCTGAAGCTCTCACTGAATGTGAGTCTAGTGTATTAATAAGTCTATTGACACTAGGGTGTTTGCCTCTATGGTAGATGGTCACGCGTAGTCTCTTTGACGTCATCAGACGTCGCCGGAAGTGGAGGAATGGTGAGCCGAAAGCAGGCTTGGGGACGCCAAATACGGGTAGGAAGGGTGAATGTGGAGGGGCTCCTTTTCGGGGAGGGGTCTCGGGGAGCTAGAGGGGGTATCCTGGGTTGCCATGGGAACAGGGAAGGGGAGAGGAGAGCACCTGGCTTGGATATCGATCCTACAGAGAAAAGACCCACATTGGGCTGAACGGGGGGCTCCTCGCGGGTCGATGGTTCTACTGCACCAGCCACTGTTGTTGTTATTATTTAGAGTATGTACACACCACTTTTTAACAACACAAAAAGTTCAAAAGCAGTTGATGCTGCTGGAGGAACAAGATGGTTCCCTGCCCCAAAGAGCTTACAATCTTTCTTTTTTGGGGGGGGGGGGGGAAGACACAAGGGAGGTTTCAGTGGCAAAGAGTTCCATGGGTCAACTGGGTATGCATGTACGAACAAGGTTACCAGTAAACGGAGCGAAGGACCATTCCTAGCTACCGCTAGAAATCCCCCACCTCCTTTCCCAGGCTAGGAAGCTTGTCAAACATATTTACAAAGCTGCCTTCCTGCCCTTGGACTGTTTAGCTCAATGTCATCATTACCACTGATTGGCAGGGGCTCTTCGGATTCTCAGACAGGAATTGTTCTCTGCCCTGTCTGGGGATGCCGCCACGGATCGAACCTGGAATCCGTGGTATTTCTGCATGCAGAGTAGGTGCTCTTCCACCAAGCTCCAAAATCCAGAACAAAACTGTGTTGGGGGAACCCCCTCCTCCAGTGTCAGTGGTGCACCCATCCATGTGAGGCTAGAGGGGGAAATTGGCAATTCTAGAGCTTTTCCACTCCATTGTTTTTGGTGAGCACAACCCTACAGCCACACATGGAGAAAAGGATGTGTGGTGGTGGTGATGATTTAGGCTGCAGTCCTGTGCACACTTCCCTGGGAGTAAGCCTTATTGAACACACTAAGACTGACTTCCGAGTAGTCATACATAGAGTTGCACTGTTAGAATACTTTATATACCACTTTTCAAGAACAAGACAAAACTGCTCTGCTTGTGTAGCAAAAAGAACGACGTGATGGTTCTGTGTTTGAGAAGGAGTCACAGTCTATGAAAGGAAGTTACAAAGGGAGGCACCAGCAATAGCCCCTGGGAGGGATGCTACACTGGGATAAATGGGGACAGTTGTTTCCCCCTTGCTCAGTATAAGACAGGGGTGGCCAACCTTCCACCATTAGGGCTACTGTGTTCTTAAGAGTTGTGTAGAAGACAGAATCTTGGCAGCTGCAAGTGCTGATGGTGCTGCTAAAGCAGCTGCACCTGTTGAAATGCCCTCACCTATGCAACCATTTAAAGGGCCAGCATTCATGTTGAAAGGTTGGCCACCACTGGTATAAGAGATCCAATCAAAATGTGCCTCTTTGCCCAAGTAGCAGGGATGTCATGCCGTTACATGGTGTGTGTTGCGGATGCACACGTACAATATGTGTGCAGCAGTCTGTATGCACGGGGGGGGGGGGGGGGAGGATGGATCCATGTATGTACAACATGTATGCAGTGTGCCCTACATGTTCTTTTGCAAGTTTACAAACACGCACAGGTTCTTTTGCAAGTTTACAAACTCCCAGTGAAAATGGCAAGTAGCCATATTGGGCTGCTAGGAAAAATTCAAGTCGTGGTAGGATAGTCCCATTGCTGGGACCAAATGAAAAGTTTAAAAGAAGTGAGCATGCTTTTGAATTTGCCAAGATGTTTCTTCAGGCTGGCTATTTAGCCAAAAAGGGGGCGGGGGGAGGAGATAGGTTGATCTCGTAGAGTATTGTCTGCATGGTCACGTGTGTGTGTGTGTGTGTGTGTGTGTGTGTGTGTGTGTGTGTGTATCAACAGTTTGTTAGTTAACTGACACTTAAAATTATTAGTAAGTTTCAACTGAGTCCTCCCTCTTGGCAACGTTCTAAGAATCTAAAGCCATTCTCTTCTTTTCGCTTTCCAGACGCTTCTATCAGGACTAGATCGTAACCATGGATGCAGCAGGGCGTCCTTCGACTGGCCAAGTCATTCTCCTGGCAACCAGCTCGGCCATCACGGCCATTCTGTACACCATTTACAGGCAAAAGTCAAAAGTCGTGAACAGTCTGAAGGTCAGTTGCCCCCTGGAACTAGGCTCTGCCTTGATTTTGTCTGTTCTTAAAATGTTCCTCCTTTGCAGCCGAGAAAATGTGTACACCAGAAAAATGAGCAGCACACTTTAGAACCGATGGACATAGATCACTCTGCACATGTTCAGATGTCCATTCAGCATGGATGTCAAGTTACATCTACACATCCTCTGTCCAACGAACTTGTTGGTTCTTGTCTTCGTCCACAGTGATGGAGAACTGGGGGTTTGTCCCATGGATTGTTTCTCACATGAAGTCATGATGGCTGTGTGCAAGCTCCGGGTTTTAGACTTATCCTTTCTCTGAATGGCAGATACAAGGGAGTGGCGACAGGATACAGGTCTCTTGTTGTCTTGTGTGCTCCCTGAGGCATCTGGTGAGCCACTGTGAGATACAGGAAGCTGGACCAGATGGGCCCTTGGCCTGATCCAGCAGGGCTCTTCTTATGTCTTATTATTGGATTGGGCAAGAGGCACTTTTTCAATTGGTGCTCCTCTTATATTTAGCAGGGGGAGAGTAACTGCCCCCCTTTCACCCCAGCGCAGTGTTTTTTCTGGTGGCTGTTTGCTGGTGGTGTTCTGCATCTTTTTTAGATTGTGAGCCCTTTGGGGACAGGGAGCCATTTCATTATTTGATTTTGTCTGTAAACCGCTTTGTGAACTTTTTGTTGAAAAGCGGTATATAAATACTGTTAATAATAATAATAATTAATAATTAATAATGACCACAGTTGTGTCACTCATTCTCCCTTCTCCACAGTTGCTGATTTAAATAGCACCCTTACAGATGTTCCTCTTGTTTTTTAGGAAGCCAGAAAGGTCACCCTAGACCAGGACCTGAGGACTGTGCTCATGGATGCGCCTGGGAAGTGCATCCCTTATGCAGTGATCGAAGGTAATGTCTGTAAGCTGCCTCTGCGTATGCGAGACCTGTTAGGCTTCTCGCCTCCCCATCTTTCAGGGTGGATTATTGTTGTATAAAGCAGGGATGGGTGGACTTCAGGTGTGCAGGGTCTATACCTGTTTTCGAATAGCACCTCCCCTTTCCAAGGTCCACCAACTGTAGCCAGGTGCAGAATGATGGCTCAGAGGACAGAACCAATTGCCTCCTGCGCCCCTACATTGAGATGACCTGTCTGCCTGAATCCAAAGCTACTTTTGAGCAAGCAGACCTCGCCAAAGACCTGGTCAAAGGCAGCCTTGAGAATTGTGCCTAGTTGGTAAGCCCGGCCTGCCCATCCATGAGGTCAGCTGAGACTTTTGCCTCAGGTAGCAGATTCGTGGTGGGATGACTGCCTCTGTTTGTCCACCTCCTCCACCACTCATCGTCGTCTTGCTCTCTGAATTCAAAAAGGAAGAGGAGAACAGAAAATGTGGAGGATGGGAGATTGGTGGGGTGGAGCATATCTGGTCTTGCGCTGTAACATGGTGTGGATTCTTCAGATGTGCCTTTCAGCTCTTCGGGCTGTTTTTTCTCCCTCTCCATCTCACAGGTGTGGTACGATCCGTTAAGGAAACCCTCAGCAGCCAATTTGTGGACAACTGCAAGGGAGTGGTTCAGAGGCTGACGCTACAGGAGCACAAGATGGTGTGGAACCGCACCACACACCTCTGGTAGGTACTGTGTAGTCCTCTCCTAAGCCCGGATACAGGCAATAAAGGATGCTGCTTCCACAGATTTCATGGGGGGGGGGTGCAGATGCAGAGAAGCCATTATCAGAGAAAGTGGCGAGATCCTCGAGCAGCCCTGGTGCCATTTTGTTTGGTCAGCATCAACCTTTGGGCTTCTAAGAAGCCCTGCTGGAAGTTAGACAGCTGCAGAGTAACTAACTGTAACTAATCCAGAGAGCGGGTACACGGGACAGTAGGGGCCCCCTGCCAACCCCCCCCCCCCGGGGTGAGAGTCTCATTTGGCCTCATGGATGGGCCATTCCACTGAACCATGAGCTGTCGATTGAAAGGTTAGCAGTTCGAATCTGTGCGACAGCTCCTGCCAACCTAGCGGTTCGAAAGCAAGAAATTGCAAGTAGATTAATAGGTACCGCGTCAGCGGGACGGTAACAGCGTTCCATACACCTCGGTGTTGAGTCATGCCGGCCACATGACCATGGAAACGTCTTTGGACAGCGCTGGCTCTTCGGCTTTGAACCGGAGATGAGCACCGCTCCCTAGAGTTGAACACGACTGGACTTAATTGTCAAGGGATACCTTTACCTTACTGCTGCGGTGGCTTAGTGGTTAAGACGCTGAACTGCGGACCGGAAGGTCGATAGCACAGCAGTTCGAGATCCGAGTGCCGCGTGACAGAGTGAGCTCCCATCTCCTGTCCCAGTTCCTGCCAACCTAGCAGTTTGAAAGCAAGAAATTGCAAATAGATAAATAGGTACTACTGCAACGGGAAGATAACAGCGTTCCATTAGTTATGCCGGCCACATGACCACAGAAACGTCTTCGGACGGCGCTGGCTCTGCGGTCTTAGAAACGGAGATGAGCACCACTGCCTAGAGTCGGACACACACGACTGGCTTTTGAGCAGGTGATACCTTTACCTTTACCTAACTTATTGAAACAACTAAATATTTAGCTTTGTAGGTAAGCCACTATCGGGCACAACTTTTTTCTGCCCGTATTAATTTCTGGCTGGCGTCTCATTCTCTAGGAGCGACTACGCAAAGGTCATCCACCAGCGAACCAACACAACCGCGTTTGATCTGGCACCCCAGGAAGAAGATGCCGGCGTCACTGTCCGGGTGCTGAAACCCCTGGATGCGACGGAGCTCAGCTTGGAGACGGTGTACGAGAAGTTCCACCCCTCGGTCCAGTCCCTCACGGACGTGATTGGTCACTACATCAGCGGGGAGCGCCCCAAAGGCATCCAGGAGACGGAGGAGATGCTGAAGGTGGGGTCGGTGCTGACCGGGGTGGGGGAGCTGGTCCTCGACCACGCCACCATCAAACTGCAGCCCCCCAAGCAGGGCTTGCGCTACTACCTGAGCAGCATGGATTACGACGCCCTGCTCCGGAAGCAGGAGTCCAGCGTTCGGCTCTGGAGAATCCTGACCGTCGTGTTTGGCTTTGCCACCTGCGCCGTCCTCTTCGTCCTCCTGCACAAGCAGTATCGCCGCCACCGGGAGAAGCAGCGCCTGCAGCAGTTGCAGGAGATGAGCGCAGCAGGCGGGGATGCGTCGCAGAATGTGTGCGTCGTCTGCCTGAGCAACCACCGGTCCTGCGTCTTCCTGGAGTGTGGACACCTGTGCTCCTGTGACAAGTGTTACGACGCCCTTCCCCGGCCCCCCAAGTGTCCCATTTGCAGGCAAGAGATCACAAGAGTTGTGCCTTTGTATAACAGCTGAATCGGGGCGCCGTCTCTCGACGCTGCCCTCCTCGCCATGGGGCGTTTGATGATCGCTGCAGTAGCTGGGTGGGGTGGGGGCGTTGTCTGGCGTTCAGGGGCTGAACCCTTTTGCACAAAACCGGCAGACAAAGTGAAGCCGCGTCGCTCTGAACTGCAAACAAAACTTTGAAATCTTGGATGGTTTCTCTGACTCTTGCCCTGAACCGCTCACTGTGGCTTTTCAGATGCGATGCCAAAATGAAGGTTCTCAGTTGAGGATTCACGTGTCCGCAACTGCGTGTGTGCCTAATCCGTGTGTTTTTTCCTGCGCGAGAACTCGCAGGATCGTGTTCCTAGACCTGTTCCGATTGTTCTGAGCTGCTTTTTGCTAGCGCCTGTGTGTGTTTGCCCACCAAGGTTAAAACTCCACATTCTGTCTTGAGAAACTTCAGATTCTGTGTCCAGCAGAAATTGGGCTTGCATCTTTTTATTTTTGCTTTCAGTATTCCTGAGTTCAAATTATGTTGACCCATTTTTAGCAAGGAGTAGCAGAGTGTAAGCAAGGAGGAGATTGGAGAGAAGGAAACTGTATTGAGCTTGAAGGGGGAGATAAACCAGCAGCCCGAGGAGATTGCTAGAGAGGATTTAAGCACCATCCCTGGTTATTCTGGAATCCTGCTTAAGCCCTTCCATAGCGCTTCTGAGCCTTCACTAGGCAAAGGGAAGCTTCCCTTCATGCAGTGCATAATTGTCTTATGGAACTACCTGCCACCGGATGTGACAATTGATGGTCCCTACTTCAGCCCAATGTATTTTTTTGCATTTTTATTTTATTGAGCCAACAACAGCGGCAGAGGTTGCAGACTTAAGGAGAGGACCTTGTGTACGACCCACCCACAGGGCATAGAAGATCTTTGTACCCCTTATCTTTCCCCTTGTGGAGCAAAAAGCAACCATTTTCAGTGCAGAAATGAGCAGAAGTGAAAGAGTAACCTGGTCCTCTGCTCTACACTGCAGCCTCTCCAGCTATTTTTGCTTCTTTAAAAAAAGAAAAGCAGGGTTAAATACGCATGCACGAGCATTATGCAGGTTGGTCTTTAGATCACTTTAAAAAAATGATTAAATTCACAGAGGGAGGGAGGACTAGTAACCACTTTGGTGATGGCACAGAAAGGTGGGGTGTCTTTAAAAAAAAAATCCATGACTACTTATATCTTTGTAGAGCCGCCATGTTCAGAGGCACTATAAACAAAGCAAACATTACATGTACAAAAGATTAAATAGGTTTGAAATATATTTAAAAGGTTTAGACTGTGTCTCTCCGCACTCGCAGTGGCTGTGGAAGAAAAAGAGGAGGAGAAAAGAAGAGTTTATGATTTGATGATGATGTACAGGTGGGCACCCATATCCGCTGGGGATATGTTCCAGGCCCCTCCGTGGATACTTGAAACCGTGGATAAGACTGTGGATAAGAGACGTCCACGACCTTTTTAATGCTGCTTGGCACTTGGATACATGAAGGACCAGCAATTGCCATATGATCCTGCCTGGATTTTTTTTAAAAAAAAAATCTTTTCATTCACACTTGCCCTCGGAGCCCAGGTGAGTGATGATCGCAGCAGAGCCTTTTCCATGGTGGCCCCTGAGTGGTAGAATATTCTGCTGGGGGAGGGGGTGTTCCATCCTGGCATCAACTTTGCTGGATGTCAACCGCCGCCTTAGAGCGATTATTCACCTGTGAATTCAATGGTTTCTGAGAGATGGTAGAGCTTAGTGGTAAAGAGCCTGAGCTGTGAGTCAGATCTTCCATGGTTGGAGACTCGCCTGATCCAGGAGGACTCTTGCGTTCTTCGACTTCCTTGATCATCTGGTTCCCTCCGCCACACCCCATTCTGCTCTTCCTGAGTGCCCACTTGGTTCCACTGGTGGTTCACCTCCCACTCCCTGGATTGAAAAAGGAGCGAGACAGTAATTCACCACTCTCCTCCACATTTCAGCCCGAGCTACATTGTCAGAGCCTTTGTTTGACCTGGGGGCGGGACAACAGACGCACACGGAACGCAGCCGCGGACAATGTAGCCCAGCCTTCACTCTTTCCATTCTGACACTCTAGCCCACCACTCTCCTCCAACCTTCCTCTTCCAGCCTGCCCCTTCTTCCACTCCAGGGAGCGTGGAGGAGCAGAGGCTGGTACTCCAGGTAAGAGGCGGGCAGCATTGGGGCATGCCTCAGGTGCTTGGAGGCTTTGACCCGGCCTCGCATCCAGCCTTCAGACCCGTCTCCATCCTAACCATCCAGCCTTCAGACCTGTCTCCCATGTCCAAATACATAGCAATGCTGGCATTGCCCACCCGAATGTAGCAGCATCACTCCCGCGGGTTCAGCACATGCCAACCGACCTACCATGCCAGGACTGCGCGTAAGGAAGCACGCATTCTGCCTGGGAGCAGTGTAGCTCCTAAGACCTGGCCATAAACCAGAGAGAGAACAGGACAGGAAAGCTTCCTATTTTCTTCCACAGAGCACTCCTGGTTAAAACCCCAGGGCTGCAAAAAGAAAAGTGGACAGAAAATATCGCATGTTAAAAATATATACAGAGAGAATGGAATGCAAAACATTTTTTTTTTTACAGAGCTAGAATCCAAGTTATGATGCTTATGATCACACGGCTGAATTATTGCAATCTCCATTTTCCACGGTGGCTGCTTCTGTTCTGTCCCTGGCCCGCACTGTGATCTGGTGTAAGGCGACACACAACTGTGTGGCCAGTGTGACAAAGGAAGCATTTTCTAGCAAATTCTGACCAGCAGGCAAAGAGTTAATTAGAGCAAGCCGAAAGCTGACGCATTCTGGGGCACAGGGCTGCCCCTTGCCTTGGGGAACTCGCAGAGCCTGGGGTTCGATGTAGATGTACTTTCCGACTGACTTCCACCCAATGTTCCACCTGTTTATTTGTATAAATCAAGCACTGCCGGCCCATGCGTGAGGCTACATGATGCGGTTTGCATTAGTGGCAGAATGCGAGGGGATGGCAGATTCGGGGGGCCTTTCACCCCAGGTTTGCTGCCACCAGGGAGCTTCCTCCCCTCTGCAGCTTCCCACTGTTCAGGGAGGGGTGTGTGGGGCATGAGCGCGGAAGGGGACATTGCATTTTGGACCATGGTTGCAAGGGGAAAACCCACAACTAGCTGCCGTGACCAGGAGCATGACTAGGAGTGCGCTCTGTCATGTTCTGGGGCTTTGCGTTTTCCAAGAAGCTGCTGCAGACTCTAGATGGCACCACATCACTGCGATGCCACACCGAGGAGGCCAGTCCAGTGGGACCGATTCCCAGGCTGAGCATCCATCGCCCACCGCTGGAGGGTTCTCCTTCACCGAGAAAAGATGGGGAGGTGCGATGGTTTGCAGGGACAGCGAGCGGAGAGAGCTGCCACTCAAAGCTATTTCTGTGCTGCCACTTTTCGCTCCCACAACGATGATACTATTGGACCTGTCAACGTGTTTTCAAGTAAGGGGGCTTCGGCTGAGCTCCCTCCTCCAGCAGCCACCTGTTATCAGTGCAAAGGGGGAGCAGAAATCGATCAGGGATGGTGGGGGGAAGCATATCACATGCAAACAGACCAGCTATTGCTCGGAACATAAGAGACTTGCTGTATCAGGCCCAAGGGGACCCATCTAGTCTAATCCCCCCCCCCCCCGGGCAGCATGACCCGGAATGCCGCTTGATGCTGTCTCAGGTCTGACACCTCGGCGCTACCCCCCAAAAAAAACACACACAACCAAAACCCTTACCAAGCTCCTTGCACACTCATGTCAAACCTGGAAGTGCAGGACTTCTGGATTCATTTACAGGGTGAACTCTTGCACACCCTTCTGGGCGGTGTCACAGCAGTGCGCAACAAGCACAGTAAGGAGGGAAATTATCTGCTGCTCACTCGAGTGAGCGGGAAGCAGATCCGGGCAGGTTAGAGGTAGGCAACGGCAGCAGAGTTGGGGTGAAAGGCACCCCAAATCCATCGCCCTCTCACACCCCTCGCAGTCTGCCACCGATGCAACCCACATCAAGCAGAAATATTTCCCACCGTGGCCCACAGGCTCCCGCTGGGAAGTCCGCAAGCAGAAGAGCAAAGCAGGCTTCTCTCCCACCACTGCTCTCCTGAAACTGGGATTCAGAAACATACTGCTGCAGGACCTGGAGGTAGCGCATAGCCAGCATGACTAGTGGTCATTGATAGATACCTCCTCCGTGACTTTCTCCGATCCCCTCATAAAGCCATCCAACCAAGCTTGTGGCCATCACCACCTCATGTGGCAATGAATTCCACAGACTAATTCCTATTCAGCTTTGGGGGGCAGGTGAAGTAGTATTCCCATCTGGGAGGGGGCTCTGCTCATCACGGCGATGGCTGCTTTCCATAATAATGTGTTTGTTGTCTAATTTACCTGTTAGTAAAGTACATCTTCAAATATTTCTCTCTTGCCTTTCCATTCCTACTGGACCCTAAAGGTGGCTAACAGTCGTCTCCTCCCACATTGACTTGCCTGGACAAATGCCTCCCATTTTCTAGATTGGAAACTGAAGAAGTTGGGGGGGGGGGGTTTGGAAGGGAAGAGGAAGTGTGGAGGACAGGAACATGGTGGGTTAGAGCATTGGAGACTTTCTTCTCCTCCACATTTCCTCTTACCCTTCATCCCCCAGGTAGTGGGAGGAGGAGAAAAGGCAGTAGGAGTGGGCAGATAGAGGTGGGCACCTTCTGCCAGTCTGCTGCCTGAGGCAACTGCTTCAGTTGGCCTCATGTATGGGCCAACCCTGCCTGCTACTTGTGATAGTGCCAAAGTCTGAATATGCTCTACCCTGGCCATTTTGATGATGCTCATGTAGCCTTTGTTTTCCAGACCAGTACAACTGCCAGCTCTAAGAATTCCTGGAGCATCTCTTTTTTTCCCCAATGTGACATAACAACATTATGAAGCTGTAAGGATCCTGGTGCAGGTTGGTACGCCAGCTGTTCCTGTTAACTATTGGCCATTCTGTGGTCTGCAGGGTGAGAGCCACCCACCTCCGTGGATCAACAGCCGTCTGTTCAAGAAACGGGGTGAGCCTCTTCAGGCTGGGGGGGCCGAGCCTTTGAAATCTGGCCCAGCCATCTTGCTCTTGCTGAGCTGCCAGCTGAGGCAGGCTGATCCATCTGCTGGCTCAGGAGGTGAGATGGAAAGAAAATGTGTCTCTTCTCCTCAGGGGCGGTTTGAGGTGAGACCTCGTTCTCTGCATGTGTCTGCGTGGCTCGTTTGGGGATGGGGGCTTGCCGCTCATAGCGCCTGGAGACGTGAGAGCACAGCCAATTAGACAAAGAAGTAAACAGTACCCCTCGCACCTCCTGCACACCCACGCCGGGCTGCGTCGAGCGACAGCAACAAATAACTTTCAATATTTGTCCCTTAAAAATCGTGCTGGCCAAGAAAAGCGTTGCATGTGGGGGTTTTTTCCCGTGCTCTCTCCCCCACACTCTCCCATACTGCAACCAAGAAGACTGAGGCATAAAATCCCAATGCCAGCCTGTGTATTCATGAACATGGGGGCACAAAAGAGTGGGGAAGTCGTCTGCAGAAACCCCTTGAAATGAACCAGAACTGCACTGGAAGGCATTTCATTGAAGTGCCCCCTTCTGCAGCTCCTGCTCATTTCAAGGGAATTCCCATGCACTGGGTTGCACTGGAGGCAGACTGCGAGGGGTATGAGGGGGCATCGGATTTGGGGTTCTTAAGCGAGAAGCAAATCATTCCCCTCCTTATCGTGCTCCTCGCGCACTGCTGTGAAACCCGAACATGTGGGACTTTGGGTTACATTTACAGGGACAGCGTGAATGCGCTGAAATGCGCTGAAACCAGAAGTCCCACACGTCTGAGTTTCATGGCAGTACGCAAGGAGCATGGTAAGGTTTTCCTCTTTTTTTCTTTCTGGTGCAACAGCGGCAGACCTCACGTGGTGTTCCAACTTGCACCACCCTTGCCCACAGAAAACAGTTCCATGGGATGGTGCCTCCTAATGAATCAGACATGCCTGCCCAGCCTGTCCCACTTTGCCGTCCCGGGTGGAGGCAGGTGTTGGGCAATTCTAGCCAATCTGCAGCCTGAGGCCGCTGTCTCAGTTGGCCTAATGGATGGGCCAGCCCTGAAACGGTGCCCAGCCACGAATGAGCCACTTTCCAGGAGGACTAGTGACACACTCGGCCCGAGAATGTTTTAAAAGAAACAAGGGTCTCTGTGATTCAGGATTCATCTTGACATGTAGAAGTCATCACTGTGCACTTTTTAGCAATCAGCAGACTGATTAAAGATAAGAGGGTTGCCCCCTTTCATTCTTCTGTCAGTCCATGGGGTTGCTGTGCCTTGCATTCCACTCCTCCTGAAGTCCGTTTTTAACTAGGCATTTTTCGACAATTAATTCCAATACAGGAGTAACTCCAAAAAATTCCAACTTTCAGTTGGCTGCAGCTTTCAGATCTTTCCGTCAATTTTCATTTGTTGCCCCTTTTTTGTTATCCTTATGCACATTGGAAAACACTGCAGGAAAGCAACCTTGATATCCCTGTTTGTCTCTCCACCAAGATTCTTTTTGTGCAGTGTATTATTGATGGGCACATGCACTCCTGTGCATTAGTAAAACACCACACTAAAAGAATCTTAATGCAGCCAGAGGTACAATCAGAAGGGTTGGGTTTGTTTGTTTTTTGTAGGGTGTATTCAGTGGGTGCATCAGTCCTGTAGAAAGGTGAGGGAAAAGACATAAATGAACTGAAGGAACTGAAAATTGCAGCAAACTGCACCTGTCTCATGGGTTGTGCAATATTTGGAAACAAAACAAGTGTTTCTAATGTGTTGATTCCACTTCAGAAAGAAGAGCAGGTGATGTGGAACTCTGAAATCCAGGAAGAAATTCAGACGAAGATAATTGCCGAAGTCTGATTGCTAAAATGCATCCTGGAAAGAATTGGGTCATCGAGCACCCTTGTTTGTGTCCCTGCGGATGCTTCTGATGCGGGTTTTTTGAGGAAGACAAAAGCCATTAGTTTCTTCCTCCTGGAACGGAGAGCAGGGGCTGTGGATTTTGAGGAGAGACTGGGGACTTGTGCTGAGTAAGAGGAGAACTTTCTTTTCCTGACTCATTGCTTTCAACTCCAATTAAAGAATTTAACTGATGAATCATCGTCCTGTTTACCAATTAGTTAAGTGATTAGATTTAAATAAATTTGCGAACTATAAAAAAAAAACACCTTCAGAATTGGTGGTGTTCTGCGGAAGGGGATGCCAAATAGCGCCGAATGTTAAGAACAACAGCTATGGCACATGGCTAGTGGGCATTATCCACAAGACATTTGGGGGGCTGAGGTAGTACACCAAATGCTCCTCCCACTCTTCAATGCTCTAGCTTAGCCCTCCCCTCCCCTCCACATTTCCTCTTCCTCTCTGTCCTCCTCCTCCTTTTCCAATCCAGGGAGTGGAAGGAGAAGGAGGAGCAGTGGAGGCAAGGAGGTGGATGGAGACGGGCACTCCCCCACCAATCCGCTGCCTGAGGCAACTGCTACAGTTGGCCTCATGGAAGGGCCGGCCCTGCTGCCACTTGAGGTGGATTCTTCTCCAGATTTTGTAAGTGGGCCCACTTTAGCTAACCCCCTTCTCCCATACTTCCCCAACCTTCCCCCCCCCCCCCATGACTGCTGTTTGACAAAGAAAAAGAGGTGGAACATTCATTCCAATCACAGGACACCAAGCATTGCATCCAGTTACTGTGATCTGCTGCTGCATTTGCCATTTTCTAAGGGTTCATCTCCCTCCCAAGCATCTCCAGAAGTTCAATTCCAGAGGGAGCGTAGACCGTTTGTCTCCTTGCACCTGTAGGCAAATCCATGTATGCTAATGTTCCATGCTGTGTGCAAGCTGCCATTCCATACACCGGTGAAGCTTATTCTGAACGATCGATAACAGATTGTTGGAGGATTCTGTTTTTCTAACTGCGTCTTTAACGAAGAGAGACAACTCAATCTGGGCTTTTAGGTTGGTGGAGGAGAAGTTATGGTGGAGTAAATGAACACAACATACAGCAGATGGAGCAGATCCTTCGGCGATGTGTAATAATAGGTTGGGGGGGGAAGCTTGGGTGGTGATTTTCGGGACGAGAATGAGATGTTACAAGCACATTCCCCTTTTCATCTGTGAAGTGTTGTTTGATGAGGACATTTTGGGTTGCAATGAACAAGCAGTTCCAAGTAAGGCCACGAATGAGCCACTTTCCATGAGGACTAGTGACACACTCCGCGCGAGAATGTTTTAAACGAGACAAGGGCCTCTGTGAGTCAAAACTCATCTTGACATGTAGATGCCATCACTGTGCACTTTTTAGCAATCATCATTTAGATTTAGAAAATGCCTCCATCATTGTTCACCGTTGCCAGGTTACAGAGCCAGCCAACCCCCCCCCCCCCCATGAAGCTGACTGAGGTGGTCGTTTCAGGCGGACGAATGGCAGGGACGCCTCCTGCTCACCAGTTTCTGAGTCCCCTCTTCCTTCCACTGTGGATTTGAAAAGGAAGAGGAAGTGTGGAGGAGAATCCACTCTCCTCCACACTTCCGCTTTGTCCCCCCCACTTTTCAAATCGACGGTACAGGAGGAGTGGCTGAGGAGACGGTGCACTACTGGGTAAGGGGGGGAGATAGCAAAGCACCTTGTGAGGGGGGGGCAGGCCATTAGGTGCACCACCTCAGAAACTGGATGGTCTTGGGGGGGGGCAGCCTGAACAGCTTTCAAAGTACCGTATTGTCTCGAGTATAAGACGCACCTGATTATAAGACGCACCCTTAAAGCTTGGTGCTATTAAAAAAATTTAATTAAATCACTGGCATTAAATTGCAACAGCCTGACTATAAGACGCACCCCTAGTTTAAAAACTTAAATTAGGAGAAAAAAGTGAGTCTTATACTCAGACCAATACGGTATTTCTTTTTGTGTGTGCTCGGCCTGAAACCGGAGTCAGAAATAACTCCTTTTTTCATTACAGAAGCCTCAGCGGGAGACACCCAGGGGAGCCGGCAGCCAGGGCTGTTGCCTGAAGCACTCCGAAAAACTGAGTCAGATGTCCCGGTGGTTCCTTGCAGGCAGGCAGGCGGGCGGGCGGGCGGGCGGGTGGGCGGTGGGGGAGGAAATTCTGGGAAGATCCCTTCAAGCATTTCTCCAATTACACTTCACCCATTTTGGGAGCTATTAAGAAGAGTCATGTGTGCAGAAAGGACCTCTGGCATGCATGACCTACTTCCTTGGTGAAGAGCCCTGGGGAGGAAATCACTTTGGCAAGTGCGGATTCCAAGTGTTGCTCGGGGGAGGGGGCATTTATGCTGGACAGGAGGTGGGCGTATTCCTGCCCTGCAGCTCCTCCACTCCTGTGGCTGATTTCCTACAGACAGATGTATGGCCCAATCCTCACGGTGGCTTTACGACAGAGGAGCAGCGGTGGCCCATTGCTGCAGCTGGCTACCGGCAGGAGCGCATGTAATAAGCACGGGGGCAGGCAGTGCGGTGGGAGGAACGGGGCAGGCGGGAGGAAGATCAGGAAAAGGAGTGAGTGGATCCTGGTGGCAAGGGCGTGCGCCAGGATCCTATCCCTGTTGCTCTCCCAATCCCTTACTCGCCTTGGTTCTGCACCAGCAAAATGGCTGGCACAGATCCAAGGAGAGCCATCCAGAGGCTTGCCAGAACGCGGGTTCTGGCAGTGCGTGGCCCAGATAGGATTGGGTCGTTGGCCTCCCTTGCCCTGCCTGCTCAACTGCCTCCTCGCATGTAAGGGCTTGCTTCACAACACGCTTCCCACCTTTGAGACCCCTCTGTAGTATCCAGGGAGACTTGCTCGGTTGGCCCTTTGCCGCTACGACCCCTGCAACGTGATGCTCTCAAGCCTCTCCAAAAAGGAATCGTAACCTTGGTCTGTGGCGCAGTGTCACTAAAAAAACCCACCAAATCCCCACTACCTTTCCTGGCCTTCTTCTTCTTCTCATTTGTTGTCCTCCTCATCCCCCTCCTGCTCTGCTGCCATTGTCGCGTCACATTCATTGAAATCCTGTGAATCTGGGTGTGAGGAACAGAGGCGCCTGGGAACGTGTGCGTGTCAGCAAAAGGTGTCAGACTTTGCAAGCTGAAGTTGCACATTGCCTATGCAAAAGTCACTGTTGCCGTGGTGGTGGAATTTAAATCCTGGACTATACAATCAGGGCCGCCGGCTTGTCTATGGGGCCGACTGAAGCTGTTGCCTCAAGCAGCAGGTTGGCGGACAGGGCCTGCTTCCATCTGCTTGCCACCACCATCCCTTCTCCTCCCTGGATTTGAAAACAAAGAGGGAAAAGGAAGTGTGGAGGAGAGCAGAGGAGAGTGGTGGGCTAGAGCGTCTCTGATGTGCTAGCCCACCACTCTCTTCTCTTCCACACTTCCTCTTCCACTTAGTTCCTTCTTCCTTTTCGAATCCAGGGTGCGGGAGAAGGAGCAGTAGCTGCAGTGGTTGGCACACACCACCAGGTTAAGGGCGGGCAGCATTTGGGATACTGCTCTAGGAGGTCTTGGGTGTTAGGTCAGCCCTATGTTTTGTGATGCGTTTGCTAGCTCACCTTTGTGTTGCTCCCCTCCATGGGGTGAGGAGGGGCATCTATTTTGACCAGGACCCCATGTTCCAGAAGAAATAACGTTTTACACACTTTTTGTTGCAGTTAAAGAAACATGCTTCTTTACTGTTAGGCAGTATGTGCTAACTTAGAAACCGAAAGGAAGCAGAAAGACAGGTTCAAAGGTGGACTTCACTTTGATGATGATTATGAATCACTTTGGTGATGTCATCACAGGACTGCCAACCCTGGAAAAACTGAGTGGAAAAAGTGGTGCTGGAGCCCAGTGGTTGAGTGCTTAATGGTTGGACAGGGTGGAGGAGAGGAGAGAGGTGGGCTAGAGCGTCTCTGACACTCTAGCCTGCCACTCTCCTCTCCTCTGCACTTTCCCATCTTCTCTGTTCCCCTCTCCCTCCTCAAATCCAGGGAGTGGGAGGAGAAGGCGCAGGTGGTAGTAGTTGATGTGCTCCCAGGTACGGGGGCAACATTTGGCCTGTGCAGCATGCTGCCTCAAGTCCCGTCCTGGGTGGTTTTGGACTAGCCCTGTAGGGAACAAAAATACATAGATTTCCTGACAGTCAAGTCTGAAAGACGCTGGTCTAGATGAATGAGTGTTGAAAGCAAGCTGTTGAGTCACACGGGACACTTCTTTAGGCTGGGTAAAGTCACAGAGCACCAGCTACTAGTCACACATCTGCAGGCTTTTCAGGATCAAAATGGAGGAAGGAATCATTTCCTGAGAAAGATATTTTGGCTGCGTCATGATTCCAGCTGAGCAGTTTTTGGCAAAGAGAGGAGGTTTTTATGAAGCATTAAATAGCTTTTCCTCTCCCAAGCCAGCAGCAATTTCTTGGCATGGCTTGGCAAACTCCTTGGCCGATAAAGGTTTCATAATGAGAATACTTTATCTGCTGACTGCAAAACCTCACTGCAAATCAATGGTTTGGGCCTGTTTGTGAAATCAGAATTGACGGGTCTGAAGCTGGTTTCCATTCCAGGTTTACACAGGATAAGTGCAAACCATCTGACAACCTCTGGTTTCTCTGAAAGAGGAAATCAGGATTTAGACCAGAACAGGGATGAAATCAGGGTGAGCCAGGCCAGGTACCAGTCAAAGACTCGTACCCATTAGAGGGCTCACCTGACTGGGACAAACCTTTCAGCATTAGTAGCAGTGGTAGCACCCAAAACGCTGTCAGGGGGTAAGTGAAGGGTGCCAAGGGAACCCAGTGTGGGGGATTTTCCCAAGGCCCCCAGCAATCTGGCACCAACACTGGATCAGGGCATACGAAGAGAGGGTGAGTGTCAATATCAAAGCAAGGTTTGCTGTAATGTGTGAACTAGCTCAAATGTGAGTTAAATTAATGAAAGGAAGGAAGTAGAGAGGAATGGAACTATATGCTCAAACTATTTCTCTCTTTCGTTCCCAGGGACAAACCTGACGTTAAGGTCCCTGTCCCTGAACAATCACTGTCCCTATTCAGGAATGGGGCAAGATTAGTATTGGTGCCAGGCTGCAGGGGGTTCTGGGGCAACACCCCACACTGGATTTCCCATGGCGCCCCGCCCACCCCCTGATCACACATAGGGCATTATCTCTGCCACTGATACTGAAGGGTGAGGGGTATCCCCCCCAGCCAATCTGCTACCCATGGCAAGTTCTTCGGTTAGCCTGGTGGAAAGGCTGGTTCTTTCTCCATTGTGTCCCTATTTTTGCTTTACTCCTTGTTCAACCATTGCCAGAGTGAGTGGCCACTGGCCAGCACTGTCATTCCTCAGGGTTTATCTCCTTCCCCAGAGTCTCCAGAAATTAAATCTCAGTGCAGGGAGTGGGCATATCTTGTCTTTAGCGCATATGTGAGCACATGTGCATGAGCACTGATGCACCATTTCACACTTGACAGCCGCCGGGTTGATCACCGCTTGTAGGACAAATCTGTTTTCAAAGTCTGTTCTTTAGGTTAATCAGTAAACCACCAACACCAACATACAGCAATGGGGGGGGGGGGCAAGCACCCCTTGGGATGACAACTGTGGTGTTGTTGTGATCATGTCCCAGTGTTCATCTGAATTGTTGTGGAGCGTGTCAGCATCCAAATAATGTTTCACTGGTGTTTTTTCCCCACCCATCCCTGACTTCACCCTGAGCTCTAAAGGGCAGCCTGAGAAGGAAATCTGTGCACACACATCACTTTCAAAAGGCGCTTGCACTTGAACTTTGACCATAGTGGGAGGGAGTTCTCTCCCGGGAAAACATTCGCCCAGAATGGTTCTCTTTGCACGCTTCCTGACTTGAGCCACACGCACAGGTGGACGACCTCCGTGAATTGCAGAGATTGTCACTGATCTGCTGGGAGGTATGTTGGAATGAAGCTGTTTTAGAGACTAAATCAGCCCCTCGAATTGAGTCTCGAGAAGAAGGGCGTCATGAATGATCACGCCCTCCACATGGGCGCCCAGGAGGAGAAAGTGTTAGTCCTCCAAGTATTGAGCAAGGTTGGGCACTCTGGATGGGCAAAGAAGGGTCTCCTGTCTTGTAGGTGTCTTTTTCTCTCCCTTTCAGCTGAAGGGCACCGATAAGGTCTCAGGTTGCCAAGGGGTTACATCAGCTTCTGTAACCACAGTTATGGCTCTGAGTCATATGGGAGGACTAAGAGTGGGAGCTGATCCCACAGTCTTGGCTTACAAAGCCAGCTCAAATAGAAAGAGCAGAGGCAGGTAGCTGGGGCAGGAGCTGCACAGGTGTGTACGTCTAGTGTGGTGTAGTAGTAGTAGTAGTAGTAGTAGTAGTAGTAGTAGTAGTAGTAGTAGTAGTAGGAACCTTTATTGGCATAACAAATAATTTGTTGTTGTTCAGTTGTTAAGTCGTGTCCGACCCTTCGTGATCCCATGAACCACATCCCGCCAGGCCTTCCTATCCTCCACTATCTTTTCGAGTTCGCTCATTTTCATGTTCGTTGCATCGGTGGTGCTGTGTAACCATCTCATCCTTTGCCTTCCCCTTCTCCTTTGGCCTTCAATCTTTCCCAGCATCAGAGTCTTCTCCAGAGAGTCCTCTCTTCGCATTAGGTGGCCAAAATATTTGAGCTTTAGCCTCAGTACCTGTCCTTCCAGGGAACAGTCAGGGTTGATTTCATTTAGGATTGACTGATTTGATCTCCTAGCAGTCCAAGGGACTCTCAGGAGTCTTCTCCAGCACCACAGTTCGAAAGCATCTATTCTTCGGCGCTCAGCCTTCCTTATGGTCCAACTCTCGCAACCATACATTGCTAGTGGGAACACCATCACCCTGACTATGTGAACTTTTGTTGGCATGGTGATATCTCTGCTTATTATTATGCTGTTTAAGTTTGCCATAGCTTTCCTTCCAAGGAGTAAGCATCTTTTAATTTCATGGCTGCTGTCTCCGTCTGCAGTGATCTTGGAACCCAAAAAAGTAACATCTGTTACTGCTTCCATTTCTGCCTCTTCTATTTGCCAGGAATTGATGGGACCAGATGCCATGATCTTAGTTTTATTAATGTTGAGTTTCAAGCCAACTTTTGCACTCTCCTCTTTCACTCTCATCAAGAGGATCTTTAGTTCTTCTTCACTTTCTGCAAAAAAGCGTAAAACATAAACCAGTTAACTTTTCTGGGAAGCAGGGACAATAGATCTAATTTCCCGACTCTTTACAATCATGTTTAGGTAGACTGCTACTCTCTCCAGGACCCAAACCACCTCAGCAGATAGAATAGACCGCAACATGTCCTGATCCGTCCATCCCTGCATCCTTGCTAAAATTGGGTCTAAATATTTCCTCCGAAGGTCCCCATGTTGTGGACAGTGTAAAAGCATATGCGCAAGTGTTTCCATCGCACAGGACCAACCAACGTCTCTTGGAGTAAGAGGGATTCCCTTAAATCTGCCATACAGCATTGCTGAAGGCATGACATTACACCTTGCCAGGAGAAACACTTTATGCTCCTGCGGACATTTTAAAAAATTAAAAAATGCGGCCAGTTGACCAGATTTAATAGGTATGTGCAAGTGCAGCAGGGAACATGTCTTCTTTGCTGCACTCCATAGCTCCTGGCGCTCTATATCCAATATTCTGTCCTTGATCATCCGATAAGCTTCTGCTTGGCCTAACACTCCTAATAAATCTATATCAATTCCGATCGATCTTAGGTGTTGTTGTTTTTAACGATATCTGTAGTCCCACTAGGCGAATTGGGATCCAATAGGAGTTGGTATACCAAGCTGTTATAATCTAGATTATAATATATTCTTTAACCAAAATTGGATCGATCTCAGCCACGCCAAAATCTTTAACAGGGATTGGCCGGTCTCTAAGCAGAGGGTAGAATAAGGGACACAGCTAAGGCAGCCCTAGTATTTTATGTAAAAAAGAGGTTTGGATCCACTCGATCGAGTGATCCATAGCATTACGCCAAATTGGAATGCCATACAGAACTTGTGATATAATTTTGGCATTTTGTGTGTGTGTGTGTGTGTGTGTGTGTGTGTGTGTGTGTGTGTGAGAGAGAGAGAGAGAGAGAGAGAGAGAGAGAGAGAGAGAGAGAGAGAGAGAGAGAGAGAATTATACCTTCACTTTTAGGACTATTTTTCTTAACATTCAAAAATGATTATTATTCCCTTCATGTACATGGCACGTCACATAGAATGAAAAGAGTTCCCTGCCCGGAGTGGCTTACAGTTAAGATACTGATTGACATGGGGAAGTGCAGATCTAAACTCCAATGATCACTAGCAAAACAAGAAGCATGATGTGGGTGACATCATCACAGTGGGAGCCAATGATGTCCAGCAGAGAAACGGGCAGTGTAGTGATGTCATCACCTTCCACCGAGTCAGACCATTTCTTTCCGTACTGTCACTGACTGTCTAGGGGTTTCAGACAGAGAAGGGTCTTTCCCAGTCTCACCTAGAGATGCTGCCAAAGATCAAAGGTCTGTATGCAACTCAGGGGCTTTGTCACTAAGCTACAGCCCCTCTCAGTTACACCTTTGGAGTTATTTTGTCCTTTCTGTTAGCTAATTGCCACTTCCCGGAGACTCCTGACACCAAATCATGGAGGAGGAAACGGGGACTTCTTGGCTTCGTGACATTGTGTCATGTCAGGGAGGGAAAAATTATCCACGAATCGCTTCAGTCAAAGTTGGCAACCCTAGCTGCCAGGGAGGGAACGGCACTCTGCACATGCCCAGAGGTTATCTTGTTAATTCTTTCTGAGGACATAGTGAGGCTGAACCCAGGCTCAGAACAAACTCAGCACTGGGAAATGAAATCAAAGTCCTGCAAACAGGCAACAGTGTTCCTTTTTCAGTGTACTCAATCTCATGTTTGGAAATCTGCTCTTTTCTTCTTCTTCTTCTTCTTCTTCTTCTTCTTCTTCTTCTTATTATTATTATTATTATTATTATTATTATTATTATTATTATTATACTACATCACAGCCTATGCTGGGCTGGTTATATTCTGCGATACAGGATCTAGCCAAGATCCTGGGAATCACAGAGAATAATAAATCACTGGGAATAATCTATCTATCTATCTATCTATCTATCTATCTATCTATCTATCTATCTATCTATCTATCTATCTATCTATCTATCTATCTATCATTCTTGTCGTTGTGTTGTTATTATGGTTTTAGTTGATGTTTTCTTTGGCTTTTTTTTTTTAAATGGCTGTTTGATGCCGTTTTAAACGGGATTTTCTTGAAACCATCTGGCGATAAAAAGCGGCATCAATATCTCTGTGGCACAACATCAATACCACTCGCGTGTGCATCCACCAGCTCGCAAATATTGCATGCGAATAAAATCCAACGCGATGGCTTTTTGCAAGATGCAGAGATATATATTTATATAATATTCTTCTCCCCAAAGCTGGGGCGAGGAAGCGAGGCTGCATAAGCGGCCAACCAGCTGTCCCTCCCTCCCTCCCGCTCGCCAGCCCTCCCCCGGTCCCCCCCTCCCCGTGACGCGGTGACTCTGCCGGGGATCTCTGGCTGGCTACTCTTCCTCTCCTCCTCCCCTTCCTCCTCCCTCTGCTCTCGCACTCTCTGTTTTGCATGCCAGGCGGCGGAGCCCCTTCTTCGCCACTCGCCTCCCGGAGCCAAGCACCCCCAGCAGCCAGCAGATCGGGCAAGGGCAGGCAGGCAGGCCGGTACTACCCTGAGTGGCGGGCGGCGCGAAGCCCCGTTGCCTGCTGCGATCCGACTTCTGACACCATTCGTCTCCCCCCCCCCCGGACGGAGCTGCCGCTGCTGCAGTCTTGCCTGGCTCCTGCTGCCTCCGCGTTCGCTTCCCTTCTCCGCCTCCTCGGGTTTCAGCCAGACGCCGCGGGACTCCACGACGACCGGGTCAGGGAGGAAGATGTCCGAGGTGTTGCCCTACAGCGAAGAGAAGATCGGGCCCTATGGCGACGGGGGGGACGTGGGGCAGATCTCCTTCACCTGCCGCCTGCAGGACACCAACAACTTCTACGCAGGGGGGCAGAACAAGCGGCCCCCCAAGCTGGGGCAGATCGGCAGGAGCAAGTGTGGTAAGTGAGGCGCGGGGTAACCACCACCCTGGGGTAGAAAGCGGGGTACGGTGTCTTCCCATGAAGCAGGGAAGAAAGGGGGTTGGAGCTGGGGTTGGGGGCTGCTGAGCCCTTCTAGATTCTGTGTGGGGAGGGGGGAGGATTCCAGCCTCACTCCACATATGTGGGGCACATCTGAATTGCAGTGCTTATTGGCATCAGTAACTCCCCCCCCCCCACTTGCTCCTTCTGTATTTGAATTTTGCATTACCAAGTCTATTGCACCAAACTTTTCCAGAAGAGTTGCCAGTAGGTAGGGTGGGGGGAGGCTTTGTATCCTTAAAAAAAAAAACACTCCTCATTTGTAATTTCTTCTTGCAAAATCTTTTATACCTGCCTCTAGTGCAATCCTATGTGTGAAAGTTAATCTGGGTTCAATGGGGCGTCCTCCCTCCCTGCTAGGTGCATTTCGGATTGCAGCTCTCAGCTCTCCAACCACAGCCTCTGCTCCGACATCCACCCCACCCAAACAAGGACACCCTTAAGGCACCCCCCCCACCCGCACAACACACAAACACACACACAGACACGAGACACCTGTCCTCTGCTTTGCCTTCTCTTGAAAACCTCATCCTCTTCCCTGCCACAAGCAGCCAAAAGTCTTGTCGCATCTTGAAGCCTCACTCATTTTGTTCCAGGGATAACAGTCTGCTTTGTCGGATGCATCTCGTGGGGGCTTCGTATTTCAAATGCAGCTGTTTGAAAAGGCTGGTCATATCCCCACAGCTTTTTCTCTAGACTGTGCGCAGACAGTTCGTCTCCAGCTCTGTATTCATTTAATGCATCCCTCCCCATGCTCCCATGCTCTGATACGTTTGCTTATATAGCTGTCTCCATCATCCCTCCCTCCCTCCAGATGCACACCTGCCTACCTGCTCCTAAGTACCCCGATGCACCTCTTTCAGTGCTAGAACTGGGTTCTTCGTCTATTTGTTAAATCTTTGGAAATGAGGCTTGAAATATACTGCAAAATGTCATGTGCTGCGCAGGTCCTCTGGGCTGAATTTGTGTGTGTGAGGGAGAGAGGGAGAGAGCTAGAGACGGTAGAGAGAGCTAGAAAAGGAGTACCCCCCCTCCTGAGATGGGCTGGGGGGGGGATATGGAAATTCAATACCTGGCATGCAATTCTGCTGCCCTTCCAGCTCTCTTGAAGAACAACCCAGTCCAATGGCCGAGGGCCTTTGGCTTGTGTTTCTCCATTGTGCTCTGCATGCACATGCACAAGGACAGGAGGCTCGTGTGCACACGTACGTGTGTGATGCTCACTATTGCAGCACTGGTTTTTGCCGGGCTTGTTGGCTCCTCCTGTGGCGGTTATACATGCGGTGTAAACGTGGACGTCCTCCAGAATCCACCCTCCCCCTCAGCAGCACCTTAAACCCGTGAAAATGCCTGGATTTAAACGGATGCAGCCGCACTGGCATGGATAGATTTGCCCAAGTCTGAGCTTCTGTAAAGGTGCCATCTTAGAGAGTTGTACAGACAAAAGCAAATAGTTCCCTGCCCCCATGAGTATACAAACTAGAATAAGAGGTGTGTGTGTGTGTGTGTGTGTGTGTGTGTGAGAGAGAGAGAGAGAGAGAGAGAGAGAGAGAGAGACAATAGCCTTCTATTCTCTCTCTCTCTCTCTCTCTCTCTCTCTCTCTCTCTCTCTCTCTCTCTCTCACACACACACACACACACACACACACACACACACACACACACACACCTCACATTCACACACACATACACAAAGATGAGGGAGAGACAAGGGTTCGAAGGGTTGAATATGGCAAATGAAGTCACAATGTTTGGTTCCTCTTGGGAATAAGGTTTTAAATGCTGGGGGCATCAGGTGATGAATTGGGCCATCCGTTTTCTCATTTTTTGACATTCCTTGGGAACAAGCAGGCCCACACCATGAAAAGATCGTCCCATGCCTATAGCCACCCGTAGAATCAGGGAGTTCCCAGTTGGCTGCTGTTAGCAAGCTGTGAATCGAAGCAGCTGTGAGTAGCGAGCTTTTGAGTTGCACAGAATTCTTCTTCAGGAAGGGACCACTGAACTGGGCAGAAACGCAAGATCGAAAGGCTGCACACTCTGTGTGTGTGTGTGTGTGTGTGTGTGCGTGCGTGCGCGCGCGCGCATGTGTAATACACAGTTTTGTTGATGTAAAATTATTTGGAGGCAAGTAAATGATTTGAACATCCGAAAACTGTGAGGAGGAGTCCGTGTCTGGCAGGGAAATAGGTCATTAGGCTTTTATGTGTTTTGCCCACTTCACATGAAGCACACTGAAAATCTGATTTGACTTTTCCTTGAGACAGAAAGCGATCCCCCCCCCCCCATCTCAACGCTTAATGACAACCAATCAAAGACGGGGAGTGGAGGGAGAGACGCTTTGTTCTCGAGGGTATATTGCGAACCCTGCAGTTAATGTCAGGACAGAAAAATCTCAGCCAGCCAGCAGCTTCACCTGGCTGCCCTGTTATTGTAACACAGAAATACGCACTTTAAACCCTATCACCTTCATCAGCAAGTCTTTCTCTGTCTCAGTGACCTTGAAGAGTCTAGATTAAGAACGTCTCCTTAGATATCTGGACTGGGTGGTGTCACTGAGTTCCTCGGAGTAACCTCCGATCTCTGAACCTGCCTGGTTTTTTCTGGTCCATAGGAATGTGTGTGTGTGTTTGTGTGGACATTGTGCAGTGTGTGTGCGCAACTGGACGAATGTGTGCAGGGTGTGTGTCCAGCAGTCCTGCGTGTGTGTGTGTGTGTGTGTGTGTGTGTGTGTGTGTGTGTGTGTGTGTGTGTGTGTGTAGGGTTCCAGCCGTTCTCCAAATCCACCCACTCATTCAGCAACGTCTTGAACGCACAAATTACCTTGAGTTAAATCAATGCGGCCTCACTGGCATCAATGAATTTGTCCAAATCTGACCTCCTCCCTTGTCTTTTGTTTTTCAAGTGTGCCATGGCATGTTTATGTGGCATCTTATGGCATTGAATAGGCAAAAACACACACACAAAACACACAACACAGCTAATTCCTTGCCCCTAGTGAGCTGACAAGCTCCCAGAACAGAATTATTTTTTGAGTGGTAAGAAGACTTTTTCTCTATGGTGGGACACAGTCTCTTGGGGGTATCTTGCGCACAAGCCTCTCTAGACCAGAGCACTACCATGCTTTCGTCCATGCGCAGGGGAACTTTGTGGTAGATTGTGCCCCAGGAACCAAATCTGGCACTCTGCTACCCTTAGCGCCCCCCGATATCTGCCCCCTGATATCTGCTGCCCAAACCTTGCCTCACAGTGGGGTCTCCCTTGGGTTTCAGCAATGGAAAGACCTTGAGAAACTGCGTCATGTGACTCAATCACTCTGTTTTTTTTTCTGCTTGCAGTTGTCATTGAAGACGACAGAATTGACGATGTCCTCAAAAACATTTCAGAGAAACCACCACCGGGAGTTTAAACCTCCCTACAGAGACACTGAGTAAAAAGAGGGGAATGAAAATAATTGACCTGGTAACACATTATTGGGCAAATCAACCGACCCCCCCACCCCAGAATTAACCCCAAACCGATAGCACTTGGAAGCTCTTCATTGCAAGCCTGTGATACACCTTGCGAACCCGCAGATTGTTTCTGAGCGACAGGCACGAAGGCAGAAGAGGCGAGGCGAGGAAGGGAAGGCGGTTTGACTTGTGGGCAAAAAAAATCCCAACTAACCCCCAAACCAGTTAAACCAGTAACAACAGCAGCATATAAACTGCACACATTGAAATGCACTATTAACACCTCAAGGCGTCTAAATTAAGGGTGATGCCTCTTTTTCCACCTAGACTATTAATACTGCACAATTTTCAATCTGGAAGCAGCAAACACACACACACACACACACACACACACACACACACACACACACACACACAGTATTTTACCTGGCAAAACGTCCAGGTTACAATGGTTTCAAATGAGTTCTTGTTTACAAGGCTCAATTTTGCAAAGCTAACTCCGTACACTTGCATATAAAATACTCTGCATCTCCATTTAAAAAAAAATGTCTGTATTCTTTGGATGTTTGAAACACAAAGAATGATCTATAATTATAAAGTATATATAAATATATATATATATATATTTAATTCCAATTACATTTTAGAGGCTCCGTGGAATGTATGGAATTGAAACTTTTCTAAGGAAGGGCTTCTAGGAGAAAGGAGTCTCTTTTTTGTTTATTTTTTTCTTTTCGAAAACAGATTGTAAAGCTGATCTTTCTCCGCTGCGGCACACGAGACGCTCTTGAGTTAGCGCAAGTGGAGAAATTTAATTTTATATGTGAAATGGGAGAGGGGAAAAAAATTACATAAATTGCTTTTTTCTAATGACCACTACCAAGCAGCCTGTCATATGGCCAACAGCCTCTGCTTTCTTTTTTTACATATTGTGGCGGTTTATTCTCTTTAATAGACTGTAATTAAACCAATTTTAAAAGGCAAAAAATAAAATAAAAATCCAATTGTAACAACAGGAGTGCCAAATACCTTGAGATGCCAAAAGGCAGATTGATTTTCCATTTCTTATTTTGTGATCCTGAGTCTACGTAAAAGTTGCATTTTGTACCTGATTTCTGTTCTTTCTAAGACTCTCTTCTGACTTATATAGGTATGTCAACATATATCTATTGATAGCTGATTTTTGGAGTCTTCTGATTTTACCTTTTGATTATCCTTCTGATGATGAAGAATTTTTTTTGCATGAAATGCAAAAGAAGAAAAACGTGCCTCTTGAAGTGAGGAAAATAATTCTTTTTTGCCGTTCTGTTTGCAACTTTGAATGACTTTGCGATGGGTTCTCTTCTTTCATTTTTTCTTATCAATATTGTATATGTTGCACTTTTGTCCTTGGCACAGGGCTATTTCTGCAATGTACAATAAAAGAAAGACAAAAAAAAAGATATTGCAATGCTATACCTGTTTTTTTGTTTTTGTTTGGTCTTGTATGTTAATACTCCACCCTTCAGAGCCATATAGGTGGGGCTGCCCTATTCTGTCCACACAACAGCCCTGCGAGGTAGCTGAGGCTGAGAGATGCATGGTGACTAGCCCCGGGTCACACCTTGAGCTTTATGGCCAGGGCAGGATTCAAACCCACATCCCTGCTGTCTGAGTCCAGCATTTCACCTGCTGCACCCGTGATTTTGAAACCCCCAAGGAACATTACTATTATTATGACTAAGAATATTTATATACTGCTTTTGAACAAAAAGTAGTTGACAAAGCAGTTTACAGAGCCAAATCAATCAAGAAATGGTTCCCTGTCCCCAAAGGGCTCACAATCTAAAAAAGATGCGGAAGAGACACTATGCTGGGGTGAAGAGGGATGGTTGCTCTCCCCCTGCTAAGCTACGTAGCAGCAGGGGTTTAATGTTATCTGTATTGATTTGATTTGCCCAGGACCCCACAGAACGTCTTCCATGCCAACCCATTGCATCGCAAAGGATTCTGGAGCATGTTCTCTCCCTGTTGGGCTCACCATTGTCCCATGAGAACTGGTCATGCGCCCGGCTGTGCATGGCAAGGGAAGGTCAGCAATGGTGGGCCGTGCTCTACTCCGGGAACTGGAACGCTTGTTCGCCATTTCTGATCTTCTCACAGAAGAGCCCCATGTGAGCTTTCGAGGAGCCTCAGTGTCCTCAAGGGAGCCTGACAACCACCGCACAACACCACACTGGTTCTGAAGACCAGTTCCAGAAGGGCGATAGCACAGTGGTGGGTGAGTTCCTGCTTTATATGTGCAGCTCTCGGGTTTGGTCCTTGAAAGTCGAGAGGGCATTTGTTCTCTGGCTGGAGAACCGTCCGAGGGACACTGCTCGGTGGGAGAACCAGGGATGGCCCAAGACCCCCTGATGTCTGAGGCAGCATGCCAATTGCTGCCCCCCTTACCCGATGATGTGCCAGCCTCTGCTCCTACCAGCTCAGCGCTCCCCTCCACATTTCCACTTCCTCTCCGTCCCTCTCTTTTCCAGTCCAGGGACTGGAAGGAGGAGCTGTGGAGGCAAGTAGGTGGACAGAGATAGGCTCTCACCCCACCAATCTACTACCTGATGCAACTGTTTCAGTTGGCCTCATGTGTGGGCCGGCCCTGGGGACAGCACTTGCTTTGTATGGAGAAAGCTCCACGTTCAGTCTCCAGGTAGGGCGGCTGGGAAAGATCCTTCTTTGTCTGAAACCCTGGAGAGCGGCTGCCAGTCATAGCAGGCAGTGCTAAGCGAGGTGGGCCAAGGGCCTGACTCAGCAGAAGGTGGCTTCATATCTTCAAGCAACTCCTATTGTCTGGGTGTTTGGAAGCCCTGGTAGCTATGGGCCACTTAGATGCCACTGCAGGGAGCTGGGTGACGTCGCCTTGCATTGGCCCCCAAGGGCGGTTGGCACCTCATTGTTTGGAGACAGCAAAGCAGGATGCCCAGTCTGCCCCTCTGAGAGCTGCCAAGTCAGGACGGGATGTTACTGAAGCGTGATTCCTCCTCAGGTGCAATTAGGATGTCATATCCTGTCGCAAGCAGATTTGATACCTTGAGTCATAACATTGAAGGCAAACCTTGCAAAAGCAAAGACTGAGTAATCTGAGCCAGGATGACTGGCAGGAGAGGTGCAAAGTGGGTGGCTGAGAGCTGGGAAATGCTGATCGCAGGAGCCTGGAAGCCGGTTTGTTATTAGTGACACTTTTAGCAAAGTCCTAGACTTTGAAGCAGTGTGGGCAACATTCTCATAGCCCCTCCCCCTTTTAGCCACACCCACTTTGCATTGCTCCTCCCATCTTTCCTCCTCCCTAACCCTACCTGGCCAGGCTCATCCCTAAACTTCAAGGGATGCTTCAAAGGAACAAATGCAGAGTATACAGTATCACAGAGTAGCAGTGGAAACCCTATGCACACTTCCCTGGGAGTAACTCCCATTGAATCCAGGGGGACCTCTTCTGAGTAAACATGTTTAGGATCGCACTGCAGGACTATCAAATAAAGCAAGATCTGAGCACGTGCAGAATGTCTTTCCTTTCCCAGAAGGTTTCCACACACTGAGAGATAAGGTGCAGACAGGTCTTCCTTTGAGCAGAGAGAAAGCTTCCGGGCAGGTTTGACTCTAACCACTGAGCCCTGTGCCCTCTCTGCCTATTTCTCCAAGTGGTGAGAAGAGCAGCAGGACCCAGATCTGGACTTCCTTTGTAGGTTTGTAGTAATGGTAGTTTGTTTCTTTACAAACAGACAAGCTGAGCATCTAGGGGAGGCAAGTAGCTTGCGCACTCCTTCGAGTTATCAACAGGGGTTCAGATAGTGCCCCCCTCCGGGTCCTCAAAAGACTCTTCTAGCTTTCAGCTCTCCCACTGATAAGAGTCTTCCATGAATTTGTCTAATTCCTCCTTAAAAGTACCTAAACTAGAGGTCATCTCTGCATCTTGTGGCAGTAGGTTCCATAAGTTAATTATACACTATGCAAAGAAGGCTTCGTTTTGTCTCTCCTGAAACTCCTGCCCATCAATTTCATGGGGTGACCCTGAATTCTTGTAGAGTGAAAGAGGGAGAAAAATGTCTCCCTCTCCGCTTCGTCTACACAATGCATAATTTTATAAACCTCAATCATGTTCCTCCTTAGTCATCTTTTTCCCTAAACTAATGAACCACAAACGTTGTGGCCTTTTCTGGCAGGGAAGACATCCCAGCCCCCTGATCATTATAGTTGTCCTTTTCGGCACCATTTCCAGCTCTGTAATATCCTTGTTGAGATGTGGTGACTAGAATTGCGCACAGTACTCCAAAGATAGCCTCACTAGACAGGAAAGTGCATCAGTACCACTTCAGACAAGGCCGGTCCATACATGAGGCAACAACAGAGGTGGTCACCGCAGGCAGTGGGGGGGATGTCTGCCTCTGCTGCTGCTCATCCTCACTTCCTGAATTCAAAAAGGAAGAGGGGAATGGAGCAAAAGAGGAAACGGGGAGGAGAGGAGTGTGGTGGGCCAGAGTGTCTCAGAGCATCTCTGACACTCTAGCCCACCACACTCCTCTCCTCCACGCTTCCTCTCTGTTCCATTGCCCTCTTCCTTTTTGAATCCAGGGAGTGGGAGGAAGCAGAGCCGTAGACGTGGCTGCTGTGCTGCCAGGTAAAGGGACCGGCTGTGGTGCTCCACCTCGAGAGGTCTGGGGCCAGCCCAATTTCAGAAACAACCAGGTGATTTAGAACTCAGCCAGGCAAAAATTCAGATAGGAACGTCCCTGGCGGTACGACTTCTGCTGCCCCACTGCTAAGCTTCCTGCTGGCGCACTGCGCCTGACCCACCGAATATGGGTCATCCCCTCCAAGTGTCATCGGTGACGCTTGTAAATTCAGAGGAGACGTTTACCGGCTCTCCCCTGGCTCCGGGCTCCTGCTAACTGCCCTCAGTGCTTCTCCCATTAGTGAAGACAAAGATGGTTTTAATATCTGCAGTCATTAAGATCATATTCCTCAATGAATGCTAGAGGAAAACGATGGAAGAGGCTGCCACGACGACCAAGCAGTAAGAGGCGCTGATTATTTTATCCTGTTGTACATTCTAAACTAGTAGTCTCTGGCTTCAATTTCTGGCAAAAGACCCGACAAATCAGCTCTGCTACCTTTTTGTAAAATGTTTCCATTAGAGGAGGAAGAGGAGGAGGCCAGGCTGGCCCAAGACTGCCCCGGCACACGAGGAGGCGAGCCCTGTGTTGCCCCTCTTACTTGGCAGTGTGCCGTTGCCCCCACCACTCCTCCAGTTCCCTGGGGATCAGAGTGGAAGAGAAAGTGGGGAGGAGAAGACAGTGGGTGGGGGAGGAGGGGGAGGGGGAAGCAAGGTGACCCATCTCCATCTCCAGTTTGTCCAGGGACTGAGCCCCTTCTCCCCTCGCAAAGGCCGGTAGGACCGCCAACTGGGGGAAATTACCACAGGTGTGGTCTTGCTGGGCATATGCTGGGGACCGGCATCCCCAAAAGGGGCCACCCTCGTGCCTAGCCACCCCCCTGGCAGTGATAGGTCCACTGCTCTGACTGCTCTCCACCACTGCCTGCCAGACTAGGGCCCAAGGGGACACTCGTCCAGTGATGATGAGGGAGCGACAGCAGTAGCCTGTCCTTTGTCCCACAGCATCGTTTCCATGTCTTCCATCCCTGGTTGTGTCGTCTCTCCCCCACAATGCGGCATCGAGGAGGGGCCATCTAGGGATTGTAACGTGGTACTGGGGGGAGAATAGGTTGGTCTGCTGCTGCTGCTGCTGCTGCTGCTGCCCACCAAGGACCCAAGTGGGGGGCTTATCGAGAGACAGTGGGGAGCAGGTTGCAGCAGCGGCCCTGGGCCCTCCTTCTCACGACAGCCAACAGGTGGCAGCAGCCAGCCCGGATCTGCAAGCTTGCTAATAAACCACCATTATGAGCTTCCTCAGGGCCAGCTCATCCATGGGGTGACTGAGGTGGTCACGTCTGACAGTGGATTGGCAAGGGCCCCCACTTCCATACCCCCCCAATCCTATTCCTCCCCCTGCTCCCTGGATTCAAAAAGGAAGCACAGATTGGAGCAGAAGAGAGTGATGGGCTAGAATGTCAGAGGCTTAGAGCTGGAAACGCTCTAGTCTAGCCCACCACTCTCTTCTCCTCCCCACTTCTTCTTCCACTCTAATCCTCTCTTCCTTTTTGAATCCAGGGAGGAGGAGGAAGAGTGGCAGCAGGTGTGACATGAAATAAGGGGGGGGGGCATTTGATGCACCCCTCAGAAACTGAGAGGTCTTGGGGAGGCCCCGAGCTTCCCTCAGCAGAACTGGGCACCAGGATATTGAAGTGCGATATTCCTGGCACGAGGATCTGACAGACGAGAGAGCACGCCAGGGAATGAATGGTACATGGGGCACAGGATTCTAGCGAGATCCCAGCTGGACGCATTAAGCACCCTGTTAATGGGAAAAAGGCACATTAAACAGGAGCTCGGTGTTAACTGCATAGTTTAAGCTCCCAAGGCTCATGGGGAGAGCTGGGAACTGGGAAGCAACATTAATGAGCCGGTAAGTGCTCGATTCCCAAGCAGCAGGGTGACCTGCAGCAAAGCTAGTCAGATTTGGAACGCATTGAAAAGGAAACCCACGTCTTCCTCCTGAATCTCAAGGCCCTCGGTCGCAGAAGAAGGGAAGACGATTCTGCAGCGTGCATCGGGTCTAGACAAGTATCCTGTTTTCAGCAGGACACGAAGGCCTCGCCTCTATTGTTTTCTTGCAGCACCCGGTGCTGAGAGGTAGACTGCCTCTCCACATGGAGGTTTTGTCTTGCTATCATGGCTAACAATTGGTTCTCCAGTCACAAGGCTCCTGCTGCATGTGTGGATTGGCGCCTCTGGGTGCCGCATTTTTTTTTTTTTGCTTGCTTTTTCCGTCAAGGAATCTGAAGGTCACAATTAAGAGAATGCAGAATAAGTGTGCAGAATAGAAATTAGTTATATCCATCATTGAGTTGCACAGTCCAGTGACCAATTTCTTAATAAAAGTGTTTCATGGGCCCGGATAAATATCAACCCGATATTTACATCAGAGAAGAGCCCTGCAGGATCAGGCCAAGGGCCCATCAAGTCCAGCTTCCTGTAGCTCACAGTGGTCCACCAGGTGCCTCTGGGAGCACAGAGACAACCTGTTATCCTGTTGCCAGTCCCTTGCATCTGGCGCTCAGAGATAGGTTACCTCTAAAACCCAAAGGTTTCATACAGTCATCATGGTTTGCAACTTGCGAAGGACTTTTCCTCCATAAATCCTTCCAGTCCCATTTGAAAGGCATCTAGGCCTTCAGGTGCCATCACCACATCCTGTGGCAAGGAGTTCCACAGATGAATTACATGCTGGGTAAAGAAATATTTCATTTCAGAAAGTGTAATTTGGGGTACTTGGTGATGTGAGCGATTTAACCTTATGGAAATGTCTCATACTTTTGAAATCTTTTCAGTCAGAGGTAGTGTTGAGCAGTAAAGCTGCACAGGCAAAGGAACCTGATTGGAAACCATGCATGGTGGGAGGAAGAGAAATTGTAGGTAGTCAAGCAGGAGATAGAAAATCAGCCTCCCTCCCCTCCTCCGCCGCCATTTAGTATTGGCTTTTCTGCATCCAGCACCTGCATTTTCTCAAATTTAATTTCCAGCACCATGAGGACTAGACACATGCCTTTGCAAGCGGATTACTCTGAAAAATCCAGTTGTTGTGCCAAGTACTGACTTCTGTGCAAAACAGCCTTCAATGGGCAAAGCTGCCGAAGGCAAACTTTCCACAGCTGCTAGCTATGGTCTCTCTTTGTGCATGACACCACTACAAATGGCATTCCTGTTCATCTGCAGGTGATGAGGGCACAAAAAACTCAGACTTCCATGCAGGTTCTTTCATGCCAAAAGCGGGCAATTAGCAGGGCACGCAAATGAAACAATCGCCGCCGCCAGCCCGCCACCACCACCCCAGCCCTGGGCTGCTGGTTCTTTGCCAGCTCACCTCCCCAACCGTGTACCCGCATCGGAGCAGAGGAAAGCTAGCTCTGCAGGCATGTCTCAAAGCCATGAAATGAGAGCAAAATCATGACCGCCTGACTCATCCCCCGGCAGAACGCAGGCGAGCAGCAGCCACCGCCACCAGCTTTTTGCAAACAACAGCTGCATTGTGCAAGGACCCAAGAGCTGGCGAAGCCGGATAAAACAGCACATCGCATAATTGCCACCTTTTCCAAACAAGCCCTGCAAGGGAAAATTGTGTTTGAAATGTAAATACAAATCTGGAAACCTACACTTCACTTGATCCCATTGAGAGATATATATTTCTCCCTGGGTTTTGGAGCGCTGAGTAATTATGAGCAGCGTGGGGGGCCATTAATGAACATGCTGCTTTGCCACAAGTCTCCGCCCCCTAGGGGCTCACAATCTAGGAAGAAACACAAGGGAGACGACAGAAGGGAGGGGAGGGTTAGCAAGATAAATGGCGGAAGAATATGTTGTGTCATGTAGATTCACTTCGGCTTACTGGTATTTGCAAGTAGGATCAAGGACCAGAGCACCGGGCTACAGCCCTCGGGTCTTTTTTGCACAGTGAAACTGGTGGTGTCTTAGGAATCCTCCACCCTCCCACTTTTTAAAATTTCCAAATTTTGTGCCGAGCAAATTTTGTGCAAATTTTATTCTATTTCGCACAATTTTGTTCAAACACAATTTGAAGGAGGAAGGAAGAACAGGTAGGGGTTGCGTCAAAAAAGCGGAGAAAATTATCCTCGGGGGTGCGCGCTGGCAGGGGTGATGGATCTGCACCCATTCAATCAATTGGAACTGCCCCTGCCTGTAAATGGGTGGAGTGTGCACACTCTGAGTTCTCTTGTTCCACGAGCATGTGCAGAGAGGCCAAAGGGACAGAATGCAGGAATACTACACTGCAGGGCAGAGCAAAACAGAGAAACAAAATGGTGGGAGGGGTAGAAACTTGTATTTATTTTCATGCATTTATTTGGGAATTTTTACTCCACTGTCTGGCCTTCTTCCCCCAGTTTTTGCATATACTTCTGTTAAAAAATGTACAATTCATCAGGGACACTTTTTAAACTATCCAAAGGTTTTCGATCATTCTAACCCAGATCTGGTGGTAGCCTTCATTGAAAGATGTGCCTGTGAGTCAGAGATGGCTGCACCTTTGCCCTGACAGATCTTTCTGGCGGCCCGCTTATGGCGCTTGCAGCCTGGAGTTACCTGAGCAGCCTTCCGCAGTCATGTGACCACCTTGCTCCTATGTCGGAATGCAGCAGAGGCTGACCAGGTGGGGAATGTCTGTGGCTCTCTGAGAACTGGCAATAGCCCAGGGCTGTCCGCATGAGTTTCCAGTTACTGGGGTGATACCTGATGTCTTTCACCAAAGCTCTCTCATCAGGTTATCACCCACTGGCACGTGCCAAGCTCCTACTATTTCTGCTTAGTCTGTTGGGAGGCATGTGCCCTTGGGTAAACCGGGAGAGAACGACTGCCCCAATGTGGTTCCCCCCACCCCATTTCTGGCCAAAGCGGTAGGTGAGGACAGATAATCCAATCAGATTAGGGACAGTAAATGCTTCACCTGTGGTACTATGAGTCAAACCCGGCCATGCAAGTTCATTACAGGCACGCATATCAACCCAGAGCCTTGCCTCTCCCCACAGGATCAAAATCACGCTTTAAAAATATTAAAATTTAAACAGCCCATGAATGTTTCTTTGATCATCCTTTACCTTACAAAAAAGAAAATCATAAACATTTGAAAACATTTGGAGGGCGTTGCAAGCTGCTCTGAGATTTCGTAAGAGTGTTGGGTTGGTGACGGCACAGGTAGTAGCCCATATGCACGCACACACACACACACGCAGCTAGCATTCTCCTTCCAAGCCAAACCATTTTGAAAATTTGCAGAATCCATCTTTTAATAGACCTCACCTGGAGGAAAAAGGTGCGCTTGTTTATAGAGCACCATCAAGCTCCTCCAGCACTCTTAAAATGACAACTCCTGTGACAACCATGGTGCAGTTGCCCACATGATAGCACGTAAAGGTATTGAGAATCTGGCATTATTGGGGAATGACAGTATTCAAGTGACATCATAGAACAGCCGGACTAGGGAAGCGCACTTGGCCCCTTGGAGCATCATTTCCCACCGTGCTGAGCTAGATGAAATGATGATCTCTACTCTCGAGAAGGCAGCTTCCTATATGCACCAGGACCATCCATGGCTCAGTGCTTTAGCACTGCACTGACATGTAGGAAGTTGCCAGATGCCTGGCAACTTCAGGTGAGGTTGGGAAAGATCTGTCTCTCTCTCTCTCTCTGAAAGCCCAGAGTGCTGTCAGTTGGTATAGATCAGGGCCAGCCCATCCATGGGGCCAACTAAGGTGGTCGCTTCAGGCAGCAGATTGGTGAGGGGCGCCCATTTCTGTCCGCCTACTTGCCTCCACTGCTCCTCCTTCTCCTTCCACTCCCTGGATTGGAAAAGGAAGAGGGGGACAGAGAAGAGGAGGGAATGCAGAGGGAAGGAGCATGCTGGGCTGGAACATTGGAGAATGGGAGGAGCAGAGACTGGCACATCATCAGGCAAGGGGGCAGCATTTAGCATGCCGCCTCAGCCATTAAGAGGTCTTGAGCTGTCCCTGTTGTAGATGGACCAAGAACTTTAGTCAAAAGCTCTGTCTGCGTGCAAGACCGCTGATGTTTTCCAGAGCGCTCTTTGGACCATAACACCCCAAGTGTGGACACAGCAGCTTGTTTCTTTAAGAGCCTGCAAGATAATTTCACTAAGAAAACCAGGAGCCAGCTGAGGGGATTTAGTATCTTATCTGACTCATTTTCTGACTCTGGAAAGCATTCCCTGAGCATATTATGGATAATATTAAGAAGGAAAGCCAATCTGCAGGGAAGGCAGAGACGGGAAGGGGGCTGCTTCAGATGGAGCAGTTGGTGGCTCAACTCTTCTCTAAACCAGCAAGGGTCCTTCCCTAGGAAGCCTTCTGTTTGCCTGGAGAGGGAGGGAGAGGAAGCTACAGCAAGGGAAGTTTCATCTTGATTGGGTTTTCTTAACAAGAAGCCCCAAAGTATGTTTAATCCCAAGTCCCTTCCCACAAACGGAAGCAATTTTGCCAGGCTGCGCAATGAATGGAGGTCTTGTTGAAGCCTTGTTGTTGTCCCAGCATTTTTGCCCGTTGTGGTGTGTGCAGGGGCAGCAACTCCCCATATGCGTTGCAAAGGGAATGAATATTTGCCGAGTCTCAGATGAGAAGCATACATGCTACTCCGTCCCTTTTTAAGATGTGTGCAAGAGAAGAAACAGAAAAAACAAATGCGAAGATTCTGCCTGAAATTCATTCATCAGGCTCCGTTAAACAGCGACAAGAATATAACACACACATTTCCCAAGTGGCAAATGCCGTTTAATTCTGGTCCCCAAAGCAAAGGAATGCAAACAACACACAGCGCTTATACAAATGGAACAGGAAGTGATCGGGAAAATGACTGTCGGTGTGATGAAGAGAGAATGTTGAGGGATACATTGTGTCCTGCTCCTGCAAGGACTCTTGGGTCGGAGTGGGGTGGGGATTGCAGAGCTGGCTCCAGGTTTTCCGTAGGTCACCTGAGGCAGGAGTCTTTGGCTGGGCAAGAGATGGGACTCCAATCTGCATCATGGCCCAAGAGCCCAGTGAGTGAGACAGCTGGGTGAGTGAGCCCATCATCAAGAGCCCAGTGAGTGAGACAGCTGGGTGAGTGAGCGTCCACAGTTCCTCTTGGAGAGATGGGGCCAAACGTCAGGGCATGTCAATATGTCCAGTCCATTTGGAAAGCTGGAGGGAGAGAAAGAGGAAGGGGGATAAGGCAATGAGCAGGAGAAGTGCCGCGACAGGAGATAACAGGACGACTGAGGGGGCCACTGAAGACTGTGGAGCTTGGCCAAAGCACCCCCCCCCCAAAAAAAAGCCAGTCTCCAGTAGGATTTATATTATCTCACCTAGGCTCTTAGCCTTGGCTACTGTCAGACTGTGTGCAGACATGACTGAGTCAGAAAACGGACCTTGTGGCTGGGCTGACCCTGTTCGGTTCAGACGGCTTGGTCGTGCCAAGTACTGGGTCGTAAAATCTCAACCAAGCTGCCTGAAGCGGAGGGAGGCGCCCTCCTCCGTCCGCCCGCTTGCTCCCACTGCTCTTCTCCTCCTCCTGCTTCCCGGATGAGCCGGATGGGAACGTTTATTTATTTAAATCATTTTTATCCAGCCTCCCCCCGCCGGAACAATGGGGCACTTGAGGCAGCCTATACCAAGAATAAAATCCAATTTAAAAGCAGAAAACACAATGCAATGATGATAATAATAAAACAGTGCAATGAACACACTATGGCTGAGGGAGCAGTGAAAACCATTAAAATACCTCTCCAACAGCAACAGCAAAAACCATACCCCCCCAAAAAAAAAGGCTTAGGAAGGAAAAAACAGGCGAAAATGGAAAGTATTCAGCCTTCACTGGAAGACCATCAGGGTGGGATGGTTCTAATCTTAACCCAACCAGGAGAGAATTCTACACTAGCGGTGCCACCAGCGATGGCCCTACATTTTATAGCTGTCGATCAATTTGGCTTCAACCGGAGGAAGCAAATGCAGGAGGAGGGGAGGGCCAAGTCCCTGACCTTAGTGGACAGGCGGTTCATATGGGAAGCGACGGTTCCCTGGTCGCAAGCTGTGTAGCCTAGGGCTTTAAAGGTCAAAACCAGCCCCTTGAATCGGACCCGGAAACGAATCAGCCATCTGTGTAGTCTCAGGAGCAGTGGTCGGAGTGGGTCAAAAAGAAGAGGGCAGAAGAGGAAGTGTGGAGGAGAGGAGGACGAGAGTGTCGGAGGTGTTCCTTCACCCGCTCCGCCCTTTCTTTCTCTTCCAATTCAGAGACTGGGAGGAGCAGCCAGGGAGGTTTTGGTTAACTATCATGGCTAATAGCCACTGATAGAGCCAATCGCCACAAAGCTGTCTAGCTCTCCTCAAAGGTCAAGGTCTGAGGGCACATGGCTCAGCCACATGGAGAATGTAACAAGTGCGTATCTTGTGGCGAATGAGTCAGTCTTTCAGATGCCACAAGGCTCCTGGTTGCTTGTGCGGCCACAGAGGAACATGGCTCCCCCCTCTGGAAGTCAATTCCATGAATAAGTCGTGTGTCTGTCGTGTGCAGGAAGTCGTCTCTTTGGCCTGTCTCAATTTGGGTGGAAAATCCTTCCTCATCCTCCCTCCCTCCCTCCCTCCCTCCCCACCCTTCCTGACTTGTACGAACCCTTCTCATGCACCCCAGGTGTGCACTCCACTTCACAAGTTGGAGTGTGCGCAGCTGCGGCGCACACACCGCCGCAACGGCAACGACACAAAATAGCATTCCCAGGGAAATGTCTTGGCTCTTTTATTCGGAAAGTGCCTCTCGGATTGCTTGAGAGCGACATGAATAATAGAAGGTCTGTGGCAGTCTGGTTGGTTCAGTTACCCGGATAAATAACAGAGCTGTCACGGCAGATAATGTCTAATATCCAGGCAAATGAGTGAGATGAAGAGGGGCAGGGAGCGGGAGAGAGACTTGGCTCAACCAAAGACCAGAAAGGGAGGAGGGCAAGTATGTAGTTCTTGGGAGGTAAGTAAAAATGATTTTATATACCTCTCCCAGGCCGTCTGGTTCCCCCCCCCCCCGTATACGGCACATGCTTTGTCAGCACCACTGCATCATGCAGCCTGATGGGGGATAGGATTGGGCTGTAAGTGTTTTAAAAAAATTAAAACCAATACAGCCTATTATTCAGTGAAGCAACAAATAGCGAACTATCTGGAAATGTTAATTTTGGAAAACAACAAGAGTCTTTTCGCATCAAAGAAGAATTCAGATTGGGGCTGGCGGCAGATGCCCCACGATGGAGGCCAAGCAATTCGCAGGGGATGGAGTCCCCCCCCTGGCCACCCCTCCCCACAGCCCCGGTTCTGATTTTGAGCTCCAGTGTTTGACAGCTTGAGTGACCCATTCACAAAAGACACCGGACACTCAATAAGCCTCTGTGCCACTGAGAGAAGGTAATCTGGACTCTGGTTGTCAACACACCCCATTGTCTCTTAAATGACCTTTTGTTTGCGAGGACAAGGCCTTGCAGTCAGGAGCATATGATAGCAAGGCTCTTGTTACACTGTGCCAGAGAAGCCCATCGCGGGAAGCCAGAGGAAAATACCCTCCTGGAGAGGCAGCAACCGTCTCAGGGACTTGGCAGAAGCTGCTCTGGATCTCGGTTTCTATAGCAACTGCATCCACAAACCGGTACTTGGCTTTTCTGATGGGAAGCTGGCAGGGGATGAACAGAGCAATCCGACAGGGTGCCCTGCTGTTTCTCACAAAACTTTGCAGTTCTAGGAAAATGCCCTGGGTTTTCCTTCAGTCTCTGGTGCTCGACATTGCCTGTTCCCGTTTCCAAAGTGGAACGGATGCATTCAGAGTTCTCTATCCTTCCGTTCTTTATCCTTGAGTTTGGACGCAACTCCCCAAATGTTCCTTGGGTTCACCAACATCATCCCCCCTACTGCCCTACCAATGCACACATGTAATTTGAGGTTGAATTGGAAACTGCTCAGATCACACTCTCACACTCGCTACAGCTACTTTTAATGGTATACTTTTAATGGTTATACTTTTTTAAAAAAAACAGCTACTTTTAATGGTATATCCAACAGCCCAATTCTATGGGCTGTCTAACGCCAGCAGGACAGAATTCCGCTGTCGTAAACTGCTTTATGGCGGCACATTATGCGCGCCATCAGTAGCCATTTCTGAGCTGCCACTGTAAAACAGCAGCAGCAGTAGAGCAGGGGAGCCCAGCACAGGGGGCAGTTCGTGGGCTGGGAGGGGGAGTAATGGGGCATGTTGGGGGAGGAAACAGGGGCATTGGGGAGGGAGCGGGTGTCTCCAGCAGCAGCTGCACACAGTGGATCTTGTCCCCTCTTTTTAAAATCTCCCTGCCATTTTTCTGTCCTCGGACATACGTCACCAAAATGGCTGGCATATATCCGAGGAGACCCATAGACAATCAAGCAGCCTACCAGAAGGTAAGTAAAAACAACCTCCTGCAGGCTGACCGATCGCTCCCCCCACCATAGCATGCAGTCGCTATGCCACTCTGTTGACGTGGCTGCATGCTATACTATAATGTGGCAGCAGATAAGATTGAGGCCTTATTTATCTTTATCCAACACATTTGTAAATGTTGATTTGTTCATTTTTTCACTCCCTCCCTCCCTCCCTCCCTCCCTCCCTCCCTCCCTTCCTTCCTTTGTCCCTCTCTCATGGCTGGTTTGTCTATGAGCTTGACTGAGGTTGTCACCTGGGTTGGTGGATTGACAAGGAGCACCCGCCACCTCTATCTTCCCGCCTCCACCACTCCTCTTCCTGCTCCACTAATTTGAAAAGGAAGAGGCAGGCAGATCGAAGAGGAAGTGTAGAGGAGAAGTGAGTGGTCTGTGATGCGCTAGCCCACCACTCTTCTCTCCTCCACACTTCATCTTCCATTCCACCCTCCCTTCCGTTTCCAGTCCAGGGATGTGTGGGGAGGGGGGGAGAGCAGAGGCTGGCGCATCACTGCGTAAGAGGAGGCAGCATTTGACATCCTGCCTCAGGGCACCAGGAGGTCTTGGGTTGACCCTGGAACTGAAGAAGCGACACCTCCAAACACACAGAGGAATGATGGTGAAGATGTTTTCCTCATTTCTGTTCCTCTAACAGCGACTCTTTCTGGAGCGCCCACTGTGAGCGGGGGGGGGGGAGAGAATATGCTGGCGTTGCCATGGTAACCTGCAAGTGCATTTGTGCTAAAGAAGTTAATCCGAGTTATTTCCATGTGGGGTTGTTGAAATGGACAGAAACTTCAGCTTTCCTTGGTGGGGGGGGGGGGGGGGTTTCAGAGAGACCAATCTGAACTTCGTTCAGCTTGAAACAGAAGAAACCGTTTGCCATGGAAAACTCAAATCTGGACTGATGGTGCCCCCCCCCACTACATCCAGTTGTCTTTTCTAATGCAGAAGAGCCCTGTTGGATCAAGCCAAAGGCTCATCTACTCTAACCCCCCTTAAAGATATCCTCCTCCTTCCGAGTGCCCCCTTAGACACACAGCCTACACATCCTTATGGGGTGGCCCTGCATAGAGGTGAGGAAAAAAGGAATAAACGGAGGGAACCGAATTCAGAACTTCAATATCCAGGGAGAAATTCAAATGAGGATAATTTTGGAAGCATCTGTACAGAGGCGTCGCTCCGGTAGGGGCGGGGCTGTAAGTTTTGCTCGGTCGGAGTCCCGTTTACCGAATGAGCAGGAGGCGGCCCCGCCCCCTCAGCAGCAGGCAGACCTGCTGCTTTCTCCGCAGGGGAATGGCTCTGACAGTGAGGGGGCGGGGCCGCCTCCTGCTCCTTCGGTAAACGGGACTCCGACCGAGCAAAACTTACAGCCCCGCCCCTACCGGAGCGACGCCTCTGCATCTGTAGTTTAAGTATTGCTTTTGTGTGTTTTGATAAAACACTGCCAGTAAACCATCCTCCACCCAAGCCTGATGTGATAGAGGTGCATAGAGTGTGTACAAGAGTACACACTCTTGTATCAAGACTCTTTTTGCGTATTAATAAAACACTGCACAAAAAGAACCTTGATGCAATCGTATGTACAATCACATCCAGGTTGCTTTTTTGCAGTGTTTCACCAAAGCACACATACATATTGGTAACATTGGGTGGGAAGGGGGAGAGAAAAAGATGCAAATAAACTGAAGGAATGAAAAGGTGTGACAACAACCTGTGCATACTCAGATTCTGGAATATTTCCAAAGGTATCCTAGTTAAATTGGAATTCAGGAGGAGTAAAACGCAGGGTAGAGCCAAAAAAACACACAACTAAACTAAACAAGTGGGCTTCCACTTATTAAGAGCTGGGATGCCCCCAAAGTCCAACCTGCAACATGGGACCCACCTTTAAAAGCTAATGGGTAAGGGGGTGGGTGAGTGAGCAGCCATATTGCCATGGTTCATCTTTTCCTGCCCAGTGTTGGCCAATCAGCAGGCACGCTGCTGTGTTGTTTTGCCCCATCTTCCAGGCCAACTGGAAAGAGAGTTGTGGCAGAAGGGCATGGTGACAGCAGGCAGGTGAGTGGGGGTCTGAGGTTTAACAGGTGTAGCCTGTTAAACCTTAAAGCACAATCCTATGCCTAGGATTGTGCTCTAAGGTTTAACAAGCTACACCTGCCCACATTCCTTCTCCTAAAGGTCTAGCACTCTGTTCCAGTTGGAGATCTGGTAAGCCTAGTCTGAGGAAGCACACTGAGGAGGCGGGGCTTGGCCATAGCAACCCCTCCAAAGCCAAAGTCTCTGGCAGGATCTACTTCATCAAGAACCTCTAGCCCTGGCTACTGTTCAGAGTGTGCAGACTGGAGCTTGAAAACAACATGGCGGCAGGAACAGCACAGCCCACTTCTGGGTTTGGCGCCCCCCTGCTGGAGACCTCTGCAATATGAGGAACTGAACAAGAGGAATCTGCTCTCTGGTTCCATCTGGGGCAGTGCTTTGCCTACCCCCAATCTCTGATATTTCTCCCCACCTCAGTTGTATTGCTTCCTCCACTCCGGAGCTCTTAGCCGGGCTCTTAAAAAGATTCGTTGGCATCAGCTACCCTGAAGTGCCAGCATGATGAGTAGTTGGAAATAATAACCCACATAAAAAGAAGGTCAGTGTGTTGTGCAGAGAGAGGGCGGGAGCCTCCTCTCTTGTGGGGGCCACGCACGTGTTCACCTTCGATGCTGGAAGTATTCCGGCGAAAAATACCCCGCCCAGGACAAAGATAAACAGGTTAATTATTCACAACTCCTGTTTCCAAGCTGTCTTCTCCCTCCAAAATGTAGTGCCAGCTGAAATATATAAATATTCATCTTTCGCTCAAGTAGGGCATGTTAAACTAGGTCAGCATTTTACTGTGAAATGATGGTTTATTTATGATACAGAGGAGGGACAGGGAGCGACTTGATGCGGAAAGAGCTGTCCAAACGGAAGGCTCAGCACATCGGCCTGCGTGGCCCAAGGTGAGGACTGACCCTGAGAATGAGCTTCATCCAGCACAGACTGGGATGCTTCCAAAATTCTCCCCTTCTGAATTTCTCTGGGGGAAACTGCAGCATTCAGAATCTTACTACAGTGGTTGGTTCCTGCAATTCGGTACTTCCTTTTTTCCCTCTGCATCACCAATGTGCATTGGTAAAACACAGCAAAAAAGCAATCGTGAAGTCATGCATCCAGCTGTATCAAGATTCTTTGCAGCGGCGTAGCTAGGGTCCCTGGCACCCGGGGCCTTAGCTGCGCTGTCACCCCTCAGGACTGCCGTCACCCCTAGAATTGATGTCACTCCCAGGTGTTGTTTTTTTTTAAAGGAAAAAAAAAACTTGTACGGTAGATGGACCCCAGTATCCGCACCCTCCTGGGGTTCAGCACCGATCGCAAATTACTCACCCAGGGGGGCCTCCGGAGGTCTCTGCAGGCCTCCACAAGACTCTCCAATGGGATTTAAAGTGACTTCTGGTCAAACTCAGCATTTGCAGTTCATGAAAGGGCAAGGCCGTGCATGCCGCAGTGATGCCTTGTGGCCATGTGCATGTATCGACACAGACATGCACTAAAGACAAGATCTGTCTATTCTACTCTCAGGCTGCAATCCTGCAAACACTTACCTGGGAGTAACTCCCATTGGACTCAATGGGACATATTTTCAAGTAGGCATAGGATTGTGCTCTCAGGGGTTTAGTTACTAGACTCGGCGACTCAATATGAAGCGGAACATTAACTGTCATTCCAACTGTGCTGCAACAGGGATTCCCCCCCATCCCCCCCTCTCTGCTGCAAAAACAGGGGGAAATCGCAAATGACCAGGGGCACAGGCAAGTCCCTGTGGCAAACGGAGACCGACCGTCCCTGGCAAATAGGGACAGTTGGAACAGTTGCATGTGCTTTCTCATAAGGATTGCTTTGCTTGCCACACATTTTCCGGATTTGTTTTTACTGCCGTCAAAGTCTGCCTGCCTTATGTGACAGCGAGAAAAATATTTTTAGGGCAATAAAGCAATATCAAGCAGCTTCCAATCTTGGAAAGACATCCAAACCCTTAGCATTTTCTGCCTCCGTTTCCATGAGGTTTTATTTGTGCTAATTAACCAAGGGGGGGGGGGGAGAGAGAGAGAGAGAGAGAGAGAGAGAGAGAGAGAGAGAGAGAGAGAGAGGCTTCAGTTCACAATGTTTGTCGGCCCCTTCCATGAGGCCAACTGAGGCAGTCGTCTCAGGCAGTAGGTTGGCAGAGGGGTGCCCACTTCTATCCGCCCACTCGCCTCTGTTGCTGTTCCTCCCACTTTCTGGATTGGAAAAGAAAAGGGTGGGATAGAGTGGAAGAGAAAGTGTGGAAGAAAGGAGAGTGGTGGGCCAGAGCGTCTGTGTGGCAACAACATTCATATCATCAAACCGGCCCTTGGGACTCAGGGTCTCTGCCGTGCATCTGGGAGGGTGGATCTCCAAGTTGCCCCCCCATCTGGTTTGAGCCTTGTTGGTGGCAGTGATCACTGCCAATCTGTGGACAGAGGGTACTGTGGGCACAGACCCTCCCCCCTTAAGTTAACCATCACACTAATTACAGAGCCTTTGAGCAGACCTTCCATTTTCACATATGGTGAAAACCCCAGAGTTTCCTCCCTCTCTCTGACTCAAAACGTTCTAGTAGTGAATCATTTAGAATTGTCCTTATTAGTTAGTGAGCCCCTCTTACCGTGTTATTGAGCCCCTCTTACCGGAGCTGGCGTGGATCCAGGTTGGGCACCCCTGTCCCCTGACCCTGTCCCCAGGTAAGGATGATTTGACCCATGAGACAGAATGGTGACATCATTCCCCAGAGGGCAGGTAAGGTTAAGCCAAAAGATGCTCTTCTTGGCTCTTCTAGAGCCTGATGCTGGCCGAGTGATGGATGCTTTCTTGAGACCCAGCTCACCTTTCAAGGAGGTGCCATCCTTGTGGACAGGAGCCATTGTGCAGAGTAAGTAAGATCAGGGACTAAGCGGTGTCAGCTGTTCTGCTCATTATGTGCTTGCCTACCTAATTACCATGACATTGCAAGAACTGTGCCTAGCTCTCTGTCACTTAAACCTTTTGGCAGAGACTTGCTTGTAAACACCTTTTCACTTGCTACCCCTGTTTAAAACAAAACAAAAAACAAAACACACCTTCCCTCTCATTTTGTTCTTCAACCTGCCTGTCCTGGTTGACTCGGGAAAGGGTGTGTCGCCTCGCTCCTACACCCCCTAGTCCTAAGCTACTGCATCTGTTTTTGGGGACCCCCTGGGACTCTGGGATGGGTCCCTGCCATGCAATCTGGAGGGAGGATCTCTAAGTTGCCCTCCTCTGCCTGGTTTGAGCTTGATGGTGGCAGTGATCACTGCCATTCTGTTCCGGAACAAGGATAAGTTGGGGGGAGGGTCCTCCCCCCTTAACCATCACACCATAGAATTACACCTCTCCACATGCCTGAAGCCACCAGCAGCATCCTTTGGCCAACCCACCCAGCCACCCACATAGCAATGGAGATAAGCAGGCCAAACCATTTTTCTCACACACCGTCTGTCTTCTTTTCCTCGGGCTCATGCACTGTTTGTGGCACATGGCCCGCTCAGCTGCGGGAAGGGCGACAGACAGCTGCATTTACTGAATAACCCAAAATGAAACTGACAGGACTGTGCAGCAGTGTTTTGCAGGAAATGGTGGCTGCTTTCCAGAACAAATCTGTACATCTTCCTCCTCTGAGCATCTCTGCTCTAGAAGGGAGGCTTGCTTGCTTGCCTTTTCTTGACTCTTTGTTCTGCAGCCACTAGAGGCCACTGAGATGCTGACATGCTGTCTTGATTTATTCTTTCCACAGGACTTCTTAGCTGAGGGAATGAAGGCCCTTTGTGCCTTTCCCATCCCTATATCACCATTGCACACATGTGCATCCATAAAACACTGCAAAAAAGCGCACTCAATGTGATTATTCAAAAGATTGTATCGGGATGATGTTTGGTGTGGTGTTTTACCAGTGTTCAGGAATGCACGTGTGCCGAAAGAATCTCAAAGCAATCATACCTCATCAAGCATGTTTTTTTTTGGGGGGGAGTGTTATTATCCATGTGCATTTGGCACATTGGACTATGGTCTGCTTCATCATAGATGCATGAAGTGAAATCTTCAGTAAGCAAGGATATACAGTTGCTGATGGAATGGACTCTAGTCCACGGAAGCATCCACTGAAATAAACTGAAGCAAAATGCTTTTTTTTTTCTGCAACAGACCTGCACCAGGCACCAGCCAGTCATTGTTGCCTGCAGTGACATGTTCCTTCCACACAACAGTATAACTGGGCAAAGAGTGGTTCATTTTTTTAAGTGGTGCTCATCTTAGATTTAGCAGAGGGAGAGTAAGTGTCCCTCTTCACTCCAGCGCAGTGGCTTTTCTAGTGGCTGTTTGTTGGTGTCTCCTCTGCATCTTTTTAGATTGTGAGCCCTTTAATCATGAACCATTTAATGATTTGTCTTGGGCCTGTTGAATCTGGGCATGTGCCTCTCAAGAAAAGGTGGAACCATATTTCTTACCCTTATCTGCATGTGCAATTGCACTGCAGCGAGTGCTACCACTGTTCTCATTAGTAGCATATATACCTCAATAGTCCATGTGAAGATTGAAGCACAAGGAAAATAGGGGTGGACAATGGAGGCATGCAGGCCCGGCCCATCCATGAGGCCAACTGAGGTTGTTGCCTCAGGCAGTAGATTGGTGGGAGGTGCCCATCTTTCTCGGTCTAATTGCCTCCACTGCTCCTCCTTCTCCTTCCACTCCCTGGATTGGAAAAGGAAGAGGGGGACAGAGAAGAGGAGGGAATGCAGAGGGAAGGAGCATGCTGGGCTGGAACATTGGAGAATGGGAGGAGCAGAGACTGGCACATCATCGGGCAAGGGGGCAGCATTTAGCATGCCGCCTCAGCCATTAAGAGGTCTTGAGCTGTCCCTGGTGTAGATGGACCAAGAACCTTGGTCAGTCAAAACCACTGTCTAGGTGCAAGACCGCTGATGATTTCCAGAGCACCTTGGACCATAACATCCCAAGTGTGGAAACAGCTGCTTTTCTCTTTAAGAGCCTGTGAGATAATTTCACTAAGAAAACAAGGAGCCAGCTGAGGGGATTTAGCATCTTATCCGACTCATTTTCCGACTCCGGAAAGCATTCCGGGAGCATATTATGGATAATATTAAGAAGAAAGATCAATCTGCAGGGGAGGCAGAGACGGGAAGGGAAGGGGGCCTCTGTAGATGAAGGAGTAGTTGGTGACTCGACTGGATTTCATTTCCCCCTAACTTCTAAACAATTCTCGGGTAAGGGGGGGGAGCCTGCATTTGGCACACACCGTGGGCATCAAGACGCCTTGGGCCGACCTTGGGTGGATGGTGATGGTGTCATGTGAATCCCCCATAAAGTTAACTTGTGATGATCCAGGACTAAACTCCCCATCTAGAAGTGCCCTTGGTGGAACATGTCCCCTACTCCACCTACACCCTTTTGGAAATATTGCCTGGGGCGATGGCTACACCCTTTCCCAAATTCCTTACTAATAACTGGAGTGAGAGCTCCTCTCCCTTTGAACATGGGAAAAGCACACCATGCTCCCGTTGCATTGCAATATCATGCTGGGGCTGAATTCATTTCCTCCCAAGAAGGCTGGTGGAATTGCTTGACCTATCCTGGCTTCCAGGCCCGCGTTTCCGCCTCTCAGAACAGAGCGCTGAGAAACTTTCCCGTTTCAAAGACGCGCGATGTAAGTCATGGGAAGGTTACGCAAGATCTGCCGGCGCCTTATAAACAATCATTAAAATGATTGAAAGCCCTGGGCGGATGTCTTTGGAAAGTTAAAAAAAGATAACGGATGAATACTAATAATGATGGCAATAATTACAGCGTGGAGGGCCTTCCATAAATTTTAAAGGCGTTGCACGGGAGGGGGAGTAATCTACGGCAGAGAGGCTTCAGAGGAACGACACAATCTGAGATATGTGGGGAAACGTCTCTCTGTTTTCTGAAAAAGAGGGGAAACTATCCCATTTCGTGATGTTGGTTTTTTGTGGGGTTCCCGTAGGAGACAGAAAGTGCACTTCTCGTAGCTGAATGCAGGACCTGTCTGCCTACGAGGCTGCAATCCTATGCATACTTCCCTGGGAGTAAGTCCCATTGAGCACATTGGGTCTTACTTCTGAGTAAGCATGCATAAGATTGTGCTCTACGGCCACTTCCAGGCTTCAGTCTGTCTGCACATTCTGAACTGTCCATGTATATCTCTGTTTCGAACAGCTGAAAGGCACTTTGAGATTAAGGTAGTCTTATAAATACGGGTAATAGAAAGACCGATGCTTTTTCTTCATTGTGTCTGAGTCTGCTTCCGTATTAGTCCTCGCAGTGGGGACCTGGAAGGAAGGAAGGAAGGACATTACATAAGCAGGACGTGACTGTCGACAGTTCAGAGAGCTCTCATGGAAGCAGGTGGAGAAAGGCTGCATTGGACTGGATTGGATTCTCCTTCTGTCGTTTATCTCTGCTTGTCTTGTGGCTAATTTTTTCTGAGGAGACCATGATGACACACCCAATCACCTCATCGTTGGCAGAGTGGAGAGTGGTGGATATGAATGACAGGGACCCACCTCTCCTCCACACTTCCTCTTTTGTTCCATTCTCCCTTTTCAAATCCTATGAGCAGGAGGAGTGATGGAGATGGCGAGAAAGTGGAGGAGGAGGCCGGTTCATCAGTTGAGGCAGTTGTCTCATAGCCCAATCCTATCCCCCACCATGCTGTAGCAAGGCGGCATGTGCTACACGCTGTGGTGGGGGAGGCAATTAGAAGGCCTGCTCAAGGTAAAAGAAAACCCCCTTACCTCTGCGTAGGCCCCCTGATGGCCTATGGGTCTCCTTCAACCTACGCCAACTATATAGCTAGCATAAGTCCGAGGAGAGCCAACAGGTGAGGCGGGTCGAAAAATAGGAGCTAGGATCCAGTGTGTGCGACTCATGCTGGAGCCACCCCCTCCCTCCCCTGACACGCCCTTGGTTCCTCCCTCAAAGTGCCCCATTACTTCCCGCTGACAGCCCAGCCCAACTTTCCAGGACCGCTCGCCGTTTGTGGCAGCTGCTGGGCAGCACACAAGAGCGGCTCACCTTGCACTGCTAGAAAGCGCCCTGGATGTTGGCACGCGAGTTCCGGCAGCGCAGGGCGACCAGAGGTTTGTGCCCTCAGTTAGCCTCATGGATGGGCCGGCCCTGGTAAAAAAATTAGCCTAAAAATCAATGCCATAAATACAGTTGCTGTCAACGCAGGCAGAGGAGTCCTTTATGGTCCAGGCTTCACCAGGTTCCCTTCTGCGGTGGAGTTGGGGTTGTCTGGGAGATGCCGACCCTCCCTCCATGTCTGCTTGGCAATCCCATTGGCCCAGCCTCCCTCCTCTCCCCCGGCATTCAGTGACTGCATTTCGGAAATGTGAGCGAGACTCGGGAGCTTCTCCTCGGTGTTCCACTCCAAATGCTTCAGCTCAGTATTTATGTTCGTGGGTCATGCGCATCCCCTTGTTCTTCCATCAGTATCGACCTCGCTTAAATCCTGCTCCGTGGAGGCTGCTGCTGGGCAGCCAGGTGGTATTAATCTTCACTTTGTCTTCAGTGTCGACCAAACGGCTCTCTCCCCACGACCCGGGGAGAGATTTATTTTCCTTTTCTTTGAGTGGCTCCGAAAGAAATTCTGTGCCGTTCGCATGTCAGGCAGCTACAGGGCTTCCCCTGTGTTTCAGATCCAGGTCATTCCAGGATCTCTTCCACCCTAAATTGTCATGGACGGCCTGGTTTCTTTTCGACACGGGCTTGGAGAGCGTGGGGGCAACGCCTCTCCCCCTGCCTCTCTTGCCTTTCCGAGCCATTGATGATTATAGTCTGTCACTCAGACCGTTCGATGTCCCACCCCAAACTCTTCCTTTGGCTTCCCACCCCCTTCAGCAACCAGAACAACACTGGGTTTGAAGCAGAGCAGCCCAGTTGCTGATGGGAGCCTTGCGATCAGAGCATAACACTCCAGTTTGATCTTCAGGGCAAGCCTGGGCCATAAACACATTGCCTTCCCATCTGTTTCCAGGCTCAAGTTCAGGTCCCAGAGACAACCTTTTAAAGCCCTATAATATGGTTTGGGCCCTGGGTATCTGAAAGGTATCTACTGCCACATGAATCTGCCTGTCTACAGAGAACGTTCTGTTCTGTGTGTCAGACTCAACGTTTGCTGAAGCTCAGTTAGCATGAACACAGAACAAGAGTCTTCTCTGTGTTGGCCCCCAAGTTCCTTCCTTTTTAGTTAAAAAAAACACATTCTATTATAAAGAAAGTGAAGGTGATAGAGGAACAAAACATCCACACAAGACGTACAAAGTGTTACCCATTCACCATATTATAACAGGGAAACTTCCCAACTCACTAAATGCCCAATCCTCTCCCTTGCCAAGCTGAAGCATGCAGCTGCGCTATGGCATGCTATGGTATGGAAAATATTTTCCCTTTCCCTTACCGCAGCACAGGCCCCCTGATAGCCTATGGGACTCCTTGGACCTACGCCGGCTATATATCTGGTGCAAGTAATATATTATGAATGTCTTGTTCCACCTGTCTTAATTTCATACACCTCTCCGAACAGTATCGCTCTCAACTGTAAATCTATTTGGCAGCCTCATTCAGTTTACGATCAAGGGCATTCTATATCTTCTTCTTATATGGTGGAGAGCTGGAACTTAATAAGGACTCTCGTTTTCCATGTGGACCTGCCTGTGCATTGGGAGTTTCTTTGGAGGCTCTGTGTACTACATGCTTTGATCTTCTGGAGTGAAGCAGATGGCAAATACAGGCATGGCCTCTTTGGCACTGGGGGTGCTGCTTACATCTTGGTTTATTTATTGATCCATTATCGCCTGCCTGAGTTTGGGGGTGGCGGGGAGTGTAGAGGAGATGTCAGAAACTGCAGAGGGGTGCAGGGGAGATATCATGTGGACGAGAGTGGGCAAGATTGGGGGTGGCAGGGAGAGCGTGGCAAACATTTTCCTTCCACTGTTGTATAAAAAAGGTAAAGGTAAAGGTGACCCCTGACAATTAAGTCCAGTCATGTCCGACTCTAGGGTGCGGTGCTCATCCCCATTTCAAAGCCGAAGAGCCAGCGTTGTCCGAAGACGCCTCCGTGGTCATGTGGCCGGCATGACTCTCCTTGCCGCAGCGCGTAGCATGCGGCTGGAACACGGAGCGCTGTTTACCTTCCCGCAAGCGGTACCTATTTATCTACGCGCATTAACATGCTTTGGAACTGCTAGGTTGGCAGGAGCTGGCCAAGCAATGAGAGCTCACCCCGTCGCGGATTCGAACTGCCGACCTTTCGATCAACAGCTCATGGTTCAGCAGTTTAACCCACTGTGCCACCCGCCACTGTTGTCTACCTCGCCCCAATTTGAAATGCAAATTGTAAGGTCTTTGGGTGCACGAACTGGCCTTTCACAACTGTTCGTAGCGAATAGCAGAATATATATATATATATATATGTTTAGCAGAATAATTCACATGACATGCAACAAACTCAGTTTTTCTGATAGCATTCCCCCCCCCATCGCAAACAGTAAAACCTCCTGCGGTTGTCATGGCAACCAAAAAAGTTAGACTCCTGAGCAGAGAGCGGAGGGGGGGGGGCGTGAGGATCAAGTCACCCATGTTGTTGCTGATTTTAGATTCCTCTCTGTGTGGAGGTGTGACGATAAGAAGACAATCACGAGAACAGTGAGAAGATGGAGAGGGCACTTGAGCGGCCGGAGGGAGTGGGGCGGTCTCCAGACAGATGTTCTGAAGTAGCAATTATTACAGTTGAGAGCTGGGCCATCCAGATGTGCCAGGCTAAGAACTGAACCAGACGTCTCTTGTGTAACAAGTCTGGGTTGTTTCACGGTTTCTCATGGGGGCCCTTTAAAAACACCAAATTGTTGGCAGAGGCCCCGTAAACCAACTACACCTACACAGTGCAGGAAATCTAGAGTTACAGCATCCATGACAGATGGCTGTCCAGCCAGCCTCTGCTTGAAGAACCACCTTAGGTAACTAGGGAGCCAGCATGGTTTAGTGGTTCTGGTGTTGGACTTAGACCTGGAAGATCCAGATTCAAATCCCCACTTCAGCCATGATGAAGCTTCCTGGGTGACCTTGGGCCAATCGCTATCAGCCTGACCGACCTCACAGGGTTGTTGTTAGGGCAAAAGGGCAGAAGGAACCATTATACAGCACTCTGAGCTCCTTGGAGGAAGGGCAGTGTAAAAATGTGGAAAATAAATAAATAATTGGTTCCGTTGTCGAACGGCGCTTCTACTGCTATGACGTTTCTCCTAACGTTCAGCTGAAATCTACCTGAAACTTTGCAACATCATTCAATTCTGCTTTCCCCTCTGGGACACAACAGAGGACATGTCTTTGTCCTACAGGACAATGCTTCCAGTATTATTTGAAGAGTGCCATTCGGAAACACCCCCCCCCCCCCATCTTCTCTTCTCTAGGCTAAACGTTCCCAGTTCCTTCAGCTTTTCCTCAAAGGACTAGTTTTCCAGACCCCTGACCATCTTCCTCACCTTCCTCTGAACCCGTTTCAATTTGTCTACATCTCTCTTGACATGTGGCACCTGGAACAGGACACTGGGGAGTTGAAACATGACTTTGAGTGACTTGGAGAAATGGTTCTGTTGCATTCCTGTGTCTTATGATCTTATCCATGGTTTCCCCCCCCCCAGCTGTTCCTTTCCTCCCCCTCCAGCAGCCTGCATAAACCATGGTGCTGAGCCCATCTCTATAGAAACCAGCAAAAATTATGAACCCTGAGTAGATCTCATCTCACACGCTCAAAGGCTTCGTGGACCAATTCACCTTCCGCATTTCATTACCCTACCTCCCCCTGTAGCAAGAATGAGCCATTCCAGTTTCCAGCTGCAGGTCACTGCATTCAGCAGGGCCAGCCCATGTGAAGAGGTGCAAACAGAAAGCAACTTCTTAATGTTGGCCTTCTGCAAGCTCGGTTCCCTGAGCATAATTGCAAATAACAGCAAGCTCTGTAAAGCAGATACAATCAATCGAGAGGCAGGGAAGCACAATAATACCTACTGAAATCAATAAGACTTCAAAGGCACTTCTGTCGGAATTCCATGGATTAATGTGCATTATTATTAGGCTGCCAACTGATTAAAGAATTCTTAATTGATTAAGCGGCTGCCCCTTTTAACTAATTAATCAATGCTGCGGTTTCCAGACTGAGTTTCAGGTAGGGAGGAACAGATGCTCTCCCTCCTGTGCCTTTATTGTTCCAGAAGTTCCCTCTGTGCTTCATTCCCATGCCTCTTTAATTCCAATTTAAGTAGGAGAATTTCTAAAATTAATTGGAACCTATGCAATTTACGGCTGTTTTCAGGACCCTCAATTCACTGGCATATTTTATCCCATTTACATTGTCAACGGTCACCGTGCAAACACCGTGGAAAAAAAAAGCAATCTTCTTAATCTGATTGTTATGGAATTAGGGAATGGGTTCAATATGAGAGCGGTATTAATCTAATCTGATGTGCTAGAATGGTCGCCGGTAAGGTCTTTAGTTTACAGCTCTCGATGTTAAGTGAAGAATTCAGCAGGCTGCGAGATAATCCTTAAATGTCCTTAGTGGCTACCTGGGGCCAGGCAATCTCTGGCTTTCAGGTAACACAAAGATGCTGAGGGGAGGAGCTAAGGTTGAAGGTGTACGGTGACTCATGACTCCCTCGCTCTCTCGCAGCCCAATCCTAATGAAGTGGAATGGAGCTTCAGTGGAATGGAGCTTCCACTGTGGAATGGAGTGGAATGGAGCTTCCACTGGTAAATGACTATACGGCGGCATGCACAGCTCGTCACTGGTGGCCATTTTGGAACTACTGGCGCAAATGGTAGCAGTGTCGGCAGCCCGCTGCTGTTACTGGCTACCCACGGGAGTGTAGGTAAAGTGGGGGGGGCATGTGAGACACGGGGCAGGGAGGGGGAGGAAGAGGGGAGTGTTTGGGCAGGGAGGGGGCAGGCAGGAGGCAGAATGGGAAGGGAGGGGTGGATCCTGGCGTGCATCTTCGCGCCCTCTCCTCTTCCCTCTCCCTTACTCACCTCGCTTCTGCACCAGCAAAATGGTTGGCGCAGATTGGGGCAGCAGAACCTTGGGAACAAAGATTCCCTTACCACGAGGAGGCCTCCACGACTGCCCCCCACCACAGAACGCAGCACACGCTCCATTGGCTGTCGGAGCTGTTGGCACATGCTCCGTTGGCTCTGTAGTTAGGATCGTGGCTTAGTAAGAATTGGTTTAGTGAGGGCTAGCCCTCAGCCACTTAGATACATTTATGCTGAGGGACCACATGGTACTCAGTCCCGCTCAGCCTGTCCCGAGAAATTGGCAGCCAACTGAAACACCCTTGCACACCACCATCTGAAGCAGCCACCACTTCTGTATTTCCCTCCTCCTAGGAGCAGCAGTAAGGAAAAGGCTCGCTCAATGGAGAGTGAAGAGGAGTGAAGAGAGTGAAGAGAATGAAAACTCCCATACTCTCCATCTGCCTTCTTTCCTCTCTGAATATTGGAAAATCTCAACTTCTGCAAAACGGAATCTTGCCCAGGCAGCAGATTGCAAGTCTGTCCACCATTTTGCCCGTTAATTGACAGTGATGCTAATACAACCACAGAATTCTTTGCCACGTGGGGAGCCAGACTCCTCATTTCACGATGTTGCTTTTTTTCCCCACTGTTTGTTTGCGCTTTGCATTTTCCGCCTCCAGCGGCGTGTCCATGTGAGATTATATATATATATAATCGCCACGATCCATTGGCCAGCCCACTCACCATCTGCAGCTTCGATGTGACTTTGGGCCATCTCTCCCTGCCTCCCCCTCCCCCCTCCAGTTTGCTACTGTCTCTGCTAAAGTGTGAACAAGCCCCACCTTCGCTGATCACAGTTTCCGAAAGCATCGAAGCTCCAACATAGCAGAGCGAATGAGCTGATATTTCTGTAGCGTTTCATCTTCTTAGCACCAGGAGTTGGGAGTGGGCTGGGCACGATGGCAGCACTGTAGAAACACAATGGTGAAGTGCAGTTGGACATTTGAGCGTTCACATTTTTTTTTTTAAAAAAAAATAAGTTTCTATCCCTCATGAATGTGGAAAGGACCGGAGCAAGCTCATTTTCCCTGTGCCAACCCTCATCTGCAGTTCCCAGGGTTGTGCTGGAGAACCTGACAAATGTTTGGCTGAGGGAGACTATGGTGAAAAAAAATGCACACACAGGTCTGTGTTGCAGCCTAAATGTATCCGTCCTCCAAGATTGAGGAGACGTGGCTCAGAATCCCTGCTCATTCCTGAAGCTTGCTGGGTGACCTTGTGCCAATCACTATTTCACCAACCTCACCGCACTGTTGTCAAGGTCAAAGGACAAGGGAGGATTATATATGCTGCCCTGAGCTCCTTGGTGGTCGAAAAAAAGTACATTAATATTCCTGTTTGTGTTGCAGCTTGGTTGGGTCGGTCCATTCATGAGGCAAACTGAGGAAGTTGCCTCAGGGAGCAGAATAGTGGGGTACCCAACTCCATTGGTCCACTCGCCTCCATTACTCTCCCTCCTCTCCCTCTGGATTGGAAAAGGAAGAGGGGAACAGAGTGGAGGAGGAAATGTGGAGGAGAGGAGACTGGTGAGCTAGAGTGTCGGACGGACACTCTTGCCACCACTCTCCTCTCCTCTGTGCTTCCTCTTCGGTCCCGTCTTCCTTTTTCCAGTCCAGAAAGCAAGGGAAGCAGACTCTGGCACATCACTAGGTAAGAAGGTCAGCAGCGTGTGGCATGCTTTGTGTATGCTTTGAGTGACAGTGTGTATGCTTTGCGTACAGAAGACCCCAGGGTTCGGTCCCTCAGGCCTCCAGCTTCCAGGATTGCAAGCAGCTGTCCTGGGAATGACATGTCTCTCTGCCTGAGATCCTGGAGAGCTGCAGCCAGTCAGGGCAGACAATCCCAGGCTTGGTGTCTCAGTGGTCTGACTCAATAAGCAGCAGCTTCATATGCTTGCTCCACCCCCAAAGCTTCTGTACTGTATGACGTCTAAAGAGTTGGGTGCCTACAGAAGCATGGAGCTGTAGCTCAGTGGACGAGGCCACATTCCACACACATGAGGCCACATTCCACACACATGGTCTCAGGCAGCATCTCTACAGAGGGCTGGGAAAATGCCCAGTTGAAACCCTAGAGAGTTGCTGCCAGTCAGTGTTGACAATGCTGAGCTAGATGGGCCAATAGTCTGAGGTTTCCTAAGTAACAGAGATCACCTGTTCAAGCCTGGCTTGAATACTTTTTTGACAGACATTGCAATTCGCTGCCTGAACGTTGGTTGAGCCATCTGTCTTGCATAAATAACACTCTGTTTTTCACGTTCAATTTTAGAATGTTTAAATGGCTCCTGGGGAGAGGAGTTGGTGATGGCACAAGTCCCAGCCAATCAGTGCCGTGCACACCTGGTTTCCATCCCAAGCTGGAACCTTGGGAGAAGATTGTGCGCATGGACAAAACACAGTAAGGGTCTGGCTGCCACAGTGGCGCCACCTCTTAAAGTGCCCACCCAAAGTGAAGACTCCTCACCTTGCAGAAGCAACCATGGAGAGGGTGCCTTGTTGCAGATTGTGGAATGGTTAGTTCCATCTTGATCCTTTATTCATTCATGCAAGGACTCAAGTGTCCCTAAATGTATGGGGGGCTAGATGTGATGGGTGAGGCAGGAGAAAGCATACACTTGATCAAAGCCCAGAGATGCAAGGAGGCCTGGCCTAGGCTGCAAAATCGTTTCCTTGAGGGAAAAAAATTGAGCCTAGATCGTGTTTGAAGGTATTTATGGAAACTTATTTTCCTGTCTGCATGTACCCATTTTCCAGATCCTGTGAGATCTGCCCGAGACAATCCAAAGCTGCGTTAGAGCGGAAGGAGCCACATTCCAAAAAGTGGGTGGTGGGTCCTTCTCTAGAGCAAAGCAAGGAGGCTTGTGCAGCAATTAAAGTCGGACTTGTAGTTTGAGAGGCAGAGATTTGTGTTTCCCTATGTGGCGTGCTTTTTCAAGAACGACCACTCCCAGAGTTCCTTGGGCCAGCCCTGACCCCACTTGGCCACAGGCGCCTCTCGTTGGTGGCTTCTCCCCAAAGCTTGTTGCTGGTTCCCTCCATGCACCCCAGTCCCTGCGCGATCCCCAGCTGTCAGAGACTTGAAAGAGCCTCAGCCCCTTCCCTTCAAGCCCCTCAAAGGACATCACTGACTAGATCCAAACCAGCCGCCAGGCTCCCTACCCTGAGACCTTCTGATTTAGTTTCAAACGAACTGCATGTCATGTGGAGAAAAGGATAAAAACCCAGATGCCGAGATGTTGGAAGTGAGACGTTTCCTGTTTAATTGGTCCCTTTGGGAAGGCCTCTGCAAACACCTCATTGTTGTCTCCACGACAGGGTTCAAGCCGACTCCGAGAGAGGACGTCTCCTGCTAGAACTGCTTCGTACACAATGGTCACCCAAGTGGCGTCCACTTGAAACCACATCTGCACACAACATCACACGGTCTGGATCAAGTGGGGGCCCAAAAGGTTTGAAATCCTCCAGTGCTGGGCAGCAGCTCTTACCCTTCGGAAATTCTTCCTCATGCCTAATCTAACGGCCCCATCCTATGGAACATTTACGACAGTGGGACTGGTATCCCGTGGGCTTAAAAGGCCCTGCGATGGCGCAACGATTGCACTGCTGCCCGGCCATTTGAGGCAGCTGCCATAAGGTGGCTGCAGCAGTGAATCCCCTGTGGACCCCAGATGGCACCAAGGCAAGTAGGCTGGCTCAGGGGGCTGTTCGTGGGGTTCAAAAAGGAAGAGGGGAACAGAGCTGTAGAGGAAGTGTGGAGAAGAGGAGGGTGATCAGAGCACCGTAGCCCTCCCCTTTCCTCTCCTCTGCACTTTTTGAATCCAGGGAGTGGGAAGAGTAGAAGCAGAGGAGGTGGGCAGGCAGAGAAGGGTGAATGCCTCTACCACCGAAGGCATTGGACAGAGCCTCTACCACCGAAGGCGGATGCATGGACAAAGCGACTCTGACACACCTGCTCATATGGAGCCACTGTTAAGAAAACAGAGTTAAGAAAAAAAAAAAAAAACACCACAATATCCCTCCTGTCTCCAAATTGGCATGCCTAGATTCACCCCTGGCTCAGCACAAACAAGAGGGTTTTTCAGTGTCTGCTTTCTCAGCCCCCCCCCCCCCCCGCGCTGTCTGTGGCTGTTGCTTCCCCCTGCACAGGGGCTCCCCATTTCGCAACTCCAACTGCTTGTCAAAGAGCCGAGTGCCTTTGATTTAGGAATGGCCACTACGGCTTTGATTATCCTAATTTCCCTCGCCTCTTCTGCACGGCACCGTTTTGCAAACGAAGGGATGAAAAAGCCTGCAGTGTGATAATTGCTATTGCTGGTGCCGCTCGCCAAAACCCACGGGAGGAACCTTTGTCGGAAATCGCTGGCATTGAATATTCTGCCCGAAATAATGAGAATTGTAACTAGCAGAGAAAAAGGCTTGCCATGGCTCGTGGGACCCAGCACGCTCTTCAGGCACAAGGAACAGGGGCACAATATTTCTTCCCCTTCAGGGCTGCCCTCTTCACTGCATTGTACCCCTGGGGGCTCTTACCCTGGCTGACCTGAATAGGCAAGTCAGACAGCCATCAGTACTGAGTGGTCCATGTCTGGTACCTAGGCAAGACCTGGAGAGGGCGGAGCCTACAGTTGGCCCAGGGCGGAGCCCCAGTGTGAGGAAAGAAAGATGGCGGGGCTCGTCAAGGGTTTGGCAAAAGGGTTCCAGGACTGAGGGTGAACTGGTTGCCAGCTCAAGTGTTCTCAGAAGCAGATGCGTGGTCCAGGACAGGTTGGGGTTAAATCCAAAACAGTGTTTAGGGAAAGGGGTGTCCAAAGATTTGTCCCCATTGTGAATCAGAAGTGTGGAGGTTCTGGCTGCACAATATTGGGGTGCTTCCAAAATTCCCCTCCAGCAAATGTCCCCAGCAGCGTCACTGCAGGGGGTGGTGGAGCTCCAAGTTCCATCGGGCTCTGACCCTCCGTTACACGATGGAAGAAAGCGGCCCCGCCCCCTCGCCTTTTGAGCCATTCCGGCCGACGAAAGCAAGTGCTTTCGTCGGCCGGAATGGCTCCAAAGGCGAGGGGGCGGGGCTGCTTTCTCCCGTTGTGTAACGGAAGGTCAGAGCCCGACGGAACTTGGAGCTCCGCCCCCCCTGCAGTGACGCTGCTGTCCCTTTAGATCTGAACATTCCCAATCACCTGAACATTTCTCTAGCACTTTCTGAGCGTACAAAGTGCTTCTCGTGTATCCTCTTGACAAGGAATTCCTTACAACCAACCTGTTCGGTAGGTATTATTATTATTATTATTATTATTCCTATATTGCAGATGGGGAAGACTGAGGCTGAGAAGGGCGTGGCTGGCATAAGGCCACCAAGCGAGTTTGTGGCGGGGCGTGATTCATACAGAGAAAGTCCAGGTTTACAACTCAGTCCTATGCATATTGTATTCTGTGCAATGGGGCTTACTCCCAGGTGAGCATGTATAGGATGGCCTAAGGCAGTGTTTCTCAAACTGTGGGTCGGGACCCACTTGGTGGGTCGCGACCTGGTTTCTGGTGGGTCGCAGGTGATGGAAAGATCAGATAAATAATTGCCACAAGCCCTGAGGCTATTCAAAAATCAGATACAGTAGCTACTAATTGCCCTTCAAAGAGCTGAGCTCCTGCAGTTTGCAAGATAGCTGCTATTTACGCTGCAAGCAGCTGAACACTTGTAAATAAATAAATATAGGGTCATTCCGTGTCAAATCAACCAATAAAAAATACATTTTGGAACTTGATGTCACGGATTTTGCTCATTTTCGGTACATTTGTAGCTTACCATGAGATGTTTAAAAAAAAACATCCATCCATTTTTTTGTCCATCCGTTTTTGAGATATTGAATGTTCAAAATTGCCAAAAAAGGCTAAAATCCACTTGTCACCATACATTCAAACGCCAGTTACAGGATAACTATGAACGCTACAGACATGGGACTGGTGTCGTTTTAAAGCTTATCAAATGAATAGGGCTTTCATTCATATCAAATGAATAGGGCTTTCATTTGATATACAACATGACAAAATTGTAAATTTTCAAGAAATTCAAAAATATTCAAATAATATTAATTTTGAAATTTTAAAAAATTGAACTTTTTTAAAATTTTCAAAAAAAATCACACTTAAAGGTATATGTCTTGTAGTCAATCAGTCAAAATTTCAAGATGGTATCTCAATGGTATCATACAAAAAATAAGTTTTCTTGTTGGCAGTGACCAGGAATTAAACCCCTCAAGTCCATTTTTCTACAGTTTACATTGATAAAATTAGGTGGTAAACTGAAATGAATCCAAAAATTTATAACAGGACTTATAGAGATAGATTTATAGAGCATGAATTCACTTTCTATTCTTTTACAGGATCAGCTTTTTGGTAAAACTATCAAAATCATGAGCTTTTTACTTCTGTTCGTAGTTTTAAAATTTTAAAAGTTCAATTTTTCAAAATTTCAAAATTAATATTATTTGAATATTTTTGAATTTCTTGAAAAATTTACAATTTTGTCATATTGTATATCAAATGAAAGCCCTATTCATAAGCTTTAAACCGACACCTGTCCCATGCCTGTAGCGTTCATCGTTATCCTGTAACTGGCGTTTGAATGTATGGTGACAAGTGGATTTTGGCCTTTTTTGGCAATTTTGAACATTCAATATCTCAAAAACGGGACAAAAAAATCTGAAAAAAATTTTTTTTTAAACATCGCATGGTAAGCTACAAATGTACCGAAAATGAACAAAATCCATGATGTCAAGGATTTTTCATTGGTTGATTTGACACGGAATGACCCTATATTTATTTCTAGATCACCTTTTTTTTAAAGTCTCGTAAAGCTAGGTGGGTCCCGATAGAGTGTCATTTTAAAAAGTGCGCCCCGGTGCTAAAAGGTTTGAGAACCACTGGCCTAAGGCACTATGCAACACCAGCTCTCATCCATGCCCTATGCAGAGATTTAACCTGTACAAACTCTAGGGAGATCGCTGAACCCTAAAGCAAGACAAATCGAGCAATTCACACCCACATCATTTCCACAAGTTGTTCCCGAAAGACAAAATAAGGACAGTGATGTACCGGGGATTGGGACCAGATCATACGAGTTGCCTCTGCTAGATAGGGACAGTTGAGGTGTGCAGCATCCCTGTTCCAACACAGAACTCTGTTCTCGAGGCTTAGCAGTTGCCTGAGCAACATAGCAAGGCTTCCTCTGTAGCTGACCTGATTCGAGCTCATTAGGAATCGAGTCTGGCAGCAGAGCGCCCCCTAGTGACTTTGCCAGAGACGCACAGAGCACAGGAAGCAGTGTGGAAACCCCCCTCCCTCTCTCTCATGTAGCTCTGCTGCAAGTGGGATCCCCTTGCAGAGCAAAAGGGGAGCTTCTCTCTCCCCCCCCCCCCTTGTTCATGGGATGAGCCTGGCTGGAGCTCAAAAGGCCACTTTGGAAAGAGTTAAGGAGGAGAGACAAATAAAGCTGCTCCATTGACACGACTTGGGCCTGTCTGCTGCAAACAGAGAGGACAGTCAGTGAGCTGCCTCTTGGCTCGGTTTCTCTCTTTTGTTATTAATGTATTATACCGCACCATCTATACAGTATACTCCAACTGCAGGGTCGGCTCAATTCTGAGGCCGACTGAGGCAGTTGTCTCAGGCAGTAAGGCTGGCAGGGGTTGCCCACTTCCACCCGCTTGCCCCTGCTGCCCCTCTTCCTCCACTCCCTGAACTGGAAAAAGAAGGGGGGGAGGCAGAGCAGGTGTAGAGCAGAGGAGAGTCTCCAATGCTCTAGCCCACCGCTCTCCTGTCCTCCACACTTCCTCTTTGAGACACTCTAGCCCACCACTCTCCTCCACACTTCCTCTTGTGCTCCAGTCCTTTCTTCAGTTTCCAATCCAAGGAATTGGGGGGGGGGGGGGAGCAGAGGCTGGTACATCACCAGGTAAGGGAGGACGACATTCAGCACACACTCTCTGGTGTACACACAAGCTTTGTACATTTGTGAGTACAAAACTGTGGGTTGTTGCGCCAGCGTCTGTTGGGAGAAAGACGACAAGAACCGAACCAACCTGCCTGCACCTTCCAAGCTGGTGCTTTGGAATCCTAAGAGCAGCGGGGTGTGCATTAATGAATACACGGAGGTGGGTGCTTTATAAATATACCTGCACTTAATAATCATCGCAATTATCAGGCGAAGGAAGCAAAAGGTGTGGGCTGGAAGGCAAGAAGATCTGAAGCGCCTCTCTGATGCCCCAGATTTCACTGTCAGCTCTGCTTCGCTGTGAAGCTGCACGCATTGCTAGGCTGGGTCTGGTGGGCGGCGGGAAGGGAAGCTCAAAGGCTTTCTGAGCCGTTGCCGAAAAGTCCACGTGCTGCGCAGATCAGCTGCAGCCTCGGTCTCCTCTTCTGCTGCATGGAACACGGCAAACGGGGGGGGGGGGGAAATCAGGCAGGGTCTGTCGAAAGAAGGTTTGGGGAGGGGAAGAGATATGCAGAGAGCCAAGTGCTGGGATGGAATAGCTTTGTAGGGCTGGGCCAAGACCCCCAGGTGCCGGAGACAGCACAGGAAATGTTGCCCTCATGTAACCCTCTTGCTGTGCCAAATTCAGCCCCCCCCCCCATTACTGAAAAGGACAGCGGCTGCTGGCTGCACTATTGCTCCTTCCCCTGCTCCCTCGATTTGAAAAGAGACCATGCCCCCACCCATCTGTCCCCCAAGGCGCTGCAACTTTGGGGGACACCACCAAGCAGGCTGTTCCTGCCACGTTAGTTCCACAGAATGAGAGATCCATTTTGTCACACTCCAGCGTGACCAAGATACAGAGCCAAGGATGGAGCAATGCTGATCAAAGCAGGCTTGATTCTCATTGGCTGGAATTGCTGGGGTAGGGAGAAGGCTTGTGTGTGTCCCCCTTCCATGGTGTCCACACCTTTTCTCCCCCCCCCCATAAGTGAGTGGTTGGTCCAATGGAGAATCACTACTGGCCAGAGCACACTAGCGTCATACCCTGCTGCCTTCCTCCAAGGAGCTCAGAGTAGCATGCATGGCTCCTCCCCCTCCTTCTACCCTCACAACAACCTTGTGAGGTAGATTAGACTGAGAAACAGCAACTGGTCGAAGGTCACCCAGGAAGCTTTGTGGTTGACTAGAGATTTGAACTCAGGCTCTCTAGAACAACTACGCTGCAGCAGGGATGTATCTAAGTAACTAGGTCGCGAGTGCGAGTACAATCATTTTTGCACGAGTACAAGTCCAAGTACGAGTCAATGCCAAAAATTTTGGGTGAGTACGAGTCAAGTATGGATCCTTTTGTGCATGAGTATGAGTCAAGTGCGCATCATTTTCCCCCGAGTACGAGTCAAGTGCAAGTAAGGCCAAAAACCACGAGTCACAAGTCAAGTCACTTTGGGGCAAATGGCTTTTTCCCCCCTGAAAATGGGGTGGGTGGGTGTCTGTGTGGGGTGGGTGTCTGTGTGCCTCTGAGGCTTTTAAAGCACCCACTTGGCTTCCCCTATGCCCTTCCCCTCACCTCTCAGTCTTGTCACCACCCATCTGGTTTGGGAAAAACAAGCGTGTCTACATTCAAACCATTTATTATTCCCTCCCTGCCCCCTCCCCTTGCTGAGCTGAGCTGAGCTGAGCATCCCTTGGGCTTGGAGTTCTGGCCAAGGAGGAGGAACCGCTGCGGCAGCTTCACCTTCCCTCACTCCTCCCCACCCCTCGTGCTCAGAGTTGTGGCCAATGGCGAATAGACGGCAAACAAAGGGAAAAACTCTGAGCCAGGCTTGTTTTCCCACCCCCTTGAAAACCCTCCCTCTCTGCTGCCCTCCTCCTCCGAGGTCTCCACTGCGCCTGCCTGCCTGTCTGTGTTGATGCCAGCCATTAAAGGAAAATGACTCGGAAATAGCAAGTCGTTACCCCCACAAGTGCAAGTCAAGTACGAGTCCCGTGGGTCACGAGTGCGAGTGCAAGTCAGTGGGTCACGAGTACAAGTACGAGTACGAGTCAGGGAAAAAGTGGCTAAGTCACACTTGCGAGTCGAGTCATTTGACTCGAGTCCCCATCACTGCGCTATAGTAGCTGAGACGAGTGGTCTGACTTGGCATGAGACAGATCCTGTAGAATACACGAGTATACAGAAGCATTGTCTTGCAGCAAAACTTGGTTTATTGAGATATTAAAGCTTTCACAAGAGAAAACCTGAACGAACGAGCCAAAAATAATAATAATCCATGCAGACATTTTTGCTGATATAGCACAATGCCAAGCCCCCCTCCTTCTCACAAGCCCCTCCTCCAACACACAAACACAGTTTAAACTAGAGTTCAGACGATGTGTGGGGAGATTCTCAAGCATGTTCTATGACATGTTTAGGACCAGCCCGTTTACATTATTTGCCTGAGGAGACAGATTAACACGAGGCACCAACCTCCATCTGTCTACCTACACCACACCTCCTGCTCCCTAGAGCTGAGGTGGCCCACCTCTGTCTTCTCCTCCACACTTCCTCTTCTGCTCCATTCCTCTCTTCCTTTTGAATCCAGGGAACAGGAGGTGATAGGGAGGAGAGCTGTGGCATTTGGCAAACCATCTCAGGGGCTGGCAGTTCTTGGGCTGTCTCTGTACAAGTTTCCTTGCAAAATAAATTTATTCTGAATTTGCATTCCAAATGATAAATGCTCCTGGATTTGATGGGTTTAGCAAGGGGGAGGGGAATTATAAAAATACTGAGTTTGGTAAGTTAATACTTCAAATCCATCAAAGAGCACGAAGATTTCATTTCTAACAGGTTAACACCTCGAGCTGAATTTTCACGGCAAAATCTCAACAACTCCAAAATGTCCAAATTTGGAAATGACGCCAATTTCAAATCCATGAGAATTTTTTTTTTCAGGCTCAACCAACATTCCAAGGCGGAAAGGAGGGTCTGATCCTGAACTCTAGCAAACCCTGTGCAAGCTGAAGATTTGGCACAAATATATTTTAGCCAACTGACCAGACAAAGCAAGGATATTTTGCTGTTTAGCTAGAAAAATGAATGAGAGGCAACAGAGGGCTTGATTTTCCTTACAAGAGCGAAGGGGAGGGGTGGGGCTCAAAATCACAGGCACCACAGTAAAGAGCCAGCTATCCGGCGGGTGGGATCACATCCCGTGGTAGGCACTTCAGGATTGGGAGAATGATATAATCACATTCAGCGCAGCAAGTGTTGCAAGAGACCACCTGGTGGACTGAGACAGCTAAATGAAGCCATTATCACGTTTCCAGAAGCACAAGCACAGCTCTATGGAAGGTCAGCTCAACACGGGTACATTTCCCTGGGACAGATCTCGAGGATCAGGAAGTGGATGCTTCTGAAATTCAAATCTGAATTGTCTCCTCTGATTCTGGCGGTCCCAAATGACCTGGGCTGGTTTCCAAAGTGGGGTCGATGTATTCAGAATTCAGAATTTTTTATTCACTCATTTTTAAATTCCCAAATTTTGCATAGAGCATGGCGCATGTCATCTGTAAATGCTTTCTATGCCTCCATGGTTCGGTTGCATTATTTTACCCTTCTACATGACCACTGCACACATTTGCAGGTTGATTAAACACGGCAAAAAAAAAAGCATCCTTGATGGGGTCATATGCCTGATTGCATCAAGGTTTGAAGCAGAGATCCACCCCCTTCAGCCCGCTCCCTGCCCTTCACCCAATCTGCCCAAAAACGCCCCCTCTCCACCCACGGAATGCCCCCTGCCAACTTACAAGCCACAGTCTGCACCAGTACAGCCACTTTACGCTGGCGGCTCTGACTGACCTGGCGGCAGTGCGCTCCATACATCATTGCAGGGCATTTTGCAACAGCGGGATGAAAGTCCCACTGTCATAATGCGTGGATAGGATTGGGCCATGTTGAGGCATCTTTCTAACTCTGCCACAAAGCCTCAGAGACTTGAAGATGCAGCACTGCCCCCATAGGCCGCAGTTGGTACTACTGCTCTTCTGTCAATGCTTGCTCCAGGTCTAAGCTCTTCAGTCTGGGCAACGTCACTCATTTGGAGTTGCAAAACAGACTGACTGGCCCTGCCTCACCTCCTTCCCGACTTGGGCCCAGTCCTGGTTCTGACTATGCTTTGTGTCTCTGGCCCTTCTGATCATTGTCTACTCCAGCAATTTTCAAACTTTTTCCTCTCACAGCACACTGACAAGGTGCTAAAATTGTCAAGGCACACCATCAGTTTTTTAAGGATATACTTTATCATTTAAAAACCAGAATTAAGATACAGAAATAACAAACACAATGCATTACTGCAAGCTTACACAGAATAACACACCTGATACGAACAACAGCTGACGGAAGAATGACACAGGTAATGCCCTCCTTCGGCCATTCTAATAAATGATCGACCCCCAAACTCCTGCAGCAAACCTACAGGCCTCTCACAGCAAACCAATGGGCTGCAGCACAGCGATTGAAAATTGCTGATCTAGTTCAGTAGTGGCTCGAATTGGGGAATGAACACAACACCCCTCTCTGCCATTGCTCTTCTGCAACTCGTATTCTGAGACATACTGCCTGGTGCTACTGATTAGCCATAATGACTAGTAGCCATCGATAGACCTGTCCTCCCTTGCATTTGTCTAATCCCCCTTTTCAAGCCATCTACGCTAGTGGCCATCACCCCATCTCATGGCAGATAAATCGTGTGCTGCGTGGAAGAGGACTTCTTAGGGGAGCTGTCCAGGGCAAAAATGGTGCTGAAACCTTAAGGGAGCTGTCCGGAACATAATGGTGCTGAAACCTTACTGTTAGCCATGATGATGGAGTCCATGCTACACAATGGGACAGAACTCAAGCTTGTTAAAATAAGTCAAGTAGAGCCTCCCAAACGGTGAACTCTGGGCTCAGTGCCAGATTTTGTATTCCTGTGTCATCACAGCACACATACCGTCCCCTGCACTGTCAAACTGCAATGCACCTCAGTCCTGGTCAGCTGTTACAACAGTGGCAGATGTCCCAGGGGAATGCCAGATGTCCCAGGGGAATGCCAGGTATCTTTTCTGCTGATGCCTCTCATGTGCTTCCTAAAGAAAACCACTGAACTCATTACACAATTCTGAAATTCTCCATATTTAAATTTCTCCCCAGATGTTGGAGTTCCAAATTACCTGGGGGTATTTCTGATGTGGAATCCTCCATTATTCCATTTCCTCCCCCCCCCCCGAGTGTTGTGCATGTGATGTTCACAGCAGCTGTCAGTTCCTTCACATCTTTTCCTCCTCTGAATTATCAGTCTCTTTAGATAATTGTATAGATAAAACACTACAAAAAAGCAGTCCTATGTAGTCATACATACACTTGTAGCAAGATTCTTTCTGTGCAGTGTTTTGTGCGGAACACATGTGCATATATGTAAAACACTACATAAAAAGAACATGTACGCAATCGTACATACTACCACAATCAAGTTTGATCTCTGCAGTGTTTTGTTAAAGAATACATACATGTTGGTACTGGAGAGGCAGGGTTGGCCCATCCGTGAGGCAGCAAACTGGCAGGGGGTGCCCACTTGCACTCTGCATGTGTTCCAATTCCAGGATTAATTTTAGAAAATCTCCTAGTTATATCGGAATTCTGGAAGAGTGGAATGCAAAGCCAGGGGAATAGCAGCAGACTGGAATAAGGGAAATCTTCTCATCCTTGTATGCAGACTGCTGTGGTTCTCTGCGCTGGCGCCCACCAGCCATGTGTTGTGAGTCAGCAAGGGACTAGTGCCCACCTTCTAAGTCTGGGCTGCTGCAGGATTCGGAAGCACCAAAACTGTTCTTTGGTTCATGCAGCTTGAGAGACCTGGGCATTGTGCCCTAACACCCACACGCACACACAAAGTACAAAGATCATGCTGTCTGGGTTTGTCACAAACGGGACACGCGGACAGATCAAGTCAGTACTGGAAGCCAGACGATATCTACCACAAACACACGGCTCCAAAGCCACGTTGGCCCTCCCTGCAGTGGTCACTGAACTCTGCATGCAAAGTCCACAAAAGGAGCTACACAAGTGTTCCTGTCTTGGTTGGAGGCGACGGTTTCCTGGCTTGGCCAATTGCTCAGAGTGAGCACGAGCACACGCGTGGCACACATAAAGTCTCAGGTTCAATTTTCAACATTTTGGGACCTGCGGCTGGAAAGACCTCTGCTTGGGAACTGTGGCCAGTAGGAAGAGACAAGACCAGGCACGTTATGCATGACTAGGATCAGGCAGTGGCAAAGTTTGCCATGCAGTGTTCCAAGGGGTCTGGCCTCGCCAAAGCTGGACTCGTGACAGAAGCAGCAGCACTGACTTCCCCTTTGTTGGGGAGACGTGTCCACGGGACATGTCCTGTCCCCTCCAATGCTGCTGCTTTGTTTGCTCCCTACCTCCTCCTCCACCACCACCCAGTGCTTCTTCAAAACAGGCCGGTTAAAGGTGGACATTCGCTGCTCCGGACCAGTTTTGGAGAAGAGGCAGTGGAGGAGGTAGGGAGGTGGAGGTGGCGATGGCTGTGACAGTGAAGATCTCTCTCTGGTGACAGGTACCCCCGTTACCCCCTCCATTACCTCCCGTTACCTCCCGGTACCTCCATTACCTTCCGTTACCCGTAACACCCCGTAACACCACCGTTACCTCCTCCATCACCTAACACTTTGACAAAACTGCCCGGGTAGGGAGGATCTTGGGACTCCCAGGATCCTCTGCAGCAGCTTGTTTTGAAGAAGAGCTGGAGGAGGAACGGAAGCAGTGATCCGCTTTCCTAATGGCCCTGGAGAGCCATCAGGTCAGGATTGCAGTGGCTCACTGCCGCTGCCATGATTTTCAGTAGTGGCACTGGAAGAAGAGGAAAGTCACGGCCCTCCATCCTCATCTTGCTCAGGCAAGCAGCGGACAGGGGGAGGCAATGGGCAGGCACAAAGTTTGGGGTACCTGTCACCAGCCCGCCGCTCGGAGCAGTCGTTTCAACCTGCCTCACGGGTGGGCTGGCCCTGCAATTGGCCTCAATAGCCTTGAGGCTGGAAGGAACCATGTTCCAAACGCCAGAGACTCCATAAACCACAGATCCTCTATGCCGAGTGCCCAGATGACACTCAGTCCAACGGAAACATAACCACATCCAGCAACAGACTCCTCCTCACCGCCACGGGGCTGATGCAGGAGACAGCGGCCACAAAACCACCTTGCACATCCAGAATGCAACAGGAAAGGATAGATAACGACCGCCATATCGAAAGGATACCTGAGCAACAGCCCCATAGAAACTGCGAGGGTGTCACTGGAACGAGCGGGGAGGTCGTGAGGCAAAAGCAACCTCTAAAAGCAGCATCGATCATCATTTTGCAAGCCTTAGTAGCCCAACGCAGAGGAACGTTTCTGCCTGCACCGGGCACGTAACTAGTGTGTTTCGTAATGGGTGGGGTGCATTTGGGGTGCAGCAATGGGTGGGGTGCCCAACTCCCTCCCCCCCCCCTGCATCTCACTTCCTGGATTCCTCCTCCTTCCTTCCTTCCTTATACGTTTTTAGGATTGTAACAAAGCAAATTAAACTCCAGGTTTTCGTCCCAGTGTCTGAGCAACACAAAGAGCTGTTGAGCAGCGGCCTTGACGGTCAGGAGGCTTCGGCCTTCTGGGAATTCTTGCTCGCTTAGCCACAGGCTGGCTTTGGCTGCCAGCAGCTCCCACTCGATAAACTCGGAGGCTGAGCTGTGCTCCAGCCAGGCCAGGGCCACCGCCGTGGCCCACAGCATCCCTTCCGGCTCCGTCTGCTGCTGGAGCTCAATGTCAAAGAGCCAGGCCTGCAGCTCAGAGCTGTCCGTCTCGGAGCCCCGCCCACTGTCCGCCAGCGACTCCTGAGGCGACGGAGTGTTTTCTGGGGAGGAGAAGCGCCGGATGGTGATGGCCGGAGGGGAGAGCTTGTTCTCGGCCTTCAAGGCCCTGGAGAGGTTTTCGGCTGTGGTGCCAGAGAAGTGACGGGCCCGGCTCACCTCGCTCTTGGGCTGCTGGTTGGAGTTTAGGTTTTCTTCTGAACCGTTATCCAGCTGCGGGTCGCACCCGAGGCTCTTGACCTCCCCTGACACGCCCGAATTCCTAGAGCTGTAGGAGCTGGTTGAGGGGCTGAGTGCCATCCGGTGGCAGGTGAAAGGGGACGTCCACTTGAGCTTCTCCAGGGGGATGTTGATGGCCTCGCAGAATGCCTTGTTCAAGAGGAAGGAGCCACAGGCCAGCTGCAGGGACACCTGAGGAGAAAAGGCGCCACACAGGTTGGATATCGTAGAGCTGGAGACACCGCAGAAGAGGGCAGCCAAAACGACCAGAAGAGGGCAGCACCTTCTCCTGAGGAAAGGCTACGATGTTCAGGGCTTTTGAGCTTGGATAAAACAGCGATTAAAGTGGGACATGACCAAGATTTATAAATGAAAGTACTGTATATGTTTAAGGCACTGGGGTGGTGGTGTTGAGCTGGAGCCTCCAAAAGGTCAGACTCCAGCACCTGAACTCCTACCTCCACCCCCCCCTCCGTGCTCTGTGTCAACCACAAGCCTTGCAGACCCGGGCTTAGTAGCAGCACATTTCAGTGTCAGCTGACTTCCAAGGACCAATCCCTGTCCACCAGGCCCTAATGAAGCCCGTGCCTCAGAACTTGCTTCTTGGTCTGAGGAGGAGGCTGTTCCATCAGAGAAGACCTTACATGCTCCCTTCCACCTGTACCTGCTACCTTCCAGAACCTAATCAGGGCCACCCTGTCCATGAGGCTGACCGAGGTGGTCATCTCAGGTGATGAATTCAGTGGTGGGGGGTGCCCACTTCCACCCACCAATCTCCGCTGCTCCTCCGCCTCCTTCTAGACATCTTGCCTGTTTTGGACCACAAGGTCAGCCTCTGGCCCCTCAGACTGACAACCACAATGATTCAGGGTTGTCCTCCAGAATTGGGCTGGAGTCCCTAAGAATCAGCATCCATCTCCAGGTGACTTTTGAGAGACCTTTCAGGAGGTCTGGCTCAGTTGGTAGAGTTGCCGCCTCGTAAGCCTGAAGATCGGTGAACGGCCAGTTTGAGACACGCCGCTGACAAAAAGCTGTGAAAAAAGCCTCAGTGAGGAGAGATTAAAAAAAAAAGCTCCCAGCTGCGTCAGCCGATTGTGGGAGGCGACGGCCAGGGAGAGGCCAGACGGCATCTGGAAGTCAGTTGTTCATGAAAGATTGAACATTTATATATGATTGTAAAAAAAACCCAGTAGGGGGGGTTGAGAAAGCCTGCCCATGTAAACCGCCTTGGATTAAAGTCAGAGGAGAAATCCAATGACCAAGAAAGGCGGTATATAAATACTGTATATTATTATTATTATTATTATTATTATTATTATTATTAACAGGACCTCCAAGAATTTTCAGCAGTATGTCATGTTGAGAAGAAATCCCCACGAATAGCTTCAGTGTGAGCTAGAAGCCCAACACGGACTCGAATGCACTTGAGAACCCGGCGCCACGTGACCCCGATGAGATACTTACAAGTGGCAGGTAGTCAATGTTTTCACTGTCACTCTCCAAGCTTGACTCGCTGGTCCGGGTGGGAGATTTCCCCATGAAGCCTTTGGCAGCTCGAGTCAGCAGCCTTGTCTTGTTAAAGGTCAACCTGGGCCAACAAGACGGGGACGGAGCAGAGGAACTAGTTACTGACCCTGCCCTGAAGAACTCAGTTGCCTCTGTCCCCTCCCAAGCGCAGTTACAGACAGGAGAAAGATTCTTATTTTTTCTCAAAGAGTTGGCGGCCAGCACTTTGTTCAACCACAGGGGGAACTCTGCTTATTTAATATCTCTCTACTGAGAACCCTGACATGTCCGTCTTGAAGCTCTGTATCACCTTTGGGTATTGTTTTTGCTTTGTTTTTGGGAAGTGAGTTATGAAGGCAGGACTGGATGTTCGTCAAGATGCCCCACCCCTACCCCCGCCTTGAAACTAAGAATCGAGGCCTCTCAAAGGTCATTCTTACCTGGCAGTAAAAAGACTCTCGATGGACTTCTGGGAGGAAACGGACGGGCTGCGGAGTGGTACTGGGAAGAGGCAGAGAGGCAAATGTGAAAGAGGGGATTGGAGGACCATCAATCTTTCGGCATATTTTCAGTTCCTCCAGGCCGGCCTAAGCCTTCCTGGTGCCCAAGGCGATGCGCCAAATGCTGCCCTCCTCCCCTGGCAGCGCTTCAGAGCCTCTTCGTCTTGCCGCTCCCTAGATTCAAGAAGGAAGAGGGGTGTGGAGTCAAAGAAGAAGTGTGGAGGAGAGGAGAGTGGTGGGCTAGAGGTCTGGAGACACTCTAGCCCACCACTCTCCTCTTCCGCACACTTCCCCTTCTGTTCCATTCCCCTCTTCTTTTTTGAATCTAGAAATCGAGAGGAGCAGTGATGACGGCCAGGGCGCCCCTAATCCCCCGTTTTCTACCGGAGGGGATCACTGCCAGCTTGCTTCCAGTTGGCTCTGAAGTCCCTATATACTAGGAACTGAAAGCAAGGCATTGGGAATGTTTCAGGTCAGAGGGCTCCCTTGGAAGCAAGCCGATCGGGGAAAATGATCCAGCAAAACTGATTTGCCTGTCTGTGTATACAGGCTGGGTTTCTGTAGGCTACTGTTCAGCCCATATCAGACAGGTTCATCAGGGCATGCAAAATTGTGCCGAGATGATCCACGGGTCCCAAATATGCTCCCCTATGGGACGCCCAGCCAGTGGGAGGGAGACTGTGGGACAAATTGTAAACCGAAAGCCAGGGGGTCAACAGAGGGCTCCGAAGCACCTCCAATACACAGGACGTACTGGCCAGTGCTGGGAGTTGCCCCACTGTAGATTGGGAGGCTAGAAGTGGATTGCAGAAGCGGACGGTAGAGTCCTTTTGCTCGGAGGTCCCTGGAGCTTCCAGGATGGCAACCGTTTTCCTAACCACTGGGCAGGCTTGTGAATTTGACCTCCCTTCTCTCCACTCCCAGCTGTTTCACAAGCCTTTCCTTACCATCTGGGAAAGTGTAGCGCTCCCAGCCTGAGGAGGAAGGTGTGCTGCATGGAGACAAGCTGTTCTCTTCGGTATCTGCAGGGAGAAAAAAAAAAAAGATGGAAAGCAAACCGGGGTTATCCTCTTAATTTGGCCTCTCGGTGCAATCACCAGCAATTGTGTTATCCATAAAGCTGTTCAAAACGGCTGGCTGATCTACTCTGAGAGCAAAGAGGTAAGTAGTAGGAATAAATAGACTTTCCCCATTGCATTAAATTGTCTTGTGGATTTGCTTTTCCCCCGTGTTCCACGCCTGGTGAATTCTAGTTAAATTAAAAATTTCTAAAATTAAGTCTGAAGCTGCAGCATAAAGTTTACTGCCACTTTTAGCCCCTTCAGTTCATTTGCATATTTTTCCTCCTTTCTGTGCATGTGTGCATTGCTGAAACTCTGCCCAAAAAAGAAATTTAGCTGTGACCATACCATGCAATCAAGCTTTCTTATGCACAGTGTTTTATAGATATGCATATGCTCTCCTGTGTGTTAAAAATAATTTTGACACACCGGTCCCATCAAGATTGCTTTTTTACTGTGTTTTATCAATGTGGACATGCACAGCATTAATGTACAGTGGGTGAAAGACACCAATGCACTGAAGGAACATTGCGTGCATAGCACTCAACACAACATTCAGAAATATTCAAAGAATGGAACGATGGAGGACTCTGCATCAATTCTACTTGGGAAACAAAGCCAATAAAATTGAAGATCCACACACAGTAAAACACTGCACAAAACTCTCTTCAGGCAATCATGCATACAAGTGCACCTGGGATTGCTTTTTTGCTGTGTTTTATCAATGTGTACATGTATATTGATAATGCAGAGCAGGGAGAAAGTCAGGAATGCATTAAAATAACTGGAAGGAGCAACAAGGTTGGGGGAAGGGCTGCAACTCAGTGGTAGAGCCCCTATTTTACATGCAGAAGGTCCCACCATTGACCCTTGAGAGCATCACCAAGTAGGGCTGGAAAAGACCTTTTTCTGTCTCAATCCTTGGAGAGCTGCTGGACCAGGATAAGGCAATCTCCTATATTCCCTAAATATAGTGTGTGCTCATCACTCCATACACATTTTGGAAATGAAAAACAGAACGGACGTTCCCACATGCATCAGTTCCACTGAAAACAAGACCAGGAACTTGGAAGTCCAACATCTTGGATGAGGAGAAATATTGGAAGCACCCAGAAAAAAAGGCTAAGTAGTAGCTTGTTCCTACGATAGAATCCGTCATCTGCTCCGTCTTGGCCACAGGTTGACTGGCTGCGTCCCAACCCAGTGGAGAATGTCCGGTGTCTCCTGCTCTCGGCACTTAAGCTCCGCTGGCTGCCCGGTTTCAGCAGTGGACCTGGATGCAAACAAAAAGGAATTCTTGGCGTTATGGTGCAATGTGGCCCAATTGGGAGCCTGGTTGCTTTAATCGCAGTCAAGCTAGGACCACGGCTCCCCTTCTCTGCTCCAGGATTGGTTGCTTTGGCCACAGGTATCTATGGGCCACATTATCATAGCAGACCAGCCATCTTTTTTTTTCTTTTTCTTTTTTTTTACTAAAGGTGTGGTAACATCCATCTACTACTACGGCTTGGACTTCAGAATCGAAAGTTTGAGTTTTTTGTTTCACGTTTCTGTGTTAATGCTTGGATTTGCGGTAGTTTTTCATCTTGGTCTGTGTTTGTGTGTGTAGACTCAATCTCTACCAACAAGACTTGAATTCAATCTAGAAAGAGAAAGTAAGCCTCGTTGCGTTCTGGAATAGGGAAACTTGGGGAAATGGGATAAGGTCACAGTTCTTTGTTTATCAACTGGGAACCATCAGAGAACTTTGGATGCAGAGAGAAACCATACAAGAAGGATGGATTTAGGTGAGATAGGAGGAAGAATGTCCTAATGGTCTGTCCAGCACCGGAAGAGCGTTGTGCAGTTCGTGGGCTCCCCCTCATTGGAGGTGCTGGATGTCCACCTGTCAGGACTGGAGGACCTCCTTCCAACTTTCTATGATTCTAAGGAAGATACTGGAGTAATATATGACACAAATCTGAGTACAGTGCCTAGATCGGCCCACAGAGCAGACACCCAAAGAAAGAAGAGGAAAAAGACGAAGAGGGGGAAGGTTTTTGTTTCATGTTAAGAGGGTCCCTGACATGTTGCAGGTTCGTGTTAGATTTTGGATCTGGATAGTCTGAACCATTGCAAAGAGGGACAGGGTCCCCTCCCCGCAATGCTGCTCTTGCACAGGGTGACTGAGAGGTGGTTGCGGGGAGGGAATGCATGTCCACAGAACCAGGCTGCCTCAACCGGGACTTGGGTATGTGATACTGAGAACAGGGTCTCAGGGGCACCCAGCCAGGGTAACTACGTTTCCTCTACCTGCATTGGGATATTCAACGACAGTCGGCAAGTAGCTGTTGTTGCTCAGGTCTACTGGGAGGAAGGCTGTGTACTTGCTGATGATGTTGCAGGACTTGCTGGTGTGCATGGCGTTGGCCTGGTACCGCCGGCCAGACCCTGGATGTGGACAGAAGGCGGAAGTTAGATCGGGGGGAAGTAATCCATCATGAATAGGGCTGAGAGCAGCTTGAGAGAGGCTTTCCTTGCTGCCCCCAGAGCCGGCTCATCCATGAGGCCAACTGAGGAGGTTGCCTCAGGTGGCAGGTTGGTGAGGGGTGCCCGCCTCCACTATTTCTTCTCCCACTGCCTGGACTGGAAAAGGAAGAAAGGAACAGAATGGAAGACGAAAAGTGGAGGAGAGGAGAGTGGTATCACTGTAGTCCTCCACTCACCTCCATCCTTCCGCTCCGTGTCCCTCTTCCTTTTTCAATCCAGGAAGTGGGGGATGGGGAGGAGGAGCAGTGATGGACGCAACATCTGGTAAGGGGATGTTGACATCTGGCACGCCACCTCAAGTGCTAGGAGATTTGGGGCCATTTCTGGCTGTCTCAGGTTTTAGAGACAATGAATTGTATATATACAAACATACGACTTTGTTGAAAAGGAGTATATAACTCTTAATAATATATACTGTATATAAATATACTAATATATCGATTAATTTCTATATTATAAATATACAATGTGTACATATACCCATTTCTATAGGATTTATAAATTATATATAACTTACATTAAGATATTATAGATATTTAATTATTATTAAATTGATTATTAAATACATACACTAATTCAACACATCAATTCAGGGAAGGAGGAGCCCTGGAGGACAGGAGCTCCTCCCACCAATCCCCACCTAAGGCAACCATCACAGTCTTCCTCATGGGCTGGCCCCAAAGTCGAGTTGTTAAGAAAGACGTACAAATTACCGTGCTCGATTTCGCATTCTCTCTCCGCTAGTTGTTCAAAGTCCCGGATGACGGACCTGGCGGCGAGGTGGTGGAAGGTTTCGTTCCAGAGATCTGCTTCGTCGCTCCCCTTGCTCTCTCCCCCCCGGAAAAGTGGTCCCATGTCGAACAGGACCTCCCACTGGACGGGCTCGTTGCCCTGTAACCCTTTCACCACGGCCTTGCAGATGGACCTTGGGGTGCGCTGCAAGCTACTCGCTGCTGACTGACCGTCCAGGCTGTGGGGCTCCCAATCCGAGGACGCCTCTGTTTCAAAGGTGAAGGAAGGGAGCTGGGCAGGATCTGCGGAAGAGCGACCGACAAGCAGTGAACACCAGGCTGCCTGAAAGTCAGGCCGTTTGTTCTGCTAGCTCAGGATTTGTCGAACGCAGTGGTGACCAACCTTGCAACATGAATGCTGGCCCTTTAAATGGTTGCATAGGGGAGGGCATTTCAGCAGGGGCAGCTGCTTTAGCAGCACCATCAGCACTTGCAGCTGCCAAGATTCTGCCTTCTACGCAACTCTTAAGAACGCAGAGGCCCTAATGGTGGAAGGTTGGCCACACCTGGTCTAACATTATCCTCGGACCATCAGCCCAAACAAGATAACTCAATTCTCTGCACCAGCTCAGCGGCAACTAACTTTGGTGGCGTGAAGGAATCCCCCAGGTGAGACCAGCAGATCTCCTTATGCACGTGATGGTGGTGGAAATGGATGCCTCACCTAGATCCCCAGGACTGCGGCTCTCTGCATAGGATCCCAGGAGGGGAGAGCTGGCCTCAAGGTAGCCAGAGCTCTTCCCTGTGGCCGGTGGTGCGATGCTGACGTGCAGCTGTGGCGGATCCAGGTCATGGTACAGCGAGAGGCGATTTTGCTGGAGCAAGGATGGCCGCCTCGCACCGACTCCCCGTATTCTTGTGGTAGAGATGTGGGGCCCGGCAGTGAAAGACTGAGAAGACAGAAAGGGCGGGGGGGGGGGTAAGAGGAGAGATGTGGTCCTGCATGCTCTGATAGCACAAGTGATGGAATTTTTTGGTTCGCAAAAACACACCAGCCACTGGTTCTGAGATACGACGACGGTCAATAACGCTTTTCATATCGAATGCATGTAGCGTTGACAGTACATCCCATATACACCATAAAGAAACACACGCTCCAACCATGCCTGTCTAACTGGGACAATCCCTCCTTTCTGGTCCTTGTCCCCGGTAAACCTGTGCAGGAAATGGCAGGCAACATCATATGGCCTGGATGCCTTTCAAAGGGGGTTGGACAGATTGATGGAGGAAAAGTCCATCACAGGTTACAAGCCATGATGGGGATAACTTAGCAACCTCTGGGTTTGAGAGGGAGCCTGTCTCCGAATGCCAGATGCAAGGGAATCAATTCCTCCATCAATCTGTCCAATCCCCTTTGAAAGGCAACTAGACCAGGTGCCAACACCACCTCCTGCAGCAAGGAGTTCCACAGATTCATTATGCGCTAAGTAAAGAAATATTCCCTTCTGTTCTGACTCTCCTGCCAGTCCATTTCAGTCTTAATTTTAGATTCTGCCCTGCTTCCCCCCAGTCTCAGGCTGTTTGCAAGGACTGCCATCGTGGACAGCGACTGCGTGTGTCTGGCATGCCTTGAACTTCCATGCAGAACTGCCCTTGCATCTCAGGGCTGTTGATAGGGGTGGCTCCAGAGGTTGGCCAGGTTGGGCATGCGCCAAGGCCCTCCACACCCTCCAGAGGGCCCACATGGCCAGCCTCTGAACCCGCAGTCCCAGAGCGTCATCAGAGGACAGGCGCAAGGTGTCATGGGGGCCCTAGTGCAGATAAAAGCTTTTTCCCCAGACCCGCCAATGCTGGCTGCTGCCCCCTTTTTTCTCCACCCGCTTCGTGCATTTGATCTACTGGCCTCTAGTCCACGTGGCTTTCAGCCACAGTATATTGGCTAGCGAGCCCTCCGGGGCTGGAATCCGTGGTCCCTCTGATCGTAAAGCACCATGCGCTTGGATGCCACCATCATGAATGAATTAAAAAGCAAAGGCAGAAAAATATCTTTCGGGTGCCACAAGACTCCTTGTCGTTTTTCCCCGCAATAGACTAAAGCTGCCTCCCCCCCCCCCCCGCCGGAGGTCACGCCTGAAGCAGACCCCGAGGAGCAGTGTTGCTTACGGGGAAGCTTTGTTTTCCCGTCATGAAGACAAAGCAAAATAAAGGAACTTCATTCAGGCAACCGGTTTAACTACGCAGGGAAAGATGCCAGAGCTCGGTTGCTTGGTAACCAAAACAGAACCAGGCAGTGGCTTTCTGGGTCCTTGGTTTTTTAATTTTTAAAGACCTTCTCTAGAAAGACTGCAAAGGATTAATGTGTGTGTGTGTGTGTGTGTGTGTGTGTGTTTCATGCAGCACTGCAATGGATAGCATGTGGATCACATGCAAGCTCCAACCCCCTCCCCCTTTTGGATCCCCATAACTGCAAGGAACCTCCCATCAAATCCTAGTTGAGGGTGGCCTAGAGGCCATCTAGTCTAACCCCCTCGCTCTGCTCCATGCAGGACGTCCCCACCAAGAGCATCCCCAAGACATGACTGTCCAGCCTCTGCCTGAAGACCTCCAGGAAGGGAGAGCTGTTGTTTCCCGAGGAAATGGTTTCCCTTGTTGAACTGCTCTGATCGCTAGGAGGTTTTTCCTAATGTTCATCAGAAATCTCCTCTGCTACTTAAGCCCAAATGACAGTTGTTCTCAAGCTGCCAGGACCAAAACACTCAGTTTTGCTCTTGGGGTGGGCTGGAGCAGATCAATGATAGCAAATAATATAGACACTTTGTACACAACTCTTAGAATTTTCACAACAGGAGAAAAATATTGGCAAAACATGGGTGCTGCAGGGCTGCTCTCTGTCTCTCTCCCCCAGTTGAGTTATCAGGGGGGGGGGGGAAGAGAGACAGAGACTCAGCCCAGCAGAAGGAAGAAGGGGTCTGGTGCCTACTGGGGGCTGGGAGTGGGCGAGAAGAGGAAAGTACATGTAATTTTAATGCCACTGAGTTCAGTGGACTGGTCAAAATACGTTGGTGGTGGGTTAGATGTAGCTGACAGGACATAGTTTGGCGATTCCTGCCATAAGATCTAATTCTGCTCACTGGGAAAACAGAGAAAAGCCTTTGCTCTCTTATGTGGCCCACTTGCCATGATCGTCTCAGTCAGGACACACACTGATTTAATGATGGGCAAACTCCCCTCCGCTGAGTTTCAGAATCCGCTTATATTTACGAGTTTTCTCAGTAAGAATTCTGAAAAAGCTTGTCTGTTTTTCCCAGAGTTCTTTCCTGGCTCATAATCATCAACATCTTTATCAATGACTTGGATGAAGCGATAAAAGGAAGTCTGATCAAATTTGCAGGTGACACTAAGCTGGGAGGAATAGCTAACACTGCAGAAGACAACAGAAGCTTTCAGGAACATAAGAACATAAGAAGAGCCCTGCTGGATCAGGCCAAAAGCCCACCTAGTCCAGCTTCCTGTATCACACAGTGGCCCCACCAGATGCCTCAGGGAGCACACAGCCAACAAGATAACCTGTTTCCCGTTGACACTCCCTTGCACCTGGCACAGAGAAAACCCACTTCTAAAACCAGGAGGTTGCTTATGGCTTGTAAGCTGCCAGGGAAGACCCTGATAGAACAGAATACTGGGCTGAAACTAACAAAATGAAATTCAACAGGGATAAACCATGCAAGGTTCTGCATACATGGGCAAAACTCCCTCAAAAGCACAGGTACACAACCGGAGATACCTGGCTTGGCAGTACAGACTGTGGAAGGGATCTTGGTGTTGCAGTGGGTCACAAGCTGAACAGGAGCCAGCAGTGTGATGTGGCTGCAAAGAAGGCGAAGGCGATTTTAGGTTACTTTCGTGGAACCATAGCTTCCAAGTCTCGAGAAGTAATGGTTCTACTTTACTCCATGCTGGTCAGACCTCATCTAGAGTACTGTCTCCAATTCTGGGGACCACACTTTAAGAAGGATGCAGCCGAACAGGAGCAGGTTCAGAGAAGATGGTCGGAGAGCAGGAAAACAAGTCCTATGAAGAAAGGTTGAGGGAACTCGGTATGGTTGAGGGAACTCGGAGAAGAGAAGGCTGAGCGCAGGGACATGATAGCACTCTTCAAATACCTGAAGGGCTGTCACATGGAAGAGGGCAAAGATTTGTTCTCTGCTGCCCTAGAGAGCAGAACTGCAAGACAGGAGATCCCTGCTGGATATCAGAAAGAAATCCTAAACTGGAAGAGTGGTTCAACAATGGAACCAATACACCAAGAGGTGTTTTCTCCCTTGCTGGAAGTCTTCAAGTAGAGGCTTGACGGGCACCTTTTGGAGATGCTCTAGATCTAGAGAGGTTTTTCTTGCGTCAAACAGAGGGTTGGACTAGACCCCTTCCAACTCTGATTCCATGATCCACGTGTGCTGTTGAGGCCATGCCATGCCAATCCCAGGCTCGATTTGGAATGGCTTGAAATATGTCGAGCTGTTTCCAATCAAGAAACTGACCGCTTTTATTCTGAGCCAATCTGATTTCCTTGGACTCCATTTGGTCCCCAGATGGGGGGGGACGTGAATCTGTCTAGATTCAACAGAAATACATTTTCAAGTTGCGGAAGTACGTCTTCAGGTTTCCTGGTGAACCACACACACACGCACACGCACACGCACACGCACACGCACTCCCATTAAAAACCTCTAGATTCTCCCGAGAGTCCGAAGCAGTGTGAGATCGCTTAAGACGCCCACCTGATGTGCTGACCTTTCGGAGATGGAGAAAATGAACTCGGACGCCTCCACTTTTCCAAAATGTCACTTAGATAAGCAGCCCCAGGAATCCCCCAATCCCTACTTGGTACAGGCAACAAGGCAGCGTTTAAAAAACAAAATGACTTTTGTAGTCAATGATTAGAATCCCAAGTAGGGCCAAGAAGAGCATTTTTCTTGTTCCTTTTGATTTTCTCTGCCCTACATTTTATTCCTCCTGATTTCTAGTTTTAACTGGATTCACAGTCGCTCCTGGATCAGCAGGTAGTGGCTATGGCCAGGGGAGATTTATAGCTGGTGTAGATCCAAGGAGACCCAGTGAGCAAGCCAAAGCTTACCCCAAGGTAAGGGAACAAGGACTTGAGGAGGTTTCCATGACTGCCTCCCACTGCAGGATGCAGCTGGGGGATTTAGCCTCTAAGTAGATCACTTAGCACCTTCAGTATTTATTTATTTATTATTATTATTATTATTATTATTATTATTGCTATTGCTATTGCTATTGCTATTGCTATTGCTGCTGCTGCGCCACCCATGTGCATATGGCAATTTACACAGAATAGAAAAACTGACAGATCCTGGACCCAAAAGCTCATAGACTAACAGAAACACTACAGGAGACAACAGAGGAAGTGGATACAAGGAAAGACCGGAAGAATAATTTGTGATTATTTATCATGTATGCTTACTTAGACTTGGTGACAAGTTAAGGGGGAGAGAAGCTCAGGGTCTTCTCCTACAGCAGGAGGGGTGACATCGTCAGCAAGAGTGCTCAGGTGGTCCTTTTTCAAAGGACCTTATCCGAAAAGAATCAGGCTCAGCAGGAGGCAAACTGAGAAATTTGCCTAGGGGCATGCATTAATGTCCCAAGGGCTGCCTGAGAGAAAGAGTATGTTGCTCATATTACACTAAGGCTACAGTCCAATGCACGTTTACCTGGGAGTAAAGTCCCACTGAGCACAGTGGAACATAGCAGTAAGGAAACATGCATAGACTACCATTCTAATATATCTTTGATATTTATCGGAGATATTTTTAAAGCTCCATTGTTCAGCTTTTATACATTGTTTTACACAATTGCAACCCACTCCCAGAGTTCGGGATGAAAGGAGCTGGATCTTTAAATAGCGCTTAATATGTTTCAAACTAGGAAGAAGTGGCAGGAGATGATAGCACTACCATAAAGAAATGTACTCGCTGCTTTTTTTCGGTGTATAGCCTTAAGAGGGCGTAGCTCTGGTGGGGTGTTATGATGAGCTCCTGTACTTCAAAGTTGAGTCCCAAGCCCCCTGAGGAATAGCATGGGGACGAGGGGATTGGATGAAAGGTGGATCCCGAGGAGGAATGTAAAGGAAATCAGGGCGGTGGGACCACAGAGGTTTCTGGGAGACGGTTCCAAACATAAGGGGGAAAAGGGCAGACTTGTCCTCCCTCTCCCTTCTCCCTACAGCTGCACTGACCCGTCAGGCTTCAATCTCAGCATCTACCCTCTTTGCCTTCAAAGAGAGGGACAGAAAGGAAACTGACCTGAAAATTGCCTTGCCAGGGCTGTGGTTCGGGGCTAAGCTGGCTGAGATCCTGCAACTGGGCCTTCCGAAGGGGATTCTTGATCAGGGCCGAGCTGGGGTCGCTGGCTGTGGGGACCTTCCGGAACGGCTCGCGGTCAGCAATCTGACTGGTGCTGTATGCCCTCCGCTGCGATGACATATTTGCATCTGTCCCTAGGAAAACATCACACCAAGTGACATAGCTGGCTCAAAAGTCATGCTTTCCCCAGCTCCTACTCCGCGTACCATGAGAAAATTTATTTATTTATTTATTTTTATTTACAATATTTCTATCCCGCCTTTCTCCCCAAAGGGACCCAAGGCGGCTTACACAAAAATAAAATACAAAAATACAAAAAAATACAAATATATACAGTAATTACTTTTTAAACAGCAAAAAAAGTTAATAAAAACATCTAAAAATTGATTAAAAAATTACATTTAAAACAAGATCATAAAAACAGCAGCACCCCACCCGTACCAGCAAGATTGTTAAAAAGGCAAAGGCTCAGAAGGCTTCTTTGAACAAGAAGGTTTTTAGGCCTCGCCGGAAAGTGTCCAAGGAGGGAGCAGTTCGTAAGTCAAAGAGGAGGGAATTCCATAAGGTTGGTGCCACTACTGAAAAGGCCCTGTTTCTGGCCGCCGCCCCTCGCACCTCCCTGGGCGACGGCACCCGCAAAAGGGCCTTCATCATGAAATTGATCAATGAAATCAATGTGGGCGGGCCCGAAAGACCCACCCACACAGGAGGCTGACCACTGTGTCCCTGCTTGGTCCACTGCTTTGCCATTGCCTCCTTCTGTTTAGCCTCCAGTGGGAGCTGGCAATTGTGCCCTTTTTTCAGGGTGTCACTGGAGCACTCAATCACTCCCCTTCCAGACACAGAAGAATGCCCCACCCCCTGAGAAGTCTGCCTGTTACTTCTCTGCATGAGTCTCTGCAGCAAACTGTGCAGGTTCCAAGGCTGAAATTTAATGTTAGAAATTCTCTTAATTATAGAGGAATCCAGGAGGAACAGAACAGAAGACAGAGCAAGATACGGGAAGATAAGGATCAGAATGGGAGATGTGTGTTAATCTCTAGCAGTAAGTAAACATGTCCAGGGAGCTGAAGGATAGGAAACTTACCAGACTCCAGGTCAGACTCGCTTCCCAGGTCTCCGCCAATGTCAAGGAGTTCAGGAGTCCGCTCTGAAGGGAAGCCGCTTTCCGAATCCTTGCCGTAGCCCCAGGTGTCTGCAGCCCCTCCTTCCTCTTGAGAGTGGAAGAAGACGGAGCTGCCCGACTCTTGGGAATGCAGCATGCTGTAACGTCGCCTCTTGTCCTGGGGGAGGGAGAAAAGGAGGAAGGAAATCTGTTCAGGTGGAATATTTGCTTTCATTTCACAGCCCCTCTTTTTGAAATCGGCCCATCTAGGAGGCTGGCTGAGGCAGTTGCCTTAGGTGGCAAATTGGTGGGGGTGGCAGCGTCCTCGGTCAGCCTGCCCACCTGCAGTGTTCCTCCTTCACCTGAATTTGAAAAGGAAGCGGGAGCAGAAAAGGAAAAGGAAGTGTGGAGAAGACGACAGTGGTGGGCTAGAGGGTGACACTCTAGCCCATCATTCTCCTCTCCTCTCCTCCATACTTCCCCTTCCGCTCTCTTCCTTTTCAATTCCAAGGAGAGAGAGGGGAAGGAGAAGTGGCAGAGGCGAGCACTGGTGCAGGGCCAGTTGAAGAGGCAGACGTGTGGTGGGCCAAGTCTCCGTGCAAGGAAGGGCGATGGCGTTTGGTGTGTGGTCTCCGTGCCCGAAGCAACGTTCCTTCTAACTGTTGAGGGGAGCCCTACTGTGGCTGCGCGGGGGTGGCTGTGGAGTGCTCGGTGATGACATCATCATCAATCGCCAAGCTCCGGAGTGCCGAGAGAGAAGCTGTGTGGCACTTCTACTCTAGCTGTGCAGCTTAGAGGGAAGGCTGGCTGGCTAGATGGTCTTAGACTTAGGCTAACACTGAATGTTTATTCCAGCAGGCAGCAGCTCTCCGAGAGATTGGAAGCCAAGGCTTGAACCAGAAACCAAACTGGTCTTCCCAGAGAACTCCAGCGTCTAAGCTTGCAAGTCTTACTGCCAGGAGCCCTCCCCCCCCCCCGATCCTGACAGCATTCCACCAATAGCATTCCACCAATAACAGCATTCCACGCTAAGCAGAAGATTTGCTGTGGTGGTGACTCACTCACCAGCCTGGGGTTAGAAACATACAAGGACGTGTCACAGACAATACTGTAGCCAACCAGCCGGTCACCGGGGAAAAGGCAGCTGGCGCTGACGGGTGAGATGAGGACTTCTGTTGTTTCAGGGAAGACCCACTCCACTGAGACATCGCTGACAACGGGAGCCATGGCCTTCTTCAGAGACTTGATCATCTGAAAACACAAACCAAGAAAAAAGGCTGCCAACACAGACCAGTTATCCTTGCCCCGATAACATCCAGGTGAGACAACTGCAATGTGCTCTAATGTGGAAGAAAAAAAACAACACAAATGCAAGAAGAATTTGGGAGTTTTCTTGGGGCCCATTCATATCACTTCCATTCATTCAAAAATGCCCACTAAGCAATTTGCCATTGCTTTCGGTTTCCTCAGCCCCTTCATGTTTTCCCCTCTTCTGTGTTATTGATAAAACACTGTGTGCATTGATAAAACACTGTGAAAAGCATTCCTGACACAATTATACGAATGTTGCCTTAAGATTCTTTTTGTGCAGTGTTTCACAGATGAGTTCAGGCTGTTCACAAAAAGAATCTGGATACAATCTGATGCACAAGCATAGTAGCAAGGCTGCTTTTTGGCTGTGCTTCATCAATGCACATATATGGACATATGTAACTGTAACAGAGGGGAAGAAGCAAGTGAACGGAGGGAACTGAACACCGCAGCAAACTTGGCATGCTCCAATTCCAGAATTCATTTTTGAAACTATCCCACTGAAATTGGAATTCAGGAGGAGGGGAAAGCAAGACAGGGCAGATCAGAAGAACAGGAATGGGGCTCGATCCAGAACTGTGGATGGAGGCTTCCTTGCGCGGTTCCTCCCCGTGCATGACTGGCAGGGCTGCCATCGGGCAGGCCAGAAGAAGTGGACCTTGGCAGGCTGTTTCGCAGCGCCGAGGTCTCCTGCAGCCATTTTGAACTCAGCTGCTGTCTTCCAAGACCTGTGTGTCACACGTGTTTGTGGGGGGATACCTGGGCAAAGGAATGAGGCTGGAAACTCGACTTTGGTCTGTGAAAGCTTATGCCACCAGAAGAGCATTAGACATCAAGATGCTCTTGCTGTTTTTTATTCCTTTCAGTTCAGCTTCTTTCCTAACAGCGCAATCCGACTTAACTTTTGTGCCGGTGTAACCAGTAGCGCAGCAAGAACGGGAGGCCCCAGAATGGAAAAGGGATTCAAATCCACTTTGAATTCCTCTTTTGGGGGGGAATTTGAATCCCTTTTCTGTTCTGGGGCCTCCCGTTCTCGCTGCGCCGCTGGTTACACCAGCACAAAAGTTAAGTCAGATTGCGCTGTTAGTGTGTTTCACTATTCGAGGAGCAGCACATGCTATGATTTGTCTGTATGCAGAGAGAGAGAGAGAGAGAGAGAGCTGGCTGCCCAATTCCCAGAATCCTTTGCCCCTCCATTATGAGTTGTGATGCAGGAACTGTTTTCAAAGGCAAGAGAGGATGAGTTGGCTCTTCATAAATTACGTGCCCAGACAGAGAAGAGTGTTTTACATGAGGCTTGTAAATGTGTCCCTTGTGGGCAGCGGACACTTTGCTACCTTCAATTGGCCTGCGGGATAAATTCACATCCCCATAAAATGTCTCTCTCATGGAGACTGACCATGAACCACAAAGCTGCTAAGAATGTATGTCCATTTTCCTGTCCATCCCCTCTCTGTGGCCCGTGACCATAACTTGCAAGAAGGTTTCACAAAACTGAGGAGCCAGCACAATTTTGCAGGAGCCAGATGGGAGAGAGGGGTGGGGAGACCTGAACTCAGGGCTGGCCTGAGACCTCCTGGCACATGAGGCAGCCTGCCAAATGCTGCTCCCCCCTTAGCTGGTAATGTGCCAGCCCCTGCTCCTCCCACTCCCTGGAGCAGAAAAGGATAGGCTTACCAGATCTCCAACCGGGACAGAGTGCTAGACCTTTAGGAGAAGGAATGTGGGCAGGTGTATGTAGCTTGTTAAACCTTAGAGAACAATCCTAGGCATGTCTATTCAGAAGCAAGCCCCATGGATGCCTAGGATTGTGCTCTAAGGTTTAACAAGCTACACCTGCCTACATTCCTTCTCCTAAAGGTCTAGCACTCTGTCCCGGTTGGAGATCTGGTAAGCCTAGAAAAGGAAGAAGGGAACAGAATGGAAGAGCAAGTGTGGAGGAGAAGAGAGTGGTGGGCTAGAGTGTCAAAGACTTTCCTTCATCCATATTTCCTTTTCCGCTCCATTCTACTCTTCCTTTTCCAATCCACGGTGCAGGAGGAGGAGGGGAGGAGACTGGGCAGGTGGAGGTGGGCGGCGCCTTTCACCAATCTGTTCCCTAAGGGGACTGCCTCAGCAGACCTCATGGATGGGCCGGGCCGGGAGAGAGAGCTACTAGGGGATTGGTGACTGTCACTACTGAAGATTGCCTTTGGGCTTGGGTGGAGTGATTAATAAGGCTACAAAGCCCATATGCAGGTGTAAAAAGGAGGTCTGACATCAAAAGATGCTTAGATGTCACACACAGAGGCAAACAAAAGCATTATCGGCAGGATCTTTCTTGTCCCTTCTGGCTTTGCGAACATCCAATTCTGGGATCAGGAGCTGGAAGTGAAGGAACCAGTTTCAATGCCTGGGAAAGCAACTGGCGATCTGATCTTGGTTTCTCCGCTTTGATCAGCGTCTTGTGATGAAAGCAAACGACTTTCTTCAGACACACACACACACACACACACACACACCACACACACACACACCAATCTGCTTGCTCTGTACACAAAAGGGTAAATAGCATCTCTCTGGTGACCGTTCCGCGAGGGCGCTTTGCAACGACACTGGGCCCACTCACTGTGTGGGCGTCAAATAGCAGAAAGCCATGCAGCTGCCAAGTTGCGGCCACCCCCGCAGCCCTTTCGGGGGTGGAGGGGGGGGGAAAGAATCATTAAATGATCAGAAGTTTACTCAGCCACAGAAACTGACAGCATGTTGGTCATTAAAGCACCAACGTCCTAGAAGAATTTCAGACGAAGCCGGAAGAAAGAACTAGCTGGATTTTTCCTGGAGGGATCAAGAGGGAGTACAGGCCCAATGAGATGTTACAGATGATGCTCAAGCCCACCCACACAAGCCCTCCACACTTCCTTTTTCAGGTGCTCCTCCACACTTCCTTTTTCAACCCAGGGAGGAAGAGGAGCAGTGGAAAAATGGAAGATGGAGGGGAGCACCTGTCTGAGGTGACCAATCACAATCAGCCTCGTGGGCAGTCAAGCCCCGGGTGCAACATAAAAGTGATGCTTTTGATCCTCCCTTGTTTTGCCTGCAACTACCACTAGACTACACCATCAACTCTTTGAAATACAGGAGTTTTTAACCTGGGCGCACTTTCCTGTTGCCCTCGCGCTTCTTCATCCACAGCCCCAACATGCAGCTGGCACAAACTCTTCCGAGAAGCTTTGCTCCAAACGTATGTCGGTTCCCGAATGGACTGACCCCAATTACTCATTCTGCCTCCACCCTGTGTTCCCTGGCAGTTGGTCCGTCAAACATAAATTGAACTCATCAGTACCAACTTCCCGTTCGCTTTGCGAGCTGACTGCAGCCTAATCCCGTTGACTACAGAAACTGCTGCTCCAGGAGCTTCAAAGTTTGCCTGGCGTCCTACAGCCAAGGGGGTGGCTATTCCACAGACACGCAGCAATTGGTAGTGAGCACAGAATTCCATCAATGCTGAGGAGCTCAGCATTTTTTTTAAAGTTTCTAGTCCTTAATGTTGTGCAGATGGACTGGGAAGTTTGCACTTAAGAGAGGCCCCCTTTGCCCTTTCCCGTGACTAACAGAAGCATAACTGAATCCTAGAGTTGGATGGGGCTTTTCTAGCAATTTCCTTGGGTGGGCCAGGTTTGGGGACTTTTGCCGTAGCCCCAAAAACACATGTGCTGAAATCCTCGCAGTTACGGGCATTTCCCACAAAATAAGCACACATTAGGATGCAAAACTCAGGTGGGTTTCCTTATCCCGTGAATTTCATGCCATGGAATATACAAGTACTGTATCTCTTTGCCATTCGTCACTCTCCTAATCCGCGGGTTTGGATTCTTCCACATGGGTTTTGGAATGCGTGGTTGCAAAGCCCACATGGTTCTCGATATCCGCGAGATTGGAAGGTGAGACCATGTCCTAGGCTGGCGGTCGGAAGAGCCCTTCTTCGCCACAGCTCCTCTCCATGCTTACTCAGAAGTAAGTCCCATTGTGTTCAGGGCTTACTCCCTGGAACGTGCATGGCCAGTAGCTTGCTCCCGCTCGAGCAGGTCAGCCCTGTGTACACTGGCACAGAAAACAAGCGGCATGTGAATCCTGCTGTCATTGGCAAGAGCAGGACGTTCCCTGCCCTCCGAAGGGCAAGTCCTCAGAGGGATACACCCACCCTTTTCGACTAGCAAGCACTGCTGGGATGCATGCAGACACAGGAAGTCTGCCAAAGGATGATTGGCAGCACGGGAGGAGGGACTAGCATGGCTTTAACCTCAAAAGAAAGCCCTGAATTGCAAGGATCGCAGATCCCACATGAGATGAAACTTGCGGATGGGACTCAGGGACATGGACAGAGAGAAGCCTTACCTTTGGCTGCAACCTCTCCCCCTCGGCCAAGAACTCTGCGCTCCCTTTAGACACAGCGGCAAGCCCATTCACCAGCCTCCGACAGGCGTTCTGCCCAATGCCAAAAGTGTAGCACCTGCACGTGGGAGAGAAATATTCAGACCCGTCATGCCTGGCTCCACGATGACGACTGACTCCAACTATAATCTAGCCAAGAGCTCTCTTCCTTCCTTCCCCCTCTGCAGAGGTTAGAGATGTGTGACTTGTCACAAAGGCTTGCAATTAATGACAATGGCCAAGACTAGATTCAGGCACAGGTGGAACATCAAACAGGTGTTTGACCAAAGGGAAGAGTGGGGAGAGGGAAGGAGGGAGGACCACCGCTAACTGCTGGTGGTGTGCTGCCTTCCTCATCCACTCCAGGTTTGTTTGGGTTCCACTTGCAACCCAAGGACAGGCCCTACCTGCACAAAACTATACGCAGGCAGGTCTGGTATACACTGTTGGGCACCGTGGTCATGTCATATGGTCATGTCAACCATGGTCATGTCAATCCTGGCAGAGGCCCCAACATGGTTGGGGGCCAGGAGGCCACCCAGCAGAATCCCAGACGCTGATCTGTCGCTTATCGATTATAAAGGTCACCTCCCTCTCTCTTATATCCCTCCCCCCACCAGCAAAACAAGTGTAGGGAGTACACAATAACACAGCAGTCTCAAGAATGTAGGATTTAAAATGCAGAGCTGTCAGAATCCACAGAGCTAAAAAGCTGAACCAGCAGTCTGGGGAAAGTATTGTCTCAGGCTAATCCGGGCGTGCGGTCAGCTTGGGGCACAGGTCACGGGACCCACAGATTTGTCAGCACAGGGAAGGAGGGAGCAGCTGCCGCAGAAGCAAAACACAGGATGAAAAAGACAGGACCGGAACAAGAATACGGTTTCGGGACCAGAGGAGGGAAGAGAGCTGCTAAGTCTGTGCCTTCCAACATACACCCAAAATCCTCTGTAGGTGGGGAATAGTGAAAGAAGAGTGATTCGAATTTGATCACCACTACCCTGCCTTTGACACTGTAGGGGGAAAAAAAAAGATGTGAACAACAGCCTTTTTGTGGAGTGTTTCACTGAGGCACACATTGGTAAAACACAGCACAAAAAGAACCTTGAAACACCTGTACATCCAGTTTGCTTTTTTGCAGTGTTTTCTCAACACAGAGGGGGGGGGGGGAATACATGAACAGAACAAAGCAAAGAAATCAAAAGCTGTGGCGCTTTATTATCACTTCATATTTGGTTCGACTGCATCCTCCCCCACCCTCCATTCTTTTCCATTGTTGTATCACAGGTTCACTGAGCTTCACTCCTCCTGAATTTTGATTTAACTAAGAGAATTTCTAAAATTGGATCATGTGCAGATTGCCACAGCTTTCAAATCTTCCAGTACATTGCACACACACCCCTTCTATGTTAGTAATGCATGCGTGAATTAAGACTGCAAAAAAGCAATTTTTATTTGATTGCTGTATGGATATTTGCATCGAAATCTGATAACGAATGAACTGAATGGCTCATATGCTCTAAGAATTAATACATTTTTATTCCACTCTTTCTCCACAGAGCTTGGGACAAAATGAAGAACTCCTAATTCCCTTGTTCTTATCCTCCACAACAGTGTTTCTCAAACTGTGGGTCGGGACCCACTTGGTGGGTCGCAACCTGATTTCTGGTGGGTCACAGGTGATGAAAAGATCAGATAAGTAATTGCCACAAGCCCTGAGACTATTCAAAAAATCAGATAGCTGCTAATTGCCCTTCAAAAAGCTGAGCTCCTGCAGTTTGCAAGCTTGTGAAAATATAGGGAGATAAATGTTTGAGTGTCTTGTAAAGCTAGGTGGGTCCTGACAGAGTGTCATTTTAAAAAGTGGGTCCCGGTGCTAAAACGTTTGAGAACCACTGCTCCACAACCATGCTATGAGGTGGGTCAAACTGAGAGAAACTGACTGGCCCAAGGTTGCCCAGTGAGCTTCATGCTGCAATAGAGATTTAAGCATAGATGCCCTGGTCCCAATCTGATACTCTAACCATTATTATTATTAATTACATAATCCAATTAATTAGCTAATTAAGTACTGCAGGAGGTATTTGGACCGTGCTGGACCGTGACAGGGACAAAGATTGGGAACCCCTGCATTAGATTATACTGTCTCCATGGACACATATAAACCCCTCCTGAGCAATACTGACTCCTGCAGTATCAGAACTCCTGCAGCATTCCTCAAAATCCTTCAGATAACTGTGCCCGTATTTCTCTCCTGCCTACTCGGAGGATCTGGCCATTTGAGGGGTGAGCTCAGAGGGGCCTGTACCTGGTGGAGGACTGATTCCGAACAAGTTCTATGACCTTCCCAGTGTTGCTAACGGCCCCGTCGGTCAGCAGGAAAAGAAGCCGCGGGTGGCCTCGGTGGATTGGCTGCCGGATGACCCACTTCAAAGGCGACAAGACGTTGGTGCCGCCCATGTCAGCCCGGATCTTCTTGATGGTTTCGCACGCAATGGCCAAGTTCTCCTATAGAGGGAGCACAAGAATCACATCAGAGTAATCAATTAAAAAGCATCAGATGTTTCCACCTCCCGTTGGAAGAGATGTGTGTGTATTTGCAGGTTGAGGTGGGGAAGTTCTCTACTGAGAGCCCAAATTGGCTGCCCTGCAATGGGAACAATTTGGAGTTTTTTGCCGGTAGGGGGCTTTAAAAGCAAAAACCAAAAATGCAGGGTTAGCAGCAGCATGGGCCTTATCGATTATATTGGCATCATTTGTTGTTGTTGTTGCTGCTGCTGCTGCTGCTGCTGTTGCTGTTGCTGCTGCTGTTGTTAATAATAATAATAATAATAATAATAATAATAATAGTATTTATATACCAGTTTTCAATAAAAAAAATTCACAAAGCAGTTAACAGAGAAAATCAAATAACTAAATGGCTCCCTGTCCCAAAAGGGCTCACAGTCTTAAAAAAATGCAGAAGAACACTTGCAAACAGCCTCTAGAAAAGTTTTTTTTTTTTTTAATCACTAGAACTCAGATTTTTTTCTGCACTCGCCGGAGCAGGTGGCAGGCTGGCACAGGATATCCTCTGCCAGTTTGCCACCTCCCCTAACCTGCCACTCGATGGGCCTCAGGGGCGAGGGTGTGGGTGGCCAGACCTGAGTCCAGGAGGACGGGATGCTCCAGCAGGTTCAGAAGTAGCTTCCCTCACCTCACAGTAGCTCTGACTGGAAGGAAACAACGCCTTGAAGGTCGATCCAAACCCAATGATGTTGAACAGACATGACGGCATGAGGCTTTTCAGAACGACCAGCAGGGCATCCTGCAAAGGACGGAAAACAACATCAGAACTCAAAGGACAGGTGCCTGCCCGGCAATTGTGAGATGCTTCCCATTCCACCGAGCGCCGAGACATTCGAGTGCTAACGAGCTGAACTGCCTTGAATGGGAAAGTGCTGGCAGGTCCGGCCCATCCAGGAGGCCAGCTGAGGCAGTTGCCACAGGCAGATTGGTAAGGGGCGCCCAGCTCTATCCACCCGTTCGCCTCCCCTGCTTGCTGCTGCTGCGCCTCCTCTCATTTCTTGAATTGGAAAAGAGGGATGGAGCAGGAGAGGAAGTGTGTAGCCATACCGTGTGTAGCCATACAGCTACCCAACCCTTTCAACGAGGCATGGTTTGGGGGAGAAGGGGTGCAGAGTGACGTCCCAACTCTGGGCCAATCCTCCCACTCCTGGGCACGGCACCCAGCTCTGGTGGCAGGGATGGAATTAGGAAATGTGGTGACTGCAAAAGGTGGTACTTGAATAAGTGGGACTTGCAAACAACAACAACAACAACCAGACAGACAGACAGAATAAGCCCAGCTGCAGGACATTATAATGCCTGAGCTTTCCCCCTTAACACACACATCAGACCTTCATTCTTTTCATCCTCTGCATTGCACACCAGTGCACATACAGGTTGGAAAGCCCAGGCCCCCCCCCCACTCTCCTCCCCCCTGCTCCTTTCCCCTCTTCCTTCTTTTCAAAGGCAGCAAGGTGCCCCTGAGCCAGCAGCAGAAGAGAAGGACAAAGGTCTGGGCAGTACTAATGCAGTACAATGCCAAGAGATGGATCGTCCTGCCAAAACACCCAACAACTCTTTCCGTGCTTCGAAGTCTGGAACCAAATTTTGAAACGCAGAGGTTGCCGTTGTCAGGCATCTATTGGCCATTGAAGATTTTTGGTGAGAATTCCAGAAACGCTCCCCAAGCCATTGTGGCCCCAGTATCCACGGACTGATCACTTGGTTCAGGGACTGCCGGCCCCAGAACCATTTGGCAGTTCAGTTTCCCGTACCACCCCTCCTCAAACGGAAGCCACAGTCATGCTACACTTCCAACAACAGTTCTGCTCCTCCTTCGGTTCAGTCGATCCTCCTCCCTCCCACCGTGACATGGAGGATCAGATCATGACATCTGCGCTGGGCCTAGGTTTGCTTCCTGGCAATCCAACGGCCACAAAAATATTGTCAAAGATGTTCTGGAAATAGCAGCCATGTTGACTCACAGCAGAAAGAGACCCAGCTGCAGGAAATGAAAACGCAAGAACTCTCCCCTTTGATAGATACGTTACCGAGCCTTTCATTCCCGTTTGCACATGCATATTGCGCACAAAGAGACCACGTGATCCAGTCTGCTCGTCAGAGTCGACAGAGAGAAGCTCTGCTGAATTCAAAGAGCACAGCTCAACTTATCCTTTCAAGTCCACCCAAGGCCGAGGGCCAGAACGTACAGACCAAACAAATGACCATGCAGATCGAATCCGTTCCACCCAATACTCAGAGCAGGACCAGCTTGATGATGATGAGGTCTGCTGAAGTGGTCCGCTGCAGGCAGCAAGCTGGAAGGGGTGCCCCATGGACACCCTGCCCTATCTGCCAGCTGCATGGCTCCGCCGTCGAGCTGTTGGCCTCTGCCAGCCTGGCTGGCAGCAGCTATTGCTGTTGTTCTCCTTCATCTTCCTGCTCTCTAATTTTTAAAAAAGAAGAGCCTGGGGAAACAGTAGAGGAAGTGAGGAGTAGAGTGGTGGCCTAGAGAGCATCTCTGGGGAGGTACTCTAGAATGTCTCTGACACTCTAGCCCACGACTTTCTTCTCTTCCCCACGTCCTCTCCTGCTTTCTTCCCCTCTTGTTCAAATCAAACACATGGGACCAACAACAGCACACAGGACGCTGCTTTGAACCCGGCCAGACGGAGCACATCTCGCTCCGGACAGCAGCTCTCCAGGGTTTTGGCCAGGAAATTATCTCCATCCTGCCTGGCGATGCCAGAGACTGAACCTGGGACCTCCTATACCCAAAGCAGTTGGCCATCCCCAATGATTAAGCAGCATGCAGTACTTGGCCTGTTTTCTCCAGGGTTGAGAGGTCCTAGGCTGGTCCGGGAAGCATTCCTATCTCCCACCCGACTGGATCCAATACCAAAGGATGATGAAGTGAGCACTGAGCACTGTGGGAATTCATTTCATGGCCTATTTTTAAAGGTCACCAAAGGAGACGAGATGCTCGAGAGCACTTTACAAACGGCTCCCTTGAGTTGGAGGCAAGCGGTAGCGTTCGCAGCAAGTCGAAGGCCGTTCGAGAGAGAGAGAGTGAGAGTGCTGCTGCGTCCACTTCCATCTCGGCTCAACACGCAGGACTCTAGAGAGAGCCTTACCTCTCTCTTCCACTTTCCAGATCTGACAGAAGCACACCAGCCGTCGCCTAGCAACAGCCAATGTGCTTGCTTCGCCACTCTCATCCATCCCTCAACAAGCCTCATGCTGGCATGGAACATGGAGCCCGCAAAGCCTTGGGAATGGGCCCCAGGTCCCTGTCTGCATCTCCCACCTGGCCGGCCCTAGATTTCGGCCAAGGGAGAACAATTTACAAGAAAGAAGCCAGAGTTCTAGGTCCTATGATTGTTACAGTGGGTTGAGGGGAGATGACTGACTTTGGATTGTCAACTAAGGTGGGAGATGAAGGGCAGGAGGAGACAGGGCTGGCCCATCCATGAGGCAAACTGAAGCGGTCGCCTCAGGCAGCAGATTGGTGGGGCTGGGGCATGCCCATCTCTGTCCACCTACTTGCCTCCACTGTTTCTCCTTCTACTCCCTGGACTGGAAAAGAAAGAGGGAGGCATAAAAGAAGAGGAAATGCAGAGGGGAGGAGAGCTGGAACATTGGAGAGTGGGAAGAGCAGAGGCTAGTGCATCATTAGGTCAGAGAGGCAGCATTTGGCATGCCGCCTCAAGCGCAGCAGGTCTTGGGCCAGGCCTGCGCAGAGAGATTTGTGAAAGCCGAACCAGACTGTGCAAAGGCAGTTAGTTAATTGTAGGAATTTCCTAGTTAAACCAGAAAGCAGGGGGAGCAGAAGCAAAGCAGAGGAACAGGGAACTGGGGGACTCTGCTCCTCCCATGGCTCCCGATCACAGTTTAGAGTCCTGGCTAGTTCCCAGAATCACCTTGCTTTGGAATCCTTGCCATTGCTAGTGCAGCCTCCCCACACTCATGAGTGGCCCAAGTAGGGCTGGCCTTTCCATGGAGCAGGGTGGAGCAGGCTGTGGCCAGTTCTTAGGGGTGGCACAGCGGCCCACCCAGCTCCACCCACCACGGCCGGTCTGCAAAGGAAGAAAGGCAAAATATGCACCTAATAGAAAAGAATGAAGAGGAGATATCTAAATGGAAGGGAGGAGGATTATTAATAGGCAAAAAGAAAAAAAAAAGAATGGGGAAGAAGTTATTTAATGCACCGCTTCAGGCATTAAAATGCCATGGGCCGGCATTCAGTCAAACTATCAAGAATGTCCCCAGATGGGAGGTTTGGAACACTCCAGACTTAAAATCAGACACGGTGGTGAATTTCTCTAAGGAAATGAATCGGGGGGGGGGGGAGTTGAAACTGACCACCCAGGAGTGGCAAGGATCAGGATTCCTCCTCCTCCTCTCCCCTCCTTGCAACCCTCCATTGCTGTGCTAACTGGGAAGAAAGGTGTAGAGGTTGATGGAAGCTATAGTCTCTCCAAGGGCTACCTAGCAAAGACTACAATGCCCAGCCTGCATCACATCCTTGCTGGTCAGTGCCACCAACGGAAGAGTGAAAGTAAAGGAAAAGAAGACAGGCTGAGGCGCCCCACACTGTTGCTATGTCACACAGCAGGCAATGGGGGGAAGGAAGGATCCCCGACCCCCTTCCCACCCCTGCTTGCTAGGTAAAGGGAAGATTTGGGGGGTGGAAGGCTGGCAGGGAGGGGAAGGATGTTTGCCAAGCCTCATATTGGCTCGGCCTCATATTCGACTTCTTCCTGCTTTGGGGGGAGGATCGTTGGATCGTGTCCAAACCGTTGGATCGTGTCCAAACCCAAACAATACGCGATGTCAAGCCACGGCCCCGCTCAGCTTGGAATGCCACTGGCATCCCTGAAGGAGGGCTCCCGCTGTGCCTTTTTCAAAGCATCTGCACAGCAAACATGTACAGTACTGCAACTTGAGCTCTCTCGCCCAGCTTGACACTGCTCTGCGCACAAGAGATACCGAGAGCTCGCCACGAGGAAAACCGTCGCCTGAAGGACACATTAATGAAGCGACGGTTCGCAGCATCCTTTCTTTGGAAGCCGCACTGGCACTCTGAAGCACAAAGCAGGAGGCACTTAGCTGAAGGAGTGACAAGCAAGAGCCTTCATCCAGGCTTGGAAGATCAGCGATGGAGGCAAGAATCAGAAGTCAGCTCTGTGTAAGAGACGGAGAGGCTGCAGTGCATTGCATCCAGGTTCTCCCGAACCGGGCAGAGGGGGAAACAGAAGTGGGCTGACAGGTCGTGAGCGGAGTGGAAAGCCTTTCAATTTCTGTGGCTAGTTCTGCCTTCCTACATATTAGCATCACATACACAAGGCACTTCCTCAAAAGTGATTTTGCAATGTTTGCTTATCAGGGATTTTTCTGAATCATTGCTGTGTGACCCTGGTGCGCATGGTAGTGCATCATTCAGGGGCGCCGACCTGACTTAACTGCGCACCGTTCCCCATTCAGGGGTGCAGATCTGTGCATGACTCTCCAATCCACAACCCAGTCCTAAGCAGTAAAATACAGATCCAAACCATTGTGGTACATCACACGCACAACAGGCTTTAACTGCGCACAACAACCTGGGAAACACGTTGTTGTGCTTTCTTTGCAGATCCCTTGTTGCTATCCACAACCCCGCTGTTGACCCGTGTCTGCAACTCTACAATTCTGGCATTCTGCTCTACAGCACCACCCCCAATGGTGGCAGGAAAGGAAAATGCAGCTACTCGGCCCAAGAGGAAGCAGGTGAACTGGGAAGCCAACAGGTGCCCTGCTGACCCTATCTGAGAACTCTGTAAAATTTGGCTCCCTAGTCTGACTAAATTCATCAGGAGTCGCACAGACTCATCTTGCCACTGGCCATCCTTGACCAGGCCTTCAATTTCTGGCCTTTAATATACATCCCTGACCTTGTCCTCTGTCCCAGGCCCTTCTGATTCACATTTATGTGCTCCAGTACCTGGCACCCATCCTGCTGACCACGTCGTCTGCCTCTGGTCTCTCTTTGATCCTCATTCATCTCTACCAGACGCAGACCTACAACACGGCCTGTCTCGGAATTTAGCTAAGGTCTGACAACAATGCGAAAGAATTAGATATAAGGAAGGACAATAGTCCCAGCCAAAACTGAACTTGGAGGTGAGGTCTACAGCAACCTTAGTCACTAGACTTCAACAACAGCAAAACTCAAAGAGAGGATCCAGCATGAAGCTATTAAGCTAGAATTAATTAGCAAATCTGCCATCATTGAATTCAGTCTGGGTGGCTTTCTCAGGACAGAAAGCAATTATCTCTCTTTAAATACTATCTTTCATCCTATGCTGATCTATCATCAGGAGCTGTCAGCCGGATTGCTCCCTCCCTCCGATTTCATCTCGTACGTGAGACGAGGATACATGCAAGAATAATCCCTTTTATGATGCAAAAGCATCAACACCAGCAGAGATATTTTTCAACAGATAGTGGACAGTTTCAGCGGCAGAGCCGCGATCTGTTCGGATTATTTCCCTTCGTTTTCAAAACGGCTCCCAAATGAAAGGAGACCACAGGTACTAGTTGGTACCCAGGAGTGTGCTCCTTGTGTGATACGAACATGAAAATTGGTGGGAAATGTATCTGCCAACATTATAAACAATCTCAGAGGTGGAGTCGGCATCAGCTTTGAAAAGGAATGCTCAGTGGTGCTGGGTAAATGGTGAAGTGCAGGCGCTCGTCACGATATCCGCATAGCCACTCTCCACTGAGACTATACCGCAACAAAGCATCAACCTCTGATGTCTTCATGAGAGCGTTTTCTTCTCCCGTTGCTCCTTCCTACTTTGAAACATTATACTTCACGTGAAAGATCTATCTCATTTTCATCCTGAACCCTCGGGCTGAGTTGCAAGAGTTTTAAAAACAGATGTATAAATGTGGGAAAATGGAAATTAAAAAAAAAAAACCTCAAAAAAAATATGAAAGTTGGATGGCTGTAGTAGCCATGGCCTGCACCGACCTGGGGGTTGGACTAGATGGCCTCTGAAGTTCCTTCCAACCCTCACATTCTATGATTCCATACAAGGGGATGGCTCAGTTATCGAGGACTGTGCACAGTAGGGGCATAGTGCTTGCTGCAAGTGCCGCAATGCAACAGTTAACTCGGTTATTAGTGGTTGTTTTGATATTATATAATTGGAGTAAAACAGGGTTCATGTTGAAAAGCATATTTGGACGAGCAGCCGTATTCATGTCCAGGGAGGAGGAGGAGGAAAAGAAGCGGCAGAGGCGATGGCTGAAAAAAACACCTAAAGCTCCATTGAGGAACTCTGTCCGTTCCTGAAAATCATTCTACCGGAGTTGTTGGTTTTTTTTTCTTTATTCACAGCCTGGAGGTTCAACAGCGCAAATGCGTTCTCCTTATTGAAACCCAGCACAGTTTCATATAAAACCCCTTTTTGCTGTTTTATTACTTCCTTTCCCCCTTTTGTGTCAAACAAGATCTGTCCGATCAATTCACTCAGGGTGACTGACGGATCACGCCTTACAAAAGCCTCTTTTCTCAACCAAGAGCTGCCTGGACCTAAACTAAACTAAACTAAACTAAACTAAACTAAGCCTTCTCCCACCTGTTTCTGACAGAGGCACTCCCGTTTGCCAAGGGGAGGCAGGTGGGGGAAGGCAGCAGTGGTGCTGGAAATGGGCACAGCGCTACCCTTTAGATCCAGTTGCCCGCTGTGGCCACAGACAGTTCATCTCCATCCATCCATCTATCCATCCATCCCTACTGCTCCTCCTTGGATTAGAAAAGGAAGAGGAGGATGGAGAAGAAGAGGAAGTGGAGGACAGGAGAGTGGTGGGCTAGAGGGAGTGTCATCAGAGACTATCTAGCCTACCACTCTCTTCTCCTCCTCCTTCTCACTTCTTCTTCTGCTCCGCCCCCTCTTCCTTTTCTAATCCAGGGAATAGGATGAACAGAACACTCCATCTACCCAAAGCAAGAGATGCAGTTCACACTCTGGTTATGATACCTTGACACGGCTGATGTTCACGCCGCTCATGCTCCCGCTGCGATCCACAAGGAAGATGAATTCTCCTTGTGTTTTCCGAAGGTTGGGCTGGACAGTCCTCAAGTCAGGGCAGAAGTTCACCATGACAACAGGGTGGTGAGGGAGGTCCTTGTGGAGGCGCTTCCGGATAATTTCAGTCTGCAACGACGAATGAGGAAATGAGCTAGGTGGTTATTCTCTCTCTCTCTCTCTCTCTCTCTCTCTCGCACACACACACACACGCACGCACACACGCACACGCACACACTCAGCTCCTCATCCTCTTGCTCTCCCTGGATTGGAAAAAGAAGAAGGGAATGGAGTGGAATAGAATGTTATGGGGAGAGAGAGAGAGAGAGAGACGCTCTAGCCTATCACACTCTACTACTCCTCACTTCCTCTTTTGCTCTGTTGCCCTCTTCCTTTCCAAAACCAGGGAGCAGGAGGATTGGAAAAAGAAGGGAATAGAGTTGAATAGAATGTTTAGGGGAGAGAGAGAGAGACACTCTAGCCTATCACACTCCACTCCTCCTCACTTCCTCTTTTGCTCTGTTGCCCTCTTCCTTTCCAAAACCAGGGAGCAAGAGGAAGAGCAGCATGCTGCCCAAGCACCGGGAGATATGGGGCCAGCTCCTCTGTGCCTGAGAACATTTTGAAAAGGCGTCTTAATTATTTCACCCAAAGGCACTGCAATTGGGACCCTCTTTGGCCAAGGACAGGACATAGAATATAGTGGCTGCCCTAGGTAACCAGGACAGGTGGAGTCTGTGCTCCTGCCCCCCAAGCATCTCCTGGCTTGCCCAGCTGTTGCATGCACCTAGTGCACTCAGAAGAAAATGCAACTCTCTTGAATAATCCGGAATGGTGCTGTGCGACTGAAGTGAGGGAAACATGTGATGTGGCGTGGTGTGTGTTTTTCCCCTTCTTCCCCATTATCCAATTACGGTATCAATGAATAAATGCTCATTTGCAGCCCACTGATTCCCAAGGATGCTTGTCCCACGTAATCGCACTAGCTAATGAGCGTTTGCATAACACGGCGAAGACAGGAAATTAATTACCACTGCTTACCAACACTCCTTGGCTTACTCAGCTTAAGCAAGACTCAGCAGCCAAAGTTCTTGAAGACACTGCATTTGTTGTTGGAGAGGAATTCATTTGTTCATTTCCAGGACAAGCCTAAGAGCTTCCAGCAGGAGGTGAAGAGCTAAATGCAACTTCCTCCCACCCAGCGTGGCGCCTTGACGTGTCACCTTACCTCGCCACACTAGCTGCCACTGTTTCTCCGCCTCTGGCTCCCTGAATGTGAAAAGGAAGAGGGAACAGAGCAGAAAAGGAAGTGCAGAGAGGAGAGGGGTGGGCTAGAACACCTTTGAGGGCAGGTTAGTCTCTGGCACTCTAGCCCACCACTCTCTTCTCCTCTCTGCACTTCCTCTTCTGCTGTGTTCCCTCTTCCTTTTTGAATTCAAGGTGCAGGAGGAGAAGAAGCGCTAGAGGTCGGCGACTGGCCTACCATCAGATAAGAGGGGGCAGCATTTGGTGGCCACCCCAGGCACTGGGAAATCCTGAGCCAGCCCTGGCGATTTAACACAGATCTCTGAATCCTTAAAGTTGAGTGTGTTCCATGAAGTGTACGGAACCAGCACTGTCCTAGTCTCAGACCAACTCCTGCTAAATGGGCAAAGAGGCACCTTTCAAAGTGGTGCCCTCTTATTTTTAGCAGGGGGAGAGCAACTGTCCCTCTTCACCCCAGCATGGTGTCTGTTCCAGTGGTGCCCTTCTGCATCTTTTTTAGATTGCGAGCCCTTTGAGGACAGGGAACCATTTATTTATTTGTTTAGCTATGTGAACCGCCTTGCCAACTTCTTTTTCTGGAAAAGTGGTATATAAACATTCATCATCGTCATGTGGTCCAGGGCTTCTGATACGACCCCCAGGGAAGTTCCAGGGCATGAGTTGAAGGCATCGGATGCAGCCACTTTGCTGAAACTGAGCGGGCATGAGCTGAAGGCATCTGATGCAGCCACTTTGCTGAACCTGTGCAGGCAATTTCATGACCCTGGGGAACGGACAGATTTCCATCCGGTGCCTTGGATGGGAAACCACCTGGGAATCTCAAACATGCCACCTTGAATTCCATCATGGAAGAAAGGCAGGATATAAGTGCAAAAAAAAAAAAAAAGTAAAGAGCCAAGCTACAGCAGCAATTATGTCGCTCAGGCCATCTCAGAACAGCCCTCCATTAATTATCCGGCGACACTGGCTGAGAGAGAAGCAGCATTATACCTGCTGATCTTCGAGATGCAATTAGCTGTAGCGCCTAAAGTGTCATACTGACGCAGTTCCAGCCCTTTTGCAGTGGCAACAAGCAAAAGCAAGCAGTTGTCAAGTTGTCTTCAGACACAATGGGAAGGAATTAACACTACCACTTTGGAAATCTGCCGTTCCCCAGGAAAAAAAAAAGGGGGGGGGGAGGAGAAAGAAAAGCCCAGAATCAAATGTTTGGTCATGAAATTGCCAAGACGCTCAGCATGAAAACAGATGTAGTATGGAAAGAGAAGTCACGGCAGGTTCTCCTCCTGGCTCTGCGATTTGCAAGACTGATGTGCATGCTGTCAAACGCAATGGTGGGTCAGCCGGCAGTCTTGCCCCTTCCTCATGCTCAACGTGTTTAAAAAAAAATCCTTGAAACACCATATGTACATATTTATACATTTTAGAATGTGTTTATACATTCTTCCTCCACCTTAAGAAAAAGGACACATTTTTTAGAGCACTTGCAAAATCACATCGGGAATGGCGGGGGTGGTGGTGGTGGTGGTGGTATCCTGGTGACGTCACTGGCACTAGCCCACCACCCCCATCCGTACCAGGTTTTGCGACAACCTTGCAGAACCCTTTTTGCCCTTAGTTCAACTCTGGAGAGGAAAAAGTACACTGGTATCAGATCTCACTCATTCCCATCACTTAGCAGGTGGGAGGGGCCAGAGCTTATGCTCTGCACATAGACAGTCCTAAATCCCAATTAAAGGGGATCTCAGGTCACAGGGCTTGGAATTACCTTGGCAATATTAGACTAGATGAACTGACACAGGAGCTTCATTCATTCACCATGGTGGTCTTCGGCATGCCACTATCTGCCTATGTATAAGTCAGTTGATAACCCCCAGATTATTCTCATGAGAGCTGAGGGGATGCCCCCCCCCCACACACACACACACATGTGGGGATTTAGATAGGATTGGGCTGCTGGACTACAAGGAAGAAGTAGTCAGTCAGAGGAGCTGAAGACTGCAGCAAACTGGGCATGTTCCCAGGGCCGGCCGGGGAGCATGCACCACTGCACTGCACTGCAACAACTGCGCCGTGATTGCTGCACTGTCCTTTCCATTCATTTGCCTGCTGAAGTCATGGGCGTGCCCAAAGGGGTGCACTCCCAGGGCCAGTCCACCCCTGAGGCCTCAGCCGGCAGAATTGGCAGGGGGCACCCAGTTTCATCAACCCACTTGGCTCCACTTCCTCCACCCTGGATTGGAAAAAAGGAAGATGGAGACAGAGAACAAGAGGAAGTGTGGAGGAGAGAAGAGTGGTGGGCTAGAACGTTGGAGACTCTCCTCCATACTTCCTCTTCCACTCCACCCCCTCTTCCTTTTCCAATCTAAGGAGAGGGAGGGGGCAAGGCTGACACACCACCACCACCAGATAAAAGGGGTTTGGCATGCCGACTCAAGTGCCAGGAGATCTTGGGCAGTAACCACATGCTCCACTTGGAGCATGTGAGGTTACTGCCCACTTGGGCAGTAACCACAATTCTGGGATGCATTGGACATTTTCCTCGTTACCAAGTCATTCAGGAGGAGCCGAATGCAGAGCAGAGCAACCCGGAGGAACAGCAGGAGGAAAGGCTACTCATCATCTCCAGCGCACCAGAGGCCCTGATCCTCAAGGCTGCCACCTCCTCACCTTTTTTTCAGCGCTTGGGTCTTTCTTTGTCCCCTTAATGAAGTCGTTGCGCCCCTTTAGGTGTTGCTCGTACTCGACAGAGGACAGGTCCCCTTCTTCCATCAAGACATGAGGCATGTGAGGTTCTGGAGGGATGGGCAGAGAAGAAACGGAGATGGGGTTGTGGCTCAGGGGCAGAGAGCACAGTGCAGGGTAACTAGACAATGCTAAGCCACAAAGACCAAGTGTTTCAGACAAAGGAGACACTTTCAGATTCCAGCCGTCCCTGTTTCGCAGGGACGCTCCCGCCAGTCTGTGGAGCTGTAGCTCAGTGGTCGAGCATGCGCTCTGCAGAATAAGGTTACAGGTTTAATCTCTGGCAGCATGTCAAGGTCGGGCTGGGAAAGATCCCTGAATTCTGAAAGGGAGGCGGTCAGCCAGTGCCATCAATACTAAGCTAGACAGAACAATCTAGCAGCTACTGATGCTCATATAAAGACAGTAAAGGGAAGAAAAGCAAACGGCAGGATTGAATTTCTGAGAAACCCTTTGCATGAAGGACGCATGTGGTTCAGTTTTAAACAGAGCAATTAAAGCGTGTTTAGAAATACTTCTTCTCCAGGTGCCTCCAACACCATTGTTGGTGTTGTTTTTCTTTCCATTTTTTTCAGAGGCTCTGTGCCCCTCCACAGCACACAAGAACAGTGCAGGCAGCCTGGCACAAGGGGCGGTTTGTGGGTGGGGAGGGGGACGGCAGGGGGAGTAACTGGATGGGTAGAGAGGAAGAACTAGAGGGCGTGTCGAGGGCAGGAGGGGGTGGATCCGGCGGGGACGGACACATGGAGGGCAGCATGGGGGTATCAAACAGCGTAATCTTCGCAGAGCCTTTTACGACAGCAGAACGCTATCGCTAAAGGTCCATAGGATTGGGCCATTAGAGAGAGAAGCAGAGGCGTCGCTCCAGTAGGGGCGGGGCCATAAGTTTCGCTCCGTCCTAGTCCCTTTACCGAGCAGGAGGCAGCCCCGCCCCCTCACAGTCGGAGCCATTCCCGTGCGGAGAAAGCAACAAGCTGCCTGCTGCTTTCTCCACACGGGAATGGCTCCAACAGTGAGGGGGCGGGGCCGCCTCCTGCTTGCTTGGTAAAGGGACTAGGACGGAGCGAAACTTATGGCCCTGCCCCTACCGTAGCGACGCCTTTGGAGAGAAGCATCACTCTTCGCTCATTCACGCTTCCTCTTATTTATTTTTCACATTTTTATACCGCCCTTCCTCCAAGGAGCTCAGGGTGGTGTACATGGTTCCTTCCCTCCTTTTTGTCCTCACAACAACCCTGTGAGGTAGGCGAGGCTGAGAGACTGTGACTGGCCCAAGGTCACCCAGGAAGCTTCGTGGCTGAGCAAGGATTTGAACCTGGATCTTCCAGGTCTAAGTCCGACTCCAGAACCACTACACCATCCTGGCTTCCACACCTTTCGATGCCCAAAGAGAGAGAGAGAGAGAGAGAGAGAGAGAGAGAGCAGCCCACCTACCGCTTGGATGGATTAAGATCTCCACAGGCCGGTCAAAAGTGTGCTTGTTGGCCAGAGTGATGGCAATGCTCTTGGCAGATCTGGCCGAAGGGTCGGCATCTGCACGGATCTCGTGTGTTGGGCTCTCGACTCCTGTTTGGGGAAGCCAGTGAGAAAATAAGGGCTCTCCAGGACTTGTGAAAAGAAAAAGCAGCTCACAGGGTGCTGATTTGCACATTTGCAAACCCCAAAAGAAAGATGCAACTTTGCAGCCTTCACCCCGCCTCCCAGCCTTTGCTACTTGACTCATGACAAAAATGAAGGCAAGGCAACCAAGGAAGATAATTGCAATCACTCATGTGCTTAATGCATGTAAAAGAATAAAATGGAATCAAAATCCTTCCAATTGCCTAACACTGAGGCTGAAGAGAAGATTTCAGTAGTGCTCCTCATGGCCTCTAGATACTTTCCAATCAACTAACCAGGCAACAAGATCACAGAATTTGCAAGACCTTAGATGCCAGGGACCTGGCAGCTAAGGTTCTGCATAGTTGCCTTCACTGGCAAATGAGAACCTGCCAAAGCATCCTGTGCAGTTGAGCTGTCTTTTGGTTCTGGTGTTGTGTAAGAGGGAAAAGAATGTCCCTCTATCCACTCTCTCCATCCTATGCATCATTTTATACGTCTCAATCATGTCCCTCCTCAGGCACCTTCTTTATAAACTGAAGAGTCTCAAACGCTGCAGCCTTTCCTCATAAGGGAGGTGCTCCAGCCCACTAATTATTTTGATCGTCCCTTCTTCGCCCAATACCAGCTTACCTGCAAGCAAGCACGGCCCCCTGATTTCCAGGTAAAAGCTGAACTCATACTCGGTGGGATTGGTGGCCTCGGTCTCCAAAAGCCGGGCCAGGCAGAATTTACTGGCCTGGTCTGAAGTAGCAGCGCCGCCGCCGCAATAATGTCTGTCTCTGCTAAGAAGAAGACCGGGTGTCAAGAGGTCTTTCCAATTTCCAACCTGCAACTGCCAAACCAAACAGCTATAGAGATCAGGGCTGGCTCAAGACCACCCAGAGTCTGAGGCTACGTGCCAAAAGCCCACTCCCCTTATCCACTCATGTGCCAGTTTCTGCTGCCACTCGTCCTCCTGCTTCCTGGCTTCCAAAAGGAAGGGGGGAAGGCGGTGGAGAAGGAAGTGTGGAGGAAAGGAACATGATCAGAGACGTTGCAGCCCACATTCCCTCTCCTCCACACTTCCTTTCGAATCCAGGAAGCAGGAGCAGAGTGGCTTTTCTGACTGCTCCAGGGCATTGTGTGATTGCCGTTCTGTGTTGCGAGTTCATCAGTATGTGGGGTGTGAATCCTCTCCCCTTGAGCAGGGAGTTGGACTTGAGGCTTGTGGTTCTTTCCGACCGCATGAAGCAAGGATTCTGTCCTATACTCTCCCCCCCCCGCCCCCCCCCAATGTGGCCATTAACCGAGCGGGAGCAACCTCTCACTGGTTTCTTACAAGCGAAGATGGTGTCCGGAGAGGTTGGCAGCAGCGTCGGCGCATTTCTGGGGCACCTTCGGGACACAGACAGCGGGGAGGAGGACCCTCACGGCGCCGCTGGGGAGGGTCTGCAGCTCTGAGGAGGTGCTAATGCAGATGGAGACATTTTCTTGAGGAGGCACCAAGCCCACGTTGGCCACAAAGACGATCCGCTCCAAATCCTCGTCCAGGACAATCCGCCCTGCTTAAAAAGAGGTCCAAAAGGGCCCTTCTTATCTGTCGCAATATGACACAAAGGTTCTGTGGGAATTATTCCTGGCAGGAACCAGGAACTACTGTAAATATATGCGCAACCCCTGCTTCCTCTGGCTCTCTAGGGCTCCCAGGTTGCCCCAATTGACCATTTCGCTGGCTTTTGGCTTTCTTCTCAGGAGGCCAATTGGAGGCTGACTTTGGCCCTTAACCTCCAAACTCCACTCCTTTATCCCTGGGCCCGGCTCCTGTACTAGATCCCTCCCCCCATTTTTAAAGAGTTGGTGGTCTACTCTTGTGACATCACCGGGCCTCCAGCTTGTCACCGAGCCCCACTGCTCCCATCACAAGCCCCACTTCCAAAATCTTAGGGGGTTGAATATGCGTCAGTCAGGCGACCTTAGACACCATGGACAGAGGGAACTCTGAAAACCCTACATAAAAACAGGGAGAGTTTTGTTTGTAAGGCACAGAGTGTGTTTTGAGCGACAAGCAATCCTATGACCTTGAAACACGGCAGCCACAATTTCTGACCTCGAGACTGAAGGCCAGAAGCAACAAACTGGAAGGACAGATAGAGAAGATGGAGACACATACAGAACCTCAAGAGGGGGCCAAGACGATGGGGGGGGGGGAAATCCCACCACATTTGCTTACAGCATCCAATTCATTGATGGAGCTGATAGTCACAAGGTGGGGTAGCTTTAAAGAGGGAGGGGCCAGGCAAAAGAGGGAGGGGCCAGGCAAATTCATGGACGAGGAAGGGAGGCCTGTCAATGACAAGCCAAATGCTATCTCCAGGCTTTGTGCTTTGCTCTAGGCTGTGGGTTAAAATGAGACTCTATTACACTTCTCCAAACAGGAAAGGTGAGGGTTAGGTAGCAAGGACATCTTCCCTCTATCCGAGAGGGAACAACGCAACTGGGGCTCCACCAGATAGGGGTGGCACCTGGGGCAATCTGCCACTTCGAGACCAGGCAGTCCACCTTACTCTCGTCCGTCCCTCCCTCCCTCCCTCTCTCACCACCTTCGTCCAGAGCTCTTCCGTTGGGGAGGCTGCAGCAGTCTACGTAGCAGTCGTCTATCCTGGCCTTGTCTTTGATCTGGACGGTCACGACCCTCTTGGCGACCAGCGCTTCAAAGCCAACCACAGTCGTGTATTCGTCCAGCGGGTAGATAAAGAGGCCTGTGGAAGGGACAGCCAAGGTAGACCAAGCTAGCCTCCCAACTGCATGACTGGCCTCAAAGGCCAGGAGGGCTGGGCAGTCTTCAGGACCCTAGACCTCCAAGGGACCCCACTGGCGCCAACTTGGTTGGAGGCCTGGCACAGAGAAATTCCCACCCCCTGGCTTTATAACAAATGGGCTGGTGGCCCCCAGAGCTGCTATGGACATTTTGAAGCAGAACGCCACAGGTCCCTTTAAGAGAGCGAGGTACGTAAGATATCTAGATCCTTCTGGGAACTTAATTCGGAGAGAAGAGACTTTTTGAAGCAAGCTGCGTAGTGGGAGGGGGGTGCCCCAACCCCTGAGAAGCAAGGGGTCCTCCCTCCTGCCATGGTTATCCCACAATCCAATAGAGGTTGCTACAAGGACATTGAGATCTGCAGGCTGTCAATGTAAAGGCATCAAATGAAAACTCTATTGTTTGCCCTGGGCTGGGAGGAAGCCTCCGTGGCCCAGAGATGGCCCATCTCATGCAAACCCAGGATGCCCGGGACCAGGTACGAGACCCCCCTGCCCCTTACCTTCAAAAGGCTGGTTCTCAGAGTTGCCATAGGTGAGAGAGGCTGTCATCCCAAAGGCATAACCACTGACACAGGAGGTGACCTCAGAAGCCGTGAGAGGGAGGGCAGCATTGCTGGTCCGGTTGATGAGCCCGGGCATCTCGCTGTCTGTCTCTGGGCTGGAGCTGAAAAAGATGTTCCAGAGCAGCTGGGAATCAAAAGCGAGCCGTGTTCGTCAGAGGTGCCTTGCTCAACATTGGAAACATCTGTTGAAGTCTACTATATAATCTATCATAGACTTCAACTATATAATCTATCATGGCCAGCAGGTGGCGCAGTGGGTTAAACCGCTGAACCATGAGCTGTCGATCGAAAGGTCGGCAGTTCGAATCCGCGACGGGGTGAGCTTTCGTTGCTTGGCCAGCTCCTGCCAACCTAGCAGTTCCAAAGCATGTTAATGTGAGTAGATAAATAGGTACCGCTTGCGGGAAGGTAAACAGCGCCGTGTTCCAGCCGCATGCTACGCGCTGCGGCAAGGAGAGTCATGCCGGCCACATGACCACAGAGGCGTCTTCGGACAACGCTGGCTCTTCGGCTTTGAAATGGGGATGTGCACCACACCCTAGAGTCGGACACGACTGGACTTAATTGTCAGGGGTCACCTTTACCTTTTACTATATAATCTATCAAGACTTTTTGAATTGGATTCACCGGTTATTGCCCATCACTTCAGGGGTCTTTCCTGAGTGATTAAATATGGGGGTTGGTGGGGAGTATGTTCCACCAGCATCCCTTCTCCACTAGCATCCCTTCTGTAAATGGTCCCCCCCCCTTAGATGTGGCACCCTTGTGCAGTGCACAACCATACATAGCGGCCCTGGGACCTCTTCAGGAGCCCATTCAAGCTGAGACAAACCTGAGTGGAGGAGAAGAGAGTGGCAGGCTAGAGCCTGCCTCCACACTTCATGTGGATTCTCCTCCACACTTCCTCTTCCACTCTGTTCCCCACTTCCTTTTCAAATTCAAGGCACAGGAGGAGGAAGGGAGGAAAGAGCTTGGCACTCCACCTCAGGCTCCAAGAGATCTTGGGGTCCCGGGGTAGGCTCCATGAGCACGGCACAAGATAGATGGCAATCTAGTATTAGTGAAGGATTGTTATTTATAATCATCATCATCATCATCATTCTTTAAGTGGCTGCTTTTTCAACTGTTTAGATTTCTTGTCTCTAAATGTTTCTACTTTCAAAAACCCAAAACAAAGAACTGAAAAGGGAAATATGAACAGCCATGATGGCACACCAGAAGCAAATTGTCAGCGATTTCTTGGTAGGCATCTACTCTTCAGGTCGTATTCAGCATTGTTTATGGCCCAACGTCCTCTTTGAGAGATCAGGAGGGAAGATCAAAAAGTGATTTATCCAAGCGCTGCTATTCCTGCATGATCATAAATCAGGGATTTAGTGTTCCTTGCGAAGGGAGTTGATGGTGGAGCGAATGTGCTGCACTGAGATGAAGGAAGGGAAGCCGCGACAGTGGCCCGGCTGGGTGCGCTTTGCAGCCGCAGAAAGCCACATGCCACCAGGGCTGACTGAAGGGCCACACTAAAAAGGACAGAGGAAGATCTGTATTCAAATCTCCTGCATGTTTTAAAACAACCAAACAGCAGCAGTTTGGATCAAGGCCCAACTGAATCGGGGTTTAACCCTTTTCTAGGTGGTTAGGATCCCAGGCATCCCCATGGCGTCCGCACTACCACAGAGGAATCAGGGGTTGGGTTGGCCAGTGCTTGACCCGGCTGACCTCGAACTCGCCACCCCTGCCCTTTTCATTTTTCCAATGAAAATCAGTTCTATTTTTCTATTCTATTTTTCTAGAAAATACTTTTGTGGTTTTTTTTCTATTCTACTTTTTAATATTATTATTCTATTCTAAAGTTCTATTGCTATTCATTAATAGCGAGTTGCTATTGACCCACAGAGAAAACATGCAGTTACTCTTCCGGTATCTCAGCTGTGGGATTTTCAATGCCCGCCCCGTTACCTGTGAAGTCAGATGACAAGAGTCCCTCTGATCGCGTGCGGAGTGCATTTCTCAGACCACCTAACTACACATTTTTGCGATGAGAAAACTGAGCTTCCAGGCCTTGAGTTCGGACATCTCTCCTTCGTAAAAGTCACACAGACAGACCTCCAAGTTGCACAGGCTAAGATTTGCATTGTTACCCCATTTGTTAACACTGAACGGAACATATATTCATCATCAGATAATCAAACCAATAATGCTTTCTGGCTGCGCTACATTTGCCTCATTAATTAGGCTCCATTTGCCTTGCTAATATTCCCTTTTTTGTTGCTGAATCCAAGGATGCTGGTTTCTGTGTGTGTGAGTACCTAGCATGGTTCTCCTCCAGGGTTCAGTTCCCTCCCCAGGGCCTCTTGAAGTTAAACTGCAGTGCGTGAGCATGGATGCATCTTGTCTCAAGCGCACATCCATGCCGACACGTGCGCATGAACACTAAGGCACTATTCCACAGACTGCAGCTGCTGAGGCTCAAGGTCCAGCTAGTCCAGCACTTTGTTTCCATAGCGACCCACCAGTTGCCTATGATGGGAAGCCCACAAGGAAAGGCAGACCCTCCCTTGCAATTGGTTTTGGGAGGCTGAGCCCTGCCCTCCAACCCTGGAAGTAGCACACAGTCATCAGGACAAGCAACCAGTGATAAAACAACTGCCCTGGCTGAAATCCTAGAGAAGCTGCTTCCAGTCAGAGCTGACAATACTGAGCTAGATAAAACAAGGGTCTGACTCGGGCCGGCAGCCTCCTATGAGGTCTTGAGCTGGCCCAGTTCGAAGCCTCTGAAATGTAAAATTACAAAGTCCCCTACTTTTTAAGATACAAACAAGCTTGGCCAAATGTCCGTAGATGGCGTTAGCCCCCACTACCAGAATTCCCCATCGAATTCCAGCCAGCCCCGTTAGAACACAATCCTAGGCATATCTACTCAGAAGTAAGCTCCATTGTGTTCAATGGGGCTTACTCCCAGGAAAGTGTGTATAAGATTGCAGCCTTAGCCTGCTTTTCAAGGCAAGACCACACAATATACAGACTACTGTACTGTAGGTGTACTGTAAATACATTTTGTTTCGTATTTCACAGCATGTTCACTACCGAGAATAGTGTTAATGGGCTTAAGAACAAAACAACTTCCAAACAGACCCCGGAGCCTAACCTCTTCTTAAGTAGCTTAAGAAGAGCTTCTGTATTATTAACTTAGTATAATTTTCTCAACCTGTTGTTAACTGTCTTGAGAATGTGGAAGAGGCGGGTCCGAAATGAAGATAATAGCTATTCCTTCTCTCTCTCTCTCTCTCTCTGGCTCTTTCTGGAGCCATCAATCAAGGCCCTCTAACAAGACTCAATGTTTCTTGAGTGAGTAAGCAGAGACGTGAGATTTCTGCTGAACAAACCATGCAAAAAGACAGACATGTTTACCACGTTGCCTTAAAAAGGGTCAAGTGCATCCGTCTGGGAGGTGCGCTCACCTCTTGAGTTTCACACTCGCTGCTGGCGCATGAGAGCACGTAAGAAACCTGACCGGCGCACACCAGAGTTTGAGACAGTACATTAAGGTGTCATGGTATTCCATTTCTCCACCACAATGGAATGGGAGTGTAGACCCAGGAGCTCCCACAGGGGCAGACAATAGGGAGTCAGTGCTAAAGCCAAGTCAAAACACAGCAGATTGGGGTTTAGCGCATGAATAAGAGGGCAACAGGGCTTAATCTCAGTCAAAGCATCTCAGCAATTAGCTCGAGAATCGGTTCCCAGTGTGAAAAATGAGCCCTGAAACATGAAGAGTATTAACAAAATCACTGTGTTCTTCTGAGCATGTACAGAGATGCTTCCCGCGCCCTACAAATCACAAGCAGCGCAAAGCCCCATGCACCGTGGAGGAAAGGGGCTTCTGGGGCAGATCGCAGGATGAGGCACTTCAGGAAATCAACTGTGCCTAGTGGAACTCATGTATACAGCCTCTGAAATTCCTTTTAAATGACAGCCACTTACTATATATATAACATGGATCAGCAATGGGCATTGATGTTTAATACTTTATTGGATGGTTGCTATTTTCTTTGCTTTGTGAATTGTCCTGGGTTCTGTGGGGGAAGGGCAGTAGATAAGCTTTTTTAAAATAAATAAATAATGCACATAAGCAAAAGGACAGGTCCCTGCCCCCAAGGAGTCTCCAATTTAAATGTCAATATTGACGAAGACGAGGAAAGGAGGCAAGGGAAGGAAGAGGCAATGGTGGAAAAGAAAAAAAAAGAAACAAGAGAGCATTTCATAAGGCTTTTGTTTGTGGTAGGAGCTTAGCAGTTATGAAGGTAATTAAAAAATGGATCCTGGCTCCAACAAAACACTGGAGATTGTCTACAGATCATCCACGAGAGGAATGGGCTAGAGATGACCTTCAGGTCCCCTGAAGCCTACAGAGGCTTTGCAGTTCGCCTCCAGAGATGGCAAACATCGAAGCAAAAGAGAGAAAACATTTGGGGCCGCATGCATCAGACGAGAAAACCTGTCAAGGGGTGCCAGGCAGGCTGCTCTTGTTGGAGTGAGGCTTGCACGCTGTTTTGTCTGCACACGCACACATATACATCATTTGAGCCAGCCAAGAAGAGAGTCAGCTCGGATGGATACAGCCCCCCTTGCCACCCAATTCCACAGTCCTCTTTGCAGTTTGTAACCCCTGGTGGAAGAGAACAATTTTGGGGGGTGTCTGCATGCTTGAGCCATTTCAGCAGTAAGGAGGCCGGATGGATAGGACACTGTCTTTCTACCCACCCCTCTCTCTCCCCCTCTCTCTTTTCAGTGGGAGCTTTTGCCTACACAAATGTTTCAACAGAGGATCTGAAAGTGACACACCACTAGATCTCGCAAATGCAACTTTAGGGGGGGGGGGGAGTAAATCCGTGCAGACACACAGAGAGCCACAGAAAAAGAGTTCGTGGAAAAGGGAGATTCGAGAGAAGAGCAGCATCAACAAACCGAAAGTCACTGCCTCGGTTAGCCTTCTTACCTGGTCTGGAAGGAGGAGGGATTCTGGGAAACTGGGGTGGGCTGCTGGTGCTGGATCACCTTCGCAGGTCCGTGATGATGATGACTCGCTGCGTCCTCTTGCTTGGGTCAATGGTCCAGAAACGCCGGGCAGATTCTAGAGAGCAGCTGGCAATGCTTTCCCCCGTCTACTGCCTCTGAAAAACAGCCAGAGAAGAGACATGAGATGTGGAGAGAAGCTGGGAGGGAGGGAGCAACATGTGGCTGTGGCAGCAGCAACAGTGACATGAGGATGCTCTTGGCTAGCAGCAGCCCTGGACCACTGCTCCATCTGAGCCAGGGGGCAGCAGGGAAAGCATCTTTCTGACCTGAGAGAGGATGCAGAAGCAGCAGCAGCAGCAGCAGCAGCAGCAGCAGCCACTTCTGGTTGCCTGGAAATCTCTCCCATCCCTCTCCAGCGGCTTGGAGCTGCTTGTGATCGTGGGGGAAGGCTGAGGTTGTGCCGAGCAGAGAGACCCAGGCTCTCCTGGCAGCCTGCAGCTCGGCTCACACTTTCCCCAGGACTGTTGGGGTGATCAACATAAACACATCACAGCCGAAGAGGTAACCATGGCAATCCCCCAGTGCCCTCACCTGAGTCTCTCTCAGCACAACTTCCAGCAGCCTCCTTTCTTCATCCTCCTGCCTTCTTGGTCCCCTCCTTTCTCCTCCTCCGTCTCAGGAAGACTCCGAAGAACTTCTCCAAAATACAGCAATTTCCCACCTCCCTCCCGCCGCCCCGCTTCTCAATTGTCTGCAACATCCAGCAGCTGCAAGGAACAGGTGGAAACAAATTACTCCACTACCCTCAATTAGAGGAGCGGGGAATACAATCATTTCTCTCTCTCTCCATCATTATCACTGCACTGACCATACGTGGAGCCCTTTACACACGACAAAAGGACAGCAGGTCCCTGCCCCGAGGGGTTTACAATTGAACATTTGACACAGGGGGGGGGAACAACAGAAATGGGGAACGGAAGCATAGGGAAACATGTAAGGATCTGTGGCAGGGGGTGGAAACAATGCTACGTTGGCGACTAGAAAAACTGGACAAAACAACCTGCCCCCCTTATATTCTATCCCGTCCCCATATAATGTGTTCCTGTGCCCCAATTGTACCTCCTTACAGTTCCAACATTCTGGCCCCTGGCCCTAGTAATTCGCTGCCTCCTAGGGCTGTCCACCCATTATGCTGTACCCAGGTCGAGAATGCCTAAAACTTGGGGAAAGCTGTACCTAGGTGCCCACTTGTGTGTGAATGGTTGTCTCTGTATCCACGGTCCAGGTATACTGGACACAGGATGTACCGGAACTAACTAAAAGAACTGTGCCCAGGTATGGACGGACCATGATTAGGGACACAGAGAGGGTTTCCACTCTTAACTGAAGCTATTGCTAGGGATGTTTTTTCCTCCGGACACCATGTCCTGTTGGAAATTCCTGGAGGCTCTGCTGAAATCTCCAGGATTGCTTTCAGTGGTCACCCGGAGCTGGATGCGGATCCTGGAGGGTTGGCAACCCCAGTGTTGGCCTGCCCATGACGCCGACTGAAAGGCTTGCATCTAGCAGCGAGTTGGGAGGGGGCACAGTGAACTGATGAGGGGTGCCCTGCCCCCTGTGGCTGCCTGCTGCCCCCCTCTGGCCCGCCACTCACTGAGCCGCTTCTTCAGGCAGCTCTCCAATCCTCTCCCTGCTCCTGTGTGTGGGCCCGGCTCTAGGAGACCTGCGCTGCTCCCAGACGCTTGCTTACGCTCAGCCTGGCGCCGTCGTCTCATCAGCGCTCGCCTGTGCCCTTCTCCCACGCATGCACACACAAACCGGCACTGCATGTGGGAGGGACACTGAGACATTTGGGTGGGCAGCGCCAACATATTATCCTGTGTGTGCACGGAGAAGGGTTTGGGGGTCTTATTCTTAGCCACGGAGGGGGAGCAGTCAGACAGCTGGCTTGGAAACTCTCATGGGCCGGATCCAGCCCCCAGGCATTACATTGTTCACCTCTGCTGTAGCCCACCACTCTTCTCCTCTCCTCCACACTTCCTCTCCCACTTTATTTCCCTCTTCCCTTTCAAATTCAGAAAGCGGGAGGAAGCAGGCTATCCCCACCCATCCCTTGCCTAAAGCAACTGCCCCAGGCAGCCTCACGGGCCGGCCAGCCTTGAAAAGAGTCACTGCCCTCTTGGATATTCAGTCCACAAAAGCTGGCAGTGCATAGTGGTTAAGAGATTGAGCTGTGACCCAGGATGTCCCTGGTTCAAACCTTGCCTCTGCATTGAGATCAGTTGGTGGCGTTAGGCAAACTCCTTCCGCTCCGCCTCAGTCTTCCCCGCCTGCAATATGGGGATAAAACTATTTACTTCCTATTTACTTTACAGAGTTGTTATACAGATAAGATAATACATGAACACTGAAACACTGAACATTCAAGAATGCTATACAAATGTGAAGCATTGATATTGAAAGATAAATTGATGCAGAATACAACTCCTGGAATGGACCCAGAGAGAGAGAGAGAGAGAGAGAGAGAGAGAGAACTAAGGCAGTAGTCCTTATTTCTGATAATAGGGGTGTTTATAAGCATGTCCTTACTTCCAATGAGAAAATTTTTGACTACGTGGACGTGGGGAGAGGGGAAACGCTCCGACTTCAGAAGAGGGCAGTCTCACTCGAATGACTGCATGTTTCTGTTTTAATAAATTGGGGAAGAGATATCTGGAGATGAATTGGGGGTGGCACCTCGAGGGCTAACTCATTTATTTTAGCACCAGCGTCTGTGGACTGCAGCCCACATCATCAGATGCATCCGCACGGGAGCCAGGAAAAACCAGCCTTGAAAGAGGGAGGTCAGGCAAGGAAAATGTCAGCCAGAGAGCAAGGTCAATGCAGGGGATCAAAGCAGAACCAGCAAAGAAGACGCAACCAGCATCAGCCTCAAGATGCCTCCTGCTATTTGGACCATGAAGTGCCTCTGAAAGGGGTACTTTCCTTGGCAGGGAGAGAGTAACCAATCCCAACACAGCATCCCTCCCAGAGGCTATGGCTGGTGCCTCTCCTGTGTCTTTAAAATAAATAAATAAATTGTAAGCCCCTTGGGGCAGAGAACCTTTTCTTTATTCCTTTTACTGTCCAAACTCTTTTGAGAGTGTTTCTGTTGAAAAGCAAAACAAAGAATAATAAATAGGAAGACTTTTTTTTAGTGCTTCCTGGGGGGGGGGGGGAGGAATTGAGCTGTCTTCTGGTTCTGGTGTTGTGTGAGAGGGAAAAGAACGTCCCTCTATCCACTCTCTCCATCCTATGCATCATTATGGGGGGGGGGGCAAATGAATGGTCAGCCCGCATGGGCAGAGCCATAGCTGGGAAGTTTTCATTGCCCTGGAGAGATCCCAGGACCAGCCCGTCCAGGATGCAAATGAGCCTATTTGCATTGAGCGGTGGATTGGGGCCTGAACAGAAGAGAGGCAAACAGACTCCTGGTCGGATGGAGCAGGCCTCCTTCCTGGCGCATTCCTCCGTGTGGCTCTGGGGCACAGGTCCCCGTGCCCTTCTGAAAAGAGCCCGTGCAGAGGAGTGAGATGGCAGCCACCTGATCCACGGAGCACAGCGATCCGGCTCCTCACTTTCCTCCACCAGGTGCTCTAAAAGTGGGGGAAGAAGCAAGATGGCTCTTTTTTCTGTGCAGGCTCTTTAAACCAAGGAGGAAAGGCAGAGCCAATCATCCTTCTAACACAGGGGTCGGCAACTTATGACCCATGGGTTGAATCCGGCCCACCAGCCAAAGTCTGGCAGGATGGGGAAGGGCGGAGCCGCCTGCCCAGGTTCGTGGAGTCCCAGTGCTGCTGGAGCTTTGCCTCCCAGCTCCACGCAGGCCACTTCTGGGTGCTCGGCGACCCAGACGTTCGGCGGTGATGTGATGGCACGTCCTCAGCACATCCGTCCTCGGCCGTAGTGTGGCAAAGGCAAAGGCCACCGGTGGGAGGGTGGAAGCAGGGGGAAGGGTGGGAAGCCACGAGAATTGGGGAACAGTGGAAGGAGGAGAGCGGCAAAGGGTTGCTTTAGGGTGCAGGGTGGCTTTCTTAATTTATTTTTCATTCATTTCCCCTTTTTTATCCCACCTTTCACTAAAAGTCACAGGGCTGCTAACCACTGAACCAACATAAACACACATTCAGGAAGCAAGCCAGAGAAAGCAAAATGGCTCACACTTCCTGCGACAAATGCTAACTATTCCGGCTCCCAGACCACCTGCACCCCCAAAGATGTGATGAACCAAGTGTGTCTTCAGTGCCTTCTTACCGGTTCGGAGAAAAAGGGCATCATGACCTCATGAAGACGGGAATTCTGCATTGGCGAGTATCACAGAGAAGACTCCATCCTGCATCCAGGGGTATAGGTAAGAGGGAGCAGAGCTCTGAGACTTATCCTACAGGAAGAGCAGTGATGTCATCAGCAGGAGCATTCAGGTGCAGCCTTTCAGACGTCTTTCAATAGACATTTGCAGAGAAGAAGAATCAGGCTCAGCAGGAGGCAAGTTGAGACCTTTGCCTAGGGGCCCATATTAACATCTCAACCATCATCTTTCCTAAGGGCCGCCTGAAAAACAGTATGTAGTTTATATTACATTAAGGTTGCAATTCAAGGCAATTTTACTGCCCCATGGGTTTAACTCATACTGAACACAGTGGGACTTACTTCTGAGTAACCAGGCAGAGTCTAGCACTCCCACAGCGCAATCCTACACCGTTTACTCAGAAGTTAGTCCCACTGTGTTCAGTGGGGCTCACCCCCTTTATATTTATCAGGGATATTTTTGTGTACTTCCATTTTTCAGTTTCCATACATTTGTTTTAAACTTAGTGCAACCCACTCCAAGCGTCTAGCCAAGCCAGATCTTTCAATGAAGCAGGTCAAAACAGGAGTAAGAGGCAGCTGAAGGAAGCTCTCTCTCATACAGAAACGTAAAGTTGATCTTTTGTGGTCTTAGTGGGACATGGCTCGGGGGGTGATGGGTGTTAGGACGAGCTCTGGCATTTCAAAATCTACCACTTCGCCACTGCCTTGGTGCATGCCAATCAAACCTTGCTCAATGACAGCAAGTGAAGATGAGCCTCCCTTGAAGACCTCCACAGATAGGTCGATTCATACGCATATTTTAAACACGTCTCCATAGCAACTTCCAATACAGAGGACACGAGCACATCAAGGAAAGGCCAGGCATCCTGGGAAGCCCGGCTTTTCTTTAAAGAAAATCCGTTTCTATCTCATGGCCTCAACAACAGGCCCGAAAGTGCGTGGCCAGTAAATGGTAGAATCTCCATACCTGCAGAGAAGGGGCTCCAAATCAGAACTGAGATGCAGTGCTGGGGGGGGGGGGGAGGTGGTACCCATTTCCCCAATCTGAATTCCCTCCTAAGATGTTATTTGCTCCACAGGGGGAATTGATACAGAGATTGATTGACTGAAACCTTTTTTGGCTCTACAGCAGGGGTTCTGAACCTTTGGAGGCCCGGGTACCCCCTATCATGGTCCAATTTTTGGAAGTACCCCTTGCTAATTAACTGCTAATTAATTGGATTAATCAATTAATTAATTAGGTAATGAATCGTTAAATTAAAAAGTACTAAAACAATTTTAAATGTGAAAAATGTCTTATTTAACTCTGTGTGCGTGCGTGTGTTAGGAAGAGAGAGACACACATGCAAGGATCTTTTTTTTCTCCAAGTCACACTTCCCAAAATCAGCTCCTCCCTCCCCCACCCCACCAAAGTACATTTTCCAAAGTACAAAAATAAGCCCCAAACCAACATCAGAGAGACAGAAGGGCTCCGAAAATAATTACAATTTAAAATCCATGTGAATTAACACTTAATTAGCTGCTGATGGGGCAGGTCTTGGCGTACCCCCAGCAAGAGGTCCGCGTACCCCAGGGGTACCCGTACCACAGGTTGAGAACCCCTGCTCTACAGCTCACAAGTCTTCCAGAACAACTTAGCTAAAAGCAAATGGTAGTGTGGGGGACAATTTTAATTGGCAAAGTTAAATCTCCTTCCCCCGGTGTTCTGGTCTCAAACTGATTCATGCCCCTAGTCCTTGGGGGTGCCAATTTTATTTTTAAGCTGCAGGAGAACTGATAAACGGAGCTTCCTATATCAGGTCTAACTGCACAATACTGTATATGGGGAGGTGAGCACACCACTGATTGGGCCAGATCTGAAGTGGAAGAAATCCATGGCTGGTGGGACAATTTAGCACCTCTCACCCCCACACCCTTTTTCCTCTTAAAATCAGCCCCCCCCCTCCGGAGCCCATGTCATATGCAATTCTGGCGGTGTCTATGTGCACACTTTCTACTGAACACTGTGGGACTTACTTCTAAGTATTGTATACACACACAGGATTGTTTTGTTGAAGCGACATATTATATCAAGCAACTGTCGCTGTTTGGCTCTTGGACGCCGCTCCTCCCCAGCAGTGGGCAGACCTGGCGAAAGCACAGAAGGGTCATTCTTGCCACCAGCTGAAGGGCGACGATGCTGCTGCTGCTGCTGCTGCAAGGGGAAACAGAGACATCATCATCATGAGAGACGCCCCTGGCGCCCAGCCCAGCCTTCGCTCAGTCAATTAGATCATGCTTCTACATTAACTTGTCAAAGCAATACAGTGCCGCTGCCCAAATGCTGCTTGTACGTTTCCAAAAAACAGAAGGGAAAGAAGCATCGGGGTCATACAGTGGCCTGGTTTTTCTGGTGCCCGACTGTGGAAAGGGGCCATTAGCAATGCTGATCAAGAGACACTCCGCCCCCCAGTTAATGCAACCCATATGGTGACTGACATCAGTGGCAGCAAAATCCCCTGCAGCCTTTCACAGATGAAAACAGGGCCAGGCTTCCTTCGGATCCTCCACTTCTTATCCCAAGGACCACTGGCAGAACCTTTTTCCCCCACCGCCTTGCTGTGTGCCTTGAGGGCAGGAGTTGAGTGGGATGGAGACTGCTTTCCCCTACCATCGCACCTCTCCATTTTGTCACTGACCGGGGCTACTGCCCCTGGGTGGAGCAAGAAGCTAAGACTAGTTTCTCTGTTTGCGGATGGGGTTGAGGAAACTATCACAGTGCCAATGCAAGTTTGGGGGGGGGGGGGGTGCTGGCTTGTCTAACCCGCCTAATCCTACAGGAGGAGGCTCCTTCCACCATCCTCATAAGCAAAGGGGTGGGGAATCTGTGTGGCAACTCCTTCCCCTCCTATCCCCAGAGGGGAGGAGGCGCTGCTGCTGGATCCCAGCCCTGTTTGTTGAAGATCAATGCGCTTTCTCCCATTGGGATCTCTGGGAGAAGGGCCATTGGCCAAAGGGGGTCATTGGTCCACCTCTTGGCCTAGAGCAGCTTCTCCTCCCGCCTCTCCACCAGCCAATGGGAGCATCCCCTGTGAGGACTCAGATGGGGGCGTGGTGCTGGGTGAATCAGCTGACTCTCACCGCCAGTAAATGGTGGTAGTTGGGGAGAGAGTGTTCAGGGGTCAGTCAGGCCAAGCAGGTCCTCTGATGGGAACAGGCCCCTGGCCAGTTCCTGACTCCCAAGGACAGGACAGGACCACACCATCTCCCCTGCCCCGCCTGCCAAACATGTCAGCCCTATTAGCTCTTTTGCTAGTATTTAATGAAACCAGATTTGCAACCTTTTGACTGATTGCAGGAGGGGTGTGTGTGTTCTCTTCCGCTCTCCTTTCAGTCTCTCCTGTGGTTCCTCATTCATCTCTGCTTTTCCCATTGACAGTCTCCTCGTGGTTGTGCTCCTCAGCATCCTCTTGGCTCTAGCGACACGTTGCCATGGCGAGGCCTGTGATGTCACCTTGGCAAAACAAGGCAGCGAGACCCCGAAGTTCATTTCGGCGCAGAGCGAGCAACAGTCGGGATGCAAAAGTTAATTAGGCGGTGGGGGGTGGGGAGCAAAAACGAAGCGCCATCCCTCATACAAAGGAGCAAATAAGCTGGTTAATTAAAGAGCCAGGAACGGCAGACAGAACCAGTGACAAGTTGCAGGAAGACAAGAGGGAAATTGGATTCCGTATCTTCTCTTTTGTCTCCTGATCATAGAGCTCCTGTACTTTCAGATCCATCAGACAGATGGAAATTCAAAAGGTTTAGTATTTTTCCCCCACTGGCTTTCATGGGTATGCGACAGTCGCAAGGAAAGCTACACTGATTAATTTCTGCCTGTCATGCAGTAGCTAGGGCAGCGATATATAAGGCAGGAGTGCAGTCTGATCTTCCCAATCAGAGGCTGGGGACGAAAGTACAGGCAAGGCTATCACCTAGATGCCCCGTTTCTTATTTGCATGTTTGCTTATACAGTGCCATCCATGTGCTTGATGTGTCACAACAGAACAGATGCCAGGTCTCTGCCCCAAGGGGCTCCCAATATAGAAATTTCTATGAGAGACAACAGAAGGTGGGGTGTGATGACTGAGTTCCCCTTGCTCCCTCTATTCCCGTTAAGGGAAGCCTCAGGGGTGGCCAACCTTTCAACATGAATGTTCCTGGCCCTTTAACAGTTGTCTAGGTGAGGGCATTTCAGCAGGTTCAGCTGCTCTAGCAGCACTATCAGTACTTGCAGCTGCCAAGATTCTGTCTTCTACACAACTCTTAAGAACACAGGGGCTCTATGGTGGAAGGTTGGTGGAAGCCCTAGAATCAGATTAGCTAGGGAAGAGGCTTCGTGGACACATTTTGAAATCGTCTTCATTTCAAAAGGGCTGCTTGGCCAGGCTCACAGCTCATTTTGTGTCTTCCTTGCATTCTTCATCTGGATCCAGCCAGAACAATAGTCACTTGCTGAGATTGTCACGTGCCAGCCAATTGCGCAGCCAGGCCCACTTGATCAACTCAGAGGGCAGGGAGGGCAGTCAGACAGACTAGCGACTTCACTGAAGCAAAGTAAAGGTAGGTATTTGGTAGGGCCACAAAGGGGCGAACAACCCATAGTAGTTTGTTCAATAAACAGCAGAACATCAGCATGCATCGTTTCCTATCTCCAACATTTATCACTTTTCAGTCTATATATCTTTCTTTTGGGGGGTCAAATGCTGTTGATCATTTTCTGTAGCTTTTCCTTTAAACTAGCAAGAAAGAAGAGGCAGTCTTAAGAACTTTTGTTGGCTCAGACTTGTTTAAGAAAAATAATACAAGGGTGGGAAGGGTTAGATGACCCTAGGGAACCAGCAAGTTATTGTGTATAGAGCGGTATATAGCAGTTATTGAGTAGGATTAGGGTTAGACAAACAAATATTCAAATTCCACTTGATCATTCACAAAGCTCCCTGGTGCGGTGGTGACTAGTCACATACTTCAACTAGGGTTACCAATTTAGACTAAGACTATTCCAGGAGATTTCCCCCCGCAATTTCTGTGATATAATGTGGGGAATTCTGGAGGCCCTGGTTTTAAAATCTCCAGGCTTGCCTTAGAACAGTCACCTGAGACTGACTGATGCTAATTCCTGCAGGTCAGTCCTGGAGGGTTGGCAATTCCACACCTCGCTTACCTGACAAGATGTATGGGGGGGGGGGGGAGTGAAGAATCAGCTCTGAGCTCCCTTAAATTAAAGATGGGATTAAAAAAAAACATATGCAACTGGAGTTGGAAGGCGTACCAAAATGAAGCCGGGTGGCAGGTGGACAGGAGGCCCCTCCCTGCTTGCCCCCCCCCTTTTAAAGAGAAAAGCAGCCTACTGCGAGAGGCTTCAGGGTCCAGGAAAAGAGGCGGAACGCAACGCATAGCACCCGGAACTGTAGAGCGGCGGAGTCAGCGGTTCCCGGACGGACGCATTTAGAAGCTGCACCTCGCCCCACCCGTCTCCCCTCGTGCGCCTGCGCGGTTCCTTCCGGCGGCGCCGTTGCGGCTTGTGGTGCGTGCCCGGCCCGTTCCTTCCTGCCTTTTCCTCTCCTGCACGAGGATGGCGACGGACTCCTGGGCGCTGGCGGTGGACGAGCAGGAGGCTGCCGCGGAGTCGGTGAGCGGGCGCCCCCCGGGATGTGGGGGTGGTCGAGCCTGGGTGGGGAGGGGGTTGCGTGTGGGGGAGGTGGCGGAGCGTCGTCCTGAGTCAGGAAGACTGAGGAAGAAACTGGCCCCTGAAAAAGGGAGCTGTTTTGCACACGCGCGCACACACACATACGTGTTTGTATATGCGCGTGTATAATATACACATACATATATGTGCAGTATGTTTAAGAGAAATGACTCGGAGCCACCCCTGCTCTGCATGCAGAAGGTCCCCAGGTTCAGTCCCTGGCAGCAGCATCTTTGCCTGAATCCCTGGAGAGATGCTGCCAGTCAGAGCCAGACAATACCGAATTTAGACCAATAGCGGAAGGCAGCTTCCCGTTACAGAGCAGGGGCTGTAGCTGCATGGTAATGAAGCTACTTTGCACGCAGAAGGTCCCAGGTTCAGACTCCAGGTAGGGCAGAGAAATGTTCCTGAGCATCAGATGGATGCTGCTGGATCAGGCCAAAGGCCCAGCTAGGTCCAGTGTCCTGTTTCCCCCAGTGAGTGGCTCACCTGGTAAGCCCACAAGCAGGTGATGAGTGCAATAGAATCCTTTAGGGTTAATAACCGGTGATGGGACTCCTGCCCTGTCTGAAATCCTGAAGAAGTGGCAGTCAGCATTGAAAACCCTGACCGAGATCTGCAATAATGACGCTTGTGTGGCCTTTTTAAAACAAACATGAGTTTATTTACACACACTTTCTTTTTCCCCGAAAACAAAATAAAAGGTTAAGAAGAAAATTAAGAGTGTGTGTAAAATATTTGTATAGCACTTTTCAGGTATTCAAAGCACTTTTGTGGATGTGTGTGAATCCTTTTTTTATTTATACATTTTCTCAAGCATTCAACCTGCTTCACATATCTTACCTGAATGTAGAAGAGAGAAGTGGAGTGGTCCTATGGAGCATCAGAGGTGCTGGCATACCCCTGAGGCTCAGTGCAGCTCTGGGTGCAAGCTCCCACTCTCCCCTCCCAGCTCAGCATTATGCTGACTTGCAAGCCTGGCTTAGAGGGGGAGGCATGGCGTGTAGTTGGCTGGCTTGGGTGTAATGGCAACCTGTGGTTTGCTCTCAGACCTTGGGGGGGGGGGAGGAGAAGAGAATTGCAGCATTGCAAGTCTGAGACTCATTCATGTAGTGCCAAGTCGCAATTTGGCATTGCATCTGAGCTGAGTCATTGTCAGTGGCATGAAGAACGTAGGCTAGGAGACATTGTCAGTCAGTTTTTAAAAAAAAAATATCCAAAAGCCTCAGTCCGGTATTGCCTTTGCTAGAACTAGCCGTAATGCACAAACACTTGAGCAAGCTGTGGGTTCTTCAGTACTTCTGCAGGCTGGATGCTAAGTGAAGGAAAAAGTGGGGGGGGGCAGGTGGGCACCTAGCCCTACAAGCTCCCAGTTTGGGACGAGATGGAGCATTGGGGAGACGAGCAGGCTCAGGTTGGTTCACTTCACTAGGTACTTGGCACTGATCTCCGGCTGCACCCCAGACTTCTGGGATGAAGAGGAAACTAATGGCCATACTTGGGTCTTCTGTGATTAGCCCACCTTGGCTTGTATTACGGAGGGGTGGGTCTTCCTGGTGGGGATGCCCACCTGGTGCCTTTCCTGACCCCAGCATGTCCGGTTCAGTTCCTCCCTTCAGAACCGGGTCAGGATGTGGCTGTTTGAGTCGTGCTCTTGACCCAGTTGGCAGCCTGCTCCGCCTGGATCTCCAGCTTCAGTTCCAGTGTTGCGGAGTCTCCTCTTCAGTTCTGCCGACAGGCATTTCATTCGTACCGCTGTGTCGTTTTACACACCCGTGCGGGTGCTTTTATGATAGCTGTATTGCCGGCTGCCTGGATGAAAAGGCAGGGTAAAAATATTTTAATAACCTAAAATGTATTTTGAATGCTTGAGATGCCCTGAACCCAAACGCTCACCGGTTTTGAGTGTGTTCTTTATCTTTGTGCACTTGGTATAACGTAGCTTGCGTAATTGTGTTTTCCTCTTCCGCCTTCTTTTAGTTGGGCAACTTGCACCTGAAAGAGGAGAAGTCCAAGCCGGCCTCCAATGGTGAGTCTGGGGAGGGGCTGTGGCGCAGGCGTGGGACCCCCCTCCCCCTGCTTGCATGGCTCAGTCCCTGGCAGCATCTCCAGGGAGGGCAGGGAACTGATCCGGGTTACGTTCCAGTGAGTGTAACCTTGGTTATTGGGTTGCTCCTGGGACTGTCCTTCTGTCCCCGCTCCCTTTCTCATGTTTCTTGAGCTATCCACCACAGAAGATGGCATTAACCTCGTGCCCTGTTTTGGAGGTAGGGTTTTAGCCTCATGCGTACAACTGACTGTGCTGCAATTATTGTCTGTCCACACTTAGGCGCTGTGGTCAAGGCAGATGAGAATGCAGAGAAGACTGAAGAGGAGGAAAAAGGTGAGTGTGGTGTGCTCCCCAAAGTGAAGAGGTGCTGGTCACCGAGCAGGGAGTGGTTCTGTTCAGCTCCCTGGTAAAGCATGTTCCTGCCACATGCGAGCTTCCAGTTTAATTTCTAGTATCTCTAATTAAAAAGGGTCTTGGGTGGCAGGGTTGCTGCTCAGGGCTTTGGATTGGCGCTGCTTGGCAGAGTAGATTTGGAAAGGACCTTCGAGGTCATCCAGTCTGCTCAGTGTGACCTAGGCAGTTGGTTGCAAGTCAGCTTCATGTGTTCGGAGGCTCCATTTCGACACACGCATTGGACATGCCTCATGTGGTAGAGTTCTTGCATGTAGCCATCCCCAGGTTCAAATCCTAAGTTCAAGGAGAGCCGCCGCCGGTTGGAGCCCAGGGTGCCCTGCGCTGGGTCCACCAACAGCGTGATGTCCCCTTGTCACACAATGGGTTGTGTGTGTTTTCTCAGAAGTCACTGCAGCCTGGGTTGACATGGAATGGAGAACCAAGAATACAAAGGGGGTTTACTTGCTGAAAAGGTGCCAGTGCCCAGCCCTGGCCGAAACCACACCGGCTAACTTGAAAGCCCAGGTCCCTAAATGCCATGTGTTGAGGGAGGACACTCTGTGCATGCTCAGAAGCCCGTAAAACGTTGTATTCTCCAGGTCTGTTCCCTGATAATTGCAGATAAGTTTCCCCGGTTCAATTTTGGTCTTTGCAAGTGCTCCCCTGCTGCAGTGTTGTCTTAAGACAAACAAACAAAACCAACCCCCTTACCCATCCCGTTTTTAGGATATGCAATTCCACAGAGCATCAGTTTGTGGTTCTCCTAAGAAGCTAAGTGCTTCTAAGCTGCCATGTCTCGAACTGGCAACCTGTCTAACTGGGAACACTTTTGTAAGAGTGCTTTGGAGGTGAGGGGGTGCTTTTTCCCTGTGATGGTGCACTCGCTGGTGTTGCGCATATTCCAACATTAATTTAATCTTTATTGCGGTGGGGTATTTGGGGTAATATTTCTAAATTGCTTTTCTACTAACTGTGCCCTCGGGCAGCATACGCTTGAAAGTTTTTAAAACAGTTCAGCAATTGAACACGACGTTTTAAAGCAATCAGTGAAATGAAGCGCAGCAGAAATGCATCATCTGAAAAAAAAAAAGCCTTTGCAAAGATGGGTGTTTTTGTACTGAGTGGGGGCTCAGTGAGAGTCTTCAGGGAGGCTGTTGTGCGCAGAGGGACACGAGCACAGTGCTGCTGAATCAGACCAACAGGGCTTTTCCAGTCCTTGCTTCCTACGGTGGCCCACCAGCTACCTCGATGGGACACCTGCAAGCAGACGAGGAAAGACAGACTTGTTGCCTGTCATGGCTCCCCTGCAGTTGGCATTCAGAGGTAGCCTGTAGTTGTTGATGGACCATGAATTTGCCTTTTTAAAGCCATCCCAACTAGTGGCTGTTGCTAAATCTTGTGGCAAGGAGTTCCACAGGCTAATGAGGTGCTGTGTGAAGTCCTTTTTGTCCATCCTGAACCTCCCAGTTCTATCAGATGACCCCCTGTTCTGGTGTTGTGAGAGCAGGAGAAAAACTTCACCTGCTGTGGCTACCTGGCAACTGGCATTTAGAGGTATACTGCCTCTGGACTTGGAGGCTCCATGCAGTTCTCCTGGCTAACGGCTGATAGGCTTTCTCCTCCATGAACTTTTGAAGATTTTTTCCTGCAGCTGAAGATTTTTTCCTGCAGCTGGCCTTTGCCACATTTTGTGGCAGTGTGAAAAGCTCCGCTGGGTAATCGTTTGCCCACGATGCGTGCTGGAGAGCCTGCTGCCATAAAAGTGTAGCAGTGACTTGAAAAGGGGTTAGCCAGATTTGTGGCGGCCTGTGGGAGCTCATGGCCTCATCGGATTGCTGGCCTCCATGAACATTAGTCTGAGCCAGCAGGGGAATTCTTGAACTCTGTGCTGAGCTGCAGGAAAAAAGAGGCAGCGTTCTAGATCAAGCTTGGCCCTTCCAGCCTGACTCGCTGGCATCCGTATGGGTGGAAAACATTCTTGTGCACTAGAAAAAGCCACAGCCTCCTTTTCTTGGCAGGACTGGGCGGCTCAGTGCCCAGCTCTGTTATGTCTGGAGGCAAAGGAACCTCGACCCAGTGCTCTGTCTTCGGTGCCAGTGGCTCCTCCATCTGCTGGTTCTATCCTCAAGCACTAGGACAAAAAAAACAAAGGACCAATTAGAAATCAACAGCATCCTCTCCTTCGAGAGCAGAAGAGAGCCTTGGATGCTCTGTTTCTGCATGGGAAAGTTGACGGTCGGGAGGCTGGTCTCGTGCGTCATCAAACAGACACACTTCTGTGGGAACAGGGATGCATTCAACTATTAGTATGGACTAAATGAGTTCAGTGTTAGGAGTGGGCATTAGGACTTAAAATTCATTTTATTTCCAAGCTTATTTCTTGGCTTTTGGTCACAGAAAGACCCCAAATGCAGGGGTAGCTGCTTTCTCCTGAGTCAGACCCTTGGTCCAGCTAGGTCAGTGTGACCAACCCAGACTGGCGGCAGCATTGTTAAAAATTGCAATCCACGTGTCATTTTAAAAGAGAGAGAGAATAAAGATGACTGTTCATAATCTGGGAAGCAAAGCAGTGCAGGAGCCTATCCAGCAGGGGAGGCAGTTATCAGTCCACGTGGCGATGACCATGAAAAGCCGTGAACGTGCCCCCCTTTCCTCCCCCCTCAGAGGACCGAGCCGCCCAGTCGCTGTTGAACAAGCTGATCCGCAGCAACTTGGTGGATAACACGAACCAAGTGGAGGTGCTGCAGAGGGACCCCACGTCCCCCCTGTACTCGGTGAAGTCATTTGAGGAGCTGCGGCTGTAAGTGCATTTCTTGGCTATGCCTGTTGGGGGCTTGCTGCTGGGGGGGGGGCATCTCATGTATGGGTCTGGTTTTGCTCAGGTCAGGTCGTAGTAGACTATCCAAGAGGAATCTTCCTTCTGTTGCTGTTTATGTAGCACCATCGGTGTGAATGGAGGAAGCCACAGAGAGAGGGGAAGGGGGTGGAGGCAGGGCAAACAGGGGAAGCCGATGCCCTTGTTTGAGCTCCCTGGCTTGAAATGAGTGACAGTAGGGAATGAGGATGAAGACGGGTGCCAAAGACTTCACAGGAAAGGTGGGGGTTGACAGGAAGCCAGGCGTCCTGCAGGTGTGGCGGGAGGCGGTCCCAGGCAGCGAGGGAGGAAGGGCAGAGCGTTGCCCCGCACCAGTGTTGTCCTGGTTTCCAGTAGGGCCCCAGCTTGTGCAGACCAGGGCGGTCATGTTCTAGGCTGCACTGCTTCCGGCTGCTGGTGAGGAGGTTGCTCTCGGATCTCCTAGGCTCGCGTCCTGCCTTTCCAGTTGCTCCCCTGCCCCACCCTTCCTTTTGAGGCTCTCTCCTGTACCGCTGCACGTCGCAGCAGTGACATGGGGAGACCCGCTGCCCTTGAAGCCTGGCTGACAGCACCCGGCAGACCAGAGCAGGCCTTGTTTGGGACCCTTGAAGGGAAGCCGCTTAAATCGATAGCTCATTGCTTCCTCCGCTGCACACCCAGAGAGACGGAGAGTATCTTGCAGAAGGAGATGCAGCCTCTGTGCATCTCCGAGAAGCAGAGGAAGCTTTTCAGAGAAGCCAAATGAGTTCCAAGGGACCTCTGAAGAAGTCCTCAACAGAATGCAAGAGAGCGTTAAAGGGGCCAGGCCAAATCGGAGCAGCTCCTTTTTCCTCCTTCTTCTCGGCAGGAACACATGGCAAAGCTCTAGGGCTGGCTCACAATGACTTGTGCGACCAGCTGGCTTTCCTGTTGTCCATGTGTGAAATGGTGCATGAATGTGAGGGGTATGTGTGCTTGGTGCAAATGTGAGACCCGAGAGAGTCCGTGAAGGGATTTAGGGACTGGGTGATGCAACTCCCTTGACCGAGAGAGGTGCTCTGTTGCCGGCTTCTTCCGCCCTTCCTGTCTGCAGAAGGGCTTCCAGAGAAAACCTGGTGATGCAGTCGCAACTCACTTGGCCATTGCTCTGGTGCCACTGTTGAAGGTGAAAGGGGGGGCAAGCGCACCCCCCCCCAGCCGAGCCCCTGCAAGCTCACTTGGCTGATGGAGGGCAGGGACTGAAGCTCCTTCGTCAGTGGCAGTGTCTGGTCTCATCCTGCTCAGCGTCCACAGTAGCAACGGCTGTTCTCTGGGGTGTGTTCTTTGCGCCCTCATTCTGCATGCTCTCTCTTCTAGGAAGCCTCAACTTCTCCAGGGCGTCTACGCGATGGGTTTCAACAGGCCGTCCAAGATACAGGAGACTGCGTTGCCGATGATGCTGGCGGAGCCGTACGTATTTGTAGCCGCTGCTTTTGGTGGGCTGAGCAGGACCAGGAGGGCAAAGTTTGGCTTATGCCCTGTGGAATCCTGAGGGCCGGAGAGGACCCAGGCGTTCACATGACCCAAATCAGCCACTGCTACAGGTCCAGCCTCTTGCCAGACCTACTTTCCCATAGGAAAGGTCTGGCTCTTAACTGCATGAAGGTTCCTTCTGGGTCCTTAATCTGGGGGGGGGGTCAGTTAATCTGCTTCATTTGTGGTGTTACTGTGGTCAGGTAACTGTTGAGCTTCTTGGATGAGAACCCCAGTAACCCTGGCCCCCTTTGGGGTCACCACATTGGGAGTAGCACAAGCCCCCCCCCCCATTCTCCATATAGGAATGTGTGTGAGTTCCTTGCATCTTCGTCCCCCTGCATCCTTACTTCCGCCTCCCTCCCCTTCCTCTGTTGGTTCCTTGGATAGTGAGCCCTTTGGGTCAGGATACAGTCTCATTCCTTTTTTTTTTTTTTTTTGCAAAGTGTTTGGAGAACGACAGTAAATAAACACCGACGGGCTTCTCCATCATGACCAGGCTTCCCTCACAATGCGTCACTATCTGCGTGATGTGTGGTTTGTGTGGTGTGTGGTTCACGCGGAGTCTTGGTGAGACCCAACAGGACTGAGCAGTGCTTGTGCTTTAACATGAATCGGGAGTACACCCCTAGAAGATGAGGTGTTTGGGGAAGCATTGCCAGCCCCCACCCCACCCCCAGATGTAGGCAGGGAAAACGCCAGCCTCATACACAGATGGTGGTCTCAGAAGCTGCAATTAGCATCCAAGCATCTGTGCACTTGAAGAAACATTTAACTCTGAGATCTTGCCTCTCTTCCTGGGAGTTCTGGGTGGTGCCTGTGGGACTCCCAAGTGTGGTCTCGTTCAAGCATTGTCCAGATCTAGGCCTGTTCGGTGTCAGCAAGGCTAGAGGAGCGGGTGCTTTCAGACTACAGCCCTGAGACCTGTCCACAATCTGTAGTCTTCACAGAACTAAGTTGATGGGATGTGGTTCTCCCCCTTCCACACCCCACCCATGTGTGTTGTGGCTTTTTGGGTTGTGTGACCACCGTAAAGTAGACCCTGAATAAAGCTAATGGGAGACAGGCTGAGCTGTCCTCAGTTGGAGAGCCTGTGCGATCTCGATCTCTTCCACAATAGGCCTGAGAGCTGGCAATTGTGGCTGCCTCCCCCCTTTTCTGGCATTTTTTAATGGGATTGGGAGACAGATATTCTGCTGTCATTGTGACAGCTATACCTTCCCATCAGCGGGGCAGCATCTGGGGGCGGTTTTTGCCTGCCATAGGTAATCAAACCTGACGGAAACCTTGTGTGTGCCGTCTTATTTATTTTTTACAATTGTGTTCTGCCTTTCTCCCTCTAGGGAACCCAAGGCAGCTTACGGTATCGATTTGAAATGACAATAAACCACAGAAAACAAGCAGCATATTCTTTGGGGGCTCAGTTGGCAGCGACACAGGAAAGCCAAAAAAAACCCAGAATACCAGAAATATCAACCAAGCAGTCAGAGGGAGGTGCAGATGACTTGCAGAGAAACACTAGCGAGGAAGGAGCCAGCCCCAGTTCTCATGCGATGGGAGCCGCTCCCCAAAAGCCCCTCTCCTGTGCCACTGCCCAACTGAGTCTTGGGTGATTGGCAGAACAGGCAAGGAGGTCTCTGTCTTGGGTCTCAAGGGATGGGTAGATTCCAGTGGAGAGAGATGGTCCTTCGGGTATTGTGGTCTTAAGCCAAACAGTCTTTCAAAGTAAGAAAGGGATTTGAATTAAAAGGGCTGTAATTAAATTGATTGAAAGAACTTGACCTGCAGTGTCCCTTTGCCGCCGTGCTGTTTAACGTTCTCTTCCCCTCTTGCTTTCTGCCCCCCCCCCAGCCCCCAGAACCTGATTGCGCAGTCTCAGTCCGGGACTGGTAAGACGGCGGCTTTCGTCTTGGCCATGCTTAGCCGGGTGGAACCCGAGAACAGATACCCTCAGGTAAGGGGTCTTGCCGCCTGCCCCCAGGTAACTGAATATTCTGCAGTGACAATCGCCCTCGGTAGCGTTCAATGCTGCAGCAAGGTTTGCTTTATTCCGGTAGACCTCCTTGGGAGCACTTGCAAGCGGAGCCTGGCTGGGCTTGCATAGCCCCGCCCCTTCATCTGCATAGCCCTCTGCATCCCGCTTCTGGTCCATGCTAGTGGAGGGTGTTTGGGCAGGGGAGGGCCATGGGCTGGATTCATGGAGGGGGGGACTAGTTGTTCGCAAGAGCCATTGGGGGTGGGATCTGTCTGCCTTGCATAGGAAGCTGCTGCCTGACCCAAAGCTTGACCCTCGGTCCATCTAGCTAGTGGCAGGGGTTCTGTAGCGTTTCAGGTGCAGGTGTCCGTGTGGGGTGTGTGTGTATGTGTGTGTCTTTCCCAGCCCTTCCTGGAGATGCTGCCAGGGACTGTGGGGCTGAGCACTGAGCTACAGCCTCTCCCCCTCAGAGGCTCTTTGGGATTATATGTTGGGATTCTGAAAGCCTAATGGGTGCGACTGTACTGTAAAAGACATGATTATGCAAATCCTGCGGAGGTTAATGGGACTGCTGTGCCCCATCTGGGCTGTTTAATAGCCTCTCGGGCCATTTGCAGCCTTCCGTAGGCACGTCGCTTCCCCTCTCCCTCTGCAACCTAGATGCCCGTATCAAAAAGGACTAAATGCTCTGCTTTCTTGTTGGGGCACAGCACCATCTAGTGGAGGCCTCTGAACTGTTCACACATCCCAGGGAATGTGCTGAGGTTGATGCGGGGGGAGATGGGTCTCCCAAGAATGGGCTTCTGCTCCTTTAACTTAAGCAGCTTTTTAAGGGTCTCCAGAGACGATGCATCCTATGATTTCCCCACTAGTTTCTCTTAACAGCAGTTCTTAAAAACTCTGATCTGGGAACCAGTGTTGCCTGTCGGGCCCGCGCCAGTGCACAGACCCCTTCTTTGCTGCGCGGCGTCATGACTGTGTCGCAACGCCATCTCCACATGCTTGGTAATGACATAGCATGTCATCGCTGAACTTCCGGGTTGCTGAGCTCCATGGTTGCTTGGAGCAGTGCAGCTTAGTGGAAACGGGTGGGGAACCCCGTTGGTCCCTGGGGTACACGTTTCAGGTGGCCCTGGAGTTCCTATTGAAAATTGGGGGTTTTCCTCACAGGAAAGAGTGGAGGAGGCAAGCCACTTGATTTAAACTGGAAAGGAGCTTTGTCTCTTCAGCTGCAGACGCATGCAGATGCAGTGGAAACTTGCAAGAGAACCATCATCGGGAATGCTTCCCAATTTGGGGGTGGGCCTGTAGCTGTGGTAGAGCCCTTGCTTGGCGTGCAGAAGGTCTCAAGTTCAATCCTAGATAGGGCTGGGAAAGATTCCTGCCCGAAACCCTGAACAGCTGCTGTCCGAGTAGACAATGCTACCCTATGGCAACTGCATTCAAGTTGGGGCAGAGAACATGCTTCTCCTCTCCCCATCTCCTAGTTTACTTGTTTGTCCTTTAAGGGAAGCATTGCAGAGCAATTGCTCCCTCCCAGGCAACTTACAGCTGACTTCAGGCTGGGGAGGAAGGGCATTGCCCCCTCTGCAGCCTCCCTAACACCACCAGGTGGCTCATCCAAGAGGGACTCTTATCAATCTTATCCTCAGTTTTCCATAGGAGGAAATGTCAGTCCTTCACTTATCTGGCAGCAAATCAAGCCAGGTGCTGACAGACACCACTTAGGGACAGAGGGATGATAACACGTAACAACTTAACGCGTGTGTTTGGTGAGCCTTCCGCGGACCAGCGTCCCAGACCTGCCTCTTTTCTCTTCCAGTGTCTCTGCCTTTCCCCCACGTATGAGCTGGCCCTTCAGACAGGGAAGGTGATTGAACAGATGGGCAAGTTTTACCCAGAGCTGAAACTGGCCTACGCGGTTCGTGGCAACAAATGTGAGTGTGGACGTTTGCATTGGGAGTCTGGGGGTGGGTGGGAGGAGGTCGGAAGCAAGTCTGAGTTGACAGAAGTCTAGAAGACTGATGGATACCAAGAATATCCAAAGGGGCTGGGTGAAACTGGGCCACAAAGGGGCAGCTGTGCAAAGCAGGTTGTAGTGCGACAGGTGGCTCCTGTTGCAGGAACCGGGGAATCCACTGTAGCGTGAAGGGCGATGAGGCAGTCTGGATTGGGTGGCTCTTTCTCCAGGAGTCGGGGGTCAGTCAGAAGTTGCCTTCAACAGGCTCTTCTTTCAGAGGGCTTTGGGGCTTAACCAATTCTGAAAACCCTTTTAAGCCGCGTCAAAACGACAGTCTTGTAGCCCTGTAAAACCTCTCCAGGAGGTGCCACGAAACATATTGTTGGTTTCGCTGCAGCAGCCTAACCTGGCCACCGCCTCTGGAGGTCTTTAAGCAAACTGGCCACTGCGATACCTGTGCCAATGGCTAGTTTCTGTGGGTGGCTGTGTGTTTGGTTTGGGGCTTGTGATACTAGAAGTCACTTTCTGGATTTATATGGCTCAAAAGGCAGGGTATCGGTCTCTTAAAAGAATAACCTGGATGTGTAACCCATTAAGTTGAGCTCAAGCCATACCGTGGCAGGTCCACGTGCTCTTTCTGGTAGTGGAATGCATCTGGAAGTCTGTGGGCTTGAATGGGCCCCTTAAGCCAGAGTTATGATGGGCGACCTGCTGGCTTGGCTACTGAACGTGCATTTTCTCGCTGCAAGATTGAGGCGTCCTGTAAATGCAGGAATTTAGACCCGAGCCAGACCTGGGGATTCCGTGGCCACAGGTGGGCAAAGGCCAAAGCACAGCTCAACCAGGAGGGGCACAACCCACTCCACAGGGGCATGCACAGGAAAAGGTCCTCCAGCGGACTGTGCCCAGGTCCTCTCTGGGGGAAAGCAAAAGCTCTGGGGTTCTCCCACTGAACTGTCTTCATTCTGTCTCTTCGCAGTGGAGCGCGGTCAGAAGATCGCGGAGCAGATCGTCATCGGCACCCCCGGCACTGTCTTGGACTGGTGCTCCAAGCTGAAGTTCATCGATCCCAAGAAGATCAGAGTCTTTGTCTTGGATGAGGCGGACGTCATGATCGCCACCCAGGGGCACCAGGACCAGAGCATCCGTATCCAGAGGTGAGGGCGGCCGGGAGGGAGGAGGCCATGTTCACGTGGATGTCCGGTTTTGTGGTGCAGTTGCTGCAGGGTTCTATCTCTTGGACAGACTGACTGTCTTACATTTGTCTCCCATTCTTCTTCCAAGGAGCTCGAAGCCGCACGTATGGTGTGTTCCCCCCCCCCTCCATTTTATCCTCTCAACACCCCTGTGAGGTCAGCTAGGCAGTGAGTGTGGCTAGCCCAAGACTCTAAGTAGGCTTCACAGCCCAAGTGGGGATTTAAATTCGAAGCACCCCAGTCTGAATCCCAACGCTCTGACCACTACACCACACTGTCCTTCTGTAATCTGCTAGTCGCAGATTGCAGCAGAAATCGCGCTGCACTGGCCTTGAAGAGCTTGGGACCCACGTCATAGATGTCTGTCGCCACTTCAAGCCAAAAAGTGGGATACAAGATGGGCAACAAGTCCATAGCTTAGAGGTAGAGTTCCCTGCTTTACACACACAAAATCCCTCCTCTAAGTAGACTGTGAGCCTGACCCTGCGGGGCTGCTCCTCCGTACCGAATAAGAATCTAGCCGAGAATACAGGCGTGGCTCTTTCCTCCCTGCTCTCCCAGGATGCTCCCCAGGGACTGCCAAATGCTGCTGTTTTCGGCCACCTTCGAAGACTCTGTGTGGAAGTTTGCCCAGAAGGTTGTTCCCGACCCCAACATCATCAAACTGAAGCGCGAGGAGGAGACGCTGGACACCATCAAGCAGTACTACGTCCTGTGCAACAGCCGCGAGGAAAAGTTCCAAGCGCTTTGTAATATCTATGGCGCCATCACAATCGCACAAGCAATGATCTTCTGTCATGTGAGTGGTTGGGAAGAAGGGAACTGTTGTCTGGGGTAAAATGGTGAGGCTGCCAGGCCAATGAGGCTGCACAGAGTCTGGGAAAAGGGCACAGGCTGTCCTATGTTGAACTTGGCTTCCTGAAAACCTCTGCTTTCAATTGTTTTTAAACAAGTTTCTAGTCCTCAAGGTACCTTGCTTCTCTGAGACCCCCTGGAAGTTAATGTTGGAGGACACTGTAGATATTATCTCCTGCCGAAAAATAAGAGGATGTCATTGCCTCCTGGGTTGGAGGGGGGGAGGGGGAAGCATTGAAATTTGTTTGGGGGGGAGGGGGAATTTGTTTGGGGGGAGGGGGAAGCATTGAAATTTGTTTGGGGAGGGGGGGAGGGGAATTTGTTTGGGGGGAGGGGGAGGGGGAATTTTTTTGGGGGGGGAGGGGGAAGCATTGAAATTTGTTTGACAAACCATATTTAAATGGAGGCCCAAACGACCTCGGTATTGGTTGTAGGAAACAAGCACTTTACAGCGAGCTGAGCAGCCGTGAGATGGCGTGCCTGCAGCAGAGGTTCTCTCTTCCATCCCTGAGAGCCCTTAAGAGCTCTCTTCCGTGATTCCCTTTTGCAGACTCGCAAGACGGCTGGCTGGCTGGCAGGGGAGCTCTCGAAGGAAGGTCACCAAGTGGCCCTCTTGAGCGGCGAGATGATGGTGGAGCAACGAGCTGCGGTGATTGAACGTTTCCGCGAGGGCAAGGAGAAGGTCTTGGTGACCACAAATGTCTGTGCCCGAGGTAATGGCGGGGGTCTGGCTCTGGAGGAGCGCCTGGCTGTATGTGCAGGGCAGTCAGTGCTGTGTGTGGGTGCATACACACATGTTACCCCCCAAGGTTCACTGTGCAATGGGAAATTCTTTTTTCCCATTGTTAAAATATATGCTTCAGAAGTGTTACCAAGCTTCTGGCTCTGGAATGCTTGTCCAAGAGAATTTCCTCCCATGAAAGACTCCCTTTTCTTGGCAGCTATGCACCAAACAGTTATCACACCAACATCCTCACTTGATTGGCGGCTTAAACCCAGCAGCCAGGGTTGGAGCTGATCCTTGGTCCAAGGCAGCTTTCCTCTTTCTGTAGCCCTGCTCCCCAACCCCTGAGCTCACCCAGAGGATTTATTTCTTTAGAATGCCGTTTTTAAAAGAAGCTCTCTGGGTGGTTGCAGAATATGAATTTTCTCAGTGCAGCATCCTGATGTTGCCCAAATAACTACAGGCACGCACCCTTTATTTCCCTGTTTGATGTCTCTTCCCCACACGAGCTTGACTAATAGCGGCAAAAACAATCGAGTTTTGTGGCACCTTTAGAGACTCATCCATCTATATGCTGGCACCTGGGCTGGGTGCCTTGAAAGGGAGAGTGGACAGATTGATGGAGGAAAAGCCCATCAGTGGTTATAAACCATGATGACTGTATGCAACCTCTGGGTTTTAGAGGTTGCCTCCAATCTCAGAGTGCCAGGTGCAAGGGAGGGGTAACAGGATGCAGGGATCTTGTTGTCTTGTGTGCTCCCTGAGGCATCCGGTGGGCCACTGTGAGATATGGGAAGCTGGACTAGATGGGCCTTTGGGCCTGATCCAGCAGGGCTTTTCTTATCTTATGTTAAGGTCTTACAAGGCTCTTGGCTGTTTCTGCTGCCTAACTCAGTCACCCCTCTAGAAGTTGCAGTAGCCTCAAACCACATTTATACAGTCCTTCACCTTCTCTTTGCCACCACCTTGGAAGAAGGCCAGTCGCTGCTTCCTCTGTATTGAGGGGGGCCTGGGGAGCAAGGGCCTGTCTGAGGGTGAAACCTGATGTTCTGCGGCAGGTACAACAGCCCTCTGTCAGCACGTGATGGGATTTCATGACCAGGGAGAGACTTCATTTCATGAAAGTGTGTGCAGCTGTGAGATTTGGGGGCCTGTCAGTATTGTCGCACTGTTATTGGCTGGGAATTTGTTTTGAACACTTGGGCGTGAGAGGTGAAAGGGCAGTTCTTGGGCTTTAAATGTGGGTTACTTATGAAAACCTCTGCAGCGCGTAGCTGAATCGCGGTCTGCTCAATCCCTGGCGGTTTTTTCCCCTCTAGGGATCGACGTGGAGCAGGTCTCTGTTGTCATCAACTTTGACCTCCCGGTGGATAAAGATGGGAATCCGGATAACGAGACGTATCTCCACCGCATCGGCCGCACGGGGCGCTTTGGGAAGCGGGGCCTGGCCATCAACATGGTGGACAGCAAGCACAGCCTGAACATCCTCAACAGGATCCAGGAACATTTCAGTACGTCCTTGCTTGGAGTTTTTTTCCCTGCACAAGCTCTGAGGAGTTGTTGTTGTTGTTGTTGTTGCGCTCTGTGTATTGGAGGCTCTCCTTGTCCAGTCCTGTGATGGGCTCAGAGTTAAAGCCATTCTAGTGGCTCCCCTTTTCAGAAATGGGAGAGTTGGGGTTGGAGGGTGAATGTGTACAGTGTGCCCAGTGCAGGAGGGCAGGCACCTGCCCCAAGGAGCCTACAATCTGCAATTGAACACAGGGGAGATGACCAAGGAAGACGAAGGAAATGGAGGCAGGCATAAACAGCAAATGCAATGAACAGTCTTGTTGCAACTCTCCGTAATCTATTGCTGGGCAAATAACCCATAAGGACCCTTCCGGGGGGGGGGGGGGAGGAGGGTTGTAAAGGGGAAGTGTGTGCATTTATTTTGCTGGCATGTAATTCTGGCACAGGAATTTCCTAGGAGATTACACCCTAACACTTGAGCATCATTCATGCTTCAAATGCGAGGGATCTTTGTTTTGGCCGGCCCTGGGGGAAGCGTCAGAGAACGTGAGAGGCACCCAGGTGTCTGCCACAGAAAGCAAGCAATTTACATGTCATTGGTTCAACAGCATTGTGCCTGCAGCTGCTGGCTTTTGAAATGAAGCATTTGGAGAGGCAGGAAGGGGTGGGGAAGCAAAGGGAAGCAGCGGCTGTAATAGTACAGCTCTCTGAACTTAGGCTGTGGCTCATTGGATTCTCATTCAGATCATGGTTGGTGTGCATGATGTTCTTTAAACAAAAGTCTCTGCCCCAAGGAGCTTACAGACTAAGGAGGCAACGGAGAAAGGGAAAGGTGAGGGAGGCAGAACAGTGGGAAAACTTTGGGGCAGCAGAAAGTGGGAAGTTCGGGGGGGGCAAGGCCATGGAGGGCTTTGAAGGTAGGAACAGGGAGCTTGTTCCTGAGTGTGGGCTCAGGCAGGGGGTCAGCGTAGGGGTCTCAGGAGGGTGCAGCATGGTCAGAATGATGAGAGTGAACAATGTCAGCCCACTTAAGAGGCTGCTGGCTTGAAGATCTGGATGCACTATTGCCTTCTGCACGAAAAAAGGGGCGTTAAAAATTGGTATGTTTTGAAAAACGGCATGGATGGTGGGGTAAAGAGGGTTGCAAAATCAGGGCCCAATGTAAACAAGGGCTTTGGTTCGACATGGGCAGCCTTGAGAAGGCTGCTAAAGAAGAAAAGCACAAGACGGTTGATGGTTGGTGGCTGTTAACTGCTTTGAGGGCCTTGAAGTGGGGGCAGAGCGCAGTGTTAGCATAGGTTTGAGCGCTTGCGTTTGCCAAGATACCCTTGAAAGCCATAATTGCAGAGAACAAATGAGTTTGGTTTGTTTCCGTAGCAGTTTGTTTTTCTTAGTAAGAGACTAGTGTAGCTCTCAAGAGCGTTGGGTGAAGCGTCTAGAAACTCGAATGATCCACTAAGCAGATCTTCTGCTTTGGCTTTTATGCTGGGATGCTCAGACTGGCGTCCAGCTGTAATGCTTATAAAAGAGAGAGAGGGAAAGGAAAGGAATGGCTACTGCTGGAAAAACCAAAGCCAGTTTTGAATGGCATTTATGCAAAGCTGCTTCAGGCAGCTTCCTGGGGATATTTGACAAGTCACTTGACTGGCAGAGGGCAGAAAAGAGCGGGGAGGACACAGAACAGGTGGACTGGTGTGGAGGGCCAAGCGGGGAGCCTGACCACCTCCCACCCCCACCACTGAATTAAAGTGGAGACCGTGGGCTGCGAGAGGTCACTGCTTTACCTGGCAAGCACTCCTTCCATTCATTAAGCAGTGAGAAGGTATCCCAGAGTCCTTGGCGTCATCGCAAAGGCCTCTGCAGCAGCCTGTAATTTTCCAGGGGGAGGAAGGGCTGCTTTGGTTCATCAGCCCAACCTGCTTCAGGAACAGGAGGCAGTGAGGATTGGGGGGGGGGGGGCTCTTGTCCTGTCCCCTCTCAATCCATTGGTTGGTCGTTTGCTGGGAAAGGGCAGGAGCTCTCAAACTGTGCCCTGGGAAAGGGCAGGAGCTCTCAAACTGTGCCCTGCATGCCACAAAAGATAAATTGAGAGAATGAGAGGCTCCCTGTCCGCCCACGGAGGAGGCTGCCTGCTGTGCCTCTGGAAGAAAAGGCCAGAGCAGTGAATCATGCGTTCCCCTGCCGTTGGAAGCGGGTGATTCTGCCCCGCCACTGTCGTGTGGCGTTGGAACGCTGCAGTTGCACACAAAGGACAAAAGGGGGAAGCGTCGTTCCCAGCCCGTTCGATCACCGCTCTAAGCTTGCCTTCCTCAGGGTTGTTCCGAGTAAGTGACTCATGCAGAAACATGGTGCCAAGCTCACTCAAAGTCTGCCTTTGGGGGGGTGCAAGTTGAAGTTTGCTTCTCTGATCAGAAACGTGGGATTGAAAGCATCGGGGATGAGTCGCTGTTTGTCCACGGTGTCTTGACACACACAGACGTGCCTGGCCCATGAGGCCGCCCCAAGCAGCAGATTGGCAAAGGGGTGCCAGCCTACACTGCTCCCGCTCCCTGAATTCAGAGGACTTTCTGTGTGCCAGGTGCAAGGGAGGGACAACAGGAAACAGGTGATCTTGTTGTCTGTGTGCTCTTGGAGGCATCTGGTGGGGCCACTGAGATACAGGAAGCTGGACTAGATGGGCCTTTGGCCTGATCCAACAGGGCTCTTCTGATGTTCTTATGACTTTTGTGCAGGCTCTGATCCCCTCCTGATCCTCTGATTCTGGTTTTTTTCACAGACAAGAAGATTCACAAACTGGATACAGACGATTTGGACGAAATCGAAAAAATAGCAAACTGAAGTGTGGCTGCTGGAACTGGTGTGCGCGCCCTCCCGCGGTATCTCTCCCACTACAATTTGGATCTACATCCTGATTGGCACAAATCCTTGCCAATCACACGCAAATGGACGTTTTTAAAGATAATACACAGAAATTACCTCATCCTTTAAAAAAAAAAGAGCGAAAGAAAAACCAATAGTGGCTGGACTTGATTTTAGCAAAAGTGTGCAACTCTGGGGAAAGAAGCGATGTTTACAGCAACTTTTAATGTTTTTCTTTAGTTTAGCCTTAAACATGGGAAGATCTTAAATTCTAAAGATGTAATGATGCCAAAAATATAGCCAACTAATAAGTAGGAGGGAGACACACCTGCTTTTATCTCTGATCAAGTGATGGCTGAACTGTTTTTAAACCACCCCCAAGCAGTATATTAAATGTTCCACAACCACGTATTCCCTAGGTGAACTTTTGTTTCTTTAAAGAGAGAGTGCTGAGTGTAGCTGAAAATGGAGGCCTTGAAGAAACGGGGGCTTCACCTTTGGCTCGTGTTCCCAGAGATTGGCCTCCTTTTCAGAGGGTAGATTTTTTTTTTTACTACTTGAAACCATCAACTTTAGCTGCTCTGTTCTCCCTCCCCCCCCCCCCCCCGATTCTGGAAAATGTAGTCTTGCAAGGAGTCTGAGATGCTTTGTCCAGAGCCTCAGTTCTCCCAGTTCCTGGAGGGGAAATCATAACCATGAAAACGCACAGTTGCAGAAGGTACCTGCAGAGCAGTTGTTGCGTTGAGAACAGGGCAGTTGCTGAAGAGTGTCAACTTTGATCCAGGGAGACAATAGGATGTATTTCAACTTTGCTGCAGCAAGTGAGCAGCACTGGTTCAAACCACAGAGGGGACAGGCAGCCATAGGGCGTAAAAACCAAGAGGCTGCTGGGGATTGCAGTATGAGGATGAAGGCCAGGTAGGACCAACACCACTGGTGCAATAAAAGACTGATGGCTCTTAATTCACCTCCGAGCATCTTTTGCCTGGAAAAGGGGGGGTGTCACATTTTGGAAGGGTTCCTTTCTTAGTCAAAAGGTGCTCTTCGTTCAACATGCCGTGACCGTCTGAGCACAAATGTGTGTATTTTGGGATATTCCACCAAGCAGTGGTATTGGGTGGCCTCTCTATGGCTGGCACTTGTTTAGCCATGAACAGAGGTCCTGCCAGAACCCTGGCTGGTGGATTGTGCCCAAGGCTGCTAGACTTCAAACTGATCAGTTGCTATAAAAAGAGGTGAATTCTTTGATTTGGGGAGGGAGATCACGGTTACAATTGTATTAACCAGAACTATCCCTTGGGGTGTGCCGCACCTGCCCCTTTCAGCATTAAAAGCAGTTAGCCAAATGTATTCCAAGATGTGGGGAAGACCACCCAGCCCCGCTGTGTGTCTATTCTTTCAGCCCAACAAAGCTTCTCCCTTTTTAGCGTTTGGATTTTCTTGTTCTGCTGTAGCAATGTTAGATGCATGAGGAGGGCTTGGGGTTCCACTTGACTTTTGTGGGCAAAGTAAGAGTTTCACCTATTTTTCTTCACAGTAGATGGAGAATTGAAACCACCATCGACCCCTCTACTTTGTGCAGGAATCCCTTCTAAAATCAAATCTCCAAATTGTGAATTCTGAGGGTTTCTCCTCCCTTGAGCATTTTGGCTGTTAGCGATTCTGTTCAAAGACAGAAATGTGGATTCTTTTACCAAGTAAAAAAGAGAACGCAGACATACAAAACTCATTTTTAAAACACGTACCTAAAATTTTAGGAAATGTGCATTGCAGCTGCCTATCAATTTATGTAAATGGCTTTAGCGGTGGTGGGGTAGGTAGGCAGGCTGGAAAAACAAGCCACCGATTTTGTATGCTTGGGTATATCTATTTTTATTCCACGAGAAGTGGTGGGTGAGCGTGTGTTTGTGTGGCAGAGGGCCTTCAGCCGCCTCCTTTGGGTACTGCTGCGTGACAGTGTGATGGTGGCAGGCAAGCGCTGAATGGGTGCAGAAGCTGCTGGGCCGCCAGTGTACTCCAATGTACTTTTCAGTGGGAATAAAGGACACAAAAGACTGACATTGGGCTCGGCTGCCTCTCATTTCAGCATCCTCTGAATTGGGGTAGGTTCTCTTTTCAGGGCTGGCAACAGGTCTGTACCACCTTGCTTTGCAACCCTGGGTTGGAGAGGAGAGTAGGTCAGTTCTCCAAAACATATGTGCAGTGGGGCTGGTGGAGGCTAAAACACACACACACACACACACACACACACCCCTTCCTCTTGCCTTCAGAGTTAGGACAGTAATAGCCAACCTTTTGAGCACAAATCAATTCAAACAGGAGCCTTAATCAGAGCGAGCTGTGAGCTATGGTCCCATCACTAACATTGCAAGGTGGAGTCTTTGTCTTGGGGTGAATTGAAGAAGCAGGCAAGAGTTTAGGGTCATTGTCCACGGCTAGCACCAGGGTTCTGCAGAGCCTGCTTCTCTGTACTGGTCATAGTTGGTATTCTGATCTTCTTCCAAGCAATTTGGGAACATCATTCTGGATTAACGCTCCCATGAAGAGCAGCGAGCTTAGGCCAATTCACTGAGCCTCTGACAGCGTACGCAGGGGCAAGCCCAAATCGGAGGCCCTCTTTAGGCTGTGGCTCTGCATGCAGAGGGGTCCCAGCTTCAATCCCTGTTAGCTGTAGGGAACCCCGGGGAGTCAGACAAGAGCCTGTCTCTGCACAAGACAGCTTCCTCGGTATCCTCCACTGGACCAAAAAAGTTACACTCAAAGGCTTTGGTTTAACAGCACACACAAGTTTCAGATTTATTTAAATGCAAAAAGCATACACTCCTTTTGTACAGTAATCGGTTTACTGTGTTAAGCCTGATTTTGTCCCTCCCCTGGACTGTTCCTGGGTCTTTTGACTAGTTGGGTTTCAGGGTACAGAAAAGGAGGCCATCATGCCTGCAGCCCCACCCCCAGGGGCCTCTTGTCCTTGCAGCTATGGCTTGAGAATCACTGCCTCTTCCTGGCATGGGCAGCCCTAGATGAGGTCTGGAATACCAGGCGGCCTTCCCAAAGAATCAGATCACATTTTTCAAACTTGGCATTTGCACCCTCAATATAGACGGTGTCTTTCTAAAAAAGGAAAAGTCCCCACTGTGAAGTCATCTATGTCCATTTATATACTGAGCAGAATACACAGTAAAGCTCCTTATGGACTGTCCCACTCCAAGCTGGGGACAATATCTGGCTGCTTCTCAAATCAAAAAAGCTCTTTGAACTTCCAGAGCTCAGGGGAGAGAAAGGTTCAGCCTAGTCTTGCCCCTGACGTGTCTTCCTATGCGCATGAAGTTTGTCATGGGGGGTATTCAACATGCAACCCACCCCAACAGCCTGAAGTGGTACAGCCCAAGAAAAGTTTCACCCCCTTGAACCTATTAACTAGCTGTCCGGTGGCTGCAGTTAACTCCTCCCTTCTCTACGCAAGGAACAGTGCTCCCTCGGCCATGTTCCTCCCTGCCCCGCCCTTCCTGCTGCTAGCCAAATAGTCCAGCAAGCCCTTCAGCCAGAGAACTGTGAGCAAACCAGGCCCCTTGAATTTGCTCACTACAAGGCCCTGCACTAAACACAGACGGAACAGGAGGCTTCTTTCATCCTCTTTGCCCACGTGGGCTCTTGGCACTCCTGCCACAGTCCACCCTTGCCACAGACACCTCTGCAAACAAGCTAGAGGCAGTGGGGCTCTGGCCAGAAATCCAGCAGCTGCCATCAAAGCAGGGCTGGACTTCCTGCAACGCTAACCTGTCAACGGGGGAGAGCGTGCGTGTGCACACATGCCAGAGAGATGAGGAAAGAAGGGTCAAGTCCCTGTGCTCTACAGCCTTTCACAGTGTTTACTCCTGGCCTGACAAATGCTGCTGTCATCGAAGCCAAGGGGAATTTCCTACCAACCTCAGAGGCTAGTTTGGCCATTTCACTGAGGGGAAAATAACACTCGGAAGCAGACCATTTGGCAAGCTGTCTGCTTGATCTCTTTTCATATAATACTAGATTCCAAACCCTGCCTATGGACACAGAGGTTTTTTTTTTTTGTTCCATTCAATACAGATGTTGCTAAATAGCATCAATGGCATTTTCATAAACACACAGGCCCACTTTTAATCAAACAGGTGAAAAATGAGTAAAGCAACTTCGGAGAGAAGCCACGTCCTCATTCATACTCATTAAGGCAAAACTAGGTTCCATTAATAGAATACCAAATCAAAACACGTTTGCTATTAACTTATTTCTGCTGCAAAAAGCAAAATTTCTGTACCAGCTGCCAAACACTGAAATTCAAATTTGCACTGGAAAAATCCATGTTTAGCTAGGATTATTTCCAGACTAATTCTTGTGCCATAATCTTGGAAAAACACATTTGATTAAAAGTACATTAAAACTTCTGACGAAGCAAATGGAGCTTTTTCTCGAAAGGGAGACAGAGCAAGCATTTGCACAGCTCTGTCTGTCCTTCCAGCAAATCCAGAAGTCCTCTTTGTATCCTATGCTAGAGGACATGGAAAAATAAAAACTACCAGGCACAACAACTGGAAATATCTCCCACAGGAGCCCTGTTGAAAAGAACAGAAGATGCACAAATGGATGACAACTTGGTTAAAACAGGGTCTGCATGGGAGAGCGTTCCTGATGGGCTGTGCTTGTCTATCCCTCTTCCCATCCCCAGGAGAAAAATCTAGGAACGGGAAATTCAATCCTACAGCCAAATGAAGGTGGCAACCGGACTCTCCTGTTGAAAGAAAGTGAACTGGAAGTATGAGATTTCCAAGCAGAGCAGACTATCTTGAAAACCACTCTGCAACTTCCCAAATGGGATGATGGGGTACATGGGAAGATTTGGCGGGGGGGACAGGGACAGGACTGAAACAACACAATGTTTTTTAAGTACAACAGGGTGCTGCGCTCTTCCCTCTTGGATATGCAGAGAAGAGCCCTGAAGAAAAGCAAGACCAGAGAAAGGCATTGGTTGGGCCTAAAGGCGACGCAGATGAAAGCCGCCTCCAACGGCATTTAATGCAAAGCACAGCCCGCTCGGGGGGCCTAAAGTGTTCCCTCTTGCCTTTCCTGCAGGATGCACAGCACTGACTTGTGGGGGATCGCACACTCTTGCAAGGACCTGGTGAGGTCGGAGAAGGTCCTGCGGGGCACCTCCACCGTCTCGATGCTGCAGCTTTCGTACGCGGCTGAGTTCTTTTGCTCCGCCACGGCAAGGACTGCTTTCAGGCTGTCCGTTGGCCTGAAGTGCCGTTCGAACCTGTGGCCGGAAGGAGACCTGATGGCCAAGAGCAACCTGGGCTCTTTCTCGGAGGGCTCCTCCAGATTCAGGGCTGAAAGGGTCCCTTCTCTTGTCTGACACAAAGGCTTTGCTTCCAGCAGAAGAGGCGGGACTTTCTCCAGCAGAAGAGGCGGGACCTGAGCATACTCCCCACCTCCTGCTTCGTGTTTTGCCACGGGAGGGGTGGGTGCCTTCCCCAGTGAAAGGTCTTTGAAGCCCTTCTCTTCCTCCTCCAGCTGGGGGCTCCCTTGGAGCGGGTCAACCAGCACATCCACCGCACTCTTCCTCAGCTCCCTTCTGTTGATGGACGGGAGCACGCGGTACTTATTCAGGGACGAGGAGGTCCTCGTAGGCACCTGCTGCAGGAGGTCTGGCATGTCAACAGGAGACACCTGAGCAGATCGGTACAGCTGCTGAGACGATGAGGCCTTCCGGCCAAAGGCGGTTTCTTCACAGGGCACCAATGGCTGAGGAGACAATGGCACCTGATAGGAGTAGGCCTCGACGCTGTGGGAGTGATTCAGGCTCGACCTCGTGCGCCCCTTTGCGGACTTCGGCCGAGCGACGTGCATGGCGGCGGCGTGTGGCTGCCAGGAAGAAGGCGCTGCGATGCCCAAGGAGGTCTTCCGTGCGAGTGGTGCAATGTTCAGGTGCGAGGCAGCAGCCATTGCTTTTCAGGAGACCTGTGGAAGCAAACAACAAGCGGGAGACAAAAACAGGCATCAGGAGGCCTCTCCCACCACACAACACACCACCACACTATGTTTCAGAGAGCTGAGAAGGAGCTCACACAAGCCCATCCCTTCATGCAAGGAAGAGAGTGCCACCCTATCCACCTCTTTTCTACACTGTATACAAGCTCCACGTCTGCTCTAAGCACAATCTAAGAGCCCAATCCTCTCCTCGGCACGTCTACTCCGCCGCAAGTCCCTATCTAGTCAAAGTGGACAGGATTGCAGCCTAGGACAACATCTTGGCATTTGAGGGTGGGGAGTGAGTGACAGCCCTTTCAGTTCTCAGGAGAAATCTGGGGGCAAAACCTGCAGGGGTCACAGTCGCCCCTTGCCTGGAAGCCTCTGTCAGAGGGATGCTATATCATCCCGCTGCAAAGTCTGAATGGGGCCCTTCTGGGTTTAATAATTAATAATAATTAAATAATTATTTAATAATTAAAACAGAAGCCTCTCTGAGAAGAGAGAAATCTCCGCTCCCCCCCCCCCATTTCACTACCTTAAAATGGCTTCGTTTTGCCTGCTTAATGACCAGCTTTCCTAGACTAGAGGCCACTTCATTGAATGGACAGTTCCTGGCGAAGGACACTTTAGGAAACATTCACTCACATGCAGAAGATGCTCCATGGGCTCAAAGGGGCTGATGGCTCAAAAGCTCCCAAGGATCACGAGGCCAGTCGGTCGGATAGGATCTCAAACTGCAGCTCCAGGGAGTCACAGATTTCCGAGGCTAAAAACCTGCAAGCAAAGACAGAAAAGATGTGACATTTCTCTCTGCAAGGAGTCTGCTGACTTGAGACGGAGGCCAGGACAAGGGGTTGAGGTGCGTTTGTACCAGTTGAGCAGCAAGGCAAGGAAGTCAGGTCACTAACATTCCCTCCCACCAAATACAAAGCAAGCCTTAGCTTTCCACGTAAACAAGTCATAAAAGCCCCCACAGAAAACCAACGCAAACAACAAATATCGAGTTCTGAAGGTGGAAAGCCAGGAATGTGGGTCGGTGCTTTCCAGTGCATTGCAGAGAGTACCACATGTGTGACTATCTGCCTGTTGGGCAAAACAGGGCCTGTCCTCAGCACAATAAACTCCTGGATTTCAAGAATGGCTCCCTCCCAGCCTTTCCATGAGGGTTGAAGACTTTCCAAACTAGCATTCCCTTCTTAGCCAGTCTGCGGCTGTATTCTGCATTTTGCTTTAATGTTTTTATTGCACTGTTCTTTATGGGTGTTGTGTTTTCTTTACAATGATTGCACTCTTCCATTCTTGTTTTTTGCATTTTACTGGGGTCCCCCCCCATATTGTATACCACCCTATGCATACACTATAGGAAAAACAGGATATTAACTGTTGTTTGAGTTTTGGTAACAAAGAGTTAAAGCTCACCCCGTGCACTTGGGGTTCCTTTGTCATCAGATATGAGGTACAGCACAAAGACCTTTTAGTGCTGTGTGCAACTTCCAGGGGGGCTATATAAGGAGATGAGCCACTTACAGTGTGCAGTCCTGTGTAATCTTGCACCGGTGTAACAGCAGATGCACTGGTGTAAGTGCATTTACACTGGCATAAGTGCACTTACACCGGTGCATCTACAGTTACACCAGTGCAAGGTTACACAGGATTGCGCTGTTATCTTCTGAGCTGGTCACTGAGGGAGAGAAGGCTGAAACATCTACTGGAGCTGAACACTTACCTCAGAAGAGAAATCTGCCATCCAGAGACTGCTTGGGCTTGACCAGGGAGAGATACCTTAGTTAGGGTCAAATCCTATCCAACTTTCCAGGGCCAATGCATCCCCAAAGTAAGTGAACAAATGTTCCCTTACTTTGAGAAGACCTCCATGACTGTTCTCCCACCACAGGATGCAGCACACACCCCATTGGCATGGCTGCATCAGTGCAGGAAAGTTGGATAGGACTGGGCCCTTGACCTATAGTTCCCGCCAGTTGGATAGGTAATATCTGTTCATTCTACTGAGATTCTCATTATAAACAAATTCCTTTTTACTTCTAAACAGTGCTGCTCTTGTGCGCTTACTTGCGTTCATCCCCTCTCACAGACTCCTCAGAGGGATTTTGCACAATATCAATTAAGAGGGAAACTGCAGGATATAAGCCATTTAAATAAATATAAGTGAAAAGTAGGTCATCATAAAGACGGAAACATGCGGCTTTTAGTACAGCGTATAAAACACAGCAATCTCTCCCCCCCCCCCTTCCTTGACCTGGAGGGGAGCGCCTGGGCTCACCAACAAGCGCGAGAGGGACCCCATACCAAAGGCTTCGAGCGAGACTCCTCCAGACTCGGGCGCAGCAGCATCAGCAGCAAGAGGACGAAGACAAGCACCCCTGAAAAGACCCCCGTTAGCCGCCGCCCCAGGGGGCCTTTCCAGGTCTTGGGGGGCCCCGCCAGGCCTGACACCCTCCCCCTGGGAAAGTCGCTGCCTGCAGCGCCAGACGCTCCTCAGCCGGGAGGGGACGCCGCCCTCGCCCCTCCTGAGGGGCCACCATGCGGGGGGTGAAGGGGGAAGGAAGCCCCCACCCTCGCTTCTTGGCCCCTCACCTCGCCGCGGCCCCATCCAGCACCCACCCGCGGAAAGCGCCGCACTCGGTGGTAAACAGCTCCGCGTTTCCACGGCAACGCCAGGTGGAAGCTGACTTCCGGCGTTGACCGGAAGCAGGAGCAACCTCCCTCCACAAGCGAGCAGGCGAGAGACCGCTGCTGCCGTTGGAGGACCCGAATGTAGAAGGCAGAGGTACGAAAAGCCAGAGCGGGCTTGCTGCGGTCCGGAGAAGAGACTTCCGCGTTCTCATGGGGGAAAAAAAAGACTTTTTGTAGAAGCAGCTGCATGCATGTGGCAGAGCTGCCCCTAGAAATCCGTGGGGAAATTCAGGATTTTGACGTGGTTACGATTGTGCAACCAGGAGACAGGAGTCTTTTCCTCTACCCCACCCCAACACAAAAGGTGTACCAGCAAAGAGAGAGGCGTGCCCGTGATTTGCTGGGGATGGTGGTGGAGGAGGAATTATGAGAAGTCGTCTTGGGGCCTGGCCCGTGACAGCACCGAAGAAAAGGGCGGGAAAAGACTAGAGGACCTGAGGGAAGACTGAAGCCTTTAGGGGCTGTGTGCAAAGAGCAAGAGCCGTGTGCAAAAGGAGCAGGGGTGGGGCCGTGTGCAAAAGGGCTCTATATAAGCAGCTCACCCCGTGCACTTGGGGTTCCTTTGTCATCAGGGCCTGACTGCACAGCGAACTCAATTAAGTTTCTTAAGAACCTCGCTGGGTAACAGTTCGACCCTGTTAGGATCAGGAAGGCGCTATGTTATAGGACGGGCGCTGATCCTCACTCACAGTGAACCGAGGACATCCTTGTAAGGAACTGTTGGTATTCCAACTCAGCTCCCCCAGGAAACACACCAGGGAGAAAAGGGGTGTGAGGGGTGGGTGGAAGGGCCCAAGGGAGGCATCTTATACTTAACTGGTTTGGCGAAAATTCCCCTACTCTGGCCAAGGAGAACATCGCTATTCTAAATGAAAAATGGGGAGCTGCCTCCCTTAATAATAACAGCTAGGAAAGGGCATCAGATAGACAGGGCAGTCTCCGGAAGGCCCCCCCTCATCACCAACCATCTAGCTTCACCTAGATGGGGGATTTTGAGGTGGTGTTCCGATGCCAATCATAATTTGGGGGCAGATTTGTATGGGAGAAGACCATTCTGGGAGTTCTTTGAGAGGATCTCTCTCTCTCTCTCTCGTGAAATAGCTTTCTTCATGGGCCCAACTATCTGCAACACAGCAGGGAGGGGTGATACAGATTGTTTAGCCCAGCGCGATGATGCTGGAGTGTTGTTTCATCCCACAGGACTTGAGCGGGTCCCTCGAGTCGGCGACGCCAGAAGCCTCTTACCTGCTCCCGTGGCTTGGCTCTGCACCTTCTTGTACCTGTCGTGGGGCTCCTAGGATGGAATTCAGAAGACGTCTGATGGGCTTTTGGTCCTCCAGCTGTACTCAGGGCTGCCTGGCAGAGGGCGTCTCCCCACTCGGGCTCACCAAAGGCCTGCAAGGACGGCAGCAGTGGCTAGAGGAAGAGAGAATGGAGGAGTGTGAGAAGAGTCCGCTGCATCTTGAAGACCTGAATGATGCTCAGTGCTGAAGTTCAGAACAGCAGGTTGAGACAACCAGCACTCGGCGGCGATTCCCCCCCCCCGGTGATTCCCCCCCCCCATTACTGAAGAACAGCACAGGGGAGAGGCTGGCACATCAGATGCTCCCCCAACATCTCTCTTCCGGGTTCCATCTTTTGGAATCTCTATGATAAAGTATTTAGAGTCGCCCCTTTTCAGAGACAGTATAATAATAAAGTAAGGGATATAAATCTGGAAACCTCCTTGAATATCGTCTCGCAGAGAAGCAGGATGAAGACATCTGTCGAAGTGGGTCGTGATCGTGGCGGAGGGCCGTTCTGACGCGTGGGGAAGCCTGCAGAGGGGTCCACAGGCTCCCTGCACCACCACCACCCCGGAGGACCAGCAAACACCTCGGGGCCACTGAGATACAGGAAGCTGGACTAGATGGGCCTTTGGCCTGATCCAACAAGGCTATTCTTATGTTCTTATCCTTTCGGAGCTGGGCTGGCCAGAAGGAGGTCACAGGATCCCCAAGGTCTCTGTGCCAAAAAAAATGCAGGCAGCTGTCTAGCCATTTCAACCCAAAGGAGCCCTGCAAGTCCAGGAGGCTCCCTGTCTTCACCTTCTGGCTGTTCCACTATGACTCCCTACCCAGAGGTGGAGGGTGGGGTGGGCGGATTGCCCCCGGACAACCAGTGGCGGAGGCGACAAAATGGCGACGGAGAACGCGGTGGCAAAGGCGGCAGAATGGCTCGGAGACAGCAGGAGAAGCCATCTGCCGCCTCTGCGCGGCCATTTGATTTGGCCCCCGCCTGAGCACCAAGGGACATTTGGCTCTGACTGACGTCACTTGGGGGCAGGCCCTGTGACATCGCATCCGGCCATGACGGCACGGGGGGGGGGCTTGCTACGCCACTGTCCCTACCCCCTGAGTCACCCCTCCTCCAGAGTTCTACCTAGGATCCTGTTTCTCACCATCCCAATGTTGCCTTCTCGTCTCCTCCTCAGGAGGAGGAGTGTAGCACCAGCCAAGAAAGGCAGGCGGCACTGCAGGGTCTGCTGGGAATAGGGCTGGGGGGTCCAGCCGCCTTGGGCATTTGCCTCGGCATAGGATAAGGTGGAAAATACATTTTATAAATAAATAAATAAATAAGTGTGGAGGTCACCTGCTCCCCCAAAGGCTCCATCTGACAGCCCTGTGGATCTAGGGGGGGCAGAGGAGAGGAGCTTCCAGACTGGGCCCTGCCTCCCGCTCAACAACTCGCCACCAGCAGCAGCCCCCGACTCTGCCTTCTGCTCCCGGGCACCTTTGGTGGCCAGAAGTGAGGAGCTGCTCCCGGCCATGGGGACAAAGTCCTTGTGCAGGCTTTGCGAGTTTGCATTAGGTGTCAATATCGACATGTATATATGTTTTGGTTTGCTTTCATTTTCCTGTTCACTTATAGGGGATAGCTAGATTTGATAGATAGGGTTGTAGAATATTGTCGATTAGATCGATTCGGTAAAGGGTTGTAGAATATTGTATTTTAAGTGGCGTTTGCTGTTGTGTGTTTGAACAAGTTAACTTCTAAAAATAAAAATAGATTTTTTTTTTACCGTCTTTTTTTTTGTGTCACAGACTCCTTTTTAGAACTCCACAATCTTAAGTTCAGGTCATGCTTCATTGAGAACCAACCAATAGGAACCGGGGGGGGGGGGAGAGACAGCCAGCAAGAGGTCAGTAAAAATATTACCTTTGATAGGCTGCCAAGGAGAGCTATGATGTATGCCAGCCATTTTGCTGGCATATGTCCAAGAAGAGAAAAGGGGGCAGGGCAGCCTGGGAAAGGGGACAGGATCTGGCACATGCCAGTACTGCCAAGATCCACCACCCCCTACCCTCCTCCTATCCTCCCTGAAACTCCCCCTGCCTTCCCCATTCCTGCCCACGACACACCTTTGCCGCCAACTTACTGGCACCAACGGAGGCTTCTGGCGCCTCTGCTACATGTGGCAAGCCACTGCCCCTTTGGAACAGTGGCCCGGAAGCGCGCGATGGCATACCAGCTTCCACGCCGCCGTAAAGGGCCTTGTGCTGCTGGAACGCCAGGATTGGGACTTCAGCCAAGAAAAGCTCGGATGGAGCTGAAGTCAGGCTGCCAACCTTCCAGGATTGGGCTGGAGTCTCCAGGAATCAACATCCATGGATTGGACAGATTTATGGAGGAAATGTCCATCATGGCTTACAAGCCATGATGGGGATAAGCAACCTTCTGGTGGTAGGAGTAGGTTTTCTTTGTGCCAGGTGCAAGGCAGTGGCGACAGGATACAGGTATCTTGTTGTCTTGTGTGCTCCCTGAAGCACCTGGTGGGGCCACTGTGAGATACAGGAAGCTGGACTAGATGGGCCTTTGGCCTGATCCAGCAGGGCTCTTCTTATGTTCTTATGTGGACAGCTTCAGGGAGGCTGCAAAGTCCTTTTACGAACAGCAGATTCCCACAGTATCTAAAAGTGTTGAGAGGTCAGTGGAATGTTGTGTGAATTCTTATTTCGCCCGACAGCCACTGGCTTATTCCCCACAGCCGCCACTGGCTGTGTGTGCTGCTGTCACCACCCTCAGCTCAGTCAAGACAGGACAGCCAAGGAAGACGTGGACACACGCCAATCGGCAACCAGTGTATTCACACATGGACAGCCGGTTTTTGCAGGCAGACTTTGTGGACAAGCCACCGATTATAAAATTATGCATGGAATGGAGAGAGTGGATAGAGAGAAGTTCTTTTCCTTCTCACACAACACTAGAACTAGGGGACATCCACTCAAATTGAGTGGAGGGAGGATTAAAACAGACAAGAGAAAATATTTCTTTACCCAGCGTGTAATTGGTTTGTGGAACTCCTTGCCACAGGATGTGGTGATGGCACCTGGCCTGGATGCATTTAAAAGGGGATTGGACAGATTTATGGAGGAAAAGTCCATCACAGTTTACAAGCCATGATGGGGGAAAAGCAACCTCCTGGTTGAAGGAGTAGGTTTTCTCTGTGCCAGGTGCAAGCGAGTGGCGACTGGACACAGGTATCTTGTTGTCTTGTGTGCTCCCCGAGGCATCTGGTGGGGCCACTTTGTGATACAGGAAGCTGGACTAGATGGGCCTTTGGCCTGATCCAGCAGGGCTCTTCTTATGTTCTTAGGTGAATCTGTGGCCAGCGGGTGGTGCAGCGGGGTTAAACTGCTGAAACATAAGCTGTCGATCGAAAGGTCGGCAGTTCGAATCCACGACGGGGTGATCTCTCGTTGCTTGGCCAGCTCCTGCCAACCTAGCAGTTCCAAAGCATGTCAATGCGAGTAGATAAATAGGTACTGCTTGCGGGAAGGTAAACAGCGCTCTGTGTTCCAGCTGCATGCTACACGCTGTGGCAAGGAGAGTCATGCCGGCCACATGACCACGGAGGCGTCTTTGGACAACGCTGGCTCTTCGGCTTTGAGATGGAGATGAGCACCACATCCTAGAGTCGGACACGACTGGACTTAATTGTCAGGGGATACCTTTACCTTTTTAAGGGCAAATCTGGAAATTTTAATAGGGTCTGGAGCATTACATCCTGTTGGAGGGGGAAAAAATCTCCAGGAATGAGAGATTCCTTCGGAGTTGGCATCCCGAAGCTGAAGTCAGGTGTGACAATCTGCAGTTCTGCATCGGTTGTCCCCATTTCTCCCATCTTCCCTATTTACCATTTAAACCAGCTGAATTTCTGCAGAGTGATTGGGTGCGGCAGGGCACTTCTTGGTTGTCAGCAACTATGGCACAGCTCGATCCTTAACGACATGATGACCACCCAGCTGCACTTCCTCCCCGTGTGGTTGGAAAAGGAGAGACTTACAGCGGCATCAGCAGACTGCTGAAGACACTTCTTCTGAACTCAGCCTTTGCAGCATGGAGCCACTTGGCCGTCTCTCGGTGCTCCTGGGTAAGTCTCCTCCTCCTCCTATGGGGAGTTCCTTGTCTTCCCAGTTGGCACTCTGCATGTCTCTATGAGCTCTTGTTTTCCTGAGACTTTGTTTCAGCTTCCTTTCTCCCTTGCTGGACCTCTGGTACAGCAACAGGCTGGATCTTTGTGCTGAAGAAACCAGTCCCTTCGAGTCAGCTGGGTACTCTGTGATCTTCATGTGAATATGGTGAAAGATTCTCTTCCTTCCTGGTGACTCAGTATAAATTACCCACTGCTGTCCCAGTTCCCCTGTCTCTAGCTTTCCTTTTTCTTCTACTTCTTCTATACAAGCATTCCCCCCCCCCTTCTTGCTTTTCTGTTAATATTTCTGGCTACTTTTACTTACAGTACATTTGTATTTTATGTTGTTTTTCTCTTTGTCTCTTTCAGCCTCATTCTCCGTTCTTTCTTGGATGGTGCCCTTTTCAGGTATGAATCCCAGCAGCCAAATAGGCAAAGACAGCAATTCAAAGATTGACTAACAGCCCAATCCTATCTATCCATGGGGCCCTCTGCCCCTTCCTCCATGGGTAGCGGGGTGTTCAGTGGGGTTGGGTATGCCGTGACTGTCCTCCGAGGCCCCACACTTTTAGGTAACCACACGGATGGTTTTTGCAAGGCGATTTAATCTAGTCGATGTATTTCCATTCATTGGGGGTGACGTGTCACTTCACAGGGTCCCTCTACCGCTGAATGAACAAGAGTTCCTTCTCCACTTTCCCACAGGGCGGATGCTGGCTCCAGTCTGGGTGGATGCCCAACAGGCCTCTATGATTGCTCTTCAGTCAGGCTCGGGTGATACAGGTAAGAAGATGGGAGCTTGGTCCCTCTGGGTCGTGGCGGTGTCCTGGGGGGCTGGTTTGGTGTTGGTACCTCAGAGATGCTCTCACTGAGCTTGCGCCCAGTGCCAGAGTCCTGCTAGGGGGTTAGCCCCTGCCCCACGGGACTTCCCCACATTGGCCTTTCCTTCTCTTGTCCCTGGGCCAAGGGTAGAGTGCAGCCTCTTCCAGGCCAGGGATGCTCCTCTGAAGAAGGGGGCCACTCTCCTGCAGGGCTTTGTGTCTTCCTGCGTTGGAGCAGCTCGCTCCTGAGCGACTGCCTGCGCTGGTCACCCGGCTCCATTTGAAGCGGGCACCAGCGGCCCCACCCCTTCCGGTCATGAAATCGCCCCATGCTCTCACAAGAATGGGTGCGCCGCAGCAGCCGTTCTCGGAGCCAGAGCTTGTCCCAGCTCTTCAGCGGCCGTGCCGCAGCAGGGAGCCCAGCGCCAGCCGCCGACACTTTCAGCTCTGCTACCCTCAGCCATCCTGAAGCCCCGCGCTCTCTGAGGCAGGGTCAGCCCCATGGGCCAGCCAGAGGCTATCGCGGGGGGACACAGGGCGGCCCTCAGGCAAAACTCTGTCCTGAGCTCCCCACTGAACACAAATCGTCCTGGTTTCCACTCCAGCCAGAAAAGGCAGTGGGGCAAACTAACACTCCACACTCTTCGTCCACCCCATTCCCTTTCTTAAAGCCCGAGAAAGGAGACGTAGAGTGGACAGACTGTCTCTTCCCTCATTTTTCTCTCCTCCTTCGTACTTGAAATCCCAGGGTCCCCACAGCCTCCAACCCTTCTCCTGCAGCCCCAGCACCCTATTTACATCCAAGGAGAAGAAGTCGCCCTCGTCTGTTCAGCCCCTGCATGGGTACCCCTGGCAGAATATGCCTTCTACGAGGAACAAGGAGGCCGAATCCTTCAGGTGCAGCAGCCCCAAAATCAAAATCACACATTCAGGTTGGATGGAGCGACTGCCGGGACGTTCCATTGCGTGTATTGGATTTTGCAGCCGGGACAGGAGATGCAGTCGTCCCCAAGGAGCAACTCCGTATCTGTGGTCAGGACAGGTGAGTTGGTTTCTGTTTGCTGCTGCTTAAGGCTTTACAGTTTACAGTTCAGAGTTGATTACATACATTGTAATCTGAACAATTCTGATTGTTCAGAGCAGTGGTTCTCAAACATTTTAGCACCAGGACCCACTTTTTAAAATGACACTCTGTCAGGACCCACCTACGGTAGCTTTACAAGACGCTCAAACATTTATCTCCCTATATTTATACAAGCTTGCCAATTGCAGGAGCTCAGATGCAGGCTAATTAGCAGCTATCTTGCAAACTGCAGGAGCTCAGCTGTTGGCAGGGCAATTAGTAGCTATCTGATTTTTGAATAGCCTCAGGGCTTGTGGCAATTACTTATCTGATCTTTCCATCACCTGGGACCCACCAGAAATCAGGTCGTGACCCACCAAGTGGGTCCCGACCCACAGTTTGAGAAACACTGGTTCAGAGGCCCTAATACTCAAGGAAGGGTGAACCCTAGAGCTGTTCCCTTTGAATGCAGGTGTGGTGAGGATCAGGTAGCCCGCCCCTAGCAGATCACATCCTTCTTCTTGGAGGGTCTGGAGAGGGAGAGAGAGTGTGAGAAGGAGGGGCGGAAGGAAGGAGTGTTAAGGACCACACCTCCTATAAGAACCACAGTGAGGGACAGGTAGATGGTCCCAGGTGACTGGACTGTACACTGTCCTCCAGCATCCTGCAGGTGGCGGCATTGCATCCAAATTCCAACACCAAAAGCTTAGCTGACACCAATGCAGTCAACAGGCAAAGGAAAGGAAGTATCCACCCAGAGAAGACGGGGGGGGGGGGGGGAGGAGGATTCCAGGGTGCAAGCAAGGCACCTTTCTCGTCCTCATCATGCAGTGTCACTTCTTTGCCATGCCTCACACCAGACTCCAAATGTAAACCTAGACTAGTTTGACCATCCTCATTTCTGCACCCAAAATTCTGTTGGTTTTAATCCTTCTGGAAATAGGATAGGATTGGGGGGCCCTCCACCACGTAACCACGACAGCACTGCTTATCCCCTCTCGTTGTGTTGGATGACTCTCTTAGATCCTCCGCCGCCTCCGGTACTTGAAGTCAGTCCTCCCCCCAGAGCCGTGTACGAGGGGGAGCCTCTGCTCCTCTCTTGCGTATCCAGCAGCCGCAACGCGGAGAAACGGTTCCACTTCTCCAGGGATGGGGTTGAGATGGACTCCAGCCATGAGGAATCTCGGAGGGGCTCCAGAGAACCTCGGGATCCCTCCCCAGAGGCTACTTGGAGGATCCCGCCATTCAACTCCAGCCAAAGTGGGGCATTTGCCTGCAGTTATGAGGAAAACGTGAGCGGCCGATGGGTCCCTTCTCCCTGGAGCCAGAAGGTGGACGTCACAGGTGAGGTCACTGAGGGTGTGTGCTCCAACCTTTTTTAGCAGGGAGGTAACCTTTTTTATGATGTGTGTTGATTGACCTTTTAACAGTGCAATCCTGTGTAACCTTGCACCGGTATAACAGCAGATGCACCGGTGTAAGTGCACTTATGCCAGTGTAAGTGCACTTACACCGGTGCATCTGCTGTTACACCGGTGCAAGGTTACACAGGATTGCGCTGTAAGAGGGTTGGGTGGAGACTCATTAAATCATCAATTGGTGCCTTAAATCATCAATTGGTGCCTTAAGTTAAGTAGCATCTCTTTCATAATAATAATATACAGTATTTACATACCGTCTTTCTTGGGATGCATGGGATGGAAAGAGTGGATAGAGAGAAGTTCTTTTCCCTCTCACACAACACTAGAACTAGGGGACATCCACTCAAATTGAGTGGAGGGAGTATTAAAACAGACAAAAGAAAATATTTCTTTACCCAGCGTGTAATTGGTTTGTGGAACTCCTTGCCACAGGAGGTGGTGATGGCACCTGGCCTGGATGCCTTTAAAAGGGGATTGGACAGATTTATGGAGGAAAACTCCATCACAGCTTATGATGGGGAAAAGCAACCTCCTGGTTATAGGAGTAGGTTTTCTTTGTGCCAGGTGCAAGGGAGTGGCGACAGGATACAAGTATCTTGTTGTCTTGTGCTCCCTGAGGCATCTGGTGGGGCCACTGCGCGATACAGGAAACTGGACTAGATGGGCCTTTGGCCTGATCCAGCAGGGCTCTTCTTATGTTCTTATGTTATATTCTTGGTCATTGGATTTCTCCTCTGAGTTTAATCCAAGGTGGTGTACGTGGGCGGGCTTTCCTAACCCCCCTAATGTTTTTTTTTTTTTAACAATATATAAATGTCCAATCTTTCATGAACAACTACATTCCAAATGGTGTCCTTTTGCAGTCCGGCCTCTCCGCTGGCCATCGCCTCCCACGCTTAGCCGACGCAGCTGGCAGCTCTTATCTCTCCTCACTGAGGCTTTCGCAGCTTTTTGTCGGCGGCGTGTCTCGAACTGGCCGTTCACTGGTCTTCGGGGTTGCAAGGCGGCGGCTCTACCGACTGAGCCAGATCCTTCTGCCTTAATAACATCAGAAGTGCCCTGCTGGATCAGGACAAAGCATGTGGCAGGAAGAGTTAACTCACTGGCTCCGATCCACATTGTGCTCCTCCAAATTCGAGCACCTGCTAACATGACACCTATTTTGGGACTTGCCGCCTTGAGCCTGCCAAAACAGGGCAGGTTACAAACCGAAAGCAACAACCTACCATCTGCCTCCTCCGTTTCTCTTCTCAGTTCAGCCCCGAGATTCATCTGTACCAGTTCTGATGTACGTGCGCTTGACTCTTGTGCTTCTCATCCCGATGATCTCACTCCTTTGCTATTATCACCAGAGAAGGAAGAGGGGTATGTAAGGATGTGCAGATCCCGCTTGAAATATTTTTGAGGCCCCCCCCCCATTTTTCCTTATTTTCGAACACGTCTAACCTCCCAGAGCCTACAACTTAGGCTGCAATCCTGTAGACCAGTGGTTCCCAACTGGGAGGCATGGCTCCTAGGGGAGCCGCGGATACCAGCCAGGGGAGCCGCGGAGTGCCATGGAATCCTCATGAAAAACAGCGTAATGCCAATTGGCAGACATCCACATGTCATGGGAGCCACAGCCAATGGTCGCCAATGGTCAAGGGAGCCGCAGGTCGAAAAGGTTTGGGAAACACTGCTGTAGACACTTACGTGGGAGTAAGCCCCCATTGAACTCCGTGGGGCTTACTTCTGAGTAGACAACATGCCTAGCTTTTGTACTGTTACGATTCCATGTTTGAATCTCTTTCTCTTTCTTTCTACCCTGGAAGTTTCAAAAGGTCCAGAAGCGTTTCAGCCACGAGAAAGCAAGAAAGAAACGGAGTTCATCCGTCACGGGAAGTTTGAGCCCCAGATGGCAGCCTTACAGTTACAGGTACCTGTTTGGTTCATTTGTTTGTGTTCTATATCCCACTCTATCCTCTGGGCTGCGGGTGGGTGACAGCATCAGACCGTATGTGCCCCTATCCCCAAGAGACTCTCAGTCTGAAAATACAGCTTACAATAATAGCTTGATGGGAATAAAAGACATCCAGTGAACTCAAAATGAAATAATAAACTTATCCTCTATTTAAGAGACGGGAGACAGTAGAAGAGGACAGACTGTCGTACTGCGAGATCCGGGTTCAACCCACCCCCAGACTGACGCCAGAGGAAGTGGGCTGGGTGTCCTACAGAGAGATCCAGTTTCCACCCACCTCAGAAAGCAGCAAGATGAAGAGATGATGGCGTAAAAAGAGACTTGGGGGGGGGGATGTTGCTTCTTGTGTGCCTGTGGTGAAGTTGGGCGATGCTGTGGCAGTGCTTTTCTCGTGCATGAATGGGATCCTTCCGTGCAAGGCTGGCCTGGTGTTTGGGGGAGAGCCACATGCGGCTCTTTGACATATAATGTGCGGCTCTCGGAAATACGCTGGCTGAGCTCCTTTTTGCATCACAATTCATATAAAAGGTAAATGAGAAAGTTTCAAGCTTTATAATTATTGACCCGGTATAAACTGAGAGACCACTAGATTAAAACGCAAGTTTAATGTTCACGGTGAGTAAATATATTTAAGAATTTAAATGCTATTGCGGCTCTCAAACATCTCTCTTACGGCCCTCAAACATCTGAAGTTTATCATATGTGGCTCTTACATTAAGCAAGTTTGGCCACCCCTGCCATCGATGCAAGGAGAGTGGTTCTGTTCCCTCCTCTTTGCAGGGCTGCAATGTCCTCCCCCCCCCCCCTTTTTTTTTGCCAGGAATGTACATCTAAGAACACAAAGTGTTAAAGTTGGAAGACGCTCGTGAGCTTGTCTCTCCTCTGTCTCAGCAGCACCCCTCAGGCAAGGTCTCTCACACAGCGGCTTCCCACACTCGTCTTCCCTGTAAGCTTCGCGAAAGCCCTGCGCCCCTGGAAAACGTGGCAGTGTGCTTGGGCTTGGATGGGCGGAATCCTTTAGGCGGCAGTGAATCTCCCTTTGCTCTCCCTCTCGGCTTCTGGCCTTTGCCCTTGCAGGAGAGCCCTGCCAGGGAGCGCAAGGAACAGAAGCCATAGGGAAGTGCTCTGAAGTGCTGTGACAGACAGAGCTCAAGAGGGACAGCAAAGGGAGAGACGCAGCTAGGACAGGACAGTCCGCCCACTGAGGGGGGGAAATGAGAGGGAATTCTGCAGCTCAAATCCTGCATTCAGATGCCTTGTGCCATTATTTCTCTTGTTTCCCAGCAGGTGGCGCTATTGCATTAGCTCACTCTTTGGTATCAGACCTTTATATAGGCAAATCCGCCCACATCGAAGGAAGCACTGTCTTCAAATGTGCAGTATGTATAAGTGAAAATCCTTATAGCAAAGGTATAAAGATAGTGGGGTTAGGATGCACTTAGAAGGGCAACCATCCTTCTGTTCAGCCACTTGGGGACAGACCCTAAGAATGAACATACCAGCAACGGCTCACCCTGAGTGTCCTGGAATTCAGCTGCCATTTGGAAGAAGCCAGCAGTGTCCTTGTTCTGTGGCCACAGTGGCGTCGCTGGAGGTGGGGCGGAACGCTACATTCCACAGTCCGCTGACCTCCGTTATGCACCGGCACGAGGCCCTGCCTCCTCGCCTTTGGAGCCATTCAGTGGAGCAAAGGCAACGCACAGGGAGTCTCCCTGGGGGCTTGTGATGTCACGGGGGGGGGGGGGTGTCACAGTGCCAAGCTGCTGCAGGTACCCACCCCAGCGGAGGCTAGTTACACCTCTGGTGCAGGAGCATATGTGCTCACTGGTAAAACACTACAAAAATAGAGTCTTGATGCAATCGCATCACATTTGCTTTTGTGCAGTGTTTTATCAGTGCACTTGTGCACACAAGAGGGAGGGAAAAGGTACAAAGGAACAGAAAGTTGTGGCAAACTGTACAATTCCAGAATTAATGTTAAACATTCGGTCACAGAATTCAGGAGAGCAGAACAAACCAGAGGCAGCATAAAGGATGGCATGGGGAATATCCCCTCCTCCAGGAGAGATCCCCAAATGACAAAGACCCAGAACAACTCCAAGGTTAGGTAGGTTTCAATGAAGTGTTCCTTTTTCCTTATGGAACACTTCATTGACACAGCTGTGCAAAACGTAGCCTTGGTTGGATATAAAAAGCTGCCAAGGATGTGTGGAAATGCAGGCACTGCCCCTCCTTTGTCCTCCCCCCCCCTGCAAAAACAGACAGAGACAGCAGTGACTCTGCATGAGCTCATTCGAAAGCCAGAAGGCAGAGAAGACACCGGGTGTCACAGTCAGCACTCAATATCCCCAGCTGCTGGGAGATCATCTATGGACAAGGCGACTTACTTCACTTGCTGCAGTGTCCGAAGAAGCCTGTAGAGGCACCATTGAGAGGAGAGGACAGCCCAAACAAGGCACCTGCTTGGCTTCTCAAGGCCAGTTAGACGCGCGTGCGTGCCCCCCCAGGGCCACTCAGAGGAATTTTATCAGGGGTACAAAGTTTCTTTTGGACCCCTTCTTTTCATGTGAACTTGGCTCCTGAGCCCCCTTTTTGACCCTGAGCCCGGGTACGATTATACCCCCTTAACCCCTCCTCTCAGAGGCCCTACCCCCCCCTTCTCACAGCACAATGAACAAGGTCAGCTGGACTGCACCAGCAATTCAGAAAGGTCCAGATAGCAGTGGGGCTGTAGCTTTTGGAGAGTGTTAGGGCAAAAGCCCTACAAGTAAAACACTACAAAAATAGAGTCTTGATGAGCCCCCCCCCCCCATGGTGCACTCTCCCATGCTTTGGAAAGCATGAAAAGGAACAACACGAGGAAACTCCTTTCATTTCGACTCCACCTTGGGGCAGAAATACCGTATTGTCCCGAGTATAAGACGCACCTGATTATAAGACGCACCCTTAAAGTTTGGTGCTATTAAAAAAAATTAATTAAATCATTGGCATTAAATTGCAACAGCCTGATTATAAGACGCACCCCTAGTTTAAAAACTTAAATTAGGAGAAAAAAGTGAGTCTTATACTCAGACCAATACGGTATTATCACAGAGGACGGGAACAGCAGGCCCCCAGCATGCCATCAGCCCCGTCATGCTATTTCAGGAGCAAAACCCTAAATGCCGAAAGCCGTCTGTTCGGCCCTTTCAGGCTGTGAGCAAGAAATGCACTTGTATAAGATCTTGGAGCCTCAAAGCCAACAGCAGAACAAAAGACAAAGTCGGAAAGATACGAAATTAAACCTTCTTACTTAGGTGGACCAACCTCCTCCCTGGCAGAAGGTCACAGGAGTGGGTCGTGTTATCCCAATGACCCATTTTGGTCTAACATTTAAAAGCATAAGCTGGTTGCCATGACCACTCAAATCCCTCTTCTCCCCCCCCATCTTTTGACAGATTTTTCCAGAACACAAGTTGCTGTAGCAATAGAATATAATTTTAAAGGTGTGTGCAGTCATTTTCCTCCAGAATTTAACTCCTTCCCCAGCCCCCATCAACAGTTCCTGCCCCAAATCTCAGACAAAAGTAGCCTGAGTGTGGCAGGCAATGCGAACGGCGACAGAAGAGGGGAGAAAAAAGAAGCCGGCCTTTTATGAGGGTCGAACTGGAAAACAGACGATGATTGTCTTTTCCTTCTATGGCAAACCTGGGCTTGCCCTGCGCGTTGATCTCATCTCACACAGGAGCCGTTTGCAGGTTCATTGTTTCTGCAATAATTAGTTGCTCAAGCTTGCTCTCCAGAGACCTCCTCCTGAAAAGTGGAAGATGTCATTCCGGTTCTGCATTCCACCCCCACACAAAGCGCACGTAATAATCACACAGGCACACATTTCTAAACAGAGCTGAAAGGGAGGTGAGTAAGCAGGATTCACATTCAGAATCAAAAAGGGTGACGTGAAAGGTTGTCAGATTCCAAGACTCCCAAGTACAAATCTTGTCCTGGAACCGAACAGGTCTGGCCCTATCAATGAGGCCAACTGAGGTGGTTGCCTCAGGTGCTGGACTGCAAGGTGAAACTTTTCTCTGCCTCCCTACACCACTCTGCCTAAGGAAAAGGGAAACAGCAGAAGAGGAAGCGTGAAGGGGAAGAAAGTGGTAGGCTAGAGCATCAGAGATGTTCTATCCCACCACTCTCTTCTCCTCCTCCACACTTCCTCTTCCACTCCATTCCCCTCTTCCTTTTCAGATCCAGCGAATAGGAGGAGTAGGAGGGGTATAAGCCAGCCTTTGCCATTCTGCTTCATGCCCCAGGAGATCTTGGCCCTTGAACTGGGGAACGTTTGTTCAGTCAATTATGCCCCTTCGCTAATTTTTTGAAACTGGATGCCGATGTAGGATCTGTTTTTGTGTAGGAACACTTCTGAAACTTTTCTCATCAAATTTCTCCCTGGACTTTGGAGTTCCAAAAGGCCCGTTTTCCAAAGTGGAGGTAATGTACTGTATTAGGAATCTTCCTATGTTCTCCTCTTTATTTCTGAAATTTGTACGAACGTTGCCTGTGCATGAGAAGCTTGCCATCGCTTTTCATTTTTTAATGGCTTTTCCACTTTGACATCTATCCATGCACCCACACACTGCAACACAGGCAATCTTGAGGTGAATGCTCCTGTAGGTGAACCAAGATTTGTTTTGTGCAGTGTTTTTATCACTAGGCAGGAAGTGAGAAAACCGAAGAGGCAAAAAGAGGGCAATGACTGGGACACTATGGCAAACGACACATGCTCCAAGCCTGGAATTAATTTTAGAGATTGTCCTCATCAAACTGGAACTTCAGAAGAATGGAGCAAAAGGGCAGAACAAACCAGAGAAACAAAACAAAAACAGAATGGGGAAAAGAAGCTCAGTCACCTCTAATTATACACAACATCTTTTTTGAGCTGTTGAATTTCAAATCATTCTTCAGAACTGCAGGATAGTGTGGCAGAACCACTCCTTTTTCATCTCAACCTTTTTCACCTCACGGCACACTGACGCGGCGCTAAAATTGTCAAGGCACATCATCAGTTTTTTGACAGTCGACAAGGCACACCATGCTGTTGGTGGGGCGGGGCTCACATCCCCCAATGGCCCTACTAATAAATGACCCTCCCTGAAACTCCCACGGCACATCTGTGGACCATTCACGGCACACCCATTCCAAACATATTTTCTGCTGAAGGAAGATTGATTGCTTATGACGGAGCACACTTTCAAGTGATGGCGTTAACTTGCAAGTCAGGGTGCCCAGGGTGTTGCCTCCTCCCACTTAAAAGGAAGAAGGGAAAGGAGCAGGAGAGAAAAGTGTCTCCCAGGAGTCACTCTAGCCCACTACTCTCTTTCACACTTCCTCTTCCACTCTATCGCTCTCTCCTCCTTTTTGTATCTATGATGTGGGGGTGGAGGAGGAACAGCGGCAGAGGTGACAGCTGGTGCACCACCAGGTAAGGGGGGGGCACCATTTAGTGTGTCACCTCCAGTGCTGGGGATCTTGGGTCAGTTCTAAGGGGGAACTTCATTGTTGTTTCCCTAGATTCTCAAAAATGGATCTTAAAATTTGGGGTTGGGCTAAAACAATTTTTCTCCTTGCACTTATTTTCATCCGTCTATTTTGAGGTCAAATATTGCTATTCTCTATTTGCAGAATTTGCACCCAATAATATCTTATTTCAGTATTTGATGGCTGGTAATATTTTTTTCAGTGGCTTGCAGTGGCACTGAATATATGGCTGCATTCAATGGCTGACATGCGATGGCATTTTGTATTCAACAGTGGAGAGCTTCTGACATCATCTTTGACCCCTGCCCAAATCAAAACAGGAATGGGCATTCATTTGGGGAAGAAACATGATGTTGCAGTGAATGAGTGCCAAGGGGATGCCTTCACAGAACCCCACTTGTTCCCCACATTTTCCAGATTTAGAAGTATATTCTATAAGGGAGGCATGGGGAGTCCAGTGAGGAAAGAATGCAATGGTTTCTTAGTATATAGCAACTGCCAGCTCTTACGAGTCACCACAGCGCCTTTCTTTGGCAAGCTGAGCACATCTGTTGGGCTGCTGTGAGAAGCAGCGTGCTGGAGGAGATCGCCCTGGAGATCGTCCTTATAAAGACCTGGACTGTCAGCAGCTGTAGTTCAATGACACCTCCGTGCAGCATATTTCCAAACACCAGGCAGCAGACACCATGAGGACTAGAATCCCAGTTTGTTTTAAATAGGCCTTTTAGGGATACAGGTTTTGTTTCAGGTTGCCGGTGCGGAAAATGTCAGGCCATAATTCAGCGACAGAATATCGCTTCACATTTCTGTCGCGCTTTGTGTGGCATTCTCTTGATGCAATGCTTGCAAGCACCCTACTATCCCCGTATTACGGCGGAGGTTAAGGACTGTGTCAGAGGCAAGATTCACACTGAGGAAGCCCAGAGTCTCAGCTCAGTCTCTCTGAGCCACCACCAGCTCCAGAGGATCACACACATCGTCACACAGACCCAGAAATGCACAGCTCCAAACCGATCCTTTGTTTCAAGGGCCAAACTACACCAGACGCCAGAGATTTGAAATCAGGTCTCCCACTGTTCCCCAGCCCCTTTAAAACAGCTACTGCGGTGAGATGGGGATTCCGCTTTCTTTCAAAACAGCGGCTCTGATGAAGAGGAGTTTACCCCCTTCCTGTTTTTACTGTCTGAATCACCTCTCCGCCAAGCTGCTGTCTGCAACTCTGGGAGGGCAAGAAATATAGGTGCAGATGTCACTATATTTTTCCCTTTACCGCAGGACCAGCAGTGACAACTGAGCAAAAGGCATGAGCGTGAAATGACTGAGCATCCCCTTCGAGCTACTGCTTTGATCTCCTGTTACATATGTGTAGCTCGACCCCTAGTTCGAATCCATACTGGTGTGACCCAACCAACCCACCTCTTTTGGCAAACCCAAGCCATCGTCTGCAAAGACGAGCGCCTCCTGACATGGCAGCGGCTGTATTAACACTGCAGGACAACAAAGGACAGCTTGTGCTCCGTGTAGCAGGCGCCATTGCAGGGAAGACAGGTAAAGGGTAAGTCAGCAAACACCTATCTGCATGAGTGCAAGCCCAGCAATGTGAGTGGCAAGGAGGAAAGAGGGCCGCCATGGGGGGAGATGCCTCATTGTACATGCAGAGTTGCCCTGCACTTTGCACCTCTGTATAACTGGGTATATGCAGTGGCGTTTCTATGGTAGGGGCCCTACCGTAAGTCGCGCCCCATCCTAGTACCATGGTAACGAACCGGAGCAAGGAGGCCCCCCCGCCCCCTCACCGGTGGAGCCATTCCGCGCTGCAAAGGCGAACGGGCAGGAGACTCCCTGCTCGTCACCTTCGCAGCGCGGAATGGCTCCGCCGGTGAGGGAGCGGGGCCTCCTCGCTCCGGTTCGTTACCATGGTACTAGGACGGGGCGCGACTTACGGTAGGGCTCCTACCGTAGAAACGCCACTAGGACATCTGCCCACTGACACTCGTGCACGCACATAAACATGATCTCACAACACTTTTGCCGAGCTTTTCACGGTGAGCACGTTGGCAGGTTGTGGGGGTCATTAGAGGTGGCAGAGAGGGAGACGTAAGAACATCAGAAGAGCCCTGCTGGATCAGGCCAAAAGCCCATCTAGTCCAGCTTCCTGTATCACACAGTGGCCCCACCAGATGCCTCAGGGAGCACAAGACAACAAGATAACCTGTTTCCCGTCAGTGCTCTTGCACAGTTCCCATTCATTTCAACGGGACTATGCAGCAGAACTTCCCACTGCAACATGCTGCCATGTTAACGGCGGGAGAGTGCCATTTGAGTTCCCCACAGCCAGGCACCAAAATCCTTATAGCCATTCAATAGCATGTGGGCCATGTCCCCTGAAAGGGTTAATTTGGGGCTAATCAACTGGTCCAATAGACCAGCCTGTCTCTATTTGCATAAGTGTTGGGGGGGGCAGGGAGGGAAGACTGCTGTATTCTTTGCCCAATGGACCTGGCTTTGCTGAGCATAAGAACATCAGAAGAGCCCTGCTGGATCAGGCCAAAGGCCCATCTAAACCAGCTTCCTGTATCACACTGTGGCCGCACCAGATGCCTCAGGGAGCACACAAGACAACAAGATACCTGTATCCTGTCGCCACTCCCTTGTACCTGACACAGAGAAAACCTACTCCTACAACCAGGAGGTTGCTTTTCCCCATCATGGCTTGTAAGCTGCGATGGACTTTTCTTCCATCAATCTGTCCAATCCCCTTTTAAAGGCATCCAGGCCAGGTGCATTCACCACATCCTGTGGCAAGGAGTTCCACAAACCAATTACATGGAACTGGTTACTTTGCAGGCACAGGATCAAGGTTCCCAGAATGTTAGCAATCCTATTGTGGGTTCCTTAGTAAATGGAAGGAACCGGCATTTGGGAACGCCCACACTCACCTGACCACTGGAACTGAAACCATCACTACTTTGGGGAGGAGGGTGTCACTGTTTCCAAAAACACAACCCATTTGGCACCTGTCCCAAAGCAGGTTTTTCACATTCCGATGCCCAGTACAATGTCACCACCCTATACACGCGCGCACACACACACACACACCCAATAAGTGCATGAAAGAACAAATGCAAATTGAAAGAACACCCTCTTTACATAAACACACACACATATACAGAGGCACAAGGCTCTTCTTTTCAGGCATGTTTCCCTTGCCCATTTTGACCAAGCCAAAAGGAGCCGCTCACGCTGGCACACGGTCGCCTGTTCCCTCTGCAGAAGCACAGAGATGAAATCTACTCGCTCACATCTTTTTCCATTCCCACCGAGGCCGCAGAAGCCACCCCAGAGCGAAACCCATCGTTAATCCTCCCTCCTCCGCCCGACGGCTGCCCATCCGTGGCTTCACCAACAGTCCCCGGAAGTTGGCACTGGTTAACATTTCTCACGAAGAGAGAAGCCCACAAGTTTCAGATGTCCACGGAGGAAGGGAAACGGCTGAAAACGGACCGGCTGTTTTGGTACAAACAAGAACCGGCTCCTAAAAATGGGTAGAATTGGCACAGGGAATGGATGCTTATCAATCAAGAAGGACTGACAATTCTGCCATGTACATTTTGTCAGCTCTGGCTCTACGGACCGCAGCCAAGGGAACAAAACAAGCAGAGGGAACAGCGTGTTCCATACTCCATCTCCTCGCTCGGCATCCTTCACCAGGAAGTCTGAAAAGGAAGAATATGGCTCCAAGATTCCTAACAAGACACGCAAGATGGCTCTTCTGGGGGCTCCCAGATGGGCGTATCCGCCTGGGGAAGTGGGCTTCTCAACGTGCAGAACCTCAGCTCATGGGTCAAGGTCAGCAGGTCTGACCTCTCCTGGTCGATGGCTGTCTTGGAGACCTGGCCAGCAGCAGCAGCAGCAGCAGCATCCTTGTAGCCTTTCTTGCAGGGGGTCGTGCCATCGGCCGCGGTGATAGAGAGGCAGATGCTGGTGGCTGCCTTGGCCGTGCGAGTGCAGAGAAGAAAGTTGGCGCGGATCCTGCTGGTGTTGTTGGTGGAGCTCGTGGCATGGCTACAAGTGACGCTGGGGCCCTTGGGGGTGCTGAGGCTCTCCTCCTCCCCCCTCTCCTCTCCCTCCTCCTCCTCCTCCTCCTCTCGGATGGAACTCAGCCTGGGCGCACTGCGGCTCCTCTCCATTGGAGGCCGGTACGGGCATTTACAGTTCAGCAGTTTGCGAAGGGGCACCAGCGGGATGATAGCCTCTCCCAGCAGCTGCTGCTGGAGGTGGCGGGAGTCATTCTGCCTCTTGAGGCGCTTGAATTCGTTGAAGGCTGAGTGGGACGTCTGGTAGAGGAGCAGCGCCATGGCGTGCGCCTTCTCCGCCTTGGAGACCAGCACGGCATGGCAGCGCATCACCACCGCCTTGTTCTTGACCTGGTGCCTGTAAACCCACGTGAAGACCTTGGGGTGCCGGCTGTCGGCCCCGCAATAGGTGATGCGGTGCAGCAGGTAGGCGTGGCTGGGCCGGCCGGTGCCCTTCTCCCCGGGGCTCATGCGGATGCCGTGGGGGCCCAGCGTGAGCTTCATCTTGGTGCTCCGGCCCCCGTACTCGCTCTTGGCCCAGATCTTGTCCACAGCACTGTCGGTGCAGCCCTCGCCTTTGGCCTGCAGCGTAACCGCGTTGCCCAGGTACCAGACCGTGTAGGTGGGGTCTTCCTTGTTGAGCTCCACTTTCTGGCGCTTGCTGCGGAAGACGTTCCCCAGGCGCTCCAGGGGGCACTCGGGCCACAGGTCCGGGCAGGAGCGCACGAAGCTGGACAGCAGGGAGGTGTAGCTCAGGCCAGGCCCCAGGCTCTTCCTGCCCTTGCCTTTGCGCCGCTCACCTTCTTCCACCAGCACAAACTTGCTCCTGCGCCATGGTAACATGGCCGCCATGCGAGGCAGAGGACAGCTGCTGTGGGGGGGGCAGTGCAGGGGGCTTCTGCCCTGGTCTGGATACTATCCTGGGAGGACACCAAAAGCCTCCCGCCAGTCCGAGCCGGAGGATCTGCTTTCTTTTCAGCAAGCTGGTGGTCCTTTCGAGGGCCCTTCCCACCCCCAACAGTGGAACGCACAATCCTCACTGTGTGCCAGATCCTGCCCCTGATGTGGAAGCTGGTGCTGGTTGGGGTGGGGGAGGGGTGTGTGTGTGCGTGTGTGTGTGTGCGTGTGAGTGAGAGAGAGAGAGAGAAATCCCGTCACTGACTTGTCCGCCGCACCCCCTTTGTGCTTTCCTGCTCCTGCTGCCCAGCCGGGTGCTCCTTGGGGCGCCCGATCCTGGATGGCTGTAAACGGAGGGCGGTGGGGCGGGATTCCTTCCTTCCTTCCTTCCTCCCTGCCTGCCTGATCCAAGTGGCAACGGGATGTGGGTGTCCTCCTCCTCCTCCTCCTCCAGCCCCTAAGCTGCTCGCCTGCTTGGAGCGCCCCACGGAGGAGGCTCCGGGCCCGATTCCCCCCCGCGTCGTCCCACTTGCCTCTTCCCGGCTCAAGGAATGCTTCGAATCTGCTGAGCAGACCCGTCCAGCCAGCCAAGCGCTCCGGCGTCCAGCTGCCTGCGAAAGCCGCGATCGGAGGACAGGCGGCGGGGGCGCAGGAGGCGGCGGCTGCTGAGCTCCGGCGCGCAGCTCCGCCTCCCTTGCCCGGCTCCGCACGCGTGGTGGAACGCGGCGCAGCTCCCGCCCCGACCACGCGCCGGCACGTCACCGCTCCCCCTCCTCCAGCATGCCATCCAAAGTTCCACCGGGATCCGGCACCTGCCTCCTCCCTACACACGGGTACAGCGCACGTGTGAACCAACGCAGGCACAACGCAGGCGCTTTGAAGCAATACTTCTAGAGGCGCCAGCAATGGTTTTGTAGGGGCCCCCCCCGCCTCCTTCCCCTGGCAGTGCCTGTGGCCAGCGTGTGCCCCACCTTTCTTTAATAATTCCAAAAGCCACATGATAGTAATGTCTTGGTTAACTTAACCCAAGATTAAGACCCAACCCCAATGACACAAAAATCCCAAAAGTGCGTTTGAGCATGCACAGAGTGCCTTTCAGTCACTCACATTTGTATCCCAACTTTTCAACAAGCGACTCAGGGTGACATATGTTCACAGTTCTTCCCTCCCTCCTCCCCTTATAATCTTCACAACAACCTTGCCTTGCCAGGTAGGTTGGGTCAAGAGAGGGGACTGGCCCAAGGTCACCCAGTGATCTTTGTGACTAAGTGGCGGCGATGGGCAGGGGAATGCATCTCCACTCTGCAGCCAAATGTGTAAGGTCAGTCGCATGTGCATACGTTGTGTTGTGCTTGGGGTGTGCCCCTGTTCACAGGTGCATATACCCTGAAGGATCAAGTGCTGACTTGCATGAGTGAATGGACCATCATCGGGTGCTAGATCTGTGATGGCCTAGTGACACATGCAACTCAGCACTTGATCTTGCAGAGAACATGCAGGTGGAGCTTCCTTTTTCCAGGAACTTCCTTTTTCCAGACAGAGCCTCGCTCTACTGTCACTCTCGGCCACTACTCTCCTCCATCCTTCCTCTTCTGCTCCGTTCTCCTTTTCAAATCCAGAGGAGTCGTGGAGATGGGTGCCCCTCTCGCCTTAGGCGACTGCCTCAGTTGGCCTCATGGACAGGCCTGCCCTGAATAGTTCTTGCTTTTGGTGCACAAACGGATGGATCTACTACAGATCTGATGGCAGTGTTTTTTCATTTTTTTTTTCTCCTGTGATTTTCCTTTGAGACGCACGAGAAAGGCGTCTTTCTTTAACACTTGGCAGCACAGATTGCCAGGGTGCCTTCCGGAAGATTTCAACTTTCCCTTGAAGCTGGTATTTGCACGTTGATTTATTTATAGAACCTGCATTATCCAAGTCACTGCATTACACTGCCTGTTTGGGGCCGTTCCCACCAACACTCAAATTCCTTCCCATGACGACGGATGCAGGATTTGTTCAGGAGGAATTCTTTGTCATCTTACTGCTTTTTAAAAGCAAAATCATGGCACCGTCCGCAGGGCATTCTCAGAAAGGGTGTTTCAGTTTAATCTGGGATTGGCACACCTTGTTTATTCACTCTTTGCGGAGGGCAGAGGAGACGTTCACTCTGGGTCACTCTGCCCTGCATCCCATTCATTGACCACCTGTGTTTTCCCCGCACTTAAATCTTCATGTTTACTAATGCAGAAAATCTGGTGTAGAGAGCCATGATACAGCAGCGATCACAGGTGTGGGCTGCTGCTGGTGCTGCTTTTCTTTCTGTTTTGAGAGGCACATGGCCAGATACAACAACAGACCACAACAGAAACAGGAGGGGTAAAAGGAGGATGGTCAGGCTACTGTGTCCCCAAAGCACACAGGAACTCTGTGGAACTCCTTGCCACAGGATGTGGTGATAGCACCTGGCCTAGATGCCTTTAAAAGGGGTTTGGATAGATTCATGGAGGAAAAGACCATCAGAGGTTACAAGCCATAAGCAACCTCCTGTTTTTAGAAGTAGGTTTTCTCTGTGCCAGGTGCAGGGGAGTGGCGACTGGACACAGGTTATCTTGTTGGCTGTGTGCTCCCTGAGGCATCTGGTAGGGCCACTGTGTGATACAGGAAGCTGGTTTAGATGGGCCTTTGGCCTGATCCAGCAGGGCTCTTCTTATGTTCTTATGTTCTTAGGTGAATCCTAAGGGCAAATCTGTGGCCAGCGGGTGGCGCAGCGGGGTTAAACCGCTGAAACATAAGCTGTCGATCGAAAGGTCGGCGGTTCGATTCCCGTGACGGGGTGAGTGCCATGATGGGGAAAAGCAACCTCCTGGTTGTAGGAGTAGGTTTTCTCTGTGCCAGGTGCAAGGGAGTGAAAGCAGGAAACAGGTTATCTTGTTGGCTGTGTGCTCCCTGAGGCATCTGGTGGGGCCACTGTGTGATACAGGAAGCTGGACTAGATGGGCCTGTGGCCTGATCCAGCAGGGCTCTTCTTATGTTCACCGTTTCTCCTGTGATAAGGAAGGAATGTCGCAATTCCACATGTCATCGCAAGTGGCAAAGGAAGCAACAACTGGCTAGCGCCAGGGAGCAGAAGGAGAAGAATTTCCCCCACTGGCAGTGGCCTGGAGTCTCCAGGAAGGCCATCAACCGTCAGGTGAATATTTATTTATTTATTTATTTAGTAAAAAAAAATATATCCTGCCTTATCCTATGCCAAAGGCAAATGCCCAAGGCGGCTTACAACAAAAATTAAAATACATAACTTAAAATAATACATAAAATAAGTTTAAACAATACATAACTAAATTTAAAAACAATAAAATCCACTGGGGGGGGCACAACAGTATGGAGCACAGAAGCAGCATGGCAGAGCATCTTGGGACACAGGAGGCAGACCACAACCCATCACCCAAACGCTAGACGAAACAAATACTGAAAGCAATCCTGAAGGTTTTAACTAGGATTCCTCCAGGAATGTCCGACATTCCTGTCCGGATTCCTGGAATCCCCAGGAATAGCTTTCTGGCCTAACCCTTTGAAGGCTAGGACGAGACAGAGTGTGTGTGGAGCATCACCTCAAGTGACGACTGACTGTAAGGGGAGAGATTTTTTAGTGCATGTTAATTTTTTTCAAAAAAGATTTTACCTTTCAAGATTGGAAATGTTCTTATTTTTCACCTCCTTGTCAGGAAGTCAACCCCATCCTTCCCTCTGAAGGCCAGCATTCACACAATCAGCTCACCAGCCTGTCTCTTGCACAAACCTCAATCATGCGATACAGACATTGAGCACCTGGTCTTCTTTCCTGGACTGCGTTTTCTGGGCTGGTGGTGATGAATGTCTCGAAAGAAACCAGACGGAGAGAGTGAAGGGAGAGGTGTTGGCTGCGAAGCTGCAACATCGCTTATCGCAGAACAAGCTGTCTGCTTTGAAAGGCTGGGCAGTGGCGTGGAGAGAAGGGAGGGAGGGAAAGACAGGGGGAACAAGCAATTACACCTTGCTCAGTGTTCACAGAGAAACTTTTGTGGCCTCGGAGCAAGTCAGAGCTTTGTCCACCTAGCCCAATATTGCCTTCGTGGACAGTGTATTGGAAAATGCGGAAGACTTCTCCCGAGAGGATATGGTGTCAGCAGTGGTTCCCCACCTTGACAGGCCCAGAAAACATAGGGTCAAACCCAGGGCCTGTGCTTGCCACAGGACACAGCTGTAGCTGGGGAGGATAATGAGGGCTCTGAGGATAAAAAATGAGAGAATCAGCACACAGTGGTGTAGGTTGAAGGAGCAGGTTTGGAGCAGACTGGCTCTAACCCTGCTTTGCTGACTGACTTATGGCCTCTGACTTGGTTGACCAACTTGTGAGTGCAAGAAAGGGGAACTAATCAGCCTAAAGTGGGCCTAGGCCTCTTAAGGTAACCATACAAGGGATTTTTTGGGACAGACAGGCAGTGGCTCTCAAAGTTCCCTGGCAGGGAGAGATTTTTTTTTTCCAGCTCTGGGGAGGGGCCACAGAGCTGGGGTATGCATTGATTGCTCACGAATCCAGCACTGGAAATTCTGCCTACGAGAGGCCCTTGCGACTGCTTGTGAATGATAATGAGGACTTCAAGCATGGCCTTCAAATGTTTTGCCACATTACTTTTTATGTCCATCATTTGCTACCTCAACACACATAACCGAGCCTGGAGTAAATTCAGCTCGGATCTCTGCTTCTCTTGGGACGTTTCTTGCTCTCTCGCCCTCCTTCTCTCTGCCCTCCCACTTGTCTTTCCTTGCAATTGTTCATTAATTCAATTTCACAGCAGCTCTAAAAAGGACCTTTCACTGTCCTTTTTATAGCTGCGGAAATGGCACCGTTTGATTTGTTACTTAGCCCTTTGAAGGAAAGCAGGACGGAGAAAAGCCTGCAGGAAGCGTTGCTTTGTCCGCCTACCCTACCAAACTGTTGTCAGGGTAAGCGTGTTGTCCTGGTTTGCTTGCCTACCTGAAACACTGGAGATTTACTAATCTGCATGTACACCTGTGTGTTGTAAAGTATCAGCAAAATGTCTTTTAATGCACATTCCATGTCAAAACACTGCACAGAAAGAATCTTGATGCCATTATATACGTGACCCCATTCAAATTGCTTTTTTGCAGGATTTTATCAGTGTGCACATGTGGCTTTGGTAATGTAGAGGAGGAAGAAAAGGGGGAATAAAGCAACAGAATGAGGGAAACTTGCTTATTATCCTTAGCAATCCATTGGACTCCCAAGGTGAGACAATTGCTCTTCTTCCCCAGAGGAAGACCCAGGATGTACGCAATATCGTATGCCACTATCCTGGATTCTGTTCCAGTCCTCTTTAGCTACCTTTCCCAGTTTGGTGTCATCTGCAAATTGGATGAGCTTCCCGTCTACTTCCTCATTCAAGTCGTTTCAGTTGCTCCAGAGGGCAGGATGGGTTGGAAAGGGGGGGGGATAGGATTTAGCGTGTGCATTTGCCTCAAGATCCGCCCACTCCCCACCCCCTGCCCTCTCCTGATCTGCCCAGAAACTCCTCCCTGCTAACTTACCTGTCCTGGTGCAGTCTGGGCCAGTGCAGCTCCATTGTTGCTTTCCAGCGGCAGCTCAGACTGGTCCAGCAGCTGTGCGCTCCATGTGCCATCGCAAGACCTTTTACGACAGTGGGATGCTGTCCCATTGTCATAAATTGGGGGATAGGATTGGGCCATAATTTATTGGGATTCACAACAGATCCTAACAAAGGAGACATTTTCACCTGTTGAATTTCTACCTGAATACATTCTTAACGGTGCAGGATCTCTGCCAGGAGAAGCAACTGTGGGGAAGCTTCTGGGAAGCAACCGGGAAGCAACGGTGTCGCACATTTAAATACTGTAAGTCATTCTCTGGGTGTTTCAAGCAATTATATAAGAATTTGCATTACTATTAATAAGACACAAAGCTCCTCACTTATCCAGGATGGAATTAGATTGTTCCAAGCTTATGTTTTCCCTCCTGCGTCATGCTATTTAAATCCTTAGCAGATCTGAAACTATCTCAGTGGTGAAGAAGAAGAAGAAGAAGAAGAAGAAGAAGAAGAAGAAGAAGACAGTTTAATTTCATGGTTCGAACATTAGGTTCCTTATTCTCACATTTGCTGAAAGAGTGCTTGTCATTTCAAAATGAAGGATTCTTAATTTTTCCCAGTGTCAGACGGGCCCACTGTGTGAATTACTGTACACGTGTACAGGTCAACAATCTGTGTACACACTGTAATGTGTGACTAGCCCTTTCTTGTGTACAGCAGTGTACATGTGCTATGCACTGATCACAGTCCTTGAATGTACAACAGTACATTTGATCCGTGCCTGAATCATTTTCAAGGGGGGGGGGAGTGCTGTGTTTCTTTTGAAAACAAATGCATGTTTCATTCAGACAACACTTGAACGTCTTTGTGGGTGGGTATGCATGCTCGCAATGCGACATTAAAATAGCCCAGCCTTATGGCGTCGCGTCCCCCAAATCATGGTGGGACTGTTGAATGAGAATGGTAGTCTTTATCCAGCCGTTGGAGGAGAGGAGGGCTGTTCCTGCCCATGCCGCATTGCTTTTACTGAGGATAGTTTTGCCTTCCAGGCAGATTGCTATCGGCAGAGTCTAGCTGTGGCACAGAATACTAACATCTGCGGTTGTACGTCTCCCAGGAAGTTACAGATGAGTGCAGTTTGCGGCAAAAACTACAGCCAAGTTCATGAACTTCCTATTACAGCAGCTGATCACTTGCATGTCGTGCTCCTGAAAATTCCCTAGCAAACATTTTGGTACAAAATGAGTTTCAAAGACTTGAAATGTGCCCCTCTTTCCTCACCTTTCCCACACCTGTCTGCTGAACTCCACAGAATCCTTTGGCTGTGCTCGATGACCCTTACTTTTTTTCCCCTGGGACTTCGAACCCCCCCCATTCATTCCCCTTGATGACCTTTACTTTTTTCCCCTGGGACTCTGATCCCCAGCAAACCAGGGACTACCTTATGAATGTGAGGAGGACATAATGACACCATGTAGCCTGTCAGATTTGAGTATGAGATGACATCATAAAGTCAATTCAGAGTGAGGTTAAAGTTAACAATGCTCATCTGGAGTGTGCCATCCATTTGGCATGGGAGCCAGGATGGTGTAGTGGTTTGGGAGTCGGACTTAGACCTGGAAGATCCAGGTTCAAATCCCCGCTCAGCCACGAAGCTTCCTGGGTGACCTTGGGCCAGTCACTATCTCTCAGCCCCACCTACCTCACAGGGTTGTTGTGAAGACAAAAGGAGGAGAGGAAATATGTACACCACTCTGAGCTCCTTGGAGGAAGGGCGGTATAAAAATGCAATAAATAAATAAATAAAATTTGCACCGGCGGCTCCATGGCACCATGGCTTTTGCGATGCCGAAAGAAGACTTACAGCAGTGCGTTGTGAGATTCGGCACCACAAACCCTCTATTAGATTGGGATGTTTGTTCCCTGTGTACATACAGAGATCTGTCTGGAAGTTGGAATGTACTTGACTCAAACTCAGCCTGGTCGTACTGGCCCAGCACTATCATGTCTCCGTGAAAGCACCACAACGAACATATTGCGCCTGCAGCCGTCTGTAACTCGGACATCCATAAGTCAGACTCCATAACTTGGGGAGTTGGTACATAAGGTTCATGGACGACACTACATTTGTTAACCTTTAATGTGCCACAAGACATTTTGTCAGTTTTGCTGCTAGAGACTGACTCGCACAGCTCTGGCTACCCCTCTGGAAGACATTTATCAAGGTGGACTGTCTGGGATTTGCACGAAGAGTTGGGAGTAGGATTCATTTAAAAGCTCTGAATGAGTCCTGCAGTGGGTTTTGCAGGAATTTCAACCAGGTGTGTGTGTGTGTGTGTGTGTGTGAGAGAGAGAGAGAGAGAGAGAGAGAGAGAGAGAGAGAGAGAGAAATGAGCGCATGGGCCCTCAGTCCAAAGACTCATAAGGAAAGATTGATGCCAACAGTAAAGGAAAAATGACATCAGCAAAACTCAGAGAAGGCTCCATCTGGGACCCTGCCTGAGAGAAAGAAGGAGCAACAATGTGCTGATGCTCCAATATTTATCTGACTTCAGCACTTCAGCTTAGTGACACACATGATAAGCAGCTGTACCGAACGGAGGCCAGACCTCCCTGGCTGCAGCTCTCGGATGATGTCACAGAAGGGCAACCAATGCAGCAGGCAGGCGGGCCTCTGACTGCCATTGGCTGGGATGCTGTGATCCAAAAGTGAGGCAGGGGGCTGACTCCTTCATTCTCATTTCTGTGTTCAGCTGTGCCAGACCTCCCCAGGAGGCCTCAGGGGCTGAGACCCCCACATCCAGTGTTAAGCTTAGGAAGGTGACTGACAGAAGTCTCCATCTTTCTCCCTCCCAGCTGCAGGTGGAATATACTCCTGAGCCCAGGTCTACCTGGCCAACAGGTGTCCCCTCTAGGTTGGCTGTTGAGACCTACATGGGCCAAGCCTGACGTTCTCATTCTCTTGCTCTCACTCAGCCCAGAATATTGTGATTGGTGTTGGGTGGCCATGTATGGTTTAAGCTAAGAGATGAAGAGACAGGAAGACCTAGAACGACTGCATGAAAACAGCCTTTGGTGGCTGTTCTCTGGCCACCATGATCACTGCCCTTCTGCTGCCTACTATCATATGCGATGGGAATGCTTCCTTGTTCTCACCACACTGTTTTGTTGCCAGGCCAGGCAAGACTTCAGGACCCTGGAGAGCGCCCTAGCAAGCAATCTGTTCCACCAAGGGTCAGAGTGGAGGTCTAGAATCTAGATCACTCCTCTTAAGGCTCCATCATGTCCCTGTCTGGAAAGCCAAGAGATTTAAAGAGGTAACCCTCTGGCCTGGAGCCTTGCATTGCCTCGCCACTCCTTCCGGCCTGTGGCTGGCACTGATGTGTGGGCTTGGCGGAGCATGAGGTTCTGAGCATGGGAGGGGCTGGATCCCCACTGGAAGCTGGCTTTGGGGTCTCTGGCTCCAAGGTGCCCTGACAGACAGGCCCAAGCCCCAGGCTTGGGTCTGGTCCTGCCGACTCTACTGCTCCCTCCCCATTCAAGGTCAGACTCTGAACTACTATTCAAGGCAGGGGTCATCACAGGCTGTACCACAGCTCCGAAGATCCAAACATGTGCAGAACACACTGTGTCTCTGTTGTCTAGGCAACCTGGAAGAACGAAATGGCTGTGATCATGGTGGCTGTGATCAGCCGCTATGAAGTTAAGCCGGAGCTACACTGTAGGCATTCGCGCTCCATGTGCGTCTGGCGCTGCCGAGACGCAGCCGTAGCGAGCCGGAAACAATGCACACTATTCCGGAGCACGTGTTGAAAATCACTGCCCAACAAATAATCATGGCACCTTCCCCTGCTGCCCCTCCTCCTCCAGTTCATTTCAGGCTGCTTATTAATACGTCTCTTATTATTTAATAAGTCTTTTATTAGTTAGTTTCTTATTATGTAGAGATTTTCTGACATCTGCCCTGTGATTGGCTACTGCGTAAAACGCATCCCGCCCCCCACAGTACAAAGCATTGCCCCTGATTGGATAGACGTTCATGAAAAGGGCAAAAGTCAACAACGGGAGGTCAACTTCCCATGCGGGCCGACGGGCCAACGCCAGCAGCCAACGGGAGGCCACATGTGATGCCCGTGCCGTACGCTGGCCGGGCACATACAGTGTAGCCCGGCCTTCGGGGGTTGGAAGGGGGAAGCGCAATGGGAAAACTTTGTGATGCAATGAGCAGGGGCAAAAGGTGGGAGGGGTGTTGCAGAGGATTTTGGTGTCTCACAAGCCCTGCATTTTTTCTGTGGGGTGGTACTTTGGCCAAGCTATAGCTTTGTAGGTACTATTTTGCCAGTATGCAGGCACATGGCAACAATGATACAGATGTGACTGCATGCATGGCTGAATCAAGGCTGAGTTTTGCCATGTTGAAACATTGTGCAGAGGTGCATTGGTGACGTGGGAGTGGTGACAAGATGCAAATGAACAGAAAGCTGCAGCCAACTGCACATGCTCCAATTCTAGGATTGATTTTAATAGCAATTGTGATGAACGTCCTAGTTTTCCCCCTATTTTTGCCATGTTTTCTGTATTTTGGGGCACTTTTAATTCCCCAAAAGCTCCTGTGCAGGTTCAGCAGCCTAAAATGCTGCTGGGGCATCCTTTGAATGCAGCCTTTGCCCTTTGTTTGGAAAAAGGTGTGTGCATATTAATGGCACTAGGCACTACTCCCCTGTTTAGCCAGGCTTCTCCTGAGAATCCCTTTCCCTGACAGCAACATTTAGCATTTGCCGAATGCTTACTGAGTGTGCAAAGTGCATATATTATCTTGTATTCCTTACGACAACCCTATAAAGTGAGGAAGTATTATTATCTCCATACTGCAGATGGAAGGACTGAGGCCGAGAGAAAGTGGCTTGCATAAGGCCACGTAGCAACTTCACGGGAGAGGCGAGATATGAACTGAGGAAGTTCTGATTCACAGTTTCATCTCTTAGCCACTAGACTAGAAAGTCTCCTAGTTAAATTGGAATGTCCCTTTCTGGAACAAAAATGCCATGCAGATTGATGTTATGTAACAAGAGTGGGTTTATTGTACTAAAAAAACCAAATTAGCTTCAGAACATGGTCAGAAGCGCCTCATCACAAGTCAACTCAATATATCTTTTAATCCTTCATGTAAGAGAGTGTGAGGTGAGTAGTTTAAAGCTACTCTGCACGGTTGCACGAGAGAGAGAGAGAGAGAGAGAGAGAGAGAGAGAGAGAGAGAGAGAGAGAGAGAGGCTTCCTTTCCCTGTTTTTGATCACTGCTGCCCCCTGGTGCTTGTTCCATAGTGGAGCATTTTCCACCCTGCTCCCCAATTCCACCTTTGCAGCAAGCGGCCAATCAGCTCCAGCCTCCTGACACCGCTGCGACAGTCCGCATCGCCCTGCAGTCCAACTTTCATACAAAACTCCCATGGAGCAATCAGCCCAGTTTGGCTGCCTCCTCTCCTGGCAATAAAGCTCAAAGTCTCGCAATAAATTTGTCAACATTTGTAATGGCTGTGTGCTGATTTTATTGCTGACTTGTGAAGCGATATCATTTCTTTGCAGTCCTTGGGGGGAGCGATGAGTGTCGCCTGAACCAAAGCCCCTTGCCGCAAAAAAAAAAAAAACAAGAAAAAAAGTAGCTGATAAACCCAAAATCTCTGCAGTCACAAAAAAAACAAAACAAAACCCCTCTCTCTATGCAATCTCTGGGAGATCAAGGACTTCTTCAGATGTCCCTTTTTTTTTTAAACAGGGATCTTGAAACCTGCAGTGCCGGCCCATCTTTGAGGCCAACTGAGGTATTTGCCTCAGGCAGCAAATTGGTGGGGGTGCCTGCCTCTGTCTGCCTGCTTCCACTCTTCCTCCTCCTTTCTTGTCTCCTCTGTCCTTTCTGGTAGGACATTCTGCTGCTGTTCTGTAAGCAGCAATTCTTCAAACAGAAGAACTTCAAAGAAAGATCAGAGAGAGAGAGAGAGAGAGAGAGAGAGAGAGAATGAACTGCACTGGAATGTATAATGATGTTTGATTTGATTATCTTTGTTCTAAATAAAAAGGGTAAAGGTATCCCCTGACAGTTAAGTCCAGTCGTGTCCGACTCTAGGGTGTGGTGCTCATCTCCATTTCAAAGCGGAAGAGCCAGCGTTGTCCGAAGACGCCTCCGTGGTCATGTGGCCGGCATGACTCTCCTTGCCGCAGCGCGTAGCATGCGGCTGGAACACGGAGCGCTGTTTACCTTCCCGCAAGCGGTACCTATTTATCTACTCGCATTGACATGCTTTGGAGCTGCTAGGTTGGCAGGAGCTGGCCAAGCAACGAGCGCTCACCCCGTCGCGGGAATCGAACTGCCGACCTTTCGATCGACAGCTTATGGTTCAGCGGTTTAACCCACTGCGCCACCCGCTGGGTACAGACTTACAGCCCAATCCTATCCAGGATTGGGCTGCCAGCCGGAGCGCGTTGCGACAGTGGAACACACTTGCGCTGTCACAAAATGGCCACCAACAGCATGCGGAGTGCTCCATTGGCAGCCATTTTGGGAGCGCTGCAGCAAGAGGCAACAGCACGCCCCAGTCATCACTGGTTCCCACCGCACCTGCCGGAGCAGGTAAGACAGCAGTGAGGGCGGGGTGGACAGGGAAGGGTGAAACGGGGCGGGGAGGAACAATGGGAAGGGAGGCTATGGGGTTGATCTGGTGGCAATGGCGCACCCTGGATCCTATCCCCTCATTTCACAGCCTCCTGCCACTTTCTTCTCCTCAGACTTGTGCTAGCTACAGAACTGGAGCAGAGTGGGAGGCTTGTGGAGTGGATAAGGGGAAATGATTCTCCTTTCCCCGTCAAAGCCTCCCAATCCCTCCCCTTCCGCTGGATTTTTTTCCATGTACGTTTTTGGTGCGGCTGCATCGGCGGGAGGGCGGAGAGGATAGGATTGGGCCCTCAATTAACATAGCAGTACTTGAAGGATGTTGTCACAACTTATTATTCATCACTATGCTTGTCTTTTATACTTTAAACTCAGCAGTAGACAAGGTCACCTGTGTTGCCTGCCATCTGACAGGCCTCCTTTCATTTTTTTCTCAATACGTGTGTGTGTGTGTGTGTGTGTGTGTGTGTGTGCGTGCGTGCGTGTGTGTGTGCGCGCACGCGCGCATGCGCGCGCTGAGGATATATACCCGTATTGTCCCGAGTATAAGACGCACCCGATTATAAGACGCACCCTTAAAGTTTGGTGCTATTTAAAAAATTTAATTAAATCACTGGCATTAAATTTATGCCTGATTATAAGACGCACCCCTAGTTTAAAAACTTGAATTAGGAGAAAAAAGTGAGTCTTATACTCAGACCAATATGGTATTTCATGCATCGGATCAAGTGAACTGATCATTTCATCGAATCAAGTGAAACAAGGGGAACGCTGGCATTGTCCCATCTTCATTTGAAGATTACAAGACTATGCCTTTTGCAAACGTTTCCTGAATGGGTAGCCTGGCACAGGGAAAGATTGGATGTTCAGAAACTGTCAGCAGGGTTCTCCTCTCAAACTGATACATCCTGGCTAAAGATCTAGAAAACCACACCTCCTGCCCGCCCGGCAAAATTATGGCCTTTTAGTTCAGGTTATTTGGTCATGCTTCCCAGAACATGGGAAGAACTTAAGCAAGAACACACACACACACACACACACACACACACACACACACACACACACACACACACACACACACACACACATACCGGGGAAGAGAGGAGCGGCAGAGGATGGGAAAGAGTCCTGAAGGAGAATTAAACCCAATGATTCGGAGTGACAGTTATTCAAACGCATGTCCGGATTCTAACAAACAACGGAAAACTTTAAATGTTCTTCCTTGACAAGGCTTGGGGTCACTGTCAGGTAGTTCGACTTCACCAGCCGTCTCTCTGCAATGTTTTTTTTTTTTACGCACATGGGCGATTCTCTGGACTGCCTCAAATGTTGTATTCGCCCCGGGACTGAGCACTGTGTGAACAGACAGGTCTTGAAAAGGAAGGCGTTCCTTATGAATGCTCTGCCTTGCCTTAGCTCAGCCTCGAAAAAAGCATTTTGAAAACAGCCCTGGCACCTGCGCAAAGCCCTGCCCCACATCCCTGCGAGGTAGGCTACCTGAAGAGAAGGTAACAGGCCCAAGGTCACTCCAGTGGCTTCAGAGATTAAGGATAAGGTCTCCCGGGCCCAACAGCAGCACTCTGACCGACACCACTGTGCTCTTGGTGGGGTTAGCCAGGGCCTCTGAGAGGGGGGTTAAGAGGGTAATTTGTACCTGGGCCCAGGGCAAAAAATGGGTCAAAAAGGGGGCACTGGAGCAAAAAAGGGGGCCCAGGAGCCAAATTCATATGTAGGGAAGGGGCCCCAAAGAAACTTTGTACCCCCTGATAAAATTCCTCTGAATGGCCCTGGGGTTAGCGATCACTTTTTATTTTATTCCTTTTTCATGAGTTATGGAGATACATTTCAGAACAACTTTGTATTATATAACAAACCGGAAATAGCAAAACCCTTACCATCACCAAAACAATTCAGGGCGAAAGCTCTAAGATTGCAAAAACCGTATACCCGATGGTGAACTTTGGGCTCAATTATGCATTCTAGAGTACAAATGTCATTAATGTACAGACCGCATTTTACTGGAAAGCATTATAATTCAAACATTTGTCCCCCTCTAGCTCTAATTAGGTGTGTACAGATAATGCTTTCTAGAATGTCGCAAATTCTCACCAGTTTCATGACATGCCTGGTTCTTCGTGTGGGAGGAATAGCTAACACCTTGGAAGACAAGCATAACATTTAAAATGACTGGCAGAGTGGGAAACTGGGCTGAAACAGACAAAACAAAATTCAACAGAGACAAATGCAAAGTTCTACATTTAGGGGGGGGGGGAAACAAAAGCAATCGCACTGGTAGAAGATGAGGGATACCTGGCTTAGCAGTGGCACATGAGGAAAAGATCTTGGGATTGCAGTCAATCAGAAGCCAAACATGAGTGCACCGCTGCAAGAAATGCGAATGCGATTTCAGGCTGGGTAAATATAGAACCACAGTTCTATATTAACCACAGTTAATATAGAACCACAGTTTCCAAGTCACAAGAAACAGCACTTTCTTCCATTCTTGTCTGACCTCATTTGGAGTACTGTGTCCAGTTCTGAGTACCACCTTTTAAGAAGGGCATAGACAGACCGGAACGGGTTCAAATAATGGCAGACCCATCCCAAGGCAGAGATACCAAAGACCAAAGACCTTCTGCAAATCATCCCATGTATGTTATTATGACATTTCTATCCCACCCTCTCCCAATTTTATTTTCACAACAACCTTGTGAGGTAGAGTAGGCTGAGAGAGCAGCTCACTGTGGAGAGCTGAATCTGTCTGTTCCCCAGTCCATGACAGAGGAACGGGGCTTTGGCTGGAGTGGGGGGGTGTTGACAGGTTAGATGTTCCTCCAACGTGATAAAAAGATGGCCTGATTGAAAGGTGAGCAACAATACTCCTAGATCTGCTACTTCCACCTTGATCGTAGCACTTCATCATGGCTGGGAGCAGACTGCGCAAACCTTGCACCATCTTAGAGGGAAGCGAGCATCGGCTTTTTCTTATCTGACAGAAGGAACATCCTGTTCTTTTTGAGATGTATTTTTCCACCTCTCACCTGTCATTTGAGCTAATCGATGCCTTCGTTCTCGGTTACTTTCCTCGCTCCCTTCCCCTCTCCGCCAATCTACTGCCTTATAATGTTCAAAACTGGTTCCATTAACGCCCCAACCTGCCTGCTTCTTCAACAACCGCCCACTCCTGCACGATTCGTTGAGTGATGGGGCTGGCTCTTTTCCAACCTGCTTCTCTTCTAAGAAACCCACATTCCTGGTGCAAAACTTGAGACAAGCACTGACCTTACAAGGCCCCGATCCAATCGCATGTCTGTCTCCACGCGCCAGTGTGGTGTATGTATAACCCTTTAAGGCTGCAATCCTATACAATTTTCTGAAGTACCCCCTGCTAATTAACTGCTAATTAATTGGATTAATCAATTAATTAATTAGGTAATTAATCGGTAAATAAAAAAGTACTAAAACAATTTTAAATGTGAAAAATGTCTTATTTAACTCGTGTGTGTGTGTGTGTGTGTGTGTGTGTGTGTGAGAGAGAGAGAGAGAGAGAGAGAGAGAGAGAGAGAGAGAGAGAGAGATGCAAGGATCTCTTTTTTTTTCTCCAAGTCACACTTCCCAAAATCAGCTCCTCCCTCCCCCAACCCACCAAAGTACATTTTCCAAAGTAAAAAAATAAGCCCCAAAACCAAAATCAGAGAGACAGAAGGGCTCTGAAAATAATTAAAAATTAAAATTCATGTTAATTAACACTTAGCTGCTGATGGGTCAGATAAGGGGCAGGGCTTGGCGTACCCCCAGCAAGAAGTCCGTGTACCCCTAGGGGTACCCGTACCACAGGTTGAGAACCCCTGCTATACACACTTACCTAAGAGTGTACTCAATGCAGCTTACTTCTCAGTAGGCAGGCATAGGCGTACGCTGTCAAGGAAAGCTAGAATCATGCCAATCAGCTGTTTAGCAGGGGATAGTGATTCAGTTTCTCCTCACCCTACCCAGCTCCTGACTGACATAATTCCAGCTTTCCGGAACAGGCACAGTAGCCATCAGTGACTCTGGGCCTTGCCCAAGAAGGACTATAGGCAGGACTGAGCCAGACAGCCTACCTTGGAATACTGGCTGCTAGAAAGAAAGCAACAACTGGGAAAGGCACCAAATAGAAGGAGCCAGAGCTGAAGAGGAAGTGTGGAGGAGAGGGTTCCTAAGCTCTAGCCCCCGCATTGCTTGCGGGATGCTGGCTCTGGTCTCTGTGGGAAATGCGATGGACCTTCCAAATTCAGGGAGCAGGAAGAGTAGGAGGAGAGATGGTAGAGGCCAGTGGTCTGATCCTGCAGGGCTCTTCTTAAGCTTTCATGGTGACTAGATTGGCCTTGACCTGGATTGGATTGAATCCAGACCTGTCTATATACCGTATATCAGGGATGGCCAAACTGACGTGTAACGTGCGGCTCTCGGAAATACGTTGACTGAGCTCCTTTTCGCATCACAATTCATATAATAGGTACAGTAAATAAGAAACTTTCAAGCTTTATAATTATTGACCTGGTATAAACTAAGGGTCCACTGGATTAAAACACAAGTTTAATATTCATGGTGATGAGTAAATAAATTTAAGAATTTAAATGCTTCTTAAATATTGCGGCTCTCCAACGTCTGAAGTTTATTGCGTGTGGCTCTTACATGAAGCAAGTTTGGCCAACCCTGATATATATATATATATATATATATCACCCTAAGCTCGAGAAGGGTGCACATTTGCTTGTTTGCTCGTACCTCCCGCATCCTCAGTGTACAAGTTACACAGCAGCAGACAAGTCCCTGCTCCCAAGGAGTTAAACATAAGAAGAGCCCTGCTGGATCAGGCCAAAGGCCCATCTAGTCCAGCTTCCTGTATCACACAGTGGCCTCACCAGATGCTTCAGGGAGCACAAGACAACAAGATAACCTGTTTCCTGTTGTCATTCCTTTGCACCTGGCACAGAGAAAACCCACTTCTAAAACCAGGAGGTTGCTTATGCCTTGTAACCTGTGATGGTCTTTTCCTCCATGAATCTGTCCAAACCCCTTTTAAAGGCATCTAGGCCAGATGCCATCACCACATCCTGTGGCAAGGAGTTCCACAGATGAATTACACGCTGGGTAAAGAACTCCCTCCTTTTGTCTATCCTGAATCTCATGCCAATCCATTTGCATTGAATGAGCCCACGTTCTAGTGCTACGAGAGAGGGAGGAAAACTCATTTTTCACCATGCATCATTCATACCTCCCCCATCACCTAGAACATAAGAAGAGCCTTGCTGGATCAGGCCAAAGGCCCATCTAGTCCAGCTTCCTGTATCTCACAGTGGCCCCACCAGACGCCTCCAAGAGCACACAGCCAACAAGATAACCTGTTTCCTGTTGTCCCTCCCTTGCACCTGGCACAGATAACCTGTTTCCTGTTGTCCCTCCCTTGCACCTGGCACAGAGAAAACCCACTTCTAAAGCCAGGAGGTTGCTTATGGCTTGTAAGCTGTGATGGTCTTTTCCTCCATGAATCTATCCAAACCCCTTTTAAAAAGGCATCTAGGCCAGGTGCCATCACCACATCCTGTGGCAAGGAGTTCCACAGATGATTTAGCAATCTAAATAGTGGGGCATCAACAGTGAGAGGGAGGAAAGGATGTGGGCAGACGACTCCATTATACATACCAAAGCTTGGCTACAGCTGGGAAAACAGTTTAAGAGGAGAAGCCACAGCAGCGTGGTCAAGGTGAGGGAGTGAGTTTCATGGATAGGGGGCAGCAAAGGAGAATGGCGGTTGTCTTAGGGAGCAGGAGACCGTGGCTTGGTGGAGGGAGGAAGAGTTCAGTGGTGGTCAATCCGCAATTCGCTCCTACTTCCATCTGCCCACCTCTGCCACTCATTCCCCTGCTCTCTGGATTCAAAACAGAAGAGTAGAATGGGGTGAAAGAGGAAGTGTGGATGGAGAAGAGAGTGGTGGGCTAGAGTGTCTGAGATGTTGGAGGAGAAGAGAGTGGTGGGCTAGAATGTCTGAGATGTTGGAGGAGAAGAGAGTGGTGGGCTAGAGTGTCTGAGACATATTCCCTTCTGCTCCCTTCTCCGCTTCCTTTCCAAATGGAGGGAGCAAGAGGAGGAGGAGTGGTGGGCAGAGTATCACAAGGTGTGGGAGGGCAGCCTCAGGTGCCAGGAGGTCTTGGTAGGGCTGGAGGTAGGGTAGGGCTGGAGGAAGTCATGGGCAGAGACATCATGAGAAACAAAGGCCACAAGGGTGGGCAAGGGTGGACAGCGATATATGTATCGCTGTCATCAACATAAAAAGGTAAGTCATGAAAACCAATCCAGAGCAATGGAATCAGACTGCGATGACCTCCCCCCCACTGCTGCCTCAGGACCGGGAAGGGCGGTCACTTCTTGAAGATGGTCTTGTAAATCCATTTCTGAAAGTTAGCAACTGCCGTGTAGACGCCCGGGTAGCGGGGACTAGCACAGCTGTGTCCCCAGGAGACGATGCCAAACACACGTCCGTCACAGACCAGCGGCCCACCAGAGTCCCCCTGGCAGAAGCGAAGGAAAAAAGAGAATCAAAAATGATTCATGCGATTGGAAGGTTATTTGCACAAGTGGGAATCCCCTTGATTCTGGGAACCCTTTTTACAGATTTGGGGGCGAGGTTTCCAAAGTGTCCTCTCTCTCTCTCTCTCTCTCTCTCTCTCTCTCTCTCTCTCTCTCTCTGGCTTTTCCCCACCTTGTTGTCAGCAGTGAAGACTCACCACAATTTTCCAAATATCCTCCAGCCACTTGGGAAAGGGAAGGAGTGGGAGGCTACCACTAACTGCTAGGCACTGTGTCTCTTTTGCCCTCTTCCTGTCCTGCCCAGGTGTGCCCCTCTTCTACCACACACACCATTCAAAATGGAAGGAGCCAGAGCAGAAGAGGAAGTGTGGAGGAGAGGGTCCCTAAGCGCTAGCCCCCCATGTTCCTCTCCTCCACAATTCCTCTTCCGTTCCCCTCTTCCTTTTAAAAGCCAAGGAGAGGAGGAGGAGGAGGAGGAGGAATGGCGGGCATTACTCTGGGTAAGAATGGGGTAGCATTTGGTGCATGGCCTCAGCCCTGGCAACAAGAATTCAACCTCTATGAATGCTTTAGACCTGGTGTTCCCAACCTCTGGTACTAGTACCACCAGTGGTACTTCAGCTGACTGCTGGTGGTACTTGCACCGCTGGACCACTGGAATTCTGCTCCAATGCAGAGCTTTTGGTGGTGCATTTTTGCTCCCAATAGGCGCCTGCCTTTGGCCGAGCCTCTCAAGAACGCTGAGAAGGGCCCTCCCACCTGCCCAGAGTGGCCTCTGAAAACCCAGGTGTAGCTGGCGATGATGTTACTTCTGGTGGTACTCAGGAGAGTGGTGCCAGAGGTGGTACTCGGCTGGGAAGGGGTTGGGAACCCCTGCTTTAGACTCCAAACACTTTCTCTGCTAAGAGAAGGAGGCTGCCCGATACCTGGCACGCATCTTTCCCCCCAGTGCTGAACCCGGCGCAGATCATATTCTTGGTGATGTATCCAGCGTACGAGGCTGAGCTGTTGCACCTCCATGTTGAAATGATGGGGAGATGGACGCTGCGCAGAGTGTCCGACGTCCGCCCCCCGATGGGAGTGGTGTAGCCCCAGCCAGAGACTTGGCAGAAGCGGCCGTCCCGCACTGTCGCTCCTTGCTTGGGAAGCGGCACGATGGAGACAAAGGCGCTGTACGCCACTGGCCGGTTCAGCTGTTGAGAGACACCAAGGGAGGCGGGATGGGTCACCGGTTCTCTGCTGGATCCAAGAGTGCTGCGGCGCTCCCTTCCGATGCCAACAGTAGCATCCAGGCCTTGGCACCAGCTCTGATCGAGTGGTGCACCGTGCTTGCAGCAAGAGGGGGGGGGCTGAAGACACTTTGGGGGCTGCTGCTGGGGTCCAACCCACCCACAGGAAGCCCCATTGCCCCGATCCTCTCCTACTCCCTCTCCCCCATGACACACCCCCTGTATTCAAAAAGGAAGAGGGAAAGCGAGAGGAAGCGAAAGTGTGAAGGAGAGGAGGAGAGTGGTGGGCTAGACTGGAGCATCTCTCACCCTCTCTAGCCACCTCTCCTCCAAATGTCCTCTTCTGTTCTGTTCCCCTCTTCCTTTCTTAGTCCAGGGAATGGGAGGAGAAGCAGCAGTGGCTGGTGGGACCAAACTAGGGGGCAGTATTTGGCACACAGGTCCTAGGAGGTCTCGGGACAGACATGGACAGGTCTCTTCTAACCCTTGGAAAGCCTCAGTTGGACTGGAGGTGGAGAAGGATGGACCTGCAGAAGGAGTAGAGAGAGAGAGAGAGAGAGACTCTCCCCAGTCGCCAAAGGCTCACATGCCTGTTACAGCTTCAGACAGTTCCTTGTAGTTGATTTGCCCCTCCACGCAATCTCCTACCCTTCGTTTCATCCTTCCTAACTGCCCTCCACACTCTGAATTGACTTACACTTGTCAGCTGCAGCGTTCTGCCTCTTGCAGCTTAGATATTCAATGACCTTTTAACACCCACAAAACTGCTATGACTTTGAATCTCATTTGCTCAGGATTAATTTGGATGGGTGGGTTACAGCCCTGCATCCCAAGCAGGAGCATGCATGTGATGAGCCGACGGGTGCCCTAGGTAATTGAATGGAAAACAAAGACTATTGACAGAGCCACGACCCTCAGACTCCAGCTTGGTGATGACTGCAGCTGTCTCCACAGCTGAACACATGTGCACATGGGAGAACTTGGACTGGCCTTGCTTCTCCATCAGAAGGACCCGTCGTTCAGTGGGGGACCACTTGCTTGGCAGGCAGAAGGTCCCAGGTGCAATTCTTGATGTCTCCCGCTAGGACTGGCTTCAGTGCCATCTGAGTGGCTGCTGCCAGCCACTGCAGACGGTACTAAGCTCGATCCACAACAACCTGACTCAGCAGGCAGCAGCATTCTACGTTCTCTTTTATGTCTTTCTTTGGCAATGATGCCAAAGCAAAAAGCTGCAAATAGGCAGGTCCTCAGTGACTGCAGCTCAGTCTCTTCCTTCAAGTCTTGAGCCCCCTGCTCTTCTTCCCCAAGAACGGAAAGACATGTTACCAGTGATGTAGACTTGAGTCTATTGACTCGGACTCGAGTTGGACTCATGTCGCATCAATGACTCGACTCGGACTTGACTTGGACTCAAGTTGCATCAATGACTCAACTCAGACTCGAGTCGAACTCAAGTTGCGTCAATGACTTGACTCGGCGATTGTGAAAGACTCGACTCGAGACTTGAGCCTTTTACGACAAGTCCAATTTTATTCAGGTTTAAAACCCGTTTTCCCCATTAAATAGATCAGGACTCGCAACTCGCAACTCGCAACCAAAGACTCGGGGGCAAAGACTTGGGACTTGCTTGGCAGGCCTTGGGCCTTGGACCCAGAGACTTGAGACTTGACTCGAGACTTTGAGTCAGAGACTTGATCCACATCTCTGCAGAGCCGTAGCCAGCTGGGGGGCCGGGTCCTCGGCGCCCCCCCATAAAACTAATTAGCATAAATTATGCTAATTTTTCCGGCCGCTTTTTTTGCCGATTTTCGGCGATTTTAAACCTAAAAAAAGGGGTATTTTTAAAGTATGTCTGCTTTGCGGCACTTAACTTGTGTATAGGAGCCTCCAGCGAAGCGATCGGCTCTCTCCAGCGACGACGTTCTCTTCCAGGGGCGCAGATCGGCGATCGGAGATCGCTCCTCTGCGGCCCATGACTTGAACTGCTCATCGTAAGCTCATCCTTTGAGTTCGTGCATTCACGCATGCGCGAACTCAAAGGATGAGCTTACGATGAGCAGTTCAAGTCATGGTCCGCAGAGGAGCGATCTCCGATCGCCGATCTGCGCCCCTGGAAGAGAACGTCGTCGCTGGAGAGAGCCGATCGCTTCGCTGGAGGCTCCTATACACAAGTTAAGTGCCGCAAAGCAGACATACTTTAAAAATCCCCCTTTTTTAGGTTTTAAATCGCCGAAAATCGGCAAAAAAGCGGGAAAAATTCAATTTTTTCCCGCTCTCCTCCGGAGCCTCCCGCCCCCCCAGGAGCCTCTGAGCCCTTACGCCCTGGGGCCCACCGCCCCAGGGCCCCAGGTCAGCCTACGCCCCTGCATCTCTGTCTGTTACCTTAATCAGCATGATGTCAGCATTTTTCGACATGGCGCTGTAGTCTGGGTGGACCACCATGCGTGCCGGCCTGAACACCTGTTCCGTGCCTTCAAAAGTGGAGAGCGAATACTCCCCAGCAACGATCAGCATCTGATTGATTCTGAAAGAGGAGTCAGAGAAGAGACAAATGGTGAGAGCATGTGACATGAATGCTCTCAGTATTCTGGCAGGGCTCTGCTATCGAAATAAAAGAGCTCGATGTCAAGTGCAATGCACATTGACGGGGAAGAGGAAGTGTGGAGGAGGAGGGGAAGACTCGGATGCAGTGTTTCCAACAGTGCTGCTCAGTTGTGGCTGGCTGGCTGGCTGGCTGGCTCCCCACCATCCCATTCATGACAAGATGGCGGAAGAACCTCGCTAGAACCCCGGTGATCTGGGAGGTCCCCCGGTTCCTTACCCAGTTTTGCAGTGTGCTGCAGTCAGGACCCAGCTCCGGCTGACCAGGACCCCCCCACAGAAATGGTAGCCCGTGTTCCTCTTCAGAGACACCAGGTACTTGGAAGTCTGGGGTGCAACAATGTGACCTCCAATGATGCGCTGGGAGCCGCTCTCTCCATCCGTGGGAAGAACTGTCATAAAACAAGAATCAAGGACTTGGAGGAGGCAACGCGTCGCAAGCTGGACCGACTCCAGTTCTTCAGACAAGTGAGCCAAACCTGTCTTGAAAGATTTGTCAGATCTGATAGGAGGGCCAGATGAGGATCACAGGAGGAATGCAGACAGCTGTTTATGGTCCGTTGCAACTTCGATCCTCACGGTCTGCTTCCACACTCGCCGTTCTCCACTCCTCAAAGATCTTAAGCCATTTGTTCACTCAACGGTGACTGGGAATCCAGGGGTCATCTCTGCCAACCTGCTCTGTTCCAGTGTTTTCTGTGTTAGTCTCCCATCTTTTTTAGATCTAGCTTCTGGTGATTTTCTGAATGTCGGTGCAAGCGCAGCACCGGTCAGTCCCCATCCCACCCTCATGACGTGACCCGTGTTATTACTTGAAGGAAAGGCACTTCTTGTATGCTCAGAGTGCTTTCCCCAGAGAGCAGCCCATCTAGGAGGCCAACTGAGGCAGTCACTGTGGGGCAACTCATTGGCCAGAGGGCACCTTCCTCTGCCCACCTCCACAGCACCTCATCCTCCCACTCCCTAAAGTTGAAAAGGAAGAAGGAAATGGAGTGGGGTGGGTGGGGAAAGAGTGGAGGAGGAGAGTAGAGTGGTGGGCTAGAGCGGCAGATTACCACCACTCTCCTCTTCTCCCCAGCCTCTCTTCAGGTCCAGGGAGGTGCCATTTTTGTGCACTGCTGCCGCCTCAGGAACCAGGAGGTCCTGTCTCTTCTTTATGATCAATGTATGTAATACATTGTATGTCTGTAATACAATGTATGATATACTAAGTATATCCACTGAGACAGAGAGAAAGAGCGGTTTTCCACTGATTCTCTGCCATCTGATGGCGACGGAGCAAAGCTCACATCCCCAAGTCCTGGGGGTGACCCTTGCACCTTCTGTGCCCCCCCCATATTTTTTTTCTGGTGCCACCACTGTGCACTGGCAAAGCACTATTGTGACTTTCCCTGGCGCTGGCCCTTTAACAAACCACTTCCTGGTAACTCCTGCCCATCACCAGGCCCTTTAATCATGTTTTTGTTCCCTATCTGTGCTTGTTTAGAAAAGAAATATACTAATGCAAAGCAATCAAGTCCCTCCTTCCCCTTCCAGGCTCAGCAAGGCTTTACTGCCTAAAAATATGACTTTCTCACTTAAAAAATAAAATAAAAATCCATTGGCATTCCAGAGGCAATAAAAGAACTGCTTGTTCCAGCAATTTTTTTTTTTTTACTGCAGTGGACCTTTTATTACTGAAATCTTATCGCTGTTTCGTTTTGGTCATGTTTTTATTAGTCTAAAATTGTATTTTGAACAGTTTGATTCTATCATTCTTATTTTAAAATCTCTTCTGCTGTTCCTACAGTTTTGCTCCTCCTTTGCTTGTACTTTAATAATGTGGTACTGGGGATCAAGTAGATCTCAGTTTATTATTATTATTATTATTATTATTATTATTATTATTATTATTATTATATGCATTTAGCACTTTCTGAGTATGCAAAGCACTTCACATATGTTTTGATGTAATTTGTAATAATATTGTTGTAAGGATTATTATCAGAAGACTATTATAATTATAGACTATTATAATAATAATTATTAAAGATTATTATCAGAAGATGAGAAGACTGAGGCTGAAAGGAAGTGGCTTGCATGAGGCCATCTAGTGAGAATTCATGACAGAGGTGAGATTTGAACAGGGAAGGCTGGCCCTGATTTGCGCTAAAAACAAAACAAAATAATGAGATATAGTTGACAATGACAAAACAGCTCTTATTTGCAGGGAGGGACACTGTTAGTACATTTACAGAGTAGTCCTTCGCGTATTTACTCAGAAGTCTCACTATGGGCTTGCTTCCAGGTAAGCATGCATAGGATTGCTGTTCATGTGCTGTGTGTGGCACCCCATTTTAATTCTGCTTCTTTGTTGTTGTTCAGTCGTTAAGTCGTGTCCGACCCTTCGTGATCCCATGAACCATATCCCGCCAGGCCTTCCTGTCCTCCACTATCTTCCTGAGTTCGCTCATTTTCATGTTCGTTGCATCGGTGATGCTGTCTAACCATCTCATCCTTTGCCTTCCCCTTCTCCTTTTGCCTTCAATCTTTCCCAGCATCAGAGTCTTCTCCAGAGAGTCCTCTCTTCACATTAGGTGGCCAAAATATTTGAGTTTCAGCCTTAGTACCTGTCCTTCCAGGGAACAGTCAGGGTTCCCTGGAAGGACAGGTACTAAGGCTGAAACTCAAATATTTTGCTTCTATTCTCAAAAATTCTGCTTCTAGCTCAGTGTTTCTCAAACTGTGGGCGGGGACCCACTTGGTGGGTTGCGACCTGATTTCTGGTGGGTCCCAGGTAATGGAAAGATCAGATAAGTAATTGCCTTAAGCAGCTCTGAGGCTATTCAAAAATCAGGTAGCTGCTAATTGCCCTGCAGACAGCTGAGCTCCTGCAGTTTACAAGTTTGTGTAAATAGAGGGAGATACATCTTTTTTCGGGTGTATGTTTTTCCAAGTCTGTCAGTGACAGGTAGTGGGGGGCAGGTGAAGGCTGGGTCACATAACTAAGCCCCTCAAGCTTTGAGGCTATTCATTAGGGCTACCTCATTAGGAGAAATGAATTGAGGGTTTTTTTGCAAATAAATAATATATTTACTTATTTACAAGTAATATTTTATGCATTTATTTCTACATCACCCTTTTTTAAAGTCGCGTAAAGCTAGGTGGGTCCCGATAGAGTGTCATTTTACAACGTGGGTCCCGGTGCTACAACGTTTGAGAACCACTGTTCTAGCTAAATGCAGAAATGCAACAGCTCTGCACAAACACCAAAGCCCCCTAGCATGGAAGCTCTTTAAGTGCGTATTTTCAAGTATCACAGACTTGCCTTCTAGTTCCCAAAAATAATTTTGCATTCCATTTTCAAGGAAAAGTGACTGGATGTTGCCAGGGGCAAGCAACAAGAAGAGCACCCGTCGCATTAATGTTCCCTTAAGTGGAGATCATGGTTGTCTTACGCAGCGCCTTTTTACTTGTGTGTTATGACACACAACGTGATTTTTGATCCTTCATTTTTTATCTCCTTACTGTTGGAGGGAAGGGGGAATGACACAAGAAGGGTTCCCAGGTTTCTGGGTTTCAGCCTGAGATCTCAAGTGCTCCAGCATTTCTTATAGAATAATTGCATATTACATTTGGAAGAGAACTTGGAGGTCATTTAGTCCAGACCCCTGCTAAGCACAGGCAGCTGCTACAGCCTCCCTGATAGGCGGCCCTCCAGCCTCTGCTTGAAAACGCCCAACAAGAGACGACCCACATGCTACAGATGGTGGAGAGGAAAATGCCAGTCGGCTGCTGAGCACTCCCCAGCAAAGTGGATAGGAGAGAGGGATGGTGGATGGGTCCCTGAGGACAGATTCTAATTGATCCGAGAGTCTATTATCATTTTCTCCCTGACATTAGCAGGGTAGGAGTCATAGATTATTCATGTAACTAAAGGCAGGATCTCTCCAGAAGCAGCCGAGGGATGAGCAATTGAGACTCTAATTGTTTTTCACGGGGATTTCAATTATTTGAATCCTGGCAATAAGTCGTAGAATTATAGGAGCTACAAAAGGCTCTAGAGGTCATCTAGTCCAGCCCCCTCACCAATTACAGCTTGCTAGGGAAAGGCTTTAGCTCACTGGAAGAGCTCCTGTTTTGCATGTAGAAAGTCCTAGGTGCAATCCTAGGGCAGGAGGTGTGGCCTGGAGGTTGAGCTGTTGCCCTGCCTGAAGAAAGCTAAGCAAGTTCAGCCCTGGTCGTCGCTTGGAAGGGGGACCGCTGCCGCTGTTGGATCTTGCGAAGGCACTGTGAGTGTGGAATTTGTAGGAGTCAGCTGGTAAGATGGAGAACACCTTGAGAACCGACTGAGGGAGACCAGCGGCTGCTGCAAAAAGCTTGGAAGGCAGAAGCACAGCCAGGATGTGGCTACACTTTAAAAGGAAACATCTGGGAATTGAGGGTTCTATGTTCTCATAGAACAATACTTGTAAAAAAAAAAACATTGGGGTTTAGAATTGCCTGCCTATGTACACCGCCTTGAGTCTGTAAAGAAAAGGCAGTATAGAAATACCATAATAAATAAAAATAAAATCCCAGGTGGGGGAAAAAAAATCCTGTCTGAAACAACCCTGGAGACACAATCCAGAAAGATTTCCAAGTTTATAATTTCTGGTAGTTGTTCTCCCCATCCCCACTAAAACCACCTTACATCTGTCTCCATACCTGACCGCACCTGTTCACTTCTTTCATCACTGGTGCAGGAGAGTCTTTCGTCCACATCGCTCCAGACAACATAATCAGAGTCGCCCACTTTCGAACTGGTCCAAGCGGCTCTCCCTTTAACAAGAGGACAATTTGAGAATTGTTGTACAGTAAATCCTCACTTAAAGTTGTTTCATTTAAAGTCGTGTCATCTAAAGTTGATTAGAAAATGCCATGGGAACGTTTACGTTTATCATCATTTTTAGCCCATGGTACAATTGGTTTCATTATAAGTTGTTTCGCTTAAAGTTGCCGTTTCCAAGAAGATATTGGCAACTTTAAGTGAGGACTTGCTGGTATTCTCAACTTCTGTATTTATTTGTATTCTCACTTTCCATTTTTGCACACAGCTTCTGGCACCGCTGCACTGGAACGGGGGACATAAGCCATGCTGCCTCTTCTAAATAACACATAAATATATTTCCCCTTTGAGCGCAATCATTCTGAGCTGGAAACTCTAGCAAAGCATACTAACAAAATATTAACTGGGCATTCTCAAAAGGCAAGACTCAAGGCAAAATTGTGATTTTTTTTTCCCCCAGGGACAGGCCAGAAATTAGGGACACTCCTGGCTCAACAGAAACAGCTGGGGGTGTCTGCAACTTCTGCAAATTCAGGATTGGTGAATTCATCCACTGTGAATCAAGCGACACTCATTTTCCCTGTTCATCCTTTTCAAAGTGGCTCAGAGCTTTGGCGGCTGAGCTGGTCCAAAGTAAGGCAGCATACGGTGACCATTTGGGGCGAGCGACTCACCAAGCAGTGGAAAGAGCGGTAGCGAGAACAGGAGCCATGGGTCGCAGGGTCTCATCCCGCATTTGCCTTCTGGTCTGTTCTCCAAAGGACCTGCTGAAAAGTGACTCCCTTGGGACAGCAATTCATGGAAGTTTCCCTTCCCCTCAGGCTTCGGTATCCTGGTTCTTTGTCCCGTTACCATGACAACGCACATCCCAGCAAGAACAGGCTGTTATTCACAAAGAGACTCCAAGACCCCAGTATCGGACTGACCGCTTCACCTTGAGTTCTCAGCTTCCTCGTCCTCCACACTGGGATGGAGAGAGAGGCCCAACCGCAACCCACTGCCCTTTGCAGGCGACGCAGCTCAAGTTCCTTGGCACGTCCTATGGGTCAGTGGCACTGAGGGCCCCCCCCCCCCGTCTCTTACTGCATTATGAATCTGGCTGTGGGCTGCCAAAGCAGATCATTTACAGCCTCCAATGGGATAGGATCCACCTTCTCAATACAGGTTCAGCGTAGAGACCTTGAGGAGGACACCAAAGAACGATGAACCTCCCAGCACCCGAGAGATCTGGCCCCAATTCGTGTCGCCCCCTGTCATAAAACCCCGACTAAGTTGGCCTCGGTATGGCTGAGACCGCAAGTTGCTACGCTGCTAAAACCAGGGAAGGGCTCTCCTCACTAGTCCTGCGTATGTTTACACAGAAGCAAACAAGTCCCCCTGTGCTCAGTGAGACTCTCTCCCACATAAGTGTGCAGAGGATTTTGGGGTGGCGTCAGGGGTGGCCAAACTGGGCACTGGGGCCCCATGAGAGGGAGGGCCCCACCTGGCCAGGCTCACCACAGAACCCTCAGGACAGGTTGCAGTCGTAGCACCCAATGTGCCATCAGGGAACAGGCGTGCCATTGGGGGGGGGGAGCGGGTGGTGCAGTGGGTTAAACCGCTGAACCATAAGCTGTCGATCGAAAGGTCGGCAGTTCGATTCCCGCGATGGGGTGAGCGCTCGTTGCTTGGCCAGCTCCTGCCAACCTAGCAGTTCCAAAGCATGTCAATGCGAGTAGATAAATAGGTACCGCTTGCGGGAAGGTAAACAGCGCTCCGTGTTCCAGCCGCATGCTACGCGCTGCGGCAAGGAGAGTCACGCCGGCCACATGACCACGGAGGCGTCTTCGGACAACGCTGGCTCTTCGGCTTTGAAAGGGGATGAGCACCGCACCCTAGAGTCGGACACGACTGGACTTAATTGTCAGGGGATAACTTTACCTTTTTACCTTAACACTAACAAGCCCCTGCCCTGCGTCCCCACCAATCATATTTCAAATGGCAGGAAGACCCAAAGCCGATGTCAGGTGACGACCGCAGAATGTGCGCAGATTGATGCGCTGTTTTCATTGCCACCTCCAGTGTCCCAGGCAGCAGCACTCAAACAACGTCCTGGTGCAGAGGCACCCTTAGTCATGAATGACTCAGTTATACTGGGCCCGAGGACGTCTCCCTTATAGCAATTGTGCGGCCCAAGTGGGTGGCATCACAATCTGGAAATGAAAATGATTGACTGAAGCACGGTGGGGACTATCGTAAAACGCTGACTTTATGTTTAAAATTCTTCTCACTGCACACAGTCATTAAAGGCTAAGGAGTTCTGACAAGTCTCCATGCGCTCCCTGAGCTGTGAAAATTTCCAGTTCCCACTTAATTTAGGAAGAGTCTTTTTATGGCTCTGAGCAAAATATTGGCTGTTGGTTGCCTGATCAATAAATCCACTCCACAGATAAGCAAACCAAATCATAGCCGACAGCAAAACTCCAGATTCTTCATATTCAGCTTGTTTGAGATCAGTGGAGAGAGTGTAAGTGTGCATCAGGGAGGATCTGTAAAGGGTGCAATAAAGAATAGACCTGATTCATCTGTAGCATTGATTGGGTGTAAGCAAGATGGATTCCTTTGGTAAACCAGGCTCAGGAGGATCCTGTGGTTGAGATGACTGGCTATGAATGTACACAGCTGTGAAGATGCCAGAAATTACAAGATGTGGAAGGTATAGCCAAGATTCAGGACCGGCCCATCCATAAGGCCAACTGAGGCAGCTGCTTCAGGCAGCGGACCAACAGGGTCCATTTGCCTCTGTCCTCATGCCTCTACCACTTCTTCTCTTCCTCTCGCTCCCTGAACTCATTCAAAAAGGAAGGGAAGAATGCAACTGAAGTGGGGAGGAGAGGAGAGTGGTGGGCTAGAGTGGCTCACTGCTCTAGCCCACCACTCTCCTCCGCACTTCCTCTTCCGAGCAGAAGGAGAACCAGTGGTGGTGGGCACAATGCCAGGTTAGGGGGGTGGCATTTTGTGTACTGCCTCGGGTGTAAAGAGAACTTGGGGCTACCCTATCAAAATAGGTAACTCCCACAGAGTTCTATCGTTCTATTAATGTGAAGTGCTTGCCTTTTTTAAGAGGAACAAGTTTCTATCCTTCATAGTTACAGATAAAACCTTGGGAATATTAATCAGAAGTTAGCTAAGAAACTTTGCTGGATCTGGATTGCGATATAGCTTCATAACATAAATCTTTGTGTCACCTGTGTGTGCAAGTCTCAACTATCCAGCAGAACCTATCTGGCTGCTCACCTTTCACCGAGCAATTTTGATTACCTGGCAAACAAACCGAGATCTTGCAAAGATATTGAGCTGCTTTGCTTCCATCGAGCAAATTGAGTTCTTTGAAAGCCCCAAACACTTTTTATGAAAGAGGACAATAAGGAGAATGGTAACGTCAGATTTCAGTGGGAGGGAAGCGAGGGGGGCCAGTCAGCTGTAAAACGAAGAGTTTTCCACCCCAAATGAGAAAACTGGCAGATCTGTAGTGGCACCATGTTCTGTTTGCCTGAAAAGCAAAGTCTGCCTCTCATCACAAAAGCAACAACCTCCTTCCAGTACGACACAAACCTGCACAGTTATCATCAATCACCTGCAAAATGCAATCCTTCAAAAGAAGATGGATGCATGCAGAATGGACAGTGGGCCTCCTTTCTTAACAACTCCAGCGCACCTGTCCTTTCTTTCTCCTCTTCTTGGCACAGCCACCGCTTGTACCCTTTGCCCAAACATCCATCTACCTGCAGGGTGGGTGCATCCCCTCTCCAAATCCGAGAAGCAGCTGGCTGAGTGCTGTCGTGGCAGGGATCCGAAGCTGGCTGGATAGTGAAGGACACTTTTGTTCACGCGGCTGCCTCCCAGGCCAAATGAAACAACTCTTGATCCAGAAAGGGCTATGGGCATGTGCAGTCAAAGCACCCCCCAAGCCAAGCATGTGTCAGTGTTTCTGTTAATATGCCACAAGCAAACTCTACAACCAGCCCAGTTTATCAGGGACAATCCTTATTTCCTGGTCTCTGTCCCTGGACAATTGTTCTCTATTTTGCCCCTATTTTTGCCGGGGGGGGGGGGATGCCTTGTTCAAATCTGTTGTGTGAGTTGCAAGAGTCATTCTTCAGGGTTCAGATCAGCCCCCTTCCCAGCATCTCGGGAAGTTAAGTCTCTGCATGTGTGCGGATACATCTCAATTCTAATGTTCATGCGTCTCAGTGCCTGCACATGAACACTGACCACCACCATCAGCCTTATTTGTCCAGTGCTTTCTGAGTCTGCAAAGCTCTTCACATGTATCATTTTGATGTTGTCCTTACACAACATGTAAGAGAAGTAACAACCCAATCCTAATGGGCCGCTGTGCCGCCAGAATTCATGTTCTAGCAGCGCAGTGTGCTTTATGGCTGTCACAAATGGTGACAGGCCATAGTACAGCGCAGCCCAGCGGTCGCCACCACAACCAACCAGGCGCGGGGGGGGGGCGGGAGGGAGGTGGGTGGAATGGGGAGAGGGGAGGAAGAGGGAGTAGACTGGGGTGGAGAGGGAGGCAGATCGGGTTCTGGGAAGGGGCGGTATCAGTGGTAGCAGCACCGCCTCAATCTGCCTTCTTCCCAGCTACATTCAGATTGGCGGCACCAGCGCTGTTACTCTGAGTAACAGACTGGCGCTGTTACTTCTCTTACAGGTTGTGAAGAGCTGGCACAGGTCCGAGTAGACCCAGCAGGGCAGTAAGGGCTTACCCCAGGGCAAAGGAACAAATGTTGCCTTACCCTTGAGGAGGACTTTGTAGCTCAAAACACCCCCACAAGATGGAGCCTCTGCCCAATCCTATCCTCTATCCCAGGCTTGAAAGCACAACACGGGGTTGCTCAGAGCTGTACCAACCATTTAGCTGGCACACCTCCAAGTAGCCCCATAGAGGCTGCCGGTGCTCGACATGGGGGAAGGGACGATTGTCCCCTTCCCTTGAGGAGACCTCAGCCCCACGCTGGATACAGCAGAGCCTGCACCAGCACCGCTGATTCCGAGCCCGGGGCTTTGGATAGGATTGGGCTGTCAGACCTGCTACTCATGTTCAACATCTCTATCTTGGCCAATCAGAGGCAGCACTGTAGCCACCTGGATAAGGTATCAGTATCCACTTCCCCATCCAAGGGGCCTCCTGTATGTTGCTCACAGTGCTGAATCTGTACACTAAAAGTGAGTCACGTCTGCCATCTGGTGGTTCATCCATGTTTTCTACTTCTGTGTTTTGTTAGGGCACGAGTAGATGTGACGTGGGACATCTGCGTAAAGGACCGACTGTCTCACACTTTCAAAATTATTGATTAGGTACAGGTAAAGAAGAGCAAAGGTTTTCTGATCAGCGTTTGATTCAGGGCCCTGGACAAAACTAGACTTTGGGGATAACGATCGTAAAGGTCTGAGAAGCAGATGCAAGAAACCACAGGGAACAACAGACAGGGATGGAGGCTACCAGGGGCAGAGACCTTACAGGAGAAAGGAGAATTATGGGGTGCCAGGATTGCGGTAGCAGTTTTAGGGGTAACTCAAAAATATCAACAAAAGAAGGGATGATGAGATCTTAGGAAAACTCCTAAGTCAACACTTTTCTGTCCATCACTCCAGCCCACCACCGGAGCCAGTCTCAGTCAGCACTGCAGATTGTTGTGGTGGCACCCACTTGCCTCCCCCACTTGCCTCCACTAGGAGGAGCAGAGGCTGGAGTATCTCCTGGTAAGGGCAGGGGCAGCATTTGGAACACTGCCTTAGGCGCCAGGAGGTCTTGGGCCAGCCCTGCCCTGCCCACCACTCTCTCCTCTACACTTCCTCTTCCTTTTCTAATCCACGGAGCAGGAGGACTGGTGATTGCGGGTGCTCCTGATAAGGCCCACGGAAACTACTTCAATTGACCTCACAGACAAGCTGGCCTTGTGGGTGCAAAAATTAACAACAGAGTCAGGATGGTGCAGTGGTTCAGAAGTTGGACTTAGACCGGGAAGATCCGGGTTCAAATCCCTGCTTCAGCCCTGAAGCTTCCTGGGTGACCTTGGGCCAGTCACTCTCTCTCAGCCAAACCTGACTCACAAGATTGTTGTGATGACAAAAAGGGGGGAAGGAACCGTGTGCACCACCCTGAGCTCCTAGGATAAAGTTGTGAAAATAAAAACTTATTCTATAACAAGTTGATCAGTGACAACACCCGACAACTAACCACAAGGAGGTGAACTAATAACCACATACCAAGAGTCAATGTGTACATCACATTACATCAGAATGAGCCGGAAATATGAGACTTGCAACATTTCCACTTGTCCCAATCCCGGTAGGCCTTTTTGGAAAATACCCTGTTTCTCTGAAGCTGTTATGTGCCAACAATACTCTTGCCAGAATTGGTATCTACAGTCCACAATTCTGGGATAACTGTGAAAGTAAGTCTTATTGCAGTTAACACTGTTCTTTATACAAATATTTACATACCGCTTGTCCACAAAAAAGTTGCCAAGTGCTTTATACAGCAAAATGAATTAAAACAGGCGTTTCCAACCTATGATACGCGTTCCCAACCTGTGGTACGCGTACCCCTTGGGGTACGCAACAGGCTTGCCCTTATCAGCTGCTGTGATCAGCAGCTGATTGTCGGGCTTGTAGTCACAGTCCAGGCACACTGAGCCGATTGCCTTGCCGTCGGAGCCGTCCTTCCACTCCGCCTCCAAGCGCTTCACCAACCTCCAATTGCTTCCCATAAGACTCGTTACTCTTTTAAGACTCGTAACTTTTGCTTCTCTTTGAAAGGTTCTTCTTAATTAATCACTTATTAAGTAATTAAGTAAGCATTAATTAATTACCTTATTCATTAATTATGTCATCCAATTAATTAACAGGGGTACTCAAGAAAATTTGACCGTGCCAGGCGGTACACCTGGCAGCAAAGGTTGGGAAACCCCTGAATTAAAACATCTCAAAAGGGCTCACAATCTAACAAGAAGCCCGAAGATAGCCACAAACAGCCACTGCTGAGATGTGAATAGAGACGATTGCTCTCCCTTTGCGCAATGTCAGAAATTCCCCACCTAAAGTGCCTCTTTGCCCAGTTGTGGGTGGACTTTCTGGAGGGGGCATTATGGATACAATGACTAGATTCTGTACACGGTCGATCTTCTCCTCGAATGGTGGCTGGGAATCAAGTCTGTAGTAAGCTCTGTACGCAGAAGATGAGCTATGCATGGAGAAAAGGGATCGGGTCTGTGGCCACCGCCCTGCTTGCACTGGTACCGTTTCCAGTCGTCAGGGCCAACCCATCCGTGAGGCCGATTGAAACGGACGCCTCAGGCAACGGATGGGGGGGGCAATCTGTCTCTGCCGCTTCTCCTCCTGCTTCCTGGATTCAAGAAGGGAGAGGCGAATGAAGCAGGAAAAATGGAGGAGAATGGAAGGGTGGGCTAGAGTGTCAGAGGCTCTCCTCTCCTCTGCACTTCCTTTTCCACACTGGTGGTCCTCTGCTCCTTTCAAATCCAGCAAATGGGAGGAGAGGAATAGTAGACATGAGGACTAGCATGCTGCCCAGGAAGGGGTGTGTGTGTGATATTTGGTATGGCAAAGTGCTATGCAAGGGACACACCATTTAAGGTGGCAGGAGGTATTGGGTGGCTGGCCAGCAGTCACTGGAACAGCTATTGAAATCCAAAGAGTTTAAAGCATTACTTGGGTGTTTGAGCTGCAGTGCATTAAAAACCATTGGGAAAAATCTTATTATTGAAAGTTATTGAAATCTCTCTCTCTCTCTCTCTCTCTCTCTCTCTCTCTCTCTCTCTCTCTCTCTCTCTCTCTCTCTCTCTCTCTCTCCCCCCTGCTTTTCCTTCGACTTCTTCACGTGTGTTTTGCCTGCTCAGCACATGACCTGAATGCTAATAGGGCTTTATGCAAGTTTCCAGACTGAGTTCGTCCCTATCTGCCACCCACCACTCTTCCTTTTTATTTTGGGAAAGAGGCAAATGTGCAAACAGTGGAGGCTGTGCTCTGTGATGCTGTGTTAAAACAACAAGTGAACTGTTGAAATAACTACAGAGGCATTTGGGTAGTGGCAAACTAGCTCATGACACAGCATTCGGTCCGCCCTAACTGGAAACCGACATGCCCACTGCGACTGGCCAGCCCACTATGATTCTGCTGTCTAGCAGACGATGACTTATCAGTCTTAGATCACTGCAGAGGCAGTGCAGAGAAGGACAAAGAGTGAGGCATAGAGGGAGCAGCAGAGCAGCGGAGGAAACGGACACACAAACTCCACCTAGTGCTCTTGGCAGCAGGGAAATATTGGTGAGTTTCCCCCCCCCCCCAGAGAGAACTGTTGAAAAGGGAGGTCAGTTCAGGACTCTTTGCACAACTTGCCTGAGCAGAGCTGGACAGCTCAGCCAGCTGAAGGGCAAAGATCAAAAGTCATCACTCTGGCATAGATGGATTGAGTCCGATGGGCCCTCTCGCACAACTGTAGCAACTTGCAAGCCAGCTCATAGTCTATGGTGTTTTTAACAGGGAAGTCCCCCCCTTTCTCAGGTGTGTTGCCACCCCTTCAAACAGAAAGCGAGTGTGTGTGTGTGCCCTCTCCTCTTCCACTAGCGTGCGACTCTTGCTGGACCTGGCCAAAAGACCACCCAAGTGATGGCAATGGCTCACGGCCCACAGCAGCCTGCCCAGTCCAGTTCTGTGGTTGAACCAGAGCAGATTCAGCGCCTGGTGGATATATCCAGGGAAGCAAAGGCGTTTGCATACTGTCCCTACAGCAACTACCCTGTGGGAGCCGCTCTGCTGACCTGCGAGGGGAAGATCTTCTCTGGTAAGTGAGGAAATCATCTTTCCACTACTCCACGCCTGGCTCTGTCCAGTGTTTCAGCACAAAAAAAGTGAAGAGTTTTACACCTGCCTGGAAATAGAAACGAGTCTCACCGATGCAGAAAACCATTTTTTGCCCCTATGTTTTCCCTCGGCAGAAACCCAGCCTGTGGGGAGGGGGAGCCTGGGGGAGATGCTGCAGGGGAGAATTGACGACCGGGAAGGCGTCGCACCCATCAATCCTTCCCCTGTCGTCGTTCACTAGCTTTGCACTCTCTTCAGGTTGCAACATTGAAAATGCGTGCTACCCACTGGGGGTCTGTGCTGAGCGTACCGCCATCCAGAAGGCCGTGTCGGAGGGGCATACGCGATTTCGGGCCATGGCCGTTAGCTGGTGGGTATGACTCCTATCCTATGGCCACGGTGGCTTAGTGGTTAAGGTGCTGAACTGCAGAGTGGAAGGTAGGCAGGACAGCAGTTTGAGACCCAAGTGCCGCGTGACGGTGTAAGTTCCCGTCTTCGGCCCCAGCTCTTGCCAACCTAGCAGTTCGAAAGCAAGAAATTGCAAGTAGATTAATAGGTACCGCCATGGTGGGAAAGTAACAGCGTTCTGTGCGCCTCGGCGTTGAGTCACGCCGGCCACATGACCACGGAAGCGTCTTCGGACATCGCTGGCTCTTCGGCTTTGAAACGGAGATGAGCACCGCCCCTAGAGTTGGTAACGGCTGGCTTTCGAGCAAGGGGAACCTTTACCTATGACTCCTATTCCCTTGACAGTGCTTGAAGTACAGTAGGGCACAGGGGGAGGCAGCCTTCCCAACATGGTCCTTATCGACTGAACTGGGTTGAGAGCACATGGCTGCACTTTTCACTAACAGCAAATCCCAATACACACAGTGTTGCTTTCTCACATCCCGGTGCAGTCATGGTGTCCTCTTCCAACCCCTGCCCTGCGGACAGGGATGTGACCCACACAGCACCATGGTGAGGACCACAATGTCCTTCTCTCCCCCCCCCCCCGCCCCAGACTAATTAAAGGGAGTCTATGAATGGCACAGTCGTCATCAAGGGGATCGGGGAAGTGCATTGCACTGCGAGACCTCTTTTGACTTTAATCTTGCAGCATGTTAGCATACTCCATAGACAGTCTCCTGCACTGTATGTATGTGAAACCCTTGAACTCTGCCTTCTTCTTATTCTACTCCAACAGCAACAGCACAAAATCATATGCCCAGCCCTGCGGAGCTTGTCGGCAAGTGCTCAGAGAGGTAAACTGCATGCGTTTGTTCTTTCTTTAGTTCGTTCTTTCAGCACTTCCAGAGGGAGGTACTCCTTGTATGGGATTCTGGGGCATCCGGGCTCCATGTGGAAAAGCTGCTTTCCTTCCACAACACAGTAAATATAGCAGTAGCAAGTTTGGAACAGTAGACGGAGCCTCCCCTCTGTTTGCATTGCGCTCTGCTGTATCTGGGCATGAGGTGCTCCGAAAAGACGTTACCATTGCCGTTCTCTTTGTTACATAATGAGGAGGGACTTTGCCTGCAGCTTGCAGCCTTCCCAGAAGCATTTGACTGTTGGTGGAAATGGGAGGCTGGACGATTTGATAGACCCATAAGAACATAAGAAGAGTCTTGCTGGATCAGGCCAAAGGCCCATCTAGTCCAGCTTCCTGTATCTCCCAGTGGCCCCACCAGATGCCTCAGGGAGCACACAGCCAACAAGATCACCTGTTTCCTGTTGTCCCTCCCTTGCACCTGGCACAGAGAAAACCTACTTCTAAAACCAGGAGGTTGCTTATGGCTTGTATCAGCTTCATCTTGCAGGGCTCGTTTTTTGGGTTTTTAACTATAGCACAGAAGTTGTTAAAGTTTAATCAGTATTAACTTTCAGCATTGCCCAAATGGTTACAGTTTAACAGAAGTCCTTCCTTTGGAACGAAGCCACATATTTTATATACTGTATGACAGTGGTTCTCAAAGTGGTGGGCCGCGACCCACCATTGAGACCACTAACTGCCCCCTGCCCCCTTAAGGGGCTCTGACAGCATGATTTTAAGACCATTTTCTCAGGGCATTTTGGATTCTTTTTCTAGTTCGGCAAACAATGGGACCTCATTTTGACCAAGCCGGATGGGACGTACATCGTGAAGAAGTTGGAGGAGCTACTGCCCCTCTCCTTTGGACCAGAAAATCTGACGGAGTCCTGAAGAGGACGAGGAGACAAGGAGCATCTCCTTCCCATATCAGGGATTTATTTCAAGTGTAATTACCGTATTGTCCCGAGTATAAGACGCACCTGATTATAAGACGCACCCTTAAAGTTTGGTGCTATTAAAAAAATTAATTAAATCACTGGCATTAAATTGCAACAGCCTGACTATAAGACGCACCCCTAGTTAAAAAACTTAAATTAGGAGAAAAAAGTGAGACCAGACCAATACGGTACTCAGACCAATACAGTATTTCAAAACTATTTACTTCAGATTCAGTGATTGCTTTCAAAGATGATTGATTTAGAATGTTTTTCAGTGCGCCATAGAAGCTATCTTGGAAGCAATTCAACCAACACGGATATAAGTGGAAATGGCGGGGATCCATCTGCTGCCTAGCAACCAGCTTGCAAAAACGTTTCCACCCCTCAACATGGAGGTTGCTTCCCATTCCCACATTTGCATTCCCAACATGTCATGTTCCAGGCAAGGCCAGCCTGTCCATGAAGCCAACTGAGGGGGTCGCCTCAGGTCAGGGGACACTTGCCTCCATTCGCCCACCTCCTGCTCCTCCACACTCCCACAATTCTAAGAGGAAGAGGGGAGTGGAGTGGAAGAGTGGAAGGAGGAGGAAGTGTGAAGAGAAACACTCTAGCCCGCAACTCTCCTCTCCTCCCCACTTCCTCTTCTGCTCCGTTTCCTTCTTCCATTTTGAATTCAGGGGAAGGGGGAGAAAGAGCAACACGGTCACTGGGTCTTGAGCTAGCCCTGGTTCCAGTGTGTAAAAAATAAAGTGGAGGGGAGGAGCATTTCCAGAGCTGGACTTAGGCTGCAATCCTAAACACACTTATCTGGAAGTAAGCTCCATTGAATAAAATGGGACTTGCTTCCAAGTAAACACGTATAGAACTGTGTTGTTAATCACTGTACTAAGCATATTATGTATGGGACCCTAGACCTTGCTAACTAGATAAGAGGCACTTTCCAAAGCAGAAACGTCCTTATATTTAGTAGAGCAACGGCGCAATCCTAGGCAACGTTAGGCCGGCGGAGCAAGCGCTTCGCTGACCTAAGGCTTCGTAAAAGTGCTGTAAGGCACTTTTGAGCTGCCTCGAGAGTAAGCAGCGCTGGAAGAACGTGAGTCTTGTGCCACTCGGCACAGGGGCGGGGGAGCGTAGGCAGGGATGGCGAGGGAGGGGGGCCATTGGTCAGCCCAAGTTGGGAGGGGGTGGGGATAATGACACTGAGTTGCGCCGATATCCCGAGCCCTGTCACAGCCCAGATGCACGCCAGCTCCAGAGCGGACATGCATCCGAGGAGGCCCATTGGGCCCTGCCCTGCTTACACCGGGGGAAGGGGATGATCCCTGGCCACGCCGGCGTGGCTCGGGAACTACACAGGATGCAGCGTCTGGCCCTTTAGGCCGGCTGCACATACTTGCGCAAGATTGGGCTACCCGAGTAAATGTCATAGTCGTCCCAGGGTAGCATCCTTCCTAGTGGTTACCGTCTCCCTTGTGTCTTTCTTTTTTATCATATATTTAATTTTTATTAATAAACTACCAAACAAAACAAAATAAAACAAAACAATACTACATACTACGAAAAATTACAGCAAGCGCGAAGCAGTAAATCCTACTTATATATTATATATTTTCTACTTATAATATCTAACTAAGCCTATATTTCTAATATACTATTCATTAAATTCACACTTCATCACTCCTTCTCTCTCTCTCTCTCTCTCTTAAATAATCTATAAGTGATATCTAAATATTCACAAAAAGATTAACTAACTTTTCCTTTATCATCTAAAAATCTTAATTCACACTTCAAATATTTTAATATATAAGGCCACCCCATTTTTCTCCAAATGTATTAAAATAAAAAACCTTCCAAATTTTTCTGTTTTTTTTAAAATCTATATCCCCTTTTTATATAAGATTCTTGAAAACAAATCACATCTTATTTAAGTCTTTTCAAATAATAAAACATTATTTTTCTTTTATTCACAAAAGGGTTAACTAACTTTTCCTTTATCATCTAAAAGTCTTAACTTCCACTTCAAATATTTTAAATTTATTAAGTCACCCCATTTTTTGTCTTCAAATTTGTTAATTTTCCATCATCAAAATTTTTCCATCACTCTTTATATAAATTTCTTAAAAGCAGTCATATCCTATGTTTTTTATAATAAAACATTTTTTCTTTCTATATAACATTAACTCCAGTAATATTCCCCACAAAGAAAAATAAAAAATTATAATCCCTTTTTAATTCTGACAGTTTGCCATTACCCCTTCCATCCCTCCCCTTCCTCCTCCTCCTTCTTCTTCCTCTTCTTCTTTCTCTTCTTCTTCTTCCTCTTCTTCATCCTTAAATCTTTCCCGAAAATCCCTTGTTTTTTGAATTGTATCCACTTTGCAATTTTTTCCACAGGATCATTCACGTCTTCTATATTCCTCTCCCAAAAGACAATCTTCAGCCCCTTTTTTTAGTAAAGTACTCTGCTTCTCTATCTCAAGACTTGGTTTAACTCTTGGTACTTCCTCTGCTACAGTCTCTTCCACTAAATCTTTCTCTTTATCATTGTCTTTCTCTTTATCTTCCTGTACTTCCATCATTCCATCATGTATTCCATCATTTCCATCATTTATTCCTTGTAATTCATCCTTTTCCTTCACTGCTTGTTTCAGTTCTTGTGTCTTTCTTTTAGATTGTGAGCCCTTCTGGGACATCTTCTCATTCTTTTTGCTATGTAAACCACCTGATGAACATTCTTGTCTTGAAAAATCTTAAATAAATATTCTTATGTGCATGATAACAGCCCAGCTGAAGCTCTTTGTGATGTCATTTTCAAAGGGGTGCCTTTTGTGAATAATTTATCCGAAACAAAAAAAACCCTCCCCAAACTTTGTGGATCGCTGCAGAGCCAGCCAAGAAGTCCCACTTTGCTTAGCAGCAAGACAGCAGACTAAAGAGCTGGAGATTTTTGGATAGCTTGCAAGGAGACCGCAGCTGTCACCTGGGGCATTTGCCCCCCCCCCTTACCCCATCGTAGCTACCCAAGTGCCCACATCGAACATTTGTAATGTGCATGTGAAACTGGACAGTTTTTCTGTCTTTTCATGTCATGACGGTTGTGGTAGGTCAGTTCATTTAACAATAAATCAGCTTTACTTTTGCACCATCCTTTTTGAATAACCCTGTACATGCAAACTGTGTGGTACTCTCACAAAGGCATCTTCCTACCTTTTTCTCTAATCCTCTGTCATTTGCTTGATAACATTTTAATATAAAAATTATTTCTCTCGCATTGTGCCATCATTATCTTTGCATGTGTTACTTTTCTACGCTTAAGTATTGAGAGCTGGTATAGTGGCAAACCTGCTGCTATTGGGTGTGGTGTGATGGCACTTGCTCCGGCGCCGGAAATCTACGGTGGATTTCAGTGATGAGCTTCAAAATTCACCAATTTCACCCTGCATTGTCTGTCTGCTCCACAAATACATAAAGTATTTAATAATACCAGTAGTAAGCTTAATATTTGAATCTTTAAAATGAGGATTTGACTGGATTAACTGGGTCGTTGACTGAGAGGTTAAAAGGAGGAGGGGAGCCACATACACCACCAGGAGTCCCCTTGTGGAAAATAAAATGAAAGCCAGGATGGTGTAATGGTTCTAGAATTGGACTTAGATCTGGAAGATCCAGGTTCAAATCCCTGCTCAGCCATGAAGCTTCCTGGGTGACCTTGGGCTAGCCACTCTCTCTCTCTCTCTCTCTCTCTCTCTCTCTCTCTCTCTCTCTCTCTCAGCCTCACCTACCTCACGGGGTTGTTGTGAAGACAAAAGGAGGGGAGGAATCATTTACAACACCACCCTCCTGAGTTTCTTGGAGGAAGGGCGGTATAAAAATGTGATAAAGTAAGTAAATGTGGAAAAGGAATAAAAACAACTTCTTTCACGTGCGGCACATAACGAACACAACAATAACGCCTCGTAACGAACACAACAATAATAATAACGACAACGACGGTGTGGTTGGAGGGAACGCGCGCTCTGCACATGCTCGCGGTCGCCCTGTTCCAATTCTGGCCGGGAGCTGCCAGGCGCGCGAGGGAGGCGGCGGCTTGACCCGCTTGCAGGCCCCGCCTCGCTCGCTCCTCGGCGTCACAACCTCCGGCCCGTCGTCAGCGCAGGCCGAGCCGAGGCCGAGCGCACAGGCGGCCGGGTCAGCCGCGGCGAGGGGAGGCGATGGCGCTGCGGCAGGCGCTGGGTCGGGGGCTGCGGCTGGGTCGGGGGCTGCTGTGGCGCTGGCTGGGAGGCGCGCCTCCCGTCCCAGTGCCCGCGCCGCCGGCCGCCCTCCTCCTCCTCCGCCCCCAAGCGCCTCCGCCGCCCCGCTGGGGCTTTCTGCGCGAGGCCGCGGCCCGGCTGGGTCTGCGGAGAGGCCCTCCGGCGCCGGGGCTGCTGCTCTTCCGGCGAATGGCCCACCAGCTGCCCGCCGGCCCCCGCCGCCTCGGCGTGGCCTTGAGCCTCGGGCTGGCGTTGTTCGAGCCGGCGCTGGCCGAGCAGAGGCAGGCGGCCGAGGCCTGCAAGGACATCCAGGTGCGGGCGAGCACAGCAGGCTGTGTGTCACCATGACCGCGACTTCAGTGCATTTGGGGGCGGGGGGCTTCCACAGTGCCTCGGGCCTGGTGGACTGTGCAGGGAACCAACGCCCTTTGCAACCTCCCCCTTTCTAGCCTGGGAGCTCCTCGGGGCAGGGACCCGCCCTCTCCTGTTGTGCAGCATCATCCATACTGTATGGATGATGCTGCACAACAGGAGAGGGCGGGTCCCTCATATACTGATAGCGCTATATAGGAATAACAATTAGCATTGAGTTGCCGTTTTTAAATAACCCCTCCTTTTAAAAACCAATGCAAGCAGAAATCGAACACACCAAGGGGCAGTTGTCCTAGGTCTCTACTTGCAGAGAGGTTTTGTTTTCTTTTTTTACAGAAGGGCTTATTCAAAATGGCATCTTCCACTTGGCCCTGAAGCGGTAGAGTCTATTTTTACCACTTTGAGACTCAACCACTTTATTCTGCTGCACATGTATTATGTGCACACGTATTTCTATTACTTAGTATTACAAATATTATATTTTATGTATTTTAAGTATCTCTGTACCCAGCCTTACCAAGGCAGCTTACAACAACAGAAAAGAAAAATGTCATTAAAAGTTGCAGAAGAGAAGAAAGTAGCAGGTAAAGCAGAAAACAACTTGTATTCATGTTTTTAAAAAAAGCTGGAGAGAACAATTGGACTTCAGCTGGTACTGCAACAGCAATGAAAGCACCAGGCATGCCTGTTTTGGTAGGGAGTTGAAGGCCATCACCAAGAAAGAATTTATATACAGCTTATGAAGCAAAGTTCATAAAGTGGTTTATGAAAGTAGCAGAATAAATAAGCCCTGGAGCCCTGTCCCAAAGGAACTCACAATCTAAAAAAAAAAGGCACATAAGAGATTTTGTTTCCCAATTCCAATCCTCCACGATGTTGTGAAGCATTTTACTTATGAGGAAAGTCTAAAATCTTTTGGAACGTTTTAGCATAGGAAAGAAAAGGATGATGAAGGGGAGACAGGATAAAATAGAGTTTATAAAATTGTGAATATTTAGAGGGCAATTGTTTTAGTTTATAGTTTAGGGGGGAGGGGAGAATGGTGAGGAGAGAGAGATTCTTGCCCTTATCTAGTACTAGAACATTTTACCAAATGAAATTGATCAGTAGTAGTAGATTCAGGACAGAAACGAGAAAGCAAATCGTGCGATAAGAGGTGATAGTTTTTGGCTGAGATGGCTTTAAAAGGAGATTAGACAAATCATATTCTTATGAACAGCTGCTGGCCATGACAGCTAGATGGAACTTCCATGAATAGTAGCAGTATAGCCCTGAATACTAGTTTCCTGAGGGAGCAACAGCAGGAGAGGGCTATTGCTTTCATTACCTGCTTGTAGACTTCTGAGAAGCATCTCTTTGGCCTTGGTTGTAAACAATGCTTGACAGTCTATGTACGGTATGTATACAGTCTGATCCAACAAGACTCTTCTTCATTGATGCCCAGTCACGTATTCCTTTGAAAAACCTACGGTATCTGTAGGATATGTCACACAATGGAAACGGTTGGGAGAGCGTCTTCTCACTGTAGTATTGGCTTTTCCCCATCAATAGGGAGCCCAACAGAAACCACAGTTATTGCATGTGTAATTTTTATTCCCTTTCTTCTTTCAGACAATATTTATCCAGAGGAACAAGCCCCAGAAAAATCCCTTGGGCTTGTTCCGCCAACGGGGCTTCACACTGGATGAGTATTTTATCGGTCAGTCCATTGGCAAAGGCTGCAGCGCTGCCGTGTATGAAGCAGCAACTCCGTTCGCTGCCAGTTACAAAGCAAGCTGGGAGCCACAAGCTGGAGGTTGCAATAATTATGCTGGTTCGGATATCCAGGCTACGGAGGAAGACCCTTCCCAAGCTGGTGGTTGGAGAGCTAGCTTCCCCTTGGCGATCAAGATGATGTGGAATATTTCGGTGAGGACCTAGGCTTTGGTTTTCTTCCTGGGAAATATGAGTGAAATGGTTCAGATTTTATTTTGTTTTTTTATTTATTTTTCACATTTTTATACCGCCCTTCCTCCAAGGAGCTCAGAGTGGTGTACATATTTCCTCCCCTCCTTTTTATCCTCACAACAACCCTGTGAGGTAGGTGGGGCGGAGAGATAGTGACTGGCCCAAGGTCACCCAGGAAGCTTTGTGGCTGAGCGGGGATTTGAACCTGGATCTTCCAGGTCTAAGTCCGACTCCCAAACCACTACACCATCCTGTCTCCTAGAACATTTTACCAAATGACATTGATCGGTAGTAGATTCAGGACATAAATGAGAAAGCAAATTGTTTTAACGGTTTAATTGTTTTTGTTTTAATGGTTCAGATTTTATTTTGTTTTAATTACTAGGTTGTTGATGGAGACTGGAGGGAATCCCTCAGATCGCTAATGAGCAATCGAATAGAGCAAACAACTAATGTCTGTGTTATACTTGCTCCATGGCAGCCAGTTGTCATTACTGGGATATCTCTGTTTTTGAACGCTGCAACAGATGGAGGGCCAAGCCACACTTAGTGTTAATTGTGCAAAATCCTCGTGTATGCACCAGGACTTGGTATAGGGTAGTGAATGTACGAGGGCCTGTTGTCACTTTTGGCATGTTTTGCTCCATTACTTAAAGGTTTCCCTCCAGTACACTGGGAGCAATCACATCTTTGTCATTTTCTCAATAGTTGAATCTGTTTTCAAGTAACATTTAGACAGGATGACTTTAATTGGAACTCAAGGAAATTATTATGTTGTTCAGAGAGTTAGGGTTGGCACACTGATCCATTTTAACCAGTCAAATGTTCCAAGCAACCAAGAGTGCCACACTGGCAAGCTTACCTTTCCAAAATGTCATGATGATGTCCCTTGTTGGCAAGTACAGGAGTGAGAGCTCTCCCCCCCCCCCCCCAGCAATCAGGACAACAAACCTAGCAGCCGCTGAGCTAACAGCTTTTCCATCCGGCCCCCAACTAGAACTGTAAAACTTGCCTCCGAATGCAAGGTCATCTGTGACAACAGTCTGTTGCACTGGCCTGCCCGTGATTCAGTTATTCATTACAACTGTTTTGAAAACCGATGTCATTGTTTCACAATAACAGTTAACTCGTTTGCTTTTGTAAGTAAGATAAGTATCAAATGCGATGGTCATTTTGTTGGTCTTCTGCCACACTGTTTTATTATTGTACTCAGTGTTTGTTGTTTATCGGTTGCAGTGGAGTTTTTTAATTGTTGTTTTTAATATTATTGTAAGCTACCTTGTAAGTTTTTAATGGAGAGGTAGGGTATGAGTTTGAAAAATAAACAAACAGAAGCGTAATGGTTCTTGCAGGCTGGTTCTTCAAGTGAAGCCATCCTCACTACTATGTCCCAGGAACTTGTTCCAGCCAGCGGCTCTGCCTTCTCTGGAGAATTTGGAGCAGTTGCTTGTCCCAGGTAGGATTTATTCACCATTGTTAACTTTATATGTACCCTGTTTCCCCAAAAATAAGACCGGGTCATATTAATTTTGACTCCTAAAAAACACGGTAGGTCATTTTCAGGGGAGGTCTTATATTTATGAGTGCCAGCAAAAATCATGCAGCTAAAAAAAAAATGACAGTAGGTCTTACTTTCAGTGTAGGTCTTATTTTCGGAAAAACAGGGTAACACAAAGGGCCCAATCCTGCTGTGCTAACGGGGCATGCGCTACATCCTGCAATGTGTGTGTGTGGGAGTTAACGGAGGCCTCCTCAAGGGAAGAGGGAATGTTTGTTCCCTTAGCTCAGGGCTGCATTGTGACTGCATCGGTACGAGAAAGTTGGATAGGATTGGGCCCAAAATGTTTTGCAAATGACAATTGTGAGAGCAGTGATGCCAGCGCTGGTAACAAATTGTCTTGACACAGGAAAGCTGTCTTTGGGAAGAAGATGCTGAAACCTCACCCAAATATTGTCCAGGTGATCCGAGCATTCACATCTCAAGTCCCACTACTCCCTGGTGCCATAGTGGACTACCCAGATGTTCTGCCCGCCACCCTGAATCCCTCGGGAATTGGGCACAACCGCACACTCTTCCTGGTGATGAAGAAGTAAGTCGAGAGAGATTGTGAACGTTTGTCTTCTATATGCCTACAAGGTTCTAGACCTCATGATTTTAAAAAATAATTGTTCTGCTTCCAAGTACAGTGAGCTATGTGGTGTCTTAGAGCAGGGGTTCCCAACCCCTTCCCGGCTGAGTACCACCTCTGGCAACACTCTCCATCTGAGTACCACCAGAAGTGACTGGCGATGACATCATCACCAGTTACTTCTGGGTTTTCAGGTTTCCAGAGGCCAGAAAACGCAGGGAGGAGGCTCTGGGCAGGTGGGAGGGCCCTTCTCAGCGTTCCTGAGAGGCTCGGCCAAAGGCAGGAGCTTCTTGGGAGCAAAAATGCGCCACCAAAGGCGTTGCATTGGAGTGGGGTTCCAGTGGTCCAGTGGTTTGAGTACCACCAGCAGTCGGTTGAAGTGCCACTGATGGTACTAGTACCACAGGTTGGGAACCTCTACCTTAGAGTGGTGTCGAGCTTCCCTTGCGGTACTTGCTAATCTAAAGCTGCTGTTATCCTCCGGCAAACCCCCTCAAATCCTGAATTCCTAAAATTAGTAGTGTAAAACATTTGTCTCAGTGGCCAAAGCTATCTACTGCTTGAGGCCTTTTTGTTTGTGCTTAGATTTTTATCTGAGGGGAAAAGGGGGGAATAGCACCAAATTGACATGTTTTATTCTAGATTTAATACCTGAGCTTTTGTAGATGTTGAAGGTAGGAAACTTTCAATAAGTAGTTGTGGGCGTGCAAGCGCAGGGGAATATGACCAGAGGACACAAGGTAAGGATAGGAAGTGCCACTTGAAATGGGTGCACCCCAAAAAACATTGGAACCTTCCACAGTTACTATCTTCATGTTTTTAAGCCTTGAGAATGAGCAATTGGATAGAGAAAAGTAAGAAAATAAAATGAGGAAAGCTGTGATTCTGAAAAATCTTGCCTCTGGAACCAGATGGATATCCACAGTAACCTGCTTGTTTCTTCTTGCTTGCCCCATCCAGTTATCCTTGTACCCTGCGTCAGTACCTCAACGAGAGGAGCCCTGATGCCCGCTTGGGCACCATGATGATCCTGCAGCTACTGGAAGGGGTGGACCATCTTGTTCGCCATGGAGTCGCTCACAGGGATTTAAAGTCGGACAACATCCTGGTTGAGTTTGATTCCGGTACGTAGCATGTCCTGGACCGTTGGGGGCCCTCAGCTGGGCATGAAGGGGAAGTCATTGTGAGTGACTACAAAACGACAGAGAAGCAGCAGGTGAATTGCCGGAGATGTGGGGAAATGTTGTGGGACTGTCCAGCAGCAGACTCTGGGCAGGTTAAACCAGCACTTGGACGTGACACTGAGCCAGTGCAGTGGCAGAAAAACCTGCGTTCTATGCTCCAGTTCCTGTGTAGAGCGACTGCATTGCAGCAGACAGCAGTCCAGTCTGGATGTTAGTTCCTGTGGTGCAGTTGTGACTCATGGGAGCTTCCTTTTTGTCTCAAGCACCCGGCCCAAGTGTCTTGAGCCAGCCCTGGAGGTTTTGAGGTGTGGCCGAACCTGCCTCGGGAACAAAGACAACTTTCAGGGCTCATTCTGCCTTAGAATTGTACGAATGAAATCGAGACAACCCTGAGTGTGGGGAAGCCCGCGATGGCTGACCTCTGACCACCTCGGCCCTTGCCAAAGCGTTGATGGGTTTTTCTTCGTTCCTTGAGCTCTGCTATCTGTGGCATGCATGGTTGCACCGCTGCAGTTTCTCAAACACCAATTGCCTAGTAACTCAGCGCGTCAGGGGTTCGTTAAGCACGACGCGATAATCAGACATGGCAATGGTCTGTTGAAGCCAAACGTGCCTTGGCTGGGCGGTTTTCGGCTGTCGGCCTCTGGAACTAAGATATGAATCGCTGGAGCGATCGTTTCGCCTGCGGAGGGTCAAGCAGACAGGTGCTGAGTACCGTAGTTAACAGCCCTGTGAAAGATTGGCAGAGGTCGTGTTGTCTTCATCCCCCCTCAAAACAGCCACTGGGGAAGATTCTCTGTCCAGCTAAGGCTATAGCAACACACGACTCCAGCAGCCCTGCGTGTTTTAACCTTAATAGCAGCAAGGGCTGCCCAAATCAGATCAGTGCTGTGGGGTAACTTTTACCTCTGTGTTGTTTTTTCCCAGTGAACGCCCCACCCCCACCCTCGAAGCTGCTGTTTGCCCTGCTGGGGAAGCACACAAGTGCGCAGGCTGTAGCTTAGTAGCTGAGCACCTGCTTGGCGTGCAGTTTCGGTCCCTGGCAACGTCTCCAGGTAGATCTGGGAAAGACCCCTCAGCCTCTGGAGAGCTGCTGCCAGTCAGTGCAGGCCGTACCGAGCAACATGGACTGACTCAGTAGAAGAGCTTCGTAGGTTCAGCAGGAACACCCACGAGCTCAGCGCCTGCTTTGTAGGCAGGAGATAGCAGGGTCAATCCCTGGCAACTCCCCGTAGGCCGGGGAAAGATCCATGTTTGCAACCCTGGAGAGCCAGCCACTGAGCACTGACTGGCAGCAGCTCTCCAGAGGCTCAGGGGTCTTTCCCAGATCTACCTGGAGACGCTGCCAGTGTTTTCCTCCTGACCCCTTGTTCTTTGAGGGACAGGTGCCAACCGCATTGGCAATACACGTCCTGGGTTAAACCTTTCTCGTGGACCTGCAAGTTACAAAGATCATAATGGCAGGCCTGTGCTAGTTGACTGAGCCAAGCCAGCTTCATGTTATGTACATGTAGAGGCTTTCCTATTACGGTGAAAGGTTCCCGTTCTCCACAGCTTCTCTTAGTACCTGTGCCTTACCACTGATCACTAAGCACCTAATAGTACAGCTGGGTTTACCCTATTTTTTTCTGTCTTTGGGGACCGGCATAGGAGAAAAAAAAGTAACGTTCTTCTGACCGAAATGGCTGATGGAAGAACTCTGTGTAACTTGAAAGCTTGCGTGGTTTCAGTAACATATGTTGGTGCAGTTAAAATGTGCTGTCTTACATGACTAATAGCAAATCCTCCAGGATGGTCTCCTGTGCAAGCTATATCAAGTCCCTTTTGTATTCCTTTTCAGTAGGGCTTGTACAAGGGCCCTCCCTAGGGTACTGGGTTCCAGCGTAACCTAGGCCAGAAATTGCTTCTTCTCTTGTGCTTCCATCTGCACTGCAGTTCTGCTTCATTACTAACTTTACTTCCTTTCCATTGTTTTGCAGCTGGGTGCCCATGGCTGGTGATCACAGATTTTGGTTGCTGTTTGGCTGATGAAAAAATTGGTTTGAAACTCCCTTTTACCAGTTGGTATGTGGATCGTGGTGGCAACAGCTGCCTAATGGCACCAGAGGTAATTCTTGCTCTCCATAGACTTTTTAAAGTCACAGGCACCTTTACGTGCTGTGCCTTATACACAGACATCTGGAAATGGATCGGGTTTGATTCTCTTCCTAATAGAACCACAAAGGCCAAAGGAAATAAATCCAGCTCAGGGCGGAAGCTCTCCCGGGACGAGATTCAGAGGTCTTGGAAGTTGAACCTTGCCAGGGCCTGCTGACACGTGAGGTCAACTGGGGTGGTTACCCTAGGTGATGGATAGGCAAAAAGTGACCACCTGCCTTCCTCCCCTCTTCTCGCACTCTTTATCACACTCCCCGGATTGGATAAGGAAGCGGGGAATGGAGCGCAAGAGGAAGTGTGAAGGAAAAGAAAGTGGTGGGCTAAAGTATCCAACACGCTACCTGCTAGAGTCTCACACACTACTCTCCTCCACGCTTCCATCTTCTACTCCATTCCCCTCGTCCTTTTGGAATCCTGGGAATGGGAAGAGGAGTAATGGCGGCCACACCGTCTGGATAAAGATGCTATTTCAGGTGCCAACCTTGCATTGCAAGGAAATGGGCGTAACGCCAGAATTCCGTTCACCTTGTCGGGCTCTCTTTCCCGGTCTTTCCCTCCACAGGTACTCACAGCTACCCCTGGCCCAGGAGTTGTGATAGATTACACCAAAACAGATACGTGGGCAGTTGGAGCAATTGCATACGAGATCCTTGGAACTTGCAACCCTTTCTACAAAGGTGAAGCAGGTCTGGAAAGCAGGAGCTACCGAGATGAGGAGCTGCCACCCTTGCCCGAGATGGTGCCCCTGGAAGTGAAAAAATTGGTTGAGATGCTGCTTCGGCGAGATCCCAGCAAGGTGAGAATTGATCTCATGTTCATGAGCTCTTTCACAGTGATGGTCATGCAAACACAGACTTTAGTCCTTGCGTAACTTCGTGGGCGATGGGCCAACCTTCCATCTCAGGAACCTCCTGTGCATTAGAATCCAGTTAATAATATAAACCACTAGGCAGTAACTTTCCTTGGACCAAATTCAGTTGATACAATAATACACAGTCGCCAGCATCTTCATTAGACAGAACAGCTGACTCATTCTCCGCTACAGAGAGAGCAAAGTTGACTTCACAAACTTTTCCCAGTTTTCAGAGTAGACTTGGCAGAGTGGCCGATTCTCCGCCCCCGCCACTATTTGCATAATGTACAAGAAGCGTTTTGAACGCTCAGAACATACTTGCCTTTGATTCCGTCCATGTGAACTGATCCCTGTGGAACAGTGATATGAACTGACATGAGCGCTTTGTCTGGGCTCTTGGCGTTTTCCATTTGCATGAAACAGGTTGCTCCTTGGATGGGGCAGTTGTCGAGTGGCAAACATAACTGTGGGAACCAGTCCTTCCTTTATTAAATTAATGAAAAGCATTTCTGTCCAGCTTTTCACATCACAGGACACCCGAGGCAGCTGACAAAACCAGGACCGGAGTGACAAAAGCGTAATTCATCAACTCTACAATACTCATAGTCTAATGTCCCATCAAAACACAAAAGCAGCAGGAAGGTGACTTGAGGCAATAAATAGCAGCCACCAGTGACGTATGTAAAGCAGCAGTAGGCAGTCGGTCGTCTCGGGGGCAGCTGGCATTAAATGCCACCCCTCTTACCTGGCAGTGGAACGGAGCAGAAGAGGGAGTGTGGGGGACAGAAGAGCGGGCACTCTGGCCCACCACCTCTTCAAATCCAGCGAATGGAGAAGGAGCGGTGGGGATAGCCCCCACCAATCTCCAGCCTGACATGACCACCTCTGTTGGCTTGATGGATAATTCGGCCTGCGGTATTTAAGTTACCACTTTTTTCCAAATGCCTTCTGGAATTTAAAAAAGAAGGCTGCGTTAGCCACCAGACATTTAGACGAGAGGAAGACAAGTAGGCCTCCCAGAGAGAGCATTGCAAGCCCTGAGGGCAGTCAGAGAGAGAGAGAGAGAGAGAGGACCCCATCACAGAGGGCAGGAGCATACGGAGTAGGGTTGTAGGTGATTATCTGACTAACTGGATGGGCTCAACTTGGACTCGGGTCCTTGGCTTGAGTGCTTTCTAGAAAGCCCTCAAATGGACCCACCTCATCCAGGTTCGAAGGTGTTTGCAAGCCGAGACTGGAGACTCAAGTGATTCTGACAGATCTGTGAATTTCCCAATTCCTCTCCCCTTTCAGAGACCCTCCTCCCGAGTTGCAGCCAATGTTCTTCATCTGAGCCTCTGGGGTGAAAACATTCTGGATGCCAAGAACCTGAGGCCTCCTGAGGTGATTGGCTGGCTTCTTCACCAATCAGCTGCCACCTTACTGACGGACCGGTTAGGAGACGGAAGCCGGGCTGAAACGAAGCTCAAGAGATGCTTCTTGGCGAACTTGGAATACGAAGATCTCTGGGAGGCGACTGCCCTGCTCCACTCTTGGAGAAGCACATCTTGATGGGCTGCGGTTCTGCTCACGGCCTCTGCTGCCGTTTCCTGTGATGTTTCACTAAATGCACTTAACTGGCTGTGAGAGCTGAACTCCTTTTTCTTTGCAAGCCTAGAAATATTCTGAGCAACGTAGGCATACAGAGTTGGTGGGGTTAGGTAGGTTCTGCTGCGGATTGGAATAGGTGTCGCCTCCAAAGAAACAAGGGCTGATGTGTTACATGCTGGAGAGGAAGTGGTGACAATACAACAGCACAGGTGTGATTAATTGTTTTAAAAACATTTTAAGACGAGGAAAACGGAGTGCCGCGTGTCTTAGAAGACATCTGAATTTTCTCTGTCTCTTAGGGTGCATTCAGCATTTGTACTTCACTCGGGGTGGATTGGATCAATGCTCTGCTTCCAGATTTAATTCCTTTTTTAAAAGGAGCATTGCTTTCCCACCGTGTCTAAACAGATCTTGTGAGGAATCTTGGACATGCTGACTGGGAAGGGCTCTCTCCCTGAAAAAGAACTACTTGGTACGCGTTGCCCCCTCCCCCATGAAACAGTTAGTTCCTTTTTAAAATGTATATTTTTACATGCAGACCTCCTGTGCCAGAGGCCTTTCAAAACACCTTTAAATAAGGATAAAGAAACGGAGGGACAGTGGAAATCCCCAACTACTCCATACCGCTGATTCTAGGCAGCAGCAAAAACTGTGGTCTGTCATTTCGGTGGCCATCTCCCAGACCGAGAAATTTGGGAGCTGATTTTCACTGCATGACGACTGCAGCTGCCTGGTGATAGTTTTGTATCCCGTCGGCGGAACGTTGTACACTTTATCCCCACTTCACTGATACGCGGAGGCGACAGGAAGGCAGGCACAGGGCTGGCTCAAGTCGCGTATTGGCAGGGGTATCCCCAGGCCTCTTCTGCTCCTTGTCCCTGGGTTCAAAGAGGGAAATGGAGCAGAAGGGAGAGGAGAGGAGAGGTGGTGGGTGAAAGTGCCTCTGAGGCTCTAGCTCACCACGCTCCTCTGCCCCTTCTCTTTCGCTCCATTCTCCTCTTCCTTTGCAAATCTGGGGAGCGAGAGGAGAGGAAGTGGTGGAGGTGGGTGCACCGGGAGATAAGGAGGCTGAATGGCAGCGTTTGGTGCTGGGTGGTCTTGAGAAGACAAGAGAAGAGGCCAAAGAAAGGGACAGGTAGAGAAGCTGCTCCTAAGCCCCTGGCAGGCAGGCATTAAGCCAGGCTGAAAGAGCCATCATCTCTCATCAGAGCATAAGGAAGAGGGGATGCTCCAATAAAGAGCGACTTTGAAATATGAATCTTTGGATGTGGAGAAGATTTCCAATTACACTCTTGTTAGATTTTGTAGCTGTGAATTCTTTTATTGCCGGTACTTTGCAGAGTTAATTATTTCATCCTTTTGGTGCAATAAAATGTGGTGTGTGTGTGTGTGTTCTCCCACTCTGAAGAGGGTTTGGCCAGCGTGTTCTCATTCTGGATTGTGGCATTGAGGGAGGGCAGATTCTGGGGCATGCTGGAGAGAGCCTTGCCCCTCACAAATCGAGTGCACACATGGTTTTTTTTTGGGGGGGGTACTCTCTGAGTGTTCAGAAGGACAATGTCTCCTGCAGGACTGAGAGAGACCCTTCTCTGCCTAAGACCCGGGACAGCAGCTGCCAGTCATTGCAGAAATCCTGAGCCAGAAGGACCAAGGGTCCGACTCAGTGGAAGGCGGCTTCCGAAATTGAGAGACACCCTTGAGATGATGACCACAGCCACCTCCCCTGCAGAACTAGCGGTGCTGTTTGTGCAACAGCTGCAGCATTGCTGGTGGAGGAGGTACAACAGCCGTGTTCCTCCAACGGTGGGGCAGGGACTGAGAGAGACCCTCGAGGTGCTCGTGGTGGTGGGAGTTGCAGCTGTCCTCAGCTTAGGCGGGGGGCATGCCAGACTTTCCAGGTGGGAAGTAAGAAAATGGAGAGCTGCTTCGTACAATGCTCAGGTGCAGAACTTTCTGCCACAAGGTATGATTCTGGCCACTGGCTTTAAAGGGGAGGGTTAGGCAAAGCGGTGGAGGAGAAGAGGTCCGTGAACTGCTGCTGGTCACGTGGTGCCTCCAAAGTTGCTGGGGGGCCAACAGCAGGGGAGAGCTATTGGCTTCTAGCCCGGTTTGCAAGCTTCCCAGTTGGTTGGCCAGTATGGGAAACAGGATACTAGTCTGATGCAGCACGGCCAAGATGTCCCCCCCCCCCAAGCCTTTCCTTGCTGCCCCCACACCCTACATTGCTGCCCCCACACTCGGGGGGCAGTAAAGCAAACAGTGCCAGGCTGCATTCAGAGGTGTGTTTGGGCCAGCAACCGTGTCCTCTTGCAGGGCTGCATGAGCAGAAGGAGAGAGAGAGAGAGAGAGAGAGAGAGCACTTCAGTGTCGAAGTGTGAATTCTTGGCACTGCAGGGCTCCCAAAGGTGTTTGTGTACTCTGCCCTTCGAACCTGCCAGGAGAGGAGGGGGGCAGGACCAGCAGGGGGCGTTTCCCTCCTACATGGAGACTGTGCCTTAAAACAGCCCAAAGGGAGTTGCACTGCACAACATTTTGGGCTTGAAGAATGAAGACCATCTGCTTCTTAGGGGGCAAACCCCTCTTTTGGAGAATGGCTTGCAAAAGCAGCCTCTCCCTCGGCACTCCACTGTTCTCTGGACTGGCCCCTGCAGGCAGGCTTTGCTCTCCTCTGCTCAGCCGCAGCAAAGCTAGCCAGCCAGTTTGGGCTGCAGCTGACGTGGCCAAGCGTGGCTCCCTTCCCAGGGCTCAGCGTGGCTCCTTGCAAGGTTTCTGCTCCGAGGGATGTGCTCCCTGCCGCCGCTTCTCAAGCTCCAGCTTCAACACCCCGCCCAGTGCGGAGTTTGTGGCCAGGCCGGTTGGGGTCTGTACTATGTTCAAGCTCCCCATGCAGGCCACCGCAGAAGGGCTGGATGCCGCCTTTGTCGGGGTTCCACTGGACACGGGGACCTCCAACCGTCCTGGGGCCAGGTAAGTGGGGAGGAGGCTGCCTCAATGTGAATGAGGATGAAGACTAGGCAGATCGGGAGACCAGGCAACAAGCCCAGGCTCAGCTGAGACTCGAAGCACTTAAATGAAGCAGTATTCTTTGGAACAGAGAACCCTAGAGCAGTGTTTCTCAAACTGTGGGTCGGGACCCACTAGGTGGGTCGCGACCTGATTTCTGGTGGGTCCCAGGTGATGGAAAGATAAGATACGTAATTGACACAAGCCCTGAGGCTCTTCAAAAACCAGATAGCTACTAATTGCCCTTCAAAGAGCTGAGCTCCTCCAGTTTGCAAGATAGCTGCTAATTACCCTGCAAACAGCTGAGTTCCTGCAGTTTGCAAACTTGTGTAAATATAGGGAGATAAATGTTTGACTGTATCGTAAAGCTAGGTGGGTCCCGAGAGAGTGTCATTTTAAAAAGTGGGTCTCGGTGCTAAAACGTTTAAGAACCACTGCCCTAGAGCTGTTCTCTTTGTATGGAAGTGTGGGGGGAATGGCCTGGTGGGCCAGGAGCCTGGGCGGAGCACATCCTCCTGCAATGGTCTGGGAGGAAGGAAATAGAATGAAGGAGCACACCTCCTTGTGACTGGCAGAGAATGAATTTCCTTTGTGCTTGGACCTCAATAACTTTGATGATGGATGATGTCATCAGGTGACCTGCTGCTTTGCTACCCAATGGGCATGGTAGCTCGGTTGCGAAGCAGAATAGCTGCCCCATCCCTATAAACAGCAGCGCCTCTTTAGGGGTGAATGGAGTTTCCAAACAAAGGTCAAAAGCTGCTTGCAAAGGATGCCCCAACAGCTTTTTAGGCTGCTGAACCTATACAGGAACTTCTGGGGAGTTAACAGTGTCCCCCCCCCTCCAAAGGCGGCAGGTAGGGGGGAAAACCAGGGCATTCCTCACAGCTGCATCCAAGGCAGCTGCGTCCCACAGGATCTCTCTCTCTTTCAGGTTTGGTCCTCGCCACATTCGCGCCGAGTCTGGGATGGTGAGGAGGCATAACCCAAGTCTGGGAGCTGACCCTTACAATTCCTTCATGGTGGCGGACATCGGGGACGTGAACGTCAACCTGTATAATCTGAAAGACAGCTGTAGACAAATCCGAGAAGCCTTCCAAAGGATTGTGGCAGGGGACTGCGTGCCCCTGACTCTGGGTAAGGGGCAGTCGGGGGGTCTAGGATGGCTGAGTGCAGGGCAGAGGAGGAGGGTTGGCTTGTCCATGTGAGGACTACTGAGGGGTGTGGGTGTGTGTGTGTGTGCGCGCGCGCCTCTATTCGTCAGCCTGCTTGCTTGCCACTTCTCTTACTCCCTGGATTTGGGAAAGAAGATGGGAACGGAACAGAGAATGCAGTGGAGAGGAGAAGAATGGGGGGCTAGAGCAGAAATGTCCACGCTACAGCCCATCAACTGCATCCAGCCCAAGATCCGGAGCTGAGTAGGCACCATTGTTTGCTCAGAGACATAGTCGCCTGTGCTTTCCAAAACGTATGTTAGATTCATGGTAATAATATTAACGTGTCTAACAGCACAATCCTGTGTGTGCCTACTCAGAATGAAGTACGTCCTAATGTGTCCAATGGCGCTTACTCCCAGGAAAGTGTGTATAGGATTGCAGCCTTAATTATACAAACCACCCCCTAGTTGCTTGATGTAAGATACGAGAGACTGCTGTGATCCACGACTGTTGCATTGTCTTGCCTTTCTCTCTCTGTCCTGGCAGGTGGAGACCACACGATAACGTACCCCATCCTGCAGGCCGTTGCAGAAAAGTGAGTCTGGACAGGAAAAGCCTGCAACAACAACAGGCAGTTTGCACCCATGACTGTGGGTCAGGGCGCGGTGTGGTATCTGTGCTTAGTTGCTAAAGCAAATATGTAGGTTCCTGCCTCAAAATCCCATTCTCTGACCAGCAGTGGACCTTTAATAAACACACTCAATATGTTAATAGAAATATATAAACACCGAAATAACAGGAATAAGAAAGAAGAGACTTTGAAAGTGAGTAATGCATGGTTAAACCGCTGAACCATGAGCTGTCGATCAAAAGGTCGGCAGTTCGAATCCGTGATGGGGTGAGCTCTCGTTGCTTGGCCAGCTCCTGCCAACCTAGCAGTTCCAAAGCATGTTAATGCGAGTAGCTAAAAAACAGTGTCCCGTGTTCCAGCTGCCTGCTACGCGCTGCGGCAAGGAGAGTCACGCCGGCCACATGCCCACGGAGGTGTCTTTGGACAACGCTGGCTCTTCGGCTTTGAAATGGAGATGAGCACCACACCCTAGAGTCGGGACACGACTGGACTTACCGTAATTGTCAGGGGTCACCTTTACCTTACCTAATGCATGGTTACCAGCACTTAAGAATGTTACAGCACACATGGAATCGGAGTTGACAGCTGACAGAGGTAGCCTCTGAAGAAGCTGACCATTGCAGTGGGCGAAACGTAAGGTTTTTAGTGCATTAAATTTGGACCATGGCCTTCCAGCCGAAAAACATTCAATTGTTTTTCATAAGTGGTTCTTTAATTCAAAATGAGGCCTGGCTTGTTGTGTTTGGGTCTGCACGCGACTCCACCCCTCTCAACTAGACCTCTCTGCAGTATGTCACTTGGGAAAATAAAGCTGCCTAATTGCAGATTGCAGAGTTGGTGAATGTGACCTCTCTTCTTTCTCAATCAGACACGGTCCCCTGGGGCTAGTGCATGTGGATGCCCACACGGACACAGGAGATCAAGCGTTGGGGGAAAAGATCTATCACGGGACCCCATTCCGGCGCTGTGTGGAGGAGGGGCTCCTGGACTGCAAGCGGGTCGTTCAGATTGGAATCCGAGGCTCCTCCTACTCTCCAGACCCTTACAAGTACTGCTGCGACCAGGTAAAGCCACTTAAATTATGGTAAATAACCGTTCGAATATTCATTCACTGTTGTGTGTCTCAAGTTGATTTTGTTTTTAACAGTATTTATATACCGCTTTTCAACAAAAAGTTCACAAAGTGGTTTACAGACAAAAATCAAATGATTGCACAACGCCTGGGCTGGTCCTGGAGGGGACTGTCCTAGAAAGGGGATTCCTGGGATTTCCCGTTGCAAAACTTTGGTTTTTGGTTTCTCATTCCAACAGGGTTTCCGAGTGGTCCTAGCAGAAGATTGCTGGCTGAAGTCACTAGTCCCTTTGATGGCAGAGGTGAGAAAGCAGATGGGCGAGAAGCCTGTTTATATCAGCTTCGATATTGATGGAATTGACCCCGCCTACGCCCCTGGCACTGGTACACCCGAGATCGCAGGCCTCACCCCCGCTCAGGTAAGCTGCACACAAAAGGAAACCAATTGTACAGGGTATGATGAAGTTTGAACCAAGCATTTGCTACGCTGCTTATAAGAGTTGATCGACCTCGAGCTGTAACGTGGCAAATCCACCTTTTCAGGTCAGCCCTAGACTTCATGCCCCTTGCCCAGCTGTAAAAAAAGTGCAGTCAAAATGCACAAAGGTTTGGAGCACTTTCTCTGTGAGAAAAGGCTAAAAACACTGGGGGTGCTGTAGTTTAGAATCAAGACAACTGAATGGAGATAGAATTACGCATAGTGCGGAAGAGGCGGACAGAGAGACTATTTTTTCTTCCTCCTCTAATTATTTTAGAACTCGGCCTTCAGTGAAATGGACTTGCAATAGCTTCAGGACAGACAAAATTTTCAAAAAACCAGCCTGTTTCATACAATATGCAATTAACTTATGGGACTCACTGCTACAAGAGGAGGAAATGGCTCTAGGCTTATTTGGGGAGGATAAGCCTCCATGGTTATTAGTAACCATGATGGCAAAATGGAACTTCGTATTTGGAGGCAAGATGCCACTGAATACCATTGCTGGGGAAGGTTCTGGCTACTTCTTGAAAGCATCTGATTGGCTTCTGGGGGGAGCAGGATTTCTCTTACCTTCTTATGATTTGCAGGCTGTGGTGTAGTTGACCCACCCATGCAATGCCATTGGTCAATTTTGCTTCCAAGTGTTTTGCATTATCTCTAGACCGTTTGGGCCACTAGTGTGGAAAGATTTCCTTCTTCAAAACAAACATTCCTTCTACTCATTTAAGCTAGCAGGAAAATGCTAGAGGTTCCCGCCGACCCACCCACCCACCCGCCTTGCTTTCTCACAGGCTTTGGAGATCATTCGTGGCTGCCAAGGACTTAATATTGTCGGAGGTGACCTTGTTGAAGTGGCTCCGATGTACGATGCTTCAGGTAGGTACATGGACCATCACAGTAGAATATCTACCATTTGAGCAAGCTGAGAGGGTGCTTGCTTCAAACGATTTGAAGTCTTTGCTAGACTTAAGTGCTTTGTTTCTTATTGATCTGGAATTTCATGCTATGCTGTATCCCACTCAAATTCAGGCTTAACCAAGAAAAGTTTGGAAAAATCATTCTAGGATTGGAGCATGCATTTTGCTGCAGTTTTCCGTTCATTTGCATCTTTCTTCTCCCTCTGTTACTAATCTGCAGGAGCTCATTGCTAAAACACTGCAAAAAAATCCATCTTGATCTGACCATAAACACAACTGGATCAAGATGGCTTTTTTGCAGTGTTTTACTAACCAAGCATTAAGATTATTTTGCTGCAGTGCTTTATGAATGCACACATACTCCTGCACATTGGCAAAACACCACACAAAACATATCTTAATGCTCGAGGCTGATCTTTGCGTAAGAAGTGGATGCAGTGTCTTACCTATGCACACATGCACATTGTGGATGTAGAACTATGAATAAACTAAAGACATGGTCAGAGCTCTGTACAAACAGGAAACCATAGACAATTCTTAATGAATCCGTTCCTATTTGAAAACGAAAGCCAGTAATTCTGAAATCCGAGGAGTATCTGGATGAGACGTTTGGAAGTGTCCATTCTACTACATCCAATCTGGGCTGAAAAGCACTTAGAAAGCAGGCCCAAGGAAGCAAGTTACTTTTGGCCCCATTTTACAAGCTGGAATGCTGAGAATGAGATCTGAACCCAGGTTCTGCAAGCTCAACATCATCCCAGCTCTCCCCCTCCCAGTGGCTAGGTCTTGCACAGTGTCAACTCATTGCTGGTGCCTGCTTAAACTACAGGTGGGCCCCCATATCCACTGATCCGCTATCCACAGTTTCAGTTACCCACAGATCGTGGGGAACCCCCCCCCCCAGGCTTTTACTTTTTTCCAGTAAGCTTTATTTCTTCCTTAAACAAACAGGAGAAGAGGCTGCTTATTGCAGGCAAGTAGAAGGAGACTAAGTCCTAGAAAGGCTCTGCAAGGTTAACAGAAACCTTGCAGAGCCTCTCTAGGACTTAGTCTCCTTCTACTTGCCTGCAATGGAGGCTGCTTCTGTTTCTTTTAAGAAAGAAACAAAACTTGCTGAAAGGAAAATAAGAGCGGGGGGGGGCGCACGCCTGCCCACAGGGGAGGCTGGGCGGGGGGCCCTCAGAAAACCATGGAGGGGGTGTTTGCTCCTATCCACGGTTTCAAGTATCTACTGAGGGGCCTGGAACATATCCCTAGCGGACATGGGGGGAGTACTGTAATGCTGGAGAGATTGGTGTTTTGAAAAATACGGTATGCTTCTATAAACAGTGAGCATACAGTATTTCTACCCCCATCACTTTATTGGCTGTTTATAGGATATTTTCATTCCTTTTGCCTACAGGTAACACAGCTCTGCTAGGAGCCAACCTGCTGTTTGAAATGCTGTGCGTGCTCCCTCGAGTCCAGACCATGTGAGCTGTTCCAGGGAAGTTTCTGTTTCACGCAGAAAGGGAACCGCCCAGTGCAGAACCACGACTCGCAGAACTCATTTTCAAAAACACCCAAACACCTGGTGATCACACATTAAAATAGTTTATTTCAGTTGCGAATCTGTAAGAGTCCGAGCAAAAAAAAAAAAAAATCCAAACCAAAAATCACAAATACAAAAAAAAAAGTTAAGACAATTTGCCCAATAAATTATTTATCCTCCCCCCCCCGCCCTACAGTATCAAAAGTGCAAAATATTCAGCCTCCTTGTCAACCCCATCCCCCACCTGGGCTGGATGAGTATTAGTGCTACTTCCTGACAAATGTCTTCTAGAGAACACAGAAAGACGAGAATTCCACCATGAGGGGGCTTGCTGGGAACACCACACTGAGGTCAAAAGGAGAACATACAAACCACGGGTGAGGAATTGGACACAGCACTAAAATCCCCTTTAAAGAGGTCGAGCTTCGAATCAGGAGGCTCACAGGCAGCGGGAGAATTCCCTTTCTGCTGTAGGTCGCGATTGGAAATTTCTGTCTGGGATTAACAGACTCCTGAATGAGGACGGGCACATCTTTTGGCAAAGGAGTTGGGAGTGCTCACTTCTGCTCCACCACCCCGACGACGCCACGTATTAAGCCAGGGGCTTACAGATGCCAAGTGTGGGAATTCTTCGATAGCCATTTTCTTCTCGACGTGCATCTGTGAGACAAAGCCCCTGCTTCTTACACGGCAGAAGCGAGACTACGCATCGACCCCACCCCACAAAGAGGAGCAGTGCCGCCAGAGGCCACCCTCCATCTTGGGCGCACCAGTTGCCGCTCCCAGCCTATTCTGGCCCTCCTGCAGTCAGCACCCAGACAGGGGTGGCAGAAAGACCGGCCACCCTGGTCGCAGAATCACGCTCTAGCTTCAGGTCCTACCCTCCTCAAGAGATACACAGGGCATTTTCCACACTAAGGCCTCTCCCTGAACGCTTCTCTCCAGTCCTGAAGGCTACAACACGAACAACAGTGTGTCCCTATTTCAACCAAGGACACCTGGAGCTTTCAATATGACTGGAACCAGTCGTCATTATTGCAGTGCCATTTATTCCAAGAGCCACGTCATTACAGTGCCGACAGCTCGGCCAGCACAGTCTACCTGTTTTCAGAACCAATTTGCTGAGGCACACGAGCCCAAAGGCGACAAGGCAGCAACAGGGCCAGCTTCGCTCTGCTACGGTGTGCTGAGCTGGCTCAGCCATCGCTCCCTTATCTGGGCCTTCCCTGATTGCATCCAAGGTGATCCTTACGGCGCCAAAATGGCTGGGGGTCGCATGTGCCATACCACGATGCTTCAAAATGCTTCTCTGAGGCTCAGCTTCGTTCCAGACCCCTTACTCCAAACTTGGACGGCTCTATCACGGCGCAGACACTCGATGCTGTCGTGGACAGCTACTCTGTAGCACTTTGCCAAAAAGCGACCCCAAAGGATCCAGTAACAAAACGGCCACAGCACAGCTGTCTCACACAGGAACCGACCGCACTGCTCTGTCAAGGAAGGATCACCCACCGACAGTCGTATCACAGCTGGCTCCCACTCAAAGGGGCCTCCAGCAAGTCACATCTGCAACAAGGGAAGGCCAAAGACACAAAAACAGCTCTGCAGAGGTGGAGGGTACGACTTAACCAGCCGCAGAGAAACTGACAGCTGCAGGTTATATTTACAAAAACACATGGAATACAAAAACCGACCCCCTCCCCATGACGCCACTCGTAGGGGTGACTGGGGAGTATATTGCCAAGAGCACTTCTACACACGAGACGCGAAGAGGTCACATTCTGAACTGTACTGCTTCAGGCCCAAGGGCAGGGGGGTCATATTCACATCCTTGAACGTAGCACATCAGGAGAGGGTCATGCTAAACCTTTCGGGATCGCCTCAGCTGGTGAATGGGAGGGGCGGGGGGAGACACCAACCTCTATTTGCCTACCTTCACTACTACTACTCCCCCTCCCTGGATTTGAAGAGAGGAACGGAGAGGAAGTGTGGAGGAGAGAAGAGTGGTGGGTTGAGTGCCAGACACTTCTCTCCGCCACACTTCCTCTTCTGCTCCAATCTCCACTTTTCAAATCCAGGGCGCAAGGCAGTGGCTTGAGTGCTACCAGGTAAAAGGCATCCGTAAGTGCTGGCCTGGCCTTGAATCTCCATATGATGTGCCAGGTTGCTACCTAGCGGGTATGGGGGGGGGGGTTTAACCTATGGGGTGCACACACACACCACAGTCTGAAGCACTACAATCCAGAATTCTACCACCTCAAGCCTGGATATTATCTGATCAGCTGAAAGTATGAAGCCAACCAGACAAGAGACATTTTGGATCATACTGAATGGTGCGTTTTGGAAGGGGACGGAGGGGTAAGGGGATCGTGGAGAGGCAGCCTTGCAACTGTGTAAACAAACATCGGACTAGAGACCGGTTTCAGAGAGGCTAAAACTAACAACTTAGGAGGGGCGGAAAATGAGATTTGCCCAAAGGAAACTCAAGTATAAGTGTGACAGACAACTGGGTGATACAGTAGTATTGAAAGCAACTCAACCCGAACCTAAAACTTGGGAGATACAATCATTAAGAGAAAAATTTAAGTTCCTTGATACAAAGAAACACCCTTATAAACAGTCTGTTCTAGAGATGTAGTGTGGTTATTTCAAGCAGAGATGGCCGGAGGGGGACTCACAATTCAGTTGCTTTGCACGCGGCTCTTGGCTCATAGCACTTGATAATATCTACAGCCTATGGGCATGGCTGGAGGATATGGCTCTAAAATACACGTCTTCAAAAAGAAAAATCAGGCCACAAGCAGCAGGAAGGCATTGGAAGGAACCTACAGTTTAAATGGCTCATCATCTCATACGACAGTTTTGGCTTGGTTGACCCTCTTCCCCCCCCCCCCCATCGGCCGATGGCTTTGCTGGCAAACACCAACTGGTGATTTATTGCAGCAGGAGCTGGAGAGCATACAGACGGTTTAATAGCTTCCCCCCCCTCCACCCACTCCATCAGCCATGTGGTACAAAAGGGAGATACCCCCAAACACACCCTAGTTTGCTTACCGCAGGGACAAAACCCCAAGGACTCCCGAGATTGCAGAAGCGCTTTGCCCTGTAGCATGCATGGGAAGAGGAGGAGGGCAGCGTGGCCTGAACTGCACTGAAGCCAAACACAAAACCAAATTAAAAAAATAATAATATCGGTATACAAAGAGTTCCCACAGCAGCAAGGCCCAAGGTCCTCATCGACAGCAGAGAAACTCCAGAGGCAGAACCGGGAGCAAATCGGGAAAGCAGGAGGCTGGGGGGGGGGGAGGGGGGAGGGGGGCAATAGCTACTATCCGTCTTCGATTGTACAGCTTCCGAACATTCGAACCATTTGGTACAAGAGTAGAAGTCAGTGCATTTATTTCCATCGCTCCTCGGTCAAAGACGTGGGAAAAGATGCTTCTACGTTCACTGGGCCTAGGAGAATTTATCTAGAAAGCTACCGTCTATCCGACACGACGCAAGGTCTCAGAGGCGAGATTGCTTGCGGTTGTCCTCTTTCAGAGTCTGCAGCCACCGATTCCGTCTCCGAGCCCTTGGTTCAGTCTAGTGCAGGCCACGAGGGGATATAAAACCTTTGTAAGGAGCCTTCCAAGAGTCGCTCCATCCACAAGGACAGCTTGCCGAGTTTGTTTTTCACCGACCGGACCCGCGGGCTGCAAGAGGAGGCCTTCCCTTTGGCCTCCCCCAGGTCAGAATCCTCGCAGGATCCCCCCAGGATGTCCCCGTCGTCCTCCAATTTATGAGGCTTGAAGAGGCAGAAGTATTTTTTGTGGCCGTTCAGGGCCAAGACGTAGCCTGTGTAGTCACGCTCCAGAAAGTGTATGTCGTACTGGTTTGGGATGGGGGCAGCGTCCTGTGCAAACTCCAGCACGTACTCAAGCCACTCGTAGTGTTTGTCCAGATTTAGGAAGGAGAAGTGGAGGCAGTTGCTCCTGGGGGGGGGGCAGAATAAAAAGGGGGTTCATTTAGCATCTCTCCTCGTCCAGAATAATAATGGGCAACTGCCCTCAGACTCAAACGAGATTTGCTTGGATTAAGCCTGGTTATTAATCCAAGGCAGTCTGAGTTGATTCAGAGCCCACTGTACCTCCAACTGGGGTCCAAACACAAATATACCCCTGATTAAAGTCCAATCCCTACTCTCCCCCACCTTAGCCACCTGGCCCTAGCCCTCCACCCAACCCATAATCCAGTGGCTCTTGGGAAAACTACATTTTCCACATCTATTTATGCCCAGCACACTGTGTTTCTCAATGATCACCTAACTCCCCAGATACTTGGGCAGCTATTGGGAGCCTTACTCCATGCACCCCTCTTGCCCGAGTTACGACAGGCGGATACAGTCTTCTGAAAGACGGCAACCATCTTTTTCTGCAACATGACCGACCACCAGAAGGAAACACTGGCAGAGAAGAACCCCATACCCACCCAGTGAAAGTGTAGACCTCCAGGGCAAACTTCTGAAGCAGGGGTGTTTTGGTGGTGCTGGAAAGGATCAGCACCACATTCATGTGCCCAGGCCTCAAGCGCACCAAGTTGCTCATGTAGGTGATATCTGTTAGTTCCGTCACCTCCACAAAGCCCTTCTTGGGAATCCTGAAAGAACCAGGGACAGTCATGGGGGGAGGGGGGGAGAGAAGGTCCAAAGGTCAGGAATGAGAGCCATCAGAAGGGGCAGCAGCAAAATGGCAGCAACCAAAAACTTCTAACTTTGTACTAGAGTGGATATTCTGTAGCCCAGGGAATGGGGGATCTTTATGGGCCTCAGAACAGTCCTGATAGCGAGGACATCCTCTCCTTGCCGCAATCCATTATGTTGCAACTCCGTTGCTTTCTCCCTGCAGACGCTGGTCAGGGCTTTTTGCTTGAACCCCCCTCTCTCTTTGGGGTCTACCTTGCATTCTCAGCCCAGGGGGGCTCCCAAACCAGCTTCAGACCCTCCCCAACGTGACTAAAGGCTATTAGCTGCCCTGTCGCCATGCATGCTGGGGTGGAAGGGATTTAAGGCACTTTTGGCAGAGTCACAGCTGCTGACCTGTCAAAAGCCTTGCCTCTGTTTTTAATACATGGCCCCTCCATTAAAAAAACGGGCTGTACACCTGGGACAAACATGGACCAGGGTTCAATCTCTGGCACACTTCCAGTGCCACGGCATACGACCCCCTGGGAGCAGGGGTTGGGAAGACCACGAGGAGCTGGGTTCAAGGCCGACTGTAATACTGGATCTCTAGACACAGAGACATCCCATGCTGCGTATGCCTGCTGCCTGCCTAGCCCCTGGCTCTGCCCAGAAGAAACCCCCCCCCCAAGAGAGTAGTGGGCTAAAGCAGACCCAACCCCCCACAGGAGGAAGGATTTGGAAGAACCTGCTATCTTTCGTGAAGCCAGTGTCATTCTTCTCACTCTTTGGTGGGTTTTCATCTTTCTTCGCAGGAGGTGAATCTCTCTCATCGCCTGAATCACTGAAAAACAGCCGTTGAAAGATGAAACAAGATCATCATCACCATCGGTTGTGAACATGCAAAACTAGAATGTAAATACTGAGGAGCTACTTACCTAAAAGCCTGAACAATCACAGTACCAAAGAGAATGAAGAGGGCCGAGAAGATCAGGGACAAGAGAGGCATCATTTCTCGCCTACAAGGAGAGGTCACACCTGAAGGTCAAGGCCAAGCGAGAACCCACAGCTTGCTTTCCTGTTCACATCTGGGCTGAGCCTCTCTAGCATTGAGGCAGCTTGCCTGCTTCTGTGCTGCTTCTAGCGCACAGTGCTGCTTCTAGCGCTGCTTCTAGCGTTTTGTTAAAGCAAGACACACGCTGGCTTGGCGCCAATCACTACCAACACAAAGGAAGATAATGGACGCGGGGGGGGGCGGAGATAGGGTTTGCTCTTTTCCGCAATTTCAGCGAACTGTGGTGACAGCGGGAACCTATTCCCCACGGATATGGGGGGACGGACACCTGTATTACAAATCTAGAAGCTGAATGTTTGGAAGGAAAATGCAGGTGCCCTTGGTCAGACACTGCAATTCTGACATGCTTAACTGTGGAGACTTCTCCAGGTAGAACACGTGGAGCACCTGCCCTGATTCTGCAGCGTACTCTATTCCTACCTGCACAGAAGGACATACTGCAAGACGCTCAAGTATTATGGACCATTTCTGGCTTTTCTACCCAAAGTGCAAAATACCCAGTTGAAGAATATCACCCATTGCCACGCTTAAGACAGGATTCGCACCAATTGCTATGGAAGAGGCTGTCCCAGCTGTCCGAGATATAGTCGACGGCAGAATAGATCCATCGAAGGAAAAACACCTGCAAGTGCACCAGAAGAGGGAGGACAGGGTTACAGTCATGAAGACCCAGCAGCACAGGAACTCCCTCTCCGTGCTCTTGGCTGCAGAAAACGCCTTTGCGTACAGGATGGGAGGCACTAGGACCGAGCAGCTGCCTTCAAGGAGTTGATGCAGGCAACAAAGAGGTAGCTGCACCCAGTTTGGGGAAAGCCAGGCTCTTATTTCACCTCCACTGTGGATTTCACTAGTTGGAATGGATCAAGTAACCTGCACTGTAGCTAGTTTACCCCCTGTAAGATGAGACTATCAATAAGAGGCTATCAGAGGAGAGTGGAGAGATGGAAACAGGTGTCCCCCCCCCCCCCCAATCTGCAACTGCCCCTTTCGGATGGGCAGCCCTGATGGACGAAAGTTGTTGTTCATTAATCTGACAATGAAACCGATGAAGGTTTGCCCAGCGAGTTCTGGTCAACGTACTTCAGACCGAGTGGGGAGTCTACGAACTCATCCACGGTTGCGGATGCTGGAACCATTTGATGCTGAACACATACGGAGCCTGCCCCCCCCCCCAGCCCCATGCACCCACCAGCCACGATACTTACGGGAGCGAGCTCATCGTTCAAGTCTGGCAGGACGGTATCGGACGAGAGAAGACCAGGATTCGTCCTTAGCTGGTCCAAAAGATCCAGAAGGATGAAGTTGTCTTCTTTGCTGCCGCTCCAGGGATTTTCCAGGGATTTGTAGGCCGCTCGCCCAGCATTGTTGCGCCTCTCCAAGATGGTCACCTGCACAAGAGCCAAGGGGAAAGTTTGCCCAAGTGGCCATGGGTAAACTCTTTAACAGACGCTGCTAGCCAAACTGCGCATCAAAGAGGAGCATCAACAGATCTAGAGGTCACTCAAGACTCCCTGGTAACTAGGTTTGCAGGCACCATCTGCAACTGGAGATTCACTGGCCTTGCCTACAGGATTTCTCTGTCTGGAACAGTACTGGTTGAGGGAACTGCCACTACCCACCCAGAAAACATGGGGCGAGGAGACAACACATCTAAAAAAATAAGAGCCAGCAAGACTCAAAACAGAACACTCACTGCCGACTTCCCCCGAAATCTTTCGTCGTCCACCTGCAAAGTGTGCGTGAACTCCCGCTGGCGGTTGCTGTAGACGTGCACAAACCTCAGGGTGTCTCTAGTGTTGGCCAGAGCAAAGGCCACAAAGGCGTCATAGCTCTCCGCAAACGTGTCTCCTTCACTGGTAATCAAAACCACACAGTACCTGGAACGCCACAAGGAAAGAGAATTACAGCTCTCCCAAAGACACAAAAGGTTTAGCTTCCTTGCTAGAGCCAAGCAGGGGATTGGTCACTGTCTGTGTTCCCCCAAAGAATGCCTAGGGAGGCTCAAGATGCGAGAAGGCAGCAGAGAAATGCTTAAAACAAACACAGCCTGTATCTGAATCATAAGCTGGTCGGCTCCGACAGTCTGAAAAAAAGGTCTCCACTCCAACGACTGTTTTTCTGTATGTCACCAGAGCAGTACAGAGAGCGATGTGGTTGTCCTTGCCATGGCATGTTTCACACAAAAGGACAAGTCAGGAACCCCACTGGTTTCAGAACGTACCTAGGCTTGGTCAGGAATATCACCCAATACAGGTCAGGGGGAGAGAGTCTGGGCGTGGCCCAGGGTGTGTTTTGCTGTGGCTCTCTCAGGGAGAACTTGGAGTACTGCTGGGGACCCTATTTCCCATGGGTTTGAAGCAATCTCATCTCCTTGTTGGGAGGGGCACAGCCACAAGAAATCGACCCCAAGAAAGTTGTAGCTAAGGACGTATAGCTAGACACGTGAGCGTATATTATTTTGCACGCATTCGTCTTTCTTACCTTAGAAGTTTTTCACTTCTGTTTCTACCAAGCCCTCCTCTTTTACCTTACTTTTGAATAAACGCCTTTTCAGTTGTTACTGATGATCTGTTTGGTTGCTTGCAAACAAGGAGAGCCTTGCCAGCCAGGGCCCTGGAAGGACTGTTGGGCCAGGACTGGGCACCCTGCTGGCCCTATTACCATAAACATCCCCCAGCTGACGGGAACCCCGCAATATTTGGGGAAATCAAGAGCAGAGACATGCACAACAGAAAAGAACGATGGCTTACTTGCGCTGCCTGTGAGACTTTTTGGCAGGGCACAGCTCCTGAAAAAGCTTCTGGCTGGTGAGCCTGGAGGCCATGAGGAACTTGTTCTGGGAGAGGAAGTCATCGATAAGCTGCTTTTTCATGCCCCGGGCCTGGAAGGCAAATGGAAAACATCTGCTGAGTTGGAAACGAGGGCTGTCAGTCAAATCTTTTTCCAGGCATTTACAGGGCCCAGTCTTTCAAATATGTATATACCACTTTTCAACAACAACAAAGTTAAAACTACTTTGAAGTAGCAAGAGAAAAACCAGCCAACCAACCAACCAAAAGAGCCATACCTGGATGACGTCAGCAGGCTTATCAATGTGCTCTTTGAAAACCATCATGGTGGGTGTGTAGACGTTAATGTTATATTGGCTAGACAGCTCTTCGGTCCCCCGAAGCCCAACGTACACGTATCCAAAGGACAAATAATCTCTGTAGGCAAACGCGGTCAGCTGGAAGGGAAGGCAAGAGACAGAGAGTCAGGCAGTGGAGAGCATCTCAACACTGGGGCAGTTCGCTCTGCTCTCTTCTGTTCAAGTCTGCCCAGCCACAAGAACAAAGCGACACCTTGGCAGAAGCAGCGCTGCTGAAAGGGCGGCCTGTGTGATAGTTGGACTCTACCAGCGCCTCGGAAGCATCTCCCTCTCTCTCACCCCTCTTGGTCTGTCCCTTCCTGTGTAGCATTTGCCTCCTGAGGCCTCCTAGAGCCTCAGCAGAAGCGACGTTGCTGAAAGGGTGGTGCTGGGAGAGCCCAATTATCATGTGAGCTGGATAAAGAGCTTCCACCGGCTTTATCCAGCCTTGGTTTGACACCCCTGATCTAGTCCATTATAGTGGCTCTCCAGGGCCCTTCCTGGTTTCTGCTTCCAGATCCTTTTAACTGGAGATGCTGCTGGGGAACTGAACCCAGGACCTTTTGCATGCAAAGCAGGCACCTTACCACTGAGCTATGGCCCTTCCCATAAGCATGGAGCATGAAGCCCCCAAAGGTGCTTCGGAACATCTTGCCCCCTCCAAGGACTGCAGAAAGGAGGCCCAAAGATAGCCACTTCCTACGGAAGAAGTCCTCCCGACTGAAGAGGCCAGCCTCATAAATCAAGAAAGACGCCAGACAGACAAGAGACACTTTACCTTGTACAACAGCGGGACGAGAGGCATGTGATCAAACAGGAGAACATGGGGCTTATTCTCTTTCTTCCAGTTTGACAGGAATCGGACGTAGTTTTTATCTGTAATCTTCCATGTAGAAAAACAAAAACAGAAATATCAGTCTTTAAACATTCAGCAAAAGAGGCTAGCTGCCTTAGACAGAAGTTTCTAACATGCCACTCTGGAAGATCGGGGAGACTCAACTGTTCCTTTTTACGTTTTACTAAATGTAGCACTGGAAAGGGTGGGGGGGAGTTGCCAATGAGATCCCGGAAGAGATGTGCACATTTCAAATTTTCATATATACGTTTTTAACAGAAAGAACCAATTTCTGATCTTCTTTGGGGGCCAATAAAATGTCAATCATGTGTGAGCAGCTCTGGCTAGAAGTTCAGTGGCCAGAGAGCACAGAATCAGACACTCGAGCAACAGCTTCTTTTGAGCACAGAATTCTACAAGTCTGACCCACTGGCGCCCATCCCCTATACTGGCTTCCCTCAGGGGCCAAGCGGGAAGAGAGCTATTCCAAGACAGACAAAAGCCCTCCAATTCGCAAAATGACCAAGAACCTGCAGGAGGGGCTCCGTACCTTCTCGACGAGGTTCCCCGGAAGAAGGCTCTCGACAAACTGCCGCAGATTTTCCCGCACAACTGCATTGTGGAAAAATGTGATTTTCCCGTTGATGAGTCCCAGAATGGACGGTGTGCTGTGTGCTCCGAGGTGGTGTGCCAGGCGCCTCTCGTACCCAGCGTGGACAACACCAATTCCCACTCCTGAAGGAGGAAAGCAAGGCCAAAAATGAAGGACACCTTAATGAAGCTTCATCGGAACTCCTTTCCTAAGCTGCAATACAACTTCAGGGAGTCTGAAAAACCAGAAGGCTGCAATGATCTGATGGAATCCAGAGAGGCATCAAGAAAAGGTCTTAACCATGGCTGCCACTATTCTGGACACGCTGTTGACATCACTGTGGGTCGCCACATCCCTTAAGGGTGTAGCGTCCCTTTGTTCCTGGCTGGGGCATCCTGACGCCCCAGTTTGGGAACCTCTGCCCTAAGGAGAGAACGCCCAACCTGGGACAAGAGTTGTTTGAGGTACAGAAGGTTTAGGAAGACATCTTTTCCTTTTCAAGCACTGATGACACTTTCTCCCGTTGCCCACTGTGGGGCACTAAAGGCCTTTGGTTTGGGACTGGCTGTCAGCCTCACCCCCAAATGCTTTATTGCAGTGGGGAGAAGTTTTCCAAAGTTTTCCTCCATCCTGAAAGGGAAGAGGCCGTAAGAGAAAGAGGCAGTGGCACTTGCTTTTTTGGGGGGGGGGGGTACGGTGAACCCTAACCTGTATATAAAATTGATGATGCTTGCCAGAACAGTAGTATGTGTGAAAAAGATGCATGCATTTTAGTGGATGATAAGATAAACATGAGACAGTGGAATGACACAGCAGCAAAGGTGGCAAATGCAATTCTAGGCTGCATCAACAGAAGTACAGTATTGAGACTGTGAGAAGTAATAGTATTGTTGTAGTCTCCTTTAGTCAGACCCCCACCTGGAATATCGTGTCCAGTGCTGGATGCCAGCGTTTTAAAGGGATACTGGCAAACAGGATTGGGTCCCGAGCAGGGCGACTAAGATGGTGAGGGGGCTGGAGACCAATGAGGACTGGTTGAAGGCCTTGGGCATGTTTAGTTTGGAGAACACAGTTAAGAGGGGGGACATGATCACTATCTATAAATAACTGTCCTGCGGAAGAGGGAGTGGATTTGTTTTCAGTTGCTCCGGAAGGTAGGACCAGGACAAACAGGTTTAAATTACAGCAAGGGGGATTTTGATTTCACATTCAGAATAACTTCCTGATGGTACATAGTGGTCAACAGGGGAACAGTTTGCCTCGGAAGGTGGGAAACTCTCCCTTATTGGAAGGCTTTAAGAAGAGGGTTTGGGGGTGCTGTAATTGTGGACAGCCTGCATTGGCAGGGGGTTGGACGTGATGATCCTGAAGGCCCCCTTCCAACCCTACAATTCTGCTGTAAGCTGTTAGGAGACTGAGCAGGCGAATCCCTTCCCTTCCACCTCCCTCCATTTTGCCTGACATCCTCAACATTCCACAACTGAACTGCCCCCCAACATTCCACAGGTCCTGGAAGCTCACAGGCCCTTGCTTGGCCATGGGTAGTTACATTTCTTTTTTCCTTTTAATTTACAAGCCAATATACTTCTGTATTCCTAGTGAGTGCCCACAAACAATTATATACCACTATCTCGTTTTGGGATGACCCTATTTAAGTTTGAAACTGATCAGCATGGGAGCACCGACGCTCGGTATTAAGAGGAAAGTACAGCGTATTGATTCCTGCCCAGAGCCCTCCAACAGATGCCACCCTTGCAGTGCTTACCCAGTCCTTCGAGCTCCTGAACCACCTCCTTCCACACAGGCTCAATGTGGATACAGCTGAAGCACCAGTCCGAAGTGATCTTAATGAGGTAGGGTTTTTTGAAACTATCAGGCACAATCTCGTTGACGTAGTGAGAGAAGTGCAACAGGTACTTCTCGTCAGAGGAGTCTCGGCGATCCGAGTTAAAGGGGAAGTGGAAGAAGGACTCGTCGAAATAAAAACTTTCGTGGAAGTGGTGGAACGGACGGTGCTGCTGCTGCTGCTGCTGCTGCGGATAACCTTGGTTTTCACCCACGTCGCCGTACCGGTCGAAGTTTAGCCGCTTTTCCTCATTGGAAAGGATCTGTTTCAAGAGAAACATGAAACTTTAATACCCTGCATTGTCTGCAAGGACTCTGCATGAGGCCAGTGACACATATTTCATATTAGAAGCATATTTCTACAGGGCTGGCCCATTCATGGGGCCAACTGAGGCAGTGTGCCTCAGGCATCAGGCTGGTGGTGGGCATTTACCTCTCTAGCTCCACCTTCTCCACCTTATTGTATTGGAAAAGGAAGAAGGGATAATAACAGAAGAGGACCCGTAAACCAGAGGAGAGCTGTGGACGAGCCTGAACTCTCCTCCCCTCTTCTTGTCTGCTCTGTTTCTCTCTTCCTTTTGAAATCCAGGGGGCAGGAGGAAAAGTGGTGTAGGGGGCAGCCACCAGGTAAGGGGGGGAGGAGGGGGGGCTTTAGCACACTGCCTCAAGCACCAAGAGTTCCCTTTCTGATAAGACGCAGAAAGCTATACTTGGAAGAGTGCAGGAGTAAAACCGGAGTACATACGAGTAAGGGAAGAAAGGCAAGTGCCTTACAACACAAACTTTTTGCTGAAAGCATTATACTACTACTACTACTACTACTACTACTACTACTACTACTACTACTACTACTACTACTACTACTACTACTACTACTACTACTACTACTACTACTACTACTAAAAACAGGAATCGTCTCAACTTCAACACTCAACCCCTCAAACGTCGTTAGGAAAGATCGTTTAATACCTCATAAGCCTTGCTGATTTGTATGAACTTATCCTCTGCTCCTGGATCCTTGTTTTTGTCAGGATGCCTAGAATGCAAATAAAAACGATACCAAGTCAGCAGCCTGATCGCACAAGGCTGTTGGCAGCAGTGAAACACTGGAGCTGCGCTGGCAACGGACGGAGACAAAAAAATGACATGAAAAGGCTACGTCAGCAAAACGTCATCTGCTTAGCTTCTGAACAGGTTTCTGAGAGAGGTTTCCTGTAGTCTGGCTGCTGTAAAGACTAAAGTTCGCTGTGTTTGAGTTGAGTAGATTTCAGACATTAAACACTCAACGGGAGAGAAACAGAGACAAGGAATTGGAGCTAAAGATCTGTACAGGGCAATTTCCTTGAAATATGCAAATCCTATACAGCTCACACTCAATCAAATTCTACCCACACATTATTTCATGGTTATGGATAATTACCTAGGTTAAGCAACATAGTTTAAGGCCTTCAAAAACCAAAATACAGGGGTTCCAAATTCTGTGAAGATTTAACTTTTTTCCCTTCCTCATTTCACATAAGAACACTAGAAAAGTCTCAAGGGGAGCCCCGCTGGATGAGGTCCACCCCATTCTATTCCCACAATGGTCATCCAGATGTCTTTGAAAAGCCGCAAGCAGGGCATGAAGGCAAGAGCCCGCCCCCATTCTGTCTCCCAGCAACGGGTACTCCCAGATAGACTGCCTCTGAACATGGAGGCTCCACTGAGCTAACATGGCTAACAGCCATTGACAGACCTCTTCCTCCTCGGTGAATCTGTCCGATCCCCTTTTAAAGACAGTGGCCTCACCGCATCTTGTGGCAGAGTGTTCCATAAGGTGCATGAAGCCAGTATCTAGATACACTTCAATGACATTCAGCATTTTGTCTGGAGTCACTTACCATTCCCGGGCAAGCTTCTTGTACGCTTTCTTGATGTCTGCTTGGCTGGCCGTACGGCTGACTCCCAGGATCCGATAAGGGTCAAAATCGACAGCAGACAAGATCTGCAGGACCAGGACAAGGAACAGGACCACCACCAGAGAGACACTTAACCGTTTCATTTCCATTTCGCGTCCTGCGGGGAACCTGCATTGAAGAGTTTTCACAGGTACAAAACAGAGAGGAGGAAAATGAGGAACTGGGGGTGCAGAAGTCTCAGGGTCACTGTCTGGTTCCTTCACCAAGGGGCCACTGACTTCCCCTTCCCTCACTTTCAAGCTGACCAGCTGCTTTCCTTTTTTTTTTTAATCTTTCCTTTACATATAACCCCCAAGAATGCTGCTACCACGAACTAAAGCTGCTTTCTACACTACCCTGAAACACAGCACAAGGAGCTCTTGTAGAACGAGGGTTATTTTCTTTCCCCTGCCTTGGCAGTTGTTTGGTGAATAGTAAGATCTGAATCCCTTACTCAGATCTTGCGTGCAGCTCCCACCTCCCACTTTAAACTTAATCTACCTTCTGAGGCCTCCATCCCAGCACCAAACAACTGTTCCAGAGAGTCTTGTGCACAGCTTGCTGCTGCATGGAAGGATTTGTGGGTTGGGACACTGATCTGGTGCTGGCCTTACAACAGGATCAGAAGGGGGTATCTTCAAAAAATCCTAAAACACCCCACACACATAGGGAGCAAAATCATCAACACAGCAGCAGCAGCAGCAACAGCTCTTCCCCACTTGCCCCATCATCCCACTCAAACTAGGGAACAGAAACCTAACACAAGTCCCTATGGGCCCTATGATAATAAACCAGAAGATCAGTACTTGGAATCAAGATGACAATTCTCTTCAAGCAAAGCTTTTGTTTCACAGATTTAATTGTTACGGGCATCTCAGCCATGTAAAAAACAGACTTGAATAAAAATCAAATAAAATCTACTTGCATCTCCTGTTTCTTTTCAGTTGCAACAAGACAGATAAAATTCCATTAAAATCCAAAGTCGCAGGTTCTAAGTCCAACGTTTCGTTTCCTAATTCCTGGAAACATTGTCTAGGAAAAGCAATCAAAAAGATTGAAGACATTCAAGTCTGTTTTTTACATGGCTGAGATGCCCGTAACAATTAAATCTGTGAAATTGATTGCTGGCCATGAAAGCTTTCGTGCAAAAACAAAGCTTTTGTGCTTAAAATGCTATCCTTCTGCTGGCTCTCTGGTTTTTTTAAAAAACCTTTTTATTGTCACTGCTGTCATTTTACTGGTGTGTGTGTGTGTGTGAGAGAGAGAGAGAGAAGCTTTGCCTCTGTATTTTAATTTTTGGAGATACAGTACGTCAATGCAGTTGACAACATCTGTATTTTAGCATGACTTATTTATTAAAATTAGCCTACGTTTCTATCATGATCTCTTAAATTTGTTTTTATTGTCAAAAATTCTGGGCATAGTTTCATGGTAAAGAAATATAAAAATCTCATAAAGAAATTGCACATAAAAATCCAATTTCCTAGCCATAAGAATTGCAGAGCCAAATGTGAGCGAGGCGCTTCCAGCCCAACAGCAGCCAGATCTCCCCAACAGCAGCCAGCCAGATTCCTCAGGTAAGCCCAAAAGCATCGCATAAAGAGGATACTGACACCCCTTGTTTGCTCGCTCACAGGATTTGATACTTAGAGGCATGTCACCCCTGTACATGAAAGATCCATCGACATCTCTCATCACGGTTGAGAAGCCCACCCTCCACAACATTTGCCAAACCCTTTTAAAAAACCTGCAGCGTTTTTTACTTTCCCTGCCACAGAAATACAAGGCACTGCTAGCAACAGAATCCAAAACAGGGCTCTTCTTATGTTCTTATAAAAGATTGCATAAGCACAGAATTGCTTTGCAGGATCAGACCAACCAACACATCCGGGTCACATACAACCACAAAGCTGTTTTGTTTTCTGGCTGCCCAACTTAAATCGACTGATTTGCTGTGGAGACCATATGGGGACGGAGAGGGATATAAAACCATATGGGGACGGAGAGGGATATAAACACAAACAAACCTTTTACTGTGGTTTTAAGTCTCATTTTTAAGTTGTTTCATTTTTGTACTTCGTTTTTACCGCAAGATGTTCTGAAGGGTAGAAATGGGTAGAAATGTGGCGCAGAAAACACACTAAAAAATAGATAATCCAGCACCAGGCTTCTGATCATGGTTGGCCATTTGTTTCCAGGATCCTCACACACTCAAAGCATGAAGGTGACAACAGCTGTTCCCTGCCACCTAGTTCTCAGAGATAGCCTGCCTATGCACATGGAGGTTCCACTTACAGCAATTACCATGGTTGCTAGTCCTCTCTGCCACGAGGTGCACCTGCACGCTGCCCAACCCGGATCTCGACAGACAAATGTGTGTATACGTGAACACGCACACACAATCACTTGCATGCGTACAAGAAGCCCCCACACCAATGCCATTTCCTACCCAGGAAGCCCCTCCCCCGCGATTTCACCTCCATATTGCCTGCAATGGCAGGCGCACCTCCCACGAGGGGCAACCCGACGTTCATCCCCCAAAGGATTTTGCCCCCCCTCTTTACCCCACATCTCTCCCCTCCTCCGACCCAGCAAGAAGGAGAAGCGGGGTGGGGGCAAGTGTCATTTCACCAGTCACGTGACTGATGTGGTCTTTCTCACAAGCACACGCCACGCCACGGGGAGGGGGCAACGAAAGGGGTTGTTCGGGGGGGGAGAGCCGCAATACCCACCCTCGGCTCCTGTCTCCCCGGTCCCCACTTCCGGCTTAGCAACCCCGCCTCTGGCCACCGTCACCATAGAGACGGCGCAGCGAACGATTACTTCCGCTCTACTCAAGACCCCACCTCCCTTCGCGGGGGAGGAGGGGGGAAACCATGGCAGTGCCGGGCTAGAGCGGCTCCTCGTACCGCGGTGCGTTGTGGGAAAAGGGGCCGGAGGCCTCCAGAGATTTAAAGGGGAGAAGGCATCACCTGCGCCGTCACTACCAATGAGGCGCTGAGATTGTGACGTCGTTTTAAAAGAAGGCTGTAGTTGCGTGTTTGATGTTGCAGTGATTTCACCGGGGTTGGGTGCATATACGTTTGTGCTCTTAAAATGGGATTCGCACTCTTACAAATACTTAATTTGGGACTCGGGAGTAAAGGCAAGCTGCAGTCTTATGCTTACTTGGGAGCATGTCCCATTGAACTGAGTGGGATTTCATATACTTCTAAGTAAAACATGCATGGGAACAGTGGGGCACGCATCTCTTTAACAAACAAGTACCTATCCAATTAACAGCTCGATCCTAGACATGTTTACTCAGAAGTAAGTCCCAATGTAGTCAACAATGGCTCTTACTCCCAGGTAAGCATGTACTGTATAGGATTGCAGCCTAAAAAAATATGCCTCGTTTCGTTGGAAATGTAGAGCAGACCAGCAACTGTCCCTCCTTCTTCACCCCAGTAAAGTGTTTGTGTAGTGGCTGTTTGCTGCAGTCTCCTTTGCATCATTTTCTTTCTTTTTTTTAGATTGTGAACCTTCCAGAGCAAGAAATCAGCTTTCCGTTTATTTTGCTACATTTTGTGAAGACACTTGCTGAAAAGCACTACATAAATATTTTTTTTTATTAATAATAAGAGTTCTGGCAGGCCAGTTGTACTCAGAGGAGTCTCGTCTCCCCCCGGCCCCCTGCAGTCTGAATTGCCAGCTGGACCCATTGAAAGCCCTGAGTGATTCCGCCTGCCGAGTAAACACTGTTCTGAAGAGGGGCGGGGCTGCTATGCCCCGCTCCGCGTTCCGAGACCAGCAGCAGGAGGCTCCCTGCTGTGCCCAAATGCCCTTTTGGTCTGTGACGTTAGGGGAGGGGCTAGAGGGGGCGTGTCTCTGCTCCCGGAAGAAGCGCTGTGCGCGCGCACCGCTCCTGTCTTTTGCTTGCCTTCCCCTGCCATCGGCGATGGAAGACGGGCAGCGGCGGTTGCTGCAGCGCAGCCGGCTCCGCCTGGTGCAGGAAATACGAGTCGAGCCGCTCTGGGATCTCCTGGTGCAACAAGGGATCTTCACCCAGGATATGATCGAGGAGATCCAGGTGTGGCTTTGCTCTCGAGGGGGGAGGCTCCCAGCCTGGGTTCTGGAGGGTCTGCTGCTCTTCTCCACGGGCGCAGCCGAGCCGCTTCCTGCGGGCACCCAGCGCCTTCAAGTGCACTCCAGGTGGCACAAACAGTTCCTGTTTCCTGATCTCTGCCAGTGGCGGACTGGTGCATTTTAAAGTACAGGAATCAGTCATATATATCGCACACAAATGTGTGTTGACCACGTGCCATTAAGACTATTATAATAATAATAAACAATAGACTAATATATAATAATAATAATAATACGGTAATAATAATAAACAATATTATTATTATAAACAATAAATAATAATAACAATAATAAACAATATTATTATTATCAACAATAATAATAAATAATAATAATAACAAATAAATATTTATTTGAGGAATTAGGTATCACGGGTAACCCGGTCATGTTTGTAGCTAAAAATAGCGATCCAGCTGATTTAAAAATAATGACGAAAATACCCGGTATGGACTTTGACAGCCCAGAAACCCGGATACAGAGAAATTGTTTAAAATCTGGAACTCAAAAGACCCGACGTTTCGTGCCTTGGTACAGGCCCATCTTCTGGGGTATCTCCAAAGTAAATTGGTAGGTGTTAAAGAACAGCGTCCTGCTTTCTCATTTTTATTCTTTTTTTTTTTTAAGCGCGGGAACTCCTGCTTGCCAGACGGAAGCCGCTTCAGTTCAAACCTTTAACATAAGCAGGGGATCCTGCAAGGACTCAGTAAAGTATGTAATCGAGGAAATCCTTAAGACAACCTTTACTCTTCTACTGTGATACTGGCAACATTGTATTAAATACTATTTTGCGTGGTTGCACTGTTGTTCAATTGTCCATGATTTATTTGCCCATGAATTATGGGGAACCATATGCGATTTGCAAAGCTTAAATCCTGTTGCCTGTTCAGAAGGGCATTTGGCATTCTTTTGCTTATTTCAAGAGCCTCCAGGTTTTTCAAGATGTTTAATTTACTCTCTGTTTTTAAGGAGCATGTGTCCTTAAAGTGGATGGAATGACCTGTGGTCAACGCGTGTTCAGCCAGAGCAGAGAGATGTGGATGTTCTAGTCTCACCGCTCTCTCTCAGGTTTGAACTGAAGCGGCTTCCGTCTGGCAAGCAGGAGTTCCCGCGCTTAAAAAAAAAAAGAATAAAAATGACGAAGCAGGACGCTGTTCTTTAACACCTACCAATTTACTTTGGAGATACCCCAGAAGATGGGCCTGTACCAAGGCACGAATCGTCGGGTCCTTTGAGTTCCAGATTTTAAATAATTTCTCTGTATCCGGGTTTCTGGGCTGTCAAAGTCCATACCGGGTATTTTCGTCATTATTTTTAAATCAGCTGGATCGCTATTTTTAGCTACCTAATTCCTCAAACATCATTGCCGGTTATAATAGTTTTCGTTCAAAAAAATATTTATTATTTAAATAAACTTTAAATAAATGTCTTCATTAGAGCATTTTCTTTTCCTGTCAGTTATTTCCACTTTAGAAACTCATTAAAAAAGACCTAGTTCCTTTCATCCCAAAACCTTTTGGGAGCGGATTTCAAACACATTTATAATTTGTTTAAAACAAATGTATGAAAATGCCATAATTTTTGTACCCAGCAGTGTCCCGCCTGTCTCTTCCACTCTGTTTCCATTTCCATTTTTGAAATCCAGCGAGCAGGAGGAGGAATGGGGAAGTGTGGAGGACTCCTTCGCACGTCCATTGTGTTTCTTCTTCCTTTTCAAATCCAGGGAACCGGGGAGGGGTGGCAGAGGTCAATGTTCCACCACGTAAAATAGGGTGGCATTTGGTTTGCTGCCTCAGATGTCAGGAGGAGGAGGAGGGCTTGACTGACTCTGTCCCTGTGAGATGAAGTGCCAAGCAGTGGCTGAAAGAGAGGAGATGTTGGTTGCTGGTCCCGGACTGTGGTGTCAAGCAAGAGGGCAGTGAGGCTTCCTGAGGCATCTGGTGGGGCCACTGTGTGACACAGGAAGCTGGACTAGATGGGCTTTTGGCCTGATCCAGCAGGGCTCTTCTTATGTTCTTATGTTAGGCTGCAGTTCTCGGCGATAGTGATGGGGGCAAGGAACTCAAATTAATTTGGGCCATTAATGAAAGTGACGGTGAACCACTGCTGCAGAATGTCGGTCTGGCCAGCTCCTCAGCTGGGAATGGTGGTTGCTTTCTCCAGGTGAGGGGCTGTCCGAAGGCAACTCTGGATGGTTATTGTTAATTCACTTTCTTTCCCTCACTTTCTTCCCCAGCTTGGATTTTAAAACACAAAGACATCATGAGGCATCTTGGTTTCCCTTGCATTTGCCCAAAGGACTAGCTTTGTTTGTTTTTGTCGCCAGAGAGCAGGGACACGGAGAGACCAGGCCAGGCAACTGATCACAGACCTGCAGACCCGAGGAAAACAAGCTTTCCCGGCTTTCATCTGGTGTCTCCAAGAAACTGGACAGAATGACCTGGTAGCGTTGCTGCGTGGGGGATGCGCCCAGCCACAGTTGCAGCCGGCTGACATAAGACCAGTGGAAGTCCATGTGTACCCTGGACAGAGCAACCCAAGTATGTACCGGTTGGGCTGTGCTTCCCAGATCTTGCAAGCTCACTCAGACTTCACAAATTGAAGGTTTCAGAAATTATTGCAGAAAAACTGCATATTCTTATTCTTGTAGGCGTTAGGACTTCTGAATATTTGCCTTCTCCAGTCCAAGTGGTGAAAGAGAAATTCCGAAGACCAGCCCGTGATGTTGTACCCACTCAGGGTGAGCAATCTGCTAGCTGATTGTTGGCTTAAATTTGGAGCTCTCGCCCTCTGCTTTCACTAGTTGCACTGGCAAACCTAGCTAGAAGATTTGTCCTGTTCCCTTGAATGGCGAAAACTCTAGCATAGATAGTGTCTGTTTATCTGTAGATTTATAGACCTAAAAATGTGTACTTTTCACAAATTTTCATTGGTTCAAATGCTGCTGCCAGAAAATTAACTAGGATTGGCTGGACAAAGCATCCGGCTCCTATATTGTTCTTTCTTCATTGGCTGTCATTTCCAGACCCCATTCTAGGTACTGGTTCTTACAGTTAAAGACCTAAAGACAAGAGGCAGCAATAAACAGTAAGATGATAAAAAACATGCACGCTCAGTTGAGATGGATTGATACTCCTCTCTGCATGTCACAGAAACAGTCTTGAATTAAACTCTAGCAAACACTATGCGTGTCTGAACTGACATCTCCTTTTTGCCTCTCACCTTGTTTTTTAGGCTCTGTAGAGGAGACGTCCCAGGGGGACTTAGAAATGGTAAGTTTGTTGTCTTAATACACATTCTTGCCATTTCCTTTGAGTAGCCTTACCAGCGTCCCGGAATCGAGGCTGGCTTTCGGCCTAGATTGGACCCGAGTTCCGGAAGTTGACCGGAAGTTCCGGAAGCTGGAACCCCATTGGGCAGCCGCGGTGCACACTTGGGAGCAGCTCAGGTTCGCTCTAGGCCGAAGCCAACCTCGATTCCGGGACTCTGGTAAGGCTACCTTTGAGGTGGGGTGTTGCATGGCTTTCCTTTGAGGAGGGCTGTTGCATGTTGCATGGCTTCCAATGTGGAACTGTCCCAAAGAAGAGAATGTGCTGAAGTTGAAGCAACCTAGAGTTTCAAAATATTTCAATAGCTAGATACACTTAGCAAGCAGGATGAAAATGATCCCCGTCTGCCCCGAGTTTCCACCTCAACCGGTGTGCATTGCTTGGAATCCCCACTGGGGCTACAGCAGTGAGTTTTTCCCCCATTGCAATCTTGTGCGCACTTTGTTGGGAGTAACAATGCAATCCTAGGCAAGTTTACTCAGAAGTCAGTATCACTGTGTTCAAAGGGACTTACCCCCAGGAAAGTGTATATAGAATTGCAGCCTAGGTCTCATGGGACTTACCGGTACTTCTGATTGTGCTGTTAAATATATTATTATTATTATTATTATTATTATTTATTAACAGTATTTATATACCGCTTTTCAACAAAAAGTTCACAAAGCGGTTTGCAGACAAAATCAAATGAAAAGCTATTTATCCTTTCCACTCCCCACACAGTCAAACAGACCTTAAAAAATCAACTTGGGCCCTAGTGACCTGTTTGTAATCTGAGTCCTGCTGGATTAGGTCAAAGGCCAACCTGAATTTTTCTAGTCTAAGCTAGTGGCGGTCACCACATCTTGAGGATACCATAAATTCACTGTGTGTTGATGCGATGGACAAATTCCTTTGGTCTGCCCTGAATCTCTTGCCAGTCAGTTTCTTTGGATGACCCAAGAGGGGAAGAAATGTATCTCCATTTCGTCTTCGTCTTCGTCTTCGTCTTCGTCTTCGTCTTCGTCTTCGTCTTCTTCTATCCATACCATGTATAATTGTGTCACTTCCAATCTATCATTTTCTCATTCAGTTGAGTGTTGTTGTTCTTTTTCCTTTTTCCAGCCTGAAGCTAGTTGAATGAATTGGCTGTTGTTTTTCCCCTTTCTTTTTGGTGTTCTTAATAGGCAAAGTTACTTAACTTTGGTTTCCTGCACTGTTTGACAGGTTTATAGCATGAAAACTGACCCGTGCGGTTACTGCCTAATTATCAACAATGTGAAGTTCAGCCGAAACTCGGGCCTGTCTACCCGCCCCGGGTCCGACATAGATTGCAAGAGACTGGAGAGGCGCTTCAGATCGTTGCACTTTGACGTCTTGACTCGGAGAGATCTTAATGCTGAGGTTAGTCAGACATGCACCCTGGAGTATGGGGCTGACCCATAACCTCCCAGCACCACCCAGGGGGTAGTCAGAGGGTGAGGAGCCGAGTGAAGCATTGGGGCTTCTAGAGTACAAGCATCCCCCCAAAGCTGTGCATGAAGCAAATCTTCCGGTCACTTCTCCTTCCCCTTCAAACGGCAGAATTGCATTCGGTCAAGCTTTCTGCACCTTGGAGATCTTGCTTGTGATTAGGAAGTCCCAGAGGAAGGACTCCTTGTGGGGAGAATCTCTGCCCCACAGCCAAGCAGCTCCTTCCCACATTAACAGGCAGGAGTTGGACAGGCGCGAACAGCTCTTTCCTCCTCCTCCTCCTCCATCTTCCTTGCAGCTACGACTCCAGGCGAGAGTTGAGCAGCCTGGGAACCTCTTCTGATGGAGGAGGGTGCAGCAGGCTTCAAGGCGATGTTTCTTTGCTGGCACATTGCTGATGAGTGGGGTTAGTTGTGGAGTAGGAATGAAGGGGTGACAGGAGGATGTTTTTAACCCGAGATCTTTGCAAATACCTATAGGAAATTAGCCAGGAGTTGCAGAACCTGGCCAAGCGGGACCACAGCTTCCTGGACTGCTGCCTCGTGGTCATTCTTTCCCATGGCTGTCAGGTACATGAATCTGTGGCTTTATTTTTCCACTGAGATTGGGAACTCCTTGGGGCAGGGACCCGTCTCTCTTGATGATACCATTCTGCGAACGGTCAGGTATGTGACTGACACCATGTCAGTCGTAGGGGTGTGGTCTGATGAAGACCTCTTTGAGTTGATTCATCCATGAAATCTGCATCGAGTGGCAGAGGAGAAAACCAAATGCCCTAAAAAAGATGCAGCCTTCTCGCATGCATGAACTGCGGCAGGCACCATCTTAGAAGAGGCATTCCCCTCCTCTCTCTCATGCAGGGGGGAATGCCTCCCTTCTAAGCTGGCACTTTGAAGTCACTGTATTAAAAATAATGAAATAATGCTTAACATTTACTGAATGATTAATGGTGCAACCTTCTTCCTTAAACAAACAGGAGAAGCAGCCTCTGGCTGCTTATTGCAGGCATGTAGAACGAGACTAAGTCCTAGAGAGACTCTGCAAGGTTAACAGAAACCTTGCAGAGCCTCTCTAGGACTTAGTCTCGTTCTACTTGCCTGCAATGGAGGCTGCTTCTCTGTTTGTTTAATGAAAGAAACAAAGCTTGCTGAAAGAAAAATAAGAGTGGGGGGGGGCGCACGCCTGCCCGCAGGGGAGGCAGGGCGGGGGGCCCTCAGGAAACCATGGAGGGGGTGTTCACTCCTATTCACAGTTTCAAGTATCCACGGAGGGGCCTGGAACATATCCCCAGCGGATATGGGGGGAGTACTGTACTTTCTCCAGCTCCTCCCTGCTCCTGGCTGACCCTCTGGGACAGTACTGGGGAGGACAGCTTAGGAGGAGGTAGTGTTGGCAGGAGACCCCTGCCACTCTCGGTACCCACTGTCAGTTTAGCCAGAATGCTGCTTTTTCTCACAGAACAGCCACATCCAGTTCCCCGGTGGGATCTATGGAACAGACGGGAGGCCCATTTCCGTGGAAAGAATTGTCAGCTACTTCAATGGCTACCACTGCCCCAGCCTGAGGGGGAAACCCAAGCTCTTCTTTATTCAGGCATGTGGAGGAGGTAAGCATGGTCAAAGCCTGATAGCCTCCCCAAAGCCAGTACTGTGTGTTCTCCATCCTTATATATTCTATTCTGGAAAAAAGCTGGATTCTGCAGTATGTGTAAAAAGGTATAGGTAAAAGTATCCGCTGCTCGAAAGCCGGTCGTGTCCGACTCTAGGGTGTGGTGCTCATCTCCATTTCTATGGCCGTAGAGCCAGCGCTGTCCGACGACGCTTCCGTGGTCATGTGGCCGGCATGACTAATGGAACGCTGTTACCTTCCCGCCGCAGCGGTACCTATTTATCTACTTGCAATTTCTTGCTTTCGAGCTGCTAGGTTGACAGGAGAGGGGAGCTCACTCCGTCACGCGGCACTCGGGTCTCGAACTGCTGTCCTACCGACCTTCCGGTCTGCAGTTCAGCGTCTTAACCACTAAGCCACTGCTGCCCACTAAGCCACTGCAGCCCACTGCAGTATGTGTATATTGTGCAAATTAAGAAAACGTTGCATCCTTTCTCTTACTGTGCATCATTTTGGTTTGCAGAATCTGGGAGGGGCCAAGGACCACTGTTTGGGACCAGCTTCTCCCATACATTTTGGCCCACCCTCTTACGTCATCTGAGGGAGGCTCTCCTGCAAGTGCCTCTTCGGACTCCGGTTAGGGGATTGGTGGTGCGAGGCGGAGCCTTTTCCATAGTGGCACCACAACTATGAAACTCCCAGGAAAGAATTGCCCCTTCCCTCATTGCCCCTTCTTGGTGTGGGCTCTCAAAATGTTTCTGTTTCGTCAAGTGTTTGGGTGATTGCTTCCTGTGCTTCTATATGATGCTTACTGCTATTCCCATATAGATGCGGCTTTTTTTGTTTATTTTAGTGCTGCTAGAGCTAAGGTGCCCAGTACATTTCCTTGGAAGTACATTTGATAAAAACGAACGTTTGAAAATGTTCAGGATCAGGGATTAGGATCAAAGACTTAGAATGGGCCATGCTGGGTTTTAAGGATAAACGTCTCCAAGCTGCTCTTGCACTTTGGGAGGAGGAAAAGGAGATTGGAGGACACATTGACCCAGAAGGCCTCTCATCTTCCAGAAACAAGAAGAGGTGGTTCATGAACCTCTTCTTTGGTGGTTCATGCATCCCTTTGAGTGTGTGTTTGCTTTCGTAGAGCAAAAGGACCGAGGGTTTGAAGTGGATTCTGATTCTTCTGCTGGTCAACCTCGTGGAAACACTCTCGAGCCGGATGCAACCCCCTTCCAGGTTGCAGGGGGGGCCTCAGATGAGCCAGATGCCGTCGCAAGCTTGCCCACCCCCAGTGACATCTTGGTGTCCTATTCAACTTTTCCAGGTGAGCAACAGCAGGATGAGGAGGTGACCCAGCACTCTGTTTCCGCTGGGGGAGGGATGCTTTCGTTTCACAGGTGCTTCCTGGTTGTCAGATTCAAAACTGACCTACGCATGGTCAACTGCACGTCCCGTTCGGGGCATGGGAACTCTGCGGGCTACTGAAGCCCCTAACGTCCCCTGGAAATCTTATTCTGGCTGCTCAGGCCGCAGGTTGGCAGTGGGCTGAGGATCTCAGGCAGCTTAACTATGTGCCCCGTGGACGCATTCTGAGGTTTTCTGTGCTCCTGCTCGGTTTGTAGCCATCTGCATAGGCCTGGCTGACTTCTCTTGGTTCCTCCTCTCAGGTTTTGTGTCCTGGAGGGATAAGCTGAGTGGCTCCTGGTACATTGAAACCCTGGATGATGTGCTGGAGAAGCATGCCAGTTCTGAACACCTGCAGGACATGCTGCTGAGGGTAAATTCTGTCTCTAGTATACGCCCCACACCCGCTCCTGGTGCCGCAGGGCTCACTGGAAAGATCATTTCCTGGCTGTGTCTTGCACTGTCCTGGTTTTTCCTACTTTATACCCAAGCTCACAGAACCTCTGGTTGCTTAGGAAGCTGCCTTCTCCTGAGTCTGATCCTTGATCCGGCTCAGAATCGCCTGCACTGACTGGCAGCGGCGTTTCAGGGTTTCAGACAGAGAAGCGTCTCTCCCAGTCCTACCTGCTCTATCAGTTGCATTCATTGCTGGTCTGTTTCTGGATGCAATTCAAGGTGTGGGCTTTGACCGTTAAAGACTTGAATGGCTTGGGGGTCAGAAGACCCTCTGAGTTGATTGGGGGGGGCAGTTTGATCTAGCAGGGTAGGCGGTCCATTAAGTAACCTGACGGTCAGGTTACTTAATGGACCGCCTACCCTGCCGGATCAAACTGACGGTCAGGTTACTTAATGGACCGCCTACCCTGCCGGATCAAACTGACGGTCAGGTTACTTAATGGACCGCCTACCCTGCCGGATCAAACTGACGGTCAAGTTACTTAATGGACCGCCTACCCTGCCGGATCAAACTGCCCCGCCCCACCCCAAATCAACTGAGAGGGCCTTCTGACGAGTCCCACCGCTGGCAGGAGGTGTGCAGAGGATTGAGGCCTTCTCTGCAGTGGCACCCAAGTCATGGGACTCCTTGCCCTGGATGTAAGGCTGACTCCATCGCTTCCACTGTTCTGATGGCAACTGGAAATCTTTGTTTTCTTTTTGACCTCCAGGACCCCATTTGATGTTGATCTGTTCTGTCTCTTCTTAGTTACGCTGTTTTGATATCCGTTTCTGGTGCTGCTTGCTGGTTAATGTAGGGAATGTAGGGGGGGGTCGCTTAATTATTGAATTTTTATAGTATCTCATCGTGTTTAATACATCGTGAGCCTTCTTGAAGGGGAGCGACCTGCCCGTTCGTTTCTGCATGAGTCATTCTTCTGGGAAAGAAGCCAGCTCTCCTTTCAGTATAAGGAGGTTTCAATATACAATTTGACGCAGGGGAAGATGGAGATGGAAGCAGGGAGAAAGAAATAGGGGACGACATGGATTTCTTTCATTTCACCGTATGTTATGCATGTAGCACAATCCTGTACTTGGGGAAGCAGTGTCCCCCGTCCCGTCCCCCCCGGTTGTGTTCGGTGGGCTTTCTTACATGTGCATAGGAATGTCACTGTAGTTATGGGGGGGACTAGGGAGTTGTGACAGATAACTCATGGGAAATGTGGGTTTTGTGGAGGGATTGGGGGGGAGAGAAAAGGCTCGTTGAGTTCTCCTCCACCTGCGCTGAAAGCGTCTCTAACCTTTGTGTGTTCAGCTGAACACCGTGCAAAGGGTCTTTACATGTGTACACCTGGGCATGCGTAGAGATCCTTTTCATGCCTTCAGCAGAATGCGTAGACGTTAGGAGCACAGAATCACAGCAAGTTAGAGTTGGAAGGGACCTCGGAGATCATCTAGTCCAGGCCTGTGCTCAGTGCAGGTGTCTGCTACAGCATCCCTGGCAGGTGGCCATCAGTCTCTACCTGCATATCCCACAGGCAAAGTCCTGGTCCTGTGTTGGGAAGGCAGGAAGCAGGTAAGGATATGGCATTTGGTGCGACAGTCGAGGGGGTTGGAGCACTGGGTCACCACCTGTGGTGCTAGGAGATCATGGCCAGCCCGGGGGGGGGGGCAACTGAACAGGGCCTGAAAGGTGGCAAGATGGCACCCAGAGCGAAACCCACAGTGACTTGGGGCAGTTGTGTTACACTAGTTGTGCTTATTTACGAAACGTAGTTGGCCAGGTACAAGATGCATCTGCAGTCTGTGTGTGAGAGCACAGCTCCATGGTATGGTCTCTTTTGTCCCCCACAGGTGTCAAACACGGTTTCTGCCAAAGGGAAGTACAAACAGATGCCGGGCTGTTTTAACTTTCTCCGTAAGCGCTTCTTCTTCACCACCAAATGACCTCATGGCCTCGAGGGCTCTGTTTGGATGACAAAGATGTCCAGGGCTCGGGATGCTACCTAAGTCATGGACCAGATGAAATTGTGAACTATCTTGTCATGTGGGGTGGCTGGATTTTGTTACTGTGACAAGATTCCTCTCTGGAATACTGTACTTGAAGTTCAGGTTTCCTAACCTGAGCCATCTTGGGGTACACTGAAGAGTCTCGCATTGATCCCCAAAATAGTGCCTGGGAGGTTCTTTGCAGCTGGTACCTGCTCTCTCTCCCTCTCTGTCCACCAGCAACTTGCGCATCCCTTCAGGAGAAATGATGTGTAGGCTCTCAAGTTTCCATCCCAGTGTTCTTTGCTACACTTCTGGGATTTCAGTGGTACTGATTCATTTTCATACCTCTCTCTTCCACCTCTTCTGCCTTAAGGAATGCTGAAAAGTGTAACTGAGTGAGGGTGTCTATATCATATCTTAGAGCTGCCCATCTCCCGCTTCCCAAAACTCCAGTTCCCAAAACCGCTTCCAGGAAGCCATAAGAATTAATTCTGTTTAAGTTTTCCAGTGTGGACAGGCATGTGCATTAAAAATAAATACATCTAAATCCAGTGTTTTGTTGGCGAGGGGGAATGTGTTTTGCATATTTTCTATGGATGTTTTGTAATATTAAATGTTCTCATATTTACACATAGCCTATCTTGTGGTTATTTCTTTATAGGAGGGCCTGTTTGGGTTCTTCTGTTCTGCTCAAGGGTGGAAACGAATAGAATTTGAAAAGCGCAGATTAGAATCCCACATCTCAATCATTTCACCTTTTGGTTTCTTTACAGTGTTTCTAGTTCTCCAGTCCAGTGAATGAGTAAAGACACAGCACAATGCCTCTGAATAATCCCTGGGATTCTTGGCTGCTTTATTTACAATTCCTGCTTATTTCACAACTGATTCTATTTTCCAGATAACATCAAGAGCAGCTTCTCGGTATTCTTGGCGCATCTTAGATTAATACTTTGCCATCATCTACAGAAATATAGGAGAGAAAAAGTGGAGAAAATGTCAGATTTCATCTCAGCTGACAAGACAGATTAGTTTCTTTGCATTTCTGTTTTTCTCTTAACAGTTTCTGGTTTCTGCAAACTTCCCTGGGTTTATCATATTGGCAGGTGTGTGGGTGGGTGGGTGGGTGGGCTGAGTTGGTTGATTAGCTTCCCGGCTCCATCTGCTGGGCTTTACTGGTTACCGTATCCATTGAATGAAACCTCTTCTTTGTGCTTTCCAACCAAGCTCAGGCATTTTCCCCCAGCCTGTTTGTACTTTCGATACCCACCTTTCTTTCCCCATTTTTTTTCAATGGCCTTTTTGTTTAGACTTTTAGCAAACTAGTCACATTGTGACCCTTTGCTATGGATTTGATTTTTAATAACCCCTGGGGTTCAGTGCTCTCCTGGTAGGGGGCTTTTCCCAGTGAATCCCCCTCTGCCTGGTCTCTGTAGCCTGGTACGGTGGCTGCAGATACAAGCTACCACTGTTTTCCCCCATTCAGCTGCTTGTCCAATAATGGGGAAGCAGGAAGGGGTGCAGGCGTGGTAACCACTATGCCCTACTTCCCTTGGGCAGCCTGCCTTCTCTCAGGACTCTCTCCCTTACCTGGCAAATTTTTTCAGAAATTGTTTTGCAATCCATTCTCCTTTAGAAACAACATCAGATAATTTTGAACTCAAGGCCAGGTTTGGATGAGAATTTCAGAAGCATTTGCTAAAAAGAGAGCTCTCTCCATCTTTTCTGTCCTTCCAGACTTTTGTTGTCTATAGGTACACGCTTGTGTGACTTAAAATATAGCAAGAACTGTCCATGTGACACAGGTTGCGTAACTTACCTCGGCAATCCAGTTGTTGAAAGCAGAGACCCGAGTGAAAACGGAAGGCTTGCGGTAGTAGTTGCAGCCCAGAGAGGAGCCAAAACTGACCACGCCGTGGACCTCCCACCTGCCATTAGCTTTGCAGTTGAGCGGACCACCTGAGTCCCCCTGTAAACAAACAGAATTTGATTTTGCTTTGGAAGGAAAAGCCCCTGGACACCCCAGTGCTGGGAATTTTCTCCACTGCGATGAATGGAGCACAACCAGGATATCCAGGGATTTAGGTCTGGGTGGTTTGAGCAGCAGATCCGCCTGCATCAAAGTTGTGCTGCAAAGATGACACTGGGACACCCCTGGCCGCCCCAACCCCTGAACCCTCAGTATGGGTGGCAGTGGTGGTGGTGTTGCTTCTGCTATGCCATCTTGAAGAAAGTCACATTCTCCAGAGCCACAAATCCAGGCGATCAATTATTGACTGCACATCTGGTTCTTTGGCATCATTTAGTCCAGCTGTGGACGGTGGGGTATCTGGTTGCAGAACTGGACTTCTTTTGTGCTTAAACCTGCTTGTACTCACATTGCAGCTGGAAATCTCGCCATCGCCACCTGCGCAGACCATGCTGGTTTTCACTGTGCTGCCCCACCACGAAGACTGGGAGCAGGTGGCGTGATCCACCACAAGGAGGCGACCTTGCTGCAGGACATCTGGGGAAGGGCCGTTGGCTGGAAAGGGCCAAAAGCAAGAGGCTTATGGGATGGTTCTCTTCTCCTCTACACTTCCTCTTCTTCTCCTCTACACTTCCGCTTTGTTCCCCTCTCCTTTTCCAAATGCAGGGAACGGGAGTGGAGGCAGGCTTCCTTCCCGCACCTCCGCTCATCCATTGCCTGTGGCGACTGCCTCTGTCTCATGAATGGGCCAGCCTCGTTTCGGAAGGTCACTTTCAGCCGCTAGAACTGCCGTGAGAAATCTGTGAATCATACTTACTAATCAGCCTTCCCCAGCCGGTTACATAACAAGCAAAGTTGGCAGATAAGACGCTGTTGGCTTTGGGGAGACACGCGGGCTGAATCTTGTCGCTCACAGTGACGTGCTTTGAGAGTTTGATCAGCGCAATGTCATTCCTAGTTGGGACAGGGAGAGAGGAGAAAGGCAGATATGCAGAAGGCAGAGCTGTGCTCCAGCTGTCCTGTTGGACCTGCCCCACTGTCCCTCTCCCAAGTGGAGAGGAGGAGAAGAAGTGGGTGCAGTTGTCGCGTTGTTTTTCCACCACCCCCCTCTGTGTTTCCCTTAGCTGACTATGGAGTAAGGACATGCATGTGCCCTGCAGCCTCCCTCGCAGCCCAAGACTTCCTAGCACCTGAGGCAGCAGCACACCAAATGCCACCCCTCCAGCCAGTGATTCAGCCAGCCGCGATGCTCCACCTCTTCCTGCTTCTTGGAGAACGGAGTGGGGGAGAGAGAGAGGTGGGCTGGAGTGTCTTATTTGCATGTTCTCTTCTGTTCTGCTCCCCTTTTCCCTTTGGAATCCAAGGAGAGAAAGGAGGAGGAGGAGAGGTGGGTGGACATTAGTAGCCACCTTGCCAATCCTGAGGCATCTGTCTCAGTCTGCCTCATGGATGGGTCAGCCCTGCACACACCAGCTTGTGAAACTGTGTGTTGGGACTGAGTCAACAACTCAGCTGCTACTCAGTGCATATGCATAGCCCACAAAGGTCAGGCATGCGCATTCAGTGACAAGCATGCTCCTGATGATTTTTATCCTAACATTTCTGGCATGTAGCCCAGAGAAAGTTTACAAAGAAACTTTTTTTTTTTTTCCGGGTCAATTGGCAACTTTAGTTTCTCGTATTTTGCCCAGGAAAGAGCTCTCAAATTACCCATTGGAAACCCTGCTGGAGTCCCACTTGGGATGAACGATGATCTTTTCTGGTGCGATGGCGACTGATCCTGCTTCACTGGCTGCGAGGTTGTTCTTCCCAAGGTACACACGATAGGTTCGAGAAGAGCTGCAGAGAGGGGAAAAGCAAGGGGTGATCAGGTAGGCAGTGCATCTAGGTTCCCTAACACAAACCAGTCCATCCCCATGCATTCACGCAAAGTCACCCCTTTCTTACCGCATGCGCAATAGTGGAGCTATTGCGCAGAGCCCTCCCCCCATACGCAATAGTTGAAACTATTCCACAGCTATTGCACACTCCCCCCATGGCAGGGTCTGGGCATAACTGGCCCACCAGCAGCATGTTGTTTATGGCCCAGGCTGGACATACCTGATGCAATGAGCAGCCGTCATGACCCAGTTGGTCGCTATCAGGGTTCCTCCACATGTGTGGCGCCAGCTGCCACTGGAAGAGTACTGGAGGGAGGCCTGGAAAGGAGACGCAAGACACATGCTGTGCATCTAGAGGATCTGTCTCTCACCTCTGCGTCCTCATAAGCTCTGAAATGAGTTTGCTCCCAACAGGGCTGCCTGAAAACCTCCCCGGGCCTGAAGAGGCATGCCAGAGGCTGCCCTCCTCCTCGTATGCAGAGCCCTCACATGCACCAATGCTTCTTCCCCTTAGCCAATGCTGTGCCAGTCTATGTTGCGCTCCCTCCCATTCCCTGGTTCTGAAAAGAACCAGGAGGAGATTTCCCACATTGCCTCCTCCTGGAGACCTGACCTTCGCACCCCCAGTATTTGGACTGGCCTGAAGTTACCCAGGAAATCAAAAGCAGGAAGTCATGTGAAACATTGTTTCTCATGTTTCGGCGGCAGTATAGCTTCTCCCACAAACGGAGAGACGAGCTCTTTCTAAGCAACTGGTTGTTCTTTATCGGTTGGTGTGCGCTGGCGCTTGAGCTGGGAAGAGACAAGATGAGCCTATGATGAGGCTGGGGAGACTACTGAGGAGGGGGGGCAGACCCTGAGGAGGAGGAGGGACCCTCTGCCTGTCCTGCAAGCCAAGCACCAGTGGATGGAGGAGGAGGAGGGTGAAATAAACAACCTCCCCATGCAAGCTCCGAGGCTCCCGTCAGGAGGGAAGAGGGACAAGACATTAAAAGACCCCCCTCTCCTTTAAACCCCAGTATATTGCATACTTTAAACCCCAGTATATTGTATATGGCAGATGACTTTAGTTGTTGGAAAGTTGTCAATCTGAAACCAGGCTCCCATTCTCAAGGAGCTCAGCTAGCAAGGCGGAGCAGAGAACTCTTGCCAATGCTGGAGAAGCAGCAGATCTTTGATCCCGTAGAAGTAGTAAGGAAGCTGCTTACCTGCCAAGGCCAGCTGTTAGGTTTGGCATCCTGTCCTCCAACAACTCTGGATACAGAGGGGGTGTAGGTTGGGACCCCACAACTGAAAGCTGCAAGGGGCACATTGCAAGAGCTGTTTTAGGAGTCGTCGTAGCAGACCGAGGGCAACTGAGGGTACAAAATGCTTGGCTTTCTACATGCAACCACATGCGCTTTGGCTACACAAAATGGTACCCACTCCCAAGGCCCTTTTTCCTGCCGTGAATGAGCTTGGATGACTGATGGCTACTGTAGGTCACTAGAATCGGGGCAGACAGAGTTAAAAGGAACAGCTGGGTGGGTGGGTTGTTTTTTTTGGGGGGGGGTAGTTTGGAGTGGATATGGTGTCCCTTATTTATTTTATTTATTTATCTATTTATTTATTTTTGCTTACTTATTAGAATTTATATCCCACCTTTCCATTAAGTGTAATGCTGGCCAGGCCCAGGAAAGGGGATAGGATTTGGCAGAGTGCGCCGCCGCCAATCCCTCCCCATCCCGGGCCCAGCTGACCAATCCCAACCCTCCCCAGAACCATCCCATTCCACCCTCCCCATGCCCCTCCGCTGCCCAGAGGAAACGTACCTCTCTGCCGCGATGCTGCACTGTTCTGCAGCACCGGCGGAGCAGCACAAACCTCTCCGCCGGCACCACTTACTCCTCAGATCCCACAAATGTGCTTTCCAGCACATTTGCGACACCTGAGACTGGCAGAGAGCGGTCACTCCACCAGTCTAATTGTAGACAGGGTTGCACTGTCATCTCTGCATATGTTGACTAACCATCATGGACTGGTCTCTCCTCTTCCATAAATGTGTCTAATCATCTTAAAAGGTGTCTGTGGCCATCCCCACATCCTGAATAAAAAAATCTGTAATGCTGTGCTGCATAAAAGAACATTCCTTATTTATCCTGGATAAAATCCTGCATTCCTGCATAAAAGAACATTCCTTATTTTGCATACGTCTAAACTTTAGATTCTAAACCATACCCCCAGAGGCCAAAGCCAGAACAGCCAAGAGGACCCCAATCATCGTCGAGCGTGTCTTTGTCCAAAACCAAGCCCCCCTGTCCGACAGCCTTATATTTCAGGAGAGTTTATCATTCGGAGATACCACCGATGTCGTCACCCAAGGGAATGGTTCTTAATGGAGCCCGGTTCTGGGCCAATGGAAAGCATGGAATAGCCACGTTTCCGACTACGTCCTTCCACTGTTTGTGCCAAAATGCTGTTAGTGACACAGACACATCTGCCTGTTCTCTCACTCCACGATTTCTCCCCAGGATCGCAGCTGCTTTTGACAGCCACCTTCCCAGGGAGGCCCCTGAGCTGTCGAGCTGTGGAGAGTGTGAAGAGGAAGGACCACTGCTGCTCCCCGGTGTGGAGAGGACAAAGCAGCATGTATTTGGGGATCCAGGCCTCCTGTATTGTGCCCACACTTAATGGTCACATTTACTAATAAAGAAAAATCAGTGGCTTGAGATGAGCCGTACAGCAGCTCAACGAATGAGCACAACTGTGGACTTGGCTGCTGTGAGTGTGTCTGTGTTGAGATGTGCAAACTCAGCGACAGGAGACCACAACAGAAAGGCTAAGGGGGCGGCTCAGTCTACTGACTCCTCAGAACACACTCGATTCCCTGCACCGCAGAAGGAGCATTGCAATTCCACCTGTGGCTGCAAGTTGACAAACAAGGACAGGCTTGCGCTGCCTCGAGGAGCACGTCCAGGCTCCCTGTCGAAAGGACTGCCTTGCAAACAGCAACCCTGCATCTTGAAGGGGAATGTGCCCTTCTTCTGAGAAAACGGAAACCCTCGTGCTTGTGCAATGACCTTGCCTAGCCCCATAGTGAAAAGGAAACCAGGTCGGGATGTTTGCAGCCCTGTGGGAATTCTGCACATGGAGTTAAGTGAAGCTATCATTGGAGGAGGCAAGGGGGGGGGGCTGCAAACCTTTGTCGGAGACCTTGGAAAAGTCAATTAGTGTATATACTACTGAAGTATTGGAGGTGGGCTGGTGTTTTGCACAGGGCCGCTGAGAGCCGGCATTGGGCTCAGGGCAGGATGTCTGATTGGGCAGGATGTCTGACCCTTCCTAAAATTGTTCTGTACTGTACAGTTTGTTTTGTCATGGCCTGGCCCCCTGCAAGCCCAGGCTTCAGGGATTTTGCCCCCCTGCCCTACTCCTCAGACCTGATCCAGCATCCCTAAGAGGAAACCGGGAGAATTCACACCGACTCCGTTGGTCCCAAAGAAGTCCAGCTCATGAGGTTATTTCATTCATCGGTGTTGTATGTCAGACTCGCTGCAGCCAGGCCTATTTATTAGACGGTAGCTGGTGCTTGTGTTTGTGTGCTCCACTTTCATTTCCCTACACCAAGGAGCAAGTCTGAGATCTGTAGGAAAGGACTATGCAACCGTTGCAGGGACTCTGCCCCAAGAGGACTCTGTACACAAATATCCAAGTGCAACTTTCATTCCACCACCACCCCAAAAGGGGAGCAAGGATCATGCACCCCACACATGTAGACAATGGGGGGGATCACACTGCTATGGATGCTGTACATCTCCTGTCTCTCCCCGCTCTCTGGACTCGTTGGTATTGTCAAATGTGCCTACCCATCCTTTCCTTTTGCAAGAGCTTGTAGGAGAGTTACGGCTCAATTCGATCAGATCAGGTGCACTGGTGGAATGCGCATTCCGCTGGCATAACCGTTGCGATCCAGGTGGAAGTGCCGGGATCCGGCGCATGTCGTGTGATGGCAGATGGCAAAATGGCAGATGTGCTTCAATGTAAGTAAGTGTAAAGTGATGCACATTGGGGCAAGAAAACAAAACTTCACATACACACTAATGGGTTCTGAGTTGTCTGTGACGGATCAAGAGAGAGATCTTGGGGTGCTGGTGGACAGGTCGATGAAAGTGTCGACCCAGTGTGCGGCAGCTGTGAAGAAGGCCAATTCCATGCTCGGGATCATTAAAAAAGGGATTGAGAATAAAACGGCCAATATCATTATGCCTTTGTACAAATCGATGGTAAGGCCGCATCTGGAGTATTGTGTCCACTTCTGGTCACCACACCTCAAAAAGGATATAGTGGCAGTGGCGTCGCAGAAAGCTACGTTCTGCAGCGTTCTGCCCCACCGTTACTCTCCGGCACGAGGTGCCCCACCCCCTCGTCGTCGGAGCCCGTCAGTGGAGAGAAGGCAATGCACAGGGACTCTCCTGCGCATTGCCTTCACTCCACTGACAGGCTCCGATGACGAGGGGGTGGGGCACCTCGTGCCGAAGAGTAACTGTGGGGTGGAACGCTGCAGAACTTAGCTTTCCGCCCCAGATAAAGCGACGCCACTGTATAGTGGAACTGGAAAAGGTGCAGAAGAGAGCAACAAAAATGGTTAATGGGTTGGAGCACCTTCCTTATAAGGTGAGGCTATGGCGTTTGGGGCTCTTCAGTCTAGAAAAATGATTCATATAAAATTATGCATGGAATGGAGAGAGTGGATGAAGAGAAGTTCTTTTCCCTCTCGCACACCAGAACTAGGGGACATGTACTAAAACTGAGTGGCTGGAGAATTAGAACAGACAAAAGAAAATATGTATTTATCCAGCGTGTAATTAATCTGTGGAACTCCTTGCCACAGGATGTGGTGATGGCACCTGAGCTGGATGTCTTTAAAAGGGGATTAGACAGATTTATGGAGGAAAAGTCCATCACAGGTTTCAAGCCATGATGGGTATATGCAACCTCCTGGTTTTAGTAGTAGGCTATCTCTGAATGCCAGATGCAAGGGAGTGGGAACAGGATACAGGTCTCTTGTGTGCTCCCTGTGGCATCTGGTGGGGCCACTGTGAGATACAGGAAGCTGGACTAGATGGGCCTTTGGCCTGATCCAGAAAGGCTCTTCTTATGTTCTTATGCTCTACATGGGCAGGCTTACCAGATCGTCGCCGGGATGGGAGCGGTCTACCCTTAAGGGGGCGGGGCGTGGGGCCCCCAGAACACGACGCGTTCTGCCCCCCCATGCACTGCCCCCTTAAGGGTAGACCGCTCCCGTCCCGGCGACGATCTGGTAAGCCTGTACATGGGGCTGTCTTTGAAGACCATCTAGAAACTGCAACTGATGCAAAACATCATGTTGCACATGTTGTAACCATGATGTTTAACCAGGGTCATCTGATCCCATCCCAAGCCACATCTGCAGGACCATCTACCCCCATGTCTGCTTCCAGACTTGCCCCTCTGTCTTGGGGACTCCAACTGCCTCATCACAACCCTGGCAGAGGAGAAGCAACTGTATGTCCAACACATGGATGTACGGTCCTCCTCACTGTCCCCCAGGCCATTGGGCAGGGTGACCAGATACAATGGAGGACAAAGTGCCCATACCTTTAAGCCTTGTATAGAAGAGGAAATTTTGGCAGGTGCAGCTTTTTGCAAGATGAGCTAAAAGGTAAAGGTATCCCCTGACAATTAAGTCCAGTCGTGTCCGACTCTAGGGTGTGGTGCTCAGCCCCATTTCAAAGCCGAAGAGCCAGCGTTGTCCGAAGACGCCTCCGTGGTCATGTGCCCGGCATGACTCTCCTTGCCGCAGCGCGTAGCATGCGGCTGGAACACGGAGCGCTGTTTACTTTCCCGCAAGCGGTACCTATTTATCTACTCACATTGACATGCTTTGGAACTGCTAGGTTGGCAGGAGCTGGCCAAGCAACGAGCGCTCACTCTGTCGCGGGAATCGAACTGCCGACCTTTTGATCGACAGCTTATGGTTCAGCGGTTTAACCCGCTGCGCCACCCAGCTACACCTGCCCAAATTCTCAAATGTATAGGCACTTTGTCCTCCATTGTATCTGGACACCCTGCCACTGGGGCATGGGGTCTGCTGTTTGTTGCAGGATGAGGGTCTCACCACTCTGGGGCTATGCTGGCCCTTTAACTACAGGGCTGGATCAAGTAAAGTCAGGTGTGTGGATGAGGAAGAGACAGCCCAGGGCTCCACAAGGAACAGTGATGAGGAGTCTCTGGACAGACTACCTGAGGGCTGCTCAGCATCTTCTATATTAGGGCAAGCCCAGCGAGGGAGTCAGGTGGAGGTGATGAAGCAGAAGCAACAGCAACCCCCCCCCCCCTCCCCACTGCTGAACTCTGAGGCCTGGTTGAGGATCCTGGTTGCTGGGCCAACACACACATCCTCCTTTGTTGTTACCCCTCTTTCTCTGGAGCCAAGATGGTGGATGCAGATTTCGGTGGAGTGCACCCCTGTTGTGGTAAGCCTGCCTGGAGTGGAAGATGGAGAAACTTGCACCCCAGATATGAAGCAGCCGCTGCTTGGCCCTGAGCTGAGGTCATCGTGTGGGTACTACCATGATCAGAAGTCTACCAACCTGGCAGTAACTCAAGGTAGGATCTTTTCCACAGGGGTGCCACAATTGCGGAACTCTCTCCCTCTTGAGATTGGTTCCTACTTTCTTGGGGTTCTGGTGAGGCAGAAGCCTCTTCTGTCTTGCACTGCCTTTTTTTATGATGCTGGCATGCTTGTGGCTTAATGTTTGTGCTCCCTTTTGCTGTGGTTGCTCATTGATTTGGTGTCTTTGTTTGCTTGGGTTTTTTTTGTCTTGACTATATTGGTTATTGCAAATACAATGATACAACTACAATTTACAATGTAAATACAACACAGTTGGCTTAAATATGTGTTTTTTTTAAGCTACCTTGGGCACCTCTTTTTTAGAGGGAACAGGCTGAGTCGAAATGTTTGAAAAGAAAGACAAGAAAATAAGTGATGAGGAAAAGGTTTATTAATGTTGCATCAGTCTGCCACAGCAGGATGGCCTCCTTAGTTCTGGCTCATTTTCTAGTGGAGGAAAAGAGACAAATGTTTGTTAAATTAATAGATCACTAGAAGAAAATGCTTCTACTAGCCACTAAATGGCCACCTGAGGCCAGCCCTATTGTCCCTTTAAGGCATTTTTTAAAAACCCAAGGGTGTATAATATACACAACAGGAGTTAAATGCATACATCTGTGGGCTGGGAGAAAACCAGGCTTCAGTTTCTTGATTGTGGTCAGCTGGGCCCTTATCCATGCTTGAACATTATGTAATATATACCAGTAACACACACGGGGCATTTTTGACACACTGCCTCTGGAACTGAGAGGTCTTGGGCCAGCCTTCTGTATCTGTCTTTCTCCCTCACACATTCTGATCTTAGAATCGGAGATCTTCGATCTTTTCAACATATTCAGAATGCAATGTGTAAAGTGATTCTAAGAGTCCAACCCAATGATATGTTATCTGCATCACTGGGATCAGGGAATGTAAATAGTAGCCACATGGGACCTTGATTTGGACCCTAATGAGGGACCCAACTCTTTGCCCCGGCAAATTCCCCATCCAGATCACCCATCCCCAGATGCTATTTACATAAGGCAGTAATACCCGATCTTCTAGTCTGGCTGTGCAGTTGTGTAGTTTAAGAGGAAAAAAAAATGATGTGATGTCTGGATTTAGGAAGCTACCAAACTCTTCCTCTGTTGTCGCACTGTGACAAATTTCAATGGTATGGGGCAGAGACCTGGTTTTACTTTGTAAAGCACTGTGCACGTACAACATTATGAAAATGGGACTGTAAATATGTGTGCCAAAAACTGGAATTCACCCCAAACTGAAAACTTGCTGAGAAATTAAAATGTGGCTCTCAAATTCTGATAAGACATAATTTGACAGCCAACATTTGGATTATGAGAATAGTGGAGTTTATATCGAAAACGTGAGCCATCCAGAAACCATGCAAATTGGAGTCTGCCCTCACCTCTTTGACCCAGGAGTCGTAAGAAGACACGCGGGTGAAAACCGTCGGCTTATTCTTGGTGTTGCAGCCCAGCCCGGATCCAAAGCTCACAATCCCATGTACCTCCCAGGCGTTGCCAACCTGGCAGTTAAGAGGACCGCCAGAATCCCCCTGTCACATAAAAAACGGCATTAAACAAGAAATGAGAAAATGGAGTATGTGATACGGAAATCAAGCAAGGAATCAAAGACCCAGAAACACAACGAAACCGCCATTCACTGGGTCAAGGGGGGGGCCCTTCACCACACCTTTATGACAGTGAATTCTACAAGGTCATCATGCACTGCGAGATGTTCGTTCTTGTCCCGGCCCTGAATCAACTGCCTCTGATCTGCTGTTTCTATTGAATGACCTTGAAGTCTTGTACCCTGTTTCCCTGATAATAAGACATCCCCTGAAAATAAGACATCCCCCTCACTCTTCGTCCCGGCCGGCTGCTCTTTGTGGCTAGCCAGAACTGCCCCCATCTGTGAATGGATTGCTGACAGGAGAGCAAAGACCTCTATTGCTGAACATGAGAAATTGGGGCCAATGGTTCTACAGGGAATGGAGTTGCAAGAAATTCAGGCTGGAATGTGGGGTTTGGAGAGTTATGACGATGTTCCAGAAGAAGATGACATGATTGTACGTTAATAAATGTTGTTGTAAATGAAAAATATAAGACATCCCCTGAAAATAAGACATGCTGTGTTTTTGGGTGGAAAAATTAATATAAGACATGCCTTATTTTCGGGAAACAGGGTATTATGAGACCAGCAGAACAAAAAATCTCTATCCACTGTCTTCACACTGCCTCCAACTTTTAAGTGCCTCATCTGCATTATCTCAGTACAATTTATCGCTCTCTTGTACAGTAAACCAACAGTATTATATCACCCCTGTATTCAAGGGAGGATTTGAAAGCTAGTGATTTTCCAAACTTACCATGGTTGAGGCGAGATTAGAACCAGGGGGTTCCTAACTCATTCTCTTACCATTCTGCTAAGTTTTTCAAAGATGGAAGCACAATGCGCCAAATAACTAGGAACCACTTCCTTCAGAGGGAAATGGTGTGGGGAAGACGCTACTGACAAGGAAGTACAGGGGAAACTTACATTGCATCCTGAGACGACGCCATCTCCTCCGGCACACACCATGGTGGTCCGGACCATGGAGCCCCACCAGTCTCTCTGGGTGCATGTTTGGTGATCCACCACAGGCAGCAAGGCTTGCTGAAGGTTGTCTGCAATGGGGCCATTAGCTACAGACACACGGAGAGAAGGGTAAGGATGACGATGCATTTTCCCCAAAGTCAAAACCAGCCACTTCTCTGCCCACTGGTTTGATTTCTGGCTCTCAGTCTGTCTCCAATATGGGAACTGATGCATTAGGAAAGAAGTCTCAATTGCTCCAGTTTTTATTTCCAAATTTTGTACAGAGCGCTGTGTATGTGCAATTTGTTTTTTCACTTTTGATGTTACCGATGTGCATTTGCAGTGCACTTCACTGTAGAAAAACACTGCACAAAAGTAATCTTCTGGTAGTATGCATGTATGATTGCATCAAGATTCTTTTTGTATGGTGTTTTTTAGAATGTGCAGGCACACAAGTGTACATCGGTACATGTAGGATAAAAAGAATGTAGGTGCAATCTTATTAGGATGAATCAGATAATATGCAGGTCCACCACATGAATTGGAGCAAGTGTCCACATCTTCTCAGCCAGCTGGTGCATCACCTCTGCATCCAGACATTTTGACATTGTACACGCTGCATTTACTTGCTCCTCTCCAACGTGATTGGCTGGGGTAATCTGGCTCATCAAGATATGGAGCATTTTATCAGTGCGCACATACACATGGATAACAGTAAGGGGGGAAAAGGTGTACATTAACTGAAGAATTGAAAACTGTGACAAACTGCCCATGTTCCATGAAATTAATTTTAGATATTCTAGTTAAACCAGTGGAAGGGCAGAGTAGGAAAGATAAAGGGGGGGGGGAATAATAAAGGAGGGGATTCTCTTATCTTCCTAAATTCCGACCCTAGATGGGGAGTCCTCAACTTACTCCAGAGTCGTCCCCATCCTGTAACGTAGCAGGGGTAATCCTGTGCCAGCACGGTGTCTGCAGCAGGCAAGCAAGAGGGCTGGATCGTGTCGCTGAACTGCACGTGTTCGGCAAGCTTGATCAGGGCAATGTCGTTGCTGAAAGACAACGGCAGCGGAAGATAGCGCTGAGTCCCAGCAGGAAGAGCCGGGCAGGGCTTACCCACGGAGAACTCCAACCCTCCCAGTCTTCTTGGTTCACGGAGAACTCCAACCCTCCCAGTCTTCTTGGTTCACGGAGAACCCCAACCCTCCCAGTCTTCTCGGTACTTCAGGACTAGCCTTGCACACCTTCTAGCACACCTTCTAGCATTTCAAACATGCAAAACAGACACGCTGATTGATTGATCTCTTTGCAAAAGGATGTGGGGATGGCACCTGGCCTAGATGCCTCTAAAAGGGGATTGGACAGATTGATGAAGGAAACGTCCACCACAGGTTACAAGCCATGATGATTATACACAACCTCTGGGTTTCAGAGGGAACCTCTATCTGAACGCCAGCAACCGGTATTGTCTTGAGTGCTCCCAGAGGAAGCTGGTGAGGCCTCTGTGAGATACAGGAAGCTGGACTAAATGGGCCCTTGGCCTGATCCAGCAAGGCTTTTGTTTTGATTTTCTTATGCTTGTCACACCCCTATTCCTACAATCTGCCTCTTTTTTTCTTTCATCAGATGTCTCAGTCACGCTGCATTCAGTATTGTGTTCCCTGCTGATGCTCTTGTCACAGATTGGCTATTAGTTACTTTAACATTTAACCACAGAGACTGTGGGCACATAGAGGTGCTGAGGGATGCAGTGATCTTGGTGGAGGGGAAAAAAGGTTCTGCGAAAGGGCAGAGTGTGTAGAGAAAGAAACGGATCATGCATAAGAAAACAAAGAAGTAGAGACATCTCTAATAAGAGAACTAGGTAGATAGTAATGAACTAAAGGTGCTATTTAATATTAGGTCTGTTTTGACATGTTTAGCATACTTCCACTAGACTAGGAGCCTCTCCCCCAGAGGCGTAACTAGCTGAAATGGCGCCTGGCTCCAACATTTCATAAAATTTAAAATTGGTGCGGCCGTCAGTCTCCCCTATTCCCCTCCATTAGCAAACCAGAGAAGTTTTTAGCAGGATGGGAAGGAACTTGTGCAGAAGTCATGCAGATCTCATCCAAGCCCTTTGGGCACTTGTGAACTCACACGACCAAAAAGGAATTCCACTTCTCGTGCACAATTATTTTTTCTACGCCAACAGCCACTGAACCAGCCTCTTCCTCAACGAGGTTCTGTTTTCCCAGCACGACGCGATATGTCCGACTGGAGCTGCGTGGTTACCGAGAAAAAGAAAAAATAATATTTCAAATGCAAGACTCCTGATGCCTCTTTCTTTTTGTGTGGGTCATCTTTAGTGATAACTCGTCATAACTCCCCCCCCTCCCAAATAGCCACACTCCACTAAGACTATACTACTACTACTACTACTACAACAACAACAACAACAACCATATTTAAAGGTCTTTCTTTGAGTGTTTTCTTCTCCTGTGACTGATTTCTACTTTGCAACTTATTATACTTCATTTACAGGTGTAGATTTTATCCCAGGGTCTTGGAGTGGGTTGTGACAGATTAAATTGTAAGTATAAATGCAGAAAAATGGAATTAAAAAATATCACAGACAAATACGAAAGGGTAAAAGTGTGCTAGCCTCTGCATGTTTACTCAGCAGTAAGTCCCACTGTGGTCAGTAGTGCTTTCTCCCAGGTAAATTTGCATAGGATTGTAGCCTTACAACCCTATCCTATCCTCTGCCAGCCGATGGAGCACGCGCTGCATGCTATGGGTTGAACGCTATGCTCAGGCAGTATTTCTAGCTAGGGTAGTGGAAAACGTGACTGGCAGCAGAAGAGCTGCTGCCAGTCCGAGTTGGCAATCCTGAGTGAGATAGACTCATTGAAGATGTGAGCGTATGTCTACCTCGCTATGTTAAAAATGGACAAATATACAGGGGCATGAAAGTTCCTGCCAGCCCAAGACGAGACCCTTTCAGCTTTAGACGTTGTACGTCCCAAAGGGTAGATCAACACAATGGATTCGCGCCACACTCTGGCCGATTCTGGTTACCTGATGCAGTGAGCAGCTGTCAAGACCCAGTTGGACGCAATTAGGGTCCCACCACATGTGTGAGCCCAGACCCCATTCTTGTCATACTGTAGGGAGATCTAGAAAGGCACCCAACAAAGGATATTAGCAACATGAGATGACGACAAACATTGTTACTGGGGCATCCATCTACCCTGTTTCCCTGAAAATACGACCTAACCCAAAAGTGAGACCTACCGTCATTTTTGCATGATTTTTGCTGGCACATAAATATAAGGCCTCCCCTGAAAATAAAACCTAGCTAGGATCATCAGCCAGATGGATGTGAACCGCACCCCCGCGACCCCCCCCCCCCCGGCACTTACTTTTTAACCGATTTAAGCTTCATTCTTTCCTGAGGGTGCAAGGATCTGCACTCGAGTCCTCCACCATGGAGACGATGTGCTAGAGAGACTTTGCAAGGTTGCAGCCTCCTTGCTGGCCTTTCTAGCACGTCATCTCTATGGTGCAGGACTCAAGTGCAGGCCTTCCAGGCCTTGCACCTTCCGGAAAGAATGAAGCTTTAATCGGTCAAAGTAAGTGCCGGGGTGTGTGTGTGTGTTGTGCCACAGGTTGGGAAAATAAGACCTCCCTGAAAATAAGATCTACTGCATCTTTTGGGAGCCAAAATTAATATAAGACACTGTCTTGTTTGGGGGGGAAACACGGTAGTAACGTTTGTGGTCCATCCAGACTAGTAATCTTTCTCCAAGGCTGGCCATATCTTCTTGGAGTGCAGTTCTGGTTCATGCAAGTCAGCCAGATCACTTGAATGAACAAGATGTTTTGTTTTGTTGAGGATGAGCAGATTTTCTCTGTTCTGGGCCTTTATTGTTTCTCTGGTTCAATCTGCTTTGTATTCTACCCCCCCCCCCCCCTGAAGTCTGATATAACTGAGAACATTTCTAAAATTAATTCTGGGATTGGAGCAGGCACACTTAGCTACAGCTTTCCATTCCTTTAGTTCATTTGCATCCTTCCCTCCCCCCCCCCCCCGTTAATGATGTGGTCATGCACCTCGAGAAGACACTGCAAAAAAGCAATACGATTCACATTTGATCACATCAGGCTTGTTTGTGTGCAGTGTTTCACTGATGCACATGTGTGCTCCTGCACATTGATAAAGAACTTGACAAAAAAGAATCTGGGTGAAGTCTTGTGTACCATCATATGAAGACTGATGAAACACTGCAAAAAAGCAGCCTTGGTGTGATCACTAATAATAAGTTATTAGAGATTCCCCCAAGTGACAGAATGATTGTTCTGAATGTTGTACTTCAAGCTGATTCTAGCTAGGGAACTGAGTTTTTTTAGTGCTTTCTCTCCCCCCCCCCCTTGCCTTGCATCACACCTGCTTTCCCCAAAAGGCCCAACATTCACCAAAATGGTAGAAACTGTCACCAGTACCAGTATTCAGGGGAGGCAAATATTATCTTTGACAAAGAACGTCAGAGTATCGCTTGATCAGTATTGGTAACAACCGTTGAAACATCGACCACAGCCATGCAACTGTCTCACTTACCTGCCAAGGCCAGCTGTGGGGTTTGGCATCGTCACCCCCAACAACTCGAGAGACGTTTGGCAAATAAGCTGGTCTGCCACAGCTGTAGGCTGGGAAATGCAATAGATTGGGGGGGGGGAGAGAGAGAGAGATGAGCAAGAGGAAGCTGGAGGAGAGGAGAGTGGTGGGCTAGAGTGTCAGACACTCCTTTCCTCTGCACTTCCTCTTCTCCCTTCCTCCACACTTCCTTTTTGGAGGAGCAATGGTGGGCGCACCACTAGGTAAGGGGGCAGCATTTGGCACACTAGCTGAAGGGCTGGGAGGGCCTGGGTCAGCCCCGTTACAGCTGGGACCCAGAGAAGAGCTCGTTTTACTTCGTGCCACCCCCATTTACATGAATGCTAGGAGGGGGGCCTCAGCATTGGACGGACCACGTTCCCAACCCAGGAGCCATCCCCTCCCACCGATAAAAGGACAGAAGCCCCACCAGAGACCCTTACCGTATCCCAGGAGCACGGTGAAGACGGCGAGTGTGAACATGGTGACTAGCAGGCGATGAAGGCACAGCCACAGGCAACATGGAGTATTTATAGCAAAAACCCAGCTCAGTTGGAGCCAACCCGGGATAAGATAAAGGGTCGTATCTGACCTTGCTCAGTTATCACTCAGCAAATAGCAAATATTACTAGGAATGTATAAGAAAGGAGTGCTGGGTCTTTCAACATGACCGAATTTCGCATTCTGGCTACCAAACTTTCCCACTGTCTCTAGATGTGGCCACCTGACCTCTCCAATGACCAGGCTAGGACCAGCGCCACAAGCGGGGCCTTATTGAGCATGGCCCTGCGCACCCACATGCACACAAGGGCCCACCAGGGTCAGCCCACCCATGAGGACAATCTGAGGCCGCAGACTGGCGGGGAGCCCACCTCCACCTGCACACTCGCTTCCGTTCCTCCTCCTCTCCTTGTTTTAAAAAGACTGTTTTCTGACCTCTGTGTGATTTGCATGTACTGTGGGCTGATGCCGGCGTGAGTGTGTGTGGACGGACCACGTGTGCACACATGTACTGTACTATTAGGGGGGTCAGGAATTGGTGCTGAACTGGCACAGCCTGGCAGTGGCACTAGGCCTGGCCATCCAGACATCATTAAGGGCTTGAGTTTTTGGCTCCTGCAAGACCATTTCCCTGGTTTGGCCACTGAGGTCCGCCTAGGCAGGCTGAGGGTGAAGCAGCAGGGACTTGACATTGTGCCGGTATACTGACCCTGTACCTGCTAATCCTGCTAAATCACTGTCCCTCCAGGATATTATTATTATTATTAATAATAATATCATCATCATCAACAGGATGCTTTGTTGACACTGACAGTCTGTCTGTGGGTGTTGTCATGCATCAGGGGTCAGGGACTCCAGCAGTCTCCGGAGGCCAAATCTCTGAGGTGAAGGGGGGAATATATCTTTCCTCCAGCGCCCAGGTGAGCCCATTAAGATGCATGCACAGGAACACGAAGGCCCCACACAGTGCACATGCCCAGCTTGCCATTTCATATCCAGCTCCTGCAGAGATATTTTAAAGGGTTGAGGACCTGTTTGTCATTGATAACAATGGCGTTTTTCTAGAGTATCTACAATTTAAGAGTAAAATCACTGTTCTTGTCCCTTCTTGACTTTAAAATTGGCGGTGGAGAGGCTATATTGCGTTAAAAATGCACAGTGTACAGTACAATATACAGTTGGAGACATTCTAGCCCACCACTCTCCTTTCCTCCTCCACACTTCCTCTTTCGCTCTTTTCAATCTGAGAGGAGGAGAAGCTGTGGAGATTGGCTAAATGGCACTTGCCACCCCATCAATCTATTTTAAGCCAACCGCGTCAGTCAACATCATTGATGGCATGGCCCTGTTAGGCAGGGAGATCAACATTGTCCCCTCCTAATGGCTGCATAAGGCCAGCGGGTGGCGCAGTGGGTTAAACCGCTGAACCATGAGCTGTTAATCGAACGGTCGGCAGTTTGAATCCGTGACGGGGTGAGCGCTCGTTGCTTGGCCAGCTCCTGCCAACCTAGCAGTTCCAAAGCATGTTAATGCGAGTAGATAAATAGGTACCGCTTGCGGGAAGGTAAACGGCGCTCCGTGTTCCAGCCGTATGCTACGCGCTGTGGCAAGGAGAGTCATGCTGGCCACATGACCACGGAGGCGTCTTCGGACAATGCTGGCTCTTCGGCTTTGAAATGGGGATGAGCACCACACCCTAGAGTCTGACATGACTGGACTTAATTGTTAGGGGTCACCTTTACCTTTAATGGCTGCATGGTGTGCTGCTCTTAAAAGCACAGGAGCATCAACTAGCCAAAAGGTTGGCAATCTTACTGGCTGAATTCCATGGAACAGGTATGAAAAAGACCTGTTTTCCTGCCCCCTTTCTTGCTGCTATTCTCTTGCATAACCAGAACTGGTTTTGTAAAAATGCTCTGCTTTCCCTCCAGAGATAAGCAGCAGCTCCTGGGACCAAAAGTGTTTGTGAGCAGATGGTGCTTGTGTGTCTCAAAGTTCAAGTGGACACCTTTTAAGGACACACTTCTCAGCCCTATCGTGAGCAAGTGAGTAAACAGCTGTGGTCATTCCCAGTGCCCCGTAGTACCTGTAAATATCAAACTGGGAAGAGGGAGGGGCAAAAAGCCAAGGGAGGGGTGGGTTCTTAAAAACCAACAGACCTCACATTTATTGCGCTAAGCCTGACTCTGTCATGTTTGTCAGGGAGATGCCCATCGCACGAGTCTCACAAACTGAGGTGTGATAGGTGATAGAATGTCACTCCCGTAAGTGTATTGGGAGGAGAGAGACGGGAAGAAGAACCGTTGAAAGCACATTTGAACTTAGATTGCTGGGTTGGCTCAATGGGATACAGCCTTGGAGCTGTGGAGGAGCCGTTCAGTTGCTATTTTAGCTCCCCCCATGTGGGAGGGCCTAAACACTACTGTATCTCCTCCCCCTTATCCCTTGCTAGAGCACCCTTCGCCACTTTCCTCCACCCTACTTCCCGAAGAGAGAGAACTTGTTATTAATCGTAAATACATTTATGGACAATGCTTAACACTTATACACCACTTTCTGAATGTGCAAAATGCTTCATACATATTACTCTTGAAGTTGTCCTGACAACAACCCTGTAAGAGAAGTACTGTTATCCCCATATTGCAGATGGGGAAGACTGAGGCTGTGTGCAGTGGCTTGAGGCCACCTAGTGAGACTACATGGCAGAGGTGAGATTCACAGCTCGATGTCTTTGCCACTGCGTTTTATCAGCTCACACTATGCTACAGCTGGAACGCCAGCAGCCTGCTTCATGATCGCCTCCCTGCTCCCAAAGTTCCTCCCCCCCCCCTTCTTCTCCTAGGATCCACAGAGATCAACCTAGTTCAGTCTGGAAAGGGGATGTCTGAATTTACACTGGATGCGACCACATTCTGCCCCTTTTGTATTATCTACACTGGCTGCCAATATGCTTCTGGGCACAATTCAAAGTACAGGTGGGCCCCCATATCCACTGATTCGCTATCCACGGTTTCAGTTATCCACGGATCGTGGGGACACCCCCCCCCCCAGGCTTTTACTTTTTTCCCAGTAAGCTTTGTGTCTTCCTTTAAAGAAACAGGCGAAGCAGCTTCTGGCTGCTTATTGCAGGCAAGTAGAACGAGACTAAGTCCTAGAGAGGCTCTGCAAGGTTAACAGAAATCTTGCAGAGCCTCTCTAGGACTTAGTCTTGTTCTACTTGCCTGCAATGGAGGCTGCTTCTCTGTTTGTTTCAAGGAAGAAACAAAGCTTGCTGAAATAAAAATAAGAGCTGGGGGGGGGGCAAGCATGGCTGCCTGCAGGGGAGGCAGGGTGGGGGCCCCCTCAGGAAACCATGGAGGGGGTGTTCGCTCTTATCCACGGTTTCAAGTATCCACGGAGGGGCCTGGAACATATCCCCAGCGGATATGGGGGCCCACCTGTACTGTATTGGTGATGATGATCTTTGAAGGTTTTGTTTGACCAGACATTTGGATCAAGTTGTTGTTCTTTGTTTTGGTTGGTGCTGTGCGTCTGCTTTATGATGGTTTGATACTTTTCTTTGTTTCTGTCGCTTTGATGCTTTTTTAAATGTTATATTCTTGTTTAGTTGTTTGACTGAATTTTGTGAGCTGACTTGAGTCTCGTTGACAAGGAAGAAAGGCGGTATATAAATGTTTTTTAATAACTGATAAACACCATTGAGTTGTATTACCGGAGATTATAAGCGTATGCCTAAACATCTGGTTTGTGGATGTGGTCAACAGATGGGTGAAGGCATGTACTGTACATCAGTCAGGGAAGTTTGGAGAGATGGGATTGCTGCAGCTTCCTCTTGAGAACACACTCAAATGGGAGGCCTTGTTTGTTGCTTCATGATCTGCAAAAACAGCTCCTACTAGCTCAGTGGTTCTCAAACGTTTTAGCACTGGGACCCACTTTTTAAAATGACACTCTATCGGGACCCACCTAGCTTTACGAGGCTTGAAAAAAAGCCATCTCGAAATAAAGAAATATATTTATTACAAGTAAAGAGCTTGGCTGCTTGCAGGGTAATTTGCAGCTATCTTGCAAACTGCAGCTCAGCTCTTTGAAGGACAATTAGCAGCTATCTGGTTTTTGAATAGCCTCAGGGCTTGAGGCAATTACTTATCTGATCTTTCCATCACCTGGGACCCACCAGAAATCAGGTTGCGACCCACCAAGTGGATCCTGACCCACAGTTTGAAACACTGTACTAGCTGAATGTGCAGGTTTTCATTTAGCCCCTTCTAAAGTATGCATTTTACTTGGTACTGAATTTCAGAACTCATGAGAATGGTGGATGGCTGAGTGGCTACATATTCAATTGACAGACTACCTACACGAGTTATTTCTCCTTGTATATGCTGAGCAAGGTTTGTTGACACTGCTTTTCTTTCAAGCGACAATGTTGCATTCAGAGATTACTTGACATGTGTTGGAAGAACAATGGCATGCAAGCTAGACCTGTCTAATAACAGTGGCATGGGTACATGTGTTTACCCCTCTGAGTAGGAGGAGCAGTCCTTAGTATAAAAGCTTGTGGGTTAATAGGCATAGGTGGCTCAAGTTAGCAAGCCAAGTTACAGAGAAGACAAAGTTGAAGTTGCAGACTGACATGATCATATTTTCCAGAAGAGAAGAGGCTTTGGGATACCACAACATGCTTATGAAATATAATTTTGTTTATTTTTGGTTAAAAAAAATAAATCATACCACTGAAATGGAGCAGCTTTTGGAATCAAAAGTAAAAACATTTCTAACACCATCCATTTAAACATATTGGAAAAGCGGGAGAAGAATGGAAGGAGCGATTTTAATACAGTGCTTATCCGGCCCCCTTCCCTGATCCCTACCATTCGCAACTGCAATATGAAAAAATAAGACCGTCTCTGGCACCTGTCACAATGGGACTTTAAAATCTTTTACCAAAAATTAAGGGTGTACCTGAAAGCAATTAAAAATCACCCATGAAGAAAGAAGAAAAACTGCGTGATGCAGAGAGAGAGTGGCGCTTTTACAGGGGTTTTTGTTTTTTTTGTTTTTTGCAAAGAACAGTGAACATCCACATGTCATAAAATCAAGCATTGGCTCTCTGGCTTTTAAAACACAGGTTTGCTCAGGGAGTTTATTACATCAGTGGTGCAAACCTACGCATGTTTATTCAGAAGTAAGTTCCACTATGCTCAATGGGACTTACTCCCAGGTAAGCACGTATAGGATTGTGCTGTAAGGATATCCTCTTTTTAAAGATCACAGTGCATGCAAAAAACGTATTCCAGATAAACCACATGAACATTTAAAAGCACTTAAGGGTGGTCTCCCAGCCTGAATAGTAACACAGATGGAATATTAAAGAAGAACATGCGTGGTTCAAGATTTGGGTAGATTCACCCAAAAGATGTAGATATGAAAGGAACTCTTCTTTGACAATCGGTTCACACCTGCCAGCGTGGTTCGGTGCAATTTCACAACTTCAGCACTTGGGTTATTGCCTTGGGAAACACAAACACACATTTAGACGGACAAGGCCATCATGCTGGTCTGAGGATGGCTCCAACCACTGAGAAACCCCCCCCCCCACTGCATCATTCAGAAAGGTGGGTTTTCACCACAACGCCCTGCCCACATAGCACCATGTGACGTTTGCCTAACATTGACACCCTTGCTCCGTGGGTGGCGCTCCTATGAAACCGGGGAAACCGCTCTACCAAGCATGGAGGATGGAACACCTTCTGTCGTTGCCCATCTTCAAACGGCAAATGCAGACAGACAAAATTAGCAACAAGGGCTTGAAATCTTAGAAACGGAAGCTGCCCACTTGCAAGAAAGCAGCCCTTTCTTGCACAAATGGTTGTGTGTGTGTCAAAGCATCAAGCCGTTGCAGCATATAGTCTGCAAGCTGTTGGCAGGGGACAGGGCTGGCAGTACAGGTGACCACCTAGGGCAGCAAAATTTCAGGGGCTCCAGAAAATGTGCTAGGGCAGTGTTTCTCGAAGTGTGCTCAGGGGCTTCACAAGAACACCATAAGTGGCCACCCTCTGCTTGGCGCTGCACCACTCTGTGCATGCACCGGAACTCTGAGGCTCTCCAAGACTCTGTGGCTGTACCAACGGGGCTCCCTGAGACTCTGCGTAAGAGTGTAAAGGGCTCCAGAGACAAAACCGTTTTGAGAATCACTGTTCTAGGGGAAACACAACCACCCCCACCCCCGTTCTTTGGGACACTAAGGCTGACGTATGGGGACGGTTCTGTCCCTCCATTTTCCTGGCTGCCAACCCCTCTCCCTCATTCTGTACAAGCAAATGTATGGAATTTACCTCCATGCATTGGCTGGGGTAAATCCATCCATAACTTCTCCTCGCTCCATTCCCTTTTGACATAACAAGGAAAAGGCGGCAAAAAGCCCCCTAGTGGAAACACAACGCAAAATCCTGCCCCAATGCTGCCCCTGGTGGCAGGAGGAAGAGACAAAGTCTCTGCTCCGAAGTCTCTGCTCCGAAGAGACAAAACACAACACTCTCCACAGAGACATGTGACCAGATGCAGAGGTGCTGTGCAAAATGAAGTCGCCAAGGGAAGCGCAGTGGCTTGTGCTGCCCTCTAGAGGCAGTGTGATGGGGAAGCCTTGTAGAAGCCCCATACTACACGTGGGCAACATCAGACCGTGTTGGGGCCAACCCCAAAGGTTACTCAGGAAAATTCAGAGGCAGGGTTGAGAGGGAAAGAGAGTGGCTCTTCACCTCTAGGCCACTATCCCCAGGTAGCTTTAATTTGACTTTATTTTTGGCAAAGCTTTCAAGCAAAGGGACTTTAAAGTGATTAATTAAAGCATTATTATTATTATTATTAAGTGGAGGAGATTGCACACGCAAAAGCGGCGAGAGGCATTCTTTGCACAAGCACCGAGGGTATATTTCTTCCCCGCTCCCCCCGCCCTGGTGAGCCACGACCACAGAGATCACCACACCGGCTGGGACGTGAAATGATTCACAAGTCAAAACGTGCAAAAGGCCCCGGCTCAGAGCACACGAAGCAGTTACGACAAGTTCGAGAATTCCCACCAGACAGACAGACACGCCATTCACAGGAAAACACGGAACTGGCTGACAGGAACACGGACAAGGGGCCCCTGGGGTTTCCACTTGCAATATTTATAGGAACACAGCATGTTACGGAGGGACTGGCTGCAGAGGCCAAGACCTGATTGGCTCCAGATTCGGGGCCGGTCCACCCATGAGGCCAACTAAGGCAGCTGCCACAGGTAGTGAATGGGTGGGGGCACCCACCTCTATCCAACCACCTGCCTCCGCCACTCCTCCTCCCACTTCCTGGAATTCAAAAAGGAAGAGAGCAGAGTGGAAGAGGAAGAGCAGAAGAGAGTCTGATGCTCTCGCTTGCCACTCTCCTCTCTGCTTCCTCTCCCACTCTGAGCCCCTTGTCTTTTTCCAATCTAGGGAGTGGGAGGAACGGTGGTGGCTGGTGCTCCACTGGGGAAGTGGGCGGCAGCGTTTGGCACCCCACCTTAGGCGCTGGAAGCTCTTGGGCTGGCCCTGTCCAGAGTCCAAAGCGATTCTTTGTCCAGTTGGTTTGCATAACCTTCCAGGGGTCTCCAACAGACCAGGAAAGCCCCCAGGGAGGCCCTGCTCTTGTGCCTTCTACAGCAGCCTGATCTGCAGAAAACGAAGCTTTTCCGAGCGTGAGATCAGCATTATGGCATGCAGATCCGCTGTTGTTCAAGGCACAGTTCAGAAGTTGGGCGCCCCCGCCACCACCCGCAACTTCACCTCCTTCCACACTTGTGGGAGGATTCCGCTAGAACTTCTTGTGCCAGGAGCATTCCTCCCAGCACCACCCTGGCCAGCCCCATCACTGCTTGAAGGTCGATTGCAGTTCTTTGAACGCAGCCTTCCGCTGCTTCATCTCCTCGGCTTGCCGTTTCTTCTCCTCTTGCTCGGCTTTGATCTCCTCCTCAAAGCGGCTTGTGACGTTCATGGCTTGCACCTGCAACGGCAAAGTGGTCAGGGGCTTAGAACTGCTGGAGCTGGAAACCAGGGCAGGGCTGCTGTCCATGCGGCGGATAGAAGTGGTTGCCTCAGGCAGCAGACTGGTGGGGGGCACCCACCTCCACTGTCCCCCCTCCCACTCCTTGGATTCAAAAAGGAAGAGAGGAATGGAGCAGAAGAGGAAGTGAGAAGGAGAGGAAAGTGTGTTGAAAAGCAAGAGGGGAACAGAGTGGAAGGGGAAATGTGGAGGAAAGGAGAGTGGGGTGCTCAAGATTTGAAGAAATGGGGGGGGGGAGTGGTCCTGCTCTCCTCATTGACAGAACAGCATGAGCAACCAGCTTAGCCTGGTGACATGTGCCGTGGGGACCAACCAATTGGTAGACCCTGATTTCTGTTTCTCTAGTGACCCCACATGCCCCCCCCCCCGGGTCCCTCTCCTTACTTTTGCCTCAAAGAAGCTTTTGGCTCCTTTGACCCCCTCCGTGGAGACATCGATCTCGGACAGGCGGGCCAAGGCGTGGAGGCCGCTATCTTCCTCCAACTCCCCGGCGGCGGCTTTCCGAAAAATCAGAAGAAACTGAAACCAGACAAGAAAGGAACAAAAACGAATGGTGAATTTCATCAGTCTGAGATCCCAGCAGAATCCTGGTAGCAGGAAAAAATAGAGGCTAGACTTGCTCCCCATGATACAACCCTTGGCTAATCCCCAGAGAGTACTGCAGGACTTTTATGGCCAATTTTTGAAGGATAATTTGGATTCTATTTAGAGCAGGGGGGCTGCTGTATTTGGGGGAAGTCTTTTTAGCCCTTTCCCCTCACACCATTCCCCTAATTATACTGCAACCCCTCCTCACTTCTATGGAGAAGGGGGAAAGTATCTGTATTGTGTGGGTCTTTTATTTCCCCCCTGCATGACTAATGGCAGCCTTGGGAAACAGGGATGTCAGTCAGAAAAAGGATGTGGGGTGGAAGGGTTAAACGCCTTCCCCCAGCATTTCAGCCCCCTCCCACTGCTGAAGATCTTGACAAATCCATAGAAGCTCCATGTCAATCTTCCAAAACTCCATTCTCCTTGTATTCCTCAATCTGAAATAGGGTCCCTTGCGCAGTGGGGTTTCATCCCTTTTGTATATTTTTGTAAATGATAGTGCTTAATGGTATTGGGGGTCATTTTTTACCCCAGGTACACTGAATGCGGTATTGGGGGTCATTTTTACCACAGGTACACTGAATGCGAAACTGAAATTAATATGCATCTCTGTGTTTCATTTCTGCATGTACAAAAAACCCCACAGCATTATTAATTATTTTTGCTGCTGCTTTATTCCTATACTGCCAAAGTGAAATACATTTTTAGTGTTGATTTTTTTCCTCCCTTCGTAGCCAGTATCCTACTCGGGGTCACCCAGCCAAGTGTTTGTTTCAATAACTTTCTTTGAGGTGCATTTGATCCTGATAACAGATTAGTAAACTGCACTTTTTATTCGGACAAGGGTTAAATAAAGACATAAATCGACAGCTTGCCACCAGATTACTTTGTGTTTCTGAATTTTTAATTACACTGTAAGTTCCCTGAAGTTTATAGAAAATAGGTGGAATTAAACTTTTTTTTAAAAAAAAAAAATGAGATAAAATAGACATCAGTTGAAAAACAGCCAGCCCTATGATTTAGTGTCCAGAACGCATCACAAAGGCAGGAAACGGCTCTGCCAATTGGGTCACCAGGCTGCCTTTCTGTGTTTTGCTCATGAGACAGCGTGCATATTCATCTTGAGAAATGACGGCAAGGGGCATCTCACGGCGGCAGCAGAGTGAAATGGCAGTACTTTCAAAAGGGCAAAGCACAGATACGACTGCAACCAGCAGGAACTAATGTCATCTCGCTGGGCCGTGATGCGGCCTCAACACCCCACCCCCCTGAAGCAAGAAGGAGGCAGTCTCTTAAACCAGGAAGGCAGAAAGAGTCTCTGGTTCTGAAGCAGAGGCAAGACTCTCAAACTGATTGGCAGAGGTGCAGCTGCGACAGCCAGCGGCGATACAAATCAGGAAGCATTTCATTCCATTGCTTCCTCTCTGTGTGTGTATGCGCCCACGTGCACACGCACAGCAGAGCCAGGATGGTGTAGTGGTTTGGGAGTCGGACTTAGACCTGGAAGATCCAGGTTCAAATCCCCGCTCAGCCACGAAGCTTCCTGGGTGACCTTGGGCCAGTCACTATCTCTCAGCCCCACCTACCTCACAGGGTTGTTGTGAGGACAAAAAGGAGGGGAGGAAATATGTACACTACTCTGAGCTCCGTGGAGGAAGGGCGGTATAAAAATGTGAAAAATAAATAAAAATAAACCCAGCAGCATTGGAAAGTCAGTGTCAACAACGGAGTCTCTGTTCAGGCTACACAACACGTTGTAACAAACCTACCAAATAACCCAGAGTCTTGTCGTACCTTCTGGATACAAGTGTGTAGCTCTGCACAGTTTGTTTTTCAAGGAATAGGGCCCCAGTCAGGATTGGGATGGGGACGTGGTGGAGGAATCCGAAATTGCCCCACCACAGTCCCGATCCAGATTGCTACCCCCTCCCTCTCTCCCTGGTTGCTCTTTCCACAGGCTTTAAAGAAGTCCCATTAAGCAGTAGGAATTTACCTCCCGGAAGCTCAGTTTACCATCAAAGTCTTCATCCACCTCCTTAATCATGTTTTTCAAGCCCAGGTGAGTCTGTGGGGCACCCAGTTTTTCCATCATGAGCTTCAGCTCCATCAAGTCAATGAAACCGTCTTTTCCTTCATCGTACCTGGGAGACGACAGGCAACACACGGAATCAAACAAATGCCAAAAAGATTTTATGGATGCAAAACTAGATTGGTTGTTTTCTCCACCTCCCCCTGAGCAACGGTCAGTTCGTTATATGGATAATTTGGCCAGAACCTCCTCTCTTGCAGTTTTACAGAAAAGACATAGCTATTCAAAATTGTATACCACCGTCAACATACACAGAGTTTGCATATGGACAATATTAGAATATTGTTTACTGTTGCAACTCTCCCAAACCTGCCCCAAGGAGCTTACAGTCTACATGTTAATGGAGTCTGTGAGCAAATGCAGTTGCAGGTCTTTAACTGTTGCTCTGGTTACAGAAGAGGCCTAAAATGGCAGGCCAAAGGCTTCACAGCAAGGAAGTGCGTTCTGCCACTCTAGCCCACCACTCTCCTCTCTATACTTCCTCTTCCTCTTCCCCCTTCCTTTTTCATAAGGAGATGGAGTTTGGTGCAGCAAGGCTTCACCCAGAGGGGTGGTGACGGCTTTTGGCATGATGTCTCCATCATTGGCAAGCCTTAGCCAGGAAGACCTGCATGTCTGTGCTTCGCTAGTCACACTGGCCTAAATCGCAGCTTCCATTTTGAACCCAAAACTCCATCTTGAGGGCATGACTCCAGATTACTCAGAATTCCTATTCCTCCCTCCTGGGAGGAAACTATCAAAGCCCCCAACTCATGTTGCTGAGCAGGCCTCTCCCCACCATGTTCAGCACATCCCTGCGCTGCCTCGACGCAGTTCACGATCCAAAGTCCAAGTGGAAGTCAGAGGGAACGCTTTGCCTGTTTAGGAAACTGGGTGTGACTCTCTTTGCATTCTGACCTCCAAGTAAATCTTATCTGAAAGTCCACAGCCCTTAAACCAACAAACGGGAATTCATCAGCAGGCAAGAAATGCAGAGGAGGAGGAGGAGGTTGGCAGTAAGCAGGAGTCTTTCTGACCCAAAGAGAGCAAAGGGGACACAAGGCAGTTGGCCACCACATCCTGTTTTTGGCACGTTAAAATCTCAAGGCCAGCAGCTCAGCCCATTATAAAGGCCAGGCATGGAATTGTGTACCAAATTTGGCAGACAGCACCTGACAACCTTGTGGCACGTGGTCCTTAGTATCCAATATTAGATGTGCTTTTTAAAAAAGCACACCTTGAAGTTTCTAGTCCTCATGGTTATAAGGTTTGAGACATGCAGGTAATGACCATGGAAAGCACCACTTTTCCTAATATGGGGAGTGGGGACAACTGCATTGTGCAAGGCAACAGGTCCTGCCTACCCACCCCTCCCAAGCGATGAATCCCTGCATGGTTGTTGTGATGGAGCCAGTGTATTGGACCAGGATCAGGGAAATCCCTGCTCACCCATAAAGCTCACCTTGGGCCAGTTGCTCTCTCTTGGGTTAGCCTACCTTGCAAGGTTGTTGTGAGGATAAAATGGGAGGCAGGAGAACCATGTATGTCACACTGTAAGCGTGTCTCTCTTGCGCCCTCCTCATACCTGCTAAGTGTTTCTTCTCTAACTCCCTGAATTTGAAAAGAAAGGGGAATAGAGCAGAAGAGGAAGCATGGAGGAGAGCCGAGTGGTGGGCTAGAGTGTCATAGTCTCTCCTCCGCACTTCCTCTTCTGCTCTATTCCCCTCTATTTCAAATGGAGGGAGGAGTGGAGTGAATGGGTGTATGAAGTGGGCACCCTGGAGCCTGAGGCAACCATCTCATTTGGCCTTATGGACAGGCCAGTCCATAATATTTTAAATTTGGGGGGGGGGTTTAAAAGAGAGAAGAACATATGCAGACAAGGCTGACGATATTTTATTTAGCCGCTCGCTAAAAATCAGCTTTGATCCCCTTTCAAACTACTGAAAATAAACGGCAAACCACTAACTGTGCCCAAGAGGGCCATTATTATAACCACGTCATTATACACTCTTGCTTGCCATCGGAGCGGTTTGTTTGTGTCTGCCCTGTGGTATCTGGCGGCTTGCGGTCCACTTGAGGTCAACGCTAATGGTCTCCCCAAACACTCCCTCACGGAAAGGCTGCTCCTAGTGTTGCAGGAAGACTCCGGGCTAGGCTTCTACCACAAAATGCCACCAAGCAGTAGAAAACCTGTCATTCAGTCCTTGCAATAGAGACCATCTCTCCTCCTTTCCCTGTCCTCTCTGGAGGAAACGCCATTCACTCCTGGAAGAGAGAAGCCAGGCACCTTGGTGTGCAGGGCCGGCTCCTCCATGAGGCTAACTGAGGCAGTTGCCTCAGGCGGTAGATCAGTGTGGGTGGGTGGGTCATTCAGAAAGGAAGAGGGGAACAGAAGGGGAAGTGTGGAGCAGAGTGGTGGGCTTGAACGTCTCTCTTTTCCAATACAGACCTAGGACAGTGGCTGTTTACTGGGACAAAGTGGGCACCATTTAAGGGCCAGACTTTTGGCATGTTGACCTGACTTGCCGCTCGGTTTCTCAGCCGCGACGCTACACCAGTTTGACGGGCAGTCATTTTATTCTAATGTATTCATACAACTGCATACACTGCTTGGCGCTTCTAAGCAGACAGGGCCCTTTAATATCATTCGGATCAGTGACTAATGCTCAGTCGTTTGGCGACTGCCGGAGCGAAGGAGGAAGCGGCCCTCCTCTGGTGTCTTACTTGCTCTCTGCCAGCACAAGATTAATCCACCCGATTATTCCGTAAAGCTGATTAAAGTTAGATACAGGTTACAGAATTGCTCACACCAGGAATTTCATGCTGGGAAATTTGTCCGACGTACCCGCCGCTTTCTACGGATGCCACAACACTCTTGTTATCACACCAGCGGTTTATTGCTGAGATAACCACAGAAAACGACCCTGCAAAGACACGTTCTGACTCCCTCAAGGGCAGGCTGGAGCAGGAGCAAATGAGCACGGAGAAGATTTTGCAGTAGCTCCGAGCACTGCAGAGGATCCAGGTTTGGGCCTCTCCATGAAGCCGGTTGCCTCCGGCTGTGGATGGGGCCTGCTCCACCTGCCAGTCTTCGCTGTTCCTCTTCCACCTCGAGCGGAGAGGAAAGGGAAGCTTGCTCACCTTTGCGATACCCACGAGCTCTGAGTCATTTCCGACACCGAGCCCAAAGCGAGAACGAGGAGCGGATTGGCAATGGGCCCAACAGCCCAGGCTTCTCCCGCTCGCACATCCTGCTTCTTGCAAAAGAGCGAACCAGCACCGTTTGCTCACGGGTTGCCAGCAGCCAGGCTGTGAAGATTAGCGTCGCGTTCAAGCAAGCAGAAGGTGACGCAGCATCTTTGCGGGGTTTGTTCAAAGCAATGTGGAAATCTGCAATAGTTTGATACTTGCGCACTCCTGATCGGACAGCAGTGGTGATGCTTATCAGCCACAGAAGGGTGCCCAGGGCCCATTCCAGGGTTTGGCTAGCTGGCAAGCAGGCCCTAAGAGCTTTATTGCCCAAATGGGGGGGGGAATGGATGGATGGATGGATGGACGAAGGAACACATACTTCCCTCCCCCGGGTGGTACCAAGCCCTACCAAACTCCTTCATTGGAAGAGTTTGTGCCATTCTGCGCTCCCTCATCACAGAGCTCCAAGTCTTACCACGCAAAAAAGATCAGGTGCTGGGTGTTAAAAAGAGAGACAAGGCATAATAATTCATCTCCGGAATTGACTGTCACAACATAAGATGTGAATGAAGTTTGCAGAGAGAGCTGTTTGCCTCTGGGCCTCGCAGAGACATCTGATTGGTTAGCACAGGAGAAGCAGGATGCTCGGAACCTGAGAGAAGCCAGGCCAGAGCGGACCGACTGTCGGATGCATCTCGCTCGGTTTCTCCGCCTCCAGGACGATCTCTTGTGCCCCACTGTCCGTTCTTGACACAGTGCAAGCCAGGCCTCGAAAACCAGAAAGTGAGACGCTCTGTTTTCTGTAGTATGAAGATTCTCAGACCCTGGGTTTGTGTTTTTTTTTTTTTGGCTTGACTTGTGCAGCAATGTGGAAATCTGCAATAGTTCTGCAATATTACTTGGTGCACTGTGCATATTACTTGGTGCACATTACTTGGAAATCTGCAATAATACTTGGTTCACTGTGCCAAGTATTGGACAAAGGGCTTGTCAGGTCTTGGCATGGGCAAGGCTCTGGGTCCCTGAGTGGGCTCAGGGGCACTGCCTCCTCTGGGTCGGTTCACTGCACTATACCTTTGCCAGAAGAGCCAATCCCACCTGACAAAGAGATGCAATATCCAGATAGAAGCAATATCCAGAGGAGGCTGCCAGTTGCACCTCTCGATGAGTCCTAGCTCGGGGCTGTTCGCCTTCCACTCAGGAGGCAGGCTAAGATCACAGCACGCAGAGAAACATTGGGTGGACTCCTCCGAGGGCCACCTTCTCCCATTCTTACTCACTCCTGTGGCTGAAAAGATGCAATTTTAGGATCTAGCATGTCTAACTCAGGGAAAAACGCGCACAGCTCGATATCCGCGGTTCAGCAATACCAAAGCCGGGGCAGCCGCTTAGATCAAGAGCTCCATGCAAAAGGGAAAGGCAGAGCCTCTCCTCCGAGTGGCGACAGGATGGAGCAGTGGCGGAAGTGTGACCAAGCAGTGGCACAACAAGAAACCTCACGGTATTTTGGGCAGGCAGGGGCTGATGTTATGGTTTTTCAACGTCCTTGTGTGAAGTGGTTTTTGAAACCGGGAACAGCAGCATGCAACCGCAAGCAAGATCAGCACCTTCCAGACTAAGTCAGAAACAGGTACGGTGTTTGACAGTGTACAAACAGGAGAACCACCACACCAAAAAAAGAAACTCTAGCCACAAAAGGGCAACATCCAAATAGTTGTGACCCAGCCACAACCGGGACCCCCTTCCCTGCATATGAGCACCTTCCCCCCACGATGTTAAGAACAGAAGAGGAACAGTCCACAACAGAGGAACGAGAAGAGCAAATGAAGGGAATTAAGAGACAGGAAGTGAAGAAGAAACCCGACCCTCCTGTCTTGAGTTCACAGACAGCTCAGAGAAGACGGTTTCAAGTTTGCCGCAGAGAAGATGGTTTCAAGGTTGCCGCAGTGAACAACCATTCAAAACGGCGTTCTAGAAGAGCAAAGCCTCGTGCCCTGAGGAATTGGATTCATGAAATGTGATGCAGTGCGAGTACATTATTCAGAGGGCACCGTCTATGAATGAACAGAGTTATGTTTCTGGCTGCCACAGCAAACACCCCCCCGTCCCACCCTAAGGACTGTTGAGTCTGAATGTGGAACCTGGGAGCTTGTCGCTCACTTGTCAGTGGCTCGTGTCTGCTTCCTGTTTCAGCGCCCTCTGTATTTTAGCACTTCCGCTATTTTTAATGCCACCGTTTTAAATGGGGGACGCTTTAGGTGGATCCTTTTCATTGGCTCTTTTAAATGCTTTCCTGGCACAGTGGTGCCTGCGCACATGCTCAGCTGTGCACCGCACATGCTCCCCCACCTGTTCAGCTGCCCCCCTTACCCAGTGGTGCGGTGGTCACTGCTGGTTGAGGGGTGGGAGAATGGAGAGCAGCACTCTCAGTGCACCACTAGGGGAGGGGTACCGTTCTCTGCCTCAGACCACAGGGACTTGGGGTGGCCCTGCCTGCCACGGAAATGCATGGATGGAGCGCATGGGTGTCTGAGACTGCAGTCCAAAGCGCCTGACTTTCACTTCTGGGCCAGGGAGGGTCTCCGGTTGTAGTGACCGGTTCCAAGAGCCACAGGCAGCCAACCACAGAGGGAGCTGGCTGGGAACAAGCCACCAATCGCAACAGGCGCTGGGTGGAGGCAGCTGCCGAGTTGGGACTTTGATGAATGGGCTCCAGGGACCTCATCAGCCGCCTGTCTGAAGTCAGAACGACCTCATGGTTTTTTTTAACTGCAATTCCTACTGAATGATCGAGTGGAGGACGCTCCTGTGATGTTTGGCTGGACATCTGTCAACACTCTCCAGCAGAGGGATAATTCCTGAAAAAGGCCTGTACTTTCTCACTCCATCCCAAGAAAAACACAGGGGGGGGGGTGGAAAGAGGGAAAGTGTCTAGAAATTGATGGATTATAGATGACCGAGCAACCGCTAGGCGATACTGTCTGCACCACTGATCCAAGAATGAACTCGTCAAAAGACCCATTTTGGATGGCGCCTCCACAGATACGCAACTCTTACCTGCGGAAAAATACAAAGAGAGCTCCCTGCAGGAGTGAGGGCTCCATCGAGCCCAGCATCCCATTTCCCTCAATGGCTAACCAGTTTGCTCTGGGAAGCCCACAAGCAAGGCATGGTGGTGGCCTCATTTTTTTGTTTGTCGCCCAATAAATGGCATTTGGTGGTATAGTGCCTTGGAACCTGGAGGTTCCACTGATAGACCTCCCCTTCTCCATGAAGGTGTCTAAGCCCCATCTAGGCGAGTCGTCACCGCCACATCTTGTGGCAGGGCACGCCATGCTTGTGACATACCAGATGCTCTCTGTGCATTGCCGCATCCTTAAAGCTTCAGGCTGGTACTTTGGAAACCTGTCCCAGTTTACTGGATGCATAAGCTTGCAACCACACACACTCTCTCTCTCTTTCTCCCTCCCATTCGCTCTCTTTCTTTGCTTGGCAAGACTTTAGCTTGCAAGGCGTTTCAGCTGCCCTGTCCTTGCTCATGCCGCAATAGAACAGCCAGAGGATGTTGCAAATGACACGACTTCAGAAGAAGTTAAGTGTTGCGAAAAACTGCTCGCTCTATATTTCCGCCACAAAAAGCAGCTGCAGGCTCTTGGCCAGAACGGACCTTGGCTCGACAATACAGCAACGGGTTCTTAATTTTAGATGGGGGGGGGGGGAAGGAATCAGTGGCAAACTATTCCAACGTAAATGCTGAAGGGGGTTCGGTGCAAACTCTGGTGCTGTGCCAGATTCAGAATGGCATAAAAGCTGAATTTTAGGAGAGTCAGCATCGCCATTTACGACTGATCCCATCTCTCTCGCTGCACTAGAAATCACAAAACTTTGAACTTTGTTGGTGTTTGCATCCAAACACCAACAATTCTGCAAACCACCTTTCAGTACCAAAGCGGCAGGAAGTTCTTATTGCAGGCGGAGATCGTTCCTTGAGTCACCACCAAGTCCAAACTTGGTCAATCCTAGCCCAAGCGGGCCAATGAGAGGGCACACAGGGACCACTTCCCTATTCTTAGCTTCACTGAAAACAAGCACAGGAGTCTCTGAGCAGGAAGGAGACTGCTGCGGGGAGGGGGGAGCGGTTACAAAAGAGGCCAGTGACTCAAAGCAAACCATGTTTTTCACCATCGCAAAAAAGCCCACATACAGATCTGCAGCTATGAGTGTACCACAAGGCCTGGAAGGTATTGCATCTACAATCAATGGGAGAGCCCCTTAGAAGGTCTCCGGTTCAGTTTCTCTAAGCTTCTCTAAGTAGGAGGAAGACCTGGCAGCTTCTCTAAGTAGGAGGAAGACCCTTGCCAGTCAGTGTTGTCCAGGGTCTGTGGCTTCTTCACCTTGCAAGCCTTCCTTTACACCGTTTAAAAACTGCCCTGCAGAATGAGATCGGAAGCCTAGCATCCCATTTCCAGCAGCAGCTAGCCAGGCACTTCCACAATACCCACAAGAAGAGCACACAGGTGAAGAAGGGCCTTCCCCCTGTGGTTTGTCTGCAGCACCTGGTGTTCAGAGGTAGACTGCTGCTAAACATGAAGGTTCCGTTCAGCTTGCTTAGCAAGTTCTGCTGAGCACCAACAGACCTCCTCCTCTAAGAACGCTTCTCATGTTTTCTGAGTCTACTGATGGATGCAGGCTGGAGACCACATCTTGCACAAACTGCAGCCGAGCTGAGCCGGAGGGACTGCAACTTTTCATTTTCATTAGACAACGCACGCTCTACATCAGCCCTGAGAGTTGGCCACAGGCACGGTGCAGGAACTTATTGGAATTAAATGTGCGTACAGCAATCCTCGGAGGGCCAGCCCTGGGGCGACTGCCTGTGGGGACTAACCCCAAATGGGGATCGTGTCAGGAATGCGCCACGGCGGGAAAACATGAGGAGGCATGAAATGTATTGCAGCTGAGTTTCTCCCCCCCCCCCCCGACCACTGACAGTTCTCACAATCTGACCCTTCCCGAGGGGGAAAGTGCTTTTGCAGAGGGCAGGGGAGACTATCATGTCTCCTGGGAAGATGCAAGAGGGAGTTCTTTGGTTTGAAATGTGCCAGGACAGAATATACGTGCGCCCCCCCCCCCCAAATAAGGAAGAGATTTTTCTCCCTGTGATTTTGGTGCAATGGGCCTCACCCATCGGATGTCAGGGGCGCTTCTGCAGGAGAACTTTGTCATGGGGCATTTGCATGGGATGCTCTGTCGGGAGGTTGCGAGGATTTGTCTGTCCTGCACCTAGCACCCAAATGGCTTGCTTAGGTGAGCACCTTGAGCCACGGGAGAAGAACCGCTTGGAAGAAACAGCGGCATTATTCTGCACCAGCCTCCGCCAGGCCCCAGATCGGTGCTCCACTTACGGGAAGAACGCTGCTGTTTGGAGAAGTGCACCACTGCATGAGTCAGCTAAAATTAGGAAGTGTCAGGGGATGGAGTTTGTGGATTGAAGAAGGGCTGCTGGCCTTCCCCCCCCCCCCCCCCCGCTTCCACATGACTGTGTGTAGCATAGCAGTGAAGCAGGACTTCGGTTTCCCGCTCTGAATGGGAGACCAGTGGCCTTTGGCAAGCGGCTCCCTCTCAGCCTCAGCTGCAACCTTACAAGGCTGTTGTATGACATCAAAATAATACACATGATGACGCTTTGAACCCTCAGAACGCGCTAGATGTGAATGCGAAATATTCGGATTCCTGGCTACTACTGGCAGAACAGATTCGAGAACTGCACCATCTTTGTCACCACAGCAGAGAAGGGCCCCTCCAACATGACCTCTCTACAGCAATCCCACATACCAGCCCCTCCTTGCAAAACACGGCATTTTCCTACAGCTCTGGGAAAAAGAAAAAAAAACCCTTGACACATGGATGTCACAGTAAGGCTGGCTCTATTGTCCCGCATCGAACTGTACCCAGAGCTCAGCCCCTGGGATGCCAGAGATGACAGTGTCCCTGAGCAAGTGCAGAGTGCATTCCAACAGACACTAAGCAAAGCTCACTCAGGGAGAGGCGGGAAGGAGAGAAAGGGCTGCCAGGCTAGTATGTGATGGAGAAGCGTGAGCCCTGGCTGAAGGGAAGGCACGGGCAGTACATGCTCAGAGAGATGCTCTGTCTCGCCTGCTGCCCGGCTGAGTCCCGGCACCCCGGCTTACGCCCCTCACTTACTGCCGGAAAAGCCGCTCCATGTCCTTGATCTGCCGCCTGGAGAACTCGCGGAACTCGGTGTAGGGGCTGAAGACGCGGTGGCCGCCGCCGGGCGAGAGCTGCACCTGGGGGTCGTTGCGCCGCTGGAGCTTGGCGCTCAGCTCGCCGTCGGCGCCGCTGTCTAGGGCCGGCTCCGGCGGCGGCTCGGCGTCCGCGTTGGGGGGCTGCTGCTGCTCCTCCTCCTCGCCATTGTGCTCCTCCACCTGGAGGCGGCGGCTCAGCTTGCTGGCCAGCTCGTCGGTGGCCATCGCGGGCGGACACAGACGGAGCCGAGCTGAGCGCGCCAAGCCGCCTCTCCTCTCCTCTGCTCTGCGCTCCCTCCCAGCCGAGCTGCCACCGCCGGCCCCGCCCCGGCCGCGGACAAGCCCACGCAGGCCGAGCGCGCTCCTGTCGAGCGCCGCCGCGGGGACGAGGGACGAGCCAGCCGGCTGGCATGCCGCCCCCCCCCCCCGCGCCAGGCACCGCCAGCAGCAGCCCAAGGCCCGGGCGCGGACTGCCCAGGACGCGGCTCTCTGCTGCCGCGCTCGCCCCTGCAGGCGGGCACGACCACCGTGGGGATGCTGTGGGGCACTGTAGCGCTGGGGCTATAAAAGCCGCCTGGAAATCCGGGGGGGGGGGCGGGAGGAAAAGGAGGGATTGAGATTGAGTTATTTTCCTAAGGGTCGGGCCGCCAGGAGTCTGTCCTGCTGTATCGCGTGGCAGTTCTTCCCCAGTAGACATGGATAAGATCGAGCTGCAATACTATGCACGCTTTCTCGGGAGGAAGCCCCATGGAATAGCCAGGTTCTAGCCGGTGCAGGGTGGATGCAGGAGAGAAAACCTCCAGCGCCAGGAGCACCCAGGCGGAGGAGACGGACAGGCAACTGGCCTGCTCTTGGCCCGTCTGCTATAAGCTGATGTTGGTTTAAGACTGTTACAGACTGGTGCTTGCTTTGCTTCCTTGGGAGCGAGTCCCTGTCACCTTAACAGCAAGGCTGGCCCATCCATTGACCCCATCCATTGATTGCAGCTGCCACTGGAATTTCCCAATGCTCAGATAGACTGCTGCTGTCCCTCCCGCTTGGTCTCATGGCTCTGAGGTCAGCAGAATTCAGTGGCCGACTGTACCTTGAGTTCTGATGGAATAGAAAGATATGCCTGTCAGGGTTAGTTATTTAGATCAATTGGTCCAAAAGGTGTTTCATCAACTGAAATGATACCCTGAAAAATGCCAACATATGTAACAAGATTGTATCATCTCCGGGATTATGGTCATAAAAACAACAGAAATTACTAAAAAAATGTTTAAAACGTGTACCTGCAGATATATAACTTTATATAACTTTATACTGTCTGCAGATACATGTTTTAAACATTTTTTAATACTTTCTGTTGTTTTTATGACCATAATCCCGGAGATGATACAATTTTGTAACATTGTGGCCGGTCATAACAGTTTCCAATCTATTTTAATGCCAACATAGTTCTTTAAAATTTACAAACTCTTGTGATATAAATATCTTTCAGAACTGCAAATAGCAGAGGTTGTCTTGGAAGAGGCATTCCCTCTTCATTCTCGCCCAGGAAGGAATGCCTCCCCTAAGATGGTGTCTGCTGCAACAGAGACACACACTGTCTATAAAAAGGGAGGAGAGTTTGCTTTATGCTTCAAAACAATTGTTCTAGCCTTATGCACATTTCTACAGATTGAATGATTAGCACAAATTAAAAGTCATTTCCTTGATTGATTCAGGAAAAAAAAATCAGATGATGATGGTTGTGGACCAGCGATTGAGCCTCTCTTGTTTGCCTCCCAAACAGCAGCCCTGGTGACGATGTTCTCTGGCCCCCAACTAGGTGATTTGTGGAACTGTGATTAGCATGGCCGGCCCATCCATGAGGCCTACTGAGGCAGTCGCCTCAGGCAGTGGATTGCTAATCCCAGCTCTGTCTCTGCTTACCTGCCTTTATTGCTGCACCTTCTGCCTTAGAAGGTTGGCTCGTTTCCTCTGTGTTTGCTCCTATGTAGTTCACACAGAGCCCTGCTATTTGCCCCAGAGCATTCCCAAATGGGGCAAAGAACATCAGGAGAAAGAGAGTCATTCTTTGCAACCCCTCACCTTGCCCTTTCGCATGGATGCATTGCAACCCAGGAATAGTGGAGACCTCATAATAATTCATGGGAGTTGGAGATCTTTCGAAATGCAACAGATTCCCAGGCTATATTCTCGAGCTAATAAATAATAGCTTATAGCTTCTGCTGTTCTCCTGACCTTTTGGTACGTGACATTTGTACAGGCTGCCTTGAGACAGAGTGTTGGACAGCCAGGAGAGGAAGGAGGGGGTGGAGATGGGGTTGGTCAGCGTGCAGGGATTTCAAACTGGTTACAGAATCCTGATTTTTCTTATACTGAAATCATCAATCAAGGGCTGTGACCCCATTCAAGGGCTGGATCCAATCTTGTCCTTGAGATACTTCAGTGTAGCTCCACATGTGCAGGCAGAACGACAACCTCGACAGCGTGGAAGCCCGAACACCAATGGACGCACCATTTACACCAGCGCAACTCCAGGGAGGAGATTGGGGCGTGACGTGGGAGGGACGCAGCAGCGCTCCCAAAATGGCCGCCAACAGTGGAAGTGCTTTCCAGTGGTGCAAAGGGTTCTGTGCGCCGGCCCAATCCTCAATAGATTGGGCCATTAAAGTGATGTGACGGTCATGCTTTCCCCTCTAGATGATGCACAGAAATGGGTGTTTGCGAGGCTGGATTCCGCCCCCTCTCCTTCCCCATCAAACAGCCTATTGGTGGAATGTCACCTTTTAAATCATGCTTTGTTAGGGATACTTTTGGAATTCTGGTCTGAATTTCTTCCCAGATTTGGGGATTCTGAATTAACAGGCCTCGCTTCTGAATTGGAACGAATGCACTAGAAATTCTTCATTGTTGTTTTTTATTTTCACATTTTGAGTACTGTGCCTTTGCAGTTAAAGTGTTCTGTTCCCTCCATTTATTTGTATCTTCTCTCTGCCACCCACAATGTGCACTGCAAAAAAAGTCACTGGGATGTGTGATTATTCAGTACAAACGATGGCATCAAGGTTCTTTTTGTGCTGCACAAATTTGTGCGCACCAGTGATGAGATTGTATAGTAGATGGTTGTACCAAGGAGATTCTACTGTTCTGTGAATGTCGAGGATCACATGTGTACAGCCCCAGTAAAAGACACGCAAAAAGAATCTGGATGTAGCCGTGCGCACAATTGCGCCCAGTTGACTTCATTGCTGTGCTTTGTCAATGTGCGTTGGTTAGTTGTCGCACTGTGTGCACATTGGTACTATGGAAGGGGAAAAGATGCAAACAAAAGTACAAGTATACCTGTGGTTCCCTTGAAAATGTCCAAAGACTGGATGAAACGTTGGGACTGATATTTTACAATTTATGTGGATCTCTTTGATGTCTTATATATTTATATATTTTAAAACTGGAATTCCTCGTACTTGTTTAATATTATAAAAACATTTACATGAGCTTTTTAACCCATAAAATCTCTACCTCTTTTTACATTATGTCTGATCATGAAAATATCCATGCTACATAAAAGTACAAGAACTGGAAGTTGAGGCAAGTTGCAGGCTCCAATTATAGACTTAATTTTAGAAATTGTCCCAGTTAAAACAGAATTCAGGCAGTGTGAAATTCAGGACAGAGCAAACCAGAGCAACAGCAGAAAATGTTTGAAATTATGCGTCTTTATGGATGATTTTGTGTTATGCCAATAAAGGTACTCATTATTATATTATTGTATATTCCTATTGTATAATAGCAACAGTATATTATTAAAACAGAAAACAGAAAGGGTAGAGTGAGCTGCTCTTCCATAGCTCTGCTGGTTTGAAACTTAAGCTGGTTTGAAACAGGCATGTGGATGCGAGCGAACCCGTGGATATTATATATCTGGATTTTCAGAAGGCGTTTGACACGGTCCCTCATGAAAGGCTCCTGAGAAAACTCCACAGTCAGGGAATAAGAGGGCAGGTCCTCTTGTGGATTAGGAACTGGTTGAAGACCAGGAAACAGCGAGTGGGAGTCAATGGGCAATTTTCACCATGGCAAGAGGTGAAAAGCGGTGTGCCCCAAGGATCGGTCTTGGGACTGGTGCTTTTCAACTTATTCATAAATGACCTGGAGTCGGGGATAGGCAGTGAGGTGGCCAAGTTTGCAGATGACACTAAACTTTTCCGGGTGGTGAAGACCAGCAGGGATTGTGAAGAGCTCCAGAAGGATCTCTCCAAACTGGGAGAATGGGCAGCAAAATGACAGATGCACTTCAATGTAAGTAAGTGCAAAGTGATGCACATTGGGGCAAGAAACCAAAATTTCACATATACGCTAATGGGTTCTGAGTTGTCTGTGACGGATCAAGAGAGAGATCTTGGGGTGCTGGTGGACAGGTCGATGAACGTGTCGACCCAGTGTGCAGCGGCTGTGAAGAAGGCCAATTCCATGCTCGAGATCATTAAAAAAGGGATTGAGAATAAAACGGCCAATATCATTCTGCCTTTGTACAAATCGATGGTAAGGCCACATCTGGAGTATTGTGTCCAGTTCTGGTCACCACACCTCAAAAAGGATATAGTTGAATTGGAAAAGGTGCAGAAAAGAGCGACCAGAATGATTCGTGGGCTGGAGCACCTCCCTTATGAGGAAAGGCTACAGCGTCTGGGGCTTTTCAGTCTAGAAAAAAGGCGCCTGAGGGGGGACATGATTGAGACTTATAAAATTATGCATGGGATGGAGAGAGTGGATAGAGGGAAATTCTTCTCCCTCTCGCACAACACCAGAACCAGGGGACATGCACTAAAATTGAGTGGAGGGAGAGTTAGAACAGACAAAAGAAAATATTTCTTTACCCAGCGTGTAATTCATCTGTGGAACTCCTTGCCACAGGATGTGGTGATGGCATCTGGCCTAGATGCCTTTAAAAGGGGTTTGGACAGATTCATGGAGGAAAAGACCATCACAGGTTACAAGCCATAAGCAACCTCCTGGTTTTAGAAGTGGGTTTTCTCTGTGCCAGGTGCAAGGGAGTGGCGACTGGACACAGGTCATCTTGATGTCTTGAGTGCTCCCTGAGGCATCTGGTGGGGCCACTGTGTGACACAGGAAGCTGGACTAGATGGGCTTTTGGCCTGATCCAGCAGGGCTCTTCTGATGTTCTTAAGCTTTATGTGATTAAAGAGGTTGACGCTTTCAGCCCTTCCACAATCGCTTGGCTGTTGTGTGTGTCACGTTATGTCAAAAAGGGGGCTGGCTGCTGTCTCTGCATGAGTCTCTGCTCTGGCCTTGTCTCCTTCAACCCTCCCCTCCATCAGGGAGTGAGTCATTTTGCTATGACTCTACATCAGGTGTGGCTGGAACGTTCAGTTGCCTGCAGTGCAAGGACTCGGCAGAATTACCCACCCATTAAGGAGGCTGTTTGTTGTGTCTCTGCAGGTGTTCCTGCTCTTGGCCTGCCTCCTTCCAATCAGCCTCCACTGGGTGGGGAGGGGGAGGTATTTTTGCCCCAACTCTGTATCCGGTGTGACTTACAGCATTTGGTCACTCCAGATGTAAAAAAGGACACGTACCCTCAGACGAGGCTGCCTGTTTGGGCATGTCGTGTGCTCTCTGGGCTGCCCATTAGGGGGGGGCACAACCAGACAGGATGGAACCGTGCGGGAGACCTTGAGTCGAAGCTCTGCGCTGGGTCTTCCGTGGTGCGTTCAGCCCCACATCCTCAGCCCCTTGCATCTGTACTGTGGCATCTCCTCCCCTCCTCCCCACTGGCCAATAGGAGCACCCCCCAGAGAGGCCTCACGATGACACGGCAGCCTCGGGAAGACCCTCCCCTTTGTAGACAGGGTTTTGGGCGCGTTGCAGCAACTGTGCAGATCTCTTGACCAGCTGAAGTCGAGTCAGGGGCTTTGGATCCCGATGGATGTGGGCCATTTACCAGGGTCAGACCTGGCTGACTCGGGACATCGCCCTTGAGATGTCTTCTCTGAGTGCAGACCACGTGTTACATAGAAGAGAAAAGGTAGAGCTTCAAGTGACCCTGGAAACAGGGGTGAGTGAGTGCTTGCTCTCCCCAAGTGGCAGACAGCGAGGTGGGCTGCTTCGGCCCGACTCTCTGCCTCCCGGACATCTGGCATTCTTCGGATGAGCCTTCTCCTTTTGTTCCCATTGGCATCCCCTGCAGGGAAGTCCTAATCCTTTGGTTGTGACCCAGGAGCCATTGCCACGTTGAGAGGGATTATGACGACGTCTCTGCTCCGGCCCTCTTAATACCCGTTGCCCTCGGATATTAAGCTGGGTCGGAGAGGAGGAGCAGCTGCGCTCCCAGTCTGAGTCAAAAACCATGATCTCTGTTTGATCAAAACCTTTCATTTGTTTAAAGAAAGAGTTCTCGTCTGCGCTTATTGCATATGTGCTCTCACTGGCCCTGTTTACCAGGGACAGCCATTGCGTGTTTTTGGTTCCTTTCCCTTGAAAATCAGTCTGCGTTTCGTCCCAGTTTTTGCCTTTTGGAAATACGGGGTTAAAATGTTGTTAGTGTGAGAGCAGGGCTGGCCTGTCCACAAGCCGGTTGAGGCAGTTGCCTCAGGGCAAGCGGATTGGCAGGCACACCCACCTCTGTCCGCTCATTTCCAATTCTGACCTCTGTCCACCCGTCTCCACCACTGCTCTTTTCTCCTGTTCCTTGGATTCGAAAAGAGAGTGGAGTGGAGGGCTAGAATGTCTCTGACAGTCTGGCCCACCACTCTTCTCCACTCCATTTCCTTCGTCCTTTTGGAGTGGCAGCAGGTATGCTGCTGGGGAAGAAGGGGGCAACTTTTGATGCTCTGCCTTGGGCGTTGGGAGGTCTTGGACCTGCACAAGGGTCACCAGCAGCGAAGGATGGGGACCTAAGAGACATGAGCTGGGAATCTTTGAAAGAGAAGAATCTATAGAATAGATATGAACAATATTTTTGTTTGTAAGCGGACAAAATATCCCCGGATTACTTGCCCTTGCAAATGGGAGCACCCAATCCCTTGGCAAGTGTAAATTGCACTTACACTTATATACCCACACAGATCCCGGCCTGAATAGAGCCAGCCGCCAAGCAATGTTAACAACTGCTTTTAAGATTTGCCAGAATGCTTTTCATCTGGGCACTGTAGTTTTACATTTCTGGCAGCCTGCATTATTTGGATAGCGTTGGTTTGTGCGTGTTACTGGCTATTTTGACACCACTACCAAGGCTAGCTCCACAAGGCAGTTTTGGAAAGCTATTCATTTCCTATCAAAAAGCCTCCTACCTCCATTAGGAGTCCTAGGCTGGTGAGTGGGAGAGAACCAAAATGTGGGGGGGGGGGGGAGGAATTCAACAATCTTTTTTGATGGATAACTGTAAGTGGTGGGACGGGGGGAGTGGAGAGAACTGTGTGAAGGGAGTTGGTTTTTTTTTATTAATGCAACAGTTTGCTTTAGGAAAGGCATAGCTATCAGAGAACATTTAAATTGGATTATCGGAGCAAAAATGCTGCATTTCTCTGGAGCAAGAGGCTCCACGACGTTTCTTGGGGCCTTGAGAAAAGGTTGCCGAAACTGTCCACTGGCCAGATCGGCTCACTGAAATGCAGCAGCTACGAAGGCTCACCGTTAATTTTGGAGGGTGCATTAAACAAGTGGAACGCGAGCAAATTACGCTAGAGTTTTTCAGGGAGAAACTGCAGCCTGTGGAACAGATGGGCACAGACAGCCGTTGCAAATTGTTCGGAGATGGCGGCATGTAAGGTCATCTGTTGTCCTTGAATGAACTCTGGGATGTTGCGGAGAGAGAGAATGCATATGCCATGGTATACCTTGGACAAAAGACGCGAGCGAGCGAGCGAGTGAGCGAGAGAAACTTATCTGGAACAATCCGGAAAGGTGTCTGGCATTTTTTCTTGGACTAGAGTCTACTAAGGCTCCGATCCTATCCCCAGCCCCCAATACACACGTGTCAAAAAGGTGTGCGCTGCATCCTGTGGGGGTGGGGGGGCAGCTCTAAATTTATTAAGTCATGAAAGGTAAAAAAAAACTTCTGATATTTAACACCTCCTCTTAGGCTCACCATGGACTAACAAGCTGTCGGTGGCAATCCTGAAGCTTGGAGAATCTGGCGACCTGGACTCTCTCTGTAGCAAGAGAGCAGCTGTTCCCAGGAAGACCCTGATAAGTGGAGACCCCTGAAACCTCAAGTCCTGGGAAGGATCTTCCTCATCCTCACCCTCGGAATGAGCATCGCTGCGTTGGAGTCACCCCCCAAAAGCCAACGGGCAGCTGAACAGGAGAAGGTCAGACGGTCAGGAGTGTATTGGGTTGGCCGGTTACTGTTTATGCTAGTGCAATGCCTGTCATATGATGGGGTGTGTGTGTGTGAAGGTGCTGTATACTGGCAGAAACGGTGTACAAGTTTAGGACTTCCTGTGTATAAAGCATATGGTCTCCCCCCCACCCCACCTTGGCGCTTCCTTCTCTGTCACCAGTTTTGGTCAAACCCTTGCCACTGCCTGTCATAGCCACTACAAGACAGACTTCTCTGTTATGAGCTTTGGCCGCCTTTAGCTAACTACTCTGGACGGTTCCTTTGCCAACCCCAGGGCACTTCCAATCACGGCCACTAGAGGGCAGTCTTACCTGTTAGTTTGCCAACCCCATTACAGTTCCAGTCACAGCCACCGGAGGGCAGACTTCTCTGTTGCCTGTCCCTTTGCCTATCCCATTGCATCTCTAGTCACAGCCACCGGAGGGCAGACTTCTCCTTTGCCTGGTCCTTTGCCTACCCCATTGCAGTTCCAGTCACAGCCACTGGAAGGCAGACTTCTCTGTTGCCTACCTTATTTCTTTGCCTAAGCATCTGTTTTTATCCTTTTTACTATGGGGGGGGGGAACAACAACAAACCTTCTGGAGCATTTGTTGAGCTCCATGTGCATTGGATTGGGACAGTTCTGGTGGCCTTAAGTTCCCCTTTGCCTGGCCTTCAAGAATTGAAGCACCTTTGCCCAATGTAAAGGTGACCCCTCACAATTAAGTCCAGTCGTGTCCGACTCTAGGGTGTGGTGCTCATCCCCATTTCAAAGCCGAAGAGCCAGCGTTGTCCGAAGACGCCTCCGTGGTCATGTGGCCGGCATGACTCTCCTTGCCGCAGCACGTAGCATGCAGCTGGAACACGGAGCGCTGTTTACCTTCCCGCAAGCGGTACCTATTTATCTACTCGCATTGACATGCTTTGGAGCTGCTAGGTTGGCAGGAGCTGGCCAAGCAACAAGAGATCACCCCGTCGCGGATTCGAACTGCCAACCTTTCAATCGACAGCTCATGGTTCAGCGGTTTAACCCACTGCACCACCCGCAGGCCTTACCTTTGCCTACTCACGAGTAAATGTGCAGGTGTGGCTCAGTTTCGCTTTCCTTGGGGCTCAATGTATTTTCTTTGTCAGCTTGGAGGGGGGATGACTTCCTTCTGGAGAGTTTGTTGGAGTTTGCGTTCATCAGATCCGGACCTTTCTGGTGGCGTGGCGTTCCTGTCGGCCTGCCCTTCGAAATGGACCAAGGCCTACTCACGAGTAAATGCGCAGTGCTGCTCTGTTTCAGTTTCTATAGGGCTCAATACATTTTCCTTGTCAGCTATCAGCTTGTTAGTATCAGTTTTCACGACCCACCAAAAATAGCTGGGGTAGTCAAAGGAACAGGCAACAGACAAGTCTTACATTTTAAGGCCCAGCATCTCAACAAACTTCAGGTGGAGGGGATGGAAACAATTTTGTTTGTAGACCTGAGAAACAGGATGGTGGACTAGATGGGCCTTTGGCCTGATCCAGCAGGGCTTGTATTATTTCTTATGTTCATGTTACGCAATCAAAGCCCCTTCCCCCCCCCAAATATACTGCAGCGTTCAAGCTAAATGAGAGCAATGCGCCGAGTTGCACATTGATTGCACCCACATTGCTGCCTCCATTTTTCAGCGAGGTCCTGACAGCCTGCCACATACCCAGAAAAACAACATTCCATCATGCACCAAGGGTCGTGTGAACTGACCTACTAGTGCTAAACCTGTGCGTTTTAATTTGCAACAAAGGAGGTGGTCATTAGGGAGACATTAGTGCTTTTGAGAGAGAGAGAGAGAGAGAGAGAGAGAGAGAGAGAGAGGGAGAGGGAGAGAGAACAGGTTTCCGGCAGGAAAAGGGAAAAATCCTTTCTTTGCCCCAATTTTCCTTGCAGAATGTTTATTTGACGGAGCCCTACAACACCCCCTCCCACCGACCCAAAAGAGCTGGGCTGTCCACAATCAATCAGGGGCCATTTTCTCACCAGAGAGGCCTGTGCTTCCCATGCTCTTACACACGGAAGCCTTTCCACTTCATTTCCAGAGGAGTGTGGGTAGATCTGTGGTGACCCAGTGGCGAGTTCGGGTCCAGAAACCCTTTGGCTGGGCCCATTCTCTATCAGGTTGAAGGAAATGTCCGTCACAGGTTACAAGCCATGAGGTTGCTTATCCCCCAACATCAATGATGGGGGATAAGCAACCTCCTGGTTTTAGTAGTAGGCTACCTCCACGGGCGTCACTGGGGCGTGGCGGGGGGGCGGGCCGCCAGGGGGTGACGCGCGTCATGGGGTGACGCGCGCACCCCCTCGCGCGTCACCTCCGTGACGCGCGTCACCCTCCGGACGCTCCGAGGCCGGCCCGGGAGCCGGCCTCGGAGCGTCCGACCCCGTCGGCGCTCCAGGGCCTTCTGAACGAAGGCCCAGGCAGCGCGTCAATCCGGGTATTTCCCGGATTTTCGCGCATGCCCAGACCCGTTTTGAGGGCAAAAAGCCCTCAAAACGGGTCTGCACATGCGCGAAAATCCGGAAAATACCCGGATTGACGCGCTGCTTGGGCCTTCGTTCAGAAGGCCCTGGAGCGCCGACGGGGTCGGACGTTCCGAGGCCGGCTCCCGGGCCGGCCTCGGAGCGTCCGGAGGGGGGCGACGCGATGCGGGGGGGGGGGAGCCGGGTGGCCCCCTCCCCCTGCGCCTATAACGTCGCGCCCCTAGGGGGGGTGACGCGCGTCCCCGCACCAGGGTGACGCGCGTCTAGTGACGCCACTGGCTACCTCTTAATGCCAGATGCAAGGGAGTGGCGACAGGATACAGGTACCGTGTTGTCTTGTGTGCTCCCTGAGGCATCTGGTGGGGCCACTGTGTGATAGAGGAAGCTGGACTAGATGGGCCTTTGGCCTGATCCAGCAGGGCTCTTCTTATGTTCATAGCGAGGGCTTTTTCCCCCTCCAGATTGACACAGCAGACATCCGCGTCAGGCAGCGTCCCAGTTCACGCCATCCCTGCTTCTGAAGTTTCACAGGGTGTTGCATCGGCCCCCGGACTGGCCCTTTCCTGAGCTGCACTGAACCTAATGCTTCCTTTTCCAAGAACTGGCCAGGGTTATTTTTGCCACAGTCAAAAGATGAACCACAAGATAAAGCAGTGGCTTTTGGGCAAAAAGCAGATCTTCAAAATGTGGGAAGGTGACAACCTGTTGCATCCTCAGTAACCGGGAGGACTTTGCCGCCAAACATCAAAACACAATTTACATTCCCAGCATACGTGTGTAAAATCAGCTTTAATGGGCACACATTGTCAAGATGCATCGTCATGAATGGGATATATATTGGATGGAATTGGTAAGGGATTCAATGGTCACAGTCTGAAAAGCAGGAACTCTGTGCAGCAGGGAACATCTTGGCAAATGGAATTCTAAGCATCCATCTTCATGGGTCCCATTTCATATTCCGATTAGTTCACCCATCCTATTTTATTTTATTTCAATTAACCTCACAGTATCCTTTCACCTTAATAATAACAACAGATACATCTCACTCATTAAGCCTAGACTGAGGGCCCAATTCAACTGCAGTGGGATTTTAATAATGCAAAAAGACCAAGGTTGGAGTTAAAAACTGTATTTTTGTTTATTATCAGCAATAATAAGAACAAAGAAATAACAATGCAAAACAATGCAAAAAACATTTGGTGAAAAACATTTGGTGTTGAGGCTGGTGGTGCTGCCTGTGGCGCCAAGCATCTCTGTGGCACCTCTGAAGAGGATCAGCAGGATACGGAGGTGGTTTCTGTGAGTTTGTTGCAGGAACAGTGTCGGTTGTGCGCTAGGGAAGGCTCCACGTCCCACCCTGTTGATATGGGGGGCAGTGGAGAGCAGACATGAGCCGGAGCCAGTGCCTTAGCCCTCCTCCTCCTCAAGGTCTTCATAGACAAGATGTTCTGGATTGGAAGAAGAAGAAGACAGGCAGTTAATCTTCTCATTCTATTTGCCTTTGGAAAGGGGGAGGGAGGCACAGGCGGCGAGCCGCTTAAGCCTCTTCTGGGGTGTAGCCCTGGCTGCCCCCTTTCTTTGGAAAAGGATCTTACCTTCAGTGGAGGAGGAGGAGGGGCTGTCCCGCCGCGCCCAGATGGTCCAAATTGCCGGCGGGACTAGATCTTTCACTGCGTGCATCTGTAGAGAAAAAAAAACCACATTTCAGTTATTTCAACAGAAGCTGGGGGGACACATCATGCACCAGCCTCCCCCCCTCTCTGGGGATCCTGCCGCTTCCACCCTCCTTAAAGGACTCCAGTGAGCCCCAGCTGGAGCCAGTGACTGACTGACTGACAGTCCTCCAAGCTCCTCCTCAGCCCAGGAACCCTACGACAGGGACAAGATCCAAACCTCTGCCGCAGAAGGGAAACTTACGTTCACATGGGGGAGGCTGCTTGCCAACTCACAGATGGAGTTAGCAGCCTCCCAGGCACTGGCTCGTTCCTCCCCCTCGGTGGAGCCAAATGATCCACTTAGTTCCTGTGGGACACAAAAAGCACCTCTGCATTTCTGCTCGGGACTGAGCAATCTCAGAACCCAGGCCCCAAGTGGGGCACGGATGTTCCCCCCCCAACCGCCAGCAGAATGCCAGGACCCTTGGAAGAGTCCCCAAAGCAAGGGTTGACCCCAGACGGGCCAGGTGGGCACCTCTCCCGCCAGCTTCTCCTCCCACAGAACACCAATGTCTACGGGACACTCACTTCCATGATGTGGATCAATTGGCCAGTCGTGGGGACCTTCCGCAGCTGTTCCCAAAATTGGTCCCCACGACTGTTGGCTGGCTCCTAAGGGAAATGGAGAAGACAGGAGAGTGAGAGGAGGGACCCCCTTCTTTGAGTCATGAGGGAGCCCAACCCACCAACTGCCACTCTCAAGACAATCAAATCCCCCCCCCCCCCCGTTCCCCAGGAGCCACACAGGGCCCAACAGGGAGGAAAGCATCTTTGCCACCGGAGGGAAAAGTTCAACCACCATTTACCTTCCGAAGGGGGGGATGTGATGGTGCTGGCTCATGTCTGCAATCCACTGGCTTCCCCATATCAAACAGGCTGGGGGGTGGAGCCTTCGGTACCGCGCAACCGACACTGTTCCCGCGAAACACTCTTTGAAACCACCTCCGTATCCTTCTGAGCCCCTTCAGTGAGCCTCTCGAGGTGCTTTGTGGTGGAACTGGGCAGCAGCCGCAGCAGCTGCGGACACTGAAGGAGAGGGGGGAGAAGGTGAGAAGCAGGCTCCTTGTCTGACATGGGGATGAGGGGGACAAGGGGGGCAGAGAGTCATGGCGGAAGAGCCAGAAGGTGGGGAGGAATGCTCGGTTAGGGGGTGGAGAGAGGGCCGTCCTCCTCCTGCCCCCCGCTCATCGTACCCAAGCCTTGGCACCATCTTACTGGGGTGGGGGGCTTCCCCCCTGAGCATTATCAGGAATAAAGCCCTCGAAAGGAGCTGCCGAGGGCTCAAACTTACACAGTCACAGTGCTGTCACTCATCTTCCTGATTCTTTTTCACACACAAAAAGACAAGTCAAGTCTCTTTGTGTTCACTGTTCAGCCTGGGCCTCAGTGAACTGGTCAGTCCTCTCTGCTCTCCTCTTTATATACCTGTACAACAGGTGATGTCACAAGGGGTGGGCGTGGCTTCTTCAGCCTCCCACCTCCCCAGTCACCAGCTGTCAATATAGTTTATCCAGAGCTTTGGGGCAGTTCTTGTTCCATCCAGGCTCCTTCTCTCCATGCTGCTCCTCGCATATCTGTTCCTCTGCTAAACCAAAAGACCTTTGCTTCATCACCCCCATTTTCTATCTAGTGCATCTCCATCATAAATAAGAACATAAGAAGAGCCCTGCTGCTTTTTCAGGCCAGCCAGGGCCATCTGGGCCAGGAGAAGAGAGCAGAGTGGTGGTCTAACCTCTTGTCCCCTGCAACAGCCCCCCCCCCCGGCCCTGAGCCCACCACATGCACATTCCTCCCCCGCGACTGACTTTAGCACCCCCACCCCACACTGGGCACTACCCTCCAAGCACATCACCCAGCTCCCCCTATAGTGCTGTTTACCATCTAGGATGGCGCCTTGTGTTTCCGTGGGGTGGGAGCTTCCCTCTCCTCCCCCACTCATCGTCTCCACTCCCTCTTCTCCCACATAGGCAGAGGGGTGGGTGGATTCTCTCTGTGGGAGAGTTTTTGTGTGCCTCTTGTGTCTTGCCTGCGGAGCTGTTGTAAGCACCCAGGGGTGCAAGTGATTTCAGCTCGTTTTGGTCCGGTGAGCAGACACCTGACTCCAAAGATGGAGAATGTACCCAAAAAGGAGAGAGAGAGAGAAAGGGAGATCCGCGTTTGCGGAGGCGCCAAAAATAGAGCTCTGACAGACCAGCGCTGGGGCAAAAAGAAGATCTTTGCTAGCAAAGGACACAGAATGCAGGGCACAATGTGTAACATACATAAGGGATAAAAGGGTTTATATAAACTTCATTATTTCATTTAGAACCATGGAGTACATTGTTCAAAGAATACATAAGAGGCACCAATACAAAGCAGGATTCAAGAAGTTACACTTTGATACAGCCAATCAGATGTTGGATTCAAACTTTCCCTCCAATAAGATGCAGCAGCAACATTTGTAAACAGTAAACCAATAAAAAGACAGATTTTATTGAGAAACCAATGAAAAGTGTGGTGCTTTGTGTTACTGGGAACCAATGGGTTGGTGGGTCTGGGTGCTATTGTGTGGCAGAGGTAATTGGATTAGGTCCCCACCCAAGACACCCTATCTCAGGTGAAGTGAGGTTTTCCTGTTGTTGTGAATGGGAGCTTTTGTGAAGCCAGCTTGACACAAAAGACAGTGATTTCCGACCATATAGCCTATGGATGCCTGACAAAGGAGCCCACCCTTATGGCACCATGTAACCTGAGGTAGAGATATGACAGACATTTGAGTTACAGTGGTAAAGTAAGGCAGAAACAATGATTCCAGGATGGGAGGGAAATGGTATTGTTTGAGAGAAAAGGCACACAAAGAGACAGGTGTGAAATCGAGGAAATGGTAGCAGTCCTGAGTCCTCACTGTGCTTCCGGAATTCCCTTTTTCCCCTGCCCCCATCTGGCACCCAGGTAGAAGGTAGCCAAGTGGGAACATCACAGAGTAGGGGCCGTTGTTAACTGGCATAAGTTATGGTTTTTAAATGGTCTCCCTTACTCCCTGCAGCGCAGATTCATGGCAGGAGGCGCACCCCTGGTGCTGCCTTTGTTCAACCTGCTGGGTCCTTCGCGGGAGGAGGGGGAGGGACTCAAACCGCTCTTCTACCCTGCTCCTCGGGACCCAAACAGGGTGCCTGGACTCGAACCAGGCTTTTTAATGGCTGCAAACCTATTGCGCTACTGCCAGGAGCCTCTCCACACACCATGAGACTAGCCTAAGTTAAGCTGGAGGATCGGGACCCTTCTGTGTAGGGACCCCTCCCTAGGGAGACCCCGATGATCCTCAGTGAGGATCCGGCAACATAACTCCTGAGGGAACCCCAAACGCACAGTGATTTCTACAGAAAAGCTTCACTTCCAAGAATTAGAGTACTGCGGCTTTAAATGGCTGTATCTCAGTGATTCCTGGTCCGATTTGGATGGGGTAAAAGGCAGGGGGTTCAGGGGAGGGCGCTCTGTGAAATAAAAATATTTGGGGAGGGGTCCTTTGCATACAACAGAGCCAGACCTGGCTAAGGACCATCTGGGCTTGACTGTCACTGCAAGAGCTAAAAATGCTTCCTTAGCTTAATGGGCAGTAACAGCTGGAAGATATTTGCTGGCTACAGGCTCTCACCTGCTTACCTGTGGCCAGTCCCATCCCCCCCCCCTCCAGCCTGGCTTTTGAAATCACATGAGGCATTGCATTTGCTCCCCTATCTGCATACCTCCACCTGCTGGCTTGAGGACTAGAAACCTGTCTTGAAGCAAGCAAGAAAAAAAAAGATTCTCAAGACACCCAATTCTGAACTGAAGACCATTTTCTGCGCCTGAGCCATGAGCAAGCACAATCGTGGACCATGGAGAGCCCTGGTCACCCATCCACCTCAAAAAATTCCCCTGTTTTCATGGACATTCCCATAGCTAGCAAAGCTCCTGGAGCAGGCAGGATTTTACAAAGGAGAGCAGAATAGAGTTCTGCTACACAAATTCACCTAGAATGAGGGGGCTGGTTGACGGTCCTTCTCTGTCCCTTTGAGGCTTAGTTCTGGAAGCTGTTGCTCTGACTTTCCCAGCATCTCTTAGTTAGAGGTCTACCTTGATCTTCCCACAAGGTAAATGCTAAAACTGCATTTTAAGTGGTATTATTAAATGTAAAATTAGTATTTTAAGTTTCTAAAAATTCACTATCACCATAGGACAGGGGTTCTCAACCTGTGGTATGGGTACCCCTAGGGGTACGCGGACCATCAGGCGGGGGTAACCGAGAGGCTTCCCCTTATCAGCTAAGATCAGCTGATTGTCGGCAACCAGAGGATTAAAAAATAATAATTGACCCCTGCTCCCCCCTTCGGTCTCTGATTTTGTGTTGGGCCTTCCACTCCCCACACACGCGCGCGCACGCACACACACACACACACACACACACACACACACACAGAGGGAGAGAAATAAATTTTTTCCACATTTAAAATTGTTTATATTTTTTATTTTTAAATGATTAATTAACTAATTAATTAATTGATTAGGATATTTGTTACTTCCAACATGCTTTCCCTTGGATCACTGGTGATTATGGCTTCAGTTCTGCCTGCTTGCAGTTGAAAGAGTGGCTCCTAGGTCTGTCTTTTGGGGAGCAGCCCATATCCCAGACCACCCCCACTTGGTGCCAACTTTCAGAAGGTGGAGCTACGTTCGTCTGCAGCAGCAAAAGCCTCCGAGCTTCTTGTGGTTATCTGAAAGGGTGGCGAACCCATTTATTTTCAGCAACAGCTTCTGTGGATGACAGTCCACTTCATTCAATATGTGAACGGAAATATCCAGTAGGCACACATTATAGAGAAAGATGTTGACACCAAGTGTCTGATGGTAGGAAATAAAAGCAGTCTAGTCCTGTGACAAACTTAAAGGTCAATGTACAAGATCCATGATATGGTGATAATGCACAGTTGGTAACTACCTCCTACCAATGCTAATTTAATTAGCCCCATAATATGATAAAAATCCATTGTCCTGATTAAGGCCTGCAGAGATGGTGCCAGGGCTTCTGAGTGATAAACTCTTACTTCAGAGAATTCTCCATCTCATCTCCCCTTGAAGTTTTTCAGATGAAGAATTGTCACCTTAAGATCTGCAAGAGAGTGTCTAGGCGTGTTCTCCTTACAGGATTCTTGGTGTCCATCCTAGGGGAATCAAGACAAGAGTCTCGCAGACAGTGTATCCAAGCCAGCAGAGACGAGACTCTACAAGAGATCTTTGGCACATTCAGGTGGGGCAGCGACTGCGCAGTCTCTCCTCCCCGAGGGAATAAAGTCCTTCTTGAATAAACCATGGGAATCTAGCAAGCAGACGGTATAAAATCGGTCACAGTTGCATACTTTCGTTTCACACCACAAGGCCTTGTTTGCCATGTCTGGAGAGAGAGAGAGCGAGCAGGCAAAAGAAAGAGATGTTACTCCAGGCTAAAACAGAAGGTGAAACATTTACCAAATACTTTAAAAGAACAGAAGCAAGAACACTGTATCTGTTGTGTACTGCCTCTTTAAGAGGCAAGCTGAGAAGGCCTCAGGGCGAGATAGGCCATGTGAGGGAACTGGCGAAACAGTTTGTTTCTCAACAGAAGCCTGTGTGAGTGGTTGACCCTATATGATTTCCCGTGGTCACTGTGGGCTCCTCACACACAATGCGAGTCTGGCTGTGCAACTTTCTCTGCACACATACGTGTCTTGAACGCCAAACCTTAGATCGGCTCTCAGTCATGCCTGGCCTCTTGTGCCTCAGGTGTAAATTTTGCCTTTATTTCCTATTTTAACTATGCACATTTATACATCCACCCATCCACCTTATCAAAAACGAATTGATGAACACGTTTCAGACACAGTTGCAAAAGTGCTTCAAGAATTGTGGAAGGAAGAGGTACGTTGGTGACATCACAGGCCTGAGCCAATAGGCTCCTACCCCAGTCATCTATCCCCCTAAATAGGTTGGAAATACAGACTCCTATCCCCCCCCTCTCTCGTTGACTCCTGGACAGAATATATATATATATATATATATATATATATATATATATATATATATATATATATATATATATATATATATATATATATAGGGGTGCATTCAAACCAATTCTACCACACTTGAACCTTTTTGCACAAGAACCACCAGCAGGAATAACTCACAGCATTCAATAGCATCACCATCGTAAGTATACTTGTATCTGGTTGTGTTGGCAAAACACAATGCAAGCTTTAAGCGCTGAGAGCAGCAGTTCAAGATTTGGCAACATCTAAAAAAACCACGGTTAGAACGACAAAAGTGATGTGGGTGGCCTGCCCATGAGGGAGGTTGAAGCAGCCGATTAAGGGGGCAAAGGATAGAGGGAGGTGACCTGCTCTGTCTGAGCACATAATACCGCATTTCATCGAATCTAAGATGGATCATTATTTTATGTACTACTAAGAAAGAAAGAAAATGCTGCCAATTAAACTATGACAAAAAAGTTAGAATTTTATTTTAGACTTCTTGAAAGAGCTCTTTCAGACTTATTTGATAAAAATCTATGCCTAAATATCACCCTTGTGCACACATAAAAAGGAAACTGTCCTAGGGATTGTGTCATCATAGGAAACTGTGCTAGGGTAAATTCTGAATCATAGTACAGGTTGTCGTGTCCCAAATGTTGCACCCCAAACTTTACTCCTGGGGGAGCAAACTACTATTCCCTTTAATTAACTCCCATGTCCACTTTAGGCAAAGTTAGCTCCTTTCCCCTAATTGCAATTGTGTGTCAAAGAAAACGCTGAACTCCAAGGCAACTATTTACAAGATTTATTACTTTTCCAGCAATAAATGTCCATTAGCCCTTCCCGGGCAGATAAGATTCTACTTAGCTAACGAGGGTCCGTTTCCATAGAGAAGTCCAGCTCGTTGCTTCACGGCAGTAGAATCTCCTTGTTGCCTTTATCCCGTCCAGCAAAGAGTCTTGTAGCACAAAGTCCAATCAATCCTGGTCTCTCCACTTTCCAGTCAGGCAGAGCGTCTCCCAATACCAGTCCATCCAGGTGGGTAGTCCATCCAGGTGAGCAGTCAGTCCGGCAGAGTATCCCCGTCTGGAGCAGAGTCGTCGTCATTGTTGCTTGACAGTCTGGCAGCATGTCCCCGTGGCGAGCTGGCGAGGCTCCTTCCTGCTCCAACTGCTGCTGCTTTTATACTGTTAGTCCCTATCAACTCTTTACTGGCTACAGCTGTGGGCTTCCAATCACTGCCCTCATTATTGCCCACAGCTGTGAGAGTTCCAATCAGTGCTAATTGAGTGCAGCTGCGAGCCACACCCACTGCATTCAAAGTCCCAGCTTTATCCCAATTAACAGCAACACCTGTGGGCCACGCCCAATTGCTTGCAGGTGTGCTTCCACCCACGCAGTCCTGGGTGGTAACCCTTTGTGTCCCAGTCCTGTCAAACAGGCAATCCTTTAACCCCTTCCTTCCCGGACCTGTCAAAACAGGGGACCACTGCTAACACCACTAACTCCTCGCCAATCTTCCGCAATTTCCACTACACAGGTGGGCCCCCATATCTGCTGGGGATATGTTCCAGGCCCCTCCGTGGATACTTGGAACCGTGGATAAGAGCAAACACCCCTCCATGGTTTCCTGAGGGCCCCTCCCCCACCCTGCCTCCCCTGCAGGCAGACATGCTTGCCCCCCCCAGCTCTTATTTTTCTTTCAGCAAGCTTTGTTTCTTCCTTAAAATAAACAGAGAAGCAGCCTCCATTGCAGGCAAGTAGAACGAGACTAAGTCCTAGAGAGGCTCTGCAAGGTTTCTGTTAACCTTGCAGAGCCTCTCTAGTACTTAGTCTCGTTCTACTTGCCTGTAATAAGCAGCCAGAGGCTGCTTCTCCTGTTTAAGGAAGAAACGAAGCTTACTGAGAAAAAAGTAAAAGCCTGGGGGGGGGGGTGTCCCCACGATCCATGGATAACTGAAACCGTGGATAGCGAATCAGTGGATATGGGGGCCCACCTGTATTTAATCCCACCCTTGTTAAACTATATGGAAGTGACTTTATTATAAAAGATAATATTATAAAAGATGTACCGGTAAGTATAGCAAGTCCTCACTTAAGGCAGAGCTACACTACAGGCAGAAGCTCTGCCGCCGCCTGTGCCTCCGCCTCCGCGCTGGAAGCAGGGGAGTGTCTTCCAGCCTGTTGTCCCTCAAGTTGTCCCGCCTTCTTAAGAAAGCGCAGCTGTGATTGGCTATTGAGCTGCGCAGTGTTTCCTTTTGAATAAGCATGACTGGGCTGGCTCCCTCTCCAAATGCAGCAATTCAAACCTCAGTTCCTAGTAGGTCCGACTGAGTGCCGTGGGACTTACTTCCGAGTAAACGCATCTGGGGTTGTGTTGGGCAACAGGAGGGGCCAGATAAATGTTATAGGGGAAGAAATGTTCGTAGTGAATGTTACCTCCAAGGTGACTGGTGGTTGTTCAGATTGGCATGCAGCCACCCCTCCCCTCCCCTCTCCTACAACTGGCAGGCTGCAGTAGCTCTGCGAACCACCCCCTAGCTCTGCGCGCCCTCCCCCTCAAAAATAGGATTCCAGTTTGAGGTACGCGCCGGCCATGCGGAGGTCGCAGCGGCTCCGCCTGCTTCAAAAATCTGGTCAGAAGCTCCGCGACGCTTGTAATGTAGCTCTGGCTTTAGGAGTTGTTGAGGGGAAAAAAATCAATTTCCAGGTTTTTTTTTGGGGGGGGGGGAATTACTGTCTGTGTGGAGTTTGAATGCTCTCTCTATGTCCATGGGGATTTTCTCTGGCCAGAAAGCTCACATTTATTTCAGTGTTTTATAGTAGAGGGCATTTAAAGGTTTGGTGATGTTTTTGTGACCAGAAATATGCTGTGTTTTTTTTTATGTACAGTGTATCAATTAGCCTACAGCAGCATTTCTCAAACTAAGGGTCACGCAGAGCCTCCAATGAAAACAGAGAGATGGAAGGATCAGATAAGTAATGGCATCAAGCTCTGAGGCTATTCAAAAATCAGATAGCTGCTAATTGCCCTATAAACAGCTGAGCTCCTGCAATTTGCAAGCTTGTGTAACTATAGGGAGATAAATGTTTGAGCTTTTTTTCTGAGCCTTCAGCTCCATTACACTAGCCTGGTATTAGATGCAATCTCAGACTCCAGATATGCACCAGCTACTTTGGAAAGAAATAATCTCCCACGCATGCGCTTGTCCTCACCACTTTCCTCCTTGTCTTGTTCAGATGTTGCTGATACTGTTCGGGAAAAAAACTCTCAGCTGGCTCTTGCAGCCTCTAGTAAAAACTGACCTACAATTTTGGCTTTGTCAGTGGTTAGTTTTTTAATTGCAGCGCACATGAAGTACAAGTTGCAGGCTCCAATTTTTAGATGATTATTTTGGCCATGTCACCAAATAGTTGTTGGAAATGTAAAAAACACAGGAAGGTTTTTTTAGCGTATGTGGTGGACAAGTACCAAAGCAAAAAAAAAAAAAAAGCGTTCAGATTCACACAACAGGAAGTCTTTTTATTGGGTATAGGAGAGATGATCATGTAGAGAAAAAATTGAAACTTTGTTTTTATATATGACAAATGCTGCATTTGATTAGATTAATAAAATAAAGTATAATGCAAAGGAATGTCTAGTGTGGGGATGTAAATTTCAGGCTGCAGTTGTTAGAGGGATTATCTCAGTGTAGGATGTAATTTTATTTTCACATCTCTCACCCATTCAGACTGCTGTAAGCAATGACTTCAAAGACACCTGCAATGTGCTTGAGAATTTATACATAATTTTGTGTTGAATTTTCAATGCATCTCAATAATAACACATCCAGATATACACGTCTCCATATTTACAAGCACAGAGCTACACAAGTTAGTAGGATCAGGCTTCCTCTCTAGGTTCGCTTTTCGGGTGGTCGTCTATTGGCCTCTCAACAGTCTTCTGATTGTCAGGGAGCGATTTCTTTTTGACAGCTGTCTGTAAAAGAAAAGGTCTATGTTGCATAGTTCAATAAGAATATTTATTTATGACGGCTGATCCCTGCTTCTTAGATTCCTTTTGTGAAATAATGAAATAATTTTGTGAAATACTGACAGTTTTGTGAAATAATGACAGTTTATAGCTGATATTCCAATCTATATGTTTAAATACATAACACACTACATGTTTTTAAATTCAGCTAACTTTTCCTTCAGCTCTCAGGCGATTGGCATTACAAGTGCATCAATAGAAGGTGACACAAAGCAACTCTTTGTAAAGTCATTCCTCATTCTAATTCTATGCATTTTCCTACCTTCCTATCCGCAAATTTCACACTACAGGCGTAACAAGATGAAAACTCATTCTTCTTCTCTTCCAAATGATTCTAGGTGAAAACAGGGCAAAAGACAAGTCTGGCTGTGTATACTGGCCAAAAACGTATCACTACCTCCAGAATTTCTAAACTGAAGCAGTCTGCGCTGGATTTTCACAAGTCCAGTTCCCCGTCCCCCCTTGCCTCTAGGAGACAATTCCGGACTCAAAAAGAAATGGGGGAAGCCCAAATAAGAGAGGGCAGACAAGACTATTTGCATTCTTCCTTCAGGTGACTGAATTCGACTATCCTTCAAGTTTTGGCTCTTTTCCATCCAGGGGACAGCACTTGTTCAGCTAGTTTGCTTTCCTGAGGAACAAACAATCTCGGCTGCTTCTAAACAGATCTGTCTTAATAATCAAGTCAATGAAAAACAAACATTCTTAATGTTTTGGCCTGAAGCGGTTCAGGGCTTCCTCAGAAGTTAAAATAATGCGCTTACCTTCCGCTGCTTAAAAGCCCGATTCACTCTCTTCTCTTGGGACAGCTGCAATTTCGTCCTCCTCAGGTCTTCTTTGAGTAGAGCATTCTCTTCAGCTTCCTGGTAGATCTTGTCGGCCAATCTGGCCATCTCAGACTGACAGGCTTGTAGAGTCTGCTTGTTGGTCCTATGTAATGCAACAGAAGGCACCTGAAATTGGCTTGCAATTAACTATATTCTAAGGTGGAAAAACTCCCCCCCCCCATCTATGTTGTCAGCCTGAAAAAAATAACCACTGCTTGCAATTTATAAAGCTCTCATGCTCACTCATGACTCACTTCAAGCCAGTGATAAACTGCAGGCTGTGGAAGGCTGGGACAAGCCAGCAAAGTTCACCCACCCAATTCAGATACCTTCCTGGCCTACTTGCAACTACAACACCTTCAGATCCCGTCAACATCCATCATCCCCCCCCCCCCCCCGGAGCTCTTTTAGAGTGAGGTGTAGGGATTCAATGCCTTAATCCAGCTTTTGTTCAACTCCTGTTGCACCTATACTGGAAGCTAGAATCCAAGCAGTGTCTACTAAGTCCTAGTGCCCTACACAGTGAGGAATCCCTCCCAATGTGTGACTCTAGAATGGCTCATAGCCATATAAACCTATTTCTTCTGTCATGGAATTCAACACAAGTTCAGACTAGACCCCGATGACCTTTGTCACCTGCCCATTGAATGCCGTCGTCGTCTCCATATGCAACATCCTGCTGGACTAAATAGTCACCATTCTCCTCTTCATTTTTGAATACGTAAAGGAAATAGCAGATAAAGCAGTCGCAACCAAGAAATAAACTACCAGTACAGAAATACAAAAATAACTATTCCATAAACACCCAGGCAGTTTTAAACTGGCGCCTAAAGTTCAGCTAGCAGGGCCAGGGAATAAATTCCCCACCTGGGACACCACCACAGAAAAGGCCCTGCCTCTGGCCACGATCCACCTGCCTCATCAGCAAAGGGACTCGAGGGGCCCTGGCCCAGGAGATCCACATACTTGCCCCGGGGGCTGAGTTTGTACCTGAACTCTCCAACGTCTTTCTCGTACTCCTGCAACAGCTCCTCTTTCCTTCGGAGCCGATTCTTGAGCTTGCTGATCTTGTCAAACAGCAGCTCGAGGTCCTTCTGCCTCTGCATCCCAACTTTTTCCCGTTCGTCCCGGGGAAGGTATTTCACAGTCTGCACCCCCACCATCAGCTCCTTCACGTTCACCAGGCTGGCAAGATCCTGAATCAGGCTGAGGTACTGGGAAAAGGGGGGGGGCAAGCCAGTGACAAGAGGGCCGATTCCAAAGAAGGGAAATTCCACATTCTTAATCGCGCCTCTATCCACCTTCACTGCTTTCTGGATCCCAAAAAGAATAGGGAAATGGAGAGGAAGTGTGGAGGAGCCACTCTCTCCTCCTCCTCCTCCTCCTCCACACTTCCTCTTCTGCTCTGGTCCACTCTTTCTTTCTAAATCCAGGAGGCACCAGGTGGTCTAGTTTGGATCGGACTTGAACACCCCCCTTGTTTTCATACCATGTTCTCACTGAGGTCCAAAGCATCAGCCATGTCCAGCCTCGCAGTCCTCTCGATAGTCACGTTGGGATCTATGCTGGAAACGCCACCCTGACGCTAAAACACAAGGAGGAACTCATGTGAACAGAAAGCAGAAAGCTGCAGCCAACACACACACACACGAAACAATATACCCCCATTAGATGGACACATTTCCTAAAAAGGTGGCGCAGAGTTGTTTACCTTCTCGACGTCTGCTGTTGCCATCGACGGAAGCGCCTGCTCTTTCTCGGCTTTTCGGTCACTCTTCTCAGTCAGGCCTTTCTTGAGCACGATCAGTGGCTCGGCCATTTTTGCTTCATCATCTACGAGGGCATCAGAAGACCCGTTTCAGGAGCATCCTTAGACATACATGAACTTAAAATGCCGCCCTGCTTCTGCTAATCTGAACTAGACTACTTGGGCGCTTCATGCTAGGTCTGTGCAGGGCGCTGCCGGATAGGGAACCAAAACGGAACCGCTCGATTCCTTAGCGCTGCCTCCTACTAGGATGTTGGCCGCTCCCCCCAGAACTACTCAGTCCAATGACATCGAGCTGCACACGCCCCTCGTCATCGACAAACGCACTCGTTCACGCAGTGCTCACCCAGGGGGGGACCCTTTTCGAGCATCTTGATTCTTTTCCGCAGCTCAGCCAGGGCCTCCTTCTGGCGGAGGATGGTTTCTTCGTGCCGGGAGCCTTTGCACCTGGCTCCCAGGTCCGCCAGGTCCAAAGATGGTACCTAAAAACAAAAAAACACAGACTCAGTCTAATCCGTTTGTCTGAATGGCAAGATGTAAGGAGTTGCTCCCTGGGTGAGTGCCATGAAAGGACCTACAGCTCTGTGCACGTCTCACTAGGCCAGGGGTCAGCAACCTACGACCCATGGGCTGGATCCAGCCTGCCCAAGTAATCTGGCCCATGTGGAGCTCGGCTTGGGAGATGAAGCCTCCTGCAATTTGCGGTGTGCTGGACAGGGCATGGCAGAGCCATCTACCCAGGCTCACGGAGTCTGCAGAAAAAAAAAGTGGGGGGAGAAAGTCTCTTATAGAGGCAAGATCTGCCTCCCATTTTACCCATTGGGTATCAGTTTTTGTGAACTGATTTTTGTGAAATTACTGTGAATATGGAGGAGATATATTGGGGGAGAAAGCGGGATATAAATCCAATATAAATAATAATAACTAAAGCTTGAGGTGTTAAGCCTCATTATGTGATGCTAGAACTTCTGACACCTTTTCAGCATTAACACTTTATTGATGTTGTATAATGTTATTAATTGTTTATTCTATTTTGTCAAGCCACACAACTTTTTTCCTTTTTCCAGGCATTTAGGGTGATTTTGGGGTGAACTTGGAATGGCTTTGGAACAAGTTAGAATTTTCCCCATTGAAATTAATGCAATAATTGTACTTATTATCTGGATTTTCGCTATAAGGGCTGTTTTCAGGAATTAGGTACGGGAAGAGTGTATTTTATATTGTACAGAAGTATAACAAGCATTTAAAAAGTAAAATTTTACATATTTCATTTTCCTTTTAAAATGATAGAACAGGAAGACTCGGTCAAAGGGCACAGACATCCACACACTGTGCCCCCCCCCCAAGAGATTGACTGGCATAAATCCAGGCCACAACAGACACTTCACACATTCAGATAAATTTTGGTGCAAGAGAACAAGACAAAAACAGACAGGGGAAAAGTACAGGATAAGGGTACTTTTTAAGTGTGTGTGAGTGTGCAGTTATGGATAACACATGGATAACAGTGTAACCTGGGACAGATATTCTGTTCCAACTCCAAGATCTTAATTACCCAACGTTTTTCAAACTGACAGTTTCTCCTGGTAAAGGTCCAGAACAACCATTGAAAATTGACGCTTTATTTTTTTGGGGGGTGGACTTGTCATCAGTACCCGACAAAATACTTTATTTGCAAAGGGTCTAGATAATTATATGGCGTCGGCTCCCTCCTGGTATGCTTTTGCACACAAACCTTGAAAGATAATGGGCGAACCTGACCGGAGTATTCCATTTTTTTTTTCTCCCACAAGCTGCCTTTCCAATCCTAATGAGCAATTATAGTAACACTTAGCAGTTACATACTTTGCAGTTGCAAAGTGCTATAAAAATATTTGCCAATTACCTATCACAACATGCTTGGGTGAGAGGTACAGGAAGAGAATGATGCTCGACTTACACAGTGTCGGATATTTTTTTTTTAATGTGGTTTTATTTTTGAAAGCCAGCTGGCTTACAAAGGCTGTAATCCTAAATACACTCACGATTGTGTAAGGCCCCGTGAACGTAGTTGGAATTGCTTCAGAGGAAACCTGCATAAATGTGTTGTGCCTGGCTGCTGGAAAGAGATTGTGTGTTGCATTTGAGCTGCTGCAATCAGAAGCTGGTACCGCAGCAGGACTGCATGCGCAGCCAGCCAGCTCTGTCCCCCGACACCTCCCCCCCCCCGACCCCATAGCTAGTTCCACTTAAGCCCTATGCTCCAGTTTGGAGAGATCAGTGCAATGGCCCCTCCCCTGGGATCCCTCTTCACCTCCCCATGTTGAGGAAGATCTCTGCGCAGCACAGCTGTGCCTCAGAGGGGCTGGAATGGACCTAACCACAACCGTGGGGCAGACACCAATGGTTGCTCCTGTATCAGCAGTGGGGACAGGGTTGCCTCACTATGCTGGGGCTCTTGGGGTGGCTGGTTCGATGTGTTATCTCTCAGAATTACAGGAGAAAAGCTTTGGGGTGGTCCTGAAGAGCTGGCAGTAATCTGGTGTCCTAATCCTCCTGCTTCCAGAAGAGGCATTCTCAGTGTCCTTCTGCAAAGGCCAATGCAGCAGAGGCCCTCACTGTAAAATGCCATCCTTGTGACTGGCCCACAACACGCCCCCCCCCCTTTTAAGTGTCACTTGCCTTCCTGGCTGCGGAGACCTCATCTGACAAGGGGACCTTGGTCTGTGTGCTCTTGTGCTGCAGACTTTTCTCAGGTTCAGCTGCTTTTTCTTTTGCCTCAGTCTTCAGCTCTTTCAGTTTTTCCCTGCTGTACCTGCATACAAAATCGGAGAAAAAGTTGCGGCAAGAGAAGGACGCCCGTCGCCCACCCTACCGACGTACTAGAGTCGGTAAGCCTTCTTTGCCCTGCTGCTGTGTGGCTCCATGCGCTTCTGGAGCGCTGTTTACGACGGCCAGAAAGCGTCTACCGCTGCCATAATGCTAGTTCCAGCAGCCGTAGTGCCAGAAAGGATTAGCTGTCTTTAATTGGATCACAATCCTATAAGTATTACGATTACTATCTCAATTCTCAAGGCTCTGTTCTCTGAAATACATTGCTAACAAGAGACTCCTTAAAAAAAACATATTCATCAATGTTCTCTGGAGCAGAGATTAAGGTTATGAATACAGCACCATCAAAAGGTACATGGTACTTTACACAGAGTGATAAAACAGGTTCCTGCCCCAGGGGGCTTACAATCTAGCGGCTGACGCAAGGGAGACAATGGGGTGGGGGAGGGGATGGCGGCAGGGGCAAACAGGGGAAGCACATGCAATTATTTCACTGACACATACTTAGCTTGGTTACCGTCGGGAACAGGAACGGTGCCACGGAAAAGGTGGGTTTTAAAAAGTGAAGCGAGAGAGGAAGCATCCCACCGATAGACCAGGAGGCAGATCCAAACATACGGGGCAGTGAGGGAGAAATGGTTTGGGGAATCAGGAGACCTTGTAAAGAGCACAGGCTGGACTGTAGCGGGAGAGGAGGGCTAGAGGTAAAGAAGGGCCAGGTGCCAGAGGGGTTTCAAAGTCAGGATAGGGAGGTGGGCTGGATCTGGGAGCAGACAGGCAGCAATGAAGGGATTTTAGGATTCTAAATGAACTTGAGAAACGGCCTGGATTGCTACTGATCTTGCCCACAGCTCTCTCGCCTGGCACCGCAGCTCCTACCTTAATTCTTCGCCCGCTGTTTTGAGATCTGCATCCTTCAGGTCCACAAGCCGAGACATCTCATAGAGCTTCTCTCGGAGCAGGCCCAGTTCGTGCTCTTGGCTGTGGATGAGACTTCGCTTCTGCTCCAGTTCCATCTTTTGTTTTTCGCTGAGTTCTCCTGCACAAGGAGAACTGTGAGTAAGCACTGGCTGCATGGGCAGTAGATTCTGTAAGGGAAAGGGCTTCATCCCACGGTTTACCATGCATCCAGATCACACAGCTCATGTCAACAAACCCGCAGAGATTTCCACACATTCCAGAGCACAAAAAGGTAGAAACGTTGAGTTTGGGTCCAAAAACACCTAAGACATCACCATCCCCTAGCCATGGTTTGGAGCCTGGGGGCGCCCCAAGGCTTCCCACACTACACCCCCCCCTCTCCTCCCTGTCACATGTGTGAATCCCCCTTCTTTCCATTTTTGAAGCTAACAACAGTGCAAGGTTACATCCGCAGTAGTGTTAACGCTAATCGTAGCTGGTTGCAAACCAGAGTTGCAACCATGGTTACAAATGATGGCTGACCAAACGATTGTCAGCCATTAACTAGCGCAGACTTTGCGCCACGGTGGCTTTTAGTGACTGGAGTTGAGTCACTAGGCTGCGGGTTTTAGGACTGGACCATAACATATTAGGACCAGGAGACCTTAACAACTGTCTCTGCTCATGTGAAGCTATCCAAGTCTTGAAATCATCCTCAGATGGCCTCCCACTGCCCTTAAGAGATGTGGCAGGTGAGTTTGAAAGGTGAGCCTTGTCTGTGATGGCACCTAATTTGATGGAATTTTTTTTTGGTACTCATTTCCGAATCAATTCCTCCTTCAAAATTCTGATACTTGGAATTTTTAAAACAAATCAAGTCTCTTGAGGATGTTTCCAAGTCAGACATGGAAATCAGAGTCACCCTAAATTCACGCTGATTTTTTTTTTGCCTTCTGTCTCTAGTTGCGAGGGGCCATAGCTCAGTGGGAGAGCTTTCGCTTAGCATGCAGAAAGTCTGGCAACGTCTCCAGGTAGGATTGGGAATGTCCCCTGTCTGAAACTGCTGCCAGTCAGTGCAGACAAAACTGAGCTAGATGGATCACTGGTCTGACTCAGTAGGAAGCAGCAGCTTCCTATGTTGATAGTTAAGATCAGGGAGAAGAACTTGATACTTTTTGTTCTTTAGGGGTATGCAGGGAATGATATGTTCAAGTCATATTTGTTAAGTCAGTCACAATGATGCTATTTCACAAACCGATCACATCAGACATCCTAGCTCTAGCTTCCGAGAGCTCCTTCTTTAATTCCCAAACGACAGCCTGGTGGGACAGGATTTCACGCTTTGCAGCGGCTAATTCTTCCCTGGAGTTCAGGGAAGACAAACAGATAATGCAAAACTCATTTTCAGTAACAGAGCTGGATATGTTCATCATAACAGACACAAATTATGTTAGGATTTTAAATTCCCAAGCCAACATGCCACTGATACAGATGGATGCTGGCATTCCCCACAATGGCTTCTGAGGACATTTTCAGCTTAAATCACCAATGCGAGAGACCAATTAGACAAATGTCATCATACTGTTTCAACCTCAGAATTGGGGATCAGTCTTCTGATCTGGACTCTCCACAAGCACCTATCTCCTGTTTCAAGACACCTGCTTCTGCTGCTGACAGCTTTTCATTACAAGACACAGTAAAAGGAGTGAATTGAAACGGTAAAAACTCAGCTGCCTACTTCATGAAAATATGAGTCCCGTCAGTGCAAGAAACAACCTCGTGCAAATGGGATGACGACGACTTAGGAGAGTCCTTAGGAGAGTCCTTCTGCATTTCTGAAGGTGGAAAATGAAATAAAATAGAATAAAGAAACAACCAGCATACCAAAAATGAACAGAGACACATCAGATTATTCTCAAAATTAGATTTTATATCTGGAGGACTAGTTAACAAGTTTAACAAAAGGCTTTTGAGAAGGTGGGTAAGCAAACTGTAGCGCCGGAAGCTTTAGTTGATTAATGGAGTTAAAACATGTCAATCAACTAAAAAGGTTTCCCTTCTACTAAAAAAGTTGGCTGACATTTTTAAACCTTATTTTTCATGTAAGTATTTACAGGTGGCAAGTGCCTTCGATGAAGAGGTATCCTCCCTGTATGAGAGAGGGGGAATGCCTCTTCTCAGAAGAGGCTTGCTGCAGCACCGCATTTAAAAATAATAGTCAGCCGTACAGCGGAGCAAGGCTGTCCTATCAATGAGATCAACTGAGGGGATCATTCAGTCCTCTACCACCTCAGATAGCGGACTGGAGGGTGCTCCCCTCTCCAGCTTCTTCATGTCCTGCTTCCATTATTCAAAAAGGAAGAAGAGAACAGAGCCGAAGAGGAAGGGTGGAGGAATGAGAGTGACGAGCAGCTAGAGCATCTCCAGTACTCCCCCTCCTTCCTCTTCCACTCCATTCCCCCTTTTCTTTATGAATCCAGGAATTGGGAGGAGCAGCAGAGGTGACAGCCAGCACACCGCGTTAGGGAAGGCAGAGACATTTGGCACACAGCCTCAGGCGCCTGCAGCCTGCTGGTGGAGTTTAGTGACTGGAGTGGAGTCACTAGGCTGCGGGTCTGAGGACTGTGCAGGCAAGAGTCTGCAGCCAGACCCACTATTTGAGGGCAATACCTCTAAGAGCTAGGGATCTGCACTACACAAATTTCTGCACTGTGACTGTGTACGTGAACTGGCTCACGTACAGAAGCCATGATGGGGATAAGCAACCTCCTGGTTGTAGGAGTAGGTTTTCTTTGTGCCAGGTGCAAGGGAGTGACGACAGGATACAGGTATCTTGTTGTCTTGTGTGCTCCCTGAAGCATCAGGTGGGGCCACTGTGTGATACAGGAAGCTGGACTAGATGGACCTTTGGCCTGATCCAGCAGGGCTCTTCTGATGTTCTTAGAAACGTGACCATCAACCAGCCACTCACATGGGGACCAGCACAGTGACATTGACAGCCCTTTTTCCAGCGGCTGAGATTTGGCTAGGAGAAGAACGATGGCTATTTCCGCTGGGGCCAGTTCACCTGCAGCTCTGGAGAACATACGAGTAGTTTGTTTGTGTGAACTGGCTCTAAACGCAGCAGGAGCTGCCGCTAGAGCTTCAGACAACACCGCCTCTCTGTGCTCGCTTCTGACCTTCTATTTGCTTCTGAAGCTTTACATTTTCCTCCTTCACCTTCTTCGCCTGCTGAACTGCTTCCGAAAGCCTGCTTTCCAGATTTACGATTGTCCGCGAATGTTGCTTGATCTGTTCCTTATATTCGGCTGTCTCTGCCTGGTGTCGTTGCTTCTGCGCCTCATTCTCGTTCTCGATGCTCTTCAGACGATTCTCCCAGCCCGCTAGCCTCTCCTCTGCCACAGTCTGGAAAGCACACACAGAAATCGTTGGGCAATGGCTCGCTGCTCAACAGGTGACAGCTCTCGCTACGAAAACCAGAGCCAAGGGGAGCTGGGTAAGGAGGTCTAAGCAGGGAACGCGGCAGCTCTGTGTGGTGCACGCGATTTGCTCAAACGAAGCTGTGGATCTAACGCTTGGCGCCTTTCAGTCAACAAGCTGAGGCTGTCAACAGGACCACGCATCATCAATCCACCTGCTCTCTACCACTGGACAGAAACTACCTTTCTCCTGTCAGCTGCTTCTAGGCTTTCCAGAGTCTCTTTCAGCTTGGTACTTAAAACTCCCTCTGATGTCGTTTTGTGTTCAACAACCTACAACAACAACAACAAAACAAGCAAGAATCAAGACACAGTGAAAGCAAGCATGCTTTGTTATCTCAGGGGAAGACAAGAGTTCAATGTCCCCACAGACCTTGCAGGACGTAAGATTCCAAGGAGCTGGATCAGAGAGGTACTTCCTGTCATTCATTAATGTGGATCCCCCCCCCCACATGGCTTTGGCACACATATCAGTGGAAGAGCCTGAGGGTTCTCTGTTCCACAAGTAGTCGAAGCCTCTGATATTTCGGCATACGATTGTGAAACTCTAAGTGCAGTGTTTCTTTTGAAACCTTAACTGCCTCTGCTCCTGTTTGCTGATAGCAGCAAACTAGCTGGGTGGTGGAGTTTACCATAGGAAAAGGGGTCTTCTGCCGATTGCCCTGCTTGCCAGAAAACCCCTCACCCCTTTTCCAATATCCAAATTGGTTGTTGGATGGAACCATGGTTACAATTTGGATGGAACCATGGTTCGTGCTAGGCATCCAAAACCCATTCAAACTACGGTTTCTAATTCTGCTTTGGAAGGCGAGCACAAACCGTAATGTGACCATTTGAATATTCAGAAGACTATGGTTTGCCGAATGAGAGAAGTTAGGAAGGGGAAACTGGTGTGTGCGGTGGGGGGAGGGAGGAGGCGAGATCATGGTTTGAAAGATTGCAAGTGTTATACCTGAACCAACCCAATACACATGAATGACTTTAAACACTCAAAATGCAGAATATTCAACTGACAACAGCTCTGCTTGCCTCAACCCTGCTTCAGTTTTATACACTCTGCTTTATTTTCTCCTCTTTATTGGTATAGAAGAAATTCATTCACAAAAGCAACCAAACCATAGCTGCAGACAAGTTAGCTCTAGATCTCAGAACAATGCTATCGAACATGAAACTGTAATATAAATAAATAGGTGATATAAATAAATAGGTGACCAACACAAGAGAGATAAAATAAAACTTGTATGTGTTTCAAAGTGAACTCTGTTGTCATTCACACACACACACACACACACACACACACACACACACACACACACACACACACACACACACACCTGTGTCTATAACATATTTGTTTCAATCTTGTAACAACTTCTTACAACTTCTATGTAAAGTATATGCAACTTTTACGTAAAGTATGTAACAACTTATGTAAAGTATAAGCTTTATACTTTACATAACATAAGAAGAGCCCTGCTGGATCAGGCCAAAGGCCCATCTAGTCCAGCTTCCTGTATCACACAGTGGCCCCACCAAATGCCTCAGGGAGCACAAGACAACAAGATACTTGTATCCTGTCGCCACTCCCTTGCACTCCCTTGTACCTTATTCATATAAAATAAAAAATGTATATTATGAGTATTATAATAATTATTATTATTATGAGTTTTAAGAGACGGCGATAGAAGAGGCAGTAGCTGACTGCAAATTTCTACACACCTCCATCAGTTGTTTTATTTGCATTTCCAAATTTTGAACCTTTTCTTTTTCTTCTTCCACAGCATCCTTCAACTGTTTTTTCTCCAGGGCAGCCACACTTTCTAGGATCTGGGAAACAGCATTAATTTGCCTGTGAACATGTTTGAAACAAATGAAGGCAAGCCTATGGGGGCAGAAAGAGCTTGACAAAAGATGAATGAATGAATGAATGTTAGGATATTATTATTATTATTATTAACAATATTTATATACTGCTTTTCAACAAAAAGTTCACAAAGCGGTTTACAGACAAAATCAAATGATTAAATGGCTACTGACACTAGACCTCATTAAAAAATTGCTATGGAGTATTAAAAGAAAATATCACAATATGCCTGCAGTAAGCATAGCAGAGGAAACAAACAGAAAAGACATGCCTCTCTTTTCCCCTTCTCTTCCTCCAGAAGTGCTCTCTCTTTCTTCTGAAACTCCTCCTCAAGTTTTCCTTTCTGTTGGTTCAGTTTTTCCTTCAGCAGCAAATGCTGACTCTCCTCAGTCGTTCTCATTTGGGTCTACAGTGACAGATTCATACAATCAGATCCCTTTTGAGGTCCTGGCCGAACCCACTCAGGAGCTCTTCTTGCAGGGAGTATCTTTTACCTGTAATGTCTGAAGCCTGCTCATGGTGTGACAGTAACTGTCCCGGAGTTTCTTCATGTAAGACATCATTCCTGACAAAAAATAAGAATTGAGGTGAGATCCAGTCTAGTTAGGAAAGTGCTGAATTTGCTGGAGTCCTGTTTGACATCCTCCCAGCTTCCTGTCAGCAGGAACCTCCTGGCAACTGAAGCAGCACACACCCCCACGCTGCCCTCCCTTCCGATGATGAGCCAAACTCCCACTGCCTGGACTGGAAAAGGGGGGGGGGCAGAGCAGAAGAGGAACTGCGGAGGAGAGGAGAGGACCACTTTCCATGCGGTGATGGGTTTTAAAGATGGCGTTCAATGGTATTAGACAAATGTGCAGAGGGCAGGTCAATCAATGGCTATGAGTCACACGGGGGCAGTGGAACCTTCAGGGCCAGGTGCCGTGAATTTCTGACAACCTGTTTCTGACGGGGAACAAACAGCATCAAGCAGCTGGGGCTTTCGTGCTTTGCTGGTGGGCTTTGCACAGCCCCCGGTGGGAAAGACAGTGCTGGACAGGAACGGATTCTGGGGTCAGAATTCAGCAGAAGCATCAGACTGTCCCAGGCATTTGCTTTCCCTCCAAGGTGTTCCTGTCGGGCTCAGGAAGCCGGAACCGCCATGTGCCCCCAGGGCCATACAGTTCAATGAAGTCTGTTCTCAATCCTTGGGGCTTAACACTTAACAACCCAGTACAAGAAAAGAATAGAAAAAAAAGAGCACCTTTGTCAGAGCCAGAAATGTCAAGCCCCATATCCTGTATGAGATGTTCCACCGCATCCACCCAACCCAGCAAACTGCGGAGGACTTCAGCGGCTGAGGTCTGGACCTGCAAGGCAGGTGGGGTCAGGCCCAGGTTTTGGAGGTTACAGATCTCCTTTCTCAGGCTGTGGCTGCAGTAGGAGGTTCTCAAGAAGGCCTAACAAAGAAACGGGGGAGAAGCAAGGAGAAAAACAACAACAACACCCCCCTCAGGCATACGTAACTGGCACAGAGCATTCCTATCTTGACACAGCAATGATGACAATGGGTCCTTTCCCACAAAACATGCCGAGTTGTTTCTACAACAGCCAGTCATCCCAGCAATGAATCATCCTGTGTGAGTCTTTCAACAGCCGTCAAATCTTCTCATTAAATGTTCTGCAAGGACAGCAACTTTGCCTGCGCTCCGCCCCCGCCATCTCACCCCAAGCTACAGAAAAATTACTCAGGCCAAATCGAGAAAAAATAACCCTACGGAGAAACCCAAAGAAACGGGTGATGGGCGGGGGGGGGGGCCTTTCTCCTAAACCCCAGCATGTGAAATCACCCTCCACTCGAAATACTGGGGTTCAGTTACCTGAACTCGATCCAAGGATTGCTTTAACAGCTCCACATTTTCAGATACTTCCTTCATTTCGGAATTCTTCAGACTGATTTCCTCTCTCAGCGACGTCTCCCTCTGGCAAAGGTCGTTGTTAGTCTCCTGAATTTGTCTTATCTTCTCAACAATCTGACGGACAGACAGACAAGACTGAAGGAAGTAGGGATGTAGGCCCCCGCTTCCCAGATGGAGTTTCCTGACAGAAACAAGCGGCAAAGCCATTTTCATGTTAGTGGCTTAGTAAAATGTCAGTGACATGTTTATTACAGCGACGGTGTCTTTGTCCTCAAAATTCACCTTCCTGCAGTAATATTGCAATCTAGTGCATTCTTATGATATAGTCCCTCCCACCCTGTACAGCATTAATCTGAGAGAGAGAGAGAGAGAGAGAGAGAGAGACTTGAACAGGAACCATGGAGGAGAGGAGAATGGTGGGCTAGAGTGTCTCCGACACTGGGTAAGACTCTGACACTTAAGCCCACCACTCTCCTCTCCATTCCTCTCTTCCTATTCAGATCCAAGAAGCAGGAGGAGGAGCAACAGAGAGAGGCAGATGAGCACAGCCCAGAACACAAGGTCCCTCTTCCCTCGAGGCAGCGGTCCTGTAAAGAACATACCTGTTGATTTGTTGGTGGCTTCTCTGAAAGAGGTGGAAATACCATTTCAATAATTTGGCTTCTGAAGTGCTGTGCCTAATAGCAGAAAGTAAAAGAAGTGTAAAACATCAGTACGGGGTTGGATCGAACTGGCGACAAGCACGCACACGCGCACGCACACACAGACACTCCACCGTATTTCTACAAGGATGGCAGAACCATGCTTGTAGAAATATAATGGAACGTCACCCCTTCCTCCCCAAACGCAATCCACACCCCAGGGTAACACGTGGCCAGTTCCTTCAAGCTGCCAGGGAACATCCCCAGCAGTATATAGAGACTAACACAGGGAAATTGCATTCACGAGGGGTTGCTGAACAGAATAGGTGTGGAGAGGCCACTTGCAGTAATCTGAGAGTTCAGAGTTACCCCAACACCTTCCACCACGTGAGGAAGCAGGCCAAATCCTGGCCCACTTACCTGATGGGGCATGAGTCACCTCCCCCACTAGCGTCGCTCAAGGTGGGGCGGAAAGCTAAGTTCTGCAGCTTTCCACCCCACTGTTACTCTCCTGCACGAGGCGCCCCGCCCCCTCGTCGTAGGAGCCCGTCAGCGGAGAGAAAGCAATGCACAGGGACTCTCCTGTGCATTGCTTTCTCTCCGCTGACGGGCTCCTACGACAAGGGGGCGGGGCGCCTCGTGCAGGAGAGTAACAGTGGGGTGGAAAGCTGCAGAACTTAGCTTTCCGCCCCACCTCGAGCGACGCCAGTGACCTCCCCCACTGCTCCAAATCTCATCACTCCTGGGATTCAAGAAGGAAGAGTGAAATGGAGTCGAAAAAGAAGTGCGGAAGAGAGGATAATGGTGGTCTAGATTCTAGACGAAGAGGAAATGTGGAAAAGAAGAGAGTGGTGAGCTAGAGCGTCTCTTATGTTCTAGACTCTAGAACATAAGGAACGCTCTAGCTCACCACTCTCTTCTCCTCCTCCACATTTCTTCTTCCCTGGTGAAGGAGGTGTCCGGTTGCAGGGCTTGCATCTCAAGAACCAGGCCATTCAGAAAGTACACATCCCTTCTCCTCAGTCAACACTCAGGAGAGGAGGGGAGAGCAGCCTGCAAGCCAAATGGGCGGCCATGTTCCTTTCTGGAATTGCATCTTGGAAAGCATTGTGTTCCCCACTGAAAGGCAATGGCCCCATACTGCCAGCTCTGCCTGGTGAGAGCTCTCCAGGTTCATGGGCAGAGGTTTCCCCCACTCCTGCGGGTCATATATCAGATCATGCCACTGCCTGGGACTTCATACACACAACATGCACCTGCTCAGCCATCGTGCTACAGTTTCACCCTTGCAGGGAGTAAGTGCTCAGCCCCTACCTGAGTTCCCGCCAGCTCCATGTCAGACTTGATGAGGCGCTCTCTGCGCCCCATTTCTTGCAGCTGCTGGGATCGCCTCTCGCACTCTTGTTTCAACTCCCCTTCAGCCTGAAACAATGGAAGCCGAGGAAGAGCAAAGTTGTGCTGGTTGTACAAAAATATGGAGGACGGTCGTCTCCCTTTCTCTGAAAAGGCCATATGGAAAACAGAGCGTGTGTGTGTGTGGGGGGGGCAGGTTCAGCAGATGCAGAGTTAGAGGAGAATAGGGTGCTGTGGCCCCCTAACCTGGAGGAGTGGGGAGGGAAGCAGAGGTGCGCTTGCTTGACTGGCCTCCATTGAGTGCGGAGGAATTATGCACAAGGGTTGACTTGGTCAGTGGCTTGCAAGGATACCCAACTTTAATTAATTCTGGGGAATCAGGGAGGGGAGACCATATTTCCAAAAGGGGTTTCCTCTCAGGGGAACTCCACTTCCTTGGTTGAAGAACAGAACCGCAGAAACATGGGGAGAAAAATCCCCCAGTGAAAGTTGGAGTGGGGAATCACATAATATGCCCAAACCAGGAAGTTTTCTGCCCTCAGAAGGGCAAACTCTCGCCCCCCCCCCCCCCTTGGCAGAGAAGTGCTGCTGGCATTCCTGCAGAAATAGGAAGTCTGCTGAAGGATGACTGGCAGCGCTGGAGGAGGGACAAGCGTGGCTTTGGGGACAAAAACCTCCTGCATTCTGGCAAAAGTGTGGTAGTGAATCACATGTGGGTGGAAACTCACAGATGTGAATCATGGATGTGTTTTCCCATAGAATAGCTGCACGTTTGGTCTCGGCCTTCTCCATATATAACATACTTGCTGGGAAGTACATTTAACTGTGGAGAAAGCCAGCGCTCTGCTGAATGCCGTCTAACCTGAGCCAGCGTCTATTTCTTTGTGATTATTTAGCCACCTAGTGGGGAACCAGCAAATAGGACAAGGGCAATAAAGCCGCTCCTGGCCTTTTTTCTTCATAGAAAGCTACGCACGCTGCTTGGCTTGAAACGTTCATTTTTTGCCACGTGAAAGAGGTAAAGCGGCAATAAAAGGGCTGGAAATGGCAGAACTGGAAAACTGGAGGAAAGGGCAACTAGGGACGCAATCCTACACACATTTCCCTGAAGGCAACTGAATTTAACGGGGTTTACTTCTGAGTAGACACGCACAGAACTGTGCGGTGAGGTTGTACGTCTGTCTAAAGCCGGAAGTAGAGCCATGAGTTGAACCCAAGACTACATTCTTTCCACCCCCGGATTACTCGAGAGTCCTTAAGCTTCCTTGCCAAAACCTCCAAGAAAGAGGACACTGACCTTTGTTTTTTCGACAAGCTTCTTGGATAAGGTTTCCTGCTCGGTATGGCACTTCTGGATTTCATCTTCTGATCTCTTTGCCTGCAGCTCCAGCTCGTGGATCTGCTGCAAGAGACCCCGGAAAACAGTTGTGGAAAATAAACACGGGCCCTAATGCCAGGGATCTGTTTAGTATGCAAGTAAGACACGCAGAGCTCGTCTGTGTTTGGGGTTAGAGACAGACGAGTGGTTTGCAGTCACACTTCCAGCTTTCTCCAAATACAAAAATCTAGCGAGCAAACATTCCCCCAAATGCAATGCAGTTAGTTAGTCACTGTCAAGTTCCAATTTCTAATCAGAGGACCATAACTAAAATAAATAAGAAAGGTTAGATTGTTAGTACACCGGTGCCTGGTCAGGGAGGCAGGATCGCAAAACCTGCCCTGGAATAGGCTCACGTGCGATGACTGAGAGCTAACTCACGTTCTGATACGCATTTATTTCTTTGTCTCTGAGGTCACGCTTCATTTCCTCTTTAATTCTAGAACACTGCAACAAACAGCAACGAAGGAAAACGTGATCAAGCAAAGAAGATTATTCCGTCTGTGCGTGTTAAACACAGAATGGTGCCTTGTTGCCACTCGAAAGGTCTGACACTATCAAGGGACCTGATTTCACAATATTGTAAAGGCAACGGGTAAGGTTTAGAGGAAACCACCCGGAAATAAAGCTATTCAAGCTCACTGCTGGCACCGTCCACCAGCCAGTCTCACAGCAAAGAAAGAAAAATGCACATGTTGAATCGCTGACCAAACAAATGTCAGCCTCGCCGCCCAGCCGCCAGCAAAGTTTGAATCATATCGCTGTTCTAGGAGAAGGCTGCGAGTTCAAGTCCTGCCTGGCTCACCACCAGGGACAGGGGCTCAGTGGTTAGAGAAGCTGCTTTTCATACAGAAGGCTTCAGGTTCAATCCCTGGCTGCATCGTCACATAAGGATGGAAAAGACCCTTCTCTGCCTGAAACCCGGGAGAGCCTCTGCCAGTCAGAGTAGACAAGACTGAGCTGGATGGCCAAGGGTCAGACTCAGAAGAGGTCCAATCCCCGGCAGCATCTCCAGGCAGGTCTGGGAAAGATTCTTGGAGAGTTGCTGCCAGTCAGTGAAGACAATACTGAGGGACAATACTGTCTCGACAGGAGACGGCTTCCTCGGATTCCTACCCAGGCTGGCTTTTAACAGCAATGCGGAGCCTGAAAACTCTCAAGCTCCCTTCTCTGTGTTTCCGGAACACCTGCCAATGTAATGCATTAACAGATGCAAGATGCTCATGGTCCAGTGCATGGAGGAGAAGCTGCCTGGTGCTGGCTGGCCCTGTCCCAATACGACTGCCCTCCCAGAAGCTCCATCCCCATCCCGGGCGTGTTCAGCACAGATCAGGATTCCGAACTGCATGGAAGGATCTACGTCCATTCATTAAATACAGGAAGGAAGGAAGGAAAAGCATGTTGGCAAGATTCTAGCCAATGGCATCATCTTAACATTGGTAATAAAGATAACGCTGAAGATAAGTGACCTCTGACATTCTTGCTGTTTTTCTGCTTTTTGGTTGGGAAAGGGGGGAAAAACCAGATGCATAGTACACAACTAGAAACGGCGGCCCATGTGGTCTCTGGAGGTAGGCGGTTCGACTCTGTCGGGCCGCTTCTCTGACAGCTGCACTGGCTGCCGATTTGTTTCCGGGCCCAATTCAAAGTGCTGGTTTTGACCTTTAAAGCCCTATACGGCCTGGGGCCAGGATATTTGAGAGACCGCCTACTTCTATATAGTCCGGCTTGTCTCCTTAGGTCATCAGAGAAGGCCCTTTTGTGGGTACCGTCGCCCAGGGAGGTGTGAGGGGCGGCGGCCAGAAATAGGGCCTTCTCAGTAGTGGCACCAAGCTTATGGAATTCCCTCCCCTTTGACTTACGTGCTGCTCCCTCCTTGGAGACTTTCTGGCGAGGCTTGAAAACTTCCCTGTTTAAGGAAGCCTTCTGAGTCCTTGCCTTTTTTAACATCCTGCTGGTACAGTGGAGTGCTGCTATTTTTATGCTCCTGTTCTAATTGTAATGTGATCTGTTTTTATTAATTTTTAGATGCTGTTTTTTAACTAGTTTTCGTGAATGTTTTTTACTGTTTTAAAAAGTGATGATTTTTTGTATTGTATTCTTTTTTATGTTGTAAGCCGCCTTGGGTCCCTTCGGGGAGAACAGCAGGGTAAGAATACTGTAAATAAATAAATAATAAATAAATGTCACCATCGACAAAGACGCTCTAGCCCACGGCTCTCCTCTCCTCCACACTTCCTCTTCGTCTCTGTAAGTGCTCATACACAAATATTATTGACTTCTTTTGAGAGTGGGGTGTACATGACCAAGCCATGCAACCGTGTTTTTTTTTTTTTTTTTTGCAATGGCTGTACTGTGTAGCTACTGGGGTACACAGGGAGAGCGTTTCCAAGCTCATGTACCAGCGACAGTAAAAGAAGAGCACCATCTGAATAGCCAGTTACTTATATTGTTGTGGCAAGCTATCATTCACACTTCAGGGATGTTCATCAGAAGCTCGTGTTCCTGGATGTTCCTAGTTCGTCTACTGTCCCCTTCTCAAAGACAGAGATCTGGGCACCGTTATATCACATCAATCCTTAGACTGAATTAAGAGTTCTGTGTGCACACGTCCCTTGGGTTCAATTCTAAGAGGGCAGGGGGGAGGGGGTTTGCGTGTGTGTACTACACATGCCTGTGTGTATCCAGTCGTGTCCCCCCCCCCCCCCCCAGTGAATGCAAGCAGAGCTTCAGAAACATCATCATTCACCTGGGCAGCAACCTGGGCAAGCTGGCTGTCCTTCTCTCGGCTTTCCCTCCTTAATTTCTCCGCATCCATTTTCAGCTGTTGTATCTTTTGCTCCTTTGTTGTGACGTCCTTCTGCAAACTGGTCACTAGCCCTGAAAAGGAACAACACCACTGAGAACAACGTCCGACAAACAGAACCAACGACAAACACGTATTTTACGTCGCAATCATGTCTTAGAGAAGACAATCTGTAGACATAGAGAAGTATTTGTAAATGGCTTCCAAAGAAGATTCAGAGTTTCTCTAGGAGAGATTTATTCGGACTTCGCCCCACTTTCTGATTCAGACAGACCTCTAAGGCAGCGGACATAAAATAATACAATGACAATTAAGAGGAGGCTGCTTCCATCCCCTACAACAGTGGTTCTCAAACTTTTTAGCACCGGGACCCACTTTTTAAAATGATCCTCTATCGGGACCCACCTAGCTTTACGAGATGCTCAAACATTTATCTCTCTATATTTACACAAGCTTGCAAACTGCAGGAGCTCAGCTGTTTGCAGGGTAATTAGCAGCTATCTTGAAAACTGCAGGAGCTTAGCTCTTTGAAGGGCAATTAGCAGCTATCTGGTTTTTGAATAGCCTCAGGGTTTATGGCAATTACTTATCTGATCTTTCCATCATCTGGGACTCACCAGAAATCAGGTCGCGACCCACAGTTTGAGAAACACTGCCCTACAACACATAGCACAAAGCTTCCCGAGTGATCTCAGCCTAGCCTACCACCTTGCAGAGCTTGTGTGAAGTTAAAATGCAAAAACTGCACCATTTGGAGGAAGAAAACACAGGATACAAATGTGATAAATATTGTGCAAACAAGTACAAACATGGTATGCAGACTCTCTTGTATGGATACAAAAGAGACCGCCACGCTTTGTACATGTAAAGGAGAATTTTAAGCCTTGACGGCTCAGCCCATATTGGAATGAAATGTCTGGAATAGGATACGAGAGAAACAGGTACCTGTTGTGAGGGACTGAGACTTCCTCAGTGACTCGTTCTCTTGCTTCCAGTGTGCAATCTGTAGGTCTCTTTCAGAAAGGGAATGGTACAAGACTTCACTTGTGTTTCGCTGCAAGTTACTAATCTAATACAAACATTATTATAAAAACAAAGGATAAAGACAGCGGGTTCGCATTGGCATGCATGACGTTATGCATTTCTCTCGCACACACGCAAAGTGCTAGACCGGTGGTCCTCGACTTGCTGAGAGCTGGGACTCCCCTCAAACCCCAACTGCAGTATGGGACCCACCTTCCAGAGCCCAGTGGGAGAGAAGGGTGGGCAAGCAAGTGGCCAAGGCTTCTCTCCCTTTCTCACCTGCTGGTAGCCAGTCAGGGTGTGACTGTGCTGTTCTGCCCTTTCCTCCCTTCTAGACCAGGGGTTCTCAACCTTTCGAGGCCCGGGTACCCCCTATCACGGTCCAATTTTCTGAAGTGTCCCCTGCTAATTAATTGCTAATTAATTGGATTAATTAATTAATCAATAAGCTAATTAAACATTTAAAATAAAGAAGTATTAAAACAATTTTAAATGTGAAAAAAATGTCTTATTTAACTGTGTGTGTGTGCAGAGCAGTCTGAATTTAAAAATACTTGGCTCGCTGACACTCAGCTGATCCAGGGAGATGAGGAGCAGCCTCTCGCATACCCCCGCCAGTGGGAGGCCAAGCTGGGAGCTTGGGGGCGGGGCAATTTTTTAAAAAATAAAATAAACAAACCTCTGGTCCCCAACAGTCAGCTGATCTTAGCTGATAAGGGGAAGCCTCTTGCGTACCCCCGCCTGATGGTCCGCATACCCCTAGTGCAGGGGCGGGGAACCTTTTCCCTGGAGAGGGCCATTTTAAATATTAGAAATTTGTTTGTGGGCCGGCCGGAAGTCCGCCATTTTTATTTATTTATTTAATTCCCCCCCGCCCTCCCCATCAGCCTCCGAAGGCTCCGCGCTCAATGTCCGAAGCCGCCGCCGGGTCCGCGCATCACCTCCGTAGACTGGGAGAGGGCCTCCGCACGTCCTCCCCGGTCGCCGCCTCGACCCCTTCTCACAAGTCTGTTGTCGGCCATTTCGCACATGCGTACCACACCGATGAGGGCAAGAGGGCAAGAGTTTGCCCTCATCGGCGTGGTACGCATGTGTGAAATGGCCGACGACGGCCTGGTGAGAAGGGGTCAAGGCGGCGCCAGGGAGGACGTGCGGAGGCCCTCTCCCGGCCTCTGGAGGTGACGCGCGGACCCGGCGGAGCCTCTGGGGGCCGGTTGGGCGGCTTCACGGCAATCTCTCCGGAGGCCGGACTGGATGGCCTCGGGGGCCGGAGGTTCCCCACCGCTGCCCTAGCGATACCCATACCACAGGTTGAGAACCCTTGTTCTAGACCAATGGGAATGAAAGAAGTGACAGCGAATGGCATGGGAACAGGGTGCACTTCGTTTTGAAAGATGGAAGGGAGAGACAGAGGAAGCAAGGCAAGGCAGAGAGCAGAGGGAGCGTCACAGTAGGGTGGAGCAGGCGGATGAGAGGGAGACTGACGGTGCTCACTGAAGTTTGGCGGCTTGGCCAAAGGAATCCCGCCAAAGCCTCCAGTGGAATTTAGTTACCTATCTAGAACCCCTAGTCCTGGCTACTGTTCAAGCTCTGCAGGCCCAAGCCTCTAAACAAAATGGCTGCAACCTGCCTGAAATCAAGTCACATGAAGCCACTTCTGAGTCTCCAAGACGTCCCCCAGAGGTCACTGGGTGACCAAGTTGGGGAGTCAGCAGAACAGGCAGAAGCATAAACACTTGTGAATTGCAGAGCTGAGGTTGCCTGTATTAAGCAGGAGGAAAAAGCAATGGGAGGCCAGATGCCTGGTCTCAGGCACAGTGCATCTGATCTCAGGCACAGTGCATCTGACTGCTGGGGCACCTTGGATGCAAATCTAATGAGTTGTTTGCAACAAACAAGGAACCAAGGAGGGCACTGGAAGACGGAGGAGGAGGCCAAGACCTAGTTTGAGCGTCATGTCTGAACCAAATATCACACGCTAAAGGTATCCCAAATGGCATTTTGTGAAAGTCAATCACAACAGAGATGGGACTCGCTCACACCCAGAAGGACCCTTGGGAAGTCCTTACCTGCTCTTTCAAGTCATTTATCTCTTTTGCCTTTGTTCCAACGTCTTGGTCGAGGCTCACGAGCTTCTGATGAAACTCAGAATCCTTCTTCGCAAGAGCCGTGGCCATTTTCTCGGTCAGGGCTGCCACCTCCCCCTGAAGATTCGAGATCACCGTGTCTTTGCGAATAGACTCGCTTTCAAAGCCAGAGAGGCGACCGATTTCATTTCCCAGTTTCAAAATGATCTCATCCTGTGTGTAGAGTCAGATAATACCACATTTGTTCCAAACAAGTTTCTGTTCTCTTTTTCCTCCAACAAGGTTTATGCTGGATTTCGTATGTAGTGGTTTGGGAGTCGGACTTAGACCTGGAAGATCCAGGTTCAAATCCCTGCTCAGCCACGAAGCTTCCTGGGTGACCTTGGGCCAGTCACTATCTCTCAGCCCCACCTACCTCACAGGGTTATTGTGAGGACAAAAGGAGGGGAGGAAATATGTACACCACTCGGAGCTCCTTGGAGGAAGGGCGGTATAAAAATGTGGAAAATAAAAATAAAAAAAATGTCTTTATTCTAGTTGCTATTAAAGTAATGTAGATTTCACCAGGTATGAAGATGAATGTCAGGGATTTGCATGACATTTTTGACAGGCCCTAAACACCCAAACATTTCTCAAACCACTACTCCAGCATTATGTAACTGAAAAATACACTGACCCCACCATTTCCCCCTCCCCTTCGGCTCCTTCTGTTGTCTCCTCAAACATGGGGGTTTGACTGAACTACAGAATGTAAGCCCCTTGGAGTGGGCAACTGAGCCCTCAATCCATCCTTAGCAGCTTTTTACCCCAGTGACATACCTACATCCGGCTGGGGGGCCCACGAACAAAAATGCCCCCCCCCCCCCCCGCCGGAGGTGACGTCGCCGTGGCTGCTCAAAGCCTTCCAAGACTCCGGGCCAAACAGCACGCACCCTTTTTCGCCACCGCCCGCCCGCTTGCATCCTTTTTGCCACTGCAGCGCGGTTGTCGCCCCCACGTGCTGCCCGGGGACGGATCGCCCCCCGTCCCAGGAGGCCTGACGCCTCTGTTTTACCCTAAATGTGACCAGGTTCTTTCCCCAGAATGCTTTCCTCACACATAAATGAGCACTGCGATTCCCAACCACGTAGAAAACAGAGGTCTGGGAAGACTCTTCCTTTGGGTGGGGGACTTTCCCCTGCGAGGCACTACAAGGCTGTTTGGTTGCTTGGGGATACTTCCATAGACGCACTTCACCTTTTCTTTGAGAAGGGCGTCACCTTGATGAGTGTTTGTCAACGGACCAGTAGCAGCTCCATTTCCTGGAACAGAACAGATGCAAAAAAGTACATAAAAAGACAGGACCTTGCACTAACAGGGCTGGCCCATCTAAGAGGCCAACTGAGGCAGATTGGTCGAGGGGGTGATGGCAAGTGCCCGCCTCTGCCTGCTTGCCTGCCACTCCTCCTCCTCCTTTTTCTCCTCCTCCTCCTCCTCCTCCTTTATATATATGTGTGTGTGTGTGTGTGTGTGTGTATACACGCACGCACACAGAGCACAATGCAAGAATGATACAATACCCGGGATAGCTGCAGGAGGCCTGTTGAACGGATCCGGAGAGAAAGAAGGTGAGGAGACAGTGCGACCCCAAGCGTTGATGGGTCTCTTTCTGAGTGGCGGATGTGGGGATGTCCCGTTGGCTACATAGGACCGGCTACGACGAAGGGGCGGAGACCGCTGAGACTGAAGAGATGGAAACTGGGAAACAGCTGCTACATGGGGCTTCGTCTGGGTAACGATCTGGAGCTGCCCAGGCCAAGCAGCTCGGCGGTTCACTGGAGGGCAGGACACCTGCAGGGAAAGTTCATGCTATGGGAGAAACTTTATTATACATGCTAAGCCCCCACCCCCACCCCAGGTTTAGGATACTATAAGCTTTTAAGGACTCTGACCACTTTAAGGGCTCCCTGCCCTACGAGCATACCCACGATGGTACCAGGAACGGAATAGGTAAAGGTAAAGGTATCCCTTGAGAATTAAGTCCAGTCGTGTCCGACTCTAGGGAGCGGTGTTCATCTCCGTTTCAAAGCCGAAGAGCCAGCGCTGTCCGAAGACGTTTCCATGGTCATGTGGCCGGCATGACTCAACACTGAGGCGCATGGAATGCTGTTACCGTCCCGCTGACGCGGTACCTATTAATCTACTTGCAATTTCTTGCTTTCGAACTGCTAGGTTGGCAGGAACCGTCGCACGGATTCGAACTGCCGACCTTTCGATCGACAGCTCATGGTTCAGTGGTTTAACCCACTGCGCCACTCGCTGGCTCTCAGGAACAGAATAGGAGGGTGTAAAGCCCCAACCGTGAGACATGCCGCCGTCTCCTGGGCACAGCTGCTGTCTCTGGTGGCAGTGGCAGACTGGCAGGACTCACAAAAGGTGGTACTTGGAAAAGAGGGACTTGCACAAACAAATTTAAAAAATGGATATTCTCATGGCTGGATATACTTTCCAAAGAGAGTATAAATCCAAACCTATAAATTCTACCTCTTTGGAAAATTTAAAAAAGGTTGAAAAGCCTGATTATATAGGATCACTGTGCTATAGTGCTCGATTGTGGAGGTTTGGGGGGCAGAGTGGCCAGAAAGCCCCCTGAGCTCAGCAAATGGTGGTGGTGGTGACGACTTTCCCAACTGTATATGCCCCGCTTGCAATGCCTTGCAGGCCTCAACTTTCTGCTAAGTATAATTCACATCCTTGAAACAAAGGAAGACCAGACGACCAAACATTTATCCAAAGTTTCTCTTAGGGCCGAGGCTCCTGAAATGATTTTCCCAAGGCTGTGTGTGTGGAAACGAAGCAGACGGCCTGGTCTAGGAGTTCCATTAGCAAAAAAAAATCCAACTTCAGCTGCAAGCAAGTTATGTAAAAACTCTGGCAAAGCGTTTTCACATGATCCTACCACCTCCCCACAAACCACCCTGTGGACACATCCGAAGAAGCCATTCGCTACCTATTAAATCGCATGTTACTTTTGATGTGTGTGTGTGTTCGCTTGGTGCTTTTCTTCACTGTTGCTTTGAATAGCAGGAAGGGAGATTTGAAACATGGTGAAACTGTAGGGGTGAAATCCTCTCCCACAGCTTTGCCATATTTTGAATACCTCCATAGTATCGGGTTTTCTTTTAATCAAAGAATAAAAACAGGCCAAACATATGCTTTGAAACGGACATGATTTGGTCCTTAGGAGAGAACGGGGCTGTTTATGTTCACTTATTTCACTTTTAGATTTAGAGCCTGCAGGATAAGGACCTCTCTGGTCCTTCTTTGCAAAGCACCAGACACATGGATGGCACTAACAGCGCAATCCTATCCAACTTACACCACCGGCGTAACTCAGCTGTATCCTATCCAACTTACACCACCGGTGTAACCCAGCGGTGCAGCGAGAACGGGAGGCCCCAGATCAGAAAGGGGATTCAAATCCTCTCCAAAGGGAGATTCAAAGGGGATTTTAATTCCCTTTCCGTTCTGGAGCCTCCTGTTCTCGCTGCACCGCTGAGTTACACTGGTGGTGTAAGTTGGATAGGATACAGCTGAGTTACACCGGTGGTGTAAGTTGGATAGGATTGCGCTGTAAGAAATGTTATTGCGCTCTTCCTGAAAGGAGCCTGAGCTGGCATACAAGTTTTCTCTCTCCTGCCTCTTTTTACTTTGACAACAACTTTGTGAGGTGGGTTAAGCTGAGAGACAGGGACTAACCCAAGGTCATCTAGTGAATTCGTTGCTAAGTGAAGACTTGAAGTCAGGTCTCTCCATTCCTGGTGCAGCACACTGTGCTGATGGTTGGTCCACACAGGTCAATAGCTGGGACTATTAACAATTTCAAACTGCTTTTACTCATTTCCGCCTGGGGAACGTAATGGCCACAGCAGCAAGGTAAACATCTCAGGCTACAGCATTGCATATATTTAGCACAAATGTGGTGGACTGAGGTCTGAAAGTAGCGGGAACGAAAAGGACCTGCAAAAGACACAAAATGGATGTGACCATTACCTGCGGAGCGTTTTCCACCACTAGCTCAAAGACTGATCCACTGGAGCCAAATCTGAACATGTCTCCGGGGCTCACTTTGACCGCTGCATTCTGGACGTGGCAATCGTTCACGTACGTTCCATAACCCGAGTTGAAATCCCGAAGAACGAAGCTGTTGTCCACATCGCTGACTTCGATGGCAGCGTGGTGATCTTCCACACCTAGCGACTGAAAAGTTACATGGCAGAACTCAGAGCCTAAGGACTACCTGGAGAAAGAGGTCATAACGGTCGTAACAGAGGTTTTGTCGGATTTTTTTTATCACGCGGTCAGTTGCTGTTTTGTCACGTCTGGCTGAAGCTGTGCCGTGACTTGGTCTGCTACGGTGGAATGCTAGGCAAAATATAGCAAGATTTTCTTGCTATACCACTGTCTTTTGTAAGTCAGGTCAATCAGCACTTACTGACGGCATCCTTTACCTACTAGTCTCTCCACTGGGTGGGCCACTCTGGACGGCTCACAATGGATTTCATCTCTCCAGCAGACCTAGAGTAGGCAGTGCCGGGCTGGAATGCCCAATGGTCTGATTCAGCGTAAGACTGTTCTTTAGATATTTAGTGTCAGGCACTATTCAAGCTTGCCCTAACCTTATGTCATGGTCACCTTAGCCCCCCCTCTTCTTTTCCAGTCTCCTTGACCTGCACTTCTCTGAGAGAAGGTTGCCGGCTGGGTCCTTTCTTCTGACTTGTCCCTCTCTGCAATGGCGAAACAACCTCTTGCACCCTAACTACTACACCACGCTGGCAATGCAAAACAAGATACTGTAAAGTACAGCTGAATTGATATAAAATAGTATACAAAGTTGAGTATATAATAAAATAACATTATGATAATATGCAAAATAACAATTTGCTCATCTTATATAATCACCTTAAGGATAATGTCTGAATCTTCATGCCTTCCTATAGTGGTAATCTTTGGCCTCAGTACAAACAATCCATCGGAGCTCTTTAGAAAAGCTTTCATTGTCTCTCCTGCAAAAACTGCATAAGAAACATGTCCGAATATCAGGGAGAGCACAACATTACTGTCAATTGTACTTCCTCAGTTATGCCAACACAACAACATCTTAAATACTCTGTTTTTCCTCTGATTTGGAAGCATAACAGCCCAATCCTACCTAACTCTCCTGGTGCCAATGCAGTAATGCCAACAGGGTGCACGCTGCATCCCGTGGGGGAGTTTTGGGTCCCAGAGGCCTCCTTGAGTAGACTCCCTGCGCATTGCCTTTGCTGCACTGAATGGCTCCGACGGCGAGGGGGCGGGGCCACCTCGTGCCGGGGAGTAAATGGAGGTTAGCACAGTGCGGAACTTACCGTTCTGCCCCACCTCGAGCAACACCAGTGGGAATATCCCTCCACTGCCCCAATGGGTCTACTTGGATCTGCGCCAGCTATTTTGCTGGACCTGGGGGGATTGATGCCGGAAAGAGGGATAGGATATTGGTGGAGTTGCTGTCGCTGATACCACTCCATTCCTGGCCTCAACACACACCCCTTCCTGCCACACTCTCTGCCCCATTCCCCCCTCCGCATTCCATCCCCTTCGTGCTGACTTACTGGCACCGGGCCATCTCTGGGGGCTGCTGTTGCACGGAAACGGCCACTCGCCGCTTGTGCTGGCGACCAGGCTGCGCTCTATGGACGGCCGCAAAGCGCACTGCATAGCCGGAACACACATTCCGGCGACGCAGAGGCCCAATAGGATTGGGCTGTTAAACCATCAGATCCCACCTCCCGTCCTCTAACAAAACCAACCTTAGAAGTGATGGATGGAAGGTGCAGATTTCAATGCATCATCTCAGAGTTGCTGTTCCTGAGCTAAAACAACTCCTGTCAACATAAACAAGGAATTTGTTTCAGCTCCCGTCATACCACGAAGCGTTCACAGGGAGCTGTGTTTCTCCATGGAATAAACTACTACTACTACTACTACTACTACTACTACTACTACTACTACTACTTATTATTATTATTATTATTATTATTATTATTATTAACTCGCTTCCTCCTTGCCCAATGCACGCACACAACACATCCTTCCATGTTCTTCAATATTTGACAGAGGAAATGGGTACTCTTGTTTTCCATTAAATGAACTAGTGATTATTAGCAGGGCAACAAGCAAATGAAATTACTTCCATGAGGTCTTCCATTTTTTTTTTTGTGGGTTTTCTCTGTGCCAGGTGCAAGGGAGTGGCGACTGGACACAGGTATCTTGTTGTCTCGTGTGCTCCCTGAGGCATCTGGTGGGGCCACTGTGTGACACAGGAAGCTGGACCAGATGGGCTTTTGGCCTGATCTAGCAGGGCTCTTCTTATGTTCTTATGAGGTCACATGACACAGCATGCCCAGACAAAACATTTTGAAATATTACCTTTCTGATATACAAGTTTGCTTCCAAGAAATGCACATCTGACACATCCCAAATTATCATATTTTAATTAAAAACACAAGAATCGCTTTTCTTTCTGAAATAGTCCAGAATTCTGCTTCCAGCATTGGCCAATCAGAGGCCTTAAATTTGCATATGAGTAAAGACAAGGGCTCTGAAGCAAAAATCACATGATCCTTGCTTTCAGATTCGCACATGTATGTCACAACACCTTGGAAAGGCATTCCCCTTCCCTCTCGTATGCCTCTTCCAATATAATATGTGAATGTGTAGTAGGTATCATCTTGGAAGAGGCATTCCCCCTTCTCCCATAGGGCAGAATGCCTCTTTTATAATGGCAATTGCCATCTGTGCGGCGATTAACCAGAGCATCTTTCTAGCCAATCAAGGATTTTTAAAAGAGAGATGGGGTTGAAGTACTATATGCTGATTTGCACCTACGTCTTTACAACACTGGCAAAATCTAGGTAAAGGACTAACCCTTTTTCAAAATCAATGAAACTGAAGCCAATTAAAGGTGGCAACCCTAAAGCAAATAATTGCTGTTTAGTTCTGTGGTGACAAATAAAAAGGTATGTGTTAAATTAGCATAGACATGTCAATTGCTATTAATTCCACTGGGAGTCAAAATACAGGCATAACACAGAGAAGGGAGGGCATTAGACTGAGTAGGGAAGCAGCACAGAGAAAAAAGGAAAGATCTCTTCCAGTGCTGCAAACAAAATTAGAGCCTATTTTAATAAAAACAAACAAACAAGAAGCCTGGCAATCTAATCACAGATTTCATGTCTGTTTTGGCCCCCGCTCCCCATCCCACATCAAACATAATGATGGTCATTTTGCTAGTAAATAATATGCAGGGCTCCTGAGACTAATAGCAGTGTAGAAGGGAGAAATTTGGCAGGCACACTGTTGTCGTGCTGGGACGGAGAAAAGATGCTGCATTTACCAAGATTCCCGGTCAAGTTCCACAACTATTGAAAATGCAGCAGCCCCCCCCCCCACGGGGGCATCTACAAACATCTTATTGGTTTTCATGGGGGTGGTGTGGGGTGGTGTGTGTGTCTGTGTTTAGATGTGTGTGTGTGTGTGTGTAGCTCACTCCTTGACTAAGCGTACATAGGATTTCAGTCTGAATGAATGAATGTAATGGGGGAAGGGCTAAAATACCCCTCCCCCAGTAATAATGTTGGGGTACCTGCTGCTCTGCCCTCTCCCACTCCTTTCCTCGTTGCATTTGCAACCCCACCCCCAATTAATTTACAGGAAAAATATTGCCAGGATATAAATCTATCTGGAAGCCCCTTTCCCCTGAATCCTCGAAGCTGGGAGTAGAGGAAGGCCAAGAATCTCGTCTCTGCAGTTGCGCAGGCAACAATGCACTCTGTGCGTGCTCAGAGGGCCCCTCCGAGAGGGGCTCTCGTTTTTGCTTTCTTCTCCATACAGTCCAAAGAAGGTCGAGCCCTGGTACTGGGTGACACACATGCGTGCGGGGGGATTCAGTGGCATTCACTGGGGGTGGGGGATGCTTATCAAAGGGGCTCTGTCTTGCCAACACCCCCCACATGATGCCCGCGGATTAAGCAGCCTCCCTCCCCCCACGCGCTGCGGCCCCCACCAACCTCCACCTCCGTCCCAAGAAGGCTCTTTGCGGGTGCACGCCGGACGCGTCTCCATGGCAACCGTGCAGGCCTCGCTAGGCCGCAGCCTCCGCCTGGAGCAGCACCAACCAGAGCAGAGCCCCTCCCCGGGGACCATAGCAACCGTGCAGGCCTCGCTAGGCCGCAGCCCGCCCCTTCTCTTCCTTTGCGAACCTTCTGCTTAGCCTCCGACGCACCTCCCATCCTCGGGCAGGGTCCAACTGGTTGTTCCTTGGGGCGGATGATGCTGCCCCATCTCCGCAGTGGGTGTGATTAACTCTTCGTGCTCCAAAGTGCAGAGGAGGCTGGCTGTTGCGTCTCGGGCTCTCCTCTTGCTTCCACTTGGATCAGTGACTGATACACAAGCATATACCCCTCCTATTCTTCTTCCCTCTCTCTCTCGTTTACCGTACTTCGTTTTTTAAACCCAAATTGTGTTGCTCCTGTAGCCCTGCAATTATTATTATTTTTTGTGCACCATGTGTCAAATAATAGCTGATTTGGAGTCAGTTTAGATCTGGAGAAGAGTGCAGGGGGGAGTTTACACCCCTCCTTTGCTGCTGTGGGAAATTCGGCATCCTTGCTATAGCTGCATTAAGCATCAGGCATGTATAGCAAAAGGCATCAGGAGATCGCTTAGGTGGTATAAGTACAGGGGGGTGACCAAAAAACCTGCTTAATGTAAGTGCCATATATTATGATAAACTTTAGATATTTGAGAGCCACCAGAGAGATATTTGAGAGTTGCAATATTTAAGAAGCATTTAAATTCTTAAATACATTTACAAACCATGAACATTAAACTTACGTTTTAATCCAGTGGACTTTCAGTTTATAAAGCTTGAAATTTACTTATTTACCTTTTATACTGTGATACAAAAAGCCAACTTATTTCCAAGAGCTGCACATTATACGTCAAAGTAAGAGCTGCATGTGGCTCAGGAGCCACAGTTTGGCCACCCCTGATATATAATTTGGCACAATCTAAGGTGTACCTATTCTGCAGTGACAACCACAGCAGAGATGCCAGTTTGCCAAAATAACCCTCTTTCTTTTGCTTTTTTCCCTCTAAACAAACGGCAAAATCTCAGGCCATTTGTGGACTGCCACTGGGCCCTGTTCATTTTTACTGCTGGACCCTTCCTGGAACACAATTCCATTTTTTCAAGGTCTTGTGACATCACTATAGGCCCCATCTCAGAAATATCAGGTTTGGGAAAGCACCTGACTTTGTAACACTAGTCACCCAGAACCACACTGTGTGCACTTAGACATTCCATATTAAACAAGCAAGGAAAATGTCATAGGTAGTGCAAGCCAGGCAATTGGACTCTAGGGAGCATCTGCACTACAGACTTAATAAACTGGGCTCTAGCAACTTCCAGAGGGGTAGCAATGTCAACAAAAACAAAGAGGCCTGTTGCATTTTAAACACTCCCAAATTTATTGTAGTGTCAACTTTGATGAACTGGAGCTCACTTCATCATACTGTACAGCCAGAGCCTCTCTGACTTAGATGTATTTCCTGTTAAGAAACCATCATATCCTGGAATAATGGGGGGGGGGGGGGGGAGGTTTCTGAATGTATGCTCTCTGAAGCCCCTAACCTCCTCAGGTCTCAATCTTGAGGATAACACTGAGAAGCACATGTCTCGAATTCTCTTGTGTGTGCCACCATCCGCATTCTTTTAAATAAAAACCAACATTAAATTTTAAGAGCCACAGAGAAAGTGAAACCAGGATAAGCAGAACATGGCAAAGACGACCATTCAGTAACGTTGCTGGCCTGCCTGGGGGGGAGGGCGATGATGCATTTTGAGTCATTGCCCCTGCCCCCTGAGATCCCAGAAGGCTTCATTTCAAGTCTTCCAGAAACCGGGGTGGGTGTGGGAGGGCCAGAAAAACGTACCGTTTTCAGCGCGATAATGCTGACAAATGGGTTTGATTCAGTGTTACGAAGAACATATAAAGCATTTGGCAGTGGAACAGTCTGCCTTAGAAGGTGGTAGAGTCTCTCCATCGTTGGAGGTTTTTAAGCAGAGGCTGGTCAGACATCTATCAGGGATGTTTTGGTTGTGGGTTGCCGGCACTGACAGGCGGTTGAACTTTATTTTGAAGGTCCCAATTCTGATTTTATGATTCTATGAAAAGAATATTCACCTGTCTGGTTAGAAGGAAATATTTTTCTTCAATCTTTCAAACAACTCCATTTACAGGCCATACATATCCGATATGTTTATTTGAAAAAGAGACTCACAGCATCCCAGCTCTGACCTAAATGTTGCACTCTTGAAAATACCGTCTTTCATCAGAACACAACCACCGCAAAGTCACAACTACATGTTAGAAACTAATCAGTCACTTCATTTGGAAGCTCAAATCCTTCCTTCTCTCAGACGTTCAGCAGAGATGGCTCCTTTGCCGCTACAAAAGACCAATGTTTCCTTTAGCCTTATCTTATCAATTTAAGAGTTCCCTTCCTTTTGCTCCATAATGTTTTATTTTTCCATTACGGACGCGGCCCAAGGCACCTGTGCTTAGAATTCATCCCAACACCACATCTAGTGCAAATGAAGATGTGACCCAGTGGGACCCTCATTCTCAGGGAAAGTCAAAATGAAAACATCACTTTAACCAAAAGTGTGACAGTCTGGAGTGCTAATTTAGAAAAAAAAATTGCCAGAGGCATACAAAAACGCGTCATAATTTTAAAAAAAAATATATGTACATAAACGATTTGTATTGCTAAAGAATCTATTGAACATTGATCTGAATTTTGCAATGCAGACCTTGGCAGGATTCATTGGTTTGGGCTTGCTTCTCATTGAAGTTGCTGGGCTGTTATCACTTCAGGAGAGATCTCCCATGCTGAAGAAAGCTCAACATATAGAAAACTAGGGGATCAAAGAGAAGGGTGGCCAAGAGCTCTGATCCATTGCACGCTAGAAATTTTGTTTGCTTGTATGTATGAAGCCGCATTCAGCAGAAGCGAAACAGCCCAGATCACCTCAGCGAGATCAAAGCCATGGTCCCTTAAGGAAACAAGCTTCACCTCAGCAGGCATATCCGGTCCAAGGCATCTTGGCTCTTTTTAAAACCTAAAGGAAACTGGACCTCACCCGGGAAGTCAAGTATTTCATAGTGTTTTAACAACGGAAGTCCACATGGTTGCCTTAAGTCTCTTCCTGGCGATCTGGAAGCTTATTGGGGATCTCGTCGTACTGCGGAGGAGGGGTCAGAGGCTCTATTGTGACACGACCCGAACTGTTCGCATCCGGAAGATTTACCCGGATATTTTTTAGGTGAAGCTTTTCAGATTTTATCCTCCGAACTTTCAAGGGTTTGAGTCTCTTGCCGAGGCGGGAGCTATGCCGGCTTGGCTGGCGTTCAATGTTGGGCCTCGCTTCAGAAGCAGCGGTGGTGGTGGCTGCGGTAGCCGCAGCAGCAGCGGGGGGTCTGGTCGGTGTGGTCTCATCAATCCCAGTGAGAGATTCATACGAGGGAAGAGACATGCTGATTCTGGCGTTTCTGTCCACCTCTCTCAAGTCCGGGTAGTCCCTGTTGTTCATGACCTCTTCGTAGCTGGGCACATAATAGCGAGAGAGCGACTCCTCGTCCTCTTCTTCTTGACTACAGGAGGGAGAATTTTTGAAACGGTCATTGGCTTGTTTAATCTCTACCTGGTTCCATTTATAACCACCACCTAGCAAAGTGTAGCCAAAGATGCAAGTTATACTCAACTTCCCCCCTTCATACTCAGGAAATGTGGGGAGCTGCCTTATAGAGTCCAACCACTGGCCCAGCTAGCTTAGTATGGTCTGCACTGACTGGCAGCAGTTTCAGATGGGGTTTTTTCCTTCCCCAGTCCTCTCATTGAAGGAGAACAAATTGATTTATTCAAGCAACTGAGTCTAATGCAATTCTTTACAATGGCTTAAAAGCAGAGGCAAGGCCAGCAGCCAATTGGACCGAGGCTGCAACCCTACACACACTCGTGGAAGTAAGGCCCACTGAAGCCAATGAGACTTACTTCTGAGTAGACATGCAGAGGATTGCACTGCTAGGCTCATGAGAGTTGCTGAGGCATTGCTCTTGTGCAGTGGGCTTCCATACAGCACTTTGTAGCACAATATTCCCTATAACACCTCTGCAATCTCCATCTAGCATGCAGCAGACCGACCTTTTCCTTTTCTGTCCTCCGCTGTCGCTGCACTTTGCCAAAAAGGATGGAACAGAGTGGACCCTCACTTGACAATGGCAAGCCGTTCCAGAGACACCATTGTAATGTGAGCCTAACAACCCATTGTGTTTTGGTAATTCCTTCCAAGGTCTCGGAAATTGACGCTTCTGTTCCAGAACGAAGCTATTTCCCCCTCTAAAAGTGCCTACTGAGTTCCTTAGGGGCCATGGTTATCAGTGTACTCAAAGTTTTAACTTACGAGGCTGTATCCTTCCCTCAAGACACACGGCCACGATGTTAAAATGCTGCTACCGGCTGAGACGTTACCTAGAAGGCTTACGTTTGCATCGGCTAGATCAGTGGTTCTCAAACTTTTTAGCACTGGGACCCACTTTTTGAAATGACACTCTATCAGGACCCAACTAGCTTTACAAGACTTTAAAAAAGGCGATCTAGAAATAAATATATTTATTTATTTATTTATTTACACGTAAGGAGCTCAGCTGCTTGCAGGGTAATTAGCAGCTATCTTGCAAACTGCAGGAGGCTCAGCTCTTTGAAGGGCAATTAGCAGCTGATTTTTGAAGAGCCTCAGGGCTTATGGCAATTACTTATCTGATTTTTCCATCGCCTGGGACCCACCAGAAATCAGGTCGCGACCCACCAAGTGGGTCCCAACCCACAGTTTGAGAAACACTGGGCTAGATCCTTCCCTCCCTACACATAGCCATGATGCCAAAAACGCTGCTATTGGCTGAGATGCTACCAAACGCTTGCATTCACGTCACTGATTGGCTTATCTATCACCCAAGAGGTCCTGCTGATGGTAGCTATGAGCCCACTGTAAAGCGAACAACTTGTTGCACAGTGAACCTTGTTTTTCTACGGAGAGTAAAAGTGATCTGCTTGTAAAGTGAGGGCCTACTGTGGTAGTGCTAACAACAGTTTGCTCCTGTGTTTGTGTTGCTATAGTGCTATTCTCCAGTTAGATTTCCTCTACCAATAAACAGATGGAGGACATGAATTGATGGATGGAAGATGTGAACCTCCCATAAAAAGCTAAACTACCCCATCTGGAGAGTATGACAGAGATGAGCCCCCACTCTACGCTCCCCAGCTCAGACTCTCATTGACGTTCCCACCTGTCTTCCTGTTGCGGATGCTCGACTGACGTTTGCCGATGGATCCTCGTGACGCCCTCATTCCGTCTTTGTCGTTGTCTGTCCCGAATACTCAAACAAATGGAAAAGAGCAAAAGCAATATTCCAGCCCCAACGAGTACATAAGCCACTGAAAACGTCTTGCTCTTCAGAAGTCCTCCTCCACTGGATTCAGTGTAATTAACGTTCCCAGAAGACGAGTGGAACTTACTGTGGTTACCAAAGCCCGGAACCAGGTTCCAGACGGCCATAATGATCCCAAGAACAAGCATTCCCAAGCCTATGGCTGTCAAGGCATAGTGCGATCCGTTCGACCGGGATTGGGCCATCCCGCGCAACAGTGGAATGCTCCGAGGAGTCTTAGAACATGTCTTCTAAAAATCAGGGACAAGGTCCAAGGTCGGCTCCAGTTACGGCTCCTTCCAAGCGCTCAACTGTAGAATGAGATCTGGAGAAAACACAAGAACGAGCAGATATTAATTAAAATGTTACTTGTATCATTCTTCTTATTTTTACTACAGAATATAAAAGGGGAGGCCTCTCAAAAAGCCAGTATGGCTGCATAAAAAGCTTAGTGACACACTGAAGAGAAAACAGGAAGTAAAAGACAGGAGAGATCACCAAAAATGAATATAGACGAATAGTCTAGACTTGTAGCGGGGTGTCAGGAACACGAAAGCTCAGAATAAGCTGAAGCTGAAGCCAGGCATGTAAAGAGCAACAAAAAGGGGTTTTTAAAGGTATGTTCAAAGGAAGAGAAAGAGGAATAAAATAGTAGGACCGCTGCCTAATAAGGATGAAGAATTGTTGTCTAGTGACAAAGAGAAGGCAGAACTGCTGAATTTCTGCTTTGCGTCCGCCTTCCCCCAAAAGGGCAAACACTTATGCTGGCTCAGTAGCCGAGGAGGAGAGAAATGTACCCGCAACTCTGCAGATTAGGATTGAGAGAGCTGGTTAAAAACTACCTAACTGGACTAAACGAATTCAAGTTGTTCGGACCAGACGAACTGCATCCTAGAGTACGGAAAAGAGCTTGCTGGATGTACTCTTGGAACCTCTGTCAATTCTCTTTGAGAAATCCAGGAAGACAGTAAAGATGCCACAAAATTGGAGTTGGGCTAATGTTGTCCCCAATCTTCAAAGAGGGAGAAAGGGAGGACCTGGGAAATGACAGACACATCAATCTGACTTCAATTCCAGGAAAGGTATTAGAACAAATTGTAAAACAGTCAGTCTGACAATGCAGCAACTACTAGACTACTACTGCATTTATCTTGATTGCAGGAAAGCATTCGATAAGGTTCTCCACGACAACTCTATCAACAAGCTAGTAACATATGGGTGAGATGATACGACTGTTAGTTGGACTCACAATTGGTTGAATAACCACCATACATTAAAGAGTGCTAATCAATGGCTCATCATCACCCTGGAGGACAGTTTCGAGCCTCATCTAGAGAATTGCGTCCTGTTCTGGGCACCACATTTTTGAGAAAGATGCAACCAAACTGGAGTAGGTGCAGAGAAGGGCAACGAAGATGGTTGGGGGTCTGGAAACAAGTTCTATGAAGGCTGAGAGAATTCAGCAGGTTTTGCCTGAAGAAGAGAAGGTTGGGGGGTTGCATCATGGACTGTGTGTCTCACTCCTTCCCCACACATCCACTCAATGGGTCACAAGGCGGCAAGTGGACCACCTCAGATCCTTTAAATATTTTTATTTATATAATAGCACCATCAACATATGTATGGTTGCGAGAGTTGGACCATAAGAAAGGCTGAGCGCCGAAGAATAGATGCTTTCAAACTGTGGTGCTGGAGAAGACTCCTGAGAGTCCCTTGGACTGCTAGGAGATCAAATCAGTCAATCCTAAATGAAATCAACCCTGACTGTTCCCTGGAAGGACAGGTACTAAGGCTGAAACTCAAATATTTTGGCCACCTAATGCGAAGAGAGGACTCTCTGGAGAAGACTCTGATGCTGGGAAAGATTGAAGGCAAAAGGAGAAGGGGAAGGCAAAGGATGAGATGGTTAGACAGCATCACCGATGCAACGAACATGAAAATGAGCGAACTCAGGAAGATAGTGGAGGACAGGAAGGCCTGGCGGGATATGGTTCATGGGATCACGAAGGGTCGGACACGACTTAACGACCAAACAACAAAAACCATCAACATACATGGCACTTACGAAAGGAGAAAAAACAAGTTTCTGCTCCGAGAAGCTTAAAGTCGAATATTTGCCATGGGAGAGGGAGATGGAAACGGGTAGAGAGGAGAAAGAATTTGCAGTTGTTTCAGGAGTAGGGGATGGGGATAAAAGGATCGTGCCAAAAGCCTGGGTTTGGGGAGGGATCTGAAGAACGTAAGAGTTGCGAGTCCCTTCGTCAAGGGGCAGGAGGAAAAAAAACAGCCGCAAAGACAACTGCCACCAACCTTCAACTGCAAACTGGAAGGCAAACTTTGCACATCCACAGCACTAATTAACTCCACACCTGCCAATTAGCTAGAGAAGGTAAACACACTTCAGTTCAATGCTAAACACTGGTTATTCCTCCAGGGATGGTCATCAATCCACTGCTTGAATAACCTGGAAGGAGCAAAATGAGGCACAGCAATATGTTAAGTTGTCAAAGGAACAGCAAATACAGGATAGCCGGGGCCACAAGCCTGACCGAGGCAGTAACAGTGCTTGCCTCCACTGGTCTCCCCAATTCCTGGATTTGACAGTGGAGAATAGTGTGTAGGGAAGAGGAGAGTGGAGGGCTAGAGTCGCAAGGCAGCTGGTACAATAACAGCTAAAGAGGGGCGTTGGCATCTGACAGGCCTTGGGCCAGCCTTGCTAATAGTTTCATTCGTTCATTTCTCCATTTATTTATTTACTTACTGTATTGATATACCGCCTTTCTCATCATCAGATTTCTCATCAGATTTATTCAAGGCGGTTTACATAGGCAGGCTATCCTAGACCCAATAAGGGTCTTTACAATATTCTCATCAGATTTATTCAAGGCGGTTTACATAGGCAGGCTATCCTAGACCCAATAAGGGTCTTTACAATATTGTTCTATATATATAGAACCCATACTCCCAGATATTTTCCCTTCCGAGTGCATCCCTTGTTCTGACTTGAGCTCTGCGCTTCCAAGCTTCACAGTTCACCACAGTTCACCCTTGGACGGTTGTCAAGGTGTTATCTCTAGCCACTGGCGTCGCTGCAGGGTGGCGGAGCTCTAAGTTCTGCCGCGGTACGACCCTCCGTTACAACGGTGCACGAAGCGGCCCCGCCCCCTCGCCTTCGGAGTCATTCAAGGCAGTGAAAGCAAGGCGGCGGAACTTAGAGCTCCGCCCCCCTGCAGCGACGCCAGTGTCTCTAGCTGACTCCTCCGCATTCCACTCTTTCATGGTGCCTTCTCAGTGTCTTTGCGAGGTCCGTCAGCAGCTTCTGCCTCCCATCCAAGTGAAAACCAAGGTCAACCCTGCTTAGCTTCTTCATACATAGGCATCGCTGAAACCTCCAGGCCACACCTCCACATCATAACATCTAACAACGGTTCTATTTCAATAAGCATCTCCGTATCCTCCAGTGAAATGTTAATTTTCTCTCAAGCGAGACAATTTCTCCAAAGAAATGCTCAAAAGCTCACGTGCTCCATTTGTAGAGAGTGGTCACTGGTAAACCAGTGCCCCCATTTTTGCCTTGTGGGGACGATGTATTCAAATGACATTAGTGTGAGTTACTGTCGCTTGTCAGAGTTCAGCTCCCTCCAGAGGGTCTCTGGATGCACCAGTGGGGAACGGATGCACCTTGTGTCTCCAGTGCACATCCATGTCTAAGCACACCCAGGCACACAAAGGCACCAGCTCACACGCTGCAGCTATAGAAGTATTTTGTGAACTGCTGATCACCTACCGGAGGATAATTCTGTTTTTCAAGTATGTTCTCTTGGTTATTATCGCCCTCCCCCTCTTGATTTTCAAGTCAATCAAGGACAGGCTACTGCTGCAGAGTCACCAAAACAGGATACGGGAAGTAAGAGGGGGACCTTGGGCAAGACAAGAATTCTTAAGATAAGAAATTGGGGGCATTTTTATGATCCTGTTTTCATCTATGAAATGTTGGGGGGCATGAAAACAAGGGTCAAAACACAGCATTAAAACACAATAAAATTAAGGCCGATGTACAAAAACTCTGCCCGTTAAAAAGTTAGCATCAAAACTAGCCGGAGCTGAAACAAAAAATAAAAAATAGCACATTGGCACATACACACATGAGCAACAGCAGTGGCATCCAGCCGCCCACTGTTCCGCAGGCTTCCAAAGGCCCCCATGTGACCCTCCGTCTCGCATCTTCCAACCCTGTCTTCACCAGACCAAACTGGCTTGTCAAAGGGAACGATCAACCCTAAGCCTGATGGGGGAAAAGCAGCCACTTAAGTAATCTGGATCTTTGAACTTGAGTTACCCAGCAATCATAAAATTTAAGTAGGATACCGAGCATTAGTGTGTGGCCACTGGCCAGAACTAAAGCATGAGTTATAGAGAAGTAATTGCAAAGCTGACTAGGAATCCAGCCATTAATTCCAAGGCTTGCCTTGAAGCCTAATAGAGGGGGACAGTTTTGGCATTTTGTTGTTGTTGTGGCACTGCTAAAAAGCATCTCGACAAATGATGGGATGAATGAAGAGTGAATCAGATCTCCAGAGAGATACTGACATCCCATCCCTAGGGCTTTGGGCTGACTTCTCCTATCAAAAATCACTCACGCGCAAAATAAACCCATTCATTCATATATAAATAAAAAGACTAACATGACTGACTGCTGCTTATTAGTATTTATTTTTAATCAACCTCATCCCAACTGATAATTAAATGAAATGCTAGACAGCTCACAAAAGCTCCAGTGAATAACAATATTAAAATACTGCATATTGCATAAAAGAGCAGCAAGTTGTGCAGTTGTGTAGAAGTTGCGTAGAGTTGCAACCATTTGCAAAGTTGTGTACAAGACCACATCAAGGGCCCCCACAACCACGCTGCGCTGGCCCTCTGCACGCTTAATCCCGCCCTTGCGCATTCAGCATTTGCCTGCAGCGACAAAGGCTGAGCACGGTAGGGTGGGGCTACACACGGTAGGGTGGGGCTACACACATGCAGCACCGGCAGGGGGCGGAGCTAGCGCCACACCATCCCAGCAGCCCTTAAGACAGCTAGCAATAAGAGCCTCATCATGGCTAACAGGTTTGCTCATGAAAAGAGGTCACACACTTCTGAGTAGTTCCAACAGGAAGGGTGGCTGGACAGATGTGGCAAGATCAGACCACCTTTTCTGTTTCAGTGGCCATTGTGGCAACAGAAACTCAGGCTTGCACAATCCGTAGGCTTGCACAATCCGTGACAAACCAGGCACCAGAGAATCGCACCGCCTGGCAGAGCGAGAGTACGAGTTTGCTTTTCCTTGCTGTTCTTTTCTTGTTTGCTGTTACTAATTAAGCTGTTACTCACACAGCTGCTGATTACCTTATGGCAGCATTAAAAAAACATTTGAATTGCGGTGTTGAAAGTCCACGTGTCTGCAGCTTGCAAAAAGAGAGCAGTGGGGAACTGACAAGGAAGAGGCGAGACAAGCTCGGGTGAGCTTTGGAAAAAAATTAAACTAAATTAACTTCATGGTTCCCCTTCAGAGTTAAACAAGGATTGGTTTGCTTTTTTGCGAAAGGCCCACCAGGCTTGATGGGAAGGCTCATCTATCATGGCGGCCAATCGGGGCCAGCCCAAGACGTCCTGGGGGCTGAGATGGCATACCAAATCCTGTGATCTCGTACAGTGTCTCTGCTCATCTCCCTCCTTGGATAGGAAGAGGATGAGGTAGCACAAGTGTGGAGGAGTAAGCAGAGTGTCAGAGACACTGTAGAGACCAACACTCTCCTCTCCTTCCACTCCACCCCCCCCTCTTTTCCAATCCAGGAAATGGGAGGAGCAGCAGCTTTGGAGGCAAGTGCACAGATGCAGTTGGGTGTCCTCTGCCAACTGGCCGCCTGAGGCAGCTGCCTCAGTTGACCTCATGGATAGGCCGGCCCAGATGCCAATTTAGTGGAAGCCACCGAGAATAAGGCTAGGCATATCTGTATAGCCGTACCCTCAGTAGTGTCACAATAAAGTTCTGAAGTGCAGGAGCTTGTCGTTACATCCTCGGTAAGGCTATACAACAACAACAAAAAACCTTTAAATTTCTAACTTTGAGTATCTTCTGCTGCTATCTCAGCTTTGAAACTTCTTAGACTTCATTTAAAGAGGTAGCTCATTTCAGCCCAAACTCTTGGAGTGGGTTGCAGTAGTTTAAAAAAGTGGAAAGATGGGATTAAAAAAAAAGTCTCAGATACATATGAGAGATATATTAGGATGTATTCTATGCATGTTTATCCTTGCTTCCACTGCCAACGTCTTCTGGGACTCTCATCCAGTGAAGTGTATAAGAACATAAGAGCCCTGCTGGATCAGGCCAAAGGCCCATCTAGTCCAGCTTCCTGTGTCACACAGTGGCCCCACCAGATGCCTCAGGGAGCACACAAGACAACAAGATACCTGTATCCTGTTGCTACTCCCTTGCACCTGGCACAGAGAAAACCTACTCCTACAACCAGGAGGTTGCTTATCCCCATCATGGCTTGAAAGCTGTGATGGACTTTTCCTCCATCAATCTATCTAATCCCCTTTTAAAGGAATTCAGGCCAGGTGCCATCACCACATCTTGTGGCAAGGAGTTCTACAAGTGAAGGAAACAAGCCCCCATTCTCCTCCCTGGGGAGCATGATCCAGTGTTATCTTCTGCCCTCCTTCCTTCCATCCCTCCTCTGCCTACTGGTTCTTATGCCTCAAGGTACATTTCTGCTTGCCTCTTGCGGCGCCTGGCACTTCTCAGCTCAGATTACTTGATTGAAAAAAAGCTTCAAAGGCAGCATCTGATATCACCAGCCGTGCTGTACAAGACATCCTGGTGCTCCGCTCCCACCTGCCTGCCCTGCACTCGGCTCCTCCCTGCCCTAGGCTTTTTCCCCCCGTCCCCTCTTCTGAAATTACCTGCTGGGCCTGTACAATTTTACGAGGCTCTGGTTGCGGGTCGGCAGGAACCTTTGAACACCAGCACTCCTCTTTTAGAGGCTGGGACACATTGCAACATTTTACCGAAGGTCTCGTTTGTCCCCATCAAAAATAAGAGGGTGGTTTCCACATACCCGGTGCCAGTGGTGCTGGTAGGGCCTCTCTAGATCTGCAGAGGTTGATTCGTTTGCTAACTGGGCCAAGAGACACTGTTCAAAACAACAGCTCTCACATTGCGCAGGGGGAGAGCAATTGTCCCGCTTCATCCTAGAATTGTATTTTTCCAGTGACTGTTTTCTGGGGTCCTTTTTACAGCTTTTTTTTTTAAGACTGGGAGCTGTCAGGGCCAGGAAACCATCTTCTTGTTGCTTTTTCGGTATACAGGTGGGCCCCCATATCCGCTGGGGATATGTTCCAGGCCCCTCTGTGGATACTTGAAACCGTGGATAAGAGCGAACACCCCCTCCATGGTTTCCTGAGGGCCCCCCCCACCCTGCCTCCCCTGCAGGCAGGCATGCTTGCCCCCCCCCCCCCCCAGCTCTTATTTTTCTTTCAGCAAGCTTTGTTTCTTCCTTAAAACAAACAGAGAAGCAGCCTCCATTGCAGGCAAGTAGAATGAGACTAAGTCCTAGAGAGGCTCTGCAAGGTTTCTGTTAACCTTGCAGAGCCTCTCTAGGACTTAGTCTCGTTCTACTTGCCTGTAATAAGCAGCCAGAGGCTGCTTCTCCTGTTTCTTTAAGGAAGAAACGAAGCTTACTGGGAAAAAGTAAAAGCCTGGGGGGGGGGGTCCCCACGATCCGTGGATAACTGAAACCGTGGATAGCGAATCAGTGGATATGGGGGCCCACCTGTACCAGCAAAGAATAAGCAGCAATTCACCATCCAAGCCCACCCACAAATCTCGCTGCCCACCCTAAGCCCTCCAAGTGCATGAGAAGAGACTAAGCAGTGGGTTGCAGGAGGTGGTGCCTGGGTAGGTTTGCGATGCACTGCAGGCCCCCCTCCATATTGCCATCACCCCCAGCCTGTCACTTGAGGCAAGGGGTTCGTCCAGCCTCCTGATTGGATCAGCCTTGATAAGGAGTCTTGTAGCACCTTCAAGACTGTAGTACACCATAAAGTAGTACTGGATTCTGGCTCTACGTTGTCCAATAACAGCACAGCAAACAGATAATAGAATTCAGGATAGATTTTATTCCATGGAACAAATGACCCCAGTGGAATCAGCTCCAAAAGACTGAGGCCCCGAACACGAGGCATTCAGAGGTTTTATAGCAAATTAAACGTCATGCATAATCAACAATTTCTCCTCCTGTTTGCGGTGTTTTCTAGCCTATCACCTTCACACCTCCATATATGCTTATCTATGAAATAGTGTCCAGTAATGTCCAGTTTCACAAAGCATGGCTTGTTCATGGCTGAGTCTGCATAGGAGGGGTTGTACTTTCTGATTAGAGTTACATATGTGCGTACATGATTAGCACGTGCAAGGACACTTGCTTCTACGTGATTAGTGCTGGAATGCAAGAATTGGAGTAATAGTTGGAGTAATAGTTCTCACAGTTACAGGCCTCTACTTCAGAATCAGAGAGGAGCTTTACTTGTGATTAGGGTAGTGTTACCTAGTAATATTGCAAAATCATAACCATAACCTAGGATACCTCAAGACTACCCAATTTATTTCAGCATACGCTGTTGTGGATGCATGAAATGAAATCCTCAGTGGACAGGTAGATCTACATACATGGGGGAACTGGGGGGGGGGAGCTGTTAACAGAAACCTTGCAGAGCCTCTCTAGGACTTAGTCTCGTTCTACTTGCCTGCAATGGAGGCTGCTTCTCTGTTTGTTTTAAGGAAGAAACAAAGCTTGCTGAAAGAAAAATAAGAGCTGGGGGGGGGGGGGCAAGCATGCCTGCCTGCAGGGGAGGCAGGGTGGGGGGGCCCTCAGGAAACCATGGAGGGGGTGTTCGCTCTTATCCACGGTTTCAAGTATCCACGGAGGGGCCTGGAACATATCCCCAGCGGATATGGGGGCCCACCTGTACTCTCTAAATGGCCCTGTGAACTTCCAGGCCCTATCGAATGTTGACATTCTTCAACCAGGGTGTCAGGGTCCTGGTTTATTTATTATTTTTATTTTTAAGGAAAAATGGAGCTCAGGAAGGAGAGAGAAAGCATTGGCTTGTTCAAATTCCTAACAGGAAGGAATTATGTACACCACCCTGAGCTGCCTGAGGCAACTGCCTCAGTTGACCTCATGGAGGGGCCGCCCATGATGCCAATTTAGAGGAAGCCACCGAGAATAAGGCTAGGCTCATTGGAGGAAGGGCAGTATAGAAATGTGAAAATAAAATAAAAATAAAATAAATCTGTCTGTAGGCAGTGCCGGGGGTAGGGAACACTAAAAAGGTAAAGGTGACCCCTGACAATTAAGTCCAGTCGTGTCCGACTCTAGGGTGTGGTGCTCATCCCCATTTCAAAGCCAAAGAGCCAGCGTTGTCCAAAGACGCCTCCGTGGTCATGTGGCCGGCATGACTCTCCTTGCCGCAGCGCGTAGCATGCGGCTGGAATACGGAGCGCTGTTTACCTTCCCGCAAGCGGTACCTATTTATCTACTCGCATTAACATGCTTTGGAACTGCTAGGTTGGCAGGAGCTGGCCAAGTAACGAGAGCTCACCCCGTCGCGGATTCGAACAGCCGACCTTTCGATCGACAGCTCATGGTTCACCAGTTTAACCCACTGCGCCACCCGCACTATAGGGAACACTATTGCCCCACTATACAGTCGTTACTCAGTGTTGCAGGGATTCCTGAGAACTAGACCTTCAATCCAGCTCTTTCAGTTCTAAGTCCAGCTCTCCAACTTCAACTTTGCAACACCAATCAGACCAGACCAAGAACTTCCTGGTTCGGAGCACCTGGTCAATTTGGGGGTGCCAGATCTTGACAGATACCCAGATCAACATGGAGGGGGTAGAGAGTTCTACTTAGCAAGCTAATTGCTTAAAAGGCTTGCCTTTCTCTTGCAAAGTCACAGCTCCAAAACCCATCAAAGGCTGTTAACCTAACAAAGCAAATGGATGAAATCCTTTCTCCTCTGTTCATTTACAGGGATCAGGCTGAGAGGTACTTTGGTTGCTTTTAAGCAGACTAAGTGGCAGTTCAGAGGTTAATTACTCCCAACAGAAGCCATTTCCTGGATGCTGCAGTATTAATTTGGACCAACCTTTGCTCAACCTGTAATCTTCCATCTCTAATGAAAAGCATTAGAAGGAACCTTCCCTGCCTACAACTGGCACTTCCTTATCTCAGCCTAGAAAAGTTCAGTGCATATTTTGAGTGGCCATAGCAACATCTGTACACCTGAAGCTTTAAGTGGCTTTGGGGGCATTCAGTCCAAAAATACAATTTATCTGTGTTTCCTCTGCAAGCTGCAAGGAATTCTGGGAAGAATTCTAGGGCTTACACTCAGCAGACAATGCGCGCTATCCAGGCTGGTCTCCTCTCACCACTGCACTGTGCAAACTGAGAGCATGCGGTAACACACATCTTAGCCAGCCCAAATGCGCAGTCCCTACTGATCACAACCATGCCTCCAACACGGAGCGGAGCTTTGGAGCCTCCATGCAACGGCGCAGACGGGCCTCATCTGCCCACCTCTCGCTTTGTGCTGGAGCGGGCCCCGATTCAGATTAAAACCTATATCATCACACTGGCAACCTAACAAGTGCGTTAGAAGACGGCAGCACAATGCTCCCCTGTGGCTGCACATTGCAAGGAAAATGTTTGGGACTTTTTTTAGAAAAAAAAATATGGCTAAGAGGAGGGCATCACAGAGGCTACTGCATTTCTCCAGGAAAACCAGAAGCCTTCTCAGGCCCAAGTAGTCACACCATATTTTTTGCAACAGTTCATGGCTCTTTCCTGTTGCTGCAATATAAATTTCCCTTTCCCAGCCACAGACTTTGCTGTGCAAGCAGGAGGTCCCCCCCCACAAGCAGCTCCTGACTCTGGGCTTTGGTCTGCCAACACCTCCTCCCTCTCCGCCTCCTAACTCTGAAAGAATAAGATGCATCCATTATTTGTATCTCTCTGCCCGTTCAAAGCCAACAGTGACAATCCTAAAATCAAACTATTAAGATACATGTATTAAAATGCAAAGTTGTCTTAATATCAGAGGGTTTTTTTTAAGCGAGCAATTTAATAATTGCTCCTTGCCAGTGTTTCTTGAAGTTATAATGACATGTCACAAACCACCATTGCACCCAGCTTACAGGAAAGGGACAGAGGTTCAAAGATAGCCCTAAAATCTGCAGTTGAGCTGGGATTTCAACTCCCCACTTTATCCCCTCAGTTGCAAATAATGGGGTTGTGGGTGTGGAACTTGAAATATCACGTCCAGTTCTGGTCATCACACTTTAGGGAGGGCAACGTCAAGCTCAAACGGGTTCAGAGGAGGACAACAAAGATGGTGAAGAGTCTGGAAGCCAAGTCCTACGAGAAACGGTTACCAAAGCTCGGTATGTTTCGCCTGGAGAAGAGACAACTAAAGATAGCTATGACAGCTGTCTTCAAAAAGCTGCAGGGCTGTCACACAAAACAAAAGGGAGGGACTTCCTCCTCTCTGTGTCTTCTGAAGGTAGAACTCGACCAATGGGTTGAAACTACAGGGAAGTCAATTAAGGCTAGACACGAGGAAAAAGTTCTTGGCTGAAAGAGCTGTCCGGCTCTGGAACATGTATCCATGGGCTCTCTCTTGCTGGAGGTTTTCTAGCAGAGGCAAGCTGGCCACCTATCAGGAATGCTTGTTGCCTGCACTGAGCAGGGGGCTGGACTAAATGACCCCCCCACTCCAAGTCCCTTCCAACATTATGATTCTATGAACTCTAAAAGTGATCAGTAAAGCTGCACAAAATGCAGGCCAAATCAAGCCATTCATGCTCTCATTTTACAGGCAGGAAACAATGAGGTTTAGGCTCCCCAGTCACTGTCTGGGGAAATGCTGCCAGTCAGTGTAGTGTAAGCAATACTGAACGAGAGGGATAATCTGAACACTGCTTAGGTTCCCACGGGTGTGATGCCATCCGCCAGTTGATTAACAACAGTGGTGGGTGATGGCATCATATCCGCAGGAACATCTCAGTGACACAGCACATTCTTTGCATGCAGAAGGGCCCAGGATGGATTCCGGGCAGCACCACCAGTAAAAGGGTCTCAGGTGGAAAAGACCCTGTCTGAGATTCTGGATTGCCACTGCCAATCAGAGCAGACAAGACTGGGCTAGAAGGACCAATGGCCTGACTCAGTAGGAACTACGTGATAGGAGAAGGCTCGATTCTTAATGGCTGGGGACATGGCAACAGGGAACAGGTCCAGCCCTCCACTCCAGCTGTATCCTAGAGTTGGAAGGGTCCATAGAGACCATCTAGTCCAACCCCCCTCAACTACACCCATTTAATTTCTCCTATACAAACCCTCCCATCATGTGGTCTTGACGATACCTCTCCAATCTCTTCTGAAGGCAGTTCCAGAATTGCAAGGGAGCCCTCCTTACAGGGAAGCTTGCAACATTAATTTGGGGGGGGGGGAAAGAAGCTGAGAGGAGACACAACTGAGGCTTTTAAAATGATGCATGATGTGGACAAAACAAGAAACTGTCCCTCCCTCTCTCTCAACATCAGAACATAATGAAACTGGTGGGTGAGAGATTTGGGAAGGACAAAGAGGGACTTTTTCACGCAGCGTATAATTAGGATGTGAAACTCACTGCCACAAGATGTCACAAAAGGGGATTTGATGTTTGTGGAGGAAATCAATGGTTACTGGTAATTTATGGCTACATGGAACCTCCAGGTTCAGAGGCAGTCAATCTCTAAATACCAAGTAGGAAGAGAGGGGTTGTTTGTGGGCTTCCTAGCAGCATCACTGCGGAAAACAGAATGCTGGGTGTGATGAGATGGGCCCCCCTGTGGCCCGATTCAGCTGGCATTTCCATCTCTCCTTCCTCCTGCCCTCAAACAGAAAAGAAAAACTTTGTAGACCTTTCACATAAGAAGGTGTTGTTTCATGCAACACCCCTTTGCAAAAGACAACATCACGCCATTCCTTTCTATTTAGGCACATCTGTGTTCCAAGAATGAAACTTGCACATGTCTGAATTAGCACATGCTAACTTGCTCAAGTAGGAAGGTTGGAGCTGTCTTGACATCAGCACCAACCAAGGACAAGACTGGACACGGAGAGGGAATTGCAATGGCCCAGCATCATCCCGTTGGGCATGGCACCTTAAAAGATGTGCACATGTAACTGGACCAGCATGAAGTGGGCCCATTCACCACCACATTCCTATGCAAATAGCAGTGGCATGGTTCTAGCTGCACGTTCTGAGCTCACCTGCTTACAAAAAACTAAACAGGTTTTTCCCCTCCTGAGTAGAAAGACAAGTTTGTGTCCTAGTTTTAAGGACAGTTTTGCACAAGATTCTGAATTTATTCCTTGTTTGCAAAGGGAGGAATCGTCTCCAGACTGCTGGAGTGATTGAGAAAAGGAAGTGAGAATAAAGAGTTTGGGGACTCAGGAACTGTTTTTACTGACCAAGACACAAATGTCTCGGTTTTCCTTGGTTAGGTTCTGGAGGGAGTCGGCACAGAGATTTAAAGCACAAGAAGAGTAAATGACTAACAGCGCAATCCGACTTAACTTTTGTGCCAGTTTAACCAGCGGTGCAGCGAGAACGGGAGGCCCCAGAACGAAAAAGGGATTCAAATCCCCTTTGAATTCCTCTTTTGGAGGGGATTTGAATCCCTTTTCCGTTCTGGGGCCTCCTGTTCTTGCTGCGCCAATGGTTAAACCGGCACAAAAGTTAACGGTAAGTCGGATTGCGCTGTTAGTAAACGACTCACTTGCAAATGAGAAAAGCTGGATGAAAGGGCCAAGTGTCTTTCAAGTTTCATATACTGTCAAAAGGCAGTAGCCCTTACAATGCAGAAAAGGAAATGCCAGGTGACTCAAACAAGCGAGCCAGGCAACATCCAGCAGGTTAGCCAAATTTGATGGGGGGGGGGAGGGAGATCCCTCCTTGAACACCCAATAGAACCATTTGTTACACAGACAGCAAATTCAACCCACCAAAGTTTCATTCTTGGAACACAGATGTGCCTACAGAAGAGTCTGGCGTAGTGGGGAGAGCTGCTGCCTTCAAAGCCTGAAGACCGGTGAACTTGATAAGTTCGAGACACGCCGCCGACAAAAAGCTGTGAAAGCCTCCAGGAGGAGAGATAAGAGCTTCCAGCTGCGTCGGTCGAGTGTGGGAGGCGCCAGCCAGCAGAATTGTCAGACTGTAAAAAGGATACCAGCTGGAAAGTAGCCGTTCATGAAAGATTGGACATTATATATATATAATGTATATATATATATACATTCTCTCTCTCTCTCTCTCTCTCTCTCTCTCTCTCTCTCTCTATATATATATATATATATATATATATATATATATATAGAGAGAGAGAGAGAGAGAGAGAGAGAAAAAAAAAACCCAAGGGGGGTTAGGACAGCCTGCCTATGTACACCGCCTTGGATTAAAGTTGGAGGAGAAATCCAATGACTGAGAAAGGCGGTATATAAATACTGTATATTATTATATTATATTATTATTATTATTATAAAAGAGAATCAGGGGGTGATTGGCTGGAGAGGAAGCACAACTCCCTATCAGCCAATCAGCAGCCCAATCTTTCAAGACGTGCCCAAACTGGCAGCTCCTTCATGTCAAGCCACAGGTCATGCTGCCTCTCTTTGTTACGGTTTATGCTCCACTTCCTTACAGTTTATTAAAGAGTTGCAAGGTGGGCCAACAAGAAGTAGAGAATGTGGATGTAACATCCACATTCTGTACTTCTCCTAGCCGCTGTCCTCCTTCAATACTTAGCATCTGCATTGTGCTTTCTGAGTGTATAAAGCATTCACGTGTATTATCTTGCCACAACCCTAAAGTAAACATTATTATTCCCATTCTTCAGATGGAGAAGACTGAGGCCAAGAGAGCATGGCTTCGCTAAGGCCACCCAGTAGGATTTACGGGGGGGGGCATGTCTGGGTGCACTTATGCAACCTCAAGCAACTCCCTCCCCTTTGCTCCTCTTGTTCCTGCTCCAGACCAAGACAGAGAGATGGGCAGGGGGAGAGGACATGAGTCCCAGAAATCATGAACGGGGCAAGTTGCAATCATTCAGAATTTGCAAAGTGCTTTCTTGCTAGCTAACTTGGGGAAACGCGCAGGCGCCTGCGCGCGAGAAAAGCTCCGGGCAGCCCGGGCAAAGTCCTGCAACAATAGTAAGAACAGAACAGCCGAAGCAAGGGATAGGCTCACCTTAGGAAGACAAATGGGGGGGGGGGGGAGGAAGAGGAGACAAAGGAGACACACACACCTTCAGCCAAGCGTCTCCTAGGAAAGGACTGAGGGAATGATCCTGTGGGAGTAAGCCCTGTTCAAATCGGGTTTACCTCCGAGTAAACATGCACAGTCCGCCGAGAGTCACACCTTCCCCGCCATCTCTCCGACGCTGAGCCCCACACATCGAGATCTGCCCCCTCCCCCAAGCCCCAAAGCATGCGCCACCCACGGCCGTGGATTGGTCTCGCCAATTGGGGGGATTCCCCCTCCTCTCCAGCAAAAGCAGATCTTTGCGGGCACGTGGACAGAATTTGGGGAAGTAGGAGGACGACTGGACGAGGAAGTCCCGCAAGCAGCAGGGGACCCGCCCCGCCAGGACTGCACTGGGCCTCACCTGTCGTTGTCGTCCCCCTGCCACGAAGTGGCCCTTGTAAGCCAGCCGAGAGCAGGTAAGAAGAAAATGGAAAAGGAAGTTGCGCCCAACTGCCCGTCAGAAGGAAAAGAGACACGTGAAGCGGTGCTATCCAAGGGGCACTCCCAACACTCATAATGGGGGGGGGGGGGAAAGGAGGTGTCAATCCGTAAGGAGGGAGGGGGAGAGGAGGAGAAGGGATTGGGGAGGGGGCTCGGCCGGATCGCTCAGAGTCAGACCCCCTGTGGGCGGGGCAGGAGAGGGGGTGCGCTCGGCGCGGCTCACCTGCGCTCCGGACTGCCCTCCGGCGGCGTGCGCACATCGTCCCGGCTCCTGGCGCCACTCGCTTCCCTCCTCGACGACGGGGGTGGCCAAGCGACGGAAGCTGTTGCTGCTCCCTCCCTGCCCTCCCACTCCATCCACCGGCCCGGGCGGGTCCTACTACTGCCTCCAATCGTCGGGACGATCCCCGACGGAGCCGCCCTCGCCACGCTGCGCGGGGCGTGGGAAGAGGCGGGCGGGGAGCGGAGCTCCTCTTGGTCTGCCCCTTCCGCCGGCCCTGGGCCCAAGCTGGGCCACCCTGTTGCAGTTGTGTGCCTCCCATGGTGATGGCTACTACGGCATTGGGTGCCTTCAAAAAAAAGGGTTCGACGAATGCGTGCAAGAGGTGGAAACGAATCCCAAAGAGACACAATCTAAAAGTACCTTTATTAGGACCAACCCAAAAGGGACGAATTCTTTAAGCTTCCGAGTTTCGCAGAATTCTTCATCAGACTGGATGTTAAGCAGAGGACGAGAAGAGTGTCGACCCGCTATGAACCGGGGAAAAATGAGCAGAACCTCCATGGTCAGAGGCAGTCTACCTCTGACACATGGCTGAGTGGAGATCTGAACCTGGATCATCCAGGTCTAAGTCCAACTCCAGAACCACTAAGCCATCCTGGAAATAAATATAGGAATGAAAATACGAAGCTCCTTTGTACAGAGTTGGATCGTTGGCTCATCTGGTCCAGTGGTGTCTTCTTTTCCCTGGAGCTGGGATTGGGGCCTTATGAATGCACAGCATGTGCTTTCTCTCCCCCCCCCCCCCCACTGACTGAGCCTTTGCCCTACATGGAAGCTGCCCTCCACTGAGTCATCCTTCCCAGAGCTGGGCAACACTCCTGAGACTCGAGGTCAAACTAGAGGCGGTGCAGGAGATCTGGGATGGAGCATGTCGATAGCATTTGCTGTGGAGGCTTCAGATCAGATCAGGATCCTGGTGCTTAGAAAAAGACTTTTCCTAACTGTTTCTCACGGGTACCAATCAAAATTCCCCATGTGAAACTGCTAAACACACAAGTACCACATAGTCTGTAAACAGAGGTCTTTCCCAATCCCAGCACTGCTGTTTTGATAGTCCCTGCCAGGGATTGAACCTGGGGCTGTCTGCATGCAAAGCCAATGCCTCCCCATTGCACCATGGCCCCTCCTATGTGCCCCAAGGCTTGGCCAGTCATCATCCCAGTGCCTGTGCATCATGATGAGTAGCTGGGAGCAGCCTTAGAACAGTGGTTCTCAAACTTTTCAGTCTCTGGAGCCCTTTACACTCCCAACAGGAGTGCATTCATGGGAAAGCATACATGCCAAATGGATCAGGCCCTTTAAAAAAAATGAAGTTGGGAATTCAGGGGCAGGGCGGGGCGGAGCTGTCGGTGAGGTGGTTGCCTTTAGGCAGGTGTGCTCACTTTCATCTGTCCACCTCCATCCTTCCTTCTCCTCCTCCCACTACCTTGATTTGAAAAGCAGGAAGGAAACCGAGCAAAAGAGGAAGTGTGGAGGAGAGTGCTGGGCTAGAGCAGGAGGAGGTGCAGTGGGGGTGCAGCAAGGGGGTGGGCATTTGCAGTGGCGATCCTGCGGTAGGGGCTCGACAGTAAGTCGCGCCCCGTCCTAGTACCGCGTTCATGAACCGGAGCGAGGAGGCCCCACCCCCTCGCCGTCGGAGCCATTCCGCGCAGCAAAGCTGAATGGGCAGGAGACTTCGCTGTGCAGAATGGCTCCGACGGCGAGGGGCGGGGCCTCCTTGCTCCGGTTCGTGAACGCGGTACTAGGACGGGGCGCGACTTACTGTTGAGCCCCTACCGCAGGAACGCCACTGGGCATTTGGTGCACTACTGTATGCCCCCATAGGTCTTGAGCTGGCTGTGGAGACGGGTGGAGGGCTGGTTCCTGCAGCCCCTCTGTCCTTCTAAAGGTAAAGGTGTCCCTTGACATTTAAGTCCAGTTGTGTCCGACTCTAGGGTGCGGTGCTCATCCCCGTTTCGAAGCCAAAGAGCCAGCGCTGTCCAAAGACACTTCCGTGGTCATGTGGCCAGCATGACAATATGGAACGCTGTTTACCTTGTTTCCCGCAAGCGGTACCTATTTATCTACTCGCATTAACATGCTTTCGAACTGCTAGGTTGGCAGGAGCCTGGCCAAGCGACAAGAGCTCACCCCGTCGTGCGGATTCGAACTGCCGACCTTTCGATTGACAGCTCATGGTTCAGCAGTTTAACCCACTGCGCCACCCCACTGTCCTTCTAGCCCTATTGTAACCAAAGACACCTGAGAGTCCCGCCAGGGATGCCTTTTGTAGACATCTCACTGGCATGAACTCGATCGGAACAGAAGAGTGAATGAATGCTTTGGTGGGCTGGGTCCTCAAAAACAAGTTTTGCATTTTGGTGTTTTGTTTTTGAACAATACTAATTGTAAGCTGTATATCTCACCCATCTCTGGGTTGAGGCCGTCCAGTTGTGAATTCTGTTGGGCAATTTTTTGACACATTTGCACATGATTCAGCAGCACCTTGAAGCAGCCAATCACAATTGTGTCTCTAACACATGGCTTCATCATGTGCCCAGGTCCTGTGGTTGAGGTTAAGGAGGGACAGAGTGTTCTGTAGATATCGGCTAATGCATTACAACTGTAGATGGGTCTAGTGATAAAACACTGTAAAAAAGCCCAGTTTTGTTGTGGTTAAAAACAAACACAGCTGTATCAAGATTCTCTTTTGCACAGTGCTTTACCAAACTTCAGGAGTACATGTGCACAGAGTTTGCTATAGCTTTCAGTTCCTTCAGTGTCTCTCCCCCCCCCCCCACCCCAATGCTGCCTCAATGGACAAACTGCTAAAACACTGCAAACAAACAAACAATATTGAATTAGGATTGCCTCAAGACCTGTTTTGTGCTGCTGAGTTTTAGCAATGTGCTTATATATGCACTGACAAAACACTGCAAAAAAGCAAATTTGATGTGATTGTTGTACATACGGTTCTGTCAGGATTCGATTGTGCTTTCCCAATGCAAAGGGGCACATGTGTGTAGCAGTAAAACACCACACAAAAATAATCTTGATGCAGTCATATGTACTGTACAATGACACCACCAAGAATGTTCTTTTGCAGTGTTTGTGTGCATCAGTGATAGAATGTGGGCAAGGCCTTCCCAAGACCTCCTGATGCCTGAGGCGGCCTGCCAAATGCTGCCCGCCCAATGATGTGCCAGCCTCTACTCCTCTCACTCTCCAATGCCCAGCACTGTCCTCCCCTCCTCAGTTCCTCTTCCTCTCTATTCCCTTCTTCTTTTTCCAATCCAGGGAGTGGAAGGAGAAGAGGAGCAGTGGAGACACGTAGGACAGAAATGGGCACCCCCGACCAATTTGCTGCCTGAGGCAGCCACTTTAGTTGGCCTCATGGATGGGCCGGCCCTGAGGGAAAAGATGCAAAGGAATTGAAAGCTGCAGCAACTCTGTATGCTTTTAATTTTAGTTATTCTCCTAGTTAAACTGCAATTAAGCAGGACTGGAACTCAGTGCAGAGCAAACTTTCAGAACAATAAAGGAGGAGAATGGGGGAAATTAGTCCACTAGGGACTTTCCAGTTCACACACTTAGCCACTCTGGGAGCACATGTGTATGTTTCTAATTGAGTCAGACAACAAATGTCAGAAATGTGGTGAGCATTGAGGTTTACCTGAAATTACTCCAATTTTAAGGATGCAAAATGTCAGAAAAATGCACACTTGCATGTGTAAAACACTACAACAAAGTAATCTTGACATAACTGTACACTCTATCGAGATTTTTCTTGTGTGGTGTTTTACCAATGCGAGCGCCTGCAGCCCAAGAACCTTGATTGCTTTTCTTGTGGTGTTTTATCAATGTGGAACGCACATCACTACCATGGCTGGGGGTGGGGAAGATGGAAATGAACTGAAAGAACTAAAAACTGGCCAACGAAACAGTGGAATGCTTCAATTCTGGAACGGCTTTTAGAAATGAAACCAGAGTTCAGGAGGAGTTGAATGCAGGACAGGTAGAGCAGACAAGGAGAACAATAAAGCGACAGAATAGGTGACAGGCTTGTGTTAATAGTACGGTTCAGGCATAACATAAGCCTCCACCTTCCTCCTTTACCCTTGGAGTGTGCCTTGTTTCAGTGATGACATCATGGGGCCGTGAGAACAGCCTGCATTGTGGGATATTATTGCAGGAGGCACAGAGGGTGGAGGGAGAAAGCCGAGCTATAAACAGGAGCTAGGCAGCAGAGCAAGAGAGGTGTGTCTGAATGTTAAGGGAGAGACTTCCTCCAGATGGTGTCACTCCGATTCCGAAACAAGCCCTCTCTGTCTCTGTGCAAGCTGATCCCATTCATAGCAGGAATTCCATCTTAAATGGTTACTTTTTCAGGAGCAAACCAGAAAGAGATCTTATCCCCGCTATTGCAAAGGTGGGGGAGCAGCAACTTGGCCCTGCATGAAGAGGCTCCTTGTCCTCTCTCCGCGATGTGTGCAAAGCCACTATTATCTCCAAAAGGAACATAGTCCAAAGCAGGAGACAGAAGCCAGCGTTGCTGCAGAGTCACAGGAAGAATGTTAAAGAGCAAAGTCTCTTGTCCCCATGCAGTGAAAGGAAAGGCAAAGCCCTTCAGAATGCTTCCAAAATTATACTAATCTGAATCTCTCCCTGGAGTCTAGATTTGCAAATTATTGTTATTGTTAAGAATATTTGTACTGTATACTGCTTTTCAACCAAAAGTCGTTCACAAAGAGGTTTACATAGCAAAATAAAATCAATACTTATCAAAATAAATCAGAATCCATAATCAATCCGTATCGATATACCCGTATTGTCCCGAGTATAAGACGCACCTGATTATAAGACGCACCCTTAAAGTTTGGTGCTATTAAAAAAAATTAATTAAATCACTGGCATTAAATTGCAACAGCCTGATTATAAGACGCACCCCTAGTTTAAAAACTTAAATTAGGAGAAAAAAGTGAGTCTTATACTCAGACCAATACGGTATTACTTTATCTTGTTCCTGCAGAGGAATGATACTTTAGGAATTCAGCATAATTTTTTTGAAATGCTGTTTTGTACAGAGCTCAAGGCATGCTCGGTTCACTTCATCACGATCTCGTTTCGACGTCCACATATAAAACGCGTAGGGGTGCGCCAGAACGATGTCATGCGTTACGTGGGGCAAGGTTTATGTCTGAGCATCCGTCAAGTTGTCCCTGTGGAACATAGAGGGGTGGTGGATTGGTGGGGTATCTGCTACCTGCTTCTTTCTACTCACTTCTGTTCCTCGCTGCGCTCTCTGGGTTGGAAAAGGAAGAGGGGAATGGAGCAGAAGAGGAAGTGTGAAGACACTCTAGCCCACCACCCTCTTCTCCTCCGCACTTCCTCTTTTCAAATCTAGCAGGAGGAAGCGGAGTGGTGGGGGCTGTGGCTGATGTGCTGCCAGATAAGGGAAGTATTTGATGATGTGACGAGGTGGCGTTTGGTGTGCAAGGGAAGGTGATGTAAGCAAGCTGCCTTTCGGGCACTAGGAGTCTCATGTGGCCTGACAAACCTCGGGTTAGGCTGTGTGATGCATGAAATGGCCTTGGAGAGAGATGAAAGGATTATTCACGGCAGTCTCAAAATTACTATGAATACTGGGAATGATGCCAGTGCCTTGCCCAATTTGACTGGGTTGGTTGCAGCTTACAGTTGGGTTTCCTCCCTCCCTTAACAACATAAGAGCAGCCCTGCTGGATCGGGTCCAAGGCCCACACAGGCCAGCATCCTGGCCAAGCAGATGGCGCCAGGAAGCTCACAAACCAACAGGGCAGGAAAACCAAAGCTCTCCTGTGCTATTGGTTCCCCAGTAAGGTAGACTGCCTTTAAACATGGATGTTTCACTTTGTCCTAATGGGCCATCTTGGGTCGGAAGGGCAGCCCAATCCAACTGTATGCAGCTGCGCCAGCAGGGCGTGTGCTGCATCCAGTGTGTGTGTGTGTGGGTCCAATCCCTGGAGGCCTCCTTGAGGCAATTGTTCCCTTGCCCCGGCGCAAGCCTCTGTTACCCTGATGGGTCTACTCGGACCTGCGGCAATTGCTGGTGCAAGTCCAAGTGGACCCAGGTAGGTGGATCAAGGCCGGGAAGGGGGAAGGATGTTGGTGGAGCTGCTGCCACTGATAACCACCCCCTTCCTGCCCTTGACACACCCCTATCCCTGCCACAATCCTTGCCTGATTCTTCCCCTTGCCCCATTCTGCCCACTGCCCGCCCCCCTCCCGCGCCAACTTACCAGCACTGGGGCTTCCTTGGTGGCCGCTGTAGCCTGGCTGCAGCTGCTCATCATTGCAGCGGCAGCCAGGCTGCGCGCTATGGCGCGTTGCATTTTGTGACGGCCGTACAGCGTGCTGCACTGCCTGACCACTAGTTTCGGTGACAAAGCAGTCCCATAGGATTGGACTGTAAAGGTTACAAAGGTGTTTTTTTTTAAATTTGATTAATATCGTCAATAAAATAAAAACAAATGCTCAGTTGTTTTGCATTGTTACCTTCATTGCGATGACAGCTAGATCCATTTGGTCTCCCTTTTTCTTGCAAACTGTGTGGGAAACTGCAGAGTGCTGCTGGGGTTAGTCGGAGGAGAAATGGCTGACATCACTCCAACAAGAGAGCTTAAATTTAGAAAAAAGAGAAGTGTTTGTCTGCCAGGAAATCTGATGCTGTAACTCAGAAACCTTGCCCTCTATTGCCAGATGTGTGGTGCCTGGTTATGATGACTCAAGACTGAAGGACAAGCTACTCTGCACGCACTCAGAGGCATCCTCTCCTTTAATATTGCTTCATACACCCCATAGTTTGGAACGCATTTAAAACATGTTCCAGGATTATCTCGGCCTTACAACCACAGCCGTGTGCAGGAGTCCCTCAGTCTCCCCATTTTACAGTTAACAAATTGAGGCTGCAAGACAAGAATAGCATCCAGGGCATGACTGAGCTGGATGGAAACCCAAGTCTCCCAGGCTCTCTGTCTGTTACATCACGTTGCCATGACTCTGCTGAAATGAGACTTGTGGATTTCAGCGATTCTGGTAAAACCTTCCCTGGCATCAGTCTGATGATGAAAGGGCAGTAGGGAAGGGTGCGTAGAAAACCAATTCTTTCCAGCCATGAGCAAATGGTGAGTTGCCTGTTTCTGGGCTCGCCCAGGGCTCAGTAATCAGAGCTGGCCCAAGGCCTGCCAACCTTGGAAGTGAGGCACCAAAGATTGCAGCCTAGGTAGTGCCCTTGCACCAGAAAGCTTAGTCTGCCTACCTTACAGGGAAGATAAGTCACTCGGGGGCAGGGTGTTACCTGAGTGACGTCACGTGGTGCAAAATTGCTCCTGGAAGGCAGGTGGGGGCAACATTTCTCCCCGCTGCCCGCCTTCCAGGAGCGTTCTGAGGCCTAAGCGGCGCAAAAAACCTTGCCGCTGCTGATTTTGCAGCCAATTCAGAGGCTTTGACACACACAGCCGCGCACCCAGGGGCGGTCCGCCACCTGTCCCCCCTCCCAGCCACGTCTCTGGCTGTGACCGCCATAAGTCCAGCCTTGCAATGCACACGCCTGTGCCTTACACGAAGCCAGGAGGAATTCATTGGTGGGTGACAGCACAGAAAAGGCATGGGTTTCTTGGACCAGGAAAAAGGATTGGCATCCAAATTGGATTTGGAGGAGGAGGAGGAAAGGTAGACTGGAGTCCTCCTGCCAGCTCCGTTTGGAGGGTTTGTGAGAAGTTCGGACACGTCCGGGATTTTTGAAATTCAAGATTATTTCACTTTGTCAAGTGGGATCGCTGCACTAGGAGTCTTCTGAGGTTCCATTTTTCATTTCTGAATTCTGCACAGATCACTGTACAAATGTGTAGTGTGCCACAGGTTTCAGTTCCTTCGGTGTCTTCCCTCCACTGAATTGATTTCCTTACCGGCGAGCATTTGTACGTTGCTAAAACACCGGAAAAAGCCATTGTCAGGTGCCAGTGCTGTGATTGCATGAGGACCGTTTTTGTGTTCTCTTTTAGCACTTTTAGCATTTAATCATAGTGCAGTGATTAAAAAAAAAACACCACCCTGTACATCCCGCCCCGCTACAGCATCTCCAGACGCTCGGCCATGATGTCATATGTCATCACTGGATTTCTGGGAAAGCCAAGCTCTGAGCTGCAAGGAGCTCATTTTTGAGCTGCACACCTGCAGAGCTTAGAGGGAACGCTGCTGAAGGCTGTGCCTTTAAGGATATTCCCTTTGCAGTACTTTGATGGTGTTCCCAGAAGCAATGTATGGTTGCGAGAGTTGGACCATAAGGAAGGCTGAGCGCCGAAGAATAGATGCTTTCAAACTGTGGTGCTGGAGAAGACTCCTGAGAGTCCCTTGGACTGCTAGGAGATCAAATCAGTCAATTCTAAATGAAATCAACCCTGACTGTTCCCTGGAAGGACAGGTACTAAGGCTGAAGCTCAAATATTTTGGCCACCTAATGTGAAGAGAGGACTCTCTGGAGAAGACTCTGATGCTGGGAAAGATTGAAGGCAAAAGGAGAAGGGGAAGGCAAAGGATGAGATGGTTAGACAGCATCACCGATGCAACGAACATGAAAATGAGCGAACTCAGGAAGATAGTGGAGGACAGGAAGGCCTGGCGGGATGTGGTTCATGGGATCACGAAGGGTCGGACACGACTTAACGACTGAACAACAACAACAGTCTGGGAGGAGTAAGGGCTCAGTTGGAACGGGTCCTCTATTGAGGCACTTGGAACACTCTGAGGTCCTGGATCCCGGCCAAGTGTGCCTCGTTCTTCCTTGTGCATCCAAGAGAGACTTAGACAAGACAGAGCCATATGCTCCGAATAAAGAAATAATGCTTTGGTATGGTAGCATTTTGTACCTGTTACAGTTTCCTGTTTCCTGTTACACTTTCTGAGCACTCTTCAAGGGCAGCCCCACGCAGAGTGTGCTGTAGTAGTCTACTGGGATGAAAGTCTGGTCTGTGGCTTCTGATCCATAATGGCTCATTGTAGATTTGCATGTGGAAATCATCATGTGATGTGGCGGTCATTAAGCGATGGCCATGGATGGTTCCAATGCTAGGTCTTTGCAGCAGCAATACACTCACTGGCCACCAGATGTCAGGACAACAGCACTAAAAACTAGTCAACTAATTTTCCAACTTACAGGTACTGTACAGGCAAATTCATTGATTTTGCCTCCTGTACAGGACTGGTGTGTAATGAATAGTCTAATTTAAGCAAGGCAGCAGTCAGAGTGCCTGTGGATCAGTGCCTACAAAAAGCCCCGTTATATTTAGCCCTTGGGTCAACAGTGTGGTTGGTGTAAGATTACGCAAGCTTTTGGCTCATGCAGGACACTTCACCAATCACGAATGAAAAAGCAATCAATTCACAGAAAGTTCTTCAGCGACAATGAGGAGCCGACCCTATGATGCGGTGGGTCGATGCAACTCAAGCTTAATAAAGCTTTTCATCACAATGGACCTCACTGGGGTTTCTTTTCCTGCCCGAAACTCATGATGATGTTGGAGCTTCCTCACTCCAACAGAGAGAGAGAGAGAGAGAGAGAGAGAGAGAGAGAGAGAGAGAGAGAGAGAGAGAGAGAGAGAGAGCTGGGCACAGGAGAGGCAAATTCACATTCAGTGCCACGCACAAGACAGTGCCCTGCCAATACACCCAAATAGATCACCAACCTGAGACCCCTCACACCCGCCAGACAATTACCTACCCATCCATCAAGCTAATTATACCAATTAAAAGGTGACAGGCAGACAAGGTGGACGGTCATGGGGGGGGGAGCTTTTGAAACAGAAGGCCGGTGCCCAATTTGCAGGCTCAAGAGGCCAGATGATGGATGCTTCGCACTGCACTGAGTCATTGTCGGGGCAGAGGGTGGCCTTGCCATTCCCCCCCTATCCTGGAGGAAGCCCTGAAAAGACAACAGCAAATACCGTGGCATGGAGGGAGGGGCTTTAGCCTCACGCCCCCTGCAGTTCTAACTCTGACCCCCCCCCCCCGGTTATGTTTTATTGAAAATCTATTGAGTGAAAAGTTTAAAAGGAGATGAAAATAGTATGCATGGATAAAACTGCAAATGGGGTAGGAGCTGGGGCAGAGCCAAGCCCCCCCCCCAACCCCACCATCTAGTGCCACCTTAATAGAAAAAGCCAAGGGCCACAGTACATGCTTGTGGTCCTGTCTGGTTGTCAGTATCTGGAAATTAACCATTTCGACGCTCAGAAGAGACATTTTTTCAGAGAGTGCCGGGTTGGGCTTGGAAAGGATTTTTCTACAACTTGGACTGACCGGAGAGGGACCCTCAGAGTGTGTGTGTGTGTGTGTGTGTGTGTGTGTGTGTGTGTGTGTGTGTGTGTGTGTGTGTGTGTGTGTGTGTGTGTGTGTGTGTGTGTGCATGCGTGCAGCGGGCTGTCATTTGGCTCACTTATGATTTCCTCTCCGAGCACTTTGTGCCTCGTTCTGACCCTTAAGAGCTTGCAAATGAGCCTCCCAACAGCCACCGTTTCTGCATAAAGTCTAAAAATAGAGACTCCGTGGCTGAAGTGTACAGTGAGGCAGGGCTTCTTGACCCAGAAGTCTCATCCCTGGGGCCCAGGAGCAGATGGGTTGGCGGCAGTCGAGACTGGAGTAGGGGGAGCCAGCACACTCATTCGCCTCCTTTTAACAAGGATCCATTTGGAACCAGTCCCCCTGTTCCTTGCCGTAACTGCCAGACGAACAGGTGGGCACAGGGGAATTAGACCGGCCCGGTTGCAACCCCAAGAAGCTGTGATGGAGCTGTGGAGTCAGAGTCTGAACAGTCAAGCGTCAAATCCTCTTTCTCTGAGCAGCCTGCAGCCAGAGTAGACCTCAAGCCAGCTTAGCATCTGCGGGAGCCTTGAAACCATATTGTCAGGGTAAAGGGCTCCCTGGAGAAAGCAGTTGCCCAAGGGGAGTAGTGTCTAGTGGTTAGCACCACACCCACACCTCATTCTACCATTTCCTAAGGTCAGAAATTTTGTGATGAGGGAGCTAAGGGGGGGATGGAGCAGAACCGCCAAGCCAGAAATAGCATAATATGAACAAATGAATGAAATGTTTAATACGGATTGTGCCACTGAGAAGGTGGAGATCATTGACACAGCAGGAAAAGGTCACATTGCACATTGCACTTACCTTACAGATGGCTGTGCTTTTTTTTTTCTTTCCAAAAAGACCAGAGAAAATGTTTTCATCCTTTCTGGAAGGGATTTTATTTTTTTAACAAACAGAGAGGTGGAGAGGCCAGAGGAGAAGGAGGAGGGCATACGGGGGGGGGGGGCAGAGGGTTGAAGACAATAAGACAGCAGCACCCAGAGGGAGGAGATAGTGGTGGCTGATTGGCTGGTTGGGTGAACAGAGACAGTGACCAAGCTTGGGGTACCACCTCCCGCAACTCGAGGCAGCCACTGTCTGCAATGGTTCCACTTTAATCCGCGTTGGTCAGACCTCACCTGAAGTACTGTGTCCCAATTCCGGGTACCTCACTTTAGGAAAGATGCAGCCAAACTGGAGCGGATTCAGAGAAGAGTGACGAGGATGATCAGAGATCTGGAGAACAAGCCTTACGAGAAACGGTTGCGGGATCTTGGTACGTTTAGCCTGGAGAAGAGAACGCTGAGAGGGGAAAATGATCGTGCTCTTCAAACACCTGAAGGGCTGTCATATGGAAGAAGGGACCATTTTTTTCTCGCCTGCCTCAGAGTAGAACTAGATCAAATGCGTACAAACTGCAAGAGAGGAGATTCCGGTTAGATATCAGGAAAAAATTCTTGATGGTAAGGGCGGTTCGGCAGTGGAACAGATTGCTGAGGGAGGTGGAGGATTCTCCCTTACTGGAGATCTTCAAGCAGAGGCTCGACAGGAACCCGTTGGAGATGCTCTAGAGTCTAGGAGGATTTCCTGCTACAGGCAGGGTGTTGGACTATAAGAACATAAGAACATAAGAAGAGCCCTGCTGGATCAGGCCAAAAGCCCATCTAGTCCAGCTTCCTGTGTCACACAGTGGCCCCACCAGATGCCTCGGGGAGCACACAAGACAACAAGATACCTGTGTCCAGTCGCCACTCCCTTGCACCTGGCACAGAGAAAACCCACTTCTAAAACCAGGAGGTTGCTTATGGCTTGTAACCTGTGATGGTCTTTTCCTCCATGAATCTGTCCAAACCCCTTTTAAAGGCATCTAGGCCAGATGCCATCACCACATCCTGTGGCAAGGAGTTCCACAGATGAATTACACGCTGGGTAAAGAAATATTTTCTTTTGTCTGTTCTAACTCTCCCTCCACTCAATTTTAGTGCATGTCCCCTGGTTCTGGTGTTGTGCGAGAGGGAGAAGAATTTCCCTCTATCCACTCTCTCCATCCCATGCATAATTTTATAAGTCTCAATCATGTCCCCCCTCAGGCACCTTTTTTCTAGGCTGAAAAGCCCCAGACATTGTAGCCTTTCCTCATAAGGGAGGTGCTCCAGCCCACGAATTATTCTGGTCGCTCTTTTCTGCACCTTTTCCAATTCAACTATATCCTTTTTGAGGTGTGGTGACCAGAACTGGACACAATACTCCAGATGTGGCCTTACCATCGATTTGTACAAAGGCAGAATGATATTGGCCGTTTTATTCTCAATCCCTTTTTTAATGATCCCGAGCATGGAATTGGCCTTCTTCACAGCCGCCGCACACTGGGTCGACATTTTCATCGACCTGTCCACCAGCACCCCAAGATCTCTCTCTTGATCCGTCACAGAGAACTCAGAACCCATTAGCGTATATGTGAAATTTTGGTTTCTTGCCCCAATGTGCATCACTTTGCACTTACTTACATTGAAGCGCATCTGCCATTTTGCTGCCCATTGTCCCAGTTTGGAGAGATCCTTCTGGAGCTCTTCACAATCTCTGCTGGTCTTGACCACCCGGAAAAGTTTAGTGTCATCTGCAAACTTGGCCACCTCACTGCCTATCCCCAACTCCAGGTCATTTATGAATAAGTTGAAAAGCATCGGTCCCAAGACCGATCCTTGGGGCACACCGCTTTTCACCTCTCGCCATGGTGAAAATTGCCCATTGACTCCCACTCGCTGTTTCCTGGACTTCAACCAGTTCCTAATCCACAAGAGGACCTGCCCTCTTATTCCCTGACTGTGGAGTTTTCTCAGGAGCCTTTCATGAGGGACCGTGTCAAACGCCTTCTGAAAATCCAGATATATAATATCCACGGGTTCGCTTGCATCCACATGCCTGTTGACCTTTTCAAAAAATTCTAACAGGTTTGTGAGGCAAGACTTCCCCTTGCAGAAGCCATGCTGACTCTCCCTCAGCAGAGCTTGTTCTTCTATGTATTTTAAGATTTTATCCTTAATGAGACTTTCCACCATCTTCCCTGGAACAGAGGTTAGGCTGACCGGCCTGTAGTTTCCCGGGTCCCCCCTCCTTCCTTTTTTAAAGATTGGCGTGACATTAGCTATCCTCCAATCCTCTGGCACAGTGGCCGTTTTAAGGGACAAGTTGCATATTTTGGTCAAGAGGTCAGCAACTTCATTCTTGAGTTCCTTCAGAACTCTTGGGTGGATGCCATCCGGGCCTGGTGATTTATTGATCTTTATTTTGTCAATTAAGTCTGAGACGTCTTCTCTTTTAACCTCTATTTGACTTAATTCTTTAGTCAGGGGAGACCGTTCCGGCAGCGGTATTTGCCCGAGGTCTTCTGCCGTGAAGACAGACGCAAAGAACTCATTTAATTTCTCTGCAGTCTCCAAGTCCCCTTTTATCACCCCTTTCTCTCCCTCACCATCCAGCGGACCAACCGTTTCCCTGGCAGGTTTCCTGCTTCTAACATATTTGAAGAAGCTTTTATTATTCCCTTTTATGTTGCCTGCCTGCCTGACTAGATGATCTTGTGGGTCCCTTCCAACTCTTTTCACATTTTTTTTTATTTTTCACATTTTTTTTATACTACCCTTCCTCCAAGGAGCTCAGAGTGGTGTACATATTTCCTCCCCTCCTTTTGTCCTCACAACAACCCTGTGAGGTAGGTGGGGCTGAGAGATAGTGACTGGCCCAAGGTCACCCAGGAAGCTTCATGGCTGAGCGGGGATTTGAACCTGGATCTTCCAGGTCTAAGTCCGACTCCCAAACCACTACACCATCCTGGCTCTATGATTCTATGACAGTCAGAGTGTACAAGAGGGATTTTGATGCCTCTGAACTAGCACAGGCCAAGACTTTCAAATGTTCCCTCCTTACCTGGGAGCAAGGTTTTGAAAAGAGGGGAACAAAGCCAGAGAGACAGTGTGGAGGAGAGTGGTGGACTAGAGTGGCAAAGACACTCTGGCTCACCACTCTCCTCTCCTCACTTCCTTTTCCTCTCCATTCCCCTCTTCCTTTTTGAATCCAGGAAAGAGGAGAGTGATGGAGGCGAGCATATCCCTGCCAATCTTCCACCTGAGATGAATACCTCTGTCAGCCTCATCAACATTGGGCAGAGATCTTCAAATCACAAAACATTTTGCTCTGGAAGATGCCAACAGAAGTTTATATAACTCACACGAATGACTCTTTTCTCCAGCGCCCGAAGTGCAGAAAATAATCATGTTGCATCAAACAAGGAGTACTTTAAAATAAGCTTTATTTAGTGGTTTTTTTTTTAATATTTTCATATTTGCATCCATGCCTTCAAGGAATTGTTCTCCCCACACATGTGAGGGAAAAAAAAGTTAAATCTAAATGTTACCCATAATTCATAAGCTATTTCACGGTAGTTCTCTTTTAAATAAATCACCTTCTTAGTTTTGATTTTTTTTAAAATCATTTCCTAATGTACAAAAACAAAAAGCTGAAATGCAAAAGGAAATGTCTAAAGTTATCCAGAAATTTGCTGCTTGGAGTTTTATTTCTAATTCAAATGAAGCAGAGGGAAGGGGGGGGAGGGAGAGGGAAGGAATGTATAGTACGCGGCAAGGAAGTCAGAACCAAGGCGTAGGTGTCACACCGAATATCATCCCCCGGCACTGCTGCTGCTCCTTGTATTCTGAACGGGTAAGGGGAGCAGAGCAGAAGTGTGGAAGGATAACCCACACGCGCCCTTTTCCTTCACCCAGCACATTTCCCCACTGCCACAAGCAGCAGAGCCGTGACATTCAGTGTTGCAACTATCAGGCAAGAAAGAGCCCTCTTCTTCAAGCAGGGCGCACAACACCCCGCTCATAAGAACTAACCCAGCACTGTTAGAATCATCACCTTTAATTTATTACAAGTGCCAAGTGGTTCAACGTCCAGCACAGTGGGTTGGGTTTAGCTGCCTATTTGTTGGAAAAGTTAAATCGTACGTTGACAAAACACGAACAAGGATGGTTTCGGAAAGCACCATCAGAGCCTCCTCGGGGGTGCGATTTTTCCCTAAGACCTCAGCAAAAAAGCTGCATCCCAAAGACATCTCTCGCTGGTTTCCATCCCCACCCTTCCCCATGATTTAGCAAAATCTGGGTTCTCAGTTTTCCAGCGGGAAATGGCTTTTCTAGACAGGGCTGTATGCTGAACAATCCCCCCCCCCCACAATAGCTGGGATGCTGAGACCAGGAGGTGGCCATCCATTAGGCAAGACAATGTGGGTTGCATTAGCAGCAGACTGTGGGGGGCAAGGCGGTGGAGGATTTAGTGTGCCTTTCACCCCGAGTCCGTGCCACCACCGCCTCCCTCCAGCCCACCACGGATACGAGCTGTGTCAATCCGCTTTCCGCTTGCTAAGAGCAAGCGGAAAGCAGATCTTCCGTCTCCTTTGCTCCCAGTGTGGCGTCTTCAAATGTGGAAGTGCAGGACTTCCTGTTGGATTTACAGGGACCATGAAATTGCTCCTTCAATTGCATGGTCCCTTTCAATCAAACTGGAAGTCCTGCACTTTTGCAATGGAAGGAATTGCGTGAGGAGTTAAAAAACAACAACAACACACCTCCAATTTTCCCAGGAACAAACTGCAGCCTGGATTGTAAGGGGGGGGGGAGGAGACCCATGCACTCGGGTGGTTGTGTGAATAAGCTATGCCGGTGTTTGAAACCAACAGAACTGACTTGTAGCTTGCTCTGAAAAAGACATCACTTCCTTCCACATCAGAGCCACATGGAAGCATCAGCGTTTATTTTTAAGCCACCACCCTCTTGCCTTTACTGGATCATGTCACCTGTCATTTCAGATCCAAGGAACAGGTAGAGAACATTTTGTGGCTGAAAGGAATCGCACACCTTTCAGCACATCAATGGGGGAGCCTGATCTTGCATGCAGAATGGGGATACTCGATACGGAGGAAAAAGGCGCTTTGGGTGTTGTCTCCTGTTTCAAGCTTGGCCCAGGTCAAGATGCCCGAGGCTGTACCTGAAACGAGGAGCTGGGAGACCATCGACAGCAGCTTGTCGCAAGATGGTTCTCATGGGCTGAACCCGGGCTGGTCAGAATCTGACCTGCAGCGCTTGGTCTGTGTTGCCGGGAGCATCACGGTTGTCGGCAGGGGGGTTTTGTCCAAAAGCACCTTTACAGGGTCGGAGTGGGGAGCAGGGAAATGGACAAAAAGGCTATTGTTTTGTTCTCTTGGCATTGAATTCCTCATCGTTCAGCTTGGCCAATTCAACTCCCAGAGAGCGGAGAAGTACAAACCCCCACCCCTCCCAAACCCCCCACCCAACATGGAAAAATATAAATTCCAATATTTATGCAATAATTTAGTTAGAATACATCTTCTGTATTGTGCAAATAAATTAAAAAACTAAACAAGAGGAAAAAAAAGAAGAGGGTTAAAGAATTATTTCAGATGAGTACGCATGTAAAAAAAGAAAGTTGGGAGGAAGGGAGAGAGCGAGTACGTGCAGCCACATGGTTTCCTGGGATTCTGACCTGAAAGAGGGCAATTGATTGGTTCTTTAAAACACCCCCACCCCACCCCTTGAAACGAGGGGCTGCTTCACACATGAAGTTTCTCCTACTTGGAAACAAAAATCGGTTTAGAGAAGCAGTTGCTTGTGAACAAGCTGGAGCCTTGGTGATTATGCTGAACAAAGCAGCCACTTTAAGTTATGGATTGGCAGAGGTGGGGTGCCCCAGCGGTGCCCCCACCACTTCTACCACCTGCCAGATCACACCTACCTGGGTGGCCTGGCACCAGCCACTCCTCCTCCTCCTCCTCCTCCTCCTCCTCCAGTGTACCGCATGGCAGAGCCTGGGGAGCTAAAGAGGAAGTAAGGAGAGTGGCGGCGGCTAGAGTGTCCTCCCAAGGTGCTCCCAACAATGCTGTGTCCACAACCACAGAGCACAGGTACGCAAAGCACATGGCTTGGGCCGGCACTGCTTGTGAACCATGATGTTATCTCCAGGTAGGAAAATCATTCAGTGTGAGTTAGTTTTCAAGGTATACAGGTGGGCCCCCATATCCACTGATTCGCTATCCACGGTTTCAGTTATCCACGGATTGTGGGGACCCCCCCAGGCTTTTACTTTTTCCCCAGTAAGCTTCGTTTCTTCCTTAAAGAAACAGGAGAAGCAGCCTCTGGCTGCGTATTGCAGGCAAGTAGAACGAGACTAAGTCCTAGAGAGGCTCTGCAAGGTTAACAGAAACCTTGCAGAGCCTCTCTAGGACTTAGTTTCGTTCTACTTGCCTGCAATGGAGGCTGCTTCTCTGTTTGTTTTAAGGAAGAAACAAAGCTTGCTGAAAGAAAAATAAGAGCTGGGGGGGGGGGAAGCATGCCTGCCTGCAGGGGAGGCAGGGTGGGGGGACCCTCAGGAAACCATGGAGGGGGTGTTCGCTCTTATCCACGGTTTCAAGTATCCATGGAGGGGCCTGGAACATATCCCCAGCAGATATGGGGGCCCACCTGTATTTTTCTTTTCTAGAAAAATCTCACTGTGACACCACCAGTCCCTGTAATATGTTGCCGTTTTGAATGTCTCTTACAAATGCACCCCCCACCCCCCCCAAAAAGGTGGGGATTTCCAGCAGCAAAGAAAAGGAGAGCTTGCATCTCTTTCCCCCAGAAATGTTGTGGGGAGGGGCCTAATTGGTGTGGAATCAATACAGAATAGCTGGAACATCAGCACAGCGAGTCTGGAACCTCTAAAGTTATTTTGCTGCATTCCAGTGTTAAGGGCCAGGCGTTGCCAGTCACCCCAGACTATTTGGATTACTGGCTAGAAAATGGGAGCAAGTTGACTTCTTAGTGATCTATTCTATGGGACATCACCCTTCATGTGCGCCTTTTCTATCTCTCCACAAGTAAAAGGGAGTAGAGATTTACTGTATTGGTCTGAGTATAAGACTCACTTTTTTCTCCTAATTTAAGTTTTTAAACTAGGGGTGCGTCTTATAATCAGGCTGTTGCAATTTAATGCCAGTGATTTAATTAAATTTTTTTAATAGCACCAAACTTTAAGGGTGCGTCTTATAATCAGGTGCGTCTTATACTCGGGACAATGCGGTATATTTTTTGAATAATAAAAGCTGACATTTCAGGGAGGGCTCTGGAATATTCCTGTGGGGGGTGGGGCAGGCTTCCACAGCTACCCAAGTGGTAATGGCCTTGCTAAGACCAAATTGGGGCATCTTCATAAACAAATAGCAATGTATCAATTACAGGGATCTGGCACCTCACCGTGAGATTTCTCTTTAGGGATCATGTTGTAGACCAGGGATGGCCAACTCTTGTAGTCTTGTGGCGGGACGAGTGCGTCCCCTCAAACCTCAAATCATGGCACCAGGGATGGGAATATGTTTGCCATACAAACTGGAGGTCGCCTTGGATGGTGAATTTTCGGGGGAGGGCACCCCCCCTTCTCTCCTCACTCCCTGAATTCAAAAAGGGGGCAACAAAGTGGAAACATGGGGGAGAGGAATGGTGGACTCAAGCATGGGAGACACTCTAGGCCACCACTCTCCTCCACACTTCCTTTTCCATTCCATTCTCTTCCTTTTCAAATCTAGGGAGTTTTCAAATCCGGCAGAAAGGGCTTTACAGTTATGGGGTTCACATGCTCCACTATAGCCAGGGAGCTACATACAAAGATAACATTTAAGCGTGGGCTGTCATTGACAACTTGGCAAGACTTTTATCTCCCTTTTCCTTCTCCATTCAGTCGTGGGCATTTTTTTAAAGTCATGCCTTGATTCCAATTTGGTCGGGTCCTCAGGAGCCCAGATACGTTTGCTTTGGTGGCTGGATCTCGCCCACAGACTGCCAGTTGTCCATCCCTGGTGTCAACAGATGCCAATGTGGTGAGCAGCAGATACGGTGTCACCTCGCGGCAGCCAGCTTGGCAAATGGATGAGCTGCAGGCCACCGCTCAGGACGGGCCGGAGAAGAACAGCTTTTTGGACAAGAGACACTGACAAGGACACAGTGCACAATCATTTCATTTTGTCATCGTCGTGGTCATCATTATGTACAAATACACAGCAGTCCTTCAAGTTTTTTTCAAGTTTTGTAAAAAGAAGGGAAAAAAATCAAAAAAAGAAAAAAAAGAAAAAAAAGGAGAAAAATTGGAGAGAGAGGGGAGGGAAGAACCACCCCAGGACAGAACCAGGGAAGGCTACACAACACGACTGGCATCGCTCCATAGACAACAGTGAATGGGGTTCACACACAGGATCGTCGGGGACTATGTACAGCGGGCTACAGAAAAGGCAACGCAGGAGAGGCAACAGGCTCACAATCCGCTGGGCTTGGTTAGAGGCGTTTTGCTTGCGCACACAGACACTCCCACACACGCACGCATACCAGAAGCGGGGCGGGGGGGCGGGCGGGGCAGGCGGTCACCAGTCCGCATCCTCTTCAATGTAATAATCTGGAGCGGTGCCGTCGAAGAGGCCCGGGTCGAGGGACTTCCGTTGCTTCCCTCTGGCAAACACCCGGGAGATGGATCCAAAGCCCATTTTCTCTTTCTTCTTTTTCCGTTTTTGGTCTTCGAGGTCCTCTAGAGACTGCGGAGGGGAAAAGAGGATTTTCAGATGGTAAGAGGCAACCAAAAGGGGCATAGATATTAGGGTGCTGATGGGGGGTCAGGGTCAGCCTGAGGTGGTGAGCCAAATGTCCCCTCCCCTCACTTGGTGGGATGCCAGTTTCATGCCTCGTTCCACTCCCTGGACTCAAAGAGCAGAACTGGGAGTGTGGTGAGGAGGAGAGTGGTGGGCTAGAGTGCCACTCTCTTCTCTTTCACACATTCTCTTCTGCTCAATTCCTTTTTTGAATCCAATAATAACATACTCAAACTTAGGGCTGGCTAAAGACTTCTTGAAGACTGAGGCCACAAACCAAATGCTCCCCCCCTTCCTGCTGATGTGTCAGCCTCTGCTCCTCCCACTCTCCACAGTGCTAGCTCGGCACTCCCCCTCCAGACTTCCTCTTCCTCTCTGTCCCCATCTTCCTTTTCCAATATACTGAGTGGAAGGAGAAGGACAGTGGAGGCAAGAAGGTGGACAGAGATGGGCACCTCCCACCAACCTGCTGCCTGAGGCGTCAGCCCCAGTTGGCCCCATGGATGGGCCGGCCCTGGCCTCCTCCTCCAGCATTTCTTACAACCCTCCGGAGTGTTTTGGTAGATCAGGGCTACAATGCTATACCAGCTAGCTCCTTCCCCCAAACCCTCCCACCAAAAGATCCAAACCATTTGAATGGTGTCTGAGCTGGAGCCTTTCAGGCCATCACTCCCGAAAAGTCCCCTTTCTCCAGCCCCAGGGCCATTCCAAGGTTCTCGGAACTTGAGGCGACCTGCCCAAGACCAGCACTCCTGCACAGTGCTTTGCCATACAAAACGCTGCCAGCCTTGTCCAGCAGCATGCCAGCCGCCTCCGCAGTCACTCCTCCTGCTGGATTTGAAAAGGAAGAGAACAACACTCCAGAGGAACTGCAGAAGAGGAGGAGAGTGGCGGGCTAGACTGTCCCCTTCCCGTCTTCCTTTTCACATCCAGGGAGCAGGAGGTGGAACAGCGAGGGCAGGCAGAGGTAGGCGCCTCCACAATGCACCCCCGGAGGCAACCACCTCAGTCAACCTGCCCCAGTCCAACCCCAAGAGATGCAACTGGTTCCTACCTGGACAATTGGGTTGTGCAAACTCTTCTGTACCGGTCCAGGACTATCCCCCTGCAAAAGAGAGAGGCGCATCAGGCCAACACTCCGCACACCTCGGGTCCCCAGCAGGGGGCGGGCCTCAGTCAAGCTTGAAAGCGTGCTTTTGTAGGAAGCCATGCCTCACCTGTCTCCGCCCCCTGAAATCTCTTGCCCCTCGCTGTGAAAGGCCAGCGCTCAAAGGAAGGCAGAGGCAGCCAGCACGCACCTTGGAAGACCATGGCCACTTTGAAACACGGCGGATCAGGTCTCTTCACTGCAGTCCCTACAAGCTGGAACGTTGCAGAATTCCCTCCTTAAAGGGAGAGGCTGGCTGCCTGCTTCCTGTTCGGGAAAGCTTTTCATTCTGCTGTCCAGTTTTAATTTGCTGGCGTCTTTTCCCTGTCTGATGGTAGGATTCTTACACACCTATTGTACGCTTCTTCAATATTTTTTAAGCCATTTCTATATTTTACCAAGGGAGGTGGTGGATTCTCCCTGACTGGAGATCTTTAAGCAGCAGCTCCACAGGAACCTCCTGGAGATGCTCTAGGACAGGGGTTCTCAACCTTTGGAGGCCTGGGTACCCTCTATCATGGTCCAATTTTCTGAAGTACTAATTAACTGCTAATTAATTGGATTAAACAATTAATTAATTAGGTAATTAATCGTTAAATAAAAAGTACTAAAACAATTTTAAATGTGAAAAATGTCTTATTTAACTCGTGTGTGTGTGTGTGTGTGTGTGTGTGTGTGTGTGTGTGTGTGTGTGTGTGTGTGTGAGTGAGTGAGTGTGAGGGAGAGACACACACATGCAAGGATCTCTTTTTTCTCTCCAAGTCACACTTTCCAAAATCAGCTCCTCCCTCCCCCACCCCACCAAAGTACATTTTCCAAAGTACAAAAATAAGCCCAAAACCAACATCAGAGAGACAGAAGGGTTCTGAAAATAATTGCAATTTAAAATCCATGTTAATTAACACTTAATTAGCTGCAGATGGGGCAGATAAGGGGTAGCGCTTGCGGCTTGGCGTACCCCCAGCAAGAGGTCTGCGTACCCCTAGAGGTACCCGTATCACAGGTTGAGATCCCCTGGACTAGGAGGATTTCCTGACACAGGCAGAGGGCTGGACTAGATGACCTTCCAACTCCAAGATTTTAAACTGAAAAGTGGAGTATGAATGAATAAAGTAAGATAAAATAAATGATAAAGAAAATAAAGGACAAATGAGATTTTAGCAACAGGCATAACTAGAGGTGAAATAGGAGATCTGCAAGGTTACCCATATGACTTCCCCATGGGAGAAATAGCAGCTTCAGGGGGGTGATTTTATTTGAGACAATGTTGCAGGTGAAGGGGTTCACCCCCCTCCAGTGACACCCCGAATAGGGGAGGCGGGAGGGATGGACAAGCATACCGGGCAGGAGGCAGACCACGGCCACTTAAGACGTGCTCGTGGAGCCCCCGAAGTGTGGAATAAAAATGAGAAAAATAAAAGGCAGAAGAACTGGAGCAGCTTATTTTGTGAATTGAAAAACCACAACAGCAGCAGCAGCAGCAGCAGCGACAGCAACAATAAGGAGCCTGGCAGCCGGCCATAGCTGGGGCGACGCGTGACAAGCAAAGCGGGTTAGAAGAACAGTGTTAGGAACAGCCAATGACCTGCAGAGGCGCCTTACATTGCAGAGCGAATGCGTTCGGTGCCGCGGCGAGTTGATGTCGCTGGGGGTGGACGACCGGTCCCCTTCTGCTGCCGACGCGTCGGAAATGATGGAAGGCTGCCGGGAATGGCAGGGGCTCACTCTGACCGCTGAAAGGCAAGAAGGGGCGGGTGATGAGTTTCAAGCAGATCTCCAGGGTCACAGCTTCCCTTTAGCTCAACCCCTGGCTGCAAACACACAGGAGACACGTTGTACTGTCAGGTGCTCAGGTGGTCTGGTCTTGGCAGGGACCTGGAGCAGACAGTCTTCAAGCGCACAGAAACCACCACCAGCAGTAACAGGTTATGCAGAGCAACAGCTCTGGCACAGTGTGACTGGAGTAGCTCAGAGAAAGTGAATCAGGAAGTCCCAAAATCTTGCCTCTGCTATGAGCTCACTAGGTGAGTTTAAGGCAGCCAGTCTCTCCTGACCTCAGCCGTGCCCCTGCCACCTTGCAGGGTTGTTGTGAGGATTTCAAGATAGCACTTACGAAGCACTTTGACACACTCAAAAAGCACTATCCAAATGCTAAACATCATTAGACCTGGGAGCGTCACAGAAGGCTAGGGCATCACCTTTGGCTCTTTGGCATCACCTGACTCCCAGGAACAGGGAATTCTGGGCTGTGATGACAGTGACCTGGCTCAAACTACCTGCAGTTTCTTCCTTGGACCAGCCGCTCCAGAGGCACGGGGAGTGGGGGCCTAACCCTATACTTGGGGGGGGGGGGAAGCCAGGGGGACCCTTAATGAAATCCAACTCCCTTCAAAAGACAGCACATTAAGGGGCCAGAAGCCCTCTGGTCCTCCTGTAATTAAGACATTGGTATGACCTGCAGGGTTGGGCTCCGAGTTTGAATCCACGACTCATCCTTCACTTGATTTACTCTGTTTGTGGAACTTGTACATTTCTAATGGTGTGTGTGTGTGTCCACATTGATGACTGTGAAGAGGGGCAGCGATGTGTGTTGTGCAAACTTGGCCTTCCGGGGGCTCAGCGTCCCCCTGCCGAAGTGACCCAGCTTCAAACCCCTACTTACTGGGGTAACCTGGGGCAAGTCACTCTCTTTCAGACCATCTCGCCATGCAGGGTTGTTGTGTGGATAAGAAGGGTGGTCAGAGAAATCTGTGCTGCCTTGAGCTCCTTAGAAGAAAAATGGGTACACAGTGGGAAGGAGGCTGCCCGTTGGGGAGCAGGAAGGAGGAAGACGCGGGAATCCAGCCGCTTACCTTGCCGGTCTACCGTGTGCTGGGGGTGGGCGTGGTATAGAGTCTGCTGGCTCTGTCGGATGGCGGCCGTGAGCGGGAGGTCGGCCTGCATCACCCACTCCTGGTTTCCGTTGAGCACGGTCTCACCCGGCATGGCTAAGGAGTGCCGCTTCGGGACGTCCTTAGTCAAGGTTGCTAAGGACTGCTTTGCCTGAGGGAGCAAAACGAAAAACACAGAGCAGGTCACACACACGTACACAGAGCTCTCCTCGGATGCAGCTGCCTTGCGTACATGTTGGGGCCAGCTACTGAGAGCACCTGCTCCCGTCTTGGGCTCTGTTTTAGGTTTATTAGTGCTAAAACGAGTCCCTCCAAAAGAAAAGGAACAGTCTTTCCATGAGATCCCTTAAAGCTTGGACTTCGCAACACCTTCCAGGGCTGGCCCATCTGTGAGGTCAGCTGAGCAAGTCTCCTCAGGTGGTAGATTGGCAGGCAGCACCCACCTCTCCCTACCCACATCTCCCCCTCCTGTTCCCTGGTTTCAAAAAGGAAACAGAGAATGGAGCAGAAGAGGAAGTGGAGAGGAAAGTGGTGGGAGAAAGAGGGGAACTGAGTGAAAGAGGAAGTGTGGACTGCTTTGTTGCAGTGTTGCAAAGAGGAAGTGTGGACTGCTTTGTTGCAGTGTTCTATCAATTCACATATAATGCACGTCAATAATGCAGAGGAGAAAAATGTGGAAATGAAGCGGGAAAAATTTGAAAGCTGTAGCAAATTGCACTTGCTTCAGTTCTGGAATTCATTGTAGACACTTTCCTAGTTAAAACCAGAACCTAGGAGCGGAATTCAGGGAACAGCAAACCCGAGAAAAATAAAATAAAATAAAGGACAGTATGGGAGACATTTTCTCATCCCAGCTTCCAAGTCATCTGGGTCGGTGTGCACCTTTGGCTGACGTCTCTTCCCATTTCAAATAGCAAGCAAAGAAAGGAGAACGGAACCATCTCTCCTCTACCCATTTCTTAGGGGAGTGAGAGCAGCAGAGCTCATTCTACAATGGGGCAGCAACAGCCAAGGACCCAGGAGGAGGTCAGGCGGGGAGAAGCCTCAAGGGGGCCCTGCCCAAAAAGACCCCGCAGTCCACAGAACTCAGAAGGCCACGACATGGGCAGGCTCACCATGGCTAGTTCGGCTTCTAGTTCCTTCATGCGGTTGTCTTTCAGGTCCAGCTGTGACCGAAGGGCGCTGGCGTGGTCGGTGGCCTCTTTGGCTTGCCGGCGTAGCTCCCACTTCTCTCGTTCCAGCAGGTCTTTTTCTTTTGCCAGTGCTTTGACCGCGTCTTCACTTTCCTGCGAAGGCATCAGAGGCAAAATTGGGCAGAGATTCAGAAAAACAGAGGTACAGTATAAAGACAGTCAATTACTGACACAGTTCACAGCTGTGACACTAGAACTAGGGGACATCCACTCAAATTGAGTGGAGGGAGGATTAAAACAGACAAAAGAAACTATTTCTTTACCCAGCGTGTAATTGGTTTGTGGAACTCCTCGCCACAGGAGGTGGTGATGGCACCTGGCCTGGATGCCTTTAAAAGGGGATTGGACAGATTTATGGAGGAAAAATCCATCACAGCTTACAAGCCATGATGGGGATAAGCAACCTCCTGATTGCAGGAGTAGGTTTTCTCTGTGCCAGGTGCAAGGGAGTGGCGACAGGATACAGGTATCTTGTTGTCTTGTGCTCCCTGAGGCATCTGGTGGGGCCACTGTGGGATACAGGAAGCTGGACTAGATGGGCCTTTGGCCTGATCCAGCAGGGCTCTTCTTATGTTCTTATGTACAGCTCTAATGTTCCTCCCATAACATCATTTCTTCCTATTCTTATGATTTCTACAGTTCTAAACCAGGGCTGGGCCAACCATGAGGCTAACTAAGGCAACTGCTTCAGGTTGTGGATTGATGGGGGAGTCTACCTGCCTTCCCCCCTCCCCCGCTTCTCCTTTCCCCTACTTTCTGGATTTAAAAAGGAAGAGGGGAATGGAGCAGAAGAGGAAGTGTGGAGGAGGAGAAGAGAGTGGTGGACTAGAGTGACAGACGGAGGCAGGCGACTGGGGGTGGTGGTGGTGGAGCAGCCCTGCCAATTTCACATCTGAGCCAACTGCCCCAGCCAGCCTCATAGATGGGACAGCTCTGCGGTTCTACGTCACCATCACGGCGAATCACTATTTCAGACGAGCGTCTCTGCGAGCATTTTCTGCGAGCGTCTCTTGTGGCCCAGGATGCTCCCCTTACTTTTCTGTGTTGTTCGTAGTTCCTGATGAAGTCCCGTAGCTGCTCCTCCCGGCTTTCCAGCGTGGCGTAGAGCTGCTGCATCTGGCTCACCAGGTCGGTCTTCTCCCCCTTCAAACGTTTTCGATCAGCTTTCATGGCTACAAGGAACAGGGCGTTTGAGAAGTGTTAGGGTGGAGGGACAAAAGGACGTCGGAGCCCCAAGATTCTTGCTGCTCCAATCCCCTCTTGGAACAGTAACTCTTTCTTCCCTGAAAGCAGAAGGGGAACAGGCTGGATCAGACCAGCAACTCATCCAGTACCCGACTTCTCACAGTCAACAATGAGATGATTCTGGAAAAAAAGTCCACAAATAGAATAACCTTCCCCACAGTCTCTCCCCTCCCTACTGCAATTGCCATTCGGCAGTATACTGTTCCACCAGCCATTGACTTAGATGTCTTTAAGGGGGTGCTAAACAGATGCGGGTGGCGGGTGGCGCAGTGGGTTAAACCGCTGAACCATGAGCTGTTGATTGAAAGGTCGGCGGTTCGAATCCGCGATGGGGTGAGCTCTCGTTGCTTGGCCAGCTCCTGCCAACCTAGCAGTTCCAAAGCATTTTAATGCGAGTAGATAAATAGGTACCGCTTGCGGGAAGGTAAACAGCGCTCCGTGTTCCAGCTGCATGCTACGCGGTGCGGCAAGGAGAGTCATGCCGGCCACATGACCACGGAGGCGTCTTCAGACAACGCTGGCTCTTCGGCTTTGAAATGGGGATGAGCACCACACCCTAGAGTCGGACACGACTGGACTTAATTGTCAGGGGTCACCTTTACCTTTTTAAACAGATGCATGGAGAAGGGGGTCACATAGCTCCACATTCTTAAAGATAATAGCAACATCAACAGATAAATGGTTGCCTGGTCCCAAACAGTTCACCATTTAAAGCGATACAGAAAAAATACCAGCAAGCAGCCACTAGAAAAGACGCCATGCTGGAGCGAGAGGGACAGCTGTTCTCCCCTTGCTAAACCACCTGAAAAAGGTACCCTTGCCCAGTTAGCCGGCTTTTCCTTGCTCGGCTCTGATGGTCTACCTTGTTCCAAAAGTGTGCGCGCCAAGGGCTTTTTGTGCATTTTGCTTGTGCACATCAACACAAGGAGCACTGTTTCCCTGTGGTGTTTTATCAATGCACACCTGCACATTTGGTAGCACTGAGAGGGGAAAAAAGTTGCAACGAGCTGAAAGTCGACGCAAACAGTGCCTGCTCTCATTCTGGAGTTAATTTCAGAACTTCTGCTTATGAAACTGAAGTTCAGGAGGGGTGGAACAGAGCGCAGAGTGAGGCAGAGGACCAATAAAGAAATGGGGGAAATCTTCTCATCCTCAGCCATAAGTCTGGGAACAGTTTCAGAAATTAATCACGCCTGTGACTCCCCCCCTCTCCGCTTCTCCCTTGCTTGACACTTTTCACGCACTGACTGTTTCAGCTCATGCTACAGATGCCTGCAAATAGCAACGCATTCTCCTTGTTTTACTCTTCTCATAATTACATGCCTTACAGATATCCCTTGACACAGAGCTGCTCCAGATGAGTCAAGCCTCTGAACTGGCTGCCCTTTCAAGGTAAGGGGGCTGGTGCCTGCGAGACGCAGCAGGACAAGTTCTTACAAGCCCCTCCTCTGTTCCTCCCCAGCAGCGGAAATGTAACTGTCGGCCTTCAAGTTGGAGGTGGGGGAAGAAGGAGCCAGGACAGAGCTGGCAAAGGTGCATAGCATAGCTCCCCTCCAAACGTCCTCTTCCACTCCCATTCTCCTTTTGAAATGCAGGGAGCGGAAGGAGGAGGTGGACATGGGCGAAGAGGCCATGACCTCACCTTCTGAGGCTCTCAAACGGTTTCTTGTGGCGTCACCATCCATTTATGAGACGCCCATGTCATGATTTCCCTTTCCAATCTGCCAATGCCCTCTCGTTGAGTGTTGCGGTTGTTAGTCCCTGGAGTCTCGGCAGCTCCAAATAATTCCTTGTCATGCCAGGTGTCCCATCAGTATGCAGTTCATCATGCCCAGGAGGCTGGGGAAAAAAAATCCCATCTTAAGCGAAGCCTCTCGTCCTACGCAGTGCAAATTACTGGCACGCCGACTGTTCTAGGGCCACCTTAAAGTTCGCAGATGCTTTACATTCAAACCACCGAGCTGATACCTGAAATTACATTATTTATGAGCTAGAAAGATGGAGCAGTAAATGCCACGCTTCTTTAAACGCCGTTTGTCCCAAGCGATCAGAAGCGCGACAAAGCTGTGGCGGCTTCTTCTTGGCAGCAACCAGGGCCAGCGCAAGGCCTCCCTGGGCCTGAGGAGACAAGTCAAATGTCGGTCCCTCCCTTACCTAGAAGCGCACTTGCCACTATTCCTCCTCCTCCTGTTCCCTGGATTTGAAAAAGAAATGCTGCAAAGAAGTGTGGAGGAGAAGAGAGTGGGAGGCTAGATGGTCTCCAATGCTCCAGCCCACCCTCCTCTCCTCCGCACATTCTCTTCTGCTCCATTCCCCTCTTCCTGTTGAAACTAGAAAGCAGGAGGGAGAGGAGGGGTGGAGACAGGTGCTTGGAGGCAGGGAGCCCTGCCAATTCAGCCTCTGAGCCGACCGCTTTAGTTGGCCTCATGGACAAGCCGGCCTCGGCCATGACATTAACCTGAGTGAGGCCGTCAGCCTCACGAACTGATCCTGAGTCGGAATCTTGTGCCGAACCTCAAGCAGAGGTCCTTTTCCCAGCTCCGCTATCGGAGATGCTTTTTAACTAGCAACGCTGGGGAGCATTAAGTTCTACATTCCTGGACCTAATGCTTGCAAAGCAAGCGCACTACCCCCGAACGAGAGAGAGAGAGACCCTCTCAACTAAAATGGGAGGAGCAATCCCAGCAGGGTTTTTGTGGGCTGCTGAGAACCGAAGCCATGGCCGGTAATCGGTTTGTGTGTTGTGTCGCGACAAGCCCGTGGGAGGGGTGGGGTTTACACACACCCTGCTGTATATTCCCTATGCACACATTGTCACGTTAACTAATGGAGAAAAAATGGTCCATAATGAGAACAGCAGTACTGCAGCACATGCCCACATACAACCCACCACACCAGACAGGGGAGGGGTAGAAGAGTTCGGCCCCAATCCGATTAGGGGCTTGCGCTGCTGGAACTCGTGTTCCGGTGGTGCAAGGCCCTTTCCAGCAGTGTGAAAGTCAGGGTGCTGTCGCACACTTCCAGGCCACTGCCGCAACGGCAAGAGGCACAGTGCACACGGCAGCGGCTCCGGGAGGGCGGAGTTTCGGTGCAGGGAGGGCGGGGGGGTAGATCTCAGTGGCACCAGCATGCACCATGATCCTACTGCCTCTTTTTGAACCACGCACAGCTTGCCCCAGGCCCCTGGCCTCTGCTCTTCTGCTCCGCTTATTTCCAACTCTGCTGCAGTTGAGAAATTCCCAGCCTTGCAACCAGAACACTCAAATTCCATAAGCAGAACAAACAACATGTGTACTTATTTCTGTGGTTTATTCTCATCACATCATCGTGGGTTTCTGACTGGCTCTTTGTCGTCTGTTTTTTCTTTTCTTTTTTTGAGAGCGAGCGAGCGAGCGAGCGAGCGAGCAAGAGAGCAGAAAGCTGAACCCACCGGCAATGTTTACTTGCAAAAACAGCCAAGAAAACATCGCTCCGTATCCATGACAACATGCAATCTGGCCTAACTTTCCCAGGCAGCAGTTCTCTTTCTTCCATATTCTGATTGTACGCGACGGCATGAGCACAAGCGCACCGCCTTCGTGGTTGAGGAGCAGCCCCAGAACGCCTCTGTCCAAACCAATCCCCTCTGGCGAAGAGCTGGCTTTTCTCCTTGGCAGTATTTTGTTAGCTGCATCATGGAACAGATTCTCTTCCACCTCCGACACCATTTAATTGGGTCCCCTGTCACTTTCCATAAAGCAAAGCATCACAGGTGGTCCCCGCGTACATGCGCTGTTTCAAAAGGACCGACACTGTCTGCTGATGCCACAGTTCGCCCAACATCTCGAGATCATGGAACATCTCTTGAACCCCGGCCACGGAATGTCACCATCTACCACCGGATGCAGAAGCTGAAATTAATGAAGATCTTCCATTGGAGAGAGACCAATCCGTTCAGGCCAGCTCTAGACCAGCGAGGACAGAAAGCTCAGCCTGACTGCGTAGAGTCAGAGAAAGTACAGAAACGAACCACCAACATGATCACCTTCCCTAAGAGGAAAGGTCGAAGCATTTGGGGCTCTTCCGATGCCAACATGATGTCTAAGGGCAAACAGGGCCAGTCCAACACCTCTCTTTTACCTCTGTTATCTAACAGTCCAACCACCTCCCTGACAGGTTTCCTGCTTTTATTTTTCCCATTTTTAGACCTTCCTCCAAGGAGCTCAGGGTGGTGTACAGAGTTCCTTCCTTCCTTTCGTCCCCACAACAACCCTGTGAGGTAGGTGAGGCTGATAGATAGATAGACTGGCCCAAGGTCACCCAGGAAGCTTTGAATGTACTTAACGACGTTTTTATTGTTTGCCTTGCTGTTTTTAGCCATCCACTCCTTATGTGCTTTCCCCGCATCCCTTATTGTCAGCTTACATTTCTTTTGCTACAGTTTGTGCTCTTTCTTGTCCTCCTCATTTGGCCAAAACTTTCATTTCCTGAAGGACGACTTCTTGCCTTCTCCCACTTCCTGGACTCCACGGGTGAGCCACGCTGGCCTCCTCCAGGCCCTGGGTGTGCCTCTCCTACTTAGTGGTGGCCATTGTAGCTGTGCTTCTGTTATTGTGGTTTTCAGCCACCTCTCTGGAGAGACCTAACCCTCTTCTCACTCCCTTTTCGCTTCCTTTTCACGAGCCCCCTCATCGTTTACATGTCGACACCTTCTCTGATGGTCGACATCCTTTCCACCTTAGCAGCACAGGTGGACAGTTTACAGCAGGGGGATGAGGAATAGCCTGGACTGACCAAAACCCATTTCAGTACCGGCAGTGACCAGCAAACAATGGACGATTTATAGGCATGGGGAGTTAAAGCTGCCATTTCCCCATCTCCTTACACACATGAATGCAGCTCGGTGGAGCTACAAAGCACTTGGGGGAAGAGAAGGGAAAGGGGGGTATTTATTTTCAAACCACTCGCACTGTCTAAAGTGCTTGAAACTCCCAAGAGAAAGAGAGAACATAGCTAGGGTTGCTATGGAAACTACTGCTATGGAATCCACACATTCAACAAAATCTGTTCCATTTCATCTTGGCCTCTCGGGGGAAGCAAAGCTACACAAGAATATCATAAAACACCCAGGCAAGAAGCTGGTTGTAATGGGATGTAAGCAGCCAGTAGCTCCGCAGCGTGCGCTCTCAGAAAAAAAAGAAGAAGAGAAAGCATCAATATTTAATCTTTGAAGTGATTGCAGCATCGCCGAAGAGTCTCGGATTGATGGGGAAAATACCAAGTTGTCTTTGATGGTTTGGGCCAACGTGGACCTAGGGCAACCTTCTTTTTTCACCGCAGAGAGCTGCCAACGAGGCTTCAGAGAAAGGTTGGAGAGAGGAGGATTTAAGACAGGATGAAGCAGATGCATGCATGCTTGGGGCTTGGGAGACCAGGAAGACAAAAACAAGGTGGAGCCAAGAAGCTTCGCAAGCTGCATTGGGGCCGATGGTCAACTGAAGTTTATCTGGCTACTTGTCACTTGCCAACAATGTTGACAAGCAGGTTTGCATGTGTACATATTCACTGCTCGTAACACTCGCTTAATTAAGAGGCTGACACCCTTTCCCCCAAAGCCTTACTCAATCAGTCCCAGCCTGCTAATGAGGTCAGGTGGAACGGCTGCTTTAAGTGGCAGGTGCCCCAAACACACCCATTTCCAGCACCTGACCAAACACATCACCAGGTGTGCAGGCAGGTTGGTGCCAGTTGCCCCTCCTCCTCTTCCCAAGAGATGCTCTAGGCCAGCATTCCTCATTGTCAGTCCCCCGCTGTATCACCTCTTGAGGCTCTGCTGATCTGGCTTACCACTGGAAGTCACTGGTGATGACATCATCGTCAGTTACTTCCAGGTTGGGAGGCCAGACCTCCTCAAGCACCAAGTAAGAGGCTCAGGGCAGGCGGGAGGGCTTTTTCAAGTGTGCCAAAACCGCACGCTGGAGCTCTGCCCGCCGATCCTGACTGCTGCTTGTCGCGGTCTCGCTGGCAGGTGCATGTACCACCAGACACCGCCTCGAGTACCACTGGTGGTACATGTACCACCTGTTCAGAAAGGCTGCTCTAGGCTGCCACCACTCTACTCTCCTCACTTCCTCTTCCGCAGCAAGAAGAAAAAGATGAGCAGGTGGTGCCCTGGGGAAGGAAAGATAGGGGCGTATAAGCTTATGACACAATAATGGGGGGGGGGGGGTTGGTTAGCATTGGGAATGGAGGAGGGGGTTGGGTCATCCCTGCACTCTACCCATAATGCATAATATTCCCAGTGAGCCTTTATCAGTTCAGGATGGCGAGGCTGGTAGTCACTGTGGCCATAGGCTCAGAACTGGCTGACTTTAGCCCCTTAATGGGGCTAAACTGCCCCTCCTTCCTGATAACTGTATTTTAGTCTGATCTCAGTAGCCCTGTCACTGAGGGCGGGCATGGGGGGGCAAGACTGCCTCCACCATCAATGTTGCTTAAGAGCTACCAATTGACCTGCAAGTCAAGAGATTCCAGAACTTGAAACCCCAGAGCCAGCTCTACTGAGCTAATGCCCGAGCATCTTCAGGTACCCAAACCTCATGCTTCACCAAGCCTGTGCGCATCAGTACTGGAAATGGGTCAGAAGGAATATGATGGAGTACAAAACTCCAGGCCAGAAGGCTGCCCTTTTCGACCTCTCTGTGCTCCAGATCAAGAAGCAGAGCATAGGAGGGGTCTCTGCAAGGCGTTTAAGGCCTCGGAGCAACCTGCGACCTTGGAGCTCTCCAGGGTCCTGTAGCCTCATTTCTTGTGACCTCCTGCTGAAAAACAACGCAGAACTTTGCCCCACACCAAACCGTACCAAGCACGCACCAGAGCATTATAAGCCAATTTAAAGAAAACATTTTTTTTTAAAAAAAACTACTCATAGAGGAAAGTGGGTCAAATGAAATCAGGGCAGGGGCTCCCCACGTCACTATTTTTCACAAGTGGACAATCCAAATGGAGTTCAGTAGGGCTTATGTAGGAGATCTTCTCTGTGGGTCAGGCACAAGACCTGAATCAAGGGGTGCATGCACACTTTACCACTGTGCCTTTGGCACCGAACATCAGGGTCAGCCTCTTCAGGAGGCCAATTGAGGCCGTTGCCTCAGTCGGCAGACTGGAGGAAGATATGTGCCTCCATTGTAGACCTCCCTACATGAATCCTTAGAAGGAAGCCAAGGGCCCCCCCTCCCCCAGTTTGGGATATCATCACCGGTCTGGCCCATCCATGAGGCTGACTGAGGCAGTTGCCTCAGGTCACCAGTTGTGACAGGCGCCTGCCTGTCTGCTTGCGCTGTTCTTCCTCTCCCTCCCTCCTGAGATTTGAAAAGAACGACGAGAAAGAATGGAGCAGAAGAGAAAGTGGAGGAGAGTCCTTTCCCTGTGGAGGCGAGTCTTTTCTTCTTCACTTCCTCTCGCCCACCATTCGTCTCACTTGCATTCGCTGCTCCTCTCCCTTTTCAAAGTCAGGAAGGAAGAGCAGGGAAGTGCAGTATTCTGGCATTGCTGCCGTGAGCGCAGGTTTTGCATTGGCCCTGCCACGACCTACATCAAGTCCCCAATTTGCCCCACTGGCACCCTCCCCCCATATTACGCAACATGTTGACATCCTCTTCGCCAACATCCTGCTTTTTCTCATTGCATCTTCCACGCGCTGTGACATTTGAGGAACCTTGCCCTTGTCTCTCAGCAACAGACTCTTCATGTCGCTTGACTCTGAAACATGAAACAGCCGGGTTGCTGTGATGGTTTTCAGAAGCCGCCATTCTTGCCGAATCGCCCTGGGCTATTTAAGCAACAGTCCCACCCCTGCCAGCATCCAGAACAAAAAGCCCAGCGGCTTGGCGATTGTAGCACCATGACACGGTTAGTGGAAGCATCTGGTGGTTGGATGGAGGAGGAGGAGGAAGGTAAAACAGAGGGGAGCAAAGTGCAAAGGGAGAGGGGGAAGAAGGTGAGCCCCAAAAGGGACACTCATCAGTGCTGAAAAAATATAAGACTGGCCAGTATGTATTTTGGCACAAACTATACAATGGAAAACAGTCCTGAGGAGGAGGAGGTATGGTGTACACCACTATCGTATCTTCTTGTATGTAACCAGTGTAGCCTGGGGTCCTGGCTCATCCGTGTTGTGTGTGGCTAGTGGCTATGTATACCTGGGTACAAGTTCTTGCTATGAGGAGCCAGGGCTCTCTATCAACAGATTCTAGCCGTGGGCCCCAGGTGCCTTACCTGGGAAGGTGTTCCACAAGGAAGGCACAGGATAATGAGAGCTGATGAGAGCTGGGGGGCACAGAGGCTAAGCAACTGAGTTGCATCTCCAAGGTTGCAGGTTGCTCAGGACCCTGGAGAGCTCCAAGGTCGCAGGTTGCTCCGAGGCCTTAAACACCTTGCAGACCCCGCCTAGGCTCTGCTTCTTGGCCTGGAGCACAGAGAGGTTGAAAGGGGCAGCCTTCTGGCCTGGAGTTTTGCACTCCATCATATTCCTTCTGGCCCATTTCCAGTACTGATGCGCAGTTTTCCCCAATTCAGCTTCACCTTTGATATGAGCTACTCACTAGGAGGCCTTAGGGACTGTCTCTCCCTCTTTCTGACGGCAGTAGGATAGGCGTCTCAGCTCAGCATCAGAGAAGAATGACCCACCCCGATGGCCTGCTCCATGACAAGGGTAGAATGAGGTATGATGGAGGCCATCAAAAATCCAAATTTCCAAACGGAAAACAGCCATGGTGTGTCCCAAGCGCCTCTTTTCCACATGCCTTTTTCCCCTCTAGAGCTAGTCCACAAGTTTCCAAAATGTAGCAATTCAAAGTAGACCTTGGAGGGAGCCCAAATTCCCCTTGTGTGGCTTTAAGCATCCACTTAGGTCTATTGTCACTCCAAATGAAGCACTGAAGAAGTTGCACAGGGATATCTGCATCATCGTTTCCCTGGGAATTTGCACCAAATTCTGGGTACCGTTGCTCATCCGTGAACGACCTCTGGGTTTGGTTGCAGGAAAGTGAATTCCTCTGGAATCCAGCAGATGGCGCTGCTCCCTGCACTCCAGCAGGCCTGTGTTTTGGTTTCTCCTGGTGGGCCTGGGTTGTGCCTCTCCCCCTCCCCGCCCCTGAACAGCTGTCACTGTCTGTGCCACTTAAATGCAAATTCTTATCCATCACACCTGTACAGTTTGTTATCAAAACACAAGTTCCTTACACATGTGTTTTTGTACAGGCCTGAGGGTGGGTGAGAAGGGTCAGGGCGAACAGGACCGGTGGTCTCATGGATGGGGCCAACTGCGCACTATGTCATAATCCCACAACTTCTGGTTTTCCATGGATCCTTTTCTGAGGATTATGGATTGTACTAGTTGGCCCATCTGGCTAAGATTCGCCTTCTGCATACTCTCCAGTTCCTTAAGGAGGTAGGTGTGTGTGTGTGTGTGCGTGTGCGTGTGTGGCCATGGACCAGTGGTTTTTCAAACTTTTTAGCACCGGGACCCACTTTTTAAAATGACACCCCATCGGGACCCACCTAGCTTTATGACTTAAAAAAAAGGTGACCTAGAAAGAAATACTATATTTATTTATTTACAAGCGATATTTTATTTATTTGCAAAAAAACTCCTCAATCCATTTCTTGTAATAAGAACATAACATAAGAACATAAGAAGAACCCTGCTGGATCAGGCCAAAAGCCTGCTTCCTGTATTACACAGTGGCCCCACCAGATGCCTCAGGGAGCACAAGACAACAAGATAACCTGTTTCCCATTGACACTCCCTTGCACAGAGAAAACCCACTTCTAAAACCAGGAGGTTGCTTATGGCTTGTAACCTGTGATGGTCTTTTCCTCCATGAATCTGTCCAAACCCCTTTTAAAGGCATCTAGGCCAGGTGCCATCACCACATCCTGGGGCAAGGAGTTCCACAGATGAATTACACGCTGGGTAAAGAAATAAACACGCTGGGTAAAGAAATAAAATGAGGCAGCCCCAAAGAATAGCCTCAAGGCTTGAGGGGTTTAGTTATGTGACCCAGCCTTCACCTGCCCCTACTACCTGTCAATGACAGACTTGAAAAAAAAACACCCAAAAAACCCCCACACTCAAACATTATCTCCCTATATTTACACAAGCTTGAAAACTGCAGGAGCTCAGCTGTTTGCAGGGCAATTAGCAGCTATCTTGCAAACTGCAGGAGCTCAGCTCTTTGAAGGGCAATTAGCAGCTATCTGATTTTTGAAGAGCCTCAGGGCTTATGGCAATTACTTATTTGATCTTTCCATCAACAGGGACCCACCAGAAATCAGGTTGCGACCCACCAAGTGGGTCCTAACCCACAGTTTGAGAAACACTGCCATGGACACTAGCCAAAGAGAAGCAATCACAATTACAACAGAACCAGCATTGGAGAAGGAAGTCTACTTTTCCCTGGTTCCGTTTGAAACCATGCTGAAAACCGGCAGGGTTCTGGCCACTAGCGTCTCTCCGGTAGGGGTGGGGCTGTAAGTATCGCTGCGGTCATAGTCTCTTTACCGAGCGAGGAGGAGGCAGCCCCGCCCCTTCACTGTCCGAGCCAGTCCCCTACGGAGAAAGCAGCAGGCAGGGTCTCTTCCCTGCCGGTTTCTCCGTAGGGGACTGGCTCGGACAGTGAGGGGGCGGGGCTGCCTCCTCCTCGCTCGGTAAAGAGACTATGACCGCAGCGATACTTACAGCCCCGCCCCTACCGGAGAGACGCCTCTGGTTCTGGCTTGCCAAATTTGCGCCAGAATGAAAAGAAAAATGCCATTCCATGTGCTTAGGCCAGAGGAGTTATGATAAAACTGTGAGCTGGTAACAGTGGATTCTTCTTGCAGGAGCAAAACCGGCCTCTCAGGCAGAAATGTTTAGCGTTCCAAAGCACAAGATTCTTGGCTGCCAGTTCTGCGAATGGGAGAGCACACAGTCGCAGGCCTTCATCGTATCTGCTGTTGAGGGGCAGGTGCTTATCGCTGTGCCGTGCATGGCAGATTCCCACAAAAAAACATTATTTAGCTGTTCTGGAAGGAAACTGCAACCTGCAATTGGTCAGTGGCCACCTGCATCTCGCCCTGATTACTGCCAAGCACCAGCAGCTAAACCCTCATTAACTATATACTATAGAGAATGAAAAGAGCAGGGTGGTTTTTTTCCTATCCTTATTAAACGGCGGCTTTGCCACGGGCAGGAGATTTCTCCAGGGTATAAAAGGACAGCATAATAGCAAGGGACGTAAGGCTAGGCTTCCGAAGGGTGCCATTAGGATGTGTTAAAATAGCAACTGAAATATCAGAGGCCCAAACAACAATCCCTCCCTAAACAGCAGTCAACTGGTGGCGCGTGAGACGCCTCCATTAGCCAAATGCTAAACGGATTGCAGGTGAAGGAGGGGAGAAAGGAATGTGACCTTTCCAAGGGAGAATTGGAGCTGATTCATCTGCGAGGATGGAGGCTTCCTCCCTCCCCTTGGAAAATGGCAGACAGAAAAAGCCCAGGCACTCCAAGCAGAGATGGGCATTTGGCCAACCCAAGAGGTTGTGTTTGCATGATCCACAAGTGGCATCCCAGAATGCAATTTTCAGAGAATGCGTGTCTATGTGTGTAAGCAACATGTAGATCACACAGGACCACTTTCAGGGGTGCCTCTTAATTAACCATTTCACTACTGTGTTTGGAATCCCACGATATTCAGTTTCCGTGTCTGACATTTGACAGGTGATCTTTGACCAGGGGTGGTGGCATCACAGGTCAACTGGGGGGGGCACAAGCTCACATCCCTCAGAGGGCACACCTGGGTGGCCTGCCCCCCAAACCTCTGCCCCAGTACTGGACAGCCGCCACAGACTCCCCCCCCCCCACCATTCACAAATGGGGAGGGTGGACGGAGCAGTTGGTGGAAGCTTAATGCTCAATGCTCAGGACCTCCAGCAACTTAGCATCAATACTGCCGTTGACTTCAAAGGGAGACTGCAGCAGGGATCCGATAAATGAGAAATTATCAATAAGTTTGACTCCATTGTATTCATTTAGGAATCGCATGGAACCAAAGGTTTCTCTTGCAATACAGGGGTCAAAACTAACAAGACAAGGAAGACTGCATGATCGCCAAGTACTGCAGTGGTAAAAGTGCTGATCCGACAAATGTGATGTGCCAGCCACCTCCATTGCTCCTCCTCCACACTTCCTGGAGCAGACAAGGAAGTGTGGAGGAGAGGAGAGTGGTGGGTGCTCTAGCCCATCACTCTCCTCTTGACCACACCGCCTCCTCTATTCTGTTTCCCTCTGCTGGATCCAGGGAGTAAGCGGGGCTGTGGAGCAAGCGGGGAGAGGTCTACACACCTGCAAGTCCATCAACTGAGGCATCTACCTGAGGCTCTCATGGCCAGTCTAGCACTGAATCGGTTCATCTTTAGCGCACTACGGGACACTAATTTGGTTTTGCTGTAACACAGCTTAACCCCTTTGGAAGCTGGTTTTTGACTTTTGGATAGCCACTGTATTCTGAACGTATTTGAAGCATCTTTTCAGGAGCAGCGAGTGGCCTCACGGGAACGAAGTGGCTCACGGGGACAAAGTGGCAAGATAAAAAAAGACACAGCGAGTTAAGCAGCTGGGCGAGGAGAGGGTAAGCAAGGAGAAGGTAAGTGAACTCTCTCAATTGTGCAGCTTTGTCTAACTTTAATTTACCATTAACTGTAAAGGACTTGGTTAAAGCTACCTTAAGCTACCTTAAACTTAAGATAGAACTAAGCCTAGCTAGGAACTAAGCCTAGCTTAAGTAGAACTAAATATAACCTGAGGAGGGGGATTGTAAGGTCCAGTAGCTAGGACACAGGCACAGAAGCTAGGTGGGAAATTAAATAGATTCAAAACACAAACAAGCACCTATCTAAAAGACAGGGGCAGAAACTGGACAAGCCTGGGAGCTGGTTCTAAAGAAAATTGCAGTCCAAATCTAAACAGGTCTACTCTGAGTAGATTCTACAGCTGATTCTAAAGAGAATTGCAGTCCAAATCTAAACAGGTCTACTCTGAGTAAAACCAGTGTTTACTCGAGAGTAAAAAGCCCAGGGCAGAGACCTGAGTCTACTTTAGAGTAGGAGCCTAAAACAAAACAAGAGGAGGCTAAAAGAAGGGGAGAAAGCAAGCTAAACTGCACCTTAAGCAGAGTTAAACTTAAGCAGAATTTAAAACCTACAGTTTAAAACATACAGACCGCATGGTATAGAAGGCCACATGGTAAATTAGGGTGACTCAGAAACCATAGCAACACACATTCCTGCCAGCTGAGTAGGTCAGATGTAAATTGAGGCAGCAGCAGGAACAATAGCAACAGGAATTTCCTGCCAGTAAACCACATCAGGCCCTGCCCCCCTTAGAGGCCAGTCTTTTCAAACTTTCAGGTAGGCAGGGGGAGGAGCTACACAACAGTTTAAATCTGGGGCTGGTTTGCGAGTGAGCCCTTTCAGGAGCAGCGAGTGGCCTCACGGGAACGAAGTGGCTCACGGGGACAAAGTGGCAAGATAAAAAAAGACACAGCGAGTTAAGCAGCTGGGCGAGGAGAGGGTAAGCAAGGAGAAGGTAAGTGAACTCTCTCAATTGTGCAGCTTTGTCTAACTTTAATTTACCATTAACTGTAAAGGACTTGGTTAAAGCTACCTTAAGCTACCTTAAACTTAAGATAGAACTAAGCCTAGCTAGGAACTAAGCCTAGCTTAAGTAGAACTAAATATAACCTGAGGAGGGGGATTGTAAGGTCCAGTAGCTAGGACACAGGCACAGAAGCTAGGTGGGAAATTAAATAGATTCAAAACACAAACAAGCACCTATCTAAAAGACAGGGGCAGAAACTGGACAAGCCTGGGAGCTGGTTCTAAAGAAAATTGCAGTCCAAATCTAAACAGGTCTACTCTGAGTAGATTCTACAGCTGATTCTAAAGAGAATTGCAGTCCAAATCTAAACAGGTCTACTCTGAGTAAAACCAGTGTTTACTCGAGAGTAAAAAGCCCAGGGCAGAGACCTGAGTCTACTTTAGAGTAGGAGCCTAAAACAAAACAAGAGGAGGCTAAAAGAAGGGGAGAAAGCAAGCTAAACTGCACCTTAAGCAGAGTTAAACTTAAGCAGAATTTAAAACCTACAGTTTAAAACATACAGACCGCATGGTATAGAAGGCCACATGGTAAATTAGGGTGACTCAGAAACCATAGCAACACACATTCCTGCCAGCTGAGTAGGTCAGATGTAAATTGAGGCAGCAGCAGGAACAATAGCAACAGGAATTTCCTGCCAGTAAACCACATCAGGCCCTGCCCCCCTTAGAGGCCAGTCTTTTCAAACTTTCAGGTAGGCAGGGGGAGGAGCTACACAACAGTTTAAATCTGGGGCTGGTTTGCGAGTGAGCCCTTTCAGGAGCAGCGAGTGGCCTCACGGGAACGAAGTGGCTCACGGGGACAAAGTGGCAAGATAAAAAAAGACACAGCGAGTTAAGCAGCTGGGCGAGGAGAGGGTAAGCAAGGAGAAGGTAAGTGAACTCTCTCAATTGTGCAGCTTTGTCTAACTTTAATTTACCATTAACTGTAAAGGACTTGGTTAAAGCTACCTTAAGCTACCTTAAACTTAAGATAGAACTAAGCCTAGCTAGGAACTAAGCCTAGCTTAAGTAGAACTAAATATAACCTGAGGAGGGGGATTGTAAGGTCCAGTAGCTAGGACACAGGCACAGAAGCTAGGTGGGAAATTAAATAGATTCAAAACACAAACAAGCACCTATCTAAAAGACAGGGGCAGAAACTGGACAAGCCTGGGAGCTGGTTCTAAAGAAAATTGCAGTCCAAATCTAAACAGGTCTACTCTGAGTAGATTCTACAGCTGATTCTAAAGAGAATTGCAGTCCAAATCTAAACAGGTCTACTCTGAGTAAAACCAGTGTTTACTCGAGAGTAAAAAGCCCAGGGCAGAGACCTGAGTCTACTTTAGAGTAGGAGCCTAAAACAAAACAAGAGGAGGCTAAAAGAAGGGGAGAAAGCAAGCTAAACTGCACCTTAAGCAGAGTTAAACTTAAGCAGAATTTAAAACCTACAGTTTAAAACATACAGACCGCATGGTATAGAAGGCCACATGGTAAATTAGGGTGACTCAGAAACCATAGCAACACACATTCCTGCCAGCTGAGTAGGTCAGATGTAAATTGAGGCAGCAGCAGGAACAATAGCAACAGGAATTTCCTGCCAGTAAACCACATCAGGCCCTGCCCCCCTTAGAGGCCAGTCTTTTCAAACTTTCAGGTAGGCAGGGGGAGGAGCTACACAACAGTTTAAATCTGGGGCTGGTTTGCGAGTGAGCCCTTTCAGGAGCAGCGAGTGGCCTCACGGGAACGAAGTGGCTCACGGGGACAAAGTGGCAAGATAAAAAAAGACACAGCGAGTTAAGCAGCTGGGCGAGGAGAGGGTAAGCAAGGAGAAGGTAAGTGAACTCTCTCAATTGTGCAGCTTTGTCTAACTTTAATTTACCATTAACTGTAAAGGACTTGGTTAAAGCTACCTTAAGCTACCTTAAACTTAAGATAGAACTAAGCCTAGCTAGGAACTAAGCCTAGCTTAAGTAGAACTAAATATAACCTGAGGAGGGGGATTGTAAGGTCCAGTAGCTAGGACACAGGCACAGAAGCTAGGTGGGAAATTAAATAGATTCAAAACACAAACAAGCACCTATCTAAAAGACAGGGGCAGAAACTGGACAAGCCTGGGAGCTGGTTCTAAAGAAAATTGCAGTCCAAATCTAAACAGGTCTACTCTGAGTAGATTCTACAGCTGATTCTAAAGAGAATTGCAGTCCAAATCTAAACAGGTCTACTCTGAGTAAAACCAGTGTTTACTCGAGAGTAAAAAGCCCAGGGCAGAGACCTGAGTCTACTTTAGAGTAGGAGCCTAAAACAAAACAAGAGGAGGCTAAAAGAAGGGGAGAAAGCAAGCTAAACTGCACCTTAAGCAGAGTTAAACTTAAGCAGAATTTAAAACCTACAGTTTAAAACATACAGACCGCATGGTATAGAAGGCCACATGGTAAATTAGGGTGACTCAGAAACCATAGCAACACACATTCCTGCCAGCTGAGTAGGTCAGATGTAAATTGAGGCAGCAGCAGGAACAATAGCAACAGGAATTTCCTGCCAGTAAACCACATCAGGCCCTGCCCCCCTTAGAGGCCAGTCTTTTCAAACTTTCAGGTAGGCAGGGGGAGGAGCTACACAACAGTTTAAATCTGGGGCTGGTTTGCGAGTGAGCCCTTTCAGGAGCAGCGAGTGGCCTCACGGGAACGAAGTGGCTCACGGGGACAAAGTGGCAAGATAAAAAAAGACACAGCGAGTTAAGCAGCTGGGCGAGGAGAGGGTAAGCAAGGAGAAGGTAAGTGAACTCTCTCAATTGTGCAGCTTTGTCTAACTTTAATTTACCATTAACTGTAAAGGACTTGGTTAAAGCTACCTTAAGCTACCTTAAACTTAAGATAGAACTAAGCCTAGCTAGGAACTAAGCCTAGCTTAAGTAGAACTAAATATAACCTGAGGAGGGGGATTGTAAGGTCCAGTAGCTAGGACACAGGCACAGAAGCTAGGTGGGAAATTAAATAGATTCAAAACACAAACAAGCACCTATCTAAAAGACAGGGGCAGAAACTGGACAAGCCTGGGAGCTGGTTCTAAAGAAAATTGCAGTCCAAATCTAAACAGGTCTACTCTGAGTAGATTCTACAGCTGATTCTAAAGAGAATTGCAGTCCAAATCTAAACAGGTCTACTCTGAGTAAAACCAGTGTTTACTCGAGAGTAAAAAGCCCAGGGCAGAGACCTGAGTCTACTTTAGAGTAGGAGCCTAAAACAAAACAAGAGGAGGCTAAAAGAAGGGGAGAAAGCAAGCTAAACTGCACCTTAAGCAGAGTTAAACTTAAGCAGAATTTAAAACCTACAGTTTAAAACATACAGACCGCATGGTATAGAAGGCCACATGGTAAATTAGGGTGACTCAGAAACCATAGCAACACACATTCCTGCCAGCTGAGTAGGTCAGATGTAAATTGAGGCAGCAGCAGGAACAATAGCAACAGGAATTTCCTGCCAGTAAACCACATCAGGCCCTGCCCCCCTTAGAGGCCAGTCTTTTCAAACTTTCAGGTAGGCAGGGGGAGGAGCTACACAACAGTTTAAATCTGGGGCTGGTTTGCGAGTGAGCCCTTTCAGGAGCAGCGAGTGGCCTCACGGGAACGAAGTGGCTCACGGGGACAAAGTGGCAAGATAAAAAAAGACACAGCGAGTTAAGCAGCTGGGCGAGGAGAGGGTAAGCAAGGAGAAGGTAAGTGAACTCTCTCAATTGTGCAGCTTTGTCTAACTTTAATTTACCATTAACTGTAAAGGACTTGGTTAAAGCTACCTTAAGCTACCTTAAACTTAAGATAGAACTAAGCCTAGCTAGGAACTAAGCCTAGCTTAAGTAGAACTAAATATAACCTGAGGAGGGGGATTGTAAGGTCCAGTAGCTAGGACACAGGCACAGAAGCTAGGTGGGAAATTAAATAGATTCAAAACACAAACAAGCACCTATCTAAAAGACAGGGGCAGAAACTGGACAAGCCTGGGAGCTGGTTCTAAAGAAAATTGCAGTCCAAATCTAAACAGGTCTACTCTGAGTAGATTCTACAGCTGATTCTAAAGAGAATTGCAGTCCAAATCTAAACAGGTCTACTCTGAGTAAAACCAGTGTTTACTCGAGAGTAAAAAGCCCAGGGCAGAGACCTGAGTCTACTTTAGAGTAGGAGCCTAAAACAAAACAAGAGGAGGCTAAAAGAAGGGGAGAAAGCAAGCTAAACTGCACCTTAAGCAGAGTTAAACTTAAGCAGAATTTAAAACCTACAGTTTAAAACATACAGACCGCATGGTATAGAAGGCCACATGGTAAATTAGGGTGACTCAGAAACCATAGCAACACACATTCCTGCCAGCTGAGTAGGTCAGATGTAAATTGAGGCAGCAGCAGGAACAATAGCAACAGGAATTTCCTGCCAGTAAACCACATCAGGCCCTGCCCCCCTTAGAGGCCAGTCTTTTCAAACTTTCAGGTAGGCAGGGGGAGGAGCTACACAACAGTTTAAATCTGGGGCTGGTTTGCGAGTGAGCCCTTTCAGGAGCAGCGAGTGGCCTCACGGGAACGAAGTGGCTCACGGGGACAAAGTGGCAAGATAAAAAAAGACACAGCGAGTTAAGCAGCTGGGCGAGGAGAGGGTAAGCAAGGAGAAGGTAAGTGAACTCTCTCAATTGTGCAGCTTTGTCTAACTTTAATTTACCATTAACTGTAAAGGACTTGGTTAAAGCTACCTTAAGCTACCTTAAACTTAAGATAGAACTAAGCCTAGCTAGGAACTAAGCCTAGCTTAAGTAGAACTAAATATAACCTGAGGAGGGGGATTGTAAGGTCCAGTAGCTAGGACACAGGCACAGAAGCTAGGTGGGAAATTAAATAGATTCAAAACACAAACAAGCACCTATCTAAAAGACAGGGGCAGAAACTGGACAAGCCTGGGAGCTGGTTCTAAAGAAAATTGCAGTCCAAATCTAAACAGGTCTACTCTGAGTAGATTCTACAGCTGATTCTAAAGAGAATTGCAGTCCAAATCTAAACAGGTCTACTCTGAGTAAAACCAGTGTTTACTCGAGAGTAAAAAGCCCAGGGCAGAGACCTGAGTCTACTTTAGAGTAGGAGCCTAAAACAAAACAAGAGGAGGCTAAAAGAAGGGGAGAAAGCAAGCTAAACTGCACCTTAAGCAGAGTTAAACTTAAGCAGAATTTAAAACCTACAGTTTAAAACATACAGACCGCATGGTATAGAAGGCCACATGGTAAATTAGGGTGACTCAGAAACCATAGCAACACACATTCCTGCCAGCTGAGTAGGTCAGATGTAAATTGAGGCAGCAGCAGGAACAATAGCAACAGGAATTTCCTGCCAGTAAACCACATCAGGCCCTGCCCCCCTTAGAGGCCAGTCTTTTCAAACTTTCAGGTAGGCAGGGGGAGGAGCTACACAACAGTTTAAATCTGGGGCTGGTTTGCGAGTGAGCCCTTTCAGGAGCAGCGAGTGGCCTCACGGGAACGAAGTGGCTCACGGGGACAAAGTGGCAAGATAAAAAAAGACACAGCGAGTTAAGCAGCTGGGCGAGTTCAGCAGCGGGGCGAGGAAGCCAGGCCCCACACACTGCCCGGCACGTCCCTTGAAGAGAGGAGAGCTCCAATAACATTAAGGTACCCAAACTGTTTTAAACCCATAACTTACAAAAAAAGCTATGCAGTCAGACAGCCAGCAGAAGGGTGGGGGCTATCCAGTGTTTTGCACTGAGTGTCACATGTATGACTATCTGCCTCTTGGGCACATGTCATGGGTGTGTGCTCGGTGCAAAGAGCTCCAGGCTCTCAGGGAACGGGTTCGCTCCCTTGAAGCCACGGTTGCTGACCTGGAGAAGCAGAGACAGGTAGAGAGGAACCAGGGTGAGACTTCTAGGGACGTGGAGGCATCGTCCTACCCTCAGTTGGCCAGCACTTCAGCTGCCAGGGAAGGGAGTCTCAGGGCTGGAGGACATTGCTCTGGAAAAGAGGGAAACAATCCCACAGTGGGGACCCCTTCTTCAGGTGATGGGCCCGTATCCAGTCGCACTATGGATACTCCTCTGGGGAGAGGGGGAAGGGGGCTTCTTGTTGTGGGTGACTCTATAGTCAGGAGCATAGAAAGGGGGGTCTGTGACGGATGTGAGGACCGCACGGTGACTTGCCTACCTGGTGCGAAGGTTGCGGACATCACCTCTCGTCTAGATAGGCTGGTAGAGAGTGCTGGGGAGGAGGTAGCGGTTGTGGTGCATGTTGGCACCAACGACGTGGGGAAATGTAGCCGGGCGGTCCTGGAGGCCAAATTTAGGTTGCTAGGTAGGAAGCTCAAATCCAGGACCCCAAAGGTGGCGTTCTCAGAAGTGCTACCTGTTCCACGCGCAGGGACAGCTAGGCAGGCGGAGCTCAGGGGTCTCAATGCGTGGATGAGACACTGGTGTGAGGAGGAGGGGTTTAAGTTTGTTAGGCACTGGGGAACGTTTTGGGACAAGCCGGGCCTGTACAAGAGGGACGGGCTTCACTTGAACCAAAACGGAACCAGACTGCTGGCGCGTAACATTAAGAAGGTGGCAGAGCAGCTTTTAAACTGACTCCTGGGGGAAAGCCGACAGGAGCCGAGGGGCATCCGGTTCGGGACTCCTCATTCCTCGGGAATGAGGGTGCAGAGGATGGGGAACAATCAAGTAATAACAGAATAAGAATTGGGAGTGGTAGCGTGATGGGACATGACAGCCAGTCTAGCAAAACAGAAGGCTGCAGGAATAAAGGGGCAAACATGCAGCCCTTCTTGGGGGACCAGGTATATAAGTGCTTTTATGCAAATGCCCGAAGTCTACGGGCAAAGATGGGAGAACTGGAATGTTTGGTGGCTAGGGAAAACATTGACATAGTAGGTATAACAGAAACCTGGTGGAATGCGGAGAACCAGTGGGATACTGCAATTCCAGGATATAAACTCTATAGGAGGGACAGAGAGGGGCGTGTTGGAGGTGGGGTGGCCATCTATGTCAAAGAGGGGGTAGAATCCACCAGAGTAGAGCTGGAGGGGGGCTCTGACTCCTCCGTAGAATCACTGTGGGTTAGATTACCAGGCTCCAAGAGTGATGTAATAGTAGGGGCATGCTACCGTCCTCCAGATCAAAAACCTGAAGGGGACCTTGAAATAAGGAAGCAAATCAGGGAGGTGTCAACGAGAGACAGGGTTGTAGTCATGGGGGACTTCAATTATCCTCACATCGACTGGGTCAATTCATGCTCAGGTCATGAAAGAGAGACTGGATTTCTGGATATGTTAAATGACTGTGCCTTAGAGCAGCTTGTCACGGAACCGACCAGAGGACAGGTGACTCTGGACTTGATATTGTGTGGCACTCAAGATCTGGTCAGGGAGGTAAATGTTACCGAACCGTTGGGGAACAGTGACCATGCTGCGATCTGTTTCGCCATGCATGTCGGAGGGAGAGTGCCGAGCAAATCTGACACGAAAACCCTTGACTTCCGAAGGGCAGACTTCCCCAAAATGAGAAGACTAGTTAAGAAAAAGCTGAAAGGGAAGGTAAAAGGAGTCCAATCGCTCCAGAGTGCATGGAGGCTGTTTAAAACAACAGTCGTAGAGGCCCAGCGGGAGTGTATCCCACAAAGGAGGAAGGGCTCGACCAAGTCCAGGAGGATGCCGGCATGGCTAACAAGCACAGTTAAGGAGGCTATAAAAGGCAAGGAAGCTTCCTTCCGTAAATGGAAGTCTTGCCCTAATGAGGAAAATAAACAGGAGCACAAACTGTGGCAAAAGAAATGTAAAAAGATGATACGGGAGGCCAAGAAAGACTTTGAGGAACGTATGGCAGGCAACATAAAAGGGAATAATAAAAGCTTCTTCAAATATGTTAGAAGCAGGAAACCTGCCAGGGAAACGGTGGGTCCGCTGGATGGTGAGGGAGAGAAAGGGGTGATAAAAGGGGACTTGGAGACTGCAGAGAAATTAAATGAGTTCTTTGCATCTGTCTTCACGGCAGAAGACCTCGGGCAAATACCGCTGCCGGAACGGTCTCCCCTGACTAAAGAATTAAGTCAAATAGAGGTTAAAAGAGAAGACGTCTCAGACTTAATTGACAAAATAAAGATCAATAAATCACCAGGCCCGGATGGCATCCACCCAAGAGTTCTGAAGGAACTCAAGAATGAAGTTGCTGACCTCTTGACCAAAATATGCAACTTGTCCCTTAAAACGGCCACTGTGCCAGAGGATTGGAGGATAGCTAATGTCACGCCAATCTTTAAAAAAGGAAGGAGGGGGGACCCGGGGAACTACAGGCCGGTCAGCCTAACATCTGTTCCAGGGAAGATGGTGGAAAGTCTCATTAAGGATAAAATCTTAAAATACATAGAAGAACAAGCTCTGCTGAGGGAGAGTCAGCATGGCTTCTGCAAGGGGAAGTCTTGCCTCACAAACCTGTTAGAATTTTTTGAAAAGGTCAACAGGCATGTGGATGCGAGCGAACCCGTGGATATTATATATCTGGATTTTCAGAAGGCGTTTGACATGGTCCCTCATGAAAGGCTCCTGAGAAAACTCCACAGTCAGGGAATAAGAGGGCAGGTCCTCTTGTGGATTAGGAACTGGTTGAAGACCAGGAAACAGCGAGTGGGAGTCAATGGGCAATTTTCACAATGGCGAGAGGTGAAAAGCGGTGTGCCCCAAGGATCGGTCTTGGGACCGGTGCTTTTCAACTTATTCATAAATGACCTGGACTTGGGGATAGGCAGTGAGGTGGCCAAGTTTGCGGATGACACTAAACTTTTCCGGGTGGTAAAGACCAGCAGGGATTGTGAAGAGCTCCAGAAGGATCTCTCCAAACTGGGAGAATGGGCAGCAAAATGGCAGATGCGCTTCAATGTAAGTAAGTGCAAAGTGATGCACATTGGGGCAAGAAACCAAAATTTCACATATACGCTAATGGGTTCTGAGTTGTCTGTGACGGATCAAGAGAGAGATCTTGGGGTCCTGGTGGACAGGTCGATGAAAGTGTCGACCCAGTGTGCGGCGGCTGTGAAGAAGGCCAATTCCATGCTCGGGATCATTAAAAAGGGGATTGAGAATAAAACGGCCAATATCATTATGCCTTTGTACAAATCGATGGTAAGGCCACATCTGGAGTATTGTGTCCAGTTCTGGTCACCATACCTCAAAAAGGATATAGCTGAATTGGAAAAGGTGCAGAAAAGAGCGACCAGAATGATTAGTGGGCTGGAGCACCTCCCTTACGAGGAAAGGCTACAGCGTCTGGGGCTTTTCAGCCTAGAAAAAAGGCGCCTGAGGGGGGACATGATTGAGACTTATAAAATTATGCATGGGATGGAGAGAGTGGATAGAGGGAAATTCTTCTCCCTCTCGCACAACACCAGAACCAGGGGACACGCACTAAAATTGAGTGGAGGGAGAGTTAGAACAGACAAAAGAAAATATTTCTTTACCCAGCGTGTGATTCATCTGTGGAACTCCTTGCCACAGGATGTGGTGATGGCACCTGGCCTAGATGCCTTTAAAAGGGGTTTGGACAAATTCATGGAGGAAAAGACCATCACAGGTTACAAGCCATAAGCAACCTCCTGGTTTTAGAAGTGGGTTTTCTCTGTGCCAGGTGCAAGGGAGTGGCGACTGGACACAGGTATCTTGTTGTCTCGTGTGCTCCCTGAGGCATCTGGTGGGGCCACTGTGTGACACAGGAAGCTGGACTAGATGGGCTTTTGGCCTGATCCAGCAGGGCTCTTCTTATGTTCTTATGTTCTTATCTTCAAAAGGGCAAAAATAGGGGGCAGTGATTTACCAAGAACGGGGACCAGTAAATAGGACCAATCCCTATTTGAGTTGAGAGTGAAAGACTGAACTGTGCCCTATATTAAATCATATTTGAATGAGGCTTGCTTCCCTGCGTCGTTCACGAGCTGCTGGCTCCAGCGTTTTTTGGCCGCCCAGAGGAATTCTGCACTTCGACAATCCACGCTGCAAAAAAGCCCAGTCCAAAACCATAACGAGTCCTCTAAAAAATGATGCATGGCAACAATCCATAATTAACACACCAGGTTTTAATTAGTTGATTTAAGACCATGTACAATGTTATTGACTCGGGGAGCCCGGAGAAGGGGGGGGGAAGGGGGTTAAAAAGGAAAAGGAGAATTCCCAGGGCTCCCATCTTGCTTTTTATCCATGGCAAATGTCTCTCATTCTGATGGCGCAGCAGGGTGGCGATTTGTCTCTGTGGTCATAAATATGCTGAGTATTCCATATAGGAAGCTCTTAAATCATCCCTCTTATTTACATAACAGCTCCTTGCATAATCAGTTGCAGGATGAGAAGTCCCACAGTCCAATCTCTCTCTCTCTCTCTCTCTCTCTCTCTCTCTCTCTCCCCCACAGGCACAGGAAGCCAACTGCATCAAGAGTAGCCTTGTCAGCTGACTCTGAGCTCATCCAGAGTGCCCCTTTCTTGCAATCACCATCTCTCACTTGTAGCAATAATAGCAGCGGCAGCAGGTAGCAGCAGCATCAAAATTCATCTTTTCCTTGCTGGAAATTTACACAACTTTGGAGTGTTCACAATGCTTGCCGCAACACAAAAGCATGATGACCCAAACAGTTCTTCTCCAGCATGGATCAAGCGATATTTCCCAGCACTCGTTGTGCTCTCTGACATTCTAGCCCACCACTCTACTCCTCTCCTCTCCACTTCCTCTTCTGCTTTGCTCTGCTTCCCTCTTCCATTTCAAAGCCAAGGAATAAGAGGAGGAGGAGAGGTGTAGGTAAGCACCTACAGCCTAGACTCCAGGCAATCTGCTGCCTGAAGCTCATGCATCCACAAATCCACTCGCCAGCTTCCCAGCAATGGTACCCCCAGTGCTCTGGTGAGAACTCAGCACCACATAGTAGCGTAGTTGGCGTTTTTCCAAGGGGGCCCTGGGTGGGACAACGTGTCTTCGCCCCGACCCTCCATCACCGGAATGGAGCGGGACCGGAGCCTCCTGCTCCAAGTCCCACCTTCTCCTTACACCACTAGCAGGAGGGTCCAACTGGATATTTCTTGCCAGACTGGAATTTGGGAATCCAGGTCTCCACCTGGCAGGGTGAGTTGCAACAGAGGTCTCCCCTCTCCTGGACTTTGAGGTATTACGGACTTGCCCAGAACCTCTCTCTGCCTCCTCTGCAGTCCTGGCCCCCTTCAGCAGGTCCCATGCCTTGCAGACCAGGACATCGTGGGGGGGGGTCCCCCCCCCAGGCATCACATATAGTTTTTCCTTGCTGGGAAGGTGCTCCAACTTCATCATTTCAGTTACCTTTCATTTGCTTGGTGCTACAGACAGCTAAATAAATATGCTCAGTGTATTCATTTCTGCCATCTCAAATTCTCCCACAGGTACCCACCCACCCACACCCCCAAGAATAGCCCAGCCCCCCCCCCACACTGTGTTGTCCAGCAGAAATACTTTTAACCTGATAGCGCTATTTGGAACATATTTCTGATGCAAATTAACCAGAGAGCAAGAGCGATCAAGCTTGTTAGCAAGGGGGTAAAAAGAGCCGAGAGGCTGTGGGGCATGAACCCCTGAACCAATTTTTCATGGGCCTTAAAATTATCCACTTCACATGGCTGGTTAAACAGCAGCATGTAAAAAATGTGCTGCTGATACCTCCTTAGCAATTCAGATCCTGCAGGTTTGCAACGGAGGAGGGCTGGTGACCCTTTTATCGTCAGCCAAAAAGTTTGAATTCCAGCCCATCAGCCTTCGACAGAAGGAAAAACAAAACAGAAAACCCAGCAAATGCAAATTATATTGGGGGGGGGGAGAAATCAACACATGCACACACACACACAGGCACAAAAATCCCCCTCTTGCAGCAAATGGGAAACCAGGACACGGCGCAATCTATCTGCAATCCCTCCTGGCCATGTGGCTTGTCCGGTTTTATATGGCATCTGGTTGCGCCAGCTGGAAATGAGAGCCAGCCCTGTCAAGCGGCCACCTGCACGGCCCTTGGGTTGCACAGCAGCTGCACGCGGGACAGAGGTCTGATTTGGAAGTTCAGCCGCACCTGCACAGACTTGGAAAATCATGTCCTGCAGAAAAAAAAAAAGTGACCCAAAACAGTGGGGTTCTTTGAAGGGTTAGGGATGTTCAGACTTTGCCAGATAGTCAAGAGGGCAAATTATAGTATTTCTATGTCCCCAATTTCAGCAGTTCACAGCACCTACAGGTGCCTGTTTCACTAGTTTGGCAATCCCAGTTTCCTCCAAAGAACTTGAGAGTTGGGCAGTGAGGATCAAATGCAGGACTCTGGGGTTTGGACGCCAGCTCCTTCTTCACTGTTCCACATGGACAGCTGGTTGGATGCCAGAGCTGCAGCAAGGGGAACCCTCTGGACAGCGCCAGCACATCCATCAGGCCTCAGGTGGTAAATCTGCCCACCTGTATTTGCCCTCCACCACTCTCCTCTCCTCCACACTTCCTCTTCTTCTCCATTCCTCTCTAGCCCACCACTCTCCTCTCCTCCACACTTCCTCTTCTTCTCCATTCCTCTCTAGTCCACCACTCTCCTCTCCTCCACACTTCCTCTTCTTCTCCATTCACCTCTAGTCCACCACTCTCCTCTCCTCCACACTTCCTCTTCTTCTCCATTCACCTCTAGCCCACCACTCTCCTCTCCTCCACACTTCCTCTCCTTCTCCATTCCCCTCTAGCCCACCACTCTCTTCTCCTCCACACTTCCTCTTCTGCTCCTTTCCCCTCTTTCATTTCAGATCCAGGGGGCAGAAGGAAAAGGAGTGGTAGAGGCAGCATTTGCTGTGCCACCTCAGACACTAGGAGATGTTGGGTTGCCATGTCTTTGGACCTTCCAGGCAGCAGATGGAGACCTTTGGGTAGAACCCTCCCTGCCATGTGACCAGGAGGAACCAATCATTTCCCAAGGAACCCTGGAGACAGAAAAAATGCATTTACCTAGGTAGAAATACAAAGTTTCCTTTCTGATCTCCCTCTCCTAGTTAACAAGTTGAGGAAGAGTTTTTGTTCGTTTGTTTGTTTGTTTGTTTAAAGCAAACTCGTTTTCTTTTTTTCAAGAGGAAAAATCTCTCCTGCATACCAAAGACTAAGAGCAAAATGTAATTTGTATGCAGATTCCCAGAGGCTTGCAATGAATTCCATTCAATAGCTGCTAAGCCATAGAAATCAGCCGTTCTAATTAGCAGGAGCCTTCTGGCTCCTTGAAGAGGTACTGCAAAGGGAAGAGCCCCCAAAGTGTAGGAATGGTTACCCAGAGAGGATGGGATGTGCTGAGGGTTCCACCTCTCCTCCCCATTTGGCTATGGGACAGACTAGAAGCTCATACATCTGCACTTCTCTCATGCACATCTGCACCAGATGGCAGCTGGATTGCGGCAGGTAAAAAATATTGTTTTGTTGACAAGGTGAATGCATATGGCCAGGGTCCTGGTATTTAAACACTATTCAGCCTGTCAATCACAGGGGTCGATGCAGAACCCTCTGTCTGTCTTTTTGTGCTTGAAGAGGGCTCTGAGGACCAAATGCACATCGCCCGCAAGAGGTTAGGGCTCAGCCTCAGATCTTCAGGCTCTTTATTCAAGCCCTGGGATAAAATTCTGAAGAATGCGTCCCAGTTTCACAAAGCAATGCATAGGGATGTATCCCAAATTCCAAGTGTGTGGGGGTTCTCAGTTACCTGGTCTTATTTCCAAAGCCCACTGTTCATTTTATTTTTATTTTTGAATTTCATCTAGATCATTCCATATGTGCAGCTTGCCACAGATCCATCCCAGCCCCCTTCATGTCTTCCTTTCTCTTTGACATCCGTCAATATGCGTTGATAAAAACCCTGCAAAAAAAGCGGTGGCAAATTGCACCGGCTCCAACTCTAGAATTCATTTGAGGAATTCGCCTGGCTAAGCAAGGATTCGGCAGAGGTGCGACACAGAGCGGCGTGCGGGAAATCCTCCCAGCCTTATGCTACAGCTAAAAGCACCTTCTCTCATACAAGATTATTTGTCACCAGACACAAGCAACTGAGCAGAAAATGGCAAACTGTGAGGCTCGGCAGGATGCAAGCCGGGTAACATATTTCAGGCCCCGTCTCTACAAAGGGTAGAGACAGAACAAAAAGGCCAAGTGAAAAATTCAGCACATTTAGGAAGCAGGATTCGCTCAGGACCTCCTGAGGCCTCAGGAAATTTGTCTAGTGCTGCCCCCTTACACAAAAGCGCAGCCACTGCGCCCCTTCCTCCCCAACCACCTACCCGCCCCCAGTACTTGCCTCCTCCCCGCCCCCAGTTCCTTCCCCCTCCTGGCCCAGAACTCTCCCCTCCTCACTTCCTCTTCTGCTCTATACCTCTCTTCCTTTTCAAAGAGAGGAATAGAAGAGGAAGTGAGGAGAGTTCTGGGCCGGGAGGGGGGAGGAACTGGGGGCGGGGAGGAGGCAGGAGAGGGTGGATCTGGTGGCAACGGGTTCTATTCCCTCCTTTTCAACCCCCCAGCCCCTTTTCTCTCCTCAGACATATACCACCAAACGAGGTGGCGTATGTCCGAGGAGACCCATTGCCGCTTGTGCAGCCTACCAGGAAGTAAGTATGAAATATTTCCACTTACCTCCTGCAGGCTGCCTGAGTGCCCCCCCCCCCCACAGGATGCATCAGCATTGGTGGCGGGGGATAGGATTGGGGTCTTAATATATTAAGATATGTTCCATTCAAATTAATGGACATGTTTTATACAGAGTTAGCTCTCACCAATAGTTACATCTAAAACAAATTGCTAATTACATGACACTAAAGTCCTCCTCCTTAATAAATAATAGAGGAGTCCAAAAGCAGTAGCTATTATTTTGTGTTTTCCATTTCAGAGAATGTGAACTGAAATTAATACATTTTAGGTTTTTCTTCGCATAAAAAAACCCTCCTCTTCTCCCCCCCAAAAGTGATTAGCTCTGCAGTGTAAAAAAAAAAAAAGGCTTATTAGTCACTAGAGAACTTCATTCCAAATAGGATTAATAAGAAAATTAATAGAAATCGCCACAAACATTATGCACAGATGAACAACCGCAGGAACAGATTAATAGCGGGTGCTAAGGAAGCATTTGGTATGGTTGCAAAGAACAAAGAGAGGAGATGGTCCTCAAAGGTCCAGTGATCTAGCAGAAATGGAAAGCAAAATGCAGCAAACGTTGGGGTCGTCCCGTCCATTAGGCCAACCGAGGACGGTGCCCTCAATTGACCTATTCCTGCTACCTCTCCTTCTGCTCCCCGGATTCAGAAAGAAAGGAGGAGAAAGAGTGGAAAAGAGAGGAGAACGATGAACTGGAGCAGTGTTTCTCAACGTGGAGAAACCTGGGGCTCCCTGAGACCCCTTCAGGGGCTCCATGATCACACTGTAAGTGGTTGCCATTTGCCCCCTGCCCGGTTTGTTCTTCCGTCCCTCCTGCCTCCCCTGTTCTTGACTCTCCTTCCTCAGCCCTCCTGTTCCAGCTCTTCGCCGGCATCTGGCCTTGGCTCAGCGCTGCGCCAGTCTGAGAATGTGCTGGCGGGGCTCCCCGAGACTCGATTTAGGAATGTAAAGGGCCCCGGACACCAAAAGGTGCCATCACCACATCCTGTGGCAAAGAGTTCCACATCCTAATTGACTGTCACTGAATGGAAAAAAAGAAGAGGAACTCTGGCCACTCTCACACTCCCTTGGTACTTGAAAGTGGGTCTCATGCTGCAATGTGGGGTTGGGAGTGGACTTGCCAAGTTGGACTACTGGTGCAAGCTATGCGCCAGAACAACTTAGATGGCTTCAGTCCCCAAACTAGGCAGACTCTAGATAAATGAGTTCCATACAGAAATACCTGGAGCTGTATGCCATCATGCACTCAGTTGTCACACTCAAGCAGGTAGATTAGAGACTAGCTTGTAATTGCTCTGGGTCAGTTCATTATAAAAATAAATGACACCATCTGATCGTTTACCTTCATGTTTTCCCAACTCCCCACGTGCCAAGAAAATGCAGGGAAAAAAAACCACCTGCCCTCCTGCACTTGCTTTGATGCCAAGATTGTCGACAAGATTTAGCACATCACACGGATGAAAGCAATACAGCAAATACAGATGTGGTAAGCCAGCCAGATGAAGGATGAAGAAAGAGAATGGCCATGCACTGAGCTGGCTGGTCTGGTCCAGAAAAGATACCTCCTGGAGTCGTGGAAGCAGAGAGAGCCACTGGGGCACAAGCTGATATGAACCTCAAAAAGTAACTCAGCTTTTGTAGAGACCGAGCAGGTCCAAAGGGTAGAGGAAACACGGAACACGAATACAGTACTCCCCCCATATCCGCTGGGGATATGTTCCAGGCCCTTCCGTGGATACTTGAAACCGTGGATAGGAGCGAACACCCACTCCATGGTTTCCTGAAGGACCCCCGCCATGCCTCCTTTGCGGGCAGGCGTGCACGCCCCCCAGCTCTTATTTTTCTTTCAGCAAGCTTTGTTTCTTCCTTAAAACAAACAGAGAAGCAACCTCCATTGCAGGCAAGTACAACGAGACTAAGTCCTAGAGAGGCTCTGCAAGGTTTCTGTTAACCTTGCAGAGCCTCTCTAGGACTTAGTCTCATTCTACTTGCCTGCAATAAGCAGCCAGAGGCTGCGTCTCCTGTTTGTTTAAGGAAGAAATGAAGCTTACTGGGGGAAAAAGTAAAAGCCTGGGTTTTTTCCCCCCCACAATCCATGGATAACTGAAACTGTGGATAGCGAATCAGTGGATATGGGGGTCCACCTGTACAGCAGAACAGAGAGAAACCCCCACCCCGATAAACATTAAGATGCAATCTGGTCTTGACTGAAGCAGGAGGTCGTTTGCATCTCTAAGCCGTCTACAGCCGATCTATCCACTCATTCTCCTAGTTCGAGAAGTGTTTTTTTTCCCCACCACCCCAGCAAGAATCCAGAGAGCAGCTTATCATATTATTTGCCCGACAGTAAACAAGTTATCTAAAACCACACCTGAAATGTGTTTCGTGTACCTCAAAGGCGGCCACTAAATCCCTACTTTGCATCCAGCATAGTACAAAGCAAGCCTCTCTTCAGCCAATCTCGGCGCTGAAGGGGCTCGGGAAAAGCACATCGCAGCATTTCTGCGTGTTCAGGGGGCTTTGAATATGAAAATATTCATCCAAGGCAGCACCAGCAGCCTCCCCATCTCCAAATGAGAAGGAACATCTGTTCCTACAACTTGGCCGATGCTGAGCTTGTGTCAGGAAAGGCGAGCTGGGCGCAAGCGAAGCGCCATCGGAGCCTCTGAAGCATAGCCAGACGCGGCCACGCTTGGCAGGAACGACGCCGTTCTGGCGGTAATCAAGGTATTCCTTTGCTCTGCGCGCCGGTGTGCAGAATCTCTTCTGCTCACATCGTAATTGGCGGCAAAACGTGAGAGTTGTTCTTGAGCGTTAAAAACAAAAACAAACGGAGAACGGACAGGTCCGTTGAAAGTTCTGTGCTCCCTCTGTCGGAGCCCCACCCCAGCACAAGACATCCAGAGAGTGGAAAGGGTGCTGTGGGGATCCATCCCTGCATTTTTAGAGCTACTCAGTAAGAACAGAATTCAGCTTTGGGTGGTGTATCTTTCCTTAAAGGCTGTGGAGGGATTGTTTAACTTTAGAATGATCAAAATCAGGGGTTCTCAACCCCTTCCTGGCCAAGTACCACCTCCAGCGCCACTCTCCTGGTGTGTACCACCGGAAGTGACTGGCGATGACATCACTGCCAGTTACTTCTGGGTTTTCAGGTTTTCTGAGGTCAGAAAATGCAGGTAGGAGGTTCTGGGCGGGTGGGAGGACCCTTCTTAGCATTCCCGGGAGGCTCGGCCAAAGGCAGGAGCTTCTTGGGAGCAAAAACTCACCACCGAAAGCGCCACATCAAAGCGGGGTTCTGGCGGTCCGGTGGTCCCAGTATCACCAGCAGCTGGCCGAAGTACCACTGATGGTACTGGTACCACTGGTTGAGAACCCCTGATCTAAATCTCATACCCAAAGGTTTGTGATCAGACAAGATGATTTGCAGCCTCTATAATTTGGGATCTGCTACATGAAAATGAGCAAACTCAGATAGTGGAGGCCTGGCGGGATATGGTTCATGGGATCACGAAGGGTCGGACACGACTTAACGACTGAACAACAACAAAAGTCTGGGGTTCTCTCGGTTTAGATTCCCTCTTGGGGCCAAACCAGATGAGGATTTCTTCTGGTGTTTTTTGTTTTTTTAATTTACAGGAGCCACCTCTCCCCCCATCTGCATGGGAACTGCAGAGGGGAAGAAAGGCACAAACAAACAAACAAACAAACAAACAAACAAACAAACAAACAAACCCTGTACCACTTTTTCTATGAAAATTTACCTCCCCAAACAATTCTTTTCATTACAGAAAATGCAAATACAGCTTCAGAGGGCAATATTAATCAGGAAACAGCTTGGAGAGGGGGAGCGGTTAACTCCCCCCCCTCCAGCACCACAGCTCAAATTCAAGTCACTCCAACCCCAATGTCCAGTTCACATTTAAAAAAAAAAAACTGGCAAAAGGTTCCAGTCCTGGGTTTGTGACATCACGTTCCACTGCACTCTTGGAAGCTGCCTTCCCAGCATTGGATTACAATCCATTTTTTCCTCCCAGTGTTGCTTCTGCCTGTTTGCAAAATAAACGGTGCCTTTATCATGTTTGAGCCTGAAGTCTTTTGACGGTATCGCTCCGCAACCTTTGGAAAGGAACCAGACAAGCGAAACCTACATGTGGTACATCAGGGGAATTCAAATCTATATTTAGAGTCTCTCTTTGCCAGCAAATACCAAGCGTCTTGCTTTCCTCTGCTGGTAATTTGGATGGATGGGAACAATCGGGACTGTCGGTTTAGGGTGGCTATGAAATATCTCATCCCTACAGAAGGTCTGGTTCTCAAACAGAGAGAACCATGTCCTTTTTCGTACCTGCACCAATATGTAAAATTCGGCATAGGTCAGGGGTTCTCAACCTTTGGAGGCCCAGGTACCCCCTATCACAGTCCAATTTTCTGAAGTACCCCCTGCTAATTAACTGCTAATTAATTAATAGGTAATTAATTGTTAAATAAAAAGTACTAAAACAATTTTAAATGTGAAAAATGTCTTATTTTACTCTGTGCGTGTGCGTGAGACAGACAGACAGACAGACAGACAGACAGACATGCAAGGATCTCTTTTTTTTCTCTGTCACACTTCCAAAAATCAGCTCCTTCCTCCCCCACCCCACCAAAGTACATTTTCCAAAGTACAAATATAAGCCCAAAACCAAAATCAGAGACAGAAGGGCTCCGAAAATAATTACAATTTAAAATCCATGTTAATTAACACTTAATTAGCTGCTGATGGGGCAGATAAGGGGCAGGGCTTGGCGTACCCCCAGCAAGAGGTTTGCATACCCCTAGGGGTACCCGTACCACAGGTTGAGAACCTCTGGCATAGGTAAAGGGACCCCCTGCTTGAATGTCCAGTCACGTCCGACTCTAGGGTGCGGTGCTCATCTCCGTTTCTAAGGCCGAAGAGCCAGTGCTGTCCGAAACCGCTTCTGCGGTCATGTGGCCGGCATGACTAACAGAACGCTGTTACCTTCCCACCGCAGCGGTACCTATTTATCTACTTGCAATTTCTTGCTTTCGAACTGCTAGGTTGGCAGGAGCTGGGACAGGAGACGGGAGCTCACTCTGTCACGCGGCACTTGGGTCTCGAACTGCTGTCCTACCGGCCTTCCGGTCTGCAGATTGGACGCAGCTTCGATGGGCGTTTGGACGCAGCACACAGTCAGTCCTCCACGGGACATGCCTAATCCCCTTTTCAAACTATCTAAGCGAGTGATAAGCCACCAAACTACAGCGTGCACACATGACTTGTGCATTGTACAAAGAAGTACTTTCGACACAAAGAAAGGCCTGGGGGGGGGGGCAGTGTTGGAATTGACATTTTTCTCTCATAATGCTAGAACTCAGGATCACCCAATGGGGGAAAATGGTAGCAATTTCAAGCAAACGCTTATTTGCACAACACCCAAGGAGCCTGTGGAACTCACAGCCTCAAGATGTGGCAGTACAGCCTCTGGCTTGCAAGGATTTTAAAAAAGTACAACTGGGGACCAGTACAAATTCACAGGGGAGCCCACTTCACCTTTCCTTTTGCAGTTCTTTCGTCGGCAAAGGGGCAGCCCCCCTTCGCCAATGAAAGGGGGCATGTTATAGTTCCCTTAGGAGGCTGACAACATGTGGTCACTCTGCCCAGCCCCTTGAGACTGCTGGGTGAATTGAGAGGTGAATTGTTTTCAGTGATCAGCAGAGAGGGTCATTTAGGCTGCAATCTTATATACACTTTCCTGGGGGTAAGCCTCACTGAACACAATGGGACTTGCTTCTGAGTAGACACACCTAGGACTGTGCTGTTAATGATCGTTATCTGAGGGACTATTCTGATATTTGGCTTTTTGATGGTAATTTTATATTTGCTCAGGGATCTGAGTCTGTGTTCATTTTGGAAACGATGGAAAGCAAACACGCACTTTACCCATATTATAATGAAAGACACAGACAAAAATGACGCAAAACAAGACGTGCTACATTACAAACTGTTTAAAGTTTTCCCTCTTCAGCCAATGAGAGCTAGAAACTTGCTCTGCCTGTTGAAATAAAAGCTCAGATTCTCCATCTTCTTCAGGATCTCCCCTGCTCTTCATCAATGGTACAATTGGAGCCATACAGACAACGCCAAATCAACCAAAGAGAACGCCCAGATACATTAATAGCTTTAGAAACACCGTCCCCTTTCCTTTAACCTGCACGCTCCTTATATCAGCAGCTCTACCTGCTAGGCTTGATGATCAGTCGCCTAAGTGATGGGCCAGGCCACATTCCACCTTGCTGAACATTCAGATTGTTTCAGTGCTGCTAGACTCATGGGCTACCCACTCATGCTGTGGCAACCCACATGGCTTTGTTTACCAGAGCCCCGATGTCATAACTCGAACCGCCAGTGACAAAATGGCCAGACTCTTACCTTGGAGGGCTTCTTTGGCTCTGGCAAGCTCCTGTTCCTTCTGTGCCAGCTGGACCTTTAGCTCGGTGGCGGAGAGGATCTCGGTAGACTTGCTGCCGTGTGCCTCCTCCAGGTCTTTCGTGAGCATGTCCTTCATTTGCCGGAGCAAGTGAACCTCTTCCTGAAGCTGGGACACCTCTTCTCGAAGGAGCACTGAGAGGAAAGAGGAAGACAATGCCAGGAAGTGAGTGGCGGATGCTCTTTTTTTAGCTCAGAACCCCCCCCCCCCGGCCCTCCAAGAGTTGGCCAGGCAGAATCCCAGGCGGTGTTCCGATTTCGTAGCTGCTGCAACGCTAGTGAACAGCCTCTGGAATTCCCCCCAGGTGGACAAATAAGTGGAATACGTGTGTAAGCAGGGAAACCATATTGGCATGGGGGAGGCAGAATTCAACAGGTTTGGGGGGCAGAACAGCAGGTGGTCACAGAAGCCCCCCGTTTCACACACTCCCTCGTTTTGAGTAAAACTTTCTTTCCATATTATCTTTATAATTACCCATCAACATTGCATGATGATTTACAAGTGCAGGCAGTGGCGTCGCCAGGCACCCCCGTTACTGGTGCCGCCCCCCCGACGCCCCCCCTACGCCCCCCAATAAAACTGTCAAAATTTTAGGTTTCGGTTTCGAAACCTATTTTTGACAGGGTTTTTTGGTTTTTTTTTCTTTTTTGGGCTATTTTAAGTGTCAAAAACGGGATTTTTAACGTGTATGTATGCTTTGAGGGCACTTATCTTGCATATGGGACGTTCCAGAACATTCCCGCAACGATCTTCTTCCTGCGCCCGGGCACAGCTTCTCCCTGCTCCCGGGCGCGGACTCTGTAACGCCCCCAGCAGCGGTTTCCGGAGTTTGTGCATGCGCAGACCCACGGAGTTTCCAGGGACGTTCTGGGCATGCGCAAACTCCGGAAAGCACTGCTGGGGGCGGTACAGAGTCCGTGCCCGGGAGCAGGGAGAAGCTGTGCCCGGGCGCAGGAAGAAGATCGTCGCGGGAACGTCCTGGAACGCCCCATATGCAAGATAAGTGCCCTCAAAGCATACATACACGTTAAAAATCCCGTTTTTGACACTTAAAACAGCCCGAAAAAAGAAAAAAGGGGGGGGGGAAATCGAAATCTAAGGAGGCCCGCCACCCCCGAGCCTCAGCGCCCCTACGCCCTGGGGCCCACCGCACCACCACCCCATATCTGGCGACGCTACTGCAGGATGATAGGTCCCTGCCCACAAGAGGCGTACACATCTAGACTGGAGAGTCAACAAGAAGGAGGGGTGGGAAATGGAGGTGGGTCAACAAGGGAAGAATACGGACTGATTTCAGTGACACCTGCTCAAGAGAATGGGGATGAGCCCAAGGCCTATTCTGGCTTTCAGAGCATCTTTAACAAGAGCAGTTACCTGGAGTTGACATATAAGGAACAGTCTACCGCTGCCTACTAGTGATTATGGCTATATCTGCCTCCAGGATCGGTGGCAGTCTACCTCAATACAAATTGCTGGGGATCAATGGCAGGAGGGTATATAGTCCATCTCCTGCTTGTGGGCATCTCAGAGGCCACGGAGTGGTTGGCCACTGACTATGGGATACAGGATGCTGGACCAGATGAGCTGTGGGCCTGGTCCAGGGGGGCTCTCTCATCATAACCCATGTTCACATGATCGCATAATTACAGAAGGAACCAGACGACAGTCAAAAGTCAGGGCTGCCAACCGACCAGAAACGACGACGACGAAAAAGGCCAGAATTTTAGAATTGGTGGTTTGTTTTGGGCTCGGAGAAGTGAAGGGCGCCCCGCACTCACCCTGCACTTGTCTGCCATCACCACCCACCCACCCATCCTTCCCCTCCACCCAGCTCCAGCTCCCAGGAGACACCCTAGGCCACCGCGATGCCACTCTCCTCTGTATACGTCCTCTTCCCACTCTCAGGCTTGGCTGAACAGCTTTTTTAGCCTTTTTATTATACCAATTATAACACACGCAGAACAGTATAAACATAAACATATAATGCGGCTATATTGCTTCAACAAACAATCACATCGCAAACAAATGGTGCGTATCATCTAAAGAGTGTGCCTGATTTTGCCAGAATCTGATAAACAAACACCAAGGGTGTACAAATGCTCTGTTTCGGTCTACCTTCTTTTTCTCTGATGTAGGCGGTCAGTTTGGCCATTATGACCCTATGGTCCAGGTTTTCTTCCTATTCTCCCACCAGCCTAATATTTACAAATCGGGGAGCCCAGGAACTAGAAGAGACAGATTGTTCGCAATGTTTTGCATATGCCGGCCTCAGCAAGGCTGCCCCCCCCCCAAGATCCCCTGGCACCGGAGGCGGCACACCAAATGCCCCCCCCATCTGGTGACATGCCACCTGTCCCCACCGGAAAACAAAACAAGCAGCCACAAAACACAACAGAATTCCCCCCCCCCCCATTGGTCTCCATTTACCCCTGCAAATCTCATTTTAAAATGTCAGGGCAATAATCTACACTTTTATTTGTGAGGAAGGGGTTAACACAACCCCCTCTCTGAGCATGTGCTAATCAACGGCTTCTAGCTTGGCTTGCCTAGACTGATGCATGCTGACCCACACCGGCCCCCAATCAGCCATTCCCCCATAATATCTGAAAATGGAGTAAGACTTTCAGGGCGAGGGGACCTCGACTCACAATGCAATGCAATCAAAGACTTCAAGCAGAGAAAATGCACATTTCAAAACTGTTATCGTTGAACTTCGGTATCGTGAACGGGGGAGTAGAGCCCTCCTTGCTGATGTTGGGAAGGAGGAGGAGAGATTCACACAGGGAAGGAGGTAGGAGTTTGATCTGCACACCTCTGCTTGAAAGAGGAACCATTTGCAGTTCAAGCGATGATGTAGCATAGCGGTGAAGAGGCAGAGATATAAATCTCAATGTCCCGGGTTCAAATGGCCATGAAGACTAGGTGGTCTTACTATCTTTCCAGCCCCAATCCCACATCTGTAACATGGGGATAACACTGGCCCAACTTGCAGGGGTTGATGTCAAGGCTACTCGGGGCACGTACCTGAAGGGATCTTGAGATTTGCAAGGGCTATTTAACACTTTGCCGTCTTCGTCCTCATCATAGCTCCCCACCCGTGCAAAAGTGCAGCTGAGGTGGTGATCCTGCAGCCCCCCCCAGATCACCAGTGACACCACCAGTCACCTCTAGCTGTACTCAAGCGTTGTCCCTGCATCCAGGCTAAACACAAGGAGGGGGGGGGGGACGGGAGCAGACCAGCTAGCTGCGCCCCCCCATGCCAATAAAACCCCTTGCAGAAGCTGAATGAGAGGAGAGTTTCTCCCTCTGTCCATAAACGCTGGTCAGCTGTAGTTGGAATCGGGGGGGGGGATGCTCCCCAGTGAGGAGCGCATCAGTCCAAGGGCATGGCTAGGCAACGCACTCTAGTTTCACCTCCTCCATGCACTCAGACTGAATGCCTGAATAGGGGTTCTGTGTGGGAAGAGGAGGAGAATATTTATTCATTTTATTTAGGTAGATGGAACTGGCCCTCTGCCCTTTGCCCTGAACAAATTGGCACTCTCGCCCACAGTCTGAGCGTGCGTAGTGCCAGCGGCAGGAGGGGGCTTGCGACTAGCAGGGGCGGCCCAGGCATGTCGTTGGATTGGGGCCAGGATGCTTCCTGGGTCTTTGTGCCTCAGGGACCGCAATGGAGTTATCTGCCAAAACCTGTTCTTTTTTTTTTTTTCCTTTTCTTTTAACTGGGATTTTAAAAGTTCTTTGGCGACACCACAGCAAGAGCGTGTGAGTTAGGAAAGAATGGCCTGCCCTCCCGAATGTGGAATCAAAGCCCGAATAGAAAACAGGAGGCGCAAAACAGGGCTGTCCCGAAAAGAAATTTTTTAAAAAAAGAGAGAGAGGCTAGAGGTGGGTGGACTTTGCAAAGAAAAGTCTTTGCAAAAACTTTGAGAAGAAAAGCAATCTTTGGTCACACAAAGGACAACAGGTCCCACTGTAATTGTTTTCCAGACGCTTGATCAGGAGCCAATGGCCACCTCCACACCAGCAAGGAGGGATGGGCAAGGGAGAATCAACACAAAGGAAGACTCTTTCTGTATACCTTCAATTGCTTTCACATTGTTTGAAATGGCTACCCTTTGATAGCTCACTTCTTATATGGATCATTCAGCCATGGTGGATTTGTGTTAAAAGAGGAAGAGGAAGTGTGGAGGTGAATGCTGGGCTAGAGCATTGGAGGCATGAATTGCACAGAGGTAAGAAAAGACAGATTTAAGTGTGATTCCATTTTTTTCCAATCTCTATGGTGCTGCAAGCTGCACAGTAGCCGCCAGTGGTCTTTCTCCCGGCGGCCCTCTAATATCCGCATCAGCTTCTGATATCCGCATCTGATATCCGCATCAGCCTCCGATATCCGCATCTGATATCCGCATCACCAGTTCCTCGTCTTGCACATTTGAAGGGTGAGAGAGAAGGAGTTGCTCCTGCCATTCTGGCAAGATGTCAGGAGGGGAAGGGGGGGGGATCCGCAGGACTCAAGAACTGAGCCTTGTCCCAGGTTCTGGAGGTCCTGGAGCAGACAAAGAGGCAGGGGAAGGGCGGGGATTTGCAGGGATTTGTGGGAGGTCCAGTAGCTCAGGGGTCAAGCCACCCCTGCTTTGCATGCAGAGGGTCCCAGGTTAAGTCCCTGGTAGGTAGCTCCTGCAGGCAGAGTTGGAAAAGACCCCCATTGGAGGGTTTGGACATTCAAAGTAGACAATACCAAGCAAGATGGACTCTCTTAGAAGAAGGCTTTCTCCTGAGTCTCCCCAGAAGGTCTGTGATGATACAACACACTTATTTTTTTCAAACCACGTGCTGCCTTCATCAATGAACCGATTCCTGCCAACTGAACCACTGTAAAGAATACCTAAGTGATACCTAAAAGAGAGTGTCGCTTCAAGTGGCGATGTTTAGTACACCCAGGCATCTCTTGAAATCAATGGGATTTGCATGCCCATTAAGCAGGCGTGGGGTGCCTGGCTGAAGTCTTCTGTTGCCTTTTAACTGCTCAGCCCTGCTCAACCCCTTGGGACTGGGAAGTAAAAAGAGAACAGAGAACAGGAGGAAATGAAATCTTTAATCCTCTCTCCCCCCCCCCAACACACCTCCTCCTCCCAGCAGCATCAAATGAAAGCTGATCCTTTAATCTCACCACAGTCTAATTACAGAAAGGGAAAAACCTAAGCAAAGATGTACAGAACGAACAGGTACGCCCAAGCCGGAGAGAAGAACTTTCCCTTCCCCTGAAGGTACAGCAAGCAAATAAAATAAAATAAAACCAGCCTGCTTTTGCACCAACTGCTGCAGGATGAAAATGCCTCAGTTGGGTCAGGTTCTGACCAGAGCTTAGGATGCAGCTGAAAACAGGGGGTTAACAGAGGGTTAACGGGGCCGGTTCATTCATGAGGCCAACTGAGGCAATCCCCTCTGGCAATGGACTGGCAGGGGGCACCCGCTTCCATCTGTCTGCCTCTATAGTTGTTTCTCCTCCTCCTCCTCCTCCCTAAATTGGAAAAGGAAAAGCGGACAGGAGCAAAACTGTGGCGGGGAAGACAGGCTCTAGCACATCTCTCTCCTCTCCTCCACACTTCCTCTTTTCAATTCAATTCAAAAACCTTTATTGACATAAACACTTCCTCTTTTGCTCTGTTCCCCTCTTCCTTTTCAAATCCAAAGAACTTGAGGAGTGCTATCAGGTAAGAGGGCTGGCATTTGGTGTGCCGGATACCAGGAGGTGTCTCCTGGGGCAGGCCCGAGAACTGGCAGAGGTCAAATTTGGTCCTTGAGAGTTCCAACACCTGCTTTGTGCCTTCTTGCAGCTCATATAAAACTCACAGACTTGTGGAACACACAGAATTAAGTTAGGCTGCCTAGATATCAAAGACGAAACTTCAGCTGGTGCTGCTACCCCAAGCAACGCCTGCCCCAAATTATCTCTTCTACGAAATTAAATTAATCACATATGAAGTCTGCAATCAGTTGGCAGCCTGACTAAAAACTGGTTGCTACCTCCCAGCGAACACCTGCATCTGCTATTGTCTGAGTGACTACAATACAGTGGAGCTTTCGGGGATATTCCAGCCTTGGAGGGGGAAGTGTCAGTCACGGAATATTGGCAAATCAGAACAACTGCTGCAAATGAAGTGAAAGGTCATATTTTTTTCCTGGGGTAAAACAACAACAAACCAACCCGAACCCTGGGGCTTAGGCACAGGGGAGCCTGTGGGGCATGGAAGAAAGGGGCACTGGAATGCCCAGGAGCCAAGGGGAAGTGAAAAAAAAATAACACAGGGCCATATAGGACATGGAGGCAGATTGGCCTACAGCGTTTTGAGTGCTTCAGCTGGAAATGACATGCGGAACTTCATCTCTTGCCAGAGATTCTGAGACTCCATAGTCAACTCTCACCTATGCTATTTCTGCATCGATTTTATTTTGGGCTGGTCTTTGACCGCAATAAAGATATTGACTGAGTCAACTCTCGCAATCTCTAGCAGAAAAAAGGATGTTGTATTCTCAGGGGTCTCCCATCCAGCCAAGGACTGGGGCCACAACTCCTTAGCTTTACCACTGGAGCTACTGGAGAAGATGATGGTAGGCTGTGTGCTAAGTTGAATTTCACACAATGATTCCCCCAAACTGTCCAAACCTATCTTGCAGTTGCATGTTTTCAAAATCAATGATTGGCCCACACTTGCCCTTCTCTTTGGATAGCAAAAAGCAGGGTGGTTCAGCAGATCTACGAACTTCTCCTGTGCAAACCCAACGGAAAGCGGAAATCGCAGAAGCCCAGGGAAATCGCAGAAGCCCAGGGAAATTGCAGAAGCCCAGGGACGGCCCATTCACGAGGCTGACTGAGGCAGTTGCTTCAGGTGGCGGATTGACAGGGAGCCCCTGCCACCTGCTTCTGGTCCACCGGCTTGACCTCCCACTCTCTGAATTAGTGAAGGAAGAGGGGAGTGGAGTAGAGCAGAAGAGGACATGTGGAGGAGAGTGATGGGACAGGGCATCTCTGACACACCAGCACATCATGCTCCTCCACACATCTTCATTTGCTTTACTCCCCTCTTCCTTTTTGAACTCAGGAAGCTGGAGGAGGAGGAGGAGGAGGAGGAAGAGCGGAGGAGGCAGCAGCTGATAGATTGGTGAATAAGGGTGGGGAGCATTTGGCACAGTGCCTCCGGAGGTATTGCATAAGCACCCACAGGGCCAGGAGAGGTTCCCGCGTGGCTTCTGCCCTCTGATGGTGATTCCAAGTCCCTTTTCAAGCCCTTCGCCTCAGGCCACATCCTTCAGGTGGCATTCTTTGTGGCTCAGACTAAACCACGAGCTATGCATTGGTTACCCAAGTGCTTTCAACAGAGCACAGCGTTATTTCAAGGAAATGCCAGAGCTGCTATGGAGACAAATCACTTATACTGAGCTGATAATTCTTGAGCACATTTAGCTGACTTGAACGTGGCGCTATTGAGGCTTTTTTAAAGCCTCTTTTTAGGCCATTTTTTGCAGGTTTGTTTTTTGCGGCGGCACCTTCATGGCTCTGCTTTCTGCCCACTGAAGGCAGGCGGAAAGTAGACCAGCCGTCTCCTTACCATGCTCGCACAGTTACCATGTCTTCCGCCTCCTTACCATGCTCGCACAGTTACCATGTCATCCGCCTCCTTATCATGCTCGCACAGTTACCATGTCTTCCGCCTCCTTACCATGCTCGCACAGTTACCATGTCATCCGCCTCCTTACCATGCTCTCACAGTTACCATGTCTTCGGCCTCCTTACCATGCTCGCACAGTTACCATGTCATCTGCCTCCTTACCATGCTCTCACAGTTACCATTTCTTCCGCCTCCTTACCATGCTTGCACAGTTACCATGTCTTCCACCTCCTTACCATGCTCGCACAGTTACCATGTCTTCCGCCTCCTTACCATGCTCGCACAGTTACCATGTCTTCCGCCTCCTTACCATGCTCGCACAGTTACCATGTCTTCCGCCTCCTTACCATGCTCCTGGCACAGTTTCTTCAAACGTGAAAGTGCAGGACTTCTGGCATGAGCGACAGAAACCCCGTCAACGAAGGAGTGCCTTCATCTGCGTGGCCCCTTTAAACAAAACCAGAAGTCCCGCACTTCCACAACTGAAGAAACCGCGCAAGGAGCATGATGATAAGAGCCCCTCTTTTTTTTATTTGCAGCAGCAGCGGCGGCAGTAAAGTGGCATCAGGGGGCATTCCAGGTCCCGCCGCCTTGTCTTTCCTCCCAGAAGCTGAACTTATCGTGAATGTCACTGCATTTTTTAAAACCCTTGCTCCCTCAACATTTGCCATAAATTCATGTACTGCCTATTAATTGCATTCCAGAGTCTCAATGCTTTTTCTGCCCTTCTTCAAATATATGCATGGGAATCGAGAGCAATCGGGCTCCAGAGAGCGAGCGCTGGTGCGAAAAACACAGCTCAGCAGAGCTGTTGCAGTCACGGGGTGAGGCAAAATGCCCCACGGCTGCGGGCGATTGTGGACTTGAAAGAATGTGAAATTAAAGGGCCAGGAATACGAGAACGACGGCGCTAAAATTAGATTTCTCACTTCCCCTGGCTAAAGTATTCCCCAGGCCCACACACTCAAAGCAAAGCAGAAAGGCTTTTGCTCTGCAGAAATCTACTACATGGCATTTTCGGGCATTAACCCTGTAATTATGGCTTTCATTTGTGTGCTGACATCCCTTGGTGCTGAAAGCCCATTAGAAAACATAGTGGAGTGTGTGTGTGTGTGTGTGTGTGTGTGTGTGTGTGTGTGTGTGACACCCTCTATGAAACTCTGTCACCCAGCAGCGGGGCTTTCCAATCCGCCCCACAGAGTTAAGGAGTGCCAATTCAGTCTACACCTGAAAGGAGTTCCTCTCCAGTCCAGGAACCTCCTCCTACCTGTGAGGCCAGGTGTGAAGTACACCTAATGGCCCTACAATTAAAGGATACTTCATTTCAGTTTCTGCAATGTAGACCTTAGAATGACATCACGGCCTGTGGTTGGTTTGTCAAAGCGGACCCTATTCAGGATTGGTCAAAGCCAAGCATGGCTTCTGCAGAGCTGGGTTCTGCCCCAGCCTTGAATGAAGGTGCATCCGGGGAATGAATCCAGAATGGTGTAGTGGTTTGGGAGTCGGACTTAGACCTGGAAGATCCAGGTTCAAATCCCCGCTCAGCCACGAAGCTTCCTGGGTGACCTTGGGCCAGTCACTATCTCTCAGCCCCACCTACCTCACAGGGTTGTTGTGAGGACAAAAAAGGAGGGGAGGAAATATGTACACCACTCTGAGCTCCTTGGAGGAAGGGCGGTATAAAAATGTGAAAAATAAATAAATCTGGGCCCTTCTATATGCAAAGCGGGGCTCTCCAACTGAGCCAGGCCCTCCTCTCTTATATTTACTATAACAGCAAAGATGATCACTATAAGCAATGCTTTTAAATACAATTTCATATTTTTATGTTAATGAAATACATCTCATTCCACAGCCTCGGTCCGGTGACTAAAATGGCCCAATCCTGTGTGCTCACCCGCTGCACCTCAGAAGGCAGGAGAATATGGAGCAGATCCTTAAAAGGTACGATCAGGAACGAATGAACACACGCACACGCCTGACTTGGGACTGTGTCAGAGATGGCCCAAGGTCCCTCATTAGCAGGGAGGTGGATCAAGTCTCTGACTCCAAATCTCGAGTCAAGTCCCAAGTCTTTGCCCCGAAGTCCCGAGTCTTTGGTTGCGAGTCCCTATCTATTTAATGGGGGAAACGGGTTTAAACCTGAATGAAACTGAACTTGTCGTAAAAGGCTCCAAGTCTCAAGTCGTTTGAGTCTTTTACAATTGCCGAGTCAAGTCCGAGGTGAGTCACTGACGCGACTTTAGTCTGAGTCGAGCCCGAGTCAATCGATTCAAGTCTACATCACTGATTATTCGGGTTGTTTCCAGTGCATCCAGAAACCTGAGAAAAGCATGGTAATGTCATAGGACTGCCAACCCTTGAAAAATGGCGGAGGGAAGGAAAAATCTGGTCCTGGGGCAGGGCACAACCCAGCAGAAGAGGGAGGAGAGCTTGGTAGTCAAATGACTGGAGTCCAGCTGCAATCCCCAAATGACCCGAAATGAACCCACATGTCTGAGAAAGTTGAAGAAAGCTGGAGAAGCAGGGTCAATTTTTGGCAAACTGGCAACCCTATTCCCCCCCCCCACACACACACACATGGGCTCAGAAGCACAACAACCATTTGCAGTGCTTCAACTGGGGATGGGAGAGCATGAAGGGAAGGGAGTGCTCTCGCCTATATTCCCTTCCCCGGGAACAGCTGCTCCAGGAAACAATGAACTCCCTCCAGCATTCTTCAAATGTTTCACTTATGAAGACTGGCAAGCCTTCATTTTGTAAATTATTCTGCAATGAAACCCCTCACTAGGAACAGGCGAGCTATGGGCTGGGGGACTTGACTGGAGTCCAAAATGCCGTTGGAATGCCTCGACAGAACCCGCACAGCCCCAGAGCAGCGTGGCGGCTTGGCGTGGCCTACAAGGGAAACATGTTACATGCTTGGATGGAGAGATCAGCTCCCCAAACTTCAGCTTCTGGGATTTTTTTTTTCTTGCTTTCTTTCAGATGAATACTTACCAGCAACCATCTGTTGAACAGAAACATGCTGCAACCAGAGCTCTCATCTGGAAGCTGATCCCTGGGCATGTGCCAAAGCAGGGAAGGCGGGGGGGGGGGGGGGAAGAGCATTTGCAAATTTTCCCACGCTTTGGAGACAGAAGAATTTGCAAGCCACAGAGAGGCCCCTTCTAAACCCCCCCACTGAGCAGAGCAGGCATGCACTGGAGAGAATTTCTCCGATCCATGGCGAAAACCCAGCAGAAACTCTCGACATCAGCATGGAAGACCACATAACAGGAACCTGGAACACCTCTACTGATTTGCACACAATTGTTGATTGAAATTAATATATTTTGCATCTCACTAACACGGACACCTCATAAAGCAAAGATGCCCAATGCATAGAAGGACTTGGGGGAATCAAGATTCTACTGCTCCAATTGGTTAATCCAGTGGTTCCCAAACTGGGAAGCGCGGCTCCCAGGGGAACCGCGGATACCAGTCAGGGGAGCCGTGGAGTGCCACGGAATCCTCTCGGAAAACAGTGCAATGCCAATTGGCAGGCAGCAACATAATGTCATGAGGAGCCAATGGTGAAGGGAGCCGCAGGTTGAAAAAGTTTGGGAAACACTGGTCCAATGGCTGGAAACCTGGGATATGGGTCCTCGGCCCTCTGTTTGGCCATGGTCAAGTGACCTATACCAACGGATAGGTGGAAGCAAAACCCAACGGGGTGCTTGGGGGTGCTGCCCGGCCGCCCATTGTTTCACCTGAGATGCTTCCCTGAGACTCTTCCAAAACAGCATCGTTGCAGAAAGACCACATGGCAGCAGAGCCAACAAGCTATTTTGTGGCTTGCTTGTCGTCACTGTCTGGGTCCAGCTAACAATAGCCCTCAGCCAGTCCACCTGCTGGGACTGGCATGTGCCAGCCAACTGGACCAAGTCCACCAGCCTAGGTTCAAGGGCAGGTAAAGATACCCAGGTGGTTGTCAACTATCCAATCAATCAGACGGACCTACGTCATAGCCACACAGAGAGATGCTTCGGTGCGTTGTCCCAGTGGGTCGTTAAAAGCGGCGGCTGTGTTGCGAGAGGTACAGGTGGGCCCCCATATCCGCAGGCCCCTCTGTGGATACTTGAAACCGTGGATAAGAGCGAACACCCCCTCCATGGTTTCCTGAGGGCCCCCCCACCCTGCCTCCCCTGCAGGCAGGCATGCTTGCCCCCCCCCCCCAGCTCTTATTTTTCTTTCAGCAAGCTTTGTTTCTTCTTTAAAACAAACAGAGAAGCAGCCTCCATTGCAGGCAAGTAGAACGAGACTAAGTCCTAGAGAGGCTCTGCAAGGTTTCTGTTAACCTGCAGAGCCTCTCTAGTACTTAGTCTCGTTCTACTTGCCTGTAATAAGCTGCTTCTCCTGTTTCTTTAAGGAAGAAACGAACCTTACTGGGAAAAAAGTAAAAGCCTGGGGGGCCTCCCACAATCCGTGGATAACTAAAACCGTGGATAGCGAATCAGTGGATATGGGGGCCCACCTGTACACCCACTCACCGTGTGAGTGGAGGAACCAGACTCTTGGGGCAGTGCAACTAACTAGAATAAGGCCAGTAAATCAGTTAATTGCATCAGGGAATTTGTTTCATTTGCTATTTGCATTTTATTCTCCTCGAGAGACTTTGCCAACAACCCCCCTTTGTTGTTCCTGTATGCTTTTGATGTATTTATTCATCCCATTTTTATTCCATTTTTCGCCCAGATGCAGCTATTTAGCCTTGTTTTGATCCCCTTCCGCTTCCCCATGTCATTTTGTTGCTTCAGCCTTACTCAACGACTGGTTTTTTTAAATCGTTTCACCAGCCTGGTATAATGTGTTCACTTTTGCTTCACTGCTTTGCACACTCAGTGTTGTGCAAATGGACCACACACAAGACTGGCCCACCTGTGAGGCAGCAGATTAGTGAGGTGTGGGGCTGCCTCACTTCCTCTTTTGCTGTGTTCCTTTCTTCCTTTTCAAATGCAGATAGTGGGAGGAGGAGGAAGAGAGATGGAGATGGGAAGGCAGAAGGAAGCCAAGGCCCCCCTGCAATCTTCCACCTGAGGCAACTTCCTCAAGCTGCCTCATGGCTGGGCCAGCCGGCCCTGTCATACACAAAATGCCACCTCTTCCCAAATTCGGCATCTCTGAAAACAGAACTCAGGGTATCCGCGTGAACAATAGAACTCAGGGTATCCGCGTGAACAACAGCTACACTTGACCTACTCTTAGAACTGTGTTGCCCTGAACGGGCCCGTGGGTTGCTTGCAGAAGATTCATAGCAGCAAGTGAGCTGCCGTTCTGTCTGTTTCCCTCGGCATGTTTGTCAGGTGTGTGGCTTATCTGAGCAGAATTTCGTTACAAGCTCTACAGACCCAAGGTCAACATGAACCACATCGTGTAAACACCCACAACAGCCAATTTCAGTAAATCATCCACCCCGACACTCTGGCTTCACACTGCTGTGCTCGCCACACCGATTCATTCCAGAAACAGAGATACTCGACTTTGGGCCCACTCTAGAACTCACGGCGATGAGGTGTGGGTGCAATTGTTTTCTGGATCAAAACTGCAGACCTAGAGGTCATCCAGCAGGGTCTCTCTTTCTCGGATGGCCCTGCTGCCCGGGCTCTTAGTAGATTTGATGGCACTACCAATCAGAGGCGTCGTCTGACCTGGGGCGGTGGGGCAGTGGGCCCCAGGGCGTAGGGGCAGAAAGGCTCCGGGGGGGGGCAGGCCTCCCCAAGTTCCGTGTCTTTTTCGCTTTTTTTTCCCCACTGATTTTAAGTCTAAAAACGGGTTTAACATGTATGTATGCTTTGCCAGCACTTATCTTGTATAGGACGTTCCCTCGACGATCTTCTTCCTGCTTCCGGCGCTGCGCCCAGGCGCGGGACTCTGAACCGCCCCCAGCAGCTGTTTCTGGAGTTTGCGCATGCGCAAACTGTCCCTGGAAACTCCGTGGGTTTGCGCATGCGCAAACTCCGGAAAGCGCTGGTAGGGGCGTTACGCAGCGCTGGGAGCAGGAAGAAGATCGTCGAGGGAACGTCCTATACAAGATAAGTGCTGGCAAAGCAAACATTCACTTTAACGTCTCCGTTTTTTGCACTTTAAATCGCCAAAAACCCCCCAATAAAACTGTCAAAAATAGGTTTTGAAAACAAAACCTAAAAATTTTGACAGTTTTATTGGGGGCTCCGGGGGCTCCGCCCTAGGTCGGGGGGCGCCTGGCGACGCCACTGCTACTAATTTTGTATATTATTAACTATATTGTTATTGTATTTGTATTTTCTGGCCTCCGAACACCTGAAAACCTGGAAGTAACTGGTGATGATGTCATCGCCAGTAACTTCTGGTGGTACACAGCAGGAGAGTGGCGCCGCAGGTGGTACGTGGCCAGGAAGGGGTTGAGAACTCCTGCTCTAAATGTACTCTCAGTCATCTGCAGAAGAAATTTCTAGCAGTTCACAGCATCGATTGCAGCAACAGAGGCACAGGGTTGGAAGGAAGCAGTGGTTTTGAAGAAACACCCACTAAATGCTATTTAATCAGATAGCACAATGAGTTCCACATATTTTACACAGATCGGATTATTCAGAGACATGAACATGTCCCTAAGCAAATGGTTGCTATGTTTTCTAATGCCAGGTGTAATTGTTATCTTATGGACAGTCGGCTCCCACTGCACTTACGTTCCTTGTGTAAGCACACATTCATAGAAATAAGAACACTCCTCATAAGAGTGTATGTGGAGAACAGCCTTGCAAAAAGCCTGCGAAATCTACTAGTCTACAAAACATATCCCTTGCTGCGTGGCCTGTAAAGCTATGCTAGTCATTCGCAGCACACTGAAAAGAAAATAGCCATATGACTTTTCATTTATAACAACTTTCCAGCTGTAGTTGCCTGGAAGAAATTCTAAACTCACCATAGGCGAGTGGCTTTTTTTTTTTTTAGTTCACGAGTCTAGTATAAAATTAGTACATGTCCCTTTAAGAAAAACAAAGCTTGGATACAGTAAACAGGAAAGGGTAATTCTTCATGTATACAGCTAATGGAGCTGCAGTCACACTGCATAATTTCAGTGCCAAAGGTAATTGGGAATTGTCCCTGGCTGGCAGAGGGCATATGATACTTTCCAAATGCCAGGTGACCAGGTGCAAAGGATTGCAAGCCTTGCAGTGCAACCTGATCCTTAAATGACATCCGCTGGTTTCAGATAAGGAGTGCTATTAAGGCTGCAATCCAAGGACTTTGGGATAAACTCCACTGAACACAGTTGCACTTCCTTTTGAGTAAACATGTGATATCCCCACAGCTCATGTGGTAGAGAAGGTCCCGTGGTCAATACTTGGCATCTCCAGACAAGGATCTCTGGTCACAGGGCTGGGAAGGACCTCCTGATTGAGATGTTGGAGAGCTGATGCCAGTCAGAATGGGCAAAATTGGGCTAGTTGGACCAGTAGTCTGACTCTAGATGAGGCAGCTTCCTATGTTCATACCAGAACATAAGAAGAGCCCTGCTGGATCAGGCCAAAGGCCCATCTAGTCCAGCTTCCTGTATCACACAGTGGCCCCACCAGATGCCTCAAAGAGCACATAAGACAAGATACCTGTATCCTGTCGCCACTCCCTTGCACCTGGCACAGAGAAAACCTACTCCTACAACCAGGAGGCTGCTTATCCCCATCATGGCTTGTAAGCTGTGATGGATTTTTCCTCCATAAATCTGTCCAATCCCCTTTTAAAGCCATCCAGGCCAGGTGCCATCACCACATCCTGTGGCAAGGAGTTCCACAAACCAATTACATGCTTCTGTATACCACATACAGAAGATATAGGGCCGGGGAACTGGCAAACCCATTTTGGATCCCAGTCTCCACCTTCCCCACAGGTGCAAAGTTAAGACATCAAAAGAGGGTCTAACAGTCCAAGATCGTTGACCACCCACCTCTCCGACAGCTCTGCAGTCACAGTGGAGCACAGGAAACCAGTCACTTGCCTACGATCGATATTAAGAACATCTATAGAGCATTTTTCAAGAAAAGATGCTGACAAAAGTGAACACAGCAAAATGGAAGAATGAGCCAAAAACTGGTGCCTTGTCCCTGAGGGTCAGTCCACCCACGAGGTTGACTGAGGCAGATACCCTGAGATCAGTCGCGTCGCTAGGACGCGTGCCACCCCAGAGCGGGGGTGCGCCTCGCCTTTAAGGGAGAGGCTCCGCCCCCGCGCGTGACGTCACGCGCAGGAGCAGAGCACCCTCCCCGCTCCGTTTTCAGCTCATTTTGGAGCCAAACGGACACAGGGGAGGGCGGGCAGGCCCAGCTCCACCGCTAAACTGTAAGTGGGGGGGTCTCGCGACACCCCCCGGCGGCCCGCCCCCCGTGCTTCCCCCTGTCGACGCCCATGCCTGAGATGACAGACTGGCAGGGGGTGCCTGCCTCTGTTTGCCCACCGCCAACACTCCATCTTGTTCCTGGATTTTTTTTGGGGGGGGGGGGAACCTAGAGGAAGTGTGGAGGAGAAGAGAGCAGTGGGCTAGAGACTCTGGAGACAGCCCACCACTCTCTTATCCTCCATGCTTTCTGTTCTGTTCCCCTATTTCCTTCAAATTGGGAGGGGGTGGAGGAGTGGTGGTGGTTGGAATGCCGCCAAGTGGGAGGTGGCAGCTTTTGGCATGTGGCTTCAGGTGCCAGGAGAGCTCTCCCCCAAAGGGCTCACCCCCCCCCCCCAAAAGGCACCAGCAAACAGCCTGGAAAAAAGGTTCAGCTGGCATGGATAGAGACAGTCAGTTGCCGCAGCCTAAGCTCCATTGTACAGTCCCAGCCAGGGTCTTGGGTTGGGTTAAAGGATTCCTCGGCCCTGATTTTATTTTAATATTTACACTGCTTCCAGCTGTTCATTGTTTGGAGGTAGGGTGGGGATGGGAAAGGGAGAGGGTTCAAGCTGGAAGCTGATTTGACGATCAGGCCACGATAAATGACAGAGGAGACCAAAGGCATAGAAGGCAACTCCAGGTGGACCAGCATTTAAAGGCAGGGGAAAAAAAAACCAGAAACAAAAATGACTTGGGTTGGGCTTGGTCTACCTGACTCCAGAGCTATGCTGTGATTGAAAAGTTATGGCAAGGTTAATTGCAGGAAAACAGCTGGAGGTATTTGCAATGCACTGAGAGAGAGAAACAACTGGAGCTAATTATGAAGGGAAGCAGATGCCATCCACCTTTCATAGCAGTTAAGAGAGCTTTGCAGCGATGGAAGAGAAGAGGCAGTTGGCAAAGACGTTTGTGAAGCTTGGAAGGGCCTTCTGGGATGGGGCTTGGGAGGCTCGTTGTCAATGTGCAAGAACGGATGAGGTGTAGGCTTAAGAGTATGCGCTGGAAGTCCCTAGTGACACATGCAGAATAATAATCAGCATTTGTCTAGTTCTGTCAGAGGGTGCAAAACATTTGATATGTATTGTCTTGACATAATACAGGTGAGTCAGTATTATTATCCCCATATTGCAGATGGGGAAGACTGAGGCCAAGACAGAGTGGCAAGCTTTCTCCATCTGCAATATGGGAATAATACTGAGGCTACAATCCTGTGCATACTTACATGGGAGTAAGTCCTACTGAACTCAATGAGTGGACATACACAGGACTGGGATGTGACTCACCTCCTGAGTTCAGGGCACATTCAACCTAGGGAACACATAATCCACAGCTGAATCCTAACCACAATGCCACACCTTTTCCCAGCTCAGACGATTCCAGGTTCAGTCCAATTAAAAGGTGCTAGGAAAGTCCCTCGCCTGAAACCCCAGAAGAACTACCGCCGGTCAGTGCAGATCAAACTGGGCGAGATGGACAATGGGTCTGATTCACTATGTTCCTATGTCTGGACCATGGCTGTAAGGTTTCGATGAACTGGTGCCTCCAGTGGGGTGGGGTGTATCATGCATGCGGTTTCTATGATACGGCTGACTTGTAACACTGCTGTCACCACCATCAGCTTGCAACAGCTGCCTACATAAAAGCATCGAATGTTGGAAGGGAACTTGGAGGTCATCTAGTCCAACCCCCTGGGGTCACAGCGCAGGCTACTGCTACAGCATCCCTGACAGGTGGCTGTCCAGCCTCTGCTTGGAAACCTCCACTGAGGGAGAGTCCCAGATTGCACAAGGCAGACTGTTCCAGAGCTAGACAGCTCTTCCTAGTAGGAAATACTTCCTCATGCCTAGCTTCAATCTACTTCCATGTAAATTCAACTCATTGGGTCTAGTCCTGCCTTCAGGAGTCACAAAGACTAAGTTCTCCCTTTCTTCTCGTGTGACAGCCCTTCAGGTATCTGAAGATGGCTCTCCTATCTCCCTGTAGTCTCCTCTTCTCCAGGCTAGACATACCAAACTCTTTTAACCGTTCCTTGTAGGACTTGGTTTCCAACCCCCTCACCATCTTCGTCGTCCTCCTCTGAACCCGCTCCAGTTGATCAACGGCCTTCTTAAATCGTGGTGCCCCAAACTGGATGCAGTATTGCAAGTAGGATCAGACTAGTGCAGCATAGAGCAGAACTATGATTTCTCGCGATCTTGACTCTGTGCCACTGTTACAGCAGCTGAGCATTGCATTGGCTTGTTTTGCAGCTGCTTCACGTGGCAGGCTCATGTTCAGCTTGTGGCCACTAAAACACCTACGGTAGATCCTTTTCACATGAGTTGCTGCCAAATCAGGTCTGCCCCCCCCCTCCTGTACTTAGGACTCTTTTTTTCCACCTATGGGCAAGACATTACCTTTGTCTCTGTTACAAGGAAGCTCCGGTTCACACAAATGGTGCCACGACAACATGCAAACCTTGTAGCCTCCAGAGAAGACCATACCAGGGGCATCATCATGTGTGAACCAGCCCTTAGGTTAATTAATAAATGTCACCGTCCGCTTTTTCCCTATATAGACCTTTATAACGCACTTTAGACAGAGCAGTCAAAGGGCGGAAATATACACAATTTCCATCATCCTTACCACAAACCTGCAAGGCAGGCCAGTCTTATTCTCCTATTGCAGGAGGGGGGAGAAGGGTTGGACGCGAGAGATCAGCCTCATGTTTTCCAGTGCTTGGTTGAGATGACCAGGTAGTCATGCAGCCTGATCCCCTATTTACTCAGGAGTAAATTCCACTTTTTGCCCAGCCTCTCTGAAGATGTCAACAGAGCTCAATACAAGCAACATTCACCCAGCATGATTAATCAGAGAATCCATTTGCAGCAAAAATAAATAAATACAAGGACACAAAAATATAGCAGCAAGTTGCACAAGGCTAGCAAGAGATAATCAACCTCTTCAAGCAGAAGGAACAACTCCTGCCTCACGGCAAGAATGGGGTAATTTTTTTCCGTCTTATCTGTCTGTCCACCTCTGACTAATCGGTTCTTAGGGAAGGAAAATGATGGATACTAATAAAGACTCAGGTTTGTAACTAATTCCAAGAGGAACGAGGAGGAGGAGATCTAATCTAGCTGGCTATTTCAACAGGTGCACTTGAAAGTGCCCAAGAATGACCCAGATTTCAGAGGCTCCTGAGTTGTTCGCTGATTTGCTGGGGAGAAAAATGCATATCTCTAGTTTTTTCCACTAAAAATAGTCCTCAAGGCAGTTCACGAGCATACCGTTACAAAACAGTAACAATAAAAAAGAAAAACCATTTTTAAAAACCAGGTTAGAACCATGCACCGAAGAGCCACACAAATGCCAGTGCAACCTCTTCTGTCAGTTCACACAAACAGAAGGAAACTCCATCAGGGCTATCCCAACCATTAGGCCAGTGTTTCCCAAACATTTTTGACCTGTGGCTCCCTTGACCATTGGCCACGGCTCCCCATTACATGATGTTGATGCCTGCCAATTGGCATTGAACTGTTTTCCAAGAGGATTCCGTGTCACTCCGCGGCTCCCCTGGCTGGTATCCGCGGCTCCCCTGGGAGCCATGCCTCCCAGTTTGGTTGCCGCCACCACCATTCCCTGGATTCAAAAGGGAAGGAGGAACTGTGGAGGAGAGGACAACAGGAGGGGGCGAGAGCACCTCCCGCAGTCAAAGACTGCAATGTTGTTTTTACTTCTGCTCTCTGCCTTGCAAGGTTCCTTGCATTCCATCCCCACTCCACAAGTCTAGAGATTCTGGAGGAGGCAATAATCTTCTGGAGCGCAACAATTCTAGCCACTGTACATTTGATTTGAACAAGGCATCCCCCCCAAAACAAAAACAGAGTTAGTCACCACTGAAATGGCAACTGATCAAGGCCGGGGGGGGGGGGGGGCGGAACTCTGGGGCTATTCCGGATAAAATAGGATCTGTTGGAGCAGGTCAGGGACTGGGTCAGCTTGTCTGGGCTGCTATGGGCAGTTTTCTCAAACAAATTTACTGCCTGGCCTGCCAAAATCTTCATTTTGGCTTAGTGTTCTCAACCTCCTCCACCAGAATAATTCAGGGAGTCCCAAATGTGCCAGGGACAAAGTCCGCAACCCAACGGTTAAACTATAACTTCACCAAAGAATGCGAGGAGGAGGAGGTCAGGGAAAAATGTCTTCAACATTTTCCATTCCCCCCCCCCCCCCATTTAGTACAATAACACATAGACTCCCCTCTGGGAGTAGAAGTCTTCCTTGATTTATTCTGGCTTTTGAATAGGGGGGGGGGGGTACTGCTTGTTTTAAAGACAGTTTGTAAGGAAGATAGTTTATTGATTCTGTGTGTGGAACTAGAGAACTAGACAAGAGCGTCCAAGCCACTTTAAACATTTCAGTTCTTTGGTTCATGACAACAGTCCTTATGATTTCTTGTTTATTAAGGGAGGCCGGTGACATTTGCTGGCAAAAGTGACTGTGAATTCGTGCGAATGCTCCAACTGCCAAGCTGGCTGCAAACTGGGAAGCTGGAGAGCCATACTGGTGGTGTGTGGCATTTTCGCCTCTGCTGCTGGGTGCTGTTTCTTCAGAGGACGTTGGGTGAGGAAGCTTGACTCCCTGCTCCTGCTTTCATTTTGGTTTGGATTCATCAGGGCCGGCCCACCCAGGAGGCCGACTGAGGCACACGCCTCAGGTGGCAGACTAATGAGGGCTCCCCACTTCTGCCAGTCCACCTCCACAGCCCCTCCCTCCTCATCTTGCTCTCTGGGTTTGAAAAAGCAAAAGGGGGGGGGTATGTGGAAACAGAACAGAAGAGGAAGTGTGGAAGAGAATAGAGTGGTGGGATAGAGTGGTGGGATAGAGGGTGTGGAGGAGAATAGGATGGTGGGATGGAGAGGCCACCGCTCTTCTCTCCTCCTGCGACTTCATCTGCTATCAACACATATCCCCTGGATTGTTCTTGCACAGTCTTCCTTCTACTTCCTTTTTGGTGTGGGCACCAAACCTTGCCGAAAGAGGAACAGGCAACAACAGCTCCATTCTCAGTAGACTTTTCCCCCCACGCTTGGGGGAGTATCCAGTTTGCAAATACTCCAGCTGTTCTTAGTCCACTGGACCCCAACATAAGACAGTGACTATAAGATGCCTGGGAAGCCATTATTATTATTATTACTACTACTACTACTACTACTACTACTAATAATAATAATAATAATAATAATAATATACTGCTTTTCAGCAAAAACAGATGCAGAAGAAACACCAGCAAACAGCCACGACTATTTACCACGCTGGGGTAAATATGGACAGTTACTCTCTCCCTGCCAACTATATGAAGAGCCCTTTTTGAAAAAAAAAATGTCTTTAACACCCAAGCTGCCACCAGGCTCTCGGGAACGAAAGCGGCTGGTCGGATTCGTTAACAGCGATGATCTCCTGTGTGCCGCCACCAGCTGCCACTCAAGCCTTTGCCAAGGTGCAATCGTACAGACCCATCAGTGTTTGGGACTCGGCACGTTGGCAACACCACCGCCACCACCACCACCACACTTCCCTGAAGGCTATCATTTGGGAGCCTGCTGCCAGAGACCGCTTTCTTCCCCTCCCCTGCGCAGAAGGAAACTGTTCCACACTCCTGCTCTAGAGTTCAGTCTTTTCCGGTCTTTTCCAGAGGTCAGGCCAAGTAACTAGTTCTTTGCCAAGGCTTCGAGGCCAGAGAGTTCGAGAATTGCCCGAGCTACTGCTTGCAGCCTCTACTGCGCGCACAGCCTCCTGTGCCTCACTGAGGTTCTTTGGAAAACACACAGACAGAAACGCAGATAGATCGCCGGTTCTGTAACTGCCGGCGGGAAGGAAAGCAAGCCAGAAATTTAGCACACAACATTTCAGCTCCTCTTACAGCCTCCGCAAGCAATCACCCGGACAAAAGGCAAGGCCTGAACACAGTGGGGTCTTGTTCAACAGATAACTGTGGATGCAAAACCAGACTCGACATACCAGGCTTGTTTTCATCGCTGTCCGATTTCATGGCGGGGACGACTCTGCTCCAGAGGGAGGGAGGAGACCGACCTCTGTCACTTTTTCTTTCTTTCTCTTTCTGTGTGTGTGTATGTGTGTGTGTGTGTGTGTGTGTGCCTGTCTCCCCCTTTCCTTGGCCTGACTCCTCCCTGTCGAAGCAGGAAGTACAGTTTTGGCTATACCTGTATTCCTTGGAACCTGACCCTGTTACAGGTTGCTGAGCTGGTGAGCATGACCTCACAAGCAAGGGGCGTGTCCGAGAGGGAGCCTGTTTACCTGCCTCACCCAGCGTCCAATCAGAACGTCGAAAGGCACACCAAACAGATTTCCGGACTCCGCTCTTTCCTCTGCCTGTCCACAGGTCTACAGCTTTCCTTCTCGTAAGAAGAGCTACAAATACAGCACGGATAACTGCTGCGGGGCTTGATAAGATGTCGGATGAAATTGGGCGTGTAAGCTTTTGCTTTGGTACAAGTGGTAATTTTCCTCTCTCTCTGCTTTCCTTCTATAATGCAGTGTTTGAGGGACCTCAGGTCTGCTAAGTGCATCCTTTACACTTAGAAAAACGGCGGTCGGACTGGCAGCTAAAATGATCTTTCAGGTGGTAGGGCTTGGAAGAAGCTGGGCTTTTTCTTGCTTTGAAAAGCAGGGCTTTTCTCTGCCTGAGGCATGAATGGTTTTTATGTATCGGATCTGCCGATCCCAGATTTCCTGCATCAGGACTGCTTTTGGTCCTCCCGAAGCAAACCCCATCTAACTCACGCTCACAGTGTGTTTTGGCCCAGGCAGGAGCAGAGGCCACGACAACATTCCTGGCAAAGAGGACAGTTCCAGATGGAGGACACACACATGGGCCAAGCGCACAGTGCCAAAACCACACATGTAACCCCACCCCTCAACACATTCAGAGACACATTCCCAGGGGCCACTGGTCAATCTGAAAGCGGAGAAGTGGGGCCAGGAACGCGTGTGTGCATGTGCGCCAGAAAGAAGACACAGTCCTTCTCCGCTCAAAGACTGATGTTTGAGGGACCCTGGAGGAGGGAGCAGAAGAAATGAGGAACGACAATGCTGGTGACTCACACCTTTTAATAATGTGTGTGTCCCCCAACAAAATAAGGACAATGATTTGATAGGGACAGCCAGAGACCAGGCCTGTAAATGCAATGCATGCAAAAGCAATTAGGATTAGAAAAAGGAGGCTAAGGGGGTGGAAGACATGACAGTAAGGTAAAGGTAAAGGTATCCCCTGACAATTAAGTCCAGTCGTGTCCGACTCTAGGGTGTGGTGCTCATCTCCATTTCAAAGCCGAAGAGCCAGCGTTGTCCAAAGACACCTCCGTGGTCATGTGGCCGGCATGACTCTCCTTGCCGCAGCGCGTAGCATGCGGCTGGAACACGGAGCGCTGTTTACCTTCCCGCAAGCGGTACCTATTTATCTACTCGCATTGACATGCTTTGGAACTGCTAGGTTGGCAGGAGCTGGCCAAGCAACGAGTGCTCACCCTGTCGCGGGAATCGAACTGCCGACCTTTCGATCGACAGCTTGTGGTTCAGCGCTTTAACCCGCTGCACCACCCGCTGGCTTGACAGAGGGGGACACAATCATGCCCACTGCATAGGAAGGAGACAGGGAGGGATGTTTTCTCCTGCTCTCATTAACACCAGAACGTGGGGTAACCCAATGAAATTGATGGCAATGGGTTCAGGACAGACAAAATAAATCCTTCTCCACAGATGTACAGAATTTGCTGCCATGAGAGACGCTGGTGGCCACTAGGGTGGGTGGCTTTAAAAAGGGATTCATGGAAAAGGAGAGGTCTATCAATGGCTATTAATCATGATGGGTAAATGGAACCTCCAGGTTCAGGGGCAGTGTACCTCTGAATAGCAGATCCTGGCGGAGCATCAGAAGGGAAGGACTATTCCCTTCGTGTCCTGTTTGTGGGCTTTCTGAAGGCGCCGGATTAGCCACTGTGGAACGCAGGACACCGGACTAGAGAGACTGTCGTCAATCTGATCCAGTACGCCTCTTGGGTTCTTCTGCCTTTCCATGGAACGTTGGTCCACGCTGCCAGCTGCTCCCTTGGAAACAGATACAGTTTCAGGGATTAGAGCGAAACCTGTAGGATTCCAAACAATGTTGTTCTGTTCCTTTGCGATCGTCTTTGGAAAGAAGGTTTTAGTTTTTCCATCTTCTTCTAATAAGCCTCTTGCCATCTGCTGGCCATGTGCGCTCACTCAATTGACAGCTGGGCAGTGTTTGGCTGGCAGTGCCAGCCAGAGTTTTGACTCAGTAATTATTATTTGGTTTGCAGAACCACTCTAATGGTAAGGTAAAGGTATCCGCTGCTCGAAAGCTTGTTGTGTCCGACTCGAGGGTGTGGTGCTCATCTCCGTTGCTAAGGCCGAAGAGCCAGCGCTGTCTGTTGTGGATGCCCCTATTCCAGTAATCAGTGGGCTGCCAGAACCTATTTGAACTCTACTTGCTGCCTCTAGTTCTAGACACCTTAAGGAGGCTTACAAAATTATCCTAATTTGAATTTCTTCCTAGATCCTGAAGTGCCAAAGTGCTTCTGAGTCTAAATCTGAAGTGATGCCACTAGGGGGCAGTATTTTACAAAATGTATTCAAGGTGTGGCAATGTTGATAGTGCCCCAATCAGGAATTTAAATTCCTAGAGATATAAAAGAGATGATTGGGTTAAATTTTTATGGTATATAACATATCCTTGGACTGGGATAGGTGGCCTCTTTAAATCTGTCCCCTTGGGGTACGGCTAATGTACTTAAAATGAATATTATACCTCATATAATATACACTTTGCGGGCAATCTTTTTATATATACCACAAAGATATATTAATAAACTCTATGCTTTGTTTCAGAAATTTTTATGGGGATCAGCACTGCCAAGGATCTCTTTGCTGGGGATGCAATTATAATTTAATGAAGGAGCTCAACGAGCTTACTTCCGAGAAGACACACGTAGGATTGCGCTGTTAGTGTTATATTGCAATGATCGTTGATACTTGTGGATTCATAGTCCTTTTGAGCTATCTACCTGCAGTGTGGAAGTTAACAGAAGAACAGCGAAAATGGACTCTCAGTGGCCTCAGTGTTGCTAAAAAACTTACATTAACAGCGCAATCCTATCCAACTTCCACCACTGGCGTAACCAGCAGGGGAGGGCAGGGCGGGAGGCTTTGGAGGGGGAATTTAAATCCCCTTTGAAGGGGATTTGAATCCCCTTTCCGTTCTAGGGCCTCCCGTTCTCACTGCACCGCTGGTTACACCAGTGGTATAAGTTGGATAGGATTGCACTGTAAATCACAGGAAGGATAAATGCCCCCCATCATAATTCAATGGATTGAGGACCTTTTAATGTCATTAACATTTGAAGGAATGGCTTATACACGACAACTACGGATATGACATTTGGAGGCCGTTTTTAGATATATACGCATAATGTATCTACTGTTTATGGATTCAGGTTTATAGATAAACATATTTTTCTTTGTATTTTCTGTATGGAATATAAATATGTATATATAATTTTTTCTATTTTTTTCTTTCTAGTAGCTTGCATTTTTTCTCTCACTAATAGAGCATGGAAAAGACAAAAAACAAAAAACAAAAAACCCCACACCTTCTCCCCTGTGGTGAATGCCCCTATTCCAGGAATCAATGGGCAGCCAGAACCTATTTGATCTCTACTTGCTGCCTCTTAGTTTCTGGGTTTAATTCTTGGTGCCTTAGGGGAGGATTACAAAATTCTCCTCATTTGAATTTCTTCCTGGATCTTGGAGTGCCAAAGTACTGGGCCTTGTTTCTAAAGCAAAGCCAAATGCATTAAGAATTCTCTAGTATTCAATCTTTCAATTTCTGAATTTTGTACAGAGCACTGTGCATGCATAATTGGCTGCAGCTTTCAGTTCCTATATATCTTTGTGCCAGTGTGCCTGACAAAATAGCAATCTCAATATAATAATAATTATTAAAAATATTTATATACTGCCTTTCAACAGAAGTAGTTCACAAAGCAGTTTACACAGTAACATAAATCAGTAAATGTACATATAGTACATTTAGTACATATAGTAAATCAGTCAATGTACATTGTATCAGATTTTAGTGTGTTTTGGTGTTTGACCAATGTGCAGCCATGCATGCATGCATCAGTAAAACACTGCACAAAAAGAATCTTCATGCACATCAGGTTTGCTTTTTTTTGCAGTGATTTATCCATGCACACATGTGTCGTGGTAACGCAGCATGGTGTGTGAAGATGAAGAGAGGAAACTGAAAGCTGAGGCACATTGAGCAAGCTACAATTCCACAATTAATTTTAGAAATGTCCTGGGTTTGCAAGGTGAGGGGCGGCGGTGTGTGTGTGTGTGGGAGAGCAGCACATATCTCTGTTGCGAACACAGGGGCAGATTGTGCCCACTTTTAGGATCTCTGTGACAGCTCATTTGCCCACTGCTACGATGGAAGAGCAGATGTTGAGCAGATGACAACTGGGATAGGAGCTAAATCTCCTCCCTACCCCTGCAGGCTTCAGTCATTGAGACTCAAACCTGTTCCTATTTGTACAGCCCGATCTCTACATCTTCACAGCTCTCCCCGAGGTTCTGTTCCTTGGCCACACCAAAAGTATGACCGGCTTGCTCTCTGCAAAAACTTGCATTCCTCCGCAAAAGGGTGACAGCTCTCCTTGTCTTTTCCAAAAAGGGGCCCGAAGTATGGCTCTCACAATCAAGGCTTTAAAACATAGTCAGTCATATGATCTGCCGTGCTGGTCCCCCAGTTTCCCATGGAGAATGTCTCGTTCGGAAGAGATCAGAATGTTGGGTTTATTTTAATATTTCTTGAACCTTAGGGGGTTTAAATATGCAGAGTTTGCAAACGGAAGAAGACCTTATAGTTATTTAACCAGTAGAGTTATCCCAGCACCCAGGCTAGCTAGCTATCATTACCACTGAAATGAGACACGGAGTCTGAGGCTTGTACAGTAAAAAGAAAAATAGTTTTACTTACATATCAGCATTCATAAGTTACATGCATCTAGTTGTGACTAGAGGTACTCTATACATTAGTGGTCAGTATGCCCCTACAGCTGGCACACCCATGTGGGAAGATGGCTTCCAGGCAGGAGCCTGGAGAAACACGTCCTCCCCCTTGTAGGCAGATGCGAAGAAGAGAGAGACCCATGTGGTCAGAGAGAGGATGTTGGGAAAGGTCAGGGTCACGACCCTTCCAGTTCAGACAGGAGGAGTCAGGTGAAGGTCCTTGCAGGTGACCAAAAACACCCACCACCCTCCCAGGTCCTAGCAGCCAAAATACTGCTTATCTTCAACACAGAACAGCCGTGAGCCTGGGGAGGGGGCACGAGTGGCACTGGCGGCAGCACAAGCTGGTGCTTTGTGCGGTGGTGACATTTGAAAACAATGTGAACTTGATGTCTCAAAGGGGTGGGTTTAATGAGCAGAAACGCTTTTCCTGCTAAGTCTTCCCCACTGTTAATAAGCCTACTAGGAAGGACTTCAAGAAAGCAGTATTCTGTTACATAAACCATCCCAAACAACCTTCCTGTACCAGCAGCCGTGCTTCAGACTATAAGCCAAGACTTTGCAAATTTTTGTGTGTGTGTCGATTTGCTTTTCACCATAACTGGACTGCCGGTCTGATCTGCTCCTCCATTGTCCTCCTTGATCCAGCGAGGTTTTTTGCAGGCTCTCAGCAACGTAAATTCCATGCGCGCAAGTAAGAGAAGCAGCCACAGATTTGAGAAGCATTTCTGGATTTTTCCAGGAGGTCCCTGAAGGCTTAAAGCAGTGGTTCCCAAACTGGGAGGCGCGGCTCCCAGGGGAGCCACGGAAAACAGCCAGGGGAGCCGCAGAGAGCCACAGAATCCTCTTGGAAAACAGTGCAATGCCAATTGGCAGGCATCAACATAATATAATGGGGAGCCGCAACCAATGGTTGCCAATGGTCAAGGGAGCCGCAGGTCAAAAATGTTTGGGAAACACTGGCTTAAAGAAAAGCATTATCTGGGTGGCTTCTGAGTCCCAACTGTGCCAAAGACAGAGGCGAAAAATCATGATCTGTGCATTTGTTTTGATTGCTATTCAAACCTTAAAAATCCATTTGTTTGGAACAGTTTTCTATCACCTTTTTTATACGTTTCAGAACTGAAGAATGATGACAGTGGGGGATTTTTTTTGGGGGGGAGGGTTATATAGGTAATCTGTCAGCGTCATTGTTATAGTGTTAGGTTGGAGAGGGGAGAGTTATTTTAGAACTCTCCTGGTTAAAAGCTATGTTACCACCACCCCCATTTTTTGCAAACCAATTTGAAATAAAGAAAGGGAAGCTCATCCATCTCGACTTTTAACCCAGCTTATCCCTGAGGATGCAAAGTAAGTTAGAAGTGTCACCACCACACTCCTCTCCTCCACATTTCCTCAGTCAGCTTCAATGACTCAGTCAGCCCCGATCAGCCTGTATGTCCTTGCCTTCCCTCTCATAGCTGCATGGGGTGTTTCAATGCAAGAAGGGGAGCGACAGGGTCAGTCAGCTTCAATGACTCAGTCAGCCCCGATCAGCCTGTATGCCCTTGCCTTCCCTCTCATAGCTGCATGGGGTGTTTCAATGCAAGAAGGGGAGCGACAGGGTCAGTCAGCTTCAATGACTCAGTCAGCCCCGATTAGCCTGTATGCCCTTGCCTTCCCTCTCATAGCTGCATGGGGTGTTTCAATGCAAGAAGGGGAGCAACAGGGTCAGTCAGCTTCAATGACTCAGTCAGCCCCGATCAGCCTGAATGCCCTTGCCTTCCCTCTCATAGCTGCATGGGGTGCTTCAATGCAAGAAGGGGAGCAACAGGGTCACTTTGTCTGGTGCATCAAAGTGGGCTGGTGAAAACCAGAGCTCCAATTCTACTGAGTGGCAGAAACGTGGCCTCTTCTGCACAAGTACAACACTGTTTCCATCACTTAGAACGGAGATGCATTACAAGAACAAGGACTCCTACTTGTTTGCAACACATAAATATGAGTAAGTGGCATAAAAGGGAATTAAAGGTCATTCTCAAGGGAAAAGGAGGAGAGGAGCTGCTGCCTTAAGGAAATTTTAGCAGCTGTAGAACGGCTGGCAGGACTGTAACTGAATGCCTCTAAGGCTAAGCCATGACTGCAAAAGAAAGCCACGGACTTGGGAGGGCTTCCTACTTATGCTTCGAGGACGAGGACTAGCAAAATCCCCAGGTAATCGTCTTACCTTTCATTCTTCTGGCACAGGGTTCGAGTTAGGGTTAGTCTACTGAGTTGGACTCAAGTCGCGTCAATGACTCGACTCGGACTTGACTTGGCGATTGTAAAAGACTCGACTCGAGACTTGGAGCCTTTTACGACAAGTCAAATTTTATAATTCAGGTTTAAAGCCATTTTCCCCATTAAATTGATAGGGACTCGCAACTCAAAGACTTGAGACTTGACTCAAGACTTGGAGTCAGACTTGATCCACATCCCTGCTTTCTTCTCTTTTCAGATCCCAGAACTGGTTTCCTAACACGGCTTTACTGGTCTGACCAGTACAACACTGGCTGATCTAGAAACCTGCACATCAAAGCAAGACAAGCATCACCAAACAGCCAGCAATCATCCCCAATTAAGGCAGTTAAACTAGATAAGATAAAACAAAACAAAGCAGCTGCAGGGATGACGACTGCGGTGCCAAGAATAAAAGCCATTTGCAGTCAAGGTGCTATAAAAAAGAAGAATTAAGCCATCATTTCATCTCCCTTTCAATCTTGAGATGGTATCGTGCTTAATTTTTGGTTTCCCCCACTTTTGCTGTGTGGGCAAACGCGCATTGAAATTATTCTACATAATTGTGGAGCCTATTTTCAAAAAGAGCAAGAAAAAGAAGCTGAGCATCTCCCACAATGCAAAGGTGATATACATAAGGTCGCATAGGAAGGGCAGGTTTGTGTAGTGGTTAGAGTACCAGGTACCCAAGCTGGGGGGCCTCCGGCTGGTCACTCTCTTTCAGACTAAGTTACTTCACTGGGTTGTTGTGAAGATAAAAAGGGGGGAAACTATGTACACCACGCTGCGCTCCTCGTAGGACGGGCAGAATACAAATTAAATTAATGAGATGGCCTCCGATCTGCTCCCAAGGAACTTACAATCTACATGTTGAAAGAGGAAGGGAAAGGAGGGGGAGAAATGAGAGGACGAGTTGAGGGCAGGAAGGGGTGACTGCAAGCACGTGCATTTGGAAGGAAGTGCAACAATTGGCTAGTCTTTTGCAAACTTCACGTGATATTTCTTTGCTGCTCAATCTCAGGAATTCATTTCAGTTCACTTGCGCTTTGCTTCCATGGCAAAACCATTGTGTACGGCATTCGTATCATCCAGACTGGATCAGGGCAGAATCATTTACGAGAGGTGTTGACCCCCATCTGCCCCAAGCCCTTCTCTTCTTTGAGCTTGACCTACACCACAGGGCTGTTGTCAGGATATATTGTAATGGATATTAACCCCTCTGTCCACTACCCTGAACTCCATGGAAGAGGAGTGGATGCAAACGGCCTGGAGGTCTTCATGCAAGAATAAAAAAGGCTATAATAAGCCCCAATGACAAAAATAGTGACTGGGACAATTTGAGGAACCCCTTGGGACTTCCTCTTAGGCCCCCGATAGAGCTTCCTTCTTCTTTTTTGTCCGCTCTTTTGTTATCTTTGCACTCTCAAGCGTTGGGCTATTTAACCCTGATTTACAAGACAGGGATGCTGGTGTGGACCGAGAAGTTAAATGGGCTGTAAAAGGACGTCAAAGGATTTTACAAGGCAGAAACATTTCTGCCCCTTGGCCTCCCGCCTGACCCTTTTTACATGCCATCGAGGAGCCAGGGAGTCACAGCACAAGAAACCAACGTTTAGCAACTGAAAACAGCTTCACTTCCAGGAGGTCCCAGGAAGGCTCTCCAAGACCAACTGGGGCAGTCAGCTCAGGTGATGCGGTGGGGGCACACCTACCTGTCCACCTCCACTGCTCCTTCTCCTGTGGCACTGGCAGTAGGAAAGGGACAGATATGCGGAAGAGAGTGGTGCACGATGACGACGACGACGACAGCATTTCCCCAGAGATGTCCAGTCAATCATTTTCCTCTCCTCCACGCTTCCTCTTCTGCTCCATTTCCCTCTTTCCACTTTCCACATCCAGGGAGTGAGAAGAGGAGCAATAGAGAAGGCAAGTGGGACGCCCCTGCCAGTTGGCCACAGGAGAAGAGTGCCTCAGGTGGCCTCGTGGACAGACTGTTCAGAAGCAAGAGCAGGTAACTCGGGATTCCAAAATCCACGGGAAAATTCGGATTAGGAGACCGTCAGAACCATCCCAAACAGTCTCAGCTTTCCGACGTCTCTGCCACCCCCCTCCCCATCTCTCGCACGCTGTACTTGCTCGAACACAAGTTCTAACAAAGCAACTCTTCAACTTCTTCCTTGGACCACAGTGGTGACGTGCGTCTGGCAGAGGGGCGGACAACATAACAATATCCCAGGAAAACACACACACCCCCCCGCAACAAAGACGGCTCACCTCCACACTGCGTGGGGGTAAGCATAGAACATCTTGGGAGGAGATGAAGCAATTCAAAGAAAATCTTACTGTACGGATTTACATATTAATTGCCTTCTATTTCGGGTCGCTCTCGACAATGGCAAAGCTACAGCTGTCTTTCCGAGCTCCTGAACGAACAGGGAAGACCACGAAAAGCTTCTGTGACACGAAGCACATTTCGATCACATCACCAGCCCTCACAGAGCCCTGTGCCATCTTCTCAAGGACAACGGAGGAGGCAAAGCACAGGTCAAATCTATTGCATTTTTCTTTTTTGGTCATGGAGGGCGGCCGCAACTTAAGACGACAAGAATCTTGTGCTGGGGTCTGTGAGGTTTGCTTCCTAAATAACATTTTAAATTTATTTTTCACATTTTTTATGCCGCCCTTCCTCCAAGGACCACTTTTAACCATTCCTCCTAGGATCTGGTTAGGGTTAGGGTCCCCCTTATTCTTAAAAATGACATACAGGTTGAGTATCCCTTATCCAGACTGCTTGGGACGGGAAGTTGTCTGGATTTCGGATTTGTCTGGATTTAGAAATATATGCATACATATGAGATATCTTGGGGATGGGACCCAAGTCTAAACACAAAATTCATTTATGTCTCATATTCACCTTATACAAATTGCCTGGAGGTAATTTTATACAATATTTTTAAATATTTTTGTGCCCTAGCATGCCTTGCGCTATGCCAGCCAGGTGCTGGAAAAAATTTTTTTTCAAAGTTTTTTTTTTTTTAAAAAGTCATAGCGCCAAAAATGTCTGGATTTCGGATGTCCGGATAAAGGCTAATCAACCTGTACCACTTTTCAATTTTTTTTTTAAAGTCTTCAAAGCAGTTACACAGGCAAAAAAAAAAGAAAAAAAAGAGACTGTGGTTCTCCATCCCAAAAGCCCAATGGCTCACACATGAAGAAGAAACACAACAAGATAGCCACAGATAGTTATGGGGAAAAAGACGCTCTGCTGGCACATGGATACAGCTGCTCTCCCCCCCCCCCGCTCAATATAAGAAACCCACCATTTTAAAAACAGCCTCTTTATCCAGTTCGCAAGGAAAATATGCTCTTAGCATGCCAGGGATGTGCCACCTGCACATTGCACATGGAGTGGCCGTGGGCCCAGTTTAAACAAGTCACCAGGCATGCGCAACAAACAGCACATGGGTCAGTTCTTCTCGGCCGCTCCTGTCATGTTCAGTCGGGCCATACATGAGCTTAAGTGATGGCTTTTCCCAAAGCCATCGCTAAGCTCATGTATGGCCCGACTGAACATGACAGGAGCGGCCGAGAAGAACTGACCCATGTACTGTTTGTTGCGCATGCCTGGTGCTTTGTCTTGGTGTTCTCTGTTTTGGTATTCTCTGTTTTTCTTGCGTGTTCTGTCTTGGTGTTCTCTGTTTTGGTATTCTCTGTTTTTCTTGCGTGTTCTGTCTTGGTGTTCTCTGTTTTGGTATTCTCTGTTTTTCTTGCGTGTTCTGTCTTGGTGTTCTCTGTTTTTCTCACGCTCCCTGGTCCTAGTTTCACCCCAATCCACAATGGATAGTACATGTTGAGCTACAGAGCAAATGGAGAGTGGGTTGTGCTGTCTTGGGTATGTGTGTGGCTGTGACAGGAGGCAGGTCATCCTTGGGGGCCTTATCCTTCCTAAGGCCTTGGGGGCCTTATCCCTAGCCCTGGCTGATGATTCCGCATCAGCCAGGGCTAGGGAAGGCCATCTGAAAGAAGCCCAAGCAAATGAAAGGTTTCAGAGGTCTGTCCTCGGATGTGCTTGCAAAGTGTGCCTGGAACAATGAGAGGCTCTGACTGCTCTTGTAATCTATAATGATCATCATTCAAGGAGACCAAATTATCACTTTCCAAGGACTGATGGCTGCCCCACACCTTGCCGGGAGTGTTTCTCACTCCTGACAAGCACCAAACCCTGATAGCCTGCAATTATTCTGAAAAAGGACATTGGGCAATGCACTCATCAGAGTGCTATTAGGTGAGAGATGTGTCATGCGACTCGTTAATGTCCCATCCACATTACAACTACAGCAAATGAGGGAAGGATAAATGCTGGTGGGCTCGCATCCCCCTTGCTCTCAATTACAGGCGGCAACTGTCAGAAAACAGAGAGATTTGGAGCCGTTTCCCGCATCTCATCAAAAGAAATTCACTCTCTCTCTCTCATACTCTCTTTTTTTTGGTCATAAAAATTACAGCAGTTATTGGTGGATTTCCATGCCTTTAATCTTCCTTCCATTAGGCATGTGCCTTCACATTCTCAAATTCTGTATAATCAGACGTAGCAAATGGAGTGCAGAGTTAATGACAAAGTTCAGGCTGGAGAGAGAGAGAGAGAGAGAGAGAGAAATGGGAGAACGTTTGGCAGAATGAAAACCCCATCAATGAATTAAAGAAAACACCATTCTAATTAGAATCTAATATCAACAAATAAGAGGAGCAATAGAGGAAAAGGATCCTTTTCAGGGATTAGGGGAAACCCTCTTCTGTCTAGCACGGAAGAGGTTGCAGCTTGGTGGTATAGCCCCTGCTTTGCATGCAAAAGGTCTCTGATTCTGTCCCTGGCAACATCTCCAAGTAGGGCTGGGAAAGATCTGTTTGAAACCCTGAAGAGCCGCTGCCAGTCAGTGTTGGCAAGACTGAGCGCGATGCACCAGGAATGTGACTTGGTAGAAGGGAGTTCCATATATGTTGACAACATGGTGAACAGGGAAGGAAGCTCAGCGGCAGAAGATCTGCTTTGCTGCTCTTCAGCGCCTCTGTGAGCCCTGCAGTGGTGCACTGACCATGCTGCAGTGCGACTGCGATGTCAGTAAGCTTCATGAGCCCCCTGAAGGTTGAGTTCCTCCCACACCGTAGGAGGAGGAGCATGTGGAGATAACACCCTCCCAGAATGTGGAACACCACTATTGTGGGACGGTGGTGTGGATTGCAAGTTTCTAGTCTTATGAAGCAGTGTCGGAAGGAGTCATGGTGTTGGGAAGAGGTCGGCAACCTATAGCCCACAGGACAGATCTGGCCCACCACCCGAAATCATCTGGCCCATTGTCCCAAAAAGATATATCCACCCAGCTCACAGTGGTCCTAAAAAAAGAATTCAAGCTTGTAATTCTCTCTCTGTAAGGCTGACAGTGTAAGCAGACCAAGGGCAGAAGCTTCCTTTGAGCATCATTCTCCGAGTATGCTTCTTTCCGGGCCGGGCCCATCTCTTTTTTCTTAGCTCTATGGCCTAATAGGAGGCCCGCGCATGCGTATTGAATGTGCATGCGTTCTTACTATTGACTTCGCACATGCGTATCAAATGTGCATGCGTTCTTACTACTGACACACTCGAGGTCTGGCCCCTGTGTGGAAGAAGGTTGCTGAACCCTGGTGTAGGGGCTCTGCTACAACAGGCATGTTGGGATGTGGATGCCATTGCAGGAGTGGAGGGGGGGGGGGAAATCAATAGACCAAGCAGGAGTTTGGGCACAGCAAGCAAAAGAACCAATGAAGAACCTCTTATGGCACCAAGTTCAGATAAGAGTCCCAATTCAGCAATACTGTGGACCATGCTGCTAACCAACTTCGGCAGCACGGAGACAGTGCCCACCAGTCCTACTTTGCCATGGCTTCTCCTTTCCTGGTTTTCGGCTCAAACCCAGTGTTGCCTGATCGAAGCCTCTCTCCCTCTCCCTCAGTCCTTTCTGCCCTGAATGTTCAGATTTGTTATCTCAGTGCTGCCCCCATGAGAAGGGCCTTGAATGATGCTTCGTGACAAAGCACTCGGTCGTCAGGGCGAGGGGTGACTGTACCACTCCACGTCTTCCTTGCAGAAGGATCTCGTAACACAAACCTCCTCAAGCAAGTCGATGTGCTAATTAATGCCGACGTCCACCATCCTTGCAAAGTGAAGTGCCATTTGCCAGAAAGCCTGTAATTTGAAAGGGGAAAAAAAAGCCACTGCAACCAGTTGCGGAAGCTCAACTGGGGATTAAGGAGGGCGGAACGGTGCTTGGTCTGTCAAGTATTCAACCTCCGTTGAACCCAATCAAACTCGATGCGGGTTCTCTCCCCCCCCCATTTTGGATTGTTTTTCAATGAGCTTAGAGAAAAGTTCCATTTGCGATGGATTCAGTGTTACGCTTATTCAATCTTGCTTCTAAGCGAAGCCACTACGAATACATTGCGACACATGATGACAAGGAAGGAGAAGATCTGGGAATAGAGAGAGTGACATCGGCACGCTTTTTCCAGAACAGAGGCATGATTTGCAGCTGGCAGGGCTGGCCCGTCCATGAGGCCAACTGAGACAGTCTCCTCAGGCAACAGATTAGGAAGGAGCTGCCCACCTCCCCCAATCCACTTCCACTGCTCCTCCCCCTCTATGGATTTAAAAAAAAAAGAGAGAGAGCTAACAGAAGAGGAAGTGTGGAGGAAATGCTGGGGAAGGGGCAACTGGACCAGCTCAATGGAAATGTCAACCCAACATGCAGCAGCAGTTGGGGGGGGGGATAAAATTAAGAACATAAGAAGAGCCCTGCTGGATCAGGCAGAGGGCCCATCTAGTCTAGCTTTCTGTGATCTCACAGTGACACACCAGATGCCTCAGGGAGCACACAAGGAGGTATTCACAGGCAAAATCCAGCCCCCAACATCTGGCAGGTTGTGCATAAGAACCATGTGGATGATGGTGGTGGGTGGTGGTGGTGGTGGTGATGATGATGATGATGAGGGGCAGAGGGGAAGCTTAGGCAATGATCGTTAGGATGAAAATTGGCAATGTTGCAAATATGTCTTTCTTTACATTTGTGAAACGTTGGGAGGGGATTGTGGTGGTTACGAAGATACACTGGAAGAAGGAGTCGCTGCCCTTTTGGTTACTGCCTTCCAAGTAAGGTTTTCCTCTTCTGCAGTTCTGAAGACAGGTTTGGCAGCGTGTGTCTGCAGAACGGAGAGTTTTCTTCTTGTTGTTTTCAGGACGGCTTCCCCTTTTTCCGGAAAGTGAGGGCGTAACCTTGAAGTGAACAGAGTTTTGAAGGAAGACTGACCACGACGCCCTCTCCTTTCCCCTGGGGAGAAGCATTTCATTGGCCTGTCATTCGGTCAAGTGCTGCGTCTGCTTGTGACCTCTTCTGCTTCGGATTGTTCTCCAATGGTTTCCAAATTCCATGCACAACATCCTCCGCACGCAGTTAAGGGCAACAGCATATGCCAGCCCACATCAGATCTGCGACCCGTCACCTCTTGCGCTCTGCCCTCTGTCAAATGCGATCAGTCCGCTGGTCCATCAGCTCCCGTTCCCGGCTTCTAGCGGTGCCCCCCAAAGGGAGGTCGGTGATGTGCATTGTCCACATCATCAACTGCATAACCGACTGTCTCATTGCAGTTGCAGGTCGCTGCACCTTGTGTCTCCTGCAGGTGAAATGCTCTTCGAATGATTTTGGCAACTGCTTCTGCATTAAGACGTTCTTCACCAGCGCAGGTCTGTCTTGGCCTGTTTTCCAGCCAAGGGCTCTCCTGCTAGTTAGCTACCACCTCTGCTCTGCTCCAGCACAGATAACAAGTAGCGGAAGACCTGCAGCTTCATGAGCTCGCAGGAAGTCCAGAGAAGAGGGGATGATGACAATAATCAATAAGAGAAGTTCTAGAGAGCAGATGAGAGCTTTAGCAATAAACTCTCTCCCCCTCCCCCCAAAGAAAGAACAGACAAAACGTTTGCAATTTTTAGCAGAGGAAAAGTTCAGGGCATTTGTATAGATGGAGCTCCTGTGGTTGGATCTGAGGTCAGGGAAAAAAATGAAGCTATGAACATGGGCCCATCAATGACACCAACTGAGACAGCTGCCTCAGGTGAAAGAGAGAGAGAGAGAGAGAGAGAGAGAGACTCCATCTGCCTGCCCCCACTGCTCCTCCTCCCACCCCCTGGATTTAGAAAGGAAAAGGGGAACACAGAAGAAGAGGAAGTGTGGAGGAGGGAAGGGGAAGGCATGTGCAAAACCCAATGGTTTCCTCTAACAACTATGGTGAGGAAATTTCCCTGAATCATGGCTGTTCTGCATTGGAAACAGGGTGCTGGAGGAGACGGACCTTTGGTCTGATCCAGCAGGGGTCTTCTAATGTTCTTAATGGGTTAAGGTAAAGGTAACCCCTGACAATTAAGTCCAGTCGTGTCTGACTCTAGGGTGTGGTGCTCATCTCCATTTCAAAGCCAAAGAGCCAGCGTTGTCCGAAGACGCCTCCGTGGTCATGTGGCCGGCATGACTCTCCTTGCCGCAGCGCGTAGCATGTGGCTAGAACACGGAGCGCTGTTTACCTTCCCGCAAGCGGTACCTATTTATCTACTCGCATTAACATGCTTTGGAACTGCTACGTTGGCAGGAGCTGGCCAAGCAACGAGAGCTCACCCCGTTGCGGATTCGAACTGCCGACCTTTCGATCAACAGCTCATGGTTCAGCGGTTTAACCTACTGCGCCACCCGCTGGCCTTCTTAATGGGTTAGTGTTAGATAAATCCATGTTGGACAGGTCTAACAGTAGCTATCAACCATGACAGTTCAGTGGAACCTTCATGGTCAGGAGCAGTCTATCACTAAATACTAGATGCTGGGAGACAAGTAGCAGTGGAGGGGGGTTCATTGTCAGAAATTGGATTCTGGACCTTTGAGAGACCTTTGTTCTGATCCAGCAGGGCTCCTCTCCTACTCTTAAGAGACTGGTTTGACTCCTGTGGTTAACTCTCATAATCACAATGTTGGTTTCATTTCATGCTTCAAATTGGATTTGCCCAGACATGTTTATTATTTCTTATTTGTACTAATTTTATTCTTTATGTATGCACCCCTGGGGATTGCAAATAGATTGCAAACAACAACCTTGAAATCTGCAAGAATCTTTTTTTAAAAAAACACCAAAACCAAACGTCAGAAGAAAACAAACTAGCAAACATTCAGAAGCTTTCCAAGAGGAAAAAAAATTAGGGCACCTCTGTTTCATGGTGTGAGCTTGTCCTAATTTTGCATTTTACAGTTACTTCTGGCTAGCGGGCGCAACATATGGAAGCGTCCTGGAGCGTTTCATAAAACACCTCAGTTTCGGCTTCAGTGCTAAGAGCATTCTGCACAAGAACCCTAGGAAAAAAACTGCCAACTCAGGACTAAAGGTCTTGAGTCAGGCTGGCTATTCACCAGTTTGCAAAGCAGCAATTTCTCCTTCAAGGATATGCTCCCTGTTCATGTCATACTGCTCCACTTAACAACAGACCACTGTGGGGAGGGAGGAAGAATATCCCTGAGAATATCACATGGAGCAAAGAAGAGCTTTGGAGCTGTAGGAAGGCCACAGAGAAAAGGTGAGGGGGTAGAACAGCAGAGAGTGTTTTCCTGTTTCCTAGAGTAATTGGCAATACAGTAATGACAAAAATGTCAAGAATGTATCTTTCTCCCTTGGGGTGATCGCATCCCATTGCAACACAACAGCCCTGCAAAGAAGGCCAGCGACATGGATCTGTTTTACAAACAGGGTGTGTACGCTGAGAGTGAGAGCAGAGGGAGCTTATCTAAGCCCCTCTGAAGAGCTTGTAGCCCAGGCATGATTTGAACAGGTGACTTCTCTAGTAACTGTTGAAACCCCTCTGAGCTCAGTTCTGAATTGGGCTCTGCAACCTAGCCCTGAAAACATTTCACTTCAAGTACCTAGAAGCTAAAAACCCATCTAAACCAGTGGCCCTAATTGCATCTTGGGGCAGCTAATCCTATACTTTATGAGTTGGGTTTAAGTTTTTAGAATATTTGTTGTTGTTGTTCAGTCGTGTCCGACCCTTCGTGATCCCATGAACCATATCCCGCCAGGCCTTCCTATCCTCCACTATCTTCCTGAGTTCGCTCATTTTCATGTTCGTTGCATCGGTGATGCTGTCTAACCATCTCATCCTTTGCCTTCCCCTTCTCCTTTTGCCTTCAATCTTTCCCAGCATCAGAGTCTTCTCCAGAGAGTCCTCTCTTCGCATTAGGTGGCCAAAATATTTGCGCTTCAGCCTCAGTACCTGTCCTTCCAGGGAACAGTCAGGGTTGATTTCATTTAGGATTGACTGATTTGATCTCCTAGCAGTCCAAGGGACTCTCAGGAGTATTCTCCAGCACCTCTGCCAATCCAGGGAGTAAGAGCACAAGCCTATGCTTCTTTACTCAGCCGTAAGTCCCATTGTCTTCAAACGGAGCTGGCTCTCGGGAAAGTGTGCATAGCCTAGGCGGTCTGAGAGAAGCAGAGGCTGGCACAGGTGGGGAGGGGGGCGGCACATTTAGAATGCCTACTCAAACCCTGGGCGATTTTGGACTGGTCCTGTGAAACACAGATGAACACATTCAAGGCTTGACGTTTGGAGCTCGAAAGTAAGTCTTGAAGTTTCCTGAAAGAGGCAAGAGAAAAGAAGGAACTGTCTGGTTGGATTAGTTCAGGGGTTGTACACCGATTCCAGAAAAGAATGAAAGGCGATCAATAGTGACAAAATTTCATCTTCAACTGATATCTGCCTTGCCTATCTCACACGGAGGCGCTGAAATATGAGCTGTTTGTTTGTTTTGTTCACAGTCAACATGCCTGAGAGCTTGTTTTTCCTTCTCCATCATTCTTAGGAAGCCTCTGCCAACAACCCGCCAATCAGAAAGTTAAATGGAGAAGATCATACAAGTGGCACCCCCCGGAGTGAGCCCATTTCAAGCCATGCAAAGCAACCAGCAGTCTGCTCTGTGCATAGATTTGGGGCGTGCGCCACTGCGCGCAACGCCAAACAAGGCAGCTATGAGCGGGTCGTTAAAGCTCTCGGTTTCCTTCGAAAGTGCGGAGACCCCACTGTGGGCACAGACGCTTTGCCTCATGGCCGCCCCATGAAACTGGGGGGGGGGGGGGAGGATGGTCACGCACGATCGGGAGGCAACTGTTTTATTCCATGCCAGGAATAAGATTCAAAGAGGGGAAAAGGACAAATCATAGGAATAAAAGAGTCGAAGTCGTTTGAACGGAGGTTGGTCAACTTTTGCCACCAGGCAACGGGCCTTGACTTTTCAAGGACCCTCCAAACAATCGCTAAAGCAACCAACTGGTTTCAACTGACTTCCGGCATCATGCAACAGCTGCAGTTCACCCCTTTTGCCCTCTTTCCCTACTGTAACTATGGTTACGTCTGTGAAACTGCGGCACAGTCCAATCCTATGGGGCTGCCCCGCTGAAAGGCAGCAGCACAGCATGCACCAGCAGTGCCAGGTTGCTGCGGAAAGGCCAGAGCTTTCCTGCATGCATCATCGGAGTGCTGGCCGACCGCTGGAGCAGGTGAGTCAACGCAGCAGCGCAGGAGGTGGGAGGGGAAGGGGTAGGGCAGAACGGGGCGGGGGCGGAACTGGGCAGGGAGGGAGGAGGAATCCTTGCCACAGGATGTGGTGATGGCACCTAGCCTAGACGCCTTTAAAAGGGGTTTGGACAAATTCATGGAGGAAAAGACCATCACAGGTTACAAGCCATAAGCAACCTCCTGGTTTTAGAAGTGGGTTTTCTCTGTGCCAGGTGCAAAGGAGTGGCGACTGGACACAGGTATCTTGATGTCTTGAGTGCTCCCTGAGGCATCTGGTGGGGCCACTGTGTGACACAGGAAGCTGGACTAGATGGGCTTTTGGCCTGATCCAGCAGGGCTCTTCTTATGTTCTTAATGAGGACTGGGAGGCTGCAGGAGGGGGTGGATCCAGTGGTGACGGTGCAAGTCTTATCCTTATCCTATCCCTTCCTGCAGCAGCCTCCCTGCCCTCTGTCTCTCCTCGGACTTGCACCCGCTCCCTAGCTGGTGCAGGTCAGAGGAGACCCATTGCAGGGTGGGAGGCTTACGGAGGGGAAAGGGGATTTAAATTTATTTATTTTTCACATTTTTATACCGCCCTTCCTCCAAGGAGCTCAGAGTAGTGTACATATTTCCTCCCCTCCTTTCTGTCCTCACAACAACCCTGTGAGGTAGGTGGGGCTGAGAGATAGTGACTGGCCCAAGGTCACCCAGGAAGCTTCGTGGCTGAGCGGGGATTTGAACCTGGATGTTCCAGGTCTAACTCCGACTCCCAAACCACTACACCATCCTGGCTCCACTGGCTCAATCTGCACAGCACTTGACACTTAAGGGCAAAACACGCACTCTCATGGCTGGGAGCCCTGATTCCAAATGCCAGAGCCCCTCCCCACAAAAAGAAGCCCCTGCTTTGCGCGGAGAAGGCCTGAGCTTCAGTCCCTGGCAGCATCTCTATGTAGGGCTGGGAAAGACCCTCATTTGAAACCCTGAAGAGCCACTGCCAGTCAGTGTTGGCAAGCCTGAAAGAGATGGACCACAGGGCTGGGTCTCAGCAGAAGGCAGCTTTTTAAGCATCAATGCAAACTCAGTCCCTCGCTGGAAGTGGACGCCGAGAGAGCCAACCCCACTATTTTCTCCTGCTCCTGAATTCTCCTTGGTGCCAGTGCAATGCAATGATATATGATGTCCGGGACACTGGCCGACGTCTTCATCACTCATCCCACGAAAGAGCTGCCACTGAATGGGCCTGTCAATCTTGCTGACAGCCAAGAGCCGTTGATTTGGGCTCGACAGTGGAGGGGAAGGTTCTCTTCTGGTTGAAACGCCCTCATGAGACTCCCCAACAAAAGGCAGCACAATATTTAGCCATCAGCAGAGATATGGGGGGGGAGGGGAGGAAGCTGCTAATGTTTTTACTTCTAAGCAAAGTAGAGGAAACAGGGCCCCGGGCCATGCAAAACCTTGTTTACCTGCCTCTACCTACTTTCATATGTCCGGCAGAATCCAAGTAGTCCCATTCTCTAAATGAGCAAATTTTGCAAAGGGAATCCTGGTGCAGATACAGTAACTGACCTGCAGTTGCTGTCAGGACTTCATCCTCCTGCAGATCTTGAACTGGTTACCAAAGAGGTACCAGGATCCCACCAATATTTGTATCAATCAGTCAATCGTGACTCCTCCAAAAGTATAGAGAGGCCTGAGTCAGTGATGTGGAGCTCCCCATAGCCACACCCCACTAAAGACAGACAGACAGACAGACAGACAGACAGACACACATACACACACACACACACACACACTTTTAAAATATCTTCCTTTGCATGTTGTCTTCTCCTGCCGTTCATTCCTACTTTGAAATGGACTGAGCTACATCTTTAAATGAAGCAGATCACATCCCAGACTCTTGGATTGCAATAGTTTAAAATGTATGTTTAAAAAAATGGAAAAGTGGAATTAAAAAAAAAGATCCCCAAGAAATCGAAAAGGCGCATTCGAGTGCAATTCTTTGCATGGCTACCCAGGAGTAAGGTCCACTGAAGTCCACCCTGTGTGTCTCCTGGTCAGATCCTGTCAACAAAGTCGCAAAGGTAGCACACCTGAGCTGAGGTAGCTCCTGTTGATGACCTCACTGTTCCTGCACTGTGTCTGACCCCCTTCACGACTGCACGACTGGCCACGCCTAATATTTATAGGGCTGGCTCACCTGGGAGGCTCCCTGTTTCCATCTGCCCATTCCTGCTCCATCACCTTCTGCCTCCTGGGTTCAAAAAGGAAGGGGCAAGAGAACAGGAAGTGTGGAGGAGAAGACAGGAGAGGAGAGTGGTGGGCTAGAACATTTCTTCTGCTGTGTTCCTCTCCTCCTTTTTGAATCCAGAGAATGGAAGGAAGAGGAGGAAGAAGAGTATGGTGGTTGCATCACCAGAGAATCCAAACCCTAGGACTGGCGCACCATCTGCCAGACCACACCCAGCTCTGGCGTGAGTTCTTCAAATATAAAGATGCCCACGTTTTGAACGGTGAGCTCCCCCAGAATGACGCGAAGTCATCTGGGGAGCTGAAAACACGACACAGATTTGAATGGGTAACTGAGCACTCTCATTCAGTGCTTTGAAAAAGGCCTCTCTGCGTCCAGCCTCGCTGAACGGAGAGCTTGCAAGAGGAGGCTTGTTCCCCATTCATGTGGCGCCCAGAATATCAGAGGCAGCTGCAGGAACAATTATGCGTTCTGTAATCATTTATTCAAACACAGGCCTTCCTTTTGCAGTGCTGGGATTTTCAGGTCAAGTTTCTTGAAAGCGGCACACACACAGAAAGAGAGATTTTAAACTTTTCATAAAGCGCTTTTGTCTCTCCCTTGACAGAACGGAAAGGGAGGCAGGAGAGGTAACATCACTACATACGACTTCTATCACAGCCTGGATTCTTGGTGGCTGATTTATAGCGCTGCTTTGAATAACAGACAAAGGACGGGTGGCGCGGGGGGGGGGAAGAGAGCATCACGTGCCATCTCGACATCTTGACTGTGTTACAGAATCCACATCTCAGTGGCAGCAGCGAAGAACACGGTACTGGCACGAGAGAACACATATTTGGGGTTCCTGTTGTTAGGGGGGCTTCCAAAAATTTGGGTTCTCTGCTTGGCTCCCTGGATTTTAAATTCCATGCTCTGGCTTCAGAAGTGGAATCGATGCACGAGAAATTCTCCACTGTTCATTTCCAAATGTTGTACACAGTGCAGTGCATGTTGCCAACCAACCTGGACATCAACCTGCTGCTTCTACTGAGTCACACTCTTGGTCCACCTAGCTCAATACTGTCTACAAACCTAGACATGGCTCCCCAGGGTTCCCCACCTCCAAAAAAACCACCATACCTTGAAGTGGTATGGAAGAAAGCCAGGATGGTGTAGTGGTTCTGGTGTTGGACTTAGACCTGGAAGATGCAGGTTCAAATCCCTGCTCAGCCATGAAGCTTCCTGGGTGACCTTGGGCCAGTCACTATCTCTCAGCCTACCTACCTCACAGGGTTGTTATGAGGACAAAAGGAGGGAAGAAGCCATGTACACCACCCTGAGCTCCTTGGAAGAAGGGCAGTATGAAAATTTTAGGTGTTTGTTAAAGGCAGAGACCACTTCTCCAAGGAAGAGCTCAAAGTGCATACAATGGAAATAAAATAAAGCAACAAAACCAATCAATCCATCAAAGACACGAGGCTTCAATTTAGTCACTGGTTAGCACATCAGGTGCTCCCCTGCCAATTCTCTGCCTGAGAATCAAGTCCCACTCCCTCCCTCAAAACCCACCTTAGGGATCAGAAAACAAAGACAGCTGGAGCATTTGCCCCATTAAAGCAATTAGTAGACCAGCTCTAAGTAAAAGTGAACCCAAAATACAGTCTTGTTAAATCGAACTAATTCGGTGCTATTCGGTGTCATCTGGCCAACGTGTGGCTTTTTCTTTCCCATTTTCTTGCCGCTACAGCGGCCCCATCAGTCAAATGAGAATGCATGCCATTCCCAACTGAGCACAAACGACCTCCGGGGAAGAGTCCCTCTGGGACCGCAAGCATTTCTGATTTAATATCAAAACGCAATTGTCCTAGAATCGTACGCCCGATGGAAATGAATGCAGTTCTCTCGCATTTAACCTCTGCAACGAGTCGTTTTCATTCTCGTCGGGGTTTCTGCTGAGAATGTGGTGGACAAACAGATGCTGATTTTTCCGGTCTCTGTGCTGCAAAGAGAGCGAGGGAAACGGATTACGTTCAGCCTAACGCTCTCCCAAGTCCAACAGAAAAAACCCCCAACAAACCTGCTTCTTCCGAATGTCATCTTAATTGAATCACTCAATCCAGGTTCTCCTTGACTGCACCTTTTGGTTAATCCCAACTCATCATTTTCTTCATTAAAAACACAAAAAAAAAATCAATTTTTTTTCAAAAAATTCCAACTTTTTCACAATTTTTCAAAATTCATCAACAGGAGTTGATGAATCCCATTCACTGGGTTTCATTCATCGCACATAATTTAGCAGACAAAGATGGGAGAGCCCAACACCATCCACAGAGATCTAATTCCTTTGGATGTGGAATCGGGATGGAGTCGGCAGAGGAAGACTATCAAACCGAAGACCAAGCCATTTTTCCCCACTCAGAGGCTTCAAAAGAAGGGATGACGTTGGCTCAGTTAGCAGGGACAACAAGTTTGGGATGAGTACAGGGAGCTGCCATAGAGGAAGCAAAGAGAAGAGCCCCCTAACATAGCCATTTTCAAACTCAACACCCCAGCCCCTCCATGGCTATAGGGACAAACCTGGGCAGTCATTCCATGCATTCAGGAGCGACATCCATATGAATCACTATAAAAAACCAAAATCAAACCCACATCCCAAACGACAGCAGAGCAAGAACACACGGACCACGTGACTCCCTGCTGCACAGCTTTGCGTCGTCGCCCCCCCCCCCCCCGAGGCCACGGCCCCATCCATGTTGGATTTGCACAGATTACACAAATGACACAGAAGGCCTGTGTGAGAGCTGCTTGGCCCTCCTAGGTAACAGCCATGAAATTGGCATTTCTCAACGCAAACGGAGGCGGGTGAAGAAGTAATGGAGGGAGAGAAAGGCTGGTTTGGCTTGCAAGAACCTTGCCTTGCGCCCTGGAAGGAAGAAAGCACAATGACAACAGCCAAGCCAGGGTCAGGTTCTTTCAGTGACACACTCAGCTGCATGAGAGTGAGAAATCGCGGTCAATTAAGGGACGTGACATCCTTGTTCTCAGCTAAATTACCACACCTCATGTTCTCTGTTGCTTTCCCAAGAACTTCAGAGCCCCCCCCCCCCTTGAAGCTCTGAGGCATGGGAGCTGGGGAACTGAGCTGTCAGCCTCTGCATGCTGGCCTGGGAAGAGGCTCCACGGAACTTACTCCCGAGGAGACGTGCCTCTAGGTTCGCACTGTTTTCCTCATCCAAATTTCTCCCTTGATTTTGGAATCCCAAATGACCAATTCTGGATTCCACAGTGGAACCAACAATGCAACGGAATGCATGGCTCTTTACACTGTTTAAATTTTAAGGGGGGAAAAAATGAAGGCACTGAAAACTTAAAACCAATTTAGCAACCAATAGTGCTTCACATTACACACATGCGTGCGTGTGCACACACAAGTATAAACCCTATTCTCACATTCCATTCATGCATTTGGTAACACGTGGAGTGGTGAGACATGCTTGGGACTGATCCAAGATCTCCCAGCGCCTTACACAGTGGCATGCTAGTCACCTTCGCTACTTCTCCTCCTCTCTCTGAGTTTGAAAAGGAGTGAAAGAGGAAGTGGGGAGGAGAAGAGACTGGTGGGCTAGAGTGTCCACCCACCCTTGCCCACTCTCCGTTCTTTCACATTTCCTCTACTGCTCTGCTCCTCTTCCTGGATTCCAATCCAGGGGAAAGCAGAGATAGGCAGAGAGGCAGACGGTCACCCCAAATCAATCTACCACTGCCTAACGGAAACTGCTTTCGTCCCACGGATGGGTTTTGGAACAACTCTACGTGCACTGAGCCGATTCTCACCTTCTGCTGAATGCATGATGGAGGTCATTGGGCAAGGGCAGTGGACATTCCGAAAGACCTGTGGTTGCGATCGAATATGTGGGCTGAATGTAAGAGGAGGCCTACCGTCACCTGAAAAAGGTGAATTGAGCTTTGAAGCTGCCTAGTGGGACTGATTGCATCCATTCATTGTGCGACTAAGTTTATGAAACCAATGCCTTTTGAGAAGTGGAAATGGTTCTGCAGGAGAAAAAAATATACAGTCGGGAAAAATTTCCACCCCATGTCACTGGGCCCCCCCCGCACCTATTCCTAGTCACAGCAGGCAAGCCCAAAGATGACATCACCATTTGCTCTGCTGGAAGAGAGCGTTCCGCACCCAACGCTCTGTGTTTCAACAAGCAGAGCATGCGGGATTTTTCTGGGACAAAGACTCTCAAAAACTCTTTCCACTTAACCCGGCATCATTTGTTCTTTTTTTGCTATACTATGTATGGTTGCGAGAGTTGGACCATAAGGAAGGCTGAGCACCGAAGAATAGATGCTTTCGAACTGTGGTGCTGGAGAAGACTCCTGAGAGTCCCTTGGACTGCTAGGAGATCCAATCAGTCAATCCTAAATGAAATCAACCCTGACTGTTCCCTGGAAGGACAGGTACTAAGGCTGAAACTCAAATATTTTGGCCACCTAATGCGAAGAGAGGACTCTCTGGAGAAGACTCTGATGCTGGGAAAGATTGAAAGCAAAAGGAGAAGGGGAAGGCAAAGGATGAGATAGTTAGACAGCATCACCGATGCAACGAACATGAAAAGGAGCGAACTCAGGAAGATAGTGGAGGACAGGAAGGCCTGGCGGGATATGGTTCATGGGATCACGAAGGGTCGGACACGACTTAACGACTGAACAACAACAAATGGTCGGATTTGTCTTGACAGTCAAGCATTGTGGGGCAGTGATGGCTCACACCATGTGGCCAGTATGCCACAAAGTCCACAGTCAACAGTAGCGACATTTGTGTTTCAAAAATATGACACCCGGCGCTCCTAATGTGACTGAACAAAAAGCTCTCTTGATGCTATCGTATTCCGAATCGCACTGCATTCCTATCACCTGCACTAATAGGATTATTCAGTTGTTCGGTCTTCTTCATAATGCAATAACAAAGCATGCGGTTCTCAGGGGATGAATAATACCCAAAGATTATTAGGTTGGATTAGTGTTTGTCTGTTATGAATTCAGGTAGTCTAAAGTTTAGAATCTAAACAACAACAAGAGAGGAGAGCCACACAAAATTAAGCTCCCGTATCGGTTCGGCAGAGGAACAGCATCTCCCCAAAATAAGGCCATCGTTTCTGCATACTTGGGAACTCCCAGGAATACAGATAAGTTTGTCAATGAAAAGAAAAAGAACATTAATATGCACAGATCCGAACAACCCCATGAGGGCCTGCAGGCTGTGAATTCCAGGACCAACAGAATGCTGAGGCTATCAGCTGGGGGGGGGAGGCGAGGAGAGAAAACCGGCATGCTAGAGCCCCTAACAGTATCACGGAGGTGGGCCAAACAGGGTCGACCCATCCATGTGGTCAAATGAGGTGCTCTCATCACAGACAGTAGATTGGCAGGGGGTGACTGCCTGCCTCCACCACGCCTCCAACCCTCCAACCTTTAGAATTCTAAAGGGCAGAGGAGGAAGTGTGGAGGAAAGGAGAGTGGTGGGCTAGAGTGTCTCTCCTCCACATTTCCCCTTCTACTCCATCCCCCTCTTCCTTCTCAAATTCAGAGTGTGGGCAGGGAAAGAAGAGTACCCAGAGAGGCAGCAGCTGGAGTGTCACGGAGTAGCGAGGGGTGGCGTTTGGTGTGCCCCCCCGGGCAGGGCCAGTACCAGGCTATTTTGCGCCCTCAGCAAGGCTAAGTACTTGCACCCCCCCCAAAAAAAAATGTGACCGCAAGATTAAAACTTAAGTGCCTTTTCACTTTTTATGCATGTTGTGGTATTTATGTTAACATTAAAAATATACATTCATTGTCAGATGCATTTTTACATGGGTTAAAATAAACTAATCTGTATAAAAGTGTGCCCCTTGAAGGTCAGTATTGCGCCCCTCTGAGGTCTGCACCCTAGGCAGCTGCCTAGTTGGCCTCACAATAGCACCAGCCCTCAACAGAAGGTCTTCAGCCGGCCTTCGTCTGCAAAGCCAGCAATCTTAAGTTCCTTACCTAACACCTTTTAAGGGTGCTTGTTTCTTCTAAGCCTTCATTATAACATAACAAGGAACAAAATGAGTTTTAACTCCCACAGAAGGGGCACTGTGAGCCATTTGGGTGTGAGGCACTTTACGGCTAAAGTTGACCCAGGAATAAACCAGCAGCAGTTTGAAAAGCTCAGGGGAGCACATAATACTGGAGAGAGCCATAGTTCTGCTTGTCATGCAGAAGGTCCCGGGTTCAATCCTTAGTAGCGTCTTCAGGAAGGGCTGGGAAAGACCCCCTCTCTGTCTGAAATCCTGTTGGAGAAAGGCCAGGATATCACTCTTTTTAAACAGACAATACTGAGCTGGAGGAAGGTGGCTTCATAAGAACATAAGAGCCCTGCTGGATCAGGCCAAAGGCCCATCTAGTCCAGCTTCCTGTATCTCACAGTGGCCCCACCAGATGCCTCCGAGAGCACACAGCCAACAAGATAACTTGTTTCCTGTTGTCACTCCCTTGCACCTGGCACAGAGAAAACCTACCGGTACTTCTAAAACCAGGAGGTTGCTTATGGCTTCTAACCTGTGATGGTCTTTTCCTCCATGTATCTATCCAAACCCCTTTTAAAGGCATCTAGGCCAGGTGTCATCAGCACATCCTGTGGCAAGGAGTTCCACAGATGAATTACACGCTGGAACATTGAAACACTGAGCTGGGAAAATAATGCTCCTATGCTCCAAGTGCAGATTGCCAAACTTGTCATGCTTTTTGAAATCTTGCAGATTCTTCAGGGGCCTCAAGATGGAAGAAGAGCAAATCAAAAACCAAGCAGCAGAAAAATATTTTTAAGCGGAGTAGCTGGGGTGAGAGCAGGGAGCGCAGAGCAGCACACTGCCCTCCGACGCCGGAGTTGCTTTGTTCTGGCAAACAGATTCCACAGCGCCATTCGGCTGGCCCCTCACCTCTGTCTTGACTACAGAGTAATTCTGCAGTCATTAGAAGCAAAAACCCATTATTTTCCCAGCTCAATGTTTTGATCTGTCGCTCTCAATTCCCCTGCCGTGATGTCTTGAAATTGCTTGTTGTGTGTTACGCGGCCTGCTGGTTTTCAGAGCCAGTTTTTCCGAAGCCTTCGGCTCCTTATTTTTAATGACACTTATCGCTGCCTCCATGGCTAGAACAGTCACTCAGGCCAGTGCAGTTTGTCCTGACGCATCGATTCCAGTCTTTCCGCAAGGTGAGGGTTGCCCACTGACTGGGGAAGAAAACACAGCCGGTGGCTGGGGGGCGGGGGAGAAGAGGTACAGCGGGCACTGTAGCTGTTGCTGAAAAGGGCTATAAGGGAACATGGAGAAGAGGCTAGAACAGAAAAAGACATGTAGGCCTTTTAAGGAAGCTCGATCAGCCTTGGAAGAGGGACAGGCATCCCCCCCCCCCAAGAACCTGGCCAGTTTCTAAGACCTACACCCAGGTCCCTTCTCTGGACTGCCTACCTTCAGAGATTAGGTGGGTGGCGACTGGGGAGAGGGACACTGCAGTGACATGTCCCCAGCTGTAGTGAACACACACACACACACACACACACACACACACACACCCTTTGCCATTAAGGTGGGAGGATGCCATCTTTCAACATGGTGCCAATCAAGATTTGGTGACTCATAGCTCCTTTACCAAGGACTGTTGTTATGTGGCCTGCCCTGAGTGGAACTCCAGGAGAAAACCAGGCCAGGCCAGAACCATGGACAGCTCCGAGTAAGCCCCTTGCTCTGACAGGATCTACGGGTTAAATGTCTTGGGGCCTCCTCCAAAGGTCCATCCCTGTTTATTCAATTAGGTCCATCCCTGTTTATCCTTGAAGGGGAGGTCCTCTGGTCTGGAATCTTGCGCTCTTCTCCAGGGTTTCAGTCCCATCCTTGCCTGAAGTTGCCAGGAATTGAACATGGGACCTTCTGAATGCAAAGCATGCGTTCTACCACTGAGCTACGGCCCCTCCTGGGATGTTACTAGACAGTGAGCTGCCTGATTCAGCAACTTCTTCCTGGCCCTTGCCGGCATTGGTGAGCAAGAACGGGGGAGCATGATGGTCTGGGAGTCCGGACTGGGGGTTGCAAGGATCCCCGATGCTCTTGGCTGATCGGTCCCATCTCCAGCCCAGTGACAGGCCCTGGGTTCAGTACCGGTGATGGAAACTGACTCGGATGGCTTTAAAAGGGCCGTTATTGGACCAATTAATGAAGGTCAGGTCTAGCAAGGTCTACTAGCCATGATGGCTATGCGGCCTCTACCCTCCAGAGTCCCTCCAACTGCCCTCCAACTGTCAAAAACTGCTTAGCTCTGCCTGGTCCCCCCCCCTTCAGCCCCAGAAGACTCCACACTCAGTCCCATCCAAGAACTGGAATCTTATTTCAAGAGTGGGCAACTTATCTCCAGATGTGTCCAGCCCGCAACTCTTGGGACACAAAATCACCCAGGTTTCAACCCATCTAATCGGGTCACCGCTCTTGCCCATTGAGTAACTAAGGGTTTGCTTTTAGGGGGCCTGCAAGATTGTACACACAGTAGCTATACCTCCAAAACCTATTCCTGCTATCAAGATCAGTCTCCCTGGCTCAGCCTTTTGACTCTTTTCAATTTGCTGGAATTATCTAAAGCCGGAGTTACACTAATCACATCTTACACAAAGTGGGGGGAAAGTCTTTATTCCTCCTTTTCATTCTTTATGACCAGGTGCGCCTGTGGATAATCACCTGGCTCACGGTCTAGCAACGTCCCAGGAGAGTCTGCACATGCTTTGCATTCAGAAGGTCCAATTCCTGGCATCTCAGGCAAGTATGGGGAAGAGCCTTTTCCCCCTGTTGCTGTCCAGCAACCAGCACTCAGTCTAGGGCTGGGGTTCTCAACCTGTGGTACAGGTACCCCTAGGAGTACGCAGACCTCTTGCTGGGGGTACGCCAAGCCCTGCCCCTTATCTGCCCCATCAGCAGCTAATTAAGTGTTAATTAACATGGATTTTAAATTGTAATTATTTTCGGAGCCCTTCTGTCTCTCTGATTTTGGTTTTGGGCTTATTTTTGTACTTTGGAAAATGTACTTTGGTGGGGTGGGGGAGGGAGGAGTTGATTTTGGGAACTGTGACTTGGGGAAAAAAAGAGATCCTTGCATGTGTGTCTCTCCCCCACCCACACCGTTAAATAAGACATTTTTTCACATTTAAAATTGTTTTAGTACTTTTTATTTAACGATTAATTACCTAATTAATTAATTGACTAATCCAATTAATTAGCAGGGGATACTTCAGAAAATTGGACCATCATAGGGGGTACCTAGGCCTCCGAAGGTTGAGAACCCCTGGTCTAGGGCATACTGCATACGGCCTCTGGACATGAAAGCTCTATTTAACCATCATAGCTAACAGCCAATGTCAGACGAACAGCCCAATCCTAACTAGGGCTACGCAGCCCTTTGCAATAGCGGAACACAGTTCTACGGGCCATTTTGGGGCCGCCACTGCAAATGACGAGGCCCGCTGCCACAGCCAGCTACCTCTGACAGCAAAGGTAAGCCGGTGGCAGGGCAGGTGGAACGGGGGAGTTTCCGGGCGAGAGGCAGAATGGGGGAGGGGTGGATCTCGGCAGCACCGGTGTGCACCAGGATCCTAACCCCATTCCCTCTCGTTTACTCACCTTGGACGTGCACCAGGAAAACAGCTGGTGCAGATGTGCAGAGACCCATCGGAGCAGCAGAGGCTTGCCTCGAACAAATGTTCCCTTACCTCAAGGAGGCCGCCGGACTGCCCCCCCCCCACGATACAGTGTGCACTCCATTGCCATGGTTGCATTGGGAGGGGTTAGTTAGGATTGGCTGTAAGGAACTGTCTAATCCTAAACCCTTTATGGCTCGGGTCCAGGGTATTTGAGGGACCGCCTCCTTCCTTATAATCCGACCCGTACTCTGAGGTCATCGGGGGGCCCTGTTAACCGTGCTGCCATTGACGGAGGTGAGGGGGATGGCGGCGAGGAATAGGGCCTTCTCAGCAGTGGCGCCCCAACTGTGGAATTCCCTTCCCTTGGAATTAAGAATGGCTCCCTCTTTAGCGACCTTTTGGCGGGGCCTCAAGACATTTTTATTCAGGTTGGCGTTCAATGGCTTTCATGGTGGACTGGCTTTTTAATAAATGTTAATCATAAGGTGGCCCACTGGGGTTTGTTTGTTTTAATTATTTTTAATTACCTCTTTTAATTATTGTATTTTATTATGTATTATGTATTTTAAAGGTAAAGGTGTCCCCTGACAATTAAGTCCAGTCGTGTCCGACTCTAGGGTGTGGTGCTCATCCCCATTTCAAAGCCAAGGAGCCAGCGTTGTCCGAAGACACCTCTGTGGTCATGTGGCCGGCATGACTCTCCTTGCCGCAGCGTGTAGCATGCGGCTGGAACACGGAGCGCTGTTTACCTTCCCGCAAGCGGTACCTATTTATCTACTCGCATTGACATTTGGAACTGCTAGGTTGGCAGGAGCTGGCCAAGCAACGAGCGCTCACCCCGTTGCGGGAATCGAACTGCCAACCTTTTGATCGACAGCTTATGGTTCAGCGGTTTAACCCGCTGCATCACCCGCTGGCCTATTATGTATTTTACCATGTTTTAACTGTAAGCCGCCTTGACTGCCCTTACCGGGAGAAAGGCGGGATATAAATTCTTTAAATAAATACATCAATAGTAATCCTCCTTTAAAACTATCAAAGCCTAGGGCCATCACCATATCCCGCGGCAGTGCATTCCATAAATTCATGATGTCTTGTGCAAAAGAAGGCTCTCTTTTCATCTGTCCTGAATCAAGCGCCCATCCATATTCACGGACTGTTCTGTGCAACGGAAGCCCCCCAGAGTGCTCTGGTTAAATTATTCCTGCAAGCCAGCCAAGATACATTCTAAATGGTATTATAAAACACCACTGCCCAACTGTCTGGGGTATAGCTCAAGGTCAAATCCCTCCTTCACTACATGACTGATAGCTGCCCAGGAATCCTAAACCAGAGTCCCATCTATACATTCTGCATTAATCCAGAACATCATATAAGTACATACTGACAGTGGAATAAAATGCCATCCTCTAATTATGAGTTAATAGCAAGCCTTGTTAAAGGTGAAGGGGGAAAGCAACAACTAGTTGGTTTGATCAGTTTTCCTCATCTGAATCTCTCATCAGATCTTAAAGTTCTGAACTTTGGCCAGGTCTCCCAAAGTGAATACAATTCTTAGGAATTCTTCATTATTTCTTCCTTATTTCTGAATTTTAGAGCTGGCCATGCTCAATGCACTCGTTTCCCATCCAAGAAAGTCACATAACTTTGGAGGGCCAAAAATTAGCCTTATGCAACCAGGAGGACGTTTCTCTCTCCATCCTGCAGAACACAAAACAGCTAAATAGTTAGACAGATTACATTTTGCAACATCAAACTGAACCCTGAAATTGCACAGGTGCCAATATGCCGTGCAAAAACATGCGAACATGGTGAACGCTAACGCCATTTAGAACAAACAAAAGCATGGATGATTGACACCTGGCTATTCCCAGCATGTAATTCATCTGTGGTGGAACTCCTTGCCACAGGATGTGGTGATGGCACCTGGCCTAGATGCCTTGAAAAGGGGTTTGGACAGATTCATGGAGGAAAAGACCATCACAGATTACAAGCTATAAGCAACCTCCTGGGTTTAGAAGTAGGTTTTCTCTGTGCCAGGTACAAGGGAGTGACAACAGGGAACAGGTTATCTGTGCCAGGTGCAAGGGAGTGACAACAGGGAACAGGTTATCTGTGCCAGGTGCAAGGGAGTGACAACAGGAAATCTTGTTGGCTGTGTGCTCTCGGAGGCATCTGGTGGGGTCACTGTGAGATACAGGAAGCTGGACTAGATGGGCCTTTGGCCTGATCGAGCAAGGCTCTTCTTATATTGTTATGTTCAGAATGCTAATCATGTGAACGCCAACAACATGAAATATGGATGGGAAATTCAGTATACCCTCTAGACAATTATTAACATTCACAGTATTTATATACTGTTATGTCACTTTGCCATCTGATTTATTAAGCCTTGCCCATGAAAAGATCTACAGAGAAGCTTCCAAGGTATGGTTTAAGGCTTCAGCTCTCCCCGCCTCCACCACCAACCCAAAGCTGTGTTTTGCTATGGAAAGGGTCTAAACTGCAACCAAGCAGATGTGGCTGGAATGAGATATATTACCCAGAGGGATTTTCGGCTGAGGGCCTAAACTGTGCGTCACATTGAGTCAGCTTGCACACATGCCCGACAAATGCTGGCACCCAGATCCTTGAAGACATGCACCACGCACTGACTAACCATGGCGAAATCTCAGCATCTCTCAGCGCAGTGGAACAAGGCAGCGAGGAATGATGGCTTGTCCTGCTGGCGAGTTGATTCAGACAGAAAATGATAAGATGGTGACAGACAGACAGACAAGGCTGGTTCCGGTTCCAGACAAGTGGCTGCACCACGACTCAGGAACACTCGGAGACGCCCCGGAAGGGACTGGAGCACGACTGGTGGATCTCATGCTGCAGCAGCACCAGCACACTTCAAAATACTGATGCGTGCTTGTGCAATTGGGGTTGTCCCGGGGAAATGATCAAAATCCAACTAGGATCAAACTAGATGGTGCTTTAAGCTTATATTTAACAGATGGGCTTAAAAAAAACAGTAACAGCCCGATCATATCCAGCGTCAGTACAACGGAGCCGCGCGACTCATGCTGTATTCAGTGCTGGCTAGGAGCAGGCTGGGGGGGGTCTCCTCGGGGTAAGGGGACATTTTTCCTTGTACCCAGGGTAAATCCCCAGCTTGCGCAATGGAGCAACTCAGATCTGCGCCAGCTCAAGAAGTCCGAATGAAATAAAATAACAGAATGAAAACGTCTCCAAAATTCCTTCTTCCTTGGCGAATTTAACTCTGAGCCCCAAAGCCCAGCATGCAATGCATGCACATGCACATGAAAGAAAAGAGTGACAGGCCCCTGCTTACCTTCGGATGGTGCAGCGACCCCTGCAACGGGCTAGGGCATCACAAACATACCGAAAAGCGTGTTTGTGACACCCGGAGAGTAGTCGGCACTGGAGCTCAGTGCAGGAGCTCAGTGCAGGTAAAGTTATCTGAGTGGCACGGGGGCTGGGGGAGGGGGGGTCGGGCCCAGGAGGGTGGTGGGATCGGCGGCCTCGGTGCACACTGTACCCTACCCCCCCTCCCAGGTCTGAAAGCACGATATGGCCCGTCACTTTTTTCTGCAACCTGCCATGTGTGTTGCAGGCCTGACTTTGGGGCTCAGAGTTAAATTAGCAAAGGAAGAAGGAATTTTGGAGAAGTTTTCATTCGGTTATTTTATTTTGTTGGGTGTTTTTTTATTTTGTTGGGTGGTGTTTTTTTTTTAATCCATCCCAAATGTTTGCAATAAGTTAGGAGGGAGAGATAGGCAGGTGGACGAGCTCTCAGCAACCAGAAACACTACCGACACTGGGCAACATCCTCACTTCATGATACTAACCCCTCTCATGCCTCCCAATAAACACAGTTCAGCATATTTGGGCGGATATGTGCTAGGAGGCGAAAAGGATTTTAGAACGAGACTGAACGGCATCAAGGGTGCCACCACTGGTATCGATTCACCCAGGGATCCACTGGTTATTCGGCCTAGTAGTACATTCACTGCTGAAATGACGAGGAAACGCCAAACACAGTTAGTTGCTGATATGTTTCAGCGGCTTCTGTATTGATTGCAAGTCACTGAAAAACAGCCAGTGGCATCAGCAGAGGATCAATGGCTAAAGAAATTTCAGAACTCGATTCGTATGTGTAGACTGAGGGACTTCAAACAAGCTAGGGCAGGTTTAAGGCAAGATAACGATTCGTTGGCTTGCTGGCAAACCAAAACCTTTTCTATTATTCTGGAATAACGCACAGAGAATGAGTATGATGAGAATACTGTACTCATAATACTTATGAGAATGTTCACTGTGAGGTTTTGAATCTTGTAGAAAATTATAATTCCGTAAACAGATGGAACAGCAACTCTGGTACTTATAGGAGACCAGAGAATCTTGGCGGTGTGTGTGTGTGTGTGTGTGTGTGTGTGTGTGTGTGTGTGTGTGTGTGTGTGTGTGTGTGTGTGTGTGTGTGTGTGTGAATTAGCCGTACAAAACAGGAACCTGTTAACTTTGTTCACCTGTTAACTTTGTTCACAACAACTACAACTTCTGCTTGGCCTTTTTCATGGTTTTTTTTAAATCTTTGAAACAATATAATATTAATTATGGAAAATTAAAAATATTGGATATAAAAATGAAGAGTGGTCAAAGCTATCCATCATTTTTAAAATTTACACGTTTACCCTCCCCTTCCTCCAAGGACTTCAGGGCAATGGACATAGAGACCCCTTTATCTACACAACAACCCTGTGAGGTAGGTCAGGCCATGAGAAAAAGACCAGTCCAAGGTCACTTTTTGCCAACTTCCCTGGAATCCCTAAAGAGGTCTTACCCAAGCAGGGCCCTAATTCAAATTCACATCCAATTTCACTTCAGAGAGAATTTGGTGGCTCTTAGAGAATCACACACACAAGTTCATCAGTCTTAGGAACTATAAATTCCTCGAAATTCCTCCCCGGAAACTTCTTTCACCTGAAACGCCTTCGAGATCTGCCTCTGGCTTATGTAGAAGAAGCCTGGGAAAGACAAAGTATTTGGAGGAATAGGAGTATCGCTCTCCCCACCCCCAAATCAACGGGCTTTCTGTAACAGCGGATGGGAAAATAATATCATTATATTACATGCCACCAACAACTGCAAAAGTGGCTGATTTCAGCTGACTGACAGGTGGCACCTTCTTCGCAACATCTCACTTCCAACCAAAGCCCGTCGCTGACAGGCTGTCGCTTCCATTGCTCAGATCTGCTTTTCATGCACTCAAACGGCTTTGACAAAGAATCATCCAGACAGGCGGACGATGAGAAGCAAAGCAAAGGAGCCCACAACTCAAGGCGCAATCCCTCGAGAGCTTCCCCTACCACAAGCCCTGCCGGCAATCCGGGGGCGAGGATTCGGAAATTATCCTCACCCGAATTTCTCTCCAGATTTTAGAGAGTCCATCAAAAACGAGACCTTGGTGGCACCCCGTACCTGACCACATCAAGCTTCCGCACAAATGGTGCCTTATCGATGCACATGTGCACTTGTGAGCATTGACTGAAGTGTTGTATATCTTCCCCTAAAGTACGCGCATGGGATGACTGACACCTGGCTATTCCTCACCGGACTTTGGAGCAGCTCAATTGTCATTGGCTGTTCCAAAGCCACTGATAGACCTTTTTGCAATCTGGATCTGACGAGGGGGCGAATTCAGTGATAGAATAGCTGCTTTGCATGCAGTTAAGCCCGAAATTCCATCTCTGGACACATCTCCAGGTATCCACCAGCACAGTGTTTAGAGAGGATTGGGGGCATTACCGTATCCATTTATAAAATGGTATACAGTTATAGTTCTCGTTATCCGCTAGGGTTAGGTTCCTGGAAAACATAGTGCAGGGGTGGCCAACATTTCAACATGAATGTTCCTGGCCCTTTAGTAGTTGTATAGGTGAGGGCATTTCACCGTGAGCACTTGCAGCTGCCAAGAATAAGATTCTGTCTTGTACACAACTCTTAAGAAGGCAGAGGCCCTAATGGTGGAAGGTTGGCCAAATTAGCGGATACCAAATCATTGAGCCTATGGGGAAAATGGGGTTAGGTTCCAGGAGACCCTCTTCGCCATACACTATATGAACCTGAATCCTACCTTAAAGTCTATGGGCTGGGTGATAGCAGGGGCAGCATCCAGTATATCACATTGGCTCTTTGGTATGGAACAATTCCTAACTCTAGTAAATTAATATTATTCCTTCCTAACAACATTATGCAAATATAAAAGGTATTGCACAGTATCCTGGAAGCCCAGAGAGATTTCAAACAGTTCCCATTGTGTCGCAAATGACATTCAACAGAACACACACACACACACAGCAACTCCAGAAGAGAGAGATTACCTTTTACGGTAAATGCAGCAAGGCAGTGAAATTTGCTCCCAGAGCAACGTGGAGACCCGTGGAAAAAAAAAGTTAAGTACACACCCATGAGAACAATGGCCCTGACAAGATTGCAGATAGCAAGAGCAAACCGTGGATATGGAGAGGTATGTGGCAATTCTGCCCCTCGCAGATAAGCAAATTTGCAGGTAGCGAATTCACACAGAGAACTGACTGTATCTCATAACGTTCATTCCATTACAGGGACATTCAGGAAGTGCATAACATTTGTGCTCAAAACAAGTACAATACATCATTTAAAAGGCAACTATCATGCCTGACACGCTGATATAGGTGACAACACACACTTCACGCCTGCCTGCTGCCCACTAGGCTACCTGGCTAACTTTGTAGGCTGGCCTAGCACCTGTCATCCCTCACCTCTTCCCATGGTAGAAGAGGAAGCAAGGATTTTAGAGTGACTGTGGCTGAACATTACAATCATAGCAGCCTAGCTGCGGTTCTTTTTACTATTTACTGCTGTCTTTACTGTGTTTTAACAAGTCTGCTGCCATTTTATTAGGTTACCATTCATTACTTTTTTACTCATGGTAATGCTGTGTGCTGTTTTAGGATTCTTTGTTATTTATTGCGGCTGTTTCATTGATGCCATGTTCTTTCTTTGTTTTCATATCGATATATTGCTTTAATATTGTCTGTTGCTCCTGATTGGCTATTTTATGCATCGGTTTTATAGTCTTACTATATATAACTTGTAAGGCCAGCGGGTGGCGCAGTGGGTTAAACCGCTGAACCATGAGCTGTCGATCGAAAGGTCGGCAGTTCAAATCCGTGACGGGGTGAGCTCTCGTTGCTTGGCCAGCTCCTGCCAACCTAGCAGTTCCAAAGCATGTCAATGCGAGTAGATAAATAGATACCGCTTGCAGGAAGGTAAACAGCGCCCCGTGTTCCAGCCGCAAGCTACGCGCTGAGGAAAGGAGAGTCATGCCGGCCACATGACCGCGGAGGCGTCTTCGGACAACACTGGCTCTTCGGCTTTGAAATGGGGATGAGCACCACACCCTAGAGTCGGACACGACTGGACTTAATTGTCAGGGGTCACCTTTACCTTTTTATATATATTTTACATAAGCCACCTTGGGCGTCCACATCCGTGGGGGAAAGGTAGGAGAGAAGCATTATAAAAATAAAATAATATGCCTTCTGGGAGATACTCTAGGGTGCCACCACTCTACTCTCCTCACTTCCTGTTTCATGGCAGGCAGAGGAGGTGGCTCCTGCCTGGTGCCGGTGGAAGAAAAAAAAAAAGACTGTATACAGTCTCAACAACAGGAGCCACCTCATTGTCTTGGGATGGTTCCAACAACCTGCGAAATAATCATCATAGCAAAACATCCATGTTGTAGGAGGAGAGCACTAACCAGAAGCCCAGCAAAACGGCATCACTGTTCTCAAACGAGGAAAATCCAACAGGGAGGGGACAATATAGCTCTAGATTGCAGAGCTTGAGCATCACACAAGAGAAATCCCTTTCCTATGGACACACACTCCCAGCCATATTTTAGTTGGTGAGGAGGGGACACGGAACAGGGGTCCCCTGAGAAGGTCACAGCAGGTGGGCAGAATCATTTGGGAAAAGGCAGGTGTTTTTTTTTAAGACAGTACTAAAATCCTAATCCCTTTACGGTTTTAAAAAGGCAAGAATGAGCCATTTCAAGTGGACTTGGAAAGAAACCAGAAACTAGTGAAGCTGGTCCCGGAATGAAGTCTCTTGCCCCCTTCACCCCTCCAGCGAATTCTGGACAAGCAAAATAAGAAGCTGCCCTATATTATGATGCCAGACCATTGGTTCAGCTAGGTCAGTATTGATTAACACAGCTACTACCTGAGCATCTGGGCCTGAGAGCTCTCCCAACCTGCAACCCTGATGCTTCAAAAGGGTGGAGGGGAGGACAAGTCCATTCCAAAAAGGGGACATGACGGCTCCAAGATCGACTCCCCTATTAAGCAAAGACATTTCTAGATTAGTCTCTCTGCATGTTTGTTCACATCCGTTTTGCAGAGCCCCCAAAGCCAGGTTGCATCCAGCAGTAAGACGAAATCTGCAGGGAGCTTTCAAGCAAGGATCACCCACAATCACAGCTCTTCCTTCCTTGTTTATTTAAAAGCAACACTGCCCCATCTTTCTGCTCCCCGAGAGAAGCTTTGCATGTGGGGGGGAAAGGCAAATCTCCCTCCAAGCATTAATAGCTTCCCAGGCAGGCAGGTTGTCTCTGCTGATTAATGCAAGGAGGGGAGGGGGAGAGAGGGGGCGGAGGGAGTTCAAAGAGGTATCACTTTGGATAACACAGATGAGTCTCGAGGCAGCATCCGCGTGTCTCTGGTGCGCGAGATGGGAAATGGCGTCCAAATGGGAGACGGTAATTTATTTTCTTTAGAAAGCAAAGCAGGAAGGAGGCATTTAACAATAACGGATCGCACAGCACAGCACACAGTTCCTCCAGGCAGGGCGAGGGATGCAATGCAGGGGGGGGCAGCGGTTTGAAGCCACGCCACCCCCGGAAGGCTGGCAGAGTTCTAACTTGCCCCGCTGGAACCGCAAGGAGTGAGAGAGCTGCCCATTACACATGCAAAGAAAACGATGCTTAATTTCCCCTACGTGTGGCAGGTTAATAGCGTAGATGGAAGAAGAAAGGTACGGAGAAAGCCACAGGGGAAAAGGAGGGGCTCGCTGGAAGCCAGACCGCTTGCTTCCCAGTCTCATCACAAAATGTGGAACTGGTTTATCACTAGGCCAAGCCAAAACCTCCAGGCGCCTGAAGCAACATGCCAAGCGCTGCCCCTCTTACCTGGCGGCGTGCCAGCCAGCCACCCCCGCTATCGCTGTCTGAATTAGAAGAGAAAGAGAGAACGGAGTGGAAGAGGAAGTGTGGAGAAGAGCATGGTGGGTTAGAGCATCTCTGACTGGATGGAAAGAGACAAGGCCAGAATGTCAGTCAGAGATGCAACGGGCAGCCTCCGCTGGGCTCACAGGAGGCTCTGTTAATGTACATTTCCGTCTCCCAACACAACTGTTTGCCCTGGCACACAGAACGGCTGGTTTAAATTCACAGAGCCGCAGCTGACATTCGAGCCGTCTGCTGTGTCAGGCTCAATCTTTTATTCATGCGGTTTCAGAAACGCAGCACATTCTTCACTGCTTTCGTGGTCTCTCCCCACACACGCCCCGGTGGTGAAAAATGACAGCAGCAGTTCCACATCCATCTCCTTGTAAGTCAGGCCTTGCAAGCTGGCAGATGAGCAATTTTACCAATAACTCTGCCAGGCCTTTCGAAACCCAATCTGCTTTGAAAAGCGACCTGGGGCTGTGAGGAAGGGGTCCTCGCAAATCAAGTAGACCCCAGTTCACTATAGGGCTCTAAATGGATGGAAACTGTCTGGGGTGGGCAGACTGGATTCTCCCAAGATTAGAGGTGATAGAATTTTGGACAGTTCCACTTCAGGCTGTACAGGTGGGTCAAATTCTAATGTATTTTCCCATGCAACCCCCCCCCCCCAACCCCTCTTACTGAAGGTCGTAATTGAGCACATCGGAGGAATTTTTTTAGCACAGAACTGATTTGAAGTTTGACTACATGCAGGGTGTCTTTCGGAGTAATATGTTGATTGGGCCAAACAGTTCTCAAAGAATGGGCTGGAGCAGTGGTTCTCAAACTGTTTAGCACCGGAACCCACTTTTTAAAATGACACTCTATCGGGACCCACCTAGCTTTATGGGACGCTCAAATATTTATCTCCCTATATTTACACAAGCTTGCAAACTGTAGAAGCTCAGCTGTTTGCAAGGCAATTGGCAGCTATATGATTTTTGAATAGCCTCAGGACTTGTGGCAATTACTTATCTGATCTTTCCATCACCTGTGACCCACCAGAAATCAGGTCGCAACCCACCAAGTGGGTCCCGACCCACAGTTTGAGAAACACTGGGATGGAGTGACAAGAAGAGCACATGGCAAGCGCTGGAGATTATTCAACCCCCCCCCTTTTGTGGTAAGGAGTTAGGATTAAGGACTCTCCCTCTCCTGACCTCTCTCTGTGCAGGAGAACTCGTTTGGTAGCCTAGCTGGTAACTGATTGGCAGGTCTGGTCTGGATTCATTGATCACTTGGTTTATTATGACTTGAGATTTGCAAGGAGAAGCCAATTTCAGCAGAGGGTTATTTGGGCATATGCACAAATTGAAGGGTACCAGAGAAGAACTGGAGACAGGGGACATGGGGGGGGGGGGAGGGAATCAAATCCATTAATTCAAAACATCAAGATTCTAGCACCAGCACAGGAACACTGCACAATCACCCTTGGATTTTGGAGACCCAAATCACCTGGTCTTATTTACAAAGCAAACACACACACACACACACACACACACACACACACACACACACACACACACACACACACGAATTCTCTGACTTCTTTTTAAAAAAATAATAATTCTGAACATTGGACAGAGCATGGCATATTCACAATGTGCCATTAATTCCACTTCTTTTACACCTTTCTTTCCCCCCGCTACATTACCCATGTGCATGTGCACATTAACAGAACCTGCAAAAAAGCAATCGTTATAGGACTGAATGCAAGATTCTATAAAAATGCTTTTTGTGCAGTGTTTTACAAAGCGCAGGAGTGCACGTGCATATCGGTAAAACACTGCACAAAAATGGTGATGGTGTAATAATACGTATGATTGCATGAAGTTTTTGTTTTTTGCAGTGTTTTATCCACAACCACAATGTAAGGGATGGCAATGAAATGAAGACACTGAAAGTGACAGCTACCTACACATACTAGAGTCAACAAATCCATGAAAACAATTAAGGAAAGGAATGAGGAAGATGAGCCTCTCAATTTCAGCAGCCCCCATCAAGGTGACAAGCACTGGAAGACCCAGGGTCAGCACCAAGGACAGTGGCAATCAGGAGCTAGGTCTCCTGGCCAAGACGAAAGGACTGGAAAGTGGCTGGCGAAGAATATAGGCTGGGAAGGAAAGCCAGATTCAGAGCTCAAGGTCAGGCTGAATTCTGATGTGGTCAAGACTCCAGCTTCATCTGGAGGTACTTTTGGCCAAGCTAGATCCCTTTTGGCCTGACCCAGCTGGGCTCTTCTGATGTAGTGCTGGTCAAATGGCGCTATTTGGGTCATCTACACTGGGGACCTGGACCCCCCAAAGCCATTGCCAAGGAAGGGAAACAAGTGGACCTGGAAGGCGTGACTGGTTGCTATTTCTTCCTTTCGCCTACCTTCCCTCCAGAGATGCGCTGCAGAGCCATTTCCGGGGGACGAACCCTGTGAAACCTTCACACGTTAATGACCGAAAGTGATTAACATCCCAGGCAAGAGCTGAGCCAGTGACCTGCAGCGAAAAGCCTCCAGATCCCATTACAGGCCCCCTGAGCCGTCCACTCCCTCATTTCATTTGGAGCCAACCCTTTTGCCCTCTTTGCTTAATCTTCCGAGCCCCGTTAAAACAGTCCCTCAATTGCAATTGTCCCTGTTGGCACTGCTCTTGCGACTCCCAGGCACCTCAATTACCATCACCCCTCCTGCTCTCCAAACTGGATGGCTCACTGGTCGGCAGCTGCAGGCAGTACGGTCTCTCCCTCTCCATTTTGAGTGAGGGCAGATGCATGCCAATCTTGCAACTGGGGAATAGGACAGCAGGGCTCCCTGTGTGTGATGAGCCCCCTGCACCATTAGGGCAGTTCTCAGGCAGAAACAGCTCTGGGCTTTATTCTTGCGGTGCTGCAGCGCCACCCAGATAACGGCCAGGGAACTGCAGCCCAACTAGGCAAGGTGATCAGGAGCCAGACTCAACTGGGGGTGTTTTTTTCACGATTTGGCCCTCTGCTGGGACAATTGCAGATCTTAGTGCTGTGCCGCGCCTTAACTTGCAAGCTTTTGTGGCCCTGCTCTGCACTCAGACTCCTGGGACCTTAATCAGCCTTTGGGAACCTGATCTGACCTGACTCCACCCCTACCTATTATCGCCCAAGATCATTGCTCACTGTTCCAGATCTCCACTTTGACCTGCCCTAGGTCTCTAAACCAGTGGTTCTCAAACTTTTTACACCGGGACCCACTTTTTAAAATGACCCTCTATCGCAGCAGTGGGGAACCTCCGGCCCGCAGGCCGGATCCGGGACTGCGGGAGACCAGACCAGAGGCCCTGTGCTCACCTCGAAGCGAACCCTTCTGAAATCGACTGTTCATACATGCGCAGTACGACACTGATGCCAAGACAGGGCAATCTCTTGGCGTCAGCGTCATACTGCGCATGTACGGAACAGCCGATTTCAGAAGGAGTCGCTTCGAGGTGACGTGGGGCCTCCGGAGCCTCCGGTCTGGTCCAGCGGCGGCGGTGGCGGCCCGGAGGCTGAAGGTAAGGAGGAGAGCGATGGAGATGGGGGTGATCGCGCACGATGGGGGGGGGTTGCGTGCGCCGGGGCCCCGTTTGCGGTGGAGGGGCGCACGGCTTGCGACACATTTCCCCCATGGGGAAATGGCCCTCCACCACAAATAGGTTCCCCACCCTTGCGTATCAGGACCCACCTAGCTTTACAAGACGCTCAAACATTTATCTCCTTATATTTACACAAGCTTGCAAGGAGCTCAGCTGTTTGCAGGGCAATTAGCAGCTATCTGATTTTTGAATAGCCTCAGGGCTTGTGGCAATTACTTAGCTGATCCTTCCATCACCTGGGACCCAACAGAAATCAGGTCACGACCCACCAAGTGGGTCCTAACCCACAGTTTGAGAAACACTGCTGGAGACTACATATATACTGTATATACATATATAACCATGAATTTGGTCCAGTAGGCAGAATGCAGATGCCATAAATCACAAGGGTGGTTTTTTTTTCCCCAAGAAGAAGCTGTCACAGACTTGCGGCTGCAGCAGCATCGGAATACAAAACACTTCTTTCTTTGTCCCGCCGCTCCAGAATGGCTGGCTCAATCAGTGGTGCAACCATCCCATCCCATAACCTTTATTGGCATAAACATATAAACAAACATACAGAAAACAAGAACAATACAAATCTAGCTCCAATACCAAAGACCCGTGTCAGCAATTTTCATTTCTGACTCACCCAAATGGCCTAACCTCCCAATTCACCCACTAGGTGCTGTGCCCATTTTGACCTCTGTCCTTTCCCATCACAGGTAGAAACAAACAGTTTCTTCTCACTCGTTTATTTTTTCTCCGGCTGAAGCAGGGGGCATTAAGGGGCTACTCTGCAGCTGGTTTATTACCTTGCAAAATTGTTCCTACTTGGAAACACTGCAACTTAAAAAAAAATAAAATCTGCTCATAAGCTCATAATCAGAAGAGACATTCTGCAGGAAGTAAACATGGAAGACAGAACATTCACCGAACTGCAACGGTTATCAACATAGCAGAATTCTGACAAGAGCGGTTTTTATATCATCTCTTGTTAACACTCAGTAGTAAAACCATCTGTCTGGAGAGGAGAAGGAGAGAGGGTTTCTTCTCTCAGGAGCAACAAACCAAGGATACAGCAGACGTTTATTTTGCCTTTTCCTTCCAATAACTTTACCGGTACTTAAGTGATGCAGGTATCACTAAAACCTATTCCCAAGACCTGGACTTCCCCAGAGTCTCCAGATAAAAGGAATTCATTCTAAGTTCATTGAGCCCTCCCTGAAAGTGAGGACAGGAGACATCCATGTGCTTTCTCGAGATCACAGACAGATGACCTCCGACCCCAAGACAGAGCGACGAGACGGCAAGGTATCTTTACAGACATTAGAGCAGGGCTCGAGTTTTATCTACGGCACAAGAGTAATTAAAAAAGGCTTTAACCAAATCAATGTTCTGCCCTTTGCCATCAGATGGCTACGCTGTCACAATGCTGGCAAAACCTAGTAGAGAATTTCCCCCTCCATTCATTCTAATGACTTTAACAACCCAACCATATCCCCCGGTTGCACCGGCATACTGACAGGTATGACGGCGCAATGAGGGCCCCCCGCCATCGCTGCAGCCTCTTCGCTGGCGGCTGCTACACGGATGCTGTAGATGGGGTAAAAACAAGTCAACAAATCTATAAACAAGTACGAATGCAGTTGATCGGTCTTGTCCTCCCTGGAATGATCCAATCTTTTTCTAAAGCTTATTTTAAGATGGCGACTAACACCACCTCTTTATGGTGGTCATTGCCGTGTGTTTATACACTCACAGCTAGGCACTTCCTCGTCAGAGGAATGAGAGCCCTTGAATTGTGTCCGTCCCAAACACATACCAACCATTTTTGGCTTGCCTATTTGGACAGGAACCTCAGATTCCTTGGAGGCCCAATTTTTGCCTTTTCAGCTGTTTCCATTGCACAAAAACCGTAAATCATACTGGGATGGGGGGGGGGGAATGCGAGGAGTCGGTCACATGTTCTAAAAGAAAGTGATAAAAGACCATGAAAAGTTTGTTCGAACCAACACTGCATTACAATTCCTCTCTCAGATCCGGAAAAGCAAAAAACGAAAACGACGCAAGTACAATTTTCTTCCTAGGGACCATGCAAAGGCAACAGATACAGGACAGAGAAGGAAAATGGCTCTTTTGCACAAGGTGGAAATATAGAATTTGCTGCCATCATGTGTGGCGAGAGCCACTGGCTTATATATGGCTTTCAAAGAGGCCTATCAACAGTTTTTGGCCATGGTGGAACAAACCTCCATCTTCAGAGGCAGTAAGAATACCAGCTGCTGAACAGTAACAGCTGTGTTGGGCTCTTTCCTTCCTGCTTGGGGGCTTTCCAGGGGTATTTGGGGGGGCCACTGTGGGATACTGGACGCTGGATCCTCCCTTTGGCCTGATCCAGCAGGAAAAGTCCTCATGAAATCGGCTGCTGAAGAGAATGTGTTTGTGTGGGGCCGTACCAGCAGCCTTACTCCTTGATAATATTTCCTCTACAAAAGCGTGGGGGGCTCGGGTGGTTGTCAGGCAGCCCCCCGCCCAGAAGACTCACCCGCCCTGATAGATGGTCACGAATGCTGGTAACAGGAGCGCCCTCTGTTTTTCAACATTCAAATATTGAGGGAAATATTTTTATCCACACAAACCATCAGAATGCGAACTGGGCCCCTGTCTTAAAATGTGTGTCAGTCACCAATCGTTCTTGCCAGAGGGAAACATGATGTTTAGAGTCTCCCGAGACAGTGGCCTTCCTCACAGTAGCCATTGTTGGTGTGGCGTTTTCAAGAGGGAGGACAAACTAGCATTTCAACATGCATACAGATATGGTCCAAACCTCCTGAAAGCTTCAGGCAATGCCCCAAATCCTACCCCTTACTCATTTATTCTGCCACTCCTCCTCCTCCTCCTCGTTGCAGTCTGATTTTGGTTATTGCAATCATATACACATGAGAACATAAGACGAGCCCTGCTGGATCAGGCCAAAGGCCCATCTAGTCCAGCTTCCTGTTTCTCACAGTGGCCCCACCAGATGCCTCAGGAGGAAGCACTCAAGGCAACAAGAGACCTGTACCTTCTTTCGTTTACTAGATGTCACCAGTAGATGGCAATAGATTCAGGTCGGACAAAAGAAAAGATGATCACACAACGCAACTGTGGAGCTCACAGCCGCAAGAGGGCCACCAGTTTAGTTGACTTTGAAAGAGGACGAAACAAATTCATGGAGGAGAAACCTGTTCATGGCTACTAGACAGGATGGCCCAGTGGAGCCTCCATGTTCAGGGGAAGAATACCACTGCATAACACTTGTTGGATGGGCAAGAGCAAGGGAGGACTCTCACAGCTGTCTTCTGCTTGTGGGTTGCCTGGAGGAATCTGCCTGGAAGGAAGGAGGGTGCTGGGCTAGCTGGGCTTGAGGTCCAGCAAGGCTTGTCCTTCCTGAGAGAGTAGGGAGGCAAGAGGCTTCCACTTTTGTTGGTCATTCCACAATCACCATAACATCTGGTTTCAGCCCATGACTCCATTTCACATCCCCACCCATAATAAATAACTGGTTTATTACACAGACCACATCCATGTTCCTCAGACCCAACTTCTCCGAGTGGTCCTGGCTCTGAGCCTTAATACGAGGGACCCCGGCGCATAAGAGGAGCTCATTAGCCCCAAATGCAGAAGCCTGACTCTTAATTACTCGACAAGCTTTTTCTTCCCTGCCCATTCATCGTTTCCATGCGTCTATGGCAGCATCATGAACTGTTTATCAATGCTAAAGACGTGGACCTCTTGGGGCCCATTCGCTCAACAGGACTGCCAGAGAAACTGTTAAGAAATTAATTTAGCCTGCAGCGACGTGTCAAAAAAAAAAGGGGGGAAGTGGGTGGGGGGAGTAAACAGAACAAAAGCCAAGAGTTTGCTTTAACTAGAATGCCGGCTCGCTGGAATCGGGAATGTCAGGACCCGAGTAATGACAAGAAACTGTGAACTGGTTATTATCTACACTTTAAAAAGAGAGAAGGGGAATAAGAGCTCATTAAGGAAACCCCCATGAGGTTAAATCAGCAGTAGAAGAAAAAGGGCAAGGCGGAGAGAAATACTGTACTTTGTTTCTAGAAAAATCCGAGACTTCGGCTCTGAAATGACTTATTTGGTGGCCTTCACGTGTCTGGGAAGCTTGGTCGTGGCTTCTCCTCGGAGAAGCAGTGGCAGCTGGAGGAAAGCGGGAGAGCAGCAATGGGTAGGAAGAAGGGTGGCTCAACTCTCCCCCTTCCCCACAGCTTCCTTCCTATTGCACCCCACGCCAGCTGGGTTTCCACATTCCGATGGAGAGACGGCTCTTGATGTTCAGCTAGAGCTGCCTTCAGCCCTTCCTTGTGGGCTTCTTGGAAGTACCGTACTTGGCTGACCATAGAGAACTCAGATGTTGGGTTGGATGAAGCCACCTTGGTTCAGATACAGCAGGGTGGTGGTTCTGCTCGTATAAAGAACTGAATAAGTTCCTAAGTAACTGGTCTATCAACACTGATTGACCACAATATTTCAATAAAACCTCCAAGTTAGGAGGCAGCAGAACTTTGAACCCCAGTAGTTGGGGGATGACCAGAAGGTGGCCATCTTGCAGGCTCCCTGGAGGCATTTGGTTGGCCATTGTGGAGAAACAGAATGCTGAACTACCCTGTTTCCCCGAAAATAAGACAGGGTCTTATATTAATGCTGGCTCCCCAAAAAACACGGTAGGTCTTATTTTCAGGGGAGGTCTTATATTTATGAGTGCCAGCAAAAATCACGGGGGGAAAAATGATGGTAGGCCTTACTTTCAGGGTAGGTCTTATTTTCAGGGAAACAGGGTAGATGAGGTCCAGCATGGCTCTCCTTATATTCTCAACCACTTTGTCAACACAGATAGGACAGGTACAGTCTAGGGGGGAGGTAAGAGGCTGCATTTGGGGAATTGGTAACCACTGAAGTGAGACAGAGACATTTCCAATGTCTCTTCCCCCCTAGAAACTGCTCAGAGCATTGCATTCTCCCAAATGAGGGAGACATCTGCACCACTGTGACCTCAGCCACCATCCCCACACCAGTCTCATTTCTATTTCCATGCCAAGGAACCAGCAAAAACAAGCGTCCCAAGGGAAGTTCAAGAATAGGCCCCAAAATAAAGAGTCAAGAACATTTGTGGGAAATCAGAGGTGAACGCCAACCGGGAAAGCGAACGACTGCAAACAAAACTGGGAAAAATCGGGAGTTACAGAGAAACTCAAGGGTGTGTTATGTTCACTTCTTATGCACAATGAGTTGCCAAGACTGATATTCTAACGTGAGGAATGAGAAAACACAGTCATCTGTGGATTGCGAGCCACAACTCAGAGAATGTGGATTCCCCCAAAGCTACTTTGCCCCTACCAGTTACAGACAGGTTACAGTGGACTAGAAGCTGCCAAATATGCTCCAATGAAGACTCAAACCCCCTTCCATTTGGGGAGAAAACCAAGAAATTAGAACTTTTAGGCCCAGACCAAAGTGCAATCGCCCCTGTAGGAATGGACATTTCTGCACATTCGGCCTTGACTGTGCAAGATGAAAAATACAAAACAGGGCCATCTTATTCAAGGTGTTTGAAGATTTGCAGTGACAATTTCCTCCCGGAGCACAGAGTTTCGGAGCCAAAATATAAATCGATCTCGTTTATCTGTGCTGACAGCGACCAGGCTGAGCTTATTGTCTGAAGACAAAAGGAGAGCAAGAGCAGGCAATGCTAATTAGGAGCAACATCCCCTCCAGAATTTGTCAGATGAACACAGGTGTGCTTATTTTGCTTCCTGGCTTCAAAAAGCAAGGCAGAAACAGGGCTGGCCCGTCCTCCAGGAGGGCAAATGAAGGGATGGTGATGAGCGGAGAGAGGCGGGTGCCCTGCCGATTCGATACCCAAGTCAGCCTCCTGGAGGAGGGACCAGGCCTGCAAACATCTAGCCATGTATCTCCATATTGCAGAAGAGAGACGGAGGTTGGTTTGCCACAGGCCATCCAGTGATAGAAACCTGTGGCCACTCGATTCTCCTAAGAACATCAGAAGAGCCTTGCTGGATCAGGCCAAGGGCCCATCTAATCCAGCTTCCTGCATCTCACAGTGGCCCACCAGATGCCTCTGGAGCACTCAAGACAACAAGATCCCTGTTGCCACGCCCTTGCATCTGGCATTCAGAGATAGGCTACCTCAAAAACCTGGAGGCTGCATATAGTCATCATGGCTTGTAACCTGCGATGGACTTTTCCTCCATCAATCTGCCCAATCCCCTTTTCAAGGCATCTAGGCCTTCAGGCGCCATCACCACATCCTGTGGTGAGGAGGGAGTTCCACAGATTAATTACATGCTGGGCAAAGAAATAGTTCCTTTCCTTTTGCCTATTCTAAACATAGAGCCCTAGGAAACGTCACCTAGACTTTTAATCCATACATTCTTTGGAAGAACTATTGAATGAGTTCAACAGTTGAATGCCCATCTGTTTCTCTGGTATGAAAACAGGGACAGATTTGTACTCGAGACACCCGAAGTTTACAATGTTACCTGTGCTATGTTATGAAACATGTACGCACTTTTCTTAATTATTTATGCCCCACGTTTCAGCCAGGATGGGGCTTCCGAAGTTTCAACTCACACACGTACAAAGGTCTCGCATCATTAAGGACGTGCTGGGGAAAATCTCTTCAAGGGCCTCACATTTGGCAATCTGGTCCAGGGTTGTAGGGTCCTTTTCTTAGGGAAGGAGGGCAGAAGAAGATGTCGGTGGATGCACAAGCTAGCTGATGGTAAAGATGCCAGCCCACAGAAACAAGCCCCCCCTTCTGTTGATATACAGCATCTTCTGTCCCAGGCAGTTGGCAAATATCACCTTGAAGCATGTCTTAATGCATTTACCTCCTCACTGAGTAACCGCAAATGAATTCACACATCTGGTCCTTGTGCATTGAGTGAGTGTAGCTTGGTTACTGGGATCGGGAGGAACCAACAGCCGAATCCTAACTAATTTTCCAGTGCTGATGGGGTGTGCACTGCACCCTGGGGGGGGGGGAGACACGGAGACCTCCTTAAGGTAAAGGAACATTTGTCCCCTTACCTCGGGGCTGCATCGGCACTGGAAAGTTGGTTAGGATTATGCTGCAAGGAACAGATTGCACGATTGCCTGGGTGTGGGCGAGGGCAGGCTTCAAAACAATAAGAAGAGGGAAGAGGAAGAATCAAAATGAAATAGCCGGCAGGAAATGGCACCAAAGACATCAAAAGGTCGGCAAAGGGGACAGCGACAGTTGTTATGAAATGGCAGCAGACAAAGTTTAGACAGGAGAGCTGATGGGAAAAGAAGATATGCAAAAGCAAATCTCTCAGCAGTCCTGGATGCTCCAGGGACAGACTGCACAGGGAAACCAGAATTTCTCATGGTGGGGAGGCAAATACCGTATTGGGTCTGAGTATAAGACTCACTTTTTTCTCCTAATTTAAGTTTTTAAACTAGGGGTGCGTCTTATAATCAGGCTGTTGCAATTTAATGCCAGTGATTTAATTAAATTTTTTTAATAGCACCAAACTTTAAGGGTGCGTCTTATAATCAGGTGCGTCTTATACTCGGGACAATACGGTACATGAAAGGAAAGGGGGGCTAAATGTCAGCCGCTGAAAAGAGGAGAGTTCTTCCCCTGTTCCATTTCTTGCCCAGGCCTCTGGTTTGCGTGGTTTGTGCGCAACTCCTCCTGAATTCCAATTCCAGTTTAACTATGAGAACGTCTAAAGTTAATTCCAAAATGGGAGCATGCACAGCTTTGAATGGCTTCAGCTCGCTTGTCTCTTCCCTCCCCTCCCCCTAGGTGCACGTGCACTGATGAAACCCTGCAAAAAAGCCATCTTGGTCCAATCACTTTCCTATGGTGTTTTACTGATGCACATGTGCTCCTGCAGTCACGCCAAGCATGTTTTTTTTTAAAGTGTGTTATCAATGTATACAAGGGCGAGGGGAAGGCAAGGCTGGTATACCGTATTGTCCCGAGTATAAGACGCACCTGATTATAAGACGCACCCTTAAAGTTTGGTGCTATTCAAAAAATTTAATTAAATCACTGGCATTAAATTGCAACAGCCTGATTATAAGACGCACCCCTAGTTTAAAAACTTAAATTAGGAGAAAAAAGTGAGTCTTATACTCAGACCAATACGGTATTTACATCCCAATACATAAAACATTCTGGGAGCTGTTAGCAGTGAAGGCGGGAGCTGAACAGACTCTATATGTTTGCCCTGTGAATTTCCGTGCAGACGGCAACAGCGTTGGGCCAGCTCTTCCAACTTACGTCGATTTCAAGTGCTGAACAGACCTCCGGAACCTAACCTCTCCAAACGCAGGGGGCTTCATGCTGAATAACTGGTCCATTCCATCACCTCTGTGCAGAGGCCAAAGGGCCACAATCCCCTTTTCCTACTGCTCGGTTTTTTCAAAGTGGCAGGAACGAGGCCAGCAATGGAGGAGGGGAAGCAGCGCCAAGAGGCAGGGAAGGGGGGGGGGAATGTCTGAGGAGGGGCACACAGGAATTCAGACAGTTGGGGTAAAGATGCTAAGAAGGGGGGGTGAACGTGGTCTGCACCCTCAGGGGGATCAGTGGGGGCAGCCGAGAAGGGCCACTTTGGCCTTTGCGCCTGAGGGGGGCTTGGGCCAGGACTACGGATGTCTCAGAAAGCTCACAAGCAGGGCATAAGAACCACCGTTCTTTGCCCTGGGCATCTGAAATACCCCGTATTGTCCCGAGTATAAGACGCACCCTTAAAGTTTGGTGCTATTAAAAAAAATTAATTAAATCACTGGCATTAAATTGCAACAGCCTGATTATAAGACGCACCCCTAGTTTGAAAACTTAAATTAGGAGAAAAAAGTGAGTCTTATACTCAGACCAATACGGTATTTGCAAGTCCCATACAGCCATCATAGTCAAGCAGCAGTTGACAGATATTTGTGCAATCCTTTCGGTGAGGACATATTGCAGAGAAGAAGAAAAAAAAAAAGGCAGCAGGCACATGTTCCAAACCCCAGAAGAACGAGAGATATCACAAGTAACGTGTTGCTGGCGGTAGGCGGAGGGGTTGTTTTTGCAAACCAACACCTTCCTGCCTGCAAGTTGTTTGTTCCGTCTTGACCTCTGTCACACACCAGAGGCGCATCAGAACTGAACATCTAAGCTTGCGTCAGGCTAGATTCCTGGATCACCACAAGGGAGGCAAGGAGCTCTCAGCCTGTTGCCCCTGAAGACGGATGGACAGTGCTGTAAACATTCTCCTTGACAGAGCAGGAGAGATCGTGCTCTGCCTCAAAGTTTCATTTTTTTTTAATATCTATATCTATCTCTCTTTTCTTTCAAAACAGACAATCAAACGCAGCTAACAATAATCAATGCAAACCAACATAGACCAGGGGTTCTCAACCCCTTCTCAGCCAAGTACCACCTCCGGCGTCACTCTCCTGCTGCGTACCACCGGAACTGACTGGCGATGACATCATCACCAGTTACTTCCGGGTTTTCAGAGGCCAGAAAACGCAGGTAGGAGTCTCTGGGTAGGTGGGAGGGCCCTTCTCAGCGTTCCCAAGAGACTCGGTCAAAGGCAGGAGAGAAAAAGCATCACTGAAAGCACCGTGTTGAGGCGGGGTTCCAGCTGTCCGGCAGTCCGAGTACCGCCAGCAGTCGGACAAAGTACCACAGGTGGTACTAGTACCACTGGTTGAGAACCCCTGAACTACAGTACCATAGTCAGAGAGTAAAGAAGCAACAGAGCTCTCGCCAACAGTCAAGTTGCCCAGTCCCCCCCAAAAGGACCATCTGCATTCCCATATCTAGGATCAAGGACAAGGTGCAGAACTTTAACTGAAACTGGTTTTGGCTGGACCCTTTGAAGGATGGGAGGGGGGAGTTAAAGAGAGTACCGACTCAGCCTGAGTCAGCAGATTTATGATGTCATCATTCTCAAGCTTCCTGCCTCCTTGGACATTTGACTGGTTGAGAGGGGGACAAAAGGTAATTCTTGGATCTTTGCAAAGGGCCCTTGCCCCAGCCAAAGGAGGAGAAGCTACCCTATGGGCCATCCATCTCTCGGCTCATTGTGCGTGCTCTAGGAAATGTTGCATGCAGGTAGACTGAAGAGCTTAGGGAGCTTTTGTTATTTTCTTTGGTTGTCGGGTCGGATTCTTTGGCATGAAACGCGGTGGTGCTGCTTTCACCAATTCCCTTTTTCTTAAGTAAACTTTCGTAATCTACCTCGTTGGAGAGCGTTTATTGAATGTGGGGGGAAAGCTGCTCAACTTAGTTCAGCCCTTAGGCTAATTTGGTCATTCGACCACTTTGGGAAAGCGCTGAGAAAGAGGTGGGGGCGGGGAGGAGGGGCAGTTCCCCCTCACCCTCTCGGCTTCTGGTGAAGAGCTCAGAGGGCCCCGATTCTGCTTTCTCATTCGAAAAGGGGGTAGCAGAAGCAGGAGAAGAGAATGGGGGCCTAGAGTGGCTCAGAATATTTTGCTGGGGGAAGAACGGAAACATTATGCTGGGGGACGAACGGAAACATTATGCTGGGGGACGAAGAGAAAGGTCTACTGCTGCTCTCCCACCATCACTTGGTCAGCCACCCAGGACCCAATGAGAGGGCTCATGGGGGGTAGTAGGGAGTAAACAACAGCAGCAAAGGTGAGGTCTCTTTCAAGCCAATAGCTACAACTGCAACACAAAGGAGTCCATCTGCTGCCTGCTTGGCGGTCATGTGCCTCTGGGGGCCCCTGCAGGCCTTTCAGAACACGACTCCGCAAAAGCTGGCACTGCCAGCTTGTGCCCTCGTCTTGTCTGCATCGGACTCCCTCCTCCCGAGATACCTGCTGCTCACGGTCTGAGGAGCCAACGCTGGCATTGTGCCACACGCAAAGGCATCCAGGTCACCCACAACACACTGTCAAATTCTGCAAATTAGCAGGACAAACAAACCAAAAGGGACAGGTCTTTTGAGAAGCCAGCCTGGTGCTTGGCTCATCCCAAAAATACTCCCACGTGACACTCTTGGACTCAAATGCGCCTCATCCGATAGCGGGGGGGGGGGGAATAGAGGCTCGAGGATGGAGACGTGAAAGAGCATCACATCAGCACATCAGGATAGATGAAAGGCTCATGCATTAGTAATGTCGCGCTAGACTCCTCGCCGACTCCTGCGTCCCACAGCTGGCCACTTTGGAGGCACCACGCAGAGAGATGGAGAAGGTGGTGTTGGCTGGGGCCGCCGCTTCCTGCTCCAGCGACAGCTGACGGGGCAGCAGAGCCCCAACCCATCAAGACTCAATGCCACTTTAAATTCATCTTCCAGCGCATTGAACCTCCACAGCGCTTAAGGCAAAGGGTTATTAATGAGCCGTGTCAACTTGTATGAACAATAGCATGTCCCTTGGGTGTCTTTTTCCTTCCTCGCGCCGACTGTTCCTAGATGGAGGCCGATTGAAGTCATTTATGGAGCGCGTACCTGTGATCAGTGGCGCCTTTTCTTCCAAACGTATCACAGGTCTCCATTAAAGAGCACGCGGAGGATTCGGAAATCGCACACAAGGTAGGAAGCTAACATCGCAACAAGGACATGGTTTCACAGAAGAGAAGACAACACACGGCAGAAATGTATAAGCTAGTAATGATGCTCAAGGTTGGAAACAGAGAGTTCAAAAACAAATTTCCCCCTCCTGGGGAATCCCCAGATCCACTACAACCGCAGTACAAGCCTTCTCAATGTTTGGGTCCAGCCTGCAATGAGCTTGATGGCATTCCCAAACCCAGCTCTCTGAACTATTGCCGCTGCTCCTTGCTTTCCAGTCAAACCTACCTGGTGGCCATAGTGCAAAGGGCAGCACTAAAGCCTTCATTATATTTAAAAGACATTGGCACTACAATTTTTCAGGACTCTGGGGAAATGTAATTACCAGGGCTCCTATTAAGGTCTCAGGGTTCCTGGTAAAACTCATTTCCCAGGGATCCTAACACTTGGGAATTTGCCACGATAGTGTTCTCAGTCATAGCAGAGGCCCAAGCAGCAGTTCTCACAATTGCAACCCTTATTACTGCCAACACCAGGTAAGTTTGAGGAAAGGGAAGGGGTGCCTGGGGGGGATTTGCAGGGGGCTGTGATGTCACTTGAATCATGATGAGACCCATAAGTCAGAATGGACTAGGAAATAATTTGAACCATTTTCTGACTTGGCAAAATAAACTGTTTTAGCACAGTCCATTCTGAATCAAGATGAGGGGGAAGCTTATCCATCATTACTTAAAATGCTACAGAGCTTTGTTGCAAACTAGCTTTACTGAGCAACTCTGCAGCACTGTATATTTAAAACAGAAAACCAAAGCAACTGGGGACCCATATTTGGGGTGACAAGCAGTTTATTACACAGACAACTTAACTTAGTGTGGATGTACGGAAAGCTACTAAGTCACAACTAGAGACTTTTGTGACATCTCATCATCTCGATGTTCAGCTGAGCTCCATGGAAACTGGCTGCAATTCATCTCAGTCCCACTTTTGCCAACGCAGAATTTTAAAAATGAATCCGACTGTAGTACTTTGTGCTACTGACAGCAACCATCATTTATCAGAATTACAGTACCCTTATCAGGAGCTGCATTGCTAGGGGGCCCTGTAAACACTGCGACGATTAGAAGTATGGATGAATGGGGCAGCTGCTACGCCCATGGAAATGAGCTGGTTGGGCTACATGAAGGACCGCGGAGAATAGAGATGGGTGGAGGGTTTGCAGGTTCCCTAATGGTTTTCTCAGCAAATATTATTTGTTCTTGGGAGTACATTAGATGCTAATGTATGCTGATCAGTATATCAAGTGAGCAGGATCCCGGTGCGGACCAAGGAAAGGATTCAAGTCTTTTGGATTTGGCCAGCCAGTCCATGAGGTGGACTGAGGCAGCTGCCTCAGACAGCAAATGTGAGAGGATGTTCGCAGCAAATGCGAGTGCATGCTCGCATTTTGTGCTTTTGAAAAGGAAGAGGGGAGCAGAGCGGAAGAGAGCGTGTGGAGGAGAGGAGAGCGTCTTTGACGCCCTAGCCCTGGAGTGTCAAACTTGTTTCATACAGTGGGCCGAGTAGCATTCATGGCACCTGATGAGGGCCGGAAATGATGTCATTAAGCCGGACGTGATGTCATTAAGCAGGTGATGACCAGAAATAAGCACTTGGTTCTCACTTAGGAACTCATTAGCTGCAAATGACCAAAGAAAAAAATATGCAAATCTTGATCATATTTTCAAGGTATGGGAGAGCCCAATTACCTTTTTGAAACAGGAACCAAACTGCTCTTTCCTAAAGGAAGACTAGGATACTGAAGGGTCCCAATCCAAACGGGGGAGATAACGCTCCAATGCAGAGGCGTGGATAGACTGGAGCGAGCGGAGCAGCGGCTCCAGGCGGCACCTCGCCCCGGGTGGCGCTGCTCCGCTCGCTCCAGTGTTTCCACGGAACGCGCAGCGCCCGGCGGGCGTTCCAAGGCCTTCTCCCCAGCCTTGGAGCCGGAGAAAGCCCCAGAGCGTCCACCTCAACCGGTGGCCGGGGCTTTCTGAAGTCTGACTACCGCGTCAGACTGTTTATCTTTGTTTTGCACATGCGCAAAACGTTTTAACTTCTAACAGTCGGACTTCAGAAAGCCCCGGCCACCGGTTGAGGTGGACGCTCCGGGGCTTTCTCCGGCTCCGAGGCCGGGGAAGAAGGCCTCGGAGCGCCTGCGGAAGCCGGGTCCCCCCCCCCGGAGCGGCACCGCCCCCCCCGGAGCTCCAGGCGGCACTCACTGCTGCTACGCCTCTGCTCCAATGTAATTCAAGATTCATGGAAGCTTTAATAAATGGGGAACTGTTTGAAAGGAAAAGGCAACTGGATGTAACGTGCATGGGAGTATCCTGGTTGCACAGAGGTACTGTATTTGGAAGGCTCCACTCTGTATCAGCCGAACTGGAGTCCAGCTCTGAGCCGAGTTGTTACAAGTGGCTCCGCTCGGTATCAGCTGAACTGGAGTCTAGCTCTGAGCCGAGTTGTCACAAGTGGCTATCTGTGCAGACACATAGGTGAAACCAGATTTTTTTTGTTAGTCTCTGCAAAGCCCTCCTGGTGGGGGAGCCATAACACCAATTCTATACTAAGAAAAGCTGAAAACTGGATTCTGTGAAAACAATGCTAATTATGCAAAACACATTTCTTTGCGTATTTGACATAAGGCACTCTGCTTTTTCCTGGTGTTCAGGCAATAAGCTACAAAGCAGAAGAAACACACTTCCTAACCACTGCAATTCCTGAGCCTCCTTCCCCAGCTATCTGATACCATACCAGATTTGTTTGCACATTTTCAAGCCAGTTTTCAGGGTTATTTAAAAAAATAAATAAATCAGGATTTGGATCCAAGTACCAAGTTCTATGCTTTTAAGATGAAACCACTAAGAATACACACAGTCTGTTGTTGTTGTTGATTCCCCCCCTTATTTGGAATTCTTGGGAACGTGCATCAATATTAACAATCTATCAGGTTTTCAGTAACATTGCTGCGTCCCACAGCTTGTCCTGTCTCATCTCCATGGCCTCGCCTCTGTCCAGCACTCTGAGGTGGCAATCATTCGCCGGCCCTGTTGCTGTATGAAACCAATCTCCTTAAATCCCAACACTGGCTTCCTGTCAGCTCCCAGATTCAGCAGTGGCTTCTTACACTGTTACTTCCAAAACCCTCCCACAATTCTTTTCTCCCCCCCTCCCCCGTTCTTAAATCCTGACACATCTCTGTGACCTTCTCTCCTCCATCTTCAGCGGTCCAAAGATGTCCTCCCTGAAATGACTCCACCCTTTTCCCCCTTGCAAAAGGTGTATTTCTGAACACCTGTACGGCACCACATCTCTCCCTCCTTTCTTAACACCTGTTCCGGGAACCTTTGAGCACAACCAACTAGTCTCCATCCTCCGTCTAACATAAGTGAAATCAGTGCATATTCTTCCCCTGTCTCCATTGTCTCAGTTGCATTGAATTTTAAGTTAAGTCCTGGGGGTGTGTGTGTCTTGTCATCTACTTTGTAAATTACATGCATTTATGCACCATGCATATTGATGGCATTAAATAAATACAACAAACAAAAAAACCAAACAAACCCATCCCTCTAAGTTTGTCCAGCTTGCAGCAAAGCTAAGAGGGAAAGAAAAAAATTGTCTAGAATAGTACATGGTGCAGTACTCTGGCCCTATAAGCGTTCTGGAAGAGATATTGGCTGGGAACCCTATGGAAGACACACATAACCGCATAAGTAAAGGCGGGGGGAAGGCTCTGGCAAACAGATATTGCAAAGGGAGAAGATACTCCTTCCACCTTCCTAAATCATCAGAATTAACAGTAAGTCAGCTTGAGCTTCCCTGGGTGCAAAAAGACTCTACCAGGGGACTGGCGGTGTATTGATTCCAGCAGGTTAGCCATGAGGCTGCAGGCCGGAGTCCCGTCAGTTAAATCAGGCAGGAAGAATTAATCTGCAACCATTCTTGTGCTCTAACAGCAACGCTCAACTGATGTGACTTTTCATAAAATCCACGCAGAAGCACCCACCTCCCAAGCCCTTGGCTGCTGCCATTTAACTCTCTTGCCATCTTCCATTCCCGTGCCGGGACTTCCGCTCTCGTGTCTTCTTTTTTGTTGTTGTTGTTTTCTTCCCACCCCTTTCCGAACCCAGCCAACACAAAAGAATTCACCACCGGACAATGGGAAGCAGAAAGTGACATCAGAAACAGACGGGATAACAAAGGAGCCAACCTTGTTCCTCCATCGCTGGTTCGCAGCCTTGCACTTTAGAGGGTGATGATAAACAGCGCAGACAATGAGGCCATCTGTTCTCCAGGACGAATCGAGCGACAATGAAGACAGGCTCCAACGTGGAAAACAGAGGGGAAGAGGGTCTTTTCTCCCTGCGGGATAGGACGGCGGACGGCGGATCGACGGCTGATTGGTTACCTGTCAGGCCTTCCTGGGGCAGCTCTAGAGGCGAGGCAGCTCAAAGAAAGGAAGAGACATGGTGCGCTGGCTTGCGCCAGGCATGGAAAGGAAGCATTGCCAAAAGTCACTGGTACCTTTCAAAAATTCTAACCCAGTTTGAAAAGCAGGGGCTTCCGGGTATCTTGTAAAAAAACACCTCTTCAATACTTTAAAAAAAACATACATGCCTTGAGGGGCATTCTCTTGGCTTCGACGCCTTCCAACCCAGCCCTGGACATGAAAAACAAGTCTTTCTGAACCGGCTGCCTTAACCACCCCAGAGCCCTTTGGCCGCACATTTATGGCAACACCATGAATTAACTACACTGATCTGTCATTCTGTCATTAGGAGACCCACAACTGTGGAGGTGATCTCCCAATTCGAGCACTGAGCAGACAGACTCCATCCTCCCAACCAGCATTTCTCAAAGTGTACTCCTAGGAGCCTGGGGACCACTTCTGCTTGGCGCTGCACCACTCCACACATGCACTGGTGCTTCCTGTGACTCCGTGCACATGCCAGTGGGGCTTCCCCAGACTCCAATTAGGAGTGTAAAGGGCTCCGGAGACTGAAACGTTTGAGAACCTCTGCTCCAGACCGTATCCTGGGACCACTTATATATCCTGTCTTTCTCTCAATCCACACAAGACAGTCCAGAGTTTAAATCAAGGACCTAAGCTCAATGGGAGAGCACCTGCTTTGCATGCAGAGGGCCCTGGGTTCGATTCCTGGCATCACCAGGTAGGGCTTCCCAACACACAGCCCAATCCTATCTAAACCCCGACCCTGCCGATGCAGCTGCGCCATCGGAGTGTGCGCTGCATCCTGCAGGGGGGGCAGTCCCAGAGGTCTCCTCCAGGTAATGGAACAAATTCCCTTGCCCGGGGGTAAGCCTCAGCTGCCACGATGGGTCTACTCAGATCTGCGCCAGCAGTTTTGCTGGCACAAGTCCAAGCGGACTTGGGAAGGGGGATAGGATATTGGCAGAGTATTGCTGCCACTAATACTGCCTCTTTCCTAGCTTCAACACACACACACACACACACACACACACACACACACACACACACACACACACACACACACACACACACACACACACACACACGATAGTACGTGTGAAGTGCTTTGTACAAAATCGTCGTGCTAATTTTTGCTACTATTGCTGCCACTTCCCAAATCCTGGATATGAGCCTCTCTGTCTGTTAATTACAGGATCTCCAACATTTTTCCAGATGAAACGAGGGTTCTGCTCTCCAACTGTCTCAGTCCTCACACACCAAAGGAACACAGTCTGAGCCTCTCTCCCATTATCACACGTGAAGGCTGAATCCTGCCTGCTAAATTCATTTGCTCTGCAAAAATCGCTCCTCCCTGAACTTAAAAGGCCAGAGTGCAATGGTGATTTGCATTCAAGGAATGGTGGAAAAATGTCATTATCCCAGAGCATGCTATGAATAGTTCAAAAGAGCCACCCACAGCTAGCGCATGTGACTTGGCAGGTTGTGTACTGCACAGTGCCTCAGTGCGCATGCACAGGCATTTAGGTGCATGTGTATTAAAGACAAAATGCATCTACCGGTACTCTCCACTCAAAACGTTAACTGCTAGGAAAGGGGAGGGGCTGAACCCTGGTGAATGACAACGCTAGCAACTCACACTCTCAACATCTGAATAAGGAAGGCAAGAATAAGGACAAAAAGACTGATTTACTAGGGACCAGAATCTGACAAACAGGACAGTTAAGAGTATGCGTCATCGAATCTAATCGTCACTGACTTTTTGCGCAGGCTGCACCATGCTGCTGTTTTGTTCCACTTGTTATGCACTACCACAAAGAGACCCCTAAATCCATCCCAACGTTATGCTCCTCGTGCGCATGCATGAAATATTTGCCACCCTATTTCCCGAGCTTCCGTATTTGTGAAATGCAAGAGGGCTTAGAGGAGAACAGGTGCCTAGCTTAATTAAGGTGCCGACCTGTGACCTCTGGCGACCATGCACCGATCAATGTTCCAAACAAAGAAAAGACCGAGAAGCCATAGATGTGAGATTCTAATGCTGTCCGGATCAATCAGTGACAGCAAACATGTCCTGTGCATATCATTAGGGAGGGGCATGGCCATTCTCAGAAAGACAGGCATTGTCACTACTTCAGCAGAGGCGCATTCAGAATTAAAACCAGATTAATTATAGGAGCTAATTGAACAACATGCATTCAAATACCAGGAACAAATATGGGATACGAGCTTGGAATTGGGAAGGCTGTTAAGCAACTTCAGAGAGAAAAAGAGAGAGAGAGAGAGAGAGAGAGAGAGAGAGACTACTGGATCTGTATCAGAGCAAATTCACACAACACCAGCTGAACGTGTCGGCTGGCTGTACTGCAAATGCAGTCACATTCTGTCTCCAGATTTCTCAGATTTGGTATGATGAATTTTGCCACTGCTACCATTTACAGAGTTTATTTGACGTGCCCTTGCTATGTAGGGCACTGCCACTCTACCCCCAGACACTGGAAGGTACTCTCATTCAGCAACAGCTCTCGCTTCTGAGAACTCACCAGGCATAACCCTTGCACACTGGCGTCTTTTCACAGCCACAGGGGCTAGAAACTTGACCTTTTTAAGAAATGAAAGATGCAACTTGCAACAAGTTTATTTCTGCTGCAAATGCCAACTCAGCATTATTTTCTGGGTTTCTACAGAATGGTGGCATGCGCGCACGCACGCACACGTTGTCACAGATGGCAACACGAACATGCTTGCGATACCTCAATTCTCAGCCCCCAAAGCACTAACTGAGCCCATTCCCAGTACACAATCCTGAAAGCTGGCTGCCGTCTACATTTGCAATAACCTCCCCTCCAACCATTTGAAAGGGAAGATGGCATTTGTTATCTGCGTTAAAGCGATGTTAGAAATACATAACCCTGTGACAAGATGTTATCACAGTTCAAAACATGCTTCAGCAGATGCAGCAAGCGAAACAATAGGCTGTGATGTTTAGTAATCATGTGCATACACTTAAATGCATTTGCACTAAAGAGAAGACGCATCTACCTTGCAGGGAGGAATTATAACTTAAGAGGAGGGGAAGCACTAACAACTGTGAGACTGGGGGTGTCACTCGCATGTGTGCACAGCACTTGCAGGTCCCAGAACACAGTGCAAGAGAACGTTTGTGCAAAAACAAACATACGACAAAAGGAATCAGAGTCAATCTGGACGTAGCTCCAATGTATTTTTCTCGCGCGCTTTCTGTGAACAAGCTTGATAAAATTTAGAACGTACATTCAGATTCAATCTTCTAAATATTTAATTTTTATTTATTTTTCACATTTTTATACCGCCCTTCCTCCAAGGAGCTCAGAGTGGTGTACATATTTCCTCCCCTCCTTTTTGTCCTCACAACAACCCTGTGAGGTAGGTGGGGCTGAGAGATAGTGACTGGCCCAAGGTCACCCAGGAAGCTTTGTGGCTGAGCGGGGATTTGAACCTGGATCTTCCAGGTCTAAGTCCGACTCCCAAACCACTACACCATCCTGGCTATATATATAGTTTTCCTCTTAACCGAACACACACACAAAAAAAAACTATATAGGCCAAGCCTCTCTGGGCCCCACTGTGAATTCCACTCTGCATCTGCTCAGAAGTGTAAGATATCTATGGAGACTGCGAGGCAGGGATGTGGAATCCGTACGCAAAACTTCCGACTCTGACATCATCCAAAATGGCTTCCGACTCCGATTCCGACTCCAACTACACAGCCCCGAGCAGGGCTGCAGAGTTGGAGTTGGAGTCAGAAGCAATTTTGGATGAGGTCTGAGGTCTCGTATACCGTCCGACTCCACAGCCCTGCTGCTAGGAAGGAAGGAGCTGAGCCAACATATCAACAGCCATTTTAAGCCATTTTAACCGAAGGCAGAACCAGGAGCAGCGACTAAGAAATCGGGGACAACACAACTCCTGGCCCCTATATGCAGCGAGGCCTCTTCCTCTTGGCCTTAAGGAGCCATGCTTTCTCTTCCTCTACTCTTCCAAGCCATGAAATCAAATCCAAATTGCTGCTGCTGTTTTTGCGTACTCTCTCTTTCCATTGGAAGCCAAGAAACGAGAGCCCAACAGCTTAAATAGGACTGAAATATGACAGTATTCAAAGGACTGTCAAAGGAATTAAAGAGCGCATCCCTTCAAAACCCACTGCAGCAGCCTGGAGCTACGGACCGTAGCTTGCTGGCAAGGCAGCTTTCAGATCTTCTCTGGGAAGCACAACCAGCCAACGGCAGCCTCGCATGGGGCAGGATCTTGCAGCTTCCCAACACCTGTTAGTGCTTTTTCCGCTACTCGGGGCTCCTTTAAGAGACAGATGCTGCTGCGATGCAGCCAATATACCACACGCCGAAGCAAAAAGGAATATGGATTATACCTCCCCCTGCGCCCGAAGCCTCTTCATCCTTCCCCCTAGGAGACACAATGTGCCTCTGATCATGATGGTGCAATTACAAGCTTTGCTGAACACCAATCTGCAGCGGCTGGGCAAGACGTTCATGTTTATTTATATTTTGTTCTCCTAATGGCTGTGAGAATCTAACGGTAGCACCGAGTCCGGCAGTACCCAGATCAGAACCTGATCTTGGAGGGGGGCCCTACCCCACCCAAAATACACTGAATGCCTCTTTTTGGCTCAGGGATCCTACTGATCAAGAGCATTTCCGTCTTGCCCAATTGAAGCCTCTGTTTGTTCATTCACGTGGTTATTCAAATTATTGATAAAAAAATAGGTACATACCACTTTTCAACCAAACAAGTTCACAAAGCGGTTTATAGAGACCCACGAAATGGTCCCCTGTTCCAAAAAGGCTCACATCCATCAGCCCTGCACATTTTATTTATTTATTTTATTTATTTTTCACATTTTTATACCGCCCTTCCTCCAAGGAGCTCAGAGTGGTGTACATAATTCCTCCCCTCCTTTTTGTCCTCACAACAACCCTGTGAGGTAGGTGGGGCTGAGAGATAGTGACTGGCCCAAGGTCACCCAGGAAGCTTCGTGGCTGAGCGGGGATTTGAACCTGGATCTTCCAGGTCTAAGTCCGACTCCCAAACCACTAGACACCGATTTGGGACACTCACAGCTGCCTTTGCTTGAGAGATGGAAATATAGAGTGGAATGTTGCCTGGATACTGACAACAAGAAACTCCAAATCTCTCAATGACCTCTCCAAGAGGCTTCATGCAGATGTTAAACAGCAGGGGGGGGAGGGAGAGAACTCTGCAGAATGCCACTAGCAAGCAGAAGCCCCCCTCCCCCCGGGCAGGCTCTTCTGGAACACACCCTCCTGAAAGGACCAGAAAAACTGCAAAAAAAGTTCTCCAAAAGCGAACCAACAGAGACGCACTCCTCCCCCTGCCTGTCCAGTTCTCAGCATCAATGGTCCACCAAGCCCACCTCGGTCCTGAAACCAGAGCAAGCAGATAATTGGGGCCATCTATAAAAAGCAGGAGTTAAGATGTTTCCATGCACTCAAGCACCTTGCTTCCAAACAAGAGGTTTGCCTGGAAGTTATCCAGTATGGCGCGATCATAAGAACATACGAAGAGCCTTGCTGGATCAGGCCAAAGGCCCATCTAGTCCAGCTTCCTGTATCTCCCAGTGGCCCCACCAGATGCCTCCGAGAGCACACAGCCAACAAGATAACCTGTTTCCTGTTGTCCCTCCCTTGCACCTGGCACAGAGAAAACCTACTTCTAAAGCCAGGAGGTTGCTTATGGCTTGTAACCTGTGATGGTCTTTTCCTCCATGATTCCTCCATGATCAAGTGAGGGTTGTTGTTTGTTTTAAACAGCGGTTTCACCACCACCATTTTTAAGCTTGCTGGACCCAGACCTACCTGGACTTTCTTCCCTCCCTCCCTCGCTCGCTTCACTACCCAGTCAGCCAGCTTATGTCTCTAGCTGCCTTATCCAGCCAGGACTAGCCAGCCTGCCTTAACTAACCTCAATCAGCCCAAGTTGCCATGCTTGTCCAGCTCTCTTCCCAGGTTCTCGAGCACTTCTATCTTGGAGTGGATGCATCTTGTCCTCCATTAATACTGGGATTCTCCCAGTCTGCGTTATGTGGCATCCAGCACCTTCCGAACTGGTTCCGGAAGCAGCATTGAATCGTAACATACACCCAGCCCTAGCTCAGATATATCAGACATGGTTTACCAAATCTATTCGACAACAACCGCTCACCCAAGCTCCCATCTTTCATTTTTTGCTCCTTCTTTGCTTGAGGCAGTTGAAATTTCCATGAAAATCCAATATTACCTAAGGGAACTGTGAAATTTGCTGTTCTAAATTGCCTTACTCTCTAGACACAATGAGAATGGAGACTAACCTACCAGAATTAGGCTATAATAAACTGGGATCAACACACCTTCCTCCCTTAGCCTGGACTCCCCGGGGGGATAATTATAAGGTTTTTTGAAGCTGGGTCCAGGGTGGGGAGGACAGGTGGGTGGCAAAATGCAGTCGATGTTGGTGAGGGAATACCCTGAATAAATGACGGATATTAGGCCGTGATTAAGAGGTTTCCAGAATGAGGAAGGCACAAGAAGCAAGACAGGGAAGCAGAAAAGGAAATGTTTCTGCAAGTGGTTTTTTGGAATGAAATAAAGCACCCTGGTGGAGGAAATCAGTCCCAAAAGAGAGCAGATGCCAGGTTGGCCCATCCACAAGGCTGCTCCCACCCCCTGGATTCAAAGAGGAAGAGGGGAACATCAGAGATGCTCTAGTCCACCCCTCTCCTCTCCCTCCATGCTCTGCCTTAGCTCCATTAGTCTTCCTTTCAAACCCAAGGCATGGAAGGAAGAACAACCAGTGTGCTGTTAAGTAGAGGGGGTGGGTACTGGGCACGTCACCTCAGATGCCAGGAGTCCTTGATCCAGACCTGAGGAGACTCAATAAGCAAAGCGCGTCCAGTGGTGGTAGGTACCACAGAGTGGTAGGCTTTGGACCCAGGTCGTTTGGCACGTTCGACACCTTTCACATGGGGATGGAGATCTGAATTCAAGTCTCCCATCAACCACGGAGTCATGGCGTCGTCACGGGGACGTCCCTTGCAGACTCACTTCTCCATCCATACAATGGGCACGACACATCACAAAGTGTCACAACACGTTGAGGCGATATTGGACCCCTGTGTTTCATGACTCTTACTGTCCCACCACTGGGCCCCCTCCAAGTGAACAAATTTGGGCAGCGCCAGCACCAGGTCGCTGGGAGTCCTGAAGAAATGTTCTTCACTGGGCCCCTCTGGTGCCTCCGCCACCCCACCCCACCCCCAGAAGCAATACTGAGGTTTCAGGGGTCAAGCACTACCTTTAAGCGGCACTGAGCTGACCTTTAAGACACAGGCCCAGTGGAGGGCACCTGAAAAGCATCGTGCCCGTTACATGACTATGCAGAAGACGAGCATCGCTCTCCTCTTCCGAGCCACGGCCAGGGCAAAAACAACAACCCTCAAATCAGGCAATACCGTGACTCGCACTGCTTTGCTCTTTCCGCCATTTTCAATTATAACCGCATTTCAAATTTTCATCCACGCGCTTTCCTCTTTCGTCCAATTTCATCCAACCTTCCACAACGGTGGTTGATGTTCGCATGTTTATTTTTCTTTCATTTCGGTTTCTTTAGGCTTCACTCACATTTGCAGGCGTTATATGGCGGGTTGTTTTTGTCGGCCCAAATAAATGTGCAAGCTAAAGAAGGCTGGGCTTGCACATGCAGCCAGTTTGGACTTTCGTCCACAACCAGACGACAAGTGCAAGGGATGGCTGTACCTCAATCAGCTGCCTCACCCCAAGAAAGGAAGAAAGTGCAGCTACACCACGTATATGATTGGGATCTATATCACCTCCGGTCGGAAAGACAAAGATCTCAAATCAAATTATGCCCTGCACTGGTAGGTCCCTTCTGGCTCATCTTCAGATCGCAGCAAGTTTATTTATTTATTTTTCACATTTTTATACCGCCCTTCCTCCAAGGAGCTCAGAGTGGTGTACATATTTCCTCCCCTCCTTTTTTGTCCTCACAACAACCCTGTGAGGTAGGTGGGGCTGAGAGATAGTGACTGGCCCAAGGTCACCCAGGACGCTTTGTGGCTGAGCGGGGATTTGAACCTGGATCTTCCAGGTCTAAGTCCGACTCCCAAACCACTACACCATCCTGGAAGTTCACTTCCACTCCGCATTTCTTTGCTTTTCTGTTCTTCATTGCTGCAAAAAAACAAAGCAGTAGCTTCTTCGAAGAGCAATATGTTAATCTCCAGGCAGGGGACAGACTCCTGAGTAGAGAAGCCACTCAGAAGAGCTCCCCCTTTCTTAGGCGTCAGACAGCTAATGGGCGGGGTGAGGGGGAGAGAGGTCTTAATATTTATCGAGAAGACAGGGAGAAGAGTTATTTTGGAGACGCAAACGTGGGCACACGCGGCGCAACGCTGCAAGCCATATTTACTGCCACCTGCACGATCCACAAGATGCGACTTAATTACATTGGCGTGAACCATTATTAAATACACAAAGATATACTTGAGGAGAGACAAATGTGTCATTTGGAACACTGTGTGAGGAAGCTGGAACTGCCTGCCTGCTAACAAATCTGAGGCTTGCTGTAAACCTAGGAGACGAAGTCAAGGCTGACCCAGCAGCACAAGAAACCCTGGCTCTGGCCCTCAGGGGAAAGGAAATATATGTCTCGACTTCAATCTAAGGCAGTGTTTCCCAAACTTTTTCGACCTGCGGCTCCCTTGATCATTGGTGACCATTGGCCGCGACTCCCCATTACATTATGCTGATGCCTGCCAATTGGCACTGGACTGTATTCCGAGAGGATTCCGCGGCACTCTGCAGCTCCCCTGGCTGGTATCCGCGGCTCCCCTGTTTGGGAGCCACATATCTAAGGGATCATGGGAGGTAGAAAACATGCTTTACTTTCAGGGCCAGTCCTAGACCTTGTAGTGCCTGAGACAACACACCAAATGCCAGCCTCATCACTTAGCATCGCACCAGCCACCGCCCTGTTTTCTCCTTCCTGGATTCTAAAAGGAAGAGGGGAATGAACACCGAACAGTAGCCCTGCTGGATCAGGCCAAGATGCAGATGCATCTTGTCCAGCTTCCTGCATCTCACAGTGGCCCAGCAAATGCCTTCGGGAGCACACAAGACAACAAGTTCCCTGTATCCTGTAGCCACTCCCTTGCATCAGGTATTCAGAGACAGGCTACCTCTCAAACCCGGAGGTTGCCGATAGTCGTCAATAGCCCATAAGAGGAAGTGTGCAGGAGAAGAATGGTGGGCTCAAGCATCTCCAACATTCTAGCCTCCCATTCTAGCTCTCCTCCACACTTCCTCCTCCATTTTTCCCTTTCTATGTTTGGCTTAGCAAGGCATTCCCAGAAGCAGAAGGCTGTGCCCCCCCCCCATCTAATGAAACACCATCTGTCTATCTCCTTCCCTGCAGTTAAATCGGACCCATCTGGCCTAAGGCCCATGGAGCAGGGCTCCCACTGGGGTCTAAGTGGATTCCCTGAGTTCTGCAGTGCTACAAGAAGCATCTACAGGGGGAAAGCAGCAAGCAATACATCGTATATAGAGGCACAGGAGGCAAACACCAACCCACCACCCAAATGCTCGACAAAACAAAAATGTTTTGAGCCCTCGCCGAAAAGCCATGAGGGAAAGGGCAGTTCTTAAAACTCCCCTGGAAGGAGTTACGACAGATGCTTACGTCATAATCTGGGGGCCTGCCCGGCCTACTTAAGTGGCAATGCCAGCCCCATAGAATTAGGCTTACCATCGTCCCGGAATCGAGCCTGGCGTTGGCCTAGAGCGGACCCGAGCCGCTCCCAAGGGTGCACTGTGGCTGCCAAATGGACTTCCGGATTCCGGAACTTCCGGTCAACAACGCGACAGAAGCAGGAACCCCATTGGGCAGCCAGCTGCAGTGCACCCTTGGGAGCGGCTCGGGTCCGCTCTAGGCCGATGCCAGGCTCGATTTCGGGATGGCTACATAGAATGCCTTTCCTCTGGAGGCAGACAATTATTTTTGAGCAGACAGTAAAAATACTGTTCTTTTAGTAGGTTTTGGGTATTGGCTGTGTTGGAAGAGCACAATACATTGGCTATGTTGCAAGCTAGATCTATACAGTAGCAGTGTGGGGTGGTGGTGAGTGGAGCTATGACCTATTAAGTCCCAAGTTTAATGGTTTATGTGGGTTGCTCTCTCCTGCTTTGGTTAGGCTTCTCATTAGCTTATTTTCCTGTCTTGTTGTCTTATGTCACCCTGCCCAAGCCGCCCTGCCCAGTGGCTTCTCTTGCTCTCGTTTTGCAGCATGTACCCATAAAGCGCTTTGTGTAACACAGCTCTGCTGTGTTGTTTTTTCACAGCTCTGCTAACAGACTGGGCTCTTTGACACTGTTTCTGCTTGCTCTCATTTTTGGTTACACTCCTGGGTTTACGACTGGTTGGTGGTTGGACTTATGTTACTGCTTACGTTGCTGTTATTGTTTTGTGTTATTTTCTGACACAAACCTCCACTGGGTCTTGTGGGAGAAAGGCTTTTTAAAATAAACCTAATATTTTGAATTCCATTTCGGTAAAGACGGCCAGCACAGCAGAATTTCAACATTGCAGAAAGGAATCCCGCAGAGGCAGATTTCAGAAGCATTCCCTAGTTTCCAGTCTGCCAGTGGCAACAGGGTCAGAGACTGGACTTTGGGCAAAGGGTTATCTTCCTGGGAACAAAGTAACCCACGCAATGAAGCACCACCTAGAAGAAAAAGGTGAAGGGGAAAAGGGATCCAACGTGTAATTAATCTGTGGAACTCCTTGCCACAGGTTGTGGTGATGGCACCTGGCCTAGATGCCTTTGGATAGATGGAGGAAAAGTCCATCACAAGTTACAAAAGAGGAGAAAAAGTCCTTCTCATGGAGGAAAAGTCCATCACAAGTTACAAGCCATAAGCAACCTCCTGGTTTTAAAAGTAGGTTTTCTCTGTGCCAGGTGCAAGGGAGTGACAACAGGAAACAGGTTATCTGTGCCAGGTACAAGGGAGTGGCAACAGGATACAAGTCTCTTGTTGTCTTGTGTGCTCCCAGAGGCACCTGGTGAGATACAGGAAGCTGGACTAGATGGGCCTTTGGCCTGATCCAGCAGGGCTCTTCTGATGTTCTTATGACCAGAACCCACCAGTAGAAGAGAGAATTTCTCCTGACGGACACCGGCACAGACTCACTCTGCTTCCAAACCATGGGCTCCTAGAAAACCAGGCAGGCCCCTTACGTTTGCAAAAAATATTTGCCACCTTGATTTTCAGTGCAACCCCCATCCAATAAACCAGCACACACAATTCGGTCTGGCACACACTGGTTTCTTCCTTCACACCCTTTTGGGCAACGCTGGGAATTGTGCTCCTGGCTCTCTCCAAAATGTCAGCTGGGCCCTGCCAAGCGGTAACCGGGATACAGTCATGCCCAGGCGTTTTCATCTTCTCACTGTTTTAACAAAATCCCCAGCCGTCTCGCGTTCCCTGCGTTATGACAGCAAGCATTTGCTTGGGAGACAAGCTTTCAGAGTCCAAAAGGTCAGCCTTACTCTTGTGTCATCTTCTCTCTCTCTCTCTCTCTCTCTGTGTGATTCTGTATCAGCAATCACTAGGCCCATCCAACAAGATCAAGTTCAACAGGAACAAATGGACATAACACATGACAGAGAGCCAGGATGGTATAGTGCTTCTGGTGTTGGACCTGGAAGATGCAGGTTCAAATCCCCGCTCAGCCATGAAGCTTCCTGGGTGACCTTGGGCCAGTCTAACCTCTCTCTCTCAGCCTAACCTACCTCACAGGGTTGTTGTGAGGACAAAAGGATAGAAACCATGCACACCACCCTGAGTTCCTTGGAGAGAGGGCGATATACAAATGTGAAAAATAAATAAAATGAGAAACAACTCAAAATATACACGCCTGTGTATATTAGCAAGGCATTCCCTTGCTAATATACCGGTAGTCTACCTGCAAGGTCTACCTGCAAGCGGAGCACAGGGAAAACCATGTTACGCCTTACGTTTTCCTTGTCTAGCTTCCTTACCGCTGTGGATATTTCAAAATCCAAACATACAAGCTTTGATTCCCTCCCCCCCCCCAAGTATAAAATAGAAGGATTTTCCATTAGTGCATTTTTTTTTAATGTAATGCACTTTGCATTTGGAAGAACAAACGGATCCGTCCCCCCTCCCCCTCCTGCTGCTCCCTTATCTCATAAATACACACGTGGTCTCCAGAGCCTCAAGGAAATTAAAGCCTGATTCATTAAAAAGAGAATTCTTCCCATCTCCATTCCATGCACCAAATTCCACACCCCCACGTGTCGTTCTTCGCCGCAGATACTTCCATCTTGATTGCCACATTTCAACATCTGAAAACCCGTTCGTAGGGGAGAGAGAGCCATTCTTCCCAAAACAACCGGGGTTTGAAGCAGCAGAACACTGTTAGCAAAGACACAATAAGAGGGTTAACTGGGCTATTTTACAGCAACCAAAGTGACAGCTGTTTCCATACTTTGGAAGAGTGGAGAAGAAACTGGGTGGGAGTGATCCGAACAAAATTTGCTCGGTGAAAAATTCAAAATGGCTACCATCAAACCATAATTTTAACACATTTATGGAAGTCCAAGAAGGGCACTGTTGACATCTAAATAGGGGTATGTGTGTCCAAGGAATCTGCGTTTGTCAATATCAAACATTTATGGAGACGTCTAAACCTCTAAAGCAGCAATTTTCAGTCTGCCGCGGCACATTGGTGTGCCACGAATGGTCCGCAGGTGTGCCGTAGGAGTTTGGGGGAGGGCCATTTATTAGTAGGGCCATTGGAGGATGTGAGCCCCCCACCAACAGCATGGTGTGCCTTGTCGATTGTCAAAAAACTGGTGGTGTGCCTTTAATTCTAGCACCTTGTCAGTGTGCCATGAGATGAAAAAGTTTGAAAAATCGCTGCTCTAAAGGAATTCGTTTTGCCTGTCATAGGTGACTGTACCTACCTCTTTAATTTGTACTATTTGAATAGTAAATATACAGAGTAAAATGCCAATACATTGTTGGACTCATTGCTGCAGCCAACTGGGCATGCTCCAATTCCACAATTAATTGTAGAAATTATCCTAGTTAAAACCAGTATTCCAGAAGAGCTGGACATGGGATAGAGCAAATCAGAGAAACAATCAATGAATGAATGGGAGAAGGAAAATTGCCTTATCCCTAAACCAGCATCCTTTTGTAAAAAAAAGAAAAGAAAATGTTTTAACTCTTAGAGGTGTGAAGCAGAAAAAGTGCTGCTTGCTAAAGTACAGGGGGTCTCAAGAAAATGTACACACACTTTATAGCGTCAAATTTATTATGCTACAATTCCCACATATGCTATGGTACTATCATTCATACCGACACTGCATAAGGTGTACACAGAAGCAGCTGCTTGACCCAGTTCATTCATTCATTAGTTAATGAATTAGGCCAAGTGCTTGAAACATTCCCCGTTGGCAGCTATACACCACCGACATCGTTGACTAAAGGATCTGCAGACATCCCACAATGTATGCGCCGGAATGGTCCTGCACATCTCCTCAATGGCTTCAGTGGTTCTCAAACTTTTCAGTCTCTGGAGCCCTTTAAACTCCTAAATGGTGTCTCAGGGAGTCCTGCCAGCACATGAATGGAGTCTCGGGGACCCCCAGAGCATTGGCGCATGTGTGGAGTGGTGCGAGCAGATGGCGGCCACTTCTGGTGTGCTTGTGGAGCCCCTGAAGGGGTGTCAGAGAGCCCCGGGGCACCTAGGAGCACACTTTGAGAAAAATATGTCTTAGATGTTTGGGTGTTGCAAGTTTTCTACAAGGAAGTCTGTATGAATTAGACGAGCTCCTTAAAATGTGTGCATTTTTGGGGGGAGACACCTTGTGTTTTGGAATCATGATTCGAATGGCGCTTTCAGGAGTTTTCCTCTCCAGGAGATTCTTGAGCTGTTACAGACAATGCAGCTCCGAGGTAAGGGAACAAATGTTCCCTCACCTTGAAGAGGCCTCCATGACTGCCCCTGCACTGCAAAATGCAGTGTGCACCCTATTGGCATAGCTACACCGGCGCTGGAAAGTTGGTTAGGATTGCACTGTTATTCAGCTCAGCCAAGCCCAGACATGAGCAACTGCATCTGGTTATAACAAAGAGTTAAGCAGAGACCCGACAGACAGTTGCAGAGAGTCCGACCTTGAAAGAGCTGCAGGTTGGCTGGGTGGGAACTGATGGGCCACCAGACTCAACTAGGAGGAAACTAATGGGCCACCAGACTCAACTGGCAGAGACCAGGATAGTAATTCCCACACCAGCTGCTGCAACACAGCTGTGTCAGACTGCCACCAGAAATACATTCATGACACCTCTGAGGAAAATCACTGCAGAAGAAAGGACTCCCCTCCACTTTTAATGGGACGCTGTGAGGGTGCCAATTTTAGGCTTGTGAGTAGGTCGTCGTCATCACCCCCACCACAGCTGGCACACACTGACAAATCCCTCCACACAATTTGCAATTGTGGGCACACATCCCTGTGAAAAAACTCCAGTAAGCTGCACACACAGAGAGCTGGCACGCATCCCTTTGCCTGGAGAAATCCAACCAAGTGAACCAACCCTTGGTATTTATTTCATTTCCTTCCCCTTCATCTCGTGCCTTGCCTGGGCCAAATCATAGCTTGCAGGCACCTCAGGGCAGGGATCTGTCTTCTTGTACTTGGTAAAACATCATTCACACAAAGGGTGCTGGATCCATAAATCTAAAACGTACATGATATAAAGAATAATATGCATATAAGATGTATTCTCCAAATGACATATTTAGAATATATAATGTAAATAATAATGCAAATAGAATGAAAGCAATCAAACAAATTTCCGAAAAGTAACGTGCCAATGATCAACTTCTTGCTTTCTTAGTTGTGCAATCCCTCTTGGAGGAGGAGGAGGAAGAGCCCGACTCCCATTATTCATGGAGATATATCCGTGGCTAGCAGCCATCCTGGCTAAATATGACTTTGACTACCATCTGCTGAGGGGCAACAGCTGTTGTCTTCTTGCAACGCTTATGAGCTTCCTAGAACCTCAGAATGTCAGAGTTGGAAGGGACCCTGGAGATCATCTAGTCCAACCCCCTGCTCCTGGAGGCAGCTGACTGGCCGTTGTGGGAAGCAAGAGGCAGTACTTGATTTATCCGTTGGCTATACAAGATTTTGTTCACCCCTGACATCCTACAAACAAAGCATCTGAAATATCAGATCTTGTGAACGCATCTGTCACTTGAGACAGCAGTAAGAATTCTTCTCTTGAGAGAGATAGAACCGGCCCATCAATGAAGCCGACTGAGGCAGTTGTGTCAGGGGTCAAATTGGCAAGGGTACTGCCTCCATCTATCTCCACTCCTCCTCCACCTCCCCACTTCCTGCCTCCATCTATCTCCACTCCTCCTCCCCACTTCCTGGATTCTCCTCCTTCTCCTCTCCATTCCCCCTTCTCCTCCCCACTTCCTGAAGGAAAGAGGGGGATGTAGAGAGAAGGAGCACCACCACTACCCTAGCCCACCTCTCCTCCACATTTCCTCTTCTCCATTTCCTGCTTTGTTTTTCAAACCAGGAAGTGGAAAGAGGACTGGACGTGGTTAGGAACTACTGCGCAATGAGGTGCTGGGCGTTCTTGGGCCACTCCTGAAAAGCGATCCTTTGAAAAACCATTCTTGAAATTAAGAAGCCAAGAAACTGAGACAAGTCCAGTTCTGAAAAAGGAAAAAATCCTCAAAGGGGGTTATTAATACAACTGGCCTGCAGAGAGGTAATCCAGCAAATAAGATTATCTTTAATGAGCTTATCCGTATTGGGGGGGGGGGGAGAAGTATAATCATCAGAGCTACGATCAGAGATAAATGTAGAAGATAATTAACAGTTTGTTTGGGAAGATAATTGGAAAAGACCTTGGAAAAGGAAACCCTCACCTCTCAGATATACCTGGGTAAGCATTCAAATGGCTCCTTAGATCAGTGGTTCCCAAACTGGTAGGCGTGGCTCCCAGGGGAGCTGCGGATAACAGCCAAGGGAGCCGCAGAGTGTCATAGAATCCTCTCAGAAAACATTGCAATGCCAATTGGCAGGCATCAACATCATGTAAAAGGGAGTCATGGCCAATGGTCGCCAATGGCCAAGGGAGCCCCAGGTCGAAAAAGTTTGGGAAATACTGCCTTAGATGGTCAGAGATGGACCAACAAAAAAAACTCCATTGATATTCTTGTGCAAAAAACTCTCTTCGGCTGTTTCCAAAGTAGCTGTTTAGTCTGGAATTGTCCTCATTTTATTTGCAGACATTTTACAGAAAACCTAGATGGCGTTTTTCCCCAACCAACTCCATTCCAAGGTTTTCCTGGTTCTCCTCTTGTCTTTTTTGTGGTGATTCCCCCCCCCCGCTATAAAACAGAACCACAGAGCTAGCACGTCCAGTGTAGACTGCAAAGAACTACTGAGGTTTTTCAAGACAACTGTGCCTTTAATTAAAAGCTTCCCCTTGCAGCTTCTGCCCTAGAATTGTTCCCTATTGGGCACTACAAGCAAAAGTAAGAGAAGAACTGCCCCTTTAATTGCACTGTAATTAGTTCTCGTTCCATAGGCAAAATACTTGTTTAGTTACTTGCCAGTTGGGCTGAACCGGAAACAAAAAAAAGCAGAAGATGTAACAGGGGAAGTTACTAATTCATGTTACAGGGGCATTTGCTGAACAGGACCTCCTTCTGAGTAAACATGACAGAAGGATTTTGGTAATGGATTAGCACTTCTGGATAATGCAGAATTCTAAGTGCCAAGTGGAATCACAGTTAATAAGTATCCCTTCGGGGGCTTAGAAGGATCAAGAAAATGACAACTGTACATCTATTACAGAAATCTGAACGTGTTTCTCTGCCTTGCTGATTCTCCTGCAAGACACGATTGGTCTGCAAAACAATGCCCAAGCTGCTCCTTCCTGCCGGCAAGAGGGTGGGACTCCCCGCCCTCTCCGTCACCACTCGGTGATGCTGGCTCTCGGGGCTGCGGTGTGCGCCTTCTCGCTGGCCACGGCTCCAAAGTCACAAGACAGCCAGACTATGAAAGGCCTTTCCTGGGTTTGCCAGTGCTTCTTTACTCGGAAGATCGTTGGCCCCACTATCTTAGAACTGCCTTGTGTCGAAAGTGTTCTGGAGGTCTCGAATCGCTGGCAGGAATTAGCTGCACAGCTGTGGGAAGAGGCTCGCAGCCGTCTCCAACAGCCATTGCCCCCGCGGACAAAGCTCCGGCTTCATCCTGTTTCTCTTGGCGTCGCATCAAGCAAGGCGACTTTCTCATAGGAATTTTCCATGAACCGGTGGCCAAACGCTCCGAGGATTATCCAACTCATTTAAACTGACACGCGTGGACCACCCTTCGCTTTTTGCCCCAGTTGATATAAGGATGGACTGCAAGCAAACACACACACACACACACACACACACACACACACACACACACAGGTTCCCGTGGTAAACACAATGTTGCGAGAGGAACAGAGGGCTCCCCAAAAGCTCAATCCTCCTAAACAAAATGACTTCATTCCGCTTCCCCACAGACAGCACAACGTTCAAACAGTTTCCGAGGGATTTCAATGCCCAAAGACATCACAAACTCTGATGTTAAGTGATGCACATTGGGGCAAGAAATCAAAACTGCAGATATACGTTAAATGGGTTCTGAGCTGTCTGTGATGGATCAGGAGAGAGATCTTGGGGTGCTGGTGGACAGGTCGATGAAAGTGTCAAACCACTGCGCGGCGGCTGTGAAGAAAGCAAATTCCATGCTCGGGTTCATTAAAAAAGGGATTGAGAACAAAACAGCCAATACTATTACGTCATTGTACAAATCGATGGCAAGGCCACATCTGGTCGACACACCTCAAAAAGGATATAGTTGAATTGGAAAAGGTGCAGAAGAGAGCAACCCAAATGATTAATGGGCTGGGGCACCTCCCTTATGAGGAAAAGTTACAGCGTTTGGGGCTGTTCAGTCTAGAAAGAAGGCGCCTGAGGGGGGACATGATTGAGACATGATCGAGGCATATAAAATTATGGATAGAGTGGACAGAGGGAAGTTCTTTTCCCTCTCGCACAACGCCAGAACCTGGGGGCATCCACTAAAATAGACTGGTGGGAGAGTTAGAACAGACAAAAGGAAGCATTTGTTTACCCAGCAAGTAATTAATCTGTGGAACTCCTTGCCACAGGATGTGGTGATGGCACCTGAAGGCCTAGATGCCTTTTAAAAGGGGATTAGACAAATTGATGAAGGTGGACGTCCGTCACAGGTTATAAGCCATGATGATTGGATGCCACCTCAAGCATCAGATGATCTTAGACTGCCTATGTTCAGTATTTTCCTCTTTTGTTACTGACTTACGTTGATTTTTTTTCCCTTCACTCCTTCGAAAACAACATTTCCGATCTCAAGCATTAAGAGGCTCCTGATTAAAATTAAACGACAGCATTGATGCTGCTTGGGTGCAGGTGCAATAGTAGCATCTAGAATGAGCCTCCCATGCACATTTTTCCCTCTTATCGCTATCCCATAATGCTGACCCCTGTATGCTACTTAGCACTGAATCTCTCCTTCCCATATGTACAACTGCATCCAATTTAATAAGCGCCTGTGAATTTAATTAACAAACTGTTTACTCTTTCAAAATATGTCATTAATGAAGTTAATAAATCAGAGAGCCAAATGCTCTGTGGGACAGAACGCACAGTTGTTAAAGCATTACTCCCCAGAGCTGTCTGGCGCATTAAACTGATGAACACAACACGATAAAGATGTAAATACAACATTTTCCTATGTGACAAGCCTGGCAGAATCACCATTCTTTAACCTGTGAAATAATACATATTTTTTTTTAACCTGTGAAATGTTTATATATGAATGAGCACCCTTTTCCCCAAACAGAAGGCTCCGTGGTTCTTTGGAAGAAGAATGACAACAATGGCTAGATTTGTAATGCAGGCGAGCCTCGCGAATGGAAAAAAAATACATGTCGTCATAGCTGTGAGCCACAAAGTTGGCTACAGACTGGTCAGAAATCCAGTAAAATTAAAACCACCATCTTAAATGCAGTACCTTTTTATTGCATTTAATAACGGCGTGAGAGGCACCTGCTGGAGATACTCTAGGATAGGGGTTCTCAACCAGTGGTACTAGTACAATCAGTGGTACTTTGGCCGACTGCTGGTGGTACTCGGAACGGCGGAACCCTGCTCCGATGTGGCGCTTTTAGTGTCGCGTTTTTGCTCCTGAGGGGCTCCTGCCTTTGGAACGCTGAGAAGGGCCCTCCCACCCACCTAGAGCCCCCTACCTGCGTTTTCTGGCCTCCGAAAACCCAAGAGTGACTGGTGATGATGTCGTCACCAGTCACTTCCGGTGGTACACAGCAGAAGAGTGGTGCCAGAGGTGGTACTCGGCCAGGAAGAGGTTGGCCTTCTCACATGGCCTTCTCATCCTGAGGCCTTCTGGGCTTAAATCTTAAAGAGGCAGTACAGAACAGGGCCAGCTATGTCCGCTTGCTTGATGGGGAAGGCTCACTGGCATGCCCAAATGTTCACGGAGGAGGTCGCCTCCATTCCCACAGCAAATACAGACACACAACGAGTGAGAGTAGAGCATCAATGTGTCACATTTGCAAGTGAGTTCCCCCACCCTGACCCTAAGAAGCTGTTAAACATCTTTAATGTCCAATTAAAATGGTCATTACAATCATTACCGTAGCATCTAGAGGCCCCAAGCCAAAATGAGGAAACCACTGCAAAGCGGAGAAGCTCACTGAGACAACTCTTTGCAATCCGGAGAGGCTGGAGAGGAGCCAGTGGCCGGGAGCAGAGGAGGAGGATTAGCCGTGCCCAAGATATGGCACAAGGCCATGGGTGGCACTGCCAGGTCCATCGAGCTGCCAGCGCCCTGTAGTCAAGGAACTGCATATATGCAGTCCAGCAGCAAAAGCATTTTCTCCAATGCTCTTTTCAGCCCCATGGAGAACAGAGGACTTTTTGAATGAGAGCACTGCCCAATAGCCAGGGCAAGAGCAAAGATTTATTTGCTCTTGCCCTGCACTTCCTTCTTCCAGAAGGGCTTGTGTGCCAGAAATCCCGGGTTCAAATCCTGGCCCTCCACTTTATAAAAAGGGTCACAAAATCAACAAAAACGATTAGTGGGTTGGAGCACCTTCCTTATGAGAAGAGGCTACGGCGTTTGGGGCTCTTCAGTCTAGAAAAATGATTCATATAAAATTATGCATGGAAAGGAGATGAAGAGAAGTTCTTTTCTCTCTCGCACAACACCAGAACAAGGGGACATGCACTAGTGGCGGGAGAATTAGAACAGACAAAAGAAAATATTTCTTTACCCAGCATGTAATTAATCTGTGGAACTCCTTGTCACAGGATATGGTGATGGCACCTGGGCTGGATGTCTTTAAAAGGGGATTAGACAGATTTAGGGAGGAAAAGTCCATCACAGGTTACAAGTCATGATGGGGATAAGCAAACTCCTGGTCTTAGTAATAGGATCTCTCTTAATGCCAGATGCAAGGGAGTGGCGACAGGATACAGGTTTCTTGTGTGCTCCCAGAGGCATCGGGGGGGGGGGCACTGTGAGATGCAGGAAGCTGGACTAGATGGGCCTTTGGCCTGATCCAGCTGGGCTCTTCCGATGTTCTTAGGTCTTCCGAGAGCCAGTGGGTGCGCTGGACCAACAATCAGAGTCTGCGTAAGGCAGCTTCAGTGTACTGTAAGGAATCTTCTTTCTCAAAACAGACAAAGCTGCAAAAGCAAGACTACGGTACTTTGACAAAACTCCCAACATCAAACCCATGCAACCTCACACCACTCAATGGAATCCTCCCACAAAAGTCAGCAAAACTACAGATGAAACTGTGGCGGAGCTCAGCGTCAACCTACAAGAGACTCGGGAACAGACCGGGCAGAGCAAAGCGGCAGAGGTCAAATGCTCAACTCTTGCGAACAAAGCAACACCACCCTGGCACCTATCCTACATTCCCAGGGGACGGACTTCCTGGTAAAACTGCCTGGCAGTGAACCCCCCAAAATGGGAAAAGGCAGCAGTAAAAGACATGCAAGCACTTCATAGAATCATAGAGTTGGAAGGGACCCCACAAGGTCATCTAGTCCAACCCCCTGCCTCTGCCTGAAGATCTCCAGAAGATCTTCACAAGACCAAGACTTGCACACAACCGCTAAGTGGAGTGACTCGCACTTCCTCTGCATGGAGGCTACTGGGGACTTCAGGGGTTGGCCAGAGGACCCCTTGGGAACTAGTAGGCCAGGACTTGAACAACCTCAACACCATTCATGGGCACCCCTAAATAATAAAAATAATAGCCATGCTTATAATAAGGGCTGCCAGCGTTGCTGCCCTCCCTCAATATTCTCTGTTGGTGCCTCTGCAGTGCCAGCGCGCCCCGACAACAGCTTGGCTCAATGCAGCGGTACAGCAAATTTCTTCGGGTGTCTGCAAAGAGCAGTTTTAGATTGGCTGATTCATCAGGCCATCTCCTAGAAAAAGGTAATTGTAGGCTCTCTCCAAAACACACATCGCTTGTCAGATTACAAATGCTTGGGATTTGCAAGCTGCTCTGGCCGTATCAGAATGTCTCATCTCCCACCTCTGCGGAGAGAACAGAATTTTAATAAGTTGGGGATCCAAAGACGCACGGATGTTCGCTGCACAGTACTGCTGCTTGATGCAGGTGTTCGAATGCATGCGCATGGGAGATGCATTGGAGGATGCCTCTCGGGGCAGGAACCCATCTTTTTGTACTTTCCTAAAGCGTCCTCCACAGCGATGGTCTCACAAAAATGATCATTTGTGATGTCTAGTTTGGCTCTTAGCAATTACTGAGCATTTCAAAGTACTACATCTAGCCTTAATTTGCTTCCTTGCTTTTGAGCCTATAACAGATGGGATAACTAGAACATTTGCCTGCATTGGTTTGAGCCCTGAAGTCTAGAAACTCTGCCTTTGCTTTTTCTAACGAGACAGAACTGCAAATCACAGGAGTCTAACATGAGAACAGGTCTTGTGCAAAAGCGCTTCCGAGACCATACAAATTAAAAAAAACAACAAAAAAAATGTCTCCCCTCTGTGAGGTCAGCACACACCAGCACTGCACAGTTTACAATTTTGTACCATATAAAAATCAGGAGGGGGTTGTTCCTCACCCCAAGACAGCAAACATGATCGTCTACTATTCAGATAACTAGATAAGTTTGAGTAAATCCATTGTTTGGGTTGCGCTGACCAGTAACACATCCAACCAAATCCGATCTTCCCAGTCATTCATCAGATTACCACCTCCTGAGAAGCACACTTGATCCTTTTAAAGCGATCCTTGGAGAAAACACAAAGCTGTTTTTGCCCACCCACACAAAACAGAATCATTGCTCCAAACAAGTGAAATCTTATATTGCAACAAGGCTGCAAACACTTGGGGCTAAAATAGGAAGGAGTTGGACAAGGTGATGCAAACATAATTTTTATGAACTGTATACGGAAGAGGTTTTTTGCAGCTGTCTGGCCAAGTGGATACATTGCGAGCCTGTGAGTCTCAGTCTGATGTTCAACACATTAACTTTCTAACTCGGAAAGATACAGTCTAAATTTGCGACAGGCCCCCTTGTTTCAATATCCACAAAGAACAATACAGGTAAACCATTTTTACACAGTTTTTTGTGTGACTCCTATGCGGGCAGGTAAACTCTATTTTGCCCCTGCATTGCAAGTGATGGGATGAGTTGAGATCTCTCTCTTACTCACACTCATACTTACACTCACACGGCTGCTACAATAATACACATAATGGAGGCTGATTAGGAGGCGGCGAGGCAAGGGCAGAGCAGAGACACAGCAGGCAGAGATTTTATTTATTTATTTTTCACATTTTTATACCACCCTTCCTCCAAGGAGCTCAGAGTGGTGTACATATTTCCTCCCCTCCTTTTTGTCCTCACAACAACCCTGTGAGGTAGGTGGGGCTGAGGGATAGTGACTGACCCAAGGTTACCCAGGAAGCTTCGTGGCTGAGCGGGGATTTGAACCTGGATCTTCCAGGTCTAAGTCTGACTCCCAAACCACTACACCAACAGGAAGCCTCCACAGTGGGTAGACAAAAGTTTATCTGAGCCCAAATTACTTCTCTCTCCCACATACACACATGCACACAGTTTGGGAATTGCTGGCCCTTGCACAGGGCCTGGTGCCTTAGAGGAAAACAAGAATACATGTAAGCACCCTCAATGAGATGTTGCCCCAAAGAGACACAATTCGTTAGGAACCAAGCTTCACCACCATTTTAACGGAACTACCGCCGTTTCACGTACACCAGTCATTCCGCAATCCTCCCAGAGCCCCTGTTTGCTGGAGCATCCACCTGTTTACAATGTGGAATCCTAATATTTGTCAGGGAGCTCTCGGCGGTGCGCTAAACGCATTTGATGTTGGATTAGTTTGTTTAAATGGCTAGAACTCCCTATGCACCGGAAATGGCTAAATATTACAAGTTTGGCGGAATGAATCCCCTAAAACTAATCTCTAAATCAATTTGCGCTGACAGCATTAGCGATGCAAGCACAGCTGACGGAAAAAAGAACAAAGCAGACTACAGCTAAGGAGATTCACGCAAGATGACGCTTATGCACACATGTGCAAAGTTGATACTCTCGCAAGGCTACTGAACATTCAAGCCTACCAGCAAGCAGTCATACTCTGGAGCAAGTAGGAACAGAAAGTCCATCCCATCTTGCACCAGATTTCCTCCCAGCCTGACCAGATCCTCCTCCTCAGGTATGCAAGGAATTTTTGGATCTTGGAAATTGTGTGTGTGTGTGTGGGGGGGGGGAGAGACAAGACCTCTCTCCCTTGCCCAGGGTGCATGAGATTCCACAGAACGCAACACTGCACAGCCATCAACCTCCTGTCAATGATGTGAGGTGGAACATTTTCCACAACTGCCTTTCCCCCCCCCCTCTCCTCCTGTTATTACATTTATAGTATGCAGAAAAAAATCCATTGCTAGAAACTCATAGCTTCATAAAATTAACTAGCAGTGTAATGCTAGTTAATCAATCAAACTGGAAGTTTCAAAATAGCAATTAACTTTTTTTGTCAGGTGATTATTCCTTGGAAATGCGCGCGCGCGCACACACACACACACACACACACACACACACACACACACACACACACAGGGAGTCTAAAAAAATACACACTTTTTAATGAGCTCTAATTCATACCTACTTCCCTGTAGAAAACCTGCAACATTCAAACATCAAAGGAAGCCATTGAAGAGATGTATGTTGGCAGATGTCTGCAGATCCTTTAGTCAACGATGTCAGTGGTGTATAGATGCCAATGGGGAACATTTTGAGCTCTTGGTCCAATTCATTGACTAAGTAATTGATTAATTAACTGGGTCAAGCAATTGCTTCTGTGTACACCTTACAGCGGGTGGCGCAGTGGGTTAAACCGCTGAACCATGAGCTGTCGATCGAAAGGTCGGCAGTTCGAATCCGCGACGGGGTGAGCTCTCGTTGCTTGGCCAGCTCCTGCCAACCTAGCAGTTCCAAAGCATGTCAATGCGAGTAGATAAATAGGTACCGCTTGCGGGAAGGTAAACAGCGCTCCGTGTTCCAGCCGCATGCTACGCGCTGCGGCAAGGAGAGTCATGCCGGCCACATGACCACGGAGGCGTCTTCGGACAACGCTGGCTCTTCGGCTTTGAAATGGGGATGAGCACCACACCCTAGAGTCGGACACGACTGGACTTAATTGTCAGGGGTCACCTTTACCTTTTTTACACCTTATGCGGTATATGAAAAAACACTGCCCTTGAGGAACCTCAGAGGTGGGTCCTGGCAGGGAAGGGGGGGGGTATGATTCCAGTGTAGGCTACTGCCACCAAGATCCACCCCCTCCAGCTCCCTGCCTTGATCTGCCCACGACCCACCCCTACCCTCGCCACCAACTTACCTGCTTTGGCGCAGCCTGGGTGGGCCATTGGTGTGCACCAATGGCCTCTTGCCATTTGCACTGGCTGTCCCACAGCGCATGACAGCAGCACATCTTTTGTGGCACTGCACCGGCATGTACGGTGGCAGGTCGAGACAGCTGCTGCCGTGTGCGCCCAATCGCTGCCCATTGGTTAACTATTTTGAACGCCTTCATTCTTTTTCTTCAACATTAAGGGAAGTATATGCTATTGATTTGTCACATATTTCAACACGCACAAGCTGCCCAATAAAATATTTTTATTAAATATTTTAATAAAATACCTTCTCCACTCATCCCCAAAATGATCAAAACAAAACAAACAACTGTCAATTGCTGCCTTTTCACAGTCCCTTAAAAACCAGCAACCTGAAGTAAGCTGCCTCTGCGCCTAACAGGAAATGCAGACCGTAAGTCACCGGCAAAATGTCGGAGACATGGGGAAAAAACAACCCATCCTCTACTCCAGGGCTGTCAAACTTGTTTCATCTTGTGGGCCGAAATAGCATTCATGGCGCCTGCTGAGGACCAGAAGTGATGCCATTAAGCAGGAAGTGATGTCATTAAGCAGGTGATGACCTGAAATAAGCAGTTGGTTCTCACTTAGGAACTCATTCGCTGCAAATGACCAGAGAGAATATGCAAACCTTAATCATATTTTCAAGATATGGGAGAGCCCAATTATCACGCAGCCGGCCCTTTCAGCAGTGCCGCTTCTACTGAAGCATCACTTTGCAACTCAGCAACTAAGAGCAGCCAACGATGGTGCTTGTTGTTGTTCAGTCGTTAAGTCGTGTCCGACCCTTCGTGATCCCATGAACCATATCCCGCCAGGCCTTCCTGTCCTCCACTATCTTCCTGAGTTCGCTCATTTTCAGGTTCGTTGCATCGGTGATGCTGTCTAACCATCTCATCCTTTGCCTTCCCCTTCTCCTTTGGCCTTCAATCTTTCCCAGCATCAGAGTCTTCTCCAGAGAGTCCTCTCTTCGCATTAGGTGGCCAAAATATTTGAGCTTCAGCCTCAGTACCTGTCCTTCCAGGTACTGGAAGGTACAGGGTTGATTTCATTTAGGATTGACTGATTTGATCTCCTAGCAGTCCAAGGGACTCTCAGGAGTCTTCTCCAGCACCACAGTCCAAAGAATCTATTCTTCAGCGCTCAGCCTTCCTTATGGTCCAACTCTCGCAGCCATACATTGCTACTGGGAACACCATCGCCCTGACTATACGAACTTTTGTTGGCATGGTGATATCTCTGCTTTTTATTATGCTGTCTAAATTTGCCATAGCCATGGTGGTGCTGGGACGACCCAATTATCACGTGGGGTGGATAAAGAGCTTCCTCAGGCCGTACCCAGCCCTCGGGCCTTATATTTTCACACCCCTGCTACACCAAGAATACACTTTGGATCTAGCTTTGCCAACCATCAACCCCCCGCCATGCCTACGTCCCTAACACATGACCTCCAAAAGCCAACAGGAGGCCCGGTCAACTCATCCATTTCATATACAGAGTTCAAAACCTGAGCAAATGCTGGTTATTCCATGATTGAAATAGTCCAGGAGCCAGTTGGCCAACCCGCCAGGGTTTCCCAATGCTATTACATAGCGGGGGTGGGGTGGGTGGGTTTGCACGTACCCTCTCCCATCTGCCAAAACAACAGACAGCAACACAGTCACAGCATATGCTCAACAGTCCCACATTACACCTCTTGCTTCTTGCCACATCCTTTGTAAGACACAAGGCTTCAAAACCTCTGTATTTCATTGCTGCATGGAAATCCAGGATGCTGAGCACCTATTTAAGCCAGGAGCTCAGTTTAAGACACATTTTTTTCCCTCTCTCTGCCATATCCTCCTCGGAATACACTCACAACGGTCTCTTACATTCCACACACATTATCTCGGTTGCACATATTTTTTTTTACAGAATCACAAATTAATAACTGCTGTTTTCACAGTGATGCATTTTCCCAAGCTCTTCTCTCCCCTCCTCCTCCTCTCCCTCCCCCCAGCATGCACCGAATTGCAAATACATCACAAACACTTGATGGAGCAGATTCAAATTTCTTCACCGAAACATAGATAACAGAAAGACAAACTGGGAATTTAATAAGGGGAGCAGGTTTGACAATTCCTGAAGAGGGGGTCTTACATTTCCACAATTTTCATACCAGCTTATTTTCAAAGCAATTACTCTCTGCCGACATTTTTGAAGGGGGGGGGTAGAGCGGAAAGCAAGAAGATTCTGCTATTAGCCTCATTCAGCAGAGATGCTATTATGACATCATCACTCTAACACTGTATTTCTATAACACTGTAACTCCTTGTGTGAGAAGGAGGGGGGGGGGAAGAGCTTCTGTCACAACACCAAAACCTTTGGGAAACATCTGAAAATGTCCTTTTGCAATACGGATCACAAAGGTGCAAACAACGCATTTTTTCAGATTGATGTGCCCATTCTGGGGAATGCTGAACAGTCTCAACACAGCCCACAGCTCTCACTGCGCTGACATCATCGGGCAAAAGCTCACACCGGACCAGTGCCAAGAATCAGCCCCTCAAACGTGCCAATTATTCAGGCTAATGTTGAGTGTGACCTATCGCTCCTCATAACTGCACTGTCAAACCCATGAAGGAAGGGTTCCTACTGCCTTTACACACACACACACACACACACACACACTCAGAGTCTTCTTCTTCTGCTATCTCCATGCATGAACGAAACACAACCAGGCTCGGCACCTGAGACACCAGAAGTCACAAATCAGGTTCACAAAAGCTGCCACTTCGAAGCAAAACACACTTGCACCACCATTTGCCCTACTGCCAAGTGGAGAATCTCATCCTCTTTCAGCTTGTTTGACTGTCTGGATGAAAGCCAAACCAAGGGAGGGGGAAAAAAAGACACACAGAGAGAAAAGGAAAAGCCAACTTAGGCGAGAAGATGTAACCAAAAAAACGTTTGAGATGCAAACAACAACAATGAATCAGTTTCCTTTCAAAGGTATAATGCAACTTGCAATTAAACGGTGTTTTGAAACAAGAAAGAAATCTTTGCAGCCCCTCCAGCCATGCAAGAGGGGAATCTGGAAAACAGACGAGCCCATTGCACTGCACAGGCATGGGGGGGGGGAGCACAAATGAAGAAGCCCCCCCCAAAAAAAAGTTTGTGCAGCGAATGGCTCCAATCCTGTGCACGTTTACCAGGGAGTGAGCCCCATGGAGCTTACTTCAGAGTAAGGAGCCACAGGGCAGTAATGTTTTGTGCAGGTTTCCTTGGAAGTAACCCCACGGAAAGCAACGGGGCTTATGCGAGGAAGAAAGCCTAGGACGGTCTGCAAAGCTTTGCACCGGGAAGCAAGCGCCGCTACGATGGCGCCCCATCTCGCGCTTGCTTCCTCGGAAGTCAGCAGCACGCTTGCATCCTCGTAAGAATGCACGGAGCTGCACACTCTCTTGCATATCCCAGGCAGACACTGACTTGCAGGTCACCCCGCTGAACTCAGAGGGGCTTACTTCCGAGTAACCCTGCAGAAGCCCCGGCTCACACACGCCTCCTCCTCCATGCAACACAGGCTCCGCCGGTAGCCTTCCATCCTGCAGCCCCGATCCCCCCCGTGCGCGCAGGCCTCCCGTCCCTTACCTTGGAGGTTGGGCTGGTTGTTCTCCATGGCGGCGCCGGCGGCGGCCATCTCCGTGGCGTTGGGGCTGCTGCTGCCGGAGCAGGCGCTGAGCTCGGCCAGTCTCCGGCTGGTGGCTGTCAGCTCGACCCGCAACGTGCTCACCTCCTGGCCAGCCGCCTGGAGGGCTCCGTCGATGCGCAGGGCCAGCTGCTGGTTGCCCTCCATCATGCTCAGGATTTTGGCCTGCGGAAGGAGGGACAAGGCAGGAGGGGGCTCAGCCGCAGCAGCAGCACCGGCACCAGCCGCATCATGCACCGGCGGGGGGGCGCCCGTCTACCTGTTGGACCCCGGCCCCCTCCCTCCTTCTCCGCGGCGCGGCGCGGGCAGCGGCAGCCGCTCGGCGAAGGGCAGGAACCCCGAGAAATGGGGGCTGGGCTCTTTAAATGGAGTCTACCATCTGCCAGCCAAGCGGGGGGAGACGAAAGGGGTCTGGCGGCCTGCCCGCTGGCCCGGCTCGGCGGAGCCTCCCCCCCGCGCACCAGAGGCCGATGCAACAGTCGGCTGGAGGGAGGAGCCGAGGAGCGTCCTGCAAAGGCAGCCGCCTAGGAGCTGCACATTGTGGTGATGCGCGCTGGCTGTGGGCACGGACGGGCCCCGGAGGAAGCTGGCCTGGGCCACACGCTTCCCGGAGAGTAAGAGCCGGCCCTGGGGCAGATGGTGGAGCAGCCCTGCAGGGGATCGGGGCGCGGAATGAGCTCTGTCGGACGCAGGGGGCTTACTTCCGAGGAAGCAGGCACACTGAGATAAGAATCCTGCCCTGTGCACACACTGGCTGCGAAGTTAACCCCCGCTGGACCCAGTGGGACGTCCCTGCGGGGAAACGTGCATAGTGTCGGGCTGCGTGTGCTTGCCGAGGAGTAGCAAGCCCTGCCTGCTGCTGCCCACAGTCGGACCGGACTGCCGCCCAAGAAGACCCAGGCAGGAGCAGCAGGAGTTAACCTCGTGCTTGCTTGCATTCCTCTCAACTTCGTTAATTAAGCGTCGTCGTCTCTGTCTTTTTCTAAGGGGCTCAAGGGGTGGCTGGCTCCTGATTTCCCCCTCCCTTTCTCTGCACAACAGCCCTGCGGGGTAGGCGAGGCTATACAAGTGGCAGGCCCAAGGTCGTGGGGGATGCAGTTGCAGCAGTCAAGCTTCAGTTTCTAAAATGTCAATGCTGAGAAAATAAGATTGCTCAGTGCTGCCAGCTGGTAACATGGCATCTTAGCAGTATCAATGGATGCAAAAATGAAAGGCGTCTAGATTTGAAACCCACCTAAAATCTTGCAGACGTTCTCTCATGCGCTCCTAAAAAACAACAACAACAACAAAACCAGTCCTTCCAGGGCACCCCCCCCCAAGTCGAGAACAGCTGGGGCAGTTTGAAATACCGTAGATGTTGATTCCTTCCTGCAGTCTGTGTGCTGGTTCCCCCATCAGCCAAGCTTTGGCGCAGTGGAGCAGGTATGCTGGAATACTGAGGTGTCAAGACCAACTCCAAGCACAAACAGGCTCCTGCCTAACCTGAAGGTATCAGTGTGAAGCAACAGCAGCATAGGCCAGAGTCAGCAGGCATCATCCAATTAAACCCTCTCCTTGCTGGGTCTGCCTGTGCAAATGGTTTCCACTACAGTGCAATGACAGCAGCCGTGGGCACCAGTAAGACGGGGTTAATAGTCGACAGCAGTCAAGAGGAGAGGAGTTAAATTCTCACATTCTCCTCTTCCACATTTCTCCCTAGAATATTTTGGAGTTCCGAATGACCAAAATGGAAGCGGCGATGCATTATGAATCGCCTATTTTCTTTTTTTCTTTCTGAATTTTGCACAAAGCACTGGTTGTATCCTGGCATTGATGTACATCAAAGCTCATTCATGGGCCAGAGCCCAGTAAACTTTTCTGGTGTCTCTACTTGTTTTGCAGCGTTTCCTCGATATGCCCCCCCCCCTCCCGAGGACCTGGCTCTCCTATTTCCTTCTCTCTTTCTATATCCATGCACCTTCTTCCACTAGAGCGCCTCCATGCTCTAAGGTCAACTTACACGTTGCAAAAGGGCAGTTGGATCCCAAAGGGATCTGTGCACCAGACCATGCTAATTTGTTCTAGCCAAACAAGCGGCCTAGACGAGAGACATAAGAACATAAGAAGAGCCCTGCTGGATCAGGCCAAAAGCCCATCTAGTCCAGCTTCCTGTATCACACAGTGGCCCCACCAGATGCCTCAGGGAGCACAAGACAACAAGATACCTGTATCCTGTCGCCACTCCCTTGCACCTGGCACAAAGAAAACCTACTCCTACAACCAGGAGGTTGCTTATGGTTTGTAACCTGTGATGGTCTTTTCCTCCATGAATCTGTCCAAACCCCTTTTAAAGGCATCTAGGCCAGGTGCCATCACCACATCCTGTGGCAAGGAGTTCCACAGATGAATTACACGCTGGGTAAAGAAATATTTTCTTTTGTCTGTTCTAACTCTCCCTCCACTCAATTTTAGTGCATGTCCCCTGGTTCTGGTGTTGTGCGAGAGGGAGAAGAATTTCCCTCTATCCACTCTCTCCATCCCATGCATAATTTTATACGTCTCAATCATGTCCCCCCTCAGGCGCCTTTTTTCTAGACTGAAAAGCCCCAGACGCTGTAGCCTTTCCTCATAAGGGAGGTGCTCCAGCCCACGAATCAATCTGGTCAATCTGGACATACATAGACATACTTTTCTTTTAATGAGTTGCCAGCTGCAGTTGCATCCCGACCTGTTCCCCGAGCAACATTTTAAAGTATAAAACCCTTTTGCCACTAAAGGGGGGGGGGTCACTTTCATTCTATGTCATTACTGAGCTAATGATACCCGTTACCCCTGCTAACTGGGCAAGAGGCACTTTTTCAATTGGTGCTCCTCTTATATGTAGCAGGGGAAGAGTAACTGCCCCCCTTTCACCCCAGCACAGTGTCTTTTCTGGTGGCTGTTGCTGGTGGTGTTCTGCATCTTTTTTAGATTGTGAGCCCTTTTGGGACAGGGAGCCATTTAATCATTTGATTTTGTCTTTAAACCACTTTGTGAACTCTTTTGTTGAAAAGCAGCATATAAATACTGTTAATGATGATGATGATGATCATCATCATCATAATAAGGGGAAATCCAGCAGTTTGGGGGCCGAGTTGTGGGATCTTCATGAGAAGACAGTGTGTCCACATCACAAAATGTCACCATTTCATCTGGAATCAAGTATCCCTGCAAGGCTCATTCATTAAAGGACATTTTCCTGGTTAGTGGGCAACGTTGGAGGTTAATTTAGCTTTACAGGGCTGTGTAGCCAAAGGAGCAACGTAACCTCTACTGTGTGTTTATCATCTATTTAGAATTTTAACCCAGCCGCTTCCATTAGGGCAGCTACTCAAAGCACACCAGCAGAAACAGTTTCTTTACTTCTATTTTATTTATTTTATCTGTTTTAGCTACTTTTCTGTTTGTTCCCCCTTGCCATACCCTCTCCTGCTCTCGCTTGCTGTTTCCCCTACTGATAAAAAGTAGAATCTTAGAATGTTTGAGTTGAAAGCGACCTTGGGGGGTCATCTGGTCCAACTCCCTTGCATCTGGCATTCAGAGAGAGGCTAGGGCTACCTCTAAAACTCGGAGGTTGTATATACAGGTTTCCCCCGTTTAACGACAGGGATATGTTCTGAAATCCCTGTTGTTAACTGAACCTGTCGTTAAGCGAGTCTTCCCCAGTCGAAACCCTTATCTAGCCATTAGCTGTCTGGCTTTAGATAAGGGCGTTGACGTCCACTGCTGGGGCTTTAAGCACAGTGCTAAACTTCAAAGCCCTTATCTAGCGCCAAACAGCTGATGAGCTGGGAATTTTAAGACATGTCTTTTTAAATCCTTTGCATTTTTTTTTTACTGGGGACTGCCGTTGGATATGCAGATTGTCGTTAAGCGATCCCGTCATTAACCGTGGGACACCTGTAGTCATCATGGCTTGTCACCTGTGATGGACGTTTCCTCCATAAACCTGTCCAATCCCCTTTTCAAGGCATCTAGGCCTTCAGGTGCCATCACCACATCCTGTGGCAAGGAATCCCACAGATGAATTACTCGCTGGGTAAAGAAATATTTCCTCTCTTGTTTACGTTTCCTTTCTTGTAATCATTTCCTCCCAGCCCACAGGTGTACGCATTTAACTCCAGATGCGAATATACACCCTTGGGTAAAAATGGCTTTTAATTAAGTTGCCCTATAAAGGGGCTATGTTTGATGGTGCTGCGTTATGGTTGTTATTGCATTTTGTGTTTGCCTTTTTTGCAGCTGCATGCATCACACTACTGATTCATGTTCATCCTGTGCTCCACTTGTGATATTGTAGAGGTGAAATTGCTGTGGTTGGGAAACATCGGCTCAGTTAGGGAAACAGATGTGCTGACAAAAAACAGAGCCATTGTTTCTCTTTTTAGAGGCGTTTTCTTGTAAAGATTCTGGAAGGTTTGCGTGAGCGAGGCCCCAATCAGTACCATTTGGGAGAAATGACAATATCACTGTGTCTTGGGAAACACCTCCATCCCATTCAGTTAGTAGGGCTTGGCCAAGAGGCTGTGCTGTGTGCGATTTAAGAGGGATGGTCCAGAATCCCAGGGATGCTGGAGTATCAGCCCAATCCTGTGTAACTCTTGTACCGGTGTAACAGTAGATCCACCAGTGTAAGTGCACTTATACCACTGTAACTTGCCGTACGTCAACAGACGCGGGATGGACGCCGCTGCAGCTCCGCCGGTGCAAAGGGCATTCCGGGGGCGTTCGGACGCCCCCGGAATGCCCCCTGCATTGGCAGAGTTGCACTGGCATCCATCCTGCATCCGTCGATGTACAGCAAGTTACACTAGCATAAGTGCACTTAAAGGTAAAGGTATCCCCTGACAATTAAGTCCAGTCGTGTCCGACTCTAGGGTGTGGTGCTCATCTCCATTTCAAAGCCGAAGAGCCAGCGTTGTCCGAAGACGCCTCCGTGGTCATGTGGCCGGCGTGACTCTCCTTGCCGCAGCGCGTAGCATGCGGCTGGAACACGGAGCGCTGTTTACCTTCCCGCAAGCGGTACCTGTTTATCTACTCGCATTGACATGCTTTGGAACTGCTAGGTTGGCAGGAGCTGGCCAAGCAACGAGCGCTCACCCCGTCGCAGGAATCGAACTGCCGACCTTTCGATCGACAGCTTGTGGTTCAGCGGTTTAACCCGCTGCGACACCGGTGGATCTACTATGCTGCTAGAGCTGCACAGGATTGGGCTGTATGTACAGTATATATAAATATGAGTCCTTCCCAACCATCTCACCGTAGCTGGGGTTTCCCAGATATTGTTCTTGCCCCCCTCCCATACACAATTATTACAGAATCAGTTGATAAACATTGTCATAATACATTGCACATATATATTGATGTGCGTTATCTCTTTTCATTGCAATGCCTGGGCTTTCAGTTCCACAGTTTTGAAATGTACGTTGTTGCTGGGTGGATATATAACCCATCTTCTTATGATTATATCGGCCTGGGGTGGAGGCTTGGTCTCCGCTGTGTCGGCTCTTCCATCACAAATAATAAGCAATGCTAACTATCATTGATTTGTATTGTCCAGATTCTCTAATCTGCATACCGTCTCAGCTACAGCCTGAGGCTTCTCAAAAGGGATTAAAGAGAATTAGTTGCCCAAATCCTATTTAAACCCTCCAAGCTACTGCAAGGAGCGAACTCTACTAAAAAAAAAACACCACATACACAACAACAACTCTTCCTTTTCATTATGAGACTAGCCAGTTAGTGGTTGGCCCAGGCTGGAATGGAAGATGAAGTGTCAAAAAGACCTGGAAGGAAGTTGCCACAAAATTTTGACTATGGGGATGTTTGGGGCAAATTTGGGGAAACTTCAGGTAAACATCATTGGAATTTTGAAAAAAAGCAAAATCATTTTTGATGACAGCCACAACATTTCCGGGGGGGGGGGGGGGGAGAGAGGGGCCGTGCATCACTAAAGTTCTTCCTAAATCATAACTGAGAAATTCCCTTAGCCATAATAATTCCCATTGGATTGTTAGTGTATATTCTATTGAAGAATCTCACTTGCAAAAATCACCTTTGTCTGAGCATCTCTGTTGCCCTAGCCCACCACTCTCCTTTCCTCTACTCTTCCTCTCCCACTCTCTTCCCCTCTGAATCCAGGGAGTGGGAATAATGGGGGAAGCAGGTCCCTATTTGCCTCAGTGGGCTTCATTGCAGGGCTAGCGGAAGACTTCCTGCCTGGCCAAATGCTACCCCCTCCCCCATCTAGCAATATGCCAGCCTCTGCTCCTCTCACTCCTGGATTAAAAAGAGGGGGTGAAGAGTAGAGGTGAGTCAATGTTAATTTAGCCCACCCCTCTCCTCCCCACTTCCTCTTCCGCTCTGCCTCTCCTCTTCCTTTTCCAATTCAGGGAGCAAGAGGAGGAGGGACATAGGCATCCCCTGCCAATCTGTTGCCGGTTGGGATGGCCTCAGTTGGACTGACACATGATTGGGCCAGTCCTGCCTTATTGGCAGGAGGATCCTTTTGGTGCCTCTAAAAACGTGGTCTTCCACGTGGTGCTCTGGATTCTTCTGCAGGTGGGCTGGCTCTGCAGCTTGGTAGAGCAGAAGCTGTCTTCGAAGAGAAAGGAAGGCGCAAACGTGGCTTGTGTCTTTCCTTGAACATTGATACACATGCCCTGTATGGTATGATTTGTCTAATAAACCCTATTTAGTTTGGAGCACAGATTACATTGCTTTTTAAAGGTAACAAGGAGTGATAAAGTATCTTAGTAGAAAAATCAATAAGAAGCAGTTTAGCAGCCTCCAGAGCTCTTTGGTGAGGCTCTCGTTGGAAGTCTTGACAGTTGAGCAGCGATCGACTGAGAGGCAATGAGACACCCAGGGAGGGGGCTAACAGGCCCTTCATAAATAACAGGCATTTCTTTTTCCAACTCACCCATTTTATGCCAGGCCAAGTTGAAATGTTTATGGAGTCAGGGCTGGCCCATCCCTGAGGTCAACTGAGGTGTTTGCCTCAGGCAGCGGCAATGGGGGTGCCCACTTTTGTCCATCCACTCATCTCTGCCGCTCCTCCTCCGGCCACTTGCAGGATTGGAAAAGGAAGAGGGGCTGGAGCAGAAGAGGAGGTGTGGGGAGAAAAGAACGTTGGGCTAAAGTGAGCGTCATAGACTTGCCTCTCTTTCACACTTTCTCTTCTGCTCCACCCCCCTCTTCCTTTTCCAACCTCGGAAGTGGGAGGAGCATCATCTGGTGATGGGAGGGGCAACATTGAACTAGCCACCTCAGGTGCCAGGTCTTGGTCCAGCCAGGTATGAACAGAGCTATAGCTTAGTGGTAGAGTACAGGTTTCTGCACACAGGAGGTCCCGAGTTCAAATGTCCTCTCCAGTGAAAAGGAGCAAATGGATGCATTTGTCTAAGCATTACATCCCAAAGATCTCTTTCCTGTGTCGTCATCACCAGTTGACCAGACACTCTGTCACGCGCTATTCGGGTTTCGAACTGCTATCCTACCGACCTCCCGGTCTGCAGTTCAGCGTCTTAACCACTAAGCCACCATGGCTTAATATTCAATAACAGACCCATCCACCCCAAAGTCTGTTCAGCATGTATCAGTTCAGAAGTTAGCTGAAAAACGTCAAGGTGACACAGGCTACAAAAGCCACCATGAGTGTCACAGAGAGAGAGAGCAACATCTTTCTGCCAGATGAGCTGCCATCGCTGATGGTGATGTGATCTCCACTCTCCCATTTTCTGGCAGTCGCAAATACAAATGAGCTTTTGCTAAGCAACTCTTTAAAATGTTAATGCCCCTCCAACGTACCTCATTTTTGCTGGGTACCATGTGCCTTGTGGCTTGTACAAGCCTATTATGTTTATTTCACAAATGTTAATGGCTTCATAACTTACCATTCAATGCTTTAGGGGATTTTTTTTTTTCATATTATTAAGTTTTCCTCTGATGCGTAAAAATCCAAAAAGGTAACAGCTGCGCCGTTTAAGGCAAAGCAAATTTTGGTCTCTCCGTTTATTATAAGATCATTCTTTGCGCAAGTCTGGCAACCGATTCATTCACTTTACCCGATTCACTTTCTGGTCGTTCGCGGATTACGTTTAAATAAATTGAGCGCAAGCTTTGTCAAAGGTAAGAACCTTTCTATGGTTCCAGAACGAATTCAAGGTTTACAACCTGATCCTAACCATCTTTACGTAGAAATAAGGGCTAGTTTGGTCAATGGGGCGTACGCCTATCAGCTTGCATAGGACTGCAGTCTCGGTTGCTGAGAAGAGCAATTCATAAGTGTAGCTGATACCAAAGGACTTATATTTGTCTGTCAGCCCATCTTGATTCTGGTTTGTGTCTCTAATCCAGCGATTTTCAACCTTTTTCATCTCATGGCACACTGAGAAGGCGCAGAAATTGTCAAGGCACACCACATTGCTGGCTGGGGGCTCACATCCCCCAATGGTTCTATTAATGGTCATTTTCCCGCCCCCCCTTTGCTCAGCCCCTTCTCCTTTCTAAGGAGATCCTCTTTCCTCCTTCAGATTGTTCACCGTAGGGCTCCATCGTGTGTGCATGTTAGTGGTCGATTTCACCCCCGCATTGCTGAAATGTAGTGGTACTCCTTCATGGATCATTGCCTTGTCGTGGCGAAGGGGCTTGCGTAACTCAATGAAGCCATGAGCTATGCCGTGCAGGGACACCCAAGACGGACAGGTCGTAGCAGAGAGTTCTGACTAAAAGTGATCCACTGGAGAAGGAAATGGCAACCCACTCCAGTAACTTTGCCAAGAAAATCCCATGAACAGTACCAAAAGGCTAAAAGATATGACGCCGGAAGATGAGCCCCTCAGGTCGGAAGGTGTCCAATATGCTACTGAGGAAGAGCGGAGGACTATTCCAAGTAGACCCAGAAAGAGTGAAGCAGCTGGGCCAAAGCCGAAAGGACGTCCAGCTGTGGATGTGTCTGAGGTTGAAAGGAAAATCCAATGCTGCAAGGAGCAATACTGCTTAGGAACATGGAATGTGAGGTCTATGAATCAAGGCAAGCTGGATGTGGTCAAAAATGAGATGATAAGATTGAACATTGACATCTTGGGAATCAGCGAACTAAAATGGACGGGCATGGGCGAATTTAAGTCAGGTGACCATCATATCTACTACTGTGGGCATGAATCCCTTAGAAGAAATGGAGTAGCCCTCATAGTCAATAAAAGAATGGGAAAGGCAGTACTGGGGTGCAACCTCAAAAACGACAGAATGATTTCAGTTCGAATCCAAGGCAAACCATTCAACATTACAGTAATCCAAGTGTATGCCCCAACCACTGATGCCGAAGAAGATGAAGTTGACCGGTTCTATGAAGACCTACAACACCTTCTAGAACTAGCACCCAAAAAAGATGTCCTTTACATCATAGGAGACTGGAATGCTAAAGTAGGAAATCAAGAAATAAACGGAACAACAGGCAAGTTTGGCCTTGGAGCGCAAAATGAAGCAGGGCAAAGGCTAACGGAGTTCTGTCAAGAGAACACGCTGGTCATGGCAAACACTCTTTTCCAACAACACAAGAGGCGACTCTACACATGGACATCACCAGATGGTCAATACCGAAACCAGATAGATTATGTGCTTTGCAGCCAAAGATGGAGAAGCTCTATACAATCAGTAAAAACAAGACCTGGAGCTGACTGTGGCTCAGATCATGAGCTTCTTATTGCAAAATTCAGGCTTAAACTGAAGAATGTAGGGAACACCACTAGACCAGTCAGATATGACCTAAACCATATCCCTTATGAGTATACAGTGGAGGTGAAGAATAGATTTAGGGCATTAGACCTGGTAGACAGAGTGCCTGAAGAACTATGGACGGAAGTTCGTAACATTGTACAGGAGGCAGCAACGAAAACCATCCCAAAGAAAAAGAAATGCAAGAAAGCAAAGTGGCTGTCAGATGAGGCTTTACAAATAGCTGTGGAAAGAAGGAATGCGAAAAGCAAGGGTGAAAGGGAAAGATATAAACAACTGAATGCAGAGTTCCAGAGAATAGCAAGGAGAGATAAGAAGGCCTTCTTAAATGAACAATGCAAGGAAATCGAGGAAAACAACAGAATGGGGAGGACTAGAGATCTCTTCAAGAAAATTGGAGATATCAAGGGAACGTTTTGTGCAAAGATGGGCATGATAAAGGACAAAAAAGGCAAGGACCTAACAGAAGCAGAAGAGATTAAGAAGAGATGGCAAGAATACACAGAAGAACTATACAAGAAAGATCTTAATGTTCCTGATGACCACGCTGGTGTGGTCACTGACCCAGAGCCGGACATCCTAGAGAGTGAAGTCAAGTGGGCCTTAGGTAGCATTACTAACAACAAAGCTAGTGGAGATGATAATATCCCAGCTGAGCTACTTAAAATCCTAAATGATGATGCTGTGAAAGTGCTGCACTCAATATGCCAACAAATTTGGAAAACTCAGCAGTGGCCAAAGGATTGGAAAAGGTCAGTTTACGTTCTAATTCCAAAGAAGGGCAGTGCCAAAGAGTGTTCAAACTACCGTACAATTGCACTCATTTCGCATGCTAGCAAGGTTATGCTCAAAATCCTACAAGCTAGGCTTCAGCAGTACGTGGACCGAGAACTACCGGACGTACAAGCTGGGTTTCGAAGAGGCAGAGGAACTAGAGATCAAATTGCCAACATGCGCTGGATCATGGAGAAAGCACGAGAGTTCCAAAAAAACACCTACTTCTGCTTCATTGACTACGCAAAAGCCTTTGATTGTGTGGATCACAACAAACTGTGGCAAATTCTTAAAGAGATGGGGGTACCAGACCACCTTACCTGTCTCCTGAGAAACCTGTATGCGGGTCAAGAAGCAACAGTTCGAACCGGCCATGGAACAACTGATTGGTTCAAAATTGGGAAGGGAGTACGGCAAGGCTGTATATTGTCACCCTGCTTATTTAACTTATATGCAGAGTACATTATGAGAAATGCAGGGCTGAATGAATCGCAAGCCGGAATCAAGATTGCCGGGAGAAATATCAACAACCTCAGATATGCAGACGATACCACCCTAATGGCAGAAAGTGAAGAAGAACTAAAGAGCCTCTTGATGAGAGTGAAAGAGGAGAGTGCAAAAGTTGGCTTGAAACTCAACATTAATAAAACTAAGATCATGGCATCGGGTCCCATCAATTCCTGGCAAATAGAAGGGGCAGAAATGGAAGCAGTAACAGATTTTACTTTTCTGGGTTCCAAGATCACTGCAGACGGAGACAGCAGCCATGAAATTAAAAGACGCTTACTCCTTGGAAGGAAAGCTATGGCAAACTTAGACAGCATAATAAAAAGCAGAGATATCACCATGCCAACAAAAGTTCGTATAGTCAGGGCGATGGTGTTCCCAGTAGCAATGTATGGTTGCGAGAGTTGGACCATAAGGAAGGCTGAGCGCCAAAGAATAGATGCTTTTGAACTGTGGTGCTGGAGAAGACTCCTGAGAGTCCCTTGGACTGCTAGGAGATCAAATCAGTCAATTCTAAATGAAATCAAGCCTGACTGTTCCCTGGAAGGACAGGTACTGAGGCTGAAACTCAAATATTTTGGCCACCTAATGCGAAGAGAGGACTCTCTGGAGAAGACTCTGATGCTGGGAAAGATTGAAGGCAAAAGGAGAAGGGGAAGGCCAAGGATGAGATGGTTAGACAGCATCACCGATGCAACAAACATGAAAATGAGCGAACTCAGGAAGATAGTGGAGGACAGGAAGGCCTGGCGGGATATGGTTCATGGGATCACGAAGGGTCGGACACGACTTAACGACTGAACAACAACAACAACAAGTGGTACAGTGAGCCTCAATTCAAGCTCCCCTTTTTGGTTCTTGAGCACTTGCAGTAAACTCTGGTTTCAGTCACTCTTTCACTGCCCAATTGCTTGGACTTGCCATTGGCCAATACACAGGGTCTCCCCCCACCACGGTTTTTGCCCATGTGAACATGTGCTTTAAAGCATTGCTGGTCACATCCCACCCTCTTCTCCCACCCTCCAGCAAACAGGCTTCGTCAGAGAGCTGTGCATCACTGACAAAGCGCAGTTGCAGATAGAGAGGGTGGGGGAAGACAACAGCAATGCAAATGGCTCAGGTCTGCTGTTGCTGCAGCAGCTGCTGCTACTTCATTGGGGAACCTCAGGGTTTGGACAGCTGCTCCCCGAAGCCTCTGCAGCCTCAGCTGCAGTGTCTGACCCGACCAACACCTACTGCTAGCCCTGCTCTGAGAAGGCTGCCAGGTACGTCTCAGTGATTAGGTGACCTTCACTATGCTGCTCGCTCTCAGCCTCAGCTTCCCAGCTGCAATATAATAATACTTACCTTACAAGGTTGTCAGAATCCCATCACGATAATACATTGGAGAGCTTAGCACACCCTGAAAGCACTACAGTACTCCCCCCGTATCCGCTGGGGATATGGTCCAGGCCCCTCCGTGGATACTTGAAACCATGGATAGGAGTTTCCTGAGGGGCCCCTGCCCTGCCCCTCCCAGCTCATATTTTTCTTTCAGCAAGCTTTGTTTCTTCTTTAAAACAAACAAAGAAGCAGCCTCCATTGAAGGCAAGTAGAACGAGACTAAGTCCTAGAGAGGCTCTGCAAGGTTTCTGTTAACCTTGAAGAGCCTCTCTAGGACTTAGTCTCATTCTAAAAAGTAAAGGTATCCCCTGACAATTAAGTCCAGTCGTATCCGACTCTAGGGTGTGGTGCTCATCTCCATTTCAAAGCCGAAGAGCCAGCGTTGTCCGAAGACACCTCCGTGGGCATGTGGCCGGAGTGACTCTCCTTGCCGCAGTGCGTAGCATGCGGCTGGAACACGGAGCGCTGTTTACCTTCCCGCAAGCAGTACCTATCTACTCGCATTGACATGCTTTGGACCTGCTAGGTTGGCAGGAGCTGGCTGGCCAAGCAATAAGCGCTCACCCCATCGCGGGAATCGAACTGCCGACCTTTCGATCGACAGCTATGGTTCAGCGGTTTAACCCACTGCGCCACCCGCTGGCCTTAGTCTCATTCTACTTGCCTGCAATAAGTCCTAGAGAGGCTCTGCAAGGTTTCTGTTAACCTTGCAGAGCCTCTCTAGGACTTAGTCTCATTCTACAAAGGTAAAGGTGACCCCTGACAATTAAGTCCAGTTGTGTCCGACTCTAGGGTGTGGTGCTCATCCCCATTTCAAAGCCAAAGAGCCAGTGTTGTCCGAAGACGCCTCTGTGGTCATGTGGCCGGTGTTACTCTCCTTGCCGCAGCGTGTAGCATGTGGTTGGAACACGAAGCGCTGTTTACCTTCCCGCAAGCGGTACCTATTTATCTACTCACATTAACAGGCTTTGGAACTGCTAGGTTGGCAGGAGCTGGCCAAGCAACGAGAGCTCACCCCGTCACAGATTCAAACTGCCGACCTTTCGATCAACAGCTCATGGTTCAGCGGTTTAACCCACTGCACCACCCGCTGGCTTAGTCTCATTATACTTGCCTGCAATAAGCAGCCAGAGGCTGCTTCTCCTGTTTGTTTAAGGAAGAAACGAAGCTTACTGGGAAAAAAGTAAAAGCCTGGGGGGGGGGGTCCCTGCGATCCGTGGATAGTGGATATGGGGCCCCACCTGTATACAGATGCTAAGTACCAAGTCCCTGCTTTGCATCTCTTTGACTTTTCATTCAAAACAAGGTCAGTTTATTTAATTTTTCACATTTTTATACCACCCTTCCTCCTCCAAGGAGCTCAGGGTGGTGTACATGGTTACTTCCCTCCTTTTGTCTTCACACCAACCTTGTGAGGTTGAGAGAGAGAGAGAGAGAGAGAGAGACCCAGGAAGCTTCATGGCTGAGTGGGGATTTGAACCTGGATCTTCCAAGTCTTAAGTCCAGAACCACGACCCCATCCTGGCTCTTGGGATTTAGAGACTGCGCAAACCAGTTGCTGACTGGTATGCATTGTGTACTGGGTCATTCTCTGCCACATCTGGATTGATCTAGCATGTCTTATGGCTGGGGCTGCTGTGAGGCGGCTAATCAGCACCACCATTCCCCAAATGTAACATACAGTTTGCATCACTCCCCACTCTGTGCTGGGAGACATTCCAAGCTAGCTTTTCCTAGTCTTTAAAACCAAACAATGCTGATTACACAGCAGGGGCTTGAATGCAGCTGGGTGGAAAGGTCACAGATATAACCCCCACCCCCTCCCTTGTCGCCACTTTCCATTTCATGCCACTCAACCAGCCCCACAGCATAGCAAGCAAGACGCTCTTTGCAGCCGTTTCCCCACCTCTGTCGGCGAGAGCCGCGACTTCGAATGTCACCCTTCTATCTGCAGAGCTATTCTTGAAATGAATACCTGTGGTTACCCTGACAACTGCCTGATACCCATCATCACTTGAGGAGAACGAGAGACCTGCGAGCATTTCCATCTGCAAACACACAAACACCAACACTGCCCTTTTGAAACCATGGTGAGAACATTTCTGTGCCCAAACAGATCTCCTACCTTTGCTTGTGGAGAGACTTGTTGCAGGAGCCTTAAATCTTTCCAGCCTAGGGGTTTCTTGACCCAGGGTTTGTTAAAAATCAGCCATGGAGGCCCTAATCCAGATTTGGACCATGGCCGAGGTCCCAGATCAGGGCCTCCATGCCTGATTTTTGTTGTTGTTCAGTCGTTAAGTCGTGTCCGACCCTTCGTGATCCCATGAACCATATCCTGCCAGGCCTTCCTGTCCTCCACTATCTTCCTGAGTTCGCTCATTTTCATGTTTGTTGCATCGGTGATGCTGTGTAACCATCTCATCCTTTGCCTTCCCCTTCTCCTTTGGCCTTCAATCTTTCCCAGCATCAGAGTCTTCTCCAGAGAGTCCTCTCTTCGCATTAGGTGGCCAAAATATTTGAGCTTCAGCCTCAGTACCTGTCCTTCCAGGGAACAGTCAGGGTTGATTTCATTTAGGATTGACTGATTTGATCTCCTAGCAGTCCAAGGGACTCTCAGGAGTCTTCTCCAGCACCACAGTTCGAAAGCATCTATTCTTCGGCGCTCAGCCTTCCTTATGGTCCAACTCTTGCAACCATACATTGCTACTAGGAACACCATCGCCCTGACTATACAAACTTTTGTTGGCATGGTGATATCTCTGCTTAACTTTAAAAAGCCATGCAGGGCTTGACTTCTCAAATAAAGTATCGTGTAGCTTGGCCATGCGGTCCTCCAGAGATTTAGAGCAAAGAAGCATTGAGTATATGCAGATAGAACCTACCTGACTTGGTACTCTCTCTCTCTCTCTCTCTCTCATCTTCCATCAGGTGGGGCTGTGGAAATGCTGAATCAACGTCTGGGTTCGGGGATAAAGGGCCAACAAAATGAAGCGCGTGAGAAATTCTGTTTGTAGGTTCATCATCTGACTACAGGGATTGTGCTCAACCTGTTCTTGGTGGGGTTGCTTGGTCCATGGAGATCGACGGGACCTCAGTGCACCTTTTCCCCTTTGGGGTTGGCAACCCCTCTTGGACAGAGATCGCCTGAGCACAGCCTATTGTCAATCACGTCACTTCCAGATCCGATGACAGCAATGATACAAATGATACATTTGGCTTTCTTTGGAGACTGCTTGGAAGTTTCAGTGACTGCCCAACCCTATCCCCCGCCATGTTACTTTATGCATATGCGCCAACAGCAGATGTGCTGCATGCTGTAATGGGGTCGGAGCCCGTCATTCTCAATTTCCAGTTCCCCAGCGCCAGACCTGACCAGGAGGCACCAAGACCTGCGGGAACACCGTCCTGGCCACCTCAGTCCTGCAGTGAGCTGGTGCCCAGTCATCGGGCCTGGACATCTTGTTCTGCAACTAGCGGGACGGGATCAGACGCTAGAGTTCTAGTTCAGGTATCAAAACGTGTCTCAAAAAGAGTCCGTCATTCTCCATTCCCAGTTCAGCAGTGCCAAACCTGACCAGTAGGCATCAGAGCCTGATAGCAAGCAAGATGTACGTAAAAATATTTTTTACATTTTTATCTTCAGTAGGCTGCCCGATCGACCCTGCACCCCTGTGCGTTGCTGGTAGTGGCAGCAGGCCGCCGTCACCACCGACATTTGCAGCGGTGGCTCCAAAATGGCCGTTTACAACAGTGGAACCCATCTTCTGCTGTCAGAACGCGTAGTTAGGACTGGGCTGTATGATCACTTTTTTGCAGTGTTTTAGGCACATATACAATGATGTAGCAAAGATGTGAGAGGATCGAAAGCTCTGCCATAGGGTGCATGGCATGCACACTCTATAGAAAATGCAGAACTAAAACATGGAACACCGATTCCACTTTGGAAATCCCAGGAAATGTGGAACTCCAACACGCGAAGAGAAATTAGGATGAAGGTTATTGCAGAAGCATCTTGAGCAGTAATATGATACTGGAGCTCTTTGCCCAAGACCAGCTACTGAGAGACAGCCTGGAAAGGACGGAGGAAGCAGATCACGGCACAGCAGATCACACCGCAGGAGGTCTTTCGCTGTGGCATTGAGGAAGGCACCTCTGTGGCTGACAACCCCAGAGCATTTGTACGTGGTGTGCAATTTAATATTTTGCCCCAGGCTGCAACAAAAAATTAAAGCTTTGTTGGCTGGCTTTGTCTCACCCTTGATATTTTTCGCCATTGCAAACTGACAGATATGCCGTTATATCTGCCTGTACCCTGCAATGAACATCAGTCTATTTTTGCACACATTAAAGCAATGATGTCAGTTTGACATTTTCCACAGAGGTTGTTGATTGCATTCAGTTTACTATGCATCATGATTAATTGTATATGAATATATGAAGCCACCTTCTAATGAGTAGTTACACATTGTGGGCCTATCACATTCATACTGTTTACACTGAATGTCAGTAGCTCTGCAGAATGGGAGAAGTTATGTCCAGTGTAGTTGCGATTGTTGATCTGCACTCATACGATTATTTGAAAAAAAAAAGAACACCTTAAAAAACGTGTGCAGCCTCCTTGTCATTGCATCACGTTTCTATGACTAAAGTTTCCGTTTGTGCTGTGAGTTACAGAGGTGCAGAAAACACATTTCTGTAAAACACCACAAACAATCTCAATTCATATACAACCGTGTGTACAACCGCTTTGAGTGTGCTTTTCTGCATTGTTTTATAAGCAATAATTGTTGTTCTGCATTGTTTTTATCATATGTGCAGCAGTAAAATACCATTCAGAAGAATCGCGATGGAAGCCCATAGAGTTGGAGGTACCCACAAGGTCATCTAGTCCAACCCCCTGCCTGTAGCAGAAAATCCTCCTAGACCAGAGGTTCTCAACCTCTAGTACGGGTACCCCCCCCTAGGAGTACGTGGACCTCTTGCTGGGGGTACGCCAAGCCCTGCCCCTTATCTGCCCCATCAGCAGCTAATTAAGTGTTAATTAACATGGATTTTAAATTGCAATTATTTTCAGAGCCCTTCTGTCTCTCTGATGTTGGTTTTGGGCTTATTTTTGTACTTTGGAAAATGTACTTGGGTGGGGTGGGGGAGGGAGGAGCTGATTTTGGGAAGTGTGACTTGGAGAAAAAAAAAGATCCTTGCATCTCTCTCTCACTCACTCACTGACTCGCTCACTGACTCACTCACTCAGAGTTAAACAAGACATTTTTTCACATTTAAAATTGTTTTAGTACCTTTTTACTTAATGGTTACCTAATTTATTAATCCAATTAATTAGCAGTTAATTAGCAAGGGGTACTTCAGAAAATTGGACCATGATAGGGGGTACCCAGGCCTCCAAAGGTTGAGAACCCCTATCCTAGACCGTCCTAGAGCATCTCTAGCAGGTACCTGTCCAGCCTCTGCTTGAAGATCTCCAGTGAGGGAGAAATCTTGGTGTACGATTGTATTAAGAATGCTTGTTTGAAGTATTTTACTAAGAGACCAGTCCTATGCATGTCTACTCAGAATTAAGTCCCATTATTGTCAAAGGTAAGCGTGGATAGGATTGCAGCCTAATGCACATATACAATACATTGCTAATGTAGATGGAAGACAGAAATGAACTGAAGACTGTTTCAAACTACAAATGCAGTTATAGGTACAAAAATAAGGGAAAAAACTGAATAAAGGAAAACTCTCAATACTTTGGTTCCATTTCAGAAACAGTATCTGAGAAAGAATTATTGAAGCATCTCTACTCTCTGTGCAGAAGCCAAGCAAACAAATACCACAATGCCTTACCTAGTTCCGGGCCAGCTGCCATCTCTGTCACTTCTTGGATTGGAAAAGAAAAAAGAGGATGGAGGGAAAGAGAACATGTAGAGGGAAGGTGAATTAGAGCATCAGAGATTGTACATGTGAATAGGATCTTGGGAGTGTAGTTGATCACAAGCAAAATATGAGCCAACACTGTGATGTGACTGCAAAGAAGGCGAATGCAATTTTAGATTGCAGGAGTAGAACCGTAGCTTCCTAGTTGTGAGAAGTAGCGGTTCCATTTTATTCCGTGCTGGTCAGACCTCGGCTACAGTACTGTGTCCAGTTCTGGGGTTCCACATTTTAAGAAGTGTGCCAAACCGGAGCAGGTTTGGAGGAGGGTAATGAAGATGGTCGGGGTCCAGAAAATGAGTCCTGTGAGGAAAGGTTAAAGGAACCGGGTGTGTTAAGGCTGGAGACAAGAGGCCTGATATGAAATCTGTCGTCAGATACCTGAAGGATTGGCACATGGAAAAAAGGCAAGGATTGGTTTTCTGCTGCTCCGGAGCAGGGTTAGATCTTTTGGGCGAGAGGAGGAAGCGGGTTCAGACCAGAGGAGAGATTTCATTTCAACATTCACAGAAACTCCATAGTGATGAGTAGTTTGACAATCGAACCAACGACCCCTGCTGGGAATGCTCCAGCTTCAGATTCTGTGCATCTGGCGAGCTCCACAGCCCCTCCAACTCAAGGATGCTACAGCAAGGCTCTGCCTCTGCTTCTCCGACTGTTCCACTCTGGAGCGAAAACATCATCGAATGCTGGCTAAGAGACGCCTGCAAGCAGCCTCTAATCGCGAAGCTAACTGATCCATTTGTTCTCTCTCGGCCCCTTTCACCCTGCTCCCCTCTCTACCAGAACTTTATGAATCATTCCTTTAGAAGGCTGGTGGCGCTAAGCCCCCATTCTCCCCATTCTCCTTTGCCCTCTTCTTCACAGGAGACTCTGCAGTCAACAGGCTTTCATTGCTGGCGCTAACAAGGCCCAGTTTGATGGGATTATTTCCTATTTATGCAAAATATTTGCTACAGCTACATTGACAGAAGCACATCGCTCCAATTGTTGACATGGTTACATAAGAACGTGTTACGGGGAGCAGCATGGAATCTACAATAGGAGTATAGAAAAACAAAACACACACACATGCCCCGTCTTGGCAGATACAATAATTTATTCTGCTGTTTACCAAACTGTAGGGTGCCTTTGTTTGTGGAGCAAGACAGCGCAAGAAGCTGCAGCCACAGAGTTCATTTGGGTTCAGCATGGATTGTTTTTCTCAACTGAGCATCGAGAGTTCCTGCATTCTGTTTGTGTATTCATGTTGCTTTTATCAAAACATTTTTTTAAAAAGTATGTAAATTTTAAAACCAAGATTACTCATAGATCTATTTAAAATCACATTTATAAAGATTAAAATAGCAGCATAACCCACCCACCCCTCTCACAAATACAGCATTGGGAAGGCCTTGTCAAATTAAAAAAAAAAAACATTCTAGCTTCTTCCTAAAAAGTCCACATCAGAAGCTCTCTTGGTCTTTCTGGGAAGGGAGATCGACAACAACAGCAGGGAACAGAAGGGAAGAGGAAGTGTGGAGGAGAGGGAAGGAGAATGGCAGCAGTTACAGAAGGAGCTGTAAGCTCCCACTCTTCTCTTGCATACTGCCTTTTCTGCTCTCTTCCCCTCTTTTTTTCCAACGGAGGGAGCACAAGAGGAGGACTCGCCGCAGCAGAGGACAAGATGCACTGGGGTGGACAAGGGTGGCAATGGAATCTCCCACTAGAGGAGACCATTTGTCTGCATCATGAATTGACCATCCCTACCAATGGAGGCCTATGGAGAGCTTTCCCCTCCTTGCAAGAGTGCAACAGCTGTATGAGCACAGGAAAGATATATATGTCTGACCCGTCCTCTTCTAGGTCAGACCATTGGTCCATATAGGTCAATAGACATCTTTTCTGACCAACAGTGGATATCTGGAGTCTTGGGCAGTGAGAGAGCTTCTTCCCAGCACTGCTACCCAAGGCTCTTTAGACTGGAGATGTCAGGAACTGTTCCTGGGACCCTCTGCATTCTGAGTAGCTAGGGGTGGCCCCTCATGGTGGGGACGGATCACAGGCCTGACCCAGATTCTCACAAATACAGGAATCTGATTATAAGAACCTAAGAACCACCCTGCTGGATTAGGCCAAGGGCCCATCTAGTCCAACTTCCTGTATCTCCCAGTGGCCCAGCAGTGCCATGTCATTCTACCTTCTACCGTACTTCAGGTAACACAAAAGGAGGAAAACAATTCTTAAAGGATCAATCGAAGACACCCATCTAGTGTCCTTTTCCTGTTATGTATAAGCAGAGAGAGCTGGTGTGGTGCAAAGATCAGACAAGACCAAGAGTGTCAAATAGCATTCATGGCACCTGCTGAAGGCTGGAAGTGATGTCCTTAAGCAGGAAATGACATCATTAAGCAGGAAATGACCAGAAATAAGCACTTTGTTCTCATGTAGGAACTCATTAGCTGCAAACGACAGAAGAGGGGAAAAATGCAAATCTTGATCCTATTTTCAAGATATGGGAGAGCCCTATTATCACATGGGCTGGATAAAGTGCTTCCACCGGCCGTATCTAGCCTTATGATTGACACCCCTGGACTAGACCTTACAGGGTCAAGCTGGGAGATCCGGATTCAATTCCTCATTCAGTCATTAAAGTCATTGTCACTCAGTCTAACCTCACAAGAGTTGCTGTGAGGATAAAGGGTGTGTGTGTCGACCCTGTGTGCCACGATCAGCTCCTGGAGGAAAGGGTGAATTATACATTCCAACTTATTTTTGGAAGAGTGTTGACTCTGCAACCCCACTTACCTTCTCAGCCTCTCCAACAAGGAATGCAAGGAAGCCCGAGATCCACCATTTGGGGGACGGCGTTCCACTAAAGCAGTGTTTCTCAATGTGAGCTCCGCGGAGCCATGGGGCTCCCCGAGACCATTCCTAGGCGTGGAAACAGCTCCGGAAACCAAAACGTTTGAGAACAGTGGCAGGTTGCAGTCTTCCTGTGGCGGGGGGAGGGGGAGCCGAATCGGTTCAGGATTCCACCATGAACAAGCACAGCCCCTTTTAATTAGCTTTGACACAGGGCCACCAAATTGTGTTGCGAAGGACGCCGTCGGCCCAAGTGACCTCGGGCAGCAGTAATGGAGGTCTTTTAATGGCCGAGATGGGCTGAAGCAGAATGGAAGAGCAAACAACAGAGCAGATGTTAAGGTAATTAAAAGCCATTTCTCTGCTTTATCGCCAACAACATAAGCACTCTGGCCCGCTGATGCCGACATCGTCCTCGCACTCGAGAGTCCATTAGCGGCAAAACCACACCACCTTCTTCCCAAATAATTCATCCCAAACGCAACACGGTTTAAGACCTTTTTTTGTTTTCCTTTTTACAAAGAATATAAGAGAGCAGCTGTTCCGACTCACACCAACCATTCCTCTGGCTCAGAATTCATTCTTGAAGCTAAAGAGGAGGGCGAGAAGGGTGACGGCCACTCCAGTATTTAGAGTTGTACTCCTACATGCAGTCTGCAGTCGAGCCATTGTTCCTCCTCCAGCTTGGTAAGTCTCGCACACTATGTGTTGCGCAGTTTATGCTTCAGGACAAGCAAGGGCCACCAGGCAACCCAGCCTTTCCGAGAATGCCTGTATAGATTTGCAAGAAAGCAGTGTGCTCTCATGCTTCCCTGGATGAAACAAGACTGAAAACATTTGCAAGATGCATTGGAGAACTGTGGCTGGCCCTGCCTTCTTCATGGGCGCTGCTGTCGCTCATAGGGAGAGAGACTGTGGTATACTGTACTTGTTTGAAAATTGGACGTAGGCCTGGAGAGATCCAGGTTCAAAGCCCTGCTCAGCCATGAAGCTCACCGAACCCATAGGAAACTGCCTTATACTGTACTGAGTCAGACTCTTGGTCCATCCAGCTCTATATTGTCTGTGCTGACTGAAAGCAGCTTCTCTAGGGCCTCAGATATTTTTCTGCAGCCCTACATTGCCGGGAGAAACATCAACAACCTCAGATATGCAGACGATACCACCCTAATGGCAGAAAGTGAAGAAGAACTAAAGAGCCTCTTGATGAGAGTGAAAGAGGAGAGTGCCAAAGTTGGCTTGAAACTCAACATTAATAAAACTAAGGTCATGGTATCTGGTCCCATCAATTCCTGGCAAATAGAAGGGTCAGAAATGGAAGCAGTAACAGATTTCACTTTTTTGGGGTTCCAAGATCACTGCAGACGGAGACAGCAGCCATGAAATTAAAAGACGCTTACTCCTTGGGAGGAAAGCTATGGCAAATTTAGATAGCATAATAAAAAGCAGAGATAACAAAAGTTGGGATCATGGGATCACGAAGGGTCGGACACGACTTAACAACTGAACAACAACAACAACAACAACAACAACAAGACGATCTGGCCAGGGGCTGAACCTGGAGGCTTTTGCAAGCCAAGCAGGTGCTCTATATATCACTGAGCAATGGCCTGTCCCCCAAATTTGGGAAGTGAACTCTCTTAGCCCAACGGACCTCACAGAGGCGTTGCGAGGATCAAGCAACAGCGCAGGAGACGTGTGCATTGCTCCCACTCTCAGATGTCCTTCAACGCCCAGACCTGGCCAGCCATAGTTAGACAGGAGCAATGAAATTGGCTCCACGTCAGAAGCCAGTCGACAGTCACATCTGACACGGTTGTCCTTTCTTTAGCGAGGATTCGGTTCCAGTGACGTGGTGCTATGCGCAGGGTCAATCCAATCCCCTGAGCTGTGAGGCGATGTGAGCCACGCAAGCGGCTCCTTGCGTTTGCATATGCGCCCTTGTGTTTGCACATGCGCACGACGCATGTGGAGTTTCCCTTTCCGTCCTCCAAGAGAAGGAAATGTGTGGGGAGTGACTAGAACGGTGGCCTGGGGTCTCTCTCTTTCTCTCTCTCTGCAATAGTGGACTCCCCCTCATCGGAGGTTTTCAAGTAGAGCAGGAGTTCTCAAACTTTGGAGGCCCGGGTACCCCCTATCATGGTCCAATTTTCTGAAGTACCCCCTGCTAATTAAGAGGGAACTGGCAGGTTGCTTGCACTGAGCAGGGAGATCACCACCTCCAAGGTCTCGTCCAACTCTTAACATGCTGTCATTCTCTGCGGCACAGTTCCTTTTGGAGGAAGCACTTGGAGGCAATCACACCGACCATAACATCAAGATCACTCAGTCTTGGCCAAGGGTCATCGATGTGCACATGCTGCTTACTGATAAGCAACGGGAGCCACCCATGACGCCAAAAGCTGTGGCAAGCTCTTGCACCAAAACCAGCTAGCAGCTAAGCCGTGCTGCTGTGAGGAATGCCAGCCAAGGATGCGCCAAAGAGGCGCCTCCGCTTCCAATGCAGCTCATTCATTATGGACGGAGTCCGAGTTTCAGAGTAAGGGTGCCCGGCTTGGAATATAAAGGATGGCCTGCAGTGTGCATTTGTAGAACAAATGCATTGCTTGCAAAGGGGGACATTTGCTCTGACTTGTGAATTCCCCTTCTCAGTGGTTCCAGGGTGGCCCCGTCTCTGCTTGTGGGGCTCTCCTCCTATTGGCAGCAGGCTGGGTTACATGATCCAATAGGCTGACTTTGCCTGGTTGCAGGTTAGAAGCGTCTCTGCTTGGCTCCTGCCTTGCACTGATAGTTCTTAGAAAACTGTTTTCGGTTCTTTTACAGCTGGGTCAGTCCCTTTCCCTTCCCCACCTTAGTTAGGGTCCTGGAAGTGAAGGCTTCCTTTGCCGGTCTCAGGATCTCCCCCTGGGAAAGGCCAAAGTGCCTCAGTTCCTTCTGGGGCCTTGTGCTGGGCTCAAGCCCCCTTGATTCAGCCTTGTTGGCATCGGGATAGGCTCCATTGCCTCAACAAGCATCCGAGACGTACAGGCGCTACGTTCATTAAACATCAGAAAAGCCCTGCTGGATCAGGCCAAAGGTCCATCTAGTCCAGCTTCCTGTATCTCCCAGTGGCCCCACCAGATGCCTCAGGGAGCACACAGCCAGCAAGATAACCTGTTTCCTGTTGTCACTCCCTTGCACCTGGCACAGACAACCTGTTTCCTGTTGTCTCACTCCCTTGCACCTGGCACAGATAACCTGTTTCCTGCTGTCACTCCCTTGCACCTGACACAGATAACCCGTTTCCTGCTGTCACTCCCTTGCACCTGGCACAGATAACCCGTTTCCTGCTGTCACTCCCTTGCACCTGGCACAGATAACCCGTTTCCTGTTGTCACTCCCTTGCACCTGGCACAGAGAAAAACTACTTCTAAAGCCAGGAGGTTGCTTATGGCTTGTAGCCTGTGATGGTCTTTTCCTCCACGAATCTGTCCAAACCCCTTTTAAAGGCATCTAGGTACGGGCGTTCCCATTTGCAAAGGCCTCCTTAATTCCCCCCCCCCATCCCGAGGATGTGGGGTGAGATGTAAGGGTTCATTTACATGCATGAAAAAACCTCGGAAACGGAAATGGAAATAAATGGGGTGCAGCAGAGGCTCACACATACAGCAGTGACAAGCCCACCTGGGGCACTGGGATGGGGACATATATCTGCTGCCATTTATTTCCCCCCTTCTTTTTCATTATCACTGACAGATAAAATCCTGAGGCGATATGGGAAGAGATTGCCGCTTCTCTGGGCTGCCGTTCGGCTCGGCACCAAATATTTGATCCAGGACCTTTAATAATTAAAATCCTCCAACAATGGTGGTTGACATCTCAGGGGAACAAAACATTATTTGCTTTTGCCTCCAGGAAAATAGAGAACCACTGAACAGCGAGGAAGTCATGCATTTTACTGTGGACTGTATCTAACCCAGATGTAATAAACCCATAATAAAATTCAAAGCCAGTGTTATCCATTTGCTCCTAATAAGTTACACCATCCGCAATTCTTGGGACTTCTGGATGAGAGACAGGGTCGAAAGACAACTGGATGTCTCCCGGTTTCTTTTTAGTGAAGACCAAAGGGGGACAGAGCAGAAAAGGAACTGGGGGAGGGGGAGGTGCAAAGGTTGCTGAGGAGCTGGTTCCCCAGTCTCCTCCCCCCCCCCCACATTTCCTCTTCTGCATTCTACCTTCCTTCTGAAACTCAATGCAGGAGGAGTGGAATGTTTGCACACCTCCACCAGGTAAGCCAAGTTGTCAGGAGTGGCAAATTGGAAGCTACATGTTATGCAGCAGTCCCATGTCTCCTTCTACTGTCCCCCTTTATGGAGATATTTCCAAAAATCTCTTCCTCTGAAGTTTGAGCATTCGAAATGTTTTCAAAATGGACATGATGGATGCAACATTTCTTACAGTTGCTTTCGTTCAGTTGGGTCTTTTCCTCCTTTCATATCAGAGGTGGGCAGAGTTTAGCTTGTGATCTTGCAGTGCTGGCACAGGTACCTGGGGCTGGGGGGTGTCTTGGGAAACACTGAACCTCCCATGGCATCCTCCCATGGCATCCTTCATCCATTGTTGATGACCCATGAGGTGCTACCAACACTGGAGTTCAGAGATGAGCTGGCACAGTCTCTCAGCCAGTGCCCTATCTCTTATGCCAACCCCTCTGTCCCTGGTTCATTTGCAGTACATCATCAAGACTGTATGACTCCCAATTGTTTAATAAAAGTGGCAATAAAAAGTCCCACCCACCAAATTAGGTTGCTGAAATGAAGAAAGCCAGAAGGAAACCTGGAGTGGATTTGTGTCCAAAAGGATTGCAAGCTCACGAGTTCTGGTACTAAAAACAAGTTCCTAAGCTGAGCACAGCGGAATCACTCTGTTCCTTAACTCTAAAATGCACAACTGCCCTCCAAGTCACTGGCTATGCTTGGAAGACCTCTGGGTTCGGGGCGGAAGGAATCCCACAAGCCTGCTGTCTCCCTGACCCTGCTCTGTGTTACTGAGATACACAAGCCTATGGATAAAATACTGCAAAAGAAAAACCCAATCTGGATATGATAATGTATATGGTGCCATCTAGAGTCTTTTTCTCTCTGGGACCAAAATGCACATTGGCAAAACTGCACACATGTAAATCTTCATCAACACTGTGTATGCCTGTTTCAATTTTTTTTGCAGTGTATTATTATTATTATTTATTATTATTATTATTAAGAATATTTAGATACCGCTTTTTGACAAGAGTATTAGCACTACACATGTGAGTGCTTGTACCAAAATGAGAGCACTAGTGCATTATTGCCACCTCAGATACATGATGGGGTCATTCTGAATCTCAAAATTTGAGGAGAAATTTGGAGGAGGGCATTTCCTACAAGAATCAAGGCTGATTCACACTAGCCTTTTCCGGCACGCATGCCCTGCTCTAGCGTCTGTACGTGCATCTAGCAGTTCTCTGAACGTTTGCCTGCCTTCTTGAAGAAAGCGCAGCTGTGATTTGGTGAAGAGAAATGCGCTTCTCTGATTGGTGGGCTGCCTAGCACCGCGAGCATAAACGCTAGCTTAAACGCGAGTGCATCAAAAAGATAAACCGAAACCATCTCTCCTGGCTGCGTCGTAAGCTCATGCTGCGTCAGACGCAAGCATGAAAAACGCACGAAAAGACCAAACGTTAAGCCAAAACGCGCACGGAAAGGGCTAGTGTGAATCAGCCTTCAGAACACCAAAAATAAGACTGGAAGGCATGTACAATTCCTATTGAGCGTCTTAACAAAGTAAGCCTTACCTCCACAAGGCCCCTTATCTGCTCCCAGGAGCATAATAATCATTTTCTGCATGGTTGTACTCTCTTAATTCAGTTAAGAATGATTTGCAGCACGACGGCCGAACTGTTTAAAATCGTCAACTTCTGTTGAGAATCTGGAATAAAGGCGCCTATGAAAAATCTGAGTAGACACGCATAGGATGGTGCTGTACACTGTGATGAGCTGATTCACAAGAAAGTTCATTATTGGGAGCCCCATCGACAGAGGTCTATTTGAAAGCAGTGCATTAGAGGGCAAGAGGTGCTGCAGTTTATTGGAAAGCAATACATTAAGAACCTACCAACTGAGCCAGACGTCCTGCCCTTAAGGAAGCAAGTTGCAGCCTCTCATGTCTTATTCAGCTATAGCACCACGATCTTGAACCACCATCTGCACAGAGTTGGCCTGCTCTCCTTTCATAACCACAACCCCAAATACCTTCACAGCCCAGAAGAACAGACTCACATCACGTCGTCATAACAACAAACCATGATTTGAAATGCAGATCCTGCCTGCCTCTTTAGTCTTCATTTTGGAGGGGACGCTGTTGAAAATGGTGAAAATATGCTCGGCAGAGATTGGGCCTGTTAGTGGAGCAAGGCAATAATCCACTTTGGTGGAGCGCCTTAGGGAGATAAAGAGGGCAATTGACGAAGCATCTAAATGAAGAATTATATGTTTACAGGATGCGCTGGATGAAAGCGTCCTGCTTTGAGCTGCTCATATGAAAAATGAACAGCAGCACTCTGCGGGGGAGAAAGATGGAAAGTCTTCCGCCTCCTTGATTCTTGGCAGTTTGTTTATTTATTTATTTGTTGAAAAGATTCCTATGCCACTTTCCCACACAGCTCGAAGCAGCTTACAAAATGGCTAGAACAGTATCATGCAATACAATTACTTAACCACCATCTGGTGGTCTGATCCGCCAGGAAGGAGCGGAACCACTGCAAAACAGTGCCTCCAAGTCACAACCCAGCCAGCTGGTCCAGAGGGACATCATAGTTGATGGTGTCAAAAGCTGATGAGAAGTCCATCAGGACCAACAGGGATGCACTCCTCCCTGTCTAGTCCTCAGCGCAGGTCATCAACCGAAGTGACCAAGGCCATCTTTGTCCCAAAGTAAAGGTAAAGGTATCCCTTGACATTAAAGTCCAGTCGTGTCCGACTCAAGGGTGCAGTGCTCATCCCCGTTTCTGACCGAAGAGCCAGCACTGACCGAAGATGCTTCCATGGTCATGTGGCTGGCATGACTAATGGAACGCTGTTACCTTCCCACCGCAGCAGTACCTATTTATCTACTTGCAATTTCTTGCTTTCAAACTGCTAGGCTGGCAGGAGCTGGGGCCGAAGACAGTCGCTCACTCCGTCAGGCAGCACTCTAGTCTCAAACTGCTGTCCTGCCTACCTTCCGGTCTGCAGTTCAGCGTCTTAACCACTGAGCCACCGCGGCGCCCCTTTTTCCATAGCCAGGCATTAAACCGGACTGTTGTTGTTCAGTCGTTAAGTCGTGTCCGACCCTTTGTGATCCCATGAACCACATCCCGCCAGGCCTTCCTGTCCTCCACTATCTTCCTGAGTTCACCCATTTTCATGTTCATTGGCAACGAATCATCATGATTCATCATTTCAGGCGACGAATCGTTGCATCAGTGATGCTGTCTAACCATCTCATCCTTTGCCTTCCCCTTCTCCTTTTGCCTTCAGTCTTTCCCAGCATCAGAGTCCTCTCTTCGCATTAGGTGGCCAAAATATTTGAGTTTCAGCCTCAGTACCTGTCCTTCCAGGGAACAGTCAGGGTTGATTTCATTTAGGATTGACTGATTTGATCTCCTAGCAGTCCAAGGGACTCTCAGGAGTCTTCTTCAGCACCAAAGTTCGAAAGCATCTATTCTTCGGTGCTCAGCCTTCCTTATGGTCCAACTCTCGCAGCCATACATTGCTACTGGGAACACCATCGCCCTGACTATACGAACTTTTGTTGGCATGGTGATATCTCTGCTTTTTATTATGCTGTTTAAGTTTGCCATAGCTTTCCTTCCAAGAAGGAACTGAAGGGGGTCCAAACAACCAGGTTCTTCCAGAACTCCCAGGAGCTGAGACACCACCACTTGCTCATTCACCTTGCCCAAGAAAAGGAGGTTGGATGCTCATCAGAGATTATCCAAGCCCATTTTGTCTAAGGAGGGTTTTTTTCAGGAGAGGGCGAATTACAGCTGCTTTTCAAGATTTTGGCAATACCCCCTCCTTGAGAGATGCATTTACCACCCTCCCCACCTATTCAGCCAACCCACCCACCCACCCCTGGACTGATCGTAAGAGCCACACTTGGGAAGGATCTAGAGAACAAGCAGTAGACCTCACTCTCCAGAGAATTCTGTCCACATCCTCAGGCTGTATAAACGGAAAAGAATCCCAAATGGATGGGACCTGGATGGGAAGGTGTCTCAAGAACATCCGACACATTTTGCGACCATCAATGTATCTTTAGGCTGCGATCCTCTCTACATGTACCTGGGAGTAAGCCCCACTGACTAAAATAGGACTTACTTCTGAGTAGGCTTGCCTAGGATTGGGCTGTTATACCGCCAAGCGTGAATGGGCCATCAACATAGAACATGCCCACAGTCACCATACCCCAGTTCCATGAATCTAGGCAGCCTAAGTAATCTCTTATGCACATTGTTTGCACATAATAGAAAACCATGCGTATTCACTTTGGACATTTTTTTAAAAAAATCGGTGTTTGCTCCTGGCAAATTGAATAACTGCAAAGTGAGATGGCGGCCTCTGCCCAGGAGGTGGTTGAGGTCTCCATGAGCCTGTCACTCATTCCCCAGTTTGCCTGCAACAGCTCCCTGGAGAACTCGAGATGCTGCCGCTGCTGCTGCCTGTTCCTCAGATTCAAGTTCTCAGGCTGCTCGATTTCTGCAAAGGAAAGTCTGGTTTTAAACAGTGTGTTCGATCCTTCCCGTAGTCAGTGTCAAAGGCAGGAAAGACATCTAGCTCTCCCTGTCCTCCCTCCCCCCTCCAGCATTCCTCCACTCCTGCTAACTAGATGCTCCTTTGGAATAATTTCCAAAATACCTTTGACAGGGGATACGGAGCAATTACCTGGTTCTAAAGATGTCTGTTGCGACAAGGGGATATAGAGCAATTACCTGGTTCTAAAAAGAACTGTCGCGACAAGGGGATACGGAGCAATTACCTGGTTCTAAAGAGGACTGTCGCGACAAGGGGATATGGAGCAATTACCTGGTTCTAAAGAGGTCTGTCGCGACAGGGGATACGGAGCAATTACCTGGTTCTAAAGATGTCTGTCGCAACCATTCAGACAGCAGCGGGTTCTCCGCAGCACCAACAATGTGGGACGACTCATCTGCTGCTCAAGGTCCTGGCTGCAGGGAGGGAAACTCCTCTGGGTTGACAGGAACCAGGCACAACATGATTTGTTCCTTGCCATCTGCTTCGTCCCCTGCACCCGTTCGTGCAACTATGCTCCTCCTCTGCTGCACCACTTCCGAGTCATTCATATGGGATATGACCGTCCCACTGTCCATGCCGATGAACCGGTCAAAGAAAGCCCTGGAGCTCCCAGAATGGCCACTGCCCTCCTTGAGCAGCCTGTAGTTCCTGGGCTTTGCTCCTGCATGAGTCAATGTCCCTCAGGTAACCCATGTCCTTCAGCTTCTGCAAAATGTAGTGAATTTGCTCCACATTTGGCCAATTTTGGAAAGAGCCATCTGGACGGCCTCTCACTCCATGAAGGATTCTTCAGACGGAGAGGATGCCCCTTGCAGTTGGAGAGGTGTAGCAAGAGCCGTTGCAATACCTGTTTCCTCTATCATGAGTCAATCAAAAGTTCTCCAGCTATTTTGATGCACTTGAATCAAGCGTTCAAGCTTTCACACATTTGGCTCCTACTCCCCACAAGCAAGGAGGGGGAGTTGGCTGCCTGTTGAAGCCAAAAACAAGGACAGGACAAACTGGGGAAGAAGGGCTCCCCCCAGGAAATGGTTTAGGGCACCATCCTTGGAGAACTCAAAATTCACAGATACTGGACAACCATACGAGTTTTCCAACCATGCGTCCAAAACTTCTTCGCTCTTCCTCCATGGAGCTCTCGCTACTACAGACATTTGACCTAGAAACAGAGCCGCAGAACCCAGAAGAGTTTTTCAGTGATTTTCAACCACTGCGCTCCAAATTCCCGCGGTACACCTGCGGACCTTTCTCAGCATACCGGTTGAAAATCGCTGGTCTAGCATCATGACATCACCAGCGCACCTCAGCCCCAAATCATGATGGAGTTCTCCCAAGACTGCGATTCCCATGATCCTTTGGGAGACGACCAATCTCAAGTTGATTTACTTTTGTGATTTACTTTTGGGGAGACATTGCAAATGGTGTCTTTCCAGAATGCTGCTCCCAATGGTCAAGGCTATTCCTTGGCTGCAAATTTTCCTCGCAATGATGAGCGCGTTACAGGAGACTGAAGCATCAGAAGCTAATTAAATGACTACAATGAAGTCAGCATCAACAGCAACTCTGCATTAAGACAAATATGTTGGCTTCTGGCCATCGCCATCTGCTTTTATTTTTCCAACTCACTCAGTGAGAAACATCGTGCGAATGGCAATTCTGAAAACTGATCCAACATCTTTTGGCCAGGATGCATCTATTCCGTGCGAAGGATCCAGAATAAATTACAGACATTAATGACATTTGCATCTATGTCCATCTTTCCATTGCATTATTCCCTTCCAAAACAAAAGTCTTCTGTGGACTAACATGTCTTACTGAGGTGATAAACCTTGGCCAGCCTAAATTGCATTTTGATTGTCCCTATTTTATCAGGGAAAATCCCCATTTTCTGATACCTACCCCAGGCAAATCACTCTCCCAATTTTGTCCTTTTGTCTATAAGGAATGTTAACATTTTTAGGTTGGGCTGCTGGAGTTGTCATTCTTCAGGTCTGTCATCAAAATCTCTAAAAAGTTAACTCTTGGAGCGTGAAGTGGCTGCAATGTCTCTCTGGTGCATCTGCGCATGCGCATGAACAGTAAGGAGGCATATTGCCTGCTATATTACACACTGCGGTTGCTAATGTCTACTTTGAACTGGTGATAGCCTCTTGTCGGATTTTCCTAAGCTAATCCAAACAACAAAGGCCCACCTGGAAGGTGGAAGTTGAGGGACGACAAGTTGTTTCGGAATAAATGAATACAGTAAAAAGGATGTAAAGAGTACAGCCTTCTGCAATGTGAACTCATGAAGTGAGTTATGAAGAAGTGTGAAGAACCCTCCCAGGCACCTGCTGGAGAGGCTCTAGGAAGATTTCCTGCTATAGGCAGGGGGTTGGACTAGATGACCTTGTGGGTGCCTTCCAACTCTAGGACTCTAACATTGCAAACTCCATTTTGAGTCCAACCCTCCATTTTGAAGCATTCAGGAATCATCAAGGGTGGTGGTGGAAGGCCAGTGTCTCCCAGTACCAGGAGAGTGTGTGTTAAATAACAGAGGCATGGAGTCTTGTGAAGCCCAGTTTCACAGAGGACAACGTCTCCCTTATTTCTGTTCACTAACATTCAGGAAAGAGGATGCTGGCTTAGAGGGACATCTCCATATCTGCCCCACCCCTTGCTATTACTGCTCCCGCCACCCTTTTCCCAAGCCCCCCCCCCCCCAAAGACTTTGTGAAGGTTTGGCGATTCCACTTCGTGGTCCTCTGGATTCCATCTTATGTGACAGGCAAAGCTGTAAAGGAAGAGCCTCATAGAGAAGGCTGTAAAATCCAGTGTAAGGAGCATCTGAGTTATGAGATGGTTGTGACCTTTTCAAGTCTCTGGGGTATGGAGAAAACCGGCAGTGGAACTTGTTTTATGAGAGGCACCTGGGTTAGGAGACTGGTTGCGCGTTTCAAGGCCAGGATGCTGGAAATGTTAAGAATTCATCTCAGCTCTGTTCCCCAGTTGGGAGCGGGGAGAGTAAGTTGCATCCCCCCCCCCCGGTCTCTTCAGAGCGTTCAGGCCTCTGTCTGGTGGGCACCTTCGAGAAGGAGAGCAAAAGGTATAAAACAGGGGTTCTCAACTTGTGGTACGAGTACCCCTAGGGGTAACGCGGAACAATGGCAGGGGGTACGCCAGAGCCTGTCCCTTATCAGCATCAATCAGTAGTTAATTACTTGTTAATTAGAACTTAAATGCAATCGTCTCTCGCTCACTCGCACAGTTAAGATATTTTTTCACATTTATAATTGTTTTACTACTTTTTATTTGTTTAATTAGCTAACTAATGGATTGATTAATCCAATTAATTAGCAGGGGGTACTTCAGAAAATTGGACCGTGATAAGGGGGTACCCGGGCCTCCAAAGGTTGAGAACCCCTGGTATAAAAAGTCCCTTTGCAGGGTGTGCCAGCTGCCTCCCATTTGCCAAACTTAGCATGGCAGTTGGCCATGCCGAGAGATGGTGTTCCAGCAACCTCTATATGCCCTGAAGCTATGCTCCCAAGTTAGCGGTTATTTAGCTTTGCTATTTTCTGTCTGCCTAGTATTATTCCTAAATTGTATTCTTAAATTATCCTGCTATTTTTCTTACCCCCTTTTTTCCTTTTACTAAACTTATAAACTCTACCTCATTTAATGACATATTCAAATCAACATAGTCAAAGTCTCACAGTCACTAGTATCAGCCATTTGCGTGAGCTTCATTTGCGTATTGTAGGAGGTCCGGTTCTGACCACAAAAGTCACATTATTGTATTTTCCCAGTATCAGGGGAGGAGGTGACTGTGTTCTTTCCTAGTAGCTGGGATGTCTAAGAGGCCCTTGGTTCCCCTGACTGAAGGACTGGCAGTAAGGGGTGGTGGCAGCAGAGGCGCCCCCCCGACGCCCCCAATAAAACTGTCAAAATTTTTAGGTTTCGAAACATTTTTGACAGTTTTTTGGGGGTGTTTTTTTTTAATGTTTTCGGGTGGTTTTAAGTGTTAAAACGGCATGTGAAAGTGTATGTGTGCTTTCCCGGCACTTATCTTGAATATGGGGCATTCCAGGACGTTCCAGCAACGATCTTCTTCCTGCGCCCGGGCACAGCTTCTCCCTGCGCCCGGGTGCGGACTCCGTAATGCCCCCAGCAGCGGTTTCCGGAGTTTGCGCATGCGCAGAACCACGGAATTTCCAGGGACGATCTGCGCCTGTGCAAACTCTGGAAAGCGCTGCTGGGGGCGTTATGGAGTCCGCGCCCGGGCGCAGGGAGAAGCTGTGCCCGGGCGCAGGAAGAAGATCGTTGCTGGAACGTCCTGGAACGCCCCATATTCAAGATAAGTGCCGGGAAAGCACACATACACTTTCACATGCCGTTTTAACACTTAAAATCAACCGAAAACATTGCAATTTTTTTGCAAATTTAAGGAGGCCCGCGCCCCCCCCAGAGCCTCAGCGCCTCTACACCCTGGGGCCCACCGCCCCACCGCACCATATCAGCCGACGCCACTGGGTGGCAGCCTGTATGATAGGGCTGGGGTTTGTTGATGGCATAGGACAAGCCAATCAGAAGACTAAGGGTCACCCTTTACCTAGCCAGGTGAGTTAGGCTGCTGAATTAGTGGGCATATCTCAGCAGGAGGGTCTGTTAGCATTCTTCACCTCTGGGTAAGCCCAGGTATGACAACAAAGAACTTTCCTGGTATCGGTACTTGTACATAGTACAGGCCCGGACTGCCATGTGGCCTTTCCCTAATTGCACTGGATTCCAAAAGGACGGGGCTCACTGGGGAAGGTGGCTCACTTGCTTTTAGGATGCTGGGACATTAACAGAAGTTGGAAGCTCTGGGAAGTTAGAAAGGTGCAAAATTAGAGGGGGAAAATGGGCAAAAATTGAGGGAGAAAGGATTTTTGTCACGCAGAGAAAAAGGCATCATTCCAGAATCCCAGGCAATGTGGATTAAAACCCCAGAGACCTCAAGATTTGTATAGCTTCATTAAGCAGTTGCTGCCACTGTCAATGGCCACTCAGACGACCAGTTCTCATGGGACTATGTTTGCATTTTGAGTGCTGTAACTTTCTTTCACGCCCTGGATTTTGACGCCAAATTCACTGTCTTATTTCTCTGCTTTTTACCTCTCTCCTTCAGGCATCGGTGACCGTGCTCCATCAACCAAATGGTGCAAAGTAATCTACCTGTCATGCTTGGGGTCCATTTTCCATTCCTATAAGAAATTATGACAATCTAGTAAAACTGTTCCAGTACATGTTGGAGAACAGTGTTCTAAAGCTGTCGATTTCAGAGCCTCTTGGAATTGTAAAACATTTGGCGCGTGCGCACTCTCTCTCTCTCTCTCTCTCTCTCTCTCTCTCTCTCTGTGTGAGAGAGAGAGAGTGTGTGTGAGAGAGAGAGAGAATAAGAATTTTGACACTAAGAATATAAAGGGTCAAAATATGCTGCCAAATTATGCTCACACATCACTCAGTACAAAGACAGGAACAATCAATGCGATGATTCCTCTGTGAAAATAAAACCAAACAATTTGGAGCTCCAAAATCCCAGGAGGATTTTAGAAAGGGCGAGTTTTCGTGGCATCCGTAAATTACCTCCCCAGACTCTACACAAGCCGGAAAACAAGCAGAAGTTGTGAATAATAACACATGCACCAGACTGTCGATACTCCATTTGCCCTGTGAAATATTTTATCTGATTAACGCTAGCAAGATGGAACAAGGCACGCTTCTAACATCTTTGGTGCTACCACTGAAAAGGTCCCGTTCAGCGCCACTCCCCTTTGAATGTTGGACGCCTTTCTCAATAGCACAATCCTATGCATATCTACTCAGAAGTCAGTCTGATTGGGTTCAATGGGGCTCAGTCACAGGAAAGTGTGTATAGGGTTGCAGGGTCCTTCGGCCCAAGATTTGGTGTGTGCTTGTACTGCATGTAAATCTGCGCCTTTTTGCATACCATTTTACTGGGTCAAATGACACCGACCATTGCATGGCGGCATGTCAGCCACGACCTCCCCCATTCCTCCCAGTCCCTGGGTTTGAAAAGCAAGAAAGGATTTCATACCTGTGCATCTATTAAGAGGTGTCTCATGAGCGACATGGAGGTCTTCAAGGTCTCTTTTTCATTGGGCAAGAAGGAGCTCTCGTCATCATTGAGCATGGTTGCCTTGGTCACAATGAAGTCAGAGATCTGGTCATTTAAGCTGTGCAGTGACTGAACGGCTGAGGAAAAAAGCACAAGGGGTCTCTTAGGTTGAGCGGGAAGGGCTGCTCTGAAATCAGCAGCATTGAACAATGGTCAAACGTTTTTACCGTTTTACCATTTTTTTACCATTTTTTTTAAAAAAAAATTAAATTTCCAAATTTTGTACAGAGTGCTTGGAAGGAGCAACTTGCCACAACTTTCAGCCCTTCCAGTCGCCTCATATTTTTTTCCATCTCCTCACATTGACAATATCTCTTAACAGCTGAAAAGGGAACAAAATTCAAGGCCCAAATCTTATGGGGCCTTGTGCTGCCGGCCTGAGATCAGCTGCAGGTCTTTCGTGAATTATTTCCCTTATCCGAGCCATCAAGGACCCTGAAGAGTGAGGAGGGGGGGGCCTACATCTCTTGCTATCGCTTGCTATCCATTGCCCTGGAGCCTAGAGACGTTGGTTAAGAATAATCATTGCAATGACTGCATTGGTAAAACAACACTTAAAATGAAGGCATCGAACATGCCTGAATTCTGATGAAATTCTAGAAAGACTTTTGTACTGGCCTTGGTGCTGAAACCCTGCACAGCCTCCTCCATTTGCTGCTGCAGACCCTCCGCAAAATTGAACCAGACATGTCTAGGCAAGATGGTCAACATTATCGCCTAAGGACATTAATGGTTGAAATCACTGCGATTTTGAGCATATTCGAGGCAGAAACATGTCTCAGGAAGAACTTCTGTGGCCCATTCTGGGCCCTTAGGATAAAGAAGGCGACAAATGGAACCTGAAGGAGCCGTACACCAAGTTTCATAATCCGCTGAATTAGAATTAGTGATCTGAATCATTTCCCCCATTTTCTCCAGCAATGAACATAATGGAGAAAGCGCCAGTCCCACAAAACCAAGGGAGTTGGGAAGATCCAGGATCAAATCCCTGCTTAGCCATGAAGCTTCCTGGGTGACCTTGGGCCAGTCACTATCTCAGCCTCACCTACCTCACAAGGTTGTTGTGAAGACAAAAGGAGGGAAGCAAGAAACTATGTACACCACCCTGAGCTCCTTGGAGGAAGGGTGGTATAAACGGGTGAAAAATACATGACTACATTGAGTCTGGAAGAGCTTCCCCCATCTCTAATATGCTTTTGACAAAGAATCCAGTGGCTCTGTAGAGGTTCCATTTATTGAACCCGTTACATCCTTCCCACCCTACATGCCCACCCTTCCAACGAAGCTCTCCTCCATCCAAACACAAAGCAAACCAACGAACGAACCTCAGAAATCCATGCAACATAGTAGACGAGCGATTCTATTCATAGTTTGGTTAATAAGCCTGCCTCCAGCATAGCATAACATAGTTCATAGTTAAAAAATAACATAGTTCATAGTTTGGTTAATAAGTCTGCCTCCAGCACAGCATCCAAATCCTCACTAAAACCATGAGGATCTCTGAAGCTGCACCACTCTGGGCCAGACAGTTCATGAAGCCGGTCCAAGTTGTGGCTGGTGGAAGATTGGCGAGAGAAGCCTTCCTCTTCCAACACTCTCCTCCTGGTCCTTGGGTGTGAAAAGAGAACGGAGCATAAGAGAACGTGTCAAGGAGAGAAGAGTGGTGGGCTTAGAACAGGGGTTCCCAACCCCTTCTTGGCTGAGTACCACCTCCAGCGCCATTCTCCTTCCGAGTACCACTGGAAGTGACTGGAAATGACATCATCATCAGTTACTTCTGGTTTTCAAAGGCCGGAAAACGCAGGGAGGAGGCGGCTCTGGGCAGGTGGGAGGGCCCTTCTCAGCGTTCCTGAGAGGCTCGGTCAAAGGCAGGAGCTTCTTGGGAGTAAAAATACGCCACCAAAAGTGCCCCATTGGATTGGGGTTCCAGTGGTCCAGTAGTCCGATTACCACCAGCAGTTGGCCGAAGTACCACTGGTGGTACTAGTACCACAGGTTGGGAACCCCCGGCTTAGAGCATTATTCAGAGCCCACCAGTCTCCTCTGCTCTACCCTAACGTCTGCCTCATTCCCCTCTTCCTTCTCAAATGCAGGGAGTGGGACGGGAGGAGGGGCAGTGGACTTGGGCACACTGCCAAGGAAGGGGGAAGGTGGAATTTTACTTTAGACCCTTATACCAGCAACGAACACAAGATATGCTAAGGAGAGGCACATTCACAGCATCGTCTTTTTTTCCCCCTCATGTGAGAAAATGTTTCATTAGGGCTTAAATCTCCGACAAAGAGTGCCAGCTCCGGACCAGTAAGAAGCGACGCTTTGGGACACGAATTCTTCCAACACGGGAGCAAAGGATTAGTGGCTGCTACTGGCCCAGTCGTGGTTTCTAACCACTTATGGGTCCGGCTAGAGGAAAAAGGAGGCTGGAGGTGTGGGGAGCAGAGGGCTGGCAAATTAATTGAGATGCCATCTCTTCATGTGTTAATTTAAAATGTGATTAATTTATGAAAGCGAAAGAAGGCATTAAGATAGCGGGCGCATCAGCCCGAACCACTGGGGCGGAGGAGTCGCCATAGCAACCTTTTTGGTGGAAACAAGAAAAAATAAAGTTTTTTCCGCCTTCTACACACACCAGTTTTACTATGTAAACTGCTTTGTGAACTACTCCTGTTGAAAAACGGTATATTAAATACTGTATTCTTAATAATACTAATACTAATACTACTACTAATAATAGAAGCTTATTATTATAGAAGCAATAATTATTGAATTATTATTGAAGAAATCTTGCTTTCTGCTCATAATGCCTCTGCTTATGAAGATATCAAATGAGCACAGATTCTGCTGCAAATTACTACTACTACTACATTACCACAATGTACCGGTATATATTATTCTATACACTATATAATTAAATATAGTAGCGTTACTGTGATTACGTGAATTACATTATTACATTACATTATTAACACATTACGTGTTCAGCATGATCTGTGGCGTCCTGCAGAGAGCTCGAGAGGCTTGTGTTCAGCAGCTAGTGAAGATGACTACACCATGGAGGAAACCAGCTGGAATTGTAGAGTTCTATACAGAACAATATTGTAAAGATCCTTATCGGATCTATGCCTGCCTATGTAAATCTGCCTATGTAAACCACCTTGAAAAATATCTGAAGAGCAATCTGAGGATAAGAAAGATGGTATATAAATACAGAAATAAATAAAAGTAAATACAATAGTATTATTATAGTAATTTAATACTATTACTACTTATAGTAATAACTGAATTATGCCAATGAAGGTTCTGATGATGATGATGGGTGGATGTTCCACCTCATCCTTGAACTTAGGGGTCAGGACACCGTTCCAGCCGTCCTTGTGATCCTGTCTCTGGCCAGTTTTGCACCTCGATTTACCGGTTACCGGCCTGGCCTGCTGCTTGTGCTGCGCTCAGCAAAGGCTTTACCTGCTAACCGGGTCATTCCCTAGTGAACATTTAGCCACAGAGAGAGGTGCACAAGAATGCAATGATCTTGGCAAAGGGTGATTTTTAAGTCAGCTTTGCCAGGGAACACAGGAAGAAAAAACGTAGAGACCCAAGCCATCAGCAAGCCGGACAATTATTCACCCAAGCAGGATCCTGTAAGTGGCGAGGCAATTAAAAGCACCTCTGTTTTGACCCATAAAAATTCCAAGCATGTTTTCCCTTAGAAAATGATTCCGAGAAGCAGCGCGCACACATGTGCATGAGCTGCAGTGTGCTACGCGCATTATTCTCATTTGCGCTGCATTTCCCTTTGATGCGGAAGTGCCAAGATCTTGCTCTCTGCTCATAATGCCTCTGCTTACGAATTGTCTTACCAGATCTCCAACTGGGACAGAGTGCTAGTCCTTTAGGAGAAGGAGTGTAGCTTGTTAAACCTTAAAACACAATCCTAGGCATGTCTACTCAGAAGCAAGCCCCATTGTGTTCAATGTGTTCAGTGGGGCTTGCTTCTGAGTAGACATGCCTAGGATTGTGCTCTAAGGCAGGGGTTCTCAACCCTTTTCACCAAGTGTACCCCCTGGCACGGTCAAATTTTTTGAAGTACCCCCTGTGCCAATTAATTAATTAGGTAAAGGTAAAGGTATCCCCTGACAATTAAGTCCAGTCGTGTCCGACTCTAGGGTGTGGTGCTCATCTCCATTTCAAAGCCGTAGAGCCAGCGTTGTCCGAAGACGCCTCCGTGGTCATGTGTCCGGCATGACTCTCCTTGCCGCAGCGCGTAGCATGCAGCTGGAACACGGAGCGCTGTTTACCTTCCCGCAAGCGGTACCTATTTATCTACTCGCATTGACATGCTTTGGAACTGCTAGGTTGGCAGGAGCGCTCACCCCGTCGCAGGAATCGAACTGCCGACCTTTCGATCGACAGCTTATGGTTCAGCGGTTTAACCTACTGCGCCACCCGCTGGCCTCATTAATTAATTAGCATTAATTAATTATTTAAATTAATTATTAAAATGTAAAATTTAATTATAATTACTCAGCCTACACTGTTAGCCACCATTTTTTTCAATTTTTGCCACCCCTTTTTTATTTTTTTAAAGAAAATACCACCACAGGTCTCCCATCCAAAAACAAACCAAGGCAATTCCTTCTTAGCAATTCCTTCTAAGAAGGCAGAGAACCACCTCAATCTGCCACAAGAGCTGCCTTCTTTAAATGGAAGAAACAATGTATTCTAAAACCCAGCATATAAATTGAACCAGCCAGTAGGAAAGCACTTAATTTGCATTCCACTTGGGAACACAGTCTGGGGGGGAGAGAAGGGGTGGTTTTGTTGCACAAGAATCTCTTATGTTCACTGTCAATGAAACTTTATCTTTTTAGTAATAAATCAGGGACTATTTAGTCAGATAACTTACTCACCCTAACTTGGATGTAAATGCTAGAAAGGGGTGGGGTTTCTTTTTATATGGGAGTTGCGAGTCTGTGCCTTATCAGCTATGAGTCGGGAGTTGAAATGTAAAAGACACAGCAATCCGTGTACCCCTGCCCACATACCCCTAGGGGTATGCGAACCTCTGTTGTAAGGTTTAACAAGAAAACCTGCCCACATTCCTTCTCCTAAAGGTCTAGCACTCTGTCCCAGTTGGAGATCTGGTAAGCCTACTTATGAAGATGTCAAATGAGCACAGGTTCTGCTGCAAGCTAGGATTACACAATGGACTCTTAAAAAACAAAACAGTGCTACACCTTTAAAATAAAATAAAATTTAGATTTACAACCCAGAACGACAGTCCTCTTCCTTTTTACAATGTAATTTGACTCCCCTATTTAGATTTCTGGAGGGGATAATCTATAGGAGAATAATGTTTCCCCTTTGTGATTACATTACTATATGGAGTCATTTTCCTTGACATGAAGGTCATTTCTTCTGATGAGATTTTTTTAACAGAGCAAAGGGCATTTCGCTTCCTCTGACAGTAAAGGCCAATGTGAGTTATTAACACGGCGACGAAGCTGATTTTTATGAGTCTATTCCTCATTTGCTCCAATGGAAGATCAAAAATGAATGTTCTGGGAAGGTCCCGCTGGAAAGATTAGAGAGTGTTCGACTGAGCGACTGCTATTCCGGGTAGGAAAACCATTTGAAGTATGGAAGCTGTAGATTCTCTTTGCCCAGCCACAATTATCTCTTATGACCATCTGTTCAACTAATGAAAATGGAGAGGTGATGGAAATGGTCACCAAGACAGAGGTGAAGTCTGGGTCAGAGAAACAATCAACTTGGAAGGAGTAAAAATTGTAGGCGGGTGATTAATGGTTCCCCCCCCCAAAAAAAAAACCCCTGCATGAAGGCAGCAAACCTCAAAAGGTTTTATTTTAATCATATCCAATTGTCACACCCAATCGTAACTCTAGATGGAGAGAAGCAACGCTCTCAACCCAAATGCTCTGAATATTTTCATAACCACCTATTTATTTTTTCCCCTTTTGACTCATTCCATCTTGCATTCCACTTCTCCGAAATTCCAGTCAACTTCTAAAATGAATTCCAGTATCGAAAAAACATAATTTGCTAGACTTCAGTACTTTCAGTTCAATTATGTCTCCCATTCTCCACGCTACTGAGGCACGTGGGTGCATTGTTAAAGCACTACAAGACAGCAGCATTAGTGTGATAAATGACTGACTCAAGATGACTTTTGTGCAGTGTTTTAGTGATTTATATAAACCAGCTGCTCTTTGAACATCTTGCTAACAACGCTGTAACTAGCAGAAGCCAGCAAGGTTTTTTTGAGAATAAATCCAAGGAAAAAAATTAAATTTTCACTATGTGCTATACAAGAGAATAGTTAGCCGATTATGCATATACAGTATAACCCACAGGCATAATGTTACAGGAACACACAACCCTATATGTTTGAAATTAATGCCGAAACAGGAACATCTTACCATTTTGTAGTGGAGTTGTCAATGTACACAACAATTGTACACAACAATTCCAGATGGATATTAGAATTGTATGAGCACCACACCCTAGAGTCGGACACGACTGGACTTAATTGTCAGGGGTCACCTTTACCTATCTTCTATGGGCATCTGAGACCTTTTTATTAAATTGTAATAAATTTACTGCCCAATCCTACCCCCCACCATTAATGATGATGCAGCTCCAAATTATGGTGATTTAGCAGGGCTGTGGAGTTGGTACTGACTCCGCCTTCACCCAAAATGGCTTCCAACTCCATGACTCTGCCTCCGGCTGAGCAGTGTTGTGGAGTCGGAGTCCGAATCGTGGAGTCGGAAGCAATTTTTGGGTGGAGGCAGAGTCGGTACCGACCCCACAGCTCTGATTTAGCCTGTCATCCTTTCCAAATCAAATGCATACTCCTGTTTAGAACTTACCTAGTTAAATCAGAATTTAGGAGGAGCAGAACTCAGGGGCAAGTAGACCAGGAATGGAATCAAGACGTAATCAAGGAATGGAATGGGTAAAACCTGCTTATCCCTGCTCATGGGTGCTCTGGACCTTAAAGGGTGAGCTGAGCACCATCAGACTGTTGGTTCTTTTCATTTATCTTTGGGTTTCCATGGTTTCGAGTCTTTCCGTCATCCCTGCCCCACAAGGCTTTTCATACATTGGTTAGCTGAAGAGGGAGGGAGCTTTCCAGAGCTAAGATATGCAGCAAGGTGTAACCAAGTACTTTTTTTGTCAAGAGAGATTCCTGCATGCCTAAACACAGAGTTCATGCATGACCTCTCCCATGCTCACCTGAATTATTTATTTTATTTTTATTTAAAAAAATTATACCCCGCCTTTTCCTATGCCAAGGCAAATGCCTAAGGTGGCTTACAACAGTTAAAATACATAATTTAAAAACAGCACATAGAATAAATTAAAAAAACAACAATAAAATCCACTGGTGGATAATAATGTGAAGCAGAAAAACAACAAGGCAGAACATACTGAGGCACTGGAGACAGACAAACCACCAAAACGCAAGACGAAACAGAAACGTTTTGAGCCCTCGCCGAAAAGTCATGAGGGAGGGGGTGGTTCTCAGATCCCCTGGCAGGGAGTTCCACAGTTGTGGCGCCACGGCAGAGAAGGCTCGCCCACGTGTTGCCACTCCCCTAACTTGCGATAGAGGTGGTACACGCAGGAGAGCCCCCTCAGATGACCTAAGAGAGCAGGCCGGAATGTATGGGAGAAGGCGCCCAAACCGTGAATGGCTTTAAAGGTCATTACCAGTACCTTGAATTGGGGCCGGAAGCGAATGGGCAGCCAGTGCAGCCGCTGAAGCAGCGGTTCAACAGAGTCAAATCGCCTAACTCCAGCAACCACCCGGGCCGCCGCAATCTGCACTAATTGCAGCTTCCGAACCATCTTCAAGGGCAGTCCCACATAGAGTGCTTTACAGTAATCCAGTCTTGAAGTCACTAAGGCGTGGACCACCATGGTCAGGTCTGATCGACTCAAGTATGGCTGCAGCTGGCGCACCAGCAGAAGCTGGGCAAACGCACCCCTGGTCACAGCTGCCACCTGGTTTTCCAGGGAGAGCTGTGAATCCAGAAGTACTCCTAAACTGCTCACCCGTTCCTGCAGGGGGAGTGCAACCCCATTCAGAATGGGCAGATGACTCAGTACCTGCATCGAGGCTTTCCTGACCAGTAGGACCTCTGTCTTTTCTGGATTCAATCTCAGCCTATTTCATGGGATCACGAAGGGTCGGACAGGACTTAACGACTGAACAACAACAGACCCCAACCGCCTCCAGACAGCGCTCCAGGACTTCCACAGCCTCCCCAGAATAAGGTGGCAAGGAGAGATAGAGCTGGGTGTCATCGGCATATTGGTGACACCCGATTTCAAATCCCCAGATGATCTCCCCCAGCGGTTTCATGTAGATGTTAAAAAGCATGGGAGACAGAATAGAACCCTGTGGCACCCCACACTGTAAAGGGCAGGGCGCCGAACAGGCGTCTCCCAGCACCACCATCTGGGACCTGTCAGCCAAGTAGGAACGGAACCACTCCAAGGCAGTACCCCCAAGTCCCAACTCGGCCAGCCGACCCAGAAGGATACCATGGTCGATGGTATCGAAAGCTGCCGAGAGGTCCAAAAGGACCAGCAGGGATGCACTCCAGTCCTCGGCGAAGATCATCCAACAGGGCGACCAAGGCTGTCTCCGTCCCAAAGCCCCAAACCACAAAATTAGCTTAGTAGCAAAACCCTGCGGGGGGGGGGGGGGGCGGGGAGAAGACCATTTTACAAGCCAATTACAGGCTTGGAAAATCCCCCCCCCCCCCGTGCCACTCTCCTTCAAAGACCTCCTTCCCTGAAGATTCAGGTCACAAATACAAGGGGGGGGGGAGACAACTCTCATTATTTAGCAAATTACCAGTGCATTTTTCTGAGCAGCAAAGTAATGGAGATTGAAAGCACTCAAGTCTCCTTTGGAGGGTCTTGGAGAAGCTGAGTAGTCCTCAAATTATGAGCGGCATATACAGCCGTTTCAGGGTGGTCCCAACAGATTCAGACTGGTTTTCTATATAGTCAACCAAGAATGAGACTCGCACCAAAGGTGGATCAATAAGATAGCAACATGTTTGTGCTCTCACTGGCTTTTAATGGGTTTGGATTTTCCTGCTGCCAAGCTGGTTCCTTTGTTTATTTGATATTTATTGTCTTTATAGCCCAACTTTCATGCTCAAAGTGGCATGGGTGGGGTTCTTAGGTCGGCACCCATCCAAGCTTAGACCTGCTTAAGGACTACATCATGTTTTGGGGCAGGAAATGGACTCTCTGTGCCCTTACCGTAGCTAAAAGACTGACAGTGAAAAATTGAAAGAGTAAGTGCCCCCCCCCCCGCTATTAGTTAATGGATTGAAGACCTTTTGGCTTTATCGACTTTTGAGCGAATGGCTTACAGACAACAACTATGAACAGATTTGAGGATATTTGGAAGGCTTTCCTAGGCGTGTGAAATATGGCAATACTAAAGATTGCTTAAATATCTTTATCATGTTTTTCCTTTTTGTTTTCTCCCCTCTTTTTCTTGAAAAAACAAATATATTTTAGTTTCTCTTTGTAATCATTTTGAAAACAGATATATTTATACCTGTTTTGTTCTGCTTTTATTTGTATTGTGTATTTAAATGTATTTTTCCCCTCACAAAATGAAAAATAAATAAAATGTGTTGGGACTGAGCTTGTTTTACTTGTGGTTTTATTATTATTATTATTATTATTATTATTATTATTATTAATAATAATAATAATAATATTAAGAATACTAATATACTGATTTTCAACAAGAGTAGTTCACAAAGTACATAATAAAATAAATCAATAAAGTGGTTCGCTGTCCCCAAAGGACTCGCAATGTAAAATTAATTATTGTAATATTTCCTGTCTGTTTTATTGTGTGACTGTTTACTGTCTTGGGGATTTTCAACCGAGAGGCATAAATGACACAAATAAAACGAGCCCGTTAGTTTATTTGTGCAATTGGCCCAGATCTGATGGAAGGAGGGGGAACAATAGGTAGCGAATGAGAATTCGCTGAGGGGGAAAAAAGGAGTCACACATACAGAGTACATCTCCTCCGACGGACACAAACTCTGTGGATTCTGAAGTGAAGTGAGCTCCACAACTGTGAGGACTATTGCATTGCCTCCAGGTTCTCACAACCAGATGCCCACATCTAGTGCTCCCCTGTCCCAGGCAAAAAAGGAACTACAGCTATTTAATTTTTTTAAGTGCTATGGTCCCCTAAACTAGCAGAACATTGACCAGGTACTCTAAATTAACAGGTCTCACAACTGAAAATTGTACTCTGCCTCCCTCTCCTGGTAGATTTCAGACACTACATACCATCAAGACAGTGACAATAATTACAATTTAGGAATGGTGGGTCCGTTTAATCCAGACTCCCGCACATTGCGGATAGCTTTTGGCCTTTCGTTGCATTAACCAGGAGGGGGAATTTTGGGTGGGAATCTGAGTTCCCACCCAAAATTGGAACGTGCATGCCGACTGACTCATGTTCCCATCTGTCTTGTTCCACTCCTCCAACCAAGGAATGCCACGACACCACTCCAGCAAATATAAAAATTCACAGCACGCAGGAAGCTGGGGTAGTTTCATTCCAGCAGCCTGATTATTATGCTCGGGATGGATAGAGAGGAAAGAGGGAAGTTTTTTCTCTCTCTCTCGCACAGCACCAGAACCAGGGGACAGCCACTCAAATTAGCTGGCGGGAGAGTCGGAACAGATGGAAGGAAATATTTCTTTACTCAGCACATAATTAATCTGTGGAACTCCTTGCCACCGGATGTTGTGATTTCATAAAAGCAACTGAGAATGTATCAGGCAGTCTGGCAGTTCAATCCTACCTAATCCCCCCCACCAAAGCATTCGCGACACTGGAGTGTGTGCTACGTTCTGCAAGAGGGGGGGCAGTCCCAGAGGTCTCCTTCTTGTCTGCGGGTTAAACCGTTGAACCATAAGCTGTCGATCGAAAGGTCGGCAGTTTGATTCCTGTGACGGGGTGAGCGCTCATTGCTTGGCCAGCTCCTGCCAACCTAGCAGTTCCAAAGCATGTCAATGCGAGTAGATAAATAGGTACCGCTTGCGGGAAGGTAAACAGCGCTCCGTGTTCCAGCCGCATGCTACGCGCTGCAGCAAGGAGAGTCATGCCGGCCACATGACCACGGAGGCGTCTTCGGACAACGCTGGCTCTTCGGCTTTGAAATGGGGATGAGTACCACACCCTAGAGTCGGACACGACTGGACTTAATTGTCAGGGGATACCTTTACCTTTAAGCTCTCACTGCCCTGCTGGGTCCACTCACACCTGCACCAGTGACTGAGCTGCCACAAGGCCAAGTAGACCTGAGAAGGCAGATCGAGGCTGGGAAGGAAGATAAGGTACCGGCAGACCTGGTTTCAATCCATCTCCCTCCCTGCCCCGTTGCACCCACCCTCCGCTTCCCTCTTACTCTCCACACTTGCTAACCAGTGCCGAGGTACCAGTGGCAGCCCGGCTGTCCAACACACTCGTTCCGGCAGCGCAAGACCCCAACAGAATTGTGGCCTGAGTGTTCACTTGATTTCAACAAGGCTCAAGGGCTTTCTATATCAAAGAAAAAAGCTAGGCCACACTAATCTGCAGATGTTAGCAAATGTTTCATGTATCAAACAACAGCCAGGCTTAAAATCTGGATTTGTAGGAAACAAACAACGACGATTATTGTTTTTGTGGCTCTTTGACAGGGGGGATGATTAAAGGTGAGATTAGAAGTTCGAGGTAACGATGAGATTTATGGATTGTGTGGGAGTTTTTTTCCCCCTCCCTTTTTCTAAATACTAGAACTCAAGCTGCACTCCTCGACACACTTTCTGGCATTCTGGGGAGTAAGCCCCATTGAACACTATGGGATTTCCTTCTGAGTAGACATGCCTAGGATTGCGCTGTCAGTCATGTGATTACATTGACCGGCTGTGTTCTGAGCTTGCAGGAGTCTTTCAGAAGCAAATCTTTTACAGTGCCCATTTTTAAATATCCAGCAAACATAAAAGTCCGCATAAAAATCGCTTGGTGTCAAGCCCAGCTGTGACCCCAGTTGACCCCAGCTGACAGTGGCTGGAAGAATATTCAGAGTGCTTTTACCTGTGCACATGTGCCATTTGCATGAACACTGAACCCGAATGTTCAGTGCATTTTCATCTGTCCTCACCTCTACATTATTCATGCACACTTATGTGCAAAACAGCAGTCTCGATGCGATCATGCATAAGATTTGCATCCAGAGTCCTTGGGTGTGGGCGTTGATGGCGCTCTGCACTACGCAGAATGAATCTTGACACAACCAGATGATGGTCAAGACTTTTTTCTTATTTGCTGTGATTTATCCTTGCATACACATGTGCCCATGTATTGGCCATACAATGACATCAAGCACTTGGCTGGTTTTATCGTGGTGCACAGTTGGTGCACAGTTTTATGGTGCACAGTTGTTGCACCCCTATCATTCTGAGCCAAACTGTACACATGTACACAGATTTGCCCTCCAAAGGCGACCTGCCGTGTGCTCCATTGTGCAGGGCTAAAGGAACAAAACATTATCTGCCATAAAAAGCCACATCATTTCCCCAAAACGTCATTACTTTCTCTCCATGCTTCTATTAACTGGGAAGGCTTTTCCTTTGAACGTTGGCATCGCTTACACCGTGCATTATTCAGAGTGTAAGAAATATTGATGAAGTGGCCCTTGGGTGAGCCAAAACTTCCTGGCATGCAAGGTAAATGCGTCAAAATCCACTCCACCCTTTACCTGGCAGAGCATCAACTAGTCTCTGCTGCTGTTCCTTCTCCCTTCCCACATTCTTAAAGAAGCTGGGAAATGGAGGAGAAGCAGAAGTGGTGGGCTACAGCCACTCTAGTCCAGCTCTCTCCTCTCCTCTCCTCCACACTTCCTCTCCTCTCCTCCACACTTCCTCTTTTGTGAGATTCTTTTTGAAATCCAAGGAGTGGGAGGAAGCAGAGCGGTGGAAGTGCGTGGACAGAGACAGGATCCCTCCGCAACCCTCCGCCTCAGGCAACCACCCTAACAGACCCCCCCCAAAAAAACACACACCCCACAAGCCATTTATTCGATGTATGCTCATTCTTTGCGGCAATGCAACCAGAAAGTGTAAATAAATATTGATTAGTGGGTTTAAACAGAAGGAAACCACAAAAGCTGGCTGCATGGTTGCTAACCGAGCTTTTTTAAAAAACACATGTGAAACGGGGGGGGGGGGGAGAGAAACGACACACCATATGACACAGCTCTATAATTCGGAGAGGGGAGGAGGAGGGAGGCAAGGGTGAAAGGTGCAAAAAGGGTCTATTTTCGTGCCCGACACCAGAAATGAAATTCCAGCTGGGCCCTAGCTGAACTAACCTTAGTCTAGACAGTAGAATTTTGTGTGAACACTTGCACACTATGGAGCCCTGGGGGAAACAGCTAGAAGGGGGGATGAGGAGAGAGAGAGAGAGGAACTCCTTACTAGGAGTAAGGGCAGAGAAGAGAGGGGGAGAAGGGGAATAAATCAGCTAATTCATGCACTGTCATATGCAATCTTCAGATCCAACTGCAAATGACACATACGAACATAAGAAGAGCCCTGCTGGATCAGGCCAAAGGCCCATCTAGTCCAGCTTCCTGAAACACACAGTGGCCCCACCAGATGCCTTAGCGAGCACACAGCCAACAAGATAACCTGTTTCCTGCTGCCACTCCCCTGCACCTGGCACAGAGAAAACCCACTTCTAAAGCCAGGAGGTTGCTTATGGCTTGTAACCTGTGATGGTCTTTTCCTCCATGAATCTGTCCAAACCCCTTTTAAAGGCATCTAGGCCAGGTGCCATCACCACACCCTGTGGCAAGGAGTTCCACAGATGAATTACACGCTGGGTAAAGAAATATTTTCTTGTGTCCGTTCTAACTCTCCCTCCACTCAATTTTAGTGCATGACCCCTCGTTCTGGTGTTGTGCAAGAGGGAGAAGAATTTCCCTCTATCCACTCTCTCCATCCCATGCATAATTTTATACGTCTCAATCATGTCCCCCCTCAGGCGCCTTTTTTCTAGGCTGAAAAGCCCCAGACGCTGTAGCCTTTCCTCATAAGGGAGGTGCTCCAGCCCACGAATCATTCTGGTCGCTCTTTTCTGCACCTTTTCCAATTCAACTATATCCTTTTTGAGGTGTGGTGACCAGAACTGGACACAATACTCAAGACACCACAGGATATTGATACAACTGTAAGAGCTATTATATATTTTTTTGGGGGGGGGAGGGCCGACAATATGCACACGTGCAACACTTATATCAAATGAATAACTACAGAAGGAATGGAAAGTTGCTGCAAACCAGTCATGCTCAGTGCTCCGTGCAAAATTTGTAAGACCCCCCCCCCAAAAAAAAGTGAAACAAGAATTCTCCACGGTCATTTGGAAGGGCAAGAGACAGGGAGAAAGGTGGACAAGAAGAATTTGGACTTTGCCTCTTGAAAATGGTTTGTCAAGCTCAGAACTCCTGAATGTCTTTGCCCATTTTGCAAATGATGTTCTACTGTGGCTAAGCATGAGGAAGACCTCGGATCTAGGCAGAGCCACAGGAGGAACTTTGGAAGTCCGTCTCATGCCCTCCTCCTCCTCAGCAGGTTGCCGAGATGCCCACGACCCATGACGGCAGCATCGTCAAAGTCTTCCAACATCGGCCCCCTCAACGACATGCCCTTATGTATGGCTCTCTTTGTACAACATCCAACAGATGGTTTGAGAACTTGTTCCCAGGACTTGTCCGAAGACAGGCACATCTTTTAAAGATGTTTTGAAAATGGGTCGTAAATTCCTGCACACTCCTTTACTGAAAAGAGGGGACTCCAGTATCGTAAATGCAAGCCGAATTCTGCAAGCCCCTCCGGATGAGGTTCAGCTCATGTGTGAAGCTGGTCAAGGCGGCTGCCTCCAGCAGGGGATGCCCACCTCTGTCGTCTCTCCCGCCTTCACCATCCCTCCACGTTGTCCTGCTCCCTGGACTCGAAACGGAAAAGGGGAGTGTGGCAGGAGAGGAAGTGTGAAGTCGAGGAGAGTGGTCACTGATGCTCTAGCCCACCCCTTTCCTCCACACTTCCTCTTCCATTTCCTCCCCTTTTCCTTTTAGAATCCAGGGAACAGAAGGAGGTGTGGCAGAGGCCATGGTTGGCGACGTCACTAATTAAGGGGAGGTCAACATTTGGCACCAGCCTCAGGCACTAGAAGGTTATTATGGGCAAACCCTGCTTCTTGCTAGGGCAACTTCTCAGAGTTGTGGCCGTTCTGAAGCAGATGCTCCTGATCACTCACTAGATACAATCTCTTCCAACTTTCTTCACCTCCATGTGCATTTCCAACGCAGCATAGTCTCTTGGTCAGAGGACCTTACTGCCAGTAAACATAGTTAGGATCATGCTGCATGGCTGTGCCAACTTTACATTTCAGGCCAAGAAGGAGTGCTTTGGGGGAGGGAGTGAAGGCAGGGTGTGATTGAGCTCACTCACACTCACACACTCACCTTGTTTGCTGCCACTTTTTCCTTGTTTGTTGCCACTAGGGCAATTTGGCACAATTTTTTTTTAAACTGGATCTTTTTCCAGGAATTAGTCAACCAATCAGGGAGCACATAACGGATGCCATGGCACATGGGCGCATGATGCTATGGCTCTAATCTGATTTGTCCATGGGATGACTTCAGCAGGACAGAGTGAGAGAACAGTGCTTCCTGGATCAGCATTGATCACAGTGACAGCACTTCTGGGATGTTTCATGGGAGTGAAAAAAACAAGAAGCAAAAGTGAGGGTTTGTTTGTTTGTTTGCTAAAGGTGCCCCCACTTTGGCTCAGCTGGTGAAGTCATCCCATGGACAAATCAGATTAGAGCCATAGCATCATGCACCCATGTGCCATTGCATCCGTTATATGCTCCCTGATTGGTTGACTAATTCCTGGACAGCTGTACCGGTACCTGTTATTAGTAGAAAAAGTACCAGTATTGCATAAACAGATGTAATGTTAATTAAACACCAATAAATCTTCTGAAGTATAAGGGCACAAACCCCATCCCTCTTGTGTTTTTTCTTCTTCTGAGATTAGCTTCTCATCTGCCATGTTATTATTCTCTTCCTATATTTTCAGCAGCGACCCCAACCAAAAACCATCCATTTGCCTAGCACTATCTGCTCACACTAAGACTACATAACAGCAGACTGAAGCTCAGCAGTAACAACATTTGCAAAGGTTGCTTCCATTTATTTCACATGTTGCGACGAGAGAAAAGTCTTTTGCTCTACAGTTTTTCCATTGCACTCAGGGCTTCAGACCATGTCAAAACGTTTTCATTCTTTGCCCACCCTTCCCACCCCAGGGGTGTCTCAAAACATTTCACCCCCTACCCACTCCAAATGGACGCATCATGTGACCCAAAAAAGTGCACATCAGCACCCCTTTTAGCATTCAGGGATAACTGGGAATCCCCTCAGGCAAGCCAGGATGTTCATGCAATGACCAGGCTGGTCTTCTTACCTGCCTCCAGAAGTTGGCTCTGCTGTCCGAAGACCTGCGAGAAGGTCACAGGGCCCACTGCAGAGGACGGGCTCACTGGTGATGTCTCCATGACTTGGGCAGGCTTCCCGGTGTTCGTCATGTGCAGCAGTCCCAAACGTTGAAGGTTTCCTCTTTCCCCACCGAGATCCAGATGGAGAATGCAAGGAGGTGGGACGAGCAGTGGCCGAGTCTGCCAGGTGACTTTGGCCAGAGGTTATTTGGAAGAAACGCCTTTCAGTGGGTCATCCCGTCTCTCTCTTGGGCCTTCTTTCCTCTCCGTTGCCCCCAGTTCCAAGAGGCCTCCAAAGGAGCCGGCTGAAGTTTAAGCAAGTCAAATCCTGTCTTGCCTTGCAATAGGGACTGTAAAGGTTTAGAATCTTCCCCAATGCACAAGCTTGTCATTTACCCATGGTATGCTTCTCTTGACGGCCGAGGGAGCTTTTGGGATGATCCCTTCTTCACTGGTAAACCATGGTCATTTCAGGTTCTGGTTTGAACCCTGCCTCCAAATGCCGGTGATGTTCTTCTTGCAAGATCTGTGCACTCCGTCCAGCTTCCCAGGCTGCAGGAGTTGTTGACAAAGCAGTTTCCAGTAGCCAGCAATTTGCAACCAGCCGGATCAAAGCAGCAAGGGACCTGCTTGCAAGGTACCTCCTTCCCCCCCAACCACCACCACTTGAACCCACCTACCTAGTGGGTGTCTCTCTGTCTCCCTGGCCCAGCTAGAGCTCTCCCTTCAGCAGTTGCAGCTTCCCTATAGTACAGTACTGGCTTGCCTTTTTCCATTGGCTTCTGGTTAGAGCTTCTGCTCCAAATCTCTCTCTCTCTCTCTCTCTCTCTCTTTTCTCTCCCCCCCCCGTGCCCAAGCAGAAATGCAGGAGGAGCTTAGAAGCATCAGTAAGTTACGTTGCCTCTGAATCTGCTGCAGTGTTTCTAGCCCCCCCCCCCTCGGCAATGCAAAAATGCTCTTCTGGAAACAGATGGAAGTGCCAGTCAGAAGGAAGGTGACTTCTTTAACTACCTGCTGCCCAGCTGTAATGCAAGAGGGTGAGGTTGAAGAGGAATGAAGGAAGGGACACAAGCATCATTCATGCAACAAGACAGAATAAAGTCTCTCCCAGCCCTTCAGAAACCCACAGATCTTTTCTGTAATAACAAACAAACAAAACCAAAACCACAACCCATTTCGGTCCAGCCCCTAATGTAACTAAGCCCACATAATGAGTAATGGGATATAAATAAATGCATATTCTTTCCGCCTTATCCCTGCCGTCATCTTCCTCCGCTCCCTCCGTTGTCTCCTGTCTACAGACATTTTGGATGGTAAGCTACTTGGGGCTAGGGCCTGTCCTCTTGTACCAGCTTGCCCCGGCAAGGGTACAAATGCCCCCTTACCCCCAAAAGAGGCCCCTCGGACCTGAAACTCCCCCGTGGGATGCAGCACATGCCCCGTTGGCATGGCTGTATCAACTGGGGGAGACTAGGTTGGATGTCTGGTCCAAAATGCTGTTTTTGGTACAAAACGTTTAATCACATGATACCCTTGGCAACAAAAATAAACCGGGTTGTGTGTTACACCCCAATAATCTTTGGACCAGAAAAATGGGACATGCACACGACCCTGTGATATCCTAGCATTAGAACGGACAGAAGAAAATATTTCTTCACCCAGCGTATAATTCATCTGTGGAACTCCTTGCCACAGGATGTGGTAATGGCACCTGGCCTAGATGCCTTTAAAAGGGGTTTGGATAGATTCATGGAGGAAAAGACCATCACAGGTTACAAGCCATAAGCAACCTCCTGGTCTTTAGAAGTAGGTTCTCTCTGTGCCAGGTGCAAGGGAGTAGGTTCTCCTATAGGTCTAGCACTCTGTCCTGGAATGGGTCTGGTAAGCCTACATTGTCTTAACAGCGCTAACAAATGCTGAAGGAGCACTTTGGGCTTCAGCGTGACAAATTACTTCTTAAGAACTGCAGAGCCTACAGTTTGGGCATGTGGGTTTCCTACTGTACATGAAGGTTACCGAGGAGCATTATTAACATTCTTGGCAGTCCTCATTCCAAAGATGCTACCCAAGATCCAAAGTCCATTCAATATTGTGACTTTCTCACCTCTCCTCCAATATTTGGAGGCATCAGGATTCCCCACCCCCCTTTAGTAATGAACTAAACAATATAGTAATAACATAATTAAACAAAATATCAAATATAAAAGAAAAACTATAAAGGAAAAAAGGATCATCATCAATAAACATAAGCAAATGGCCTTATACAGAACAGATATACCAAAATAGTAGTCTATACCAGGGATTTTCAACCTGTGGTACGAGTACCCCTAGGGGTACGCAGACCAATGGCAGGGGGTACGCCAGAGTCTGCCCCTTATCAGCATCAATCAGTAGTTAATTACTTGTTAATTAGAACTTAAATGCAATTCCCTGTCAGTCTGTCTGTCACACACAGAGTTAAGACATTTTTTCACATTTAAAATTGTTTTAGTACTTTTTATTTAACAATTAATTAGCTAATTGATTGATTAATCCAATTAATTAGCAATTAATTAGCAGGGGTACTTCAGAAAATTGGACCGTGATAGGGGGTACCCGGGCCAACAAAGGTTGAGAACCCCTGGTCTATACATACATTTCTAAGGACTTCCAAATATCACACACACACAAAAAAGGCCATACAAAGTTGTCTTCTATAGACAATAGATTCAAATATTGACAGAGTTAAAAGGTCCTCACATCCATTGAAGAAATAGTGGCTAGGCATTTATCTTTCCAAGCTTTCAATATAAGTCTTTTGGCTACAGTAAGGGCATGAAGAGTTTGTTTCCATTGTCCTTCGGACAGCTTCCATAAAGTAGGTAAGTAATTCAAGAGAATATGCATATCCATAAACAACAACGATTATTCCAACACCCGGTTAATACAACTGACCTCCATCCCAAAAGATTGTATCACTACATGAGACCAGAGCATATTTATTTATTTTATGAATTTATATTGTGCCTTTCTCCCGACAGGGCAACCAAGGCGGCTTACAAAATTAAAACAATGTTAAAATAAATAGAGCAAAAATCCCGCTGAAGATCCTTCGGTCGTGGAATGTCAAAATAGTACAGACAATGATAAAAACAAAACAGTTAAAAACCAAAACAAACGCCAATGGGTCATCTAAAAATTACAATTGATTAAAAAAGCCAGCCCACCATGTCAGCCATCGAATGCCAAACTCAATAAAAATGTCTTCTTGAGGCCCTGCCGAAAGATCTCCAAAGAGGGAGCAGTTCCTAATTCCAGGGGGAGGGAATTCGACCATCAGTGATCCCAACAGTTAGTGGAGGCCAAAAAAAATATGGTGGTGGTATAAACTAAGATCTGGCAACCCAACTCTTCCTTCAACATATGGACGCTGCATCCTCTTTAAGGAAATTCTTGGTGGGAAAGAACCCCCCCCCCCAAAAAAAAACATTTCCTAAATAATACATGTAATTTATGAATATATCTACATGGTGTGTATATATAAAGAAATTGCATGCAATACATATATAATACAAGAGACGACATTCATTTTTAAAGCATTCACTTTGCCCCAGAGGGACAAATTTAAAGGAGCCTATCTGTCCAGATCTACAGATATTTCATTTATAAGTTTATTGATATTCAATGCAGTAAGCTGTGTTATATCCCTAGGAATCAATATACCTAAATATTTGATGACATCTGGGCATCACTGAAATTGCCAAGCACTATATAAGCTATGTGAATTATTTTCAAGTGGCATCAGTTCAGATTTTGTCCAATCGATTGAATAACCAGATAATGATCCAAAAATATTTATTACAGTACTTTCATCAATTCTGCAACAGAAGATGGAGGGTCAGAAATAAATCGCAAGGTATCATCCGCATATAAGACAACCTTATAATCCTGACAATTATGTATGAGAGGTGTCAGGATTTAGGATTCCTGCAGTGTTGCCAGATTAACAAACTGGCATTTATTCTTATCCTAGCACGTTGAAATGCTCAGTTTTTATTCAGGTTTGTCATACAAGGTGTGTGTGTGTGTGTGTATGTACACACACACACACACACACACACACCCATATATATATTACATACACACACACACACACACACACACACACACACGGTATGTGTTTGTGTGTGGGGCATCTAATGCCAGTTTTTTCATCCATGCCAAAGCAGGATCACACATCTCAGGAAAGTGATTTGGAGAGCCGCACAACTGTCACGTGAAAAACAGGGCTGACTTATCCCAGGCTCAACAGGCACCTGCTGGAGATGCTCTATAGGAGGATTTTCTGCTACAGGCGGGGGGGGGGGGGTTGAACTAGATGACCTTGTAGGGTCCCTCCCAACTCTACGGTTCTTGTGAGGATAAAAGGGAGAGGAAGAAATACTCTGGATGCCATCATGAGGCCTTTGAATGGATGGGATAATCAGAATATAAAAACACTTATATTCCTTCTGTTCCTTTGTATTGGTTATGAATACTGCCCTTTTTATGGTGACTGCTTGCTATGACTCACTGTTGATGTATGTTATTGGTGGCGTGCTGTGCAGACTGAAAAGTGGGACAGCACAGTGTTGAATCTTGAATGGAAAAATTACTACCTTTTTGTGATTGAATCGCTCACGAGGTATCCTGAGCGAGGCGTTCTCTCCTTGCGCACGCGGTCAGGAACGTTGGCACACATCTAGGGGTGGCGTTGGATGTTGGCCAGGTGCTCTTCACCTGTCCAGGCCAGGCCAACTCCTGACCCCTTCGTGACGGTGGTGGCACCCATCTCGGAGTGGGGACGCTGGGAGTAGGCAAGGTTCAAATCCCCATTGGGGGAAAATGGCCCCTCTATAGGAAAAGTACCTCTTTAGCAGCAGATGAATGTGAAACTCACCCCACAAAGCTTGGAATTAGCCAGGATGGTGTAGTGGTTTGGGAGTCGGACTTAGACCTGGAAGATCCAGGTTCAAATCCCCGCTCAGCCACGAAGCTTCCTGGGTGACCTTGGGCCAGTCACTATCTCTCAGCCCCACCTACCTCACATGGTTGTTGTGAGGACAAAAGGAGGGGGAGGAAATATGTACACCACTCTAAGCTCCTTGGAGGAAGGGCGGTATAAAAATGTGAAAAATAAATAAATAAATTCACTTCAATTCAACGTATCAATTTAGAAAATCAACATCATTCATTTTTTCCCCAGACACCTTCCTTTAAAAATGCAAAATTCTAAATCAAATTTGAACATGCAGGAAAAATGAGACTTTCTGCTTTGAAAACTCAATGCACGTGCATTATATATTTTGCAACAATAACATTTTCTTAGGGAGAAGTATGGTTTTGCCACAAGGTGGGGCCCTTGCATGCCCTGTTTGTTCGCATTATTTCCAACCATGGTCATTCAGATGCTCCTGGATAGCTTCAAATAACAGGGCATGAATACAATAGCCGCTCCTTGATTGTTACCAGCAACTTGTAACATCGTCTCTGAACATGAAGACTAATGATTAATAGACCTCTCCTCTTCCTCTCCTCTTCCAAGACTTTGCATAGCCCTTTTTAATATGCCATCTTAGCTTGTGGCAGTGAGTTCCAAAAGCTACTCACCTCCAGAATGAAATAGCACCTCCTTTTCGCGAGTCTTTAACCTTTGCAACTTGAGTCCCATTTGTTGATCAACAGTTGTAGCGTTGAAAAAGGGTGAAAAGATTTTTTTTCTAGCCACTCTCTGCATTCCCATTGTAATTGTAGACATCACCACCACGCTCTTTTTTAGTAGATGTTGCTGTGGGTGGGCTATTGGGGCAGTGGGGATAGCGATGGGAACACTGTTCTCACCCCCAGGCTCCCTCTTCTGTTTGCAGGTTTGATGCTGAGCCCATGTGCCACGGCCAGCATTTGGTGGCTCTGTGGAGAGGTTCAGGTGGCCCCGACACCCTCATCCTCCTGGAGGGGGATGTCCAAGCCATCCTGACCCTGCGGGACCACCTCCTAGACCTGTCAGTGATGGCATAGGCCAGCCTCCAGACCATCATGGCTGTGATGGGAATTCCTCCCATGGCCCCCGACGTGTTCTGCTCCCATCCACCCGACCCCATGGCCCCCCATGTTGGTGACCCTGCCCAATAGTATGCCAGCCACACCCGTGATGGCCAATGGGGCAAGGGACCTGCCCGATGCCCCCCCCAAAGCACCCACAGTTTGGCAGGGCTGGTCAGACGGTCTCCCTAGGGTACACAATGGGTGCACATGTAGAAAACTGCCCAAATAATGTAAACCAGCACCCCCCAGTTCAAATTTCACCTCAAACAGAAGACAACTTGCAAATGGGGGCTTGGAGCATACATTTCTCAGTGACCTTAAGGGATCTGTCAGTAATATGGTAGTTTTCCACAGCTAAAGGAACGTTTTATTGGTTGCACTTGCTCAACATCCTCAGGCATTCCCATGGTCTGGCCCCCCTCGTCTCCCCCACACTCCCACTTTGATCCCATCCAGGAACTGGGAAGAGGAGGGAGGGTTCCCCTCCAAGGGGGGGGGATTTCAAACACCACCTCAGAGATAGGCCAGGAGGTCTTGCACAATCCCTGAAGGATTTTCTCATACTGGACCGCACAATCCCTGAAGGATTTTCTCATACTGGACCATTTTTTTTAACAATAAATCACAACCACTTACACGAACACACTATTTGCCTACCTGCTGTGTTTAATATTTCCAACGATGCCCATGTTTAAAAGTAACGACAACCTTTTTTTGTATGGCAAACTGGAAATTTTAATGTTTTCATTAGAATAGCCTTTATATCACTCTCCAAAAAAACAAAATAAAAACAAAAACAAAAAAACTACGTAACAGCAAACTTTAATACAGGAACAGCTTCCAGATTAACGCCCCACCCCTCTCCCGTTACTGTAAATCACATATAATACAACTGAAGTGTCAAAAACAAATTAAATAATTTTAAATATTTTATTTTTTTTCAAACTTGCTACAAATGCTTTATACAATAGTTCCATGAAGAAGTCCCCATAAACCGAGAAAAAAATGTAACCAAAAAAAGGGAATGATAGTGAAAAAGGGAAAAGGTGTTAAAGTGGCACAAATTCACCAAACAATATTAAAACTACAAATTTTAAGAGGTAGATTACTTTTTAAGTCAAGAACAAAAAATATTTTTTTAAGGGGTGCACAAATGAAACTAACTGCTCTTCACTAACTGAATGACTAGTTCCCCCAAGAGATGTGAAAAAAATGGCATTTTAAGAAAGAAAGAAAATCTTGCTTTACAACTAGGAAAAATGTGTAGCTCTTGTTATTCGATACAGTTACATCAGCCGATTAGCAGTAATTTCATTTGTGCTATACAGGTTTCATGTGGTGAACATTCATTCACAAACTGTGGACTGCACCCACTTTGAGAGAGTTCAAAAATGGATGCTGGTAAAAGGTTGATGGGAGCAAACGTTCATCTGTGTGTGTGTCCCCCCCGCCTCCCCCCCTATATAAACAGAAAATTGGGGAAAATTATGACAATGTCCATGCCTGCTTCCACACGCCCTCACCCCAAACCCAGGTCAGGATGCGAATGCAGGAGTACGTGAGGGAGGGAGCCGTAACCCTCTACCCCTGTCAGAGTCCTCTTGTACTGGCTGGTTGAAAACATTAAGAGAGACTCGACATGCGAGCAAAAATATTTCGAGTGCAGTAATATTTTGTCATCCCTGAATATACCGGGAGCTTCCGATGAGAGAAGAAACCTGCTCTGCATATATTCTGGTTACAACACCTCTCTGCAATTCTGGCGTTTTCCACGTTCTTCCCATCAGGCAAAAAATGAATTTGGAAGCATGAGCTACGCACTCGGTGGCAGGATCAGCTCACGTTTAGCTCAATGCGCTTCCTTGTCAACACGCCAACCGAAATACCAGCCACCACCCTGGGGGGGTGAGCGCAGCCATGTACCCTTTTCCCCCTGCAGCCAAGAACATCCTCCTCAGCCCACCAGAGGTGGCATATCACAGCTTCAAAGCTGGCATATCACAGTGAGCAGACAACTGCCTTTTTGGGGGGTGACATCTGCTCCAGCTGGGTCTCTTAGCCCTGTGTGGCCACAGTGCTTGTCCGCTCTAAGTTGAGCATGCATCAGCTCAGGCTGTTCAGTTGAAAAACGTCCATATACAATAGTTCGTTTGTTACAGGAGATTCCTAGAAGAGAAGAAACAACATGTGAAGCGTGGCAAAATCGTAAACATTCTTAGCTAGGTGGATCTGCAATGGGAGGGGGGCATCAAAAGGCAGAAGGGGGGGAGGATAGACTTACTGACAAGTAGTTATTTATGCAGCAGATTCAGATGTACTAGAAACAAGCAAACCCGATTAATAACTGGTAGAGAGCGGCCTTAGAGATCCACGTGGGTGGAACGGTTGGGATACAAGCATTTAAAATATGTAAATACATTTGAACAGATGAACAGGCCATCGCCTATGGGAACTCCTGTTGTAACAGGCTATTTAAGGATCCTTTGGTCTTTTTTACTGCTACAGAGAAACAGAGTGGGAGTCAATGGGCAATTTTCACAATGGCGAGAGGTGAAAAGCGGTGTGCCCCAAGGATCGGTCTTGGGACCGGTGCTTTTCAACTTATTCATAAATGACCTGGAGTCGGGGATAGGCAGTGAGGTGGCCAAGTTTGCAGATGACACTAAACTTTTCCGGGTGGTCAAGACCAGCAGGGATTGTGAAGAGCTCCAGAAGGATCTCTCCAAACTGGGAGAATGGGCAGCAAAATGGCAGATGCGCTTCAATGTAAGTAAGTGCAAAGTGATGCACATTGGGGCAAGAAACAAACATTTCACATATATGCTAATGGGTTCTGAGTTGTCTGTGACGGATCAAGAGAGAGATCTTGGGGTGCTGGTGGACAGGTCGATGAAAGTGTCGACCCAGTGTGCGGCGGCTGTGAAGAAGGCCAATTTCATGCTCGGGATCATTAAAAAAGGGATTGAGAATAAAACGGCCAATATCATTCTGCCTTTGTACAAATCGATGGTAAGGCCACATCTGGAGTATTGTGTCCAGTTCTGGTCACCACACCTCAAAAAGGATATAGTTGAATTGGAAAAGGTGCAGAAAAGAGCGACCAGAATAATTCGTGGGCTGGAGCACCTCCCTTATGAGGAAAGGCTACAGCGTCTGGGGCTTTTCAGCCTAGAAAAAAGGCGCCTGAGGGGGGACATGATTGAGACGTATAAAATTATGCATGGGATGGAGAGAGTGGATAGAGGGAAATTCTTCTCCCTCTCGCACAACACCAGAACCAGGGGACATGCACTAAAATTGAGTGGAGGGAGAGTTAGAACAGACAAAAGAAAATATTTCTTTACCCAGCGTGTAATTCATCTGTGGAACTCCTTGCCACAGGATGTGGTGATGGCACCTGGCCTAGATGCCTTTAAAAGGGGTTTGGACAGATTCATGGAGGAAAAGACCATCACAGGTTACAAGCCATAAGCAACCTCCTGGTTTTAGAAGTGGGTTCTCTCTGTGCCAGGTGCAGGGGAGTGGCAGCAGGAAACAGGTTATCTTGTTGTCTTGTGTGCTCCCTGAGGCATCTGGTGGGGCCACTGTGTGATACAGGAAGCTGGACTAGATGGGCTTTTGGCCTGATCCAGCAGGGCTCTTCTTATGTTCTTATTACAGGTTACAAGCCGTGACCATATGCAGCCTCCGGGTTTGAGAGGTAGCCTATCCCTGAATGCCTGATTCAAGGGAGTAGCAACAGGAGACAGGTCTCTTGTTGTCCCAGAGGCATTTGGTGGGCCACTGTGAGCTACAGGAAGCTGGGCTAGCTGGGCCCTTGGCCGATCTAGCAAGGCTCTTCTGAATCCTTAACTATTTCTTCAGTTTACATTTGGTGGGTAATGGCATGAATGGGAGGAGAAGTCCAGGACTGAGAATGTGTAACAGGACTGGCCGGGATAGGGATGAATTACGGTAAGTGGCTGTGGGAAAGCAGGCCACTGTAGACGATCCAGTTACAGGAATGTTTATTATTCTGTTTGGTATGACAAAATAGAAGCAAGATTTAGCAAAAGAAGCAGGAGGTAGAGAGATTGGGAGTTGATGAAGACAGCCAAAGGATGAAGATTGCGGTGAAGGCAAGGCAAAAATGCTTCTATAATTTCAGAAAGGCAGATAGGGAATGGACTCGAGTACTACTCCTAAAGAAATTAGCCCCCAGTACTTTCTTTGCCAGCTGCACACGGCCCCCTCCTGTCCTTAGACCCAATGGGAGGTTTTGTCTACGCCACCCTACAGGGCAGTGGTTGTGATTGACACCCAGCATGCAAAGGCTGCCTGCAGTTTGGGTGCTCTCTGCCAGCGCTGAAGATTAAATGGGTGGCCACAACAGAAAGGGTCTTCTCTACAGTGGCACCTTGGCTTTGGAATGCTCTCTTGTGACCCTCTGGGACCAGCTTCACATGCCAGGCCGAAAAGTGTTAACAGGCCCCAGAATTTCAACAAACAGCAATTTTGATTTGCTGTTGGTTTTTTTACAACCTTACTGCTTACCACTTCTTACTGAATTTGAGGGCCGGTAATACACACATCTACTGACGCATGGGGGCTGAAATATGACTGGCGATGGCCGAGTGGAAGACATATTATGGATTTGATCCATGTCTAACAGTATTACTATTTTATACTTGTCCTGTTTTAATATGTCCGTCAATTTCATGACATGCTAAAGTTTACTATGTCATGAAACTGACAGACATTGGTTTGATTTACTGGATCCTTTTGTACGATCATATTTCTTGGCCTAGTAATCAATCTGCTCATCCTACGACAATGCCCACTCAACCTTTGTTCAGGTTTGGATTAGTTCAACTTTCAGAAAACTGCTGACGGGACTTGGCTTGAATCCCCACAGAGAGACTCACCTAAAATCTTTTAACTCTGGCTTGGTGCTGGTTTCTTCCCTCTTGTTCTCTGCAGTCTCTGTGCTGGACGTCTGCTGCAAGCTACGGGTAACTGGGCCTCCAACCCTCTCTCGAGATTTCATGCTGAATCGGTCAGACTTTTTCTTGCTCGGCGCAGTCGACTTGCTTGCTAGCGCCACTTTGCTCCGCTGTATCCTCACATGCAACTTGCGGGATGCTTTGCTCGAGAGTCCAGAGGCATTGTTTTTGCTTACCCCCCCTTTGGCCTTTTTGCTCTCGGTTGGAGCTATTTTGGCCACCCTCAGTGGGCTGGCATTCCTCACTGGTGACGACACACTCGGCTTTTTGGACCGGATGGGTGGAACAAATTTGACGTTTGGTTTCAACTTGAAGGATGCCGCCGGCAGCTGAACCGACGGGGGTCCCGAACTCCGGGCTCGCGTCTTGCCTAAATGCGCCTGCGTGCTTTGCATCTTGATCTCTGCGTCTGCTGTTCGCCGGCGCTGGTTACTACTCCGATCGCTGCCAGCATTCTTGTTTCTCTTTTTCGCGCTCTTTTTAGAGGGAGGGGAAACCGGTTTCTTGGGGCAACTATAGGAAGCGTGCTTGTTCAAGCTCCCAATGTACGTGAACTCCCGGTTGCAATAGGGGCAGATGTGAGCACTGGGCTCCGTGCTGCTGTTTCTCAGCTCGGCCTTCTGCTGGGATTTCTTCTTGTGCAAGATGGCTTTCTGAACAAGTTGGTTTTTCTTCTTCAATGCACTGATTTTGAGCTTGTTGGAGGACATCCGACTCATTTCCATGCTGAAATTGAGCCTCTTGGGCTGGCCCATACGCCTGAAAGCGTTGCTTGCCGGTCCAGAGAGAACGACGCCATTTTGCGGGCGGACGGTCTGCTTTAACGGCACGGGATTCTTTTTCGGAGTATACCGTTTCTTGTCGCTGGCAGAAGCACAGGCCAAGATGTGTTTGTGCAACTCGGGCATGTTGTCCACACTTTTCCCACACTTTGTGCAGCGGATGGCAGTGGTGAAGGTCTGGGGAATATTGTGAGTTGTGAAATTTGTGGCAGTGACGCCAATCCCATTAGGATTGCGGTGGTGATACTGGAATGGAGGCGGCTTAAAACTTGGGTAGTGCTGATTGAGACCCATACGGACATCTGGATCCTTCGACTTGGCTCCAGCAGCCATTATTTTGATGGTTGTATAAAGTTCTTCAGAAGAGTCGTTGAGTTCTTCCTCTTCCTCCTTAGCTGGTTCAGAAGAATCTTCTGGTAGGATCTGCATGTGTTCGATGCTGGCCTTACTGGGATCGGTAAAGTTCTGCGGTCGCAGAGTCCCGCTTTCAAACTCATGGTGTGTGCATTCTGTGTCGGGGTGAAGATCTCGCTGGTGCTGCTGCAAATTGCACAAAAAAGCAAATTCTTTCTTGCAGACCGAGCACACAAAGATGTTCCCAACTCCGTGAAGCAAGAAACGATGTTCGGACAGGTCCATTTTCTCTCTAAAGAGTTGTACGCAGAATTCACATTTGAAGGGCCACTCTTCAGCATGGACAGATAAATGCTTAGTCAGGTCTTTAATGGAAAGAAAAGGCGATTCGCAGACATTGCACACAAAGTTCTTGTTAAAGGTCTCCTGAACAAGATCTGCTTCATGAGAACTGTGTGGGTCTTCTCTTGGCTGCTGGTGGTCACTTTCAAGCTCTTCTTCTTTCAAAGGCAGCATGGGGGCAGAGTTTTCTAGGTTATCCCCAGGGGAAAGAACGGAAGAAACTACCGAGAGAGGAGGAGGGGAAGGAGATGACGAGGACGATGAAGAGGAGGAGGAGGAGGAGGAGGAACAAAAAGAGGAGGACGAGGATGACAGGTTGGGAGGACCCGGTGAAGCACAATTAGGAGGCTGTATGGAAGGGACTGGAGATGCGGAGACTGTAGGAGACAGGATGGGAAGGGGAGACTGAGCAGTCGTATTGGACAGCGGAGAGGGACATGAACTAGGAGTGACACTGACGGATTCTTCTGGCGGTGGTGAAGGAACAGTGGGGAGAAGAGGTGGCGGCGGGGTGGCAACCTTTAACATAGGAGGGCAGGGAGGTGGGGACGGAGAGTTCGTGGGAGTCAGGAGAGGAGGAAGCGGACACGAAGGGACAGCCGACGCTGGAGGTAACAATGTCTCAGCAGAAGAGTTCGGAGAACCTGACTTGAGAGCTGGGACAGGAAGATCGGCATCGGGCGAAGGCTCCGGATGTCCTTCTGCCAATCTGCACACTCTCAGGCTCGGATTCGATTCAGCTGTAGAGGCTTCCTGCGTCAAATCAGTCCCATTATATTCATTCAGCAGCACCTTCTGCAGCATGGATGTGGTTGGCTTTTTCCTAACACTACTACTACTACATGTTGGCTGGGCCAAGTTACTTTCCTTGGCTTCCGTGTCGTTGCAAGTCTTTTTATGGACGCTTAGATCCAACACTGATTCCCAAGGAACCTGAGTCCTGTTTTTGCAATTTGACTTCTGCTTCACGCTACTGGACAAGTCCAAAGGCTGCTGGTTGCACACATTGCCAAATGGAGGACTTGGCGTCCAGTCCTTGGATACTTTATACTCTTCTAAGCAAAGAGGGCTCACAGTCTCTTTTTCTTCTCTTCCGGACAAGCTCCAGGCAGGTGAATTACTATGACATTCTAGCTTGGGGATCTTTGAGCCTATAACAGCATCGGTTGTCCAAGCGGATTTTCCCTCACTCCCTTTGCTGAAATCTCGAAGCGCCGGACTGTGCTGCGGTGAACTGGGAGGGGAGCTGGTTCTTCTTTTGAACCTACTGGAGGCTGCAGACAGGAGAGGCGAAGACGCACCTGGCGGCCCTAGTTTCGGGATTTCAGTTGAGGATGGAGAGGGTGGGACTCCTTTATTACTGTCCTGGGTCTGGAGAAGTTGCTTCAGCTTAGATGATAAATAAATACTTTTCTCTTTGGGGAAAGGCAAGTTCTCAGTGGTCGATATGGTAAGGGGAATCGTCAAGGAGCACAACGATGTTATTGGCTCTGGATCCGTTTCGGTTTTTATCTTCGGCAAAAGAGGAGGACTTGCCGTTCTCCTCTTTTTGGATTCACCATTTCCACCGACTGGAGACTCTTTAGAGACATCCACCAGATGCACTGGTGTCGCCTTGACGTTTGGAGAGATTTCCACGGTCACAGGGCTAAGTAAACAGTTGATGCCGTAGAGCTCCGCTGAGCCGGATTCCACCTCAATCACTTCACAGTTGCTTGTGCTACTGTTGGACTGAATCTTGCCGTCAATGTAGTAATTGAGATTTTCAGAGATGTTACTGGAGACGTCCATGATGTACACGTCGTCCGTCTCGCCCTCCTCCTCAGGGTCTGCATTGGCGACATACACGTTTGGGGCTTGCTGGCTTTGCTCTGCCTGCAGCTGGGGCTCCTCGGGTTTTCTTCGAACGCCTTTGGGGATAAGATGACGCTCGTGAACCCTGCGCTGGTGCCTGCGCATATTGGTGTGGGTGCCAAAAACCTTTTTGCAATATTTGCAGGGATGCAATTCTTTGGGCTCCTTGCTCTCCTCAAAAAGAACAGGATTTGCAAGGTCGAGGGACGCTTTCTCCGTTTTGGAGGCGGCGAAGTCTGGCGTGGCGTTGGCGTCCTCTGCAACGCCATCCTCGGCGCTCGTTCGACTCTTGGCACTACTGCTGGAGAGCTGGGTGGAAGCCAGCATCAAGAACGGCTTCCTCTTGGGGCCGGCTTCGTGGCGCCGCTCATGCCGTCGCCGGTTTATCTGGGTGCCAAAGGCTTTGCCACAGTAGCGGCATTTAAAAGCATGGCTGATCGCGGAAATGTGGATGTGCATGTGGCGTTCGAGGCCCTGTTTGGTGGTGAATTTCCTTTCGCAATGCTGACAGGGAAACATGAACGTGCCCTGGATACTGCCGTTGGACTCGCCTCTGGTTTTAGGACATTTCACCACAGGTTTTTTCTTGGGGGAACTTTCGGGCGATCCTTCAGATACGCTGCTCTGCTCGTCCACCGATTCCAGCTTGTCTTCACACACGGACGTCGGTTCCATCTCAGGACTTTGTTTAGGTGAATTAACATCCTCTTCCTCCTCCTCTTCCTCCCCATCATCGTCCTCAGGATCCTCCCCATCCTCCTCGGGTTGTTCCTCCTCTTCTTCCTCCTCCTCTTCCTCCTCCAAAACATTTCCTCCACACATTATTGCTTCCGATTTGTCTTCAGGTGTTGTACGTGGCTCACCGACAGGACTGGAGATGACCAGGTTCGGAAGAGAGTCTTGATTTACCATCTCCTGAATGACAGCTGTCTGTTCCAGGGACAGTATTGCTGAAACAGAGGGTGTTTCATCCTCTTGTTTATGGTCTGATAAACAGAGGAAGAGAATAGATTATAGAGAGAACGTATCAAAATATTTTCATGACTCTTTCCCACTTTAGAGATCTGCAAAGTTCAAGAATATTGTCCTTTTGCTATTTTAAAATTAAATTTTATGTCATGTTAATGTTAATGTGCTGTTATTTTGTAAAAATAGTTCATAGGGCAGGACCGTCTCTTGGTGCCTTTCGACCCCAATTCTGAAATAGATCTCACCCCATAAAATCAGTCAACAGAAATGTGTAATTTCCAGCAGAAATTATACACCCACACCACTCTTACCTTCTTTAGGCTCCCTCATATCTGCAGGAGTTGAATCCAAAACAGTCTTCTGTTTTGTGTCTATTGCTTTTCTTTTAGCCTCCTGGGACAACTTCTTCTTCCCTGAAGAATGAAAACCAGAATTTCCCTTTAACAATTTTCCTTAAAAAAAAAAAATTAAATTAAAACTCACCCCTTCCCAAAAAATGTCAATCTTGAAGAAAAAATAGTGCATATTTTCCAACAGAAATTTAGGACACAACATTATTATGGACAAGGTTTGGTGCATTCCACCAGTCCACAGAACCTCCAGTGTAAATCTTATCTTTCTAACATACATAACATAATTCATCATCCATTTTCTTCAGCTTTAATCATTAGTCCAAGTGAGTTGTTTATGAATTGGGGTTTGAAAGATCTTCTCAACTCTTTCAAAATCTACCCAGTAAGTCAAAGAAACAAAATTGAACTCTGTATAATGCATCTTGCTTTTTTTTTTTTTTTTTTGCATGTGTACAAGTTCTGAATTTTCAGGGAAAGTCCTATTAGTTATTTCTGAAAGAAAAAAAAGGCCTATCCTCTTTTTGGAAGAGGGCTGGAATGGAAACTGCTTTTGCAGAACGAACTAAGGCGAGACTTAAACGCAGCTGAATGTTAGTAGAGGGAGGGGAGGAGAAGTGGAGAAAGGACAACTTGCCTGTAAAAAAATATGACAAATGCAGAAAAATTGGACCACAGCTTGCCATTTTAATTTAAAAAATAACCAACCAACTATCAGAAGCTCACTAAAACATATAAAGGATATAGTGGAACTGGAAAAGGTGCAGTGAGTATATGTGATACTCCTTGCCACAAAATGTGGTGATGGCCCCTGGCCTAGATGCCTCTAAAAGGGGATTGGACAGATTGATGGAAGAAAAGTCCATCACAGGTTACAAGTCATGATGACTGGATGCAGCTTCTGGGTTTAAGAGGTAGCCTATCTCTGAATGCCAGATGCAAGGGAGTGGCAACAGGATACAACAGGATGGCATCTGGTGGGCCACTGTGAGATACAGGATGCTGGACTAGATGGGCCCTTGGCCTGATCCAGCAGGGCTCTTCTTCCGTTCTTATACAAAATGGAAAGAAACACAAGAAAAAGCATAATCAAGAGCAGATATTTGAAGGAATTGTTTCACAGTCTTCAAGGAGATTCTCACACATATTGGTGTGTAGGAAGAACACAGTTTGTGTACCTCACTCATGATGGACCATTTCATCACAGGTATATACACTTCAGAAAGTCCTGGTTATTAGCAAGTTCCCATTCCCAATTCTGTCAACTGCTGCCTCATTTTACAGATAATCACCAAGGCTGAGAGCATCACCTCAAGGTGATGGGCAAAGAACTGAACACCCATGCTGAGCACATCCGTCGATGTGAGCCAACCCCCCCCAACACACACAGCTGTCCTCTTCTCACCCCCACATACCCCACACCAAGACTCAGTCATGCACGTTTTCTCTCCCATATGCACACACAGGTTTAAATGTCTTCTTCGACAGAGGGAATCTAGCACGGCCGTACAAGGGGAGAGGGTTTAAATCCCCCCTTCCCATACTACAGAATAAGCTGTGGAGCTGGCTGTAGCCCCCTGTAGGACTACAGGTGGGATGATCCACTTTGCCAAGAGGGGGCAGGGGGAGCTCTACTTGCCAACTCACCAGAGAAGGACCCCAACACAAGTCCCAGCATGCACCAGTAAACCGGGGGGGAAAGGCACTTGAGGGAACCCAAGACCGTATGACCAAACTCCAGGATGACATTCCACCCAGGGACCCTACTGTATGGAATCAGGGGATCGAGTGTGCTTCAATGACCTCCTCCCCATCACTCACTTCTGGGTGCCCAAGAATAGAGACTGCAACAAGCCCAGAAACAGCTCGTGGCGGCAATGCAGCGAGTTTGAAAACCAAAAATGAGATGTGGACACCGATGCTGGAAACTGCAACTTGCTTGCCCTACACCAGGAAAAATATCACTTTTGTGTTCTGTACAGTCCCCAATCCTACGTTGAGTAATTTTCTTTTAAAAGAGTCAAACAGTTTCAGTTGCAACTGGGTTAAACACACATCAACATACCGTACTTACAGGAGAGATCCATGGCTGTATTTACCAAAAGGCCCATTTAGACAACAGGTTCTCTCATTTAGGGAACTGTTCTCCCTAGCAGCGTTATATATAGAATACAACTGTCTCAGAAATGGAAGTTAACAATAATCATTTGTCAAATTTGTCAAATAACACTTTTGAGCATGCAAAACAGTTCCCAGGTATTATCTTGATGGAATTCTTACAACAACTTTGCCAAGTTGTGATATTTGCCTACTTTAGCTAGAGGCTTAGAGGGAGTGGCTTGCCTCCGGCCTCCTAGCAAGTCAGTGGCAGAGGGGGATCGGATTCTTATTGCGTCTCTTGGTCACTGTGCTACACCAGCTCTCCAGCTGAGCTCCATGTAGCCCGAGTAGAATCTAAGATGACCGAAGCAAACATCCAAACATTCCTCTTACACTTGAGACGTCCTCTGAAAATTCCTTCAGTCAAATGACAGGAATTCACTTGGAAGGTCCCTAATCAGTTCTTCGGCAGGATCTGGCAGCGGCCACTGTTACAGTCAATAGTGTCAGGCGCCTGGGTAATGCCCAGGGCATGGCAACCAGACTAGCTCAATGGGAGACCTCTGGTTTACCTTCTTGGGCCACGCAGTTAGCACGCTGGTAAATGGAGCAGGAGCTGGAGGCAGTATTTGGGGAAGAGTCTGCACACAGAGAGGCAATGGAAGGGAGAACAAACGGCTCTGGGCAAAAGGAAACAAGACAGGCTGCCTCCAGCTGGCCAACTAGGATGGACTGATTTGATCTGACCCAGGAAATATATGTATATGTATCGGCTTTCAGTGAATCGGGGGGGGGGGGGGAGAGAGAGCCAGAAAGCAACCAGAGTCTCAGGCTTACTTAATGAGGAAAAGTAGGGAAGTTCTATTGCAAGGCCTTTGCCCCCTGAATCTCCTGGTCAGTCATGTTGCCAAATGAACTGGATCGATAGCTGTCTGTGTAAATCAAGCCCTAAACCTCTAGTTACCAAGGGAGGTGCAAATTCCTCTCCATTTTCCATTCGTGCAATACGAAGGGCGCGCCTGCAGGACTTGCTGCCGATCTGTTGTCCAGAGTGTTTTTCTTTCACCCTCATTGGCTTCGTGAACAAGAGTGCTGAACACGCCCCCCCCCCCCCGCCCCGGGATGTCTTGCCCATGGAAAGATTTCCTAATTTCAAATACAAATGCTAGATCTGGAATTAGACCTTCTTGACCTTAACATTGGAATTGCTCAGGAAGAGGCAATTCAGCCAACAGCTGCTCATGCTTACTAAAAACAGCCAAGATGACAACTTGAGTGCAAATGTAATTTTAGATCCACTGGATCAGTGACCAAGGCGGCAAGTGGAAATCTTTGAAGCTTTTCTGTGTCCTTTGCTTCCGAGCTGGCCATCCCTCTACCAAACGGTTTGTACAAACGAACAATATTGTTCGCACTGAAACAGCTCCAAGTGCTTGCCTGCCAAGCATTATTTACACTTACACACACACACACACACACACACACACACACACACACACACACACACACACACACACACAGAGCAAACCTTGCCTGGAAGACTTATATTTTGCCGAAAGTGATAAGGACAGTGTGCCCTTTTGCCAGGTCCCCAGACAGGCACGGCTGGGAGTCTGAAATGCTATACTACAGCTGCCAAATTCTGCAATCTGAACGTGGCAGTACAGCCATTCGACAAAATTCTGCAAGTCAGAAAAATCTGACTGCTTGGGCAGAATTTGGATGGGTTTTACTTCAATTTTTGGGAGGAAATGGGTCAGAGTTGACAGCACACAGGAAAAACAGGACACAGTGACAAACTATAGGAGGAAGACCAGGAGCTACGCTGAATAAGGCCCAGCTCAGGATTCCTGAAAGCTGCACTGAGACCTCGCCTCGTTTCTCAATCAGCAATGAATAAAATAGCCGTGTGCGTGGAAACGTCGCATGCCTATCTTCTCCCCGAATCAGCAGTGTTGCAAACTACAGCCAGCTTTACAACGTATCAGGGGGTCTAAACGCTCAACTGAATCACAGCACCGGGGGGGGGGGGGAAGATAAATGATAAATGTTCTCATCCAACTTGACAATCCCCCTCCAGAACAAGGAGAACAGAAGTGACTGGAGATCTCTCTTCTGAAAGGTAGATTGTAAACATGGAGAGCAAAACACAACGGTTCTCTCTTCCAAGGTGGTCTACTCTCTGTTAAAACGGAAGTTCAGATCTTCAGTATTCTGTACCAGCTACTACAGAACTGTTTCAGAGGTTCTCAACCAGTGGTACTAGTACCACCAGTGGTACTTCGGCTGACTGCTGGTGGTACTCAGACCACTGGACTGCAGGAACCCTGCCCGGATGCGGTGCTGTGAGTGCCACTTTTTTTGCTCCCGAGAGGCTCCTGCCTTTGTCCAAGCCTCTCAGGAATGCTGAGAGGGGCCTTCCCACCCACCCAGAGCCTCCTACCTGTGTTTTATGGCCTCCAAAATCTGAAAGTAACTGGTAATGATGTCACTGCCAGTCCCTTCCGGTGGTACTCAGCAGGAGAGTGGTGCCGGAGGTGGTACTCGGCTGGGAAGAGGTTGAGAACCCCTGGTTTAGAGGCCTTGTTGTGTTGTGACTCTAGCCATGCAGAGGCCCACACCGTTACACAAAGAACAAGCCATTCCCATTGGCTGAATGTTTCTGATCAGCGACGCTGGGTCTAAGATCTAGGGGAAGCCTGATATAAGCACACGAGTGCACTTACCATCAGGTTACTGGAGGTTCCTACATGACTGCTACTGCCAGCTGGATCCTCCAGTTGGTCTAAACAAGAAAGATACAGGAATGAAACACCAGGGAAGTAGAATGAGAACAGTGATCAAAAGAATTAAAAAAAAAAGGTAGAACCCAAATGTCAGTTTTGACATGACATGAGATCTGTATGTTGACAGAACAGAAGATTGTTGAATGAAAGGATCAAAACAGAACAGCATTCAGAAGGGAGTTGAGAGGCTGAATTAAGGAAAGGCTTCGACACATTTTAAAATAAGCTTTCAATTGGATTGCTTAGACCTAGTGTGATCCAGTGGACAGTGCTCTGATCTTGGACCTAGGTTAAGTAGGACCGTAGCAAGGGACTCGCGGGACAGCCTGCAAGCTACTCCCCTACAGCGTCAATTTCCTCCCTGCAAAAAGGAATTAAAAGTGGCCTGTCTCGGAGACGGCTCACGAATGAAAAGACTTGTAATGAGCAAAACTCGGCCACTATATAATCTACATAATGCTTGCTCTCTGCCCTCGCACAATCTGTATGGTCGCCTTCTCGCAAACGAACCTGTCTGTTCCTTAGAGGTCTTTCTTTGGGTGCCCCGACTGTTGGAGATTAAGCAGTTTGAGTCCAGGGAGAGAAGCTTTTCAGCAGTAGGGTATGTTCGCCCTTGACAGATCCGAGAGGCAGCTTCGTTCTTATTTCTGAAGCAGGATGAGGGCTCTCAACTGAATTTTATATCCGCTAATTTGTTTGCTTTTGTGATGGTTGCTTTATTGACAAACTGCTGCTTGTATTATTTTACCAGTGGCATTTTGTTTTTCAAAACTGCGTTTTCCTCAATTTAGGATTCATGCTCTTTTTTGTGCACTAGGTTGATAACTGTTTTTCCCCACAGGAGTCGTCGTAGCCCTGATAATCCGTTGCAGCCAACGCAACAAAGAATCTCGTGGCCCTTGTCCTGAAAGATTAACGTTAATTTCAGCATAAATGTTCATGAACTGACGTGTCAGTTGTACAACTGAGGACATTTCATTCTGCTAATGAAGTGGACAACAGTCCACAGACATCTTTACAGAAATGACGGTAGCCCTCCCGGCTCCTGGAGCAAGGGCCAGGCCTGCGTGACGTCAAACACCCCCCCCCCCCAGCCAGTTTTGGTGTCATTTTGGAGCCAAACGAGCTCCAGGGAGGGAGGGAGGGCTGAAACGAAGACGGCCGAAGCAGAGGTGACGCATCGCGAGGGTAAGTACGCCCCCCGCTGAATGCACCCCCCCACCCCCGGTGCTGCTCCACGCGCTCCGACCAAGTTCTGCCTCTGCGTCTTTAAGGTAGCACCTGACAAGTTTTTTTTTTTTTTTAAAGGGGAAACTATATTTGAAACTAATAAAGGTAGCAAGCATCTCATCGGCAGCAGCCTAGTGCCTGGACGGCACTGCAGTTCAAAAAGGATGCTGACAAACTGAGAAAGCTATGTGGAGCTATGAAGAGGATAAAGAGGGAAAGGCTGAAAGAACCAAGCATAACTGACCTACAGAAAGCAAGATGTTGCCGGTAATCCTGAGCAAGGTAAGAGGAAAAGCCGGGGGGCTAAGTTGCAACCCGTTCTCCGAGAGGCTGATCATGTTCGGAATAGGAAACTGATCTCCCAGACACGGCTTGGAGAATTGGGAACAAGCCACAGACTTGCTCCTTCCAACTCTATCACACACACTGCAATTCCGCCCCACACTCCCACGCCCAAAGCTTGCCATTACAAGCCTACTACGGCTTGTTGCAAACTATGGTTTGTGAAGTCATAACGTGCATTCAAACAGGAGAGGGAACCCACTTCAGATCATAGGTTGGGAATGCGATGTCTGAATTGACCTAATGACTCTGGTAAGGAAAATGCGAGTTTTATTAGTATTTTCAAGGATATATTTAGTCAAATACGGATTCAGGATAGTTCATTTTCTCTACGGTAATTACGACAATTGAATAATAGGCATGTTTACACAGAAGCAACTCCAAGTCTAAGCAAGGGCGATAGGACTGCAGCTCTACTGTGTAGGAGGAGGATATACAATGGAAGAGCTGGTAGGCATTTTGAAATTTAACTCAATACTGTATACCATAAGAGCAGCCCTGCTGGATCAGGCCAAAGGCCTCCCGAGTCCGCCTCATGTTTCCTACAGAGCTGCCAGCTCTGTGGCAGCTGCCTCTGGAAAACCCAAAAGCAGTGGATGAAAGCAAAGACCACTCTTTTACAGTGGCTGGTATTCAGAGGCATACTCTCGGGCAAAACCCCTGCAACAGTGCACTGCCCCCCCCCACTGTGCCCGGGGACCACACAATAAATTAGCATCTACTGGTGCTACCACCTCCTGGCAGGCCTGTGCCTTGTGCCAGCAGTTGGCTTGGCAGGCTCAGCACCAGCAGCAGAATTGGTAGAACAGCATTGGGGAAGAGGAGGACAGCCACTGCTATCACTGCAATATTCGCTTCCCCCCCCCCATGAGGAAGCCGACTTGGAGGCAGTAGGGAGCAGGCAATGGCAGTGGACTATCCTCCGCCAAGACATCTCAGATTTGTGAAATAGCAAGGGGGGGGGACGACAACGACCTGCTGAGCTCTCCCACAATCTCCATGAGTCCTGGCTTACCAGGCAGTGCTGAGGAGCAGTGGCACCCGCGGGTCTCTACGGCACCCTGGGTTGGCTAGGCGTGTGGGCCCCTGGTGTGGCTGACCAGCACAGCCCACCGCTTTGTCCAATTCTTTTCTTAAGGCTAGTAGCCAGCACCACATCTCGTGGCAGCCAGGTCCAAAGCCTAATTATTCACTGTGGGAGCTGCTTCCTTTAGCTCATTCTAATTTTTCCACCAACCAGTTTCCAAATGTACTGTACTACTATTGCTTATTTTCAGAGTTCTTTTGTCCTAAAAATAGGAATGTCTTCTGTTTCTGCATATTGTTTCTAAGCCAGGACAAAAAAAATAAATCTCCCTATTGTTTATAGTTCTGCAATCAACTTTTATTTTTCCCTCCTAAGAACACAAGAAAAGCCCTGATGGATCAAACCAAGGGCCCATCTAGACCAGCATCCCTCCTCTCTCTCAATGACCTCACTCTCTAGGACAGCAGCAAAGCTGTCAAGGCTGGGAGTGGGGGGGGCCTCCATCCAACCCCTGCAGGTCTCATCCCCACATCTCTCAGCTTCTCCAGGTCAGCAAGCTTGACTTCAAGAAAACAAGCTTGTTCGCTAATAGCCAGAAGCTTGTTGCACTGCAGACACACCCAAGACTTATGACCTCTTTTCCCAAGTAGTAAAAAAAACAAAAGGATACAGTTAGGCTGCAATCCTATACATGCTTACATGGGGGTAAGTCCTGTTGAACTCAGTGGGGCTTACTTCTGTGTACACAAGCATAGGACTGCACCGTTTGATACTTAGGGTACAAGAACTTGCAGGTCCATCTCGAACAATAGGAAGATTTGTAATTATTGCTTGAAGAAAAGCTAACCAAGCAGTACAATTTTATGGCCAAGTTATACCATAACGCACGTTACGTACTTGCATAGTGGTACAAATAAAGTATTCCCCCCCCCCCCCCCAAGTTTGAGTTGTCATTCTCAAAAAGGAAAACTCTCCTCCCGTTTCAAAATTTCCAGAAACACTACACCTCTCCAGGGGAAGGCTCTTTCTAGCTGGTAACATGCTCAAGTAGGTTTGGCTGTATATATAGGCTTACCATCGTCCCGAAATCAAGCATGGCTGTGGCCTAGAATGGACTTAAGCCGCTCCCAAGGGTGCACTGCGGCTGTCCAATAGGGTTCTGGCATTTATCGTGTCATTTACCGGAAGTTCCGGAAGCCCATTGGACAGCCGCAGTGCACCCTTGGGAGTGGCTCGAGTCCGTTCTAGGCCGCAGCCATGGTAGATTCCGGGACGTTGGTAAGCCTATGTATATAGAGCAAGGGTGGCCAAACTGTGGCTCCTGAGCCACATGTGGCTCTTTGACGTATAACGTGCAGCTCTCGGAAATATGTTGGCTGAGCTACTCTTTGCATCGCAACTACCGGTAATATCAAAAGGTAACTAAGACATTTTCAAGCTTTATAATTATTTACCAGGTATAAACTGAGAGTCTACTGATTAAAACATAAGTTTAATGTTCATAGTGAGTTCATATAAGAATGTAAATGTCTCTTAAATATTACAGCTCTCAAACAGCTCTTACATCTGAAGTTCATCACATGTGGCTCTTACGTTTTTAAGCAAGTCTGGCCATCCCTGATATAGAGCAACCTGCCCAGCTATCTTTTGATAGACAGGCAAGACAAGCAAGACTACAAAGTCATTGGGAAATAGACCCTGAAAAGGCATCCATGCAGTGGAAAGAGGGTGGTGGATCTCTTAGGATGGGCTTCTGCTGAAGCGAAGCAGCCAGTGCACATATAACCACAGCATTTTAAACGGAAGCGGCGGCGGCGCCCTCCTTGGATCAAGTCCCACCAGCTCAGGGGTTGGATTGCAAGAACAGGAAAGTGAATTTTCTTGGAGAAAACCACAGTGGGATACAGGAAGCTGGACTAGATGAGCCCTCGGCCTGATCCAGCAGGGCTCTTCCGATGTTCTTAAGTTCAACGACAAATGTTTTCTGAAGGAACAAAGTTCCTCCAGGAGGCCTGAAAGGTTTCCTAAAGATCCGCAGAAGCTTATGTCTTCATTATGTCGATTCACCATCCCAACTGGCTGCTGCTTCAGCACCACTTTTTAATTTAAAAAATTGACCTTCTACCCAATAACAGTGACATCAATTCACATAACCCAATTTCATCCGCTACATACTGTTGAGCCACCTTGAGTGTTTAGTGAATCAGGCGGGATATTTTCTTTATCAGAAGATTACATTCCACACTTTCCCACCAGGGAGGCAGTCAAGGTGGCTTACAATAAAGAATAAAATATAATAAAAAACCAACTAAAATACAACTAGTTAAAATAGAGGGCAGATGAAGCTAATTTAGAGAGAGGGCTCTAGCCTAAGACTGAAGCTAATTTAGAGAGAGGGCTCTAGCCTAAGACTGAATTAGCTTTGTCCCTAGGGATGTCTTTACGTAATCAAAGCTGACAAAGCTTTGTGAAAATGCAACTTTTATTTGAAAGAAAAAAAATCTGATTTTTAAAACAGGAAAGGGCTAAAGCAGCAGGCTGTCGGGCAGCGAACCAGTGCCCAGGTTTTGTAAGAAGCGAAATTTCAATACCAAGTCTCCACAGATCATACTGTAAGCAAGCCCAAGTCTGCAACTGAAACACAGAAGACTTGTTCGTCCCCTTCCCACCCTTGCATTCATCTCCCTCCCCTTACTCTTGTCTCCCACATGTTGAAATTTGGTTCATAAGCAGCTTGGGGCAGAGATCTATCCCTCTTGCACTTTCCAAAGCACTAGGAGCACTGAATGCACCAACAATAGATCACAACGGTGGTGAACATCCATAACCATGAAGTTTTATATCAGATGCCAGATACTAAATGTAAAGGGAGGGCCCACAGCTCAGTGGCGGAGTATTTGCATTGCATATGTCCAGCTTCAATCTCCGCTACATCCTGTTAGAAAGGATTTTAAGGTTTATTCAGTACATTTTTATCCTCCAGGAAAAGACGCATTTAGGATTCTTTCCACTTCTTCCATTTGTAGGCTGGGCTGAGAGTTACTGGCCCGAGGTCACCCAGTGAGTTTCACGGTAATCTACGGATCCGAGCATTCGTCTTGCTGCTCTAAGGAGAGAATTCTGATCATGGAAAGCAGGGCTGAAAATACCAGGTTTTTTTTACACAGAGAGAAAGCTGTTGTCAATCAATGATGTACAAAGCAGCTTCATAGGTTAGGTTAAAGTTATTTGTAACTTTCTGGAAATCATTTACAGTGATAATCATGGGAAGGGATCAATATCCAAGAAGGAAACCGATACTCAAATGAACACCTGCAGGCAGCTTGGCAGTAGCTACACCTTCCTATGTGACACATCAGCAGGAAAGGCCTCTGGGATGCCTTGATTTGAAGCACCAAACGAAAGCACAAACTACCAATCTGGGAAGAAAAGTCAATAGCAATCACGGAAGGGCAATAAATAAGGAATTACTGTCAGGAATGAAGTCAGAACCATAAATAGAATGAATGTCTACTTTTTTATTATGGTGCCAATCAAAAGACTCCCGACACAGATATGCCTGCTAATTGATTTTATGCTATTAGAATGAGTTATGCTCCCCACTTAGTGTTATTCACACCTATAAAATATTACAATTATCAAAAACCCGTTGGGTTGTGATGGAAGTTAAGGCGCTTACAATTTTTACTTGTGCTCGGAAAACTTTACTTGCGCTTTAAATGATGTGAGGAATCATTTAGAAGGATGAGGGGGAAAGAGAAGTACGTTACCTTTTTCTGGTTGCTTCATGCGAAACTCAGTTTCTTGGGTTAAGAACATATAAAAAACATAAGAGCCTGGCTGGATCAATTCAAAGGACCATCTAGTCCAGCTTCCTATATCTCACAGTGGCCCACCAGATGCCTCAGGGAGCTCTCAAGACAACAAGATACCCATGCAAAGGATTGCCACTCCCTCGCGTCTGGCATTCAGAGATGGGCTACCTCTTAAACCCAGAAGCTGCATCCAGTCATGATGACTTGTAACCTGGGATGGACTTTTCCTCCATCAATCTGTCCAATCCCCTTTTCAAGGCATCTGGGCCAGGTGCCATCACCAGATTCTGTGGCAAGGAGTTCCACAGATGAATTACATGCCGGATCAAGGAATATTTCCTTTTGTCTGCTCTGACTTTCTTGCCAGTTGGACCCCTGGTTCTGGTATTGTGCAAGAAGGTAGAGACCTTCTCTGTCCACCCCATGCATTTTATACGTCTCAATCATGTCGTTCCCCCCCCCCCAAGGTGCCACACAATAGAAAAAACAAGAAATGAAATGAACTCGCCAAGAGGCTTGCAACACACTTTGAACACTCAAAAAAACAATGAGGTATTGCTCTCCCTAGTTTTGTCCGGACACTTAATCCAGCATCAACAAAATCTGGTTATTTAACTGCCCAATCCTCAGGTGTGCAGTCTGAGATTCACTCTGCAGCAAGTGGTTCTTCCACTCCAATGAGATTCCTCCCAAATACACAATTGTAGCCTCAGCTTTTTCTCCAACACCCTACAATTCATTAGCGTGTTTATTTTATTTTATTTATACCCCGCCTTTTCCTATGCCGAGGCAAATGCCCAAGGCGGCTTACAACAGTTAAAATACATAATTTAAAAACAGTACATAGAATAGTACATGTTTAGCTGAATTCACCCTGCCCTTCCCCCCCCCCCATACCTAAAAAGACCCGAATAAAAGGCGATGCATCCTTTATCAGGACACAAATGATCATGCCTAAAAAGTGGACCCTGTTCAAGTGAAAACAGTTTTTGTTGGTATTCCTTCATTGATACACCTAAGAGACGTGTAATTTCTAAGGATAAATGTCACGACCAGAGCATTTAAATCAAAATATTCACTTGCACCCACGACCACAACTGGCCCCAAAGCTCCAACTCAAAACGACTGACAATTTACCCCAGAAGTTCAATTGTCCTAGAAAAGAAAAGGTCATCTTTAAAGTCCTGAATTAAACTATTTTAAAAACAGGACGCCGGCATATTCTATTTGAGATAATTCCAAAATATTTGTTTTAAGTCACAAGAAAAGATTTTTGCCTGCCCTTATTTTGAATCAAGTCAAAAACATTCCTTCAATTTTGAGCACACATATAAAAAAGGGGGTGGGCAGAAGAGACTGGCAGATCTGTGGGCGATTTTCAGAAGATTCGCTAGGGTTTCTGGCTCTTATTCATTTGGCAAATTATTAAGAATATTTATAAACCACTTTTCATTCAACAAAAAAGTTCACAAAGCAGTTTACTGAGAAAAACAAACTAAATTGGCTAGTTATTGTCAATGTGTTTTTTAAAATGTGTTAAGTGGTCTTGTTCTAGCCATTTTTCTCTCAGCCTCAATGTTCTTCACCTGTAAAATAAGAGCATCACACACACAACACAAGTATACCTTTTGACCAGATTTGTGTGCAGCTCTGCTTGGGAGCTTTGTTTTAGAATGTAGTAACCAGCTTTGTTTTAGAATGTAGTAACCAGTACATTACTGGGATGTGCAGGCTTATGGAATGTGGTAGGAAACTAGTCTCTCCCCCCCCCCCCCCGTTGCAACTGACTCCAGTTAGTGGGGCTTTGAGATTATAGTCCAGAAACTAGTAGATCCCACAACCAGAAGTCTGTCCACCACAAAATATGCCCTTAACACGTACATGGGTAGATATTTTTCAATTCTCCACTGAATACATGACACAGTAGAAAATTGTACAGTCTGGTTTTCTGCCTGCTAACTGCACCCCACGTGCAACAAAAAAATTGTAAAATTTAAAACACAGAGGCCCAGCTTTCAAGTGCAGTATTATAAACCATACTGCTGTAAACGAAGGCACAAGTGCAAATGCTGAGCCTGTAAGTCATCTCCCAATTTTCAACACCCCAGTTAAAATAAAATCCAAGCCACAACCTGCATGAATTCAACACTTGTTTAAAATTCTCCGCACACACAAATCAGCTACCTGAATTCCAGATAATCAACAGAAGTGTCTAAGCATACGAGATAAAATATATTTACAGGCTTTAATAAGGTGCAATGCCTTTAGAGCTTTTTAAAATCTACAAAGTATGGCTGCTTAACACACAACACCGCAAACATCAAAAGGAGCTAAAATTCTTGATGCAGTAAAACTAGAATCACTTCATCTCCCAAACCTGGAGAGAAAAGGGCACTATAAAAACGCTTGAAATCACCAGGATGTTATTTCCTCCTTCCCAAGTTTGACTGAACTTCAAAACGACAAACACAAAAGACAAGAGACTGAAGGATCTCCCCCCCCCCCAAAGTGGATGTTACCATCCTGTGCCTGATTTACGGTGGCGGGGGGAAGAGAAAGAGAGAGAGAAAAGAATTCCTGTTAACCGAGAACAAACTGAGCCGGCAGCGGAGCCTGGAAAAGGTCACACAGACACACTTGCTAGGATGACACTCCTTACTGAAAGTATTACAGTCATTCTTAACCTCCCAAGCAGGAACTGGGAGGGGAGGGGAAAAAAGTTTGTGCATTGCATCACACCGCTCGGAGACACTTCCCTCCCCCTTTTCTTCGCAGGCAGTGAAGGAGTCCTTACCTTTCTTGGCTTTCGGGGAGTTCTTCCTGCTCCGATTGCTGGCCCTCTCTTCTTCGATTGCAGCTGCTATCTCCGGGTTGTCTTCCCCATTGTACCACACCAGGAGCTCTTCGCCAGGCTCAATTGGCTGGAGGAATCAAAGAGACAACAGGACACCAATCAAACAGAAGGTTGTTCGTAAGAGGGAGAGAAGCAGGCTCAGGGCCAGAGGGTGTGGAGCTCGCTGTGCGGATTACAAACAGCTGTACTCTGCACTAAGAACAGATTTCCTAACTGCCTGCCTGGCCAAACAGGAAGGACTCTTTAACCCGTGGAGGCCCGTACAGGCAGATTCCTGCCCTACTGCAGCAGCACAGAGAGGGAGATAGAGAGAGAGAAAAAAGGGAAGAGGAATTATGCCAAACCCCTCTGCTGGAAGGAGGACTGAATTTGTCAAGCACATTAGCATGACTTGCAGATTTAAAAAAAAACCTCAACCATTTCTGACTATTTCAGGCTTTAAGCAAACTGCAGACAGAACACACCAGTATTTTTTTTTTTACACCTAGGCTAACAACTCATTTTGACAGGTACCTTTTAAAAGGCAAAGAAAAAAAAAACACACCACACATATATTTGCTTCTTTGGAAGGAAATAGAATTTTGCTTAGTTTATGTTCTTGTTATTTGTTATTTAGTTCTTATGGTATTGAAGCTATTTTGATGCAGCTTTCAACACACACACACACACACACACCCACCCACCCAAAGTTTTTCTTTGGTAGCAAACCAATATCTTCTGACATCCCAAGTGGCAACAGACGCACTAAATAACTGCAGCAAAGTATCTTATGGCACTTCAGCAACAAGCACACTTATTGTAGCATAACCTTTCATGGACTATGGCCCACCTATGCTACAATCAATGTGCTCATCTTTTAAGGTGCCACAAGACTCTCTGCTGCGCTTGCTGCTACAGACTAACACACCTGGAAACAAATGAGACTTTAAACTTGAGACAAAAAGGAAATAAAATACAAAAGGATACAAAAAAAAAATCGCAGCTCAAGTCTCCACAACAAGAAGTCACTAGTCTTCCAAAGTGCTTTCCCCACCTGTTGTGGGCGCGCATTCAACGGAGAGAACTGCCATTGAAAAGTCGCCAGCTACCTAACCTCGGCAGGAGAAGGGTCTCTGGTGCCCATCTTTAACGTGGGGGCAGATTCATAGGGGAGAAGTGCTCTGGTAAACCTACCATTTCTCCCTCTCAAAGTATCCTACAATCTTCTTGCTTATTACTTCTGGAAAAAAAGGCATTTTTACCCCACCCTCTTTCCAATAACTCAAGGCGGCATGCGAGGTTCTCGCCCTGCCAGTTTTATCCTCACATAAATCCCTGCAGGTTGATTTGGCTGAGAGATCATAACTGGCCAAAATCACCCAGGGAGCATTACGGCTGCAGGGAGATTTGAATCCCCCCCCCCCACCAGGTCTTGGTTCAACATTTTAACCTCTGTACCACACCAGCTCTTTGTACGCACAACTTCATGTCCAGACGTCCGCAGCATATAAATATCACATGGACCTGAGAGGGAAAACTGCTACAGGATATGTTTTAGGCAAGTGTTATTTCCGTGCTATCAAGTCAAGTCCTTTGCTGAGAGGGAGAAGGGATGCATGGGTTCCCAAACAGGCTAAAAGGCAGTAAGAACTGGATGGGTCATGTACATGTGTACAAGAGTGACAGTTTCAGTCCAGCATGGCTGTTACCCCTTATCTGGAGGGTAACATCCATTGGACGTCCCACTACTACGGCAACACAGAACAAAGGAGCGGTCCTTTCAGCACTATTTTGCCCTGGAGGGAGAAAGATTACGCACTCTTTGATGACATAGCTCAAGTCTTCCCTTACTCAGGAAATCAGAGTGGTTTATAACCATCGTACAACTAAAATCATCATAACAAACAAAATATCATACCAGCCCTGAAAGGAAGGAGAATAAGGAGAGAGCTTCCAAGAGACCGCTTGTACAATGTTACCCAAACAGCAAACTGTTAAAAAAAACTCAGAAAGACAAAGGAGGTTGTTTGATAGATACTACTGTGTGGATAGGAAAGGATTCCAAGCAGGAGGTCTGTCCAAGTCATGCACATGGGCTTGGAGCCCCCCTAGAAGCTGCTTTCTATCAAGTCAGGCAATGTCACCAGCCTAGGGAGGAGTTGCTGTTAGCTGTAGAAATACCTTTGCCAAACACTCGGTGGAACTTAAGACGTTCTGAAAGTCCTGCCAGTGTTGGTGCCTCTTTGTAGGCACCAGGAGAGGAGGACGCACAAATGGGGGCTCTCAGTTTCCTCAGGCTTTTCATGTTGGAAGGCTGCTGCAGTATTCTCAATGGCCATGTGCATTTCTCAGAACTTCATGGTCTCCATGACAGTTACAACCCTGAACTACTTGGATTAGATTCTCTCAAGCAATATGTCCTCTTGCAAAAACCACAGCACAACCTTAGGATCAAGCCCTACTCTCAATTCCATCTCACACAGGGTCACCTCTTGGCCGTCTTTCTGAAGGTCAAAACCTTTATTTTTCAGAATACCTTTGTTCTTTGAGGGCTTCTTTGTAGTTAATTTTATTTTCGTTGACTGATGTCTAATACCGTCTAATATTTACAATCCTGTGCACTGTCGTGATCATCATTTGAGTAACGCATAAGAGGCCTCGCTCATGTTTCAGTGTCCAGACAGCTTAGCTCAGCTTATTGCTCTTTGTTAGCCACAAGATGGCTTACCGAATACTGTACATGCCCAAGGCCTTAGCCATAGGCGAGCCAGGTGCATGACCTCCACAAAGGTGAGGGATCAGTTAAGATGGCCTGTTCCCTGGAAGACGAACTAATCTTGTAGGCTTTGGACATGGAAGATTGAGTCAACCTATTTTGCACACCTTCCCAACTCCAATGCATTCGGTGGATGGACAGACACGCATGCACACACACGGACGGGCATGCAAACGCACGCGAACTTTGAGCTTACCTGCAAATTCCTTCTCTGTGGCCGCCGTGTGGGTCAGTCTCCGATTATTGGGAAGCTCTTCCTCTTGCTAGCCAGGCACAGTCGCGTGATGCTTTGGGCTCCAAGGGGAGGGGCTCCCCCTTGATCCCCCCCCCCCCCAGAGCAAACCAAGGATCTGCAGAAGCCTCATTGCATACAGCAACTAGACCTAGCAGGCTGCTTAATCAGCAATAACTTATATACATGAAGGACAGGACAGGACTGACACTGCCCAAGCCTACAACCAAAACAGCAGGCTCTCCCAATACCCATGCAGTTTTACTCCCATCCAACCAGAGTAGATAGACTTATCCACAATGGAACCATAGAGAAGAGGAATTCACAGGTAAGCTCCAATTTCCCCATTTCAGAGCAGTCTCCGACTGCTGGGGTTGTTCAAACACTGCAGAGTTCTAAATCACCTTCTGAAGAAGGTAACAGCCAAATGGCACATTGACCAAGTCCAAATGTGTCAATGTAATAATGCTTTGCGAAAGTATGCACTGACCTCCATGCTGCTGCTGCGCATGCTGGACTTTCCCTTCGGGATCAAGGAGGGGTCCATCTTGACCCTTGTTCTCATGAGCAAGCCAAAGGTCTTGTTCATGACAGGGCATGAAGCTCAGATGCCTGGCGAGCCAAGCGAACGCCCACCAGAAAGGCTGCTTTGAGTGTTCAGACAGTCCAGGTGGCCAAGAGTTCAAAGGGTGGCTTTGTCAGGGCTTGGAGGACCTGGGTGAAGATCCCATGAGAGGAACCCATGGACAGAGCGTGGGGTGATGAGAGCTGCACCCCTCAAGAAGCTGTGAACATTAGGACAGGGCCCAGCTCTCAGCCAGTCCCCAAATGCCGCCAACTGCCAAGACCTGGAGGTTAAAGTGTGTGCGCTAAGCCATCTTGGAGGAACTTCAGCAGGTGGCCGGTGTCAGGAGACTGGGTTGCGTCTTCCTAGATTTGAACCAAGCGGAGGTCTGCCACGCAGTACTGGGGACTCGGTTGGTGGGTTTGCACCTAGCTAGCCGATCATACTGCTGTCGCGATGGCATCCGAGTAACCCAGGTTCTGGAGCTGTGCACGCTCAGCGTCCAGGCAGCGAGGTTTAACTTCTCGGGTTGCAGGTTACATGGACCCTTATGCTCCAAGTCCATGTTTAAGTGTATTGACTGCTGGGAAGGAGTGACAGAGCTTTTGGTCCAGCTGATAGCAAACCTGTGCACCTGCAGGCAATCTACTGCGTATCCCGAGTACCCTGGGCAAGATGGCTGGATCAAATCAGGGCGTCATCTAAGTATGGGTGAACGGCAATGTTCTGGAGACATAGGTGAGCCACTAACGTGGCCAGGATTTGAGTGAACACCTTTGCACAGATGACCACATGGTAGTGCCTGGTACTAAAAGTGCTGACCCATGTAGGCACAGCAGAGGAATTGCCTGCACATCTGTCTGACGGGGATTTGAAGGTAGGCCTCCAATAGACAACAAAAGGGATCATTCTTTATTTATGGAGGTGGCAGCAAAAGGGATCATTCTTTATTATTGCATCTGTACAATTCTGCCTGGCAGGTTCTCGTCTTCTTCCAACGGTACAGGGGGGTTAACATTCCAAGCCCCTAATGAAAGGATGTCTTTAGTTGCGCACTGTGATAATTTTGCAAACAACCACCACTCTTCAAACCTACCTATAAGAACTTAGTGTTTTTGCCAGTCTCAGCCTCTTCTGAGTTTTAGCTTTCTGGATTTTGCCCCTACAAGGCTGGGCTACGCGTATGTACTGCTCCTTGGTGACCTGCAGTTCCAAGTCTTGTTCAGAAGCGTCACCTGATATGGGGCGGTGGAGCGGTGGGCCCCAGGGCGTAGGGGCGCTGAGGCTCTGGGGGGGCGCAGGCCTCCTTTAGTTTCGTTTTTGTTTTAACTTTTTTGGGTTTTTAAACGTTTTTTAGAGGTTTTTTTAGCGCTAACGGGGCTTGTGTGTATGCTTTGCGCACTTAGCTTTTGTATAGGAGCCTCCAGCGACGATCTCCTCCAGCAACGATCTCTTCCGGGGGCGATCTGCGTTCCTCTGCTCCGGGCGCGAACTCTGTAAAGCGCCCAGCAGCGCTTTACAGAGTTCACGCTCATGCTGCGCCTGCGTGAACTCTGTAAAGTGCTGCTGGGCGCTTTACAGAGTTCGCGCCCGGAGCAGAGGAACGCAGATCGCCCCCGGAAGAGATCGTCGCTGGAGGAGATCGTCGCTGGAGGCTCCTATACAAAAGCTAAGTGCGCAAAGCATACACACAAGCCCTGTTAGCGCTAAAAACCTCTAAAAAACTTTTTAAAACCCGAAAAAAGTTAACAAAAACGAAACTTAAATTATGCAAATTAGTTTGGGGGCGTCGGGGGGTGGGCCCCATTCCTAGCGACGCCACTGGTCTTATTTAAAAAAAACTCAGCTCATCCCCAAGGAGTTTTGGGCAGCCACACTGGTGTTCTGAGGGGTCTTCCAGTGTTCTCTCTCTCTTTCTCTCTCATTGGAATTATTTGTGAAGGCACCTTGAGGGCGGCTTGCCACACAAAAGGTCAGCCCTCTAGGAAAGTGCAAGTTGGCCATCAAGCACATAATTGCAACGTGTATCCACTTGACCCAACATACATCAGTTGCAATTTAGTGATGGCCTCTAGCTTATAATCTATTTCTAATGTGGCCCAGTGTTTACCAGCTTGCCCAATTTAGCACTAGGTTACTGCTTTACAGAGCAGAAATGGGAGATGAAGGAAAGGCACAGGAATTAGACAATTAAGCGGAACACGGTGGCACTGCTACCTTCAAGGTTTTGTAGTAAATGGTTCTGTTGATCTCCAATGGAAAGAGATTCTGCTCCTTTCCGGAACAAGCCCAGTTCACATACCGCAGCCAGTTCCCCTTCTCTGGATCTGTGGCATCAACACACATCCATCCCAAGTTTGGATAATAGACCTTGGAAAGTTGGGGGGGGGGGAGAGAAGGAAGAGTGAAGAGAAACGTATTGATTAATCAAGAGCATACACCTTCATGTCTACTTGAGAACATCGGTTCTTTATATGTCAGGATTCATGGGGGGCTGGGAAGAGGGAAGGTCATACGCTGACCAACATGAACTGACCTCCAGGCACCGGGGGGGGAGAGAAATATGCCCTTGAGTGTCAAAAAGCTGGATTAAAAATAAATGACACAAAAGCATCCAGACAGAACAAACGTGACTCCATTTCAATATGCAACACTCCTGCCAGCTACACCCATTGCACCAACGATTCCTTACCTCCCACATGTATACATTGCTTTTAACTTGAGATCTTTTCTTCTTGTCACCAACAAATGGTCCAAACTTTCTGCCTTTGAAAATTGGCTTGGTCGCCCAGACACCTGAAGATCAAATTGAGAACTAATTAATCCCTGGTGGCTCTCTGGTATTATGTCATACTTCAAAACTGTGCAAAAAACAAACAAACATGTGCATGCACACGTCTGTCTACTCGTCCCCAGGAATGGTCACAAATACCCCCAGACTCCTTTGCCTGGTTAAATGCAATATAAAAACAGTAGAGAATGCAAAAACCATTGTCTGAAGTACTTCCAGAGTGTTTGCTGGGTGTGTATGTTTTACATCTTCTGTTAGTGCACCAGAAATATAATACATCAAAGAACATAAAACAGACGCATCAGTTCACTTACCGAGCCGTGTCTTGTCAACAGCAGATGGAAGAAGTCTCACTTCCTCAGGAAGTCCTTTAAGCACGTGCTCAGGTACGTTGGCCAGAGTCTCAACTGATACTGCAAGCTCTATTGAGTCCTAGAAACAAGCAAACAAAAAAAGGCCCATGGTGAAAATACAACAGAACCCAGCCACATTGCCACTGGCAACATGACACAAAAACCCAAAACCAAAGAGCTTAACATCTAGAACTGACATTTCATCTTCAGCAAAACGCTTGTAACAAGCACCCTTGAATGAGGAGGCAGAAAAGGATTAAAATAACCCCCTACACAAACACACTGCATAATCCCTACGCAGGGAATGTGTTGCCCCCAGATACTGTGATGTCTACTAGGATCAATGGCCTCTTAAAAAGGAAAACGGGAAAAAAAGAGACCTATCAATGGCTATCAGCCATAATTAACAGAAGGCAACCTTTGGTTTTTAGACAGATGCAACAATGAGCATGAGGGGACAGATACAATTCTCATCTCCTAACAATGAATCTGTGAAGCAGAGATTATGAAGTTTCGCATCTTGGTGTTGTTCCAAGCGATAGATCACAACTTTTTTGTTAAGTCTTTGAATTTACTCCTTGTTCCTTCCTTACACCCCCTACGGAAGCCTCAGGTCAGTACGCTGCACTATGCATTCCCCCTTTCTTCACCCTTGCCTCAAGTTTCCCTGCCTCCTTCACCCTTGCCTCAATCTCCCTGCCTCCTCTTTCCCTGTCAAAGTTTAGACTGCAAAGTCCTCGTGATAGCAACAAGTCTTCTGCTTGGCTTACTCAAAGTGCCCTTCTACCATTCCTTGAATATCCAGCCTTTTCATAAACTCTTTTCTTGCCTGCTCAACCTTAGTTTCTCAACTGCAAGTTGTCACACCTTCGCAGACTGCTCAGCTCTCGCTACTGTTTTGTCCGTCAAGGTGACGTCTCTCTACCTGGATTTTCCCTGCCTTAGCAGTGACAGAGGAGACCTACTGCACTCCCTAAATATGCCCTTAGAACAACCAGATGGGAAAGGTGAGAGCACCGACACTGACCACCAGGCATTAGGACAACCACTTGGCGCAGCAGTGTCTGGTTCTCCACCGACGTTGCCTGCGCATACCCTTCTGCCACGGTGCATTTAGAATGGAAGTGGTGCTGGAGAACAGATCAAGGTTTGGTTTGCAAGTCAAGTTGGTATTTGTGAACTCTTGTGCGTGACGATTCACTTTTGTAGCTTAAGAACAGCTTATCAGCAGTTCTGGACTGATCCACTTGTTAAGTGGCAATGCTGCCTGATCCATTACGAGTCCCCCCCCCCCCCTTAACAATATGTTCTTTCAAGATGCTGAGCAACAACAAAAATCAAATGCTAGCTAAGATATGTTATCCTACACCTTTCCCACAGATTCAGGACAACTTACAAAACAAATCACAAAACCAAGGCAATCCATTAAAACCAATTAAAACAACAGCAGTAGAAACAAAAAGGAGAGAAATCAGAGAAAGGGGAGGGCCAGAGCCAACCAAAATTCATAATTAATGGTGCACCAGGCCTGCTGAAAAAGGGCAGATATTCAACTGGCGCCTGAAGAGCAGCAGTGAGGGGGCCTGCCAGGCCTTGCAGGGCAAGGAGTTTTGCAGGACAGGGACAACGGAGAATTCTCTCGTGGGTAGCCACTAAGTGCATTTCAGAAGGAAGTGGTACCCGCATGGTGGCCTCTCTGAAAGAGGTAACAGATTGGGCAGGTTCACGTAGGGGGTGGGCGGTTAAAGCCACGTATGGCTTCAAAAAGATAAACCAGCAGCTTGAATCACACCGGTAGCAAGTGCAGCTGCATCAATAGAAGTGTTACATGACCGTACAGCCAGGCACCTGTCAGTACCCTGGCAGCTGTGTTCGGCACCCACCGACATTTCCAGAGGGTGCTCATGGGCAGCCCCACGTCAAGTGTGTTACTCATGTACAGATTACTGTAACTATGGCATGGGTAACCATGGCGAGGTCACCCTAGCCACTCGCAGAAGCACCCTGGGCCACAGCTGACATCTATGCATTGTCCAGAAGTACTTCCAAGCAGACGCCTGATCCTTCAAGAAAGAGTACAACCCCATCAACAGGGTGACACCCCCCCTCCCCACACATACACAGGTTTCCCAATCAGAAGAACCTTGGTCTTGTTGGATTTAATTATACCTTGTTTGCCCTCATCTAGCCCCGCACCTGTTCCAGACACCAGCTCAGAACCTCTGCAGTTGGGATGGTAACAGTGGCGTCGCTCAAGGTGGGGCGGAACGGTAAGTTCTGCACTGTGCTAACCTCCGTGTGCTCTTCAGCACGAGGCTGCCCCGCCCCCTCGCCGTTGGAGCCATTCAGTGTGGCAAAGGCAACGCGCAGTAGACTCCCTGAGCATTGCCTTTGCTGCACTGAATGGCTCCGACGGCGAGGGGGTGGGGCCGCCTCGTGCCGGAGAGTACACGGAGGTTAGCACAGTGCGGAACTTACCGTTCCACCCCACCTCAAACGACACCACTGGTTGGTAAAGAGACGTATAGCTGCATGTCACCTGCAGTCTGATGAGAGCCCACATCAAACACCCAGGTGATCTCTCTCAGCGATTTCGTGTAGGTATTTGAGAGTGTGGGGGACAAGACAGTACCCTGCAGGACACCATAAACAAAAGGCCACGGTGTCAGGCAGGAATCCCTCACACTACCGTATTGGAAGTCACTGAGAGAGCCAGTAGGAATGACCTCTCTGTCCTACTTTCCTTGGGTCATCCAAAGATGACCCAAGGAAAGGTAAATTGATATGGAGAACTCTAAAGCCGTTCTTGCGATAACCCTTTTCCAACCGAAAAATAAATAAAAGAGCACCATGTTTTAGGACAAGGAGGAGGAACAGAAGACAACGACTGCAGGGGTTCTATCTGGCCAGTGTTGGGAACACAAGACGCCTGCCAACTAGAACCCACGACTCCACCCAATAGAAACCATCTGTCAGTTATAGTAAGCCCGCCTTGCCCATCTCCCAGATTCCTCAGTTGGTCACAAAACTCAGACGTGAACCCACCCCAACGACATACCATAGCTTGGTCAGTGCACACGCAACTTGCTCACCATAGCCAAGGGACCAAGAAATGGAATGCTTCCCTCCCCACTCCAGCAGGAACCATCCATTCCCCTAGCTGTCCAAGAATTTGGCACCAGCATTTTATCCAAACACAATAAATAAAAGTGTGCATACGTAGACATGTGCACAGAAAACAGACTCCATAAAAAGGTTCAACGGCCCAGGCAAAACTTAAACCCATATCCATCCTCTAGGCTCAATCTAGTGGGGACCACATGGTTTTTAGAGGCAAAATAAAGCAAAGAGTTCACCATGCTCAACAAGGGATGTGGGGCAGAACGTTCTCTGTAAGTGCATTTCAATAGATTCTGCCTGCAGCGGGTGAAGAATTTATTTAAAAGCTTTATATACCGCTTTTCCGATGCTCAAAGCGGAGTAGGTAGTTCTACCACCTTTTAGGGGAGGCCAGGAGGTTATGCCAGGCCATTTCATTCATCAGCCATTCCATCTTAGGCTGATGAAGATCAATCATGGGAATTCATGTAGGTATACTAGTTTCATCCTTATTACAATGTAAGGCAGTGTTCAAGAGTTTACATATTCCAAATAAGAATAAGGTAAACAGCTTTGAAAAGTGACATTTAAAGCTTTGAATGGTGTGAGATAAGGATGCCTGGAATACTGTTTAAGATACGTTATCCCACACAAACCTCTCTACCTTTTAAGGCCTTTGTCATGGGAACTGTTCAAAATGCTCCACCTTCTGAAGCAAGATGGCCAACAATAAGGAACAAGGTCTTTTCAGTTGTGGCACCTTCCCATTGGAATGCTCTTTCCCGGCCATTTGCCAGGAACCAGTTCTGCTAACCCTTAGGAAAAATTTGATGGTGCTGCTTTTCTAATCTATGATCCAATGTTGCTGCTGTTCTAAAACATGTCTCTGAACTGTGATTTGTAGATTACTAACATCGTTTTGAGATGTTACAACATATAATTTTATATCTGTTAGCCAACTGAAGATTCCCTATGATTGGGACACGAGATAAATACTTTTTTCAGAAAAGTTCTCATTTCTAAAAATGCATAATTAGTAACAATGAATGGATACAATACCAGTAAAACTGAGCAGTTTCAAAGTTGTAATTAACTTTTTTTCTGGTGACTACCCCTAAGAAGAGAGAGAGAGAGTGCATGAGCGAGTGAGTTTCAGTGTCTCCATTTCACTTCTTAAAACTTACAATGTAAGGGAAGCTTTTGAGCAGTTAAGCCTTAAAATGTTTACATGTTCCAAACAACAATAACTTCCAAGGACAGCTCTAAATTTGCATGAACACATTTAAACCACATTACGTGTGCTATTAATATTTTGCCCTAATTGAGCATTTCAGTTCAACTACCCGAGTCCAGGAAAAACTGATAGTTGTACAGCATGTGCAATTACTATGGCGGTCAATTCCCCCCCCCCCCCCCGCCGCCCCATTTTGTTTACTAACTTTAAGTCAAACATGCTAAATTCCAGCCGATTTAAGGGATTGGAAAAGTTTCCAGACCAATGTAATGCCAAAAGCCCACTGCTGCCTTTAACTTGCATAACAAGGTGGGACTGAAGTTGCTCATCTGGGCCTTGAGTTACTCACGGGACAGATTTCCAGAGATTCCACTACCTTCCCTTAGCAGCCATACTGTTGCTAAAGCAGCTACATTCTTATTTCCAAGGCAGTGGAAAGATTTAAAAAAAAAAACCCAGCAAGAACAAACTGCAGAACTGCACATACTCCCAACTGTCCCCACTTTCAGGTCCCTGTCCCCAACTTGTCCCTTTGGGAGGGGCCTTGTTAACATTTTGTTAGTGCAAGTTTCTAGAGCTGTCATTCTTCCCCAGGGTCTCAAGCAGTTGCATTTCTGAGTGGATGCATCCTGCCCACATCACACTACATTGTAGCATCCCACTCTCGGTCTAGACAGTGCTCCAAACGAACCAGGAAGGTAATACCAGCGTCTTCACCCTGTCCTGCCTCTCTGCTTCCCACTCCATCCTCCTCTCCCCTGAAGCACAAAGTCTAGCTGCCCAGCTACAGAACTACTCACCCCCTTCTCCCCTGAAGTGCAAAGCCTTGCTGCCCAGCTATAAAACCACCCCAACTCCCCTCTCCCCAGGCTGGTCTGCTTGCGAAGCATCACGCTGACCTTTCTGAAGCTGAAATAAAGCTGGCATAAGGCTGAGAGAGAGCCAAGATAGGCAGAAGCTTAAATCGAAGTAAGGCTGATAAAGCCTAAATCATAAAGTTATAACTCAAGAGTGTTTGGCCGATTCCTTTCTTCCTTTATCTCTTACCTCCCCTGGATATTCCTAGTCATTGACCCAGATATTTTACTTGGCTGCGTCAACCTGAGCGATGCAACTCGGTAAACTAGGATAGGTAACACCTCCTGGCTGCTTGCCTCCCTCTAAGCTGCCTCCCTTCTTCCTGCATGCAACTGTATGGTTTTTATTTTTCACATTTTTATACCGCCCTTCCTCCAAGGAGCTCAGAGTGGTGTACATATTTCCTTCCCTCCTTTTGCCCTCACAACAACCCGTGAGGTAGGCGATGCTGAGAGAGTGCGACTGGCCCAAGGTCACCCAGGAAGCTTCATGGCTGAGTGGGGATTTGAACTTGGATCTACCAGGTCTAAGTCCAACTCCCAAACCATTACACCACCCTGGCTCTTTACCATCTATCCTTCCTTTTAGTGTTTTCCCCTTTCTATTTTTCAACACATATAGGTGAGAACCTAGAGGACCAGTCTTCAGGCTCTCTAGCCTAACAAATCTAGCAAGACCTCTGAGCATATAGTTTGTCTGTACTGAACCGCTTGTGACTATCTGTTTGGAGCAAAAACCATCTCTACTCCCTCAGAGGCACTGGGACACTGGTGAAGAATTCTTAGGGTAGACCCCAAGTCATGTGTGTCAGCAAGGCCCTATAAGATCCCACCACCTCTTGGTTCAATCTCTGCTCTCAAACTTATCACATGCATGCATCGAGTCAGAATTATTGGAATAAGGTAGATTGGTGTATATGTTTCAGCGGTAGTTTTACAATACTGTACACAGAATGCAGTATTTCTTTGCAATGTTTATACCTTGCTCCTCCTCCGAGGAGTTCAGAACATTTTGCATGCAATTCCCAAAGGACTGCAGATCCAAAGCCCAAATCTTCCCATGTTATGTGCTCCGAATAGAATTACAGATCCCCATTCTGCACATTTCAATGGAAAAAGGTAAACTGGAAACAGAGACGCATCCTTTATAATTGGAGTGTACTCAGCTATTTTGAACTCCAACAGCCAAACCAGATTTGCATCCTGCATTTTAGCTCACCACTCTATCAGCTAACAGTAGGGCGTTGGCACAGGACTCGTACCCGTCATGCCAAACTATGGCTTGGCATTACATCTGAACTAACCTATTTCATCTATATATTAGACATATCTGAATTTATTTTAGGTCACACTAAACATGTTCTCATCAGAAAACCGTTTGGTCATAAAGCTCATTCCTTTAGGCTAAGTGCTCCTGTTCTCTCTGCCCCCAGGAGGCATATACCCACACCAGCATGTCACAGTAGGCATTGGGGTACAACATGGAAGGTGACCCAAGCAATATATTGCAGGGGAAAGCAAAAAGCAACTCCAAAATTGCAAATATTCAGACTGGTCAATTGCCAGTCGGACACCTTGCAGAGGCAGGGGGAAGGAACTGATGTGGTTAAGCAAGATGGAAGTCTTAAGATAACGTTTGAACAAGTTTTCCCAGATTCCAGTGAGCCCAAAAATGCCACAGAAAAACTGGGATATGAAAGGATATCCTTGCCATAACAGTTTATAATGGGCTCCTGCTACTCAAGCTTTCAGTGGGTCAAAACGTTGATTGAATTACATTTGTATCATGCCTTTCTTCAGTCAAGCAAGACATGGGCAGGGATTTCCAAAGCAGTCCCCAGCCAGACTCTTGCCAGTCCCAGACCTGCAAAGCTTCAGCAAGGCGGCAGCATTCAAACCATAGTCCAGGTCCCAATTTTGCTATAAAAAGGGCATAGATGAGGACCTTCGAAATCTCAGCCCCATTCTTGGATATATTTCTGACACATCCCCCAGTAATACTAGTTTCTCAAGTCGTTAACAGTGCAATCCGACTTAACTTTTGTGCCGGTTTAACCAGCGGCGCAGCGAAAACGGGAGGCCTCGGAACAGAAAAGGGATTCAAATCCCCTCCAAAAGAGGAATTCAAAGGGGATTTGAATCCCTTTTCCGTTCTGGGGCCTCCCGTTCTCGCTGCGCCACTGGTTAAACCGGCACAAAAGTTAAGTCGGATTGCGCTGTAAGTTATGTTAAACAGCAGATGAACATATAGTATAAAAGTAAGCAAATATTAAAAGTCAGGGTAAAGGTAAAGGTATCCCCTGACAATTAAGTCCAGTCGTGTCCGACTCTAGGGTGTGGTGCTCATCTCCATTTCAAAGCCGAAGAGCCAGCGTTGTCCGAAGACGCCTCCGTGGTCATGTGGCCGGCATGACTCTCCTTGCCGCAGCGCGTAGCATGCAGCTGGAACACGGTAGCTTGTGTGCAACTGACTTAACTTCCCCATTCTTCCTTCATGTTCCTAAATGGTCTCTTAAGACAACATGCAACTTGCAGACTTAAAGCTGCCTGCAATACAGAGCTATAACGTTTGTCACTCTAACATCAAACGTTCACTCCCATATACATGTTGCTTTTATCATTAACAGAGAGGAATGAAAAAAACTTAAAAAAAACAGTTTGCAAATAGAATGACACATCTGATTCAAAGATAAGTTTTCACACTGGCATAATTCAGTCATTTTAATACAGCCCGCCCCCCTCCCCAAAAATAAGTCAGATTATATCTCTTACAAGGTCGAGTCTCCATGCCTAACCATACTGATCAAACAAAATTTGATTTTACGACGACTAGACTGTTTAGATTTCACAATGACCGAATGCAGAGAAACCCACTCGCCTTAACTAGAGAGGTGCTGCTGCCAGGTCTGTATGAGCCAGGATGGTGTAGTGGTTTGGAAGTCGGACTTAGACCTGGAAGATCCAGGTTCAAATCCCCGTTCAGTCATGAAGCTTCCTGGATGACCTTGGGCCAGTCACTATCTCTCAGTCCCACCTACCTCACAGGGTTGTTGTGAGGACAAAAGGAGGGGAGGAAATATGTACACCACTCTGAGCTCCTTGGAGGAAGGGTGGTATAAAAAATGTGAAAAATAAATAAAATAAATAAAAATAAAAAATATAATGGTACGTTAAAACAGAAAAAGAGTCTGTATATTTACATAAACTGAAAAGTCCATCAGCAACTGCAGAAAAAACCTGTTACTGTCACTTCTATGTAATGGTAATTGTGGAATTGTGTTTTGAATTCAATAATGTCCATTTTTCACTTTGGCTGAGACGGTACCAAACACTCGCATTCACATCGCTGACTGGCTTATCTATCATCCACAAGGTCCTGTCGACAGCAATTGTGAGCCCACTGTAAAGTGAACACCTTATTGTATAGTGAACCTTGGTCTACTACAGAGAGTCCATTGTAAAGTTTCCCATTTTAAAGTGAGGGTCTACTGTATCGCCACGACTGAATTAGAACCCAGGCGGGCAGGCAAACTGCAAGCAAAAAACTAAATGTGGGCTAGATACAAGGACTTGCTTATGACATGAGACCAAAACCACTTCCAACAATGGCTTACAGCGCAACCCCGTGTAACTTTAAAATGGCGGAGCGAGTGCCCCGCCATTCTAAAGTGTCACAAACGTGAACGCCATTCTAAAGTGTCACGAACGTGCCGTAAAGCACATTTGCGACTACTTTTGAGTAAGGGTGGCTGACAGAGGCTGGCAGCCCTTACTCCGTCTCCAGAACATCCCTGCAGCTGCCAGATACAGGTAAGCAAAGCATTGGCAGGCGCAGGGGCAGTCAGGGAGACCGAGGTTGGTCGAGGTGGTCCGGGAGGGCGGCCGCCATATCCCCATCCCGTTCCTGGGACGGCGCGGCCATTACATGGCCTCCTCGGACTTACATTAGATAAATAGCTGGCGGAAATCTGAGAAGGCCCATTGGGGTCTCCCTTTGTTACATCGGGGGAAGGGGACGAACGTCCCTTTCCCCCAAGTAGACCTTTGGTCCGATTGGCCTGGAATGGGGATAGGATCCGGCAGGCGACCCTGGGCTGCCTGCCGGATACTTAGTAAGGACTGCGCTCTCAGTCCCTCTGAGAGAAACATGGCTTTTTACAAGTTTAAGTACGAGTCTATACTTTGTTTAGAGTCCAGAGAAAGCATGTTGTGAAAAGCAAGAGTCCAGAGAAAGCATGTTGTGAAAAGCAAGCACATTCCAAAAAGCTGCAGGGATATTCAGAATACACTGAGGCTGCAATCCTATACCTAACGATTTGGGAACAACATGCACTAACTTAGTGGAGCTTTTCAGGAAACGTGTATGTTGTTATGGATAAAATATTCATAACACGTTTTACAAAAGGAGAAACAAAGTAAGAACGATCGACTAAGAAGCCAAAAGCGATAAAACACACCAACAAACAGCAAGATAAAACCATTTGAATCAGCATAGAACCAGCAATTAAAACCAGCATTAGAATGCCAAGAAAATCAAAAGCCGGGCAGAATGAAAATGCCTTTATGCCCTTCCTAAAAACTGCCACTGTGAGGGCCTGGTGCACATTTCTGGGGATCAAATTCCATAAATGCAGTGCTACTACCAAGAGGGCCCTGTCTCCGGTGCCCATCTGTGTTGAAGGTCGGCCAGAGAGCAGAGTCTGAGATTTCTTGTAGTAGCCTTCATGGCCCGCTATTACACACCAATGCTTCACAGATACGGGATTTGATGCCATGTAGTTAGCTTGAAGTGTTTAATAATTTCAAACGCGCCGCGGGTTTGAAATTATTCAAACCCGCGAGCAGAGTCTGAGATGTCGATCTAAGCATCCAGGCAAGCTCATATGGAGGCAATCCTGCAAACAACTTGATCCTAAGCCATACAGAGCCCAATCCTAGGCATGTCTACTCAGAAGTCCCATTATAGTCAAGGGGGCTTACTCCCAGGCAAGCGTGGATAGGATTGCCATCACAAGAATGTAACGTTAACCAGCACCTTGAACTGGGTTTGAAAGTGAATTGGCAACCAGTGCAACTGATAGAACTGAGCTGCATATTATAAGTGGCCTTGCTTAAAAGAACACATCTCACAACTGCAACAATCGTGGCTAGGGTGCTGGTTTATTCAGTTAGACAGATACCGTATTTTTCACTCCATAAGACGCACTTCCCCCCCAAAAAATAGGGGGAAATCAGTGTGCGTCTTATGGAGCGAATCCAAAAAACAAAAGGGAAAAAATACTTACTGGGGCTTCGGGGTGGCCTGCGCGACCCTCTGCAGGCCTCCCCGATCTTCATTTCGGCGCTAAATGGCTATTTTCGGCCATTCTTAATAAATCAATCTATGCAATACATTGAAGTGTGCGCGGGGAGTGAGCTCTGGTTTATGATTTTCAAATGGGCTATCCCCAAGTATTATTTATATAAGAGAAATAAAGTTTCTTGAAGAACAATATTTCTTGTAAGCAGTGCCAGCAAAATTATCCCATAACCAGATTAGCATGAGAAAAAGCCACCCAAAAAAAATGGAGTTCCACATTTTCAGCATGACTGGAAAGAAAGAAGAGGAATATTTCAATTAAAAAGACTAAGTTTGGATTTTGGTTGGATTAAGATTTCGACCAGAAAGAGAACTTCTATGATCTGAAAAAATTACTTTTGAGGAAGTCTAGCAGTTAAACTCACCTGATTCATTCTGAAATCCTGTTGTGTTCTGAAAAGATACATACAACAAAGAAACTCCTGTGATTACATGAACCCTAAAAAGAAAAACAGACAATTGTAATATACACCTACCTACAGGTTCATAAGTGATTTGAAACTATATTCAAATCAATGTGTGTGGGGGGGGGGAGGGAAACACTCCATTTTCTCAGAAAACAAAATGATTTAATGCAAAGTTATCGTCAAAGTACTCTAAAATCAAAACTAAACTGAACACGTTTATTTGTAAAAGTGTAAAAACATAATTGTAAAGGTTCCTAGTTTCATAGCTGCATAGAAAATTTTCAAAATGAAACTGAATGAAGTACTAAACTAAGTTGAATTAAAAAGAGAATTTTCATGACTCTGGTAAATGCTACTTGTTTACTAAAGCCAAACCTGCAAGACTCAACGGGACAGCCCATGTTTTGGGGGTTTATTTATGAAAGCATTTATCATACCTTTCCTTTTTTACAAAAAATCCAAAAGTGGCTAACCATAAAATCAAATACAAAATATAGAAAAAAGAAAAACGCACATGTCAAAATGGCAACAAGCTATAATCACAACCACCACAATTCCCAACCTAAACTCAAGTAGCCGAAGACCCACCAAAACGGTATAGTTTTGACCACAAGAGAAGCAGCAAGGCAGACATCTCTAGGGAGAGTTGGCACAACCTTTAAAGAAGTCTTCCTTCATGTGGTCACTTAAGGCTGATTCACACTACACAAATCCAGGCGCGGATGCCCCTGCCCCAGCGCGCAGAGCTGGCCGGAAGGAGTTTCTTCCCACCTGTTGTCCCTCCTGCTGTCCCGCCTTCTTATGAAGGTGATTGGAGGTAGTTCTGATTGGCATGCAGCCACTCTCCCTCCCGCTCATCCAATTGGTAGGCTGCAGTAGCTCCGCAAACCCGCCCCAGCTCCGCGAAGCCCGCCCCCTCAAATGATGAGGGGAAACCATTTTTCCAGCTTCTGCATTGCGGAGCTCGCAGCTGCTCCGCTTGCCTCCGAAATGCTGTCAAAGAGCTCTGCGCATCTCTGTAACGTGCCAGGATTCGTGTAGTGTGAATCAGCCATCAAACTTCAAATGGGATGGACACATGGAGGAAAGCCTCCAAGAAAGGTCTTAATATGCAGGTAAGGCTCATATTGGAGAAGGTGATCCTTTAAACTAAAAAGGCAGTAAGTCATAATACTATACTGGACAATATTCACCATCTGTCATGCAACATCCACCACATTCCCAGTCCAATCCTAACCAACTTTCCAGTGCTGATGCAGCCATGCCAACGGGGTGTGTGCTGCATCCTGTGGTGATGGTGGGGGCAGTCACAGGCTGCTTTTTCCCCCACTTGAGCCTAGAAGCACCCTTAGGTCATTTACAGAGGCCTTGCTCCATGTCTTCCCTAACCCATCAGAGGTATGGAAGGTGTCAACAAGGGAAAGGACCTTCTCAGTGGCCACACCAAGTGTGGGAAATTTGTTCCATGAAAAAGCTCATCTTGATCTTTCTGTTAGTTTTAGTCTGTATTGGACAGCGGGTAAAAGGAGGATCTTCACAGTTTACAAATTTGCGTTAAACTAAACAGGCTTGCTTTGGGTTTCCAGTTTTTTGTTTTACTGATTGTTTCTGTAAACCACTTTAGGAATGTCACTTAGGTAAATACACTGGGATAAAAATATTTTAAATAAAATAGTGCAAATGTGTGGTTAAGATTCACCTTCACCCTTGAGGAGACCAGCTTTCTAAAGTGTTACACATTGATGTTTACCTTTCTATGACCTTCGAGATAGATTGAGAACACAGATATAAAAAATGTGCTCCAGTTAACAGTATACCACTCATTCTCAATTTCATACCATAAAAATATACAGTATTGCAAAATGAGCTTGTGAAGCTATTACAATGAGGGAAGATAAGAGCCAATATACCTGTTCGCTCCCCACACGCCCATCAACAATACCACAGTACAGTTTTATCACTCACAAAAGATGTTCTAGTTCCAACATATTAGAAAAATACGAGTCTCATTTCCAGCAGCATAGAATCAAAAGATGTGTGAACGGAAACATGAATCTGAGTTAAGTCAAGATTTCAGTACTAAAACCTTTTTGGAGAACTTCTAGATTTTTGTCGAGCCCTTTCCTGACACTGACACTCAACTGTCACAAATTCTTCACAGTACAGCAACACCCTGACTTTCATCGCTTTGCTCTTTCCGCCATTTTCAATTATAACCACATTTCAAATTCCATCCATGTGCTTTCCTCTTTCATTCGATTTCATCCAAACTTCCACAATAGGTTTAGTTCTCTTCTATTTCCATTTATTTAGGTTTCGCACACAAATTTGCATGTGTGTGTTTGTTTTTTGCCAGCCAAAATAAACGTGTAAGCTAAATAAGGCTATGCTTTGACATTGATCCATTTTTGACTCTCTTTCATGCTCTGGTCCCTAACCAGACAAAAGTGCAAGGTACTGATGTACAGTACTTACACAAAGTATCTGTTACATGAAAGTATCAGGCTCCACACACTCCATGCAGGTTAGATCGGAAGTAATGTCTGGTCGCTTGGGAGAGGCTTATAGAGGGGTTTGAGGCGCAACGCAGAACGTTGGCCAAGAGTATACTGTACTGCTGCAGTGCCCATTTGATGCGTCTCTTGGTCAAAGACTTCAACACTCCAGAAATAAAGGCTCTTGTGGTTCCAATTGCAAAGTACTGGTTAGAGAAGTACTTTGCAGTAGCTTCTCTGAAGAAAATGGGAGGAAATGAGCTAACTCTCCATAGGATGTGCAACGGAACTTGGTTGAAAACTCTTATCTTAGCCACTACACTGTATCAGCTCTCATTTATTATTTACCTCTGCATTTATTAGTAACCATCAAACTCTCCCTAATTCTACACCAACTCAATCACCAGCAGAAATTAAAATCTCAACATCACCCATAAACATGCGACAAAAAACGCATGGGGCAACCCCCTTTTTCTTTTGGCGGTGCCGGGAACCCGGAAGTGCTGTTGCCACCATCCTGTCCTCCCATCAGGTCGCTGCAGTCCCCCCCAAGCACTTACCAGTTTCCCCCCCCCCCCCAAGCACTTACCGGTTCCCTTCCTTTGAGAAAGTGTGGGAAATGGGAAGAATCAATAGCCTAAAGCAGTGTTTCTCAAACTGTGCTCCTAGGAGCCCTGAGGTTCCTTAAGACACCTTCAGGGCACAAGAACACCATAAGTAGGCACCATCTGCCCCCCTGCCCCGTTTACTCCTCCTCCTCCTCCCCCCCCCCATTTGTGGCTCACACTTATTCCTGTTCTGGCTCTTTGCCGGTATTTGGTGCTGGGCGTGGCCACACCACATATGTGCCAGCACTCTGGGGCGCTCCAAGCATGAGCCGGCAGAGCTCCCCAAGACTATTTAGGAGTGTAAAGGGCTCTGGAGACAAACATTTGACAACTGTTGGCTTAAAGGGTTGGAATTTTGACACACATATGAAAAGTGCCAAGTGAAAACACGCCTGAGAACCCCAAGGGTCACATCCTCTTGATGCTCCAGTTCAATTATAATGAAGTACTGTATTGTTCATATATTTGTGGTGTGGTACGTTTCGCTTGTTACAAGTTTCTAACAGAATACACTACATATTAAAAAATTACACACTAACTGGCTGATACAACCATTAAAATATCACCTAGAGGGCTACATTTAAACTATATCTGCCCAGAAAAACAAAACAAAACTAAACTCATTCAGTTGAAAAACTAAGGCTGCAGCCCAACGTAGAGCTTCACGTCTTTGTACTGAGGCTGGTACGTAGTCCTTCCTCTGAAAGACAGACCACACAAATGCACATGACCCAAAACCATTCAAACATTGCAGCACCACCAAACAGAAGAAGCTACACTACCCCAATATGCACTCAACACCTATGGTTGAACAGTATTGCTGACCCCCAGTTCCAAATTACATTTCAAGGTGTCGGTTCTGACAGGTACTGGAGAACATCATGCAATCCCCGCTACATTTATACCACTAGTCATTGTACTGAAATTCCAGTGGTCAGAAAGAAAAAACAGGAGTATGAATACATTGTATTGTTTTGTTCAGACACCTAACGCCAAGAGAGGACTCTCTGGAGAAGACTGATGCTGAGAAAGATTGAAGGCAAAAGGAGAAGGCAAAGGATGAGATGGTTAGACAGCATCACCGATGTAACGAACATGAAAATGAGCGAACTCAGGAAGATAGTGGAGGACAGGAAGGCCTGGCGGGATGTGGTTCATGGGATCACGAAGGGTCGGACACGACTTAACGACTGACACGACTGAACAACAACAAAAAATCTCATCTCTCTTGATCAAGAAGACCGTAGGTTTCCAGTATTCAGTGCATCTATCTATTATTATATATGCCACACGGAGAAGTTCTTGCTTCATTTTTGTTCAGCCATCTAAGAACATAAGAACAGACCTTCTCTACAAGGCACTACTATGCAGTAGTTCCTACTATTGTCTAGTAGTTAATGCTACTGTAGTAAGTCCTTGTAAACCATCACTATTATTACCTGTACTATAAATTAGTATTTGCAGCTCCTTCTGCTACGGAAGCTTCAGGGATGCAGCAAAGCACCAGAGTAAGTGAGCAGCACCCCAAGTTGCAGCCCCCCATCCTCGGTCCCCGCTCTGTGTGGGGGGCATTGGGGAAGCGTGTCCCCCTCCACAGCTTCCTCCCCCGGGTGAAATATCAATCATCACATCATCATCAAAGAAGTTATTAAAACAACAACCCCCCTCCACACAAGCTGCTCCTCCCCCACTTCCACGCGCCCTCCCCCCCGCGTCACTCGCCTGGCAGCCCCCCGCCGCCCAGCGGAGAGACGTCGTCGCTCCGTCCCCCTCCTCACCCTCATGGCGGAGGCAGACCCCGGGCACGGGAGGGCGCTTCGGCCCTTCAGCACGGCACGCGGAGGAGACGACGGAGGCTGCCGACCCAGCCCTTTACCTGCGCTGCCCGCGTCCTCCCGAGCCGGGTCGGCTCAGTCCGAAAAACCCAGCAGGCCTTGCCGGCTGCCTCCAGGCGCCATTTTGTCTCTGGCCTGGGAAGTGACGTTGCGGAGTTGGGCGGGGGCAACGGAAGGGGGCGGGGCTCAGAGCTGCTCGTGCGCATGGGGGGTCTAGGGAAGGGAGAGGAGGGGGCCTTGCGCGCGCGCGCGCTCTAGAAGCCGGCTAGAACGGTGAGCGCGTCGGCCCACTCGAGAGGCCGGTTGGACCTGTTGCCTCAGGCGGTGTGCTGGGTAGAACGCCGCTTCAGTCAGCTGCTCCCAAACATGAGAGCCCAGCTGCCTGTCATGCACAGCCTGCAGCTTCACTGCCCGTTCTTTTTGTCAAGTGGCACTGGCAGCAGACCTGCAGGCAGCTCCACAGGGCAGCAGTTATGGAACTATGGTGGGGTGAGTGGGGCATGTGCCCTGGGATGATGCAACAATGGTAAAGAAGGGCATGGTGGGGCAGACATGAGACCCAGAGAATTGGAGCTTTGAATGCCCATACTGATGGGAGACCCCAGTTGTGGCTGATCTTGGCTCTGGAGTCATTCCAAGCTCCAGCCCTGCCCCTCTCATATCCACGCAGCTCCTCTTACCTGTTCAGTCTCTTTTTTTCCACCTTGCCCCAGGTGCTGATTTTCCATGTTATAGCACACAGGGAGATGGGAGGACTTGCTTCCTCCTCCCATGGAGCCTGCAGCTCTCCACTGCAACCTCTTGTAAAGTAGCAGCCTTTACAACTCCTTGCTTCTATGTGCCACACAGGCTCCCATCTTCCTCGTGGAGCATGTGGCCAGGCCAGTCATGAGGCTGGTTGAGCCTACCACCTCGGGCAGCGTGCTACTGCTAGGTAGGTAACAAGCAGACAAGGGAGTGTCTGCACCTGCGTTGGCCAATGAGGGAAATAGTGGGGGGGGGGAGCAGGAACAGCAACATACTGACAGTGACAGTGACCAGTAAGTGCCAGTGATAATTAAGCAAAGGGTATGGGGTGGGTGTGGCCAGGTGGGCAGGCTGTTGCAGGAGGCACCTGGTGGTGTCACATGCCAGCCCAATGATTGGCCCATGCAGTGCTCCCTCTGGGAGATCCATGTGGTACGGCCTCCCCTCCAGGTGTGCCTGTTTGTAGATGAGGTGCTCTTTGCTTGTCACTTGCTGTGAGCTAGCAGCATCCTCCTTTGCCTGCCTGCTGTTGGGGCTCCTCTTGTGATTTGCCCTAGTCCCTCCCCCGGCAAAAAGGTTCATTCCAGCTGGTGAATGCCCCACAGGGACTCGAACGCTTGCCCTGGAGAGACTTGTGAGTCTGGTGTTGCACATGGCTGCCCTCATCTGAAGGAGTTATCTTTCTGCCCTTCCTCTGCTGTGGTCAAAAATGTATTCCTTGGATGTGTGCGTTTGTGTGGGTGGGATCAAAGGACTTGATCCGTGGACGCAGGGAGTTCTAGTGGGTCTTCTGTACTCCTGTAGGGGGTGGGGTGGCATTGTGTGTCTGACCTTGGGGCATCTCCCCATAGTTAGCAGAGGTGCCCGTTGCTGTGCCAGCATTATTGGGAGAGCTGCACTGGCATGTTGTTGGCTTAGGGGGTATGATGGATGTTGAATTGGCATCTGTGCAACATCAGAGAGCCAGGATGGTGATGTTGGACTTAGAACTGGAAGATCCAGGTTCAAATCCCTGCTCAGCCACGAAACTTCCTGGATAACCTTGGGGCAGTCACTATCTCTCAGCCTCACCTACCTCACAGGGTTGTTGTGAGGACAAAAGAAGGAACCATGTACACCACCCTGAGCTCCTTGGTTGTAGGGTGTTATAAAAATAAATAAAAAGCATAAATCTGAATAGGAGTGGACCATACCTTTTTTTCCCATATTATAGAGATGAGACAATTGTCTCTGTTTCATTCTTTTATTGTTTCTCTGGTTTTCTCTGCCATAGATTCTACTCCAGAATTTCAGTTTACATAGAGAATTTCTAAAATTAAACTCTGGAACTGATGCATGAACAGCAACAGCTATCTTGCTCCAGGAATCTCATAAACTGTCACCAGCCATGTATTTTGAGTACCTGCAACTGGCACCAAAATGGTAAGCATGTTGCTTGTTGGTTTTCCTTTTAAATCTTCCCTACTGCGCAAAGTACATATCTATGTATGCAAGATTCAGGTTTCTGGCAAATGTATAATGCCTTGCTCCAGGAAATTATATAGGATCTCCATGGGTTGGCAAGTTCTCCTTCACCACTTCCATAGATCATCTTCCATTTTAGCACAGGAGGAGAGTTGCTTTAAGGGAAAAGCAATTTTCTGATGTTTTTTTTTTCCTTCCATGGTATTTAGCGCCTGTCAAAAGAAATAATGGAAAAGGGTTATTTTGACTGTACAGCAGTGTTTCTCAAACTGTGGGTCAGGACCCACTTGGTGGGTCGCAACCTGATTTCTGGTGGGTCCCAGGTGATGGAAAGATCAGATAAGTAATTGCCACAAACCCTGAGGCTGTTCAAAAATCAGATAGCTGCTAATTGCCCTTCAAAGAGCTGAACTCCTGCAGTTTGCAAGCTTGTGTAAATATAGGGAGATAAATGTTCGATAGTCTGGTAAAGCTAGGTGGGTCCCGACAGAGTATCATTTTAAAAAGTGGGTCCCGGTGCTAAAGTTTGAGAATCACTGCTGTATAGTATTGTAATTCAGCCAGCTAAACCCTATTTTTCTTCTAGAGCGGGGGGGGGGGACTTTTTGGCTCAAGGGCCACATTGGGTTATGGCAGTTGTGTAGGGGGGTGGTCATGTATACTTGTGGATATAATTGCCATCAGAAATTTGATTCTAGCTAGCTTTGTAACAAAATACTGTATTTTGCATTCCAATCTTTTTAGAACACATTAAGTTGACATCCACTTATTCACCTACCCAGGTCTACCCAGACTTGTGCCAGCAACGTAGCCAACACAGGTCCAAAAGTCCCCCGCAGGATGGAGCACGTGCCTTGTTGGCGCGGCTGCATCGCCACCAGGGGAGTTCAGTATGATTGATCTGTGAGGTTGCTACGTTTGGAGTGGTGGCAGTGCCAGAACAGGAGAAGGATCTGAGGGGCCAGATATTGTCTGTGGACAGGGAGCAGTCAGAGGGCCAGATGGGAAGTACAGGTGGGCCCCCATATCCACTGATTCGCTATCCACGGTTTCAGTTATTCACGGATTGTGGGGACCCCCCCCCCCCAGGCTTTTACTTTTTCCCCAGTAAGCTTTGTTTCTGCTTAAAGAAACAGGAGAAGCAGCCTCTGGCTGCTTATTACAGGCAAGTAGAATGAGACTAAGTCCTAGAGAGGCTCTGCAAGGTTAACAGAAACCTTGCAGAGCCTCTCTAGGACTTAGTCTCGTTCTACTTGCCTGCAATGGAGGCTGCTTCTCTGTTTGTTTTAAGGAAGAAACAAAGCTTGCTGAAAGAAAAATAAGCGCTTGGGGGGCAAGCCTGCCTGCAGGGGAAGCAGGGTGGGGGGGGCCCTCAGGAAACCATGGAGGGGGTGTTCGCTCTTATCCACGGTTTCAAGTATCCACAGAGGGGCCTGGAACATATCCCCAGCGGATATGGGGGCCCACCTGTACTTCCTACTAATCCACCACCTGAGGCAACCATCTCAGTCAGCCTCATGCATGGACCGGGTTCTGTGTGATCCAGAACTGGCCCCGGCCCTTCTTTTGCCCACCTTTGTTCTTTTTGGTCTACACTGCTCCCAGACACACCTGCTCACACCCAGTTCCTGGCATGTCCACATTTTAAAACCAACAGTGGCCCAAGGATTACTGTACCTGCCCGACACTCTTTTCACGACCGTTAAGATGATCACTGTGGCAACTCCGATGGCCACAATGATGCCAAGGATAATTCCAACCAGCGCCACTGCTTCCAGGCCATCTGAGGGGAAAGAAGGCAGCCGAGTTAATTTGTTTCCCGCAAATCGCCTTGAAAAAAGTCACTGTCGGTTTTGACAAGGTGATCTTTCAGCTTGGAGAAACGGTAATTTTGGAAAAACTGGCAGCCCGATCCGCTACAACCCTCCTGACTAGATTCCATAGGCAACAAGCAGGCAGGCCGGCCACTAGAATCCCATGCATTTCAGACAGATATTATGAACATATGATGTTTGCTTTTTCGAGGAGCAAATTATCTCCTAGAACGAGGGGATTTTCTGAAATTACCTTGAGATTTGGGGCATGTGCAATTTGCCTTGGTTTTCGATGTCTTCTGTTCATGTGTGTTCCCCTCCTGCAACATTACCAGTGCACGCGTGTACATTGCTGAAATGCTAAAAAGCCAAACTTGATGTGATCTGTTTATGATTGTAGTAAGATCCTTTCTCTGTGATATTTTACCATGCACTTATATGCTCCTGTTTGGGTAAAACACCGTATGAAAGAATCTTGAATCCACTATTTTCATCATGAATATTTTTTTTGGGGGGGCAGTATTCTATCAGTGCACCAGTGCACATTGGTAATAATGTAGGGGCTGAGGGAGACAAGCATGGAGGAGCTGAAAGCTTGGGCAACTGTCTATGCACAGCTCTCCGTACAAAGTTTGGAAATAATGAAAGCAAAATGGCCAAGCCAAAAATATCATGATGAATGAGCAGAAGGGGACCGGTTTGGTGCGGTAGCTCAGTGGGAGAGCCCAGCCTTTTTGTTGCAAAAAAATTCCACTTTTTGTTACACAAGGAAGTTGTGTTTTCTGTTTCCGGTTATTTGGTCATAACATTTGATAGGATGCAGATATTGCGAAATGGAGTGTTGCATTGCATTCTAGATGTGATTATGCATTGAATAATATATAACATGATGGTATAAGTCGTAAAGACAAAGGTTTTCACAATTTTGGCCACTAGTGATGTCACCCCCCTGAGGATGTCACATAGTGCGGTCCGCACCCCCTGCACCAGTGTAGGTACGCCACTGCCCACGATCAATCCCTGGCAGAATCTTCTAGGAGGGTGAGAAAAGACCTCTGCATGAATCCCCGAGAGCCACTGTCAGCATAGATAATACTGAGCTGGGCAGCCTCCTCTGTTTTGATTATTTGCATAATACTTTATCAAGGTCAGGTCATGTGGTAGAGATGTGCTCAGCACAAAATATGTGGAATTTCACCCCCCCCTCCCTGCACAGTGTATCTAAGAACATACAGTTCCAAGAGTAACCTATGAACCTCCTCATGTTTTGTGCGCAAACTCTTCTCGGCCAACTTTGAAACCGTTCAAAGAAGACTCTTCAGACACAGTCAAGTGGTTTGAAGTCAGACCTTGTGATGGACAGTGAAACTAGAGGCTAATTTGGAAACCCGAGGCTAACGCTTCACCCCATGTTCGACATTAGGGTGGGGAGGAGGAGGAACGGGGTGGAGGATTGGGTAGGGAGGAGGGCTGATTGAGGCCAGGAAGGGGGTGGTAGCAGCAACAGCACCACCACCGATATCCTATCCCCCTTCTCAGTCTCGATCCACCTTCCCAGGTCCACTTGGACTTAACCAGTTAAATTGCTTGTGCAGGTCTGAGTAGACCCATTTGGTCGGTGTAGGCTTACAAAGGGAACAAATGTTCTCTTAGCCAGAGGAGACCTCCAGGACTACCCCCTCTCTCAGTGTGCGCTCTAGTAGCTTGGCAGCATGGGGGGATTTAGGTAGGATTGGGCTGTTAGACTGGCAGCGCAATCCAAGTTACACTACCAGTGTAACCAGCGGGGGAGGGCAGGGCGGGAGGCTTTGGAGAGGATGGGAGATTTAAATCCTCTTTGAAGGGGGTTTGAATCCCCTTTCTGTTCTGGGGCCTCCCATTCTCCCATCCTCCCAATGGCCTCCCATTCTTACACCGACCAAATGGGTCTACTCAGACCTGCACAAGCAATTTAACTGCACCGGTGGTGTAAGTTGGATAGGATTGCGCTGTCAGTTTCACAGTAACTTTATACGAAGGTCGACATGCTACTGAGTCTAGCCTAAGATGAGACTTGAGCCCAATCTGGACTTCATAAAAGGTTGTGCTATTCTGGAAGGGCAAGAAAGCCTTGCAAATTCAGATTTCCACCTCAATGCAAGTTTTATTATTCAATTGTACTTGGCTTGTGGTTTAGGCATCTAGAGAAAATCGTGTGAGTGTGAGTGTGAGTGTGAGTGTGAGTGATTCATTGCCCCTCCACAATGGCTGAGGGCATTCAGGAAGAGCCGGTGTCGGGCTGCCGTACAGTTTGCCGTGGTACTTGTAAACCTGCCTGCCAGCCTTGCTGTGTCATAGTGCTAAATAGTCGGTCATGACGTGTTGGGAGAAATCCAGTTTGGCTGATTTCCAACTGATGCTCCTGCTCCGTCAGCAGATAGGCTGTGATGCCACCCAGATCCCTTTATGCCAGAGAGCTGGGGCTCATTTCTGTGCCTATAAGTTCAAATAAGGATTACGGTAACCTAAGAAAGCGGCTTAATCACTCAGCGCCATTCTAGTCTGGATGAATTTCAGACATGCGCCCTGCCCAATCAACGCAGATGCTTCGGGCCTCCATTGCCAACGATGTTTTGGGATGCACCAAGGAGGTGACGGGACACTTCGCAGCGCCTCGTTCTGACTGATGAGCTAATTTGGGCCGTCAACTGATACACGGCTGTGGGTTGCGTAACTGATCATTTGCGGCTCATTTGTCAGCGGAATCACCGCTTCAAAATGGGTCCCCACGTGGGCCGGGCAAGGATTGACAGATACTTAAAAAGGTGATTTACAGCACCGTCCTATGCATGTCTACTCAGGAGCTAGTTCCAGTGTGCTCCATGGTTCTTACTCCCAGGAAAGTGCATATAGGATTGCAGCCTGTACTGTGCTGCTTTTTTTTTGTTTAGTGTTCTAAGCACTTCACATATATTATCTTGCCAGAATCCTTACAAGATCGCTGCAAGGTGAATATGACTACAGGTGGGCCCCCATATCCACGGTTTCGCTATCCACGGATCGTGGGGACCCCCCCCCCGGCTTTTACTTTTTTCCCAGTAAGCTTCGTTTCTTCCTTAAAGAAACAGGAGAAGCAGCCTCTGGCTGCTTATTACAGGCAAGTAGAACGAGACTAAGTACTAGAGAGGCTCTGCAAGGTTAACAGAAACCTTGCAGAGCCTCTCTCGGACTTAGTCTCGTTCTACTTGCCTCCAATGGAGGCTGCTTTTCTGTTTGTTTTAAGGAAGAAACAAAGCCTGCTGAAAGAAAAATAAGAGCTGGGGAGGGAAGCATGCCTGTCTGCAGGGGAGGCAGGGTGGGGTGGCCCTCAGGAAACCATGGAGGGGGTGTTCGCTCTTATCCACGGTTTCAAGTATCCACGGAGGGGCCTGGAACATATCCCCAGCGGATAAGGGGGCCCACCTGTATATTGTTGCCCTCTTGTATGTGGGGGCCGATTGAGAGGCTTGCCTAAGGCCACCAAGCCTGTTCATGACAGGCGTGTTCATTGGAAACAGGGGGGCAGCCTCTTAAGTCACAATGCTGCACCAGCACATCTAATGCGTCGCTTTAAATATTTTTATACTGCTTTTCAAGCAAAAATTACTGAAGTAGTATCGGAGGGAAATGCAGATAATTACTCCACCGCCACCCCTTACCATCAGGAGTTTCAGGAACGGTGGGATCCGTGGAGTTCTCGCCGGTTGATACATTGCTGTCTGTGGTCATCAGTTCTTGAAAGGGGATAGTACCTGTTATCATAGACAACTGTAGGTGGTGTGTGTGTGTGTGTGTGTGTGTGTGTGTGTGTGTGTGTGTGTGTGTGTGTGTGTGTGTGTGTCGTGTGGGAAAAAAAGAGGAAAATAAAGTAAGGCCCATTCTTTTTAAACATCTCTTCTAAAACCATACATAAAGTGCAATCCTATCCAACGTACACCACTGGTGTAACCAGCGGTGCAGCGAGAACGGAAGGCTCCAGAACGGAAAGGGGATTCAAATCCCCTTTCAGTCCCCCCTTTGGAAGTGATGTGAATCCCCTTTCCATTCTGGGGCCTCCCGTTCTCGCTGCACCGCTGGTTACACTGGTGGCGTAAGTTGGATAGGATTGCGCTGATAGTGCGAGAACAATTTACTCACTCGCCTGGATAAGTCCCCATTGCCATGAATAAAAACGCAGGCCCTGAAAACAGGTTTTAATCCAAATGGCTCGCGTATTTGTTTGTGAGGGAATCTTCCCCAGAGACCGATTAGATTGCTTAACTGCAACATCTTGAGATGTTTAGCTGGCTCAGTTATGACTTGCACATCTGGAAGCGACATCATTTGGACCATATCTCTTCTTCTGTTCTTTCCCCCTCTTCCTTGTTAAATTCAGGAACTGGGGGGAGGAGGAGGAAGGGGGCAGAGGTGGGTGCCCCCCCGCCACTTCCCTAACCTGAGGTGACCATCTTGGTCAGCCTCATGGACAGACTGCCTGTCTTTGAGAACTTTCCCAAGGAAAATGACACGTTCAAATCTGCAAGCACCAGAACTAGGAGACATCCACTAAAATTGAGTGGCGGGAGAATTAGAACAGACAAAATATTTCTTTACCCAGTGTGCAATTAATCTGTGGAACTCCTTGCCACAGGATGTGGTGATGGCACCTGGTCTGGATGCCTTTAAAACAGGATTGGACTTAGATCCAGGTTCAAATCCCCGCTCAGCCATGAAGCGTCCTGGCTGACCTTGGGCCAGTAATTATCTCTCAGCCTCACCTGCCTCACAGGGTTGTTGTGAGGACCAAAGGAGGGAAGGAACCATGTACACCACCCTGAGCTCCTTGCAGGAAGGGCCGTATAAACATGTGATAAATAAATGTTCTTAGCATAAAATAGTTGTGGCATCAGCGTTTGTGGGCCATGATCCACTGTCAGTATCTGGCAAAGTGTCTCTGGCTCACAAAAAATTCAACAACAATGAATGGTGTCCAGTTGAGGGCCACGAGATCCATTGTTGTAATCAACCTTGCTTAGGCTTCACGCAATAGCCTGCGGCCATAAAAGGGGCTCCACGGAACCGAATGAACGGGCCCAGATCACATCCCTTGAGAACAGCCCCAGAACCGCAGTGACGGAACTGGCACTGAACAATACTCACCAGAGTTGGTGCCTCTGAACGTTCTGGACTGTTGCTGTCTCTGGGGTCCACAGTTGGCGTTTCGTCTTCCATCAACACTGTCCTTGCTAAACCAAACACAGAAGAAACAGCAAAAGTTTCAGCGGGCGGCCACTGACCGCAACGGAAATCCAGGTAAGACGTTGTTGTTGAACATGTGGCACTCACTCACATAGCCGTTTCCCCACAGACTAATTTCAACGTCTGCACAACAGTTGTCACCGATGAATCATCCTCGGCAGAACCCAGCCTCTTCCCCCTTTAAAGAGGAGAACTTCCCAAAGTCCAGAAATTCCATCCATGACCTCCATTTATTATTTGCCATGTAATAAACCCTTGATCTTTCATTTCCCCCGGGACGTTCCGTCTGTATTCCTGCGTCAAAGGTTACTGAACAGATCGGTCTCGAATGACACCTTTCCATCCTACCCCAACGCAATGCACGGAGCGCTGAGTGATGGACGAGGCACAACTCACTGAACGCTCTCAGCCAGGAAAGCATCACCCATCACCACTCATTAATTTGCAAGCACAGCCCCATGAGCAATTTCAACGCATTCTTTAAAGGAAAGAAAGAAACACTTCTCGTTTTTTCACACCTCGTTATTTATTTTAATGCGTGAGAGCAGTGTATTTCTGAAATTCTGCTGGCTGTGTTATAGCCGCTGCATCCCACTAAGCCTCTATAACAGGGGTGGCCAAACTTGCTTAATGTAAGAGCCATATACGATAAACTTCAGCTGTTTGAGAGCCGCAATATTTAAGAAGCATTACTCACCGTGAACATTAAACTTATGTGTTAATCCAGTGGACTCTCCGTTTATACCTGGTCAATCATTATAAAGTTTGTAAATTTCTTATTTGCCTTTTATATTAGTTGTGATGCTAAAAGGAGCTCAGCCAACATTTCTGAGAGCCGCACATTATACGTCAAAGATGTGACCACCCCTGCTCTATAACAACAACAACAACAATTTAAAATGTCTTCATTAGAGCGTTTTCTTCTCCTGTTGCTTATTTCTACTTTGAAACGGATGAAGTTATATCTTACATCCCAAACTCATGGAATGTATGGTAGTAATTTAAAACAAATGTATAAACATTGGAAGCTAGGATAAAAAAAAATCTCAAATTTAAAAGGCATGTTTAGAAGGCAATCCTACGCACGTCGGCTCAGAAGTATAGTACATTCTACTTACCTCCACCACCTGTGTCCTCCTTTTCCCACTTGTCCTATGAAATGAACAGAGCCCCGCACTCCATCCTAGACTTGCATCAAAAGGATCCGATGCTACACCTATGACTCCAGCATATGTGAACATAGGAAATTGCCTTCTACTGAAACACACCACTTATCGAGCCCCCTATTAAATGAGCCCCCTCCCTTGAGATTAGCCAGGTAGCAACATTTCTTTGTTTGGTTGGGGGAAAAAATCCTTGCTAGGGGGACTTGATTAGGGTGTGATGTTTTGCATATGACTGTGCTATTTTATATTTATTGGTATGCCTTCGGGTGCTTTTCGTCCTTTGTGTTTTGTTTCTTTTATGCCAATAAAGGTTTAATCAATCAATCACCACTTATCCACTGAGCTCAGTCCTGTCTGCCCTAACTGGCAGCATCTCTCCAGGGTTTCAGACACTGACTGGCAGCATTTCTCCAGGGTTTCAGATGTGGGTCTTTCCCAGCCCTACCTGGAGATGCTGGCGGGGATCGAACACCTCTTGCATGTAATGCAAGGCTCTTCCACTGTTGTATGGCAATGCTCCTCTGGTGAATGGTGGTTCCCTCTTCTAACTCCACCTGAATTTCTTTCTCTTTTGTCTTTTTAATCTTTTTTTAACGAGACAAACAGCCACGTCTAGCAAAACAAACAAACAAAACGCAAAAACCTTGAATCTTCCCAAACAGCAGAAAATGCTTTGGCAAATTATCAAACGCAAAAGCCCTCCAGTATTTCAAGGCCTCTTGCATATCCAACTGTGTTTTTTTTTAATTCATGTTCAATATTTATAAAGTGCTTCTCTGTTTTAAAAATAACCAAACACTTTTGAGGAAAAAAAAAATCTAATGCACAGGAGAGATTTCCCCCCTCCCGAGTGGTATGACAGCATCAATTATTTAATAAAAGTCTTTCATTTATCACATCTGATATTTGAAAGAAAATCCAGCAGCTGAACAGCAAGTCTGGCTACTAAGGGGGAAAATGGATTAACAATGCAATCGTATCCAACTTACACCACCGGTGTAACCAGTGAGGGAGGGGAGGTTTTGGAGGGGAGGGGAGACTTAAATCCCCTTTGAATCCCCCTTTGGGGATTCGAATTCCCTTTCTGTTCTGGGGCCTCCTGTTCTCGTTGCACTGCTGGTCACACCGGTGGTGTAAGTTGGATAGGATTGTGCTGTGAATCTCACTAAATAAATTAACACTTAATTTTCAGAAGTCCAAGATTATGGTATTTTCCAAAATATGGGGGCCAAGGAGGACTTGGAAGGCTAGAGGGGAGTATTTTGAGCAAGTTGGCTCCCAAATATTGAAAGGTCTTACTTTAAACATTTGGGAGTCCAGTTTAGCTGATGTGCCTGTATTCATCCATTTGTATTCAGTGAAATACAAAAATCTTTGAACCTTCAACTAGGAATCCGAGGCTGTCAAGCTTGCAGTTCACAGGAGGCATTTGCAGGTTCGAGAAAGGTCTTCTCTAGAAGTGGATCTTTCATTTTCAGACCTTGGTAGGTCCATCGTTTCCGATGGTCCTTCCATCGTTGGCTGCGATGACATTGCCTGTGCTGCAGTGCTCCCTTGAGTGCATCGTGATGACTTCCCTCCCCACTTCACTTCCTCTTGTTTTTTCAGTCGCAGGCTGATGCAGATGTGGATTACTCATTGCGCTTTGCGATGCCAAACTCTTGCTGAAGACATTCCAGTTCATCAGGCCACAGTGCAGTCTGTGTTGTTGGGTAACTGGGCTGCTACTGATATCTTGACACGCAACAAGGATGGCTCTGTTGGCTCCAATGCTGGGGCTTGGAGGTGTAACGTTGGGGGTAGGGATATATGGGGCCATACCTCAGCGACAGAGCCCGTGCTTTCTAGGCTAAATCCCTGGCAGCCACCAGCCTGTGCTGACCACACTGAGCTAGATGGTCCGGCAGCTTTCTCTGTTTTCCTAAAACTGGCACCTTTTCTCCCGCCACCTGCTTTGGGATTCTGATGGCAGCCACTGTGCGTCCGACTGCTGACGGGCTGGGTTGTTTTCTACCAAAGAAGACTGCAGGGCGCCACTCTGATTTGGCAGCACGCATCCTCACATCGCATCATCGTGAAGCCACGTCAAAACAAGGGCAATGCTTCTTGCCTTCCGTCTGGAGCAGAGGAGGACACAGGGATATGGAAATGGTAAGAAGAACCATAAAGAAGCAGACTAGAAGAAGAAGAAAGAGGAGGAGGAGGAGGAGGAGGTCCATCATGACTTTGATTCCAGTTCTTGAACAAATATTTTGCATTTCACGCATTTTTGAACACACAATTTCTTCTTCTTCTTCTTCTTCTTCTTCTTCTTCTTCTTCTTCTTCTTCATGTCGTCCTCGTCCTCCTCCTCGTCCTATTCTTCCTCCTCCTCCTCGTCCTATTCTTCCTCCTCCTCCTCCTCCTCCTTCAAGTGGTGAAGTGGGAGGGGGTACTGGAAATAAAAGCAGCCTTTTGCTGAATAAAGCTATGGGGCCAAAGAAGCTGCTGGTCTCTTTTGGTCCTTTTGCCGACACAGAGCTTCACAACTTTTCTATATACCGTTTCTGGATGCCACACCACTAAGAACCACCTTGAAAAAGTCGCTCGCTGTCCAAAAATGATTCGAAGGCTGAAATCCTATGCATGTGTTTACCTGGGAGTAAGCCCTCCTGAATTCAACAGGAGATACTTCTGGGTAGGCACGCATCGGATTGTGCTGTTAGTTCAGCAAAACGCTTTGATGGCACAATCCGATGCGTGCCTACCCAGAAGTCAATCTCATGGCTTTCAATGGGGCTTACTCCCTAGTAAGTCTGCTTTGGAGTGAGTCTTTAGTGGTGACATATTCCACTGCAGATTGTACACAGCTCTTCAAGAGAATCGTGAAATTCAGTGTCCAGGAGAGAGAAACTGCATTCCTGTTGGCTGTCCAGCTTCATAGCCACTGAAACAAGAGTTCTCTGTAGTCTGCAGGGAGCCAGCTTGGGACTCCTGCAGAGATTCTCACTCCCACAAGCATACCAGCCTCAGCTTCTGCTAAAACCGTACATGGATTACAGGAGCTTTTCAGGCAAAATGTTCTTGCGCTGGGGGGAGAGGGGAGTTGCATGGGCTATTCCTTCTGAAGTCAAAGATTGGCACATATTCCAATCTACCTCCCTGTGCAAAAATGTCTTTGAGACCAAACTGCATTGCACATTTGCTCTAATCCAGCGGTTCTCGAACTTTTCAGTCCCCAGAGAGCCCTTGATACTCCTAAAAGGAGTCTTGGGGAGCCCTACTGGTGCATGTGCAGAGTCTCGGGGAACCCCAGAACACTGGTGCATGTGCGTGGACATCACTTTAAACTGGAGAATGTCTAAAAATCATTTCTAGAGTTGAAAACATGCCCTATTTCCTTCAGTTCGTTATGCTGTTTTTCTTCTGGTGACATTACCGATTTGCACCGAAAAAACATTGCAAAAACACAATCTCACAGTGCAGTCTTATGCATGTTTACTCAGAAGGAAGTCCCATTCTGTTAAAGGGACTTACTCCCAGGAAAGTATGCATAGGATTGCAGTCTCACAATGCAATCCTGTGTAACTTTTCACCGGTGTAACAGTAGATGCACCGGTGTAAATGCTGGTGTAAGTGCACTTACACTGGGGCATCTGCTGTTACACCAGTGCATCTACTGTTACGCCGGTGCAGTTACACAGGATTGCGCTGTCAGTGTGATAGTCCATATGATTTCATAAACATTTTCCTTGATCCACTGTTATACAATAGCAAAACACCACCCAAGTGAATTGTTATACAACCATCACTTCAAAGACTGCCTTTTTACAGTGTTTTACCCAATGTTTTTTACAAGTGGACTGGTAACTGGAGCTTTCACCCTCCCTGCTGGCCTTCTGGCAGGGATTAAGTGCTTTTTTGTTTTGCCTTTCTTTTTTGTTTTAGTCTCCTCGGTTTATTGATTGATTCTTTGCAAAAAAAAAAAAGAGCAATCAATTTTTTATCAGTTATTTTTCGCAAACTAGGAGTGACGCTTTTAGGGGAAAGGGTGTGTCCACTTCAGCATGACTCTTGTCAAGCTGAGATACACTGTGGTGTTTTGGTAGCCTCCTGCACATGTGCAGAGTGACTCAACAGCGGAGTAGAAAACACACCAAAATGGAAGTGTCTTTGTGCAAATGTGCACCATAGCCTTGCACACACGTGGAGAGAAAACCCACACTTTCAAACGTTGGTTTCACCCACAAAAATCATGGCAATCAGATGGAAGAAAAAAAATGATTGGCAACACATTTCATGAAGAAAGCTGGAGGCTACCATTACGGGTGCCTCTGCTGGAGGAACTGGAAAGATAGTTTTGGATAGAAAAGTTTGGATAGAAAAGATAGAAAACTGGATAGAAAAGTTTTCTCTCTAGGCTCCTTGCTGGTTCTAGTGAGGCAAGTAATCTACGATGCAGGGGAATGATTAACAGCGCAATTCTATCCAACTTACACCACTGGTGCAGCGAGAACGGGAGACCCCAGAACGGAAAGGGGATTCAAATTCCCTCCAAAGGGGGATTCAGAGGGCATTTAAATCTCCCCTCCAAAGCCTCCTGCCCTGCCCTCCCCTGCTGGTTACGCCACTGGTGCAAGTTGGATAGGATTGCGCTGTAAATTATGGAACGCGACAATGTTTCCCAAAATAACGATGCCATCTACTTTAATTGAAAAGAACATTTAAGGCGTGTTGATTATATTTATTGATATCAATGTATAAATCAGGCTACAGGCAGATTGCAGGGCGGTAAAGGTGTCCCTCTAGCTTAGCATTGTCAACAGGGACTGGCAACAGCTGTGCGATGTTGCGGGCAGGAATGTTTCCTCTGTCGTACCAGGAGATGCCCTTCCCAGAACCACCTTTTCTGCCATCATCGTTCAGAGGAGTAGAATAATGATACTAACCACCTGGTATGCTGGATCTATCACTGAGAGACAATAAGTGCCACTTCTCCATCTGATTTTGTTATTGCGAACTGCTTTGAGAATCCATTTCGGCTGAAAGGTGGTACACAAAGGTTGCAAAATAAAACGCAGTGATTTGTATTTGCTCCCTGAAACGTAAATATAGAAAAACCAGCGAGCTGGCTACATGTAACAGCTTGAATCCCATCCCCTCACCCCTGAACTTAAATTCTGCAGTACAAGGAATTCAAATAAGTTTGAAAACTAAGCAAAACTTTCACTCATCACAACATAAAACAGATGGGGGCTGGGCTGCTTGACAAAACTTCTGAACCTTCTATCTGATCCTGGAATATGCATATATGGGATAATTCCTCTTACCTTCCTCAGCAAATATCCGGAAAGATAAGCTCCCTAATAGGAAAATGAGAAGCTGAATTTGTATTAACATCTTTGATAGTTCTTTTTTAAAAAAATCAGTCTCAAACAGTCCAGTTATGCCAACCGACAGGTTCGTTTGCGAGAGGTTCTGGGGTTTTGAAGTCCTTCTTTCCCTTTTGAAGTGGACAGGGCCGTTTTCCTTTCGGAGAAGCAAAGAGGATCAGAGCCAAAGAGAAGTTACTGAGAAGAGACTCAGCATTTTTGCTTGAACCGAGGACTGGGTGGGCATCCCAACTCATCTTGAAAAGACGGCCCGCCCTCTGCACTCTGTTTGGTCTCTCATAAAAATATGATCTCAGGTTTAAAGTTACAGGATGTTTTAGAAGGTGCCAGAGGCAGTTATATATAGTGAACTGTGGAGGAGGGATTAAGCAAAGGGAGGTGAAGATGGTACACCCTCTTTTCCGAAAAAGTCCCCTTTGCAAAATAAAAACACATTACGTACGGGATCAGAGCAGGGCCCATAATACTTGCAGTTACATTCCAGCAAGTGAGAGAGAGAGAGAGAGAGAGAGAGAGAGAGAGAGAGAGAGAGAGAGAGAGAGTGTTCGTTGTTGAGAACAAGAGTTGTGGAGTCAGGAGAATGTAATCTCTGTGTTAAAAATCGGAAACATTTTCCGTACACTGGGTTTGATTGATTTTTAAAAATTTCACTGCTTTTGCTTTTTTTTTTTTTTTGCATTGGTCTCTATGCATATCTGTGTAATCTATGTAAAGTACCAAGAGAGAGGTGAAGTTATGGTCTTACAACCAGAGATGGTTGCAAATGTCCAAACAGGAGTGATTGAGAAAGTGAACCCCCTCTATTTGAATGCTTGCAAACAGAATCGAGACAAACACAAGATTTGCTTGCAAAGACCTGAATGGAAAGCATCTGTCACCACCACCACACCCAGGGGGTGGGGAAGGCAGGGGTAGGGGGCACGTCTGGGGTCTTGGTGGCATGTTGGTGGGGACTGGGAGTAGCAGGGGGGGTCCTCCGCAGACCCTTGTCTTGTTCAGAAGTGATGGAAAGAGCATTTGTTTCCACTGGACATTCTTGGACTGGGAATACCAGTACCAGCCCCCCCCCCCCAGGATGTGATACTACTGGGGAGTTGGAGGCACCCACTACCACCTCCCCCACCCCCAAAGTAAGCCCTTTGCTTTGGAGGAAGAAGAACCGTCACCGATATCATAGGTATGCTCTGCATTGGTACCCCTTGTTGGCAAGCCGATAAACTCGCAAGATTGTCAGCCTTTTGCAAACACATCTGAGTCTGTGTGAGCTTTTTGATACAAGTGCTTGCAAAGTCTCCAGGCTTTTTTTTTTTTTTTAAGAGCATTGGCTTGGAATGCATTGAAAAGCTCAACCCCATTTTTAGACAAAATGGGCATCCCTACTTGGGATGGGAGTTATACAGTGGGCGATAACCGGCTTGGAGGGACAACCTGTGAAAGGGAGTTTGGTGTTGATGTGGGTCACAAGCTGAACATGTGTCATGTCTGGTTTGGCCTGTGCTGGCACCCGAGACTGGGGGCAGCGACCCCAGGAAGTTGCACGCCCATGCGGCTGCACGGCTCTGAGCCGAGCTCCACGCAGCACAGAGCTCAGCAACCCAGAAATTCAGCAATGATGCATGCTGCGCACCAGAAGACGGGATCTGTGTGTGCAGACCCCTTAAAGCCAAGACACACCAAACACGTTGGCATGCGTCGCGTCCCAGTGTGTTGCGTGAGCGGCCACCGTGCAGGGACGCAACGTTACGAAACCCTGCCACACCAAAGAAGGCTGCAGGGAGAAGGGAAGACGTCCTGCCCGCCCCCTCTCTCTTTTAGCCAATCAGAATCAAGTCTTTTCAGATTAAATTCTGATTGGCTACTGCGTTGCTCCATGTCGCGCCTCCACAGTTCCAAATACTGCCTCTGATTGGCTGGACATGGCAAAAGTCGAGCATGGGTCAACTTAGCACGCACCAGAATGTCGTTCTTATGTAACACCAACTCAGAGTGGTAGCTAATACCTTAGGGCAGTGTTTCCAACACTTTTTTGACCTGCAGCTCCCTTGACTGTTGGCAACCATTGGCTGCGGCTTCCCATTACATTATGTTGATAGCTGCCAATTGGCATTGCACTGTTTTCTGAGCGGATTCCGTGGCACTCCACGGCTCCCCTGGGTGGTTTCCATTTCGTGGCTCCCCTGGGAGCCACGCCTCCCAATTTGGGAACCACTGCCTTAGAGGACAGGAACAGGACCCAGCATGATCTTGACAGCACAGAAAACTGGGCAAAATGCAAACAAAATGCACTTCAGCAGGAATGAATGCTTCTGGGTAGAAAAATCAGAGTCATGCAGAGCCAGCATCGTGATGCAGCGGCAAAGAAGGTGAATGCGATTCTAGGCGGCATCAACAGAAGTATAGTGTTGAGACTGAGAGATGTAATGGTACCTCTGTATTCTGCCTTAATCGGACCCCACTTGGAATATTGTGCCCAGTTCTGGGTGGCAGAGTTTAAGCAAACTGGAGCGGATCCAGATGGAGACCATGTCCTATGAGGACAGGTTGAAGGAACTGGGCATGATTCGTTTGGAGAAGAGACAGTTAAGGCGACAACTATCTATAAATATCTGAGGGGCTGTCATGTGGAGGAGGATGGAGTAGATTTGTTTTCGGTTGCTCCAGAGGGCAGGACCAGGACAAATGGGTTTACATTACAGCAAGGGAGATTTTGATTAAATGTTAGGAAGAACTTCGTGATGATCTGAACTCTTTGGCGGTGGAACAGCCTGCCTTGGAAGGTGGCCAGCTCTCCATCGTTCAAGGTCTTTAAGCACAGTCTGGATAGCCATCTATTGCTTCCCCTGCTAACTGGGCAAGAGGCACTTTTGCAATTGATGCTCCTCTTATATTTAGCAGGGGAAGAGTAATTGCCCCCCTTTCACCCCAGCACAGTGTCTTCAGTGTCACAGTGGATGTTTGCTGGTGGTGTTCTGCATCTTTTTAAGATTGTAAGCACTTTTGGGACAGGGAGCCATTTAATCATTTGATTTTGTCTGTAACCGCTTTGTGAACTTTTTGTTGAAAAGCAGTATATAAATACTGTTAACAACAACAACAACAACAACTACTACTACTACTACAATAGTAGTAGTAGTAGTAGTAATAATAATAATGATAATAATGATGATAATAATAATAATAATAATAATAATGAGGATGTTGTCATTGTGGACAGCCTGCAGAGACGCCTCTCCAGGAAGCTCCCACCCAGGAAAGCCGTCTTGGCTCCCTTGTCTTGCTTCCCTCCCGCCCTGGAACCAGCTAAGGTGACTGCCCAGCCCTCCTGGGTTTGCTTTTCATGCCCTTTTCTGCCTCCCCTCCCCCTATTAACCAGCACCTTGCTATATCTAGGCACCCTGGCCCCACAATCTGTGCAATGCTGCAAACTCGCCTCAGGAGATACAGAGCCTTGACATTTGGCAACTCTGGCCCTTGGGACACAAGGCCCCCCCCCCCCCACATCTTCAATCTCCCATGTGCAGTCAAATTGCCGACATGCTTAGCGTTCTGTGTTTTCCTCCCTTTGTGTGAATGTGGTGTGCGAGTGCGAGTCTAGGATGCCCATTTCTCTACAGTTTGGGGCAGGGGTTCCCAAACCAGGGTTCGCGACCCAAACCGGGGTTTACAACCCAAACCAGGGTTCGCAACCCAAACCAGGGTTGCCTAGATATTCCTAAACGCTCGTTCCGTCGCCGGAACTATTTCCAGGATTGCGCTGACAGGCTCCTTTAGCTCCCATGAAATGGGAAAAAATTGTTGCTCAGAGCATTGGAAAGCTCTGGAATGGACGCTACCCCGCCCCCACTCCTGGGCACAGTCATTGCTGTTGGAGTTCCACCCACACTCAGAGTAATGTTATTGCAGAATACTTTTGTGACATCAGGGAGTAATAAAGCAGTGCTTACAGCTGGGTTGAGTAATGTGCTAAAATCCTCCTCTACTGTTGGCTTTTAGGACTGGGTAACAAATTCTCTTTCAACATCTAAGCCCTGCGCCATCTCTTGGGGAAGAGCGCTCCCTGCACCGATTTAATCTGTCCTGACATTTCACGCATCTTATTAAAAAGGCAAGTGAAACGTCCAAAAGCATCAAGTCAGGAACATGCTGCTTTGCACCCCTGGGGGTAATGCAGGGAGCAGCAACGCTACACTTTTTCCAGCCAGAGAAAAACTCTTGCAGGGAGCAGAGCGATCGTCTCCCTGAGAACTTGCCGGATTGAGTAAGCACAGCAGGGAATGTCCAGGGCAGTGGATTCATGTCAGGCTAAGCTAGAGAGAGAACTGAATGAATGAATTAGCCCGGATGGGTCCTATTGAGCCAAAAACAAAGACTTGTTTGCTAAAAGAAAGAATATAATATTTCAGATTGTGAGCCCTTTGGGGACAGGGAGCTATTCATTTATGTATTTTGCTATGGAAACCGCTTTGTGAACTACATTTTGTTGAAAAGTGATATAAGAATTCTTAATAATAAGAAATTAGTAACAACAACAACAACAACAACAACAACTGGAATATATGCAAGAAATATTTACTCCATTCTGGCTCATCCAGGTAAACCTGAAACCTCAATTTGGATGTCTGGGTAACTGTCTACTCTTCCCCCCCCACACACACACACACCCAGACATCTGAGATAGGTTTCAACAACAATATTTATATATCTTATTTTTCACATTTTTATACCGCTCTTCCTCCAAGCAGCTCAGAGTGATGTACATGGTTGCCTCCTTGCTTTTGTCCTCACAACAACCTTGTGAGGTAGGCGAGGCTGAGAGAGAGAGTGGCTAGCCCAAGGTCACTCAGGCAGCTTCGTGGCTGAGCAGGGATTTGAACCTGGATCTTCCAGGCCTAAGTCTGACAGCAGAACCACCGTGGCTCGAATTTAATGGCTTAATTTTTTTCCCAAAGTTAACAAGCAAAACAGTGGCGTCAGCTAAACCACAAAGATATTCAATCAGTTCCAAGGTCCTCACTCTCCCCCCAAGTCTAGGTCAGTCTGTCTGTCTGTGCTCTTTTATCTTAAACACATATAACCTATGGCTGCAGCCTGTGGTTCAATCTGTCCTGCTTGCTCAGCCACAGTAAAGAAATTGAGAATGCTATAACATGGGGAGTCCAGTAGGTGGCGGCAAGCATCTGGTCTTCACAGCGTCAACCAATAAAAAAGACTAGGTCAAGTGTATTGATATCAGCATCCCCAGTTCCTAAGGTAGCTCAAGCCCTTTCCTTCCCAATGAAGATTTCAGCACCTGCCAACTTGTGGTTTCTGCCAATCAGAATGACAGACATGCAACGCAACAATGTTTGGAAATCCTTGCGTAAAGATGCAGTCTCACCATAGCTCCTATGGACTGCAACCAAGCAGTTCTTTAGTTGATAACCGCAAGACAAGCCATTCCCAGATCCTTCACCCTTTCACCACAGTGCAAACGACAGAAAATGTGCTTGGATGCTTTATTTGATTCATTTCCTGGACTTGCAGAGCCTCTCTAGGACTTAGTCTCGTTCCACTTGCCTGCAATGGAGGCTGCTTCTCTGTTTGTTTTAAGGAAGAAACAAAGCTTGCTGAAAGAAAAATAAGAGCTGGGGGGGGGGGCAAGCATGCCTGCCTGCAGGGGAGGCAGGGTGGGGGGGCCCTCAGGAAACCATGGAGGGGGTGTTCGCTCTTATCCACGGTTTCAAGTATCCACGGAGGAGCCTGGAACATATCCCCAGCGGATATGGGGGGGGGAGTACTGTACTTGCTAGTATGAGGTTTAGCACAGCTTGACGAATACATTTTGGCAGCAGCTTTCTTGCAAAGTGAGCAGCTTGTCAGAGAGCATTAATGATGCCATTGAGTCTTTCTTGATCTTTGCCCCCTCTGGGAGTTTCTCTTTCGCCAACCACTCTGGTGAATGGCAAAGGGTCTATTGAAGAAAAGTGCCTGAGTTACAAAGAGCAGGAACTCCCTGCCTTTGCTACAACTAGTGGTCGTAGTGGTTCTGGAGTTGGACTTCGACCGGGAAGATCCAGGTTCAAATCCCCGCTCAGCCACGTGGTATTAAAAGAGGTATTAAAAGGGCGGTATAAAAACACGAAAAATAAATAAAATAAAATAAACAGCATAAAGAGGAATGACAGCAACCCTGGAAAGGCTTCACTAAGTTTCCAAAGAGCGACAAAACAAAAAGAGGGAGGTCATGTCATAGAATACATGATAAGCTACATCTTCTCCAGCCTTTTACCCACACCCACTGTCCTCCTCTTCCTGCGTTGTCACCCGTGTGCCAACATCTAGATTGTAAACTCCTCAGGGCAGAGACCTGCCTTCTCATTCTATGTAACAAATGCCAACAATAATAATACCTTGTATTGGATGTCCTGCCCTTTCTCGAACACAAAGGAAATTAGAAGCGTGATTTGCGTTTGCTGGGTCATTTCCATTTCCACCCTGATGAGGTCATCGGCAGCACAGTGGGGTGCACAGGAGTCCAAACACTGTCCTTTCACTGTCCCCACCTGTCTCCCTGCTTGCTTGCTTGCTTGCTTGCTTGCTTGCCCCTTCCTTCCTTCCTTCCTTCCTTCCTTCCTTCCTTCCTTCCTTCCTTCCTTCCTTCCTTCCTTCCTTCCTTCCCATCTTATCTGCTTTGCTGTTCAAATGGTGCCTGGGGCACGGAGAAAAGGAGAAAGAGCCTTTGATGTCCTTCTCATAAGAACGTAAGAACATCAGAAGAGCCTTGCTGGATCAGGCCAAAGGCCCATCTAGTCCAGCTTCCTGTATCACACAGTGGCCCCACCAGATGCCTCAGGGAGCACACAGCCATCAAGATAACCTGTTTCCTGTTGTCACTCCCCTGCACCTGGCACAGAGAAAACCTACTTCTAAAACCAGGAGGTTGCTTATGGCTTGCAACCTGTGATGGTCTTTTCCTCCATGAATCTGTCCAAACCCCTTTTAAAGAAAGAAGATACTCTTCCTCCTCCTTCCTGCTGAGGAGGAAAAGGAGGGGCTCCCGGAGAAGAGCTTCTGAAGATTTCGACTGAAATAAATATTTCCCTGGCCTACCAGCCGAGTTGTCATTTCAGAATGTTATTTGATGGGGGGGGGGGAAGACTCTAATGGTAGGGGAATCTGCATCATCGCCAGTCCAAAGACTTGCTTGGAGGTATATTCAGAACTGAATTACTAACAAGCCAAGTATTTTAAGAACATTTGTTCTGGGCTGCCTTTTATAACCCGGAGCAATAATTACACGGGAGGGGCCACTGCTCCCCCTCTCTAAGTATGGCATGCTTGTTCTCAAACGGGAAATAAATGGAGACTGTCTCAAAAGAACCAGAGTTTTCTTTTCTTTCCATATTACTTCAACTGCTGTCCACCACCCCCTTCCTGCAGGGCCTTCAATCCATTAACCTGCAGCATTAAAAGTAAAAGAGATCAATGGCCTTGAGCTTTGTAATCTCAAAGCCTGTGTTTTGGAAGGAGTATGTCCTTGCATAGGAAGCTACCTTTCTACTGAGTCAGGCCCTTGGTCTGTCTAGCTTAGCATTGCCTACACTGACTGGCAGCAGCTGTCCCGGGATTCAGACAGAGGAGGGTTTTCGCCAGATGTGCCGGGAGATGATGAACTTTATTGAACTTGGGACCTTCTGCACATCTGTCACCGACCTGTGTCCCCTGAAAATGGTTCAGCTGCATTCGCATCCTCTGATTTGAAATGTGTTTGGACCTGAATTAATTATTTCAAGAATACTTTTTTGAAGTCTCCTCTCTTTTCTTCATTCTAGTTTCTGAAGTTAGGTTACCAGCCAAGATAAAATCCATAATGAAGAGAGATTTTCTTCAGAAATCCAGTGGCCAGAAGGAGTAAAAAATGGCTTTTACAATGGAGTCCCTCGCTGTGTAATCCTGCACATTCCGAATTTGTGCATAAGAAGCCACAATGTACGCCGGTCACAGTTCCTTTGCCTTGAATCTCCATTTGCCAAACAGGCTGTGTTTTATGGTCATTCCTGTTCTCATTTCTCTTCACAAGAACTCCTACCTGTAAGAGAATCAAATTCAAGAAAAACAACAACTAAGGACTCAAAAAGAGCTCACTGCAGAACATTTTTTTTCAAAGGAAGTAACTTGGTGGTGACAATTTTAAATCGGAACTTTATGAGCATTGAGGATAGTGACCGTTTTTTCTAGCAAGCCGCCTTCAAGGAATTTATTTTGTTTCATTTGCTATTGTTACTACAAATCCAGCCTGCCAACTTCACCGGGTGGGGGGGGGGGGTGGGGGGGGTCTGTGGGCCTTGTTTTTGAGTTTGACCCCTTTCAGTTAGGCAACCAGGTTGTGTCCCCCGGGGCCGTCGTGACCTTAATTCTCCTTGAAACTTTAGCTCTGGACTTGGCCAGCCTCTGAAGTTACAGGAAACAGGAAACTAATTGCATGTCATCTTTTTGTAGCCAACACCTTTGCAAGGTAGGAAAGTCAACTCAGCCTTTTGAGTTCCTCCCTTTAGCCCAAGAACGATGGCAGTCTGTAATAAAATTTTGCAAAGAACGGGAGAAACCATCCGCACTTAGGGTTCCTCCGAACCAGAGTGGTGGCAGATTTGGCTGCTGAATAACAGCATCGAAAGTTTTCGTATTCAGCTCTTGCTGCTGTTGTGTTGTGTTGTGTTGGCTCATTCTGAGGTCTCTCACTGAACCCCCTGGAGAAGCAGTGAAAAAAGTACAGGCTTGTGTTTTGTTTTTCTTTCCTTCACCATGCTTAGCCTATTGTGTTTACCATATCAGATGGTCTTTCTTTAATTTGAGTGGATTTTCCCTGTTTCTTTTATTATTCCAGAGTATTACCGTACTCTGCATTGTGTTCTACTCCTGCTTAACTCCAGGTTAACTTGCAGAATTTCTAAAATTATTTCTGGGATTGGAGCACACTCAGTTTCCTGAAGTTTTCCGTTCTCTTTCATTTTCCCCACAACACCGCAGGGTTTCCAGTGCGAATGTATTCATCGATAAAGAAAAGGCAATAGCGATAGGATTGTACGTAGGATTTCATCCCATGCTCTTTGTGTGGTATTTTACTAACGCATTGATAAAGCACCAGACAAAAATAACCTTGAGATACAACCATTACATATGCATGAATATTGGTTTGTTTGTTTTTTTGCAGTGTTTCATCGGTGCGCAAATGAGGGTCGGTAAAGCAGAAAGACGAAATGGCACAAATTCACGTAAAGCTGCATCAAACAAACTGAGCGTGCAAAAGTGCTCTGCACACTATTCAGAGATTAAAAACTGGAAGAATGTATAGAACTCCGAGTGCATCAGAAACAAGACCACAATCCTGCTTCCTCGTTCCGAAAACATCCTGTGACTGCCAGGAGGTCGGTTGCCATGTACTGCCCCGGTTTCTGGAACAGTCTTGAAGGGCAACTCCCCTACTGTGCAAATTACAGCAAACTGGCTGAGAGCTTACAGAGAGACGAATGATGGTCACTAGTTGGCTCTGGCCAGGAGACGCTCTTTGGACCATTTCCGGTTCCAAAGGTGCACCTTCAAAGGCCCCGAATGAAAGTCTCCACATGTCCCCATCGCATGCACCACACAGACACCGAGAGAGAACAGCCCTGCCCCAGACTCCAGTGTCTCACTTTACCTTTGCACTGGAAACAGCAGTCGATGCACATGCAAGAGAATGTAAAGGACAGACATAATCAGCGCTGGGCACACTAAATGCTCCCCAAGGGGGAAGGGCCCCCCAAACTGTTGCTGGCAGGACCCCTTCTGGCATCCGACTCTCCTCTCCTTTAGATCGGACTGCTTCAGAGGCGCACGCATTTGCCTGGCTGCCTCTCCTGCCCTGCCATAGTGCCATTCGTTCTCTTTCTCCGGCGGCATGAAATCCTCTGGTAATTCTCCCTCTCTCTCTCCCTCCCTCCCTCCCTCCCTCTCTTGCTAGGCACTCTCCCTCCCCCGCCTCCTCTGGAGTTGGCTGCTATCTGATCTCAGAGATCTGGTCTCTTGGATAAAACAGCACGCTCCCAAGCGCACACCAGCTCCATCACACACACACCAGTGGCTGGGGCTGCCACTCTCCAAAATGCCTTTCCTGTAGCTGCGCCAGCGCTTCTCTCCGGGCTTGCCCGACCCCGACGATGTTGCCATGTTCCCCACTCTGCCGCCTACCTCCTTGGCTTTGCCTCTGTGTCCTCTTCTTCCCATTAGGGCATCTCTGCCCTGCTGCCTGTAGCTGCATGGACTACCACACCATCGACTGCCGGGAACAAGGCCTTCCACGCGTGCCCAGCCCATTCCCACTGGACGTCCGGAAACTCCTCATCGCTGACAACCAAATCCAGGAGATCCCAGTGGACTTCTTCATCTTCTACGGCGACCTGGTCTACTTGGACTTCAGCAACAACTCCATCGCCGCCCTGCAGGACGGGACGTTCAGCAGCTCCAACAAACTGGTGTATCTGGACTTGAGCTACAACAACCTGACCCAGCTGGAGGCCGGGGTCTTCAAGACAGCAGAGAAGCTGATCAAGCTGAGCCTGGGGCACAATCACTTGGCAGAGGTGGACCAGGCCGCCTTTGAGAGCCTGGAGCAGCTCCAGGTGCTGGAGCTGAACGACAATCACCTGCAGACCCTGAATGTGGCGGCCCTGGCTGTCCTGCCCAACCTCAGGACCATCCGCTTGGACGGCAACCCCTGGCTGTGCGACTGCGACTTTGCCAGCCTGTTCAGCTGGCTGGAGGAGAATGAAGAGAAGCTGCAGAAAGGTAATGTTTTCCAGCTTGAAAAGACACTCCCTGGCTGGTCTGTCTGCTGCCTCCATGCTTCGGGGACAGGCGGCCTCTGCCTAAGTCTGTCGATTCCACAGGGTAGCAGTTGATTGCAACTCTGAACCCAAGGCAGGTTCGTGGGGATTTTCTCCCCTCCAGAGCAAGCCTTTCTTCCAGTGACGATGCAATTAGACTGTCGAACAATGAGCGCTTTGGGGCTGTGTGACAGAATCCAGCCAGGGAGGCAAGCACGCTTGTCAGACAGAATCACCCAGCATGGAGCCTCTCGCAGGCTGTGCATAAGTAAGTCAGTTTTCGCCTGCAGTCACCCCGGTCTGTGCGGAACGGTTTGTGACAATGTCCTGCGATTTGGGGAATGTCTGCTTTTTGCGATGCTTTTAGAACACAGGGAGGGTCGTTGGCTTTCTGCCTCACAAAAGTCATTGTGACGGTGATGTCCTGCTTCTGAAACCAGCCTAGATTTTGCAAACGGTGTAAGGTTGTGTGGATATATTTCATTAGTTGTCCCTTGATTGTTTTTGTTCTTTTAAACACCTTCAGTGAGGTATTGGATGCTGAGAACCTTTTTCCTAGGGAAGAGCTTATAGATGTTCAGAAATAAGTGACTAGCTGCCCAGTCCTATGCATGTCCCATTATAGTCAATGGGGCTTACTCCCAGGTAAGCATGCATAGGATTGCAGCCTAGGGAAAGCAGGAGATCTCAGGAGAGTCCATGTGTAAATCAGGACTTTTTAAAAAACAAAATTTGGGAATAGGCGCACAACTCTTGAAACAATTTTTAAATCGCACCTCTTGCGGCGCAACATTGTCACATAAGATCCTCTTATTCGTTTCCCAGTGAGAGATTGCCAACGTGGTGTAGTGGTTAGAGTGCGAAACCTGAGTTCGAAATTTGAACTTCAAATCCCCACTTAGCCATAACGCTCGCTGGGTAAGCTTGGATCAGTCGGTCACCCTCTTTCAACCTCACCTCACAAGGAGACTATGAGGATCTGAAGCTGGGGCAGGGAAGAGTGTAATGTACACCATTCTGAGCTCCTCGGAGGAAGAGATATAAAATAGAATAAATACATCTGGATCGGCCACAAGTGAAAGGTGCAAATTAACTATCATCTCCACTGGATTTTGCCTGAAACATTGTTTGAGGCCAATCAGCAGGATGCTTGGTCTGGTAAAAACATCTATGTAGGAATTCCAAGGTGAATAAAAAAGAACATTCAGGACATTAGTCAATGTCCCAGTTGGTACAATATTTCATATTGCCCCCTGACCCCTATTTACTAGGGACAGTCCCTGTTTTCTGGAATCTGGCCTTATTTTGCGTGTTTGTTTGTTTGTTTGTTTTGGAAGCTTTCAAGCATGGCTTGTAAAGTTTTGATCCAAAGAGCCATTGCCCTTCTTGCTTTTTTTTAAAGTCATGTGACCAGTTGCCAACTGTGGCTCGGCTGAAATCACTCTTGCCTTTTCAAGCACTTTTCAAGCAATCTGTTTGCCCACCTCCTACGCCTTGGGTTTCAAAATGAACAGGGGAATGGAGTGGAGAAATGTGAAAGAGAGGAAAGTGGTGGGCTAGTATTTCCTGGAAGACACTCTAGCCCACCACTCTCCTCTCCACCATACTTCCTGTTTTGCTCCATGTTCTGACTGCTGACAGTGTATAACCCCCCCCATCACTTCCAGCACAATCCTGTGGAAAGATCCGCGGCCGGCGCATAGGGCGGGCCGCAGGTTCCTAAGCCCTTCCCAGGCCGCTCTGGCACAGCCCTGGGTCTCCACGGGGGAAGGGGACGTTCGAGGGAAGGAGACGTTCATCCCCTTCCCCCCAGTGTAGGGCTTGAAGGCCCTGATGGGCTTCGGATGTCCGCTGGCTCTTAAGCCATCGGAAGTCCGAGGCGGCCGTGTAACATCCGCTGAGCCCGGGAATGGGGACGGGGATGTGGCCCTTTGGCTTCTGGGCCCCCTTTATGACCCTGGTCCCAGGTACAATTTATCCCCTTTACCCCCCCCCCCTTATGGCCCACCCTCAGCCTCTTGCATTGCGTGCGGACTGAGGGAGAAGATGGGGGATCTCTAACCCCGGCCTTTGTTCTGCTCAAATCAACGTACCTGGACCACAGAGCAAAACAGGTGGGATCTGCAGTCATTGCCTTTTTCCCCCTTTGGTAGGCCAATGATACTGAAACCAACTGTCTAATCTTACGATGCTTATCTAGCCTAGTCCAAAGGTGCCCAGCGATGCTATCGCAGCTGATAACAGGTCCCTTTGCTCCACTAATTGTACTGTTTGGAAAAGTTTCCTGCTCTCTGACTTCTAGACTTGTCCACCTTGATCTCAGCCTCTCACCTCTCTCAGCCCACCTTTGGTAACTAAAACCAGAAGCCAGTGGTGAGGCAAGGACTGTGTTTCCTTCTGGGAGCTGATTTTTAGTATGTTTGTATGGCCCTCAAACATAACGTCTACTTCTCTCGGCTTATAAAAGTACAGGGGCTGATATTATGCTGGAATTGGCTCTTGGGGGGGGGGGGGAGGTGTGTGCATGTGAGTACTAAAAGCAGTGTCTCTGATCTGTTCCCCTTAACAACTTTTGTGTGTGTGTGTGTGTGTGTGTGTGTGTGTGTGTGTGTGTGTATCATGTGAGATAGTTATGGCAGCAATTTTCAACCAGTGTGCCGCGGCACCTTGGTGTGCCGTGATTGGTCTGCAGGGGTGCTCGTGGGAGTTTGGGGGAGGGTCATTTCTTAGTAGGGCCATTGGGGGATGTGAGCAATGGTAATTAACAATGGTAATTAGCAATGGTAATTTTTTCAATGGTAAAAAAAAAACTGATGGCGTGCCTTGACAATTTTAGTGTCTTGTCAGTGTGCTGTGAGATGAAAAAAGGTTGAAAATCGCTGAGTTATGGAGATAGATATGTAGATGAAGGAAGGAGATATTGATAAGATTGATAAAGGAAGGAGATAGATATAGATGGAAGGAAGGACAGACAGATATAGAGGAAGGAAGGAAGGAAGGAAGGAGATTGGCAGTGTAATCCTATCCAACTTACACCACTGGTGTAACCAGCGGTGCAGCGAGAACGGGAGGCCCCATAACGGAAAAGGGATTCAAATCCCCTTTGAATTCCTCTTTCTGGAGGGGATTTGAATCCCCTTTCCGTTATGGGTCCTCCCGTTCTCGCTGCACCGCTGGTTACACCAGTGGTGTAAGTTGGATAGGATTGCGCTGTCAGAGTGATAGATAGATGGAAGGAAAGAGATAGATGGAAGGATATACAGGTATAGTTGGAGGAAGGAAGGAAGGAAGGAAGGAAGGAAGGAAGGAAGGAAGGAAGGAAGGAAGGAAGGAAGGAAGGAAGGAAGGAAGGAAGGAGATTGGCAGTGTAATCCTATCCAACTTACACCACCGGTGTAACCAGCAGTGCAGTGAGAACGGGAAGCTCCAGAACGGAAAGCGGATTCAAATCACCTCCAAAGGGGGGACTGAAAGGGGATTTGAATCCCCTTTCCGTTCTGGAGCCTCCCGTTCTCACTGCACCGCTGGTTACACCGGTGGTGTAAGTTGGATAGGATTGCGCTGTCAGAGTGATAGATAGATGGAAGGAAAGAGATAGATGGAAGGATATACAGGTATAGTTGGAGGAAGGAAGGAAGGAAGGAAGGAAGGAAGGAAGGAAGGAAGGAAGGAAGGAAGGAAGGAAGGAAGGAAGGAAGGAAGGAAGGGATAGTTTGGTTGAGGGAGGAAAGGAGGGGATAGATATGTCACGTGGCATTATTGTAGGGCTGGCTAGAACGATAGTCACCGGACTGGCCCCTCTTTGCGTGTCTGTGCTGAGTGTGCTGTGAATGACGGGACTCTTGAGCTTCATCACCTGCCAGGGCTCTTAGCAGCATGCCAGAGAAGTTTAGGTTGATCACGTGGAGGGGCTGGATGAACTGTTCCTCCTTGCGATTAAGTGGAAAAGCCCTCGCATGCCAGTAAGTGGGTGGCGCATGAGTGCTCAGGACACACTTGCTCCACAAAGAGAGGCCAGTGGACATGGTCTGAGCTGAGCTGGCCCGTGGCCCGAATCCCCCATCCGTTCTATTGTCTTCCATTTACAGGGGCTGGGAAACTCGGAACGTGGGTGTCAGAGGCCCGTGGGCGTCAGATATACGGGACGCCGCTACCAGGGAAAGGGGGAGAGGAAGGACACCTAGGCTGACGTTTCCAGCGCCAGCCTTCGACTGGCTTTGGATGGTCAGACTTGTGGAGAGTCACAGGAAGCACATGGTCTCTTTCCAGAAGGAGCCCAAGGAAAGGTCTTCTGCAGGCGGTAGAGAGAACATCAGGGACCTGCGGAGAGCCGAGCGGCTGCAGTGGCCAGTCAGGCACCAAGCTGTGAGGGCCGCAGAGAGGCAGCATCGGAGGGTTGCCACGGGGCACAGGATGCTCCTGCCTCCCGTTCAGGTCCTGGATGATGCAGGACGGCATCAGGGTTGGGTCCGGTCGTCTGGCCGTGTCCGAAGGCTGATGCTCATCAGAAGGTCTGCCTGACCAGGCTGACCTCTCCACCCTCAGTATTGGTGGCAGTGGTAGGGCATGGGGGGGCATTGGGGTGACTGCTCCAGGGCTCTCAGCATCCTGGCACCAAATGTGGAGGGCAGAGCGCGTCCCCCTCTTCCCTTCCAGACTTCTACTCCAGCCCCCTCCTGACTGTACAGAAAAAGGCAGAGGGAGCAGAAAAGGGCAGGAGAGGAGGAGGAGGAAGAGGAGGAGGAAGCAGTGGCATAAGGTGTGGCACTGCCCACCCAGCAGCCCCCTGCCTCTGGCAGCTGCTGCCACTTGACTTGCCAGATGGCCTTAGCCATTGCACTTTGCTGATTAGCCAAAAGCCTCCTTGTAGTATTTTCAGGACATGCAAATCCATTCGGATGCGAAACCATTTGCCCCCCCCCCCGTACATGCAGCTCCGTGAAGGGTAAACAGCTGAGAACAGGATGTCTGGCAAAACGAAAACGCTGGCAATCTGTCTCCATCTGGCATGTTTTCACGTGGCGTTCCGGTCCCCGGCAAGCGTGCCTTCTTCCCACGGACTTGGTACGGAATCGGAGAGTCAGCATCGTTGTGCTTCTGCCCGGAGGTGAAACGTTGGAGGGGGAAAACTCCTGTGTCCTTGGCAGGCAGGTCATCACGGCTGGCGTGTGACTGCTGTCCGGAGTGTCCCAGGGTGGGAGGGAATAAGCAAGAGATGCCCTTGGAGTTAAAAACAGGCCGCACGGTGGATTGGTTACTTCTTCTCAGAGATCATAGGGAAAGGATCCTTCTCTGGCAGCCCAGCTGGCAGACAGAGCAGCAGCAATGATCCCAGCCGGGTTGCTGGGAACCACCGAATACTAGAGTTGAAAATGACCTCAGAGGTCATCTAGTCCAACCCCCTGCTCAGGGCAGGCAACTATGGCATCCCTGACAGGTGGCCGTCCAGCTTCTTCTTGAAAACCTCCAAAGGTGCCCCTACAGCTGCCCCTTATGCCTGGAATTCTCTGCCTGGTCACTTGGAGGATGTCCCCTCTCATTCTTTCTTCAAATCCCTAAAACGCAACTTTTTTGTGGAAGGTGTTGGTTTACATGGTCCCTTGCCTCCTTTTTTCCTCACAACAACCCTGTGAGGTAGGTAAGGCTGAGAGAGAGAGAGAGAGAGAGAGAGCCCAAGGTCACCCAGGAAGCTTCGTGGCTGAGCGGGGATTTGAACCTGGACTTTCCAAGTCTAAATCCAACTCCAGAACCACGACACCATCAAGTAGGCAAATAAATAAACCGAAGAGCCTTTTAGCAAATGTGCAATTTAGGGGGTTCAGACCACTAAGGGGTCCGTGCCAGTGCGTGGACCTCTTCTGCAGCCAGGCAGCATTGTGATTCGCTGCAACACCGCCTCTGGATGTTCAGCGATGACATCATCATATCATAGCCGAACGTCCAGGTTGATGATGTATTGGAGTAACCAAAAAGTGTGTTTTATGCATTCTGAATGCCAGCTGTAGGCCGTTCCTATGCAGAATTTGGTTGTGAATTTTGGAGGATTGGGCTTGAGTAAGCATTCACATTGTAACCACACCTACAGCTCAATCCTATCCAATTTACACCACCGGTGTAACCAGCGGGGGAGGGCAGGGCGGGAGGCTTTGGAGGGGAGGGGAGATTTAAATCCCCTTTCAATCCCCCTTTGGAGGGGATTTGAATCCCTTTTCCGTTCTGGGGCCTCCCGTTCTTGCTGCACCGCTGGTTACACCGGTGGTGTAAGTTTATTTATTTATTTATTTTTATTTATTTTTCACATTTTTATACCGCCCTTCCTCCAAGGAGCTCAGAGTGGTGTACATATTTCCTCCCCTCCTTTTGTCCTCACAACAACCCTGTGAGGTAGGTGGGGCTGAGAGATAGTGACTGGCCCAAGGTCACCCAGGAAGCTTCGTGGCTGAGCGGGGATTTGAACCTAGCTACTCTTGTTGGGATCCATGGAACCCCTGCTAACTGGGCAAGTGGAAGAGGAGGAAGAGGAAGTGGAGGAGGAAGAGGAGGAGGAGGAGGAGAAGAGCCTTTGTTTCATGGTTTCAGCTGCTGGGCAAAGTTCCTTCTGACACGCCTGGAAAAATGGTCTCCTGGGACAGTGAAAGGAGGGATGGGAGGAAGGCGAAAGGAGGTCAAGGATGAGAGAAAGGAGACACGGCCGTCACACTTCAAGAACTACTTAAACTCTAATTAAAAGTCACGTTAAAAATGCATAAGCCATTAGTAAACAAGGTCACTCTTGCAGTTACTCAAGGCGCGACCATGGAATGTCTAAAATGGTAACCTCTACAAAACAGTTAAATAAATATGGCCAGTTGGATCTCAGTTACTTGAACTGCCTTTGCGACGTATCGGTGTCTCCCAGAATACATTTCCTGGGTACAGTTGAGAGGGAACCAGGAGCATCTGTCTCTGCTTTTTTTTTTTTTTTTTTTGGCATTGTCCATTTCAGCGGATTCTCAGGAAGCCGAATTTGCTCTTCAAAAATCGCCTTCCATGCTTTTGAGCCATGGCCCTTCCAAAAGGGCTAAAAACTGTCCACTCCAATAGGCAGACAAAGCAAACCTAAAGGCCCATTGGTTCCCAAATACGTCCCCGGGAGACTGCCGTGGTCATACTGGGCAACCCCTGCTAACTGCGCAAGAGGCACTTTTTCAATGGATGCTCCTCTTATATTTAGCAGGGGGAGAGTAACTGCCCCTCTTTCACCCCAGCACAGTGTCTTTTCTGGTGGCTGTTGCTGGTGGTGTTCTGCATCTTTTTTAGATTGTGAGCCCTTATTTATTTATTTTTTTATTTATTCACATTTTTATACCGCCCTTCCTCCAAGAGCTCAGAGTGGTGTACATATTTCCTCCCCTCCTTTTTGTCCTCACAACAACCCTGTGAGGTAGGTGGTGCTGAGAGAGAGTGACTGGCCCAAGGTCACCCAGGAAGCTTCATGGCTGAGCGGGGATTTGAACCTGGATCTTCCAGGTCTAACTCCGACTCCCAAACCACTACGCCATCCTTTTGGGACAGGGAGCCATTTAATCATTTGAGTTTGTCTGTAAAATGCTTTGTGAACTTTTTGTTGAAAATCAGTATATAAATACTACTACTACTACTACTACTACTACTACTGCTACTACTAACAACAACAACAACAACAACAACAACAACAATAATAATAATAATAATAATAATAATAATAATAATAATAATAATAATAATACTGCACCTAGATTTCTCCCATGAGATCCTCATGGACAAAGTGGTACAATGTGGGTTAAAGGCTACAACTGTTGGCAAGGTTCAAAGCTATAATGGGACATACCGTATTGGTCTGACTATAAGACTCACTTTTTTCTCCTAATTAAGTTTTTAAACTAGGGGTGCGTCTTATAATCAGGCTGTTGCAATTTAATGCCAGTGATTTAATTAAATTTTTTTAATAGCACCAAACTTTAAGGGTGCGTCTTATAATCAGGTGCGTCTTATACTCGGGACAATACGGTACTTTTGAGTAGACATGCATACGCTTGGGCTCCTAGTCTGGAAAGGCAAAGACAGCACGGAAAAGCTCATCCAACCAGCAGCTCCCTAGCACAGCCTCTGACTTGCCAGCCTAAAGCACCTGACGTGGGCAGCAACATAGCTAAATAGCTGGTGGAAATCCGAGGTGGCCCATTGGGACATCCCCTTCCCCTGAGTAGACCTCCAGGCCGATCAACGGGGATAAGATCCGGTGCGGATCCTTAGGCAGGATTGCGCTGTAAAAGTGCACATGTACAGTGCTCTACCCGAAATGTAAAAGCAAGAGCCTGATGGAAAATTCCTGCTGCGTAGCTTTCACTTTGGAAACAAGCGAGGGCATTTGGGACTCCAAACTCCAGAGAGAAATGTGAACGGGGAGAATTTTGGAAGGATATATAGGACGCTCATCCTATTATTCGTGCAATTATACAGTGAATGAGCTGGTCCCCGATTTTTGGCATGATCCCCAGTACTGGTATCAGATTTCAGCCATTAGCATTGTGTTACGCAATTACAGTGTATATTGCATGATAACAAGGTTTAAACAATTGAATTACAAGGAATTCTGGTACTAAGTAAAGCAAAGTATCCCAAATATGAAAGATAAGCCAGCGCAGAGACAGTAAGATCCGGGAGACCCTTTCATGTGAAGCCAAAATATCCTGGAGCTCACAATAAAAATTTTCTGACCTAACGGATTTGAGACGCATCACATGGTGTGCTCTCTGTCACCTGCTTCCTGAAGTTATAAGAGACACTACTTCAAGGGCAGAAGATGTACATGCAGAGAGGTGCCCTGAATGGTTTGAAGACAGAATCTTCTTGGGTCAAAAAGTATGTGATATGAACGTGAGCAGAACTAGGATTGCTAGTAGTCAGAGCAGGAGAAAAGGATGCCTCTTTAGAGTCAACAAAAGCAGGGCCATTGCAGTACACATTTTTGGCCTTTTTCCCTTTCTTTTTTAACTGATTTTAATGTGGATCCCGCGGATCCGGGATCTGCAGAGTAACAAATCCGCGTGTCCTGAATCCGCGGATAGAAAGGGTCCACTGTACCTCCTGATGCCTGAGGTGGTATTCCACATGCTGCCCTCTCCCCTTGTGTGGTGCCCAGTAGCGTCACTGCAGCGTGGCGGGGGGACGGGGCGCACGGGGTGACGTGCTGGGAGGCGGCCGGAGGGGGTGATGCGCCTGGGGGGGGGATGACGCGCCAGAAGGCAGGAGTTTTAAATCAAATTTGAGCTGAAATTTGATTTTAAAAATACATTTATTTATACATTTGAAATTGTTAAAGCCAAAGATGGGGTTGCCGAGGAGTAGGAGGGAGGAGACTGTGATGATGATAGTGTTCTGAAAAGCTGTTTTCATCGACTAACGGAAGAAAAATATGGACAGTATTACAAAATGCCAAATAAATGGTGCAAAATAATAACGAACATGTTGGAATGTGCTCCGTTTGCATAATTTATACGCATTACAGGATTAAGCATTTTTTTGAGCAGACTGGGGAGACTACACACTGCTCTGCTGTGATTTGACCTGAAGATCTGCTGCACTATGGCTGCCGGTTCGTCCTTCTAATTTATCAGGCTGCTCACAAGAGACAGCAACAAAGATATAGTTTGATATGTGACTCTGTCCTCTGGACAGTTGGAGTCATCACATAATGTGTGACCCAGCCCAAAATAACAGAAGTGACATATTTATAATGTTCCCACACTTGTATTTTTTTTTAATTATTTACGGGTTTGCTTTTGGCACAAAAAGTCAGCTTGCCTGAAACTGGGAAGTGCCGACTGACTCAGCTTTAACATTAATTAGCTGCAACTAACATCCGAAGGACAGATTCCTACCTTTCCTGCAAGGAACAGCATTCCTTCAAGAAAAAAAGGGCAACAGCAAAGTGATCTTGGGCATGCGCAAAGTTCTTTCCTTTGAGATTGGGTGTAATCGCGGCTGAGAGACCGCTGCAAATCAGGACAGCCCCAATTTGGATCTCACTCATTAGGGCTGCAATCCTATGCACACTTACCTGAGAGTCAGTCCCATTGAATTAATGGGCCAGATGTCTGAGTAGGTGTATAGGTGTGTATTGGGGGGGGGGGAAACGAATGACAGCAAATCTGAATGTTGAAAAATAGGATGTTCAAAATATGGGGAGACCGGTATCCTTCTTCCTGAAATGTTCCAACCTTCTTCCCAAATGTCTCTCTCAGACAAGATTACTAGTCTATGTAATCTGAGTTGGCACCAGTTTTGAATGGATTCTCGGTGCCCTCCCCTGCAGTGATCTGAGCCCTGGACTTTATTATATTTATTTATTATATTACAGTATTTATATTCCGCCTTTCTCAACGACTCAAGGCGGTTTACATAGACAGGCTGAACATAAACCCCATTTTTCAATAACGTTTTTACAAGTATTATTCTATGAGAAATCTCATCGAACCCCCCATTCCTCCAGATGTTTCCCTTCCTAGTGCAGTCGTCATCCTGGCTGCCGACTCTTGCACCCTCCAGGCTCTCGCAGGCAGCTCCAAACCAAGTCTCAGACTGATTCTCAAGATGTTATCCTTTATTTGCCAGCTGACTCCTCCACACGCCTCTGCAGAGATGGCTATTACTACAGTACGTAGTAACTTGTACTACACAGTAATTACTGTCACTGTTGTTCTCTAGGAGGTGTTGCCATGGGGTCATTAGGGAAATGTATGGAATTATGGGGTGGAACAAACATAACCCAGACCCCTCTTTTATGAAAAACAAAACAAAAAATGTTTGCCTCTCGCATGCAAAGCATTATACTATACATTATGATGCATATCATATGTAGCATTATGCTACAGCGTTATGATGGTTCCTGCTCCATTGTATGGACCATTCTCTGGTAGCTTGATAGTGTGCTCTTCCCCTTTCTGTTAATTTCCTTTTATGAAAAAACAGAAGCAAAAAACCTACGGTCTGCAGAAAATGAGAATGTCTCCATGACTTGGGTTGCAATCGGATCCACACTTCCCTGAAAGTAAGCCCCATTGAATCCAATGAGATTTACTCCTGGGACTTACCGAGGTGCATCGGATCAAGCGGTTGGTGAACTGACTATGCTGGGAGCCTCCTGTTGAGCAACATTTTCCTGTTCGTATTTTTTTTTTTAGCCTCTCAAGGCAAACTGCCAATCTGATTATTGTTGCGGATGGGAAGAAAGAAGCCGAACCCCCAATAAATACCAGCAACATCTGTCAGCTAGCAGGCAACTAAGCTGAGAGAGCCTCTGCCTTATGTTCCTCTGAGTCCTGTGGTTGTCCTTGGGAATAGGGGAGAGCGCAACCACGACGTCAAGCTGCCAAAGAAGGGGGCGTACAATGGAGAAAGGACCATAGTTCAGTAGCTGCAGCTGTGGCATGAAGGGGGAGAGCAAAAAAGGGGAGGGGGCAGCAAGGCAACATGCTCCGTCAGGTGTGTTTGGGCAGGTAAGCATTCCTAAATAAGCATCTTCCCAAAGGCAAAAACAAGGACAACATTGGGACCCTTTTATCAGGGACAGTGACCAGAAAAACCAGGTCTGTCCCTGGCAGAACATTTTATTTAATTAATTTATTTAAAGAATTTGTATCCCGCCTTTCTCCCGGCAAGGGCACTTAAGGCGGCTTGGCGCATGGTGCATCGGAACATGGGCGCATCGGAAGCGTATGTCATCGTTGCCGGTTTCTTTACCAGTTTGGTTGGACAATGTGTGCAAGAACGACCAGAGGATGCAATTCCAAGCTTTAGGAGCCCATGAGAATAAGGAGCAGTTTGCAAGGAAGCAACCATTCCTAGGATATGTGTGAATAGACACATGCAGGGAGGGTCGGGCTATCAAGGACGTAGGTAAATATTCTGTGACATGCTGCCGGATGAATTTTGAGCGGACAGACAATTTCTCTGCCCTGCCTCTCCTTTGATGTGAAGGGAGGCGAAACTCAGCTTGCTGGTATCTCCTTGACGAAGAACATGATGGGAAAATGCTGGACTGACTGCAAATCAAATCCTGCAAAAAGTTCCAATCTCATTTGGTTTGTCTGGGTGGCTGACCTAGATTCCCGGACCAAGGGCTACACGAGGAAAAATGTTGCCCTCCCCCACTCCATGCCTGCTTGGCACGATGACCTCTTGCGACATGGAGACCCCGCCTCTTCGAGCAGGGCCGATTCTTCAGGAGTGGGGCTGCAATATGCAAGATTACCGTGGTTTACATTTCGATTCACAGTGAAGAAGATTCACAGTGTAGATGTCGGGGACCAGGAATGAAATAGCCGCTCGATCTCTTCTATCGGGCGACTGACAAAAACTGGAAAAGTAAGAACATAAGAACGTAAGAAGAGCCCCACACTGGATCAGGCCAAAGGCCCATCTAGTCCAGCTTCCTGTATCTCACAGTGGCCCATCAGATGCCTCTGGGAGCACTCAAGACCACAAGATACCTGTATCCTGTTGCCACTCCCTTGCACCTGGCATTCAGAGATAGGCTACCTCTAAAACCCAGAGGTTGCATAATTGTGACTTGTAACCTGAGGTGGACGTCTTCCATCAATCTGTCCACTCCCCCTTTCAAGGCATCTAGGCCTTCAGGTGCCACCACCACATCCTGTGGCAGGGAGTTCCACAGATTGATTACGCTCTGGGTCAAGAAATGTTTCTTTTTGTCTGTTCTAACTCTCCCACCACTCCATTAAAATCCACCATTTTAGTAGATTCCCCCCTGTTCTAGTGTTGTGTGAATGGGAAAATAACATCCCTCTCTATCCACTTGCACTGAACCAAAAATGTTCAGGAGATGAAGCAGGGAGAAGCCACTTCTTTCACATCAGGGCTTTCCCGTCCACAAGGCCAACTAAGACCTCAGGCACCAGATTGGCATTGTGTGTGTGTGTGTGTGGGGGGGGGTGTCCTGCCATCTGCACCAACCTCCACCACTCCGAGTTGGATGGTCTCAGGGAGAGGTATTGCAATCACATGGTCAGAAATATCAATTCGTCAAGTCTGCGTGGGGGGGTGGCGAGCAAGGGAACTGAGCATGTTAAACCTTAGAGCACAATCCTAGGCATGTACAAGATCTCCAACCGGGACAGAGTGCTAGACCTTTAGGAGAAGGAATGTGGGCAGGTGTAGCTTGTTAAACCTTAGAGCACAATCCTAGGCATGTCTACTGTGGAAAATATTAACTGGAGCACTGGCTGTCCTTAGATCTAGGTGAACTTTTGCCATCTCTCCACTTGCTCAGCTGCATAGAACTGGAATCTCTCCCGGACACCCGTCTCCCCCCCCCCCCCCCGACAGTTCTGCGTATAATCTCAGACTGATCTGTCCCTCTTTGCTGTAACTCGTCTTCCTAGTCATTTTAATCTGCAATATGTTGCAATGATGATTCACTTCTGGCTTATCTCTAATTAGGAGGTCATCTCTTCCCACCCTCCACTAGTCCAAAAGCTCCCTTTGGAAGCAGAAAGCAACCATCTCGACCCCCTCCCCAGCACACCGTCTGCCTTAAAGAGATCTAACAGCAATGGGCTGTTGTGTTTTCTTAGGATCACCCCATCTGTGTGAGGGTTCAGACCATCTGTGTTCTGTGCATGTGATCAACATTCCCAAGGTCAAAACTGAAATCAAGAGGAATAAGACAATATTTTACAGTTTCAAGCAGACACTGGAGGGGGTTCTGTTTGGAAGATGACAGCTGCAGGACCGGGCTCAATTTCCCTACCTTTTTCAATCTAAGTTGCCTCCGGGTGTAATGGAAATTCATTCTCTCTCTCTCTCTCTCTCTCTCTCTCTCTCTCTCTCTCTCTCTCTCTCTCTCTCTCTCTCTCACACACACACACACACACACACACACCCACACACACACACACACACCATTAGAATACAGAAGGCTGATAAACTTCATTTTTCCTGTATTGTAGAGGTCTTGGGGTGGCACAGAGTTGCTTTTAAATCAGCAGTAGACAAGATAGTAAAGGCAAAGGTATCCCCTGCTTGAAAGCCAGTCGTGTCCGACTCTAGGGTGCAGTGCTCATCTCTGTTGCTAAGGCCGCAGAGCCAGCGCTGTCCGAAGACGCTTCCGTGGTCATGTGGCCGGCGTGACTAATGGAACGCTGTGACCTTCCTGCCGCAGCAGCACCTATTTATCTACTTGCAATGTCTTGCTTTTGGGCTGCTAGGTTGGCAGGAGCTGGGACAGGAGAGGGGAGCTCACTCTGTCCTGCGGCACTCGGGTCTCGAACTGCTGTCCTACTGACCTCCCAGTCTGCAGTTCAGCGTCTTAGCCACTAAGCCACCGTGGCCCCAGTAGACAGGATATTTCAGAGTAAATGGATGCAGCATACATCACATGGAGAAGGGACTTCATATGATAAAAAAAAGAGGCTGGGCAGTGATCCTTGTTGAGAAGGGAAGATATTAGAACAGAAATGTCCCTATTTTTATTTGTGGGAAGTTGGAGGGATGTCAAATCCGAGTTGCATGCAAAATCTGCACTTTCATGTTTGGTCAGTTGAGTTTCTCATTAGAGAGACCACCTAGAATATTTGGTTCAGCCAAACATCTGAGGAATTGAGGAAAGCCAATAATTCAATCAATCAATCAATCAATCAATCAATCAATCAATCAATCAATCAATCAATCAATCAATCAATCAATCAATATGACATTTGGTGCTCCCTCTGGAAGTCTTGGGAAACCTAGGAAACCTGGGTACCTGAGTACCTGGGAAAAATTTAAGAATTGTTAGCTGAACTGTTTCTAATTATGATGCTCTAGTTTATTCAATTACTGTACTTACTTTTTAGCTATGCATGTGAACTACTTTTTGTTGAAAAGCAGATTATTATTATTATTATTATTATTATTATTATTATTATTATTATTATTATTAAAAAGTGCATAGATCAACGAAATTGTGGCCTAGGGAGATGCTTCACCCTGTAGCTCCAGGGGCTCACACAGCACAGGCCAGCTGTAAACAAAGAGCTAGGTTTCTATTTCCCATTTCTAGCCCCGGCAGCTCCTGACATGTACTGTCTTTGAACATGGAAGTCCATGTAGCTATCAGGGCTCCATCTTCTATGCATGTGTCTAGTCCCTTTTTAAAGTCATCTAAGTTGTGGCCATCACCACATCTAGTGGCAGTGAGTTCCATAAAAGAAACGGCATCTGTCCTAGGCCTTTTCAGGCTGATTAGTCTATATATTGGTCAATGTTTCTTTAACATGTGCCTTCTCTCTCTCTCTCTCTCTCTCTCTCTCTCCCCCCCCCCTTCCACCACCATGCAGGTCTCCATGAAATCCAGTGTACTGTCCCCGTGGAGGATAGAAAAATTTTTCTCAGTGAACTCTCAGAGGACAGTTTTAGAGACTGCAAATTTAGTTTGTCACTCACGGACCTTATTATCATAATCTTCTCCGGCGTCGCTGTCTCCATTGCCGCGATTGCCTCGAGCTTCGTTTTGGCGCTGATTGTCAACTGCTTCCAAAGATGTGCACCCAGCAAAGACGATGACGACGATGACGATGAAGACTGAACCACCTTCCATTTATAAAATCGTTGGGTCAGGCACTGATGTTCAAAAAGAGACAGGGAAGAAAGACAACGGTTTAAAAAGTGCAAATGTCGAAGGGCTGAATATTCCTTCCATAGGTCTCTGCTGCATTCTGTGGAAAATGTACCGGGATAGTCAGTAGGGGACCAAAATATAGATCTGGACTTGTCTGTTTTACAAACATCATTTTCATGTTCTTAAGCTACACAAGCTTTGTAAGAGTTGAGATAAAGCCATATCTCCTTGCATGGTCCCCGGCAAATTTTAAACATGCAATGGTAGTTAGACATTTTTTTCTAGGCTGATGGAGAGTTGATAAAATCAGACATCAATAAAGGGGTTCTCAGAGGCAGAAACAGGAACATCTTAGCAAGGCAACCCAGAAATCAATACATTAAAGCAAACTGGCCAATTAGATCTGGATTCTCAGAAGATTTCTTTCTAAAAAAAGGTCCGTTGAGTAAACTCAGGTGTGTATCAGGTTGCAGCAGTGAAGCCTGCACCCTGCATATTAAAGGGCTCCATCCTTTTTTGGAAGCACTTACAGGGCTGTATCCTGCTCATTTTTATGCACGATTATCACTGGAATTATGTGAGGCCTACGTGTCTTTTTTGCTGGCTTGGGGAGAAAGTGGAGGTCGGAGGGTGAACTCCCAACCTTTGCCCCCCCTTGCCCCCCCCTTGCAATGGGGGCACTTAGCAATCTGCCAATGTGACCATCACAAATGTAAAAAAAACATTTCACTAAACTCTAAATGTTTCCCTCATGCAGGAGAGTAGAGATCCTGTTTGCTAAAACAAGTTTTATTACCAGAGGGTTTCAGTGATGTTTTTAAGAACTAATAACTGCAGCAAGGATAAGTATATATTTTTAACATGAAACTCTATTTTAGTATGAGAAACATAATTTAGAAAATAAAAATATATCTGTAATCCCAAGGTTACAAGTTTAGAAGAGTCAAAAGAGCAGAGGTCTAAATTAGCACCGGCTTATTCTAAAAGCTTATCTCTCAATGTTGTCCTATAATTTGCGACATCATGCGTTTGAGATTTGCTCGCATACTATGCTTGCAATAAAACAACACCTGTCCGTTTGTTCTTCACAGGACATGTGCAGTAATACCAACAGCAGCATCTATATTTTCAGGTTTGCTGGGAAGCCATGCGTTGTGACCCAGAGAGAGGTCAGCTTGCAAACTGAAGGGTCTGCGCTCTATTATTAGCTCTCATTCCAACCCTGAAACCTGATTAATCAACTGAATAGCACAAGCTATGTCTGTCTACTCAGAAGTAAGCCCCATTGAGTTTGAAGGGACGTACTCCCAGGTAAATGCATATAGGATGGCAGCCTTATGGCTCAATCCTATCCTTTCCCCCTCACCAGTGCACCTGCGCCAAAAAGGCACACACCATATCTAGCAGGGGGTGGGAAGCTTCAGAAAGGAAAGGGGATTTAAATCCTCTTCCCCCTCCCCGTGTAAACCTCGCACCCTGCACAATGGGCCTCCTTGGACCTGCGCTAGCAATTTTGCTGGCACAAGTCCGAAGAGAGAAAAGGCCGGGGAAGCTACGGATAAAGGAGGTCTGTCTTTCACCATCGCTGCCAGATCCACCCCCTACCGCCAACCTCCCCTCCCACCCACCCGTTCCTCCCTCCTGGAGTTTTTTCTGATTTGTCCCAGGGAGAGAGATAAGAGCAGAGCCCAAGGTCTTCCATTTTCTGTGCCATCCTCCCTTTTCTGTTCATTTAGCCAAATGTGCTGTTGTTTTCAGGTTCCTCACTGAATTCATATGTTCTGTTGTTGCCACAGACCAGGCCAGGGAATGGTGGGTAATAGGGGATGGGAAGAAGATTTGCTGGCTCAGCCCAAGCCCTCGTTGTCCTTTTCCTCTCAAGCAACACGATTTTTTTTCCACAATGTAGTAGTGCCATGACGACAAAGAACCAAAATGTATTTCCTGCGACGTCGGTGGCGCTTTGCAAATGGTTCCATCTCGAGATCCAGAGGCTATATTTATTTATTTAATACATTTATAACACGCCTTTCGAGCGATGTTGTCCTCACAAGCTGCGACCCGTGTTCAAACTGTAATAGGGATAACCATTTTTTTTTAAAAATACAATCGAAAACGTTTCAGAGGAGAGCAATAAAAGGAGAGCAATAAAATCTATGTGTGTCAGTGAGTGAAATCAGAGGCCTTCACCAAAAGCTTTCGAGAAGAGCAACATCTGGAGATAGATATTGGGGGGGGGGCTGGCTTGTTGGACATCCTCAGGAAGAATTCCACAACTGTAAGCAACCTCCTGGCTTTAGAAGTAGGTTTTCTCTGTGCCAGGTGCATGGGAGTGACAACAGGAAACAGGTTATCTTGTTGGCTGTGTGCTCCCTGAGGCATCTGGTGGGGCCACTGTGAGATACAGGAAGCTGGACTAGGTGGGCCTTTGGCCTGATCCAGCAGGGCTCTCCTTAGGCCTCCACCCATGTTCTTATGGGTGGCATTCCCCCTCCCTGCTGGCCAATGGGAGCGTCCTCAAGGGGTCCTACAATGACACTGGGGACGTTCCAATTTGTAGACAGGGTGGGTCTTTGAGCAGCAGCACCACTGGTCATTCGACTGGCTCGCACCACTGTGGGCACTGGTGTTGAGGAATTCAGGGGGAATCCAGATGGAGGGGCTCTCTGATGCACATGCATGAGACCTTGGCTCTTCTTATGTTCTTATGTGGTGCCACCACTGAGAAAGCCCTGTCTTTGGTACCACAAAAATCATACCATTGAGGTGGCGCCATGATTGAAATACGGCAACGCCTGGAGCAGGTGTCTTGACAGGGTGTTGGCATGAGCCTGGCAGCAGCCGCTGCTGGGGCTGCCAACACTGTATGTGGCTCATTCGGGGTTGTTGGCAACCCTGGCCACAGCATGTGCTTGATTCACAGGGTACCTTGCAGATGGGGGAGGTGGGGCCACTCCTTGCATGGCCCCCCACGATGCTCCTGCTTCCACCATAATATAATAGCACATCAGGCACGGCTACTCATACCAGTGCTGAGCATGGTCAGGTGGGTCCCCTGATGGGTACTGGACCTGAGCCAGAGCCTCACCTGGCCAACCTCTGATGCCACCCCTATTCCCAGGTGCCTGGAATGTCATTGCAGCAGTGCCAGGTACCAGGGAGGGAGGGAGGGAGGTAGGGAGGTAGGGAGGGAGAACGTACAGAGGCCTCTAGGAAGATCTCCATCTGGCTGCTGCCAAATTGCAAAGGAGTAGGGTGGGGGTTGCTGGTGGTACTGAGTGAGCTTTTCTGACCCTAGTCCCCAAATGTATTTGGCCGTGGGCTTGCAAATCCTTTCAGAGGAACTTGTAAGCTCTTATGAGCTTGCCCTGTTGCAATCATCATCGTCGCAAGACAAAACAGCACTGGTGAGCAGCAGAAGCAATTTGACTTGCCACATTTAGGAATTAATTCAGACCCAAACACAGATAACTCTTAATCTCTTTTGGGGACTGGGCCAAATGACAGGATTGTCCAACGCCTGTGACGCAGGGAAGGGGGAGACTTCCCTGCGCCTGCAACTGATCCTTGGATTAAATAAAAACAGAAAGCAATTATTTTGTTTGCCTCGGTCTCCTTGATGAGCAGCTTTACTGTCCTGATTTAATTTATTTCTTCTTGCAATACCGCGCACAACACACGATTTATACTGTAGATCTTTTCCAAAGGCACCTTTGATATGCATGTGGGCAGTTTCACACTGGCAGGATCATTGAGTTTATAAAAAGGTGTTGCACCTCTTACTGAGGAGTTTGGAGTCTCTGGTTTTTCCTAAAGAAAGTGGGGAATAGATAAGAGATGAATGGATAATCTCCAGGTTGCTTCTTCATTGTTCTGTGGATTCATGCTACCCCAGGGCTGACCCAAGGCAGAGTGAAACAGTTGCCTCAGGTGGTGCGCTGGGGAGGAGCAGCATATGGGGGGGGGGAGTATGCTGTGCACATGACCTGACCCCCTTCTCTCCTGGTCGGGCACTTGACCCCTGATTTTATAAGGCAGCTGACTTAACTTGCTTCCTCTTTCTCTTGGTTTGGCTGTGATGTCAGACCATCCCACCTGCACCTAGATTGAAAATGATTTTCAGAGGGTCTGGGAGCAAACAGACATTGAGGTACGTGGAGGACCATAGAATGAATGGGGTGACCCAGAGAGTCCACAATGAACAAATAGTTGTTTGAACCAATGAACAAACCCACAATGGACAAATGAACAAACCCATCTCAATTCACTGCACTGCCACTTAAGTATGTCTCTTGTGTTGTTGGCTTTTAGGGGGGGTTTCCTTTTTGATGCTCCTAACATGGGGTGGACCTGGGTACCACACCTCCTGTCTGGCACTCCTTCCTTCCTAAGTTAATTCTGCTTTGACATTTCAGAAGTCTTTCAATTTTCCTAGTCCTTGAGAGTGGGTTTTGAGCCAACCTCCTTTTAAAACCTTAAACAAGTTCTGCATAGCTGTCTTTCTCCATTCCGGGTCTTGTTTCCTCCAGCTTCTCCTCAGTGACTGGAAAGCTTGTCAGTATCAGATGTACTGGCTTCTCTCGATCTTCTTCCCCTTTCACAATCTTTCCAGGGAGCAGCATTCTAGACAGTGTGCCTGCCACAGGTATTCTTTTCTCCGGTTCGCAAATGGTTCTCAGGTCATATTTCGGTAGATATAAAATCATTCTTTCCGATCGGGCTGGTGCTGCAGTGAAAGACTTCTTCATTATGTGTCCAAGTGGTTTGTGGTCCTTCTTCATGGTTCTGCCATGGAATATGAATGGAACTCAATAACAGTCAGGTTGCTTGAGGCTCAGGGAAATTCTTTGCCCCCAGCTTACTGGCAACTGCAGATCACAGACTGTGGCAGAACCTCCTACCCTCTCCCTGGTCAATGGAAATGTCCTCTAGACTCTAGGCAAAGAGGTGCAGCAAGGTAAGAGTTAGTGGTGGGTGGGGTGGAGTGAGGGTCTTCAATCTAGACTCCCCTTACCCATTCACTGCATTTCATATAGAAAATTGATGCCTGTTTACATAAATGGAGCAGACACTGCCCACCGCTGTAACCACAAGAGGGCTGGGCAGTGATCAAATGTTGGAGGTGAAGGGTAAGGGGTTCTTAAAGAACTCCACAAACCACCTCACCTGGTTCTTCCCAATTTAGTCATATATAGAGTTCCCCCTGTGGTCTTTTCTGCAGCTGTTGCGAGTTCACCACTTGGGCACAGGATTTGACCAAAGACAATTCCACTACTGCAGGTTACTTTATTGTTGACCTACTTTATAGGTTAACCTACTGCAGGTTACTTTATTGATAAAATCAAACACAGCCTTTTCTCGCAAATTAACTCCCCAGGAAGGTTCCTGGTCGTGTTACAGGAACAATCATTCTGAAACGCAACGCCAGGGCCTTCCTGCAGAAATTATTCATAATGAGTTCACCATGAAGGTGTCTTTCCGAGTGAGAAGGGCTGTTTGTGTCATGGAGGGTTGCCATAGTGATGCCTTCAAGCTAGACTTCGAATGCCCCAGCCACAGGAACGCTATCTAAAGTCAACGCAATCCGAGATGCAGTTAGGTACACTTTTATAAAAAAATGTTTTCACATTAATTTTGATGGGATCCAAAGGCGAGTCTAAGATTAGTGGTACTGTCAACTTGCAGGACGCTAAAGCTCCTCGCAGTCAGCCTTGTCCTGTTCCTTCTTCTCAGGCTCCGAAGTTCTAGCATACGTTTGAAGGGCAGCTCCCTCACAGCGAAGCACATCAGCAGTATCGTGATCAGCCAATTTCTGAGAGTGGAGCAAATTACTCTTCCGAATGACCATGACATTGATGAGCAAAGTGACTTTCAGAAACAAGGCATGTGATGGCAGGAAAGGGGGGTTGTTTCAACACGTATAGCTGCTCATAGAATTATAGAATCATAGAGTTAGAAGGGCCCCTCATCTAATCCAACCCAAAAGCAGTGATTATCAGCTCCTGTAAAGTTTCAGCACCATTACGTTCTGGACAGCTCCCAAATATTTCAGCACCATTTTACTCCAGACAGCTCCCTGATGGTTTCGACACCATTTTGCTACAGAGAGCTCCCCTAAGGTTTCAGATCCATTTTGCTCTGTCCAGAGTCTGGACAGTTCCCATAAGGTTTCAGAACCATTCTGTTCTGGACAGCTCCTCTAAGGTTTCAGCACCATTTTGCTCCAGTCTTGGCTTTTAGCACCATCCCCTTCCCGGTAGCTTCCCCGGGCATTTCAGCACATCAAAGGTCTGGGCCACAATGTACAAATAATATAGCCCCATATAATCTGTCTGAGTCTATGGCTACGCAGAACAGAATATAGTGATACACAAGGAACTTGCCTTCTATGAGTCTATACCCAGTCCATCTAGGTCAGGGGTTCTCAACCCCTTCCGGCCGAGTACCACCTCCAGCGCCACTCTCCTGCTGCATACCACAGGAAGTGACTGGCAATGACATCATCACTACTTACTTCTGGGTTTTCAGAGGTCAGAAAACACAGGTAGGAGGCTCTGGGCAGGTGGGAGGACCCTTCTCAGCATTCCTGAGAGGCTGGGCCAAAGGCAGGAGTCTCTCGGGAGTGAAAACATGCCACCGAAAGCGCCACATCGGAGCGGGGTTCTGGTGGTCCAGCAGTGTGAGTACCACCAGCAGTCAGCCGAAGTACCACTGGTGGTTACTAGTACCACAGGTTGAGAACCCCTGATCTGGGTCAATATTGTCAACACTGAATGGTTCTCCAGGGTTGCAGCCACTGACTGGAGTTTCAGACTAAACTCTGTCCCCTGTTCATGCCTCCCCAGCAGACCACCAAAATACCCCTAACTTTGCATTCTGCAAACAGTGTGGTGCAGTGGGGAGGCAGAACGACAGGCATGTTGGCTCAGTACTTTCAGCGTCTTGTGACGCTTTGCAGAGTTAAAAATGAAATAAAATGAAATAAAACACTTTGCAGAGTTAAAAATAAAACAAAACGAAAAGGTTATATCAGATGTTCCGGGATGATGTTTCCCCCATTGAAGGGGGTGAATATTTCTGGGTTTGTGTGAAGCATAATCTTTATTGCACCGTAAAGGTGATATCAGCTTGGTGGGAAATGCAATGTTGACAATTCTCATTAGCAGCTGTGGCAGCAGTGGGGGGTGAGTGGGATCTAAGTAGAGCAGCATCAATGTGCCTCTCGCTCGGCGCTAACTGGAACATCATTCTGCCTGCAGCGACTTGCTGAGGCATGATGTGCATGCGCAACTTTGTGACACTCCTGTTATAAATAAACATGGAGAAGCCAGCCTGTGTGAAGTCTCCCGCTCCCCCTAAAATAAGTGTGTTAATTAAAGTGAAAGGTACATAAGTGCTGTTGAAAGGATAACTTTGCCTCTTCGGTCTGGCAATACAGTGCCTCTTAAAGGTATTGGTGCAGTCTAGAGTGTCAGGCGGTGGCTTAGTGGTTAAGACGCTGAACTGCAGTCCGGAAGCTAGGCAGGACAGCAGTTCGAAACCCAAGTGCTGCATGACGGAGTGAGCTCCCATCTTCGGCCCCAGCTCCTGCCAACCTAGCAGTTCGAAAGCAAGCAATTGCAAGTAGATAAATAGGTACCACTGTGGCGGGAAGGTAACAGCGTTCCGTGCACCTTGGCATTGAGTCATGCCAGTCACATGACCTCGGAAGCGTCTTTGGATGGCACTGGCTCTGCGGTCTTAGAAACGGAGATGAGCACTGCACCCTAGCAGAGTCGGACACAACTGGTTTTCGAGAAGGGGATACCTTTACCTTAGTGTCATGGCTGAAACTTTTCTCAACATCAAGAGGCAGTGATGGGGAAAGCAGCAGGCTTTCAAACAGCCTAGGGGAGGCAGCTCCCTCCCATTTCTGAGAAAGAACAACATCTTGTCTGGATACAACCACACCCCTTGTCCAGAGGTCCACCAATAAGGAACCAACAGGCTGAAGAGCCTCTTCATGAGTGGATCTCTTTGAGTCCTGAGCGGGGCTTCAGTCCCTCCTTATAAACAGCTTCTCCATCCTCTCCCTTGTAAGCAGACCCAGCGGCAGGAAGCGATGGAGCTTGCTGGTGTCTGTCTTTGGAAAAGATGGTCAGCCGCACAAGGCTCTTTGTGGATTTATTTGATGGATTGATTTTAGATCATCATAAACCCTATGTTCCAAGATTCAATGCAGTAGTTAAATCATAAAAGCATAAAACTGCTATAAAATGTAAGATTAAATACAAATGGAAAACACCCCCCCCACACACACACACATGAAAGGAACACAACATGTTAGTAGTAAACAGAATAAAATCAACCTAAAGCTTGCAAAAAAAAAAAAAACGAAAAAGAGCAAGGCAACTGGAATTCACGCGAGTCTATTGCGCCGACTGTACTTTCTTACAACGGGACACAGAACATTCCTTTTGGATGTGGGTTGGATAAAAGAGCTGTATTTAATCAGCTGTTGCATGGCAATAGAGAAGTTCCACACCCTTTCACAGATATGTGTCAAGGCTTCTCGGCAGCCACTGCTCCGGGCTGGCCTTGGGGATGCGAGTGGTGTTCGGTCTTTGTCGCTCAGGGTAAGCAGAAAGGGGGGGCTTGATATAGGATACGGTGTACACACTGTTCATCAGCCCAGGTTCCTGGTGTCTCCACTTTTTTACAAGGTGCTCAAACAGTCCATAGTTGGTGGGTGGTTCTAAAAGAGGAAATGAGGTTGAAAGTCACAATTTAACAACAACAAAAAGACAAGCTGTGATCTGTGATCTGTAACTGATGCGGAAGGTAGCGCTGCGGAGCTCGCCGGCTCCGAAAATAATTACAATGTATGACCCATGTGAATTAAGACTTAATGAGGTGCTGATGGGACAGGTAAGGGGCAGGGCTTGGCGTACCCCCAGCAAGTGATCCACATACCCCTAGGGGTACGTGTACCACAGGTTGAGAACCTCTGTCATAGAGGATTGGAATACCAGATACAGAGGCGTCGCTCCGGTAGGGGCGGGGCCATAAGTTTCGCTCCGTCCTAGTCCCGTTTACCAAGCGAGCAGGAGGCGGCCCCGCCCCCTCACTGTCGGAGCCATTCCCGTGTGGAGAAAGCAGCAGGCAGGGAATGGCTCCGACAGTGAGGGGGCAGGGGCGCCTCCTGCTCGCTTGGTAAACAGGACTAGGATGGAACGAAACGTACGGCCCCGCCCCTACCGGAGCAATGCCTCTGACCAGATAATGGGGAAAAAGAACCAGGGATGGTCATCCCTGTTGCACTCTATTTGGGGGCCTCCAGAAGTCATTTTTAGAGACAAAACCTAGATGGATTTTTGGTCTGATCCATCATGGTTTTAGCTTATGTTGAAGTTGACTTATGAGAAGATTCCAATTGGAGATCAGGAAGAAATTATTGATGGTAGGGGCGGTTTGGCAGTAGAACAGATTGCAGAGGGAAGTGGAGGATCCTCCCTCTCTGGAGATCTTCAAGCAGAGGCTCGACAGGCACCCGTTGGAAATCTTCTAAGAGGATTTCCTGCTACAGGCAGGGGGTTGGACTAGATGGCATTGTGGGACCCTTCCAACTCTATGATTGATGTAGGAGCATGTACATGTTTAAGCTAGGGCAACATTAATGGACTGGAACAAAAGGAAGCCTCTGCCCAACATACAAACGGAATGAATGTGCACTGTACACATTTTGGAACTAAAATAATGAAACAGAGGAGAATTCTTGATGCATCACTGACATTTCAGGGAAAAAAAGAGTAGGTAATTTGGAATTCCGAGTCGTAGGGAGAAATTTGAACGAGAATTTTGGAACCACATCTGATTAACCTTCTCCATAGCTTCCTGCTCTTCTGTTGTTGCAGAAGAGAACATTATGGGAGAACTGTAATAGGGGCTGGTTTTCTCAACATGGAGATGGAGTGATGGGCAAAATAATGGCTTTTGACTCCCCTCTGTCAGGGCAAAAGGTGACAATCCTAAACAGAGCCAACATTCTTGCTCAGAAGTTCCAGGCTTCCATGCTAGTGCCCCACACCCAAGGTTCCCTTGTCGTGTTGTCTTAATGCACAAACACCTACCAACAATTGGGAAGTCTGTTTTTTCTGGGACCCAAGCCATCTTGTGTCGATTCCATTTGCGAAGCGGAGGTAGCATGGGGTTATAGCCATGTCTCAAGTACTGGTCATCGTACTGTGTGACCAAATTTCGGTGGCTTGGTTCTTCATGATGGGTCAGGATGTACTTCTTCGGCAAGCCCTAAAATACAATTTGCTGACTTTAATGTGTGCAGTGCTGGCATCTGGTTGCTGGCGGCCCTGAGGAAAAGCCTTGCATTGGGCCCCCTAAGCTTGTGGTGCCCCTAAACTTGTGGAGCCCCAGTGGTGGCTCTTCTCAGCCTCTCCGTTGATGAAGTCTTTGGGGTGGTAGTTCCTTTTCCTTCCACTCTTGGAGGACAGGAGGAAGGAAAAGCCCCCACTACATCCCGCCCTCCATCTATGGGGAAGGAAAATGCATAGATGGCTATAAAAAGGATTAGACAAAACTTCACAAGTCCGTCCATGGCTGTGTAGAACCTCCAACTTCAGAGGTAGTATTGCCTCTGAAAGTCAGTTCAGGGGAGAGCAATGACTGGAGGGAGGATTGACTTCATCTCCTTCAACCTGTTTGCAGGTTTCCCAGAGGAACCTGGTTGAACCACTATGGGAAGCCTGATGCTGGACTAGATGGGCCTTATCCAGAAGGGTGCTCTTTTCTAATGAGGATTGGAAGAGGTAGAGCTGCCATCATATCCTGGTCCCCCATGAAACTCTAGGTGGACAGATGCCTGGATGGACCTAGAAGCTGGCACTGGGTCTTGGCTGTTGCCTAACCCAGTGTTTCCCAATCATTTTCAACCTGCGGCTCCCTTGACCCTTGGTGACCCTTGGTCGCGGCTCCCTATGACAGTATGTTGATGCCTGCCAATTGGCATTGCACTGTGTTCTGATAGGATTCCGCGGCACCCTGGCTGGTATCCGCAGCTCCCCTGGCTCGTTTCCGCAGATCCCCTGGGAGCCGTGCCTCCCAGTTTGGGAACCACTGGCTAACTGACCCCTGAACTTGAGGGGTGATGCTTCTGAACATTAGCAGTCCCCACCTTGAATCTGGCTTACTCATCCCCCATCCCTAGTCGCTTACATCCAGTTTCTTCATCATCCTCCTCATCACGGTTCGGTCTGGAACCTCCGTTGGGAAACGAACGTAGTCTCGTCTGTAGACGCTCCTGCTCGGTTCCCCGTTGTCTCTTATAAACTAAGATCATGCAAATGAACGGTAGTTCTTTATTTTAAAAAAGGAACAACAGAAACCCACCCATGAATTATCTACTTGCCCAGAAGGCCACAATCAAATACGTAGCCTGGCAAATGTGGTCTTTCGCATTAAGTAGAAACTGACTGAATTTGTGGGCATGGCTACGGGGGCGGGGGGGATGGGGACACGAACCGATGGACTAGGATGTTACAATGGTGGGGGGGGGTTATCATGAAGAGCTCTTGTCCTTCAAACATCACCACTGCACCACCGGTAAGGATTAAACACTGTCAGCGCAATTCCACACGTGTCTACTCAGATGTAAGCCCTATTGTGTCCAATGGAGCTTACTGTCAGGAAAGTGTGTATAGGATTGCAGCCTGTGTCTCCCAGAGCTCCACTTCCCCAGTCTCTGAAGCAGAACCAAAGCCATGGATTTTGTTCTACTCATGAGTCTTCCACATTATGACTCCAGGTTTGGAGATTATGTTTCTTGGAAGTCTTTCTCCTTCCTTCCTTCCCCTCCCACAGACTTGGCTTTATTTATTTTATTTTATTTTTCACATTTTTATACCACCCTTCCTCCAAGGAGCTCAGAGTGGTGTACATATTTCCTCCCCTCCTTTTTGTCCTCACAACAACCCTGTGAGGTAGGTGGGGCTGAGAGATAGTGACTGGCCCAAGGTCACCCAGGAAGCTTCGTGGCTGAGCGGGGATTTGAACCTGGATCTTCCAGGTCTAAGTCCGACTCCCAAACCACTACACCATCCTGGCTCTCAAGGGGCTTTCTGTCCCTCCTTCCCGAAACATACCTTCTTCCTTTCTTCCAGCCAGTTTCCAATGAGCACTTTGGTCGAGTACTTTGGCTCGATCCTCCAGCCGGGGAGGTACCATTCCTGCACATCCCTATAGGGGGTAAACATGGCTCGTTTCACATGCTGTAGCCCAGAGCGAAAGCTCCTAGACTTCCATCTCTGTGTGTGCAGAGGAGGACATCTAACCTCTGAAGTTCCTGGGTCTCAGGTTCTCCATTGTTGATCGTCCCCATGGTAACCCTCTAGGCAACAAGAGATCCTACCATGGTCAAATAAAAGCTATTATGCCAATGAGGTCAATAAGATGTCAATGCGCAGATGTGACGCTAATAAGAGGTGGAGGATAAGGGGTGATTTACATCAGAGAAGGCCAGGAGAAAGGGTTAAACGCCCTCTCTCAGACAATGGATAATTACAAGGAAACTGATAGAATGTCAGCAAAGTTGTGTCAGTTTCTTGGTAATGCAAAAGAGCACATGTTTAGAAGCATCACCCCTCAGATTCAGGGATCGGTTAGGTGGGGTAGCAGCCAAGGGCCAATGTCCATTTTTAGGTTCACCCAGACTTCTGAAATCAGCAGTCCCCAACCTTGAATGTCTGCCAGGGGCCTAGCAGAGCTGGAAGTTCCCCTTCTTCCAATCCTCATAAGGAAAAAGAGCCCTGCTGGATCAGGCCCAATTTGGAACTGGAAAAGGTGCACAAGGTGCAGAAGAGAGTGTGACCTGAAGGATTAGTGGGCTGGGGCACCTCCCTTACCAGGACAGTGTTTGAGGCTTTTCAGCCTAGAAAAAAGGTGCCTGAGGGGCCACACAATATAGATATATAAAAAGATGCATGGGGTGGATCGAGGGAAGTTCTTCTCCCTCTTGTACAACACCAGAACCAGGGGACAGCCACTAAAATTGACTGGCAGGAGACACAAAAGGAAATATTTCTTTACTCAGCATGATCTGTGGCACTCCTTGCCACAGGAGGTGGTGATGACACCTAGTCTGGATGCCTTGAAAAGGGAATTAGACAGATTGATGGAGGCAAAGTCCATCACAGGGCACAAGCCATGATGGCTATACACAACCTCCGGGTTTGAGAGGTAGCCTATCTCTGAGTGCCAGGTATTCTTGAATTATATAGTGTTCTGTTAGAAAGATGGAGGTCTTTCTGGTCAAGCTGCTCTTTATGATAAGCCTGGAATGGGGTAAACAAGAAACTCTGAGAACGGGTGCAGTGAGGGGAGGCACAGGGCATACTAGCAGTGTATAACCATGTTACGATTGCCTCTCACTGATACTGTCTTGCTTTTTGCTACCAGGGTTACAGAATATAGCTAAGAAATCTCACTGGCTAGTTTCTGCTGAATTGTCCTTGTGTGTGTGTGTGTGTGTGTGTGTGTGTGTGTGTGTGTGTGTGTGTGTGTGTGTGTGTGTGTGTGTGTGTGTGTGTGTGTGTTGAAAGACGGAGAGCTAGCTGGTCCTGGAAAACGGATTCGGTTACTCATTTTATTTTCAGTGCGCAATGATCAATAGAGCTTGTCTACCTGTTGGTGGCGTTGACTGTTTTCTGCGGTCAGACAAACCAACTTACTGTGGGCGTCTTGTCCACAACATTGTGGCAATGCAGATTGAAAATGCAAAGACATTTGAGGCGCATGGTGGGGGCAGAGTTTTAACTGTGGAAGCTGGACACCATCCATGGAAGTATAATGTCTGTATCGTGTTTAGAACTGGATAGGCCCAGATCTAAACTCCTACTCCGCTGTAAAAATCACTGCATGAGCTTCTCTCAGTTCGATCTATTTTACAAGATCGTTATTTTTTTTCAATATATATTTATTTTATTAATAAACTACTAAACAAAACAAAACAATAAAACAATACAACATACTACGAAAGATTACAGCAAGCGCGAAGCAGTAAATCCTACTTGTATACTATTATATATTTTCTACTTATAATATCTAACTAAGTCTATATCTCTAATATACAAGATCGTTATTATGAGATTAAAAGGAGGGAGCCTTGTCGACTGACCTTGTCGAGTTCCTTGGAGGACAGATGGGATACAAATTTAACTATTTTTTTGTTGATGGAATAAATATTTACTGATAACAGTGTGATGAGCTTGGCCTTGTGGGAGGGGAGCTGCCCTGAACCATCCCTGAGAAGGCAAGTTCTATAAATTGGCCAGTTCTAGACTTCTCACAACCTTACCTGGGCTTACAGTATTAGGTAATATTTGACCATCTTGTTTGCAATCCAGAGTGTTGACATGCTTGAGGACTGAAGTTTTCTCTGAACCTGTTTAGCAGCCATTAAGACGCCACCGAGCTGTCCTGATTCATCCTGGAGGAGGCAAGTTCTACAAATTGGCCAGCGGGTGGTGCAGCGGGTTAAACCGCTGAACCATAAGCTGTTGATTGAAAGGTCGGCAGTTCGATTCCCGCGACGGGGTGAGCGCTCATTGCTTGGCCAGCTCCTGCCAACCTAGCAGTTCCAAAGCATGTCAATGCGAGTAGATAAATAGGTACCGCTTGCGGGAAGGTAAACAGCGCTCCGTGTTCCAGCTGCATGCTACGCGCTGTGGCAAGGAGAGTCATGCCGGCCACATGACCACAGAGGCGTCTTCGGACAACGCTGGCTCTTCAGCTTTGAAATGGAGATGAGCACCACACCCTAGAGTCGGACACGACTGGACTTAATTGTCAGGGGATACCTTTACCTTTACAGCACAATCCTATGCATGTCTACTCAGAAGTAAGCTCCACTGAGTTCAATGGGGATTACTCCCAAGTCAGTGTGCATAGGATTGCAGCCCTAAACTTCTCACAGACTAATCTGGGAGAGAAAACGTGGGCATACATTATTGGTCGTGTTTTGCCATCCTGTTTGCAGTCCAGAATACTGGCGTGCCTGAAAGTCTCAGGAATTTTTTCAGGCCTGAAGTTTTCTCTGAACCTGCTTAGCAGCCATTAAGACGCCATCGATCTGGAGGAGTGAGTGCATTATTTTCACAGAGAACATTTCTTCCTGCAACAGACAAGTTGAGGCCTCTCCAAAGGGGAAGGAAATTCTGTGCCAAACAGACACAAATGTAATCATGTACAAACTTGTTGTACTTGTCAGTCAATGGCCCTTCTGTCAAGGCTGTGGGGAGGAGATCAGAGAAGGTTCTCTCTGTGACTGGCTGCTGGGATTTCACTGCTACATGTAAAGCCAGGCAGTAAAATTAAAAGGAGAACTTAGAGAGCATCAGACAAGGCAGATTCTCCTCCCAACCCCACTGAAACGGGATTCCTTTACGCATTCCTGCTTTTAATCCTAGCTGCTTTAATTGCACTTGTGATTTTGCTGGTTGTGTTAAGTATTTATTTCGATGCCACCAACTCAGAGATTCCTCCTGGAGTGGAACAGCTGGTAAAGCTCCGAATTCTTTATGTCAAGTTGGCTGGCGTATATATCCTTGTAAGTTGAAGGGGGGGGGGAGGATTGTTAAACTAACAGCGCAATTTTTTTTTTTATTTTTCTGTATTTATATACCACCTTTCTTATCCTCAGATTGCTCTTCAGATGTTATTAAAGGCAGTTTACGTAGGCAGGCTTACCTAGATCCGATGAGGATCTTTATAATATTGTTCTGTATAGAACCCTCCAATTCCAGCTGGTTTCCTCCATGGTGTAGTCATCTTCACTAGCTCGAGCTCTCTGCAGGACGCCACAGATCATACTGAACAGGGAAACATTTTTCCAGTTGTCATCACTCTGTCACTGACATTCTCAGCATTCCAGTCTGTTCTCTCACCGCACCACGCAACAGCAACTCCTCTCTGCCACCGAGGGTCATGACAGCTTATCAGTGACTTCCTGGTCTCCCTTCCAGCACGAAAACTGACCGTTCCTGCTTAGCTTCCAGCAGTCTTCAGGCAGTTCAACCTCGGGACCACACCTCCTGCCCCTGCAATCCGACTTAACATTTTTGCTGGATTTGAATCCCTTTTCCGTTCTGGGACCTCCCGTTCTTGCTGGGCCGATGGTTACACTGGCAAAAAAGTGAAGTCGGATTGCGCTGTAAGTTAAAACAAATGCAAAATTCAGCCACAGAAACAGGAGGAGTAAAAGAGGGAAGGTCAAATGCTTGCGGGGGCAGGGAAACCTTTTCAACAGAGACCCTATTGGAGGGGTGGATATTGTACTTCTTGCTAGAATTACCATCTGAACTTTGGTTTCTGCTCTATGAATCATACATTGCGTTGCAGTTTTTTGGAAATAGAAAGTTTTCCTTTCTTGGTCCCTCCCTTATTCATGGTCAGTTCTCTTAGACCTGCGCTCTTTTGTACTGGTCCAGCATGGCCAGTTGCTGTGTGTCTGTGCCTTCCTTCCATGCACACATGTGCACACTGAATGTGGGAGTGAGGCTGCTACAGTTCAGCTCCAGAGTCGGGTGCGTCTGCAGAAGGAAGGGCTTGAGGGCCGTAGCAGTTGCAGGGCTGGAACGGAGCCTCAACGCCAGATCCAGGAACTGTGCTGCACTCTGCCCACCTCTGGTCTACTGCGTCCCCAAAACGTGCTGTATCTGTAGTGGAAAGAACCCTGCAGTTCTGCCAGGGAGTGACTGTGCCTCTGCCTCCGTGCTGGAAGCGGGGGAGTGTCTTCCAGCCTGTTGTCCCTCATGTTGTCCCGCCTTCTTAAGAAGGTGATTGGAGGCCACTCTCCCCCCCTCTCCTGCAATTGGTAGGCTGCAGTAGCGCCGCGAACCACCTCCAAGCTCTGCGTCCCTGCCCCCTGAAAAATAGAACACCAACTTGAAGTACGTGCCAGTGGTGCGGAGGTCGCGGCGGCTCCGCCAGATTAAAAAATCAGGTCAGAAGCTCCGCGACGCGTGTAATGTAGCTCTGGCTTGACTGGCCTGCGCCCCCAGGCCAGCGCCTGCGCCTATTTGGAATAATAATTTTTAAACATCTCATGGTAAGGTACAAATGTACCAAAAATGAACAAAATCCATGACATCAAGTTCCAAAATGGATTTTTCATGGGTTGATTTGACATGGAATGACCCCTACGATAACGTTCCCTCCTGCAACGGGCAAGTCTTGGTATTTCTCCAAAGGGGAATGACATTCTGTGCCAAACAGGCACATCCTAATTAAGATGTAACTTATTCGCCAGTCAATGGCCTTTCTGTCAAGGCTGAGGGGAGGAGATCAGAGAAGGTTCTCTCTGCGACCGGCTGCTGGGATTTCAAGACCACATGAGAAGCAGGAAGTAGAATCAGAAGGAGACCTCAGAGAGCATAAGACAAGGCGGATTCTTACTCCCAACCCCACAGAAATGGGATTCCTTTACACATTCTTGCCTTTACTCCTAGCTGCTTTAATCGCACTTGTGATTTTGCTGGTTGTGTTACGTATTTATTTCGATGCCACCAACTCAGAGATTCCTCCTGGAGTGGAACAGCCGGCAAAGCTCCGAATTCTTCATGTCATGTTTGTTGGCATATGTAACCTGGTAAGTTGAAAGGGGGGGGGGAGGATTGTTAAACTAAGTTAAAATGAATGCAAAATTCAAACACGGGAACAGGAGGAGGCCGTATTGGAGGGGTGGACGTTGTACTTCTTGCTAGAATTACCCTCTGAACTTTGGTTTCTGCTCTATGAAGAATACTTTGCGTTGCAGTTTTTGGAAATAGAAAGTTTTCCTTTCTTGGTCCCTCCCTTATTCATGGTCAGATCTTTTAGACCTGCGCTGCTCCCCAGGCAGGATACATGCGCACTGAATGTGGGAGTGAGGCTGCTACAGTTCAGCTCCAGAGTCGGGTGTGTGTGCAGAAGGGAGGGCTTGAGGGCCGTAGCAGTTGCAGGGCTGGAACGGAGCCTCAACGCCAGATCCAGGAACTGAGCCTTACTGTGCCCACTTCTGATCTTCTGCGTCCCCAAAACGTGCTGTATCTGTAGTGGAAAGAACCCTGCAGTTCTGCCGGGGAGTGACTGGCCTGCGCTCCCAGGAGCCTATTTGGAAGTGCTGTAGATCTGTTCCCCAGCCCTGTCCACAGACCCTTGCGTCCATTTCCCTGCCTGAACAAGCTCGTGCGACACCTGTGCATTTGCTAGCAGAGCCCCTAAAGGTGAGCTCAAAGAGTTTGTGTACTCAATGGGCAGCGCAATCCGACTTAACTTTTGTGCTGGTTTAACCAGCGGCGCAGCGAGAATGGGAGGCCCCAGAGGGATTTCAGGAAAGGTTTAGCCATCCCTAGAGCCTCTAAGTAGCTGTCTGCAGAAGGATATAGCCTCATTAGGAATTCAACAGGCTATTGTCTAAAAAGTAAAACAAAGACATGTTTCCTTACTAAATCCCTACACACACACTTTCTCTCTCACTCTCAAAAGGGATACGCATTGGAGAAGCTACATATCTGCAGCCACATTCAGTTCATTCGATACCTGCAGATTGCAGGAAAACCAGGAAAATACTCCAAGCTCTTCATAAGGGATGTGAAGTTTAAACATGTGCCTGTCCGAATTTACCAGCCGAAAGCTCCCTCTGCTGGCCAAAGGAAGGGCATCGTCTTCTTCCATGCTGGCGCCAGTTTACATGAGTTACAGAACAAATTAATCTGGATTATAATCTGAACGTGGGATTTTTCAGTGTATTTGCATGGGGGATTTTAAAAATATTAAACTATTAAACTAACTAACTACACACACACACTTATACAGGTGTGTGTGTGTGTACACACAGCATCATCATAATCATTACATAGCTGGTGGTTCTACCTTTTTCTTTTGTTGTCAACAGATTTAACATTCCCAGGAATAAAATAATGTTGCTTTTTCTTCTCTCACTTGCAATTGCATCATTTTAATGTCGTCTTGTCTGACTGCTTTATCCTTGAGTCTTCCCGTTTTGAGTCTTTGGCACACGTGCAAACACATTTTTAAAAATGCAATGGGTTCATTCGTTTGTCATCTCTAGAATCGTTTGCTTTGCAGAAATCTGTGACGAGAAGTGCCACTATTTTGCCAGAGAAAGTGAATTGGTGGTTGTGTCTGTGGAGTAAATCGAGTGAAATGTGGGGTGGGGGGAAAGGGGGCGGTTAGGAGAGTTATACTGTTGTGGTGATTTTGTTGCATACTTACCATTTCTTACCCAGTGTGTAACTAATCTGTGGAACTCCTTGCCACAGGGCATTGTGATGGCACCTAGCCTAGATGTCTTTAAAGGGGATTGGACAGGTTGATGGAGGAAAAGTCCATCACAGGGTACAGATTGTGATGACTGTATACAACCTCTGGGTTTTAGAGGTAGCCTATCTCTGAGTACCAGGTGCAAGGGAGTGGCCATAGGATAGAGAAATTTTGTTGTCTTGAGTGCTCCCAGAGGCACCAGGTCTTCGTTGCTGGCGATAGTTCCGGTGGCAACCTTGCTGCTGCGGTTTGCCAAGCCTTAGCAGGTAGACCTGGTCTTCCAAAGGTGCGTGCCGAGATCCTAATCTACCCAGTGCTCCAGGGAATAGACTTCAACTTGCCTTCATATCAGCAAAACCACGCTGTGCCCCCTTTGTTCCAGGAAGAAGGCTCCTATTTACATTTTGCAATACCTGAATGGAGAAGCATCCCTCCTGGAAGAGGTCTTGGAAGGTTCTCACATTCCTGTGAACCAAAAATTAAGGTAAAGGTAAAGGTGACCCCTGACAATTAAGTCCAGTCGTGTCCGACTCTAGGGTGTGGTGCTCATCTCCATTTCAAAGCCGAAGAGCCAGCGTTGTCCGAAGACGCCTCCGTGGTCATGTGGCCGGCATGACTCTAATTGCCGCAGCGCGTAATATGCAGCTGGAACACGGAGCGCTGTTTACCTTCCCGCAAGCGGTACCTAAATTACAATACAACAAATGGCTGAGTGCAGACAACATTCCAAAAGAATTTAAGACCAGAGGCTACAAACCCCCAGTGACCATTTCTTGTGAGGATGACATCTACGAGGCAGTAAAGAGTGTGAGCTTGCCAGGTTGTTCACCCCTTATTGCTGAAGACGCTGTTATTTGCCGGCTTCCGGAGACATGCATTGTGACCTGTGAATATGATGTCCTGAGGGACGATGGCTTGCTGTACAAGAAAAGATTGGAGGACAACGGAATCCCGGTGACTTGGTACCACATTGCTAATGGCTTCCATGGAATTCTAAGCTTTGCTGGACTGGGCTGGTTCTCTTTTCCATCTGGGAAAAAGGGGATGGATGACATTGTGAACTTTATAAAAAGCTTATAAAAGAAATCCCGCTGAATGTTGAATATCATTAAAATGTTGTGATATTTATCCAATTTGCATCTCCTGCAGAAAAGGAGACCTTCCTCTCCGTCCTACCCCAAACATGGCTTCTTCCTTTCTTCTTGTGAGGTTCCTGCCCCAGTATCAATTGTGGAATGGAAATCAGCCTCAGACAGCACAGGGCAGGGGGTTACTACACCCACAGTCCTCCTCCTCCTCCTGCTCAGGTTTTCTTGCTCCTGGTCTTAGGCAATCAGGGAGCTCGTTACTCTCTGATAGCCTCTCCGGTAGTGAGTCTCCTCATTGACCTCCCCTGACCCCTTTTAAGTCAGTGGCGTCCCTACGTCCCTAATTCTGCTGTTCTGCCCCCCTTCCCCCTGCCTTGGCCTCCTCTCATGTCGGGGGTGAGATCCTGCCTGCATACGGAGGGCTCGGGGGTGAGATCCTGCCTGCACTCGGGGGGAGGTCCTGCCAGCACTCAGAGGGCTTGGGGGTGAGATCCTGCCTGCACTCAGAGGGCTTGGGGGTGAGATCCTGCCAGCACTCAGAGGGCTTGGGGGTGAGATCCTGCCAGCACTCAGGGGGCTTGGGGTGAAATCTTGCCTGCACTCGGAGGGCTCGGGGGGTGTCCTGCGGGCACTCGGAGGGCTCGGCGGTGAGATCCTGCCTGCACTCGGGGGGAGGTCCTGCCAGCACTCAGAGGGCTTGGGGGTGAGATCCTGCCTGCACTCAGAGGGCTTGGGGGTGAGATCCTGCCAGCACTCAGAGGGCTTGGGGGTGAGATCCTGCCAGCACTCAGGGGGCTTGGGGTGAAATCTTGCCTGCACTCGGAGGGCTCGGGGGGTGTCCTGCGGGCACTCGGAGGGCTCGGGGGTGAGATCCTGCCTGCACTTGGAGGGCTTGGGGGTCATGCGGGCACACGGAGGGCTCAGGGGTGAGATCCTGCCAGCACTCGGAAAGCTCGGGATGAGATCCTGCCTGCAATCGGAGGGCTCAGGGGGGAGGTCCTCCAGCTCTCGGAGGGCTCTGGGGTGAGATCCTGCTGGCACTCCGAGGGCTAGGGCTGGGATTGACAGGGGGTATTCACCATTCAAAGCAAGCATTCGGCTGACTGGATTACCCTGCGTGGACATCTAGGTTACACAAAGGGTTTTTTTTTTTTTAATTAACTTTATTTTTCATTTTCGTTTGGTGCGTAACATATAACCCGTATACAAAATCAACCATTTACACAATAGGAAAAAAACAGCAATTGTAACCAAATAAAGCAAGAAAAAAAGTGAAACGACAAACCCTTAAAAAAAGAAATAATATATGAAAGGAGGTGTAGTGGAAATCGCGGAAGATTGGCGAGGAGTTAGTGGTGTTAGCAGTGGTCCCCTGTTTTGACAGGTCCGGGAAGGAAGGGGTTAAAGGATTGCCTGTTTGACAGGACTGGGACACAAAGGGTTACCACCCAGGACTGCGTGGATGGAAGCACACCTGCAAGTAATTGGGTGTGGCCCACAGGTGTTGCTGTTAATTGAGATGAAGCTGGGACTTTGAATGCAGTGGGTGTGGCTCGCAGCTGCACTCAATTAGCATTGATTGGAACTCTCACAGCTGTGGGCAATAATGAGGGCAGTGATTGGAAGCCCACAGCTGTAGCCAGTAAAGAGTTGATAGGGACTAACAGTATAAAAGCAGCAGCAGTTGGAGCAGGAAGGAGCCTCGCCAGCTCGCCACGGGGACATGCTGCCAGACTGTCAAGCAACAATGACGACGACTCTGCTCCAGACGGGGATACTCTGCCGGACTGACTGCTCACCTGGATGGACTACCCACCTGGATGGACTGGTATTGGGAGACGCTCTGCCTGACTGGAAAGTGGAGAGACCAGGATTGATTGGACTTTGTGCTACAAGACTCTTTGCTGGACGGGATAAAGGCAACAAGGAGATTCTACTGCCGTGAAGCAACGAGCTGGACTTCTCTATGGAAACGGACCCTCGTTAGCTAAGTAGAATCTTATCTGCCCGGGAAGGGCTAATGGACATTTATTGCTGGAAAAGTAATAAATCTTGTAAATAGTTGCCTTGGAGTTCAGCGTTTTCTTTGACACACAATTGCAATTAGGGAAAAGGAGCTAACTTTGCCTAAGGTGGACATGGGAGTTAATTAAAGGGAATAGTAGTTTGCTCCCCCAGGAGTAAAGTTTGGGGTGCAACATTTGGGACACGACAGGAGGGTATAAATCATAACATGAGCTGTACATTTAGTAACTAATATCAATCCCGCATACTAAGAAAAAAAAAGTGTTGACAATCACCTATTAAAAGTGAGGCCGTATTGATTTGATAGGCTACATTTAGACATTAAAAATCCCATGAAGGTTAAGAAGGGAGGCAGCGGTAGATGGAAATGAGGAGCAGACGTGCCCGTTAGTGAAACACTTCAAAAGGAATCGTGGTGTAATCTGAGATATGATCACATCAGGATTGGCGTCTTTTTTCCTTGCAGTACTATGTGACACACACCAGTCACATATAGAGGGGAACACAGAAGAACTGAAAGTAGCTGGCAAACTGCACATGATCCAATTCTGGAATTAAGGTTAGACATTCTCCCCAGGGGCGTTCCTAGGGTTTGCATCACCCGGTGCGAGAGGTCAGTGCATCAACCCATGATGAACCTTCTCCCATGCAGTGGGCAGGGAAACGCATCATCACTCCACCCCCATGAGTCTCATTGGTCTGTTTTGAGTTAAGGAAATCCATTTTTTGTTACACAAGGAAGCTGTGTTTTCTGTTTCTGGTTATTTGGCCATAACGTTTGATAGAATACAGATATTTTGAAACAGTGTGTTTCATTGCATTCCGCGTAGGATTATGCATCGAATGATATATAACATGATGATATTATTCGTAAGGATAAAGGTTGTCACAATTTGGGCCACTAGTGATGTCACCCCCCCCCCCGAGGGTGTCACATGGTGCGGTCCGCGCACACACACACACACACACACACACACACACCCTGGCTGCACCAGTGTAGGGATGCCACTGATTCTCCCAGTTCAGCCAGAATATAGGAAATTCAGAAGGAGCAGAACACAGGGTACAGTGAACCAGAGGAATAACAATAGGACAATAATATTTATTTATTTATTTATTTATTTATTTATTTATTTATCACATTTTTTATACCGCCCTTCCTCCAAGGAGCTCAGAGTGGTGTACATATTTCCTCGCCTCCTTTTTGTCCTCACAACAACCCTGTGAGGTAGGTGGGGCTGAGAGATAGTGACTGGCCCAAGGTCACCCAGGAAGCTTCGTGGCTGAGCGGGGATTTGAACCTGCATCTTCCAGGTCTAAGTCCGACTCCCAAACCACTACACCATCCTGGCTCTTTACAATAACATCCCTAAATAAAAACTCCAATTGAGGTGGAGAAAGGGCAGTCACACAGTTCCTCCTACCCATTGGGCAGTGCCAGCACCTGGTCACTGGGGGCACTGGGGTAAAAATCTGGCCAGCCTACGTATCCCCGTAGCTTGGAAAGCTAGCTTGGAAAGCGGTGCAGACAACCGCTCCTACCAGACTCTTCATTAGTGAATGGGGGGAGGTTTTGGTCAAAGAAGGCCTCTCTACCCACTGACCAAGAGAAGCAGGCCCTCTATTATTATTATTGTTATTATTGTTATTATTATTATTGTTGTTGTTGTTGTTGTTGTTGTCGTTGTTGTAACATGGAGATTTTCACAGCTGGACACAGAATGCAACGAAGCAGATGATATGGGTAAAACAGCCATGTATCTTTACTAAATCCAGAAATAAAGATGCTTTAAATTTGTACCGTTGTCTGAGGAGTTCTTTAGCCACGTACTGTCCTGTTATTTCCTGTTACTGGATTCCCTGCGTGTCTTCGGATCTTCCCGCTCTGCATTCCCAGAACAGTACGTGGCTAAAGAACTCCTACATCACTGGGTAAGGCAGGTGCTGGGTGGGAATCAGGGACTGGCTGGGAGCCAGGGCCTCAGTCAATACCTGTCACTGCCTCTTTCTTTGGCCCCATTACCTCACCTGTTGTGGTGAGCAAGATCTCTGGATGACTAGAGTGGGTTGGACAAATCCTGTGGAGTGCGTGTTTAGCACTGAATTCAACGTACCCTTGATCAAACGTCCTACTGCCTTCCTCTTAAAGGGCTCATAATTGTGTGGATTAATCAAGAAAGCCTTTTTTCTGTGCAACAGAACCATCATCCACAGAAGTGATGTGGCTTTGACGACCAAGAAGCCAGGAGGCATCTATGCCATAATTTGCCCCTAACTTGGCAGCAAGCAAATATTTCTTCAAAACCTCGTACCTCACTCATCTCCTCCTTTCTGCAGGAGACACAGTTTGGATAAATATCACAAACTTCAACAATCAGTGGGATTTCTTTTATAAGCTTTTTATAAAGTTGATAATGCAATCCAGCCCCTTTTTCCCAGATGGAAAGAAGCAGCCCAATCCAAAGAGGAGTACATTTGCATGGAAGCCATTAGCAATGTGGTACCAAGTCACCGGGATTCCGTTGTCCTCCAATCTTTTCTTGAACAGCAAGGCATCGTCCCTCAGGACATCATATTCACAGGTCACAGTGCATGTCTCCGGAAGCCGGCAAATAACAGCGTCTTCAGCAAGAAGGGGAGACAAACCTGGCGAGCTCACACTCTTTACTGCCTCGTAGATGTCATCCTTGCAGGAAACGGTCACTGGGGGTTTGTAGCCTTTGGCCTTAAATTCTTTTGGAATGTTGTCTGCACTCAGCCATTTGCTGTATTGTAATTTTTGGTTCACAGGAATGTGAGAACCTTCCAAGACCTCTTCCAGGAGGGATGCTTCTCCATTCAGGTATTGCAAAATGTAAAAAGCAACCCGTTCCCGGAACAAAAAGGGCACAGCGTGGTTTTGCTGATATGAAGGCAAGTTGAAGTCTATTCCCTGGAGCACTGGGCAGATGAGGATCTCGGCACGCACCTTTGGAAGACCAGGTCTACCTGCTAAGGCTTGGCAAACCGCAGCAGCAAGGTTGCCACCGGAACTATCACCAGCAACGATAACCTGGGCACAATCCACACCATAGTCTTCTGCAGTTTTCAGAAAGTGGGTGGTGGCAGCCAGACAGTCATCAAGCGCTGCTGGATACGTATACTCAGGAGCCAAGCGGTAACTAAGGAAAAGGCAATTGATACTGTTGAATAGGTAGTCAGAACCGGTGCTAGGTTGCAGGGAGCCCCTTGTCAAAGGCCTGCACTGGGTACCCCATGACATGTTGGGCCCCGACTATCTCCCCTCCTACCACCAAGTATGGGTGGTAAGTGATAGGAAAAGAGATCTCTCTCTTGGTGATAGTTCCTCGCACCCTCTGCACTCACCAATGGGAACGTCCACTAACAGCCCTACAGTGATGCAGGTGACTCTCAGGGTTGCTCCCATTTGCAGGTGGGGGTTCCAAGTGCAGCAGCAGCACAAGACCCTTGGTCAACTTGCACCACTGCTGCCACTGGTACTGGGGACAACTGGGCTGGGTAGGACCGCTGGTGAGTGTGGGTCTCAGCTGGTGCCCAGGTCTGTGGTGCAGGCACACTTGGAACACAATTGCAGGCACACAGTTCTCCAGTCACCACATCTCATTGTATGCACCAAAGGCCTTCCAACATGTCCTACGCTGGTAAATCAGTGTGCAGGAGGTGATGGTGGAATAGGTGGGAGGCAGGGGATGGGCAGGGCGAGGAGGTGGAGGAATGAGGCAGAAAACAGGGCGAGGAGGAGGGCAGATTGAGGCCAGGAAGGGGACAGTATCAGGGGTATGGCGCTGCTGATAGTCTATTCCCCTTCCCAGACTCGATCTACTTTCCTGGTTTCACTTGGACTGGTGCAAGCCCGAGTAGACCCATTTGTGCTACAGAGGCTTACCACCATGTCAGGGAACAAATGTTCCCTTACCCAGAGGAGACCTCTGGGGACTGTTCCCCACCCCCATCCCTGGTTGCAGCAGGGTGACATGGCTGCATCAGTGGGGTCGTTTATATTGCCGTTAATATTTGCCCATCTCTAGGGACGTGACTTTGGGGACAGACACAGAGATCACAACAGTAGCCTGTTTTGGCAGATTCATGTTCCACCAAGCTGCACTTATCAAGAGTATACAACTCAATCACCACAAGGGTATGAGACACCTAACCGAACAATCCCCACATTTAGCTTGACTTACTCCACAGACACAACCACCGACTCGGTTTCTCTGGCAATATAGCGGCATATACTGTCATGGGTGCCTGCAAAGCAAACGATTTTGGAGATGACAAACGAATGAACCCAGTCCTTTTTAAAAAAATGTGTTTGCATGTGCGCCATCCCAAAGGCTCAGAATGTGAAGAGATACAGCAGTCAGACAGTGCACTACCAAACTGATGCAATAGCAAGCGTGAGAAGGAAAAGCAACAGTATTTTGTTTCTCGGAATGTTAAATCTATTGCTTTTTTTAAAGTTGATGGCTGACCGACGGAAGCACATCTCTTAGCAATTTGGCACAGGGGAAATGGGGAGATGGTTCTGGGTTTTATATTGTGTGTTGTGCTGGGTTCAGTATGGGTTCATAGGGGAAACGTAGAACCACCGGCTCCAGGGATCCTTACAATAATTATGACTATGAGTTTATCATAATCCATAAAGCTTTTTTTTTTTCCCCCCTCATGGATCATTGCCTTGTCGTGGCGAAGGGGCTTGCGTAACTCAATGAAGCCATGAGCTATGCCGTGCAGGGACACCCAAGACGGACAGGTCGTAGCAGAGAGTTCTGACTAAAAGTGATCCACTGGAGAAGGAAATGGCAACCCACTCCAGTAACCTTGCCAAGAAAATCCCATGAACAGTACCAAAAGGCTAAAAGATATGACGCCGGAAGATGAGCCCCTCAGGTCGGAAGGTGTCCAATATGCTACTGAGGAAGAGCGGAGGACTATTCCAAGTAGACCCAGAAAGAGTGAAGCGGCTGGGCCAAAGCCAATAGGACGTCCAGCTGTGGATGTGTCTGAGGTTGAAAGGAAAATCCAATGCTGCAAGGAGCAATACTGCTTAGGAACATGGAATGTGAGGTCTATGAACCAAGGCAAGCTGGATGTGGTCAAAAATGAGATGATAAGATTGAACATTGACATCTTGGGAATCAGCGAACTAAAATGGACGGGCATGGGCGAATTTAAGTCAGGTGACCATCATATCTACTACTGTGGGCATGAATCCCTTAGAAGAAATGGAGTAGCCCTCATAGTCAATAAAAGAGTGGGAAAGGCAGTACTGGGGTGTAACCTCAAAAACGACAGAATGATTTCAGTTCGAATCCAAGGCAAACCATTCAACATTACAGTAATCCAAGTGTATGCCCCAACCACTGATGCCGAAGAAGATGAAGTTGACCGGTTCTATGAAGACCTACAACACCTTCTAGAACTAGCACCCAAAAAAGATGTCCTTTACATCATAGGAGACTGGAATGCTAAAGTAGGAAATCAAGAAATAAACGGAACAACAGGCAAGTTTGGCCTTGGAGCGCAAAATGAAGCAGGGCAAAGGCTAACGGAGTTCTGTCAAGAGAACACGCTGGTCATAGCAAACACTCTTTTCCAACAACACAAGAGGCGACTCTACACATGGACATCACCAGATGGTCAATACCGAAACCAGATAGATTATGTGCTTTGCAGCCAAAGATGGAGAAGCTCTATACAATCAGTAAAAACAAGACCTGGAGCTGACTGTGGCTCAGATCATGAGCTTCTTATTGCAAAATTCAGACTTAAACTGAAGAATGTAGGGAACACCACTAGACCAGTCAGATATGACCTAAACCATATCCCTTATGAGTATACAGTGGAGGTGAAGAATAGATTTAGGGCATTAGACCTGGTAGACAGAGTGCCTGAAGAACTATGGACGGAAGTTCGTAACATTGTACAGGAGGCAGCAACTAAAACCATCCCAAAGAAAAAGAAATGCAAGAAAGCAAAGTGGCTGTCAGATGAGGCTTTACAAATAGCTGTGGAAAGAAGGAATGCAAAAAGCAAGGGTGAAAGGGAAAGATATAAACAACTGAATGCAGAGTTCCAGAGAATAGCAAGGAGAGATAAGAAGGCCTTCTTAAATGAACAATGCAAGGAAATCGAGGAAAACAACAGAATGGGGAGGACTAGAGATCTCTTCAAGAAAATTGGAGATATCAAGGGAACGTTTTGTGCAAAGATGGGCATGATAAAGGACAAAAAAGGCAAGGACCTAACAGAAGCAGACGAGATTAAGAAGAGATGGCAAGAATACACAGAAGAACTATACAAGAAAGATCTTAATATTCATGATGACCACGCTGGTGTGGTCACTGACCCAGAGCCGGACATCCTAGAGAGTGAAGTCAAGTGGGCCTTAGGTAGCATTACTAACAACAAAGCTAGTGGAGATGATAATATCCCAGCTGAGCTACTTAAAATCCTAAATGATGATGCTGTGAAAGTGCTGCACTCAATATGCCAACAAATTTGGAAAACTCAGCAGTGGCCAAAGGATTGGAAAAGGTCAGTTTACGTTCCAATTCCAAAGAAGGGCAGTGCCAAAGAGTGTTCAAACTACCGTACAATTGCACTCATTTCGCATGCTAGCAAGGTTATGCTCAAAATCCTACAAGCTAGGCTTCAGCAGTACGTGGACCGAGAACTACCGGACGTACAAGCTGGGTTTCGAAGAGGCAGAGGAACTAGAGATCAAATTGCCAACATGCGCTGGATCATGGAGAAAGCACGAGAGTTCCAAAAAAACACCTACTTCTGCTTCATTGACTACGCAAAAGCCTTTGATTGTGTGGATCACAACAAACTGTGGCAAATTCTTAAAGAGATGGGGGTACCAGACCACCTTACCTGTCTCCTGAGAAACCTGTATGCGGGTCAAGAAGCAACAGTTCAAACCGGCCATGGAACAACTGATTGGTTCAAAATTGGGAAGGGAGTACGGCAAGGCTGTATATTGTCACCCTGCTTATTTAACTTATATGCAGAGTACATTATGAGAAATGCAGGGCTGAATGAATCACAAGCCGGAATCAAGATTGCCGGGAGAAATATCAACAACCTCAGATATGCAGACGATACCACCCTAATGGCAGAAAGTGAAGAAGAACTAAAGAGCCTCTTGATGAGAGTGAAAGAGGAGAGTGCAAAAGTTGGCTTGAAACTCAACATTAATAAAACTAAGATCATGGCATCGGGTCCCATCAATTCTTGGCAAATAGAAGGGGCAGAAATGGAAGCAGTAACAGATTTTACTTTTCTGGGTTCCAAGATCACTGCAGACGGAGACAGCAGCCATGAAATTAAAAGACGCTTACTCCTTGGAAGGAAAGCTATGGCAAACTTAGACAGCATAATAAAAAGCAGAGATATCACCATGCCAACAAAAGTTCGTATAGTCAGGGCGATGGTGTTCCCAGTAGCAATGTATGGTTGCGAGAGTTGGACCATAAGGAAGGCTGAGCGCCGAAGAATAGATGCTTTTGAACTGTGGTGCTGGAGAAGACTCCTGAGAGTCCCTTGGACTGCTAGGAGATCAAATCAGTCAATTCTAAATGAAATCAAGCCTGACTGTTCCCTGGAAGGACAGGTACTAAGGCTGAAACTCAAATATTTTGGCCACCTAATGCGAAGAGAGGACTCTCTGGAGAAGACTCTGATGCTGGGAAAGACTGAAGGCAAAAGGAGAAGGGGAAGGCCAAGGATGAGATGGTTAGACAGCATCACCGATGCAACAAACATGAAAATGAGCGAACTCAGGAAGATAGTGGAGGACAGGAAGGCCTGGCGGGATATGGTTCATGGGATCACGAAGGGTCGGACACGACTTAACGACTGAACAACAAATAAAGCTTTTTTAAACTATACATTACAAAATATATAACCTATAAATTATATATAAAATATATACAATATATTTTCATAAATTATGTAATCTGTATTATGTGTGTGTGCATGTGTGCAAATGCGCCAAGAAATCCCACAATCAGTTTATAATCCAGGTTAATTTCTGCTGTAACTCACGGATGCTTCCTACCACCCAGCCGCCACCATGGAAGAAGACGATGCCCTTTCTTCGGCCAGCAGATGGAGCTTTCGGCTGGTAAATTCGGACAAGCACATGTTTAAATTTCACATCCCTTATGAAGAGCGTGGAATCTTTTCCTTGTCTTAGTCCATTTTGCAGAAACCGAATGAACTGAATGTGGCTGCAGATATGGAGCTTCTCCAATGCGTATCCCTTTTGAGAGTGAGAGGGAAAGTGTGCGTGTAGGGATTTAGTAAGCAGACATGTCTTTGTTTTACTTTAAGACAATAGCCTATTAAATTCCTAAGGAGGCTATGTTCTTCTGCAGATAGCTACATAGAGACTCTAGGGATGGCCAAACCTTTCCTGGAATCTGCAAGATTGTTTTTCTGGAGGACTGCTGTATGTCTGGTTTCCTAACCCAGATCTTGAAGTATTTTCATACCGAACTGGTCTCCCGTCTGCTTACTCAAACTACGCCTCTGTACTGAGTACACAAAACTCTTTGTCCTCACCTTTAGGGGCTCTGCTAGCAAATGCACAGGTGTCGCACGAGCTTGTTCAGGCAGGGAAATGGACGCAAGGGTCTGTGGACAGGGCTGGGGAACAGATCTACAGCACTTCCAAATAGGCTCCTGGGAGCGCAGGCCAGTCACTCCCCGGCAGAACTGCAGGGTTCTTTCCACTACAGATACAGCACGTTTTGGGGACGCAGAAGATCAGAAGTGGGCACAGTAAGGCTCAGTTCCTGGATCTGGCGTCGAGGCTCCGTTCCAGCCCTGCAACAGCTACGGCCCTCAAGCCCTCCCTTCAGCACACGCACCCGATTCTTGAGCTGAACTGTAGCAGCCTCACTCCCACATTCAGTGTGCATGTATCCTGCCTGGGGAGCAGCGCTGTTCTAAAAGATCTGACCATGAATAAGGGAGGGACCAAGAAAGGAAAACTTTCTATTTCCAAAAAACTGCAACGCAAAGTATTCTTCATAGAGCAGAAACCAAAGTTCAGAGGGTAATTCTAGCAAGAAGTACAACGTCCACCCCTCTAATACGGCCTCCTCCTGTTCCTGTGGTTGAATTTTGCATTCATTTTAACTTTGTTTAACAATCCTCCCCCCCCCCCCTTTCAACTTACCAGGTTACATATGCCAACAAACATGACATGAAGAATTCGGAGCTTTACCGGCTGATCCACGCCAGGAGGAATCTCTGAGTTGGTGGCATCGAAATAAATACGTAACACAACCAGCAAAATCACAAGTGCGATTAAAGCTGTTAGGAGTAAAGGCAGGAATGTGTAAAGGAATCCCATTTCTGTGGGGTTGGGAGGAGAATCCGCCTTGTCTTATGCTCTCTGAGGTCTCCTTCTGATTCTACTTCCTGCTTCTCATGTGGTCTTGAAATCCCAGCAGCCGGTCGCAAAGAGAAACTTCTCTGATATCCTCCCCTCAGCCTTGACAGAAAGGCCATTGACTGGCGAATAAGTTACATCTTAATTAGGATGTGCCTGTTTGGCACAGAATGTCATTCCCCTTTGGAGAAATACCAAGACTTGCCCGTTGCAGGAGGGAACGTTATCGTAGGGGTCATTCCATGTCAAATCAACCCATGGAAAATCCATTTTGGAACTTGATGTCATGGATTTTGTTCATTTTTGGTACATTTGTACCTTACCATGAGATGTTTAAAAATTATTATTTCAAGATTTTTTGGTCCATCCTTTTTTGAGATATTGAATTTTCAAAACTGCCTAAAAATGCCAAAATTCACTTGCCACCATACCTTCAAATGCCATTTACAAGATAAATTTTATTTATTTATTTATTTTATTTTTCACATTTTTATACCGCCCTTCCTCCAAGGAGCTCAGAGTGGTGTACGTATTTCCTCCCCACCTTTTTGTCCTCACAACAACCCTGTGAGATAAGTGAGGCTGAGAGATAGTGACTGGCCCAAGGTCACCCAGGAAGCTTCGTGGCTGAGCGGGGATTTGAACCTGGATCTTCCAGGTCTAAGTCCAACTCCCAAACCACTACACCATCATTTGGTCCCGTTGAGTGTCTATTGCTACGCCCGAAAGTAAATAGTGGAAACCCCCAGATGGGGCGACGACGGCGCCTCGCGGCAGGCGCTCTGGCAGGGTGGGGGGTGGCCAGCAGCCATCATCAGGGAGTGGGAGGGGAGGCAGACACACAGGCAGGCAGACAGGGGGTGCTGGGGAGGGGCATGGGTGGGTCAGAGACAGACAGACAACAAGGCTGGTGGGAGAGAGATTCCGAGAGAGGGGTCTGCAGAGACCGATAGGGACACGGGGCGCTCCGCAGATGAAGGTGATGCATAAACAGGCGCCTCTTATGCAGACAGACTTTGGGCGGAAGTGGCTGCATTACGGGCGGACCTTCGGCGGAAGCGGCTGCATTACGGGCAGACCTTCGACGGAGGCGCCTGCATTACGGGCAGACGCCCTGGCTGTCTCTGTTTGCCTGGCTGAGAGGCCCCCCCCGACTCCCCCCTGTGCCATGTGGGTCTGGCAGCACCCCTGCTGTGTTCTCCCAGGGAAGGACGTGGCAGTCCCTGGATGGGGCTCATGTAGGGGCTTCAGTGCTGGGGGCTGTCTCTGTGTGTGGGGCAATGCTTGTGTAAACACTGGGCAAATATGTTTCACTGGGGCTCTGCCCGAAGGGCATTTTTATTGTTGTGGAACGTTAGCAGAGATGGCCAGGCGAGGCTGCCAGGGGTAGTCACAGCAGCCAATCTGAAAGCAGCAGCACACCTGCCCCATGGACCTGGAGATGCAGGCTCTTCCCCTGTGGAACCACAGCCTGCTCCATAGAAAGGGGAGGGGCAGCAAGAATGACAGCCAGGGAGGCGGAGCAGCAGCAACACCGGCAGCTGAGGAGGGTTGCAGGGCTGGCTCTCTGACCTCTGGCAGCATCAAGGCAGACGACAGTGGGGCAACCAGACTGCAGCCCCAGGGGTGCTCCCAGGAAGGTAGGTGGTAATGGACATTCCTGGGGAGACAAAAAACAAGGGGGAGTTACATGTCAGCTGGTGTGTGGAAGCAGTCACCATTGACGACAAGCCAGTGTGTTGGTTGCAAAAGCCTGCAGGGAGAGAAATAAAACACAGCTGATAGGTGTGACCACACATAGCATGGTCTGAGCTGCTTACCTGGGTGTAAGGAGAGCATGATCCTGTAAGGGGAAAGGGTCAAAGAGAGAGACAACAACACAACTTGGGGGTCACAACCATGGCAAACCTAGCAATACTGACCTGTCAGTTGATCCTGTGGAGAAAAGGGGGGGGAACAGCTGGTGTCTACATAAGGCTAACAGTTCCACACTTGTGGCATTGTCTGCTCACATGACTACAGGCAGCAATCAGACACAACAGTGGTAAAGAGGCATGTATCCTATATATCAAAGCAGGCAGCTATGAGGCAACACATTGGTAAAGAGGCATATCATGGCAGGCTATGCAGGCAGCTATGAGGCAACACATTGGTAAAGAGGCATGTCATGGCAGGCTATGCAGGCAGCTATGAGACAAGACATTGGTAGAGAGGCATGTCATGGCAGGCTATGCAGGCAGCTATGAGACAACACATTGGTAGAGAGGCATGTCATGGCAGGCTATGCAGACAGCTATGAGACAACACATTGGTAAAGAGGCATGTATCCTTCCTATATTTCTAAATGCAAAGAGGCAGCAGTCAGACCACATGTCAGCACAAACCCTGCTCTTACCTGCTGGTGTTGTTGCCTGTGGGGGGGGGGAAGAGGGGCTGGGAGAAAGACATGGGTTAGCAAACACTTGCATGGAGGCAGCTGCCCAGGCACAGCTGTAAACAGGTTGGCCACAGCCAGAACAGCCCTCTCTGCTCTAGGGAGGCAGAGAGGAGAAGAGAGAAGTGGGGTATTTGTGAATTTTGCCCTTCACTGACAAAGTCCCACTTTGTGGCTGTGGGGGACAGAACCCCACGCCACATGCTCAGAGAGAGAGAGAGAGTGACTGGAGGTCTGGGGCTGGGCTTTTGTGGGAATGAGGCTGGGTGGGGCTGGGTGCTGATAGGCTCCCTATCTTAGGCATAACTCTGGCGGTTTCCAGACCTAGTAGGCCCAACTCCGTCCTAACTCTGACCTAACTCAGGAGTAGGGTGTTAGAAATTTTCAGGAGAGGGCTGGCTTGGGTAAGGTAAAATGGCTCCTATGGGTCTCCTCGAATTTGGGTCCACCTTTTTGGTCGACCTAAAATTTGTGTCAGTATTTGTGTTGGAGGGGGCGTGTCTGTGCTTGCCAGGGTCTGGAATCCAACGTTAATTGGTTGCCGCCCCCGTTACACCCATGGTCCGCCCATGTTCCGCTCACTTTTAGGTCAACTTTAGGTCTGACTTGTGCTGCTTAGCCCTTGGGTTGGAATGGGCTGTTCTTAGTCCGTCGGTCGTAACTTCAACCTAACTTTGACCTAACTTCGCCCTAAATGGTTGTGTTCCAGACCTAACTTCGACCTAAACGATTTAGGCTGACTTTAGGTCTGACTTGGGCTGCTTAGCACTTGGGTTGGAATGGGCTGTAAGAATTCTGTCTCCAGCCTCAAACTGCCTGTTTGTAGGCTTCTCTCACATAGCTCTGTTATACTTATTCTCTGCAGGATTTTTGCAAGCAGCTAGATGTCTGGGGGGGGGGTTTCTTTCCCCCTTCATCAGGCTGAGCCTATCAGGGAAGGGTTGAAGGCTGGGCTGAGAAGAATTATGTCTCCAGCCTCAACGGGCACCTGCAAGGTCTTTCAATATACTGATTTTTGCAGGAACCTCAGCTCTGTGTCTGTTTATTTCTGGGGGGGGGGGTTCTTTCCCCACCCCTGCCTGAGCCCACCCTTGTGACATGGTATTTTTCCAGCAACAAGGGCATTCAAGGGTCAGGAACTAGCCTCCAGCTATGTGGGGGAGGGTGGAGTAACAGCCTTTGCAGATAGCGTTGTCACTGAGTGGGGATTTAAAGATTAAAGCCCAGAAGCACAAACTGCCTTTGCAAACGAACTGTCAGGACCTATTAAAAAAAAATTATTAAAAAAAAAACCTTAGGGGAACGGACTTGAAACTTGGGGTACATTTAGCTGAGACATACCCCTAAACACCCTTGAACCACAGAAGCTGTGTGTAAAGCACAACATTGTGATCTTCGAGCATTTTCATGCTGAACTCACAACTAAAGCTGCGTATTTCAAGAATTTGAAGGGCCATAAAAAAAACCCTTGGAGGAACGGACTTGTAACTTGGGATACACTTAGCTAAGACATCCCCCTAAACACCCCTGAAGCACAGAAGCTGTGTGTAAAACACAAGTATGTGTTTGTTTGAAATCTTGTGTTGTCAGGTCTATGCTTTCCATAGGAGTGAATGGACTAATTTGCTTAACCTTAAAATCCAATGATTGGCCAATGCAACGCCTCTGCCCCAGGTGTATGGAACACCTGGGAATTTTTTGGAAGGTGGTTATATCTCTTTGGGGGTCCCTTAGACATGTTGAACACAGTGGCATTTGGGGATTCTGGGGAAAGCAGACCGCGGGACCAGATGACCAATTTTATCAATGTAAATTGTAGAAAAATGGACTTGAGGGGTTTCATTCCTTGTCACTGCCAACAAGAAAATTTAATTGTTGTATGATACCATTGAGATACCACCTTGAAATTTTGACTGATTGGCTCCACTCAATTTTTTGCATGCCCCCTGGTTCTGGTGTTGTGTGAGAGGGAGAAGAACTTCCCTCTATCCACTCTCTACATCTCATGCATAATTTTATACGTCTCAATCATGTCCCCCCCCCCCTCAGGCGCCTTTTTTCTAGACTGTGAAGCCGAAATTTGCAAATGAGGATCCAGAAGACCGGAGGTACCAGGAAGGCAGTATGGGTTTATTTAGAACGATGGAGAGGTGGACAACATTCCAAGGGTTTAGAATGAAGACCACATGCTGTTACCAGCACACACTTTTATACACCAGAACAATAGCATGTCACATGGTAGAACGGAAGAGGCATACTTTACAAAGTCATACGGTTTACACAATAGTTTTGATTTGCAATTTACAGGCAACAATAAGAACAATACTGGGCTGAACTAGGCACCGGACCTTGCTTGATGGTTCATGATGGTTCACGATGGTCCTAGCAGCGATTCCTGGATGACTTGATTGAGTTATCTTGCCTTGAATTAAGTTGCCCTCTCTTCCGCCCATTAAACAGCTTAATGTGTGTGCTTATACGGGAAGGAGAAAACAAAGAAGACTTAGGAGGTTGCCAAATGTGAGATTTCCTCCTGGTGACAGGGTGGGGGCAGATATAAACCAAAATGTAAAAACGAACATAACCAGAATAAAACAAGAATAATATTTTTTTCCGCATCAGTCCCGTCTTTGTTACTGAGTATCAGGAGTCTCAGTAACACAATATCAGTCAATTTCAATACGTGCTAGTTCTAAGAACTGGTCTTGAACTGTAACATTTGGATACATTTGGTAACAGTGAGATGCTGGAGGAGGGGACTGAGTAGCAGAAGAGCATTTGAAACCACAGCGGATCATTTGCTTAATACAATGTAAACAGACATACAACACTACAAATGCACATAACACAAACATTGCATATTTTATCAAGTTCTTTAGGAATCCTCCCCACCATCCCCCAATGTCCGGGATCCAGTCCCAAGGATTCCAAGGTTCGTCTTTAGTAATGTCATGGAACACTTTAATAGCCCCTTTGATGGTGTGGAGGTCTTTAGAGATCTGACCGCTTTTATCTGAATAGAAGCAGCAAGTTTGATTTAAGATAGCACAAGCCCCCCCTTGCTGGGCTGTAATGAGATCCAAGGCTTGCCGGTTCTGGAGCACTACGCGTGAGAGAGAGGAGACTTCCTCTTCCAGGGCTGCAATGGCTGACATGGAAGCGCTGAAGGCAGTTTCGAGCGTGGCAGAAATATTCCAGAGAGCCGTTTCCAGCTCTGAAACCCCCAACGTGGGGAAAACAGCTCTTACAAATGAATGATAGCTGGTGGGGCGCAGTACAAGTGGGTTGTCTGCTCTCTTCACCCTGTGCAGGAAGCTCCCTAGGTTCGTGACTTCGTGAGCATGAAGTGCGGGGCGCAGAGTTAGCAATGGAGCTAGGTGAGCCAAAGAACATGTCCCGGACCAGCCGGAAGGGAGCGCTTTGAAAGCTTCCGTCCCACATACAAAATATAAGCCTGGTTCGTGAAGTGTCAGAGTGAGTTTTCCTTCCAGGATCTGCTCCATCTGGGGTGTCTTTTCCAGTTTGAGTTTTATTATCGCATGACATCTGGAAAGAGCTTGAGTGTTCTCCCATTCAAGCCGCTTGGACTCCACAGGGGAAAAAGCAAAAAAGGCACAGAGAATATATCGATGAATCCATCCCAGGGGAGAACGGAGGATCTGGGAACTTCGTTGACACCAGCTCCTTTTGGGCATGGAGTGGTTCACGGATACCCCATTTTGGAGGGTGAGGTAGAAACCTCCTTCGTGGAGTGTAGTAAAATTCTCCCAGCCTGGGTAGGAAACCTTTTGGACCGTTGGTCTGAGGAGGAGGTATCCTTCAAACTGGCCATATCGAACCCCTTCTTTCTGGACACAGGTATATTGAAGCTGGCGGGGTCGGTTAGGTTCCGAAGGGTGATTAGGGGCATTTTGCTCTGTGCTCTCCTCTACCATCCATTCTCCAGTAGAGAGATTAAACTGGATCAGCACTTGGCATAAATGACGGGGTATGTGTCCCATAGATGGTCCGAGACCATGATTGTTCTGGAAACAGATCGGGTGCAACGTTGCTGGGTCGTGCTCAATTTTGTATTGTGGGAGTCCCTTAGTTTGCCACTGTGCATGCCACGCATTAATATGATTTAACAGAGCAATCTGACGAGCTTGGCGTAGAGGTATTCCTGCGGAAGAGGCCATCAAAGGCTGCACCCATTTCTCAGGAGTGACTGGGATGGCAACAAGTGGCGGCTGTCCATCCCAATGTCCCAATTTTTCACAGATCCAGCAATCTGTGAGATTTCCCATTGTTGCTAACGTTTGCATAAATCCATAGTGGGGGTGTTCAATACCTGGAACTGGTATCACAAAATACAACAAAAATAAACATAAACACGTTCCTTTTTCCATTGTTACTTTTTCAGAGGGACAGCAGCAATTTCTTTCTTTCAAGGAAATAAACTTTCTTCTGTTTCTGGGGCGCGCTGGTCTGAGGAATGCGCCGGAGGGCGAAAGGGCATAGACGACCTGAGCCGATGGATACGGGCTACAGGGAGCTGTGTCCAGCAATTACAGTCTACCAAGGCAGGCGCTATGGCTCGCTACCTTCCCTCCTAAGCAAACCTAGTCTTTGTCAGCAGGAGCTTGGTTGCTGCTTTGTGTCAGCTTCACCTTTGTGGGTCCCAGCTGTGTTGCTTTCCAGTGGATTGGTGGTTGGGTCTTTTTAGCGTGCGATGCATGCACCCAGGCTGACTTCTCCTTCACCTTTATAGCCGTATTTGATACCAAAATAGTGAGGAACGGACCCTCCCACCGCTCCTGGAGGCAGTTCTTTCGTTTGAAGTTCTTGATCAGAACGTAGTCTCCAGGCTCGAGATCATGGCATCGCTCGTCGCAGGGCGGTGGTAATGAGGCAAGCACCTTTTTCCGGAGGTGGTAGAGGACCCTGGTGAGCTGCAACACATAACTATTTAGTTCATCAACTTCTTCACTTAACACATGGCCCCTGAGTGGGGGTTGGAGAGCAACTGGCATTGGTCTCCCAAAACAAAGTTCAAACGGAGTAAATCCATGTCTCCTATTTGCCGTATTTCTCAGAGACATGAGGACTAGAGGCAAGGCATGGGGCCATTTCAAACCCGTGTCTGCGCAAACTTTTCCCAGTCTGCGCTTAATGTCCAAATTTCGTTTTTCGACCCTGCCTGCGGATTGAGGATGATAAGGGGTATGAAATCTTAGTTCCATCCCTAATGCTTTTGCTAGCTGCTTGCAAATGCCAGCTGTGAAATGAGTTCCTCGGTCAGAGGACAGAGAAATTGGGATCCCAAAGCGAGGGCAAATTTCAGTGACAAGTTTTTTCACCACAGCGGCAGCATCCGCTCTCCGAGTGGGAAAACATTCCACCCATCCGCTGAAAAGACACACAACTGTTAAGGCATATTTGAAACCCAATGCAGGTGGCAGTTCAATAAAATCTAATTGAAGGGCTGAAAACGGTCCATTTGGTGGCCATGGGGTGGTCCCTGGCAAGCGGGGAGGGGGTCCAGCAGTGGAGTACTTTTGGCAAGTAGTGCAGGTATGGAGCTGGCGAGCAATTTCAGCGTGGACCCCAGGAGCAAACCACAACTTTAGAATATTGTCAGCTATCCCGTCTTTGTTCGCATGGCCAAGAGAGTGTGCTGTGCGAACAAGTGCAGGGAGGAAAAAGGAAGGGCAGGCTGGTCGGCCATCCGGAGCAGTATAAATGCCTGCCTCGTCTTGCTGGCACCCAGCCCTTTCCCATAGTTCATGATCCCTGTCCGTAGCTCGCTGCTGTAACTCTGCGAGGGAGGAAGGAAAAAATGTCAGTGGAGTGGCTGGTGCTAGAACGAGAGGGAAAGGACATGGAGGCCCATTTAGGGCTGCCTGTTTGGCAGCAGCATCCGCTCTTGCATTTCCTCGCGCTTGAGGAGAAATGTCTGTGGTGTGCGCCCGAATGTGGACGATGGCAAGGGCAGACGGCAACTGAATAGAGTCCATTAATGAAGCAATGAGGGAGGCATGTGCAACTTTTGTCCCAGAGGATGTAAGGAAACCTCGCTGACGCCAAATTGCGCCCGTGGCAGCCGCCACGGAAAAGCCATACATAGAGTCTGTAAAAACGGTGGCTGAATGTCCTGCTGCCACCGTGCAGGCTCGGATTAGGGCTATGAGCTCCGCCGCTTGTGCGGAGCTGATCTGCGGGAGAGAAAAGGCTTCTATTGTTGCAGTGTCAGACACTACAGCGTAGGCAGCTCGGAGCCTTCCGAGCTCGTCTCTGCGGCAGGAGCCATCTGTATAAAGCACAAAATCAGGGTTAGTTAGAGGGGTGTCCTGTAGGTCCTGGCGTGGCTTTGACGCTAGGGTGATCAGGGTGTCGCAGTCGTGGAGTTCCTCGTCTGCGGGGAGATCCATGTCTGGAAGGAGAGATGCAGGATTCAGCGGGGGGCACCTCTCAATGTGAACGGCGGGGTCTGCTAGAAGTACACGCTCGTATTGCGTCTGCCTCTGGGTGGAGATGTGTTGAGTCCGATGTTTTTGCAGGAGCGCGAAAACAGCATGCGGAACTCGCAGGTAAACGGTGTGTCCCAACGTGAGGCTTTGCGCCTTTTGGAGAATCAGCGCAGATGCGGCTACAGCACGCAGGCAGGGTGGCATCCCAGCTGCGACATTATCCAGCGTTCCGGAAAGATAAGCAATGGGACGAAGTGTGAGTCCAAACGTTGGGGAGAGAACCCCTGCAGCGTGGCCATCGTGTTCATGGACGTAGAGGAAAAAGTCCTTTTTGTAGTCTGGAGTCCCTAATGCAGGAGGGGATCCCAGGGCCGTTTTAAGAGTCTTAAAAGCTTTAATAAACTCATCTGAGTGTTGAGGAGGATCTGGAGCGTCATTGTGCAGTGCCAGATGCAAGGGGGCTGCAATGTGAGAGAATTCTGGTATCCACTGACGGCAATAGGAGGCAGCCCCCAAGAATTGGCGTATTTGCTTCTTTGAGTGAGGAAGGGGAAGAGAAAGGAGGGCTGAAATTCTGTCTTTTGTGAGAGAGCGTCCCTCTGCAGAGAGGTGGTGGCCCAGATACGTGACTTTCTGCTGACAGAATTGGAGCTTTTTCTTAGAGGCTTTGTACCCCTTTTTGGCCAGGTGGCAGAGGAGCGCCACCGTGTCTTCAATACAATTTTCCTTTGAATCACTAGACACTAAAAGATCATCAATGTAACAGGATAGAGCAGAGTTTTTTGGAAAAGAGAAATCTGACAAGTCAGTGTGTAGAGCTTGGCAGAAAATAGTGGGAGAATCCACATAGCCCATAGGGAGCCTGGTCCATGTGAGTTTTTGATTTTTGAAAGAGAAAGCAAACAGAAATTGGCATTCCTCCGCTACAGGGACAGAAAAGAAAGCTGAAGAGATATCTACAGCAGAAAAGTATTTTGCTGAGGCAGGAATAGAGGCAATCACAGTGGTTGGGTCAGGGACCAGTGAATGCTGGGGGATTACAAATTGATTTACTGCGCGTAGATCTTGCACAAAGCGCCAAATTTGGTTCCCGTCTTTGTCCACTTTCCCTGGTTTTTTCACAGGCAAAATGGGCGTGTTACACGGGGAGACACAGGGGATCAGGACCCCTTGTTGTAGGAGGGAGGAAATCACGGGAGCAATGCCCTCCTCCTGCTCTTTTGACAGCGGGTACTGGGATACTTGGGGGAAGGGTCTGTTAGCTTTCCACATAATATAGTGAGGGGACCCAGCGGTCCTAGTGCCCACTTCATTTGGATCATTTGCCCATAACTCTGGAGGGACGACATCCAGGGGATCGGGGTGCGCAGTCCCGGTCTCCGGAGCATCCTCCGTCAGCAGGGTCATTAGCAACTGTGGGGCTTTGTGAGATGGAAGCGTCAAGAACAATCCATCTGGGGTGCACTTTATCACAGCATCCATCTTACATAAAAGGTCCCTCCCCATCAGCGGGTACGGAGCTGTCGCGGAGAGTAAAAAAGCATGATCAGCAGTAAGGGGACCTAGGGTAACTTTGGATAAATTGGACATGTATTGGTATTTTGGTTCCCCATCCACCCCAACAGTCCAGCACCCTTCGGCCGTGGGATGCACTCCCTTCATTTTATTTACAGCAGATTCATTTAGAACGGACACCGTGGCTCCAGTGTCTACCAGAAAGGTGCAAGGCTCTCCGTTTACTTCAGCTTCTATTAGAGGATCACCCCTCTGGTCCTGAGATACTTGTAACGCGGGAGCTTGCACAGCGGGTTCGGGCGGATCTGAGCCTAGTCATTGGGGTCCCCATGGGTGGGCAGCATGGTTCCCTTGAGGGGACCAGTGCTGCTGAGGGCGAAATGGGGCTGAATTTCGGGGCGCCGTCCATTCGGTGCCTTGAGCTGGGTAGTAGCCTCTATTTGGTTGGTGCGGTGGGAACTCCCGTCTTTCCCGCAGCCTCTTTCTGCAATCTCGGCGAAAATGGCCTGGGCGTCGACAGTACCCACAAAGCGCTTGCTGTTTTTTCTCTGCTAGGGGCTGAGGCTGAGTTTGGTCACCCCTGTCTTCGTACTCCTTGACTTGGAGGGCGAGAAGCTTAGTTTTGTTGTCCTTCGCTTTTTTCCCTTCCGTTTGTAAGTTTTCAAAGAACTGCGTAGCCACCCCCACGAGTTGCTCGAGGGTCTGGTTCTGCCAGTTCAGGACGATGTCCTTTACTTTTTCCTTTATAGGGGTCAAAAGCCCATCCACGAAAGTGGGGACAAGCAGTTTCTGATTTTCAGTATCCTCTATATTTAGGTTGGAATACTGCTGACTTAGCGTGCGGAAACGATCAAGATAGTCTCTGGGAGTTTCATTGTCTTTTTGTTTACAGTCTTGTATTTTTCCCCAGTCTAATCTCCGCCTAAAAGCCTCTGTAACAGCATTTAGGAGTCCCTCCAGAGCTTCGCGCAGCGCGGTCCAGTAGTCCGCGTTTGCGGTGGCAAGTTCTGGGAGGGCTAAAGGCCATTGTGCGCCCTGATGGGGCGGCTGGTCTGCAGGACCTTTTCTGGCTTGAAGCAATAAAGCACTATAGTCTGGCGCTGGAAGAACACCTTTTAATAACCAGTCCAGATCTTGATATGTTGGGTTGTATATATTTATAATAGACCTTAATTCTTCCTGGAATTTTGGAGGATTATCTCGTAAGGAGGGTAATAGGGTTTTTAAGTTTATGATCTCGGCGGCAGACCAGGGTACATGGATGTTCTGGGGGTTTCCCTGCGGACCGGGGAAAACCCGCATGGGCGCCAGGACTGTAGCCTTTGATTGCGCCCTGGTCACCATTCCCTCAGAGCCGTTCTTGGTTTTTGCAAACAGCTCAGGGAAATGGTGTTTAGAAAACAAAATGTCTTTTAATACCCCCTGATCGGTGCGGACAGATATTCTTCCCGCTTCTGTGTTAACACTAACCACGGTGTCTACCTCCGGCTCAATGTAAGCTTGCAGATCGGCGATAGACAGTGATTGGAGTAAGTCTAGGTCCCTCTTTCCGAGCGGGCAGAGGTCCGGGTTTTCTTTTTCTCCCACCACCTCTTTGGTCCTGGTAACCACGGAGGTTGAGGGGGTTTCTAGACTGGCGGCCGCTGCTGCTGCTGCTGCTCCCAGCGCCGCAATTTCTTGCGACCGCGGAGGTACAGCTGGTGGAAGACCAGCGGGAAATTGGGCTGGCATAAGTGGAGGAGCAGTGGGTGTTAGCCCAGTCCACATGTCCAGCAGGTCCTCCTCCGGCTCCGTTAGGAGGTTCGGGAGAAGGGCTTTTAGTGAGTTTCTTAAAGGTTCTAATTCAGCGGTTTTTTCTAGTTTTACTGGGACTTTTGACAGGATCTCTGCCTCCTGTGCCAGGGCTTTTACCTGGGCTTGTAAATCTTCGTTTTTTGCACGTTCTTTTTCAAGGGAGTCTTTTAGGCTGGCAGTAACGTTTTTTTCCCTGCGTTGTTCTGCCTGATCCTCCCAAAGTAGCCAATATACCATCTGGCCAGGGCGGTTTTGAGCTATTACTTTTCCCAATTGTCGTATAATTTTTAGGTCAAAACTGCCTTCTTCTGGCCAGCCTGGCTGAAAGGTTTTTCCGAATTCAAACCAGTCGACTCTACACAAATGGGAGAGCTTGTCGACTGAAAGTCCCTTTTGGAGTCTTCCCGGGGGAGAGAAAACTTTTGTCATTTGGTGAAGGGGGCTCCCGAGAGACAACTCGAATTTGCTCTGGCTTTTCCCCATGCCTCCCCCGATATAGCCTTTCTGGTTCTATAGCCGGGTGTCTTGATTACAGTAATCCCGTCTTTGCCAGAACCTGGCGGATTATTTTCTCCCTGATTTAGCGTGACTGGCTGCGAGTGTCAGGGGGTGACTCTCCACAGGTATTTTTCCTGGCGAGTCTAGCTTAGATGTCCTTTTCCTGCCTTTCTTTTCCTTTCAAGGCGAGTCTAACCTAGGTTGCTATCTCCGTTTCCTGCCCCTTTCCCTTTCAGGGCGAGTGTTGACCTAGGTCCCTCCTTGGTCCCTAGGGGTTTCCCTTAATAAGCCGGCCGGGCTTTTTTCATACACGCACTCACAGTCACTCACTCTTTCAGATACTAAAGAGATGGAAAAAAAGAGATAAAGGAAAGACGGCTCCCCCTTGCTATTGAGACACCAGACGGTCACTAGATTTCTCTTCGCATCGGGCTCAGGGCGGCTGAGAGCTGTAGAAAAAGACAAAACAACACGTTTTACACGTAGGCACTCACACAACACAAGCACTCCCCTCTCCCACCGATACAACCCTCGTTGTCTCACCAGTCTTGCGGGGTCCTGTGTTCCTGCGGGATCGTCTAGCCGGTCCGCCTGTGCGCTGCTTCCAGTCAAAGAGAACCACTCCACCCCACTTTCAGGAAAAGGAAAACTTTTCCTCCAGTGAGGAAGAGAGGAGCTCCAATCCCAGGAGCCACGCCAGGAGTGTAGCTGTGGATCCCACTTCTGACACCAAACTGAAGCCGAAATTTGCAAATGAGGATCCAGAAGACCGGAGGTACCAGGAAGGCAGTATGGGTTTATTTAGAACGATGGAGAGGTGGACAACATTCCAAGGGTTTAGAATGAAGACCACGTGCTGTTACCAGCACACACTTTTATACACCAGAACAATAGCATGTCACATGGTAGAACGGAAGAGGCATACTTTACAAAGTCATACGGTTTACACAATAGTTTTGATTTGCAATTTACAGGCAACAATAAGAACAATACTGGGCTGAACTAGGCACCGGACCTTGCTTGATGGTTCATGATGGTTCACGATGGTCCTAGCAGCGATTCCTGGATGACTTGATTGAGTTATCTTGCCTTGAATTAAGTTGCCCTCTCTTCCGCCCATTAAACAGCTTAATGTGTGTGCTTATACGGGAAGGAGAAAACAAAGAAGACTTAGGAGGTTGCCAAATGTGAGATTTCCTCCTGGTGACAGGGTGGGGGCAGATATAAACCAAAATGTAAAAACGAACATAACCAGAATAAAACAAGAATAATATTTTTTTTCCGCATCAACTGAAAAGCCCCAAACACTGTAGCCTTTCCTCATAAGGGAGATGCCCCAGCCCACGAATCATTCTGGTCGCTCTTTTCTGCACCTTTTTTCAATTCAACTACTGTATATCCTTGCAATACTCCAGATGCGGCCTTACCATTGATTTGTACAAAGGCATAATGATATTGGTTGTTTTATTCTCAATCCCTTTTTTAATGATCCCGAGCATGGAATTGGCCTTCTTCACAGCAAACTGGGTCGACACGTTCATCGACCTGTCCACCAGCACCCCAAGATCTCTCTCCTGATCCGTCACAGACAGCTCAGAACCCATTAGCGTATATGTGAAATTTTGGTTTCTTGCCCCAATGGGCATCACTTTACACTTACTTACATTGAAGCGCATCTGTTATTTTGTTGCACAAAAAAGGATTCAAGGGTAAAAAAGCCATGTAGAAAAATATTTTTATCCAAGCCAAAATGCGTATTAAAAACAATTTAAAATCAAAGTTAAAATGCTCCACGATTTTTAAAAGCATTTGTGATGCAAATCATTCCAATAGCGTGGCTGGTCTGACCAACGTTTTGTGCTAAATCATAGCACATTTACTAGGTCTAGAGATAGGTTCAGAATGTTAAGGCACTTCAAAGCAAACAGGGTAGAAATAGCAAAAAGCTGTGAAAGTTAATCAGATAGGAACAGGAGAGGAAATCACATTCATCTGTTGCAATGTCCTTAGGTAACCTCTTGAAGCAGCTGATACAAAGAAACTTCTTAAAGGGACCAGGCTAGATTTTATGCAAACCTGAGGGGGGACATGATTGAGATTTATAAAATTATGCATGGGATGGAGAGAGTGGATAGAGGGAAATTCTTCTCCCTCTCGCACAACACCAGAACCAGGGGACATGCACTAAAATTGAGTGGAGGGAGAGTTAGAACGGACAAAAGAAAATATTCCTTTACCCAGCGTGTAATTCATCTATGGAACTCCTTGCCACAGGATATGGTGATGGCACCTGGCCTAGATGCCTTTAAAAGGGGTTTGGACAGATTCATGGAGGAAAAGACCATCATAGGTTACAAGCCATAAGCAACCTCCAGGTTTTAGAAGTGGGTTTTCTCTGTGCTAGGTGCAAGGGAGTGTCAACGGGAAACAGGTTATCTTGTTGTCTTGTGCTCTCTGAGGCATCTGGTGGGGCCACTGTGTGATACAGGATGCTGGACTAGATGGGCTTTTGGCCTGATCCAGCAGGGCTTTTCTTATGTTCTTATGCACGATTGGATGCCAGATTTTATTAATATACGTCAAATCCTGTTGTTTGTTAATCAGAGAGTTGGCATTGTTTTTAATAAGCATTTTGGCTTGGATAAAAATATTTTTCTACATGTTTTTTTTACCCTTGAATCCTTTTTTTGTGCAACATTGTTTCTAGCCATGACAGCTTCTACACAATGCTATCTTATTTTTCTGCCCATTCTCCCAGTTTGGAGAGATCCTTTTGGAGCTCTTCACAATCCCTGCTGGTCTTCAACACCTGGAAAAGTTTAGTGTCATCCGCAAACCTGGCCACCTCGCTGCTTATCCCCAATTCCAGGTCATTTATGAACAAGTTGAAAAGCACGGGTCCTAAGACTGATCCTTGGGGCACACCGCTTTTCACCTCTCGCCATTGTGAAAATTGCCCATTGACTCCTACTCGCTGTTTCCTGGTCTTCAACCAGTTCCTAATCCTTAAGAGGACCTGTCCTCTTATTCCCTGACTGTGGAGTTTTCTCAGGAACCTTTCATGAGGGACCGTGTCAAACACCTTCTGAAAATCCAGATATATAATATCCAGAAATTAGACTATTGTTTCCCACAACTGGTATTCAGATTCCTACTGCTTCGGGGGGGGGGCAGAAAGCCATCGGGACACAGGGCAGTGACTTGTCCTCCATGCGTTTCTCGTCGCCCCTCGAAGTCATCTAAGCTAGTGGCCATCACCACCTCTTGTAGTAGTGGCATTCATAGCTAAATTACACACGGTATGAAGAAGTCCTTCTTTGTGTCTCTTCAAAACTGCCCACCCATCAGTCTCATTAGCTGACCCCTGGTTCTAGCCTGGATCTAGTGTGAGAGGAAGAAAACTAGATCTCCACCTACTTTCTCCATATTGTGTATAACGTTCTAAGCCTCAGTCTTGTCCTCACTAAGTCAATGTTTTCAGGATTTAAAAGCCCCAAATGTTGTAGCCTGTCCCAATAAAGAATGTGCTCCGGTCCCCTGGACTGTTTGGTTCTCCTCCTCTGCAATTCCTGATTTGAAGGGATTTGGAAAGACGACCATCCTTGGGCCCTGGCTGACTCACTGCATCTAGGGCTGATCGGCTGGGGTGGGATGAGATGCTCTGGAGCTTTGGTTAAGATGTGTGTTGGCAATGAGAAGTACAGGTGGGCCCCCATATCTGCGTGGGATATGTTCCAGGCCCCTCCGTGGATACTTGAAACTGTGGATAAGAGCGAACACCCCCTCCATGGTTTCCTGAGGCCCCCCCCCACCCTGCCTCCCCTGCAGGCAGGCATGCTTGCCCTCCCCAGCTCTTATTTGTCTTTCAGCAAACTTTGTTTTTTCCTTAAAACAAACAAAGAAGCAGCTTCCATTGCAGGCACGTAGAATGAGACTAAGTCCTAGAGAGGCTCTGCAAGGTTTCTGTTAACCTTGCAGAGCCTCTCTAGGACTTAGTCTCATTCTACTTGCCTGTAATAAGCAGTCAGAGACTGCTTCTCCTTTTTCTTTAAGAAAGAAACGAAGCTTACTGGGAAAAAAGTAAAAGCCTGGGGGGGGTCCCCCCACGATCCGTGGATAACTGAAACCGTGGATAGCGAATCAGTGGATATGGGGGCCCACCTGTACACATCAGTTTAAAACTGATGCAGCACTTGATCTGATCTACATGGCGTACTACTACCGGGTGGAGTCATAATTTGCCCCTAACTTTGCCCCTAACTTTGCAGCAAGCAAATATTTCTTGAAAACCTCAAATTAAAAATCCGCATGTTGCCGGGAAACTCCATCGTTATAGATAAATTTATTACAAAAAATAAATTTCACAGATGGTAAAACATACTTTTGACTTTTCGCTCACGTAACACTCGTGGCATCATCAGAAATCCCCTATAGTGCTCATGAGACAGCTTAAAAGGCTGATGCAAGAGAAATCCGGAAGTGGGCACTACCGTATCTGACAAGAGAAGCAACTAGCAACAGCTGATTGTAACTGCTGATAGGAGAAGGCGGACTCCAGCTGAAGCCACTCAAGAACAAACATAACAAAAGAAACAATACTATAGATACAAGCACAATTTAAAGACCCACTTCTAAATAAAACACAGAACAACATAAGAGCACAGCAAAAACAACAACAACAACACAGCAACATTCAACCTAACAGAAACAAAAATGCAAATAGAGAGTTGTCAAATGGAGAGGAAAACAGGAGAGGAAACAGGCATTAAAATAAGGAATGTTAAAAGATTAAAAATATTAAACAATTAAGAGAACAGCAGCAGCAGCAGCAGCAGCAACAACAACCAGGAAACCACCACTAATACTGAAAAAAGCATTAATCCCAGGAATTGAAACATAAAATTCTGCTGTAAGATAAAAGGAGTGAACATAGTTCTAACACCCTATAAATCACAACCTATATATCAGTCCTCATCACTGAAATTTCTTGAAAACCTTGTACCTCACTCATCTCCTCCTTTCTGCAGGAGACCCAGTTTGGATAAATATCACAAACTTCAACATTCAGTGGGATTTCTTTTATAAGCTTTTTATAAAGTCGATAATGCAATCCAGCCCCTTTTTCCCAGATGGAAAGAAGCAGCCCAATCCAAAGAGGAGTACATTTGCATGGAAGCCATTAGCAATGTGGTACCAAGTCACCGGGATTCTGTTGTCCTCCAATCTTTTCTTGTACAGCAAGGCATCGTCCCTCAGGACATCATATTCACAGGTCACAATGCATGTCTCCGGAAGCCGGCAAATAACAGCGTCTTCAGCAAGAAGGGGAGACAAACCTGGCGAGCTCACACTCTTTACTGCCTCGTAGATGTCATCCTTGCAGGAAACGGTCACTGGGGGTTTGTAGCCTTTGGCCTTAAATTCTTTTGGAATGTTGTCTGCACTCAGCCATTTGCTGTATTGTAATTTTTGGTTCACAGGAATGTGAGAACCTTCCAAGACCTCTTCCAGGAGGGATGCTTCTCCATTCAGGTATTGCAAAATGTAAAAAGCAACTGTATTCCGGAATAAAAAGGGCACAGCGTGGTTTTGCTGATATGAAGGCAAGTTGAAGTCTATTCCCTGGAGCACTGGGCAGATGAGGATCTCGGCACGGACCTTCGGAAGACCAGGTCTACCTGCTAAGGCTTGGCAAACCGCAGCAGCAAGGTTGCCACCGGAACTATCACCAGCAACGATAACCTGGGCACAATCTACACCATGGTCTTCTGCGACTTTCAGAAAGTGGGTGGTGGCAGCCAGACAGTCATCAAGCGCTACTGGATACGTATAATCAGGAGCCAAGCGGTAACTAAGGAAAAGGCAATTGATACAGTTGAATAGGTAGTCAGAACTGGTGCTAGGTTGCAGGGAGCCTTGAGTCAAAGGCCTGCACCGGGTACCCCATGGCATGTCGGGCCCCTATAATCTCCCCAGCTAACTAAGTTTGGATGGTAAGTGGCAGGTGGTGATGGTTCCTCGCAGGGATGGGGACTCGAGTCAAATGACTCGACTCACAAGTGCAACTGAGTCACTTTTCCCCCTGACTTGTACTCGGACTTGTGACCCACTAACTCGCACTCGAACTTGGACTCGCAACCCACGGGACTCGCACTTGACTCGCACTCGTGGGGGTAGCTTGCTATTTCCGAGTCGTTTTCCTTTAATGGCTAGCATCAACCATTAGGCAGGCAGGCGCAGTGGAGACCTCAGAGGAGGAGGGTGACGTGGAGGGAGGGTTTTCGAGGGGGTGGGAAAGCAAGTCTGGCTTGGAGTTTTTTCTCTTTTTTGCCGTCTGTTCGCCATTGACCACAGCTCTGAGCACGAGGGTAGGGGTGAGGGAAGGCGAGGCTGCCGCAGTGATTCCTCATTGGCCAAAACTCAGAGCCCAAGGGATGCAAGGCTCGGCAAGGGGCAGGGGCAGGGAGGGAATAATAAATTGTTTTAATGTAGACGCGACTACGCTTGTTTTTCCGAAGTCAGGTGGGTGGTGACATGACTGAGAGGTGAGTGGAAGGGCATAGGGGAAGCCAAGTGGGTGCTTTAGAAGCCTCAGAGTTCCACACACACACCCCACACACCCCCACACCCACCCCATTTTCAGGGGAAAAAGCCATTTTCCCCAAATTGACTTGACTCGTGACTCGGGGTGGTGGTGGCCTTACTTTCGCTCGACTCACACTTGTGCAAAAATGACTCGCACTTGACTTGTACTTGCCAAAAACAATTAGCACTGACTCTCACTCGGACTTGGCTCGTGCAAAAATGACTAGCACTCATGACCTAGTGACTTAGATACATCACACCCTCCACACCCACCAATGGGAACGTCCACTAACAGCCCTACAGTGATGCAGGTGACTCTCAGGGTTGTTCTCATTTGCAGGTGGGGGTTCCAAGTGTAGCAGCAGCACAAGACCCTTGGCCAACTTGCAGCACTGCTGCCACTGGTACTGGGGACAACTGGGCTGGGTAGGACCACTGGTGAGTGTGGGTCTCAGCTGGTGCCCAGATCTGTGGTGCAGGCACACTTGGAACACAATTGTCCCTCATGGTATCCCCCATGCTGTTTAATATCTATATGAAGCCGCTGGGAGAGGTCATCCGGGGGGCTGGGGTAGGGAGTCATCAGTATGCTGATGACGCCCAGCTCTTTCTCTCCTTTCCACCTGACTATCCAATGTCTTGAATAGTTGTCTGGAGGCAGTTGGGAGCTGGATGGGGGCAAACAAGCTGAAATTAAATCCTGATAAGACAGAGGTTCTTCTGGTCCAGAAGTCTACGATTCAGGTATTAGAACATCGTCCTGCTCTGAATGGGGTTGTATTCACTCTGAAGGAGCAGGTCTGCAGCTTGGGGGTTATCCTGGATGCGCAGCTGCTCCTAGATTCCCAGGTGGCGGCTGTGGCCAGGGGGGCTTTTGCCCTGCTTCGGCTGGTTCGCCAGTTGCGACCGTACTTGGATCGTGCAGACCTGGCCACAGTGACCCATGCCCTAGTGACATCTAGATTAGATTACTGCAATGTGCTCTACGTGGGGCTGCCTTTGAAGACTGTTCAGAAACTGCAACTAGTGCAGAATGTGGCTGCCTGGGTGGTTGCCGGGGCCTGTCGGTACGACTCAGTCAGACCACTGCTTCGGCGGCTACACTGGCTGCCGGTTCGTTTCCGGGCACAATTCAAAGTGTTAGTTTTGACTTTTAAAGCCCTATACGGCTCGGGTTCAGGGTATTTGAGGGACCGCCTCCTTCCTTATAATCCGACCCGCACTCTGAGGTCATCAGGGGGGGCCCTGTTAACCGTGCCGCCACTGATGGAGGTGAGGGGGATGGCGGCGCGGAATAGGGCCTTCTCGGCAGTGGCGTCCCAATTATGGAATTCCCTCCCCCTTGAATTAAGAACGGCTCCCTCCTTAGAGACCTTTTGGCGGGGCCTTAAGACATTTTTATTTAGGTTGACATTCGATGACTGACGTGGTGGGCTCTGGCTTTTTAACAAATGTAAGTATAGGTGACCCACTGGGGCTGTTTGTTTTAATTATTTGTTTTTAATTACTTTTAATGTGTATTACGTATTTTAACATGTTTTCATCTGTAAGCCGCCTTGATTGCCCTTGTTGGGAGAAAGGCGGGGTAGAAATTCTTTAAATAAAATTAAATAAATAAATTGCAGGCACACAGTTCTCCAGTCACCACATCTCATTGTATGCCCCAAAGACCTTCCAACAAGTCCTAGCGCTGGTAAGTCAGCGTGCGGGTGGTGGTGGTGGAATAGGTGGCAGTGGATAGGCAGGGCGAGGAGGTGGAGTAATGAGGCAGAAAACAGGGCAAGGAGGGGGGCAGATTGAGGTCAGGAAGGGGACAGTATCGGTAGTATGGCGCTGTATCCCCCTTCCCAGACCCGATCTGCTTTCCTGGCCCAAGTAGACCCATTTGTGCTACAGAGGCTTACCACCATGTCAGGGAACAAATGTTCCCTTACCCAGAGGAGACCTCTGGGGACTGTTCCCCACCCCCATCCCTGGTTGCAGCAGGGTGACATGGCAGCATCAGTGGGGTCGTTTATATTGCCGTTAATATTTGCCCATCTCTAGGGACGTGACTTTGGGGACAGACACAGAGATCACAACAGTAGCCTGCCTTGGCAGATTCATGTTCCACCAAGCTGCACTTATCAAGAGTATACAACTCAATCACCACAAGGGTATGAGACACCTAACCGAACAACCCCCACATTTAGCTTGACTTACTCCACAGACACAACCACCGACTCGGTTTCTCTGGCAATATAGCGGCATATCATGTCATGGGTGCCTGCAAAACAAACGATTCTAGAGATGACAAACTAATGAACCCATTCCATTTTTAAAAATGTATTTGCACATGCGCCATCCCAAAGGCTCAGAATGTGAAGAGATACAGCAGTCAGACAGTGCACTACCGACAGTGCGATAGCAAGCGTGAGAAGGAAAAGCAACAGTATTTTGTTTCTCGGAATGTTAAATCTATAGACAGGTTCATAGGGGAAAAGTAGAACCACCGGCTCCAGGGATCCATATAATAATTATGTCTATGAGTATATCATAATCCATAAAGCTTTATATATATATTATATACAATATATTTGTACAATATATTTTTATAAGATAGATAAAATATGTACTCCATAAGGCTTTTTTAATACATTAATCTATATTGTGTGTGTGTGTGTGTGTGTGTGTGTGTGTGTGTGTGTGTGTGTGTGTGTGTGCATGAGTGCAAATGCGCTGAAAAATCCCACAATCAGATTATAATCCAGACTAATTTCTGCTGTAACTCACGGATGCTTCCTATCACCCAGCCGCCACCATGGAAGAAGACGATGCCCTTCCTTTGGCCAGCAGAGGGAGCTTTCGGCTGGTAAATTCGGACAGGCACATGTTTAAATTTCACATCCCTTATGAAGAGCGTGGAATCTTTTCCTTGTCTTAGTCCATTTTGCAGAAACCGAATGAACTGAAAGTGGCTGCAGATATGGAGCTTCTCCAATGCGTATCCCTTTTGAGAGTGAGAGAGAAAGTGTGCATGTGTAGGGATTTAGTAAGCAGACATGTCTTTGTTTTACTTTTTAGATAGGTTTACCTGATTTTTCCGGTTCTAAACTGGGACCCCCCAACAATTAAATAAACAAACAAATAAATACACAAACAAATAAATAAATAAAATAAATTTAAGAATTCTTTTTTTGGGGGGTGCAAAGTGCTCTTTTGCCGCCCGAAGGGCGTCTAATACTGTTTATTTTTAATTTATTTTTAGTTAGCAAATTAATAAATTAAATTGACTTGCCCGTCCTGCTGCCATTCTGCGGCCGCCGCGTATTTCTCTGCAGAAAATTTGGATTTTAAATGGCAACACCTAATTAGATGTTAAATACTGACATTGCAGAACGCATATTTTTCTTTGCTGCAAACTCCAGCCAGCTATCATGTGTGACGTTTAAGAGAGTGTGACGTTTAAGAGAAGAAGAGTCAGAGGGAGTGAGTTCTGTGCAATTTAAGTTGCAGCAGCCCTCATTTTTAGACACTGGAATTCATTCCTGGATTATTTCCTGGGTGAAATGAGACTTTTCCCCTACACCCAGGAAGTACCGGTAAAAACAGGGTTCAAGCTTGGATTCCGCTCTCAGTGCAAAGCTGTAATATGGACAAGGGCACTTCTGACCTGAGCAATGTGAGCATGTGCAAAGTGGGCTTCATCAGTGACAGTCTTCCCTGTCCCCTCTTGCACCCACCTCTTGGGGCCGGTAGAATTTGGCAAGGTGGAAGGTTTCTGGAGAGACTCGAAACCCGGGCAAGCTCAGGCTCAATGCCTCGATAGCTGCTGGGAGCGCGACTGTCGACCCGTCATCTTCCTCATGCCTCTCAAACAGCAGAGCATGGCAGGAAGTGAAAGCAGTGGTGGACCTGAGGCTTCTCTTTGCTCCTTGTCCCCTTTCCCCCGCCAGCCCTGCGGCTGTGAACAGTGAATGAAGTGACCGAGGAGCAGGCAGTGGTTGGAATGGAAGTCTTTGCCTGATTCGTCAGTGGACTGGTTTTGTTTAAACTGACACCAAATCAAGCCACAAAAAGGAAAAAAAATTTTTAAAATAAAAGTATCTCAATGTGGGGCAGCCTTCTTCGATTCACATGTTACATTTTCAACCTGAGATACAACACACACACACACACACACACACACACACACACACACACACACACACACGCATGCCAGAAATACTGGTAAGAAAGACCCACTGTGCTGAACGAGGTTTCCTTTCAAGCAACCGTGCACAGCATTTCAATCTTATTCTCAAGCGAGTGTGCAGAGATCGGGTTGCAGCAGCTACTACCAAGTCTGGGTTTAAAAGCAAGGCTTTGTTGGGGCACCACAATTCCAGAGGAACGAGACATTGAAGAGAGTGAGTCTGCCGTGCGGGGTGCCTTCCCATATCCATCCATCCAGCTAGCTCACCAAGGCTGTGCCTGCAGCCCAAAGGCCGTCGCCCGTTGTCATGCTGCCGCCAAACTTACCTTTTTTCCAGGCTCCATCAGACTCATCAAGGATCTCACAAAATCTCGTGAGATCCAAGATGGAGGCGCCCAAATCTCGTGAGGGCATGAGGCAGTGAGACTTCACAAGATCCAAGATGGTGGTGCCTGGAAAACGTTATAAATTACGTATCGCCGCATTGGGCCTTTCTCCTGGCCTCAGAGCCTCCGGAGGGCGACACGCGCAGTGGAGGTGACGCGCGCGTGGGTGCGCGCGTCACCCTCTGCACGCGTCACCCTCCGGCAGTCCGCCCCCTGCGCCACGCTCTAGCGATGCGCCTGACGCTGATGGAGAAAGGAACTGGAGAAGCTGCTGGAAACTCTGCGAAGCTGAAGGATTGCTGAGCTGATTACCTTCGACCAGAGACTGGAGGAAGGAGAAAACTCTGCTGCCCAGGAGACCGGTTTGAGGGAGACTTTTGGGAAGAAAAGAAACTTTGGGATTTTGCTGGGGAGAAGGAAGACAGCTGCGACTGTCTTATTTCTGTTGAAGAGACTGTTATTTCTGTTGAAAGATGGTGTTACAGAAGGGATTTTTGGGGGGAGATTTATGGGGTTAGAAATAAGGGTTGCTTGTAAAGCAATATTTTTTGTTAATTGCTTGTCTGGAGTAAAGTAGCCTTTTTTTGCACACAGCATTATAACTATCTGAGAGGGGAGAGGTGCTATCAGTCTAAGCAGACATTGGGAAAGCGAATTTGAGGGAATTAAAGGGAACAAACTTGCTCCTAGGAGGAGAACTTGGGTCTGAACAAATTGGGTTTAACAGGAGAGGGGTGACACCCAATTAAGACAGTGCTCCTGGTTTAGCTGCTGCTCTGCATAAGCATGGAAAATCCACTTTAGGGCTTGTTTTGGGAATATACATATCAGAAAGGGTGCCTCTGAGCATGTAAAGAGTGCCTGTCTCTTCAGTGCATTTTAATGGGAAGCTACGCCTAACGGCAAGGGAGGTCAAGGGAGCCATGACTCTAAAAAGTTTGGGAAACACTGATAGCCTGTTAAATTCCTAAGGGGACTATAGCCTTCTGCAGACAGCTATTTAGAGACTCTAGGGATGGCTAAACCTTTCCTGGAATCTGCAAGATAGTTTTTCTGGAGGACTGCTGTATGTCTGGTTTCCTAACCCAGATCTCGAAGTATTTTCATACCGAACTGGTCTCCCGTCTGCTTACTCAAGCTACGCCTCTGTACTGAGTACACAAACTCTTTGAGCTCACCTTTAGGGGCTCTGCTAGCAAATGCACAGGTGTCGCACGAGCTTGTTCAGGCAGGGAAATGGACGCAAGGGTCTGTGGACAGGGCTGGGGAACAGATCTACAGCACTTCCAAATAGGCTCCTGGGAGCGCAGGCCAGTCACTCCCCGGCAGAACTGCAGGGTTCTTTCCACTACAGATACAGCACGTTTTGGGGACGCAGAAGATCAGAAGTGGGCACAGTAAGGCTCAGTTCCTGGATCTGGCGTCGAGGCTCCGTTCCAGCCCTGCAACTGCTACAGCCCTCAAGCCCTTCCTTCTGCACACGCACCCGACTCTGGTGCTGAACTGTAGCAGCCTCACTCCCACATTCAGTGCGTATGTATCCTGCCTGGGGAGCAGCGCAGGTCTAAAAGATCTGACCATAAATAAGGGAGGGACCAAGAAAGGAAAACTTTCTATTTCCAAAAACTGCAACGCAAAGTATTCTTCATAGAGCAGAAACCAAAGTTCAGAGGATAATTCTAGCAAGAAGTACAAGGTCCACCCCTCCAATACGGCCTCCTCCTGTTCCTGTGGTTGAATTTTGCATTCATTTTAACTTAGTTTAACAATCCTCCCCCCCCCCTTTCAACTTACCAGGTTACATATGCCAACAAACATGACATGAAGAATTCGGAGCTTTGCCGGCTGTTCCACTCCAGGAGGAATCTCTGAGTTGGTGGCATCGAAATAAATACTTAACACAACCAGCAAAATCACAAGTGCAATTAAAGCTGCTAGGAGTAAAATCAGGAATGCATAAAGGAATCCCATTTCTGTGGGGTTGGGAGGAGAATCCGCCTTGTCTTATGCTCTCTGAGGTCTCCTTCTGATTCTACTTCCTGCTTCTCATGTAGTCTTGAAATATTCGCAGCCAGTCGCAAAGAGAACCTTCTCTGATCTCCTCCCCTCAGCTTTGGGGGTGGGGGGAAAGGCAGCAGTTGGGACAGAATTTTCTTCCCCCTTTGCTTGCCTGTTGCAGGAGGAAATAATATATGAAAACAATGCACTCACTCTTCCAGTTCAGTGGTGTCTTACTTGCTGCTAAACAGGTTTACATAAAACCTGCTCCACTCGGCTCCTGTAGCGAGTGAGTTGGAGTGTTCAATGGACCGCTGCAATGAGATCGCACGGCACTTCGCAGATAAAATCGCTCAGATTCGCCACAACTTGGACTCTGGTTTAACAGTTCCAGAAGTTGTCCCTACGGCATCTGTCAATTCCATCATTTTGGATTCTTTTCACCTTATACAGCCTGAGGATGTGGATAGGGTCCTCTGTAGTTTGAGATCGTCTTCCTGCCCGCTTGGCCCTTGCCCAGCTTGGCTAATACGATCTGCGCGGGTTGGGCTGGCTGACTGGGTGGAACCTATTGTAAATTCATCTTTGCGAGAGGGAGTGATGCCTAGCATCTTGAAGACCGTAATTGTGCGTCCCCTCCTAAAAAAACCATCTTTGGATTCCTCCAATTTAAATAACTATCTGCCAGTTTCCAATTTGCCTTTTTTGGGTAAGGTGATTGAGCGGGTGGTGGCGTCTCAGCTCCAGGGGATACTAGATGAAACGGAGTATCTGGACCCTTTTCAGTCTGGCTTCAGGCAGGGCTTTGGGACGGAGACAGCCTTGGTCGCCCTGCTGGATGATCTTCGCCGAGGACTGGACAGGGGGAGTGCATCCCTGCTGGTCCTTTTGGACCTCTCGGCGGCTTTCGGTACCATCGACCATGGTATCCTTCTGGGCCGGCTGGCTGAGTTGGGACTAGGGGGCACTGCGTTGCAGTGGTTCCGTTCCTATTTGGCTGACAGGTCCCAGATGGTGATGCTGGGAGATGCCTGTTCGGCGCCCTGCCCTTTACAGTGTGGGGTGCCACAGGGTTCTATTCTGTCTCCCATGCTTTTCAACATCTACATGAAGCCGTTGGGAGAGATCATCCAGGGATTTGGTGTTGGGTGTCACCAATATGCTGACAACACCCAACTCTATCTCTCCTTGCCATCTCGCTCCAGGGAGGCTGTGGAAGTCCTGGAGCGCTGCCTGGAGGCGGTTGGGGTCTGGATGAGGGCAAATAGGTTGAGATTGAATCCAGAAAAGACAAAGGTCCTACTGGTCAGGAAAGCTTCGATGCAGGTACTGAGTCACCTGCCCGTTCTGAATGGGGTTGCACTCGCCCTGCAGGAACGGGTGCGCAGCTTGGGAGTACTTCTGGATTCACAGCTCTCTCTGGAAAGCCAGGTGGTGGCTGTGGCCAGGGGTGCGTTTGCCCAGCTTCGGCTGGTGTGGCAGCTGCGGCCGTACTTGAGTCGATCGGACCTGACCATGGTGGTCCACGCCTTAGTAACTTCAAGACTGGATTACTGTAACGCGCTCTACGTGGGGCTGCCCTTGAAGACGGTTCGGAAGCTGCAATTAGTACAGAATGCGGTGGCCCGGGTGGTCGCTGGAGCTAGGCGGTTTGACTCTGTTGAGCCGCTGCTTCAGCGGCTGCACTGGCTGCCCATTCGTTTCCGAGCCCAATTCAAGGTGCTGGTAATGACCTTTAAAGCCCTTCACGGTTTGGGTCCAGGATATCTGAGGGACCGCCTTCTCCCGTACATTCCGGCCTGCTCCCTTAGGTCATCTGAGGGGGCTCTCCTGCGTGTACCACCTCTATCGCAAGTTAGGGGAGTGGCAACACGTGGGCAAGCCTTCTCTGCTGTGGCGCCACAACTGTGGAACTCCCTGCCAGGGGATCTGAGAACCACCCCCTCCCTCATGACTTTTCGGCGAGGGCTCAAAACGTTTTTGTTTCGTCTAGCGTTTGGGTGATGGGTTGTGGTCTGCCTCCTGTGTCTCAAGATGCTCTGCCATGCTGCTTTTGTGCTCCATATTGTCGTCCCCCCCGTGGATTTTATTGTTTTTAAATTAATGTATTGTTTTAAACTTTTCTGTATTTTAAACTATGTTTTTTAATTTTTGTTGTAAGCCACCTTGGGCATTTGCCTCGGCATAGGATAAGGCAGGATATAATTTTTTTTAATAAATAAATAAATAAAATCTTAATCCTCAAGCATGTCAACACTCTGGATTGCAAACAAAATGGTCAAATGTTACCTAATACTGTAATCAGTAAATATTTATTCCATCAACAAAACATATAGTTAAATTTGTATCCCATGTGTCCTCCAAGGAACTCAGGTCAGTCGACAAGGCTCCCTCCTTTTAATCTCATTACGACCTTGTAACATAGTTTGGACTGGTCCAAGCTCACAACGCAGTGATTTTTACAGCATTTACAGCAGAGTAGGAATTTGGATCTGGGCCTATCCAGTCCTAAACCCTGTACAGACATGATAGTTCTACGGATGCTGTCCAGTTTCCACTTATATGTACCCCAAGCTGGTGTTTCCATCTCTTATTTCTTTGCAAGTTCTATTTGCATTGCTAACTATTAATGTAAATGCAGCTTGCACATGGTCCTGGGTGTCTTTTTGGGAATCAAAAAAATCTCCCCATGCACAAAAGAACATAAACAAGATACCTGTATCCTGTTACCACGCCCTTGTATCTAGCATTCAGAGATAAGCTACCTCTAAAACCCAGAGGGTGCGTGCAGGCATTGTGGCTTGACACATGTGATGGACTTTTCCTCCATCAGTCTGCCCAGCCCCCCCTTCAAGGAATCTAGGCCAGGAGCCATCACTACATCATGTGGCAAAGAGTTCCACAGGTTAATTGCTCGCTGGGTAAACAAATATTTCCTGTTGTCTGTTCTGACTCTCTCGCCACTCAATTTTTGTGGATGTTCCCCGGTTTTGGTGCTGTGCAGGAGGCAAAAGAAGAAGGAAAAGGAAACCAGCATTGCATTCAGTGGAAGAAAAAAGGATGTAAAATGTACATGCAAGTTTTCATGGCTTGTTGTTATATTCAAAGACACGAAGTTTATGGGATTTCCAGCCATGTAATTAACATGTAATTTCAGCTCTTAAATTGAAGAAGTAAAGATTAATCTTACGCTTGTCAGTTGAAATTCCTCAGTTCTACCGCGATGCAGAGCGGGCAAACGGATTATCCAAAGCTGACAGGGCGAAAAAAAGTCTTGAAATCGTCCCGCTTGACGTTTCTCCCCAGTCAATTGGGGTTTTTTCAAAAGCAAAAGAGACAGCCACGGGCTGAAAGATGTCCTTAACCTTGTCTTGCATGCACTTAGTTCATATAGGAGCAGACGTTAGAAGCGCGGGAAACCGCTGATTGCTTAATTAGATGCGGAAGCTGTCAGTTCCTCGATGACCGGGAATGACCTCTCCTTCGCGCTTCGCTTTCCCGGTTTGTTCCGCTGCTTGAAAGATTTATTCAAAGAAGGCAACCATATTTTATTGATGTAAGATAATTCTTGCTGACGATTAAAAAGAAATTTGGGCTGTCGTTGGGCTATTGAAATCGCTTCAAGATTTAAGCGCTGTCTGTTTCTTGATTCACTAAATAAAGATCGAGTTTGTAATGAAGCAGGCATTATGGGTTTTCTAGCCATGTTTATTATTTGAGAAATAAAACTAAAATCGTACTGTCTTCTTAAGAGATTTCTCTCACACACACACACTCTGGAGATGTGCGTAGAGGCGAAGATGAGTCTTTATTTCTCCTACCAACGTTTCATACCACACGAGGGACCTTGTCAAGGTAATTCAGCATAAAGGCTGGGCTACATTGTCCACGGCTGCGTCGCGGCTGCGTTCTGACGCAGCCGGAACGCAGCCGAACGGGCAAAAGTCGAGCCGAGCTCGACTTTCCCTGCGGGGACGTCAGCTGCCGACGGGCCAGCGCCGGCTGCCGTCAGCAGGCTCCACTTGACGTGCGTGCCCGTGCGTGCCCGCACGTTGGACGCACGCTGGCCGCACGGGTATAGTGTAGCTGGGGCTTAACACTGCCGGATGACACTGAGAACATGGAGCTCTTGCTAGCATATACCAGTAAAAGCCATGGCAACCGTTAACTGACAACGGAATCATCAACCTCTGCTCTATTCCTCCTAGGCTGCAAATATGCTCTTTAAAAAGCATATTCACTCTGTACTTTAAAGAGCATATTCATACCTTAAAGAGCATATTTGCAGCCTAGGAGGAATAGAGCAGAGGTTGATGATTCCGTTGTCAGTTAACGGTTGCCATGGCTTTTACTGGTATATGCTAGCAAGAGCTCCATGTTCTCAGTGTCATCCAGCAGTGTTATGCTGAATTACCTTGACGAGGTCCCTCGTGTGGGATGAAACGTTGGTAGGAGAAATAAAGACTCATCTTCGCCTCTACGCACATCTCCAGAGTGTGTGTGTGTGAGAGAGAAATCTCTTAAGAAGACAGTACGATTTTAGTTTTATTTCTCAAATAATAAACATGGCTAGAAAACCCATAATGCCTGCTTCATTACAAATTGTACCAAGCCATGAAAGTTTCCATACTACAAAGATTTTATCCGTTACCCCACGCGGATAAGGCAGAGACAACCATTTGTGCTCTCTATTTTCTAGTCTTTCTAATTCTAACTCCCTGTTTTTCTTATTAATGTCCTCTGGAGTGGGAATATAATTGGCTTTTTCCCACTGTTTGTCCCACACCTGGTCTATCTGTCTTGTTGTATACCCATTGGACAACAAGGTTTCTGTGATGGTTATTTTTTCTTCAGGTAGGGATTCCCTGTCGCATACATGCATAGCCGTATAGATCAATGAGTTAATTAATGAGTTTTTTTGAGCCGGGTGATGATTTGAAGAATGATGTAAATATCTACCTGTAAATGTAGGCTTTCTATAAACAGTGTGACTAAAGGATAGATCTTGTTTCCTTGTCACCTTCACATCCAGAAATGGTAGTACCCCCTCTTTTTCTACCTCCATTGTGAATTGTATTTCAGGGATCAGGCTGTTCAGATGTTCTAAGAAGGGGCCCAGTTTTTCTTCCCCATGGTCCCAAATACAAAACACATCATCAACATAGCAAAGCCTGAATTTCAGCTGAACTTAAACCATCAACATGGCTTCGCTATGTTGATGATGTGTTTTGTATTTGGGACAATGGGGAAGAAAAACTGCATCGCTCTGCATCGCGGTAGAACTGAGGAATTTCAACTGACAAGCGTAAGATTAATCTTCAATTTAAGAGCTGAAATTACATGGCTGGAAATCCCATAAACTTTGTGTCTTTGGATGTAAAATGGTTTCATTTCCATTTGGCCACGGAAGAAGCATGGCACCCAAACCAGAGACTAAAGAGAAAGAGGAATACCACAAACTTCAACATTCATTTCTTTTATAAGCTTTTTATAAAGTTGACAATGTCATCCATCCCCTTTTTCCCAGATGGAAAAGAGAACCAGCCCGGTCCAGCAAAGCTTAGAATTCCATGGAAGCCATTAACAATGTGGTACCAAGTCACTGGGATTCCGTTGTCCTCCAGTCTTTTCTTGTACAGCAAGCCATCGTCCCTCAGGACATCATATTCACAGGTCACAATGCATGTCTCCGGAAGCCGGCAAATAACAGTGTCTTCAGCAAGAAGTGGCGAACAACCTGGCGAGCTCACACTCTTTACTGCCTCGTAGACGTCATCCTCACAGGAAATGGTCACTGGGGGTTTGTAGCCTCTGGTCTTAAATTCCTTTGGAATGTTGTCTGCACTCAGCCATTTGCTGTATTGTAATTTTTGGTTCACAGGAATGTGAGAACCTTCCAAGATCTCTTCCAGGAGGGATGCTTCTCCATTCAGGTATTGCAAAATGTAAAAAGCAAGCCGTTCCCGGAACAAAAGGGGCACAGCGTGGTTTTGCTGATATGAAGGCAAGTTGAAGTCTATTCCCTGGAGCACTGGGTAGATGAGGATCTCGGCACGCACCTTCGGAAGACCAGGTCTACCTGCTAAGGCTTGGCAAACTGCAGCAGCAAGGTTGCCACCAGCACTATCACCAGCAACGATAACCTGGGCACAATCCACACCATAGTCTTCTGCGACTTTCAGAAAGTGGGTGGTGGCAGCCAGACAGTCATCGAGATGCACTGGATACTTATACTCAGGAGCCAAGCGGTAACTAAGGAAAAGGCAATTGATACAGTTGAATAGGTAGTCAGAACTGGTGCTAGGTTGCAGGGAGCCCCTTGTCAAAGGCCTGCACTGGGTACCCCATGACATGTTGGGCCCCGACTATCTCCCCTCCTACCACCAAGTATGGGTGGTAAGTGATAGGAAAAGAGATGTCACTCTTGGTGATGGTTTCTCGCACCCTCTGCACTCACCAATGGGAACGTCCACTAACAGCCCTACAGTGATGCAGGTGACTCTCAGGGTTGCTCCCATTTGCAGGTGGGGGTTCCAAGTGTAGCAGCAGCACAAGACCCTTGGTCAACTTGCACCACTGCTGCCACTGGTACTGGGGACAACTGGGCTGGGTAGGACCACTGGTGAGTGTGGGTCTCAGCTGGTGCCCAGATCGGTGGTGCAGGCACACACAATAATGTTTGCTGTTCTCCAGTCCTCATGTCTCATAAAGGAGACGACAGGGGGTTTTGAGTTGGTAATAGAAACGCTTGGGGCGACATCATGACTTCTTTTGATGAAGATAGTGGACTTGCCCATTTCTCCTCCCTCGACACTGAAAATATATTCAGAGGTGGACCTGTTAATATTTACCGATCTCTAAGTAAGAGTTGTGACTTTGGAAATGGACATGGAGATCACAACAGTAGCCTACCTTGGCTGGTTCATGTTCTACCAAACTGCACCTATGCAGGGCCTCTGATAGGGGGGTTAAGAGGGGTACAATTGTACCCAGGCTCAGGGTAAAAATGGGTCAAAAAGGGGGCCCAGGAGCCGAATTCACATGAAGGGAAGGGGCCCAAAAGAAACTTTGTACCCCCTGATAAAATTCCTCTGAGTGGCCCTGAGAGTGTACAACTCAGTCGTCACAAGAGTATCACCCTCCTAACCGCCTGCCCCCACATTTAGGTTCACTTACTCCACAGACACAACCACCGATTCGGTTTCACTGGCGAAATAGCGGCACATCTTGTCATGGGTACCTGCAAAGCAAAAGATTCTAGAGATGACAAACGAATGAACCCATTGCATTTTTAAAAATGTGTTTGCACATGTGCCATCCCAATGACTCAAAATGGGAAGACTCAAGGATAAAGCAGGCAGACAATATGCCATTGAATCTATAGCTGGGTAAATGTGTTTTATTCATCAGGCAATCCCCCATGCAAATGCACTGAAAAATCCCACAATCAGTTTATAATCCAGGTTAATTTCTGCTGTAACTCACAGATGCTTCCTACCACCCAGCCGCCACCATGGAAGAAGACGATGCCCTTCCTTCGGCCAGCAGACGGTGCTTTCGGCTGGTAAATTCGGACAGGCACATGTTTAAGCTTCACATCCTTTATGAAGAGCCTGGAATCTTCTCCTTGTCTTTTTCCATTGTGCAGATATCGAACAAATTTAATTTGGCTGCAGATATGTAGATTCTCCAAAATCTTTCCCTTTTGAGAGTGAGAGAGAGATAAGGTGTGTGTAGGGATTTAGTAAGCAGACATGGCCTCCTTCTTTTACTTTTTAAATAATAGCCTGTTAAATTCCTATAGTTAGGCTTACCATACGTCCCGGAACGGCTGGGACTTTCCCAGATTTTGGGGTGAAGTTCCGGCATCCCGGAAGGTATGGGGCCATCCCGGATTCCCGGGGGTGCTGGTACCGCCATCGCCGCCATTTCTGGTCGCGAACAAGCGGACTGGGAGCCCTTCGTTCATAAGAGCTTCAAACCTGCTTGTGCACGACCAAAAATGGCGGCCAAAGCCCTTGAACAAAAGGATTGCGCTGTGCACGTGTGTGAGGCTCGCGAAAAAATCATGAGCCGCACGCATGCGCACAAGGCTACATTGTGTGCCAGCAAAAATGCGGCAGCACCAGCGGCGGCACCGGCACCGGAACCAGCACCAGCCACAGTAAGGGAGTGAAACAACAGCGGTTTTTCCTCATAAAGAAATAAATAAACACCCCAAAACCCACAAAAAAACCAAAAACCAAAAAACCCCACAACCCTTCAAAGCGAGAAAAAAAATTGGCGCCCCCCCCAAATCATATGTGTGTGTGTGTGTGTGTGTGGGATTGGGTCACCACAAATATGGTAACTCTACCTATGGTTATATCCTTCTGCAGACAGCTACTTAGAAGTTCAAAGTCTAGGGATGGCCAACCCTTTCCTGAAATCTACAAGATTGTTTTTCTGGAGGTCTGCTGTATGTTCGGTTTCTTAACCCAGATTTTGAAACACAGTGGACCCTTTCTATCTGCGGGTTCGGGATCCGTGGATTTGACTCACCGCGGATCCCGGACCCACGGGGTACACCTTAAAAACACTGTAAAAAGGGGGGGTTAGAACACGGATTTTCCTTCCGGAGAGCTCCCAGCCTCGAGGGAGGAAGTCCCCGCCCCCGGCCACGCCCCTGGCCATGCCCCCAGTCCCGGCCGTGTCTCGGCCAGTATCGCTTCTGTCCCCCCCTGCATTGGGGCGGGGATCTGGTAAAGCTAGGCTCAGTTCCTGGATCTGGCGTTGAGGCTCCCTTCCAGCCCTGCAACTGCTACGGCCTTCAGGCCTTCCCTTCAGCACACGCACCCGACTCTGGAGCTGAACTGTAGCAGCCTCACTCCCACATTCAGTGCGCACACGTGTGCATGGAAGGAAGGCACAGACGCACACCAACTAGCCTTGCTGGGCCTGTGCGTGAGCAAGCATGTTTCCTGCCTGGGGAGCAGCACACCTCTAAAAGAACTGACCATACATAAGGGAGGGACCAAGAAAGGAAAACTTTCTATTTTCCTTCTTAGTGCACCTTCCATTCAAAAATGAGATGAACGTTCCCTGACCCCCCACCCCTACACACACACACACACACACACACACACACACACACACACACAGGAACAGTGAACAGTGAACAGTGAACAGTGAATGTTGTGTGTTCCAAAAGAGTAAAATGCAAAATATTTTTTTACAGAGCTGGAATCAAAGTTTAGATGGTAATTCTAGCCAGACGCCTGCATTCTGACCCCGTGTACAACATCCACCCCTCCAATATGGCCTCGGGTGAAAAGGTTTCCCTGCCCCCGTAAGCATTTGACCTTCGCTCTTTTACTCCCCGTTTCTGTGGTCGACTTTTGCATTCAGGGCACCAGAGCAGCAGCTCAATGCCCTTCTGCTCTCTGAAAACACCACATGTTTGCTTTTGATGCATGTAACTATTAAAGCCAAAGGCCCTGACTTGAGGTGTCTCCGTCTCCAAAGGTCACCTTGGAAAGTCCTGGCCTACTTCAGTGAACCCGGACTGAATCCCAAAGCCAGTCAAACACTAACCCTTAAGAGTTAAACCTGCCCAGTCATGAAGGCTCCTATCAGTCTCGTTTTGACTTAGTTTAAATACCCCACCCCCTGAATCGACTTACCAGAACAGCGGAGCCAACAATCATGGCATGAATGATTCGGAGCTTTGCCGGCTGTTCCACTCCAGGAGGAATCTCTGAGTTGGTGGCATCGAAATAAATACTTCCCACAACCAGCAAAATCACAAGTGCAATTAAAGCTGCTAGGAGTAAAATCAGGAATGCATAAAGGAATCCCATTTCTGTGGGGTTGGGAGGAGAATCTGCCTTGTCTTATGCTCTCTGAGGTCTCCTTCTGATTCTACTTCCTGCTTCTCATGTGGTCTTGAAATATTCGCAGCCAGTCACAAAGAGAAACTTCTCTGATCTCCTCCCCATAGCCTTGGGGGAAAAAAAGGCAGCTGCATTGAATGAAAGGCAAGGTACATCAGGGCCTGTTTGGCACAGAATTTCCTTCCCCTTTGGAGAGGCCGTGACTTGTCCGTTGCAGGAGGAAATGTTCTCTGTGAAAATAATGTGTTCACTCCAGATCGGCTGCATCTTAACGGCTGCTAAGCAGGTTCAGAGAAAACTTCAGGTCTGGAAAAATTCCGGAGACTTTCAGGCATGCCAGTATTCTGGACCGCAAACAGGATGGCAAAACACGACCAAGGTACGCCCCTGCTCTCTCTTCCGAGTCCCAGATTAGTTTGTGAGAAATCTAGAACTGGCCAATTTATAGAATTTGCCTCCTTGAGGATGAATCAGGGCAGTTTCTGCCAAGGGCTGCCTCATCACTCTGTTGTCAGTAAATATTCATTCCATCAACAAAAATATGAAGAGTGAAAGAACACCGAGTGCCTGAGATGGCATGCCAAATGCTGCCTCCCTTGCCCAATGATGTGCCAACCTCTGCTCCTCTCACTCTGCAATACTCCAGCTGAACCCTCTCCTCCCCGCCGCACTTCTGGGGCACACCGATTTTCACCGCTCGCCATTGTGAAAATTGCCCATTGACTCCCACTCGCTGTTTCCTTTTCTTCAACCAGTTCCTAATCCATAAGAACAGTGGTTCTCAAACTGAGAACCAGGATGGTGTAGTGGTTTGGGAGTCGGACTTAGACCTGGAAGATCCAGGTTCAAATCCCTGCTCAGCCACGAAGCTTCCTGGGTGACCTTGGGCCAGTCACTATCTCTCAGCCCCACCTACCTCACAGGGTTGTTGTGAGGACAAAAAGGAGGGGAGGAAATATGTACACCACTCTGAGCTCCTTGGAGAAAGGGTGGTATAAAAAAAATGTGAAAAAATGTGTGAAAAAAATGTGAAACGTTTTAGCACCAGGACCCACTTTTTAAAATGACACTCTATCGGGACCCACCTAGCTTTACGAGACGCTCAAACAGGTATCTCCCTATATTTAAGCAAGCTTGCAAACTGCAAGAGCTCAGCTCCTTGCAAACTTCAGGAGCTCAGTTCTTTGCAGGGTAATTAGCAGCTATCTTGTGAACTGCAGGATCTCAGCTTTTTGAAAGGCAATTAGCAGCTATCTGAGTTTTGAATAGTCTCAGGGCTTGTAGCAATTACTTATCTGATCTTTCCATCACCTGGGACCCACCAGAAATCAGGTTGCGACCCGACCCACAGTTTGAGAAACACTGCTGTACAGACATTATAGTTTCACGGACGCTGTCCAGCTTCCACGGATATGCACCCCACGCTGGTGTCCCCACCATGAGTTTTTCCATCTCTTATTTCTTTGCAAGTTCTATTTGCATTGCTAATTATTAATGCAAATGCAGCTTGCACATGGTCCTGGGTGTCTTTTTGGAAATAAAAAATATCCCTATGCAAAAAAAGAAATGCAAACAAGATACCTGTATCCTGTTGAAATTTACGTTAAATGTTAATATTAAAGAAAATATGTATAAAATGATATATAGATGGTACATAACCCCAAGCAAATTAGCAAAAATGTATGAGAAGGTGACGAATAGATGTTGGAAATGTAAAAACCAAGAAGGAACTTTTTACTATATGCGGTGGACATGCCCCCAAGCAAAGAAGTGCTGGACTCAGATTCATAAACAGATTGAGTTGATTTTAAAGATTAAGGTTCAAATGAAACCGGAAACATTTTTGTTGGGTATGTGGGAGGATCATGTAGGCGAAAAATTTCAAACTTTGTTTTTATATATGATAGCTGCGGCAAGAATTTTATATGCACAATATTGGAAGTATTCGGAGATACCTTCGCTGGAAGATTGGTGGCTGAAAGTTTTGGACTATGCTGAAATGGATAAACTTACAATTTTAATTAAGGAAAAGTCAGTTAACTTTTTCGTGAATAATTGGAAACCATTTATTGACTTTTTAAGAGAGAGAGAGAGGAATGATGTGATGATATGCGGATTTAATGAATATTTAAGAGAGATATCACAAACTTCAACATTCAGTGGGATTTATTTTATAAGCTTTTTATAAAGTTGACAATGTCATCCATCCCCTTTTTCCCAGATGGAAAAGAGAACCAGCCCGGTCCAGCGAAGCTTATAATTCCATGGAAGCCATTAACAATGTGGTACCAAGTCACTGGGATTCCGTTGTCCTCCAATCTTTTCTTGTACAGTAAGCCATCGTCCCTCAGGACATCATATTCACAGGTCACAATGCATGTCTCTGGAAGCCAGCAAATAACAGCGTCTTCAGCAAGAAGGGGAGACAAACCCGGCGAGCTCACACTCTTTACTGCCTCGTAGACGTCATCTTTGCAGGAAACGGTTACTGGGGGTTTGTATCCTCTGGCCTTAAATTGTTTTGGAATGTTGTCTGCACTCAGCCATTTGCTGTATTGTAATTTTTGGTTCACAGGAACATGAGAACCTTCCAAGATCTCTTCCACGAGGGATGCTTCTGCATTCAGGTATTGCAAAATGTGAATAGGAGCCCGTTCCCGGAACAAAAGGGGCACAGCGTGGTTTTGCTGATATGAAGGCAAGTTGAAGTCTATTCCCTGGAGCACTGGGTAGATTAGGATCTCAGCACGCACCTTTGGAAGACCAGGTCTACCTGCTAAGGCTTGGCAAACCGCAGCAGCAAGGTTGCCACCAACACTATCACCAGCAACAATGACTTGGGCACAATCCACACCATGGTCTTCTGCGGTTTTCAGAAAGTGGGTGGTGGCAGCCAGACAGTCATCGAGATGCACTGGATACTTATACTCAGGAGCCAAGCGGTAACTAAGGAAAAGGCAATTGATACAGTTGAATAGGTAGTCAGAACCGGTGCTAGGTTGCAGGGAGCCCCTTGTCAAAGGCCTGCACTGGGTACCCCATGACATGTTGGGCCCCGACTATCTCCCCTCCTACCACCAAGTATGGGTGGTAAGTGATAGGAAAAGAGATGTCACTCTTGGTGATGGTTTCTCGCACCCTCTGCACTCTCCAATGGGAACGTCCACTAACAGCCCTACAGTGATGCAGGTGACTCTCAGGGTTGCTCCCATTTGCAGGTGGGGGTTCCAAGTGTAGCAGCAGCACAAGACCCTTGGTCAACTTGCACCACTGCTGCCACTGGTACTGGGGACAACTGGGCTGGGTAGGACCACTGGTGAGTGTGGGTCTCAGCTGGTGCCCAGATCGGTGGTGCAGGCACACACAATAATGTTTGCTGTTCTCCAGTCCTCATGTCTCATAAAGGAGACGACAGGGGGTTTTGAGTTGGTAATAGAAATGCTTGGGGCGACATCATGACTGCTTTTGATGAAGATAGTGGACTTGCCTATTTCTCCTCCCTCGACACTGAAAATATACTCAGAGGTGGACCTGTTAATATTTACCGATCTCTAAGTAAGAGTTGTGACTTTGGAAATGGACATGGAGATCACAACAGTAGCCTACCTTGGCTGGTTCATGTTCTACCAAACTGCACCTATGCAGGGCCTCTGAGAGGGGGGTTAAGGGGGGTACAATTGTACCCAGGCTCAGGGTAAAAATGGGTCAAAAAGGGGGCCCAGGAGCTGAATTCACATGAAGGGAAGGGGCCCAAAAGAAACTTTGTACCCCCTGATAAAATTCCTCTGAGTGGCCCTGAGAGTGTATAACTCAGTCGTCACAAGAGTATCACCCTTGAGTATCACATTTATCGATTTTTTAAGAGAGAGAGAGAAGAACGATGTGATGATATGCGGATTTAATGAATAGAATGTGGGTGTTATTTTGTTTTAGTTGGATATTATATGTAGAAAATGGTGAATAGTATGCTAGTAGGATGTATTGCTTCATGCTTGCTATAACTTTATGAAATATGTATTGTTTTTATGTTTTAATATATCAAGAAAATATAAATATATATGCAAAAAAAAAAAAAGAGTATCACCCTCCTAACCGACTGCCCCCCACATTTAGGTTAACTTACTCCACAGACACAACCACCGATTCGCTTTCTCTGGCAAAATAGCGGCACATCTTGTCATGGGTACCTGCAAAGCAAAAGATTCTAGAGATGACAAACGAATGAACCCATTGCATTTTTAAAAATGTGTTTGCACGTATGCCATCCCAATGAATCAAAATGGGAAGACTCAAGGATAAAGCAGGCAGACAATATGCCATTGAATCTATAGCTGGGTAAATGTGTTTATTCATCAGGCAATCCCCCATGCAAATGCACTGAAAAATTCCACAATCAGTTTATAATCCAGGTTAATTTCTGCTGTAACTCACGGATGCTTCCTATCACCCAGCCGCCACCATGGAAGAAGACGATACCCTTCCTTCGGCCAGCAGACGGAGCTTTCGGCTGGTAAATTCGGACAGGTACATGTTTAAATTTCACATCCCTTATGAAGAGCCTGGAATCTTCTCCTTGTCTTTTTCCTTGTCTTTTGTTGTGCAGATATCGAACAAATTGAATTTGGCTGCAGATATGTAGCTTCTCCAATATGTATCCCTTTTGAGAGTGAGAGATAAGGTGTGTGTAGGGATTTAGTAAGCAGACATAGCCTCCTTCTTTTACTTTTTAAATAATAGCCTGTTAAATTCCTATGGTTAGGTTTACCATACGTCCTGGAATGGCCGGGACTTTCCCAGATTTTGAGGTGAAGTTCCGGCATCCCGGGAGGTATGTGGCCATCCCGGATTCCCGGGCAGGGGCGTAACTGCCCCCGTTGGCACCCGGAGCAAAGGGGGGCGCCCCTGTAATTGAATATCGCCGCGAGAATGGTATTTACAGTCTGAGCATGCGCAAAAGGAACGGTATAAATACCGTTCTCGCGCGGGCCTTCCAGAAGGCCCCGGGCAGCCGGCCGGGGAAGACCTCCCAGAGCCGGCTCTCCCGATTTAAGGGGCGGTCGGACTCGAGTCTCCGAGTCCGACTCGGACTCGAGTCCGACTCGGACTCGTGGGCGGGGCGCCGGGCAGGGCGCCCTTCGGGCGATGGCGCCCAGAGCCGGTGCTCCGCTTGCTCCGCCCTAGTTTCGCCTCTGTTCCCGGGGGTGCCGGTGCCGCCATCGCCGCCATTTCTGGTTGCGAACAAGCGGCCTGGGAGCCCTTCGTTCATAAGAGCTTCAAACCCACTTGTGCACAACCAAAAATGGCAGCCAAAGCCCTTGAACAAAGGGATTCCAGGCCACGTTGTGCGTGTGCGTGAGGCTCGCGAAAAAATCGTGGCAATGCGCACAAGGCCACATTGTGTGCCAGCAAAAATGGCAACAGCGACGGCACCAGCGGCAGCACCAGCACCAGAACCAGCACCAGCCACAGCAAGGGAGTGAAACAACAGCGGGTTTCCCCCCTCAAAATAAACAAATAAATAATTAATTTTTTAAAAAAAACACCCACCAAAACCACAAAAAAACCAAAAAACCCACAACCCTACAAAGCAAGAACAAACAAATAAAAATAAAAAAATTGCCCCCCCTCAAATTGGGGGTGTATGTGTGTGTCCCAGATTGGGTCACCAAAGATATGGTAACCCTACCTATGGTTATATCCTTCTGCAGACAGCTACTTAGAAGCTCAAAGTCTAGAGATGGCCAACCCTTTCCTAAAATCTAAAAGATTGTTTTTCTGGAGGACTGGCTGTACGTTTGGTTTCTTAACCCAGATTTTGAATACAGTGAAACCTTTCTATCCGCGGGTTTGGGATCCGCAGATTTGATTCACCGCGGATCCCGGACCCACGGGGTCCACCTTAAAAACATCGTAAAAAGGGGGGTAACGTTTTAAAACACGGATTTTTTTAACCTTTTAGAAGCAAGCAGCTCAGTGTTCTTTCTTAAACAGGCTGAAATGGTGCTCTGGAAGCCTGTTCCAGATCACGCAACTCCCCCTCCCTCTCCCAAAATAGCTCTGGAATGCATTGCAGTCTCCTTGTCCTCACCTTTAGGGGCTCTGCTGCAAGCATCTGTTCCCACAGCAAATGCACAGGTGTCGCATGAGCTTGGTCAGGTAGGAACGCACTTGTCTGTTGACGGTGCTGGGCAAGCAGCAGCATTGGAGGGGTGAGTGCTGCCCGTTGTGGCGCTTACCTGCAGAAGACAGCGTTCCGGACGTTCGGGGTATGACATAATAATGTCGCCCCTGACCATTCAGCCTTGAGCATTGCCCCCAGACCGCCCCCAGCTCGACAATCTTTGGCCCTCTCCAGACTCAATCGCCTCGCACTCTCGCTGAACTGTGTCAAACTCATGCTCATCAGTGAGAGCGCAAGGCGGCTGCGCACAAAGAGGGCCGAAGATTGCTGGAGCAGGGGCTCTGTTGTGATGCCACTGTGAGCAACATATCACTAGCGCTTCCAGACAGGCACCTTGTAGTGCAGGCCAGTCACATGAAAAGCTGCAGGGTTCTTTCCACAACTGTTATTGCATTTTGGGGGACGCAGAAGATCGGAAGTGGGCACAGTAAGGCTCAGTTCCTGGATCTGGCGTTGAGGCTCCGTTCCAGCCCTGCAACTGCTACGGCCCTCAAACCCTCCCTTCAGCACACGCACCACACGCACACGAAACTGACTCTGGAGCTGAACTGTAGCAGCCTCACTCCCACATTCAGTGCGCACACGTGTGCATGGAAGGAAGGCACAGACGCACACCAACTAGCCTTGCTGGGCCTGTGCATGAGCAAGCATGTTTCCTGCCTGGGGAGCAGCACACCTCTAAAAGAACTGACCATACATAAGGGAGGGACCAAGAAAGGAAAACTTTCTATTTTCCTTCTTAGTGCACCTTCCATTCAAAAATGAGATGAATGTTCCCTTACCCCCCACCCCTACACACACACACACACACACACACACACACACACACACACACACACACACAGAGGAAAAGTGAACAGTGAACAGTGAACAGTGAATGTTGTGTGTTCCAAAAGAGTAAAACGCAAAATATTTTTTTACAGAGCTGGAATGAAAGTTTAGATGGTAATTCTAGCCAGACGCCTGCATTCTGACCCCGTGTACAACATCCACCCCTCCAATATGGCCTCCGGTGAAAAGGTTTCCCTGCCCCCGTGAGCATTTGACCTTCGCTCTTTTACTCCCCCTGTTTCTGTGGTCGACTTTTGCATTCAGGGCACCAGAGCAGCAGCTCAGTGCCCTTCTGCTCTCTGAAAACACCACATTTGCTTTTGATGCATGTAACTACACCGAGTGCCTGAGATGGCATGCCAAATGCTGCCTCCCTTGCCCAATGATGTGCCAGCCTCTGCTCCTCTCACTCTGCAATGCTCCAGCTCAACCCTCTCCTCCCCGCCGCACTTTCTCTTCCTCTCTGTCCCCCTCTTCCTGTTCCATTCCTGGCCGTGAAAGAAGGAGGGGCAGTCGAGGCAAGTGGGCGAACAGAGATGGTTGCCCCCACCAATCTGCTGCCTGAGGCAACCACTTCAGTTGGCCTCATAGATGAGCCGGAACTGCTTGGGAAGCCGATATGTTGTTATGGTTCCACACCCTGCAGCAGAGAAGGTTGACTTTCATCTGTAAACAGTTTTCACATAATGTTCTTGTTCTGATAACAAAGAACAAACTGACTTTTAATCAAGAACTTAAGAACATAACCTTTGTCCATTCTAACTCTCCCTCCACTCAATTTTAGTGCATGTCCCCTGGTTCTGGTGTTGTGTGAGAGGGAGAAGAATTTCCCTCTATCCACTCTCTCCATCCCATGCATAATTGTATACGTCTCAATCATGTCCCCCCCTCAGGCGAAATTTTTTTTTCTAAACTGAAGAGCCCCCAACGCTGTAGCCTTTCCTCATAAGGGAGGTGCTCCAGCCTACAAATCATTTTGGTCGCTCGTTTCTGCACCTTTTCTAATTCAACTATATCCTTTTTGAGGTGTGACCAGAACTGGACACAATATTCCAGATGTGCCCTTAACATCGATTTGTACAAAGGCATAATGATATTGGCCGTTTTATTCTCAATCCCTTTTTTAATGATCCCGAGCATGGAATTGGCCTTCTTCACAGCCGCCGCACACTGGGTTGACACTTTCATCGACCTGTCCACCAGTACCCCAAGATCTCTCTCCTGATCCATCACAGACAGCTCAGAACCCATTAGCATATATGTGTTTTGGTTTCTCCAGCTCAGCCCTCTCCTCCCTGCCGCACTTCCTCTTCCTCTCTGTCCCCCTCTTCCTGTTCCATTCCTGGCCGTGAAAGAAGGAGGGGCAGTCGAGGCAAGTGGGCAAACAGAGATGGGTGCTCCCACCAATCTGTTGCCTGAGGCAGCCACTTCAGTTGGCCTCATGGATGAGCCGGAACTGCTTGGGAAGCCGATATGTTGTGTACAGAGAAGTTAAATTTATTTAAATTTATTTAACTTCTCTGTACATTGCAAAAAGCCATGAAAACCTACATGCTACAGCCGATATGTTGTTATGGTTTCACACCCTGCAGCAGAGGATGTTGACTTTGATCTGTAAACAGTTTTTTACATAATATTATTTTCTAATAACAAAGAACAAACAGTGGTTCTCAAACGTTTTAGCACCGGGACCCACTTTTTAAAATCACCCTTTACCGGGACCCACCTAGCTTTATGAGACGCTCAAACATGTATCTCCCTATATTTATACAAGCTTGCAAACTGCAGGAGCTCAGCTCATTGCAAACTGCAGGAGCTCAGCCGTTTGCAGGATAATTAGCAGCTATCTGATTTTTGAATAGCCTCTGGGCTTGTGGCAATTACTTATCTGATCTTTCCATCTCCTGGGACCCACCAGAAATCAGGTCACGACTCACCAAGTGGGTCCCGACCCACAGTTTGAGAATGGAGAAGGTGCGCAGCAGCGCATCATCCCCTTTTGTCCTGCGCCCCTCCCCGCCGTGTACGGGCAGAAGCTGGAGGGTGGGAGCCGGCACGTCCTGCTTTGGGGATGTGGTGAGCGATACTAAGGCTGCTCAGCATTAACGTGCTCCTCAGTTTGCTCGTGGCCGGCGTTGGGAACAGTCATGCTGAAGGGATCTCTCGCCTGCAGGCCTTAGCGCGCCTGCCAGCTGAGAGGCGGAGATCCTTGGGGTGATAAGGGCGACGAGGACGGCGAGATTTACTGAAAATCTGCCCGGGAAGCAGGAAGAGGGGATGGTGGAAACAGCTCAGGTGTGCCCCTGACTCGCAAATCTACTCGCCCGGGCCGTGGGGCTAAAATGTACAGGGCATTGTCTTCCAGGGTTGCTTCCTTGGAAGTTGAACAACCAGCAGCACCCTTAGTGGTCGGGGGGAGGGAGGACAAACCCCAGGAGTCTGCGCCTGCCTCTTCTTTGAGCGGAGTGCCATTGGCCCAAGCGCCACTGCTGAATAATGTAGCAGGTGAGCTCTTCATTGGGGCTAATTCAATGGCATCTGGAGTTTGGGATAAGAGGGATGGAGTGGCGGCTCAGGCCGCTGTGGGGGCTACATGTTCTCCTGCATGGCCAGTGTGCAGCCCGGTACAGGCAAGCATTCCCACCCTGCAGCAGACTTGCCCATCCTCGCAGGCTGCAGGTGCAGGTCTGTGGGCGGGACCCGTGGCTAACCAGGGCTCTTACCCTGGGCAGTTCACGGACCCATGCCAGTTGGCAGGCTACCCAGGGTGGTCTGGCCCATACCTAGCTTATCCACAGGGGCCCCCCTTGTGGGGAGTCCGCAAGGTGCCTATGGCATCCATGGGCCCCAGCCAGGATTGGACCTCAGTGGCAAATGCCCCCGTTCATCCTACGGGGACCTGGCCCTCCCATTGGGGGGGGGTCATCTTGCCCTCGCAGTTAAGGAAAAGATCTGGAGGGGGGAATATGTGGATGTGTTCAGCTTGCTATATACAGAGCCGGAGCCGACCCCCAGGGTGGGAGAGCCAGCTAGGGACCACGAACTAGTTAAGAAAAGGAAAATAGACAGAAATTGGACCAATTGGTTTAGTGGTTTTGCTATATATTTTGCAGTAGTCATCCAAATGCACCCTGTGCGGGCGGGGGCCCTCTTGAAGTATATGGACATCATTCATAGAGCCTTCCGGGACTACACAGGGTCCAGCTGGCTTTTGTATGATGACCATTTCCATTTACGCGCTAGTCATGATCCGGCCTTTGATTGGAGAGTGCCACAGTGTGGATGTTCCCAACAGACCAACAACTGGGGATAGGGCTGATAGCGGTCATATGATAGCCCGGAATGGCCCAGGGTCCGCACAGATACAAGCGGGCCCGCAGTGGGTTCAATCCCCACGGGCTTGTTATGAGTTCAGCTTGTCAGGAAAATGTACAAAAACAGCATGTGCATTCTCACACGCCTGCGGGATCTGCGGGGGTCGGCATGGGGTGTCTCACTGCCCTAGGATGGGCTGGTTGAAGTAAGGTGGAAAGGGACAGGCCGGTCAACCCAGACGAGGGAATGCCCCCTCCGCCCCGGCCGGTACTTGAAAGGGGGCCCACGCCAATACTGCTTAGTCCCTTGTGGAGGCTGTTAAAGCACTACCCTGACAGGCAGGTGGCGGCCTGTTTGGCAGATGGTTTTGCGTTCGGCTTCTGTATCCCTTCCAAACACCCTACACAACCAACGTGTGCAGATAATTGTGTTCTGTAAAGGGTATTTAAGACGTGCTTAGCAGGAAAAATCAACAAAGAAGTGTCGCTTGGTAGGGTAGCTGGCCCATTCACACATCCCCCAATCGAGAACCTGTAGGTGTCTCCAGTGGCACCGCTACGGGGTGACGCGCGCAAAGGGGTGACGCGTGCACCCCCTGCGCGCGTCACCTCCGTGACGCGCGCCACCTCCGTCGCCCCCCGGATGCTCCGAGGCCGGCCCGGGAGCCGGTCTCGGAGCGTCCGACCCCGCCAGCGCTCCCGTCCGACCCATGCAGCGCGTTAATACGGGTATTTTTTACAATTTTCGCGCATGCGCAGACCGTTTTCAGGGCAAGAGGCCCTCAAAACGGTCTCTGCGCATGCGCGACAATTGTAAAAATACCCATATTAATGCGCTGCATGGGCCTTCTTTCAGAAGGCCCTGGAGCGCCGGCCGGGCCGGACGCTCCAAGGCCGGCTCCTGGGCCGGCCTCGGAGCGTCCGGAGGGCGATGCAGGGTGGGGGGAGGCACCCGGGGCAGGGTGCAGCCGGGTCCCTCCCCAAATCGCCTTGCTAGTGTGACGCGCACCCCCCCCCCGCCTTGGGGTGACGCGCGTCCTAGTGACGCCACTGGGTGTCTCCTCTGGGGGTTGAACCCAAAAAGGCACCGGGTGAGTTCAGGCTGATTCATCGTTTGTCTTTTCCCCACGGGGGATCGGTAAACGATGGTATTCTGCCGGAGCTCTGCTCTGTTCGGTACACATCCCTGGATGAGGCTATTGCCATGGTGCGGGCCTACGGCAAGGGAGCATTGACGGCGAAGGCCGACATCGAGTCGGCCTTCCGCCTCCTTCCAGTCCATCCAGAGGATTTCTGCCTTTTAGGATTTTAGTTTCAAGGGGTGTTCTATGTTGACCGCGCAGTTCCGATGGGCTGTTCTGTATTGTGTGCCACATTTTGTCTTTTTAGCAAATTTCTTGAATGGGGGGGGGGTCAGGGCCAGGTCTGGCCTTTGCTCCACAGCACACTACCTGTAACTTGGATGATTTTCTCTTTGCGGGCTCTGCAGACAGCGGGGAACAGAGACGTCACTAGGGCGTGCGCTGCCCCAGGGCGTGCGTGCGCGTCACCCTAGTGACGCCTTTCCCCCTGGACACACCCCCTTTCTAAATTGCCGCGCTGCGATTTTGGGGGGCGCCCAACGGGCCGCCGCTCCGGGCACCCCCTCAATCGGGAGAGCCGGCTCAGGGACGTCTTCCCTGGCCGGCTGCCCGAGGCCTTCTGAGGAAGGCCCGCTGCGCGAACGTTATTTATAATGTTCGTTTGTGCATGCGCAGACTGTTCCTGAGGGAAAAGGGCAACCCTTTTCCCTCAGGAACGGTCTGCCCATGCGCAAACGAACGTTATAAATGAACGTTATAAATGAACGTTATAAACGAACGTTCGCGCAGTGGGCCTTCCTCAGAAGGCCCTGGGCAGCTGGCCAGGGAAGATGTCTCTGAGCCGGCTCTCCCGATTGAGGGGGCGCCCGGCCCGGCCTGGCGAGGCGGGAGGGAGGCCCCCAGGCGACGCGCATGTGTGTGCGCGTCACCTTTCTGTGCGGCATGTGCGCGCGTCACCTGGGGCCCCCCGCACGCCTCCCCACGCCACAGCGACGCCTCTGGTGCGGACTGCGGGGCATTGTTAGCTGCGTTTACAGCACTTTGCAGAGAACTGGGTGTCCCTCTCACGCGGGAAAAAACTGAGGGACCCAAGGCAGTTTTGACATTTTTGGGAGTGGAATTAGACACATTGCAGGCTTGCAGCAGGCTGCCTGCTGAGAAGCTTGAAAAGGTGAGGGCTCTGTTGCTAGCTGGGTTGAAGGCAACTAAGTTATCACTGCATGAGTTGCAAACCCTGGTTGGTCACCTCAACTTTGCCTGCCGGGTAGTTGCTCCGGGGAGGGCCTTTTTGCGGCTCCTTTGTGATGCCATGGCAGGTCTTAGGCGCCCTCATCACCGCGTCAGAGTTTCAGCCAGCATGCGCGAAGACATGCGCATGTGGCTGTTATTTCTGGAGCGGTTCAATGGCGTGTCTCTGTGGAGATCGGTGCACTTGCTTGAGGCTGAGCTACAAATCCATTCTGACGCCGCCAGAGGGCACGGATTTGGGGTGTTTTTTAGGGGTTGTTGGTGCGCCGCCCAGTGGCCGGAGGATTGGAGCAAGGAAGGTCTAACATCAGATCTTACATTTTTGGAATTGTTCCCACTGGTGGTTGCAGTGCACATTTGGGCGGATGATTTCACCAATGCCACGCTGCGCTTTTGGTGCAACAACCAGGCGGTAGTATGTGTGGTCAACCAACAGTCCTCCAGATCTCCAAGGGTCATGCGCCTTGTTAGGGCCTTTGTCCTTCAGTGTCTTACTATAAACGCATTATTCGTAGCTAAACACATCCCGGGGGTTAGGAACTCTATCGCTGATGCTCTGTCTCGTTTCCGGGTCGAGCGTTTCCGTCAACTGGCGCCTTCCGCGCAACAGGACCCCGAGCCAATGCCTCAGTGGCTGTGGGAGCTTGGGTCGATAGGGCTCAAGAGGCCATCTGGTTCTCTTTAGCCCCAGCGACCCGTCACAGCTACTACAGCAAGGTGCGTGCCTTCTTAAATTTCTGGACTTCCGAGGGGCTTCCCAAAGTATGGCCCGTACCCCCGGAACAGCTAATGAGGTTTTTGCTGCACCTGGCTGATGCTGGCTTGGCCCCGAGATCCAGCGCAGTGTTTTTATCAGCCCTGAACTTTTATTCTAAGTCACTGGGCCACACAGGAGATTTTAAGGTTAAGAAGATGCTAGAAGGGTTCAAACGCGTTAACACTAGACTGCCTAACAAACGCAGGCCCATCAGGCCCACCATGTTGTTGGCAATGGTACAATGCTTTTAGTCCATCTGCCATTCCCCACAGAAGGTTATATTGTGCCGCACGGTATGCTTAACTATGTTTTTCGGGGCCCTTCATCCAGGTGAAGTCCTTTGTGCCAGCAGATGGGACCAGTCAGGCAGAGCCTTGACTCTTGACGATTTGACCTTTCGCATGCAGGAGTGGTGATTCACAATCGTTTCTCCAAGACAGATCAAAGGGGCTGGGGGCAGCGAGTCCAGCTGTTTTGGGCGACCGACCCTGTGCTCTGCCCGGTGTGAGCGCTGGTTGGAGTTTGCCAGGTACCGGCCTGTGGGGCCAGGCCCCCTGTTCCTGCATCAGGACACGTCACCCCTCATGCAATTCCAGTTCAGGGGCATGTTCCGCTTGGCCTTGCAGATGTTAGGTCTGTCCCCGGCTCTATACGGGCTCCATTCGTTCAGGATTGGGGCTGCAACCATGGCTGCAAGCATGGGCTTGTCTGTAGAAGCCATACAGGCAGAGGCGTCACTAGGACGCGCGTCACCCCAAGGCGGGGGGGGGGGGCGCGTCACCCTAGTTACCCCCCCGACAATGCCCCCCAATGGAACAATCGATTTTTTTAGGGGGGGACCCGGCTGCACCCTGCTCCGGGTGCCCCCCCGCCCCGATCCGCGTCGCCCTCTGGATACTCCGAGGCCGGCCCGGGAACCGGCCTTGGAGAGGCCGGCCCGGCCGGCGCTCCAGGGCGTCAATACGGGAACTTTTACAGTTTTTGCGCATGCGCAGAGACCGTTTCTGAGGGCAAGGGCCTGCCCTCTTGCCCTCAAAACGGTCTGCGCATGTGCGAAAACCATAAAAGTTCCCATATTGATGCATTGGGCCTTCTTTCAGAAAGCCCTGGAGCGCCGGCCGGGCCGGACGCTCCGAGGCCGGCTCCCGGGCCAGCCTCGGAGCGTCCAGAGGGCGACGCGCGCCACGGAGGTGACGCGCGCCACGGAGGTGACGCGCGCCACGGAGGTGACGCGCGCCACGGAGGTGACGCGCGCGCAGGTGCACGCATCACCCCTTTGCGCGCATCACCCCGTAGCGGCCCGCTACCGTCGCTTGACGGTAGCGATGTGCTTGCATACAGGGGGATTGGACAGTGGCGCTCAGGCGCGTATAAGTACTACGTCAGGAAGTGATCTGGTTAGGGTGGTAATCCTTGGCAAACAGGCCAGCTAAAGTGCGCTGCTTGAGTGTTTGCCGTGCACGGAAACACTAGCCTGGATCTATACCCTGCCTCCCCCTCTCGGCACAGACGACGGTGGTGTGTGTGTGGGGCACGTTATGGAGCAGTTGGCTCAACAGTTATTGATTGTTGTCATTTCTTTGCAGGTTCAGTTCAGAAGCTGGTTCGAGTGCTTATCTGTGGCCGCTCTATCCTGTTTTGGGCACGGAAGAGAGCGGCCTCGTCAGACTTCGGCACGCAGTTGGGGTTGGGTAGCATTTCTGACATTTCATGGGCCGCCAAGCGAGGCATGCGTTGTGGTCAATTGTTATCGTTGTTACAATTTTTAGCCTCCCATCCGCCTCCCCAGATACTGGTCATTCATCTGGGGGAAAATGACCTAGGGCAGAGGACAGCCTTGTCCTTGAGGCCAGTGGGGAGGCGAGCCCTCCTGGCGCCCGGACCAAGGGGTGGGGCCTGTGACATCGACGCGCCTAGCGTGGCTCCGCACACACACCCCGCCGGTTTCCTGGTCATTTTGGAGCCGAACGAGCTCCAGGGAGGGTGGGAGGGCCCAAACCAGGACGACCGACGAAGGAGATCGCAGTAAGGACGACGAGCATGCTGCCCCCGCCCGGAGCAGCTGCTCCACGCGCTCCGCCCTAGTTCCGCCCTACAGGCCAGGCAGGACTTCACCCTCATAAGGTCATGGATACCCGGAATAGTCATTCTGTGGTCCGACTGGTTACCGCACAGGGCCTGGAGGAACACACGATCCATCAGGCGTATCAACGTGGCTAGAAAAAGGCTTTTGGCCTACCTGGGGAGAGTTATTGCCGGGCTGGGGGGTAGCGTTATTCAGCATCCCTTTATACGATGGGATCGCCTGGAGCTCTTCAGGGCGGACGCGGTCCATCTGTCCATCGAAGGAGCGGATATTTTTCTGCTTGACCTGCAGCAGGGTTTGTTGGAATTCTTTAAGCGATGGTGGGGCAAAGGGGGCCAAGCGCAAGGCTGACCCCTCCGTGTGGCATAAGTCGTGCGGCTGGATAGGCAGTTTTGGGAATCTTGGTGTCCAGCTGAGGTTGGCAAGGTTTGGGAGTACAGCCAATACCGCTCCGCTGATGCTTCACCGGCTCAACAAGGCTGGTTGGAGGTGCCCCTGAAACTGGATTGGCAAAGAGAGCAGCCGGCGTAAACGGGGCGCTCAAAGCGGTCCTGCTGCCTCGACCCTGCGGGATTGGCCGGGAAAGGTTAACTTGGGCCTCGCCCAAGTTCTGCCTGGAGCCAGCTGATACGCCCGTTGAGTGAATTTAAGGGGAAAATAAGAAAATGTTTCCCCTAGCAGAGAAATCTGCATGGCTAGTACGTTTAATGTTTGCCCTGCTGCAGTTATGGCTGCTAGTTGCAGTCTTTGTTGTACGTTTAATAAAGCAGCCCATTCATCCAATGCCTCTGTCTGTGCATGGTCATTAGGGGGAGGGGTGCGAGGATAAACACTGCATAAGAACATAAAAATTGACTCTTGGCTCTTAATTCACTGTCAGGGGAAACGAATGCAGTGTACCTTCCTGCAAGATGGAGCAGCATACGTGGTGGGAGGTCAACCAGTCCAAACGTCAGACCAGCTGAGGTGGGATGGTGGGCAGGAAGTGGTAGTTCCCCTGCCCTGCACCTGCTCAATCCCACTCACCAGACACCTACCTGCCTGGCCTGATCCCCCTGTCAGATGCCGCTGCCTCCCCTCCTCCCTTCTTGCACCTGCTTTTGAAAGGGCGGAGCCTGAGGAGGAGGAGAAGTGGAAGTGTTTGGAGGAGAGGAGAGCAGTGGCATAGAGTGTCTCCCAAGAGATGTTGGAGGTCTCCACTCTCTCCTCGACACGCTTCCTCATCAAAATGGGTAGCGAGATGAGGAGGAGGAGCAAAGGCTCGGGCCAAGAAGACATGCAAGGGGTGTGTTGGACAAACCATGGAGGGCCAGAAAAGGGGACTCACTGCCTCGGTGGGTGGCTGGGTCCTGGCCAGACCATTGTTCTCGCTAGCCCAACATGGTCAGCTATGATTGCAAGCCTCTCTTTCAGGCAGTGGGTCCTGAGAACCTTTGCAATATGTGTAATATGGGTCCTGAGAGCCTCCCAAACAATATGGGTCCCGAGAGCCTCCCAAAATGGCCCGGGTTTGTGGATGATTGTGTCAGTTGTTAATTATGAACTGCCAGAGGTGCAAAGATAGAATTTAATGAAGCAAGACATTTATAAGCCTCTTAGAAATGTTACAATTTTGTCCATGCCCTTTTTTCCAGACGGGAACGACAAGAAGCCGTCAAAGAGATTGATCACCCCATGGAAGCCGTCCTCAATGTGGTACCAAGTGACCGGCACCCCGTTGTCCTCCAGTCGCTTCTTATAGAGGATGCCGTCGTCCCGCAAGACATCGTACTCACAGGTTACGAGGCAAGTCTTGGGGAGCCGGCCAAAAACAGCCTCTTCAGCCATCAGGGGAGAGAAGGTGGCCTCCAGGGCTTGCTTGACCACCTCGTAGACATCTTCCAAGAAGGAAGTGGTCAGATGGGGCTTGTAGCCTCTGACCTTAAATTCATTGGGTATGTGCTCTGGGTTGATCCATTTCCCAAATCTCTGTTTGATGTCGCTGGGGACATGGCAGCCCTGCCTGACGCTCTCTAACACCGACAAGTCCTTGTTAAGGTACTGCAAGGCAGAGCCGATCACGTGCTCCCGGTACAAGATGGGGACAGCCCGGTTTTGCTGGTAGGAAGGCAAGTTGAAGTCCATGGCCTGGAGACCAGGGTAGATCAGAATCTGAGCAAGCGGCGGGATGAGGTCAGATCTGCTCACTAACGCCTGGCAAACAGAGGCAGCGAAATTCCCTCCGACACTGTCGCCGCTGATGATAACGCGAGCAGGATCCACTCCGTACCTTTCTGCGTGCTTCATAAAGTGTACGCTGGCAGCCAGGCAGTCCTCAAACTGGGATGGATATTTCTGCTCAGGTGCTAAACGATACCTGAAATTGTGGAAGAGAGATGTCTCAAGTGGTTACTGTTCAGCATTTGTCTGTGCAGTGGCTGAGCCGCAGAACAGGCCATCTCCAGTTTGAGTCATGAATTCACGAGGTGGCATTAGGCAAGCCACTCCTCTCAGCCTCAGTGCTCCTCATCTGTGGTATGGGTATAATTTATACTCGATATGCGAATTGCAAATGCTGGTAGTTAAGTTCCTATCAGCCTACCAGCAAAATGGGGCCACCTTGGAAACTCCCCAGGTATGCATAAAGGTAAAGCACCTATATTTATGAGTTAAAAGAAACCATATAGGTGAAAAAGCTTCAAAAAAATAATAAGCCCAAACAGCTTGTTACAGCTCAGTCGCCTTCAGGGAGCTGATGGGCATTGGGTTGCAAAGGCTTACTTGCATTTTTAACAGCGGAAGGTGCTTGTGATTTAGTTTAGTTTAGTTGCAAATCACTATTATTATTATTATTATTAATAATAATAATAATAATAATATAATAATAATAGTAATAATAATAAATTATTATTATATCAGGTATGTAGGTGTTATCATGCCCTTCCTCCAAAGAGCACAGGGCAGTCTGCATGATTCTCTTCCCATTTATCCTTTCATTTACTACCTGCTTACCTTGCTCAGGGCAGCATACCTGGATCTCCTCGTCCCCATGTTAGCCTCTCAACAACCCTGTGAGGTAGGTTCAGCTGAGAGGTAGCAGCTGGCACAAGGTCACCCAGTGAGCTTCATGGTTGAGTGGGGATTTGAACCCAGAACCCCCCCCCCCCCCAGCCCTGGTTCATCACACTACTGGCTAGAAAGTGTAGACAAGAAGAGTGGGAGATGCTCTGCCTTCCACTCTCCTCTGCTTGCAAGGCGGCTGGAGCTGAGGCGATGCCTCGCAGGATCAGGGCCTTCGAAGGAGGAGGAGGTAAGGGACCAGAGGATGCCTCGCAGGATCAGGCACTTGGAGCACTGGGGGTGAGACATGGGAGGGGCTTCCCGTATATAACTGTTCATGCCCGGCTGATGAGGAGGCTCAGTGTAGGGTAGGCAGTCGAGCTGTCCTGCCTGTGACCCAGCCTTACACTAGAGGAGGCCAAGGGAAGGCTGGAGGGTGCTGTAAACCCCCCTTCCCTGGTCCTACATCTGAGGCCTTGGCGAAGCATGCTCCTTTCAGGTGGCACCAGCTGAAGGGTACCTATTCGTGGGGGACTGACACATGGTACAGGTGACATCTGAATGGAAGCATCTGCCACTGGCTTACTTGTTCTTGCACAAGAGCAGTTGCTGATCTGGGCGAAGAAAGGAATCTGGTTCCACGTGTTTGGGTGGCTACAAAACACATTTGGTAATTTGGCTGACGTAGCTGCCAGTGACGAAAGATTTGACAACACCATGTTCACCACCACAGGCTGCCCAAACAGACAGAGGGAATCAGGTGGATGCAGTGCATATAATAACTCATGACTCTGCAACGCCACTAAGCAGATGGAAATCCAATCATGTTTGCTATCTAAATTTGCTGTATGTGGCAAATTCAACAACACGATTTGGGTGTAGCAACAGGCGAGGCTCTCTGCCAACTTACCCGACAGACAGAAGCACGGAGTCGCTTTCTCGAGCAATGTAGCGGCAGACATGATCGTAGGAATCTGAAAAGAAGGGCCAGAATGTGAGGAGGACCCATGCGACCTTAAAGACCCACAGGACTGTGAATGTTTCGGAATCCACCATGAATAGAAAGAGGGGACAAATGTAGAATTCCACAAAAAAGAATTCCATATTTCAAAAGCAGCACATTGTGTTTTTAACCCTGTAACCCCATTTGTTACTGAAGACCGGAGGCGGAGTTTGCAAGCTAAACAATTCTGATTTGGAATCTTTCAATCAGCTGAAATTGAAAGCCAATGGAAGTTTTTCTTCTATGAAAAAGAGTGTGCAGAGGGACATGAACTGCAGCAGAGGGAACATTTTTAAGCCCCCCTACCCCCTAGTATGGTTTTGCCATGTTTCACTGCCCCCAAAACGCTGCTTATCTACAAAACTAATAGCCCACCCATCCAGTCTTCTTACACAACTGGAGGCATGTCTCATTGTGCCTTTAGATGTATATATATGTAGATATATATACCGCCTTTCTCGGTCATTGGATTTCTCCTCCAACTTGGTGGGTCCCGACCTGATTTCTGGTGGGTCCCAGGGTGATGGAAAGATCAGATAAGTAATTGCCACAAGCCCCGAGGCTATTCAAAAATCAGAAAGCTGCTAATTGCCCTTCAAAGAGCTGACCTCCTGCAGTTTGCAATATAGCTGCTAATTAATAATATAATATATAATATATAATAATACTATAATATAATATACAGTATTTATATACCGCCTTTCTCGGTCATTGGATTTCTCCTCCAGCTGGCGCCTCCCACACTCGACCAACGCAGCTGGAAGCTCTTATCTCTCCTCCTGGGGGCTTTCACAGCTTTTTGCCGGTGGCGTGTCTCGAACGTATCAAGTTCACCGGTCTTCGGGCTTTGAAGGCAGCAGCTCTCCCAACTAAGCCAGACTCTTCTGCCCAGAAGAAACAGGCTATTGGACTAGCTGAGCCTGGATGTGACCCCCACTCACAGGACAAATATGTGTGGGCTAGGGGAGCTGAAGACCAGCAAGCCTGGATCACACTTATGAAATCTATACAGGCAGCGTTGCCAAGTCTCACTAAGAACATAAGAACATAAGAAGAGCCCTGCAGGATCAGGCCAAAGGCCCATCTAGTCCAGCTTCCTGTATCACACAGTGCCCCCACCAGATGCCTCAGGGAGCACAAGACAACAAGATACTTGTATCCTGTCGCCACTCCCTTGCACCTGGCACAGAAAAAAACCTACTCCTACAACCAGGAGGTTGCTTTTCCCCATCATAAGCTGTGATGGAGTCTTCCTCCATAAATCTGTCCAATCCCCTTTTAAAGGCATCCAGGCCAGGTGCCATCACCACATCCTGTAGCAAGGAGTTCCACAAACCAATTACACTGAAGCTATTCCTGGAGATCTTTTTTCCAACATGAAACAGGAAATCATATACAATAAATACATTTTTGGGGAATCTGTTTGGCTGACTGTTCAGGATGCCTTACTGAGACTGCCAAACATCCAGCCTCCTCCATGGAAAAAGACGACTCCTCTCCTCCTCTGAGGCTGCGCTTTGGATTCTCTGGGCTGGTAAAGCCTCACAGGGACGTCGTTCAGCGCGAGGTCTTGAATGAGGAGCTTGGGGTCCTCTCCCAGCTTTTTCCCTTCTTGTGTATAGCGGATGAAGTGAATCTCAGAGCAGAGGGACAGGTTTTCCAGGATCTTCCCCTGTTTGGGAGAAAGGCATGTCGATTTGGAAAGGACTGAAAAATCGTAATAGGATGTTGTTTCACATGACAGAGACCTCCATTCTTCCCCCCTCCTCCCTGCAGGTCTCCTTTGGCCAGGGGTTCTCAACCAGTGGTACTAGTACCACCAGTGGTACTTTGGCTGACTGCTGGTGGTTTGGACTGCCGGACCACCGGAACCCCACTCCGACACTACTCTTTCGGCGGTGCGTTATCATTCCCCAGAGGCTCCTGTCTTTGACTGAACCTCCCGGGCAGTGGCGTCGTTAGATGGGGTGCCCTGTGGCTCAGGGCCCCCGGCACCAGCTTCTGGGGGGGCGCCGAGTCCGGACTCGGGGCCCGAGTCCGAGTCGGGCAACTCGGACTCAGCCAACTAGGGCCCGGGAAAATAAATAAATAAATCCCGGATTTGGCGCCCCCCACATTGCAGCGGCGCCAGAGGGTGGGAAGGGGGTGCCAATTCGCGGATGTGCCCCCTATAGGTTTAGGGCTAGGGACATCACTGCTCCCGGGAAAGCTGAGAAGGGCCCTCCCACCCACCCAGACGCTCCTACCTGTGTTTTCTGGCCTCTGAAAACCTGGAAGTAACTGGCGATGATGTCATCGCCAGTCACTTCCGGTGGGAGGAGTAGGAGAGCGGTGCCGGAAGTGGTACTCGGCCAGGAAGGGGTTGAGAACCCCTTGCCTACAACTTTCCTTCAGATTGAGAAGACTCGGGATAAATAAAATACACCTGCTGTTAGGAAGAACGGACGGATCTTGCTCTCCCACTGTTCTTCAATGTGGGCTGAGGACGTTTCAACTCTATCCACATTTGAATCTATGGCTTATAGAAGACAATTGAGTACAGAGATCTTTTGTGAGATTTGGAAGCCCTTTTTAGAAGTTTACACATCGACTGTTTATCCTCATTTACTTTATATCAATCAATCAATCAAGAACCTTTATTGGCATGAACATTTACTTTATAGATAGCTGTGCTTATTTGTATGCTTATTGAAGATATTATGTATTTTTAACCCTTATTTCCTTTATATTCTTTTTTTCTGCATTTGTTGTTTTCATTGTTCTTGTATTGTTTTTTTTTTTTTTTCATTGTTCACTAATAAAGGGGAGAAAAGAAGAAGGGGAAAAAAGTGAGCAGACCTGACTGTTATTCAGACATACTTTGATTTCCTTGTGCCCAAGCATTCCATTCACTCAAATAACCTTTGCACGCAGGAGTCACATGAATGAACTGCAAATATACCCTTTGGCATACAGCATCCGTACACTAGAGATGGGGAATGACCCATGGGGCCTCCAAGGGCTAATTCTAAAGTGCAACTGGACACATATTGAGCAGTGGAAAACAAAACAACACAAAGGGTGCAATCCAATCCTACTTACGCCACCGTTGTAACCTGCGGCACAGTGAAAACGGGAGGCCCCAGAACGGAAAGGGGATTCAAATCCCCTCCAAAAGGGGAATTCACAGGGGATTTGAATCCCCTTTCCGTTCTGGGGCCTCTCGTTTTCGCTGCACCATTGGTTAAAACGGTGGCGTAAGTAGGATTGGATTGCGCCCAAAGACCCACTATGCAGTAGGGTTGCAAACCCGTGAAGATTTGCCTGGAGTTGCATCAATGACCAGTTGACAACTGAAAGCAATCCTGGAGACGTGAGCTGGGCCTCCCTGGCGGAATGAAATTATGTCATGTTGGGGGGAAAAAACCCGCCCAGGAACTTAGGGATCCTCAAGGACGGTCACACAGAAGAAAGGGAGGACTTACTCTCTGGGGCTCTTGAGGCAGGACTAGAACCAATGGGTTGAAACTAGAAGGGAGATTTAGGCTATGGATTGCAAAGACTATCCTATATGTGTAAGAGCTGCCTGGTAAGAGCAGTCTGCCTTGTGCAGTAGAAAGTTCTCCCTCATTGGAGGTTTCAAGCAGTGGTTGGATGGGCATGCTGTAGAAGGGGTTTGACTAGATGACCTCTAAGGTACATCCCAGCTCTAACATTCTATGAGTCTATGCATAGCTTCAATTATTATTATTATTATTATTATTATTATTATTATTATTATTAATAATAATAATAATAATAATATTTATATACCGCTTTTCAACAAAAAGGTTCACAGAGATCATCAAATAAGCCAACGGTTTCCTTCCCAAAAGGGCTCACAGTCTAAAAATATGCAGATGAATCACCAGCAAACTGCCACCAGAAAAGACACTGTGCTGGAGTGACAAGAAGAACTAGAAGTGGCCCTATGGAAAGGTGAGTCCGATCTAGTTGGCATTCCTGGTGGGATGAGGCTCCTGAGTGGAATGTGGTAATTGCAGGATATCTTGATCACGAAGAACAGACAGAACAGGAAGGGAGGAGGAGGAATGATGTGTGTTAAGGAAGCTTACTTCTGAGAAGAAATCCATGAAGGTGAGAGGGAAAGGCCGGATGAGAATGTTTGGGACAAAAATAAAAGGGGAAGGAAGCGACGGTGAGATAATTCTGGGGGGTCTGTTACAGGCCATTGAGTCAGAAGGAAGACGTGGGCGATAGTGGTGGACCAAGGATGGGTCAGTGGGTGTGGTCTGTCCTGGGTGCAGGCAATAAGGGGGTGCATTGGCTTCTGGCTGAAGCCCCTAGCGCCACTGGTACCGGGGCAGACTGCTCCCACCGCACCGCCCTTGGCTGCTCAAAGCCAAGGGTAGACCTGGCCACCACCTTGTGATATCCTGGGACAGGCATTTGAGGGGACATGCATGCTGGCACCCCCTTATGTCATGCACCCGGGGCAGACTGCCCCCTTGCCCCACCCTTGCTATACTACTGGGTTCCACACAGGAGGAAGAACAAGGAAGTGGTGGGGGTGCTGCGTGGGCAAGATGGGGAAATGCGAATGGGCCATGGAGAGAAGGTTATACTGCTCACCTCCTACTGCACTTTGTCTCTGTCTTCTCCTGCAAAGGTATTAACTGGTCAGCTTGACATTGCTATGGAGGAATTTCCTGATGGTATGAGCTGTTCGCCAGTGGAACAGTCTGTCTGGGATGGTAGTAGATGCACTACTATCGCTGAGGGTCTTTCAGCAGAGGCTGGATGGCCACCTATTGGAGTTCTGTGGTTCTGCACGGTTTGCATGGCAAGGGGTTGGACTCAAAGATCTCATAGGTCCCTTCCAATTATGTGGTGCTGAGATTCTATAATGAGGAACTAGGTTGATTCTTAACGAGAAATGGAGGACAGCAAGAAGATGAAAAGAAACAGAAAGTTTAAATCTTCATTACATTTCATTTATTTTTCACATTTGTGTACCGCCCTTCCTGCAAGGAAGTCAGGGTGGTGTATATGGTTCCTTCCCTCCTTTTGTCCTCACAACAACCCTGCGAGGCAGGTGAGGCTGAGAGACAATGATTGACCTAAGGACACCCAGGAAGCTTTGTGACTGAGCAGGGATTTGAACCTGGATCTTCCAGATCTAAGGCAAACTCCAGAACCACTACACTATCCTGACTCTTTTATGGAAATTATCAGACTCTTCTTTCTTTCTTTCTTTCTTTCTTTCTTTCTTTCTTTCTTTCTTTCTTTCTTTCTTTCTTTCTTTCTTTCTTGTTAGTGTCCCTTTCTACCGCAGATCTAAAACAGAGAGAGAGAGAGAGAGAGAGAGAGAGAGAGAGAGAGAGAGAGAGAGAGGAAAACTTCCTGTTTTCTGCCGCAGAACTCCACGTTAAAAATGAGGGAGAAAGTGGACAGTGTTGTGTATTCCAAAACGAGAGAAAAGCAAAGTATATTTTACACTGGAATCACGTGCATCTAGGATTGTACATTTCCTACAGCACAGTGGGTGCATTTCAGTTGCTTTCCCCCCCCCCACCGATTTGCAACAGGCTGAAGTACAGTATTTTTGATAACACACAACCTCAGCATCCCAACTAATGGACGCTTGGATCACATTACCGTATCATCGCAAATAAAGAGGAACAGACAGCAAGTTGCTGTTCCTTTGATAATGCTCCTCATAGTTTAGGAGCGAAATGTTAGGACAATCTCTTGCTAACTAAATAAAACGACCAGATCAACCTGGAAAATGCTTCCTTTTATTAATTCAAAGATATGTACCGGTCGTGAAAACCTCAGAACATACATTAAAGAGGAACAGTTGGCTGAAACACAATTAACTTACCAGCGATGATGAAATAATCATCAACCAGTGAAGGAAACGAAGCTTCAAAGGTTGGTCAACTCCAGGAGGGATCTCTGACTTGGAGAGGTCATAATAGATAGCCCAAGCTATCAGGAGTGCAAAGGGAACTATCAGTATTTGTACAATGATCACAAAACTGGTAGAGGTTAGTTCCATTTTTCTGGAAAGTGGTGTATGGTCCAACTGGCTTTGGACTTTCAAGTGCTTGTTATCTCTTGAATCTGCAGTTTTCTAGTGAGGCTGGTTGTCAGGATCCTGTAATCCACAAGGCGGATTTGACTTCTTGCTAGTTTGATTGCAACAGAAACTCAGGAAGTCTTTGAAATGGGACGATGATCAAGCAAAACATGCCATAAGACTGAGCAAGTGCCGTCAATCCATGCCTGTTACGAGCTCAAAGGAAAGCACTGCAGAGGATCGGCAAACATGACCCGCTGATAACAAATGGTTATCACTGCATTAGTTGTCAGCTTTTGAGAGTTGCAGATGGAAGTGCTTCCCTCCCAGTCACACAAAAACACCTCTCTGCCAATAGCAGTGGTTCAGTGGAACTGATTGAACTAGGCCATCCTCGTTTACTCACTGAAGAGGTGTGTCAGGAAAAAGAACAATTAGAAACAAGGGTGCTGGGAAGGAAGAACATTAGAGTTTTGATTAGAATTAGAATTCTAGAATGAGATTTTGATTAGAACATTAGAATGAGCACAATAGGATTTTTACAGCGCAATCCAACTTAACTTTTATGCCGGTTTAATGGTGCAGTGAGAATGGGAGGCCCCAGAATGGAAAAGGGATTCAAATCCCCTTTGAATTCCTCTTTGGGAGGGGATTTGAATCCCTTTTCCGTTCTGGGGCCTCCCGTTCTCGCTGCGCCGCTGGTTAAACCGGCACAAAAGTTAAGTCGGATTGCCCTGTTTGTGCAAGGACAGGAACATTCTGTGGCTGGAATTAGATGGATCAAAATTTGAACCTGAAACCTTCCCATCAGTCAAAGCCAGCTCCTTCTATTGTTTTTTTCCCCCCTGAATCAGGCACTTGTTTTCATGATTTAGAGCCAAACTAGATTGGGTGCATCACTTTTTTCCCCTGCTGTGTGTAGCTAATAGGAGCCAGGATGGCGTAGTGGTTTGGGAGTTGGACTTAGACTGGGAAGATCCAAGTTCAAATTCCCGTTTAGCCACGAAACTTCCTGGGTGACCTTGGGCCAGCCACTGTCTCTCAGCCTCACCTACCTCACAGGGTTGTTGGGAGCACAAAAGGGGGGACGGAACCATGTACCCCACCCTGAGCTCCTTGGAGGGAGTTATAAAAATGTGAAAAATAAATAAATAAATAAATAAACAAACAAACAAACAGAGCATTTCCAGCACCAGGATGCAAAACCTACAGTACATGGATTTCTTTATCTGTGAGACTTCATTTTTCCCCCTGTGGATTATCCAAGCAGGTCTTCACCTCTCAGTCTGTGAATTTGGAGACGTCCTCGTGGGTTTTTGAAGGGCAAAACTCATGCGGTTGTCAAGCGCCGTGAGTGTTGTTAAGTTTCGTTTCTCCTGCCAAGATCTCCACACCCTGATCTCTTTCAAATGCCCTGAAATTTTTTTTATTTTGTTTGTGTGTGTGTGTGTGTGTGTGTGTGTGTGTGTGTGTGTGTGTGTGTGTGTGTGTGTGTGTGTGTGTGTGTGCCAGCAGCCGGTACAGCAGGCTTGCCTGAGCTGAAAGAGAAGCCTGTCTCATGCGCACGCGCATGCACACATGAGAGGCATGGAAAGGGCAGCTGGGGTGAGCTGCAGCTCAGCCTAGGGGCCCTGCTGCAATCTCTCCTCGATCCCTCTGTTCAAAGAGAATGGACAGAGGCTTCTCCACCTCTGCTCCCTGGCTGAGATTCCAACCAATTCATGGAGCAAGGCATGGCACTTTTTCTCCCCAGGCAGCAAAAGGGGCTTTCTGACACGATCCTATGCATGCTTACTCAGAAGTAAGCACAAAAAATGCACAGCAGCATGTGAATCCCGCTGTCACTGGCAATATCAGGGCTTGTACTGCCCTCAGAAGGGCAAAGCCTCAGGGGGAAGCCCCACCCCTTTTCGGCAGGCAAGTGCTGCTGGGATACCGCAGACGGCATTCTCCACTGCCCTGGAAAGGACCAGCAGTATGAAGCTGTAACTAAGCCCAAGTCATATCAAATAATCACATATTTAGGTACAGTTTTAGGTTTTCATGCCAGCAGTAATCTTAGATTGGTTAGAATTCACAGGATAAAAGGACATGGCAAGAAAGGAACAAACACAGTTAAAAACACAGTAAAAACACGTTCAAAACAGTATTAAAAACAGTATTAAAACCGTATTGAAACTGGTAAGTAACAGCAACTTTTGAACCAGTTTGCACTGGTCTTTTTCAAGCTGGTCCCTATTCGTAGAAAGTAGGCTTTCTCTGCCCCTTAAATGGCAGTTAGACCAAGGATTTTTACCATTCTGTCCCATGCCACTAAGGGACCAGCTTGAAAAAGACCAGTACAATCTGGTTCGAAACGTTGCTGTTACTCATCAGTTTTAATATGGTTTTAATACTGTTTTTAACAGTGATGTGGACTTGAGTCTATTGACTCGGATAGAACCAAAGGAACTTGCTTGCTTTCGTTCACACTCAACTTGCACACTCAAGTCGTGTCCATGACTTGACTCGGACTTGACTCGGTGATTGTAAAAGACTCAAAAGACTCAACTCGAGACTTGGAGCCTTGTACGACAAGTCCAATTTTATTCAGGCTTAAAGCCGTTTTCCCCATTAAATAGATCGGGACTCGCAACTGACAACCAAAGACTCAGGACTTGGGGGGCAAAGACTTTGGTCTTGGCTCAAGACTTGGAGTCCACATCCCTGGTTATTAATACTGTTTTAACGTGTTTTTAAACATGTTTTGAACGTGTCTTTTTTACTGTGATTTACTGTGTTTTTAACTGTGTTTCTTTGTTGCTGTGGCCTTTTATCCCATGAATTCTAACCAATCTAAGAATCACATATTTGTTTCCTGTTTTATCGCTGCCTCCACTTCTCCCACTTTCCTTTGCAGTCTCTCCCGACTTTCTTTTTAATTTGCAAATCCCTTTTGTACAGGGAACCCATCTTCTCATTCCTTTGCTGCACAAATTGCTTTGAGGGCTTTTGGTTTAAAAACGTTACACTGTAAATATTCCACATAACATTTATCTTTGGTCCAGCGGCGGAACCACGGTGGAGCGCGTGGAGCAGGATCGCGGGCGGGCGGCAAGATTGAGGGCGGGGGAACTCACCATCTCCCAAAGAGCAGTGTCGTGTCTGGGCCCTCCCTCCCTCCCTCCCTGGAGCCGGTTTGGCTCCGAAATGAGAGCAAAACGGGCGGGGGGCGCGACGCTGGCCCCGCCCCCACACGCCCGGGCGCCCTCCCGGCGCCTGTCGCCTCTGCTTTGGTCACAGGCTGCATTCTTTGGGCATTTTGGCTAATAGCCTTGTGGGTACTTATCTGCCTGCTTTTCTCATATTTCCTTGCTAAGTTGACTTCTTCTGGGTATCAGCCGAGGATGTAGATGAGGGAGAGCTAGGAGTGTGGAGCTCCAGGACATATTCTACAACAGGTACAATAACCTCATCATCTGGGCATTCAGGTGCTGCCTTTAATTTTTTGTTTTTTCAAAGGACCTGAGCCAAGAAGCATCAGGTTCAGCAAGAAGCAAAACTGAGAAATGTGCCTAGGGGCATTTGTTCATGGCTAGACTATCTGTTTTGAAAGGGCTGCCTGAGAGATAGTGTGTCGTTCGTGCTACATTAAGGATACAATCCTATGCAAATTCACCTGGGAGTAAGTTGTACTGAACATGTGACTCTGGGATATGTGTGTCGAGTCATAATGAGTTTCTGCACTTCAAAAGTTATCACCACATCAGGGGTGGCAGTCATATCCCTTGTCTGTCCTAGGACAATGAAACACGTGTGCCTTAACCACGCTAATCTCAATGGAGGTGGCGGAGTGATGGATTATCTGGCAATGTCGAACATCAGCCCCTTGCCTCCAAGCAAGCATCAGAAGGACTCGCATCCAATTATGTAACCATTTAAGAAGCAACTTGAAGATCAGAGGGACAAGATCTCATGTGCAGATGATGTAGGAACACATAAGCTCTGCAGCCCCTACAGGCAGGACAGAAAGGAGTTGTGCCATCCCTTGCATCTGGCATACAGAGAGAAGATACCTCTAAAAACCAGAGGTTGCATATAGTCATCATGGCTTGTAACGTGTGATGGACATTTCCTCCATCAATCTGTCCAATCCCCTTTTAAAAGCAAAACTAGTCCAGGTGCCATTACCACACCCTGTGGCAAGAAGTTCCACAGATGAATTACTCGCTACCAGCGAGCCCTGGCTCGGTGGTAGAACATATACCGTATTGGTCTGAGTATAAGACTCACTTTTTTCTCCTAATTTAAGTTTTTTAACTAGGGGTGCGTCTTATAATCAGGCTGTTGCAATTTAATGCCAGTGATTTAATTAATTTTTTTTAATAGCACCAAACTTTAAGGGTGTGTCTTATAATCAGGTGCATCTTATACTCGGGACAATACGGTAGTTTGCATGCACAAGGCCCACGTTCAGTCTCTGGCAGCATCTCCAGATCAGGCTGGGAAAGACTACTGCCTGAATTCCTTGAGAGCTGCTGCCTGCCCGTGCTGACAAAGCTGCGTGAGAGGGACCACTACTCTCATTAGCAGAAGGTTGCGTCTTGTGTTCACAGCAGTATTCAAAAAACAAATGTGCACACCCAACTCTGGAAGATTCCTGGATTCAATGCAATGAGTTCTCCCCTGGAATCTGCAAATCCAGGGGGGGGGAATCAGCAGAGGAGTTCAAAACCAACCCTCCTCCCTGTTTTGCGTTGCTTGAGAAAAGAGAAGAAGAAGCAAGCAAGTTCCTTTCGTTCTTTGGTGATTCTTTGGTGACACATGACGACATCCCCCAAAGGCAGACCAAGAGACAGCATGAGGACAATGCTTTACCAGGGACGGGTGTCAAAAAACAAGGACTCTCCGTGGCCAAGAGGGGCAACTACACGTGGCATGGACCCTAACACAGGAGATCTCCTTCGTTGGAGGGAGGGATTCTATAGATATCTATAGTGTTCTATAGATCATTAACCAACAAAGGTGGAATCTCTCCTTATGCATTTATTTAAACAGGCTCTTGCTCAATAGAGATATATAGGTTGACCAATATGTGAACATAGACAACAGTACACCAGCATGAATCCTTCTCCTCGGTACATTCAGTCTAATAATTAATTGAGTGATTAATCCAATTAAATAGCAATTAATTAGCAGGGGATACTTCAAAAAATTGGACTGTGATAGGGGGTACCTGGGTCTCCAAAGGTTGAGAACCCCTGGTCTAATTCATGAACTGCCTACAAGCGCATCCATGTGCAAATGTCATGAGAGGGATACGTTTCCAAGCTGTGGGTGCTCACTGTGAAACGTGAAATTGTATTTCAACATTTTGGGTTGTATCCTAAGTTAATTAAGGCATTTTTACCCAAGGGTGTATATATGCCACAGATGTTAAATGTGTACATCTGTGGGCTGGGACAAAATGGACTTTTAGGCATCGGTGGGAGGGGAGGGGGCATGTTGGGGACGAATTGGGGATGGGGGGAAGGAGGGGGTGGATCTGGCAGCAGTCATGCATGCTGGATCTTAAAAGGTAAAGGTGACCCCTCACAATTAAGTCCAGTTGTGTCTGACTCTAGGGTGTGGCGCTCATCCCCATTTCAAAGCCGAAGAGCCAGCGTTGTCCGAAGACGCCTCCGTGGTCATGTGGCCGGCATGACTCTCCTTGCCGCAGCGCGTAGCATGCGGCTGGAACACGGAGCGCTGTTTACCTTCCCGCAAGCGGTACCTATTTATCTACTCGCATTGACATGCTTTGGAACTGCTAGGTTGGCAGGAGCTGGCCAAGCAATGAGCGCTCACCCCGTCGCGGGAATCGAACTGCCGACCTTTCAATCGACAGCTTATGGTTCAGCGGTTTAACCCGCTGCGCCACCCACTGGCCTACATGCTGGATCTTATTCCCCCCCTTTTTCTCTTCTTGGACATATGCGACCAAAATGGCAAGGAGACCCATAGGCTTCTTTGGTGTATCTGCATGCTACAGCATGGTGGGGGATAGGATTGTGCTCATAATCTCTGGTCTTCACTGATGTTTTTGTATGGGGAGGGGGCAGGAGCCATCATTGCCTCTTTGAACGTGATAAGTTTTAACATGTATGCCACATTTTCCAGAAACGAAGCACAATGTTCTCTTGATTGCTGCTTTCCTTTTGTTAAAGGCGTCTCATAAGTTTTTGATAAATGTTGCAATGTCCTTCACAGTTCGTTCCGCCGACGGCATTGAAAAGACTCCATAGCCGAAAAGAGCAGCCACTCCGTGGACGCCGTTCTCAACGTGGATCCACGTTACTGGCACACCGTGTTCTTCCAACCGTTTCTTGTACAACAGTCCATCATCTCTGAGTGGGTCAAATTCACAGGTCAAGACGCACGTCTGGGGCAGCTTGCAGATGACGGCATCTTCCGCAAGCAGCAGTGAAAATGTGTCTTCCAGAAGTTGCTTTGCTTCTTCGTGGACCTTCGGCTTAAATTGACGTAAGGCAAAGTCTTCCGCTTTGTAGCCGCGGACCTTGAATTCTGCAGGAACAAGGTCTGCACTTACCCACTTCCTGTACTTCAGCCTGGTTGCCTCAGGAACGTGGCAGTTATTTAGGACATCGTTCACGATGGATGTGTCCTTATTAAGATAACGGCAGCTGAAATAGACGATAAATTCAGGCCACAGATAAGCGACTCTGCGGTTCTGTTGATACGAAGGCAGAGAGAAGTCTATTCCCTGTAGAGCTGGATAGATTAAGACTTGTGAATGCACTTTGGGGAGGTCGCGTCTGTTCACCAATAACTGGCAAACACGAGCTGCAAAATTTGCTCCGCAGCTGTCCCCACAGAGGATAATGCGGGAAGGGTCCACGCGATAGGCCTCGACATTCTTCATCAAATGGACTGTAGCCTTGAGACATTCAGTGTACTGGTTCGGATAAGGGTTCTCTGGACCCAGGCCATACCTACAGAAACAACAATGTGATCACTGCACTTAAAAGTGTGGAAGGGTGTCTTGCCTCTGCTTTCATTCGTTGCATGAAAGTGTAAGGGAGGTGTCTCCTATACCCTCTTTGTACAGCCAAAGTGTCACCCCGGGTGAAGGGTCGGCCGGCTCGGCGCATCACCCCCCAGCTGTGTCACCCCCACACCCCGAGCTGCGTCACCCACCCCCCACTTCCGTGTCACCCCCCTGGTACTCACCCCACGGCCCACGTGCCAGGAGAGGGTGATGCGTCGCGCCACAGGCCAAGTCGCGTCTTCTTCGGCGGCTCAGCCACTTCTAAGTAGGCCAGGGAAGGCTTTGAGTGGCGCATATGCACAACGCCGATCGAAGCCTTGCCCTCAGAAGGGCTGAACGAAGACCCGATTGGGTCTTCGTTCGGCCCTTCTGAGGGCAAGGCTTCGAGTGGCACCATGCACATGCCACTTGAAGCCTTGCCCGGCCTAGTTAGAAGCGGCCGAGCCGCCAAAGAAGACATGGCTCGGCCTGCTGCCGCATCATCCTCTCCTGGGGGTGAGGCGGTGGGAGGGGGTGAGTCCCGGTGCGTCGTCCCCCTCCTTGCGCATCACCCCATCCCACCGTGTCCCCCCCCCGCCACGCAGTAGCGACGCCAGCCGCTTACAATCTATGTTGGCAGAGTCATTTCCCACTTCAACTTGCCCAGGAATGAAGATCATTTTCTGAGGCCAATTTGAGGTGTTGGTCTCAGGTGGGGGATCAATGGGGAAGACACGTATTTATTGATCCAGTCCTTGGATTCAAAAAGGAAGAGAGGGACAGGACAGAAGAGGAAGTGTGGAGGAGAAGACTGTGATGGGCTAGAAGAGCATCTGATGCTCGAGCAGCCAAATCGGCACATCTTGGAGATGGGCACTTACCCAACAGCTACCACCACGGAATCAGTTTCTTTGGCGATATACCGGCATATTCTCTCAAAGGCATCTAAAAGTCAGCATTTGTCAGTCATTATACATTGAAATACCCAAAAGTACCATTACGATTAAAAGTTATTATAACGGGTTGTCAGGGAAAGGGCCACCATAGGAAGTTAGGCTGACTGATTTACGGCCCAGTCCTAACTGGGCTGTCTGCCAGCAGAACATGCGCTCCACTGGCGGAAGTGCCGCTGCGACCGCATGAATGACAAGGCCACCGGAGTACATGGCTGGCGGCTACATGCACAGGCCAGCAGAGAAGCCTCCCACTGCAAGTGCTGTTGTACTGGCGGTGGGGGTGGGGAGGGGGAGGAATGGGGTGGGGAGAGGGAGGAATGGGGAGGGTCTGGATGGGGATGGGACGTGCAGGAGGCAGAACAGGGGAGGGAGGGGATGGTTACCACCAGTGGCAAAATAGCTGGCGCAGATGCAAGGAGACCCATTGGGGAAGCAGTGGCATAGCTCAAGTTTAGGGAACAAAAGTTGCTTTCCTTGCAATGTGCACCTGGGTGCAATGCACTTCCCATTCTGCTCCAACCAGTCATGAATTGTTTGAGCTGGATCACAGCCTTGTTGTGCAAAGCAATACAACCTGCTCTTGGCAAAGCAACACAACCTGCTCTTGTGATGAGGGCAATGCGCAGTGGCGTCGCTGTAGGTGGGGCGGAATGCTAAGTTCCGCACCGTGCTGACCTCCGTTACCAGCACGGGGTAGCCCGGTCCCCTCGCCTTCGGAGCCATTCAGCGGGGCGGTGGGGGTGGGGAGGGGAGGAATGGTGTGGGGAGGGGGAGGAATGGTGTGGGGAGAGGGAGGAATGGGGAGGGTCTGGATGGGGAAGGGACGTGCAGGAGGCAGAACAGGGCAGGGAGGGGATAGTTACCACCAGTGGAAAAATAGCTGGCGCAGATGCAAGGAGACCCATCGGGGAAGCAGTGGCATAGCTCACGTTAAGGGAACAGAAGTTGCTTTCCTTGCAGTGTGCACCTGGGTGCAATGAACATAAGAACATAAGAAGAGCCCTGCTGGATCAGGCCAAAGGTCTATCTAGTCCAGCTTCCTGTATCACACAGTGGCCCCACCAGATGCCTCAGGGAGCACACAGCCAATGAGATAACTTGTTTCCTGCTGCCACTCCCCTGCACCTGGCACAGAGAAAACCTACTTCTAAAACCAGGAGGTTGCTTATGGCTTGTAACCTGTGATGGTCTTTTCTTCCATGAATCTATCCAAACCCCTTTTAAAGGCATCTAGGCCAGGTGCCATCACCACATCCTGTGGCAAGGAGTTCCACAGATGAATTACACACTGTGTAAAGAAACATTTTCTTTTTTCCGTTCTAACTCTCCCTCTACTCAATTTTAGTGCATGTCCCCTGGTTCTGGTGTTGTGCGAGAGGGAGAAGGATTTCCCTCTATCCACTCTCTCCATCCCATGCATAATTTTATACGTCTCAATCATGTCCCCCCTCAGGCGCCTTTTTTCTAGACTGAAAAGCCCCAGACGCTGTAGCCTTTCCTCATAAGGGAAGTGCTCCAGCCCACTAATCATTCTGGTCGCTCTTTTCTGCACCTTTTCCAATTCAATTACATCCTTTTTGAGGTGTGGTGACCAGAACTGGACACAATACTCCAGATGTGGCCTTACCATCAATTTGTACAAAGGCATAATGATATTGGCCGTTTTATTCTCAATCCCTTTTTTAATGATCCTGAGCATGGAATTGGCCTTCTTCACAGCCGCCGCACATTGGGTCGACACTTTCATCGACCTGTCCACCAGCACCCCAAGATCTCTCTCTTGATCCGTCTCAGACAACTCAGAACTCATTAGCGTATATGTGCAATTTTGGTTTCTTGCCCCAATGTGCATCATTTTATACTTACTTACATTGAAGCGCATCTGCCATTTTGCTGCCCATTGTCCCAGTTTGGAGACATCCTTCTGGAGCTCTTCACAATCCCTGCTGGTCTTCACCACCCGGAAAAGTTTAGTGTCATTGCAAACTTGGCCACCTCGCTGCTTATCCCCAACTCTAGGTCATTTATGAATAAGTTAAAAAGCACCGGTCCCAAGACCGTTCCTTGGGGCACACCGCTTTTCATCTCTCGCCATTGTGAAAATGGCCCATTGACTCCCACTCTGTTTCCTGGTCTTCAACCAGTTCCTAATCCACAAGAGGACCTGCCCTCTTATTCCCTGACTGTGGAGTTTTCTCAGGAGCCTTTCATGAGGGACCGTGTCAAACGCCTTCTGAAAATCCAGATATATAATATCCACGGGTTCGCTCGCATCCACATGCCTGTTGACCTCTTCAAAAAATTCTAAAAGGTTTGTGAGGCAAGACTTCCCCTTGCAGAAGCCATGCTGACTCTCCCTCAACAAAGCTTGTTCTTCTATGTATTTTAAGATTTTATCTTTAATGAGACTTTCCACCATCTTCCCTGGAACAGATGTTAGGCTGACCGGCCTGTAGTTTCCCGGGTCCCCCCTCCTTCCTTTTTTAAAGATTGGGATGACATTAGCTATCCTCCAATCCTCTGGCACAGTGGCCGTTTTAAGAGACAAGTTGCATATTTTGGTCAAGAGGTCAGCAACTTCATTCTTGAGTTCCTTCAGAACTCTTGGGTGGATGCCATCTAGGCCTGGTAATTTATTGATCTTTATTTTGTCAATTAAGTCTGACACGTCTTTTAACCTCTATTTGACTTAATTCTTTAGTCAAGGGAGACTGTTCCAGCAGCGGTATTTGCCCGAGGTCTTCTGCCGTGAAGACAGATGCAAAGAACTCATTTAATTTCTCTGCAGTCTCCAAGTCCCCTTTTATCTCCCCTTTCCCTCCCTCACTGTCCAGTGGGCCAACCGTTTCTCTGGCAGGCTTCCTGCTTCTAACATATTTGAAGAAGTTTTTATTATTCCCCTTAATGTTTCTGGCCATGCGCTCCTCAAAGTCTTTCTTGGCCTCCCGTATCATCTTTTTACATTTCTTTTGCCACAGTTTGTGCTCCTGTTTATTTTCCTCATTAGGGCAAGACTTCCATTTAAGGAAGGAAGCTTCTTTGCCCTTTATAGCCTCTTTAACTGTGCTTGTTAGCCATGCTGGCACCCTCTTGGACTTGGTCGAGCCCTTCCTCCTTTGTGGGATACACTCCTGCTGGGCCTCTATTACTGTTGTTTTAAACAGCCTCCATGCTCTCTGGAGCGATTGGACTCTTTTCACCTTCCCTTTCAGCTTTTTTAAAAACTAGTCTCCTCATTTTGGGGAAGTCTGCGCTTCGGAAGTCAAGTGTTTTTGTGTCAGATTTGCTCGGCACTCTCCCCCCGACATGCATGGCAAAACAGATCGCAGCATAGTCACTGTTCCCCAACGGTTCGGTAACATTTACATCCCTGACCAGATCTTGAGTTCCACACAATATCAAATCCAGAGTCACCTGTCCTCAGGTCGGCTCCGTGACTAGCTGCTCTAAGGCACAGTCATTTAGCATATCCAGAAATCCAGTCTCTCTTTCATGACCAGAGCATGAATTGACCCAGTCGATGTGAGGATAATTCCCATTCTGCACTTCCCATTCTGCTCCAACCAGTCATGAGTTGTTCAAGCTGGATCACAGCCTTGTTGTGCAAAGCAACACAACCCGCTCTTGGCGGGGATGGGGCAAGAAAAGGAACAAATGACACATCTGGGAATGGGGACAGGTTCATGATGAGGGCAATGCGCAGTGGTGTCACTGGAGGTGGGGCGGAACGCTAAGTTCCGCATCGCACTGACCTCCGTTACCAGCACGGGGCGGTCACATCCCCTCGCCCTCGGAGCCATTCAGTCTCCCAGGGAGTCTCCTGCGCATTGCCTTCGCCCCACTGAATGGCTCCGAAGGCGAGGGGGCGGGGCTGCCTCGTGCCGGTAAATAACGGAGGTCAGTGTGGTGTGGAACTTAGCGTTCCACTCCACCTCCAGCGACGCCAGTGGCAATGCGTGAACTTTGCTTTCCCTATGATGTCAACAAATCTCATCACACTATACGATGATTGATCACACTACCCTGGCCAGTGCTATGTGGGTTCTTGCATTAAAGAAGAAGAAGAAGAAAAAAAGCCTTAGACATCAAGCGTAACTTTTTTCCCCGGGTTCAACCTTTTCTATATCCTTGACATTTCTTTCTTACCGATGCTTCCAAAAGTGCCAGCCCCTCCATGGAAGTAAAGGACCGCTTTCCTTTTTTGGCTCACTGTTTTTTTAGACTGATAAACCCTCACTGGCACCTCATCGAAGTGCTGGTTTTGGATAAGAAGTGATGGGTCCTTGCAAGGTGGCAATCCATTTGTCAGAAGTCGTAAAACTCCAGGTAGGCTGTGAAGTCCCAGTTTCTCCAAAATGAACCCCTGTTTGGAAAGAAATCCATAGAATCAGTTGGAAGGTATCCACAAGGTCATCTAGTCCAGAGGTTCTCAACCTGTGGTACAGGTACCCCTAGGAGTACATGGACCTCTTGCTGGGGGTACGCCAAGCCCTGCCCCTTATCTACCCCATCAGCAGCTAATTAAGTGTTAATTAACATGGATTTTAAATTGTAATATTTTCAGAGCCCTTCTGTGTCTCTGATTTTGGTTTTGGTCTTATTTTTGTACTTTGGAAAATGTACATTGGTGGGGTGGGGGAGGGAGGAGATGATTTTGGGAAGTGTGACTTGGAGAAAAAACATCCTTGCATGTGTGTGTGTGTGTGTGTGAGAGAGAGAGAGAGAGAGAGTGACTCACTCACACACACAGAGTTAAATAAGACATTTTTCACATTTAAAATTGTTTTAGTACTTTTTATTTAATGATTAATTACCTAATTAATTGATTGATTAATCAAACTAATTAGAAGTTAATTAGCAGGGGGTACTTCAGAAAATTGGGCCATGATAGGGGATACCCGGGCCTCCAAAGGTTAAGAATCCCTGATCTAGTCCAACCCCCTGCCTGTTGCAGGAAATCCTTCCACTTAGAGCATCTCCAGCAGGTGCCTGTCGAGCCTCTGCTTGAAGGTATCCAGTGAGGGAGAACTGGAAAAGAATTCAGAGAATTACAGAGTTACAGAGTTACAGTAACTCCTCTTAAATTAGAGGCAGTATAAAACCTGGCTTACAGCACGATCCAGTCTTTAAATCAGCTGTTTCCGGCTCCTGAGGCGATCCGGTCTGGCCCGTGTGAGACCGGACCCGATTGCATCAGGTCAGGCCCGCGCGAGACCAGACCGGAGGCTCCCACTCACCTTGATCCGCCGCCGGCTCCGCGGTTGGAGATCTGGTAAGTCTACCTAAAGGCCATGTTCTGAACCAGCCTGCCACTAACTACTAGATTCCGAGGCACACTAATGACGGAAGGTGCTTTGATTATCATTCTTATTAATTTTAAGCCAGCTCCGCATGTCACCTTGGCGCCTCCTTCTGAAAACGGGGTAAATCTACATGCGCAGAACGCCGCTGAAGCCAAGACATTGCCCTCTCTTGGCCTTAGCGGTGTTCTGCGCATGTACACGAACGCCGCTTTCCGAAATAGGTGATGTGCGGAGCCGGCGGCAGCCCAGAGCCTGGAAGGTAAGTGATGGGGGCGTGGGGCACGCATGCAAAAGAGGCGGGGGATTGCAAAATTCACGGTGTGTGTGTGTGTGTGTGTGTGTGTGTCAAATTTGCGGTGGGGGTGCCAAAATTTTGGGCGGCGTGACGGCCGGCCCGCAACAAATTTTCCCCATGGGAAAATGGCCCTCCACCGCAAATAGGTTCCCCACCCTTGCAATCAACCTTTATTGGCTTTGAGAACACAATACAATAACACCACAAAACAAAAGATCAAACAGACAAACAAACATGCATACATATATAGGCCTTAATTAAGTGTCAAGCTTAGACCATATTCCCGACTCCGATTTATCAAAAGGTATTTTTGGAAAGTTCCCACTGTCTCAATTATACCAGGATCTTCAGAGGATAAGATGTTCCTTAATGTGATACAATCTGAACAACCATCCCACTTGCTCAGCAGGGGATCTACAAGTTTCTTGCGAAGAGCCAGATGTAATCGGCAATGTAGAATCATATGAGGAAGAGACTCAATCATACTCAGCTCACATGAGCAGAATCTCTCAGTATAGGGTATCCTATTATATCTTCCATATAACACAGCCGAAGAAAAGACATTACACCTGGCCAAAGTGTAAGCCCTACGTTCAATAGGGCATGTCAGTTGAGCAAGATACTTTGAGAGGTGATCAGTTCTGGTCAGAATCTGGAAGCATATCGTCGAGCAATGCTTACTCACTGCATCCTGTAACTCCTGGGCCTGAATATCCAAGAGCCTCCTTTTAAATACCTGAAACGCAGCCATAAAGGGCAATGAACCCAGAGTGTCAACATCGATACCAATCAATCTAATCTTGTGGAGAAAAACCTCAGAACCTACTGGGGGTAGTGAATCCTCAAGAAGACTATAAAGAAGGCTATCATAATTTGAATTGAAATATACTCTCAACCAGAATTTGGCCGCTCTTAGCCAAACTCTGGTCTCAATCAAAAAACATAATTTTAGTCTTATTATAATTTAGAAGAAGCTTATTATGGGCTAAATACTCCACACATCTGGCAAGCAGGCGTTTAAGTCCAAGTCACGATTGAGATAGTAAAACTGCATCATCAGTATACAGTAATAAGGGGATCAGTCGAGTTCCCAATTTAGGTGGATGACCCTCAACCTCACCTAGGCAAGCAGCTAGGTCATTTAAGAAAAAGTTAAAGAGGGTGGGGGCCAGCACACACCCTTGCTTAACTCCCCTGTTGGTTGGGATTTCCCTAGAGATATCTCCTTCTGGGGAGAGCCTTACCTGGCAGGTAGTATTAGAATAGATTTTCATTATAAGGGTCAAAAGGCAGCTATCTATAGCCAGATTATACAGCTTATTTCAAAGAATTGTTGTATTGATAGAATCAATACCTTTAAGGTCCAAAAAAGCTACGTACAGCTTGGATTTTACCACCTTAGTATATTTATGGGCTACGTGGTGCAAGATTAAACAATGGTCCATGGTTGTTTCCCTGGCCTGAACCCAATTTGTTCGGTCCCCAAAATGGACTGACTTTCAATCCACTGAGTAAGTTTACTCAGGAGATGCTTTGCATAGAGTTTGCCCAGAACTGACAATAAGCTGATAGGTCTATAGCTATCCTGGAGACTGCGATCTCCTTTCTTGTAAATGGGGACTATAATTGCTTTGGTCCAGCTGGCCGGAACTAATCCGTGTCTGTCAATTGTAGTAAAAAGGGAAGCCAAAATCGGAGCCCACCAATCCAAGTTAGATTTAATTAAATCGGGTGGTATAATGTCAGGACCAGGGGTTTTCCTAGATTTTAAACCAGTGATTAATTATCTTGTTTCCTCTGTTGTGACCTGCGGCCATTCGGGAAATTCACTAGTCAGTAAATTAGGAATAGACATCTGCAAGGTGGAATCATAAAAAAAAGGGCAGAAAAAATGTTGCTTCCATAAATATAAAGGAACAGCTGACAAATCGCGTCCTTCAGAGTGTAATATATGTTCAATGGGGTTTACTCTTAGGAAAGACTGTATAGGGTTGCACCCTAAAAGTCATTGATGGACCCATCATCTTGTTACAGATGATATCAAAGATGTCGATGTATTTATTTTTATTTATTTAACGCATTTATATCCCACTTTTCTTCCGACAGGGCAACCAAGACGGCTTACAGCATTAAAACAATGTTAAAACCGTTCAAATACAATAACATAATTCAAAACAAAGCCATTAAAACCAGACAAACACCCATGGATCACCTTAAGATTACATTTGATGAAAAAGCCAGCCCACCATGTCAGCCATCGAACGCCAACCTAAATGAAAACGTCTTGAGACCCTGCCGAAAGGTTTCCAAAGAAGGAGCTGTTCTTCATTCCAAAGGTAGGGAATTCCGCGTGGACCACATCGAATATGGACCACATCTTGTTATAAAAACCTTTCCCCGCCTTCATCACACGACAGGTGTCTGAGTTTTAAACGTCAGGAAAACTTACCAAAACAAATGCTGATAAGAACAGAGTGTGGTAGAAGCGGATCTTTAGTGGTTGGTCGACTCCTGGAGGCAGGACGGCTTTGGCATATTGGAAGGCCGCAGAGCCCAGAACAATGGCTGGAACGCTGAACACAGAAACAAGGAAGCACGCTAGGGACTTCACAATGGACACCATTCCTCTGCACTCAGGCAACCGCCAGAGAGTTTGATCTGACTACTGACTTGATTATCCTCTCGGACTTTTATCCTCATCTTTCATCTCTGTGCTCTTCCTCCAGGTGAGTAAGCACCCTGGGCACATTGTTACAACACCACAAAAGAGACACACAGACATATGCATGCGTGTGTGTGTGTTTGTGTGTGTGTGTGTGTGTGTGTGTGTTTCACATGTATACATTATACATGCATATATGTCTTTCCTGTATATATGGTGTGTGTGTGTGTGTGTGTGTGTGTGTGTGTGTGTGTGTGTGTGTCTGTGTGTGTGTAGGGAGAGAGATAATAAGGATGCAATATTGACTTGCCTCCATCTCTACCCATGACGAAAACACCCACATGAGGATCAAAATTATCTCGAACCAGAAGCATCCCAAGGAACGATTGCACAAGGTTGTGTATACAACCCATAATAAGAAGGAAACAATTTATAATAATAATAATAATAATAATAATAATAATAATAATAATAATAATAATAATAAAACTCAACCTACTTTGTTTATCCTTGGGTTTTGTAGTCAAGTCCATTTCTGGTGGCCACCAAGGTGGGGACTCAACTGTAAACTCTCCTGTTTTTCATGAAACTGGCTTATTTTGTAAAGGTGGTGATTGTTTTGTGACACTAACGGTCCAGTCCTATCATATCCACCACCACCAGCGCCAACGCAGCCACGTCAAACACAGTGTGTGCTGCACCCTATGGTGTGTGTGTGTGTGTGTGTGTGTGTGTGTGTGTGTGTGTTTGTGATTGGACAGCTTGCAGGAGGTTGCAGGAGGTAAGTGTACTTACTTCCCGGTAGGCTGCATGATTGCCAATGGATCTCCCCCTTTTCTCCCGATCAGCGAGACCCAAGCTGACTGCGTTTTTGTGATACTTTGCTACCCAGCGATGACATCTGTGGAACTCCTTGCCACAGGGTGTGGTAATGGTGGCACCTGGCCTAGATGCTTTTAAAAGGGAATTGGACAGATTGATGGAGGAAAAGTCCATCACAAGTTACAATCCATGACTGTAGTATGCAACCTCCGAATTTTAGAGGTAGCCTATCCCTGAATGCCAGATTCGGCAACAGGCGACAGCTTACTTGGGCATTTGCCTTGGCATAGAAAAAGGCGGGGTATAATTTTTTTAATAAATAAATCTGTACCCATGACGCTCCCTGAGGCATCTGGTGGGCCACTGTGAGTTACAGGAAGCTGGACTAGATGGGCCCTTGACCTGACCCAGGAGGGTGACTTGTCTGAAGTTATTATCACATCCAGAGGAGATACCTAGAAAACGTGTTTCGCCGCAGTCTTGCGCAGCATCTTCTCTTCCCTACGTTCACGAAGCTCAACTTGGTGTAGAAAGAACTGCATGTGCTTTGGCTGTTAATCCCGCCTCCCACGTTCCTTGGCTCTCTTGCAACGTGTCTGGGCAGGACTCCATCCTTTTGTTTTGTCCAAGGAGCCATACAAATGGATGGCTTAATATTAATAAGAATGATAATCAAAGCACCTTCTGTCATTAGTGTGCCTCGGCATCTAGCCAGTGGAAGGCTGGTTTGGAACATGGGGTTTAGTTAGGCTTACCAGATCTCCATTGTGTTCAGTGGGGCTTGCTTCTGAGTAGACAGGCCTAGGATTGTGCTCTAAGGTTTAACAAGCTACACCTGCCCACATTCCTTCCCCTAAAGGTCTAGCACTCTGTCCCGGTTGGAGATCTGGTAAGTCTACCTTTAGTCACCATGGCCAGTAGATGTCAATGATAGACCCCTCTCCCTCCCTATACTTTTTTTCTAATCCCCTTTTAAATCCAGCAAAGACAGAGGCCAGCAACACATCCTGTCGTCGTGAATGGGATGCCAGTGTGCCATCCTGCCCCTCTGAGTGCACGGCGAAAAAACGTCTTTAATAGCCCCCTGCCACTGCCATGAAAGGGAAGCCTCCCCCTTCCCCCCCCCCGCAGCAGGTAACTACGGCCTCAATTCTTTCCCTCCCCCGCTAATGCAGCCGCACCACTGGAGCCCATGCTGCATCCTCTGTGTGTGTGTGGGGGGGGGCAATCCCGGAGGTCTCCTCTAGGTAAGGGAACATTTGTTCCCTTACCAAGGGCAAAGCTGGTGCAAGTCCGAGTGGACCCAGGAAGGCACCTTGAGAACTGGAAGGGAGATAGGACTGCCCCCTTCCAGCCCTTGTTCCACCCCCTCCCTGCCTCCAACCCTCCCCCCACGCTGACTTACTGGCCCCAGGGGTCATGGAGGGTCCACTGACGGGTCACCACCACTGCTTGCGATGGCGGCTTAGCAGCTACGGACAGTGTGTCGCATTTGCGACAGCCGTAAAGGGTCTTATGCCTCTGGAAAATTAGTTCTGGCAGCGCTTAGTATTGGACTCTAAGTGTTTCAGTGGGTTAGTGTTGGGGGCTGTTTTAGTCGCTACAGAATCCATTCAAGATCACCTCAAATCCAGGCAGTGGGGCAACAAGACTGAACTCCCATCAAGTGCTTGTCTCTTCCAACGGCCTCATTATTCACAAAAAGAAGCCGATAAGACACTTCTGTTGGGAATAGTCTTACCCAGTAAGTTATTTTATGAAGCTGGACGCAAGAGTCACCACCACAGCTACACGCTACGAGAGCAATAACACTACGTAGGCACGCCCCTATTAATTCTTCTAATCCAAATTGCCCAGAGCATTGATGGGCACATATGCAACTGCTTTGATTACAGCTGCCACTTTGTGACCAGTCCAAGTGGTATGTGCATCCTGTGTATTGATATATTCGAAGTCTTATCATCTAATGGCAGAGGGACATTTGTATCTACAGTTGCTAGCAAAGTAGGACACAGACACACATACCCTACTTGACTGGCAATAACCACAAGCTTCAGCCTCTGGTCAGTTCCCAGAATTGTTTTGGGTGAAGCTAGAATTGTATTGTTTAATTAGTAACTTTGCTTTCATTTGTTTTAGATATGGAACAGCCAATAGTACCAGCTGCTGCTCAGTCCCTAAGTGGCGCACGGGTTGGTACCACGGGAATCAGGTGGATGTCAGGTGTGTTGGTTCCAGAATATGTAAGACTGCCAAGATTAAAATCATCACCTTGCACTGTACCCAGAAGGAGCTTGGTTCAAGTATGGATTATAATTCTAGATGCCTCTAGGAAGCTCACGTGTCAAGATATTGAAAGATGGGTGAGGGAACAGTTGGGTCACAGCGGAGGGAGCACTGTGGGGGACGCCTAGCTTTGGATCTACTTAGGTGATCCAGCTGAACCTAGAGAGGAGAAGCTCAGTGAGTTTTGGGGAAAAGGCTGTGTGCTACTTATTCCACACTGTCCACTAAGGCGCCACGAGACAGTCTCCTGAGCATTGTTTTCACTGCTTTGACTGGTTCGGAAGGCGTGGGGGCGGGGCGCTTCGTTCCTCCTTGTAAGGGAGGCTCGGATCACGGAGGAACTTAGAACTCCACCCCCCCTGTAGTGACGCCAGTGCAGTGGGGAATAATGTTGATGCCACACCAGGGACACAGGGATGAGAGAAGGACACTACAAGGTTAAAATAACTTTCCTGTGGTGGGGGAAAGCAGTGGAGAGGGGCAGTTGGAAAAGGCAGTTTGAAGTCGAATGTTGAGGAGGACTCCACTGGCGAAAAAGGAGAGGAGGGCTTGCAGAGACATCACTAGGGCGCGCGCTGCCCCAGGGCCGGGCGCGCACGTCACCCTAGTGACCCCTCTTTTTGACACACCCCCTTTAGTAATCTTTGGCACGGCCATAGGCCGTGCCGCAATTTGGGGGGGCGCCCGATGGGCGCCGCTCTGGGCGCCCACTCAATCATTGCAGCTGGCTCAGGGACGTCTTCCCCGGCCGGCTGTCCTGGGCCTTCTGAGGAAGGCCCACTGTGCGAACGTTATTTATAACTTGTTTAACGCATGCGCAAACCATTCCTGAGGGAAAAGGGCAGCCCTTTTCCCTCAGGAACGGTCTGCGCATGTGCTAAACACGTTATAAATAACGTTTGTGCAGCGGGCCCAGGAGCGCAGGCCCGGGAGGACGGCCTGAGACCTTCTCCCGGCCTCAGAGCCTCCTGGGTGATGCGCGGAGCCTCTCTGGTGACGTGCGCAGGGGAGGTGACACGCGCGCACGTCACCCTTTTGCGCGCGTCACCCTGGGGCCCTCAGCCCCGCGGGCCACGCTACAGTGATGCCTCTGAGGGCTTGGCTGAGGGAGTCTGCGGGTCAGATGCTGGGAAGAGAAGATCAAGCCTCTCCCTGAAAGAGCACCATCAGGAGAACATCAAAGAACAAACATCCTGAGGGCTGAGCTGATAGAGGTATATACAGGGGTGTCGACAAGGGGAAGCGCGCGGGGCGGGCCGCCCGGGGGCGACGCGCGAACAAGGGTGACACGCGCCCCCCCGGTACTTACATTTTGATGTGGAAGTTGGGCCCGCCCGCCCGTCCTCGCGTCCGTTTGGCTCCAAAATGAGCCAAAAACGGCGCGGGGTGTGTGTGCTCTGCTCCTGCGCGTGACGTCACGCGCGGGGCGGAGCCACTCCCTTAAAGGTGATGCGCGCCCCCGCTGTGGGGTGACGTGCGTCCTAGCGACGCGACTGGGTATATATCCATATATAAAATATAAAATGTATAAATCTTGGCAGCTACGGAAATTTGTTATAAAATGGTGATATGCCTTTAAGGAACTTGGCAAAGGCAGCAGTTAACCTCCCAACTGTTAACATCTTGTACTAAGAAGAACTAGAGCAGACAGCAAGTTTGCTGTTCCTTTGATAATGCTCCTCATAGTTTAGGAGCGAAACGTTCGGACAATCTCTTGTTAACTAAATAAAACGACCAGAACCACCTGGAAAATGCTTCCTTTTATCATTTTTAACCAGTTTGAGCTTAGCTCATTGTTTGTAAAAAGCTTCAAATAAAAGTGTGTTGGGTTTTTTTGAAGCAATCCTGAGGTGCTGTGTGATTGTTGATAGGGAAGAAGCGCTAGCCTACCAGAAATAGAAATTGGCCCTGGCAACATTACCAGCGTAGTAGGGGAGGGGGGTTCCTACTCTCCTACGCATGACACCACGACTAGCCCAAAACGAAACCATTGTCTCCCAGCAACTGGTATTCTGATGCCTACTGCCTCTGGGGTAGCAGAAAGCCATCGGGACACAGGGCAGTGACTGTGTGATCTATTCTGTGGTTGGCTTCCAGTCATCAAAAGGTCTCGCACTTTGACAGATCACAGAACAACAAGAAACCGAGAGAAAGACTGCTTTAATATCGCAGATAATTTAGCACCTAAGTAGTTTTCACATTGCGTGGCTGTTTAAGCTCTCAACGATCGGCTGCACGAGGGAGGGCTGTTGCGCTTTGCTACCCCATTTTAGATCTGGGAAAACTTGGCAGCTATGGAACTTTGTTATATAATGGTGGTATGCCTTTAAGGAACTTGGCAAAGGCAGCCTTTTAATCTTCGAAATGTTAAGAACTTGTGCTAAGAAGAACTAGAGCAAAAAGCAAGTTGCTGAACCTTTGATAATGCTCCTCATGGTTTAGGAGCGAAACGTTCGGACAACCCCTTGTTCTCTTGTTAACTGAATAAAACGACCAGAACCACCTGGAAAATGCTTCCTTTTATTAATTCAAAGGTAGTTTTGTTCTGTTTGCTCTTTTTCAATCCAAGCTAGTCTACAAACTTCAGGGCCTTGGGAGTTTGTGTGCTTTGCTCTTGAGCAGCATCTGCTGGACATTACCAGGCATTGTCTCCAATTTGGTCAAACTTTTTTTTTTTTTTAAATTCCAGCCAGCCAAATTCAGGCATTTGCCATCAGCCTGTTTCTCTACCCCCTCCCCCCATTCCCCCATTTTAATTCCTTTTCTTCTGGATTTTTCACAAACTAGTAACATTTGACTCTTTGCTTGCCTGGCTGTGACTGAGATGACACACTGGGACATTTGGAGGTCCAGTTCGATATGACATTACAAGGTAAGTGCAGAAAGAAATGACCCCTTAATTACTGTATTTTTGCTTGAAGGCACGACACATCAAATTGTCAGCTGCTACTCTGCTCTTTTCCCAATATTGAAAATGTTACCATTACTTTAACAAGAGCAATTTGGCAAACTCTTGACCATAAACATCAACAGTGGAACAGCTTCTACATTACAGGTACGTGAAGGACTTAAGGACATTAATTGTCAAACAATTCAGGTTACTAAAAGCAAATGACTGATCCTATGCAGCAATAGGAAACTACAGCTTCTGATGAAAATTGATTATTGGGGCAGTTCATAACATTCCGGCGATGGAACAAGCATTCCGTCTCCTTGGGAGTAAGGGTGGCTGGTGCAAGGCCTGCCTAACTCGCTCCAGCGATGGACCCGGCCTCGGCTGGCGGCAGAAGGTAAGAGCTCCGCCGCCGGCCGCAGGGACAATCCGGCCTCCAGGGGGAGGGTGGCCATTGGCCCCGGCTGCCTGGGAGGGGACAGGGGATGGTTGTCAGTCATATCCTGGCCTCCTCTGACTTCTGCCAGCCAAATAACTGGTGGAAATCTGAGGAGGCCGATCTGGGCGGCCGCCATTTACACTCGGGGAAGGGGACGAGCATCCCTTCCCTGAGTATATCTCCGGCCTGGCAACCACGCTGGCAACCCGGGGGTCGCCTGCCAGATCCTACGTTGGATTGAGTTGTTAGAGACCTTCTAAAAAATGCATTACATGTTTGAAACTGTTCCTTGAGTTTTCAAGTTCAAGAAACCTATAAGCACTTAGGAGGATCCCATGGAAGCCATTCTCAACGTAATGCCATGTGACCGGCACACCGTTGTCCTCTAAGCGCTTCTTGTACAAAAGTCCGTCGTCCCTGAGAATATCATATTCGCAGGTCAAAATGAAAGTCTCGGGCAGTTGCCGGATAACCGCATCTTCAGCTAACAGTGGGGAAAACCTTGTCTCAAATACTGGCTTGCTCATTTCATGCAGTTCTTCTGAAAATGGAGCAAGCGCTGGTGGCACATAGCCCTTGACCCTGACCTCTTCTGGAACCAGATCGGCACTAATCCATTTGCTGTACTTCGCCCTTATGGCTTCAGAAACATGGGCATTCTTCATAATCCCATCCAGATGATGCCATCTGACACCTGTAATCTTCTTACCAAGACTCTTGAAACCAAACCAGAAAACCACTATTTTCCTTAAGGTAGGGCATGAATGGTATTGCTGATAGGAAGGCAAATTGAAATCCAGTGCCTGGAGGAATGGGTAGATCAGGATCTGTCCTCGGAGCCTTGGGAGATCCACTCGGGTCACCAGTTTTTGGGCAGTGGCTGCAGAATACGTGCCTCCTGTACTGTCCCCACCGATAATAATGCGGTTGGAGTCAACTCCGTAATCCTCGGCATGCTTCAGAAAGTGTGTTGCAGCAGCGAGACAGTCTCTTATCTGGGCTGGATACGGATGCTCAGGAGCTAAATGATACCTAAGCAATGGCAAAAATGGTCCAAATTCATCATTTTGATACTCTTTTTGATGAGATTGGATAACCCCTAATGAATACAATCAATGGAACTGTGAATGCGAAGGGTTTGCCTAAGTCCTGGGATGAAGCGAAAATTATTGTGATCTCTATGAGATCTGCTCTGCTCCCAGACAGCTTAGTCCTGCAATGGTTAGTTGGTCAGCAGGAGGCTGCACCCTTCTGGGCGCGCGCACACACACACACACACACACACACACACACACACACACACACACACACCAACTCTGCACCAGGGAGCAAGGCTGCTGTTTTCGGGCAGGCAGCCGGAACACCCCAAGCTTATCCATAAGCCAATCCTCAACTCCAAAACCACGTACTCTTTTCTAACACAATGAAAACAAAGCCACTTACCCCACACTTACAACCACGGAATCATTTTCTCAGGCAATGCTGTGGCAAAGGCGTTCGTATGCTTCTGAAAAACAAGTTTTTCCAAGGGAGATTATTGGACAAGTTCATTCATTCATTCATAAATCTTTATTGGCAGAACAGAAAACATAAAGGAGACAGTGGCATTCCTGCAGTAGGGGCTCGACAGTAATTCGCACCCCGACCCACTACAGCGTTCCCGCACCAGAGCGAGGAGGCCCCGCCCCTCGTCGTCAGAGCCATTCCGTGCAACAAAGCCGAACGGGTAGGGTTCTCCTGCCTGTTTGGCTTCGCTGCGCGGAATGGCTCTGACAGAGAGGGGGCGGGGCCTCCTCGCTCCGGTTCAGGAACGCGGTAGTAGGTTGGGGCGCGACTTACTGTCGAGCCCCTACCGCAGGAACGCCACTGAAAGGAGACATCAAATACAGAGCCAAACACATGACACAGTATAAGGCCCAGAACCATCTCCCGGTTAGTAAGAAGTACATTTCCGTCGGTCAGCCATCGACTTTAAGAAAACCACCACCTTAGATAAAACCTCATTATTGGCAACCATAAGAAGATAACCTGTAACCTGTTAAAATTAGTATTAGCTTTTAATAACCCTTTTTAAAAACGGCTGAGTTGTCTTGTTCTGAGAAACCAGGGATTGTCATATGATTCGTGGGCTGGAGCACCTCCCTTATGAGGAAAGGCTACAGCGTCTGGGGCTTTTTAGCCTAGAAAAAAGGCGCCTGAGGGGGGACATGATTGAGACGTATAAAATTATGCATGGGATGGAGAGAGTGGATAGAGGGAAATTCTTCTCCCTCTCGCACAACACCAGAACCAGGGGACATGCACTAAAATTGAGTGGAGGGAGAGTTAGAACAGACAAAAGAAAATATTTCTTTACCCAGCATGTAATTCATCTGTGGAACTCCTTGCCACAGGATGTGGTGATGGCACCTGGCCTAGATGCCTTTAAAAGGGGTTTGGACAGATTCATGGAGGAAAAGACTATCACAGGTTACAAGCCATAAGCAACCTCCTGGTTTTGGAGGTGGGTTTTCTCTGTGCCAGGTGCAAGGGAGTGTCAACGGGAAACAGGTTATCTTGTTGTCTTGTGTGCTCCCTGAGGCATCTGGTGGGGCCACTGTGTGACATAGGAAGCTGGACTAGATGGGCTTTTGGCCTGATCCAGCAGGGCTCTTCTTATGTTCTTATGTTCTTATACACTGGCGTCGACGGGGGGAAGCGGGGGGACGGGCTGCCGGGGGGCGTCGCGCGTCTAGGGGTGACGCGCGATCACCCCCCACTTACAGTTTCGAGCTGCAGGCGGGCCCGCCCGCCCTCCCCTGTGTCCGTTTGGCTCCAAAATGAGCCGAAAATGGAGCGGGGAGGGCGCTCTGCTCCTGCGCGTGACGTCACGCGCGGGGGCAGAGCCTCCCCCTTAAGGGCGACGCGCGCCCCTGCTCTGGGGTGACGCGCGTCGTCGCGACGCGACTGTTCTTATATTCTCGCTCTGCAAGTACTACTGAAGTCAAGGTTGCCCTGTCAGCTGAAGCGTGGTGAGGCGAACGCCAGAGAGAGAGAGAGCGCTGGACTATGAAAGAAACCACCTAGAACGAAGGGTTCTACGAAAGATTAGAACATTATTGTATGGTAAAAACCCCTTGGGGTTTAGAAAGCCTGCCCATGTAAACCGCCTTTGAATTAAAGCCGGAGGAGAAATCCGATGTCCAAAGAAAAGGCGGTATATAAATATTGGTTTTATTATTATTATTATTATTATTATTATTATTATTATTATTATTATTATTACTACTACTACTACTACTACTACTACTACTACTACTACTACTATTATTATATTATTATTATAATTATTGTATTGTCCCGAGTATATTGTCCCGACGCACCTGATTATAAGTCGCACCCTTAAAGTTTGGTGCTATTAAAAAACTTTAATTAAATCACTGGCATTAAATATATGCAAGTGATTTAAAGAGAGCAATCCTGTGCATGTCTACTCAGAAGCAAGTCCTACTGTTCTCAATGGAGCTTACTCTCAGGAAAGTGTGCACAGGAACCACTGGTTCTCAACCTGTGGTACGGGTACCCCTAGGGATATGCGGACCTCTTGCTGGGGGTACGCCAAGCCCTGCCCCTTATCTGCCCCATCAGCAGCTAATTGTTAATTAACATGAATTTTAAATTGTAATTATTTTTGGAGCCCTTCTATCTCTTTGATTTTGGTTTTGGGCTTATTTTAAATAAGATCTTTTTTCCACATTTAAAATTGTTTTAGTACTTTTTATTTAAAATTAATTACCTAATTAATTAATTACCTAATTAATTAATTGATCCAATTAATTAGCAGTTAATTAGCAGGGGGTACTTCAGAAAATTGGACCGTTATAGGGGGTACCCGGGTCTCCAAAGGTTGAGAACCCCTGGCCTAAACCATTCATTGCCTGGGGAGGGGGGATGAAAGTGTATGTGATCTTGCTTTACAAGAGGATACAAAACCCAGCAAAGCAGAGAATGAAAATTAACTTTTTGCAGCCTGGAAAGGGTTATAGCCTCTACAGGGGAGCTTGTTTTTACAAAGGAAAGTAAGCCCTGCCTGCAGGGCAGAGAAGGACGGAGCTGAAAAGCAGGCGCTACAAAGATCTAACAACTTACAGTATTGCAGCCTGGAAAGGGTTACAAGGGAGAGCTGTGTGTGCGCGTGCTTCAGAGAAGGAGCCCAGGAGCCCATGCTCTCTCGCTGCATCTCTGTAAAGACTTCTCAGCCATCAGCAGCCATAAATACCGTAATCACCCGATAATCACTTCAATCACATGCTTTGAAGATGACGAGTCTCCTCTTAGCCTCAGCTTCTTCCAGCAATGTCTATGTTCTCACCATTTTACAGTATTTTATTCTTTATTTTTGCAACGGTGCGAGTATACAACGCACCCCTAGTTAAAAAAGTTAAATTAAGGGGGGGGAAGTGTGTTTTATACTCGGGACAATATGGTATTATTATTATTATTAGTGTCTCTCCAAAATTGCCTACCAATCAGATTCAGTGGACAATGGTGTGCAAATCACTCCCTCATTCTACAGGCATGTCAAGCCAGTGCAAAGGACCAGAGGTCACGTGCAGGCACCACTGCCCCACAGAACCTCTGCTGGAGCAGGTAGGTTGGCAGTGGGGGGGGGGTTCAAAGGAGGATCAGGGAAGGAACAGAGCAATGGAGCAGCCAGGATGGTTTCAGGGATTGGGGGGGGGGGAACAATTTTGGTCACAGTCAGGCACACCAAGATCCTATCCCACTTTTCCCACAAATATCTTCCATGTTCGTTCTGAGTTGTGTTGACAACTGTGCACCGCTTCAAACGAATTCTCTGTCATTTTTGGTGACCTGCATCTCAGTGAAATCCTGTAGCTGAACTACCTATGGGGGAGATGCACAAATTCATCCATTTCCCTTTGAGCAAACTAGTAAATGTTTTGGGGGCTCTTATTGTGAAAGGACCATGTCATTTTTTTTTAAGCCACCTAACCAAAGAGATGTAGGTTCCTTCAAAAGAACTCCCAATCACACTGCCTCCGCCATGAAGGTAGAGCATTCCTCTCCTTCGGCCAACAACGGGTGTTTTGTGCCAGTACACCCTCACTGGAACTTCTTCAAACATCAGATCCTTGATGAGCAGGTTTGAGTCCTGCGCTGGTGAGATTCCATCAAATATCCGCCTCATTAATGCAAACTCCTGGCAGATGCCAAGTTTCTCCAGGAACAGCCCCTAATTTCAGAGCAACATACAGAGAGCATCTCAGCACACATTTAGCATCCATGTTAATATTTGAGGTGTTAAAACTCTTTGCACAAGAATCCTGCCTCATTGGCTTAGGTGATGTATATCGGGGGGAGGGGAATGTTCTTCCATTCTCATCTTCAGCGCTCACCCCTTTGCCCTGATGTTATAAATAACACCTCTCAGCATTCCTGAGAGTCTCAGTCAAAGGCAGGAGCCTCTTGGGAGTAAAAACGCACTGCCAAAAGCAGCGCGTCGGAGCAGGGTTCCGGTGGTCCGAGTACCACCAGCAGTCGGCCGAAGTACCACTGGTGGTACTAGTACCCAGAGGCGTCGTTACTGGGAAAGGGGGCTTCTGTGCGGCAGCGGTATCAAGTAGCGAGGGGTGCACTTGCCGCTGAATTCGGTAGCAATTCGGCGGTGGCACAGTACGAAAGCATCCCCCCCTTGGCGTTTTTCAGCCGCTTGTGGAGGGAGGACAAGTGGCCCCTCCCTCCCGGGCTGCAAATGGCCTATAAGTGGCAGAAAAAATGCGGGGGGGGGGGGGGTTTGCTTTCGACCTGCGCTGCCACCAAATTTCTGTGGCGGCATGGTGAACGTGACACCACGCCCCCATGGGGCGGGGCTTGTGGCATCATGTGGGGGTGTCGCATCGACCCCCCCCGGGGTGTAGCGATGCCTCTGCTAGTACCACTGGTTGATAACCCCTGATACAGACAAATTATATCTACCTTGTAACATTGGAAGCCGTGGACTGCTCCAAATACAAAAGATAGTGGAGGAAGAAAAAAAAGGCCTAGGTGATTATATCAACAAAAGTGCAGAAAAATTACTGAAGGTTGTAAAAATCGAAAATATCTTTAAAATAGCAGGAACCAAGGTTGAATATAAGAAACAGCCATTTGAAAAGAGGTTAAACAGCTGGAAAAATAAACCACGGCATGGATAACATCTGAAATATATTGAAGGAAAATGTGATAACAACTTGACTTGGGCAAGGCTAAAACTGGGTACTATTAGGAATTTTCGTTGCACAAGAATAGGCACTGCAAACAAATGCCGTACAGACTAAAATACAGAAAGTCAGTGAAAATCCTAAGTGCAGACTGTGCCAAGAAAAACATGAAACTGTGTCTCACCTGATATGGGAGTGTAGTAAGATTGTGCAGACAGATTACAAAGTTAGACATGACAGAGTTGCAAAGCTACTCCATTGGTAGAAAGTATAATTTGTCGGCCTCAAAAAAATGCTTGGGAACATCGAGAAGGTGGTAGAGAATGAGCACGTTAAGATCTTGTGGCATAAACATAACACACCTGATATAACTATAGTGGAAAACAGAAAGGTTTAGATAATTGATATTGCAATTCCGGGAGATGCCAGAGTTGATGGGAAAAAACTGGAAAAAATGACAAAATATCGAGACCTGGCTATTGAAATCATGCTATGAAATCGACTATGGACAAAACATTGTCATCGGGCCACTTGAAACAATCCTGAATTTTTTGGGAAATTATTTTAAGCATCTACAGCAGGGGTGGGGAACCTATTTGCGGTGGGGGGCCATTTCCCCATTGGGAAAATTGGCTGCGGGCCGTGCATAAGGGCGACCAAAATTTCCCCCCCCCACAAATTTGACAACCCCCCCCCGCGAATTTACCGTTGTAAACCGCCCTCCCTCCCACCCACCCACGGACCACACTCCCTCCCTCCCACTCTCCCACGGTCGCTTACCTGAGGCTCTGGGCGGCGGCGGCGGCAACTGCCGCCGCCTTCCCGCGTCAGCTCCAGTTTAAATCGCCCTTTCTGCAGCTGCGCAGATCGCCGTTGAGGCCGAGAGATTGCCCTCTCGGCCTCAACGGCAATCTGCGCAGCTGAAGAAAGACCGATTTCAGAAGGAGGAGGCGCCGAGGTGACGTGACGAGGTGACGAGCGCCACTCTGTGCAGGTCCAGAAAGTCCGCTTTTAAAGGGACTAGGCGGGCGGCGGTGGTGGAGCCTCCGGTCCCACGGGCCGGATCGGGCTGGACCCGCAGGGGCCGGACCGGATCGACCTGCGGGCCGGATCCGGCCAACGGGCCGGAGGTTCCCCACCCCTGATCTACAGTGTACTGAAGTAACACCATTGGGATTGCAAAAAAGGCGCTTTTAGGAACATCTTACATATTGCATCGATTCCTAGTTGATACTTTGGTTTCAGGTTGAAACTTGTATCCACTATTTAGCACCAATCAATGACACTTTTTAAAACTACAGTGATGCCTCACAAGACAAATGCCTCGCACAACAAAAAACTAGCAAGACAAAAGCGTTCTGCAAGTTTTTTGGTGACTCGCAAGACAAATTTTTCTTGCAAAAACAATTTCGTCTTGTGGAACACTCAGCTCCTAAAGCCACAATCTATTCAAATGTTAAAGTATTCAAGAGGGTTAGCAGACTGCAAACAGTACAGCCCGAGGCCACACCGATTATCACCCGACAAATAGCTAACACCAGCAGAGATAAAGGCAAAGCAGAGATAAAACTACCATCCTGAAAAACTTCCCATCCTAGTAGGTGTACTGATTAAGACCCTACCCATTCTTTGTTTTGGCCCGGAAGCGGCAGCAGCAACTCGGCACAGGTTGTCTGCCTGCCTGCTTCGAGTCTCTTACTGACTCACACAGGAGCCGCCCTCACGCCGAGGAAAGCCTCTTCAGCTGTTGCACGGCGGAGAGGTAATGGTGCATTTAGTGGTGCCTGCTCCGCCCCTTAGCCTGGCCGGCACCGCGGCAGGAGGATACTGTAGGCGACAGCTACACTTGCCATTTGAATAAAGTATTCAAGAGGGTTAGCAGACTGCAAACAGTACAGCCCGAGGCCACACTGATTATCACCCGACAAATAGCTAATACCAGCAGAGATAAAGGCAAAGCAGAGATAAAACTTCCCTTCCCTTCCAGAAACGGTGTGCATTACTAGAGCGGAGCTCTGGGAACTGTGAGTACTGTAAATACTTAAAAGTAAATAGCACGGCAGGGGAGGTGACTCGCAAGACAAAATTATTCGCAAGACAACATGACTCACGGAACGAATTAATTTTGTCTTGCAAGGCACCACTGTATCTGACTGTGTTCTATGAGGTTGTGAATAAATAATAATAATAATATGAATCTGGCACGACAAAATTCATATTTTCGTATGTGGCTACTTGACCAAATGAGAAATGAACAGAGGCGTCGCTGTGGCCTGGCGGGGTGTGCGGGGGGCCCCAGGTGACGTGCGCGTGTGCACGCGCAGAAGGGTGACGTGCACACGCGCGTGTCACCTCCCCCGAGCGCGCGTGTGCGCGCGCGTCGCCTGGGGGCCTCCCGCCTGCCTCGCCAGGCCGGCTCCGGAAGCCCCTCAGTTGGGAGAGCAGGCTCGAGGACGTCCTCCCCGGCCGGCTGCCCGGGGCCTTCTGAAGGCCCACTGCGAGAACGATATTTATACCGTTCTTTTTGCGCATGCTGAGACGGTTACAAAAGGGCGGTCGAGGGCTTTCTGAGAGGGCCGAACACGTTGCGCCGGCTATTATAGGGTTTGCAGGAAGCGAGCAACGACTCCAGAGAGAGCAACAGTTAACAAAAGTTAACAGGTGTTGCAACTCAAAAAGAAACAGGAGGGAGTGGGCTGGGAGCCAGAATATAAACCTCTCTAGCTCCGCCCACACTCCCTCCTTTAGCTGATTCAAGGGGGTGGTACCCCCCCCCCATGTGCCTCTGGAGCGACACAGAAAGCTCGAGCCTTGTGCTCGGCTCGGAATACTTTCAGCTTGTCTTTTTAACATCTCTGTTGATATTAGCTCACTCCTCCCCTCCCCAAATGGGGCTGCTTATGAGCACAACTTTAAAAATGTGATTTATTATTTTAAAAGTGTGATTTTTGTGTGACTGTAAAAAGTGTGACTGCGAGAATGTGACCCAATTCTTATTTATCTGTGCACCGCCATATCCATTTCCCCTCAACGTCTGGGTGAGGATGGTTCTCACTTGTTCAATCGATGTTTCATCACAGATATTCAGTGCACGGTATATCAAGGAATTAATTAATGAATTCTTTTGTGCTGGATGGTGGTTGGTGCAAATACCGTCCTGTGTTGGTAGGTTTTCTATATACAGCATGTGCACAGGTCAGATTTTGTTTTCTTATCACCAGTACATCAAGAAAGTACATCTCTCCCCTTTCTTGATGTATATCTCTCCCCTTTCATCCCCTTCCCTGGGTGTAAACCGGGGGCCGGCCCTATCGGCCTCCTTGGATTTCCACCAGCTAAATAGCTGGCAGAAGTAGAAGGAGGCTGTGTAATCCCGGCCGGCTCGCCCAATGGCCCTCCTCCCTTGCCGCCCGGACTGCCCATGCGGCTGCCGACGGGAGTCTTACCTGCCTCTGATGGACGCATGCTTGTTCTGGCAATGGAGAGAGGGAGGCCAGCCTTGCGCCAGGCTCCCTTACTCCAAAGTAGGTGCAAACGTGCCTTACAGCACGTTTGCGACTGCTTCCGGCGCCGAAAATGTACATTAGATCTCGCTGTGAAACAGCGATTCCAGGTGGGTTGAACAGGAGGATTTTCTCTGGATTGCAGACTGCGAGAGCAAATGCTCCATCCCAGGTCAATGGGGCTGTCAGAAATTCGTTCCACATGCATGCATGAATGCGCGCGCGCGCACACACACAGCCTCAAATATAATTGAAGCAGCTATGCAAAACGTCCAACAGCATCTTCTTGAAGAGTATGATTCTACCACTCTGTGCCACAATAGAACATCCTCATGCATCCAACCATGCCTGATGTGTCCCGATTCCGAAGGATCCCAGAGGTGGGGGCCTGACTGCATTGCCACAGGCTGCCACCACTCAAGCACTCACTGACACTCGTCCCCTTCTACAAGTCACCATCACTCCACCGCCCACCGAGACACCAATCAGGCGCCTTTCCTTAGGAAAACAGCCTTGACTCTTTTGCTCTGATTCCCTTCCTGGAATTAAGCAAAGGCACCCGCCAGGGTTTACTTTTCAGGGTTTACCCCTCAGTTTTCTCTTTTGCAGGCTAAACCTCAACCTTTCCTCATATGACTTGTCTTCCAGAGACTTCTGACCGGCTCATTGTCCTTCTTTGAACCTGCTCTAGTTTGCCTGCATCCTTCTTAAAATATGGCACCCAGAACTGGACACAGTACTCTAGATGAAGCCTGCCCAGCGTGGAGTAAAGTGGAACCACGATTTCTCGAGACTTGGAATCTATGGTTCTACTAATGCAACCTAAAATTGTATTCGCCTTCTTTGCAGCCACAACACACTTCTGGCTCATATTCAGCTTGTGATCCACAGCAGCGCCAAGTTGATCCCTTTCACACATTGTACTGCCAACCTAGGTATCTCCCATTCTAAACCTGTGCCCTTGGGTGTTTTGCTTTTTTAGCCTAACCTTGCATTTGTTTCTGTTGAACTTCATCTTTGCCCCAGTCCTACCCCCCACCAGTTTGTGTGATGCAGTAGCACCAACCACTGACGTTGCTAGAAGTGGGGCAGAACGGTAAGTCTTGCACAGCAGCAACCGCTCAGTTCCATGGTGGCCCTGCCCACTCGCCATCGGAACCAGTTCAAGCAGCAAAGGCAACGCGCAGGGAGTCTCCAATGTTGGGCCAGGAAAAGGGTAATAGGATGCCAGTGTGCTCAACTGCCATCGAGATCCACCCCCTCCTACCCTCAAACCACTACTTGCTGCCCCTGCCCACACTGCTCCCTGCCCCAATCCTCCCCGTGATCCTCCCCCGAACTGCCCCCAAAACCTTCCCCACTGCCATCTTACCTGCTCTAACATAGCCTGGGCAGGCCATTGGCGTGTGCATGGGGCTATGGCCATTTGCGCCAATGGTTCCTCAGTGCACGACAGCAGCATGCCTTTTGCGACGCTGCACCAGGACTTAACGGTGGGGGATCGTGAGATTGGGCTGTCAGTTCATTTCAGCCCAGTTTTCCCTTCTCTCAAGGTCTTGTCTTTTTCAGCATTAGCTACTCCTCCCAGTTTACTGTCACCTGTAAATTTGATGAGGATTTCCTTTACCCCTTCATCTAAGTAACTGAGAATTCCGTGGAAAAGAGCTAAATCAACAGGTTCACTATTTGGAATGTGTTTATTTACTGAACATTGCCGGATGCTGGTCCTGAGCGGGGCGATGTTGTAATTGGGCACAATTCAACACAACAGGCAGCAAATCCTCCCGCTTACAGCAGTCACCTCCGGAACAAAAGAGGGAGGAAAAAATAGACTCCCCCTCAGGATCTAAGGGAGGCTGACCTCCCTTCCCGTCCCTTCCTTGACCATAGGAAACAAAAAGGGCACAAAGTACACATGCATACACACCCACAAATGTCTGTGGGTACATACTTGTCTGATGGCGCATGGATATTACAGTGCTTGCCCGTTCCTGCATTAAAAATATTTAATACCGTATTGGTCTGAGTAGAAGACTCACTTTTTTCTCCTAATTTAAGATTTTAAACTAGGGGTGCGTCTTATAATCAGGCTGTTGCAATTTAATGAAAGTGATTTAATTAATTTTTTTTTAGTAGCATCAAACTTTAAGGGTGCATCTTATAATCAGGTGTGTCTTATACTCAGGACAATACGGTATTTACCAACATGTTTTGCTACCAGAGGAACCGTTTTCATCCATCAAAAAACTAATGAATTATTCCACTCACTGTTCCCGCCCTATGGATTGCAACGTGTACCAGTTCCTGCTTCAAATATCACACATTTATAAGTCTCTGATGTAGTTGATCACACTGTCCATTCCCCTTTTGGTGCATGAAGAGGCTAAAAACGGGTCATCGATAAAGTAGAGAACTCCATGGAATCCGTCCTCTAGGTGGCACCACGATACTGGGACACCGTTGTCTTCTAAACGTTTTTTGTACAAGACCCCATCGTCCCTGAGCACGTCATACTGAGCAGTCAAAAGGAACATCTCTGGAAGCTGTCGAATGATGGCGTCTTCGGCTAAAAGGGGGTTAATGGTTTTCTCAGTCATTTGGTCTACAAAGTCAAAGAAGTTACCAAAAGAGGAGGTGGATAATGGAGCTTTATTTTCTCGAACTTTGAACTCCTCTGCTATGTTATCTGGGCTTAGCCATTTTTCATATTTTGTTTTAAGGTCTTTGGAGAGAAGAGACCCCTCCATCACAATATCCACGACTGGTGTGTGCTTCTGGAGATACTGTAATGCAAATGTTAACACCCGCCTTCGCAACAAGGGGGGAACAAATGCATTTTGCATGTACGAAGGCAAACTGAACTTGACAAACTGAAGACAAGGATAGATCAAGACCTGAGCACGTAGCTTAGGGATGTCATCTCTCTGTACCATCATTTGGCAAACCGAAGCTGTAAGTAAGCCCCCAAAGCTGTCCCCCAAAATGATAATGCAGGCAGGATCTACCCCATAATCTTTTGCATGTTTCATGAAATGTATGGTGATGTCGAGACACTCTTGAAATTGTGCTGGATACGGTCGCTGGTGAGGCAGACTATACCTGTGAATCCAAGCACAAACTTTAGAATCTTTTCCTGCAAAACCATGCTTCACGTCACATACATTAGTCATTTTATCATTTTGAAATGTTGCTTCATCTGAAATTGTTTTAATGAATACTAGAGAATTTTCAAAGACGTGGGCAATACAGGTTTAAAAGCCATGTAAAAGAATAAAAATGTATTGAAACCAATTAAAAAACACACTAAAATCAAGTTAAAACAGGTCAATAACGATCAAAAATACGTTAAAAACCACGTTAAAAACAGGATCCAAGTAGTGTAAACACTGGTACCAAAACAAAATTAACAAGACACAACGTTTCGTCTACACCTGTAGACTTCTTCCAGGTTTGGAAACAGCAACATGCTGTGAGGATGTAGTCTGTGGACTCTGACAAGGGTCAGTCCTCTGCGCTGAGTAGCTGCAGAGTTAGTCCCAGGTCAACATCACCTGCTTGCTTTCATGGCTAATTGCTTCCTGCTTGCTCTCTGTTATTAGCTTCATCCTTGACAGAGTCAAATACATCCTCACAGCATGTTGCTGTTAACGCATTTTTCGTTATTGACCTGTTTTAACTTGATTTTAGTGTGTGTGTTTTATTGGTTTCAATACATTTTTATTTTACATGGCTTTTAAACCTGTATTGCCCACGTCTTTGAAAATTGTTGCCTGCCATGGAAGTTTCCGCTCTAAATTGAATACTAGAGAAATTGCTTCTAGAATTCTCCTCTTCCCTATTTCTCCTCAGAATGCAGAGTTATGAATTACCTGGTGTGTTTTTTTCCAGTGTGGAACTGATGCATTTCAAATCCTTCGTTAAAGAGAGTAAGCTTTCATGGCCAGCAACAATTTTACAAGAAATAGGAAATACGGGTTTAGATGCCATGTAACAAATTGTATTTTAAAGCAGTTAAAACCACGTTACAATCCAGTGGAGCAAGATTAAAACATATGAGAAACTGAATTAAAAACAAATCACAAACACACAACGTTTTGTCCACGTCTCTGCATTTTACATCTTGCTAGCACGTTGCTGCTGTACACCAGAAGACGTCCACAGACGTGGACGAAACGTGGTGTGTTTGTGATTTGTTTTTAATTGTAATATGGATTGTAATGTGTTTTTAACTGCTTTAAAATACAATTTGCTACATGGCATCTAAACCCATATTTCCTATTTCTTGTACAATACTTCATTGTTTGTTTTTTTTATTTTTTATAAAAAAAAATTTTTGGGCAGATCTGGATCTTGCTTCCAGAGAAACTGCAGTCCTTTGAGAAACTGATAGAGCACGCAGTCAGTATGAAGCTTTTAAGGTGCTTTCCGTATCTTGGATTTTTTTTAAAAAAAGTTTTATCCCAGAATCAGAAACCCACAGCTTCTATGGGCAAAAACAACTCACTCACCCAATGGACAAAACCACTGAATCGGTTTCATTGGCAATATGGCGGCACACCGTTTCATAGGAAGCTGGAAAAGAAAGTTTCAAAAGAATTGGGCTTCTGGAAAACATGTGACGTTTTTACTGTAGTGCTGTTTGAGAGTTTGAAGTGCAGTACTTCAAATGCATTGGCAAAATAATGATTACAACAACCATATAAGGTAGGCCAGGACGATAAGATTGACCAGGAATGCAGAACGAAGGGCTGAGAGAAGAGTGGTTTGCCCAGAAGCCACTCAGTGGGTCTGGGGCTCAATTGATATCTGATCATAAACTGGGGGGTCATGTGACTCCCACCTGCTCTTACTGTTGCACTGCATGAAACGGGTTGGCATGTTGTACGTACCGTGTACAGAGGCTGTTCACTGAGTATACACAAGTAGTAACCAGTTTGGTAAGTGCACATATCGAGTCAAGTCCGAGTCGAGTCATTGATGCGACTTGAGTCCGACTCTCAAGTCCGAATCAATAGACTCAAGTCGACATCACTGGCATTCAGGCAGTCAGCAGGAGAGAAGTAAAAATATTTTTTAATTACTCCTGGGTAGACTGCCTGATGTGTCTCCTTGGACCTACGCCAGCCATTTTGCTTGTGTATGAGGAGATAAAAGGGGCGGGGCAGCTTGAGAAAGAGAGCACAAAATCTGGCTCATGCCGGTGCCACCGAGATCCACCCCTCCCTCCCCCATTCTTCCACCTGCCCGCCTCCTCCCCACCCAGACACTCCATCTCCCCACCCTTTTTCCTTCCACCACCTGCCCCCCACGACAGCCTACCTGCAGTCCGGCGTGTAGCTGGCGGTGGCAGAGGGCTAAAACTGCCTCCCCGAAATGGCGCTGTTGTACATACCTTTATGGCGGTGCGCACTTGTTAGATAGGATTGGGATGATAAGCAGCGGAGTCACTAGGGCGTGCGCCGCCCTAATGACCCCCATGCCGTCGCCGCTGCCAACTCTGGAGACATCCTCGCCGGCCGGCTGTCTTGGGCCTTCTGAGGGAGGCCCGATGCGTGACATCATATTTATAAGGTTTTCGCGCATGCGCAGTACATTTCTTTGCCCTCAAACGTTCTGTGCAGGCACGAAAACCTTATAAATATGACGTCGCGCATAGGGCCTCCCTCAGAAGGCCTTGGAGCTCCGCCGAGGGCAGACGCTCTGAGGCCTCCTCCTGGAGAGGGAGGCGACGCGCCTGACACACGGGTGCGAGTGCGGGACCACGCGTCACCCTTTGTGCGCGTCGCCCCCAGGCGGTCCACCCTCCTCACCGCGCTCCAGCGACACCTCTGCTGATAAGCAGCAATCTTAAGCACACTAACTTGGGAGTAAACCCCATTGAGCACAGTGATATCAATGATATCACAGTGATATCATTGAGCACAGTGGGACTTACATCTGGGTAAGCATGCATTTAGTGGAGCCAGCAGGCTGTCACACAGAAGAAGGAGGAGATTGATTTTCTTTCAAATCCCAAGGGCAGGGCTAGGCCCAGTGGGTTGAAACTACAGGGCAGTAGATTTAGGCTAAGGTAAAGGTATCCCCTGCTCAAAAGCCAGTCATGTCCAATTGTAGGATGCAATGCCCATCTATGTTGCTAAAGCCTAAGAGCCAGCGCTGTCCGAAGACGCTTCCATGGTCATGTGGCTGGCATGACTAACGGAACGCTGTTACCTTCCCGCCACAGCGTTACCTATTTATCTACTTGTAATTTCTTGCTTTCGAACTGCTAGGTTGGCAGGAGCTGGGACAGGAGAGGGGAGCTCACTCTGTCACGTGGCACTCGGGTCTCGAATGGCTGTCCTACCAACCTTCCGGTCTGCAGTTCAGCATCTTAACCACTAAGCCACCACAGTCCATAGATTTAGGCTAGATATAAGGAAAAATGACCTAACTGAAAGAGCTGTCTAGGTGACCTCCAGGATTCCTTCCGGCTCTAAGATTCTGTGATAACTGCAATATTTCCTGCAAAACCAAAGCTTGCAATGATGATGTTCATCATCTTGTCATTTTGCATTACCGATGCTTCCTATTATGCCACCTCCTCCATGTATGTGGACAACTCCCTTTCGGGCTGCGTGCGGCGGTTTGGGCTGATAGAGTCTCACTGGGACGCCGTGAATGTGCAGATTCTTGATGGAGAGCTTCGTCTTTTTCCAGAGAAGAGTTGTCGCATACAAATTAGTATAAAAAGTAACCAAGGCATACTCTCTGCAGAATCCGAGTTTCCAGAAAATATGATCCTGTTGGCAATAACAGGAAAAAAAATGTATAGTATACCTCATTTCGCACATTTACAAATGAGTGTGTATAGAGACATTATTATTATTATGAAAAATGTACACAGTCCACCATATCATGTGTTGGTGGCTGGATTTGGACTGTTAGTGTGGAATATACAGAGGCAGAGGAAGGGATGGGGCGGGGGGGTGGCCTGACCCCGGGCGGCCCGGGGGGGGCAACAAAGCGGCCCGAGGGCATTAATCACACTATGGAGTTGGCCAAAAAACCGACCACGCTGCGCAGAGGATTGGCCCGCCCGCCCGCCCAGGCTCCTATGAGTCGCAAAATAGCAAAAAAAAAACCACCAGGGGGGCTTTTCGCCGCAACGCGGTGGGGGTGGGGACATAACCAGTGGGGGCAGGGCTTCTGACGTTCTGCACAGGGGGGTGCTAGAGAGGTGAGCTACGCCTCTGTGAATATACTGCATCCTTCCCAAGGACCTGGGATATTCACAGATATTTTCGTAAAATGTGTGGAGATAAGAGAGGCTTTCTAAAGGAGTGGAAGCAAGCACTCAGCCTCGTGAGGTCAGAATGGTGGTTTCTCAACCAGCGTTTCTCAACGTTTGCTCCTAGGAGCCCTGATTCGAGGCCCCTTCAGGGGTTCCACGAGCATCGGAGCCGGCCTTAGGAGCTGTGGAACCCAACTGGAAACGTTTTTCTGGGGGCCCAGTTCACAGCCAAGGTCGGTAGAATCTTAGAGATAGAAGTAAAATTGATTATAGACTTTATACCTCTATGGTAGCCTGGAAAGCAATCCAAAACGTGCGCTTAAAAAGTGCAGGTGAGTTCATGGACCAAATGGATCTAAATACTTGAGTCTGAATAAAGGCCTACAATATAAATAAACCTGCAATGTGGTCTTATTATGTATAATATGTTGCAATGTTGTGTGTATTTGACAAGACTAGTGTAGATTACTGTAGCGCGGGGGGCCCTTAGGCGCAGGGCCCAGTTGGGAGCAATTGGTCCAATTGGCTTAAAGCCGGCCCTGACAAGCACACCATAAGTGGCTGTACACCTCCTGCCCGGTTTGCTTGTCTGTACCTCCCACATTGTTCATGGCTCTCTTTCTTCAATCCCCTCCTGTTCCAGCTCTTTACCGGGATTCGCACTGGACTCGGTGCTGTGCCGCTTTGCACATGAGGCAGCGCTCTGGGGCTCCCCGAGACTCTGTGCATGTGCCGGCTGAGTGGAAAGAACTCCGGAGACTGGAAAGTTTGAGAATCACTGTAGTAGAGAATCAAAGAAAAACCACACACACACACACACACACACACACACACACACACACACACACACACACACACACACACACACACAAATCGAAAACAAACGTGCTGGCAACTTACCATCAACATGAAGTAAACCAACATGAAATATAAGATTTTCACCTTGTAAGGCTGGCAGATTCCATGAGGGATTTCTTGCTGGGTAAGACAGTAATGGGCTGCCCATGCCAGAGAAAGGAGCACAGACAGAACCCCCACTTCCGCTAAAGTCCCCAAGAGAGCCCACAGAAAAGCCATGTCGTCTTCCAAACAGCTCTCCTGCCGTTTCAAGACTCCTGGCGGAGTGAGCAAGCTCAGGCGCGTCTTCAGATGAAGCACTTCCCTTTCGCAACACGGTTTGGCAGCAGAAAAGGCAGTGATGCCAGAGATACAAAAACCCATCGTTCCTCCCGTCCGCCTCTCTTAATTACCCTCTTGTCACCCCCGGCCCTACAGCAGAACACATCCAGCCAGTGAGGTGAGGATGATCCACCTGTCATCTCTTACTTAACCCACAGAACGTGATTTCGTTGCTGTGCTACATTTCTCCATATGGCCTCGAAGCATCTTACAGTATAATGTAATTGCAGCACCGGCAATAAAAGTAGGATGAATTAAAAGACGGGGAGGGGGGAGCAATTGCACATAATGTGTAATGTGAGTCTGCTACCTTTCACTCTTCGCCTTCCTGGTGCCTGGGAAAAACGTGCTTATTTTGTGATGCTTTCCCTGAATGCATTTTGTCAATGGTTCCAATATGCGTATGGTTTCAGTGTGAATGTTGTTGATTGCGTTTGCTGCACTTTTGCTTTGATTATTATTTTTTTAATGGGTGGTGTTTTTGACTTTAGATCCTGATGCAGTGCATGCTGGATGCGAACTGGAAAGGCAGGATAGAAAGTTAATAAATGAATGGATGAATAAACAAGGAGAAAATCGTTGCACGGGGTTAAGCTAGGAGAGGGTGTCAAAAAATTGGGATGCTAGAAGTATCTATTCCAGGGGTGCCAAACATAAGACCCATGGGGCCAGATGTGACCCCCGGAAGCTCTTTATCCACCCTTAGGCTCTCCCAGCACCACCCTTTCAGCAGTGTCGTTTCTGCCAAGGCTCTAGGAGGGAGAGACGGAAGGATGCCTCAAAAGGCAAGGAATGCTATGGAGGAAGGGGCAGAACAAGAGGGGTGAGAAAAGGAGCGCCCTTTTCTGCGGAAGCATCACTTTGCAGAGCACCTCTCAACTGCTGAGCTGCAAAGTGATGCTGCAGCGGCCACGGCGCAGCTGAAAGGGTGGCCCACATGATAATTGGGCTCTCCCAAATTTTGAAAATATGATCAAGATTTGCACATTTTCTCTTCAATCTTTTGTAGCTAATGAGCATCTATGTGAGAACAAAGTGCTTGTTTCTGGCCATCATCTGCTTAATGAGAACACTTCCTGCTTAATGATGTCACTTCCAGTAGGCACCATGAAAGCGATGGCTGCGTTTGTTTTTTGGCTTCTAGCGCTAGGAGCGCTTGAGAAGAGCCGTTTTTTTCACCTTGTAGCACACTCGTGTCACACGATTCTATGACAATGGAGTAAAGAGGGCAATCAGCAAACAGCACTATGAGACAGCAAAGACAGATATTCTTGAGTCTGGAATTTTGCACCTTCCCTACACTGTGGAGCTTATTGTGCGGAGGCTCGGCATTCGGAAGTAGGTTGGCGGTGATGTGATGGTGTTGTGACATCACTACCAATTGCTTCTGGAGTGCTGCTGTTCGAGCCCACCTGGAGCCAACGGCGGGAAGGTGGGCCTATCTGGTGTGCAAACTATGCGAGCATAGAGCTCCGCTCACCACTCTGGACCTCCAAGGGCCTCTGGTTCACCCTCCACGGAGTGTCACGCCTGCTGTGGCCCGCACCAGTCGCAACCTCCCCCCCAGCGACGCGACTGGTATCTAGCCAACACAATATCCAATTGCTTAAAATAAATAACAGAAGCTCCTCTGTTCACAAACCAGCTCCAACTACTGTTCTTAAATCACATTGTTTACCTGTATTACACATCAGGATTATCTGTAGTTACACGCAGTGAGCAGATTATGAAATATGAATAAAAAAGTTTTGTTACACCATCACCTCTGTTCAGCACCCAATTTTACACACCCTTGTCCCTTGGAATGTATCCCAATCAGCTGGCTCTTGCAATATCTTGCAATACTTCAAGCAACAGTACAGTGGTGCCTCTCCAGACAAAATTAATTCGTTCCGTGAGTCATGTTGTCTTGCGAATAATTTTGTCTTGCGAGTCACCTCCCCTGCCGTGCTATTTACTTTTAAGTATTTACAGTACTCACAGTTCCCAGAGCTCCGCTCTAGTAATGCACACCGTTTCTGGAAGGGAAGGGAAGTTTTATCTCTGCTTTGCCTTTATCTCTGCTGGTGTTAGCTATTTGTCGGGTGATAATCGGTGTGGCCTCGGGCTGTACTGTTTGCAGTCTGCTAACCCTCTTGAATACTTTAACATTTGAATAGATTGTGGCTTTAGGAGCTGAGTGTTCCACAAGACGAAATTGTTTTTGCAAGAAAATTTGTCTTGCGAGTCACCAAAAAACTTGCAAAATGCTTTTGTCTTGCAAGTGTTTTGTTGTGCGAGGCATTTGTCTTGTGAGGCATCACTGTATTATCAAGGGAGCTGCATGGGGGATTATTTTATAACGTTTTCTCTAGAGAACACAACTCCCGGATAAGGAACCTTGAGAATGAATCCGATACAATTAGTGCTGGGCAGAAAAGGGAAGGCTGCTTTCTAACGAGTAGACTGGGAAGATCTGCCAATCAAAGGATGCAGATTTTTTTTTTTTTAAGGAAATGAATAAATACCAAAAAGAATACCCTTTCTGACATGTGTGCTTTTTCAGAGCCTGGGGGCAAAAGCCGAGCAAGCAGGAATGTAGCTGAGGAGGAGAGACAGGGGAGTGGGGTTCCATGACTTTACCAACAGCAGGAGCGCTCAACTGCCTTTGAATGTTTTTTTTTTCCAAAGCTCAACAGGACACCAAATGAGAAATTTGCCTAGGGGCATATATTTCCCATGGTGCCTGGCTGTGACGGTTGCAATCTAGATGTGTATTTTCAGGTGCATCCAAGGGGAAAAGAAGGAAAAACAAGGATTTGAAGAGAAGGTGTTGCTTGGGAGAAATCTTCACGTTTTGCCTGGTGTCTAAGCTTTAGAAGGGAAAGAGTTTGGGGGGAGAGTTGGAGAGAAAAGCAAGGAAGCAAGGAGTGACATTCTAATTACATTCAGAAGACAAGCTGGCACAAGCCTTGACATGCTCCGTTCTCTGCAGCATGTGGGGGGGGGAGGCAACTCTGTCTCAGCACAGCAACCTACAAGCAGTGGCGTCGCTCCGGTAGGGGCAGGGCCATAAGTATCGCTCCGTAGTAGACCCTTTACCGAGCGAGCAGGAGGCGTCACCCGCCCCCTCACTTTCGGAGCCCTTCCCCTGCGGAGAAAGCAGCAGGCAGGGTCTCTTGCCTGCTGCTTTCTCCGCACGGGAATGGCTCCGACAGTGAGAGGGCGGGGACGCCTCCTGCTCGCTCGGTAAAGGATCTACTATGGAGCAATACTTACGGCCCCGCCCCTAATGGAGTGACGCCACTGCCTACAAGGGAGTTGTACAGTACACCTGAGAGCCAGGATGGTGTAGTGCAGAGGTTCTCAACCTGTGGTACGGGTACCCCTAGGGGTACGCAGACCTCTTGCTGGGGGTGCACCAAGCCCTGCCCCTTATCTGCCCCATCAACAGCTAGTTAAGTGTTAATTAACATGAATTTTAAATTGTAATTATTTTCGGAGCCCTTCTGTCTCTCTGATTTTGGTTTTGGGCTTATTTTTGTACTTTGGAAAATGTACTTTGGTGGGGTGGGGGAGGAGCTGGTTTGGGGAAGTGTGACTTGGAGAAAAAAAGAGATCCTTGCATGTGTGTGTCTCTCTCCTCCCCACCCCACAGTTAAATAAGGCATGTTTTCACATTTAAAATTGTTTTAGTACTTTATTTAATGATTAATTACCTAATTAATTAATTGATTAATCCAGTTAATTAGCAGGGGGTACTTCAGAAAACTGGACTGTGATAGGGGGTACCCGGGCCTCCAAAGGTTGAGAACCCCTGGTGTAGTGGTTCTGGTGTTGGGCTGAGACCTGGAAGATCCAGATTTAAATCTCCACTCAGCCACAAAGCTTCCTGGGTGACCTTGGGCCAGTCACTTTCTCTCAGCCTAGCCTACCTCACAGGGTTGTTGTGAGGACCAAAAGAGGGAAGGAACCATGTACTGCACACTGCCCTGAGCACCTTGGACAAAGGGCAGTATAAAAATCTGATTGATTAATAAATAATAAACAACCACCCACCCCCCAATATTTATTGGCATTTGAGTTGCTGCTTACATGATGTTTAAATCTTTTTTCTTCTAGGGGCTTATTTTGGTTTTTTGGGGGGGTCCCCTCTTTGCTGTGTTAATGCATGACTTGGTGTGCGAAGGGAATTCAAGCCAGCACTGTTATGGTTCCTCCTGATGTACAATAAAACATATGACTGAAAGGCAAAGAGGCAAAAGTCAGGCAAATGCAAACAGGAGGTGGACGTTTTCACAGTGCAATGACTTAGGAATTTGCAACCTCATCCCTTTCCCCCAAAGTAGCAAGCAGAGGTCAAGATGCCATCTTGACCTGAATTCTTTGACCCGAGTCTTTGGTTGTGAGTTGCGAGTCCCTATCTATTTAATGGGGGAAATGGGTTTAAACCTGACTAAAATTCGGCTTGTTGTAAAAGGCTCCAAGTCGTCAAGTCTTTCGAGTCTTTTATAATTGCCGAGTCAAGTCCGAGTCGAGCCATTGATGCGACTTGAGTCCAACTCGAGTCCGAGTCAATAGACTCAAGTCGACATCACTGGCATTTGAACAGTCAGCAGGGGATAAGTAAAAATATGTTTTAATTACTCCTGTGTAGGCTGCCTGATCGCCTGTGTATCTCCTTGGACCTACGCCAGCCATTTTGCTTGTGTATGAGGAGATAAAAGGGGCAGGGCGGCTTGAGAAAGAGAGCATAAAATCTGGCTCATGCCGGTGCCACCGAGATCCACCCCTCCCTCCCCCTTTCTTCCACCTCCACCTCCCCTCCCCCTCCCCACGCTTGCCGAGTCAATTCCAAGTCGAGTCATTGATGCGACTTGAGTCATAAGAACATAAGAACATAAGAAGAGCCCTGCTGGATCAGGCCAAAAGCCCATCTAGTCCAGCTTCCTGTGTCACACAGTGGCCCCACCAGATGCCTCAGGGAGCACAAGACAACAAGATAACCTGTTTCCCGTTGACACTCCCTTGCACCTGGCACAGAGAAAACCCACTTCGAAAAACCAGGAGGTTGCTTATGGCTTGTAACCTGTGATGGTCTTTTCCTCCATGAATCTGTCCAAACCCCTTTTAAAGGCATCTAGGCCAGATGCCATCACCACATCCTGTGGCAAGGAGTTCCACAGATGAATTACATGCTGGGTAAAGAAATATTTTCTTTTGTCTGTTCTAACTCTCCCTCCACTCAATTTTAGTACATGTCCCCTAGTTCTGGTGTTATGCGAGAGGGAGAAGAATTTCCCTCTATCCACTCTCTCCATCCCATGCATAATTTTATAAGTCTCAATCACGTCCCCCCTCAGGCGCCTTTTTTCTAGGCTGAAAAGCCCCAGACGCTGTAGCCTTTCCTCATAAGGGAGGTGCTCCAGCCCACGAATCATTCTGGTCGCTCTTTTCTGCACCTTTTCCAATTCAACTATATCCTTTTTGAGGTGTGGTGACCAGAACTGGACACAATACTCCAGATGTGGCCTTACCATCGATTTGTACAAAGGCAGAATGATATTGGCCGTTTTATTCTCAATCCCTTTTTTAATGATCCCGAGCATGGAATTGGCCTTCTTCACAGCCGCCGCACACTGGGTCGACACTTTCATCGACCTGTCCACCAGCACCCCAAGATCTCTCTCTTGATCCGTCACAGACAACTCAGAACCCACACAGACAACTCAGAACCCAATGGACCTATTCAGATATACACCGGTTGTTTGAAGTCCGACTCGAGTCCGAGTCAATAGACTCAAATCTACATCACTGGTACATTGCTGCTGAGAGTTGATGTGGGCAGGCAGAGTTGACTGCGGCTGTGCTCCGTGGCATGTGCTCTAGGCATTTGAGACACTGCCCACTGCTCATGGGTTACATGGAGACAAGAGAACAATGCAAAATAAAATGAACAAAACACTACTGGGGACAACAGAAGCCCCGACCAGCAACATTCACATTGTCAATGTTCATAACTTGAATGTGTGTAAGTATGGGAGCTTCTGAATCTACTTTCCTAACCTAACGGCCCAATCCTATCTACACAATATGCTGGTGGATCTTGTGGTCCATCAGTGCATCACGTGGGCTGCCATCGCTGCAGCCACGTGGACGGTCTGTGGGTCGTTGCAGATGTGCAGTCCGGTGCTGGCAGTAGCAGGCTGCGGACCAGCTGCCAGTGCAGGTAAGGTGGTGGCGAGGGGCAGATTGGGGGTGGATTGGGGTGTGGGAACGGGCCAGGGGCAGGTTGGGGCGGATCACGGCAGCAGCGACATGTACGGAATCCTATACCCCTATTCCAGGCCCGAATGGCCTAACAGATTTACACCAGCAAAACAACCGGTGTATATCTGAATAGGTCCATTGGGGACCAGGGAGCAGAGGAAGAGGCAAATAAAATATGTCTCCACTTATCTCTCCTGGCCGGCCTGGTCCCCGGCCAGCCCCTGGGATGCAGCAGAGGCTGACCCAGCATCTCTGCATTATGCAGGCCAGCCCTGGATAGGATTGGGCCATTAGCCACAACTTCCATTGTATTTCTCCCCTACAGTGGTTCTGTAACTGCTTCTTTGGCTATCATCAGACTGCTGAATGGTTTATTGGTTTTAATGATGTGCGAATGCAGAACAAGGTGGTATAAATTAGATGAAGAAATAGCACAAGGTTGGAATGGCACTTCTTGAGTTCTGATCCAGAACATTAAGCATTATGCTCAGCATTAAGCCTGAGCCACAGAAAGAAGCAGGCTAAGCATCTCCTGGCCTAGAAGTCAGGTAATATGATCGCCTTCCCTTGCTTAATACTTCCATGTCAGAGGGCTGTTTAAACATGCTTCAGCTGTGCCTGTTTCCCAGGAAGAGCCAGTGTGCTATACTGGTGAGAGAGTATGTTGGTCTTCTAGATGCAGAGAGAACCGAGTTCAAATTCCCCCCAGCCATGAAGCTCTCAGGGTGCCCCTGGATCACCATCCAAAAGCCTCGCAGTGGGCTGCCCCAGATTATCCATCAGCTGACCCCACATCATGGTGTGGGGAAAGGGCCATGGGCACGCGTGGCTCTCCCTCCCACCTGAGGTGCTGCCTCCGACCACACCTTTCACCCAAACCCTTCCTAAGCATAGGCATTGAATACTACTTTAAAGCGTTAAACCATGTGATTACAGGGCATCTGGATGGTAGGTGGGGGAGATGGGAGCACTCAGACCTGGCCCCAAAGTCAGGGTGGCCATGTGGCCCAACCTCACTGGCCATGGAGATAGCTGGGGCAATGGTGCACCCGTGAGCAAGGCAAAGCCCTTGAAAAGAGTCACGGATTGGAGAAGCAGAGCCCCACCTGTGGGACAAACCACCCACTCCTGTGCACAGTCGCCATCTGTGGTGGCAATGGGGGATTGGCAAACGTGGTATCCACAAAAGGTGGTACTTGGTAGGGATGTGGATCAAGTCCCAAGTCTTTGGTTGCGAGTCCCTATCTATTTAACGGGGAAAACGGGTTTAAACCTGAATTATAAAATTCGACTTGTCGTTAAAGGCTCCAAGTCTCGAGTCGAGACTTTCGAGTCTTTTACAATCGTGAGTCAAGCCCGAGTCAAGTCACCGATGCGACTTGAGTCTGACTCAAGACCGAGTCAATAGACTCAAGTCTAACATCACTGGTACTTGGGAAAAGTGGTGCTTGGAAACTTCCACCCTAAGAAACACATTACACTCAGAATATTACAGACTTTATAAGCTTTTGATGTAATCCACCACATTGTCTACTCCTTTCTCAGCGAACGGGAAGGCGAAAAACCAGAGATTGAAAAGGTGAAGCATTCCGTGGAATCCGTCCGTGAGGTGGCACCAAGACACAGGCACACCGTTGTCTTCCAGGCGTTTTTTGTACAAGAGCCCGTCATCTCTCAGCACATCGAATTCACAGGTTAAAAGGAACGTCTCGGGGAGCTGGCGAACGATCGCGTCTTCTGCTATAAGTGGGGAACATTTTGTCTCAGTTAAAGTGTTTATTATAAAGTATACGTTATCAGAAGGTTCGGTGGACGGCTGAAATTCTCGATAGTGGCCTCTCATTAATAAGTCCTTAGGGATGTTGTCTGAACTTAGCCAGTCCTTGTACAGTGCTTGTTTGTCCTCCGGGATGTGCTGTTCCTGCACTCCTATGTCCACGGCTGTCCTGTTGTTCGTAATGTACCATAAAAGAACATGAATTAGGTCTCTCTGGGTTATAAGGGGGACAAACCGGTTCTGCTGGTAGGAAAGCAAATTGAAATCTAGCGCCTGGAGAAAAGGACCGATCAAGACCTGAGCGCGTGGTCTGGGAAGGTCCACCCTTTTCACCAGCTCCTGGGCAACGTACGCAGCAATGGTCGCTCCAAAGCCATCACCGCTAAGGACAACGCGAGCTGGATCGACCCCGTGGCTTTCGGCATTCTTCAGTAAGAATTCTGCAGCCTTCAGGCTGTCCTCGAATTGCGCAGGATACCGGTGCTCAGGAGCCAAACGATACCTGTCGAGCCAAAGACATCGGGTTGCAATCTCAGCTCCTTCCCATGGTACAAAACTATGTTTGCCTGGCCTGTCGTGGAAATTCTGTGAAGGAGCCCCACTGTTACCGGGTGCACGACCCATCATATTTTTAGGGATGGAAACTCGGGTTGGCTTCAATCCATAGATAAACCAACCAACACGAGAAGACAGAATTCATTCTTTCAATAATTTTTAACATGACCAAATCCAAACAAGACAGAGGTTCTCCTGGTCGGGAGACCTGGTAGGGTGGTGATGGGGCATCGACATGCCCTGGACAGTTGTCAACGTACCTACCTCTGCAGGCTTCTCCCAAAGGGGCAGATCCATATCGCCCAGGTTGGGGTTCAACCTCATTAGCATTCCCAGTGCCCCAGCCCTCCAAAACCAGCACCGCAGAGGCCTTTAGCAGTGCCCACGTCCAATCTTTTCTGGCCCTCAATGACCCCCAGTACCACCTTCCCTCTTGCTCCCCCGGCTGTCTTTCCTCCACCTGGGATCCCCTTTAACTCTCATCCTACTGCATCCTTCCATGCCCACCACCAATACTGGCTTTCCACTCCTCCTCCTGTTTCCACTCCTTTCCTACTTGGGCCTGGTTCACTCTCACCCCTGTAGAGGGTCCTGGTCTCCTCTCCCTCTGCCTCTGCTTCTGCCTACTTCTTTTGGTCCTTCTCGCTCCCCTTCTTCCCCAGTGCTCCAGTCTCCTTCCCCCCTACAGGTCAGTGGCGTTCCCAGCCCTCCTGGCGCCTGGGGGGGCGGGGTTGGAGCGCCCTCCCAAGCAGCCGGGCTCGGGGCTGAGCGCCCACTCGGCGCGTCCCCGGCCTCCGGAGGCTGCGCTCCGAAGGCTGGGGAAAGCTCTCCTTAAAGCGACCGCCCCGTTCGGCCGTCGAGGGCTTTATGAAAAAGCCAAATGCATCATTGGCTTTTATAGGGTTTGCGCATGTGCAAACCCTATAAAAGCCAGCGACGCGTTCGGCTTCTTCATAAAGCCCTCGACCGCCGAACTAGGCGGTCGCTTTAAGGAGGGCTTATCCCCAGCCTTCGGAGTGCAGCCTCCGGAGGCCGGGGACGTGCCGAGTAGGCGCGCTGCTTCGGAGGGGCGCGCCAGCCAGGCTCCGGTGCCGCACCGCTCTGCGCAGCCCCGAGCCCGGCTGCCGCGCCCCCGCGCCCACTCAGCGCCTGGGGTGGAGCACACCTGCTCCCCCCCATATTAGAACGCCTCTGCTACAGGTTGCCACTCGCCCTCCCAGGGCAAAGTCAGTCACTCCCTCTCTGCCTTCCCAAACATGATCCCCTCCGGCGCACGCTCTCTTTTCTCAGCTATCTGTGCCTCCTCCAACCTCTGTCAGCCTCTCCGTCCCCACTGCCTCCTGCCCCTTCGGTCCTCTTCCCCCGCCGTGCCCCGTTTGGTCTCTTTCCTCCCTTCCGTATATCTCTTCCCCCTGTTGCCTCCTCTTCTTGCGTCTCTTCTCTCTCACAGTGTCTCCTTCCCTCCTGTCTTGCTCTTCCAGCCTCCAAGCTCCCCACCTTCCCCTTACTGCCTCTTTGTTCCTCTTTTAAACCCTCCCGTCTCCCAGCTCGCCCCAAATCTCCCCAACTGTGCTGAATCCAGTGCTCCTCTCCGCAGCCTCGTCCACCGCCCCGTGAGGGCCACAGCTGTCTCTGTACTTCTGGGTGTCCCTGCACCACAGGAAAGGCTGCGGACACCACAACAGGGCAGCAGCTAAAAGGGCCAGCCCCGGGTGCTCCCTGCAGGGCAAGACTTCTTTGACTTACCCGACGGACACAACCACCACGTTGCTCCTCCTGGCAAAGTGCCGGCACACTCGTTCATAGGTATCTGGAAGAGAGGATTATTCTGCTTTCATTGCCACGTGTGCTCTAAGGGCTGGGTGCACCAGAAATGATCATAGGAACACTCTTCACAAAGCACGAGAAACATACCGAATCCCTTTTGTCTTTTTCTACAAGCTAAATTCCTACCACCAGCCGCCATAAAAGGTAAAGGTAAAGGTGACCCCTGACAATTAAGTCCAGTCGTGTCCGACTCGAGGGTGTGGTGCTCATCCCCATTTCAAAGCCGAAGAGCCAGCGTTGTCCGAAGACGCCTCCGTGGTCATGTGGCCGGCATGACTCTCCTTGCCGCAGCGCGTAGCATGCAGCTGGAACACGGAGAGCTGTTTACCTTCCCGCAAGCGGTACCTATTTATCTACTCGCATTAACATGCTTTGGAGGAACTGCTAGGTTGGCAGGAGCTGGCCCAGCAACGAGAGCTCACCCCGTCGCGAATTCGAACTGCCGACCTTTCGATCGACAGCTCATGGTTCAGCGGTTTGACCTCTGCCTCTCCCCCCTTCCCTCTCTCATGCCTGATATACTGTCACAGCTGCAGCCAGACACTTGGATCTCTAGGAAACTTAGTTTCCTCAATACTACGGACACGCAATACATTTCTCTGCAGTCCTGCTGGGGATCTCAGTATGTTTGCCAGCCCTGCTGCCGGAGCAATAAGCCAGATAGAGGGAGCTGAGGGAGTCAACGATGTGGGCAGTTGGGGTTTGGAGGCTTAAGAACCTCAGAAGAGCCCTGCTGGATCAGGCCAAGGGCCCCTCTAGCCCAGCTTCCTGTATCTCACAGTGGCCCACCAGATACCTCAGGGAGCACTCAAGACAACAAGGTACCTGCATAGGAGGCTGCTGCTCATAAGATGAGCCTTGCTGGATCAGGCCAAGGGCCCCTCTAGCCCAGCTTCCTGTATCTCACAGTGGCCCACCAGATGCACACGAGACAATAAGATCCCTCTATCCTGTTGCCATACCCTGGCATCTGGCATTCAGAGAAAGGCCAGCTCTGAAACCTGGAGATTGCATATAATCATCGTGGCTTGTAGCCTTGGATGGACGTTTCCTCCATCAACCTGTCCACTCCCCTTTTCAAGACATCTAGGCCAGGTGCCATCACAACGTCCTGTGGCAAGATTAATTACATGCTGGGTGTAATTTACACGCTGGGTGAAGAAATACTTTCTTTTGTTTGTTCTGGCTCTCCCAACAGAGAGCCAGAACAGAGTGGGTGTTCCCTGGTTCTGGTATTGTGCAAAAGGGGAAAAGAATGTCCCTCTATCCATTCTATCAATTCCATGCATCATTTTCTATGTTTCAATCATGTCCCCCTCCTCAGGTGCCTTCTTCCTAGACTAGGGGTGGGCCTGGGTGTCACTCTCCCAATAACACTATCAGCGGTGTGACTGGTACTGAGGAGGGCTTGGAATAAATCAACTCTTTTTTTCTGAGTTTGGAGAAAATAGGATCAGAAAAACCGAACAGAACTGCTAGGACGTTCTTTCCACCACTCGTATGATATAATGCATTGTATTTACAGGTGTCCCCCACTTAATAACGGGGATACGTTCTGAAATCCCCATTGTAAAGTGAAGCCGTCATTAAACGGATCTTGCTGTGCTTTGAAGTTTAGCACTGTGCTTAAAGCCCCAGTGTTAAACATCCAAGCTCTTATCTTGGTCATTAGCTGTTTGGCTTTAGATAAGGGCTTTGAAGTTCAGGGCTGAGCTTAAAGCCCCAGTGCTGAACTTCAAAGCCCCTATCTAAAGCCAAACTGCTGATGAGCTGGGGCTTTAAAAAGACAGCATCTTTTTAAATCCTTTGATCTTTTTTACTGGGGACCTCCGTCATATATCCGGATCGTCATTAAGCAATCCGTCATTAAGCGGGGGACACCTGTATATGCAACTGTGTTCAAAAAAAACCTTCCGAAAGGATTGCTCTTCTTTTACCGAGGCTTCCCACTGTGCCACTTCCTCCATGAAAAAACAACAGTCCTTTTTGCTTCTCCTGAGAGGGTCTTCGGGGTCGGTAGATCCTCACGGGAACGCCTTCAAAGTATACGTCCTTGATAGATAGTCTTGAATCTTTCATGGGAGGGATTCCATCCACGAGCATCCTCAGAACGGTGAACTCTCCACAAATACCCATTTTCCATAAAACGTAACCCTGGTTGCAATGGGGAGAAAAGAAGATCAGAAATCAATTGCTGCCAATAGACAAGCACGCAATTGAGAGAGGATGTTTCTTACAGCTTCCCTGTCCTCCAACTGGGGATATCGTAACACTGCTGGCCAGACCTTTCTCAAGCAAATTGCTGGTTTTCATAGGTCTTCCCCAGCTCAATCCTCTCGCCTCCTTCTCTCCCTCTTTTTCCAGCATCTTTTCACCGAGGCCATCTTGGTCAGAACCACAGGCCTTTGCTGTGACCATTTCAATTCTATTATTTCTCTTGCTTATTGTTCCTGCTTGGGCTTATTTCCTCCCACCTCCAATATTGTAACGCGCATGCGCTGCATCCTACAGGGGACTTTCAAGCCGCAAAGGCCTCCTCGAAGTAAGGGAACGTTTGTTCCCTTGCTTCAGGGTAAACCCTCACAGCCCCACTGGGGCTACTCGGACCTGTGCCAACTACTTTGCCCCTTTCCCGTCCTTGATCCACCCTCCTCCCTTCCCCAATCTCCTCCCTGTCCCTGTCCCTCCCTTCCCTGTTCTGCCCACCCTCCATTTCTCTCCTACCCCCCCCATACTGACTTACCGGCACCAGAAGATGTGGGCAAACCCCACTGCAGCCACTTCCCACTTACGGTTGCAGCAACCCGGCTGCGCAAAACGGCATGTTGCGTTTTGCGACAGCCATAATAAAGGACCTTACACTGCTGAAATGCTCGTGCTTGCGACGTAACGCCCTGTTTGTTAGGATTGATTGGGCCGTAAATCTCTCGATAAAATTCATTTCCGTTTTCTGCATTCTTGACTCTTTTTCTGTCTTTCAAATCCTCTACACAGAACAGGTGCGCCGTGAGTCAACCGTCAAGATTCCGCACATGGGTGTTAAAAGCAGGTACATGTTAGGACACATCTCCTAGAACACAGGCAGCAACAAAATGCATATCTTGCTGTCTTGGAAAAGGAGCCTTTGATACTCAGAAGTCCCATTAAAGTCAATGGGGCTTACTCCCATCGAAGTGTGGATAGGATTGCAGCCTTAGGGAGTCTCTCTTTGCAGTCAAAGTGGAAAAGCAAGGTTAGTCCAGCCTTGGAAATGTGGCTGCCACAGATTCCCAGGGGAAGGGAAGGAAGAAGTGACATCCCAATACTCCTGCTTAGAGAGAGAGGAAAATACACAGAGACATAGCTTAGCCCCAAGAAGAAAAAAGAAAAAGATGCAACAATTCATTTTCTTTGGAACCCACTGGTTGCCTCAGTGATTCACCCGAGATGGAGACTGATGAAAAAAGGAGGGGGGCTTTCCGTGAGTACAAATGGGGCTCTTATTTACATGCTGTAGATGGAGTGAAACAATAGAATTTGGGGCTGTCTGACTAGAACAGTTAACAGCTTCTGCTACATGGGGTGCGGGAGTTTTTTTAGTCAACCGGAACTCATTCCTAATTGAAGTGTTACCCCTTTAATTTGGAGTTTGAAGCCAGTTCCCCCTCTATTGGTTTCTGGAGGAAAGAGGAAAAATAATCTGGATCGAAGCGTTTGTGTTTGTCCCTTCTGAATAGGAGTCATTGTTGTGAAATTTGTAATGAACGGCTGGAGACTTGTGCCTCAGGGCACAGGTCCCAGTCCAGACTATTGATTTAAAAATGGACTTTGGGCAGACATGTTGCAATGTTCCTGCCTGGAATTGTTTTTCATAATTCGGAGAGGGTTAAATGTTATTGTCGCCCATTAGGTGGGGGAGAGAAATAGAAAAAGGGAAAATAATGTCAGTTCGGCAGTTCCTTATGTTCACTTGTATGTTTCATGTGATCTCTATTTTTGCCTTTCTCCAGCGCAAGGCTTAAAGACAACATTTTGGATTGTCACTCATGGTTCGCTTCGGACTATGGAAGGCTGCGGATACTTCAGCGCTTCTGCCCTCACATTTTCCGTCTCTTTCTATCCCGTTCCTTGTGATCAGATTTGAAAAACAATGCCAAATTCAGGATCACTTACCAGACCAAAGCCTGAGAGAATCACGATATGCAGAAGCCGGAGTTTGAGGGGCTGACAAATCCCAGGAGGTATTTCTGTCGTAGAGAAATGATAATACACTGCCCATGCCAACAGCAGACCGAGACCAGTGACCGGTATGGCTGTCACTTGTGACAGCAAAGCCCACAGCAGCATCATGCGCCCTCCTGAGATGTGGGAATAATACCGTGTGGCTTTTCTGTTCCACAATGACAGCAGCATCCAGCATTCAGGGTTCTAAGTCATGGATTCTTCCCACAGTATAATTTGCTCGTTGGAGCCTCCTCTCTCAAAGGCATTTCAAAAGGTTTGCCAACATTTTCTTGGCCGGCCATCAAGCCGGCACACCCATGCGCTCCCAGGGTGCCAGGAAAGGCAGTCAGCGACTATGGGAAGGAATCTTGCGAAGAGGGCCCCTTCTCGTTGCAACATATTGGGGATTGCTTCAGGCTTTCCTCACCCGTCTGTGGATCCCAGTCGCTACAATTCAGTAGCACATCGACGCTCTGCTTTCTCGAGATGTTTTAAGTTCCGTTGAATAGCATATGTCAGAGGTTCTCTAAGTGTGAGGTGCAGCGCCGTAACTATGGCGGAGCGAGTGGAGCAAGCGCTCCAGTCGCTCCACCGTGGGGGGGCGGGGATCTTACCGTGTCGAGGAGCGTTGCGGTTGGGCCCTCCCGCCCGCCCTGAGTCGGTTTGGCTCTGAAATGAGACCAAACCGGGCGGGGGGGCGCGTCTACGTGACGTGAGGGCACGTCCTGACGCTGGCCACGCCCCCTCGCTCCAGGGCGCCCTCCCAGTGCCTTGCACCTCTGGTGAGGCGCGACTCCCAAGTGCGTCATCAAAAGCAGCCAGGGGCCTCGTGTTAGTCTTTTAATTAACACATATTCTTGCTTGAGAGAGAGAGAGAGAGAGAGAGAGAGAGAGAGAGAGAGAGAGCAAAAACAAAGGCCCGGGGAAAAGCTGCCTCTTCACATCGGGTCACTCAAAGTTAATTTCAAAACACTTCAGGTTTGTAGGCAGTTTCCACGTCTTGTTTTTAACCACAGCGTGAGCGAAGCCCTTGCTTATCTTATGTTAAAGAACAATTAACAACTCTATTGATAAGCTGAGTACCGGTACTTTGGAGCTGGAGCTGCAAAGACAGCATCTCGTTTCTCTCCAAATCCTGAGACACTGCAGGTTTGCAAGTAAAGTATTTTCTTTCTGTTGAATGTTTTTAATAAAGCAAACACAAAACAAATGCAAGAACTGCAATTGAAAATGGTGCAGAGCAGGTTCTGCTTTACATACAGTCTTTGATTTCTATGTTTAGTTTGGTTGATTAATTATTAGGATTTCTCTCCTTCTTCCTTTCTGACCCACCTCTAAGTTAGTTCCCCACTCTATTTGCTGGTACAACCCCCCCCCCCCCCCGGAAACTGCCAGGCAGTATAAGAATCTGTTTTTCATCTTGCAAAGATGCTACCAAAAGGAGCTAGCTTTCTCTCTCTTTCTCTCTTGTGCAACTGGGGCTTCCCTGCCATGCTTTGATGTTTCTCTTGCCATGAATAGGACTAACAGAGATGACATCAGTGCCCTCTACCCAGGCCTGCCAATGGAGGGAGGGCAGCATCCTAACCCCACCCTGCGCACTCCTGGCTTAGCTGCTGCTGAGCATAAGCATGGAAAATCCCCTTTAGGGCTCGTTTTGGGAATATACACATACATATACACATACGTATAAGAAAGGGTGCATCTGAGCATGTAAAGAGTGCCTGTTTCTTCCATGCACTGTAATGGGGAGTCACAGTTAACGGCGAGGGAGGTCAAGGGAGCCGCGAGTCAGAAAAGTTTGGGAACCACTGGCATATGCTAATAATGACTGGCGTTGGGGAGGGCAACTAGGGTAGCAACCCTGGGCCCCACACTTTCATAATAAAGATATGGCCATAATAGGGCCCCCACCCACACACACTGGTTGAACTGCCCCGGGCCTACGTTCTGCCTGCACCCTTTTAGGGATGGCTCTAGACTGGCTTCAAATCACAGAGGAACAGGGTTGAACCAGAAAGCAACACAAAACTGGGGTCAAGTGAGCAATGGGACACCAGCAGAATAAGGGATAAGGCGAGGCCTGCATTTTATTTATTTGTGTTTATTTTAGAGCGTTTATATTCAGCCCTTAAGTTTAAAAAACTTTCAGGGTGGCCCACATAATTCACTGATAGCCCAATTCTAACTAACCCTCCCCGCCAATGCAACCACACCAACAGAGTGCATGCTGTATCCGGGGGGGGGGGGGGAGTCTCAGAAGCCTCCTTGAGATGAGTGAACTGTTACACGTTGATTAATAAATCAGCAACCAGGTATGAAAGAAACTTGGACATCTTTATTAATAAGCACATGTACTGACTGCTCTCACGGGACTCTTGTCCTAAAGTCATGAGGAGCAGTGCTGAGCTCTCCATTACAATGCTTCTTATAGCCAACAGAAAACAACTTTCAGAAGGCAAGCAGTCTGAAAAAGACAGATCCAATTCTTGTTGGTTACAGAAATACAGGAACATACGTGATAGACAAGTTACATATCTTATTGGTCATTCTCTGACAGTTGAAGTTTGACGTACGTACTGTATTGTCCCGAGTATAAGACGCACCTGATTATAAGACGCACCCTTAAAGTTTGGTGCTATTAAAAAAAATTAAATCACTGGCATTAAATTGCAACAGCCTGATTATAAGACGCACCCCTAGTTTAAAAACTTAACTTAGGAGAAAAAAGTGAGTCTTATACTCAGACCAATACGGTAATTCTTGGAATTATTCTCATGACGCTTGAGTTCTTCTCTTCAGTTAACCTTATCAGCAACAGGAGTAGGGCTGACCCAAAGCTTCACCCCACACATGCTTGCTTCTCCTTTTTTGGCCGCCAGCTCCACCCTGCCAGCATGCTATCTTTTAGAAGAAGGCCAACTTGTGTACGTCATAATTCTACTGCAGAACAGAAAAAACGCACCTTAATATTGTGCTCTTGCTTTTCTGACTATATGAGAGCATTCGCTTATAACATAAACAGGTGTATATTTCTCTCTTTCCACAGACTTGGTATGTGAGATTATGTTGTTTGGTATTTAGAAATACATTTTGATGTTTACTATGAAGAAAGCACTCTATTTATGGTCAGGAAACCTCACAGAACTTTCATTACTTTGGGGTAAGCCTCCACTTCCCCAATAGGTCTACTGAGACCTCCAGCAGGCGCAACTTCAAGTGGACCTGGGGAGGTGGATCGTCGCTGCCAAGGGAGATAGGATATCGCTGGAGTTTCTGCCACCAATAACCACCCTTCCTACCCTCAACACACCCCTCTCCACTCTGGTCCCCACCCTGTGCTTCCCCCTCCCCACCCTGTTCCACCCATGTTCCCCCCCACACACACCCACATCAGGGCATTTCCAAGGTGTTCTGGCAACAGCCTGGTTGTGCGCAACAGCGCATCACATTTTGCAATGCCAGAAAAGACTGCTGGGCTGCCGGAACGTACGTTCTGACGGCACATCAGCGGCCTGTTAGGATTGGGCCCTGCATTTCTATTAAGATGTGTACAGACCGACTCACTGAAGCCAGTTTGGTAGTTCTTCACCTGTCAATCCTGATTTGCAGGCCTGTCCCCCTCCCATTATTTTTTTATGTTTTATATATATTTATATTTTATTGATATATTAAAACATAAAAATAATACATATTTCATAAAGTTATAGCAAGCATGAAGCAATACATCCTACTAGCATACTATTCACTATTTTTTACATATAATATCCAGCTAAGCCAAAATAACACCCACATTCTATTCATTAAATCCGCATATCATCACATCGTTCTTTTCGATAAATGGTTTCTAGTTATTCACGAAAAGGTTAACTGACTTTTCCTTAATTAAAATTGTAAGTTTATCCATTTCAAGCATAGTCCAAAACTTTCAGCCACCAATCTTCCAGCGAAGGTATCTCCGACTTCTTCCAATATTGTGCGTATAAAATTCTTTCCGCAGCTATCATATATAAAAACAAAACCCTAACCCCCCTCCCATTTATTTATTTATTTATTAAAAAATTATACCCCGCCTTATCCTATGCCAAGGCAAATGCCCATGGCGGCTTAAAAGTAAAGGTGACCCCTGACAATTATGTCCAGTCGTGTCCGACTCTAGAGTGTGGTGCTCATCCCCATTTCAAAGCCGAAGAGCCAGCGTTAGGAAATCCATTTGGGAAAAGATCTAGAGACGTTTGATGTAATTAACAACTTGGTCTGCTCCGGTTTTGGCACAAGGGAACGAGAGAAACCAGTGATTAATCTGGGTGAGACATGCATGAAATCCATCGTCAAGGTTATAATATGTTACCAAAACGCCATTATCTTCCAGCCGTTTCTTATAGAGCAGCCCATTGTCCCTAAGAACATCATATTCACAAGTTAAGATAAAAGCCTCTGGAAGTTCTTTGATAATGGAATCCGCCACTAAAAGTGGAGACAGCTTTGGATCAAGCAATTGGTTGACCATGTAGGATAAACGCTCCTTTGGGCAGATCAGTGGACCTGGATTACAGTTTCTCATTCGAAATTCTGGGCTTATAATGTATCGACTGATCCACTTTGTATATTCCGTTTTTAAGCTTGTAGGGAAAAAGCTTCCCGCGATGATCAAGTCTTGGAATGACACCTGAATATTCAGATACTGCAAACCAAACATCAGGATTAGCTCAAGGGATACAATGCCAACATTACAGTTCTGCTGATAAGACGGCAGGTTGAAGTCTATCACCTGGAGCAAAGGATAAAGCAGAACCTGAGCACGAATTCTGGGCAGATCTGTCCTCGTCCTCAGCTCTTGACTGAGATATGCGGTCATTGTTCCTCCCAAACTGTCTCCAGCAAGGATGATACGGGCAGGGTCCATCCCGTAGTTTTCTGCGTTCCTCATACAGTGGAGGAGAACATCGCGGAACTCATTGAACGCTGTCGGATGAGGGTGCTCCGGAGCAAGGCGATACCTGTTAATACCAAAAATGTATTTTATTTATTCTATTTAAAAGACTCCTATATTGCTTTTCTGTGGAACTCTGTGGAACTCCTTCCCACAGGATGTGGCGATGGCACCTGGCCTAGACGCCTTGAAAAGGGGAGTGGACAGATTTAGCTTCCATCAATCTGTCCACTCCTATTTAGCTGGCGCAAGTCCGAGGAGGCCGTGTAAAGGTCGCGCTGGCCTGGGAACAGGACGGGGATATGGCGGCCGCTATCCTTCTCTTCCTCCCCCCCCCCCATCCTAGTGGTGCCAAGAACTCCGACAACCGTTGATCTGAGATTCTGCTGAAGTGGAACAGATTTACAAAAGTGTGTGTGAATGCATATCAAAGCTTAGTTGAAATGATGGCCTGGGGTGATGGTTTTCTAATATTCTGGTAAACAACAGGTTTTGTGATCATTCTTTGAAGGAAGGTAAAAAGCCAGCCTCATCACTTCTAATCATGATGGGCTCTCTGAGATCTATTTAGCTCTGCTGAACTACAAAGAAGACACTACGACCTCCCCATAAGCCTCCTTCTCCCTTCGCGACCATTCACCTACAAGCCTCCATCCCCCTTCCCTTCCCCCCCCACACTGACCTGGTGCTGGCTCTGCTCACAGTGGCTGTTCCCCCTTGTCTTCCCCCGCTCACTCTGGTGCCTGGTGTGTTGCTGCACAGCACATCAGGTGCAAGTCTGCATTTGCTATTTTTAAATGTGCACACTATGCTCTTTTCATAGCGTGCAACGTCTTGTGGCTAGGGGCCCGATCCTATCCTTTGTTGGCCTGTGCGATGCAGGGACACTGACACAGACTCCGCTGCATCCCATGGGCCAGCTGAGGACCAGGCCAGCAGGGAGAGGTAAGTAAAGACTTATCTCCCCTGCCGCTATTTTGTTGGCGTGAATCTTCCCCCACTATCTATCATTGATAGACTTGGAGAAAAAAAAACACCAGAAAAAAGACGCTCAAACATTAATCTCCCTATATTTACATAAGCTTGCAAACTGCAACTCAGCTCTTTGCAGGGCAATTAGCAGCTATTAGCAGGGCAATTAGCAGCTATCTTGCAAACTGCAGGAGCTCAGCTCTTTGCAGGGCAATTAGCAGCTATCTGATTTTTGAATTGCCTCAGTTATCTGATCTTTCCATCACTGGTGTTTTCATTGGAGACTCTGTGGGACCCACCAGAAATTCAGTTGTAACAATTTCAACAATTACGACTCAATTTCAAATTGAGTCGTAACAAAAAAAAGTGGGTCCCAACCCACAGTTTGAGAAACACTGGTATATTGTATGCAGTAGACCCTACATCAGCATCAAACGCACAGTTGCCAGATAGGATTGGGCTGAAAATCTCCATCAGTTTGCATTTGAACAAAACATGAATACTGAAGACAAAACCATAACTTGCTTTGTATAGAAAGAGGTTTCGTGTCTGTGTCTCAGCACAGTACAACTACTACTACTACTACTACTACTACTACTACTACTACTACTACTACTACTACTGTGTCTCAGTAGTTGTATTCTTTCCTGGGTGTGAGAAAAGCAGAAATTTCTCATCTACATGCGCGTTGCCTTCTTGCATCTACATGCGAGTCTCCTGCGTTGCCTTCGCCCCACTGAATGGCTCCAAAGGCGAGGGGGCAGGGCCGCCTCGTGCCGGTGAGTAACGGAGGTCAGCGCGGTGCGGAATTTAGCGTTCCACCCTACCTCCAGCGATGCCACTGCCCCTGTGGATTTCTGCATCCATGAAATTAAGGAAAATTCAATCTTTTTTTTTTTGAGCAATTGGAAACCACTTATTGATTTTTTAAGAGAGAGGGTGAAAAAAATGATGTGATGATATGTGGTTTTAATGAATAGAATGTTGAAGTTATTTTGGCTTAGTTGGATATTACAAATAGAGAATAGTAGACTAGTAGGATTTACTGCTTTGCAATTTCTGTAACCTTTCAAATATATATTTTGTTTTAATATTATATCAATAAAATATAAAAATATGTGGGGAAAAACAATTAAAACTCTTGCTTTAAAATCTGCCACTGGGTTAACTGGGAGCCCCTTTTGAATCAATCACTGCATATCAATAATGTGATTTATAATCTGTTAATCTAATTGACTGACTAAACATTACATTTTTGATGTTTCCATTGTAGACACTATTGATGTGGGGTGTTTAAAAAAAGAGAGTTTGAATCCAAATTTTGACTTATAGCAGATTTTTTTTTCTTTTTCATTTCATCTCTAGGTCAGAAGGGAGAGATCTTTATTGCATGCATGTGAAAGGCCAGAGGCGAAACAAGGGTGGAGCGAAGGCAAGTAGTTCTGCAAGACTCCGTTACACTGGAGTCAGCGGCCCCTCCCCCTTGCTGTTGGAGCCATTCTGGCAGCAAAGGCAACACGCAGGACACTCCCCTGTTGCTGCTGGAATGGCTCCAACAGCAAGGGGGAGGGGCCGCTGACTCCAGTGTAACGGAGTCTTGCAGAACTACTTGCCTTCGCTCCACCCTTGTTTCGCCTCTGTGAAAGGCAAAAATAATTACAGTGCAGATTAAGAATCTGAAATGGATAGGATAATTCACTTACCCGACAGATACAAGCACAGAATCACTTTCTTTGGCAATATACCGACATAGTCTTTCATGGGATTCTGAAAAAGAAAGTTTCAGGGAAAATTATTCATGGTGAAATTCCGATGTGATTTTTACATTATAGTATTGTTTCTTCCTTCCCTGGAAATTTGCTGTGAACTGGCAGCTGATGTCCCGCAGACCAGTCCTGGTCCACAGACCACCACTCAGAGTGGCGATTGGCATTGCTCTTGAATACACACTTCCAATCTACCAGTGACGTAGACTCGAGTCTATTGACTTGGACTCTAGTCAGACTCAAGTCGCGTCAGTGACATGACTTGGACTTGACTCGGCAATTGTAAAAGATTCAAAAGACTTGACTAGAGACTGGAAGTCTTTTGCGACGAGTCGAATTTAAAGTCCCTATACATTACCATATTGGCCACCATAAACCAGGAAGAAGGTATCTGTGACGCCGAAGATGAGGAAGGCAGGCACAAACGGGGAAAGTTTACAGCCTTGCACACACACACACACACACACACACACACACACACACACACACAGAGCACAGAGCACAGCACCCACCCGTTTTCCGCATTAGATAGGGACTCGCGATCAAAGACTTAGGACTTGACTTGAGACTTGGAGTCAGAGACTTGATCCACATCCCTGCAATCTACAGACTTCAACCCTTAACATACATCTCCTGGGTCCCATTCATTGAGAGTACGCATTTCAACAGGTTCTTTTTAAACGCTTTCCAAAGGGTTTTGTTACCAATGCTCCCTATGATACCGCTTCCGCCATGCGCAAACACGATTCCTCTCCTCTGCCCAAAAGGTGGCTGTTTCGGTCGGTAGATCCTCACACGCACCCCCTCAATGTGCGTGTTTTCAATGCAGAGCATTGGATCGTCCCAAGGGGGGGTTCCATTTATTACAGCTCTCAGCAGCTTGTAACGGTGGCAGATGCCCATTTTCCAGACAACATAATCCTGTTTGCAATGGAAAAAAAGAGAGAAACAACCAAAGGAAGAGAACAGAAATGTATCTATTCCCAGTTTACCAAAGTAGCTTCCGAAAGCAGAGACAGAGCTCAAATTACAGGGGCTACTGCCTTTAGAGCAGAGATGTTGCGAGCACTCAGCCAGGGAAGCTTGAAATGGCGAACTCCCTTTCTCGGATGCTTGCAAGCAGAAGCCAAATGCTCGCAGGTCTAATCACAGCTTGCTTTGAGCAAGCAAGCAGGGTTGGCCCACAGCTGATGCGACCTGGAAACCCCCTGCATTGAGCGGTGGCAAAATGAGGAGAAGAGGGACCCCACCCCCTCCAGCATCCCCAGCGCTGATGCAGGTGCTCCACACTCCGATCCTCTTCCTGTTCAAAAGTGGGTGAGAAGATGATCCAGGTGATGGCAGCCCCCCTCCCTCCTCCATCTCCCTGCCCCCCAGCTGCTTAAGAAAGCAGCCGAGTTGACCAGGAGAGGGAGAGGTGGCGCCTCCTGCTGTCCCTTTCTCTGAACTACAGCTTTGGCTGCCTCCGTGCTCCATTAAAATGACCTGGAAGAGCAAAGCATGCTGGGAAATTCCTTCTGGGACATTTTAAACAGGTTGCAGAGGGAGCCAGGAGGCTGCATTTGGGGCAGCCAACCCTACAGGTAAAAGAGACAGGTAGCTGTTCAGCTCTGCTTAGTTGCCTCCCTCCTCCACTCCAGGCACCCATAGGGGGGCATGTACTAACATGCCACAATATTTTTTTTTCCGTTGTGGGGGGGGGGGATTCAGCAGCAACAGTGGCAAGAGGTTCATGCAGCTGGCTTGGGTGGCATTGGGGCACCGGCTGTGCCTGGGTCTCAACAATTGAATGCTTGCAAAGGCTTGAAGGAAGAGCACCCTCTGAAAAGCAGCCACTCCCCCCTTCCCAGAAGCAGTGTGCCTTTGATGCTGGGGAAGAGGAAAATGCAGGAATAGTCGGTGCTTTTAACATGAGAACATCCGAAAGGCCCTGCTGGTTCAGGGCAGGCCAAGGGCCCACCTAGTCCAGCTTCCTGTATCTCACAGTAGCCCACCAGATGCCTGTGTTGGTCCCAGCAACACCCCAATTTCCGCTGGGTCACGCTCCAAAGTTAAACACTGTCAACTCGAGGTAACTTACCAAGCCGATAAACATAACGAACAGGATATGCATGACCCTGAACTTGAGAGGCTGGCAAATTCCAGGTGGGACATCAGTGGCGGAGAAATGATAATACACAGCACATCCCAAACACAGGAGAAAAAGAGCAAGCAGGGTACCGGCTCCATTTAAGAAGATGCTCCACATTGGTGACATTTTGCTCAATGTTGTTCCCAGCGATAGAAACACCGTTTGGTTCTCTCTCTCAAGTGCAGGAGACTCTTCATGCACTAAAAAACAAAAAAAAACCAAGCAGTTCCTATTGGGGCGTATGGAGATTCCTTGCCGCCTGGGGCCGCAAGGATGGTGTCCCCAGCCTGGTGACACCCGGACGTGATGTCACTTCGGCCTGGAAGTGACGTCACTTCCAGAGCAGCTGAGGCAGGAGGTAGAGACTGGGGTGACTGTGTCTTAGGCTTCTCTTCCCCGATTGCGGGGAAGAGAAGCTGAAGACACGGCCGCCGGCAGATTGAGAAGGGGTGGCACAATTGCTACCGCCGGCAGCGCTGGCATCTTCCGCTTCTCTTCCCTGATCACGGGAAAGAGAAGCCAAAGACGTGGTTGCCAGCAGACCAGGAAGGGGTGATGGGCCCGCTGCTGCCGGTGGCAGGGAAGAGAAGCTGAAGATATGGGCTGCCGCCAGCAGCAGCAGCAGCAGGAGGCACATCACCCCCTCCCGACGCATCAGCTGGGTCAGCCCACCCCCACCCTCCCCAGTGATTGGGGTGTTGCTGGGGTGGAAACTGGGGTGTTGCTGGGACCAATTGTTCCAGTCCTCACCCCACGAACCAAGAGTGCTGCTGAAGCATTGTAGAAGCTATTGATCTGTGGAACTCCTTGCCACAGGATGTGGTGATGGCACCTGGAGGTCTAAATGGCTTTAAAAGGGGATTGGACAGATTGATGGAGGAAACGTCCATCACAGATTACAAGTCATGATGGGTACACGCAACCTCCGGGTTTTTGAAGTAGGCGATCTCCGAATGCCAGATGCAAGGGAGTGGCGACAGGATACAGGTCTCCTGTTGTCTTGAGTGTTCCCCGAGGCATCTGGTGGGGCCACTGTGAGATACAGGAAGCGGGACTAGATGGGCCCAGATGAAATTACGTGCTTTCAACATCAGGCCAGCCCAAGCCTACCTGGTTTGATTATGTCAAAAATTCAGGGAAATTGAAAGTTAATTCAGGGGAAAGTTAACGACGGTGAAAATCTTGTTACAAGTTCCTGAAGTTATGAGATGCCGACGTTCTTATTTGAATATCAATCTAGGCATGTCTACTCAGAAGTAAGCCCCATTGAGTGCAATGGGACTTACAGTCCAATTCCATCCAGGCAGAGGCGTAGCTAGACTGGAGCGGAGGCAAGTAGTTCGGCAAGACTCTGTTACACCGGAGTCAGCGGCCCCTTTGCTGTTGGAGCCATTCCAGCAACGACAGGGGAGTGTCCTGTATGTCGCCTTTGCTGCCAGAATGGCTCCAACAGCAAGGGGGAGGGGCCGCTGACTCCGGTGTAACGGAGTCTTGCCGAATTACTTGCCTCCGCTCCAGTCTAGCTACGCCCATCCAGGATTGGGCTGTTGGGGGGTGGTGGTGGAGGGATTTATGACAGTGGAAGAGGTTTTTGCTGTTGTAAAATGACTGCCGACGGATTTTGTGGTCATTTTGGGAGCGCCGCTGCTGGGCAGGGAGGGGGGGAGGAGGGAGTGGATCTAGGGGCACACACCGTATCCTATCCCCTCATTTTGCAGCCTCCCCGCCCATTTCTTCTCTTCGGACTTGCATCAGCTACAGAGCTCGTGCAGGTATGAACAGACCCACTGCAGAGAGGGAAGCTTACAGATGGGAAAAACGGAATTTCTTACCTTTCTTTTTTTTAAGTATATTTATATTTTATTGATATAATAACATAAAAACAATACATAATTCATAAAATTATAGCAAGCACAAAGCGTCACATCCTACTAGCATACTATTCACTATTTTCTATATATAATTTCCAACTTAGCCAAAATAAGACCCACAGTCTATTCATTAAATCCCACATATCATCACATCGTTCCTCTCTCTCTCTCTTAAAAAATCTATAAATGGTTTCCAATTATTCACGAAAAGGTTAACTGACTTTTCCTTAATTAAAATTGTAAGTTTGTCCATTTCAGCATAATCCAAAACTTTCAGCCACCAATCTTCCAACGAAGGTATCTCCGAATTCTTCCAATATTGTGCATATAAAATTCTTGCCGCAGCTATCATATATAAAAACAAAGTTTGAAAATTTTTCGCCTACATGATCATCCCACATACCCAACAGAAAAGTTTCCGGTTTCATTTGAATCTTAATCTTTAAAATCAACTCAATTAACATATAAAACCACCCCATTCTTCTTCTTGAAGTTTGCTGGAAAAAAAATTCTTCTCCCAAATTTTTCTGAATCAAAAATTTTGTATCTCCCTTTTTTATATGGGTTTCTTGAAGGCAAATCACATCTTGATTAAGTTTTTTCAAATAATGGAATACTCTTTTTCCTTTTTACGGAGCATTAGCTCCATTAATATTCCATGATAAAAATTTGTAATCCATTTTTACTGTTCACTGCTTGCCATTGCACCGTCCATCCCATCATCATCATCTTCTTCTTCTCTTCCATCCTTGAATCGTTCCAGGAATTCTTTTGCTTTCTGAATTGTATCCAATCTATAGGTTTTTCTCTGAAGTTTAAAAATCACACCTTCTAATTTTCCCCACCTAAAAACAATCTTCTGTTTCTTCAGCACTTTGACCAGGAAAGCATAAGTTTTCCTTTTCTGCAAAATTCTCAGCGGAATCTCCTTTAGCACAATAATGTGCACTCCTTCTACCTTGAGTCTCGATTTAGCATGTTGCTGTAGAACTTTATCTCTTGTTTGTTGCCTCACAAAATGCACCAAGATATCTCTTGGCACTTTCTTAACTGCTGCATATCTTGTATTAATTCTATATGCCTTATCCAACTCCAGATCCATTTCGTCTCGATCTATTTGTAGGAATTTTGACAGAATGTGTAACATTCTATCTCTTGTATCTTCTGCTTGCTGTTCTGGAATTGCACGAAACCGTAAGAAATTCTGTTTTCTCTCTTGTTCAGCCAACGCCAGCATATCCTGAATCTTACAGCTCTCCATTTCAAGATTCTTCACTTTATCTTCTTGTATTTTCATCTTGGTATTTATCTCTTGAAAACCACCTTTCATTTCTTTTACAGCAACATCCAACTGACATAATTCCTGCGTCATCTCTACCTTCATCTTTTGAATTTCTTCCTGCAAAGTTCCCAATTTGGCATCAAATTTATCAAATTTGGCATCAATTTTAAATTCCCATCTTTTGAAGCATTCTTCCAGTTGTTCCACTGGTTTTTCTTGTCCAGTTGACCTTGGAGGAGATTTTTTTTTTCTGATGTATTGCCTCTTTTTCTTGTAGCCATATTTATAAGTTCATCAAATTGCACTTTTTCACTTGTTTAATTCAAGTTCTCTTCCTTCTCTTTAGAAACCAAAAACCATAAAGACTCAACTTCTTAAAATATGTGCAGGCGGCAAATATCAACCAACATAATTATTTTTCAATGGTGACCTTCTAACCGGAAGGGATTGTTTGTTCTATTTTCAAACCACAGGAATTCCAAACAAACAATTCAAAAGCAAAACAAGTCTCTTTCTCTCGTTACAACAGTTTATAGATATCTCCCCCAAATGTTTCTTCGCTAATTCAATCTTCCGTAAGTACCAACAAATTACTTAATGTTGTCACTTAATATTTTCACTATAGTATCTTGTCTTTCTTCCAAATTATATCCTTTTCACAACAAATCTTCTATTCTTAAGTTAACTTGTTATCTTAGTTTGTTTCTTCAATTCTTACTGCAGTTCCTTGCCACTTGCATAAGCAAAGCAAAAGTATAAGCGGGAGAGGGCTTGGCTTACGTTCCGGCTGATTTTTGAGCTCGGTGTTGATCCTCTCTTCCACGCTCAAACCAAAACAAACTCGAAAAGCCTACGCTCTCGGAGAAAGTAATGGGAGCGATCCGAAGATGTGTGGTTTATCTCATCGCACACCCTTTTAATCCAGGGGTAGAGCAATTAAGTCCATCAGACGTGCTCTGTCGGTGTAGAGCAACCGACAGAGCGGTCAGCCAGCCATTCCTCCCAACCGGAAGTCGGAATTTCTTACCTTTCGAGAATTCCTATTCTGGGAAGAGTAAGGGGGGCATTCCTGACCAATGGGATGTCCTCCTACTCTAGGAAGGCAGGGTCGCTTTAAGACTAAGTCTCCTCCCACGTAGGAGGGCGCCCCGCCCCCAGTTTGGAACTGATGAGCTGGAGCATCCTCCTTGGAACAAATGCCTGGATCCTCAGCCGGAAAACAGTGCAGACAGGAATCCAGGCGCACAGTGAAATATAATTTCTATGAACTATAAAAAACAGCAGAACAGCATAACAAGAGAAAACAGAGAAACTCAAGGTATGAGGTTCCGAGAAAAAACAAGCAGTAAGGGAAAGAGGGCGTCCCCTACGCTACTCCCCTTTGGCACATGTCCTGCACCCCTAAAGAGCCGTGTCTGTGTAGAGGTGGGACGGAATGCCCCCCTTACTCTTCCCAGAGTAGGAATTCTCGAAAGGTAAGAAATTAATTTAGAACGATGACTTTCATGGCTCGCTGTTATACACAAATGTTTGACAATTACGGGATTCAATGCCATGGTAAAAAGAACAAGAAAAAGAATTTTACTAACTTCAAACCGCAGCGGGTTTCCTTTGTAGGCAGCCGCATACGGAACAAAATACAGTAAAATCCAAGGAAAAATTACACCCAACGTTTCGCTCTTCATTAGCCTAAGAGCCTTTTCTCAGGGAAACAATCAAGATGACTGCTGGTGGAGATTATCCTCAGTTCACCCTTCCTCTGAATATATGTTAAAAAGCGCGGGAACTCCGGTTTCCTCGAAAGCGGAAGTGGTTGTTATCACAGCTGTCAAGTTAGCTCATTAAATTCGCAGCATTGTTATTGCTCTTTATTTCACCTTGATCCTTCAGGTTTCCAATGCTGTCCTTACTTCCCACTCTCCTTACTCCAGAATCAACATCTTTACGTAAAATTGGCAGCCAAATCCGATTGGAAAAGTTCAAATCTTGCTGCCGGTTCATAAGACTCCCTGCTGTGCATTTACTTATTTCGAGTGCTTCCAGATGACGTAACACGTTGATATTACTCTCGGTCTGCAAACACTTAGTCTGATCCCATAAAATTGTGTGCTTTTCATTTAGGGCATGTTCCGCTATCGATGATTGTGACGGGTGCTCCAACCACAGGGCTCGTTCATGTTCTATAATTCTTGTTTTTATAGATCTGCCCGTTAGGCCGATGTAATGTCTCTTACACTCGCAAGGGACCGAGTAAATGCCTGCGCTGGATAGGGGTGCTCTTTTATCCTTCGGATTACCCAACGCCTGCTGCAGCTTTAAAGGTAAGAAATTCCGTTTTCTCTGGAAGGAGTAAGGGGGGCATTCCTGACCAATGGGATATGTAAGAGCAGTAACCATGAGGGCGGGCAGACGAGGCGACCATTCAATGAGGAAGGACTCTCTGCAGTACCTTCCTAGCAAAGGACGCGTCTATGGATGTGGCCTGATCAATCCTATAATGCCTCATAAATGTATGGACTGATGACCAAGTAGCCGCCCTGCAAATTTCCTCAAGTGAGGCATAGCCCTCATAGGCCGCCGACGTTGCGGCGCATCTCACGGAATGAGCAGTGATACCAGCTGGAGGTACCTTACCCCAAGGACCGGGAGGCTAGTACGATGACTTCCCTGATCCACCTGGCCAAAGCTGAGGCGGAGGCCTTAGCACCTACCGCTGGCCATCTGAATTTTAAGAACAGGGTGTCTGTCTTACGCCACTCCTTAGTCCTATCGGTATAAAACTGAAGAGCCCTTCGCACATCCAAATTATGCCAGGCCCTTTCCCTTGGGTGTACTGGGTTAGGACAAAAAGAGGGCAACCCGATGTCCTGTTGGTGATGAAACAGGGAATTTATCTTAGGAACAAAGGCAGGGTCCGGGCGGAGAACGATCTTGTCCCTATGGGAAATACATAAGTTGGGGTTCACAGACAAGGCCCCCAACTCCGAAAACCTCCTGGCTGATGTCACTGCCACCAACAAGAGAGTCGTTAAGGTTAGCTCTCTGATCGGAAATGTGACCATAGGTTCGAAAGGACGCTGGATAAGGGCAGATAAAACGATGTTGATCCCGGGCCGGGCACCGATGGACCGGGGCAGGGTTGATCAACGAGACCCCTCTGAGGAAACGCTTTATATGTGGGTTACTAGAAAAGGACTGATCTCCTCCCGCCCCCAAAACACTGCCGATTGCTGCAAGACGTCAAGTCCTGCAGATAACTCTTGGGATGAGTGTCACCGGGGGAAAGGCATATAGCAGACCGCTGGGCCACTGAATCTGCAGCGCGTCCACTGCCTTGGTACCTGTGTCTGGCTGCCTTGCGAAGAACCGTGGCAGCTGCCTGTTGGCACTGGAGGCGAATAGATCTACCTGGGGCTTTCCGAACCACTGAACTACTAGATGGAACACCTGGGGATACAACTGCCACTCTGCTTCCGGCGGTTCAGCCAATCCGCTGTAACGTTTTTGACTCCCGCCGGATGCACGGCCTTGATCAAGGCCAGGTGTGATTCCGCCCACTCCACTAACTGCATGGCATCCTGATTCAATCTGGAAGACCGGGTTCCCCCCTGCTGGTTTACGTACACTTTCGCTGTTACGTTGTCTGTGCGAATTAGGACGTGAGCATTTCTTAGTTGGTCCTGAAAGCTTAGCAGGGCTAAGCGGATTGCCTGCAACTCAGGCAAATTTATTCTGAGCTTTGAGTCGTCTGACAACCATAGTGAACGCAAACTAGTTTTGAGGTTCACTGGAATGGGGAGCAGAAGGGCACTCTGCCTCTCAATCTCCTTTTGGAAAGGCCTCAGAAATTGTTGCAGAGGTCTCATATCAGCCCTCGCCCAGGCCACTATGTCCTGACAATTGATGCCACATACAAGATCAGGCCAGCGTCCTGACCTCCAACGCTGTGGCCTTCATCACCTGCTGCAGAGCACATGTGACCTTTGAATGTCTTTCTGCAGAGAAAGTCTATCTGGAGACCCAGGTGCTCGATTTGCTGACTCGGCACTAGAGAACTCCTGGGGACATGGAGGTAAGCCTCCTTCAGGTCTGTAGAGGTCAGGAAGTCTCCCTGCTCAAGAGACTCCACAATTAACCTCCATGTCTCCATCCAGAAATGTTTCTTCCTCAGCCATCTGTTCAGGCCCTTGAGGTCCAAGATGACCCTGAACATTCTATTCTTCTTTGGGACTAGGAACAGTGTCGAATACACCCTGTTCCCCCTTGACCCTTGGGCACGGCCTCTATGGCCTGTATCTCCAACAGATGTTTTAGCGCTTGGAGCCTCTGTCGGTGCTTGAGTCGATTCTTGGAAACTGGTACTGGCCAGAACCTGTCCCTGGGTTTGGACAGGAGCTGCAATGCGTAACCCTGTGATACTGTCTCCAGAATACACGCATCGTTGGTGACCCAAGACCAACGATGCGTGAAGTCCAGGAGACGACTACCAACGTCGTCTGAACCAACGGATGGAGAAGTGTCATGCTGTACGCTGCTCCTTGCTGGGTTTGCCACCTCCTGAGGAAGGTCTGCCTCCCCTGGAATGGCTTTGAGGGAACACTCTTGATTTGTTCCACTTGTTACGGGACGTGTGGCCCTCGCAAGAATGCTGCTCTCCCCGGGGCCCCCAAAAGGACTGTGCTTTTCCCTTAGAGGGTTCCCTTCGAACCGAAGGTAAAACCTTACGATTCTCTGTTTTCTACCAAAAAGGGTTCCAAAGCTTCTCCGAAAGTTTCGTTCCCCTGAATGGTACCCCAACCAACCGGGACTGAGAGCCCAAGTCCCCCTCCCAGTGGCAGACCATATGTTGTGACGTGCCACCACATTTGAGGCCATGGCTCTGGCTGTGAGGTGCATCGTGTCAAAGGATGCGTCAGCTGAGAAGGCTGATGCCAAGGCAATTTTCTTCAGAGAGTTCTTGACCCCCTTGGGCAAACTGGGATTGGACTCCGCTAACTCCTCACACCACAGAAAAGCAGCTCTGGCCATAATCGAGTAGTGGCGGGTCTGAGTGCGAAAGACGTAGACTCGAAGTTGCGTCTAAGAGAGGCCTCCACTCTTGTCGCATTGATCCTTAGGACCCCCTTCCCCCTCCGACGCAGAAGAGGAGAGGGCCGCCATAGGTGCTTCCACTACTGGAACCTTAAGATTAGCCATCACCTGTTTCTTCAAGAAAAAGAACTTGTTAATAAGGCGGGAAGGGTGTTTAGTAACCGCTGGAGAGGACCATGCGGTGTCCAACACCCTCTGAAAGGCATCAGGAAAAGGCACCAGTTGTGGTTTGGGTGGTCCCTGGGGAAAAAGACACTTGACTGACAACTTTTCCCTAGAAGAGACTGAATCACCCTGAGAAGCCTGCTGTAGACCTAAGACTTGCACAGCATTCTGGGAAATAAATCAGTGGGAAAGAGCCTGTCCAGCTTGGGTTCAGGCTGTTCACCCTCATCGCCCGAGAGTTGACCTTCCTCCCTATCTGACCCTGAAGCATTAGAAGCAGAGGAAGGTGAAGAGGGGCTTGGGGAAGCTAGGACGCGATGTCTGCACCTGTGAGAACCCCTCTCATATCCTCGTGTCCTAGATTGGTGTTCCCTCCGGTGGCGTTTGCGGGGTGTGTGTGTGTGAATCCATGTCAGAAGAGACAACAGAAAACTTCGGAGGAAAAAACCTATATATGGGGCTGGGAGAAACATATATACAGGGCTGGGAGATCCACGCCACTTTATGTGACTGCGCTTGGTCTCCACCTTATGTCTAAATTGAGAAGCCTGCACCACTCCCTGTACTGCCCCTTTAACTAGCTCCAAGATCTGGTTCTGCATTTCCCTGCTGAACTGGGCAGCAACAGATGGGCCCTCCCCAGCAGCCTGACCCTCCAGAACCTTGGCCCCCATATCAGCTGAACCCGCATCGGTCATACCTGCGGCTCCAGCGATGACAGCAGCTTGAGAAGAGGGACACGTGAAGAACTCTCTGAGGTCCAACTACCGTCCCCGAGTGCCACTCTGCTCAGGAAATGTGTTTCGGGCCACAGCCGCGCGAAACAGGTCCAGCAGCTAGCAGTGGCGATGGTCCAGCAGCGACGGTCCCTGGGGGAGCCGCTCTTCTGCTGAGGAATGTGTTTCGGGCCACAGCCGCGCGAAACAAGTCCAGCCGCTAGCAGTGGCGATGGTCCAGCAGCGACGGTCCCTGGGGGAGCCGCTCTTCTGCTGAGGAAATGTGTTTCAGGCCACAGCCGCGCGAAACAAGTCCAGCCGCTAGCAGTGGCGATGGTCCAGCAGCGACGGTCCCTGGGGGAGCCGCTCTTCTGCTGAGGAAATGTGTTTCAGGCCACAGCCGCGCGAAACAAGTCCAGCCGCTAGCAGTGGCGACGGTCCGAAGGGATCCGCTCTTCCACTGACTGCTGAGCTAATCCCCAGCAGAAATAAAACGACGATCCTTGCAGCAGGCCTATATCCTCCCCTGCACCTCAGCAACTGATGTTGCTGTGAGGTAAAAGGCTGCGTCAAGGCCGGTAGGCCTGAGTTACCTCAGACGCTGCTGTGAGATAAAAGGCTGCGACAAGGCCAGTAGGCCTGAGTTACTTCAGGCGCTGCTGTGAGATAAAAGGCTGCGTCGAGGCCTGTAGGCCTGAGTTGCCTCAGACGCTGCTGTGAGATAAAAGGCTGTGTCAAGGCCTGTAGGCCTGAGTTGCCTCAGATGCTGCTGCGAGATAAAAGGCTGCGTCAAGGCCTGTAGGCCTGAGTTGCCTCAGACACTGCAGTGAGGTAAAAAGCTGCGTCAAGGCCAGTAGGCCTGAGTTGCCTCAGAGGCCCCTGCATGATCGGTGGCAAGACCTGCAGTAGCGAGGAAAAAGCAGGGAGGACCACCGGGGATGGCAGAAAACAGTTAAACAGAAAAGGAAAAGGAAAAAACCTGAAGAGAAGACCTAGTATTAACTAGAGCTGTGGAGCTCCGAAGGAAGCGACCTGCCTCTAGCGAAGGCAGGGCCAAAACTGGGGGTGGGGCGCCCTCCTACATGGGAGGAGACTTAGTCTTAAAGCGACCCTGCCTTCCTAGAGTAGGAGGACATCCCATTGGTCAGGAATGCCCCCCTTACTCCTTCCAGAGAAGGGGAAATAATTCATGTCCCTGGATACAGCATGCTAGTTTCTCTCATTGGTGAGAGGGAATGAGAGGATTGGGTTCTTAAGATACAACCTATGCACACTTTCCTGGGAGGAGGCCCCACTAAATACATTGGGACTTACTTCTTTGTAGTTTTATATTGGATAGGGCCGTTAGGCTGCAATTCTATACATGCTTTCCTGGGTGCAAGTCTCATTGAGTTCAATGGGTCTTACTTCTGTGCACAGTTACCCCTGTGCAGCCAAACGGCTGCATAGCTTGAAGCCGAGCTCTGCGCTGCTCAGAGCTCAGCTGCCTGGACGTTGGCGATAACATGTCACATCCTTGCCGAGTGTCTGTAGTCCCTGCTCCACCGCTGTGCAGCCACGGAAGGGCTCCATGCAGCAGCGGGAATGTTTGCTTCCGAGTAGACATACATCGGATTGCACGGTTAGTTCCGTGTAAGCGTGCCCAGGATTGCAGCTCCACTTCACTCATGGCTCGATCCTGTATCTCTTCTCTGTTTGGCTGGCACACCCTGGTGGAACTACCTTCCCCGAACAAAAATAGCTCTCGTTGGAATAAGTAAACCGTTAACATGTCTCCTTGCACTTGATTGAGAAATAGTGTTCTGATCAGACCTCTGTTTTGAAATCCACATTCGTTTCTAGCCAGACCCTCCGAGCCAACAGGCAGCCCTCCTTTGAAAGCCAATCACCATTTCAAAAGCTCTCTTACCTAGGATGGCACCTGAGGTCCAGCAGAAGCGTGGAGTTCCCAACCAGACCTTAGAGATTCCCAGCCAATGAACCAAGGACAGTGGAAGAAAACCCCATTGGGCTCCTTCTTCAGCTGATCGGAGCACTGTGTACTCATCAAGACATGCAATTGCAAGGAGACTCCCCCATTGCTGGCCACATTCTGACACACATATAGCACCCAGAGACCAATGACAGACCAACAGAGAAACACGCCCAGTTCAAGAAGGACAAGCAAACACACGGCTTGTAAGTACATATTGGCCTATGACATGGCCTTATTGATCCGAAAGCCAGTTGGCCCTTGCTGTCTCCCCTCTGTCAATATTCAAGGTTCAGGTTTTGAGGGCAACTTTTCCGACTGCCACGAAATCTTGGCTTGTAATATGAGTTCATGGGAAAGTCCACTGTCAGAAGCCCAAATCTACAGAGCCTACGGGGAGAAGGTCAGCCAGGAGCAGGTGGGGTCAGGGGGGCAGGCTGAAGTTGCAGGATCTAGGTCAGCCCCACGTAGATACATTGCTGGCTTTGATGGCTTTCAGAGGGACTTACCACAGTGTTGCAGATGGGCCAGCAAACCCCGGTCTCGTTGCCAGTGCGCTCCTATTCCCTGCAGTGTTCATCTGATACACTCAGCATTCCTAATCACGGGGTGGATCTCTTGGGGTGGGGCTCAGACGCTCATCCACAGGGCCAACCATGAAGACTTGCCACAGTTACAAACCTCTGAATAGGGCACATGACGACATAGTCTCCAGTCTCCACCTAGCGGCCAGCTAAACACGAAAACCAGTCAAACTAAATCAACTCTCAGATTCATGATCCGGAATGGACAGGCTTATCAGCAGCTATTAACCATGATGGCTAAGAAGCTGTCTACCTGAATAGTCGGCATTGAGGCAGGGCAGTCTGTCTTTTCCTTTTTGTCAAGGAGGAGAAATATCCTGAAGTTCATTTAAGTATTGTGTTTTGTTCTTAGCTTGTAACAGCGTCACATAAACCTTTTACACACACACACACACACACACACACACACTATATATATATATATATATATATATATATATATATATATATATATATATATATTCCTGCCAACCTAGCAGTTCAAAGCATGTTAGTGCGAGTAGATAAATAGGTACCGCTTGCGGGAAGGTAAACAGCGCTCCGTGTTCCAGCTACGTGCTGCAGCAAGGAGAGTCATGCCGGCCACATGACCACGGAGGCGTCTTCGGACAACGCTGGCTCTTCGGCTTTGAAATGGGGATGAGCACCACACCCTAGAGTCGGACACGACTGGACTTAATTGTCAGGGGATACCTTTACCTTATATATATATATATATATATATATATATATATATATATATATATATATATATATATATATATATATATATATATATCAATCATCTTACCCACATAACACAAAAACAGATCTGGGTCATACACAGAACGGATCATCTCCGGGATTCAGGTTATAAGATGGCTTTATAAAATGTAAAGACTGTATAATACTGATGAATTCAAAAGTCAATTAAAACACATATGTGTATAAATACCTTTAAAATTTTACAATAAAATATAATAAAACATTTTAAAAAGGCTGCTTTCGCATGACGTTTCGTTCATTTCCCATGAACTTTATCAAATGCAAACCCTGCCTCAGTAGACAGGAAGATGGAAATGGAATCCCCATCGGTGATTCATCGGTGATTCATGGGAAATGAACGAAACGTCATGCGAAAGCAGCCTTTTTAAAATGTTTTATTGTATTTTATTGTACAATTTTAAAGGTATTTATACACATATGTGTTTTAATTGACTTTTGAATTCATCAGTATTATACAGTCTTTACATTTTATAAAGCCATCTTATAACCTGAATCCCGGAGGTGATTCGTTCTGTGTATATCGTAACCGGTTATAACAGTCTTCGATCAGATCTGGGTCAATTAATTTTTTTATCCATCAGGCACTAGCCCATCTTTCTGTCATGTGATGCCCTGCAGAAATGCAGCAGGAAGATTTCGAACAGAAAACACACTGGAATGTGCAGGAGCTGCACAGGGGCATGGCACCTAGTGGTTTCTGTCGTGGGAGCTTATTGCACTGGAGGTCCTGAACGGTGAAATAAAAAACTATTTTTATTAGGGGGGGGGGGAAAGTTAAAAAAAAATGACTGGGCCATGTGAGTTCCAGCATTAAAACCACAGGTCTCTTGTTTTCGAGAACAGTAGCCATATTTGGTGGACGTTGTGTATTGGAGCCAACCCACAATTCACAAGGAAGCCTCTCATAAACCATTGACAAAGTCTACGATGTTATCCATTATCTTGACCCCACTAGGGAAGGACAAAATGCCAGCGTCAAACAGGTTGATTGCCCCATGAAAACCGTTTTCAACGAGGAACCACTTGACTTTCACACCGCCGTCCTCCAGCCGCTTCTTGTACAAAAGGGAGTCGTCTCGCAACACATCGTACTCGCAGCCCACAATCAAGGTTTCTGGAAGCTTCTGGATGATGGAGTCTTCAGCAAAAAGTGGAGAGAAGGTTATTTCCAGTAACTCCGGAACTTGACCGTACACTTCCGGCTTGTAAGGAGCAAGCGGCGTCGGTTTGTAGCCTTGGCACTTAAATCTCTCTGGAATATTGTCCGGACTCACCCACTTTCTGAATTTCAACCTCATCTCATTGGGCACATGAGTGCTCTGCAACATGTCTTCCGCCAGAGAAAGATCCTTTTTGAAATACTGCAGCCCGTAACGGATGACATTCTCCCGGAACAACAGCGGAAAAGCACTGTTTTGCTGATAGGAAGGGAGGTTGAAGTCCATCGCCTGGAGGACAGCACATACCAGCACTTTAGCCCGTAGCTTTGGGAGGTCTGACCTTTCCACCAGCAGCTGGGCCACAACAGAAGCAAAATTTCCTCCAATGCTGTCCCCACCGATGATGATCTGGGAAGGATCTACCCCATAAAGCTCTGCATTTTGCAGGAAGTGTACGGTGGCAGTGAGGCAGTCCGTGTACTGAGAGGGGTAGAGATGCTCAGGAGAGAGGCGGTAGCTGGAGAGTCAAAATGGAGGCAAAAAGCATTAACTTCCCAGAATCCTTTTCAAATTACACGGGAAGCTCCCTAATACTGAGTCAGACCATTGGTCCACATAGCTCATGATTGCTTCCACTGACTGGCAGCGGCTAACTGGGCAGGAACCTGGACGCTCACCCACTGGCGTCACTGCAGGGAGGGTGGAGCTGTAAGTTCCTCCGTGATCGGAGCCTCCCGTTACACGGAGGAACGAAGTGCCCCGCGCCTTCCGAACCAGTCAAAGCAGTGAAAACAACTCGCAGAAGACTCCCTGCGCATTGTTTTCACCGCTTTGAATGGGTCGGAAGGCGCGAGGGTGGGGCACTTCGTTCCTCCGTGTAACGGAGGCTCGGATCACGGAGGAACTTACAGCTCCGCCCCCCCTGCAGTGACGCCAGTGCGCTCACCTCTGGTGCTTCAAAAAGCAACTGAGGTTAAGCGAGTTGCTTATATAGGGTGTCTCCCAAAAATGCACACACATTTTAAGGAGCTCTAATCCATACACATTTCCTTGGGGGAAACCGGCAACACTTAGGGAAGAAATTGAATACATGTGTGGAGCTGTCCCAGCACCCACATTGGGGGATGTCTGCAGATTCCTTAGTCAGCGATGCCAGCAGTGTAGAGATGCCAATGGGGAACATTTCGAGCACTCGGTCAAATTCATTCAGTAATTAATTAATTAACTGACTCAGTCAAGCAACTGCTTCTGTGGACATACTATACGCAGTGGTTTGGGAGTCGGACTTAGACCTGGAAGATCCAGGTTCAAATCCCCGCTCAGCCATGAAGCTTCCTGGGTGGCCTTGGGCCAGTCACTATCTCTCAGCCCCACCTACCTCACAGGGTTGTTGTGAGGACAAAAGGAAGAGAGGAAATATGTATACCACTCTGAGCTCCTTGGAGGAAGGGCCGTATAAAAATGTGAAAAATAAATAAATAAAATAAAAATAAACAATTGAGACTGGCCGGCACCGCTCTACTCACTCAGGAGTTGACGTTGTGCCCACCAGGGAAAGTAAGTTCCTGCTGGGTGGTGGAATAGGGAAAGGGCGGAACTGGGCATTCCAAGAGAAGGTGATTGGTCGGCTGGGCCAGGGAAGGCGGAGGCCCAGCAGCCCCATAGGGGCTCAAAATGGGGGAAGGAGACAATTGTCCCTTTCCCTTGCCTTGAGGATACAGTGGAACTGAGCTCACTTACCCAACAGACACAAGCACTAAATCACACTCCTTGGTGATTTTACTGCAGATGCTTTCATAGAAAGCTAGAAAACAAACACAAAGAGTTCAGTGACCAGAATCTAGAAGATGCTTCATCATCGATCTCTTGAAAAGAAGATCAATCAGTCTTTTTTTAAAAATTGGCTTTTCTCGCAATAGTCTGCGACCAAGAACGTCAAGAAATGTTCAAAGCATGTAACAAAAATATTTCCTGACTTTTCAAAATGGAATCTTACAGCGGAGAGCCCTGAGTTTGTCCCTCTGTGGTTTTAGGTCATGCAAGAAAGAATGCAACTCATTTTGTTTTTTGTTGATGTCTTGCTTTTCTAATTTAAAAGATTTATATGCCACTTTTCCTAAGCTTAGGCTTACCAGATCTCCAACCGGGACAGAGTGCTTGACCTTTAGGAGAAGGAATGTGGGCAGGAGTAGCTTGTTAAACCTTAGAGCACAATCCTAGCCTAGGATTGTGCTCTAAGGTTTAACAAGCTATACCTGCCCATGTTCCTTCTCTTAAAGGTCTAGCACTCTGTCCCGGTTGGAGATCTGGTAAGCCTACCTAAGCTCAAAGGGGTGTACAACACAGTAAAATAATAGAAAACATTAAAAATACGATTAGATTTCAGTTGAAAGGTATAATCCAGCAAAGATTACTTTGAGCTGTGCCAGGATTCAAAGTCCCGAATCTGCGCATGTTATGCATGTCTTAGAGGAACATGTCTGGAAACAATACAATGCAAACAATACAATACAATATGGCCAGATGGCAGGTGACCTGAATCTGGTATGCGCAGAAATAGTTCAGCAATCTATAGTCATTGCTTTTGCACCCCAGACCGATGCATGTTTACTTGCAGGCAAGTCCATCGTGTTTGACTGCACTTACTCCCTAACAAGACTGTTTAGGATTGCAGCCTGACAGAGCCAGCCTGTGCACGTCTATTCAAAAACAGGCCATACTGAGTTAAATGGGACTTGCTCCCACGTAAGGGTGTCTAGGATTGCAATGTATTCCCTTACCAATGCTGCCGACTATGCCAGCTCCTCCATGGAAGAAGACAAATCCTCTCCTTAGACCGGTAGATGGTGCTCTAGGCTGGTAAACCCTGACAGGCACCCCACTGAAATCCAGATCTTTGGAGAAGAGGCTGGGGTCCAGCTTTTGCCTCCAGAAATCCATCATGAAGCGGGTGAAGGCAACCTGGCTGCATAGGCCGAGAAGCTGAAAAATGATACCCTGTTTGGAAAAGGGAAAAAGGTGGAGTGAGAATGTTTCCGCTGTCCTTTTCAAACAGCTCAATGGCAGAGTGCAAGCTTTGCATTCAGGAGAAGCCAGGCGCCCGGGAGCCCCAGGTAGGGCTAGGAAAGGCCCTTGCCTGAAAGCCTGCAAAGCCGCTGCCACTCAATGTAGGGGCAACACGGAGCTAGAGGGACCAATGGCTTGACTCAGCAGAAGGGAGCTTTATTTGCTAAGTTAAGGGCAGGGAGAGGGATTGCTTGAGCTAACTGGGTATTAGGATAGGGGTGAGGCAACATTTTGTTGTAGGATCCTTTGGTGGTGGTAATATTGAGATTAATATTTAGGCCTACCATCCATCCTGGAATTTCCGGAACCGTCCCGAAACCCGGGCTCGGGTCCCGGATCGGTCCTGGACCGGTGGAAGCCTCCGCCTCTGCCGCTTTTAAAGTGGTAAAACTTACCTTTTTTCCAGGTGCCGCCATCTTGGATCTTGTGAAATCTCGCGAGATCTAAGATGGCGGCGCCCAAATCTTGTGAGGGCATGAAGGCAGTACAGTACAGTGGTGGTGGTGGTGGTGGTGGTGATGATGATGATGATGATGATGATGATGATGATGATGTCCTTGAGAGGGGACCCAATATTCAACAGGCCAAATCCAGCCACCAACATTATATTCCCCCTTATGTTCCACTGCTATTATTATTGTTAAGAATACTTATATACCACTTTTCAACAAAAAGTAGTTCACAAAGCAGTTTACATAGCCAAATCATTTGTTGGTTCCCTGTCTCTAATGGGCTCACTGTCTAAAAAAGATGCAGAAGAGGCACCAGTAGCATCCACTGGAAAAAGCCACTGGAGCAAAGAGGGACGGCTGCTCTCCCCCTGCTAAATAGGATACCAGTTTAAAAGGTGCTTCTTTGCCCAGTTAGGGGAGGTGACAGTTTGCTCTACTGATTTTTGTTTTCCTTGATGCATGGAGGAAGACTGGAAGGAAGCAAGCAATGGATGGAAGACTGGAATGGAAGTAGCACCATTTGCTGCTGTCAGTAGGACTTAGGGCAGTGGTTCCCAAACTGGGAGGCGTGGCTCCCCTGGGAAACCAGCCAGGGAAGCCGCGGTCACGGAATCCTCTTGGAAAACAGTGCAATGCTAATTGGCAGCTAACAACATAATGTAATGGGGAGCCACAGGCAATGGTCAATAGAAACGTTGAAAACTTAGGGGATCTGGGTGGAAAGAGTGGGTGGCTTGTTTAGGTAAGACTGTGGAATTGAGGTGGAAGGCCTTCTGCAATGGCTGGTGAGCCAGCCAATCTGTCTCTGGGATACACAGTGCGATTATCCTGTCCCATGTAACTCCATGCACACCAATGCCCATTTAGAAACTGTTGTTGTTCTATGAAGTTTCACAATCCACCAGGTGTTTGGACTGACATTTTTGGGACTCTCACTGGTTCAAATTCTAGCCACGAATTTAGGAGCTAGTGAAGTATCGTAGCAATATGTGGCAAGTTCTCACTCCTGTGGTTTTCTGCAGCTATCTGGTTGTTATCCTATCCACTAGAACAGCGATTCTCAAAGTACTTCCTGCAAGGCAGGGAGAACTTTGAGTGTTTGCAGGGGTGGAGACAGCAGTGGTGACGATCCGGGGGATCGCCACTGCTGCCCCCGAAACCGCCCCCAAAACTGCCCCCGCTGTACTTACTGGGGCTTGGGGGAGCTTCAGGGAGGCCTGTGCGACCCTCTGCAGGCCTCCCCGATCTTCGGGCACTTTGGGTTTTCATGAAAACCGGAACTACCAAAAGATTGCCGTTTTGCGGCAATCCGAAGATCGGGGAGGCCTGCAGAGGGTCGCACAGGCCTCCCTGAAGCTCCCCCAAGCCCCAGTAAGTACAGTGGGGGCCCAAGCCACGGTAAGTACAGCGGAGGCGGTTTCAGGCACTTTTGTGGTGGCGGTGATTCCCCAGATCGCTGCCGCCGCCACCATGCTGGCCCCGCCTCTTAAGGGGGCAGGGGACAGCTTTGGTTCTCAATGGTGGGTCACGACCCACAGTTTGAAAACCACTGCTCTAGAATGTTTCTTCAGGGCCCTCAGAGTTGCACCTAGTGCTCCGACCGCTACTGGGATTGTTGTCGCTTTTTTCCCCCAGAGATGCTGAACTTCAATTTCTAAATCTTTGCATTTTGTAACCTTTTCCAACTTGTTTTCTTCAGTTCTGCTGTCTCTGGGTATTGCCACATCAATACATTTCCCTTGTGTTTTTCTTTCAACCACAGTTTATTATTATTTCACTTATTCATATTAGTATTAACAACAACAACCACTTTCCCTCTGGCAAAGGATGGACAGTCAGCTGTCAGGGATGCTGCAGCAGTTGCCTGCACTGAGCAGGGGGTTGGACTAGATGACCTCCAAGGTCCCTTCCAACTCTAACACTATGAATAATTCCAGTAATTATACCCCACTTTTCAGTAATGGAACATCCCAAAGGGACTTACAATGAGCCACACAAATAACCAGAAAATACTAACAACATTTAAAACATGCAAAAAGGAAAGCGTTAAAAGGGGGAATAATTCATAAACTAAAAAAGCAGCACCAACCCGTTACTGAGTGGTGTCAAGAATCCTTGGGAATTAATATAAAGAAATGCAACTTCTACATCAGCAGAAATTAAATGGACCATTCTCTGAATGTTTTCTTCTTTCTGGAGAAAACAGACAGACTAACAGTACAATCCAACTTAACTCTTGTGCCGGTTATAACCAGCAGCGCAGCGAGAACGGGAGGCCCCAGAACGGAAAAGGGATTCAAATCTCCAAAAGAGGAATTCAAAGGGGATTTGAATTCCCTTTTCTGTTCTGGGGCCTCCCGTTCTCGCTGCGCCGCTGGTTAAACCGGCACAAAAGTTAAGTCAGATTGACTGTAAGAATTCTGGGGGCCCGCCCACTCCTGTATGAGCCTGCCCTTCCAGATTCCCACTGGGCTCCACCCACCCCCACACTCCTCCCACCCACTGAGGTTATCTGACGATTTTATTTGGTGCGGTGGACCCAGGAGCAGTGGCGTTCCGAGCCCTTCTGGCGCCCGAGGGGCGGGGGCTGGAGCACCCCAGTCGCACCAGAGCCCGGCTACCCCCCCCCCGAAGCGGCGCATCACCGGCTTCCGGAGAGGCTTTGCTCCGAGGACGGGACAAGCCCTCCTCAGAGCGACCGCCCAGTTCGGCGGTCGAGGGCTTTGTGAGAAGGCCGAACGCGTCGATGGCTTTTATTTGGTTTTTCTGCGCATGCGCAGAACCTTTCTGAGGGCAAACGGGCAAACTGGGCGGTCGCTCTGAGGAGGGCTTGTCCCGGCTTCGGAGTGGAGCCTCCGGAAGCCAGTTACGTGCCGAGTGGGCGCGCTGCTTCCGGGGGGCTCAGCAGCCGGGCTCCGGTGACGCGCCCCGCCGTGCAGCCCTGAGCCCAGCTGCCGTGCCCCCCGGAAGCACCGTGCCCACTCGGCGCCTGGGGTGCAGCACACCAGCTCCCCCATAATAAAGACGCCACTGCCCAGGAGATGATGGTATCAACATGAGGTTGAGACAGGCGTCACCTTGGTTTCAATCAACGCAGGCGAATGCAGGTTAACGTTTAATCATGCGCCTGCCTTGCACAAACATCTCTGAGAATCTTCGACTGATTACAAAATGAAAATTTGAAATCGTATCTCTGAGAATGCACAGAAAATGCATTGACTCTGTGGACAGTCTTCCTCTGCCAGCTAGCATCCCGGTCAGCTTCGGGAGGGCCGAGTGAGGCAATCACCCCCTTTCCCTATGCTTCGGATCATATGTGATGATTTCAAAGTAGCTTTGTGTTGTTTACCAGCCCGCCGGCTCTACACGCTTCGAGCCAAACTAGATACTGGAGACTCACTATTGCACCTTCCACCTACGTTAATCTCCAGTCAGAGGCGTTGCTCCGGTAGGGGCGGGGCTGTAAGTTTTGCTCGGTCGGAGTCCCGTTTACCGAACGAGCAGGAGGCGGCCCCGCCCCCTCACTGTCGAAGCCAGTCCCCTGCGGAGAAAGCAGCAGGCAGGGTCTCTTGCCTGCTGCTTTCTCCGCAGGGGAATGGCTCGGACAGTGAGGGGGCAGGGCCGCCTCCTCCTCGCTCGGTAAACGGGACTCCGACCGAGCAAAACTTACAGCCCCGCCCCTACCGGAGCGACGCCTCTGTCTCCAGTAAAACCTGATGGGGTAATTAGATGCTCTCAGGCATATATCAGTGGGAGGTGCATTCCCACTTATTAGCAGAGTTCCCTCCTCCACCCAGGCAGACTGCTTTGCTTAGCTAAATGAATACACATGAGGCATTGCTTTGTAGTTGCAAAAAGAAGAAGAGTTTACTTACAGGTTAATTTGCATATATACAGCGTCTGACCATCAATCAGAGGTACATCCTAGACTTAAGATAGACCCCCCCCCTCATAGCTGGGGGTCCCTGCATGGGGTTAGGCTGCAAGATGGCCGCTGGGCTGCAGGAGCAGCGATGGCATCATCTTGCTCGGTGGGCATCAAGAGAAGAAGAGACTGAGTGAGCAGCAAGAAAGAGGAAATAAGGGTCAAGGGCCACACCCCTTCCTGGAACACAGAGGGATTGGAGTAGGAGGTCTTTACATGTGACCAGGCAGTACACCACACCCCCAGTGTCCAGCAGCTAAACGCTGTCCATCCTCCAACAAAACCAACCACTGGGGGAAAATGACTGAACCTTGGGACCATAGCATTGGGCAAGGAGTTAATTCTTTGTCTTTTTCTTGATGTAAATAAAAGACATGCGATAGCCAATCACAGAGCTCTAATGTTTCTCCATGTTGGCCCTCATTGACTATTGTTATAAAATCCATGAAATGGTCCTGGTGCCATATACCCCTCAGCCTCAGTCTTCCACATCTGCAATATGGAGATAATACCATATTGACCTGAGTATAAGACTCACTTTTCCCCCTAAGGCAAGTCTTTAAGAACATAAGAACATAAGAAGAGCCTTGCTGGATCAGGCCAACAACCCATCTAGTCCAGCTTCCTGTATCACACAGTGGCCCCACTGGCGTCACTTGAGGTGGGGCGGAAAGCTAAGTTCTGCAGCTTTCTGCCCCACCGTTACTCTCCTACACGAGGCGCCCCGCCCCCCTCGTCGTAGGAGCCCATCAGCGGAGAGAAAGCAACGTGCAGAGACTCTCCTGCGCGTTGCTTTCTCTCCGCTGACGGGCTCCTATGACGAGGGGGTGGGGCGCCTCGTGCAGGAGAGTAACGGTGGGGCGGAAAGCTGCAGAACTTAGCTTTCCGGTGCACCTCAAGAGTGGCCCCAGTGAGTGGCCCCACCAGATGCCTCAGGGAGTACACAGCCAACAAGATAACCTGTTTCCTGTTGTCACTCCCCTGCACCTGGCACAGAGAAAACCCACTTCCAAAGCCAGGAGGTTGCTTATGGCTTGTAACCTGTGATGGTCTTTTCCTCCATGAATCTATCCAAACCCCTTTTAAAGGCATCTAGGCCAGGTGTAATCACCACATCCTGTGGCAAGGAGTTCCACAGATGAATTGCACACTGGGCAAAGAAATATTTTCTTTTATCTGTTCTAACTCTCCCTCCACTCAATTTTAGTGCATGTCCCCTGGTTCTGGTGTTGTGCGAGAGGGTGAAGAATTTCCCTCTATCCATTCTCTCCATCCCATGCATAATTTTATACGTCTCAATCATGTCCCCCCTCAGGCGCCTTTTTTCTAGACTGAAAAGCCCCAAACGCTGTAGCCTTTCCTCATAAGGGAGGTGCTCCAGCCCACGAATCATTCTGGTCGCTCTTTTCTGCACCTTTTCCAATTCAACTACCATATTTTTCACTCCATAAGACGCACTCCCCCCCAAAAAAAAATAGGGGGGAAAAAGCCTGCGTCTTATGGAGCGAATCCCCCCCAAAAAAAGGAAAAAATACTTACCGGGGCTTCAGGGAGGCCTGCGCGAGCCTCTGCAGGCCTCCCCGATCTTCATTTCGGCCAAAAACAGCCATTTTCGGCCTTTTCCGGAAATGGCTGAAAATAGCCATTTATTTAGTGAGGCTCACACAGGCCTCCCCAAAGCCCTTACCTCTCTGATGCATGTGAGCATCTATGATGATTACTGGATCCAGATACAACTTGAATGTGGCTACCCCAGAAGGCCCTTCTGCTCAGCATTGCAAAGGCCTCATTACCAAATACCAGTATTTCTTCCTTGTCACTTGAACCTTGTCACTGTCAGCAGTCTCAAAGGGCAAACTGCTTTGCTGGAGCTAATTAACCTTAGGAAATAATTATACAAATATGCAAATGTTGTTTAGATAATTCCATGTGTTATCTGCTCAGGTAGTCCATCATAACTGCAGACCTTGCAGTGTCTAGGTATTAGAATCTGGTGTAGTTGATAAGGGTTTGCTTTCTGTCTGCCTTCAGCTTGGTATTTAAGAATTAATGATGGCAATATTCCATTCATGGCTTTAACCTGTGTTTTGAAAGCTCCAGAAACACTGTATATACTGTATGCACACTGTTTATCTGTGTATATTAGTGGCTTGATTCATTATAATGTTATATGGCTTGCCGATCTTACTGTCAAATGATCCTGTAAATTTTTTAAAACACATAAAAATTAGGATGATATATTTTCCCCCTATTTTTAGCTCCATAATACACATGCGTCCTATGGTCCGGTGCGTCTTATGGAGCGAAAAATACGGGGTATATCCTTTTTGAGGTGTGGTGACCAGAACTGGACACAATACTCCAGATGCGGCCTTACCATTGATTTGTACAAAGGCATAATGATATTGGCCGTTTTATTCTCAATCCCTTTTTTAATGATCCCGAGCATGGAATTGGCCTCCTTCACAGCAAACTGGGTCGACACTTTCATCGACCTGTCCACCAGCACCCCAAGATCTCTCTCCTGATCCGTCACAGACAGCTCAGAACCCATTAGCGTATATGTGAAATTTTGGTTTCTTGCCCCAATGGGCATCACTTTATACTTGCTTACATTGAAGCGCATCTGCCATTTTGCTGCCCATTCTCCCAGTTTGGAGACATCCTTCTGGAGCTCTTCACAATCCCTGCTGGTCTTCACTACCCGGAAATGTTTAGTGTCATCCGCAAACTTGGCCACCTCGCGGCTTATCCCCAACTCCAGGTCATTTATGAACAAGTTGAAAAGCACCGGTCCCAAGACCGATCCTCGGGGCACACCGCTTTTCACCTCTCACCACTGTGAAAATTGCCCATTGACTCCCACTCGCTATTTCCTGGTCTTCAACCAGTTCCTAATCCACAAGAGGACCAGGCTGCTTATTCCCTGACTGTGGAGTTTTCTCCTTTCATAAGGGACCGTGTTAAAAACCTTCTGAAAATCCAGATATATAATATCCACGGGTTCGCTCGCATCCACATGCCTGTTGACCTCTTCAAAAAATTCTAACAGGTTTGTGAGGCAAGACTTCCCCTTGCAGAAGCCATGCTGACTCTCCCTCAGCAGAGCTTGTTCTTCTATGTGTTTTAAGATTTTATCCTTAATGAGACTTTCCACCGTCTTCCCTGGAACAGATGTTAGGCTGACCGGCCTGTAGTTTCCCGGGTCCCTCCTCCTTCCTTTTTTAAAGATTGGCGTGACATTAGCTATCCTCCAATCCTCTGGCACAGTGGCCGTTTTAAGGGACAAGTTGCATATTTGGGTCAAGAGGTCAGCAACTTCGTTCTTGAGTTCCTTCAGAACTCTTGGGTGGATGCCATCTGGGCCTGGTGATTTATTTATCTTTATTTTGTCAATTAAGTCTGAGATGTCTTCTCTTTTAACCTCTATTTGACTTAATTCTTTAGTCAGGGGAGGCCGTTCAGGCAGCGGTATTTGCCCGAGATCATCTGCCGTGAACTCATTTAATTTCTCTGCAGTAATTTCTCTGCACCCCTTTAAAGTAAGGGGTGCGGCCTACAATCAAAGTCTAGCGTTTTCTGCCTAGAGTTTTCTGCAAAGTGTCCCATTTTCAAGCCTCTCCAAGTCTCTTTCAAAGGTAAAACGGGTTTTCTTTTTTTAACTGCAAAGCGCTGTATTGCTAAATGGCCAAGATCTCTCTAGCAGTCTTCTAGCTTCAGGAAGCATTTGAAAAAATTAACCCTTAAGTTCCAGCCCCAGGACTCTGTGGAAACTAAGGTATTTATTGATCCTGCAGTTTGAAAGTTGAGAGGAAGAGCTCCTGCATAGGCTTATCATATCCAAAGGGGGACAGAGTGCCAACCTTTAGGTTGCAATCCTATGCACACCTTCCTGGGAGTAAACCCCATTGAATGCAATGGGACTTACTTCTGAGTAGACATGCATAGGATTCTGCTGTTAACCATTGAAATTTGGGCATGTGCAGCTCATCATCATGGAAGGGTGCAACAAGCTGCACCTGCCCAAATTCCAAAGGTTAAAGGTAGGCCCTTTGGGTCTGGGAAGGTTACTTATACTAGGGTGCCCAGATTCAATAAGGGACAGGGTACCTATGCCTTTACTGTACTAAAGCTGTACAGTTTTACTGTTCTACTAATGTGTATATTTTCTTTAAGTTAAAAAAAGTTAAAAATGTATTTTTTAAAAAATAGCACAAAACTTTAAGGGTGCGGCTTATAATCAGGAGTGTCCTATACTCGGGGCAATACGGTATTTCCCTTAGGGTTGTTGTAAGGATAACAAAGTAATATATGTACAGTATGTGAATTGCTTTCAACCCTCAGAAAGCGCTATTCAAATGCTCGGTGTTCTTACCCCATCCACCCCACAACACACAATGCTCTCAGCCTAGCATCATTCCAGGACATTGTGTGTGTGTGGGGGGGAGCCAAAATGGCAGCAGAAAGAAGCAGAAGAGGCCCATCGCTGCTGCCCAGGTTAGCTTCTCAACTAACATGAGGAGGACTCTCCCCATACAAGGGGGTTCACCTGTCTTGATAAGGTTCTCCTCAAACCTCAGCTAGCCCCGCCTCCACCCACCCTCAAATTCTCCCAACCCCCCTCCCCATTGCTGTCGCCCACAGACGATGATGACCAACTTACCAAGGTGAACACCATAATCAAGCACCAATGAATGACCCGAAGCTTTAACGGATGGTCAAATTGAGGGGCCATATTGGTCCTGTAGAGATCATAACAAATTGCCCAGGAAAACAACAATGCAAAAGCTGTTGCTACGACTCCTCCTACCCCAAGCAAGAGGCCAAAGAGGAACTCCATTTCATCTCGTGGAGGGGAATAAGGCAGCGGCCAAACGTACCGGCAGGATGTGCTATGAGATGACTCCACAGAAGTATCTACCTTGCTTTATGTAGTAGGATGACCTCTGTTACTTCAGAATCCCTCAATTAGGAATTACTCAATCATAAGTCATGAATAAACCTGGGTGTAGCCGGCCATGCATTAGAAAAACAAGGAACGCGTAGCTGATCTAGGTCATCGGGTGATGCGCAACTGATTCGTAGGGGTTTTGGTCCAAGTATGTTAGGTAGGCAGGATCGACCATCACCACTATGGCCTTGCTGGAACTCGAGAGAACGGTGAAGCATCCTTCAGAACTCTCCACTGAGTCCACGCTGCTCTCCTAAGGTCTTCCTGGACATGGTGCAGACCGAGTCCCATCTGCTGCAGATCACGTCTTGCCCCGCCGAACAGACCACATGGAGGTGGTGACGTGGTCAGCTACCAGAGAGAGCAGACGTGAAAGCAATTGGCACAGCACAGCCACAAGCGTCTTTGGAGCACGTTGGCAGCGTATCAACCAAGCAACGCAAGTGGAGGACCTGGGCAGGAGCCAAACTTAAAGTAATGGCGAAGTGGGCGGGCAGCTTCCTTCGTTGGGCTGAAGTCTGGCTGGTCCATGATGACCTCTTGATGGTGACCCAATGTCAATACACCTATATTAACCGGTTCTTTGTTTTTGTTTAATAACCAGTTGGACTGGTTTTTCAGTGTCCCAATCTGGAGGACACGTTGGAGATGAATCCCTTAATCTCTTTAACAATCACTGACCGTCCTCTATTTTCATTCTTATTTTTCCATCCTGATACCTGTGTCACCTCAAACATCTACCAACTGCCTCCTATCACCAGGTTTTCTTCCCTTACACAACATCCCCACCAAGAATATTGAAACATCAAATTCAAGACTGGCCCATCGATGAGGCGGACTGAAGCTGTTGGAGAGGTTCCAGCATGTGCAACATCTACCCAGATCCTCCCCCTCCCACCTTTGAACCTCCCCTCCATGTGGACCAGGCGCCATCTTTTCTGTGGAGGGCTCAAGGCAGTCATGGTGGGGGGTCCTGGTGGGGCCCTGTGCCCCCAGAAGCTGCCTTAAGGTGCTGATACTGGCTTGGAATGAGTTCAACTTTTTGGGAACTCCTTTGAATCATGTCTGTAACCGGCCCATAAGATTGGACCGTATGAGAGCGAGCTGCAAAAACTCCGTTTCAGTCTTGTGAATGAACTCAGTAGGTGTCCTTAGGCCAGCCACTCAGTCTTCCCTATCTGTAATATGGGCATACTAACACTCAGTTTTGTATAGGGCCCGACGTTCCAGAAGAAATAACATTTACAAATAAACATTTGACATTTTGTCATAAACAATATGACATTTACTCACAGGTTTCTTTACTGTGGGGCAGAACACAACAAAGCAAGAATCTAAAAAGAACAAGAAAGAAAAGTCAAAGAGTAGAGTCTAGCTCCATCCCATAATAGAAGGTTCTACGGGTTTCACTCTTTAATGGACACGCCACTACACTTACCTGACAAGGTTGTTGTAAGGCAAGCATCAAGATCATGCGTGTCCGGAAATATCGGAAATATGTACGGAAATATCGAGTATTTCAGCTGCAGTTGAACGAAAAAGAACAACGTCACCATTTATATGCTGATAGTATATGAACTCAGGTGACTGAGTGGTTCTCAGGTCACAAGCAAAATGGGGGTGTCACAGAGAAGGGAGTGCTTTCTACCTATGTGGGGGTCTACCTAGATATGCAGGAATATGTACAATTGTGGATGTTGCCTACTGGGAGGGCAACATGGATGAAAAGAAACAATCATGACAACCCTCTCCAGCCCCCCCCCCCCCAAAAAAAAACACACCTCAGCCTGATGTGACCCGAACCTGCCCAACAGACCCAGAAGCCACGGAATGTTGAGGTGACAGTTGGAAAAATCTAACAGCCACAAACATGGTGGGCTCTCACAACAACAGCAGGCTCTCACCTCAGTGTTGGTTGGGTATGAGTGTGTGCGGTTGCATTTGTGTGGGCCCGCCCGCAGCACAGACCCTACCTGTGGAGTCACCGCGTCTCGGGCACAGGACAATCAAACCCAGTTAGGCCCAGAAGGATTTTCAGCATTACTCGGAATCAGGTGGCCGACCTTTGTCGCCTGAGAGTGCTTTGCCACCTCGACAACACCTCACACAGTGCCTCCTGTGTGCTTCGCGGTGATATTTTTAGCGACGAAGCCACGCGAAGCCACCTGGCACAGCGATTTGCACCTCCGACCAAGCGCCTCGAGGAGGTGGGAAAAATGACACAGAAGGCCCAGTGTTCGGCCTGAACAAGGGCCACTCAGTTTATGGATTAGTAACAAACACGCCAGTGTTCGTGCAGAGAAATCAGGAGTTCTGCTAGACAAACACCAGGAGAAAATAAATGGCCAGTTATTCAAGCAGGGAGAAATCAGATAGTGCCATAATGACTGATGTTTTCTAGAAGTCTGGCTGAGGAAGGAAAATGCAGAGGTGAAAAGCCCTCCTAATGACTCCATCATGGAAAGAAGTCAGCGCCTGTTCAGTGCAGATCTTCAAATACTGTCGTGGAACGCCCGGGCATGGCTCAAATGTAATTTTGTAGAAATGGAATTTTATTTTCAATTTGTAAAAAAAAAAAAAAAGCTTTGTCACTGATTTGTTCATTGGCATTTCATCTGTGAAGCCACGCATAGCATGGAGGGACTATCCAAAACGCAGCCAGTCTGATCCTATGGATTGGCTGCAAATGGTCGTGCTGCAGAACCTACGGTACTTGGCTAGGATGGTAGAAATAATCATGTTTCTCCAGCCCTCATCCTTGTAACATCAGGTGGGGTTTATGGGATTGGGGCTATTCTGTTTTGTCTTTTACTTCTGAGCCAGTTATCAGAATTTTGCACACAGAAGTCAGAAATTGGGCCTGGTTGTCAGAATCATGTTGAGCAAAGCTCGATTTTTCCTAAGAGTCAAGGCAGGGCCTTCACTTAGGTGCACATTTAGAAACATATGAAGCTGTCTTCATATGTGTTGCTGAGACAGACCCTTGGTCCATCTCCCTGCATCTGTGGAACTCCTTGCCACAGGATGTGGTGATGGCACCTGGCCTAGATACCTTTAAAAGGGTCTGACTGGACAGATTGATGGAGGAAAAATCCATCACAGGTTACAAGTCATGCTGACTGGATGCAACCTCCGGGCTTACCAGATCTCCAACTGGGACAGAGTGCTAGACCTTTAGGAGAAGGAATGTGGGCATGTGTAGCTTGTTAAACCTTAGAGCACAATCCTAGGCATGTCTACTCAGAATAGGCTTAACCATATTTTAGAAAGCTCAAACTGGGACACCCCCCCATAACACCCCCCCCGCAAGGTAATTAATTAATTAATTAATTTAAAAGCAACGAAAAATCAACCACAAACATCAAAAATCAACCATAAAGCACAAACCAGAACCAAAAATCAACCTCAAAAATCAACCACAAACTACAAACCAGAACAAAAAATCAACCTCAAAAATCAACCACAAACTACAAACCATTACCAAAAAACAACCTCAAAAATCACAAACTACAAACCTCAATCCAAAAACAACCACAACCAAAAATCAACCTTAAAAATCAACCTACAAAGTACAAGTACACAAATATACAATACAATTAGAGAAATCATTACTTTGTTATCAAATATTTAATTAAGTGAATCTCTTGCCGCGCGAAGCGCGTCCGGCACTTTTAATTAAATAATTAATTAAGTGAAGGGGGCGCGAAGTGCCCCCTGTTGCCGCGCGAAGCGCGTTCAAAATTTGTAATTATTTAATTATTTAAATTAAATAAATAAATATAAATTAACTTACCTTTGCTGCTCCCGGCGCTGCTCCCCGGCCTCCTGCTGCTCCTGCTTGCCGGAGGCTCGCGCCGCGCAGGCAAGCAGGCTGGCCCGGTCTCCCAGCGGCACCGCACGGAGCCGCTGGGACCAGGCAAAACACAGACTGCTTGCCCGTGCGGCGCGAGCCTCCAGAGGCTCGCGCCGCGTGGGCAAGCAGGCTGGCCCAGTCTCCCAGCGGCACTGCACGGAGCCGCTGGGACCGGGCGAAACACAGACTGCTTGCCTGTGCGGCACGAGCCTCCAGAGGCTCGCGCCACGCGGGCAAGCAGGCTGGCCCGGTCTCCCAGCGGCACCGCACGGAGCCGCTGGGACCGGGCGAAACACAGACTGCTTGCCTGTGCGGCACGAGCCTCCAGAGGCTCGCGCCACGCGGGCAAGCAGGCTGGCCCGGTCTCCTAGCAGCTCCGCACGGTGCCGCTGCTGGAAGACGGGGTTGCAGCCTGCTTGCCCGTGCTGTGCGAGCCTGCCGGAGGCTCGCGCAACGCGGGCAAGCAGGCTGTGTTTCTCCCGGTGCCGCTGCGAGACCAGCTCGCAGCAGCACCGGGAGAAACACAGCCTGCTTGTCCGCGTTGCGCGAGCCTCCGGCAGGCTCGCACAGCGCGGGCAAGCAGGCTGCAACCCCGTCTTCCAGCGGCTCCATGCGGAGCTGCTGGGAGACCAGGTCGCAGCCTGCTTGCCCGTGCTGTGCGAGCCTGCCGGAGGCTCGCGCGGCACGGGCAAGCAGGCTGTCGGTTGGCCTGCTCCCTCACTGGCTCCATGCCGGTGAGAGAGCGGGCGGACAACCGCTCGCCGCGCCGCCATCTTCTTTTAATTTTAAACTTACTGGGCAGCAGCTGCATCTTGGATCACGAAATCCCGCGTGATCCAAGATGTCGGCGCCCAAATCTCGTGAGGGCATCATGCCCTCACGAGATTTGGGTGCCGACATCTTGGATCACGCGAGATTTCGTGATCCAAGATGCTGCCCGGTAAGTTTAAAATGTAAAAAAAAGATGGCGGGACCGGACCGGGAATCGAGCCCGATTTCCGGGACTGTCCCAGCGAAACCGGGACGAATGGTAAGCCTAACTCAGAAGCAAGCCCCACTGAACACAATGGAGCTTGCTTCTGAGGAGACATGCCTAAGAGTGTGCTCTAAGGTTTAACAAGCTACACACGCCCACATTCCTTCTCCTAAAGGTCTAGCACTCTGTCCCGGTTGGAGATCTGGTAAGCCTACTGAATGCCAGGTGCAAGGGAGTGGCAACGGGATGCAGCAGGTACCTTGCTGTCTTGTGTGCTCCCTGAGGTATCTGGTGGGCCACTATGAGATACAGGAAGCTGGACTAGAGGGGCCTTTGGCCTCATCCAGCAGGGCTCTTACGTTCTTATGGTGATTGCTCGGACTGGCTCGGGACGAGTTCTTTCTGGGAACAATGCAGGTCGGCCATAAACAGGGGAGGGGGGGAGAAAGGAAAACTTCCTATTTTCCGCCCCAGGAAAGAAAAATTCCTTTCGGGCAGTGAATGTGGGGTGTTCAAAAAAGGATGAAATGCAGAATAGGGTTTGCATAAAATCAAAGTCATGAGAGTAATTGTAATAGCAAGTACACATTATGCCCACCTCCACTCTTTTATTTTGCTCTGCAAACCGCTTTGTGAACTCTTTTTGTTGAAAAGTGGTATAGAAGAAATTTTTTTTCAGCCTCCTGCCATTTCTGCTATCATCATCAGACACCACTAGATGGCTTCCCCTGTATGACAAATGGCAAAGAACAGACTGCTGGAGATGCCCTGTTTGGCCCAAACAGTTTGGGTACACTTTTTCCCTGTGTTTGCTTTGCAACAAACAAAAAAAGCCACCCCCTTAAAATGCTTTCTAAAAAATGTGCAAGCAAACTTGAAACTGATTGTCAAGGTTAATCATTTCTCTGGCTAGGTGCTGGCTCTCTCTCTCTCGTTTGCTTGAGTTTGATTTTGGTTTTTTGATTTGTTTGGCAAAGCATTTGAGGGAGCTGCATGTCGCTTCTGTGATTTTACTGACAGTATTCCTTTTTTTAAAAAAAAAATGCAAATTCTCCCCAAATTGGCAAGATTCAGACACACATAGAATTGAAGGTGCCTGGTTGTTTCCCATGGGATGATCCAGCAAATTGTTGCAGCTGTGAAGGGTATGTTGCTGTGACTTGTGTGAGTCAAGGACGATTTGAGATTTCTCTGTTTATTTTCAAGTACTCATTTAAAGGCATTGCTGCTCTTGTATCTGTCTAGGCACCTCAACTGCAGTTGCACAGACACAATTCAGCCTGGTATTACTGCATAGAAAATCACGGAAAATGTCCAAAACGCTTAAGAGGAAGCAATTTCCTGCCCTAAAATGCTTTGGAAATTCAAGTCGAATTGCATGTTGCAGCCCTCAGCCTTATCCAAACTCTGGGGGGTTCAAAAGAGAGAGTTGTGGAACTTGTTTTCTGCCTCATTCCTTGTGTGATTGTCCAAATTTGAGCTGAGCCTGAGGAACTTGTTTTCTTCATTGCGTCTCTTGCAACGGCCCACGTTTTCAGTCCACGGTGAGGACGCCCAGAGAAAACAAACAGGAAAGCAGAAACGAGATGAATACTCCTCTGCCAAGCTGATACAGGGCAAAATTAAACACTTGTTACAGGTCTCTCGGAAGCAGCCACACAAACAAGACCAGGGACCCGATTACAACATCTCTCCCCCTTCACCCAGTTATAACTCAGAGATTGCAAAAGAAATTGCTGTGTGGTAACCCTCTTGACTAAAGCCTTGACATGAGTAGCAGATTAGTGGGGAATGCTCTGTTCCCCATTAGGAATTTAAAAGAGCTTTGCCCCCAATACTCCCCCGTTGCAGAATGAAAGCACATGTACCCTGTGGCTTGCTGCTGTGGTAATTCTCCCCAGAGTCCCCTCTTCGTGTTGTTGCCAAGAGACCACCCCGTCTCTCAGTCTCTCCCCAATACTTAGTTCAGGATTGATCACCGGCCTACGTTTACACTTCAGCCAAGCCTGGGGTGGCTGACTCCAGGGAAGTCACAAACCGGGGCTGGCCTTAGCTTTGCCTGGGCAACACACCAAAGGATGTGCCCCTTTACCAGCCTCCCAGTGGGGGAGAGAGGTGTGTGGTGGGATAAGAGTGTCTCCTGGGAGACTCTCTAGCCCACAACTCTCTTCTCACCTCTCTGTCCTACTCTTCTTTCCTTTTCACATTAGCAACATAGGAAGACAAGTCCCTTGTCATGTCTACTACCCCACCTTTGGGGAAAGGCAATATTGAGTGCCGTGCACCTAAGAATATAAGAAGAGCCCTGCTGGATCAGGCCAGGGGCCCATCTAGTCCAGCTTCTGTATCTCCCAGTGGCCCACCAGAGCCCCTTACCTCTGTAAGACTGGAGCAAGACATTTTGGTGTCTAGCTGTAGAAATTGCACACACACACACCCACACCCACACACATACATAGAAATATGCCACACAACCCAATGCATGATTACTGAGAAGTCAGTCCCACTGTGTTCAGTGGAGCTGACTCCCTGGTAACCCGTGTGCAGGTAACTGTGCAGGTAATTGCAGCCAAAATTCACATGAAGGCCACATCCATAGGGAACCTTTCTTGCACAGGTCATGCTTGTAGGCAGCAACCATTCATTTCAATGGGGATTCCACAGGCTTTGAACTGTCTCGGTGAATTGTGCCCAGAGGGTCAGCTCTCTTCTGTGCCATCTTCAGTTGGCCTTTCATCGTGCCTGAATCCACTGCCATGTATCTGGCCTATCCCAAGTTAGCTTGCTGGCGGAGGCCCCTAATTGATTGCTCTGCCATAGGACAATAGGAATGTGTGTAGAAAATTAGCATGTCAAGGACAAGGTTAAGCCAGAATCCTGACATGCTAGTTTTCTAGGTGCAAATATTTCTTGTTTTGTATGGACTTTTTTTTTTTGCTTGGGGGTGTGTGTGTATTCTGTCACATGATCCCTAGTTGGGGCTTTGTGGGAAAGGACATCGCCACGTTTGCCTGTAGCAGCAAAAACAGCCAAGAGTCTTGTGCCACCACAAAGTCAAACTCATTGATTGCAGCATCCGCATGTCTATGGATTGCAGTCCACTTGTTGCATTCCATCTCTCAATTCCCTCTTGCAGTGGTTAAAACGACCCTGCTGGATAAAAAGAAAAAGAAATTATAAAAACTGCATGCATCTGAGGAGGTGGACTGTAGTCCATGAACGCTGATGCTGCAGCAGTCAATGTGGTCAGTCTCCAGGTGCCACAGGACGCTTTGTTGTTTGTGGAGAAACGTTTGTCTGGAGCCTTGGCAAGTGGGCAGGCCAGAGAGCTGTTGGGCCAGCGGGAGAACAATTGCACCTTGGACTTTGAAATCTCTGTCGCTTCCCCCCCCCCCCTTCTGCAGTCGGCTCAGAGAACTCTGTGTGTGTTTGTGTGCGCCTGCTTTTTGCCTCTCAGTTACAAAGTGCTTGAACTACAGCAGCAGACCCAAGGCTGCAACGCAGCAAGTCCTGGCTTGTAGGTTGGAGAGAGGGGGATCCAAGAGGCAGCGTCTCTCTCTTCAAGTCGTGTGTGTGTGTGTGTGAGTGTGCGTGTGTGTGTTGTGTATGCTGCGGCTCAGCTGGGGGAGGGGAGTCAGCCGAGCCAGGCACACAGAGAAACAGTAGGGAGGAGGGCGAGCTTCCTAGTCTCCCTCTCTCTCTCGCTCCCCCCTTTCCAACACTTTAGCTGTCAATCAGGCTTAATGTGGTATAAAACCTGCCCGGAGGGCAAGAGAGCCGTGGAAGGCAGATAAGACACAGTGGCCCCGGGAGGGCCCAGCCTGCCAGCCAGAGGTGGCAAAGGACGGAGAGAGACAGAGAGCGTGGGGTGGGCTGCCTCGGATCACGACTCCGGGGCAAGAAGAAGCAGCTCGACAACGGAGGAGGGGATTGGAAAAAAATAAGCTTTATGCATATGTATGTATAGAACGGGGAGGGACCCCGGCGCGCTGCCTTGAGCCAATCTGCTGGTGTGTGTTTTGAAAGAAAGGAAGGAAGAAAAGCGAACTTTTGGCAAACTCTCTCTCTCTCTCTCTCTCTCTCTCTCTCTCTCTCTCTCTCTCTCTCTCTCTCTCTCTCTCTCCCAAGAAGCAATTTCCTGAACTCCCAGAATAGGCATGAGCTGTCTGGAAAGGACTGCCGGCTAAGATGCAGACGTTTCCACCGCGGGTTCCTGGAGCGACTCCGAAGTGGCCTTAGAAAGAGCCGTTCCAGCGTGGTGGGGGAAGCGCCGCCGACTCCTCTCGCCTGGCTAGTCCCCCGGGGGTGTCGTGCGTGCCTTTGCGCTCTCTCTCCCTCGCCTGACGCCGTCGGGTTTTGCAAAACCAGCCAGCCGAGCCAAAGCCGAGCCACCGTCCCAGTCATTTTACCTGCTGCGTGTGCCATTCCTGCTGCTGCTGCAACAGGCGGAAGAGAACGGCGAGGCAGGCCCGCGGAGCTCGGCGCAGGCTCGCTCAACCCACCTGGGAGGAGGAGGGCAAAGACCCCCCCCCCCAGACCTCCAGGTATTGTCGCTTGCGGGGAGAAGAAGGAAGAAGAGGACGAGAGACGGACCTTCCGCCCCCCTTTTTTTCCTCACCCGGCTGGCCAAGAGGAGGATGGTCTGGAAATGGCTGGGCGCTCTTCTGCTTTTCCCCGTCCAGATGCTGTATTTGGTGGCCAAGGCGGTCGTGTGCACGGCGCTGCCCGCCAAACTCCGGGACTTGGCCGAGGACAGCGTGTTGATCACCGGCGGCGGCAGAGGCATCGGGCGCTACTTGGCCAGGGAGTTTGCTAAGCGGGGGGCCCGAAAGGTGAGCGCTGGGAACGGGGTGGAGGTTGGAGAGCACCCGCCCCGTGCCGAAGCGGTGGGGAGGGGGCGCACACCTGCGGTTGCTCAAGAGCTGGCCCCGCATCGTTGTTGGGGGGGCTATGCCAATGCCCCCCCCCCATCCGAACAAACGTGTCACTTTTCTTAGCGTCATTTTTGAAAGAGGGTGGGCGGCTGTCACGGGCCATTCTCTCTTGACTTGGGCTTTTTTTTTTTTAGGAATTTATGGCGCGCCCCCCCCCAACACATACCTTGCAAATCGCAAAGGAGCGATCTCACCCGGGGAGGGACCTCCATCCTACTTTTGCCTCTTGGGTGGCCCCGCGGGAATGCCCCCAGCCCAGATCGGACTGGTTCATGTTGAAAAAAAGGGTTCGTTTTGGAATTGCACCTTTGGTTGGCCGCCTACCTGAAGCTCACAGGCTCCCTGAGTAATTTGGAAAAACCCTGTCCCGTCCTGAAATGTGTGGAAGCTCCCCTTGTGGTCCCCATGCCCCCCCCATGAAGACCATGTAGTTCTGCACATGCTCAGAGGCACGCTTCCTTTTGTTGTTGATTCCTATATTGAATGCTCTAGCAATCAGAACAGATCCCAAACGAGGGAGGCAGGGGCCCTTGGTGGTAGAGTTTTCTCTACCCGAATATGAGAAGCAGACATGCCAAAGAACAAAATCGAAGCCCCAGTGTGGGCAGCCCATATGTGGGGCATGAAGGTGGCAGACCTCCCTGTCTATTTACCATCACTCTGCAGCATCTAGTATTCAGGTAGACTGCCCCTGAACATGAAGGGTCCATTTCACTGGCACAACTCAAAGCAACTGATATTGCACTCTGGTCCATGAATGTGTCTTTTAAAGGCACCTCTTGTGACAGTGTATTTGATGATAAGGATGTTGTGTGAAGAAGGTGGGCTGGTTGTTGAACCATTTTCTCACCTTGGGTGAGGTCGGTGTCATCCGCCTACCCACTGTAGCCCGACTGGCATGTTTGTTCCTGCCCATTCCACGATCAAAAGAGAGGCGTTGTGCTGAGGGCGCTTTCGGGCATGCTCCTGGTAGCGCTTGCCAGGCATCGCTTGCCTGCTTGTAGCCTCATGTGCAAGTGTAGCATCCCTCCCCACACTCCAGTGAGTAACAGCCTGCCGAGTAATTTACCCTTGCAGTTCCCATTGTGGCGTCTGGTCTCTGGGCCTGACCCTCTCAGAAAAGACTGCACAGTTGCACATGCAACAATCCACACGTGCAGTCATTGCGCTGGCGCACTGCTGCCCTCCCCAAAGTTGGATTTTCTGCATTTGCGCTTGCATGATTTCAGGGCGAGGATAGCTGAGGTGGCTGTGCGGCGATGTGATCTGAACCCGTGTACAGAGTGGGTGGGTGGGTGAAGGCAATAGCCCTCCTCTGCTCTCTGCCAATCCCAGCCAACATGCGCCACTGGAAAGTGCTCTCGAGTCAGATGACTGGCCCATGTTGTAGTCCAGCCGGATCTCCACCTGGGAGCTTCCACCTGGCACTCCTGTGCATTTCTCCGTTTGGGCATGGAAGAAGTACGGTAGTATTTCAAAAACTGAATGAGAGGCCAGGGAAACAGGAATGGGGGATCCGGTTGGGCCATCCAGCCGAGGAGACAGGACAGAGCTTTTCGATTTTGATTGGTGGCAAAGATTCCAAAGGGGTGGGGACTGCGCTGTGCATCGATCACTGTGGGAAAACGCCTTCCGTCAGCACAGAGGTGCCAGTCAGTCTCTTGATGATGTCGGATTCTTGTTCCGACTTGCATCGAAACATCAAATGCACGTGTGCGCAGGCTGAGCGTTGCCTGCGGCTGGCAATCGGGAGATGTGCGTTTGTGATTTACCTGCTGCTCGGGATGCGTGCACCGGGGAGTGGAGCGCGCATGTGATGTGCGCATGGCTTGCTGTGAAATCTGGAAGTTTCACTTTCAGCCTCGTCTTGCTGCAGCATGCGTTCTCCCTGGAGGCGTTGCCGCTGACCTTGCTCAGCATACGCGTCCCTTGTTGGTTTAAAAATAATGTATGTTTCTTGACTTATTTTGTTCAAGGGTGCAGGGAGCCAGTGTGGTGTAGGGTGTGGGGCCAGCGTCAGAAAGCCACAGGTTCAAATCCCCAGGGTGATAGAGGTCATGATGGAAAGTGGGGGGGGGGAGCAAGCGATGGGTTCTGAGGAATGAAGCAAGGCAGATCCTGATAGAGCCGCCGGCAAGAGAAAGGGCAGTCAGAGATAATATTGTGCTACATTTTCTGCTTCTCCTTCGCAAATATTCATGTGACGCGAACATTTATGCTGCCTCAGGGTACATTGAATGACGCTCTTTTCTTTTCTACCTGCCATAGAATTGAGTTGGCAAGGGCCAAGTGACACATTATTAGCCAGTTTCGAATGAGACTTCCATTGTCTGACTGGTTCTGTGTGATCGAGGCGATGCGCTATGCGCACCCGAGGTGCATACATGCACATCGTAACCCTTCCCCTCACTTCCCGGTGAGTTTTCTTAATCGCTTCTACATATGCTGCTAAACCTGAATAGGTTTAGGAAAACTGATTAAGAAAACAGACCCCGATGCAAAGGGAGGGGCAGGACACGCATGTGTCATGCGCACTCTTGCCCTTAATCACGTGGAGATGTCGGATTCTTAAAATATTTTCTAAACTAAAAAGGTAAAGGTGACCCCTGACAATTAAGTCCAGTCGTGTCCGACTCTAGGGTGTGGTGCTCATCCCCATTTCAAAGCTGAAGAGCCAGCGTTGTCCGAAGACGCCTCCATGGTCATGTGGCCGGCATGACTCTCCTTGCCGCAGCGCGTAGCATGCGGCTGGAACACGGAGCGCTGTGTTTTCTAAACTAGCCCTGTGTTAAGTACATTATTACAACGGATGTCTTGTTTCTTTCTTTTTTCTAAATAGCAACTGCGAAGGGGGGGGGGGGTTCTGAATCAGGACTAAAGTGTGGGAGAGGGGAACATTAACTTTGCCTCTGCCGTCATCCCCATTTGAATCCACCCAGCAGCAGGTATTTGGTCCAGAGGAAAGCTCCCATTGGAAAGCCCTCATTTACCCCTGGTGTTGGGTCAAGGAGACATCTTTGAAAGTGGTGTTCCATCAAGGCCAGCCTCCTGCTCCCCGCAATGGTCGACCATGTGTCTCTGAGAAGCTCACACACAGGGCTTGAAGGAAGTCGCCCTCCCCTGTGGTTTACTTCCAGAAACTCCTACTCCAACCTGGGATGTTCTGTTTATTCCTCACATCTAGTAACACTGGTACAGCTAAAGGGGGGGGGCAGGTGGGCACTCGGCCCTGGGTACCACGCCTCCAGGGGGTGTCCTGGAGGCCTCTGAAAGGCACTTCCGGCTTTTGCCGAAAACCAGAAGTGCCTTTCAGAGGCCCGGGGAAGCTCAAGCTGCACACGGCCTTTATTTTCTCTACTACTATTAATACCAATATTAATATTGATATTATTGATTGATGATGGTGATGATCCTTTGGAGCAGTGCCTAGAAGTCTGAAGAAACTCCTCAACATTCTTGGCCTTGAGCAAATTACACCAGCTCAGCTCCAGAAAACCACGTTGATAAGGGGCAGCCAAGGAGGAAGGGGTGAACCAAAGAGCGTTGGATGCTCACGAGTGGAGGAGCTGGAGGAGTGAAGGCAGCACAGTGGGAAATGCAGTCGGAGAGGGGAGGAGGACTGCAACCATGGAGGGCTTTGCAGGGAAGGACCAAGAGCTTGTGCTGGGGATGAAATGAAAGAAAATCGTGATGTGCTCCTTCTGAGGAGGGAGATGATCAACCTGAGCAGCCGAGTGTTGGATGGAGAGGAGACCAAAACTGGCCACCTTCTCCTGAGCGTAGGACTTCCCTACATGTCTCCCGGATGCCGTGTCCAGATTGGGCCCTGCTCTTGGGGAGAGCATCCTGCCAGAGGACCTCAGCACCCATCACGCAGGCTCTGCTCTTTCCTCTGCCATGTCCACGTCTGTCCTCGGTCGATATTTCTTCTGGTCCACGTCTTGCTCCCCCCACTGTATTTCACTTCCCTTGCGTCTTCGGCTTGGTTCAGCGCCACTTGTTTTATGTGGTTTTGGAAAGAAGTTTCCCTTCCGCCACGATTATGTAACGCCGATAATTTGACTGAGCTGCTTTGCGTTGGCAGCTGTTGCTCCTGTTGATTCATGAGCTTAAGGGTGGGCAGAAATGCTGATCTTCCAGGCAAGATGCTGTTGGCCTAGACCGAGGCCAAAGCAGTAGATCCAAACAAATGGAGGTGGGGGGGGGGGCGGAGAAAACCCAAGGCGCTGGGGCAGAACATCAAATGTCATTCTCTCTCTCTTGGTGTTTTGCCGCACCAAATACTCCTCCTGTCTTACCTGGCGACAGACCACCCTCTGTTCACTCTCTTCCCACCTCCTGGATTCGAAAAGGAAGAGGGAAATGGAGCAGAAGTGGAAATGTGGAGGAAAGGAGAGTGGTGGGCTAGAGTGTCTCCCAACATTCTAACCTTCTCCTCCACACTTCCTCTTCTGCTCTGTTTCCCTCTTCCTTTTCAAATTCAGGGAGACAGAGAGAAAGGTGGAAAACGGTCGTCGTCACACACTCTCCATTGGTAAGAACATCAGAAGATCCCTGCTTGATCAGACCAAGGGCCCACCAAGTCCAGCTTCCTGTATCCCACAGTGGCCCACCAGATGCCTCAGGGAGCACTCAAGACATCCTGTATCCTGTTGCCACCCCCTTGCACCTGGCATTCAGAGTTAGGCTACCTCTAAAACCCAGAGGTTTTTAGTCATCATGACTTGTAACTTGTGATGGTCTTTTCTTCCATCAATTTGTCCAGGCTCATTTTCAAGACATCTAGGCCTTCAGGTGCTATCACCACGTCCTGTGGCAAGGAGTTCCACAGATTAACTACATGCTAGGTAAAGAGATGGTGACCACCCTTTGAGGTGAGCTTTGGAGTCCTGTCTGGCTCTGTTTTCAAAGGCCAGATTCCCAAAAGACGTTGGTGCTGTGAACGCTGGATTAAAGCAGGCGTTATCTGAGGAATCTTCCTGGCTTGATTCTGTCTCCTTCTGCCCCCCCAAGCACTGACCCAGAGTCGGGTCCAGGTCACACCGAAGCCACCAGTTGATCTTGCTGACGCCAGCACAGGGACGGGTCAAACTCGTGCAGCTTGACCTTTGTCCCAGCAGGGATTAAATTGATTCCCAATTAATAGACTTGACAATAGAAAGGCTACCTTGGTGGAGCTTAAATTGCATCTGTCCTGCTTTAGTTGGGTCGTAAATTACGCCTAATTAACTTGGGGTCCTTTGTAGCTGGTGGCTCTTCTTACTCTGCCACCTCTGTAATTGCAGTTCACAGCCCGTTGTGCAGCGGTAGGAATCCGGACATTGACTCACAATGTCGAATGACATCGACTGTCGCCAGAAAAAGGGGATCCGAAGAGCCCCTTTCCCCTTCCTGTAGTTGATCATTGGCATGAAATTGGTTGGGTTGCCCCATTCATGGCCTTTGAAGGACCAAGGTGAGCTCTTGTGCGGGATGTTGCCTACAACAGCACTGTGTGTGTGTGTGTGTGCGCGCGCGCATGCGCATGTAGATGCAAGTGTGTGGACCTCTTTTGAACCTCTCTCGTCGAAGTTTTTATTTTTATTTAAAAATAGAAGAGTCTTTAGCTCGGCCTCCTGGATGAGCTCCATTTCCCAAGGGAGACCTTGGGAAATGGAGACTGTTTTAAGGTGCAATTCTATTGCTTGTAGTCTTGTAGCGGCCCAGTTCATTCTACCAGCTCCAGACTTGTGTGACTGCCATGGAAGCCACCGGTGGGGAGGAAGGTCCTTCTGAGCTGCATCCGAAATTCTCCTCCTCCTCTGACATCTGAAAAGCACTTGGACCCAGGGCTGTATTTACAGGCATTGCACAGTTGACACCTGTGAGTTTGGCTTGCGTAAGGCGAGAGAGAGGACAGAGCTTGGCATGGAAGGTGCCTGATCGGTTCCTCCCTCCCCCCCTGTGTGTGTGTGTGTGTGTGTGTGTGTGTGTGTGTGTGTGTGTGTGTGTAGGCGGGGAGAATTGGCACCTCCTGCCTCTTTTGTGGCTCAGGGTTCATCGGCCGGTCAGCCAGCCCCCGCCCCCCCCCATGACATCATGACAATTGTTTATCGCTCACACAGAAGGAGGACTGTGAAGGGAGGACGGGCTTCAGCAACCAGCCACAAGGTTCCCTGTCTGCCTGTTATCCCTGGAATCTGCAACTTGCCTTTCTCTCTCTCAGAGTTTTCCTCTGCCCGGCCAACGCACATGTCCACCCACCCCTTTCCGCTTCCCCTTGAACTCGTTATGCTTTTGCACCAGGTACGTCACCTTGCAACATGGCAAAATAACGTGGCACATTCTGGAGATGCACAGACGTGTCCCAGTGAAAGGAAAAGGGGTTGGCGGGGGGGGGGGTGTTCCTAGGAGGAAGCCACAGAGCAGCCGATGTACTTATCAAAGTGCCACAGCTGACAAATGTGGGTGGGACATGACTGCTTACATGGGCGGAGCTACAGCCATGGGTCCCACAGCATGGTCTGAAAGTGCATGACAGCCTTTTTGCTGAAAGCGATGCAAGCCTGAGTTTGGGGGCTACCTGGAACGCCATCGTGGAAGAACGGTGGGATATCCGTGCAAGGTACCTGTGCAATTCACTTCTGGGGATTACAAGGAAAGGCTACAGCGTTGGGGGCGCTTCAAACTAGAAAGACAGCGCCTTAGGAGGGACATGATTGAGACATCGAAAATTATGCATGGGATGGAGAGAGTGGAAATTCCTTTCCCTCTCACACAACAGCAAAACCAGGGGGCAGCCACTAAAATTGGCTGGTGGGAGAGTCAGAACAGACAACAGGAAATATTTCATTACCTGGCACGTAATTCATCAGTGGAACGCCTTGCCACAGGAACTGGTGATGGGTCCTGACCTAGATTCCTTGAAAAGGGGATTAGACAGATTGAGGGAGGGAGGGAAAATCCATCACAGGTTAGAAGTCATGTTGACCGTGTGCAACGTCCGGCTTTCAGAAGTCGCCTGTCTCTGAATACCAGATGCAAGGGACTGGCAACAGGATACAGGTGTCTTGTGGTCTGTGATCCAGGAAGCTGGGCTAGATGGGCCCTTGGCCTGATCCAGCAGCCTGGCTCTTCTGATGTTCTTAATGACTAAGCCTGCTGTTGAGATCACTTTGGATCCTGCTTCCATCTTCCAGGGTGGTAGCTATCTCTGCACCCCTTCCCCAGCTTTGCGTCATCTGCAAATTTGATAAGCACCCTCTCTACTCCCTCATCCAGGTCATTTATAAAAACGTTGACGAGCACAGGACCCAAGACAGAGCCCTGCGCCACCCCACTCGGTGTCTGTCTCCAATTTGATGTGTGGGTTTCCCAGATAGATCTCTGGCTAACTGGGAAAGGGGATTCTAGACTAGATGGGCCTTTGGCTCATCTCCTGGTGCTTTAGGTGGCATGCCAAATAAGGTCTCCCCAATCTGGTGATGCACCAGTCTTTGCGGAAGAAGGGATGGAGCGAGACTGTGGGGGAGAAGAGAGTGGTGGAGTGAACGTGCACATTCCTCTTCCACTTCACTCCTCCTCTTTTTCCATTCCAAGGAGCAGGAGCGGTGGAGACAAGTGGGCAGATGGAGGTGGGCAACCCCCCCCCCCGCCACTCTGTTGCCTGAAGCAACTGCCTCAGTTGACCTCATGGATGGGCCGACCCTGGCTGTACAATTGGGTTGGTTAAAGACTCGAGGCACAAGATGAGATTTGAACTGGGCTTATTATCGGAGCCACTAGGCCTTGCATTGACTCCCCAAAGAGTGGGCAGTTTACAGGGCAAAATCATGCAAAAACTCTCCTGAGATTTAGAACTCGATGGGACCCCTCCTTTCTTCTCCAAATAGCTCTGTATCTTTCCAGCCCCCAATGACACCTCCTGCTATTTGCCTTCCCTTATCTCAATGGTTAGGGATTGGCTGCTGTTTACTGACCTTCCTCAGAGGTGTTGAAGGGGCCACTTAATGATCTATTCTAAACATCAAAGCTCTCCTTAAGACGGTCAGCTTTTGCTGGTACCAAACATCCCTTTCCAAAGAAACAAGGAGTGTGCAGGTGTTGGAGTTACTCAGAATTGCTTTTTCTTAGCCCCTTTAAATAGTCACTTGGCATTGCCAGACAAAGATTTTTCAAGCAAGAGACACTTATAGGATTGTGGTGTTCAATCTATAGAATACTATAAAACAGACAACCTAAAATTAACAGTGATTATAAAAAAAAACAGAGCCTTGCTGGATCAGGCCAAAGGCCCATCTAGTTCAGCCACATCCGTTTTACCACAGTGGCCACTTTGGTCCAGCCGTGAGCAGCACATTTTTGGGACACAAATGTGACAAGTGGCAAGGCTTTGTGGATACACCGAGAGAAATTTGGTGCACATATTAGTGCGCACTTCGTGCAACCTGTGCCAAGCAGGCTCCATCACCCAGGGACACACAAAGATGCCTGTTTACACAAGGGTAATGGCCCAAGCAAGAGCAAACAGCCGCTCTCTGGGTCTCTTGCAAGTCCCAGTCCTGCTCTTTCGAGGGAAGTGCAATCAGAGACCCCTTGCTGATCCATAAGAAGCCCCCCTGCCCCCGTGCTCCCCTTGCCGCAAGCCGCCGCCACCACCACCAGCGGCCTCTATGCGCAGCAGTGGCGTAAGAACATTCCACCTGGCTGCCAACCACTGGGGTCACCCAGAGGTAACACAGGGCAGGAAGCCTCCACGAGCCAGCCCCCCCCCCCAGCAGGGATTAACCGCCTCGCTGGGTTGCTGCCCTCGACAATTTTCTGGTCAGTAACTTTTTGAAAAGGAGAGCGTGGCTCTTTTGGGAGAGGGAGGCAGGCAGCCAGCCAGGGAGAGCAGAGGTTGGGGGAGTGGGGAAGAGGAGAGGGCTGGATGGAGGCCAGGACAGGAAGCTATCTTATCCCAGGACACGGATAAAGTGTTTTGGACCCTATTCCCTGCCCACTGCATGCACATGCTGTATTTTTTCAGTGCTGCTCACTGTGCAATGTGGACCATGGAACAGTGTTCCCCTAAAGTCTGCAGTGTGCAACTGCAAGAGGGGGCCAACTTGAGTCAGCCCCTGGAGAGGATAGATCTGCATGAAAACCTCCAAAGCGCCATCATGTCCTCTTACAACTGCAGACCTACAACATATCCCCACTCTTTCCCCGCCCTCCTATTGCTGACCACCATCTAGCCTGATGAAGAACCCTGTTGCATGCGGAAGCTTGTTACCTTGTTACCGTTTGATTGGTCTTCGTAAGAAAGTCATGGCCTTTGGATCGTGGCTTTTTCTTCTGATGGACCAACATAGGCCCCTGCAATGTGGTGTATCTGCAGAATCTTCTTGTACATGTTGTGCTGGATAAGAGCTCCTTAGGATAATGTTGTTTGATCTGTGATGTGTTCTTGTCATCATTCTATATACTAATACGGTAGTAGCTGGCTGAATACATAGAAAGGTGCCCCCCACCAACAGATAAAGGAGTGGTTTCTACGTTTATTTGGGGAACTCCCTCGATATGCAGAAATAGCTACGTTTGTCAATTAAAAGAAAAAGTAAAAGACCCCTCCCAAACCAGCTTTATGTGGACTGAGCGTGCTCAGAGCCCCCCATCCCCGGACTACAAAATATTGGGGTTGCAACATGAAGTAGGGTAGGGGAAGGGAAGCCGGCCTGAGCCCTTAACGCTGGAGGCGGTTCGTGGAGATGAAGCATTTTGCGACAGTTGCTCCTGTGGTTGTTATCATTACAAGCAATATTTTTTTTTCACATTTTTATACCGCCCTTCCTCCAAGGAGCTCAGAGTGGTGTACATATTTCTTCCCCTCCTTTTTGACCTCACAACAACCCTGTGAGGTAGGTGGGGCTGAGAGATAATGACTGGCCCAAGTTCACCCAGGAAGCTTCGTGGCTGAGCGGGGATTTGAACCTGGATCTTCCAGGTCTAAGTCCGACTCCCAAACCACTACACCATCCTGGCTACACCACTGCACCTACACCTATCCCTGTATGTCAGTGACACTTCGGCTCCACCCAACACTTCCCTCCAGGTTGGCGTAGGGTCATTTGGTAGCACTTGCTAGAATCGGTTGTACAACCAGCGTTGAACCCACCTAATAGTCCAGCCCACACTTTACCATTTTATTCACAAGGCTATCATGGGAGACTTTTGTGAAATGCATTGCTGAAATCTAGGTACATTATGTTATTGGCAGTCGCACAGTCAACCAGACTAGTCGCTCTGTCAAAGGTGGAGACGAGGTTCATCTGGCATGATTTGTTCTTGACAAATCAGTGCTGGCTCCTGGAAACCACCCCATGATTCTCCTAGACATTCTGGTTAATAATGGGTTGCAGGATCTTTCCAGCTATTGACCACACCCAGGACGATATATATGCTCTGCAGGGACCTTCCAGGAGTGCGTGCAATTTGAATTGGGGGAGGGACAATGCTTTTCCATCCTGATCATGGAGGTGTTTGTCTTCTTGTAGATTATCCTGTGGGGTCGAACCGAGAAGTGCCTGAAGGAGACCACAGAGGAGATCAGAGCCATGGGAACAGAGTGCCATTATTTCATCTGCGACGTGGGGAATCGAGAAGAGGTCTACCGACAGGCCAAGGCTGTCCGGGAAAAGGTGGGTCTCCAGCACTGTGCGTTGGAGAACTTAGCAGCGAAGCTGTTAACCCTTGGCAAGCCTGATCCTCTCTGAGCAGCTGGAGAGAGGGGACTCAGTCACCGAAGGCAAAATGGAGGCAATATATGTGTTTACTTACCTGCATGTAGGCCTTCTGGCTGCCTGTGGGTCTCCTTGGACCCATGTCAGCTATGGAGCTGTCTGAGGAGAGGAAAGGGACAGGGCGGACTGGGAAACGGGGTAGGATCCACCCCCTCCCTGAAACGCCTTCCTGCCCTCCCCTAAAAGCCTAGAGAGCCACTGCCAGTCAGTGTCAACAATATTGAGCTAGATAGTCCATTGGTTTGGACTCAGTCGAAGGCAGCTCACTCTGTCCCAGGAGAGCTAAATGGGACCTCCATGGACAGGGGCAGTCTACATCTAAGTACCAAACGCTGGGAACAAGAAAGCAAGATGCCTTTTCCTTTCATATCCTGCGTGCGGGGTTCCTGGAGGCATGAGGGGGACCACTGTGGGGAACCGGGATGCTGGACTAGATGGGCCCCCTTTGGCCTGATCCAGCAGGGCTCCTCTTCTGAGTGAGTGCTCCCTTTTTCCCCCCTCCAGGTGGGGGACATCACCATCCTCGTGAACAACGCCGCAGTCGTTCACGGCAAAAGCCTGATGGACAGCGACGACGATGCTTTGCTGAAATCGCAGCACATCAACACGCTGGGGCAATTCTGGGTAAGAATTCTGGGGCAATTCTGGGTAAGCAATCCTCCCTGCCTCCCAGCGTGATCAGACTTGGAAATGGCAGGGGGCGGACGGGGTGGACACACACACACACGCATTGCAGCCAGCAGGTCCTTGGCTGCCACGAGGCCTTGCTGAGCAGGTCTTGGTAAGTCTGGCCTTACGTGACAACCTGCAAGGGGCAAAGGGTGGAAGAGAGAGGTCGGCGGAGAAAACGTGGGGAGGTTCCCTCAAACCGTCTTCTAAACTGTGCTCTCAAGTGCTGTCATATTTGTGGATCTTTTACGCTGGTCGTTGAGTGACTTTGATTTTTTTAAATTATATATATATATAATCTCAAGTGTTTTTAATTATTTTAATGTGTTTGTTTTAAAGTTGTTTATGTATTTTAATATGTTGTAAGCCGCCTTGAGTGCCTTCGGGAGAAAGGCGGGCTACAAATTCTTTAAATAAATAAATAAATAAATAAATAAATATACCACGAGCATCAAGCCAACGAGCCTAGCATAACACATACTTTTATTTAATTGGTTTATCTAGGAATTTATCCTAGATTAATCTTTTTTTATTTAATTGATTTCTCTAGGAATTTGTCTCCTGCCTTTCAGACCCCAGAGTGTGCCCCCTTCCCCTTCCCCCCCCCCCCAAGGTAGCTCACAGCAATTCAAAAGGATAGTTAAAATACAGACTAGATGCCTGGAGCGTTTGCCTTGGCAAGGGAAAATTGGAGGTGGAAATACTTTTAAAATAAAACAAAAAGGATGAAATCAGTCAACAATTAACAACAAAAGAATGTTGTTGTTTCAAACGGAAAAAACAAGGACTGAGGCACAGCAGGAAGACAAATAGCAGGGGGCAATCAAACAACCAAAATGTCTGTCTGTTGGAACAACAACAAAAAGCCTTAACTCATCAAGTATGGGTTGAGATAAGTGGCTGTTTCAGTCAGGCTGTTGGGGGGAGGGACATTTTGCTTTTACCTTCAAGTGAGGACAGAAAGAGGTGCCTTCCCTCTGATTTGGCTTCATAATGGACCTATATGATTAAGCCAAATCAGAGGGAAGGCACTTCTTCCTATCCTGACTCCAGAGGCATTTGAGTAAAGAAACCGGCCAAGTTGCTGATGGGACTACAGAGTAAACAGCAAAAAAGGGGGGAGGAAGGGCACTTTCCCTCCCCACATATCCATTTAAGAGTAAAAAAAAAAAAAGGTTCTAACAAGGATGCTCAACTTATCTTTAATTTACACCTGTTATTTCTGTAATTAATCCTATCATTTGAGACTACTATAAGTGCCTTCATGTTGAAATCAAGACAACTTCTGTGGCTCCATGTTGCAGACAATTACACGTCATTGCTGGATAGATTTCTTTTTTTCCAGTCCCTGTGGTCAAATGCCATCGAGATTATTTTATAGTAATTTCTCAGCAAAATTGGTACTTGGGGAGATCTTCATCCACATTATTTCTCAGATCTGTTGCTACATGTGATCAGGCTGAGCTCTTTGCCGTACAATCATAACTCCACGTGAATCAAGATGTCTTGGGGGGGGGGGAGGGACTTATCTCTGGACACTCAAGCAAGTTGGGAACATTGACAGAAGAGCCCTGAGCAGGGGGTTGGACTAGATGACCTCTTGGTCCCCTTCCTACTCTTAACATTCTATGATTTGATCGATGCATAACCAGGGTTATTTGCTCTCTTGATCCACAGACCACAAAGGCCTTCCTGCCACGGATGCTGGAGCTGCAGAATGGCCACATTGTGTGTCTCAACTCTGTCCTGGCCTTGTCCGCCATTCCGGGCGCCATTGACTATTGCACTTCCAAAGCGTCTTCCTTCGCCTTTATGGAGAGTTTGACCTTGGGGCTGCTGGACTGTCCCGGGGTGAATGCGACCACGGTCCTGCCCTTCCACACCAGCACCGAGATGTTTCAGGGTATGAGAATCAGGTCAGTAGAGAGCAGTGAGACCCGGTTGGCAATTGAATCAGATCATTCTGGGGTGTGGACAGGAGATAGCTGTGGCTCAATGGCACAGCAGCTGTTATGTTGAAGGTCCCAGGTTCAATCCAGCATCCCCGGAAATTCAGGCCTAGGCTAGGTCTCTCCTTTCCTCTCCTGCTCTGCTTGCTGTATGGGGGGGGGGGGGGTGAGATGGTTCTGGCAAAAACGCATGAGCTGAGTTCCTGCATTGGTCTCCAGAGCCAGACAGTGTCGGGGTCTCAGGAGTGGCGTCCCCTGATCAGAGCAATCGGAGAGGTGAATGATTCGGGGGGGGGGCAGCAGCGTGAGGGGCCCCAGGTGAGCCAGATGCTGAAATCACAGCAGGGTTGTGTTTGCTTCCAGGTTCCCAAACCTTTTCCCCCCGTTAAAGCCCGAGACGGTGGCCCGGAGGACAGTGGAGGCTGTTCAGCAGAACCAAGCTTTTCTCCTCCTTCCCTGGACCATGCATGTCCTCGTCATCTTGAAAAGGTACTGCCTGCGAATCCAGCCCTCATTCCTGCCACAGCGCCTTGTCCTTTCCTATGCCCAGCGACTCATAACCTTCTAATATGTCCCAGCCCACCAGTGGCAGGTGATTCTTTTTTTGGGGGGGGGGGGGAGGTGTTTCTGTGTTAAATAAACCAACATTCTGCAACCGGGGTAGCCAAATGCCACCCCCCCACCCCCTAGCTTGGCAGATGAGAGGAACTGTTAATTGCCCCCACTTTGGCCTTCCCGCCTCTGCATTTTTCGTTGCCATGTAGCATGGAAACTGGTGGTGGCAATCCACCTTGCTCTTATTTGAGGAAGAGGAGGGATGGAAAAGGAAGTGGAGGAGAGGCGAGTGATGGGCTAGAGCGTCTCCCCACCACTGTAGCCTGTCACTCTCCTCTCCTCCACCTCCATTCCTCTCCTCCTTTTCAAATGTGAGTGACACAGGCGCATGCTCCCATGCCACATGGTGGCGAGCAGGGAGGACACTCTCATGCCAGTCCCCAAGAATAATCCTCCGCCTGAGGCGACTGCCTCAGCTTGCCTCAATATGGGGCCAGCCCAGTCTGCAGCAAGCTGATTTGCATGAACTCAGCATTATGCTCCTCTCGTGAGGAGGGGCAAGACTGAAGCTCCGCCCCAACAACGGCATCTCCGCTGTCCCCATTGGGTTTGGGGTCCCACCCAGACTCTCCAGCACCTCTCTGCTGCCGCATCTTGCTCAGGAAGCTGGAATGTGGCCCACCGCATCACGCCCTGTGCGTGTGCAGAATCCCAGACATTGCGCATCCCTGGCTGTTGCTTGCCCAACTGCAAACAATGTTCCCGGCAAGATAGTCACACCCTGTCTGTTTCCTTTCCTCTGTAGCATCCTTCCTCAGGCCGCGCTGGAAGAAATCCACAAGTTCTCGGGGAGCTACACCTGCATGAACACTTTCAAAGGGCGAACGTAGGTGCCACTTTTGACCTGGACTGAAGGCCAGAACGGGCCGCAGCCGGACAGGATTGCCAACCGGGCTGCCCTGGCTGTGTGCCTGCTGCCCCTCTCTGGCCGTGCCAACGGCAGGGAGTCCCGATAACACAGACTTGGCCCAAGATGGAGTAGCCTGCTGCTGTAAGGACGAAAACAAGGGGAGGCCTGTGGCCCTTCTTCAGTGCGCTCATTCAGGGTCTTTCAGAGTCTCGCTGCTGCAGCTGTCCCAAGTCAGACCCACCCCCACCTGCACTTCCACCTGCTAACCAGGAACGGCACATGACTTCGGGGGGGGGGTGTTCCCCCTTCTTTTTAGAAACGTCTTAACACTTGTAAGGTTCGCTAGCCTTGGGTGAGTGTCAAGATTTGCCTCTGCTTATCGTCCCTGCATTTTGGGGCCCTGTCTTTTCTCGCCAAGAAAGCAACATGCCTCTTGGGCTCCTGCATACCAAGGGAAGGGGACGGAATGTTCCTTTTGCGAGGGACGGACGCCGAAGCAGTGCGCTCCGGAATAGAGGCCAACGGCATTGCAGGGAGATTATTCACATCGCCTCAGGTTGCTCTGCCGCTCAGACCCGGAACACAGGCAGCCCTGCTGGATCAGGCTCAAAGCCCATCTAGTCCAGCATCCTGTTTCCCAGAGTGGCCCACCAGCTATCGCAAGCAAGGCGTGAAGGCCACAGCCCTCTCCTGCCATTGCTCCTCTACGATTGGTGATCAGAGGTATAGTGCCTCTGTACATGGAGGCTCTGATCCAGCATACTGTTTCCAGCAGTTCCGTCTGATCTGGCCATTTGTTCCAGGAGTGGCCAGCTGAGTGTGCACAATTGCAACAGCCTTCCCCTCTTCTGTGTCCTTGGCACGTGGCATTCCACGGCATGCTGTCTCTGAACACGACGGGGTCCTTCTTAGCAATCGTGGTCAGGAGCCACCAAGAGACTTCACCGTTGCATCACCTTTGACCTGAACGAGTCCGGTTCTTCTAGGCAAGACGTCGTTTTCTCCAGGTGGACATTGTGGGAAAGAGCCAAGGAGGACTCCTTGTGGGAATATGCACACAAACCACCAATTCAGGGGCTCGGCCCATATTCCTCTTCATAGAGGGGTCTGCATGTCTCCTGCCTTATCTTAGCTCCTCTGCACAAGAGCGAGAAGAACAGCCATTAAAACTTAAGGTTTACTAAACTGCAGCAACGATCTCTGTGTGTGCCTGTTTTAACACTTCCTATTCCAAAAGCAGCTCAAGGCCTTCCGTTAGGCCTGAGGTGGGGCACCGAATGTCACCCCCACCAGTGTCTTACATGAATACTACATATGTGTACCCTAGATCATGGCCCAGAATCCTTTGTAGCACGCCCAGTTTCCATTGCAGATGTGCAAGGCTTTGTCAGTCGAGGAATCCGTGCCTAAAAATGCCCTGAGCATTCTCAGAATTGGATGCACAGATGTTGGGCCCGATACATGCTGAAGGGGAAATTACCGTGATGCGCATGTAGATACCAGGTAAGTTTCTTGGGTAATCCTGGCAGACTGGTGTGCTTCACAGAGGCCCTTGGGCACACTCGGAGGAATTTCCAACCTTTCGTTTTGTTTCATTTCATTTCCACACATGCCCCTTGTTCTCCCCACCAACTTTCCTCACCCCCCCCCCACAGAGCTCTTTCAAATTAAAAAAACACAACACAACACCCACCCCTCTATCCACTCTAGCCCTTGTTTAATGCCACCATCTTGTAGCCAGATGTCGAGGCACAAAATCTGGAATAAATGGAAGCAGAGGGGTCTGATACCGATTGCCTTGTTGGAGAAGGATAAGGTAGCAAGATTGGGTCAGAGAAGCTGGCGGTGAAGTTAGCAATGATTCAGGTCAGGTTTGATCTGCCTGTGTTTAGTTGCATGCGAAAGTGGAAAGAACGAACGTTTGTTTGCTGGAAGTGGTTCAAATTCAGGAGTGTGGTCATAAGGGGGAGCGGGAATAGAGTGCAGCCTCAGGGCTTCGCAGCTCAGGTGCTGCCTTTGAAACTTTTTCCAAAGGACGTGAGCTGAGAAGAAGCATCAGGCTCCAGAAGAGGCCAGCTGAGAGATTTGCCCAAGGGCAAAAGCACCTGACTTGTCCCCAAATGCAGATGGATGGAGAAATCTGACATTATCTGCAGTGGTGGGCTCTCCAGCCAATCTCTTTGAGGGGATGTGCCCTTCCATTCTGACTGACTGACTGACTGACTGACTGACTGACTGACTGACTGACTCTCTCTCTCTCTCTCTCTCTCTCTCTCTCTCTCTCACACACACACACACACACACACACACACACACACACACACATATGTGGGAACGTGGAGTTCACTGCAGTGCCCTTGAAATCTATGAGACTTGGTCACCACAAAAGAGGAAGGCTCACATCATCATCAAAGAGCCAAAATCCTTCCTTATCGTCTTTGTAGTACAGATTCTAATGGACAATACAATGCAACAGATGTGCTAACCCACCACTCTCCTCTCCTCCACATTTCTCCCCTGCTCCACGCACCCCCCTTTTCCTTTTTCGAGTCAGGGAGTGGAAGGACTAGCAGTTCTGTGGCTCTAACACATCTATTGTGGTATAAGCATTTAAGAACCCAAGAGCCTTGCTGGCTCGGGCCCACATCATGATTCCCACAGTCAGGGCTGGTGCCAGAGACTGGCCAAGTTGGGCACTGACCAAGGACCTGATCTACGCAGAAGCCCCCCCCCCCCCATACCCACTTTTATAGTGCACAGCAGCGGAGTGACATGCGCTGGTGAACACATCACTCTGTTGCTTCCAAGCATGATTGGCTGAGGAGCGTGGCGAGATGAGGAGCCCATGCGCGACTCAGGCTCCTCCTCCTGCCCCTCTTCCTTGGCCAAACATGACTCCCAAGGATTTCCTGAGTGCCGCCAGCCAGGCAAGCTATGGAGGAAAGGGGAGCACAGCCCGGGTGTGTGTCTCCAGTGTTGTGTGCCTGTTGCAACCTGGCACCATCGCTGCCCACAGTGGACAGCCAGATGCCCCTGTGAAGCTGGCAAGCAGAACATGAAGATATGTCCCTCTTCTGTGGTTGGTCTCCTGCAGCTGATATTCAGATCCAGGTGGCCTCTGAACCTGGAGATAGCAAGTAGCCATCCTCACAGGTGGTCTCTCCGTGGTCATGTATTTTCCACTGAAGTTATCTTGGCTAGTGGCTAACTGATAGGGAAGGTATTTCTGGGGCATGGGGGGCAAGAAATTGGGAGGAAGAAAGAAGACATCACGGCTGGAAGGCTGTAGAGCTGTCTGAACATAGCCTCACACAGACGTCTGCTTTTCAGGCTTTTCGTTACGGCTGCTTCCCAGCAGGGCCAACAGCAAAACTCATGCTGATCTGAAGGGCTCTGATGCGCACCAGGTGCCCCCACCTCACACAGGTGCTTCAAGGGTGGAGCAGGTGGGGTTTATCACACCTTTCTCAGAAATGTGCCTCCTTTCAGAAGATGCCTGACTTCAACCACAGAACCAGAAAGAATGTAAGCATAATGAGAGAGAAAGTGCACCACGCACCTTTTCTGCTTCCTCCTCCTTTCCATTGGCTCAGGGCCATCCCTTTGGATGAGACTCACCTCACCTTCCCCAGAGGCACTTTCTCATCCGTATACTGTACACACCTTGTCAGGAGGAGGTTAGGGTGCTGCTTGCCCTGAATTGCTTTGGAACTCAACTCCTGAAAGCTCATTGCTGCCTGGAGGGTAGTTTAGAGCAGCGGTTCTCAAACTTTCAGGTCTCTGGATCTCCTAAAAGGAGTCTCAGGGAGCCCTAGGGCACCAACACATACATGGAGTGGCGCAGCACCAAGCCCAATGCCAAATACAGGTTGATGACCCCGTATCCGGACGTCCGAAATCCTGACTATTCCAAAATCCAGACGTTTTGGGGGCTATGACATTAAAAAAAAAAAAATTGTTTCCAGCTCCGGGGTAACGTAGTGCGAGGCATGCTGGGGCACAAAATTATTTAAAATATTATATAAAATTACCTTCTTCAGACGATGCGTATAAGATGTATACGAGCCATAAATGAATTTCGTGTTTAGACTTGAGTCTCCTCCCCCAAGATATCTCATTATATTTATGGAGATACAGGTGGGCCCCCATATCCACTGATTCGCTATCCACGGTTTCAGTTATCCACGGATCGTGGGGACCCCCCCAGACTTTTACTTTTTTCCAGTAAGCTTCATTTCTTCCTTAAAGAAACAGGAGAAGCAGCCAGCTGCTTATTACAGGTAAGTAGAACGAGACTAAGTCCTAGAGAGGCTCTGCAAGGTTAACAGAAACCTTGCAGAGCCTCTCTAGGACTTAGTCTCGTTCTACGTGCCTGCAATGGAAGCTGCTTCTTTGTTTGTTTTAAGGAAAAAACAAAGTTTGCTGAAAGAAAAAGAAGAGCTGGGGAGGGCAAGCATGCCTGCCTGCAGGGGAGGCAGGGTGGGGGGCCCCTCAGGAAACCATGGAGGGGGTGTTCACTCTTATCCACGGTTTCAAGTATCCACGGAGGGGCCTGGAACATATCCCCAGTGGATATGGGGGCCCACCTGTATTCCGAAATCGACAAATCCGAAATCCAGACAACTTTCCTTCCCAAGCAGTCCAGATAAGGGATACTCAGTCTGTACTGGCAAAGCGCTGGAACAGGAGGAGAATGAGGAAGGAGAGCCACAAACAGCGGAAGTTGGAGGGATGGACAAGCAAACTGGGGAGGTGGCAAAGGACGGCCACTTCTGCTGTGCTCGTGGAGCCCCTGGAGGGGCCTCGGGGAGCCCCAGGGCTCCTAGGAGCACACCTGGAGAAACGCTGGCTCCTGTCTAAGGCTGAACACCTGAGATGTGGCAACCCCATCCCTGAGACCGATTGAGATGTTTGCCTCACGTGGAAGAGCAATGGAGAGCCCATGGGGCTTGGCTTGCCAGGCAGTGTTGGAAATCAGTGGCAGCAGGCTCTTGCTGGGCACAAGTGTGGGCCGTTGTGTGGGCATGGGTGTCTGGCTCATCATGCTCCACCAGTGGAATCACCCGGGCGTGCAACCTTCACACTACAGGTCCCCGAGCCCATTCAGTTGACAAGACGGAGGCCTCCTATACCCACGCTTTCACAAGTTGCTCTCTTTCCTTTTCCTATGACTGCTATGAATCCAAGCATTCTATGACAGGGGTTCTCAACCTGCGGTACGGATACCCCTATGGGTACGCGGACCTCTTGCTGGGGGTGTGCCAAGCCCTGCCCCTTATCTGCCCCATCAGCAGCTAATTAAGTGCTAATTAACATGGATTTTAAATTGTAATTATTTTCGGAGCCCTTCTGTCTCTCTGATTTTGGTTTTGGGCTTATTTTTGTACTTTGGAAAATGTACTTTGGTGGGGTGGGGGAGGGAGGAGCTGAGTTTGGGAAGTGTGACTTGGAGGAAAAAAAAAGAGATCCTTGTCTGTCTGTCTGTCTCTCTGTCTCATACACTCACTCACTCACATACAGTTAAAGAAGACATTTTTTTCACATTTAAGATTGTTTTAGTACTTTTTATTTAACGATTAATTATCTAATTAATTGATTAATTAGCAGTTAATTAGCAGGGGGTACTTCAGAAAATTGGACCGTGATAGGGGGTACCTGGGCCTCCCAAGGTTGAGAACCCCTGGTCTAGGATATCGAATAAAGTAAAAACCTGCACTAGCAGCTTGGTCCAGACATATTTGCATATGCAAATGTCTCCTCTGGGAGTTGACCAGCCTTTTCCTTTGGCGGTTCCACGAGTCCCCTGTCTGTTCGCTTCCTTCCACCTCAGACGGCCTCGGACACTCTTATTATGATTATTTTTTGCTGAGCTTGCTGTGAGCAATAAAACCATCCCGTTGGAATTTTCGCACCTTTCTGATCTGTACGCTCCCACCGTGCCTGGACCATCCAAAGGGATAAATAAATAGGTGAAAGGAACAGCCAGCTTGTGGCGTTCTGGTTTTCTTTCAAGGCTGCTGGGGGGATGCGACCCCGCCGTGCAAGCCCAGAAGAACAGAAGGGTCTGCAAACATCGAGAGACGCCAGGTTCTGGGCTTCTCCTGCATATGGCAGATGGCAAACGCTCCGGGCTACGTTCCTAAGGAATCCGTAAATCTCCAAGTGTTTCATCGAGGCTCCTTGTCATGCGGCTGTTAAAGTTTATAACCTTTATATTTCAAGTGAAACAATGCCTGCAGATTCCTTCTGGATGTCATAATACATTCCACATGTCAGCAGCTTGCAGCACAAACTCCAAGATCAACATCCCGCTTTCCTTTAAAAGACGTGCAGCCCTCCACGGCCCAAGGAACGGCATCGCGGGCTGTCGTTCGGGTCCTGTGAACTGGGCTACTAATTGCCCCCATTTCACAGACTTGTGCACGCGAGGGGGAAAGGCAGCTGCTTGGCCAAGGTAATCTATGGAACGGGCCCAGATCCCCACTCTAAAGTGCGCCATGTTTTTGCCCCATTGCAATGAATGGAGTTAATGAGTCACACAAACCTGCCCCGTTTGGGTTACAAGCCCATGCGCCGGTGAGTCAGCCCCATTGAATATAGTGGGATTAGTTTTTGAAGAAATAGGCATACGCTGTGCTGTGCTGGGTCACCTGGGGTTTTGGAGGTGGGGGCAATCTGGGGTGCGGTTAGTATGTTGGACTAAGATTAGGGAACCCCAGGTTCGTAACTCCATTTAAAACAATTGAATCGAACTGCCCTGGATGAGAGAGAGTCAGTTGCATTCCATCACCATTGCTTGAGCAGCCCATTCATGACGCCAGGTGTAGCAACTGCTGTAGGTGGCAGGTTGGCTGGGGGAGTCCGCCATGCTGATTGCCACCTCCACTGGCCACTCATCTTCTCCGCCAGCTGCTCTAAAGGCGGTGCCCGAAGAGCAAAAAAGGACATGCATGGAGGAGAGGATCCAGGCCAGCATTTGACTTTTGTCCCCCATACACTTCCTCTTCCGCTCTCCAAAATTTTGCCTTTTTAAAACTGGAGAGCAGGAAGCGGACAACTCCCCCCCCCCCCCCGCCACGTATTGCCTGTGTAGAACCAAGCATGCTTCTTCCCGCAGCAAGTGTCCGCCGTGCATTCGGAAAGAAATAACAAATCTCTCCTGTCCGAAACCCTCCTAGTCCAGCTGTCTGGTCGCTCCTTTGGCGCCCACTTCCCTTCCCGCCCCTGCCTTTCATAAGGGTCAGAGGGCAGGCAGACAATCAGGGGGAAGGTTTGGCACCCGCCTTTGGTTGACATGAGCCTGCCCAGGAGAGGTGAGACGAAGGGGGTTGCAAAGCCTTGGGTTCAGAGCAAGGTTAGCCAAATATCAGATAAATTAAGCAGGAGGGGCAGACAGCTTGGCTTGGGGTGAACTTTTCACCCAGCAGCCCAGCTAACCTGTTCCTCTTTGGTGCGGCTGCACAGGTGGAGAGCACGTCAACGGGCAAGGAATGGCCCCGAGGCCGTCTAGTCTGCCTGGAAAGCTCATTGGGCACCATGTGAGGGAGAACCAGGACTGGCGGAAGCGACAGGGTTGCCTCTGAGCGCCACCCCCCCCAACACACACACCTGACTCCTTCTGCCATGGAGGCTCTTTTAACTAAGCAGGAAATGCAGAGCTTGTTGGGGTCACTCCACGCATGGTCCACGGTGCCTGCTTCGTTTCAAAGTCCGTGTGGAGGAAGAGGCAGGCAGGGAGGCCAGTTCAGCTGGAGGTGGACTGGAGGGAGAACATAAGAAGAGCCCTGCTGGATCCGGCCAAAAGCCCATCTAGTCCAACTTCCTGTATCACACAGTGGCCCCACCAGATGCCTCAGGGAGCACAGAAGACAACAAGATAATCCGTTTCCTGTTGTCACTCCCCTGCACCTGGCACAGAGAAAACCTACAGCGGGAGGCGGCTGCATCTGCTTGCTGCCCCTGCCCCCAATCTGCCACCCCAAGCAAACAGCATCATTTGCATCATGGACAGGATAGCCACGAGGACGACTTGTGTCCATCTGCTGCCCAGTCTCCAGGCACCGGGGGGGGGGGGGCGTATGGATGGTGTATGAATGCAGTTTCCAGGGTGGGGAGAAGCAGCACTGAGGAACTGTTGCATTGGGAACTTGGGGTCAGGGTCCTGCAAAAGCTGGCACTGCCACTCAGGGCTTTGCCACCTCCAGTAGCCGTGTTCGAGGAGAGACTTAACCTTTGCTACATTATTTATCTGCCCGTCGCTGCCCTCCCTCCCCTCTGAAAAAAGGAAAGGGGAAGAGAAGCTTCTCGGGACTCTTGAACGGACAGAGGCGGGGGCGGCAGCGGCGGCCACGGAGGGAAAACCCAGGGCTCAGCAAATCCATTGTGTTGCGCTGACAGAAAGAAACTGTTACAACACACTTTAGCTGCCAACTCGCCTCAGCCACTCAATCCATCATGGCAGAGGTTCACAGGGTCACGGCACGGTGAAACGCAGCCCGGCGGCTATTTTCGGCTTACATGGACTGTGAGATAAACGGGGCATGAACCAGGCCCCCAGCAGGGGGGCGACCCCTCGTACCCTCATTAAAATGTCAATCAAAAAGAGTAATGGAAGAGGGAACGGACGCCTCCTTCGGCGCACTCTCGCTCTCGGGCCGCGCAGCCCCGTTTCCTAGGCACGATTAACAGGGAAGCATGAAATGATGGGACCAAACCCGGTGCATGAAATGATGGGACCAAACTTTGTGGAAGATTTTGGAAAGAAAAACAGTAGTATATTTTACACTGAGAGTCACATTCTATACGATGGGGAGATGCTCTTCAGTTCTCTCTCCCCTTCATGTTCAGTGTTGGGTTGTTCAGGGTCAAGTTGTTTAGGGCCACACATGTGGTTCTCTTGCTCTTTGAGCCTCAGAGAGGGAGGCTAGGCTCAGAGGCACTGTGGCCCATGATTACCCAGTGAGCTGAGCGGGGATTTGAACTCAGGCCCTTATCGACGCTGTAAACCTCAGACGTATTGCTAATCAAGAAAAGCAATCTAAGCAACTCAAAGCCCACTTTTCCAAACAACACCCCCTTTTGCAAAACAACCAGCTGTGGGCAGGAGAGGGAGGAGGATGCACCTCCCCCAATCCACGCCTCTTTTGAAGGGCCAGGCAGCTGCACAGCCACGTCTTGCCCCCTTGGTGCACCACTGCCCCGGCCATCTCCACGTCCAGCAGGATCAAGCCAGGCAGGGCAGTGCCACGTGGTCACCATGGCAGTGGGGCCAAGTACCACGGAGGCTAACCAGACCACTGGTTGAAAAGTGCTGCATTCGCCCGTGAGGAGGCCCACCCCAAGCCACGAGCATTCCGGCAGCACAAGATCCTTTACGGCAGCGTGAAAACCGGGCCACCGTCATGCGCTTCCGGGCCGCTGCCACGAACGGGCCTAAGTCTTTTTCAAATGTACCTTCAGTCGTTTCCAACAGCCCTGTTAGCAGTGATTTTCATACAGCTCTTTCCAAGGCTGTGCCTCTGCCCAGACTGCTCAATGTCTCTCTTTTTCCGACAGCAGATTGCGACAGAAAATAACCCACAAGTTGAAAACCAAAGAACTTCTTGTCATTTCTTCCGCCAGGCAAGGGCTGCAGGCAAACTGAACATTTTGTTTTGCAGGTCACGCTGGAGGCCAAAAGTATTTTTATCCGTCTTTCCCAGAATGTCACCGACACTGTAAATGTTTGCCACCCCCACCCCGCTGTAACAGACGCCGTTCAGATGAGGAGTTTTTCCAAGACAGGCAGAGGAGGAAATCCTTAAATGCATTGTTGGCTGTATGAATTTTGTGGTAGAGCCTGTATTGTGCCTGCTTAATTACAGAGCCCCAGTATGGGGTGATGGTAAGGTGCCCAGCTTGGACTGAAGCTATCTCTGAATACTTTTTTCCCCAACATGGTGTTATCTCAGACGGTCTTCCACCTGGCCAGGCTAACCCCTCGCTCCTCAGTGCTCATCACAGGTGAGAGAAGGGTGCCATGAGGGCCCATTGCAGGGATTTACCCCAACTGGCAAAGCACAGGACAGACTGACAATACCAATTATTGTACCCGGTACAGTTTCGCATTGCATCGAACGACACGTATTGCTGTACCTGGGTGCAGTTTAACACATGAACAGCCTTACAGAGCTGTGTGTTGTCAGCACAAATCCATGACCACAAACTACAAAGTTTCTAGCACATTCAGTTCCAGAAACATCTCCTCCCTCCCCCCCCCCCCCCCCACAAAATGCAATGCCTCAAAGGCGTTTCATTCTATCCTGGCAACTTTTTCTTCTTCTCTGCTAGTGGTATAAGTTTAACTCCTGGAGTTTTCCACAATGAAGGACAACACGAAACCACCTATTTGGTGCTTTCTGGAGGAAAAGGGAAAAAGCGGGGGGGGGGGGCAGGGGGAGGAAGTGAGAAGATATTTTAAGCGATGGGCCTTGGAATCCGAACACTATGTTTATTCACTTAGTAATGGGGTACAGTGCCAATATCAACAGGAGATTCACAGCAAGAGTTTCTTGCTAGACACACACACACACACGCACACACACACACACACACACACACACACACGCTGGAGTTGCTAATGCTATTTACTTAAGCTTTTTTCCTCCCAAGCTCAGTGCAAGAATAGTTCAAGTTCTTTTTCCACCTTTTTGGTTAGTCCCGCATAAATCCTTTTTGCAGTTGCGAGAGCCAAATTCGAGAACGCAGACATTGGCCAACTGGCTCAGGTTCTCTCGCGTCTGGCATTCGGTTTCCATTCAGATTTGCAAAACTGCTGGTGGAGGTTGGAGAGTTCTGGCAACATTTGAAGAAGAGAGCCCAGCTAGGACTGCAAAGTGTCCTTGAAGCACATCTGGCAGCCTCAGTACAACATCCCCCTGTTGTAGGCCGTCTCCCTCCTGGTTTCTGTTACAATGGAAAACCACCAAACCAGGCTTTTTCTTGCACATGCAAACGTACAAGCACCTCTTTTCCATATTTCTACCTTGGTGGTATTGCTGAGTTTCAAACTAGATGCAACATTAGTCCTGGCTCTAGATACAGGGTGTTGCTTGAGTGAACAAACACTTGCTTCCTTTGTTATATGGGCCTCTTCTCATGTTCCCAATGTGTGATCGGTCTCTTTGTGTGTCCCCTGTTATTTGACTGAACAAATCACGCCTGCATTGCTTGGCCTCTGCCAGAATCGTTGCTTTCCTGAGCATTTCAGTAGTCTCTATGGCTAAATATAGTGTCACTGACAACTGATTAATGACTGGAGAATCAGCAGCAACCTCAATACTGAGTGCAGCATGACAGAGATATTACATCTGATGAAAGAAAACAAGGCGTGAGGGTTTAAAAAAACCCAGCACATAAAAACCAGAGAGGGAAGGCAAACATACGACCAAAGTCGCATCTGGTTAGTGTAAATCTGAGTGGGTTCAAAGCGGCACGTTGAGTCCGGGCTGGGGGCATAGGATATTGGCGCTGCTGCTACCACCGTTGCCAGCCATTGGGTATTGAGGTGCAGCCCAAGGGATTTGGACACATGAATCAGGGGTGCCAAATGCCACCCCTCTCATCTCCCTTTACCTGGCAGCAGGGCAACAAATCCTGATCTTCTCCCACACCATCACCAGGTCTTCTGCAGACCCTCCTGTGACTAGCAACACAAGAATGAATTATGCAAAATAGCAAAAAACAACAAGCCCACGAACATGGAGACTACACTGCAAAATAAGGGGGCTTAAAAGTCCGAGACATTGCCTGAACTAGGATTGTTGAGAGAGACACCCTCTTCCCCTTGCATCAAGTAGTTTTTCCTTTTGAAAGACCTCCGATTCTTACGGACAAGATGTAGCCGGCGCGACCATGCAAGAGTCCCTCCCCCTGAGCAATGTTCACTATTTACAGGAGGAGGAGCATGTCTGTTGCCAGGAGCATGTGAAATCCCAACGAATATACGGCCCCCTCCCCTTGTAGCTAGGCTTGAGAATCTGCCGGTGGATCGTGGCCCTGTTTGCTCAAAAAACCCAAGATGGAATTGCACACAGCTGCAGGAGGAAAGACAACACTCTCTGCCTTGATATACACTGAACAATGCTCTGTTTGATGTGGACCGTCCCGAGCCGTTTCTTGTCACCAGGGCATAAGAAGAGCTGACCTGACACACTTAAGTGTGTGATTTTGACTATTGTCAATTATCCTTTGCCTACCCTATACCTCCAGGCAGCTGCCTTATCTGTGCAATGTGATACATTAAGAGGGAGATATGATTTAAAAAAAATCCATTTAGCCAGGCTGGGTTTTGTTTATTAACACTTTTTTTTCCTCTGCCCCCTTCCTTATAATTCTGGTGACTTCTCCCTTCTCAGCAGAGTGTTACAAAGCAGGAATGAAGTCCCCACAGGCCTGGATGAGTAGCACCATTCATCATAAGAACATAAGAAGAGCCCTGCTGGATCAGACCAAAAGCCCATCTAGTCCAGCTTCCTGTATCACACAGTGGCCCCACCAGATGCCTCAGATAGCACACAGACAACAAGATAACCTGTTTCCCGTTGACACTCCCTTGCACCTGGCACAGAGAAAACCCACTTCTAAAACCAAGAGGTTGCTTATGGCTTGTAACCTGTGATGGTCTTTTCCTCCATGAATCTGTCCAAACCCCTTTTAAAGGCATCTAGGCCAGGTGCCATCACCACATCCTGTGGCAAGGAGTTCCACAGATGAATTACACGCTGGGTAAAGAAATATTTTCTTTTGTCTGTTCTAACTTTCCCTCCACTCAATTTTAGTGCATGTCCCCTGGTTCTGGTGTTGTGCGAGAGGGAGAAGAATTTCCCTCTATCCACTCTCTCCATCCCATGCATAATTTTATAAATCTCAATCACGTCCCCCCTCAGGTGCCTTTTTTCTAGACTGAAAAGCCCCAGACGCTGTAGCCTTTCCTCATAAGGTAGGTGCTCCAGCCCACGAATCATTCTGGTCGCTCTTTTCTGCACCTTTTCCAATTCAACTATATCCTTTTTGAGGTGTGGTGACCAGAACTGGACACAATACTCCAGATGTGGCCTTACCATCGATTTGTACAAAGGCATAATGATATTGGCCGTTTTATTCTCAATCCCTTTTTTAATGATCCCGAGCATGGAATTGACCTCATGGAAGAGCATCAGAGGCACTTGAGCGGGAGCTTCAAAAATGTAACACATGGAAAAGATTCAAAAGGCTTGAAAATGGTGCATTAAGAGTCGCTTGTGCAACCAAGCCGTGGTGGGTTTGCAACCCTCTTTTTGGGGGGTGGGTGGGTGGGGTATGTTTAACGTCACATAACTCAACCTTCTGACCTCTTTTTCACATTCCATTTAGATGAAACTGCTATATGCTGAATACATCCCTTAAGATGCGTACGAAGTATACATGAAATATTTCAGAGGAAAGGTGCATGACTCGCAGACATGTTCACCATCATTGTGTGATAAAGGAATATGATCTAGAACCCCCTGAGATAACCATAGAGAACTGAAATCCTAGACAGGCTCCTCAAGCTGAAATCCTAGATAGGCTCCTCAAGCGTTCACTGTGGCAGCTCACCTGATCGTAGCGAAATTGATCACTGTGCTTAAAATGAATTATTATGGGACCTGTGATGCAGATTCCTGAGCAGAAAAATAGGAGACACAACAGGCTTCCTGCACACGGCAAGCTGTGCAAACAATCGAGCACATCGCATACGAAGAGAATAAACCAGGAGGCAACTTTAACGTCCATTTGGGCTGTCGTTCTGGTTGGGAGACGCATTGGTATCATCAAGAATAAGACGAGAGAGTGCAGCAGTAGCATTTATTAATTTTCAGATTTGGACTACAGAACTGCAGTATGAAAGTTATAAACTTCAATTCCCTTTCCAACTTGGATGCCTGGAGCTCCTCCCCCCCCCCGACTCCAGGCATTGTTTTTTGCACAGGGCTACTTTTTAATCCATACTCCCCCCCCCCCCCCCGACAACTGTCCCTCTTTAAAAGAGAGTCCCTTGTTCAAAGTGATACCACTGAACATTCTTTCGAAACACAATGAAAAAATTATGCTGGATGTCTCAAAACAAGGGAAAGTTACTTAGCCAATAACACTTTCCCCCGCGATTCCTTGTGCTGGATTCTGGGTACCTAGGAAGGACCATTGAGGCACACACTCTAATTCCTCAAGAACGGCAGAATTTTTTACATGGAGCAAACCACCAAAAGCCTGTGGGGGGGGGGGCCCTACCCGCCTGTGCCTTTGCACCATACCCTACCGCTCCCAACAGCAGCAAATCCACTATGCCAAAGGAAAAGGAAACGGGTCCTGGGGCCAGCAGGGCGGCGGCACATTGATCACAGAGAATGATACCACCCCGCCCTCGTCAGAGGCCAACCTGCCTCTGCCCCAAGGCTGCCCTTGCGGATCACCAGACAATTCTGGCGCGTCTCCAATTACAGTCCTTGCTGTCGCTACCGGAAAAAAACAACGTACCGTTTCAAACGCTCAAAATCAGTGCAATAGCAGGCTCAATAGAACCTCTCCTTTTAATTTCTTTACACGAAATAGACTTTTATACACCCTCATAACCCCCCCTGTATTTCAGTTTCTTATTTACACCAAACATAGTAGTACATACATATATATATTTGTATCTGTATATATAGGTATATACAAACGCGCACGCACGCGCACACACACACGCACACACACAAACGGTAAGAAAATACAGGGCTGTCCCTATAGCTAAACGTGTTTTCAAACGTCTCTTTGATCTCATAATCCTAAGTGAACCCACACCACAAAGCCCCTTTGTTTCCGGAGCTCGGACTTCACTAGTCTCACAAAGCAACGCTTTCCAGCCTCCGATCAAGCCGAGAGGGGGCTCCCCCGCTTGGAGATCCCATGTGGTCAGGAGTCCAGCTCCAGCTGCTCTTGGTGCTCCCTGGATCTCAACATCAGCTGCTGCTCATAAAAAAGGCTCTTGGCATAGTTGATTTCTTGAGACAGTTTGACCGCCAGGGCCTCCTCCTTCACGAAGACCTGCACAAAAGGAATTGCATGGCTTAACCAGGGTTGGTTCTAAACGGATAACCTTTTAAGTAGGAGTCATTACAACACCCAGCTAGCAGTCATGGAGTTCTTCACCAATGGTGAAGTCTGTCTTCGAATGTCGCTGGGCAGACGTGACCACTGTGCCCTTTTGTAATCATGGTTGGAGGAGGGCCTTTGAGATAAGCCATAAGAAGAGCCCTGCTGGATGGGCCAAGAGCCCATCTATCCAGCACCCCATGTTCCACAGTGGCCATCCAGCTGCCTCCGGGAAAGCCCCTAGGCAGGGCATGAAGGCACCCCCCCTCTTCTGCTGCTGTTTATTTGCAGCTGAGACTCAGAGGCAGAACTTCAGCGGAGCCTAAAGGCAGCATACGGTCATCGTGACAAGTAGCCGTTGGCACACCCGTCCTCCATGAATCTCCTCCTGAAACCATCTAAGCCAGTGAACACCTTGGGAGTAGTAAATTCAGTAGATTGTTTACCTGCTGCAGGAAGGAGTTTCCTTTTGTCCGCCCTAAATGTCCTGCCAGTGAGTTTCGTTAAATGATCTCTGGCTCTAGGGGTGGGAGAGAGGAGAAACTACCTTCTCCACACCATGGATCATATGATAAGCTTCAACGATGTCCTCCCTTTACTCGCCTTTTTTTCCTAAATCAAAAAGGCCCAAGCATTGTAGCCTTTCCTCGTACAGAAGTAGCCCTTCTCTCTTGAGCAGCCAGCTAACTCTCAGGTGTGGTCGCTCTCCAAGGGTAATGAAATGGGGGCCTGGTGGCAGTTCTGCCCAAGTTTAAGGGGTCCAGATGACCTCCGTTTCATATTTGTCGCCATTTTGAAATGCATCACTGCCAGGTTCTGACCTCGAAAGGAAGAAGCATCTCTTCCTCTGGCTGGATTGGCTTTATGGAAGCCAAGGACAACACACTTGCAAGTAAAAGCCACATCCCAAGCAGGAAGCAGAGAGTGACTCGACAACACTGCGACTTCACACCTCCTCACCTTGGGCTTCTGATGCGATGGGCCGGGCATTGACACTCCGCTGCTCGAGACGGCTTTCTTTGTCAACTGTACGTAGACCTTCCCATGGTCCTTCGAGATAAGGCAGTGGTAGAGATCGTCATACTTGACCTCTAGGAAGATGGCCTCGCGGTCCACGTAGTCCCCACTCTTCAGGAAGTAAACGGCTTTGGAGGAAATGAGGACGCAATAGCTGTCTATATTCTCCACTGCAATGAAGCTGCAAAAACCAGGGAGTCAAGTCAGTGTCTTACTTTGCCGTATGTTGACTTTCACGTTTCAGTCTTCTGGCACCAAACGGCTTTGGTACTAGAAGAATACGGGTCAGCTTTGGGGTGTATTTTAGTCCTACATAAAACGGTCACAGAACAGAAAGAGATGGGAAGGCTGGAAATGTCCTGGACAGGTTTGCAAATTTCCACCGGCACAGGCAAGTCTAAGTTGCCCCACAGGTGACCACCTAAATCACTCTTCCGCAGCATCGATTCATCGTGTTTGGAACAAAAAATAAAAAATAAACCTATCGCACTGTTTTGTAAACAGTGCTGACTGCCGCGATGGGACTTTTGCATTGTCTTCCATGCCTGAGTATTTCTCCTCTAGCCCCGAGGCAGAGGAGTTTGGAATCTGGGAGGTTAGTCATTTGTTCAGTCTTGTATTTGCAGCTCATTTTTTTCGCTTAGGAGGAAACAGACTGAAAAATGCCAAAGTGTTTTTGAGCAGGTCAAAAGGGACACATGCAGTAAACCTTCCTTGCAGGTTTTCTTCAAAGTTAGTCTTGCTGTTTCAAAAGGCCTTAAGTATACCCAGGACGACAGAATTACAGACTAATTACAGGTTAAGAGGTGACATGATAACTAGCTATAAATTTCAGAGGAGCTGTCATGTGGAAGAGGGAGGAGATTTGCTCACTGGTACTCCGGAGGGTAGGACCAGGACAAACGGGTTTAAATTACAGCAAGGGAGATTTCAATTAAACGCTAGGAAGAACTGTTTGTTGGTACGACCTGTTCGGCAGTGGAACAGATTGCCGTGGAAGGGGGTTGACTCTCCATCATTGGGGGGTGAGTGGGGTGTTTTTAAGCAGGGGCTGGATAGACATCTATCAGGGATTATGTAGTTGTGGACAGCCTGCACTGGCAAACCGGAACGTTCTGTGGGGTGGCTGTGGATGATGTTAGTTTAACATGGAAGGCAGAAGGAATTCCCTTTTGCAGGTTGGGTGCAACAGTAGGCTTACCACAGTCCCGGAATCGAGTCGCGCTGCGGCCTAGAAAAGACACAAGCCTCTCCCAAGGATGCACCGCGGCAGACCAACATGGTCATTTTGTTTACCGGAAGTCGCGGCTTGCACTGGCCTGCCACGGTGCACTTCTGGGAGAGGCTCGTGACTTTTGCAGGCTGCGGCGGCACTCAATTCCGGGACTATGGTAAGCCTACGCATCAGGCATGCAAGGAAAACAATTCCCTGTGCCGCTTATTTCTCTCTAAAGAGGAAGGCTGAACATTTTATCACCACGGTTGGGGCTGCACGGCAGAAACACAAAGGCCAAACCAGGACGTGTGATTGGCCTGCAACCCTGTCACTCTGGCTGCCAGTGCAGTAAACTAAACGGGAGGGGGAGGGAGAGTATTGCCTGAGCCCCTATTCCACAAAGAATTCAAAGTCAATTCTGCTAGGGCCCCTTCAGAGACCGGCAGGTGGCCTGGGGCAATATGCACAGCAGACGGTCGCATTTAAGGTTACGGAAATTAAAACCAACTTCCTGGGGCAGGAAATGTAAGTTGCCAAGTGCAAATCATGGCTGTCCCCTGGTCCCCGTAAAAAGGACCAAAAACCCGATCAACTCCGTTTAAACACTTGGGCATGATATGGACAGAGGAGCCTCTAAAGCACAAGAGAAGGCTTGGCTAGGTTATTTGCTGGAAAATCCCACACCAAGAGCTCTACATTTTGTACCAAGTTGGAGTCACATATCATTGTTCGTTTTCGCTTGATGACACACATCTTTCCCTTCGGATCGGCTGCCAAACCTTCTGGTGAACCCTGAAGTCAGTCGAGCTGTCTCTCTCCAACCCCACCCTTCCCAAAGACCCACATTCAGGCAATTTTAAAGCACAGCAATAGAAAATAGAAAATGAAAAACAACCACCAGAAAACAAAACAAAACAAAAAACCCACACAAACCCTTAGAACAAAGTTAGAAACAACGAGCTCTCTGGAGAATTTATGGCTCCCTGCCTCTCCCCACTCAAAAAACACACACACAAAAAACACACCAACATCAGGAAGTAATTTAATTACACAACAATGTTTTCCAGAAGTGAAACAGTGGGCCTAACTGAGAAAAAAAAATGTGGAAACACTTAGCTAGAACAGTAGAGCAAGGTATTAAAACCCTCTTTTATGGATTTAACTCTGATGAAAATCTGCAGATCATTAGGCCTTTCAATCATTTAAAAAAATCACAATAGCAGGACAAAAGTCAGAGACCCGAGCTTGTGCTGTGTCCCCCACCACAAGAACCAAGACTGGTTTCACGCCTGAAAAGGGGGGGACGACACACACACTCTGACCAATGAGCAATGGGATAGCGGAAGGGGCGCTAGAAGGCAGTCAATTTCACTTGTGAGAGGACAGGCCAAGAAGAAAGCAATCACCAATAACAATGAGGGAATCTGCAGGGTGTGGTGTACATATTATGAATATGTTCCAGGGAGAGCTGGGTTCCAATCCTTGCTCAATCAGGCTGGATGACCCTTGGTCACCAGCTCTCTCTTGGCCTGACCATTCTCTCAAGGCTGTTGTGAGGACAAAAGAGAGAAAAACTACACCACCACAGTAAAGAAATGGCAGAAAGAAAAGCGTGAGAGTGTGAAAACCGATTATGGGAAGTGTAGTGTGATGGATCAAATTCTTTGCATCGGTTTCACCATGGGAGAGAAGGGAACCCCTCTGTTTGCCAAGTACCCAGTCCATGTTGATAGGATCATCTACAAAGAAGATGGCTACTCTCTGAAGACCAGAGGCTTGCAGAGTTGCAGAACTAAAAAAACCACCAACCTCCAAAAAGGGGGCAAAGAAGCCTGCATACCCTTTGCTTCCTGGGAAGCCTAAGAGTTAAAGGGAGAGAGTCAGAGATTCCTAGAGAGGCAACACTTTGCACTGGAATACACACTTCCGGGCCCTGAAGGGGGAGGGAGATGGCGGAAGAAAAGACTTTCAGTTTCAAATGACTTTCAGTTTTCCGGCGAGGCCTGAAAACTTTCCTGTTTAAGGAAGCCTTCTGAGTCCTTGCCTTTTTTAACATCCTGCTGGCACAGGTGGAGTGCTGCTGCTTTTTTTATGCTCCTGTTTTAATTGTAATTTGATGTGTTTTTATGAATTTTAGATGATGTTTTTATTAGCTGTTGTGGATTGTTTTTATTGTTTTAAATGTGATTATTTTTTGTATTTTGTATCCCATGTAAGCCGCCTTGGGTCCCTTTGGGGAGAAAGGCGGGGTAAAAATATTGTAAATAAATAAATAAATAAATAAATAAATGCCAATTTCAAATGCCAGGAGAAGAAACCATCTGAATTGCTGTGCTAGACGACCTTTGTGAAGGGGGTGCGGTTGATGAAGAGAAATGCTAATGATAATAAAGTTGGAGCATGCCGCAGAATTGGGTTGCAGGACGCCCTCTTGTGAAAGGTGGTATGGACTGGAACTTAATGCAAAATGAGGTTCCTCTTTTTGTCTCCGTTGCCCAGGATACATAGCAAGAGAAGGCTGGTACTTACAACTCATCCTGAATGTTGTCCGTCAACTTGAACAGCTGCTCCTGTCCTTCTGCCTGGCTCTCCGAATAGCGGGGCAGGAGGCCTTGTGGACCCCGGCAGCACCGCGGCTTCCTCACGCGCTCTGCTTGCGTCCTGTCAATTACGTACAAGACTTTGGTTAGAACTGGGAAGCCCCCCCCCCCCAACATACACAAAGGAAGGGTGGGCAACTCAAGCGGCCTAGCTGATAACCTGTACAAAATGCGAGCTTGTTCTGGCAGATGGGGCTCAGGTAGAAAGTCCCTCTGTTGTTACCCGCTATGATCTTCAGGAGCTCAACATCTCACTCTGGCAATCCCCAAGTTGGCTTCACGCATCCCTTTCTCCTTCCTAACCAAGGGTCTGCCACAAAAGGCTAAGGAGATCGTCACTGTATTCTTGCAGGTAAAGTTATGGGGTGTACATCCACCCCCTATGGGGGGGGGAGAAGCAAAGGAGTGGTTGGTCCACAGCTGCCATATTGCTGCCCCCTCCCCTCAGACAAGGTTCTCGTTGGATGAATCAATCAATGAGTGCTTAGTCCCGGGCAGAAAAATAAATACCAGACAGAGAAAGGTCAGATGGCACCGCAATACTGAATTTTCGTCTGGGAAAGTCTCTTATGATGTGTGCTCATGTAGATCAAAGGAATCTATTGGTAAACCACTCAAAAAGCAACGCCATCTCCCTTCACGTCGTACAGCAGCCTAGATGCCAGATTCTTTGAAACAAAACCTAACCCAAGGCAGTCAGTAGGATGCCTCCAGACTCGGTCAAGCAATCAACCACAGACTTGTGCTTCTGGCTGGGGGTGTATGTGTCCCCCCCCCAGGACATCATGCCCAATTTCATGCAGGCTGCCAACCATGCCTGACTCGTTTCACCCCCCTTACAAATACTGCTTGATCCTCACATAGCTTTTTCTCAAAATGCATGGCTGTGGCAGCCCACGCGCTCTGCTATTTGTGTCCCCCTCTGTTCCCCCCCTCTCCTCCTCCAGACTGAATTGCTGATGCTGCCCGTTTGATCTAAAGAGAGGGACAAGCCTGCACGGAGTTTTTCTGCTGAAGCCTCCTGGCAACAGCACACAAGACTGACTGGCTTCTTGCAGATGTTTTCTCTAGAGGCTAGTTTCATCCTCCAAAGCTCTCCCCCTTGCCCGCCCCATTCAGCAACACAGGCCCTTTGGCAAGTACAGTCCTGCTTCCACTAATGCACTTGGCTTTCCCCATTCTACTTTGGCCACTGCAAGGTGACATGCAAAACTTCCTCCAAAGCACCTCTTCCTTTTCTAAAACACGACTGAACTCAACGGCACAACGATCTTGCTGTTGCTAAGTGGCCCTCTCGCCGACTCCCTGTCCTGCGAGTCTCTTGCTTGTGCAACGCCTACAGCATTCTACTCGGGGTGAATTCTACTCCAACCCAAATTCTGCAATCAGAATGGCTGAATTCTGCATCCTGTATATATTATGCAAATCAAGGGCTTCTACATTCCTTTTCTGACGCTGCATCACACGGCTGACTCGGAATGGAAGCCAGGGCCTCTTCTTTCAGCGAGTAGCTTCACATCCCCCAGCCGGGATGTAATGCCCTGAGCTTGGTCCTCGGTTCACAAGGAAATGGCTAATTTTGAACATCTACTAGAGGGTGGGTGGGCTTCCGTCATGCGTTTCTCAAGGGCTCTGAGCGGCCATACTGGGGGCACCTTGATCCAAGGAAGAGGCTGCATTTCTTACTTCCTTGCTGCTCTCTAGTGCTCCAAGATGTTCAGCCTAGCAATAGAAAACGTCTCCTTGTGAGGAGGAGGTCAGCTGCCTTCTAAATTATGCCCTGCTGGTGTTAACACGCACTGCAGTAACTGGTGCCGGCCACCAGCTTTTGGCAAATTGACCTGTTTGGTCTGGAGAACAAACCACATTCCACACGGCTCGGTTTTGCTCTCTCGCTTTTCCTAATCTGCGACTTGGTCGGCCGTCTCAAGTTACGTTCTGCAAATAACGAGCCACCCCGATGAAATTCAAAAAGGCTGACGACGTGCAAAGCCAACAGGGATGGTGGCGTGCCCACATCTGTGTTACATTAAACTCAACCCAACACTCAACACGTTTCCTGATTTGCTTGTAATAGGCACACAAAGGCAACACAAGGGAGAAGTGCCCTCCTGTCTGCTCGTCACAGCGGGGAAGAGAGCTGCTGAATGAAGGCATAAAGAGGCGTCGTCAGGAGGCCGCGCTCCGCCAAGACAGAGCGCCACTGTTCAGGCCAAGCCCGACGCTCCGGCAGCTTTGCGGTGCCAGACCGAAACGGCTTTCATTCTTGGACACGCATAAGCGACCGGCTGGGGGAAGCAAGGCGCAAGATTTCGGGACTTCCAGAATTTCCTGACATGACTGAGCTGACCGCTTTGTCAAGTACAGGAGGGGGATGGTCTTAAGCGGTGGCTCTACCATAGAAGCCGACTTTTCTAGAACAGGAAGCAGGAAGGCATACACTCCGGGCGAGAAGAAAGGTCTCCTGAACCCTGCCGGTGTGCTAAGGCATTCCTTCGTTGCTGGAACAGAAGGAGCTGCCTTATACTGAGTCAGACCAGACCCCTCCCCCCCCGGCTCTGTACTATCTATACTGACCGGGAGCGTCTCTCCAGACTGGAGAGGCAGGGAGGGCCTGAATTTGGGACCTTCTACATGCAAAGCAAGGGCTCTCCCAGTCAGCTACAACCCAAAGGAGCTGCCACCCAGTTAATTGTCCTAAGGGAGCAGGTGTCTGGCATCTGTGTCAGTATTATTTTTAAAAAACTCTACCCTACCTCTCTCTCAATTAGGGGCTCAAGGCAGCTTAGGTAAAGATATCCCCTGCTCGAAAGCCAGTTGTGTCTGACTCTAGGGTGCGGTGCTCATCTCTGCAGAGGCGTTGCAGAGTGGGGGGCGGGGACCCAAGGCGGGGGGCGCTGAGGCTAGTGGGTGGTGGGGCGCGGAATCTGGGGGTGCTCCGGTTTTTTGGTTTTTTTTTTGCTTTTTGGGTTTTTTTCCTGTTTATTTTTAACTTTTGCGGGCAGCTGCCCCCCCCCCCCGATGCATCCCCAGGGCGGCAGCTGCCTCGTGTGCGTGTTTCTGGTGGTGTGTGGTGCTTTTGGGGTACTTAGCTTGTCTCGGCTGGGGCACAGGCAGCATTTTTCCGGATCGGCGGCATCCATCTTGAATGGGCAGGACTCTCTAGGAATCTCTCTCCGTCTCGCTGGTCCGTCGGTCCTCCAGGCCTCTCTAGGGCTCTGGAGGACTGACCAGCGAGACCAACGAGACGGAATTCCTATAGAGTCAGTACCCCAAAAACACCACACACCACCAGAAACATGCACACGAGGCAGCTGCTGCCCTGCCTCCCGTGGGGGGGGGCAGCTGCCCGCGAAAGTAAAAAATAAACAAAAAACCCCAAAAGCAAAAAAACACACCCCAAAAGCGAACCCCCCCAAAAAACCCGGAGCACACCTTACAGCCACGCCAAAACATGTTCTGGGGACATAAAGGGGGGGGTGTGCCAAAAACGGGGGCGGGGCGTAAGGGGCCCGCCCCGGGTGCCAAATGGCCTGGCTCCTCTGCATCTCTGTTTCTAAGGCCGCAGAGCCAGCGCTGTCCGAAGACGCTTCCGCGGTCATGTGGTCGGCATGACTAACGGAACGCTGTGACCTTCCCGCCGCAGCTGTACCTATTTATCTACTTGCAATGTCTTGCTTTCAAGCTGCTAGGTTGGCAGGAGTTGGGACAGGAGACGGGGAGCTCACTCCGTCACGCGGCACTCGGCTCTCGAACTACTGTCCTACCGGCCTTCCGGTCTGGAGTTCAGCGTCTTAACCACTAAGCCACCGCGGTCCCTTACAATACAAGGCCCCAAGGCAGCTTACAATACAATAAAAACAAGCCAGCACAAAAACATAGAAAAACAGAAAGAGACCACAGTCCAATTTCTGTTCAAGCAGCCCACAACGTCCAAACTATTTGGATGGGCTATGCATGAGACATAACACTTTCTTTTTTTTTTTGAGGGGAACGGCCACAGCACACAATGGTTAACATCGCTCAGTTCTGGGTGTCTGTTCAGAAGTAAGTCCCATTGTGCTCAATGGGCCTTACTCCTACGGAGATGTGTATAGGCCCGCATCCTTGGAGAAGAATCCTCCAGGCAAGAAGGGTTAGACTTCCTGAGAAGTCTAAATTGTCTTCAACCCTGACCATTCTCATCCAGTCTTAAATAACACCCTGTCACCGGAAGGAGGCACAGAAATATGTCTCACAGCAGCAGAGGAACATGTGGAGATGCCTATATTGAACAAAACGTTGAGCTTTTATTTATTTATAGGACGTATACCCCTGCCTTTCCCTTGCCAAAGCAAACGCCCAAGGCGGCTTACAAAATGCTCATGAACAACAAAACCAGGATGGTGTAGTGGTTTGGGAGTCGGACTTAGACCTGGAAGATCCAGGTTCAAATCTCCGCTCAGCCACGAAGCTTCCTGGGTGACCTTGGGCCAGTCACTATCTCTCAGCCCCATCTACCTCACAGGGTTGTTGTGAGGACAAAAAGGAGGGGAGGAAATATGTACACCACTCTGAGCTCCTTGGAGGAAGGGTGGTATAAAAATGTAGAAAATAAATGAATAAATAAAATAAAACTCGCAGGCTAGTGCTGGACTCTATGGAAGCCGGAATTCTAAGGCTCCCTCTGGCCCGGGCAACCTCCTCTTCTTTCCTCCCCATTTTTCTTTCGAAAAAGCCGACCTCCATTTCTAGACCCGACAAAAAGGATGGTCCTTCCATTCGTTCAGATCCTTGCTCGGAGGCCTTCAGTGTTTCTCCAGCTCAGGCGGTGAGAAATGTATCGGATCTTTTCCAAAATGAAAGCAGAGCTCCTAAGTTGGCAGCTGCTAGCTGTTCACAGAAGCTGTGGCATCTGAGCCTCAGACAGTGCTGTGCGCTTGCCCGCTTCTGACTCAACCGCCAGGAAAAGAACGAAACTGCCCTGGAAAGCGAGACAGGTCGTGTGGAACTGCATGCATGTTTGCTCTGCTATTAGAAACACCCCCATCCTTCAGCCGAATCAGTCATCGTTTGGGTTGTGTGTGTTTTTTTAGTCACAGTGTTTTGCAAGAAAAACAACACGCAAATCCAGAGTGGCAAACAAAGACCAAGAAACATCAACACACACACACACACACACACACACACACACACACACACACACACACACACACACAGTACTTGTGATCGATACACAGAGAACCTCTTTCTGGCAAGAAATGCATATCCACTATATACTGTAGCTTCAATGAAAAGGGCCGTTTTCAAAGAAAAGAGGAGGTGCTGACTTTTCCCGCTGCTAACATGCCAAGGACCTTCATTCCCTAACCGTTTTCTACACGAGATGGGGACTCGTCATTCTTTTGGGAAACTGAAGTGGTGAAGGGACTGGACCGGGACTGGAACTCACTTCTGCCTTGAACGCTCTCCCTCTCTGGCTCAGCTGCAATAGGATGTGAAAAAGACCTATGTAGTGGTTCTGGAGTTAGACCTGGAAGATCCAGGTTCAAACCCCCTATGCTCAGCCACAAAGCTTCCTGGGTGACCTCGGGCCAGTCACTATCTCTCAGTCTAGCCTACCTCACAGGGTTGTTGTGAGGACAACAGGAGGGAAGGAACCATCTGCACCACGGTATAAAAACATGAATAAAAATAAACCTTCCAGGGCTGTTAATCAAGACGTGAAGAGCTTCGTATACTCAGAAAGCATATACAAATGCTAATTACTACCACCCCCAAGGAAGCGGAAGGGGGACAGATTGGAAAATGTTCTTGGTCCGCTCCGTGGCTCAGCAACTGGGTCCCACACTTGCTGTGGGACATTAATGGGACCAGCACTGCTTAGAAGTATGAAGCCCCCCCCCCGAATCCCCTGCAACAGCACAGGGCACCTCCCACATCCCTTTGTCCCTCACTAATATGTCCATTTCCAAAATCTGGATGAGCCCCACTCAAGTAGAACACGGGGCTTTTGGCGGTCAGTTTAACAGAGGCTCTCTGAAGCAGGCTCCCCTCTGCAGATCACACTCGGAAATAAAAATAATTGCAGGCTTACGGTTTGAATGGAAACGTGGCTATTTCTTAGTGGCAGCAGTATACATTACAAGCAGTGTGAGAGGGTTAAATAGGACAGACTCAACTCCTTCTAAACTTTTGCCCTCTGGATATGTACTCATTGGCTGCCGTACAAGACTCGAGCGGTATTACACGCCTTAACGATATGGTTCAACTGCCGGTCAGGCCCGGGGTCTGGCACTGCGCCAGACCGCAATCAATGGGACACAAACCTCCCCCCCCCTTTCAGATCATCACGAAGGTTCAGATTATCTCTTTTTTGTCGTGCTGGTTAAATTTATGGAGCAGAACCCTGAAGCCGCATTCCTTGGCTTGGGCCGGCCCACGCGGGCCTCCCTTTGTTTGGTACTGTAAGCGAGACGTGCTTTGGAGGCTTACAGGGTTGTTAGTTCAGGCACTGACTGTTTGCTCATGACTGAAATGAAGAGAGTTCAGGGGAAGGGCAAAAGGACAGCCCAAGTGTAAACCCCATCCCAGCAGGCTCCGGGCTCCAACACACTGAGGCTCACAGCTCCACACAAACTCCTCCCCATGACCAGAGTCCGGTCACCGGCTAGGAGCCGATAAACCAGTACTGTGATCCTTCAACAAACAACATACCTGGAGGCTAAGGACGATGTTTGGTCAACTGACTGGAAGAGGACGACGGGACCCTGTTATACACACGTTATAGGGAGAGGCCAAAAACGGGAGTGTCAATATTCATGTGTGAATGCAGTGAAACTCAGATGAGTTTTATAAAATGATTCGGGGTTAATAATCCCATCTCTCCTCCAAGGCGATCAGGGTAGTATCCATGGTTCTCCCATTGCCCATTTTATCTTCACAACAAACCTGGAAGGGAGAGAGGTTGTGACTGGCCCAAAATTACTCAGTCAGTCTTACGGCTGAGCAGGGAGGTGAGCTTTGCTGTACCCCACTCCTTTCTCCAAAATCCAATGCTCCCTAACCACAACACAACAACACCACACCGCTCTCCTCAAATGCCACCGGAATATTTCCCCAGTTTTGGGACAATCGCATTTAGAGGACTGTCAGCCTTCAACAGGCCGAATATTGCTTGAATTTCGAGAAACATTCGCAGAATTCGGCTCGAACTGCCGGCATTCAGATGGGAATTCACCATACGCGAAAAGTTCATTGTAACATGCTACACACAGTATCACCTCCCAGCACTGAAAGAGAAGCCATTCTGGCTAAACAAGTGAGAGAAATGGAAGAGAGGCAGGTCAAGATCTATTTCACAATACAGAGTGGGGGGTGAAGGGGAAGAAGAGCAAGGAGACAAGTGGACATTTCTATTTCGTGTACTTAGAGGACCCGATTCAGTGCCTGTTTCAGGGGGCTCAACCTACCCTGGCAAGTGGGGGAGAAAATATGGGGTGGCTGGGTGTTGGCCCAGTCTGATGGGCCCTTGGCAGTGCCCAACCTAACCAGCCCCCCCCCCCCACATTTCTGCATAACAAGCAAGTGCCTCAGAGTCAACAGGAAAGAAAAATAAAGCAAAAGGGGGGGAAGGAAACCCCACAAGGGTTTGAACCCATCCCGATCAAAAGTAATTATCTTTTTGTATTTTTGTATCTTATTTTTGTGTAAGCCGCCTTGGGTCCCTTTGGGAAGAAAGGCGGGATAGAAATATTGTAAATAAATAAATAAATAAATGCACATCTATGGGGTTGCTAACTCTCTCCCAGTCGAAGGCTCGGGTATCCTTAAGGCTGCCCAAGAAAGGAAACAGCCAGCAAATGCAATGTCCTCTTATCACTGCAGCGAGGGGGAAAGCACCGCACCTGACACCCCCCGCGAGGCCACCTGGTCCCCCCCGCTATCCTCCGCACCGGCAGCGCTGGCCTTTTGTGCTCGGTAAGTGCGCACGGAGCCCATGAAGCATTTGGCCAAGGGCATTTCCCAGTCAACTTTGGATTAAGGGCAGGTTTCTTTGCAACAAGGATTTCTGGCTGAACTCTGCCTGAACCCAGAAGCATATCACTTATAACAGACACCAACAATAACGCTCTGATTACCTGCTTAAGACATGAAGGTTCAAAGCAAGTTCGCCTCCTGTCTCCTCTGCGCGTGCACGCGCACACCCACCCACCCACCCACCCACCCACACACACACACACACACACACACACCCGCCCACTCTTGCCACTCCACTTTCAACACAGGTCCTGCCTACAGCCTTTAGTTTAATACAGTTCCTGTTCACACAATAGCAGTGTCCACAATATCGGTGCACTTTATGAATACGTTAGAAACTATATTGTGTTTTATTGCTCCTATAATTTAAACACACACACACACACACACACACACACACACACACACACACACACACACACACCCCATTTGGGCAGAATCTAACAGTCAGAAATAATAGGGTTTTAATTTTATTTTAAAACTTAAGTTGGACCATGACATAGTGGGATTGGGAGGTGATAAAAATTAAGCCACAGCTGTATACCACCAGATCTCAGTCATGTCCCCACTCTAATACCTTGACATTTTAAAATTATTCTTACATGTAAGTCCAGCTACACTGAACTGAGCACTGAAACAAAGGAGAAAGGAGCTCACACCCGACCCCTGCACCCTCACAGTACCAGTGGTGGCAGGAGCAGCACCCAGTATGCCACTAGGGAGGGAGCAGGGAGTGCTACTGGGAGCCCAGGGAAGTGCTCTTCCCCGTGGCCCCCAAGCAACCAGGTGCCAGCACTGGGAGAAGTCATAGCTCAGGCACCGAGTACGTGCTTTGAATACAGAAAGCCCTGGGAGAAGTGAGAGAAGCACTGGATTGTGGGGTAGCAAGGGGGAAAGGGGGGGATGTTGCAGGCATAGCTGCTTTGTTGCCAGGGGCCTGGAAATGGCCCGTCACCAGATGTGCAGTGCCCTCATTTCTGTTCCTGTAAAAGATGTAATGGCTCTACTTTTGGCCCCCTCTAGAGGGATCATGGAAGTCTCTCCTGTGAATCCTTGGCCCCAGTTTGACCTGCTGTGGAACATTTGTGCTTCCCTGTCCTCTCGGACCTCTTCCCATGCCTAGAAAGCCTGTGCGCAGAGAGAGGCAAAAGACCAATGCAGCAAGACGTTTGGTCATGTCGACAGCCACACCCACCCATTCAGGGGTGCAGCGGGCCTTGTTCTACTCCTACAACCGCACACATTTAATTCCAGATCCCCGAATCATGACACTTGTCAAAACAACATCTTATTCCCACCCCCCAGGCCTCACGACTCATTGGAGCAGCTGTGTTTGTCAAGCCAATCTTTGCTCTTAGACAAGCGATCGCTGTCACTGCAAGAGTGCACAAAGACGGCGTTTGAGTAATATCGCGGCCATCAGTCTGAGAATAAAAACGACAGACTGTGAGATGCCTGGTGCCTCTCTGCTGGTGTGAAACTAACTTTGCCTGCCTTCCTGTTGCCTCATTATAACTGATGGGCTTCCCGGACAAAAACTGTTCCGTATCGAAACCCATCCCACATCTATCATCTCTTTCAAGATCTCTGTGGGGCTGATTTTTTTTTTAAAAGCTCTAATTGCTTCTGAACAAATGTGTTTTGCAGGTATGCTACAAAATAGAACTCCAGTGTAGAGGCTCAACGTAAGCAGCCATACATACACAGAAACAGAAAGAGGTCATGCTTCCGCAGCCACGAGAACTAACAAGTAATTCTTTTTACCCCACAATTTGGTGCATCTCCTGGTCCCGATACTGCTTGGAAAAAAAATGCAGTAGAATCCAGACCGAACGGTCCCTGTTGAAGAGATTTCTGCAGTCTATACAGACCAGTGTCAAGAGCTAGGAATTACCCTGAACCCCAATCTGCAACGTGGAACCTGCCGACATATGCCCAGCAGGTGAGAGAAGAGGGCAAGTCAGTGGCTTTGGTTCCTTTTCTTTTCCAGATCTTTGGATATGGTGGGAATTGAACCCAGGGCTTTCTGCATACAAAGAACGTACTCGGTGCCTGAGCTATGACTTCTCCCAGTGCTGGCACCTGGTTGCTTGGGGGCCACGGGGAAGAGCACTTCCCTGGGCTCCCAGTATCACCCCCTGCTCCCTCCCTAGTGGCACACTGGGTGCTGCTCCTGCCACCACTGGTACTGTGAGGGTGCAGGGGTCGGGTGTGGGCTCCTATCCTCCTATTATCAATGCTCAGTACAATGTTCTGTATGATTGGCCAAAAATTATGTGCCATTTTTTGCTGACAAGAGAGTTACGGTTATGGCGATACGAGGCTTCAGGCTGGCTTTGTGCTATGGAGGAAGTTGCGACAGTCCTGCAGGCAGGGGGCAGGTAAGTGAGGCTTTCCCTGGCCTGCAAATGTAGACCTAGCTCCCTGACCATGAGGGGAAGATTCTGGGGGCAGGCGGGGCAGAGAAGAGAGGCGTGACCTGGTGTCGTTGTACTCTAGGCAAACCACCTTCTTCTTGCTCCAAAGAAGGGGGTCCTTCGGGGAGCTGGAGAGCAGACCCCTGCTCTTGGCAACATCAGTAAGGTTGATGCTGCCTTCTCAGCCAAGGGGAGGAGCCTTCTCATGAAGACAGGCTGGCCAGCTGACACCCTTAGGAGAACTGGGCTCTTCAGATCTGGGTGCCTTGTTTTGCGCTGCTTTGCGCAAGGAAGACATCATGCTAATTGAGGCAGAGTCCTTTGATCTCTCCTACTCCTCCTCATTTACATTCCTTCTGAAAGCACTACACCAGCACTTGGGCTCCAAGGTTTGCCTCTCCAAAAGGCCCAGCAAACCGAGTGGGGGGGGGGGGAAGAGAAGTGTTTTGAAAAATAATACCATTATCCTCCAGCTTTGTGTTCCGTGAAAGCCATCGCAGCGCCTGGGATGCCAAAATGGCAAGAGGAAAACTCTCCCGCTCCAGCAGCAAACCTACCAGGACAGGGAAATATGCATCCAAGAGCGAGCAGAAAAATGAGTCATGCGCTCTCATAACTACTCAAAGGGAAAGAAAGTGATTTTCTTTCATTTCTCAAGATCTGGTTGAGAGCCTTACATAAGTGACACTAGAATGAGAAATGGATTGTTCTGGGCTTTGGAGTACGAGGGAGTATTCAGAGTTCAGCCAACAGAAGGAAAAGACATTTACAGCACAGGTTTTTGTTTCTGGCTTGCATTTGTGGAGTGGCTGGACTATAATTTCAAGCGACAGGGAACGCTCAGGGCACAAGCCAAGCTCCAGCAGAGTGAAGGTTCCGCAGAACTCGGTCTGCGTGGGAAACAATTTTCAAGCACCCTCTAATCTCCGCATTAATTGATTTTGAATTTCCTAGCTTAAATGAGCAGACCCCCCCCCCCTTCAGATGTTTCAGAGTGAATCAGAGCTTTAGAACAGGGGTTCTCAACCAGTGGTACTTCAGCCGACTGCTGGTGGTACTCGGAGTGCCGGACTGCTGGAACCCCACTTCGGCATCGCATTTTCGCTCCCGAGAGGCTCCTGCCTTTGGCCAAGCCTCTCAGGAACATTGAGAAGGGCTCTCCCACCCGCCCAGAGCCTCCTACCAGAGTTTTTCTCCGAAAACCCAGAAGTAACTGGTGGTGATGTCACCGCCAGTCACTTCCAGTGGTACTCAGCAGGAGACTGGTGCTGGAAGTGGTACTCGGCCAGGAAGGGGTTGAGAACCCTTTAGAAGATTGGAGTAAATCAACTGAAACCACCACCAACTTGTTGCTTAAAACCATGGCAAAGCTGCGTGTTTGTCCAAGGAAAGGCACCTTGCCAAATACTTCAGCTGCAGGTTACTACCTGCTTAGGTCTGCATCCTTGGGAGCATCTCGACATCGTGATCGCCATGTGCTCAGGAGATGACAAGCCACCAGAGCTTCAGAGAGCCCCAAAACGCTACCGCATGTGCAGAGTGGCGCAGCACGGGACAGAAGGCGGGCACTTATGGTGTGCTCATGGAGCCCCTGAAAGGGTTCCCTAATCACCCCAGGGCTCCTAGGAGCACACTTTGAAAAACCCTGATCTAGTGAGAATTCATCGGTAGAGACAAGATTTGAGCCAGATTCCCCTGCCGCCACCCCCCCCCCCCCCGAGTTCTCAAAAGTTACAAAATAAGCTGGGATTCTTGGGGCACTGGTTTCTCAGTCCGATTCCAGGGTCTGCTCTTCTATGGCAAGCTGCATGGTATACAGAACGAAGACAGTCAAAAACATGGGAATGGGTTTTCTTAGATCTAGAGGAAGTCTAGACCCGGGGTTCATGGATGAAGACGAGGTGGCATCATTCCGACAGGTGCCAATGATCATGACCATCTGCAAGAGCAGGAACGGTGGAGAGCAGGAACATCTGCAAGAGCAGGAACGCTTTCGCTTGCAGTAAGACACGTTGCCAAACACCACAAACAGGACAGACAACGCAACCAAAGCCAAAGACTGGACTTGGAACAGAGCTTGAGTCCCATTCCAAGCCGCTCACAGCAGAAAGGCGAAACAAACTGTCTGCACACGAGATCACGGCTGGCTGCTCATAACGATCAATTAGAATCTCGGTTTGGAGGATCAAATTGGTGCTGTCTGAACTGTAAAAACCGATTTGCATGCTGTATTTTAAAGACACGACATTCTCTCCACCCACCCCTGTCTTTCAACAACTTTTTCGAGCCACGCTTGCCAAAAACAAAGCCAGTATTCTAGAGGAGGTCTTAGCATCCTTGCTACGGAAAAGGCGAGCAGAGCCCAAACGGAGACACGCAAAAGCTATTCCGACCTGTATTGATACTAACCTGCAGTTCTGAAATGCTTCGGAGTTTGGATAATGCAGGTAGGAAAAGCCTTTTGTGTGTGACAGTTAAACAGTTTAAAAGCTGAACAAACCTGGGGCCTGTAAGGGTGGCCGTATCTCTCACTGCTTGGGCTGTTTCCGAGGCGAAGTCTAGCGCGCCGGCGACCGGTTTGGTGACAGTTCCAACAAGTCCTTTCCCAAGGCCAGATATAAAACCACTGACTCCCCCTTCTGTTTTCACACCCTCTACTGTTGAGGTTATTACACTTGTAAGCCCACCAAGGATACCTGTGAAAGAAAACGAGAATGCTTAGGGACTCCAGGAGTTCTAGGGTTGGCAAGCAGACACTCATTGCTTAATTGGCAACCTACTCTTTGGAAGAACAGTTCTTCTGTGTTCTTTGGCATTTTTACTAACACCCCCCCCCCCAATACAAATATTTACATATTTTAGAGATTGGCCCTGAGAATACCTGTGTGGGGAAAGTAGATATAGAATAAAATTCTAAATGCACCGATTAGAGCTCCTGAGGCTTAGAAATGCAGGCTGTTTCTTCTCGTTTGCTGGCAGGACAATTAGCATCTCTCAGGGTCACCCCGAAAGCAACTTTTTTTTAAAGTTCCTTTAGCTGGGATAGTTTTTCACCCCATGAGAAACTGATATATTCCCATTGGGGTTAAAATTCGACCCCAGACATATTTAATTCACAGAAAACAAGTACTGTAGTATACAGTTATCCAGATACTGGATATGTTACAGACAAAGCTGTTGGTGACAAAGTCCTAAAAGTGCAAAGTTATGGCACCTCTCATGCTGCGTATATTACAAGATATACACATATGGGGTAGTAAAGTACAGGCTGAGGGTGGGGAGTCCAAAATGGACTGGTAGCTCAAGTGAAAACAACTGCTCTCCTGAAGATGTTCAATAGCAAAAGTTAAATCCCTCATCACCACGCAGCCTTTTCCTTAACATTTTACCATGAGCCAGTCCATGGATACCAGCCACAAGATGTTCACCACTTGTTGCAGCATGGTAGCGGATGTACTCTCGTTCTGTTTGGTGCCGGTTATCCATAGTCTTCCCCAAACCATCCGATAAAGTTCCGGCGAACTGTTGCAAGACAAGAAACGACACAAAACATACATGAGAACACAAACTCGCAAGAAACACTTATGTTCTGCACATGTAACACTTATGTTATAGGACTATAGAATCATACATAGCAACTAGTTATGTGCACTTCATTAGGATATGCCGCAGATCTAGCACAAGCTGCTAAATTTGCTCTGCAAAACGTTAATGAAATGGTTTTACCGCCATTCCTCTTAAGAGCTTGGTCTCCGTAAGTCTACGGATAGTTGAAGCATACTCATTGCTATTGTGACTGTGTAATGGGGGGAAGATATGAATGGAGACATCTTGACACACAGGATGAGTAATGTCCAGTAGTGCCATACATTTGTGCCCCTAATGCAGGTGTCCCCAAACTACGGCCCATGGACCACAGTCAGTCCAACACCACAACTGGTCCAGCTCACTGACCCCTGGGCATTATAATCAAATGCACCCTTCCCCACGCCTTCCTCTTCTCCTCTTGCTATCAGACACAGTCTGTCTCCTTACTGGCTGAAGCAACTGCTGGGCTGGGTCACTCTCGCTAACAGAGCCAACCAGCAGCCCTGTCGCTGCAAATATTTTTCTCCTATTGCAATATTCTCAGTGTTATGCCCAAAAGGTATATAACATTTCTATGATCAACTCTCTCCAGCCCACCATAAGAACAAGACTGAGTAACATGGCCCTGGGCAGCTGAGCGCTTGGGGGTCCCTGTCCTAAAGGAAGAAGTACTTATTCCACATTGGTGGGAGATCATTAAGAAGAAGCTAAATTAGCAGTTGGCCTTTGTTTCGATCTGTGCATTGGAGCAAACCGATCCCCAATTAGTTTTGCAAACTGAATTTTCGTTGCATGTTTCTCCCGTCGTGTCAAGGCCATGACAGTTACGGAGCTTTATCAAGAGCCATCTGGCTTAATTAGGGACGATGCCAAATGTTGTATGGGTAGAAGGAGCAGACTACTGGAGCATTTGAACTGGCTACTTTCTATTACCAACCACGTTCAAATGGCTGGGGGAAAGGGAGGTCCCGTCGCAAGGCAGTTTAGGACCATCATTTCATGACATACAGCCGATCACGTGGGGGGTGTGTGTGTAGAAAGACCCCGCTAGGTTTGCTTTTTAGATGAGAGAGATTCACTACGCACTGCTTGGAACAGCTTTCTTACAGAGTTGTGGGGCAATTCTGCCTGTAAACAGGCCCCTCAGTCACAAGGCGATCAGCGCTGAAAGCCTCTCCAAACAGGTTTTTGAGAACAAAGACTCCTTGATGGCTCTGGTCTGGCTTGACAAAGACGTAGTTCTCACTTAGGTGGTAATGGGCAGCCCAAGACAGGGCCACCACACGCAGCCCCCCCCCCCCGGCATTCTGGATTAAAAAATGAAGAGGAGAATGAAGCAGAAGTTTGGTTGCCTACAGCATCAGATACCGCCTCAAGAGTTGGGAGTTCTTCGATGCCCTTGTCTGGAGGTGGGGCTGTGCTGTACCACACAAAAAGGATCTAGATCACAAAAACCGTCCAATTGTAAGGCAAATTGTATGAAGGCCGTTTTGCAAGCTGAATTTTCGTCGCAGGTTTCTCCTGTCGTGTCTTAAAATTTAGTCTTTGTTGTTGTTGTGCTGGCCACCTGAATATCCTGCGTAGAGCTCAGGGGGCTCATTCCATTTTATCCTCACAACAGCCCTCTGAGGTACGGTTTAGTGGCAAGGCAAGTGACTTGCTCAGGGTCGCCAGAATGAGCATCGGGGCAAACCGTGGATTTGAATCTTGCCCTCGGATGCATCTCCAGCAATTCTGCCAGTAATTTCTTTCAGTCCCACTCCACCTGCGCGATGAGTAATTAGAACTCCCCAGGGCTTATTCTGCAGCGCATGCGAGAACGGCAAGCAATTTTCTGCAAAGCTCCTCTTTGTTCGGTTTCAGTTGGAGCGGAGCCGCTCAAAACTAATACCCTGGGATGTCATGCAATCTATATGTTGCCATAGCTAAGCCTAGAAGCATGAGCGGGGGGGGGGGGGGAGGAGAGAGGACGGCTGTGCTGGACAAAAGGGAAGGAAGTGCAACGTTAACAAGGGCAATTCGAGGCTTCTCGATTCAGGCTGCTGGGCTGAGCGACTCCAAGCAAGCCTGCAACGCTATGAAGCACACACAGTGCCCAGGCAGAAGAGCATGAATCAAAGAGGTGTGGCCTTTGGGTTTCCTTGCTATTGCAGTGGGGTTGTGAGGTTAGGTTAACGTTTAATAGACTTCTGCGCTGCTTTGAAGGCCTAACACTCCTCTGCACAACAGGTTCCCCTTTGCCCCACCATGTATTTCTTTGCTACGTTTACATTTCACCTGGTCACTGTTCAAAAACATTAAGGTTGCTCCCAACTATTAAAACAAAAACAAATACATTAAGAGCAAACGCGGTTTTTGTTAAAAAAAAACCCAAAAAGCTTAGCAGCTGAATCTGTGCTACATACTGGGGGGGGGGGTAGGAGGAGGAGAAGAAAGCAATTTTTGTTGAGTGGTTGGAAGGAGGGAAAGTGTATTTTTCCTTGTACATTCCGAAACGTTCACATACAGTGCAGGGAGGACAGCGAAGAAAGCATCCTTTACAATTCGAGTCCTCCCACTTCTTTTCTAGGATATTTGCTATAAATTGCCAATTCCCTACCACCCAACGCCATCAGCCCTCTGCCTTATGCACTGGTAGACTCTTCCTTGGTGGAAGTTTTCAAGCAGAGGCTCGGTGGTCACCACGCAGGGATGTGGCAGAAAGGGTCGATTTTGAGAGAGAGAGAGAGAGAGAGAGAGGCATTGCCCAGGTGGAGTTCCAAGCATAAGAGGCATCAAGGGAGAACAGGAATGCCTCTTCCTGAGAATGTAATGGGTAGAGGTGTTTGAAAATGGTGTTTTCTAAATTGTTGAATTAAAATGCAAAATGTGATGTTTTGTGTTTTTATTCACAGGTGTGAATTCTTAAACATCAATATCAATGTAATGTAAATATCATATTTACATCAAATACATCAATGTAATGTAAATATTAGGTTTCAATTTAAGATTGCAATGTAAATATGACATTGCCATCATCAATGCTTTTAAAATACCGTATTACCGTGTTTCTGTTTTTATTTACTTGCGGTATTATGGCGTTTTGTGTTTTTATTCGCTTATCAACAAAAAATGGGACACGAGAGCAGGGAAATAAGGAGGGACAAGGGCACAGGGAGCTTTGAAGGCAAGGACGGGTTGGATTCGTGAGCAGGCAGGAAGCCAATGCAAAGATTTCAGGAGGGGGTGTGACAGGATCTGGACACAGAGAGGTGAACGGGTGGCGGAATGTTAGATGGTGGCGGGGGGGGGGAAACGATTGAGGGGAGACAACAGAAGACCAGAGAGGAGAAGGTTGCAGGAGTCCAGGCAAGAGATGAGCACAGCATGAACGCAGAAAGTTCTCCCGAGCAAGGGATGAAGCGACCGCCAGGACTACACGCTTCGAAATGGAACAAGTAACATTTGGCGATTGCTCCACCTTCACCCAGCAACGATCATGCACTTGGCGGCAGCAGGGGGATTTACACTGGCAGTTAGGAATGTCTACGGCACGCTGACAGAACAGAAGCTGCATTGAACCATTTCAGAGGAACGTATGCAAAGGTGCAAACCCGGGCTACTCTCGGACCCACGCCACGGGCCACCAGAAGAGTGGCGGCAGCTGGTCTCCAAGCCCTGCAGCAGGAACATCTTCTCCACTCCCAGTAACGTCACACGACCTCAGCCAAGGCCTTGAAATTAGCTCACATCTCCTTGTTAACTCAGCCTCGTAATGCATTCTGACAATCGCACGTTGGCCGGGTAATCTGCGAAGACCCCTAATGAGACGTCTATCTGGATGCCCGATTAGTGGAGGATCCCGGGGAGCCCCCAGTTCTTTTCCACCTCCACAGATGCCCGATATGGAGGGGTAGCTTCCCTGCATCTCTCCTCCCCCCCCCCCCGCAGGACCTCCTGTGAAGCTACCCAGCGGGCGCCCACGGGCAATAGTCTTGTGTTACAGGCCTGAATGAGTGATCCCTGCAGGAGCTGCCGGCTGTTTTCACATACACAGAAGGCAGTCAAAAGTCCACGGACTGAACTTGGAATGACCCCAATTGGAGAGTCACTGGCGGGTTCATGGAGAGGGCAGGCTGCACTTTATTAAAGAACTAATACTCTTAACAGATAACTTTCTGAAAAAGGGAAAAAGAGAGGCATCGAACTCTCACTCCCCCCCCCCCCAACAACCCCCGCCCCCATCTGAAAGGGTTTTGGAAAAGGGAAAAAGAGAGGCATCGAACTCTCACTCCCCCCCCCCCAACAACCCCCGCCCCCATCTGAAAGGGTTTTGGTGCAGGCTGCAAAAGAAACTTCCAGGCAACTTCCAAAGCTCTTGTGGATCAGGGCACATAGCAGAAGGGTCTGAAGGCCACCCCTGGCTCAGTCCAGCATGCCTGGATAAAGCAAAACAGAGAAGACCCAAAGAAGGCAACCCGATTCCCAGCAAACATGCCCGTTGCTTCGCCTTCCACACTTGGATCTCTGGTTTTCAACAGGTGTATGTCACACCAAACCTGCAGGGCCGACTGAGGCCAACTGAGCCGGCTGCCTCAGGCGACCGCTGGGGAGGGGCCCTGCCTGCTTCTGCCTCCTTCATCAGCTTCTCCTCCTGCTCCCGGAATTTGAAAAGCGGGAACGGAGTGGAAAAGGAAGCATGGAGGAGAGGAGTTGCGGCCATGCTAGGGCGTCTCCTCTCTTCTCAAATCCAGAAGTGGGGAGAGCAGCGGCAGTGACACCCTGCTGGAGAGTGGCGATACGGCAAGGCGCCACCCCCCGAAGGGACGAGGCCGACACTTGCCGCCCAACCTCGGGCATTGGGAGCTGTTGGAGTGGCCTGATGAGGGCGAAAGGGTTGCCTCAATTCGCCCAATGCCTCTCTGGGAAACGAAGCAGTGATACACTGCTTAGCGATGCACTCCACACGCTGCCCACATCTTCACACCCATGTGTCAGGGGGCTGCACCTGCTACTGCTTTGCATGATGACTCTCTGTTTCCTAGATTCAAAGTCGATGAGCTCCTTTCCGGATCAGGCGCGAGCCGGCGTTGCCAAACTCCCCAGGAGGTTTCTGCAGCAGGTGCCTCTAGAGAAAGTGCCCTTCCAGGCAGGACACTGAGAGGCTACTTGCGCCAGAGTGAGGCTAGCGCACGCTTGGCTACTTCCACGCAAGGAAACCGGAGCAGGGATAAGCTTGCTGTCAGGTGTGAAGGCTGCTTCTGTCTGTGCAAGCCTTCACACGCTTCTTCGGACAGGATCTCCACTTAAGTGCCTCTCTTCTGCCAAAGCGGTTCATAGTTCGAAACAATGGCTTACAACGGAATGGACACAATACGAAAAAGGACCGAGAAGGGAAGAGAAACGTAAGCACCATGACAGCTGGTGGAGCCCAACCCTGGGAAAGGAGAAGCCAAAGGGCGACCGGTTCCTGCTGAGCTGATGGAGGGGGCCTCGCAGTCTCACCTCTCCCCCCGACGCAGCCGGCAGGAGACAGTTCTGGGAGACCACTAGCGTCGTCCACTCACTCCGTTTTTCAGCTGACTACTCTTTCGCCTTTTCATCAATAAAAGAGCGTTTACATTGTAAACAGGTCATCGAAACCTCAGCAGCGATGTTTCTCTAGGGCTACTGAAGGAAGTGCAAGGCGACCTGCGGTACCGAGCAACGATGGGAAGGAGACCAATAGTGGTTTTGGGGGAGGGTGTGGGAAGGACAGATTGTTCCTCCGCAAATGGAAAGCATTCCTGCAGCTTCTCTCTCTCTCCCCCCCCCCCCATTTTGTTCTGCCTCCCCATTTGTCCAGGGGAAACTACAACAGAAGGAACATTCCTTCATTGTGCCCGAGCTAACTTTAAGACTTGATCTATTTCTCTCTCGTAACCAGGGTGCGTGTTCCCAATTACAGAGTGCGAGAACTCCTGACCCACAGACCCTGCAGCTACTTCCCTTCTCATCCTGGGTGGGTTATTTAAACAGGTACACGAGGAACAAATACTTGGCAACCCTTCGCAGAGCCAAGCGAAGCCCTTGAACCAATCAAACAAAGTTTTATTTTAACCAACTGGACTGCAAACAAGCGGTCAAAAAAAACCCAGAGGTGCCCTATAAGTTACTCTTTGTTCTGCACTTGCTGTTCATACTGAATGATCGGCTTGGCAGGGCCAGTTGCCAAAGACCTGCCAGAGTGCTTCTGAACGCTCACTTATTAAAAAGGAACAGAGCGTCCAGATCAAACTGCCAGGGTTCAAAGTCATCAATCTCCCAGATTTCTACACAGTAGGAAAAAGAGGAGGCCGGTCTCCCAAAACACATAATACATATATGTTGCAATGCGCAGTGCATCGCTGGAAAATGGTCATGCAAAAGTAGCTTCAGGAAGCGAAAGCTGAACTGACACCAAAAACACCGCACACATTAGCTGTGCCAGTGGCCTTGCGTCAAAAAAAAAAGGGGGGGTTGACCATCAACCTGACTCTTCAGGTGATTATGTTTTCTTCCCGTCTTACATTTATGTTCCTCTATAAATGAACATGGCCAACTTTGGGGGGTTGGGGGAGGAAGACAGCTGCAGCTGGTTCAGCAGAAATTGAGCCTCCCTAAGAAAACATCAGATTTTTAACATGAAAGCTGAGCTCTTGTTGCGAGGTTTCTCCATCGCTTATATTTATAGCTTCCAGAGCCTTTATCACCCCACTGCAGCAAGTGAACTTTGATTTTCCTCCTCGCGCTTCGGTTGCTTGAAGTATTATATTGTCAGAGAGGTACCTAAGAGACTTTTTAATGCTCTGAAACAATTTGCTTCGGAGCGGCAAGCCCTTCCGTGTTCCAGAAGGCCCGGACCCAAGACTGCGTTACGATGCAACCAGCTCCTTCGTGAGGAACTGCAATATTGGATTCAGGGGAGACACTGTGGGAGAAGCCAGGGTTGAACAGCTTCACACAGGACTTTTTCGGCCTGTGCAAAAAAAAAAGAAAAAAAGAAAAAAAGAAAAGAAAAGGTAATGCAATGCTGGACTGCATTAACAGAGGTATAAAGTCCAGATCACGAGTAATAATAGCTTTCCTCTGTTCTGTGCTAGTCGGACCTCACTTGGAATGCAGCATCTGGTTTTGGGTACCACATTTTAAGGAGGTCTGGAGGAGGTTCACAGGAGGGCTACAAAGATGTCTGGACAACATTGTCCTATGAGGAATGGCTGAAAGAGCTCGGTCTGTTCAGCCTGGAGAAGAGAAGTCTAAAGGGAGAGAGGAGAGCTGTCTTCAAGTGTCTAAAGGGCTGTCATGCAAAAGGAGGGGAGGGTTTATTCTCTCTGGCTTGCGGGCAGAACTAGAACCAGAGGGTTGAAATGACAGGGACGCCCATTTCAGCTAGACACAACCTCTTGCCATAGCATCTGCCTTGTCTACCACAGCCACGGCGCTTCCGGCCACCACTTTAGCGATGCTACAGCTTCTCTCCAGGAAGACGACATTTTGGCAGCCCTTGAGGAATGTATATTCAGAGACAGAACAGAGAGAGGTTTCCCCTCTTTCCAAGTGCAGATTAAAAGCCCCTTCGAAGCAAGGAACAGTTTTGCTCCAGGAAGCCGCTTGCGAGAAAAGGCCACCAGACCATCAGCTTCCGGCGCAGAAACGCCTATTTCACAAACCCAATGCCTCCCCTTTCACTGGCAAACGTTAAAAGAAAACCCAGGCGTCGAGTCAAGAGGACAAAATTAAACCAAGAAAGGATTTCTGTGGTTGAGAGTTCAGTCTCCAACTGTCGCCTCTAACTGAGAAGCCACCAAAGGAGGAATAATCTTAGGATTTAGTATTAGCAAACCTAAGGGAGAAAAGAAAAACCACGAAAGGGGGGGGGGAGAAAGGATGCCAATAATTCAAACTGTTTTTTATACAAGTGCTGGAGTCTCTGTGGCAGATGGAATGGAATAGAAATTCCCCCAGGTGTCTATATTTAGGATCAAAGTCCTCCTTCGTGCAGCAAAGCAGCCAGTCTCCAAGGGATCATACCGCCGCGCGGTCTGGAAGTGAACTTTCATTAACCTGGGTTTGTGTGCCAACTTAAATACACAGAACCTCTCGACTTGAAAGAAGCCATTCACCCACTACGTGCTCCAAGATACATGGAAAAACCATTACGGGAATAATCAACACAGTGATTAAACAGAAAATCTATACAATGGCAAAACCAGACACAGCTCATAAATAGGGGGATGGGGGGAATGCATGTGTGCGCCCTTGTAATTCTTGCAGGCATTTTATTACTTTTAAAGGGGTCACTGAAGTTCAGTCTCATCAAGGACACAGAAAGGCCACGTGAATTTGTACCTTGTGAGCGATTTAAAAAGTGTGTGTGAGAGAGAGAAGGAGCCAGAGAAGAAGGGGAATGGATACAACAAGGTACAAGCTCTCCCAGACATCTGTGGATAACAGATTTTGGCTGCCTCAACTACAGGCATCCCAGGGCTGAAACAATGTAGACAAGGGGTTGAAAACGCCTGGCCTCTTCTGAACCAGATGGAAGGGTTGCAGCAAGAGCAGACAGACGCGTTAACCACACTCTGCCGCGCAGACGGCGACCGAGGAGAAGCACTGAGCGTGGCTCAGCGGCCCCAGCCAGGCTCCCTTGTGGCGAGATAGGATCGTTTCTTCCCAATACCGAACTGTGTCTCCAAGGGTTGCTGAGCAGTAGGCGAAGGGCGTAGCAACATACATTGGGGACTAGACGGATGCGGAATTGGCTTCACTGCTCAGGACAAAGCTGGAGATTCTAACAGAAAGCTCGCCGAGAAGGTCAGTTTTGCACGCGGAGGCAGCACAAAAGAGAAATGCATGCTGGTCAAGGGACTAAGACAGCATACACCAGCACAGCTAGTCTGGAGAATGCTGTAGTGGTTGCGAGTCTAAGGTCCGTCCGTCCGTCCGTCGGAACTGTTTTGTTGGGGGCACAAGAAAAGCCGCAGATGTCCTTCTCAAACAAGACCCCCCCCCCGACCAAACCACCAAGCTCTGCCAGCTCTTACCAAAAGATAACAGAACCTTTCCATACCTAAGACTATCACTAAATCCACCAAGATCAACTGTGTACCAAAGGATAAAGCCCAAACCAACCTTTTGGCCGGCCTTCTACCCCTTACCTACCAGGACAGGGAATTCAGCAAACCTGGTGCCACTACGAAGAAGGCCCTGCTACGGTATGTATTGGTGAAACACACAACAGGGCCCCTCTGGGAGAGAGAAGCAAACTTTTATGCAGCAGCGTCTCTGAAATACATGTGATGGCCAGAGGAACCCCCCCCCCCTTTCAGCAGGAGTAACAAAACTTTGGGTGCCCACAGTAGTGGGGGGGAAAGGCTGGGTTAAAATATGTTAAGTAAATATACTTTCATAAACCCAACTTGGGGAAAGTGCAGTTAAGCATATTTTACGCAGAATTTCAGAGGGGAGTGGATCTATCAAAGATTAAAGAATTTAAATATTTTTTTTTTAAAGGAATCACAGTAACTCTGGAATGGAAACTACCAATGCAACACTACAAAGCTGGTGGATTTTCTCTCCCTCTGGCACAGAAATATGAGAAGCGTGGGGTTTGCCACAGAAACTGCTGCGTGAATTGCCTGGGCCCTGCTTGTCTCCAGGCTAGTTGGGGGCAGGAGGAGTTCACTTTCCCAACTGACCACGTTTGGCTACGTCAACCGACAGCCTGCTTAAATTCCAGAAGAACAGCAAGACGTTGGCATCCTTGGGCTCACAGCCGTTACGAGCCACGTTGGGAACGTGAAACCTACAGGCCTCGCCCACAATAGAAGCCAAACTCCTGGGTTACCAACCCTTTGCAGTTTACACTAAACAGTTCTGTTTATGCTCTTGCTGGTACAGTTATTTATAATCCACTAACATTGGTGGAGACTGGATATGTTACTCGAGGCTACAAGGCGGCACACTTCCTAGACAGGTCTGAGGGTTTCCCAAGCTCACAGTGCATAGATCATGATTGCTGGCCCCAAAGCAGCCTCTCCTGTTGCCCTCCCTGCCTCCTCCGCATCAGCCATTTAGGCTCGTCAGCATATGCAGACCAGCCCAAGATTTCCTGGAGCCTGAGTAGGTACGTCAAATGCTGCCCTCCCATCCCCCTCAGTGATGCGCCAGTCTCTGCTTCATAAACATTCTGCTTCAAAAAGACATATGTCCACTCCTGCTTCGACAACACAGGAGCTTCTGAAGGAGGCGCAAGAGTCATAACATTGGGTTGTGAACTCACTCAGTGTGCCACACAAGCTTGCACGCCCACGTCGCACCATTGCTCCTTACACTCTGGGCTGTCCAAGCAACGCTAGGCAGGATGTCTGAACCGAGGCACAGTTTGTGAAGAACTGTCACTCAGACCAACGCAAGCACCACGTAAGATGGTCAGAACGTACGACATCTAGAAAATGAAGTACTGGCTTGTTCAGAATAGTTTCAGGCCACAGGGTGGACACAGTGTTCCTTCCTGGTTGCTTTGTCCCACCTTCTAAGGGCGTCCAAGATGGAAGAGCAGACAGGGCAAACGGGCCAAACTGGAGCTTTGGATCTCAGTAACTCGACATTCCTATTGTAACTATCATGTTGCAATTACCTTTGCAGCAGAATTGGACACTCCGTGTGTGACGTTCCTTATAAGGCCACCAACGTTCCCGTACTTTATGAGCCCGGTCACACCTTCCGACACGTCATTCAGGAGACCCATTGGGTTGCCGAGGAAATCCACGGAGCCCAGGATCCTTGCGGCTTGGCTGAGCAGCTCCTGGGAAAAGGACCCCGAGACGTCACTAGCGTACCCCACAGCACATTCAAAATGGCTGCGCTTTTGAAAGAATAAACAGAAACGTCTTCCTCATCTGCTCTGAGCATGAAAGATAAGAACCTCTGAAGGAGCAGAAAGGCCAAGTCCTGTTGGAAGGGTTACCTCCTCTCTGGCATCCATCCCTTACTGCCCTATGAACTCCGTGGCCCTGCCATCTAACTCAGAGGAGGAAAGAGCCCTTTCACGCCGGGCTAAAGAAAAATGTTCATAAACATTCCATGAAACCACAGATGGCTCTGCCATAACTAGCAGAGATCTCACTGCTGCAACCTCCAGGTTTCCCTCAAGTTTTTTCCCCTTTTCTTGCATTTCTGCAAGGTGAGGTGGGGGGAGGGGGAAATTGGAACTATCCTTTCTAGCAAATGTGTTTTAAGTTTGACCCCTCATTCAATCTATCACCATATTACAGGCCATTAAAGCGGTGTCCACATGAACCGTTCCAACTTTGTGTTGTACCTACCTACCACAAGCCTCAAAATCAGGACCAGCCCAAGGTCTCCTGAGCAGACATGCGGCCCCTTATTTCCCCACTCCTACTGAGCCTGGCTCTCCGCACCCTGGCAGTTCCAATGTGGTGCCACTCACTTCTTGAAAGTGCTTCAGAATATCGTTAACGATGAACTCTTTCGTCTCGTAGGGGTGGACTCTGGTGAAGGGATCCAGGTTGATCACAGCATCTTCAAATCGGACCAACGGAAAGCCCAGCGTGCTTTTCAGTGCCTACGTAAGACAGGAAACGTGGAGGGCCATCGTTTTGCTGCGACACAAAATGAACTTGGCACCTGCACCAAAGCACCACAACGGATGGACTGCGCTTGGGCAAAAGCGCCGATAGGACCGAGCCGCACACCGTAGGAGGCAGAGCACAGTCAAAGCAAAGGAGCCGCGAAGCCTTACCTTGAGGTCCAAGGGAAGCTTGCTGGAAGTGAACACGCTCAGCTTGATCTGGGGCACGCTGATTTTGAGATTTTCAAAGTAGTACCGCTTCTGGGAGCCGCTTTGATCCACAGGATTGTCGTGGGGGTTTTCGTCGTAGTTTTCAACCTCTGCAGCCAACATTGCACAACACAGGCATCAATAGACACTTATCCCGATACTACTACCATGAAAAAACAACAACAGTGTTGGGGAAAAAAAAAAACAACACAGGTCCCACCTAGAGAGCTGACAAAAAAAAAACCCAACCAAAGTTCGGAGCCCAGGTTCCTCCACCGCTGCTGAGAGACTCAACTTTGTATTCTATAGTCCATTCATGGGACGGTCTTTATGAGCAGAACTAGCCGGCCGGCCTTGTCCAGGAGACCAATAAGGTTTCTACCCCCTGGCTCCACTTTTCCTCCTGCCACTCCCCGGAATGAGAAAGGGAGGAGGAAGTCTAGAGGAGCATCTCCGATGCTTTGCCCCACCACTCCCCTCGATTCACTTCCTTGACCAGTCCTAGCAAGGGAGGGGGAAGTTGCTGGGGGATTGTGGCAGTAGAGCTTTCAGCTGACCCCATCTTCCTCAGCTGGCAGGAGGGCAGTCTGCTTCAGATCTTTGGCCTCTCCCCACCCATGCTGCTCTGCTGTTTTTTTTTAATCTTAATAACTTCAAAGCCTTCCTTGTCCAGCCAGTGGTTCAAAACCCGTTGTAACTGGTTCTTCTGGCTGAGCTCAGGATTTGCATTCTGTGTGAGAGCAGGAGAAAGACTGGCTTCAGGGAAGGTAGGAAGGAAGGTGGTACCTCCTACCCATCTCTGGCTGTGTCTTCCTTCAGAAGAACTTGCCTCTCATTGGGCGAACCAAAGAGCATCCCCCAGAGGCCTGGAGGGTGACAAGGAAGGCTGGTGCGACACAGGATGGGGGGGGGGGGGAGAGAGAGACACATAACATTTGGTGCCCTGTCTCTGGCGCCAGGAAGTCATGGGCCAGCCCTGTCTATGACTCCGAATCAGAGCTTCTTTTCATAGTATCTGAAGACAGAGAGTGTGTTTATTTTACATCATGCCCTTTTCAAGAACTGCACTGCAGGATAGTCTGTCTGTCTCTCTCTCACTCTCAGGGGTAGCCAGGCGCCCGTGGTACTGGGGCCGAAAAGCCCGCCGCCCCATTATTCAAATTAAATAATTAATTTGCATAATGAGTTTCGGGTTTTTTTTTAAGTTTTTTTAAAAGGTTTTTAACACTAACGGGGCTTCTAAAAGGGCTTCTAAAAGGGTATGTGTGCTTTGCCAAACTTATCTGTAGTTCTAGGAACCTCCAGCGATGATCAGGGGCACAGATCGTCCCTCTACAGCTCTGCTCCCGGTCGTGAACTCTGCAAATCGCCCAGGAGCGCACTGCAGAGTTAACGCATGCGCAGAGCGACGATGTTTCCAATCGTCGCTCTGCGCATGCGTTAACTCTGCAGCTCTGCTCCTGGGCGATTTGCAGAGTTCGCGACCGGGAGCAGAGCTGCAGAGTTAATGCATGCGCAGAGCGACGATTGGAAACATCGTCGCTCTGCGCATGCGTTAACTCTGCAGCGCGCTCCTGGGCGCTTTGCAGAGTTCGCACCCGGGAGCAGAGGGACGATCTGCGCCCCTGAGAGTCCTAGAACTACAGATAAGTTTAGCAAAGCACACATACCCTTTTAGAAGCCTCGTTAGCGTTAAAAACCTTAAAAAAACACCTTTTTTTAAAAAACGAAAAAACGAAAGTTAAGGAGGCTCCCGCCCCCCACGGAGCCTTTCCGCCCCAACGCCCTGGGGCCCAACCACACCACTGCCCCATATCAGACGACGCCACTGCTCTCACTCTCACTCTCACTCTCACAATCCATTTGATAAGCTGCTGTTACTGAACACAGGATTCCCACTACTGCCCAGACATTTTAATTCAAGAATCAGAATTGAAAATTAAGACTTTTTCGGAAGTGAGATAAAGTGGAAACAGCACAGTGGTGTATTTGAGATGAGTGAGAGGTATTCTGCCAGCAGCCAAAATGCTTTCAAGCTCAGGCTCTCTCGGAGAGAGAGAAACAACGAAACTATGCATTTTTTGTATTCACAGATTGCACTGCAGATCCGACAACACACCTGATTCTGACTGGTCGTAGCCAAACAAACTCAGTAGTTTAAAGAGCAGCTTCTCCTCAATTTGGACTGTGAACTTGCGAGCTGTGATCATCAAATGCTGGGGGGGGGGGGGGGGGAAGAGAGAGAGAGAGAGAGAGAGAGAGAGAGAGAGAGAGAGAGAGAGAGAGAGAGAGAGAATGTTTTTATTTCTATTACATGATTGATATAGATAATTTATAAGAGTAAGTGACATGAAGCATTTATAATCTATTACTATTACTATTAATTGAATTTATATCCCGCTTTTTTTCCCCGTAGGGGGGGACCCAAAGCGGCTTTCAATAAAAACACAAAATACATATAAATTATAAAACAGTAAATATAATAGAACTCTAAAAAAACCAATACAATCTAAAAAAACCTAAAAAGACAGAGCAAGGTACAAAAATAGCAGAGACAGTTTTGCAGAGAACTGGTTTCAATGGCTAGGAATGACACTCGGTGGCTGGATTACCTTGTATATATCAGTTAAAGGGCTCTTACTGGGAAATTTCATGGTATTTAATTGCACAGCAGGGCCCGTCTCGGCAGCTTCGTTCTCACTGGTTCTGGGGGTCAGGAAGAGCATGAAAGGCTGCGTAGTGCCAATGAGCTGGTTGTCCACCTAAAGCACAAACAATAGGACAAGTTCCGCATTACCGAGTAAGAACTCCAGACTAAAGAAATCGGGAGGATCCTGCAGACCCAAACACACAAAGATTTATGCCTAAGTTTCTCAAGGCACACCAAGATCCTTCCAGCAGTACAGGACAGTATCCACCAACACAGCCCAAATTACTCCAAAAAGGGCTAATTGACGCAACTGTCGAAGCTCCTTCTTCCCTTACCTGGATGTCTTGTATACTGAGCTCAAGCACTTGACTCGTCGACAGCTCGGTGAAGTGAACACTGATGCCCGTGAAGCTCGCAAAGATCAACTCTTCGGGGACTTTGTTGACTAGAGACAAACCGATTCCACCTTCTAATTTCAACTGAACCTGTGAATAGGGCAGAATGGTGTAGTGGTTTGGAAGTCGGACGCTGGTTGTACAACTGATTCTAGCAAGTGCTACCAAATGACCCTACGCCAACCTGGAGGGAGGTGTCAGGTGGAGCCGAAGTGTCACTGACATACAGGGATATGTGTAGGTGTAGTGGTGGAGCCAGGATGGTGTAGTGGTTTGGGAGTCGGACTTAGACCTGGAAGATCCAGTTTCAAATCCCCGCTCAGCCACAAAGCTTCCTGGGTGACCTTGGGCCAGTCACTATCTCTCAGCCCCACCTACCTCACAGGGTTGCTGTGAGGACAAAAAGGAGGGGAGGAAATATGTACACCACTCTGAGCTCCTTGGAGGAAGGGCGGTATAAAAATGTGAAAAATAAATAAATAAATAAATAAATAAATAACATTATTCAAGATCAGAAATATTCCTGCTTTCGCACTAGTGTCTTTGGGGATCAGGAAAGTATCCCAACCATAAGGACTTGGGTTTAACTCTTATTAAAAGTATTTATACTCTGATTTTTCCATGCTAAAAGGAATCCCCTCCTCCTTGCGAGGGGGTTAGAATAATCATATTTGCATAAAGCAAATTACCTAGTTACAAAAAAACCCACAACAGCAGAAGCAGCAGCTTACAATCACTTAGCAGAACAAACTAAGTCGTCGCAATCAGCTTTTAAAATATTAATATATGCAAACATCTCTGGCATAAAGCATCTCGTTTGCATCTCATTTACAGGGAACCATTTATTAATTTATTTTGCTTTGTAAACTGCTGTGTGAATGACTTAAAGTGGTATATAAATCATCACCATTTCATCTTCCCCTAACTTCAGTGAGCCCCACAGATTCCCAGGTGTCTAAGCCGATTACCTGGCCCTGATAACAAACATTTACTGTATATAGTGCTTTCTGAGCATGCAAAGTGCTTTATGCATATTATCTGGATGTCTTGACAACCACCCTATATACAATATATTACCCCCACACTGTAGATGGGGAAGACTGAGGCTGAGAGGGAGTGGCTTGTCTAAAACCACCTAGCAAGTTTATGGCAGAGGTGAGATTCAAACCTGGAAAGTCTTAAGTTGCAGCCGAGTCCGAGCATTTTACATCCCTCTATGCTTTGCCTCCACTCCCTCTTGCCTCTTCTTTGGTATGCACCCTCTGAGCATGCATAAGCTCAGCTTCGAGAGATGTCTACTACACTGCTCTTATTCTTTGACAGATTTTTTTTTAAGCTCTGTGATTTTGACATTTGTTCTGCCTGCTCAGCTATTCCTCCATACAACATCTGTAATCAGCTTTTATGCCAATTGCAAATATGGTCAATGCAACCTTTTCCTGACAAGCTTTCAAACTGACACATTCACAGTCTGCTTGACCAGACTGAGGCTTAGCACAACCATTAATACCCAGAGGAGTTTCTACGGTGGGGGTGGTACTGTAAGTTGCGCCCCGTCCCCTCGCCGTCGGAGCCATTCCATGCGGCGAAGGCAACGGGCAGGAGACTCCCTGGCCGTTGCCTTAGCCACACGGAATGGCTCTGATGGTGAGGGGGCGGGGCCTCCTCGTTCCGGGTTGTAAACAGGGACTAGGACGGGGAGCAACTTACAGTACCGCCACCACAGTAGAAACGCCTCTGTTAATACCATAAACTGCTCTCAAAATACATATAAAAAAAATCCTACACCTATACTACAAGCTTGCGAAGCCACATTACTGAAGAACAAGAAGGTGCCATTACTAATGCCAGAGTTTGGCCTTGAGTTTGAACCTGGGAAACAAAGCAAAAAGTTCTTAATGGTGGCAAAAAAGTCGTACGCTCCTGGAGGGGGGGGGGGGAAAACACTCAAAGAGTGAGAAGCTTTACTGACTCACTTCCAGCTCCTGCTCGACATCTGGGTTCTTCAGTTTTCGTAGATCCTGTTCCAACGTCAGCAGCTCATCCCCTTCATATGAGAAACGATCGTTTCTGCGTTGGTTGAAGTCTGTTATCTAATACAGAACATACTATTAGGTTTTTTTCCCCCTGCAATCCAATTTAATTCACAATTCTCAGCCTGTTCAAAACAAACGTCTACAAAGGAATGACAAGGGTCCGGCTTGTAATATACACATCTGCCGATCTCTCATAACAGAATTATCTATTTTGAACACCTGAAGTTGCCCTATACCGAGTCAGCAGACCACTGGTACGGTGAAGTCAGTATTGTCTATAAGGGCTGGTAAGGGGCTTCTCCAGGGTTCCAATCTTGCCCACCCCAACCTGGAGATGGAACATGGAACCGTCTGCACGCAAAAAAACCAATAATATTTCTAATCTCCATTGCTATCAATATTAAATACAAAGGACGTATCTGTAAAGCCGCCATATCTACATTTCTTTGTAAGCCGCCTTGGGCATACGCTTCGGCATGGGAAAAAGGCGGGGATATACATCCTTTAAATAAATAAATAAAAGTGTGCATTCCGTTTTGCCCATGGGTTCCAATTTTGTGTTAACTGCTCTAAAAAATCTGTCTGCCTTCTCTTGCCCTAATTCAGGTTGTCAATTTTGCCATGACTGCAAATGGGGATAACTTGGCTTCCAATTCCATAAATGCAGGTATTGTTGTGTTGCTTTATTAATTATGGTCTTATGATGGTCGCTAGCCACCCTGATGGGTATTGCCAGGATTGCAGAGCACATTGATGGCGTTTCCTGCGTCAGGGCCGGGGGATCACGTGGAGAATGCCCATCACCTGCAGAACGCGGGTCGGCCCATCTGGAATGACCCTGGCTGCCAAGACCCCTGACCCAGGCCGCATCTTCTGATAGGTGAACTGCTGCTCAGGCGGAGCGGGACTCAACGTTTCCAGAGACGTATCAGGACCAAGGACAACTTCTGCTCCATCGTGGAACCCTTTCATGCCTCCCTTGGCCTACAAAGAGAGAACCCCCAAATCTGTGGTTAAAACATTTGGTTTCCTCTGCAAACAATATTTTGCATCAAGAATATCTGCAGTTTCCAAACCTCCAACTAATCAAGTCCATATATTTAAGCTGCCATGAGAACCTTTCCATCATCTTTGTCTGGTTTGCCTTGGTTAGTGTCCTGAAAATAATCCTACGCAGGTTAAGTTTACCCCACTTCCCAATTCTAGAGGACTTAACACCAGTCTGATTCCCACTCCTCCCAAGCGCCGCCACCAACCTGGACCACAAGCCCGTGCATGCCACAGACCAGCTTCCCGTCCCGAAAGCTCCAGGTTTGCGTCGTGCTGCGCCGCCTGTCTGGCTTTCTCAGCATCAGCGGTTCATACCTGAAAGAGGAAACTGAGTTAGTTTCTGCTCCTCCATTTCATCTCTGATGCTTTTTTTAAATAACCTTCCTGTGGTTCCTTTTTTTTTTTTTTAACGCTCACCCACAAAGCCATCTCCAAACCCCACCTTCCAAAAAGAGTGGCAATGATTACTCCATACCATACTCCACACGCATACCAACCACCCCTCCAAAGCAAAATACACATACCCCCCAGCACTTTTACAGGAAAGGTTGACGTCCTTGTTTTCTAGGAGTTTTGATAAGGCAGGATATAAATTCTTAACATTAATAAATGTTAATTTATTAAATGTGTTTTAATAATTAATTTTTAATTTTTTAAATAAATTAAATAATTAATTTTAAATAATTAAATGTGTTAATTTATTAAATGTGTTAAATGTTCAAATAAAAAAACACATTTATTAAATGTGTTAAATGTTCATCCAAAAAAACAACACCGCTCTAGCTCCATATTAGGACCCTGGAACAGCCCACAGCTTTCCCAGTAAGGCATCAATTTCAGAGTACCGAGTCAATTACAGGCTGGGTCTAAGGGGGTGCCAGTTACACCAGGAACCTTCACCGCTCCTAAGTGCCATCTAAAATGGACAGCATCAGATCAACCTCACTGCTACCGGTGCCAACAAAATTACCACTTAGGACTGAATTCTTTTTTTTTCTTTTCCTGCTTCTCTTCCTTCTCAAACTGATCTTCTGTCTAACCATCATTTTGAATTCATTCGGCCACTTGTAGTCCCCCAAACCATTATTATATATTTGCAGACCGTGAACCCCTTGGGGGACAGAACAATTAACAGGTAAAAAATAAATAAATCCCTGTGGTCTCTTAGAGTCCATGGACCACAGCTGGCTATAAATCAATAAAACGGTTCATTCATATAGCACCACAGTTTGACATTACATTTGAATCAGCCTTATGTCAAAATGCGTTCAGTTTATCAATCACCTTTTGAAGACTTTTTGAGCTAACAAGATCCTTATTGTTTGGGTAATGAATAACTACAATATTCGCACAGTATGTTCAGATTCTAACCGTCCTCTGTTACATAAACTGGGAGTGTTTTGGTTAGTCTTAGGAGGATGGTGGGTGGCGCAGTGGGTTAAACCGCTGAACCATGAGCTGTCGATCGAAAGGTCGGCAGTTCGAATCCGCGACGGGGTGAGCTCTCGTTGCTTGGCCAGCTCCTGCCAACCTAGCAGTTCCAAAGCATGTTAATGCGACTAGATAAATAGGTACCACTTGCAGGAAGGTAAACAGCGCTCTGTGTTCCAGCCGCATGCTACGCGCTGCGGCAAGGAGAGTCATGCCGGCCACATGACCACGGAGGCGTCTTTGGACAACGCTGGCTCTTTGGCTTTGAAATGGGGATGAGCACCACACCCTAGAGTCGGACATGACTGGACTTAATTGTCAGGGGTCACCTTTACCTAGGACAGTGATGGCGAACGCGTGGCACGCGTGCCGCTGCCGGCATGCCGAGCCGTCTCTATAGGCACGCCGTGACTACAGTCATACACTGTAGTCACGGCGTCGGCTCCCCCCCTTTCTTCCCCCAGTCCCGATCGCAACAAAGAGGTCGCTGAAGTATGCCTCTCGGTCCAGACGACGATCGGATCGGCTTGCCGTGTGTGTGTGTGGGGGCTGCTTGTGAGGAACTTCTTCCTGGCGAGGCTTACGTGCCTGCCGCCAGCTCACCCTTTCCCTCCTTTGCACCCGCCACTCTTTCCTGAGCCCGCTGCGCACAGCCCTTATCGGCGCAGCCACTTCTTATTGCGCTGGTGCACGAGGCTGATCATTCATTCGGCTACCTTCGGGTGAGCCGAGCGAAGGCTTGGACTTGCACACGCCCGCTCAATATGCAGACTCCAGGACTTGTGTGCTTTCTTCATATTGTGTAGGCTTGCGCGTGTCTGAGCCTTCACTCGGCTCGCCCGAAGGTAGCTGAACAAATGCTCGGCGTCGCGCACCTGCGTAGTTAGGAGCAGTGGCTGCACCGCGTGAGGGCTGGCTGTGCACGGCGGGCTCACTAAAGAGAGTGGTGGCGGGTGCAAAGGAGGGAAAGGGTGAGCTGGCGGCAGGCACGGAAGCCTCGCCAGGAAGAAGTTCCTCACAAGCAGCCCCACACACACACACACACGGCAAGCCGATCCGATCGTCGGCTGGACTGAGAGGCATACTTCAGCGACCTCTTTGCAGGGACTTTGAGCGGCATGAGAGAAAACCAGGCGAGCCGGGCGTGAAGGAGGGAGAGCTGGTAGGAAAGCCCCTCCGGGAAGCAGACTCGCAAGCAGCCTGCCCCTGACAAGGCAAGTGGGCTGCAGTCTCTGCAGAGGAGTGTGGAGGAGCTCTGGCATACTAGCAACAGCCTGAAGGAGGGGAAGAATGGTGGCCAGCACGCGTGCGGCACGCTTAATAGTATTTTGGAAAACAATTTTTCTCTGAAAAGCAGGACAAAAATATTATAAATTAAATCTGTGGCTAACCCCTCCTCTCTCCCAATTCTACAACTCCGCAAAGGTTTGGAGCGATTGTTTCGCCTCTGACTCTATTTTCCTCCCCTCTCCTTCCCCACTTGCAGCATGCATAGTTTGCACTGTGATTGAGGGCTGTTGCTGTTCATTGAAGCTGCTTTATTCACACACTGGCAGCACAATCCTATGCATGTCTACTCAGAAGAAAGTCCCATTGCATTCAATGGGGCTTACTCAGATTGCAGCCACAGAGAGAGAGAGAGAGAGAGAGAGAGAGAGAGAGAGAGAGAGAGAGAGGATATGCTTCTCAGTGCATCGAGGGAGGGATAAAATGGCCCTTTTCATCCAAAATGATTGGCGATGGGAGCAAAAAAGTTTTGGAAACAGAGGGTTTTCTTTTTTAGATCTGGTTGGGAGACGGGGAAAATATGAGTAGGAGATTTTTTTTTTTTTGCAATGTTCTCTCCAGTGGTGAGTGGGGGGGGGAGGTGTGCCTCTGCAAAAGGTAGGAAATGGAGTTTTAAACATTCACGTGTGTGTGTGAGTGAGTTAAAGTGAGAGGAATATATTTCTAATTACATCCTGTCCTGGAGCAAGGTGAACTTGCAAACACAGTATCTGCCCCCCCCCCTTAAAATATTGGTGCTGAGCGGGCAATTCAAGGAAGGAGGGTTTCTGGGTCACATGGGAGGGTTTCTGGGCCGGAAAAATGGGGGGAGGAATGGGCCACCCCAGAGAAGTGGTATTTCTGCTTGGGCTGTGGTAGGACGCACAGGCTCACAAAGCGTTTTGTTTTCTTCAATATGTACTCTAATCATCTTTAAAAAATATCCCAATGTGGGTCTTACCAACTCTGCTTGTGTGCAGTGCTCATTATTATTAATTACTTGTGCATTGGTCATTATTATTCATTAATTATTAATTTAATTCATTGTGTGGCCTGGTCTATGGGATCAAACATTAACGGTATTCAGGTTTAATTGCAGTGTTGGCACTTTGAAATAAATAAGTTGGTTTTGTGTTGCAGTTTGGGCACTCGGGCTCAAAAAGGTTCGCCATCACTGACCTAGGAGGATATACAGTGTGTGTGTGTGTGTGTGTGTGTGTGTGTGTGTGTGTGTGTGTGATAGAGAGTACATACATTCTGGGGTTTACATGCCTGTTATCAGTGACTGCAGCTAGGCCAGCAATGTCCAAGATGATGGAGGATTCCGTGGACCGAGGAGGGGACGGCTTGTTTGGGTGGTGAGGGACCGCAGAGCCTTCGTGGCAAAGCATGCCTGTGCCAGTCATCCTCCACAGCTGGGAGCGCTTCCCTGGCTCCTATGGGCAAGGAAGAAACACAAACAGACACAGCTCAAGGAACGACCAGCTACTGCCAATGTCATTATTGTGAGGATTCTCAATTTTGCTCAGTGAACTCTGCCCAAGTCTTACAGGCCTCCTGAACATTCAAGCTGACCACCCTGGATGAAAATGGATAAGCATCCACCAGAGATGGCAATGGCCTAAATCGCATGCTTATTGCAAGGTTCCTCTTGTAGTGAATCAATTAAGTCAGTGTAAGAGTGCAAGAACTCAGGGATTCTCAAAGCTACACCTGAAACAAGTCCAATGAAATTTGCCCAAGTAATTCGGAAGCCAAGGGATTCTTTAATTCCAAGTGCTCCATTGTATTCCCTGACAAACTCCGCAATTGGTCACGTTTCGGCTAGCGCTTCTCTCAGCTAGTTAAGTCCCTCCCGCCTCCCTGTGGGTTGGCGGTTCAGATGTAATGCTAAATTTCCTACTAGCAATAGGAGATTTGCTGCTTCCAGTTTAAAACAAATCACAACTGATACACACGTCAAAAACCTAGAAAGCTGTGGTTTGTTCTAACCAGTTTGCACGCAAGCCAGGATATCAAACCTGGATTGATTCCGTGGTTAGAACAAAACATGATTTTGTCAGGTTTGGATGCAATGATAAACCGTGACTTGTTTTAAATCAAAAATGGAAGCAGCAAATTCCCCCTCCCCCAAGCATGTGACCCAAACATTTGTACTAGTAATGCTAAGGCCCTCCCATGCTAAGCCATGGTTCGCAGCAATACTTCCGAGCCCACCCACTGTTTCCTTTACATTCACAAGGGTGACATCTCTCAAAAATCCCCTGGGGGCTTTTGTACCTTTTTCTTTAATATGACTCTTTGTGTCTTTGGAGAAACATCTAGGACGAGCTCAGCACAATCAACTTCTTTACTTGAAGCCACCGGCCTTTCACTTTCTTCCTGCAGACTAGATGGCCAAGGAAATCCATGTGCGAATTAGGACGGAGAAGAGAAGAATAAATTAGAGAACTCCTTATTAGGCTGACTGTAAAGGCAGTTTTCAGATCATAATCTGAACTGAACTCCTCATGGGTTACTATCTATATAAGATGTACATTCTTTTCTTAACATGGAAGAAGGAAGCAGCTGACGGCCACAAGCATTTTTACCAAGCCTTGCGGAGGTCAGTGTGGCTTGGGGTGGTGTGCGTCCGCTGCTGGAGTTTTGGGCTATTGCTATCTCCAATTAGTTTTGTTTGTTTTAAAATGTTTCATGCATTTTTATCTTATTAGCAGCTGCCTTGGGTCTTATAAAAATAAAAAAGGTAAAAATTACATTATGATTTGTTTTCCGATATACACTGTTGATGGTTGTCTAACAAAAAAAAAAGTGCTCATTTCAAGAACACAGCCTTTTTTTTAACCTATGAACTATTCATGTAACCCCTCACTATTTAATGAGATAAGCAGAACTCGGGAGTTGGACTTGGACCTGGAGGATCTGGGTTCAAATCCCCTCTCAGTCACAAAGCTTCGTGGTGACCTGGGGCCAGTCACCATCTCTCAGCCTAACCTACTTCATAGGGTTGTTGTGAGGACAAAGGGAGGGGAGGAACCATGTACACCAGGGGTGCACAACATGCGGCCTCACAAAGGTTTTCTGGTGGCCCCCAAAGGTTTTCTGGCTAGAGCGGCAACATCGCTTCTTTGTTGGGCCGCTCTAGCCAAGCACTTCCCATAACTCCGGCGCTTCTGTAATGCGGCTGGAAGCTTCGGAATCGTCCGAGGAGCGGACGATTCCGAAGCTTCCAGCCACGTTACAGAAGCGACAGAGGTATGGGAAGTGCTTGGCTAGAGCGGCAACATTGCTTCTTTGTCGGGCCGCTCTAACCAAGCACCTCTCATAACTCTGGCACTTCTGTAACACGGCTGGAAGCTTCGGAATCGTCCAAGGAGCGGACGATTCCGAAGCTTCCAGCTGCATTACAGAAGTGCCAGAGTTGGTGTTGGCACAGCGGTTATGACGTAGATCCCCAGGGAAGTTGGGCTGCTATGATGATGGCGACTTCCTTAGGAAGCAACGTGACTGTGAATTGGTGAAGAAGAAATCCCGGGATTTTGAGGTAAGCATGGGCTCTGGCTGAAAGTCCTGCAGAGGCTCTGGGAGGAGTGAATGAACATCTAAGCTCGCCAAGGTGACCGGCGGCCGATTCTGTGATGCTTCAGCTCTTCTTCAGGCAGTTGGACCCTCACTTTGGGGTGGCCACGTTTTTCCTCTGCTGGTCGGTTATGCATTTGAGAGCTGCAGAACGTGCAAGACAGAGTTTGTTAGGAAATACTTTTCCCAACACGGAACCTCCGCGCCATGTAAGGTTTCAGAAGGGAAGGCCCCGATGATTATGATTGATGGGTATATATACGGTATATACCAGGGGTGGCCAAACTTGCTTCATGTAAGAGCCACATACGATAAACTTCAGATGTTTCAGAGCCACAATATTTAAGAAGCATTAAGAAGCCAACATATTTCCAAGAGCTGCACTTTATATGTTAAAGAGCCACAAGTGGTTCATTATTTATTTATTAATATGTTGCATTTCCAGAGATTTTCTGGCTCATGGACACGCCCCCAGTGATGTAACTTCCTGAGGAAGTGACATCATGGTTCCTTGCCACGCCCCCCGCAACACCTATCTGCGGCCCCGAAGAAGTTTAGTCTATTCATTTCGGCCCCTAAACACTGCCAAGTTGTGCACCCCTGATGTACACTATCCTGAACTCCTTGGGTTAGGGCGGTGTAAACATGTGAACAATAAAAACAAAGCTTCTGATAACGAAGAGTGAATAAGATGAAGCCTGACAATGACACACTGTCCCAAGGCTCCCTTTTCAGAATAAAATATCAAAAAAGCAGTTACCCTGAAAAAGTATACGAGGCAGCAATATAAATGAAATTTTCATAATAAAGCTGCTTGCTGTCCTGGAAGTCATCCATGCTGCACGTGATTTCGGAGGAGCCGGCCCCTTTCACCGTCAGCGTTATGTACGGCAGGAGAGACGGCTCATCCCAGGCGTAATCCAGAGAGGTCATTGGTTTGACTTCGGTGCTCAGCCGTGGCTCTGCGACACCGTGCTGAGTAAACACAACTGGAACCTACAATAAGAGTGGATGAAGGATGCTGCAAGCAATGGACGGTTTGCCAACAGTTTAGATTTTATTAACTCTGCCATCAGACAGAGGACTACAGACCCTGGGGAGGTTTTTGATTCTTAGATCAAAAGGTGGCGTATAAATATTCTAAATAAATAAGATACTAATTCAGAAACAGACTTGTAGACAGGCCAGCCAATGGCTCTGCGGCTGAGTTGGCACCTGAAATCGGCTCTCACAGGCTTTCAACCAACTTTCCACCTGCCCAGTGCACCAACTTGTGCTTCCTGTACTCCAGTCACATGTCTGCGCCTTCTACAAGCAAGAGCCGGTTACCTTAGAAAGGTTGTCTATGCGGAACGGAGGTGGTAATTGATCGGTGTCACTGAACGAGACGCGGTAGGTAGCTCCCTTGAGAGTGATCTCTACTCGTAAGAAGTAGCATTTTCCAAGGGTGTCCCTGCAAAAGGTTGAACACAAACAGGTCGGTAGATTCCACATACTTGGAAGGCTCTTCGCCAAGTTGAACGTCTGATGGTTTGAACTCTGGAACTGTCAATAGTGGAGCGTCTACTGATTACTGTGTACTAGAATCAATCCTTAATACCACTTCCACACATCTGAAACGTATCCCAATACTGGCTGCTAAAATGTAATTTAAAAACCACAGCGCCATACTCCCCTTTGAGGAGGCACAGTCCTTCAGCTAAGTGTGCACTTCTGACTGCAAGCACAACCCAAAACAGAACTTAACAACAACAACAACAACAACAACAACAACAACAAAATCCTGAAAGACATGGAGGCCCAAAATGAGCTACAAGTGAGAGCATCAAGGAAGAACCAGTGGAAAGAGGAGATTTTCCAGCACCTGTTGAAAGGCTGGAAAGGACTGGGTCAGTTAAGTTTCCCTGGGGAGGGGGTTTCACGACAGCAATTTATGCAAAGCTCCTTAGATAATCCAGAGGTATGTAGAGCTCCTTAGATAATCCAGATCCAATTTCCTCATGAAAATTCTGAAAGCTCGCATATAACCTTTACCATAAGTTAAGTTCCACAAATGATACAAGTATACCTAGATAAGAATATTATGCAATTGTGCAACTGGCACTTGTCATCTGCCTCTAACCCCTGAATCAATTAAAAAAAAAAAAAAAACACCAACCACCGAAAATGGTTCAAGTAAAAATGAGCCCCATACAGCAAGTACCTCATATTGATGTGGAAGGAATTGTTTTTGTTGACCTCAAAGCCTCCAGACCAGATGCAATTTGGAACATCCATCAGCCGGACACAGAGCAATTGGTCGTAATCGTTGCGCGGCCAGTGGAAAACGACACTCGATCCAGGGAGGGTGGAGATGTAGCCGTCTGGATTGGAAGTGCCCTGATGAGGAGGCAAAACGGCAGTCAAAGAGGCACTTCCTTTTTCTTAATATATACAGAGAGAGAACAGACGGCATCGTGACACAAGTCATGAAGCAAAAGCAGAAGCAAGAAACCCATCATCTTATGGCAACTCTTTCCAGCAATGCCAAGCCAGCCATCGAGTTTACAAGAAAGACTGTATTAAAGGACCATTCTACACACACATCCCATGTGCTCTGTTTCCATTGCTCCAAGGACTCCAATGACAACTGGTACAATATTGACCTCCACCACCTCCTCATTCTTTAGATTGTTTATATACTAGTCACAATTCTATGAAGTCGTTCATAAAGCAGTTTATGTAGCCAATAAATAAATGCATTACGCAGCCGCTATCAAAGCCGGGCCAAACGCCTGCACCTCTGTGCTCCTGAACAGGCGCCACACTTGAGGGGGACAGAGCCTTCTTACCTGTCCTCTGGCAAACTCCCGCTGTGCAAAGGCCAGCTTGTGCTTGGATTTGTTATCCAACAGGTAGCGAGGTGCAAACGTCACCATGCAGGTGTCACCGTAGCGACCTCTCCCCTTCTTTACATCGATACCTAGTAATATATGCAGCCTGTTAAAACAGAAGCACCTGGAGCTCTATAACCTTAAAAGAAGTCTAGACCATTTTCCAAGCAAGAACAGTCAAGGAGATCCCTGATCTAGCAATGTTGCCCCTACATATAACTGCATTTTCAACAACGCCCCTCCATATAACGGCATTTTCAACAATGGCAGCAGAACTCCTCCCCCCCCCCCGGGCAAAAACCCAACTGGGGACAGATAGACACACAAAACGATGGGGCGCAGCTGGGGGTGGCAGTGGTTTCTGCAATACTTGTTCAAAAATCTCTGGAAAGGTATAGCGGAAAGGTCTTTGTGGAATGCCCAAGCCTGCAACCAAACCACCAGGGTCCAGCACCAATTCCAGCACAGGGTGCCTGGCAGGAGGCAGTGCTGGAATTGGTGCTGGGCCCTGGCGGTTTGGTTGCAGGCTTGGGCATTCCACAAAAAGAGTGCCGACTCAGTCTATGCCTTGCTGAGAAATTCATACTAGAAAACTTCTTCGATCCCTTGAACACCAGAGTTGACAGAATCGGCACACCGCTTAATCATTGGCAGCAGTGTTTGCCAAAGCATCTTCCTTCCCTTCACATCCTCCAAAGAAATGCACAGCTGCAATGAGCTGGATCCTCTAGCGCTTTCCAACTTGCAGCCACTGAGAAGCCCAGAGCTGGGAGGAGTTTTCGTCACATTCTGGGTGAGGAAAACTCAGGAGAGATGCCTATGTTACTCCTTCTGCGGCTCTCTTCAATCTGCTCCTCATCATAGGCCTTATTTGCTCCGGATTTAAAACAGCTATGAGTATTGCTAGGTTCTTTCTCTTGGATTCGCTAAGTTCTTTCTCTTGGATTCTTTTATATATATATATATATATCATAAAATTATAGCAAGCGCAAAGCAATACATCCTACTAGCATACTATTCACTATTTTCTACATACAATATCTAACTAAGCCAAACACCCACATTCTATTCATTAAATCCGCATATCATCACTTTGTTCTTCTCTCTCTCTTAAAAAATCAATACATGGTTTCCAGTTATTCACAAAAAGGTTAAGTGACTTTTCCTTAATTAAAATTGTAAGTTTATCCATTTCAGCATAATCCAAAACTTTCAACCACCAATCTTCCAGCGAAGGTAGCTCTGAATTCTTCCAATCTTGTGCGTATAAAATTCTTGCCGCAGTTATCATATATAAAAACAAAGTTTGAATTTTTTCACCGACATGATCATCCCTCATACCCAACAAAAAGGTTTCCGGTTTCATTTGAACCTTAATCCTTAAAATCCACTGTATCTGTTTATGAATCTGAATCCAGTACTTCTTTGCTTGAGAACACGTCCACCACATATGATAAAAAAGTTTCCTCTTGCTTTTTACATTTCCAACAGCTATTCGTCACTTTCTCATACATTTTTGCTAATTTGCTTGGGGTTATATACCATCTATACATCATTTTTCTTTCTCTTGGATTCTGCGGCGAATGGGTGCAAGTCATCGCGGAAGCAAATCACGGCTTTAACAAAGCAATTACAAACCACGCAGCAACAGTTACATACCGATGTTATAAATCAGGCCTGGTCGGTTTCCTTGCTGGATCACTTTCAGCGCTCTGACCCCACTTCCTCCATCCAGGGAGAAGCCCTGGCACCAGCCAGGCATGCCTTCAGGGTGAATCCCCCTCCCAACCCGCATTGTGCACCTGCAGAAATGAACAGGGGACGCGAATTCAGCAACCTATATCAAGCTCTCGCGTCTGCAAGTGAAGAAACCAGTCAACACAACAACAACATTTATTTAAAGCGGGGGTTCTCAACCAGTGGTACTAGTACCACCAGTGGTACTTCGGTCGACTGCTGGTGGTATTCGGACCACCAGATACCCAAACCCCGCTCTGACGCGGCACCTTTAGTGGCACATCTTCCGTCCCAAGAGGCTCCTGCCTTTGGCCGAGCCTCTTGGGAACACTGAGAAGGGCCCTCCCACCCGTCCAGAGCCTCCTACTTACGTTTTCTGTCTTCCGAAAACCCGAAAGTAACTGGCGATTATGTCATCACCAGTCACTTCAGGTGGTACTCAGCAGGAGAGTGGCGCCGGAGGTGGTACTTGGCCGGGAAGGGGTTGAGAACCCCTGATTTAAAGTATTTATACCCTGCCTCCCCCTTCCCCACTCCCAGTTACCAGGGCACTCAAGGCAGTTTACAGAATTCAAAAAACCATAGCAAATATGCTACCAAAGATAAGAGACCAGAGATATAAACATTCACACACATACCGTATTGGTCTGAGTATAAGACTCACTTTTTTCTCCTAATTTAAGTTTTTAAACTAGGGGTGCGTCTTATAATCAGGCTGTTGCAATTTAATGCCAGTGATTTAATTACATTTTTTTAATAGCACCAAACTTTAAGGGTGCGTCTTATAATCAGGTGCGTCTTATACTCGGGACAATATGGTAATTAACAACGGTAATGGCAATGGGAACATGAGATGGGCCTGGGAAAAGGCTCTAGGGAAAAAAAAACAACCATCCTCCCAAGACTACCACCACTAAGCAAGGGAACAGAGCCAAGAGTCACGTGATAGCATCACCGAAACCACTGGCAGGACCTGGTATTCTGGATGTATAACTAAGAGAGCAATAAGGCCTACGTGAAAAGGATCTGAATGGACCACAATCAGAACATGAGCCAGCAGGGTGATGCTGCCGCAAAAAAAAAAAAAAAAAAGCAGCACATAGAATGCTGGGCTCCACTAACAGAGGCATGAAACTCAGATCACAAGATCTGTTTCACTCTACTCTGCACTAGTCAGATTTCATGTGGAAGACTGCATCCAGTTTTGGGTACCACTGTTTTAAGAAGGATGCTGATAAGCTGGAATGGGTTCGGAGGAGGGCAACGAAAGATGTCAGGCTCTGGCAACCAAGTCCTACGAGGAACAGTTAAAAGGAACTCAGTATGTTTAGCCTGGAGAAAAGAAGGGTAAGAGAGGCTCTGGCAGCTGTCTTCAGATATGACAGCTGAAGGGGAGGACAGGCACTTGTGTGGTTCCTGAGGGCAGGACTAGAATGAATGGCTTGAAACGACAAGGAAGCAATTTAGGCTAAACATGAGGAAGGATTTCCTAACCACAAGAGCTGTCTGCCACTGAGACAGTCTGGCTCTCCCTCACAGGAGGTTTTCAAACAGAGGCCACCTGTTAAGATTGCCAGAGCTGCTTGCACTGGGCGTTGGTCTAGAATAACTCCAAGGTCTCTTTCCACCTGTAACATTTACGCTTCTGTGATTTATCAATACGATTGTGTTATCGTTGACTGTTTTAAGACTGCACAATGGATGAAGACTGCACAATGGATGAAAAGCAAACTACAAACGTAAAATAAATAAGGGGGGGGGGGAAATCAGCAACATAGCCCATACTATACATTGCTTAAGTCACTTTAAAAAAAACCCAAACAGAGTCCAACAAGATCTCTGGCACATGTGCCAGAAAACGGTGAAGGGTTCATCCCCATCACTAAGGCTTACAAGTTCGGTTGCTCTTTGTCAGCGTAACAGAAAAGGAGAGGGCTCAGGCTCCTGGCTAGCTCGTGTTCTTCAAACTGGCCGGCTGCATCTATCTTGGCATTGTCTTGCCTGAAGATCAGTGGCAACCCTTTAAAGAAAAAACAAAACCACACACACACACACAAAACAGGATCAAGTTACCTTTTAAATCTATATTTGCACTCAAATGTGCACAGGAATCCCTGTTCTGAAGCAAGAGATCCGAACAAGGCATTTAAACATTGCTTTGAAATTATTCCCTGAATCTGCTGAAACAGGGAGTTGACCCTCTTTGGGCAAGAGATGTGCCCATCTTTCCTCATCTGATTACATCAGAGTATTCCATTCTTTTAAGGCGCAATATGCTGAAATGTACAAGAAAATTCCCTGCTTTTTTTTGTTGTTGTTAAGAGACAACAGGAGAACAGCACGTTTTCGCAAAATGCCTCAATTCTCCATATCTGCATATCCAAGATTTCTGTCTGTCCTCCTGCTGTCTCTTAACAACAACAAAAAAAAAGCAGGGAAATTTCTTGTAAATTTCAGCACGCAATGGAATGTACTTCTTCTGAGTAAACATGCATAGGATTGCACTGTAAGAGAACCACGCCACTGAATCATTTCTAAGCTTCTTACCATGTTGCCGTTCGGCCAGTTTCTACCTTTATCTCTATGTAATGCATTTTTAAAATTACTAAGGTGTGATGCAAATTGAGAGGCATTTGGGCTCAAAACTTGAGTGAGAGAGAGAAAGGTGAGGCTGAGACGCCTACCTTGGTGCATAGAGGCCAGTATGCCTTGTAACAACTCGGGGTGCTTAAAAGAAAACAATCCTGTTCTTTGTTGCTAGATATTTGAAGCATCACCTGGCCTTTGAGTTACTTATTCTTACAGATGGCACCCATTTCATAGACTACAAAAACCGTCATACCTTCACTTGCCGTCATACCTTCACTAGGGTTTGCAAAACGACAACAACAACACAACAACAAAAAACAACTAGGCTGGCCTTACCTGTTTTGTTGATGAGCCAATATGGCGCAGAAATAAATATCTTCAAGGACCCTTCTGCTCGACACACAATCCGGATCGTGAGATTCATTTGGCGCTTGTTGACATCGTACAGGCGCATCCGCACAATATAGTTTTGGGTTCCAGGAGGTATCAAAAGCTCTTTGCAGCGCGGAAAGTTTTCCAAGGAGACTCCTGAAACAGAGACAAAACCAACTGGTGTTTCTTCCAGGCTGCTCTCCGAGGCACCTTCCCCCAGCTCTGGGCAATTCGGCGACTGGATCACCCCACACTCAGCTTCCCCTCCTCCAAGGCCTGTATCCTGCTGCCACTTTTTGATTGTGCTCACTGTTTCCCCTGTATTATATTGATGTAATCTTTACAACAACCTGGTAAAGTCAGTAAGAATTGTTATTCACATATTTCAGCTGAGGTTTGCTAAGCCCCCCCCCCAACTTCGTGGGAGAGATGAGATTTAAACCGGGGGAAGTCCCACTCTGCAACTCAGTCTTGTCGCCCGATGCTGCCCCAGCTCTCATAAATAGGACCCGGCGAGACCTGCCTCACACTCACCTATCTGCCCACCCCAACTATCCAACAACCCACCCCTTCCCTAAGACGTCTTGTTCCGATGAGAGTGGGGGAGATCCTTGGGGGCTTTAGTTATTATGTTAAAAGCTAAATGTGCTATAATTTCAGGTAGTGGGAGGGGGGATTTAGAATACAAACTAGCCTGGTCCAAGATAACCACATCTTATTATGAACTACTAGGACCAAGCTCCTCTAAATCTGAGCCCAGAGGACAGTGAGATTCAGCCCCTGCCTCTCCACCATAGTCAGTAGTCCTAGTCAAGTCCCTTGGGGGGAACCAACAGCAAAAAGCACAGAATACTACAAATCCCATGAACCCTGAAGCCAGCCCCAGTTCCCACATTGCTTCGGAAAGTAGGTTTGCTTGAAGGAGGAAGGGAATGGCGGGGGCGGGGATGGCGCCCTCCCCTACATCCCCCCAGCTGTTCTTTGTTTGACCAACAATAACTGTGGACAACCACAGCTAATAAAACAATCTCCCAGTCGTCCCCCCCCCCCCCGGGCTGCCCATCGCTAGATGCTCAGCCGCGATTTGTACCAGCCGCGCACAATCCCGCTGTCGCCATGCCGCCTTACCAAGCTCAACGTTCTGCGCCGTGTCGGCTGTGTGCAGCGCTGCCTCTTTGCCAGGTTTTAGCGTCCCGCTAATTGGCATCCCTTTAACATAAAACTCAAGTTCACAAGGTAGCAAGTTACAGACAACCACAGTTGGCAAGAGATAAATCGTGTGCCCGGGCTGCCTGAAAATCTGCTTAGCACTGTCAGAAAATATGTTGGAGGGCATGTACTCGGGATAATTCTCTTTCTTTATAGCGACACAAAACCTATAGAGAAAGACAGAGGCATGTGAATAAACACCGAGGAGCCAAACTGCGCGAAGGCTGCGCTTTTGTCTTCTGAAGGAACGCCTGGAGCAGGACAGGCGCCCACTTCACGAGCCATTTCATATGGATACCCTTCCGCAAGCACCAACGCTCTTTCCCCCAAAGCCACAGCGAGTGTGACCCAGCAGGGTCCCCAACAGGAGGACAATGGGCCTCAAAGAACATCTTACTGTCCAGTGTTGATCAGTCTAAACTTTAGACTCTAAAGATTTCCTTTCACCTACGAAAAGGCCGATAAATACACCCTGGCTGCCCCACCCCCACACTACTTCTGATGAAGGCTCTTTCTACCAGTGCTAGACAGAGCCCAAGAACGATTTCCTTCCTGCACACGTTTTGGGACACGGTCCACCACGCCTAGCTACAACAGTGCAATCTCAGATTACACTGAAGCCCTCAAATACACCACCACTCAAAACACATCTCTCTCAAATCTCTTTTTCCTATTGCTTGATCATCTGTGCCCTCCTGTCACGACCAGGAAACAAAGAACGGGGGGGGGGGGGGAAGAGAGAAGATTAATTCCACCTTCTCAAGGCAAGGTCACCTGAAGAATCGGCTGTTTTCGGACTCCATGGCGTGGCACTCTCGTTTGCTGCTACTGACCTCCGAGGCCTTTTGAACGTTCGTCCAGTGGATCGGAGACTTGCAGAAGAAGACGCCCATGCCTTTGGGCCTGGCCTGCAGCCGCCAGGACGTCAGGTGCAAGGGGATCGCAAAGGAGTCCCCTGGCATCACGGAGGGCAGCACGACAGGTTCTGCAACCGAGTGAGAAGAAACACACCGGTCAGAGTGGGTCCTTTCCTCAATGCTTCATCCCGTATGACAAGCAAATACGAACAGGCTTTCCCGCAAAAATAGACATGTCATGGAAACAACGGTGCGTTGTCCCCCTGCTTATAGCAGCCCCCACTCCCCTTCCCACCCTCTGGTGTGTCTATTTGGGGATCGGGACCTAGCCTCTCTTTTTGTGCACATTGCTGGTGTTCCAACAGGGGTTTTCAGCCTTGTCTGGGTTTTTTTTTTTTTGCAAGTACCAGCAAGAGCTGCTATGTGCAGGAGGTGGCAGCTCACCACACAGCCATCCTTGCAGCAAGGGAAAGGCTTTTTTCCAGTTACGTCTGCCCCCTGATCTCTTCTTCATTTGGCACCCTTCTTGCCTAGCTTGCCCTCCTCGGAAGGGTCGGATCCAGGCTGTCACACAGCCACAGCTCACTGCTGGAGCACTGCTTGCTCCAGCTGGCTCCACGTCCAATGGGACAGGACAGGCGGAGCAGCACAGTACGGTCCCTGGGGCAGCAGTGGAACTTCACAGACATCTACAGGGCCAAGAGCCGCTTACCATACAGCTGAAGCACCGGCGGAAAAGCACCGCACGATCATACAATTAGGAAATGAACAGGGAGGAGACAGTCTATAGACGAACGGCAACGCAAGGAGGTGGAGACGACAGAGGGAACCTGGAACTAGCCTAGCTCTTCTGGGGTGGGTGGAGGGCACTTAGGAGGACGAGATGCACTTCTGGTAGCACGAGACCCACACAAGAGAGTCCCCTGTGGTTTAAAGCGCACGTACTGTCCGGAGCGGAGGGGCTGTCAAGCCTGAGTTCCATTGGCGTTTCCAGCTTGTTTTTCACAATCAGGGCCGATCGCACCGTGATCACCTTCCGAGCACTGCCTTCCATGGTCACAGCAAATACCACTCGGACTGGAGGCAATGAGGAAAACTGTAAAAATACATATATATATATTTTTTAAAAGAGCAAAATGAAACGAATTTACAGGCGGCAGCAGCAGAACATGTCCAAACTTCGCAACAGCGGCAGCTGGAATGGACACACACTTACTAGAAAGTCATAGCCAAAAAGTCATTTATTCTTGAAAAAAAATGCACCCTTGCATATTTTTTTAACTCACCCCAAATTGAGTTCACCTCTCAGAGCTGGCTGAACAAGACTGCTTTTATGGGATTCCCAATACTACTTTGTCCATTATGACATTCACAGCGCAATCCTATCCAACTTACACCACCGGTGTAACCAGCGGTGCAGTGAGAACGGGAGGCCCCAGAACAGAAAGGGGATTTAAATCCCCTTTGAAGGGGATTTGAATCCCCTTTCCGTTCTGGGGCCTCCCGTTCTCGCTATACCGCTGGTTACACCGGTGGTGTAAGTTGGATAGGATTGCGCTGTCAGACAGTGGCTAGTGGTTAACTGGCTGAACTCCTATACATTTTGCTCCTGCTTCTGTGAGTGCATCATTTTGTGTATGGCCGTGCTTATTCTGGATTCCGGGATTCATGGCACATATTTATTGTAGTCTTGGCCATTATTTGGCACAGCAGCTTCACTCAATCTGGAGCCAAGTCTAAGAATGAGAAAGGTCCTAGTGCTAATCAGTCTCATGGCGGAGCAAGCATCTCAACATCACAGCTTGCGTAAAGAGCACATACGCTCCCTGGCAAATGACATCCTAAGTCAAACCTAGGAGATCAACTCCAATTGCAGAAGAATATCACTTTAATTGCATACTGAAAAGAAGGGGGGGGGGGAAATCACTACTCACATAAACATGTGGGTGTATGATATTCGTTCTACTAATTGGGCTGCCAACCTAGAAAAGAAACATACAAGTGGTTGTTATGGAACCTGTCAATATCCACGCACAGTACAGTGAACTCTTGACATAATGCAACCTCCTGGCTTTGGAAGTAGGTTTTCTCTGTGCCAGGTGCAAGGGAGTGACAACAGGTAACAGGTTATCTTGTTAGCTGTGTGCTCTCGGAGGCACCTGGTGGGGCCACTGTGAGATACAGGAAGCTGGACTAGATGGGCCTTTGGCCTGATCCAGCAAGGCTCTTCTTATGTTCTTAATGTACTAACGTGTGTGTGTGTGTGTGTGTGTCCATTAATGCCAAAAGTCCGTTCAACTTGAATGCATTTAAGTCAATGGCGATGTGCGTGTGCAAAGTGTCCATGACTAGTTTTTAATGGAGCAGAAAACGTTGGTTGTTTCTGAAGTTTGCTAAATTGACGGTTCACTGTGCAATAGTTCTCCCGCAGGCAGCACAAAAGGAACGGCTCACACAGAAAGGGCTGGGTAGATTAGAAAGTAAATGGCGAATGTTCTGCCTTTCCAAAAGGGAAAGATGATGTCCACTGTCAGAGACGTGTAAGGGCTACATGAAGAATCCCTCTTACTACTAACTCTGCGATTTTCCTATCCACAACAAAATAAAGCCTTAGCAACGGATCTGAAACCACCGATATTTGCATTTCCAGAAGGCCAACACCATCGTCACTCAGATACCACAAAGTGAAAAATCACATGTGTCAATCTTGAGTTGACATATATAAATGTAATTAGTTAAACAAACAGTAATCAACAGCACTTCAACCAACAAACTAGAACTTACAGTGGAGGAAGACGTGCTCTTGTCAGGGGCTGCGTAGCGGAAGAAAATCCCGACTTTATCTACCGACACAGGACTGACTTGCTCCCAGCCGTTGACTCGCACTTGCAGCTGGTGAATTCTGAGATCGTGTGTGTGCCTACCAGTTAAAAAGGGAAATCGGTGTTAAAGAGCAATGGAACGACTCTTATAAGAGGCATCCAAATTCACAGCCTCAAGGGAGGAAACACCAGTTCTTCATTGTGGGAATATGACATGGAGCCTTTTGATTACAGACCTGCTTATTATTATTATTTTTTTAGCCAGCACCAACACAAAACCACGGAACCATTTCCAGACACAAAAGTCACGTGTGTGGAAATATACTAGTTAGAATTGGCAGCTAGTCTTGCATGAGACACAACGGGTGCTCTTGTATGAACCGAGGAGCAGCAACCGTTACATGTGCCCATTTGCCCGGTTCCCAGGGACCATGAGGGTACAAGCCACCACATGCAGTCACTTTCCAAAGCATGGAGGGGGGTGGGAGTATGCCATTGGGAGGCCTCTCCACAGGGCTTTTGTCCCCCCCCCCAAAGTTGGAGGTGCCACTGAACCTGGGATCTTCCGCCTACAACGAGGTGCCCAGAAGACCCAATTCCCACAACCCTTAAACAGCGCTTCACCTGTGCCGCTGTTTCCCCTTGGCTTCGAACTCAAATGGAACCTCTTCGCCTGTCAGAACTTCACGCCACTCGCTGACTTTATGCGCATCGTCGAGGAAGGTGCCGTTTTCCTCTGGAATGACTCCCGGGCTTCCGCTGTGAGAGAGCGCTGCGCTGAAAATCAGAGACACCCCGGACGGTCACATTTTACTCTTAATAAAGTCTGGACAGCTGTGCCCACAACCACACTTTGTTCTGCTTTACACACTTGCACAAAATGGCAACAAAAAGCAACAAGCGGCATGCCAACGATGGAAAGAACGAGGAGCTGGGACCCTTGGCCAAACAGAAAGAAGGGCCAAAACAGGCAATATTGAAAAAGTACTTTGAAAGAAAAAGAACTCAATGAATTGAAGTTTGACTCTGATCACCTTCCTGAGTTCTGAGATCGCATGAGCAAACAGCAGGGCTGACCAAAGTCCCAAGTGACAGTTTGGTTTGGTAGATATATGCTGAATAATACAGCAAACAAGCCACACTGAGAAGGGAATAATAACCGTGCAACTTCAGGCTCATCAGCTAGCCTGCCTGGAGGACAGGGATTCTCCAGGCATCTAAAAGCGCAGCTGGTTTCACAACATGTGCACTTTAAATGCATCCTACGGAAAAGCTCCATGAGTCTTCTCTGCCACCTCCCCCCCCCCAATTTTTTTTTTCTTACCGAGTAGGGGTGGTTGTTAAAGTGGCAAACCACAGAGTGCAGCCTGTGTGATTCCGCAAGGCAAACGGCACAAAAGGCTGCCTGCGTTTTGGAGTTTTCATTTCAGCTGCAGAGAGAGAGAGAGAGAGAGAGGGAGAGAAAGGGGGGGGGAGTTATAAAATGCAGAACTGGTCTTCATCCATGAGGCACCCCCCCCCCCCAGGATCAGAAGCTGGTCTGCAACAGGTGGTGTTCCTGACAAGACCAGCAGGAGGCAGACTTCATCTGAAGTTTCAAACAATGGGCTAGACACACCAACAGAATTAAGGGTCATTTACACTGGATGTGCACACAAAGGTGACCCAAAGAGCCTTCTTCCAACCAGAAGTGCCTCTTTCTTGCAAGGCCCTTATACTGCCCCAATGCTCCCCAACAAAACAAAACACCCCAGCCTGCTCTGCCCCACATTGCTCTGCCCCACATGACCTCTTCTGTTACAGTCCCCTCCTTCCTTTTTGAATCTAGGAAGTGGGAAGAGGAGGAGGGGCAACTGGCACGCCACCAGGAAAAGGCAGGCAGCATTTGGTGAGGCAAGGTGCTGTGCGATGGGGCAGCATTTGGGGCACCGTCTCAGGCCGGCCCCGAGAGATATGAATCAAATCTGAACGCCACTGCAGGTAGTCAGGGGTTGGGCGAGACTCTCAGCACTCCCAATTCATTGCATTTTGCTGCAGGCCATCTAATGGCTCATAGCAAGTATACAGAACTGATCCTTTTGAAGCCCAGCAAACAGCCTGTTTAGATAAGGTTATATATTTCCAGTATCTTGGGCGTGACCACTCTCCAGGTTTCCCACCCATTTGTTATACTTACCTGTGGAACAATGGAAGTCAGTTAGCAGGTTAGTACAGGTAAGTTTTGTTTAACGCTGTATTCATCACACCCAAGCTGCTAAAACATATTCCTAATATTTCTTAGTCGATCTGAGCAAGGCGCGGAAGAACGGCCCGCCAAAAGACTTACCAATTTACCGATATTCTGATCTGCAGCCACAAAGGCCAAGCTGGCTTGGCTTCACCACCTGTCTGTTATCAGATCTTAGGAGGTCTGTGTCAGAGGCCTTACCTGAGCCCCCCCGTCAGTCTAAAGGCCCATGTGCATGGCATACTCTAGCTCAGTGGTGGCCAACCTTGCAACATGAATGCTGGCCCTTTAAATGGCTCTATAGGTGAGGGCGTTTCCACAGGGGCAGCTGCTTTAGCAGCACCATCAGCACTTGCAGCTGCCAAGATTCTGTCTTCTGCACAACTCTTAAGAACACAGAGGCCCTCATGGTGAAAGGTTGGCCACCCCTGGTCTAGCTTTTCAAAAGCACGGAACTTGCCTTTTTGGCAAACAGCGTAAAAGCAAAACACAATCTGCGGCACAAGACATTTCTGGGAAAGAGCAAAGCGCCCCCCGGTCTGCAGTACAGTACCTCTAGCATACATCTGGTGCTCTAGGTTAGTCAGACTGGCTGTACTCCTAGTTCTAAGGTAGACAAGAGGAAGGCCTGGCAGACAGGAAAGACAACATTAGCAAGGAAGGAAAATGTGCAGCTATACAGGTTGAGATTGTGGTGCAAACCGAAGCAGAGGGGAGTTACAAGCACAGAGAGCGTCTTGTGGCAAGGGAAAGAGGCTCCGGCAGTGTAGATGTGAAAGAGAAGGCAAAACGTCAGCAATATTGGTGGAAAGCGGGTAGAAGGAAGAAAATACAAACTCCACTTCACCGCTGGAAGAAATTCACTAAAAATATTCTAAAGCTTAAAACGCAACTTGACAAAAAGTTACAGAAGCTGCGACTCTCAGATTTGACTCAACTGGTCACATCAAACTCACGTCAAACGTTCTTGCACTGATATACGCTGGGGATATATCCGAAATTAATTGCCTAGCCAGCAGCCTGCAGAGCAAGTGGAGGAGTAACTTGCTCCAGGAGATGCTTCCCCAGTGAAGAAGAACCCTGTGTTGGCTCCCCAAGCATCTAGTTCTGGACTTTAAGGCATGTTTTAAAAGGACTGCACCCAATGCACAGTTGTTAGTATAGGTTATCTAGGGAAGAGAATGAAGGAAAGACGTATTTCTATAGGAAACCAAGAAGGGTACCGGTCTTGGAAAAGGCATGTTCCTGCAAGGACCAAAGAGACCACAACAGCAGTTAAGGCGCTTGCTAAATGTAACTGGTGCCATACAAGGGCCAAAAGCTACCATCACACTGATGGAAATGTACCATCATGAGTAGAGCCGTTCCTTGGGCAGGGCAATTGGGGCGGCCCCCCTGGCCCCCCGCACTTTCATATGGCCATAAAGGGGGGGGGGCTGCATTAGCTGAGTTGCCCTGGGCCCGTGTCGTGCCTGCACCCTTTTAGAGACGGCTCCGACCATGAGTCACGTATACACTCCAGGGAAGAAAAGTCAAGGAAGCTAAAAGTGAGAAGGACTGGTAAAATCGAAGACCCTGAGAGTTAGTCATCGCTAGCATTGCTGAGTCAAAGGGAGAGCAGGAGAAGCTGGGGTTAGAGAAAGGCTCCTTAAGCACTCATCTGGCGCCTCTCCAAGCTGAGAGAGCGACGTGGTCAAGCGGTCTGGGGAGCCACAGGGGAGAGGGCAGAGGCCACATGGGATGCAGGATGGCGAGACTGGGATTAGCAGGCAAGATGCGCACGGGGTCCAAGTGTTTGGGATGGGATACGGGAGGTTCGTTTGGGACCACAGATGCCTGCTGGCAGAGACAGTGGAAAGTGGGGGCCACTCAGAAGGTTGAGTGGGTGACGGATGTTCACTGGGCGATAGAGGCAATTGGTATCTGCAAATGGTATCTCAGTGGTCCCATTTACAAATCAATGGCTTTCGTAGTTATTTGTCATGCACGTGGAAGAGGCAGACAGAAAGAGGCAAATACTCTCACTGTAACGCCAAACTGCCCAAACTGTCGGAGGGAAACACCGTGCAGGAAGAGAAAAGTCACCCACTGTGGTGCCCTAAGCATTCCAGTCAGAAGCCATAGCAAATATCGCCACACTCTTGTGATAAGGCTGCAACAGGGCAGACATGCACCACTGACTGCTAAGGTCCAAAACCATCCACCAATCTCATACCCTGCCCAAAGGATGGAGGATCAACCGAGGAGCCCATCCAGTCTTTAGAGTCCACTTCCTCCACATCTTTCTCCTGCTTGCAATAGTCGGCCATCCACGACTGTTTGGTGCTGGCGTACTGCTCTAAAAGAGAGGGAGCAGAAGGATCGCACTGGTCAGGTATCCGGAACAGGCAGCATGGGGCTAATAAGTAACAAAACAGGCCACATCCATGCATATTTCCACATTATATACAGCCAAGCACACCATCGCCACCGGCAGATGAAACCAAGCTGGATCTGGAGCATTCCGCACAAGGCGCATTCCGCACCAGTCTGGAGCATTCCACACCAGTCCAAGCTTATCCAACGGAAAGGAAATCCCGGTGAAATTGGTGGGGCTTCAAGCCAAGGAGACAAGCTTGGCATTGTATACCCATTGATCTACCACCAGTCGTTCAATCTGAAGCCGCAAGTGGGTTACATACCGAGCAGCACAGAAGTTATGTTGATATCCAGACGGTGCTTTGCTTTCACTTCTAGCTTCAACCGGGAAGGATGGAGGCGGCTGGCTGGTTGCTGCTGCCAGGACACCGAGCACGGCCAGGGTTCAATAAATGGCTCCCAACCTGAGAAAAAGGTGGATTGATGATTTTGTGAATCATTCCCCGATTCGTTTGGATATCGCCTTTCAGGCTGAGGCCTCTCAAAAGCACTTTACAAAAATGAAGACTAATCCAAGCAGATTTTGGGCTGCAGCTGCGGGTGGCTCTTAAAGCTGCAGCAAATCGGATGCAATGAAACCTCAAGGACGCATGGCTTCTGCGGTGGGCTGCAGGTGCAAGAGTCGCCCCTGGCTATCGTCTTCCTTCTCTGCAGCAGCTGAGGTAGCTAAGGAGCCCAGCGCTCACCAGAATGCCTATTCAACTGGGGAAGGGAGAACTTCACTTCATTGTGATGCCGGACTATTGGGAGTGCTGTACAATTTAATGCTGGCCACCAGAAGTCTACTGTCGCATGTTCTTTTCAACATTCACTTTTAAGAATCCTCGGTTTTGATTCCTATCTCCCATTTTAGAAACCAAGCAACGACAACAGTTTTCCAAACAATGCCTTTGCCACATTCAGGAGAAACTCCTGGTTCGGCCTGCAGGCCACACTCCGCCTATCACTCATATAAAACACACAAGTCTAGAGACTGATCACATTTGGCCATTCTACTTTCAAATGAATAAAGCTCTCCATTTACCTGAAAACTCACGGTTATAATAATCCCCAGAGAGCGTAAAATGGGCAGAGCCTTCAGGGCTGGCTCTCAGATGCTTGAGAATATTCAAGCCTGCAAGGAAAGAAAAGATGATTATTGATAGAAGAACTCCATATAAAGATATCTTTATATTGTAAAAAAATGAAACAAGAGGCCAAATCCAAGAAATATTTATTAATGAGTCACATCATAAGACAGTACTCAAAAGGACCCAAGCACAGCACACATTTCAAGCTGCCATATAAACAGAATCCCCCTTCCCCCCCCAAAAAAACCCTTTTACTTCTAGAAGCAACATATGTTGCCATAGCGACCCAGCTAGTTGATCTCTCGTTTTTTTGGTTCTGGTAGGGTGGGTTTCTCGAAAAGGCCATCTCCTGATCCCAGCTGCAGCTTCCAAACACTCTTCAAGGGCAGCCCCACATCAAGCGCTGTGCAGTAATCAAGCCTGAATGTCACTAAGGCTGGATCTGCTTTTCTCCTGAGTGCTTTAAGTTGCAATTGTCCTTGTTCCTCAACTTTCCCATCTTGTCTGGCAAGATTCCAGAATACAATTATTATTAAGACCAAACGAATTTCAAGATATTTTTACGCGCCCACATCATCTGACGACTCACCCTGCCACAGATAACTAAAATCTCTTCGGTAAAGGAGAACAGGCATCAAAAATGGCAAAGATACTCACGTGAAAAGGTTAGCTCAGCTAAGGGAACATCGCGGTCCATACAGTCGTCAATGAAGCAAATGCAGATACTGTCTGCTTTGATTTCAATCCCAGAGATTAAGCGCAGAGCCACTGAGCCCTGGCTATCTCGGCGACTTGCATCAAACGGGGTGCACTTTAAAGGCTCGGCATTCTTGAACAACCAACTCGCTGCTTTCTTCAGCTGACCTGGGCAGACAGTGAGCACACATTCAAGCAAGCAAGGAAAGGGAAGGAAGAAAGAAAGAATAAGAGTTAACCATGCTGTGCCAATGTGAGCATTTAGAGAATGTGAGCATTCTGCAAGCATTCAGAAAGGCCAGTGGCGATTTCCAAGAGCCAGAATGTGGTTCTTAAGAAAAGGTCTTGCCAGACAAACCTCATCTCCTCCTACGATAGAGGGACTAGCTTGGTAGATTTGGGAAAAGGGGTGGACATAAGCAACAAGAGGTTGAAAGGCACATGGCTGCCTGACTACCAAGGTTGTTGCAGCAGAGAGCCGACTCCTGCCCTGGCAATAGCTAGAAACAGAGCAGAAGGCGAGATCGCACCCTCTTTAGTGTGCGCGCATGAGAAAACAAGAGATACAAACGCAGGTATCATCCTGCTCTTCCAACTTCTGCTGCTTGCAGCTATCTGACTAACAGGATGCCCAGAGTGGACGAATCTGGGACTGGCTGCAGACTGGCAAAATAATGGAAATGAAATACTGTTCAAGTGAAAAAGTGCCTGCTTTGCCTGATGATGCCATTATTGTTAGGAGATCCGTAAAGCAACGCAACATATGTCATACCTTGGCAAACCAGAAGCGCTTTGCGACAGTCATCTATGCTAAACCCCAGTTCCTGCAGTCGGGCCAGTTGCAGATCTGGAATTAAGGATTTGGACGTTATTAAGACCTACATCCATTTTCACTTACTGCTATGATATCCGAGTTCAAATCCTTTCATGGAAGTACTCGATTACGAGCTCAAGAAGCCGTTCCAAATGTAACCGCCGCCAGCGCAGTAGGATCACTGCTGTTCATATTCAGCCACTCCAGTGAGGTTGGGAGTGAAGAGGCTGAAGTCAAGCCCAGCCCCACAGGTATCGGGCTGCAGATTGGTGGTACAGGGCGTGATGTTCATGCAGAAGGTCCCAGTTTAATCGCTGGCGTTTCCAGATCAAGTTGGGAAAGACGGGGTTGCCACTCCCCTTGAAATACCAGGATTGCAGTCGGGGGGGGGGGGCTCCTAGATCTGGCTTTGAACCTGGATGCCCAGGTGGTGGCTGTGGTGCACACACCTTTAGTCGGTGTGGCTGCTGTGCCAGCTGCCTCCTCTCTTGGGTCAGTGAGAGCTGGCCATGCTTACGTATGCAGTGATGATATCGAAATTGGACTCTGAGTGCAACTGAGACTTAACTAGGCTTACCAGATCCCCCAACCGGGACAGAGTGCTAGACCTTTAGGAGAAGGAATGTGGGCAGGTGTAGCTTGTTCAACCTTACAGCACAATCCTAGGCATGTCTACTCAGAAGCAAGCCCCACTGTGTTCAGTGGGACTTGCTTCTGAGTAGACATGCCTAGGATTGTGCTCTAGGACTTAACAAGCTACACCTGCCCACATTCCTTCTCCTAAAGGTCTAGCACTCTGTCCCGGTTGGAGGATCTGGTAAGCCTAGAAGTAGCATGGCTTCCTGGCTTCAAAGCCAGTCAGAGGCAAAATCTGGCTAAATAAAATGTACTTGCCTGCTTTTCTTTGAAAAGCAGACGCCACCCCCCGCCCAATTGAATTAGTAGCCGCTCAGGAGATCACAAATGGATGAAACATAGATTTTAAAATCTAAGAGAAAATCATATAAACAAACTCACAATTTCCGAAGTCTAGAACAGATTCTAGAAGAAATAAAATTCATTTCTAACGTTTTGTTCCAATGGTATGGAACTTCGTCATACAATTGGAACGAAACGCTGGAAATGAATGCGAGTTTCTCTCTGCCGGCCATGAGAGCCTTAGATCAAACATCATATACTTATGTCCACGTGTATTCTGTCTGGGGCATAGAAAAAGACAATCTAAAAGTTATACCCCTACCAAGAATAGGATCCAAAGTGTGTTTCGACACTTCTGTGCTTTCTAGTGGTGGCCCCGTGGCCTCATTTGTCCAAGATGAACCAGCAGGAGAAGAAACCCGAATATCGGAAGCAGAAGTGTCAGACACTGCGTTGCTGGTTTGACCCGGAATGGACTTTGCAATCGCCAGGAACAGCTGAACATCATTGTAAGACAGTCGAATGTCCAGAGCTTGTAGTTGAATCTGAAGGAAATTTTGAAACCAAGAAATGGATTGAAATTGACTAAGTAAAAATTGTGGGGTTTGATTTTTTTTTAAAAGATTTTGTTTCACTCAGTTATTTAAAACTGTATTTAATTTTAAGTAACCTGGTTTGGAATAAAATCTGAATTTAACACAAAGACCGTCAAAACCTGCACTTTTTGTAAAATGAAATCCATTTTGTAAAATGAAACCCTCCCACCAGTCTTAATCTGCCCTGAGGGGTGTACGATCTAGAAAAGGACGCAAGGGAGACAGTAGAGGAGGGGGAAGAATACAAGATTATTTCACATAAAGGTACTTAGGGAGGACCAGGGGGTTGCGACAAAGGTTTCATGGAAAATGTGGGCTTGGGGGAAGAATCCGAAGGAAGGAAGAGGGAAAGCATCACTGAGAATTCCACGCACGGGGCAGTAAGGGTGAAAGGGCAGATTTTGGGGAGGGGGCAGGAAACCTCTGAACAGCTAAGGCTGAAGGAGATGGATGAGCAAAAGTCACAGGCAAATCCATACTTCTGTATGTAAAAGGAGGAATTGATTACAGAAAAGTAGGGTTAAAAAATCTGTTAGAGAAATATTCACAGCATCTTATAATTTTCACAGTAAAATCATAATGTAAGAGCAGTGGGGGCTGGGTACTGTGTGCGCGCGCCCCTCCACCCGCAACGTGTGGGATCAAGCACAGGGTTTTGTCTCAGGACCCCTGGAACCTAATTCTGGACCATGATAGAAGAGCTGGAATAGGGCTATCTGAGTGCCTGTAGTAGCAATCAAAACTGACACCTGCTACAGTCAACCAGAGGCCTCAATATACTTAGGGATTCGTTCGCTCCTGCGTGAACCAGGCTTTAGGGTAGCCCCCATTTCAGGTCAACTTGCATGTATGCTTGAGAACACCAGCAACATTATTTCAGGCATCATCACCTCCAAAACAGGCGGAAAATCCTCACTGTTGAAAGCATCCAGCAATCCGGAACCACTTGGGTATGAAGAAGAATTCCCCACTAGTTCTATTTGAATCTGCACAGGATCAATGATGGAGAGGGCCGTTTCCTGTTCATTTCCTAGTCGGCAAGAGAAAACCTAGAGGAACAGAAGAGATAGCTAAGCAGAAAGGAAGATACCAGGAGAAAAGAGTAAATTGCTAGCCTGAGGAGGCCTTGAAGGCTAGAATGTGGAGCCGGAATAGGCAGGACAGGAAACAGGGAGGGATCTCCTCCGGAGGGGGGGGGCACTCCTAGACAATTATTGGACATCCTGCCTCTTGAGATGATGACCCACTCTAGAGGTCCTCCTCCGCCAACTGATACATATTCTTACCTCGATGTCGAACAAACTGCCGGAGAAAGGGCGATCCACCAATTTGGGTTTATAGGTGAGAACCGTGGTGCCCTTCAGAATAATGGCACTGGTATCCGCACAGGACATGTCTTCCACCACCACAAATTCAGTCCCTGGAAGAAAAACCACAACGTCTCTACCACTGGCAAGTGAATTCTTGGGCTCTACTACCTAGCGTACAGAAGCCATTCTCAGAAGAAATTCACAGGAGGAAACATCTAATCCAACGAGAAACATTTCTTTTGTGGCACAGGAAACCCGCACCTCAGTTATACCAGGCAGCGTGGAAAGGGAGTCGGTTCTTAGCAAGGCCCTCAAATTTGATAACCAATGATCAGAGCTGACCCATCGCAGATCTTTAGCTTTATATTGCACAAAGGGGGGGGGGGGGACAGAATTTGCTCTGTGTACCACTGTCCCCTCTGAATCTCCCCTCTGCACAATGCAATGGTGTCCGGATGTTGGGCAATGACATCACACGTCATCACCGAACTTCCAGGTAGCTGAACTCCGAATCTGTGAGATGCGTGGTTGCGCACCTTAGGGGGAACAGTGGTCTGGACGTAATCTAGACAGGGCAATAATTTCTCACTGCTGTTGCAAAGCCTTGGCCTGTGATCTTTCCAGTCCTTCCCTCCCTGCTTTTAGTTTTTGCGCCTTTGAATTTTGCCATACCCGTCACATTGATCTTGACTTCCAACTGCTTTTCAGCAGTGACCTGAAGGGAAGACCGTTTCGTCACGATCCCACACTTCACTGCTTTGGGAACGACAGCCCCCTCGCTGCTGTGACTACGCTGGCGAGAAGGAGTGAGGTGGGGCTCCTTCTTCGTCTCGCTGGGCGTTTGCTGCAGAAAGTGGTGAACAAGCAGGAGCCAATCGAAGATGAGAAAGACACGGAGGTTGTTCAGAACCACCGTGAAGCAGGAGGAATCTTTGGTAGATCTAAGGAAAAAGAAATGAGCAACAATTGGTTTGAAATACGCTTCTCAACCCAGGTGGGCTTTGAAAATTTGGTACATCAAAAATTTGGTACATTTTTCCTCCAGAAGGCAGCAGGAAATAGCCCGATATTAGGATGGAGGGCTGCTTTCCGGGTCATTCTGGGGGGGGGGGAATGGTGAACAGCAGAAATGTTATCAGGGCCTCAAATGCTTCAACTGTCACTGCCAACACGGGTGTAGTGGGGAAAAAAGGTAGTCAAAGAAAAAAAAAAGCCCTGCCATAACTCACTCGTAAAAAATTCCAAGTCACCAGGTAAGATCGTAAGATCGATGTACACCCAAAAAACAGAATTGCAGTCCTGTCCCTAGAGCCCAATGTGAATTACATGCATGTGCTGTGGACATGCGACAATTATGTCCATTTTCCAGAAGCCAAGGCTGTAACTAGAGACCTGGGTGGAATCATCTGGGCCAGTTTCAGAACCGGTTGCCTCACCCAGGAAGGCTTCATTAGACCCCCTACCTGTAATGGAGCTCAATCTGTATTGCGCCTTGAGCGTTGCTGTTCTTTGACGACTGGAAGATACAGCTGAACACGTTTGGCGCTCCTGAAGATGTTCTCGGGCCGGCGTACCGTGTGTCAAAGGCCATCATTGAATGCGAAACCAAGTTTATGGATTTGGTCCGGTTGGAAAAGCTCTCAAAGAGCAACTTGGACTTCTTGAAGTCAAATCTGAAGAACCGCACACACAATTGCAAATTAACGTTCACCACGTAATACCCAAATCTCTCTCTTAACTATATCAGGGGAGCATTGCAGTGAACAGTGAGCCAGCTTGAAGAGGGCCCTGCTGTCTAGCTTCTCCCCAAACAGCACTCCGAATGCCAAAAACTGCAGCCTGCGGCTTGGCTGTAAGGTGCCAAAGACAGCCTGCTGCTCTTACTCAGTGTTGTGTCGGCTCTCCTAAGGGCTGCCTTACAGAGGCACTGTGTCCACTGGAAAAACGGAAGCCCAAAAGCTTCTGCTCCTGAATCGTTTTCAAATTATTTTATTGTTGTGTTGTACGCCGCCTTGAGCGTCAGGGAAAGCGGTACATAAACCTTTCAAATTAAGAAATAAAAGGAGATAAGATTGAAGCTGCAGCTTCTTTTACTGAAATGGGGCTGGTATGGTAGCGCAACGTAGGACCAAGAGCCTGGCAGGTGAGCATATTGTCCATCTCCATTTTATCAAGATTAACGGGGGGGGAAGAGGAACCAACAATGTGCTAAGCTGCCCGAGATATTATTGGTCCCCCTAATGAAAAAGAATAATGCCTTGAATGAATTCAGCTAGAAACTGGAGCCTGTGCCACAAATTGTGGGGGGGGAGGGGCCTTTCAAGCATAGAGCAAGCTAAAGGTAAAGGTGTCCCTTGACATTTAAGTCCAGTTGTGTCCGACTCTAGGGTGCGGTGCTCATCCCCGTTTCAAAGCCGAAGAGCCAGCGCTGTCCGAAGACGCTTCCGTGGTCATGTGGCCAGCATGACAATACAGAATGCTGTTTACCTTCCCGCAAGCGGTACCTATTTATCTACTCGCATTAACATGCTTTCGAACTGCCTTAATTTCATTTTCTTTGTAGCACTGCATCAAATGAATAATCATTTATATCCTCTCTCTTGATTCTCTTCGTTAATCTCTTGTACGACGCAGTGAAAAACAAAAAACGCAGCCACGTTAGAGAAAGTTAACACAACAACAACAACAAACCAATCAATAAAAACAAACCTGGCTAACGAGCTATCCTTCCCTTGAGGGTTCGTCAGTTCCAGACTGACGTTGACCATGTCGATTAGGAAAGACATGGAGGTGTAGACGTCTCCGCTCAACACAGTCTGCAAGGAGAAAAAGGGACCCAAGTCATTGCAAGGGGAAACCTGCTGCTTCCAAAGGACCCGCATGCGCCGCACACAGTATTTTCTCAACAACTCTAAACTGGGACAAACACAACCCTTGTTCCAAAAAACCTCCAACAGGCAAGTGCCCCCCTGGTTGGTCTTTTTAGATCTCAGTCGTAAAGAATTCACACGGAGAACAAACCTAAGTCAAACCCTCCCTTCACATCAGAGGCAACGGAGGCTTCTGAATGCAAGCGGTAGGGCAGGAACAACAGGGAAGGAATATTGCCTTCATCTCCCGCTTGGGAGCTTCCTGGAGAGTACCAAGACGGGAAATGGAACTAGAAGGGCGTTTGAATGGATCCCACAGGACGTGTCCTGCATCCATTTAGAACGTATGGAGGCAAACGTTTCATGCATCTCTTGAAATCCACTAGGATTCCCAACACACACATATAGATATATCCAGTAACAAGAGTTTCGACATGGAGAGGGGCTGCGGCTCAGTGGTACAACACGTGCACTGCATGCAGAAAATCCCAGGCTCGATCCCTTGCATTCCCCAGGTAGAGCTGGGAAAGTCGTTGTCCGAGACGCTGGAGAGTTGCTGCCAGTCAGCGCAGGCAGGACTGTTAGATTGATTCATAGTCTGACTCTAAAATTCCTATTTCTCCTATGACTCTGAAATACATTCCTATGTAACCTATACTATCACCAATACTCATTCTCTCCCCCCGCACCTTCCTCCATTTCTGCCTATACCCCGTCTTTCAAATCCCCATGTCTGAACACAACATATAACTCAAAACGATTTCAAAAGCAGTTGTTTGTAGCTGCAAAACCTCTCTCTCTCTCTCTCTCTCACGTGTATTTTGGGATCCTGCAAGTCATAAGGCCGCATGAACTCTTCTATCGGTTCCCCCAGATTGTTCTCCAGGAGTCCTCGAATCAGCTTATATTTACTCGGATCCAGGGAGCAATGGACAGAGGACAGGTTGCCATGGATGGATATATCGGGGACAGCGTGGTTGATCTCCCTACAAGAGAAAAATGCCCACTGGTCAAGAAACGCGGACTAAAAACAGATGTGTTGTGCTGTGGAAACAGCTCTCACCTTGACATTGGAATCAGAATTTCAAGACAACACTTGAGAAGACAACCAATCACAATGCAAGACAGCCTGAAAAGACTTCCCAACCTCAAGCAAACGGAGAACGTGCTCTACCGATAACGTGAAATTGCACAGAGCCACATTACTCACTTGTCCAAGTTTCTTTCCACTTGCAGTTTCAACCGGAAGGGTTCGGTCAAGAGGCTGCCTCCTGTCTGCCTGACAACGTACGAAGGGAAGGTCAGATCGCTACTGGGGTCCTCCAAAGCCTGCGAATATTCGCGCGAGGACCTTTCCGCAGCGAAAATATCCATGTCCTGGAGATCAACCACGATGCAGTCCAACAGGCAGGTCTGTTCCTCTGCAAGAGACGAATCCAGAATATGTCACTATCCCAATCAAGCTCTCCAGAAAAACGAACTTCATCAGAGAGCATCGTTCTGCTGCGCAAGGACTCCCTGCAAACGCTCACCAAGGTGCAGAGGCTTCGTCATCAAACATTGTTAATTGAACACAGCCACTGGGATGAGAGGACGCGCTGCCAACGCACAGAACCAAACGCCGATTTAGTCGGCTTTCTAATTACGAATGAGCAGCACCATTCAAAACTCTCCAGAGAGAATGAGAGCCAGGGCTGGTTCAAGGCGACGTCTCAAGTGCTACCACCCCCGTTACCCAACCGTGTGCCAGCTGCCGCCTCCGCTCACTTTCTAGACTTGCCAAAAGAAACAGAAGAGAAAGTGTGGGGCTCAAGGGTCTCTAGCCTCCCCCCACCCCGCTCCCCTCCACGCTCTCTTCCACTCTGTTTCCCTCTTTCCTTTCAAATCCAGGAGCGGAGGCAGGTACCCCCACCTCCCCAGACAGCTGCCCTTTGTGCCTGGTCTTTCTTTTCATCGTCGAGCTGAAATGTTAGACATATTGCACAGAAAAAAAGCGTGGTTTGATTGTAATTGTGGGGGATCAAGTTCTGCTCACGAGGACCAGAGCGACCGGATTACCGAGACACGACGCCAAACACACATGTCGGTGGCACCTCACCAAAACAGAACCGTCCTTGGAATGAGAAACAGTAGCCTAGTGCTCTCCAACTCACCCGGACTTTCCGAGGCTGGCACAGTGGGTGATTTGGGTGGCTTCATCGCAGCACCCGCTGCCGGCTCACTCTTCAGGCGACTAAGATTTGGCCCCGAAGATGACAGTTTCATGACTAAACCTTCAGAGGAAGTTGGCGCCACCTTGGACTCCTCCGCACTCGAAGTCTTCTTCAGGTTGTGCTTCGGGGTTCCCGCCGGTGAGGAAAACTGCACAGAATCCCGCTGAAAGAAGAAACACAGCCTGGGATTACAAATGAAGTGTGACAACGCAGGCAAACAGCAGTGATCCCTTGGCAAGAGCGGCTCCTAAAGGGAAGTGCCTCCATCGTTTATTTCTGCAGCTACCAGGGAAGACCAAACAACTCCACAATGAATGCCAAACCGAATATTCCAGATAAGAGAGACCATGCAGGCTTCAACTGTGCGTCCTATTATGGGACGCCATTATAAAATACTCCTTTCAAAAAGCAGTTCCTCACCCAATCCCCACCACCAATCTCAGCATGCTGCTCCTGCAGCCAAGGAGTGTGTTAGGCCTCAACTCTTGCCTCAGTTCGGGGGAAATAAGTGGAGGCATGACACCGACCTGCCAGAACACACACGACACAGGTTGGCACTTGCCTTAACCTTTTTAACAATACTGGACTGCAGGCAAAAATGCATGCACTTCTAATTACACACACAATTTTATCTGTTGCAGATTAATTCTTCATTTGGGTCATTTCAGATTTTAAACGGCAGAGCATAGGAAACACAGCAAATTGCATTCCAAACCAGTCCTTATGGAATTCTGCAATTGAGTATACATCAAATAAAAAGGCTTAATCGAAGCAAGACCGTCCTTCAGGAAGCAGATGGTCGAGGGCACTGACCACTGTCGGCTTGCCACCAATGTCCTTCCTCTTTCTCCTACTGCTTGAATACGAAACGGAAGAGGCAGATGGAGCAGAAGAGGAAATGAGAAGGAGAGTGGTTGACTAGAGCATCAGAGACACTCTAGCTTACCACTCCTCTCCTCCATACTTCCTCTTCTGCTCCACCTCTCCTTTTCCTCTTTTATAGAGACTGGCACAGGTAAGGGGGGTGGGTGGGTGGTGGGCAGCATTGAGCCAAAAGGTCCTGAACAAGCACTGGGCCTCCTTTTAAGAAATACGATTGCCCCATTTTGAATGAGACTTGGATAGGGGCTGAATTCCACAAGGTTTCTCAGCAAACACACCGAAAAGGTTCTGCAAGGATGGGTGAAATACCTCGCATAATACAGGGTCCTTGTACGCATTGCTTTGTAAAATCAAATCCTCAAAAGAAAGGAACAGAAACATTCCAAATCAAGACCAAATATGACAAAAATCTAATTGCTCAGTTCAGTTGCAATGCCAAGAACAGTGCTAGCACCAATCAGGAGAAGCATTCGAGTCTTACCTTATCCTTGAGCGAGAAGGTACCTGGGGTGCCTGCTAAGAGGAACCTGTTCTTGACTTTCAGCTTCCCAAGGTTGGCCACAATGAGGTGGTTGGACCTGGAACTTTCAGGGATAAGGAGGACAGGAGCACCGGCTTCGATGTCCAGAAGAATTCTGGAGCATCGCTGAGCCTGGTCCCTCACCTTTGGGAAAAAAGGGAGCTCGTCTCAAGCACATGCAACGACATTGACTAGGTAGCAAAACTATCTTATTTTTCTCTACAAAGCAGCACAAAGGAAGGTCTCTCCAGAAAATCAAGCATTCACACTATGAAAATGGTATAAATATCAACCATGAAACTACCACAAATTTCCTGTCCACCCCACTGAAAATCTCACCCCAGTTCCCCAAGGCCAGATCTGCCTGAATTCCATCTTAGGTCACAGTCTGATTAAAACTCTGGAGACAGAAAGAAAAATCACTCTTGATACACCATGTGCCAAGTCTCTGGCAGGTTTTGAGCCAGAAAGCCCTTCCCCAATATGCTGCCACAACGGATCTAAGAGCCAAGAAATCTGCGACTCCAAAACTCTCCCTAGCCACCAACTCCCAAGGGAGCCTTACATTCACTGCTCGCTCGCTATCAGCCTCCCCCTTTCTCTAAAAAAACATGGGAAAAATACCGACCCATGGAGAGGAGACTGCAAAAATATGTGTGACGCACTTTGAACTGCTAGAAAGCGTTCTACACTCACAGTGCACATAACTGGAATAAGGGCACATCCCTTCCCTGTTTATCCTTGCTTCCCATTCCACCCACCAAGATAAGCCCCACCACACACCTTAGGAATACCCAGGTGTGTGTGTGTGTGTGTGTGGGGGGGGGGGTGTTCCATGGAGGGCAGCTTGTCAACAGGAAGGAACAGCTCAGTGGTAGAGCTCCTGTTTTGCCCACAGAAGACCCCAGGTTCAGTCCCTGGTAGCATCTCCAGGTAGGGCAGGGAAAGATTCCTGCCTGAAGCCCTGGAGAGTCACCGCCAGTCAAGGCAAACCATAGCGAGCTATTACTGGTGGTCCGACTCGGTATAAGGCAGCTTCCTATGAGGTCCCCTGAAACCGGCCCTCATCTCCTGGACAGGAAAGGATGGACAGAAAGCCTACCGTCTGCCCTTCAACTGCTGCTCTCTGACGCCCCAAGACATCCTGGAGCTGGGTGAAGTGCTGGATGAAAGACACCACTTCTGCTTGGAAGCGCTGAGTGTGGACGTACTGCACAGACGCCATCCGCAGGCTGATACGCATATCACAGTCTCGCTGCAGCAAGGGATCTGGCCGGCCATACCTGGCAAGAACAAGGAAAGCTCAGGGCCCTCTACTGGCACGTCTAAGGCCTACCAAGGAGGGCAGTCGGTGATGCAGGACGGAAGACTGACAGCTCCCTGTCGCACGCAGAAAATTTTCCATTAAAAAACAACAACGCTGTTTCATGAAATTAATTAGCAAAATGAATTAGGAACATCATCAGTAGGTACCATGCAGTCCCACTGGGCAGATTCAAAGTCGCAATGAACATTTATCAGTGAGAGCTGGGGTTTCAGAGGTCACCCAGTTAAACCCTCTGATGGGTGTTAAGTCCTTCGCCAGTGTCCCATCTAGACAATTCCTGACACTTAAAAAAATCAGGAAACAGGAAGGAGGAGGACCAACAGTGGCTCATGTGTTGCATGGCCAGGTGGCTGGCCGGCCAATATGCAAAACAGAGGAGCAGGTAGGAACAAGCCATCACCTTCCATCGATCCACCACCTGAGATGGCAGCTTCACCCAACCTCATCAGTGGGCCAGACTTATTGGTGGCCATCCAAATTGGTGACAGGCTGCTTTAACATCTCCGCTTGGATTATTGACTTCCAATTCCAGGTCAGGTATGAAGGTCTGTCATCGCTTTCCCAACATCGGGCCCCAGGTGTCTGGGGCATTTATATTCCATAACGTGTACACCATGACTGGATTGACAGGCAATATCCTCCACGCCACAGCTTCTTGCCGATTAATTCCCATAATCGAGACTTCCCAGTGGCACAAGCAGGGAGCACAAGTCAGCAAATTGTGCTCCTTTCGCACAAAGAGACACTCCTCCACCGTCCTTCTGTACAGGGCTGACTCGTCCATGAGGCCACCTGAGGCAGCAGACTGGCAGGAGCGCCTGCCCACCCAACTCTACTGCTCCTCCTCCTCCTCCCTGACATCAAAAAGGAAGAGGAGAATGAAGTTGAAGAGGAAGCATGAAGGAGAGGAGAGTGGAGGTGGGCTAGAACATCTCCACTGCTCTAGCCCACCACTCTCTTCTCCTCCATACTCCTTTTTCAATTCTGTTCCCCTCTTTTCATCCAGGGAGGAGGAGGAATGGAAGTTAGTTACCTTATTAACAGGTAAGGGGAAAACAGCATTTGGCATCCCTTCTCAGGTGCCAGTATGTCTTGAACTGGTCTTGCCTATTTATCATAAACAAGCTTAAGGAAAGGATGACCTCAAGAAGCTACACGTGAGTGGTTATTCATTTTGCAAAAGCTAGATAAGCTAGAAACCTCCAGTTAACCCCAGCTACTCTACAGTATCTTACCAGAGACAGCAGAAACTATCCACTTACTTGCAAACCTGAAAGATAAGTGCCTCTTCGCCACTGGTAGTGAAACGTTCTCTGTAAAACTCTCCATGTGAGGTGAGGTCGCTCAAGGATAAGCTCCCAATGCTTCCCTGGAGGGTCAGATCTCCTTCTAAATAAACAGAAGACCGTTCAGGCACCAGATGAGAAAGGATGGTCACATCCAGGTCTTTGAAGCCTATTTGGGGGGCCCAAGAGGCGGGACTTCACCTTTGCTCTGAGAACTGAATAGCCTGGTGGGGTCACCCAGAGAAGAGGAGGAGCCCACAACAAGCCTTTCCTTTCAAGCTTCTACTCTCAGAATCCTCAACCTTAAGGAGGTTAGATGCCCTGTAGTGTTTCATGCCCCCACACCCTTGTAATGTCCTGTAAGTTGCTGTTATTAGAAATATTTACCGTATTTTTCGCTCCATAAGACGCACCCCCCAAAAAAAAACAGGGGGAAATGTCTGTGCGTCTTATGGAGCGAAGTTTAAAAAGCAGTGTGAAAAATGACTTGCTTAAACAACTTATCTGGGTTTTTCCCCGCAGCTCCAATCTTCTTACCGCGTCCCCTAGTCAGCAGCTCGAAGACGCGAGCCTCCCAGGCGCTGGACGCGACCAGGAGGCTCTCCTCAAACATCGCAGCAGCTGCAATGTTTGCGCAGAGCCTCCTGGTTGCGTCCAACGCCTGGGAGGCTCGCGTCTTCGAGCTGCTGACTAGGGGACGCGGTAAGAAGATTGGAGCTGTGGAAAAAAACCAGGTAAGTTGTTTAAGCAAGTCATTTTTTAATTTACCCTATTTTTTGCTCCAATACACATGCGTCTAATGGTCCGATGCGTCTTACGCAGCGAAAAATACGGTATACACCACTTCAACAACAAGAGCGCACAACACAGTTTACATAACAAAATGACTCTCCGTTCTGAAAGGGTTCACAATCCAAGAGGGAACCAGCAAACAGTCACCGATGACCAAAAAACGCTACGCTGGGGGTGACTCGGGACAATTGCTCTCTCCATCACTTCCAAAAGGTGCTTTGTGGATCAACCAGAACTGCATTTCATGAGAAACTGAAATTAACACAGGAGCTGCCATGCTGAGTCAGACACTTGGTTTTGTCATGCTCAGTACAGTCAACCCTGACTGGAAGCAGCTCTCCAAGGTTTCAGACAGGAACTATTTTCTGTCCTTTCTGGAGATGTCCTTTGAGCCTAAACAATGCGGGCACACCCAATTAAGTTTAAATTAAATAAATGAACACTCTCCTTAGAGCCTGAACATTCGGGTAAAAATTATTCTAAAACACTATTCCAGTGGTTCTCAAACGTTTTAGTATCGGGACCCACTTTTTAAAATGACTCTATTGGGACCCACCTAGCTTTACGAGATGCTCTAACATTTATCTCCCTATATTTACACAAGCTTGCAAACTGCAGGAGCTCAGCTATTTGCAGGGCAATTAGCAGCTATCTGATTTTTGAATAGCCTTAGGGCTTGTGGCAATTACTTATCTGATCTTTCCATCACCTGGGACCCACCAGAAATCAGGTCGCGATCCATCAAGTGGGTCCCGACCCACAGTTTGAGAAACACTGCACTATTCTGTTGCTCAAGTCTGGCCTTCCTGTCAAAGTGCAGGCAACTCAGACTCACCAATCATTTCCACGTGAGTGACGAGTTTGGATACGTTCGCTTTAGCAAGCTCATTGGTTGCCTTATTCAGAACCAAGGACAGGGAATGGACCTGAATACGCAGAGAGACAGGAGGGAAAGGTCAAAGCTGTGCATGTCACCAAGTGCTATAAAACTCTCGCCCTACAATTCATATTACACAAAACAAACCAATTATTTACAAAGACAAATGTGATCTGTTTCAAAGACTTTCCCTCCTACCTTCAGATCCAGTTTAGTGTTCATGGAATCCTGCGTTTCCAAGGCATCAGGCAAGACATGTGCGTCGGATTTTACCGCGTGCTGAACGTCTTCTGGCTGCAGCTTCATTCCGTGGTTCTCGGCCGTGGACCCAATCCCAAAGAAGTCCAATATCACTACCCAGGTTTGCAGGGTTATTAACACATCTAAGCAGTTGAAGTCAACATCCACACTGCGATTGATCCTGCTGTAAGAAGAAGAGAAGGCCGGGTGCTTCTTGTCCACCAGCAAAATGTTGATGTGGACCAAAGAATCATCAAAGTCGCTTTTCCCACAAGGCATAGCTGGTTTGTTCCCCGTCGGGGAAGGAGGTGGCGTCAACGGATAGTCCAGGTCTGCATCTTCGTTCTGCCTCTTGTGGGAGACACAAGTAGGTCTTTGGTACAGCTGGAAGACATTTGGAGCCTCCTCCATATGAGAAGGGAGGGAACGAGGCATTTCTGGATATTCCACATTAGACACCGACGGGCAAGACTGAGAAAGGTATTCCTTGTGCGTCAAGCTTGACGGTTTGGGTGCGCCACGGGAAACCATGAGGTTCTTATACAGAGAGTCTGGATTCTTCTCCAGAAGGTCCTCCATGAGCAGTGAACGTAAGGCAATCTGGATGTGTAAGGTGTGCGGGTGACCCTTCGTAAACTCAATGTCAAAGTCCTGAAATTTTAAGCTAACCAGGCCCTGCGCCCCAAGCGTCAGATCGCCACTGAGCTGAACCTGGAACTCAGAAATATGAAAGTTGGCCTGTATCTGAGTGAATGACTCCGTCGCTTCCTTGACAGGTACACATTTGTTTGCAGGGGCGCCAAAGCTGGAGTGGCTGAACAGCCCGTTTTCCTTCCTTTCCATGGAAAAGTCAGTGCTTGCGCCACGGAGCGAGGCTGAAGGGGAAGTAGCGCTGGCATACACGGAGGAGGAAAAGCTGGACGGCAGCTTTGTCAAGTCTTCATTGCAAACTAAGTTGTCGAGAGTTTGCAATACTTGTTCATACACATGTTTTGCCAACACCACCTGTGTTTAAGGAGGGAGGAAAAATGTCCAATATTAACAACTTTCAAAACTCAAAAAAGTGTGATTAACGCGGTTCATTCAGATACATGCTTCACAATCCGGAAAACACAATACAGTGGATTCCTGATTCTTATCCAAACACACCAGAGGTAGGCCAATAGTGAACTAAGGTGGCTGTGGATATATCAGTTTGAATGTGAAATGGGACCCACCCACCCCCAATACAAGGTGGTGGTTTCTACGTACTCAGAGAAATCCCTAGGTCTGGAGAAATAGATACATTTGTAAATTAAAAGAAATTGGGGGGGGGGCCACAACACTCAACCTGAAGCAGACTGACTTCAGCAGACAGACCGAAGCAGAGTGATTATGTCTCTCTTGGCAAAAACCAACAGCGGAGCATGGAAAAGGAGCAGGGAGAGAAAACTGGCTTGCTAGGGCCAATTTGGAACATGAAGGTTGAGGGGATAAAATATTTTGCTGCAGGTCCCAGTTGTACAACCAATTCCCATGAAGTATGCTACCAGGGCTATCATTTGGGTCGCCACGAAACTAATCATCAAGAAATGCATTGGGAAATGGGGGTGGGGAGGAGAGGAAGTGAACCCTCCACCAAACACTTCGTTCAGCACAAGGTGGATAGGCTACTGAGAATCATGGCAGAACCGACTGACCAAATCAAGGCCCGCAGGATCACCCACAGTCAGTCTCCAAAATACATGCCGAATCCAACCAAAACCTGAGACGAGAGGATTACTAAAAACGGCCCATTCCCCCTCATCTGTTGGGAGATTTGCACCATGCACAATGCACCACGGACAATGCATTTAGGCAGGGCAGGTCCACTTCATCTCCCAACCTACCCTTCTCTTCTGCTGCCACACTTAGAATCTCGCTGGCTCAGTTTCCCCTAGTCGTTCAGTCATTCTCCCTCCGACTGGAACCACATTTCATTTACTCAAACCCAACGTTGCAGGACAACCGGAGGAGTGCAACCCAGGATGGCAGATCAAACCCTCTACCCCTTTGTGCTCCTCCGAGCACAAGAGGAAAACAAGGGAGCTGGCGAGACCCTCTCCCGACATGCCTAACCAACCACTCACTCAGCAGCAATCAGTGGGATGTCTCTAAAACCATTGTTGTTGTTGTTCAGTCGTTAAGTCGTGTCCGACCCTTCGTGATCCCATGAACCATATCCCGCCAGGCCTTCCTGTCCTCCACTATCTTCCTGAGTTCGCTCATTTTCATGTTTGTTGCATCAGTGATGCTGTCTAACCATCTCATCCTTGGCCTTCCCCTTCTCCTTTTGCCTTCAATCTTTCCCAGCATCAGAGTCTTCTCCAGAGAGTCCTCTCTTCGCATTAGGTGGCCAAAATATTTGAGTTTCAGCCTTAGTACCTGTCCTTCCAGGGAACAGTCAGGCTTGATTTCATACATTCGTTTTAATCAAAGTCACCTCTTGAGTTGGAAACCAGTTCTCCTCTAGTGGAGACAACAGAGAGAAGGAAAGACATATAAGCGTAGTCTACCTGTAGAGGGTTGACAAATTTCCCCTCAATCTTCATAATGCTTGAGGTCTCGACATCATCGTTCATGGTGAACGCCAACTCTGCATCTCTCTCTACTGGAATCTTCTCCAGTTGGAACTGAATCGTAGCGTCATTCAAAATATGGAAAGCTAGAATTAAGAAGAGAGACACAAGTGTTATTGACAACAGCAGGATTAGAACAGCCACAATCAGATGAGGGAAGTTCCCTCAGGGAACAGAGACAACCTATCTTAAGGTCACAGATGCAAAGCTCAGTTCTGGCTCCAGTTTACAAGCCCCCATGCCCCAAGAGACAGCCTGTCGCATCCCACAGCAGGCTGCATTGTGCAAACTACCGGTAAGAGCCAGACATTCACAAGTCCACCTCCAAGCTGTCCCCCAGCAAGCAGCCACACAGTCCTTCCCCAGAGCTCTCTGGCGTGGACAATAACTATCTGTGGATAACTATCTGCTTTCTGGCAGACATGCAGGTCGGAATGGGGAGCTTTACAGGCTGTCAGAGCCAAGCCATCTTTCTATAAGCCAGGGGTTCTCAACCTGTGGTACAGGTACCCCTAGGGCAGTGTTTCCCAAACTTTTTCAACCCGCGGCTCCCTTACCATTGGTGACTATTTGTCACGGCTCCCTTTTACATTATGTTGATGCCTGCCAGTTGGCATTGCACTGTTTTCCGAGAGGATTCCATGGCACTCCGCGGCTCCCCTGGCTGGTATCCGCGGCTCCCCTGGGAGCCACGCCTCCCAGTTTGGGAACCACTGCCCTAGGGGTATGCAGACTTCTTGCTGGGGGTATGCCAAGCCCCTTATCTGCCCCATCAGCAGCTAATTAAGTGTTAATTAACATGGATTTTAAATTGTAATTATTTTTGGAGCCCTTCTCTTTCTCCGATTTTGGTTTGGGGCTTATTTTTGTACTTTGGAAAATGTACTTTGGTGGGGTGGGGGAGGGAGGAGCTGATTTTGGGAAGTATGAGCTGATTTTGGGAAAAAAAGAAATCCTTGCATGTCTGTCTGTCTGTCTGTCTGTCTGTCTCTCTCTCTCTCACACACACGCACACACACACACACACGTAAATAAGACATTTTTTCATATTTAAAATTGTTTTAGAACTTTTTTATTTAATGATTAATTACCTAATTAATTAATTGATTGATTAATCCAATTAATTAGCAGTTACGTACCAGGGGGTACTTCAGAAAATTGGACCGTGATAGGGGGTACCCGGGCCTCCAAAGGATGAGAAACCCTGCTATAAGCCATTGGCAGGGGCTTCTGTTTCAGGTGCACAGACCCCATTAATTACAACACAACAGTACACACTTAACTTACAGGGTTGTTGCAAGGACTATTTCAAGATAACAAGACACTTTGCCACACTTAGAAAGCGCTGCACAAATGCTAAATGTCTGCTTATTTGTATCCCACCTTTCTGCCTCTGAAGAGCCCCCCCACCCCCACCCCAAGAAGGCTTACAACATTTTAAAAATACAACACAGTAATAAAACTCTCAGGCCAGCAGTGGTCTCTATAGGAGCCGGTGTTATAAAGCTTTCCCTGGCCTGGGCGCTACTACTTCTTGCTTACGATCAGGAAACACAAGCTGGAAATGTCAATCTAGAGGCAATGCTATCATTCAGCTACGGCACCTCAACAACTAAGGCTGCAAAAACAAAAAAAGAGAATGTGATAGTAGGTTGCATTATTAACACAGGGCACAGATCAGGAGCCCAGATCGTGAGAAGTCACAGCTCCACTCTATTCTGCACTAGTCAGACATCACTTCAAATAGGGTGTCTGGTTCTGGACACCACACCTTAAGAAGGAGATGCATCAGCTGGAACAAGTTCAACTAAGAGGGTGAGGGGCCTAGAAACCAGGTCCTATGAGGGATGGATAAATGAGCTTGGTATGTTTAGCCTGGAGGAGACTAAGCAGAGATCAGATATCCATCTTCTCGTATCTGAAGGGCTATCGCGTGGAAGAAGGGAAGGACTTGCTCTCGGTGGCTCTCGAGGGCAGAACGAGAACAAGAGGCTTGAAACGACAGGTATGTGGGTTTAGGCTAGACACAAGGAAGAATTTCCTAACTGTAAGAGCTGTCTGGCACTGAAACAGTCTCCCTTGTTCAGTTGTTTTTCAGCAGAGGCTGGAGGGCCACCTGTCAGGGATGCTCCAGCAGTTTCTTGCAGTGAGCAGGGGGTTGGACTAGATGACCTCCAAGATCCCTTCCAACTCTCACATTCTATCATTCTACCAGATAAGGCCACCATCACTTTTTTTCTTTTTAAGATGATAAATCAATGAAAATCAGAGTCTGTATTTCAAAACAAGAAATATTTGGAACCATTTTCTATCCCAAAACGCAAAAACGAGCACAATGCTGCGCAGCTTACCGTGGCCTTTATGCAACGATTCAAAGAAATCGTGACGGGTGAACTGAGGCTCTTCCTGACTGCCGACGCTGCTGATATCCGAAGGAGAGGGCTGGGCATGTGGCGCCTCGGAAACAGATTCCTTCTTGCCTGTTAAATGATTGCTGTTGAGAGAATACATTTTAATATCTCGGATTTCCACTTGAAGCCTGTCGCTTCTCGAATGGTCTTCTCCCGCCACAAAATTCTGGATCGATATTTGCCCTAGGTGACCCACCAGCAGCTCGGGGCTGCCTGGCTTACGGGGTATCGATACCACGGGAGACTCGATGTTCACATTTAAAATAAGCTTAATGGTTTCACTTTTGGGGTGCACTGCCACAAAATCCTCTCCCTCGTTATTTTCCAAGTTATAGGGGTCCCGGGATCGAGGCAGCGTATCGAACAGAGACACCATTTCAGAGTACTCGGCGGTCTTGGTGGCCAAGACAATGGTCACTTTGGTGGCTGCGCTCTTCAGCATGCTGCGGAAGTTCTCCTCCAGCTCATCCATGGACAAAGTGATCTCTTTCAAGAACTTGGCCGAGTGGTTGTAATGCAAAGATGCCATCTTGAGATGGAGTGAACACTCTACTTTCGACTGCTCGATAAAAGTGAAGCTCAAGGCATCCGGGAGGCTACCTGCGTCGTCAAACTGGAGAAAGGAAGGCTTGGAGTAACCCACGTCACGGATGAGGTTTTCGTACCCGAGTGTATTGCCGATGCTGACAACGTACTGATTTCTAACGTTGTCCTGGGTCAAATCCATAAGTTGCAAGCAACCCAGAGATCCGTTGACATCCAGCCTGCTGCCCATGGAGACATTCACTTTGGTGCCACCAACGCTGGCCGTGGCAATTTTTCGGCCAAGCTTCTCTCCGTTTGTCATGGTAACCGTCCGAAGGAGAAGAATGTTTAACCAGTGGATATCCACCGCTACTTCTACACTCTGATCGTGCGTGGACTGAAAGGTATCCTGCTCGATGAAATTTCTTTCAGAGTCTGTCATGAGCGGTTGAGGACTAGAATCCTCCTTCTCCTTTGGGAAGGACTTCTGGAGGAAGCCAATCAGTTCAACAATCGTCTCTGGGTTAAGGATGATGTCCAGGTTGTTCATCTGCACCGATATCACTTGGAGGGTACTGTCCAAGTTCATGGAGGGACATTCTGCACTCACAAACTGGTATTCCAGTTTAATTAAAGATTCGTCACTGGGGGGGAAGCTGCCAGACAGCTCGCTTGAGGGCACGGCACGTTTCTCGGTCAAGCCCACTCCATGGACTGGAAGAGCCTCACCGGGCCCACCGACAGGGGACTGCGCCCTGCTATCCCGGAGACTTCCAGTTGGGACGTCAAAACTGAGGTTCTTGTGAGACGCCATCAAGAGATCAAAATCGGAGCCGTAGGTCTGCATGGTATCAACCAACAGCAAGCCATGGACAGTCAGCGAGACCTCTACGTCATAAGGCCTCTTCACAAAATGGGCATTCGTGCCAAAAACCTTGAGGACAGAGATATAGCGTCCATTGCTTTCAACCCCCAGCTGCATACAGTTGACCTGGAACTCCGCTAAAAGCAGTTGCGACTCCACAAGGACTTCTTTCGTGTGCTGCTCCACGATCACAATGCTCTGAGTTAAATTGACAACGGAGCTATGCAGGCTTCCACGCTGGTCCAGATCTGCAAAAAGGTTCTCTTTCCCCAGCTGCAAAGTGCTCGGGGTCTGCGAGTCAGACGTGCTCAGCCTTCCAAAACAATTATTCAGCGCCATGATTTTGTCCTCGTTGATGTGTATCTTCAAGTCGGGTAAATTCCCAGACAAGACAGCCCCAGGGTACTTGGGATCAGAGGTGTAGATCAACCTTCGCTCCAGCTGCAAATGAACATTGAACTTCTCCACCACGTGGGTTGGGCCAACGTCGCTGTCTTGCGCGTGCTTCCAGTTGTCCTTCACGCGCCCAACCATGATCTGAAGATCCATAAAAGACAAACTGTAGGTCTCATACATTTTTTTGCTCATCAGGTGCGCTTGCAGTTGCTCCTGGCTGATTTCGACTCCCGTGAACTCAAGCGCTTTGCTTTCGGGGGCGCTGGCTTCTGGAGGCGGGCTGCTGGGAGGAGTTGCAAGAGGCGTCTTATACTCATCGTCACTCAGGTCACTCAGCTCTGAGGAGGGACCACCTGAACTCTTCTTTTTATGCTCCTCTAAAAATTGAGAAGGAAAAAAAAGAGGAAGACTAGTCAAGCCACATGTTTAAAATGCTATTTTCTCATAGTATGAAAAATATTTTTTCCGCAAAAATGAATTTTTTTTTTACAACAAAGCAACGATTAAACAAATACAGCATTGCAAAAATCTTAAGACAGTTGACACCGAACACCCCACAAATGGCTATTATGATAGCTTCTCTTAACTCTCTTGACTTCTCTCGTGTCTTAGGAAAGGTATTTTGTGGCGTTAAGCCTCTCTGTTTGCAGAGTCCCCTCACTTTAGGAAAGCCAATGCTTTGGTCCGACAGAGTCTTTGACTATTTTACACATAAAAACTAACACATTGTTCCCAATGCTGTCTTCTGACCAGAGACAATGAAGCAATCAAGTTTAAAGACAAACTCCCTCACAAGAACACGCTATGATAATTCAACATGAGCGCACTGTAAACAGAAAGTGGAACTCTTCCATCGCCAAGGTTCAGAGCTTATAAACTGCCTTCTTCATCCCCTGAAAGAGCCACTTCATCCTGCACCCTTAAGGGACTCCAGCCCTCCTCTCCCTTGGAAGCTCACAAGAGGGGCATGATGGAGATGGCCCCCCTAGTCCCCCCCCCCCCCACTGCTCATCTCCAGCATCTGGTACTCAGATATATCCTACATTGACATAGATTCTGTCCAAGTCAATAACACTTGTTTTTAACAATGGTAATATTCCCAGTTAAGGACATAAAAAAAAAGTACCTTGAGAATTGGTAAGTAACATTCTTCCCAGGTCAATCACAACTAAAACTGGATCAGCAAATGTAAAATCGTCAGGGAAGATCACCTGAGGGGCAGAAATATCAAGGCACACTGTCCAGCGTTTACTGTCTTTCTGAAAGGAAAAAGAAAAAGTACCTTTAAGCTACAAAACACTTCCCTTTGCATGTCGAAGAACAAATCAAAATCCACCGTCTTAATATTGGCCAGTTCATACACTGTTGATTTGATAGGTACCAATGTGCATGTTTTACCATCCCTCCCTTTCTTTTTATAATCTCAAACAACTATTTATTGACTGCTAGACATTGGCCACCTAATGCGAAGAGAGGACTCTCTGGAGAAGACTCTGATGCTGGGAAAGATTGAAGGCAAAAGGAGAAGGGGAAGGCAAAGGATGAGATGGTTAGACAGCATCACCGATGCAACAAACATGAAAATGAGCGAACTCAGGAAGATAGTGAAGGACAGGAAGGCCTGGCGGGATATGGTTCATGGGATCACGAAGGGTCGGACACGACTTAACGACTGAACAACAACAACAAGACACCACACATGTATTCCTCCTCCCCCCCATTTATGTACTTTTGCCCTTCAGACTTACAGTGTTTGAAAAAGGTTTCAAACGTAGAAAGCTTCAGTTATGTGGCTGCTCTGCACAGTGGAAACATCATGGACTGCTGGATACGTCAACGGAGAGGGGGCAATTGCCTCTGTTACTGCACAGGATGCCAACAAGCTCACACCCTTCCAGGAGTAACCCACCTCTAGCCAGGCGACAGCCAATGGCCATAGCAGCAGCACACTACTGGAAGTCTCCCAAAGAACACCACTGAAAGCATGAGCGAACTGGGGATGAAGCCATTCAAAGAGATCTCAAAACGGGCAAGATCTGAAATCGCTTTGAATCGTTTCACTCGCAGGCTGCAATCCTAAGCACGCTCACCTAGCAGGAAGCTCCACTGAACACAGTGGGGTTTACTTCCAAGTAGACACGCCTAGGCTTGTGCGGTCCAGTTGCTAAAAGCTTTCAATTGCACTCTTTGATATTCTCATTCTGTTATTACATCAAGTACAGGCAAGATTTGCGGAAATGGGAGAAGCCAAGCACCTGAGTGGGCCAAACTGCAGCGAGCAAGATGACAATGCAAAGATTGTAATCGGCATACAACGCAAATACAAACGATAAAGACGGCAAGACAAAAAGAGCCACTTTCCACATGACTCTCAGCTCACTTACAATGAAGTCTCCCACGAGCAAGCGGTCAATCGTTTGCCGGATCTCTGCCTTGGTCTGCATTTTGAGCTTGTTGTACTGCCGTCGAGCAGCCTCAGCCACTCTCAGCTCGAGCTCAGACTGATAGCCAAAACCTGCACCAAAGAATACAGGCGTTAATGCATCCTTTTGCTTGCTTGTTACTGGATCAGATAGAGTGGTTCACAGCAAGAGTGAAAGTGCAGGAATTTGCCACGATGAGCCCCACTAAAACAATTAGCATATCCCCCTAGGCAAATTGCCGCCCTCCCAGATCAGGTATTTTGAACGTACCAAAAGAATTCTTTATTGCTACTTAACCCCACAAAGCATGGAAAAAAACAAGGAAAAGGGAAAGGAAATGACAAAATATATTTAACAAAAAAAGGTTAACCTGAGGTATGAACCCTTCCCTTGTAGAAGAAATCGGCTACTTTCTTAATGGCTTGTGGATTGTAAATAATATTTAGAGGTCTGGTACTGACTTCAAGGCGCCGCTCAAAATTGCTGCGGACGGGGTTCCTCTCATACAACATCTCAAAAACAGGTACAGGCGGATCGGCTGCAGGGTCAAAACAGAGCACAGTGAACAGCAGCAGCCCTCAACAAACCTAGTGCCCCCCCCTTAAGACACGTGACCAAGGCTGAGCAAAGCATTTAAATTCCGCCCCTCTCCTCTCTACCCTCGAGCAGGGCGCTCTAGGAACAGAGAGCCCCTCAGAAGTGAATTCCTACAAACATCTTCCTGAAGAAACATCTCCATTCCTAGAACACCGTGTTGAAGGTGTGGCTCCTCCCACTCTTACGGGCCGTAGAGGGCGCCCTCAGCGCTGCTGCTGCTCCCGTCTCCCCCAAAGCACTCTTGCACTGGAGAGGTTCCTCTAGTCGCCTCTAGTCGCTAGCACCTTGGCGGACAGCGGAGCAGTACCGAGGGAACTCTCTAAGGCAGGGGTTGAACGGGGGAGGGGGAAGCGTGTCTGGATTGAATGAACTTTTGGCATTAACGCCCTTTCTTCCCATAACAGTTCAACTGAGGGTTCCCTGTACAATCTTAAAAGCAGACTTGAGACAGAGGTTCCTTCCTGTTGTCCATTTGATCAATAGACGGCATCCGCCTTTGAGTCAGGACAGTGGCCATTGGACTAAAGGTTCGCATGCATCTTGCAGCTGAAATACAAAATCTAACTTGCTGTTAAGGCAGCTGTCTGATCTGATCTGTGTAAGGCAGCCATGGATTCATCTAACTCAGTTTTGTCTGTGCCGATGGGCAGCACATCTCGACAGGGTTTTTCCCAGGCCTATCCTGGAGACGCTGCCAAGGAGCCTCTGCATACAAGCACGGGCCCTACCGCTAAGTTAAGGCCAGCGTTCCCACTAAAGTGCGCAGTCCACGCTTAAGAATGGGTATTAAGAACTGGTATTCACAAACCAGTTTAAAGAGTGTTTTAACATAGGTAAAGATCTGCTACAAAAAAAGAGAACATTTTACCAGTACTCTGGTTACTCGCATCCGAAGAGCAAGTCTGGAGACTAACGGAAGAGACACAGCCAACTTCTTTTTGCTAATGAGAAAGAACAGAAAAAATCAGACACACTTTTGTTGACTTAACGTCTTTGGAAGCAAGATTTCTTACATTGTACCGTCATGCCAAGAATGTCTACATGGGGGCAGCATGCTACTGGGGCATCTATCAAGGCCGCTGTGGCTGCCCAGTACATCCTGGGCTGGACTGAGGACTGCTGCCACCTCACCCACCCAGCTCTTGTGGCAGCTCCAAGTGGCACTGAGAAGGGAAGAGGGCAGCCAGAGGCCTCTTTTGTAGCTGCAGCCCAACAGAGAAGCAGCCACACTCCCTGCATCTGTCACCCACTGCCAGGTTCTTCCTGGCGGCCATTGACATTGGGCCTACTCGGTGCTGGGGCGGGATGCCGAGAGCCACGTGGCAAAGCCGAGTTCCCCAAGAGGGCACTGGATACCACAGACGGGCCAGTGCCCAACAGGACTGACTGCTGCCTCTAGCTTGGACCTGCTCCAGCTTTAAGATCCACCAGCAGCCAAAGCCCTAGAATAGGGGTTGACCCTATGGAGCCATTTCCTGTTTGGCGTGCAGCGTCTTGGACAGGGGGCTTTGCCTCCCAAGCTGAGCTCCGTGCAGCCACTTCCGGGTGCTCGGCAACCCAGAAGTTCGGCAGTGACGCGATGATGTCACTGCCAAACGTCCAGCCCCTTCAAACACAAAGGTTGCTGATCCCTACCCTAGAAAACAGATTGTTTTGTTGTTGTTGTTTCAGCTATATGTAAACCACTCCGGGAGGCCTCCGCCTGAGAAGGCAGCATACACATCAATCTACCAAATCAATAAATTTGACGTACGGGATTAGGAAAGACGAGGACAGGAAATATGGTGCCTTCTGTTGCCAAGTCTCGTAGGAAGAGGCTGCCAAGCTGAACTCTGAAAAGGGAAGAATTCCTGCGAGGAAGGGTTTCTGCTAAGATGGTAACTCCTGCAGAAGAACAAAAACACAAACACACACAGCCCAGTGTTAGGACAATTTCACAACAGCAGCTGTGTGAAGCCTGGGGCAGTCAAGAGAGAAAGAGCCTTGCAGCCCACAGGTTTTTGACGTCGGATCCAGGTCTGGAACGATGCAGGTACTGCTTCCATGCTTATCCTTGCACTGCTTTAAGAATGAACCCTATTCCAGGCAGCTCACAGTAGCTATAAAACTTGCTGCTGCCGTGAACATATTCTAAGGTTTCTGCACTGCTGAGGAAGCAAAACACTGTTGCAATGACAACTTATGGTTTTCGATACCTGAAAATTCCAGCTGCATGAAAGCACTTTCGCGCCCCTTCAGACTCTTCTTCTCTGTATGCAGCAACGTGACGGAGCCGCCTTGCAGCTCGAGATTTAGCTTTGCAAAGACGTAATCCCTCTTTGTGAAGGTGTTGATGTGCGAGACGTCGGCCGTTGGATCAAACAATTCATCCGCACCTAATTGAAGGGAAGGAGACAGGACGTGCTTAGAAACGTCCAGGCTCGCAAGCAAGGCTGCCAAAACGTAACCACAGATGGAAAATGCTGCCCACAATTGTGAAATATTTTCAATGCACAGCACAAATACATTAACATTATTAGTGTGTGTGTGCTCAGCTGTAATAGCATTAATTGTTTTAAGCCAGTGTTTCTCAAACTGTGGGTCGGGACCCACTTGGTGGGTCGCGACCTGATTTCTGGTGGGTCCCAGGTGATAGAAAGATCAGATAAGTAATTGCCTCAAGCCCTATTCAAAAATCTGCTAATTACCCTGCAAACAGCTGAGCTCCTGTAGTTTGCAAGCTTGTGTAAATATAGGAAGATAAATGTTTGAGCATGTCGTAAAGCTAAGTTGGTCCCGATAGACTGTCATTTTAAAAAGTGGGTCCTGGTGCTAAAACGTTTGAGAACCACTGGTTTTAAGGGGTACAATATCATTTTAAAAAAGATCACACTCATTTTGATTGTTATTTATTTACTGATCTCTGCTCCCCAGCCAGGTGTTAAGAAAGCCAGAGGCAAAAGAACCTGCAGTATCAGCAGGAAATGCCCCCCAGAGCCTCTGGAAGCTAAGATCTATCGTCTCTAGGAATGGTTAGATCATTCTAACAGATCCTCAACCCTTACGGGCATCTAAAGCAAACAACAATCTGGTCCTGGTACTGACCATAACAACAGCAGTCATACAATCCCCCGCCCCCCGGCATAAACTACCCGACTCTGGGCCAACACACCTTTTATACGTACCCAATCCGTTCCTGAAAACAGCCCTTATAGTGAAACTCTGGATTACAATTAGACATTAATTTCAATGGGAAAAAGTCTAACTCGTTCCAAAGCCATTCCAAGTTCACCCCCAAATCACCCTAAATGTCTAACAGCATACGGGAAAAGTGGTGTGACACGGGAAAACAGGAGAACAACATTTAACACACTGGTTCTTAACCGGGGTTCGATCGAACCCCAGGGGTTCGGTGAGTCAGTCTCGAGGGTTCGGCGGAGTAGTCCTCCGCCGAACCCGCGAGACTGACTCCCGAGGGCGCGCGCGCGCCGCCCTAATGACCCCCGTGCTGCCCAGGATGTCTCCAGAGCCGGCAGCAGCGGAGCCTCCGCTGCCGCCGGCTCCGGAGCTGGGCAGGAGAAGGCCTCGGAGCATCCGCCCTCGGCAGAGCTCCAAGGCCTTCTGAGGGAAGCCCGATGCGCGACGTCTTATTTATAAGCTTTAGCGCATGCGCAGAACGTTTGAGGGCAAATTTGCCCTCAGAAACGTACTGCGCATGCGCTAAAGCTTATAAATAAGACGTCGCGCATGGGGCTTCCCTCAGAAGGCCTTGGAGCTCCGCCGAGGGCGGACGCTCCGAGGCCTCCTCCGAGGCGAGGCGTCGCTGGAGTACGAGAGGAAGGGCGGGACCGCCTGCGCGCAACGCGCGTCGCCCATTTCGCGTGTCGCCCAGGCGGTCCACCCTTCCCCTCGCACTCCAGCGACGCCTCGCCTCGGAGGAGGCCTCGGAGCGTCCGCCCTGGGCAATTAGATCGCAATTTAATTCTATTAAATGGAATGCTGTAGTCGTGGAATGCTACCCCCCACTTCCTGAAACTATTGGCAGGAAAGTTATTTCATTCTATTTCAGCTACCCCCCCCCCTTCCTGAAACTATTGGCAGGAAAGTTTGGCAGTAAACTGAGGGTTTATTGAGTGACAGGCTTTTTCTCTGAGTGGCTGCAGGGGTGTGTTGTGTGTGCGGGGGGTGAAGTAACCTTCAAATGACATGAAAATGACATGAGAGTGGCACTTGCCAAGGTAAAGCCGCGTATTTCTAAACTGGTCTCTGAAAGGCAACAGCAGAAGTCACACTGATTTGCAGTGAGTAAATATTCATTATTATGTTTTTGTTTTTGTGTGAAAATCATGTTTTATATTTGTTCTTAATGGTTTTGTTCTTTAATGGTTTTGTTCATTTTGTGCGCCTATAAAAATATACCTATGTATATATACCTAAAATATATACCTATGACATATTTTGAATTTGAAAAAATCATATTTTATTTTTCAAATTAAGAAGGGTTCAGTGAATGCGCATATGAAACTGGTGGGGTTCAGTACCTCCAACAAGGTTAAGAACCACTGATTTAACAACATTACACAGCATCAATAAAGTGCTAAAAGTGGACAATGAAAAGGTTTCGGAAGTTCTAGCGTCACAGAACGAGGATCAGCACCTCAAGCTTTACCGGCAAACTATGAACGACTCTTGCACCTGTTGTTCCGGTTTCCCTGTGATTTTTTTTTCAATTTCTTCTGTTCTTTAGGACCCATATTCACAGTCATTTGTAGAAGCACAGCACAAAAACCGTAAAAGGGAGCATGTAATGCACATGCCCGGAAAGCATGGGGGACTCCACGTGTGGACACCCACCCACCCCGGTAAAGGGCACACTCATCACAAATGGCAAAATAAACTCTCCCTTACCAGCGATATCATCTGGTCTCCACTGTTCCTGAGTTTCTGAAAGGAGGCCATCCAAAGTGTCTTTCTCCAACGCTTCCCGGGAATTGCTGTGCCAGCCCCCCCAGCCCGGAAACCAGGACTGAAGGTACTGAAGCATGCCGCTGCTGCTGCTGCTCCCGGCTTCCACTTCCAGGTCAGAAGATAGTTCTTCGGAATCGGACAAGGGCTCCTTAATGCTCTGCTTGAAAGAAAACAACATACATATCAGTAGAAGCCGAGGCTAACAACGAATGCCCTTGAGGGACAAGGAGCCATTGAATTATTTTAATGTGTTTGTAAACCACTTTGTTGAAAAGTGGCATATAAATATTCTTCATAACAGGACTATTTGCTCACTCTAACAGTGATTACTGTACTGGTGATGGCACATGCTTGCAGTGAAGGCATCTGATTTCATTTATTGTCCCACCTCTTTCTTAACGTGCTTCAGGTACTATGCAGTGCTGTTTTGGTCATCCTATCTCTTGAGCTCCTTTTCTGCGTCTTGGAATATGTGGAATCAGGTTTGGATTATGAGCCAAATATGCTACTAATATGGGCAGCTACATCCTGCTGCTATTCTTTGTCTGAATAGGTATATGGTTTGCACTGTATACTAGATTTACTGTACTATATAAATCACACCGCATACTTGGTAGTTCATAGGGGTCTGGAACTACTTAAGAACTGCATTTTTAAAATTAATCTCTCACCTCAGCCAGTTCATGGAATCTCTCATAAACTATCTCGCGTAAGATTTTCAGCTCCTCAAAGGTTTGCTCATCCTCAACACGTCCCATCTCTTCCTAAAGACAAAGCAGTAAACATAGGGGAAACTGTAAAGAGAAACTGTTTAAGAGAAAAAAGAAGACTATCGATTCAAAGTGAAGTTCTGTTGCCCAGGAGTCTCTTAGACTAAACTTAAATGAATTGTCTTTGGAAATTAAAACAGCAACTGATCTAACCGTGCGCAAATTAAGTAACAATACAGATGATAATGTGGACAGACTACATCACGTGTACCAGTTTTGTTTGTTTCACAGCTATAGGTGATTAGAGAGTACTTTTCACAAGTTGCACAAATCACTCCCCCCGCCCCTAGTGAATTTGTTTGAAGGGAGGGGAATTGCAAACAGCAGGATGTGTTCTCCCATTCAGAGTGTGGGCACTGCTTCCTACCCTCACCTTGAACTGGCTTTGAGACATGACTACACAGTGTCATCATGAAAGCAATTCTGAGTGAAGACAGGAAGTCTCGGAAGTGACTTTGCGAAATCTGTCACCTGGATGGTCAAAATCGGACAGGTTACGTGGCTGGGACTACGCAGTCAGGAAGAAATTGTTTTGAAAACTGGGGCTGGACCGGGGCTGCAAACAAGGGGATACTTTTTTGAGACCCCCCAAAACAGTGAAATGTTGATCCACCGTGAAAACATTTGCTGGCAAACGTTTGGCGCTGCACTACTTTCAAAAAACTGAGAACCTCATCAAAATAAGGGCCATACTTTATAGGCAAATGTCTCTAAGACATAACAAGCTCGAAAGCCAGTTTTCAACAAAAGAAATTCACATTTTTTCAAAAAAAAAATCACATTTTTTTTTTAAAAACCACAACTAGTCCCATAGTTACAGATGAAATAGCATGTGCCAGTGTGACAGATTTGAATGGCACCTCAGAACGCTTGGCAGGTGCCACCCGTGCTTTTCCAGCGTCTAATACCTGCTCCTCCTCAGACAGTGGCTCTTCTTTCAACTTCTTGTAATACAGGTCTGTGTACAACACAGCGTCTCGGGCCCGGTGCACTGCAAACTCCCAAGAAGAGCGTTCCCTCTGCTCTCGGATTTCTGCAATGTTCGCATTCAGAGTAAAGAGCCACCATTCCCGGCAGCTGAAACATTCCAAATAAAGACACTTCCAGTTAGCAGCTGCACTATGAGAGGGACGGCCAGTGGGGGCCCAGACCAGACAGGACAGTCATTTTCCTCCACAACTTCTATTTAGCATTTTTTTTGGGGGGGGGGTTGCATGAGGCAGGGCCGGCATAAATAGATTTGCTTATATCAGCTATATTTATTTAAACGAGAGGCCCTGGTCTCTCCAAGTGGCTTACGTACAGCTGAAAAACAAAACCATCAGGTGTCTGGCTTGCAGCTGCTGGCGGAGGACGAGATGCAACCTCTGGGTTTGAGAGGTAGCCTCCCTTGAATGCAAGATGCAAGGGAGTGGAAACAGGATACAGGTATCGTGATGTCTTGTGTGCTCCCCCCGAGGCATCTGGTGGGCTGCTGTGAGCTACAGGAAGCTGGACTAGGTGGGCCCTTGGCCTGATCCAACAGGGCTTATGAGCTTGTTTGAACCCGATACAAACAGACCCCAGGAAAACGGCCACCAGGGAGAAGCTGCCAGGAGATGACAGTTGCATGGAGCATAAGAACATAAGAACATAAGAAGAGCCCTGCTGGATCAGGCCAAAGGACCATCTAGTCCAGCTTCCTGTATCACACAGTGGCCCCACCAGATGCCTCAGGGAGCACAAGACAACAAGATACTTGTATCCTGTTGCCACTCCCTTGCACCTGGCACAAAGAAAACCTACTCCTACAACCAGGAGGTTGCTTATCCCCATCATGGCTTGTAAGCTGTGATGGAATTTTCCTCCATAAATCTGTCCACAGGAGCAGGGCTTCTCCTCCATTGATGAATGCAAGAAATAGCCCCTGGTTGCCACATCTTCTTCCCTGCAGCAGCTCTAAACAGCAGCAAGGGCTGAGAGGAGGAGCAGCTGGCAACAGCCACCACCAGCTGCCTGTGTGCTCTGGCAACTGCTGGCTTCCGAGACAGGACCAGTGTAAACAAGTCAATAAACATGACAAGTGAGACCGATGGACCCTGAAACAAAGGAAAACGAATCCATCCAAATCACTCCAGGACAGAAGAAACTAATTCCAAGTCAATTCCGTGCCTGATCCTGAATGCAGCAGGGGCCCGACTGTTTCGAAGAGGAATTGGAAATAATTAGCGGGGGATCGGTGGCACAATATTTCAGCCACACAAAAACACAAATAAAAATCCTAGTTCAGTGACTCAGCATTAGTGACCATACTTTTCCTAGCTACGACCCCCCCCCCCAAAAAAAACCCCATAGTTAAATCTTTGAGTAAGCATTCAGTGATGTTGAACGTTAAGCAAAAATGAAATGGCAACTCAAAGAAACAAAGTAGTGCCAACATATTCTGTGGGAACTGTACTGAATCAGAGCCGGCTACTAAATGCTTGGATAACAGATCAAGAAGATACAGTTCATACTTTCCAGAGACTGTGACCTTCGGTTTCCAGCGCCTGAATTTAAGCTGTCGTTCTTTTCGATCCAATTCCTTCAAAAAATCCATTATTTGACGGTACTGCCTCTGTGTGAATAAAGTGGTGTAAGGAAGGGCAGGCAGGGAATACTGATGCACGTTGAAACAATGTTGACATTCATTGAGCAACACTAGAAAGAATGTCAATGTCAGTGCTTTGTATAAAAAAAATACATCTTTTTTTACTTATTTCCAAAGGCAGCCAAGTGTGCATAATGGCTTACGGGAAACACAAATAAAGTTATCACATCAAAGCACAGAACATGTCCATTTGCAGAAAAAAAGAAAGAATAGCAGTTTTGATTGTTTATTTCTAAAAAGTTATGTAACTGAGATGAAAGAAAAAGCACCTGCAGTAAATATAAGCTGAAACTTTTGAGGCCTCCGCAGCTATTGGCTGCAAGGACTCAAAATTCAGCTTGAAATGAGTCCTCGCAACCAAGTGCTAAGAAGCGACGGGATATTATTCAACATTCCAACAGCTCAGAAGTGTGCACACACCCCTCAGCCTCAAAAAAAGAGTTAACTGCTACAACTGTGTAAACCTTCCCTTAAACTACACGTACATGCTTTGTTGGAAGAGCAAAGTCCTCGAGCAGCTTTTACCTGGGAAAGCTTCAGCGGTATGGTCTCCAGCTGGATGTCAAACTCCAGCCGGGGAGTATTCCGCGATCTCAGCGGCTCCTTGGAACAGTTCCGCTTCAGAAGAGCGGAGGTGCACACAGGCTCCATGACGTAATCATGGTCACAGCTCTCCATGCTTCTGTCCATCGCTTCCTGGAAATCAGAACCAAGTTAGTTTTATCGGAAATGCAGGCTTCCCTGCAACTTAGTTTTGTAAGGAAATTATGCAAAGAAAAAAAAGTCAGATGGTCATATAAAAAAAAAAAAGAATTTAGACCTAATGAATTTCAAGTTAAAGGATTCTGCCAAGATTATTATACTATATAGCAGGGGTGGCCAAACTGTGGCTCCTGAGCCACATGCGGCTCTTTGGAGTATAATGTGCGACTCTCAGAAATACGTTGGCTGAGCTCCTTTTTGCATCACAATTCATATAAAAAGCTAAATAAGAAAGTTTCCAGTTTTATAATTATTGACCAGGGATAAACTGAGAGTCCACTGGATTAAAACATCATGGTGAATAAATATATTTAAGAATGTAAAGGCTTCTTAAATATTCTGGCTCTTAAACACCTGAAGTTAATCGTATGTGGCTCTTACATGAAGCAAGTTTGGCCACCCCTGCTACTTAGGGTCCTTACAGCGTTTTATGAGTCATGTTTAAAGAAGTGGGCCTTAGGAAAAAGCGAGACTGTTCATTCATTTGTGGAAACTGATCATGAGTAGGACATATTTTAAATTTGCAACACATGCAAGATCTTTCAGTGGTCGAGGAAAGGCTAGGCTGTGCAGAGGCGGCCACAGAATGCACACACGTAAGTCAGGCAAATCTCTCCTATTATACCAACCTACTTTCTCGTTGTTCATAATTCTCCTGAATTCATTGTCAATTAAGTGTATTGACCAGACAACTGTGCTCCTGGTTTCCTCTCTGCCGATAAAGCAGCGTTATTTCTCGAGAGGACGGAGAGAAATAAGCTCATTATACCTGCAGCTCCCCTGGAGGCAGGTCTCCCAGCAAATCACAGTCCGTATCCCAATAGATGCTGAAGTTGTCAATATCCAGTTGCTTTTTCTTCATGAGCTGCTCCACCTTAAAGCAAGAGAAACTGGGTTGGAGTCACAACAAAAATGGAGCAAACTGCAGGAAGGTAATCAGCACACATTACTCCATTTCAAACTATTCCCAATGTAAAAACTGACATTACTAGTTTTGTCACACCGCTTTTAACATCAAGGATCCTTTGCAATCCGGATCAGACTGTCTCTCACACACACACAGCCAAGATAATGGTTTGTCACAAACTGCTCAAAGCATCCAAGCATTAAAACCTAAATTTAAGCCTGTCAGGCCCTCCCCATTTCGTTGTTTTTACACATAGTGTCCCAATGCTGTTGCTTCCCTTGTAAGAAAGTTCTCCCTCCCACTCCAACCTAAAAACATTACAGGTGGGTCCCCATATCCACTGATCCGCTATCCACGGTTTCAGTTATCCACAGATCGCGGCCCCCCCCCCCCCAGGCTTTTACTTTTTTCCCAGTAAGCTTCATTTCTTCCTTAAACAGGAGAAGCAGCCTCTGGCTGCTTATTGCAGACAAGTAGAATGAAACTAAGTCCTAGAGAGGCTCTGCAAGGTTAACAGAAACCTTGCAGAGCCTCTCTAGGACTTAGTCTCGTTCTACTTGCCTGCAATGGAGGTTGCTTCTCTGTTTGTTTTAAGGAAGAAACAAAGCTTGCTGAAAGAAAAATAAGAGCTGGGGGGGGGGGCACGCACACCTGCCCGCAGGGGACATAAGAACATAAGAAGAGCCCTGCTGGATCAGGCCAAAAGCCCATCTAGTCCAGCTTCCTGTATCACACAGTGGCCCCATCAATGGGAGCACAAGACAACAAGATAACCTGTTTCCCGTTGTCACTCCCTTGCACCTGGCACAGAGAAAACCCACTTCTAAAACCAGGAGGTTGCTTATGGCTTGTAACCTGTGATGGTCTTTTCCTCCATGAATCTGTCCAAACCCCTTTTAAAGGCATCTAGGCCAGGTGCCATCACCACATCCTGTGGCAAGGAGTTCCACAGATGAATTACACGCTGGGTAAAGAAATATTTTCTTTTGTCTGTTCTAACTCTCCCTCCACTCAATTTTAGTGCATGTCCCCTGGTTCTGGTGTTATGCGAGAGGGAGAAGAATTTCCCTCTATCCACTCTCTCCATCCCATGCATAATTTTATAAGTCTCAATCATGTCCCCCCCTCAGGTGCCTTTTTTCTAGACTGAAAAGACCCAGACGCTGTAGCCTTTCCTCATAAGGGAGGTGCTCCAGCCCATGAATCAATCTGGTTGCTCTTTTCTGCACCTTTTCCAATTCAGGAAAGGCAATTCAGGGGAGGCAGGGCAGGGGCCCCTCAGGAAACCATGGAGGGGGTGTTCACTCCTATCCACAGTTTCAAGTATCCACGGAGGGGCCTGGAACATATCCCCAGTGGATATGGGGGAATACTGTATTTCCTTGAACCTAAGTTCACCCCCGTTGCATCCCTAGAAACTACCAATGCTTTCAGTTACGCCAGCCCGCCCCCAACACTCCACACGACAGTATCTTAGCTGGCACAATTCCTCGCGAATCCAGCATTTTACTCACTGGCTCATTCACCGCATTTTGCATGGAGACGTGTTTAATGCAAACTCCAAAGGCAAACGGCTGCGAAGGATTGGTGATGCCATCCTCGAACCTCAGATGAACATCTTCGATATTTAACTGGAGAGAGAGAGAGAGAGAAGTGAAAAGTTACGGGCCTGGGCATGTTTCCAGGAGGACTCAACCAATCTGCCTTATAAGCAAAAGAAAAAAAAGTGTTGAACACACATGGACAGAATAAGATCTTGGGTACTGCAGGTTAATCACTAGACAGCATGACATGTTCCAACCCAACATACAAAAGCATGGGATTTGTCTATGTTACACCCTTCCGATATTTTGCTGGCCCTTCATGGCTCACTGCTTCATGGTGAGCCCTGCTAACTATGCAAAGAGGCACTTTTTAAAGCGATGCTCCTCTAATAGTAAAGGAACTGTCCCTATTGATCCCAGCACAGGTTTCTCCAGTGGTTTTTGTGTTATGTTTCATTTAGACTGTGAGCCCCTTTGGGACAGGGATCACTTTAAAGCGTATTTTATTATTATATTATTATTTATTAAATTTATACCCCGCTTTCCCCCCCCCATAGAGGGGACCCAAAGTGGCTTACAATGAAAACAATCCATAAAATACAAGATTAATACATAAAAATCATAAAACCGTGAATATATACCGTAAAACTGTATAAAAACGCTTAAAAAGACATTAATACAATCTAAAAAACAGAGAGAAATAAAACAGAGAGGGGAAAAAGCAACAGTAAAGGGATCTTATGAGAGAGGCCATGTATCTTATTTTGCCATGTGTACTACTTTTTTTTTTTTTTGCTGAAAGACACCTAGCATTAACAATACTCTCACGTCTTTCTCTTTGCCCCAAATCAACACCCCAATCACCTCTGCTTTTCCTCAAAATGCCTTTCCTTCCTTATAGGTCTCCTAAAATAATCCCAGCCAGCCTTTCTAATCTATCACTTTTCCTACAACGGTCCAGCTTCCCTTTCAGCTTCATCCACCTTTTATGAACGTAGAACAAGACAGAATTTGCTGCGCAGCGAACTCTATATGGCTGCAGCTGCATCAACACAAGTCACTCAACAGGCGGCAAGGATCTTAAAACGTTAATACGTCTGCTTCTTTAAGCCACATACAAGCCAGTGCTTACTTACGCTTCCTCTCTAATATGCCCCCACCTACTGTAGCAACCCTAGATTCAAGTGGAAGGAAGGTTTTTCCTCTACTCACAAACAGTTAAACACATGATCCCAGCTGCCTTGAGGTAGAAAGGCAGGGTTTATGTGTATTTGAAAAATAGTAAAGGTAAAGGTGACCCCTGACAATTAAGTCCCGTCATGTCCGACTCTAGGGTGTGGTGCTCATCCCCATTTCAAAGCCAAAGAGCCAGCGTTGTCCGAAGACACCTCCGTGGTCATGTGGCCGGCATGACTCTCCTTGCCGCAGCGCGTAGCATGCGGCTGGAACACGGAGCGCTGTTTACCTTCCCGCAAGCGGTACCTAATCTACTCATATTAACATGCTTTGGAACTGCTAGGTTGGCAGGAGCTGGCCAAGCAACGAGAGCTCACGCCGTCGCGGATTCAAACTGCCAACCTTTCAATCGACAGCTCATGGTTCAGCGGAGGAAACAGGGGAGCACTATTCATTCACTCAACTTACTTCGATGTTCTCCACAATCCTTGCAACCACAGATGCAGTGACTGAATACCAGTAAGACTCGGCGACCTGCTCCCGTTCTTTCTGGGGAGAGAGGAGAGGTTTCGGTTTTGCAGGCGTGAAGAGAACGCAGCAAATAATAGTGGTTTAAAGAGCAGAATGCAAGGATTCCAGATCATTGGCTGGACTATTAAAAAACAGTAAGCTATTCATCATCTTGAAACACACTTCGTGGACTATGATAAGCACAGTGACCAGAAGTACAACTAGGCAGCAATCAGGAATTATCAACCTAGTAAGCTCAATAGCCCTCCCCCTGCACCCTTTTGGTAAAGTCTGTGTCTAGACACAGTCACACTGTTGCTTGACGCCCAGCTGTGTGCGAGTGCGAGAGAATAAGCTGCGAACACCTGCAAAATGTTCTAGACAGAACGGACAGTGGCTTCATGTGGAGAAAATGAAACAAAGGGAAGGGTTTTTTTTTCGCCCTCTTTCACAACTCTAGAACGAGTGAAACTGATTGGCAGAAGATTTCAGACAGACACAAGGACACACTGCTTCACACAGCATACAAATTCAGAGAGAACAAGTCTACCAATGGCTGGTTGTCACGATGGCTCGTGCTTCCTCCAGATTCAGAGTTGGTTTGACTCCGATTCCCAGCTGCAAGGAAGCTACGGCAAGGGAGGTGGCATGCCTTCATCTCCCGCTTACGAGCTTTCCAGAGGCAGCTGGCTGGCCACTGTGAGAAACAGGATGCTGGACATTTGGGGCAGCACTAGACATCTGTATTTATTTTTACGGTAAACAAATTTGGATTATTTCCAGCTTTCCAAGGAAACCAACATTTTCTCTGTTTTGAGAAAAAAAACCTAAGAGTTTTCTAAAAACTATTCAGAACAACAACAACAACAACAAAACCAGGTTCGAGGCTGAAATGCAAGCCAATTTCCACATTGCTGAAATAACAAGAAGCTTTCACTTAAAAGCCCCAAGGGACTTACTTTCCATTTTTCTTCCAGTGCTAATAAAATTGCCTTCTTGTTTTCCCGTTCGTACAGTCTCTCTCTTTCTTCGTCAAAATCTTCTTGTTTTTCTGGTGAGCCAATCAGGTGCAGTTTGGACACCGATATCACCCACGGATCAATATGTGGGCGATAAAATGGTATCTGCAGTGTGACCTTGCCAATGAAACCTGGAATTGTCAAGGAGAAAAGCAACACTTACGGTATATACAGAGAGGGGTGCTTCATCTGGAGGATCCCAAGATGCGCAGAAGAGCTCCCAAGCACAAAAACATTTCTCGTTCACTTCAATGGAGGGGGAACCTTTGCGTGTGCATCCCTTTAATACAAAGGAGATTCCTCCTAGGTGAATGGAGCTCCATGTACACTGTGGAGCAGCGCGTGCCAAATGCCACCCGCACTAACCCAGCAGCGCACCAGCCATCACGCCTCCTCCGGCTCCCTGGATTCAAAAACGAAGAAGAGCAATACACTAGCTACCCCCACTCTCCTCTCCTCCACACTTTCCCTTCCGCTCTCTTCCCCTCTTCCTTTTCAAAGCCCGTGAGTGGAAGGAGGTGGAAGCTGGCAGTATTCAGAACTATCAATTCATCACCTGAGGCAACCACCTCGGCCAGCCTCTTGGACCGGTCAGCCCTGCTGTGGAGCACCTAGACAGGCCAAAATCAGGATGCTGCACTTATATTCCAGATGAGGACATTCATGGCAAGCAGCATTACCCCACGATTCACCAATCATGCCACTTGGGTCATCTGCAGCCAAGGCGCTGCTTGAAAGTCCTCCCCAACCTATCGCTCACCATCGGGAACCTTTTTAGAAGACCCGCCAGTAAGCGGACTGATGGAACAGGGCGCGACAGCACAACACACACACGCCGAAATACATACCGGCCTTGACCTCGAAGGGCAACAGTTCCTTTAAGGCATCTTTCTTTAATGGCAAGTTCTCCAACTCTACGGCACCTGTAGGAACAAGGCGAAAAGTATGGCTGTGGGGGCAGCCTGGTCTTTTAAAAAAAAAAAAAAAAGGAAAAAGGCAAAGGCTGGGCAAGAAGGGTGCAAGCAAAGATCAGGAGGCAGCCACAACTGGAAAGGTCTCTTCTCTTGCTGCAGGGAGAACAGTGGGGCAACCCTGCACTTCTGCCCACAGCAGCCATTTCTGGTTCAGAAAAGTAGTACGCATCAGGGTGGTACTTGCAAACAAACAAACAAACAAACAAACAAAAAAGACAAAAAAGTGACTTTCCTATATCTAAGGGGCAACATTTTAGCCACTGTTTTAGCCATTTCTTTGTATCCAGCCTGCTGCTAGCAAGCCCCGAGGGAACTAGCAAAACAGTAAGAACCACACAATGACAATCAGCAACAAAGCAGAGGCAATAGGAACCAACTGAGAAGGGAGCAAACAGTTCACCACCAAGGCTACCCCCCCTCCCAGTAACCGTACAGTAAAGCCCTGACAGAACAGAGATACAGGGAATAAAGTTGCAATGTCTTATGGATTGAGTATCTTATCCCTCAATTATTTGTTAGTGTATTTAATCGTAGAACGTTGGAATGGGAGGGAACCTTGGAAGTCATCTAGTCCAACCGCGACAGCATTCCTCTTGAAGTATGCAAGGTAAGGACCACTTCCCAAGACATAGCGAATCAATGACTTGCCCGATCGAAAGTCGGACTTCTTTCAAGGTGGCTCATATACCATAAAGCTAAAGACAACCCCTTAATCCCACCCACAGTCCCCTTGGGAAAAGCAATCAGAAAGGAAGACACCACCAAGGGGGGGGGGGAGGCACCAGGAAAGAAAAGCACCCATAAAAGTTGAGATTTGAATGAAGTCCTTTTAAAAAGAAGAAGAAGAAGAAAGCTCCGTTTATGCCATTTGCACACCTTACCTTTCAAAAGTGCTATTGAGAGCTGGTCTGTGTTCAGGTTACTGACATATTTGCCTAGGTAGTTGTTGAGCACCCAGGCGACCAATCCCTCCAACATGGCTGTTTTCTGGATGAGTGCAGCGAGGGCACCTCGGTCATTCTTGGTGCTTCTCTGCCATAGTTTAAGGCGTGACCTACAGAAACAGCAGAAGGAAAGAATGTCTTAAAGAAACATTCTGCATATCCAGCATTGTTCTCCTGCCTCCACCCAGGCAGCAACGACATCGCTGCCAGAAATGTGGGCTTCCACAAAATCTTCCAATGCCCTAAACCAGTTGGGACTTGGGAGAAAAGCAGAGTATAAATAATATACCAAGTACGCACCCAAGGTATGTTATTCATATTTCTATCCTGCCCTTCCTTTGTAGTATCCAAAGAGCTTGAGGCGGTATGCATGGCTCTTATCCGGGAAGAAGAAATGCTACTACAGAACAGAAGCTGTGAATGCTGCCTCTCCCTCCTCCCACCTATATATTGTATATTCCTTTGAGGGAGACAAGAAGTTCTCCATTTGTGACCTAAGAACATAAGAACACCAGAAGAGCCCTGCTGGATCATGCCAAAGGGCCATCTAGTCCAGCTTCCTGTATCACACAGTGGCCCCACCAGATACCTCAGGGAGCACAAGACAACAAGATACCTGTTGTCAAGATCCCCATCATGGCTTGTCATCATGAACAAGATCCCCATCATGGCTTGTAAGCTGCGATGGACTTTTCCTCCATGTATCTATCCAATCCCCTTTTAAAGGCATCCAGGCCAGGTGCCATCACCACATCCTGTGGCAAGGAGTTCCACAAACCAATTACACGCTGGGTAAAGAAATATTTTCTTTTGTCTGTTTTAATACTCCCTCCACTCAATTTGAGTGGATGTCCCCTAGTTCTAGTGTTGTGTGAGAGGGAAAAGAACTTCTCTCTATCCACTCTCTCCATCCCATGCATAATTTTATACATCTCAATCATGTCCCCCCTCAACCACCTTTTTTCTAGACCGCAGAGCCCCAAACGCTGTAGCCTTTCCTCATAAGGGAGATGCCCCAGCCATAAAGGTCCCTAAAGGTCCCCATCCTGATTTCAGGCCCTGGATTTCAGGCCTGGATTTCAGGCCCTGGATGTTTCTGCACATGCACAGTGTGCCAGGACAATCAGGAGACATGGGAGTCGTAGCCCCCCATGACAAAGAAATCACAATGCACGCACAGGAACAGTCAGGCCTCAGCAAAGCCTGGGCCCTCTCTTTTCTTCCCCTGCCTTGCCTTATATCATGCACAGAAGACAGCAGGTAGGACCAGTACAGCGTTTAAAAGTTACGTGCCTCAATGAAAACCTATACACATCCAGGCAGCTAGGTGTCATGGGAAATTACATAGGCTGCATTTGCTTTTCAACTTGGAAATAGCAGGAAGTGACGTTCCTAGCATGCTTGATATCGCTGCTTAATGGAGGCTCCCAAAATGAAATGACCAAAATCAGAATGGCTGCTGTTGCTCCTCGTCCCTCCCACTACATCTCCCAAGATCCTTAGCAGCCAAGCAGCCTTCCTATTGGTGCAGGAGGCCACCATTTTTTCTAGCTTGGAGTTAAAACTTCTAGCGTGGTGAGTGGACTGGAAGAAGAAAAAACGCAACCCGGCTGTGCTACAAGGTGAAAAAACCCCCCGGCTCTCAAGCGCTCCTAGCAAACAAAAAACAAACGCAGCCATATTGAGCCACAAATGAAGCCCTCTCTATTCCTTCCAGGCTGCAGGCAGAGAGATGGCAATCTGGCTAAGGCCACCAAACTTGCTCCATAGGCAACTAGGGATTTGAAACTGGTGTCCTTACCAAAACATGAAGCTGCCGAAAAGAGTCTCTGGCCCCTGGCACATGCTAGTGTTATCACTGCAAGCCACAAGGCCTAGTCAATATCCAAAGCCAACTCAGACTAATTTTCCAGCAATCCAGGAAGTTACTTTGGTTGCTCTGTGCGGATAATTTGGTTAATATTTTTTGATTTGATAGTTGGCACTGCTAGAGAAGGAACACCAAGACCTGGAAGTTAACATCTGCTCGTCTTGCGGGCAAAGCCTAGGGCAGTGATGGCGAACCATTTGGGCTTGGTGTGTCAACATTTTTGAAAATGCCTAACTTGACTCTCTGGTGTGTTACCCCCCCCCCCCCCGAACTTTTAACAGTACTTTGACTATTGCTACTTTTAATAGTAATTTTGAATTGAACTGAACTGAAAACAACTATAGAACACATTGCATTTTATTTAACAACAGTTAGTGACTTTTTTGTTGCTGAGTTTTACTAGATAATGAAAGAGGTCTGCCAAAAATCTCTGCCCTAAATTTTCAAGACAAGCCTGTAAAACGTTTGCAAAAATGTAAGGTGTATCGGGGGCCGTGGGGGAAAACACTGGCGTGTCACCAGTGACACGTGTGTCATAGGTTCGCCATCAGGGGCCTAGGGACTCCACTTCACTTAGGACTGAGTTCTGCCCCACCCAGCAGCATCTCTTCCAACAGTTGCCATTGGTGCTGCTACAGGAGGAGGAGGAAGAGCAGCAGCAATCCAGGATCTGGACCAAAGTGAATGTCTACTTGGTGCCAGGCAGTTATCAGCACCACACTTAGGACTGAGAGTTTTTTTAAAACAGATGTTATGTTGAGAATATCATTTTGACTTTTTTCTTTTTATTCCTGCAAGCCCCTTGAAGACAGGACGACTAACACAGGAAAATGCTGTAATCAACTGAGCCCATGGGATAGAATGGGTATAAATCAAATAAATACGGTAAGTAAATTTCTCCAGCAGACGCAAGGACTCCACCCAGCCCCAGAATGTTGTAATTAAGGCTCTACCATTCCCTCTCCTGGGTGGGGCACCTGATACTTGCCTAGCTTGTATCCAAACCTCACGTGAATCTTGTCAGGCAGTTTCCAAGACCGGCTTTTTAAGTGAAGCTGTTCACCTTCTGTGACAATTTCTCCTCCCATTAAATGCAGGCACGTTTTGTGGCATTCGTTCAAACTGAGCCCATCTTGCTCCAGTCTTTAGAGCACAAGTGTTCCAAACCAAATCTTACTTACGGTATGTAGGGCACAAAGTTCCTGCACAATAAGCAACAACTATGCTCAAGTCGTGATCCACTTAAGACTGATCTTCAGATAAGGACAGGAAGTTCCTTGGTCCACAAAGAGGCTAATACTCTAACAAGAGGAAGACCAGTAAATAGTCCCTGAAAGAGAGGCTTACGGTTGGATGAACAGGGACAGCTCTCTGGAAGCTATGACCACTTTACACGCTCCCCCCCCCGTTAGCAGAGAGAAACAGTGGAATGATGATGATGATGATGATCTTCTATGAGAGCTGGCATTGAGCAGTGGCTAAGAGGCTGCAGTGCGAGTGAGAATCAGGACTTTCTCAATTTGAATGTCACCTTTGCCATGCATTCTCACTAGATGGCCTCAGGCAAGCTACTCAACTCTCAGTTTTTCCCATCTGATATATGGGCATATGATATCAAGACTTGCTTACCTTTACAGGACTATTGCAAGGACTACACCAACGTCAAACATATTAAGTGCTTTGAACACTCAAAAAGGACTGTTTAACACTAAGCATTACTATTAATAAAAGGTTAATAATAACAATGACAATTACTATTATTTTTGAGAGCCAGTGCCACACAGTAGCTAAGAGACCAAGGCTGCAATCCAGAGTACATGCTTTCCTGGAAGTAAGCCCCATTGAACACAATGGAACTTACTTCTGAGTAATGCATACATTATTGCATGCATAGAACTGGCACTGCATTGCACTGTCAGCTGCCAATCAGGGCTTCTCTGGTCCAAAGCTTGCCTCTGCCATGAATTGCCTTAGGCAAGCCTCTCCACCTCAGCCTTCTCCAGCTGCAATATGGGCATAATTTTAGATTGTGAGCCCTTTAGGGGCAGGGAACCATTTATTGATTTATTTTACTACATAAACCACTTTGCAAACCGGTCTTGTTGAAAAGCAGTCAAGTATTCTTAAAAACATAACAATAGTAAGAATAAATAAAGCCATTTAGTTATTTGTTTCGCTCTGTAAACTTTTTTTGTTGAAAAGTGATATATATTAAATTACAGGGTTGTTACACAGACTATATCAAAGTAATACATGAGAGCCACTCTGCACACTCAAAAAAGAACTGCCCCAGAGTGCTTATTATAACGTTATTAATGGTACCACTGGGCCTACCTTGCAAGGTTGGCGTTCCTGGCGACGACGAGAAGCTCCTTGACTCAGCTTCCCAGAAGGCCTTGCGGGCCAGACTTGACTACCTACATCAAGATCTCCTTGGCCACCCAGAAGACGCCCCCCCACAGGTGGGAAGGGGGAGCAGCGCCCCTCAGGACCCCGGAGAAAGGGGCGGAGCGTCCCCCGCAGAAGCCGTTGCTGCGTACGAGCGCGTGGAGGAGGGGAGGAGTACACGCGAGTCCTCTCTAGCGTCCGACTCGCCCGACCTGGGCCTGACGCACATAGGCAGGAAGGGTAGAAAGTCAAAGAGCGCGAGTGCGCCGGCCTAGGCTGCCTGCGCCAGGGTGAGCGCCGAGCAACGGAGCGAGCACCGAGCGAATCGATGGCGCCGCCCTGCTCGGAGGGAGGGAGACGCGGTTGCCGTGGCAACGGCGAAAGGCGTCAGAAAGCGCGAGCGCGCCGGTCCAGACTGCCTGCGTCTGGACGAGCGCCGAGTCCCGGAGCGATCGCCGAGCGGATCGATGGCGCCGCCCTGCTCGGAGGGAGGGAGACGCGGTTGCCGTGGCAACGGCGAAAAGCGTCAGCGAGAAACACAGACCCCATGGCAAGTAGCGAACGCAATGGGAATTTCCTCCCTTGAGCAGGGGCGCCCCAAGATCGGGGCCGTGCAGTGTTTGCTGGGTCACAACAGCGGGTTTCATGCCTACTCCCTACTGTGTCCAATGGAGTCTGTCTACTCCCAGGCTGTAATCCTATGCACGCTTACCTGCGAGTAAAGTCTCGTTGGACACACAGTGGAGTTTATCTCCGAGTGACATGCAGAGCCGCTGCGTGCAATGGGATTTGTTCCCGAGGCCGTGTGCATGGATAGGACAAGGCTGCATCTACATGATGTGTAGCATGTTTGAGCATTGCATGGAAATGTCAGAGGCTGTGCATCGCCTTTTTGGAGCCCCCCCCGCCCGTCCAGTGGGAGATCGATGTGGAAGGAAAGGAGCTCATCTTGACGCCACGCCCCACTAAGGCTACACAACAAACCAGCTTTATGTCTTTATTGGAGAAATAATATTTCTCTTATTTATTATTCAGCAAAATAAAACATTTCTGTACTAGAGAAATGTCTGTCTTCTCCTGTCACTTATTCCCCCTCTGAACCTTACAGCTCCATCCTACGCATGCCTACTCAAAAGTAAGTCCCACTATGTTCAATGGCACTTACTCCTGGGAAAGTGTGTATAGGATTCTAAGCAAGCATGCTTTCCTGGGAGTAAGTGCCATTGAACAGTGGGACTTTGGAGTAAACCACATCAGACTACGACCCTCTCCACTCTTATCTGGGAGTAAGGCCCATTGAACTCAACGTGACTTCCAAATAGACATGCCTAGAATTGTGCTGTCCATCTACATGTGTAGTTGAGACTTTTTGTCCCAACAGGAATCACTTTGCATTGGCTCACATTTAACCTCATCATTTGCTATTTTGTTGCCCATTGGCCCAGCTTAGAGAGAAGCTCTGAGCGCTGGGCAGCCAACAGTATTTCACCACCTTGAACATCTCCACAAAGGATCATCTGCAAAAGACTTCATGAATTCCCTGTTAAGATAAGTTTAACTATGGGGGCTGGCTGGGTCAGGATTCTCCCATCTCCCCTGCAAATCCATCATACACAACAAGCCAAACCAACCAATTAATCAGTCACTTGACCCACAACATGGTTTCACTTGGTTCTCTTGCTTGCAGTTGTGGTCAGTCAATATTTGTGGGCTTGACTCTTGCTTAGGCAGATATACAGTATTTTAAATATGAGATATTTTAGATGTGTACAAGCCACAAGCATGGGTTGGCCTGGGTTTGGTGTTCTTGCTTGGCAAATCCTAAGTTCCAGTCCTGGGGTGGCTAGAAGAAGGAATTTCAACTGTAATTATACTTAGCGCTTGTATAGTGCTTTTGAGCATGCAAAGTGCTTCACATTTATCCTCATCTGCACTGTAAAGTCATCTCCCATCTCCCCTGTAAAGTTAGTTAATATTATTATCCCCATAGTGCAGATGGGGAAGACTGAGGCTGAGGAGTGGCTTGCCTTAAGGCTACCTGCTGAACTGAGGGCAGAGGCCAAATTCAATCTAGGGAAGTCGTCTTTTGTCGCTTAGCCTCTTCGCCACTATAATACACCAACTCTCTTCTTGCACTCTTGCATGACAAGCCAGAACCCCCACCAACATTCTCTTTTTTTTTTTTTGCACAACTGTTGTTTTTTATCAGTCGTTTATTGAAATGTTTAATCATCAACAACACATAACATTAGATATGGAGAAGAATTATAACCAAAATTAGAACAAAACCAGAAACGTTTTGAAAACAAGCTCTCTCTCTCTCTCCTGTGGGTGGCACAAAACTATTGCGAAGGGAAAAAAAAAAAGGCCTGTGTTTGTTCAAACAAGTCTTTATTGTTCCAGTCTTTGGCCAGTCTTACTGAAAATCCAGCCTTCAGTCTTCAACCAGAAAAGGAAGATAAGGAACAAAACAGAAGGAGACTGAAGGAAACAAGGAGGTGAAATGAAACAGTTGCTGGAGTTTGTGTGCGTTTCAACTGAGGAAGGAGCTAGCAAAGTATGAAGTCACAGCAGATATTGGTTGTAAGCATTCTCATTACAAGCACTCCCGAATCCTCATTGTCTTTCTTTGGTCACCCCACAAATCCAGGACATCAAATATTTTCACAAGCTTAGTTTCAGTCCAAAGTCTTTTCTATCACTATAATAAGCACCTGAGTTTCCCTAGCCACTGCGAGGGGTTTGCAACACTCTTGTAAACTGAGCAAAAGCTGCTTTTCAGAAAGCTTTCCAGCTGCTTTGAGGATGGCCATAAGCACCGGCCCGGGACATCTGGCCCTTCACCTCGTTTTCATTCCGACATCTTGGATGCTAAGGGGAAGTGGTTTTCCCCCATCATGGGCGAACGAGTCCAAATCCCCCTCCCCCACTTCAACAGCTATTTGTCTCTTTGGCTCTCTTTTTAAGGGGCTTTCCTCTTTCGACAGGGGAAGGTCTTCTTCTGCTGAACTGTCGTCCCCAGAATCTGTGGCAACTGGACCATCAAGGGACTGGAATTGCAAGCTGTGATCAGAATTGCAGACATTGACAATGCAGCTGATGTTCACATGTGTTTTACCGTTATTGGGCTGCTCTGTCAAAACAGAGAAAAAAAAGAAACTTCAGTTAAAAGCAGATAGAAAATGAAACCATCAGTCAACGCACATGATAACATCAGGCTGCTGCTGCTGTTGTTTTTTTCTCAAAAACAGGGGCTTTGTTTCAGTGCTTTGATTTTTAGGATGCTGAATACAACATCTCAGCATACTTCCTGTCCTTCCCCCCCCCCCAAAAAAAAACCAGCTTATGCTCCCTTTGTGCCTTCCTTACTCTCTTCAGCTCAACTGATTCTGTCCCTGATCATTCTCAGCAAAAGTCTGCGTCAGGATTTTATGGTTGCTTGACTGCAAACTCTGAGAAAGGTAGACATTTTTGGACCAGCCACCCTATTTCCATATTTTCCATTTCCTGAAGGCTGTTTGAACTGTGCCAGTTAGCACTTTTTCCAGGGCTTTCCCCTCATCCCTTGCTGTCTCTTCAAGCCCTTTTCAATAACCTCCTTTTATTGTCCTGTATTGCTTGCATGGTCTCTGTTTCTCTAACGGCAAGTTGGCCATGCTCTCTCAGAGCACTCAGCATTTTGGTTTTAAGTGGAAACCCCCCCCCCCCTTCCATCAGAGGTCTCTTTTGCTCACCAGTGGGAAATGTTCCCCAAGGTGGAACCAAGACAGGTTTCTTTCTGCCTGCCTTCCCCTCCAGTTTTGGATGGTGGTAGCAGAAGCTCTCATTTATCCCAGTAACAGCCAGTTTAACCAGCAGGGGGAGCAAGGGAGGCTGCTAATCATGAGACAGTGGGCCCATCTGACCCTCTTTGCTGCCTTCCTTCACTACTGCATGTATGCGATACAAACATGCTCACACACCCCACCACATTTTCTAGAGAGCATTTCATGTATTTGTCAAAGTGGGTTGCTTTGCAAGAGGACATTTCCCACCTTCAGTCCCCCTGACACATCTCCACCTGTCATGCAGCTGTCCAAGACCCTTGAAATGTACTAGAGAGGCAGTGCGCAGCGCTATTCAGGTATAATACACTCTGTGGAGAACCAGCACATGAGGGAAACGGACAGCAGTGTATCAGCTAGCCACATTTCCTAAGCCACCAAATGTTCAGCACGTGTCTTGGCAGACATGCGTGGAGTGCACTGAAGGCCCCCTGGAGCATGGCTAGATAGTTCGTCCGACACGCCGCCCTCGTCATAGGGAGGGTAGCGCCTGAATAAGAACTATGATGTCCTGCATTTTGTAGCTCCGCAAAACCCAGACTTTTGGCCCAAGACTTCTCCTTACCTGATAGCACAACAGCAACTCCTTACCTAACAGCGTGACAGCAACCCCTTCTGCTGCTCCCTCCTCCTGCTTCCTGGACTTGGAAAGGACGAGGAAACAAAGTGAAAGAGGAAGAGTGGAGGAAGGAACAGTGGTAGGCTTCCACTCTCCCCTCCTCTGCCCTTCCACTTTACACTTCATTCCACTCTTCCTTTTCAAATTAAGGAGCAGTGGAGACAGACAAGTGGGTAGAGGGAGTTGCCTCCTGCCAGTCTGCTACCTGAGGCACCTGTCTCAGTTGGCCTCATGAACAGGCTGCCCCCCCCCAAAAAAAACCGCCTACCCTAATGAGTTAACTGGCCTTGGTAGCCTCTTACTTGAGCTTGCTCCGCCATGGTGACTGCAGCGATTGGTCGGGGGAGATCTTTGCTGAGTTCTTTCCACCTCTGTTTTCGAACTGCTCACGTGATGTATGATTTCGCTGTTTTTCTCAGACCCAGAGGGGGTGTCCAAAGAGCCACTGCTCGATGTGCTGATTTGCAACAGATTCTGCTCCTCCTGTCCCAAAGCGCCGGTGTCTTGCGGCCACCTCCCAGATGCCTTTTCAGTGGATGAGAGTGGCTGGAAGGAGACATGAAACAGCTGGACTGTCACATCTGTATTTCAGGGGTCGGAAAGCCAGCGTTGTTGGGATCATGCCCCAAATGCCAAGGGCGGGTTTACCCCAGCAACTGAAGAGAAAATGCCTGTTCCTCCTCCAAGACGATGCTGACATTTTTTTGTTACGTTCTTGTATTAGGAGGAGGACTAGGGGGAAGAGCCATACATAGCCCAGTGGTAGATCCCTTGCTTTGGATGCAGGAAGTATCAGATTCGAACCCCAGGCATCTCCACGCAAAGCGGGGGGGGGGAAACCCCAGCCTAGAGAGCCTCTGCAAGGCACAACAGACAAGACTGAGCGAAATGGATCAATGGTCTGAATCAGTAGAAAGAAGCATCATATAATAGGTATAGAAAGCTAATTAAGGGATACAGCTATAACTTAGTGGTAGAGGACATGCAATGGTATAGCTCATCGTGACAGCCCATCACATGTGTGGAGTCTCAGGGAGCCCCAGAATGCCCCCCCAGTGCATGCCCAGAGTGACGCAGCACCGAGCAGATGGTGCCCACTTATAGTGTGCTCAAGGAGCCCCTAGGAGCACAGTTTGAGAACCAATGTTCGTATTAGAGGAACAGATGAGTGTGAGTTGGGGTTGTATCTCAGGGAGGTAGGAATCATCCTGCATCAGAACTTCATCCACATCATTCCTGTAAACATGAAACAATAGGTGGGGAGGACGTGGAAAGGGGAGGACTTAGCCCTCGGTGAGAGGGAAAGACATCAAAGTAGTGGAATTATCTGCTTTCACCTTTGCCCGAGTATTAAGCACTGAATTGCTCTTATCCCAAACAGCACACAAAAGTTAATATTTAGCCTGGGAATGGCCCTCTTCTGCAATTTGGGGGCTATAGTATTCTCCAGTTAACCAGGAGCCAGAGTGTGTTTTGTCAGACAAGTTGGCCCCTTCAAGGGAGATTATGCAGGACCACCTCTCAGTTACAAGTACACACACACACACACACACACACACACACACACACACACACACACACAGATGCATTCATATGACTGACAAACGTACAGTGCAATCCAATACATATCTATTCTGAAATAAGCCCCACTGAGTTCCATGAGACTTACTCCCAGGTAACCGTGTACAGGATTGTGGCCCAAGTCAGGTGCTTGCTTGGATTGACAAGGGAAGAGGGTATGAACTGGGAGAAATCAGAAGGCAGAAAAGCCCCAGAGGAGAGGCTCTCAAAGAAAAAAATCTAGAAGAAACTTTTGCGTATGACAACGGTCGGGTTAGCATTACCTCTCACCAATGGGCTACCATGTTTGCGCTAATGGCTAGTGATTTTCCATATAGACGCAGCAGGAGAGATCCATGTCAAACTTGTTTGTGCATAGAAGCCGATGCCATAACTCGGCTTCCAATCAAAACTGGCAACAGCCAAACCTCCTACTACTTTATCTGCATCCAATTTCTACGGATTCCCTTATTTGCAGGGGAAAAGAGGGAGAGCCTGGCACTTACCTGCTTTTCGCCGCCAAATGGGGAAGCACAATGCGGGACTGCCAAGGGAAAAAAATGGAGAGTTTAGATTCATCTCCCTTCAGGCGGATTTGTTTTGAAAAAGCCCAGATCCCAAGCGACGCACTCCTTTTTCTTCAACCTACAAAGCAGGTGGCCCTCGTTGGCAACCCATGCTCTCTGTAGCCAGGGAATTAACAGGCTGCTAATGCTTTCTCTTGCTGGTCTTATCATCAGGTCACAGAAAACACAACCCTAGAGGAGATTTGTCATTCAATCAGTGATGGCCCAAGATATCTGGGCACTTGAGGCAGGATGCTTCTGTATCTGCTCCTCTCAACCTGCTACCTGGGTCAGTGGCAGCAGGGTCGGCTGATCCAGGAGGCCAACTGAGACTGTCGCCTCAGGCAGTAGATTGGGGGCATTCACCTCAACCACACCACACCCACCTCTGCTCCTTCTCTTACCATTCCCTGGATTGGAAAAGACGGGGACAGAGCAGAAAAGGAAGTGTGTCTCACTGGGGACAGTGAGACACTCTAGCCCACTACTCTCCTTTGCTCAGTTCTCTTACCTTTTTTTCGAAACGCAGAACAGAAGACCGTTCCGGCTAGCAAGGCAAAAATGCCAAACATCACTCCGGCCACTAAACCTGAAAACAACACAGACCAAAACATGCAAGAAAATGAATCCCTATGCAAAGCTAGAAACAAAAAAAATCTGAACTATTTCCTCCCAGGAAGCGGTAAGCTTAAACTGAGAGCGGGTGCAGCATAGCAGGTAAGAGACTGAACTACAGATCAGGACTTCCTTGGATTGTATCTCACCTCTACCATGAATTTAGCAAGTGGCCTTAAGCAAGCCCCTCCCTCTCAGCCTCAGTCTTCCCCAGCTGCTATATGGGGATAATGATCCTTACCAGGTTGTTGTACAGATGACATCAATGGGAAGGACACTCAAAAAGTACCATGGAACTTTGGGGGAACGCTATTGGCCAGTGAGAGAGGGATGAAAAGGAGGAGCCGATTGCTGCAGCCATTGTACTTGGTGCAAAAGTGAGTCACGGAGGGGGTCCCAGGTCAGTGCCCCATGGGAGGGGGGGGGGAAGCTTCCAGTCCTGTTCCAGGCGAACCCGATGCCAATCTTGTTTCCCTGCCTCTTAGGGTGGGGCTGTAGAGGAACTGCTTGGGGGTGGGGCTCTAGAGGAACTGCTTGTGTCCAGAAGGTCCCAGGTTCAATCCCTGGCAGTCTCTCTAGGAAATACCCCTGGTTGAAACCTGGGGAGCTGCTGCCAGTCCTTGTTGACAATACTAAGCGAGATGGACCAAGGGGCTGACTCAGTAGGCAGCAGCTTCCTATGTTTACATGCCATGCGCCAAGGGAAGAACTGCCAGATTCTGAAGCATGTGTAAGTGGAAAGCAGCCTGAGACAGGCAAAGAACATGTCATAGCAGGGAATCCCACTTCCTTAACGCTCTCTAAGGAGGACTTGGCCAATCTGCCTTTGCTCACCAGCAACTGAAGACAGATCCATTGTGGGATGATGCTGAATCGCCTTGGTGTCCAGTGTCGGGCTTCTGGAAAGGGAGCTAAGCGGAGGCCACTGGCTTCCTCCAAGGACTGTGCCGGGAGGAGGAGGAGTGGTTCCCGCGATGTCAACAGGCACGCTGAGCTCATGGCAAACTGCATCGTTTGTACTATTTCCAGGAATACGTACTGATTGACAGCTGCGAAGGAACAAAACGCCACTTAGAACCGACTCTTCCGTAAGCCATCTAGAAGACCACGTGTTCTTTGACCACGTCACCTTCTGCTGCTCACATGTGGACTTCCTTTATGTGGAATAAGCAGTGCTGGGCCAAGATCTCCAGGTGTCTGTGGGGGGGGGGGACACCCAAAACGCCACCACTCTGCTACCCAGCGGTGTGCCAGAAATAGTCTCTGCCACACTTCCTCCGCCGCCTCTCACACCCTGGATTTGAAAAGAGGAGAGGAGAGTGGTGGGCTAGAGCGTCCTTCCACTCACTTCCCCTCTTCCTTTTTGAATCCTGGGAACATGATGAAGAGAAGGAGGAGCAGAGGCAAGGAATCAACCTCAAGGGCAGGACGAGAGAGAGAGCGAGAGAGGGAGAGAGATTGTGTATTCTGCAAACTTAAGTGAGAGTTAGTTACATTATTATGATGATTGCACCAGTACAGTATTAAAGGGGAACCTAGGTAGATGCTTCAGGGAACCCCGCTGTGTGAGGAGGGGCCCCAATGAGGGAGGAAAATCCGGAGGCCAGAGTGGCCCGCAATTGGAATCCAAGGTTCCCTTACAAGCTTTCCAGACCCTCCTGGGGATGCCCGGCCTCCACATGAGCCCCAACTACCTAACGGAGGGATGCCCAAATACTGGGGGAGGGACAGCTGCTTAAAGATGAAGCAACCGGCCATTTCTGCTTCTGTTTCCCGGCCGGGAATTTGTTCCAAGTTGTAGGAAAAGAGATAGACGGCCCTCATGAGTCCGCTGCGTGCGTGCGTGCGTGCGTGCGTGCGTGCGTGCGAGAGAGAGAGAGTGAGAGAGAGAGAGAGAGAGAGAGAGACGGCCCTCATGAGTCCGCTGTGTGTGTGTGTTTTCCCCACAATCAGAGGATACAAATCAACCCCCTTGGGACGAGGGGGTGGGGGGGCACCCGCCACAGGCAGGGAAGAGCAACTGTCTTTTTTCAGCCCAGCATAGTGCATTTTTAGCGGCTCTTTGCTGGTGCCTCTGTTTGGATTGTGGGCCTTTCGGGGACAGAGAAGCATCTTTTCATTTCTTTGGTTATCTAAAGCACTTTCTGAGCTGTTTTGTTTAGAAGTGGCCTTTAAATATTCTCAAGATCAGCAATAGATAAATATTCTTAAAAGCAGCAATAATGATGGCAGAACTAGGGTAACATGGCTTCCCAGCATGTCGGTCCAGGAAAAGACACCATCTCCTCCATCACTGTGTTTCACGATTGCAACTTGCAAGGAGTCTAGTCTGGACATGCCGTTGCATCAAAAAAGGAGAGATGGAGCAACTCACGTCCTGTGAGCCCTGCAGGTGGCGTTGTGAGATTCCACATCCGAAAAGGTGCCAGGGCTACACGGAGCGCACTCCACATCCTTGCTGTTGGTGCCTGTAAACAAACATGTTCAATGAGCCGCTTTGGGTGAAATAAGGAGCGAGGAAAGTCGCTACATTCCGGCCAATACTTTAGGACCCAACCACCTCCGACGTGACTTCCAGTCACATTTGCTGAGTCAGCACATCGGACATCATGAGTCGGCTGCCAAGCCTCACGGGGGGGGGGGGGGGCTGTGTTACTCCCTTGCTCAGCAGACCAGGGACTGGCCAGATTGCAGTATATACTGCAATTTTGGAAAAGAACAGCGACAGAAGCCCCCACGCTGATTTTCTGGCACCATAAGGCATCCGAGTGTGTGCATCTCCCATCCATTAGGCCAATGTTTTTCCGACCTGCGGCTCCCTGGACCATTGGCCTGGTTTTAGAAGTGGGTTTTCTCTGTGCCAGGTGCAAGGGAGTGACAACAGGAAACAGGTTATCTTGTGCTCCCTGGGGCGTCTGGTGGGGCCACCGTGTGATACAGGAAGCTGGACTAGATGGGCTTTTGGCCTGATCCAGCAGGGCTCTTCTTATGTTCTTATGACTCCCCATTACATTCTGTTGATGCCTGCCTATTGGCATTGCATGGTTTTCCGCAAGGCTTCTGTGGCACTCTGCAGCTCCCCTGGCTGGTTTCCGCGGCTCCCCTGGGAGCCACTGCGTTTGGCCCTGCCTGGTGTCTTATCACACACCCCACCACCGCTCTGCTCCAACACCAAGATGGTAAACAGAGCTCTGGGTCTCAAGGGCGACATAATGGGCTGCAATATCAACCTGCCGGACCCCAAGGGTCAATCTCAGTCTAGCAGGCCCTCGAAACCCTGCGCAGTCCCTATTACTTCTCAACGTGAGCAACTCATCTCCCGTTCAAGGAAGCCTGCGCACCTCCTCCCGGTCCCGATATCTTGACCCCTGCCTAATTTTGACCCCTGCTTGTTTGCCGCTCTGGAACACAGCCCCAGTCCGTTTGGGGCTACAGATGTCCCCACTTCCCGGAGCCCGGACAGTACCTCTTTATCACAGCCACCAGCCTTGAAGGCAGGGATGACGTCAGAGCTCAGCTGGGTTGGGCTCTGGCCAAAAGGCCACTTCCTAAAAAACCCTCCAGGGCCACTCAGCTGCTGTAGATTCCACCCACCCCCATGGGAAGAATATGAGAAATGGCTGCCTGGGGGGGGGGGGCTCACTCCACCCACCTGGCGCCAGCAGTGCTACTTTTCGGAGCTGGACCAGAGCCCTGCTCCTTGCGCCACTGTATCTCTCAGGAAACCTGGAACTCAAAACGCTTTACTGGCAATTTGCCTTCCTCCTAATCTCTTCCCTCTTTGATCACTCACTGCCCTTCCCTCTTTGATCACTCACTGCCCTTTCCTCTTCCCTGTGTAAATGTTCCCTTCCTGTGAGTAGGCTTTGTGCAAGAAAGCACCTACCACTGTGTCTAGCGGAGACATTCTGCTCCTCGCCATTTCCTTGCTTTGCGCCTTGTGCGCACATGCACTTGCCGTAACCAGCTACCCTCCCTCCGCCGCCCCCCCCAGAACATATCACCCACGGAAAAAAGCCTTTTACCTGGTGCTGAAACTCTGTAGCCCTTTTGGCACCGCTGGTATGACTGACAGCTGAGGCAGGTCCCAACGATGACCCGGTTGCAGAACTGGTGAGGCGGACACCAGCAAACCCGGTTTTGTGTCGACGTGCACTCCTCCGTCGCCACCAACCCTAATTTGAAGGAAAGAAATTGGATATCAGATGACTTCAGAACTGCTGGAAAGAGGGAAGACTGGAAGGCAATGGGGGGCAAGCATAGCATTCCTGCACCTTCCCCTCACTGGTTAGCCCTGCTGACTGGGTAAAGAGGCCCCTTTTAAGTGGCGGTTCTCTTATAAAATAGATCGAAAGCTGTTATGACCGGCTACTATGTACCAAGATCGAAGCATGTTCATCGGGATTATGGTTCTCTTATATTTAGCAGAGTGAGGAGCAATTATCTAGAGAGGCTCTGCTTCTTTTCAAAGTGGATCAAAGTGGGGTAAAAAGAGTCCAATCGCTCCAGAGTGCATGGAGGCTGTTTAAAACAACAGTCATAGAGGCCCAGCTGGAGTGTATCCCACAAAGGAGGAAGGGCTCAACCAAGTCCAGGAGGGTGCCGGCATGGCTAACAAGCACAGTTAAGGAGGCTATAAAAGGCAAGGAAGCTTCCTTCCGTAAATGGAAGTCTTGCCCTAGTGAGGAAAATAAACAGGAGCACAAACTGTGGCAAAAGAAATGTAAAAAGATGATACGGGAGGCCAAGAAAGACTTTGAGGAACGTATGGCAGGCAACATAAAAGGGAATAATAAAAGCTTCTTCAAATATGTTAGAAGCAGGAAACCTGCCAGGGAAACGGTTGGTCCGCTGGATGGTGAGGGAGAGAAAGGGCTGATAAAAGGGGACTTGGAGACTGCAGAGAAATTAAATGAGTTCTTTGCATCTGTCTTCACGGCAGAAGACCTCGGGCAAATACCGCTGCCGGAACGTTCTCCCCTGACTAAAGAATTAAGTCAAATAGAGGTTAAAAGAGAAGACGTCTCAGACTTAATTGACAAAATAAAGATCAATAAATCACCAGGCCCGGATGGCATCCACCCAAGAGTTCTGAAGGAACTCAAGAATGAAGTTGCTGACCTCTTGACCCAAATATGCAACTTGTCCCTTAAAACGACCACTGTGCCAGAGGATTGGAGGATAGCTAATGTCACGCCAATCTTTAAAAAAGGAAGGAGGGGGGACCCGGGAAACTACAGGCCGGTCAGCCTAACATCTGTTCCAGGGAAGATGGTGGAAAGTCTCATTAAGGATAAAATCTTAAAATACATAGAAGAACAAGCTCTGCTGAGGGAGAGTCAGCATGGCTTCTGCAAGGGGAAGTCTTGCCTCACAAACCTGTTAGAATTTTTTGAAAAGGTCAACAGGCATGTGGATGCGAGCGAACCCGTGGATATTATATATCTGGATTTTCAGAAGGCGTTTGACACGGTCCCTCATGAAAGGCTCCTGAGAAAACTCCACAGTCAGGGAATAAGAGGGCAGGTCCTCTTGTGGATTAGGAACTGGTTGAAGATCAGGAAACAGCGAGTGGGAGTCAATGGGCAATTTTCACAATGGCGAGAGGTGAAAAGCGGTGTGCCCCAAGGATCGGTCTTGGGACTGGTGCTTTTCAACTTATTCATAAATGACCTGGAGTCGGGGATAGGCAGTGAGGTGGCCAAGTTTGCAGATGACACTAAACTTTTCCGGGTGGTGAAGACCAGCAGGGATTGTGAAGAGCTCCAGAAGGACCTCTCCAAACTGGGAGAATGGGCAGCAAAATGGCAGATGCGCTTCAATGTAAGTAAGTGCAAAGTGATGCACATTGGGGCAAGAAACCAAAATTTCACATATACGCTAATGGGTTCTGAGTTGTCTGTGACGGATCAAGAGAGAGATCTTGGGGTGCTGGTGGACAGGTCGATGAAAATGTCGACCCAGTGTGCGGCGGCTGTGAAGAAGGCCAATTCCATGCTTGGGATCATTAAAAAAAGGGATTGAGAATAAAACAGCCAATATCATTCTGCCCTTGTAAAAATCGATGGTAAGGCCACATCTGGAGTATTGTGTCCAGTTCTGGTCACCACACCTCAAAAAGGATATAGTTGAATTGGAAAAGGTGCAGAAAAGAGTGACCAGAATGATTTGTGGGCTGGAGCACCTCCCTTATGAGGAAAGGCTACAGCGTCTGGGGCTTTTCAGCCTAGAAAAAAGGCGCCTGAGGGGGGACATGATTGAGACTTATAAAATTATGCATGGGATGGAGAGAGTGGATAGAGGGAAATTCTTCTCCCTCTCGCACAACACCAGAACCAGGGGACATGCACTAAAATTGAGTGGAGGGAGAGTTAGAACGGACAAAAGAAAATATTTCTTTACCCAGCGTGTAATTCATCTGTGGAACTCCTTGCCACAGGATGTGGTGATGGCATCTGGCCTAGATGCCTTTAAAAGGGGTTTGGACAGATTCATGGAGGAAAAGACCATCACAGGTTACAAGCCATAAGCAACCTCCTGGTTTTAGAAATGGGTTCTCTCTGTGCCAGGTGCAAGGGAGTGGCGACTGGACACAGGTATCTTGTTGTCTTGTGTGCTCCCTGAGGCATCTGGTGGGGCCACTGTGTGACACAGGAAGCTGGACTAGATGGGCTTTTGGCCTGATCCAGCAGGGCTCTTCTTATGTTCTTTTTTCAGGCAGGGTTTTCGCTGGTTTTAGGGGGCTATTTCTCTGGGAGGGGGGAAAATAAGGAACTCCTCTGATGGGGGGGGGGAAGGAGCACAAGAGACTTCCTCCTCCGGCCTGTGTCTGCTGTCAGGGGCCAATTTCTACTGGCCAGACTGCCCCCCCCCCATCTACCACCAGGGACTCTGGTGTCAGTGGGGCTTATGAGAGGGTTGGCCCTGTTGGCACTTCTTAGCACAGACAAAGCGGATAGATCGCTGCCCCAAGGAGATCCCAATTCACAGTTTGAAGGATGGAACGGTGATGGTAAAGGTAAAGGTGACCCCAACAATTAAGTCCAGTCGTGTCCGACTCTAGGGTGTGGTGCTCATCTCCATTTCAAAGCCGAAGAGCCAGCGTTGTCCGAAGACGCCTCCGTGGTCATGTGGCCGGCATGACTCTCCTTGCCGCAGCGCGTAGCATGCAGCTGGAACACGGAGCGCTGTTTACCTTCCCGCAAGCAGTACCTGTTTATCTACTCACATTGACATGCTTTGGAACTGCTAGGTTGGCAGGAGCTGGCCAAGCAACGAGAGCTCACCCCGTCGCGGGAATCGAACTGCCGACCTTTCGATCGACAGCTTATGGTTCAGCGGTTTAACCCGCTGGCCTTACGGTGATGGTATCTTTTTGTGGTGGAAGAATCTTTTTATTTGACATAAAATCTATTTTATTTTAAGGTTCTAAAAATACAAGGAGAACAGAAACCGAGAACGGCGAGAACACAAAGTCAAGAGAAATTCAAAGGCTCGCATTCAGGAGTCAATCCGGAGTCCAGAGGAGGAGCATTGTCAATTTAGACAGTCTCTCCAGAAGGATCAGCGATGATCTGCTGGAAGAGGAGCAGACAGACGGCTGACGATAAAGAAAGAAAAAGGGATGCTGGTAGCATCAAACAAGTTCCGTCTGCTGTGACCTTTAGATAAAGGAATTTCACGTGCGAGTTTTTCAGACAAGCCAAGCTCCACACTCTAGTATACCAACCGAGGATGGAAAAGGCAGAATCCCCTCACCGATGCAGGGCAATTTTGGGTCTAGCCGTCAATAAAATAAAATCAAGTCTTTCTGCAAAGGGTCTCTGTGGATTTCATTGAACAGAAATCCAAGGCTGAGCTTTGGGATCTGACTTAGCAAGATGAGCAAACGTTTCGGGAAAAACCACCAACCTCAATCCGGGGGACTTCTGCGGCAGAACAGGCTAGAATTCAACCACCTCACGCAATGTAACATACAGCACAATCCCAACCAATTTTCCAGCGCCGGTGTAGCCGTGCCAACAGGGCGCACACTGCATTTTTCAGTGCGGGGGCAGTCATGGAGGCCTCTTCAAGGTGAGGGAACATTTGTTCCCTTACCTCGGGGCTGCTTTGCGGCTACACCAGCGCTGGAAAGTTGGTTAGGATTGTGCTGATAATGTCTAATAAGGCACATAGGAAAAATTGGGGTTTAGGGGAGATTTGAAGGGAGACTAGCGGTATCGGGGACTAGCGGTAGCGGGTACGGAGTTCCAAACATAAGGGACTCCTGTTGCATCACTCCTCCCCACTTCCATGTCCCCGAGACAGAGGATGGCAAATTCCAGAGGGTGCCTGTATACCTCCACTACATTTCAGTCGGCATCTTAAACAGCGTTCAGCTCTGCTCCAGGATTTCGTATACGTCTCCTCTCTGCAGGCACCACACTGCGTGTCAACATCCTGCGTGCACCTTTGAAGCAGTCGAGAACCTGCAACGCAAACAAGGAGAGCGTCTCGTCACGGCATGAGTGTGGGAGCGGCTTTGGGGAAAGGCTGCTCTCACCTGAAGCCCCTTGGGAGTCCTGTTGGAAAAAAAGCACAATTTTTTTACACATTGGTTTTAATCTAAGCTATTGCACGGTTTAAACTGTTGGAGAACTTGAGATGAAACTAGCGATGTCTTTAAATGATGTCTATGGACGCTGAAAGCAGGAACAAGAGGCAGGAGAAGAAAACACTCTCATGAAGACATTTTAAGTTGATTTTGCTGTTATGGTATAGTCTTAGCGTGGTGTGGCTATGGCAGGGTGTCACGACAAGCTCTCCAAAATTTACACAACATCACTGTGCGCATGCGTGTCCATGCAGTTCTGGCATAGTAATCAAGTGCCAATCATATAGATGTGACTCATTTGTGTCCTTCCCATCTTTTTGCTTATCTTTTCTATGTGGCTTAAATGCCTACGGTTTAATACATATTAACAGTATTTACTGCATCATTTTCCTATGTGCAATTACTGGAATATGTCAAAACACGTCACATAAAATCAAAACGTGCTTTTCGTTTTCTTGGTAGCTGGATGAGCTTTTATTTGGCCACGGCATACTGGAAAAAAACAACATGAGAGCTTTACTCCCTGGAAGTCAGAGGCCAAGAGTTCTCCCTTGAGTGTGCTCTGGAAGACAGACATCTGGCCACCACTGTCTCCTCTGCCGCTCTGACACAGGAAGCCCAACTATCTCTCGCTTGACATTTGCCCCTTGGAAGAACTTGGGCTCCTTCCTCAAACACGCATTTCCTGCTTATTCAGCCAAATCGGGGCAAGAGGCTAAAGTTGCTGGGAGTGACCAGAACTGAGCACCAGCAAGCTCAAAATAACTTTTTCTGTCTCCATGTTGGAATGCACATGGCTCGTTTTCAAATGCATGGTGGAGTGGAAGGAGGGTGCACACCACTCCCCACACCGCGAGGCACTTTCCCCACATTACATGAAGGTAAAGCGTAGCACTGTGAGGCACCTTGTGTCAGGTGCCAATGGTCTCCAACAGAGGATCCTGGAAGCATGGCTTCACTTCCTCCCTTTCAATACGGAATGTGCACAGTTGCCATGCCACACGCTGCCCCTCCTCTCCTTCCAATTGGCCTAGGCACAGGGGTAGAGCACAAATGATTGGCTGCCCACCACTCCCACACACTGGCTTTTGACTGGGTCCCAGATTGCAGCTCGGCATTCGGGGTGGGTCCCAGTTTATGCTCGCTGGGCTAACGGAGCCAGTCTGTTCCTGATGCCAGCCAGGCTTCCTGCTTCTGGTCCCTTTGACGGTCATCTGCCTGCGCATGAGTGCGCACGAGTACAACTGGACCCTGCCCATTGCCTCTCGCCCAAGTTGCAGGCTGGCTCAAAGCTTGACAACGTCCGAGGGGATAGTCTGCAGTTTCTGAACAAGTGCTCGGTGTGGCGCGCGCAACATCACTATTCGCCAAGCGCCCGTCTTAGTAAGTTGGTACGTTTCCTACCGCCGCTGATCAAACAAAGCCACACCAAAACCTTTGTGCTTCAGAAAACCTCAGGGCCGCATCCTGCTTCCCCTCCTCCGCAGCCTCTGTGCTCCCTTCATTCTGCGCAACCCCATCTGCGACTTGTTCCCTGAGGGTCCAACAATACAGAAGCTCAGTAAGACGGCAAATTCAGGGCTCCTTTCACGCTGAGGTGGTGTTCCGGTTTGGCCCCCCCTCACGGCAACATTTAGCCTCATACATGGGCTCGCCCTAATAAGAACCCTGATAAGTTTCCTAAGAAACACACCCTCTACCTCTGAGTCAGATTTTCACCTCCTAGAGACCGATACAGCTGCTCAACGACAGGAGCAAACCAAACAGGTTACCTGGAGGACACAAGCTGCAACATTTAGCGGTGGTTTCTTCGTAGTACTCTCTTTTCGGATTGAGGCACTGCTGGTCGGCCTGCGGAGTGTACGGCAGCAAATACGCCTGCAGAAATCAAAGAGAAACAGTCGGGTTATGCATGGGCATGGCAAAAGCTTGTAATTGCTTTTTTTTGGGGGGGGGGAACCAAATCTTGATGACAAGCATTTGCCCATCACACCCCTGAGCTCTTCAGAGGAAGAATGGGGTCTCATAAAGAAGTACTGGTGTAATATAGCTATCCATGTACATGGTGCTCTATAAAGGATGAGAGGAAAGGTCCCTGCCCCGAGAGGCTCACAATCCCATATCTAGGCACCAGATGGACAACAGAGGAAAGGGAATGGTAGCAAAGTCAACAAGGAATGAACAAGCCACGCCTTTATTTCATGCACACACACTTTGGCTTAGTTGTAGTAAGGTACGGGGGCTAGCTAGGGAGTTGTGTCAAAGGCTTCACCAAAAAGGGTGGGTTTTGAGGAGGGATTGGAAGGGAGGGGGGAAGCACCAGACTGGTGATCTGGGAGGGAGTTCCTGCATAAGGGGTAGGACAGGAGAAAGGGGGCAGAATGCTAGAAGGAAGCAGGAGAGCTCTGAATGGTTGAGGGAGGTATAGTTGGAGGAGCGAAGAAGATGTCAGGTAGGAGAGTACTGGGGATATGAGAGCACAGTGGGAACGAGAAGCAAAGCCATGCAGGACTCTGAAGATCAAGAACTACAGACCAAGATAAAACCAGGCCATGCCAGGCGTGGGAAAATTGGCTCACTCCTGAGCACCCAAACAATCATAAAGCTGACTCATGAAGTTTTCAGGTATTACTTCCTATAGCAAGACCAGATTCCATTTCTTAGGTAGAGCTGAGGACAGCCAAGCACAGCACTGAAGAAGGGTCTCTTCATCTCTCTAGGTATGGGGTTTTGGACACAGCCAGATACGATCACTTCCCTAGTTGCCCTAACTGGCCCGATAGCTTGAAAGCCAAAAGCCACAGAGTGTGATTCAAAGAAAGGCTGGCATTTTCCAAGGCTACACTGCACATAGTAATCAAGTGCCAATCATACAGATGTGCCCCCAGATTAATCAGGGGACTCATTTGTATCCTCACTTTAATGGATTATCCAGTTAACTATGTCAGTATGCGAATGACATGGCCTCCAGCTTGAAGAGAGGCCTCGAGAGAATTCAAGATTGGTGCCAAAGCTTGCTAATGTACGAGAACATGGGAAAGATCAACGCAAATTCCCCACCACCACCACCGTCCAAGAACTTCACCAAAGTCCATCTAAACATGCAAATGCGTGGGAAAGAGTGACAGCATAGCCTGTTCCTGCTGCTGTTTCTTCTGGGGGAAGATAAAACCACAAAACAATGCCCTGAACTAGCTCGGGTGTAGGAGTTTCCTGTTGTTAAAAAGCTATTATTCAGAACTACTGATTAATTAACATAGTATACTGCGCACAGGACAGCAGAGGTGGTTGTGGTAGGTGGGAAATGACTTCACCCGAGTCGTTCAGAAACTTTGTGAGCCCACCTAAGCTTGTTGCTGCTGTTCCTGGGTTTATTAGGGTAACAGTTCAGAGACTTTGGCTAAAACGAGAACTCTAAAAGCAGGAACAAAGCAGGGCAAGGGCAGAAACACTACCGTAAAACCCAAAGTGACCTTAGTGCATCTGCATTTTTGTAGCTCAGATAAACACTCAGCTGGGCCAGAAGGGAAGCCAAATCCATTTCAGCCTAATGAGGGGTGAGGAATCTTTTAATTAGTTTGGGGCAAGCGCTTGGGAAGGGGAATTCAACGCCCCTTGCTAAGGTTGTGGATTGTGGAACCTCTGGGCCAGGCAGGTGCTTGGGTTGTGGAAAACATGCCAGCAGCCTCTTGTTTATCTTCGTTTTAAATGCCAAGTGCTTTGGGGAACTGGAAGCACCGATCCAGCATGGTATCACCGAAAAACAGGAAGACCCGATTGCCTGGCCCGGCTTTTGCCGATTACTTCAGGTTAACCCAGGGGAAAAAAACACACATGTGCAGACTGTAGCTACTGAAAGAAACGATTACTCTCAGTTCAAAGAGCTGACCAAAAAAAAGCAAGACTAAAAACGGATGTCTCAGCATCTTTTGTAAACTTGGGTACTGCTTGCAAAGGCTCTCATTCCAGAGCAAGTTTGGAAATGGACTGAAAAAAAAAAGGAAGACGAAAACCACAATAGCTGCTGCTGCTGCTGCTGCTTCTAATGGAGGCAAAGCAGCTACAGGGAGGGTGTGCAATTTGAGGCAGAAAAATAGCAGCGGAGGGGTGTTTAAGCTCTCCCAGCCACACTCCATTTCTGCTGCAACTCCTCTTCTCCGAGTTGCAGATCCAGAAGAGAAGACACATTGCCTCCTCCAGAAGCATCTGTGCCCTGAAAACACCACTGTATGGGGTTTGTACAACTTACATTGCTTTTACTCAACTCGAGCAGAGAGGAAAGAAAAGACTCTAATCTGAATTTCAACACTGGGAGAATTTTTGGCCTTGCCCTAAGTTAGAAAGAGCAAAAAAAAAAAAAAAAAAAAGAGGCTCAGAAGAGAACAACAGAGCATATCAAGGTTTTCTGTATACCTACTGTATTAAGGCATTAGCATTTCCTTCAAGTGTGTGTGAAGTGATAAAACACTGCAAAAAAGCAAGCTTGATATGATTGCATGAGACGCATCAAGACGCTTTTGCTGCAGTGTTTTACTAGTATGGACATGTATTTATTTAAATAATTTATACCCTGCCTTTTTCCCTTGCCAAAGTAAATGCCCAAACTACTGCGTATGCTTTCTCCTGTTGAGCCCTGCCTCTATCCCTCTTCCCTTGCATCAATATCCAGATTGTAATGTCCTCAGGGCAGGGACATCTTTTCTTTTTTTTTTACTCTGTGCAAAGCGCTCTCCACACTATAGATGGCACTATATAAACCAATACTAAAAAGAGGGCTGCTTGACCACCAGCCCCTATTTGACATTTGCTCCTGCAGATCTTTGCACAAAGTAGGGCAACTTTTGTTGTGGAGCTTGAATCCACCCAGAGCCTATACATGACTCATGAACCGAGTCAAAAAAAGACCTACATGAGTTGTGAAAAGTCACACCAACTCCCCGAAGGGAGACAGGAACCGCTCCAGTCTCTTGCTTCAGAGCCGAGCCGAGCAGCTCCGACAACCCATCGTTGCACAGGAAAGGCAGTGAAGCAATCCGAAAACCACAGCACTTGCAGACCTGCGTCTCAGATGTCAAAAAACATTTGCAAGTGCTGCCAACTGCATTCTTTTTAGGGCAATCTGTCTGTGGTTTGCACAGAAAAGGCAACTCAAGAATTTCAACCACCGCAAAAAAAAAAAAATTAAAAATTAAATGGAGCCAAAGGACGTTTGAAATTGTGACTCTTTCCATTCAAGGATATTAAGAAAGATAAGACAGACCACATAAAAACCATTGTGTGTGTGTGTGAGGTTTTCCAGTCAGTTCTTATCTTATCTGCTGCAGACTGTTGCTTAAATAAGGTGCAAACAGAGAGCAGGGCTATGAGTTGGCTTTGTACACTAGGAACAGATGGCAGGTAGAGGGTGGGCCATTGATGAAGGTCTGCTGGCCAGTTTCTGGTGAAGCACGCGGCTCTTACAACTTGCCGAGATTCTTGCAAAGCATGCTGGGCCAGGCAGGTACAATTCAGCATATCAGTTCTGACATAAGAACATAACAGCCTTGCTGGATCAGGCCAAAGGCCCATCTAGTCCAGCTTCCTGTATCTCACAGTGGCCCCACCAAATGCCTCCGAGAGCACACAGCCAACAAGATAACCCATTTCCTGTTATCATTCCCTTGCACCTGGCACAGAGAAAACCCACTTCTAAAGCCAGGAGGTTGCTTATGGCTTGTAACCTGTGATGGTCTTTTCTTCCATGAATCTATCCAAACCCCTTTTAAAGGCATCTAGGCCAGGTGCCATCACCACATACTGTGGCAAGGAGTTCCACAGATGAATTACACACTGGGTGAAGAAATATTTTTGCTGCGATCATCTTTGCTGCAATCCTGTGCGCTATTTTGAAAAGCATTCCTACTGTTGCCAAGTTTGAATCCGCTTACTGACAAAGCAGTGTTTCTCATTGTGTGCTCCTAGGAGCCCTGGGGCTCCACGAGACCCCTTCAGGAGCTCCATAAGCACACCATAAGCAGCCACCATCTATCTGCCCCCTGCCCAGTTTGCTCATCCTGTAAGTTGGATAGGATTGCGCTGTTAATGTGAAATAGTGCCTTACTGTGTAGGCATCTTTGAGACAAGGAATCAAATTCTCTTTGTTGTTGTTTTGTAAACTGCTTAGAAGAGACTACTGTATACCGTATTTGTTGAAAAGCAGTACTGTATATAAATATCCTTAAGAGTAATAAGTTCTTCTTCTTCTTAAGAGTATTTTATATACTGCCTGTCAACAAGAAGTCGTTACACAAGGCGGTTTACATAGCAAAATCAATCAATCAACCATTCCCCGTTGCTAAAGGGCTCACAATGAAAAAAAAGATGCAGAAGAGACTGGGACGAAGGACAGTTGCTCAAGTTGTGTACGTGTGTCTGTGTTTTTTCCCCTTCCGTTCTCGGATTCCACAATCAGGTGCCAACCAGAAATGCTGGCCACACTTTTTTCCACATTGCAAAAGGGGCTGCACACGTCGGTCACGTTTCACAAACTTTCCTTCCTGAAACCCAGATTGCCAAATGGAGCTGCAAACTTTTGGCTGTGCAAATAGAAAGAAGGACAGGCGGAGAAAGGGACCCCGCCTTATGGCATATCGCGTGCCACACACGCATTCTTGGATCATCACCCCAAATGTGAACTGCCAAGGCAGTTTGCCACTGGTGTGCCAGGTTTTCAAGCCTAAGTCCTGGCCTAAGATACCCTGGAGCCTATCTGCCTTGGGGTTCACATTTGGGGTGTGATCTTGGGGTCCTGGTGGACAGGTCGATGAAAGTGTCGACCCAGTGTGCGGCGGCTGTGAAGAAGGCCAATTCCATGCTCGGGATCATTAAAAAGGGGATTGAGAATAAAACGGCCAATATCATTATGCCTTTGTACAAATCGATGGTAAGGCCACATCTGGAGTATTGTGTCCAGTTCTGGTCACCATACCTCAAAAAGGATATAATTGAATTGGAAAAGGTGCAGAAAAGAGCGACCAGAATGATTCGTGGGCTGGAGCACCTCCCTTACGAGGAAAGGCTACAGCGTCTGGGGCTTTTCAGCCTAGAAAAAAGGCGCCTGAGGGGGGACATGATTGAGACTTATAAAATTATGCATGGGATGGAGAGAGTGGATAGAGGGAAATTCTTTTCCCTCTCGCACAACACCAGAACCAGGGGACACACACTAAAATTGAGTGGAGGGAGAGTTAGAACAGACAAAAGAAAATATTTCTTTACCCAGCGTGTGATTCATCTGTGGAACTCCTTGCCACAGGATGTGGTGATGGCACCTGGCCTAGATGCCGTTAAAAGGGGTTTGGACAAATTCATGGAGGAAAAGACCATCACAGGTTACAAGCCATAAGCAACCTCCTGGTTTTTAGAAGTGGGTTTTCTCTGTGCCAGGTGCAAGGGAGTGGCGACTGGACACAGGTATCTTGTTGTCTCGTGTGCTCCCTGAGGCATCTGGTGGGGCCACTGTGTGACACAGGAAGCTGGACTAGATGGGCTTTTGGCCTGATCCAGCAGGGCTCTTCTTATGTTCTTATGTTCTTATGCCGGCCTGATCAGAGGTGACCGAGGAATGGACTGTACCACTTTGCACTTTTTAAAATCCCCCTACTAGAAAACCTAGTGAAAATAGCCTAGTGAGAAACTAGACTATTAGGGAGAAAGGGACTAACTCAGCACACTCCCTGTTGTGTTAGTGTTTTTCTTGAGGAAGCCTGAGGCGCCTGGCTCAGTTGGCTGCATTGATGGCCGGCCCCAAGGGCAAGAACAATAACAGCCCAGTTCATTTCATTGGCCAGGAGGTCATCTTGCAACAACCACAGTGACCACCACGTGAGGGCCATAATATCCACTGGACCCTGACAAGGAAGTGAAACTCGTGTGCCATGAATTCTGAAAAGGAAGCTGTCCCGGGGCATGAGTTCTGTCCCACCCGATATTCTGTCTGTAGCCGTGGCAGACCTCAAGGCCCTGGAGGAAGGTGAAAAAACCGTTTAGGTGGGAATGGAAAAAAAATAATCACATGAGTTACACAATGAAAACCACAGTGACAAAGCTACCCACTTTCTGACATCAGAACCTGCCATGGTGGAAAAAGAAAGAGCGTTTCCGAGACGGTCTCGTTGAGACGAAAGGTTTTGCGAGAGCACGGGGTTGCGGTTCTAATTTTAGAAAAACAAGCCCAACCTGTGATCTGAAGACGAATAGGGTCAGAGCCAGAGATCCTGACGTGGCAGGACAAATGCCCTCAGGAGCCACAAAGCACGTGCCTCGTGTCAAAACTGCTCGGAGGCAAGAGCAAGCCAAGATTTGTCAACAAAAAAGGCATTTCTCTTACAACAGCCGTAGATGTGGAGGTTGTGGGAAAAACCTATCCAAAGTTCTATGCACCACTCAGGCCTCCTTTTTACGTAACTGCTCCTGGAGCTGGAGGCCCTACGTGGTCATGATGGGGATGAGAGAAATTCACAAGGGAGGAAAGAGATATTAGACCTCATCTGACCTTCTCTGAACTATCGTTTCCAGTTCTGGGCAGGATGCAGACAACCGGGATAGGTTCAGAGGAAGCAGGTCTTACAAGGAACGGTTGATGGAACTGATGCTTCTTCTGCAGAAGACTGAGGGGGGACAAGATCAACGTCTGTCCCAAAGGAGGGGGGCGCTATTCACAACCACCAAGGCACCACAGACTGAAAGAGAGGAAAATCAGTACAAGCAGTGCCGGCCCACGCACGAGGCTAACTGAGTCGGCCGCCACAGGTGGGGGCACGGTGCCCCGGGCACCAATCTCTGTCAGCCCACTCGCCTCCACTGCTGCTCTTTCGTCCACTCCCTGAACTGGAAAAGGAAGAGGGGGACGGAATGGAAGAGAAGTGGAGAAGAGGAGCGGGGTGGGATGGGACGCCTCTGACAACCTCTCCTCTGTACTTTGGCTTCTTCTCTTCCAGGGAGCTGGGAACGGAAAGAGCAGAGGTTGGAGAATTCCCAAGTAGCGGGAGGGTTTGGCCGGCCTCCTCCATCACAAGGAGTGGTCTTGGGCAGGCCCTGAGCACAACCTGACTTTTCTTGGGGCTGGGATGGTGACAAAACCTGCAGACACCACAGAGGTCTTCATCAGACCAAACGAGGCGACAAGCAAAACCAAAACCAACCACAACTGAGCCCTAGCAACAGGTTAGATTCAAGCCACATATATGTTGTCTCTCTCCCCCCCCCCATGGCTGACCAGCACTTGGGAAATGTGGACGAGGTGATCCCAAGGGTCAGGCCTGGGGCTGACAACATGTGTTTTGCTTTCAGAAATGATGAATTTTCTCCCCATCTCTCATCAAACGCCTGCTGCAGCTGTGAGGTGCTGACAAGGCAGCAGCGATCTGTGGGTGTCTGGGCTCTGGCGTTTCTGACTAATCCCTGGGCAGTTAATTTCGCACTGTTGTGTCACAAGCCCCTCTCCAAAACACGGCAAGAAGACGGTAAAAACGTGAGATTCACACTTCAGAGATGGATCTGAGTCATGCTTCCTGTAAATTCATGCGTTTGCTACATTCCATCAGCATGTAAGACATGCGAGGGGGGGGAAGGGGAGGGCAGAGCGCCAGGGCTTTGCTCCCCCCCAGAGATCACTGTACTCTGCTCAACACTGGAGAAAGAGCGCATGCCAATCGAAATGAAGCAAACATTTACAGTAATAAACAAGGACAGATTTAACTGAACAGCAGGATGTGACTGGAGGGGAGAGCGCTGACATTCATTGCTGAGTTAGAGCTCTGGTTTTTTTTAAAAAAAAAACTTTGCTAAAAAAGTAAGAAACAAAACTGACATCACAGTGTAAAAACAGGACATGTGGGTTTAAATTAAACACGACAGGAGCTGGACTGAAGGAGTTTGCAGAGCAACCCCATGCAAGTTTACCTAGAAGGAAGTTCCTCTTTGCTCAGTGGGGCTTACTCTCAGGAAAGGATGCATCATGCACACACGCGCGCACACACAGAGAAGATCTTGGCAAAGAGGCCAAAACTAATTAGTGAAGTCTGTAAAAGTAAACACCTCCCTGAGAGCAAGTCCTATTGAACTCACTAGGACTTACTTCTGAGTAGACATGGCTAGGACTGCGCTGTCAATTAATTCACCACTTGACTTGGGAAGGAACGAAGCTAATAACTGGAATTGCCAACAGTGGAAGGTCAGCAGGGAAAGGGGCTGGTCTGGCAATGGACCATATTGGTCCCTACTCCAAAGAGGACCCACAGAACAGAATGTTTCAGTAGGTTTAGTCATGAAGGGCCTGATCCACACCAGGACCATGCGGGGAGAGGGCCTCAAGTTTTGCTCCTTCCGAGGCCTGATCCGGCTGCTACTTTTCCTTCTCAAAAAGCAGCCATGGGGGAGGGGGATGTGGGGGAGCCAGATCAGAAGTATGGCAGAGGGAAGGGTTGAAGCCCTCCTCCCCCTACAGTCCTCATCTGGATCCCCCCCCCCACCATTGCAATCTCTGAAATAAAAGTTAACTGGTCAGTGTTAATGAAGCGTGGTTTATTTTACTGGGGCTCCAGGTTAAGGGATGGGGGTAGAGCGGTTGCCCTGTATGAGTCTTTCCACGGAGGAACTAGACATGAATGTGCTTCATCAGTGGATCGGGGTCAGGTCTGAGTTTCAGCAGGTCCCCTCCTACGCAAGTGAGCCCTGGTGCTCTTACTTAGTGACAGCACCAATCACCCTCCCTGCATCATGTGGCAGGCAGTGACCATTTTAATTTTCCAGAATACCCACAGACAGCACCATAGGGATCGGTCTGTTCTGGTTGTGCCGCCCGAGGAAAGAGTCTTGGGACAGTGGAAAAACCTCACTGAAAATGCCAACTCAGCATGCAGAAGCACCCAAAAAGGCAGATTTTCCCCCTGCAATTGGACCGGTCCCACGCAGTCATAGTTTCACCGGTGCTGACACTCGCATGTGTGAATGATTGAAAAGGGCACACCATGCACCCAGGGCAGGGCATTAATTAGGAAAGAGTTTGCAAATAAAATAGCCAGTTGCAGAATAAAGGTAAAGGTAAAGGTATCCCCTGACAGTTAAGTCCAGTCGTGTCCGACTCTAGGGTGTGGTGCTCATCTCCATTTCAAAGCCGAAGAGCCAGCGTTGTCTGAAGACGCCTCCGTGGTCATGTGGCCGGCATGGCTCTCCTTGCCGCAGCGCGTAACATGCAGCTGGAACACAGAGCGCTGTTAACCTTCCCGCAAGCAGTACCTATTTATCTACTCGCATTGACATGCTTTGGAACTGCTAGGTTGGCAGGAGCTGGCCAAGCAACGAGCGCTCACCCCGTCGCGGGAATCGAACTGCCGACCTTCCGATCGACAGCTCATGGTTCAGCGGTTATGGTTGCAGAATACCATTCTATAAACTTCTGAAGTCGGGATGCAACTGTAGGTCAGGGACTGTGTATGTGTTTTGCATGCGGAAGGTCCAAGGTTGAGAGCAGCACGTCCAGGTTAGGGCTGCAAAGAGGCCTTACCTGGAACCCTAGAGAACTGCTGCCAGTCAGGGCAGACAAGCCTGAACTAGACGGATCCAAGAGCAGACTCAGCAGGAAGCAGCTTCATATGCGCATTTAGAACACAGTGTCCAGTTCTAGTTGTGCCATCCCAGGATCAAACTAACTGAAGAGATCTGTGATTCCCCTGAGTTCTTAACAGCAGCCAGGGTGTGTGTTGTTGGGACCAGGGACACTGCCCTGGGGAAGGTATTCTCAGCAGAGGGAGGAAAAGACAGGGGCAACAGGGAGACCCGTCTTTCTGCTCTCTGCAGCTAACAGCCAAGGGGGAGAGGGGGTGTAAGTTGGGGAAACAGCGAGAGGGTGAAAGGGCTAACCCGCTCCTCCCCTACTAGCATGGTGCCATCTCAGTTTTCCTCCATCCTCACCCCCGAAACACAGAAGATGTCAAGAAATTAAATACCGTACCTCCAAAGTGTTAACAAAGAACTAGAAAAGAACAGCTAAAATTATTAGGTAGTTGGGGCACCCTGCAGGAAAGAGTAAAGCATTTGGGGCCAAGGAAAGAGTGGGGAATATGATGGAAATTTATGAAATTACTAGCCGGATGGGGAGAGAAGTCTTTTCTCCCTCGTTCCAAACACCACCTGATGAAGTAGATCCACTATCGATTCAGAAAAGAAGCGACAATATTTCTTCACACGACACGTTAATTAGCTTATGGGACTCACTGCCACGAGATTCGGAAACGGCTGCTAACCCAGGTCACTTTAAAAAGTGATGAGACACATTCACAGGGGAGGAGAAGTCTATCAACACTTATCTGTTATGGTGGCAAAACCGTGGAACCTCCAGTTTCAGAGGCAGTGTATCTCAATATAAAATGCCAAGAAGAAACAATAAAATAAGGGCTTCTAGACACACCGGGGTGGTTACTGAGGTTTCCAAGATGCAGGACCACATTCAGCTTGGTCCAATCAAGGCAGTTCTTGCATGCTCCAAAGACTACAAGCCAGTAAAAGGGCTAAGCTCCATCTTCTACAGTTTTTCCTCCAGGGAAGGGCCACTGCTAGGAAGCAGAGCACCTGCTTTGCATGCAGAAGGTCCTGGGTTCAATCCCCAGAATTGCTAGGTAGACTGGGAAAGACCCCTGTATCTGAAACCCTGAGAAGCTGCTGCCAGTCAGCGCTGAGCCTGAGGGACTATGGTTTGACTCAGTAGAAAGCAGCTTCATATAACAGGGAGAGGAGACAAATTAAGGGATGCCAAAGCACCTGTCCTACATGCAGATTCAACCTGGCAGCATCTCCAGGTAAACCTGGACTGGGAAAAAGCCCTCCTGCCTGGAACCCTGGACAGCTACTGCCAGCCAGAGACCAGAGTAGCAAACAAAAAAACAACAACCAGCATTAGATGTTTGAGTCAGAAGGAGGCACCTTCATAAGGTCCTAAAATTATCTGAATGAGGAAGGGGTTTTATTAATATGGGAGGGCGACCGTCCCATAAGAATGGACAAGGGGGATCCCGCTTTAGCAATGTGACTATAGGGTCTGAAGGGGGGCGAGCTAAGGTCTGGGGGAGCGCTCTCTGGAGGAGGGGAAGGGCTGAGCCTGTCCGAGGAAGGGCGCTGCTCAAAGGGGGTCGACCCACCTGCACGAGTGGCAGCTGCAGCGCCCAGCACAGAAGTCTCGCCGCGGAGCGATCCAAGACCCGCATCCTGCTGCTCGGAGGAGCGGAAAGCGATAATGGCAGCCGCGGCCGGCCGGGGTCAAGGCGAGACGGAGAGGGCGGAAGAGGGAGGGACTAGAGGAGAACCGAGCACACAGCCCCAGCGAATGGGACAAGGCCGGGGGGAGCCTTAAGGGGGAAGCAGCAGTGCCTCTGAGCATGCACAGAGAGTCCTCGCGCTCACAAGGGGGCGGTGGCTGTAGCTTTGTTCTTCTGTCCGCAGAAAGGGCAGCAAGTCGCCATCTGAATCCGATTTAGTTAGAACACCTCCTGCGTCTTCTGGCTCGCTGGGATTACCGCTCTGAGCCTTCGGGGTAACAGCCCGAAATTCACCTGGTGGTACGTCAGGCAGAAATGCAACGGGTGCAGCTCCCCCGCATGGAGACACGCGCGGCAAGGGGAGAACTCACACCGACCTGCTCGTCCCACTACAATCCTATCCACCACGCTTACCTGGGAGTAAGTCCCACTGAACACAATGGGACGTACTTCTGAGTAGACATGCATAGGCTAGCACTCCAACACACCATTAATATTTACAGTATTTAGGATATTTTCTAATTCCATTGTTCAATTTTGTAGACATTCGTTTTAAAACAGATTGCAATCCTCTCCAAGAGTTTGGGATGAGATGAGTTAGATTGTGAAGGCTGCAATCGTATCCACACTTTACCTGGGAGTAAGCCCCATTGATTCTAATGGGACTTACTTCTGAGTAGACATGCATAGGCTTGGGCTCTCAATGAAGTGCAGTAAGTTTCAAAATAAGCAGCTGGAAAAGTAAACACTCGAAGACGAAATTGAAAGTTCTTTCTTTTTTTTTTTGTAGCTTTGCACGTGGCTAGGGAGGGATTTTGAGATTATGAGCTCTTGCACTTTGACATTTATTGCTCCACCACTGCTATGCACCCACACGATAGCTGAGGACACTTCCTTGCCTTTATCAAGTTGTTGTTGTTCAGTCGTTAAGTCGTGTCCGACCCTTCGTGATCCCATGAACCACATCCCGCCAGGCCTTCCTGTCCTCCACTATCTTCCTGAGTTTGCTCATTTTCATGTTCGTTGCATCGGTGATGCTGTCTAACCATCTCATCCTTGGCCGCCCCCTTCTCCTTTTGCCTTCAATCTTTCCCAGCATCAGAGTCTTCTCCAGAGAGTCCTCTCCAAGTAGGAGAGAGCAATTCACAAGACTTCAACCAAACAAGCTTCAGTCCTTCCTATTGCAGAGACCAACATCTGGCACCCTGCCTGATCATATACAGGGGGGGGCTCTGTTCACATCCCCCCTTCCATCAATATTAAGTTCAGCAGCAGTAGGACTGTGAGGTTTGATTGCATGTAACAAAAACCTTGAGGTTTCTGAGGTGCGACCCGATGATTTCACAAGACTGTCAGCCTTCGAAGAAAGGGCCCCCCAAAAAAGATGGCATCAGGGCAGGGCCAGTTGGGGGTAGAGCCCTGCAGCAGCCCCCATGGGGCCTGAGGTTTCCCCATCCCACCCACCCACCTGAGACAAAAGAAAAGAAATCTGGGGAAACCAGGTCACTTGGGGCGAACTGACAGCCCTCAGGGCTAGTGATGAGGCTGGTGACTGCCTGAGGAATGAGGAAGTTCGTAGACCGCTTTCCCATGATGGGAGGGAAAGATATAATAGGAGATGCAAGGAGGCTATTTCCAATTCCGCAAATGTGCATTTGTTATTTCGTTTCTCGCAGGCCACGTAAGAGAGAGAACAGCACCCCGATGTCTGGTATGGGAAGATTGATGCAGGTGTTTGGTGTAGTGAAGGACGTATTGGCAGTCATCTGTGACCTGGGATGAAGGAGGGGGAGAACAGAAGCGTCCCAGGGCCACGGATAAAGGACTACAAACAGTGGCTTCAGACAGGAACCAGGTTGTTTGCCACTCACCTAATCCCTGAAGGGCCTCCGGAGAGTCAATCCAGAGTTGGGCAGGTTCATGTGGACTTGGCTGCCTATTAAGCGGGGAGCTCCGGTGGCGCATTGGTTGCTCAGGTTATGCAAATGTTGGAGCTGCCAGATCATTTCTTCCCACATTACTGGAGTCGAAAAAGGAAACAGTGACGAAACAAGGACAGCAGGCATATTCTCGTGCAGTCGATATGCACGTTCCTCAGTTGTCACCAGATATGACACATGCTCCAAATGCACATGCCTGTAGTGAAGAAATAACATTTTTCCCCTCTCAGGACTCAAACCATATTATTGTGTCACTGGGAATATGTGATTCCCCCAACATGGGAATATGTGATTCCCCCAACATGGGAATATGTGATTCCCCCCAAACACACACACACACACACACACACACACACACACACACACACACACACACACACACACACACAAGCAGTTGGTTTTTATTTTTAGTTTACTTATAGTATTTTTTGCAGCGTGGAATATGAGTGCGAGAGTGTCACAGGCATTGGTGTAAACACACCTCTGAGGTCCGCAGCCTCTTGTGTGGGGCCCAGTGTGCACCCAAGTTGCTTCTCATCCACCGGCGCTGTGTACGAGGGGCAGGAAGGAGGTTTTTCTCACTTCTGCCAGAGAACACCAGGAAAATCCCTATTTTCTGATGGTGATAATAATAGTGGCCCTCCTAACTCCCCTTCTAAAACTCAAGCACGTTATTGCAAATCCTCCCCTTCTTTTGCATGGCAGTGTTTCAGATACATGAAGACAGCAATCGTAAACATACCAACATCGTTTAATGGTTTCTTAAAGGGTTAGGGCAAATCTCATTTGAATATTCCTCTCGCAGGCAGGTGATTTTTTGCATAGTCTCCTTTTCCAGAGGGAGATTCATGGTTACACCAACAACTCTTACAACCTGCAGGGAAAAACACAAATTGCATCCTCAAGAGCATTCACTGTCCTTTGTATAACCTCACGGTCAAGGTCATGGGGCCCCCCAACTTGACTTGCGACTGTTGCGTGTGGCAAGGTGCACACGGTTTGCACCCACACCCTCCAGTGGCATTGAGTTCCCCTGAGTGTCAATTCCAGGGCAAAAGCCAAATCTCCTTTGGATACCCCCCCCCCCTCAGTTCTGAAAGCATCACAACAGCAGCAATCCTATACACACTTACCTGGGAGTAGCTCCTGTTAAACTCAATGGAGCTTATTTATTTATTTATTTATTTATTTATTTATTTATTTTCCACATTTTTATACCACCCTTCCTCCAAGGAGCTCAGAGTGGTGTACATATTTCCTCCCCTCCTTTTGTCCTCACAACAACCCTGTGAGGTAGGTGGGGCTGAGAGATAGTGACTGGCCCAAGGTCACCCAGGAAGCTTCATGGCTGAGCGGGGATTTGAACCTGGATCTTCCAGGTCTAAGTCCGACTCCCAAACCACTACACCATGCTGGCTTCATCAGCTTACTTCTGAGTAAACACGTCTAGGATTGCACCGAACGTCTCCCACTCCAGAATGGTCGTCCTGGTCAATTGAATGCGTCGGGCAAGTGGAAATCGGGGTCAGACCACAAGAAACCAGCTCTGAGACTTTGCTTTCGACAGAAAAGGGAAAAGCGGAAGTACATTATAGGCTGGAGTGGAAAGGAATCTGAGGAAAGTGGCTCCGTTTGAAAATGTCAAGGCAGAGCAGAAAAGGAAACTCACTGGGAATTCCAAATGTCAAGGACTTTGAGCTGCAATTGTCCAAATGTTAAGTTTCGTTGTGGGTTCTCTGTTTCATGGTGTGCAGGAGAAACAGGAGTTGCCATTGCCAAAGAGTTAGATGTTCACCAAATCCAGTTGGCCCACGGTGCTGGATGTAAACTCACGTTTTCTAGAGTCATATTTGGAAACGTTGCTCCGTTGCCTGGTCCGGCGTAAGAGAAAATGTCCTAACATTGCGGCTACTTCATTAGTCGTTTACGGTGGTCACAAAACACAACACATTCAGTCCGGCTGGGCCGCTGGCGAAAGAGTTGCATAGTTGTTAAGTCAGCACCTCAGGTAGTCAGGAGGCAGGGGGTGGACAGAACGGGGCCAGAGGGGCAGGGGGTGGACAGACCGGGGCCGGAGGGGGGGAGGAACATAGTGGAAACCAGGGCGGGAAGGGGCAGATTGAGGCCAGGAAGGGGGTGATATTGGCAACAGTGGTGCTGCCGATATCCTATCCCCAGCCTCAATCCACCTTCCTGGGTCCGCTTGGACCCGTGCCAGTAAAGTACTCATTTTTGGTGCTCTTAGCAAAATTTGTGAGTCCCTTGAACACGTTTTCTTTCTTCATGTGGTTGGGCAGCATTGCTTTTTGTCACCCAGATGTTACTTCAGACATTCATAGCGTTCTATAATCTTTATCCAAGTTTTCGCTGAATTATACAATATCGCTCTGTACAAACAAACAGAACGGATCCTTTATTTTATCTGTTTATTACAGCTATTACGGAATTTCCTCCCCTCGTTTATTTATCCTTCCCTATCCTTTTATGTCCAGAAAAAGCTTTTATTTGCTGTTCTAGATTCAAGTCTTCTGCAGTCTTAATCTGTGTTTTTGTTTGTCCTTTGTCAATTGGCGTGTCCCCCAAGACTGATTTTTTCTTATTAAACTCATTATTTCCCTATTGCGTATTAACATGAGCTGCTCTAAAGTTAGGCCTGAAAATGCCCAAATCTCAATGCCTGTGTACTTTTTTTTGTGTGCTTTTGGTGGCTGGGGTACCAAAGGTGGCTGGGGTACCAAAGGGTACCAAAGGTACCAAAGGTGGCTGGGGTACCAAGGAATTTCAAGATCAGAAATACTTAAGAACAAAAGAAATCTCAAGCAGGGAGTAAAAATACTATTGACCCCATCCCTTAGAGCAGGGGTTGGCAACCTACGGCCCACAGGCCAAATTTGGCCCTCCACCCAGAGTCATCCGACCCGCGCGATGCTCCGTTTGGGAGCCAAAGCCTCTCACCCAATCTGTTGCGTGCCAGAGGAATGGCGAAGCCATTCCAATGGCGCAGGTTCGGGAACACAACTGCTCAGACCTCACCCACCATTGAAGCCTTATAGACTTACTCTCAGGGAAGCTTCTAGAAGTTGCTAGAGCAGTGATTTTCAACCACTGTGCCATGGCACATTGGTGTGCTATGAATGGTCCACAGGTGTGCCGCAGGAGTTTGGGGGAGGATCATTTATTAGTAGGGTTATTGAGGAATGTGAGCCCACCGCTGGCAGTGCGGTGTGCCTTGTCAACAGTCAAAAAAACTGATGGTGTGCCTTGACATTTTGGTTGTCCTCTTCTGCACCTTTTACAGCACTACAGTATCCTTTCTAAGATGTGGGGACCAGAACTGCTGGCTGTGGGCTACTCTGTGTGAAACACGAGGCTCATACATTATGCTGCTGCTGCCATTGACTTCTCCGGGCATCATGCATGCAAGGCCTGGGGTCTCTCCAAAGTTGGCCATGGACCTCTGGGCCACTGCCAGCCTTGGCCCACCCTTGGAACCAGCAATGGTAGGTTCCAGGGATGTGGATCAAGTCTCTGACTCCAAGTCTCAAGTCAAGTCCCAAGCCTTGCCCCCAAGTCCCAAGTCTTTGGTTGCGAGTTGCAAGCCCCTATCTATTTAATGAGGGGAAACGGGTTTAAATCTGAATAAAATTGGATGTCGTAAAAGGCTCCAAGTCTCGAGTCGAGTCTTTTACGATCGCCGAGTCAAGTCCGAGTCAAGCCATTGACGTGACTTGAGTCCGACTCAGGTCCGAGTCAGTAGACTCAAGTCTACATCATTTGCAGGTTCCCCTTCAAATCTGGTCAGTGAGAAGTCCTATTTAGCTCTCTCCTCCACAAGATCATGACTCCCGGTGATCTTTCTGCCATTGTTTCTCAGCAGAAGAAGGTTCATCAATAGGAGTAAACCCCCTTTTCTATTTTGAGCATCAGGATGAAGGAAAGGGGCTGAAAGGGGGGGAAATAACCAAAACCAAACTTCCCCTACGTCCAGTGTTGGGCAATTGTCTTGCAACATCCTTAACTTACTGTTGACACATCTTGATTCAGAGGTCGGTCCAGCCAGACTCTGTCTTTCCCAGGTTCGGAGGGTAGCCAAGGAGAACCGCCACAGACACCACCATATATGTTGGAAAGAGTAGGATTTATTGTAGACAGAAGATGCCTCAGGTGAAAGAAAGTTGACTGTAACATCCCTGCAGTTGGTTGGGGATTCCTGATTTCAGTGGGTAGATTCCAATGGCGCAGATTCCAATGGTGCAACTGCTCAGACCTCACCCACCATTGAAGCCTTATAGACCTACTCTCAGGGAAGCTTCTAGAAGTCCGTAGAGCAGTGATTTTCAACCACTGTGCCATGGCACATTGGTGTGCCGTGAATGGTCCGCAGGTGTGCCGCGGGAGTTTGGCGGAGGATCATTCATTAGTAGGGTTATTGGGGGACGTGAGCCCACAGCCGGCAGTGCAGTGTGCCTTGTCAACGATAAAAAAAACACCTGATGGTGTGCTTTGACAATTTTAGCGCCTTGTCAGTGTGCCATGAGATGAAAAAGCTTGAAAATAGCTGTGCTAGAGGCTCGGCCTCTAATAATACTTTTTAAAGTTTGTAATGCATTTCTCACACAGATGGGTCTGCCTCATCTCAGTTATATGGTGATAAATCCCATCAGGCACAGCTCTAGGTTATAGAAAACAGCAGCTGTGGGACTCTGCAGCGCTCAGGCCCCGCTAGATGAGCAGGTGGACAGGCAAACTGTGAAAGTTTATCCACTCCTCGTTGATTATTATTATTATTATTATTATTATTATTATTATTATTATTATTATTATTATTATAGCACCATCATATGTGGCACTTTACAAGGACCCTTGGGAGGTTATGATCCAGGATCTTGTTCCCTGGCTACCGCACAGGCTGGAAATAGCCCTGATTTCTTTCCTGTTCTATGAGAAGGGCCATTCTAACTCTTCCCTTTTCCTCAGACCAACCCGCACTTTCCCCACCCGACAGCTGAGCCCTGGACCCCTGGCAGCCCCCCCCATCCTTGCAGGCACATAATCAGGCCCCAATGAATCAGAGCACATATGCAAAAGGGACTGTGACACCCATCCCACTTGGACCAATGGGAAGAAAGAGGAATCTGAGGCTCAGGGGGGTCATGTTTACCTCCAGGTACCAGGAGGGGAAGAGCAGGTTGTGCCCCCCCCCACGCGCTCAGACACAGGTGGGGATAAGAGGACGGGGTTGAACTTGGTCTGCCTGGTAGGAATCATCAAGACAGTGGCCCAACATGGGGCTCTGCTTCCTCCAGGATACCCCCTCCTTAACTTTTCAATTTCCTTTTGGAAAGTCAGGGTCAAAACAGAGGAGATTTTAATTCTGTCTCTACTTACGGGGACCTGCTTGAGTGAACAATTGTCTGGTTCCTTTGTTATAGATTATTGTGCATTATCATATTGTGCAATATTTTACTGTGTAAACCGCCTTGTGAACTACTCTTGTTGAACAGCAATATATAAATTAATATCATTATCATTATCATTATCATTATCATTATCATTATCATTATTATTAACAACAACAACAACAATAATGCTTGTTCTGCATGATCATATTCTGCACTCTCATGCACGGTCTGTCTCTTTCTGTCACCACCGCCATTTGATTGAACAATCCTGCGTTCACACTGCTTTGCTTCCACCAAGACTGTTGCATTCCCGAGTGTCTCCAGATGTATTCGATAGTCTCAGTGATACAAATGTGAACTTAATGGATAGCTGATGGCTAGTCTGTGGTTGGAAAATCAGCAGAGAAGCCAGTACTGAAGGCAGTATGATGGAAGCATCTTGCATCTGATGAAGGGGGGGAGGGAGACAAAAAAAAGAGTTAAAGAGACTGAAAATGCACAGTTAACATTTCATCTTTGTTGTTGTTGTTGTTGTTGTTGTTAAAGTGGCACCGCACCTGCATTCTGTTCTTCCAACAGGAATGGTTTATAAGACAGCTTCACTTTGTGCGACCAACTTGGAGTGCCATAATGTTTTCGCCGATGGACAGGGACAAAGACAGCATGGAAGAGGAACCGAAACCTCTGGATTACTATGTACGGGAAGGTAGGCATCGTCCTCTCTCTCAGGGTTGGCCCAAGGCTTCCCAGCGACGGTGGGGCACCAAATTATACCCAGCAGCGTGCCAGGCTGCCAGCTGCTGCCTCTGGTGCTGCTCCTTCTATCACTCCCTGGATTTAAGGAGAAAGGAATGGAGTAGAAGGTTAGAGGAGAGTGGTGGGCTAGCCACCTAGATGCTCTAGTTGTGGGCTAGAGTGTTTCCCAGAGACAGTCTAGCCCACCACTCTCCTCTCCTTCCAGGGACACTCTAGCACACCACTCCTCTCTCCTTCACACTTCCTCTTCCACTCCATTACTCTTAGTTTTTGAATCAAGGGAGTAGGAGCAGCAGAGGCAGGCAGGCAGGCAGGCAGGCAGGCAGGCAGGCAGGCAGGCAGATGAAATCTTGCCTCCTCCCAGAACAGGTTTTTTTAGTAAGCAAATGCTTCCAAATGAGACTAGCAAGTCCACACTGGTCTAACGGACAAGCTCTCACAAATTTATTTCACATTTTTATACCACCTTTCCTCCCAGGAGCTCAGGGTGGTGCACATGGTACCTTCCCTTCTTTTGTCCTCACAACAACCCTGTGAGGTAGGTGAGGCTGAGAGTTAGTGACTGGCCCCAGGTCATCAAGAAGCTTTGTGGCTGAGTGTGGATTTGAACCTGGATCTTCCAGGGCTAAATCCAGTGCCAGAACCACTACACCATCCTGGCAGGATATATTCCTGGAGATGCTTTATTTAATTATAACAATAAGCATTCTGTGCATAAATATCTAAAGAAGGCTTCCAAATCTCCAAAAATACATCTACATGTAATTGTTGTCTATAAGCCCTTTGTTCAAATGTTGATGAAGTTCAAAGATCCTTTGTTCATTGAGTCAGGGCAGGGGGGCCTTTTATCCTCCCAGAGTTTTAGTTTTCGTCTTTTAGCTACTCTGTAAGGGCACAGAGAATCCGTTTTCCTACAGTTAACGATGAGGTAGTCAGTGCCTGAATTTTATCCAGACATCAATGAGCAAAATTGGCCCACTGGCTCACCTTGCAGGGCTGTTGTGACGACACCAAGAGAATGCATGCGACTTGCTTTGCACGCTCAGAAAGGGCCATACAAATGCTGAGTGTTCTCCTTATTTCCTGTGCCCTGACAGGGCTGAAGCAGTTGCAGCAGGACCAGCTTCTCTGTGATACCACCATTGTGGCCGGGGGTGAGCGCTTTCCTTGTCACAGGTATTATGCACAGTACATGGTTCCGGCAATGGAGTCCACGACATCTGCTGGATTTCCATTGATATGGGGGTCTGGGGGCCTGGGGTCTGGGGACAGTCCACTGGCTGGTGGGGAGGTAAGGAAAGGAGCTGCTGCGCATCAGAGAGAGAACTATAAGATTGTGATTTTTAGATTGTGAGCCCTTTGGGGACAGGAAACCATTTGATTTATTTTACAATGTAAACTGCTTTGTGAACTACTCTTGTTGAAAAGCGGTATATAAATCTTAAAAATAACAATAATATTGGGCCCAATCCTAATGGATGGCCTGGTGGCATAAGTGATGTGCCATTGGTGCACACAACAAGGCCGCCAGTGCACATGGGCTGGCAGAGAGGCCTCCTACCACCAGCGCTGGTAAGATGTCAGAGGGGGCGGGTGATGGGAGGAATGGGGCAGGGAGGGGGAGGAATGGGGGAGTGCCTGGGTGGGATGGGGGCTGGTGGGAGGCTGAACAGGGGAGGGAAAGGGTGGATTCTGGCAGCTGAACAGGGGAAGGAAGGGGTGGATTCTGGCGGCTGAACAGGGGAGGGAAGGGGTGGATTCTGGCGGCTGAACAGAGGAGGGAAGGGGTGGATTCTGGCAGCTGAACAGGGGAGGGAAGGGGTGGATTCTGGCAGCTGAACAGGGGAAGGAAGGGGTGGATTCTGGCGGCTGAACAGGGGAGGGAAGGGGTGGATTCTGGCGGCTGAACAGAGGAGGGAAGGGGTGGATTCTGGCAGCTGAACAGGGGAGGGAAGGGGTGGATTCTGGCGGCGGCAGCATGCACCAGGATTCTATCCCTGTTCCCTCTCACTCTCCTCGCTGCCGCAGATCCGAGGAGACCCATTGCGGCAGTGGAGGCTTGCCCAGGGTAAGGGAACAAAAGTTACCTCAAAGAAGCCTCCAGGACTGCCCCCCCCCTCGCAGGATGCAGTTTGGCACAGCTGCATCAGCAGGGGTGGGATTATTTAGGGTTGGGCTGACTGACAGAGTCAGGCAGTGATGCTGGGGTTGGGTCTCAGGACCCTTGATGGACTGCTTGTTCCCTCTGCTAGGATGCTCCTCGCTGCCATCAATCCCTACTTCCGGGCCATGTTCTCCAATTCCTTCCGAGAGTCCCAGGATGGAGAGGTTCTGCTGCAAGACATGGATCCCTCCATTGTACAAGTGGTGGTGAACTATTACTACACAGAGGAGATTATACTCCTGCCAGAGATGGCGCAAGATCTGTTTGTGGCAGCCAGCAGACTCCAGATCCTCCCGCTGCTCGAGAGCTGCTCCAGGTAACAACCACAGGGTGAAGGCTGGCATCCTGTCTTCCAGGACTGCCCTGACTGAGGCAGTCCAGCACCCAAGGTGCTGTGCCAAAAGCCACCCCTCCCTTGCGCAGCTGGCAACACATCAGCCACCAGTGGTCGTCCTCCTCTGACTCCGTAGATTGAAAAAGGAGGGGAACAGAGCAGAAGAGGAAGCATGGAGGAGAAGAGAGTGGTGGGCTAGAGTGGGGAACACTCTAGCTTACCACTCTCTTCTCCTCTTTGTCTTCCAATTGCAATTTTGTCTTCCAATTCCAATTTTGTTCCCCTCTTCCTTTCCAAAGTCAGGAAGCGAGAAGAGAAGGTGCGGTAGAGACAGGTTAAGGTTAGAGGGAGCGGCATTGGCGTGCTGTTGGGTGTTTTTGCGTTAGGTGTGAACAAAGCCATGTCCATTTTGTTATTTATTTATAGTCCTGGTGTGGATCAGCGTTGGTCTTTCTCACCTGATAAAGGTCTCTTCTCTCCTGGACTGATGTCTCCTGGTCTTCTGTCTTCCCCAAGGTTTCTCTTGAAACACATTTCGGTGGAGAACTGCCTCAGCCTCTACGAACTGGGCTACGCGCACAGCGACGAGGCTCTCTTCCAAGAAGCCAAGGCCTTGGTCAACCTGCATTTCAAACGCCTCTCTCTGGAGGACAAAAGCTTCCTCAACTTGACTCCCAGCACGCTGATCAGCATCATCTCCTCAGACAGCCTGGCGATCTCGTCGGAGCTGGTCGTCTACCGGGCGGTGTGGCACTGGGTGACGGCCCAAGTCTCCAGCCGCTTCCCGTTCCTCCGGCAGCTGCTGGCCCATGTCCGCCTCCCGCTCCTGACCCAGGATGAGCTGAGGGAGGTCCAGGAGGAGCTGGCACAGTACAGGGACCTCCGTCCACGCTGGAAGCGCCTCAACCGGCAGGAGAGGTTGCAACAGAGCGGGGGCTTGAGGCGGGGCATGTACAGCACCTGCATTGTGTGTGTGGACCTCTTCAATATGGAAGGCCCAGAACTGAAAACAAAGGATTTCCAGGTCGGCTGCTATAACCCCCAGACGGAAACCTGGGAAAAGTTGCCCCTCTTGAAGTGCCTGTACTGCGCTCGTTGCGTGGCCGTCGGAGAGAAGTTGTACGTCACCGGAGGGGTTCACACCGATGACTCGTATTCAGATACGTTGCATGAATTCTGCCCCTTGAGGGGACGCTGGACCCAGCTCGCTTCCATGTCTGTAGCCCGAGCGTCCCATGGCTTCCTCGCCTGCAATCAGAAGCTCTTCGCGGTGGGAGGCTGGTGCAAATACGAGGATTACCTTGATACCGCGGAGAGCTTTGACTTGGAGGAGAAGGCCTGGGCTCCCCTGGCCAATATGCCCTTTGCCCTCAGCCATTTTGCCTCGGCAGTGCTCAAGGGCAGGCTCTACCTGGTCGGGGGCGTCACGGATTCCGTGGGCTCGTGGTACGCTTCCCGGAAGGTTCTGATCTACGAAGTGAGCGCCGACCTGTGGAGCCAAGTGCTCCTCAACAATGAGTGTTACTGGTCTGGCGCGGTGGCCATGAACAACGGGATCTACGTGATTGGCGGCTACTTCCGAAGCCGAGTACGGCACCACAATGACCGGTGGCCTGACGCGGGGAACCTGCACTGTAGCCGGAAGTGCTTCTTCCTGGGGGAGGACGGCCGAGTGGACAAGAGCGTGTCTATCCCCAAGTTGCCGATAGACCTGGCGGGAGCCGGCGTGGTGCGCTGGAAGCATCGCATCTATGTGCTGGGAGGAGAAAATACATATTTGTATAATAACTTGGATGGAGAGAATGAGGAGGAATATTACAACACAGTGTTTTATTGGGAGCCAGGGGCCACAAAATGGACTCAATGCCAGGAAAGGCTTCCGTTTACCAGCTGGGGGCTCAGTGGCTTTGGCTGTGCCAGCCTGAAGATGCCCAAAAAGCCCATTATGGAGCTTTTCCGAAAGACATCAGTTGCCCTGACCGCCATCGAGCCGATGAACGCCTAGTGGAGTCGGACAGCTCTGTTACTTGGTAAAGCAGTTTCCATGGGGTTTGCCTGCCTGGGAAATCAAAAGGCAATTGTTTCAAAAGCTATAGAAAAACAGACTAGTGATGGCCTACTCGCTTGTGTTTATCATTTATACTGGGGGGGAAGCCTGGTGTAAACATGCGAAAGGGATCTTGGTGTGGCAGTGATCGCAAGCTGGACATGAGCCAGCACTGTGATATAGCTGCAAAGAAGGCGAAGGCGATTTTAGGTTGCAGTAGCAGAACCATAGCTTCTAAGTTGCGAGAGGTAGCGACTCCACTTTATTCTGCACTGGTCAGACTGCATCTAGAGTCTAGATCACCTGCCTGGCTGCATCTAGAGCTCCCAATCGCCTGGCTATGCTACTGATCTGGAGAAATGGAGGTTCTGTGTGATTCTCTCATGAAACTATACTTGTAAAAACCTCATTGGAAAATGGGGTTTACGTTCAGCCTGCCTCTGTTTAAACCACCTTGAGTCTATGAGAAAGGCGGTATATAAATACTGTAATAAATAAATAATCATGTGGAGGAGTTTCTGAAATGTCAGAGCTGTCCAGCACCGGAACAGTCTGTCTCATGCAACTGTGGGCTCCCCCCCCCCCACTGGAAGTTTTCAAGCAGAGGCTGGATGGCCACCTATCAGGGATGCTGCAGTTGCCTGCAATGAACAGGGGTGGAACTAGATGATCTCCAAGGCCCCTTCCAAGTCTAACATTCTATGAAAGTACTAGTCTCCATTTTCCCTGTCCTCGGACATATTCAGTGCTATGGGAGGATGCATTCTTCGGGATCCTTTTCAGGTCTGTGGGGAATGAAACAAGTCAGCTATGGTGCTAGAGCCAAGGATTCTTCCTGACATTTGGAGAAAGGAGCCCCTTGGGAAGAATCGGTTTGGAGCAAATCAGACCAGCAAATTAACCAGTTTTTCAAAATGAGTATCCTTTGGAGGTTGGCTGCCCCCTTGCAGCGACTGGTGGTACTGCAGCCTTGAAAAAGAAGCTGGGTGGAAATGGAATGCAAGGAGACCACTTGTCTCTGGCTCCAGGCAGCTTTCCAGTGTTCATGAGAAACCTGTACATGAATCTCCATCCTATGTTAACATCACTGCCATAATGGAGTGGCCAATCAGGTTCCTCCAGAAGCCCACAATGAGGGCATTGAAAGTGACAAGCATTCCTTCTGGCTTGTCCCCAGCTTTTTTGGTCATCACAGATAGATTGCTCCTGTACATGGAGGTTTCATTCAGCGATCAATAGCTGCTGATAGACCCTCCCTCCCTGAGAAGACATAAGGAGAGCCCTGCAGGGTCAGTCCATCTGGTCCAGCCTCCTGCTTCCCACAGTGAGAACATGGAGGCTCTACAGTATGTAGCCATCGGGGCTAATAGCCATGAATAGACCATGAATGTTCATAGTATTTTTAAAGCTATCTGAGCTCGTGTCACCTTGTGGCAGGGAATTCTACCAGTCAGTGATGACCAGGGGTGTAGTCGAAGGAGGGTGGGGGAGAGGATCAACAGACTTCTCCTACAGCAGAGCGGTGAGGTCATCAGGAGCAGTAAGCCCTGAGATAAGGAGCATCAGGCCCAGCAGGAGGCAAACTAAGAAATTTGCCTAGGGGTATATAAGCAGCAGTCTGCCCTGCCCTGCAAATGAATGATAGATGGAGAGAGGAGGCAGAAATTGATGGAAGGAGGAAGGATGATCAGAATATGCCCACAGGGAGTGGGAGTGGGGACTGATTACATTATTTCATTTCAGTGGATGAAAGTGTCTCGGGAGACACAGGCGGTGGAAGTGTATATGGAATAATTCCTGCGTGAATTTTCTGAGCGATTGGACTCTAATATAACCTTTTTCATTTCTTTGGGATATATATATATATATATATATATATATATATATATATATATATATATATATATATATATATATATATATATATATATATATATATATATATATATATGAATTGCCTCTCTAAAATAATATACTGTAATAAGTTTCAAAGTAGGAGCGAGTGGCAGAAGGAGACGCTCAAATGAAGAAATGTCAAGTCGATTTTGTGCTGTTGTGCAGTCTCGGTGGGGTTGCATGACAGACAAGCGCCTTCGTTTCCACATTTCCCCCGGCATCATCAGTGAGGCCCGTGGGTAATTTTACAATAATTTATTTGCATGCACCTGTCTGATTCTGGCGTACTCAAAAGTTAATACCGGACCATCAGGGAACTATTAAACGCTGACAGCTGTCACTATGACGCGGGAGGTTTGTTGGAAAAGCTGGAGGATGTGAGGTTTGGGCCTCATCAGGGTGGCGCACCCAAACCTGCTGATGCCCTCGCGGGTCATGGGGATTTCTGTAGCACTCCTGTGCCAACGGGGCTCGCCAGGCGCCCAGTGGTAAACCACTTTGTAGCGCTGGGTTAAGTCCTCCCCGCCCAAGACATAGACCCGCTTGTCACAGCAGACCACTCCCGCGTTGGCGATCCCGCGGGGCAATTTCGGGATGCCCATGCCATGGGTCACTCTGCCAGCCTCATTGACAAAGAAGCATTTGCGGGTGCTGTAGCGGTTCTCGGGCGTCAGGGTCCCTTCCACCCAGTCCCGGGATTTCTTCTCCGAGTACCCGCCAAAAACACAGATGCCGTTGTCCATAGCCACAGCCCCTGCACCAAAGAAGCCGGTCGACAGAGGCAGCTGGGTCCACGTGCTTGAGCTGATCTCATAGATGAGCAAGCCGCGATGGAACAACCAATGAGTGGAAATGCCCGTGGCGCCACCCAGGAGGTAGAGCTTGTTCCGGAACACACTGGACGCTGGGTGGCTCAGCGCAAAGGGGAGCTTCGGGATCGCGGCCCACTGCCCTGTCTCAAGATCGAAGCTCTCTGCTGTGCTGAGGAAGTTCTGGAATTTACGCCAGCCTCCCACGGCAAAAAGCATGTGGCCCCAAAAGAGGAAGCCGTGCGCGGCCCGGGGCGTGGACATGGAGGGGTGCTGCACCCAGCGGCCTTTGAATGCGCTAAACTCATAGAAGGCAGGAGAATAGGCATTCCGGCAGACGCCCCCGGAGACGTAGACCTTGTCGCCAGCGGCTACGCAGCAAGTGTGCGTCAGGAACTGCAAGCCAGGGAGCTTCTCCCAGTTTTCCGCCTGGGGTTCGTAGCAGCTCATGTGCGCCGCTTCTGTCTCCAGCTCCTGGTAGTCGCACAGCTGGGTGTCGATGCACAGGATGTGCGGCTTATACATGCCACCCCGGAGCCCCCTGGCCTGGCGCAGCCTCTCTTCGCCGTCCACCTCCTGCCACTTCAGCTCAAGATCCCGCCACAGCTTCAAGTCTTTCTGGAGTTCGGCCTGCTCTTCTGCATTGAAGAGGGGGAAGCGGACATGGCGCATGAGCTCGGCAAGGAAGCGCCCCCGCTGGCTGGGCTGGAATTTCACCCAGCGCCGTATCGCTTGGTAGACTTTCAGCTCGGACGCCACGGCGAGGTCGTCGGAGGAGACCAGCGTGATCAGGGTGTTGGAGTCCAGCTGCAGGAAGTCGTCGTCCTCAAAGACCAGCCCGAAACTCCTGATGAGGAGTTGGATCGTGGCCTGAAGCAGCGCCTGGCTCCTGTGAGTGCAAGCCAGAGAATACATCCCAAAGCAATTCTGAACGGAGAGATTGGTCATGAGGAACCTGGAAGGGGAAAGAAGGCAGCCGGATTGAGCAGGGCAGCACCGAAGGCGGAGAATCTCAGTGGGGGGGGGGTTCCCCCCAAAAGGCGAGTTAGGTAAAGGTAAAGGTATCCCTTGACAATTAAGTCCAGTCGTGTCCGACTCTAGGGAGCGGTGCTCATCTCCGTTTCAAAGCCAAAGAGCCAGCGCTGTCCGAAGACGTTTCCATGGTCATGTGGCCGTCATGACTCAACACCGAGGCGCATGGAACGCTGTTACCGTCCCACTGACGCGGTACCTATTCATCTACTGGCAATTTCTTGCTTTCGAACTGCTAGGTTGGCAGGAGCCGTCGCACGGATTTGAACTGCCGACCTTTCGATCGACAGCTCATGGTTCAGTGGTTTAACCCACTGCGCCACCCGCTGGTTCAAAAGCGAGTTACTAGTCTTAAAAATAAATAAATCAATATTTCTTTTTAATGGAGAGAAGTGTTTTAACAAGGCAAAAAGACAGTCAAGAGGAAAGCCAAAGTCTTCTGCAGTGACGAAGCACATCTGACTTGGGTCAATATCTGGGGAACTCCTACCAGGGAACTTGTGGTAACTCAAAGCAAATTAGGATAGCTGCCCATGATGACCCCTGGAAAACTTAAGAACGTAAGAAGAGCCCTGCTGGATCAGGCCAAAGGCCCATCTAGTCCAGCTTCCTGTATCACACAGTGGCCCCACCAGATGCCTCCGAGAGCACACAGCCAACAAGATAACCTGTTTCCTGTTGTCACTCCCTTGCACCTGGCACAGATAACCCGTTTCCTGTTGTCACTTCCTTGCACCTGGCACAGATAACCCGTTTCCTGCTATCACTCCCTTGCACCTGGCACAGATAACCCATTTCCTGCTGTCACTCCCTTGCACCTGGCACAGATAACCCGTTTCCTGTTGTCACTCCCTTGCACCTGGCACAGATAACCCGTTTCCTGCTGTCACTCCCTTGCACCTGGCACAGATAACCCGTTTCCTGCTGTCACTCCCTTGCACCTGGCACAGATAACCCGTTTCCTACTGTCACTCCCTTGCACCTGGCACAGATAACCCGTTTCCTGCTGTCACTCCCTTGCACCTGGCACAGATAACCCGTTTCCTGCTGTCACTCCCTTGCACCTGGCACAGATAACCCGTTTCCTGCTGTCACTCCCTTGCACCTGGCACAGATAACCCGTTTCCTGCTGTCACTCCCTTGCACCTGGCACAGATAACCCGTTTCCTGCTGTCACTCCCTTGCACCTGGCACAGATAACCCGTTTCCTGCTGTCACTTCCTTGCACCTGGCACAGATAACCCGTTTCCTGCTGTCACTCCCTTGCACCTGGCACAGATAACCCGTTTCCTGCTGTCACTCCCTTGCACCTGGCACAGATAACCCTTTCCTGCTGTCACTCCCTTGCACCTGGCACAGATAACCCGTTTCCTGCTGTCACTCCCTTGCACCTGGCACAGATAACCCGTTTCCTGCTGTCACTCCCTTGCACCTGGCACAGATAACCCGTTTCCTGCTGTCACTCCCTTGCACCTGGCACAGATAACCCGTTTCCTGCTGTCACTCCCTTGCACCTGGCACAGATAACCCATTTCCTGCTGTCACTCCCTTGCACCTGGCACAGATAACCTGCACCCCTCTGGCCAGGCACTTCTTCTTCTGCCCTCCCCAGAGGGGGAAGGGGGAGGAAATGTATGTCTGCTTGGCTGCCTCCAAGCTGCCTACCTGGTAAGGAGGGCGTGATAGGAATGGACCAGGAGAAAAGAAGGCTCTGGTGGCTTACCTGCAGCAGGTGTCCTGTAGTGGAATAATCTGTAGCTGGCAGGCCCCTGCAAAGATGCTTGGGGCCCGCTCAGGTGTGAGCGCGATTTCCTCCGTGTAGATATATTTCAGCATGCTTTGGATGACTGATGGGGCTACATCTTGCAGCTCAACCTCTCCCTCATTGGACTTCTTCCAGGTGTGGATGAAAACATCCCGGAAGTACGGGCTGACGGCTGCCAGCAGTGCTCTGCATACAAAAGAGAGCCTGTCATAGTATCATAGAAGGTTAAAGGTAGAAGTAACCTTGGAGGTCATCTAGTCCAACCCCCGGCTCAGGGCAGGCAACTGCCCCAGCATCTCTGACAGGTGGCTGCTCAGCCTCTACTTGGAACCTCCAACAAGGGAGGTTCGGGTAAACAGCTTCCATGCGCCGTATCAGGCCTGCGGGCCTTATGTCCGACACCCCTGATCTAGACTCGATGTCCCTGTTAATGCAGCCCAGGCTTGCATTTGCCTTTTTTGCAGCCGCATCACGCTGCTGGCTCATACTCAGCTTGTGGTCCACTAAAATCATTGGATGTGGAGTTGAGGTCATCCTGTTGCAGGCATGTTTTCTTGCGGCATTTGTGCACAGAGGAGCTCCAGCATGAGGCAGCTTCATGCCACAGTCTCCCAGAACTGATGGAGCCAGGTCTCTGCGATGCTCAGACAAGCCAAAACCTACCTGTGGCAAGGGAACCTCTGGCCGTCGACGATGAGCGTGGCATCACAGAGCATCTCTTCCTGGTACATCTCTGCTAGACCTGGGCAGGGGTGGGGAGTATCAGGAAAGACAGACGCTGGTCAGGTGAGGAAGTACCAGATCAAACGACTCACAAGGCCGATCATGATCTGCATTTTTGCCAATGTTTTGAAGGCTGCGGTTGCTATTCCGAATGTGCTTACATGATCTAAAGGCCTGCTTCCCCCCCCCCCCCAGGAACCTGCCTGACTCTTTGAATTTTCATCAGACAGTCTATTCAGAGCGCCCCCATCGTCTGAATCTTCATCTGGTCCTTATTTTATGGTATTTGGACTCCAAGATGTTGTTGCCTAACAGAGTGTATATTTGTTTCCTTGGAAAATCACTGTCCCTATTTTTGCCTTCTGGGGGGGTCCAATTCTGTTAATGTGAGCTGCCGACATAATCATGCATTACTAGGGCTCTGCTCCCTCCCCAGAGTCTCAAGGAGTTAAATCTCCGAGTGGGTGGAGGCATCTGGTCTCTTGTGCACATGGCTCTCAATGCGCGCACATGATCTGCAACACAGGGTTTGCATTCTACGAGCCCCAACTTCGGCAGTGTCGTCCCTGGAACTTCCCATTGGTTGCAGGAAGTGTGGAGTGCACTGCAGTCTGATAATAGGGATGTTTCAGCACGTTCCTGTTTCTATCCATGACATGGTGCTGTTACCCCTCTATCCAGGGCAGGCCAAGATCTTCCAGTACTTGAGGAGGGGCACAAACTGTCACTCCCCCTTATCCAGTGGTACACCAGCAGCCATGAAGCACCACCATCATGGCTCCTCCTCCAGCTGTCATGCTGGATTTGAAAACGGAAAGGGAAATGGAGCAGAAGAAGAAGTGGAGAGGAAACACTCCTGAAACACTCTCCTCCACTCTCTCTTCTGGTCCATTCCACTCTGTTTAAATCCTGCAAGCACTGAAGAAGGAGTGGAAATGGGAACAGTAGTGGCAGCAGCAGAAGGAGATTAGGGCAGCATCTGGAGGCCCCCGCCCAATCCACCTCCTTAGGCAACAGCCTCAGCTTGCCTCAAGGATGGGCCAGGTCCGGGCTGCTTGACATCTGTATCTGAAATAGCAGGCAATCATTCAAGATTCTGAGCAAAGGAAGCTTTTGCGCCTACCTTGTCTTAGGCCGAGAGGCCTTGGAGTGAGTGTTGCTGGCTGCCTCTTTTTATGGTTGGAGCTCATGATTCAGGAGATGGCTGAGAGGAAGGAGAAGGGAAGGCTGCCAAAACAAAAACAGGGAATTATAGGACTGTATTCATTAAGAGAGTGGAGAGTTAATTGCATGCATGTTCCCAGACCTGTGGAAGGAAATGGAGACTTATTTTCAAGGAAATGCATGGAGTCCAGAGAGAATTAGTTGAATTAGAGCTTGCCCTGGTACTTTTGTCCAAACACTTTTTCTGGTGCAAGCTTCCTGAATTTGACATCACGTACAATAAGTTTAGTAAAGAGTTTAAAATGCACAGATGCAGTGACATATCAAGGGGACATGCATTTTAATGCAGATACAGGGAAGAGGCAGAGTTGTTGGTGGCAATGGAGCAGACACCTGAGGCAGCATGCCTTCCTTACCCAATGATGTGCCGGCCTCTGCTCCTCCCGCTCTCCAATGCTCTAGCTCAGCACCCTCCACATTTCCTCTTCCTCCCTGTCTCCCTCTTCCTTTTCCAATCTGGGGAGCGGAAGGAGGAGGAGGAGGAGCAGTGGAGGCAAGTAGGTGGACAGAGATGGGACTCTCCATCAATATGGTGCCTGAGGCGACCAGTTCAGTTGGCCTCATGGATGGGCCGGCCTTGCAATGGAGGGCTCCTTTCTAGGGCTGAGAGCAGCTTTGGTGTTTAGAGAAGGGCTGCTTGTCCTCCTCCATGCCTCAGTCTTGACCCTGATTGCCCTCCCGCAGCAGCAAGCACAAAGTTTGCGTGGGCACAGAGCACGCGTACAGAGTGCATAGCAGTCAATGGCTACTAGTCGTGATGACTGTGTGCTACCTCCAGGTTCAGGCACAGCAACAGTGAGAGAGGGGTTCACCGCCATCTCCTGCCTGTGGGTTTCCCAGGGGCACCTGTCTGACCACTGTGGGAATCGGGATGTTGTGGATCCGACCCAGCAGGGCTCTTCTTATGTTCGTATGGCTCTTAATGAGCCAGTCTCCTTCCCTTTATAATGCCCCAGTTTCTCTCTCCAATGCCGCATAAATGTACCCCTCCTGGATTAACCGTGAGCCACCACAACACCACCAACATGGAAGCTCCATGCGCTCGTAAAGGACCTGTGAACCGTTTCCAAGAGAGAAGCACCATCAATGACCCCGGATAGCGGCCCCTCCGCCTGCCAACGGCACCTTCCGCTCTGTCCCTCGAGCCACTCTCGCTGCCACAGGCCATCACTGGTGCCCCTTGCAAGGTGAGCACCTGGTGTTGGGCAAGCCCAGTCTGAAACACTGCCATCATTGTGACATCGACATCTGGTCTAGTGGGCACAGACAGAGCAGCCAGTTGGCTGGAGGAGAAGCCGGTCTGCTTTGACTAAATAGGATACCCAGCACGTGTATAGCCCTTTCCGAGTGTGCAAAGCTTGTCGCATGACCTTGAACGTACAACAGCCCTGTACCATAAATGAGTCTGTTATGTCCATACTGCAGATGGGGAAGACTGAGGCTGAGAGGGAGTGGCTTTCCTGAGGCCACTGAGTGAGTTTGTAACAGATTTATTCATTCATTTATCTAATATGTATTTAATTATTCATGCATTCATTTATTAATCTAATAATATTATTTTATTAATATTCATTAATAAATATTTCTTGATTAATAAATAAAAACCTGTCAGGGAATGCCTCTCTTTTGCAGCCTGTTCAGCCCTGTGTTGTCCTTGTTTTTGCCTTTCTCAGGGCGCCTTGTGGAACGGCTGTGGATGCGAGTTGCTAGCTCCATGCTGCAGAGTTCAGTTCCCTTCTCAGGGTCTCTAACAGTGTCGTGGTGCTACATTTTGAAAAGCAGAAGCTTGTCATGACACCCCTGCTGTTAGCTCTGCCCCCATAACCCCTCTCCATGAAGTCTGTACAACAAAACAAAACACCTTCATGAAACTGGTTTCCTTTCCTGCCACCCATGTCTAATGGGTTTATAATGTCATTATAGTTCCTTCATGCTGCAACTCTACACACACTTACCTGGGAGCAAGTCTCACTGAACAGAAAGGGATTTATGTTTGAGTAGACCACCTACCTACGCTGTTAACTTAATGCTGCAAACCTCATCCGTGACGGGGTGAGCTCTCGTTGCTTGGCCAGCTCCTGCCAACCTAGCAGTTCCAAAGCATGTTAATGCAAGTAGATAAATAGGTACCGCTTGCGGGAAGGTATACAGCGCTCCGTGTTCCAGCTGCATGCTACGCGCTGCGGCAAGGAGAGTCATGCCGGCCACATGACCACGGAGGCGTCTTCGGACAAGGCTGGCTCTTTGGCTTTGAAATGGAGATGAGCACCACAAAAAGCAGAGATATCACCATGCCAACAAAAGTTCGCGTAGTCAGGGCGATGGTGTTCCCAGTAGCAATGTATGGTTGTGAGAGTTGGACCATAAGGAAGGCTGAGCGCTGAAGAATAGATGCTTTCGAACTGTGGTGCTGGAGAAGACTCCTGAGAGTCCCTTGGACTGCTAGGAGATCAAATCAGTCAATCCTAAATGAAATCAACCCTGACTGTTCCCTGGAAGGACAGGTACTGAGGCTGAAGCTCAAATATTTTGGCCACCTAATGCGAAGAGAGGACTCTCTGGAGAAGACTCTGATGCTGGGAAAGATTGAAGGCCAAAGGAGAAGGGGAAGGCAAAGGATGAGATGGTTAGACAGCATCACCGATGCAACGAACATGAAAATGAGCAAACTCAGGAAGATAGTGGAGGACAGGAAGGCCTGGCAGGATATGGTTCATGGGATCACGAAGGGTCGGACACGACTTAACGACTGAACAACAACAACAACCACACCCTAGAGTCGGACACGACTGGACTTAATTGTCGGGGTCACCTTTACCTTTACCTTTAGACCTACCTACGCTGTTAAACTTAATGCTGCAAACCTCATTTCATCCCATTCCCACACTCTTGGAGAGGGTTGCAATATTTAAAATAAATGTATAAAGATCGAAGCACAATGAAAAAACATCCCAGATAACTATAAAAGGGATAGTAGAGTGCAACCCTATGCACTCTCACACAGAAGTAAGTTACATTTATTTTCACCACCTTTGTCTCCTGGGGGCTCTTATCTAGTGAAATGAAGTAAACATGCTCCCCTCCCCTCTGTGGGGAAACAACTTACACTTTCTGCTTTCTTCCACTCAGCTGCCCCTTTCCCCGCTCCTCTATCCATCTGTCTGCACCTTTTCCCTGTCCATCATCTTCTATCTCCATCAGGGGACAGGGCAGGCTGCATTTTATGCCCCTAGGCAAATTTCTCAGTCTGCCTCCTGCTGAGCCAGATGCTTCTTCTCAACCCAGGTCCTCTGGGAAAAGTTTCAAAGGCAGCACCTGAGTGCTTCTGGTGGCGACATCACCATTCCTACTGTGGGAGAAGTTGCAGCACTGCGCTTCACCCCAACCTCCATTATACATTATCCGTTAAATCTCTGAGTGGTGTGTGTGTGTGTGTGTGTGTGTGTGTGTGTGTGTGTGTGTGTCTGGAATCATGTTTCCTCTCAGGCACATCCATGTCCATGCATGCGCATGAGCACTGATGCGCCACCGCAGTGCGCAGCCTGCCATTTCGCACACTGCGCTGAGGTTGCTTCCAACCCTTCCCCCGCTCTACAAATGTTTGTCTCTGTCCATTTCCTCGCCTTGAGATGAAATACATTCAGCCCCCTTCAGTGGATCTTCACCTGATCTGTCCTTCAAGCTCTTTGCAGGAAGCACAAAATATTTGTGAAGGAGAATTAGCCATAACAAACAGACAAGGCTTCGGGTTGCGTTCAGGACTTTAATGCATGATTCACAGGCAGGCAGCGAGCCTCGCTACAGGACACGATCCTCTTCGGAGAAGGAGCAAAAACTCAAGGTTTTGGCTCGGCGAAGATGGAGCTGGTTGCTATTCTCATGGTTAGCTCTTCTGTCCATTACCACTTTTTTTGGCCACCTCCTTAAGGAAAGGAAAGAGACAGGTCAGTGTACAAATAAATCAGGATTTATTGCTCTCCCCACCCCCTCGTCCTTTATTGGAAACTGCTTTATACCTAGGCTTACCAGATCTCCAACCGGGACAGAGTGCTAGACCTTTAGAAGAAGGAACGTGGGCAGGTGTAGCTTGTTAAACCATAGAGCACAATCCTAGGCATGTCTACTCAGAAGCAAGCCGCATTGTGTTCAGTGGGGCTTGCTTCTGAGTAGACATGCCTAGGATTGTGCTCTAAGGTTTAACGAGCTACACCTGCCCACATTCCTTCTCCTAAAGGGCTAGCACTCTGTCCCGGTTGGAGATCTGGTAAGCCTATTTATACTGGATCAGAGACCATTGGCCTAGCTGTAAGAGCTGCTCCGCATTGGAACAGTGACAGTCTGTCTTGTGCTGGCATGGGGTCTCCCTCTTTGGAGATTTTCAAGCAGACACTTGAAACAGCCACCTGTCAAGGATGCTGTAGTTATTGCCTATGCTCTGCAGCAGGGGTGGCCAACCCTTCCACTATTTAGGGCCTCTGCGTTCTTAAGAGTTGCGTAGAAGACAGAATCTTGGCAGCTGCAAGTGCTGATGGGGTGCTGCTAAAACAGCTGCAGCTGCTGAAATGCCCTCACCTAGACAACCATTAAAGGGCCAGGAGCATTCATGTTGAAAGGTTGGCCACCCCTGCTCTGCAAGGGGGTGGGACTAGATGACCTCCAAGATCCCTTCCACCTCTAACATGGTATGATTCTAGGAAAGCTTGGGACCATGTCGTCTGATGGCTTGTGAACCGTTTTCCCCCATACGAGTCTTTCCCTGCTTTGATATCTTCTGGGAAGGTTCTCTTGCATGTTCTACTGCCATTTGCCCAACCATCTCCACCTCCACCAGGGTTGGGGCAGGCAGGGCAGTGACGCCATAGCCATGGGGCCACCACCACGGCCATGGGGCCCCGTGCCACTCGCCACACTGTGAAGTTCCACTAGTGGGAAAGCACTGTGCTAGACAGTATGGAGCTAGATGGAGCAATGAGTCAAGATCAGGCATCTTTGAAGACATCCAAGACCTTATCCAGACTGAATTCTGTGCAAGGCATCAGCAGGCATTCAACAAGTGTACCATGGCTGAAAATCACAGCTGGGACAGGATCAAAGCATTGCATTAACAGATCCCACCAGATCTGGTTGCCTTATCTTTATTTCCCCCAAATAAAAATGCATGGGTGGAGTTTTCACTTGAATGTATTCTTTACCTCCCACTGTGGTTTTTGGAGTTATTTGTACTGGCAGGGATCCTGTGGGAGTAGTAGCGACAGGCTTCAACCCAGACTGGTCCTTTCCTGTTGTGAAAGTGACTGGCAATGTTATTTGTTCTGCCAGGAAAGGGTTTCTGAGCACTGTTCTCAGAAATGAAAATACTTTGAGCCAGAAAGTAAGGCTGGAGAGAGAACATTAGTAGGATAGAGGTAAGTTTGGCTGCATTGCTCACACTCATTTATTTTGCCCTGCAACTGTCTCAGGTTTTTATAGTGCTATAAAACCCCGGAGAACCTGTTTGATGAGTTTTTGCATAACACAGAGGCAGCTGTGCCTCTGTCGTCGTACCACCTACATAACTGTGAAAAAGAAAAACACCATGATTTATATCCATTCAGAGGGCCTAACTAGATGTAGTGGTGTCCCAGTCCATTTTTTAGAATGGGAGTCATGCCCATTTTGTATAAAGTGGATGTGGGGTTTATATGCGTTCGGCACTCTGGGTTGGCTTTGTGACACAGTCAACTCTGATTGGCTGCGTGGCACCATCAGGAAGCCTATTCAGAGTGAGTGCTTCCCGGCATGAAGAAGATTTTTTTCATTCCTTCTCAGGTGTAAAAGTGATTTGGGGCAGTGGCTGGGAGGAGGATGTTGAACAGTGCAGCCTGCCGTTTTTGGTGTGCAACCCCTGCATCCATCCCCCTCCCTGCCATTTTTCTCTTGGTGGGGCTTCCTTTGGTCTTTGAGCCTGTTCTTGTTCACATGCCTCCAGTCGCTGGTTCCTCTTCTATTTGAAAAATACACTTTACTCTGGAGGGCACAAATGACACTTGGCGTGTGGTTTTGCATCGATGTTTCCTTTCTTACCTCCCTTCTGCCCCTGTTTATTGGTTGTTTGCTGTGGTTCAGGGTGAAGAGTCTGGGCTGGAGGTTGGGTCGTCCTCAGTTTGGAGGTCACCTGGGGTGGAGGTCCTGAAAAGAAATATCAGTGCTGAAACTGGAATAAAGTCTTGGGGTGGTGGTGGTTGCTCCATTAAAAGAGGTTTGGATAGATTCATGGAAGAAAAGGCTATCACAGGTTACAAGCTATAAGCAATCTCCTGGCTATAGAAGTATGTTTTCTCTGTGCCAAGTGCAAGGGAGTGACAATAGGAAACAGGTTATCTGTGCCAGGTGCAAGGGAGTGACAACAGGAAACAGGTTATCTGTGCCAGGTGCAAGGGAGTGACAACAGGAAACAGGTTATCTTGTTGGCTGTGTGCTCTCGGAGGCATCTGGTGGGGCCACTGTGAGATACAGGAAGCTGGACTAGATGGGCCTTTGGCCTGATCCATCAGGGCTCTTCTTATGGTCTTATGTTCTTATGTTCATCCCTTCTGGAGGACGCCAATATCAGTGCTGAGTATCACTGGGGAGTTGCTGAGGATCCCCAACCTTTGATAGGTCCAGCTGCTGTGCTCTTAGTCTTAGTGTATGTTGGTGGAGTGATGCTCTCAGGAGCTACCCTGGCAGGAAGGAATCCATGGAAGGAAGTATTTGGTGAAGCTGCAGTGAAACCTGGAGACTATGATTGGCTGCACTTATTTGACTCATGTTCCCATAGGTCCAGTCATTGGTTCCTCCTCCCTTTGAAAAAGACATTTTACTCCAGAGGACAGCAATTGCATTTGGCCTGCGATTTGGCATCCATGTTTCCATTCTTACCTCCCTTCTGGCCCTGTTCAGTGGTGGTTTGCTGTGGTTCAGGTTGGGGGGTCTGGACTCGAGGTAAGGTAGTCCTTGGTCTGAATGTCACCCGTGGTGGAAGTCCTGAAAAGAAAGATCGGTGATGAAATCGGAGAAACGTCTTGGGGAGGGCTCACTATCTGCTCACTATCACTGGTGAGCTGCCAAGGAGACACAACTTCCTGTGGAGCCCACTACTCTATTCACTACCTCTGTGTACACTTGTGGAGTGACTCTCTCAAGACACACCAGGGCAGGAGGTCACACATGGAGAAGAGTTTGCTCCATCACCACTGATGCCTGGAGAGAATTGTGACTGTACTGGTTTCACCCATCTCCCCCTACCTCCAGTTGATGGTCTCTCTTCTACCTGATAAAATGCATTTGACCTGTGGTTTGGAACCCGTTGTTCTGTTCTTACCTCCCTTCTGGCCCTGTTTAGTGGTAGTTTGCTGTGGTTCAGGTTGAGGAGTCTGGACTGGAGTCTGGACTGGAGGTTCTGTAGTCCTTGGTCGAGATGTCACTGGTGGTTGAGGTCCTGGAAAGAAAGATAGGTGCTGATATCGTAGCCAAGTCTTGGATGGATCCACTCCATCCCACCCTGAGTGAGACAGTATGATTGGGATTCGTGAAGGTCCACCAAAACCTAGAGGCCATCGCTGGGGAAACTTGTTTGACCCCCTACTCATATGTTCCCATATCTGCAGCCGATGACTCCTCTTCTGTTTGAAAAAATCAGGACAGAAATAGCATTTGGTTTGTGATTTTGCATCTTTGGTTCCCATTCTTACCTCCCTTCTGGCCCTGTTCATGGGTTGTTTGCTGTTGTTCAGGTTGAGGAGTCTGGGCTGGAGGTACGGTGGTCCTTGGTCTGAATGTCACCTGTGGTTGAGGTTCTGGAAAGGAAGAGCAGAGCTGAAATCGTAGCCGTGGCTCGGATAGGTCCGCTCCATTCCTTCCTTCCTGAGTGGGTCAGTATCACTGAGTTTGGTGGAAGTCCACGCGGAAACCTAGAGACCATCATTGGGGGAAAGTTGCTTGTCCCCTCTTTACTTGTTCCCAGTTTATGGTCCCTCTTCTATTTGAAAAATACATTTTACTGGAGTGGACATAAATTACATTTGGCCTGTCATTTTGCATCCCTGTTTCTATCCTTACCTCCCTTCGGGCTCTGCTCCCGCGTGGTCTGCAGTGGTTCAGGTTGGGGAGTCTTGACTGGAAATAAGGTCGTCCGCAGTCTGGATGTCACCTGAACTTGAGGCCCTGAAAGCAGAGTTCAGTGCTGAAACGGGAGTAAATTCCTGGTAGGGTCTGTTCAAACTGTCCCTGAGGATGCCAGTATCAGTGGTTGGAATCACAGGGGAGCTGCCGAGGGCAGATGACCTCTGGGACGGCCCAAACCTCTGGTGTCCTGGCCTTTGTGTACATTGGTTGCATGACTCTCATACCTCCAGTCGCTGGTCTCTCTTCTATTTGAAAAATATGTTACGCTGGAGAGAAGAGAAGTAGCATTCAGCCTGTGATTTTACACCTGTGTTTCTGTCCTCACCTCCTTTCTGGCCAGGTTCACTGGTGGTTTGCTGTGGTTCAGGTTGAGGAGTTTGGACAGGTGGTTGGGTCGTCCTCGGTCTGAATGTCACCTGTGGTTGAGTTCCTGGAAGGAAAGATAAGTGCTGAACCTGCAGTAAAGTTCTGGGTGGGTTGGGGAGCTACATATCTTTCTTAGGAGGCTATATCAGTGATCTGTATCTCTGGGAAGCTCAGGGCAGGATGTTTGGCTCAGTTGGTAGAGCGACCATCTCATATATGCCTGAAGATCTGAAGGACAGTTCAAGACGGCCGGAAGTGTCTGTGTCTGTCGGAAAGCTGCTAGCAGGCCGAGCTGATAAGTTGCAGAGCCTCTGTGGGGGAGTGGAACTGCAGCTACACTTGATGGGAGTCAAGGTTGCCCTGTCAGCTGAAGCGTGGTGAGGCGAATGCCAGAGATATAGATAGATAGATAGATAGATAGATAGATGATAGATAGATAGATAGATAGATAGATAGATAAAGGGAGAGAGAGAGAGAGAGAGAGAGAGAGAGAGAGAGAGATAAAGAGAGAGAGAGAGAGAGAGAGAGAGAGAGAGAGAGAGAGAGCTGGACTGTGAAAGAAACCATCTAGAATGAAGGGATCTACGAAAGATTAGAACGTCATTGTATTGTAAAAAAAAAACCTTGGGTTTAGAAAGCCTGCCCATGTAAATTAAAGTCTTTGATTTGAAGTTTGAATTAAATTCCCTTTGAATTAAAGTCAGAGGAGAAATCCGATGACCAAAGAAAAGGCGGTATATAAATACTGGTTTATTATTTATTACCGTATTATTATGAGAACTCACAACCCTTGGTCTGTGCCCACAGTTGCATTCTTAGCACTTGTATATCTTTGTGGAGTGAGTCTTTCAGGACCCATCAAGGTACGAGGGTGCACAAGGAGGGGAGTTTGCTGAATATCCTCTTAAACCTGGAGACCATTATTGGTTGCACTTCTTGATCCATGTTCCCATACCTCCAGCTACCTCCCTCTTCTACTCAGAAGAAACATTTGACCAGTGGTTTGGAATCTATGTTTCTGTTCTTACCTCCCTTCTTGCTCAGTTCAGTGGTGGTTTGCTGTGGTTCAGGTTTGGGAGTCTGGACTGGAGTCTGGACTGGAGGTTCTGTAGCTCTTGGTCTAAATGTCACCAGTGGTTGAGCTCCTGGAAAGAAAGATCAGTGCTGAAATTGAAGTCAAGTTTTGGGGTGGGTGGGTGGCGTTGCTCCATCCCTTTCTAAGGACACCAATATTGGCGGTCAATCAATATCACTAAGGAGCTGCCGATGAGGCATGACCGATGGAGCCCATGGCTGTGTTCTTAGCCTCTGTTTGTGGAGTGACTCAGGTCCCACTTGGGTAGAAAGGACACAAGGAGGGGAGTTTAAGGAAGCTCCACTGATGCTTAGAGACCTTTATTGGATCAACTTATTTGACCCACATTCTCATGTTCCCATAACACCAGTCGATGCTCTCACTTAAATTATGCTCTCTCATGATGCTCTCATGTCGATGCTCGCACAGTCGATGTTCTCACTTAAATTAAATTTTACTCAGCAGGACAAACATTTCATTTGGCCTGTGGTTTTGCACCTATGTTTCCGTTCTTACCTCCCTTCGTCTGGCTCTGTTCAGTGGTAGTTTGCTGCAGTTCAGGGCAAGGAGTCTTCGGTCCCAGTAGCAGATGTGGGAGAGGTCCTGCAAAAAAAGATCAGAGCCGAAACTGGAGTCAAGACCTGGAAGGAGGGCCTGATCCATTTCCTCCTTGGGGTCTCCAGGGTCAGTCGTCAGAGACCAGCATCATCGGGGAGCTGCCAAGGATGTACGACTGAAAAAGAGAACTAAAGGAGACAACAGAAGAACGGGAGGGAAGTGAAGACTGGGAAATAGCAGGAAAAGCATATGCGAGGATTTGAAGTACAAGTTGTACTTATACTTAGTTACAGTATCGTACATCGTCTTGAGACTCCCTCTGCTGGAGCCTGTTGGAAGTGGCTCTTCCCTGCCCCACTGGAACACCATGCAAGCAAACATAAGAACATAAGAAGAGCCCTGCTGGATCAGGCCAAAGGCCCATCTAGTCCAGCTTCCTGTATCTCACAGTGGCCCCACCAGGTGCCTCCGAGAGCATTCAGACAACAAGATAATCTGTTTCCTGTTGTCACTCCCTTGCACCTGGCACAAATAACCTGTTTCCTGTTGTCTCACTCCCTTGCACCTGGCACAGAGAAAACCTACTTCTAAAGCCAGGAGGTTGCTTATGGCTTGACAGAGGCTACTGGTTTGGACTCTGCTTCACTGCAGATGGTCAGTGGTGCTTTGTGGGTGCGCATGCAAAATGCAGACCCTCCCCCACTTTGCCACGTGCTGGTGCTGCAACTTGTGGAGAACTGAGCCGTTCAGAAGACGTTGCAGAGGTCAGGGCATCATGCTGATGATGACCAGATTCCTAGATGCACACTTGCGTTCTTTCCTGCCATGATGGCGTGCGCAACCCAAACGTGCAAACACTCACTCGCACAGAAGGATTCTGGACAGGTGAATCGCACTTTGTAGTCGAGGCATAAGACGTCCTTTTCCTGCTGGATGTTCAGGCACACAAACCCCTTGGTGACTTCATTCCTGCCGGGGGACACAAGGTACAAAGGGGTGTGAGAGATGGAACCACGGAAGGCAGCAGAAAGGGTGGGTCGGTCTGCTAAAATGGGGCAGGAAGCATGGGAAAGAAAGAGCTCATCTCCTGACGGGGACATGGAGAGATTCGAGAAGAGGCGGAGTGTGGAGCTCTCCTGGCTGTCCTCACTGGTGAATCTGTGAAGCTGTCTTCTACTCAGTGGTTTTCCTTTTTCCAAGGCGCATGTCCCATTGGACTGAATAAACATGCTTAGGATTGCCCTGCAAGTCATCGACTCTGCCCCATGGAAGGGAGGTGGAATCTCACACAAAAAACAGCTGCCCAGTCTCAGAAGCCAGAATCCCGTCCAGTGTCCGGACCTCCATGGCGATTGGTTGGTCACAGATCTCGTAGGGCTTTTCATCCCAGAGGTTGAACAAGAGCTCCAAGTCACCAGCTCCCCTGGGCTCATCTCGGCTGAACCAGTTAGTCTTGCATTCTGAAAGGGAACCAGAAAAAAAGAGGGCGGGAGATAAGATTTTTGCCTGCCCTCCACGGAAACAGGGTGGCTGGAATGAAGATGAAGGAACATTCCCGCATGCTGTAACTGATCTCATTTTGTAACAGGTTACAACACTGTATAGAATACTTGTCTGATTATAGTGTTTGCACTGGGTGCTAGGGATGCACAGGGATGCCAGCGTTTGGTTGCAGTGGTGTTGAGCGTTGGTGTGCGTGCCAAGAGAATGCTCACAAACATTTCAGCCTTTGTGAGCAGCTCATGTGAATGCTTGCGAAGGCTCAATAGCATACAGAAATAGCATTCAGTCTGTGATTTAGCACCCAGGATTCCATTCTTACCTGCTATCTGGCTCTGTCCACTGGTGGTTTGCTGTGGTTCAGGTTGAGGAGTCTGGACTGGAGTCTGGACTGGAGGTTCTGTAGTCCTTGGTCGAGATGTCACTGGTGGTTGAGGTCCTGGAAAGAAAGATAGGTGCTGATATCGTAGCCAAGTCTTGGATGGATCCACTCCATCCCACCCTGAGTGAGACAGTATGATTGGGATTCCTGAAGGTCCACCAAAACCTAGAGACCATCATTGGGGAAACTTGTTTGACCCCTTACTCATATGTTCCCATATCTGCAGCCGATGACTCCTCTTCTGTTTGAAAAAATCAGGACAGAAATAGCATTTGGTTTGTGATTTTGCATCTTTGGTTCCCATTCTTACCTCCCTTCTGGCCCTGTTCATGGGTTGTTTGCTGTTGTTCAGGTTGAGGAGTCTGGGCTGGAGGTACGGTGGTCCTTGGTCTGAATGTCACCTGTGGTTGAGGTTCTGGAAAGGAAGAGCAGAGCTGAAATCGTAGCCGTGGCTCGGATAGGTCTGCTCCATTCCTTCCTTCCTGAGTGGGTCAGTATCACTGAGTTTGGTGGAAGTCCATGTGGAAACCTAGAGACCATCATTGGGGGAAAGTTGCTTGTCCCCTCTTTACTTGTTCCCAGTTTATGGTCCCTCTTCTATTTGAAAAATACATTTTACTGGAGTGGAGAAGTAGCATTCAGCCTGTGATTTTACACCTGTATTTCTGTTCTCACCTCCTTTCTGGCCAGGTTCACTGGTGGTTTGCTGTGGTTCAGGTTGAGGAGTTTGGACAGGAGGTAAGGTAGTCCTTGGTCTGAATGTCACGTGTGGTGGAGGTCCTGAAAAGAAAGATCAGAGCTGAAATAATTGCCAAGTCTTGGATGGGGCTGCCCCATCCCTCACCATGACTGGGTTTGGTGAAGGTCCACGGAAACCTAGAGACCATCATTGGGGGAACGTGATTGACCCTTGTTCACATGTACCCATAACTGCAACGGATGGTTCCTCTTCTTTCTGTTTGCAAAATACCTTTTCCTCCAGAGGATAGAAATAACATTTGGTCTGTGATTTTACACCTGTGTTTCTGTCCTCACCTCCTTTCTGGCCAGGTTCACTGGTGGTTTGCTGTGGTTCAGGTTGAGGAGTTTGGACAGGAGGTAAGGTAGTCCTTGGTCTGAATGTCACCTGTGGTTGAGTTTCTGGAAGAAAAGAAAAGGAAATGGAAAAGTTCTGGGTGGGTTGGGGAGCTACATATCTTTCTAAGGAGGCTATATCAGTGATCTGTATCACTGGGAAGCTCAAGGCAGGACGTCTGGCTCAGTTGGTAGAGCGACCGTCTCATATGCCTGAAGATCTGAACGACGGCAGTTCGAGATGGACAGAAGTGTCTGTGTCTGTCGGAAAGCTGCCAGCACGTTGAGCTGATAAGTTGCAGAGCCTCTGTGGGGAAATGGAACTGCAGCTACACTTGATGAGAGTCAAGGTTGCCCTGTCAGCTGAAGCGTGGTGAGGCGAATGCCAGAGATAGAGAGATAGAGATAGAGATAGAGATAGAGATAGATAGATAGATAGATAGATAGATAGATAGATAGATAGATAGAGAGAGAGAGAGAGAGAGAGAGAGAGAGAGAGAGAGAGCTGGACTGTGAAAGAAACCATCTAGAATGAAGGGTTCTACGAAAAATTAGAACGTCATTGTATTGTAAAAAAAAAAAACCTTGGGTTTAGAAAGCCTGCCCATGTAAATTAAAGTCTTTGATTTGAAGTTTGAATTAAATTCCCTTTGAATTAAAGGTGAAGGAGAAATCCGATGACCAAAGAAAAGGTGGTATATAAATACCGGCTTATTAATTATTACCGTATTATTATGAGGACTCACTTACTTACAACACTGTGTAGAATACTTGTCTGATTATAGTGTTTGCACTTTGTGTCAGGGATGCACAGGGATGCCAGCATTTGGTTGCAGTGGTGTTGAGCGTTGGTGTGCGTGCCAAGAGAATGCTCACAAACATTTCAGCCTTTGTGAGCAGCTCATGTGAATGCTTGCGAAGGCTCAGTAGCATACAGAAATAGCATTCAGCCTGTGATTTAGCACCCGGGTTTCCATTCTTACTTGCTATCTGGCTCTGTCCTCTGGTGGTTTGCTGTGGTTCTGGTTGAGGAGTCTGGACTGGAGTCTGGACTGGAGTCTGGACTGGAGTCTGGACTGGAGGTTCTGTAGTCCTTGGTCGAGATGTCACTGGTGGTTGAGGTCCTGGAAAGAAAGATCAGAGCTGAAACTGGAGTCAAGTTCTGGGGAGGGAGGGATTCTGCTTCACCCCTTTCGGAGGACACCAGGGGTTGGCCACCTAACATGCCCCTAGGCAGAGGTCTCAGCTTGCCTCTTGCTGAGCCTGATGCATCTTCTTGATTAAGATCCTTTGAAAAAAGTTTCAAAGGCAGCACCTGATGACATCACTGCTCCAGCTGCAGGGGAAACCCCCAAAGTTTCACGCCTCCCCACTCCGCCTTGACTACACCCCTGCTGTACCACCAAGTGACGGCTTCCCCCCCCCACAAGAGCATATAGATGCTGCTGTCCTCCAGAATGTCACCCCCCCCCCCACTCCAGTCTGCCACTAGGAGGGCCTGAGCGCTGCCAGGTATATGCAGCTGGAGGCTGACCCAACCTAGAGTGAGAAGGAAAATGACTGACCTTTTGCAGGAAAGGGGGAAGTGTTGTGAGCACCTAGACAAAAGAAGAAGCCGTCACGGATGGTTTAGACCAGGGGTTCTCAACATTTGGAGGCCCGGGTACCCCCTATCACGGTCCAATTTTCTGAAGTACCCCCTGCTAATTAACTGCTAATGAATTGGATTAATCAATTAGCTAATTAATCGTTTAAAAATAAAAAAGTATTAAAACAATTAGAAACTTGGCAGAGGCGTAGCTGGCCACTGTGGTACCCGGGGCCCTCTTCCATGTGACACCCCCCCCCCAGAAGAGTGTGGTTTACTTTGGCACATTTCAGCTCTTGACCAGCCTGCCTTTCTCATCCCATCACTTGCTGGGGAAAAAAGCACAGCCATGAAGTCATTTACCGCACTTACCGCAGAGGGAGAGAGCCAAGAGTGTGCTCAGGAGCTGGAGGGAGAACAGAGAAGAAGAGTCAATGCTCTGCTGTCCAAGACGGATCTGTGGAGTGCTCAAGGGCCAGATTCCTCTCTCTCTCTCTCTCTCTCTCTCTCTCTCTCTCTCTGACTAATGTCACAAGCAGGCTTGTCCCCAGGAATAATACATCTCACTCGCGACCATTTTGTGGCTGCCCACGTGTCTGTCTCACGTGCCTGTCTGCTTCCCTATGGGGCGGGTGAGCGTCGTGTCCCCACTGCTGCTCCACAAGGGGTGGGCTTGCAGACATTCCAAATGCAGATGGCGTGGAGGTCTTGCTCATTTTCTTGCTTACTCATGCTTGGAAATACAGGTGTCCCCCCCCTTAACGACGGAGATACGTTCTGGAAAACCCGTCATATAGTGAAACCGTCATTAAGCAAATCCTCAATGTAACACAGTGGAGTTGTAATAGGGAATGAATGGCAAACACAGTGTACAGTATTTATTTATTTATTTGTTTGTTTGTTTAAAAAAATGTATACCCCGCTTTTTCCTATGCCGAAGGCAAATCCCCAAGGCGGCTTACAACAAATTAAAATACATAATTTAAAATACATAAAATAAGTTTAAACAATATATAATGATACATAAACAAATTTAAAAAACAATAAAATCCACTGGGGGGGGGCGACAGTATGGAGCAGAGAAGCAGCATGGCAGAGCATCTTGAGATACAGGAGGTAGACCACAACCCATCACCCAAACGCTAGACAAAATAAAAACGTTTTGAGCCCTCGCCGAAATGTCATGAGGGAGGGGGTGGTTCTCAGATCCCCTGGCAGGGAGTTCCACAGTTGTGGCGCCACAGCAGAGAAGGATCGCCCACGTGTTGCCACTCCCCTAACTTGCGATAGAGGTGGCACCCGCAGGAGAGCCCCCTCAGATGACCTAAGAGAGCGGGCTGGAATGTATGGGAGAAGATATCCTGGGCCCGAACCGTGAAGGGGTTTAAAGGTCATTACCAGCACCTTGAATTGGACCCGGAAACGAATGGGCAGCCAGTGCAGCCGCCGAAGCAGCGGTTCAACAGAGTCAAACCGCCTAGCTCCAGCGACCACCCGGGCCACCGCATTCTGCACTAATTGCAGCTTCCGAACCGTCTTCAAGGGCAGCCTCACGTAGAGCGTGTTACAGTAATCCAGTGTTGAAGTCACTAAGGCGTGGACCACCATGGTCAGGTCCGATCAACTCAAGTACGGCCGCAGTTGGTACCCCTGGCCACTGCTGCCACCTGGCTTTCCAGGGAGAGCTGTGAATCCAGAAGTACTCCCAAGCTGCGCACCCTGCAGGGGGAGTGTAACCCCATTCAGAACGGGCAGATGATTCAATACCTGCATCGAAGCTTTCCTGACCAGTAGGACCTCTGTCTGTCTTTCTGGATTCAATCTCAACCTATTAGCCCTCATCCAGACCCCAATCGCCTCCAGACAGCACTGCAGGATTTCCACAGCCTCCCTGGAGCGAGATGGCAAGGAGAGATAGAGCTGGGTGTCAACAGCATATTGGTGACACCCAACACCAAATCCCTGGATGATCTCTCCCAACGGCTTCATGTAGATGTTAAAAAGCATGGAAGACAGACTAGAACCCTGTGGCACCCCACACTGTAAAGGGCAGGGAGCCGAACAGGCGTCTCCCAGCATTACCATCTGGGACATGTCAGCCACGTAGGAATGGAACCACTGCAACACAGTGCCCCCTAGTCCCAACTCGGCCAGCCAACCCAGAAGGATAACATGGTCGATGGTTTGAAAGCCGGTATCAAAATTATGAGTGTAACACAAAGCACAACAAAATTTCTACCTGTCGATGGAGGTAGAAATACACACACAAACACAGAGAGTTAAAGACAACATTTTTTTTTTTTTGCATTTAAAGTACAGTACTGTTGCTTTAATGCTTTGTTTACACTTTGGGAACCTCTGTCATATATGCGGATCGTCATTAAGCGATCCGTCATTAAGGGGGGACACACCTGTACTGTATAGCATTTCCCAGAGCTAAGGATCAGCTTCACTCACCAAAGATTGATTCATTGATCGAGGAAGGAAGAGATTGATTGATTGATTGATTGATTGATTAAGGAAGAGATAGAAGGAGGGAGGGAGATTATATGTGTGTTTCTCAAAACCATAACATTTTTGTTTCATCCTTCTGTTATTATTGATTGTTGCTTTATTTAAGAGTTTAGTATTCTTAAGTACATTTCATTTCCCTTTCCAGTTACAATTACATTTCCACCCTACCCTTCATTCAAGGAACTCAAGACAATGGTTCCCCTCCCCTTTTGACCCAGCAGATCTGTGGGCCAAATTAGGCTAAGAGAAACAGCGATTGACCCAAAGTTACCCCATGAGCATTATGGCTGCTGAGGAGAGATTCGAACTCGGGTCTCTCCAGTTTGATATTCTAACTACTAGCACCATGATGCTTCATTCATTCTCTCTGGCGGAAGAGAATGTACGCCTGGGGATGTCTGCTAAAAGGTGTAGCTGCTTTAAGGCTAAGGAAGGAAAAGAAGAATTCTTACCGTGCTTGGGAGTCCTCTCATGACGAGCATTTGGTGCAGAGGGTCATGTGTGGCTGCTCTCAACGGACGAGGGTTTTATAGGCTTCAGGGACCTTCCACCATGCAGAAACTGACCTTTGCATTTTCCGGTTGGGCTGCATTTCTGTCCTGTTGACCTTTAGTGAGAAGGAAGCCTCTGCATGCCCCATCCTTCTTGCATCCTTCCATCCCTCTTAGGGATGCAGTCGCCGCAGCCAGGTTGCCCCATTTGGATGGTCAAACGTCACACTGAAGGCGCAGCAGGAAGAGCATCCTCAGGATGGACAACACAGCTGCTCCAGGACTGGCCCAGTCTCTCCAAACTGGAACCCGAGGAACTCCAGCTGGTTCCCAGGGCATCGTTGGAGAGGGTGCTGGAAGCTGAAGCTAAGCAGGGCTGAGCCAGGTTCATGCCTGGATGGGACAATTTCTAGGAACCCCACGTATGCATGGAAGAAACATGGGGTGTCAAATAAAATCTAACCACATAAATGAAGAAGATGTATTGAGTTGATGGCTGCAGAAACAGCCAGGGAGTTGGTGGACTTCTTAGATGTGGTTGAACCCAAGACTCTAGGAAGCCCCCTCACTTTCAACCTTTTTATGATTTTTATGTATTAATCTTGTATTTTAGGGTTTGCTTTTATTGTAAGCCGCTTTGGGTCCCCCCTACGGGGGAAAAAAAGCGGGGTATAAATTTAATAAATACATTAAATAAAATAAGTGCTGTTGGGGGTGATGACTTGATCTGCTCTTACGTGGCTCCACATTGCCAGCTGATCATTTTGGAGAAGGCCCACACCCATCGCTGCCAAATGCACACATCCAGCATGGAAACACCCTCTGTTTGAAGCGCACCGAGAAAATGCTCTCCCAGGCTTTGCAAGTCAGACCGGTTTGACAGTTCTTCTCCTCCAGGCACATCGGTCTCTGCTGGCCTTGCCTCCCCGCTGGCTACAGCGGCCCTTGCATCACATACACAGAAACAGGGTTTCAGGTCAACTCTGACATGCAGTGGACATAACCTGTCCTTTGACTCTGACTCTCTTTGGGGCAGGAGACTGACTCCCCATTCTCTTCTTGGAGACAGGAACGCAGGTCACCTCCAGCTTAGACGATTCATGTTTTGCCCATGAGCCGCTGTGCTTGGTGTTTTATATCGGTCAGCAAATTAACAAGGAAAGAATCCCAAGCTGGTCCACTTGTTGTTGCTCATCCACAATGAAAAAAACGAGACTTGCATTCTTTTGTAAGCACAGGGTCGGCCCATCCAAGAGGCCAACTGAGGTGGTCGCCTCAGGCACTGTATTAGTGGAGGGAGACTCACCTCCATCTTTCCATTTGCCTCCTCTGCTTCTCTTCCCACTCCCTGGATTGGGAAAAAGAAGAGAGGGATGGAGGAGGAAGTGTGGAGGAGAGGAGAGTAGTGGGTGAGACCACTGGCGTTGCTAGAGGTGGGGCAGGATGGTAATTCTTGCACAGCGGTAACCGCTCCGTTCCATGGTGGCCCCGCCCACTCATCGTTGGAGCCAGTCTGAGCGGCGAAGGCAACGCGCAGACCACCAGCTCTCCTCTCCTCCACACTTCCTCTTGCACTCTGTCCCCTTCTTCCAGTTCAGGAAGTGGGCAGAACAGAGGCTGACACAGAGGCTGGCCGTGAGGACAAGTCTATCAATGATTAAGTAGCCATGATGGCTACATCCTCTCTCCAGGTCCAGAGGTAGTCTCCCTGCATTCCGGTTGCGAGGGAGAAACTGCGGGATAGGAGGATGCCTTTCCCTCTGCTTATGAACTTCCAAGGGGCTTCTGGTGGAAACAGGAATTGACACCATTGGAAACAGGCTGCTGGGCTAGATAGGCCTTGGACCCGATCCAGCAGGGCTCTTCTTATGTTCTCATGTTCCTTTCAGGCCAACAGGAGGAGGTTAAGTGGTTTCCCGCCATCAGTACATGCTCAGTTTTGAACAGAAGAGAGGACAGGAGAGAAGACAGACAACTGGAGACTTCACCACTGGCCTGAGCAGTGCCACCCTCCAAACCCTGTTGAAAAACTGAGTTCTGTGAACCTGACTCAGGAGTAACCAAAACACCTTCCCAGACCCATCCAGAAATCCATCCAGGAAAGTCCTCCATCCCTGCATCCTCCGTTAGCTTAGCAGGTGTGTGGGGACACATCCGTTGGCTAAGATAGCATCTACCTTGACTCCCACGTGGCCAAGACTGAGCATCATTAAGGGCAACACCGAGGCCGGAGTCATCAGCGCATTGTCGCATTCTTGCGCAACCCCTGCTCATTGACGTGAGCAGGAAAATGTCAGAGTAAACTGAGTCCCACATTAGCTACTCTTCGTTTTCTTGCCCCAGGCACCCGGACCTCCAGGTTGCAACCAGCCCTGGAAGAGAGACGGGGAGAAGAGGTTGTGCATTTCCAGCTTGACTCATCTGCTCTGGCGGAAGGAGTTGGAAAGATTGGTGGAGATTGCCCACACTTTGCAAAGCCCAACTTGTGACAGGTCGGTTGCTGCAAATATACCTACAGCTTTCTTTGTCCACAGGGTGAACATTCACCCTGCTATCGCTGTATTTCTTGAGCTTCGGAGAGCTGAAGCGGCCTGCAACTCATTACTAATATTTTGTAATTACTATAATGTCTACTATTGTGGGTAGCTGATACATTAAGAATGGAAACAGAGAGGTGGGTCGAAACATAGCCAGTTCTTTGGTCCTGAAATGGACCTCTAGGTGCAAGATGGAGCCGGGAGGAGGCGCCAGCCTGGATCTTGCAGGTTCTTAGCTCTGAAAATAGCTAAGCTGGCCCGACCGGCCAGATAGGTTTTCTTGCCTAAGGCTGGCAAGATGAGAAGGGTCTGCTTTTTCTCTCATCGCTCATTGACTACTGCATGCTTCCTGTCCTCACTGATGGCCATAAGTGGTGGTCAAGGACCTTTCAAAGTAGTCCAGGGGACAAGGGAGAGACTTCTTAAGTAAGGTAAAGGTAACAGTGACCCCTGACAATTAAGTCCAGTCGTGTCCGACTCTGGGGTGTGGTGCTCATCCCCATTTCAAAGCCGAAGAGCCAGCGTTGTCCGAAGACGCCTCCGTGGTTATGTGGCCGGCATGACTCTCCTTGCCGCACCGCGTAGCATGCAGCTGGAACATGGAGCGCTGTTTACCTTCCTGCAAGCGGTATCTATTTATCTACTCGCATTAACATGCTTTGGAACTGCTAGGTTGGCAGGAGCTGGCCAAGCAACGAGAGCTCACCCCGTTGCGGATTCGAACTGCCGACCTTTCGATCGACAGCTCATGGTTCAGCGGTTTAACCCACTGCGCCACCCGCTGGCCAATGACTTCTTAAGTACATCTCTTTAATTCAAATCATTCAAATCCTGTTCCGTTTGTGAGTGTTCCGGCCTCTAGGACTTCAGGGCCTCCAAAACTGCCTGACTCTGAGGCACTCATCTCTGGCAGTGGGGAGACTGGAGGTATTATCTATTTGCATCCATTCCTCCTGCTCCCTGGATTCAAAAAGGAGGGGGATGGAGTGGAAGAGGAAGGGTGAGGGAGAGGAGAGAGGTGGGCTAGAGTGTCTGAGCAGTTAAATCCTCTACAAAGGCTCCACCAATCACTCTTCCAGCTTCCATGCCAACACCGCCAGCATGCACCAATCACAGGGCAGTCGTCCCCCCCCCCCCGGACCTACACCAGCCATTTTTGCTGGTGCAAGTCCAAGGAGAGAAAAGGGGCGGGACAACCTGGGAAAGAGGGGGTAAGAACTGGCTCATGTCAGTGCTGCCAAAATCTACCCCCTCCCTCCCCTTCCCCTCCCTCCCTGATCTGCCCCCAAATTCCCCCTCCCCTCCACCTCCCTGCCCATCACACCTCTGCCGCCAACTTACCAGTGCCAATGAAGGCTTTAGGAGCTGCTGCTTTGCGCCCCGCGCCACTGCCTGTTTGCAGTAGCGGCCCGGAAGCGCATGACAGTGGCCTGGTTTTCGCACCGCCGGAAAGTGCCCTGCGCTGCCGGAACATGAGTTTGGGCACCGCACGGCAACCATAGGACTGGGCCCTTAGCAAGTTCAGACAAGGTGCGAACCAGTGCCAACAATTGAAGAGAGTGAGAACAAGCCATCTAAAAAGACGTACTGTTTATTAAAAGGGATGTGAACAGAATTACAGATGACTAATACATGATGAGCTGACTCAGAGTTCCCAAACTTATGAGGTTTGAGCCAAATGTGTGCATGGGATCTTCCTATGTGTGCATGGGATCTTCCTCCCTAGGCATCTTCCCTGGGAAAGGGATTCGCAATACAGGCTCAACACTCTTACTCGTTGTGTTACCAGAGTGCAAATTGCTCCTATTTTAGTGTGCTAATGTTTTCTCCTGTGTGTGCATGCCATCTGTTTGCGCATCGATACTGCTCATCCGGCAAACAATGAGGAAGGGCGCCCTCTGGAGGAGACCCGAAGGCAGGTGTTGTTTGAATGTCTTTGGCTCCAGAGTTTATCAGAGTGCTGCCCACAGTTAGAGATTTCCGGCATTTGCCGGATTGGACCCGAGGATCCCTCCGTTGATTGTTGTCAGTAGCATCCCGTACAAGCTGGGTTGGCACAGATTTCGCACAGGTCGATGTTTTCCACAGCCCGGTCTGTTCCGAAGAAGAAAGAGAGGAGATTGTAATCAGGAGGTCCTCGCACTCCCAGCGCACAAGCACGTCTTGTGTCTCGGAAGAAGGGTGCAACAAGCAAGGCTTGCCTGCCCATCCGGGTTGCATCAGCAGTAGATTGCAAGGGGCCTGAGCAGGGGGCAGTCGATTCGGGGTTTCTTCCACCGGAGTCTGTGGCCATTGCCATCTCTGTCTAACCTGCTGCCAATGTGAGCTGCAATGATATGCTTCCCACTCATGGGAAGGTGTGATGGGCAGGGAGGGGGAGGGCAGGGGGAGTTTGGGGGCAGATCAGGAAGGGAAGGGGTGGGAAGGGGGAAGGAGGGGGTAGAAGAAGCAGATTATTTCCCTCCTTACCGTGTTCCTCATCTGCTGTTGTCAAACCCGGAAGTGTGGGTTTTATTGACAGGGACGGTGTGAATGCTGGTGTTGAAGGGTACAGAGAGCCTACTCCACACCCGAAGAAACGTCCTGCTGGATCAGGCTAAAGACCCAGCTAGTCCAGCATGCTCTTCCTTGCAGTGGCCAATCAGATGTCGCAATGGGAGGCCCACCTCTCTCCTGGTTGCTCCCCTGCAGTTGACCGTCAGAGGCAGACTGCAGTGAACCCGGAGGTAGCAGCACAGAGCTGTCATGACTCGTAGCCATTGATAGACCTGATCTTCGGGCTGGCCCAAGACTTCCTGATGCCTGAGGCCGCATGCCAAACGCTGCCCCCTTACTTACCCAATGATGCGCCAGCCTCTGCTCCTCCCACTCTCCAATGCTCTAGATTCTAGAGTCTAGAAGCACTCCCCTCCACATTTCCTCTTCCTTTTCCAATTGAGGGAGTGGAAGGAGGAGGAGGAGGAGGAGTGGAGGCAAGTAGGCAGACAGAGATGGGTGCCCCCACCAATCTACTGCCTGAGGTGATGGCTCCAGTTGGCCACATGGATGAGCCGGCCTTGCCTGTCTTCCATAAATCCCCCCCCCCTCCCGTTTTCAACTATGGAAACTGCACTGAGAACTTTTTTGTTGTTGGAAGAGGGTATATAAATATTGTAAATAAAAATAAAATAAAACAGGACACACACACACACACACACACACACACACACACACACACACACACACACACACACACACTGGGGCTTGCTTCTGAGTAGACATGCCTAGGATTGTGCTCTAAGGTTTAACAAGCTACACCTGACCTGCCCACATTCCTTCTCCTAAAGGTCTAGCACTCTGTCCCGGTTGGAGATCATATAATCCAGATCCAGAAGATGAACTCGCTAACTGTTTCTCCCCCAGAATATAGTGTGGTTTCTCAATCACCCAAATAGGCTGTTAATTAATAGCTTAACTGCAATAGCTTCTGTCTGCTACGGGCTGCAAATGTCACCTCTGTACAGGTTGTCTGTCATCTTTTCTCTGATGTTTTACAGCTTGCTCTTTCATGAGGCCAAAGGACTGATAAAAAGAGGGCTCTTCCCCCACTCCACCACCAATAAAAAAGAAACAAGGACTACACCTAGGCTTACAAGAGCTGCATTAGACTAAAGGAGGTCAAGAGAGCAGTTTATTCCAGATCATCTTGTCTAAGCCTAGAGGACAATTTGCAGTTACTGGCAGAGGGTGATATTGGCCAATGTTAGTGTGGTGTGTGTGTGTGCAGACATTCAAGTGCATACACTGAGGACAGCCATGAGAATGACATCGGAAGCTTCCTTCTATGGAGCCAGACACTGGATCCATTTAGATGTTCCAAGCAGTGTGAACGCCGGGCCACCCTCGTGCACTTCCAGGCTACTGCTGCAAATGGGTGTGGTGCGTGCAGCAGTGGCTCCAGAAGCCTCCATCGGTGCTGGTAAGTTGGCGGTGGAGGTGTATTGTGGGTGGGGAGGGGGAGGGCAGGGGTGGATCTCAGCGGCACTGGCTTGCGCCGGATCGTATCTACTGCCTATCTGGAGGAGAAATCCGAAGACCAGAGAAAGGCAGTATATAAATACTGGTATCATCATCATCATCTTCATCTTCATCATCATCATCACCGTCATCATCACCATCATCTCCATCATCTCCTCTTTTCCAGGTGACCCTACCGTTTTCTCTCCTCGGACATACGCCAGCAAAATTGCTTTCACACTGCTGGAACACCTAAATGGAAGCAGAGGCTTACACACACACACACACACACACACACACACACACACGCCGCCCGGGGGTGGTATTCACCCCGCCCCCCCTCATTCCTACGCCACTGAATGGCTCAACGGTCTGACTCCATAGCTTCTTATGTCATTCCAATGACTGTCCTCAGTGTATGCGCTTGAATGTTTGCACACACGCCACAGGGTATTTTTACTTACCTCCTGCTGGCTGTCTGATTCCCTCCCCGCATTGGATGCAGCACATGCTCCCTGAGCACAGCTACATTGACACCAAGGGTGGAGGATAGGATAACCTGGCATGGAAAGAAAGCTGAGAAAAAATTGGCACCCTATCCTAGATGCTGAGTGACTGCACATTCTTGCTGAGGGAAAGAGGAACGTGCTAGAGGAGGAGACAAGACAGAGGGGGTCAAGAGGACCCCTCACAACTTACCAAACCTCTGCAAGATGTGGATTCCGTTATCCATTTCACAGATCAGCTTACAATCCTCTGGCAGGTCTGACTCTGAACACAGAGACATAAAGACGGCCTTCCAACTCAGGTGGGGGAAAACGGAATTTGAGCTTTTCCCCAAGAGCTCCTTTAGCTTCTTCAGACACTCCAATGGGATGGAAATTTCATTGTCCTACCGAAGTTGACCGAAGCAGCAAGTCAGTGACAGGGGTGGGTGGAGACGATCCTCAAATTACAGGAGAACAGGTAGGGTGATCCTTAACAAAATCCATGGGGTCCACGCCCTGCTAGACCCACTTACTCTGTGTCTCCTGGGCCCCCACATCCACTGAAATGAAGTAGTCAAGGCCCAATCCTCCTCTCTGCAGAAGGCATAACTCTTTTTTTTATTTTTTCTCCTTTCATTCACCTGCCCCTTCCCCTATCTACCCATTCACCCACATCTGGGGGCAGGGCAGACTGGCATTTATGCCCTTTGGCAAATTTCTCAGCTTGCCTCCTGCTGATCCTGACACTTCTCAGCTCAGGTCCTTTAAAAAACGTTTCAAAGGCAGCCCGAGTACTCCTGATGATGATGATGATGATGATGATGTCACTGCTCCTGCTGTAAGAGAAGCCCTTATGCTGTGCTCCACCTCAACCCCCCTCCACCCCGCTACACCCCTGCAGAAAACTAGCAACTTGAAAATCTGGGAGCACCTGTATGAAGAAAACTCTGGAAGCATCTCTCAACTAAGCATTGGGAGTAACAAACTCACCGTGACCTGAACGGGACCTTGAGCATGGCAGCTGTGCGCTACCACCAGAAACATGAGCATCACCGGAGCAATGAGGGCAACCATGATTCTTCTGTCTAGGCAGGGTCCCAGAAATGGGAACCACTGCGCTTTCAGATTTGGGTAGTTGTCCACCTCTGGAGATATATCTGCACTCCTTTTGCTGACTGCTGCCCTAATTTTCTGCTAGGTGCCAAGCTCTTCCTTATAAAGCCTTCGCTCGGAACTGACTTGGTCATTCATTAATCAGAGCAGGTTTAAGGCAGCAAACTTATGGCCACCCAATGAAGTAGAGGTGGAGGAAAAGTCAAGCCAAGTGGCTATTTCCTGCCCCACCCCGTAAGATTATTTGCTCAGGAGCCTGGAAAAGTACATACAACACAAGGAACGATTTAAGTCCATGACATGTGAAGGAGGCACTGCGGAAACAATTCGAAGAGAGGCTACTGCTTTCCAGAGAGAGGCTAATGCTTCTTCTAAGGTAAAGGTGACCCCTGACAATTAAGTCCAGTCATGTCCGACTCTAGGGTGTGGTGCTCATCCCCATTTCAAGGCTGAAGAGCCAGCGTTGACCTAAGACGCCTCCGTGGTCATGTGGCCGGCATGACTCTCCTTGCCGCAGCGCGTAGCATGCAGCTGGAACACGGAGTGCTGTTTACCTTCCCGCAAGCGGTACCTATTTATCTACTCGCATTGACATGCTTTGGAACTGCTAGGTTGGCAGGAGCTGACCAAGCAACGAGAGCTCACCCCGCTGCGGATTCGAACTGCCGACCTTTCGATCGACAGCTCATGGTTCAGCGGTTTAAGAACATAAGAAGATAAGAATTCCCAAACAGAGTTTTGAGTGCATAGAAGTGGTGAGGGAGGGATGTTTAACCCTTCCCATGTCTATTGCTTTCCTTTTTTTCTGGCTGCAATTCCTTCCCCGCCGGACACTGAGGTTTGGACAGTTTGGTGGAGGAAACGCCCATGATGACTGTATGGAACCTCTGGGTTTCAGAGGCAGCCTATCTCCGAATGCTAGATGCAAGGCAGTGGATTCATCGTTTCATGTTTCTTTGGAGGTTGCAATGAATCTTAATCATTGGAATAAACAAGCTGAGTCAGGATTCTTAGACTTATTTAAGTTTACTTAACTAATAACATAGAGATAAGGCGATTCAGACAGGTTCAAGCTCATACTAAGCAAAGCACATACATCTCTCTAAAACAAAATGGAGATTCTTCTTCCTCTGCAGACCCTTGCTTAAAGATCACCTGATCTTATCAACCAATCACATTTTTACATTTTTCCCGGGCTTAACCCAATATGTATGAAATAACCAACTGTTACATTAGCCCTATAAATGACTGAATATTTGATCTTGCCAAACAGGATGCAGGTTTCTTGTGGCCTTGTGAACTCCCAAAGGCACCTGGTTGGCCACTGATCCGGCACGGCACTTCTTATGTTCGTATGTTAAGTCGGTGCAATATGCTTCCTGTGAGCTGTCCCAGTTAATAAGTGAGCTGAGCAGCCCTATTTTGCCCCAGCTCAAGTGTCCAGGCTGTTTTCAAGCATAGTCCCACACAGAACACATGACATGAATCTAAGCTGGAGGTGAGCAGGGCATGGTTAAGACAACAAAACCTCTTGGCATGGCATACTACAGTATGTGGAGCAGGTAGGTGAGATAAGTCACTCCCAGTAAACTGACTCAGAAACATCCTGCTTAGAGACCACGCAGGTGCGGAGAGGTAAGTAAACGTTTTGATTACTTACCTGACTACTCTCCCCCATGGGCCTTGGGCCCCTATGGGTCTACTTGGACTTGCTCCAGCTCTTTAGCTGAGTAGAGACAAGGGGACGTATCGGCACCAAAAAGGAGCAGAGGATATTGGCAGAGCCACATCGCCATCGATACCTGCCCTCTGCCCGCCCCTGCCACGCCCCCGAGGTCCTGATCTCTCCCCGAGGTCCCGGATCTCTGATCCGCAGCACCACCCTGCTTTCTCCTCCCCACGAATGAATAAAAATATGCCAGTTGTCCCTGAAATTGACTAGCTGTTGCTGAATGAAATGGAAGGAACTGAGACTGGCACATTCCCAAGAAGGACCTCATGCTCTTTGTGCTGGTTCTGTCTGAAGGACACTGCTGTTTTGTGCCTTTAATTTTGGGGTGAGTGACATTGATTTATAGCTCTGAGAACTGGCAGAGCCAAGCACACGCGACACGTATGAAGAGAAGGCAGCCGGTGGGGGCATGTGGGGGAGGACTAGCAGGGTTGCGGGGCAGAATTTGTGGTTTCCCCTTGGACCAGAGCCTGTGTGTGTTCTTCGTCACAGGCGAGAGGAGGACAAATGAAGAAAACCACGATCATGTTGATGCAGCCAAGGCAAAATCAGTGCAATCAGTGCAAGTTTAATGCTGATATCTCAGGTCATGTGGTGGCTTCCAAAACTAAGCAAGCCAGCGGTGCCAGTTTCGTCAGGTCGCTTCATCACACCAAAAGAGGCCTTTGCATTCTTTTTCTTTTTTTTTCAAAATGAAATGAATCTGGGCACCTGCTCCTCTATTATAAACTAGTGTCAAAAATTGGAGGCACGACCCCAATGGCTCATACCCAAATAGACTGGGAGGGCATGTGGAGGCCAGGAAACTGGTAGGAAAGGGTTGCTGGGGGGTGAGCGTGATGGTGGGATTATTCTTCCATACTCTGCCGACAGCTATTTATCCCAGAGCGCACAGCCATACAGTTCCCTTCTGGGTTGGACTACATGCGACAGGAAGTGCTCTCTCAACCTTCCTTGGAGTTGGACCTGCCCATCCATGAAGCCAACTGAGACAGTTGCTTCAGGTGGTGGTTTGGTGAGGGGTGTCAACCTTCACTTGTCTCCACCACTCTCCTTCTCCTCACTCCGGAATTAGAAAAGGAAGATGGAATGGAGGCAATGTGTGGAGGAAAGATGTGTTGTGAGCTGCTGGAGAAGTGGTCTTCAACTTGTCAAGAGCTGGGACCCACCTCAACCTGCAACATGGGCAGCTGGCAAGATGAAAGGCTGTAATTTTGAGTGGAGGACCAGTGAGAGTCTTAGACCTTTCCTCTTGGCTGTGTTTCTGCTCAAAATCCCTCCAGCTGCATTTCTTTCTGGAGTGCTGGGAACGGTATCTTTTTCCCTGCAAGGGGAAAACTAGCAGGGGGCAATTTTGAGCAGAAAAACAACCAGGAGAAAAGGGCTTCTCCCATCCACATTTCTGCCACTCCAACAGCTTCCTATGGTCATTTTTCATTAAAAAAAAATCAAAGGGACATTACACGCAACTGCATGCAATGTGTAGTTCGGCCCATGGAGGGGGGGCTGTGTTGGCATGGCTGAGAGGTCGGGAGGATTGAATGTCCTCCATCCATGAATACTCTATTTTTCTGGTCCAGCATTACCCACATCTGTTTTCCCTTCCTTTGCACCTTCCCTCTATTTGCAGAGTATTTGTGGACATCCAGGGAAAGCTGGGAACCAAAGCTGGATACTCAGAGTCTTCCATCTTTGCAGACGAGCAGAGGCGCCCCCTGTTGGTTTGGATGTAGCAATGGCAGCAGGAACAGATGAAGCGGACCGTTGCAAGAAGCCAGCAGAGAGAGATGGCCGGCCCTGTCCTCAGCACCCGGAACAAGCAATGTTGGCGCAGATCTCGCAGACGACGGCATCCCTTGCAATGGCGCCTGAAGCGACGAGAGAGCAAAACAAAACCATCATCATCATCATCATCATCATCATCATCATCATCATCATCATCATCATAATTTCTTTTCTTAGCAGAGCTAATTTCAACCATTTTTCTCCCAGAATGCCTGGACATTGCGTTTTTCTGGGACGTTCTAAGAAAAAATGGCGGCTTCCAGGGCCATCGTCAGGAAGAGCATCGTCGGCACTAGAAAGTTGGCTAGGATTGGGCTGCTAAGCATCCAGGAGCTCCGCCCCCTCCTTTACATGCACTCAAACAGGGCCCTGCCCTCTCCCCAAACCAAATCACTGCTATCTACCTAGTTGTGCAAACAGCTGGGGTGCTCTGGGGTTGGAGCAGAGCGGCACAAATTCCGCAGGCAGCTCCGGATCAGCACATTCGGGGACGGCTCTGCTCCTCTGCGCACGCGGATCTGCGAAGGGCGCCTTCTTGAGTCCATTCAGCTTCTTCACTGACTCCAGGGAGAACTTGAACTCCTCCACCTGCCAGGGAAACAGAGACAGAGAGGGTTGACCCTCACATGCTAACCGTTTGCACGACACGTGGTACAAGTTATGGTACAAGTTACCCGCGAGACAAATGTGGACTGGCCCCCAGCAACCCCTGCGTCATTGCAAGGCCTCTTAGGACGCTCCCATTGGTTGGTGAGGACAGTAGGAAGAGCTATCTATTGCCCATCAATCATCCGTGGCTGGCCAGCTTGGATCCAGACTGCCATAGGGGCTCTGGGGCAGTGGTTTGCCCCAAGGCCCCAACAACCCAGGGGTGGGAGACTGGCGGGAGAGTCAGAACAGACAAATCTTTCTTTACCCAGTGTGTAATTAATCTGTGGAACTCCTTGCCATGGGATGTGGTGATGGCACCTGGCCTTCATGTCTTGAAAAGGGGATTGGACAAATTGATGGAGGAAACATCCATCACAGGTGACAATTCATGATGACTGCATGAAACCTCCAGGTTCTAGAGGTAGCCTATCTTGGAATGCCAGGTGCCAAGGAGTGGCAACAGGATACAGGTCTCTTGTGGTCTTGAGTGCTCCCCGAGGCTTCTGATGGGCCAATGTGAGATACAGGAAGCTGGACTTGCATGTATGTACACTGCACAGTATTTGCAATTGATTGGCAGTAAAAATTCGACCCCATTCTAATAAGGTTGGCTTCCACCAGGGTTCTCTGTCAGGGAGTGTTCTACATTTGTGTTCTAGAGGCAACCCAGCCCACTCAATACTCTACCTGCCTGCTGCTGAGACACTCCAGAGAACAGCCTCCAGTCTCCCTGTACAAGACATTTCATCCAGAATTGACACTGATTAGACAAAACAGGCCTTGTGACCCATGCCGGTCTGACTTCCTGCACAGAGCTAGGATGCCCCCGTGGGCTCCAAGATGACTTGTTTCTTGCACAAAACTCCTGCAATGTAATGACCCAGGGAGGCCACTGGACTTTTAAAAGGGAGGGGCTGTGGCTCAGTCCGGTGGAGCGCCTGCTTTGTGTGCAGAAGGTCGTAGGTTCAATCCCAGGTAGGTCAGGGGAAAATACCTGTATGAGAGCCTGGAGAGCCATTGACAATAATGATGGCACCGTGGTCTGATTCAGTAGAAGGCATCATCCTATGAACTGTTAGTATTACTGCTCCCCGCACCTGACAATTTTTATTCAATTTATTGCAAGTTTTATTGTTATTTTTATGGACACTTGTAAGCCGCCTTGGGTATTTGCCTTGGCGAGGAAACGGCGGGATAGAAATTTCTTAAATAAATAAATAAATAACAATACTGGCCTTGTAAAGACAATGAATGCCTGAGTATTAGAACTGTTTTACATGGACAAACATATGGCTGTATATTTGGGGTTGGACGTATCTTTTTCCTTTTTTTCCTGGGAAACGCTACTGTCTCTGCTCCACCGTGTCCCATGTTATACTTGTTATATTTGAATTAAGCTTTTAATCAAACTCAGCTATTGGGGCACTTCCAAGATTCATAGAATCATAGAGTTGGAAGGGACCCAAAGGGTCATCTAGTCCAACCCCCAGCAGCAGGAAATCCTCTTAGAGCATCTCCAGCAGGTGCCTGTCAAGCCTCTGCTTGAAGATCTCCAGTAAGGGAGAATCCACCACCTCCCTCGGCAATCTGTGCCACTGCCGAACCGCCCTAACTGTCAGTAATGTCTTCCTGATGTCCAGCCAGAATCTCCTCTCTTGTAGTTTGTACCCATTGGATCTAGTTTGTCTCTCACAGGCAGTTGAGAACAAATTTTGTTCCTTCTTCCATATGACAGCCCTCGTCCAAATTTCTCTCTGGATTTTGGAGCCTCAAATTATGCGGGTGCCTGTTGTGGCACCACCTTTTGTGTTGCTTCCCCTAGCGGCATGCAGAAATCCCAAGGCCCCTATGCTCAAAGCCAAATGTGATGGCACAAAACAACACAACTCTCCTGGAAGGATGCTGCTGGGACACTTACCGTGACCATCACCCCATCGGCGAGAACCGCCAGAGTGCACACGCACAGCGCCACTGTCAGGTAGGCATTCATGACGAGCTGCAACGCTGCGTCTCGCTCCGAGTCTCGGGATGGTTGAGATCTTGAGCTGAGCAGCAGCCAGGCTGGATTTTTAAAAGCTTCTTCCGAGTTATTGAATAACCAGCGTGTCACGGCGCTAGCTGGGACGGTGACGGCCTCCTTGGCAGATTACAAAATAACAACTGGAAAGAAACGATCCCCCCCCCCCGCAAAAGATAACACCCTCATAAGTTTATGGTGGCCCTTCAGAAGTGTGCGTCAGTTTATGAGTGTAATTTGCTATATTCCAGCTGGGATGGAGATGATACCAAAATGATTGATGAACACAAGTCAAGAAGGGGAGGGAAACCGCCTGAGGCCTAACATTGTTGGCTGCTAAGCAACTCCAGTTTGAGCTGCTTGCAGGACAACAAGGACCCATCTCCATAGGGATGGGACACTGGCAAGGCTAACTGGCAAGAGCCAGGATGGTGTAGTGGTTTGGGAGTCGGACTTAGACCTGGAAGATCCAGGTTCAAATCCCCGCTCAGCCATGAAGCTTCCTGGGTGACCTTGGGCCAGTCACTATCTCTCAGCCCCACCTACCTCACAGGGTTGTTGTGAGGACAAAAAGGAGGGGAGGAAATATGTACACCACTCTGAGCTCCTTGGAGGAAGGGCGGTATAAAAAAAATATGTGAAAAATAAATAAATAAATAAACAAACAAACCCCATGTGGATTCCTCCCAGGTCCCATCTGGGCTATGCCACAGAAGGAGATGCGGAGCGGCTCTGAAATAGTCGCAAAAATGGAGTGGGTGATTTCTGAGATTTTCAGGGGGTGGCCAAGAAAAAATGCCCATTTTTCCAGTGGGATTTGGGGGGGACTTATTGGGGTGGTGACAGGATCGCTTGAAAAACATCACTGCCTAGGAAGGCAGCAACAGAAGGGTGAACTTCTGTTGTAAGCCGCCTTGGGTCCCTTCGGGGAGAAAGGCGGGATAAAAATACTGTAAATAAAAATAAATAAAATAACTCCTAGTTTCACCTCTGTGGTCTTTGCCCCGCTAAGGCTACTTGGATAAGGATTCCTACAGTAATTATGGAATCTAACAGAAATGTTAGATCTAATTTCTAAATGTTGATATCTCTGTAGAGCTGGACCTCACCAAGTTCATGAGAATCACTTTTTCTGATAGTGTTTCTAAGGGAGTGGGGTTGGGGTGCTGAGAGAGAAGACAATTGCCTAGAATAGATCATATGTTTGGGGGTTAGTTCAGACTCTCCACACCAGAGGCGTAACAAGGGTGGAGCGGAGGCAAGTAGTTCTGCAAGACTCCGTTACACTGGAGAGCGGCCCCTCCCCCTTGCTGTTGGAGCCATTCTGGCAGCAAAGGCAACATGCAGGACACTCCCCTGTCGCTGCTGGAATGGCTCCAACAGCAAAGGGGGAGGGGGCGCTGACTCCAGTGTAACGGAGTCTTGCAGAACTACTTGCCTTCGCTCCACCCTTGTTTCACCACTGCTCCACACAATTACTGAAGGAGAACTTAGAAGGCAGTCTACGAAGGGGTCTGAGATATGCCCCTAATTGTGCAGTGAGGGGGGCTGGTTCAGACATATTATCCAGACTGGCCCAGAGTATTCTAACCGTGTTATCGAAGCTTAGCTTATACACACTAAACTGGGAAGGGGTAATAATACAACCCAGAGATTGTCAAAGGTCAATATTTGTGTTGTTCAGCAAATGGGAAAGAACCCCCGTCAGTTCCTCTTTTCACTGATATATTAATAGGATCTGCGTCAATTGGACCACTAGAATTGTAATTCGTAATAGTATTTTAAATCGTTTGTTTCATATTGTGAGTCAAAGTGAGAACCAGACCTTTCAACAGGTGTGCCCAGGGTCAACGCTAAAGCCTCCCCAATCTGTCTTCTTGAGAAGACTGAAATGTTATCGGGATCCCAGGCCATGAATTCTCTTATCTAAAGTTCATCGCACCATATAAAGACTAGCAACATTTCATCTTTCTTGGCAGATGCTTTATCACACCAAAGAACAAGGTCACTCCCTTGGAGAGCTCAAAATCAAGGCCAGCAGCTGATGATGGCAACCAAATCACAAAAAATACCGTTGGGCACGTTAGATTTCCATTATTATTATTTTTTTGTACTCTAAGGGCAAAATTGGGCCAGAGAGAGAGAGAGAGAGAGAGAGAGAGAGAGAGAGAGAGAGAGAGAGAGAGAGAGAGAGCTCCTCTGCACTATTTTATCTTTCTCTCTCTTCCTCCTAGAGATGCTTCCAAAGTGATCTCTCTCCCAAATTTCTTCTTAGATGCTTAACTTCCAAATGCTTGGGTCATGCTTCTGAAGTGCAATCGATGCTTTAGGAATTCTCAATTGTTCCATTGTTGATTTCCAAATGTCGTTTAATGTGCTGTGCATGCACAGTTTGCCACCACTTACATAGGCTCACATAATATTAGAGTCGGAAGGGCTCCATGGAGGTCATCTAGTCCAACCCCTTGCTCAGAGCAGGTGACTGCTACAGCATCCCTGACAGGTGGCCATCTAGCCTCTGTTTGAAAACGACAACAAGGGACAGCCCACTACTGCATAAGGCACACCGTTCCAGTGCTGGACGGCCCTTCTTGTTAGGAAATTCTTCCTCATGTCTCGTCTTACCATTCCCCGTGTTCATTCCGATCTGCCTTGATCCATGTTGTTGCAATCCAAATTCTTTTTGTGTGGTGTTTTACCACTGCACAGGAGTCCTTATATGCATTGGTTAAACACTGCACAAAAATAACCTTGATGGATATACAATCACATCGAGTCTGCTTTCTCTTCAGTGCTTTATCAGTGTGCACGAGTATTTCAATAAAAAAAGTTCACACAGCGATTTGCAGAGAACATTCAATAAAGAAATGAACAGTTCCTTGTCCCCAAAGTGTTTACAATCTAAAAAAGATGCAGAAGAAACACCAGCAAACCACCACTAGAAAAGACACAATTACTCTCCCCCTGCTAAATAAAAGAGAAGCACTTTTAAAAAAATAAAAAAGAGGAGCACTTTTAAAAAATTAAAAAAAGTAAATTGTATCCACTTGAAAAAGTGCTTCTTTGCCCAGTTAGCAGAGCATTGTAATATTACAATTTATTTTAGAACTATTGTTTGTTAATCAAGAATGCCAGAAGACTGGAATGGAGAGCAGAGTGAACCAGAGAGAGAAGAAATGGGTGTGTTGGGGGAAACCCATCCGCCCCTATCAATTCCTGGTTTTGCCTCCAGAGAGATCTCCAGTAGGCCAACTGAGTGCCACACCTCTTGTTTGGGATGCCTGCGCGCACACAGCTGTTGGCAACTTGGCACGAGAAAATAACTTTTCAATAGCAAACTGGGTTGGCTGCAGAGCAAGGCAACTCCAGCCAAAATCGTCCAACACACCCAGGTCTATCTAAATCCTGAAGCCAAAGTCCATTTTGAAACAGATGGCTCATTGACTTGCCAGTGTTGAATTGCACCACTTTTTACAACCTCTGTGAGGACAAAAAAGGGGGAGTGGAATTAGTGTGAGTCTTTAATGGTTTTGACCTCCACCCTTGTAAATCATGTTGTGTTAGGTCCTGGATTTGGAAAGGGGGTGATCTTGGGCAAGGCACTCTCAGATCTGGAAGGGGAAGACTATGAACCGAGGCTTCTCTTGTGTTGTGGTCGACTTCAGGTCAGCTTCTGGAGGGATGGGAGAGCTAAGTCCTCTCCGGTTTCCCCTTCCCCGAAGGAGCAGCCAGTGAAACAAAGGATCTTTTGGGCTAGGTGCAAAGGCCAGCGTCACCAAGAATCAATTCTAGAGACAGGCAAGGGGGTGTCTTCAAAGTTACAAGAAGTGTATTAAAGAAACATGGTATTGCAAAGATACGGATTTAAGAGAACAGTCTATATAAACCCGAACAGGCGTGTTTGTGTGAAATGCAACTTTTGTAGTGTAGACGGTGTAGTGGTGACCTGCTGCAGGGTCTGTGCCACACTTGTTTTCCATCCCAAAGAGGGTATGAAGGGCACCTGTTGCAAGTGCAGCAAGGAGTGGTTGTTAGGGCTTGAGATGCCCCTATCTACAGGGCCCATGAGAGGGGGGTAAAGAAAGGGGGTAAATTGTACCCAGGCTCAGGGTCAAAAAGGGGCCCCAGGAGCCAAAGGAGGGCCCCCAGAAATTTCCTGAGATCTCAGGTGGTCTCATGGAGAATGAAAGAGGCTGGGCTAACCAGGAGGCCAGGTCTACCAGGCAGGTAGACCTGGGTGCCACATCGAAAAGCCTGGTAGACCTGGGCTCTGGAGACATTTCCAGCTATTGCTGTCCTCCCCCATCCTGTTCCCCCCCCCCCGAGAAGGGACCCAAAGTAAACTTCGTACCCCCTGATAAAATCCCTTTTAGAGGTCCTGCCTGTTAACACAGCAAGGACACCGTCAGGGGGAACAAAACGTTCTCAGGGAAGACAGAAGAAAGTCTCCAGCAAGGGAAACAGAGGAAGTTGGGTGTCTGCTCAGGAAATCCCAGGGGATGGTGTGGATGCATGGGAGCGCGTAACACCAGAAACAGGGGAATCAGAAGATACTCTGGGCCGCTGGAGCTAAGGATGCTCTCACTAAGGATGCTCTCACTAAGGATGCTCTCACTTCCAGGCTCTCACTATGGAGGATGATTCACGGTCTCCCTTGGTCAAGGGCTGCCACCCAAGGTCCATCATTTGGCCTGGCAAGTTGTCACACAACAGTGGCATTGGGTGTACAGTCGGAGTCTCCAGCAGGTCTTTCTTGGACAATACTGGATTATCTGGATGTTTGAAAGACAGGACAGAGCTCATGAATGGAACGGTACAATGGGGGCCCGTGCTCTCACCTCTTTCGATGCGCATGGCTGTCTGCCACAGCTCTCCCAAAAGGCACCTACTGTGGGAAAAGCAGTGAGCTGAATCTGGGGAGGACGGGGGAAGAGGAACGTTTGCAAATGTCTACCTGTCCTTGTCAGCACACAATGCTGATGTTCACCATGCTGCTGCCAGGCCTTTGTTCCCATGGAAACGGACGGCTGTTTGCCAGCTTGCATACAGCAGGAAAGATCAAGGTCTGGAGCTACACACATCATGACAATGGGGGGTGATCATGTATTACATTAGGAGGTCTAACGTGTAAATCTCAGCCGCACACTTCTTCTCCACGATGGTGTTGTTGGCACATGTACCGCCCTGAGGATGCTACTATCCTCTGGAATTCCACCCCTGGTCAGGGTTGGCCCAAGATTCCCCCTCCCCCCGGTGCCTGAGGCAGTGTGTTCAATGCCACACCAAATACCCCACTCTCCTCAGCAGTATATGGACCCCTCCCACTTCACGATGATCAAATCGCTTTATGATGGACTCTCCATAGTGAAACAAGGTTCACTATACGATACGTTATTTGCTTGATGATGGGCTCATGATTGCTGCCAACAGGATGGTTGCCGCCAACCAGGGCAGGATTCTTCAAAGAATCCTACAAAGATATCTCTGCAGTTACCAGGATCTTGGCTAGATCCCAAATTGCAGAATGTTACCACCACCACCACCACCACCACTACTACTAACCTGTTTCCCCGAAAATAAGACGGGGTCTTATATTAATTTTGGCTCCAAAACATGCAGTAGGTCTTATTTTTTTTAATGTACCAGTACAACAATTTACATTTATTCAAATGCAATCATGTCATCTTCTTCTGGAACATCGTCATAACTCTCCAAACCCCGCATTCTGGCCTGAATTTCTTGCGACTCCATTGCCTGTAGAACCATTGGCCCAATCTCTCATGTCCAGCAATAGAGCAGGCGAGTATTGGCAGGTGAGGTCCAAACTACCAGTAGGTCTTATTTTCAGGGTACTAATTTCCTACTACGAGCCAGCGGGTGGCGCAGTGGGTTAAACCGCTGAACCATGAGCTGTCAATCGAAAGGTCGGCAGTTTGAATCCGCGACGGGGTGAGCTCTCGTTGCTTGGCCAGCTCCTGCCAACCTAGCAGTTCCAAAGCATGTCAATGCGAGTAGATAGATAGGTACCGCTTGCGGGAAGGTAAACAGCGCTCTGTGTTCCAGCTGCATGCTACGCACTGCGGCAAGGAGAGTCATGCCGGCCACATGACCACGGAGGCGTCTTCGGACAACGCTGGCTCTTTGGCTTTGAAATGGGGATGAGCACCACACCCTAGAGTTGGACACGACTGGACTTAATTGTCAAGGGATACCTTTACCTTTACCTTAATTTCCTACTGCAACAGGACGATCATTATTGTGGGGTGCTAAGTGTAAAGGAATGATAGTAAAGGCAAGTACTTTGGTCACATAATGGAGAAGACAGGATACCCTGGAGAAGATGCTGATACTAGGAAAAGTGGAAGGCAAAAGGAAGAGGGGCCGGCCGACCAAGGGCAAGTTGGATGGATGATATTCTGGAGGTGACGGACTCGACCTTGGGGGAGCTGGGGGTGGCGACGGCTGACAGGAAGCTTTGGCGTGGGCTAGTCCATGAAGTTACGAAGAGTCAGAAGTGACTGAACGAATAAACAACAAAAAACAAGTGTAAAAAGGGCTTCTTTGGTAGCAAAAATTCCTGTCGTTTTTGTGCCAGTGAATTCCACAGATTAGGAGTCCCTCCTTTTGTCTGTCCTGAATCTTCCACCAATCCGTTTCATTGAATGACTCCTGATTCTGGTATTGCGAGAAAGGGAGAAAAGGGACGATGGCAAAGGAAGACACCTCCTAGGTACTTGGCCAGAACACAACGAGACAGTAACAGTCATACACTCGCCCAGCAGTGAGGAGGCAGAATTTCCACAGTGGCTGTTTCTCCCCAGCAGATGGCAGCAGAGTGTTACGGGAGACCTGTGAATATGGCATGTTTTGTGGGTGGATGTAGAACTATCCACAACTAGAGCCTAGCTATGGTCCTGAAAGGTGTGATATGCAGGGTTGCCAACTCTTCAACTTACCTTTTGTAGCTGTGCCTTTTAACAGCAGTGTGTGGGTAATTTAGAGCAGGGTTTTTCTATGATTTTTTAAAACTTTTTGCAAATCCAATTTTTCCAAGCACTGTTGCCACCAGAGACGGTGCCTGCTGTGTGCAGAAGTCGGTGCTTCAGCCCACAGTTGCCCTTGGAGCCAGGAAGAGTCTTTCTGAGAGCCTGCAGCCTCCTGCTCTCCTCTCTGCTCAGTGAACCATAGAATGTGGGAGTTGGAAGACACTTTAGAGGTCATCTAGTCCAACCCCCTGCCCAGTGCAGGCAAACGTCACATCCCTGGCTGGTGGCCATCCAGCCTCTGCTTGAAAACCTCCAATGAGAGAGAGATAAAGAGATAGAGATAGATAGATAGATAGATAGATAGATAGATAGATAGATAGATAGATAGATAGATAGAGAGAGAGAGAGAGAGAGAGAGAGAGAGAGAGAGAGAGAGAGAGAGTGAGAGAGAGCCTACTGCTGCACGAGGCAGACCGTTCCAGTACCAGACAGCTCTTAGATACAGCAGTTACACACTCCCTCCCTTTAGTGATCAGGGAAAGAACAAAGGCAGAGTGTATTGGCAGTTTTCCGGGAGAGACAGAGAGCGACTTGATGTGATTCTGAGCCTGAAGATGAAATGAAAGCTAAGAGGAGGAACTGACAGCCAGCAGCATCGAAGCAGCTTCAAAAGATACTTGAAATGCACATTGCCTGCGGCTGCTTGCTGGAGCATGTTGCGATCTGACTTTGTTCAAGTGCCCAGCTGGGATCGTTGTAAATAAACCAGTATTGCAGAGGCACCATTTGCCTCCAGCGTAGTTGCCTGCACTGAGCAGCGGGTTGGACTAGATAACCTCTATGGTTCCTTTCAACTCTAACATTCTATGATCCTCTATGTTGTCTGTTCTCTATACTCCCAAGGAAGGCAGAACCCAAGTAGCTCTCTGCCCATGGAACATCTCACCACTTGAGGAAGTGGGACGCAAGGACATAGCACAGGATGCTTCCGATATTGGTCTCATCCACACGTCTCCCCAGATGCTGCTGTTTCAAAGGACAGAGTTCTCTCCCCAGAATGGAGCCACTGCCTTAGGTATCCTCCGTCGTTTTATCTTTCTTTCATTTCTCCGTTTGGTACAGAACGCTGAGTTCGGTGGGACATTAGCGAGGCTGGATCCTCGGCTCTTGCCTGCTAGAGGAGGCCTCCTCTGTCCCTACGGATCATCAGCAATTAATTTGCTTCCCTGCATGGCATGCGGGAGCTGAGAAAGCAACAGCTGTTCTTAAACAGCATTTAAAATGTGAAAGCTCTTAATGCACCAGATCAAACCCTCTGGCTCTCTTTCAGTTGCGGAAATGAGAGCAAGAGGCTATGCCAAGGAGGCCTGTCTGCCGCTCTGGTTAGGAAAAGCCTTTTGTACCCCCTGAAAGGATATATGGCCTATGCTCCAACTGTCTGCTTGGGACAGATTCTGTTGTCTGAATTCCTGCTCCTGGGAAAGGCCCGTTTCTGTTTTGTCCCTAGTTCTATCTTTTGAGAGCCTCTTGTGAAAATGTTGCTAGTTACTAGGGTTATCATTCTTCTGAGTTCTGCTAAAAATGCTCAATAAGGCAGAAGTAGGTCTCCTTCCTGGCTACATGATCCAGTCAATTGCATAGCCACAGACTGACTTCATAACATTGCTCGGTCCTCTCCAATTCAATATGATTAGATTAGCCAATGTGACTGTGTCCAAAAGCCAGTTTGGAGTGAGGGCAAATGCTTCCTGCCCTCACTCTGAGAGGATAATTGCCATGCCAAGCTAAGCCAAATCAGGTTTGGCTACATGCTGACTTCACAACATTGCAAAGCCCTCTCCAAATCAATAAGATGAGATCTGCTCGTGACTGGTTCCCAAAGCCAATCCGGAGTGAGGGCAAATGCTTCCAGGATGACAATCACAAAGGCAACTCTGGGCGGGGGGGGGGGGGGAGAAGTACTGCCCTTATTCTGAATAGATAAACATTTGTGCCCTGTTCATCCTCCCAAAATTGTCAAAATGGGGGCAACTTAACACAGGGTGAAAGTGTTTGTGAGACATACTACCTGTTTGGGTTCTACACCAGTTGTACTGTAAGAGTAGGTCATCCCTTGAAGTCTAATTGTAAATTTTCAGCGGGCAGCAACCTGCCTCGTTCCTTTCTCTTTATATTGTTTCCCGGAGAAATTGAAGCCTGTTAGTTCTCATTCCCTTTTGCCGTGAGCTTTCGGCTGAAAAGAGAACCGGGTAAAGCAGATTAGCGATAATCCACCTAGAGATTAGAGAAAGTGTCTTGTACGCTTTTATCTAAGTTCACTTTTCTCAGCCATTACAGGGATGTCAGCAATACAAGATACAAAAGCAAGGTGTTTTGTTTTGTTTCATTTTACATATAATTCTTTTGCCAGGAGAAGCAAAAGCCAAACAAAGCAATGTTTCAAATAAGGCTTTACTGTTTTGTTTAATGTAATATAAAGCATTTGGGGATAGAGGAATATAGAACTCAAAGCAATGACAATCATTTTACTTTTTTGTTGTTTCTAAGTGTCTCAGATGTGATGTCCTACTTCAGCTGTTCGTGCCCCATTGCCAAGTTCAGGGCTATCGCCATTGAGTCCTCCCCCCCATAAGGGCCTGAGTATCCCCCCCCCCCAAATAAGTCTGCACCAAGCTTTATGCTCTTAATCACAATTCCAATTATTACCTAGGCTGGCAGGCAATGCAAGTTTGATCCACCATGGAGTATCCCTTCTCCCTGGTTGTCCTTCCTGTTGGAATATAGGTGCAATGCCACCCCCAGGACTCTGGAGGGCAGTGTATTATCCAGACATCTGAGATCCCTGACCTGCCGTCTGTGATACCTTGTAGGAGATGTATCCATCTTGAAATGTTCTTGTTCATCTCACTCTCTTCCTGACCATCAAAGGAGAAGTATGCAGACTGTTGCATTCTGATAATACTCCAGAAGATGCATACCAAAAACTGTAACTAAAGTGTTTCTTTTGAAACTTGTCTCTGTTTCAGCCAACCCAATGAGCCTCTGGGTGGATTGGATTGCCAGCGGAAGAGATTTGATAAGTAGCTGCCACTCTTGCAAATATGCCATGCTGAGAATGGCTTTGGGTCATTTCCAAACAGACATTACCTAACCTGTGCAGATTGGAGTGACGCACATGACGACTGTGGCCCCTGAAAGCTGCACATTTCAGCATCTCACCCAATTTGGGTGAAATTTGGTCCCCAAAGCTTTCCTGGGTGTTATTGGACAGATCAGTGCATAATCCTTGCTGGGTGCAGATTCATAATCAACCCGCCCCCTCCTCATTTTAATCCTGTGATTTGAAATTGCATTCCCATCATATTATCTCTCAGCCCTTAATCCTCTCCAAAACCCCGAGGCTGACATGCCCAGACCTCAGGATTTGGCCTCTGACTGTGATTTTCATTTGTTCATCCACAAGATGAAACATCGAAATTCAGGTCACTGCAGTCGGAGTCAAATGATCCACAGTGCTGGCCAAGTTTCCAGGCAGTGCGAGCTGAAATAAACAGAGTCTTCTGGGTCACCCAAGGCAAAACAGGGGGATACCCAGCGGGGGGGGAGGGGGGATACCCACGCAACAGCCAAAACCTTTGTTTCATTTTTTTCTCTACTGTACTCATGGGTCTAGGCCAGCGGGTGGCGCAGCGGGTTAAACCGCTGAACCATAAGCTGTCGATCGAAAGGTCGGCAGTTCGATCCCCGCGACGGGGTGAGCACTCGTTGCTTGGCCAGCTCCTGCCAACCTAGCAGTTCCAAAGCATGTCAATGCGAGTAGATAAATAGGTACCGCTTGCGGGAAGGTAAACAGCGCCCCGTGTTCCAGCTGCATGCTACGCGCTGCGGCAAGGAGAGTCATGCCGGCCACATGACCACGGAGGCGTCTTCAGACAACGCTGGCTCTTCGGCTTTGAAATGGAGATGAGCACCACACCCTAGAGTCGGACACGACTGGACTTAATGGTCAGGGGTCACCTTTACCTTTACTCATGGGTCTAGTTCAGCACTACGCCTCCTACCAACCATGGAACAGGAAGTTATTCCCCTGGGAGAGAGAGATTGCCAGTCAGTGCAGCTGTTGGACCAATGATCTGACTCGGTACAAGACACACTTAAACGTAGATGAACACGTGATGCTGCCTTCTTTTTGCATCCAGCTTGCGAGTGGTGACCCACAAAGACGAGACTGGGCAGTTTAGGATAGCAAGACAGGTCAGTCTTTCAGCACCCTGGACAGCTCCAAGGGAGAAATTGCCCTGACAAAGGCCAGAGGTAAACACTCAGGCCTTAACTACTTCCACGCAGTCTACACCCCACCTGTCTGGAGAATGGAGACCTTAGAGGGGACGTCTTCTGACCTGGGAACTTTGCACTTCACTTCAGTCACACACACACACACCCTTTGCTGGCGATGGGATGCATGCAGGAGATCCTTAATCCAGCATAGCACGAGAGTTGTAGTTCACATTCACAGCAAAGTTCAGATAACTGCTCAGTCATTCTTGTGTTAATCAGCCCAAAGTCTTGCAGATCTGTCCAGCAGAGATGAGCATAGAGTCATAAGGCCTTATGCTTAAACTGCGTCACCATCTGGAATCACAGCACAGGCACTAGCCAATAGGTGCCTGTGATCATTACCCAAATAGGTGGTTTCTGGTATCATGCACTTACAATTCCATGCTGACAAAGTGAGGCATATCATAAGCTAGAATCGTTGATGTTCGTTTGGAGGTTGATCTCCTTCTTCTGGGGACTGAGAAACAGATTTTGCTCATTAATTTCCTTCTGTTTAGCTGAGGGGGCCACCGGGGTACTGATTATCATACCGATGTTTGCTTGAGAAACCCAGATTGGTTTGATAGAGTCTTACTATACAAGGCACGTGGCCAGCGGGTGGTGCAGCGGGTTAAACCGCTGAACCATAAGCTGTCGATCGAAAGGTCGGCAGTTTGATTCCCGCGACGGGGTGAGTGCTCGTTGCTTGGCCAGCTCCTGCCAACCTAGCAGTTCCAAAGCATGTTAATGAAAGTAGATAAATAGGTACTGTTTGCGGGAAGGTAAACAGCGCTCCGTGTTCCAGCTGCATGCTACGCGCTGCGGCAAGGAGAGTCATGCCGGCCACATGACCACGGAGGCGTCTTTGGACAACGCTGGCTCTTCGGCTTTGAAATGGGGATGAGCACCACACCCTAGAGTCGGACACGACTGGACTTAATTGTCAGGGGTCACCTTTACCTTTTTATACAAGGCACCTGTGGCATGTTGCAGAACTTAGGTTGCAAGACAAGGGGCCAGCTACGAAACAAAGCATGTCCCACGAAATGCACCTTTTTAATGATCCCACCCAGCTAACAATCATTCTATACCTTCCAATGGAAAACATCTGAAGCAGAACAAGACCTGGTTCCATCCTGCTTTGGTCCTTGGGACATTCAAAGAGCTCTGCGGCCTGGCGAGATAGCAGAACTTCAAGCAGCTGCCGAAAGGTGATGTCTAAGAGCTCGGACCCTTAGGGGACAAACAATTATATTTTCCGTTCACTGGTTACAAAATGGTGGCAGAGAAACAGGCTATAAGACGTTGAGGAGGGACGGGCTACAGCAGTGCTTCTCAAAGGCTAGCGTGGACAAGCAATTTTTTTTCCCTCTGATATACCACAGACCAGCAATATATATCAGTAGTAACCTTCTGGCTTCGCAGAGCCTCTTTTTGAAGCTTGGCATGAACGCGGCAAGCTTTGGGAGTCTCTGAGAAGCAAGAAGAAGGAAGCCTCAGGAGATATGCCACAGACCCACAGCCGGTGGCTCGTGGACTGGCAACCAGTCTGCAGACCACAGGTTGAATAGCACCAGGCTACAGAATAGCAGAACTAGGGGATGGGTCTAGGTTTAGGCTTTGGCATCTTCTGGTACAGCTGAGAAAGATGCTGTCTGTGATCACAGATGATATTGAGCTCGACAGACCAATTTGCAGAATTGATAGTACCAGTCATCTCTCCTAGCGAGGGCTTCAGTGCACAGAACGGCTGGCAGTGCTGAAAAATGTCAGTGTACTTTTAAATGTTGTCAACGTCTTTGAGGACTTGACGGTTGAAATGCAGGAGTTAACCTACCATAAAAGGTAAAGGTATCCCCTGACAATTAAGTCCAGTCGTGTCAGACTCTAGGGCAGCGGTTCTCAAATAGTGGGGCGCGCCCCCCCTCCGTAAAGGGGGGCTCGTTGCAATAGTTAGTGTGTATGCTTTGCGCCACTTATCTTGATTGTAGGAGCCTCCAGCGACGATCTAGTTCACCGACGATCTCTTCCGGGGAGCAGATCGTTCCTCTGCTCCCCGGCGCGAACTCTGTAACGTGCCTAGGAGCACTTTGCAGAGTTCACGCATGTGCAAGACGACGATGTTGCCAATCATCATCTTGCGCATGCGTGATTCACAGCGTGAACTCTGCAGAGCGCTCCTAGGCGCGTTACAGAGTTCGCACCGGGGAGCAGAGGAACGATCTGCTCCCCGGAAGAGATCGTCGGTGAACTAGATCGTCGCTGGAGGCTCCTACAATCAAGATAAGTGGCGCAAAGCATACACACTAACTATTGCAACGAGCCCCCCTTTACATTAGTTACATTGCATTAGTTATATTAGGGGGGCGCGAAATTTTTTCTTCTTCGTAGGGGGGGCATGAGAGAAAAAAATTGAGAAGCACTGCTCTAGGGTGTGGTGCTCATCTCCATTTCAAAGCCGAAGAGCCAGCGTTGTCCGAAGACGCCTCCGTGGTCATGTGGCCGGCATGACTCTCCTTGCCGCAGCGCGTAGCATGCGGCTGGAACACAGAGCGCTGTTTACCTTCCTGCAAGTGGTACCTATTTATCTAGTCGCATTAACATGCTTTGGAACTGCTAGGTTGGCAAGAGCTGGCCAAGCAACGAGAGCTCACCCCGTCGCGGGAATCGAACTGCCGACCTTTTGATCGACAGCTTATGGTTCAGCGGTTTAACCCGCTGCGCCACCCGCTGGCCTCTAACCTACCATAGAAACGTGTAAAAAAAATAGAAAAGACTATCAACTTTAACAATTCAGATCAAAATGCTTTATTGGCAAGGTATTGTACATCAGGCGAGTGGTTTCACATGTAAGAATGTGGGCACCTACAGAGCCACAGCCTTATGCAATCTCCCCTCCCATTCAGCACATGCAATCACCCTGCCCAGACAAAAACAGGCAGCCCAAATTCCAGTGTTGTGTAGTGGTTAGAGGGTTGGGCTAGGACCACAGAATCCTGGGTGCTAGTCCCTACTCAGCCATGAAGTTCACTTGTGATTTTGGGACAGTCACTCTCTCCTAACATTGCCTACCTCACAGGGTTGTTGCAAGGATAAAAGGGGGAGGAGAGAGAGCATGTGTACGGTGTCCCTAAGTTCCTCGATGGAAGGGTAGGATAAAACTGTCATAAATAGATAACACTATGGCCAATGCTCTCCTGTTCTCCCTGAAGACAAGGCCTATCCATCTCTCTATACTGGTGTGAACATTTCCACAGCAGAAAAGGAGACTCACTCTTACACCTGAAAAGGCATACACCCATCCTTTTACAAAACCCGCACTCTTGAACTGTATGTTGCAGTTGCATCTCAGCTTCTGTGGCATCTTTCATGGTCTCCTGAGTAGAAGAAGCACATAGAGCTGATAGCATCTTCCTCAATGACACAAGGATCTCAACACACCATTGACTGTTTGGTGCTCAGTTAGGCTGCAGGACCCAACACATCATCTCTCTTTCTCCAAGGTTTAAGGATGGCCCGATGTCCACTAGACTCTAGTTGACTAGAGCACCATGACTCCAGCTTAGAGCACCATGACCTCAGAAGCTGCCTTGCAAGAGAGGGTCGCTGCCCCCAAAGAGCTTTTGTCTCAGCAGTACATGAGATTCTTGGTGGTGGTGGTGGGCACGTGGACACCTGTGGAGTGGAGGAGGTCTATGTGCTGTTGAACAGTGGAGCCAGTGAACCGAATCAGGGGAAAAGAGAAAAGTGAAGCCATTCCTGGGACAAAGTCATGGGCTTCTTGCCACAGTTCTGAAGCCCCGAGACCTGGTGGGACCCTCTGAGGACCACAGAGGAGAAGATATCCTCCAGCAGTTGGCAGTTAGCTGTAGAACACAGGCTTGCGTTGGATCCGGACCACATTGTATGTGTTCAGACCTGGGGCGTCGAAGCCAGGGGACACCCCCTTGCGATCAAAGGGATAGAAATTGAAGAGTTGGCCGTCTTGGGTCTCCAGGGAAACAGAGGCGGAGCCTAAGCGCAGGGTGCATGGAAACTCCTTGTCAAACACCACCTGGAACACACGGTCCTCCAGGTGATGCAACCGGATGGTTCGATAATTCTCAGGGATCAGCTCCTCGATGTGTAGTCCAAACTGTTGCATGATGAGCACCCCACTGGTCCCAACCTTGATCTCATAGAACGTCAGGTTGGAGTAGGTATAGTAACCGACATAAGGGGTGGGGCTTGGAGGAGGGTTGAGGTTCTTCTCGGCCTCACGGAACGCGGTCTCCATGGCAGGGATCAGGTGCTCATACGTCTGTGCTACGATGTCGCCCCCTTGAGGACGGGGTCCGGCCATCAGCACAATGAAGCTCAGCCGGAGTTTGGGGACCAGGGAGAAGGTGGCGGAGTAGCCATCAAGGTCGCCGTCCTTCCTGATGATGTCATAGCCCAGCTGCTCGTTGACTTCCCAGGGCGTACCGGTTTTGTTGGCAAAATACTCGCTGGAGCACTTGAAGAGGGGGGTCAGCATGGTCTTCACCGTGTCGGGCTCCAGAAGGCGGCGGTGGTACGTGCCCAAGAAAACCATGGCTAGCTTGGCGAGGTCGGCAGCTGTGGAGTACATCTGCCCAGAAGGCCTGTACCAACCCAGGTCATACAATGGAGCAGGCTGCCCACTGCCGTAGAAGCCGGCGGCCATCTGGGAACGGATGGGAGGCGTGATGTCAAAGCCGGTGTCCTCCATGCCCAAGCGGTCAAGGATGTTCTCAGAGACCCAGCGCTGATACTCGCCCTCAGCGGCATGTTCTGCCAGCACGTGAGCCATGAGTGAGAAAGCCAAGTTGCTGTAATGGCACCTGGGAAGAAAAAGCAGAGAGGAACACTCTTCAGGGCGCCCACCAGTCTAGACCCGGGGAGATTCAAGGCTGGTCCAAGACTTCCCGGCAGTGTGCCAAAGATCGCCACCATCACCTTGTGTGGCACCTTGATGCACTATATGCTGCCATGCTCCAAAAGCCTCCTCTATGGCTCCTCCTCATGTTCCCTGGATTGGAAAAGGAAGAGGGAGCCAGAATGGAAGGGGAAGTGTGGAGGAGAGGAGAGTGGTGGGCTAGAGTGTCTCAGACACTGGAAAAGCAGCAGAGGTATAGAGAGGAAGATAGAGTGTGGAGGAGAGGAGAGTGGTGGGCTAGAGTGTCTCAGACACTGGAAAAGGAACAGAGGTATAGAGAGGAAGACGGAGTGTGGAGGAGAGGAGAGTGGTGGGCTAGAGTGTCTCAGACACTGGAAAAGGAACAGATGGATAGAGAGGGAGTGTGGAGGAGAGGAGAGTGGTGGGCTAGAGTGTCTCAGACACTGGAAAAGGAACAGATGGATAGAGAGGAAGATAGAGTGTGGAGGAGAGGAGAGTGGTGAGCTAGAGTGTCTCAGACACTGGAAAAGGAACAGAGGTATAGAGAGGAAGACAGAGTGTGGAGGAGAGGAGAGTGGTGGGCTAGAGTGTCTCAGACACTGGAAAAGGAACAGATGGATAGAGAGGGAGTGTGGAGGAGAGGAGAGTGGTGGGCTAGAGTGTCTCAGACACTGGAAAAGGAACAGATGGATAGAGAGGGAGTGTAGAGGAGAGGAGAGTGGTGGGCTAGAGTGTCTCAGACATTGGAAAAGGAGCAGAGGTATAGAGAGGAAGATGGAGTGTGGAGGAGAGGAGAGTGGTGGGCTAGAGTGTCTCAGACACTGGAAAAGGAACAGATGGATAGAGAGGGAGTGTGGAGGAGAGGAGAGTGGTGGGCTAGAGTGTCTCAGACATTGGAAAAGGAGCAGAGGTATAGAGAGGAAGATGGAGTGTGGAGGAGAGGAGAGTGGTGGGCTAGAGTGTCTCAGACACTGGAAAAGGAACAGATGGATAGAGAGGGAGTGTAGAGGAGAGGAGAGTGGTGGGCTAGGGCATCTCTGATCCTCCCCCAGGACACTCTAAAGCTGGGAATTCTTCTCCATCTCAGGTTCTAATTTGGGTTGGACTCCTCAGGTTTTAATGTGGGGACTTGTGATACTGCCCGTCTCCTCATGTGTTGTGGTGCTAGCCATTTCAACTGCTGTCCAGCCTCTGCTTGGAGACCTTCAGCGAGGGAGAGCTGACCCATCTCCCTTGGTTCTATTGCTCAAGTGCTCTTACCATTCTGGAGACGTTTCTCCTCATGCCCGACTGGGAAGACTGAAACACTGGATTAAAGTTTTGAGAGGGCAGACAACTACTCGAGAAAGCAAAATTGTCCTCAACAAGAAGGCAACACCCAGTTTGTTGAGCATGAGAAAGAAAAAAAAAACCCAGTTTTGTAACATGCCTTACAGGAAAACACAGCACTAAAATAATCTTGACGGAATCAAGCATGCAATCACATCAAGATTGCTTTTGTGCAGGGTGTTATCAACGCACACATGCCCATTGGAGATGTAGAGAGAGAAAGAACAAAGGAACTGAAAAGCCGTGACAAATTGAACGGATGAGAGCTTCAGAAGCATCTCCAGGCTAGCGAAGAAGCGACAGAACGGCCTGTTGTCAACCATAACTGTGTTCTGATGAGGACGTTCTTGCTTGCTTGCCCCAAAGATGTCTGCCTACCTGGTTCCTGGGTCAGCCACAAGGACGTCATCTTTCAGCAGTGCCAGTGCTTCTTGGGTGGTCCCTTTCCATAACAGGCTGGTAGAGCGCAGTCGCCGGGGCAGACCTGAAGCACCAGAGGCATTGAGGTTGGAGACACAAAGCCCAGCAAAACGGCCCTGGGAAGGCTACTCAAGCCAACCTGGCCGTCTTTCCTATCATTTTCTCAGACATGTTTTGGCTCACCTCTTCAACATTAGGCCATGGGCTTGGAAAGATTCCTTTCTGAAACACTGGAGATCTGCTGCCGGTCAGTGCTCGACAATATAGTACTGAGATATAGCTGGACCAAAGGTCTGACTCAGCAGGCAGCCTCACATTTTCTCTTATGAAAATCAAATTGGTTTTGAGGGTGTTCCCTTTCAAGCAAGGCTTCTTAGAATTGCAGTCTTATTTTAATTTTTAGTGCGTGATTCAGCAACAGATCCAATGATAGGAAGAGCAAGATAATTGTTGCCCTCCTTGCCACTGCCAATGCTATGCCCCAATGCAGCTGAGTAGCATTCTCCAGGTACCAGCTGAGATGAGCCTCAACCTTTTGCCTGCTCCAGTTTCTAAATGTCCTTGCGGTATTGAGGACTCGCTGCCCCTTTCACCCCTCTCGGCCTCAGCTGCAGCACCTCTCAGCTCCCCAGAGAGGAGAGAACAGCCAAAGTCACCCAGCCTGTACCCAGTGATCTGCTTCCAAGGGATCTGAGATGAAAGAGACTCTCCCTTGCCAAATCAGGATGATTGATGGCAACCCATGGACCTGGCTGCCTTCACCACTTCAGGGGATTGTTGGCTGGGTGTCCGGGAATTCCAGGAGCAGGTTTGTGTGCCAAATCTCACAGTACACACACATGGATTGCCTGGTTAAGCCGAGTCACTCCCTTTGCAAAGGAGCAGCAGATCAACAGTCTGCAGTGGTCAAAATATTAATAGCTCAGGAATCCCAGCCCAGGAAGCTAACCTGTCAGCTAAGTTTAGACCTGTCATGGAGGAGATGTATTCTCTAGCTTAGATGGCTTTAAAAAGGAATTAAACACATTCTTGGCCCATCATCACTGCGTACTAATCGTGATGGCTACATGCCAGAGGGTCAGAGGGAGTAGTACGCCTCTGAATATTAGTTGCAGGGACGTGACAACTTGGATGGCAGTGGAGCCTCCATGTAGGGAAGCAGTCTACCAGATGCTGTGGGCAGTCCACAAGAGAGGGCTGTTGCCTTCATCTCCTGCTTGCGGGCTTTCTAGAAGTGTCTAGTTGGCCACTGTGGAAAATACCCTGTTTCCCTGAAAATAAGACAGGGTCTTATATTAATTTTGGCTCCCCCAAAACACGGCAGGTCTTATTTTCAGGGGAGGTCTTATATTTATGAGTGCCAGCAAACATCACGAAAAAATGACGGTAGATCTTACTTTCAGTGTAGGTCTTATTTTCAGGGAAACAGGGTAGGCTGCTGGATTATATTGATTTTATTTATTTCATACATTTTGGCCCTGCCTCCCCCCCCCTTTGTTCTTACCTGAGAGCTGACTGGCCATTCTACGTAATGTCACAGGGGACGGCTTGAGGGGCAGCGTGCCTTTCTCCAGGAAGATCAGCCCGTCCGCTGAGTACCTCTGTTCTGACTCCTTGAGACGCCCCAAGGGGTTTTTAATGGTGAAGCTCTGGGCATAGCGTTCCAATGGGTCATCAAGCGACATCACCTTTCCTTCCTCCCACAGCTTGTATAGCATGATGGTGGGGAAGATCTTGGAGACACTGGCAATCCTAACATGCCCAAGAGATATAATCAGCTGGACTTGACCTACCAAAGAACTTGGGAGCTTGGGATTCCCTTGCATTCCAGGATATACTAGGGCACTCCGTTTTGTCCCCAAACTTCCATCAGTCACAAAAGCCACCCCCACTTTTGGTGAGTTTTCTATGCAGGAAGATGTAGAAATGGGGAAAGTGTCGACTCATTCACAGTGAAGGCAGGATGAATTGCCTTCAATGCGAAGCCCATTCAGATGGAAAGCAACCCTTCCTGCCCTCACCCTGAATGGACTTCATATTGTTGCAGGGAAATATAATCTACATGAGTATTGCGTATTTAAAATATATAGATCTTTCTTTAAAATGCACCAGTATTATAATTTCAGAAGTTAGCCCTTGCTTCTTCAATTCTGTCCAAGTTTCCTACTTTGGGGCCATCAGTCGTCTGAAAAACACAACTGTCCACTTGGTGGGGGAGGCAGATGTGGCCGTCCTGTCCACGGGTCTGACTGAGGTCTCCTCAGGTGGCAGATTGGCAAGAAAGGGGCTTCCACCCTCCTGCACCACCGATCCTCCTCCTGTTCCTTTAATTTGAAAAAGGAAGAAGGGAATGGAGCAGAAGAGTAAGTTGCTGACACTCTAGCCCACTACTCTCTTATCCTCCAGTCCACACTTCCTCTTCCTTTTCGCAGCCAATGAGTGGGAGGAAGAGGAGGAGCAGCCGCAGAGGCAGTCACTGATGTGCTTCATAAAGGGGGCATCACCTCAAGCACCAAGGAGTCTTGGGCGGCCTCTTTAAGCAGATGGGACAATGTGCCACACCATGGGCCTCCCCTGTCTGCTTTTGAGGGCACTGCAGACTCACCTGTAAATGGTGTATTCGTTGGGAATGCCAGAGAAAGGGTCGGAGCCATTTCGTTTCCCAAAGTTGCCAGTCCACAGGACCGTGTCGTTATAGATGACGATCGCCGACAGAGCTGGCAGGCCAGGACTGTGGATTTTGTGGCGGAGAAGCGTATCTACCTGTGAGAGATTTGAGAGTGAGAAGGAGGGGGGAAAGGTTTGCTCACATAGATAAGGAGCAATATTCACACATGTCCACTGGCTTGATCCGACCTCACCAGAGGATATCCTACTTGACCACTCTGGGTTGGGGGACAATAATAATAATAACAGGTCCATTATATCCATGAGGGAAACTGAGGCAGGGGGCAGGGTCACCTCCACCATTCTCCATCTCTACCTCCTCTGCCACCATCCTCTGTCTCTAGTTCCACCTTATTACTGCCCCCATTCCTCCTCCTGATCTTGCTGTATTTGAAAAGGAGGAGGACAGGCTAGACAAGGAAGTGTGGAGGAGAGGAGAATAGTGGGCTAGAGCAGCTCCCTGGAGACAGTCTAGCCCACCACTCTTCTCCTCCCTTCCACACTTCCTCTTTCGCTCCACAATATTCTTCCATGAGGAAACTTTGAGAAGTAAAAAGCCTCCTGCATCCTCAAACTGCACAGTGCCACAGTGGGAAAGGGAGATCTGAACCAACTAATCAGAGAGGATGCAATTTCCCCGATGCCACCAGGTGAGTCACAGCTGCCCGGGTGCCTGAAGGGACCCTTCCCTCCTCCAGACTCCATGTTCCATCAGCCTCATCATGACACACCTTTTCCAGAGCATCCTTCAAGATTGGGATGGGGTGGTCCAAAGGCACAGGGTCCGGGTAACGGGGGCACATCTGCACTGCTTCCGGTCTGACTTCTACCACCGATGGGCCTAGGAAGAAACCCACAGAAAGGACAGATGTTTGAAACAGACATTGATTAGAAAGAGGGGTGTGGCCAACTCACCTGTCCATGGTGCTGATGCAGTGTGTATGTGTGTGTGTGTGTGGGGGGGAGGAAATCCCATTATTTTCAAATCCAGATCTCCCCTTTGATTGCTACTGTACCGTGTTAGAATGGCGGGGAAGGGCTCTAAACACTGGCTCCAATTGCAGGAGAGGAGGGGAGTCGAGAGACAAGCTGGAAGCCTGCCCCTTAAGTCTGCAATTGGATGAATGTCCAGATTGACCATCATTGTGAAGGGATTTTCTAGTTCACCCTATGCTTCCTTTGCCCTAAATTACTCTGGGACTAGGGTGTAGTAGTAGTGCGGAAAACAATTAAATTTTAATTAACGCTTAATTACCAGCTGATCAATACAGATAAGGGGCAGGCTCTGGCGTACCCCCAGCAGTTGGCCCACGTACCCCTAGGGGTATGTGTACACATACACAGGTTGAGAACCCTTGAATTAACACATTGTTCTTTAGTGGCCAAGAGTAGCTGGGAATATGGGAAGGTCTTGGGGTTTATAATGCCAACACTGAACTTTTGCTCCTGACATTCTGAGACCAACCTCTGGTCTCCGGACTCGCTTCCTGGTTCCTTGCTGGCTACCATGAACCATTTCTCCAGTCGCCCACTGTGAACTTGCACCTAACAGCCTCCAACTCAGCTTCCCCACCTTGCACTTTGCGCATGGGCAGTGAACACATTGGGTTTGTGACAACTGTACGGAGTCAAACCTTCAACCTCAGTCCGCTTAATGGATTAATGGGCTTAATTGGGGGGGGGGGAATCTCATTCAGTACTTACTCGGCTCCACTTTGGGAAGGCTGTACTGCCAAAGGAAGCAGCTGGTCATGGCGATGGAGAGGAGGAAAAAGACAAGCAGTGCTATGTGGATCACTTTCACTTCCATGGTGAAGAGCCGGAACAGACCATGCCCACTGGAGGCCTGCTAGGAAGAGAGACATTTGGTGGGACTTTGGAACTGCAAGGGAAACTCGGTTGTGCCATTTAAAATCACAGCAAGTTAGAATTGGAAGGGATCTTGGAGGTCATCTAGTCTGACCCCCTCCTCAGTGCAGGCAACGGCTGAAGCTTGCTTCCGGAGATATGGAAGTCGGACCTTTCATTTTTGGTGGAGAGTCTCCATGGAGTCAACCCCCAGGAATATCCGGCATTGAAGTGGAGACTCCATGCAATCAAGCTGGAGAATAGATAAGAAGCTTGCAGATGTGACAACCTACATGGGGCGGGGACTGAAATAGATGAAAGGCACTGGGATAAAATGCCACCCTGTGGGGAGAATGTTTTGGCAAGACACTTAAAAGTTTGAAGGTATCCACATCAGCATCAAGATATGGCTGGCTGCCAATTGTAGCCCACCATTTCAAGCAATGCCCTCTTGCTCAAAACATCACAGTCCCAGATACCAATCATGAGCACGACTTATGCTACAGTCACTCTGGCTTTGACCCATCAGCTCTTCAATAGTTGGATCGTGGCCCACGCGTGGATCACCGCCTGATTTAATATGAGTTACATCAATGGTGTCCCAATACTGTCTTAAAAAGAGACGTCGAAACACAGGTGGGTGCAGAGTGAAAAGGAAGGAGGGAGAGGGGTGTGTGTGCACACAACAAATGTATACCATTTCTACACAGGTCAGGCCCTTCCACGAGGTCAACTGAAGCTGCTGCCTCAGGCAGCAGATTGGTGGGGGCGCCCATCTGTGTCCGCCTACTTGCCTCCACTGCTCCTCCTTCTCCTTCCACTCCCTGGATTAGAAAAGGAAGAGGGGGACAGAGAGGAGAGTGCAGAGCAGGTAGAGCTGGGGCTGGGACATCATTGAGGAAGAAGGGTGGACAGTATTTGGCAGGACGCCTCAGGAGGTCTTGGGCCGGCCCTGCTTTGACATTATATTTTAAGTTGCATGATTTCATCTCAAACATTTTGAAATTGTAGGTGCTAAGAATGTTTTTAGAAACATTCTCTCTCTCTCTCTCTCTCTCTCTCTCTCTCTCTCTCTCTCTCTCTCACACACACACACACACACACACACACACACACACACACACACACACACGAAGGTATGACTGTTGAACTGATACAAGAGAGAAAAAGTGAACTCATAGAATGTGTACATTAAGCATTTAAAATGGGTCCCATGTTGGCAGTTGGGGGTTAAAGGCGAGTTCCCAGACCAGATTGAAGGCTACTGCTCTAAATAATGCCACCAAAGGATGAAATATTTGATATGTCATTTCATGTCAAGCATGCCACATCCTGAGCACTTGGAGGAAATAGCCATATTCATCCATGCCGTTTCATTCTTACCAACTCCCCCAACGTGGTCTTTCCAATCAGATTTTTATACAGCCCAGTACAGGTTACAGACAAAGGCTGCCTGCACAATGGCTTTTAGCTGCTGAACTTACACAGGGGCTTCTAGTGGGTGACTGACAGGTGTCCAAAAATTCAGAAAAATAAGGGGGGGGGGGGAGAAACAGGACATTCATCAGATCTTCCTTTCTCTTCCTTCTAGACTTACTCTCTGAGGCTCCCAAGGCCAGGACTAGAACCAATGGGTTGAAGCTACAGATAAGTAGATTAAGGCTACACGTGAGGAAGAATTTAACTGCAAGAGCTGTCCAGCACTGGAACAGTTTGCCTTGTGCAGTTGTTGGCTCGCCACCACTGGAGGCATTCAAGCAGAGGCTGGATGGCCACCTGTCCGGGATGCAATAGCAGTTGCCTGCAATGAGCAGGGGGCTGGACTAGATGACCTCCAGGGTCACCTCCAACATTCTATGGCTCTGATGATTGGACCATTTAGCTCAGCATTGTCCGCACTGATTGACAGCAGTTTCACACAAAGGTCTTTCCCTGCCCTACCTGGAGCCTTCTGAATGCAAAGCATGAGCTGCACGCACCACTGAGTTATGGATGGTCCTGATGAAACTGCTTCCTACTGAGTCTGACCCGTGGCCTGTCTAGCTTAGTACTGTCAACACTGGCTGGTAGCATCTCTCCAAGGTTTCATATGAGGGTGTTTCCTAGTCAGGGACTGAAGCTGGCCCTTCCTCAATGCAAAACAGATGTTAACACCCCTGCTTGTGTGTCTCCCCTTCATAGTACCTGCTGTGTTGCTGGTCTGTTCTCACAATAGTTTGCTGCCCGGTGTGGTGTCACCTCTGGGCAAGAAACCCAGAAAACCTGTCCTGCTGCTGCTGACTTGCACGGCGCCTTGGTGGGCTGTGGGTCCCAGGTCCCTTCTCCTCCTTTGGTACCTCCATTTTGGCCAGCCCAGAGATGCGGTTCTGCTCACTGAGCAGCAGGGATTAAATCTACGAGGATGGGAGGCAGCAAGGAGGGAGGGGGGAGTTTTTCTTCCTGCTCATGGAGAGATTGAATGTTAATTCTCTCTAATGCTTCTCAGCCATGTGGGGCAAAATGGGGCTGACCTCAGCTATTTATATGCTCTTCATCTCCTCTTGGCATCTGCTAGGGAGGGGATTACTCCAGCCCCTCCCTTCTCCCCCACCTGGCTAGCAGCAGCCAAGAGAGCCGATTGATGGGAAAAAGGACCGAATGCTTGGGCGGGGCTCAACTGACAGCCCATTGTATTTATGAGCAGCCTCACAGTCCATCTATGTGCTCCAGATCTGAAGGTGTGCACATGTGAATGACTGCAGTGTGGTGGTCAGTGCTGGGCTTGGGCCCCAAAAGAGCTGGGTTCAAATTCCTGTTTGGCTGTGAGGCTTGTAGGGTGACTTTGAGCCAGGCACCATCTCTCACATAAATGAGCCTCTTTAGATGAGCTTACAGTTAAGAAGGGTCTTCTCTGAAAGGTGGGGACACTACTCCTATTTTCTGGGGCCCCAATCCAAAATGGCTTCAGGGTTGTGGTATCAATCTGGAGAGTAGCTGCAGGAACATAGTGAACTCCCCCCCCACACACACACACACCAGCTCCCCCTGCAAAATCTTGCATTCCCCCCCCTTTCCTGAGAGTGCATTGGGCTCCATCATCACCACCAGAGATCAGCCCGAGCAGGTGAGCCCGATGACAGGTGTGGTTCCTCTTCCTCTGTCCTACCTGGCGAATCCCCAGTGCCTCCCCGACTCCACCTCCCTGCCCCTTACCCGAAGCTGGAGGCCGTCCATGGCTTGCTACAGTTGTTCCCTCATGACATTCACACAGCTGGTCCTACAGATCCCAAGAATGGACCCTGAAAGAGGAGAAAGACCATTCAGAACAGTTTGATGGAAAGGAAACCATCCACGACAACACAAAGAAACTCAGAAGCTTCCCAGATCCTCCCCACATTTCCTCCTTGTGGCAACAACCTTTCAGATCCAACCAAGCTTTCGTGGATACAGTGGTGTTTATGTCTATTCTCAAACTTGGCCCTTCCAGATTGGGTAGGCTTGTCCCAATTATTATCTCCTGCATCATGTGGTTTACAAAAGCATACTGTCAAACTGGCACAAAACTGCCCAAGAAGACCCGTTTCAGGAGCCCCCCTCCCCAGTCATCTCTCCAAGACACAGAGCAGATGAGACGTCCATTGCTAAGCCCCCCTCCCCCTGGTCACCTCCATTCTATCCCTTGCTGCGGAGGACAGCAAGAGATCCCCAAAGTTCTTACCAGCCTTTCCGCCGCTGACTTGTGTGCTCCGGCGGTGCTGGCCGGCGGTTTGGGAACTCGCTTGCTGCTGCAGATGTTAAGAGACTGGACGGGAGCGCTAATCCGGCCTGGTGCAGATTACACCTCTCGCCGAGCCAAAGTGCAGGATGCGGAACATCTGGTTGGAGATGGAAGGATTCCAGGTTGGGGGCAGATGTTTTGAGGGGTCTTTAAGCCCTCCCTAATAATTTGCTCATTCTGCTGCAAGGGTAACAGTTCCCCTGCAGTATGCACTGGTTGGAGGAAAGGGGGCGAATCGGGGAGGGGGTTAATATTGCAAACGTTGCTCCAATGAATGTCCCTAGTAAGAAAACTCCCCTTGCTAGTGTTGCATACCCTTTGACAGGTTTAGGGGACACACCTGTAACCTGCCTCTCCTTGTATCAAAGTTCACAGTCTGAGGCCTGATCCCCTCTTTGTTGTTGTTCAGTCGTTAAGTCATGTCCGACCCTTCGTGATCCCATGAACCACATCCCGCCAGGCCTTCCTGTCCTCCACTATCTTCCTGAGTTCGCTCATTTTCATGTTCGTTGCATCGGTGATGCTGTCTAACCATCTCATCCTTTGCCTGCCCCTTCTCCTTTTGCCTTCAATCTTTCCCAGCATCAGAGTCTTCTCCAGAGAGTCCTCTCTTCGCATTAGGTGGCCAAAATATTTGAGCTTCAGCCTCAGTACCTGTCCTTCCAGGGAACAGTCAGGGTTGATTTCATTTAGGCTTGACTGATTTGATCTCCTAGCAGTCCAGGGGACTCTCAGGAGTCTTCTCCAGCACCACAGTTCAAAAGCATCTATTCTTTGGCGCTCAGCTTTCCTTATGGTCCAACTCTCGCAACCATACATTGCTACTGGGAACACCATCGCCCTGACTATGCGGACTTTTGTTGGCATGGTGATATCTCTGCTTTTTATTATGCTATCTAAATTTGCCATCTTACCCCTCTTACATATCGCTAAAAGCTGTGGACTGCCCGCTGTCTTTATTTCCTCTGTGAAAAGCTTGTCCGCCACCGATTTATTAAAAGCCAAGAGGACAAACTGGCAGCCTTCCAATATTCCTACTAAGAGCGTCTGGCTGCAGAAAATCTGGAATGCTAAATTGACAGGATTAGGGCAGCGGAGGCTAGGAAACATGACTGTCAAGAGAGGGTTTAAATGGACGTGGACCCCACACATGATATACTGCGCGTTGGTACGACCATTTTCGAAATGACAGAGTAAGGCATCCAGCTCTGAGGGCTGGTGCAGTAGCCAAGGTAAAGGTGAAGGTGACCCCTGACAATGAAGTCCCGTCGTGTCCGACTCTAGGGTGTGGTGCTCATCCCCATTTCAAAGCCGAAGAGCCAGCGTTGTCCGAAGACGCCTCCGTGGTCATGTGGCCGGCATGACTCTCCTTGCCGCAGCGCGTAGCATGCGGCTGGAACACGGAGCGCTGTTTACCTTCCCACAAGCGGTACCAATTTATCTACTCACATTAACATGCTTTGGAACTGCTAGGTTGGCAGGAGCTGGCCAAGCAACGAGCGCTCACCCCGTCGCGGGAATCGAACTGCCGACCTTTCGATCGACAGCTTATGGTTCAGCGGTTTAACCCGCTGCGCCACCCACTGGCCATGCAGTAGCCAAGACTGAGCTGCAAATTCATAGTTTGCTGGTTCGAATCTCACCTCTGCCCTGAGCACCACCTTTTAAGGAGAACATGGATAAGCTGGAACTGGTCCAGAGGAGGGCAAAAAGGATGGTGAGGGGTCCGGAAAGCAAGCAGCCCTATAGGCTACCTATGAGGAACAACTAGAGTAGATGTACATAAGATTGCATTGTTGGATTGGTAATTTTGTCATGTGTCTGGTATGCAAGGCAGAGGAGCCCTGGAGAGAGAGAGAGAGAGAGAGAGAGAGAGAGAGAGAGAGAGAGAGAGAGAGAGAGAGAGAACGTGTGTGTGTGTGTGTGTGTGTGTGTGCGTGCGTGCGTGCGTGTGTGTGTGTGTGTGTGTGTTTGCAGACACATTCTCCAGTAGATTCCCTAGTCCTAGAAATCCTCACATCTGTTTCAGGCAGGCTTCAGAATACCTGGAGGGGCCGAGCCATCTCGAAACTCCTTCATTAGCTCCCCGCCGGCAGCCCGTTTACAGATAATGGATATCGCCCCTGGACATATCAGTCCCATGGCAACAAGATCCTTAATGGCTATTAGTGCTTTATGGAAGACCAGGGTGCAGCAGCCTCAAGGACATTGTGCGGGGCAGGGGGGGTGTTATTGAGCATGCATGTGTTTCCTTCTCTGCCGCACTCTCATGCACACACAGAGAGAAATGCGCAGGATGTGCAAAAAACCGCACTGCACAACAGACTAACAGCTGAGCCATTTATTGCTTACCACAAATGAAGCCCAGTGCATAGCATTCTTTTGTGTTGTAACAATAGCACCGTTGATCTTTGAACTGTTTCAAGTTCTAGCTCATCTGGGCCTAGGACCAATCAGGCCCCTGAGATCACACCGGCTCAACCAGTTGCACGGGTCTCTGTTACAAAACTGAAATGGTGTTCCTCCCACGTGGCCTTTCTCATTCTGAGGCCTTCTGTTTAAAGTCAGAGGCACTATGCAGCAAAAAGTACACAGATTTGGACTTGCTGCCGTCCCCATGTCTCTCACAAGATGCACTTAGTACTGGATTTATGTGGTGTATTCAAAGTATTTCTTATACATTATTTCAGGTGTGGGTGGACTTCAATCTCATAGGATTGACTTTGTTTGGTAACCAGGACAACCCTGAGTTCCACCCACCAGAGTCAGCTGCAAAATAGTGGCCAAGGGAGGCGGAGCCAATTGTCCCGATGCCTCTTGATTGTGGCCAAGGGAGGCGGAGCCAATTGCCCCGATGCTCCTCCCCTCCATTCTTCCTCTCCATTCCCCTTTTCCTTTTTGAATCGAGGGAGGGCACAGCTGACTCGAACAACAGGCACAGCTGACTGCCAGGTAAATGGGGGTGACATTTGGAACACCATCTCTGGATACAGGAAGTCTTGGCACTGAGCCTTTCTAAACAATCATTAAACACTATTTTTATTTTTTATTTTATTTTTTATTTTTATTTTTTATTATTATTATGTTTTATTATTATTACTTATATTTTTATTTATAAATAAAATAAAAAAATAAAAAATAGTGTTTAATAAAAAATAAATAAACTCTATTTTTGACTGTGAAATATTGAAGAGTGTGCCTGAACTTAGCCACTTTGAAGTAGGCGTCCCATGTGATCTCATGCCAACAGAATTGTATAAGTCCCTAACAGGTTGCGGGATTATTTGCGACCTGTAGCCCACCCTCTCCCAAGGGCTCAAGGTGGAAACCATGATGGAAGGACCTGCACTGCACCCCCTCCCTCCGCTGCAATCCTGAAAAGCATTGGGCTTCTCGATCGGACATTCAGGAGGCAGGCGGGGTGGTGGTGGGGTGGATGTGAATCAATGCAACAGGTTCGTGGTGGAACAGTTAGCAGGAGTCTATGTGCTGCCCAGCAGGTTGTCCGGTTCTACCTTGTGTTTCCCATCCATGCTGCATCTCAGAAATGTCACTTCCTGTCCAAATCCAGGAAGTTCCTGTCCAAATCCAGGATGAGGAGGCTGAAGGCAGCTGGACGGATGGAAGGCGCCATTCTCCCATTCTAGGAAAACCCTGGATAGGTTCAATTTCTGAACACCATCATACTATTAGTTCTGCGGACAGTTCTCCCAGACTCGCCGATTGTCTGAGAACTTCTGGTTTGATTTATGTGGGGGCGGGGAGAGGAGGAACACAGTGGCTGGCTGGCTGCGCACATGCTTGCATGAGCTTTAGAGGAGAGGTTAAGACTGGAAATGTGCCCCCTGACTGTCATGCGCACAGTCACTGCATTTGGCGGGGCATCTGGCTAAGCTTGTTACCAAAAGCCATGGCGTGAACATCTGCGTATGGTGGGGGCCTCCAGAAATCTGTTCCGATGCACATTTCATGGGAAGCAATGGACCGTTGTCGTACCCCCCCCCCCAGACATGCACATTTAAATATGTGCCTGACTTGTGCGTCTTATTGTACATAATGGTCGGTATCCCCCACTTAAATGTGCGCACACTCCTTTTGAAACCACTGGACACAGGGATGGTGCAACTGGGGTGCCGCCGCACGAAAATAAAGCACTTTTTGTGTGCTCCGTTGTGCTGTTTTTGCAATGAGGGGGAAACAGGAAACCTTGCAAAAAAAAGGGGGGGCGATTTTGAACATCCTCTTCATGGGGCGGATGTTGCACATCCTCTTCAGGTTGCAGCAGGTCCTCATCAGCAACCACTTGGGGAGTATCTGTGTTTGGAGGGGATCTGCACTTTCCAGCCCTGCTTAGCTTAACCTTTTTGGGTCTTTTTAAAAAATTATTATTTTAGTTAAAAGGCTCCTTGACACTGGCCGGCTGTGGGCTTCTGCTGCCACCTTCAGGCGACTTCTGGACTAGCACCCAAGTTTGTTCAGGCACTATGGGAAATGAATCCTTGTGTTGAAATATGTGGACCAGTGGTTGGGCCCCCCCCCCCGGGTCCCCCCATTACATTTGCGCAAATGTAAGGAGTTGCCTCATGGTCAGGGGTATAATTGAGGGGGAGCAGGTTAGAGGGCAGTTCTTCAAATTCTGGCATTGCGGACATGGCTGTTGCAAGGTTTCTCCCCCTTGCCGAATCTCTCCCCAGATCCTCTTGCAACCGCCCTCCCCCACCCACGACCCAACAGGCCAAGCACAGTCCCTTTCATGTGCTCATTAAATGGGTCACCGGTAGGTAACGGGAGGAAATTACCCCTCATTTTCTTCCAAGAAGCTGCAGGCGCTTCCCTGTAGCTAAACAGCAGGGTTTGCAAGGAAGATTGGAGAACTGACACTGGCAAGGTGAAGCTTTAACCCCTTCCGCACCTTGTCATACTGCCTGGGGGAGTGGAATGGTGTGGTTGGCTCCCGCATGCTCCGTCACGGATTGGCTAGTGACAAAACAGCTGTCCCCTGCCTCGCTTGAGAACAAAGAGGGGACGACTTAACAGGCAGAGCACAGCTCTACCACTTTCTGGGTTCTGCACAATATGGTGGTGGTGATAGTGGTTGCTGGGCAGAGTCAGCTGTAGCCCCCTGGCCCATCCATGAGGCCAACTGAAGCTGGTGCATCAGGAAACAGATTGGTGGGGGCGCCCATCTTTGTCCACCTGCTTGCCTCCACTGCTGCTGCTCGTTCTTCCCCTCCTAGGATTGGAAGAGAGGGATGGAGAGGAGGAGGAGGAAATGTGGAGGAATACTGAGCTAGAGCCCTGGAGAATGGGAGGAGTAGAAGCTGGTGCATCGTTGGGTAAGGGGGAAGCATTTGGCACGCTGCCTGAGGCATCAGGAGTTCTTGGACACAGTGGTGTCGTTATGCCGCCGCCCCCCCCGTGACGTCACCACCGGAAGTGACGTCATTGCCGCCGCCGCCACTGCAACTTGCTTCAGAGACACAGGATGGAAGGGTGGGCCAAACACATCGCCTTCTCTGCTGCCACCGCCCACTGTTCCCGCCGCCAAAACGGTGTGGTTTCACCCTCCCCTGCTGCTTTGTCACCACCACCACCCGCTTGTCACCCGGGGGCCCACCGCCCCCTGGCCCCCCCCCGGCGGCGCTTCTGCTTGGACCAGCCCATATAGACCTATGGCTCCGTCCAGCCACCATTTTTTTCATGACATAGCACCATTCCTGAGGCATTCTGGGAAACCTGGTGGAAGGACAGAGCCGGTCACTAGCTGTCAGGAAAAGGTCTAATGGTTTCATCATTGCTATAGCCACTGCCATCTGCAAAGGCTCAGTGAGCATTATTTTTCAAAAGAGAAATGATACCTGTCCTTGCTGCCCCCACCAAACAGTGCTCTGCCCCCCCCTTGAGGCTTTCCAGGCATTTATTTTCCTCCCCATCAAAACCACCATGTTTTGTCCCTCCCCCCTTGAACGTCTTCGGCACCCTTGAAACTGCTTCTAGGAGAATATTAGGAGCAGCACGACAGCCGAAGGAGGTTGGTTCAGATCGCATATTTTAGTTGTATATTGGCGAGTTGGGATTTCATCCACTTGGAGTCTCCCTTGTGGAGCCTTGTCTAGCCAGCATTTCTGGTCAAAGTTCAGCCATAATTATCACCTCCCACTGAGGTGTAGCTATGGAGGAGCGGTCCTCTTTTAGTAGCAGAAGAGACGTTTCCTTTGTCGTTTAGCCCCACCCCACCCCATCATTGCTTGTGTTAACCAGTGTAACGGATGAATGGGAGAGCAATCATGAATCCACATGAACACCATTCATCCTGCCAGAGCATTTAAGTGAATTCATTGAGATTCCTTTCAAATATTCCATATTCGGTGTAGCTGATGAGTCTTCCCTAAATCTTTCTTGCTGGCCAGAAATCTTCTTGCGGGGCGGGGGGGATATTCACTGACTCTCATGGGAACTGTTCAGACGATACTATCCAAGCTGACCACATGTAATGGGGGGAGGTGAGATTGCAGGCATCTATTTCACTCTCCTGGCAAGCTTTTCCCATTCCCCGAAGTGTGTTGTGTTTAGATTGCATGTGAGGGGGCACAGGTTAACCACTCCCACATCATTAGGAGTAAGGGAATAGTGTTCCAGAAGGGGGACATCCCCAATTACATGGGGCCCCAGCTCCGATGGTACTGTCTAAACCAGGCCCCGGTGGCTTCAAAAGATAAGATGGATGCAACTCCTTAATAGCCTGGATAAACCTTATAACAAGCATACTGTCTAATAATATGGGGATATGCAAAATTTCACTTGTCTTTCGGGGCTTGAAAATTCCCTGTGTTTTTACCTGGGAGGAACCCTGAAATTCCCTTTGGATTTTTCCTGATGCGAAATGTCAGTGCCAATCGCGAATCTAGCTACACACCTCATCAGTAAATAGAGGCTAACTTAATTATGATTGTATCCAATTCAGTTTTCTGGGTGAAATATTCACGTTCAATGCAATGCTGTGGTAGATGCACTCATCAGATGGCCATAACTCTCACCTTGACAATGAAAAGAATTTTAACATGTATTTGGCATAATCAGGGCCACAGGTCATGATGCTTCTGTAGCCAGTGCCTCATTAAAGCAACAATATTTAATGCTTACATATTCTGCCTATTTGTTCAGTTAGAATGAATGGCATGTTTTTTGTTCACGGATCTCGTTGGAGTCACATTGCAGAGTTTTAGCTGACCTCGGAAAATGGAGGATCCACAGGTGAAAAACAGAACGGGAGAAGTCAAAGTTAGAGAAAATAGGTAACACAACACAGATCTCCTCCAGGGACCTCTTGCTTGGAGAGGTCATCTTGGCAGAAAATGAGTAGCCCCCCTGCCCCTCCACAAGGGCACCTTGAGATCTTGCTTGAGCTCTGTAGTTGTTGGAAGGAAATAATTTCTCTTCCTCCTCTGGGTGGATGGGAGGCCAAAGGTAAATAAAGGAGAAACGTAGCCATCAACGGATGCTGGGGCTGTCGGACTGTCAGGACCCCCACTGGAAATGGGTACAAAAAGACTCCGCAGTAGGGAAGACGCAGAGAGTTAATTGGCCTTGTAGGCACAAAAGCTGTGGGCCGCACTAGTTTTTCAAGGTCAGCCGGGCTCGCCTGGAATCGTGCTCATCGACTGCGTGAAATAATCGCCGCGAGAACAAATGCAGTAGCAGGAGGAGGGGCAGCGAGGGCAGCCCATCAGCACAGCGAGCGCACCGTGCGCCATGCAGAGGCAACTGCCGAATCGATGGCCGAGGTGCACATAATGTGCTGAGGATGCAAAGTGAGACGAGCACATGGGGGATGGGGAGGATGGGCAGAGCTGTGGTCTGAAGGACTCTGCTTTTGATGTGGTTGGCTTGGCCCACTGGCTGCTGTCCCCCAAAAAGCACCAGAGAGAAGGGGGACTACTTGGATGGAATTGGTTTTGGGGGTTCTCATTGGGATGGCTATTTGTGTGGTTGCTTGAATGCTGGCACAGAAGATGACTGAATCCTGGTAGCTTCAACCCATTGACTCTAGTCCTGTTGGCATGACAGCCCTTCAGACACTTCAAGACGGCTATCCTGTCTATCTTAGTCCTCTATTCTCCAAGCTAAACATACCAACCTCTTAACTGTTACTCTTAGGACCTGGTTTCCAGACCCCGCTCCTCTTCCCCCTCCTTCCCCCACAGTCTCTCCCCCCCCCCACCAGGAACTGCATCCTCTGCTCATACCATAAATCAAGAGAAATTGCCAAGGGTGGTGAATGCGCACGTGCCAGTCATTACTTGGCAGAGTAGTTCAATGAGCACACAATCTGCCTGGGTTCCGGGGGGGGGGGGGGGAGGAACTGGCTTGCCCTGAAGATGGAGACCGCAAAAGGAAGAATTAATTTGTATCATGCCCCATGGCTGAATCAATGCTGGAACATTTGATAGGATTGAGCCCTCAGTGTGGCTCAATCCTATCCCCATTGACTATAATGGGACTTACTTCTGAGTAGACATGCCTAGGGTTGGGCTCTATGTCCCGTTTCTTATAGCCAGATGCAGTTTGAAGGTTTGGGGGGCTCCTCCATAGTCCAAATTTGAAGACCCTTCCCATACTAGTCTGCAGACTGTAGCTGGTCTCAATGTCCTTATATTGTATTATAAATGTACAGTGACTTATACAGTTGCATTCCAGTCTTCGGTCGTCACTTTGTGTCAACTCTGCTGTGCCTGTTGAGCTGGTGTAACTACATGAGCTGGTGTAACTACAAGTGGTGATCCTACATGATCTCAAGGCAAACCTGAGTAGGAAGTTGGGCTCAGCTCATAATGGCTTAGGAGGACATTCTGAATTGGGAGAATTGGTTTCTGAGCCCTGTTTCCAAAATTCATCCATACCGGGTCAATTTTGAACGTTTTAGGTTAGTAATGAAAAGGCTTTTGGTCATTGCACTTGGCTGAAAGACTCAGCCAAGCCTCGGGGAGTTTCCTTCTCCTGCTGTTAATCCCAACATCCAGGAACTGTAGCGGAAAAAGGTTAGGAGTTAGCCGTCATGCAAGGCCTACAAGTCAAAGGTTGGTTTCTCAGAGAGGAGCTGCAGGTGGAGCTTGAAGAAAAGCTCTCCCTGCTTAACAGAGACAGACAGCACCAATTACCACTTCACTGCGTGTTTCTCTTGGGAAATATATCTTGCATTTCCCACGTCTTTGGAAATGGGTGAAGGGACCAGAAGAATGTTCTTCTGCATCAACTAATGTCCATGTTGATGTCTCTAGCTTCAGTGTGTGTATCGCTTTGTGGTGTGTTTTGCCTTAAAAACAGGTGAGGGGGGAGCACTGGGTTTGATCTATTGCTCCATCTGAAATTCTTGATTTTTGATTTTCAGTTGATCTGAAATTCTCCTCGTCTGAATTTCACAACAGCTTTAGGAACTCCCACGGACAGGCTCTTGTTTCTTCCACGTTTTGTGGAAGAACATTCCACTTTGGAAACAAGAGCAGATTCTTGGCAGTTCCCAAGGCTGTTGTGAAATTCAGAGGAGGGGAATATCAGAAGCCCCCCTCGACTTAGCTGGAACAAGTTGGGACTTCTGGTAGCCAGAGAGGAAGGGAGCAGAAAGCTGTTCGGAATAAGGCTGGTAAGGAAATTGTGACAACATGCTATTGAGAAGGAGACATTATCAGGGAAATGACACTTTCTCCTTTTGTGTCATTTTCCCTCCCTAAGGCCAGATCTCACAAAGGCAGCACACAGGTTCCCATCTGCTCCATCTATGCCTTGCACATCGAAGGGTCCATGTTCCACCCAGCCTCTGGGCCTGTCATTCAGAAGCAACCATTCATGGCCAAAAGCCAGATTTACATGACTTGAGGGGAGACCCTCTTCCCCTGCACGAGTACATCTTGGATTTTTATTGTCCTTTTGCCTGCCAACGACACTTCCTTTTTCTGCTAACTGGAATTTCCAGTGCCTGCCAGGAGCATGGATTTACAGTGGTGAACATTCTGGAGAGAGCATTTGCCCTAAATTTCATTCATTTGCTCCATATTTGTTGCTGCTAGCTGTAGACTCCTCCCACTCTTCTTCCCTCTCCTAGCAACAAAGATGGCTGCTTTGCGGATTGTCGGACCTCCGCCAATGAGAACACGGGAAGTCTTAATGTGTCGCCATGGTACCAAACGGTGATTGTCCAATGGCGTTAGGTCGCAGTGGTGAGCCTCTTCCAATCAGACTTCCTCAGGAGGCCAGGCAAGGCGAGAATTTCCCAATTAACTTTATTTGGCGCAAGAGGTCTCCCCAACCTCCCGCTCGTCACGCCTCAGCATGGAGAAGCTGATCTCTCCTGATGCGTGCTGAACTTTTGAACCCAGGGAGACCTAATTTTTAGTTATTCAGGAGAGTCATGGAGAGTTCAGTGCCCTTTCTCACATTTGCACCACCAACAGGACATAACGGAGCACATCAAGATGAATATCCGTCAAACGGAGGATGCATTCAAGATCCATCACTCCACCAATAACCCCCAATGAAACATGAGCGGTTGTGTGTGTGTGGGGTGGGTGGGTGGGTTCAAGGAAGACCATGCAACAGTCTCTCTTTGTCAATTAATTGGGTCCTTCTTTCCTTCACCCCAATTAGGATGCTGGCTTGATACGAATCGGAGGAGTCCATGAGACCGACACCCATACGTACCCCATCTCTCGGTTCACTGCTCTTCTTGCTGAGGCATGTAAGAATCCAAACATCCATTTGCAGAGGACACGAGGGGTGTGAACCCTTCCCCCCCCCGCTCAAAGATGGTTAAGTTAATTGGAGAAGATAGAACAGTCTATGCATCATGGCTTTGGGGAGACTGGGGCCAGGTGAATTCTTAGCAACAACACCGGGAGGGATGCAGGTACGCATGAGTGGAAAGGGAAAGGGTTCTCCTTCCCTTTCCTCTCCCTCTCTGCCCATATCCCTTTGTTTGAGTCAAACCGCCATTTTGGTGTCTCCCAGTTCAGTGACCAGCCATGTTAAAATGGCCATTGCAGTCAGCTCTCATCCTGATGCTGTGAACTGAGCATTTCCTGGATTAGGAAAAATGGGTTGGGAAGACCTCGCTCTCAGTTTCTGTTTTGACAGCCTAAGTAGCAATGCAGAGGTCTAGCCTAGGGCACTGGAGTCTTGATATTTGCCCTTAGGCAGTGACCATTTCCCAGGTGTTAGACTGCCAACCCACCGAGGCTGGCGATTGGTTCTCCTCAACAGGAAGGGCAACAGCGATTTCCTGCTCAGGACAGGACTGATTCTGGGCAATACGTTGGCCCTCAGAAAGGTTCTGCGCATGAGCGAAAGGGAGTAAAAGGCACTTTGACGCGCAGAACCTTCTCAGAAGGCCCTGACTGCCGAGCTGAGCGGTCGCTCGGAGTAGCGCTTCTCCTGGCTTCGGAGCGGAGCCTCCTGAAGCCGGTGACGCTTCCGAGGGGCGCGCTGCTTCCGGGGGCTCCGGTCCGGTGGCGCGCTACTCAGCCCCGAGCCCGGCTGCTTGGGGGGGGGGCGCGGAGCGATGGGGGCGCTCCAACCCCTGCCCCCCCAGGCGCTGGGAGGGCTGAGTACGCCACTGGACAGTGGTTCCCAAACTGGGAGGCGTGGCTCCCAGGGGAGCCGCGGTAACCAGCCAGGGGAGCCGCGGAATGCCACAGAATCCTCTCGGAAAATAATGCAATGCAAATTGGCAGGTATCAATATAATGTAATGGGGAGCCGCGGACAATGGTCGCCAATGGTCAAGGGAGCCGCAGCTCGAAAAAGTTTGGGAAACACTGATTAAGAATTTAAATGCTTCTTAAATATCGTGGCTCTCAAACATCTGAAGTTTATCGTATGTGGCTCTTACATGAAGCAAGTTTGGCTGCCCCTGCTATAGACTTTTCGTCCGCCACATTCCTCTAGCGCAGACAATGGGGATTGAGGGCGACCTGCCATGGGTCACTGCTTCATGATCCCGGCGATATGGGGCTGTGAATTTCAACACAAACAGCGCAGACAGGTGGCGGTGGCGTTTCAGATAAGCTGTCATCAGACCCCTTAAAAAAAAAAATCGATCCAGCCGAAGTGCTGTGCAGAATCCCCTCTGAAAATTGCACTTCATCCCAGAATCCCCTCTGAAAATTGCACTTCATCCCAGAATCCCCTCTAAAAATTACACTTGCCTTCTAGAAACTCATTTGGTTTCCATTGAAGACAGTCAGATGCTTCTCCTTGGAAGGAACCCTAAATTCACTTCAAATTTTCTGGTTTTGAAGGAGTGCATTTTCGGTAGCGCTTCATATCCTGCTTCCTCCTCAGTCAATTTCTTACCTCACACCTTTCCTTTGGTCTCCTAACCTCCTCCTCCATGAACTTTGCACCTCCTGGGACCTCATCTTGTCCCATACTGTCCCATAAATAAGGGCTGCTTGAGCTCAGCCAAACTGACCTTTTCCCCTTTCCACATTGAAAATGACCCGGAACGGCTCTGATAGCCACTAGCATCGCTCCGGTAGGGGCGGGGCTGTAAGTATCGCTGCGGTCATAGTCTCTTTACCGAGCGAGGAGGAGGCAGCCCCGCCCCCTCGCTGTCCGAGCCAGTCCCCTACAGAGAAAGCAGCAGGCAGGGTCTCTTCCCTGCCGGTTTCTCCGTAGGGGACTGGCTCGGACAGTGAGGGGGCGGGGCTGCCTCCTCCTCGCTCGGTAAAGAGACTATGACCGCAGCGATACTTACAGCCCCGCCCCTACCGGAGAGACGCCTCTGCTGATAGCTTTGTTCTCTGAGCAGATGGAGTGGTCGTGAAGATTCTGTGCCCTCACATGAGTTCAGTGGATAGATTTCACCTCCATAGGACTTATTGTGTATTGAGTAGGATTCCTGAGGGTGTCTGTGATCACAGACCTTTAGAGATAGAAGGGACCTTGGAGGTTATCTAATCTAACCCCGTGTGGTGTGGGCAACTTCTAAGCATCCCTGACAAGTGGCCATCCTGTCTTTACTTGAAAATTCCCAGGGAGGGAGAGCCCATTGCTGCATAAGGCAGGCTGTTCCAGTATTAAACAGCTCCTATAGTCAGAAAAGTCTTCCTAATGTCTAGGCTAAATCTACTTCCCTGTAGTTTTACCCTATGGGGTCTAGTCTTGCCCTCAAGAACCGCAGAGAGCAAGTCTGCCCCTTCTACTGTGTGACAGCCCCCATATCCTCCCCTGAACCCATCCCAATTTATCTACATCCTCTCCTAAAATGTGGTACCCAGAACTGGACACAGAATTCCGAGTGAGATCGGACTAGTGCAGAATAGAGGGATGCTATTAAGTCTTGGGATCTGGCCTCTATGTTTCTGCTAATGCCACTAATTCTTGCACCTGCATCACACTGCTGGCTCACATTCAGCTTGCGACCCACTGAGATCCTTTTCATGTTTGTTGCCACCAAGCCAGTCTCCCCCATCCTGTACTTGTGCCTCTGATGGTTTGCACTTATATACAGGACTTTCCATTTGTCTCCATTGAACTTCAGAGTGTGGAGAGGAGCTTCTGAGTCCTTCACCAGCATCAATGGGAGCTCCCCACTCCTGCTGCATGTTACAGGGGCCTTTGCGAGAAAGTCCATTTGCTGATGGGGAGGGTGAGAGGAGCTGCTGTGTGTATTTCTTGGCCAAAAGATTTGCATGACTCTCCCCTTCTCTTCAATGGGAGCATCCCCCAGCTACCAAACTGATGCAGAGGCTTCTGAGAAATAGTCCTATTTGCAGGTGTGTGTGTGTGTGTGTGTGTGTGTGTGTGTGTGTGTGTGTGTGTGTGTGTGTGTGTGTGTGTGTGTGTGAGAAACAAAGATAGTGGTGGCATTAGTTTCTCAGGTGACTCATGCCACTGCACAGGGGTTGGATGGATGGGCCCTTAGGCCTGTGTCTGACCTGGCTCATGTATGAAGCCAGCCCTAGCAAAGACATTCTTCTTTTTTTTTTGGATGGTCAAATGGAGGCTCTACTGTCAAAGAGGGCAAAGGAGTCAAAAGGAGAAAGAATGGGAGTCACAAGTGAATTTTTCAAACTTTTACACTTCACATTTATTTTGAAAAAAAAGTTTTCTTAAAAATACTCCTACAAAGGCATCGGAGCAGCAGGTTCTGTTTCCTTTATAAATACATCTGGTTTATTTTTCCTCCCCAATGACATCCAAAGATGCCTGATGGAGCCAGGAGGAGGCCCTGGTCTGAATGGAAGACACATCCCCTGTGTGACAAGGGCTGGTACACCACCTACCTATTCACATTGTCTAAAAATACAAATACTGTCAGGAGAGAGGGCAATGCCCCACAGAAGGCCATGGCCCCCCATGGAAGGGCAGGAAGGCAGGCAGGCTGCAGCCCCCACCCTGAGCGGAGGCCAAACAACTGGGGGGGGGAGAGTGGGAGGCTGCTGGTGACTCAAGGGGCTGAAGACCTGGGGAAACAAGGAATGGATGTGGAGTTGCTTGCAGGAGATGACCCGTAACTGAGTATCTGCGTCACGTGCAGAAGATCCCAGCTGAATTCCAGGCAGCATCTGCAGGTAGGGCTGGGAAAGAGCCCTACTTGAATCCCTGGAAGGCTGCTGCCAGTCTGAGCAGGCAATGCAGAACGAGGTGAACCAACGGGCTGACTCAGTACGCTTTGTAGGTAGTGCAGGGGACAATTCAGCCTTGGAAGTTTATAATCCACATTTCCCCAGGGCTTTGGGGGACTAACTGCAGTGTTCACAGCTGTTGCTGCTTCAGCAGTTGCCATTCCCCCCCCCCCCCGCCTGCTTCGTTCCTCCTTGATTAATCTGAGCCAAGCTGGGGTCGTATATGGGATGAGGGGATGTGTGGCTACAAAGCCAGATTGAGCAGTGTGCTGTGACATCATTAAGGAAGAATGGAATGGAAAAAAAGGGCAATGCTTTCTGTACTGGTCATATAGGTATGAAGTCTAGCCAATCAGGGATCACTGTAACAATCGGAGAATTTTGAAGTGGCCCTTGAAAAAACTGCCCAAAGACAGTTCCTCTCTTGAGTCGGATGATATTTTCTGCACAATTGGTTCCCCTTTTGGTTCAGCACTACAGGGTATCCTTTTTCTCTAGTGGCAAATATGGCGGTGTGGTCACTGACCTAATTTAACAGCAACAAGCAAGGACAGGAGGGGAAAGTGAGAAAGTGGCACAGATCCATCGTAACACGGGAATGGCAGGTGTACACCTGAAATCCATGCAGCTCAGCCCCTGGGGTCGTCTGCAGCATTCCCACATGGGCTATTCTCACATTACGAAGTACCTGCCCATCGTTGGCTTGCTGATTGCCTACATACATAAGTAAGGAAGCAGCCTTAAGGTCTGCGAATGTAATGAGTTCTGTGGGAGTGAAGAGCCACCCTGGGAACTGGTGGATTGGGGACCATGGCAGGTCAAGCTGGGTGACAAAGCAAAGACTTGAAAACAGGGCCAGTTTGTCCCCCTACAACAGCTTCCGTATGACCTATCTGGGCCTAAAGACGGTGCGTGGGTGAAAAACCGGTGCCCAGACCACGTGGCCTGTGAGAACAGGACATGATGAAACATGGGTCTTCTCACCTGCTTCTCCGGTGATGCTCAGGATCTCTGGGAAGCCAATTCCTGTGTAGGAAAGGAAGGAGCACGGCGGCCAATGGGTATTCCTGGAAGCTATGAATGGGGCAGGATTCCTCCAATCGTAGCAGGAAGTGGGATCTCTGGGTACCAAACCTAGAGGATGGGACCTGCTGCCTCTTGGAGGGAGCGAGTGCGAGTGCCTAGGATGAGCCCAGCCCATGCCTTTTTGTCCCTTGCGGAGACTTGTCCGTTCTAAGAGCAAATGATAGTCTGCTTCACTCCTTCCATTTTCAGATACTCCCTAGTGACATGGGAACTGCATCACAGACCAGACCTTTTGCCATTGGGGATAAGTGGAGACAGAGAGCAAAGGCCAAGACTGGAGGCCTCCATTCAGCTAGAGCCAGGATGAGGCCTGGCTGGATCATCTGCAACCCAGTTCCCATGAAGAAACAAACACGGTAAGTCGTTCTTGGAGAATGCCCAAAACTTTCAGAGAATTCTCCAAGAAATCTGGGGGAACCTTTGCCGAAATATCTTTTTTTTTTTTTTCAGATGGCAAGCCCTTTGGGGATAAGGGACAATTTTATTATTAGTAGTTATTAAGAATATTTATAGACCGCTTTTCAACAAAAAAAGTCCACAAAGCAGTTTACATAAACAAATCAAGAAATGGTTCCCTGTCCCCAAAGGGCTCACAATCTAATAAAAATATAGGAGAGACACTTGCAGACAGCCACTGGAAAAGACACCATGCTGGGGGGGGGGGGGGTAAGGAGGGGCAGTTACTCTCCCCCTGCTAAGTAGACAAAGACACCAGTTTAAAAGGTGCCCCTTTGCCCAGTTAGCAGAGGTTATTTTGCTATGTGAACTGCTTTGTGAACTACTTATTGCTGAAAAGCAGTATGCAAGTATTCTGAATAATAACAGTAATAATTAATAAACAACTCACCATACCAGTCCCAAGGAAACTTGTCCTTGTGAATGGGCAACAGGTAGGACGGGCAAGCAATGGCAAAATATTTGTGGGTCTTGCTTTGAAGGTAAGGACATATCCATTGCCACTGGGATGTATGGGAATTGGGCTAGGAGGCATGGGAAACCACATTTCCCATGCATCGCAGCAGTATGTGATGCTCCAGAGCATCCAGACCTGAAGGACGAGGCCTACACAGCCTCTGCTAATGCCACTGAACCCATTCCATTGTTAACCCCTTGCAAATGTGTTTGCTGAATGGGCGGAACTGGAAAGGAAGGCTGGCAGACTATTAAAAATTGGGCCCAAACCTTGGAAATGGTCAGGCTCAGGAGTTCCAAATTCCTCCTGGTTTTGCAAGTTTGGCTGTGATCACTCATGGTATGTAGGCTGCGTTTGGCTCCTGATGACAGGGTTGTCCGATGGTCTCACCGCATGCCCAGCTCATAACTCAACCCGCAATTTCTGCACTGCTGCCAGCCCGATTTTGGCCCTGAAAATGTGGGTGACGTTACGAGCCATCCCCGACTCCACTCTGTCTGCCTTTGCTCAGCCCACAGACACCAACTTGGCAATTCCAAGGGGTGGAATTGGCTGCTGGCCTCTCCTCCCTTCCAGAGCGTTCTATGCAAAGCCAGAGGAAGATGCTGCAGAGGGGTTGGGGGGGGGGCGTCCCTCACGGGCATTATTGATCCCCTGTTCTCCACTGTCCCCCAAGAGTTGACATGCCTAGTTTGGAAATTCAGCACAAAAACCAGGGTCACATTTGTTGACAGGGGTTTTGAAACCGAGAAAGTAAAATTCTAGTTGTTGTTGTTTTTTAAATCACAGTGAAATATTAGAGAAGCCTTTTGAACGTTTGCATCGAGGGGCCACCCTCACTCTGCCCCCCTAATGCCAGTTCTGGAAACCCCTTCCAGCACGCTGGCCTTTCTCCTGCAACGAGCCTCTCCGAGCCCTATCACAGTGTCCATAAGTGCCAGGGGTCACGACCTGACGTCTTATTGCTATGTTCAATGGAACGTCGTCGGCAACCCAGTTTCAGCCTTGGGATTGCTAAGAGAATGCGGTGATGGAGGACAGGTGGGTGTAGAGAGAATGGGAAAGGGAGAGGAACCCCCTCCTCCCCCCCAAAAAATGATGGACGTCGGAAACATCTGGAAGAATGACCAATGGCTGGGCTTGTGAGGACTGTTGCAGTGCTGGCACATTGAGGGAGGTGCGCTGCAAGTTGCATCCCTATGCGCAAGGAACTGAAGACCTGCAGAAAAAGTCTTCTTGCGGGCAGAAAAAGCCTGTGCCCTGGTGGAATGGGGAGAGCAGATTGTCCAGAAGAGCCGGGCGGGGGGTTTCTCCACTGTTCTGGAGGGGTTGCAGTCAGTTGTCTGACACTGATCAGTCGGTCCCATCGCACCAACATCTGGCTTGAGCCAATGGAAGAACTAGCGCACGTCTAGGGCAGCCTTCTCCCACTCCCCCAAACCACAGACATCACTAGCTGTGCACTGAAAGGCTCCCTTGCACAGTGGAATGGGTCAGGTAGACGTGTGCGTTGCCTGTCTGCTGGTGAAGGCAGCCCCCTGCCCAACCTAATGAGGGGGGGGGGCTAAGCCACTGGGGACTAAGACTAGGGTGAGGGAAGCTTTAGTGCAAAGAGAAATTCACTCCCCAGTGCAAAGTACCACATGCTAAATTTCTTCGCCCAGCAGAAAGGCGGGAATAGGACCGGCCCATCCATGCGGCAGACTGAGGCAGTCGCCTCAGGCAGCGGATTGGCAGGGACTGCCCACTGCCTACCCCTATCCAAACTGCGCCTGCTCCTCCCACTCCTTGGGTTCAGAAAGCAAGAGGGACAATTAGCAAAAGAGGAAATTTGGAGGAGAGAAGAGTGGTGGGCCAGAGTGTCTCACTCAAGTGCCCCCGTCTCCTCAGCACTTCCTCTCCTCCACTGTTCCTCTTCAAATCCAGGGAATGGGAGGAGGGGCAGCTCTTGCACAGCTGGGTATGGGAGCAGCATTGACTCACTCCATCAGGAGCTGGGACATATAAAAGAGAAGAGACCTTCGAGGTCATCTAGTCCAACCTCCTTCTCAGTACAGGCAACTGCTACAACATCCCTCACAGGTGGGCGCCCAGCCTCCACTGGAAAACCTCCAAGGAGGGAGAGGCCACGACTGCATGACACAAGACTGTTCCAGTGCCAGACCATTCCTACAGTCAGGAATTTTTTCTCAGGTCTAGTCTAAATCTACTTCCCTGTAGCTTCAACCCTCAATCTACTTCCTTTTCGTTCCAGCAACTAGACAGGGCCAGGGTGGGCTTCCAAACTTTTCTGAGGGCATTGCGACTTTTACAAGTGCAGATGTCGTCCAAGGGGACATCCAAGGGATCTCCGATAGGGATAAGCTGACAGAGATGATCTCTTTCCAGGGATCAGTCTCCAGAGGTGTGGGGCTCTGGTGGGCTCTGGTCTGTAGCAGGAGAAACCAAGATGCATGACCTTTTCGAACAGGAGTCCCATGTTGCAGGGGTTGGGATCTGAGGTGGACCCCATAAGAACATAAGAAGAGCCAGGCTGCTGGATCAGGCCAAAGGCCCATCTAGTCCAGCTTCCTGTATCACATAGTGGCCCCACCAGATGCCTCAGGGAGCACAAAACAACAAGATACTTGTATCCTGTCGCCACTCCCTTGCACCTGGCACAGATAACCTGTTTCCTCTTCTCACTCCCTTGCACCTGGCACAGAGAAAACCTTCTTCTAAAAGTAGGTCTTGACAAGTTGAACCCCTGCTATGGATCTCTTAATTTTCTCCCAGGCTCCTTCACTCCTAGCTGCTCTTCTCAGCTCACCCCCCCCCTGAGGTATTCCAGTTTTTTTTTAGGGGGGGACACCTATCATGACAATTGTCTGCCCACTGGATCTCCTGATGTCAGGCCGACAACTGTTTCCTAATTGGAAACTGCTGACAAACCCACTAGCTCAAAACCCCTACCAGGTAACAAACCCATCTGAAATGCTTCCCTCCCCCTCCCTGTGCCCTGGAAGTGCTCAGCCAGGATACGGCCTTTCTCCGTCTGCGTGGAGATGGAGGGCGTCCGCGGGAGACGAGAGCGGAGGAGAGGTGGTCCTGCTTTTGCAAAGAAAGAAAGAGACAAGAAAACTCAACTGACCAACCAAAAGAATCATCCAGCCTGCCTACCCACAAACAGTTGTAAACAAAGTAGAAAAAAGACAAGCGGGCCCGTGACGACTTGGATGAAGATGCACATCAAATCTACAACAGACTGCATGGCACGTGGGGGGGGGGGCGCCTGCGGAGGGCAGGTCATTGGCAACCAGCGAGGCCTGGTGAATTGTCTTGTGCATACGATATGTAGGAGCTGCGCCTGGGAAGTGCAGGGGGCGGAGCCTCTGGGATGCGCCGCCCACAAAACGGCCCCAGTGCACCAGAGAACAAGACCTCAGAAAGAGCCCTGATGTCCCCTTCTCCCCAAGTGGGACCAAGAGTCTTGTTCGTCCATTGGAAGGGGAGGAAAAGAAGAAAGAAAGAAAGAAAAAAGAGCTTCTTTTGGATTCTCGTCCTCACGAGAAAAAAGGAAGTTAAAAAGTCATCTTCGACGCGGAAGTCCGGTGCTACTGAGACATAATTGACCCCATTTCATGGGAACAGTGTTCCAACCCTTGTCCCCTCCTTGGCCCATCTGAGGAGCTGCTGGCGGTTGTGGGGAGGGGAGGGTGTCCCCAGCAAGGCTTGGAGGGACGTGCAGTTTTGTCCTCCCCCCCCCCCCCACCAGGCTTTCTGGTTCAACTTTGCACTCCGGAGGCAGCTGAGTTAGCGGCTGAAGCAGCTCGTGCAAAAGAGGGCGAAAAGGGAGCTGCTCCAGATCCGGATCCGTCCCCCGCCTGCCAGTTCGTCTCAGAGCCCTTGAAGAGACAGCCGTTCGTTGCTTGCGTTGTGTGTGTGTGTGTGTTCATCTCATTTTAAAACATCCTTCTTTGAAACAAGAGTCCGGTCCGCATCGCTCCCTTTTGTTTTGGAGTCTCAAAGTCCGCGGCAATTTGGCCCTGAGGCTGTTCCTTCCCTGTAGCCACCGTCTCTGTGGGGGGACGTGGGGCCCCCCAGGGCTCGGACACACAGGGGCAAAGGGAGCAGGGCCTCAAGGTAGAGTGTGCAAGGATGCTGTGCGCCGTCTCAAACCTCCACGGACTGGATCTGGTTCATCTGGGCGCGCATCACCTGGATACTGTTCAGGATTTTCTTCTGGTGCCCTGCTAACGTCACCCCGACTCGCAAGATGTCCCTGGAGACACAAACATAGGAGGAAGGGAAAAGTAAGCGACGGGCTTGGCCAGCCGGACGAGCAGGGAATGAAAGAGTACAGGGACTACAAAAAAGAGAGGACCCGACCACGGTAACCCAGAAAACAACAACAACAAGAGCAGCCCTCCCAACCCTGAAGGATGGAGAGGTGGGGGCTCCACCTCAGGGAGCAGATTCTGGTGCGGCAAAATGATCCATTCTTTAGCATACAATTATATTTTTACAATCACTGTGGGGCATCGCTTGGATTTTCCTGACTCAGGCCAGGAACCGCAAAAATAAAATAAAAAATGGTTTGGAGTTATTGATGCTGAGGACAGGCTGGCCCAGCTATGAGGCAAGTTGAAAACTCTGCCCGGGTGGCAGGGCGGCCCAGGCAGCAAGCTGGCAAGGGGTGCTCTGTACCTCGCACCCTATGGCCCCCTCCTCCAACCCACTGCCTGCCTGGTGGCCGACCCCACCTTCTTCTCGTACATTAACACAACAGAGGAAGATGGGGGGTGGCTTACCTCAGATGATGTCTAGATCCATTGGCAGCTTCTCCAAGTGGTTGGCGGAGGGGATGCTGGGAACACTCCCAGCATCCCCTCTGCCGGCTACGAGGGGAGGTGGGCATCAAAATTGGGGGTAAGCGCTTCTTGTCTTCCTTGAGCGTTCTCTGAGTGTGCTAGAAGAGGATGGAGCTCAGTAGCGTCACTGCAGGGGGGGGCGGAGCTCCAAGTTCCGCCGGGCTCTGAGCCTCCATTACACGACGGGAGAAAGCGGTCCCGCCCCCCATTCCGGCCGACGAAAGTACTTGCTTTCGTCTGCCGGAATGGCTCCAAAGGTGAGGGGGCGGGGCCGCTTTCTCCCGTCGTGTAACGGAGGCTCAGAGCCCGGCGGAACTTGGAGCTCCGCCCCCCCCTGCAGTGACGCTACTGATGGGGCTGCCGACAGGTGCCCTAAGGGGAGCTTGCTGCATGGAGGTGGTGGCAACATTTGGGGGAGTGGCAAAAACTGGGGAGGAGTGTCCAAGATTGGGCAGAATTCAGGCAGTATGGTCTGCCCCTGCTAAAGGGGGGAAGGACTACAAATTATGCCTAAGACTGGCAGACAGTTGACATGTTCAGAATAATCATACAAAAAGTCGGGGCCTGAATTTGGACATGCAGTCTCTTACTTCTTGATTTTGAACATTAAAAAGAGCTCTTTGCTAGGAGAAAACTGTAGGTCCTTGCCCAGCTCTTCCTCTCAGGGGCTAGTTTTCTAAGTGCGAGGAGTGTTTTATTTTAAACCTGGGGGAGCATTTAAGCCTGCATCACACCTGCTTTCCCATAGTCTGTGAGGTGGTACAGTCCCAACAGGGGCTCCCGGGCACTCTTCTCTGAATGCCTGCCTACTATGCCTGCAGCCTCTCTGCTTGCGGGGGCCCTGGGTGGGGGAAGCAGAAAAGGAAAGATTCTCCCCGGTGTGTCTCCCAGCAAACCGCCATTATTGAAGGGAGATCTAAGGCTCTTTGAGATGCTGCTGGACAATTGCGGAAGCTCCTGAGACTGGAAGTCTTTGCATGCTCTGGAACTTACTCCATGGTCATCTGGGAGACCACGTCGAAGTTGGTGAATCCAGTGTTGGCAAAGCTCTCCTTGTACTGGCCCATCTTGATAGCCTCCAGCCATTCGTCCACAGTGTTGAAACTGGAATAGTCTGGGATTGTCCGGTCCAATAAGGGGAGGTTGATCCTGGAGGAACGTCCGAGAAAGGGAAGGGGCCGATTGAATGGGTAGAGAAAGAGACATGGATCAGAACTGGGTTGTCTTTGGAGCATCTCACAACCCCCAACCCTAACCCACCCCCTACCGCTACTTGCGCCGTAATCCCAGCTGCCTCGTCTCCACTTCCTGTACAGAACCACCCTGATGGCTAGAGACATCACTGAAGCCGCACTTCCATGGGAGCAAGTCCCATTGAACTCAATGGGGCTTCCTTCTTAGCAGACATGCATAAGAGTGCGCTGTGAACTTCCTATTCCCTGACTCTGAAATTACAGCATTTACACTGAACGCTGAGGCTTCTGGAAGGAGGCCTTTTTGTCTCACTAAGAGCCAAAGAGGTCACGAAAACAGACGCGATGGGGACGTCTGTAATAAAAGTCTTTGCATATGGTTAGGATTAGGGCTGGCTAAGATTTCTGATTCAGAATATCAGGGACAGCTGGTGCCTCAACCTCCCCCCCATGGTAGTGCACCAAACTCCATTCATTGGACCTGCCAGTTCTGCCCACCCAAGATTCCCCCACCCCCACCCCGGCTGAGTTTTTCCAAGATCACTAACTCCCTTACAACTGAAGTGACCTGGAAAAAGTCCCTCTTCAGCTATGATGCCAGTGAGCATGTCAAGATGCCTAAGGGGGGTAAGGGAGAATGTAAGGAGGTTATTATTTATTTAAGGAAGGTGTTCGTTTATAAGTGGGTAAAAGCTCTTGCAGTTCAAAACAGGTGAGTTGCTTCTCAAGCTAACAACTGATAAGACACGGGCCTGGTGCGGAGAATCCCGTTGGCTATGGAAAAAAGTCACTGATCTTGAATAACTGACGCTGTTGCCCGAGTCAGACCCTTGGTCTGTCAATCTCAGCATTGTCAACACTGACTGGCAGCCGCTCTGTCAGGTCCCAGACAGGTGTTTACCAGTCCTACCTGGAGGGACTGAATCGTAGGCTTTCTGCATACAAAACAGGTGCTCCATCACTGAGCAATGTCCCCTCCCTCATACTTTTTGGTTTTTTTAAGTTCCACCTGGAAGTGGGGCAGTCCCACTGGCCACCGCAAGGGCCAGATTTTCTCGATTGCGTTGCACTGTGGTGGACCTGCCCAAACCTCATTGAAGGTTCAGCAGTCCGCAGGATGTTTTGATTAGGGGAAGCAGCCAAGACTGCTTCTGTCAGGTCCACGGATCGGCGTGGGGGAAACGCCCAGCCAGGCCAAAGCAGAGGGAGAGGAGGCTTGACTCCTGCAGGTGCTGATGGTGCTGACGTCCCTTGGAAACCCTGCCCTCTTTCCTATCGAAGAGCCACCTACCCCGAGGAGAGGGGCGCCATGGCCTTCAGGCTGTTGGGATTTCGGATCATCTTGTCCAAGGTGTTGACAATCTGTCCAAACTTGGGCCGGTGGTTGCGGTCCTTCTGCCAGCAGTCCAGCATGAGCTGGTGCAGCGCGCTGGGGCAGTCCATTGGTGGGGGCAGTCTGTAGTCTTGCTCGATGGCGTTAATGACCTGTAAGAGGAAAAGCCCCGCTAACTAACAGCCGTGGAGAGAGGCAGAGACCCTGGCTCGGCAGCACAAACACTGGCACCATCCGTTGGACGCCATTCTTTTTATACCTGCCTACATGTAAGAAGTTGGGCACCTTGAAGAAAGAACGGAGTTACGCTGCAATCCTAGACACACTTAACATAAGAACATCAGAAGAGCCCTGCTGGATCAGGCCAAAGGCCCATCTAGTCCAGCTTCCTGTATTATTTATTTATTATTTATTTAAGGAATTTGTAGCCCGCCTTTCTCCCGAGGGCACTCAAGGCGGCTTACAACATATTAAAATACATAAAATACATATAATACTGTGTGATAGGAGTATCACACAGTGGCCCCACCAGATGCCTCAGGGAGCACAAGACAAAAAGATACTTGTATCCTGTCGCCACTCCCTTGCACCTGGCACAAAGAAAACCCACTCCTACAACCAGGAGGTTGCTTATCCCCATCATGGCTTGTAAGCTGTGATGGCTCGGGGGTCGCATAACTTACCTGGGAGCCAGTCCCACTGAAGTAAATGGGGCTTACTTTTGTCTTGCTTAGGACTGTGCTGTTAGGCAATCATGTCACTTTGTCACTTTGACAAGACCATTTTTCCTCTTTCAAAAACCTAACGTGTGCCGCAGGCTCACACACACACCCCACCCCACATTCTTCTGTGCCCCCCCCCCCAATATTTTATCTGGTACTGCCACTGGGAGACGAGCAGACGCAGAACGGCAGGCGCTAATCGACGACCTGACTTTCTGTTTCGGAAAGCGCTATCTGATGAGGACGGAGAATTGACAGGGCTGTCAAGGAAGCAGAGGTGGTGCGGGGCTGGAAGTCGTTCGTGTTTCTGGCTTCCTCGTGGTTTAAAGTTGCTGATTGACTGTTTGGGCTCAATGCCCAAATCCATTTTCCAAACGCAATATTGCTTAAGCGCCCGTCAGTCTAACAATTGATTGCTGGCCTGCTCTCCTCATCTGCAACTAAAGGTTTGTGTGCAGTTTGCATGCGCGTGCACGTGCACACACACACACACACACACACACACACACACACACACAAATACGCCCTGACACACCAGCCAGCCCCTCGGCTACTTTGCACCGATGCCCTGTCGGAGACGCGAGAGTTTTTCCCCTCTGCTGGTGTTCACAGTCAGGGTCGAGGAGGTTAATAGGCAGTACCGGCAGTAACCCCCACTCCCTGTCCCCGTTGCAGGAAAGATCATTGTCAAGCAGCAGCAGCTTCTAAGTTGGAATGCCCTGGGGCAAAAGGAGGAGGGGGGGAGACACATGGAGGCAGGAGAATGACTTGGAACGCTGCAGATGGAGGCCAGCTTCCTGGAATGATTGAACTTTCCATGAGAAAACAGAAAATGATGGCTACCGATTGCGTTGGCCAACGTCAACTAGAGGTGCTGCAAGGAGTACATCTGGACCGTGCCAGATGTCCTGGTTGCCATAGTGACAGGGATGCCCTGTCCAGGCTCCACGACGGAGGGTGGGGTGGTGGACTGGGGGTGGGCCGCTTTGTGCCCCCCAGAAAATCAGGAACGGACGCTTGCACAGGGTGTCCCCCCCCACCCAGGCACCCCACAGCTTCTGAAAAGCTCCTACTCCCTGCCCCACTGGATTGCGGCTGGTCCCGTTATCCCCATCAGGCAGCCCTCGAGACAGCAGGCTAGCCAGTGTCTGGTAGGGACAGCACACTGCAGCAGGACCCCAAGCTCCGATCCCGCCCGGGACTTACGTCTTGATTGGTCATGTCCCAGTACGGCCGCTCCCCATAGGACATCACCTCCCACATGACAATGCCGTAGCTCCACACGTCGCTGGCAGAAGTGAACTTCCGGTACTGGATGGCTTCCGGGGCTGTCCAGCGGATTGGGATTTTTCCACCCTGCAGGGAAACAGGCATGCAACCAGATGAGAAGGCTAGGTCCCTTGGAGGCTGGAAGGAACCAAATGGTTGCAATGCAATGCCTGGCACCCGAGGCTGGGGGCTGGCTACCCTTCCTCCATCTGCATACAGTGCTTTTCGACAGCTAAAGACCCTGATGCTTGTCCTTTAGACATGCACTCATGAGTCCTGAGGAGCAGGCTGGAAGGTGGGCCTAACACAGATCAGAATGGCTGATGCGATTATTTTTTGCCTTCCTCTGCAATGAACGTGAGGGGCCGGCCCATCCATGAGACCAACTGAGCCAACCCCCTCAGGTCGGAGATGCTCAAGCCACTCTATAATAATAAAAAGTATAATTATTATACCCGCATGTCTGACACTTGATGTCACTGGCGTCGCTGCAGGGGGGGCGGAGCTCTAAGTTCCGCCGAGGCTCCGACCCTCTGTTACACCGGAGCACGAAGCGGCCCCGCCCCCTCACCTTCGGAACCATGCAAGGCGGTGAAAGCCTCGGCGGAATTTAGAGCTCCGCTCCCCCCCCCTGCAGTGACGCTAGTGCGTGATGTGATTCGGCAGAGCCCTTCTTGCCTTACGGCCAGACACAGCAGCCCAGTGCAGTCATGTGCAAAGGGGACGCTACCCAGCTGGCTCGGGAGTCCACCAGCTTTGCTCTGCTGCCGGCTGAAACCCCAGAGAGCTCCAGCCCTGCAAGGACGAAGGAACATCCGAAGTTCCTCCGAGAAGCAAGCCGGAGAGGGTCACGGGGTGCTTTATCTGGGTCAACCTTCCACAGGAATCAGCCTTTGTTTTGCACCCGAGAGCACCGTCGGTTGCAAAAGAAGCAGGCGCTGCATCCAAATGCACTCTGCGGACATCGCACCGCGGCGTTTAACAATTTATAACACTTCTTCCTTGATCAGCAGCGAGCGCGTTGATGAAGCTTCTGAAGTGGCATTTTTCAGCTCTTTGGCATGAGTGGGGAGGAGAGCTGTGGGGAGGGAGGGCTGGGAGGGGGGAGAGGGCACGTGCCACCAAACCTCTCTCCAGGGTTTCATGTGAGTGTCTTTCCCAGCTGTCTACCCTAGCAGCAGATCTAGAGATACACAAGGAGCTGCCTTCTGCTGAGTCAGGACCTGGGTCCCTCTAGCTCAGCATTGTCAAGCACTGACAGGCAGCAGCTCTTCAGCATTTCAAACATGAGTCCCTCCTAGCCCTACCTGGAGCTGCCGCTGCAGAGACTGAAGCTTCTGTAGATAAAGCAGGTGCGACGGATGCTCCTGCTATAACCATATGAAGTTGCCTTATATGGAGTCAGACCATTAGTCTGTCTAGCTCAGGACTGTCTGCACAAGCTGGCAGCATCGCTACTAGGACAAAGGAAGGACAAAGAAAAATTCCTGTCTGAGCTGCTGCCAGCCAGGGTTGACCAAACAGAGCTAGATGGACCAATGGCCTGACTCAGTAGGAGGCTGCACCCCATGTTTCTATATACATGTGCATCTATTCCTTGCCCTCTGAAGCTTTGGAAACAGTTGGGCCACCCATGATTATCATCCCAGAAGTCGTCTTTCCTCTCATACCAAGGCGCTGGTGTAGGTGGGGTCCGACGTGTCGTCCTCCAGGAAGCGGGAGAGGCCGAAGTCGGAGACCTTGCAGACCAGGTTGCTGTTCACGAGGATGTTCCGCGCAGCCAAGTCGCGGTGGACGTAGTTCATGTCGGCCAGGTACTTCATGCCGGCAGCGATGCCCCGGAGCATTCCCACCAGCTGGATCACGGTGAACTGCCCGTCGTTTTGCTGGTAGGGGAAAACAACAACAACAACACACGGTCTTAAGGCGGCGGTTCCCAAAGTGGGAGGCTTGGCTCCCAAAACAGGGCTTCTCCAGAACTGCAAGGAGAAAGGGAAACAGAGCTATATCTTAGCCGCCGCCCCCCCTCCTCGCCCCTCCCCAGCAGCATACCCTCAGGAAGGAATCCAGGGAGCCGTTCTCCATAAATTCGGTGACGATCATGACCGGCGTGCTCTTGGTGACCACACCCTCCAGGTGGATGACGTTGGGGTGGTCAAACTGGCCCATGATGCTGGCCTCGCTCAGGAAGTCCCGCCGCTGCTTCTCGGTGTAGCCCGACTTCAGCGTCTTGATGGCCACGAAGCTCTCCCTCTTCCCGGGCAGCTTCAAGTGGCCGCTGCACACCTCGCCAAATTCCCCTGGGGCAGGAAGGAGACAGAGGTCAGCCCCCGCCGAGCCAGGGCTTCCGAACCACACTCCGCGGGGGGAGGCAGGAACCGACGTCCACCCAGCCCAACTCTGCTCCCCCCCCCCCGTGTCCTTCCTTGCATGCAGAAAGTGCCTGCTTCAACGGCTTGTAACGTCTCTAGGCGGGGCTGTAAAGAGACCCCTCTTTGAAACCCCACAGGGCTGCTGCCAACAGGGAGTCCGGGGAACCAACGTTCTGCCAGTCTGTAAGGAACAGGCAGGGGGTTGGACTAGACGTGGGTCCCTTCCAACGCTACGGTTCTATGAATGGGCTCGTTTCGCTGGCAGCAGGGGGAACCTCGAGGCGGGGCTTACCTGCACCGATCACCTGCTCAATTTTGACACAAGAGATGTCAATCTCCTTTGCAAACTCCCTGACGGCCTCATTGGGGTCCTCATAGGTGAAGGGGTCAATGTATATCTTCATGCCGGGAGTCACTGCTCAGAAGATGGGAAAGGGCAGCTTTTAGTATGTCTTGGTCACACTTGGACCCCACCCTTCCTTCCAGTTGCTCAGGGTAGCACATATGGAGGGTGATCCCACAGAGCAGGGGTAGGGAAGGGAGATTACGAGAAACTTCCGGAGGCCAAGAACGAGAAGCGGGCGAGCAGTAGGGGGAAGCCTATCTCAACCATAACATCCATGCTCATCTCCAGGGATCCGGGTTTGTCTGGAGGGCTACGGAGAGCCAGGGTTCTCCAGTGATGGGGGGACGAGGTTCCGAGCAGCGGAAAGACGGCAGTGTGCAAGCCCCTCCCCCAGGCCGTCCCTCTCCCGCCTCCTTGCCCGCTGCGGGGTACGTACTGTGGCCGCTGGTATAGTGCTGCAGCTTGTCAGTGTACTCGGAGTCGGCGCGCTCAAATCCTCGTCTTCTGGAAGGAGAGCAGCGTGCTGAGCGGGAGGCAGATGGACTGGCAGAGTAGGGGGCAAGGCTGGGCTTCAACTCTCAGCCCCGAGGCACAGCACTCCTTCCCCTCCCCTCCCCTCCCCTCCCCTGCCCTCCCCTCCCAGCCAAGAGCATCCTCCCGACCGCGTCCTTTCCTCCCGCGCAAGGCGGGGCCCGCCCACACTTGCGCACATGTGTGCTGCCATTGCGCAGCTGGCCCACGCCGTCTGTAATTCTGGTTGCAAGGAATGCTTTGCCATCAGTGGTGAAACAAGGGTGGAGCGGAGGCAAGTAGTTCTGCAAGACTCCGTTACACTGGAGTCAGCGGCCCCTCCCCCTTGCTGTTGGAGCCATTCTGGCAGCAAAGGCAACACGCAGGACACTCCCCTGTTGCTGCCGGAATGGCTCCAACAGCAAGGGGGAGGGGCCGCTGACTCCAGTGTAACGGAGTCTTGCAGAACTACTTGCCTCCGCTCCACCCTTGTTACACCTCTGCTTGCCATGAACGGCATCAAACACTTGTGAGAATCAGGCCAGACGGTACATGAAGCCTGTGACTGAGGGCTTTTTCTTCAGTGAAGAGCAGCCGGAGTAAAAAAGCAGTAGATAAAGTATTTTTCAGCATCCTCATCGCAGGCTTCAAGCAACATCTAGCCTGACTCTTCGTGCGGTGTGCAGGTGTGTGCCGCTTTGCATCAGCCACCCATGACTTGCAGGGGCATCCCCTGTCCTTCTGCCCACTTTGCAGGCGCCAACGCTGGCGGGTGGTCTCCCCCCCCCCCCACTGCCTTGACAAGGAAAAGCGAGCCGAGAGGTACGGCGCCTCGGCAACTCCTGGAGAACCCAGTTTGAACCTGAATCCGTCCTCCTTTTCTCGAGGCGGCGAGCCCCCACTCCCGCTTCCCCGCGACATGACAGACCCCTACCTGTTGCACACGAGGACGAGGACGACCAGGGCGATGAGGAAGACGAGACCGGCAGCCGAGGAGCCGATGATGAGGGGCAGCTTTTCCTGGATGCTGGTTTGATACTCCGCTGCAAGACCCACGAGAGTCCGGGCATTACTGCTCGGCCCGGCCAGGGCCTGCTGGCTGGGCAAATCCCAGAGCCTCCCCCTCGGCCTTACCTTCAGTCATGGTCTGGAAGTACATTTTGCCGCTGTAGCGCCCGTAGCCCGCCACCGTGCGCGCCCGCACCTGGAAGACGTAAATGGTGCCGGCTTTGAGGTTCTGCACCGTCGCTGTGTTTGTGGGACTCTTCACGGCGGTGGCGTTGAACTCGCTCAGCTCCTGCCGGGGGAAACAGCGAGCAATGAGACGGAGAGGAGTCTGAGCCGCCGAGAGACACGGTGCCCCCCAGGAGAGGCCGAGCAGGTCAGGCCTGGGCACAGCAACCCCCCTTTTTGCCTTAGGAAGAAGAGTCAGCTGAGCTTTTGGGGTCGGCATGGGACGGCTCAGAAGGGCCCAGTGCTTATTGCCGAGCCCACGGGGCCCACGCGAGTCAGAGGGACCACCCCGTTGGGCTGACCCTGTGAACCTTGCGTCCTGGCGGCAGGGGGGCCGCAACTTGATCTGCTGCTGCAGCTGCTGCCCAGCCATGTGTTGTGGTCACCGTGGGGAGGGGGCAGTGTGGGGCTTTGCTTCAGAGCCTCCAGCAACCTGTCGGGCCCTCCCAGGTCGAAGAGGAGGGCAGCCAAGGGCTCCTCGACACCTGGAGCTAGCCCCGAGAAGAATCTAATACACTACAGGCATGGGAGGAACGACAGAAAAATCCTTGGGCAAAGACTCCAGGCAGGGCTAGCCAAAGCCCTCTGGCCACTGGCCAAGTGGGCTGCGAGAGGAGGAAAAGGAAATGGAAAGGGGAGGAAGGGGTGGAGAAGAGAGGAGGAAGCTGGTTGACTGGTCAGGGCGGCTGCTGAGAAGCAAGCCATTTTGTTATTTTGCTATGCAAACTGCTTTGTGAACTTTTGGTTGAGAAGCAGTATAGACATACTCGGATTAATTATGATGATAATTATAGAAAATGTATTACTATGTCTAACCCCCCCCCCCAAAAAAAAAATTCCATTGCAACTGCTCCATGATGGGATTTCGTTAATCTTTGGCCTATTGAAAGCGAATGAGAAAATTAGAAATAATAGCAACAGAAAAAAAATGAAATGAAAAAAAAAATATGGGAAAAAAATTTAAAGTTGCACACCTTTAGCAGAGGGAGGGGGGTCCAGTTAGGTCCAGCACAGCGGCGTCAAATTAAAAAAAAATTCAAAAACTGACAACCAACCCTTGAGCACCCAACCTCCCTTGGCCGTGCGGAGGGGGGGGGCAGAGCAAGGGCTCCGGTTTATGCAATATAGGTCAGGACCTATTTATCAGCTCAACTGGGGGACTCTTCCCCCAGCTTCTGTTGGCCTGTAGGGAAGTGAAAATAGGTCATCTGGAGGGAAGAGAGGATTAGCCCTTTCCTCTGTCAATGGAGCGGGGAGGGGGCATTTGTGACTTCATTCAATTATAGAGGTTTTAATTAGCTTTTTTCCTGATATCCCCCCCTCCCAATTTTCTGTACTTCTCTGTATCTTCTGTCAGGGGACTGCATGCGTGCCAGAGAGAGATGTCTCTCCCGCCACCACCAGTACTTCCACCTGCTGGAGGTCGCTGTGCCAAAATTGGGTTGAAAGGCTACCCTTAGCTACTTTTGAAGTTCCCGAAATAGAAGCGGAAGAAGGATTCCACTTCAAAGCTTCCAAAGTCTAGGGATGTTTTGCCATATTCCTCTATGCCTGGACAAGAGGGAAGGGAGGATAGAGATGTCCTAAAGGTTTATAACCAGGGCCTTGAATAAAATCTGAACAGGGCTCACGTCTCGGTAAGTTTGCAAGTTGAAGGCCAGGATGGTGCAGTGGGTTCTGGAGTGGAACTTAGACCTGGAAGATGCAGGTTCAAATCCTCGCTCAGCCATGAAGCTTCCTGGGTGACCTTGAGCCAGTCACTATCTCTCAGCCCCACCTACCTCACAGGGTTGTTGTGAGGACACAAGGAGGGACAGAATCATGTCCACCACCCTGAGCTCTTTGGAGGAAGGGAGGCCTAAAAATGTGAAAATAAAATAAATAAGATTGAAAGACTGTGCCCCCCAAGGCTGGTGGGGGTGGGATACACTCCCTCCTCACTGAGGATTCTCTTGCCCCCAGGTTTCTCTGCTGGGGAGGGATGAGTCTCCCCTCAACACATTTCCACCGTCTATCTGGAACAATACCAAATTAAAAAGACAAACATTGAGGAACAGACGACTGAACGTCCCGTGCAGTTTGGCCTGGAGACGAGGGGCGCCGATTAGCCCCCCTCCCCTTCTTTTGAAACAGCTGCTCCCAGTGGTAGACTCTGAAGTGACTCTCTGAAATCAAATCACGGCGATGCTGTTTTTTCCCCACAAGAAAATCCAACACATACATTTATAGTAATTTCCAGTTTTCCCGTTTCAAATAGTTTCCCAGTGGGAGACGGCTCTAAGCCTCTCTTAACGCCAGAGCTGTTTAGAGAAACACAGAGGCTGGTTTAAAAAAAATAAATTAAATCACAAAAAAAATGTGTGTGAGAGACTCTTACTGAAACTAATCCAGACGCAACTCAAGACTCAGCTACATGTTACAGCAAACACGGACTGGTTCTGGCATGCTTCTAGGTCTCCCATAAAGATATGTTGCAGAGGGTGAAGGGGGTCTGGATCAGAACTTCAGTGGGGCAGGGGGCAGTCTGATGTAGTGGTTAGAGTGCTGGGCTGAGTTGAGGAAGATCCAGCTAGATTGACAACGTCTTTGGAAGAGTAACACCACCTCTTTGTGCAACTGCATGGTGGGATTGGGATCGCTACAAGGCAGACTTTGTTCCTAGTTAAGGCAGCTTCACACTACACGCGTCGCAGAGCTTCTGAGCTGATTTTCGAAGCAAGCGTAGCCGAGGCGACCTCCCCACGGCAGGCGCGTACCTCAAGCAGGAATCCTACTTTTCAGGGGGCGGGACGCAGAGCTAGGGGGCAGTTCGCGGAGCTACTGCAGCCTGCCAATCGCAGGAGAGGGGGGAGAGTGGCCTCCAATCACCTTCTTAAGAAGGCGGGACAACGTGAGGGACAACAGGCTGGAAGACACTCCCCCGCTTCCAGCGCGGAGGCGGAGGCACAGGCGGCGGCAGAGCCTCTGCCTGTAGTGTGAAGCAGCCTTTAGGTCTACTCAGCGCAGCTTCTGCAGAGCTCTGCTAGCGCAGGGACCCATGGGAATGTTGGCTTCCTCAAGATGGGCTCGAACCCCACAGCCCCACAATGCACTGCTAGGGGGTATCATCCACAAGGGAGAGGGAGGCCGAAAGGGAGACCCAGCCGCAGCATTCCCCTATCTGCCTGATTTGAGCACATCCTAGGCAATGAGGATTTTATGTGCATTCATTCCCAGCCAGAGCCTTGACACGGAAAGAGAGAACCTGCCGTGTGCCCTGCAGGGGGAGCCAGAGAACAGCACTGCACTCTGGGGGATCATCAGTCCTGGGCTTGTGGCACCAAGACCGTGAGGAAGGAGCAGAAAGAACAAGGGCGTCTGGCCGGGGGACTGAGTGATGATGTCCAACGCACAAGTCGCTTCCCGGCCTCCAACGGAGGCGCAGGTCTCACGAGTAGCAGACAAGGAGGTCAAGCTGTGTCTGGTCTGTATCACCTCAAATGTAGATGGAGCTCACGCTATGGAATCCTACTCCACACGATAATACTTCCCTGCATGCAGAAAACCAGATGGCAGAGAGAAGGATTCTAGCTTAGGCTTCTCCCTGACATGCTAGTTTTCTATGTGCAGGTTGTTGGTTTGTTTGTTTGTTTTGAGAGGGCACATTCAATCATGTAAGGGCACATTCAATCATGTCATCATGCAGTCTGGAGTAGAATAGTTCAGACACAGTTTTACCTCCTCATGTGCAACTTTGTCTAAAAGAAGATGGACATGTGTGCAGGGCTGTCATCAGGGGGGGAGCGGAGCTCTGGGACTTTTTCTACAGCAGTGATGTCGTCAGCAGGAGGGTTCAAATGCCGCTTTTAAAATGTTTTTCAAAGGACCTAAACCAAGAAGGAACAGGCTCAGCAGGAGGCAAACTGAGACAGTCGTCTGGGGGGCGTATGCCAATGTGGTTGACGTCACATTACAGGTACAGAGTTGCAAATTTGCCTAGAAGTAAATCCTATTGAACACACAGTGGGAGTTACTTCTGAGTAAACATGCAAAACAGATCCTTTCTATTTATTCGGGATACTTTTTAAATCCCAGTTTTCTGGTGCTTGCACATTTGTTTTAAAACAACCGCAAACCACTCCAAGAGTTTGGGGTGAAATGAACAAGGATAATAAGGGTTCAAAGCAGGAATAAGTGACAGGCAAAGAAGAGACTCAAATGAAGAAATTTCAAGGTGTTTTTTGTTGTTGTTGTTGTTGTTATCGTCTTAATGGAGTGTGGTTATGGGGAAGGGTGTCACATTCTGCTCCTGCACTTCAAAGTTTAACACTACATTCCTTTGTGTGTGTGTGTGTGTGTGTGTGTGTGTGTGTGTGTGTGTGTGCGTGCGCGCGCACGTGCACACACACACACATGTGTCGACGTTCAGCAGTGTATAATTCTCAGGAAAGGGGGAAACTAGCAGTGTCATATGATCCTTGCTGGATCAGGCCAAGGGTCCCATCTAGTCCAGCTTCCTGTCTCTCACAGTGGCCCACCTGATACCTCAGGGAGCTCACAAGGCCACAAGCTCCTTGTATCCTGTTGCCGCTCCCTTGCATCTGGCATTCAGAGACAGGCTACCTGTAAAACCCGGAGATTGCCTACAGTCATCATGGCTTGTACCCCGTGATGGACTTTTCCTCGATCAATCTGTCCAATCCCCTTCTCAAGGCATCTAGGCCAGGTGCCATCACAATTTCCTGTGGCAAGGAGTTCCACAGATTCATTGCACTCTGGGTAAAGAAATATGCCTCTGGGAGCACTCAAAACAACAAGAGGGTGCCTGCCCATGTGGGCTGCGAAGCCACTAGGCCATGCCACCAACTGGTTCTAGAAATGACTGTAACACTTGGAAGGAACCGAGGAAAGACGTCCCCTCCCCTTTGATGCAATGGCTAGGAACCAAGATCCAGCATTTCAAAGCACCAGCACACGTAGCCCAGGGAAACAGGCTGCCAGTCTCTTGCCTGTGCCAACAGTCATGACAAACGGTGTGCCAGGCAGTGATGGCATTCAGACCCAGTGTCTTGGGAATGAGTGTCCCTAACCTTAACCCACCCACCCACCCACCCACCCCGGTACCTTTTCATAGTACTGCAGCTCATAGTCCAGGATGACTCCATTGGGTTGGTCGGGCTGTGACCACGAGAGGGTGATACTGTCCACTGTCCGGCTCACCTGATGCATGATGGACACGGCGGAAGGGGCTGCAAGAGAGAAAGGCCAGGGTCTTAGCCATGGACTGGTGAGTGCTCCTTGCAGGGAAGCAGGTGATGTTTAAGCCAAGTTACTGCTAAGGACCTAGCATTGCTTATCTGCTCTCCATTGATTCTCCCCATGTCCCCATCACATCAGACAGATACTGGGATGCAAGCAAGACACACCCGTAAGGTTGTTGCTCAGGGACGGAGTACCTGCTTTGCCTACAGAAGGCCCCAGTTTCCATAAGAAGAGCCTTACTCGATCCGGCCAAAGGTCCAGCTTCCTGTATCTCACAGTGGCCCCACCAGATGCCTCCAAGAGCACACAGCCAACAAGATAACCTGTTTCCTGTTGTCACTCCCTTGCACCTGGCACAGAGAAAACCTACTTCCAAAGCCAGGAGGTTGCTTATGGCTTGTAACCTGTGATGGTCGTTTCCTCCATGAATCTATCCAAACCCCTTTTAAATGCATCTAGGCCAGGTGCCATCACCACATCCAGTTCCACAGATGAATTACACGCTGGGTGAAGAAATATTTTCTTTTGTCCGTTCTAACTCTCCCTCCACTCAATTTTAGTGCATGTCCCCTGGTTCTGGTGTTGTGCAAGAGGGAGAAGAATTTCCCTCTATCCATCTGCAGGTAGGGATGGAAAGGCCACTTCCTGAACCCAGAGGCATCGCTCCGGTAGGGGCGGGGCTGTAAGTTTCGCTCGGTCGGAGTCCCTTCACTGAGAGAGCAGGAGGCGGCCCCGCCCCCTCACTGTCGGAGCCATTCCCCTGCGGAGAAAGCAGCAGGCAAGAGACCCTGCCTGCTGCCAGGGGCGTAACTAGGGTGGAGCGAAGGCAAGTAGTTCTGCAAGACTCCGTTACACTGGAGTCAGCGGCCCCTCCCCCTTGCTGTTGGAGCCATTCTGGCAGCAAAGGCAACACGCAGGACACTCCCCTGTTGCTGCCAGAATGGCTCCAACAGCAAGGGGGAGGGGCCGCTGACTCCAGTGTAACGGAGTCTTGCAGAACTACTTGCCTTCGCTCCACCCTTGTTTCACCCCAGCCTGCTGCTTTCTCCGCAGGGGAAAGGCTCCGACAGTGAGGGGGCGGGGCCGCCTCCTGCTCGCTTGGTAAAGGGACTCCGACCGAGCAAAACTTACAGCCCCACCCCTACCGGAGCGACGCCTCTGCCTGAACCTCTGGAACGCTGCTGCCAGTCAGTGCTGGCAATACTGAGATGGATGGACCAAGGGTCAGACTCAGCAGAAGGCAGCTTCATACATTCACCTGCAAGTGCAGGCTGGATGAGAGCACTGAGGTAACAGCTGTTCCATAGTCGCAGCACAACCCTCTGCATGTCTACTCAGAAGCAATTCCCACTGTGCTCAATGGGGTTTTTCTCCCAGGAAAGTGTGCATAGGATTGAAGCCTCAGGGTCATATAACTGAACCCTATCTCCCACCTCTCTGCTGTGGGCTCCTGCTGGTTCAGATCCAGCGAAAGAGACATAACAAAGCCCATAGCACTGTGCCCATGGAATTGCTGTCCTGTGATTCTTCCTGAAAACCTTCGCAAGGAACATCCCACAACCTCCAGGGGTAGCCTCTTCCTCTAAATGTGGACTGGAGCATAAGGTCTTCTGCATCCAGACCTCTCCCAAATCCACTGCCGTTTGTTGACTCAAAATTCACTTTGTGTGGCGCCTGACCAATGTATAGAGTAGTACCTGTGCATCGGTAAAACACTGCACTAAAGGAATCTGGACGCCATCGTAATACGATGGCGCCAAGGTTGCTTTTGTGCAGTGTGCCTCCAATACATAAGTGGGCGTCGCTAACAGAGCAGAGGGCAAAGACACGCAGGGGCCGAAGCAAACAAAAGCTGTGGCGAGCTACGCAAGCTTCATTTTCGGAATTATTATTTTAAAATTTGTGTTTTTTTTTTAAAGAACGTTTAAGAAGTCTCCTCATTGAACCAGAAGTCAGGAAGCGAGAATTGCAGGGCAGAGCAAACCAGAAATAATACTAAAGGGGTAGCAAAGGAGAAAAATCTCCCTCTGCAAAAGACTGCAGGGGTGACTTGATCCTGAGCTGAACTCCACAGCATGCAAGAGTTCTGTACACTTGTGGCTCGGCCGGCAGGTCTCCCCACACCACTGAACACCCACTGATAGTGTCATCGCTGCAGAGGCGCATCGATCGCTATGCTTTGCTTGCTGTTACGCACCCCGTATGCATCCACTCTGCCGACCTGGCTGGAGTCCCGCTCCTCCCACCTCCCTTTCCTCCCTGCGCCTCCCCCCCCCCCCAGCATGGGCCAGTTCAGAAAAAAACACAGTATGATCCAGGTCGGCGAGGTGGCCGATGTCTCAGAAATGAGTGCTAATTGTGGAAACTGCTGCATAAAGCTCACGGCAATTCATTACGATAAAACTGACACGGCTCAGTAGGGAACTGTCAGACGGTGGAGAATTGTGTCAGGCTAATGGGAGAACAAAGGCCTTCTTTTTCTGTTCTGTTTTTGCGGAGGATTTGTGGCCCCCACAGGACCGACGGGCTGCAAGCGGGAGGAGAAGCTACCTAGCCCTGTTTTTAATAAGGCAGTGTGACTGGTTTGTGCGTGCGTGCATGTGTGCGCGCACGCACATGCTACAAAGATGGGTATATCTCTCGACGTCCAAGATTTGGCAGCCGAGCCCTGGAACGCAAGCGCCGCCCTCCTCCAAGCTCCGTTTGCAGCTGCCATTCCATGGTGGGGATCTCTGAAGGCAGAAAACAAAATGGAAGAAGCAAAGGCGCTCGAGAGGGAGCAAAAGAGATAAGGTGGGGGTGACGGTTGGCAGAGGGGGGGGTCACAACTGTAGGCGCCGTCATGACCCACCAGAAAAAAAAACCTCAGAGTCACAGACTGGCTATACCTTTGTGAGGACTCACCAAAAAGACACAAAATCTTAAGGGAAAGTTTGAGCACTCCAGAACTCTTCATTTGACTGGAGGGTATGATCTCTTAAGCTTTGCCAGACCTATGCCATGGCCTCCATCTGTTTTTACTGACAACTCTCTGATGCACTGCACACAACACCAGTCATCGGGGCCGGCCCAAGACCTCCTGACGTCATGAGGTGGCATGCCCAAATGCTTCCCCTTTTACCCGACAACGTGCCGGCCTCTGTTCCTCTACGCTCTAGCTCAGCACTCCCCTCCACATTTCCTCTTCCTCTCTGTCCCTCTATTCCTTTTCCGATCCAGGGAGCAGAAGGAGGTGGAAGAGCAATGGAGACAAGAAGGTGGCCAGAGAAGAGTGCCCCCACCAATCTGCTGCCTGATGCGACAGCTTCAGTTGGCCTCATGGATGGGCCGGCCCAGCCTAAATGCAGAAAGTTAGCAACTGGTTCAAACTAAGTGGTTCAATAACCACCCACCCACCTTTCAACTGCACGGCTATTTTATTTCTTCCTTGCATTTTTTTTTAATCCTGTTGTGCATATTTTGTTTGTTACATCCTTTAAAAACAACGGCAAAAAACAAACCATGAAGGTTTGTTTTCCTCTCTGCAGAGCATTGCATTTATTGCTGTATTCATTGGATATAGTGTTGCATTGCAAGCAAAACAGAGAAGCATTATTCTGTGGGGAAAACGCATCTAAACCATCTCAAAGGGCCTGAATGGGTTACCGCTTTTTAAAAGTGGGTTTCTGAATGGGAACTGAACCGGAGAGCTTAAAAAAACAAACAAAAAAAAACCCCTCTGATGCGCCTGAATCAGAAGTGAAACCAGATGAAGTGGACTGCAGAGCCCACAAAAACGTCTGCTATGATAAATGTCTGCGCACGTTTGCGCGGGAGCCAATCCCGTTGCGTTCTGGAGGGCCAGGCTTGCTCACAGGGTTGTGCGCCTAAGTTTTGCGGCCTGCGTTGTGAAGGTGCCACAAGGTTCCTTGTTGTTTCTGCTGCTACAGATCAACACCAGAGTTGTCAGCCATTCCTGGAACCCCCTCACTTCTGGGTCTAATGGCAGCAGTGGGTGAGGAGCATTGCAGGGTTTGGGGGCGGATTTTTTTTGCAGTGCAGAGATGGCAGACTTGAGGCAGCATTCTGGGTTGCGCCGCCCCTGGTTACAAACACACCCCTCTGCAAAAAATGTTTACCCCTCTGCAAATTTTTTTTTTTACCCCTCTGCAAATTTTTTTACCCCTCTGCAAATGTTTAACAGCTCAACTCCCTGGTCTCTCTAACAAGAGGCTTGAAGGGAAGGTGGGGGGGGGGCCTCTCCCCCATCAAAGATCCTGCTTCCTTGCCATGTCTCCCAATATCACCGAGACCTCCCGAAGTGCCACACTTCGTGAGAGGATGTGGCGACAAGGCGCAGGGGTGGCCCATAACCTCCTGGTGCTTGAGGCAGTGCGGAAACACTTTGCACTGGCCTCTCCTCCTCTCACTCCCAGGATTGGAAGAGGGAGTGTGGAGGAGGGGGGAGCGAGTGGTGGGCTGGAGCAGTAGAGAAACCCTATCCCGCCACTCTCCTCTCCGGCACCTCTTCCTTTTCCAAGCCACAGAGCAGGAGCAGCAGTAGAAGCAGCAAGTGTAAGGACGGTGGTGGGAGTTCTTCATCCGTCTCCTGCTTGATGCGACTGCCTCAGTTGGCCGCATGGGTGGGCCGATCCTGACACGGGGCTTTGTGCCCCTCCGCCCAACTGTATTCTGGAGAGAGTCAGAGAACCACCCCCTTCTTTCGGGTCCTGTTGACATTTTCCTTTGGGTCAGCAAGGCACAGAGAGGCTCACGTGCTCCCCCTCCTCCTCCTCCGCATTGGGCTTGGCTCACTACAGTCAACTGGGGGCTTCTGCTCCGCCAGCACATTTGCCCTGTCACCCTTCGCTTACTCCTGGTCTCTGTTTGGAGCAGGCTGTGGTCTGGATTAGCGGGAGAGGTGGATGGGGGCGGGGGGGGAGCTGATGTGTGAATGGCTTAGAGCAGGGATTTGAACCTGATTGTTCGCTGATCCTTTACAGCCTTTTGTTTCTGTGAAAAGTGACCAATGACTGGCATTAATGCTGAGATTTTCGGGGGGGGGGGGAGCGGGGCTGGTGGGAGGGGGAAAAGCCAGCTCAGCCAAATTCCAGTCACCAAAAATGATGATTTCTAGTTGCTCCTTCACCCCAATTTGGCACTGTCAGCCTCTCAAAGGGAAAGCTGGACACAGATCTGCTCCTATTAACAACAACAACAACAACAACAACATATTTATATCCCATCTTTCCGCTCTGAGGATTTCTAAGACAAGCAACAGCAACCGTCACCCCTTCCAACTGACAGCAGATCAACCAGATCCCAAACCAGTGGAATGAGACGGAAATCAAATTAAGCTCCCAAACAAAGGAGTCGTTTGCTTCCAGCAGAAAGACACGAGGGAAGAAGGGCAGGCCCATCCATAAGGCCATCTCAGGCAACAGACTGGGCGGGGGGGGGGGGGGGGACACCTCCATCCATCCACTCACCTCCATTCTCTCCCCCCCCCTACACTTCCTGGAATGGAAGAGGGAGGCGAAGGAAGAGGAAGTGTTGAGGAGAAGAGCACGGCAGGCTAGAGCTTCTACTTCCGCAACATCCTCCTCTTCCGTTTGCAATCCAGAAAGCAGGAAGAGTACAGACCGGCGCATCGCCAGGTGAGGCGGGGCAGCATTTGACATACCGCGTTCAAGACCTTCAGACATCCTGATCTGAAGGGACGAGGATGAAGAGGGAGGGATGCCGAAGGATGGGAGCAGGAAACCCCCCCCCCCGGAACCTCCGTTCCTCTTGAAGCTCAAGCCATCAACACAGCCAAGCCACCATGATGCTCTCAGGCGGCTTGCTTCATTGTGGGTGGGTTGGGGAAGACGGGGGGGGGGGGGGAACTGACATGTTGTTTACGACCCTGGACCACATGCCAGCCATGAAACCGGGGTTCATCTCCAGTTTCCCTGTCGAGCCGGCAACGCTGCCAGCACCAATCCGTGTGGCTGTTTTCCAGGCCCCCCCTCCCCGTCAGCTGCCAGGTCTGCAGAGTGGATCTCGTGTCCCCCCCCCATAAGCCATCCCCCCTCCGCCGTCCCGCGGCAATCAAAGGGGCTCCTTGGCTGCTCTGGCTCAGCCGCCAGGGTTGGGTTACTGGCAGCAGAGTCCGTCTCTGATCACATTAATCCCCCACAACTCGTGTCAAGTCTCGGGAACAGCAGCAGCGTTGGCTAAACCCTTCTCCCCCAGGAGCGCTGAGGAATGAGACGGAGCAAGGAGGAAGGAGCAGCTGGGGGTCTTCCGGCCCCCCTTCAAACACTCACTCAAAAGTTCTTCTCCGAGTGTCGAGTTACCGCTGGCCACCATCGGCCCACCGGGAATTGTGGCATTTTCAATTACCGTCCGGCAGACACGGCTGTGTTCGGGGGTCAGGGTCAAAAATGTCTCGGGGGGTGGTAGTGGGGAGGGGGGCACAGCAGGCTGGGAGATGCAGATGGATGTACCGACAGTGGAAGTGAAGGATTTGGGGAGAGTCTGAAGGCACCCCAGAAAAAGTGTTTGGGGGTGTCTTTAATTCTAAAACGAAATAGTATTAATCGTCATTCGACTATTAACCTCACATTGAGTTCTGTCTTCCAGGTTCGAAAATAAGGAAGGAAAAAGTCCTCTCCTAACATCATCTCAAAGATTAAAACAAATGTGAAAGAAGGAGCTGGGAAACTAATCAGTGTCGTTAGGTGTTTTTATGTCTTTTTTTTAAAAAAATAAATGTATTTTCAATGTAATTTAATTTTGCATTGTTTAATGTTCTGGTGTTCTATTGAACTTACGTGTCTCCATAAAAGCTCCTTCGGTTGCTTCTGCAAAGCAGCAGAACAGAAGTTTTAAGCCTCGATTGGAATTGAGCAGCAGTGATAAGCCCCTACTCCAGTGATGGCGAACCATTTGGGCTTGGTGTGTCAACATTTTTGAAAATGCATAACTTGACTCTGCTGGTGTGTGTCCCCCCCCCCGAACTTTTAATAGTACTTTGACTATTAGGTAAAGGTGACCCCTGACAATTAAGTCCAGTCGTGTCCGACTCTAGGGTGTGGTGCTCATCCCCATTTCAAAGCCGAAGAGCCAGTGTTGTCCGAAGACGCCTCCGTGGTCATGTGGCCGGCATGACTCTCCTTGCTGAAGCGCGTAGCATGCAGCTGGAACACCTTCCGCAAGCGGTACCTATTTATCTACTCGCATTAACATGCGTTGGAACTGCTAGGTTGGCAGGAGCTGGCCAAGCAACGAGAGCTCACCCCATCGCGAATTCGAACTGCCGACCTTTCGATCGACAGCTCATGGTTCAGCGGTTTAACCCACTGCGCCACCCGCTGGCCACTTTGACTATTAGCTACCTTTAATAGTAATTTTGAATTGAACTGAACTGAAAACAACTATAGAACACATTGCATTTTATTTAACATCAATTAGTGACATTTTTGTTGCTGAGTTTTACTAGATAATAATTTGAAAGAGGTCTGCCAAAACACCTGCCCTAAATGTTTAAGACAAGCCTGTAAAAGTTTTGCGAAAATATAAGGTGTGTCGGGGCTCTGGAAGAAACGCTGGCGTGTCACCCAAAATGACCTCGCGTGTCACCTGTGACACGCGTGTCATAGGTTTGCCATCACGGCCCTACTCTGTACTGTCACAAAATTTAAGGATATGAAAGAGTAACTGATGAAAAGGCTGAAGGCGGTTACGTGTTGGTTAAGAATTTCTTACAAAACAGAGCAATAGTCTCCCTTTGGCACCTGAAAGAACAGAATAGGAAGTGTCCTTTCCCCCCGTTTTTGTAAATTCAGGGTTGTCTTCAAAAATAGCATGTGAATCAGAATCTCTTTCAGAGATTTAACACCTTCTAAAGATGCTATTGTCCCCGACCAGCAAAAAGTGTTCATTGCCGAGAATTTATAACATCTTGATTTAAAGAAGAAGGGAGTGTATTTTAATTAAATCACGCTGGGGGACAGTCTTGCAGACTGTTTTTCATGAGAGCAGACAGAAGCGGATATGTTGATTGAATTCAAGTTTCTAGTCCTGCTTGTTGGCCAAGCGCTCAATAAAAATGTCACAAAGGCCAGGAGATGGGTGGAGCACTTGCCAGTCTCTGTGAGAGCCCCCCCCCCCGTGGTCACATGTAGGGTTACTGCTAAGCCACGCGGAGCTCAGCAACCCAGAAGTTTGGCGATGGTGTGTGATGTCATCGGCGAGCTTCCAGAGACGGTGTTGCAAAGCAGACGCAATGCCAAGCAGTAAGAGAAGGGGTCCGCGCAGTAATGGGGACCCTTTACAGGGAACATAGGCAACATGTTGCATTTTGGCTCTCTTTTCTGTCAGCCTGCCTTCACTGTAGAACCAGATCAAATGAGCCACCCGCAAAAAAGTTTTATTTGAGCCAATCATTCTCATCACAAATAGGATTTTTCAAAGTGTTAACACCAATGATTCTCTATGAGCCTAGGACATCTCCAGGGCTAGGGACCTGCTGGGGAAATGGGGGATATTGGAGCCCTGCCCCCCTGTCAGAAATCCTAAATCTCCCCCCTACTTCTCCTGGAGCGGCAAAAACCATTCTTGCTCCCTGTCGGCTCCTCTTTTTCCAGCCCCGCACTGGGGTTTTTTTGTGTGTGTGTCCACAGCTTCTGTTTCCAGCTGTTAATGAGGAACATCAAGGCTGCCAGGCGGTGCTGGGAGCCGGCAAAAGAATCCTGCCTCTAATTACAGGAGAATTAGCGAGCAGACAGTTACTGTTTAGCGCTAATGAAGAGATACATTAAGGAAGGCATCACCCGGGCTGAGAGCAGGAGCCTCACACCCGTAACAAGGCAGGGCCTGGCAGGAGCATGCGGGGGGGGGGGGGGGGTTGCAGGCAGAAGAAGAGGGGATTTGTCCTCCCCCCTTCCCGCCGCCACCCCTCTCGTTCTCACTGCAAAGGTGGAAATGTTCACAGCTGTTGCAATCAAGTAGAACGTGTGCTGCTTAATGACACAGGGTGAGATTTAAGTATGCACAAAGAGGTTGGGAGCTTCCTCTTTGCAGCACGTAGGTGAAGTACAGTCTCATTTTAGAATCCGAGAATGTTACAGCGGGAAGGGATCTCGGAGGTCATCTAGCCCAACCCGCTGCTCAGTGAAAACTTATTTTCCTAGAGTTTTCACTGGCTCTACAGAAGACATTCCTGGCTCCCCCGTTTGAACTTTTCGTCTGAAGAAGGTGCCCAGAAGCCTTCTCTGTAACCTGCGCAGCTGCATATCTGGAATAGAAGCCCTGTGCAGTTTCCCTCTTGGAGCTCCGGAGACACCCCCATGGTCGGGCTCTGCACACACCCCCTTCAAAAATTATAGGGAACATTGGTGTCCATCGGACTCAGCCTCACCTTACTTTCGTGCCCGATCATTTCAGAACCTGACCACTAGCTTATCCTCGATTACATCATCTGCCCCCAGGTGTCTCAGAACACCCCCTTCCTGCGACGGAGACTGATTACTTGGCCGTTTTCTCACATTGCTTGTTTCAGATCATGTTGGGCTCTGACACCGGTTTCCCAGTAGGGAGAAGGAACCGAGATCCTTACCGGCCTGGTTGGTGGTGATGTTGACCGAAGCAAACTGCGGTGAGAAAGGACTCTGGTCTGTGACGCCGTTCACGGCTTGGATCTCAAAGGTGTACTGGGTGTGGGCCAGCAGGTCGCTGATGTAGACTCGAGGCTCCGTCAGGCCCAGCTGGCGTGGCGTGAACTGCACGTTGTCCCCGCAGCGGGTGCAGGCCCCCCGGCCCGAGCTGCAGCTCTTGCAGATGATGTTGTAGACCAGGTCCTCGCGGCCCCCCGAGTCCCGGGGCGGGCTCCACTCCAGCATCAGAGACGTCTCGTTCACGCTGGAGATGACAGACTGTGGGGCCGACGGGATGGCTGTGGGAGGGAAGAAGAGGAAGGAATGGCACAAGGACAGAGGAATTATTTCACTCTTACGGGGTGGACTGGTACAGAGCATCGAAAGCCCTCCCCACCAAGTGCACCCCTGGCCACGAGTCCCCCTGCCCCTAGATTAATACAAAAAACAGCCTCAAAGCCCCCTCTGTAACCCTGAACATGGATGACGTCAGCTGCCAGCCTTGCCAGACAGTGGCCAAGGGCGCATGCCCGCCAGAGGGCCCATACAGCGGGGTGGACTGCAATACTGGCGGCAATGGTACCAGGAGTTGGCTGCGTGCCGCGTGCCACTGCGCCGCCCACCACCCCATCTACAAATGGGAGCATTCCCCCAGAGGCCCCGCCTCGTTGCTAAGGTTGCTCCCATTGGTCAGCGAGGAGGGCGGAGTTGCCAAAGGTGAAGATTCCGTTTCATAGACGGACGGGGAGGATGGGAGGCGTCGTCAACTGCTGTCACTGCCCACTGCGGCTCTCTCCCACTGCCAGTATGATGGGGGGGCTGCATGAGCCCTGTTTGCTAGGACCCCCTCTGAATTGGGACCCTAATGCATGCTATTCATGGAAAGAAGGAAGCGTTTCCGAGCCAATGACTGGATCACACCTGTGTTTAGTCTGGCCCTTGGTCAGGTCAGGGCACCTTTCGTCAGCCTGCTGCTCAAAGCAGCCACTTCAACTGGCCTCATGGCTGGGTCAGCCCTGCGCTAAGGGCCTGCAACGTAGTGCTACAGCACCCAATGTGCCAGCAGAAGGTCTTGGGTTCGAGCCATGGCAGCATCTCCATGCAGAATGAGGAAAAATCCCTGCCTAAACCCCTGGATTTCTGTCGTCAGTCGGCGTGGACAACACCAAGCTCAACGGCCCAAGGATCTGATTTGGAATAAGTCCGTTTCCTACGTAACGCTTGTTTCCTGCTGGGGCTACTCATGGCACATGTCGGGGGGTTTAACGGCTCCCGCGTCACAAAACGTACTGGTGCACGGCATGTCCAGCGGATCGGAGTCTGCACGATAATAGCTGTTCCGGCAGACGCAGTTGGTGGCGCCTTCAGATGTCGTCCGGCTGTTGATGGGGCAGTGGACGCAGCCCTCATCGCCCTGGCTGGGTTTGAAGGTCCCAGAGGGGCAGCCTAGAAACAATCAACCAGGGAGAAACAACAACAACAACATTTTGTTAAGAGGTGGATCGAAGGAGGTGGGGGGCATGTAAGGGGGGCCCACATAGGCACTCGGGGAAAAGCCATGGCACCCACGTCTGAGATATGACAATGCAGCTCCTATCCTCTGGCTGGGGGCTGCAGCAAGGAGCCGCACCATTTAATCAAGAGGCCAACCCCCACACTCCCAGGTCCTGGCTGCAAAAACCATTCGGTCACCAGAGATGTGAACCATTACTGCGCATGCAACCACACATGTGCACAGGCAATGCACACACCGCAGTACACTCCATCTGAACTTTGCGTTTCCCAGGCTACCCTCAGTCCCCACGCTCCCTTGAAAGCACAAGGCGGACAAACACGGGCACGCACATCTAACTGCTGTGCATGCATGAAGAACGTACATCATGCCGACGGTGTTTTTTCGAATTGAGCCCTGTCACTGCCAGTTCTTTGCATCTCTCTCTCTCTCTCTCTCTCTCTCCAAGAATTGAGTCCCGTCCCATTGTGTCTGGGGAAGAGTTTCTTCTGTGTAACCAGAGGAGTTGCACACTCCCCTGATAATAGAGGCAGCTCCAGTAAAAGCTATCACCTTACTTCTGTTGCATCTCGTAACCCCGCCACCCCGCCACAATCCCATGCCCTCCAACATGCAAGATAGGGCTCTGAGCGCCGACCCTTCCCCCTGGCCCTTGTGGGCAGGAGCAGCTGTGCGGTAAAGATGAGATTCTTCCACCCCACCCTGCCCACCCCCAAGCCCCAGACCGTTTCAGGGGAATAATGACCCAATCCTAGACTCCAGTGCTGGGGCTTTGTCCCCTGCAACAGCTGCAACTCCAGCCAGCCCCCCCCCCACTGATCTCCAGGATGGTTGTGTGGGTTTTTTAATATGCTCAAGATCTAGTTCGATTTCCTTGATTTCTTCATGAAATTCCTAGACCGCTTCTCTTTTAAAAGTGACTTACAGGAAAAGAAAAGTGATGAACTGCTTTGTGAACGTTTTTGTGGAGAAGTGGGGTTTATAACTATTCTGATAATATGGTACTAATAATAATTGCACCAATTGTTGCTGTCGCTCTAGGCACAATCCCAAAATACTTGGAAACACACCTGAACATTCTAGGGGTAAATGGAATCACCGCACAACAACTACAAAAAGCAGCCTTGCTTGGAACAGCACACATTTTATGAAAATATTAGTGAATATCCCAGGTCCTTGGGAAGGGCTCAATATTCCACAGGCCAAATCCAGCCACCAACATCTGGCAGCCTGTGCATAAGAACCATAAGAACAACAACAACAACAACAACAACAAGAAACCCTTTAATATAATATCTAACAGAGGCCCAGTCAAGCCAGCCTGAATGAAAACAGAGCATTGGGAAAGGCTTACCAAATAGGAAAAAAAAAAGCTTTTAATTTCTTTTTAAAAGTTGCAGTTGTGGGGACTATGAGAACCATTTTAGGAAGGGAGTTCCAGAACTGTGGGGCCACCACTGATAAGGCACCGTCTCCAGGACCTGCCAACCAGATCTCTGTTACGGGCGGGCCAGAGAGGAAGGCTTCAGATGCCGATCTCAAGGCCTGGGGGCAAGTTGGTAAAGGAGAAGGTTAGTTGGGGCTGTCTAGATCCGCCTGGTCCTTTGGTTGGGGTACGGAAGGTGGGGCATGAGAGTCCAGCAGCGGTGCAGACGACCCTCTATGGGGCAGGAACATTATGGGGCAGGAACATAAGAACATAAGAAGAGCCCTGCTGGATCAGGCCAAAAGCCCATCTAGTCCAGCTTCCTGTGTCACACAGTGGCCCCACCAGATGCCTCAGGGAGCACACAAGACAACAAGATACCTGTGTCCAGTCGCCACTCCCTTGCACCTGGCACAGAGAAAACCCACTTCTAAAACCAGGAGGTTGCTTATGGCTTGTAACCTGTGATGGTCTTTTCCTCCATGAATCTGTCCAAACCCCTTTTAAAGGCATCTAGGCCAGATGCCATCACCACATCCTGTGGCAAGGAGTTCCACAGATGAATTACACGCTGGGTAAAGAAATATTTTCTTTTGTCTGTTCTAACTCTCCCTCCACTCAATTTTAGTGCATGTCCCCTGGTTCTGGTGTTGTGCGAGAGGGAGAAGAATTTCCCTCTATCCACTCTCTCCATCCCATGCATAATTTTATAAGTCTCAATCATGTCCCCCCTCAGGCACCTTTTTTCTAGGCTGAAAAGCCCCAGGAAGATATGCTGTCCTCTGTAGGGGAGGTCAGTGCTATGGAATGAGATGGAAGGGGCAGATTTTACTGCAGCCAGGCCCCCAGAGGATCATGGGAGCCTTACAGCCAGGCCTGAGTGCATTCTAGAATGTTCAACCACATACCCTTGGCTCTGCTGCACCTATTTGGCATAACCGTCAGGATGCAAGGGGTGGAGAATCACAGCTGTCCCTTAACACACACATCAGTTGCAAGCTTTTACAGTAGTTGCCAAGGGGGGGGGGTAAATGAGCCAAAAGTTGGTTTGGTGACATTTCAGAATCCGGTAAGAGGCTGGGTGGAGTGCGGGTTGGGGGAGAGGATAGGGCTGCACATAGCTCTCTGTCCCCCCCCCCCAGACCCCTTCCCTATAATAAACATCTATTCCCAAGTGACATCTCCTTGATTCATTCTCCCCTGCTCCTTGCCAAAGGTTTTCAAATTGTGAAGGATTGAAGGAAAAGAAAAAGAAAAAAATAGAAGCCGCATTTTGGATCACATTAAATCCAAAAAGAGAAGAACATATGGAAAGGCTCTTAGATACGTTGCTCTCGTTGCAAATGTGGGGTTTATCGATACGCAACGATGGGGAGGAGCTACTTACAGAATAATCCAGGTAACCACAATGACACTTTTTTTTCCCCATCTTCAGCTTAGCCAGTTGTGGGCCTGGAAAGACCTGGACTTGCCTTTCTGCTTGCAAAGGGACACGATTCTCAAAAGCCCCCGCAGACAAATCCGGTTTGCCAAGCCCAAAGGATTCTATTCCTTGGGTTTTGCACGACTCCGAGTCTCCCCAGTAAATGTTTGCAAACTTCTGGCATGAAGACCGGGAGACAGATCCAGAATGCAAATTCCATGTTGAGGGCCAGGTCCCTTGCGTGGTGGTGGCTCCAGTCTGCAATTGGAGGCGTCTCTCAACACACGCATTATCCAGACTCGCAGGAGAGGGGGGAGCAAAAACTCAGGAATCCAGAGTCTCTTCAGCTGCTGGGTGGGGCACTTTGGCTATCTCACGATCTATCTGTCGGAGGACACTACAGTGGGGGAAGAGCGAAGAGCAGGGTCTAGACGACAGCTTGTTGAGAGAAGTCAGGACGAATCAAATCTCTGTGAGGGGCAAACTCTACGTTTCAAGGCAGTCACGTTTGACTTGTCCCCAATTTTTTTTCCCCCGACAAAACACATTTGTGGAATACTGCAGTCCTAAGAGAGGGGATGTGAGAAGGGCCGCTTAGCCCTTTCCGTTTGGGCTGTTTTTCCACTTTAAAAAAAATCATGACCCCAGTTGCTTTTCTCTCTTCAGGGAAAAAGATACAGGGGTCTGTATCATTTCTCCTGGGGGGGGGGGGGGTTGAGTTGGAGAAGGAGACACAGCTGATAATAATAATAATAATAATAATAATAATAATAATAATAAAAAGTTAAGCACGTCCTTCCCCCCTACCCTTAAAGACAAGATTAAGCTATTAAGAAATGCCGAGTCTAATGTGCTTGCTTCTAGCAGAGTGCAACGGCACGCTTGCTCCAAGGTCGTTCTCCTCCGACGAAAGTAAAACAGACAAGGCAGATGTCCACCACCAAGACTGTGTTTACAAATTTACAGATAACAGCTTCAACAAAGCAATACTTATATACACAATTCCAACTCCACGGCACAGACTCCAGCTCTCACAAATTCCACACAACAACCCACACAGGTAGGCTCTGCCGGCCTCCTTATATAGTGCTTTACACTAATCACTGTGTGGAGATTGATGCATCTCATTATCTATTGCATCAGCTCTTTCCACAGGTGCTTTGTCACAGTGATTCGGCATTTTTCCTGTTCATTTCATTTTCACTTTACATTACATTAGAGATATATACATACAGAGTCTATGCAAGCGCGTCACTAGGGGGCGTGCGCCGTCCTAGTAACCCCGCCGTTCCCCCCTCAAAATTTTGGCGCAAAGGACATACCCCCCACTGCTGCCGGCTCCAAAATGCGTTCATACGTGATTTATTACGTTTTTCGCGCATGTGCACAACGAGAAATGTTCTGCGCATGCACGAAAAACGTAATAAATCACGTATTGCCGCATTGGGCCTCGGCAGAAGGCCCCGGACAGCCGGATGCTCCAAGGCCTTCTCCCGGCCTCGGAGCCTCCGGAGGGCGACGCGCGCAGCGGAGGTGACGCGCGCGTGGGTGCACGCGTCACCCTCCGGCGGTCCACCTCCCCCCCGCCATGCTAAAGTGACATCCTTGAGTCTATGGTAGCCATGCTTGCCCAAACGTCAGGGCCCTGCACTATTCAGACAGGAAATTTCTTGGATCATTTGGTGAGCTAACCCTGACAGTTCTAGGCACACTTACTAGCAAAGCAAGCTTCATTGAGGAATTTGTGTGCACAAGACTGAGCTGGTAAAGTTTTTGTTGTGTGTCTTTCAACGCAGGAGGGGGGGGGGAGAAATAGCATAGCTCCATTTGATTTAAATTATACTCACAAACCCGTCAACACTTCACAGTTGAAAACAGGGACACGCTTGTTAGCACCCCTTTTCTCATAACAAGGATCACTGCCCAAGGCCTCCTCCAATCACCAGGACACACTGCCAAAAGCTCTGTTCTGGCTCCGGTATACTATATTCATTCATTCGGCAATATCCTGCTCTCTGCTGATTTCCAGAGGACATTTGTCCATTGGTATGGCACAGGGGTTCAGCGACTGAGAAACAATCGTAGAATCACAAGAGTTGGAAGAGACCTTTCAAGATCATCAAGTCCAACCCCCTGCTAATGCAGGCTGTCCACTACCGAGAACAAATCCATTCCATCTTCCACATGACAGCCCCTCCAATATTTATAGATAGTGATCAAGGCCCTCCCCTCCCTTAACCACCTCTGTTTCAGTGCTTCCTCCAGGCCCAAAGAACGACATTCTTAATCAGGGCATCACACTGCCCAGGACCAGAGCCTTGGTATGCTTTTTGGGTCTTGTGGCAAGGGGGGACAGAAAAGGAAGAATTTAAAAAACAAAATCCCACCCCTCTTGAATCCTTCCCCTGCTTCTCTATCTCGTGCTAAAGATCAGATTGGGAGCTGGCTGTCAGAGTATTTAATTGCAACATAGCTGGGAATGGTGGTGGAGAAAGGGAAAAAGTGTCTTTTTTTTCCTTTTCTGACCTCTGGAAACAGTTTTGTACAGTACAGGGGGTTAATTTTGAACATCAAGACACACATCCTCTCAAGTCCCCCTTTCCAAAATGCTTCCTTAAACGTCAGAGGGTTGAAATAAGCCAATATCCTCTCGTCCTTCCTGTCCATTTCCTTTTTTACTGGACCATTCAGAGCATTTTGAATATACACATGTTCCGTTCACTAGCTTTTCCACTTTTACGTACCTAGGGAGCCGCCCCCCTCCCACAAGTATATAGAAGGTGCTACCGTATTTTTGGGTGGCCCCATTTTGCATCCACGCTGAGAGGCATGTAGTCACTTGAGTTTGCTTTTGAAGAGGATGGAAAAGATGACCCCAGAGTAGGGGGGGGGGGGGAAGCAACATGTGGTCCCTCTCTTGAATCTGTTGGAAACCTGAGAATCCCCAGTATCAGCTGAAAAGAGAAATTAAACTTCCAGCTCTCCGGATTATGATTATTACTGACAGCAGAGTTCTAAAAATGCATCCAAAGACTGCATGTGCTGTCAGGGAGCACATACACACACACAAGCACGCATCAAGACAAACCGAAACAGGGCGATGTGCGCAGTTCCATTTCTGCATGAATGCTGAATTGATGGCCTGGCTCCTAAGAATCGTTTTCGCCATTACAGAGAAAAAACTCAGCGGAGGCCAAGCAGGGCAGAGAATGTCAATGATGGCATGGATACTGTCCCGTAGCTCCTGTCCTGTCAACCCACCTGTCACTAATCTCTGTACCCTGCCCTCATTTCATTCCCTATCCCGACAAACAATATGCTTCTTTGAAAACCCGAATCCTGTAAGGAAAGCAGATGATGCAAAATTGAGGTATGACAGCAGAATTTTTACTTTGGTTGCAGCAACCTTTTGCTATATAGTGCATAACCTCTGGTGGGCCAGTGTGGTGTAGTGGTTAGAGCAGGGGTTCCTAAACTTTCAGCTGCCAGGGCCACATCACTTACAGCATAATCCTATCCAACTTACACCACCGGTGCAGCGAGAACGGGAGGCCCCAGAATGGAAAGGGGATTCAAATCCCCTCCAAAGGGGGATTCAGAGGGGATTTGAATCCCCTTTCCATTCTGGGGCCTCCCGGTCTTGCTGCACTGCTGGTTACACCAGTGGTGTAAGTTGGATAGGATTGTGCTGTTAGTCTTGTGTTTCTGGTGGGCCAGAGCAGGACAATTATATAGTCTATATACATTGCCCTGATCCAGCAGGGCTCTTCTTATGTTCCTATGAAGGAACCATCTGCTCTGAACTGAGATCTTGGGAGGAAGGTTTGTAAATCAGATAAGGTCAGCTCCAGGCTCATAAAGCAGCAAATAATACAATTTATTAAAGCACGCACACACAGAACCCAGAGACTCTCATCATTACTTTCAAGCTAGCCCTTTCCTGATACATCAGAAGGACTTCCCGCAGCTGTGGTTAAGAATTCCAGAAGAAAGGCATCCCAGGAGACGTGCCATGGCGGGGGAGAGAGGGCACATGCCTGCCTGTGGCTTGGCCCTTGCTCCATGGCTGTATCCCATCATAGCCCTTAAGCCTCTGGGAGGCATCCACTGGAACTAGGAAAAATGGCTGGTCCTGAAACTATTCCAAAAAGTTTGCACCAACCCAACAGACCTAGAAACCAGTGACTTTTTAATTCAACGAAAGCACGTCTGCGGTGCTCTTTGCCAAGAGGCCGTCGCATCCCCAAGAGGAGCGACTAGTTATTTGCCGCAATATTTACGCCTTGTGTCTAGGTCAGGAAGGTTCCCCGCAACACAGCATGCTGAATTGGGACGTCGGAATGGCTTTCAACGCTCAGAAACCTCCTTCCAACCTCTTCAAGAAACTGAGGCTCCGCCTTCTTCTTGGGCAGATTCCAGAGACAATTCCTGGCCAGCTGCTCTCCAGAAGGGCTCCTTGCTTGCTTGCTTGGTGTAACCCGTTCCTTAAAAGCTCCATTTTTCATCCCTCCCCCTTTGTGATTTTGCTTTCCTGGGCCTGGGCGCTATTATGGAGGCAGCTGAAACCAAAGTCAGAAAGTAAATGGGGACATCAAAGCGGGACTGATGGAAAGTTGGAACTCCTCTCATCCCATAAAGACTCCTTGCTCCAAGGGGTGTTAAAACAGAGATAATCTTATCTCCAGCCTTCCTCAATGGGAGGAGAGAATGGGTTCACCGAAACCCTCTTTATAGGCTGAAACTCTCATTAAAGGCCTCGTAAACCTGACAACGTGTCTGAGAACAGCTCAGATCCAAAAGGAAGCCTGCGCTTTTCCGACACATGGGTCGCTGTGGCGGGCTGTCCCTGAAAACAGGCGAGAGCAAAGAGGATGCAGGTGGGAAGGAAGAGGCTGCTCTGACCCAAATGGAACCCCCCCTGCACCTGCAATTTCCCTCCCCAATTCACAAGTAGCTAAAATGGGGTTGAGGGTTAGCTAATGCATCACTCGTGCGCATACGATGCACTCTTGCATCAAGCGCATCATGTGCACGACACAATTATTTTGGGGAGACATTTTGGGATGTGTCAAGATTGGGATGAGACACGATTGTTTTGGAAAGATGCAGATTTTTTTTTGTGGAGGGGGGGAGTTTTCCAGTGATTGGTGGCAGCAGCTGTCCTTCTCTGAATCTTGGCAAACATAGGAAGCTGCTTTCTGCGGAGTCCATCCAGCTCAGCATTATCAACACTGGCTGGCAGCAGCTCTCCACAAGAATCTTTTCCCATGAGTACCTGGAAATGTTGCCAAGGATTGAACCTGGGCCCTCCTGCATGCAACGCAGGTGCTCTAACCACTGAGCTACAGTCGTACCTGGAGTACGACTGTAGACTGGAGTGCTCTAACTACTGAGCTACAGTCGTACCTGGAGTACGACTGTAGACTGGAGTGCTCTAACTACTGAGCTACAGTCGTACCTGGAGTACGACTGTAGACTGGAGTGCTCTAACTACTGAGCTACAGTCGTACCTGGAGTACGACTGTAGACTGGAGTGCTCTAACTACTGAGCTACAGTCGTACCTGGAGTACGACCTCACCTCCAAACAATGGAAATGCCAAAGCTCTTCTTACCAGCTAACTCCATCCGGACACCATGCTTTCTTCCCAGAATGCCCTGGGAACGATGCTACATCGGAGCTGCCTGCCAGAAAGTGTCCCTGCAATGCTAAACAAGAAAAACTGAGCACTGGCCACCAGCATCAGGAAGTGAATCATTCCCTGTTTCCACCTGGCCAAGGGCCCTCTAATCACTCATTTCCTCTTTGCAGTTAGAGAAATTGCTCGTTTTCTTTCTTTCTTTCTTTCTTTCTTTCTTTCTTTCTTTCTTTCTTTCTTTCTTTCTTTCTTTCTTTCTTTCTTTCTTTCTTTTCATTTCATTTCATTTCATTTTTTTATTAGGGCAACTGCAATTTAATGGGAAATAGATGGGGAAAAAAATTAACCAGCAATTGTTCTGGCTGCAAAGGGCCAGTAATTTAAATAGCTGGCGGCACGCCTTCATAATAAGAATCATTATCGTACAAACGCACAAAAACAATGTCGAGGAGCGCTGTGGAAATGTCCCGAATGCCTCCCGGGTCGCTCCTCCTGCCGGGTGCAACGACAACACTTTTCCCGTCCATGCTGAAGAGGACTGGAAACAAGGACTGGGGGGGGGGGGGAGGACAACCTGAAAACAAGGGTTTGGCATTTACAGGTCAGGATAAGCAAGTGACGGAATTATGTCAATTTCAGAGGAAAAGGCTAGAACTGCCCTTATCTCTCAAAGGCTGAAAAGTGTCAATGTCATATTCAGGCCAGTCCCAAGACCTCTTGGTGCCTGCCCTGATGTGCCAAATGTGCCCCCCACACACACCTGGTGATGTATCAGTCCCTGCTTCTTCCACACCCTGGACCCCAGTAGGGTCTAGTCCTGCCCTCCGGATCCCCAGAGAGCAAGTCCTCCCCTTTGCCTGCATGGCAGCCCTTCAGAGACTTGAAGGTCTCTCTCCTATCGCCCCTTAGTCTTCCAGGCTAAACATACCAAGCTCTTCTAACCCTGCCCCATAGGATTTGGTTTCTCCAGGGCAAACATGTGCGTGCCATGTGCAAATGCGCACGAGAGCTGTGCTGCTCCTGTCCAAAGACACATTGGGTACTGCTGTCAAAAGTATGTAGGGAGATGTATGCACACGTGAGACAGAGAGAGACCGACCCATTCTACAGGTAAACATTCTTTGCCTGGAGTAGAAACATGGCCAGCCGAGAATGAGTTTTAAGGCTTCTCCAGCTCCACAATGCAGTTTCCCAATGCTGTTTAAGAATACACAGGACTTTTGTGACACAACGTGGCACGTGCAACGTGTCATTTGCCCCCCCAGGATACTGAAAATGTGTTCTCGTGGAGGGCTCCTGTGGGGGCACGCAGGATATGATGGAAAGCCCCGAGTAGAGAAATTGAGTGATGGGTGAGCTCCCTGGGGCCCAGTTTTAAATTGGCCTGGTTGAAAGAAATTAATTTGGCAGGTACCCAGGGGACATGCAAATAAATTCGTTTGAAGGTTGGGTCCCATTGGGAGCGGAGCCCCGCTGCCCTCAGTCACGGTCCTAGTGGCTGCCCTGTGACAGATCCCCACCCCACCATCAACGTCCCTGCTGCCACCACCCGCCTCTTCCCAAATCCAACACTGACCAAGGTGATGGGAAGGTGGAGAGGACTGTGGCACCCACAGGTCTCTTGTCACTTCCGTGCATCCTTGTGGCAGCATCCGTGGGGGGGGGGGAAGATGAGACACAGAGATTCAGGGCAAGCAAGAAGCGCATCATCATACAATGCATCATGAATCTAGGAATTCACTACTTCGGCAAGGACCCAGGGGGCAGTCAAATTCATTTGAAGGTTGGGTCCCATTTGAAGCTAAGCCCCACTGCTCTCTGTCAGGGGCCTTGTTGGTGATGGCCACTCATTTAGGCAACTTTGAAAGGGGACAAGTCAAATTCAGAGAGGGGACAAGTCAAATTCACATCTATTAAAGGCTGCTAGTCACAATGGCTAAACAGAACCTCCATGTTCAGGAGCAATTGCAGGGGAGTGACGGAGGGAGAGAAGGCTATTCACCTTCATGTCATACTTGTGACCTTCTCAGAGGCCTCCAGGTGGACTAAATGGGCCCTTCACCTGATCCAGGAGAGCTTTTTTATACTGTATTCTTATGAGTTCACAAGTATCCCCCAACTAAAGTGGCTATAGTTACAGACTTGGTCCTGGGGCCAAAGCTGTCAGATCTCACCATGGTGCTGGCACCCTTTATTGTTCAGTTTAGAAAAGGGCAGGCGAGAGTACAGATTGGTTGCGGGTTGGCTTGGACCTGAGCCCATTCTGAACAGAGCCCAAACTTCGGAGCATTCTGTGCCCGGCTCGGAATGGGCTCCATGGCCTGCATATTTATAGCAACGGGCAGAAATTGCCCTGAGAAATTTGTCTTCTTGAGTTCCGTTTGGCTTCCCTGGCAAGTTCTCAGATCTTCCTCCTTGGCAGGGATTCTGAAATTCACTTCAAATCTCATTTTTTGTTTGTTTGTTTAAATATTGGTGCCAATGCTAGTTAAAATATGAACATTTGCATTTCAAGACCTTCCTTTCCAAGATTCAGGGTCATCCATGCAGGAACTGTCCGAATGAGCGGCTAGCCTTAAACGCAACCGCAACATCCTTGCACCAGCTCTGGGTTCAGTTGTAATGAGGAATTTTCTTCTTTTAAACGCCAACAAAATGCTAACAGCTCAATAATCTTGCGACTCTTTTAGCTTTGCACTGTGACTGCCTGGAGAAGATGTGGGTAACAGCTCTGCAGGAAAGTACAAGGCCACTGGAATCATGGACAATCCCATGCCACAAGGATGAGCCCACTTTGAAGACCCAAGACTTGGGGAGGAAAGGGCAGTGAGGACCAGCCATCCCTTGCCAACCATCACTTGCCCTGTCTACCATAAGAACATAAGAACATAAGAAGAGCCCTGCTGGATCAGGCCAAAGGCCCATCTAGTCCAGCTTCCTGTATCACACAGTGGCCCCACCAGATACCTCAGGGAGCACACAGCCAACAAAATAATTCCTGTTTCCTGCTGCCACTCCCCTGCACCTGGCACAGAGAAAACCTACTTCTAAAACCAGGCTTGTAACCTGTGATGTAACCTGCTTATGGCTTGTAACCTGTGATGGTCTTTTCCTCCATGAATCTGTCCAAACCCCTTTTAAAGGCATCTAGGCCAGGTGCCATCACTACATCCTGTGGCAAGGAGTTCCACAGATGAATTACACGCTGGGTAAAGAAATATTTTCTTTTATCCATTCTAACTCTCCCTCCACTTAATTTTAGTGCATGTCCCCTGGTTCTGGTGTTGTGCGAGAGGGAGAATCCATGTCATGGATACCAATCCATGCCACTGGCTTCCTAACTGGCCACCCACCATGGAAAAAAGATTGCAAAAGCCTTTTGCAAGCTGCACCTGGGTCAGGAAAACAGACTGGAGTACGGATCAGCCAGGAGCACAAACTCTGCTTGAACGATGCTTTAGGCTGGCTTGCGACTTAACTTGATTTCACAACTCCAAACTGGAGTTCAACTGCAATGGCCCAGCAACTGGACAGTTTATCTCCATTTAAAAGGATAAAAATGATCAGTTAAACAAGCGTTTCCCTCCCCCCCCCCACACCCAAGCGTTTCCCTCCCCCCCCCCCACACACACACCCAAACTCAGGGGTATGATAGCCACCTTCCCTCCCTGGGCACCAGCACTTCAGGGCCGCGATGGGAGTTGCTTCAGTCCGGATCCAGAAATTAAATTAAAACCATGACAGGGACAGTTGATTAAAGCAGAATGTAAGACTAATTAGGGGTTCTGACACTGGGATTGTCAAGATCTGTGATGTTAATTAGTCACTCATTAATGTCAGCTCCCTGAGCTGGATGGAAATGTTTGTCGCTTTTCGTGGGAGAACCGTCTGGGGGCAGAGAATGGAACGGGGACTTCAATGGGGAAGGGGCTTGTGGCTTAGGACAACAGCGACGATGGCGGGGGGGGGAATCTTCAGAACTAACTACATGCTACATGGGCAATGAAGCCCTGAGAGCTATTTTTTGTAAAGAAAACTGCTGGGGTGGGGGGGAGCTCAGTACTGAGAAGGGTAACTGTGCATGCCTGTCTCCATTTGTCTGCTGTGCCCCAGACCCTTTTCTGCCTGTGAGGTTCCAACTTGTGAAGTTTGGAAACTCTCCCAAATCTTCTCCACCCTAGCTCTCTTGGATTGGCTAGGAAAATAAGTGTACATGTACACACACTCGTACACACACACTCGTACACACACACACACACACACACACACACACACACACACACACACACACACATCCATCGGAAATAATTTGGCTTACAGCACAATCTTGTTCTTGTCTACTCAGAAGCAACATCCATTGAACTCAATGGGACTTGCGCCTAGGAAAGTGTGCCTAGGATTGCAGCATTATTTTCTGAGCCCCAATCTGGCTCTGGAAGTCACAAATGACATCTCCCATGTCCTCGCCCCCACCCTCTTGAAAAGGAAGAGGTGAATGAAGCTGAAAAGGAAGAGAGGAGAGGAGAAGAGAGGGAGAGGAGAGTGGTGAGCTAGAGGGACTCTGACACTCTAGCCCACCACTGTCTTCTCTTCCACACTTCCTTTTCAGCTTCATTCACCTCTTCCTTTCGGAGGAGAAGCGGAGGAGGGCCCCTCTTATCTTCCACCGGAAGCAACCAGGGGTGAAGAGTCAATCCATCATGGCTGTCCCCCAGGCCCTTTTCAGAAAATACAAAATCTAGCAGGTCAAGTCCTAGTCGAAATGCATGGCGCCAAAACCTACACTGCTGGGACTTCCATATGCAACATACTAGTATTTTATCGAGGTAAGCAAGACAGTTTTGCCACCTAGCAGTGGGTGTATTAGTTGTATTACAGCGCAATCCTGTGTAACCTTGCACCGGTGGAACAGTAGATGCACCGGTGTAACAGCAGATGCACCGGTGTGAGTGAACTTCCACTGGCATAAGTGCACTTACATCGACTGTTACACCAGTGCAAGGTTACACAGGATTGTGCTGGGAATCACTCTGGTAAACGAAAGAGTCCTAGGGGTAGAACGACGACATTCACAAAGGACTTTTGACTTACCGTATTGGTCTGAGTATAAGACTCACTTTTTTCTCCTAATTTAAGTTTTTAAACTAGGGGTGTGTCTTATAATCAGGCTGTTGCAATTTAATGCCAGTGATTTAATTAAAATGTTTAATAGCACCAAACTTTAAGGGTGCGTCTTATAATCAGGTGCGTCTTATACTCGGGACAATACGGTTTCTGTGCGTGTTAAGAAGCAAAATCATCACTCTTAAGAATGCCCTTTCCGTTAAGCAATGTTCGACTGGCTGGGACAGCACCGTACATTTTCCAAGAGAGTGTCTTCCTGGAACGCCACCAGCGCATTAGAGAGGAGAGGGAGGGAGAGATCAGAGAGATCTTCCCCTGCTCTCATTCAGAGGCTGGAGCACCACTTCCCCTGGGTGTTCAAGGAAGGAGAGAGGGATCTGGGTAGGTGGGTCGTCCCGGATGCCTCTCCGGGTTGGACGTGAGTCTGAGCCAGAGGAGAATTTATGGGCCTCGTAATGCCCGCTTCTTCTTTGAGGTGAGCATTACGAGCCCCCAAAGCACGATGAAGCTTCTCAGCATCTCGATTCCAGATGTCTCTGCCTTTTCTCCCTCGCTGCCCCTTCCACAAGGCCTCCCACTTGTCTCCGGTTTGGCCTCCACGATGCCAGCTCCATTATTTCCTTTCAATTCCTCCTCAAAACCACCCTTTCCAAGAAGCCCAAGCCCTGAGTCCTCATAGACACGGCAACTAAGCTTCAGTAAATGGACATGATAAATCACATGCTCGTCAGTCTTTCCTTGCCTCCACTTCTTTGCCCTCTCTTTGAGGTTGTCCCTGTGTCTCTTTTAGACTGGAAGCCTTTGGGGCAGAGACCCATCAAGCATCATATACACGAATGGCGCAACGATAATAATATAAATGACTGCAAAAATTAACAGGATCTAGAACCCACGAGGAAGCAGCAGCAGGGGGAAATGGAGGAGAAAAATGCCAACAATAAAAGGGTTAAGTACTCATACTTCCCCCCCCCCAAAAAACCCTGCTTCTCTTTATAATAGTACTGTATAATAGTATAATAGTACTCTTTATAATAGTACTCAAAGTACTGTATAGCACTTTCTGAGCATGCATGATCTTGAACTTATCCTTATGACAATCTTGTAAGGCAAGTGTTGTTCATTATCCCCATAACACAGCTGGGGAAGACCGAGGCTGAGAGGAGACAGCTCGCACAAGGTCATTTGGCGAGTTCATAGCACAGGAAAGATTTGAACCTGGGACATCCCAGTTCACATCTCAGCTGTTTAGCCAGAAGGCTACTCCAGCCCCCATCCATAGTTTGTTGCCCAACCTGCAAGTAATGTGTCATTTCCCCCCCCCCCCCACACACACACACACAAGGTTTCTGCATGGCTTGGCGTGAGAGGCAGAAAGGGAAGGAAAGGAGGTGGAAGTTATTTACTCCACATACAAACGCTGACGAGTGAAACCGGTGCAAACGGTGGCGAGGAAAACAAACACAGGCACATCGGGCAATGAGATTCAAATCCAAGAAGGCAGAAGGGACTCCAGTTTAGAACCTCTGCTGGGGTGTTAAGGCTCAAAACCAGCTCCTTGACCGGTGTCTCGAAATTAACTGGCAGGCAGCTTTATGGCTTTACCTCCCCTTTAAGCCCCTGCTTGATAGGGGAGCATCATTACATAAGAACGTAAGAAGAGCCCTGCTGGATCAGGCCAAAAGCCCATCTAGTCCAGCTTCCTGTATCATACAGTGGCCCCACCAGATGTCTCAGGGAGCACACAGCCAACAAGCTAACCTGTTTCCCGTTGACACTCCCTTGCACCTGGCACAGAGAAAACCCACTTCTAAAAACCAGGAGGTTACTTATGGCTTGTAACCTGTGATGGTCTTTTCCTCCATGTATCTGTCCAAACCCCTTTTAAAGGCATCCAGGCCAGGTGCCATCACCACATCCTGTGGCAAGGAGTTCCACAGATGAATTACACGCTGGGTAAAGAAATATTTTCTTTTGTCTGTTCTAACTCTCCCTCCACTCAATTTTAGTGCATGTCCCCTGGTTCTGGTGTTATGCGAGAGGGAGAAGAATTTCCCTCTATCCACTCTCTCCATCCCATGCATAATTTTATACGTCCATCATTGATGTGCATGGTCTGATTGACTGGGATGAGACCACCGCAATCACCTCATTCCACATGCAGGCAGATGTGCCCTGCCTGTGCAGCGTGGGGTGCCCCACAAGCGATCTCCTCCGCCCCTCCCTCTTGCCCCTGTTGGAGGTTCCCAATCTGCCAGGGAAAGCGTCAGAAGCAGCAACTCGGGCAGCTGAGCGGAGCACATCAGTTGGCACCGCCAGTGCCACTCACAGGGCAAACAGATGCGCCTCGGCCATGCTCATGCTGGTGTGCTAATGAACCCTTCCTGTGCAAAGGGGGAGGGAGCGTGGGGCAGGGGCTTAGCCGTGCCTCTAACAAGGAAGCTACGCTGGAAACTCCAGCGGGTGCACCCGGAGGAAGCAAGGGGGCGCATGCTGGTCAGTGGGGGAGGGAAGAGGGGTGCACATCACTGAAGGAGAGGAGTGTGGCGAGTGGCGCACTCTGCGCACTGTGGGAAGGGGGGGGATAGAGAGCTGTGCTCTTCATGCTGCCTGGACGTGGTGGGGGTGCAAGAGAGCAGCTCCTTGCTGCGACCCCCCAGGCGTGAGAGGACCTAGGCCAGCCTTCCTGGAGGCTGGTCAAAGAGCTGGAGGGGGTGCTTAGTCTCCCCTTTCCTGGGGTCTTACTGACCCCCCCTCCCTGCTCTTTAAGCTCTTATTAAATCAGTATTATTCTTCCAAATGTTTATCTATTGCTTTTCCACAACATCCAGAAGGCCTCGAAGCTGTTTGCACAGCTCAGGGCACGCGAGAGGAGGGCTTCAGTGTTCCCAAAAGATCTCAAAACTGAAACCTCAAATGTCTTCCATGTGTGGTTGTTTCTTTCCTGCTTTCCACAGGCAAAAAGTGTCAGAAAAGTTTCTTTAAAACAACAACCCCCCCCCCAAAAAAAACTGGCTGCGATGATCAGCCTTGCACCGTGCCACGCCAGAATCAATCTGCATTTGTGCGCTGATCCCATTCTGCCAAGCCTGTGCCCCTTTCCCCAGAGTTCAGGGCTCCGAACCGCAAGCAGTGCATTTCCCTGGAGGGGGCTGTGGCTGAGTGCAGGCTCTGCAAGCAGGAGGTCCAGAGTTCAAGCCCCGACGCTTCCACTTAAGAGGATCTCGGGTAACGCTGCTGGGAAAGAGCCTCAGCCTTGGGAGCGCCACTGACAGGCAGGAGAGAGCACAGGGCACATTTGAGAGCACATGAAACGATGATCTGACTTGGTGCAAGTGCAGCTGCAATGAGAGAAGAGACCATAGGTGGGGGGGGGCACACGCTTTGCACCCAGAAGGCCCCAGGTCAATTCCTTGCAGCAGCAGCAGCAGCAGCAGTAGCAATTTCCAGTGGATCTCACTAGGAGGGCTGGGGATCCCTCCATGAGAGTCATGGCCAGTCAGAGGAGCCAACACAGATACCAGGGCCTGATCCGGAGGCACCAGATACAAAACAGCAGCTCTGAGTTGGGTTCACGCTGGGCGGGCGGGTGGAGAGTAGCGAGTCCAACGTCCCCTGGCTTCACTCCCAGTTTCAGCTGGGAGAAGGAATGGGGTGAAGCCACCGAGACTCCTCCTCTCCTCCCCTCTTGCTTGGGGGTGTGGTGCTTGGCTGTTCTTCGGCGGCCACCCATCCCTGGCTTGCCAGGGCCTCGCCGCCTTGCAGGATTCGGGACGCTCCCTTCTGGGTTCTCAACCCCTGAAACTGGTTTACCCTCCAGGAACCTTCCATCCAGCAGTTGAGACAATGCAGCTCTTGTCTCGAAACGGGGTTTATGGACGAAGGACATGGCAGTCGCAACCTCGCCCTCAAAGAGTTCAGCAGGGATAGAGCTCAGTGCTTTGGCTCCAGCTCCCACGGCTGGCCCAAAACCTCCTGACGCCCGAGGCGGCAGGCCAAATGCTGCCCCCTTACCTGATGATGTGCCAGCCCCTGCTCCTCCCACTCTCCAATATTGTAGCTTAGCCTCCCCTCCATATTTCCTCTTCCTCTCTGCCCCCCTCTTCCTTTTCACTCGAGCCCTGCAGCAACCTGTTTGGTGCCTTAGAACTCAGAATCTGGCAGATTCGGCTTCCAGCGCAGATTCTGTCTTGCCTACCCGATCCCTCCTTGCAGGCGGCCCCAGAATCTGGCCCCTGTTCCTGAGTTGCAAAGCTGGGACTCCCTGCCACCTCCATGGACCATCCTTCCTTGTGCTCTGAGTCGGTCTTGAAAAGCCTGACCAGACACAGCAAGCTGAGTTTTGCCTCTGCCACAAGGAAGTGAGCCAAATCGCTGACGATCTGCGCCACTCAATCAGTGGCACTGTGGAATTTGCAAACCGATGCAAAAACGGAAACGCTGGTTTCGAGGGAGCCTGACCGAAAAAGGAAGGCTCAACTTTTCATTCTTTGTGGAACGGCAGGGAAATTGCATGCCAGTTCTTCAGGTGGGAACATGCACCCTCCTTTCTCTTCTCTGGACACAGAGGGAGATTCTCCATTCCACCCCTCACCTCCAGTCTGCTGGACTGGCGACTCAGAAAGAGGGAGTTCATAGACATCCTGATCATCAAAAATTGCCAGGGCCAGCCAAACGCCTCCTGACACCTGAGGCGGTTTATCAAAACCTGCCCTCCTTACCTGGTGATCCGCCAGGCTCTGCTCCTCCCACTTCCTGGATTGGAAAAGGGGGCGGGACAGAAGTGTGAAGTGTGGAGGAGGAGAGTGTGGTAGCCTAGAGCGTCAGAAGGCGCACTGGACAGACAAATGTGGGCTTGCTGAGACGACCATTTCAGTTGGCCTGGCCCTGGTATCTGTTTTTACTGAGGCCTACATGTCTGAGGAAGAGTTTTACCGAGAGCACGTCTCTCCCGATTTTCCATGGAAAGTCAACGTTCTTTCTGCTTTTAGCCGCAGATGTGCTGGTGCTGATGGAGGGAAAAAAAACAACAACCCCAAAACAAGCCACTGACAGAAAGTGCTGGCACAGGCAGGAGGATCTCACTGTGGTTAAGCAATGGTCTCCCTGAGCTCCGGCTCCGCGGCCTCGCTTATTCGCCACTGTCTCCAACCCTGGGCCGCACCCCGTCTTCATCTGGAATCTCATGTCAGATGTTCTCAGCTGAGCCCACAGGAGTGGGCCAGCTGACCATCAGATATGCGCTGATGTGCAGTGTGCCTCATGCCACATTGCATGGTGGTTGTGCTTCAAGGACCAGCTAGGCCAGAGAGATTGAACCGCTGCCTGAATGCAAGACAAGGCCAGCTGAGTCAGGCCAAAGAACCATATAGTCCAACATCCTGTTTACTATAGTGGCCAACCAGCTGCCTCTGGGGAAGCCCACAAGCAAGAAAAAAAAAGCACACTTCTTCAATGCACACAGGTGCATTGATAAAACACTGCAAAAAAAGCAGTCTTGCTACGATCTCCTTCTGACGGTTACATCGAGATTCTTTTTTGTGTGGTGTTTTCCTGATATGTGCACATGTGCATGTTGCTAAAACACCACATAAAAAGAATCTTGGGATGAAAGGGTGTGCCATCGCCACCGATTTACTTCGAGGCAACGATGTATCAATGCACACAAGTGCACTCGTGCATTAGCAAAAACACCCCACAAAAAAGATTCTCGATGCAGTTGTGTGTCGATGCGACCACATTGAGATTGTTTTCTTGCATGTTGTATATCCATGTGCATTTATCATGCAGAGAAGGAAAAGAGTCATGGAGCAACTGAATACTCAGCAAATTTGCCCACGCACATGCGCCCTCTAAAGAAGTTTGGAAATATAAATGGCACAGTGGAAAATTCTTCATACAATCAGGTCCACTTCCAAAATCAGGTTGTAATTCTCCAAAATCTTTGAAGAAACTCACATGAGGAGGATTTCAAAACTGTGGGTCAACAATCCAGTCCTGAGCAGAATGAACAATCCTTAAAGCTGTAACAGACCTCACGCATCTCGCTGCATCACGTCACGTCCCGGAATAGATTCTGGATTGGCCCAACGCGCTGTTCCGCGTCCCGCAACCACAACACCCAACACGGTCTCTCATTGGCCGAAGGTCATTCCGGTGTGCTCCAACTTGAATAACTCGAGCTTCAGCCAATGAGAGGCCGCGTTTGGTGTTGTGGGGGCGGGACACGGGGCAACACGTTGGGCCAATCAGAATCGACACCTTGGCTACTCTGGGACACGACACGTGCGGCGTAAGGGCAGCTTTACTCCAAAGCATGCCTTTTTTCTACATCTAGTAGGGAGTAGATATTCCACAATGCATAACTGCCAACAGACCCGCCTGTAGCTGCTTTGACATCTCTGTATCCCAAACAGATTTTGCTTTCCTTTCTCTCCCCTCTTCCTCCTCCTCTTCCTCCTCTTCGCCTACGGAAGGTGCTAATCTTGTTAATGAAAGCACACAGAGGTCAACAAGGTGCCTTTGCCCAGGTCACGGCAGAAGAGGAAAGGGTGCCGATGTGTGCGTGTGTTAAGCCTCCGCTCCACTGATGTCAGGTGCCTTTCGCGCTTCCCTGTGGGTTAAGTCTCCGTTGCTATGGCAATCACGCAGCTTTCGCTTGGCCTTTCACCTTGCCCCATAGGGAGTGCAGGAGAACAGATGGGGAAGGTCTGTGGTCCTGCCCCCCCCACTGCACGCCACCGTAACACCCCCATCGCCAAGCAGCTGCTGTTCCAGGGACAAGATCCATTCGGGGGCTAGGACTTCTGCAGACCCAGGAGCCCCTTGTGAGGCAGGACACCTCCCTGCCCCATGGTGTGAAAGGAACAAGTGACCCTTCCGAGGCACGGAGGGGGCAGCAGCTGAGAGGCTCGGCCAAGAGGCCTGGGGAGGAGGCAGTAACGGGAGCCAGAGGAGGCGAGAAGTACAGCTTTCCCATGCACCCTTCATTCATTCCCATGCACCCTTCATTCAGTATACAGGTCCTTCACAAGGCGTTATTATTAGGTCCAGGGTCAAACTTACCCAGTACGGGGAGATCGACCGGTCCGTGGCACAGCAGAAACAGCTGGAGCCAACGGGTGTGGCACCCACCCAAAGCTTGGTGGGCCGCCCAATTGACAGGGCAAACAGGACACCAACGCCAGGCGCATTGTGGCCGGACGCTCCCACTGCAATAGGGCTTAAAAGCCCCTCCCCAGGGCAAGGATGATGGTGGGTCATAGGTGAGATGGGGGACAGGAGCCAAGCGAGCCCACATAGGGGAGCTGGCTGGTGTGCCCAAGGGAAGCAAAGCCACCCAGTCCCATGGAGGATGTGGGTGCGACCACGACCCCCTCCCCGTAGATGTTCGGAAGCAGAGCCCCACCCCTGGGTGAGATGTTAGGCTGGGCTGAAAAGGGACAGTCATTCTCCCCCTGTTAAAGATGCATTGATGGATTTGAAAATAGCAATCGCTCTAGGCCGGCTTTCCATTTCCATGAAAGAACCACCAGGCACCTTGCAAGCAAGAATACCGAAACAAGCGAAAACAAGCGCGAGACGCTATGCAACCAGGAGCAGAGCAGGCTAACAAGAGACATGATTTATCGAATTGTCAGAGGCGTTGCAAGGAAAGCTAACGGAAACGAGAGAGCCTGAACTGCCCGCTTAGAAGAACCATCCAAGAGGACTCCTTCCCCAACGTCAGAGGTCATCGTCATCTTCACCAGCAGCACGACTGAGCCTAAGGCCACTCTCCAGTGTGGCGTAGCAGTTGCAGCATTTGAACAGAGAGCCGAATTCAAATCCAGCCTAAAGCAGGACGCTTACTGGGTAGTCTCCAACTAGTCACTCTCGCTCAGCCTCACCTCCTTCACAGGGCTGATGTGCGGATAATCTGACGTCAGGGAGAGAGTGTCGTATATGCTCTTATGGCAAGCTTGTGCTGATTGTTTTTTTTGTTTTAAAAACACAAATAAACTTGCTTCTGGTCTTTGGGGAGCAGAGGCCAAACATGGAAGGCGCTTAGTGGTCCAGCTGCCAGCATTTGCAGAAAAATTGCTTTCTCCTACTCTGCTAGCACTTGGCAACTGCCAGTTTGCCCAGGGACTGCCAAAGCAAAAGGGGGCACCCCCTTGTCTGATCTGGGGGTGCGAGTCTGTTGTAAAAAAAAAAAAGTTCTTTTCTGCAATTAATTGCAAGCAGCCTTGAGGACCTTTTGGTAAAAAAAAACAACAACGGGTACAAATCCTTTAAAGAAGAAAAGGAATGGATGCCTAGTGTGTCTTGCAAACTGGTAACAGCTTGGCTCGAGTCCAATGTTTACTGTAATTGGGCAGTTCCATTGCAATTTCCTACTCCCAGAGTGCATTTTGCTGATTAAGGCAGCTTTTAAGTTCCTGAATAAGCATTAATTGAGAGCCGGGGAGCACTGCAGCTAAGAGACTGAGCTGCAAATGAGGACCTCCTCGGTTCAAATCCCACCTCTGCCGTGAGCTTGGTACAAGCCACTCCTTCTTAGCCTCAGTCTTTCCACCTGAAAAATGGGGGTAATATAGAGCCCAAGCACCTGGCTATTGGAAGGAAGAAGAGGCCAGGGATTGGGGGGTTAGCCAACTAGACCCCAGGAAGGGGAGGTGAAATTGGGTTTTGTAAACTCCCCCCTCCCCTTCTCTGTTCCCACCACTCCATTCAGGAGAAGGCTGGTCACCTCTTTTCATCTTTAATCAAGGATAGCCAAAGAGAGGAAAACCAAAGGCTGGTTAACTGGAGATGCCAGGAATTGAACCCGGGACCTTCTGCACAGTGGCATACTTAGGGTATTTGACACCCGGGGCAAGCCTCAAAGCCACAGGTAGACCAGACCTCTACCTCCACCTCCACTTTGAGGTCTCCTGCTAGAGGCCAGGGCTACTGACCACTCAGTGGCGCATTTGACACCCGGGGCAGAGTGCCCCACCCTTGGTACGCTACTGCTTCTGCCCATGGCAAACATACTCTCCCCACACAGGAGAGGATATCCTGAAACTGGCAGGTTTGGGGCAGTTCAAGGAAGCCAAAGCTGCTTCCTTGCCTAGTGCTGCATTGCCGACCCGGCACTGCCTGGCGTCCCGCCTGCTTGCCGTGCCAGCAGGGCACAGATTCCAGCTGCCTAATGCAGGTTTCCATGGCAACGGGCAAAGTGCCCGTAGCTGGGCTTAGGAAATGCGGGCCCAGACTCAACCCCGATAGCTGCTCTGCCATCGAGGGCAGCTTGGCGAGTCCTTGGCAGAGCCTTAGGAAGAATTCCATAGGGCAGCCCCTGATCTCCCTCATTCTTCCCCTTTCCCTGCATACAGGATCCCTGTATCCTCTTGCCACTCCCTTACACCCAGCATTCAGAGATAGGTTACCTCTCAAACCAGGAGGTTGCATATAGTCATCATGGCTTGTAACCTGTGATGCACTTGCCCTCCATCAATCTGTCCAGTCCCCTTTTCAAGGCATCTAGGCCTTGTGGCAAGGCGCACCTTGTGGCAAGGAGTTCCACAGATTAAATACATGCTGAGTAACCAAATATTTCTCTGTGCAAACTTTTTCAGGTCAACAACTCTCTCTCTCTCTCTCTCTCTCTCTCTCTCTCTCTCTCTCTCCCCCCCCCTTTCCTCTTCTCTGATTTGCCTTATGTGGTTGTATGTAGGGTTTCCTGCTGTTCCTTCGAAGCCCCTGGCAGTCATACCTCGCACTCGCTCCCCACTGCTCAGTTCAGGCCCTATCGTGCTTCAGTGCCTGTTCTTCACACCTCGTCCCTCACCACTTCTGTCCAATACTTCCTGGTTTGCTTTCCTTTCTATCCGGCTCACTTCTCTGACGCTACATTTCCAGCACCTCCAAGTTTCCTTTCCTGTGCCTGACCTCTCGTTCCTGCCTCACATCCATGGTGAGCTATAATTCCTGTGTATGTTTTAAGACTTTCCTTTTTCCCCATTACACATGTGTCTCCTGCCAACAGGTGCTTCTTCTTATAAAACGTCTCTTTCACCGGCCCGCTTCTGCTTTTCATTTCTGCTCTAAATCTTCTGTTTCCTCCTTGCTTCCCAGATACCTCAACTGTTGTATTTGCTCAGTTTGCATCACATCTATCTATCTGCCTGTCTATCCATCATTCATCATGACAGGAGCTGTCTTTGTTACGGATGTCATTTTTAAAAAATTACATTTAATATTAGTGCTGATTTAATATTACCCAACTCCCCGAGTAAAACCCCTTCCACTACTGTGTTTGTGGGCTGCGGCCAGGGATGTTAAATTCCTTTCTGGCCACGGTTGAGACAGAATGCATGGCTCCAGAACTCTTTCCCTCTTTCCCTCCCAGTGGATTGGATTTGATAAGACATGGAGATCTCTGCAGATTCTGCGGCTATTGCACGCTTGCATAGAAGCATGCATGTAAAATGCTTGCTTTGCAAGAGATCACAACAGCTGTTGTGGCAGGCACATGAAAATACTTGAAAACATACATAAAAAAATGCATATTTGGGGGCAATGGGGGAGGGGAAAAATCTGGTAGATATTGGGCAGAAGAGAGTAGAATGGAAATCAAAGGAAACCATTTCAAGGTAGGGCCAAAGCATATACAGTATTACATCACAAACGTATTCAAGTTTACCCAGAAGAAATTCCCATTTTGTTGAATGGAGCTTACTCCCAGGAAGTGAGTCAAGACATGTAGCCTAAATGAGTCAGCTGGCTGGAGGATTTTCTTTTTCCTTTGTTATAGCGCTGGCGGATGCCCGAATCAAGCCTCAACCAAATTTACCCCACTATAGTTCCGAACCCAATCATGTGACTTCACAGGCGCAATTTAAATAATTTTTAAATGCTTCCTTTGAAAGCCAGGGAATTAAAACAACAACAGCAAACATAGCGGGAGGGGGGGGCACAATCCAATTGGAACCATCATGGGGGCGAATTAACTTCCCCGGCATGACTTGGTCCAATTCAGCCGCCCGCCCCCTGCGCTATTTTTAGACAAAGAAAAAAATAATAATGCTAGGGCCAACACAAACATTTAATGCAACATGCGCTTTGGTCTTCAGGCTCACTGGTTATAGACTGGTTAGGTTTGGCTGGCATCTGCTCGCCTGCTATTTAGTTTTGTTATGCAAATTACTTATTGCGCCTTGCGATGCCTCATTGCTATGCGCCTCCTCGAGTTGCCTTTGGCACGGGAGGTGTACTGAAGTATTTAAAAAGAAATAAAATGAATAAAACAAACGGCTCGGAACAGCTAGCGCCCTGCCCAAAAAGGGTGCCGGGGTTTACAGCATCACCGGGGCTTTGCGGCTTTCAAAAGAATTGGACATTCGGAATTCCTTCCATGTTGCAGTAGATCAAGTGTGCTTGGGGAACATTTGTTTGAACACCCCCTTTTGCCCCTCCTGTTTCTCTTGTGGTCCGTTAAGAACATCAGAAGAGCCCTGCTGGATCAGGCCAAGGGCCCATCTAGTCCAGCTTCCTGTATCTCACTGCTACGGTACTTTCTAGGTCTTTAAGAATTTTCTTTGTTACTTGGAAATAAAGCAACGATTATTAGAACAAACAGTGCGGACAGTAAAGGACCTTTCTTTCCGACTGACAGTGGCAATTGAGGTCAACGAGGATTGGAGTGGGGCCATGAGCAAAAAAAAAAAAAAAGGGTTTAGAACCCAGGTCTAGGGTCCCTCCCCAGAAAGACGTTCTCGGCCAGCACCTCCCCCCTCCTCTCTATGCCCCCCCCATCCATTCCACAGGCTTTTCAAACTGGGACGCAAGTGGAAAGAAAGAAGACTAAGGAGCACGGTGGCTGGAAGAGGGGGAGAGGAGGGAGAGGAGGGGGAGGGGGATGTGGGGCAGTGGGGCACACTTCGGAGACGAGAGAGGGGGTGGCAACGAGGATGTGTTGCTCCACCAGTTGCGCAGGAGGCGGCGATGTGCAGCACCAACCCTGTGTCCAAGGATCTCACTTGGGCACACGAATGACCCAAGTGTGACAACTGCGTATCTGTATCACAAGTGTGACAATTCCAAGCAACGCACTCGGTGGCCCATCTAGAAGTGCTCCCAAGGCAAGAAGGACAAAGCTCCTCTACCTTGAAGCGCTGCCAAGGAGATGGAGTTTTAATGAGGACAGCTTGTCGCCTCGAGTGGGGAGAAATCCCAAAATTCTCCTTCCCCAAACTCGGCAAGGAACAGGAGCCTCGCTGCCCTCCTTTGCAGCAAGGTCCCCTGTGCAGCTTTTCCCACCAAAGCCGCCTGCGCTTCCCCCCCCCCCTCTGCTGGCGCTGGGTTTGGGCTCTGCCCGCCCTGCTCATTGGTGCCTTTGGCGATGATGCTGACAACGGAGGCGGCGCTGGGAAAGCCGTGTGCGCCGAGGGACACAAAAGCACCCGCAGCTGTGTGTTTGCAAACAAGGCAGCCGAGCCGGGAGAAGGCCTGAAAGCAGTAATTGTCTTTAATTAAAGAAGCTGGGAGCAATCGCAAGCATCGACAAAAGGCTGCGTGGCAACTCTGGCGCTCCATGCCGCTGGGGTGGGTGTTCGCAGCGCGCTGGGGAGCGGAGATGGGCTTGCCTCTCCGGGGACCCAAATGGAACTCAATCCCTTCGGGGGCAGGCAGGGTCTCCCAGGGGGCAGGCCACTCCAGATTTGGCCTCTGGGGTCAGGGCTCCTGGTGCGTTTTCCCTGGAGGGGGGGGGCGCTGCACATTCCGAGTCAGGCATGCATGCGATGAACATCCACACCGCTGTCTAGGCAGGACCCGAAAGCCGGGAGAGAGTTCAGCAAGGCTGCCGGACACGCTCGCATTCCAAGGGTCTGCTCTTTGACCCTGGGTCAGCCCTCTCTAGACAGGAGTTTGCTATCCCTTTCTCTGAACCGCACACGCCAGCCTTCTGAACAATGGCACGGCATCTCACACCCTCCAGGAACAAGGCCCCACTCAAGCCACTCCCCACTCCGCCCACCCACCCCTTTCTAGGACCGCCAAGCCTTGACAACCTTTCCAGGATGTCTAAATCATAAGTCCGCAGGCCCCTGCCCAGATCAATAGCCACTTTGAAGACCCCTGGACACAGAGTAGGTGCCGCACAAGACAAGGTGAAAGAGCAGGGCCGGCCCATCTATGAGGCCAACTAGAGCAGCCGCCTCAGGTAACAGATTGGTGGGGGGCGCCCATCCCTGTCTTGCCATCTTGCCTCCACCGCTCTTTCTCTTCCTTCCATTCCTTGGATTAGAAAAGGAAGAGGGGGGAGGGTAAGCTTTAGAGAGTGGGAGCAGAGGCTGGCACATCATCGGGCAAGGGGGGGGAGCATTTGGCAGGACACCTCAGGAGGTCTTGAATCCTCTACGTGTTTACTTGAAAGTCTCATTGCGTTCAATGGAGCTTGCTCCCAAGAAAGTGTGCATAGGATTGCAGCCTTAGCCTGCAGTCCTTAAAGCTGTATCAGACCGCAGGCCGTGTCCCGCTTCGTCGTGTCCCAGAGTAGATTCTGCACTGAGCAGGGGGCTGGACTAGATGGCCTCCAAGACCCCTCCCAACCCTAGTATTCTATACTTCCTTTTGTTATACTTCCTTTTGTTCACCTAAATCTCCCCCAAATAGGTTTAGTTGAATGACTTCTGGTTCTAATGTTGTGATGGAAGGAGAAAAACGTCTCTCCCCACCAGGTATCATTTTAAACACCTCAATCACAGGTCCGTCCGTCCCCCTTAGTCGTCTTTTTCATAAACTAAGGAACCCCCTCGTAAGGAAAGTAATCATTTCAGCTGCCCCGTCTTCTGCACCTTTTCTAGCTCTACAAAATCCTTTTGGAAATGTGGCAGCCAGGACTGCGTCACAGTACTCCAGATGTGGCCCGCACCACAGATTTATATCTAAAGGTAATGCAATATTAGCTGGGTTATTTTCAGCCCATTTCCCAATGGTCTCAAGCAAGGAATTTGCCTTTTGCAGCTGCCACACACACAGTCTCAGTTGTACGGTGCCAAACGGTGGTTTGGCATCCCATCCGGACGGAGCCACTGCCTTAATGCGCTTCCACTCCGGCTCTGTTCTGGCCTGGGCCCCAAGTGACACAACCACTGTCTTCTTTCATAGGGCTAGTCCAAGACTTCCTAGCCCCTGAGGCAGCATGCCAAATGCTGGCCCCTTTACCCAAAGTGCCAGCCTCTGCTCCTCCCACTCTCCAATGTTCCAGCTCAGCGTTCTCCTATCCTCCACATTTCCTCTTCCTCTCTGTTCCCTTCTTTTTTTCAATCCAGGGAGTGGGGGGAGGAGGAGGAATGGAGGCAAGTAGCTGTATAGAAATGGGCACCTATGACCAACCTGCTGCCTGATGCAATAATCTCAGTTGGCCTCATGGATGGGCCAGCCCTGATAGGATTGTGCTGTCAATGTGGGAATTTTGAACGCTGTCCTGAGATCCTACGACACCAAGGCTTTAGAGGAAGGATGGGACAGAAACATGACAAACAGCACACTTCTAACCAACTTTCCGGCGTCGGTGTAGCCGCGCCAACAGGGTGCACACTGCATTTTGCAGTACAGGGGCAGTCATGGAGGCCTCTTCAAGGTGAGGGAACATTTGTTCCCTTATCTCGGGGCTGCATTGCGGCTGCACCGGCGCTGGAAACCTGGTTAGGACTGCGCTGAAAGGAACGTAGCGGGATTAGCATCACTTAAGGAAACATAACATCTTAGTCTCTAGATTTAGGTATGATCAGAAACGACTGACATTTGGGGAAAATTGGAGTACAGGTGGGCCCCCATATCCACGGATTCGCTATCCACCGTTTCAGTTATCCACAGATCACAGGGGACCCCCCAGGCTTTTACATTTTTCCCAGTAAGCTTCGTTTCTTCCTTAAACAAACAGGAGAAGCAGCCTTTATTGTTTATTGTTTATTGCAGGCAATTGTTTATTGCAGGCAAGTAGAACGAGACTAAGTCCTAGAGAGGCTCTGCAAGGTTAACAGAAACCTTGCAGAGCCTCTATAGGACTTAGTCTTGTTCTACTTGCCTGCAATGGAGGCCGCTTCTCTGTTTGTTTTAAGGAAGAAACAAAGCTTGCTGAAAGAAAAATAAGACCGGGGGGGGGGGACGCACACCTGACAGCAGGGGAGGCAGGGTGGGGGCCTCTCAGGAAACCATGGAGGGGGGTGTTCGCTCCTATCCTATCGGTTTCAAGTATCCATGGAGGGGCCTGGAACATATCCCCAGCGGATATGGGGGGAGTACAGTATATGCAATTTGTGTGTGTGTGTTTCCCCGTAGCGTCACAATGTCCAGAAATGTCACAGCTCCACGAGGAAGCAGGCAAACAATGTTGTCTGAACCCTGCTGCTGAGAACCTTTTAACCTGAGTTTCTGGACACTGAAACAGGGGCCTCCCCACGGAGCTACGGCTGAGGAACAGGGCCGAAGACCAGGGCTGAAGACCGTGGGTGGCTCAGCGTTTGTCGGAGTCCGATTAACTGAGGATCGTGGCCTTGCCTGATCTCCAGTCTCCTGGATCTGAAGTGCGTTTTGGGAGTCGGAGCCCATTGGCTTCCAGGCAGGGCTTGGCTGGCTTTCCCTGCTCAAGAGGGCGAAGGAAATGTCTGGAGCATTGAAGGCACCCGTCGTGCCTGAAAAGATTTACAAAACTTGCCGTGGACGCTGACGGGCCCTGGACAGTCGCCAGCTGGAGCGCTCCGAACTCCGAGCCGCTAAGAGTTCAGACTCAGACTGCGTTTGGTCCCCAGCCATCTCTGGCGCAATGCTGATAGCAGGAACCGTGCAAAGCCACCTTCGACAGCGAAAGACCCTTGGCCCCATCTAGCTTAGAACTGTCAACAATGACTGGCAGCGGCTCTCTGGAGTGTCAGACGGGCGGGGAGGGGGGGTCCTTCCCGTCTGGTGATGTTTCCAGGAATAAACGGTGGGATCTCCTGCATGCAAAGAAGGTGCTCCACCACTGAGCTGTGGATGCCCCTGGTGGACAGAGAGAGTCACCTCCCATGGAGTCAGACCCTTGGTTCGTCCAGGCCAGGACTGTCAGCACTGACTGGCAGCAGATCTCCAGGGCTTCGGACAAGGGTCTTTCCCAGTCCTACCTGGAGATGCTGCCAGGAGTTGAACTTGAGACTTTCTGCAGGCAAAACAGGGGCTCTATAGCTATAGCCCCTCCCATGGCGACAGCCTCGCTCAGGTATGTACATATTAAGCTGCCTTCAACTGAATCAGACAATTGATCCATCTAAGAGCATTCTTTTCAAACTTTTTTGTTTCTTTTTTTTGTAGCAAGTACCATTTTTCCAAGTACCACTTTATTTATTTATTTATTTATTTATTTATTTATTTATTTATTTATATGCCGCCTTTCTTATCCTCAGATTGCTCTTCAGATGTTACTCAAGGCGGTTTACATAGGCAAGCTGTCTAGACCCGATAAGGGTCTTTACCATTTTGTTCCATATAGAGCCCTGCAACTCCAGGTGGTTTCCTTCTATGGTGTAGCCCTCTTCACTTAGCTGCAGAACACAAGCCTCCAGCTTTTCCGCAGTCAGCCACAGATCCTGTCAACAGGGGATCCCCCAGTTGTCATCGCTCTGTCACTCACATTCTCAGTATTCCAGTCCATCCTCTCACCACAGCACGCAACAGCGACTCCTCTCTGCCACCAAGGGTCATAACAGCTTATCAGTGACTTCCAGTCCCCTTCCAGCACAAAATGGGGCTGCTCCTGCTTAGCTTCCGACAGTCTTCAGGCAGTTCAGCCTCAGGACCACACTTTGACCGAGACTTTTTGCAGGTACTAGCACTACAACAGAGACAGCACCCTTCCAAAGGAGCAGACTGCTTGCCCCACGGCTGGCACTTCGTTCTGCCCCCTCTTTCCCCAGACAATGCCTCTTCTGAAGAACATAGGAACCTAAGGAGAGCCCTGCTGGATCAGGCCAAGGGCCCAGCTAGTCCAGCTTCCTGTGTCTCACAGTGGACCAACAGATGCCTCTGGGAGCACTCAAGACAACAAGATACCTATGTCTTGTTGCTCCCTTGCAAACGGTACTCGGAGAGAGGCTACCTCTAAACCCAGAGGTTGAATACTGTCATCATGGCTTCTAACCTGTGATGGACTTTTCCTCCATCAATTTATCCAGTCCCCGCCCTTTCCAAGGCATCTAGGCCAGGTGCCACCACAACACCTTGTGGCAAGGAGTTCCACAGATTAATTACACGCTGGGTAACCAACTATTTCTTGGCCTCTGCACTTGGGGATAGCAGCGTGTTGTTTTTGGTTCTGTTCTGTAGGAATAGCCAAGCTCAAAGCAGTCCAGCAAACCCCCCCCCCCCTCGAATAACTCAGTCAACGAACTACCATGCAAGAATTCAGCCTGGTCGGGCAGCTCATTGATGCAGAAACGCACGGAAAAGGACACCCCCCACATCTCACATTCTCTCGAGTACAACAACCCTTCCACCTGGTGCCTACAAAATGGCCCAGCAAAGGACGCTGGGAAAATAAAAAGGCAGGCCACCAAGTCGGCAGACAACCCTTGAACCAATTTGCTGATTTCCTCTGGACCTCCTCACCTGTGTCCAGGCCCAATCCAAGCATAGCATGAAACACTGGACAGGAAGGAGGGCTTTCTCAGGCAGGCAGGAGGTCTGGCTCAGCACGATGCGCACGGCTACCTCTTTTCTGCTAAGAAGGAAGCCGAACACCAGCCTTTCTTGCAGTGTCACCAGCCACACAGTCCCCCACACCATCCCCCCTGGTTTCCACCAATGAATGAGCGCAATCGTTACCCAAGGCAAGAGTCCCAATTTTGCTGTAGTTCACAATCACTTGGTTCAGAACACAAGACTTGCCCAGCTCCTAATGCTTAAGCACGTTATGAATCGAACGGAATTTCATGGAATTCTTCTGCAGCTTGAAATGTAAAACAGGATTGTAAAGGTGCTTCGTCAAAGTCCAGGACACTAATCACAGCTCAGAAAGAGTTGCACCAACACCCCAATGGGTGATTTTTAATGCTCCAGAGAATCCTGACCAAGGAACTATGCAATCCCTGTGGTTGTCTGACAAATCACAGAGAAGCTAAGGTAAAGGTATCCCCTGACAATTAAGTCCAGTCGTGTCCGACTCTAGGGTGTGGTGCTCATCTCCATTTCAAAGCCGAAGAGCCAGCGTTGTCCGAAGACGCCTCCGTGGTCATGTGGCCGGCATGACTCTCCTTGCCGCAGCGCGTAGCATGCGGCTGGAACACGGAGCGCTGTTTACCTTCCCGCAAGCGGTACCTATTTATCTACTCGCACTGACATGCTTTGGAACTCCTAGGTTGGCAGGAGCTGGCCAAGCAACGAGCGCTCACCCCGTCGCGGATTCGAACTGCCGACCTTTCGATCGACAGCTTATGGTTCAGCGGTTTAACCCGCTGCGCCACCCGCTGGCCTACAGAGAAGCTACCTTAACCCAAATACTCTCTTGTTGCCTTCTCCTTGTTGATTGTTTTAGCAATGGGTGAAGCCAAAAACGTTCCTCCCTAAAGCCCTGCCCACAGTTTCCTGGACTTAAAACTTTAAAAAGACAGAAATGTAAAAAACAAACTTTCAAAAAAAAAAAAACACCTTTCAGGGCATTTTCCTAGTTCTGCATAAGCTGTGATTCCTGCCCAGGATTTGGAGAAAAATTCGGTAAAATTCCCAAGACAACTGAAAATCCGAAAGCAACAGGACAAGGTACAACCCACCTTATGAGTCAATTTAAAACTCTCAAAATAAGTTGTTCTCCAAAGACGCTCAGAATTGCTGACCCAGTTCCAAATTCAGCTGTAAGGCATTTGCGCACCACTAGGGAAAATACCGATCTCCCTCCTTGCTCCAAGTACCCACCACGAAATCGAAGGAGCCAAGCAGACATTCGGGGAAGGCCACTTACCTCTGCAGATGGTCCCGTTCTCCACGGATTCGTGGCCAGCTTTGCACATGCAGCGCCCGATGGGAACCAGCCACTCCCCGTCCCCGTTGCAGTACAACTTGATGGGGACATCCACCTCTTCAGCGTTGGGGATGCACGAACCCCGGGCGGCCACCAGCGAAGTGCTCTCAGCTCCGGAGAGCGTCTCCTGGAAGATGGCGCCGTTCTGGATGATGCGCGGGCACTTGCGGTAGAAGACGCGGACGGCAATCAAGGACATGCAGCCGCCATAATCCTGGAAGGCCAGGTAAAAGCCGTTCTTGGAGACGGGACCAAAGCTCCGCACCTCCGTGTTGATTTTCATCACCCGGCCCCCCAGGTCCACCTGAGAGAAGCTCTCGTCCGCAGCAATGGTGTCCACCTTCACCCACGGATTCTCCATCCAGGTGGGAAACGTTTTGGTCGCGGCGTCATAGTCGGACTCGTAATAGTAGAGGTTGAAGGTCTCCTTGCAGGAGCCGGGAACGTTGGGGATGCTGCTACAGTCCCGTACGGAGAACTTCATCTCCACGTGGATGCGGTGGGCCCCCCTCCGCCGGATGTACTTGGTCCGCAGCCAGTTGTTCTGGCTGGATTCAAAGACGTTGCATACCTGATAAGTCCGGATCGTGTTCATGTTCTCGTCGTAGCCGCTCACTTCTTCCCACTGTGGAGAGGAGACAAGGATAGTCACAGCTTGGCACGCAAAACCCGGAAGCATCCAGAAAGAGGATGCGACACCGGCGCTCGGAGCCATCGAGTCCAGGGTGAGCGGGCACAAGCCTTCCTGCAGCGACGCAAACCCTGCAAGGGGGGCACAGTGCTGAACAACAGCAGGGCATTCTCGCCTCCTTCCAGGAATGCAAAGCGAGGGATTAATAATGCACTTTGCAGTCAGAGGAGGACAATCCTCCAGGCCTTGCCAACATCTTTTCCAAATTCTGCTACTGCAAGAAGGAAAAGAAAAATCTGACTCTCAGGCAGGCCGATTCCCACCCATATGCTTCACAGCCGGGAGAGTCACGTGGCGTCTTCGCTTCCTTTGTTTCCCAGAGCGACTGGCCCTCGGGTGGGACGCCACAGAGCAGCAGAACCAGGCTACGTGAGAAAGGCCCCTGGGAGCTAGATACAGCCCAAGGCCTCCTTCTGCCTCTGGGCATCTTCACAGCTACAAAACCTGAGAAACCAAATACGGAGCTTGACGTGGAAGAAAAGCAGAGAGCGGTCCCAGTGGGAGCAGCCCTCCCCGCTTGAACGTGGCTGCGGTTTTGGACTTTTAAGAGATGCACTGCCACGGCTAAAAAGGACCTTGGCGTTGCAGCTTCCCACTGAGTCAGACCAGTGACCCACCTAGCTCAGTACTGTGCGCACAGACTGGCAGCAGCTCTCAAGGGTATCAAGGCAGGGGTCTTTCCCCAAACTCGAGCTTGCAAGGCGACACTTGCAAATAATAAAAAAAGGTTGAAAGGTCCACTGTGGAGAGGAGACAATGCTGCTGCTATTATTATTATTATTATTATTATTATTATTATTATTATTATTATTATTATTATTATTATGTAGTCTCAATATTTTTTCCCTGGTGGTTTGGTTTTACCAAAGCAAGCCGACCAGAAAATAATATTTATTTGCCACTTTTCAACAAAGAGTAGTTCACAAAGCAGGTTACATAGCAAAGTAAATCACTAAATGATTCCCTGTCCCCAAAGAGCTCCGGCAGTTAAATAGAGCCCTGTTCAAGACGTCAGAGGTGACGGTTAAACACACAGCCTCCTCCTATCTGTTGCTTCCCTCTTCTTGCCCCATCCTCTTGCAACTGTCCACTGGAGACCAGCGTTCCCGGATCTGCCCTCTGCCTGCCAAACACGCCCTCCGTACCGAGGCCGTTTGAATCCCTTTGCCGGCTTCCTCTTTTCTCCAACAGGGCGAGACGGATTCCTCCCCAGCCACTTTACAGAGAGACGGGGACCCTCTGACCCCCCCTTCCCCCCACTGCTAATTAACAAACGAGGCCTCCAAGGCTGGTCTGGAACAAAGCTCCTCAAAGCAGGCTGCCTCGCTAACCCAGCAAGCAAGCGGAGCAAGCTGCCTCTGCAGCATTCAAGACAGACCAGGTGCCGAAAGAGGCCACATGGCGTTAAATGCTCCATCTACTGAGCCCCACATCCTGCCCCACAGGATTGGGTTGGCTGGCGGGCAAAGCCTGGACAGGTCTCCCCATTGATAAGGACAGCAGAGCTGTTACAGGCATACTGGAATTGGGGGTGGTGGGGTGGGGAGAAGGGCACTGGTTTTTCGCCGGAGAAGCCCACGTTAAAAGAGGAATCACCAAGAGACTCGTGAGCAGGGGAAACAAACACTGCCGGATTGGGAACAAGGAGCAAGGCAAAATTCTCCGACGTGCGCCAGCTTGGCGATAAGACAAGTCTTTTTGTCTATTTTTATCGCTGCTCGCTGGGCAGGCTTCAAAGCAGAGGGCGAGCGACTGACCTTTGTGACTTTTCTAGTGGCTGTTTGCTGGCGTCTCTTACGGGTGTCTTTGCTAAAGATGCTGAGCCCCTTCGGGACAGGGAAGTGTCTCTCCATTTCTCTGGCTGTGGAAGTGGCTTTGGGGCAATTGTTTTTGGTTGAACAGAGGGATAACAGAGAGCCAGGATGGTGTAGTGGTTCTGGTGTTGGACTTCGACCTAGAACAGGGGTTCTCAACCTTTGGAGGCCCAGGTACCCCCTATCACGGTCCAACTTTCTGAAGTACCCCCTGGTAATTAACTGGATTAATCAATTAATTAATTAATTAGGTAATTAATTGTTAAATAAAAAAGTACTAAAACAATTTTAAATGTGAAAAAATGTATTATTTAACTCTCTCTCTCTCTCTCTCTCTCTCTCTCTCTCTCTCTCTCTCTCTGTGTGTGTGTGTGTGTGTGTGTGTGTGTGCGAGAGAGAGAGAGAGAGAGAGAGACAGACAGACAGACAGACAGACAGACAGACATGCAAGGATCTCTTTTTTTCTCCAAATCACACTTCCCAAAATCAGCTCCTCCCTCTCCCACCCCACCAAAGTACATTTTCCAAAGTACAAAAATAAGCCCAAAACTAAAATCAGAGAGACAGAAGGGATCCGAAAATAATTAAAATTTCAAATGCATGTTAATTAACACTTAATTAGCTGCTGATGGGGCAGATAAGGGGAAGGGCTTGGCGTACCCCCCAGCAAGAGGTCCGTGTACCCCTAGGGGTACCCGTACCACAGGTTGAGAACCTCTGACCTAGAAGATCTAGGTTCAAATCCCTACTCAGCCACAAAGCTTTCTGGGTGACCTTGGTCAGTCCTCTCTCTCTCTCTCTCTCTCTCTCTCTCTCTCTCTCTCTCTCTCTCTCTCTCTCTCTCCCTCTCTCTCTCAGCCTAACCCCCCTCACATTTCCTATTACAGGCAGGGGGTTGGACTAGATGGCCTTGTGGGTCCCCTTCCAACTCTATGATTCTAGGACTTCCAGAGAAACCTCTGAAACGATGGGCAGCGATAGGAGGAGTTCTCTTGTAACTTTCGACTCTCTTCAAGAGCAACTGTCTTGCCTCCACTTTGAGAAACGCAACACTTGTTTTCCCATCAAGCGCTCACGGTCTGCAGCACAGGCCGACACTTACCTGCCAGCTGATGCTGTCCCTCTCAGCGCCTGAATGTCTGTCATTTTGCTGGCCAGTACTGAAGCTCGAAAATTATAGTACTTGGGTGAATGAGAGGCTGGGCATGAAAAGAACATGACTTGAAGGCGAAACGTATACTTGGGTGGCAGGTTCTTGGCCTTGAAAGGAGCTCTGCCCCCCCTGCCCCCCCCCAGGAGGAGCCCTTAGTGGCAGGACAATATTCCCCTTGCTGTTCCCGTTAAAAAGGGATTCACCAGATCGATGGAGGATTGGGTCTATCATCAACTGATAGCTAAATGGAACCTCCATGTTCTGAACTAGTCTACCTTCAAATACTAGTTATTGGAGGGCAACAGTAGAAGAGGGTTATTGCCTTCATACCCTGCCTGGGGTTTCCTGCAGCTGGCCATGCTGGGTGAGATGACCTGTCAATCTAAAGCAGAAGAATTATTCCTCCGTTTCCTCTTATTTCATGGATCTTTTTCCAGCCTTGACTAGCTCCCAATCCAGCCTCCTGCAATCCTGGTCAGTACCCAGGCAGTCAATGCTCCCTTTGGCTCAGCCTTGCTCCCCAGCCCTGGGCACCCACCCACTCTCGTTTGCTCCGTGCACTCAGCCCCAGATTTCTTCTCTGGCTAATTGATCCCAGCTCCCACCCTACTTGATCGTTAGAACTCCTACTGCCAGATGAATTCCATCAACATGACCCAACTGCTGGGTTTGGGCCCCAAGCCAGAACAGGCTACTGACTCAGGGCCAGGCTCCCAAGGAGGATAGTAAAACTTCACATTGCAGTAGCACGAGTGCTTCAAGAGCTTCCCTTATATTATCCTGGAAATCCTAGGCCACGCAAAGTAGGTCATATTAGTATCCCCATTCTGCAGATGGGGAAGACTGAGGCTGGGAGGGTGGCCTTAGTCCACTTAATGAGTTGCTCCCCCTTATTACTCTGTGCCAGGTGCAAGGGAGTCTCTGTGCCAGGTGCAAGGGAGTGACAACAGGAAACAGGTTATCTTGTTGGCTGTGTACTCCTTGAGGCATCTGGTGGGGCCACTGTGAGATACAGGAAGATGGACTAGATGGGCCTTTGGCCTGATCCAGCAAGGCTCTTCTTCTGTTCTTATTACTAGTATTCCATGGTATACTGCCCTTGAGCCTGGAAGCTCAATTTAGACATGGTGGCGCAGTGGGTTAAACCGCTGAACCATAAGCTGTCGATCGAAAGGTCGGCAGTTCGATTCCCGCGACGGGGTGAGCGCTCGTTTCTTGGCCAGCTCCTGCCAACCTAACAGTTCCAAAGCATGTCAATGCGAGTAGATAAATAGGTACCGCTTGCGGGAAGGTAAACAGCGCTCCGTGCATGCTACGCGCTGCGGCAAGGAGAGTCATGCCGGCCACATGACCACGGAGGTGTCTTTGGACAACGCTGGCTCTTCGGCTTTGAAATGGAGATGAGCACCACACCCTAGAGTCGGACACGACTGGATTTAATTGTCAGGGGTCACCTTTACCTTTTTATTTGCCATTGAAAGAGCCCTCTGGGGGAATTTATCTAATCTTCATTTAAAGCTGTCTCGGCCACACTGTGTGGCAGCAAATTCCATAAACCAAATTCAAGGGGTCTCCTTCCCAGGCTGCTCTTTTGGGTTCTTTCTTAATGTTCAGTTTCGGGGGGTGGGGGGGAGGGATGTTTATTGCTGCTCAATTCATGAACGGGCGGCTGGCAGATTGGTTTTCTGCATTGTGTTTTAATTATGTTTTCAATGTATGTGGGTTTTTTTTATATTGGCGGCCCGTTGATGCAAAGAGACGGGATAGAAACATTTTTAATAAGTAAATGAAATTAAGCAAAGCCTCTGGGAAGAAATTCTTTGCATCCGATCGCTTGCCTGGGGGGGGGGAGCGGAGGAGGGGGAGTAGGGGGTGATTTCACAGAGGGCTACATCAGAATTTGCAACAGGAATTAAAATAGCTCAATCACGGGGACATTTTGAAATGATCGGATGGAAACCAGAAATTCCTCATTTGGCAAAACTGCCATAAATGCAAGACCCCAACCAAGGAGGGCATCCAGTTGTTTCCCCACAGTGGCATAAGCTGCATGCCCACCCCCCTACAATAAACGCCATATTTTTAATCTGCCATCAACTTAATTAATCAGCTAATTGCATTCATCAGTGCCGTCGGTCTCAACAGAATTATTATACGGGTTTACAGCATTCCTACTGAAAATTATCCAGAGGGGTCTTGATGCAATTGACAAGAGCAGAAGTCGTTCCCGATACGTTTTGGGGTGGAGGGCTCTGAAACTGGCTGAGGGAGGGAAAGCTCTGGTCAAATATAAAGAGACATTCCATGCTAGGGACCATGCGAGAAAGGACCGGAAATAAAAGCGTGAAGAGTTTGACGCCCTTAGACAAATCCATGGGGAGGCTGTGCAGGGAGGCAGGGGATGAGAAAAGAACTCACTCTGTCATTATCTCACCCACTGCTAGATGCTCCTGTCCTATGGGGCGCCGAGAGAGGAACGTCCTACCAGTCTGGGAAATATAAAACGGATTGGTTTCTGGATGTTCCCGTCTCAGCACCCCAGTCACTGCCGGCCCATTCATGAGGCCACCTGATGCACGGTGCATCAGGGACAGAGGGGGGTGGTGGATTGAAGTTGCCTTTCACCCCCAACCTGCCACAGCCACCTCCCTTCAACCTGCTGCTACTGCAAGCCTCCGTGATCTGCTTCCGGCTCACCCGAGCAAGAAGCAGACTATTTCCCTCCTTACCGTGCACCACGCGCACAGCCGGGAGGCCCGGAAGTGTGGGAGTTCGCGCTGTCCCTATAAATGAGACCAGAGGCCTCACACTTCTGGGTTTCATGACAGTGCGCAAGGAGCATGGTAAGAGTTTGGGGTGTTTTTTGTAGCGCACAGGGGGCATCAGACGGTGTTCCGGGTCACGCTGCCTGACCCCAGTGGCACAAAAAGAGTTTAAATGCTCCTGGGGGGGGGTCAGTGTGCATGCGTGCGCATGCAAGCACCGGGGGGGGGGAACAGAACAAATGTCAGTATTGGCCCTGCCCAGCATAGACATATGCACAGTACTAGCCAAGGAGGCTCTCCTTATGCTCTGGCTTCTTGCAAGCACTGCCCCACTCCAGCCGTTATGCGACCCATAGAAACTCACCCCAGATGATGGGTGCACCGTCCAGCCTAGCTCCGCTGTCGCCGTGGTGGAATCCATCAGCGTTTCTGCGGGAGAAATAAAACAGAAGTCAAGAGGGCATTTTCTCACGCAATCCAACCTTCACATTGACCGCCTTACTTTCCTGCTCCTGCATAAGGTGAAACTTTCACAGGTCCTTTATTCCATGGCAGGACAAGACTGGCTTGTCAGGCTGCTGTTACAGGAGGGGAACGTTCAGCACCGAAACCCTTTTCAAGCAATGGCAAGAGAGATTCCACAGACGCCGGGTCAAACGGCAAGCAGCATTCCCCAAACAAACACCTCTCTTGAAGGGAGGCTGTGACCTCGCCGAGGCAGGTGGTTTTCGAAACCAATCGTTGCACAGGTCCCACGGGACATGCGGGATACCAAACCTACTTCGCTGTAGTAAGAGAGGAAATGTTATTCAACAACTCGGCGCCTGTAGCGGTGGCAGCCCAGGCACGAACGCTCCAGTTACGGATGTCTTCAGCCGGGATTCGGCTCCCGGGACGCTAGCACATGAAACGCATTAAACTTGCATGCAGGTTGAAAGACGGTGTTTGGCATTTGCAGGCTGAAAGAGGCCACTGGCTGCAGGGGAAAAATGCACCGAACTGCTGCCACAAAAATGCGTAGCAGGGATGCCAGTGATCGAACCCGGGATCTACCACATGCAGGACACGAGCACCTCAAACATGTGCTTGGCTACCAACAACAGCTCCATCTCCTAGCTAAGTTCTATTCCCCACTCCAATGAGGAAGGGAAAATTCAACTCGCCCAAAATGTAGCTGCCAGGGCGTAACTAAATGCAGTACTACTCTCTTACTACAGCGGAGTAAGTCTGGCACTGGACAACACCACTTGCATTGGTTCCCAATTTGCTTCCAAGCTCAATTCAAGATGCTAGTTTTGACCTTTCCAGTCTTCACAGGCTGGGGCGAGACTCGAATCTCATGATCGCCTCCTCTCCTGCCCAAGCATCAAGACGGACCTCAGAGGCCCTGCCCTGGGTATGAGGCTGAGAGGGAGCAGTTGGCCTAAGGCCATCGACAAGAGTTCATGGCAGAGGCGAAACGAATCATCCGACACACCTCTGGATTACAGTAGAGACTCTGGAAAAGCAAGCATCTGGCATACAAACGAGGAAATTAGGAGTACTGAATTCAAACTACGAAGATCTGAGTTCAAATCCCGGCTCAGCCATAAGGCTCACTGGGTGACCCTGGACCAATCACTCCCTCACAGCCTAAACCGACCTTACAGGTTTGTCGTGCAGATGAGGGGGGGGGAGAGACAATTTGCCTCATGCAGTCGGGAGCTTTCTCTCACTGATGGTTGCTGCAGCAGTTGCCTGCCCTGAGCAGGCAGTTGGACTAGATGACCTCTAAGGTCCCTTCCAGTTCTAACATTCCACATTGCACTGGGCTCCTTGGAGGGAAGGGCAGTATGTGGGAAAAGAGCCCCACTGTCAGAATGACCCCTTGCATCACAACGTCTCTTCTGTTGAAATGTGAAGAGCGAGGAGGAGACTTGTGGTGGGGAGCCAGGAGCAGGCACTCGACTGCTTGCCCTTCCCTGGCAGGCAGACGCTGCCCTCCCTTTGTGCTGCCCCCCCTCCCCGCCTCTTCCTCTGCAGACCCACACACTGCAGCCAGCATTCCAAATAAATCTGCAGCCGATGGGAACAGCCCGCACAAGCCTGGCGGCCTTCCCAGCAGGAGCCGGGCCGCTTCCCCACGGCCCGGCTAGCCAAGGAGGCCCGTCCTTCTCACCTCGGCGGGTTTTTCATTCAATGCGAGGGCCAGAGCTGGCCTCGTGCCAGCCCGGAGGAGATGCCAGGACCGAAGCCGCCCTGGACAGACGGCCGGCTGATCCAATGGGCAGCTCTCCGGGTCCGGCGTGGGGGGGGGGGGAGAAGCTACAAGACAACCCGAGGCTTGAGTCGGAGGGCAGCATTCCCAGACGGGGGGTGGGAGGAAGCGGCGGAGGGCGAGGAATTCCTCCAGCTTTTGTGCCCCAATAAAAGCAAGTGCTCTCCTCCCCCCCCCCAGCCCCCGTTTGGATGCATTCAGGTGGATTCCTCCTCCCTTGCAGTTCTACTCCCAGGCAGAGAAATTCTCATGGGGCCGCTCCCCCCCCCTCGTAAGCATCATTATGTCATTAAATAAGCGTCCCCATTGACATGGGGTCTGCCCCCTCCGAATGAACTATACTGTGCGGAATTAATTGCCCAGATAATTAACGGCTTTCCCCCCCCTTCTTTTTTTTTGAAGGCTCAAATCCCTGAAGTGTAAGCGACGGGCTCTCAGCCGGCAAAGCTTCTGTGGCACACGACGCACCTCGCTTTGCCACGCTGAGCGCCAAGGCCGGGCCACACAGGGTGGAGGAGGGTTTGAAGCTGGGCTTGGTGGCAATGGGGGGGGGGGCTGCCCTGCTAGAACAGCCGAGGGTACTGCAAAGACCTATGGGAGGCAACCCCAAGATGCAGCGGGGCTGGCTAGCAATCAAGGCCCAAGACTCAGGAGGCGGAGTCTAAGACCTCAGGGGCGGTGCTGTGAGATTAGGGGTGGAGCCTGGAGGCGCTGTTTCTTCAGACCAAAAAGTCATACTCATAGAATACTTGAGTTGAAAGGGACCGTGGAGGTCATCTAGTCCAACCCCCTGCTCAGCACAAGCGACTGCAGCATCCCTGACAGGTGGCTGTCCAGGCTCTGTTTGAAAATCTCCAATGAGGGAGGGCTGACAAGTGCTCCAGTGCCGGACCGCTCTTACAGTTAGGACTCCAGTCCTTTCTTCCAGCAGCGTGGGACACCCCATGCGTTTGCAACTAGATTTATACCGCTTCTACCAGTGCCCTCCTCTCGGTCACTCTCCTACATCTTCATCTGGAGGCGGCGGCTAAACCCCTTGCCCAGATCAGGCCCCTCGCGGGTCTGCACAAGAGCATGGGCGGGGGATGCGGCCTGGCGCAGGCGTTGTTCAGGCTGCAAGAACCTGCAGATCTGGGCGCGGAAGGAGCTCCTGTGTCGCACCACGGGAAAGAGAGTGTGCCCTGCCCTTCTGAAGATGCGGGGCGGGTGAAATCGGGGGACCCAGGATGAAGAGATCGGACCTCTCGCTACAACCTCCTTCCCTTGCAGGTCATACACCCCTGAAACTTCAAGTCACACCTGGAGTCCGGAGACCTGAAAACCTGGTCCCAATCAGTGTTGCCTCTAAGGGGTCCACGCCAGCGCACAGACCCTTTCGGCAGCTGTGTGGCGCCATGACTCATCGCAATGCCGCCTATGGTTCGCAATGAGCCATTTAATCATTTGATTTTGTCTGTAAACCACTTTGTGAACTTTTTGTTGAAAAGCGGTATATAAATACTGATGATGATGATGATGATGATGATGATGATGATGATGATGATGATGATATGGATGTTTGGCGATGATATCACCAAACGTCCAGGTTGCTGAGCTTCCATGTTGCACGGAGCACGGTTGGGAGGTGCATAGCCATACAACTGCGCGCCTTAGAGGGAACGCAGTGGTTAGGATGTCCTCAGCTGAACCCTTGAAGCCAGCGGGTGGCGCAGTGGGTTAAACCACTGAACCATGAGCTGTCGATCGAAAGGTCGCCAGTTCGAATCCATGCGACGGCTCCTGCCAACCTAGCAGTCCGAAAGCAAGAAACTGCAAGTAGATGAATAGGTACCGCGTCAGCGGGACGGTAACAGCGTTCCATGCGCCTCGGTGTTGAGTCATGCCGGACACATGACCATGGAAACGTCTTCGGACAGCGCTGGCTCTTCGGCTTTGAAACGGAGATGAGCACCGCTCCCTAGAGTCGGACACGACTGGACTTAATTGTCAAGGGATACCTTTACCTTTACCTTACAGCTGAACCCTGCCCAGCCCAAGGGTCTGTAGCCCTTCCCGCTGTTCACTGGGAGCTCCATCCAAGTGCCTATTGGCCTTCCGGGAAGCCACACACAACATACCTTTGGTGACAAGGACTGGCCGCTCCCTGCTTGGAAAGACAGATCCTGCTTCCTGCTGGGCATCCGCCCAGGGTCACTGCCAACTCAGCGGTAGGAAGCCCCGTGAGGACAAGCCGGGACAGGGACTCATCCTTCTCCTCCCGGCGCTCTTGGCTCTGCACGTTTCCCCAACAGCCAAGCACGCCAGATTTCTGTATTTTTAACTGACAGACTGCACACTGGGCTCTGCTTGCCAGCTCCACTTGGGCTGCCTCCCAAGAAATGACTGGCGACGTGGAGAAGCAGGCAGGAAAAGGAACTCACATCGGGGCTCCTTTGGCAATGGGCACGTGTGTGTTTGCGCACAGAGGGGTGACTTAAGGACTGCATGTGTGCTCCGCCTTGGGCGTGAACATCCATGCTCAATAATGCACAAACTCAGGCTATGCACACAGCAACCAACAGGGGGGAAGAGGCAAGAGAAAGGTACTAGGAATACAGACGCTGCCTGACTGAGTCAGACTATTGCTCTGCCTAGCTTAATACAACCTGCACTGACTGGCAGCAACTGTGTTAGCCTAGTGACGTGTTAGAAACAAGTCACTAGGCCTTACTTCTGAGTAAACATGCAGAAGAGTGGGCTGTGAAGGTGGGCCCTTCTGCTTTCAAAGGAGCTGCTCCACCACTGAGCAGAACTGTGAGGGGAATCCACAAAACATTACCAATGATCAGACACGATGTTAAAAAGAGCACGTTTGCTCTTCCCAAACTAGGAGACATTTTGGCAATGACCAGAAAAGGTAGGATAAGACTATAGGGCAGTGGTTCCCAACCTTTTCAGCACTGGGACCCCCTTTTGTAGAATGACAATCTATTGGGACCCCGCTAAGACCTAGTGATGTCATTAAGTAGGAAGTGACATCATTGTTTTTAATAAATTACACTGTTTAATAATAAACACTTTTATCACACCTTTTAAAATAAATCACATTTTTAAAGTTGTATTCATAAGCAGCCCCACTGGAGGGGGGGGAGTGAACGAATATTAATAGAGATGCTAAAGGGCGAGCAGAAAGTCACACAAGGTGAGCAGACAAGCCCCAAGAGAGCATCAGACACTTCTTTCTCTGCAGTGGGAGTGGTCATCCAGCTGACCCCCCAGAAACCACTTTGTGACCGCCTTGGGGGTCCCGACCCCCAGGTTGGGAACCACTGCTATAGGGGAACACAGCACTCCATCTATTTCTCCTCCTTCGCCAGTTTACGAGCAGTAGCAACAGTGTCACGGAGCTTGTAAAAAACACAGAATATCAAATATATCTCCCCAAGGCATGAATGCTTTCAGATTGACACGTTTCAGGAGGGAAATAAAAGAGTGAGATGCTGTATTACAAGCACAGTCCACAAACTTCAGAAAGCCATTGTCTCGTAATCCTTTTATTCGGAACAATCAAAGAAAGACAGGTTCTTAAACCAGCTTCCAAGTTCTCCAGAACACGACATTGGGCTGGATGTCCTGAAAGATTCGAAGATTTCTGGGGGAACTCATTAAAATCTTGCGTTTCTTCGATTGGTGCTAATGAAGCCAATACCAGACTGTGACTTTTTGAGTTTGCTCTGCCAAACCATCAAGATGGCCTGCGATTTTTAACTCGTCCCCAATTTACGTCCTGGTTCCATTCTGGAGGTTTAGCTGGAAGTCGGAACCAGGATGCGAGTTGGAATGGCGCTATATCGTGCCTGCGTGACAGCACAAGACAAAACAGATTGCACCTGTGCAAAAGCACAGATATGGCCATCCTTAAACCATAACTCGGGGACCCAGTGTATATTGCATTAACTTTACAGCCTTAAAGTTCATCAGTAAAACATTCATGTGTGTGTGTGTGTGTGTGTGTGTGTGTGTGTGTGTGTGTGTGTGTGTGTGTGTGTTTTATAAACCTAACAAAGACTCGGATATACTGTAATTTTTCAAAAGCTCCGTCCCAGTCCGAGGTACACATCCCTATTAGATGCGCAAAGCAGGTTTCGACTTGCAGCATTTTGAGTTTTGAAAATATAATGTGTATACCTCTTTCAAAAGTTGGCGGCTGGTGATAGATATTGGGGGGGGGGCTGTTAAGTGAAAGGCCCACCCTTGAAAGGTGAATGGATCAGAACACACTGGAAATCTGGTGCATGGAAAGGGAATCACATGAACAGGTTGAGATCTCCAACCAAGGTACGGTAGTCAGTCCACATCAGGGCACTGCTACGTTTAAGGGCCAGAAGTCAACCCTTCTCCCAGATGACCGGCTTGGAAAGACTTCTAGCATGCAAAAGGCCTATCAAATATTCAGGCAGGAACAGATGGAAAGGACGAGGTCAACTTCACAAGCACCAACAGCCAACTGATCCTTCTCTGTAGTGACTTTACAAGCCGGGGGAGGGGGGGTGTCAAACCAAACCTGAATTCGAACCCAAAACCAGTTCAGCCTTTTTTTTTCTTTTCTTTTTTTTAAGTGAACTAGAACTAAACCTGATCCAGAACAGAAACTCAAAACACCAAAAGTGGTAACCGGATCAAAACAATGATTCAACCAACTGCAAGATCAAGACTTCCTTTTTCTAATTTCTATCCTGGTGGAGGTATTGCCTCTGTAAACACTCTTTAAAATATCAACAAAATAATCAGTGTTAAAATAATATTCATTCATTCATCTCTCTCTCTCTCTCTCTCTCTCTCTCTCTCTCTTTCTCTGTATCCCAAGTTTAAGTCAGTCAGGCAACCCTTTGATATTATTCTGCACACACACAAAAACCCCAGATCAAACCAGCTTCAAGCGTCTGAACCAGTTACCAAACCACCAGTGGCGTACCCAGCCGATTTTGCGGGTGGGGCCCGGTCCTCCCCGCCCCGCCCCAAAACTAATTAGCATAAACTATGCTAATTTTTTGCCGATTTTTTGGGCCGATTTTCGGCGATTTTCAGGGGTTTTTAAAGGGGTTTTTAAAGTATGTATGCTTTGCGGCACTTAACTTGTATAGGAGCCTCCAGCGAAGCGATCGGCTGACTCTCTCCAGCGACGACGTTCTCTTCCAGGGGCGCAGATCGGCGATCTGAGATCGCTCCTCTGCAGCCCATGACTCGAACTGCTCATCGTAAGCTCTTCCTTTGAGTTCGCGCATGCGCATAGCAAACAGCCATTCACGCATGCGTGAACTCAAAGGATGAGCTTACGATGAGCAGTTCGAGTCATGGGCTGCAGAGGAGCGATCTCAGATCGCCGATCTGCGCCCCTGGAAGAGAACGTCGTCGCTGGAGAGAGTCAGCCGATCGCTTCGCTGGAGGCTCCTATACAAGTTAAGTGCCGCAAAGCATACATACTTTAAAAACCCCTTTAAAAACCCCTGAAAATCGCCGAAAATCAGCCCTAAAAAGCGGGAAAAATTCAAATTTTTCCCGCTCTCCGGAGCCTCCCGCCCCCCCGCACCACCTCCCGCCCTTGCGCCCTGGGGCCCTCCGCACCAGGGCACCACTCAGCGTACGCCCCTGCAAACCACTTTTGAAGCACTTAGCATCTGAGCCAGAAGTGAACTGGAGGGTTTGACAAGGACGATCGATGAACCAGAACGGAACCCAAAAATTCAAGTGTCAACTTCTGGGTGCAAAGGGATGCAAGGAGGGGGGGGGAAGCAATGGGATTGGCAGTCGAACAAAAGGACCACGTCACCTGCATGGCCTCAGGATCATTTCCGTGTCTTTGCAGATGAGCGCAGAGCTGAATTGGAGCACCAGCTAGAATACGCAAAGGCTCTCCAAAGCCGGGCTTGCCTAGCAAAGAATCAGATGGATCCCATTCCAATGAACGAGGGTGTCCCCTTTTCTCTCCTGTGTCTTTAAGCGCAGTCGGACAGGCGGAAATTACACTGGTGAAGCTTTTCCTAGAAGGAGGAGAGAACAACGGGGGAAGTTGTTCATCTCCTGCATTTTTGCGAGCTGGGCTGCTGTCAAGGCAGCCGAGCCAGAAAAACTTGGCAACTCCTCGGCGTCAGGCGGAGGGAGCCAGACCCACCACCCACCATGCAAGACGGGCCAGCTGCAGTCGACGCTGCTCTCCTTCCTGCAGAAACTCACCAATGCTGGCCAAGCAGCGGTAAGAAAGGCATGCCCAAATGCATCGCCTCCAGAACAAAGGTGGTCTCCGGAGGGAGTGAACTTTTTTTTCTTTTTTGAGTGGGCAAAGGATGAGATGGTTAGACAGCATCACCGATGCAACGAACATGAAAATGAGCGAACTCAGGAAGATAGTGGAGGACAGGAAGGCCTGGCGGTATATGGTTCATGGGATCACGAAGGGTCGGACACGACTTAACGACTGAACAACAACAACCTGAGAGACAGGCTTGCTGAAGGCCGGTCACCTGATGGTGCAAGATGGGGGACCCGTCGGCCACCCTCACTGCCAAGCTGCCCAGACTGAGGGACATCAGCAGAGCCAGGAGTCTTTATATCGGTCGGCGACACCAGATTGGCCTTTGAGTGTCACCTGACTTCCCAGAGCAGGAGGATGATGGGCCATTCTAGAACTGTCACCACTAGGGCTGCCTGCAGTTCCCTCCTCTGACCAGCAGGGAGCCAACGTTTGTCAGCGCCTGAGAAGGGTCCGCCTCATTGCTCCTAAGAGACTTCTTTGCCATCCTACCCTCCGACGCAAGGTTATGGACACTTAACCCCACCACTCCAACCGGAGAAAAACTCTGCACAGGTGGAAAGACTCCGGAGGCGTTTGCAGGCAAGCACAGCTCTCCAGGCTCCTGACAGCCGCACGCTTTGTGCTCCGATTCCTCCAAGCCAACAGCAGTGGAAGACAGCTGTGCTGAGTAGCTAAGGCAGGCAAACTGACCTAAATCTCTGCCAAATGAGCCCAGGCCGAGCCCAGCATTTGAGCTGGAAGAGTGCTCTGGCCCGCGTACCGATAACATGGCAGGGAGATCAGTTGCCATGTACCAACTGCAACCCAGAATGTGCGCAAACAGCCCACCCACCCACCCCCCAGCAGTTGTGGTGCTCCTGTGAGTCGGGCATCGAACCCCTTCCCCATTCATCACCGTCTCCTTTCCCTCCCCCCCCCCATACCACTTTTCAAAAAAGCGTTCTCAAAGCGGTTTACAGAGCAGAAAGAGAGAGTTTGGTCCTGAGGTTGAACTGCCTGAAGACTGTCGGAAGCTAAGCAGGAGCAGCCCCATTTTGTGCTGGAAGGGGACTGGAAGTCACTGATAAGCTATTAGGACCCTTGGTGGCAGAGAGGAGTCGCTGTTGCGTGCTGTGGTGAGAGGATGGACTGGAATACTGAGAATGTGAGTGAGAGAGCGATGACAACTGGGGGATCTCCTGTTGACAGGATCTGTGGCTGACTGCGGAAAAGCTGGAGGCTTGTGTTCTGCAGCTAAGTGAAGAGGGCTACACCATAGAAGGAAACCACCTGGAGTTGCAGGGCTCTATATGGAACAAAATGGTAAAGACCCTTATCGGGTCTAGACAGCTTGCCTATGTAAACCGCCTTGAGTAACATCTGAAGAGCAATCTGAAGATAAGAAAGGCGGCATATAAATAAATAAATAGAAATAAATAAATAAACATCGGTTCTCTGTCCCAAAAGGCCTCACGATCTAAACAGAAACGAGAAGAACCCTTGGCAGTTATACGGTGCATTCTGAGCCTGCAAAGACCACCACCAGGGTTCCCGCTAAGCTGGGCAGCCATGCGGCTGTGCAGTTCGAAGCCGAGCGCTGCGCAGCATGGAGCTCGGCAACCCAGAAGTTCAGTGAGGACGCATGACGTAATCGCCGAGCATCTGGAGACGATGTCACAGCACCGCCACGGGCCCCTTACAGGGAATACAGAACACCACACGTTCTATCTTGATGTAAACCTTACGCAAAGCTGACAAGGCAAGTATCATTATCCCCATATTGCAGATGGGGAAGACCGAGGCCAAGAGGCTTGCAGAGGCAAGATCTGAACCCAGAACATTCTGACCCACAGCTCAGTCTCTTCACCACCACACCACGCCGCCGGCTCTCATAACGGAAGTGAGGAAGCGCAAGGGAAACACTGCCAACCAGTCACGGGGAAGACGGTTATGCTGCGATGACTAGGAATAGTTGCTCTTGCCCTGCTGAACATCGAACCACGACTTCGAAAGGAGAGTTCACTTTTCCCATGCCATGGTCAGTGAGTAGACTGCACATAGCCACACCCAGAACAAAAGGTTAGGGGGTCGTGTGCGCAAACCTGCCCTCCGCCTACCTGCCCCTCCAAGTCGGAACCTGCACAGGGGGACATTGATGGCTCTCCAGGAGCGCCAACGTCAAATTCCGCTCAGCGCAAACAGCCCCTGGGCTTGAAAAAGGCTGACCCGAACGGCGGCCTCTACCAGGTGCAGGAAGATAAAGATTCCCCAACTCCAGATGACGGCGGTCATGGTCGGAAATGGACAGGACGGTGGGAAAGGCAGCTTGGACAAAGAGTGACTCAGCCCCCACTGCAGATTCTACACATTCCTGTCTTGACCAAGTCAGAGAGAGAAGGTGTGGCAACCAAGGGACTAGCTATGCACAACGACTCACAAACATAGATCCCATCAGCAGTTTCAGAGTCTACTCTTATCCCCCACCTCGAAATGCCCCCCCTGCCTGCCCAAGTTCTAACTCGTAATGCCAGGGACTGAAACTGGGTAAGGACAGTTCATGAGCTCTGTGATCAAGTTATGGCCCCTCCGTGGCCAGCCAAAAACTTTGCACACACGAAGCTGCCTACTGAGTCAGACCATTGGTCTAGCTACCTCAATGCTGCCTTCACTGACTGGCAGCAGCTCTGCAGGGTTTCAGGCCAAGGTCTTTTGCAGCTCTACCTGAATGCCAAGGCTTAAACGCAGGTCCTCTGCCTGCGAGGTAGGTGGTCCAACACTGAGTTATGGCCCCACGATGCAATGTGCTTGTGTCTCTGCTGACTCAGTGCCAAGATACCCTTTCAAGGTAAAAATAAATAAATGTATATCCAGTATCTAAATATAGAGATTGTGAAACAACATAAGGAGAGCTTATGGAAAGCTACGGACTCCCCACCAGGAGACCGTTTCACAGACCTTGTGAATGACGGTGATCAGTGAGACTATATTTGGAAGCAGGGCCTGGAGAGCCATCAGGATGGGGAGGTGAAGGCAACAGACCACTGGCTGCAGCTCTCGCCCGGTAGACAGTCGGCCAGCAGAAGTAATGCTGATGAGTCCATTCAAGGCATCCAGGCCAGGTGCCATCATATCATGTGGCAAGGAGTTCCACAGATTAATTCTTGCTGGCCCTGGTTGGGAATACTCTAGGTCTGGGTTCCCTGTACTGAGCAGAGGGTTGCCCTACAAGCCCCCCTCCGGTTCTCCGGTTCTGGGGGTAGCAGATTCTGTTAGACGAGAAGAAAACAGCATTGTCCGAGACAGGCCAGGTTCATTAACTCTGCAACGTGGTAGAAAGGATTGGTCCTCATTCAAGCCAGAAACAAACAGAACCCAACAGTGCGATAAATGCTAATCCAGCTGTTTCTCGCTCTGGCCTTCCTTTGAAGGACAACGGCCTTTTTCAGGTCTGTAGAGGAGTATCCTGAGAGGTAACGGAAGATAGGAAATCTGCGTGCAGGAATGCAAAGGGCCAAGCAGAAGGGAATGGGGAAGAAGTGGGCAAGTGGAGACAGGAAAACAAGGAAGTAGAAGGAAAGTCACAAAGCAGGCATGTTCAGGCAACCATCAAAACAGCCCTTGGACAGCAGGGGGTGGCAGACCAGTCTCAAAGAGCCCGGGGCAGTAGACAGCTTTTGGCAAGCTCAAAGCAAAGCTTTTTTCCCTTTCTTTTCCAAATGCACAGAGTCATGGGTGTGACTCACCCAAATCCCTGCATTTAAAGAAATATGCAGAGGTCAGAGACAGAGCTCACTGTACAGCACCTAGCACGCATTAAGTGCTTAACAATGCATTAGCATGCCTCAGTGTCTCTCTGCCTTCCACGCGATTTTGGGCAAGGGGATTCCCGCTTCTGAATCAGCAGGCTTTCAACCATGCCCAGATATGTCCCCTACAGGAAGGATCTCATTCCATTCAAACAACCTAAAGAGACAGAAACCACGAGGAAGTCAGTTAGATTTGAGGTAGGTGGGCCGGATCCTGGCGTTTACACTCAAAGTACAGTACTCCCCCCATATCCGCTGGGGATATGTTCCAGGCCCCTCCGTGGATACTTGAAACCATGGATAGGAGCAAACACCCCCTCCATGGTTTCCTGAGGGCCCCCTGCCCTGCCTCCCCTGTGGGCAGGCATGTGTGCCCCCCCCCAGCTCTTATTTTTCTTTCAGCAAACTTTGTTCATTCCTTAAAACAAACAGAAGCAGCCTCCATTGCAGGCAAGTAGAACGAGACTAAGTCCTAGAGAGGCTCTACAAGGTTTCTGTTAACCTTGCAGAGCCTCTCTAGTACTTAGTCTCGTTCTACTTGCCTGCAATAAACAGCCAGAGTCTGCTTCTCCTGTTTGTTTAAGGAAGAAACAAAGCTTACTGGGAAAAAAGTAAAAGCCTGGGGGGGGGTCCCCGCGATCCGTGGATAATTGAAACCGTGGATAGCGGATCCGTGGATATGGGGGCCCACCTGTATGTTCACTTGCGCCTGCATAAGGATGGAATAGAGTTCTGAATGTTTTGGAACAGCCATTATTATTATCTCCGTGTAGCCTTCGAGGTGCTCCCAAGTTAACGTCCGATCTGTGTAACTTTCCGTGAAAAAATTCACGATGGGATGCTTTCCACAGGATTTTTCTTCTATGCGGATATTAGAAAATGCTGAACAGATTCGCGTAAACCCGATGTAAAGGATTGTATAATAAGGAGTGTGGAATGGTTTTGTAAACACAGATTATGCAAGCAAATCTTAAAATCAATCTAAAACATGAAAAAAAAAAAAAACCAAAGACGAGTGTTTGCACATTAGGGTCTTTCCCAGTTTTTTAATAAAGGGAACCGTTCTCGTCTCTGCCTCCTCTACCCTGCGATGCTCAGACAACGACAGAACCTTCCAACCTGAACGTCTCCATGGTCACATGGAAGCCTGGGAGCATTGGGAACATTATTCCAGACTCATGTTGGAACTGAAATTCAATAGGAACTTCAGGGTTGTGTGAAATGGAACAGAGGAAGCTGCCACCTACAGGGTCTGACGTCTGCTCCAGCTTGTGCTTGCAGCGCCAGCACTGATTGGTAGCAGCTCTCCAGAGTTTTGAGAGAGGGTTTTTTTCCCCCCAGCATCCATGGGGAAGCTGACAGGGATTGATGAAGAGGCCTTCTGCATAACCACTGAGCGATAACTACGTCCCATCTAGCTTCCTCAAGGCTGAGGATTTTCAGGGGAAACCGAACGAGTTTCTGTTAAGACAAGTGACATTTCTCAAGGGTCTTCAGCACAAACACCAAGGCACTAGTATCAAGGTTTGGGGTGCACACGCAACCATGCACTTGGGGGCTTGAAACCCCCGGCTCCCTGTCTACTGCCATTGCACATAGTCTTTGCTCAGCTGCCCACCCCCCACCCCCAGAAGACGGAGAGACAGCAGTTGCTCACAAAGGGCATGGTGTCATCACCCCCCCCCCAAAAAAAAACATCCAGTGATATTTGACCACCCAGGGGTTGAGTTCTAGGAGCCTCTCATCATAGAGAACGTTCTCTCCCCCCCCCCCCACCGATCCCACTCCCCAACAAAGCAAGCTCCAAGATTGGGGAGAACCCAGAGCCAAAGGAAAATTCTTGGGCTTAATGGACTGTTTATAGAGTCTTTTACAGGGAAGGATGAGTAACATAATCCCAGCTCCGACGTTTCGTAGACTCTTCTGTGAGGTTTCAGTTGCGATTAAATTGTTGGCAGCATCCCACAGCCCATAAAAAAATGAAGAGCCTGGGACATCTCTTCTCTGCAAAGAGCCTGAAGTTAAAGTGGCAAGCCACTACGTCAAAACCCGGAGAACGTCCGGGGGGGGGGGATGTCAGAAACTCCCCATTGATTGGGTGTAAGCAGGAGGACCAAAATGACTCCAGACAGATGCTTTCACTCCTAAATGCCCCATCTATGGATATCTGGATGGCTGCACTGTCCCAGAGATAACCGGTACCACAGCCAGCAGGACTGGCCCGAGATCCGCCAGCACTTGAGGCAGGGTGCCAAGTGGCACTTCCCCTTACTTGGTAATACACTCAGGGCCGGCCCATCCATGAGGCCAACTGAAGCTCCTGCATCAGGCAGCAGATTGGTGGGGGCGCTCCTGTCTGTCCACCAACTTTCCCCCATTGCTCCTCCTTCTACTCCCTGGATTGGAAAAGGAAGAGGGAGATAGCGAGAAAAAGGAAACATGGACGGGAATGTCTAGCTTTGGAGTGGGAGGAGCAGAGACTGGCACATCATCGGGTAAGGAGGGGCAGCATTTGGCGACGGATCCGGCAGCAAGTACACCCCCCGCCGCTTCACGACCCGTCGCTTGGGGCCCAGCCACCCCCAACCCCACCCCATAACGACACCTCTGCAGAAACATCAGTTCCAGCAAAAAGGTGCAATCGTTATCCGCATGAAATAACTAAAACGGTGCCTCCACCAGTCAGACTCTGTGGGTCAGCTGAATATCTGAACACTCAAACTACCACAGGTATGATTGTCTCAGCGTCCACACAGTGCAAGGTATAGTCTCAGCAGGAGCGGCTCCACGGGTGGGGCTGGCTGGGCCATGTGCCAGGGGGCCACATCCGCATTATTTATTCATCCGTTCAAGTTTTACCCTGCTTTTCTCCCAGTTGGGCAGCCAAAGCAGTTTGCAAAAACATACCATATTTACAAACAATTCATAAACAATTCAAGCGTAACGAACAAAAAAAAAACCACCAGCAGCAATCAGTAAGAGAGCAGAGCATATAAAATACAAAACAGCAATGAGACACACCCATAAAACCCACAGAACATCTAGTACTAAAATGGCCATAATAAAACCAGAAAGCTACGGTAATCTAAAAAGCAATGATTTTTTAGTCCCCGGCGGAAAACTTCTACGGAGGGAAAAGTTCGCAAGCTAAAAGGGAGGGAATGCCAGAAGGGTGATACCACTACCAAGAAGGCCCTGTTTCTTGCCACCTACACCTGTGCTCAGCCAAACCCTAAGGCAGTGAGGGCCCACTACTCCTCACTGCCACCATCTGATAAACCAGGGCACATGAGGATGCTTACCAGGTGATGTGGGGGTGGGGGGGCGATGATGGCTGCTAACCATCATTTTCTTCCCGTCTCAGTGCTGGGGTTCTTACATAGCCCTGCAGTTAAATATATGCTATGCACACAAACACTGGTTACAGAATCCTCATGCAATTTCCTTCAAAAAGAGAGACTAGCTTCCCACCCAACAAAATCCAATACGTCTTCACACTATACATAACAATGGAATGATAGCCGCTAACCCGGGTGGCTTTGTTTAAACAAAGTCTACCTATTAATCAATATTAGCCATGATAACTAAACTGAGCTTCCCTATTCAGGGGCAGTCTACCTCCAAATACCAGCTGCTCGCAGCAAGCCATCGGGGAAGCCGGCCATCTTCATAGCCTGCTTATGAGTTTCTAGGCCCATCTGGTTGGCGACGGTTGGCACAGAATGCAAGTCTCCTGACCCAGCAGGGGCTCCTTTTATGTTCGTAAAACGTGTTTTCCATGTATTCTTTGGCTATTTTCTACACAAAAGCGAATAGCTTTTGGCTGACGCAACCCTTAAAACATGTTGACTTACAACTAAACAGCGTCTTTTATAACACTTTGGAGGAGGATCATCCAAAACATTTGCTCATTCAACCCACACATCATTTGGACAGTGCATGACGGTATGTTTAGAGACAGACAGGCAGCGCACGTTCTGAAACACAGAGATCTCTTCTTTGCTGCTCTGTGCTCATGTATTGACGATATGCATATTCTACCCCCTCCAAAAGGAGTAAGTAAAGCATTCACACTCATTCCCATTTTCTCTTCCCCACAACCCTGCAAGGTAGGCTTGGCCAAGAGACAGTCCACTGGCCCAAAGCCATGTGGGGTAGAGTGTATATGATCAGGATCAGAACCATAGTTCACAGGAAGGATGGGTTTTTTTTTTCTTCCATTAGGGCCAACGGACGTTTCCCTCCCAGGGGAAACAGTAGCTTCCCTGGCACCACTTTCAACAGGATCACAGCAGGAAAGGGTTAAACTGTGGATCTGGTTCTGAGTGGGGCACCCCCATGGCTGCCATTTAAATTGGGGGGGAGCAAGACTTCATCACACACATGACACCTCTCATGCAATTTGGCCCTTTGTATTCTCATTTCCCAACGCTCCTCAGACTCGATATAAATTGCAAATTTTGCTTTTATATAAAGTGTGCATTGGAATGTCCTTAAAAATGTTATATAGTTACAGGGCGCTTGGTATACTGAAGAGACACCCTTCAAGGCATGGATGTCTGTTAGGCCTTAGAAGCCCCCCCCCCACGCCCCCTCTTGCCCTGAGAAAGGTGAATCCACCACTTTCTCCGGTTGCTCACGTGATCTAACTCGCTTAGAACAATCTGCCAGGGCTTAGCCTAGATCTGTCTTCTTTGTCCAAACCTTGGTGAATATAAAATGGTAATTCTCCTTCTTTCTGACATGCTTTTAAATATTTGAAAAAAAAAATGTCAACGTGTCTTGTTGTTTTTGCTAGGTTCCAAGCCTCAGATCATTCCACGTTCCTTTATACGACTTGTCTGGAGGGGGGGGGGGGTGTCCATCATCGCTGTTGGGAAGGGAGCCGGCAAGGAAGCCGGAAAAGGTCACCGAGACCAGTCCTTCAACTGGGGTTAAAATGCTCTCCCAAGAACAGGTGGGAGAGAATCTGCAAGAGGTCCCACATCCAGCCCCTTGCCAGCATCCTTACTACATCCTTACTACCAGGGCTGGCCCATCCCAAGGTTTAGACATCTGTCCCAATGCCAGGAATTGAACCCAGGACTTCCTGTATGCAAAGCACGTGCTCAACCATGGAGCAACAGCCCCTCCGTGGTATCAGAGAAACGAGCAATGCAATGATAAAACACAGCTAAATGCTCCACACCTCCTTGGATTTTCTGCAACAGCCCTAGACTCCTTAACATATGCAGTTCTCCCATCAATACAATCCGTTATCTTCTTGGTAGGCAATACTGAGACAGTATGAAGCAGTTTCATTTATTCACTCCCTGCCCACAGAAAGCTAGTGTGTCAGGACAAAAATAAAGATTCTAGGCTAGAATTGCCCCCTAAGGTGCTCGCTTTCTATGGCTGGGGAGTGAACAAATGAAACAGCCTTGAACTGGTCCGTGCAAGCTTGCTTTAACTACTTTTCTGGCAACAGCTCTCTAAGGTTACAGGCAGAGAAAGAGGGGGGGGCCTCCCCAAACCAAACATCTGTCTCTTTAAAAACTGTGCACAACAATTCCAATGGTTACAAGGGAAATAAAGACCAGGAGTGGATTCTCACAACCACCTAAGACAAGCCCTGCTGAATCAGGCCCACGGCCCATCTAGACCTGCATTGTGTTCTCCACAGTGGCCAACCAGACGTCTCTGGGAAACCAACAGAAGGCACCTAAACCCCGAAGGCATACCTCCTCTCCCGTCATTGCTCCCCTGCAACTAGAATTCAGAGGTAGACTGTTATTAAACACAGAGGTTCCGCTTAGTTATAATTGCCACTGATAGACCACGCCTTCTCCCTGACTGTCTCTACGCCAAGCTGCCTAAGTGGGTGGCCATCCCCAAGTCTCACGGTAGCCAATTCCAAAAATTAATAACGCCCAGCAGGGAGAAATCCTTCCTTTTGTCCATCCTGAATCTTTGATGGACGACTGTCCCCTGCCCTTCTAGTATGACGGGAGATGGAGAAAAACTTATCTCTGTCCACTTTCCCCCTCCACTGTGTGCCTGGATGACGACAGCCAAGATCATCCCCGTCCCTCGAGACCCATGGGAGAGGGACTCTCTTCTTTGACACTTTTAATGTGCTCCAGGTGGCTCGGTTAAGAGACAGTTTCACCTCCCGGCTCTGCCATTAAGAGGGAACTCGTGTCAACTGTCTCTTTCAAAGCTCGATCTGCAAGTCTAAAAATATTTGGCTTAAATATTTCAGCTGGGTTTGCATGTGTGTGTGTGTGTGTGCGCGCGTGCATGTGGGTGTTTTGCAAAAAAAAGCAAAAACCTGGAGCTCTGACACATCAACCCTGGCTTACAAGCGAGGAGGGAGAAATTGTCAGCGGTCCAAGCTGGTGTTCAATCCAAGTATAGCGACAGTCACATGTATTAACGGCTTTTGTCTTTCTCCGACATTAAAATTTCACCGGCTGTATCCAGCACTGGGAACTCCCCCACCGCGAATCCACGTGGCCCCATTCACTTTTTCCCTCCCCATCTGTTTCGTTTGCGATTTACGCTTGGCTCTGCAAAATGTTCTCGCCGAAAGCATGGGCTGCACATGCTACGGGCTGGGCTAGAGGGCTGCTCTGTTGTCAGTGACAGATCTCGGAGCACGCTGGCGAGGGAGTCTTGGGCCTCTTCTCGGGTGGGGATCTGCGGTAGGGGAGGGCTGTAGCTCAAATGCGTTTTTCCGGCAGAAGGTCCCAGGTTCAAACTCTAGTTTGGGCAGAGAAACATTCCTGCATAAGGCAGTTTCCCATGTTTCTCTTCCACCAGCAGGGAGAAAAGGAGGATTGGAACCCAGACCCTTTGAATTTAAGCACGTCACCTCAAACCAACAAAGGTCTCTCAGCTACTAAAATCCCAGCAAGAACAAGCTTATTTTTTAAATTCATTCTAGGACAGTTCTACGCCACTCTTTTTTTACTATAAGGCGACCCGAGGTGGCTCACAATTGCGACAAAGGCAGCAAAACAAAGCACATTTAAAAAGCAGAAGAACACAATGCATGAAAAGTAAAAACCCACAACTGAAAACCACAACATCGTCACTCACCAACCACCCATCACTGCCAGACATCACCTCCCACCAAAAAGAGAATGAAAATGGCCAGGTTGGGACCAGCTGGGCCTTCACAGGGCTGGGCGTTCCACAAGGTTGGTGCCACCACCAAGGAGGCCCAGCTCCTGGAAAATGCCTACCACGCCTCCAAAGGCACCTGGGGGAAGGCCTCCGATGACGACCGAAACATTTGGGGATGGACACATGAGAGGAGACAAGATATACAGGGCTGCAATCCTATACACACTTTCCTGGGAGTAAGCCCCATTGAACACAACGGAACTTACTCCTAGCAGACCTGGATACGATTGTTCTGCAAGTCTCAAATCTTTAGGGTTTAAAGGTCACAGCACCTTGAACGTTGCCTGGGACGGAAACAAATTCTCAAGAGCTGCAAGTCACACAGAATTGGGGTAAGGGAATCTCACTGGGCAGCCCAGGTTCGAAGGCTGGCTGGCACATTTTGCAGCAACTGCTGTTTCCAAACACTTGTCAAGGTCAGTTCTGCATACAGCGCGTGACAGTAAAAAAAGTAAAAAAAGGCAAATGCTACATCTCCAATCCCTGCTGCCACACCAACGTTCGAGTAAAAGCACAAAAGCGGAGTGCTTATTGTCTTCTCCGGAGAATAATCTCACTGTATCTTATCATATACCATCACAAAACAAGCTGCCCAAACTCGGAAAAAACAGGAAGGTTCAAGGGTGGCACAGCCAACACTGAGGTCACCCCCACTGTTCCCCAAACCAAGTTTAAGTGAGGTGCCACTCAGATTATGAACATCACATTTTCCCCCTCCAAACCCAAGTATTTCAGCCTTGCTAGCCTCTATTCATTTAACACTGGCAGATGCCAGACTCATAAACTGGCAACTGCCAAATATTGTCATCTATTCATCACGGTAGTCATGATTGTACGCCACTTCCATGTGTAGGGGCAGTCTATCCCTGAATAGCAGCTAGAGAACTCCAAAGGGCTGTCACATCCATGCTGTTCTTATGGCTTTGTCCATAAGGACAGCAAGGAGTTCTCATGTCCCGATGGTCTTAACAAAGAATAGCAATAGTCAAAACTATTTCATGTCAACTCTCAAATACCGAAAACAGCAAATTTGAGATCACAGCAACTATTACGCTGCATGTAGTGATCAAACACAGGAAAGTATTACTTACTATTGCATGGGAACTATCCGATACAGCCACAAGACTAAATGCCGTTTGATCATCAGCTATCAGCTAATGTCTGACACCAAATACCGAAATCAAATATCAATGGATATAAAATACTAATATCAAATGTTTGATGAATACTCAAATATCGCGTTAAGTGCCGACATTAACGTTTGTAGAGGCAAATTTGGAGGGCCGAAACAGCGAGCAACAGGACAGCCACAGTCGGATCGCTGGGCGTTTTCACTTTTACCGAAAAGCAGTTGGAGGGCGTCCAAACCGGAGCCTAATCCTGCACATTTTCCATTGTGGGTTCGCCACGGCTTTGGGGAGAGGGTTGGACATTTCCAACATTTAGGCTGAGAAAACAGCGGTACGGAGAAAACAGGGAGTGTCCTGCTCCGGTCAGCCCTGCTGCTCCGACCAAATCCAGATTTCATCACAACCACTTTTAGGGAAAAATGAAAACGAGAGGCGACGTGAAGACTGATTTGCCACGACACTCATCTATTACGGCCTTGGGAATTTGGTTTCAGCTGTTTATGGGGGCCACGGGTGAGAAATCCGGCTTTAGAGGCTGCGACCAAGCTTCTAGAACATGGTGCCTGTGCATGCTCTCCTGTCCTTCCAGGCCACCACGAAGCTCGCCGCCATTTTGGAAAATTTCCAGGCGAAGGAGGGCAGCATGTCTATGCATGCGCACACACCCCTCCCCGGCACAGCTGATCTTCTCTTCGACCCCCCTGCATCCTATGGACACACACCCCTTCTCCGCCATCTTCGCACACAAACACTCGCACTGTTATCCCTCCGACCCACAACTCCCAACCCTGCCAAGTGGCCAAGAGACATCAGCTACGATGGAAGCCATTTACATCTTGCCAGAACGCCCACACTGCTTGGCCGGGCGCACTTTCCTCTGTGATAGATGTCGTTGAAATGTCTCCCATAACATTTGGCCAGAACAAGGCAAGTTCCTTGACCTCCTTGGCCATTTCCAGCCTGGACAGTATTCGAGATTCCTATGATTGCAAAAGGAAAAAAAAAACCATTTCTGGCTTTCAGAGAATCTTGAGGCCGAAAAAGACATGGAGATCTGCGATCTGATCTCGTGGGGCTTTTGTTTTGTTTTTTTGTACTTTAAACAGGTAGAGAGGATTCCCATTTTGATAAGAGCAGTGCGCTGGGGGAAGAGGGATTTCACCCATGTTCCTGATCCTAAGCACCCCCTCTGAAATTACTGGCCCCACTACGAGGGATAGCATTCAGCTACAGATTTCCGTCATCCCGATGATTCAGTTTGCAAGTAGGCAGGTAGACATGCTTAGAAAAGAAAGGAGCCACGGTTGGAAAATCAATAGCCAAACTGCAGCTTACTGCTGCTGTAACATAGTGGTTGACTAAGGAAGTCCCCTGTTCAGATCTTACCTCCACCATGAATTCACCAGCCAACCTTCATCAAACCACTCCCTCTCAGTCTCAACAATGATCATATTTTTTCCTCCTTTCCCCACCCTGCTCAATGCACAGCAAGGCAAATGTTGACCATCTCTGCAAAAAAAAAACCAGTATTGCAACCAGAATTCTGCTCACCGATCTACCACCCTGGGAAAAGAGGTGATCCATTGGCATTGCAAAGAAACGATTCGACACCTGCAGTCGGAGTAAGTTCACCACAAGCTGAGGGTGCAAGTGCTCCCAGCCACAAAGAAAAAGCTTCCTGCAGCCTCTGGAGTGGGGAGAGCAGCATCCCAAATAATGGCCATCTCCTGCCATGATCTTAAACTTTTGACCAGTGTAACCAGGGAGAGAGAGAAAGTCACCGCAAACAGGGCAACTCTCCTCGCCTACTTCTGCTTTACAAGAACACCGAGGAACAAAGGGAGCAAGGATGTACTGACCACCATAGCCAAGAATCTGGCCCGTTATTTCCCTTGCACCTTCTTGAACACCTCCTGCATGCTCGCTGGTCCTACATCACACAGGCCGAGGCTGGGAACAGAGGTGTGCTATGTTTCTGCAGTAATAGAAAGGGATGGTGGTACATTAACTTTTCCTCTGGCACGTCACAACCCGTCATGGTGTGTCCTCTGGGGTTTCAACTTTGATCAGTGAGGGCAGCCCATTCCCCCCCCCCCGAGGTTGGCACTGCCGCCATAGGATGAGACTATATGCCCTAGTCTATGCATGAGACTATGCGCTATGTCTGCTGGTCAGTGAGGGGAACTCTCCCCTTTTAAAAAATCCAGATTGTAGCCAAGGCCATGAGACCAGAGATGTATAACCATGGATGGGGCAGGGAAGACAGGCTGTCCCGCCCTACTTATGGCAGCATGAGTCCATCTGAGCCTCACTTCTGCTGGTCAGCGAAGGCAACCCATTCTCGCCCCCAGACAAGGTTGCTGCCGATGAAGCCACCTGTAAGACCATCAGTGTGTCACTCTTGGCGATCAGTGGTGGCAGCCAAGCCTCTCTTCCCACCAGGGTATGGCCAGCGAGGCCAAGTGTCCGGGCAGTGAGGGCAGCCCTCTCTCTCAGCCCACTTTATAGGCGAGCCCATCACCCCTGCATCGGGGCGGGCGCGTGTTCTCCCTGCCTGCTGCGTCCACAACCACAAGGCTACATAAGTCAAGCCACGCCAAGAAGGCCATGCTCCCGAAGAGGCGGCTGCGCTGGGCAGAGCCACGTTTCTGTGCTCCGTGGCCAAGCAGCCTCCTCCTCCTCCTCCTCACCCGGGGGTCCTGCCTCGCCTGCCCGTGCCAAACCGGTGGTCCTCCCCCCCCAGCCTTCCTTTCTCGGGGACGCTGCCAAGCCAGGCCAAGCGGCCTCCCGGCTCGGACTGGACCCCGGGCTCGGCCACGGCAGCTGCTGCTCCGACCCACCGCGCGCCGATGATGGGGCTGGCAAGAGGAGGGGGGAGCGGCGGCGGCGCCGACGGCGTCCCGTGGCCCCGTCCGACCTCCGAGCGCCAGCAGCGCTTCCCAGCCCTCCTCGCCGCGCCCCCTTCCCCGCAAAAGGCAGCAGGCGCTCAGCGCGGGGCGCCCTTCTTCCCGGCGCGGCACCAGCAGCAGCAGCAGCAGCAGCAGCATCCCCGGCCGTCTCTCGCTCACTCACCTTCCACGGCGTCGGCCGGCGGCAACGGCAGCAGGAGCAGCAGCAGGAGCCGAAGCGCGCCCGGGCCCGGCGGCTGCGGCGGCCCCATGGCGCGGCGCTCTCTGCGGCTCTAGGCGGCCATGGAGCTCCGAGCCGAGCAGCGAGGCCGGCGGATGGGCGAGGGAAGGGGGGCGCTGCCTCCTTGCCTGCCTGCCTCCCTCCCGGGCGCTCGCCCAGTCCGCCCGTCTGTCTGTCCGCCCGTCCGTCTGGCGCGCTGGGAAAGCCGCGGCGGCGGCTGCTGGACGGAGGGAGGCGCGCTCGGCTGGCTGGCCGCTTGCCTGGCTGGCTGGCTGGCTGGGGATGCTGCAAAGGCAGGCGCGGCGGCGAGGGGAGGGGAGGGGGCGCGGGGAGGAGGAGACTGGCTGCGGGAGGGGAGGGGGCGCCGAGCGAGGGGCTGCCTCTCTCGCGCTCTCCCCGCCTTGCCAGGGCCGCGCCAGCAGCCAGGCCAGCTTGGGCGAGCGCAAAGGTTTGGGCACGTCGGCGATGGAGCCTGCCTGGGCTTCGCAGCAGCAGCTTCTCTCGCGGGGTCGTGCGGCGAGGAAGGGCTTGTTGCCCGCCAGGACACTCGGGATCAGTGGCGGCTTGCATAAGGGAAAGGGGGAGCGCTTTGGCCCGTGTGGAGAATCTCGGCTTGGCCCCCTTCCCTGTGAAATTCTCGACGCTGGGAAATGGCTCTCTAACGACTGTCTTCAAGATCGGTTAGTCAAGGCGGCTAAATCGAGCCTCCATGTGCAGAGGCAGTGTACCCCTACGCACGAATTTTAGCCAGCAAACCGCAGAGGAAGGCGCTTCCCTTCATGCAGTGCTGGACCAGGGGCAAAGCCTTCCAGTTGGGTGGCCCACCCACCTCTTCATAGTGCATTGGGCACCACCTCTGCTGACACCAGCGTCTCCTGCTGCAATCCTAGACACAGTTTCCTGGGAGTAAGCCCCACTGAACACAATAGGACTTACTTCTCAGTAGACATGCATAGGATTGCACTGTTCGCCTCCTGTTTGCATGCTTCTCAGGAAGGCAAACGAGGGCCTGATGGATTCCATTGTGGGTAACAGGATGACCAGTTGAGCATTCCTTCCAAGAGTCAACATGTGTTGACTCCTTCCTGTGATCATGTCACTTTCAATTCTGGCTGGAGAAAAATTCTGGCCGGAGCAGTGATCCTTTTTGCCTTCCCATCTTGCCCTGCTTTGCTGTGGGACTTGGCACCCCTCCTCACCCCAACAGTCTGGATTAGGAGGATGCCATTGGAAAGAGGGGAGTGGCTCCCCTGGCTTTTTGGCACCCTTCCCTCCCTAAACATTTCAGTGGCAAGCTGGTGGCCGGTTGCCCCATGAGCTTCGACTCCAGTTGGCCACAAATGATCCCAGAGATAGGCTGACACCGCCCAGGCATGGGAGACAGACCAGTGGACATAGAAGGATGGGAGACGTTTTCCTTGAGAGCCCAGTGGGTGCTTCCTCAGCCTTGCCAATCCCTAGTGGCATGGTTGGGTGGGGACATGGCCGGTGCCATCATTAGTCCACCTAAGCAGCCGCCTAAGGGTGCAGAAACTCACAGGGGCACAGTTTAATATGTGAAGAAGAACTGTACCTGGTACAGACCAATAATGACCGTACTTGGCTATAAACTGTACCTGAGTACATCTTAACATGTGAACATCCCTCGTACTTTCCTTAACCAGAGAAGGCACTTCAGCAATCTCCCTGGGCTGGAATACTTAATACTCTGCACTGTGGAATTTGTTAGTTTAGAAATACATTTTTGGGGTGTGTTAATTATTGCTCTCCTCCCCATCACCCCTAAACTAAGCATGGTCTAAGCATCTCACTGCCTAATAGTTCAAAGTTGCAAATGCACATACCTTTACCTGACAGTAAGTCTCACTGAACACAGTGGGACTTCTGAGTAAACTTGTACTAGCTTGCACTGCCAGAGTGCATGTCTACTCAAATGTCCATCTCATTGAATTCAATGGGACTTACTCGCAGGTAATGTGTATAGGATTCCCACCTTAGTCTGTCATTTAATTCTTAGAGGTATCAACCCTCCCTTATTAAGCATAAGGGCTCTCTTGATTCCCTAATAATTCTTTAATTATTAGAATCTCTAATGCTAATTGGACTCCACCCAATCAGAAAACAGAAGCAGACTAAATAACCAATTTGGGGCTGTGCGGTGGATGCTATCTCTCTGTATACAATTATATGGCGTGGTGGCCATTCTTACCAATACTGGATGGCTGAGATACTCACTTTGACAATGGGAAGAGGCTTAGTATTTATTGGCATTCATTGGGGCCCAGGTCACAATGGGTTTTTAGTTGGTCACTCATTACAAGAAGAGTACATAGCACTTACATAGTTTGCCTGTTTGTTCACCTAGAGCAAATAGCATGGTTTCATCCACAGATCCCTTTGGGGTCATGCTGGAGTGACTGTTAGAACTCACTACTAGAAGGTAGACAATATGGGGGGGGGGGTGGAATAAATAAATCCAGGGACACTGGGTGGATAGAGCAACTACAGAAATGCTCAAAGAAATTTTGCAATCAAGTCTCATGAGGTAGAGGCAGCACCCCCAAACTACAGCTTCTCTTTGAAAAGATCAGCAATTGAGAGCGCAATCCTGCGCACAGAAATGGCGACGGAACGAGTGTTCCGTCGCAAACGTGCCGTAAGGCACGTTCACAACGACTTGTGAGTAAGGGAGGCTGGCCACCCTCACTCCACCACCGGGACGTCCATTCCGCCGGGAAGGTAAGGCTCCCGCCAGCAGCTGCATGGGCAGTCCGGGCGGCGATGGAGGGGGGCCATTGGCTGAGCCGGCCCGGGAGGGGGCAGGGATGGCGTCCGCCATATCCCCAGTCCCCACCGGGCCGGCTCGGCCATTACACAGCCTCCTCTTACTTCTTCCAACTATTTAGCTGGCAGAAATCCGAGGAGGTTGATTGGGCCTTCCCCGGTTTACACCGAGGGAAGGGGACGTTTGTCCCCTTCCCCGAGTAGACCTCGAGGCCGCAGCAGCTTGGCCTGGAACGGGGATAGGCCCTAGGCCGCTGGTCGGATCTCTACGGTGGATTGCGCTGTGAGTCTTTAAGATTAAAGTCAGTTATGGAACTGATCAAACTCTAGTTGTACTATGAAAAGAACTAAGAAAAAAGCCAAACTTGCTTTACACTTACCGTATATACTCGAGTAGAAGTCGGTCTCATGGATAAGTTGAGGGCACCTTTTAAGCTAGAAATAATGGAATCTGCTATGATACACATGGGTAAATTGTGGGTAAAACTTAGGGGTGTATGAAATTCTTTGAATTCTTGAAAATGACCAGTGATTGCTTGCTCTGAGGCAGCAACAGAAATTCTCCAAACAGGAAGAAAGAAAGGTGAAGGAGCTTATGGGAGTTGTAGTCTTTGTGAGGGCTGCTGCTACAGAAGTACAGCAAGGTCTCATTTAAAGTTGTTGATAGGTTCTTGGAAACTGCAACTTTAAGCGAAATGACTTATAATGAAACCAGTTTTACCATAGGCTATGACAAAGGTAAACATTCCCATGGCATTTTTCAATCAACTTTAAACGAAACAGAGTTAGGCACCCACCCCTACCAAGCTGCTACCTGAGGCGACCGCTTCAGTTGGCCTCATGGATGAGCCGGCCCTGAGCACGGGAGTCAGACTGCTGACAAATGCGCCTGGCACGTAGCCCTGGCACAAATAACGATTGTGTTAGTGCAGTGTGTAAAACTAATATGAGACATTGCAATGAACTATTTCTTCGAATCTGGCAAGAATGCCCATAATTCTTGGGAAAGAGTCAACTTTATCAGGCCTGTAAGTTGCAATCCCAGAATCCTGTGATTTATTTTGTTAAAAATAAATAAATTAAGGAGCAATTTCCTTACTTCACCCACTCTCTGTTTCGGGTCACTATCCGCTGGAAGTGAACAGTCTCCTCATCTGTATTCTTGGGATAACTACCACAGAGAAAGCGAAGCAGCTATCAGTCGAAAGCCCCAATTATATTCACAGGTTATTTTCTTCCCTCTGAACTTTCTTTAGCCCCTGATTACTGCAGCTAGGGAAGGAGCTGTTATCTCAGGATAAACACAGTGCTGTCAGGGACAGTTATTCCAAGATAACAGCGGTGGTTAACCTCTGTCCAAGGCGAGGCACCGTCTCCATCATCCTCACATCCCTTCCCACATCTCACAAATGGACCATCCTTTTCCTCGCACCACAAGACCACTGCCCCACAGTTGCCCTCAGCCTCATTATACCAATCTGCAGTCTCGGAGAGTAGAGTCCATTGTAGGCTGCCTTCACTTACTCTGCCGTTGGCTGCCCTCTGCTGATTTCCAAGTTTCAGGATGGACTGGAGTTAAAGTATTCCTGGAAGAAAATGTGTTTCCTTCTTGTTGTTGTTGTTGTTGTTGTTGTTGTTGTTGTTCAGTCGTGTCCGACCCTTCGTGATCCCATGAACCACATCCTGCCAGGCCTTCCTATCCTCCACTATCTTTCCGAGTTCGCTCATTTTCATGTTCATTGCATTGGTGATGCTGTCTAACCATCTCATCCTTTGCCTTCCCCTTCTCCTTTTGCCTTCAATCTTTCCCAGCATCAGAGTCTTCTCCAGAGAGTCCTCTCTTCGCATTAGGTGGCCAAAATATTTGAGTTTCAGCCTCAGTACCTTTTCCTTCCGGGGACCTGTGGACTGAGTCAGGGTTGATTTCATTTAGGATTGACTGATTTGATCTCCTAGCAGTCCAAGGGACTCTGCCGTAGGCTGCCCTCTGCTGATTTCCAGGTTTCAGGGTGGACTGGGGTTAAGGCATTCCTGGAAGAAAATGTGTTTCCTACAACGTGTTATCTGCAGCTCAGAGCATCGCTCATCAGGTAGAGCTGACCTGCTGATGAGGCCCAGTGAAGGAAGAGTGGTGGAAGACAATGGATCGATTCGCAGGGGTACCTTGTGTCTCAGGCACACCCCACATCTATTCACTGCCTCCAGCCGATCTACGCCTTTGATCAGCCACTCTGAAAACTCACGTGCCCTGGCCTGATGTAGCTGGCAGCCCCCACCCCTTTCTGTTCCCTGATTTTAAAAAGGAAGAGCTTGGGGAAGGAGACAGGGCCGGCTGTCTTCAGTGGGGCATACCGCCCCTTCTGCTCTCCTGAATCTCCATGGTTCCATCCGTGTACCTCACCTTGCCCAGTCTGCAAAGCCTCCTTCAGTAGGTAACTCTGTGTGTATAAGGCTATGAAAGACACATAAGAACATCAGAACAGCCCTGCTGGATCAGGCCAAAGGCCCATCTAGTCCAGCTTCCCGTATCTTACAGTGGCCCCACCAGATGCCTCCAAGAGCACACAGACAACAAGAGAACCTGTTTCCTGTTGTCACTCCCTTGCACCTGGCACAGATAACCTTCTAAAGACCACGAGGTTGCTTATGGCTTGTAACCTGTGATGGTCTTTTCCTCCACGAACCTATCCAAACCCCTTTGAAAGGCATCTAGGCCACTATAGTCACAGAGCACCCAAAATGAGTGCAATCACAGGAAAAGGGCTTGAAGGATTTCTGATCTCTAGGGACATCCTCTGTGGCCTGCCCAGGAAGGGCCGGCCCCTCTCTTCACACCCAGTTTGTTCTGCTCGGCTCCTCTCACTTCTCCATCCGAGCAGATTTCATGGACCGTTTCTTGAATCCCTCCCCGAGAGGCACTTGGGCAACCTGAACGCGTAAGCAGAAGCATCGCTTCACAGTCAGGCCATCAATAATTACTGCACTGGTGTCTTCAGGCGCCTGCCTCTTCGCCAGGCAAGCATGATTACACATACATGCCTGGAGCTTGGGTCCTGTTTTGAGAGCAGTTCGAGGGATTATCGTCTATGGGGACTTCCTGTGCAAGGGCCAGAGGAAATCTCCCAAGGCTCTGTTTGGGAACCGATCTGAGCTGGAGCTGCAACAAGGAAGGCTGTCCACCACCCTACCCAAATACACAGTCTTCAGGGCCGGCTCATCTATGAGGCCAACTGGAGAGGTTGCCTCAGGCAGCATTTTGGTGGGGTCACCCATTTCTGCCTACTTGCCTCCACTGCTTCTCCTTGTCCTTCCAGTCCCTGGAAGAGGAGGACAGAGAGGAAGAGGAAATGTGGAGGGGAGGGGAGTGCTGAACCAGAACGTTGGAGAGTGGGAGGAGCTGAGGCTGGCGCATCATCAGGTAAGGGGAGGGGCATTTGGCATGCTGCCTCAGGTGTCAGAGGCAGTGTGCCAAATGCTGCCCCCCCTTACTTGTTGATGTGCCCACCTCTGCTCCTCCCTGGACAGGGAAAGGAAGAGAGGGACGGAGAGAAGAGGAAATGTGTGGGTGAAGGCACCTAATTGTTTTTCCAATCCGCTGAATTGGAGGAGGCGGAAGAGCAGTGAGTGGGGTGGACAGAGGTGGGAACTTCCCACCAATCAGCTTCCTGAGGCAACTGTCTCAGTTGGCCTCATCGATGGGGCCGACCCTGACCTGCTCCCGCTTCACAAAGCCCCACCAGCAGCGTCATCCCTGTGTTTTAGAATAGCCAATCTCTAGTACCCATTTGGCAGTGGGTCTGGTGTTTTCCGTAACCGTGCTGTGGAATTATTCTCCGCATGGTTTCTTTGCTTAAAACCAGTGGTCTCCACAAGACAGAGTACATTCATTTATAAGTCCCATAGCCCCGAAACATAAACACCATCCACCAAGCTCTCCTTAAACCAAGGGATCTCCATAGCGAGATAACAGTCTCTGCATGCGCAAAAAATGTGTGCCTGGTTTATTTTTTTTCTGCTGATGCTGCATAAGAAGCTGTTTGATATGTTTCACCTTGATCTCGGGGCTGTAAAAGAGAACAGATCTTATCAAAATGATTCCTGCCGGCAACCCTTTCCAGCATTTTAGCCACAAGCCTATTCCTGGGGGGGGGGGGGGTACGTACAATGGGCACAACAATGCAGACCGCACAATATCCCCCTATTGTCTGCCTGCCGTAGAGGCGCAGTCTCTGGTTTACACAAATCTTTGAGTAGCTCCCTTCCATAAGCCAGACACGTGGGCTGGACTCAAAAGGCAATGATGTAGGCTTCCTCAAGGAACAGAAGTGTTAAAAAAAAATTCCACAGGCACCAACCGGGCCATATACTATTGGTGCAGAATGATAATGACAGGTAGGGGCGGCTCAGCCGTGACTTGCTTTGAGTGGCAGGCGGGGGGAGGTGGTGAACTGACACCCTACCTGCACCCTGTGCCCGCTTGCGGCCTCCTCAGCCCCTACCACATCCTCTTCTCATTCTCTCTCCTGGAGACTGGGGAGAAGAGGAGAGTGTGGAGGAGATGAGAATGGTGGGCTCTCTGACTCAGAGGAGAATTCCAATGACCAAGAAAGGCGGTATATAAATACTGGAATTTATTATTATTATTATTATTATTATTATTATTATTATTATTATTATTATTATTAATGGAAAGGCCACCGCTCAGTGGTAGCGCACCTGCTTTGAAGGAAGAAAAACAACCACTGCACCACGTTCAACATTTGGCATGTCAGGCCTAAAAAAGCTTCCTGAAAGCTGGGAGAGCCACTGCCAGTCAGTGTAGGCCATACTGACCACACCGGACCAATGTTCTGACTCAGCAGGCAGCAGCTTCCTATAAGCAGCGGTCTGATCTTGCTTGGTTCACAGTGGGTTGGTATTAAGGCTCCAGCTTACCACTGAGCAGGAGTGTTTCACTCCAGCGGGACATGCAAGGCTGCCCTCTGGTCGGATCTCCTTTTGTTGCCATCGCAGCTGAGTTCTCTCTCGCTGCCATTCTTCCAAGGCTTTGTTTCCTGTCTGTTCAGCAACCGCTTGCTTGCCCCCTCGGCTCAGCGGCTCCCAGGCTGGCTTTCATTAGGGCAATGTTTGCTTATCTAATGCTGTGATTTAACAGAGACACAGGAACTCACACGCTTGCAGAGTCGCCTTGAAATGATTTGATTGCTTCCTGACAAGCAATTCTGTATATCCCGTGCAGCTACAGAGTCACAAGGAGGGGTTTCCCCTGGCCAGGTCTGGCTGAGTTGGACTGGAAGGTGTAGCGTGTAAGGAGCTGAACATTGCTTAGGGGCCAACAGTTTCCAGCAGTGTGCAAGTCCAGGCAGGGGTGGAGAGGTCAACGGATCGTAGTGTTGTACAATTCATAATACGGAGTCAGTAAAGGAAAGAAGACTGAATGCGTCATGTGACTTGACCCCACACAGGTAGAGCCGTAAAGCAGAATTTCCTTGGTTTAAATCTCGCCTCTGCTATAAACCCATCAGATGACTGTCCCTGTCGGCTGCAGCTGCAATATGCAAATCATAATTCTTTTCTTGCAAGATTGTGGTAAGGACTACATCAAGATAATACATGTGAAGTGCCTCATTTATTTCGTGATTTAGTTAGTGGATTTTTACCTCTCCTTTCTCCCAGCAAGGGTACTCAAGGAGGTCTACAACCATTTCCAGCAACAATAAAAACAGTAAACAATAAACACAATTAAAACACACACAGACACACACACACACACACACACACACACACACACACACACACACACACACACACACACAAGTTTACAGTTTTGCACTGAAATTTCTCTCTAGATTTGGGGGTTCTGAAGTTAGTCTACACTGCTTCCTAAATGCTTCCTAAATTCTCCATTGTCCTATTTTTTGTTTACAAATTTTGCAGAGAGCAGAGCACATGCACAGTTTGCCACAGCTTTCAGTTCTGTCAATTCATTGTTGTCTTTTCCACACTGTATATTACTAAAGTGCACGTGTGCATTAATTAAATATGCACGTTGATTAAACATGTGCATTGCACTTTTGTGTGTTGATAAAACACCACAAAAAAGCAAATTGCATACTCTGCTGCAGCAAGATTCTTTTTGTGTAGTGTTTCATTCTTACTAGCAATATGAAAGTAGGGATGGACAAGCATTCCAGTGCTTGACCTGAAACTGTCCAGCTTCTCCTCACATTCCAAGTGAATGTCTGCCAAAGTTAGAACCTTTGCAAACCATCAATTTGATCTTTTTTGCAAATGCTCAAATGTGCCCCCCCCCAAAAAAAAACGTTGAGGCTTTGTGAGTATCGACCACTTGCAAAGATTCTCAAAGTGTCAAATGAAAAGAAGAATCGTGAGCGGTCAATTTGCTCACCAAAATTCAAAGTTTTGCAGACCATTATTTGCCTACAAACACTTGAGTGCCCGACTTTAGCGTTTCAAGCTCTTCTGGTTAAATGCTTGCAACATCTCTATGAAAGGATAAATAATTGACAAAGATCGTAAAAAACTCCATGTAAACATGGAAAATATCACAAAGACGAATTTTCTAGAATCGAAAATAATGTTTGTGGTTCCATGTCAGCCAAGAAGTTAACGTTCCAGTCATCCACAAATAAAATTCATCCTTCAAAGAATTTGTTTGTTGATCTTTTGAGTCTTCTGTGCTACACAAGTGTAGACATCAGGGCTATTGTCCAAATCTGTGTAAACCAGTCCAAACATGGTAAGTTGTCCAGGGGGATTTCCAGGAAGCCGCAATACAAATTTGGCCACAGTTAGTAAACAATTTATTAATTCCAAGTCCTCCCCAAAAATTGGGTATTTTTTTAATGAACATAAAAGGACCATCTCCAGACCATCGAGAAGAACATAGCCAGACATAAGGGACCGATCCTATCCTCGACTGGCCTGCGCAATGCAGTACCACTGACGCAGCCTCTGCTGCATCCTGCAGGCTGGCTGGGGACCATACCAGCAGGGAGAGGTAAGTAAACAAAGTTCTTACTTACCTCCTCTTCTGCTCCCTGGTCCCCAACGGACCCACTCAGATCTACACGAGCGATTTTGCTGGTGTGAATCTGTTAGGACCAAGGGGGATGTCGGGCCCAGAACGGGGTCTCCAGGTCTCGTGGACGTTGCTATCACTGAGATCCGTCCCGTCCTGTCCCGTGGCCTGATTCCTGCCCCCAGGGATCCAGCTGAGCACTTCTCCACCAGTTTGGGATCTTTGTCCTGATCCGGCAGCACCTCAGTTTGGGGGTTTCAGTGGTAGCAAGGGGGGGGTCTGGACAGGGTCCAGATGTGGGATGTCAGATCCCCTGGAATCTCACGCTTCTCAAGGAGAACAGGTACATAGAGGATGGAACCAGTGGTCTCTCCTGGCCTGGATCATAACTGGTGCAGGGTCACCTGCAAGGACTGGCTCCCCTCGTCTTCAGAGACCGGGTCTAGCTGGGATCTGACGGGGATGGAGGAGAATCCTCTCATCCATAGTTGTATCTACGTTCTCAGAGTGAATGATTGCTTCCTATTTTTTTAAGAGAATGTATTAAAAGATAATTATTACATCTGCTGAAGTACAAGAGGTACACGTAATACTATATTAAAAACACGATCCATGCTTGCTGCTGAGTGCGCTTCGTCTTCTTCCTCCTGTACCTTCGAAGAGACTGCCAATTCAATAAAAAGGAATCATGAGATTGTCTTCCTCCACAAATTCTAATAGAAGCATCTTAATTGAGCCCTCACAGCACAGTCATAAAGCTTACCTTTCCATTTGTCAATATCGGGGACATTGTGCATCCTCCAGTCTTCTGCATAGAACATTCGTGCTGTAGTTGTTACTCATGTACATTAAATGATATATCCGGGGGTCAAGCTTATGGTGACATTATGGCGCATTACCCCCTACAGAGTGAGAATGACAGGTGCATATGAACCAGTGAGGTGATGGAACTACACAGATGAAATTGGTACTTTCTGTCATCTTTGGGCATTATGTGCAGGAGCGCAACATTTTTGAAGGGATTTTTGGATTATTATCTACAAGATAACGTATGTTTTTAACTATTGCCTCCTATTCAGAAGGTGCAGTTGGAAGGTTCCATGGTCCAGATTTTGCATCATCCTGAAATAAATGCAGCTGAAGGGTTACTGCTTCTAACTTTGTATGCAGATCACATCTAAATGGGTACTCTTTTTTTTTTTTTTTTGCTGAACAGAAAGGGCCCTCTGATTTTCTCCACCGTATTTGCTCATCTCCAACATGTGAGAAGTTTCTTGGGCTGACACAAAACACTCTGAGAAACATCTCAGCCGACTGACTGCTCACTGCCATTTTTTACCCAGAATCCCCCTCAGAAGGACACTGTGTCGTGACTGGTGCTGCCTGCAGAGGCATTGGTGTAAGCGGTAAGAAAGAAAGGACAAAGGAACAATAAGTGGTGTTGCCATTGCTTGCAACTTTATGAGAATCTTTTTAAAATGTCCCCCCCCCAAAAAAAAGCCAACCACTGGTTTTATCGCACCTTTCAGCACCTTCCAATTTCACTTTAATGGTTTGAGAAATGATTTTCAAATGAACTCTCGCTTTCTTTTTCTAAAGTTCACAGATTTTCTTTTAAAAAAACTGTCCTTGTGGAAGAGAAAGGAGTTTTTCGATACGCAGGTATTTTCTCAATGCGTGAGGTGACCATAAGAGCGGTGCCGGCTGTTGGATCGGAGAGGGAAATTTTTCTCCCTCTCGCACAACACCAGAACCAGGGGACATGCACTAATATTGAGTGGAGGGAGAGTTAGAACGGACAAAAGAAAATATTTCTTTACCTAGCAAGTAATTCATCTGTGGTACTCCTTGCCACAGGATGTGGTGATGGCACCTGGCCTAGATGCATTTAAAAGGGGTTTGGATAGATTCATGGAAGAAAAGACCATCACAGGTTACAAACCATAAAGCAACCTCCTGGCTTTAGAAGTAGGTTTTCTCTATGCCAGGTGCAAGGGAGTGACAACAGGAAACAGGTATCTTGTCTGTGTGCTATCTGAGGCATCTGGTGGGGCCACTGTGTGATACAGGAAGCTGGACTAGATGGGCCTTTGGCCTGATCCAGCAGGGCTCTTCTTATGTTCTTATTACCGTATGACTTGCAGGGCTTGAGATTGTCTGCAATCATTTCTTGCTGTTAGCCCCTCAACCACACCCCGCCAAGAGCCCGCTGGCTAAGGTTTCCAGCCAGATTGCACACATGCGAAGGATCACCGGGAAAATGCCAAATGTGATCGGAAAGCTACACACAACCGCATGGCGTGGAGAGATGCACAGCTCTCGCGATGCGCCTCGCAGAGGGAGCAGCTGAGTGTGGGAGATGCTCGCTTGGCGCATGGCTTTGCAAAGGACATAGGCCTTAGGTGAGAAGAAGCCCTCACTTTTACAGCCTGAGAACAGAGAAAATCAATTAACACCCCCTGGGCCTGCCTCCTCTCCCCCCTCCTCCCGCTTCTCTCTGTGTGAGCTATGTCAGAGAAGTGGGGCTTCCCTTTACAACCAGAGGCTATCACGGCCCCCACGCCCAACCTTTCTCTCTGGGAGAACTATATTTACCGCTGGGATCAGCAGGGACAGCCTTATTTTTTTCCCTTCCCAGACCATTTTAAATCCTTGAATGCCCTGTGCTTGTTTTAGTGGGTGAGGTGGGGGGGGGAGCTCTAGCATGCTCCCCCCCTCGCCTGGGACTCTCTCCCAGCAGATGGGCCACGATAAGAATACACACCCAGTCAGACCCTAAGAGGATTTGCGCCAGGCCCTTTCATTGCGCCAGGGCTTTTGTGCGGCTCTCGGCGGTCGTGGGACGCCTCTGGAGTCCCGTGCTTTCTCTCTCCCGTCTTTCCACTCCAAAAGAAAAGAATGTGCCCATAAAGGCCGTGTTTGTTCAGCTTGTTGGAGGGAGCTGTATGGCCAAGCAAGCCGAGGAGGGCCCAGGCGTGACGGCCTCACCCCCTTTGAGAAAAGGAGAGGCAGAGAGAGTACCCTCCCGGGAGAGCGGCGGAGCAGGGCAGCTTAGGCGGCTGGTGGTGGGAAATGAAAAAAGTTTCAGTTGCATGTCAATGCGCATTGAACCCGAGTCCCAGCCACTGTCTTTGCATCTGAACCTTGCAGGGGCCACGAGAGGCGGCGGGGGGGGGGGATATGAAGAGGGCTTTCTGTTTCTTGCAGGAGGAGACAGGTGACCACAGCAAGCCTGAGACAAGCAAGAGGAGTACGGCCCCCTCCGTGGTCACACCAACCCCGATTGCCCCAGTGGAGGGACGAGGTTGGAGGGGAGATCAGCACGCGGGTGCTTTAGTGCCGCTTCCCACTGTGACTGCTTCCCTGCCCTTGATAAGCCAGACGACGGTGTGGCATCCAATGGGAAGGCTTCCAAGGGAGCTCCTGTGCTGTGTACCTGAAGTGAAGGAGAGCTATTGGCCACCCACGGCAACCGTGTCCATGACAGCAGCAGAGAAGGAGGACCCTTGCTCACCTGCGGCCTGGTTCCTGGTTAGCTTTTGTGGTAGACACCATCAATGAATGATAGGTGAGGGTCCTTCACTACCCCACTGTACCTATGGGGGGCAGCATGACGGATGGCTTGCACTCACCTGCTGCCCAGTTCCTAAGCACCATGGGAGGGGGGGGGAATTGGGATGCACATTTGCTTTCCAAAGCATGGGGGAGTGCACCACGGGGCTGCCCCCCACAGAGCTAGAGCAACTTCTGCACGTGGGGGGAGGGGTTGCCCTTGCACACTGCCTGTCACTCACCACTGGGAAGCTGGGGTAGCATGGCGCCCACCTCCCCTTAGGAAGCCCAGTGCAGTACTCTGCCAGGGCGGCTCCAGTTTCTAGCGTTGACACTGCCTCCCCCTGCCCATATTTTGTTCTGGGGCTGACTCTGCTTCTGAGCAGCTGTCCACCCTCCCCCCCAGATTGCACCGCGGTCCAGAATGAACTCCTTGCACCCTGAAAAGGGGGGGGAAGGGGTGTGTGTATGACCCATTTCCCTAACCGCAAGGATATGGACAGCAGCCGAGGAGAGAAACGCTTTTGTGCGGTTGGGGAAAGCTGAACCGCCGGTTAACCTCGCAGCAGCGCCGGTTTCTTATGTCTTGCAGATGTCTGTGCCTGGATTGCAACGCCACGTTTGGCGGGAGCGCCCGGAAGCCGAGCCGTGGTGCAGGGCAACAAGGGGAAGGCTTCCTCTCCACTAGGGCTTCTGCAAAGAAACTCGCTCCCCAGACCTGAAGAGGGGGAGAGCCTTGACCCCTTGCTTGGCCTCTTCACATTCCTCCTTCGCAGGCCTGGGAGTTCTTTCTGTGCTTGTATATAGACACAAATCTCTCCCAATGCTCTGCGAAGTCTCAAGGTGTTAATGAACTGAGCCGCAGCCAGGAAGATGGCGCTGTCTACTCTTATTACGCTTGTAAATCATCATGGTATAGGGTGGCCAGTTTGTCCCAAACGGCCCCATTGCTCGGACTCCTTCATTCTCCAATGGACAGGCAGCAAAGGTTAATTATTTGGAGGCTGCCGCAAAGCTCCACCCCTTTGCCGATGGGGTCGTCTGCCCTAGAACCTGGTTGTTGCCTGCTCATTCTTTCAAGGGTTGTCATCTTCCTGGTGTCATCGTTAAGTCCTGCTTTTGTGATATCACAGGGCTCCACCTTTGAAACCCCCGGTTTTGGGATGCAACTAACCTGACCTGGCCTTGAAAAGGGGATTGGACAGATGGATGGAGGAAACGTCCATCACAGGTTATAAGTCAGGATGACGGTATATGCAGCCTCCGGGTTTAAGAGGTGACTGACCTGTCCCTGAATGCCAGCTGCAGGGGATTGGCAACTATACAGGCATCTTAAAACAAAACAAAAACAATTGAGCAGTGGACTGCCTCATGTTTCTAGTCCATCTGAGCCTCTGATTATTCAGGAGGAGGTCCACTGACATAGATTGCTGCTGCAAAACTGAAACTGACCCCCTACTTCTCTCCCATGGCTTTTCTCATCCTGAGGCCTTCTGGACTTGGCCCTTAAACATCAGGCAACCCTGTCGCTGAGCAAGAACTGCAAGATGACAGAGAGTACTAGCCCAGCCGAGGCCTTACCTCGTTGCTCTTCCTCTTTCGGGGCTCCTGGCCCCATAGAATCCCTTTTCACTAGTCATTGTCTTTCTGGTCATAGGGGCAGGGAAGCTTCTTCACTGTTGACCAGCAGACGCATAGAGAGCATGTCAGAATTTCGCACTCCAGGGTGTCAGCCGTTTTTTCCTAACACAGCCTCGGCCCTCCTTGCGCCTTTCAATCAGCCTGAATGAAAGAGGCTCCCTGGGGGGGTGGGGATGTCAGCGTCTCCTGTTGGCCGGTTCCAAGACACGCCACGAGGGAAAAGGCCGCCGCAGCAGCCACCAGCGTTCCAACCTCCCGTATGCTCGCAGTGTGACGCCGGACGCGGAGGGGTTAATTCCTGGGAAGACACACAGACACCCGCCAAGCTGCTTCTTTATGAAAAGCAGGCTTTGTGGGTCGGAGGGAGTGTTGTCTCTCTGGGAACGAGCGTGCCTGTGTGTTCCAGATATTAAATTACTCATAAAATATTTGTCCGATCCCTCCGGCAGCTTGGAAGGCCTCCCTGGCCACTGCCGCCATGCATCTGTGTGTCACCTCCTGCCCCGGGGTCGCGCCCGCCAAGGGGAAGCAACATCTTAGCAAGAAAAGCAGATTTCAGCCAAAATCAGCATCAAGTGGAGCCCGCTGGGAAGGGAGGGGCTGCAGCGGGTCAGCATAGGGGGGAGGGAAGCATCCTGTGGGGGACACACCGCCAAGGCAGTCCCATCTGGTCACGGAGCCAGGTCTCTGTGTTTGTGTGAAGCCGTCAGGAACAAGGAGGAGACACAAAGCATCAGGTCCCCTTTGGCTCCTCCACCTTGAGTGCTGTTGTGTTGCCAACTGACCAGAGCCCGACCCACCAGCTTCCACTGGACGCCTGTCAATCTCGTTGCCCTGGCAAGGCCATCTGTGACCTAGAATCTGCCACGGCTGTCGGGGTGGGGTGAGGGGGTGGCTGCTCTCTCTGGGTTGAGGTTACCATGGGGACGGCCAGGGAGCAAGTGCGCCTGGCCTGCGTTCAGCTCCAGGCATCCCTACCCAGCATGCCTTGCTGTCAGCCCCGACTCCTTCCGCTCTGTTTCTCTCCAGCCTTCCCATCCTCACGCGAGCTCTTCCTTCAAAACCGACAACCTCCTGTATCCCAGTGAGAGAGGCCGAGCGGGGCTGGAAAACTCTGTGCTTCTTCCCTTAGCCTTGCACTTTTTTCCTTTCATGTCAGCGGGATGGGATGGGACGGGACGGGGAGGTTTGCCAAACATGGGGGAGAAAATATTTTAAAAATGGCTTTGTGACCACGTTCAGAGACTGCAGTGATGACATACTGAGTAGCGTTTAATTGATAAAACTGCAGGAGCCCAGGGCTTCCTGGCAATCTGATCCACCGGCTCGAACATCCAATTCCCACTGTGTGTGTAGAACAGGGTTGCCAGGTCAGATTCATCCAAAATGCTGAGATCTCTGAGGCAGAGTTTTGTGATCTTCCATTCTGAGGTCTGGTCGCCTGTGCTGAGCAGGGGGTTGGGCTAGATGACCTCTAAGGTACCTTTGTGGGCATACGTACAGTACACCTTTCTGCAAATGCTGTTTTATGGGGGGGGGCACATGCTCCTGTATGATGATGGAGCCAGACAACACTGGAGGGATCAATCAGGTATTTTCTTTGTCCTCTTTAAAGTCGCATTTTGGCTGACGCAGAATGGTGCCTTAGCCAAGGTGCTCAAATGCAAATGCAAGATGCATCACTTGCTTGACTCTTTGCAAAAGTGTCTTTTTCCATTGATGGACTTCCTGTCCATCAATGGAAGTCCATCAAGAGGCAGCCACATAGGGGGTAAAACCAGGGCCGGCCCGTTCACGAGGCCAACTGAGGCAGCTGCCTCAGGCAGAAGATTGGTGGAGGGGGTGCCCATCTCTTTCTGGGGCGTTAGAACATTGGAGAGTAGGAGGAGTAGAGGCTGGCACATCATTGGTTATGAGGGCAGCATTTGGCATGCCACTTCAAGCATCAGGAGGTCTTGGGGCAGACCTAATTTTCGCAGTCATGTGGTTAATCTTTCCAATAAGAAGAGATCTATTAGGACCCCAAGGAGGGGTGCTGCTGCCGCCACCCCTTGTGTTGTGGGATCAAGATTGTAGCTGCTCCTGTACCTTCCTCCCCCTACACACATTTTTCAAACTCAGAAAGCACAAGGCAAACATTCCAACTTATTATTGTCATGTTCTTCAAATGCAGCACTTTTTTTTTTTTTGGCTGCTTTTTAATTCATTTCATTTTGGTTTTCAATTTGCTGCGGTTGGGTTGCTGTTTTTATTTTGATAGCCCGCCATGGGCAAGAAAGGTGTCATCAAAACGTTTTAAAAGAATAAACAAGCAAATAAATAAATATGTTCCTTGAAAAGTCAGGATCCGAGCCTGGAGTGGCCCAAGACAAGGGCAGGCACTTATGGGTCTCATGTCTACAGGCATCCTTCACCCTCCCCCTCCGTGCCAGATATATGTATATATATACATTCCCAGTCTTGGAAATTCTCCAGGTCTTACAGGATAAAGCTTGCCAGATACCTGAGTATTTTCCTAAGGGGCAAGCTTGGCTAGTAAATTCTGAGTGTCTGCTGCCCCCTTGTGGTCCATGACAATGTTACTCATTTTGGAAGGATGGTAGCTTGCAAGATGCCATTGTTCAGGGGCCTGGTGCTAAACTGCCAAACTGGGCAGGCACACAAATGCGGGTGCAAGAGACGTGGGAGGGGGGGGATCAGAAACACTTCTTTCAAAAGAAGCCGTGCCGGGGGGACAGGAGAGCCAATCCTGTTTGGAACCGGGGCACATGGAGAGAGGGAGTGTTTTGTGTTTGATTGCTTCTTTGTTTTGTCCTGCTGGTGTATGTGTGTTGTGACTGGTCTTCAAAACGGGGTGAGTTATACGCCCGCATAAATAAGAATGAGGGTTCCCTTACTGGGCCGGCCCATCCATCAGACTGACTAGGTAGGAGGTCACCTCAGGTAGTAGATTGGCAGAACGTGCTCATGTCTGCCCACCTGCCTCCATTGCTCCTCATTCTCCTCTCCCTGGATTCATAAAGAAAGACAGGATTGGAATGGAAGAGGAAGTGTGGAGGAAACGAGAATGATGGAAGAGGAAGTGTGGAGGAGCTCCCCCCCTACCCTCTGCCCTTCCCACTCTCTAATGTTCTAGCTCAGCACTCTCCTTCCCTCCACATTTCCTCTTCCTCTCTGTCTCGTCCTTTTCCAATACAGGGAGTGGAAGGAAGGAGAAGGAGGAGCAGTGGAGGCAAGTCAGCAGGCAGAGATGGGCACCTCCCACCAATGTGTTGCCTGAGGCAACCACTTCAGTTGACCTCATGGATGGGCCAGCCTCGGCAGGCATCGACACACACAATTGCAACCTTAGCCTAACCCTTTAGAAGATATTTCAGAAGCAACACTTAACCTGCTTGGGTAAGTAAGTGTTGGATCCCTCATTCGAGTATCGTAATTCACTTTTGCATCACAACCTGCTTAATGTCAGAGGAGCTCAAAAACTGGCACACACTTCCCTGCCCATTCATTCATTCATTCATTCATTCATAATCACTCTCTGCCTGAAGGCTCCTGAAGTGACTTACACATTTTTAAACCACCCAAGATAGTTCATAAAACAAAGTCTGGTGACGCAATTGACACTAACTCTCCAAAGTAAACCAAAAGGCAGAGATGCTTATTTATTTGGTTCAAAGGCAGTTGTACAGGTCTGGTGGGAGGTGGGGACTGAAAGCACATCGGAATGGACATCATTGGGGGAACGTGCTCGAGTTCAAAGGCCGGAGGGCTGCTCTTGATGGGCAAGTTCCTCCAGACCACCAGATGGCAGAACTTTTCGGAAAGCAAGCAGGAAGCATCTTCTGGGCTTCTCTTAGTTGCTAGGGAAGAGCAAGAACCCTGAGAAGATGCTGTCTGCTCCTTCGGTCCCGCCGACCAGATTGTTTTTCTCCGTCGGCTCCAGCCAAACGCTCTCGCCCGCTTCCATCTGGAGCACCACCCCACCTGTGGTGACTTGGAAGGCGTTGTAGACGTAGTCACAGAAGGCCACAATCTTCTCGCCCCGGGTGCTGGGAGAGGCTTTCTTGAGTTGGACGCACAGGTTGCCCCGGGAGGTGAGGTGGTAGGTGAAATAATACAGCCCTGGGACTTGGCAGACAAATCGGCCGTAGCGGTTCTCATAGTGATTGTTGATGTTGGTGATGACCCGGTCAAAGCGGATGGGCTGCAAGCGCCGGGGCATCATGGAGATGCCCCTGGTGGCCGAGAAGGCTGATTTGAGAGACGATTCGGAATCTCCAGAGTCCCCTTTGGGCCCACGGGGACCGGGTCTGCCGGGGGGGCCTTTGGAACCTGTGGGGCCTCTGGGGCCAACTTTCCCTGGATAACCAGGTTCCCCTGGCTCCCCCTTCTCTCCAAAATCTCTGTAGTCTTCAGTTTGTCCAGGGGGACCTATGGAAGGAAGGCAGAGGAGAACATTAGGGGAGGGAGGGAGAGTCATCTTCTAAAAGGGGCAGCAGCATCCTGGACCTAAGGTGGACCTAAGGGGCAGCAGTGCTGGACCTAAGGTGGACCTAAGGGGCAGCAGTGCTGGACCTAAGGTGGACCTAAGGGGTAGCAGTGCTGGACCTAAGGTGGACCTAAGGGGCAGCAGTGCTGGACCTAAGGTGGTCAAGTTGGGTCAACAGAAGAAAAGCCCACAAGATCCACTAGGTGGTTCAGGCCAAAGGCTTCATCTTTTTCCACAGTGGCCCACCACTGGGAAGCCCACACACACACAGAGGAGAGAAGGGCAGGCCTCTCTCCCACCATTGTTCCCCTGCAACTGGTACTGTATTCCGAGGTAGACTGCCCCTAAACCTGGAGGTAGTACACAGCCATTGTGACTAGTAGCCATTGATAGACCTGTCCATTCCCCTTTTGAAGCCATTCAAGCTAGTGGCCGTCTTCGAGCTAGTGGCCATCACCACATCTTGTGGCAATGAAGTCCTAATTATATGGCCAAAGACATTTCTGAGGTGGGGCCTGGTGGGGTCAGAAGACTGCCAACCTTTGAAAACGGGGAGGGGGGGAGGGATCCGGAGGGATGGTCTGAGATTTACCTGTTTGCCTGAAGGGGAAAAAAGCCGGAGAGCAAGGTGCTGATTTTTCTTTTCTTTTTTGCAACAGAAAAAGACATGGGGAGTTTTCATCATGGAACTAGTTTTTATGCATTTGTTTTCCTGTGAGCATTCAGGCACAAGTCCCTTCACCTGAAAGCAGAAGTGCAGGGTCGGCCCATCAATGAGGCCAACTGAGGAGGTTGCCTCAGGCAGTGGCTTGGTGGAGGACACCTATCCTTCGCCCATCTGTTGCCTGCCTGCTCCCTGCACTATGCAGTAGGTAGGCTTTGGATCGCAGGTGTGCAATGGAATGATGCAATCTGCGCTGCAGGTGGGCTCCGCTCCATCGCAGGATATCGTGGAAAGATCCAGAGCCGCTACCCATTCCTTTTCGTCCTCCTGCTTACCTCTTTCACCCTTATGCCCATCTGCTCCATCTTGGCCATTGAGGCCTGGGGCCCCTGGCATACCAGGGATGCCCGGAATGAGTGTGGGGCCCTGGCACGTATTGGCACTACTCAGCCAGACTGTGGTCAGACACAGCAGCATCACACACATGATCTCCTTGGTGCTCAGCATCCTGGAAGAAGACCAAAGAAAGATAAGAGAATCCAGAAGTACTACTACTACTACTACTACTACTACTACTACTACTACTACTACTACTATTTCTTTGTTGAAAAGTGGAATAGTAATAATAAATTAATAATAATTATTATTGATTAATAATTATCAATTAATTATTGCTAATTATTATTATTCCACTTTTCAACAAAGAAGTTCACAAGGAAGTTTGCTTTGCAAAATGATTTTAAAATATGGCTCCCTGTCCCAAAAGGTCTCACACGCTCAACACCAGAAGCCTATGCATGTTTACTCGGAAGTAAGTCCCACTGCGCTGACTGGGGCTTAGTCCCAGGAAAGTGTGCAGAGGATTGCAGCCTCAAAGGATGAAAAAACAAAGGAACTGCAACAAGCGATCTGTCCCTGGAAAAGTGGCGGTGGTGGGGAAGAATCGGGGCAGTGGCTCATCCTCTGCTAAATGTAAGAGAATCGCTGCTTCAGTGAGCCTCTTTGCCCAGGGAGCAAGCTACTTGCCTTCATGCAGATCCGGAGGGGGGGGGAAATGCCTCTTTCCTCGTGAGTAAAATACAGCCCCTTCCTCCTTTTCCTTGCACCCTGGGCCCAACCCAAAGGACCATGTTCAACTCAGTGCCCCCTCCCCTGCTTGCACCTTCTCTCACACCGACAGAAGTGTGCCTTTTAGCCAGTGTCCGGCGGCAAATCTCCCTCCCGTCCTTGCTTGCTGCTTCCGCCACCTCTGGTAATGGAATAATTTCCCTTCCATTCAGCGTGACGGATCCCCCAAATACGAAGCGTCAGCTCCCCTGCCCCAGTGGTGCTGACAGAAAGAAGCGAGCTGAATGTCTCTTTCTCTCCCTCTCTATCCCACTGCAGGGCCAGTGTGGGTGCCATCAATGCCGAATGTGGTTTCTCACCAAACATGGCTTTCCTCCTGAACCGGTGGAGAATGGAATGGGCCTGCACTGTGGGTCCCGCACCAGAGTCGCCCTGGCTAGCAACCATGTCGCCCTCCCCCTACAATGCAAAAGGACCCGGTAGAAAAAAATCTTCCCTTACCTCGCAGCCCTTTGAAGCATTCACAATGCAGCAAGGGTGGACACTCTTCAGGCCCCGATGGAGGACGGACAATTGCACAGCACAGCTAGGAAGGCACACACCCTTGCATGTGTACACTCACACACACATACACAGCACAGCCCCCTCCCCTCCCCTCCCTCCCCCAGTCTTTGCAACCAGCGAGCGAGGGGTGCTTCTCCTTTCCCCTCGTCCTCTCTTCTTGCTATCCTTGCACTTTCACATCCGTACCCTGCCCCAGCACGGTGAAGTATGGCGTTCTTTCAGAGGGGTCTTTTTTGCAACCCCTGCAAGAAATATAGGGAAGCTCAGCCTTGTGGTTAAGAGTTTCCGAGCAATGCAGGTCCCAAATGCCTTGTGGCTTCTGCAGACGCTGCGCACCCAAAAGGGCAGCATTTCGGGCTTGCTCCCATGCTCTCCTGTACACCCAAAAATTGCCCCCAGCTCATGCACGATATCGGTTGTGGTGGGCTTGGCCTAGAGAGAACAGAGCAGAGCTTCATTGGAGCCAGGACCTCCCAGGGGCTGGATCTGTTTTCATGCCTCAATGTTCAGTCGTTAAGTCGTGTCCGACCCTTCGTGATCCCATGAACCACATCCCGCCAGGCCTTCCTGTCCTCCACTATCTTCCTGAGTTCGCTCATTTTCATGTTCTTTGCATTGGTGATGCTGTCTAACCATCTCATCCTTTGCCTTCCCCTTCTCCTTTTGCCTTCAATCTTTCCCAGCATCAGAGTCTTCTCCAGAGACTCCTCTCTTCGCATTAGGTGGCCAAAAAAGATGAGCTTCAGCCTCAGTACCTGTCCTTCAAAGTGATTTTTTTTCTATTTTTTCTCTATGAACGCTAACTATATAACATACGCACACATGCATTTGGAACACAGGAAAGGCCTTTCAGGGAGCAGGGTGTATCTCACCCAAAGTCTTGAGCCCCGGTACCTTTCATTTTTTAAAGGATAGTGGGAGAGGCAGTTTAGGGTGTGCTGCTGGCAGGGTGGGGTGCACAGGCAAAGAGCTTTGATTAGGTTTCTGGGGAGGGCAGTCTGTGGAGGAGGAAGCTTCATTTCCAAATATGTAACTGGAATGAATGAGCCATATCTTTGACTGCAAGGCTTCTTAGAGTTGTCTCCTAATATTTCTTTGCCCAGCGTGTCATTAATCTGTGGAACTCCTTGCCACAGGATGTGGTGACGGCACATGGCCTAGATGCCTTTTAAAGGGTGATTGGACATATTGAAGGAGGACAAGTCCATCCCATGATAGAAGTCAGGGTGACTGTAGGCAACCTTTGGGTTTCACAAGTAGCCTCTCTCTGAATGCCAGATGTAAGGGAGTGGCAACAGGATACAGGGATCTTGTGGTCTTGAGTGGTCCCAGAGAGGTATCTGGTGGCCCACTGTGAGAGACAGGAAGCTGGACTAGATGGGCCCTTGGCCTGATCCAGCAGGGCTCTTCTTATGCTCTTATGTTCTTAAAACCTCTCCATGCGCTTTTTCAGCCCCTGCACCATTGTTTCCTAGGGTGGACTGTCCAAGGGTTGGTAATCCATGTGTCAGCACCCACTTCCAGGGCCACATGTGTCCCTTTTTTGCATTGACCAGGGCAACATGATTGTGTCTTCAACACCACAGCCACGTTCTCTGTGCATGCGATGCCCAATAGGAAGGATGTGCAATGGGGGAGGGATGCTCCTGTTCTCCCCTACTCCAGAGGTGCCCCGTCACGCAAGCGACAGTGGCAGCGTCCAGAAGGAAGAGCTAACATCACTGTCTCCTCATGAGGAATTGGCTCTGATGTTTCTGTCGTAAATCAATAGCGAGTGAAAAATGGAGCACCACATGTGTACCTGAGATATGTGTCAGGATCTGACACATCGAATCCAGCTCAAGCTTTTGCAGATCCAAACTTGAAATTCGCTTTCAAAGGGCTCCCAGCGTGGGCCAAACTTCCTGTCTCATCTCTTGAAAGCTGAAACATTGATGAGTCTCGCAGGAGCATTCTGCAGAGAAGCGCGCATGCGTGCGCACGTGCACACACACACACACACACACACACACACACACACACACACACACCCTGCACGTTGATTTCCTGCAAACGTCTCAAAGAACATGCCAGAGAAGAAAATTAATTTAAAAAGAAAAAGGAAGAAACTAACCAAATGTTTCTGAACAAAGATAACAAGTGGATAATTGGGCCAGCCCATCCATATATAAAATAACAAAGATAAATATATAACAAGTATATTACAGGGCCGGCCCATCCATGAGGCCAACTGAAGCTGTTGCCTCAGGCAGCAGATTGGCAGGGCGCGTCCACTTCTGTCTGCCTACAGAATAATATTTTTTTAAAAATAGGAAGAAACTAACCAAATGTTTCCAAACAAAGATAACAAGAGTTTATGTGTCCCCCCCCCCCCCACACACACTGCATAGCTTTCTCCCGGAATGAATCTCATCTGAGCTTGTAACATACTGGGAAAGTCATGCCAAATCGATTTGGATGTGCCCATAAAAATTCTTTGCCCAGATAAAACACAATGTGATGCAGAAGAGCCATGATCAGGATCTTCTGAATTTATTAAAAAAATTAAGAGCACCATTGGGTGGGGAGATTGGATTGGGACTGCAATGTTAGAGGAGAGTATACAGTAACTGCCTGCCATTATGCCTCTCCGAAATTATTTGCCCCATGCAAGAAAACCCAGGGGTGGGCATCAGGGAATTGGGCAGCTCCGGAACTGGCTATGGGCCTGTACAGTTCTGGGGGTTCACCCAGGCAGCCCAACCCCTGAACCCTTGATACCCATGTCAGTGGTGCGCCATCATGCAGTAGCTTGGAGGTGCCATGTGGGGCCCAGTGCAGACAGCCTGGCACTAGCATTGATGGTACCCACATTATATTTTTTAAGGATGCAATCTTGAATCATCTGTCAGAGAGGCTGTAGTGGCCTGTGCTGAACAGGGGGTTGGACTGGATGACCTCAATGTCCCTCAAAACTTGAGTATTCTATGATTCCACAACTTGAGTGTTCTATGATCCTATGCACACTTTGAACATAGTCTCTGTGTGGGGGAGGGTGGTGGTGGGGCCGGCCCATCCATGAGGCCAACTGAAACAATTGCCTCAGGCAGGAGACCCCCACTGCTTCTCCTTTTCTATGCACTGCTTGGATTGGAAAAGGATGATGGGGAAAGGGAGGAAGAGGAATCATGGAGGGGAGGGGAGTGGATAACAATGGGTAGTGGGAGGAGCAGAGGCTGGCATATCACTGGGTAAGGGGCAGCGGCATTTGGCTGGCATCCCCAGGCACCAGGATATCTTGGGCTGACTCCAAATCCTAAGCGTCATTTGTTCCTATGCTTTGCCATTTTCATGGCTCTGTTGGCTGCGTTGAGCATTGAGGAACGCGGCCTGAACATATTCTAAAGAAATGTGGTTGTTTTCACAGCAAAGGCAGACTAGTAAAGCAAAACAACCCACATCGTTTTATTGAGCATTGGTCACGACAGCTAGAAGCACTTTGGCACAAGAGGTGGAAAAGAAGGATCCGGGCTTGGAAGCGTACAGAAGGGCTCTGCAGAGCGGCTCAGGAACTCGTCGAAGATCTAGTCTGGGTAGAGCAGGAAGCCGGAGAAGACGCTGTCGGCCCCGGCTACGCCAACCATGCCGTTGTAGTCGTTGACGGCCAGCCAGACTTGGTGCTCAGCCTGCATCTGCAGGAGGACCCCTCCCGAGCTGACCTGCTTGGCGTTGGTCATGTGGTCGCAGAAGCTGGCCACCTTCTCCCGGTTGTGGTACATGTTCACGCAGAGGTTGGCGGTCTGGGACGTGTGATAGACGAAGTAATAGACGCCGGGGACGCGGCAGGTGAACTTGCCGGTGGTGGTGTCGTAGTCTTGGTTGGTGTTGGTGATGACTCTGTTGAAGACCACGGGGTTGTGCTTGGAGGGGTACTGGGCCGTTTGCCGCATCACTGTGAAGGCGGACTGATGGTTCTGCTTGTAGCCACCTGGCTCCCCTGGCTCGCCAGCATCGCCCTGCAGGCCTGGATCCCCCGGAGGACCAGTGGCGCCTCTGGGCCCGTTCTTCCCCACCAAGCCAGGGACGCCAGGCTCTCCTTTCTCCCCCTTGGGGCCTTGGCTTCCGGGAGCAGCTGGAGAACCTGCAAGGGTCCAAGGCAGGATAGGTCACGATAGGAGGCCATGCAGAGGGACAGATCGGGACGAAACACATCAGAGCCGGAACAGCCACGATACGGCTTCCTGCCTATGAAAAGTCTGGGGCCATAGCAGGGCTAGCTCTACAAGTGGGGCCTGGGGGGGCATCATGTGCCAGGAAGTCAGTGACTTTACCACTGCCTCCGTAGCTGAGGGTGGCAGCATGAAGGAGGGCGTGCACCTGCCTGCTGCCTGGTTCCTGGGCATTACAGGTGTGCGCCTGTGCGCTCTCCCCCATGTGCCCAAAGCATGATGGAGGAATCCACCATTGGCTGGCTCTCACAGTGGCGAATGGCAATGAGGGGCAGCAGGGCTGAGTCCAGGTATGGTCCTAAACGCCCTGACACTCATTCACCTGGCCGGAAAGCAAAAAGCGATAGAAACAGGGTTCTTTGGGGCAAACTGGCCCAAACGTCCTCCCCTTGACGATGGATAAGTGTGGGGATGTGACTGAGGGTCGGGGCAGAGGCTGGCCAGATTGGGCACTGGTCAAGGACCCCCATCCATCAGAGGAACCTGAGAATCTTCAGCACCACCAGCAGTAATAGCTCCCAATGCGCCAACAGGGGGCAGGAGAGCCCAGTGTAGAGCTTTGCCCTTGGAACCCTCAGCAACCTGGCACTGGATGATGTGGCAGCCATAGTCCACATCCTTCATGCGCCTTCATGCGCCTTCATGCGCCTTCATGCTCCAGAAAAAAGAATGGTGGGCCTCAGGCATGCCAGCCAACGAGTGCACAGAATTACCTCACTGGTGCAATTATTTACCTCGCTCTCCCTTGGCTCCTTTCTGGCCATCTCTGCCATCCTTGCCTGGGGGGCCGGGAACCCCAGGCAGGCCTGGCGCCCCATAGCAGTAATGTGGAGAATCGGCTCCCCAAGATGAGTCGGCCACAAGCAGGAAAAGGAGGATGGAGCCCCAGCCCAGGACCCTCCTTGCGACACAGCCCATTTTTCTCCTGCAAAGACAAGAGAGGGAAACTGAGAATATGTTGGGGTGCAGCGGCCAACTCCAACGGACACCCTTCCTGGAGCATTTGTTTCCAGAGAGACGTCAGGTTGGAAAGTTCTGGATGCTCGGTGACAGTCGCCAGGACTGCTGTCGGGAGCCACCTGGAAAGAGATGCTGATTCCTGGAGACTCCAGGCCCATCTTGGAGGGTTGGCAACCCTAATTGTTTGTGTGTGTTTGGCAACCCTAGTTGTTTGTGTGTGTTTGGCAACCCTAATTGTTTGTGTGTGTTTGGCAACCCTAATTGTTTGTCCCTCGGGCCCTGCCTGGCTGGGCTGACCCCAAACCTGATGCAACAACCCTGAACCACAGGGGCCTACATTGAGAACACAGTAGAAGCTGGCTAGTGCAGGACTTTGCCCTACGGCTCTCAGCAACCAAGCCCTGTAACATGGGGGTCCTACAGCTTTAGAAGATGACATCACGCAGGTTCAGCTCATCATGCAGCGGCTAAGGAACATACAACCTCCTTGTACTGAGTCCAGCATTTCAAGTGTTGCATGCTTGGGCTGGCAGCAGCAGCAGCTTGCCAGAGTCTCTAACAGAGGTCTTTCCCATCAATTGCTACCTGCAGTCCTCGCTGCAGATCCTGCCAGGGATTGAACCCGGGATTATCTGCATGTACCACAAGCACCACAGTGCCCACCTCCCATTGCACCTCTTGAAATTCCCTCTTCTGAGTCACTCTTCATGTCTTCTGAAATTTTGCTCTTTCTCCTTGGCATCCATCCAAGAATGAATGCATTGTATTATTACTCCTATACTGATGCGAATGTGATATATTATTAATAAATATACCGCTTTTTGGCAAAAAAAAAAAGTTCACAAACTGGTTTACACAGCAAAATAAATGACAAATATATATATATTTCCCTGTCGCACAGGGGCTTGTACTCAAAAGGAACGCAAGGGAGAAATCAGCAGTCATTGGAAAAGACATTCTGCTGGGGTGAATGGGGGCGTTTCCCCTGCTAAATATAAGAGAGGTATCACTTTAAAAGGTGACTCTTTGCCCACCTAGAAGGGGATCCCAGTTTAATTTACGGCTTTTCAAGCAAAAGAGGTCACAAAGGTGTTTACACAGCAAACGATATAAGACGGCTTTCCTTCCCAAAGGGACTCTTGATCTTAAAAGGGCACAACAGAGACACCCGCAACAGCTACCGAGAGAGATGTTGAAAAGGGACAGGTTATCTTCCCCCCCCCCCCGCTAAATGTAAGACAACCATCTTTTTCAGAGGTGTGTTTGCCGCTTTATCACAGATGAATGAAATCCTCCAGTGGGTCAGTACCTCCCTAGTTGGAGGGCTGGACCACCCACACTGCAGCCCCCAGAAATGGCTCTTCCGAGGATCACAGAGTGCTGAATTCCCAATCTCCAGACACAGTCCTTTCCAAACTCCCACCTGAATAATGCAAAGAGCACCTCGTATCTGGATGGCGGCTTCTCTACCCTCACCTCCAGCCCCTCTGATACCAAATGACTGCTTCCTATAGGATCAGGTCTTTTCCAGACCTTCAATTGTGTCCTGGGGAGCCAGTGCTGTCCGCCATTGCAGGAGCAGCACCAGTGGCACGGACTGGTGGTCACACTTACCTGTTGGGGAAGCTGTTGATCCCTTGCAGCCTGCAGACAGCTCCGAGAGTCAAGGGAGCTGCAGGCCAGATCAGTATGGAGCAGGGAGCTGTGCCTTGCAGCCCTAAATGGGGAAGTTGGTGGCCTGGAAGAATCAGGAACTCACCCCTCCCGCCCCCTTTCCTATCCTCCTCACATTCACTGGTAAGCTTTCTGGTCAATGCATTTTCATGATCTATGTTGGTGACCAGGCATCTCTTTGTCCCGGAGGGGACTCAGTCTTACTTCATGTGGGCGCCTCTTCCACACAAATCCTAGGTCGCTGAGGAAGCTGCTTCCTACCAAGTTAGATAGTTGGTCCATCGATCTCAGTTTTGTCAACACCGACCGGCAGCATCTAGCAGGGCTTTGTCTGCACTGACTGGCAGCAACTTTCCAGGGTTTTATTAAACAGAGGTCTCTCCCAGCCCTACCTGGAGATGCTACTAGAGATTAAACCTGGGACCTTTTTCATGCAAAGCAGGTGCTCAACCATGAGCTGCAGCCCTGTTCCGGGGGGTGGGTGGGTTTGTGCTCCCCCTTTTCCCCAAACAGTGAGAGATTCCAGGAGCAACAGGACTCAGGTTTGATTTCCTTTGGAGATGAGAGTCCAGGAGACGTAGTGTCTTTGTAACATTTGGTTTGATTTGCAACCATACAGCTACAACATACTTAAGTGGCTTCGGAGCGGACGGCAAACAGGAAGCGCACGGAACACAGACTTCCTGTTTCCAGCCATCTCCATCATTATAGAGCCAAAGTGGATACAAAGAAAACCACTGGCCAAAGAGAACCATACCATCCATTTTCCCTGCTCAGCTTTGCTTGTGTAGTCGACTGCCAGCGCAATCCTAGGCAGGGCCCATGAGAGGGGGTAAAGCCAAAATGTACCCTGGCCAAAAAGGGGGCACAGGAGCCAAAGGAGGGGGCCCAGAAATGTCCTGGTATTTCAGCTGGCCTCATGGAGAGTGAAAGACGGTGACCAGGCCAGGTCTACCAGGTGGGTAGACCTGGGTGTCGCATTGGGAAGCCTGGGAGACCAGGGCTCCGAAGACTTTTCTGGCTATTGTTGCCCTCCCCCTATCCTGTTTTGACCCCTCCCCCTTTGAGAAGGGGCCCAAAAGAAACTTTGTCCACCCTGATAAAATTCCTCTCAGAGGCCCTGATCCTAGGCATGTCTACTCAGAACTAGTTCCCATTGTGTTCAATGAGGCTTACTCCCAGGAAAGTGTGCCTGGGATTGCAGCCTGCGTCACTTCTGTGCAGTCCACCCTGTTCTACTCTGCCCTGCCTGTTCTTAGGGAGGAGAGGGTGGGGGGACCATGGGCATTCAAAGAGGTGCAAAGCAGGTGCAAAGTGAGCTGTTGTCACACCATGGCTAAGGCTGCCATCCTACACACACTTCCCTGGGAGTAAGTAAGTCCCATTGAAGTCAATGGGGCTTACTTCCGAATAGTCATGTATAGGATTGTACTGTAAAAGCCTGAGCCGTGCATCAAGGCCTCTCTGCTTTGAATTTCACCTCTGCCATCAATTCCCTTCCTTCCTTATGCTTGCCTTAAGGGCTGGCCTAAGACCTCCCAATGCCTGAGGCAGGATGCCAAATGCTGCCCCCTTACCCAGTGATGCGCCAGCCTCTGCTCCTCCCACTCTCTGAGATTCTCGCTCAGCACTTTCCTCTCCTCCACATTTCCTCTTCCTCTCTGCCCCTGTTCCAACCCAGGGAGCGGAAGGCAAAGGAGAAACAGCGAGGGCAAGGAAATGAACAGAGACGAGCGCCCCCCCCCCACCAAACTGTTGCCTGAGGCGACCACTTCAGTTGGCCTCATGGAAGGGCTGGCCCTCCACTCCCTCTCAGTCCTGAATTCTCTGCAAGAATCTTCCTGCTATGTGTGCTGCGGCCTTATAGGACATTCTTCCTTTCTGAGTTCTCACACAATCATTTGCTGACCAAACTGTTTCTATTTTGGAATATTTATTGGGTGCCAAGGAGCTACACAGAATGCAGAAACGACAGAGACAAGGCACAGAGAGAAGTGTGCGTTCACACACCATTTCAAAGGAGTCCTTCCGGGCCACACAGCAAGAGAGAGCTGCGGAGAGGGCGTGGCCACTTCCCTGAGGGCGGGCTTTCTTGGTGCCCTTTCTCCTCAGGCCGACGGGAAGAGGAAGAAGCCACTGAAGACACTATCTGCGTCACTGCCGTTGTACACGCTGTTCCCCCCTTGGGGGTCGCTCTCCAGCCAGACGCGCTCCCCCTTGGCTAGCTTCAGGACGCTGCCCCCTGAGTTGACCTGCAGAATGTTGTTTTTGTTGTTGTCGCAGAACGTAGCCACGCTGGCATCCTTGTGCATGAGACGGAGACACAGGTTGCCTTGGGAAATCACCTGGAAGGTGAAGTAGTAGTAGCCTGGGTCCTTGCAGGTGAACATGCCAATTTCCCCACTGTAGCCAGTCTCTTGATTGGTGATGATGTTGTCAAACACCACGATGTTGCCGTTAGGCCTGGGGTTCCTCCGAGTTGCCGAGAAGGCAGCCCTGGGCTGCTGCTGGATATTTCCGACGGGTCCCTTGACGCCCTTCTCTCCAACTTCACCTGGCGGGCCCAGGAGACCGTCGAGGCCTCGGTAGCCCCGCTCCCCTGGTGAGCCTGGTGTGCCAGATTCCCCTGGATCACCTTTGGGTCCCCGTATGCCCGTGCTTCTGCCAGCCAGCCCTGAAAGCGAAAGAGAAAAAGGGGTTCTGGGAGTGTAACGTGCATTTGGAAGTTGCCTCCTACTGAGTCAGGTCCCTGGGCCATCTAGATTAGCATTGTCAACACTGATGGGCAGCAGCGGTCTTTCCTAGACTGGTCCAAGACCTCCTGATCTTGCCAGCTGCTGCCACCTGTGCTCAACGATTGGCCAGCCTTTGCTCCTCCCACTCTCCAAAGTTCTAGCTCAGCACTCCCCTCCCCATCACATTTCCTCTTCTTCTCTACCCCCTCTTCCTTTTCCAATCCAGGGAGTGGAAGGAGGAGGCGGAGGAGGAGGAGTGGAGGTGAGGAGGCGAACAGAGATGGGCACCCCCCCTCCCCAATCTGCTGCCTGAGGCAACTGCTCCAGCTGGCCTCGTGGGTGGGTCTGGGGTCCTTCCCAACCCTACCTGGAGCAATCGGAGATCAAACTCAGGACCTTTTTCATACATAGCAGATTCTCTACCGCAGAGCTACAGGCTCTTCCTACTACAACCCGGACTAGACCCTGCCTTTCCCTCATCTTTCTATCCCATCCCCTTATTAAAAAATGGAGAGCTTCACTCCATAAAAGGGGGCAACTATCATCATGGGGTGTTGACCACAGCCCTTCTCCAGGTCAACCTTGTTGGGCTCTCCAATACGTTGTCTTACCTGGTTCGCCAACATCTCCTTTCTGTCCTGGCCTCCCATTCAGACCGGGAGCCCCCTTGTGTCCATCTCTGCCATCGGGAGCCTGGCACACGCTTGTCTGGGGAGCTGCAACATCCAGGATCAGGGCCAGAGCGCCAACTGCCAGCCAGAATCTGCCCACCATCCTGCCCCTGTGGGTATCAGCACAAGACAGTGTGGAAGTCTTGCCACCCTCCCCTTTGCTTTTTGGGAAGACTCTCCAGCGTTAGACGGCCCCTTTTCTGAAGCCATTCCAAGTTGTCTCCATCCTTCCTCAAGTGAATGCATGTACTAAAACCATATGCAAGATCTCAAACTGCCGTGAAATCGTCGGCACGTGGAATCAGAAGTCAAGTCCCGCTGTGTTCAATCAAGGGGGCTTATTCTCAACATAGGATCTCAGCACCAGTCATGACCTATTATGCCCCCCCCCACCCCGAAATGTTACATTCTCCTTGGGAGAAACTCTGAAACTCCTTTCGAATGATACATTTCAGGAGTGATGTCAGGGGTGAGCTGGCCCAGGGTGCAACCTGATGAGGAGGGTGGGCTGCTGATAATTTAGGGAGCATGGGAGGGCCTCACTTCCGATTCCCATCCCTCAACCTGCTGCCAGCACTGCCTGGCTGGATAAATAGCAACTGCTAAAATGTTGAACACACCAGCGTGAATTTAGGTTAGGAATGAGGATTGTAAGCAAACATCCCAGGTCGTGTGAATGAAAACAGGGACTGGGTGGGTCATTTGGATTCAGGTAATTGGCATCAAAGCAAGTCATTGTAAAAACCAAGCGACAGAGAAAGTTGCTTACCTCTTTGCACGGACTCTCCTCCAGGTTCTTGCAAAAGAAGAGTGTCTCGTTTTGGGCCTGTGCAAAAGGAAGGAGGAAGAATGGAAATGAAGGGGGGGGGCAGGAGCAAATGGTTTTGGCTGAGACAGAGAAAATGAAGTTTCCCTTCCTCCTTTCCTCCTTTCGATTACTTCCCTTTTCTCCCTACCCCCAAGAACTAAGACAAACATGTCCCCCCTGCAAAGCAATAGTGACCTTGGCAGTCATTCAACCCATTGCTTCTGTAGGGCAAGTATATGCAGCATCACTGCCCAATGTATTGATCCCATATCATCAGGGAAGGCCCTGAAAATAATCCTGCAAATATTATAATGCCCCCTTGCCAATTTCGGGTGCAGTCATACATGGAGTCTTGTGTACAGTTCTGGATACCATATCTTTCCAAAATGATAGTGCAGAGCTGGAAAGGGGGGGGGCAGAATCCTTTGGTAAGTTAATCTAGACGAGCTTTCTTGAAAGCTCTTATTAGCTGTTCTTCTCTAGAAAAGAAAGTAGTCTGGTTCCAGTTGTGCACCCAAACAATCCTTCTGGCCAACAATAGATTCATTGTTAATGATTTGGTTTGACAACCATAGAATACTAGAGCTGGAAGGCTCCCTGGAGGTCATCTAGTCCACTCCCCTGCTCAGTGTAGGCCACTGCAGCATCCCTGACAAGCAGCTGACTTCTGCCAAGATCATATCATGACACCTTTATAGCTTCAAAGCTTAACAGAGCGCCGGTGATATCAAAGCCAGTTTTATTGTCACCTGCCAGTATGTTGCACAGCCACCAAATGTGTAATAAATCAGCATTTATTCAGTCACATCTTCTCCAGTATTTAGAGGCATTGACCTTCATCATTTCATTTTAACCCCTGGGACACCAGGTACCACCCTGAGTATTAATGTATGCTGCTGTACTTCCTTTAAAGAACTGGAAATTAAAAAAAAGAATCTAATGTATTTGCGTATTTGTGTCCATTTTTTTCCTCCAGTTGTCTGTGACCCAGATCCCTGGACCACAACTGCTTATGAGAATGTGGTCTTGTTCCAAATGATAGGATACCCAGAACTAGTGGTTACAGTGGTGGAGTCCTGATCACATGGCTGCTGCAATCCAATTGCTTTCTCAGATTCTGCCAGCTGGATGGGGACCTGGTCCCATGGCAAAATGTTCTTATTTTAAAACAGGAACTATATGGTGAAGGATCTCCAAAAACTTCCTATTCTTGTGACACAGTGCAAACAAAAAAAAAAAGTTGACTTTGCAATTGCAGTCCGGAGAGGGTGAACTGGTGGTGTGACACATTAGCATTGGATACACAACTGGTCTGGTATGGATAGTGTTCTAGCCCAGCCACAGGGAAGTTCTGAACACTAGATGGCGCTCTCACACAAACCATGCTCATTCCTTCCCACTGAGCAAGCAGTTGTCTATTGAATTAATGTGCAGGGCAGGTTAGCCTTGGAGATCTAGAGGAGTTTCACTGGATGATCTGATTCAATTGTCACAGCAGTTTCATGTAACGTTAAGTAGGGATAAGACAGTGTTCCTTGTCCTGTTCCTTTTGCTCACGCTGCCCTGCATTCTACTTCTCCCAAATTTGCGTGTAGCCAGGAGGGAAGGTTTTCTAAAATTAAAGCTCAGATCACAGCAAGCACAGATTTCTTCAGCTTCCAGCAATTTCTTTTTCTTTGCAACTCCTGCTCTACATTGCTAATGCTCAAGTGACATGCACAGATCTTCATGTAACCGTATGTCTGGCTGCGTCAGGATTCTTTTTGTGGGGTGTTTATTATCCACACGTGCTTTTGTACACTGGTAAAACACTACAGGAAAAGAAACTGGATACAATTGCCCAGTTTGTTGTTATTATTGTTGTTATTCACTAATCTCAAGTAAAGATTCACCTTTACTTTTTTGTAGTGTTTTATCAACATACACCGGTGTGCATGTTCATTAGGCAAACTCTGAACCAAAAGAAAATGTTTATCAAAGCATGCATCTACATTTGTAGTGCGGCAGGGAGGAGACACAAATGAACAGAAAGAACAGAAGACCACAACAGCGCGTTGCAGATACACAACGTTTGGAAACACAATGCATCAAAATGGAAGTCGAAGGTAAGGCAAGTCGAGAAGGAATCTGAGGAGGCGCAAATTGCTAAAACATTGAACAAACAATATGCATACATCTGAATGAGGAAAACTGCCAGGTAAGCAGAAGGATTGTCAGATGAAAAAGATGTGAAAGGATTAGGGAAGGAGGATTGAGAGATAGGAGAGATGCTAAATGACTTTGCACTGGTTCTCGCTGAGGACGATGCTGGAGATATCCAGCTCTGAATCGCAGCTTGGAATGAGGGCACCTGAAGAACTAAGCAAAAGAGAGGGAGGAAGTTGAATGGGACACAGTCTCAGGAGCAGGTCTGAGACCAACCAGGTTGCACACTGGCTGAAGACCGACCATTGAATCCTGGTGGCAGCGGTCGGACGGACCCAATGCACCATCAGGGTGTGTGAGGGACATGTCATGATGACCATGCAGGGCTGCGCACCAGAGACCGGGCACTAGCACTGGGACTAGAATTCAAGATTCACAAGTCACTGGATCCATCCAGGAGTTCGTATGCTGCCCCCTTACCCAGTGATGTGCCAGCCTCTGCTCCCCCCACTCTCTAATATTCTAGCTCAGCACTCCCCTCCCCTCCACATTTCCTTTTCTTCTCTGTCCCCCTCTTCCTTTTCCAATCCAGGGAGTGGAAGGAGGAGGAGAAGCTGTGGAGGCAAGTAGGCAGACAGAGATGGGCGGGGCATCCCCACCAACCTGCCCCCTGAGGCAATTGCCTCAGTTGGACTCCTAGATGGGCCGGCCCTGCCACCACCAACCACAGTCCTCATAAGTCACTGCCAGTGAAGGCTTGCCTGGCTGTTATATTATCTCATTCACTTACCCAAAATCTGGCTATAAGTGGAATTTAGTAAGTTTGGCACTGAAATTTTGAGAAAGTAACAGTCACAACTGAGAATTTTCAAGGGAAGCCAAATGGGTTTCAGACATGTGAAATTTCTGAGCAGGTTTCTGCATATTCCTGGGCTGGCAGTTAGTCTCCGAGACGTTTGTCCTGCTTCCAGGTGATCGTAAGTACCTGATTCAGGAATTCATCACTTGCCGTGTTTGGATTTTTCTTCCATTTATGCTCATTTTTATTTGACATTAGAGTTTTGCAAGTCAACGTGTTCGATGACTGTAACCAGACATTTGAGCACAACTCCTCTCCGGTCAGCCGAATTCCATTTTTGTCCTTGCTTTTTAACGCTTCAACAACATATGCATGTCGTCTGGCGAGCCGATGCTTGTAAACAATGCGGATCAAATCATTACAATGCGGGCGATTAAAAATTTATTGCTTCTGCTGGCAGGCTGATTTGAAATTCCCTGGTTCTCAGGTCCTGGTTCTGATGAGATTAAAGGTGTGGTTTTTTTTAAGTCAGAAAGTCTCCTCTACCTCTCCTTTCTCCTCCAAGTCTTCGTCTCCTTCCTCAGAAATCATTCTCCTGTTCGGAGCTCCGACGCCTCTCGGTTCTCCGTATCTTTGTCTGCCTTTGATTCCCTGTCACTTCATCTCTGTTTACCGGGTGGCCACACCGGCGCTGCACACTCACAAACCTTTCAAGTGCCACTTCTATGCCTTTGTTTTTGTGGTCCTCATGGTCACCCCTCTCCCTAGATCTTTTCTTCTCTTGTGCAGAGCAACATGGAGACAACAACATGGTTATTCAAAGTTGCCGAAACTTTTAGTCCTTGCTAAAAGCTGGGTGCCAATGCTTGTTTTGATCATTGCCATGGATTTGCCACAAAGTACTGTGTTGTTGCCCTCTGCAGCCTCCCTCCTGCCCATGATCTTAAGTATTTTAGCATCCTAGCTGAAGGAGGCATCATGGACCAGCTAGGTTAACTTTCAGCTCAATGCAGGACACACAGAACAAGAAACATTCTCCAAAAAATGGGTGTCCAGCCTCTGCTTGAAATCCCCATTGATCTTCTTGCCCATCACTGATTCCATCGTCAAACTGCTCTAAAATTTAAGAAGTTTATTTTAATGTTCCACTGAAGTCCACCGTCCTATAGCTGAAGCCTATTCGATCAGACTCATCCTGCCTTCTGGGGCAGTAGACAGCAAGGCTATCTCCTCCTCTGTGACAGCCCTTCAGGTGTTCAACGGATGACATTACTTTACCATCAGTCTTCTCTTCTCCAGGAAAAAATAAAATAAACATACCCAGTTCCTACACCCTTTCCTCATCTGAACATAAGAAGAGCCCTGCTGGATCAGGCCAAAAGCCCATCTAGTCCAGCTTCCTGTGTCACACAGTGGCCCCACCAGATGCCTCAGGGAGCACACAAGACAACAAGATACCTGTGTCCAGTAGCCACTCCCTTGCACCTGGCACAGAGAAAACCTACTTCTAAAACCAGGAGGTTGCTTATGGCTTGTAACCTGTGATGGTCTTTTCCTCCATGAATCTGTCCAAACCCCTTTTAAAGGCATCCAGGCCAGGTGCCATCACCACCTCTTGTGGCAAGGAGTTCCACAAACCAATTACACGCTGGGTGAAGAAATATTTTATTTTGTCTGTTCTAACTCTCCCTCCACTCAATTTTAGTGCATGTCCCCTGGTTCTGGTGTTGTGCGAGAGGGAGAAGAATTTCCCTCTATCCACTCTCTCCATCCCATGCATAATTTTATAAGTCTCAATCATGTCCCCCCTCAGGCGCCTTTTTCTAGGCTGAAAAGCCCCAGACGCTGTAGCCTTTCCTCGTAAGGGAGGTGCTCCAGCCCACGAATCATTCTGGTCTGTTTTCCAGAACCCTGACCCTCTTGTTACCCTCTTCTGCACCATCCCATTTGCCTACATCCTTCCTAAAATGTGTCCTCCACATGTGGACACAGTATTTATTTATTTTTCACATTTTTTATACCAACCTTCCTCCAAGGAGCTCAGGGTGGTGTACATATTTCCTCCCCTCCTTTTGTCCTCACAACAACCCTGTGAGGTAGGTGAGGCTGAGAGATAGTGATTGACCCAAGGTCACCCAAGAAGCTTCATGGCTGGTTGGGGATTTGAACCTGGATCTTCCAGGTCTAAGTCCAACTTCAGAAACACTACATCATCCTGGCTCTCCTAGATGTACTCTAGATGGAGTCTGATAAGTGTGGAGTAAAATGGAACTATAACTCCTTGTGATGAAACTATGATTTTATTAACACAGCCTGCACAGTAGGGTCGGCCCTGGCATTCTGCCCCTCAGATTGTGTCTACATTTCACAGGCAATCTTGTTAGCTTCCTATTTTCAACTTCAGTTGCTATCTCGATTTCTGCCAGTAGGGGGAGGTGTCTCCCCAATCTAGCCACCCAGAGACCTCTTGAGAAGTTAACCAGCTCTTTTTCAAGGGAAACGTTCTCCTTGTGGATCCCCTGCAGGATTCCATAATGGGGAATCGTTAGATTCGGAATTAAAATATCCTCAAAGAGGGCCACGAGGCTGCAAAAGGAGGGCCTGCGACCTCTCAGCAAAGCACGTTCTCACTTCATAATTAGCGGCATTTGCGCCCAGCTAACATGACGTTTCCTGGGTTTAAAGGAGCGCTGTGCGCAGCTGCTGCTGTGTTGCAGGGGTGCTGGTGGAGCCCTGGGGACCAAAGGGATGTGTCCACTCCTCCCCCCCAACTGCTTTCTTGAACGTTCTTATAAGAAAGTGTAGAAAATTGATTGCAGAAAAGTAGTTGGATTTCCTCAACCCCTTCACTTTTAGATCCCCTTCTGGATCTCAAGGACTAACCTAGGGGTGTCATCAGACATTGACCAAGGACTCATGCAGATTGAGAATCTACCTGGCAAGGTCAATTGCTGAGCCTTAAATATTAGGGGCCATGGTAGCACCCAATGCACCATCGGGGGCAGACAGGGGCATCACGGGAGCCCAGTTTCCCAGGGCCCCAGGAACCTGGCACCAACACTGCTCCCCTAGTTAGCAAGGGTATTTAAAAAGGGCTTTTGTTACAAGCCATGTTCCTGGCAGGAAATAAACAACCAAACTATTCCCTCCATAATACAGCAGGGTGGCAAATCCTTCTCCTCTACACCCACTAACCTGAGGCTCTGAGCTGCGTTATTATTGCTAAGGACGGGATTATTTTCTCTGCTCCATTTCTTTATCATTTCTCTGGTGTTCTGTACCCTGCATTTCACATTCCTGAATTCCACTCTCGCTCGAGTGGTATCAAGACCGACCCATCTATGAGGCCAACTGAAGCTGTTGCATCAGGCACCAGAATGGCAGAGAGGAGGACCCCACTTCTGTCCACCTGCTTTGCCTCCACCAATCCACCAGGGGAGAGATCATTTCTGTGCTTAGGAACCTGGGGCATCTAATGACTGGCAATAGCTTGCCAGGGTTCTGGGCATGGGTCTTTCCCAACCCTACCTGGAAGTGCCAGAGATTGAAACTGGGACCTTCTGTGCACAACACTCCGCCATGGAACCCTGACCCGCAACCCAAAGTGTCAGATGCACCAGAAAAAGAGCCCCCCCCCAATGCTCTGTCCTGCTGAGTGCCGGGTCGCCATCCCATTTGCAAAGCATGAGTACCATGTAATGAAAGAAGGAGCCTTATGAGCATCGTAGAATTTCTTAAAATACCCAGACAGGTAGCAAGGGATGGTGAATAATATGAGAGCAGGATTCTGCGAGGCTTTTGCTTTAGGCAAGATTCCAGGTCTTCTCTCTAGGCGAGACTTTCCAAATGTAGCCAAGTGCTTTTTATGTCTCTCTCCGTTCTCGACAGCAAACCTCTAATTAACTTCTTTTTATTACAGCATTCGTGTGTATCAGCACGGACCGTATTTCTTTTCAGGCCAGATGTGTTGTTATCCGCAGCAAACCTGGGGTTGACCGCGAGGACGGACCCGTGTCTTTCCAAAGAAACAGCTGGGTCACGTGACCCAGTTAGGAGCAGCCAGACAGACAGAGTCACCAGCAAACAGACACTGAGAGCGATGCTCCGCTGGGATGACAAGGGGTCGTTTCCCCCCCCCCTGCTAAATATCGGCGAGCCGCCCTTCTTGCCCAGATAGCAGGCGCTAGTTGATGCTTTTCTGCTGCTCAGCCCCAGACCAACTCGGAGACAAAGGGTTGCCTTTCCTCGAAGCCAGCTGAACTCACAGCGCTTGGTGTGTGTGCGTGCCTGTGCATGTGTGCATGCGCATGACAGAGAACCGGCTGTAACTGGGTCACAAGGAGCCGTTGGAAGTCAGCCCCGGCTGGAGATAATTGCCACGTGCTTCCCGATGCGTTCTCTCCACTTCCCTCCAAGTGACCTTGGTGGCTTGATCGATAGGAAGTTGCGTTTCACTTCTCACGTCGGCTCAATTTGGAAGGCATCTGATTGTCATTTAAGGAGCCCTGATTGCCTCCGCCACTGGCTGCCGGGGCTGTCAAAGGCACCGCTGACAAGCCTTTGTTTGGCATTCCACTTCTGCGTCGGTGGCAGGGGACTGGGGAGGGTTTACTTTTGCATGCTTCGCAGCCAGGTTCTGACTGAGCAGCCCAATGCTGAGGGTGCAAAAGGGGAAGCGGAGAGGAAGGTTTGTGGGTCAGGCGTGGGGTGCTGGGGGTGTCTCTCTGGGGCACTGTGATGGGGGGCATGCTACACAGAATGGTCAGCTGCCTTTAAGCATGCATCCAATTTACTGAATGATTATTCAGATGGGTATGTGTGTATGTGTTGTCCTATCTCCAGTCCTATTGATCCCTTAAGCCTTCCAGGGGCCAGAAGGGTGGTCAACAAGGGGTCGATCACTTTTTTACCCAAGCAGGAACCAAAAATGTGCAATGATTCAAACTGTGCCTGAAGTGGAGACGATTTGGCTCCCGATGATATGGCTTTGATTGCGACAGACAGGGGGTTGGGCTAGATGACCTTGTGGGTCCCTTCCATGATTATATTTTTCTATGATTCTGAGTGGGCCCAAAAGGGCATGTTGAGGCTTGGAAGGAGGCATTGGATATAGGCTCCACCGCTGCCACTGATATCTGCCCCCTGCCCTTCCCCAACACGCCCCTGGCAGGCCCCAATCCCTGCCTGATCCTCCCCAACCCCACCATCAACTTACCAGCACCGGCGGGGGCTGAGCATTCCAGTTGCATGTATGCGAGGTCACCTGGTCATACTGGCAGCCCTGTTCGGCCGGCGCACTGTTACTGTGGCTGCAGCACCAGAGGTCCGGGCGTTCGGTCAATGGAACGCGGGTTCCGTCAGCAGAAGGCCCGGACAGGATGGGGCCACCTGTCTCTTCCGCATATGCATCCTCTGCTCTGGGCATGAGCTTTCATGCTCGGGGCCACCCACACCGGGCGCCCTGCACTCACGAGACACGCTTGGTTTGGGGCTCCTCATTGCAAATGCACACTCCACACCGCCAGCCTCCCAACAGGCCGCTCAGAGCCGCGGCAGGCGGCAGCACGTGGAGGAGGGGAGGGGGCGGAGGGGGGGGGAAGCTGCTTGTCTTTCATGTGCGCCTCTCCTGCTTCCTCTCCTGCAGCTTTTCTCGTGCTGCTTGCCTCCTCGGCTCTCCCTCCACCCACCTATCCAACGCTGGCATTCGTTACCCAGTGGGACGTACAACAAAGCGAGTTACTTAAGTATCAAAATAGCAAATTACAAAGACACAAATTAATGAGGGGGAAAAAAATCCCTCTGACGGGCACTTTGCAGGCTCGGCATGCGGAATTCCCAAGTATGAGGAGAATTTAAATGCCGGTCCCCACTGAGCGAACGTGTCCCAGTTGCCGGATTCAAAAGTTCACTCCGGCTCTCCTGGCAATAGTCATCACCGGAATAATGATCCCCGGGCAAGAGGGCTGAGGCTTCTCTACTGCTCAGTCTTCCCCAGCCACCTTCTCACCCTGCTCCCCCTGACCCAAGGCTGTGCCACCCTCTGCTCCTCCCACTCGCCAATGTCTTAGCTCAGCACTCTCCTCCCCTCCACATTTCCTCTCTGTACTCCCTCCCCTTCCTTTTCCAATTCAGGGAGGGAAAGAAGGAGGAGAAGAAATAGAGGCAAGTGATTGGACAGAGAAGTGCGCTCTCACCCATCTGCTGCCTGGTGCAACAGTTTCAGTTGGCCTCGTGGATGGGCCGGCCCTGCCACCACCAAGCTTGCCCTTGTCTTTGACATGCCTTGGCCAGAACAGGCCACAACAAGGGAACATTGACAGTGGGGAGGGTCTGAAACAAAGGCCGGATGTCACGTTCTGGGGCATCAGTCAGGCCAAGGGACAAAGTGGAGACAAGACCAGGCTGGCATAAGTCCGCATTGACCTGGGAAGGCGGATCAGGCCTGGGAAGGGGGTCAGGATTCGGCGTCTGCCACCACTGAACCTGCCCCATCTCGGGCCTGATCCGCCCTCTTCCCCACCTGTCACCACCCCGTTCTGCCCACCCTCTCCCCTGTTCCGCCCTCCAATGCCCCATTCCACCCCCTGCATGGCTTTACCTGCTCCGGCGGGTCTTTGCACATCCACCAGCGCATGGGAGGCTGCTCCGGCCTCCCTGCCAGCGGCGCATCAGCGCATGTTAATGGAAGCTGCTTTGCGACTGCTGTAAAGCAGCCTCCGCTGCCGCAATGCATAGTATGCCGGCAGCTGGGCCAGTATAGGATTGGTGCATCAGTCTTCCCTGTCTGCAGCATGGCGATAATAATGCTTAATTATCTTACAGGGTTATTGTAAGGACCATGACACAAGTGAATACCCACGAAATGTGTTGCCTGCACAGAAAATGCGGTACAAATGCTCAGCAGTATCCTGGTATATTCCCGTCCTCTTCTATAGCACGGTTGCAGAGTCCTTTTCTATAGCATGTTGCAGAGAGTTCCACTGGACTCTGGTCTCTCTTGTCTACAGCATACTTAACATAATGGTGAATCCTGCCCTAGCAAAAGCACAGTGCGTGCGTGTGTGTGTGTGTGTGTGTGTGTGTGTGTGTGTGTGTGTGTGACCTTTGCAGCTCTGTGTGCGTACTTGAAAAAAAAGTCCCTTTGTCCTCCCCACCCACCCTACTGGACTGTCTGGGCAAATGGTTTCAGGCAGGTGCAGTAAGTGACCCTTCTAACCAGGGAAAACAAGTGGGCTGTGATCCCCCCTTTTCTGGCTCATCTGCCCCCCCCCCTGCCAGCAGCCTTTTGCACCCCACCCCTTGAGCGCACTCAGGAGTTGCTAAGAGGTTTTGGAAGGGCACACCTGAGAACGTCTGTTTTGGGAACATTGGAGAGAGGATGTTCAGTGCTGCCCAACCCCTCCCATCCGCACACAGATAATGGAGCTACCCGACCATTTGTGCCAGCAACTAATTTAGTGGAAAGGCCCCCCACTAGGCGACATTGGCAGGTTTTGCCACTAAAAGCTCCGCTCTGGAGTCGGAGGGAAAAAGGACAGACAGAAGCCAGAACCTTCCTTGCCCTGTACACAGCAGCGGCGGAAGAGACCACCGACCCGAGTTCGGCTGTGGGCAAAGACTGGGACCTCTTCATTCAAGCCCCCATGGAAGAACGGAAGAGGGAGCACCCTGGGGCCAAGGGCACCCCCAGGACAAAACCAAAGGAGATGGGACAGGTGAGTGACAGATGCCAAACTTTGCTTTGTTTTCTGTGCGTGAGCATTTTGTCTCCCCAGGATTTTATGCTGAGGCACCCCATGAGTGGAGTTGCTGGGCCATCCATCAGATGCTCTGCTTCCTCATTCCACCTGGTGCTCACCATCGATCCTCAAAGTCACACACGCCACATTGATTGACCATGTCTGGCCTCGCTGTTGTGCTGGGTGTGGAAGCCGGTTTGTCGGAAAGCCAGCTTAGACAAGACCGCAAGGGCCATCTTGCTAGATCTCACCAAAGTCCAACAGGATTTGATTTCTGGCGATATTGGGAAGCGCCTGGGAGGCTCCCAAGGTGGGCATGAAGGGATGGATCTCTTTCTTAAAATCCTTAGCCAGTCCTGAAAGGGAAGGGTATTCCAACTCATGGCTCTTTCCATTTGTCCTTTCCGATACATCTTCCTGTTCTTGTGACATTTTTTTTTTGACCCAAACAACTGGAGCTGGGAATTTCTGTATGGAGGAGCATTTAGTCTTCCCTAAAGTCAAGACACGTTTATTCCCTCTGGGAGAACTCGATCCTCATCTCTCCCAAAACACCATCAGAATGTTGATTGAGCTTAGAGCCAGAGCAAACATTTAATTTATTGTGAGAATTGACTCCTTTTGCATTTGTTCTATGGTTGTTATCCATGAGAAAAAAAGCAATCAGATGGGGGAATCAGTCATGTTCTCCCCCCCCCCAGACCCCGGGCCCAGAGTAGCCACTGCCTCCACAAGATACCCTGGTCAGTTCCAATTATGCCCCCCCTCTCCTAACAGAGACTCCACAATGGGTCCCCTTGAACCTTTGCCAGCTCTGTAGCTGGCGCAAGTCTGAGGAGAAGAAAGAGACAGGGAAGCTGCTATAAAGGGGGATAGGATACAGCACACTGGATCCACCCCCTCTCGCAGCCTCATTGTGGAGTGGGAGGCTTACGGAGGGGTAAAGGGAAATAATTCCTTTCCCCTCTGAAGCCTCCCCCCCCCCCGCTGGATAAAGCACCCTTGTTTTGGGCATGGCTGCATCGGAAGGGGGGGGGGAGAATAGGATTAGGTTCTCAATGTTGTCCTTACTGACTGATAGGCTCTCCAAATTTTCAGACAGAGGTCTTTCCCATTCCCACCTGGAGATATCAGGAGTGAAAGGGGGGACTTTTCTGCTTGGAAGCAGGTGCCCGCCCGCACTTCACTATGCCCCACCCACCACTCCTGTGGCATAACATCCTTGGCAGTAGCTCCTAACATGAGAATGCTCCCCAACCAACCTACAAGGAGGTTGTAGAGGGACGGGGAAAGGTCTTGTGTTGTTTGGTGTCGGTCTGGCGCCGGGGTTGGACTAGATGACCTCCACGATCCCTCCCACCTCCAACAGCCTATGATGCGAGGCAAATTATCTGCATGCACAGAGCTTCCCCCGCTCACAGCAAGCTTGTCCAGCAGAGACAGGAATCAGGGAGATGGGAAAGGTTTATTATGCCTGGGATTAGGGAAGTGTTTGACAACTGCTCGCTGTAAGCCGATCAGAGGGAAGGGACGGAGCGCTCCTCTGAATGCTGATGAGTCTCGGTGGAGGCGAACAAGCAGAGGCGCTGCGATGCTGCAACGCCCCCTCCCCACATCCTCGAGTCTCCTGCCTTCACTTTCTCTTCTTCCCATTTTCCGCCTCTTAATTTTGCCATCAACGATGTGTGCATGCAAAGAGAAAGGGGGTAGTAGAGGCCTGGCCTATAAGGGCAGCCAAAAAAGACAAGCCAATGCTTACTGCCCAAGTGGAATCCAGCACAAAGATATGACAATCGAACGAGAGAGAGAGAGAGAGAGAGAGAGAGAGAGAGAGAGAGAGAGAGAGAGAGAGAGAGAGAGAGAGAGAGAGAGCCAGTATGATCCCAAGGAGACAGAGAGGAACCCTCCCCCCCCAATGGTGTACCGACAAGGGATCCCCTAGTGACACGCTGGGAACCCAACCAGTAGCATGCAGGTGCAATGTTTTCTACATTTTCTTTTCTAGGAATTTATTTATTTTTATTTATTTATTTTTTCACATTTTTATACCGCCCTTCCTCCAAGGAGCTCAGAGTGGTGTACATGTTTCCTCCCCTCTTTTTTGTCCTCACAACAACCCTGTGAGGTAGGTGGGGCTGAGAGATAGTGACTGGCCCAAGGTCACCCAGGAAGCTTTCGTGGCTGAGCGGGGATTTGAACCTGGAACTTCCAGGTCTAAGTCCGACTCCCAAACCACTACACCATCCTGGTGTATTTTTGAGGCAGTTGCCTCCAGCAGAAAATTGACAGGGTGGGGGGGGGGGCAACTCCGTCCACCTACTCACTTCCACTGCTGCTGCTCATCCCCCCCACACACACTCCCTGGATTGGATGGGAAAAAGAGAAGGATGGGGCAGAGGAAGTGTGGAAGAGAGAGGAGAATGGAGATATCCTAGAGAGTGTGAGACACTCTAGCCTACCACTTTCTTCTCCTCCTCACTTCCTCTTCTGCTTCATCTCCTTCTTCTGTTTCCAATCCAGGGAGTGCGAGAAGAGTCTGGCACATCACCAGGTGAGGTGGAGCTCACCTTGAGAGCCAAGATGTAGCTCAGCAGGCTGGTCCTGCTGCTTACATCTATATGCAACTGACACAGACTTATCGCAGGTTGGGTCCTTGGGCCCATCGCCCATGTCTGACTTGGCCCCACCTGTGGTGCCAGCCCTGCACAGTGAGGTCTCCTTCCAAGTGGGTCTTTTTGATTTTAACTTTGTGGGGTGAGAAGGAGCCACCCCACGGTGGCTTCTACACTGTGAAGACAACATGGCGAGGGGGGACGACAACGGACGGACAGAAAAGCAGCTTATGAAATAATGACGACATGCTTGCTTGCTTGGTAAGTGACCAATTTCTTGACCATTTGGTAATTAATTGATCAGTTAATTGGTAATTGACCGATGATGACTTGGTGGGCGGATGTTTGGTTACATTGGTGGGAGGGAACCTGGATGTGACTGCAGAGTTGCTAGCAACTGCTAGCCTTTAATTCATTCAGTGTCGAAGAAGCCACATGGTTCTCTCTCTCTCTCTCTCTCTCTCTCTCTCTCTCTCTCTCTCTCTCTCTCTCTCAGTAGCTCAGTAGTAGAGCATGTGCAGAAGGTCCCAACTTCAGTCTCTAGACTAGAGCATCTCGAGTGGGGAAGACCCCTACATGAAACTCCTGAGGAGCTGCTGCCGGTCAGTGCAGGCAGTTCTGACCAAGCTTGACCAATGGTCTGACTCAGTTGACAGCAGCTTCCAATGAGCCTCTGATAAAACATCCTCTACCCCATTCTCCATCCTCTACAGCTGGTCTCTAGGAGACACCAGCAATGCACAGTCTGTGGGAATCTTTTCACACTTGAGCTGCTGGCAGCTGTTTTGAGGACCCCTCCCCCTTTTTCCAGGTGTGGCGGAGGGGAAATCTCAGCCACTTCTGCAGCTTCCCTGTGGAGGCGATGACATGTGCCCGCCTTGCGCCCAATTGGTATTCCTTGTGCACATTGCATTTCTGCAAGTTCAGCAGCATTTCTCGGAGAGAGAAAGCATCCCTCCCCCTTTTCAGACTCCACTTCCAAGAGTCTTTGATCTGCTCCCACAAGGAAAGGCCTGTCTGCTTTTCATTGTCACAGCTGCCAACCTCTCCCGGGGTCAAGTTGGTTTTGAGGTGGTCCTCCTTGAACACAGGGGGTGCCGATAGGGCTTGAGTGGTGATGTCCAAGCTGCCTGCGACAGAATCAGAGCCACATCATAAGAACATAAGAACAGCCCTGCTGGATCAGGCCAAAGGCCCATCTAGTCCAGCTTCCTGTGTCACACAGTGGCCCCACCAGATGCCTCAGGGAGCACAAGACAACAAGATAACCTGTTTCCCGTTGACACTCCCTTGCACCTGGAACAGAGAAAACCCACTTCTAAAACCAGGAGGTTGCTTATGGCTTGTAACCTGTGATGGTCTTTTCCTCCATGAATCTGTCCAAACCCCTTTTAAAGGCATCTAGGCCAGGTGCCATCACCACATCCTGTGGCAAGGAGTTCCACAAATGAATTACACGCTGGGTAAAGAAATATTTTCTTTTGTCCGTTCTAACTCTCCCTCCACTCAATTTTAGTGCATGTCCCCTGGTTCTGGTGTTGTGCGAGAGGGAGAAGAATGTCCCTCTATCCACTCTCTCCATCCCATGCATAATTTTATACGTCTCAATCATGTCCCCCCTCAGGCGCCTTTTTTCTAGGCTGAAAAGCCCCAGACGCTGTAGAAAAAAGGCGCCTGAGGGGGGACATGATTGAGACGTATAAAATTATGCAAGCCACATTCTTGAAATGGATCTCCCCCATTCATGTGTAGAGCAGAGAGGCTGCGGGGCATTTTCAAAAGCAACACAAATGTGGGGGTGAGGGGTTCTGAACCCTCTCCCTCAACTGCTTACCTTCCAACAGTCCCCAGTTCCTCCCAAGTTCCCCTAGCTGGGTTAACCTCTGTTAAATGAGCCCATTTGGGGGTGCCAGAGAACAGATGGGTGAGAATTGTGCTGTGGGCAGGAGCGGGTTGAGGACCCCTTCTCCTCACCCTCCTCCACCACCACTGCTGCTTCCACGCTCCCTGGGTTTAAAAAAGAAGAGGGGAAAGATCCTAATTTGGAGAAGCCGGAGCAGCAACGGCGCACCACAGGGATGGCCATTGGGCATCAGACTTGAGACTTCTCCGGCTCTTGATAATAGCCTTAGGAGGACTGACTGCTCTCTCTGGCAGTCCAACCTGCAGGGCAGCATAAGCTTTGCAAGAGGTCAGTTGCAGCAAAGCGGCCTGCTGTTCTTACTCAGCGCACACCCTTTCCCGTGCACTCTTAGCTTGCTCCACCCAATTAAAAAAAAAATGATTGGATGCTCTTTGTCATTCAGCCCACAGCTGCGTAGTAGAGGTGGAAAGAGAAGGAGGAAGGGGGGGAAGGCTTTCAAGCTTCTCAGCCTGGAGACAGCTGACAGTTTCGAAGAGTTGAAGGTGGTCTGATCGAGGCACTGTTCCCCCACGGTGCATGTGCTCCTTTCTTTGGTCCCCGCTGTCGTCTCCGGTCAAAGCAGCCTTGCAGGTTTTTTGAAGCGTTACAAAATGTTGCCAGGCAGGTGAGCAGAGACAATATTAGGATAGGTCTGAACACAGACGCTGGTGTTTCTGTCTGACCACCGTCAACTTTGAACAGCTGCTGTCTGTCTCCAGCTTGTTAGCCGGGGCTGAAAAAGTGGAGGAAGGAGAAGAAAGGGAGAGAAGAGGGAGGCGGGGAGGAGGGAATGCTACCGAGTGGAAGAAGGCCAGGAAAAGGAAGGGAAAATGTGTTGCTCTGTGGATCTGGAGTTTTAGCCTTCATGGGGTCCATATTGTCCATAGTGTTCTCCTGGCTCAGCTATAACTAAGACTGCAATCCTATATAACTGGACGTAAACTCCATTGGATACTTCTGAGTAAGCCTGCATAGGATTGTGCTGTAAGGTTATCAGCAGGACTTGCCCCAAATCTGCTGAGACCTAGGGTGCCAAATGCCATCTCCCAGGGCCGGCCCATCCATGAGGCCAACTGAAGCTGCTGCCTCAGGCAGCAGATTGGTGGGGGCACCCAACTCTGTCCTCCCACTTGCCTCCACTGCCCCTCCTTCTCCCTCAATTGAAAAGGAAGAGGGGAACAGAGCAGAAGAGGAAATGTGGAGGAGATTTGGAGACTCTCCTGGGAGTCTCCAAGTGTGTACCAAGTGTGTACCACTTGGAGACTAGTGTACCACGGTCCTCTCCTCCACATTTCCTCTTCTGCTCTGTCCCCCTCTTCATTTTTGAATCAAGGAAGCAGGGAAAGAAAGAACAATGGTGAGGGGTGAATGGAGGCAGACACTAAGAACATAAGAACATAAGAAGAGCCCTGCTGGATCAGGCCAAAAGCCCATCTAGTCCAGCTTCCTGTATCACACAGTGGCCCCACCAGATGCCTCAGGGAGCACACAAGACAACAAGATAACCTGTTTCCCGTTGACACTCCCTTGCACCTGGCACAAAGAAACCCCACTTCTAAAACCAGGAGGTTGCTTATGGCTTGTAACCTGTGATGGTCTTTTCCTCCATGAATCTGTCCAAACCCCTTTTAAAGGTGCCATCTAGGCCAGGTGCCATCACCACATCTTGTGGCAAGGAGTTCCACAGATGAATTACACGCTGGGTAAAGAAATATTTTCTTTTGTCTGTTCTAACTCTCCCTCCACTCAATTTTAGTGCATGTCCCCTGGTTCTGGTGTTGTGCGAGAGGGAAAAGAACTTCCCTCTATCCACTCTCTCCATCCCATGCATAATTTTATAAGTCTCAATCACACTCTCCTACCTAAGGCAACCACCTCAGCTGGTCTCATGGACAGCCGGCCCTGACTGTTGGAAAGAGGTTACCAGACCTGATGGACTCTTGGTCGGCTCTGGTAAGGCAGGTCCCGTGTTCTTCTTTGGCTGCATCCACCTTACCTTTGCCAGCAAGACAAAGCCCCGGTTCCCCCCCCCCCGCCCCACAACACAAGCCCCCGCTTGGTCACAAATAGCCTGGCGGCCTCTTGGTTTGCACAGGGAGCCAGGGAAAGCTTGAAAAGCAAATGAACGTATGTTTCATGCTTTTTAAGATGTCGAACGGAGTACAAAAGTTCATCTTTAATAGGAGGGCAACGCTGCCTGCTTAGAGCTGAAGTTTGACACAGATAGGGAGCTCAAATGCCTTTGAAGTTGCTTCTGATTTTCCATGCTGCCTGAAGTAACTTTCTGATTTATGCAGCAGCTGGGAAATGGTCCCTGGATGCCCGGCTCTCTTTTCCAGCACTGGCTCTGAAGCCCCGATGCTACCCAGCTGCAGCCCCACACTTTAAAAGCTGCTAGACAGTGTCTCAGTCTTCTGGGGCTTCCAGGCTTGCTATCTATATTTTCCCTCCCCCCCTCCTAAATTTATTCTTGGTAAGTCCAACGTGGTGCAACTGTCTTCAAACGCAAAGTGCAAGGTGGAGTTTGCACATAGTGCAAGAGGTGAATCGCTTTCCATCCGTTTGAAAAACCGTCACGGTCTCATTTGCAGGCAGGACGTTGATCAAAACGACTCTTTGCCGGTCCCCTTTTGAAGACATTGCTCAACCACGGCCAAGAGAGGTGCTCCACCCAGACCCATGCGATAGTACTCCGATGTTAAAACCTCCTGGCTTTACAGGTAGATTTTCTCTGTGCCAGGTGCAAGGGAGTGACAACAGGAAACAGGTTATCTGTGCCAGGTGCAAGGGAGTGAGACAACAGGAAACCAGGCTATCTGTGCCAGGTGCAAGGGACTGACAACAGGAAACAGGTTATCTGTGCCAGGTGCAAGGGAGTGAGACAACAGGAAACAGGTTGTCTGTGCCAGGTGCAAGGGAGTGACAACAGGAAACAGGTTATCTTGTTGGCTGTGTGCTCTCGGAGGCATCTGGTGGGGCTACTGTGAGATACAGGAAACTAGATGGGCCTTTGGCCTGATCCAACAAGGCTCTTCTTATGTTCCTGTGTTCTTATGATGTTCCTTTTTAAACGGGAAACGCTGCTTCGAGAAGGGCCAGCAGAATCGAACGAGTGGCAGCGGGGGGTGGGGGGCTGATAGGGCCCTTGCTCTTCCTGTTTTCCCACTCAAAATCACCCCAGAGGGTCATCCCCCCCCCCTGGAATTCAAAATGCATGGTTAGGACCTCCAAGTGTGTATGGTTTTTATTCCAGTTTAAAAAGAGACATGGTTTAATTTGGGGTTTGGGGGGGGGTGCTGGCTCAGAACAAGAACGAGATAGTTTCTGACTATTGCCATTTGGACCAAATCTTGTAGCTGCCTTGATTAATTTTTGTTACAGCATTCCCTCCCACCACTAGGTGACGCAGCTGCAACCAGAAACCTCAGAGTCAAAGCAGAGGTGCTGTTAATCCTGACTATCTTTGGGGTCCCACTTGAGTGAATAGCCACCTGGTTCTCTTGTCGCACATGCCCCTTCTTTTCTGTCTTCTCATGCGTGGTCTGTCTCGTTCTGTGCCTCCCTACCATCGGGCTAAACAATCGCACCTTCACTGCTTTGCCTCCACCAAGAAGATGACATTCTTGAGCAGGGCCGGCCCAGTCATGAGGCGACCTGATGTGGATTGCCATTGGCGGTGGATAGTGAGGCATGCTTCACCCCCAGTGCACCGCCAACTCCCTCCAGCCAGCCACAAATGCAAGTCGCTTTGCGCCACCTCCTTGCTGTGGGCCTTCTGCAGTTTCCTCAAACCCAAAAGTGCGGGACTTCCAGTTTCATTGAACTTAATAGGAGCTCCTTCATTGGCACGGTCCTTTGAAATAAAACCGAAACCTCCATACTTCTGGGTGTGAAGAAAGAACAGGAGGAGCATAATAAGGGACTTTTTTTTCCTTACAGGCTGCAGCAGAGGCGACGGCGACCTCATTGGGCAGCATCCGAGGTCACGCTGACCCGGTTCCCGAGTGACTTTAAATGCATTTCAACAATCTCTGTGGCGAAAGGTTAATTTCGCTGATAGCTGATCTGAGGAGGCAGTAGGGAATGCGATACGGAATGCCATGCGCCTGAGACATCTCACACCTGATGAACGAAAGGAAGGGCTCGCCGAGTTATATAAGACAACAAAATGAGGTAGGGACCTGGTCGTGGTCGTTTTGCGCGTGTCCATGTCTGTTTTGACCTTCAGTCAGCATGAGCTGGCTTGACCTGGAGAACTGGAGTCAGTGCAGAGCAAAGTTTACATATTCCCAATATTAGTAAGGTGGAGGGTGAGCCCATTTCAAGCCCCCCCCCCAGTGAGGACCTTGCCCCGCCCCTTCAACTCTGCCCATGGATGGCACAAGAAATGAAGTCGACCTTCAGATTTGCATAATGGGTCAGTCCTTAACCAGAGGAGATGATGATGCTACATTGGCACTAAAACTATGACAAGAAGCATATCAAAACAGAATTAGCCTCATTGCCCACATATCAGTGTACTCGACCTTCAGGAAACCAAGGTGCAGGTACGTCGGAGAGCACCAGCTGACTGACACATCCAATCTGAATGCCAGGACTGGAGCTCTGCACAGGTCAAATTGTAGTCTTGTTCTAGACATATTTGTCCCCAGCTCAGAATCTCTTTGGCCTCCCTTGTTTCACCCCCCTTCTCATGGCCCTTTGTTCCGACACTGATTTGGTGAAGTCACGTTCATTTAGTCCCTTGTGCAACATGTGACATTTTACTGCTCATTTCACTAGGAATCTCTCCCCTGTTTCCCCTTCCCATTCGTGTCACGGTGAAAGGCGACAGGCTTACCTTGCAATAGGACAGAGCAGAAGGACCCTCTTTCCTCTTATTTAAACTCTTTTCGAAGTATGAGGTATGCTGGACTCAGCCGTGGAATTAGCACTCAGCCTGGTTGCGCACCAGATAACAGATGCTCATCAGGGCATTTACCTGGCTTGGCTGACCCCTGAACACTCCCCCCCCTCCCCAAAAGGCAGAGGTAGCACAGCTCAGCCAAGAGACTCATACTGCTGCTGTGTCTGGCAAGAAACATGACCAAGAAACAGGTGTGGCAGCTCACAGTTCTCTCACCCCAATTATGCCCATATTGCAGATGGGGAAGACTGAGGCTAGGATGGAGTTGCTTACCTATGGTCATCTAATGAGTTCCTGGCACTGGCAGAGATGACACTCAAGCGGATGTTCTGATTCACAGCTCAGTCTCTTAGGCTGCAGTCCTGTGCACCCAGCGTGTAATAATTAATCCGTGGAACTCCTTGTCACAGGATGTGGCGACGGCACCTGGCCTAGAGGCCTTTAGATGGGGATTGGACAGATTGATGGAGGGAAATCAACCGATCACCGACTAGATGGGTGGGGTCCGTTCAGAACTCCCCCTGGGTCTCCTCTGATTCTGACTCCAGACTCAGTTCCTGACACCTCCCTGCTGTTGCTGTGCAGTCTAGATAAACATGAGAAAGGGAAGGATAACAGCAGTGGCCATTATGGATACATTTCCAGCAGTTGGGGTTGGACTTCAGAGAGAGAGAGAGAGAGAGATTGAGAGAGAGAGAGAGAGAGAGAGAGAGAGAGAGAGAGAGAGAGAGAGAGAGAGAGCAATTGTAATCACAAGTGTTATAGCTGAGCTGGGACTTGAACTCAGGTCCCTGCCTCAAAGCAAAATCATCAGAACACACATTCCCCATGGAAGCTTTGCCTGTCTCATGGCACCAGACATCAGAGCCCTTGAAGCTCTGATGGAGTCAGCCAGCGAGGCATAGTGGGCGTTGCTTATTCCAGAAGCTGTTTGTCTCGTCCTTTGCAATGAGACACTAATTATTTCTCCCAACTGGGTGTCTGGCCGCTGCAGGCCAGTGCTGGCTTTCAGCTTTGAAGCCCTCCCTGCAGACCAGATACCCATCGTGCCAGGGTTCGTCCTCTCACCTGTTGGGGGTTCTACTCCAGGCAGCGTGGCATTCTCCTCTCCGACTCTCGGAAATTTAAGATTTGCCCGGCACGTGGGGTGGGGGATATGGAAAACGATAAAAGCAGAGAATGGCAACAGGACTCGACAAGGATGGCGTGACGGTGGCATGAATTGCAAAAGCAACATCTCAACATCCTTTGCAAGTGGCATGCAATTTTGAAGCATGCCCTCCTTAAAATGGCTTTAAATGTGTGGCTTCCCAAAGTTCAACCTCAAATCAGTGTGAAAGGAGCATCGTCATTTCAGCTCAGGTGAGATGACTCTCTGGACTGTCTATCTAGGCTCGGGTGTCCATCATGTTTCCATTCAGATTGGGAGGTGGGGAGAACCAATGGCCAGCCCATTACTACTGCGCATGGATGTAGACCAGGTGGTTCACCACAAGGGGGCAGCAACACACAGCTCTGTGAGCCACATGGTGTCGCTCCATCTGTGCTGATCAGGGCTTGGGTTGGAGGGCTGCAATATGGGGAACAGTGTCGGCTGACTCTCCTCCCTGGCGCACAGCCTTTCATGCAAGCTGTTGTCAGGGCTCCTCCTTGCCTAAGGCCAGCTGTCCAATTTGCTTCTGCTGCAGGCGGTGAGAAACAGCAGGGATCCTGGCTGGCTTGACAAGTTGTAGCAGAGGTGGCTGGATCAGGCAGGGGTGGGGGGTGGGGGCAGAGAGAAAGAGGCTCCCCCCTGCCAAAGGCCAGCCCCTGAAGGAAGCAGCCGACGCCCCTAGGGAGGCTCCCCTTGGCTGTGCGGTTAAATGAGCAAAGAGGAGGGCAGGGTGGTGGCTTGGAGGAAGCCATGCAGTGCCAAACTTGCGTGCACAGAGGCGATGCTCCTGGGCTTCAGAGCGACGATGATGACAAAGTCACTCCTGAAAATGGAGAGGCTGCAGCTTGTGGCAGAGCACAAGCTGCAGGCCAAACGTCGCGAGTTCAATCCCTAGTTTAGTCTACACTTCTCCAGTAAGGACCTCAGAGAGCAGGTGCTGGAAACAAGCTCCATCTGAGAACATGGGAAGCGGTTGCTGGGCAGACGTAGGGCGGCAGTACTGGGTGTCGGGACTTGGCCATGGGCAGCGGCCACAGGAGTATCAGGGCTGGGAGCCAGGGTCAAGGAGTTCGGAATGGAGCCAGGACTCAAGACCGAGACGAGTGCCAAGCTTGTGGGGTAAGCCAGAAGTCACAGACGGGACCACATCAGGGCCAAGGAGATCTCACTGCCTAGGCTAGACAGGAAGTCCTTGATAGGACTTCCTGTTCCGGAAAGATCCAAAGGCCAGTTCAGATGGGTGGGGTCAGTTTCTGCGATGTTGCAATTCTGACAGTTCACCACATGGGGCATAAAAACCTAGGAAGAGCCCTGCTGGATCAGGCCAAGGGTCCATCTAGTCCAGGTTCCTGTATCGCACAGTAGCCCACCAAATGCCACTGAGAGCACACAAGACAAGAAGAGACCTGCAGAGTTCCACAGACTAACCATGTGCTGGGTAAATAAATACCACCCCAGGCAACTCCTGACAACCGTCAAGAAGGTGGACCAATGGTATAAACAGGTCATCTTCATGGGATGCTGACAGACTAGGTAGACCTATCAACTCCGGATTTCAACAACTGTTATGCAGTGGGAAGGGTTTGTAATGTGTACTGCAGCTACCGTTATGGTGTAGGTGCTGCTGCTGCAAACATATGCAGCCATGTCAAAGGGCTGCCAGGAACCCTGGGAAATGTAGTTCCTGACAAAGACCCCATGGCAGGGTTTGTTGTGAGTCTTCTTGCCCTCTTCCCGGACCGACAAGGGAGCTGTCCAGCTGCAGGGTTACTACAAAGACAGAGGGGTAAGTGCTGCGCCCAGGAGGAAGAAAAAGCAAAGCAGCGAAGCACCAGTATGTGCAGCAGATGAGCTGTGTGTCATGCTCTCTACCCTAGCCAGTAGCCCAGAGTCCAGCCCTGTGGGAGGAGAAGCAGTTGGGTTGGAGAAACCATTCTCTCCAGGCAGAGGAGCGGAACCTAAGAGGAACAGTCTGCACCTAGGAGTATTTAAGACCTCATTGCTCTCTGGGCAGGCTTACCAGATCGTCGCTGGGACGGGAGCGGTCTACCCTTAAGGGGGCGGGGCGTGGGGGGGCCAGAACGCATCGCGATGTAGCGACGATCTGGTAAGCCTGTCTCTGGGCCTTGTTGGAGCCAATTGTTTAATTGTAGGCTTACCAGATCTCCAACCGGGACAGAGTGCTAGACCTTTAGGGGAAGGATTGTGGGCAGGTGTAGCTTGTTAAACCTTGGAGCACAATCCTAGGCATGTCTACTCAGAAGCAAGCCCCACTGAACACAATGGGGCTTGCTTCTGAGTAGACATGCCTAGGATTGTGCTCTAAGGTTTAACAAGCTACACCTGCCCACAATCCTTCTCCTAAAGGTCTAGCACTCTGTCCCGGTTGGAGATCTGGTAAGCCTAATTGATTGGACCTCCTTAGCCACGCCATTCCACGTGGAGGACACGGCGGGAGAATGTAGTCTTTGTTTGTGCCACGTAGCTTCCCGCCTCTAATGCTCTTTGCCCACGAAAGCTGTCAGCTCTCAGCAAAGTATCGGTTTTGGAACCTTCCGTCTCTTAAACACAAACGGGCCGGGACCCTTCCCAGCTCACCTGCAAGCCCCGGAGGCTGCAAGCCGGCGTCTCTGCTACACTGATGTGTGTGTTAAGTTGGTGGAAGGCGACAGCGAGGTGAACCAGGGACTGGCGTGTTTGAAATGGGCTGTCAGGCAGCCTGATCGGCTGGCTTGATTATTCCTCCCTTTCGCAAGCCTCCTCTGCGGAGAAGTCCAGGAGGCCCCAAGCAATGGCAAAGAAGAGGAGGAGATGAAATAAGAACCGTTGCAAGGGCTGCTTCCGAGAACAGGCAATTTGTGGGCCCCTGATTGGCACTTGCTAGAGAAAAGGACAGAAGAGAGAGCAGAGGCGGCGGGGGGGGGGGGGAGGCTGATAGGAAAGGAGATGCTGTCAGCGTTCCCTTGGCCAAGAGGCGGAGAATCTTTGTGGCATGCAAGCCCTCCTAAGACACAATCGAAAGAGACAGCAAGAGGAACTGAAGTCATGAGCATTAGAGTTAGAACGGACAAAAGAAAATATTTCTTTACCCAGGGTGTAATTCATCTGTGGAACTCTGCGCCACAGGATGTGGTGATGGCACCTGGCCTAGATGCCTTTTTAAAAGGGGTTTGGACAGATTCATGGAGGAAAAGACCATCACAGGTTACAAGCCATAAGCAACCTCCTGGTTTTAGAGGTAGGTTTTCTCTGTGCCAGGTGCAGGGGAGTGGCAGCAGGAAACAGGTTATCTTGTTGTCTTGTGCTCCCTGAGGCATCTGGTGGGGCCACTGTGTGATACAGGAAGCTGGACTAGATGGGCCTTTGGCCTGATCCAGCAGGGCTCTTCTGATGTTCTTATGAGTGCTCCGGAACAAGCGATCCTGTTTAGCTATTTTGTTGAGCCACTGAGGTGTGCAAGTAGGAAGACCCAGGTTCAAATCCTCCTTTGGCCATGAAGTTCAGTGGTGACAGTGGGGCCATTCTTCATCTAACCCACCTCACCAGGTTGTTCTGGGAATAAAATGGGGAGAACATTAGAGTTGCCTGTTTGCTCGAAAAGACCCTGTTTCATTCTCCAGCTATTTTCTTTTACCAGGTGAATGGGAAGGTTGATTTCAATGCAAATTTTGGGCCACAGCTGTGCCCCACCTCTATACTGCTGAGCCTCAACTCTTAATGTCAAGCTGTGCCCATTTTTTTTTTCAGTTTCTCAAGGGTTGGCAATCTTGTGACATCACAACATCCCACCCAGAAATCCCCACGCTTTGGTTGCGACCGACCTGGAAATTCTAGAGATTGTGTGTGCTGCTCTGAGGTTCCTGGAGGAAGGATGGGATTTTTGTTTAAAAAAAAAGGAAATAAAATCAATAAACTGGTGTTAAAAGCCAGGGATCAAGGACAGGGGGGGGGGAATGGGGGCAACCCACCATGAAGGAAGAAGGGATGTTTGCTATTCAGGTCACTCATGAAGAACCACCAGATTTGTCTTGGACTGCCGGTTACTAAAGAGAGGATGGAAGAAGCCTAGAAGTGCCATAGGGGCAGCAGTGGCAGGATGAGGCCCCCAGGGGACAAATGAGGGGAATCAAATCCTTGAAGGAAATTAATAGAGCAGAAAATTCCAAACGATGGAGCAATCATGTCTTCAGCTTAAAGAGAGGCTCTGTGAGATAAAATTCAGGGCGTTACTGTTTCAATGAGCAGATCCCCCCACTAAAAGAGGAAATAGATAAAGGTAAAGGTATCCCTTGACAATTAAGTCCAGTCGTGTCCGACTCTAGGGAGCGGTGCTCATCTCCGTTTCAAAGCCGAAGAGCCAGCGCTGTCCGAAGACGTTTCCATGGTCATGTGGCCGGCATGACTCAACACCGAGGTGCATGGAACGCTGTTACCATCCCGCTGACGCGGTACCTATTAATCTACTCGCAATTTCTTGCTTTCGAACTGCTGTTGGCAGGAGCCGTCGCACGGATTCGAACTGCCGACCTTTCGATCGACAGCTCATGGTTCAGTGGTTTAACCCACTGCGCCACCCGCTGGCTCTAAAAGGAGGAAATACATGCCAACAAAACTTTTCTGCCCTTGCCCAGACTGCTCATGAGTCCAGCTAGTCCAGCTTCCTGCATCTCACAGTGGCCCCACCATCTAGTCCAGCTTCCCCTCTAGTCCATCTTCCTGCTGAACCCACCAGATGCCTCTGGGAGCACACGAGACCCCAAGAGACCTGGATCCTATTGCCACTTCCTGCCATCTGGCCTTGCTTGCCTGAGCTCTTCATCTGGAGTAAGTAGCGAGGAGGGAATTTTGAAACCAGGAGGAAGAATGATCAGAAGTTAGGAGTGGAGAGAACAAAAGCAGGGATGGAGGACCTAAGAGAGTAAATGGGAAGAAACTTAAGGACTAGGAGCTTTATAATGCGTGGCCTCTTGGCCCTCTCCCCCCTTTCCCTGCTTGCTTCTCTGCGGTAGATGTAGACTTGGCTGTTCACGTGACATTGCGGAGCCTGAGATGCTTCATAAAGACCCTCCCTGGAGACTGGAAGCCAGACAAGAAAGGGACCGGCAGATCGAGAGGAGCCCAAGTCAAGGGAAGAGAAGAAAGGCAGGAGAAGGGAAAGGAGAGGCCAAGGAAAGAATCCCCTCCGAATTCTCTTTGCAGCTCTTTTGAAGGCATTCATCTCTTTTCCCCCAGGAGCCAGTGTCTTGCGCCTTGAAGGCCCAGCTGCCACGCACACGGAGAGAGCTGTCTCCGGCTGTGTGTGTGTGTCAGTCAGAGAAGTCCCCGGCTAATTGCCGTGTTGTGACAGCGGTGGCGTGTAAAGGGGCTGTCCGTCGGAGAGGAATAGCGTGTCAAGTGCACCCGGGAGAGGCGAGGAGGGGATCATGGCTCGGCTGTTACTTCTTCGCGCCCCCTCCCCTTGGAGTCAGAGGCGTGCATGGGGGGGGCGGAAGGCAAAGGGAAGCTCTGTGGGGAGCTGTGCTTTTGCCTCTGGTGGGGGAGGGCCCCCCCGGCCCCCACCACATGATTCATGGCACTGCCCCGTTGTTGCAGAAACAGGCAAACAGCTGAATGGAAGAGTTTTCAGTGAGCCAGGTGGAGCCGGCAGATCAGTTCCACGCGCCCAGAAAAAAGAGGCTGCTGGAGGTCTCTGCTGCAAGGCCTGCTGCAGAGGGTCAGGGTCAGGCCCTCCAGACCAGAACAGGTCTATAGTTCCCGCCGGCCGCCACCCCAGTTCTTAGCAAGCCAGTAGTAGCCCTATTCAGGCTTTCAGACAGTGTGAGCCTAATGAGGGGGCAGGAAAAGTATGTCAGCAAATCCTGCCCCCAACACTGATGTGCTCCAGAGCCCGGCCCCAGTTCTGAGAACGTAAGAAGAACCCTGCTGGATCAGGCCCAAAGGCCCCTCTAGTCCAGCTTCCTGTATCTCACATAGGCCAACCAGATGCTTCTAGGAGCACTCAAGACAACAAGAGTCACCTGGATCCTGTTGCCACTCCCTGGCACCTGGCACTCCAAGATAGGTTACCTCTACCATGGCCTGTAACCTGTGATGGCCTTTTCTCCCTCCATCTGTCCAATTCCCTTTTAAAGGTATCTAGCGGCCATGTGCCATCACCACATCCTGTGGCAAGGAGTTCCACAGATTAATTACGTGCTGGGTGAAGAAATATTTCCTTTCTGTTTCTGACTCTCCCACCAGTCAATCTGAGTGGCTGTCCCCTGGTTCTGGTGTTCTGTGAGAGGGGAAAAGAACTTCCCTCTCTCCACTCTCTCCATCTCATGCATCATTTTATATGTCTCGATCGCGGCCCCCGTCAAATAGCCCCAAACACTGAAGCCTTTCCTCATAAGGGACGTGCCCCCCCCCAGCACATTAATCATTTTGGTCGCTCTCTTCTGCACCTTTCCCCGTTCCATTCTCCCCCTGCTCAGAATTTGTCTGCACATGTAAATGCTGCCCACAGGGAGAGATCTTTCCTCGCATGGCTGTTTTGCTATGTTTTATTCATGTGCGGGTGTGCATGGATCAAGGAGTGAGCAGAGGAAAGACACTAACATTGTTAGTGACGGGCAGCTGTGTCAGACGGCATGCGCCTGGCACGCTGCACAACATTGGGGCACCTTAAAAAATGGGGGCAAGGGAGGATTTCTCAGGCACTCCAACCACCCCAGGGCCTTTCAAACGACAGAATCGGGAGCTCGGTTTGAACGAGGATGATTTGGGAAGCCTTGTTACTGGTGGAAATAAGAAAGGAGAACAGCCAGTCTCCTGAGCCAGCTCCCCAAGCTTCGAAATGTGCCCTGCTGCCATTTCAGCTCCTCCTGCTTTCTCTGCGACCCTCCCTGGGCTTTGCTGAGTGCCAGGCAGAGAGAGGAGGAACATACTGGCCGCACGAAAGGAGGGCGAGGCGGCCCTGCACAGCGGGAGGCATTGATCTGTTTGCATGTTTCCGTGACAAGGTTTTCGTGCCTGGCTGGTGTGTGGATGGATTCCATTCCCTCCTTGTCACCTCGTTTAAAGCTCACACAGCAGCGATAGCGTGCGGCGATCGCTAGGAGACAGGCACGGCTGATGCCAGAGCAGTGGGTGGTGAGGCAGAAAGCAGGCGGCCCAGCCATGAAACGCTTTTGGGGAGACTCCCAGAGGGCACAGCAGCTTCGCAGGCTAATAGCCAAGAGGCCAAACAGGGATGGATGGGAAGAGGGCGCCTCTCTCCTCCTGTCTCTGCTCTCGCAGCTTGTGCAGGATTCAACCTATTGCTTCTTTTTATGCCGGGATTCAAAATGACACCTCGTTGGTTTTGCCGCAGTCAAGGTAAAGCCTAATAGACAACTGCTGCACGCTGAGTCAGACCCTTGAGCCAGCTATCTTAGCATTGTCAACACTGACTGGTAGCAGCTTTTCAGAGTTTTTATTTGGTTGGTTGGTTGAAGGGCTACTTGAAGATCCCAGGGATTGAGCTTGGGACCTTCTGCACATGAACCAGGGCCGCCGCTACCACCAAACTATTACTCTGTGTCAGGTCCCCCTCTTAGGATGGTAGTCACGGTCTGTGCCAGATTCTGGGGCGCCTTGGGGCAAAACCTTCCCACCAATGGTATGTGCACCGCCTCCTCTCCCCCCCCCCATGCCCAACTTCTCAGGAAAGGTCAAATACTCATGAAGCGTTGGTCCTGCTCCCTTTTTACTTACCTGGAGTTGCTGGGCACATTTGGGGTGAAGAGGGGGCCCAGAGCATGCCTGCCTGCTGAGCCCCCACTCCCTCCTTGGCCCCTGCCTGGCTGCCCAGAAAAGTCTCCTCCTTCAGCATTGCTGCTACCGCTACCTACTGCAAGCTTCCACCATGTGCCCTGGCTTACTGGGGTAGGTGCCGTTTCAAAGTGTCCACGTTCTGCTCTCCCTAAAGGACCTAATACCATCGGACTCTGAGGCCCTGCTGAGTCTACTGCTGTGGGACCCATCATTGTTTGGTCAGCCAGGGGCCAGACTTGCCCAACCCAGGGAGCAGCCCGCCCAGTGGGCATAGGACCAGGTACAGGTGGGGCATTGGCCCATTGAGCGGAGTACACCTGCACCCGCTGGAGCAGAAGAGGAGCAGCAAGGCGTGGCAAGTGGTTGCAGGAGCCTCTCCATCACCTTGAAGGAGAGACCGAAAAAGAGATGCAAGAGGAAGAGAGCCCAGAAGAGAGAAGCCAGGTGGGTCATGTGGTCCTGGAGGTCCACATAGGCAGCTGCCCTTGTATGGGTGGGAACCCTGGTGGTGATGATGGGCAGGATGCTGTTGAGATCTGCCCTGGCCGGATCCTTGCCCTGATCTGCCCCCCCCCCACTGCCAACCTATCTGTGCCAATGGTCAATCTGTGGCCCACTGCTGGTGCAGGGCTTACTGGTCGCCACGCTGTTGGCAGTGGGCCAGAGCGACCGCAGCAATGGCGGCCTGTGCAGTATGACGGCAAACCACAAGATCTGCCAGCATATCGCACAGATAGGATCAGGCTGCTAGTTTCGTGGAGAGGAGGAAATGCAAATATATGCAAGGCCTTGAACCCTGCAAAAAAAAAAAACCTCTGCACATGCCCAGAAGATATTCTCTTGGTTAAATTGGAATGATGAAGGAGCGGAATGCAGGGAACAGGGAAAGAACAGGTGGAAGCTTCTTCTCCCCTTAAAGACAGCGAGCCCTTCAAATGAATCTCTGCTTTGGCACTTGGCCACAGTGGTCTCATGAGCTGCAAGGCTCCGCTTGTTGCAATGAGACTCTGAGAATGGAGGGGTCCTCTCTAGGGAGCGCCCTGCCCCACAGCTGCTTGGGCCAGTTTTCCAGCCCTGCCTCCCACCCCCTCCCCAGCTGCCAGCCAGGCAGGGCGTCGCATCAAAGGAAGCGCTTTGGCTTCTGCCTGTTTGAAGTCCATTGTTCACAGTTGGTATGCGGAGTGCAGCAGCGCCGGCTTTCTGCTCCCACCACAAACCCTCATCGCTTGGCTCTGAAATTATCGGAGACACCTGCACCCAGTAATTTTCATCTTTTATTCATTGTCTCCGGCATGCTCAGCCTCCAACGCTGGATAGAATGGGGAGTTCTGTAAGTGCTCTCGACCCTTTTCCAGCACACAGATTGGGGGGGGGAGATAAAACACAGCTGCCCCTCCCGCTTGGTCAGCGGGGTGTGAACAGCACAACATGGATGGCTCGGGGTGGGGGGGACGTGTGGACAAATCCAGGAAGGGCTTAGACTAAATGGGAGAGATGAATGAGTAGATTGCAGTGGGCCCCATCCCATTAATTCTCTCCCTAGTGAGGATGAAAAAAAAAACCACTCTTCATATGGACAGAGTAGCTGAGTAGTCAGAAGTAGTCAGTAGACAGAAGCAGTCTTTATTCTTGGACTTACTGCTGTAAGGAGAGACCCGCAATGGCCTACCCTATTTGATCCGCTTTTATCCTATGCAGACCAACAATTCAACATTATTTGAAAGGCATGGAAGCCAACCTTATCTTACAGAGAAGAACATCCTGGTGGTCTAGCTTCTCCAAAAGACCAAGGTCGACCTGTAACATGGTTATCTGAAACTGAAGCCTAGTTGCCCAATAAGTAATTTTTATCCCTCCCTTCCCTCCTCTTTTTCTCTATTAAAACCAGACCCCACATCTCTTTCAAATATTTTTCCGCTCCTTCCTTTTCGGTTTGGAAGGGAAGATATAGGAGTAGGCATAGGGCTGTTTCACCTTTCTTCCTCTGCAAGTCATCCATGGTGAGGGGGCTGGGTGGGCTGCGGTGCTGCCCCTGAAAATAGATCTGCATCTGCCCACGTCCACCACCTGAAGCGCTTTGCTGACCCTGCTTCATGATAGGACCGGCTTTGCCTTTGATCCATCAAGCTCAGGCCTGTCTGATGTTAACTGCCAGCAGCTCTCCAGGTTTTCAGATAACTCAAACCATAGCTGGAAATATCAAAGCTTTAACAGCGGATACTCTGCTACTGAATTACTGTCAGCGGCGTCACTAGGGCCCGCGCTGCCCTGTGCGAGGGTGCACGCGCCGCCCTAATGACCCCCGTGCCGCCTGACAGCCGGCCGGCGAGGATGTCTCCGGAGCCGACAGCAGCGGAGCCTCCGCTGCTGCCGGCTCCGGAGACATCCTCACCGGCCGGCTGTCTTGGGCAGGAGGAGACCTCGGAGCGTCCGCCCTCGGCGGAGCTCCAAGGCCTTCTGAAGGAGGCCCGATGCGTGACGTCATATTTATAAGTTTTCGCGCATGCGCAGTACGTTTCTGAGGGCAAATTTGCCCTCAAACGTTCTGCGCATGCGCTAAACCTTGTAAATATGACGTCTTGCATCGGGGTTCCCTCAGAAGGCCTTGGAGCTCCGCCGAGGGCGGACGCTCTGAGGCCTCCTCCGAGGCGTCGCTGGAGCGCAGCGGGAAGGGAGGACCGCCTGCGCACGACGCGCGGGTGCACGCGCGGACCACGCGTCACCCATTGCGCGCGTCGCCCCCAGGTGGTCCGCCCTTCCCGCCGTGCTCCATTGCACCTTATGAGGCCTGCAGCCATGTAGCAGCCTTGCTTCATCTGCTCTGGAGTTGCCGATGGTGCCGTCATCGTTGGTGACGGAGAATGAGTCTGTCCCTCCCCATTCTCTGCTCTGCAGCTCCTGGAGTTGAAACTGTTGAGAATCCTGCCCCCATTTCAAAGCAAAAGACAAGAGACGTGAAAATTGACAAGACCGTGTCGATTTCAGCGATTTGGGCCTGGATACTGTAGTGGACTCTGAAGCTTGTCATTGTAACCTTTGAAAAAATACTGAAAGAAGCTCACTGTCTCCATCCATGTATTGTAGGTAAGAGGATCATAGAGAAGTTTAAAAAAAAAAAATTGGGGGAGGACCGTCCCTGAGCAGCAGGAATAGAAGGTGCTCTAGTTAAGGGGGAAGGGCAAAGGAATATTGCCCAGAAGAACAATAATGTGATCCGTTGTGCTTAGGGGTTTCATATAACATTAGCAATAATAATTGTGCTGTCATTTGAATGTAGCTATGAGGAGCAAGATATAGACCCCAGACAATGAAAAACCAACAAGGACAAAGGCTGTGTATGGGAAGAGTTTTATTCTCTGAAGACAGCAGTGTGGCAGGAATAGAAACAGCAGTGAGGGTGAGTGGGAGACCTCCCCGAATCTCCCCATGGCAGCCTGGCAGGATCTTCATCTGATCCCACCCCCGGGAGAGGGGGTACAAGGCCAATCTGGCACCCATCCTGGGGAGCAAGTTCTGTCCTGCAGTTTCTTCTCCCCAATCCCCCCCTTTCCCTCCCTCCTCTCCTTTTGGAGTTGCCTCCCCCTTTTTCTGTCGCAAAAATACTCAATTCCAGAGGACACCCCCCCCCATCATTACAGGAAGCTGGCGGATTCTCTTCCTCCGCTGCCAAACGTATGCTTAAAAACAAAGTTTTGCATCTATCCCTGTGTTTTGTTTTTAAAAAGCTTCCATAGGAAGAAAGAGTCACTTGCGATGCATTGTAGAGGAGAACTGAGGTGGTTTTTGCCCTGCAGAGATGGCTAAAGGAGGCACGAGAATGAGCCAGTGGAGCTAAGATTATTGCATTCTGGGGAGTGGCTCCCATTATTCCCTTCCAGGTCCCACTTCTCTCTGCAGGTTAATCTGGAGAGAATAGATGCCACCGGCTTGCATCGAGTCAAACCACTGGGACTCTCTTTCTCCAACAGGCAACAGGTTTCATCGGAGTTATCTTCTACGGATTAAACCATTAGTCCATCCATTCAGTATCGTCAACACTGATGAGCAGCAGCTCCCCGGGGTTTCAGATGGGAATTTTTCCTCCAACCCACCTGAAGATGTCAAGTATTGAAGACTTCTCCAGCCTTCCAAAGAGATGGAGCAGCCTCCTCCTCTTTGTTTGCTGATATCGTGTGGTCATTTTTGCTTGCTTTTAAAAGCAAGAAGCAGGTAAACAAAGAGAATAAACTGGAGTGTGATAGAAAACCTTATTTAAAGGGAAAGGAAGCTATGAGGCTGAAGGCCCCATCATGTTCTGCTGGACTGGTCTCATTTATTGGTCTCTGAGCATGGTTCAGTCTCTGCCACAAAGGAAGTGGACTGTCTCAGCACCAAAGTGTCTGGATTTTCCTTGCCAACTGAAGGCGATTGAAAAACAACTGGATTGCCCAGACCCATGTTTTGTGCTTGGAGCTGTCCACGAACCCCCAAAAGTTCCACCCTCCTCAACACTCCACAATATAAGACCATAGTCATGCTTCACAGCAGTTGGACAAACCTAGCATGAGGAACTGGGTACCACTCTATCCCAGGGAAGACAAATCCTTTGTATAGTGTAGGTTGAGTGATGGCCTCGCTTCGTAGCAGCAATGGAAGAACAGATAGGATCTCCAGGACCTGGAAGAGGTCCACCATTGTCACACAGGCAGAATATTTCCTGGGTTGGGGTGTGTGAGAGAGATAGAGAGCTGGAATGTGAGTAACCTGAGTTTTACGGTCTGAAGTCCTGAACCCACAGCCAGGCTTCAGGCTTGTTGATGTGAACTGCTGGTAGATTCAAGGTGTGTGTGTGTGTGTGGGGGGGCTGTTTGGCTTTGCTCCCTGCAGGCAACGTTCTCCACTGCCGAGGAAATCCGCGTGGTTTTGAGGACCAGAAGAGGACTCAGCAGGTGCCTTCCCCTGTCTGTGCAGGAGCCCTATGCCTCGAGGGCAATTTAGGGTGCCTGCCAGAGTTTATTGCAATGGAATTGGCAGGATGCAGCCTCAGAACTGTGACTGCTCATCTTGGTCCCGGCTAATTAAGAGTCCAGACCATCACACATGGCAGAGGAGACCTTTGCTGGCTCTTGGTTCTCCACCCCATCTGCAAGCAAAGTCCAAGCTGGGGTATGTGCTGTGGAGCGACAGTGTCTATGAAGTTCACTGCAATGTTGAGCCTGCAGTTCAGTCCCTGCCCACCTTCCCCATGTCTAAGAGGCGAGAGGCAGTGGGTGATTCTATAGAGCCGGCCAGCCAGAATCCTATGCCCGCCACCGCGAGTGGGCATCCTGCCCCTCACGCATCTTCCTCGGCATGGTTAGCCACGTGAAACCCATTTCAGGAGCCAAGAAGGTGAGGCAGCTTCTGGGATGGAGGCGGAAGGTCCATCAGAGATGCCTTCTGGAGTCCATGGTGTGGAGCAGCTGAGATCTCATGATCTGAATGCTGGTCAGGATTTTCCTCTGGTGGCCCATGAGGCTGATGCCCACGCGCCGCACATCACTGTGGAAGCAAAGGCAGAGTCAGATACAACAAACCTAGGAGGAAACCGCCTTCTACGGAGTTGGCCCATTGGCCCCTGTAGCCCCGAATTGCCTAAACTGAGAACTCTGTTGCACAGGTGGGCGGGGCTGGGACGACGGACCGAAGACGTGATTCCAGAGAGCTCTCTGGAGCCGCGCCGCAAAGCAGTGGAATTCCCTTGATCCAGGCTGGATCGGGGCCATCTGCATCAGGAGAGATGTAGATGAGAGATTGGGGAGCAAACTGAGGGAAACTGGTCAAGGCATTGAGCCAGTTTCTGCTTGGTATTCCCTTTTCTGTCCCTGCGTTGTCGCAGACACCATTTTGGTGACTGTGAAGGCTCGCGTTGCCGCTCACCCGGACAAGAGGAAAAGATTTATTTTAAAGTAGACTCCTTCAACGTACCAACCTTGGACTGGAGTAAGAGTTTCTCTGCTGATCTGGAAGAGGAGCGGTGAGTGGGAAGACAGGAAGGCTGAAATTTATAGGCATCTAAAAGAAGCTAAGGGGATAGGGGTGGATCTCCCCCCCCTTACATGGACTCTGCTTCCCTCTTCTTTGTCTGAGCTGTGCTTGTTAAACTGAGACATATTGAATTACAGAAGGAGCTGCATTCCTTTGATTCAGTCTGGGAAGTTAACCCTGAATGTGCCAAGATGTGGTCTGGGACTATGTACTCAGTGGAATTTGGCTTTGAATCTATTATTAGTTTTAATTTGGATTGTGAACTGTGATGCTTCGTGTGTTTTAAGTGGAAAAGTTGGAAGTTGCAAGCAGGACAGTTGCTTTTCGTTGCAGCAGGAGATGATGGAATTTTTGCAAGATATGTGGGCCAGCATTAATCAATTAAAAGAGACTCTAAATATACTTTTGTTAAATCAAAATAAAGCCTCTGGAGAAAGACAACAGATATTGATGCAATTGAAGCAGATGCAGGATGCAAGACTTTTGAAGACACGGGCTGCAGTAATTACAGAGGAGATTGTAGAAATTCAGATCATGGAAGAAGTATATAAGACCTCTGAACAACTGGAGGCTCCAACCTTTAAACGGCAAACAGAAGAACTTACAGTAATCCAGGTTATGGAAGAATTAGACAAGTGGTCTGAACAACAGGAGGCTGCAACCTTTAAATTGCAGATGGAGAGAGCAAGTTTCATGTTTAGAATACAGAATTTTTTTGCAAAGGACCGAGAAGATTTCTATTGGACTCTTATGGCGTGGTTGATAAAAGATTTGCAGATTCTGGAGGCAGAGGTGTTAGAAATTAGGAAGGGAACAGGTTAGATATAAAGTTTTGTGATAAAATAACTGGCTGGGTAAAAACATTAGAAGTAACGAACAGACCACAGTGGATAATAGATTTTCATAATAGACAATATAAAGAATTGATTGTATGATAAATATGTATGAAGTTTATAATTTTTTCATTGGATTTTGAAACAGTTAAGATATTATGATATTGGGGTTATAAATTTAGGTTGAGAGATTTATCTATTAGAGTAAGATTAGATTTGGAATTTAGGTTATAAAATGGTTAAACTTTTATATAAAGGATTTTATATAAAATATTTTAGTGAGGGTGGTTAACATCAAAGAAGTTAAGTAAGATGCTGATGAAAGTGTAAAGTATTTGTTGGAAAGTTAATATGTTTTGGAGGAGGCTTCCTCTGATTTTGGAAGAGATATTATATGGCACGCTGTTGTTTTTATAAGATTTGTTTTTATTTAATATGATGATATCAGTAATGTTTTAAAGAGATAAATATATTGTTGTATATACGCTTATTGATATATGCTCAGCAGTGAAAAGTTGAGATTGAAATTGAGATTATACTAGATATTGAAGAGTTAATGATTAAGATTTATATTTGAGGGATTTGGATGTTTAAATTTAAGGTTTAGGAGATGGAAATGTAAAGAAGAGAACAGACTGGTAGTAATTATTTTATGTATTGATGTCCAGGAGGTGGAAATTGAGTAAATATGGTGCTAACTTAAGTTAGTAAGAGAACAGAGTGGTAGCAATTATTTTATTTTGATTAGATGGAAAGGTTATTATAAAAAAGAATATTATCATTATATGTATTGATGTGCAGGAGGTGGAAATTGAGTAAATATGACGGTAACTTTAGTTAGTATAATTGAATAGTTGAAAGAGTCATTCTATGATATATTGATGTCCGGCTTGTTAGTGTTCCTAATGTGTCATGTTGATATCCCCCAGTTTGTCATTCCCTGTTGTATCATTTTTGTTGTTAGGTAGGTAGTTAGTTAGTTAGGTAGTTAGGTAGTTAGTTAGTTAGTATTTTTATTATTGTATTGTCTTGTGTTTTATTGTTGTTAAATAAAATAAAAAATATATTAAAATAAAAAAAAGAACTCTGTTGCACAGAGGCGTTGTTAGGGGGTGCAGGGGTGCAGGGGCCCCCTGGGCGCAGGGTGCTTTAGGGGGCAGGTGGGGGCACGAGTCGCCGCTTCCGCGGCAATTCGCTGGCTTTGCCACCGAATTGTCGCAGAAGCTGCAACTCGTGCAAACCCCCCCCCTCGGCAAGAGTGGCCATGCGTTCCGGGGCGTCCATGAGCCGGGGGGGTGCACGAATCATGCAATTCAATTCACGAATCAATTCGTGCACACCCCCAGCTCGTGGACGCTCTGGAACGCATGGTCACACGCGCCAGGGTGGTGGTGGTGGTGGTGGTGCACGAGCCGGCACCACTTACCCAACCTCAGCCTCTGTCTTTGCCGGCTGGGCGGCATCTCTGGCCTTGTTGTCTACTCGCTGGCCAGAGATGTCCCTAGTGAGGCTGCGCCTGCACAACTGGTGCAGAGCCTCTCTAGCCCCTAGTCTCACTGGTGGAGTACTGGAGGACCTCCTGCTGGAGCAGGCAAGGAATCAGCACCAGTGTGGACTGGACAGCTCCCAGCTATGCCTAAGGAAGAATACAGCATGGCTCATTCACCTTCAAATACATTCTCTGGTCTCCTTCAACTGATGGTCTCTATTTCATAGGTTGTGGAGGTGGTTTCTGTATGATGGATGCCCTGTGGGGCATGTTGCGTTGCAGGAATGTGGGTTGGAGGTAGGTAGTACGAAAACTCTGACACCATGGACTAAAGAGGAACATGGGGGAGGGAGGTATTTGTCCCTCTTGGCTGTCTCCCCATGTATACGTACTCAATATTCATCCGCATCACCATCCCAAGGGACGAGTAACCAGCCAGAGCAAAGTTATCTTGGTATCGCCCGAGCCGGATGGAGTCCAGCCAGTCGTCCACGGTGGCACAGCTGGTGAAATCAATGCAGCTTCGCTCAGAGAGAGTTTGGGTGAATCTGAAAGACGAGAGAGGAGTTAGAGGAGAGTCAAATTTGGAGTGAGTGACAGACTGGACAACGCTTCTGATAACCAGAACCCTGCACAGCACCTAGGGAATGCCCTCATTTCTGTTTCCCAGAATAATATGCTTTCTGGGAAGAGGCAAAACCATGGAGGTCACCATTGGCTGCAATCTTGCTTCCTTCCCTTAGCAGCATTGTTTCCAGCTTCAGACCATCGTCAGTGGTTCCTTATAGAGATGGATGAAACTTACTTGCCTTGATTCCCAATGGGTTTCATCTTTCCAAACTTTTTCTGAGCATTCCCTGAAAACTCCCTGTCAATCCTTCAGTGTCCTCAGTCTTCTCTGACCTCAGTTTCCCCCTCTTTTTCTTTCCCAAACTTACCTTGAAAGGTGATGGGACGAAGGAAACTGGAGCCAGGGAAGACTGGGGACAGCAGAGGGCCCATGTTTGTCATCACTGTGTTTCCAGAAACAAAAACAGAGGTCTTCTGCGCATGCTCAGGAGTCCTCCTCCCCTTCTTTCAAAAGAAGTTTTGAAACAAGGGGAGGAGGAGAAACCGAAGCTGAAGACAATGGGCACCAAGCCAATGCTAATTACAAGCCTAGATGAATTTCAGAGGGGTGTCGTCTCAATTCGTAACCAGCCCAGGTTTTCTGAACTGGATGAGTCTGTTTCTGAGCCCAAATTCCAAAACCTGGTTCCACCTCTAGGGTTGCTTATAGCACAATCCTATGTGTATCTACTCAGAATTAAGTCCTATTGGGTTCAATGGTGCTTATTCCCAGGAAGACGTGTATAGGATTGTTGCCTTAAAAAGTCAGATTCTTTTTTTTCAGAGTGTTGAAAGCAATTGCAAAATAGGATCACTGCTCCTGGGGTGTGTGTACACTCATTTCCTTTTCTCCTATGCTAAATAGGTTTCACATGTCTTTGCATTGTTTCAGACAACTGAGACCAGAGACAACAGTGGGATAAAAAGAAATCTCACTCCAACTGTCTTAAAATCCATCGTCTGTCTCTAGCCTTGGACAAAACGACCTTGGTTTTAACATTGCATGAATATGAATTTTGTAGCTATATATCTATATCTGTGTTTTTTTAACTGCAAACATACACCTTTTTTAAAAACATGAACATCAGGGTGGAAAAGTGGGACAGGGGGAAACAGCAGCAGGGAAAGCTGGAGACAGACTAATTACGATCTGAGATATGAATTTCAGAAGGGACTTTGACTCGGCTCGTAAATAGTCCAGGTCTGAGTGGGGAAGCTGAAGATCTTATCTGGCCTAGATGCCTGGATAGGGATTTTCAAATCACTAGTGGTGTCTGCCTGTTGCAAGCCATCACTCTAAGAGTCAGGCAGCTTTGGTCCACTGAAAGTTTATTCCTTGTTCTAACTGGCTCCACCACACCCACTCATTTTCTGAGATCACTGGCATGTTCATTGTCAGGGAACTGGTGACCAGCAAGAGGGAGCTACTGGGCACAAATAGGCTGGTGGGTTCCTTTTTTGGTTTACTATTATTGGCATAAGCCTAGCATGACTGGGAAGTTCCCCATGCCATGGAAGTCAATCTCCACTCTGCGGCCACGTACCGGTTGACAGTCGCGGTACACTTCAGGTTCTGCGGGCTGCGGATGAGCTTGTCTAGGATGCCAACGATCTGGGAGAAGTGAGGCCTTTCATTGCGGTCCTTCTGCCAGCAGTCCAGCATGAGCTGGTGTAGGGCTGTGGGGCAACCCATGGGGGCGGGCAGCCGATAACCCTCCTCCACAGACTGAATGACCTACAAAAAGAAGTTTCCAATATATGAATCGCCCCACTGGGTGAGATCAGGAGGTCCATAGCACTCAGCACCTATATATCCTGACTGTGGCCAGCTAGATGCCCCAGGCAGTGTGGGGAGAGGATTTGGCCCCCTTAATTCCCTGCATCTGGCATCTACAGCTGCCTTGGAAGTGAAGGGTGTGTTTGTTACTTTTATGAATTATCCTCCAATATACGAAGTGTCCATGGCTGACACCCTACTCCCACAAAAAGATGATCTACCATCAGGGCCGGCCCATCCATGAGGCCAACTGAAGTGGTTGCCTCAGGCAGCAGATTAGTGGGGGGGGGAGAGTGCCCATTTCTCTCCACCTACTTGCTTCCACTGCTTCTCCTTCCACAACCTGGATTGGAAAAGGAAGAAGGGGACAAAGAGAGGAAATGTGGAAGGGAGGAGAATGCTGAGCTAGAACATTGGGGGAGAGGCTGGCACATCATTGGGTAAGGGGGCAGCATTTGGCATGTCACCTCAGGGGTCAGGAGGTCTGGGCGTGTCCACCATCCCCAGTCATCTTTGTTACCTTTCTCTGTAACTTTTCTAGCTTGCACCTTCGGCCTAGAATGCAACACATCTAGATCTTACCGTTCTCAATGATTAGGTTGCTTGCAAAGAGGGGGGGGGGGGCAAGGAAGCTAGAAAGGACTGAGGCTGTGGCCATGGACATCTCCAGATCTAGCTTTTCATTCCCCTGCTCTATGCCTCAAGCACACAACGTCTGAGGTAGTAGCTGTCTATATTCAGTGACCAAAAAACGGGGCACGTTTGCCATCTTAGTGGAACGAAATGACAAAAGAATCCTATGGGTCCTTAAAGCTTGCCAAGAGGTCGACACCAGCAGAATGCCTCGCCTCTATCTGCATCTTTCTCCACTACGGAACTGACTGATGAGCATCACCCTCAGTGGCTAACTGCAGGGCTGGGGAGGAGAGTGGGCAGAGGAAAAAAATGTTGCTGATTCCAGAATCTGTTTCAGTTGCCCTGGAACCAGAGTCTCCTCTGTCCTGCCTCAGCTTGGACCATTTTCCTTTGTTTTATGTGCCTGTGAACACCATGCAGTGCCTTCCCCACCACCACCGAGCTTCTGGCTCAGTCAGGAGAGCTGCCGTCTTGTAAAGCCCGAAGACCTTGATAATTTCGAGACATGCCGCCGGCAAAAAGCTGTGAAAGCTTCCAGGAGGAGAGATAAGAGCTTCCATCTGCATCGGTCGAGTGTGGGAGGTGCCAGCCAGCAGAACTGTCAGACTGTAAAAAGGGTACCACCTGGAAAGTAGCCATTCATGGAAGATTGGACATTTATATATATTGTAAAAAAAAACCCCAAGGGGGGTTAGGACAGCCTGCCCATGTAAACCGCCTTGGATTAAAGTCGGAGGAGAAATCCAATGACCAAGAAAGGCGGTATATAAATACTGTATATTATTATTATTATTATTATTATTATTATTATTATTATTATTATTATTATTAATTTGCCCAGCTCTGGTTTCCAAGCAAACTCTGCTTTCAGAGATAGAAGCACCGAGAAGGGGCAGCAGTGTCTCCAGAGACGAAACAACGGTGGAGCGCGTGGTTCACTCGAACCAGGTGCTCAGCGGCGGAGCGTGTGGAGCAGAAGCTCCAGGCGCTCGGGCGGGCGGGCAGGCGGGCGGGGCAGTCACCGACGTGAAGCGCCGCATTGTGTCGGCCCTCCCTCCCTCCCTGGAGCCTGTTACGCTCCGAAATGAGCAGAAAACGGGCGGGGGGGCGTCGACGTGACGCAGGCCCCGCCCCCACGCGCCAGGCGCCGGGAGGGCGCCCGACATTTCTGAGTGTCTCTTACATCCCGGTTGGTCATGTTCCAGTACGGCCGCTCCCCGTAGGCCAGCACCTCCCACATGACGATGCCGTAACTCCACACGTCACTGGCTGAAGAGAACTTCCGGTACTGGATGGCTTCCGGGGCTGTCCACCGAATGGGGATCTTCCCACCCTGCAACGCAAAGACCGGGACAATCAGGGGAGGAGGTGGATTTGGGAGACAGAAAGAATATGGCCATAAAGGGTTATGCCCTTACACCATGCAGTACCATGTATACCATCTATGGAAAGAGAGTACCCGTAGATCAATCAATCTACCTATCTACATCTCTTTTCCTTCCTTCCTTCCTTCCTTCCTTCCTTCCTTCCTATATAGCAGGTGTTCTCAACCTGTGGTACGTGTACCCCTAGGGGTACGCCGACCATCAGGCGGGGGTATGCAAGATTGTTCCCCTTATCTTTTATAGATAATAGATCGAACACATACTGTAGTAGTATAAGCAGCGTCAGGATTGTTCTCCAGGATGCGCGACAGGCCAAAGTCAGACACTTTGCAGACCAGGTTCCCATTGATCAGGATGTTGCGTGCCGCCAAGTCACGGTGCACGTAGCCCAGCTCCGACAGGTAGCGCATGCCCGCACTGATGCCCCTCAGCATGACAACCAGCTGGAGGACCGTAAATTGCCCGTCGTGTTTCTGCAGAGAGACCAGTCCAGGTTTCAAAATCTCATTGGAGCTCTACCATGCCAGTCGGTCCACCTAGCCGCAGTGTGTGACTATTGAGTCAGTGTGGGATTCACTACAGAGGGAGCGATGGCCAAGGGTTCTGTGTAGGTGTGCAATGAACCTCCAATCAGAAGTCATCACCTTTGCTTGAATGCTTGTGAAGCAAGCGCACCTGGGTGGCCAGAGCTCGCAGCCTGCAGGGGAATACAGGTAAACGGATTCACCCCAATTCTGAGTAGTGCCAGCTCCCCTTCCTTCTGCTCCCAGACAGCCAGAACTTGACCTTGGGGCAAGGGGAAGGCTGAAGTTGTAGAGAAGGCAGAGGCTGCCAGTTCAGGCCCCTGTAAAGAGTCTTTTCCCCACCAGGGACTACAAGTCCCAGAATCCCCCAGCAGGAAAATGTTGCTCTGTATGTTATGACCAGCAAGGGGGAGGCCCTCAGAAGGTATGGCGAGAGATGTAGCAAAAGCATGTTTGCACACTTTCAGGGTGAGCGAAGTGATGCTTGTGTCCAGGACCGGCCCAAGACCCCCTGATGCCTGAGGTGGCTTGCCAAATGCTGCCCCCCCTTCCTGGTGATGTGCCAGCTTCTGCTCCTCCCACTCTCCAATGTTCTAGCTCAGCATTTTTCTCTCCTCCATGCTTCCTCTTCCTCTCTGTCCCCCTTTCCTTTTCCAATCCAGGTTGTGGACGGAGAAGGAAGAGCAGTGAAAGCAAGTAGGCAGACAGAGATGGGCGGCACACCCACCTATCTGCTGCCTGATGCAACTGCCTCAGTTGGCCTCATGGATGGGCCGGCACTGCTTGTGTAACCCAAGTGCCGGGACAGTTCTTGGAGGACACTGCAGGGCCGGCCCATTCATGAGGGCAACTGAGGCAGTTGCATCAGGCAGCAGACTGGCAGGGGGCGCCTCCACTGATCCTTCTCCCCCAATTCCCTGGATTGGAAAAGGAAGAGGGGGACAAAGCAGAACTCTGGGGCAGAGAAGGGTGGTGGGCTAGTGGGTCTGAGGAGCAGAGGCTGACACATCACCAGATAAGGGGGGGCAGCATTTGCCAGTAAAACCCACATTCTATCTTCTAACACATGAGTAGCACCATTGATGTATGGGGCCACCCCTTTGAAAGCAGGATGCTTTGGGGAAAGAAGGCAAGGAACGCATGGCAAATGTGCCTGAGGTCCGCCGTTTTTCAGGGAGAGGCGGGGGAAGATCCGCCAGGAAGCTGTAGCTTTCCATCAGAGGTTGGAGGGTGAAGGCAGCTGTGTGGCTGCAGGAGACGCCACTGCCTGTCCTTTCCCCTGTCACTCACTCAGCCCCGAGTCATGCACTGTGAATAAGAAGGAGCGTTTTACCCGCAGAAAGGAATCCAGCGAGCCGTTCTCCATGTACTCGGTCACAATCATCACTAATTTGCCTGTAGGAGACGAGAGAGGTCAAATTAAGAGAGAAATCACTTTGCTCTCCAGCAACGTCTGCCATCCGAGGCGGGGGGGGGGATTTGGAGCCCCGCTCCCCTTACCGCCCCACAGTGGTCTCATTCATCTCTTTCCATGTGAAATCCTATGGGATTTGCTCCCATAGGCCCGACCGAGAGGCTATTCATGCGACTAAGTCCTTCTGATTGTTCAAATGATATTTGCATGCCATTACCATCGCATTACGCCTTAGCGAGAGTTTTTCTTACAGTGCAGTTCTGCTCGTCCTCTGAATGCTCACGGCGTCGCTCAAAGCAGCATCACTAACACCACCGGCCATGATCCGGGGGGTGCCCAGAAAAGAGCCTGAGGCCAAGCCTGCCCCCAAGCTGAGCCCATTTTTCTGCTCTCCTTTAGGGAGCACCCTGGCACTCTCTCCCATGCCTCCACAAATACCACCTTGTCTGCTTCCTCCGCTGCCCACTGCTTCCTGCCCAGTCTGTTTTGAAGAAGTGGTGAGGAGGAGATGGAGCGTGTGTGTGTGTGTGTGTGTGTGTGTGTGTGTGTGTGTGTGTGTGTGTGTGTGTGTGTGTGTGATCTTAGAAGGAGGGTGATCAGGGACTGGGTTGAAGCCACCCCCTATCTCTGCCTTTAGCCCTGTTGTCTCAATATTTGGCGGTGATGTTGGCTGAGGAGGAGGAAGTAGAGAGCTGAAATGGGCAGCAGGGTGGTGGAAGCAGTGAGCAGCAGACCCAGGGTGTTGGGCCTCCCCTCCCAGTTCGCCACCCTCCTCGGTGTGCCACTTGAAACAGCCATTTTGCTCTGCCTCATAGGTGTGCTGGCCCCTGACCCCTGTCTGAAGCACAAACCGTACATCCCTGCACAGAAACAAGGTCTGGCAGAAAACACTGTTGGATTCCAGCAGTTCGTTTCATCTCCAGCAAATGACCGGCTGCAGAAACGCTGGCTGGACTTAAATGGCTCGTTTTGCTGATGCTCGTCGGGAAATAAGGACCGCAGCCAAATGCAAGCATCCACCCTCTCTCTCTCTCTCTCCTCTCCTCCTCCCTCACCACCTTTTTCACTTTGAAATGAGTAGCAATGTTCAACAGAGGAGCAGAGACTGATCTTTGCCCCCCTCCTTGCGAGTTGCAACAGGTGTTGGTGCTGATTGGTGTCCCCCAGTTAACTCAGGGTGCTAGACAGACAGGCGTGTCCACCAATCAGGTGTCTGAGTTCAGGGCCGGCCCCTGTAGCTGTCTCTTGAACATCAGTTTGGTCTGCAGCAACACGCAGCTGGTTGTTTAGTAATGTATGACTAATCTCATTTCTGTCCCAACTTTCTCTGCCAAGCAACTGACAACCAGCCAGATGCAACAAGCAAGAGGACAACGTGATATAAAACACAACAAAAACACAGAGCATTCATCAATGGTGGTGGTGGGGGGGAGCCACTGAAAACATTGAGTATTTCTAGACAGGCCCCTTGCAGAGCCAGCGAGTTGCTGTTTTTCCATTTGCCGTCATGTGGAGACCTGCAACCTTCCTTTCACACTGCAGTAAAGACACAACATGTTTTGGGGACACCATATATCAACCATCCTTTAACCCTCTTTCCTGTTTCCGATGTAGCATGTTGTATTTGGGCATGCACGTCTCCAAAAAGCCAGAACATCTGCGTAACAAGAGTCCACCCCGGAGGTCACTGTGATACTCTACTGCTGTTCTCCAAAATGTTTTCCGTACTGATAAACGTGATAATTTCAGTATGTGGAAAATATAGGAGGGCGATGGATGGACAACGACATTATGTCAACCGCCTGGAAAAAGTGAACAAAATGTGGCAATCCCAGACAAATTGTCCCATTTGGCGCAGCGGGTTAAACCGCTGAACCATGAGCTGTCGAACGAAAGGTTGGCAGTTCGAATCCGCGACGGGGTGAGCTCTCGTTGCTTGGCCAGCTCCTGCTAAATAGGTACCGCTTGCGGGAAGGTAAACAGCGCTCCGTGTTCCAGCCACATGCTACGCGCTGCGGCAAGGAGAGTCATGCCGGCCACATGACCACGGAGGCGTCTTCGGACAACGCTGGCTCTTCGGCTTTGAAATGGGGATGAGCACCACACCCTAGAGTCGGACACGACTGAATTGTCAGGGGTCACCTTTACCTTTACCTTTAACCAATCTTTAAGGATTTAACAAAAAATGCCCTCTAGTCTAGACAAAAGAGTTTTGCGCTCATGTTAAAAGCAAGCATCTCTCTCTGGGGAGGTCATTCCGTAGTCTGAAATCACGAAACACAGAATGTGCAGTGCTCCCCTCCCTGACAGTGGTAGGAAGGGAAATTGCAGCCAGTCAACCAAAGAAGAATTGCATAACATGGTGAACCAACATGCATCCTGTTGGTTCCAGGGCTCCACTGGGCTCCAATCAGCTCACACCTACTTTTGGTGACCACACCCTCCAGGTGGATGACGTTGGGGTGGTCAAACTGGGCCATGATGCTGGCTTCACTCAGAAAGTCCCGACGCTGCTTCTCCGTGTAACCAGCCTTCAGGGCCTTGACTGCTACTGGCAGCTCTCTCTTCCCGGGCAGTTTCAGGCGGCCATAACACACCTCTCCCGACTCTCCTATGGAGCAAGAAGAGTCAGCACAGCAGACTTGGAAATATCTCCTTTCCACATTTCTTCGTCAAGCCCCCTCCTTCATATCAGACCCACTGAGATGAACTTCCCTTTTCGCCACCATCCTATGATCTTGTCTTATACCCAATCAGATCACTGAGCCCAGTCTCTTCTCCCCCAATTTGGATCTTTCCAAGGGGTCAAACATATATGAGTTGTCAGGAAATGAAATGTGGTCCTTCTGCATGGTCTGCCTTTGAGATGTGGCCCCTCCCCTAGATGTGGCCCCTCCCCTTCCTGTCCGAAACCTTCTCTACAAAGGTTTTGGACAGGAAGTCTATGGAGTTACCACCACACTGGCGACCTTGATTTACAGTGTTGCCTTGAGGAAAATGGCTGCAATCCTATACACACTTACCCGAGAGTAAGTGTCAATGGGACTTACTTCTGAGGAGACGTGTATAGGATTGTGCTGAAAGTGACTGAAAGGTGCTTAGCTCTGAGCTCAGGAGTCAGGATGGGAAAGACATTTCAATCCATAAACCAATTTTTGAAGATTTTCAAGGAAATGGTGAGTTGTGTTCTCGATGCCTTTGAGGATATTCGGAAAGACCGAATTCCCTCTAATAAATCATCATACATGACACAATGCTGTGTGAATTAGGATGCATTCACCTCCACTCCTAAACGCACATCCCTTTGACAGGGATATGCTGCCGACTCAGGCACCTGTCTAAGATGCTCATATGTTGCAAGGACCCCTCCCTCGATCTGAGCTGTTGGCGCCAGCACGTCCCCAGCATAGCGCAAAGAGATTTGGGTACCAAAAAGAGCCAAGGTAGACGACTGCATAGGGAAAAGGGGATGATACACACCAGATCCAATGACTCGCTCAATCTTAATCCTCGAGGCCTCGATTTCTCGCGTGAATTCATGCACCGCTTGGCAGGGGTCTTCGTACGTGTGCGGCTCCACATAGAATTTGGACTCGGGGAATTTCACTGTTCAATGTAGGATAGAAAACACACAATTCAAGGGGCAGCAGCGCCACAGATGCCAAGGGAGGGGTCGACCGCTGAACAACAATAGTGCCAGGGGGCTGGATGCCCTGCTCTAGGACCCCATGCTGCATTGAACCCCATGCAACCCCCCCAGCTTTTGAGCAGTGGGTGCCAATAGTTCCTTGCACCCTTTCCACTTATCAAGAACAGCATCCTCTAGAGACCATGTGATGAAACAAAGATCTCTGCAGGATGCTCCCATGTAGAGATAGGGGTGTTCGGCAGGTTGGGCTCTCTCTCAGTAGGAGCTCTGAAGGCATGTTGGGCTCTCTCTCAGTAGGAGCTCTGAAGCCCTTAGGGACAACATCCAAGGTCTCATAAAGACAGGAAGGGAATAAGGAACAGATATTAGGCTAGCAGCTTCTCTCTGGGAACTCCAAAGCTCCTCCCAGTCTGTCCTTCTGCTCTCTAAGTTGCTTCCTCCTCTCAGGGCAGGCTCATTCATGCACAGCCATGGCTCCATCCAGTCGTTCTGCACAGCACTGATGTTCTGTGCCCACCACCAGAGAGGCCCTGCTGGCACAGTCACTGTTTCTCGGCATCCCTGCTGCGACATCTGGGCTTTGCTCCTTGAATAGGCTCAGAGGAAGCTGGCTAGACCATTGGCGTGCTTAGCTCAGACCAGTTGATACAGACTGGAAGAGAGGTGTCCCACCTGGAGATGCTGCCAGGAACAAAAGATTTCAACATGCAAATGGTGTGTCAAGGAGCTGTGGCCCCCTATCTGCCCTTGTTGCGGTTTCCCAAGGCGAATGGTGCTGGGCTTGGTGCTGGGCATGCATGAAGGCAACAGGGCCGGAGTCAGGTCTCCACTCACCCTGCCCGTTCTGATAGTGCATCTTCTCCTCATCAGAGTCTTGGAAGGCCTTGCTGTAGCCGCAGTGTCTGCGCACGGAGGAAGGGGACACAATGGCGGGAAGAAAGGTGTAATTGTACTGTCTTATCCGTCATCCTACTGTCTTATCCTGTTACCGTGTCTGAGTTTTTTCTGCATATGAAAGAAATTACAGGGCCAGCCTGTCTATGAGCCTGATGGAGGTAGGTAGTGGGGTGGGGGTGCCTGCCCCCTATTCCCACTTCTCAGCCCATTGCTGCCTCTTCTCTTCCTGCTCTCCAGACTTGAACAGGAAGAAGGAAGTATGGCGGAGAGCAGAGTGTTGGGCTAGAGCGTCTCGAACACCCCACACATTCTTTTCTGTTGTGTTTATGACTCCAAGCAGGGCCGGCCCAAGACCTCCTGATGACCGAGGCGGCAAGCCAAGTGCTGCCCCTCATTACCCGATGATCATGTGAGCACTCCCCTCCCCTCCCCACTTCCTCTTCCTCTCTGTCCCCCTCTTCCTTTTCCAATCCAGGGGGCAGAAAGAGGGGGAGGAGCAGAGGAGACAAGAAGGGAGACGGAGAAGAGAGGCCCCAACCAATATGCTACCTCATGCAACAGCTTCAGTTGGCCTCTTGGATGGGCCGGCTCTGACTCTAGGGAGGGGTAGAGGAGGGATGGTGTACTGTGACTAAAGTGAACTGCATTTGCTATTGCACAGTGCCGTGCAAGGAGGAGCAGCGTTTGGGGAGCTTCCTCAAGCACAAGGAGGTCTTCGGCCAGACCGGCCTAATCATCATTGTTCACTTTGCAGTCTCTGCGCTTACAGCCAAAAATCAATCCGTCCCATTTGCACTGCGAGGTACACTGGGAGCTGCTGGGACACTGGGAGCTGCACAATCTCTGGGAGCTGCACAATCTCTGGGACACTGGGAGCTGCACAATCTCCTTGTGTGGCACACTCTGGTGGCACTAGTAGTGTACATGGTCTATATGCCGGTGTATCTTTATTTTCAACGGAAGGGGGCCGGGGTCATTTATGAAGCTGCAGCTCCTGCATGACGTGGTTCGCTGCTCCAATCCACTGCTGAACGGAGCGACAGGAGCGATGGAGAGTTTGCCTGTTAGAAGCCCGTTTCGAGGCAGCAAAGTTGGAGGCTCGGCTGGAACTGCTGGAAGAGACTCTCTGCGTCAGCTGAAATGCAAATGCAGATCCCCAAGCCTTCCACGGGCTGCTAGCCAGTCTAGCCTGGGGGAAGGTTACTTCTTGGACCCAAATATAGTTAGAGATGACAGGCGTGAAGCAAAATCCATTCACCGAGCTCCTCCAGAATCAACTGTGCCTGGCCTTCTGGTCCAGCCCCCTCCCCCTGCCTCCAGCCTCCGTTTGTGGCACACTCTGATACTTAGAGAAAAGGAACCTTTTCTTACTCAATTGAACCTCATGTGAGACAACTGGAGGAAACCTGGAAAGATTCTGCAATGGCCAAACCAAAGCACTCCCAATGGCAGTGGCTTTCAACCAGCTGAGAGGTCTCTAGAGTTGCTCAGAATCCTCTCACAGATTTCTTAGTGGGGTGATTCAAACGGTAACGAATATTTTTAAGGCACCAGAGGGAGCAAACCAAGAAACCTGGCAAGGTGCCTTACTCCCTATTTCACCAGGACAGCTCTCAGGCAGAGGGAGCTATTGGCCTGGCCTTTGCTGTGCCACAGCGCCACCCACATCATGGCCAGAGAAGGTATTGCAACTTACCAGCTCAGCCAGACCAGGGGATCTGGGTGACTGATAGGCACCTGGCAGGCATTCTGTCACTGTTGTTTCGGTCTTGGTCCCTCAGAATAGTCATACAGGCTTTTATCTTGGCCACAATCTCCAGAGTCGTCCTTCCAAGAAACTTTGCAAAAAATCCCATCAAAGCTGGCATTTCGAAGAGCTGCTTCAGCTGCTTCATGTCTCTACATCAGTGCCAGCCCATGGCAGGCACCAAATGGAGACATTTTCCTCTCCTTTTTCCCTCTATTAAAATTACACTCCCAATTCCCTTGTTTTGCAACTCTCTCTCTCTCTCTCTCTCTCTCTCTCTCTCTCTCTCTCTCCCTCTCTCTCCTATTCAAATGGACGTGGCATCTTTTCATGTCTCCTCTGCGGAGGGGGGGGCTGCCATGGCACCCCTAAGAGCCGGCCCACCACCTGAAGCAGCCTGATTCACCCTCCTTCATGGTAGGGCTGCTCCTGCTCATGTTTTTTTCTCCCCCACGTGCCAAACCGCATCAATAGACTTCAGTGTAACCTCACCTGAACTGTACATAGAGGCACCGAAAACAGGATGCAGGACTACTTGGTTTGCTTCGGCTCTCCCAGCTTCTCCACAATGGCTGCTGGCCACTGAAAACTGCATCTGTGTACAGTCCGGCAATGTTGCAGGAGTAAACATTGCACTAACCTATGCAGGTTTATTCAGAAGTAAGTCCTACTGTTTTCAGTCCCACTGTGTTCAATAGGACTTAGTCCTAGGTACCGTGACCACAGGACTTAATTCTGTGGTATTGTGGCCATGGTCCACGTACTGTCTTTCAGGCAGCCTTTTGGAACGACAGTGGTCTCTAGACCAGCAGTTCTCAAACTTCGGTCTTCAGAGAAGAAGGGGCAGTGGAGGCAAATAGGCGGATAAAGATGGGCTCTCTCCACCAATCTGCTGCCTGAGGCACCTTCTTCAGTTGGCCTCATGGACAGGCCGGCCCTGCCCATAATTAAATCCTGAAGCCCAAGAAGTGTCTGCTGCCATCCCCTTTGGGATCTGGCTTACCAGGCAATGGTGCCCACCATCACTCAGCAAGCTATGGTAGGTGGGCTTGCTGGGCATCAGGAGGGGACAGCGGGCATGCCCCCTTTCGCTTTCCCAGGTAACTGGGAACCATAGGAGTTAGTGAATGTGTGCCATGGGAGTTGGACCCCCCGATGATATGATGGGTCCCCATCACAAGACTTTGCCACCCCTACCTCTAGGTCCCATGCATGCTTCCTCCCCTCACCCACATAATCACCAGTGATAATTATCGTGATGTGATCATCTGGCAAATGCTGCCCTTGTGAGACGAACCTACCTCTTCTTGCAGACCAGAAAGAGTAGCAGGGCAATGAGGCCGGTGATGAGCGTAAGGCAGATCCATACCACCATGGTGGTGTCGTAATGGGGAGCGACTGGGAGAGACAGATCACAGAGAATGTGAGCTGTGGAGCCAAAGGCTGGCAGAGAAACACACCTGCCAGAGCTAATTTGAGAGCCAGGACGGTGTCGTGGTTCAGGAGTTGGACTTAGACCTGGAAGATCCAGGTTCAAATCCCCGCTTAGCCATGAAGCTTCCTGGGTGACCTTGGGCCAGTCACTCTCATATGTTTATTAATAATAAGTCTAACATGAGGATATGGACCCCCCCTCCCCCAGCAGGGGGTCTGAAGACCTCCAGCACCTTGGCACTCCAAACCCGCATTCTCGTACACACCGCTCCTCCCCCTGCGTTGCCTCACTTGCTTTGGAGGTCTCGACTTCCACCGCCTGGCTGAATTTCCCGCAGCCAGCAGAGGTGCGGGCTCGGACCTGGAAGACATAGCGGGTTGCAGGCTTCAGGCCCGACACGGTGGTGCTGTTGCCTTTCGACTTCAGGGTGGAGTAGCTCTGCATCTCTTTGTCCTGGGAAAAGAGAAGGTGATACCTTACTGGGGGGGTCTTGCACTAGAAAGATAGTCTGGGTTAGAATGTGCTTGCACATTTCGCAACAGAAAAGTGAGGGGGTTTCCTCCCTCCCAATTCCATTCTGTTATTGTTCCATGCGCACTCCTCTCTGCCTGTCTGTGAGAATTCCACTCTGTTCTTTGCGCACTCCACTCTGTAAGCATTCCACTCCTTTGAAACTGCTCCAGCTTACCATTGTCCTTAAAACATGGTGCCTAGAACTGAGCTCAGTATTCCGTCTGACAAAGGCAGAACAGGGTGGAGCTATTTCCTTCTCAGGATCTGAACTCTGTGCCTCGGTTAACTACATTAACTTTCGTTGCAGCTGCGTCACACTGCTGGCTTAGTGCCTGGGCGCAAGTGTGTGCACAGAATCTCGATGCAATTGTCACGCATCAAGCACACCATGGGACCATGCAGCTCAAAGCCCTAGGAAGCTGATCTTTGCACAGCTAGGAACTCGGCATACCCGGACGCCCGGTGACGATGTATGACGTCATTGCCATGCGCCCAGAAACACCATCAGGCTTCATTGTGGCAGCCAAAGGGGTCTGCACACTGGCATGGACGCCTTAGAGGGTTTATTGGTCCCAGCCAAGAGTTACCTTCTCATAGTACTTGATCTCATACTCCAGAATGATGCCATTTGGCTGTTCCGGCTCTTGCCATAGGAGTGTGACACTGTTCTGACCCACGTGCTCCTGGTGAATGGCCAGTACTTGGGATGGGGCTATGAAAAAAAGAACATAGAGCATAACGAAGGAGAAGCAGAGCAATGGTGACACACCTGGACTGAGCCTGCCAAGTCGTTTGTCATGCCAGGGTCAGCCCTGGAACAGCTGCAATAAGATGGTGTGTGTATTTAAGGCTGCCGTCCTATGCACACTTGCCTGGGATTAAGCCCCCCCCCCCCGAATACAATGGGACTGATTTCTGAGCAGGCAAGCATAGGATTCTGCTGTAACCCTGCAAGCTCCATTCCCCACAGTTTCACTCATGACAGACAAACACACTGAACAGCTTATTTGCGCTCTCTCTCTGGCACCTTTCACATGTACAGTTCATCCATGTGAAAAGGGTGGCGCAATCATGGAAGCATGCCCCACCCTCGATCAACATGGGTTCACTAGCTGAGACACACTTCGGCTCCTACGTGTGGCAAGGGAAGACACGGAAAAAGCAAGGTGTTGCAGAATCCACGCCGTACACGAAAAGGTTGAATCCATACTTTCAATCTTTTGGAAGTATTGGAATGAGCAGCTCACAAAGGCTCGCACTTTGGCGAGCATTCGCTTGGAATGCATGCAAAAACATGAGCCCTTTTTGAGCCAAAAACTGGGGTTGTTGTGCATCCCTGGGGGTGTGTTAAAAGACTGCCACGGAATATGTTTCCCTGCCCGCTATGGGCGAGCCCGATAAGACATCTGAAGAAGTGCCAGGGGGTCTAGGCTGCCATCCCCTACACACATGGGAGTAAGTCCCATGGAACTTAATAAGACTTACTTCAGAGTCGACATACATAGGATTGTGCTTTAGTCTCTGCTCAAGAGCTGCTTCCACCCTCTTTGCCTATCCCAAGAAGAGGGCAGTGCCCAAAGAAAAGGGCTTTTCTTTTCTTTTTTTTGCAGAAACCAAATCATTTTGCAAAAGAAAGGGATCTTTTCACTAGGAAGCACTGCCTGCCTTCCCTGTTAGCTGCCAGCTCCATTGTGAGATGGAAAAAGGAGCGGTTGGCGGAAGGTGAACTTTTGCTTGGCCCTTTGGGATGGTCAGGAAGAGGCGGGGAGGGAAGCCAGCTTAAGACTACTGTGCTCCAGAGTGAGCCATATAAACAGACACAACCCGCCAGGAGCTCCACATCGTCGCTGCCGCCCAAATGACGGACAGGGAGCCGCTGCTTAATGAGATGGGCTGAATTGCCTCGTCATGGTGAGAGCGGAAAGACAGCCGTTCGAATGGGCTCACGAACAGGCCCCTCTCCCGATACCATCTCATCATTCCTATAAGCCACAAGATGTGTAACTGACATGCAGAATGCCCCCTGAAAAAAACCCACTTCTAGTCTTGTAGAAACTCATTTGGCTTCCCTTAAACTAGATCATCTCCAATGTTTTTGTCCCCTGCTTCTGGGCGCCTGTCCCCTGCTCCTCTTACCTCTCTCGCTTGCTTCCTCCTCATTGACCTCTCTAAATAGGGCCGGTGTCAGAAATCGGCATTTGTAGACAGCAGCTGAGGAACCAGGGTGCTCAGGAGAGCTCAGAACCATTCCCTGACTACCAGCAGGATGGCTCTGTGATACAGTTGCATGAAGGTTCAATGCTCACACATGCACATGCACACCGATTCAATCAGGAATCCCGATGCACGAAGCAATCTTTCCTGGTGCAGGATTCAATCCTTCCAGTGCACCAGAGAATCCTGGCGCACTGGCAACCTTAGAGTTCACCTGAGAACTCCCATTTTTGCCACCAGGAATTCTACGATGGACACAAAGCAGCATATAACTGGATTAAAATAAACGCACCAAGACTCACTCACTGTGGACCCCTTTGGGGCTTATCCACTGACCCTTGAAGCGGATGCCCTTGGGAGCCACGTGAGTCAACATGGAACCAATTGCGGAGGAGGAAGGCCATGTAGGAGCCTTCAAGGGTAGGGCTGACAAGGGCCATCTCCTACCTGCCTGGTTCGTGGTGATGTTGACAACAGCAAATCTCGGTGGCTCGAGGCTGAGGTCAGAGACGCCATTGATGGCCTCGACCCAGAAGGAGTAGTTGGTGTGGGCCAGGAGGTGGGTTACGGCCAGGGAGCCCTGGGCCAAGTTCATTTGCTGAGGCACAAACCGGATCCCGGCGCCACACGCCTCGCACTGGCCGGAGTCCCACACACAGCGGCGGCAGATCACGTTGTATATGATGTCACTGCGGCCTCCTTTGTCCAAAGGCGGGGCCCACTCCAGGGTGACTGAAGTGCCATTCACGCTGGAGAGCAAGTTTGTGGGAGCAGAGGGGGGGCCTGAAAAGGACCGGAAGGAGAACAGGTTCAGGCAGGAGCAGCAAAGTCTGGAGGAACCTTCAAGTTCCATCTCTAACCCCACCTGCAACACAGGGAAGAAGACTTCATAGCAGTGTTCAAATGATGGGAGAATAAGTAGGAAGAGTCTTTAATTCAATCCACAAGCCCCCACCCCTTCATTGGAAAGCATAAACCCCTGCAGCTTTCTAAAAACAGTAGTGGGGGGCAGTTCTCTGTTCCCCCTGTAATTCAAACCATACCTTACAGGAAGACTTGCATTCTGTCACTCATCTCCAACAATAGTGCATTTAGCCCACAGTTGGGGCTTCCAGTTTGCCCCCCCCCCAAAAAAAATCCCTGCTTCATCAGCTTTTTCAATGTTTTAATAACATAAGAAGAGCCCTGCTGGATTACTGTGTCGCACAGATGCCTCTGGAAGCACACAAGACAACAAGATCCTGTTGCCTCTCCCGTGAATCTAGCATTCAAAGATAGGCTACCTCTAAAACCCAGAGGTTGCATAAAGTCTTCATGGCTTGTCACCGGTGATGGATTATTCTTCCATCAGTCTGCCCACACCCCTTTTAGAGGCATCTAGGCCAGGTGCCATCACCACATCCTGTGGCAAGGAGTTCCACAGTTTATTAATGTGCTGGCTAAAAAAAATTCTTCTTGTTTGTTCTGACTTCATCTTTAACATGACTGGGCCTGGGCCCCACCTCCTAAATCTCACCTTTGGGAGTGTCTCTGATCCGCCCCCTAGTGGCCCTCAGATTGCTTCCTTTTAAAAAAAGTCGTAAAGGCCTTTTTTTGTTATTCTGTCCGACTTTCAATTAGCTTGAATTCACCATGGACTTTTAATGCTGTTCGTATTGATTTTTTTGCCTGCTGTTTTTACACCTTTTTTTAGCGTCATTTGTGGACTTTTAAAATCTCTTATTGACTGGGGTTTCTGTTTTATGTCATTTTAATTGAATTCTGTTCACTGCTTTGAGATTATTAGTGACATGTTTTATTTATTTGGAATATTTATACCCAGCTTTTCTTAATCGTGATGGGAACACGTTCTTATAGAGTTAAAGATTTTTTTAAAACTACAATATATATACAAATACATAACATGTGTGCATGTGTATAATACACACACACACACACACACACACACACACACACACACACACACACACACACACACAGAGTCACACACCCACACAACGTAATTTAAAAACAGAAATAAAAAACTAATACTAATCTACTTACTACTACTACTAAAAGTATTTGACTTGAGAAAATATTTTTAAATGCTTTATTTTTGAATTTTGAAAACATTTACAACCAAAATACATAATACTACATTACAACAAACCAACAAAAATAGGAAATTAAACGATGTGAAAGAAACGGGCCCAACCGTTGAATAGTGTATTATGAACCAGTTGCCACTTCCTGTGTTTAGGGGTTTAATTCTAGTTCCACTTTAAAGCAACCGTACGACGCTTTTAATGGGAGAGACCAGAGACGGGCAGCGCAATCCACCGTAAGGATCTGGCCGGCGGCCCAGGGCCGCCCGCCGGATCCTGAGCCCCAGCGGCTTTTGCCGCCTGGCCAGAGGTCTACTCAGGGAAGGGGACGCTCGTTCCCATCCCTGAGTGTAAACCGATCTATCTATATGGCAAGTCCTTCAGACTATGGGCCTACCCTCTCATTCTGTGTAAGATGCCAGAATCTACTTATTTATTTAAAAGATGTACTGTATATCACATTTTCCTCTGAAAAAGATGCCCAAGGTGGCACACACAACACATAAAATGCTATAAATAAAATACAATAAAAAGTACATTAATGGTGCTCTATAAATGGGTACAAGTAGAATGTAATAGAGTTGAGATCCACCCACAAGGTCATCTAGTCTAAACCCCTGCCTGTAGCAGGAAATCTCTAGAGCATCTCCAGCAGGTGCCTGTTGAGCCTCTGCTCGAAGATCTCCAGTGAGGGAGAATCTACCACCTCCCTCGGCAATCTGTTCCGCTGCCGAACCGCCCTAACCGCCAAGAATTTCTTTCCGCTATCCAAGCAATGGCTCTATATTTTATTTAGATAATATGCTGCTTTTACTGTTTCCATTGGTTACCTTGAGCACCTCTCAACGAGGAAGGGAAAGGCAGGTATAAAATTTTAAATAAGTACATTTCATATGTTTTACTTTTCTCTTTGGGCCGCAACTCTCTTTTCTCCTTCTACGCTGCTTTGGAGTCCTTCATACGTACTCCACTCTATCTCATTTTCCATGCAGCAAGCGACAGATGTTGCGGTGTCTTTTTGACATGAACATATCAATTTTATATATAGGTTACTATAAATATGTTTATATAGTTGATATATTAAAAATATTTTGGGGTGTACCAGCCCTCTGACTCATTCTGAGGTTCTCTGATGGCGGAAAAGCAACAGATTGCTTAACGTTCGGACTTCCTGATCGTGATCTGGAATCGCGCTAATTCCTTGCTGGTGCACCTCCTCACCCCAAGACATCCGAGTGCATAGGGTGAAGGGAAAGAAGCCCAGGCCAAAACAGCGATGGACGCCTTCACCTTGGAGCCAGTCCATCAAATGCTGGCTTCCATCTTGGTTTGCTCTCAGATCTGGGTTGCCAGCCGTTTGACTCCAGGATCCTGAACAATCCTCTGCTTCTGGTTCAAAGAGAGTCAAGGACGGGGTTGCCCATTCAGACATGACACATGCAGTGGCGGTGGCAGGGGAGAGAGGGGAGTACGTACGTGTGCAGGCTGCTGAAGGGTGGTCCAGTGCTGCTCGGTAAAAGCTGCTCTCACAGCGACACTCCTGCGCAGCCTGGGTCTCCGAATAGCTGCGGGGAGGGCATTTGGCGCACAGCTGATCCCCAGGGGAGGACTTGTAAAACCCCAGTCGACAGGCTAGAGGAGAAGGAGACACATGAGAAGGTAGAAGCCCCTAAGGCTGGACAGCTCTGAAGGAAATGTTCTGAAGCCACAATGGTAAAAAAAGAAGAAGAAGAAGACCCCACCGTCCCATTCTCTTCACTGTATGGAGAGGACCCATAACTCAGCAATAAAGCATGATCTTCCCACGCAGAAAGGTACCTGGTTCAAGCCCTAGCAACTCCAGGCAAGGTAGAAAAAGAATCCTAACTGAAACTAACAGTGTAGGTAGGGCCGGCCCATCCATGAGGCCAACTGAAGTGGTTGCCTCAGGCAGCCCATCTCAGTCTGCCTACTTGCCTCCATTGCTGCTGCTTCTTCCCGTCCAACTCCCTGGATTGGAAAAGGGGGACAAAGAGGAATAGGAAATGCGGAGGGGTAGGAGAGTGCTGAGCGAGGACATTGGAGAGTGGGAGGAGCAGAGGCTGGCACATCATTGAGTCAAGGGGGCAGCAGTTGGCATGCCACATCCAGAGATCTCAGGCCAGCAGTTGGCATAATGCGCATCCAGAAATCTCAAAAAAACAATAATTTTAATAATTATTTATTAAAAATAATTTACACAAACATTAATTTGCATAATTTAATTAGTTAATTAATTGTGTTAATTTGCATAAAAAGGTAAAGGTGACCCCTGACAATTAAGTCCAGTCGTATCTGACTCTAGGGTGCGGTGCTCATCCCCATTTCAAAGCCGAAGAGCCAGCGTTGTCCGAAGACGCCTCCGTAGTCATGTGGCCGGCATGACTCTCCTTGCCGCAGCGCGTAGCATGTGGCTGGAACACGGAGCGCTGTTTACCTTCCCGCAAGCGGTACCTATTTATCTACTCACATTAACATGCTTTGGAACTGCTAGGTTGGCAGGAGCTGGCCAAGCGACGAGAGCTCACCCCGTCACGGATTCGAACTGCCGACCTTTCGATCGACAGCTCATGGTTCAGCGATTTAACCCACTGCGCCACCCGCATGGGGTACTTCAAAAAACAGGACCGTGATAGGTGGTACAGTTGGCCAAGAAGGTTGAGAACCCCTGGTGTAGACAATACTGAGCTAGATGGACAAAGGGTCTGACGGCATTAAGCTTCACATTTGGACTCCCCTATTCCAGTTATTCTAGCATATAAACAACCTTGAAAGGTGAGACCACAGCTCAATTCTCTCTCACCTGTCTTGTCTGCAAAATGTTCCATGTTCAATCTATAATATTTCAAGGCATGGCCAGGAAAGGGTTGTGAGCCATCAGCATAGGTAACAGTGCGCTAGATGGCCAATGATCTGATTCAACAGAAGGGAGAGCGTCATATGTTTCCATACAGTAGCTCTACAAGGAAATGAGACTCAACTTGATTTCTATTTTCCTTTCCACAGAGCCAGCTCTGTCCCTCCAAGCTTTCCAACTCCCTTTTAGTCCTGAAACACTGTGAGAAGCAAATGATAATTTCTCAGCAATTGTATGAGTGTACGTATGCAAGCATGGATACATTATTTGTCTTTAAAAACGGCTTTTCCTGCGCTGTGTTTGCCAGAACGCCCACTCTGCACTCATAAACAGGGCACATGAAACAATCTTCTTTGTCCCAATATAACCTACAGAGCTTTGAGCCAACGTAAATAGTTAAAAGTGCATCTCCCCCAGGCCCCGGTCTTCTTTTGCACGCTTTCGGCAAGGCAAGAAAAGGCACGCTTGCATGAGCCAAGCATAGATCCGTCCCAAATTGCAAGTAAGGCTGTGGCGAAATAAATGCATTTTTTTTTCACATTTGAGGAACGGGTTATCGGCCTCTCGATGAGGCCAATTTCGCTTTCAAAAGTAGTTTTTGCCAATCTCAACACGGAGATTCTGCTTCTTGAGCTCCCTGCGCTTACTCTATATGCTTAAGCTTGTCACTCCACGAGGCCAGTTTCAATTCCTACAATCCGATGCTGCTGGTTGCTTGCATCGGATCTAATGCAGTATCGGATTGTGTTGCTTGCTTGCTTGCTTTTTCTCTGTAATCATGTGTGTGTGTGTGTGTGTGTGTGTGTGTGTGTGTGTGTGTGTGCGCGCGCGTGTGCATGCTGCATCTGAAGATCTAATGCAGTGGTGGTCAACCCGTGGCATGCCATGTGCCACATTTTATGTAGATAATCTTGAGTGAGCTACATAAACAAACAAACAAATAAATTTAAGGTAATGAAAATATTTAAAGCATAGTGACAGCGCAAGAAGAATAACGCGTAGTGGAGTGCAGAGACCTCCTCTAGTGCCACAGGCTTGGAAAGGTGTGCTGGAGTTGAGAAAGAGAGAGGGACTTCAGCGCTCGGCTCGAGCAAGAACAGCAATTCGTGTCACTTCAAAAGGCTCACCCATGCTGTGGGTTTGCCACCTATGATCTATTGCATCTGGTGAAGTGGACTGTAGTTTGGGAGGGGGGGGAACGATGACAGGACAGTCACTTGGCCTTGGACCTCAAGCTCAAAAGGGCCCTCAAAAAATGTAAACACTTGATATTTTTTTTGGGGGGGGGCATTTGATAAGTTTAATTTTGCAGTGGTGTGGAGCCTCACAAGCCGGAAGCAGCCCAGATCTCTCTGGACTTCTGAAAGGATCCTGCCACTTCCTGTTTAGCTTCAATCACCTGTGTGACCGATAGGATGGCCCACAACCTTCTGCTGCCAGAGAATGGCCCTCAGTACCAACAGCCAACCTGGCCAACCCTTCACCTCTTCCATTCCTTCACTCCTGTCAATGAAGAAAAGCTCCAGAAGTTTCCTGTGTTCTTAAAGGGCCTTTTTGATGGGGAAGTAACATTTTACTCCCCAGGCGATGCATAACAGGCCCCCACCCTGGCCACTTTTAAGAAGAGTGTCAAGACGTGTCATGGCATCCACCTTTAGATTGCCTGCTCTTTGTGGATTCCAGCTCCGAGTGCCAGTTTTGCACTGATTTATATAAGGCACTTTCAAGAGTAGCTCACATGCTGTTAACGTTTGAATTCTATTTTGTTCTATCAATTAAAAAAATGCATAATAGAAAGGAAAACTATGTCAGCAAAAAAAAAGGGGGTGTTGCAGGTTTCTTATTGCTTGGGTTATTATTTGTTGCAATTATTATTTGTTTCCACTTTTGCATACTGCTTTGTGACAATGGGCATCCTTAGAAGCTGTATATAAATAAAACCACAAAGGACACCATCGTCTTAAGCTGCTCTGTAACTCCCAGTGAGTGAGGTGGAGAGACCCAAACATCTCACTGTGGAGGCTCGCTTCAGTAGCATCCTCGACTCCTCCTGAGCCTTCCACCCTCCCAGTCCCTTTATCCCACCCCTTTGTTGCTCTGCAGTCCCTCGTCCCATCTCCTAATGTGCCTTTGTAACCAGCTACCGCCTGCTGTGGCCTGCTTCGGGAGCTGACAAGCTCGTCTCAGGAAGTGCCGAATGGGGTGGGAGGGCCGAGCTGAGCCATCTGCAGCATGGTCCATTTGTCCCGCTCGCTCCTCCGGGGAAAGGAGAACATCTGCTAATAAGCTGGTGGGATGGCTGAAATGATCGACAGGCCTGTCTGTCAAGGAGATGATAGCAAAGAAAGAGCCACTCTGCACGGTCCAGCCCGAAGTCTGGGGGCTGCACTCTGCATATGAAAGCAGTTGGGGGACGTCAAGACTGCATTCAGAGCAGCTTGGCGGAGAAGCAAAACTGAGATTTGTCCCCTCTGGGAAAAACTTCAGATTCTGATTCTACCACTGCCATCGCTGTTACCACCACCGCTGTCTGCCATACTGCTGCCCAGACTTCCACCCTTTGCTTCGCTTTGTCGAAAAGCTCAGGAATGGAATTCAAATGGCAAAAGATGGTAGAAGGGCCCATTTCGGGTTCGTGGGAGTGCATAGAGGGGCCTCTGAATGTACAAGTCTTCTCATACAACAGTGCATGATTTTAAATCCACACCACCACCCTATACATGCATACTGTATAAATCTTTGCTCTATGCATCCTTACTATACTGGTATCTCTCATATTACATGGGGGTTACGTTTTTTGAAAATTGGCACATATCTGAAAAAAACACGTAAATTAAACATATGTTTACAATAAGAATGTGTGTGAATGGTACAAGTCCAGGGAAAAGTCATCTTACTGTCTATATCACAAAGTAGTTTGTTTGTGACTTCCATTATTCACCTTACCTTCCTCATTTAAGTTAAGAAAAAAAACAATAAAGACATTATTTATTTATTTATTTATTTATTTTTCACTTTTTTATACCGCCCTTCCTCCAAGGAGCTCAGAGTGGTGTACATATTTCCTCCCCTCCTTTTTGTCCTCACAACAACCCTGTGAGGTAGGTGGAGCTGAGAGATAGTGACTGGCCCAAGGTCACCCAGGAAGCTTCGTGGCTGAGCGGGGATTTGAACCTGGATCTTCCAGGTCTAAGTCCGACTCCCAAACCACTACACCATCCTGCCCCTTGTTTAAATAAACATGATTTAAAACTTGTTTGAATGTAAATGCTGACACTTATGTGGATGACTGTCGACTTCTGCTTGCCCAACATAGCTGGAGGGTTGCAGTTCCTCAGTCCTGACTGGGTCAATGTCAGGTTTTTCAATCACTAAACAGCCAGTATATAAAGATTTATAACCCAAGTCTCCTGGAATCTGAAACCCGCCATTTTCATAGTCAGCTGGCCAGGTCTGAGATCCCAGCTGCTGCTACCCTCAGTAATTTTTTATTCTCCACCACTGGGACAGGATGATAGAAATCCCTCTTTGTGGTCCTAATCATCTTTCTATAAATATCAGAGGAACTCATTTTGGGGGTAAAGGAAGAAATTAAGCCTCTGCCTTGATGATCCTGTTCAAAGTGAGAGTCCAAATTAATTACCCCTTTACTTTGCACAGCCCGCCATCTTATTTGTTTTAGATGTTTGAACAGCGGAGGGTGTCTTGTCGGCTTTAATGTTGACTTTTGAAAGGAGCTCCAAGGCAGTGGAAGATGGGGCAGAGGGCTAGAATTTCCACTCTGTTGCATGATGGAAGGTTGTAACGGAACTGGCTTGTCCATGTGGCGAAATGAGATGGTTGCCTCAGGTAACAGATCAGCAGGTAACAAATATTCCTATTTGAATAGGAAAAGGGGAATGGGACAGAATAGGAAATGTGGAGGAGAAGAGAGTGGTGGGCTAGAGCGTCTCCAAGATGTTCTAGTAGACCATCACTCTCCTCCTTCACACTTCCTCTTACTTTGAAAAGAGGGGAATGGAACAGAATAGGGAGTGTGTGGTGAGAACATAAGAACATAAGAAGAGCCCTGCTGGATCAGGCCAAAGGCCTATCTAGTCCAGCTTCCTGTATCACACAGTGGCCCCACCAGATGCCTCAGGGAGCACAAGACAACAAGATAACCTGTTTCCCGTTGTCACTCCCTGGCACCTGGCACAGAGAAAACCCACTTCTAAAACCAGGAGGTTGCTTATGGCTTGTAACCTGTGATGGTCTTTTCCTCCATGAATCTGTCCAAACCCCTTTTAAAGGCATCCAGGCCAGGTGCCATCACCACATCCTGTGGCAAGGAGTTCCACAGATGAGCAGAATGGTCAGCTTAGAAAATTTCCCAGGAGGCTCTCTAGGCTATCACTCTCATTCTTAGCACTCTACTCCTCTCTACACTTCCTCTTTCCCCCTTTTCCTTTTTCAATCCAGGAAGTGGGGAGGAGGTGCAGTGGAAGCAAGTTGGCAGACAGAGATGGGCACCTCCCCTATCTGCTGCCTGAAGTGTCTGCTTCAGTTGGCCTCATGGATGGGCCAGCCCTGCTCTTTTTGAATCTAGACGGCATGGAGGAGGAAGAGACATGGCAATGGCCCTTCGCACCTACTGGCAGGCTGCTGGGGAAGGGGGCAGCATTTGGCACACCACCTTAGAGACTGGAAGATCCCAGGCTGGCCCTGTGTGGCTGCAGCATGGTGGTGGTGATAGAGCACGCTGCACAAAATGCGCAGTACAGTGATAAAACACTGCAAAGAAGCAATCGCGCCGTGGTTATATGCATGATGGCAGCAAAAACACTGTGCACTCATTGGAAAACGCTCTCATGGAAAGCATCTTGATACACATAGGATATGCACATTTGCATTGCTTGCTCTTGGCTGTGTTTTCTCAATGCACCCCATGTGCACTGGTAATACCGAGGAACAGGAAGGCCTGGAAGCTATGGCAAATAGCACATGCACAGCACTCCTTGTAACATTTGGAAACCAGGGGAACAAGAAAATTCCTAATGCGTTGCTTCCACATCGGACACAAGACCAGAAGTCCAAAAATCAAGAGGAAAAATTTCGAAGTATCCCGAAATAGCAGGAGCCTCGAGGTCTGCTTCTTCAAAGAGTTTTTGTTCCACAGGGAGCGCTGCTCAAGCGGCTTCCTGCCAATGTGACGCGACTCTGTCACTTATGCTAACCAGGCTATGACCCTGGTGCCTGTCAGAAGTAGAGGGGTTGAACCCTGGGCTTGCCCTCACTATCCCTCAGAAACTCCCATCTCTGGGAAAAGGCTGAACTCCAGATTGAGAGGCTCTCTTGCCCCTTGCAAGTCGCTACGAGGCGCTACATCCCCAGAGAGGCTCATTTGTCATTGAGGTCTGGGTGCTGTCAGCTCAGAGCAGCCAGGCCCCCCTCCCCAGAGCTGCCCCGACTGCGCAAAGAGCAGATCTCCTCCTTGCATAATGAACAGATGCCAAAGGGAAGCCAGACTTCATTGACTGAGTGTCAATTTTTTCCCCCAGCAGACGAGAGTCATTCTGGAAATGGAGAGAAGACACAGTTTGGGCGTAGACCTCGAGAATGGCGAGCGAGTGGATGTTGGACTCTACAGCAGCTGGGCTGTGTTCAGTCTCTCCTTGGCACTGGGAGGTCTGCGCTGGATCCTATGCGGGTGGGTGGGTGGAGAATCAGGAGGCCTCCTCAAAGTAAAGGAACTTTTGTGCCCTTACCTCCAGATACGTCCCTGCAGAGGCGTCGCTACGGAGGGGGTGGTACCGTAAGTTTCGCACCATGTTAATCCCCGCTAACTCTACGGTACGAGGTGGCCCCGCCCCCAGAGGCGTCATCTGACCTAGGGCGTTGGGGCGTTGGGCCCCAGGGCGTAGGGGCAGAAGGGCTCGGGGGGGGGGCGGAGGCCTGCCTAACTTTCGTTTTCGTCTAAAAGTTTTTCCGTTTTTTCCAGGTTTTTTAAAAGGTTTTTTTTAGCGCTCAGGGGGCTTCTATGTGTACGTGTACGCTTTGCGCCCACTTAACTTGATTCTAGGAGCCTCCAGCGACGATCTCCTCCACCGACGATCTCTTCCAGGAGCACAGATCGCTCCTCTGCCGCCCCTGGCGCGAACTCTGTAAGCGCCGCCGCTATACAGAGTTCACGCATGCGCAGGAATTCATGCGATCTGCGCCCCTGGAAGAGATCGTCGGTGGAGGAGTCGAGGAGATCGTCGCTGGAGGCTCCTAGAATCAAGTTAAGTGGGCGCAAAGCATACACTTACACATAGAAGCCCCCTGAGCGCTAAAAAAGCGCTAACAAACCTTTTTTAAAAAACGGAACCCCCCCCCAATAAAACTGTCAAAAAATAGGTTTCGAAACCGAAACCTAAAATTTTTGACAGTTTTATTGGAGGGGCGTTGGGGTGCCGCCCCAGCTGCATGGGCGCCTGGCGACGCCACTGCCCGCCCCCTCATCATCGCAGCCATTCAGGAGACTCCCTGCCCGTTGCCTTCGCTGCACGGAATGGCTGTGATGGTGAGGGGGCGGGGCCACCTCGTACCGGAGAGTTAGCGGGGATTAGCACGGTGCGAAACGTACGGTACCACCCCCACCGTAGCAATGCCTCTGAGTCCCTGTTCTTGTCCTATGAATCAAGGGCAGTTCTAGGGAAATTCTGGAGAAATAGTATAGAAAAACAAATGAAGGAGATTTTGGAGAAACTGGATAGAAAAACAAATGGAGAAAATAAAAACTAATGAAACCGCTAATGAACAATACTGTATTGATTTATTTTGCTACGTAAACCACTTTGTGACTTACTCTTGTTGCATATAAAAATACTTAATGAAAAACAAATCAGGATTTTAAAATTGAAACGAAAAGAGTGGGGTTTGGGGGGGGGGGGTTGCATAGCCTAATTGCATATAGCTCCCCCAGCCCCCAAAGCACCCACTTAGCATGCAATTTCTGGACTGGACTGGCTGGGGAAGACTCTTCTTTCTCTGAAAACCTTGGAGAGCTGTTTCCAGGACAGCTGCTGCCAGTCAGTGTAGACAATGCTGAGCCAAATGAACCAGTGGCCTGACTCAGTAGGAAGCAGCTTCCTATGACCCTAATTATTTGAGGAGAGGCTGTAGCTCAGTGATGGAACGTGGACTTTGCATGCACAAGTTCAATCCCCAACATCTCCAGGTAGATCTGGGTAAGACCAGTGTTGACATTCTGGAGAGCTGCTGCCAGTCCGGGTTGACAGGATGGGGGTGGGGGTGGGCTGACTCTTCAGAAGGGAGCATCCTATGTTCCATGAAACTTCCAACTTCCTACCTGCAACATACACAGGACATCCCAAGGTGGGGGGGAGGGCAGACAAACACAGCCACATCCTTTCCTGCTTGACTTTGGAGGCGGTAACCTTGCGCTGGATGTTGTCGCGGCGGCTGTGTGCGTTTCACCCTGAATCTAAACAAAGCTCTTTGTATTTGCCGAGTCAAAGCTCCTCTCATCTAAATTGCTTTTGTGAAGAAGCAGAAAGCAAACAATGCCTCCTGTAAAGACCCCAATGCGCCAGCTGCTGTACACATGTCGCCCCAGGCCAGTGCGCAGCGGTGCCTGATGCACAGCTGCCGCCTCCTTATCGCCGTTTATACAGTTGCAAAGTGGAATGTCTTTCCAGCACCCACAGACTCTCTGGGCGCACTCTGTAGTCCTCGGCGCTGAAGCAGCCGCACTCGGGAAGTGATGGATTAAGATAACTTTGCTTTTATCGACCTGCGGTTCGTCGTCTTTGCTGTCAAAACTTGCCGCCAAAGAAAGTGCAGGATTACAGAAAATGCCTGCTGATGGAGCCCAGAAGTGGCCCGAGCCCGGGGATAACCCTGGAACAGAGCCAGCTGCACGGAGCTGGCAGGGATGCCATTGGTAAGGCGCCAAAGAAAGAATGCGCTGGAGACTTGCGATTAGGAAAATCTCAACTCGGAGCGAGCAGAGTATTGACACCATTAATTGCTCTTGCTCTGTGCATGAGCACAGAAGGAACCCGAGTTGAATTATATTTGGATATACATTGGGGACCCACAACAAAATGTCACAGTTATATCCCCAGTCCCTTAGCAAGAGCTCCTGTACTCAGGGTTTGGGGCATCCCAGAAAAGGAGCCTTGTCATGATGTTTGGGGCTTGCAGGAGGGAAGAAGTGTTCAGAAGTGAGTAAAAAAAAGGGGGGAGTGGCATTTTCCTTTCTCACCCTCCAGAAAAAAAAATCCTTCTTGATTGTGCTACTGTATATAGTGCTAGAGAGGGCATTGGTGTGGGATGGGCTACTAGTCATGAGCCAAACATTCTATTACCATATAGCAGGGAATTCTTTCTGGAGAGTGGGAAAGGGAAAAGGTGCCATTTTCCCTTTCTTCCCTCCTGAAAGCTCTGTAAAATGCAGGGGGGAGGGGTGGAATCTCAAAACATGTATCCCCCATCCTTAATCCCAACCTCCAGGATATTATACACCATTATGGGCTCAAACTGACCACCCCCTCTCCATTTTCCCTTTCTTCCCAACTGACATCCAACCCAGCGTGCTCCATCCTCACCAGCCTAGCTTTTATTGAGGGGGATCCTTTTTGCTGTCTTTCCATTTCATTTTCAAATTGGGATATTTTTGCCTACCTGGGGACTCCACTAAGTATACAGAACACCGACAACCTCTCTCTCTCTCTCTCTCTCTCTCTCTCTCTCTCTCTCTCTCTCTCTCTCTCTCTCTCTCTCTCTGTGTGTGTGTGTGTGTGTCCTATTTTGTTAAGTTACATGGGCGTAGGTTTTGGCTGAAAATTAAGAGAAACGTCTTCAAAATAATAACTGTTCAACAATGGAACCAGTAACCTGAGGTGGGTGGGTGGGCTCTACCTCACTGGAGGTCTTCAAACAGACTGGGCAGACATCAGTTGGGGAAGCTGTAGCTCTTAATTTCCTGCGTTAACAGGAGTTGGACTAAACAGCTTACAAAGCCCCCTCCAACTCTATGAAAAGTGGAGAGATACATATCTATTGCTGCTGAGCAGTTCTGAAATCATCAGCATCCATATGTGGATGTCAGTATTTTGAAATGCATATCTGATATTTTAAATGCTAACCTGTGCAAACTGGGAAGGAATGCATTAAGTCATGGCTCTCCTATATTTCGCCGGGGGACAGGAACTGTGCAGATACATCCCTGCATAGCCTCGCATAGCCTCTCTCCCAGGGAATGTTTGCTGGTATCGTTCGTCTGTTTCGTTTTAGATTGTGAACTTCTTCAGGCCAAAGAATAATCTTTTTATTTACTTCACTTTGTAAACTGCTCTTGAACTTTTTTGTTGGAAAGCAGTTGTTGGAAAGCAGGTATAAATATTCTATAATAATATATAAATATTCTATTATACTAATATATTAGTATCTTCAGAGGCCAGCGGGTGGCGCAGTGGGTTAAACTGCTGAACCATGAGCTGTCGATCGAAAGGTCAGCAGTTCGAATCCGTGACAGGGTGAGCTCTCATTGCTTGGCCAGCTCCTGCCAACCTAGCAGTTCCAAAGCATGTTAATGCGAGTAGATAAATAGGTACCGCTTGCAGGAAGGTAAACAGCGCTCCATGTTCCAGCTGCATGCTACGCGCTGCGGCAAGGAGAATCATGCCGGCCACATGACCACGGAGGCGTCTTCGGACAACGCTGGCTCTTTGGCTTTGAAATGGGGATGAGCACCACACCCTAGAGTCGGACACGACTGGACTTGTCAGGGGTCACCTTTACCTTTACCTTCTTAATAATAATAATAATAATAATAATAATAATAATAATAATAATAATAATAATAATAATAATAATAATAATAATAATAATGGCCTCATGGATGGGCCGGTCCTAATACAAACCTCATTTTGATTCATATAGTTCAACTCTCATCTTACAGTATGAACTCCCACAATCTGTGTTAAAGCCCTGAGACTGTCAAATTTGGGACTGGGAAAAATACAGAGACAGAGAGAGGAAGCTGCTTTCTACTGAGTCAGACTATCTAGCTCACTGTTGTCAACAGGGCTTCAGAGAGGGGCCCTTGCCAATCTGACTAGAGAGGCAGGAATGGAACTCAGGACCTTCTGCATGCAAAGCAGGTGTTCTACCACTGATCTATAACCTCTCCACTGCCGCTGTCCTTTCTCACCAAACGGGTGCGAGTATATAGCACTCCTAACAAGCTATGCTCACACTTGCAAGCTCGCACCAGTGAAAAGCAGCTCAGCATCACTCAATGCCTTTTCTTTTCAGGGACAGTTCCCCCCCCCCCCCATACAGCAGTAATCATAATTCTGAGCCCCGTCAGACAGACTTACCCAGACACGAATCCCTCCTCTCCTCGTAGCCGGCGCTGCAAACACACTTCCCAATGGGCACCAGCCATTCCCCCTCGGCACTGCAGTACATTTTGGGGGTGTCTCTTTCCTCAGAATGCCCCACACACTCGCCCCGCACTTCCACCAAAGACGAAGAGTCTGCTCCCGTGACTGCCTCGGAGAAGGAAGCCAAGTTCCGCACCATGGCCGGGCACTTCTTGTAGTAGACGCGGACGGAGACTATGGCAATGCAGGCCCCGATGTCTTGGAAGGCCAGGTAAAAACCTCGCTTGCTCAGTGGCCCCACACCACGCACCTCCGTGTTGAGCTTGAGCCGCCGGACCCCCAGGTCCACGTTGGTGAAGCTCTCGTCAGCTGCGATGGTGTCAATCTTCACAAACTGGCTTTCGCGGGTAGTGGCGCCCAGGTCGCGATCCGACTGCATGTAATAGAGGTTGAAGGTTTCCTTACACGTGCCCAGAACCCCCGGCATGCTGTTGCAGTCCCGGAGAGTGAACCGGATCTCTGCGTAAACACGGTGGGCCCCATGGCGCTGCACCCAGTTAGTCCTCAGCCAGTTATTCTGGTTGGGGGACATGACGTTGCAGACCTGGTAGGTGTGGAGGGGGTTGAAAAATTCGTCCATTTCATTGATGGAGTCCCACTGCAAGATAGAACCGAAGAAAAGTTAGCATATGACTGCTGCCCAAGAACATGAGCTTGGACTCTGACCCTGGAGGGACGGGGGGAATCAGTCAGATTGGAAGGTCCATCCCAGGACCTGGTTCTAGGTCTGTGCCTAGCTCAGGGGGCTGCGGAGGGTAGCACAGAGGTAGCCCACTGGAGGGCTCCTCCAGGACCCCCGGTAAGTCCACAAATTGCATTTAAAAACTTTTTCGCGGTGGCGGCAATCCCGGGATCACTGCCGCCATGCTGTCCCCACCCCTTAAGGGGGCAGGGGGCAGCTTTTGGTTCCAATGGTGGGTCGCGACCCACCACTTTGAGAACCAGTGTCCTAGCTACAAGTATGATATACTCTTATAATTATCACTGTGTATAGTAAGTGAGCACATTGGGGGGGGGGGAGTTTAGTACACACTTCTTCTTTATTTGCCTGTTTACTACATACTGGATTTTTTATTTTTTATTTTTTTGCATGTTTTCCAAAATATGTCTTCCCACCTGCACTCTTAAAGGGGAAGAGTCCAGAATTCCACCATCTCACCTGACTGTGTAATATGCAAATTGCATTGCGAGGCAGAGAAGTGGAAATAAAAGGGCACTGTGTGTTTTGCACACCCCTATCCTAATCTAACACATTGCGTCTTGTTTCCATTTTAGTTTGTGATTTTTTTTTTAAGGACAACACAAAACTACGCTCTTCTCATCCTGTCATTGAGATAAGGTCCCCTGGCAAGATGAAAATGAGGACATCATAATTAATGCACCAGGCAAGGGGGGTTGATTACATCTGTATTCAGGAAGTTGGCTAACAGTTTAAATTAAAGTCAACACAAGATTTAACACACACACACACACACACACACACACACACACACACACACACACACACACAAGTTTATGCAGGGATAAAGATGCAAGAAAGAGATATGAGTGTGGACTACATGGGTGAGGAGGGAAGGAGGAAGGGGAGGGACACAGAAACTTGCAAGGAGAAACTGCTTTGCACAGGGGTGGGCTATGACCTGCCTTTCCTCCTGCATGGCTGAAATTCCTCAAGAAAGTCTAAATATAAAATGCAGAGCATCCTCCCAAATGGTTGCCTTGAGGCACTTGTTTGTAGCCTAGCCCAGCAGATGAAAACAGGATCGCTTTTGGTTGCTCACACCCACCAGCCTCTCACCAAGGGTCAAGCTAGCGACACTGCGAACATTCCATCAAAAGCAAGCACCCCCGTTCAAATGCTTGCAAGCAAGGTTGAGGCAAATGCAGGCCGGCTCACAAAGGAGCTGAGAGGAGCTGAATCGACCACTCGCCGAAGCTTGAAGGTGAAGCACCCACCGCTGCAGCCCCCCCTCCCGTTTCTCTTCCCTATTTCTTTACCCAGGGTGTAATTAATCTGTGGAACTCCTTGACACAGGATGTGGTGATGGCACCTGACCTAGATGTCTTTAAAAGGCGACTGGACAGATTTATGGCAGGAAAGTCCATTGCAAGTTACAAGTCACGATGCAAACTCGAGGTTTTAGAGGTAGCCTCTCTCTGAATGCCAGATGCTTCTGGAGGCATCATGTGGGCCACTGTGAGATTCAGGAAGCTGGGCCTGATGGGCCCCTTGGCCTCATCCAGCAGGGCTCTTCTTATGCTGTCCCTGGCTTCATATGACTCAGGGTCACACCCTCAGATATCATCTTAGAGAGGTCAGCATAATAACTACATAGCATTTGCAAAGAGCTTCACCTGTATGATCCTGATGCTGTTTGTACAATAGCCCAGTAAATTAGGCCAGCATTCTTGTCCCCATATTGCAGAAGGAAGGACTGAGGCAGAGTGGGCCTTCCTAAGGCCACCTAGGGAGTTCATGACAGAGGCAGGATCTGAACCAGGGAACTCCTGATTCGGTGCTCAGTCTCTTGCAGTGCAAGCCTATACCTGTCTACTCATAAGTAAGCCCCATGGCGTTTAATGGAACTTACTCCCCAGTAAGTGAGTATAAGATTCCAGCTTTAGCCCCACCAACGCACCACGTCACGTTTCATGCTCTGTGCCTCCAGCAGACTATCTATTGCATTACAAGAAGGCGCTTGGATACGCAGAAGTGCTACCAGCTCTGTGGCCTCACTGCCGATCCCCTCCATCCTCGTACTTACCCCGTGTGAAGGATATGTGAGCCAGCCCCAGTCACCAATGATTGTGGATGTGTCCAGCAAATTCACTGCAAAAGACAGGAGGGAAAAGTGCGTTAGAGGGACAACAAGGTAACCTGTTTCCCAAGGGAGCTGGGATGGTGTAGTGGTTTGGGAGTCGGACTTAGACCTGGAAGATCCAGGTTCAAATCCCCGCTCAGCCACGAAGCTTCCTGGGTGACCTTGGGCCAGTCACTATCTCTCAGCCCCAACCTACCTCACAGGGTTGTTGTGAGGACAAAAAGGAGGGGAGGAAATATGTACACCACTCTGAGCTCCTTGGAGGAAGGGCGGTATAAAAATGTGAAAAATAAATAAATAAAATAACCTGTTTCCTGTTGTCACTCCCTTGCCCATGGCTGATGGGATAGGGCCGTAAGTCACCTCTCCAGGTCTCTCCCAACCCTGTACTTTGCATTTGTCTTTGTCAAGCTTCACCTAGTTGGTATGGGGGCTCCATGATCGAATCTGTCAAGATCATTTTGACTCCTGATTCAGAATTCTTATGTGAGTCTCAGAACAATCCCAACCAACGTTCCAGCGTTGGCGTAACTGTGCCAACACTATAGTGCACACTGCGTTTTGCAGTGCAGGGGCAGGCATCATGGAGGCCTCTTCAAGGTGAGGGAACATTTGTTCCCTTACCTCAGGGCTGCATTGCGGCTGCACTGGCGCTGGAAAGTTGGTTCGGATTGCACTGTGTGTCTTCTTAATATAGCCCAAGACATGCAGGAAAGTCACGCCATTCCACACACCCGTTGGCCCAACGTGGATGCCCTCGCTGTGCAACGAGGAGGCCTTCGTCGCCATCTCAGCTTCCCAAAGATTCAGAGGCCATTGTGTTTGTTTCCCGCGTCCCCGTGGGATGTAATCCCCAGTTGAAATCTGCACACAAAAAGCCAAGGTAATTATGTCCTGTGGTGTACTGTGACTCCCCCTCCTCCAATCTCTCTCTGCTCGCACCGGAGAAGCTAGAGCACTTGGTCTCCCAAGTGGGGACTGCAGGAGGCTGGGAGGGAAATCAAAGTCCCCTGTTCCAAAGTCTTGGGCCTCCAGGGAGTCCAGCTTAAGTTAATGAGGAAGTCCAGGCAAATCTCTCCGCTCGTGCTGAGAAAACAGAACAGCCTTTGAATACCTCCATGAACATTCTCTTCAATCCAGCTCTCCGCGTGTAAGTATCTGGGATGTGCGCGGGGGGGGGGGGGCGGACACGATGTGACAGCCACAAACCAGCTGCCTGCCTCTTGAAAATTGGCTGCGCTGATTGCCAATTAGTGCCACGAGACCGTTTTCGAGGTATCGTTTCGATGACTTGCAGGGAGAAAGCCAAGCAGACAGCAGGTCCTTGCCAGGCCACCCGCTTTCTCCGATCAAGTTCATTTTGTCAGCGTTGACTCTGCAGCCCTGGAGGTATTCAGCAGACTTACACATGGTGTAAGGTAACCTTGTTCATTTTCCCTCTCCTAGTGGCCTCCCAGCTGCCCACAAGCAGGAGGCAAAGACAATGCATACTGCTGCTGTCGCCCCCCTGCATGACTCAAGGTGGCCCACAGGAAGGACCCCTCAAATTACGCCACCCCATGCCTACTCCAACTAGCATGCACCCTGGGGTGGTGCACGCCAGCCTGTCACTTCCCTCAGCCCGCACACTTTTCTCCCAAGCCCAGGAGGTGTCATCATGACTCATGGCCATTGACAGATCTCTCCTCATCAATGAAAGGGTCTGTCCGCCCCCCCCCCCACCTTCTAAGCCAGTGGACATCACCATGTCTTGGTTGGGACAACAAATTCAATGAATTAACAGAACTTTCTCCTGTCTGCTCCGAATCAACGGCCAGTCAGTTGCCTTGCACAACACACAGATTTCAGCCCGTGGTTTCTTCCACCTTGACTTCTGACTCGGAGAAGGGGGAAGCGGTGGACACAAATGCTCGGCTGTGATTGCTGTTCTTGCGGGGGGGGGGGTAGGCAACTTGCATTTCCCCCATCAACCTGCATGTCTAAAGCTGTCGTAATGGAATATGATAGTGTGTGTCGGTGGTGCCATGACTGGTTCTTGTTCCTGACGCTGCTAGAGGTGATGGGTTAAATTTCATGCCCACACCATTTTGAACATTAATCTCTAATTCCCCCCCCCCTTTAATTTGGAAAAACTGAACATACACACCTATATCTCTTGGATCACTTGAGCACAGTAGTGCTCCTCTCGTCTTCTAATTCAGAGGTCTTCAATAGCTGGGGCGGAACCCAGAAGTGGGTCACGATGATCCAGCCTTAGGAGACCTGCCGCCGCCATTTTGTGTTGATGCGCAGACCTGCACAGCTGGGGCAGTGGCCAGAGGTGATGTGTTTTGCTTGTGCCGTGCCTTACTGCTTACCCCATAAAATGGGTGCAGTCGGTATTCATATCTGAAAGCAAGAGCAGTCAAATGCTGCTGTACTAGTGTGTGTGTGTGTGTGTGTGTGTGTGTGTGTGTGTGTGTGTGTGTGTGTGTGTGTGTGTGTGTAGAGGTTTCTCCTATGCTACAGCACACATCATCCCTTATCATTTAGAAAGACACACACACACACACACACACACACACACACACGGGTCTATTTTTGTTCTGCACTTTTGCTACCGCTAGTGAAATTGATAAAACTCAATTTAGGGCACTCAGTAGCGTGGCATTCCCAAAGCTGGGCAGTGGAGCTCTCCTCCTTTGCCACCTTCCTTCCTGCTGCACATTCTGATCTGTGCAAACGGAATCTAGCTCAAAGGGCGGCCTGTGGGGGAACATTGCGCAAAGGATAATGATGCTGTGTGTGTGCTTTGCAGGACAGCACAGAGAAGCCCTGGAATGAGCCGGCCTCACACACAGCCTTCCTGCTCACGTGGGCAAGGAGATCTCTTTAAAAAAAATCACAGCATCTCCTTCCTGCGGTTGTGGCAGAAGCTATGGAAAACGTGACCTTGTGGCCAGCCGACAGCTCTTCTTTTCATAATGATAATGACACAAACCTACGTTGCGCTTCCTCAAAAGGCAGATTCTGACTCTCCTAGGCTGAGAATGATCATGCAATAATGGCATCCTAAATGCCCATAATGGGTGAGACAAGGGACTCCCTCTCTCCGATTTCAGAGCATGATGTTCCCACAGCCTTTCCTAGAGATTCCAAGGTTTGAACATGGGCCCTTCCACATGCTCCGCAGGGGCTCGACCCCTGCAGTATGATCCCTCCATACCGCAGATCATGAATCCTCCTCTGCGGTCTGTTTATAGCTCCACACTATCAATAAGTTGCTAATATCGGATTTCAAAGCAAAGCTGTTGATTCGAGAGACTTGATGGGCACAATCACATCGGTTGATTGCGTATAGTTTGCTAAGGAAGCGGCGATGTTGAGAAAGACACTCAAATTGCATCGACCCAGCCAAACACGGCAGGATTTTGGAAACGGCACGGAAAAGTTCATTTCCATTCCAGAAAACTATGTTGAGCTAATGACATGTTGGAGCAGGTGATCTCTCTTGCCACATGAATTATACCTCTCTTCGTCAACATCATCACTGAAATTGTGTAGAAACAGGACATTATCACATCTTTACCTGCTCTGAAATCACACGTTCTTGTGCCTGGCAATTGTTAGATGAATGCACTGCCGGCCCATCCACGAGGCCACCTGATGTGGCTTGCATCAGTGGCAGAATTGCTAGGGCTCCGAGGGGCAGCCAAGTCCTGGTGCCCTTTACCCCGAGTCTGCCACTGACACCTTCCTCCAACCCGCCACCAATGCAAGCCACAACGATCTGCTTCCCGCTTGCTCAAGCAGGAAGCCTCCTTTCCACGCTCTTCATGTGCTGCCATGAAACCCAGAAGTGCAGTTCGCGGTGTCCCTGTAAATGACACCGGAAGTCCCACACTGCTGAGGTTCATAGCAGTGCACAAGGAGCACGGTACGTTGGTGAGCTGTTTGTAGCACAGACCTGAGACAGCATCAGGTGGCATTCCAGGTTGCACCGCCCCGACTATATGCACGGTGGCTAAGACCTCTTTTTAATGCACATCTATTTTATCCACACAATAATTGGATCGGGGCAAAAGGAGGGTTAAGAAGGCACATTGCCCCTCTCCCATCCAGAAGCAGGAAGAGATGGCAAATTGGGAGGTGCTGATTTGTTAATTCCTTCATGCTTATTTAGGAACGGGGTTGTAAACAGAAGACACCTATTTTGGGGAGAACACCCATCATCTCCATCAGTAATAGTGCCGATTGCACTGTCTGCTCAAGACAAAGTGGTAAACCTCTCCCACCCTCCCTATTCATGAATGGGGGGGGGGCTCTATGGTGGTCGACCAGTCTTGGGGGTGGGTTCAGGTATTCACCTTGGTGGTAACTCTGATGTGCCTGGGTCTTGATTGGTGCCTGATCACGCCCACTTATGGTGCTGCCCATAGTCTTCATTGCTGTGGTTATTTTCACTTCCATATGGGAGACACCGGGAAGTGTTCTCCATAGACTCCTCAGACTTCAAAGCGCCCCCCTATCTCCATAGAGATCCCACTAAGGCGTTCATATGGAGAAAATGGTCCATACGTTCTCTGGAATGTAGAGACGTTATGGACATTCTCCTCATCATCTGAATATATCCCTGGATTTTGGACTTCCAAATTACCCGTTTTTGATGCATTAGCACATCAAGTCCATTGTTCCTTGTCTTAATTTATTTTCACTTTTTTTTTTTTTTGACTTTCAGCTCTGCTGATTCATTGGGGACTTTTTTTCATCCCTCCACATTACCGATACCTGTGCATGAGCAATGCATGCATTTATCAATGTGTGATTACATTTATCACCACATGACAAAAACACTGCCCCCCCCTCCAAAAAGAAAAGTGACCTGGATGTGATAGTATGCATGAGTACAGCTATATTCTTTGTACATGGTATTTTATCAATATGCAAGAGCATGCTTCAGGAATCCTCTAACCCCCAAATAATCTCATTTTTAAAATAAACTCATGAGATATACAGTATACCTCACACCTTTAAGATATATATTGGCATATAAAAAGGACGTAGTGCCTGTAGCCAATTTGGAATTGGCTATTTGCTTGCTAATGACTGCCAGACTAGAGGAGGCCAAATGGACCTGATTTTGAGGAACTGTGAAAAAAGACTTGGGAAACATATCTAGTAAAAATGAGCACATTTGGCAAGGTATCAAAAAGGGAGAGAAAAGGTGGCTAGCCTAAATAATTTTCACACAATTGGGAACAAATGGGTAGCATACTGGAACTGATCTACGAAGCAAAATATATATCTATGGAATAATTGTTCTTATAAGCTGGGTAATATTTTCCGGTGCAAAATAAATGTAATATGCATTGATTGCTAATGATGGTTGTGTCAGGGAATGCTAATTTTATAATGGATAATTCATTGGGTGTGCTATAGAATAAGCTCACACAAGATCATTATGATTTTTGTTTCTGTGACACTTACGAGTGAATGAATTTTTAAAAATCTTCACACACACGTCCACACAAAGACAACCGAAGAGCCCTTTGGCCGAAGAGCCCTTTGGCAGAGGTCAGAGGGTGCTTCCCTTTGTGGCTGCATTCCTCAGACAATTGCAGTTTTCTGATAGGGAGCAAGGGAAAAGACAGCTCCGGGCAGTTGCTCCTTCCTCCACCAATAGCAAGGGCTAGAATGGATTTTCCTTTGCCACAATGATCTTTTTGGAGGCAGATAGTGCAATCTTTCAGGGGTCCTTAGCTGGCAGAGGATTGCAGATTATTTCTGAAAATCAAAGCATGCTAAGAAGAATATTCTGACAATGATCATTTACAATCCCATCAAGATTGCTTTCTTTGCAGTGTTTTATCGATTGTGCATCGATAAAACACCGCAAAAAATCCATCTTGATGTGATTATTTACAATCCCATCAAGATGGATTTTTTGCAGTGTTTTATCGATGCACAATCGATTTTCAACACTGGTAACAGAGAGAGAGAGAGAAAAGATACAAATGAGCTGAAGGGACCGAGAGCTGCGATAAACAGGGCATGCTCCAATTCCTGGAATGACTTTTCAAAATGCTCCTGGTTGAACAGTCTTTCTGGAGAAGTGGGAAGGCAGAGTGAGCGAGAGGAAAGACAGAGCGAGGGAAACCCTATCCTCCGAGCGGGGGACAGCTAGAATTGACCAAGCAAATTCCTGATCACATCTCCCTTTTAAAGAGTGTTACAGGATTAGGAAATGGCTAACTGTTTGTCAATATCTTGATCAGTAATGTAGAGGTCAATTGGAGCTCGCCGTGACACCTCCCAATAGCCAGGCCCCATATAGACGACATACCCCAAAAAAATCAACCTTAATTTTTTTTCATTACCGTGTTTATTCTCCTACAACATGCTCCTACTTTGAAAATTATAGTACTTCATTTCATCCCAAATTCTTGGAGTGGATTGTAATACTGCAATGTGTACAAATGGAAAAAATTGAATTAAAGAATATCCCAGAGGAATATTAGACTGCTGGCCTATGCATGCTTTTCAGGTCCTCTGGACATGGAAAACAAGAATGGTTTATAAGTAAAGCTTACAGTACAATCTTATGCTCTACTCAGAAATAGGTCCCATTGTGTTCAATGGGGCTTACTCCCAGGAAAGTATTCTAGGATCGCAGCCTCCGTTAGAGTTGTCCCCAAATGGACACAAATCTATGCCTTCAGCAAATATCCGCAGTTTGTGGCTCTTCTTTTTATCTCACGTCAACAGCCGGAAAAAATCAGCTCAGGGCCAGGCTCTTTGTGCGAATTCCTTAAGTGGTCCGCTGAGCTATGAGAGGCCCAGCATCGTTTTGCCAGGCGGGAATGACAGTTTTGGAGTGCTCTTCTGAGCGGCGTAAAGTCTTTCTTTTCTGCAAAGTATGCAGTTGTTAATTCAGTCTTTGTGTTGAGATGACCAGAAGCCTTTTCATGGCGACATTTGATACGAGAGTTAAGTCGCCGCTAATGTGTTGAACGCGACCGGCACATTGACATGTTTTGTTTCCCGTAAGATGGTTGAGAAAAACGGCTCTTCGGGTAAGGATCAAACTCACAATAAGTTTTGTCGTATGGCCACTGCTGTGATCACTGGCGTCACTGGAGCGTGGCGGGGGGGCGGGCCGCCAGGGGGTGATGCACGCACCCCCGCACGCGTCACCTCCGTGATGCGCGCCACCCTTTGGACGCTCCGAGGCCGGCCCGGGAGCTGGCCTCAGAGCGTCCAACCCCGTTGGCGCTCCAGGGCCTTCTGAAAGAAGGCCCACGCAGCGCGTTCATCCGGGTATTTTCTGGATTTTCGCGCATGCGCAGAGACCGTTTTGAAGGCAAAAAGCCCTCAAAACGGTCTCTGCGCATGCGCGAAAATCCGGAAAATACCCGGATGAATGCGCTGTGTGGGCCTTCATTTAGAAGTCCCTGGAGCGCCAATGGGGTCGGACGCTCCGAGGCCGGCTCCTGGGCCGGCCACGGAGCATCTGGAGGGCGACGCGGGGTGGGGGAGCCGGGTCGTCCCCCCCGCGTTGCCATGTCAGAGCATCACTAGGGTGACGCGCGCCCCCTGCCCCAGGGTGATGCGCATTCTAGTGACGCTACTGGCTGTGATCTTTGGCAACTCAAACGGAGAGATTCAGTCCGTGACACTTTGACAAAGAAAGACACCATATTGTTTGCAGCTAGCTTGTGACTTCTGCCATAAAATATGGGAGAGCTATATAGTAAATCGTCCTCAGCCACAACGGCCCTTCCATGAGGACTAGTGAACTGGTTGCCTCAGGTGGTGGATTGGTGAGAAGCAGTGGATTTGCCCTGTGTACAGGGCTGGCATCCGATGATGACCATATTGGACACTGGCCAAGAGTTCCTGCTCATTAGAGCCCCCCCCCCCCAGCCAGCCCCACTCCTAAATCTCAGCAGTGATGCCCAGTGCACCATCAGCACTGGATGAGAGGGGGTTAAGAGGGTAATTTGTACCCAGGTCCAGGGCAAAAAATGGGTCGAAAAGGGGGCCCAGGAGCAAAAAAGGAGGCCCAGGAGCCAAATTCTTATGTAGGGAAGGGACCCAAAAGAAACTTTGTACCCCCCTGATAAAATTCCTCTGAATGGCCCTGACCATCAGGGAAGGGGGGAGCATTGGGGCAGCCCATACAGGTAATTGCGCAGAGTCCCCAGCTCCCTGGCTCCCCCCCCTTTATTAGTGAATAAGAACAAAAAGCAAAACAAAGGAAAGAGCATAAAAACAAATACATAGCATAAATAAAACAGAAAATTACAAAGAGTGGTAATAAGCAATCTATAAATACTGTAAATGTCTTAAAAAGTCTTCCAAATGTCCAAAACTATGTCCATATGTAGTTGTCTATAAGCCATACACTCAAATATTGATAAAAGTTGAGAGGTCCTCAGTCTATTGAGTAATAGTAGCTGGGCACGTATCCTTCCAGTGTTTTAGTATTTGGCGAAATCTTTTCGCTAAGATATCCCTGGATATCCACTCTTCTAATCGGTCTATTATTGTTTTAATCGGTTTTTGGCTTTTTAACGAACAATACATGGCATCATTACCCGTAAATTGGAGATCTTGTGTGAGCTTTTAGCTAAGGTCGCAAAGAGTCTATTTCTGCTGCCCTGCTAACTTCCATGAAATAGCCTTGAGCACCCCCCACCCCCCCATCCGCTGCCCTCGCCGGCTGTCTGCCCTTGGCCCTGACACAAACCGCTGCCTCCTCTTTCACATCCATTTCAAAAATGGCGGAGAGGAGTCGAAGAAATGAAGTGCAGGGAAGAGGAGAGGAGTAACAGTGTCCTAGAGTGTCACCAGGAGACGCTCGAGCAGTGGCGTCACTAGACGCGCGTCACCCTGGTGCGGGGACACGCGTCACCCCCCCCCAGGGGCGTGACGTTATAGGCGCGGGGGGAGGGGGCCATCCGGCTCCCCCCCCCCGCATCGCGTCGCCCCCCTCCGGACGCTCCGAGCTTTTTGCCCTCAAAACAGGTCTGGGCATGCGCGAAAATCCGGGAAATACCCGGATTGACGCGCTGCCTGGGCCTTCGTTCAGAAGGCCCTGGAGCGCCGACGGGGTCGGACGCTCCGAGGCTGGCTCCCGGGCCGGCCTCGGAGCGTCCGGAGGGCGACGCGCGTCACGGAGGTGACGCGCGAGGGGGTGCGCGCGTCACCCCATGACGCGCGTCACCCCCTGGCGGCCCGCCCCCCCCGCCACGCCCCAGTGACGCCCGTGCTCGAGGACACTGCCACTCTCCTCCTTTCCACATGTCACTTCCTCTTCTGCTCCTTTCTGATGTTTTGAAATGGCAGGAGCGGCCGGGAAGAAGAGGAGGAGTCAGCTGCTGCTGTGAGAAGAACAGGATCAGGAGAAGGCAACATTTTTTGTAGTGTCTTACCGATGTGCACGTCAGGCTATACACAGAATAAATTTTGATTCCATTGCATGTGATTGCCTGTTGTGCAGTGTTTTAGCAATGAGCGTTGGAAGCTTAGCTGAGCTAGTGGTGGTGCTCACATTCCGCTAGGTACGGAACAGGGAGAGGAAAGGAAGAGAGAAGAGGGTGCATATACACTGGTGCACATGTGCAACCCAAAAATGGGCAGTGGGGATGACTTGCTGCTTTGAGCTGCCGCAGAGGTGCTCGGACTGGCTCTGCTAACCATCCAATAAATACTCTCCTGTCTCCTCAGATTCTTCATTCTACTCAGATGCAGATTCTACTGAATGACCTGCTCAGATTTTCGAGGTACAGCCAGTGCATCAGGAGTCATCTCTCGTTTCGCTTCTTCTTCCTGCATTTTCGACACCGTGCTGTACAAGTACAGTTTGCCATAGCTGTCAGTTACTTCAGTTCTCCGGTAACGTCCCCCTGCAAACTGTGCATGTATTGTGCTCCATACAAGCAACCTTGATGTGATTGTGCACAAGGCTGCACCAATTTGATTTTTTTTTTTTTGGTACCATCTTACCGATGTGCAGAAGTGCATGTGCATGTCAGACTATACACAGTAGGAGTTGTGATTCCATTGCATGTTTCATCATGCCATGATTGCTTGTTGTGCAGTGTTTTAGCAATGAGCATTGGTAGCTTAGAGGAGCTAGTGTGGTATAGTAGTTAGTATGTCAGACTAGGACTGGAGATATCCAGGTTTGAATCCCTCACCCCAATATTCCTGGGTAGTCTAGGGTCAGTCACTCTCAGCATAACTTAATTTACAGCCCAATCCTATCCAGGGCCACCCTGCACAATGCAGGGATGCTGACACAGCCTCTACTGCATCCCATGAGCTGGCCGAGAGCGGTAAGTAAAGAAAAATTTACCTCCTCTGCCACTTCCCCTATGGGCCTACTCAGACCTACCTATTTTGCTGATGTACTTCTGAACCATTGCAGAGGGCATGTCAGCCACAGGACAGTGGCTCTGCATCTTGTGGACACCACTGCCACTGAAATCCGCCCCTGTCCTGCCCCAAATCGGTCCCCGGGCCAGCCTGATTACCATCCCAATCCACTCTAATCGACCCCGCTGTCAACATACCTAGCAGCGTGGCTGCGTGGGGTTTACCAGCAGCTGTGCTGTTGGCCGTGGGCCACAAACCGGATGAGTGGCTGGTGTAATGGAGGCCCACATTACTGCAAGAATATAAGGGGGGGAGGAACCTTATCTGCCATCCGAAGCTCCTTTGACAATGGGTGGGCTGGAAATACAACCATAACAGGGGGGGGGGAGAGAGATGCAAAGGAGCTGCCTTTAAATATGCAGGCTCCAATTGCAGAATGAATGTTAGAAATTCTCAGAATGAAACAATAATATGAGAGGAGTGTAGCATGGAGAGGAATGAAAGAAGGGAAGTAAGAACGGAAATCTTCCATCTGAGGCTTGCTTCTCATATTCACAAACTGCACACCCACCGGAAGATCTGTGCCATCCACCCCCAGAATCATCACTACCACAATCAAACCATTCCAAACAGTCAGAACATGCACACAAAATTCTCACGTCTTCTTCCCCGATTTACCCGACCCACAACTGCCCACCCCCTGCTGCTGTCACCTGTTGAAGACCTCAGCTCTCAGCTGCAGAGGAGGGAGTCCATGACGGTGACAAGAGTAGGGAAAAGGAGAGGGAGGGGACTGCAAGTCGGGTGGGGCAGTGGTGGCCGTGACTGCCTCAAGCCTGAAAGGGGGCATCCTGGGGGCCACCCTGCCCCACACGGTCCTCACCACACGAGACAGCAGCACACAGAGCTCGGTGTGATTCCAGGATGTAGACTTGGCAGATTCTGAAAGCAACGAAGCAATAGCAACAAACTCTGCACTCTCTTCTCATCATTGTTAAGACGGAAACTGCTGGATTCAGCAAAGCAGGAGCAAAAACATTCCTCCAGACAGCGCATCTCAGCATCAAAACGAAGCCCTGGAAATTATGTAGTAATTTCGGGAGAGATTTGAAAACTATTTTCTCCGTGAGAGCCTTGGTGGTGTGGCACGTCGGAGAACTGCTGTTTTGGAAACGGGGACTTTATCTTGTGGCGGGCAGTAGGAGAGGGTTTGCAGAGAGGCCTGCCTTGAAACCCATGGACAGAAAGAGGGGAACTGGCACGCTAGCCCTTTCGTGTATTGCAAAAGATTTTACACAGGCAAGTGTCCCAAAGCATAAGTCAATCTCCAATGGACTTCTCAGCAAACATGTATAGAGTGGGCGATATACCCTTTTCCCACTAGCTAGAAGGGCATTTCATTAGATATCTGCACCCAAAATGAACAGGAACAGATGCAAATGCGCCCCAGCTATTATTATTATTATTATTATTATTATTATTATTATTATTATTATCATCATCATCATCATCATTATTATTATTATTATTATTATTATTATTATTATTATTGTCAGCCCAATCCTTATTAACCCCCCCCCGCCAAAGCAATTGCACCAACAGAACCATCCTGCAAGAGGGGGTAGTCACAGAGGTCTCCTCTGGGTAAGGGAACATTTGTTCCCTCCGCTGTCCCAATGGGTCTCCTTGAATCTACTAAAGTCACTTTGCTGGCATAAGTCTGAAGAGACTAAGGGAGAAGGAATGGGCTAGGATACCGGTGCAAGTTGTTGCCGCCAAGTTGTTGCCTCTCTTTCCCCCATTCCACCTCCCGCCCACCAGGCAGAGAAGCCTGCCTTGAAACCCACAAGGCAAGTCGAGTCTTTCGAGTCTTTTACAATCACCGAGTCAAGTCCGAGTCGAGTCATTGACGCGACTTGAGTCCAACTCGAGTCCGAGTCAGTAGACTCAAGTCTACATCACTGTTGATTTCTTTCAAATAAAAAATTAAGAAAAACAACCCTACTAACAACAACAACAACAACAACAACAACAACAACAACAACAACAACAACAACAACAACAACAACCAACACTGCTTTGTGATGTTCTGTTGCAGGGAATATGAGCAATACGTATGGTCACTAAGGAGAGCTGTAGTGGCTAAGAATCTGGTGGTTCCTTATGGGGATGGCTGTGGTACCTTCGCATCTCTGGACCCCAAGGAAATTTGGAATGAAGCTTTTACAACTCTGTCCACTCAGCATTTGAACTTGAGGGAGGAATCGAATCAGCCAGCTATGCCGTTCTTTTTCTTGAATTCCAGGTGGCTTGTGGTGTATTTATCTGATTTTCCTTCAAATATCCTGTTGTAATTAAGTAGTGGATTCTTCTGCCTACGCGATTTCGATTTAGCTATAATAACCTACTTTTGCCACTTCTTTAGACATGGATAGGCACGGCCCCAGCAGAACCTCTGCCCAAAGCCAGGCCCAATTCTGTTGCCCACCGCGCATGCGCAACCTCTTTGCTCCATGGGCAAAGAGGCACTTGTAGCAGTTGTGCTCCTCTTATATTTAGCAGGGGGAGACTAACTAACCGTCCCCCTCTTCACTCTCCAGCACAGCGTCTTTTTCTGGGCTGTTTGCTTGTGTTTCTGCTGCGTCTTTTTTTTAAAAAAAATTGTGAGCCTCTTGGGGACAGGGAACTACAGAGTTATTTGATTTTCTCTTGCAAACTAAGCAGCAGGATAGAAACTCACACCCGCTGATTAGAAACACATTGCAATGACAGAGTGTTCACAGGTCAGCAGAAAGCCAGCCGAGATGGAACCGCCTAGGTGTATCTGCCTAGAGAAGGAGTTTCAGAGCCTGGGCAATTCTGCTGAGAGGCTTCTCTCTTTGGCCGAGAGGCTTCTCTCTTCTGCCAAGAGGCTTCTCTCTTTTGCCGAGAGGCTTCTCTCTTCTGCCAAGAGGCTTCTCTCTTTCTCTCTTTTGCTTCTCTCTTGTATGTCTGACATTGGGGGGACTCAAAGGACGGCCTCCACTGCTGATCTTAGCAAGCGGGCAGGTCTACATTGGAGGAGGCAGTCCTTCAATTACGTACAGCCCTGTCCTATCCTAGGCAGGCCCAATGGGTGAAGGACCAGGAAGTGATGGAGACGTAAGTTAAATAAAAACATGTTTCTATTAACCTACTCTGTCACTACCTAGGTAAAGGTAAAGGTATCCCCTGACAATTAAGTCCAGTCGTGTCCGACTCTAGGGTGTGGTGCTCATCTCCATTTCAAAGCCGAAGAGCCAGCGTTGTCCCAAGACGCCTCCATGGTCATGTGGCCGGCATGACTCTCCTTATCGCAGCGCGTAGCATGCAGCTGGAACACGGAGCACTGTTTACCTTCCCGCAAGCCATACCTATTTATCTACTCGCATTGACATGCTTTGGAACTGCTAGGTTGGCAGGAGCTGGCCAAGCAACGAGCGCTCACCCCGTTGTGGGAATCGAACTGCCGACCTTTCGATCGACAGCTCATGGTTCAGTGGTTTAACCCACTGCGCCACCCGCTTACCTGTCACTACTTGTCCCCAATGGGCCTCCTCGGATTTGCACCAGCAATTTGTCTCTTTGGGTCAAGGGGGTCATGTCAAGCCCAGGTCGGGGGCAAAGGATAATGGCGCCACCACTGCCACGAATATCTGCCCTCAGCCCACCCTCAACATGACCCAGCCAGTCCCAATCCCTGCTCCAATCCTCCCCCAGAATGCCCCTTCCTTAACTTATCAGCCCCGGCAGGGGCTCTGGAGGTCATTTGAGGTCATCCAGTGCCACTAAAATCCAAGAAAGAATTGTAGGGATTTGAGGTGCTTCCAAAACTGAATTGGGGGGAGGGAATGTAATGCAGAACTAACCAAGGAAACAATAAAGTAACCAAATGTGAAAGTCAATATTTTCATTCCTATTGGAGATAGGCAAGGAGAAAGGTCAGGTGTCAGTCAAAGCAGGTAGGAAGACACCTGTCCTTCGATGAAGTCACGTTTTTACCTCTTTTATCAACAAAAGACTGAGAACACTGGGTGAGTAGGATTGGTAATGGGGCAAAGGTTGCGGCATCCTTTAACTGGAGGCAAGTTTCTGAACCACCTGGAGGCATCTATAAAATTATAGAATACGTATGCTGAAAGTGTACTTAGAGGTCATCTAGTCCAAACCCCCACTTGGAGCAGGAGTATCCTCTCTAGAGCATCTCCAAAAGGTGCCCGTCAAACCGTTGCTTGGACCCCGCAGCGAGGAGAGCCCACCACCTCCCTCAGCAATCTGTTCCATTGCTGAACCTCTCTTACCATTAAGAATTTCTCCCCTCCCGCAGCTTAAACCTATTAGATCTCATTCTGTTCTCGGGGTGGCAGAGAACAATTTTTTTGCCCTCTTCCTTGTGCAGTGAAAGGAACACATGATGGTGAATCCAATGTCTGGATCAGGAGACCATGGGAGAACTATCATACACACACACACACACACGCACGCACACACACACACACCAGTCCTGTTTTGAACGTTATTTACACAAGGAGACTCAGGCAGGTTGGTTCAAGCCTGAATATGTACTTTCTCCCTGAAGAATCATGGGAAGGTGGACCCACCATGATGCCCGGAGCCAGGGAGCATCCCAAATGGCTCCAGCGATCCATCCCGGGCTGGGATGGGCCATCTGCATCCTTATGGGGTTGTCAATCTGTTTTGTTTCTTTTGTGGGTCTGCTCTCCACCCCTTCCTCTTTAACCAAACATTAGGGGAAGCATTTTGATGCCGGTATTAATGCTCTCCCCCCCCCATCACTTGGTGCAAACCTCGCAGCAGAGAGACCCATTACCCAGTGGAATCCTGAACCCGAGGATTCAGGATTGGGCCCAAGCTGGGTCGGGTCTACACCGGACTGGCCTTCAATTGCGTGAACAACAGGCAGTGACAAATCGTACTGAGTACAAATTGCCAGCCCACACGCACCATGTGGGAAAACGCAGACAGCTAGACTCGTTGGCCACGCACATGGGTGTAGGAAAGCAGTCTGCGCAGGGAGAAACAACAATAAAGACAGCCCGAAAAAGAGTCTATGGATGCAGTTTCTGGCAGACAGGAGCTTCCCCAAACTGGAAAGAGCTGGGAGCTGGCTGGGGATCAAAGAAAGGAGGAAGGGTGTAAAATAGGCAGGCTCCAGAGACTTGAAGGAGCAGCAGTAAGGAGCCTTCAGAATGGAGAGGACCCCAATCCTCCCCCTGCCCAGCCACCCTTCCCCTAACCTGGCATTATTGCCAGCCTCAAACCTCCCCATGGCTTGATGTGGTCCTGGCAGCAAAGCCAACGTTATCCTGGAGCCAAGAACAAATTAGCCTCTCTTGGCTCATTTTTCAAATTCGCCCAGCATCATCAAAACAAACCGTTTCCCCTTCTCTGGCCCTTGCAAAAGGAGGCTTGCTGTTACGTAAGCTGAACAGACCAGCCCGTTCTGGAGTGACATGATCGGATCGGGCAGCTCATGGTTAGAAGGGCCCTGAAGTCAGGCGGAGGGCATAGCTCTCGTGTACAGCTTGGAGCGTTGAGGCCAAGGTGAGGGGCCCCTTGTGCAGCTAGCCATGGCCCCTTCCGAACTCTCCTCCTGTGGAACAGTGCCAGTCACTAGGGGCTCTGCGGCACAGCCCTGACCTTCCTCCCCATGGCACAGGCTACACAGCTAGCACATGGGTGTATCACCAACACTGAGTGTTCAGGGGTTACCTGGCTCCTCCTCTGATGAGTGTATCTAGTTCAGTGCCTACCCTGGCCAACCTGTGATGCCACCCCTGCCCTGGACTGTGAACTAGTAGAAGAAGACACCAAGATAGACCTAACCCAATGTTTCCCAAACTGGGAGGCGCAGCTTCCAGGGGAGCCGCGGATACCAGCCAGGGGAGCCGCGGAGTGCCACGGAATCCTCTCGGAAAACAGTGCAATGCCAATTGGCAGCAGGCATCAACATAATGTCATGAGGAGTGGCGGCCAATGGTCGCCAATGGTCAAGGGAGTTGCATGTCGAAAAAGTTTGGGAACTACTGCCGTAAACCAAAGAAGCAACCGAGTCTCTATCAGGTGTCCTCTATCCCTGCAAATCACCACTTGGCTCAACCCGTCGCACGTCCAGTCCTTCTCCTCATATCCAGGCACGCTGGCATCTCCCTGCCCTGCCTCCTGTCTGTGACCGGACATGCTGTCTCTGGGGGCCAGAACTGGCGTGAGTAACTACAGAAGTGAATGGCATCTGTTGTACTCGGCTCTGACCCTCTTGCAGTCTGTCAGACATTAAGGCTGCGACTCTAGGTGCACTTTCCTGGGAGTAAGCCCATTGAACACAATGGGACTTACTTCTGAACAGACATGCATAGGATTGTGCTCGAAGAGAAGCAGGTAAAAAAAACAGCGGACGATCAGCCATTGCATGTCTCTGGAAAGCAAGGAAACATAGCTTCACTTGGGATTCACAAGGGTTAGCACAGGGAGTGGAGGAGGACTCCAAGAGCAATTGAGAACGTAAGAAGAATCCTGTTGTATCAAGCCCAGGGTCCAGCAAATAGTTGTCAAAAGACTTAGCCGCCATGGATTTGTATAATCCCATCCAAGGAAGGAGTGAACAGGCATCAGAGCAAGGGAACGGGCCATGATATTAGGAAGAGATACACCTGGAGAGAAGGTACCAAGGCTAAATTGAGTGGCATCAGGGATGGTGGCGATGACCAAGGTTGGGAGGGACACAGAGATGCTGGGGGTGAATCGGAATCAGGAACTTGGCTGCCCCGGCCGGGGTTGACTGAGTGGAAGGACACCAGTTCAGCGCCATTGGAATCTGCAGAGCCAAGGGGGCGGCCATACCCCGACAGGTTACCTGCAAATTTGAGGTGAGGATTTAGGGCTACCTGGGATGGTCGTGGATGGCCCGAGATGGGGGGGGGGAAGAATGACGGAGGTGAGCAGGACATGTGAGCCAGGCCAATGGATCGACGTGATTGATGTCAAGGGAGGATGACGGGCAGTCAAAAAGAGCATTTCTGAAGCAGGAGTCGCCAAGCAAGTGCCAAGTGCCACGGAGAAGCTGTACGTGGTCAGGCTGAGACGGAGACATCAGCAAGTAGCATTGCCAGGGTTTGAGGGAAATCAATAGGCAGTAGAAACAATGGTCTGAGCACAGACTGGGACTGGAGCCAGCCTCTGCCCAGATGCCCTTCTTCTGATTCCAATAGCCTCACCTCTGCCAAGGGTGCCCGTGTGAAGATCTGGGCACAGGGGCAAATAAGAATGCAGGACAGTGGAGATGAGAGGCATGTCTTTGCAGTGCCCATCACTGGAAGTTTGAACACGTTGTGCTCCATCTCACACACACACACACACACACACACACACACACAGGCTCTTCCTTCCTTTGTCAGCACGGAACCCTCAAACGCCCAGCGCGCCGCCCCTGCAATCAGGCATCCTCTTTGCATGCCCCTCTTCTCTGCCAGTTCCTTGCCTGGCATCAGGATCAGAGGAGGGGTTGGGGGCTCACCCCATGGAGCCAGGACAACCCAACCCTTACACTTCTCCAGCTCAAGTTCAGTTGCATCGCCCCCAAACCCCCAAGATCATCAAACTCCAGGAGTCGCAACTAGGGACGGGAGGAGGTTGCGGTCAGGGTGGAAGTTTGGTGGGTGCCCAGCACCCAGGAACCAGCTTGCACTGCTACAAGGAATACCCCTGCCACCCCTCCTCTCTCCCCATGAGGACCCATGCAGATGCTTACCTTCGCTGGTGGTGGCCGAGAGACAGGCAGCAAAGGCTGCGAGGAGGAAGAGGAGGATGGCGAGGGAGGCTGTCAGTTCCGCTCGGGTCCCGGCCATTGTGCATGGGCGGATGGCAGCACGTCGGGCCGGAGCAGGTGCCGCGCTGGAGTGCTGTCGGCTCAGCCCAGCTAATCCAAATGCACTTTCCCCACATTTGCTCACACATCCACACACAGGCAAGCTGCAAGGAAGGAGGGGACAGACTGTCTGTCACGGCTCTGAAGCCAATTGGATTCCCAGCCTCCACCGTGATCCCCCTCCCCTTTCTCTCCTCTCCCCCCCCACCCTGATTGCCACACGCACTGTGCAGGGAGAGCATCTCCTTACGTGCAGCTGGGATGGGGGGGGCTCTTTTGTCCAGCTGTCTGTTGCCATATCCCCCTCTCCTCGGGCTGCTTAAACAGACCTTTCTGCCTCATGGTCCCTCTTGGTCCTCCTGCGTTGCCAAATGTTTGTGGTTGCTAGGAAACCAAAACTTACATCGGGGTCTCCTTCCTGAGGCTTCAGATGCCTGTCCCAGGCTCAAGTAGCTTTCAGGTGGGGGGGGCAGGGTCTGGATTGGACTTCGTTGGTCCGTAAACTTCTTGTTGACAGTGACTGGGCAAGAAGGGTGCTGAAATCAAGCTTTGTTGTAGAGTCGGGATCTCTTCACTGCCTCATCCATCAGTCATCCTGGACTGCCATCTGGTCCTGGGTTCAGGGAGCCCAGACCACCTTTCCGAGAACCACTGAGCTACTCTGCCCTCCTCGGATTGAAATATCCAGCAATGCATTGTCCTTTTGCCGAAAATAAGGCCAGGTCGAAAATTCACTTGACAGAAGTTTCCGCTCGAATTTAGGGTGTGGCAAGGGATTCAGTGTGGAACTGGGGTGTGTGGCAGGAAATCTGGGGGCAGGGAATTCTGAATGACACAAAGAAGAGGGGAAAGTATACATTTTGTTGAGACTGGAAAGAGGTGTCCTTCTATGGAAGATATTAGGAGGAGTCTGTTTTGACTTCAGTTATATCTAATATTCGTAGCTTGGGATGAAACATTTACCTTTACTTCTGAGGAAGAGCTTGTCAGCTTGAAACACATCAGGTATTCATGATTCTATTAGAGCGTTCTACAATTAAAAAAATATTTGCAGCACCTCTCCCCCCCCCCCCCCCTTTTCACAGAGGGAAGAAATTCAACCGTTTCTCAGAGGGAGGCTTACCACTGGCAGGTGGATTCGGATTTTCCTTATTTTTTTTTTCAGCATCAGTACACAGTCACTTTCTGGTAACCAGGGCCAGGGCCAGTCTAAGACCTCTGGGCACCTGAAGCAGCATGACAAATGCAGGGGGGGCCCTTCCTCCATCACTCCATCACTCCCTTGATTCAAAAAGGGGGGTAGAGCAGAAAAGGAAGTCTGGAGGAGACAAGAGTGGTGAGCTAGACTGTCTTCACAAGGTCTCTGACGCTCTAGCCCACCACTCTCCACTGCTCCACACTTCCTCCTCCACTTCCCTGTTCCTTTTTGAATCGAGGGAGCAGGATGGAAGAAGATGCTCCCGCCATCAATCTTCTGCTTGTGGCAGCTGCCTTTTCCCCCCAGAAGCTCCTTGGAATGAGCCGATGTCGTAACACCTGACCACGGTGATCCATGCCACGGTGACATCGCAACTAGATTATTGTAACGCGCTCTACGTGGGGCTGCCTTTGAAGACGGTTCGGAAACTGCAATTAGTGCAGAATGCGGCGGCCCGTGTGGTCACTGGAGGTAGGCGGTTCGACTCCGTCGGGCCACTCCTCCGACGGCTGCACTGGCTGCCGATTCGTTTCCGGGCCCAATTCAAAGTGCTGGTTTTGACCTTTAAAGCCCTATACGGCTTGGGGCCAGGATATTTGAGAGACCGCCTACTTCTATATAGTCCGGCTCGTCTCCTTAGGTCATCAGAGAAGACTCTTTTACGGGTGCCGTCGCCCAGGGAGGTGCGAGGAGCGGCGGCCAGAAACAGGGCCTTCTCAGTAGTGGCACCAACCTTATGGAATTCCTTCCCCTTTGATTTACGAACTGCTCCCTCCTTGGACACTTTCCGGTGAGGCCTAAAAACCTTCTTGTTCCAAGAAGCCTTCTGAGCCCTTGCCTTTTTTAACATCTCACTGGTACAGGTGGGGGTGCTGCTGTTTTTATGCTCCTGTTGTGACTGTCGCCATGATCTTTTTAATCGATTTTTAGATATTGTTTTTATTAATTGTTATTAATTGTTTTTTCTGTTTTAAAATGTGATTATTTTTTGCATTTTTTTCTGTTGTAAGCTGCCTTGGGTCCCTTCGGGGAGAAAGGCGGGATAAAAATACTGTAAATAAATAAATAAATAAACACAACACCATTCCCAAAGCATTCTGGGGAAAACAAAATGGTGTTTTGGAGCTGGCTGCCAGGAAGAGTCCCTGCGCAAATATATCCCCCTCTAAAAACACTTGTCAAATTTCACACCTTCACCTGTGAAATTGCCAAATGGGCCAAATCGGCAAATATGGCAGTGAAAATTGGGGGTCTGCAGGGCTTAGCTGTAGCTTAAAAATAGAGTTGAAATCAGTGTTCTTCAGAAATTGTCCTCAGCTGAGTTTCTCCCTGGATGTTTGAGTTTGGCATTTCTTGTCCGGCTTCCAAAGGGGAACCGATGCATTACGAATTCTCCGTCGTTCCACGTTTCATTTCTGAACGGTGTCGAAAGCACTCGGAGCGCTCAGCTTGTCACAGCTTTCAGACTCCTGAGAGAATCACACAGACGATCACATCCAGATTGTTCTTTTGCAGTGTTTTATCAATGCACATGTGTCATGGAGGGAGGGAGGAGGGAGGGAGGGAGGGAGGATGCAAACAGACAAAAGATACTGAAAGTTTGCCCCCGCTAACTGGGCAAAGAGGCACCTCTTTAGTGGTGGCTCTCTTATATTTAGCATGGGGAGAGCAATGGCTGAGCCATGGGCAGCAACCACGGAGGCATGGTTTCAACCGAGGTGCAGAATGTTTGCCACCACCTGGCACCACTGCCACCAGCTCATCCACCTCCATCCCCTTACCTCCAAGCAGTAGGGTGGTGGCGGCCATGGTACAATGGCACTACCACTGGAAAAAAGCTATATACAGAGAAGGGTATCTTCATCCATCTTCATTAACACCTTCCTTGCATGTTCTGCACTTCCTGATTTATTTAAAAGGACCGTGTGAGGACGCTGGTAAGGAAGCAGATTGTCACCTTCCACACAAGTTTTTGGGAGGGTGCATGTGGGGAGTGGCAGAAACCCATTTCCCTACTCCCTTATTTCTGTCCTTCTTCACGTGGTCCCTTTAAATAAAACAGGAAGTGCAGAATGTTTCAGCACTCCCTGCACTTCCTGTTTCATTTAAAGGGACCACATGAGGAAGGACTGAGGTAAGGGGATAGAGAAGTGGATCTCTGTTTCTAGATTTGCTTCCAGAAGCAGATCAGAATAGCTCCATCTGAGGCAGGCTGGAGGGAAGGCTGTGTGTGTGTGTGTGTGTGTGTGTGTGTGTGTGTGTGTGTGTGTGTGTGTGTGTGTGTGTGTGTGTGTGTGTGTGTGTGTGAGAGAGAGAGAGAGAGAGAGAGAGAGAGAGAGAGAGAGAGAGAGAGAGAGAGAGAGAGAGAGAGTTCGGTCAGGATAGCAGTCCAAACTAGGGCAGAGACACAAGTCAGCAATCAGGAACAAGCCAGGCTGACTACACAATCCTGAAATCAAGGGCAGGTTCCGGCCAACCCAAGCATCATAGAAGCCTTTTATAGACCTTCGTGTCCAGAATGGTTCAATTACCAACCTGGGTAGGAGGGGCCAGTTCAGAGCCTGAGAAAGTCTTACTCCAGCCGCAATTCTAGCAGCTCACCACATGGGGCATCTGTTGGCTCAAGACCTGGCAATTCCTCACAAGTACTCCTGCCCTACTCAGCACATAATGCCTTTTTCCCCCCAGAGATTCTCTGCTGGTGTTGCTCATGTATTATTATTATTAGATTGTGAGACCTCTGGGGCAGGGAAACCTCTCTTCATTTCTTTTGCCAGGTGAACTGCTTTGTGAGGTTTTTGTTGTAATAGTAGCAGGAAAGCAGTGTGTGTGTGTGCGTGCGTGCGTGCGTGCGTGCGTGCGTGCGTGCGTGCGTGCATGCGTGCGTGCGTGCGTGAGTGAGTGAAATTAGCAATTAATAAAAATAACATTATTAATAATTATGCCATAAATGTTAATGTTAATGGATACAAAGAAGAAACTGTGGCAAACTGTGCTCGCTCCAATTCTGCAATTGCTTTTAAAACATCTCCTTATTAACCTAGAATTCGGAAGGAGGGGCAGTAGAAAGAACCGGAGGAACAAGAAGGGAATGGAGGGGAGTGGGTGGGAATCCTTTCTTCCCTAGTTGGGAAAATGTGATTGTGCTGCAAGGCGGTGCTCTGTAAAGCACCTTAGAGTTCATGCGCTTTGCGTTTACATTTAACAACTGGATGGGGGGGCAGAACCCTGGTGGGGTGCCATCACCAGGTCCTGTTCTGGGCCCCTATGGTGCCCCCTCCTGTCCCCGATGCTGAATTGGACGCTACTTCTTCCATCGGTCCTGAGAGTTCAGGGGTGAGCCCTGTCAGATAGCCCATGTGATGAACTTGGGTCCGTGGCCAAGCTGGTTGACCCCTGCCTTGGGAAGCTGCAATACTCAGAACTCATACTAACGAAATTTCAGTAAAGCGACCCCAAAGGGCGAACATCAGGACCCTGATTTACCAGGGACAGGAGGAACCAGGAAATAGGGATTGAACAGATAAATAGGGAATGTTGAAAGATAGATATTTTGTATCTCTTATTGAACAGCAGGATTTCTGGCTGCCCTGGGAATTTGCTCTATCCACAGAAAAGAACTATTAATAGAGTTGGCACTAGTCCGATTTAAAATCAGTACGACTGTTCGTTTGTTTTGCTTAACTGCCCACAAAACAACAAATCCCCCCAGCCTTAACTCAGAGCCTCAGCTATGGTGAGTGATACAGCTGGATTCTGGAAATGTAGACACGGCGTTGCTCCACATATAGTAATATAGGATCTATTTTCCTGGACCACGGGCAGCAAAACCCAGGTTTTGAGCAGCTGAGATTGTGAATTCGAAAGGACCTCCCTGGTTAGCCCCCACATCTAAGCTATTGTCTCAGATAGCGGATTGGGGGGGGGGGCTTGCTGGATGTGGAAAGGAAAAGGGAAATGGTGTAGAAGAGGAAGTGAGGTCCCTGAGGCATCTGGTGGGGCCACTGTGTGATACAGGAAGCTGGGCCTTTGGCCTGATCCAGCAGGGCTCTTCTTAGGCTTACCAGATCTCCAACCGGGACAGAGTGCTAGACCTTTAGGAGAAGGAATGTGGGCAGGTGTATCTTGTTAAACCTTAGAGCACAATCCTAAGCATGTCTACTCAGAAGCAAGCCCCACTGAACAGAGTGCTCTCAGGTTTAACAAGATACACCTGCCCACATTCCTTCTCCTAAAGGTCTAGCACTCTGTCCTGGTTGGAGATCTGGTAAGCCAACTTATGCTCTTATGTTCTTATGAAGGAGAAGAGAGTGATGGGCTAGACTAGCATCTCCCTACCACTGTTCTCTCCTCCACTTCTTTTTGTTTACAAACCCAGGGAGTGCCGGAGGAGGAAGTGGAAGAGAGGACAGTGGTGGGGAGACACTCTAACCCATCTCCTCCACTTCCTCTCCTGCTCTGTTCCTCTCCTTTGTTTGAAATCCAGCAAATGTGAGAGGAGGAGCTCCTTATACCCCCACTGCACCAGCCGTTAAGGAGTCCGCTTGCCATGCCCTGTCTGCCTCAGGGACCAGAAGACCTTGGCCACTACTAGGGAGCCAGAGTGGACAACGCTGATCTAGCCCTACTTGTAGCTTGACCTGCTATGCAACGGCTTCCTATGTTTCGCTGGAACCCAGCTAGACATTTCCGGAAAGGCCACCTATTTGAGATACATCCATAATACAGAGCTATTAAGTTAAACTGTTGTCTTTGCTGCTGGGCTTTTGCTCACGCTGTGAATGCAAATCTCAGTAAGGCCCAAATTACAGAGAGATGTGCATAATCTCTTTGACGGCATATTGGTTAAACGACGGGCTCCACACACATCATCATGCCCTTGGCCTGAACACAATTATCGGGAGAGCTCGGTGACACGTTTGCAGGTGAAACACCCAGACTCTTCCAGTTTGCGACTCTGAAGGCCTTTTCCTTCCCCGTAAGGGAAACTAGAGAGATTTGACGTCATTTGACAGGGAAGAATTTGATGCTGCATGCCACAAGTAAGGGGGTGGCATTTGCCCCCCCCCTCAGGCTTGAGAAGATCTTGGGCCAGGACTAAATAGAAGACAGAACTCCTTTTGTGCCCTGAGCACTGAAAGGGAAGAGAAACGATATTGTCATTGCAACTCCTTACACAACCTCTGTATGACAAGGAGCTCTGCCTGATGGAAATCTCCCTCCCACATAGCTTGTAAACGTTCAGGAGTACCGTCTTGCACAGACAACCCTCAATTCCGGTTCAGTTGGGATGAGCTCTCCAAATCTCTCTCTCTCTCTCTCTCTCTCTCTCTCTCTCTCTCTCTCTCTCTCTCTCTCTCTCTCTCTCTCCTGCTGACTTTTCATTCGCTCATCCTCTTCGCACAGACAGCCTTCTCCCTTCCATGCACTCTGCGCCAGACCCTCTCTCGGAGGATCATGGCTTTTGTCTTCAGGCTCAGTCTGCTTGCACGTTTTTCTACGTACTGGAGCATGAGCATTGCAGGCGCTGCTTGGCGTGTTTGCCGTATCCTCGCAAAGGCTACGCACAGCTGCTCTGTGTCTGCTGGAGCTCCCCCTGCTGGGCACTGACCCGCATCTCTTTCAAAAGAAAATTAAATGTATTGATATTCTAACTGGGGCTCTCAATAATCTATCTATCTATCTATCTATCTATCTATCTATCTATCTATCTATCTATCTATCTATCTATCTATCTATCTATCTATCTATCTCTTTTCCTCCCTTCCTAGGAACATAGGAAGTTGTCTTATACCGAGTCACAGCATTGATCCATCTAGCACAGTATTGCCTACAATTCTGAAAGCACCCCCAGGTAAGACTGGGAACAGTCCCATTCTGAAACCCTGGAGAGATGCTGCCAGTCAGTGTAGTAGTGTATTGTAGACAGTACTGAGCTCAATTGTCAGGAGCTGCTTGGCATGAAGATAAGTCTTGGGTGCCCCTTGTGGCACACTGCTGGAACTGCTGCCTGGGACTGGGACATCACGGGTGTAAACGGCTCTCTGGCTCGCAACTAGCCTTGTCCACCTGAGCTGGCAACTGGATCCCTCTGGAATAGGAAGAACTAGAATGGACTGGGGACCTGGCCTGACCAACAAGGACTCTGTGGCTCTGGTACAACCCCATCTCTGGCTTCTGGTTTGACTCTTTGGTTCTTACTCCTGGAGTACAGTCCTGGCTTGCCTCCCTGATTGCCCATGGACTAGTCCTGGCATCGATAGGCCAATAAACTGACTCAAAATAAGGCAACTTTGTGTGTTGGAAGGATCTCGGGGGAGCGCAGCTAGGGTGGGGCTGCTGGGGGTGTCTCAGTACCTGGAGGCAGAGTTGGGGATTGAAATTTGGGACAGACCACGGGGGAGGGGAGCATCCACCAGCCCTGGTGCTCTGAGGAAGCCAAGGAAGAGGATGGAAAACATTTGGAAAACTGGCTCAGAGTTGTCACTCGCAGCCAACTCCGGATGGAACAAGAGGAGCCCAGCTCTGGCGCTTACATGCACTTATCGATGGAGTCTTCTGGCTGTCCTGACCAGAATGTAGATGCCTTCCTCGCTCAATTGCCCCCCTAAAGTGCCGCTGGCAGGTCAGCTTCCTTCTAATCCCGTCTGACAGTGTCAGTGCAGCTTGGTAGACGCAGACCTGGGGCCCCCCCGGTGTCAGCTTTACACAATGAGCAGCGCCATGAAATCTCTCTGACATTAGCCACTTCCTAATAAAGCTGTCAGATGTGCCCCTATTATCTCCCGGCCTACCAGCTCCACTTGCCCTCTGTTTCACCACTTAATCTGCCTTTTAAAAAGAGATTTTCTTCCAGCTCAGGGAAAGTTCAGACCTGTCTTAGCGACCGGTTACCCAAAGCGCCCCGCAAAACTAGCGGCATCGAGCATTTCCTCAATAGTCCCTGCTGAATGTGATTCAAATGTTCCCTGGGGAGCCCCGATTGGCTCTTCTCTTTAACCCAGACTGAAGAGCTTGTGATCCACTGAGTCAGCCTCAGTTCACCAATCTGCCTACCAGGACAGGCCGGCCCATCCATGAGGCCAACTGAAGCTGTTGCCTCAGGCAGCAGATTGATGAGGGGCACTCTTTTCTGTCCATCCTCTTGCCTCCACTGCTCCTCCGCTCTATGGATCAGAAAAGGAAGAGGAAATGTGGAGGGAAGGGGAGTGCTGAGCTACAACATTGGAGAGTGGGAAGAGCAACAGCTGGCACATGATCAGGCAAGGAGAGCATGCTGCCTCAGGCATCAAGAGGTCTTGTTCTAGCCCTGAAGAGGGAAGTGGACAAGAGGAGAGTGGTAAGTAAAATTACGAGGCACATCAACAAAGCCAAATCACAACGGAAAGGTCAGATGACACATCCCCAACTCCATCACAGCCATCAGTACCTCTCCAAAAGTTAAAAAAGCTACGTTTTGACAGATATCCTGAAAGAGCTTAGAGTAGGGGCCACACCACAGACTTCAGGCCCTCAAAGACAAATTCCCCTTTGCCTGCTCCAGAATGTACCGACCCACTTAAGACCATTCTCTCTGCCAAGAGCAGCTTGAGCTTTGCCAACCAAATGAACCACCCAATGGTCCATTTGGACCACCAAATGTTGCAACCCTTACCCTGAGGCATGCAGTTGCTGCCATCTGTATTCATAACCACTGCTGTTCTGGCTCCTCCCCCTCCTCAGCATTTCCTGCATTTGAAAAGGAAGAAGGGAGTAGAGCAGGAAAGGAAATGTGGTGGAGAAGAGAGCGGTGACCTACAGTGTCTGCTGGAAAGATGCTCTAGTCTAGACCATCACCTTTCTCTCCTCCACACTTCCTCTTCAGCTTCCCTCTTCCGTTTCCAATTCAGGGAGCCCTGGAGAAGCAGTGAAGGATGCCAGTGTGGCAGACACAAGCGACAGCAGTGCCCCCACCAATCCACCACATTAGGCGATCACCTCAGTTTGCCTCCTAGATGGACCGGTCCTGCCTTCTGCCCTTTTGGACCTTCCCCTGTGCTGGAAGAACCTGATTCTGACCTGTTTGACTACACCTTGTGGTTCAGGCTCTGACAATCAATCACGCTGTGATGGCCGCCTAACCCAGCCCCACAGAAGTGGGAGAAATCCAACAACCACACATCAGTGGTGGGGCCACGTTCTTTATCCTAACAGATGAGGTGCTGATAAGCAGAGTGGTACGATGGAACTGCTCCAAACCACAGAAATCTCTCCTTCCTCCTCCCCATTCCACCATTCTGCTTTCTCCCTGCTTTTCCGAGCCGCAAAGCAAGACCCCCTCATTGGGATGCATGGGGCTTGCTCGAGATTGACAAAGATATCATGCTTTTTCTCCATCTCCTTGTCATGACGACCGCCTCCTCGGCCCATGAGAATGGCCCCTTCTGGGCTCTCAGGGCTGCTTTTCATTCAAGCTGATCCACCTTACAGTCAGAAAGCACCAGGCTCGCTGTGGACGGACTGGCTGTGTCTGAAGTCCAGTCGAGGCCAGGTCAAAGTAACTTGGACCACGTTCCAATGACACAGTGGACCAGGTCTCTGATCATGGCACGCCAAGCCTCTTTGTCCCCGCAAGCTGGCATCTGAAGCCCACACAAGGCAGCCGAGATGAAACCGTCAGTGACAGGAGAAGTTAAAGATGTAAGGGGAAGCATGAAATTACCTATGACAGTCGTAACCGTGGCAGAGCTCGGCATTAAGCAGAACATGGACCACACAGCATGGTTCCTTTCTCACCATTGGCTACGTTGCACCCTGTGCTACAGAGCTCGTCGTTTGTAAAAGAAACAAGTGTTAGGAGAAAGGAAGGAGGGAAAGAAAAAGAAAGACCTTGCCGCTAAGCCCGGAGAGTTCCAGCACAAGTGTGCTGTTTTCTCAACCTGTCCCATGAACATACACCTTTCATCTCCAAACTCGGAAAAATTACAGTCAGCGCCCAGGCACTCAGGAGGCCCGGAGATAGTTTATAAGCCAGGCAACAGAGATATTTCATTAGCACGGCTTGTTTAAAACCGGAATCAGGCACTGGCCCAATGACAGTCGGGGATCATAGTGTAGAACAGAGGTTCTCAACCTGTGGTACGCGTACCCCTGGGGGTACAAGGAACGCAGGCTGGGGGTACGCAGGATGGTCCCCGTTATCAGCTACACTGTAGAAGTTGAAATTGGAAACAGGACCGGCCCATTCTTGAGGCCAGCTTAGATGGTTGCCTCAGGCAGCGGGTTGGTGGGAGCCCATCTCCACCCACCTGCCTGCCTCTACTGCTATTCCTCCTCCTGCTCCTTGGATTTGAAAAAGGAGAGGGGGGGTGGAGCAATATGTGTGGAGGAGAGGAGAGTGGTGGGCTGAAGCATCTCTGACTCGGTGGTGTGCAAGCTGAAGGTCCCAGATTCATTCCTGCATCTACAGGTAGAGCTGAGAAAGAATGCTTTCTAAAACTCTGGAGAGCAGCTGCCAGTCAGTAAAGAAAATATTGAGCTAGAAAGATCACAGGTCTGACTCAGTATGAAGCAACCTTATATATTCGTATGTTGGACATCAGTCAGTATGAACTGTTCTGGGTAGCTCCATGATTGGCATACTATATTGATGACAATGGTGGTATTCGAGGAGGAGAGAGCACCAGGTTTTCCCAATAGTGATTCAGCATGTTCTACAGCAATGGTTCTCAAACATTTTAGCACTGGGACCCACTTTTTAAAAGGACACTCTATCGGGACCCACCTAGCTTTACGAGGCACTCAAACATTTATCTCTCTATATTTACACAAGCTTGCAAACTGCAGGAGCTCAGCTGTTTGCAGGGCAATTAGCAGCTATCTTGCAAACTGCAGGAGCTCAGCTCTTTGAAGTGCAATTAGCAGCTATCTGATTTTTGAATAGCCTCAGGGCTTGTGGCAATTACGTATCTGATTTTTCCAGCACCTGGGACCCACCAGAAATCAGGTCGCAACCCACCAAGTGGGTCCCGACCCACAGTTTGAGAAATGCTGTTCTATAGCATCCTCTCGTACAGCACAATCCTATACATGTTTACTCAGAAATAAGTCTCGTTTTGTTCAATGGCGTGTACTCCCAAGAATGCTTTATGATTGCAGTCTTATGACATCAAGTTTGCTTTTTTGCAGTGTTTTATTCATGCACACACAGCAATCCCTTGACTTTCAACCACTTGACTTTCATCGCTTTGCTCTTTCAGCTGTTCACAATTATAACCACATTTCAAATGTCATTTATACGCTTTCCTCTTTCGTCCGATTTCATCCAACCTTCCATGACTTTTGTCAATGTTCTTATGTTTGTTTTTCTTTCATTTCTGTTTATTTAGGATTTGCACACATCTGCATGTGTCATATAGTTAGTTTTTTTTTTTAAACATTTTTGGCTGGCCAAAATAGATTTGCCAGCTCAATAAGACTATGCTTTGACATTCGTTGACTTTCATCCATGCTCTGGTCCCTAACTAGACGAAAGTGCAAGGGATTGCTGTATATGCATTGATAACACAGAGAAGGGAAAGAGGCAAACGTATTGAACGACCTGGGAACTGTGGCAATCTGCACATGCTCCAAGTCTGAAATTAATTATTGCAATGTTCTTTGTTAAATTGCAATTGCGGGAGCGGAACTCAGGGCAGAGTCAACACATGATTAATAAAGGAACAATTGAGAGCACACCCCACTCCTCCCAATATGACTCTATCAACATAGCCCCAAATGACCAACCTTTTTACAACACTCTGACAGGTGGTTAACCTTTATCATCCACCACCAGCTGCAGCCTCTCCTGTTCCTTCTCTTCCCTTATTTGCCTTCCACGTTTCATTTCCGATTCCCTTTCTTCTCGGTCCCTTGTCTTGCTATTCACAGCCTGTAGCTCCTGATCTCATTCTTTGCATTAAAAATATCAGCGATAGCAGAGATAATCTATGGTTGGACAAATGGAGTTATCTTATCGTGACTTCAGGCTATTGGTCCAGAGACATGCAGAAGCCCTCTGAAAAATGTTGCTTGGTTTGCCAGGACCGTCCTCAAATTAGTTCTTGTCACAAAAACATCAGAAGAGCCCTGCTGGATCAGGCCAAGGGCCCATCTAGCCCAGCTTCCTGTAGCTCACAGTGGCCCCACCAGATGCCTCTGCGAGCACATGAGACCACCTGTGGTCTCCTGTGGTCACTCCCTTGCACCTGATATTCAGAGATAGGCTCCCTCTCAAACTCAGAGGTTTCATACAGTCATCATGACTTGCAACCAACCTGTGATGGACTTTTCCTCCATCAATTCCGTCCAGTCCCATCTAGGCCAAGTGCCATCACACCTGTTGATTCCCTCGCACCTGCCATCGCACACATCACCTGCCTCACACCTGAATCACACACATCACATCACTCTCCAGAGACTCAGACATAGTTCATGCCCCAGCCTACCAGGGACTGAACTAAGGACCTTTCCATGCAAAGTAGGTGCTCCAACCCTGACCGACTCTATTGGAAAACTTCCCATTTTTATATTTACAGGTCCTATATTTTGCCTACAGTTATTGTATCTTCTCCAAAATGTCTACGGTGACCTGTACGTGCCCACAGATGACTCTCTCTCTCTCTCTCTCTCTCTCTCTCTCTCTCTCTCTCTCTCTCTCTCTCTCTCTCTCTCTCTCTTCTTTCTCTCACTTTCTGTGGGTCTTTCTGTCCATCTCTTGCTCCTCTCTGGTAGTTCTATTGCCCCTCACCGTCTCGTGCAGTGTTACCTCCCCTTCTTCCTTCCCCACACCCTGCCGTAACCAATCAGTTGCACACAGCAAGAGTAAGCAGTGCCAGTGACAGATAGAACTAGTGCTATCATCTCTCTTGAATGTCACCGGGAAAATTGCATGGCACACTCTGAAATTCAAATTAGGGTTTGCTGAAACTGCTAAAACTCATCAAATGCTTGCTTTGAAGTCCACTGGGAGGCTGGCCATTTCTTTTAAATTAGTCCCTGTTGAAAATGAAAATGCGGGGAGCTGGCGCATTAGCATACCAGAGTGTCAGAGATGGTGAAATGTTCCCTTTTTAGGGAGTGTCGGTACTTTTACTTGCACATAAAGCGCGCACTCTCAAACGGAGCTCTTAGCGCATTAGCGGACGTGAAGGAATCATGTCAAAACTTCCAATTAGGTGGTGGTTTTCGATGTGAATGAGCTGGAGCAGTGAGTAGTCCTCAAGACATTTCCAAAATTCCCCCTGCCCAAATGTCTCTGTTAGTTTTGGAGTTTCAGATTACCAAAGTGGAACCCACAGATTAGGAATTCTCCATTTCACCTTTTTATGTGTGAATGTTTTACTGAGTGCAGTGCGTGTGCAGATAGCCACAGCTTTCAGTTTCTCAGTTTCTTTGGTGTGTGTGTGTGTGTGTGTGTGTGTGTGTGTGTGTGTGTGTCATACATACATATGTGTGTGTCAGTCATACATATGACTGCATCAAAATTATTTTTGTGCAGTGCTTGACTGATGCACATATGAACTTATGTGTCTTAAAACACTGCAAAAAGCACACTTGCTGCACTGGTGCACAGTGTTGTTTCAGAATGACTTTGGGGTGGGGTTCTTTCAACCTGTAGGAGGGCATTTATACATCGACAAAACACTGCACAGAAGGACTCTGGATGCAAACAGGCATACAGTTACATCGAGCCGGTTCGTCTGCAGCGTTCTATCAATGCATACGTGCAATTCGGCAGCGCAGGGGGAGAACGATGCAAATAATCGGAAGGAACTGAAAACTGCAGCCAATTGTGCATGCTCCAATTCTGGAATTGATTTGAGAAATTCCAGTTAGACTGGAATTCAGGAGCAGTAGAGTGAACCAGAGAAATGGAAAAGGAATAGAATAGGGAAACTCCTCTCATCTCAAGACCCGCAAAGCATTTTGATGTGCTATTAAATAATCCATACAGTAGACAGAGTACAAGAAACTGTTTAACATTCTTAAAATTAAGAAAACGTCTGGTCTAGATAGTGGACGTGTAGAATTTTATTTTAAAAAATTATTAAAATTCTGTCACCATTTTTTAATTCGCTTCGGTCATGAGTAAATAAGACCAAACAGGATCCCATCTTCTTGGACTGGGGCAAAACTGATTGTAATCCAGAATCGGGGGGGGGGGGGGGACGGGACGGGACGGGACCTGGACTTCCAGTCTCTTGTAGACCTAGTTCTCTAGATTACCAAATATTGACTATACTTTTAGCTATGCAATTATCCGGATTTAAAAATCAATACCGCCGTTTCAAGCAAGGAGGGATACAAATTCTCTAATTCTGCTAGAAGAATGATTAGTATAATAGGAAAATGAAAAGTAGAAAACATTCCAGTTCCTTTTGAATTACTTTCCTGTTCCTTAGTGGTTCCCAAACTGGGAGGCGTGGCTCCCAGGGGAGCCGCGGGAACCAGCCAGGGGAGCCGCGGAATACCATGGAATCCTCTCGGAAAACAGTGCAATGCCAATTGGCAGGCATCAACAGAATGTAATGGGGAGCCGCCGGTCGAAAAAGTTTGGGAAACTCTGAAATACCAACTGAAGTGGCCACCTCAAGCGGCGGATTGGCAAGGAGAACCCTCTGCCATCCACCCATCCACCCTGTATCACTTCTCCTCCTTCTGCTCTCAGGATTCAAAAAAGAAAAGGGAATGGAGCAGAAAAGGAAGCATGGAGGAGAGGAGAGTGGCAGGCTAGAGCATCAAGACACTCTAGCCCACCACACTCCTCTTCACCACACTTCCTTTTCAGCTCTGTTTTTCTCTTCTTTTTTGAATCCAGGGAACAGGAGGAGGAGGAGGTGGCTCCAGTAGCCTCTCGTGCAGTCTAGCCTCTCCAGCAAGCCGATGTGTCTCTGGGCAAGAGGGGTAGTGTTTGGCGTGCTGGAAGCCCTTGGCTAGCCCAGCATGGGGGTACCTCAAAGCCTTTCAACCAGGTGGAGTGGAAGCTTTTGAGAAGGCTAGTGAAAAAATTGTCCAAAGAATACATTTGGACTACGATCCTTTAACACTTACATGGGAGTAAGTGCCATTGAACTCTAAGTAGACATGCATAGGAGTGCACTGTTGAACTGTGGTGTACACTGTTACATAAGTGTACATAAGAAGAGCCATCCTGGATCAGGCCAAGGACCCATCTGGTCTAGCTTCCTGTATCTTACAGTGGCCCACCAGATGCCTCAGAGAGCACTCAATACCTGTATCGTGTTAACAGTCCCTTGCATCTGGCATTCAGAAATAGACTACCTGTCAAACCTGGAGGTTGCATATAGTCATCATGGCTTGTAACCTGCGATGGACTTTTCCTCCATAAATCCATCCAATCGCCTTTTCAAGACATGCAGACCAGGTGCCATCACCACATCCTGTGGCAAGGAGTTCCGCAGACCAATTAGTTACATGGATGCAAAATAATCCCAAGGCCTGGATTCTGATGAATAGAAATGAATCTTGACTTTTCTTGACTTTTGCAACGTCATTCATCTGGGGTGCATGCATACCCCTCTCTCTCCTGTAATGTTTGTTTTTGTATATAATACTTGGCAAATGTGATAATGGAGAATTGTAATGGTCCAAGAGATTTAAAATTGCTCTAAAAGAAAACCACCTTCCTTGAATTGCATTATATGCAGGTGATGTCGCGGTAACTGTGCAAATTCAAAATGCAATCGCTTCACTTCAGAAGGGCCTTAGATATATGCCATGATTACTGTAAAGCTTCTGGATCTAAAGCAAATGAATTCTAATCAGAACGATTAGCCATGAACATTTCACTCAACAAAGCAAATGAGATAAAACTGTTTTCCCATGTTCCTCAGGAGCCTCGGACAATTAAGTACTTGGGTAATAAAATTCCGTCACCTTTGTAAAATTCATTTAAGGACAATGATTTGACATTCATTCATTAGGTCTGGGAGATGAGGCTTAATGTGGAAGCAACACTGCTATAACATGAATATTGTGCCTAAATTTTCTCTTTAAAAATAATGCAATGATTATAATTTGTACCAAACTCCTTGCTTTGAATCGAGGGGAGGGCAAATTTCAGAGGGAAAAAGTTCATCGGTTCCCTTCCTTCTCCCATGCTCCCCAGATTTGAAAAGAGGGGAATGGAGCCGAGCCTCCCCACCCCTTCTTTTTTCAAAGCCAGGGATTTGTTTTGTTTCCCGAAAACAAAACCACCAATCGAGACTGTGGCAAAGAGATGCTGAAACTACCTTGGTAGTCATCTGTAATGGATAGCTGTCAAACATTTCAAGGGAAACTGCTGCTTTTGTGTTCAATATCGGATGCAATATGCACTTGCAAGAAATCTCCGAAGGAAGTTTTTTCTCTCCTCTGTGAACAATCCCTTTGTACAATTTTGTTCTCCATGTGCCCTTTTTCTCCTTTTAGTACACGCTGGGATGCCTCAAAATACTCGCAAATGTCTATCTGAACTGATAAACTGCTTTTCCACTGGTCCACATCAGCCTCTCACCTCCATCGAGCATCCTTTGGCCAAAACCATTCAATTCTCTTGTTTCTCTGATCGTGTCCCTCTCCTCCCCAAATCCCTGCACTGACTTCCTGTCTGCTCCCTCGTCCTGACCTTCGAAACTCTCCATGGCGTTGTATCCAGTCTGGCCCAAGCTGGATCAGCACCTGAGGCAACATTTAATTTCCATGACCCCCTTTTCCCCCTTGGTGTACGGTAGCATGTGTGCCCCAGCAGGGCCGGCCCAAGACCTCCTGATGCCTGAGGCAACATGCCCAACGCTGCCCTCCTTGTCTGATGAAGTTGCAAAGGTGGGCAATGGGTGCGATGCTGCCTCCCCTCAGTCACCACTCAAAGAAGCTCTTTCACCTTGCTTCATGGGGGAGCCGGCCCTCCTTGTCCCTCCCTTCCTCTCTGCTGTCACTTCCCATTGTACTCCTACCCGTGACCTGCCGCCTGAAAGTCTCCTGCTCCCCCCAAATGTCTCTGCCCTTTCTCCCCTGCAGCTCTGTAGGCCTGGAACTGCCTCCCCAAATTCCTGCATGACGCCTCCCCTCAGATTTCCTCCAAATCTCTTCTTCAACCTTCCTTTTCCACGAAGCCCAACACCTCGGTCCTCTTTCCCAATTCTAGCAAACCTTATGTCCCTGTAACGGAACCAATTGCTAATTCTTCCTTTGTTTACCCCTCCTGTCCTCTCATCTTTGCAAAGCACCTTCATGGTGCTATATGAACGAGCTCAACAAAATTTGAGCTTTGCACCCTCTGGAAGGAGTAGAGACCATCACTTTCTGCAGTAGCCTCTCTCTCTCTCTCTCTCTCTCTCTCTCTCTCTCTCTCTCTCTCTCTCTCTCTCTCTCTCTCTCTCCCCTAGTTTCCAAACCCCCTAACCTGCCATGAATCTCTGAGCAGAGGCTTCATTTTATATCTGAAATCTGGAGGTGTCAGCTGTCTGTAGATTGATCCATCCCTTTCATGACTGCACTGATGGGATGGGATGGGATGGGATGGGGTGTTGAGTGATGCTAGTCACACACCGGCTTGTATCAGTGCAGATACGCCGACCCTCGAATTTTGTGCTTTCCATGGCAAATTTCACAGTTCTGAGTGCGAGGAGTTCAGCACAGGTCAGAGACCGGAGAACAGCCGGCTCTCCCATGAACAGCCTGAAGCACAAAGTGAGGTTTGCCCCCGAGTCTGTAACCTGTGACATTCCACTGGGCTAATGTGGGTTGCGTCGATGCCGACAGCAGTGTGAGCTGCCAGCGGCACACAGATAGAGCTGTCAAGAATGGGATTTGTAGCTGGAATATTAATTTGGAAACAGCAAGGACAATTCACTTGGGGGTCAGCTACAAAGTGGTTACACCCAGAACTGAGGAATCCGTGTACCTCACGGCCCTAGATGAAACCGCAGGCATTATGGGACAGACGCTATGAGTGTTCGTGTGGCCAAGCTAGGAATCGACATTATTCCATGTGGAGCCTTCGAGTTGGGACACTGACTTCACGTTTTAATCTTGTCACATGCAACGTTCGATGGCAACTGATGTAGCGTAGTGGCTAAGCGCCTGACCTGTGGATGAGAACTTCCCCAGTTCAGTTCTTGCCTCTGCCATTTTGCTAGGTGGCCTAAGGCAACCCATTCCGTCTCGGCCTCAGTCCTTCCATCTGCAATACGGGGATAATATTGGCATATACTGATGTGACGTACTGATGTGACATATAGTGGACCCCCAGAAACACTATACAAATGATGATGATGATGATGATGATGATGATGATGATGATGATGATGATGATGATGATGATGATCCAGTTGGATTATCCAGTCAGAATCCAGTTGACATAGCTCTTGGAATGTCTTGCCACTCAGGGAAATGGGGAGTGTTCATAGCAGTTTCACGAAATAGCAAAGTGGACAGAGTGAACTACAAAGTCCCCAGGGATATTGCAAATGTTCCTTGGGCCCCAGTGTTCTAAGGAGCAGTGCACTGGGATGAAGAAGGGGGAGAGGAAGAGAAAAAAATACCACCACCACCCCAGTCATCACTTGGTATGCTCCAAGTCCAGAGCACTGAGGAAATGAAGGGGAGGGGGTGAATTTCCCTATTCTGTTGGCAGCACCTTTCTTTCTGCCACCTTGGACAGGGAAGTAAAGGCAACGGGGATCTGTTGCTTGTGGGTAGGGAGCCGCAGGGAGGGGGCTTAAGAGGGCATTTGCCGAGCCTCACATTGGCTCAGTAAATGATCTAAATGAGCAGATAATGGGGAGCATCTCGCATACCCCCAACCTGCGGTCCGCGTACCCCTGGGGGTACGCATACCACAGGTTGGGAACCTCTGATGTAATGTTATCCCAACATTGCAGGGGGGGGGGGAATTGGATCATTTGGCATCCATGAGGTGAGATGAAACCAGGTCTCCCATCTCTACAGACAACTCAATAGATCTGTGGGCGTGCAATTGTCTTGGAAAGAGTCATCATAATTTTTTATTAAAAAAAAAAACCTGGAAGGGGCCCATTGGGTTCAGTCTTCATTTGTTCCAAAAGGAATGCTAATGGCAAAGAATGAGTAACCAATTGCTTGACCTTTTCGTTACTCATGCATTTTGGCGTCTCTTTTGGCAACATTTCTTTGCCGCCACCGCCTTGAGCAGCAAAGGCAGTAAAATTTATTTTGACATCCACCTCCAAGCAGTTGCCAATTGTCTTCCCTGAATGTCTAGATGTTGTTCTGGGGTATCGGGGGGGGGGGGGGTGAAACAAATAACTGTTAATGGAAGGGAGGGGCAAATAACCACTCTTGGCTGGAAAAACTGGAACAGGGGAAACTTATGGTCCCCCTCCCCATGCACTGTCACAGTGCCACTGTGGTCCTGAGCCAATCAGACCCCTTTCCCTCAAAAGGGACCCTTCCCATTGGCTTCCTGTGGCCATCGATGAATGACAGGCGGAGGCTTGGCCATGGCAGAAAGTCCTCTTCGTCTCATGGAATGCAGCAACAGCTCCTCTTCCTCCTTCCTTCTTCGAGTGGGATGGGGAGGAAGCTGCCGCCGCTGCTGCCCAAAATCCCCCCATGTAGAATGTTAGAGTTGGAAGGGACTTTGGAGGTCATCTAGACCACCTGATGCAGGCAACTGCGACAGTATCCCTGACTGGTGGCCGTCCAAACTCTGCTTGAAAACCTCCAATGAGGGACAGTCCATTAGTGCACAAGGCAGACTATTCCAGTGCTGGACAGTGAGGAAATTCATCCTCATGTCCAACCTAAATCTATTGGAAGGGATCTCGAAGGTCATCTAGTCCAACCCCCTGCTCGGCACAGGCAGCTACAGCATTAGGAATTCTTCCAAACGTCTAAATCGACTTTCCTGTTCTTCCAACCCATTTGGTTCTCGTCCTGCCCTCAGGAGCCACAGAGAGTAAGTCCTTCTTCTGCATGACGGCCCTTCAGATACTTGAAGCTGGCTTTCCTATCTCTCCTTAGACTTCTCTTCGCCAGGTGAAACATGCCAAGCTCTTTTAAGCATTCGTCATAGGACTTAGTTTCCAGATTCCCACACCGAGTTCGGGGAGCCCGACGGAGGAAGATTGTCTCAGAGCCTCCAAAAACAACCTGGCAATGGTTCTGGTTGTCTTGTACCTTGAACTCTCTCACCTCATCAATGTGTATGACGAAATCGAGTTGTGGCGGAGGTGGGCAAGGGTTCCCCATTCTCTAGACCCGAATCCAAAACGGAGCTGACATTTTGCTTCATGTGAAATGCATTCTGTCCCTGACTCATTGGCGAGCAAACAAGGGTGTGGAAAGGAGGGCAGAATGAGTAAGCCGAGGAGATTGTCAGACGGATGGGATCAGGGGGAGTGCAGCTGAGCCGTACCGATGGATCAGATGCAAAACTTTCTCTCTCGGGTTTCCAATCTTCCTTCCAATCTTCCTTCCGTCCCTCCCCCACCACACCCCTGCCAACGCTTGATAGCTGCCCCCAGTGCCCTTTCTGCTTTCTTCCGCAGAATTAAAGACACCGCCTCAGGGGGCTTGTCGGAGCAGAGGTAAGACATAATGGAGAGATCAATACAACACCCCACTGTGTAAAAGAGAGAGACAGAAATGCAGGCCTCCGAATGCAAGCGCAAACAGTCAGCTGAAGTGGGGACGGAACAGCATTTCCTTGGCGCTCCTTGAAATACCACGCAGGATAACAGGTTTCCGTTGGTAACAGCTTGGCTGGCAAAGCAAAATGGCGGGCTTAAGAAGGAGCGAGCTCTTGGAGAGATGGCACTGTGGTTCAGTGGCTAGAGCGACTGCTTTGCAAGCAGAAGGAAAGACCCAGATTCAATGCTCGCAGCACCTTGACTTTTTTGTGTGGATATGTTGAAGCCTTTGCAGTCAACCCCATTTTGCCACTGGGAAAGACCCCTGGAGAGCTGCTGCTCACCAGTGTTGACAATAGTGAGCTAGATGGGCCAGTAGTTGGACTCAGCCTGGCAGCCTTCGTTGACCTCAGGCATGAGATTGTTTTCAAATTATGTACATTCGTTTGAATGTCAGTATGTCGTTGCGCCAGCAAAATGGGTGGTGCAGATCTGAGGAGACCCCTTCAGACTGCAGACGCTTGCCCCAGGGTAAGGGAAGAAAGTTCCCTTGGCATGAGGAGACCTTCATGACTGCCCCCCAAGATGCAGCACATGCTCTGTTGGCATGGCTGCATCGGGGTGGGTGGGTAGTTAGGATTGGGCTGTTATTGAATCCGCCCTGGCACACTTACAGCACAAGCCTGGGCATGTCTACTCAGAAGTAAATCCCATTGAGTTCAACAAGGTTTACTCCCAGGTACATGTATTTAAGATTTCACCCTTATTCTTATTTGCACGCTGAGCTCAACTGATCTGCGGTGTGATTAATTTCTGAACGCTAGAGTTCGCCTCTTTGGCAGGTTAAACATGATATGAAAAGAGCTTTTGCTCAGGTACAGGTAAGCACAGACGTGTTAAACTGGTCAAACAGCTTCTCAACCTGGCAGGTGCTTATTCGGCATCCCACAGTTTTGCTGTTTGTGCCGGAGAATTGCAGCTTTGTGTTCTCGGTTGCTGTTGATGGTCTTCCGTTTCCTAAAACAGCATCATTTTACTCAACTGAGTTGTGGTTTCTTGGTGTGTGTGTTTTTTCTGATAAGGTGTCACCTCTGGAACAGCATTCTTCATCTCTTCGGAATACTTTTTGGGGAGCTGAAGTGTGCCCTTCAATCCCACTTGCAGGAGAGTTATGGAGCGAGAGGGATATTTCTTTCTCTCCCACTTGTGGGAAACAGGACGCTGGACTAGATGGGCCTTTGGCCTGATCCAGCAGGGCTCTTCTTATGTTCTTATGTCTTCACAGGCTAACACAGCTTCAAAGTTGAGTGGGTGGTGGCTGCAGTTACCGAACTTCAGGGCTAGACACACATGAAATGTCTTAAAATAGGAGTGCATGAGCATTTCAGTGTTCAACCTGAAATCGAGTCTAGTTTTTGCCCAGGTTCCACAAGGGTGTCTTCAAAAAGCTTGAGCCATTGTGAACCATCAATGAAGTTGATTGCCAAAGCTTGAACACATCCCCAAAAGGTCAATGGCGACGCGATCATTGACCACTCACAAAGGGTTGAATGTAAAAGAGCTTTTGTGAGCGGTCAATTTGCTCACAAAGCTTCAAACTTTTGCGGGCACATTTGCGAGCCTCTTAATCTTGCTCGCAAGGTTCAGGCAGGGCGGAGTCCACTATTCCGAGCACCCCCTGCAGGATGCTTGAAACATCCCTCTCTTACAGCTTCCTTTCAGTGCGGCTTCCACCTCAAATGCCCAGGTTTATGGCACGGTAGATGTCACCTGCAATTTGACCCACAGCATACGTGTTGCTATGCAGGAACAACCAACTGCTTTCCTCTGAAACTTCATTCTGCTGCTTCTTCCCACTGTCCACTAGGTGTCGCTAGAGCATCACAGGCTCCTTTTTGCCAAACTGAAGATTGTCCCTTTTGTAGTGTCAGCACTATATTTTTAGATATGCAGATTGAACACTAATTAGTGTAAGGTACATGTTTTCTGCCTCTTCAGACAACTGTGGGTGTGGGATCAGTCTACTCTTCCATTCAAATGGGACCTGTGATCATATTGTGTTGTGCAATTGCCTGCTTCTTTTTTTCTTTCTTTTTCCTTTTGTACAATAATACAAACGCAACACATTCACAAAGTCTAACATTTTGCCTCTAACAAAATGCATCTAAAACATTTTTGACTTCTCAAGTGTACCCTTTACCACCACGGTGGACTGAGTGCAAGAAAGATGGCTTAAATCACCAAACAATAAAATAAAGACAGATTTAAATTATTGATTTAAATTTTTTAAACGAATGTATTGTGTATATACTTCTTCAGCGAAAACGCATACAAAAAGGTGATGTTTTGTGAAAGGCAAAAAAAGAATGCTCGCAAATCCTTGAGGCTTTGCGAGCGGTTGGTTCAAATGCTCGCAGAAGCTTGAAAGTGTTCCAACCTTGTGTGAGTTACAGGATGGAGGGGTGTTGTTGTTAAGATTAGGGATGATGTGCATCCTGAGGAAAGCAAGTGGTCCGAGCAAGGCTCAGAACCAATCTCCAGAGGGTGCCCAGGCTGAAGACCCTCTGCTGGGATTGCTAAACAACCCCTCAAAGGGCTGTCCTGCTTGGAGTAGGAGGTGTAATCCAGTTTCCTCAACCCCTTTTCCAGGGGTCTGTAATCCCATAGGCAGGCTGAGCGCACCATTCCGATTTCCCCCCCCCCCATCCTGTCCTCGTTGGAGAAAGTAACATTGGAGCCTCTTCACCAGGGACTGTATAGTTTAGGTTGAAGGGAGAATGGTTGCCTTCTGTCGGTTCTTCTCCTATGCTAACTTCTTGAACAACAGCTTGAGTGCCTGGAGAAATACATCTGACATGTGGAGACAATAGACTCCCTGCGTGGGTGAGGGAGGAGTCCCTGGCTTACTTCGAGGAGGGCTGGCGGAGACTCAGCAGGGCGCTGGAGAGGCCTACTGCAGAAATAACAGAGTTGCTTCCATGAATGGGGACAATGGTGTGCAGGAACCATTATCTCGATTGAAGGACGTGGCCATTGGTGGAGGGGCTGTCGATTTTGCTCTGCATAATGAAATGATACCTACTGACAGGTGCCTCCTCCTCGACCCAGGCAACTTATCTGAAGTATCAAATCAAAATAACAGGAGTTTCTGCTAGCAATGAGGTCTTATTTTCTTGTGATACTTCAGCGGATGGAGAAACACAACGATTGATTTGGGTGTGATACCTTGATGTCCAATATGTCCTTCAGAGCGCTTTCAATTTATCACATGACCATCTGATATCCAGTACAAGTCCAGGTCCCCGAGTTATGGATGTCCAAGTTCCAGGTGGTCATGTCAGTGCTTTTGCAAAGGTGTAATCCATCGGTTGTGGTACTGTTGCGCATGCGCAAACATGTTGAGCCAGGAAGACCGGCTGCTTCAATTTATGAACATTCCAGCTTCTGGACAGACCTCCAGAACAGAACTGGGATGTATCTTGGGGACTGTTTCTGTACTGTATTTCTCTGTGTACTCAATCATTGGAAAGAGCTTTGAAATGCACAAAAAGGGGACACGTTTTGTCATTTTGATGTCTCCCCCTGTTTCTCGGGGAAGTTTCACACAGTGTGGCTAAATGGCAAAGAAGCCATATGTACAGGGATTAACATATATGAGGATTAACGTTTCCAAACAGGATCTACAATTGTTGGCGCTTCTGGTGACAAATCAGTGTTACGTGGCTGCATTGTGAGGGAGACACCAGCTTGGTAACTTCTAAAGCACAGGAACCTCCAGAATCCCTTTGAATCAGGGAATGTTGAAGTTGGAAGGGATCTTAGAGGCCATCTAGTCCAGCCCCCTGCTCAGTGCCGGCACGGTGTTTGGACACCTTCCCTGATTCTGGCCGCTAATCTCTGCCCCATCCTGGCCTCGATTGTTATGTGAGCCCAGGGCCTTCTCCTGGCCTGTCCCACCTAGCCTTGGTTGTCCAGCCATCTGCTGGCCACTTCTGCCTGGCTCTGGCTGTCTCCCCCCCTCTTGGTCTGCCTCCCTTCCTTGTCCTCATCACCCTCCTCTAGCCAATTTTCCCCTTCCCCTTCTCCCTTCCAGTCTCTCTCCCTGCTGCTCTTGCCTGGCTCCTCCTGCTCTTTCCCCGCTTCTCCTTCTCGTTCTTTTGCTCCTCCTTCCTCGCCTCCTCCATGTCCATTCCGCTCACCTCTCTCCCCTTCCTGCTCCATCCTCCTTTCTGTTGCCCCCCTCCAGCCCTCTTTTGCCACACCTCCCACCGCCAGCTGATCACGCTGACGGGTGATCCAGTCCAGCTGGGACCGCCCCTTGCCTGATGATGTCACCAGCTGGGGCACCACCTCAACTGATTGGCAGTGTCTCAGTCCAGCCACGGCCAGGCTCTGCGGGGCACTACACAAGGCACTGCCCCGAACAGGCTGCAGCACTGATGTTCCGGTTCAGGCTGCCGGAAGCCTTGGGCCTCGCCTGCTCCAGGGCCTCAGTCTGAGATGCTCCAGCAGCTGAGAGACGTCAAGACACAAATTCAATTACAGGGCCCAGCACCAAGCTTGGAGTCGAATCTAAACAGTTTTCTGAGCTGATTGCCGACAAAAAGAACTCCAGCCATTTTTCAAGGAGCTAAAAATAAGCCCCGAGTAAATGAGAAATGGATTGTCGTCAAATTCCTCCCCACAAAATCACTTCTGAGCTTGAAGGAGAGAAATTTCAGTCCCAAAGGTAATTTGGGAGTCGGGCAAACTGCAGCCCCTTGTCAGAGAGGCTGTGGAAGCCGATTCCCAATACTGTTCTGATCCCCGCTGGGATAAATAGGATCTGTGGTACCAGCATGTCTTCTTCACTTGGCAAGTTTCTCCATGCCTCGGCCAAGTGGTTGGAGATTAGGTGTGTAATTGAGTGGAAGATGCCTCAGAAAGGAGAGGCTCAGAACTGCGCTCCTGCGAATGGCTTCCTCCAACAGCTGCTTTTGGAAAGGGGGGGGGGAGATTTGCTCTCCATCCTTTTAAGACCAAGGAAACCCACAATGCAGGAGGTACACGATTGTGGGAAGAAGAGGGTAGCCAGCTGACTCGGCCCGGATGAAAGTGTAGTGATTTTGGAAGGCATCTCAACTACGGACGTTGTGAGCATTCCATTAGGAGGGCTCGCAAAAGTGAACACCCCTGTTTGAATGCTTGCAAGCAGCACTGAGACAGACACAGGCCCGCTCGCAAAGCTTCACGTTTTTGTGAGCGATCAAATCAACTTCTTGCAAAGGCTTGAAGGTAGGTAGGGCACGCCCCACCCCTGCAGCTGCTGCCTCCGGTGGTAAAGGCAGCAGGCCCTGGTGGTATTTTTTTTCCTGGTGGGGACTGGTACTGGTGCCAGTATCCCTAGTGGAAAACTGATGGCTCTCTAAATCCATTCTGCCTGCATTACGACCATGCACAGAAGGTCCAAGTGTTTGTGAACACTTTTGAGCACTTGCAGGAGTGCGTATCAGCTGCTCACAAAGGCTCGCGTCTTTGCACACCTCTGTGGTGCAGAATCACGACCCTATTTCAAGCCAAACATTGGGGTGCTTTGCGCATCCTTCAACCCAGCTTGCGTCCACCCCAACATTTGTAGCAAGAATTCTCCCCCCACCCCAGCTTTTGATCACTCACTCATTATTTCCTGGAGTGGAACACAAAAGGCATGGCTCTATTTGCTATCATTCACTACATTCAAATTGCAAATGACTTCCTCCGAGACAATCACTCCTCCACTTATTTTGAAGGCCCATCCAGTCCTTTGAAGTGTTAACAAAGAGATCCGGCTGGAGTCTCATCTTGTGTGTTTGGGGGGTGTCCTGGGGGAAATTAAGTTTGGAAAAACTATTTACCTGGATTGTACGTATTAATTAGAGACGGTGAGGTCCCCATGGCTCGCACTGGATTGACTCTCAACTAAGCTGTGCATCTTCCCCCAAAATCAAGAAATTGTTTGGCTTCTTTTTGAAGCCAAACTGAAATTAGACCTCTACGCGCTCTGTTGAAACCAATTGAGATTTCACTGTCTCCACTGATTTCAGTAGGATGGTTTAGACCCTGCAGCCCTGAAAATTATTTTTCTATACATTTATCTACCTGAATTTTGCCAAAAAAAAAAAGCCAACGTTAATGCCCATGGTTAATTTGGCCATTTTGTTGTTCAGTCGTTAAGTCGTGTCCGACCCTTCGTGATCCCATGAACCATATCTCGCCAGGCCTTCCTGTCCTCCACTATCTTCCTGAGTTCGCTCATTTTCATGTTCGTTGCATCGGTGATGCTGTCTAACCATCTCATCCTTTGCCTTCCCCTTCTCCTTTGGCCTTCAATCTTTCCCAGCATCAGAGTCTTCTCCAGAGAGTCCTCTCTTCGCAATAGGTGGCCAAAATATTTGAGCTTCAGCCTTAGTACCTGTCCTTCCAGGGAACAGTCAGGGTTGATTTCATTTAGGATTGACTGATTTGATCTCCTAGCAGTCCAAGGGACTCTCAGGAGTCTTCTCCAGCACCACAATTCAAAAGCATCTATTCTTCGGTGCTCAGCCTTCCTTATGCTCTTGCAACCATACATTGCTACTGGGAACACCATGGCCCTGACTATACGAACTTTTGTTGGCATGGTGATGTCTCTGCTTTTTATTATGCTATCTAAGTTTGCCATAGCTTTCCTTCCAAGGAGTAAGCGTCTTTTAATTTCATGGCTGCTGTCTCCCAAATCGTGGGGGAACAAAATAACAATGAAGATTTAGAGGGTTGCCAAGCAAGCATTGGAGATGTTTGCAGCTATAAATAATGTCACTGCTTGTTCAAAGTCCTTCTCATCCACATCATCTTCCAATATGCAGAGCAAGAGAGGATAGAGCTTCATGGAAATCATATATCCATCTAAGTTTGTCATCTCCAGACCCTGGGTGGAAGCCATGAGGCAGGAGAGATTGTGGTCAAGCATTTCAGGTGAGAGTTCCAGCACCACGGACAGTTCCAGAAGGTCCTTGGACATGAGCTGAGGCCTTAAACTGCACTGGGCTCCCCCTCTCTCCGTGGAGAGTAGAGATCTTAAAGGGGCGAGCCCTCACACGCTCATTCGATCAAATCCATATGAATAGGGGAATAGCCAAGAAGATGAAGGTTTATGGAAATTTCAACCCCACAGCTCCATGACCTCCTCCTTCTGGAACAGGCAGTGGAGGAGATGCTGGATCTCACGGCTTTTATTTCCTTGGCTTCTGGAAGAAGAGGAAGAGCATCATTGGCTAGGGTGCACTCGGGGGCGGGGGGAGAGGAGAGAGGCGAGGCGATGGTGATGGCAAGAAGGCAGGTGAGATGACACCTGCGGACGACTCCACCAAGTCTCATAGAAGGGCTGTCCCTTGACGTTCCAAGAGGTCATTTTCAACATTATGATTGCCATCCCAGTATATGATGTTCTATTATTATTACTATCATCATCATCATCATCATCATCATCATTATTATTATTATTATTATTATTATTATTATTATTATTATTATTAGGCTTGCCTTTGGATGGTGCGCTATTTGGGTCACCCATTGCAGCGCCATCCCTTCCAGAACACCAGCCCGACGTTCTGCTGACCCGCCAGGCTGTCGACACCTCCGCCCATCCTCCCTCGGCTTGCCATCCGTGCAGTGCATTAGCCCTGCTGTGCCGCCGCGTCTCCAGTCTCATCTTCTATGCACGCAATATGCTTGCACGAGCCGTCCGACAGGCAGCGCAACTCACGGAACAGTATGACCGCACGCACGCCTGACAACATCCCGGGTCTTTGCTTCCAATTCAGCAATTTGAGAACACTTAATGAAGTGACATGCAACCAGAAGAAGACGTTGGGGTTTGATTTGTTTTTTTCATGCAGGAAATCTTTGGTATTTGCATAATACAAAAAAGGCAGGACTAGAACTAGCTAGCTAGCTCATCTCTTTTCTTTCTTTCTTTCTTTCTTTCTTTCTTTCTTTCTTTCTTTCTTTCTTTCTTTCTTTATCTAAAGCATGGGTGGGGAACCTCCGGCCTGCGGGCCGGATCCGGACCCAGAGGCCATCTGGTCTGGCCCGCCGAGGCCCACCCCCGAGCTCATTCCGTCCGGCCTGCCGAGGCCCACCCCACCAAGAGGAAAACCAAAATTAAATTAATGTTTTCCTCTCGGTGGGCCTCGGTGGGCCAGACGGAATGAGCTCGGGCACTTACCTTGTAGTGGCACGCAACCATGAGGGCACACCAGCGAGATTAGGGAGGCATTCCTAGAGAGGCACTTCCTCTTTCTGATCGCCCTCATGGCTGCGCACCGACCGATACAAGGTAAGTGTCTTTAATGTTGTTCGCCCCTGTGCCCGGCCGATACAGAGGCCGCCCCAGTTTCTTCGCGGGCCACCTCCACTGCAGCCTGCGAAGAAACTGGGGCTGCTGCCACATCGGCCTCTCCACGCTCACCCTCCCGGGCTCCGGGAGGGTGAGCGTGGAGAGGCCGATGTGGCAGCAGCCCCAGTTTCCTCCTTTTCCCTGGTGAGGGTTTACTTTATTTATTCATTTAATAAACTTTATTAAATAAATAAATACAAATTTGCAGGCGGCCTCACAACCAAATTTGGAACATTTCAAACGGCCCTCGCCAGGGAAAAGGTTCCCCGCCCCTGATTCTAAAGCATAGGTGGCCAACCAGCGGCACGGGTGCCACTTAGTGGCACGCCGAGCCTTTTGAAGTGGCACGCACCACTGTTTCTGCCCAAGTCAAGCACTGAAATCCCTCTCTCTCTCTCAACCCCAGCACACCTTTCCAAGCCTGTGGCACTAGAGGAGGTCTCTGTACCCCACTGCACCTCATTCCTCTTGCACTGTCACAGTGCTTTAAATATTTATTAGTTTAGAAATATTTATTTATTTAATTAATTAATTTAAGTGGCATGCTTAAGATTATCTACATAAAATGTGGCACATGGCGTGCCACAGGTTGGCCACCACTGTTCTAAAGCATGTGGCGGAGAAAAGTTTGGGAAAGGTGACTGGGTCAAAGCAGCCCCAGAAGGGGACAAGAGAAGAGGAAGGAAAGAAGGGCAAGAAAAGGAGTCAATAACCGAAGAGGCTACAGGGAAGAAAGGGGGACAGACCCACACATGCAAAGGGGGAACCCTAAGTAAGATTCCCCTCCCCCCCCCCACTGGCACGAACATTCATGAACAGAACCACGAAGTCCGAAAATTTGTAATTGTTATATAACCATGAACATTCATTTCAGCATTTTTAACAAAACTCGGGTTTATAATTTATAGAAAAATGATTAGAATACAAGACACAAGTTTTATGGGTGAAGTAGCCATGTAATTAAATATAAAATACAAAGAACTCCAGGTACACATGTGTAAGATCTTCAAAAAGTGCCACTCATAACAAGCAGCAAAACAATGAGTGCGGAGAACTCCGATGTTTACAGGAACTGACGTTTCGTCTTATTTCCTAAGACATTATCTAGGTCAAGACAGCTTGGCTGTTGTGCCATCCCATAGCTTTCGTTCTATGAAGAAAAATGATTGTTTTAAGTGAATGTTTTGGAATGATGAATGTCATGACAGAGTTCTGTGTTGTCTTCTCGGTGTGGTAAAAATCTATGTATTCTTTTTGCCTGGTGGAAATAAATAGAATTTTGGAGTATTTGGATTCACAGATCACGTGTGATTATTAAGAATATTTATACAGCACTTTTCAACAAAAAGTAGCTCACAAAGTGGTTTTTGTAGCCAGCCCAAACAAATCCATAAATGGTTCCCGGTCCCCAAAGGGCTCACCATCTAAAAAAGATGCACAACAGACACCAGACATTGGAAAAGACCCCATGCTGGGGTGAAGAGGGACAGTTGCTCTCCCCCTGCTAAATAGAAGAGGACACCACTTGAAAAAGCACCTCTTTGTCCAGTTAGCAGTGTTAATGGTTGGATACAACACTCTGGCATTGTATCCAATCTGTATTGGATACAACACAACATTCAAGCAAATGCTGCAACTATTTCGGGAATTTTCCCAGGCGCACCCCTTTTTAGTTCCATGCACCTTCACAGTCTCTCGCTGTTTTCCGTTTCTGAGCGGCGGTGAAAATGTCTAAAAAGATCCCCGTGCATTTGGAGCACAGTCCAAATCTGGACATCACCGGTGGCTGTTGGGCTCCGAGGCGTTCGCCAGTTCAGTCACACTGGGAATACTTGCCTTGATTCTGGGGGAAAGGGAGGGGAAGGAAGAGGAGTGACAGAGGCTCCCACCTGGCCGACTTTGACAGTCAGTAGATGTCAAGCAAGAATCTTGGTGTCAGGATGGAGTGCGTGCCTCTCCTAGCAATTGCCTGCTCCTCCTCTAGGAAGCCAAAACACCACTCGGAGTTTCAATAACACTTGATGCCGAATTCGGTCATTCTTTCTTTCCTATTTTTTTAACCCAAAGCAGCCTAAAGTGAGTTACCGCCTCGGGTCCACTGCCTCTGCACAGTTCCAAACAATAAAATAAAAGCCCCTTAGCCCACTCCTTGCACGGTTTAAGACTTCTGGTTTGAATTAAAGGGACTGGGCCAGTGAAGGAGATTCTTCGTCCGCGTGGTGCCTGTCAATCAAACCAGAAACCGGGCACTTCCATGCTTGAAGAAACCGGTCATGGAGCAAGGTAAGGTGGTGGGTGATCCTCATTCTGCTCATTTGCAGTCAGTGGAACGCGGATCAGTGTGGGTTGCATTCACAGTAGGCTGGAGGGGGCAGTGGTGGTGGCAGACTCGGGGTGAAGGGCCCCCTAGATCCACTGTCCTCCCCTGCAGTCTGCCAACCCACATCACCTCGCCTAATGGATGGGCCGCCCCTGCATCAATCTCCCACTACCCCACTGCACCGGAGAGCTTGGTCCCCACCTTTCCAGCCTCCTTTCCCCTCCACCAATTACAAAGCACCTGCTTTGCCCTTGCTCGGTGGAGCGGCCAGTGGTCCCTTGACCACCTCCGGAGAACGGACGCGTTCCCCCTTCCATCTGACAGCGGCGATGGCCTCAGACACCGAACATTAACCGCCGGCTCGCTTTGTGCTTTGGTGCGCCTTGAGATAAATGAAACGTTTTCCTTTCATTGTTTAAAGAGAATAGCAAAGTATTTTCTGTACTTCTCGTGCCGGGAATAAGCTTTGCTATTCACTTAGATCTTTCACAGAGAGTTTCCGAACTGCTGCGAGGAAAAAGAAAAAAAAGAGGATACCTTGCTGTCCCTGTCCTTTCCCTGACTCCACTTGTGTCTGGCAGTGCAGAAACAGGAGCATTTGTCTGCCCTACGACTCAAAAACAGAGGAGCGGAAACAGAATACAGCATAGAAGAGGCCCACTGGAGAACTTTTGTGTGCAGTTTCTGATGAGCAGAAACCAGTAACTTCTATGGAACAGGGGACACTAAAGTGCTTATAAGTATCAACCTGTGCCCAGGGTTGAACTATCCACTAAGATGGTCTCTTCACAGGTGGCAGGTGGAGACGGGGGCCATTGCCTCTGCCCCGCCTGCTCCTCCTCCTGCACTCCCAAGAAAGATGGAAAGCAAACAGAGTGGCATTCTAACCAATGAAGAAGAATGGTTTTGGGGCTGGGGGTGTCATTTGTGTGCATGCAGGAGGCATGCAGACCCCAAAATGTATGCACAAGATTACTTGCATATGCAAAACAGCTTGATGTTAATAATAATATAAATTAATGGTAATAAGATTGATGGTTCACAAGCTATGATGTTCCCTAGACCCTTGGGCAAACCAAATAAATATCTAACCCCCAAAATCAGAGGTGTTCTGGAGAGTGTGTGTGTGTGTGTGTGTGTGTGTGTGTGTGTGTGTGTGTGTGTGTTGGAAGTCCTTTTTCCAGCCCAGAAATCCAAGGTCTACTTGAATCATTTGCTGCCTTTTTGGTGAATAGAACGGAAAGAAAGAGATGAGATTCTTTGCAGAAAACATTTCGAACAAGGGTCTGAAAAAGGTGCCATTAAAAATAGCAAGGATGATTCCTTATGAGAATGGGAAACATCATATGAGTGACTCTATTGGCAATGGGTGCTTTCAAGAATTGGAGATCAAACGACATGAAATATTCCAGAAGTGTCTCTTACAGGATAGTGGCTCCCCGGGATAGCTGCTGTCCTATGATCTTTCCCTCCTTGCAAGAGTCCTCCACAAACAGCGTGAACCCCCTGACTATAATATAGAATCAGTTTCGGTAATAATGGATTGGGAGCAGGGGGTTGACGTACTTGGAGAATAAAACTGCATTTTGTTCTCCTAATATATTTTTTTCATGCATGCATCAGAGTTCAATAGGCCTTTCTACTGAAGAATTGATTTTGTGTCAATCTGCCCCCATTCCGTGTCTTTTATCAAGGAAAACGGATTTTCAGAACAGGTCGAAAACAGGTGAATGGGGTTGATTTTCCTGGCTGATTACAGTGGCAAGCCTGACACAACTGAATGTTTTCTGGGGTAATTGTCTAGCTCAGGAGCACATTTCTTGTACAAACTCATTTAGGATGTTGTTGTCACTGGCAGTCTGGTGCATGATATTCCCAAGGGAGGATGTATTACAAATAACTGTTTCCTTCTTATGAGGAAAAGAGTACCTGATAACATATGCCAGGAACCAGGGCCGGCCCATCCATGAGGCCAATTGAAGCTGTTGCATCAGGCACCGGATTCGTGGGAGGCACCCATCTCTGTCTGCCTATTTGCCTTCATTGCTCCTCCTTCTCTTTCCACTTCTTCACTGGGAAAGGAAGAGGGGGACACAGAAGAAGAGGAAATGTGGAGGGGAGGAAAGTGTTGAGCTAGAACATTGGAGGGGGGGGAGGAGCAGAGGCCGGCACAGCATTTAGGCAAGGGGGGCAGCATTTGGCATGCTGCCTCAGGTCTTGGGCCGGCCCAGTTGGGAACAATTGAAGAGTGAGAAAGCATTAAATACTGAGCTTTTGGCTTCTCCAGAAAGCTTCATCACGAAGGCAAGGATGAGGGGCTCGATCCGGGAGCAGCCAAGAAGCCAGTGGCCATCACATAAGTTGCAAGCCTAGACACACTTGGCATAAGTCCCATTGAAGGTAATGGGGCTTACTTTTGAGTAGACTGGCATAGGATGGCACTGCGTGTCAGCAGGTATTATGTCAACCAGAGAGATGGCCACAGAGACAACACGTTAACGAGATCAAGAAAACTTCCCCTCTTATTCCACTTGCTGGCCTTCTGATCATGTCCAGTTATCTGAGTCACACTGTTTAGGTTTGTTTCGTGGTTAGAAAAAGATTATTTCATATGTAAAAAAAAAAAAAAAAGCCCTCCTGTTTTTGAGAGGAAACATACAGTCTTTGGCTCCCTCTGCTGGAAAAATCTTTGAAAGCTGCATTCGGGTTTTGAACATGATCCTGTGCATCATGTTGATTTTAGCACTTTTGTCAGTGGCCGTTTCCAGATTTGGCCTTTAGTCCAGGCTTGAGATGCCTTGTTCACTCCCCTGTTGGGGGCGCAGGGACTGTCATATGACATCATCATCCGTCTGTTTAACTCTCTGTATTTCCCCTGTGCCAAAATCCAAGCATTGATGAATGCAGAAAATCTGAGTTTTTTTGAGAATGGTAGGACAGCAATACAATGACCGAATGTTGCTAGTGCTATTCTTCTAGCTTCTTCCAAGAGCTGCATGGGGGTCACAAAAGAAATAGGGAAGGGGGGGGATAGCCAGTCCAGTCTGCCTCAAAAACATGCTACATCTACAGCAACGTGGAAGGAAGTTTGCAATTCCACGTGTGGTTAGAAGTTAAAAAGGGTCAGCTTTGGGGAGGGGGCCCTAGGTCATTTGCAGAGCATCTCTTTTGCATGCAGAAGGTCCCGAGCTCCATCTTCGGCATCTCCAGGTAGGGCAAGAAAAAGGTTTCTGCCTAGAGAACTGCTGCCAGTCAGTGTTGACAATCCTGAGCTAGATGGATCAGTGGTCTGACTCGGTAGGCAGCAGCTCCTTATGACAAGGAGATGGTTGTTACCTTGACAACCCTAATGGGTGTGGGATCAAAGTACCTGAAGAACTGCCTCTCCCCTTTATGAAACGGTTCACTACCTGAGGGCTGGAGGGGGTCTGGGGAGGCTGCAGTTTCTGTGAGCAACAAAGGTTAATTTGGCAGTGATCGAGGAGAAGGCCTTTTCTGTGGTGGCACCCTGCATACGGTAATGCTTACCACTTGAGATCAGGCTGGTTCAATCTCTGACCATTTTTCAATGGCAACTGAAAACAGGAATTAAAGAGGAAAGGTGGAGGGGAAGAGAGTGCTGAGCTGGAACTATTGGAGAGTGGGTGGAGCAGAGGGTGGCGCACCACTGGGCAGGGATGTATCTAAGTAACTAGGTCACGAGTGTGAGTGCGAGTACGAGTCATTTTTGCACGAGTGCGAGTCCGAGTGCGAGTCAGTGTCAAAATTTTTGGGCAAGTACGAGTCAAGTGTGAGTCATTTTTGCACGAGTGCAAGTCGAGTACGAGTAAGGCCAAAAACCACGAGTCACAAGTCACGAGTCGAGTCACTTTGGGGAAAATGGCTTTTTCCCCTGAAAATGGGGTGGGTGGGTGTCTGTGTGTGGGGTGTGTGTGGGGACCTCTGAGACTTTTAAAGCACCCACTTGGCTCCCCCTATGCCCTTTCCCTCACCTCTCAGTCTTGTCACCACCCATCTGGTTTGGGAAAAACAAGCGTGTCTACATTCAAACCATTTATTATTCCCTCCCTGCCCTTTCCCCTTGCTGAGTTTTGGTCAATGAGGAGGAACTGCTGCGGCAGCTTCGCCTTCCCTCACTCCTCCCCACCCCTCGCGCTCGGAGTTGTGGCCAATGGCAAACAGACAGCAACAAAAGGGGGGGGGGGACTCAGAGCCAGGCTTGCTTTCCCACCCCCTTGAAAACGCTTCCTCCCTGCTGCCCTCCTCCTCCGAGGTCTCCACTGCGCCTGCCTACCTGCCTGCCTGCCTGTGTTGATGCCGGCCATTAAAGGAAAATGACTTGGAAATGGCAAGTCGTTACCCCCACGAGTGTGAGTCAAGTGCGAGTCCCGTGGTTCACGAGTACGAGTGCGAGTCAGTGGGTCACGAGTACGAGTACAAGTACAAGTCAGGGAAAAAGTGGCTAAGTCACACTTGCGAGTCGAGTCATTTGATTCGAGTCCCCATCCCTGCCACTGGGTAAGGGGGGGGACAGCATTTGGCATGCTGCCTCGGGCATCAGGAGGTCTTGGGCCAGCTCTGGTCCAGATACACCCTTGATACTTCACTCAATGGATCCCTTTCCTATTCAGATGTGGCCCACTGTAAGGCAAATACAAGGGCTATACCACTTTCAGTCAGCCAGTGGCAGCAAAATACTGCAGACCAACAGAAACACAAAATATCATGACAGCTTAGGCAATTCAGGTATTCCAGACTGTATCATACCCAAGTCATTCTCAGGAACAAGGTCGGATAAAAATGGAGCGTGAGAACGATGTTGCCTAAACCAGGGGCGTCACTGGAGCGTGGCGGGGGGGCGGGCCGCCTGGGGGTGACGCGCGCACCCCCTTGCGCGTCACCTCTATGATGCGCGACACCCTCCGGATGCTCCGAGGCCGGCCCGGGAGCCGGCCTCGGAGCGTCCAACCCCGTCGACGCTCGTCGACGCTCCAGGGCCTTCTGAAAGAAGGCCCAGGCAAGCGTCGATCCGGGTATTTTTCGGGTTTTCGCGCATGCGCAGACCCGTTTTGAGGGCTTTTCACGTCCGAAGGGCGACCCGACGCGACGCGGGGAGCCGGGTCGCCCCCCGCGCCGCGATATGGTAGCGTCACTAGGGTGACGCGCGTCCCCCGCCCCAGGGTGACGCGCGTCCTAGTGACGCCACTGGCCTAAACCAGAAGCCACCAAGCTTTGCATCTCTTTCAGAAACGTCCGTCAGATTGCTTTTAAGAATGAAACGGGGCATTCACAGACCGGAGGTTCAAGAGTTCAAATTCGCTGGTTGCAATTTGCACAACCACCACCTCCCTGCGAGGTAGACCAGAATGATTACCTCCATATCGGACATAGTCGCTGAGGTTGGAAGAAGGTCCCAGGTTCAATCCCTGGCAGCATCTCCAGGGAAGACGGGGAAAGCCCTCTGAACAGAGAGCTGCTGCCAGTCAGTGCAGACAATGCTGAGGTGGACGGAGCAATGGTCTGACTCAGCAGAATGCAGGAGAATTCAGCTGCCTTCAGCAAAGGCACCTGGACACTTCTGCTAGTTTACCTCTTAGCTGAGAAGACATCCTCTGGCTTAACCACTCGAAAAGCTCAGCCCTTCTCCTCCCAGGAGAGAACGACACAGTCTCCTTGTGCATGAGTCCTTTCTCAGCCGAATCCTCTTCCCCACCTCCCACCATCTCTCCCGGGAGTGGGGGGGGGGGGAGAGCCAGGCTAACAGACACTACTCATCTGTAGCAACCACAGGAGGGTTGCAGGAATTCTGCTTGACAATCCAGTTCCCTTATTAATCACCAGAGCCTGCAAGTCGCCACATTTCTAAATATTGATAGTGTCATCCTGGGGGAGAGATCTGGGCGGCAGAGAGAGCACCATTCACCGGGGGAGAGAGCCGTGGCTGTTATTTTTGGCTTTGTCAACAGAGGTGATGTGTGGGTAGCCTGTATGTGGGGACAGAGCTTGAGAGAGTCAATCCCAGTGCGTTTGAGCAGCAGTTGAGCTCAGAGAGAGAGAGAGAGAGAGAGAGAGAGAGAGAGAGAGAGAGAGAGAGAGAGAGAGATTTATTCTGGGGTCAGGGACCTGGAAAGATCTGGGCTGTCACTGGAGTCTTTGAGAGAACCCAAATGAGCGCATGGAACTTTCTCGATCCTCTCTAGGGCAAAGAGAAGGGATTCTGGATTTCTGGGCTGGCCGAGGCAGCGAAACAGGATGCTGCAGCAGAGAAAGAGATCGGTGGAAGCTGGAGAATTTTCCCTGCAAGAAGAGGTTCTGTGACTTGGGGGGTGGGTTTGAAAAACGATGACTAATCACAACATGATGAGCATGGTGGAGCTGCACTGGAACTTCCCCAGTTCAAACCTTGCCTCAGCCATAAACTCAGCAAAGTTTTATAAACTCAACCCTCAACACACATACCTGGGCATCAACTGAATTCAATGGGACTTACTTTTGAGTAGACATGCATATAGGATCGCACAGTGAGTGACTTGGGCAAGTCACTCCCTCTCGGTCATACAGTTGTTGTCCACCTGAAATAGGAAGATAATCATTAATGCTCTGTTGGTTTCGTTTCCAGTGTCCCCCCCCCTATAAAACAGAAATAGTGCACAAAAATCAGGGCTTGGAGGGCCTACCAGAGGTGCAGGGGGGGTCGTCTCTCTTCTTTAAACTTGAAACACTGCCTCTTCCAAGAGCATCAGTGAGCAAGACTGGGAACATTTCAATCAATCAATCAATTAACTGGGTCAAGCAACTGCTTCTGTGTACGCTCCTGGGTACATGCATGAATTATACCATTATAGTATACTGTACGCGTGTAATATAGCACAATAAATTTGACACTATTTGACACTGTGTGTGTACATTTTATTGAGTTTATATATACAGCATCCACTTTCTGAGTTTGCAAAGTGTTTCGTGTGTATTCTCTTGATGGGGTTCTTGCAACAACCCTGTAAGGAAAGTATCATTATTATCCCCATACTGCAGATGGGAAAGACTGAGGCTCAGAGGAAGTGGCTTGCCTTAAGCTGCTCTGTGAGAATTCATGGCAGAGGCACCATTTTTTACTGGAAGTCCTGGTCTGCAACTCTGGCTATGGTACACCAGCTGAAAAGAGGACAATATGATAGAGGCTTATAAAATCGTGGAGGATGTGGAGAGAGAGAGAGAGAGAGAGAGAGAGAGAGAGAGAGAGAGAGAGAGAGAATAAAGCAAATAGAACTCGGGACCATCCAGTGAAATGAGCTGGTAATACGTCCGGGAAAAGCAGACTAAAGACTTCTGTCATACAACACATAATTAACAGGGAATTCTTTGCCACAGGATGTGGTGACGGCCTCCAGCTTAGAAGGCTTTGCAAACAAATTAGCAACATCCTTGGGAGAGAGGTCAATCAGTGCTATCGTCCGTGACTGTTAGGGGTTGAACCTCCATGTCCAGGGGCAGTTTAGCTCTGACTACCAGATGCTGAGGACAGGGCTTTCAAGCTTCCTCAAACAGCCAGACATCTAGCTGTCCAGGGCTGGAAGACCATTTGTGAGAGGAGATGACTCTCTGTTATGAGTCGCGTTCTGCCAATTCGAGAATGGGGAGAGCCATCTTCTCCTTCCCGCTCAAATAGAGGATTCTAGTCTGGCCGTTGCAGCTTTCCACTGCGACACCCCACCCAGCAAGAGGGAGCCACAGGGTTTGGGTGGGCCTTGCAGAAATCAGTCGTTCTGGCCGGGCTCCTGCGAAGAGTACATTACAACTTCATTCTTTTTTGGGATCTGAACCAGAATGTGATAATAAAATACGAGCGAGGGAGGGCGTCAGTGTGGGCGCAGAGCTGCTAATCAGAAAAAGACTTCCAGGAAACATCACCGTCTAATTCAAACCAGCAAGACAAGAGTAGCGACTGCCCTCCCAGGATGGCTGACTTGGAAAGAGAGAGGTTCTCTGCTAGCTTTTGTAATGAAAAAGGGGAGCTTGGTACATGATCCTATAACCCTATGGCAGTGGTTCCCAAACTGGGAGGCGTGGCTCCCAGGGGATCCGCAGAAACAAGCCAGGGGATCCGCGGAGTGCCACGGAGTCCTCTCGGAAAACATTGCAATTCCAGCTGGCAGGCATCAACATAATGTCATGAGGAGCCACGGCCAATGGTTGCCAATGGCCAAGGGAGCCGCAGGTTGAAAAAGTTTGGGAAACACTGCCCTATGGAATACTCTTGTTCTCCAAGTGGTTGGAGAATGTATTTATTTATTACATTTATATTCCACCTTTCGTCCCTTTTGGAAGTCTAGGTAGCACACATGGCACCCAAGGTTGTCTCCCATCCAGGCGTTGACCGAACCCAAACAGGCTTCCTCTCTATTTCGCTCTATAGCGCACTAATCAGAACTCACTTGGAATATTGCATCCAGTTTGGGGTGTCATGCTTTTAAGAAGGTTGCTGATAAACTGGAGCAGGTTGAGAACAGGAGAACTAAGATGATGAGGTGTCTGGACCCCAAATCCTATGAGGAATGGAAGAGCTTAGTCTGTTTAGTCGGGAGAAGAGAAGACTAAGGGGAGATATGATGGCCGTCTTCAAGTATCTGAAGGGCTGTTACACAGAAGAAGGAGAGAATGTCTGTCTGTGACTTCTCAGGGCAGGGCTACGACCAATGGGCTGAGTCTATAGGAAAGTCAATTTAGCTAGACATGAAGAAGAATTTCCTAAATGTAAGAGCTGTCCGGCACTGGAACGATCTGCCTCATGCAGCTGTGAACTCTCCCTCCTTGGAGGTTTTCAAGCAGAGGCTGGATGGGCTGTTAGGCTGCCGTAGTCACCTGTGCTGAGCAAAAGGTTGGACTAGATGACCTCCAAAATCCCTATCAACCCTAGTATTCTACGATTCTATCATTCTAGGCTGAAGTTCAACATGTGCCCTCAGACCATGATTTGGGATCACGAGAAGACTCTCCATCTTCACTTTTGATATTCCTTTTCTGGGATGGCCAAGCACAAAATAGTGGGACACCTGAGACAACACACCCAAATGAGACAGTAAAAATCTAAACAGAAACTCCGTGACTGAGTGTCCCAAATTTGTCAAGAGACCCAATGATGCCAGTCATGCTTTGCCTGGTAGTATTGTCGCTCCTGAGTTTTCAAGCAGTAAGAACATGAGGGTGGCTCTGTAGCGCTCACATATAGCCCCCCTGTTTTGTACAACAAAGCTCTCTGCTCCAAGTTCCCCCATTGTTCTCCAGGAGGACAGAAGAGGAAGAATCTGGCCAGGTACTGGCTATGGACATGCTTATCCAAAAGGAATGCTGCCCCCTTCTGTCCCCCTCCAGAAGGACAGGCTGAATCCCCAGTCCTTGATTAGCCCATGCAATCAGTCATAAGGCATCGGCGTAGAAAACTGGGCAAAGACTTGGTGCACACCGAGCTCTATGACGTCATGAAATATACTTTTTATGTTGTATCATGGCATCTGTTCAAACATGTTTCCCAGACCCATTGGGAGCTGTTCCAAAGGCTTGTATCCCAGTTCTGGTTTAGACCAGCAGTTCTCAAACTGGTGAGGCCTCAGAATATAGATGACTTCAACCGCACCCATGGTCCAGTCATACTTCCCAGACAAATCAATGAAACCAACACATGTCCTGATGGCCACATGTGGCCATGGGATTGGTGGCTACATTAGAGCAAACCTCATCTAGATATATGATGTCATGAGAATCAAGACTTCCATGGTACGTAAGCCAGGAGGTAAGTGCCTCATTAATTAACGGAATTGGCTACTTAGATGACTTTAAAAAGGGATTTGACAAATTCATGGAGGACAAGTCTTATCAATGGCTACTGGCCATGATGGCTACATGGAACTATGGGGTTCCATAGCAGTGCAGAAGGTGGTCACAAAGTTCCTATGCATGAGATGGTGTCTTCTGTGAATTATTTCTTTTCATTTCTTTTCTAGGTGGGGCTTCAGTCTGACACCAGTGAGGGATACAACGGAAGGGAGACTGATGAGTTGCGTATGGGCTCACGAGCACATCATCAACACCATGTGGACATAGTTGACGCGTCTTGCTTGCGATCACCAGAGCAATCGTCTCGACAAAGATCTGAGTGAGGCATTCCACTCTCCACAGCCCAAAAACGAGGAAAAGAATTTGGGACTGCAGCCATTGAAGCCTGGATGTGTGAAAGGGGCTTTCTGATCGTGACTTGGCCACTTGCGTGGCTCTTTTGCAGCCATTTCCCACCATCAATAATAACAGGCATCTGGACATTGTGGCCGTCCTGTACTACTGGATACCAGTTGCAGGGGAGCAACGGCAGGAGAGAAATATACTGTAATTTCTTTCCTGGCTGGTGGGGTTTTCAGAAGCAGCTGGTGGGAAACAGGATGCTGGTCTAGATGGGCCTTTGGGCTGGTCCGGCAAAGCACTTCATAGGTTCTTACGTTCTGGGAAGACTATCATTGCCCAAGCAAAGTCTCATCTTAGACGAGAAGTCTTCGCAGACCTTCCTTCCTGTGGAGGAGGACACCAGCCTGGGTGGGTGGAGTCACCCCACCCACCTGGGAACCGTTTCCTGCATGGGGATGCTCCAGGCCGCAGCCCAGCTGGCTCACCCCATGGGTCAGCCATGCGCAAAGTTGGGGACCCCCATTTCTAGCTCCAGCAGCTCCTCACAGAGTGCCTGGCCCAAGGTCACCCAATATGTTCCATGGCAAAGCTCTGGTGTTCAGACTCCTCCCTTGTCCAAAGCTAGCATTCTGTCCTCGACACCTCCCCATCCCCAGGAATTCTTGTCTGCAGCGCTAGACCCCTGGCCCATAAACATGTCTTTCTGCCTGCATGGCACGAAGCCGCAATCCCTGAGCTCTGGGAATAGATGTTTGCCTTCCTGCGTTCCGTCCTCCGCCCTGAGTCAGTCAGAGAGTAGGCGATGCACGCTTGGCCCACGGGTTCACTCAGACGCACACGGGCGCTACAGATGGAGGAGGCCACGATGTCATCGGGGGCTCAGCCCGAGCCAAGACACGGCTGTTCCCATCAGCCTGTTATCTAGTGCTTCGCCTGAGATGACTCAAACGGTGGGGCTGATGCACGTCTTCCCCTGGGGAGGGAACGTTCCACAGCACTATGCGCATGGAAACGTTTCCTGGTCCTTTGCCCAAAGAGTCTGATGCTCTCACTTAGGCCATCACTTAGGCTGACGTTCCCACAGGCAGCCCCTCGGTGTCTATACCCCCCGCATTCTTGCAGACAGATGTCAGCGCCTCTTCCTTGGCTTGCAGAGGGTGTTGCCAAATCATGCGTTCTGGTGCCCACAGCGATGATGATGCTGCAGCTAAAACAAGGTCAGGATTTCCTGACAGCGGGTTTTTGGGGTTTTTTTGCACTGAGTTTTCCGAGCACGATTTGTGTGGCAATCGACGATGGGGGTGGGCTTGGGATCATCATCGGGGTGAGGGTGGGGGAAGAGCTGTCGAGGAAGTGGTTGGTGAACATAAGAATGTCAAAGATTCCATGCTGGAGCAGACCAAAGTCCATCTAACCCAGCACCCTGTTTCCAACAATAGCCAGGCAGAAGCCTGTGGAACCTCACAAACAGGATATGATGGAGGTAGCCATCCCCACCCCCTGTGGTCTGCTCCTAGCCTCTGAATATATAGATGGGAGAGGAGACTATTGGAGAGGCCATAGGCAGCAGGGATTATACTAGGCTTCCTTGTACTGAATCAGACCCAGCCTTGATCCATCGAGCTCAGTATGTTGTGACTGGTAATGACTCTCCAGCATTTAACGTAGGAACATTAGAGGAGCCCTGCTGGATCAGGCCAAGGTTGACCCTAGTCTGACTAGATCAGACCTAGTTGACCCTAGTCAGTGTACACAATATTGAGCTGAATAAGATAACTTCTTGCGTAGATTTTAGGAGTCATCTCACACTTCCTTCGTTTTGTACAATGTGCTTCAGAGGGCGTAAGAAGAGCCCAGGTGGATTGTGTGAAATGTGCATATAGTTCAGCATTTTACTTTCATCAGTGGCCATCTAGATACCTGTGGCACGACTTGAATACGGAGGCTCTGCATAGCTTTCATGGCTAATAGCCATTGAGAGACATTGAGATGTCCTCGTTCTGGGTTTTTTTTAAGCGACATAAGCTAGTGGCCATTTCCAAGTCATGTGGCAGTGAATTCCACATGCTAATCATGTGCTGTGTGATTGAATGATGCTGAGGTGGACAGCTCCAGATGTTGGTGAGTTCCTGGGCAAGAAGCCATCAGTTAGGCCCCCTATCATGCCTTTCCAATTTCCTTCCACACTGCAAGGGTGCCCATTCGACAGAGTGGAGAGAGGGAGGGTTGGGCAACAGGAATTGTGAATTATGTGTCTTGGGGGGGATGTTAAAATCCCTTCCATGCTTAGTGCAGGTCACCTCCATGTTGACAGGCATGTGCCACCCTCCAAGTGCTGGCTATGCCCAGATGGACCTCTCAGTGTGGCGCGTCCACCTAGCTCAGGTCGGCCTACAACAGGAAATGAATTCACACACGGACGAAAGAATGCTTGGGTCCCCAAAGATGCCGAGATTCTCCTTCTGTTCTTTATTAAGCAACAAAGGGTGAAACCAACGGCAAACTCTGTGCGAAAACCACCCAGCTGCCGCCCTGAATTTTTGAAACATCTTTATCCACTTAATCTGGGACGCAGGAAATTCTCCCCCAAGCCCGTTTTATTGGGCAGTCTCAAGCTAAGCTCGCCGACTCCCAATCACTAACAGATGAACAAGTTTGGGTCGCATTTTTCTGGATGTGTCTTGGCTCGGCCTTGTCCTTCCCAGAGCCGATCGGGTGAGACAGTTTGTCGTTCAGACTCTTCTGAGAAGGAACCCTTCAGCCAGTTCTGGGAAGAGGGTGGCACCCTGGGTCGTCAAAGGTGGGGAGGCTCCCAGGAAGTAATGTATGGCCAAGCATCTGCCCTCTTTGGGAAACTTGGCTTTCATACAAGCACACAGACTGTGTACCTTTCCTGTGCGCTCTCTCTCTCTCTCTCTCTCTCCCTCTCTCTCTCTCTCTCTCTCTCAGCACCATCTTCCTGCTCCTTCCACCATATGCTTTCAGGTTGGGTATCATAAAACTCAATCCAAACCAGAGCACATCCTTCACCGTGAAGCTGGGGCACAGACAGCAGATGCTGATAAACCGTCCAGCACAAAAGGCAAGCACGTGAAAACAATGCCAGTCGGAGACAAGCTCCCCCACATGCCCACCCTTGTTGTTCTCCCCGCTCAGGTGGGCTTCTGGGAGGAATCCTAGCAAAGCTACATCAAGGTCCAGAAAGACCTTTCCTTCGCATCGGCAGCTGCATGGTGCTGGCAGAGGGAAGCAGAGAAAGAGAGCAAGCGATGGAATTTTAATATCTGACAATATGCCTCTGGGAAGTGAGGGCTGACTGATGGATTGTCTCTTATCTCAAACAGATCAGGCAAAGGAGCATTTAATCTTGGGATGGTTGCTTGGCCTCCGCAGGTGGCAGAGAGGATGAGTGGAGGGAACCCCCAAAGTCAAGGTTTATTGGCCGTATACGTTCTTTCTAGGCAGTGATTGAAGAGCTCGATAAATCTCCGTAATTTATTTAAAGTCCAGAGCCCTCTAACGAAGAACACACACACCCACACACACACACACACCCAAAAAAGACCTGGAAAGATGTTTCTTCTCCTAACCAGCTGGCAACTGAAAGGCTCGAAGTGTATCCAGGAATGGGTGGCACATGGTGGCGCAGTGAGATAAAAGAACCCAGAAGGAATGCCGTCGTCATAGATGGATCGATGCCCATCAAGCGAATCAATCAACCCCATTCAAGGGTCAGCCATGGTGCGGATAAGCGCGGCAGATTGCGGACGCCTTTGAGCATCAGCAACGCGCCAGCCTAAAATCAATAAAGTGTCGTGCATGTCAATGGTGCAGTAATAGCAATGATGATCATTGTCATCTCCTTGCTACTTCTGACCAATCTTGGAAGAGGCCTAGAATGGCCAGCACTGCTCTAGAAATGTCTACGTGAACAGGAGTTCCTCTAGACCAGTGGTTCCCAACCTTTTTAGCACTGTGGGTGGCACAGTGGGTTAAACCGCTGAACCATGAGCTGTCGATCGAAAGGTCGGCAGTTCGAATCCGCGACGGGGTGAGCTCTCGTTGCTTGGCCAGCTCCTGCCAACCTAGCAGTTCCAAAGCATGTCAATGCGAGTAGATAAATAGGTACTGCTTGCGGGAAGGTAAACAGCGCTCCAAGTTCCAGCTGCATGCTATGCGCTGCAGCAAGGAGAATCATGGCGGCCACATGACCACGGAGGCGTCTTCGGACAACGCTGGCTCTTCAGCTTTGAAAAGGAGATGAGCACCACACCCTAGAGTCGGACACGACTGGACTTAATTGTCAGGGGATACCTTTACCTTTCCCAACCTTTTTAGCACCTTTTTAGCACCCTTTTGTAGAATGACAATCTATCAGAACCCCCCTAAGAAGACTGAGGGCCGGAAGTGATGTCAGTAAGCAGGAAGTGAGGTTATTATTTTTTTTAATAAATCACACTTTTTAAAATAAATCGCATTTTTTCAAGTTGTAGTCAGAAGCAACCCTGTGGTGGGGGGGAAGTGAGCTAATATTAACAGAGATGCTAAAAGGCAAGCAGAAAGTAACACAAGGTGAGCAAAACAAGCCCCAAGAGAGCATCAGACATTTTTCTCTGCAGTGGAAGGGAGGGAAGGAGTGAGCCGCCATCTTGGGTGTGGCCATCCAGCCAACATCCCACGACCCCCCAGAAACAGCTTCGTGACCCCCTTGGGGGTACTGCCCCCCCCCAGTTGGGAACCACTGATCTAGACACAAAAGAAATGAAATAGAAAGCGTTCTCTTTAAGGAGCTCTAATGTTCTATATTGGTTTCAGGCCTTGGGACTAATCTGTTCTTAAGCAACTTGCGTTCACAAATAAGGCAGGATTTCAATCACTTTCCAGCTTGCCTAGCCCTTGTCTTAAGTGTTCTTCACAGTAAGATTTGCAGTCTTTGTGAAGGCTGATCTTTAGGAATGGGTGGGAGGGAGAGATAGACAGATAAAGGATTACAGAGGGAAGATTTTGATTTAAAGCAGGAGATTTTGATTTACATGGAAGAGGAGGCAGGACCTCCGCGACAGTGGACCAGATTTGGTGCACGGTACGCCAAATGCTGTTTCCGCCTGCCACGTCTGTGGCTCCTCCTCTTCCTCCCACTCCCTGGAATTGCATTGGAAGGGGAAGTGTGGAGGAGAGGAGAAGAATAGGCTGGAGTTTCTTCGCTGCACTTGCCCACTCCTCTGCTCTCTTCTACCCTTCCTTTCCCCTCTTCTTTTGCAAAACCAAGGAAGAGGAGAAGTGGCAGAGATGGGCAAATGGAGGTGGGGCCAGGCCAGCTCAAGACTTCTTGGTGCCTGCCTGGGGGGCCCCCACATGCCAGTGGCGCTGCGCCAATCTCTGCTCCTGGTGCTCCCTGGAGCCCCCGCAAGACGTTGAACGTAGCCGTGATAGTAATAAACCTTGTGGTCTTCTGTGCCACCAGGCATTTTGGCGGGGCCACTGTGAGAGATACAGGAAGCTGGACTGGATGGGCCCTTGGCCTGATCCAGCAGGGCTCTTCTGATGTTCTTATCGACAACTCTTCCCATGTACAAACGCAGCAGTCGCCTCCTGAATGTAAATCAGGTACTCGAAGCACACAGCGATGGCCCCGTCGCACACCAGGTTTTTCCAAAGGAGGAGTTCAAGTGATTGTTGGCCAATCAGCAACAACCCTTTGTGTGAGTGCATGAGCCACAGGCCTAGTGGTCGAAAGACAAACCAGGTATTGTGTTTTCTCCTCCCCCCCCGCCCGCCCCCCACGCATGATGTGGCTTTGTGACTCCTCTCGGTGCCTACTGCTTTCCCCTGAGCTGCCAGAGCCTCACAAGGGAGAAAGCCTCCTTTGTGCAGCCAGAGGTGTCAGGTACTCCACACTCAGGCCGCTGAATCGGAGCTTTTCATGGGGCAGTGAGCTGTTGGGTTCGGTCTGCCAGAGCCCAAGAGTGCTTGGCAGAGCATGCAGGGCAGCAACCAGAGTCTGCGCTCTGCCGAACTGGTGAGGAGTTAACTCTGTAGCTGGAGGGCTGGGTGGGTTCGGGCTTCGAATAAAAGGTCTGTTTTTAAAAAATAGACACTAGGCCAGGACATTGAGGAGCTCCGTAGCTGGAGAAACTGGCTTATGGGTGAAGAGGGATGTGGCTGTCCGGGAGCCAGGTTTGCCACCTCAAGGAAAAATTCCAGGTAATTCTGAATAAGGCTGCACTCAAAAAGTTCTCCTTGAACTTTGGAGAGGGGAGGGAGGTGAAAAGTGCGACGAAACAGCCCCTCAGCTCTCCCCATTTTCTCCCTCGCTGCCCGTCCTCAGAAGGGCAACAAGCGCATGCTTTGCAAGCCAGTGGCTGATCCCTCAGTGAGAGACGGTGTCGTGTCACAGCTAAGCTGTGATTGGACAGCCAGCAGAGAACCAGGAGCAGAATACAGCATGGCTAAGGGGGGGGGCTACACTAGACATGTGCGTAACCATGCACCGTGGCCGGATGGGAGGTTAGCGGGTTTTGACAAATAGCAAGGGGAGGCACAAAATATAATCAAGTTACTTGTCTAGTGTGGCCCTGAAACGTCTCACAACTCATGAAAGAAAGAAGAAAGGGTTGCCATGTTTGAGAGAAGGAACTAGACAGGGAGGCAAACGTGAATGAAATGCATGTTTGCCTCCCTGTTTCAGTCCTCAGATACGTCTGTTTCAATCCTCTGCTTGTGACAAATACGTCTGTTTCATACAAATACCGTATTGGCCTGAGTATAAGACTCACTCCCCCCCCCCTAATTTAAGTTTTTAAACTAGGAGTGTGTCTTATAATCAGGCTGTTGCGATTCGGGTTTAATATATTTTTTTTAAAAAATGATAGCGCGAAACTTTAAGGGTGCGTCTTATAATGAGGTGCGTCTTATACTCGGGACAATACGGTATGTCTGTTTCAATCCTCAGATGGGCGGGGCAGTTGCGCTCCCAACAATAGTGATGACCAAAGCCATCGCCAAAGGACATGCATTGGGCAGGCACACAGGAGTCACATATCAGTCCCTGCCTGCCCCATTGGACCATGGACTATGATGGATGGACCAGTCATTGAGTGTCTCCTCTTGAGCTCAGGACCAAGGAAGTGGAAGGTCCCATGGTGGGAGGGGGGGCAGCGGCGGGGGGAATGAGTCACTGGCTGTAGCTGAATCTGACCTGAATCAATTCCATTTCCCCGCAGCTGTGCCAGGTCTCCTGGTCCATGGAAGGGAGGAGAGAAGAGAAGAGAAATAATGAGATTTCCCATCCAGGATTCCGGGGGATTTATAGCTGTTGTGATAACCCCGGCTGTTAGCCGGGCTAGGCAGCCAGAAACGGGGCTGACTTCCAAACACCGGATTTACCAGCAGCACCATAAATCAAAGCTGCTCACAGATATGGCAGCTGGCAGGTCTTTGGGATCCCGGCCATGTCAACAGTGAAGGCCTGATGCTGCGATGCCTGGGGAGAGACCGTCACCTCTGCAAATTGGCCCAGCCAAGGTCTGTTGCCGCAGGAAATGGGACAAGGTCATGTCGTTCTGAGGTCAGCCCTCTGGAGGGTTGGTCGTTGCTTCGAAAGATACGTTGGCTGGGCATTCTACACCTGGCACTATCATCTGGGAACAGAGATGGAGTCTCCACGGCTATCTGAGAGCCCTCTTGTTCAAGGGAAATAACTGACAGTCTTCCCCCTGCTCGCAATGCACACACAAACACAGGATCGACTCAGAAGCAAAGCTGTCGTGTTGTGTCTGGAGCTGAGCCACTTGCAAGCTGCTGTTTCCACATTCAACTCTTTCCCTCCCCCCCTTCATTTAACAGAGTGGCGATTCGTGAGACCTTACCATACGGGATGTTGACATGGGGGTGTAAGCCCTCCTGCTCGGGGGGCTCTGCTGTCTGCACTAACTCAGGCCCCCACCACGGCCGTACTGGTAGCTGGGCCTCTTGGGCAGCTCGTTGCGACTTTCTCTTGGCCCTGCGCAGAGCCAAACGACCTGGATTCATCTCCCGGTTAAAAACCTCCTGATTATTTTTAGTCGACGCTTTGTTGACCTTCGCCAAGAATCCAAGACCGGTGCTGTTCAAAGTGGTATTTTCCTGAAGGGGAGAAGGGCTGCTGAAATAATCCTGATCAAATCCCTTGTTCTTCTTCATCTAAACAGGCAGAGGGACAGAGGGAAGCTGCCTTCTATCAAGCCAGACCATTGCTGGCTATGCTGACTCTCCGGGATTTCAGACAGGGGTCTTTAGCATAGCACTGCCTGGAGATGCTGTCAGCAATTGAACTCAAGACTGTCTACCTGCAAGGCAGGCAGTCTACATCTGAGCTGCACCCCTCCCTTCCCCTCCACAGTTCCTCTTCCTCTTTATCTTCCTCTCACTTTCTCGATCTAGGGAGTGGACAGAGGTGGACAAGCAATGGAGACCAGTGGGCAAACAGAGATGGGCGCCCCCGCCAATCTGCTGCCTGAGGCGACTGCTTCAGTTGGCCTCATGGATGGGCCGGCCCTGCCAACACCACCGTCCTGACCCTGATCGCAGCCTCTGTGAACATGTGGGTGAAAAAGCCATGGGCCAGTGGAGAGGTGATGAAGAAATGCCCAGATTAGTTGAGGATCTCACTGTATTTCCTCCTCACCCACCCTTTCCCCATCGGTCAATCAGACTGTCTCCCAAGCAGCCTGAGGTTTATTGCAGGGCTGCCTGTGAGAAAAAGCCCATTTGTGACGGCAGGAGTAGCAGCAAGCTAGAGCTAGTGGAGAAGAAACACAGAGATGCACAGGGATGGATCCGTTGTCTTAACTCCATGTGCAAGGTGCATACAGATGTAAGAAAATATAGAGTCACGATTGATAGTGGTGTTTTATTTTTTCACACCGGCTCAGGATTTCTCTGAGCCATAGTGGATCCTATTGGGCTGGATCTTCTTGGGTGGATGAGTGCAGGTCCTCAGGCCCAGGGCCAAGGGGGTCCCACCTGTGGCACTCATCCTGTTTCAGCACCCCACTGTTGCTCCGACAGCAGGCTTGCTACTGGGCTTCCAGCCCTCCTTTGCAAAACCAGAGCCGAGTCTGCCTTGGCCCAAAGTACATGGGTAGTAGCCCCCACCCCGTTGGCCTCCACCTCTTAATTCCCTTCACTCTGGTTCATCCCAGAGGGAGAGGCTGAAGCAGGGCAAGACAACCAGGCTTCCCTTTGTGGGCATGCATAGCACAACCTGGATTTGCAGTGGAGATCGATCATGATTAAAGTGTCATATTGTCACACTTTGGACAAAAAGCATGAGTGTTACGTCCCAGCCGCCCTCCTCCCCTCTCTTTTTCTGGGGCTCCCCCTCCCACAAGCTCGAATCTGAGAAAACAGCAGGATTCCTTTCAGCCCGTTGCCTACTACAGCCTCTGCTTCGCAGTCGACGTAAATTCTGCTTGTCGTCGTGAAAAGACACTGTCAAATGACTTCACACAATTAGGCTAACTGCAGACGGCGGCCTAATTTATTATTATTTTTTAACTCAAGACCGCAGTTGGGTTGCCAGACTGGAGCCATCCCAAACCTTGACATTTGTGAGGCAGGCCCTGGTGATGTCACAAGGCGGGACTTGGTGATGTCACAAGGCTGCCAACATAGCTAACCACAATCTGGGAACCAGCCATGATGTCAAAACCGTCATCACAAATGCAGGAAAAAATCAATACAGAAAGAAAACTTCATCGTCTGTGACCCCTGCTAACTGGGCAAATACGCACCTTGTAAAGCCATACTTCTCTTACATTTCTGATCCCCCTTGTATTCATGTGTGTGTGCATAGTTTATTAAAATATTTTTACCTCTCCTCTCTAACCCTCATGAATAGCTCAAGGCAGCAAGATCTATACGGTATTTGCATTGCCTTTTGATTTGCACTGGTATCTAGTTTTGAATTCAAGGTTTTACTCAATAAATTCTGTTTTTTGGTTTTACTTCTAAAGAAAGACTGCCAATCCCTGCAAGAACTACAGCAGGGGGGTGGGATTTGATATGAGGGCGGAGTCCCAGCTGCTGCAGTCCCAAAAATAGCCTCAAATTCATCTTTGCCACCTACCCACCTGAGAAAAAAGGGGGGGAGAAGCTGAAGTAACAGGATTGATTTTAAACCGCTGAACCATGAGCTGTCGATCGAAAGGTTGGCAGTTCAAATCCGCGACGGGGTGAGCTCTCGTTGCTTGGCCAGCTCCTGCCAACCTAGCAGTTCCAAAGCATGTCAATGCGAGTAGATAAATAGGTACCGCTTGCGGGAAGGTAAACAGCGCTCCGTGTTCCAGCCGCATGCTACGCGCTGCGGCAAGGAGAGTCATGCCGGCCACATGACCACGGAGGCGTCTTCGGACAACGCTGGCTCTTCGGCTTTGAAATGGGGATGAGCACCACACCCTAGAGTCGGACACGACTGGACTTAATTGTCAGGGGATACCTTTACCTTTACTTTTGGCAAACCAGCACCCTGGACTGCAAGGGATCAAATCACACACCCCACAATTATCTTGTGATGATTCACGTGTTGGAAAGAACACTGTGAACCTCTGGAATAGAGCCGGAATCAGAGAATGTTGGAGTCGGGACCTTGGAGGTCACCTAGTCCAGCCCTGTGCTCAGGGCCACGGAATCCCTGACAAGTGGCCCTCCAGCCGCTGCCTGATACCAATAAAAAGTGCTAGACAAATGCTATGCATTAATAACTCCTCCTCCCCACCCCAAACACACACACACACACACACACACACTTGAAGTGGCACGGTCAAGGTGCATCATTTTTGCTGATGTTTCTGCCGGCCAGCCTTAGACCTCGCATGCACCCAAGGGGCTAGCCCTGTGTGAGGTTCCCCCCACCGGTGTTGCCAGTCCCACAGACTGAGCGGCCTCCGAGCGACAGCCTTGACCTTCTGGCAGCCTGCCTGCCCCTGCCCCCAATTATGACCACACGTTGGTCTGTCCCCTCCCTGCGTTGTCTGCTCCTTCTCACTCTGCTCCTTTCTGTTCACTGTATAACAATTATAGCTCCCTGACAGCTTCTACAGAGCGGATTTATGAACTCTGCCCTGGGGAAGGGCTTGGGGCATAAATCACGGAATATTTAGGAAAGTGATCTACATTTATTGCACTTAATACTCTATTTAAAATGTTCAAGTGGACCCTATAAATCAGAGACACTGCGAAGTTCGGCACGGCAAACTCCTGGGACGTTCCTTGCTTGCAGCCTGAAGAAAATCAGAGTCCAGCATCGCCAGGTTGGGGTTTGAAACCGCTGCGGAGTTGATCCCCCTTTAATGAGGGCTACATATCATGCTGATGGACTCCAGAGTGGGGCTGGGAGGAGCAGGAGGTCGGCAAGCAGCCGTGGGGCAGGGGCAGTGGTTGGAACACAGACTCCCTGGAGGAGGTTTGGCTTCCAGATTCTCAGATCGCATGTTGAGAGGTGGCACAATTGGGTTGTAGGTCAATTTGTTCACCGACTCCCAAGGTGACGGCCGCTGTACTAGGCTTTGTCTATGAAGAAAGGCTCAAGCATTTGGGGATCTTTCGGGGTGGGGGGGAAGTAACTGAGGTCTATAAAATTATGTCTGGGGTAGGAAAGCAGAAGGAGGAGTTGTGGAGGCAAGCAGGAAAACAGAGGTAGGCCAGACTGCCCCTGATGCAATTGCTTCAGTTGACCTCATGGATGGGCCGGCCCTGCTGCACATACACATTGCTAGAGCTTGGTGTGATTACACATGCAGTTGAATCAAGATTCTTTTGGGGCAGAGTGTTTGGCTATGCGCAGAAGCATATGTGGACCTGAGTAAAAACTGCAGAAAATGCATCTGGATGCAAACATGTTCACAAAGCTTTTGCTTTTTTGCAGTGTTTCGGCATGTTCATACGGGCCTTCATAACACAGACGGAGAACACACACACACACACACGTCTTCCAAGAGATTTAACAATATCCATAACAGGCTACAAGCCATGATGGGTATAAGTAGGCTTACCATCGTCCCGGAATCGAGCCTGGCGTCGGCCTAGAGCGGACCCGAGCCGCTCCCAAGGGTGCACCGCGGCTGCCCTACACAGTCGCCTCATTTACCGGAAGCTCCGCCGCGGCCTGCATTGGGCTCGATTCCGGGACGATGGTAAGTCTAGGTATATAAGCAACCTCCTGGTTTTAGAGACAGCCTATCTCTGAATTGCAGATGCAAGTGAGGTGACAGGATGCAGGTCTTTTGTTGTCTTGTGTGCTCCCAGAGGCATCTGGTGGGAATATAATTTTTTTGGGAATATAATTTTTTTATTTTAAAAAACCATACTACTTCAATTGTACATACCCGCACGTAAAAGTCCGTTACATACCGGTAAAAGCAAATAATACAACTTCTCTACCAATTACTTCATATCTTTGCTTAACTTATCCTAATACAGTTTTTTCCTTCAAGTTATCGGTGGAGTGGTCCCCTCCAGGAAGCTGGACTAGATGGGCCTTTGGCCTGATCCAGCAGGGCTCTTCTGGTGGTCTTAATACTTGCGCACATTTGGAATCAGTGCAAGAAAATGAGTCACCACTAGTTTTTCCTGCAGCACAGGTGCCAACACAGTTTTGCTGTGCAGAGGAGGGTGGCTCAGTCATGGCCTCTGATGTTGCCCACCAGCTCATGTTGCCTCTCTCTCTCTTCCCCCCCCCCCACAGATAAGAACATAAGAACATAAGAAGAGCCCTGCTGGATCAGGCCAAAAGCCCATCTAGTCCAGCTTCCTGTGTCACACAGTGGCCCCACCAGATGCCTCAGGGAGCACAAGACAACAAGATACCTGTGTCCAGTCGCCACTCCCTTGCACCTGGCACAGAGAAAACCCACTTCTAAAAAAAAACAAAAACAAAAAAAAAACCAGGAGGTTGCTTATGGCTTGTAACCTGTGATGGTCTTTTCCTCCATGAATTTGTCCAAACCCCTTTTAAAGGCATCTAGGCCAGGTGCCATCACCACATCCTGTGGCAAGGAGTTCCACAGATGAATCACACGCTGGGTAAAGAAATATTTTCTTTTGTCTGTTCTAACTCTCCCTCCACTCAATTTTAGTGCGTGTCCCCTAGTTCTGGTGTTGTGCGAGAGGGAGAAGAAGTTCCCTCTATCCACTCTCTCCATCCCATGCATAATTTTATAAGTCTCAATCATGTCCCCCCTCAGGTGCCTTTTTTCTAGGCTGAAAAGCCCCAGACGCTGTAGCCTTTCCTCGTAAGGGAGGTGCTCCAGCCCACAAATCATTCTGGTCGCTCTTTTCTGCACCTTTTCCAATTCAACTATATCCTTTTTGAGGTATGGTGACCAGAACTGGACACAATACTCCAGCTGTGGCCTTACCATCGATTTGTACAAAGGCATAATGATATTGGCCGTTTTATTCTCAATCCCCTTTTTAATGATCCCGAGCATGGAATTGGCCTTCTTCACAGCCGCCGCACACTGGGTTGACACTTTCATCGACCTGTCCACCAGCACCCCAAGATCTCTCTCTTCATCCGTCACAGACAACTCAGAACCCATCAGCGTATATGTGAAATTTTGGTTTCTTGCCCCAATGTGCATCACTTTGCACTTACTTACATTGAAGCGCATCTGCCATTTTGCTGCCCATTCTCCCAGTTTGGAGAGATCCTTCTGGAGCTCTTCACAATCCCTGCTGGTCTTTACCACCCGGAAAAGTTTAGTGTCATCCGCAAACTTGGCCACCTCACTGCCTATCCCCAACTCCAGGTCATTTATGAATAAGTTGAAAAGCACCGGTCCCAAGACCGATCCTTGGGGCACACCGCTTTTCACCTCTCGCCATTGTGAAAATTGCCCATTGACTCCCACTCGCTGTTTCCTGGTCTTCAACCAGTTCCTAATCCACAAGAGGACCTGCCCTCTTATTCCCTGACTGTGGAGTTTTCTCAGGAGCCTTTCATGAGGGACCGTGTCAAACGCCTTCTGAAAATCCAGATATATAATATCCACGGGTTCGCTCGCATCCACATGCCTGTTGACCTTTTCAAAAAATTCTAACAGGTTTGTGAGGCAAGACTTCCCCTTGCAGAAGCCATGCTGACTCTCCCTCAGCAGAGCTTGTTCTTCTATGTATTTTAAGATTTTATCCTTAATGAGACTTTCCACCATCTTCCCTGGAACAGATGTTAGGCTGACCGGCCTGTAGTTTCCCGGGTCCCCCCTCCTTCCTTCTTTAAAGATTGGCGTGACATTAGCTATCCTCCAATCCTCTGGCACAGTGGCCGTTTTAAGGGACAAGTTGCATATTTGGGTCAAGAGGTCAGCAACTTCATTCTTGAGTTCCTTCAGAACTCTTGGGTGGATGCCATCCGGGCCTGGTGATTTATTGATCTTTATTTTGTCAATTAAGTCTGAGACATCTTCTCTTTTAACCTCTATTTGACTTAATTCTTTAGTCAGGGGAGACCGTTCCGGCAGCGGTATTTGCCCGAGGTCTTCTGCCGTGAAGACAGATGCAAAGAACTCATTTAATTTCTCTGCAGTCTCCAAGTCCCCTTTTATCACCCCTTTCTCTCCCTCACCATCCAGCGGACCCACCGTTTCCCTGGCAGGTTTCCTGCTTCTAACATATTTGAAGAAGCTTTTATTATTCCCTTTTATGTTGCCTGCCATACGTTCCTCAAAGTCTTGCTTGGCCTCCCGTATCATCTTTTTACATTTCTTTTGCCACAGTTTGTGCTCCTGTTTATTTTCCTCATTAGGGCAAGACTTCCATTTACGGAAGGAAGCTTCCTTGCCTTTTATAGCCTCCTTAACTGTGCTTGTTAGCCATGCCGGCATCCTCCTGGACTTGGTCGAGCCCTTCCTCCTTTGTGGGATACACTCCCGCTGGGCCTCTATGACTGTTGTTTTAAACAGCCTCCATGCACTCTGGAGCGATTGGACTCTTTTTACCTTCCCTTTCAGCTTTTTCTTAACTAGTCTTCTCATTTTGGGGAAGTCTGCCCTTCGGAAGTCAAGGGTTTTCGTGTCAGATTTGCTCGGCACTCTCCCTCCGACATGCATGGCGAAACAGATCGCAGCATGGTCACTGTTCCCCAACGGTTCGGTAACATTTACCTCCCTGACCAGATCTTGAGTGCCACACAATATCAAGTCCAGAGTCACCTGTCCTCTGGTCGGTTCCGTGACAAGCTGCTCTAAGGCACAGTCATTTAACATATCCAGAAATCCAGTCTCTCTTTCATGACTTGAGCATGAATTGACCCAGTCGATGTGAGGATAATTGAAGTCCCCCATGACTACAACCCTGTCTCTCGTTGACACCTCCCTGATTTGCTTCCTTATTTCAAGATGTGATTCATGAAGAGAGGGAAGGTGGAAGGGACTTCGATCCAAACACCCTGCCTCTCTGGGGCACTCCCTGGGTTCTGGGACGTCCTGCTGAAACTTGTCTTCATGCCTTCTCCAAAACAAACGAGGCCCGGAAATCCCTAGAGAGGCCTCCTCGTCCTCAGGGCTCTGCATGGATCCTGACAAGATGATTTATTGGGAACAACAGTAGGACTTGCCTTGCCAGTTTACCCAACATGACCTTGTTCTTCCAACTTGTTGGGGGCTCTTTTCTCAAGGGGAGGGGCAGCAGAGGGTGATCTCAGGCCACTTGGGGGTCGTTATTGGGCCTCACGAATGCACTTTCCCCCAATCAGCTGCCTGAGGCTTCATGAATGGGCCAGCCCTGACCCCAGCTTTTGAGGAGCTGAAGACCACGGAAGCAGAGGAGAATCAGCCACCCCCAATTTGCAGGTGCCACTGCCAACCTTGCCCCAGAGGCCTCTGGGGCACATACCATTTCTCTGCCTTCAGGAGGGGTGCTGGGCTGACTTTCCCTCCTTGGGTTCTCCGTAAAAGCGGCTGTGATTTATGAACCGCAGATGAGGCTTGCCGAGTGCCCGGCAAAGGCTGCTTACAGGGTTCCCACAGGAAGCTGCCTGTTCGGTGATGCCAAGGTGACAGGGTTTATAGAGAGCAACACAATGTCTCCGAGGCAGCCTGTCAGCTGGAGATGGATGTCATGGCCAAGAAGGCCCATTACTTCATTCACACCTCCAGGAGCAAACAATAAGGCACACACAGGCAGCGGGAGCGGCTGCATGGGGGGGGGAGCGAGCTGCCTCCCCCTCCACGTCCAAAAGGATAGACTGGTGAAAGTACCACACAAACTCTCGATCTGCAAGAGATGGGCCGAGGGAAAGCACAGCACTGTAGAACGAGAGGAAACGTCCGGAGATGTGAGAGCAGCTTGGATCAAAAGGGGTTGGCGACATCACAAGGGATCCTTGGGCAGTCTCCACGGGCCCAGCTCCTCGGAAGGGAACCGCTGACGTTTGTTGTAGCCCTCTGGGACCAGCCAACAACTGGCAGGTGCTGGGTGAGTGGTCCCTCTTTCCTTACCAGGCAGCAGATGTGGCCAGTAAAAGAGCTTTCAGAGGACACTTTGTAGGAGAGAGAGAGAGAGAGAGAGAGAGAGAGAGAGAGAGAGAGAGAGAGAGAGAGAGAGAGAGAGAGAGAGAGAGAGCAATTGTAGAAACACTGGAAGCTGCTTTGAACTGAGTTAATTCCTCACTCCATTTGTTCAGTATTGTCCATGCTGATTGGCACTAGCTCCCCAGGGTCTCAGACAGTGGTCTTCCCCAGTCCTACCTGGAGATGCTACCAGGAATTGAATCAGGAATTCCCGCTATAAGCGCTACGGCTCTTCTCCAAAATGAGAGATTCACCGTTGGCTACATATGAAACGTGGGAGTTGAGTCGGATCGCGTGGCTTGGCATGGTCTGCTCTGGGTGGCTGCAGCTCCAAGACCTCAGGCAGGGACAGCCCTTCCATGCCACCAGCTGAAGATACCTGCAATTGAAGCCGGGACTTGTTGCATGCAAAACATGCGCTCTCTACCACTATAAATATCTTCCAAGGCCGTCAAAGGAGGGACAAGTACTGTCAATAGGAAGGAGAAGCCCCGTCAGTGGAGGGACAAGGAGCAGCAACCTCAAACCAAGAGTACAGCAATGGATGTCTTTGATGAGAATCAGAGGACTTGGGTCCCAATCTCTACTCAGTCACGAAGCTCACTGGGGCTGCAGTCCTATGCGCACTGACACGGAAGTAAATCCCCTTCAACATAGTTGAAGGCTTACTTATGAGTAGACACGCATCGTATTGTGCAGTGGGTGAACTTAAAATTCGTCATCTCTCAGCAAAGCCTACCGCATGGGGTTGCTGGGAGGAGAAAAGGGAGGAGAACATTTCACGGAGGTGGCACAAAAGAAGAGAAGGGGGCATGTGGGGGGTTGGGGTACCGGGGGGGGAATTGGGTAGAAAAACCTCAGGCTGTTCAATTTCTTGTGCTCCCCTGCAGGCAGTACCGAAATCTGTTGTCCGTGTGCATTCATCTAACATACCCTGTTTTTGCCGTCCTTCTGTGGACTAAACCATCTGCCGTGCCAGAGTGCGGTCAGGACAAGCCCCAAATTCAGAGCCGCTTCTCCTTTCATTCTGATTCTCTTCCCAGTGGGACGGGCTAATAGGATGGAGCTTAAGAAAGGCTAAAGCATTCGGCTGGCACTGGGCCGCCGTGGGACCCTGCCCCGTGCAAGGCAGAAGAGGGTTCAATCCAGCTCATCTTTTCCAGCGACTCAGAACCAGCGAGCCCAAATATAATTCCAGATTCTCAGAAGCTAAAGCAGCAAATCCTCCCGAGCTTTGCATCTTCATTTCTCTCACTAGTTTCAAATGGTTTGATTATTTTTACAGTACAGGAAAGAAAGACCAATAGTGGGCGGGGGGGGGGGGGTGACGGGAGGCAGGCAGACAGCTACAGATAATGTGTCCTTAAATGGCTCTGCTGAAGTTCCAGATTTGTTGAACTTCTTCTTACACCACATCACTAGTCCAGAGAAGGCTAACTTTGGAACATTGAGGCTCCTGGGCAAGTAAGGTTAACCGGTCAAAAGCACCTGAGAACCTGAGATTTCTGGGATGGGGCATGGTGATGTCACAAAAAAATCCAACTCTTGAAAAAGGGGGGCACATGTAGTACATTGGGATGGGGTCCAGTGATAAAGGGGGTGGGGCCAAGCAGGGGGTGGGTCCCCCAAAAGATCTGAGATTTATCTTTGCCACACATGAGTCGGAGAAAATGTTTTCGACAAAACATTCACCATTAAAAAATGTACATAGAAACATTTTGCAGCATCGAAGGGTCTCATAAGCCTCAAAGGAACATAAGGGAATTGTCAGCTCCCATGAGGGACTCTGTGCTGGGTCAGAATGGCACAGCTTACAGGAGCCATTGATAGCCATGTCCTGCTCCATGAACTTGTCCAATCTTCTTTGAACGATCTAGGCTAGTGATCATCGCCACCTCTTGCCACAGCGAATCCCTTGAATGAATGATGCCCTAGGAGAAGGAATCCTTCCTTTTCTCCCCCTAACTTCCCTCCCAATCAGCCTCACCACACACCAAAGGCAGGAGACTCTCAGGAGTGAAAACATGCCACCGAAAGCGCCGCATCGGAGCAGGGTTCCGGCGGTCCGGCGGTCCGAGTACCACCAGCAGTTGGCTGAAGTACCACTGGTGGTACTAGTACCACTGGTTGAGAACCCCTGTCCTAAACTAAAAAGTCTGGAAATGTGTGTGTTGCCTTTTTTCATAGCGAAGCACTCCTCGTTCCGAAAAGCAGCCCGCAGAATTTAACTTTGGGGAGGAGGGCAGGGATGTCACTCACTGTCCGGGCAGCGATGGAAGGAGACGTTGCCGTCTCCGACTCCATCGCAGCTGAGGAATGTGTCTTACGCTGGAGCAGCAGGTGCTTGCCGAGAGACTCCACCGGTCCGGCCCTCCAAGAAAAACAGCAGTTCTGCTTGTCGGGGAAAGAACACAGAGACCAGCCTCTGCACCGTTAGATTTATAGGCCCCAGCAGACGGGGGCGGCGGTACGGGGAACCCAATGAACATTTCAGCAAATCCAGCCTCCCTCAGAACTTAGAGAGTGATAGGCAGGAGGGCCCACCCTGCCCCGATCGCAGCTGCACCAGCCCCATCCGCCCTCGGCCTCAGACAGAGCCGGTGACTCAGTGCAATCAGACTCACACCTTGTGGGCCCAGGGGAGAGATTGTGAGCCCAAGCTGCAGAGTGCTGCAGTCAGCACGCCTGCTCGAGCCGGCCGCGGCGGAGGAATGGCACCCCAGAGGTGGCTGGCTTTCAGAGGCGGGTAACGTGAGCCCGGCTGGAGGATCAGCGGAGAGAATGAGGGAGTGTGAAAAGCCTCTTACAAGTCCCTCCGTCCCTTAGACGGGTCAGCTGCTGGAGGAAAGAATCTGGGGAAAGGGCCCCTTTAACCACTTGTGTTTCGGCAGCCCTGGAGGGAGGATCGCGCCCATGAAGCGATTGCGTGTCTTTCCAGGGAGCGCGTAGGTTCAACGTCAGAGCATGTCGGGCCCAGGTTCAATCCCTGACGGTGTCTACAAGCAGATCGGAGAACATGGCATGTCTGGAACCCCAGAGAGACACTGCCTACCCATTAGCCGAGGTGACACTGAGCTGGATGGGTCAACAGTCTGGCATGGTTTAAGGCAACTTTGTTGCTTTCAAAGCGATGCTCCAGCATTCTGTGCCAGGCCCTCACAAGGAGGCAAACAGCAGTATATTGAAAACAATGATATGCAGAAAAACAGAAACCACAGCCGCAGCCATTACGGACCAAAAGCAAGCAAATGCCTGATAAAAGCCACCGGTTCAAAAACATTGCCTAAAGTGTTTCGAACCCAGCAAGTTTTAAGAGCATGTGAGGATGGCAGCCTGAGAAAGGTCCCCAGGGAGGCAGCACCAGAGCTGCAGTGCCACCACTGAGAAAGCCCTGCTCCCTGGCACCTGTCCGTGGAGGGTCAGAGAGAGCACGGATTGAGACACTGATCAGAAAATCTGGGTAAACCCATGGGGGTAAAGATGTCCTTAAGATAACCTGTTCCTAGGACCACCTTCACCCATATGACTGCCAGGGATGGTCACGGTCAAGGGTCGGTGAGGTAAGAAGCCACTTTTCACCAGCCCTGTGCCACTGGGTTCTGTCCTTTACTCCTGGGCTCTGCCAATTTCCCCCCAAATTTTCAAGAGATGACAGTCTTGTGACATCTCCAGAACCCACTTCAAAAGTCCCAGGTGTTCTGGGACAGACCTGACTTGACGAAGCTATTTCAAATGGTCCAGACATCTACTGGCGTAAAATTATGCGGGGGGGGGGGGGAGAGAAGCAAGTGCTGTCCAGGCCGGCCAAGCATCAAGCATCATCAGCATCTGTCTGCAACAATGCAGCTCCTGCCTCCATCGCCATGGAAACCAGGGGGTCTGCCTGGAGACTGGGTCCGGCCCTTCTGCAATCTTTTTGGAGCGCACAAAGCACAGGCCCAATAAATCAGCTGGCTCTCTACTCGTGCCTGCCTTGCAGACGATTTATGGACCCGGTGTGGGGCCCAGCTCGGTTCCTTGACGGATTCCATTTCGGGATTACAGATAGTGTATCAGCAGCTTTCCTGGGAGAGGGGCTGGAACGATGCCGTCTCCAGGCTCCGCTGGATTTATGGGAGACTCGCGAGCACGGAGAGACCAAAGACGTAGCCTTCGCTCTCAGCAGCCACAGCCCCTGGCCCAGGACTGGGGACGCGTTGGCTTCAACCGAAACAGCCCGTTGACGGCCTCGCAAAGGGACTTCTTGAGCTGCAGACCAATAAGGAGATTTCCAAGGGCAACCAAAAACTGGACTTTGCTGGTCCTCCCTAAAGAGGAGCTGGACTCCAAGAAACAAGTTCCCCAGAACGTCTGGCTACAGAGCTTGAAGGCTCAGTCCAGGCACCAAGACATTATGGGATTTCCTACTTCGTCAAGGGAAAAAAACAAACATGCCATTCTCAGTGATAGCCCAGTGATAGTGGATCGAGAAGGGTACTGGTCCTTCTATTATAATGTCGGTATTGTATCTATATCTACACTGACTCTCCAGGATTTCAGGCTACAGGTCATTCTCGGCCCTACCTAGAAAGGCCAGGAACTGAACCTGGGACGTCCTACATGCAAAGCTATAGCTACAGGCTCACCCCCAAAATCCAGGTATTTCTTCACATGTGAATCTACTTTGGTACTTTCCCAGAGTCCTCATGGGCCTTTTTCGGGGGCTCAGCTCCAGCAGAGTCTAGGGAAGGGACAGAAAATGCTTCAGATTGTTGTGGGAGCATTAGGGCCAACTACACAAGTCGCTTAATCATTCCCATGCAATGCTGTAATCCTTGGATATTATGGTGAGAGGGGAAGAAAAGGGTGAGGGAGAGGGTTTCGTCGGCAGGGAAATTTAACTTCTTCAGACCCTTCTCGGACTCCCTGCAGGCTCTGCAGCAAGAGAAGGCAGCTTGGCTGCAGGTGGAACCCAATGAATGTGCCACGGAAATAGCAGTTTTCTTTCCCCGTCTCTGTTCTTTTGTCGTCTCCCCTGTGGTTAATCTTTGACTGTAAGCTCCTTGGGGCAAGGTAATGTGATCTGACCTCATAACACCCTCTGGCCCACATGAACTTAGGAAGCTGCCGTGCACCCAGAAGTGGGTTGGTCCCCAACCTCAGGTGGGTTGTAATGCTGCATGGATGGGTGGGCTGGCCTTACTTCCAGTCCTTGAAAAATGGAGTGAGGGAGAATCTGGTACTGGGGAAGGGGTTAACCTTTGCCACCTGTCTACCTGAGAAAAATAAAACAAGAAAAAACTGGAGAAGCAGGGTCATTTTGGGCAAACCGGCGGCCATATCTGTGTGAAGATGGACTTCTTCCAGTTAATGTCCCAGGCACTCTACAGATATACCGTATTGTCCCGAGTATAAGACGCACCTGATTATAAGACGCACCCTTAAAGTTTGGTGCTATTAAAAAAATTTAATTAAATCACTGGCATTAAATTGCAACAGCCTGATTATAAGACACACCCCTAGTTTAAAAACTTAAATTAGGAGAAAAAAGTGAGTCTTATACTCAGACCAATACGGTACAAAAGGGGAAAGGAGTGTCATTGTCCGGGCATCTGCCCAGTGACTTGTGCTTTGGGGAGGATTCTGGGAATTATTTCTTATCGGTCTCCATCTTCCAGCCCAGCACTGCAATCCCTGACCCCCATGCTTGGCAGCTGTTCCTGTGAAACCGGTTCAAAACGGGTTTACGTGTGCAATGCAGGCGTACTCCTACAGTGTTGCGTTCACCCGCTTCTGTAATCAGTTGCCAGGTTCAAGGCCTGCAAGACTGCACACAGCAATCCATTTCTGCCTTCCGAGGCTAGATGGCACTATGCACCAGGCAGCTCCATCAGCATCACCATCATTCCAAGGAGGTTTCGCCTCCGACTCTGTTCCACCCCACCATCGAACCTCTGAAATGCATTCAGTTATGTGAGCATCTATGCGCCCTCATCCGTATCTGCAAAAGGTGTCTTCAGAATTGCCAGGCCACATGCTGGATGCTGTCTGCTGAGAGCTACCACTGGTGGTGGCTGAAGATGCTGCTGTTTTCTTTGTCAAAATATCCACTTGCCTCAAAAACAGCCCTCCTTTTCTGTGGAGACGTCATCCGTGCTTCAAATGGAACTGAAAGCCGTTGAAGGGTCGGCTGCTTTGCCTTCTTCTTGTGGTTGAGAGGCAGAACTGCAGTCCGCGGGCCTGGAGAGGACGAAAAAGGGAACCGGATGAAATTCAAATTCGAGAAGAGCTTAGGTCCTATGAGTCACGTTGAACCAGGAGGCGTAGCTTTTGCGCAGGCCTAATGTGTGCAGGGCTCTCAATGCATGCACAAGAATACTTGTGCCAAATAGTACGCATATAATATTAAAATCAATTACTGCTCACAAGCTCTCCACCAGCATCAAGCACACAGGTTAAGAGGCAAACCAGACAAATCTACAACAAACACTGAAGCTTCTGGAGTCTACTGGAGTCTATTTCACTCTGTGTGTGTGTGTGCGTGCACGCACACCCCACACATGCGTGTGTGCATGTTGCATGTATTATTTATTTATTTATTTATTTATTTATTTATTTATTTAACTCCCAAGAGGCCTTCAATGCAGCTCACATTCTGTTAAATATATAATCAAAACATTCCAAAACAATAAACAGTAAAAAGCCACAAAGAACTGAGATACACACGCATGCAAGCATCCTTCTCCCTTCTCAACCAGTGGTACTAGTACCACCAGTGGTACTTCAGCTGACTGCTGGTGGTACTCAGAGTGCCGAACTGCTGGAACCCCACTTCGGCACCGCATTTTCGCTCCCGAGAGGCTCCTGCCTTTGGCCAAGCCTCTCAGAAACATTGAGAAGGGCTCTCCCACCCACCCAGAGCCTCCTACCCGAGTTTTCTGGTCTCCGAAAACCCAGAAGTAACTGGTGGTGAATACAATTTTTTTAAAACCTGAAATTTATTTATTTTTAAATATTTCTGTTTTCTGCTAACTTAAATAAGGAGTTAAATACCAGGACCTTGAGCTAATACGCACTAGGTAATCTGAGACTAACCAAGCCCACCCCAAATTCCACCCCTTTAAGCAAAACCTTTGTTGAAGATGGACAGATTCATCAAAGTTTTTGTTGAAGGCCCCATGTTGGCATTCCATCAAACTTCCTTCGATGCAAAAATTCCGCACCTTTTAGAGTCAATGCCCATCCAGAATTTGTCATTCTGGTTCATATTTTGGGAAACCAGGCTTGCAACAGCTTAGAAGGAGGTCAGGACCACGGACGGTTCCGAGGGCAGGCCAATCACCAAGAGCAAAGTAGGCTTGAAGGTTGCTCCAGCAGCGGTGTGAAGCAGACCAGAATGCAAGGTGACCAGCTCTGCTCCTTCCCCTGAGAAGCCTGCTGTTGTTGAAAGGGTCAATCTGGTTCTGCGGTTAATCACTCCAGCGGCATGGAAGGGAACATGATTTCCTTGCATTCTCCTCAGGTGAGCCTTCGCAGTCAGAAGAGGAAAGCAGGAGACCAATTGAAGTGGTGGCCTCAGGCAACAGGTTGGCGGGGGGGGGGATGGACCCATCTCTCACGTGCCTCCATTACTGCTTCTTCCACTCCCTGAATTGGAAAAGGAAGAGGGGGACAGAGAGGAAGAGGAAGTGTGGAGGGGAGGAGACTGCTGAGCTAGAACATGGGAGAGTGGGAGGAGGGAAGGCTGGCACATCATCAGGTAAGACAGGGCAGCATTGTCACCTCAGGAGTCAGGAGGTCTTGGGTCTGCCCTGGCTATGATATTGTAGCATGATTATGCTTTGATTTTATTACCAACTTTTCTAGTATACATTTTGTAAAACTGAATTGTAAATTTTAAAAAAAGAAAGCTCCAAGACATTTGATTTGAAGCAAATTTCTGGATTCCTCCCAAGGAGGTGCAGCTCAGGATTTCCAGGGGAAGCCAAACGAGTTTCTATAAAACGAGGGAATCTTCTCAGGGAGGTTTCTGCCCATTGCAGTGCTCTTATTCGATATGGGTACCAAGGATGACCCCTTAAGCCTCATCAATCTCACTGTTAGATAATGATGTAGTAGGAGGTGTCCGAGCAGAGCAGGGATGTCCCACCTGTCAGGGATGCTGTCACAGTTGCTTGCAAGAAGCAGAGGGTTGGACTAGATGACCTCCACCTTCCCTTCCAGCTCTCACATTCGAAGAACCCTGAAATGGCTTTAGAGAGGGTATTTTTAGTGCTGATCTAGAATCATAAAGTTAGAAGGGTTCTACTTCCTGGCCAGTCCCCCTGCCAATGCATGCCGTCCACAGCTACGACAGGTGGCTTAAAGATCTCCAACAATGGAGAGTCTCAGTCTACCACCTTCAGAGGCAGATCTTTCCACTGCTGAACAATTCGTGCCATCAGGAAGTTCTTCCTAATGCTTAATCGAAATCTCCCTTATTGTAATTTAAACCCATTTGTCCTGGTCCGACCTTCCAGACCAACTGAGAACAAATCCACTCCCTCTTCCCCATGACAGCCCCTCAGATATTTATAGTTCTCATCATGTCCCCCATCTCTTCTCCTAAACATGCCCAGCTCCTTCAACCTGTCTTCAAAGGACGTGGTCTCCAGACCCCTCACCTCCTCTGGACCTGCTCCAGCGTGTCCCTTTCTCACATGCAAATGTTTCTCACTAGATTTTTATCGAATGGCCCCAAGAATCTGCTGTGGCTAGAAGAGGCCTCCTTTGCCACATCTCCATCCAGTTCCTCCCTCATCAAACCAAGCATCTGATGGCCATCGATCAGCCACACAGCTCCTTGCTAGCTGCCAAACAAGGAGTCTCATGGCACCTTAAAGGCTAGCAAATTTATTTCAGCTGAAGTTATCAGCGACGACAGTCCATTTTGTCAGAGATATATCACTCACATGAAACAAGGCATAGAGAAAAAAACAACAAACAGAACTGAAACCAAGGGTGTCAGTTGTTGGAAATGAAAGCAATCTAGTTGAGGGACAAGATTAAAGATAGAGGCTAAGCATGGCAATAATTCACAACTGGGAAGAAACTGGACGAAAGCTTTAGGACTTTCCAAAGCTACTGTAGAAAGCAAAAATGGCCTCATCAGGAAGGAGATCACAACTTCTTTGGACATGAAAAGGTAAGTTTCACAGCATATCTGTTCGCCGTTGTTGTTGTTTCAATGTTTTTCTGATGAATGTTGGTTCCAGGTCAGTGGACCATTGGCCAAGTGCCGTCGTGGCGTCGTAGCAATGCCATTGGGCAATGATTCTGGCAACAGCCATCTTGGTTTACTCATAGCGCCATTTGCCTGCCAGCAAAAAAGAGACAACCTTGTGTCTCATGGTTGCGAGACAGTGAAACGTTAGCAAGAAGAGACAATCGGCAACCATTTCCCTCACTTTCAGAGTGTGATTTCTAAAGCAAAGGCATGGGTAATGGGGGGGAGGGGGGAGAGAACTCTCTGGTTCCAACACACATCCAGCCATGCCACGTGCCAGGGCCACTGGGGGTCCGTTTGCTTTCCAAATGTCTAATTCTGTTTAGGTTCATGCTAAAACACTCTGAAGTGCCTTCGTGTGTTTTTTTTCTTCTTTAAAAAAAATTATTTGTACAAATGCTCAAACTTTCCTGCCACAAATTATTCTTGGCCGGCATACAAGGAGAAAGGCTGCCTATATAGACCCTTCAAAAAAAAAAAAAAAAACGGAGAGAGGTGGCTAAAAAACTATTTCATTTGCCCGAGATTCTAACCCTTTCCCTCCCCTCTCCCTGCGCTTTCCATACTTCAATGTAATGTGAGTTCAAGAGGCCTCACCTCCATCTCTGTACGAGGCAAGATGGCTTCCAGCAGCTTGGACCCAACTCCACCTTGCGGTGAGCTCCTGTCTTTTTCCAACAGCATGGCAGCAGGATTGCACAGACTTCGTGGGACAACAGGAAACCTCACAGTCTTTTGGCTGACTTTCTCGCAGTGAGCCAATCAAGGAGAACCAAAGGGGAAGGACTGTCCAATCAGGTACCAGCACAGCCGCAAATTCTTTTTTAGAAGTTTTCTGCCTCAAAAGCGGAGTGACGGGAGGCTCTGGCTGGGGGAACATTTCACAAAAGTGACTCATTGTTACCTTTTGCACCTTCTCCCAGGGCCGGTCCATCCAAGAGGCCAACTGAAGCATTCGTCTCAGGTAGCAGTTTGGTGGGGGCCGCCCATCTCTGTCTGCCTACTTGCCTCCACTACTACTCCTTCTCCTTCCGCTCCCTGGATTGGAAAAGGAAGAGGAGGACAGAGAGGAAATGTGGAGGAGAGGAGAGTGCTTAGCTGGAATATTGGAGAGTGAGAGGAGCAGAGGTCAACAAATCTTTGAGTAAAAGGGGGCAGCATTTGGCATGTTGCCCCAGATGTCAGGAGGTTTTAGCCCAGCCCTGCCTTCTCCACTGAGAAAGTGACAGCAGCAACAATCACAGCTTAGTCTGCAGGGGCTGGGGAGAAAAATGGCAGCCACCAGTGGGCTCCCCACCCCAAAAAACCAGCCCCCATTTTTCACCACCAGCCCTAACACTTAGTATTTGTACCTGCCTGAGTCAGACCACTGTTTCATCAAGATCAGTTTTGTCGGCACCAACTGACCAGCATTCTTCAAACTGGGGATATTAGGGATTGAACGTGGGCCCTCAGGCATGCAAATTGCCTCCCCCCCCCCGTTTATACAGCAGTTCACAGGCATTACAGAAGCAAGTCGTGCAACAGCCCTTTAGGGTAGGCCCATCCTCCCAGTTTTAGCAAATGTGTCCCAAGAACACAACATCAGAAGAACATCAGAAGAACATCCCAAGAACGCAACATCACAACATCAGAAGAGCCCTGCTGGATCATCTAGCCCAGCTTCCATCCTGTATCTCACAGAGAGTCCCACCAGATGGAGCACACAAGACACCAAGAGACCTGCATCCTGTTGCCACTGCATCTAGCACAACTGCTCAGAAGACCTGACTCTGCTGAGAGAGGAATATTCAGCAAAAACACTCCAGGGGGAGGCAGGGGGCTGACTGTCACTGTGGGTGGCTTCATGGGCCTTGTTTGGCTACCATGATTGATCACCTTGCGATTTCAAGAAACAGCAGAAGGCTCAGACATGTTCACATTGAAGGAGCAGGTTAAAGTCAGGAGGAACATCAAAAGAGCTCCAGGAAGCAGCCCGTGCCCTTAGTTCAAGCAAGCCCGGTAATAGATCCCATCCTCCCGTCGACCGGCCTGGTTATGATGAGGTCCTCCCAAACACGAAAGAGTAATCGAGATCAAAAGAAGAGGCAGCGCTATAAATCAGGAGACTCGCCTTTCCCAGGCGCAGAGATCCTCCCCCTCTCGTACACATAAACGGGAGATTCGGATCTCTTTGGAGCCAGCTGCAGCAGGCCATATTGGAAGGGGTGTTTTCTCTTTATAGAATGCAACCATCGTTTTGGCATTGCTTCCTTGGTTGCCTTTCTGGGTCACCTCTCGAGGGGAAGGGGGGCCATGACTCAGTGGTCCAGCCCCCCCCCCGGGGTCCCAGGTTCAATCAGCTTCACCAGTTCAGGCAGCGGGACAGACTCTTCTCTGAAACCCTGGAGAGCAACGGCCAGCCTGTGTTGATAATATGGACCCCCCTAGATCAGTGGTTCCCAACCTGGGGGTCGGGACCCCCTAGGGGGTCGCAAAGTGAGTTCTGGGGGGTCGTGGGATGTTAGCTGGATGGCCACACCCAAGAAGATGGCAGCTCACTCCCCCACCCCCCCACTGCAGAGAAAGAAGTGTCTGGTGCTCTCTTGGGACTTGTTTGCTCATCTTGTGTTGCTTTCTTCTTGCCTTTTAGCATCTCTGTTCGTATCAGGCCAGGGGCTAAAGCAGGGGCTGCATTGGCAGGAGATATGATGAGTGCACAGTGTGGAAGGCAGGCTGGAAGCTGCACATACCGAACTTCAGGCTTTATGGTCAGCGAGTCCTGCAGGGCTGGAGGAGGGGGGAGAAGCAGGGCTCGTTTGACCTCTGCTTGTCTCCATCAAGCAGGAGAAGAAGGGGGGGCAGCTGAATCTGGAGGTGTTTCCCGGGCATAGAGCCACCAAGCCCTCCCTTGGGAGCTGTAACTCCAGCTCGGCCTGCATCCTGCTGTCAGGCCCGGTGCCCGGAGCTTGTTATTGCAGGTGCTGCGTCCGCCTTCGCCCCCACCCTCCAACTTGTCCTTGTCCCCATGGCGGTGCCCCCTTTCCCTGCTCTCCATCTTCTAGACTAGGCGCCTCCACCCTCCCAAATCCCCACTTAGAGAAGAACGTGTCCCAAACTTGGCAGACCGCACTGAGTGATTTCTCTCCCCTCCAGGCAAAGGGGGGGCACCAGTGAGACGATCAAGTCTGACCTCCTACTTTGGCTGAAACCTGGCCTCCAAATTCCTAGAGTCATATGAACACAAGAAGAGCCCTGTTGGATCAGGCCAAGAGCTCCTCTAGTCTCTTACAATGGCCCACCAGATGCCTCTGGGAGCACACAAGACAACAAGAGCCCTGTCACAGCCATTGAGGATGTTCTTCCAAGCCAAATTTGGTTCCCCATTGTCCTTGTCTGGCTCTGGCGTACACAACTGAATGGGAGGCATTGCTGTTTTTGGAAGGATGACTCTATGGGCAACATAGCTTCCCTGTCTCGCTACCCTGTCTGGCTACCATTCCAGAGCCTCCATCTCTGTGTTAGCTATTCTTTTTTCAGGAAGGCTCACAATGCAGTGGAGAAGGTTTCCAGGGCATGGCCGTCGAACCCATGGAGAAGGTTTCCAGGGCATCGAAAAGAGCTTTGTGCTCAGGAACGTCCTTGCTGGAGACACCATCAGTCAAGGTAGACGGTACTGAGCTAGATGGCCCAATGATCTGACTCAGGAGAAGACAGGTTCCTGGATGGAAGGATGGTGATGAATGGAAGGCACTGGGGAGATGGCCAGAAATATTTACGTGGGAAGCAGCTCTTCAGGAGTTTACACACAGATGCTGCCAGAGGTTCAACAACTGGGACTTTCTGAATGAGGGTCTAACCGTGGAGTGGTCCTTGTTTCCCCCCAGCTCCCTCTACTGTTCCATCCTTCCCAATCCGTCCCTGCATCCAACCGACTTTGCTTTCCTCCAGGGAACAACAGCTACCTTAACCTGTCACTCTCACTCCGGAAGAAGGAGTTGGCTCACCGCCCCACCCCAGTGCTACCCCACCCTGCTATGCATCATTTGAAACTTGCCTTTGGGTTTGTTTGGATCCCGTTGCCCGGCTGCAAGGCACTTTGTTGCACGCTGATTCTCCATCACTCTCCGACACCTCCCAGCGAGATGCTCGCACCCAGCAGCCTCTGCGTTCGACGTGACTCACTGGTCGCTCGCAGTTCTGCAGGGAGCACCACAAGGTCAGAAGATCTGCACATCCAGGCCAGGCTGGTTCCCAGAGTGCCTCATCATCATGCTCAAATCAACAGGAGGATACGAGGACATGTGCGTCGCCTCCTACGTTGCAGTGGCCATGCCACAGTTTCATTTATTTGGCCCCCAACATGTGTTGGCAAGACAGGCAGAGGGAGGGAGGCAGCTTGTCTAAGAATGGTTCTGAAATTCTCCTTGCACCAAGCATTGCCTCCCTCTTGCCTGGAAGTGAGCCAGTCTCATCCAGCCCCCTGGGTTCAAAACAGAAGAGGGGAATGGAAGAGGAAGTGTGGAGGAGAGGAGAGTGGTGGGCTGCAGCATGAATGGGCCGGCCTTGCAAATGAGAAATATGACTCTATATAAAACAGTGCCCCCTGGGCACTCACACCTTGCAGGACACAGTGAAAAAGAACTGAGCATCCTCCACTACTTGCATTCAGAATGGTACAGTCCAGAACAGTGTATACCGCATGCTTTTCGGTCATTTGCCCTGCCCTCGAAAGCATAAGAAACACCAGGGCGGATAAGAACAAGGGCATCATTTTCTAAGGATGGTCTTTCAGATGCCTCTGGAGATTCGCAAAGAGGACATGAAGGGGAGGGCCATCTCCTGCTGTCTAGCCCCCCCAGCATTGGGTGATCAGAGGTAGACTGTCCCTGTACATGGAGGCTCTATTGAGTTGTCAGGGGCAATCAGTGTCGATAGACGTGTTCTTGACATACGTGCTTTTCCCTTATTGGCATTCTGTGGCCTCGGATGTCTGGGAATGGGGATCAAAGCCGGAAGAACGACCAGAGGCAGAGAAGTGTGGGTAGGAAGATGAATGTGAAACATGGAAGAGGTGTGTGCAAATTGCCCTATTATTTTAGTCAAGCTCGGATCGGCATTGCTACTCCACGATTGCACGATTGTGTCTTCCACTTTGTGATCTGCATCTTCCACTCCACAAGTTTTTCTCATGAAAAGAAAAAAAAAACCTCATGCAGGATTGCTCCCCCCCCCCCCCAGCCCCACAATCGGCTTTTATTATTAATTATACAATAGCGAAGTGTTGGCAAATGAGGATATTGTGGGAGGCCGGGCCGAGGGGCCTTTCGGCAGAGAGCTGCCGCGTTGTTTAGTCCTGAACCTTTTTCACAGATGATAAAAAAGAAAGCTTCTTCCCAAACAGGAAGCCTGTTTTATCGCCTGGAGCTGATAGCAAGGAGGGAGGCTGAAGCGCTCCCTGCACTGCCGGCCTGGGAACTAAAGGAGAAGCAAGCCGACAGCATCAGCTGGGAGCCCCACCCAGGAAACGCACCGCCTGCTCCTACCAGTCCGTACCCTCCAAGGTTGCATGGAAGAAAAGACGCCGCCCTTGTGTCCTGATCGGCCTCATTCTCTCACCCCAAGGACCTCTGCCCAAACCCCTCCATGCACCCCGGTCCATGTTTCGCATTGCTGGTGGTTTTCCCTACCCGCAAGACACCATATGAGTTCTTCCACAGCTAATTTTGTTCCTGTGTTTAAAGCTGATCTGGACCAAGGGCCAAGAATCACAGACTGTTTGAGCTGGAAGGGGCCTTGGGAGGTCATCTAGTTCAACCCCCTGATACTGCAGGCAACTGCTACAGCAGCCCTGACAGGCAGGCGGCTGTCCAACCTCTGCTGGAGAATCTCAAGCCCTCTACTGCCTGAGGCAGATTGTGCCAGTGCTAGATGGCTCTTACCATTAGGGAATTCTTCCCCCCTGTCTAGCCTAAATCTACTTCCCTGTCGTTTCAACCCATTGGTTCTAGTCCTGCCTTCAGGAGTCACGGAGAGTGAGTCCTCCCTTTGTTTGGCATGACAGCCTTTCAGACACTTGAAGACAGTGTTCATATCTCCCTTTCATCTTCTCTTCTCCAGGATGGACATACCAAGTTTGGTGAACCATTCCTCGTAGGACTTGGTTTCCAGATCTCCCACCATCTTTGCTGCCCTCCTCTGAACTCCTTCCAGCTTATCAATATCCTCTGTTTGTTGCCCAAATCATGGTTGCAGGAGTCCAAGAGCTGGGACCCATCTCAAATCCCAACCTGCAACATGGGACCCAGTGGGCAAGGGGGTAGGGGAGTGAGCAGCCAATGGTCCCTTTTCTGTTCCCACTGGTGATGGCCAATGGGCTGCTACTGTGTCACTCAGCCCCTCCTTTCCTTCCAGGCCAGTTGGAAAGAGGGGAGGGACAACGAATGTGTGGGAATGTGTACTCAGAGTTGAAAGGCAGATGAAAAGGGAGAGGAAGCAAGGAGAGGGGAAAGCAGAGAGCAAAGGAGAGTGCTGTGGCAAGGGTGAGCCGGCGGATGGGAGAAGGTCTAAGAAAAGGGACCACTGAAGATTGCAGGGCTGGGCCAAACCAACCCTTCCAAAGCCAAAGTCTCCCATGGGATTGACCTCACTCACGTAGGACCCCTAGCTCTGGCTACCATTCAAACGATGCAAGCCTGAGCCACAAAACAAAATGGCGGCAGGAGCAGGCCTCAAACCACCGGAGTGGAATCGCAACAACACACTTGGAGGTTTTGACCCATCTGCTCAAGATCCTCGTTCCACAGCTCTTCCGCACAGGGGCGGCCCAACCATGAGGCAACCTGATGTGGCTTGCATCAGTGGCAAATTGATTGTGAGAGGGCAGCAAATTCAGGGTGCCCTTCACCGTGAGCCTTATGGCACACCACGGCAGAGGGGGCATCAAGCCACCCCTGCTCACGTAATGCCATCTATTATTTATTTATTTAAAGAATTTGTATCCCGTCTTTCTCCCGGCAAGGGCACTCAAGGCGGCTTACAACATTAAAATAACATATACATTAAAATAATTAATGATAATTAAAACAATTAAAACAAACAAGTGGGTCACCTATATTTACATTTGTTAAAAGCCATTTGTTAAAAGTTAGAAATTAAAAGTTAAAAGTCAGCCCACCATGTCAGACATATATTATCAAGAGCCGACAACCACACCTGAGAACAAGGACTCTGAGAAACAGCAGGTTGTGCGCTGAACTCTTCATCAATGAGCAGGCTAAGAGCCCCTCTATTCCAGCTTCCTGTCTCTGGCCCACCAGATGCCTCTGGGAGCACACAAGACAACAAGAGACCTTGTTGTCAAAGCCAAATGTTCTTCTAAGCCATCAATGAACAAATTTCCCCAGGTTTGGATCAGACCAGATTGGATTAAACCAAGCTATCCCCCCCCCTCAAGAAGCAGTTCCGCTTAATCTGAGCCATTCCAAATCAATTCAGACCATCGGTCTCAATAGGAGCCGTCCTAAAAGATGAACAAAAAACGGGGTTTGCCTTTGCCGAGAGAGATATAGATCTTGGGAACTTCTCTTCCCATCTCAGAGCATTCAGATGTTCCTTCGCTCTCCACACCCAACAGAGGCTGAAACAGCGGAGCCCTTCTGCCAGCTTCTGTATATGCACAGGCGCATATACACGCCCTTTGTCTCTCGGCTGCCATCCTTTTTTCCCTGCTCTTCCCAGCGATTTAGCACATCCTGCATGATTAAGGAGTCTCCATCCTGTTCGCCCACCTTCTGGAGCAGACCACAGCAAGCCCTTGCCCCGTCTCTGCCTACAGACCTGCCTTTGCAGATAAGGGAAGACGCAGGCCCCACAGTGACAGGGAGGGGCCCACCGCTTATCCGAAACAAAACAAGACGCCCTGCGCCAGATCTATAAATAGGTAGCCCTGCTGGGCGAGGTGAAGCTTGGAGTCCCTTGAGGGATTGCTTGCGAGCTTTCCAATGAGCTCCAACCCCCCGTGGAATCTTCCATGACTCTATCCTGGGCCACTATCAGGAAGAGGAAGTGACTGAGAAATGGAGTCCGTACGAAAGAGACGTGTCTTTGAATGACTAGCAAAATGCCCTTTTGTGAGATGGGCGGAATGGCATGGAGAGGTCGGGATCTTCCAGAGCCAGAATCAGCAGAGGTATCCCCGTCAGAGGAGGACCTCCAACATGAACCAGGACTCGGGAGAGAGAGACACACCCTGGGAGGATACCCCAGGCTGGAATCCTGTCTCCGAACAGTTGTGCTGATATTTATATAATTAATTCAGGGTTGGCGGCAGCCGCATTTTGCAAAAGCAAAATTCGAAACAACTTTCAGGGCTACGCCAAAGCAGAAACATCTGAAAATGCTCAAGGGAAGCCACATGAAAGTGACATTTCTTCGGGGGGGGGGGAGGGACTGGGGGTATCCTTGGTGGGAAGATCTTTAATGGTGGACAAGCTGGACAGATTGCTCTGACACACTGATTTTTCCATACGATGCGCAGCCACAAGGGGACGTCGGGCAGATTGTCAGCACATGCGCACACATTGTGTTGTTCTGAATTGGCCCAAAGCAGTGGCCAAGCCACAAAGGGTTGGCTGACATCCCACATGAAATGGAAGCGAGCCCTAAAATGCATCCCAGGATCCTCTGCAATGCACAGGGGAGCCTGTGGAAAGTTGCAAAATCACTGGACTAAAGGACAGGGCCTCTATGACCCAGGTTTCCTTTGAGTTCAGATGGTTCAAAGACTGGAGTCTTAGACCTTCACTTCAATGTCCGGCCTCACATGATTGTGCGTAGCAATAGTGCAAATGAGGGAAACCAAAATGATCAGAGGCAACGCCAGCACCGAGGCAGCATGCCAAATGCCCCTCCCCTTACCTGATGATGCACCAGCCTCTGTTCCTCCCACTCTCCAATGTTCTAGTTCAGCCCTCTCCTCCCCTCCACATTTCCTCTTCCTTTCTGCCCCCCCTCTTCCTTTTCCAATCCAGGGAGTGGAAGGAGAAGAGGAAACAAGTAGGCACAGAGGTGGGAGGCCCCCACCAATCTGCTGCCTGAGGCAACAGCTGCAGTTGGCCTCATGATGGGGCCAGCCTTGCACAAGCCTGGCAGTGACTATCTATCTATCTATCTATCTATCTATCTATCTATCTATCTATCTATCTATCTATCTTATTACACATAGATTTTTGAGCAGACTGAGAACGAATCAAGGGTTCCACAGGGCCAAATTTGGCTCTGCCTCCCTGCCTTGAGACCGGAAATCTGAACTCGGAGCCGGTGTCAAGACACTTCCCCACCCCACAACCTGCCCCATGTCAGGTTTCCCTCAGTCATGTGTGTGTTGATACTGGAAGGGAGGGGATAGTCTGAAGGCATGCAATGACCAGCTCGAGTTTAGGAAGAAAGGTAAGATATAATTCAAAGATATTGTTCCAAGAAGCCTTCTGAGCCCCTGCCTTTTTTAACATCTCGCTGGTACAGATGGGGGTGCTGTTGTTTTTATGCTCCTGTTTTAATTGTGCTATGATCTTTTTAATCAATTTTTAGATATTGTTTTTATTAATTTTCATTAATTGTTTTTTACTGTTTTAAAATGTGATTATTTTTTGTATTGTATTTTTTGTATTGTATTTTCTTTTTTGTTGTAAGCCGCCTTGGGTCCCTTCAGGGAGAAAGGCGGGATAAAAATACTGTTAATAAATAAATAAATAAATAAATAAATAAATAAATAAATAAATAATTGATATTGTGGAGAATGCTGATTTGACGAGGTGGGTTTGCCACTGTTGGCCCACAGGAGAAAAGGTCGGCTTTTGGGTACATATGAAGCTACCTCATAATGTCTCCATCTAACTCAAAACTGTTAACCCTGCTGGGTCAGTGTCAGGCCAAGGGCCCACCTAGTCCAGCTTCCTGCATCTCACAGTCGCCCACCAGCTGCCTCTGGGAGCACGTGAGACAACAAGAGACCTGCATCCCGTTGCCACTCCCTTGCACCTGGCATTCAGAGAGAGGCTACCTCTAAAACCCAGCATTTGTATACAGTCAAGGCATCAGGCCGGCTGCCATCACAATGTCCTGTGGCAAAGAGTTCCACAGATTAATGATGTGCTAGGTGAAGAAAGATTTCCACACTGACTGGCAGTGGTTCTTCAGGGTCTCAGACTGGGGGTCTTGTCCCAGCCCTACCTGGAGATACCAGGGCTGGAATGTGGGGGGCCTTCTGTACGCACAGATGCTACAACCTCTGTGAAAGGGGAAATTGGAAAGGGGGAGAGAGGGAGCACTATGTAGGAGCACAAATAAGGAGCAGCAAAGGATGGGCATAGCTGCTTAGGAGAACATGAGACTGTTATGTGGCTGAGTGATGGAGCCGGAGGAGCAAAGGTCGCTGGGGAGATGGGAATGTGGGAGAGCAGCTGTCGGGCCCAACCACGGGTGCCGCTGTGGCTCCGTTTTATCAGTAGGTGGATCAGTCCGTCAGCAGTTCCGAGGTGCTCCCGTCCCGTCCCACAAGCATCTCCACAGGGCACTAGATGGTGTTGTCAGCAAGCAGCTCCTCATGGACTTCACCTGTTGCTAAGTGATGAAAGACCAGAAGTGACTCCTCGCTCCCGAGAACAGAGACAGTCACGCGAAGCTGCCAAATAGGGGGCTTCCCTCCTTCAGAGCCGTCCCAGGACCCAGTCACATCTGGTCTTGATGTCTTCTAGGTCTGCATTTTCCGAATCGAAGGCTCGGAGTTTGATGCGGCCAAAATGAGTTCTGAGCCCACATCCTGTTTTCAAGGGTTGGGAGAGTTGAGAATGAAAGAGCTGCAATCCCTGGTCACCCCAGCTCACCTGGGAAGGCAGACATACAGTAAAATGGCAGAAGAAATGCATTGTGTGATACTAAAAAAAAAAAAGGCACTGGCCGTTGAACTTCACAGGCGAAAACAAAACCAGTATGAAGATCAGCCTCAGTTCTGAATCATGGGGCCTGAACCAGGAACCTTGTGGGCTGAGGGTGAGATGTATCCTTGTGGACTACCTTTGGCAGCGCGTGCATGCTGGTCTCAGAGGATACAGCATTGCCCTCTCTGATTGGCAGGCAGTATGAAGGCTCTGGATTGGCTGGGCCTGTCTATGAATAATGGGAGCCCACCTTCTCCTTCCGCACGGTCAACAGAAGAACAATGGACTTCTTCTGGACACGCTCTGGGCTGCAATGAGAATTTTGGAGGCCCACCTTGGTCTGCTTCCAGGGACAGCCCTTGGAAACCAAGAGTCAAATGGAAAATCCCTTATCATTTTAGCCAATTTTGGGAGAGACGGAGGGGGGGGGGAGGCGTGTTGACTCATGTTTTGGAAATATTGAAGGTTGGCAATGTTCAGGAATGCTCCAGCTGTGGTGGCACTGGTGGAAGTTCTTGGGAAGGATTGTCGGGGGGGGGGGGTATTTGCGGTTGTGAATTTGCAGTTAGCTTTAATTTCCCAAGCTTTTGGAATTCCTCTCTGGAAATCAAGAAAATACCAGAGTGAGCTTGCTTGTTGTCGGGGAACCGGGCGCTCGGCAGGAGATTTTCCCTTGCGATAAAGAAGCTGTTGTTTGCTGTCCCTCTGGCCCCCTGTTGCATGCTGGGAATTGCAGGAAAAGGGACCACAAGGCACTGTGTTCCACATTTCAGAGGCAGGCATTTGTCCATAACGTTGCACGTCTGGAATTGCACTGTGTAAGCAAAGAGTTCAGTGCTGGGGGGAGGGGAGGGGGAGGCGGAATTGAACATCTCCAGGTTGTTTCAAAGGAAAGATCTTTTAAAAGGAGTGGACCTGTAATGAAGATTTGGAAATGGTCTAAATTGGTCTACATTTGGCATATTGCCACTCAGAATATGACATTTCAAATGTTGGTATCTAAATGTGACTCCAGTTGTTTGGGGTGCACTTGGCCTCTCTCTTGATATATTTGATGTCCAGCTAATCGAGCCTTAAGAAGCAGGTCTAGGGTGGATCCCACTCCACCGGAGCCGGCCATTACCCCCCTAGAGGACCCCCTTTTTTCCAGGACGTGTTGCTGAAAGACCAGATCTACTGAAGGGCCAAGCCGTTGGTGGTGCAGGAGGTGAGATGCTGCCTGCTAGACATCTCAAGCCAGGGTCGCTGGAAGCAGGGCTCAGGCACCTTCCTCCTTATGCCCTCAAGGTAGCTTCAGAAGCTGTTGGCCTGCTCTGCACTGTATTGCAGTGCCCCCCTCAGTGGTCAGAGTTGGTATTACTCCTCTTCTGCCCGGATGAACTGAGGAGCCATTGGGGACTTAACTGGTGCTATGCAGCATATGCTCTACTAGGCCAGTGCTGGCCCCAAACCTCCTGACACCTGAGGCAGCTTGCCAAATGCTGCCCCCTTACCTGATGATGTGCCAGCCTCTGCTCCTCCCAGTCTCCAATGCTCTAGCTCGGCACTCTCCTCCCCTCCACATTTCCTCTTCTTCCCTGTCCCCCTCTTCCTTTTCCAACCCAGGGAGTGGAAGGAACAGGAGGCAAGTCGGCAGTCAGAAATGAAGAGCCCCGCCAATCTGCTGCCTGAGGCGACTGCTTCAGTTGGCCTCATGGATGGGCCGGCCCTGCTCCAAGCCCAGGCTTCTCTAAGGTGCACCCATACAGATTGGCCCTCTTCACCTCCTTCCACATCTCCAGTCTCTGGTCCCTTAGACTCTCATACGCCTGCTCTGCTCTGCCCTGACTTGCCAGATAGCGGTAACCACTATTTTAAAAAAACACACACACAGAAGGGTGATAACCTTATTTGGAAGTGAGGATTGGCCGGTCGCCATGCTCTCCTATATAAATGTGTGGGTTTGCTGTTCCCCTTCTCTATTCAGTAAGTATGGTTTGATCTTTACAAAGGGACCACCTCTTTGATCACTCCAGGAGGGGTTCTTAAGCAATAGCTATGGTTACCTCTTCAATACAAGCTGTGAGGCAGGGAGGGTCTCTCCTGGCCAAATCCTTGCGTACGAAAGCATTTAAACTGACATTAAAGGATTTGGAATTAAACTGAGGACCCGAACAAGGGAGTTGAAAACTGCAGAGAGAATGTCAGATCATGTAAGGGAAATTTAATCCTCGAAAGTCTGGGCTGGAGATTTAAAATCAGGGATTTCGTTGTAATATAAGGCACCCAAAACAGAGAATTGGATCTCAAGGATGTTAAGCTGGGATTTTTTGAGAAGCTAAGAATTGTGATACCCGAACAACTAAAGTTGCTTAGAGAGTTATAGCTGAGCCTTTAATTTGTATAATGCTGATGGTCAATATGGTCTCACCAAGGTACACTTTACACGGAGCAAGACCCTGCCCTGAGGAGCTTACAATCAAGATACGAACACAAAGGCAACAGCAAAGGAAAGCGAGATGTGGTGGTGTATGCAGGACAAGCATATGAGGTTTTCTCCGTTATACGTATTTAAGGTTATTGACAAAAGGGAACGAGGACTAAAGTGTTTTGCTGAAAGCTTCACGGAAAAGCTGGGTGTTGAGGAATTTGAAGGAAGTAAGAGCGGAGGTGTCCTGTGGGCGTTCCGAGAGACAGTTGAGTTCCAAGCATACGGAGAAACAAAGAAAAAAGATGGAGTTGTTTGAGTGAACAGATCAGCTTTGGATGGTGGAGGATGGTGGAGCTGGGAGGTCATGCGCAGAGCGCCCCGGGATATAAGAGTTAAGAGGGAGGGGATTCATGCACAACGAAAGCTAAAGGTGGATAAAGGCATAGAAAAGCTGTGCGAAACAACATTTGCTCGCTATCATGCCTTCCGTTGGGTCTTCAAAATGATGTCCTCGAAAGAGTAGTCCCTCGACTGGAGCGTTTTCGAAAGCAATTCTCACAAACGGCAAAACAAAAAGCCAAACGTATCCGGCAGCCAGGGCTGGCCCAAGATCTGCTGGCGATGGAGGATGAGTGATACAGGCTACCAGGGATGAGGAGCCACCGTTGCGCATATCCTCCATGTTTGCTCCCAGTCTTCTCATGCTCCCTGGATTTGGAAATTAAGAAGTGTGAAGGAGAGTGGGGGCCTAGAACATCTCCCAAGAGACACTCTAGCCCATCAATCTCTTCTCCTCCGTACTTCCTCCTCTGTTTTATTCTCTCTCTCTTTTTTTTTTTTCAAATCCAGGGAGCATGGGAGAAAGAGTGGCATTGGTGGAGGGTCACAAGGACAAGGCAGAGGAGATGGACGCGGATGGACGCAGCACCTCTGCCGACCCGCCACCTGAAACAACCATCTCAGTTCACCTCAGGGATGGGCCGGCCCTGTTGCCAGCCATGGGACGTAGCATTTTAAAATCTGATGAGATTTCATATTTGAAGCCTGCCCAAATCATCAAGAAAGACCAATAAGTCTAAAGCACTCAAATGTCAGACTCTCTGAGAGATTAAAAAAAAAATTGGAATACATTGGAATGTTCACTCTGAAATGTTGCATTCAGAATTTGGCGAGACGAAACTGGCAATCTTGAATATTATGTAAACATCTTGCATGTCGCGCGGACTGAGTATGAAAAGGCACTCTGTACATGTACAAGGCGCCTTGCCGGGTTTGTTGATACTTTGCATGTGTTCCAGGGCTGCATCTAGATACTGGCCAAATCCAGCAGACCCTTGACTCAGATTGCACTTTGGAGAATGGGTATTCGGCAACAAAAGCCTTCTCTAGCAACCAATGCCCGCAGTATACTGGCGGGCAAAGCTACCTTCTCCTCTCCGTGTGTGGAATATCCCAAGGCAGCAGGCAGGGGCTGGGCTCATTCCAAGCAGGCGGTGTGAGAAACCAGAGACTCCGTGGGAGGCCTGGGCCTCTTAGATCAAATAGCATTGCAGACAATAGCCTGGCTGCTCTCTTCGGGGCCCGGCTGCAAGAGGCAGGTGTCCGGCCAGTGCTGGGGTGGCTTCCAAAGGCGCCTGCGGTAATCACATCCTGCTCACCGACCAATGGGGCTCGGGGCTGAGAGAAAAGCATCTCGGAATTGTTTTGCGTCTAATCCTGCCTCTGTGGAAGGGGCCCTAGAGAGAAGGGTCAGCTCTGGCTCTGGCTCTTGGCATGTAATTCCTCCTGAGCTCAGAAACGAAGGCAGTGCCTCCGGGCGGGGTCCGGTCTGACAGCCACCCACCTTCCTGGAAAGACGCCCAGGACCTAAAACAGACAAGCAGACCCTCATCCTCCAGGTACTTTGGGTCACTGGTTCCCCTGAGCAGGAGTCCAAGACCTCCTGACGCCTGAGGCCACACGCCAAATTCTCCCCCCCCTTACCTGATGATGTGCCAGCCTCTGCTCCTCCCACACTCCAGTGTTCTCGCTCAGCACTCACCTCCCCACCACGTTTCCTATTCCTCTCTGTCCCCCTCTTCCTTTTCCAATCCAGGAAGTGGAAGGAGAGCAGTGGGGACAAGTGGGCGGGCAGAGATGAGCGCCCTCACCAAACTGCTGCCTGAGGCAACTGCCTCAGTTGGCCTCATTGATGGGCCAGTCCTGGCTCAATCTCTGAGATCCAGAGGTGGAGCATGGGTGCTAAGAGATTGTGCCTTATATAGAGACCAGCAGGGGAGTGGCAAGCGGGAGGGCTAAAGCCCTTCCTAAGATTTGGCCAGTGGGGGAGTTGAGCCTCCCTGGAATGATCAAGCAAAAAAGACGGCTGTTGTAGTTAAGGATGATTGATAACAGAGATGGAGAGAGAGTCTGTCCTGCCTCCACTCTCTCTCTCTCTCTCTCTCTCTCTCTCTCTCTCTCTCTCTCTCTCTCGCTCACTCGCTCGCTCGCTCGCTCATACACACACACACACACACACACACACACACACACACACACACACACACACACACAAACCGGCACTGCCAGAGGATAAGGATGGATCACTGAAGAACATCGTCTAGCTGTAGCACATAAAGAATTTACAACTGAATTCCATAAAAGTTCTATCATTTATACGTTGATCAGTTCCTAGTTCTAAGATGCCTTTCCTTTCTGTCTTTTGAAGTCCAACTGCATGGATGATTGTGGAAAACTCTTGTTAATAATCGTGAACGTGACAGATTTGTTCATTTATATCATTCGCCCATTAACTAAGCAGATGTAAAAATGCACCTGGAGAAAAGGCACTGTTCATCGTGTCCTGGCAACTCGTCTTGAGCCCCCACCCCACCCCCCGTTAAAGACACATTTCCAGGTTTCCTGTGACTTATAGGTCAGAAAGTGGCGCCTGTTGGAGTCGGGGTCACTGTGGGTCGGCCAGGTCAGGTACTGGCTGAAGTCCATCGAAAGGTCCACCTGGCCCCTGGCCCGTCAGTACTGATGGCAGTGGTAGCGCTCAAAGCACCATCAGTGCAGGAGTGGAGGGGCCATGGGAAGTTCAGAGCACGGCTTTGCCCAGGTCCCCCAGCAAGCTGGTGCTAGCAACTGGGCAGCTCCTCAGGATGTCAGTTGGGTGTCATTCCTTCCTCCTCAAAAATGAATTGTACCCCAGGTATCAAACGTTTGGGGAAGGCTGGTCTATAGTCTCACTCTGGATATTTCTGCACTGCAGAATGTCGCCACAATCCAACATGCCTTATGTTCAAGGCTTGCAATTTGACCAACAAAACACCCCAACCAGGTGTTTTGAGCCAGGATGGTGTAGTGGTTTGGGAGTCGGACTTAGACCTGGAAGATCCAGGTTCAAATCCCCGCTCAGTCACGAAGCTTCCTGGGTGACCTTGGGCCAGTCACTATCTCTCAGCCCCAACCTACCTCACAGGGTTGTTGTGAGGACAAAAAGGAGGGGAGGAAATATGTACAGCTCCTTGGAGGAAGGGTGGTATAAAAATGTGAAAAATAAAAATAAATAAATAAATAAAAACCCCAGAGTTCCTTAGGCATTTCCTTCGGCCAGCCCACTCTTTGACCTACTGCTCCAGCACCATCCCCTATCTCATGTGCTAGCAACCTCCATTGTACGCGCACACATGCACACCCCATCTCATCAAAGCCTGGCAGAATGGACATCAGAAGTTGTTGTCTACTGAGTCTGACCACTGCACCATCAAACTCAGGATTGTATGCACAGGCTGGCAGCAGCTCTCCATGGTGTCAGCTGGGGGGGGGGGTTGTCCCATTGAACACAATGAGACTTATACTTCAGAGTAGACATGCATAGGTCTGTGCTGTTAAAGACTTGTACTTCCTCTTCACACCACAGCGACTTGCAATCCTAAAACCCACGAAACCCCCCCCCCCGCCACTTTCACCCCCAGCCGGCTGACAGCTCTCGTCTGCTCAGCTCCCAATCACTCCCATGGGTGGCTGTCTCCCCCCTCCCTGCAGCTCTCCCCACTCAGGCCCTCAGGGGGCTATTTCTGGCTCCACGGTGCACCTGCAGGGCCACCGGTGCCATGCTGGGAAACCTGAGCTCCTGGCATGACAAGGCACCTTCCAGCTCCCCGGGCGACAGAGAGGAGAGTTTCCCTGCCCGGCCCAGACCCCCTAGGGAGCCCAGCAGGGTCAGATGACAGGCGTGGGGCTCCTCTTACAGGGGGCTGAATCTCAGCAATGCAACTCCAAAGCAACAGGGCAGCGAGGTGACGCTGCTAGGTCCTCTCGCTCAGGCATGGAAAGCTGAACACCAGCTCAGACTACGCTTGTCTGCACGAAAGCCTACTAGCAGGTCCACATAAACCCGGAGGCTGATTCAGGGCTTGATTACGGAATCACAAAGCAGAGGCAGAGGCCCTAGGGTGGCAATTCCGGGCTACAGGGAAAAGAAATGTGGAAGTGTCGCACCCACAATTTCTGTAGTGACTACAGGGCCGGCCCCTCCATGAGGCCAACTGAAGCGATTGCCTCAGGCAACAGATTGGTGAGGACACCCAAATCTGATCCGGGAGCAGACAGGAAGCTAGTGCAGGGATTTCAACGGCAGAGCAACAAGGGTTGGCAACAGGAGTTGAAGGAGGTTGGCCGAATTTCATCTTGGCAACAGTGTTCGAGCCAAACGGAGGCTGGAGGTCTCTGCACACCTCCCCATCCACCGACCCCAAGAGGCTTTCTCTCCCCATCGGCTCAACTCACGTCCCCACAGTTGTGTGTGTGTGTGTGTGTGTGTGTGTGTGTGTGTGTGTGTGTGTGTGTGTGTGTGTGTGTGTGTGTTCTGTTGTCGTCGTTCTCCACCCACTGTTTGTTTGTGTGGGCCAAGGCTTGGCAGCATCAGTCGCCAGGGAGCATTCCTCACGCCTGGGGAGTGCACCAGCTTCCAATTGAACTTTCTGCTGTGTGCACACATCGTCCGTGCACAGATTTGGGTGTCCCCCCCCTCTTGTTTTCCTCTGTGCCCACATGCCTTACAGCTCTTTAGAGCCAGCGAACCCGCCATGGTTGTGCCCTGCTATGCAGCGTGGAAAAGCACAGCTGGAGCAGGGCCTCGAGGGCCAGCTGTTCTCCAATCCCAGCTCAGCAGAGGTGTCTGGAACATGACCTCGTCCTTCAGGCACGTTGGGACGGTGCGGGTCACGGCCACCAGGACCGCACCTTCCTGCGGCACCCAGCGGAGAGGTCGTTGGCATGCCTCTGCATGGACATTGGGCAACGGACTCCACAGCACAGCAGAGATGGGGCAGGTCGCTGGGGTCGAGTCATCCGTGGATCTGCCCCAGTGCCAAACAGCCTGAGTCGATCAGCTGTCCACACGGAGCAGTTGGTGGCGGTTCCAATTTCTTAACTCCCCGATTGTGAATGGTTTCGGTTTCCAGGGATAGACCATTGTCTCCTTCTCCAGGTGGAGGGAGGGAAATGGAGCAGAGGAAATGGCTCCACAAGGAAGTGATGGCTACTTCGTCCCTTCATGTATTTATTCCCACAATTCTGTCCTGCCGGGCACGCCCCATTTCATCGCAACCGACCTGCAAAGTTGGTTCGGCTAAGAGGGAGTCACTTGCAGGAGGCAACCGGAGCCTTATGGCTGGGTGGAATCTCACTGTGGGTCACCCAACGTTCTACCTATGGAAAGAGACAAGTGGTCAGTGGTAGAGACATGCCGGAGGGCACAGGTAGGTACAGCCCCTACCGACTCCAGTTACGATGATTTCAAGCAGGGCCGGGCCCCATTTACCTGGTGATATGCCAGCCTCTCCCACCCACCCACCCACCGCGATTGGAAAAGGAAAAGTGAGAGGGAGCCGAAGAGGAAGTATGTCCTCCACACTTCCTTATCTCCTTTTCCCAATCTAGGGAGGGAGGAGCAACGGCAGAAAGTGAGTGGATGGAGGTGGGCCCTCCCCAGTCCCCACCAATCCGCTGCCTGAGGCGACTGTCTCAGTCAGCCTCATGAAGCAGCCAGCCTTGATCTCCGATAGCAGATGCTGGAGAATGGGGACGGACAGGCCAACCCCCCAGGAGTTCCTGAGACTCAGGGCTGGCTGTTGCCCCCCTTTTGGAGTATGTGCATGCATTGGCATACACATGCTGCTGCCTCCGCCCCCATCCCCCGTCCCCCGTCCCCTGTCACTCACCAGCTTGGAGAATGATTGAGACAGGGAAGAGACGACAGCAGTGGCTGAAGCTTCTGCCAGCCAAGAGCTGGCGGGAACGTCAGCTGTTACCATCCCTTCCGGATTGTTTTAGTCCCTGCCATGCCTCCTCCAGAGAGCAGCTGCCAGTCAGGGTAGACAATACTGGAATAGCGGGAGCAATGGCTAGACTCTGTAGGAAGCAGGCATCCTGTGTCCCAGTACACTTTGAAGACTGTAAGAAGAATGCTGCTGGATCAGACCAACTGTCCAGCTAGTTCAGCACCCTATTCCTAACAGCACAGACAGCTGCCTTCTGCTGAGTCAGCTGTTTGGTCCGCCTAGCTCAGTATTGTCAACACTGACTGGCAGCAGCAGCTGCCTTCTGCTGAGTCAGGCCCTTGGTCAGTATTACCTACACTGATTGGCAGTAGCTCTGAAGACTAGGGGCCTTTTCCAACCCTACCATGAGAAGGATGAAAACCGAGATCTTCTATGTGCAAGGCAGGTGCTTTTGCACGCGCGCGCACACACACGCACACTCCAGAACTGGTATTCTGAACTACAGTGCCTCTAAAGATGGAAGTTTCATTTAGTTATCATGGTTACTAGTCATCAACAGCCTCCGTTATGTCTTTTCTATCCCCTTGCATCAGTTTAGCCATGGAGGCTACATGAAGCCCCTGCCCTGGGCCTCTCATGGGGCAAAACCTATTTTCTGGTGGGGGAGTTGGGAGGAGGTGCTGCTGCCTTCGTTTTTTGTCCCAGAGATTCACGTGACAGCTCCTCCTCCTCCTCCTCCTCACCCCCACTGGTCAATGTGAGCATCCTCTGTGATGACATAGCAGAGCCTGGGGGAGTAAGTGGAAGTTCACGTCTGGGGGGCTGGGTGGGGCTCAGGCAGGCAGGCCCAAGACCTCCCAACACCTGAGGCCATATGCCAAATGCTGCCCCCCTTACCCAATGATGTGCCAGCCTCTGCTCCTCCCACTCTGCATAGATAGATAGATAGATAGATAGATAGATAGATAGATAGATAGATAGATAGATAGATAGATAGATAGATAGATAGATAGATATCTTTCAACAGGCAAAGACCTCTCTCTCTCTCTCTCTCTCTCTCTCTCTCTCTCTCTCTCTCTCTCTCTCTCTCTCTCTCTCTCTCTCTCTCTCTCCCTTCTGACCCATGAACGTAGGATTCTTCTGTCTGACAGCTGCTCCAGGCCTTCTGCAGAAATCCTCCTTATGCCTCCCAAACCCAGCACAGCACATAACAGGTTAATCCCTCGAGCGGCTGGCTGGCAGCACGCCAGGGTTATAAAGCAGGCTGGACTGACCAGCAGGGCTCATCCTATTGCCAGCACCTGTGCCTTGGCCCCAGCCCAGTGAGCCTGCTGCTGTCAATGCCCCGGGCAGCTCTCCCCCCCCCCCACCCGGGGTGCAGGTTGGGCACAGACGCAACTCTGCATGGAGCTATTGTTCCATGGGAAACTGGCTCCCTTCCTGCTCTTCATCTGTCAGCAGGATTTTCAGAGAAAATGCTCCGAAATATGAAGTGAATGCAGCCAGGCTGGGCTGGAGTCCTCCTCCCTCTGCAAAAAAGAACCGGGAGGGGGGGGAAGCAAGCCAGGATGTTAGCAGTGTGTCCAAGCTAATCCAGCGCTCCACAAGAAGCGGCGGAAGAGCCCCATATCAAGTGAACTTTTGCCCCGGTAGCAGCAAGGATTATCATGGGCCCCAGGTTCGTTGTCTGCTGCGTGTACACACACACACACACACACACACACACACACACACACACACACACACACACACACACACACACACACACACGGGGAAACATGTTAACCCCTTCTTGTTCCTTTCCAGCACCCAAAAATAGCTTTCAACAGTCCAATGGCAGGTGACAGCTGTTTTTTGTTGTTGTTGTTGTTCAGTTATTACACAGGTCTGGGGAGTTGTGGCCTTTGCTACCAGGTGAGGATTGACAGCCCATCGTGGGGGCTGAACGCCCTGGGGTGAGACCAGTGCTTTTCCAGTGGTGGTGCAAGGACCCCTGCAGAGTTCCTCAGTGAGAAGATCAGTAACGAACATCAGAAAGATCCTTCTTGCCAAAGGCTCACTGAGTCACTATTTTGCACAGTGGCCCACCAGCCACCGCTGGGAAGCCCACAAGCAGCAGAGGAAGGCAGATTCTGCTGCAACTGGAATTCAGAGGTAGAGTGCTTCTAAACCTGGAGGTTCCATTCAGCCATCCCGACTAGTAGCATCAACAGGCTTCTCCTCTATGATTCTAATTTCCTTTTGGTTTGTTTATTTGTTTTTTCACATATGTTTGTTTTGTTTTTGTTTCACATATATTGCGAGGTAGGTGAGGCTGAGAGGCAGCAACTGGCCTAAGATCACCCAGCAAGCTTCGTGGCTGAGTGGGGACTAGAACCTGGATCTTCCAGGTCTAAGTCCAACACTGGAACCAGTACACTAGTGGTTCCCAAACATACCCTGTTCATGGCACCCTGTTGTGCCATGGGAGGACAAGACAGCCATCTTGTCTGGGCTAAGCTCGCGTGAGTATCACACAAGATCACACGAGATCTCGGACACCCAGGAGACAACTCCAGAAAACTCCCACAACGCCCCTGAGAGTTTGCCGCAACACCCTCAGGTGCTACGGCACGCAATTTGGGAACCACTGCACTATATCATCCTGGCTTTTAAAGCCATCTAGGCTAGTGACCGTCCCCAAATCTAATAAAAGAGAATTCAGTTATGCATTGTATGACCCATCTGTCCAAAATCTCCTGCCAGTCAGTTCTACTGGATGATGGTGTTTCTGGTGTTGTGAGAAAGCAGATAAGCTTCCCCAAAGACCAGTTTGACTGAACATCTGAAATTGCTGCCTACGGAATCTGGCCATTGGTCCATCCAGCTCAAGATCGTCAACCCAGGCTGGCAGCAGCTCTTCACAGTCTTGGGTGGCAGTCTTTCCAGCCCTATCAGCAGATGTCAGGCTGATCCCGAGGGCATCTGAATGCAAAGCGGGTTTCTCTGTCAGTGAGCTACAGCCCCCTCCCTAGTAGATATGGCCCCCACTGGCAATTGACACCCACGTTCCATATGTAGACACCAGAAGATGGTCCATAACCTTCGACAATGTACGGGGGATCCTGGGCAGCCAGATTGATGGGGAAACTGGGCTCCTGGTGACATGGCACCATCATCTCCTTCTGTTTTGTGTTGCTCCGCACAAGAGACCTTCCTGCCTCCCCCTCCTCTCCCCCCCCCCCGCATGTCTTCTGCTCTCCAGCAGGACATGTGTCTCTGGCCACTACAAGCCTCAGGACCCTTTTGCTCGATGTCAGGCTCTGGAATCTCCTCGGTATGGAATGGGCTGGGGCTGGTATTTCGTCTCTCCGAGAGTGTTACTGATCCAGCCTGGCTTCGGATTTCTGCAGGCCGGCCGGTTCTCTCGCTACGGCCAGGAGTAGGCTGGGGATGCTGTCCAGGAAAGAAGAGGAGCCTCCGGGACTGGGTTGCCTCTTGGCCCACCAGGAATGCCATTCCTCCATGGGTCCCAGCCCAACCGGGCCACCTTGTGCCAGGAGAGCCAGCCATCCTCCACTCGGCCTGCCCCAGTCATGCCTCCTACCCGCCGCAGCAATCACTGCTCCTCCCCTCCTCTGAGGTCTCCCTCCAGCTGACATTTCAAGGGTGCCTGAGGCCAAGTGAAATGCCAGCCTAAAGTAGTTGCTTGTTGGGAGCAGAGGGTTGGCGGGGGGGGGGGGGCTGCTCATGTGCTCCCCTGCCCACTGCCTCTTTCCCAGCGACTGCCAGCCAGCCTCGCCACTATTCTGCCTGCCCCCATCGACCTAACCGGTCTGCTGCCACCTCTTCCCAATCTCATGGCTGCTGTGTTGAAAAGGTGGCAATAGAGAGTGGAACAACAGCTAAAAGACCTTGGTACGTTTCGCCCGGAGAAAAGAAGACGACGGGGTGATCTGTTCGCCGTCTCCAAGGATCTGCAGGCAGGGCTGTCTCCTGAGAGAAGGGGAAGATTTACGCTCTGTGGCTCCGGAGAGCAGGATTGGGAACCAATGGGTTGAAACGACGCAGAACAGAGACGTCTTCAAAGGGGGGCGGGGGGCAGGGCCCCCGGGCGGAGGGCGCTGAGGCTCCTGGGGGGGCGGGGGACTACTTAGGTTTCGATTTGTGTTTTTGTATTTTTACGGTTTTTTCGGGAGTCTACGGGCTTTTTTACTGTAATGTTGATGTGTGTATGCTTTGTCCCACTTAGCTTGTGTATCCCAGAGCCTTCGTTCTGCCTGCTTTCGTTCTGTCTGGGCGGCAGAACTCCTGAGAAGCGCCCGTTCGCTCCGGAGCAGGGCGCTCTGTCGTTCTGTGCTTGTGTCGTTCCTCTCAGTTAGCGCATGCGCAGAAAGATTGTAACGACGGAGCGCCCTGCTCCGGAGCGAACGGGCACTTTTCAGGAGTTCTGCCGCCCAGACAGAACGAAAGCAGGCAGAACGAAGGCTCCGGGATTCACAAGCTAAGTGGGACAAAGCATACACACATCAACATTACAGTAAAAAAGCCCGTAGACATCTGAAAAACCCGGGTGGTGGTGGGTTTTTTTTATTATTATTATTATTGGGGGGCGGCGAAAATCTGGGGCCCCCCGTGGGGGGGCGCAGGATCGTCTCTGACGCAGAAGCCAATTTTTGCTAGAAGTGAGGATGGATTTCTGAACCGTAAGAGCTGTCCAGCACTGCCGCATGCAGTTGTGGGCTCTTCCCTTGTTGGAGGTTTTCCAGCAGAGCTTGGACAGCCATCTGTCAGGGCTGCTGTAATAGCTTCCTGCACTGGGCAGGGGGTTGGACTAGATGACCTCCAAGACACCTTCCAACTCAAACATTCTAGGATGGGGGTGTTGGAGGTGGCAAGGCTCTTCTTAACTGCATGTGACATAACAGGTGATTGGATAATTATACTGTTCTGTTAGACATACCAGAACTGCCGGTCGCTATGAAGAATACCAAGGTAGGTGTCTCTGGGTCATAGATGATCAGCAGTATTGCCTAGTGGGACTTCGGACAGCTGTCCAAGCTGACAGGCAAGGTGTGTTGTTGCTGGAGACCTATGAAGCTCATGGCCCCACTGCTGTTCACCTGCATAGCCCAGGTATAGCAATATTTATAAGACAGAAAAAGACACGTATTTGCCTGCTTCGGCACAAGGAGGAAGCCCACCACAGCACCCCCAGACGCAGGGTACCCTCCATTTGCCCTCCTACAGGTGCATTTGCAGACTCTACCATGAAAGCATCACAGCCCACACCGTCTCCCTTCTCTCCCTGCCAGGCAGTGGTGGGGAAGGCAGCCCACCAGCTCTCTCGGAAACTGAGCAGGAGGCAGGTGAAGCTGGCTAATCTCGGCTGGCTCCAGGGCCAGCTCTCAGGTTACAGAAACCGTGAATGAGATCTATGTTTCAAAATGTTCAGGCTTCCTGGAATTTCGGCCAGGCCAGTTATCTGTCAAGCAGCTTAGGAGCGGCTGCAGTAGAATAGGCTGGCATGGAGCAGGTTCTGAATCTCCCAGGCTCCTTGGGGACCGAGGTAGCATCCCTGGAAGATGCATGTCTGGTCGCTCTTCGAGAAGGAACAATGTAGGAGCGCTGAGAGCACGGAGGAGCCGGCAAACCTCAGGGGTCTTTAAACCAGCAAGCCTGGAAACCTGAAATTGACACGGAGGTTGCACTGACAGCTGATATCAGCAGGGCCGGCCCATCTATGGGGCCAACTGAAACAGTCGCCTCAGGCAGCAGATTACTGCTGCCCATCTCTGTCTGCCTATTTGCTTCCACTGCTGCGTCTTCTCCTTCCACTCCCTGGAATGGGAAAGGAAGAGGAGGAGATAAAGAGGAAATATGGAGGGGGGTGCTGGGAGAGAGGGCACTGGAGAGTGGCAGGAGCGGAGGCTGGCGCATCGCCACGTGAAGCACAACAGCATTGGGCATGCTGCTTAAGGCGCCAGGAGATCCTGGACCAGCCCTGGGCGTCATCCTGGCTATAGGAGCACTCAAGTTTCCAGGTTGCCCTCAGTGATCCTGTTTCTGCAGTATTGTCCTTCTTTCTTGGGCCAATGGATTGCAAAGATCAATCTCAGGCCATTTAAGGGCTGCTGTTCGGCTCCATCTCTTCACTGCTGGCTTCCACCCCTCCAACCTGCCTGGATACCAGATTTATTCCCCATTTCTCAAGGGCAGAGGCTGGATGGCCACATATCAGGAATGCTGTAGTCACATGTGCTGAGCAGCGGGTTGGACTAGATGACCTCCAAGGTCTGTTCCAACGCTAGTATTCTATTATTCTACAATAGCATGTCACCAAAAGCCCTGTGAACTAAGCAGGGTCTTCTGCCATTGTTTGAAGATGGGGATGGATGGAGCCAGCCTAACCTCCGTGAGCATGTTCCAGAGATATGAGGCCACCACCAAAAAGGCCCTGCTTCTGGTTCCTGCCAACTGCACTCCTGAGAGTGGAGGTTTCCCAAGACGGACCTCTGTGACTGATCTTAAAGGCCGGGCAGATTCATTTGGAAGGAGACTTAAGATAACCCAAGCTCCAAGTCTCGTGGATGGGCTGTCCCTGCTCTTCTCTCATCTCCCTTAATAGCATTCTGAAATTTTCAGCCCAAAATATTAGTAAGAATCCTTTCATTCGTAGACGGTTTATGGTGGTGCTTCCATCCTTCTGCGGCTAAAACTTGCCCCGCAACATCTCTGCACTGCCCCCCCCCCACTTTCTCTGCTGGTTACCTGCCACTTAAAGCACACCCGTCCCATGTGAAACAGACATTCCGATATTTGCTTTTCCCCATAATGGCATTCCTTAGCATATTAGCCTATTTGTACGGAATTAGTCAGAAAGGTATGTCTTCTCCCTCCTCCTCGCCTTCCACCCACAGCTACGTTACACAAATATTTGGGGCAAGGAATGTTACCTGCAGCAGTTCCCTGGACAAGTCGCAGCAAGGGAGGCCCAGGAATAGAAAACAGGTGAGGTAGAGGGTGTGAGGATGGGGGGGGGCAGCCGTGGCAACTTCCCTTTGGAGCACAGGGGGATGAGATGACGGTTGGATAAAGAGAAAGAGCCAGGCCTTTCTAGAGGAGAATCCCAGAAGAAAATGCTAAATAGAAGGGGGGAAATGGATCGCACGTGTCCTAAACGTATAAAATGGCTTCCCCTCACCCCATGTACACGCACGCACACACACACACACACACACACACACGCACGCGCACACACAAACACACAACATAATAACAGACATGCATGTATCATGTCCTTCAACAGAGGTGGGCAAACGGTGACTAGGAGTTAGGAGTCTTCAACTTGTCATGTCCCGGGACTTGCTCCAGCCCCTAACCTGAAACGTGGGACCATTTGTCAAAAGGGAGAGGTGAGAGGGGTGGGGGAATGAGCAGTGAGACTGCTTCAGTTCCTCTGCCTGTCCGGCCAGGTGAGGGTCAATCAGTGTGCACTGCTACTGTCTCGTTCTGCCCCATCTTTCCTTCCAGGCCAATTGAAGAAGAGGGGCGAGGGGGGGGGGATCATGGCAATAGCTTGCACTCAGTTATAACAGAGAAAGAGGAAACGAGGAAACAAGCAGAGGGAGTGCGGTGGCAGGGGAGAGACCGAAGGGGCCACATTGAAGACCGTTGGGCTTGGCCAAAACAACCTCCCCAAAACCAAAGTCTTCAGCAGAATCTATCTCATCAAGCCCTGCTGACTACCCAAACTGTGGAAGTCCTGCGTCTCGGGGGGGGGGGGGGGAAATGTCATTGTTCACATGAGGTCAAGTTGCAACCCACATCTGGATCCTGACTCACTTGTTGAAGACCTCTGCACTAGTTGATCTCCATATTCTTTATTATAGATTGGCAAGGATTGCTGACTCCCAATCAGAGCTGGCCCATCCATGAGGCCAACTGAAGCAGTTGCCTCAGGAACCAGACTGGGGGGGGGACCCATTTCTGTCTGCCCACTTTCCCCCACTACAACCCCTTCTCCTTCCACTCCCTAGATTGGAAAATGACGCAAGGGGAGAGAGAGAGGAAGTGAAAATATGAAAAGGAGGAGAGTGCTGAGCTAGAGCATTGGAGAGTGGGAGAAGCAGAGGCTGGCACATCATCGAGTAACCTCCACTTCCGTCTGGTGAATACACCAACCCACCCCGCTGGGAGTAGCCAAGTGGCAATGGAGCACCAGATGCCAACACAGAGGCTGTCTCTTTAAAATCTTCATTCATCTCAGAGGGGGCGGAGCCTGGGATAGGTAGCCCAGCCTAAGAAGTATATAAGGTCTGTCCAGACCTTGCTGGAGCAAGTTGTATGCTTGGAACTGTCCAAGGTCCTACTGCTCTAGACCAGTCCTACCTGCTTGGTTGACCACTTGCCAATTGCTGGGTCTGACCCCCCAAGTACCTCCTCTTGCCCCATGGGCTTCCACTTGCGGTAAGGACACAACAGGCGATGGGGACCAAGTGAGTCTACCTTGCTTAAGCCCCCACCAAAAAAAAATCTGCAGCCAATGCTCGATGAGTTACTCACACACGTCTTACGAACTGCCCGGCGCACTGGGTTGCTCTGAACAATGGAACAAACCCATCCAACTGTGCCTAGCTGCCGAAACGATGCCCTCTCTTATTTCACATCCCTGTTTTGCAGCCACGCCGCTCCTTCTCCATTTTGTTTTCTCCAAAATGCTGCCTCGGACTGACTCTGCATCATCATTACAGAGCCTTGTCCCAAGGGGAGGGGGGAAGCCGGAAAGCCAGGGCATCCTCCATTTCTCGAAGAAATAACTGGTTGCAGGTTGAGCAGCCGGATTGACTGTACCAGCAATGGACCCTAATACATGAGAATGGAAACCTCCAGAGGTGGCCCCCTCTGGACCTGAAACCCCCTTAAGAATTGTCACCACAGGGATTCTTGTGTACCCCAATGCCTGCACAATTGACAAGAAGCCTGGTGGGACTCAGTGGAGAGGGGAAAGAGTGCAAGACATCAGGCCAGGGGGCTGCCCCTTTAAGATCTCCACAGTACAGACAGGGAGGCGGAGACTACCGGTAGGAAGGGTAGACTGAGTTTGGAGCAATGTAGGGCTGCAGACCACCTCCGGCCCTTGTTGGAGCCAGTTATTTACTTGGAGCTCTCCGTGGTCCTGGAGCTCTGACCTGTGCTGCTTGATGACACCCTCACAGATGTCCCTTTGAGCCTTGTGAGTTCCCGTCCAGTGTTTGTACACACCATCACAAAGCTAAATGCAACCAAACGGTCATGCCTTGCGGCCTGCCAGTGTGTTATGGACAACCTCTCCAGGCAGGTATTCAAACCAAGAGGGCTAGCAAGCCCCCCCTACCCACTTATCGAGCACCGCTGGTGGCCTACATTGGCTTGTCAAGCCACATGTTGTGTAGACCTGTCATGAGGACTAGAATATTTAGATGCTGAATTCTGCATCCAGGTCCAAATCCAGAATTAGCATGGAATCATGGAAAATACAGAGCCCCATTCATGCGGGGGCCCTACGAGGATGTTGGCAAGGAAATTTCACGCAAAGTGAAATTTGAAGTATGTACCAGGGTTCCTCCCAAGTCAAATCATCTGAGAATGTTCAAGGGAAGCCAAACAAGTTTCTATAATGCAGGTGAAATTTCTTGGGGCGGTTGTAGGGCAGGGTTCTATATATCCCTAGAAGATTCCCCAGAAGATAATTTGCCCGCCCACTCGTTTCAACATCTGAGGCTCTGCAACATGTTCCCCCTCCCTTTGAAGTTCATTTAGGGACACACATGACAAGGCCTATCACATATTAGCCCCAGCCTCTAGACTGTGGAACTCCCTCCCACTTGAGGCCTGTTTACCCCCCCCTTTTCATTCTCCACCATTGAGTTAGGGGGGGTTGTTCGGGCAGGCACTCCTATTGAGTTGACCTCCCCATGTCTCTCCAGCTCCCAGTTGGTTCCATTGTTTTTGACATTGTTTTCTAATTGTTTTTAAGTGCGTTTTAAGATTAATTGGTTTTCTTTAATGATTTTGTTGACTCATTGTAATTTCGACACAGCGTGTGTTGGCTTGTGTTTCCCTTTGGGGGTGGAAAGGTGGCATCCCAACTCCCAGATAAATAGATAACAACCGAAAATGAATCAGGTCTGTTGCGTGCTATCCCTAGAGGTTCCACATGTGGATATTTGCAGCAGGTATCCTTTGCACAGGTGAGAAAGGCCAGACAAAATAGCCTCTCGAAAGGTTTTCAGACAGGGAAGAAGCCAGCCGAGAGATAACAGAAGATGTTGAAAAACAAGCCTCGCTTTGATCAGCATTTCCTGTTACAACAGAGCCGGCTGCTTCATGCCAGACTCTGCAGGGAGCCAAGGTCCCGGTTTCGAAAACATTTCTGTGTGGGAGCGAATCCCTGACTTTGTGCTCAGCTCTGGCAGCAGCAACCATAACAGGACGAGCCTTGTTCCCCCATAAATCTGAAGGCAAAAGGGCCTAGTTCAAAGGGAGGTTTTCGCCGTGCAGGGAGTTGTCCCCCCAAGTCACAGGCTCAGCTGCATGAGAAGCTGCAAGGGAGAGATTGCTCAGGGGGAAACAAAGAGGGACTCTATGTATGTTGTTTAGCGACGACGTCAACATTTTTATGCCGTCTTTCTGCCTGAGCAGATTCGCAAGGCGGCAAACAATGAATTCATCACAAATATATAAAATCTGAGAAGGAATATATGTCATCATTGCAAATAAAACAAGAACGCTAGCCAGTAACCTTCAAAGTAAGCTGCGAATCCAGAAAGATGAAAGTCACTCACCAGAACAAAGAGGTCACCCTGAGAGGTTGTTATATGTCCCACCTTCTTCTACCTTGGGGTTCCTACACAATCTCCCATCCAGGCATTGATCAAACATAGACCTCCTTAGCTTCCTCAAGGTAGCCCTCAGACTGTGCCTTAACTGGTGAAGGATGGAAAGAGGTGATTGGCTATTTCAGGGCAATGAATTCCAGAAAGTGGGTGCCACCACTTATAAGGCTGTGTTTCATGAATCTACCCACCAAATCTCAACCAGAAGTGGGATACACCACAGGGTCTTTGATCAAGATCCGAGCATGGGGGTGGACCTGTGTGGAAGGAGGCCGTCCTTATGCAATGTGGATTCCAAATGACTTTGAGAAGGCAAAACTGAAGTACTTCGGCAACATATTGAGAAGACAGGATACCCTGGAGAAGATGCTGATGCTACGGAAAGTGAAAAGCAAAAGGAAGAGGGGCTGACCAAGGGCAAGATGGATGGATGATATTCTGGAGATGACGGACTCAACCTTGGGGGAGCTGGGGGTGGAGACAGCCGACAGGAAGCTCTGGTGTGAAGTCACGAAGAGCCGGAAGCGACTGAATGAATAAATAACAATAGCATAATGTAAGAGAGGGAGCTGCGACTCTAGAGTTCCCTGATATGAATTTCATCTGCTATGAATCTCGCCTCATTACATAAACTTAGAAAAGCCACTCCATCCCAGCCTCAGTCCTTCCAGCTGTAAAATGGGGATAATGATACTTACTATATATTGGACTACAGTACATCTAGATGATCCATGTGAAGTGGTTAACAATGCCCCAAAAAATGTTTTACAATTGCTAAGCATTATAATCACATTTGAAAGCTAAACGCAGAACTTTGAACAAATGAAACACCCGCAGAATGTGGCACAATGAGCCTCTCAGGTTGAGCCGGATCAAGACCTCCTGACACCTGAAGCAGCAGGTCAAGTGCTGCCCTCCCCTTACCCAACAAAGTGCCAGCCTCAGCTCCTCCCACTCTCCAATGTTCTAGCTCAGCGCTCTCCTCTCCTCCACATTTCCTCTTCCTCTCTGTCCCCCTCTTCCTTTTTCAATCCATGGAGTGGAAGGAGAAGGAGAAGCAGAAAACCTGGAGAGCTGCTGCCAGTCAGTGAATATTGATCTGCATGGATCGAGGGGCTGACTCAGTCGACAGCAACTTCCTATGTTTATTATTGTTTTCAGTGCAAGCTGCTTTGGAGGCTGTAATTGGTGAGAAAGTCGCCTAGAACACACTCCGAGGAAGGAAGGAATAAATGAGTCAACAAATCAAAACACATTCCAAAGGAGACTCCGCCCAGGCTGACCTCCTAGGAACCGAGTCCCCATCGTAAGGAATGTGGCTCTTGATTTCGCCTGAAATGCATTTCCAAAAGCCTCCACATTCCAAGGGAAAAGACCTGAAAAGGGATAGTTTTCTCTGCCAGGAGAAAGGGGATGGAGTCGGCTGGATTAGAACTGGTGTCAGCAAAGCCTCTCTCAACAATGTCATCTGAGCAGCGCTAAGAGACCTTCAGATTAGCAGGTAATCGCGTTAGGGCCGACAAAAGCTGAGCATCGCATCGCTCTCCGCCCTGCCCCGACACCCAAGGATGCTACAGATTCCCTGATCCCATTAAACGGAGCGCAGGAGGGCTGAGATCAACAAAACTAGCCTGAGGAGCAGGGTAGAGCAAAGGTGAATTTATCCCTCTTGGCATTGTTGATGCTTTCCCGCTAGGACAGATATCAAAGCAGGCGAGGGGGCTGAAGACAAGGCCAGGGAGCAAAACAGAGCTGAAATAGACTCTGCATGAGTTCGCCAGTCACAAATTCATTAAAAAAAACATTCCAAATTAACAGTGCAAGAAGTAGCTGCTTCGCTAAATGCATTTTAGAATTTGTACACAGAGAGAAGTGTTCAAAATTCTACAGGAGTAAATTTCCTGAGAATAATATTGCTTTTATTTATAATACATACTAGAATATATATTTGTGATATACAGTATTCTTGTTTCTATCCCATCTTTTCAGTTCTTTTTTGTATTTTTTTATATTTCCTTTGCTACAGAAACTGCTTTCTGAACTTTTGGTTGAAAAGGCGATATATAAATATTCAGAATAACCATCTTATTGTGGGTTCCATCATTACTGTAGAATCATTACAGTAGCACCACATCACAGCGTTTTACAAAGGAATCATAGCAAGGCAGGTCCCCGCTCCGAACAGGCTGCCCAGTAGAGGGCAACCTGTTCTCACACATCTGCCTAAGGGCAGATTCTGAAATGTTCTTGACGGTGAAGCGGCCAAGCCCACTTGAACCCGGCCTGGGTACGAGGTTCATTCTTCCAAATGATCTGGTGCACCTTCAACAAGCCTCAAGTCCTGCTTGGCCCAAGGCACCATTTCTCCCTGCAAAGGGTTCTCTGCCCCATAGTTAATTCAATTTCAAGGAAATCAGCCAACCCCATATGTCCTAGTTTGCTTGAGTCGCTTAAGGAATCCTGACAGCACCTGAGGCTTTCCATGGCATGTCACGTGCATCTTTTTGGCACAGAAAGTTTGGGGACAATTATACTCTGCCTGCCCTGGAAGGAGGGGTGTCTCTGAGGCTGAGATTGGATGTTGGTGCTTTTCATGGAATCTTGTGGGGGCGCCTGGGTGATGTGGCCACCAAAAACGAGAAGATGAGCTTCCACAAGGAGACAAAATATCCTGGCAAAGTATTTGGCAACTCCCTGCTTCTCAGTGCAGCAGGGCATTCGGGAGGCCGTGTTTTAGAGAGCCTGTCGCTTGATGGTCGAGAACCTGCCTTGCATGCAGAACAGAAGATCCTCAGGCATAATTGGCAGCATCCCCAAGGCAGTACAGAGAAAAATCCCCACCCAAAGCCCTGGAAAGCCAACACCAAACCATATGGACTGATGGTCTGACCCAGCACGGCAGGTTCCCCTGCTCCTATGCTGTGGGGAGACAGAATTGGTGCCACTGTTGTTATATCTGTTTAATTACAAATATAAATGCAGAACATGGCCCAGCAGGCAGATCGTAGCCAGGCGGCACTAATGATTAAATTGGCGGAACGTCCCTCAAAAGCACACTGCATGCTCTTAGAGACTCCCCTCTGTCTGCGAGGCTCTTCCTTGCTAGTCAGCCAGCGGCAAAACTCAGACTTCTGTCTCCCTCACTGAATGGATTCCAATGGCCCAAACTGCTTGGGGTGTGTTCAGTAACTCAGAACCCGTGCAAGACTCCCTGGCACCTGAGATGGCACACCAAATGCTGCCCCCTTTGGTGTGCCACCTTGCCACAACAAATGCCACACTCCCCTAACCCAATGATATGCCAGCTGCTTACGTCTATCATTTCTCCTCCAGCTCCCTGGATTTGAAAAAGGAAGAGGGGAACAGAGCAGAAGAGGAAGTGTGGAGGAGAGACAAGGGGTAAGCTCCAGTGCAAGTGCGCATAAGTGTAAGCTACAGTGAGATACTCCTCCACACTTCCTCTTCTACTCTGTTCTCTTTCTTTTTAAATCCAGAAAGGCGAAGTGGCTGAAGGCGGTGGGCACATGGAGGAGGGTGGCACGTGCCCCCACCAATCCATGACCTGAGGCAACTGCTGCAACTGGCCTCATGGAGGAGCCGAGCTTGCAGTCCCTCTCATCAAGGCTCAGTTAAGCATGCACCTTAATTAAAGAAACATCTCTAGTGATTAAGAGAAAGGTCTGGAGACAATCTCCTCATGATGGCCATCACGCAGGGCTCTTCAACAACTGGGCACAGACGGGGAAGGCACTGGCAGGCAAAGAGCAATGCCACTTGGGCACACTAAGCCAAGGCTTCTTCGTTCCGCACACACATGCACGCCCACGCCTGCCCACCCTGAGCCATCAAAAATCCGACTCGGGGAGGTGTCGGGTCACCCAAGTGAACGAGGCAGAGTCTGGTTGCCATGGTTTCCAAAGCCGCTCCAGAGAAACGCTGTTGGCACCAGGCCTTGCGCTGGCAAATGCTGAGCCCTGGGAACATGGAGGCATAGAGGACCCGACACCAGCCTGGGCGCCGCTCCCAGCTCTGATCCGAGCAAACACTGGGCTCTTTACAACGCGGCTCCCTCCTTCATCGCTTGGCAGCCCCTCCATCCACAAAGACCACTCTAAGCAGGCCCCCTCCCCTGCAAAGGCACACACCTTGCATCCCCAAGCAAACCCAGACGAAGAAGGGTGGGTGGTGGGGCCCACAGCCTTGAGCCATTCCCAAAAGCGGGCTCCAAAAGACCACACGTTCAAGCTCTGGTCACCGCCAAGGCCTCGTCCAAGTTGTTGTCCCTTCTCAGTGACACAACGATGACCCACAATGCTGGTGCCAGGTTGCAGGAGGCTCTGTGCCAAAGCCCTGCATTGGACGGGCTTTGGCGCATGGTGCACTGGCGCACTGAGCTCCAAGCTGACCCTAAGTAAGCCCACCCCAAGCTTACATGCAGCAAGTGATGAGCAGCAATGGCTCCACCCCTTTGTCACCGGGCTCCACCCTTTGCTTCTTGGCTCCACCCCTTTGCTTCTTGGCTCCACCCCTTTGCCTCTGGGCTCTGTCCCTTTATCACTGACTCCTGCGCAGGCAGGTATCAGAGTTTTTTTTCCCCATTTTTCCAGAGTCTTATGACATCACCAAGCCCTGCTTCAGAAATGTCAAATTTTGGGGATGCATCCAGTCTGGCAATCCTTACCACTTTCAGATAAATTCGACCACAAGCAATGCTTGGTGAAATTAATGTGGGGATGTGTGTGATTCTTTCAGAGGAGAGACCGTGGGGCTTTAAGACTCTGCACAGTCCTTCGCTCTTGCTCTCTCTCTCTCTCTCTCTCTCTCTCTCTCTCTCTCTCTCTCTCTCTCTCTCTCCCCCCCCCCCCATCCCATTTCCCTATGAGTCATGGAAAATGAATTATGCAAGCCAAGGAGACACATGCACATTCTGCAATCTGTATCACTTACACAGGTTGCAGAATTCGGATTATTTTCGGACGGAACAAAAAGCTCTGCACCTGCTTCTCTCTTCCCTGCCCCACCAAGTGACACATAAGCAGACCACAAGCAAAGAACACCGCCACAGACATTCAAATGAGTAAGTAGAACATACGCACACACCGCCCCCGCCTCCTTCCTGCATTGACACAGCCCTTCCCTTCCCTCGCTCCTGCTGGCAGAGTCCATCTGCTGCAGGGGGTGGGGGTGTTGAAAAGGCCCCACATTTGCTGGATCTGGCGGGCAGCAGCTTCATGAGTGCAGCTCAGGAGGAGCAGGGGAGGGGGGCAGCAGGAAACTCTCTTGAGAAAACCAAAGGCAATCCGGATCCCTCTGTGCCAGCTGCTGTTTGACCCAGGAGAAAAGACTGGCACTACATAGGGTTACTGGATCTCAGGGGCTCCCCGAAAACCTGGGTTTCAGAGGCTCCCCCCTCCACTGCCTCCACCCTCTGTTCCATTCAAAATTTAGCACGAACTGCTGGCGTCCTGCCCCACCTCCTCCAACTGTCCTGGAAGTAGAAGAGTGGGAGGCAGTCAGAGTTGTGGGGCAGTGGTTTTGCTGCGGTGCATTTGGCGGTAACTATTATTTGAATAATAACCGCTGAACCATAAGCTGTCGATCGAAAGGTCGGCAGTTCGATTCCCGCGACGGGGTGAGCGCTCGTTGCTTGGCCAGCTCCTGCCAACCTAGCAGTTCCAAAGCATGTCAATGCGAGTAGATAAATAGGTGCCACTTGCGGGAAGGTAAACAGCGCTCCGTGTTCCAGCTGCATGCTATGCGCTGCGGCAAGGAGAGTCATGCCGGCCACATGTCCGACTGAAGGCGTCTTTGGACAACGCTGGCTCTTCGGCTTTGAAATGGAGATGAGCACCATACCCTAGAGTCAGACACGACTGGACTTAATTGTCAGGGGATACCTTTACCTTTACCTTTTATTATTTGAAAGCGCAGCTTTTTGTTGTATTTCACTCCGTCCAAAGGAGAAAATATTGCAATTTTTCCACTCGAAAAATTGGGGGAATTTCCTCTTTAAAAAACAAACAAACATTTTCTCGGTGACTTTTTTTTGTCTTTACTCCCAACCCTTTGCTGCGGGGAGAGCCTATTCAAGATTAATCAATGAAAAGTGAGTCTTGCAAGTGGTGAGGGGCTTTTAACAAAAAGTTAATTCAGAGCCGGCCCTAATCTGAAGTAGGGTGAAGCAGCCGGCTTCAGGCAGCAGACTGTAGGTCTGTTCTCAGGGCACCATGATAACCCGCCCTGCCCTCCCCTATAAGAAGACGGGAGCTATCCCCTATGGATAGGCTTACCATCCATCCCGGAATTTCTGAGACAGTCCCGGAATCTGACCTCTGGTCCCAGAACTGTCCTGGAATGTTTCTTTTATTTATTTGTTTGTTTGTTTTAATTCTTGGCTTAAATAAATAAATAAATAACAATTATTTGTGCCCCAAAAGGAAAAAAAACTAAAAAATTATTTTATTTAATTAATTAATTAGTGGGGGGGGGGGTGTGTCCCGGTTTAAGATGGGGAAAATCTGGTAAGCCTACCTATAGAGATATCATACGGATATCTACAGATAATCCTATGGATAGCTGCAGAGGAAGGAAGGTGGGATGGCACTCACTGGTTTTCCTCTTCGCTTCCTAGTAGAAAAAAGGAGAAAGGGGATGCTGTTTGTCATTTGTTTTAGGCAACAACATTTATGGACAGATTTATTAATTTAAAATTATAGCCCACCCTTGCAAACGCCACAGGGACCACCAGGCTAGCTTGCATTATTAAAAAGCAATCAAGTCAACCATTGCATCATTAACAATCAACGCCCCCAATAAAATCCACATAATCGAAAGAGAAAAGATGACAAAGAGAGAGATGGAGGCATCATGAACAGAAAGCCAAATGGGGCAAGCGCATCTTCATTGCCTGCTTTAAAACACCCACTGACTGGTATCCCAGCAGAGGGAATGATGTGGCCACCCCCAAGAAGGCCCTGTACCTCACCAAGCAGTGGGAGAGAAGTGGTACATAGGCAATTTCATTGGGGAGAGAGTGGTCCTTCAAATATCCAGGCGCCAAGTCATGTCAGTCTCCGAACGTAAGGACGAGATCCCAGGATTGCGCCCAGAAGCATACTGGGAACCAGTATAGATGGAAAAGCACAGGAACATATCAAGGGCTGTCACTGGCAACTCGGACTGATAGCATTTTAACCAGACTTTCCCAAAAGGTCAATACGGGGACAGTAATTGACCGGAAGTAGCGACCAGGAAATAGGACTGTCCCTGGAAAAGAGGGACAGTGGAAGCATTTATGAGTACGGCCCTATGGCTTCATGGATCTCCTCCTATCCCCCCAATCCAGGTTTGGGACAGGGTGTTTTGTCATCTGCAGCTGCCCACAAGCAACCACTGCTCCATCTCTGCCTCTTGACTGGGTCAAGCCACGGGGCAATTCGTGGATCCATGGTCCGGCAATGCCTCTCAGTGGCATCTTGGAGGCAGCGTGAGACTCGAGGCAATATCCCATCACTGATCAGTGTCGGCCAGCTGCTTACCCTGCCGGGACAGGCCAGGCGGCTTCTCTTGGCAGGCAGATCAAGGAGTTCTGTGGGAGGAAGAAAACAACTCAGAGTTGCAGAGGAAGGGTCACAGAGAAGCCCGTCTTGAGGAGAGAGGCTTTGGCTGCAGGGAATGTTAGTGGGGAGGGTGGCGGAAGCACTGAAGTCTGTGCTCATCTGGGTCAGAATCCTATTCAACTTTGTCTGACGAGTAAAGTTAGACGACCACAGCTAAACACAACCTAGGGTGCTGCCATCTGAGTCAGTTCATTGGTCCATCTAGTTCACCGCTGTCAACACGAACTGGCAGCATCTCTCCTGGGATTCAGACAAAGGTCTTTTTGAGCACTACCTGGAGATGTTGCCAGGGATTGACCCTGAAAGCATTTAAATGCAAAGCAGGGGCTCTACCACAGTATCTACTCACAGGTACTGTGAGGCAGCTGTCTTGGCAGACATATTCTGGGATATTAAAAGGCAGCAAATTATCATCCATGTTGCTGCTGCTGTTGCTGTTGTTGCTGTTATGATGATGATGATGATGATGATGATGATGATGAGGGTTGTGCAAAAGGGACAGCTGACTCCCCCCCTCCCATTTTTCATATAACTAATGGCTAAAGATACTTCTTTAAATGCCACCAATGGCTAGGAAGCACATGCTTAAAAGGGCATTGGCAAATTTTGATGGTTTGGCTATTGTGCCTAAGTTTTTGCTTTGGCTATTGTGCCTGAGTTTTTGCAGTTCACTGATAAGAAGAAGCCTTGAGGATCTCCAAGGGCATTTTGTTGCTTTAGGGGAACTGATGCTAGTTTAGAGACTGGCATTGTATGGCCTTAATGCTTGCCTACTCTGCCATGGTAGGTTCGTACATTTGCAAACACACAGATAAAACAAAGATGCCATGACAGTTCCAGTCTCTTCGAAGCTGACCACCTTAGCTGACTGCCATCGGATCTTCCTACGTTTCAGAACCATCAGGAAAACATTCCGTGACGGTATGCACACCTAGACATAGACAATTTCTGCATGCTGCCACTGAAGCAGTAAAAAAAAAAATCTGTCACCGCATGGAAAAAATGGCTAGATCCAAATAGTGAGCCTCTGTGTACTTACAGATTGTCGCAGAGAAACAGAAACAGTGTGGAAAGGTCTGACGAAACCTTCATCTGCCACTGTCTGACCTGACCCTGACTCCTTGGCTAACACACACACACACACACACACACACACACACACACACACAGAGAGAGAGAGAGAGAGAGAGAGAGAGAGAGAGAGAGAGAGAGAGAGAGAGAGAGAGAGAGAGAGGATACATGAAACTAATGCCACAAACCTGTGCATGTTTACTCAGAAGTGGGGCTCGTATTCAGCGGGGCTTGCCAGTGATGGGGACTCAAGTCAAATGACTCGACTCGCAAGTGTGACTTAGCCACTTTTTCCCTGACTCGCACTCGTACTCGCACTCGTGACCCACGGGACTCGTACTTGACTTGCACTCGTGGGGGTAACGACTTGCCATTTCCAAGACATTTTCCTTTACCTAGTTACTTAGATACATCCCTGGGGCTTACTCCCAGGGAAGTGTGCATAGGGTATGGAGCTGATTGGGCCAAATAGTCAGAAATAGCTTCAGTCAGAGTTGGCAACCCTAGCCAATGGAGGGGGCCTTGCTCTCTCTCTCTCTCTCTCTCTCTCTCTCTCTCTCTCTCTCTCTCTCTCTCTCTCTCTCTCTCTGCTGCAGTTAGGTGGACTGGTTGCAGATGGAGTCAAATGGTACCAGGCAGGTTGATGGAGCAGTCCTTGCCATCTTGCCTTTCCCTCTGAGGCCAGCCAGCAAGTGAATAAACGATGCCCAACCTGACCACCCTTTGATACCAGTCCTGAGTGCAGCCCCTGGGAGGTCTTGAGCCAGCCTTGAGGAGTGCAAAGGGGGTCGTTGCTTCCCCCCCCCCCCCAATTTCATGCTGCATATGATTGTTTGTCAAAAAGAAAAGTCCTGCTCACTGGGAAAAGTCCCGGTGAGGCAGATGGGGAGGAGAAAATGGATCCTGTGGCTCTGTGTCTCCATAAGTGATGGTACATTTCCTCCCGGTGCGCATGCAGCAGATCCCAAATGCACCCCCCTGGCAGCATTTCCAGGTAGGCCTGGGAAGGACCCTCGTCTGAAACCCAGAAGGGCTGCTGCCAGTCAGTGTGCAGACAATGGTGAACTAAGACCAAGGGAGGAATCAGCTTGTTAACTTCATATGGAAGATCAAAAGAAAGTCAACCCCTTCCGACAAAACTCGCACAGTGAAAGGATACTTCTACTGGGATCAATCAGTGTGAGCCATATTTAGAGTGACATCAAATCCCCGTGCAGACCGTCTGCTCGAAGGCACACCCTGTCTTGTTTGCGTTCAGCCTGAGAAAGCGTGCTGCATCACTCAAAACCTTGCACCAGCAGACATCCGTTGTTCCAAATGTATTCTCTTTTTGAGACGGGCCCTGTGAGTTCCATAAAGAAGATGATCCGTCGCACCCGTCCGCTGGGATTCTCGTCCTCCTCCTCTGCGTTTATTGTTTCTTGACTGTTTAATAATAAGCCATGGAATGAAAAGCCCCTGTGATCTCAGTCCACCGACTTATGAGTGAGTCCAGAAGGAGACGAGAGGGAGAGAAGACGCGATTGCATTCAGGCCGACTTCCTTGACAATTCATTAACACACAGGCCTCCTCCTTTCCATCCCACAAAGTCAAGTCTGAAAGGAAGGACACAGCTGGGAAGGGAGGGGGCTGTTCTGGGGACCAGGGCAGGGTGGGGTCTTGTTCTCCGGATTAGCCCATGCTCCGAGATGAGTGCGAAAGCGTTAGCTCATGCCTGCTGCCCCGAGAGCAGACGAAGTGCTCGCCGCCGCCACCTGTTTCCGATAAGCTGGCTAATCCCGCTCCATAATTATGCTTTATTAATGGACGCCCCTGTCTTCATTACATGCCTTAATTAGTGTTTGGTGAGCAAATACAAAAGGGATAAGAGCGTGTCACATTTTCCAAAGGGGAGGTTTACGCAGGGCTACCAAAATAACCTTGTCTGGGAAGTTGAAGTTCCTGTTTCACGTTGCCCATCGGTCACAGTTGTGAGAAGGGATCCGGCTTAATCCCACAGCAAGGCCGGGGAAACTGGTGTGCATGGCCCGAGGGTCCCCTCCCCTCTCCTCTCCCCCCACCCCACCCCCTTGGCTGGAGTCACTCAGCTCGTGCAGGCCACAATGCATTTCTGTCATGCACAGACTTGAATCGAGATTTATTCAACCAGAAGCCCAGAGTCTGCACACAGTATCTTTCTTCCGTTGCCTGCTTGCTCCTCTTCATCCTCCTCTCTTAGGTGTGCTGGCGCTTTTGCTAGACAGCGTTGCAAGATGTCACAGAGGCACATGAAGAATTTTTAAAGCAATGCTCTGGTTTCATTCTAGTTTTTAAATTATTTCGCTTGTCAAGGCTAATGGATACTATTCGAAATGCAAAATAAGTAGTACGCACGGAGCAGATCAATTTACCCAGTTGATTTGCCCGCTTATTGGTCCCCCAGTACATCTACAGATGAGATTTCTGCCATCCTGTTCCCTTGGTTTGCTATGCCCCAAGAGGCCATCGAGGAGGAGGAGGAATAGCAGCTTGGCCGGCCCATCCATGAGGCCAACTGAGGCGGCTGCCTCAGGCAACAGATTGGCAGAGCAGAGCAAATCAAAGCTGTCTACATAGGACAAACTGGTCAGTCTCTATGCAAAAGGGACACAAATCTGACATCAGAAACGGCAACATTGAGAAGTCGTGGGAGAACCTTCTCAGCTGCCAGAACACATTGCCACAGACCTTTAAGTCACAATAAAATATTGCCAAGATATAATATTTCAAAGGGAGAGAAGAGAATCAGATGAATTAGAATTTATGAGGCTGGATACCATCGCCACGGGACCCAATCTAGATAAAGGGTTTTTGTTTTGTTTTTAGCAAATCACAGAGTTACTTAAAGCCCTACTTGGGCGTTTGTCTCTCCAAGAAGATGGAACATGCAAGTGCTTCTCCAAGGGGCACTTGCTGGTGCCTGCTGATGATTAACTCTGCCCGCACCCTCCCTGCAGTTTCTCCCCATGGTTGCAACGCTGGGACATCATGAGAAAGACATGGACAAGGTTAGTGTGCAGGCAACACGGGTGGGGGGGAAGCTAAACTTGGAGTTCTCTGGAGAAGCCCTACTGTGTTCATCTTGACGAGGAGACAAATGCTTGAATAGGGCTGGCTTAGGGTTGCTAGGAGGCGGTTGCCACCAACGGGGAATTGTCGCCATGGTTATCTTGTATTCTTTTAAGCTTGTTGGGAGAGTAGGACTACAATCCTATATATGCACTTACCTGTGAGAAAGTCCCATTGATATTAATAGGCCTTACTTTGAGTAGACATGCCTAGGATCGTGTGTGTGTGTGCATTTGATGGACTGCCCCCCTGCTTCCACCCCCCTTTACAAAGTTACCCATAACACAGCCAAGAGCCAGGATGGTGCAGTGGTTCTGGTGTTGGACTTAGATGTGGAAGATCCAGGTTCAAATCCAGGCTCAGCCATGAAGCTTGCTGGATGACCTTGGGCCAGGCACCATCTCTTAGCCTAACCTACCTCACAGGGTTGTTGTGAGGGCAAAAGGAGGGCAAGAACCATGTGCACCACCCTGTACTCCAGGAAGGGCAGAACTCCCTCCCCTTGGAACTAAGAACGGCTCCCTCTTTGGAGACCTTTCAGCAGGATCGCAAGACATTTTTGTTTAGGTTTTCGATGATTGACTGGCCTTTTAATTATGTAATTTTTAAATTTGCTAATGATTTGCTACAATCCACTGGGTTTCTCTGTTTTCTTGTGCTTTACTGTTTTTACTGTTTTCTTGTTTTTCTTGATTTGTTTAAACGTTGTAAGCCGCCTTGAGTGCCCTCACTGGGAGAAAGGTGGGATAACAATTAAATAAATAATAATGTGAAAAAAATATATAGTACTGTACGTTCAGAATCTTGGGTAAAGGCTTAAAAATGAAACTGAAATTCCTGTCCTTCCCACCCAGGAGAAAAGTGATACCTCTCTAGGAATCCAAACACTCCCTCACTTTAACCCTTAGAGTAGACTCACCAGGAAGCAAAGCATTTCAGGGCATTGTTTGCGCCTTTTGGCTGTCTTTAAAAAAATTTTTTTTAAAAAATAATAATGTGTGAACCTCTGTAATTGAGTGCATCCCCAGAAATAATGTTCTTCTCCTTCCTTGTGGGTGGCCTGTTCTGGCCACATTCCTATTGGCACAGGGGTGGCAACTCAAAAATATCTCGAGAGATAATCAAGTGCGGATCTGCTCTCGATGAAGAGAGAAAAAGATGATATCATGCAAGAGCCTAATCGCACCATTCCCATATTTCTCTAGCAAGTCAAAGTCTCTTTGTGGCTCTAGAAAAAGAAAAAAGAAAACAGTTCAATGCCCCTCTGACCTTTCCTAGATAAAAGGTTGACTGATGCATGGGGAACGAAGTCAGCCCAGAAAGCAGAGGTACTAAGCTTACAAAGCCCAAAACAGCACGAGCCCTTTCTCCATCACTAACCCTCTCCCGGTTAATGATTGCCGGCCTCGGCAGCCAGTTCCGGGCTGCTGCCCCTCAAGAAAAAGCAATTAATTCAAGACTAACAACATTTCAGATTCACAGCAGCCTGGGGGAGACTCTTTCAGAGTGGCAGGGGGGGGTCGTTAAATCTTTTTGGGGGGTGGGATTTCAAATTCCAGGTGGCTTCCACAACAATGAGGAGGCAGGGAATTGGTGTCAGCAATGCCAGCGTGAGGAGCCAGCCACCCTTCTCACACTTCCATGCGTGGTGCTGCCAACAAAGAATGCTCTGTGGAGTTGCTGAGCAAACCTTTGCTTTGAATGCAATTTTTTTAAAAAAAATCATGATCCTCCTTACCAGATCCTCCTTACGAGATCCTCCTTACCCTAAAAGGGGAAAAAAATGCCTTCACATCGGGCAGAATTAACCTGTGGAATTCACTGCCACAAGATGTGGGGCTGGCTACCAGCTTGGATGGCTTTAAAAGGGCATTCGACAAATACGCAGAGGACAAGCTTCTGGAAGCTTCAGGTCCAGAGGACATGGCACATCGACACTATATACAACCAAAGCGTTTCAAAACCAGTTTCCTTGGCGCGGTTTCCTTGAAAGGCGCTCTGAGAAATATAGACTTGTCAGGGTCTTGGTGAGATCTCTTGCCTCTAAGCCAGCTCCTGTGCAGTTGAACTGAGGGGGGGGGGGGAGTGAAGTGGAGGTCATCTTGATTCGACAGGCTCAGGCCCCATAGCTGCACCTGCTAGCGAGTAAGGGTGCGCATTCATTTCACAACGAATGGGAACCTGAACCGAATCGAGTCCACTTGGTCCAAACGACGACATGAGGCTGGAAAGGAGCCCCTTGGCAAGGCTCAAGGGAGCCAAACAGCACACAAGCCATTCATTCCGTGGTTTGCTTTGGGAGACGAAGGCTTACCTTGTCGTGAGACAGAACATTTTTTTTCTTTCTAGGCATCCATTTCAAAGTGAGAGAGAAGCATCGGCTCTCCTCCCAATGCCTGCCTGCCGCCATGTTTTTTCTCCCCCCCCCCAGTCTCCGAATTTGCATCAGTCTGGAACACCGCCGGGACAGAGAAGGCAATGTGGCCAACAGCAGGACGAGACAGGATACTTCCTTTGCCCGTTTTAAGGGGTTTTTTTTTAAGCAAAAAGTGTTGTAGTGGGAGAACACCCTGCCCATCACAATGAGAGCAACCATGTCGATTCATCCCAGCACAGTATCCTTTCAAGTGTTCGGGTGCCTCCCTTGTGAGCCCTTTGGGGAGAGGGAGCCCCATCCAACTTGTCTTCCATTCCCGACAAAGTCTTCCTTGCATGAACAGCAGCAGCCCAGTTTGCCTCCCGGTTAATTTACTGCCTCCCGAGACCGTTGATCAAGCCTTGTAGACCTTCCGAATGAGCAGCCCCCCGTTCTGAATGAGCAGCCCCCATTCATCCATAAACCTCTCGCTCTTCGGTGCCCTTGGCAAAGGACGGAGAGAGCCCTTCCTCCGCCCTGGCACCCTGCCGCCTCAAAGGACTTCTTGAATTGCCCAGACGCTCAATCATTTTTCCCGACTCCGCTGAAGGGGGTCTCTGCTCTTTTGTGTGTCCCCCTGGCTTGGCCATTCTTCATGGCACTTCTAAGACGCCTCGTGGGAGATGGTTTGTGTGAAGGATCCTTTTCAAAACAAAGCAAGAGATTGTCTTGGGCCTGAAATCATCAGAGGGTGTTTTTCTTTCCTTGTTGTTCCACTGCTTTCAGAAAGCAAATGAATGATAAGAGTCCCCAGCAGGGAGATAGGGCTGCTTTTGCAGTGTCCTGCTGAAGCTATTGATGTCTCATGGAGGTTGCTAAACAAGAGGATAGAAGATGAAGGAAAAGCCAGCGGGGCAATGATGTCACATATACACAATCATCTCCAAGCTTTCGTTCCTAAAACTCAGCACGTTCTCCCTTGCCGCCCTCCTGCCTCCTCTGCGTAGTGGGCCATCAACGTGCTTGGCACCAAACATTCAGGTCCCTGCCCCAACAGGCTTGCAATCTCGATATTGAGACAAGAAAGAGGGGGGGGGGAAAAGGAAGGGAGTGGGTAGAGGCAGGGGTAAATGTAGGAAGCCTGTGTAGTTGTTTCCGTTACATGTATTTAAGCTGAGTTACAGTAGGGAGCGGGGACCAAGGTGTGGCGACAAAGGCATCGGGGGGGAAAAGTGGGTTTTCAGAAGGGATATGAAGAAAGTAAGTAAGAGAGCATCCCAGGAGCGTTCCAGGAGACAGTTCCAAGGCAAAGGGGCAGCGAGGGAGATCCAGACGCGGTGTGCAAGATACATCCCCAAGCGCCTCTTAGAAGTTCACTACCTAAAAACACATCACTCTCCCACAGAACCAGGGGTCATTCGATGAAACAAGATTGGCAGGAGACTAAGGACCAAATCACAAGTGGCCCTAACCTGGCCATTGGCCTGCAGCAGAGAGGCCACGTGGAGGTTAAAGGAGGTGGCTGTTAGCAGGAGGGGTGCCCCATGACTTTTTGCCACCAGTCCACTCTGTGAGGCAACCATCTCACCGAGCCTCATCAGTGAGCCGGCCCTGAGTAGTCACGTCTGCAACTAATCCAGCAGCATCTTATGTGGGAAAGCATGTTTCACGAAAGAGACATAGGCCTGGTTCGTGTGATCTGCTAAAGTAACCACGGTTTGTTGGCTTGTGAATGCCACTCCAAGGAGTTTGGAGCTGGCCTGCCCCCTTTGGCCTTTTCCTCTTCTCCTTGCACGCCTGACTGCAAAGGAGGAATCTTTGTCCGTTGCATCTCAGCTCAACACCTTATCTGCACCTGGGAGCTGTTGTTTAACTGGGATCAGATCCCAGTTTCATATCCTGGTTTGTGAACCATAGTTAAACCACAGCTCCCCGGTTCAGAAGACTGTGATGTAACTAATCCAGACTCCTCAATCACAGCCCTGCACCAGAGGTGCCTGGAACTCCTCAGGCCATAGAGTCCACTCCATGGAAGGTAAATCTAGATGCATTTCCCTCTTTGATGAACTTACCAAGTGTAAGACAACAGTGCCGATTGGTTACTAGGATGCTCTAGCAGCCAATGACGATAGCCACCCATTCACGTGGTCTTGCTATGAAGACAGCAGGAATATAGAAAAGTGTCTTCTTCTACCGAGGCATCCCATTGGTCCATCCAGCTCGCATTCGCAACTCGGACAGGCAATGGCTCTCCAAGGTTTCTCCTTACCTGGAGAAGCTACAGCATATTGAATCTGGAATACTAGCCTCTAATAGACCCATGGACGTTAGGAGGGCAGCCCATGCCGTGGTGATGAAGATGTCACCACAGCAGTGGTGCTACCACTTTCTCTCTCCTGTTCCCGCCTTCCTCCTCCCAGGAAGCTCCCATTTGAAAGCAGAGCAGGTGGGGAAGGGTGGAAGGAAGTGAGAAGAGGCCGCTCTAGGCCTCCAGTCTTCTCTCCCCACTTCCTCCCTCCCTTCCCCAGCCCTTGACCTTTGCAAATAGCAGAAAGCGGGATGGAGAAGGGTGGGAACAGCAGCAGGAAGCGGAGTTGGTAAGTGGGGTGATCCAAAGGCTGGCAGGAGCTGGGGGTGCAATCCAGGGGCAGAAGGAGGTGGTGCAGGGCGACCCAAGGGTTGGCGGCGACAGGGGTGCCACAACCAGGCATCAGGAACACTCAGAACAGGCAGGTCCGCTGGAACGTTCTGCAGGGAAATCTAAGCTAGAGAGAGAGAGAGAGAAAAGTCCCTTATTCAGCACGCTCAAGAGAAGGTATTCTGTCCCCAGCCAGCCAGAGGGGGATGCAGAACTAACCGCGATGCCTCTCGGCCTCCTCCGTTGAGTGCCCCAAGGCCAACGGACTGCCAGTTTGTTCTTTGCACTGTAACAGGAAACATTTTTCCTCCCTCCTATTTATACAGCTTACCTCAGGAATAAACCAATTACTCCAGTGGAAAAAAAAAAGAGGCCCTTTCCCAGAAGGTCCAGCGTACATCTGCAACCTCTGGAAAGGACATCCTCGTGTTGCCCGCCAGCTGTGCTGTTCAATTCGGATGGCCCGGACCCAAGTCACTTTTCTGCCGGCCACGGTTAGGCTGCATGTGCCTCGGCCGGATCAACTGTTTACCGTGTCCATAAACAAACTGAGCTATACGAGTCTCCTGAAATAGTCTGGGTGGAAGCAAGAAGATGGAGGAACTGGAGAGGAAGCAAGCAGGAGGAGAACCACCAGCTTTTCAGGTTCTGCAGAGGAGGCCTGATCGCGGGGCAATGCTGGTTGTGAACGGCAGGGTTGTCCGGTCCTGGGGTCTCAACAGTGGTGGTCAGACTAGACCTCCTGATGCCTGGGGCAGAGCACAAAATGCCCCCCTTGCCTTATCTAGTGGCATGCCAGCCACTGCTTCTGCCCTCCCCCTGCTCCCTGGATTCAAAAAGGAGGAGAATAGAGCAGAAGAGGAAGTGTGGAGGAGAGGAGAGTGGTGAGCCAGAGTGAGACGCTCTAGCCCAGCATTCTCCTCTCCTCTCCTCCACACTTCCTCTTCCACTCTGTTCCCCTCCTTTTTTAATCTAGGGAGCAGGAGGAGGAGTGATGAAGGTAGGAGAGGGATGCCTCCTGCCAATATGCCATCTCAGCCCCATGGACAGGACGGCGGTCCTTGGTTTAACAGCCCAATCCTACGCAGGTTTATGCAGAAGTAAGTCCCATTGTGTTCAATGGGGCCTATTCCCTGGAAAGTGTACCGTATATAGGATTTCAGCCAAAGTTTCAGGTCTCAGGGTCTCCAAGGAAAGGGTTAAAATCTCAGGGTGAGCAGCCAGGACCAATGAGGGGCAGGCAATGTTTTGGCTGGGCAAGGAAGTTTTTCCTATTCAGCCTGACCCCACATGAATCAGAATCCCACCCTGGGAGAAAAGTCATCCGTGGTGATGAAGTGAGAAAGAGAGGGACAAATGCACCATCAGAACGATACTTTAGGAAACCCAAAAGGGCCACCAAAAATCAAAATAAGATGAGAGAGCTGTGAAGTTGGGAGGCTAATCAAAAGAGCCTGAGCATCTTCAACACTCAAGGCAGAGCCCCAGCAACATCAGGAGAAGGAGGTGGGTGTCGCATTGCCGTGTTAGTCACAATTAAAATACTGTCATTGCATCAAGTCATCCCCACAGAATGAATTGGCAAAAGGAAAGACACGCACCAAACAAGGACCTCGCCCAGATTGCCACACCCAGCACAAGGCAATCTCGCAACTAAAGTGGTGCCCACATTTGCTGCCCTCTTATTTTGGGTATGTGTGTTGAGTGTGTGCATCAGTGTGAGTGTGCCCTTGCACACACACAACCATTGCCGCTTCTGCTTCCTCCACCACCAACACCTCCTCAACCCACTGCAACCCATCTGGTCCCGCGATATGACTTTCCCAGAATGCCCAAATGTCAGTGTGATCCACATGTCTAAGGGACCCCCATGTAGAAAAAAATCACCTGCAGAAAATTTCCCAGGTGTACCTTGCACCTGGTGCACAGGCGGTGCTTTAGGGACTCAACGGGACTTAAGGTGAACTCAACTCGTCCATTTACTCCTATGTAAAGCATGGAGTTGACAACACAAGATTTCAAACAAAAACATAGTTGTGTTTTACACATAGCTCCAGGGCTTTAGGGGTGTTTAGGGGGAAGTCTCACCTAAGTGTACCCCAAGTTACAAGTCCCTCCCTTCAAGGGTTTTTTATGGCCCTTTAAATTCTTGAAATACGCAGATTTTGTTGTGAGTTCAGCACGAAAGTGCTCAAACAAACATAGTTGTGTTTTACACATAGTTCCAGGGCTTTAGGGGTGTTTAGGGGGATGTCTCACCTAAGTGTACCCCAAGTTACAAGTCCCTCCCTTCAAGGGTTTTTTATGGCCCTTTAAATTCTTGAAATACGCAGATTTTGTTGTGAGTTCAGCACGAAAGTGCTCAAACAAACATAGTTGTGTTTTACACATAGTTCCAGGGCTTTAGGGGTGTTTAGGGGGATGTCTCACCTAAGTGTACCCCAAGTTACAAGTCCCTCCCTTCAAGGGTTTTTTATGGCCCTTTAAATTCTTGAAATACGCAGATTTTGTTGTGAGTTCAGCACGAAAGTGCTCAAACAAACATAGTTGTGTTTTACACACAGCTCCAGGGCTTTAGGGGTGTTTAGGGGGATGTCTCATCTAAGTGTACCCCAAGTTACAAGTCCCTACCTTCAAGGGTTTTTTTATGGCCCTTTAAATTCTTGAAATACGCAGATTTTGTTGTGAGTTCAGCACGAAAGTGCTCAAACAAACATAGTTGTGTTTTACACATAGCTCCAGGGCTTTAGGGGTGTTTAGGGGGATGTCTCACCTAAGTGTACCCCAAGTTACAAGTCCCTCCCTTCAAGGGTTTTTTATGGCCCTTTAAATTCTTGAAATACGCAGATTTTGTTGTGAGTTCAGCACGAAAGTGCTCAAACAAACATAGTTGTGTTTTACACACAGCTCCAGGGCTTTAGGGGTGTTTAGGGGGATGTCTCATCTAAGTGTACCCCAAGTTACAAGTCCCTCCCTTCAAGGGTTTTTTATGGCCCTTTAAATTCTTGAAATACGCAGATTTTGTTGTGAGTTCAGCATGAAAAAGACCAGTGAGTTGTTTCAGCAATGCTACCCATAAAGTCCCGTTGAGTCCTTTGAGGTATGCCTAATGTTGCGCATGTGTACAGCTGTGTACAGCTGTTCCCCTGCACCTGAGGTGCTCCAAACAAGGTGGATTCAAAAGCCAGGGCCCTGGCCATGAAAACAAAGCCAGAGTTTCATTTTTAATTTCAGTGGGGGGGGGGGCCTGCCCCCAATTCCGGGGCATCATTTTCCCTAAAAACAGTGATCTTTGCTCCTCTGGGGGGGGGTCAGTGGGGTGACCCTAGAACTCTGAAAATTGTTTTATAACATAGTTTCATCTGTCTACTTTCCACAAAACAAATTTCAGAGAATTTGGGGAAGCCATTTTTTTTAAACTATTTAGTTTTGGGCATACCACAAAGGACTCAACGGGACAATATGGGTAAAAAAACAGGCAGGGCAGGAGGATCATAGAATCATAAAATCCTAGAATGTCAGAGCTGAAAGGACCAGCGTTCCCTGTAAGAATCCCCACTGTTGCTGTGGCTGCTTGGGGGCGGGGCCTCCAGACGTTCGACGATGATGTCACACGTTATCACTTATTGCCTAACTTCTTGGTAGTCGAACTCTGGGCTGCATGGAGCTCAGCTGTGAGGTGCGCAACCACATGGCCGCACACCTTAGGGAGACCAGTACCTGGAAGGTCATCTAGTTCAACACACACACACACACACACACACACACACACACACACACACACACACACACACTCCAATCAACTACCACAGCATCCCTGACAGGTGGCCATCCAGCCTCTGCTGGAAAACCTCCAACAAGGGAGAGCCCACTATTGCACGAGGCAGACTGTCCCAGTGTCAGAAAGCTCTTCCCATTAGGAAATGCTTCCTCATATTTAGCCTAAGTCTACCTCCCTGTCGTTTCAACCACTGTTTCTACTCCTGTCTTCAAGAGCCTTGAAGATAGCTATCACATCTCCCCTTAAGCCTCCACCTTCTCTTCTCCAGGCTAAACAGACCGAGCTCTTTTAAACATTTCTTACAGGATTTGATGACTCGCTCTCCTTGAAGTAGAACAAGTGAGAAGAGGATCTGTGTGGGGGAGGCGGTAGGCAGGCATGGGGTTCATTTGGCCTCATGGATGGGCCGGCCCTACAAATCGCTGATAGTGGGAGAAGCAAGGGAGGGGCAAAATGAGTACTGAATTTTGAACAGCAAACATCACTGGAATGCCAGGGAGATTTAAAAAAAAATGTAGGAAATGTGATCCGTTCCATTGTACCAATGTTCAGATTGTGTTGTGACATCCAAGGCGAGATTACAGAAGACAGGCAGTTAATAATACCAGCAAGAAACAAAGATAGCATCAGAATAAAACCAAAAAGAAAAACTTTGCCGATCGGCAGCACAAATGCAAGCGATTCAGCCCCGGTTTATTTATTTATTTATTTATTTAGAGGCGCAAATTGAAATGTATCTATGCTCAGATCTCCCCTGATGTGCCATGCACAGAGCCTATGGCCAAAACGCAGCTTGGACAGATTCGTTTGGAGTTAATTATTCCTCTCAGTTCTACAAATCTCTCTTCGGCTTGCGGAAAAACTGCTGGGGAGGGGAGGGTGCATCTGCTTGGAAAAGCAACGGGTGATTGTGTGGCATGCAACCCCAAGGAGGACACCGAATGAGTTGAGATGGTTTTTAAAAGTTTTGATGGTTTTTATTTGGCGAGATAAAATAAATGACTAAACTATGGCACACGGATCCTCTTGTCATAGCACTTCAGAATGTCTACAGTTGTGTTGTGCCAACACTATGTTGGAGGAATACCTCTGTCAACGAGAGAGATCCCTACTTCCAAAGCCGAGCATTGCATGAAACAGCGCAAAAGACGATGCCATTGAAGGCAGTGGGAGCTGATTGGCCCCACCCTACCCAGAATGCACTGCTCCTGTTGGCTACAATGGCTGTCACTCAGTGAGGATGACAAGGAACAAAACAGTGCTCAAGGAGGGAGCTTTATCAGAGATATTGCTGTCTTGTATTGGTCATGATCAAACATGGTGGAGCACTCACCAGGGACCAGCTCTGGTTAAGCCAAAGAGACATATCAGTGCTGCAGTTTAGAGCCAGCCACATCTGGAAGCCTTCGGCATCTCAAGACCAGTGTTGGTCCATGTTCTGAGGAAGATGAAGGGCCTACCGGGCTGGGAAGTAGGTGCCTCTCCAACATTCGTTGACTGAGAAATTCAGCTCATTCTAGAAATGATGGTCGTGCAACTCTGACCCCCAGTGGCCTAGGGGCCAGATTCCGGACCAGCCCCATGGGTGATGGCATTCATCTTAAATTATGTGTGGTCATGTCTCCCTCTAGTGGCTGCTCCAGCAACAGCTGGCAGGCTCTCAAAACCACTTCCTATTGTCTACTACACTGACTGGTAGCATCTCTCCTGGGTTTTATGCTAGATTTTTTTTTTCTCTGCCTTAACTGGAGATGCCAGGAATTGAACCTGGGGCCTTCTGTGTGCAAAGCAATTTCTCTGCTGCTCCTCTTACTTTACCGTGAAGCTCACTGGGTAGCTTCGGACATCAAAATCTCTCAGTCTAACCAACCTCCTGGAGGTTTTGTAAGGATAAAATATGATAAACCCCAAATCTGGGGAATTTTACCCACCCTCAAGACGGCTTATAAAATATCGGGGGGGGGGGAATTAATCAAAACAATGAAATAAACAGCAATAAATATCAAATAAAACCAGAACAATTCAAGCAATATTTAAAAACCCAACCCAACTGAGGTTAAAACTCGAGTGAGAACACAGAATAACATCAAATGTATGGGGGGGGGGCATCAATTTAATTGAAATGCCTACCTAAACCAAAATGTTTTGGCTAGGTAACGAAAGGCTGACAATGAGGGAGCCAGATGGGCCTCAAGAGGGAAGGCATTCCTCAAACTAGGGGCTGTAACTAAAAAGCTCCTGCTGTGTGCATGTCTCCCCCTTAAAAAAACAAACTTCAGAGAGAAGGAGAACACAGAGCAGAGCTTCTGGTGTTGAAGTAGTAGGCAAGGAAATTCATGGGAGATTAAGGGATGCCACGATCGCACACCAGTTTACATGTGCATGAGCTGACTATATTTTATTCAGGATGCTGATAAAAAAAATTATGAAGTTCCTTGTTTTATTCAGGCCCAAAGGGACAGTTTACTCTCTCTCTCTCTCTCTCTCTCTCTCTCTCTCAAAAGATGGTTTGCGTACCATGGGAGGAAACTATAGCTATTCCTCCCATCAACTTAAGCTGTATGCCGAAGACAGGGAGCCACAAGGAAGAGAACTGGTAAGACAGGTCAAGACCTGCCTGCTAATCACTCCACACCAGTTCCTTGTTCTGCTATACCTAGATGAGTGGCATTCTGCTTATTTGGCATACGTTTCTAATGCTGCTTCTCCTGGGGAAGGCCGAGGAGTGACAGGTGACAATGAAGCCCTGTTGGATATGCTGCTCAGTTCCATCCTGCACACTTTCAAGCCTCTGCCTCCATAAGAACTAGAAACTTGTTAAGAAAGAAGCAAAAAAAGAAGAAGAAAAGACAGGCTTACTTGCTTGCTTGCTTACTTACAGCGCAATCGTATCCAACTTACACCACCGGTGTAACCAGCGATGGAGGGCAGGGCAGGAGGCTTGGGAGGGGAGGGGAGATTTAAATCCCCTTTGAATCCCCCCTTTGGAGGGGATTTGAATCCCATTTCCGTTCTGGGGCCTCCTGTTCTGGCTGCACCACTGTTTACACACTGGTGTTGTAAGTTGGCTAAGATTGCGCTTACTCAATGAGGCTTACTTGAAGCCTTTGGCTGCAATCATATACACACTTACATGTGAGTAAAGTCCCATTGAACTCAACGAGGCTTAAGGCCGACCGACACCACACACGTTCACGTTCCGGCATGTTCCAGTGGCCCGGAATGTCAACATTTTAGAGGTGCTTACTCTCAAGTAAGCCCAGATGAGTGGTCCTATGCACTCTGCAGTGTTTATTATTCAAAAGTAAGTTCCACTGAGTTCCCTGGAGCTTACTCTCCAAGATCAGAATAGCAAATCCACGGTGCGATGCTCTCTGCATGCTTATTCGGAAAAGAATGTTCTGAGTTCGGTGGAGCTCACCCCGCAGAGAAACATACACGGCCGTACAGCGCAGTCCTATGTATGTACACTGACGCCATTGAAGAAATTTGGGCTTATTTACTCAAATGCATAGGATGGCGCTGTTGGTTGGAGGAGCCCCAGCCCGAATGTATGTCTGCTACTCGGAAGCAAGCCCGCTCGCTCCCTCCCAGGCAGGGATCACACCCAGGATCGGAGCTGCAAAGGCTCTGCCTAGGACAGGCGGGACGCCGTGGCACCGACCGACGTGGCCCGGCCCGAGTCAAACCGCTCGCCTCGGGCTGCAGGCAGGCGCGGCCCGGGGACTGGACGGAGCGCGGCGAGGCGGCTCCAGGGCGCCGGGCGCTCCGCCTCGGGGGTGTCCCCGTCCCGCCCCGAGAGCCGCCTCCTGGGGCCGCGCCCCGCCCGCCCGCCGCTCCATCCCGGGAGCGCCCGGCCGAGGAGCTGACAGTCCGGCTGAGCAGCTGCTGCCGGCGCATCAGCTCGGCTGCGCCCTGCTGCTCTGCCCGTCGGAGGGGCAGCGGCGGCGGCCACAGCAGCAGCAGCAGCAGCACCTGAGCCGGGGCGGCCGGCTTGCCGCTGGCAGTCCGTCTGTCCGCCCGGCCCGTCCGTCGCGCCCCCCCCCCGGAGGCGCCGTCCCCGCCCGCCCGGCCGCGCCGTCCAGGATGAGCCCGCGCTACTTCCTGCGCTCGCTGCTGCTTCTCATCCTCGCCGCCTTCTCGGCCAACGCCAGCAACTGGCTGTGAGTGTACGGCGGGTGCCGCGGCGGTGGTGGGAGGGGAGCGCGGCCGAAGCCAGCAGCCCCAGCCCGGGGCGGTCTGGAGCGGCTGTCGCCGCAGCAGGTGTCGGCGGCAGCAGCCTCTCGGAGGCGCGCGGAGCTGTCGAGGACGGTCCTCTTTCCCCGCCGTCACCTCTCGCTACCTGGCCCGGGAGGGGGGGGAGCCCCACAAGCGTTTCGAGGGGGGCTGTTTCCTTTCAAGCAGACTCCCTAGGCAGGGGAGGCCAAGTCTGGGGAGGCCAAGTCTGCTTGGAGACGCTGCTGCCCCTTCCAGTCCTGACTGTAGGGGATGATGTGCTCCCTCAGCACTTTGCACATGCCTAGAGGTGCTTGTTGCTTTTGCACTGCTTGGCCCAGGCTGTGATTATGGGGTTGAGCCCTGGAATCAAGGAGGGCATGCTATGGTTCCCTGGCCCAGTCTGTGTCTGGCCCGGGAGGGGGGGGAGCCCCACAAGCGTTTCGAGGGGGGCTGTTTCCTTTCAAGCAGACTCCCTAGGCAGGGGAGGCCAAGTCTGGGGAGGCCAAGTCTGCTTGGAGACGCTGCTGCCCCTTCCAGTCCTGACTGTAGGGGATGCTGTGCTCCCTCAGCACTTTGCACATGCCTAGAGGTGCTTGTTGCTTTTGCACTGCTTGGCCCAGGCTGTGATTATGGGGTTGAGCCCTGGAATCAAGGAGGGCATGCTATGGTTCCCTGGCCCAGTCTGTGTCTGGGTTCTCTTGAGGGCTTGCCCCCGAACCTGTTTTCACCAATGGGGCTTGGCCTTGGAACCCGCGTAGTGGAGTGTTGGCTCTTTCAGCCTGGCCTGCCTTGGGGGTTGTTGTGAAGCTTTGACAAAATAGCTTCATCATGTGTGCTCTCTTGAATTCCTACGGGGAAGGACTGGGTACAAATGTGGTGTGTGTGGTTTTGTGTCTTTTTTTTTTTTAATGATGGTGTCTGTTTTGTTTTGTTGTTATGCGCCAACCGTATACAAGACGCTTTTACAAAAAGTGAAAATGCAAGGTCTCTGCCCCAACGGCTTTGCAGTCTGAAAGGCTCCCTTCGGAATCAGACTCTTTCTGAAATTAAGCCCTCCCGAGGCTAATGCTAGTATTGCTTTATTAAGCTTCTATACTGCCCTGTAACCAGTGTTCTCTGAGCAGTTAATAACATCACATTATATTTCAAACCCCCACGCAGAAGGAGTGATAAAGGCGATGAAATCCACTGGTGGAGACGGCAGGGATTGAAACCAGTCTTATAGTTTGCGTAGAAGCTTTCTGAAATAAGCCTGCGGAGGGGCCAGAACGGAGAGGGCCTGAGGAAGCCTCCCTCTTGGGGGAATTCCCCGTAAGCAAGACGGCTCTAGATCAAGGGCGGCCAAACATGCTTCACATACAATAAACTTCAGATGTTTGAGAGCCGCAATATTTAAGACGCATTTAAATTCTTAAATAGATTTACTCACCATGAACATTAAACTTACGTTTTAATCCAGTGGACTCTCAGTTTATACCCAGTAAATAATTCCAAAGCTTGAGAATTTCTTATTTACCTTTTTATATTAATTGTGATGCAAGAAGGAGTTCAGCCAACATATTTCCGAGAGCCGCACATTATATGTCAAAGTAAGAGCTGCATGTGGCTCAGGAGCCGCAGTTTGGCCACCCCTGCTCTAGATCTTATGGTTCCTCCTCTCCAGCTTGTGTGGATGTTGTGGCATAGCCACAAAATGCAATTCTTACTACCCGCTCAGTGCTTCTGGCTTCATAACTTCTGTGCAACTTGCAACTGTGGGCATGCTCCCCCCCCTTTTGTTTGTTTTTTGCAGAGGCGAGGGGATCTCTGTGTGTTTCATACTTGTGGAAATCAATAAAGACGGGGGAGGGGTAGATAGTGTCTACTAGGCATGCTGGCTGCGTTGTTGACCCGTGAGCCCAGAATGATATGAGGATCGCAGCACTGTGACATCTGCACACTTAACTCCTTTTATCTGGCATTTATGTTCTGCGCAAGCGCAACCCCCGCGATGCTCCGGTTTGCCATTGTCACTTGGTCCTGGAGACCGCAATAAATGGCACTGCAGTGGGTGTTGATGTGGCGCACGGGTGTAGGAGGTCTGAACAGGGCCCAGCGGGTGCCCCTCTTGATCGCACCGGTTCTCAGTAGGGCACCGTAACTTTGTGTGGAGAGATGGAGCTGGTAACTGCACAAGGCACAAGATGAGATTTCTATGGCTGCAGTCCAAGGTATGCTTACTTGGGAGTAAGTGCCACTGAACACAGTGGGGCTTGCTTCTGAGTAGTCGTGCCTAGGTCATATAACAAACCTGGAAGGGAGCTGAGGCGGCCTCCCCCAACCCCCTTAGCTAACCTTCCCGTGGCATTTGCCAGAAGATACTGTACTCAGAAAGGAGATTATTTACTCTCTATGAATGGGAGAGTTGCCCATTGCTACCCATCTCCGGAGTTAACTGGAGAAATGTCCTTTCCTAGTTAACTCTCCGCCACCCGCTCCACTGAGGTGCGTTTTTGGAGGCAGACACTGAGTGTTGTGGATGCTTTTAGGAAGGGCCTTGCCAGTTGTGGTGGTTGTATCCTTAAGACCTTGTGTGTATGCCATGATAGTGTCACCGGGTGTATAATTCAGTCTCCAGAAAAATCGGCTTTCATTAAAAAAAAAAAAAAAAAAAAAGCAGCGACGGTCCCCCAAGTTTGTAGTCCTCATGAAGGCCTGTATTGTTTGTGGAGATAGGCTTAAGTGTCCGCAGTGCATGGTGACATCTCAGAAACCTCAGGGGGTGCTGAATGTGATTTTAGAGAGAGGAGATCGGTGCACCTGTGCAGCTTCTGGATTCTCCCCAGCATTGGAAGAAGCAAATTAAATTATGCCAAGTAAGACAGTGCGTGCTTAATCTACATATTTGATACAGGTTGCAAAATGCAGCTTTCCCTGAGGCAGAGGTTTGAATATTTTGAGTCTCAGAAGCGGTGCCTGGCTATGGCTATGTAGTCCATGCAGGGCTTGCTCCGGTTGCAGACCCGCCATCGGCTTAGACTGGAAGTTGACGTTGCACGTTGCTGTCTAGGGTGTTCAAGTGGAGAACTTGGAGCAGAGACACAGCTGAGTGGGTGGCTTAACCCTTTCCTGCTTGCTTTGCCCTAGCAGCTACTTTTCTCCTCTCCCCCACTGATTCCAAACACATTTGCCTTTCTGGATGCTCATTTGAAACTGTGCAAGGGAAAAAGGTTCTAGGGGTCATTTATTTTTCACTTTTCTAGCCCGCCCTTCCTCCAAGTGTACACGGCTCCTCCCCCTCCTTTTATCCTCACAACAGCCCTGTGAGGTAGGTTAGGCTGGGAGAGAGTGACAAGCCTACGGTCACCCAGGAAGCCTTACAGCTGATGGCAACTTGGATCTTTCTGGTCCGAATCCAACACTCTGAACACTATATCGGAGGGCTCTCGATTCGGAGTGAATCTAAATCTCCAGATTTAGGGTCAAGAAGCAGTGGGCAAGGCAAGGGTTAAGCAGGCCTCCCCCCTGAAGTGGCTTTTCCCCTAGGAAGTGTGTTCTGCATAATTTTTTGTTGTTTCAGTATTTTGTTCATTTTGGTTGCCTGCTTCTTGCATTATTCATTGGGTTGTACTCGTGTTTGTTTTGCTGTTCATTTGCTCGTCTTTTCTTGTTTTCACAGCTCCCATCCATTTTCGGTTTGAGCATGTGCGCCTGTCTCTTACTGCGTTGGCGGCAGCAGAACCTCTGCGCAGGCACTGGTTGCCAACCACCATTTTTATGTCCCACAATGCCCAGGATGCTGTGTGTGTGTGTGTGTGTGTGTGTGTGTGTGTGTGTGTGTGTGTGTGTGTGTGTGTCAGCTGCCAGAAACCCCAGCCTCTACAGTTGGCTGACAACTTTTCCCCTTGCAATGCTCCAGACTGCAGCTGCATCCAGGGCATTGCAGAACATACAGATGTGCCACAACAGCCAGTGCCTGGATATAGGAGAATTTTTATTTCTCCTTCCAAGGGTTTCTCCCCATGAGCATGTCTGCACTTGGGAACATAATAGTATTTGTAGAGCAGTATCGGAGCATGAGAAGTGCTTTGCCTATGATGTCACCTTTGCAACAGCTCTGCAAGGTGAGCCAATATGATCGTGCCCATACTGCAGATGGAGAAGACTGAGGCTGAGAAGGGAGTGGCTTGCCTAAGGCGACTGAGTTAGTTGGTGGCAGAGCAAGACTTGAACCAGGGAAGTCCTCCTTTTCCGCTCCTCAGTCCTTTTAGCTATGATGTTACTTCGCTTTTCTGCATGGTTCTGTGATTGCTGCACATGGCAGTGCTGAAGTGTGATGCGGGCAAGACAGAAAGTGGCTTGAGCACGCTCTGATTTAAAGGTTCAGGGGTATCTGCAAAGATCTGGAGGCTGGGTGTTCTGAATTAAACTGCTCCAGCCACCACCAGAATGCCACGGTGGGCACCCTTCTGTGTGTTCTTGGCTGCAGTGCCAAGCGATGACTTGCGTGTGTGTGAACGGACTGTTGCAGGGTCGAAAGAACTGTTGTACCGAAACCACAGTCTCGGTTGGTGTCATTCACGTGGTCAGCTGGAATGAGGCCTGGGGTCAGTTCACGCATGCGTCATCTCTCGATGCTTTTGGTTATTCAGCACTTGGAGATGGGTGGCTGCATGTGTGAACAGACTCTGCTGAAAAGCATTTTTTGTAGTTTGATGTTGCAGCATGTATGCTGTTAATTGGTGGGGGGGCGGACGGACGGACAGAACAGAATGAGATCTTGACGTATTACTCATTGGCTTTCTTCAAATCCCTACTCAAGACGCATTTTTTTTCTGCAAAGCATTGGCACAGTTCACATTGCCTACTGTAGCGACGCTTAAGTCGATTGCGTAGGCTTTTATTGCTTACCTCTGTCTCCATCCCTCTCCCCTGTTGCCTCTCAATATCTAAAGCCCTTGGGGCAGGGAGCTCCATGTAAAGTGCGAGGCAGGCGAGATAGCGCTCTGTAAACAGTCAAAATGCTTTGCGTTTATGTTGATGTTGTTGAAAAGCGGTATATAACTATTCTTAAGAATAATGTGAATGTTTGTTTGATCTATGATGGCTCATTCACGCATGCGAGTCGTTGTCGGTCACGGCAGCCATCGAATGGTGTGTGTGTGTGTGTGTGTGTGTGTGTGTGTAGGCTCCAAACGTTCTTTACTTGGATGTAGCCCTCTCTCCTCCTCAGCCTATTCTTATCATAGAATGGTAACAGCACAGTCCTATGCATGTTTACTCAGAAGTAAACCCCACTGTGGTCAACGGAGTGTACTCCCAGGAAAGTGTGCATAGGATTGCAGCTGAAGAGTTGGAGGGGGTCTTGGAGGTCATGTAGACCAGCCCCCTGTCCAGTGCAGTTCCAACCAGTCGAGAACTGTTTCGAACTGGCTATTAAATTCAACCGATTAAGGGACTAAGGCTGCAAACCTAGGCGCGCGTTCTTGGGATTAAGCACCACTGAATCCAGTGGGACTTACTTCTGAGTCCCAGAGGGAGTCACTTCTTACTTCATGGGATTGGACTGTCAAAGGTGCCGCCTTCAGTATCATCATTACTCCTAGGCTATATGACCAGCCCCTGGCTGCAATGCTGGGCTTTGGTGCGCTGTCCCTGTGGATGCTGCAGCAGCAGCCATGGGCTTTCCAGCCCAGCTGTCCTTTGATGTCCTTCCAACGGTGACCCCGAGTCGGGATTCCCCGAAGTGTGTGTGTGAGCTCACCAGGGCCAGTGCTTTGAGCTTGTCCTTCAGAGGGGCTGGGAATGGGGTGGAGAAGATGCTTATTTACCAGCATGGAGAACATCCTGCTGGGCAGAGAGCGTTCAGCCTATTCTTTTTATCCAGCTGGGAGTAGGAGGCTACAGCTGTATATGGAAGGAGGAGGGGGGGGATCTTGTTTGCTGGAAAAGGGTCGGTGGGGGGGGAGAGAAAGAGAACGGCTCTAATCCAATGTAATGAATGAAAAGTGTATTAAGATGCTGAGGGTCTTTTAAAAGGCAAAGATAGGCCAAGTGGGTGGGATCCTATTAAATGAGTTGCATTTACATTGCAATTAGACTGACAGGGCCTAACTTACATCAACGCCAGCCCTGGGGCCGGGTGGAGTTGTGGGGGGGGGGCACTGCATACCACCTACATTACTGGAGCCGAGTGTGTAACTGTTGCAACTCGTTCTCCGGTGCAAAGCTTGAGGAAAAAGGGTGGAAGGCAGCCCTGCCTTGACTGTCACGATTCCTGCAGGTCTGTGTGAGCAGGTGACGCTTCTTGGGGGTACTGGGGTGCCCATTTTCTTGCCTGCTGTTTGCACTTTTGAGGGGAGTGGAGTGGAGCGTAAAACTCCTTCTTTTGCCACCTTTGGGAAGGAAGAGATACAGAGGTAGCTGCTTCCTACGGAGTCTGACCTTTTGTCTGTCCAACTCGGCATGGTCAGCACTGGCTGGCAGCAGCTTCAGAAATGGGTCATTTCCTAGCCCTACCTGGAGATGCTGCCAGGGATTGAACCTGGGACCTTCTGCATGCAAAGAAGATGCTCTACCACTGAGCAAGGTCTCATCCCTTTTGGGGGATGAATCGAATTCCTGACAGTTCCAGGTAGAAAGACCCTTGATGGTCATCACTGAGGCTGATGGACCAATAATCTGACTTGCTATAAGGCGGCTTCCTGCATTCCTCAAAGGTGCTCTCTGTTGCATCCACTGTGAGCTGTGCCTCGGAGCAGTTTCAAGCTCCTAGTCCCTGTGGCGCTTTCTGCCCCTGACTTTGAAGTGCTCCCTATGATGACAGCCATCGCATGGGAAAGCGATGCTGGATGTAAAATGATGCATGGGATGGACAGAGTGCATATAGAGGGAAGTTCTCGTCCCTCTCGCGCAACACCAGAACCAGGCGACGTCCACTCAAATGGCAGGAGGGTCAAAAAACAGACAAATAGAAATACAGTATTTCTTCACCCAGCATGTAAGTAATCTGTGGAACGCCTTGCCACAGGATGTGGTGATGGCACCTGAAGGCCTAGAGGTCTTTCAAAGGGGATGGGACAGATTGATGGAGGAAAAGTCCATCACAGGTTACAAGTCGTGATGACTCCGAGTTTGAGAGGGAGCCTATCTCTGAATGCCAGGTGCAAGGGAATGGCAACAGGATATGGGTATCTTGTCACCTTGAGCGCTCCTGTATCATCTGGTGAGATACAGGAAGCTGGATGAGATGGACCCTTGGCCTAATCCAACAGGGCTCTTCTTATATCTAAAAAGCCGCAGTGCTGGAACTCCTCTAAGCTAGAACTTAGAGGTGGCCCGGAAGTGTACGAAAGACGGCGGTCCCCTTGCAAGGACAGGGCCTCCTGATGCCTGGAGCAGCAGAGCTTTCTCTCTGTTTTCCAGGCCAGAGGGGCAGGGAGCGTAGCCGGACGGCTTTTCCAGGAGCCGTCGAAACGCTTGGGAAGCTTCGGCAGTGGAATGCGGCTCGTCCTTTTCCTTCTCCTCCGCTTCACTGCTAGGCTGGTTCTGCTTTGCCTCTCAATAGGCCTGCGCACGTCACAAGGGGTGTCCGCAGCGGGCTGTGTGTGTGTGTGTGTGTGTGTGTGTGCGCGCGCGCGTGTGCACACGCCACACTTGGCCTTGCTCCTGCTTGTTGTGTGCCCAGGTGCGTGTGGCGTCCGTTGTTGCTTTAGGCCGGCGGGTAGGTGTTCATTTCTTGGTGGAGTTTTGCTTTTTCAGAAACCTGCCGGATTAGTGATTAAGCTCAGGGAGCGTTTCACAAGACAAGAGGGTGTTTTATGCTGGGGTTTTTTTTTTTCGTCCCCCTCCTGAAAAAGCAATTTCTTGGCCTGTTGGAACTCGCATTCCCCGGCACTTCGGAGAAAGAGAACATGGAAGGGAACGTTCTGTCAAAAGTCTGGAGCCAAACTACACGTTACACACGGTCTCTATGCAGGAGGTCTCAGATATTTCCCCCTCCCCTTTTCTTGACCGAAAGCAAGCTGAGCTCTTCAGCTGAGGAACAGTTATGGGGAGGGAGAAAGCAAGGCGGGGCTACTTAATAACCCTTTCCCTACCAGCGACGTGTTCTTCTGAAAATTGTGCTCTCTCCTCTCTGTGTCCCTGTTCTTGAGATTGTGAGTCCCTTTGGAACCGGGAACTGGCTTCTCATTCCTTTTGTGATGTAAACCGCCTTTGCTTCCCATTCTCTCTCTCCCCCCCCCCCAGCTCCACCTTTGCTTTCCTCTGATCCATATGACCCTTGAGCTTGTGCAATGCTTCTTAGATTGCTTGCTTTGCAAACTGGAGACTCAGCAGGTTTGAGGTGAACCTGCCATGTGACATCAAATGTGACATTGTGATCTATGTTTAAAAATCTGGGGCTTTTTAGTTTGGAGAAAAGGGAACTAAGGTGGGGGGGGGTATGACTGAGGCTTCTAAAATGATGTGCGGTGTGGAGAGAGATGCATTTTTCTCCCTCTCACAGCATTAAAGGTAGGAGTTGTCTCGGGCCCAAGACTTCCTCAACACCTGAGGCGATGTGCCAAATGCTGCCCCCCCTTACTCAATGATGTGCCAGCTTCTGCTCCCCCTACTCTCCAATTTCCTAGCTCAGCACTCCCCTGCCCTCCACATTTCCTTTTCTTCTGAGTCCCCCTCTTCCTTTTTTAATCCAGGGAGTGGAAGGAGGAGGAGTGGAGGCAAGAAGGTGGACAGAAGTGGGCACCCTTCACCAAACTGCTGCCTGATGCAACTGCTTCAGTTGGCCTCACGGAAGGGCTGGGCTGCCCAATGAAACTGATGGGTGGGGAATTCAGGACAGACAGAAGGAAGCACTTCACACCGTGTATAACTAAACTGTGGGATTCACTGCCGCATGAAGATGGGGTGATGGCTTCAAAAGGGGCTTAGACACACTCACAGAGGTGGCCAAGTCTATCCGTGGCCATGATGGCTACATGCTCCTTCCAGGCTCGGCGCCTCTGGGTGCCAGTTTCTGTGGATCAACAGCGAGGGAAGGGGATGCCTTCGCTCCTGCTTGTGTGCTCTTCAGAGGCTCTGAAAAACAGAATGCTGGACGAGAAGAGCCTTTGGCCTGATCCAGCAAGACACCGCTTGTGTTCATATGCATGTGTGATGGACTGCTTGAGTGTTTGCCATGGGTATGACCCAGGAGCAAGTTGTGTTCCTTTAGGGAGGAGGGAAATGCATTCGTCTTGTGCTCAGAGGTGCTCTTATTTATTGCTGTTTTGCACATTTTGGGGCCAATTAAGCCTGGCTGTTCACACTTTCACTGCTTTTCTTTCCCCTTCATAAATTGTTTGTACTTCAGGCCCTTTTTCACTCTGTTCTTTGCTTTAAAAAAAACCCCAACAAGTAAATCTTCTGGCAGGCAAAACTTAATTATGCAGACTTGCAGTTAATTATGCAAAATGTGCAAACCGTCAAGCACCTATGGCTATTTTTATGTTTCTTACTTTTGTGGAGGCGAAATATTAAACAACGCAGTTATGAAAAATGTCAAGAATAAAAAAAAGGAAGTGCCTTCACTAAAAGAGATCAGCTTTTGAATTCCTGCTGCACTGCAGTAAAGAGAATTGGCTGTAAGCTGGGAAGATGCTAATTCAAATCTTATCAATAGCTTGCCTCGGGCCACTAAATGTTTCTCAGTCTGCTCTCCCATATCTATAAGATGATAACAATACTGGCCTACCTTGCCAAGTTGGTGTAAGAATATTGTGATATTTGTGAAGCCTGGACGGAGTAGGGGATTGGACTAGATGACCTCCAAGGTACCTTCCAACCCTACCATTCTGTGAAGCATTTCTGAACACTGGGAGGGGGGAAGTTATTAAAAAAAAATACTAATTAACATTTTCCCCCAAAGTCATACAACTCAGACCTGTAGAGGGGGAGGAGGGGGAAAATGTACATTTCAGTATTCTATGGAGAATTCCCCCCCCCAAAAAAAAGTGGCTGATGTTTCTGCTTGGAGGAGTCTTTTAGGGACAACTAGTTTGTGGTGTTATTTCAGTTGCATGTGTGTGTGTAGATCCGTCTCGCTCAATATTGTCAACACTGACTGGCAGCATCTCTCCTGGGTTTCAGGCAGGGGTCTTTCCCAGCTGTACCTGGAGATGCTGCCAAGGATTTAAAATGGGACCTTCTGCATGCAAAGCAGATGCTCTACCACTAATTGACAGCCCCCTCCCTGATTTGTTGTGAGTCTTTCGCGAGACCTCCTATGAGTCGAGCGGTGGGATATACATTTTAAAAGCTGGCTATTGTGTCCATTTGACAGATGTGGGGTGAAAGTTGTGGCTTTCCGAAGGCCATCAAATGACTTCATAGTCACTAGAACGCCTTCATTTGTAGTCTCTGAGGGCACTCAGGACCCTCTTCGTACACTGAACCGTTCCCACTGCTTCAGGCGGGATCAGGGTGTGTCCCCAGCCACCCGTCTGCCTCTTGTGTGCAAGGGTTGAGAGAGCCGTGGCGGTGCTGCTGCCCTTGGGGTGAGAACTTCAAGAGGCAGGCAGCCCATGATTTTTGTTGTTAAGTGGATCGCATGTTTGCGTGAATGTTTTTCTTTTCCCCCACCCCTGCCTGAAGAGTTGGCTACCACATCTGTACATTTTTGGCCTAAAACGACTTGGAGCCTGCTCCAAAAGGCATCTTCCTCTGACCTGGACACCGGCCTACTCTCGCTTTGCAAGAGGATAAAATTTGCTCCTTTGGTGGAATTTATTCAGGTCGCAGAATTCAGCCTTTCTGGTTGCAGAATACTGGTGGGGTTTGTTTGTGTTTAAGCATGGGGGGTGCACGCTAGGGGAACAAAATGGGGTTGCAAGGCACTGTTGGCCACTCCAGGGCACGTTTATCCTTTTAGCACCTATGGCCAAGCAAGAGGTGCTTTTTTCTCTCTACACAAATAGCCTATAATCTGAATGTTTTGAAGGGCAAACAACCAGCAATGGGGAGGGGAAGAGCTGCCTGTGGGGTGGAGGAAGAGCACGCTCAAAGCTGCCACTTACTCTGCAGGAATTCCCCCCCCCCTGCGCCCCGCCGTTGATTCTTGCAAGCAGCTAATTTTAGTTTTGCAAGAAAAACAAGAGTGGCTTTAAGGGATCCCTTTCTCTGCCAGCAGAAGCTCTGGGGCTTAGCTGCAGTGGGCAGGGCTGCTCTCCGGAGTTGGCAGAGCCCTCGCTGGCCTGGCTCACGGCACCCGCTCCAGGGGAGGGATCTTTATTGGTGATGGGAGGTTAGCTGGCGGGCAGCAGGGCTGGCAAATGGCAGATCAGCAGCCTGGACATCAGCAGCGGTCCAGGGACGCGCAACGTCGAGTGGGCCTGGCAGGTGTGCGGTGACGAAAGGAGTGGCCTTTTGTCTGCTTTTGCATGGCGCTGGCTTTAATATTTGTTATGATGAAGGTCATTTTATATCTGCTTTCCAACCACCAGCACCACCACCCCAAAAAGGTTCACTAGGCAGTTTACATAGTAAGAGAACTGAGAAATTGGTTCCCTGTCCCAAAGAAGCTCATGATCTCAAAAGAAACTCAAGAGAGACACCGGTAACAACCACTGGAAAATATGCTGTGCTGGACTGAATCGGCCCGGGACTGTTGCTCTTCCCCCTGCTAAGTATAAGAGAGCCTCTACTTAAATAAAGTGCCTCTTTGCCCAGTTAGCAGGGGAATTTATGAATTGCCCCCTAGGATGAGAAAATATCATTCCTAAATAATATCATTCCGAAAACTGCCTTTGGGTAGGTCGCCCTCTTCGCTTAGCCTACCTTACAGGGTGGTTGGGATAAAACAAGGGGTGGGGAGGGAGAACTGTGTAGGCCACCCTGAGTTTCTTGGAGAAAGGGTGGGATAAAAACGTTAATAAGAATAATGTATTAATTTTAATTGTGAGCTGGCTTGGAGGCATGTCTCCTCCCCTCCCCCCCTTTTTTCGAGAAAGTTAATCTCAGGGGGTTTAGCACAAGCATGTAAAATGCTTGAAGAGAGCTCACACCATCTCCCAAGCTGTTTTCTGTTCAACGAAATGAGATTGTGGATCATCTCCAAGGAGGTGGCACCTCTCGGGGAGCTGCTCGGCGCATCTGGTCGGATAATGAATAACCCAAGCGTGTCGGGGTCTCTGTTTAATAGCGTGGTGATGGAACAGTATCTCGGGACGGTTTGCTTGAGTAAATCTTCCACGGTGTACAAAGGCCCCCCAGCTGTACTAGCTGCAGTGCAAAAGCCTGACAGCGTGGATTCAAGCCACGCAGAGCCCAAAGATGCCGTGAGGCTTTGTACAGTTGTGCGCAAAGTTGGCCAGCGCATGGTTGCATCATGGGAACAGAAAAGGCTGTTCTACTACTGACGTCCATCTAGCTTGGCACTGTCTGCACTGACTGGCAGTGGCTTTCGGACACAGGTCCTTCTCAGCCCTACCTGCCAGGGCTTGAACCTGGGAGCTTGCGCATGCCATGCAGGTGCTCCCCCACAGAGCGATGACTGTGACAGAATAACCAGGATCAATCCAAAAAGAACAGCCCAAGAGGCCAGTGCTGGGGATGGAGAGAGCATGAAGGAAACCTGTTTTCTGCACAGCAACGCCCGCTCTCCTTTCGACTGTGCGCTGAGATGGGCGCATGAGTGGCCCTTTACTCAAGGGGGAAAATGATGCTTGCGTTCTTGGCATCCATGCCTGAAAAGCCAAAGAATATATATTTTTTTCTCATTCCTAAAGAAAGGGAGGAGGATCTGTCAAGGCTGTCAGAAAGCGAAGGCTCAAGCTACATGTCCCTACTAGCCATCTCTCCAAATTGCCTTGAACGAATTCAGCCTCGAGGGGAGCTCACAGACTTTGCTCTCAAAACAATGTTCAGCTGAAATTCGTGTGTGTGTGTGTGTGTGTGTGTGTGTGTGTGTGTGTGTGTGTGTGTGTGTGTGCGCGCGCGCGCGCGCGCGCGCGCAACTTATTTATTTTTTGCTTTCCCCTAATGCTATTACCTGCTTCTACCTGCACCATCCCCAGCTCCTGACTGGCAGAGGCTATGTTCCCTCTTCTCTTCCCTGTAACTTTTGCTACATAGTTTAATGCCAACGACACATGCAAACGTGTGCAACAGAGCCCCAGTGCTCTCCCCCCCCCAAAAAAAAACCCACAACTCTCCGCTTCGGGAGAGGTGAGTTTGAAATGAAGTAAGGGGAGGGAAGTGCTTAACCCTCTGTCCAGCCGTCCCTTCTGTCCTGAACCCATTTTTCCTCCCACAGAATTTCAAATGCACGTTTTTCAGGACACAAAAAAACATGAACAGGGAGGGAGAGAAGTGTCTGGGGAAAATCTGGAGCATAGAAGTGGTGGGTGGGGAAAGAAAGGGATAAACATGTCCTCCACCCACCCCCACTTCTCTACTCCAAAACTGACCCCTCCCAAAAGCTACTGTTTTAGAAAAGTGCTTTGGGGCTCTGTTGTACATGTTCGTATCGTATATAATGTGTAGTTAGACCCTCACTCCACCATGACATTTTCTTTCTGCTGGGTTGAGAAGCCCCACGAGGGAAGCGATGTATCTCTGTGGCAGAGCCCCTGCTTTTTCAACCCGTGGCAGCATCTCCAGGTAGGGCTAGGAAAGAGCCCTGCCCCCCCCCCCCCGGGCAGGACTAGATCTAATGGGGTTTAAGCTGCAGGAGGAGACATTTCAGTTGGGTATCAGGAAGAAATTCTCAATGGGAAGAGCACTTTGACAGCAGAACGAATTGCACAGGAAAGCCTGAGTTCTCCTTTGCTGGAGGTCTTGAGGCAGAGGCTGCACAGTCTTCTGTGGGATGCTCTAGCTGTGAGTTGTCTGCACTGATCCAGGGAGGGGACTAAGTGGCTTACAAGGGCCCCACCAATTCTGGGATTCCAAGCAATGGTGAAAAATGAATCATTGCATGTACCTTTGCAACCGTGTATTCACTCGAGTCACAGGATGTTCCTTTGGGTGCAGAATGTGGGTGAGTTCAGCCTAAGGAATACAGAGGGGGGTTTACCGGGGTACAGAGAATATGCAGCTCTGGAAGAATAGCTGCAACTTGTCGCTATTGAGAGTTTTGCAGAGTGGGATGTCCTGAAGGGAAGGCTGGTTGGTCTGTTCTGTGGAACCGCCTTGAGCCGCAAGAAGGGACATCTGGCTCTCCTGTTGCTGTGATCCCATGACAGCCCTGCTCAATCATTGAAATAACACGTTTATCTTCATTTCATCCTCTCAAACAGCAATAAGCATTTGTTTGGGAAAACGCTTATCTGGAGCATCTGCTTGGAAACGGTTGAGAGAGGCCTGTTGGCCTAGTCTACGGGTCATCCTTTGAGCTTCAGATCTGCCATTGCCTGGAAAAACCTGGACATAATATCTTTGGGTCTCTGCACAACTGTCTTCCCCCGCCATTGCCAACTGGCACTCTGCTGTGCTCAGAGGAGAGGTGGGCTGTCCCCTGACAAGGCTTTTCCCTGGCCACTGTGCTCATCTGCTTTGCTTCTGGCAGCTCTGCAATTGGTAGGGGGACTGCAGGGGCCGTCGGAAGCGTCTGCTGTTGGGGGCAGGAAGGTGCTGGGGCTCAGTGGCAACGCAGCTGCTTTGCATCTAGAAGGGCCTGGGTTCAAACTCTAGCAGCATCTTTTGGTAGGGCTGGGGAAAATCCTTGTCTGAAACCCTGGAGGGAGGCTGCCAGCCAGTGTTGACAGTTCTGGGCGACAGTGACTTAATAGCCTGACTCAACAGAAGGCAGCTATGTTCCATAGGTGAGGAGAGCATTCAGAGAGCCTACTTTTAGTTGCCCGTGTTGTAATTGATCGGCAATGCCCCACGTCGTTGAGAAGCTTCAGAGAAGTGGGTTGCCTTTTGCCGGAGGCGGCATGTGTAGCAGGGCCCCCTCAGCTGACCTTAGGGGACGGGCCAGTTCATAGGGGAGAAAATGGTTCCTCAAAAACCGTGGTCCTCAACTGTATAAGGCTTTAAAGATCAAAACCGGAGCCTTGAATTGGGCCCGGAAACAAGCTGGCAACCAGCGTAGCTGCGGAAGGAGCACTTTAGTTAGCCATGATTAAATCTTCTTGTTTTCAAGTCACTACACTTTGGATAGAAGCCACAAATGGGCTATGGTTCGAGCCGGGACAAGGCAGCTTCATGCGTTCCTATGCGACGAATGAAGTTCTTTCGAACGGGGCATGGCACACTTGACTTGTGTATAGCCTCACCTAGCAGAGAAACAGCTGCATTGTCCTGAGTTCTGTGCATATACAGGCCAGTGGTTTTGGTACGTACAATTTTCAAGAAGTGAGAGTCAGCGAAGGGGAGGACTGGGAGGAAGGCAGAGACGAGCTGGAGGAGGACGGCGAAGATGGAAGCCAGTCCCGGTTACCCTTGCAACAATTCTTGCCCTGGGTTCTTGTCTGTCGACAGAGGCTCGCAGCCCGGTCCAATCGTGACGGCTTCTAGCAACCGCAAGCGAAGGCGGTCTTTGCCTGGCTGCTTCTGTTGGCTCGGCTTGGGAGAGACGGGAGGGCGAGGCCTGGGGGACCCCAGAGGATGTGCCGCTCGCTCTCCCGTGGGTCTGTCTGCAAGACGCTTCTGTCTCGGAGCCCCGCTGCAGTTCCAAGTGGTTGAAAGGCCTGACTCCGTGAAGTGACGGGAGCCAGGAAAGCTCAGCTGTGGCCTTCAGGAGGGAAGTGGTTTTGAGGGAGCCTCTGGCGAGCAGAACACTGCCCATGCTGAGGGAGCCTTGTGGCAGCCAGAGCTGGCAGCCGGTGCCCTTGTTCTGCTGACTTTGGCTGCCTCCAGACCACTCTGGCTTCTCCTAATAGCCTTTGGATACACTGGGACGCGTCAGGCCCAACAGGGCAAGTCCTATCCCTCGCCGGTCTGGGGAAACAACAGGCAGCTGTTGAGCGGAGCGAGCAACAGAGACTCCCCGGCACAGCTTGGGAGGGGGGGGAGGGTCTCCCCCCCGTACTGTACATCTAACAGTACTCTTAAGCAGCGCTGCTCAGGCTTGGTATATACAGTGCAAAGGAGTGAGACTCTACACTGCAAATAAATCCTGCAAACGTGCTTATTTTGCACCATCTCTTCTGTTCCGCTGGCACATGGGGCGGAAAGGCCACCTCCTGACTCCTGGAAGTCTTGCTCCAGAAGGCTTCTGGGTCCTTGTCGGCTTGGACCTGAGAGCGGCACGATGTGAGGCTGGAACCAAAGTATAAGGCAGGGGCAAGAAGAAGGTAGATTGGGGATCTGTCGGGACAGGATTCTTCAATTCGCAAAGAGCTGGGACGCATCTCAGTACCCTGACCCTGTAACATAGGGCCTGCCATCAAGATTCCATGTACCCCAGGGCAAAACCCAGCGGTAAAGGGGTGGAGCCTAGCAGTAAAAGGGTAGAGAGCACAGAAAAAGCTTGTTTTACCAGCTGTTTCATGTGCTTGCAAGTCTCTTGCCACCAAGCATTACATCAATAAATGACACCAGGCCTCTTCCTCCTCTTCCTGCCCACTGGTAGCCAACCAGTGTCTGTTTCTACTATGTGGATCTGCCCTTTCTTTCCTTCCAGCCCAACTGGAAAGAGAGGAGGGGCAGAGAATGGCCTGACGAGAGCAGAAGGAGAGAAAGAGGCAAAGGGTTGCAGCAGAGGATGAAGTAGGTGGACCGGGGGGAGGGGAGTCCACTGATGTTTGGGAGGCTTGGCCAAAGCAACTCTTTCCAAACCAGAGGTTTCCAGCAGGGTTTATCTCGTTTGAGACCCTGGGCCTCTTTTCAACCTCTTTAAAAGCAAGTCTGCCTTAACACACAGTAACATCCTGACAGCTTGCTGTAACTCTTACCTGAGGAGGTCCACACAGGTGGACGAAACGTCATAATGTCATCTCTGTTTTTAATGCTGCATGTTTTTACTGTTTTTAACTGCTGGTTTTAAACCGTTTTTACTTGTATAATTTTTACTCAGTAGACTGTAAATTTGGATTCTATGAGGATGACAATATTGTTGGGCACCTGGGGTGTCTTTGAGCCAAATAGGGGTTATAAATGAAGTATAACTGCTGCATAAACATAAGAAGAGCCCTGCTGGATCAGGCCAAATGCCCAATCTAGTCAAGCTTCCTGTATCTCACAGTGGCCCACCAGATGCCTCTGGGAGCACACAAGACAACAAGAGACCTGTATCCTGTTGCCAGTCCCTTGTATTTGGTATTCAGAGATGGGCTACCTCTAAAGCATCTGCATACAGTTATCATGACCTGTGATGTACGTTTCCTCCATCAATCTGTCCAATCCCCTTTCAAAGGCATTTAGGCCAGGCGCCCTTACAACATCCTGTGGCAAGGAGTTCCACAGACGTGTGTGTGTGTGTGTGTGTGTGTGTGTGTGTGTGTGTGTGTGTGTGTGTGTGTGTGTGTGTGTGTGTGTGTGTGTGTGTGTGTGTGTCCTTGCAATAGATGGAGCTGGAGATTGGAAGCACAGATGGAGGGCTCACTACCTCTAGTCTAAACGAACTGTTTGCATGTGTTTGCGCCTATCATCCTAACAGGTATTTGGCAAAGCTGTCGTCAGTGGGGAGCATCTCCGAGGAGGAGACCTGTGAGAAGCTGAAGGGTCTGATCCAGCGCCAAGTGCAGATGTGCAAAAGGAACCTGGAAGTCATGGACTCGGTGCGCCGGGGGGCGCAGCTGGCTATCGAGGAGTGTCAGTTTCAGTTCCGCAACCGACGCTGGAACTGCTCCACGCTGGACAGCCTCCCCGTCTTTGGCAAGGTGGTGACGCAAGGTAAGGGCTTGTTGGTCCCTTTTGCTTAGGGAAAGATGCAGGCTTCTCATTCTGGCCTGGAGGATGGCAGGATTTGGGGAGAGGCATTGTGAATTCTCCAGCGCGGACCCGAGTTGCGATGGGAGCCTTGAACAGCATAGTCCCTTAGTATAGTGCCTAAGAAAGACTAAGCTATAAGTCAGGACTTCTGCAGTACAGATCTCAAATCTGTTGTGAACTTGGTGACCTTTGGCAAGTCACTCCGCCTCTGCCTTTCTCCTTTGTGAAGTATAGTGATGGCAACACTGGCCCACCTTACAAGGTGGTTGTAAGGATCGCAAGGAGGTAAGGATTCCACTTCAAGCACCAGAAAAGTCTATTTTGAATACTGTCCTGAGATTAAAAAAACAAAACACCAGACTCCTTGCAAGCTGAAAACTAGTGCATCAGGGGGAGAGGTTAGCCAACCTTCTTCTTGAGTTAGTTTTCTACTGTTTTGTTTTGCCTTTTTACTGTTCTTTGGGTCCATTTGGCTGTTGGCTGGATTTTGCTTTTTTCGTTTTGGGGAATCGTTGTGTGTTTCTCAGTCTTATTTGATTTTGTTTCAATTGATTGTTTGTTTGTTATTGTTAAGCCACCTGGCGTGTTTGTAAGAACGGAAAGGTGGAATAAGCACTAGCAAAATAAATGAATAAACTGCTCGCAGGGAGCGAGTTGATGTCTGGAGAAGATAAGACTAAAGGGCAGGTATGAGAGCCGTTTTCAAATATCCGAAGGGCTGTTGTGCAGAAGCAGTGGGCCTATTCTCTGTGGCTCCTGAGACTAGAATCAATGGGATTAAACTATAGAGAAGTAGATTTAGGCTAGACGTGGGGAACGATGTCCTAACTATAAGCCTGACTCATCCAGTTGTGGGCTCTCCCTCCTTGGAGGTTTTCAAGCAGAGGCTGGACGGCCACCTGTCAGGGATGCTGTAGCAGTTGCCTGCCCTGAGCAGGAGGTTGGACTAGATTACCTCCATGGTCTCTTCCACAATCGACCTCTGTGATGGCATGCCAGAGGTTGACCCTGAGACCCTGGAAGTGTATTGTCGCATAAGCACCTGACCGAGTGGACTCGGGGTCTGCAAAAGCTCATGCAAGAAGAATTGGGTTTGCTTTTTAAGGTCCCGACAGAGTCCTTGTTGTTTTGACGATAGGCACCCCTTTTTACTCCCCCCATTTCCTCCTACCTGCCTCCATCCCCTTCCCTCCTTCTGCCATCTCCCTTTGTGTCAATATTGAGATTGCAAGCCCCCCGGGGCAGGGATCTGTTCTTTGTGTCAGGTGCGGTTTCCGTTGACGGTGCAATAAAAATAAAAAAGAAGGCAGCCCTTCTAGACGTTGCCGCCATGGCGGAATGGAAGAGTCCCGTATAAGGACTGGGACTGTCTCTGCTATCTCCTTTCCAGCCTCGCTCTTGCCCCTGCCCCCACGACCGGAGGCATCTGCAGGGCGCCCCCATCTTGCTCCCCCTCCCTCGGGGATCGGGCCTTGGCTCCCCCTGCCTGCCTGCCTGCCTGCCACTGCTGTGCCTCCACCTTCTTATTTAACTTTCCTCTACTTGTCTTCAGGGGGGTGAAAATTTGTGCTTATGAAGGTTTCGGGCTGGAAATACCAGAAATACCAGAATCTGAGGTGGTTTCTCTCTTCGGCGGCCACAGAGCAAACCAGCCAAAGTTAGCCTGCTATTAACCTCGATTAACTCGGAGGTCATTCAGTTGCTTCCCCGGGCCGGGTCGCTGGCTGTTGTTGGTCCCTGGTGCCGGCCCTGCTCTGACCACCGGGGCATTTCCCTCGCTCCTTTTTCTGCTCCCTGAGCAGACCCTGGATCGTCTCCGGGGTCAAGGGCACCTTGGCTGGCTCTCGGGTGCTGTGGGAACGGAGTGAAAGGCCTCCTCGCTCTGGCCTGTGCCAGGATCCTCCGAGACAGAAGTGTCTGTTACACTCTAACCACCCTTGGCAGGCAGGGAGCCTTGCCAGACTTAATTGATAACCACGAAACCAATATTCCTCTTTCGGCCTGTCCCTGCCGGCACTTGCACCCACCCACGTGAGGACAGGGAGGGAAACAGACACAGCCACCTCTATCTTCACTTCTTCCCTGGAGAAGGGAAAACAGAGCCATTCCCTATGCAAGCTTGCAAGGAAAAGGTAAACCAGATGCTGAACCATGAGAGTAGTTTGAAAACTGCAAAAGCGAAGCTCATACTGAAAAACGAAGCTCATACTGAGGCAGTAGTAGCTATGTAGGAGAAGCAAAGACCTTCTTCTCTTTGGATTAGAAAAGAGGGGAATGGAGCAGAAGAGGGGAAAGTGACACTCTAGCCCAGCACTCTTCTCTCCAGCCAGGGAGTGGGAGGAGCAGTGGAGGGGGGGCGGGCACTCCCCACCCATCCGCTGCTTGAGGTGACCGCCTCAGTTGGCCTCATGGAGGGGCTGACCCTGGTATAGGGTGGGGCTGGAGGAGAGGAACCAGGGTAGGGAAGGGAGGTTTGGTCTGCGTCTAGTGATATTTTAAGGTATGGAAAGCACAGGTAAAAATATTTATTTCACTTTTTTTATACTGCTCAAATTAGAACCATTAAAAATAAAATTAAAAATCCACACAGTCTTTAAACATAAAGAACAAAAATTAAAAAATATAACATCTAATTACAGATACTTAATGATGGCATAAAATGAAAATAAGCATATTTACACACTGTATTTGTTGACCTTTTAGCTACAACAGTCACCTTTGTTGTAGAACTTGCATATTTGGCTGCTTCCTACTGAGTCCGACCATTGATCCATCTAGCTCAGTATTGTCAACACTAACTGGCAGCAGCTCTCCAGGGTTTCAAGGGCTTTTTCCAGCCCTACTTGGCGATGCTTCCAGGGATTGAACCTGGGACCTTCTGCATGCAAAGCAGACCCAAGATCCAGAACAGGCAGCGTGTAGTCTGATTCACAGACTCACGTTTTGTCTGGAAGCAAGGGGCCAATCTCTCATTCAGTACAGAGATTCCCATGGTCAGACAGGTAATGAAATTGAATTTCCTCGGGAGCTGAAACTCAATTAAGATGTAAGATTCAAGGAAGTGGTGTCTCCAGATTTCCCAAAGGGCTCCGCTCCTGTGTGCGTGATTAGATTTTAGCAGGAGTTCTTGGATAGTGCTTCAAAGCAATGGATGGGCCATCCAGATAAGGAGGGGTGGAGTGTTTCCACACACCTCAAAGTCCCCAAACAAATAGACGAGAGAGAGAGAGAGAGAGAGAGAGAGAGAGAGAGAGAGAGAGAGAGAGAGCAGCCATTCAAGGAATTCAAAGCCACTTGCCCAAGGGACCTAGTCCTGAACAGATCCAATTAGAAAATCCAGGAGGGGGGGGAGAGCAGAGGGGCTAGCACATCACCAGGTAAGGGGGCGGGCAGACCCTGGCTAGAGAATATGCAGAAAGTTCCATTAATGGCATCTCCAGGTGGGGCTGGGAAAGATCCCTGTATCCGAAACCCTCAAGAGCTTCTGCCAGTCAGTGCAGGCAACACTGAGCCAATGAACCAAGGGCTTAACTCGGCAGAAAGCAGCCTCCAGTGTTTTCGGCGGCTGCCTGTGTTTCTTTGCTTTTATTGTCGTTTGTTCTATACTTATATGGCTTTGAACACTTGGTTAGCTGCCCTGTGTTTTTCATTGGGTTATAATTAAGTCACTATTAGAAGCCTATGGAGCCTCTCTCCACGTAAAACGTGGCCGCAGTGGCGTTGGGATAGGACAGGCGCTGGCTGAAGGCCCACACTCGTTGGAGGGCCCACCCAGTCAGGCTGCCCTCCTTATCAGCGGCAGTGATGATGTCTCATGCATCACGAGGGGCTGCGGGGGGGGGGGCACCGTTGGGACTCCGAAAGCAGCAAGCTGGAGATGAAAGACCCCACCAAGCACGCCCGTTCTGTGGAGAGCTGCATATGCGCGTTGGTCTGAGCGTCACTAGCACGTGTGCTCGGCCACGCTCACTCAGGTTCTGCTTTCCTCTGCCAGGTACGCGAGAGGCTGCCTTTGTGTACGCCATTTCCTCGGCCGGCGTTGCCTTTGCCGTGACAAGGGCTTGCAGTAGCGGGGAGCTGGACAAATGTGGCTGTGATCGCACGGTGCATGGAGTCAGCCCTCAGGGTAAGTACACCTGGGCGGGGAGGAAGGCGGGGATGCCCTGGGGGGTCTAGATGCTGGTGGAGGAGTGGCTCACTCCATCTCGATGCAAAATGGTATGAATGAACCAGCTGTAGAGGGGAGAGGTTGAAGGAGTCGATGAGATCTGGTGGATCCTGTTGGCTTTGCTACTTCCATCTTGGATCCACTGAGAATTTGTGTCCCCTTTCCTATGGGAGGAGGGGGACAAGGGGAAGCTGGACATTACCAGTAGACCTCCACGCACTATGTATCGTTGAGATTCAGCCTGTACGTAGGAGACTGAAGGCTTGAATTTTACTCAGCAGAGTAAAACAAACTATGTTTGTCTTTTTGTCATAGTGCCGTTTGTTGAACACTTTACCATGTCATAACTGGTAACTGTCATAGCAAAACATAGTAAAACAAACAAAAGGACATAGGAAGAGCCTGGCTGCTGGATCAGACCACAAGCCCATCTAGTCCAGCATCCTCAGAGGCCAGCCCGATGCCTCCGAGAATCCCACATGCAGCGGCGTCCCCTGTTGTCCCTCTCCAGCAACTGGTACGCTGCCCCTAAACAAGGAGGTTCCGTGTTAATTCTCCTGGCTAATAGCTGTTCATGGAATGTGCTCAGTGAATTTATTCAATCCAGTTGATAGGCTTGAGGCTTTGTCTTAAGGCTGATCTACACGACAGCGTCGCGGAGCGTTTTTTAATCCAGCGGAGCCGCCGGACCTCCGCCCCACTGCCGCGTACTCCAAGTCGAGTGTTCTGTTTTTTAGGGGGCGTGACGGCAGAGCTTGGAGGTGGCTCGCGGAGCTGCTGCAGCCTACCAATCACAGGAGAGGGGGGGAGGGTGGCTGAATGCCAATGTGAACGACAACCAATCGCCTTGGAGGTTACATCCACACAGCAACTGCGCTTTCTTAGGAAGGCGGGACAACATGAGGGGCAACAGGCTTGAAGACACTCCCCCGCTTCCAGCGCGGAGGCGCCAGGCAGAGGCGACGGCGGAGCCTCTGCCTGTCGTGTAGATCAGCCTTTAGGCTCAAGCAACTGGCCTGCTGCTAACTGCATCTCGTGGTGGCAAACTCCATAAGTTAGTTGCGCTTTTGCATGAAGAAGTCATGGTGCTCGCTGGGAGCCAAACCAGGACCACAAGACTGGCAATGTTGCCCAGCCCACTACCTCCGCTTGTCACTGGTGCCAGCAAAGTTGCTTGTGGGCATAAGAAGATCCCAACTAGGTTCCATTGCTGGGCACTGGCCATGCCAGCTGAAGCCAGATTTCCTGCTCAGCCTCCCACAGGAGAGAGAGGCTGTGGCTTTTTGGGTTCTCCACTGAGATGCAGCACTGAACCATTCCACTCGGCCTCCTCCCCTGCATCAGCCTTGCCACTTGTCTTTCATCTGCTGCGTTTTAGGCTTCCAGTGGTCCGGCTGTTCCGACAACATCGCCTACGGGGTGGCCTTCTCGCAGTCTTTCGTCGACGTGAGGGAGAGAAGCAAAGGTGCCTCCTCCAGCAGGGCGCTCATGAACCTTCACAACAATGAAGCCGGAAGGAAGGTAATGGTAATGGTAGATGTCTTTTTTTTTTTCTTGCATGTCTGTAGGATTGCAGTATTGCAGTGCGCAGTGGCTGTTGTCTGTCTTAAGAGCAAGTTGGAGAGCCTCTGCCAGTCAGTGTTCAACAATAGTGAGCTAGATGGGCCAATGGCCTGACTCAATAGGAGGCAGCGTCTTGGGTTCCTAGGATTGTCATGAAATATTCAGAGTGAAAAATGGGAGTCACCCCTGAGTCTTAGGAGGACTTCAACTTCTCTGCCACTTTCCTTCCAGGCCATCCTGAACAACATGCGTGTGGAGTGCAAGTGTCACGGGGTTTCAGGCTCGTGCGAGGTGAAGACCTGCTGGAAAGCCATGCCGCCCTTCCGCAAAGTGGGCAATGTGTTGAAGGAGAAGTTTGACGGGGCCACAGAGGTTGAGCAGAGGAAGATCGGCTCCACCAAGGTGCTAGTCCCCAAGAATTCTCAGTTTAAGCCACACACAGACGAGGACCTGGTCTACCTGGACTCCAGCCCTGATTTCTGCGACCATGACTTAAAGAATGGCGTCCTGGGCACTAGCGGGAGGCACTGTAACAAGACCTCCAAGGCCATTGACGGCTGTGAGCTCATGTGCTGTGGCCGCGGCTTCCACACGGACGAGGTGGAGGTGGTGGAGCGCTGCAGCTGCAAGTTTCATTGGTGCTGCTTTGTCAAATGTAAACAGTGCCATCGAGTGGTGGAAATGCACACCTGCCGGTGACATGGGAAGCGGAGCCTCCGTTTGGCCCCCGGAACTCAAGGAGGGGGGGCCCAGAGACCACGTGGAGGGGGCCTTGGGTTACCCAGAGGGGAGATGCTGCAAGACGAACCAGATTTCTTTTTCTTTTTTTTTAAGGAAAAAATATTTAAAGTTTCAATAGTGATTGTATATATTTGGGGGATTTTTTTCATTCCTGGTCTTTATTTATTGACAAATCCAGAGAGTCTTTGCTTCTGGACGTGGGCGTATTTTACTCCCCGGTGCCTCTGCTGCTGCTGTTGCTGGAGAGGGGCTGGCCATGTGGGCCATCCTCATGGCTCTAGCTGGAGACCTGCACTGGATGGGGAAAGGCCACTCCTGGCAGCAAATGATGTTTCTGTCAACAGATGTTTGAAACTAGGGCTGAACCAGGGACTTTTTTTTTTTTTAAAGAAGGGTCTTTTGTATTGTATAGAGTCATTTTGGGATGTGAAAACCTTCCATCGCCAAGGCCGTGGGGGAACTGAGGCGCATAAGCCAAAGGGCAGGTCCCTTCACGAGAGAGATGGGGGGCAGCCTAGCTGGGAATGCTCCTGGACAAGCCTCCTTGAAATGAATGAGCTCCTGCATTGCTCTGGTACACTTCTATGGGGTTTGTGTAGGAGAACATCCCAATGGAACATGCCCTGTGCATTAGAGCCAGCTCTACTCTTTTGCCTGCAATGGTCACTTTGCCCTGCGTCAAAATCCATGGTTGGGGCAGGACTTATTCCCAGTGCTTGGTGAGGGCCTGCTTAGCCAGAGGCTATCGGGAAGGGGCTGTACCGCAACACTAAAGCATCTGCTTTGCATGCTGAAGGTCTGAGATTCAATCCCTGACAACACTAGCTAGGGCTGGGATAGACTCCTGCCTAAAACATTGGAGAGTTGCTGCCAGTTGGTGTAGACAATACTGAGCTAGACGGACCAAGGACTTGACTCAGGGTGTCAGCTACCATACGTTCAAGGCTTAACCTGAGTCAGGACCACAAAGCCTTTCTCAATGCTATATGAAACTATATAAAAGAGTGATAAGGGAAATGCACTCGGCATGCGCTCATCATTGATAACCACTATCCCACAGCTTCCACCCACACACGTCTAAAAAGCTACCATGCCCAAGGACCTTGCGGCCAGGCAAAATGTGTGTGCATCTCTTGTTTTAGGAATTGAACAGTTGTGCTACTGAGAATCAGCCCTTGGATGTTAAAAATGGCCACTGACCATGTGCAGAGTGTTTTCCCATCAGTCTTGTGTAAACACTGTCCCAACACACCTGAGGCAATGCATGAGTTCCAAAAGCAACCTTAAAAAAAACTGTTTACATCCACGTCTACTTTGGAGTTGGATATGGCAATTCTGACACTCGTGGAAACTATTTAGTATCCTTGTGTCTGACTCCTGGTCTGCTGTAGAAGTCTGTTCCTGCCATGGTGTGTTCACCATGGGGTGCCCTAAGAGAGCACTTATGGCTTGCAATTATGCTTCTTAAAACTTTATGTGCAGACTGGCTGCTGTAAGACATCAGGCGGAGCCGAGGAAACAAAAAGAGCTGCAGCATGAAGGGTGGGTGGCCAAAGGGAAGATGCAGGACTCCCTTTTCCCAGATGGTCCTGCTGCCCTGGGCTGGAAGTGATGGAACTGAGATAGCTCACCAGCACCCCCTGGCCCCCGGATGCTGAATAGCAGCACACAGGAGCCCAGAGGGAGAGCTGCATTGGTAAGAAGCTTGAGTCTCCCACCGAAGGACCAATATGCTACGACCAAATGCTGAAAAAAGATGAAGCGCAAATATCTGAAAGAGGTGGAGGCACTTGGAATGCTCCTGGGTGTGTGTTCTGCACTGCACAGACACAGTCAGTTTCTAACCCTTCAGTTGAGAAGGTCCACTTGAAAAACGTACGAGTGAAATCCCAAAAGGGCAGAGACTCACCAGGGTTTCCTGCGGGCAAAGATTGGGGGCTAGGAAAGGAGGGATGGAAGAGAGGCAGACAAAGGAGGAGTCTGAGAGGGGGAGGAAAACTGGGCTAGAGAAGGATGTGGTGAGGAGATGCCAGAAGGCGGCCAGAGAAAAGGAGCCTAAAAGCAGCAGCAGGCTTCTAGCCTTCTCTGGCTGCCCCTCCGCTCCTGCCAACCAGTCTCACTCCTGGGGTCTCCCTACTCCACCCACCTCCACGGTCAGCTGCCATGTCAGCAGGTCAGCGCTGGAAAAAGGGTGTTGCAGGCAATGAAAGGAGAGGGGCGACTGGGCCGCACCTTTTGGCCTCCATTTCCGCTACTGTACAGACAATGTGGTGTGGGAGCCTCCGGGAGTTTTGCTGTCAAGGCAACCCAGGGGTGTTTTGGCACGGACGTCACCAGGCAGGCTGCATGCAATGAATGCCCTGCCATTCGCAGCAGCCATAAACGACCCTTTCCCCCTGCAGCCCGGACTTCTGACTCCACAATTGCTCATACTATTTCTCCTCCCCGTCCACAACCAATCTCTGGCTGGCCTGCAGGGTATCTTCTGTCCTTAGAACTTGCCGCTGCTTCCTCCTCCAGCCACTGCCGAGCAAGCCCCCCTCTCCCCCAGGGAGAAATCAGCCAACGCACTCTGCCCTCTCAACCTTTTTGGCTGCAGTGTACACAGAGAACATCTTCCCTGAGCAGCTGCTCTCCCTCACACAAGGATTCTGCTCCAGGCTGGGTTGTCCTTCCCGCATGCAGTTGGGTCCTGCACTTACTACTCGCGGTCCTCATTCTGGAGTGTATTGAAAATGGCTCCCACTGACGATATCCTTGGGGTGGCTCTTGGGTCCTTCCAGTACAGCGGAAGCAGTGGGCGGGATCATCCAACCGCAGTGGTCTCTGCTTGAGCCTCTGGGGTGGGTGGGCAATCGGCTCTTTGCCCTTTGGTGACAAAAGTCTTCTTGCCAAAGGTGGTTGGGTGAAACCACCAGCCAATCTCAGGCAGCCATTGCTTTCTTTCTGCCACGCTCCTGTCCCAAGCAGAAATCCTGATTACGTGCAGGAGACATGGGTGTGTGTGCGCGTGTGCGTGTGCATGTGTGAAGTCAAGGGACAGGAGCCAGATGGTGATGCAGAAGGGAGAACAACAGGCGAGGACAGGAAATCTCTCACCGGGTTGATGACCCACGCAGAGAGGAATAAATCGGCGTCCACCTCGAGCAAGCCATCAGTCGAAAGCAGGAAATCTGCTCCTGCAGAGCCAACCATGTCTTTGGGGCAGCCTGTGGCGAAGGGCAATGATGCCTCCCATCTGCCTCCCCGGATGTCAAACAGGGGGGGTCTGGCGTGCTGTGTAGGAGATGTTCTTGTGCCTGACTTGTTTGCCTGCCAGCCAAAGTCTATTCCAGATCATAAAAGACTTGAACTTCTGCCGCTTGCTTGTTCTGGGATGCCTTTGGGGACTGGCGGAAGAGCGGAGCGCATCTGAGCTCCAAACAGCCTCACGGTTTCTTCTTGCTCACGGAGCGAGAGGGGAAAGGTTAGGGAGGGGGGATGCAGACATGCGTTTGCGGCTGTCTCTGCTGTGGCAGTGATGGGACGGGGGAGTGCTGTGGTCACTGGAACAGGCTGCAGATGAGGTCCGGCTGGAACTTTTTGGCCGCTTGGTGACACAGCAGCAATATCTGCTGTGGGAGCCGAGCCGTTTGCCCAGAATGGGCCCCTTTGTGCAGTCTGCCAGGAAGGAGGCAGAAGCACGATTGAACCCAACATCCCACCCCATCTCCACTTCCCTGCAACCTCTTGTCTTGTGACAACAGGCTGCTCTCCTTCCTTCGGCATAGCTCTGTTTTGAGTCTTAGACGTCTCTGCCAAGTGTAGGTCTCTTCAGAGGAGGTCTGGGCAGGAGTGTTTTAATTTTCAATTTTATGGGGCGTGAGGGAGTGGACACATTTAACCACCATGTCTAGGCCTGGCTGTTTGGCTAGCCTGGATCCTGAAGCCTACGGTAGTTCTCTGCCTTCCTAGATTGGAGGGGAGGCTGATAGCGCAGACCTGCCCAGTGCGATTCACAGCATCGATACAGGAGAGAAAGCTGTGGGAAAGCAAGAGCCGGGCAAGATGGAAGCTGGGACGCTCTCTTAGACAGAGTTAGACCAGTGGACCATTTAGCCAGGACCAGCCCATGGGTGAGGCTGAAAAGTGGTCGTCTTAGACCAATTCATTTTGAAAAAGGGGAATGGACACGTGGAAGAGTAGCAGAGACACTCTAGCCCACCTCTCTTCCACATGTTGTCTTCTGTCCCTCCTCCTTGAATCCAGGACATTGGGGGGAGAGAACTGATATGCCACCTCAGACTCAGTCTGCCCAGGGTTTCAGAGAGGAGTCTCTCCCAGCCCTACCGAGAGATGCCGGTGATTGCATGCAGAAGATCCCAGGGCCAACGCAGGGGCTTTAACCACTGAGCTGCCTGTGGGATACACCCTTGCCAATAAACTGGGAAAGAAAGCTGGTGTTTGCGCCCCTCCATTCCCCCTGCTGAAAAGCAGAGCTTTGGTCAGGGCAACACCCCGTTTCCTGTCCCCTCCTGGCTCTCGGCCTGACGACTCTTTTGGGCCGCTGACAATGCTGAACGCCAGCGTCCTGCTTGAAGCCCTTGCTACCAGCCTCTTACATGAGACGGCAACTCCTCAAACAAAGCCTTTCCAAAGCACTTTCTCCAGCTTTCAGGGGCGGGCGGGCGGACGCCGCTGCCAGCAGGACACTGGTCATGCTTTCTGCTCACGTCCATCTAGGACGAAGGCCAAGAAGACAACCAAGATCAGCAGGAAAGATAGAATTCCTGGACCAGTCACTTGACAGCTGACCCTTGTAAATGTCAGCGTGATCCAGGATTGCGCCCCCCCCCCCCTTTCATTTATGTTGACTGTTGAAAGTTCCAGGCTAAATTAGCTTCGGGCTTTGTTTACCTGACATGAAACCGAATCAATGCTGTGACTGCTGCATCCCTGCATTCAGCCGAGTCGGATCAATGGCCCAGCAAGCTCGAGGGCAAATGGCAGGGGTTTCTTGCCATCTCAAGAGTGCTTGATGGTCTTCTATGGGTTTTCTTCTCCGTCAGTCTGCAAACTCAACTCCTATGGCATTGGTTTAGCACAGTGAGCTAGGGCCCCTCTGCAAATGGGACACCAACTACTGGGAGGTTCCTGTGCAGGAACAAGCCACAAAAGAACCAAACTGTGATGTGACAGAGCGATGGAGAATAGCTGGGCAGCACATGCCCCAGTTGGCCCTGGCTAACAGGAAGGGCTGCAAGGGCAGGGCCGGCCCATCCATGAGGCCAACTGAAGCTGTCGCCTCAGGCAACAGATTGGTAGGGGGTTCTCATCTCTGTCCACCTATTTGCCTCCACTTGGCTCCTCCTCCTTTCACTCCCTGGATTGGAAAAGAAAGCGGGGAACAGGGAGGAAGAAGAAACATGGAGGGGAGGGGCGGGCTGAGCTAGAACAGTGGAGAGCGGGAGGAGCAGAGGCTGGCACATCATTGAGTAAGGGAGGAGGGGCAGCATTTGCCATGCTGCCTGTGCAAAGGTTTTGCATGGAAGAAGGAGAGACAAGTTTTTCAACCTTTGCTCCAGAGCAGGGCTGCCTGACCTGCCTGTAATGCCCTCGGTCACCAGCTTCATCCTTCATGGTGGCAGGACCTGCCCAGTTTCACTGAAGCAGTCGTCCCCTCATTTGCACTGGTCACAGGAGTTGCTACCGAGGAACTGTAATTCCTGGACTTCAATGAAAACAAAGCCTTGTTTACTGTTTCCATGGAGCTAAGAGATGGTAAAGGATGGGTGAGGGTTACGCTGTGGGTTCGGACCAAAACCTGGTCTATTTTCTCCTACTCCGGGCACAGCAAGGATTCCAGATCAGATACAACAAAATCAAATACAGGAGCCAAGCCAACATTAACTACCAGTAGTTAAGACAAAGACAACTAGTTAAGACAAAAGGTAACCAAGGTACCAACCAAGACTTCAGCAATGCATCAAGCTCAGCTTCCAGAGCCTCCTTCCTAAGGAGCTCCAGAGTTTCCACAACACAGTGTTATTGACAGCTCTGTACATATTGCCTGCTGCTGTGGGCTCACTCTGTAAGCCAATTCAGCACCAGTTGCATTCATTTAGAAAGCAAATGCCACCCACTCCTTCCCTCCCTCTTTTGCAAAACACCCCCCCCCCAAAAAAAATAATCTAAAAGCTCATCTTTCAGAGAGGCAAAACTGGTGCACACACAGTCGTTCCATGTATTCTCGTCAAGATCTGTCGCTGCTTCCTACAGAGTCAGACCACAGGTCCATCTAGTTTAGCATGGTCAGCTCTGACCGGCGGCAGCTCGCGAGGCTTCCAGGCAGCGACCCTTCTTTCCCAGCCCTGTCTAGAGATTGAACCGAAAAACCTTCTGCACGCAAAATCGGTGCTCTACCACCACGCCAACAAAAGTTCGTATAGTCAGGGCCATGGTGTTCCCAGTAGCAATGTATGGTTGCGAGAGTTGGACCATAAGGAAGGCTGAGCAAGCCAAGGCTGACCACTTCCCTCGTACATTTCCCCTGTGGCACAAGATTTGGACTTGGAAACTGGATTGGTGCAAGATTCTGGATGCTGCTATTCCAAACCACACGGTACCTTTGACTCTTGTTTTTGAACCTGGGTCCGCTGTTTTCATACTGTACAACTGGCTGCAATGTTTCCATCATGGAGTCTGACTCACAGTTTTAGTGGTCTCTCCTATTAAGAGAGAGATGATTTTCTGTAATTCTGGCAATTATGTGTTCCGCTCATTTAAGCCAGTCTTCCTTGCTAAGTGTGGAACGCATCTGCTCCTGTGCCAAGAAGGGAGAGGGCAGGGGAAAGTCCAGCATTAGTAATGCTCAGCGAGAAAAATATTGCAAGGCTTTCTTAATACAGCAGATCTTGCGTCTGCGTGACACGGGGTGAGTCTAAGCTTTTAAGTGAAAGGAATGTTTCTAGTCCCTGTAGTTGTAGATGGAAAGTTTAGGAACGTTCCAGAACGGGCTTATGTAAGAAGAGCCTGGCCAGATCAAGCCAAAGGCCCATTTAAGTATCCTGTTTCCCACAGAGGCCCACCAGTTGCCTGCAAGCAGGAGATGAAAGCCAACATACCACACGTGTCTCACTGCATCGCGTCCTGGAGTCGATTCTGATTGCCCAACGCACTGCTCCCGTCCCGCCCCCACAACACCAAACACGGCCTCTCATTGGCCAAAGCTCAATTTATTCAAGTTGGAACGCACCGGAACGACCTTCGGCCAATCAGAATTGACAGGTCAGCTACTCCAGTACACGCCATGCGCCGACATGTTTGGTGTGTCACAACTTTTAGAGGCCCCACACTGCTCCACTAGTTCCAGAGGCCTGCAGCCGGCCCTTGTTGGAATGTGGGGACAACACAGACCTTTGGCCTGATCCAGCAAGGAGCACGTGCCTCCAGCAGCCATGCAGTGTCTCAGCAGAGAAGACTGCGCAGCTGCCCTCGCATGCTCAGCGAGTTCATTTGACGTCCCAACCATCTTTGGTAGCCTGCGAAGCATTTCCTAGGTCCGCCTGGGAGAGCTTGGTGGAGGACGCTAGAACACTCAGAAGAAAAATGTGAGTGGATGGCTCTGCCTCGTGCTATGTCAACTCAGTGGTTATTCCAGCAGCATGTGAAGTCAGGACTTTGGACAGGACAGAGAGTGGAAAGCGGGGGGGGGGGGGGGAGCATTAGTCTCCGATGTTTCCCCACCTCATAGAGGTCATTTGTCCTTATACCAAATTAAATCATTGGTCCATCTAGCTCAGTATTGTCGACGCTGACTGGCAGGGACTCTCCAGTGTTTCAGGCAGAAGATCCCCAACCTCTCTATTTGGAGCTGCTAGGGCCATTCACATGTAGACCAACTGCTGATAGTTACTTTGATACCCACCATTTGAAGAGATTTGCTCCAAGAAGCAAGCGGCCAGCTCCAAGGAATCCAATCTGCACACACTTTTTGATAACTGTTAATTTCATTTTTTAAAAAGTGTCTTTTTGCGCAATGTGTCCATGAACGTTGGCCAAAAGGACAGATAGCTGCCTGGTCTTTTCTAGGAATGCCTCATTGCAAGAAACGTATTTCATTTCTGCCACGGGGGGGGGAGGGGGGTTCAGACAGACTGCCTGCTGGCTCACTTTCCCAACCCTTTCAGATAGTTTTATGAATGTCAATTAGGACGGGGCCCTTGACCGCACTCCCAATTAAACCCTCCTCAGGACCAGCTCAGCACCAGACAGCCTGTGTGTTGGAAGGCAAAGGCCTCGAGGAGAGCTTTGCTGCCACATACATCAACTGTCTGCTTTCCATGCAGTGCCCACCTCCACGAGCACCAAGGAAAACACTCCCTGCTCTTTTCATTCAACTAACGCAAAGAAGGGCTTCTGCCTCATTTTGCGTTGACAACAACTAGTAGCAGGACCCACCAAAAGCTAACCCACTTCCTCCACGCCATGTGCCTTGCCTCTATCATTTCTCTCTCCCCCTCCCCAATATCACCTTCCAAATTCCATCTCTGATCCTTGGATAATTCTAACAGATTGCATTGCTTTGGGAATGATGATATTTTACCCTTTTCACCTGCCTCTCCGCTTTCAGATAAACACTTCTCCGACTCTCTCTGTGGCATTTTAACCCTTTGCTTTACAACCTGGTGAAGCATGGAAAACCTTCTCTCTTCCCCCACCTCACCCCCCCCCCGCATCAGTGGCCTCAGATCATTTTACTCGAGGGCTGCCTTAATAATTTCTCCACCTTAGGAGTATTATAATCACTCCGGCGCTGGCTACTTACTGTGTGTAAAGTTATCTTAATCAGCAGTGCCTTGACAAGTGCGTATTGTTTCTTTAAGTCTTCCTTATTTCCTGCTCCAACTCCCTCTCTCCCCCACCGCAACGATTATCCTCTTGTTCCTGCTAGGTACCGCAACCTAGTCGTGGTTCAGGTCATATCAATGCAAGACACAGACACTTCCTTCAGAACATACAGGCTAAGGATGGCCCATCAGGGACTGGCTAAGGATGGCCCATCAGGGACTGGCTAAGGATGGCCCATCAGGGACTGGCTAAGGATGGCCCATCAGGGAGGTCAAGTGAGGCAGCACATTGGGGGGCACCCGCCACTAGCCTCCACCCATCTGACCCTGCTGCAGCTGCTCTTCCTCCTCTCATGTTCCCTAAATTGGAAGGGAATAGAAAGTGTGGAGGAGACAAGAGGGGTGGACTTGAGTCTCTCTGACCATGAGCCAGCTGTGTGCCGGTGTTGCAAAACAAGCAAATGCAATGCTGGGCTGCGTTAAGCAGAGGCATGGAGTCCAGATCACGTGAAGTCACTGTTCCACTCCATTTTGCAGTACTGTGGTCAGACCTCATGTGGTATACTATGCCCAGTTTGGGGCGCCATGTTGTAAGAACACTGATAAGCTGGAATAGGTTCAGAGGAGGGCATCTAAGATGGTGAGGAGTCTGGAAACCATGTCCTATAAGGAATGGTTAAAAGAGCCTGGAGTGTTTAGCCTGGAGAATAGCCTGGAGAAGAGAAAGGAGCTAGGATAGCTGCATCAGATACCTGAAGGGCTGTCACAGGGGAAAAAGGAACAGACTTACTCTCTGTGGCTCCTGAGGGCAGGGCTAGAACCAATGGGTTGAAACTACAGGGATTTAGGTTAGACACGCGGAAGAATTTCCTCACTGGAAGAGCTGTCTGGCACTACAATAGTTTGCCTTGTGCAGTTGTGGGCTCTCTCTTACTGGAGGTTGGAGGACTACCTGTCAGGGATGCTGCAGCAGTTGCCTGCAATGAGCAGGGGGGTTGAACGAGGTGACCCCTAAGGTCCCTTCCAACTCTAGCAGTCTATGAAATTCACAAAGACTAGAGACTGTGCCAGCAATAACTGAACACAAAACATGGTGAACTCATAGATGCCAGGCCATCTCTGCGTTCAAGCCTGCCGAGGGTATGCAAGCAGGATTAAAGCACAGGAAGGGCTGCAATGATTCCTTGGGAAGAACATGGAATGGAGAGGGTCTGTAGCTCAGCGCCAATACTCACACTTAGGCGTACAAGCTCAGCCCCAACATTCCCAAGAAGGGCTAAGAAAGAGGCCTACACAAGACCCTAGAGACCTGCTACCAATCAGTAGTCAATAATGAGCTAGAAGATGAACTAGTTAGTACTTTGCATATTCATATAGTGCTGTTCAGCAGAAAAGCTCACAAAGCAGTGGACACAGTTAAGAGGCTGGCCTTGCTCAGCATCAAGGCTGTTGCCTTTCGGCATAGGAAAAGGCGGGATATACATTTTTTTAAATGAATGAATAAATAATGTGTACAAGTGAGAGGCTGTAGTCATGGGGAGGGGGGCATCGCTTTGTGGTAGATCACACACTTTGCACACAGAGGGTCCCGGGTTCAGTTCATACCATATCCAGGTAGGACTAGGGAAGACCCCCACCCGACACCTTGGAGACCGGTCATCCAGGAGTGGACAATATTCAGCTAGATGGGCTGGATCCACATAAGACAATATATTCATGAGGACCCCAAAGCGGCTTTGGCGAGACACCAATCGCCATACAACACAAGGGTGGGGGCAGAGCCCCTTGGCTCAGGATCTAGCCTCAGAGGGGCACCACCAGCCATCGCACTCAAGCTTGCTATGACTGAAATGGTTCTCTTGTCTTCTGTGGCTATTATCCTACACAGAGCTTGAAAGGTGCTTGGGCTTCATCAGGATCTAGTTTTAGGGTCTGCTGCTTGGGACCACTGGGAATAGTCTTGACCTCAGGAGGGAAACATCTGCGACTCTCCAGCCAGAACCGAGCTCTGCAACTCCCACAAGCCAAGAGCAAGATGGCCTTCCAAGGCAGGCCTGCTGTCTTTCTCCACCGCCTCTTCCCCCCTCCGGGTCTAGGGCAGTAAGAAGCCGCCAGGGTCGCTTGCTGGGAAAGAGGGCAACGCAGAGCCATCCTTTTCCCCAGCAAGTTATTGTGTGCCTTTCACAGAGCCCTGCACTTCAGGAGCAATTAGCAGCGGAGTTGAACTAATTCCCTCTGCAGCAGCTCCAACACAAACAGCACGCACTGGCTCCCACTCGGCACCTCCATGCGCACTCACCTCGAAGTTTGAAAAGGGCCAGGCCAACCCTGCCAAGATCAACACAAATAACCCAGGGCTTCTTCAGGTTAAGAGGCAGCCTTGGAGGCTCAGAGCACCCTGGCCAGCAGTCACACACTGGAGTCCACTCAGCGACTGGCAGAAAGACGGACTGTGTTCAAGGCCCTGGGGTCAAGAAGGGGGGGGGGGAGGGAGAGAAGCAGGCAACAAGGCCCTGTGTATACAGTGCCCCCCCTCCCCAAGTTCCAGTATGACTTAAGGTGGAAGGGAAGGACGGGCGCAGAAGTCCCAGGCTATAGCTTCCAACCAGCTCCAGCTTTCGAAGAGCTCTGCCGAGAGGATATAAATACTCAGCAAACAGCACCTGTGTGGCAAGAGACCCAAGCGTGCCGGCCAACGCCGCTTCAACTCCTACAGCTGAAACAACAACTAAGGGGAGGGAGAGAGGGAGCAAGCTCCGGGGTACTTGCAACCTCCAGACCTGGACAAAAGCAGCTAAACACAGGGCCACAGGGACCCAAGGCCAGGAAGTGCTTTGGGAGTGAGAAACCACCAGCTTGCCCTGACCACTGCAAGGTGTACTGTGGCCAAAAGGAAGGAGCAGCCAGGTAAAGGAGCACGTGGTGGGCCTACCGAAACTAGTCTCTACGGGAAGAACCACCCCTATCCCCCTTCTTCGTATATGACCCGTGCGAGCTAGTAAGATCTTATCTGCAAGGGTGACATAGTTGGATCCCGTGTGTCAGGATTTTCTTTTGTTTTCTTCATTATCCAATTCTTTTTTAGCGAATCCTTGAGTTGGAAGCTAGACTATTCCCAACAGAGGCCTGCCCAGACTCTGCTTGAAGACCTCCCTCATCCCCCAGGTCCCACTGTCAAACCACTCTTATTATTGAGCACTTTCTCCTAACGTTTCACCAGAATCTCCTGTCCTGTGACTGAAGTCCGTTAGATCTAGTCCTGATAGCAAGAAAGAAAACTTTATAGGTTTAAAAGGTCATGTAAAAATATAATTAAATATGAGGAATTCCAATATATTTTAAAAACGTAATAAAATCACGCCGCTTCAACGCTGCTTTTATTATGTTTTTAAAACATTGGAATTCCTCACATTGGAATTCCTCATATTTAATGTATATTTTTATATGACCTTTTAAACCTATAAAGTTTCTTTCGTGCTATCATGTCTGGTCATGAAAATATTCATTCTACAGATCTAGTCCTGTTCTCTGGGGCGGTGGAAGAGTGTTGTCCTCTTCTATGCGACAGCCAATTTGAAGGGTGCTCTCCTGTCCCGACGCTTTCGTTTTAGAGGGGCAGGCAAGGCCCAAGGAAACCCAGTGTCAAATCGCCACTCAGGCGCCAAATCAGAAACTCCTGAATGGAAAGAACCGGTCAACAATGGAACCCATTACCAAGGGAGGTGGGTAGGTTCTCTCTTGCAGGAGGCCTTCAAGCAGAGGCAGGAGAGCCATCTGTCAGGGATGCTCTAGTTCTGGACGTCCTGCACTGAACAAAGGGTTGGATGACCTATTAGGCCTCCTCCGATTCTATGAAATCATTCGAACACACACCCTGCGCCCAGTTAAGTCAGCTTTGCACACGAGCCCAGAGATGTTACTAGCTTGCAAATGTTTTTGGGTTGCGTTTTTTTTACTAGCCAACCTGCCTTTATGACCCAGCAGCAATTCTCTCACCACAGGCAGCCAGGCAAGTGGTTCTTCACAAACCTAGATTACGCAAACACTTGATTCCTTTGAAATCCAGGTTTACTTTTCCTCATTGCAAAACGGGGATCAGAGGAAGGGTGGATGAGAAGGAGTTTGTGTTATGCTAAGTCCAGCAACAGGAAGGATGAGGTGAAACTTGGAATGCTGAAGTGCAGAAGGGCAACTGTCCAGGGCACCTCTCCAGATACTCTCACTCTGACCGGGGGGGGGGGGGGGGGAGGCGGGACTGTACCCTTCTATGCACAAACATCTCTGCAACACAAGAGCGCCTGCAAGCACGACTCTCCTTAAGGGTCTGTAAGAACAGCAGGGCACCGCCAAGAGCTGTGCCAAGCAAACTTCCTGGAGCAGAGAGTCCCCACGCACCTGGGTCCAGCTGCTGTGCTCCTCTAGTGTGTCTGTGTTGATCTCTTTGCCGAGCTGTTTACAAACGTGCTCCAATTTGTTCACTCTACCCGGTGTAGCGGTTACACAAAGATGCTGGAAATGTAAATGACTGCAAGCAAACTCCCAACTCCAGCCGGAGACTGCTGGACAAGCCACACCTCCCCTTCGCTTCATACAATAGAAGCCTTCTCTCAAACAAACAAACATCCAGCGAAGCAGAGCTGGCAAAGTTGTGACCGCCTCGCCATCTAGCAGCCTCTCTCAGAAGTGCGGCGCTTGGCCCCATGCAACAAGAGCATGCCTCCTCAACTGCGGGCGACCGTACCTCTGGTGTCCCACAATATAGAGGTGGCACAGGAAGGATGGCCAACCTCTACCGGGGGTGGCAAGGGAAGCACAGGATTGTCCAGAAATTGGTCCCATCGCTGGAAGAGCATTTTATCTCAAAAGTCCTTCATCCAGCAGCAAGACTCAAGAATAACATCAGCACCTCCTAGCAATATGCACCAGTAAGGCACCATGAACCAGGCTTAAAGGGGGGGGGGGGGAATACAGACTCTGTCTCTTGCAACAACTTTTGGAAGGATTTTTTTTTGTCACGAGTGAAACTGTGGGCAGACACATTTGCCATACCTTTGTTCCAACTTGGCAGGGCCGCTGGAGCTGCAGACTATTACACTTCTTGGGGTGCCAGCTGACAACCATCTGCTAGAGAAGCCCGCACTTTCTACGAGGCTGATTTAGATATTGGCCACAAACCAAAGCAGACCACAAAGGACAGGCGCACCTCACTTTAAGATGCTTTGTTAATACAGCGCTTTTTCGATTACTGGTATATTCATGTTTATTTTCGGCGCTTACCTTGCTCTTAAGGGGGTTTTCGGCACATCAGCCAACTCTAAGTTGAATCAATCGAGTCAACGGGCGCCATTTTGTTACCCACGCTCAGTCTGTTTGCAGCATTTGCGTATTTATCATTAATAAATGATTGTGTAAATATGTTTTCAGGCTTTTATATGCACTGACAAGTGAAAAAGGCTGCGATTCACTTTACAGCAGTGGTCTGGAAGCTAACCCACCGCATTAGCAAGGTATGCCTGTATATCTAATTCAGAAAGTGCTTCACGTGTATTATCTTGCTGTTGTCCTTACAATAACCCTGTAAGACTAGTATTATCCCCATATTGCAGATGGGGGAAGACGGAGGGAACAGCTTGCCTAAGGACCCCCACCAATCTCATGGCAGAGGAAGGCCCAATTCACAGCCCACTCTCTGAATCGCTGTTTCCCCTCCTCACCCAAGGCCATTGATTTTGACGGGGGTCAGAATGTGCTTGAATATACATTGAGTTGTGGTCTCTGCTCTAAGAGCTCCATCATGTGGAGCTCTGTGCATGCACCTTCCATGGGGCTACCCCTTGAAGCCTGTGCAAAGGTCACAGGTAGACTGTTACAGTCTACATTCTGACAGTGTCAAAGCCAGAAGGGGACCTGGGGGTGAGGTTGCAGTCAGTGATAGAGCACCTGTGCTGTATGCAGGAAGCCCCAGGTTCAATCTCCAGGTCAGGCTGGAAGCACACACTGCAGAACTATAGCCAATCAGCATAGACAGGAATGACCCCTGGAGACTAATGGTCTGAACCCCTCATGTCTAAAGCCAGGTGCAATACAGCTCTGCCGCCACCCCTGCTCCTCCTCTCTCAGTACCAGCCTATCACTCAGGGCACAGACACTTTCCCTATCAATTATTAAGCTAAGCAAATCATGTGTTTTAATACTGTACTCATTCCCAACAATTATAGAAAGCATCATTCTGCAATATGAATCTGCATACCCTATGTCTGAGACTGGGCTCTGATCCGCAAGCACAGTTGCTTCCAAGTGGAAATCCACCTCAAGGGGCGAGCCAACATCCCCACAGTAAGATACAGGGATGTTGACTCACAACAACATCCACTGCGTATGGATATCGTATGAATACCTTTATCTTTAGCTTAACATAAAGTATACTGCTTGGACTGTTGGAAGCATTTTCCTAGTCTGGAGCACTCATTTATAAGGGTCCTCCTAGGCCAACACATCATCCCCATTTCTTTTAAGCCTTCCATTTTGCGCTCTGTTAGTATTAGCACACTTGACAGCATTAGAAGTGAGAGTAACCATGAGCACAAGAGGTTCAGAAATGGATCTCAACGGGAGGTGGTCTTTTAAGGAAAGGCTGGAAGCTACTGATACCCTCAACTCGGGGCAATGCAGAATGGTTCCCGTCGACATCTAGACAGCAGGGATCCAGAACCACTCCCGATCTGTTATTCCTTGCCCCCCATTTCACACACCTATCACATGCTTCTAATTTCAGAAAAGAAGTTTGGCAAATGTTTGGAGTCATCTATGCCAACTACTTGCAAGCTACAATATGAAGGTTGTATTGTACAGACCTTGAATGTCTCAGTGCAAATTACGGTCTTGTTACATATGGAACAGAACATCCACTAGACTGCGGTTCCTGCAAGTGGATACTTAACTTGAAAACCCAAGGTGGGCCATACAATACCAAAAGATGATTAGCTCACAGGCTGTTGAATGCTATATACCAGTGGCCGGTATACTGCAACACACTGGTGTACAGACAGCCCCTCACCAGGGCTCAAAGTACAGTCGAGGCAGAACCCAAGAACCAAAAGATCACACACATTATTTGAGACTCATTCTTGGGGTACTCTTGTTCTACGAGTCCCATAAAGAAACATATTTCAGCTAGGCTTGAAAAAGTGCATTTAATAGTCTAGTGCGAGTCTATAGTGAGAGAGGTCATTAGTGGGAATTCCAAAACGTCGGGTGTGTATGGGTGTGGGTGTGTGTGTGTTTAAGAGAACCAACATTTATCTCCTGAAATCTAAACAAAGTAATCATATTTTCTTCTTAGAGAAGGTATTCTGGAATGCATAAAATATGCAAAGTTATCCTTTTGAGGAAAAAATAGGTATCTTTAGTGACTCGGGATACTGAGTTAGAGATTTAGGTAGTTACTTTAAACACAAAATAAAGGGGCCAAGAAGGCTTCGATCAGCAGGGAAAGGAGCCCCCCCTCCCAAGTGGTGGTTAGAAGAGGACACTGAACGTTTCGTAGCTGAAGACGCAAATTTAGAGGGGGCAAAATGTGCTTATTCTAATAAGACATGGAAACTTAAGGGACGTGTCAGTCAGGGGAAATAAATTATTCTCAGCCAGGCTTGTGAAGATACTTTATGTTTAATACATCTGAAAAAAATGCATATACAAAGAACTTAGACATGGAAAAAGCATCAGTTCAACACTAATGAATCTACAAGAATTAGAGTCTGGGAAGAATTGAGAAGTATTAAGCTGGAGTATAGTTCTGGTAAGATCCCCATTAACACTGGAGTCAAAGACCCTCACATGATCTGTTATTATACTGCGCAACAACCTGGGAGTCCAGAGCTGCTGACACACAATGCACATTTAGGGCACTTCCTCTACTGGTCCCCAAAGTGCCATATTGAACATCTTTCCCCTCCATTTTCTTTTTCCTGATGAGGCATGTCTCATTCCCCCTCTCTTCCAAGATAACGCTGAACCGTTTTTTGTGGCACAGTCAGCTGGTTAGCTTCAAACCTCCATTACGGCATGCAAAGGCCCTGTGGGTGGGCTTCAAGATATCACTCCTGTTGCTGGTAACCAGAAGCCTGTGCTTGCCAAGAGAGGGGCTGATTAAGTCAACTCAGTCCACTGGGTTTGTTTAAAAAGATGCAGATCTCCCCTTGCAATTAATGCCTAATGATGTCAAGTTTGGAAAACTAAAGTACAAAAAGAATTAGGAATTGGCAAAGTTGGATGTTTGCGTGTGTGTTTTTGTTGTTAAAACAAGGAAAAGAGCTTTTGGCTGAATCCACAAACAAAAGGGTTCATTTACATTTCATCTCTGACAAGGGCAAGATAGAAACGTCTGGCCCGCTTGGAGGAAAGAAAGGGAAACAGATCCAAGGCAACTTCAGAGGAGATGCAGTTTAGAAGAAGGTGCTACACCCCCCTTTTCAAAGGAGCACCAGTTTGGGACACTTGTTTCTAGAATCAGTTTCTAGACTGAAACCTGCTCACTCCCAGGCTGCAAGCTAGCCACAGAAGAACAAAATACCTAAATCGTGGCAGCCTAGCATGATGGGAGAAGGCCTGAAGGCCAGAGCCTAAAATTAGTCTGTTACAGAGAAAAACCACCACAAGCATGCCCGAATTTTAAAAACAAAAAATTTAAACAGTAAACAAAAACAAAAAAAGTCTAGTACTGATCAGTGTTTGTTGAAATACATTATTTTTTTAAAAAAATTAGTCTAACTGAAGGGCACTGGAGAAGAGCACTAACATTTGCATCTCACACAGGGAGCGTATGGGAAGAGGGTGCACGGCATCTGTCATTATTGCAAAAAACAAAATTGGAAAATCTGAATCTTTAGTTTGATTTCAACATTGCTTTTAGTATGACATCAACACCAGCTTTGCAGAAGGGGCCGTGAAGGGATGTTCATAGCAGCACACACCTGCGACTCTTCTTCGGCTCCGGTGGCTCCAGGGCGGCCAATATCGCCTCGTCAAATACATTCTTTAGGCCTTTCTGAAAAGGGGCAAAGAGAAAGGGGCGGTCTCATTTTCTGGGTTATTCAAAGCAAACCGTGTTTTTAAATCCACACAGGTAGAACTAAAACCTAGTCGTGATGAATAGGATTCGGTAGTGAAGCCACATTCCCTTCGAGAGCTCTGGGTGCTTAGACTGCCTGAACCATGTTGGTGCGTTTTAGCAGCTTAAAAAAGTGCAGAGCACCTGACATTTTAAAGCCTTGAAAAGGCCTCCCAGAAGGCTTTCTAGTAGGCCCGTGTATTTCAAGAGAGCATGTGTGCTGAAACGGTTCAAACACCCACTGAACACACACACGTGCGCATGTGCGTGTTAGTCGGAGGTTACATTTCACATGCTAATGGCAATGCAGAATGCGCCGTGTTCAGAAAGAAAGAAAAAATGGATTCCAGGACAGGGGACAAGTGACACCCAAGTTAGACCAGCAAGCAAGCAAGAATGGAGAACCCTCTGGCACAATTCAGTCAAGCTCCTGTCACGGACCACATGTTACTGAAGCAGCAAAAGTAGGACTCAAAAGCAGAGGATGGTACTGGAGTCCAGTAATGAGAAAATGCAAGGGTCAAGTACTATAAGGTGTATAGAAATGTTAAACTGAAGCAAAATGAATGCAAACAGGAATAATGCTTCATCAGGCATTTATACAAACAACTAATTTTAATTCTGAAACGCAAGAACTACAATTGTATGTCTTTTTCTTCCTTCAGACAACAGAAGTCAAAAGAGATGACTTTTTTTAAAAAAAGAAAGCTTTACATTTTACAATTGCAAGCTCCGAGAATGAATAAAAATGAGGTGCTACTATGTCACTGAGAACAGAAGTTTGACACCTGTCAAGCAGTAGCAGGTACACCGAGTTTCCTTTCCCCCCAGAGGACCAACAAATACTCCATTGCAGCACAAACAGCCAAAGCAACAGCAAGCCCCACTGCACAGAGGAAAACCAGAGAATCCGTCACCATTTCAGCATCACTTTGCAGGTCACCGTGTCAGGTACAATCATCATGCAAATACAGTTAACAGAGCCACAGGAGGAAAAAAAGAGAATTGCACATCACTTTTCATTTGGATATCGAAAATCTTACTAGACCTTCGCTTATTCCTTGCAAGTTTAATTGCTTTAATGACTACCTTCTCAACCCCTTAACTAGATAACCTAAACCATAAAGCAACCCAAGAATCAAAAAGGTTTAAGCGAGTCCAGTTCATATTCCATAGCCGTAACGAATTCTATAAGCAGTTTCCAATCCAAAAAGCTAATACAGAGTTTGCTCTAAGACATTAAGTAAAGACACGGCTTCTTTCAATCAGGATGGTTTTATTTGTTTTTCAACCAAGTTTCTACAGCAGCAGGACAGAGGAAGCAGCAACAAGAAAGGAAAAAGAGGAAACTGTTTAGAATATACAGCATTTCCGTTTGGGTTGAGTTTCCGGAGGCTCGAGTGCAGCTAGGATAGCCTCATCAAACACATTCTTCAGACCTCGCTACAAGACATAGGGGAGGAGAAAAAAATAGTAGCCAGGTTAGAGGATTAGAGAGTGAGAGAGAGAGGAAAAACGAGACACACAAGCAGATACAAAAAGAGCATTCAGGATAAAGGTGGTCAGCAAAGCAGATTTACTTTGTTAAAAGTAGATCATAGGAGGGAAAGAAAACACACAAGCACAGCAGAAAGTTAGCAAGAAGACTACCGGAATAAAAGTCTTCAGCCCCATGAGCCTCTTATAAGTTAGGAATGAGCTGAGAAGGAGTTTGCCCTTTCATTTTAGTAGAGGCCTCAAAACTACTAGGCCCTGCTCTAAACGACAGCAATAATCTCTATCACCACAGCAGGCAAGCCACAGGGCAGCCACCAATTCAATGCAGCCCCTTCCATTTTATAGCACTGCCATTGGGCAGCATTTGCTGCTGAAAGTTTGTGGGGCTAATTTCAGGAGCGAGCCATGCCCATGAAGCACTGAGCTCTGCTATTTCACAACATGCCATGGGAAGAACAGGGTGGGCTAGAGCCAGATCAACACAGTGTAGCATGGCCGAAGTGTTAAGCCTTCCCTTTACTCGCCACTTCAATTCAACTCTGCTACTCAGGTGTTGAAAGCTTTTCTTCCCCTCCCCGTGGTTTGCTAACAGGTTTTGCTTATAGTAGCCCCAGAAAGACTGTGGCCCCATCCTCTCAACAGCTCCGAAAGACACCACCCTCTCTCTCGGGTTGCCGTGAAAGAAAGCTAACGCGGTCTCAGCACAGGAAATGGTATATTCCAGTTATGTCAGCCACAGCCATCAAAGCTGCTGAAGTTGCAAAAGAGGAACGAAATTGTAAGTGGAAGCTCTACAGACTACACACTAGACACCAAGCGAACGAGTGCTTCAGTCTGCAACAGTCACATCAGCACACAAAGCACTGATCTGCAGCAACAGAAGGACTTCTAAGAAAAGAAACAGAAACTCTGTAACAGATTGCCACTGCTACAAATTGACAGATAAATATTTGCAACTGAAACTGAAGACAGACTGGACTCGCCTAAATCTGTGCTATACGCAGCCACCTTGACTGCAGAGGCGTCGCCTGATATGGGGCGGTGGGCCCCAGGGCGTAGGGGCGGAAAGGCTCCGGGGGGGGGGGGCGGGAGCCTCCTTTAGTTTCGTTTTTCCCCCGCTTTTTTAAAAAGATTTTTAGGGGATTTTTAGCGCTAGCGGGGCTTCTAATAGTTTATGTATGCTTTGCGCAACTTACTGTGTGTACTGTGACCCTCCCGCGATGATCTCCAGGGGCGCAGACGATCTTCCGGGGCAAAGATCGCTCCTCTGATGCTCTGCAGCCCCTGGCGCGAACTCTGTAAAGCGCCCAGGAGCACTTTGCAGAGTTCACGCATGCGCAGAGCGGCGATGTTTCCAATCGACGTTCTGCGCATGCGTGAACTCTAGCGCTCCTGGGCGCTTTACAGAGTTCGCGCCAGGGGCTGCAGAGCATCAGAGGAGCAATCTGTGCCCCGGAAGATTGTCTGCGCCCCTGGAGATCGTCGCGGGAGGGTCACAGTACACACAGTAAGTTCCGCAAAACTTACATAAACTATTAGAAGCCCCGCTAGCACTAAAAATCCCCTTTAAAAACAGCAATTTTTAAAACAGCATAATTATGCAAATTAATTATGCTAATTAGCTTGGGGCGTCGGGGTTTTCCGCCCCAGTAGCAGGGGCGCCTGGCTACCCCTCTGCTTGACTGAGAGAGATTTAAAGGCACAGATTCTGAAAATGTGCACCTTACCCGCACACTAACATACATACACGCATGGACATCTTCTGTTCTCTGACTACTTCAAAATTATCCAACTTTGAAAGGGGTTTCAGGGAAAGTGTTTAAGTTGCATACATGAGAATCCATAGACCAAAGAAAATAAGCATTTGAAAATGATCAACTTTTCCCTTCTTTCCTATCAAGCTGAATCAACTTAAACCAAATCTAAGATCACCAGAAGAAAGAGACCGGTTCAAAGTAAATTTTCCCATTTATATTGCAGATTGCATGTCTGTGTGCACAGAAATAAATGACTTGCTACAGCCATCAAATCACTGATTTAACACCAGCCTTTGTACTACTGGGCACATTTTAACTGTGTTTTCTTAGTTTCAACAATATTTTTACCATTTCGAAACATGGGATGGGATCCTACTGTATACATTTATCAAATAAGCACAACACAACAATGGAAGTAAATGGCACGCTCTCTGGTATGAAGGGCTAAATATTTATAATTTGAGAACTGCAATAATTTGAGAATTGCAGAGCTGTGGGTGGCTTGACGGCATGAAATAGGTCTAAGAGACCATCCAGGAGGTGGACACAACTGGTTATCCTGGTTGGCTTTCCTGCAATCAGGGACTGGATCTCAATGCCAGCTACAATCTTGGCTATTCCTGGGACACCAGCAGCAAATCTATTTTTTTTTCACGATTGTGCATCTTGCCCTTCAATATAAATATTTTTCCTATATGCAAATATAGTACATGATCCATTATAACAGCCCCCCATCACCTTTATACAGAAAAGCAATGCATTTGATCCCTGAGTGCACGTGCAGTTGGGTTGTGGGGAGATTCCATTCTAAGGACAGTTTTTGCTTTAACATGCTTCTATTAAATTCATACTTCATTTTAAATCTGGCTATTTTTAGAGAAGTGACTAGAGGTGAAATGTTAAGCATCCACTATAACTAAAAATAAAGTTTAAACTTTAATAGGTGCTTTCCAACAGGCCAACAACAGATTATTACACAACAGTTTACTCCAAGATTGTGCAATATACTGTCATGTCAGAAGCCACAATGAATGTGGGAAACGGAATCATCAATGAATATTCTCGGTCTTGAGGCTTTCCCTTCTAACCAATTTTGAAGAGCAAGATAAAAAACGGTATGTACAGAATCTTGACTGAAATATGGACTTCTACCCTTCATGTGTCACATTTCAGAGTGCCCAAAATCCCAACTTCTGGGTGTTTCTGTTGCATTTAATTACCGATTGTTATTTTAATTTTATGAATGACTTGCTAGCCACCAAGAGCCTTTGTTGAAGAGGGTTAAATAGGAACACACCTTAAGTGACAAAGAAGATTCCCTACTTAAACAATTATGCACAAAGCTCTGCATCATGAAGCCTCCAAGGAAGGATTCTTCACAAGGGAATGCTTTATCCAGTGACAGATGGGAGCACCTGGTGGCCAGAGCTCAAAATGCAACACAATATGCATCACCACCAAGTGATGGCGAAAACTAGTGTTAAAGCCCAAATCTGTTCACAAATTTATCTAGCCCTAGTCTCGATGGCCTCAAACTTCAATCTCTGGCAAACGAAATTCTACGACATACAAAGTTATTCAGTCCTTCAGCCACATTTCATGCATATTGACGCCGTCTCTGCTCCTCAGGAGTGGAAGGAAAAGCTGCCTGCCCCTTACAGATGGGCCACATGCAACTAGCCACAAGTATCTGAAGTGCCCCTTTTCTGAAAACGTTCCATCATTTTGGTGTTATCTCCGCCACCCAGGTTAGTGGTGGTTTGCCATTATGTCTCATACATGCCCATAATCAATTCTGTATGAAGACTACCCCAGCCCCATACTATTACTAACGGTTTACAAATAGTTACACGCGCAACAAGGGAGTAACTATCACTTTGATTTATCTTAACTACTCGGGTCTGCTGTGTAACCAAGGGATATGGTGCTAGAAAATAAGTTTAAAGTTGGGATAGAGTTGGTTGTTTTCTACCCTATTCTTCATTGCAGGTTACATAGACTGGATCTTACATTTGGCAGGTGGTCATGCCTAAAGCGGACACTCCGCCCACTACTCACTTTAAGATACCTAGCGTATCCCATGTTATTATTTACTTATTACCACCATGTAGGACCTCTATAGAAGAACTTGCGATAAGTCATCTTAATCGTTCTGAGATGCCCGACTAGTATTTTAATTTAGCTAGCCTTTTCACAACAAAAAAAGTCACCCCTTTCCTTGCAAGGTTCTTCTTTGCACTATTTGCTCAGCAATAAACCCATGTTCAGGCTCGTTCCAGATTAGTTTGTTCCCAACAAGAAAGAACTCACCTTCCAGTGCAGCATGTTTAGCCACTTCCCACTGCGGAGGAAGGAAGCAACAGAAGACAGTCCAGAGAAGCATCAAGAAGAAGCCTTACCTGTGTAAGCGCAGAGCATTCCACATATTTGACAGCCTTCAAGTCCCGTGCCAGTTTTTCAGCAGTCTCAGGGGTGATGGGCTTCTGCTTATTCTTGGCAAGTTTCTCAATTGTTGAGGGGTCATCTCGGAGGTCAATTTGGGTTCCAACAAGCAAAAAAGGAGTCTTTGGACAATGGTGAGTGATTTCAGGTACCCACTGAGGAGGAGACATAACACAGGTTCAGGAGATCAAGTCACACCAGATACTTTACAGAAAGTCAGAGGTCAGAACACCCTCACCTTTTCTTTCACATTTTCAAATGAAGATGGCGAGACCACGGAGAAACAGACCAAAAACACATCTGTCTGTGGATAGCTGAGAGGCCGTAATCTGTCATAATCTTCCTGTCCTATAAGAAAAAAGCAGGTTCAGAAGCCGGTTTAGGGAGAAGGGTCCTTCTAGATAGGCAATCTAAAAAATGACCTATAATTTGGGTTTTGTAGGTGTTCATGTTAATGGGGAAGGCAGAGTAAAAAATATAATACTTGTTCTATAATTAAAGAGATAAATGTTTAAGGACCTCTGCTGCGTTAGAGGTAGTTACAGGAAGATACACCACTAAAGAGAGCTGAGGTATCTTCCCCCTCCCACCACTCCATGAGAGTTATTTTACTTCCTGGCTCAGATTATCAAAGGCAGACAAGAGGAAACAGCTTCTTCCCACCCAGGACACCAAGTTCAGCCTGAAGACCAAAGCAGGAAGGAATCCCATCCAGCCTCAGATCTCATTGCAAGGCAAACACACCACAGTTGTTCCAGGTTCCAAGGGTCTGACTTGCTCCAACACCAGACAGACAAGAAGTGGAAAACCACTGCTCCGGAGACAACGCACAGCACAATTGTGTTCATAGCTCTTTGCAAACTGTTGAAAATTGCATAAACATTGAAAAAGAAACACACTGGCCTGCTTCAGACGTTTATGAGCGAGCCCTGACAAGCCTCACTCTCATTTCTGAGTGTGCACATTTTTGCATTCACTTTAAGAACTAACCACAGCTTCCAATTATACACAAGCTTGAGGAACTGCAGTTTGTTAGCATAAGAACAAATCCAATATCAAAGTATGTTAGTACACAACAGGAAACCATGGTTTGTTCTTAAAGCGAAAGCAAAAGCTTGTGTTTACCTCCTCTCGGGGGAGGGAGGGCATGAACACAAGCCTGAAGCACACCACGGCATGACCATGCAACAAGGTCACAGCCTCTGTGTGTCTTGGTATTTCAGGCAGACATCTAGGAGCCCAGATCACTTGGTTTTTTCCAAAGCTGACTTGGCATAAGAATAACCCCCCCCCCCAAACATACCTGCTGTGTCAAACAGGCCTAAGGTATATGGCTCTCCACCAATCATCACTGTTACAGCATAGTTATCGAACACCTAGGGAGCAAAAAGCAAGAGAAAACCTTTAGAGATGAAAGTCACCTTCTAAACATAAGCCACATCTGACCAACAAGGTCAAAATACAAACGTGAACCTGCATTCATAACGGAATCGTAGATGTGTCCATTCATCCTTGCTGGATACAATGATATTAAAGCCTGCACCTTAGCCAATGAAGGGAAACTTATGAAAGATTTCCTCTCAATGTTCAGTTGCCATGAAGTACAAATCACTAATAAAAATCTAGTCTAACAGAATTTAAATTGAGAAAAACAAACATGAATACCCAAGGATACCAAGTAGTTGAAATACCACATTCACTTTCTATCTGTAAGGGTAGCATTAACATCACATTGCAAGTGAAAGCAGTACATTGGAATTTAAAAGCAAAGAAAGGTCCAAGTGCTGACGGCATTACCGGTATATACATCTTAATTTGGGCCGCATATTTGCCAAGCAGAGGAAGATATATGCATTCTACAGGCAAAACACCCTAAGCAGTCCATACTGTGATGCTATAATAAACGTTTGCATCTCAGTTAAGACCATTGAATCAGTTTTTATCGTTGGAGAACTCTTATAAAATTCTTCTCCAAGGCAAGAGGATAAACAAATGAAAAACACCCTAGAACAGAAGATGATCAGATGTCAGATAACACACTACCAGATGCTTTTGGCATTTATAGCTCCTTAAGTCCGCCCATAAAGTGGGTATGGGAAGATAAAACACATCCCTAAAGATTAAACTTCTCTGGCATTACCGACATGTAAACATGAGAACAATGACCAAGCCAGTTATGAAAATCTACACCAAAAGGCATTTACAGCCCCTCCAATCCCACTTAGATTTATAAGGTATTCTTAAACACATAATGTCTCTTCAGACATTTCCCCCCACGTGTTTCTATACATGTGGTAGGGGAGGAAAAGTGCACTGTTTAGCACCACCTCTGCCAGTGACATTATGAAACCTCGCTCTCACCCTGATCAACATTTGTTAGCAGCAACAATTTGATCATGGGGAGAATCTCTCCCTCCCTGTGATCTGTCACGTCATATAAATACTGTTCACAGGGAGGGCGAAGTTTAATCAAAAAGCCACTGGCAGGGACAAGAGTTAAGCAGTGCAAACCCCCACCCCCATGCATTCTTATGCATGTAATGTGGGAAACACACATCTGTAGAGGGCTAGATATGGCCATATGAGGTCATTTGGGATAAGGCAATAGCATATTATGGGAGGCAAGGCAGGACATAAACCTTCTAATTAAACCACAAACTTTTTTCAACACAAACAGCGCCAAAGAACCAAGTTTTACCCTCAGTAAAGAGAAGATAATCCATCATTGTTAGTCTTTTTTTACCCAGCATTTAAGTATATCTCAGTGCAGAGATGCTTAAACTTCAAGTTGGTCCACAATCAACCACCACTTATTATATTTGTACACCAAACGAACAGGAGCTCAGAATGGTGTACATGGGTTCCCACACATTTTAGCTAGCTCGAGAGATTGTGCCCTTGGGCAAATCATTTAGCGAGTTTCATAGCTGAGCTGGGATTTGGACCCAGCTCTCAATGGACTAAATTCAGCACTATCCACAAGCACACACGCTTTATGGGTGCTGCAGGCCACACAAAAATGACTACTAATAGAATATCTCAAACAAGTAATGAGCATGTTCAAGGCTTAGTAAAGGTAAAGGTGACCCCTGACAATTAAGTCCAGTCGTGTCCGACTCTAGGGTGTGGTGCTCATCCCCATTTCAAAGCCGAAGAGCCATCGTTGTCCGAAGACGCCTCCGTGGTCATGAGGCTGGCATGACTCTCCTTGCTGCAGCACGTAGCATGCGGCTGGAACACGGAGCGCTGTTTACCTTCCCGCAAGCGGTACCTATTTATCTACTCACATTAACATGCTTTGGAACTGCTAGGTTGGCAGGAGCTGGTCAAGCAACGAGAGCTCACCCCGTCGCGGATTTGAACGGCAGACCTTTCAATCAACAACTCATGGTTAAGTGGCTTAACCCACTGTGCCACCCGCTGGCCCTGTTCAAGGCTTAGCAAGCTTTAAAATAGCAGTTTAGCCTCCACTTTCCATGCCCGTGCAAGGACTTCTCAATCTCATTCCTGAAGCGTTTCAGCAACAGCCACTATCTTCCAGATGATAATCCGAACAGAGATTTGCAATTTGAATTGCAATCAGTATGGGATGGAAGGGCTCATGGGAAGTTCATTTGCAGATCCCATCTTGCATCTGGAATCTCCCTCCACTCAGGTGGGCTGAATGAAGGTCTCCAAATGATGGTGCTGTGACCTAACAGCTCAGCTATGCATTTGCTAACCAGCAACCAAGGCAAATGAGGTACATTCCCAGAAGGGATGCCTCTGCCACCTCAAGAGCAGCCTTGAAAAAGCTGCAATTCATAGCAACTTGAGGGTCAGCTGCTCCTACCTCCAGGAACCTTCTTGTAACAGAAAGCCTTAGCCCGTTTCATTGTTTACTAACATGAGAACCTGGAATGAGACACTCCCTAATCGTGCAGCATTTCTCAGGACAGAGATCTCAAAGCAGACCTGCTCACATCCTTGAGATTTTATCAAGCAAGTTAAGGCAACCTAGTGCAAAACCATCAGGATTTACTGCTGACTTTAACAGTCTCTTGAAAACAGTTCCAGCGCCGAGGCTAGACCTTTAAAAACCGGGGGGGGGGGGGGAGAACTGGGACAAACCAGGATTTGCTTTCAGGTAAAATTGAGGCAAAAATAAGCATGTATATATTTCAATTCTGCTGCACCACCACCCACCCACCCTATGGCTCAGAGGGAAAAAGCCAGTTTTACATCTCTGGTAGCAACTGGATGAAAACAGGGCAGGGAGAACAGTGAAGTCTTATCTATGAGAATCAAGAGCTTCAGAAAGGAGCCTGCTGATCAACATCAAGATTACGATATGCATCAGTATACTTAAACAGGGTTGCAATTGGGGGGGGGGGGGGAATGAGAAGTTTTCATAGTTAACTCACCGTGGGTACATATTCCGATGGGAATTTGTTTGTGGTGTAGGAAATTAGAAGACATGTTTTACCCACAGCACCATCTCCCACAACTACACACTTAATTGTCTGCATAGCTGAAGCCTGCTACTGTGTCCGGTCCAAAGTGAATCTAGAAGAAGAAGAAGAAGTAGTGGTGTTAGGTTTGTATTAAGTCAGTGGAACATGATTTTCATCAAGATGACCACACAACTTCCTTGCAAACATCTCAATGACTTTGTCAGCTACTACGGACTCAAGCAAGTCCCCAAAACAAAGGTACCAAAGAGGACACTTTGAAAAGGAAGACTTTCCTCCTTGATTTACCCACTAAGAAACTAATGAATTGCAGAGGATTGTGGGTCATGTTCCAGTGCTGTTTCCCCATCACTTAAGACTCAAGGAGGTTTTCTGGGAATACAAGGAGCCTCCTTAGTGGAGGACACACTAAGGTACTAGCATGTGATTCACAAATTTGTAACTTAATGCTCTTTTTAAAAAAAGGTGATGAAGAACAAATCAGTACGTGCATGCGTCATGTTTTTATTTTATACAGTTTTGTCTATGATGTAATACATGTGTGTAACGTTTATCTAATCAAGAATCCAGAGTTCATAACAAGACCCAACAGTCTTCTGACTGCAGAGTTTGGAACCTTCTATCTACATATCCTGTATCACAGCTGGAGTCTGACTTTTAACCACAGGCCCTTTCCTTCCTATTTTGCAAGTAGGCACTCAGAAGTAACAATCACATCAGAGCCAAGGGGGAAAAATACAACCACCATAAAAACCAACCATTAGTTGTACAAGTTAAGTAAGGTTTTTCAAATGTGAAACACTCTCTGCCATGAATATAAAGAGGCTGCCTTTTGCAGAGCCTCTTTTTGGCTGGTAAGAGGTTGAAGTCTTAGATCTAATAAATACTCTATCGCCCCCAAAACACAGTTTGAAGTCTAACATTTAGTTCTACTCCAAGTGGCTCTTAATCAGTTTCCAATTATGAAACAAGACAAAAGCCAGATGCAGCCCTTCTTTCTATTTCTGTGGTGAGAGATTAATAAAGTTTAACTCTTTCCTGAAGTTGAAATGTTTTGGCAAGTTGTGTATATGAATTTCACACCACCTGCCTCCATCCCCTTAAGCTGCCCTGAGTTTTACAGTTGTCCATTTCCCTCATCTAAATGCATTGCTCTTACTTTTGCCAGCACATACATCCACCATTTGATGAGGTCACAATACTCTCCTACAGCTGGGGTGTGTTCGCCCTGTGAGTCACTGTACTTCGCCTTGCTTCTCTGTCCTCTATGCTTTCCACTATGTTCTGCAGACACACCAATAAGGAAGTAGGGCTGGCAAAGTATAAGATGAGATGGCATCTCTCTAGCTTACCTGTTAGCAATTAGACACAAAAAAGCCTCGAGCACCCTCTCATGAAAGTATGAGCACCCTCTCATGAAAGTATACCCATACAGGGTCCCATACAATTTCTTCAGCAGAAACTCCAGTATGACAGCACGAACTACAATCCCATAATTAAGGGCCTTTGACATATCCCACTTATTCTGAGCACAAGCTACACCTCCACTGTGTGATCTCAGAGTTCTCCTGAGCTTCCTTTCCTCGAACCAGTCACATTTCACTCAATTTTTATGGAAGCGTTTCTGCACAAGTTCTTTCCTTAAATCCCATGTTACCTCCATACACAGCACCAAGATAATTAGCGAGACTTACATATAACCTCCCTATAACAGCAAACTAAAAAACATCCAGAATACAAGACACAGGTTTCATGGGTGAAGTAGCCATGTAATTAAATATAAATACAACCGACGTTTCGTCTCTCTTCCTAAGACATTATCTAGGTCTAAACAGCTTGGCTGTTGGGATGGTACTGAAAACCAACTGACAGAAACGGAACTTAAAGGGAAACACAGACAGAGCTTAACATAGATCTTAAAGGAACATCAGACAGATTCTAAAGGCAAAAGGCAGAATTAACATATATTGTTCCCTGTATATTTGTGCAATACTGGAAACCATATTTTGTCAATAAATGTTAATTCTTGTTGGCGGTTAATAAAATTTTGCGATCTTCTTTTACTAATCTCAATTGCTTCCAGATTCTGGCGCGTTCTATGGTTAGGATCATTAGCCAGACATTTAGTCTCATTGAACAAAATACTATGGTTGGTTGTCATTGAATGTTCTGCGAGAGCTGAGACATCCTTATGTCGTAGACGAACCAGGCGTTCATGTTCCGATATCCTTGTTTTGATCATTCTTTTTGTAGTACCAATATATTTTCTCCCGCAATCACAAGGTATACAGTAAATTCCAGAATTGGACAGTAATGGTCTGGCGTCCTTTGGGTCCTTTTTTGAAGAGCAAGTTCTCAAGACGGCACGGTTCCGACCCAAAACATGGCTTAGATACGTTGACGATGTTTTTTGCGTGTGGGACTATGGAGAGGAAGAATTACATAGGTTCCTGGGACATTTAAATAGTTTCTGTTCCGCTATACAGTTCACTATGGAACGAGAGAAGAAAAACATCGTCAACATATCTAAGCCATGTTTTGGGTCGGAACCGTGCCGTCTTGAGAACTTGTTCTTCAAAAAAGGACCCAAAGGACGCCAGACCATTACTGTCCAATTCTGGAATTTGCTGTATACCTTGTGATTGCGGGAGAAAATATATTGGTACTACAAAAAGAATGATCAAAACAAGGATATCGGAACATGAACGCCCGGTTCGTCTACGACATAAGGATGTCTCAGCTCTCGCAGAACATTCAATGACAACCAACCATAGTATTTTGTTCAATGAGACTAAATGTCTGGCTAATGATCCTAACCATAGAACGCGCCAGAATCTGGAAGCAATTGAGATTAGTAAAAGAAGATCGCAAAATTTTATTAACCGCCAACAAGAATTAACATTTATTGACAAAATATGGTTTCCAGTATTGCACAAATATACAGGGAACAATATATGTTAATTCTGCCTTTTGCCTTTAGAATCTGTCTGATGTTCCTTTAAGATCTATGTTAAGCTCTGCCTGTGTTTCCCTTTAAGTTCCGTTTCTGTCAGTTGGTTTTCAGTACGATCCCAACAGCCAAGCTGTTTAGACCTAGATAATGTCTTAGGAAGAGAGACGAAACGTCGGTTGTATTTATATTTAATTACATGGCTACTTCACCCATAAAACCTGTGTCTTGTATTCTAGTAGCTGGCCATGAAAGCTTTCGTTCTATGATAAAAAAACATCCATGAACATGTTGCATGGTGAACTGGTTCACATAACTGAAATCGGTTGTTGTGGTTTTAAAATCAATTTCCCATTCTGTTATGCTTAACCATTTTCCTAAGGTATGGCCTTCCTGCTGTTCTCTACATGCTGTTCCTGGTGATCTCATCACATCCCACACCTTTCAGTACCACCTGTACTCTGATGAGAGACTCTCTACCTTAGAACTTTACATCCAATCCTGTATCTCCAATTCTATCTCCAGTTGTCTGACATTTCTGCTTAGATGCTTCATATCTAAGCCATCCAATATATTCGACAAAACTTCACATCTTTCCTCCCAAGTCCTGCTGTCCCTATATGCCCTCCCTATCAATTGACAATGTCACTATCCCCTCTGTTGAGCAGGCTCAATCTCTTGGTTTTATCTTTTGACTTCTCTCACTTTCATTCCCAATATCCAGTCTGTCACTTCAACATTGCAAAATTATGACCCTTCCTCAGTATTCCAAGCAAAAACTTTGGTCATCTCTCACTTCAACAACTAATCTCCTTTCATTCTCATTTCAGTCCCTTCATCTCCGCCCAACACTGTTACCAAAACCATTCACTTCTCTCATCACATCATGCTTCTCTGTAAATCCCTCCACTGACTTCCTGTCCACTCCAGGCTATCACAGAGCTTGCTGCGCTTCTATCTTTGCGCCTCTAACTCCATCATCTTCATCCAATCTTTTCCACGAAGGCTGGGTCATAATTCTCTGGTCCCTACACCCTACTGCAATTATAAAACCATGTTCTCCCTCATTTACCCAGCCACTGAAGACCCTCCCCATTGTCTTCCTTGTATTTCTACATTACCAGCCCCTTGACCTCTCCTCTTAACTGTGAAGCAGTGCCATATTTAGTTGTAAAGCACCATATAAATGGCACCATATAAATATAATCAACAATATAATCAACAACTTACGAGACCACCACTCTAACCAAACATTTATAACTTGATTGAGGTTTTTGTACTGAGAAGCTTTACTAATGCAGTCCACATGTCTTCTGCGTGGCAGTCTATTTAGAGAGACAACCATCAATGGATTTCGGTTTGCTCTATTTGCATACTTGTAAAAGCAGGAAAGAAGACCATTTACTAAAGACTTATAGAAATTTCCAGAAACAAGGGCTAGTGGAGTCACAAATATAAACTGAGGATTAGCATGTTTAGGGGCATACAACAGAGGTGTTATGCAGGTCAACTCAGTGGTGATTTTGCAAGGTACAGAATGGCATGCCTGGAACCAGGGGCTGGATCCAAACACCAATGATAGTTTGCCAATTCCCTAGATCCCAATATCAAGCCCATAATACGTATGACCTATTGTTCCATACTGACCTCAGAAGGCAGACTTTCCCCATGGCTCTCCTTATAAAAAAAACCTATCATAGCGCATCAGACAGAAGATCACAGATTCAATTTCAAAAGATAAAATTCTGATTTTGTTTTAAACCCATAATTTTGACAGCCAGTGTTTCTACTTTAAAAAGAAAAATCAAGAAATATTTTCTAAAGAAATGAACGCTAACTCTGATTCTTGCTTTCCTAATTCAAAAAAGATGCAGAAACCATGAGAGTCTGGATGGTGTAGTGGTTCTGGCGTTGAATGTAGACCAGGAAGACATGCGCCTGGGGGGTGCACTTGCTGCCGAATTTGGTGGTGGCGCGTCGAAAATGTACCCCCCACACACGTGTTTTTCTAGCTGCTTCTAGGCGGCTTTCGGCGACGGGATTAGCCCTCCCGCCCACCGGGGTGCTTTCAGCCTAAAGAACATCGGGGTGTGCATTTTCGGCCTTAAAAACATTGGGGGTATGCATTTTCAGTGCGCCGCCACCAAATTGCTGTCAAAAAGGGTGGGGCTTGTGACATCACAGGGAGTGTCACGTCGAATGCCATTGATGCTAGACGTTGCATCAACATATGCCAAGTGGTAACTCCTGACATACAAACATGCCCAACAACAGGAGGTCAGAAAGGACAAACCATCAGTACACTATAGGCTGCTATATGCAGAGAGATTAGTTTACATCCAAGATAAAGAGAAAATGGGACCTTGATAGGAATCCAGAAGTGTTCGCCACACAGCATACACACCAGATTAAACAAAAGTGTTTTTATCATGAGCCTTCCGTGAAGATCTCACCCTGTCAATACAATGTTTTGCAATGCAACAGGAGGCATTCTTCTAAACACCTAAATAGTATCAACTGTGTACATTTTCAGTGAAGCTGATCGGAGATCTATAATTGTACATAACACACTGGGCTAAGACTGGCAATAAGCCAACGTGCTAGTCCTCCAGTCACCAACACAAAGCAGTGGCTGTTGGGAAAGAATAATCAGCCCACTTCACCAAAACACTGCATACATAAAATACTTGTGCTAAAAGCCATGCATTATACTGGGCTCAAGCCTGACTGATCATTAGACCCACAGATGCATGGAAGAGGGTGGCTGTGATGGGAGAAGAGAGGGCATACTAGGCATGCTCATAAACATTCATCCCTTCAAAAAATTCAGTGACTTAAGTGCTAGCAGTCAGAACAGGAGAGGTACATCATGCTCTTCTTTCTCCTACCCCAGGTGTGTGGAACAGAAAAAGACACTTTGAGCATGCTCTCATACCTCCTGTCCCCAATCTCTCCACCCTAGAATGTGTAATCATCCTGGTTTGGTAAATACCCTGAAAGCACAGTACAAATGCAGTGTACTTGGAGAACATTATATTTTTGCAGTTTTTACAAAAAGCCTTAAAGGTAGGCCAGTGTTATCTCCATACGGGGGGGGGGGGGGGGGAGTGATTATCTAGCACCCACCATGAGAGTTCATGGCAAAAGTGACACTTGATCTACAGACCAATTAATAGCTCAGCCACTAAGTCAGTGGTTCCCAAACTGGGAGGGCACGGCTTCCAGGGGAGCTGCAGAAACCAGTCAGGGGAGCCACGGAATGCCACGGAATCCTCTCAAAAAACAGTGCAATGCCAATTGGCAGGCCTCAACATAATGTAATGGGGAGCCGTGGTCAATGGTCACCAATGGTCAAGGGAGCAGCAGGTCGAAAAAGTTTGGGAAACATTGCACTAAGCTATACCAATTCAAAATGGACTAAGATGCAACTAAAGCAGCTTCATATGCAAATTCATTGTAACATCTGAGCTGCCTGGAAGTTCCGCTCCATGAGATATGGTTTTAAGATTCATGTTTTAAGTATGAAAGTCTCAAATGGTATGAAGTTCTTAATGTAAGAGGTATGCTGTGTAGCTCAAATCTTCCTATTGTGCTAGACTTGCAGCTTGTCACTACATAAAGTCTCTACATAAAATATTCCATAGATACTTAGCTTTATAGCAGTCAATGCACTTTGCATCAATTATCTCAGTAATCCTTATGAAAGTAGAAAAGTATTACGGTACTACCCTGTACTGCAGATGAAAACCTAAGGCTAAAAGAGAGCAGCTTGCTTAAGACCACCTAGTGAGGTCATGACAAGAGGCAAGATTGAAACACAAGGCTTCCCGATTCAAAGCTCAATCTTTGCTGCACTACACCAGAACTCGAAAGCTGGTCAGATCTCCAAAGGGTGTGTGTGTGTGTCTCAACATGTGCAAAGCATCCAACACGCACAACCTTGTGTCACTGTGAGGAATACAGCAACCAGATCAATGCTACGCCCCACCAATCTCTTCACAGGCAAGAGAACCTACCATGTCTACTTATTTGAGTGTTTGGCAGTTCCTTTAGCATGATTGAGAACCACATTAAGTTGCTGTATTCCTCACAACGACTCTGTAAAGCAGGCCAAAAGTATTGTCCACAAGGGGGGAGTGGACGAAGCACACAAACTTGTTGCATTCCTCAGTGTAACACAGTCACCCTGTAAGGTAAACCAGTACTACTTTCCACCAATCTCTTCACAGGCAGTAGAACCCCCGCATCCAAAGCTACCTATATGAGCACCTGGTAGCTCCTGCAAGTTGTTGTATTCCTCACAGCTCCTGCAAGTTGCTCTATTCCTCACAACACTCCTGTAAAGCAGGCCAATACCATTACCCACCAGTATCTTTAAAGGCAGCAACACCCCATGTCTAAGGTCACTTATCCAAGTGCCTGGCAGAGAAAGAAACACTCAATCTTGCTGCATTCCTCACAGTGACACAATCATTCTAAGGCAGACCAGTACTACTCAATCTTTTCAAAGGCAGCTGCACTCCATGTCTAAGGCCATCTAATCAAGTGGTGGAACCTGGGAGCTTCCAGAAACTGTGACACATGTATACCCCCCCCCAAGCTGCTATATTCTTCACAATGACCTTGTAAAGCAGGCCAATCCCATTCCCCGCCAACCTCTCCACAGACAGGAGCTGCCTTGACATAGAGTAGACTACCTGTCCTGTATTTTTGAGTGGCTGACAATAAAGGTCAAACACAGCAGAGGTGGTAGATGAAGTGAAGAAAAAGGGGAAGAAAATTGTTAAGATTCAACACGTATTTATACGTTAGTACACACACACACACATACAAATACATATAAACATTTTCAACAACAAAATCACAAAACAGTTTACACAGCAAAATAAATAAAATGGCTCCCTCTCACAGCTCACAATCTTTATTAAAAAAAGAGGGGGGGAGATGCAGAAGAAAAAAAGGAGAACTTCCTGACTGGCCTCTTCCCACCCCCCAAGCACCAGTCACGCAGCATCTGGAGCTCCCCCCTTTCCTCAACCCAGGTGGAGAGCCCCCCCTCCCTTTGACAGCCCCGACGGTGGTACAGCCCGCCCACCTGCACCGGACTGGAACGCACTGCTGGAGGGAAACGCCAGAGTACGGGAGCGGCGTGGGAAGGGGAGAGAGGAGGGGGTGTTGCCTAGCAACCGAGGAGGAAGTCGGTGGCCAGGCCTAAAACCGCTGACGGCCCCCACCTATTTATCTATAATCTATCCATTCCCCCCCAGAGAGAAGGGGGAGACGAGGGCGCCCCCCTTCCTCCTTCCTCCTCAGAGCTTCCGGTCGATAGGAGCCCGCCCCTCCCCCCACCGCAGCTGTACCATCCCCCCCATAGGAAACCGCCTTGACCGGCCGCGCTCGCCCGACCCGCGGGTTGAGGGGAGAAGAGAGCGAGTCGTTCATGTCTCCCCTCTGCCGGTTAGTCGCTCACCGGCCCGGGCTCGGCCTTCGCCGTCAGTCAGTCAGTCAAACAGCCAGCCTTACCTCACAGGGCTCCGCCGGGCGTTGGCAGCTCGCTGCGGGGTCTCCTCGCCTGGGCAGCAAGGGCGGGCGCACGCACTACGTCACCGCGTTGCCTGCAGAGGGCGAGGCTTACGAGAGGAGAAGGGGGAAGTATCGCTTTTAGAAAAAGGGAGGAAAGAGGTACAGCTGCGCCTGCGCAATCGAGGCTCTTCTGCCTTGACGAGTTTCTTCCCCCTCCCTCGCTGTAGAAGGGAACTGGGGTGAATGGTGTTCTTAGGGGGAGTGGTAAATGGAACAGCTGCGCCTGCGCGCCACTGAGGCGCTTCTCCCTCGATGAGTTTCCTGTTCGTCCTCCCTTCACTATGAAAGGAGATACTGTGCATACTACACGGGAAACACAGCTCTCTAAGGAAGTAGGAGGAGGAGAAGCACAGCTACTCTGGGCGCCTGTGCTGGGCTGAAGGCTGTTTTGTCTCTCTCGCCTCCACCCCTTCCGCTGTGTGAAAGTGGAGCGTTCATCTGCAGCTATTCAGGCTTGTCTTACCTGTTATCTTAATCCGGATCAACTGACCTCACCACCTCCACCTTAACCCCCCCCCATCGTTGTGATGTTTCGTATCCCCGCTAGGCTTTGTTAAGTTAATAAGCAACGTGGGTGCTGTGTTGGGGTTGTTAAGTATTTGAGAAATTATGAGAGCAGAGTCCCAAAATAATTTTTTTTAAAAATCAGAAATAAAGTCTTACTGATTGCACAACAATCTGGAGGAGGTAGACAGCTGAGATGGCTTCTGAACTTCCCTCCAGCGCTCAAAGGTAAGAACAGATCCTGAGCCCAATCCTATCCAACTTTCCAGTGCCGATGCAGCCATGCTAATGGGGTGTGCTCTGCATCCTGCGGGGGGGGGGGCAGTCACGGAGGCCGCCTCAAGGTAAGGGAACATTTGTTCCCTACCTCAAGGCTGCATTGGCGCTGGAAAGCTGGATAGGGTTGGGCCTACAAGGGTTTAACTTAAGGATTTAGGGGAAAAAGCTAGCCAAATTTTCTACCTCCTCTGCTCCGATCCGACATGGCAGAAATCAGAAACAGGAGAGTCTCAAGGTACTTTGCACGTCAAATACAGGACACGCCCCCTAAGGCATGGAACAAGGTGTGCAGGCAGTCGTAGGCATGGCTACTCAGAACTACCAGTATGTCCCGCCACACTCCACAGGATTTACTCCCTAGAACATGCATGATAAGAGTGCAGTTGATGTCTTATTGCCTCCCCCCATTGCTCCTGCACAGCCAGGACACCTGCAAACACACTGCCAAGTTGCCAGGGCAGTCTTCATGCATGTCCTGTTCTTCCTCCCACCAATTCTTTTTAAAGACACACCAAACTGGACCTGCATAGGAACAGACTTACACTGCAATTTTTTTTGCACACTTGCTTGAGAGTAAACCCTACTGAATTTGGAGGGATAGGGATCGATTTTCACAGACTCGAAATCAGGCTGTACATCCCTTTTTTCCCCTTTAATTTTAAACTAAGAAGAGGAGACGAATTAATCCCTTTGTTTCTGAGAGCTTGCTTGATTTAAGGGTCATAGAGGGCTCCCCTTAAAAAAATGATCCTCCATGAAACAGAAAAGAAAACCTCCCAAGTTAGTCAAATGTAGGTTGCAAATAATACTAGAAGTATCCAGGGTTCTTCATAGATATTGTCACTAAGTTTTACAACAGCCCTGTATGGTAGTGTTAATATCCCCACATCCAGCACCGGCATAGTGCTTCTTGAGTGTGCAAGAAGCTCCACATGTACTGTCCCGAGGGAATTCTTACAATAAACCTATAAGGGACATCAGTAGTATTATCCCCATTTTGCAGATGGAGAAGACAGAGGCTGAGGGTAGCTAAGGCTACCCAGTGCATTCATGGCAGAAGTGAGATTTGAACTAAGTCCCAACTGCCAGACTTATTACCAGCAGAGGTGATGGGGGGGGGGGGGGGGGCACGCACTAGGGCTGCAATGCTAGTGATTTGTCAAAAGTATTTTAACAGATTCATGGCTGAGGCAAGATTTGAACACGAGGTTTCCTGGCTGCAGTTTTAGCCACGTATTCATAATTTAATATTGAAATTAACGTTCACTATTAATTTCACGCACTCGCATTAACTGGAACAAGTCACAGGAAAGCCTGTGGAGGAAAAGCCCATCCACAGGTTATAAGTCATGACAACTATATGCAACCTCTGGATTTGAGAGGTAGCCTCTCTCTGAATGCCAGATGCAAGAGAGTGGCAACAGGATGCAGGTCTCTTGTTGTCTCATGTGCTCCCCGAGGCATCTGGTGGGGCCACTGTGAGATACAGGAAGCTGGACTAGATGGGCCCTTGGCCTGATCCAGCAGGGCTCTTCTGATGTTCTCTTGAGGCTGCCTAAGTAGGAACAAAATCTGCTCTCTCAGATGGCCCTTTCGTAGATTCCCTACATAGATTCCAAGTGCATTTTTTCTAGCAGCCAACAATTAGAGAAGTAACCATAAGCAGGAGAATGAAGGCGACCGAAAGTGGATGTTTGTTCCTGTTCAGACAGCAATTGAAAGAAGAAGCAAAAAGACAGTCCAGAGTTTCCAGACAGACATTTGAGATAACCAAGAGTCCAACAAGCTCCCATTGCAGCTCTGTCGTTTCAGTTCTCTTAACAGGATCTGGGTGTTGTGTGTGTGTGTGTGGTCACTTCTTCACTGAGTGAGGCCCCGGAAGTTGGGTTCGCTGCATGGAGGAAGTACAGCCTGTTGGTTCAGCAGCTTCTCAAGAACATTCAGTTCGGCATCCCGTTTCTCCATGTCATCTGAAGGGGTCCAGGACATGTCATGCTGAAGTTTGTAGGCCCCGAGGAACTTACTGGGGCAGCTGGCACCCCATTCCTGTGAAGGGAGGAAGAAAAAACACAAACACTCAGATCAAGGCCCTGCGATGTTCACTCTGGTGGGGAGAAGAGCATTTGGTTCTGCCAGTCCCCATACATTTCCAGAGAGAATGGCTCAATACCTTGGGTGAAAGCATGGAAAAATATTGCTGGCCACTTTCCCGTCGATACAGGTAATAGATATTTCCAGGCTTCTTCACAAAGTTGCAGGCCACGTGGTGCAGGTTGGCATCTCGGTTAGCCTCCTCCAAAACCTAAGAACCAGAGCGAGAGAGAATTAAATTTAATACCCTGCTGCATCTCTAGGTGAGGGAGGGAGAACAAAAATAAATACAACATGATCTACCCAAGTTCGAACCCATGAACACAGGCAAGATTGACCGGCAGGAGAGTTAGAACAGACAAAAGGAAATATTTCTTTACCCAGCTTGCAGCAGTGGGAGAAGCCACAAATACACTGTCCTTGATCATTATGGATTTTTAAAATTTCTTTCATTACCTTCCTGGCTTGTTCTTGCAAGTACCGGATTTGTTCTGCAATGACGGTCAATCTGTTGCAGGCGTTGGCTCGGACAAAATCATCTGCCTGCAGGAGAGAAGGGAATTAAGCCTGGGCCACATCAAATCAATATGTTAAGCCGCTCAAAGAGTAGCAACAGCCTGAATTCTCCCCAACCTGTATTTGGGCTGCATCATTTCAGACTACAGGCAAGGCAAATCACATGATATTAAATTGCATATTATTAAAAAAAAACTGTCATAATCATGTATAATCATGTATTAAACACACCCATCCCCGCATGTAGAGGGAAGAGGCTAGGTTAGAATCCTCCCGCACCAACTTTTTTTTTAAATGGAGAAGATTCCAAACATGTGACCTCCTCTGAAGTTGATACAGCCCAGTTACATGTGGACCATTTTGGTGGGAACCAAGTCAATGCGGAGGACTTTGTGACCAGATCTGGCCACGATGCCTTGCTCGTTCGTATGACTGTTCCATTACTGTAACGCTCTCCTCTGCATAGGACTATGCCCTCGAAGGCATTTAGAAGCTAGCCCAAAATGCTGCAGACAGAATATTGCCGAGAGCCTGGCCCAGGGATCATGACACTTCCTTACATTTCCAGCTGCAGGGGCTCCCAATATGTTTTGGGGCTCATTTATATTATAGACACTGGTTATCACCTTGAAAGCTCTGTAGGGTTTGCGGTCAATTTGGGGTTAAGGGCTGCCTCTGCATATGCAGGATCCACTACTATCATGACTACCAAGAACAGAAGAAGCACCCTTCTGGGTATGGATCAGATCCATTTAGCCCAAAATCCTGCTTCCCACAGTGCGTGTGAATGTGCATACACATGCACGCAAATGAAAAATGCATTCGTTCAGATGTGGCTTCTTTTCAGTTGAGCAAGTGTACTCTGCGCATGCTCAGAATCACAGCAACAAGACATAAGTAGCTTGCCCCCACTCTGATTGCTGGATTTCTGTGGCTCCTTGAAGGAAAGGCCCTTTTCTACACACTCAGAAAGCTTCTCCTTGCTATAATTAAATTCCATTATTAGTCACTAGTCTGAACGACACAAACACAAACCCTGCCACTACCACCACAAGTGACTCATAAACTGGAAATCAAAACCCAGCTACAATCCTCAATATGCTGACTCCACACATGTTAAGAACATCAGAAGAATGAAGATCATTCCGACGAAAACGAGGTTTAGGATGGATGGGAGCATTCATACTATCATAATTTCTCTTTCTCATCTACTCCCAGAGGCACTTTGTCCCTTCTAGACTGCACCCCTCCTCCCCTCAACTCTTTTCTTATGAGCGCCGCCACTACAAACAGGAAAGCACTCAGCACATGCCCAGAGGCGCTCCTCTCGCTCACCTTCTCCACCTGTTCGGCCAGAGCCACCAAGTCCGATGGTCGCGCCTTTCGCGCAGCGAGAGTCAGCTGGAGCCCCGCAGAACTGCCCGGTTCGACCAACGACACCTGCTGAGAAGTCCCAGCGGCGACAGACTCACCGGGCGATTCTCCTCCGGCCGCCATTCTCACTACTATCTTAGCCCCGCCCCTCATCAACCGATTGGATCGCCGAGCTCTCTGCGTCAGAGAAGGGGGCGTAACCCGCGAGGGGGCGGATGCCGGCGAGAAGAGTGGGACGGGACATCATCAGGGGAGGCGCACAGGAGAAATTGCAGACCTTCCAAAAATACCCTCTCCTCCAAATGCATACGGACCAATAAAAAAAAGAGTGGGTGGAGCCTCTGCAGCAATGGCAAAGGAGAGATTCTTATTCGAGGGGCGGGGCCGGGGGCTTTGCTCTGCCCGCTGGCGAACTCAACTGTCCGCCCCTTCGAGGCTGGCGAGCGACGATGGTGCCCCGACGACTCTTGCTGCTGGCGCTGCGGTTGCTGCTGCTTCTCCCGAGGCTGTCCAGCCCCACCGAGGTGGACTTGGACCCCTCCCAGCTGCCCGCGGATATGCTGCTGGCGGCCGGCGTGGAGTCCTACGCGCGTGGGGACTGGGGCGCCGTCATCCTGCAGATGGAGCGGGCGCTGCGGGCTCGGGAGTCGCACCGGGCGCGCCTCGTCCAGTGCCGCCTACGCTGCTCCGCCAACAACCACACCAACGCCTGGCCGGACCCGTCGGACCCCCAGCCGTCTGCTGGTGGCAGCGAAGCCCTGCGGCCGCTGCAAGATCTCCATTTCTTTGGGCAACTCCTCCGCCGCGCCGGTTGCCTCCGCAGCTGCCTCCCCGACGGACTCTCCCGGTACCTGATAGGCGAGGATGCGGAGCTGGAGTTCAGCAAGCGCAGTCCTTACAACTACCTCCAAGTGGCTTATTTTAAGGTGCGGGGAAAGGAGGGGTGGGGAATCCTCCTCCTCTGATGAATATCGGGGCCCTCGGTTGGGGGGGAGGGGCCTCCTCTTTCGGAAGTCATTTTCAAGAGGAGGCTCTCCGACTTGTATGGAAACGCAGCCCAGATCCTGGACCCGATCAAAAGTCAGCCCTGCTGAGTTCGTTGCAGAGAATCTGATTCTCAAGTAACACTGATAGTACGGGGGGGGAGTATTCTGTCTACCAGTTCAATTTGTGAATAAGAAATAGCAGTCTAATTTCTCATTGACGGGCCCCTCTGAAACAGATTTTCCCTGAAGTAAGCCCTGTTGGTTTTGATGAAGTTGATAATGATGGGAGCATTTGCACTTTCATGTGAATTTCCGGTTAATGATTTGGGGGGGGGGGGTTCCTGCCAGAGAGATGGTGCTTGCCCCCCCTTGTTCTCATCTAAACTTAGTAAAAGTAGATGCTGAGCTTGCAACCTTAAAGTTTTAGCCTGCCCTGATTGTGATGCTCAAGGCGGATTTTATCCAGATTGGAAAAAAGGATACAGTGACAAAGATTGTTAATGGAAAGAGCAGCTGGAGTTTTGAGATTACTGCAAGCAGCAGGGTTTGTGGTCTATGAACAAACTGCTGATTCTGGAGTCTGTCTGGGAGCAATAAATGAAGTGACATTGCAATGTGGTCCTGGGCATGCCTACTCTGAAGTAAGGTCCATGGTGTTCAATGGGACTTACTCCCAGGTAAGTGTGCATAGGATTGCAACCTTAGATAGACTATATACAAAGCTGCCTTCTACTGAGTCAGACCCTTGGTCCATCTCTCTCCGTATTGTCAGCACTGACTGGCAGCAGCTCACCAGGGTTTCAACAGGGATCTTACCCAGCCCTACCTGGAGATACTGTCTGCCAGGGATTGAACCTGGGGTCTTCTGTGTGCAACACCTGTGATCCACCATTGAGCGCTGGGTCCTCTCTCTGCTGATAGAGCACTGTGCTTTCATGCTACAGGCCAGAGCCGGCCCATCCATGAGGCCAACATAGATGCCTCAGGAAGCAGATTGTTAGGGGCTTCCACCTCTACCCACCCACTGCTGCTGCTCCTCCTCCTATCACTTCCTGGACTGGAAAAAGGAAGAGAGGAGCAGAGCAGAAGAGGAAGTGTGGAGGAGAGGCTGGTACACCACCAGGTAAAAGGGAGGCAGCATTTGGCGCACCAAATTGCACACCGGGAAGCCTTGAGCCAACCCTGCCCAAACTGTGCTCTGCAGACAACAGGGGGTTGGCCTGCTCTGCAGTACAGTACGTACTTCATAGATCTAGCGCAGGGGTTCTCAACCTGTGGTACGAGTACCCCTAGGGGTACGCTGACCAATGGCAGGGGGTACGTCAGAGCCTGCCCCTTATCAGCATCAATCAGTAGTTAGGTAATCAACCCTGACTGTTCCCTGGAAGGACAGGTACTGAGGCTGAAGCTCAACTATTTTGGCCCCCTAATGCGAAGAGAGGACTCTCTGGAGAAGACTCTGATGCTGGGAAAGATTGAAGGCAAAAGGAGAAGGGGAAGGCCAAGGATGAGATGGTTAGACAGCATCACCGATGCAACGAACATGAAAATGAGTGAACTCAGGAAGATAGTGGAGGACAGGAAGGCCTGGCGGGATGTGGTTCATGGGATCACGAAGGGTCGGACACGACTTAATGACTGAACAACAACAAAAAAAGGTGACCCCTGACAATTAAGTCCAGTCGTGTCCGACTCTAGGGTGTGGTGCTCATCCCCATTTCAAAGCCGAAGAGCCAGCGTTGTCCAAAGACACCTCCGTGGTCATGTGGCCGGCATGACTCTCCTTGCCGCAGCGCGTAGCATGCGGCTGGAACACGGAGCGCTGTTTACCTTCCCGCAAGCGGTACCTATTTATCTACTCACATTAACATGCTTTGGAACTGCTAGGTTGGCAGGAGCTGGCCAAGCAACGAGAGCTCACCCCGTCGCGGATTCGAACTGCCGACATTTCGATCGACAGCTCATGGTTCAGCGGTTTAACCCACTAGTTAATTACTTGTTAATTAGAACTTAAATGCAATCCGCCTCTCCCTCTCCCTCTCCCTCTCACTCACACTCACACTCACACACAGAGAGAGAGAGTTAAGTAAGACATTTTTCACATTTAAAATTGTTTTAGTACTTTTTTATTTAACAATTAGCTAATAAATTGATTGATTAATCCAATTAATAAGCAGTTAATTAGCAGGGTCTACTTCAGAAAATTGGACCATGATAGGGGGTACCCGGGCCTCCAAAGGTTGAGAACCCCTGATCTAGATGAGACTACCAGTGTGAGGTGACCGACAGCTGAAACGTACTTTCAAGGCAGGCAGACGGGCTCCTTGTTGTTTTCTTGGATGTGAATTTTCTGTACCAAATACAGATCTCGAAGTAGTTTAGTACAAGGATTCTCAACCAGTGGTACTTCGGCCGACTGCTGGTGGTACTCGGACTGCTGGACCCTTGCTTTGACGTGGCATTTTCGGCACCACGTTTTCACTCCTGAGAGGCTCCTGCCTTTGGCCGAGCCTCTTGGGAACGCTGAGAAGGGCCCTCACACACCCGCCCAGAGCCTCCTACCTGCATTTTCTGGCCTCCGAAAACCTGGAAGTAACTGGTGATGATGTCATTGCCAGTCACTTCCGGTGGTACACAGTAGGACAGTGGCGCCGGAGGTGGTACTTGGCCAGGAAGGGGTTGAGACCCCCTGGTTTAGTGGAAACGCCTTGAGTCTGTTATGCTGGCATGGCCTGGTGACCTCATCTTGGCGTACATTGGTGTCCCCACGGTCACACTACTGCGCTGCATCTCTTCTCTGTGGGTGCCACGGTGGCACTCCCCACAGTGAATGCCACCATTAAGCCATGAGCGTGGGCCAGACGTTGGTTCTGGCCTGGAGAAGCTTGCCAGTCCCTCTGGATTTTGCCAGGATCCATAGGACCCCCCCTCCCCCCCCCATGTGTAGAAAAAGACTGCTCCAGAATGCCCAAACTGGAATGGGAGTAGAGAACAAAAAAGAGGCTGAGTTTGTGCAATGGAAATCCTTGCAATTCACTGAATTGAATTCCGGACTGATCTTGGTGCATGCTTTGCCTGGCCTGGCGGCTTGGCTTTCTCCGCTGCTCTCACGCTCTTCTTTTTCTTTTTCGGTTGATGTTGCTGCCACATGTTCAGTCCAGTGGCAAAATGTCTCCCCCCTCCGCCCCCCTGCAACTGCAAGCCCAGCCCCTCTGCTCCTCTCGACCTCTTCCTTCCTTAGGAGGGGCGAGGTGCCACGTCGTTCAAAGGGGCTGCCCCAATCTGCGTTCGAAGGATGGGGAGGGAGCGGAAGGAGCAGGGCGAGAAAATCCTCTCCCGTCTGAAGTTGCGGAGCCGATTTTAAAACTGGGATCGAGAATCGTTCTGTCCATAAAGACAGAAATGCCCTTTGTCTTCTGTGTTTTTGCTGCCGATTTTCATTTGCAGTTTCCAGAGCTGCCCGTATGCCAGACCGGTTGCTTTCAAATCTGTGCCTCCCCCAGTTGGTTTTCCTCCCCTTTTTTGTACGTGTGTTTTGGGTATTAAAACTTGCAGCGGAGTTGGGAAAGTTCTCCCTGGTGAGTGTGAGTTGTTCATATTGACATGTATATCACACCATTCTTCCATCCTTAAACTCAAGGGGACCCCGGGGGGGGGGGGTTCCTAGCACTGACCACATCCAGACTTACATAGGAACATAAGAAGAGCCCTGCTGGATCAGGCCAAAAGCCCATCTAGTCCAGCTTCCTGTGTCACACAGTGGCCCCACCAGATGCCTCAGGGAGCACACGAGACAACAAGATACCTGTGTCCAGTCGCCACTCCCTTGCACCTGGCACAGAGAAAACCCACTTCTAAAAACCAGGAGGTTGCTTATGGCTTGTAACCTGTGATGGTCTTTTCCTCCATGAATTTGTCCAAACCCCTTTTAAAGGCATCTAGGCCAGGTGCCATCACCACATCCTGTGGCAAGGAGTTCCACAGATGAATCACACGCTGGGTAAAGAAATATTTTCTTTTGTCTGTTCTAACTCTCCCTCCACTCAATTTTAGTGTGTGTCCCCTGGTTCTGGTGTTGTGCGAGAGGGAAAAGAATTTCCCTCTATCCACTCTCTCCATCCCATGCATAATTTTATAAGTCTCAATCATGTCCCCCCTCAGGCGCCTTTTTTCTAGGCTGAAAAGCCCCAGACGCTGTAGCCTTTCCTTGTAAGGGAGGTGCTCCAGCCCACGAATCATTCTGGTCGCTCTTTTCTGCACCTTTTCCAATTCAACTATATCCTTTTTGAGGTATGGTGACCAGAACTGGACACAATACTCCAGATGTGGCCTTACCATCGATTTGTACAAAGGCATAATGATATTGGCCGTTTTATTCTCAATCCCCTTTTTAATGATCCCGAGCATGGAATTGGCCTTCTTCACAGCCGCCGCACACTGGGTCGACACTTTCATCGACCTGTCCACCAGGACCCCAAGATCTCTCTCTTGATCCGTCACAGACAACTCAGAACCCATCAGCGTATATGTGAAATTTTGGTTTCTTGCCCCAATGTGCATCACTTTGCACTTACTTACATTGAAGCGCATCTGCCATTTTGCTGCCCATTCTCCCAGTTTGGAGAGATCCTTCTGGAGCTCTTCACAATCCCTGCTGGTCTTTACCACCCGGAAAAGTTTAGTGTCATCCGCAAACTTGGCCACCTCACTGCCTATCCCCGACTCCAGGTCATTTATGAATAAGTTGAAAAGCACCGGTCCCAAGACCGATCCTTGGGGCACACCGCTTTTCACCTCTCGCCATTGTGAAAATTGCCCATTGACTCCCACTCGCTGTTTCCTGGTCTTCAACCAGTTCCTAATCCACAAGAGGACCTGCCCTCTTATTCCCTGACTTGCTTAGATGTACTGTCACTCAGCCATAGGCCCCCCCCCCTGGCATTGTCCCAGTGATAGAGTTGCAAGGGACCTACAAGATCATCAAGTCCACCCCTTGCTAGTGCAGGCTGGCCACAACTACAACATCTCCGATCAATGGCTATCCAGAGACTCGACCACCTTCCAAGACAGACTGTTCCACTGCCGAACAGTTTGTGGTGTCAGAAAGTTCGTCCCGACATTTAATCAAAATCTCCCTTGTTGTAATGTAAACCCATTTGTCCTGGTCCTGCCCTGCAGAGCAACCCAGACTAAATCCCCTCCCTCTTCCCCATAATAGCCCCTTAGATATTTGTAGACAGTTATCATGTCCCCACTTAACTGGCTCTCCTCCAAAGTAAACACGCCCAACTCCTTCAACCTGCCTTCATAGTAGGACATGCTCTCCAGCCCAATCACCCTCCTCTAGCCTTGCTCCAGTTTGTCAATATCCCTCTTAACCGGTAACGGTTTTAGCTTTGGTGTTTGCAAATGTCTACCGCAGAAATGTTTTTAGCTATGATAGCTACGAATGGAACCTCCAGGTTCAGTGACAGTCTAACTTTAAATAGGGGAGGGCCGTTTTTTTCATCTCCGGCTGGCAGGCTTCTCTGAGGCATCTGGTTGATTATTAAACAGGATGTTTGGGCAAGTCTAGCAAGGCTGTTTGTACATTTTTAGGCTGTCGCTTCCCCACCCACCCACCCACCCACCCTGCAATGTGCTGTCTTTGCTCAGATCAACAAGCTCGACAAGGCAGTGGCTGCTGCCCACACCTTCTTCATAGCCAATCCCGACCACATGGAGATGAGGCAGAACCTGGACTATTACCAGATGATGGCTGGGGTCAAAGACTCGGACTTTGTTGACTTGGAGGCCAAGCCACACATGGTGAGATCACAATCCTTCCTTGCCCCCTCCAGATATATTTTTTATCCACTATGCACACTCAGGGATGTGTACAGACTCCATACTTATTGCGTGTGCCTTTGATGTTTCTATGACGCTTTCCAGCCCACATTGGGACCACAACAGCAGCTATAATTTTGATTGCCCCGTAGTTGTGATTGCCCCGCAATCCCTGGTGGAACCCAGCCTCTTAAGGACAGAACAACACCTGACTCTGAGTTGTAATACTAATGCAGTGAGGAGAATTAGCACAGGGATTGGGTATCTCACTGTCCCGCCCCCCCCCAAAAACCTGGCAATTCACTCCTGTAAAAACTCCCCCTCCAAAACTGTGTGTTAATTCATTCTCCCCCCCCCCCCTCACCAGTCCCATTCTTCCCCCTCACCAGCGGTGAGAGGAGGCACCCTAGCATTAGATACAAAGGCTGCCTGGAGGATACGTCTATCAGCAGCTACTAGTCTTGATGGCTGTATGCAACCTCCTGGTTCAGTGATCGTGCAGGGGAGCAAAAATTGGGGAGGCACAGGCCTTAATCTCCTACATAATGTCTTCCCAGAGGCCACTGCTGGAAACAGGATTCCCTGATTTTAAGAAGGGATTTGAAACATGAGAGGAGGCAGTTTCAGGCAGCAGCAATGGCAAGGGAGGAATTCTTATTACCATTGCCTCTAGATGTGCAAGCAAAGTGTGACTTTTCCTTTCCTTGTTCCTTTTTGCAGCAAGAGTTCCGCCTGGGCGTGAGTTACTACACAGAGGAGAAGCCGCAAGAGGCCATTTGGCACCTGGAAAAAGCCCTGGAAGAATACTGGGTGGCAGACACCGCGTGCCGTGCCCTCTGTGAGGGACCGTATGATTACGAGGGCTACAACTACATGGAATACAACGCGGACCTTTTCCAAGCCATCGTTGGTGAGTTCTGTACAGTGTAGGCGGGAAGGGCTGTTGCTCAGTGATAAGGCACCTGCGTTACGTGCAGGTAGTCCCAGGGTTCAATCTTGGGTACATCTCCACAAAAGAACCCTAGGGAGCTGCTGCCACTCAGTGCAGGCAATACTGAGCTGGATGGACCAAGTGCTTGACTCAACAGGCAGCAGCTTCATCTGTTCAGGTTGCTTTTACTGGCTCAGATGACCATATGTTTTGCATGGAGAAGGTCCCGGGTTCAGTTGTCTCCTCATAGGCTGAGAAATGTTCCCACCCTCTTAGGAGCTTCTGTTTGCAAAGCAGTAGTTCCACCAGTGAGCTGTATACAGGTGTCCCCTGGTTAACGACGGTTCGTTTAACGATGATCTGCATATTCGACAGCGGTTCACCAGTACAGTACCTTACAAAAAGTTGCTGCCTGCCGCTTTAAAATCACAATTAAATCAATGTAATACAGTGCAGTTGTAATAGAGAATGAATGGCAAGTACTCCAGACGTGTCTTTTTAAATCCCCCAGCCCATCAACTGTTCGGCGCTAAACATCAAAGCGCTAATCAAGCACCAAACCGCTGATGGGCTGGGGGGTTGAAAAGAGGGGTCTGGAATACAGTACTTGCCATTCATTCTCTATTACAACTGCTCAGTACAGTACTCCCCCCATATCCGCTGGGGATATGTTGCTAGGATTTAGTCTCGTTCTACTTGCCTGCAATAAGCAGCCAGAGGCTGCTTCTCCTATTTGTTTAAGGAAAAAACAAAGCTTACTGGGAAAAAGTAAAAGCCTGGGGGGTCCCCATGATCCGTGGATAACTGGAACCGTGGATAGCGAATCCATGGATATGGGGGCCCGCCTGTATTACATTTATGTAGGCTATATGCGCTATACCAAAATCGACCACTAGATGGTGATGAAGACTCACTTAATGAAGGATTCACTTTACAATGGAGTTTCCTTGTTAACCGGGGGACACCTGTAGTCTTTTTCCCAAAGGCAGGAAGACTCCATGACTTTCTTAGAGAAGCAAGCATGTACAAGATCTTCCCTTAATTGATGGGTTTTGCCTTCAGTCTAATCCAACCTTGGTTTTTACCCCCACCCCACCCCACCCCACCCCACCCCACCCCAGATCATTACATGCAAGTGTTAAGCTGCAAGCAGGGCTGTGCTACAGAACTTGCTTCCCAACCAGGCCGGGACAAGCCCATCGAGGAGTTCCTTCCTTCTCATTTCAACTACCTCCAATTTGCCTACTACAACAGTAAGTTGGGGAAGTGAGGGATTGTTCTATCTTCTTTTTTCCTGACCTGTATCTTTGTACCTTCTGAGATGCCAGGGTCTGGACTAGGGGGGCCTTCAGATGCTCCAACACAGCTATCTTCCCTGTTGTTTCATACTCTTTATTAGTGAATAATAACAAAAATCCAAACAATAGCAAAAAAGGAGGGGGGGGGGAAGCATACAAATATGTTGCATACAATGTACAAAAGATATTGGTAAACAATGAGTAATCTACTGGTATACTATAAATAGGCTTACCAGATCTCCAACCGGGACAGAGTGCTAGACCTTTAGGAGAAGGAATGTGGGCAGGTGTAGCTTGTTAAACCTTAGAGCACAATCCTAGGCATGTCTATTCAGAAGCAAGCCCCATGGATCCCTAGGATTGTGCTCTAAGGTTTAACAAGCTACACCTGCCCACATTCCTTCTCCTAAAGGTCTAGCACTTTGTCCCGGTTGGAGATCTGGTAAGCCTAACTATAAACAATAAACTATAAACAGTCCATACGAAGATATCTAAAAAAGCCTTCCAAATATCCAAAGAGATGTCCATACATGGTTGTTGTTTGTAAGCCATACGTTCAAATGTTGATCGGGTTAAGAGGTCCTCGATCCATTGGGTAATGGTGGGTTGGCACTTAACCTTCCAGTATTTTGATACAAGACTTTTTGCTACAGTGAGGGATGTTGTTCCATATCCAAAAGGACCATAACCGGAGCTCTGTGCATTCCTCAACTCTGCAAGGAAAAAAAAAAAGAAAGAGGGGAAAAAAAACCATATTAGAAGTATTGAATTTGCTATTGCTTCCTAGGCATCTCTGGGCAGTTCTTATTTTATTTTAAAAGCAAGTCTGTCTCCTGTTTGCAACTTTGTCCAGCAGATGGTGCTCTTTTCCCATACACTGCATGTGCCAGAAATGCAAAGAACTTTTCACAGCAGCTGTGCTTCTTGAGATCAGGGCTAATGACTTCTGGAAGCAGTTGACAATGATAGTCACCTATGGCTGGACGGCTAATTATTATTTTTTAAATGACACGAATTCATACAGCAGAAGACAATCGACAGACAGTAGTTGTGATAGCTGTATGGAGCATCCAGGGCCAGAGGCAGTGTATCTGGGAGTGCTAGCTGCTTGTGACAAATGACAGAGGAAGAGCATGGCCTTCGTGCCTTGTTTATGAGCTTTCCAGATGTTTCTGTCTGGACACATTTGGGAACATACTGTGGGACTAGGTTGATCTTCTGTCCTGATCCAGTGGGGTGATTCTTGTGTTTACATGAGCCATAATAATGGAGGACAGAACCTCCATGTTCTGCAGCAGCATACCTGTGGGTATGAGATGCTGGAGAAAACAGCAAAATATGTGCATGATGCCATTTCTCAGAGTACCTGAACATCTGAGTGATGGCACTGTTCTCTTTCCCTCTTCTAGTTTCTCCCCCCAACCCACTTTTTTTTTTTTGTGCAACCTCTCAGTCCTTATCCCAGATTGGATTGAAATGAAAGGGAGAGGCTCTCGTTCTGTGGCAGGGCGCATACCTTGCACGCAGGTAGCCAAGGGTTCAGTGCCTGGCAGCATCTCCAGATATGGCTGTGAAAGACCCCTGTCTGAATCCCTGGAGAGCTGCTGCCGGTCAGTGCTTGACAATGCTGAGCTAAATGGAACAAGGGGCTGACTCAGTAGGCAGAAACTTCCTGCCTACCTGTGACGGACCACTTCTTGCTTTTCAGGCGGCAATTACGAGAAAGCCATCGAGTGCGCCAAGACATACTTGCTCTTCTTCCCCAACGCGGAGGTGATGAACCAGAACCTGGCGTATTACACAGCAGTGCTCGGGGAGAACCTTTCCGGTCCCATTCACCCCAGAGAAGTGAGTGTCCGATCTTGCCAATGCTTGAAAGGAGGAGGGTCTGGAAGGAAGACTGCTGGGAATACACCTGCACCTTCCAACCACTGTGCCACAGCACATTGGTGTGCCGCAGATGATTCCACAGGTGTGCCGTGGGAGTTTGGGAAGGGTCATTTATTAGAAGTGCCATTGGGGGATGTGAGCCCCCTACCGGCACCATGGTGTGCCTTGTCAATTGTCAAAAAAGGATGGTGTGCCTTGACAATTTCAGTGCCTTGCGAGTGAGCCGTGAGATGGAAAAAGGTTGAAAATCACTACTATATTTGGTTCTCTTTCTCTCTCCATACTGTGCATAATTGTATAAGTCCAAATCATGCCCCCCCACCCCATTGCCCTTTTTCTAAACTCAGAAGCCCCCAATATTGCCACCTTTCTTCATAAGGAAGGCGCTCCAACCCTCTGATCGTTTGGGTCGCCCTCTTCCGCCCCTTTCCCAGCACTACGATCTCCTTTTCCAGATGTGATGACCGGAACCATGTGCTGTATTCCAGATGGGGCATGATGAGTTTGATTTTATGACACCGCTGTGTTTGGTGTACCCACATGTTGGGTACAACGATTGGTAGAGATTTGACTGCTCTGGCATCTCCTTTTCATCCTCTCAGAACGTCCAGACCTACTGGCAGCGCAGCCTGCTGGAGAAGGAACTCCTCTTTTTCGGCTACGATGTTTTTGGGATTCCTTTTGTGGACCCGGTAAGTGGAGACTTTCTACCGTCAAGGCTTGATGAGGGCTTGAGAAGGCAAAATTGACAGCTGGGGAGGAAGCTGGTACAATAATTGGTTCTTAACAAGAATCAAAACATGACAAACTATTGTAGCCATTTTGCAATATGACCTCTCCCTCTCCACACACACACACTCACACACACACACACAAACCCACCCCCCAATAGTGCACTTGGCTGGGTTGGGATTTGAACCTGGGTTCTTAGGAGCTAGAGAGAACGCACGAAAAAAAAAATCAGACCACCAAGGCGGGAGACGGTGACAGCGCAAGATTTGGCAGTGACTTTAGATCCCTGTTGAAACTGCTGATAACTCTGAAGTCGTGTTTGCCTGTCCTGGTCTTAACCTCCCCACTCCTAACATCTTGTTTTTAAGGACACCTGGACTCCGGAGGCGGTGATCCCAAAGAGGCTGAGGGAGAAGCAGAAGTGAGAGCTTATTTGGGCCCTGTTTCTTTGCTTAAGTCTTCCTTGCTTGCTGCCTTTGAGCGTTCAGCTGTATGTGTGCATGTGGACATGTGTGCTCCCCCAGATGGTCCTCCGGGGGACTGATGCAGCTCGGAGAGGGAATGGTAGGGTCTGGATGGAAACGGCCATTGCACAGATGAGATCCAGCTATGAGGAATACACTCTGGCATTCTCCCTTACTCGCATTCTCCAACCCAAAGGAGAGATGCTTCCCTGTGTTATTGGAAAGGGTTCTTGACACCTGCCGGTCTATTAGTTCTCAATCTTGGGATCGCTTGTCCTTAAGTTCTTAAACTGGCTTTTAAACATGCATCAGCTTCAAGCTTCTAGTCCTCTAGGTCAGGGGTTCTCAACCTTTGGAGGCCCGGGTACCCCCTATCACGGTCCAGTTTTCTGAAGTACCCCCTGCTAATTGACTGCTAATTAATTGGATTAATCAATTAATTAATTAGGTAATTAATTGTTAAATTAAAGTACTAAAACAATTTTAAATATGAAAAAAATGTCTTATTTAACTGTGTGGGGGGGGGGGGAGACACACATGCAAGGATCTCTTTTTTTCCCCAAGTCACAGTTCCCAAAATCAACTCCTCCCTCCCCACCCCACCCAAGTACATTTTCCAAAGTACAAAAATAAGCCCAAAACCAAAATCAGAGAGACAGAAGGGCTCCAAAAATAATTACATTTTAAAGTCCATGTTAATTAACACTTAATTAGCTGCTGATGGGGCAGATAAGGGGCAGGGCTTGGCGTACCCCCAGCAAGAGGTCCACGTACCCCTAGGGGTACCCGTACCACAGGTTGAGAACCTCTGTTCTAGGTGTCTATCTGCTCTGTTGAGTGTACACACACACCACACACCAAGTAATAACTTGCCCAGTGCAGAATATGCAGCACATACCACAGACCGACCTCCTCCTCATCTTAGTTTCAATGCACTCGTAACTTGGGTGGTTATTAGCCCTATTCAGGCATTTGGCATCAGTGGATGGCAAACATGAGGGGCACAAACAGAAGCTACCTGCTCCCCCCTACCAATGCACTTCATGTCCCCCCTCCCCACATCCTTGTGTTCAGCACCTCTCTCTAGAGGGCAGCACTGAATGTGGGGAGAGATCCTCATGCAGTCTAGAATCCCGGGTGAGTTTTGAATTTTGAAGTCTACTTCAGTAAAAGTTCTGGTAAAACAGAACCTCAAAACGGTGAGTGGGATCCAGCAGAGGCCACTCTGTGAATTTGCTGCCTTTTCCTGGGCACCTTCCCCGCATCGGAATGGCTTCCCTAAAACTTGGCTCTTGGCTGAGCATCGATTTGAATCCGCACCTGTGCTCCCAAAGGTTCTCCACTGCCCCAAGATCCTGGATTTTGTCCTCCGCCAGACCTGACCCCGTGACCTCTTTGTCTCCCAGGGTGGAGCGCGAGACGGCAGCACGGATTTCGGAAGAGATCGGCAACCTCATGAAGGAGATAGAGACCCTAGTAGAGGAGAAAACAAAGGACTCCACGGACATGAGCAAGCTTGTGCGGGAAGGTGAGAAGCCAGAACGGGGCGCTCTTGTTGGCTAGCAGGTGGAGATTTCTTCAATAAGAAATTCTGCTGCCCGCACCTGGTGTGCTTTGATTCCTATTATTTATATAGGATGTCCCTGCCCCAAGGAGCTCGCAATCTAGACACAAGGGAGACAACAGAGGGAGGGGAAAGGAGTGGTGGCTGGATAAATGGGAAGACTATGTGACTATTTCATTGGGATTTGTAGTATGGGAACTAGGGGTGTGCTTCATGGAAAACATGGGTTTTGAGGGGAGGGGTTTTTGGAAGTAAGGGAGGTGGTGTTACAGACGCATTCTGAGAGGCGATGGCAGGGGGGAATGGGTGGAGATGTTTGAGGAACCGGAGAGCTTCCGGTAGCGAAGGGTTGTAGACCCAGAGGCCCGAAAAGCACAGGCCGGGACGTAAGAGCAAAGAGTTAAGGAGAGGTGAAGACTTTAAAGATAAGGGCCAGAAGGAGAGGTGAAGACTTTGAAGATAAGGGCCAGGAGAATGTGTTGAATGTGCAGGAGCAGGCAGGAAGCCGGTGCAGGGAATTTAGGAAGAGTGTAGTACAAGGTGATTGGTTTTGGTGGCAGAGTTCTCTCACTCACTCACTCACTCACTCACTCACTCACTCACTCACTCACTCACTCACTCACTCACTCACTCACTCACTCACTCACTCACTCTCACTTTCATATATTAGAGGTTTTCAAGTGGAGGCTGGTTGGTCACCTGTCAGGGATATTGTAGCCACCACCTGCACTGAGCGGGAGGGGGTTGGACTAGATGACCTCCAAGGTCCCTTCCGACTCTGACATGTTGGGATTCTACAATGGGGCAAGAGTGCAAGGTGAGGAGGATGAGTTCTATGCTTCCACCTCTTGAATCCTGCATGGGCAAGCAAGCCCCTAACTCCTTTCTCCCCCTGCCCCCCCCCAGGAGGCCCCTTGGTGTACGATGGGCTCAGCGTTGTCATGAATTCCAAGCTCCTGAACGGCTCGCAGAGGGTGGTGGTGGACGGACTCCTCTCCGACGAGGAATGCCGGGTCCTGCAGAGGCTAACCAACGTGAGTGACCGCTTGGCGGTGCTTCTAGCAGGGAGCCATTGGCTGGAGTTCCTCGCTACTCACGCGGTCCCAGCCAGAGGTCCCTTTCTGCCCTGCTTCCTTCAGTTTGTGGTTTTTGTTTTTGCACATTTATGTCCAAATAAAAGAGAAGTAAAAAAAAGAAATGCCTTTTTTAATTTACAGACTTCTGCATACAGAGGGAATCCCCCCAAAGATGGAGAAACTGTTCCCTAGTTTTGAGCGGCCCCATCTTGCATCCCGTGAGAGAGGCCTGCAGTGGCTCTTGTAAGAAAAAGAAATGAACTTGCTTCTGTTTTTCTAGGCAGCTTCCTCGGCTGGGGACGGCTATCGTGGCAGAACCTCGCCCCACACGCCCAGCGAGACCTTTTACGGCGTGACCGTCTACAAAGCCCTCAAGGTAGGTCCTTTAAAGAAACAGAGAGATGGGTCCGGCTTGTGGGAAGCTGGAGAATCCAGGAGCAGGGAGGCCAGGCAGGCAGGAAGCGTCCCTCTTTTTTCCGCTGTCGCTTCGTATTTTGGGAGGTGGTGGAGACATAGAGTGCTTGCCTGCGACCTGGGCTAGAGGCCTTCAACAGGAGGGCGGTTGAGACCCTGACCTGAGTTGCGCCCTGACCTTGGGTGGGGCACATGACACTGCTGCTCCCACCGCCATTCTGTTTGGCGGCTCCGGTTTGCAAATCTGAACTACGGTCAGGATGGTGGGGTCCTAAATAAGTTAAATCCCATTGGAGATTTTGGCTTTGGAGCCTCGTCCTCCAGTCTTCAGTGGGCCTCGCTTCCTCTTTCCCTGCCGTGCCTCCTCTATCTGCCCCCCTCTCCTTCCAATTGGCCTGGGAGGAAAGAAGGGGCAGAATGAGACGGCCAGTCAGCAAGTGCTGCTACTGCCAGTGGGCGGGAAAAGAAGAGGGGCTGTTGGCTGCTCACTCACCCAGCCCTGTTGCCTGCTGGGCTCTTGAAGGTGTGTCTCTTGTTGGGGTTGGGTGAGTCTCTGCTCTGGGCACGTTGAACGCTGGTCTAGGAACATAATCCCTGTGCAGCCTCCTGTCTCCACAGCTAGGACAGGAGGGCAAGGTGCCCATGCACGGGGCGTACCTCTATTACAACGTGACCGAGAAAGTGCGCCGGGTGATGGAGTCCTACTTCCGCCTGGACACGCCGCTGTATTTCTCCTACTCGCACCTGGTATGCCGCACCGCTATAGAAGGTGAGCCAGACTTTTGCCTAGAGCTGTGTTTCTTAAACTGTGGGTCGGGACCCACTTGGTGGGTCGCGGCCCGATTTCTGGTGGGTCCCAGGTGATGGGAAAATCAGGTAAGTGATTGCCACAAGCCCTGAGGCTACTCAAAAATCATATCGCTGCTCATTGCCCTTCAAAGAGCTGAGCTCCTGCAGTTTGCAAGCTTGTGTAAATATAGGGAGATAAATGTTTGAGCATCTCATAAAGCTAGATGGGTCCCGATAGAGTGTCATTTTAAAAAGCGGGTCCCGGTGCTAAAAAGTTTGAGAATCGCTGGCCTAGAGCCTTTGTCCTTCCAGTGAAAGGAGGGATTGAGGAATCAACCGTAAAAAGGGAGTTGGAGGAAGAGAGGGGCTCCTTAGCCGACTCACACCGCCAGCATGCCACCAGGTTCCCAGACCATATTAGGCGCTGAGCTGGTTTGGAACCCGTGTATCTGGGGCCTGTTCAAACTCTGTTTGGAGAACCCAAGCCTATGCTGGAAAAATGGAGGTTAAATCTAGTCTGAATGAACGCCAAATGTCATCCCAAGTGACTTTAATTGGTTACTGATTCTTGCATTTGGGGATTCAGTTCTGAGTTGAGGCAACCAAGGAATTTTTGGTGGTGGTGGGGGGACTTCCTCACTGAACCACTTTTCAAGGCTTTGGTCAGAACAGGTTCCAAACTCGCAAGTACTGGTCCAAACCGGCTCAGGGCCCCCCAAATTATTTGGTTCAACTCCCTGAATGGAACAAAACTTAATTGATTTTTCTTGGTTCAAGTTAGTCTCAGAACGGCTGGAAAGAGAAGCTGATACAGTGCCGTTAGAGGGGGAAATGGAGCAAATGATCTAGATTGTGTTTGTACTGCTTCTGCCTGCCACTAGATGGTGCCAAGACCCAGGCAGAATTGTGAAAACGCACATGGGTGCGTGTAGAGAGCCCTCGTTGGAAGCCCTGGCTCATAAGCCCTGCTGGGTCAGGCCAAGGGCCCATCTAGTCCAGCTTCCTGTATCTCACAGTGGCCCACCAGATGCCTCTGGGAGCACACAAGACAACAAGAGACCTGGATTCTGTTGCCACTCCCTTGCATCTGGCATTTGGAGATAGGCTGCCTCTAAAACTCAAGAGGTTTCATGCAATCATCATGACTTGCAACCTCCAATGATGGACTTTTCCTCCATAAATATGTCCACTCCCCTTTAAAAGGCATCTAGGCCAGGTGCCATCACAATGTCCTGTGGCAAGGAGTTCCACAGATTAATTACACACCGGGTAAAGAATGATTTCCTTTTGTCCGGACTATCCCTCCAAGTCAATTTTAGTGGCTATCGCCTCTTTCTGGTGTTGTGCGAGAGGGGAAAAGAACATCCCTCTCTCCATCCCAAATGTTACCCGTATTGGTCTGAGTATAAGACTCACTTTTTTCTCCTAGTTTAAGTTTTTAAACTAGGGGTGCGTCTTATAATCAGGCTGTTGCAATTTAATGCCAGTGATTTAATTAAATTTTTTAATAGCACCCAACTTTAAGGGTGCGTCTTATAATCAGGTGCGTCTTGTACTCGGGACAATACAGTATATGTCTCAATCATGTCTCCCCCTCAGGCGTCTTCTTTCTGGATTGAAGAGCCCACTCCCAAAATCTTACTGGATATTATCCTATAAGAACAAAATATTATCCTTGTGTTATCACTTGGAGTGCTGTTGTTTTGTTTTTTTTATAAGAAAAGAACAGAGATTCTCAGCATGCTGAATTATCAGTATAATCCCAGAGGGGTGTGAAATACCGTATTGGTCCGAGTATAAGACTCACTTTTTTCTCCTAATTTAAGTTTTTTAACTAGGGGTGCGTCTTATAATCAGGCTGTTGCAATTTAATGCCAGTGATTTAATTAATTTTTTTTAATAGCACGAAACTTTAAGGGTGCGTCTTATAATCAGGTGCGTCTTATACTCGGGACAATACTGTAGGTTGCAGGCTGGCTGTAGCTTTGCCAAGTGTAACTGTAACTCTGTCCTCAATGCAGATAAACAGGAGGACCGAACAGACCCCAGTCATCCTGTACATGTGGACAATTGCATCCTTAACGCAGAGGCCCTGGTGTGCGTCAAAGAGCCACCAGCATACACCTTTCGGGACTACAGGTAATCCCAATGGAAAGAGGAAAGGCTGTCTTCCTCCATAGTCGATGGTAATCTTGTGGGGCTTTCTGGTTTCTAGGCTGCCCAGCCCCTCTTGGCAGTTACTGCTCCCCCTCCCCAAATGTCCACAAACTTGAAGACGGGTGTCCTTCCCTCCAGGAGAGGGTGTGGGTTTCGCGACTGTACATGCTGATCCCTGCGCTTGCGCCTCGACTGCCACAGTGCCCCTCTTGTGTGTATTTTCATGCCTCCTCCCTGTGTCAAACAGGCCAATCTGTTATCTTGGAGGGGAAAAAAATGCAATATTGCTCTGGACAAAGAGGTAGTGGCTTTGTGGCCAGCCAATTAGTGCTTTGCACAGCCAGATGGGCAGGTGAGAGGGACAACCTGGTGATTGTCACAAGGACCAGCCAATCAGCACCTTGCGCAGCCGGCTTTTCCTGTGAACAGGCAGATATTGGTCGCTCCTGAGCTTGATTAAAAAAATTGTGGCTTCACAACAGGCTCACTGCTTAAGCTATGGATGTCTGTCGTCCTTTTAAGAGTCCGTCTGGCTCCTGAGAGACAGTCCAATAGGCAGGTAATCATCCCCAGTGAGGACTCAGCCGGCTGGTGGCAGAAGTGGGCTTCCTTACAAACTCCAAGCCAGGCTTCAATTTGGGCAGGTGGGAGCCAAAGTTGAAACCTAAAGAAGTGTTAGCATGGAAGTATGGAAGCAAAGTAGAGAGATACTCAAATGCATTTCACTCAGTCCACCCTAAATCTGTGCTGTGCAGAAGACCTTAAAGAGGTTTTTGAGTGTTCCACAATGAGGACTAGAACCCTGTTCGTTTTTTAATGGAAAGGCAAGATTCTCCAGATGCAAATTCCATCTACCAAAACAAAATTCTGCAGGGTTTCAGCTGCCTGGAAATCACATCATATCGAAAAAGCAGGGGGGCTAGTTCCCAGGCTTCTATGCTCCAGCAGGCTGCAGAAAAGGGGTTTTAAAAAGAGTCCCGTTGTCTTTGTCTTCTCCTTTCCACCTCTAGCGCCATTCTGTATTTAAATGGGGATTTTGAAGGAGGAGCCTTTTACTTCACGGAGCTGGATGCCCAGACAGTGACGGTGAGTAGGCAGCTCATGCCCGGACCTTCTGTGTACTCCATCCTTCCAGAAGGCAATGCACATGCATTTTCTCTGCCACAAGCTGCAGTTGGGCAGTTTCTTTTCCCCTGTGTTCTGTCTCCAGGCTGAAGTGCAGCCGCAGTGTGGCCGGGCTGTGGGCTTCTCCTCGGGCTCGGAAAACCCTCACGGAGTCAAAGCCGTCACCAAGGGCCAGCGGTGCGCCATAGCCTTGTGGTTCACCTTGGACCCTCGCCACGGCGAACGAGTAAGTCGCTCCTGCCTCTTTTCCACGCTCCCAGACTCCTTCGCCTCTTTCCCTGTAATGGCCGTGGGGGGGGGGGGCAAATTCTACCTGGCTTGGCAGAATTTTGCCCAGCGGACTCTCTTCCCACCTCCGCAGGAGCGGGTCCAGGCTGATGACCTGGTGCGGATGCTGTTCAGCACAGAGGAGGCGGAGCTCCCTCCAGAGCAGGCGCCCGTGGCGGAAGAGCCCACGCGGGGGCCGACAGAAGCGACTGACCAAGGCGCCACCACCGTGGGAAAAGATGAGCTGTAGCTTGGCTCCGTGGGTCAGGCTTTTGCAGAGACTTGCTTGGGCTCCATCTGAACAGCAAGAGCATTTGGGACATCTGGGGGGGGGGGGGGGAAGCAGACTTGTGGTGTGGGGCCTTTGTCCAGCAGGCACACACAACAGACCGCAGCCTCTTCTCCAGCGTCAGAATCGTAGCATTCCTTGGGCACAGTTGCTCAGGACTTGCGAAAGAAAGGGGGGCACTTCCTGTCTGCTCCTTCTTTCTTCGCCGACACCCTTATTCTCAAGCTGCACCGTTGACCATTGCTGCGTTTTTCTATCCTGCGTCTTCGTTGCTGGGGAAAATGTCTAGCTCTTGTCCTTGAAGAGTTCTAGTTCAGCTTGAGCCCGAGACAGTCCCCAGGAGGCATGCAGAGAGACAATTTTTGGGGTAGCCGAAACAGCATGGTCTTTGGAGCAGGGGAATCCTGAGTTCGAATCCTGCCTTGGTTCTTCCGTTTGCTTGGCTAACCATGAGTCAGTCCTCACAGCCTAAGCTCCCTCACAGGGCTGTTGTGATAAATGGGAGAGAACCCGATGTAAGTTCCATGGAAGGAGGGTGGGATTCAAAGGTATCTAATAAGATCAGGTAAATCTTACTCTCCTAAGAATCTTCTGCCCTGCCCCACCCCATCTTCCCCGACAGGCAGTTGCTGAATAAAACCTTTCCCTTTTTTAAAACAATTATTATTTTTTTCCATGCTAATACATTAACCGAGGAATCACAAATATATGACTGTACTTCTGCCAGGCAGAGGCACCTTGGCATCTATGATCCCTTGTCTATCCCCCAGTGCCAACCCATCAGTGAGACTTTTGAGGTGATTACCTGGGGTGCTGGATTGGTGCCTCTGTCCACGGCTATTCTCACTCCCCGGATTTTGAAAGGATAGAGGGGGATGGAGAAGAAGAGGAAGTGTGGAGGAGTAGAGCGGAGACTGGCGAGCCAGAGAGTCCTCCGCACTTCCTCTTTCTCGTTGAATTCGGGGTCACTGCAGGAGTCACTGCAGTGGTGGGGAACAAGGAAGGTGGCGTTCTGTGTTCTTCCTCAGATGCCAGATAATCTGTGGCCAGCCCTGAATGCGTGAACATGAATAGATAAACTGCTGTGGAATATGGAGGCTCTGTTTAAATATCCTGGCTGGATAACCTTTGTGGACTCTTATATCCTCCATGAACATATTAATTCCAAGATGGTTAATAGTGTAATGGCATTGAGTGACTTGAGTTCCAAGCCTGTGCACCACTTCCCTGGGAGTAAGCTCCAGCGAACATAGTGGGGCTTAGTTCTGAGTAGACCTGTGTCAGATTGCACTTCTGGGCACAGTGTAAAGAACAATTGGGTAGAGTCTATGCTGCAGGCTTCTAATCCAAAATTGACATGATATAAAAGGAGAAGTAAAGAGAGGAAGTAGAAGGGAAGAAAAAAAATTCAATTAGAAAAAATGAGAGAAGGGGTATATTTAGGCTTAAAAGGTGGTTGTCAGCATATGGGGACATTTGGGGGCACTGAATTCTATAATTAAGATGCCGCGGCAGAAAATGAGCAGGTAGGTGAAACGCAACGAGGTTTGTAAGCAGATTGGAGGGAGCAGGAAGGCAGAACGAAAGCCCAGAGAGAATAATAAGCCATGGAAAGGAAGAGTGCTTTAAAAGAATAAGATCCTTTTAGGGGAGATGGAAAGGTTAATAAGCTGGTGAAGGGAAAGAAATAAGGGGCAGAAATGGGGTGGTGGTGGGGAGGAACAGAAAGCAGGAGAGAGAATAAGGGGAAGGAGGGGTCAGGGGACAGTCTCTACTCTGGCTGGGTAGACTGCAGCTTACGTCTTCCCAAAGGCTGTGGCCCCCTCCTCTCTGGCAGCACCTGTGCCCTTTCCAGCATCTTTTCCAGCTCTGCAATTTCTGTTTTTGAAGTAGGGGGGACCCAAACGGTGTGCCCAGGTTAGATTTTAGGGGTGAGGCCAGGGCAGTTAGAGGAAGCGGGGTTCCTGGCTGCTGTGGCTTGGGAATGCCCCGGGGCCGTGAGGAATCAGTCGGTCTGCCCTGGGCTCATGTGCCCCTCCCCTCCACTGGACTCTGAGCTGGAAATGTTCAACTCTCCTCGCTCATTAGCAATCTGCTCACGCATTTCTGCTTCCAGTGCTTTCTGTTCCCTCTCATTTTCACCTTGTGTGCTTGCTAGCAAGGGGACAGCAGGCATCCGGGCACCTGTGCTTCTATTTGTTCTGAGATGCCCAGTTTGCTTTGGTTTTCCGCTCTGCTTAAATTATCCAGCAAGAGAGAGGCCGTAGCTCAGTGTTGGAGCACCTGGGTTACAGGCAGAAGGTGCCAGATTCAATTCCTGAGATCTCTAGGTAGGGCTGGGGAAAGACCTGGAGAGCCACAGCCAACCAAGTCTATCTAATCCAGTGTTCTAATCTGTGGAACTCCTTGCCACAGGATGTAGTGAAGGCACCTGGCCTGGATGCTTTTTAAAAGGGGAGCATACTGGTTTATGGAGGAAAAGTCCATCACAGCTTACAAGCCATGATGGATATACGCAACCTCGGGGTTTTAGAGGTAGCCTATCACTGCCAGGTGCAAGGGAGTCGCAATAGGATACAGATCTCTGGTTGTCTACAGGAAGCTGGACTAGATGGGCCCTTGGCCTGACCCAGCAGAGCTATTATGTTCTTATACCTTCAGGAAGCTGACAAGTGAGATGTGAAGTCCACAGCCTTTCCCTGTTGTTGCCTGCCCAAGATATTACTGCCCCTGTCCATGGAGGCTCTGCATTGCTGTGAATGCAACAGCCAGTACCAAAACTCTCCTGCATTAATATTTGATCCTTCCCATGTCTGTTAGCATCATTTGGCTTATGGAAGAGCTTCCACTGCATCTGAAAGGATGCAGAATCAGATCTTGGCTAGGGGATCCACATCGCCCAGGCGGCTCACCTGACTGGACTGACCCTAAGTATTGATGGCTGTGCTAGTGCCCAGTGTGCCCTGGGGGGGGGGACGGCCAGTGGACAGCTTTACCCCAGCAAGTCTTGCGCAACCTCTGGTACGTCAGGACTTTGGAGAAATCCCTACTAGTGTGCATCTTTGATTCTATTAGCAATTTTTCTCAAAGGCAACCTGGGAGATGGGTTTGAAATCTGCCCCTAGCAGGAATGCACCAGGCATGGCCTGGATTCTGGCCTCCTTCCAAGATGCCTGCTGTGGGGCAGGAGAGGCTACATGCAGCCAGCGCCAATATTATCCTGAGATCAAAACGGCATTTTTGCTTTCCCCCCCCCACACACACTTGGTGGGGCGGGGGGGGGGCAATACATTTAATCAGCCTGCAGCTAAACACTCCTACCCATCTGGTGTCAATGAGGTTTTTTGTTTACAAATGCAGCCTACCCAGATTCCAGCACAAATGCCAGGCAGCCCCCACCAGCTACCGGCACAAAGCAGGCCTTGCATGGAGATCGAAAGGTTACCCTCATCAGCATGCAGCTCAGGCCCGGCTTTGGAGACAAAGGGCAGGAGTTGAAGGCATGGAAAGGGGGGGGGGCGAGGTCTAACCTTCCAAATTCCATTGTGGTCTGAGGTCCCGATCCTGTGAGCCGAGTGTGGCTTTTTGTCAACACAGAGCAACCTTTTGTTTCCAAAGTCCAAATGTTCCAGGAACGTTTTAGAGGGGCCCGGAGAATGTGGCATGCAGCTCGATCCGAGGCACACTTGTTAGTCTACTTAGAAGTAAGTTCCTTTACGTTCAATGGGCTTTGCTCCCAAGGAATCAGGCTTGCCATTGCTTTTGATCTTTGATTAAGACGTACATGTTACTGTACATGCATTTTGACAAGCAGAAGTGATGCTCTTTCGGGGGGGGGGACAAAAAAGGTTATAGGGGTTTGATCCTGATCTGGACTGTGGTGCAATATCTCTATCCAAAAAAGGGGCAGATGCTGGCACTAGAATGGAAAAAGAAGGGGATGCCACATCCCTTTTAAGGGGGAGAGCACTGACTTCTCATATTTAATCCTTGGTAGTTTCTCTAAGTAGTTCTGGGAGGGGCCTTGCCTGAAATCATAGAGAACTGCTTCAAGTCAATGTAGACAGGAGGGCCGGCCCACCACTGAGGCAGTTGCCTCAGGCAGCAGGTTGATGGGAGGCACTGCATAATTTTATTATGGGTTAATAATATGTATCAATGTAGAATGAAATCAGGTGACGGCTGTTGCAATCGGTCAGTTATTTGAACGGGAAGCCACCAGGAATTTTACATCAGTAGTTTTGACCCTTAGAAAGAGCTACCGTATAAACGCAGATGTCCTTATTTACAACAGGAACACACACACCAGCCACTTGCTGCATCCGTGGTGGCTCCTTCCCACGTACTACAGCCCGCGCGTGTTTGACGTGCCCGCGCGTGCACCGTCTGTCGTACCTGTTCCCCTCCCGGGGGAAAAAAGCCTGACTCTCCAGTGCCCCCCCCCCTCGAGGCACAGAGTGGAGGGAAGCCTGGCTTGGTCGGAGGGTTGGCACAGCAGTGGCGGCGGCTCCTCCCGCTCCGGAGCCTGCCTAGGGGGAGAGAGGCGGGGGGGGGGGGGGCGAGGACTGGCCCGTCGGCAGGCAGAGAGCGGTGCCGCTGGCAGCGCGGGGGCGGCCCCTGGCAGCGCTGTGCCGCTGCTGCAGCTGGCGCCGTCGACGAGGCGCGCCTTCTCTTCCTCGCTAGCTGCTCGCTGTCCGTCCGTCGGGGGTCTCTCTCCATGGCCAGCGCGGGGCTGCAGTTGGTGGGCTACTTCCTGGCGCTGGCCGGCTGGGTGGGCACCATCTGCGCGGCCGCGCTGCCCCAGTGGAAGCAGAGCTCGTACGCGGGGGACGCCATCATCACGGCCGTGGGGCTGTACGAGGGTCTCTGGATGAGCTGCGCGTCGCAGAGCACCGGGCAGGTTCAGTGCAAGCTGCATGAGTCCCTGCTGTCGCTCGACGGTGCGTCCCACGCGGAGGGTGGGAGGAAGGAGCCGGGTGTCGTCGGGCAGCCCGGTGGGGCAGATCAAGGGCAGCAAACCGCAGAAGCGGGGCCCCAAATGGGGGGGGGGATGAAAAGGTACCGAGGCGGCGGGGCTCACGTCTATTTGGAAGGAATATCCTCTGTCAGCAAATCCTCCCATAAGAATTAATAATAATGTAATGTAGTGCTGCTATTTGGAGTTTGGCTTGCATTGAAAGCCTAACACTGCAATCCTATGCATATTTACCTATGAGTAAGCCTCACTTCTGGACACAATGGGCCTTACTTCTGAGTGGACATGATGCAGAGGCTTGTGCTCGTGTCACCGACGGGACGTGTCACGTCATCGTTCAAACGTGCTCCGTTGGGTCAAGCGCTGAGTTCGCGATTATTTGCAACCTTTGTATGCCTGTTTTCGACTAAAACGCTCATAAAGCGCTTTAAGTAGTCTGATGATGAGGCTGAGGCCTGAGGAGGATTTTGGTTGCAATTCTGCACGTATTTTCCTGGGAGTAAGTCCTTTTGAAACCAACGGGGTTTACTTCTGAGTAGGCGTGCCTAGGCTTGTCCTGTGATTCTCTAGTAGTTATTCAGTGCTGAGGGGAATAGCCTTCTGCACATTCTCAGGAAGGTTTGTTTCTAGCTCAAAGAAGCCCAATCAGGCAGCCGTAACTGAACAAGTCTATTGTTCCTTCATTCCCTCTCGTCTCCCTTTTCCCTCCCCACCCCTGCCTCCCTGGACTCCCCCGTCAGTGTTAGATTGTTGTACTATTATTACTTTGAATGACTGATCCACTCTTTGGGGACAGAAGGTGAGTGAATCATTGCAGATGAATAATAATAATAATTATTATTATTATTAATTAGCAATAAATATATATTATATACATAACTAATATAAGCATTTGTGTGTGAATATTGATCTAGCTTTGTATATAAATGCTTAGATGAGCCCTTTGAGGACAGAGAACTATTTATGGATTTATTTTGCTATGTCAGCCACTTCTGAACTACTTTTTTGGATGAAAAAACAAACAAGCTTTGAGATACCACTTATATACACTCATTTCTCATAGAGAAAAGGTTTGTTGATGAATGTGTATAACCCTAGTGAAGTGTGTGTGTGTGTGTGTGTGTGTGTGTGTTGTACACAATATTATTTATTATTATGAATAATAGTTTCTCCAAAAAGTAGTTCACAAAGTGGTCGACACTTTGTATTTTGCCACTGTTTTGGCAAATGTATTTTGCCACTAGATCAGAGTGATGTATTTTTCAACCTGTGGTACGCGTACCCCCCAGGGGTACGCAGACCGCAGGTTGGGGGTACGTGAGATGCTCCCCGTTAGTGACTAGATGGTCCCCTGTCCATATTGTCCATGTTGTCCCAAAAGGGCTCATTGTCTGGTGCAGAAAGACCCCAGGGTTCCTCTTCCCCCCACAGTACCCCTCAAACAGAGGAGTTGAACACACACACACCCCGCCGTCTTACTTTGCCTGCAAGCAGCAAACAAGCTCCAGGTTCTCAGCAAAGTAACACTTGACAACCTGCTCTTGTTCCAACATAGCAGGGGAGCCAGTTGTGACTCCAGAATTCAGCCTTTTAGCCCTCTGCATTGAGAGATTGCAACCTGTGGCTTAAGAAGGCATAGAAAATCAATCAATCCTATACATACTTTCCTGAGAGTAAGCCCCATTGAAAACAGTGGGACTTACTTCTGAGTCGACATATCACGGCTTGCACTGATATAGGATATTTTCTTATCTAACACTACGCTACACATGATCTGGAGTGGTTCTAGCTTATTTTGAGGTTAACCCCCCCCCCCAGATTGAGATTCTGATGCACATGAATTGCCTGGGGGCATCAAATTTTAAGGCATTTTCCACCAAGACCCTTGTGCATCTTGTAGGGGATGATCTTACAAGAATCGATTTTGAGAAGCCTCAATGACAGGTGATGTGTTCTTCTCGCTTCACAGTTCATATCCAGACTTCCCGGGCTCTCATGGTGGTGTCGATTCTCCTGGGCTTTGTCGGGATGGTCGTCAGTGTAATCGGAATGAAGTGCACCAAAGTTGGAGACGAAAACCCTGTGACCAAAAGCTGGGTCGCTGTTTTGGGGGGCCTCTTCTTCCTCCTCGCAGGTAAGCTTCAGACTGGAAGAGAGGGACCAAAATGATTAGTGGACTGGGGGACACCTTCCTTGAGAGGACAGGCTACAATGCTCGGGGCTGTTCAGTCTAAAAAGACGTGCTTGAGAGAGGACACGATTGAGCCGTATAACATTATGCATGGGATGGATCAAGTGGATAGAGGGATGTTCTTTTCCCTCTCTTACAACACGGAACCAGGAGACATCCACTCAGATTGACTGGTGGGAGAGTCAGAACAGACAAAAAGGAAATATTTCTTTACCCAGCAAGTAATGAATCTGTGCAACTCCTTGCCACAGGATGTGGTGATGGCACCTGGCCTAGATGCCTTGAAAAGGGGATTGGACAGATTGATGGAGGTTACGTACATCACAGGTTACAAGCCATGATGGTTATATGCAACCTCTAGGTTTTAGAGGCAGCCTGTCTCTGAATGCCTGGTGCAAAGGAGTGGCAACAGGATACAGGGATCTTGTGGTCTTGTGTGCTTCCAGAGGCATCGGGTGGGCCACTGTTGAGATACAGGAAGCGGAACTAGATGGGCTCTTCTTCTGTTATTCTTATGGTGACTTCCTGGAGACTCTCTAGCCCACTACTCTCTTCTTTTCCACCACAACTCTCTTCTTTTCCACCTCTTCCACTCCATCCCGCTCTTTCCTTTTCAGTTCAGCAAGCGGGAGGAGGAGAGTGGGTGGTCAAAGGTGAGTGCTCCCGCCAATCTGCTACCTGAAGCGACCACTTCAGTTGGCCTCATGGATGGGCCAGCCCTGTAAGACAGCCAACACTCTCAAAGACGCCCTTTTGCTCAGCTAGGAGGGATCAATAATTTGGGTTTCCCTCTGTGTTCTTAGGTCTGTGCACAGTGACGGCTGTCTCGTGGTATGCTGCGCGGGTGACCTACGAATTCTTCAACCCCAACACGCCAGTGAATGCAAGGTAAAAGGAGGTTAGGCTGTTGCCTGCATGGGCTGGAAAGGGAACCTGATCTGGCGCATGTCTGCAGCAATTCAGAATCAAATGAAATGTTGGAGGGGAGGGCAGGACAATATTGAAACCCAGATCTACCCAATCACATAAAAGAAGGGGCGAAGGTCCAATTTTAATGAAGTGGAGAAGCGCAGAACCTTTCTTGATTTTGGCTGAATGGAGCCTCTATGTCTCAGTCTTCCTAGCTGCAATATGGGGAGAATATGGCCCTCCTTATTGACCCACCACTGATGCAACGAACATGAAAATGAGTGAACTCAGGAAGATAGTGGAGGATAGGAAGGCCTGGCGGGATATGGTTCATGGGATCACGAAGGGTCGGACACGACTTAACGACTGAACAACAACAACAGGGTTGTTGTAAGAATTACAAGTCACGTGACGTGCTTTGCACACTCAAAAAGCACAAGGGTAAATATGTATTGCTCGACAACTCACTGGAAAAGTCCAGTGCGTATACCCTGGGCTGCTGCACTAATCTCTCCTTTCTTCCTTGCTTTAGGTATGAATTTGGACCTGCCTTGTTTGTGGGGTGGTCGGCAGCCAGCCTGATCTTGCTGGGGGGCTCCTTCCTATCCTGCTCATGCCCCAAACCGGAGGACAGAGGACAGCAGTACTATCGGCAGTCACAGCCTTCGACAGCTAGAGAGTATGTCTGAGCTGGGGAAAGAGAGAGAGAGAGAGAGAGGAAAAAAGTTTATTCATGTCTGTCTCCATGCAATGGAGGAATCAAGTGGCAGGCTGGAAATTAAGTGGCACAATTATTTCTCAGGGTTTAAAAAATATATTTTGCAAATTCATATCCAAGAAGGAATTTCCTTCCCCCCCCCCTTCCATAGGGTTCCCAGTTTGGATCAAATGAGACTGTTGCTCCCTCTTGCTGTTTTCAGGCTGTTCAAGGCCATTGCTGGGCCCCACCCCTTGCTACAAGGCCCCACCCCTTCACCACTGAGCTCCACCCCAGTACCAGACTCCTCCCCTCCCCATTTTTAAAGAGTTGGCAGGGCCCCCCTTGTGCTATCACCAGACCCAACCTCAAAAATCTCAGGATTTTGGATGCTCCCGACCTCGAAATCCTGCCCTTACAGCTTTGCAGATGTCCAAAGATGGGTGCATGCAAGGAACATGGAGGGAACGGATCTAGCAATGTGATTTTCTTTTTCTTTTCTTTTTTCTATTTTGTGGGCTCCAAACTTAATTGCCCTCTTGTGTGTCTTGTGTTTTTCCCCCCCCTTGATTTTTCAGACCCACTGTAAAAAGGGCCGATCAGTGCGTATAATATCTTCACCTCTGTCGGGGGGAGAGACGTGTTTATTTCCCTTCCGAGAGACACCCAAAGAAGTGTAGCAAGGACTTTTAAAAAACTGTGCCCTGAGGTCGGTTTTCCTTCCTGGACAAATCAAAAACACAGCGCCGAGAATGAAAACTGTTTTTTTTTTTTAAATTTAAACACCGTATTAACATTTGTTTTCGATGGTACCTTGACAAGACGCCTCTGGATTTCAGACACCTTGTTTCTAATGGTTCGTTTATACTAAACATTTGTATTATTAAAATATTTTTATTGCCAGCTTTCTAAAGTTTTTGGTGTGTGTGTGCCTATGACAGGGCCGGCCCAAGACCCCCTGTGCCTGAGGCAGCATGCCAAATGCTGCCCCCCTCACCCGTTGATGTGCCAGCCTCTGACACTCTAGCCCACCACTCTTCTCTCCTCCACTCGTCCGCTCTGTCCTCCTCTTCCTTTTCCAATCCAGGGAGTAGGAGGAGGATCAGTGAAGGCAAGTGAGTGGAGCCAATTGGGCGCCCTCCACCAATCTGCTGCCTCAGGCACGAGGAGGGGCCTATCTTCCTTCTTGAAGGGCAGGAGAGGAAATCGTGTCACCTGTTGCGGTCCGCATCCCCTGCACCCCCTAGTGGCGCCCCTGGGTGGACCGGCCCTTGTGGTCCATCCCTGGCATCTCCCCATTCTGCAACCTGAGGAGCTCAGTGCAAGGCAGCGGGTCCTGGCTGACTCCCCCCAGCAGTTGACTTCCGAGTTCACCAAACCTGTGTCTTTCGATTCCTGATTTTCCACTGGCCAACTTGGCCGTCTTAAACCCGTGATGCTGCGGCCTGTGCCAGCATCCTGCCTTGTTTGGCTTCTGTTGCAGCTTTTCCCTCGCTGGGTGGTGGGTTATGACTTGGGGGGGGGGGCTTGGCTGCTTCCCTTAATTAGCCCCTTTTGAGCTGGATTTCTTTGCCTCTTGTTTGGCTTTTTCCAACTTGAATGCAGGAAACGCTAATTACCCTAATCTGTCTGCACAATCAGATACCATGAAAAGGAGGGTAATCTTCTTCCCTGCTGTCTCTGTGCTCGAATTGTGCCTAACTGAGGCTAATGGGTGCTTTTGAAAGTTCATGGCCAGGCTAGAATAGTTTGGAGACCCAACACACAGCCTCTGTGTGCCAAGTGAGGTCATGAGTGGTTGAGACCAGGAGGGGATCAAACCAGTCTGGAACTGCTTTATGTTCCATTCCAGGTTAAGTCCCCAAACTGGGGCTGTCAACAACTCAAGCCTGTACTGGATCTGACCATTTTGGCATCTGCAATCATTGGAAGAACCCTGCCAGGTCGGACCAAAGACCTGTCGAGTCATGGAATCCTACAACGTTAGAATTGGAAGAGGTCTTGGAGGTCATCTAGTCCACCCCCCTGCTCAGTGCAGGTAATTATAGCATTCCAGACCGGTGGCTGTCCAGCCTCTGCTTGAAAAAATCTCCAGAGAGAGAGAGAGAGAGAGAGAGCGCCAACAACTGCATGAGGCAGACTGTTCCACTGCCTGACAGCTGTTAAATTCAGGACATTTTTGCTCATGTCCAGCCTAACTCTACTTTGTAGTTTCCACCCACCATTAATTCTAGTCCTGCCCTCGGGAGGCAGAGAAAATAAGTCTGCTCCTTCGATTCCTCCAGGTCCTTGAAGATGGCTACCCTATCTCCCCTTCTCTTCTCCAGTTGAAACATACCAAGTTCTTTTAATGGTTCTTCCTAGAACGTGCTTTCCAGACTCCTCGCCATCTTAGATGCCCTCCTCTGAACCTATCCCAGCTTTTCAGTGTCCTTCTTAAAACATAGTGCCCCAAACTGGACACAGTATTCTATGGTAAGTGAGGTCTGACTAGGGCACACCAGCGTGAAACAATTATTCCTTAGGATCAGGACTCCGTTCCTTGGTTAATTTAGCCCAGTTCTGTATTGTATTCGCTTTTTTCACAGGCGCATCCCGTTGCTGGCTTGCATTCGGCTTGTGGTCCATTAAGAACCCTAGAATATCATGTTCACATGTGCAGTTGCCAAATCCGGCATCCTGTTTCCCACTGTGGCCAACCAGATGTGTCTGGGAAGAGCACAAAGAGGCAATGAAGGCTGTAGCCCTCCCCTGTTATTTCCCCCAGCATCTAGTCCTCAGGTATACTGCCCCTGTACATGGAGGTTCTATTGCCATCATGGCTGATAAGACAAGCCTTGCCAGGTCAAGCCAAAGGTCCATCTAATCCAGACTTCTCTTTCCTGCAATGGCCTTTCCGGTGTCTCTGGGAGCCCAGAAGTGGTGGAAACAAGCTAATAGCCCTCTCTCACTGCTGCTTCCCATTCCTATCAGCTTGATGATCCCACCCACAATTGTAATTTATCTGCTCCTGTTCCAGGGATCAGATTGGGAAGCACAGATGTAGTCAAAAGCCCTGACAAAAGAACTTCTCTATGTGGGGCTGTGCCCCGACTAAAACCTTTTGCCCAGGCAACAAAACAATCTATGCAGTTCTGTGGAGCCTTTCTCGAGATCTGGACCTACCTGGCTGAGATCCAAGGGTGTTTTACAATTTAAACACGGACCTCTTTCTTTCAGTCTTTGACTATTTTATCAGAGACGTCTATCTGCAAGACCCTTTGAGTAGCCTCCGCCGGATACTAGAAAAAAATGAGCCAGCAGTAAAAATGGTTTCCCTGTTCACAGGATCAATAGCAATCTGCTCTCTTGCACTTAGTGTTTGTGGGGCACACCCACGCTTCATTGGCATCCGAGGTGAGAGTGTTTGACAAATCTGTCTGCAGCCTGGGGGCTACAGTAGGAGGAGAAGAGGGATATGGCCTCCATTTGGCCAGAGCTACATTTTAGTGGCACCCAGTCACTCCTGTGTGCTGCTGCAGCAAACGAGGCCAATACCATCATTAGGCATTAGAATCCTGGCAGAGAGAATACTTTTTTCAGAGTTGAAAATTAATTGAGTGGGATTGTATACACACACACATACCTTTGGTATCACTCCTCCTGCCTCCACTGTTCCTCTTCATTCTGCTCTGTGGGTGCAGAAAAGAAGAGGACAGAGCAGTGGAGGACAAGAGAGTGGCAAAGACACTCTCTAGCCCATTGCTCTCTTCTCCTTCATACTTCCTCTTCTGCTCCGTTCTTCCTTTCTGCATCCAGGGAGCAGGGTGATGAAGAGGAACAAGAGAGATGGCAGCTGGCATATCACCAGGTAAAAGGGGGGGTGGTATTTGGCACCCCACCTCAAATGCCAGGAAGTCTTGGACCATTCCTCATTGGAGCCAAGGCAAATGGGCTCAATTTGTCCCAGATTCTATCCATTCCAAGAATGAATGGATGCTCCTCATCGGAACCCCCAGTCTGGAGCATCCCAGGCAAAGGGCTCCGTCTCTCCTTTGGACAGACTTCACTGGAAGCACGGACTTCCGAAATGACAGGCGTGCCCCCCCCCCGACCATCGACGACCGGTGCCTGGATTGAGTTCTGGATAAAGACCACCGCTGTGCCCCGACTGCCTGCCAAGCCCCTGGGTCAAAAACTGTGCCTGCTTTCTGACCCATTACCATTTTAATTGCAAGGCAGCCCATCACACGGGAAAAGACAGAATACATCTGACATGGCTCGGAAAAAACTTTTATGTCTGATCCAGAAGCACTTTTGGAAACTGTCAAACTCCAGGGAGGAGGGGGGGGGATGCTGCCTGTTGTTGAATTGCTGCCTGGTGGTCATAATTACAACATCAACTGCTTCCCCTGGACCAAACACACTTTGGCTGGTTGGCGTTTCGAAGGTTGCCTGAGCTCTCCAGAAGGAAGGGCCTCTGAGGGTCTTCACAAGAATGACGTCTGGTCCGAGATCCCTTGTTCATTCAACGTCAAGGTAACACCTCCTTTGGTGGTCCCTGCCGGGGGGGGGGGAGTTGTGTGAGCTTCTAGGCAGGATTTTCTCACCACTTTGCTCCCTGCTCTTTGGAAAAGTGTTGTTTGAGCTCCTTCACCTACCTGCGAGGGTTAGGGTTCAAGGTAGAGCTCACCAGAACTTCATTTGTGCACTTGAAATATGTGTGCACATGTGTGTGTGTGTGTGTGTGTGGGGTGTTTCTATTTTTGTCTTCCACATTGCTCCCTTGAATATAGGATATGGAAGGGATCCACAAGGTCATCTAGTCCAACCCCCCTGCCTGTAGGAAATCCTCCGAGATGAGGTGGTTTGCAGCCACCTCAAATGTGAAATATAGGTTTTATCCCCTCAATTCTATTTTCAGGGTTTTGAAACCACGATGCCAAGTCCCCCGCTCCTAGACTGAAGTTGTTTTAAACTTATCTGTGCACAAAGGGAATCTAAGGGTAAGGGTCGACTTTAATTTTCATGCCTGCAAAATTCAACTTTTCTTAAGCTGTTCATCAGTTTCAGCTCCAGATTTGGGAGGGGGCCTTTGGGGCAAAAGTCCTGTGCTGACCCTCAAGGGCATGCTTTGGAATGTGTGTACTATCAGGGTATGTGTGTACACACACATACCCTGTGTGTGGTACCCAGGAACTAGGCCGTTGGAAGGTTCTCTGAACATTTGACTGAGGAGGGGCCATTTGGCATATTTTTAATCAAATTACTCTGACTTTAAATGGGAAAGAGAAATCTCCTGTTGGAGGGGAAAGAAATGCCCCAATGCAGATCTCGGGGAAATTGACTGATTGGCGAGACACCGTGACAGTGAAGTTGGTTTAAAATGGATGTGGTCTAATAGCGCAGATCTGCCTAGAGCCTCATGCACATATCCTGGTGGCATTCCCCAGATCTTCCCATGGCTGTCATTTTGCAGCTGTTGTCTTTCTGTGTGGCTCTCGTATCCACCTCCTTTCTGGTTGCCGCCACGTGGACCGATTGCTGGATGGTGAATGCCGACGACAGCTTGGAGGTGAGTGGAATGAAGGTGTAAGTTTGAGGGACTTCTGGTGCACCTAACACTGTGTGCAGACGAATACGTTTGAGCTACTCTGTGGAACTCCTTGCCACTGGATGTGGTGGTGGCAACGCCTGGCCAAGATGCCTTGGAAAGGGGACTGGACACTCCTCCTTACTGAGGCCGGACACCCGGCGTCTCCTCCTCACCTCTCCATTTCTTCACAGGTCAGCCACAAGTGCCGGGGCCTCTGGAGGGAGTGCGTCACCAACATGCAAGACGGCATCAAGACTTGCGATCAGTACGACTCCATTTTGGCCGAGCACCCCTGTAAGCCGACGACGGACTGCGTGGTCCTGAGCCCATTTTGGAGGGCGGTTTCTGAACCTCATGCACAGAATTTGTGTTCCCATGGTTTCCACTCTGCAGCGCATAACAGGTTCAGGAGGCTGGTTTTAAGTTCAGGCATAGATGAGGGGCTCAAGGGGTAGTCTAAACGCCCTCCCCTTGTGTCATAGCTCTGATCCACATCACACCACTTTTCTACATCTACAGGGTCCGTAAAACGTGAATTAGAAAAGAACAGCTCTGATATAATTGAGAGCTATATACAGGGGCTGGCTCACGTCCTCCTGACATCTGAGGCGGCAAATGCTCCCCCCCTTACTTGATGATGCACCACTCTCCAATATTCTAGCTAAGCACTCCACTCCCTTCTCCTCCACATTTCCTCTTCCTCTCTGTCTTCCTCTTTCTTTTCCAGTCCAGGAGTGGAAGGAGAAGCAGTGGAGGCAAGGAGGCAGACAGAGACGGTCACTCCCCCATTAATCTGCTTCCTGAGGCAACTGTTTCAGTTGGCCTCATGCATGGGCCGGCCCTGGATTTATCTATCTATCTATACACACACGCACACTATAGGAACTGCTATTTAAGCAAGGGAAGCTGTGTGGATTCAGTTTGGGACTTGCTTCTTGCATGCAGTTTGTCTCTGTTCTCTCCCCGCAGTGAAGATTGTGGTGACGCGGGCACTGCTGATCACAGCTGACATCCTCTCGGGCTTTGCGCTGGGTTGGCTGGTGTTGGGCCTCGAGTGCATCACGTTTCTCAAGGACAAGCCGCACACCAAGCTGAAGATGCGCTACTTGTCTGGTTTAGTGCTCGGAGTCGGAAGTAAGTCATGCACCACTGTGGGAATCCAGCTTTAATGTAGAACATAGGAAGCTACCTTCTGAGTCTGACCATTAAAGGATCTAGCTCAGCATTACCTGCACTGACTGGCAGCAGTTCCCCAGGGAACCCTACCTGGGACCTTCTGCATGCAAATGTGCTTTTCCACTGAGCGATGGCGGCTGATCATGTGCCTTTGCCCACCAGGTGTCCTCGGATTGGTGGGCTCTGTGTGGTATGCGGTCGACGTCTACATGGAGAGAGCCACCCTTACATTGCACAGCATCTTCTTGGGAGTTCACTACGACTTTGGCTGGTCCTGCTGGTTAGGAATGGTAGGATCCACGGGCTGTTTTGTGGTCTCCATTGTGTTGACTTGCTGCCGTTACGCCATGACAGGTCAGTAAAGGCGACACAAGAGGAACAGTTGCTGTTACTTACATTTCGGTCTCTGCCGTCCTCTTAGGAGCACAGGGTGGCTTACATGGTCCTCACTACATTTTATCTTAACAACCCTGTGAGGCGGGCCATGGGGGTGGTGTGTCCTGTCTGGGATCTAAATAAGCCCATCCCATGGCAGGATGGTCTCGCTGGTGGGGGTCGTGACATATATGGATCTGAATGTCCCCCGTTCAAATCTTGCTTCTGCCATCAACTCAGTAGGTGACCTTCATAGGGACGTAGAAAGCTGCTTTATACAGAGTCAGACCCTTGTTCCATCCAGCTCAGTATTGTCGAGCACTGACTGGCAGCAGCTCTCTAGGGATTCAGAGAAGGGTCTTTCCCACACCTACCTGGGGATGCTGCCAAATATTGAACCTTCTGCATGCAAAGTGGTATCACTGAACTATGTCCCCTCCCTTCAGCTTTCCCTTGGTCCCATCTGCCACTCGGGGATGACACCGATCTCCTTCGCGGGGTTGTTGTTGTTGTTGTTCAGGAGGGCTGCCTCAAAAGAATGCCTGCAAAAGTGTTCTGAACGCTCTAGCAGGCCGTCAGCATTCAGCATTTGCCTGTATTTCATTTTTCTGTCCCAAGCAGACGCTGTCCCCTCCAGAAGACCCCCGCGCCCACGGTTCCATTCGCGAACAGTCGCTTGCAAGATGTATGCCGTTGCTTCCCGGGTGTAACGCAGAAGCAGAAGCCCCCCCCCCCCCCCCCAGTGGTGATGTGAGCTGTTTGGAAACCTCTCATTGATTCAAACAACAGCTCCTCCTCTTGGTCTCATTCTGCCTTGCCCGGTGGTGCTGGTGCTGATGTGCAGGCACTGAGGAGTGCAAGGATCCTAGCATGGGCTTGTTCTTCATGACGTTAGGGCTTTCTTCCTTGTGCAAATAGCACATGCAAGCGTGCCGTGATCTGAACTTTACTCCACGCTGGTCAGACCTCATCTAGAGTACTGTGTCCAATTCTGGGGGCTATGGTTTAAGAAGAGGGCAGCCAAACTGGAGCAGGTTCAGAGAAGGGCAACAAAGATGGCCGGGGGTCTGGAAAACGAGTCCTAAGAGGAAAGGTGGAGGGAACTCAGTATGTTTAGCTTGGAGAGAAGGCTAAGTGGGGACATGATAGCGCTGCTCATATCATATACGTACCATGATTGAGACGTATAAAATTATGCATGGGATGGAGAGAGTGGATAGAGGGAAATTCTTCACCCTCTCGCACAACACCAGAACCAGGGGACATGCACTAAAATTGAGTGGAGGGGGAGTTAGAACGGACAAAAGAAAATATTTCTTTACCCAGCGTGTAATTCATCTGTGGAACTCCTTGCCACAGGATGTGGTGATGGCACCTGGCCTAGATGCCTTTAAAAGGGGTTTGGACAGATTCATGGAGGAAAAGACCATCACAGGTTACAAGCCATAAGCAACCTCCTGGTTTTAGAAGTAGGTTTTCTCTGTGCCAGGTGCAGGGGAGTGGCAACAGGAAACAGGTTATCTTGTTGGCTGTGTATTCCCTGAGGCATCTGGTAGGGCCACTGTGTGATACAGGAAGCTGGACTAGATGGGCCTTTGGCCTGATCCAGCAGGGCTCTTCTTATGTTCTTATGAAGTGTTGTCACATGGAAGAGGGCAAAGATGGGTTCTCTGCTGCCCCAGAGGTTACGCTGCAGGCAGAGAGATTTTGGTTTTCAGGAAGAAATCCTTAATGGTAAGAGCAGTTCAACAGTGGAACTGATTCCCTGAGCTCGCCTTGTCCCCCAGGGGAAGGTCTACGTCGAATGGGTTGGGCACACTCATCCCCCCCCCCCCGGTGACCCTACTGCCTGAGTTCTGTACAAAAAGGATGCTTGGGACCGATCCCCAATGGATGTGGTGGGCTCTCTCTTGCTGGAGGTCTTCAAGCAGAGGCTCAACAGGCGTCTTTTGGAGGTGCTTTAGACTAGAGAGGATTTTCCTGCTTCCAGGGGGGTTGGACTAGATGGCCTTGAAGGTGCCCCTTCTATAATTCTATGCATTGGAACAGTCGTTCAAAAACAAAACAAAAAACAATCACAACACACCTACCCCCTGCTATTGTCCCAATCTGGATTGCACACCCACCCACCCATATGTACTATTTGTGCAAGGAAGAAAGCTTTATATCTGAGTGTTGTTTATACAAGAAAACAAAAGTACGAATGGAGGTTGGGGGGGGTTATGGCTAGTCTGTTTTTTTTATCCATACTGCCCCATAACAGTGCTACCTCCTGCAGCACCCGGGCGCTTAAAACAGCCACCAAAAAGAGGCGGCTTGCACAGTGGCGCTGCAAATTGAAGTCAGAAAGTGTTTCCTTTAATCATGCAAACGAATGCAAAGGAGCACAAAGTGGAGAAAATGACGCTGATGAAAATGCAATAAAAATGACGCGCGCTTGCGTGGCCCTGCGCAAGGCGACTGGTCAGTGAGCGATGACAAATGACGCAATGCAGTCAGGCCACCAGCTCTTTCTCGTTTCATAGAGATCTTGCCGGAAAGCCAAAGTCCTCCATCTTTTGGCTCCCAGCGGCGGGTGAAATGCTGGTTTCTGCCTTCACAGATAGGTGCCCTGCCCTTTAGAGTGAGGCGGGCCTTGTAGGGGATTCGGCTCCTTCCTCGGAGCCAGGGTGTTGAATCCGTTTGCGACAAGCAACAACAGCCCTACGAAGGAGGAACAAGCAGTGCCCGCTGCAGCCATCCAATAGGAGTAACCGAGCTCGTAAGTCACGCCAGGGATGCCGAAGCTGACCTGAAAGAGAACTGAGAGGGTGAGCCACTCAGGACAAATTGAAACAGACCACAGTGATTGGGGTGGGGGTGGGGTGGCTTCCTATGGAAGCTTTGAGCAGAACAGCAGACTTTTAAGGGCATAATGTGGAGAGCAAAACATTAATGAAATTCGGGAGTATTGGCTAACGCCGCCTGTGGATGTCTGACCAGGTGTGTTTGGGTCTTGGCAGTTCTTGTTGCTGTTCTTTGCTCATCTACCACCTGAGGCCAACTTCTCAGTCTGCCTCATGGATGGGGCCAGCTCTGTGCTGTTTTGCCATACTACTAAATTACAGTGATCCTTCACTAGTACAAAGGAATTAATCCTCCTTGAAGCAGTGGTGCTTGCCATCACTGCTTTTAATGCTGGTGATTTGATTTTGATCTTTTTGCGAAATCACAACTTCTTTTCTACAGTGTCAGTATTCCCTCCTGGTAGTAATCTGTGGAACTCCTTGCCACAGGATGTTGTGTTGGCGCTTGGCCTAGATGTCTTTAAAGGGGGGAGTGGACAGTTTACAAGCCATGATGACTATATGCAACCTCTGGGTTTCAGAGGTAGCCTCTCTCTGAAGGCCAGATGCAAGGGAGTGGCAACAGGATATGGGTCTCTTGTTGTCTTCTGTGATCCCAGAGGCATCTGGTGAGACACTGTGAGACACAGGAAGCTGGACTAGATGGGCCCTTGGCCTGATCCAGCAGGGCTCTTCTTGTGTTTTGATGTTTTTTGAAGGTGAGAACACTGTACAGATCCTCACAGCTCCGTAGACTTTATTGCTTTAACCTGTTTTAAAAAATAGCCACCTTTTCTTTTTTGAGGTCAAAAACTTACCTCTAGCTTATATTTCTGCATGGTGTCGATACCATACCAGAGAACAGCCCCAGCCCCAGATAGCCCTGTGAACAAAAGGAGATGAAGGTCAGTGATGATGGAGGAGGATTTGGAAAGAAAAATAGATACATTTCTAAAATACAAACAAGGCCGTACTTGGCTGTGCTCTGTTTGCTCCATCCCTGAAGCCACCAAAGCTTGGCTTACCTCCCAGCAAGAAAAGGCTTCCGGCAGCAAGAGAGAACTTATATTTCTGGGGCACTCGGTCTTGGATAAGGTTGGTACATTTCATCCCTGCGATGAAGGGAGCCAGGGCAGCGAGGGTCAGGAAGCCGGAGAGAATCACCAAGACCCGTGTGACCACAAGAACCGCTGAAGGGGGGGAGGGGAATTGCATTTTAGGAGAATCAATGCTGTGGGTCTAGACCAGCGATTTTCAACCTTTTTTTCATCTCACAGCACACTGGCATTATTAAAATTGTCAAGGCACACCATTAGATTTTGGACAATTGACGAGGCACACTGCACTGCCGATGGGGGGGCTCACATCCCCCAATGGCCCTACTAATAAATGAGCCTCCCCCAATCTCCTGGGGCACACCTGCAGACCAGTGTGCCACGGCACACCAGTTGAAAATCACTGGTCTAGAAGGTAGGACTCGCATCAAGATCATATTTCTGCTGCCTTCTAGGAGTGAGGCCCCGTGTTCTTCATCTAGCCTAGTATTGCAGGGCTAGACTCTGACTGGCAGGGTTAGACTTTGCAGGGCTAGACTCTGACTGGCAGCAGCTCTCTAGGGGGTGTCCGGCAGGGGTCTTTCCTGTTGAACTGGGAAACCTATGCATGTTGACTCAGAAATAAGTCTCATTGCCTCAGGCTCTAGAAGATCTCACCAGGCCCCCCAAGCCTGCTCCAATCTGCTGGAATCGTAGGTCTTACCAGGGTGTTCACTGAGATAAGAAATCGGAATATCGCATGTCCAGAGATCAGCCACGTTATCGAAAACACACTCGCTCCACAGTCCCCGGCACCGGTTACTTAAGTCCACAGATGACAGGGGATCCTTTGCATCTTGCTAAAGAAGGAAAGAGATGTTTAAATGATCTTTTATTTTGCAAATGTTCCTGTCAAACAAATGCAGCTGGTCTTTTTGTTCCAAATTGCTGATTCCAGTAAACAATAAAAAAAAAAACCTGCAGCTTCCTAAGGGAAGAAAAATGTAAACTTGTTGGGCAAAGTTCTCCACTTTCTCCAAGTCACACGTCGCGGTCCTGACCTTTCTAGAAGGACAGCAAATGCCGCCAGTCTCCACCGCCCTGGCGAGATTTCTCGGAGCTTAGCGTTCCCTCGGTAACCAGGTCTCTATTTCTAAAACAGTACAACGAAAAGCATCTTCCCAACTTTTAAATCAATATTATTTTCAATGCCGGTGGGGGGGGGGAGGACATTTTGCAAGAAGAGAGGGGGATGTAAGGACAAGACAATTGCACTGGTTTGAAGATTAACTATTTGGTGTATATTTACCACATATACACTAAATAGTGTATATTAACTATTTAGTGTAGTGGCTAAAAAACTGAGCTGTGAATCAGGACTTTCCTATTTCCAGTATCACTGAAAGCTCACTGGGTGGCCTGAGGCCAGTGATTCCCCTCAGCCTCATTTTCCCCATCTGCAAAGTGGAGACAAAAATATTCACTTATCTTTCAGGGTTGTTGTAACACATGGGAAGTTGTTTGCACTCTCAGACAGTTTCATGATTGTCCTGCTGGGTTCAGTGAGATGACGAGCCTGATTCTCCAAATCATGTTTATTCAGAAGCAGGGAGTCAAACCGCAAAATATGTGGGTTTGGGGTTGGCGGAGGTTCATTGGGATTGTTTAGCATCCCGCTTTGGTTCCTCGTCATATGCTAGCTGTAAAAAAGTGCTTTGGTCACTGGTTCAAAAGCTACGCTGCCTTGGAATATGGAGGCTCTGTTTTGGTGTCATGTCTAGTGGAGACCAAGAGCTTCTCTCATCCTCTTTTCAAGGCATCGAACTTCCAGAAGTTCACCACCCGTTCGTCAAAGTCATCCTTTCTTCTGTCTGCCCTGAATCTTCTGCCCATCAGGGTGATCCTGAGTTCCAGAATTATGGGAAAGGGAAGGGGGGAAAGTCCCTCCACTTTCTCTGCACCATGCATGGTTTTATAAATGTCCGTCCTGTCTCACCAACCCCCACTTGCTTAGGCTGCAATCCTATACACATATCCTGGGAGCAAACCCCATGGACACCATTCTGAAATGAATTAATTCAGCTAGAATCCTTTAACAGAGGAGACAATTAAGTCTTAATTTGGAGACTTAGTTCTGAGGCAATTAGGCCATAGGATGGTGTCTGTTATCTTTCCCCCTAAACTGAGACTCTACATACGCTTTAGCTTTTCCTTGTGTAGAGAACAGAAAAAGCTGCCAGCTGCTACTGAGTCAGACCACTGCTTCAGCGAGCTAATGATGGTCAACTCTGACTGGCAGCAGCCCTCCAGGGTTTCAGACAGAGGTCTTTCCCAGACCTACCTGGAGATGCTGCCAGGGACTGAAGCTGGGGCTTTCAGTATGAAAAGCAAGGGCTCTAGCACTGAGCTGCAGCCACTATCTTAAAGAAAGTACATACATATGCACACTGCACACTGCACATTTCCCAGCTCTACAATATCCTTTGTTCATGCTTACCCTCCAACAATCTGATCCAGCAGACAGAAGGAGAAGCAAAATAGCCAGGCTTCCTAGTAGCATCGCTGAGGCATCCACCGCTACTCCTCCTCCTGCTGTGGTCCTCATTCTGCTGTCTCCTGGGTCTCTTGCTTCACCACAATTCTTTCCTTGCAGCTAATGTAGACCAAAAGGCACAACTCCTTCTGGACTCCTAGTGGGAACTTCTAAAGCATACTCCCCCTTGTGGAAGCAAGGGGAAAAACACCTTTTTTTTATTTTTGGTAAAGATTCCCAGAGCTTGTCTTCTCCATACTGGTAAATCTGACAGTAATACTTTTGGAAAGCAGAGAAGGAGGGTAAATTAACAGACGACATTTGCAAAGAAGTCTCAGCCAGGATGAATGTTGAATCAAGGCCCATAAAACAGGCACAAATTCAGCCTGTTTCAAAAGAATGAGGAGAAGCAGTTCAAGCAGCAGACAGGCACCTGCTGGAGATGCTCGAGGAGGATTTCCTGCTATAGGCAGGGGGCGGACTAGATGACCTTGTCGGTCCCTTCCAACTCTACTTTTCTATGACTCTATGAAGCCTTGAGTTCCAGTCCTGGGGATTATGAAGCCCATTACTGGATCCCCTGTGCAACCCCCCACCTGCCCCCTAATGGCATATTGGGTGTTACCAATGTGATAATCCGAGGTCGGTCTGGCCAGGTGACTGAGCAAGGGCCTTTGCCCTTTGGCCAGGGGCCTTCCTGTGGAAGCATCAAACCCAGCTGGACCAGCAACTGCTTCAGCATCCGCTCCCAGCAAAACATCCTCCCTGCCCCGAAAGCATACCTGTGCCTGCATCCTCCCTAGAGGACCCTGCAGCTTCCCTGGTGAGATTTGGAGACATCGTGCGAGGAGAGAGGGCAGGGAGTGCCGGTATTGTCTGGTTGCAAGCAATCTCTTTTTCCTCTTTCCCAGGCATGCTGCTGAATTTCAGCCACCAGCCTGCGGCTTTAAGGCAGGCTGGTGGAGAGATGGAGAGGAGGCGGACGCGTTTCTGCAGAGCCAGGGAGGAAGGACGGAGGGCAAGATGCAGAGTGACATCACCCAACCCTCCTCCCCAGTCGGCTGCTTGAGGGGGGGGGAGACGCCAGTGCAGGGGGAGCTGCATAGCCGAAGAGTGAATCCGAGAGGGAAAGCAAGCACAGTTTAAAAGAAAAGGAGGAAACAAGGATGTGCCACCATCTGCCATAATACAGGTAACATCATGTCTGATTGCATCACTGTTTTCCGGGAGCAGAGATGCAGCAGCCGCCCTGGGTACCACTGGGCCTTCTGTCTGGGAGGGAGGGAGGCAGGCGAAGAAGGTGATGCTGATGATGGCAGGAGTGGCCGTTGTTTTAGCTCTGACCAGACTAGGCACCAGATGTTTGAGTGACAAGCCCTTTGGGGCTGGGAGAGAGAGAGAGAGAGAGAGAGAGAGAGTGTGTGTGTGTGTGTGTGTGTTGTGGACCTGTACTTTACAGAGAGAGTGACTATGACTGAGAATTTCTCAGACATCCAAATTATTGACTAGACTAGAGCCATCGCTCAACGGCCCTAAGGTGGGGCTCCGGAACTCCACCAGCCAGCATATCCCAGCCTCTTTCTGGAATTCTCACCTTTCTTTCTTTTTAAGCCAGCCTCCATCCTTTTTGCTTCTAAAGATATAAGAAAAACTGTGGAGGTGGTATTCTGCCCCATCGTCCCCTAAGATGTAACCCTGCATCTCCTTCCAGTGTTCCGACCAATGAATGCAAAGGCACCAGAATGACGGACAAGTGCTTGGGTGGCCCTCATTTACGAGTTGGATTAAAACTGTTATAAAACTGTATTTAACAAAGACCTCTATATTATTATTATTATTATTATTATTATTATTATTATTATTATTATTATTATTATTATTATTATTATTATTATCATCATCATCATATAGAGGTCTTTGTTAACATGCCTGACAGAGGCGCAGTTCCGTTCTTAGGTTCTCAGTTCTCGAAATGACTGTTCCATGCCAGTTCGGAATAACCGTTTTTCCTTGCAGGAAGAGCCACCATGATCCCCCCCAACATGGCAACCCCTTCGGGCGATGTGCACTTCCCCATTCTATCTTCTCAGGAACTGTGGAGATCGCAGGTGACAGGGTATGCCGGCTCCATCACCCGCCACATCAGCCATCGTGCCAACAACTTCAAGAGGCATCCAAAGAGGAGGAAACACATCCGGCCCTCCCCTCCCCCTCCTCCAAACACCCCCTGCCCCATCGACCTGATCCACTTTGGGGAAATCCACCCGCAAAGATCCTTCCTAGAACTTTTGTTCAATGGCTGCATCCTCTTTGGGATTGAGTTTAGTTATGCCATGGAGACCGCCTACGTGACCCCCGTCCTGCTTCAGATGGGATTGCCTGACCAGCTGTACGGAATGGTCTGGTTTATCAGCCCAATTCTGGGTAAGTCACTCCAAGGCGGGGCACGGACGGAGGTCTGGATCTGGGGAACATGATTTGCTTGAAATTGGTGGGCCTTCTGCCAGTGCCCAAGTGTTGTTTCTCTGGACTCGGTGGTGCAAAACTTGTAACATTGGGTAGCACGGCATCAACTTGTAATAGGACCCTTTCGGTGCCTGAGGTAGGGTGCCCGATGCCACTCGTGACACGGCATCCTCACCTGCCTCTACTGCCACCGCCACCACCTGACTTGGCACGCGGTTCCTCTTCTCAGCATGTTGCATTGGAAAAGGAGGAGGACAGAGTGGAAGAGAAGATGTGGAGGAGAGAAGAGGGGCAGACTAGAGTGTCTCCCAGGAGACACTCTAGCTCACCACTCTATTCTCTTCCACTTCCCCTGGCATTCCATTCCATTCCTTTCTTTTCAAATACAGCAAACAGAGGAGGAAGTGCAGAAATAGTGCAGTTGAAAGAGGCTTCCACTGGCTCCCCTCTGACCTGAAGTGACTACCTTGGTCTGTTTCCCTATCTGTTTTGGTCTTCCCAATCCCCCCACGAAAGGCCTCGTCTGTTCTGAAAAAAATTGAAGGAGTGATTGGTGTTCTTTCACTTCTTTAGGTCACATGGTTTAAGCTCCTGGTATTTCTAGCAACTTAATTTGTATTTATAGCCAGCCTGCCCATAATATACCTTCTCTTGTCTGGCCTAGATCTCATTGAGCATGGTCAACTTGTGTCTTCAGACTGCAGGTCAAGGCTTGCATGTTTGAAGGATCCTCTGCTTAAACAAACCCTTCACTAAGAAAACTAGCATGTCAAGGATTCCAGCCTCACCTTCTCTCTGTGATGCTAGTTTTCTGTGTGCAATGAGGTTGTTTTTTCTTTTTTTAATGAAGGAGATTCCATCATGTGGGCCACCACCCATCTGAACTGGTACAGCCCAGAACCAGGTTTACGCACTTCAATTAGGTCTTAGACGAGACATGTTTTATCACCACACCTCAAAAAGGATATAGTTGAATTGGAAAAGGTGCAGAAAAGAGCGACCAGAATGATTCGTGGGCTGGAGCACCTCCCTTATGAGGAAAGGCTACAGCGTCTGGGGCTTTTCAACCTAGAAAAAAGGCGCCTGAGGGGGGACATGATTGAGACGTATAAAATTATGCATGGGATGGAGAGAGTGGATGGAGGGAAATTCTTCTCCCTCTCGCACAACACCAGAACCAGGGGACATGCACTAAAATTGAGTGGAGGGAGAGTTAGAACAGACAAAAGAAAATATTTCTTTACCCAGCGTGTAATTCATCTGTGGAACTCCTTGCCACAGGATGTGGTGATGGCACCTGGCCTAGATGCCTTTAAAAGGGGTTTGGACAGATTCATGGAGGAAAAGACCATCACAGGTTACAAGCCATAAGCAACCTCCTGGTTTTGGAGGTGGGTTTTCTCTGTGCCAGGTGCAAGGGAGTGTCAATGGGAAACAGGTTATCTTGTTGTCTTGTGCTCCCTGAGGCATCTGGTGGGGCCACTGTGTGACACAGGAAGCTGGACTAGATGGGCTTTTGGCCTGATCCAGCAGGGCTCTTCTTATGTTCTTATGTTCTTATCTTGCTGTCTTACTCCAAACCTTGGAACAGATTATGCTTTGAACATCAATGGTTCTGTCCTTTCAGGTTTCCTGCTGCAGCCTTTACTGGGTGCCTGGAGTGACCGGTGCACCTCACCATTTGGCAGGAGAAGACCCTTCATCCTGGTCCTGGCTATCGGTTGTTATTGTTGTTGTTGTTGTTGTTGTTGTTGTTAAGAATACTTACAGTGTATATACCAATTTTCCACAAAAAGTAGTTCTCAATTTGGTTTTTAAGCTTTGCTCTTGTGGCTCATTCATTCCAGTGATGCCATTTCTCAATGAAAATGTTGACCCAGTGCGCAGCCACCGTGAAAAAAGACAAATTCCATTCCATTACGAAAGGGAATGAAAACAAAACTGCTTATATTATAATGCCCTTATGCAAATTTGGTATGGCCACAACTGGGCTATCTAGTACAGTTCTGGCAACTGCATCTCAAAAAAGATTTTGTAGCGCGGAAAAAAAGTTCAGAAGAGGGCAATTAAAATGGTCGGAGGACTGGTGGAGCACCTTCCTTCTAGGAAAAAGTGACAACAAATGGGGGCTTCTGGGTTTAGAAAAAGACGATCAGGTGGTGGGTGTGATTGGGGCTTATGGAATTATGCCCAATGTGGAGAGAGAGTGAGTTTTTCCTCCCTCTCTCACAATACATTGGGGTCATCTGACTAACGTGAGATTTAGGACAGAGAAAAAGTGGTAGCCCATACGGTGCCTGTGGAATTCATTGCCACAAGATATAGGGATGACGGAGCTTGGGCTTCTGAGTTTACAAAAAAAAGGTGATGGGATGGGAGTATTTATAAAATTATGCCATGTGTGCAGAGAGAGGTTTTCCTTCCTCTCTCACACAATGCTAGGATCAGGGATCGTTCTAGGAAACAGAACGGAGAGACTGTTTTGTTTTAATTCTGTCTTTTTGGGGCAGTATTTATTGTTTTTAAATATGGATTGTGAGCTGCCTTGATTCTTTGGTTGTCCAATGGGAAAAAGACAGGATGTAAATGTTTTAAAATGAATAAATAAATACATTCCCACGACGTACAGTTAATATACGGAATTCACAGCCACCAGATGCAGTGATGACTTTGAAAGGGGAGGAGACACGTTTATGGGGGAGGAGTCTATCCGTGGCTACTAAATTGCGATCACAACGTAGAATGTCCAGATTCAGAGGGAGTGTGAAACCTACTGAGAAACTTGAACTAGATCTGAACCCAAACTTTGTAATGGTTTGACTTCTGTGGAACTTCATCTGTGGAACTCCTTGCCACAGGATGTGGTGATGGCACCTGGCCTAGATGCCTTTAAAAGGGGTTTGGATAGATTCATGGAGGAAAAGACCATCACAGGTTACAAGCCATAAACAACCTCCTGGCTTTAGAAGTAGGTTTTCTCTGTGCCAGGTGCAAGGGAGCAGAGGCGTCCCGGCAGCTGAGGCTGCCTGGAGCACCTCCGTGGCGGCGCCCCGAAGGGTCGGTGGCGCCGCCGGGGGGGGGGAACCTGGCCTACCTGCGTGCCCGCCCAGTGACGCGGGCGGGCGCTCGAGGCCTTCTCCCCCGGACTCGGAGCCAGAGAAAGCCCTGGAGCGTCCGCCACGACCAGCGGCCAGGGCTTTCTGAAGCATGTGCAGAAAAAAAGGATAAATAGCACGGCGCCGCAGTCGGCTGCCTTCAGAAAGCCCTGGCCGCCGGTCGTGGCGGATGCTCCAGGGCTTTCTCCGGCTCCGAGGCTGGGGGAGAAGGCCTCGAGCGCCCGCCCGCGTCACTGGGCAGGCGCTCCAGCGGAATGCCTCCTGAGCTGCTGTGTTACCAGGCGCGCGCGCGCTCCCCGAAGTGCCGCCCAAGCCGCGGAGCCAGTTGCTCCGCCCTTCCTACGCCTCTGCAAGGGAGTGACAACAGGAAACAGGCTATCTTGTTGTCTGTGTGTTCTCGGAGGCATCTGGGGGGGGGGCACTGTGAGATACAGGAAGCTGGACTAGATGGGCCCTTGGCCTGATCCAGCAGGGCTCTTCTGATGTTCTGATGACTTCCAGCTCTCTGGAAAGTGGCTCAGAGCCAGTGCAGTCTCTCTCGCATGTCCTCGTCAATAAAGACAGACTTTCCGTTCTCCTTCCTGAAGAAAATATCAGTGTATAATCAGTGCAATTAAAGAGACGATTGTCTCTACATTGGTTGTAGTCCTAGTGATAAATTAGTCTTAAAACACTAGTGTGAACACATTCTTTTTTTTTTTCCTCCTTCAAACTGATTCATTCCCCCACCGCAGGGGCCCTGCTGGGGCTCTCCTTGATGCTGAATGGCAGGGATATCGGGAGCGCTTTGGCGGATACCGCAAGCAACCACAAATGGGGAATTGTGCTCACCGTCTGCGGGGTCATCCTCATGGACTTCTGCGCAGACTCGGCCGACAACCCCAGCCACGCCTACATGATGGATGTGTGCAGCCCGTCGGATCAGGACCGTGGGCTCAATATTCATGCCTTGCTAGCCGGTGAGCTTCCTGCTTTGATCAAAAGATGATTTAGCATTTGGGTTGCGATTTTCGGGGGCTCAAAGTGGATCGTTCACTTAGCACATGGAAAACCCTGGAAATTTCACAACAACCCTGGAAAACAGGTCCGTATTAATCAAGATATAAATGTTATCTGGCCACCTGTCAGTGATGTTGTAGCCATTGCCTGCACTGAGTAGCGGGCTGGACTAGATGATCTCCAAGCAGGGCCGGCCCATGCATGAGGCCAACTGAAGCGGTCACCTAAGGCAGCAGATTGGTGGGAGTGCCCATCTCTGTCTGCCTACTTGCCTCCACTGCTCCTCCTTCTCCTTCCACAACCTGGATTGGAAAAGGAAGAGGGGGACAGAGAGGAAGAGGAAGTGTGGAGGGTGCTGAGCTAGAGCATCGAGGAGTGGAGGAACAGAGGCTGCCACGTCATCAGGCAACAGGGGGCAGCATTTAGCATGCCACCTCAAGTGTCAAGAGGGCCAACCCTGTCTCCAAGGTCCCTTCCAATTCTCTGATGCTATGAACAAACCAGGTAGCCTTAAACAAGCCAATGTCCTCTCAACCTAAGTCCTTCCATCTGTAGTATGGGCAAAAACCTTACAAGGTTGTCGTAAACTCTTTGCATGCTCGGAATGTGGTCTACCATGCCAAGTAGTGTTATGACTGGGTGCTGGCTCTTGAGGGAGTGTCACGTCTGTTCTTCCCCCGGCAGGTCTCGGAGGCGGCTTTGGGTACATCGTCGGAGGAATTCATTGGGACCGAACGGGCTTTGGGAGGGCCGTGGGGGGCCAGCTTCGTGTCATCTACATCTTTACCTCAATCGCGTTGACGGTCGCGACTATCTTGACTTTGGTCAGTATTCCAGAGAGACCCTTGCAGTCTTTCAGCAGGAAGAAGAAAGTGATGAAGAGCCCCAGCTTGCCACTGCCCCCCTCGCCGCCCCTTCTTTTCGAGGACTGCGCCAACGAGAACCTCGCCCCTCAGAACTCCGTCCACTTATATGCAAGTTTCACCAGCCCCATTTCCCCCCTTAGCCCCCTCACACCAAAATACGGCAGCTTCATCAGCCGGGACAATTCGTTGACGGGACTTAGTGAGTTTGCGTCCTCGTTCGGGACCTCCAACATCGACAGTGTGCTCATCGATTGCTTTACGGGCGGACACGATGGCTACCTGGCCATCCCGGCTAGCTTGCCCAGGCAGGCTATCAGTGTGAGCTTCCCCAGAGCGCCAGAGGGTTTCTACCGCCACGAAAGTGGAACCTTAGAGGCAGGAGAGAACGTTGGGGGGGCCGGGCCAGATGGAGAGTGCCTGAGGGTGGGATCCTTGGATGCAATAAAGCCCCGGTCATCAGGGATCCTGAAAAGACCTCAGACGTTGGCCATCCCAGATATCATCACAGGGAACATTCCGGAAAGCAGTAGAAGGAGGAATGTCACCTTTAGCCAACAGGTAAGTGACGGAAACGGAAGGATTGAAGTCTGTCAAATGGAAATGTTCTCTGCCTATATCCTGGTAGGACGTCCGGACTGGATGCATCCTAGATGCTGAGAATTCTGAGTGGTGCCACAAGACAGGGCTTGCTGATGTCACAAGGGTATCAAAAGAATTTGGTACCAGAGATGAGGCCCAGAAATGAAGGGGTGGAGCCTTGTGGGAAAGGGGTGGAGCCAGAAGGGAAAGGGTGTGGTCTAATGACGGGCCCCACCAGGCCTGATATTAAACTGTGCTGCCTGTCTACCTGAAAAAAGGCAAAAGCTGGTAATGCAAGGTCATTTTTGGCAAATTGACAACTCCAGCAAACTCTGGTGGTGGTGGTATTATTATTATTATTATTATTATTATTATTATTATTATTATTATTATTATTTCTTCAATCTTCTAAGCCATTTATTTGTTCAAAAGTAAGGGTTCTTTTTTTTTCTTTGCTGGATCGATAATATGGAAGATTCAGTTTCACCATCCGCTTTGTTAGGGATCATGTCATGAGTCATGCAATGGCAGACACAGAATGTGATCAGTTGAATCATCGGTGTTCTTTGCGTCAAATTGGCGGGGAGCGCCCACCTCCACTGCTTCACCTCCTTCTGCTCCCTGAATTTGACAAGGAAGAGGGGAGTGGAGCAGAAGAGGGAGGAGAGGAGAGTGGTGGCCTAGAGCAGAGGTTCTCAACCTGTGGTACGCGTACCCCTGGGGGTACGTGAACTGATAGGCGGGGGTACGCGGCTTGCTGTGTCTTATCAGCTGTGAGTCTGCATCGGCTTTTAGTTTTTTAAATTTAAACTCCCGACTCACAGCTGACTTACAGCTGACAAGGCACAGACTCGCAAGGCTCCCATATTAAAAAACAAACAAACCCTCTAGAGCATCTAGGCCCTAGAGCATCTCCAAAAAGGGAAGAGGGGAGTGTAGCCGAAGAGGAAGTGTGGAGGAGAAGAGATTGATGGTCTAGATTGTCTCCGAAGAGACATTCTATCCCACCACTCACCTCTTCTCCACACTTCCTCTTCTGCACTGCTCGCCTCTTCCTTTTCGAATCCAAGGAGTATAGCAAGAGGAACTGCAGTGGCAGCAGGTGTAGAGAATGCAGGTGGCTGCAGTAGCACTTAATGCCTCGCCTTGCCTTGGATACTAGCAGATCTTGGTTGGATCCTGGAGGTGTTCTGAGTGTTCCTATAATCTTTGGCCTTTGTTGGTAGCAAGATTGGCAGCTCTGAGACTTGTTGGCTGGCCACTCGGGAGGCTGGCCACTCGGGAGGTGGCAATACACGATTCCGTGTTGTTTGTGCGGGTGTTTCCAGCTGATTTTCGGATGATCTTCCCTGAGCAGGTTGCCAACATCTTGCTGAACGGGGTGAAGTACGAGAGCGAACTGAACAGCTCGAATGAACTCTCTGAGCAGTCCCTCTCCATGAAGTTCCTGTGTTCGACCATCTGCCACACGCCCAAGCCTCTGCGCAATCTCTGCATCAATCACTTCCTAGGTAAATGCCGCATGGTTGCTGTCGGGATGAGCTGGGGCCCAGGACTTCAGAAAAGCCCCGTGTGGCCATTGGATTGTGGCCATAGTCATCCAACTCTTGCCCCTACGAAGTGGGTTCGGAGGCACCTTAGAAAGTGGTTTAGCAGAGGGAGAGCAGCTGGCCCCATTCGGCCCAGCCTGGCGTCCTTTCCGGTGGCTGTTTGCTGATGTCTCTTTGACATCTGGCAAAGGGAACCACCTTTTCATTCATTTTGCAGCAGAAAGCACTTTGTGATCCTTGGCAGCAGCAGCAGCAGCTCTCCTTACCCTGGGTAAACCCCCAGCCACTGCAATGGGGCTACTCGGTTCCCCGCCAGCTTTTTAGCTGGCGCAGAACCGAGCAGCCCATATCAGGGAAAAAGGCCCGGAAGGGGGGAATAGGATATGGCACACTGGTGTAGGCTAGATAGACAATGGAGTCAATGTAAGTACACGGATTGAACCCAGGATGAAGAGGGCTATATCACAGTGGTAGAGTCAGAGCAGACTACACTGGGCATGATGGATGAAGGGTCTGACTCTGTATATGGCAGCTTCAACGCTGCAAGTTGAGGGGATCTCTGTTCTGTAGCCTGGTTCCCCACACGGTATAGAGGTGTGTGGTCTTGCATAGCGATGCCGGCCTCTTACTTTCAGTGCTTCCGAATCATGCTCTCCTCTCTGCCTTCTGATTCTGCCCCTAGGCTGGCTCTCGTTCGAAGGGATGCTCCTGTTCTACACGGACTTCATGGGGGAAGTGGTGTTTCAAGGGGACCCCAAAGCACCACATGATTCCGAGGAATATCAGAAGTACAACGCGGGCGTGACCATGGGCTGCTGGGGGATGTGTATTTATGCCTTCAGTGCGGCCTTCTATTCAGGTATTAAATCTCTCAGAACTTCAAGCCCCCACTTTCTGCCTCTCCAATGGAGACAGGGCTGGACTTACCAGCACCTGAGGTGGTGCCTCAAATATTGCCTCCCATTACCTGGTGGCGCGCCATCAACTGCACTCACTTATCTTCTCAGTCTCTGGATTCAGAAAGGAAGAAGGGGATGGAGCAGAAGAGGAGGAGGAGCAGAGTACTGGGCTAGAGTGTCAGAGACTAGCGTGATGGGCTAAAGTGTTGGATACTCTAGCCCAGAGGTTCTCAACCTGTGGTACGGGTACCCCTAGGGGTACGCGGACCTCTTGCTGGGGGTACGCCAAGCCCTGCCCCTTATCTGCCCCATCAGCAGCGAATTAAGTGTTAACATGGATTTTAAATCGCAATTATTTTCGGAGCCCTTCCATCTCTCTGATTTTGGTTTGGGGCTTATTTTTGTACTTTGGAAAATGTACTTGGGTGGACTGGGGAGGGAGGAGCTGATTTTGGGAAGTGTGACTTGGAGAAAAAAAGAGATCCTTGTCTCACTCACTCACACAGAGAGAGAGAGTTAAATAAGGCATTTGTTCACATTTAAAATTGTTTTAGTACTTTTTTATTTAACAATTAATTACCTAATTAATTGATTAATCAGCAGTTAATTTGCAGGGGGTACTTCAGAAAATTGGACCGTGATAGGGGGTACCCAGGCCTCCAAAGGTTGAGAACCCCTGCTCTAGCCTACCACTCTACTCTCCTCCAACTCTCTTCTCAGAACTACAAGTTCCAGCATTCCCTAGAGAGTGAGGGAATGACTGCTGAAAGTATTAGTGACTCTAAATACTCACATAACCTTTTTCTCTGGGCATATCTCTGCTACTGAGTCAAATTGGCTTCATAGTCATTTCTTCTCCATGGAACCCTGACAATTGTAGTTCTGGGCTAACTAACAGACATCTCAGCACCCTCATGGAACTACAATTCCCAGGTTCTGTGGGAGAAAGCTGTGAAATGGGTATAAAATCAAGGGAATCCACCCTTCTTTGTTCTGTTTTACAGCCTCACTAGAAAAACTGGAGGAATACTTCAGCATCCGCACGCTATATTTCATAGCATATCTTGCCTTTGGACTTGGCACTGGCTTAGCGACGTTGTCCAGAAATATTTATGTCATTTTATCACTGTGCATCAGTTACGGTATTTTATTTTCAACACTCTGCACGCTTCCATATTCCCTGCTGTGTGACTACTACCAGAACAAAAAGGTAGGTACTGACAACCCAGCAGATTCTTTTGTTGTTCCAGGCATCTCAGACTGAGTGGCTTGGAGGATGTGCAGAGTGCATTTGCCTGAAAGGACTCTGAGCACATGAGGAGTGTGTCTTTCCTCATGTGATGGATGAGAAATGGCTTTTAAAGCTTAGTGTAAAGACAGGGTGCTTCTGAGCATGAACAGAGTACCACATGCTCATCTTTTTCTTAGGGGAAAAAATCTTATATAGAGGAGAGAAATAAAAATACTAGCAACCAAGTTGCAGTCACAGCAGGGTGCGGGTGGAGGGGCGTCTCCTGCAGCAGGAGTGGTGACATCATCACCAGGCGCTGCTTTTGAAACATTTTTCAAAAGACCTGAATCGAGAAGAAGCATCAGGCTCAGGAGGAAGCCAACTGAGAAATCTGCCTAGGGGTATATGCTAGTATTTATTCTAAGCCACTATCTTTCCCAAGGGCTGCCTGGGGGTGTGACACTATGTAAGGTAAAAGTATCACCTGACAATTAAGTCCAGTTGTGTCCGACTCTAGGGTGTGGTGCTCATCTCCATTTCAAAGCCGAAGAGCCAGCGTTGTCCGAAGACGCCTCCGTGGTCATGTGGCCGGCATGACTCTCCTTGCTGCAGAGAGTAGCATGCAGCTGGAACACGGAGCGCTGTTTACCTTCCTGCAAGCGGTACCTATTTATCTACTCGCATTAACATGCTTTGGAACTGCTAGGTCGGCAGGAGCTGGCCAAGCAACGAGTGCTCACCCCGTCGCGGGAATCGAACTGCCGACCTTTCGATCGACAGCTTATGGTTCAGCGGTTTAACCCGCTGCGCCACGCGCTGGCCTTGTGACACTATGTAGCTTCTGCTATATTAAGGCTACAATCCTATGCACATTTACCTCTGCTTCCACGAGCCGCTATTACTGACTTTGCCTCCCCAAGCCACCCATTTCCAACTTGCTCCGCCTCCTCAAACCACCAGTTTGATACTGGCTCCGCCTCCCCCAAGCCACCATTTTGCAATTGGCTCTGGCAAAACTAACCAAGGGAGCGGTTCCCAGAAGCCTACGGTGTGCCCAATCCCACCCTCTTGCAGGCCGGCTGCAAACGTGTTTTCCAGAAAAGCTTTGTCACAGGAAGGTTTTTCTCTCCCTCTCTCTGACCAGTTTGCAGGATCGACTGAGGACGGCACCAAGAGAGGGATGGGGGTGGATATTTCCCTCCTGAGCTGCCAATATTTCCTTGCACAGATCCTGGTCTCCATAGTGATGGGGCCATTAACAGCTGTGGTGGGCAACGCCAACGGGGTAATGTACTTCTCCAGCGTGGTCTCTTTCATCGGCTGCTTGTATTCGTCCCTCTGCGTCGTTTACGAGATCTCGCCGGGTGAGGAGCTGGCCGAGGAACAGCAGCCGTTGATGCTGAGCACATGATGTCGGAGAGCGACAAGGAGTCCCATGCCACAAGCTGTGTAGACGCGGCAGAAGAGGTGGTGAAAGGAGAATAAGCACGGAGATTTGAATCTAATTAAAAGAATCATAATCATAATTAAACACCCAGCATGGCTGCTTTGGAGTCTTTGAAACAAATGGTTTGCAGGGGGAAAGATCCTTGGGGGAATTGTGCCTTACTTCCGCAGAATATGGTCTGTTAGCCGCGTTGAACGTGCCCCATTTGTGGTGTGTACTGTGTGTAGAGAAGAACTGCTTTTGAACAGAGGCATGACCTCAGCTCCACCTCTAGATAGCTGTTGCAACACAGTGGCTAAGAGATGCGTTGTGACTAAGACATTTCCTGGTTGGGAGTCTCCCCTCTGCCAGGAATTCAGGAAGTGACCTTAAAGCCAGCTGCTCCCTCTCCGCCTCAGTCTTCCCCATCTGCAGTGTGGGGATAAGAAGACTCATTTACATTACAGGGCTGTTGAAAGAGTTACATCAAGGTGATACATGGGAACGAGTGCTATAATAGGCCCGTTCAAAGGCAGGGAATGAAACTAACCAAACCAAAATGCGTATTGAATGCCACAGAGTGATTTTCTCTCCCTGGGGAGAGGATTTTGAATCAAGAATAAGTTCTAGGTGGCTCAGTGATGATAAGGACGCCTTCCAAAAATAAAAAGAACAGCAACAACCTGAAAATACGTAATGCACAGTTCCAAGCAAACGCCTGCACTGTACAATTGCTACAAGCACGTGGATGTATCTCTGAGCCCTCAAGCCATTACCAAAGGAGGGGTCTGGTATAGACCTGTAACATCAGGGTTGTGGCTTCCAAAGAGGGTTGCCAGCTCTCTTGCTCTGTCTCGACAGAGGCTCTGCACCTGGTTTCAGTACAGGAAGCAAAGGCAGAAATTCAACAGGTATGGCTCTGTTGAGAGTGGAACTTTGGGCTAGAGAGGGTCGCTTGGGCCACAGGGTATAATCCTCTTGTTCTCAGGCAAGGCTGGTCCTCTAATGAGCCCCAGTGGGACCGTGCCCCACATCCATGGGACCTTGGCAACACATAGGGGGGTAGCTGGATTGCCTGTTACCTGGTGATAACTGTTACTCTCTCACCACTGCCAGTCTCCACCCCTTCTATCTCCTGGCTCTCTGCAATTCGAAAAGGGAGAGAAGGGGGAGAGAGCTGGAAAATGGATAGCCACTTATCAGAATGTACAACAGGACTAGCAGGCTAGGCAGATCAATGGTCTGGCCCAGTACAAGGCAGCTTCGCATATGGTAATACTTTTTCGAATTGCCACATGATATGGTGATGGCACCTGGCCTAGATGCCTTTAAAGGGGGGGTTGGATAGATTCATGGAGGAAAAGACCATCACAGGTTACAAGCCATAAGCAACCTCCTGGTTTTAGAAGTGGTTTTTCTCTGTACGGCAGGTGCAAGGGAGTGTCAACAGGAAACAGGTTATCTTGTTGTCTTGTATGCTCCCTGAGGCATCTGGTGGGGCCACTGTGTGATACAGGAAGCTGGACTAGATGGGCTTTTGGCCTGATCCAGCAGGGCTCTTCTTATGTTCTTATGTTTTTCCATCACAAAGATGCAGGGATGGGGGAAATTCTGCACTTCTGAATTTCTGCAGTGCCTAAAGGCAGGACGGAGACCTCTGCTAGAAGGAGGGAAAACAAGTGGCAACCCCATCCCAGACTAGAGAGGTGGCAAAAGTTGCCACAATTTCTCTTAAGCTGCATGACAGACAGAAAAGCCCAAGTTCAACAGGTGGAGCTTTCCCCTGTATGGAGAAGCAGCGATGGAGGTAAGGTCAGTTGCTGAATCTGGTCATCAGCTACAAAAGAATGTGAGTCTCACCAGAGAAAAGGGTGTGTGTGCGTGTGTGCGCACACACACACACACGCGCACACACAACACACATTGTATGTACATATACTGATATAACTGTCAGCAATCTGTTCTTGATAAATTATAAATCAATTATATTACTTATTAATAATTGGCACATTCCATCGTATATGTGCGTGTAGCTGGGTTTTAACAAAACTAAACCACCACCACCCAAGATGGGAGGCAGAAGAAGACTTCACTTCAATCCTTCACTTCAATGCAAGTCCCATTGAACTCGGATTCTGAGTAGACAAGCATAAAACTCCGCACAGGAAAGGAGGAGGAGCCAAGCGGTCCCTCAATCAATGGCAAGTGCTCGGCCATCGGGTATCCTGACAGGATAATTCTGTTAAGTTTTGCAAAACGCCCCCCCCCCCCGACTTTGAATGTCACCGAGTTTGGAGAGCCTCGGACCAATGAGGTGGCAGGAAACGGGCGGGACCGCGGCTGGATTCTCCCGGGTCAATAGCAGCACCGCTGTCTCTGGCATTGCAGAGCTGCCGGAGGAGGTGAGTCTCTCTTGATTCCGGAGATCTGGGCTGGGGGAGCCACGTTTGCAGAGGGAGGGGTGGAGAGGAAAAGGGGATTCTCCTTTCAAAAGGGGGCAAGCTTTGATTTCTCAGGAACAGCAATATAACAAGACGCAGGAGGAAGATCATCCACCCTGGTGTGGTCAGTTTCTCTTTGGCTCCCTCCCAGAAAGGGACACAGCTGTGCTACTCTGTTGCACGCAAAGCTAAGCGCTTACCTCCTCTCAGTGAATAGTGAAGTGGTACAAGTCCCCTGCTTACTTTCGCGCATTCCTCTCCCTTGTAGCTGTTTCTCGATTGTTAACCCCACGGGGCAGGGAACTAGACTTCTCATCCGTTGTAAAGGACCTTGTGTGTAGAATTGGTGCAATATAAAAAATAATGTTCGGTCAGTCATAATAGTTTCAGCCTGTTAACATTTGAAGACTTCTTCACCCAAAAAGCTATGAGACTATGCTTTGTTTTCACCTGTACATCAAACATGATCAAGGATAGACGTTAAAAAAATTATTATTCCTGGCCTCTCTTACCCATTGCGGAGTTAGTGTCAATGTCCTTTTTACGCTGATCAAAAAAAAAAAAAACCCATCTTTCTTGAATTTGTGTGAGATCAATTCTGTTGAGCTCGACAGACGTTCAAGATCAGTTAACTGGAGCTTGGAAAAAGTTTCAGAATGAATCTCACTGTCCTTTTTCTGGGGGGGGGGGGATGGCCACCATCAACTGCCCAAAATGAATTTCCTGCTTGCTTCTAAGTAGCCCTGGTGCTATCGTAGGAGTGGCAGAGTTTAGTAAACAAATTTGTCAGGCAAGATAAAATTTAATTGAGTACAGTAGTACTATCATTGGGCCACAGGTGGCAGGTGGCAGGGGTGGGTTGATCTTCCCAGATATTTTATTATCACATCAGGATGCCAGCTGGGAGTTGTAAGTTTAGATTAGAGGGAACAGTTACTAAGATCTGTCTGAAAGGTCGGCGCTAGAAATCATTAACCACTGAACTTCCCCCTGGGTAGCAGATGGTTTTATTCTCAACCGTTGCTGTGAACTTGGAGTAAATGCAGAAGATATCTTTGGCCAGAGAATCCCCTGATGCTTCAGTTCTGATGATGGGTGAGGACTTCATCCACAAAAGTGAGGGTTTGTTTTCTGGCTGAGTTAAAAATTTAAAAATGGACCACATCAAAACTGATTTTTTTTAACCATCAAATTATGCTCTAAGACCATCTGCTAGAAGAAGGGAGGGTTTTGTTTCTCCTCCTTTCGACAAATACCCGCAGGTACGATATTACCAAGATCGGACACCTTCATAGATACACTGGACAGGTCGGAGATTTTATGAGGCCGTTAACGTCATTTGAAAAACGGCTAAGGGGCAAGGCTTTCTCTGCTATTCTGCCCCTGCTAACTGGGCAAGAGGCACTTTTTCAATTGATGCTCTTTTATTTAGCAGGGGGAGAGCAACTGCCCCCCTTTCACCCCAGCACCATGTCTTTTCTGGTGGCTGTTTGCTGGTGTTTTTCTGCATCTTTTTTTAGATTGTGAGCCCTTTTGGGACAGGGAGCCATTTAATCATTTGATTTTGTCTGTAAACCGCTTTGTGAACTTTTTGTTGAAAAGCGGTATATAAATACTGTTAATAATAATAATAATATTCACCAGATTTCATTGCTGCATGGAGTTAGGTAGGTCTGAGATTTCTTACAAGGCGAAATGGTCAGGTACATTGGACAGATTAACCTTACTTTGTAAGACTGGAGCTCTCCAACACCCAATTATTTGATTTGGTGTATTTGGTGAAGTGACTGCTTCAAGCAGCAGTCTTTGGGGGAGTCTACAAGGGGGGGAGTCTTGCACCCCATGATGCTACGTCCTACCTCTGCCTTAGTTCCCTTCTCACGCACTGAACCCTACAGGCCCTACAGTTTAGGGCCTCAGATTCTGGGGGACCCCCAAATACAAAAGTTTCAAGTTTTACATACTGTAGAAAAAATGAAAGAGACGAGGATAATGGTTACTGTATTTTCATTCTGGCATGACTGAAATATACCGGTGGAGCATCTGCGTCGCACGTTGAAACCTGGCTAGCGTGAGAGCCGCAGTTGCCATTTCCTGTGGTTGATCTTTCCATCGGAAAGTTTCCGATGTATGAGCAGGAGCCACATACAACCGGCACACGAAAGCCCTTTAACCTGAACGAGCTTTGTAAGGGCAACAGCTTTCGTGCAAGCGGTTTATGTTTCATGAATTTTTCGTTCCACTTTTCGCCTTCCAGCACACACTTCGAGCGGCCTCTTTTGGAGAAGGTACCAGGTGGTGGAGGAGGAAGGAAGGAAGGAAGCCGGGATGGAGGAGGGAGCCGTGGGAGGGGGGGCACATGCTGATGGTGGAAAATGTTGGGTGCCACTTCTGGGCCTGTGAGGGATGGCTGGTTATAATGTTGCTGATCTCAATTGCTTGATCCTTCATTTCTTCTGCCTTCAGCTTCTTCTCCAGAATCTCTAGAAGTGAGATCTCTTAAGCGGTGGAAAGAATGGGCACCAAGCAGTCGCGACCCAGTTGCCTCTCACCGTCGCCGGGTGGTGAGGTACATGTTGAGCTGGTGATGCCCTGTTGTAGGACAACCAGTGGTAAATTCAGAGGGGGTGGTCATAGACACCTCTCCTTAGCCTGTCTGTGAGACTTCTACAGTGGAGTCAGTGAGTGATGGCATCAGCAGGAGAACTCCTTTGAAACGTTATTCAGAGGACTTTAACGTGAAGTCCGGCTCAGCAAGAGGCAAACTGAGACATTTGCCTAGGGGCGTCTGTTAATGTCCAAGCCATTATCCTTTCCTGCCTGAGAGACGGTATGTAGCTCGCCTTACAACTAAGGCTATAATCCTATGCAAATTTACCTGGGAGTAAGTTGTATTGAACACAGTGGGACTTACTTGTGAGTAAGCATGCATGGGCTAGCCCTCCAAGAGCACACTCCCTGTGCATGCTTACTCAGAAGTACGCCCCATTGTGTTCCCAGGAAAGTATGCATAGGATTGCAGCCGAGTTGTCTGGGAGGTGACTCGCCGGCCCTGGCACAGGCGCAAGTAATGCCTGTTCTGATAATAGCACTGAGGGAGCAGATAAGGGAAGTCCCTAAGGGATAATCTGAGCAGCTTGGGGCTAATTTATTTAATGCCTCCATTGCTATAGAGATGGGGACGTTGAATCCGAAGATCTTGGGGGCTGGGAGGATGGAAGAGAGCATGGGTGATAGGCTGCAGGGGTTAAAAGTCTGTCAGCCAGGTAACGATGACAAGGCTGGGCTAGGGGGGAGGGCTGTGTGTGGCTGGTCCTCTGCAGGAAGAGGAGCCAGCTTGAAGGGCCAGGAGCCTGCCCCTGGGGGAAGGCTGGAGGAGGAATAAGCTAAAGCTGGTGGAAGCCAAGAGACCCCACTCTCCGTCTTCCTCTCTCTCTTGCTTGCTCTTTGTCCTCCTACGTGATGGCTTGCGGATAGAGCCCATCACCGCTGAAGACCCGAGGAGCTCTGAGCCAGACCGGAAGCCCCCCCAGCCCATCAGCCCAGGAGGTAGGACACCAATGTGCCTTTCTATTTGTCCGTGAGATATGCAAACGGGTTGAGGAGAGAGGGATTCGCCCTCCCCCACCCCACCCCCGTCTGTTATCAATGTTCTTCCATTTCTAGTTTGAGACGGAAAGCCCTGTGGTGTTCCGCCAAATCACCGTGTTGATTATCGGAGCGGGGAGTCGTGGGAAGAATAATTGCTCTTATGCCTTGTGTTTCCCGGATCGCATGAAGGTAATAAAGTTGTTCTCTGTTCTTAAAGGATCTGTGCAGCAGGTGCCAGTTCTGTCATAGAATCGCAGAGTTTTCTGGTTGGAAAGGGTGTCTTGGAGGTCATCTAGTCCAACCCCCTGCTCGGTGCAGGCAACTGCAACAGCATCCCTGACAGGTGGTTGTCCAGCCTCTGCTTGAAAACCTCCAAGAAAGGAGAGCCCAGTACTGCACAAGGAAGACTGTTCCAGTGCTGGACTGATCCTACCATTGAGTAGTATTTCTTCCTCATGTCTAGCCTCAGTCCACCCCTCTGTAGTTTCAACCCATTGGTTCTAGTCCTGTCCTCAGGAGCCATAAGTTCTCCCTTTCTTCTACGTGACAGCCTTTCTGATACTGGAAGATGACTATGCTGTCTCCCCTTAGTCTTCCCCTTTCTTGCTAAAATATACCAAGTTCTTTTAACTGTTCTTGATCGGACTTGGTTTCATCACTGAAGGGCCTCCTCCCAATTGAAATGGAGAACTGTCTTGAAGCAATTGAGACCACTGAGAGGAGACCTGGAGGGATTTTAATGTCCTGCGCAAGAGAGTGGGCAACCTGGCAGCCCGCTGGTGAACTCATTCATATTATGTGGCTGTCTTTTTAAATCTAAGCTACTTGGATGGGGCTAGAGCTAGAACTTAGCAGCAGCAGGTAGGACTGGGAAAGACCCCTAGCTGAAGCCATGGGATGCTGCCAGTCAGTGCCCACAATACTGAGCTAGATGGAGCAAGGGTCTGACTCAGTAAAAGGCAGTTTCATATGGTCCTATGTCTGGCAGATAAAAGTGTGGAGCAAAATTTGCCATGTGCCTGAAACCATTTTTCCCCCTCTCCCGTTCCTATGATGACTGCTTCGTTGTTCTCCTAAATTCCCTGGACTGACTCCATCTCAAGCTTCTCATCAAGCTTCTAGTCCTTAATAATATTTTGTTGTTGTTCTTTTCTGCTGGCGGCGTTATCTTTTCCCAGCCAGCTTACTCCCCTTCTCCCTCTCTCCTCTTTGTGCTAATCCATGTGCTGCTCTATGCCAAACCGTTGGCCTCCTGTTCGTGAGCAGTATCCTTGAAACAAAACGTTAAGTTGCCAGCTTGGCACAAAATGCTCCTTTTTTTTTCACTCGTGGCATAGACATTGCCCACTCCAGACGACAAGGCTTCCTGTTTGTGGGGTGCTTACTGTTTTGTCCCTCCTTTAGGTGATTGGGGTTGCAGACCCCCATGACTTGGCAAGGAAGAGATTCCAAGAGATCCATGACATTGACAAGGACAACGTGTTCGATGGTATTTCTGACCACATTTACAATCTCTTTCTCCAAGGATCTCCGGTCAATGTACACGATTTGTCCTCCTGCTTTAGACTCATTCAGTGCTAGAGTTGGAGGGGGTCTTGTTGGCCATCTAGTCCAGTCCCTGCTCTAGCTCTGGATACACCTGCAACATGCTCTAGCTCTGGATACACAAAATCCAGAGCTAGAGCATCCCCCACAGATGGCTGCCCAGCAAGGGAGAAATCCACCCACCCCTCCCCAGGTCCCATTGCCAAACAGCTCTTACTATTGAGAACCCTGCCCATTAGAGCTGGTCATGGCCTCTGAACAGGGCCGGTCCTTCCATGAGGCCAGCTGAGTAGAGTGCCTCAGGTCGACCCTCTCCTCCACTGCTCCCACTTCCTGGACTGGAAAAGGAAGAGTAAGACAGAGTGGAAGGATCAGAAGTGGGCATGTCACCAGGTAAGGGGAAGCAGCATTTAGAATCCCATTTAGGTCTTGGGTAGGCTCTACCTCTGGAACAGCAGAGAACAAGTCTTGGGCCTCTTCCATGTGGCAGCCCTTCAGGGGTTTGAAGAGTGACCGGGTATTTCCTCGGTCTTCTCCAGGCCGAACACATCCGGTTCTGTCAACCATTTCTCACAGGGCTTGTTTTCTTGACCCCCGACCATGTTCTTTGCCCTCTTCTGAGCCCCTTCCACAACTTGTGCGGTGTTCAGAAGTGGCCACCGCCATCCCTTGATTTTGCTTTTTTAGCCCCGATTTCCTCTAAGGCCACATCCTCGAAAGCAACAGTCTGTTTCCAGTCCCCGTGTTTGTTCTTGCATGACTGGCTCTTGTTTCCCTCAGATTGGAAAGCGGCTGCCGAGAGAGACCGGTTCGCAGATGCTGTTATCATAACAACTCCAGATAGGCTGCATAAGGTATCTATGACCCACCCCCAGGGTGGGAAAAGGGGGCCTGGAGATCTCCTTCCTTCCTTCTCTTGTTCCCTGGGACTATGAACAGCTGGGGAATTTTTCCAACTGGTTGACATGGGAACTGTCCAATTGGTGCTGTGCAAATGCAGCTCCTGCTAGAAACTAAAAAAAAGGGGGGGTGTCTCAACACCAGTTCAGGAGAAGAAAATAGTACATGTGCCCCAAATGCTATGAATGCACTTGTGTACCTTGAGCTTAGGCCAGCAGGTGGCACAGTGGGTTAACCTGCTGAACCATGAGCTGTCGATCGAAAGGTCGGCAGTTCGAAGCCGCGACGGGGTGAGCTCTCGTTGCTTGGCCAGCTCCTGCCAACCTAGCAGTTCCAAAGCATGTGAATGCGAGTAGATAAATAGCTACCGCTTGCAGGAAGGTAAACAGCGCTCCGTGTTCCAGCTGCATGCTACGCGCTGCGGCAAGGAGAGTCATGCCGGCCACATGACCACGGAGGCGTCTTTGGACAACGCTGGCTCTTCGGCATTGAAATGGGGATGAGCACCACACCCTAGAGTCGGACATGACTGGACTTAAATGTCAGGGGTCACCTTTACCTTACCTTGAGCTTGCTGATGAAATTGTGAGCGCCAGTACTCTCCTGAAGTCAACTGTATTTTTTAGTTTCTCTCTCTCTCTCTTGCTGATGAATCCGTTGCTGGAAGGTAATGTGTGGTGGTCTGTTTCTTCCCCAGGAGCCAGCAGTAGCTTTTGCCCAGAAAGGATATCACATCTTGTTGGAGAAGCCGATGGCGGTAAGTGCATTCTTATGAAATCCTGGTCACTGCTGGGCAGACCCACAATGCCGCTGTGCCTGGCCCCCTCTTCCCGTTCCAGTGGGGCACCAAATGCCCTGCACAGATGCCGTCAAAACAGTGATAAGAATCAGAGCCTCAAAGGCTTGTGGCTTTTGCTTATTTTCCTTTGCTTGATCAGGTAACTCCAGAGGACTGCAAAGAAATTGTCTCAGTATGTCAAGCCAGCAACATCATTCTTGCTGTGGGTCATGTTTACCGATACCACCCTGTTTCCACGAAGATAAAGGTACTCTAGCCATGCTAATCTAATCTAATCTAATCTAATCTAATATAATATAATATAATATAATATAATCACCCAGCCTTTGCATTAAACTTGGACTCTCCGGCCGTCTAAAATGAGGCAAATGACCTGCATGTGTTAGTGGATTTTCTCATTTTGCATCATTACTTTAGTTACTCATGTTGGGAAGGGATGAGGAATGCTATGCAAAGCACCAAAATCTGACGCATGGAAAATATGAAACTGGCTTTTACCCCGCGTAGCTCAGCATTGTCTGCAGGGATTGGCAGCTTCTGCCTGTTACTGAGTCGGACCCTTGGTTCATCTAGCTCAGCATTGCCAACACGGACTGGCAACATCTCTCCAGGGTTTCAGATAAGTTTCCCAGTCTTACCTGAAGATGCAGTGGACCTTCTGCAGGCAAAGCAGGGTCTCTACCACAAAACTATGGTCCCTTCCTAAATAGGCACAACCCCAGTAGTTGTCTCGGCTTAGCCTTAAAATCTATTTTACAATCAGGGTCGTGTATGTTAAAATATAGCCATGGATGTATGCTTTGTGTTAAAGGAGCTACTGGATGCTGGGGTTATCGGGGATGTCTGTCACATTCAGCACATGGAGCCTGTAAGTCCTCCTGACAAAATGTTACAATACCTTGTAAACTTGCCCTTTGCTCTCAAGAAACTGGGGAAGCACCCTTTCAACTGTGGGGGGCTGTTTTTTTCAGTGTAGCCTAGCAGTTGGAGCTTGGCTGTGGGAGTTCTGAGTTCGAGTCCTACCCCACCTGTGGATCTGGGGGCAAACCGGAAGCGGTGGTCACAGCTGTGTGTGTGTGTGTGTGTGTGTGTGTGTGTGTGTGTGTGTGTGTGTGTTGTATACATCTTCCCTTTTATGTGCACTGTATGGTTGCTGTCTTCTGTCGCCCAGGTGGGATTCTGGCATTTTGCACACTCCTACGTGCGAGGAAACTGGAGGAACGAAGCCGAAAGTTCCTTTTCCTTGCTGACAAAATCCTGCCATGACCTTGACCTCATTCATTTTTGGATGGGCGGTAAGAGGTACGACGGGCATCTCTCTTGAGCCAGAGTACACTATGCGTGAACCCCAGGCTAATTTGACAGGAACTCCCCCAAATGTGCAAAAGGTGCTTCTGGTATTTCCCAGTATGGTGGGTGATACTGGATCCCACTAGCCTGGGGAGCATATGGCACTGGCCTGATCTCACAGGAAGTGGAGATGGTTGGGTTGGTGGCGCACCAGGGGGCATAGTGTGGTGGAGGGTGCCTGGCCCTTCCACAGAGGCACAGTTTGGGGGGTGCAGAGCTAAGCCTCAACTGTGAAGAGCTTCAACTGTGAAGCTCTTGTGCCCCACTGCCGTTTCTGGTGTCAGAAGTGGGATTTGCAAAGGTTGGTGCATGTAGCATGGGAATATTGGTCCATATGCACAAAGGAAGCTTTGGAAAGCCCTGCCTTCAAGTGAGCTCAACATCCCTCTCTCCTTTCAGGTGCTTGAAAGTGTCGTCTTTTGGCAACGTCTCCCATTTCACAAAAGAGCACAAGGTTTGGATCATACTTACGTTATATTATGTCCATGTCGATCATTATGTCCGTGTCCAACCGTGTCGATCATCATTACGTTATATTCCCTTAACACCATGCATAGAATTCATTTTTTAAAATTTTATCCTGTAGGTTTATTTGCAGGTTGGGGGTCTTATTTTCTGGGTGTGTGCGTGTGGGTGAGAAATACTACACCAAAAATGTCTCATCGGTGTCTTATTTTCTAGCCTGAAGGAGCTGCCAGCTGCTGTTTAGACTGTGCGGTTGAGGAAAGCTGCCCTTATTCAGCGAGGAAGATTTATCTGGAACGGGCAAAACAGGTGGGTAATATGCAGAGCGATCGCATCATGGTATAGTCCTACCGCACAGTGGTACAGTCCTGGTAGCCAGCGGGTTGCGTTTTTGTTTTTTAATTCAAACATGGATTTCCAGTGGTTGATTATGTCTCCAACATTCATGGAGGAAGCTAAGAAGGAAGGAGGATGTGATTCTCTCTTGAACAGAAAGGAACAAAATCTGTCTCTCTTCTGATCAGGAAGGACACGAGTTGCTTCGAAAGCACTTTCACATGTGGTGGGTCAAAGGGAAGACAGGGCTATTTGCCTTCATCCCCTGCTCCCTGGAGACAACTGGTGGACCACTGTGAGAAACAGGATACAGTATTTAATTAAGATGGGTCTTTGGTCTGACCCAGCAAGGCTCTCCTTCTAAATTCTTATGGAGATTGACAGCGCAATCCTGTGTAGGAGTGCTCCGGGGGAAGCACGTGCTCCCCCGGCGCAGGGTGTCGTGAAAGTGTCGTAAAGCACTTTTACAGCACCCAGCAAGTAAGGACCGCTGGCCCTAAGGACTACCCTGCCCTGCGCCCACCAGAGCAGGTAAGGCCTACACCGGCCGGGGCAGGGGGAAGGCGGACCGGGTGGTGAGGGAGGGTGGCTATAGGCCGCAGTGGGCCTGGAGAGGGCGGGGATAACGACGGTGAAATATGCCGATATCCAAAGGCCTCTCCAGACCCCGTGCAGCCTTACACGGGGGGCTAGAATGTACGCGAGCTCCAGAGCTTGCATACATTCAAGTAGGCCCATTGAGCCACCAGACGCTTACACCCGGGGAAGGGGACAATCGTCCCCTTCCCTCGAGGTGCACCTGGGCTGCCCCGGGGCAGTCCGGGACCTGGATAGGATACACAGGATTGGGCTACCCGTCTGCCATTGATTAGGAGAGCTAAATGGAAACTCCCATGTGCGGGGTGGTGGTGGTGGTGGCAGTCTACATCTGGTTACCCATGCTTGGAGTAAGCAAAAGGAAGGTGTGTCTCTGAATGCTGCCCATTGCAGGAGAGGGGCATGCCTTCGTCTCCTGCTTACAAGCTTCCTGGTGGCCACAGTGGGAAGTGGGATGCCAGTCCAGATCGATCGTTGACCTGTTTCAGCAGGGATCTTCTTCTTAAACGCGGTCCTATTAATTTTAGGGTTACTTTAACTGGCCCGTGTCGGTTGTATGCAGTAATGGTGAGAACGATATTGAATCGTTGACCGACGCCTTGCGCCACGGCCCGTACGGAAGATGCGTTTATGAGTGTGACAATGATGTCGCGAGTCACCAGGTAGGCAGCCTTGCCTTCGTCTTGCTTCTTCCCTGCAATCGTTTCTTAACCAGTAACGATCATCAAAGAGCTGAAACAAATCTATTATATTTCCTCTTCCTGCCCCTGCCTCTAATTCTCCTCTGTATTTTTGAGGCTGAAAATTTGTTTCTGGACATATGAGTGCCTGGTATTCAACATCTGATGATTCTGCAGGTCAATCACTATTTGAAAGGATCTGACCTGCAGCAACAGTCCAGATTGGGTGGTGTCAGACATGCAATGGCATTCAGACAGAATACATGAAATGAATGACCGTGCAATTGAATGAGTTTTTCATCATCATTCATTTTATTCAATCCATCAGAAAGGTTCTCTCAAATAGACGGAAAATGTTGAACAATAACCTCGGTTTTCATTTCCACAGTTGAACAAATTAACTCGGATATAAGATAGTGTTTGTTAAATGGTTTTTTCACATATTTTCACATATTTATACCGCCCTTCCTCCAAGGAGCTCAGAGTGGTGTACATATTTCCTCCCCTCCTTTTGTCCTCACAACAACCCTGTGAGGTAGGTGGGGCTAAGAGATAGTGACTGGCCCAAGGTCACCCAGGAAGCTTCGTGACTGAGCGGGGATTTGAACCTGGATCTTCCAGGTCTACGTCCGACTCCCAAACCACTGTCTCTCATCCTGGCTGTTACACATTTCAATATTTTGAAAGCCTCTACAGTACAGTATATTAAAATTCTGATAAAATGCACCTTCACTATGTTATGAATTAAAATGCAGATTATCAGTCGGCTAAATGTTCTTTCATCCACGGACAAGTCTAATGATCAGCTATTCAATTCTTTGCTATCTTTTGCCAGTGTGGAAATGTAACGATTGCTCAAAATGGCCATAACCTTCTGGATTTTGAAATACTGCATATTTTCCATGGACAAAGCTCCTGTATATTTTAAAGCTTCCCGGATTCTGTACAGCACTTTTTTTTCCCCTTCCTAATGCTTTTGTACCCCTATCCCTCTGCAACACACTCCAGGGCCAACCCAAGACCTCAAGAGGTGGCATATTGAATGCTGCCCTCCTCACCCGATGATGTGCCAGCCTCTGCTCCTCCCACTCCTCACAGCACTCCCCTCCCCATTCCCCTCCCCTCTGTCCCCCTCTTCCTTTTCTAATCCAGGGCGTAGAAGGAGAAAGAGGAACACTGGAGACAAGTATCTCCCCTTCCACCAACCTGCTGCCTGAGGCGGCCACTCCAGTTGGCCTCATGGATGGGCCGGCCTTGGCCCTCTTTCTGCTTTGCCTCTTGATTGGTTAAACCCTCTTTTCAGGCTGTGAACATGGAATTTGAAGGCGGAGCAACTGCTGCCTTCACAATGATGGGTTTTACATACAAGACGGGTGTGAGGAAGACCACCATTTATGGAACTAAAGTAAGTTAACTGGGCTGTATCCAGCTTTTTTATTATTAAATACAAATCCAATCAATCATGAAAACCTAAATTTCATCATATATTTATAAATTGGCACAGTTGCCAAGTTGGTAGAAATCTTATGCTGCAATCTTAAACGCACTTATCTGGGAGTAAAACAACTCAATGGATATTACTTCTAAGTAAACATGTATAGGAGTGTGTTGTTAACTGATCGAATATACAAGTAATACAGTGCAATCCTAAGCCTGTTGACCCAAATGTAGGTCCCATTGTAAGCCTATTTAGGAATGCAAAAAAGTCAAGGGGGAGAAGTTTGAGCATTGCTTAGAAATGGTTTTGGTCTCCAAAGAGGTGCTTGCTGAGTATTGAAAGAGCCCCCTGTTTATGCCCTGATCTGCACCCTGATGCTAGAATTTGGGCCTTGTCCTTCTTTTGCAGAACTAATGGGGCTTTCTTCCAGTTGGCTTCACCCTAAATGTCATACTTGCAGGTCATTCAATTAAAAACATCTGTCTGAATTTGCAGGGAGAACTCTTCTGTGAAGGTGCAGGACCAGTGGTGGTTCATGACTTCCTCCAAGGGACAGAAACCAAATACCCCCCCAAGAAAGCGTTCTGCATCCCTCTGTGCTTAAGCGCCCACAGTGGTGCCGACTACTACCTGATGGAGAGCTTTGCTTCAGCAGTAGCGGTGAGTTCCTTTTTCTTAACCTTCTGAAAAGTGTGAAGCCAAGATTTGCGCTTTTGTTGTATGGGGAAGCAATTCCCTACACGTAGAAAGCTAGCAGGTCAAGGAGAAGGCTAGGCTAGAAGCCACCTTGGCATGCTTGTTTTCTGTGGGCAGGGAATGGTTTTGTATGGAAGAGGGCGGTCATGTGAGCTCCCCTCTGTAGCCTGACCCCCTAGTTCTCATGCCCTGTTGAAGTGCTTTTCAACCAGTGGTACAAGAGCCACTAGTGGTAGCTGGTCCACTGTCAGAAGAACCACGTGACTCTGCTCCAGTCTGGCCACCAGGTGCAAGGCGTGACTGCGTGGCTGCCTGGCTCTTCAAAACAGAGATCACAGCTGGGCAAGAAGGCCGGAGAGCCAAAGAGAGATCAGGGGCAACAGCTCCTAGAAAAGCCTATCTCTTGCTGCAGGGAGAATTAAGTGTCGCGCGTCTCAGAGCTGGACTCCACTTTTGTTCAGCCAATCAGAGCCCGTTGTTTGAACCTGGGGGGGTGGGACAAAAGACGCATACAGACCGGGAAACGTGCGATGTAGCTCCGGCTTTATGGGGCAAGGCACCCACCCACTTCTGTGCACACTCCCTATCTCAGAGGGAATGTGCTATTTGCCCTTCCCCTCCCCAAAAGTTGGAACACCCTGCCCTACTGTAATGAAACTCAACTGCATGGAACTGAAAGAATCGCTTATTCTCCTGTCCCCTTCACTCGTGCTTCCTCTATCTCCCTTGTGTAAACTCCTTGGGGCAGGGATCTGTCCCCTCATTCTTTGTGAAGCACTGTTCTCCATCCCCGATTGTTTTGGTTGTCTCTTTGGTACTTTTTTTTGGGGGGGGGGACACAACTGTTTTTCTTGTTGTTGTTGCACATATGAAGCTGCTGCCTACGGCGTCAGGTCCATCTACCTCAGCATTGCCAACACTGACTGGCAGCAGCTTTTCAGGGTTTGACACAAGCGTCTTTCCCAGCTGCTTCCTAAAGATGTCAGAGATTGAACCTGGGACCTTCTGCAGAAAAACACCACACAGCTACAGTACCTCCCATTAAAAACGATGACTCCAGCGTTTGCTGACCTACTGTGGATCACCTGCCAAGATCCACCTGTATACCCCACTCTGCCTGCACTCGGAGGGCTTTTCTTCCTTGATAAATCTGATTGTCTTTGCTTTTTCATTTAAACAGGAGAACAATCCATCCTTCATTAAAACAGGACCTGAAGAAACATTGAGGTCGCACCTGCTTGTGTTTGAGGCAGAGCGATCCAGAAAAGAAAACCGGGTTGTTTGTTTAGACACGTGAAGGAGGCAGATTCCTGTTGACCCCACTGCATTGCTTGATCAGCAGAAGAACAGTCTCCTCCATGAGCTCCAAGTTTACGACCTTTTGCTTTCAGGGTCTTTGCATAAGCTTTTTACTGTACTGTACTTTTACGGAGTTGTTGTTGTTTAGTCGTTAAGCCGTGTCCGACCCTTCGTGATCCCATGAACCATATCCCGCCAGGCCTTCCTGTCCTCCACTATCTTCCTGAGTTTGCTCATTGTGCCTTAACAATGCTTATTTATTTCTCATACTAAGCCAGACTTACAAAGACGTATAAAAATAAATGCTGTAAGTCTACTTGCGGGCCTCCTGCTGGGGAAGGTGGGCTATAATAAACAAATATTTACTTCCTTGCAAATAGACATTCATGATATTTATGATCAAACCTTTGTATCATGATGATGATTTATATATGCATTATTAATTTAAAATTTTCATTGTAGACCTATGCTGATTTCATTACATCTAGAGAGCATTTAGTTCACATGGATTGATGACTTGTTACTTTATGTATATACGATTATCATGCCACACCCATACATACATACACACACACATTTTTTCTTGTTTGGGGACTGGACAGATTTATGGAAGAAAAGTCCATCACAGGTTACAAGTCATGACGATTGTATGCAACCTACAGTTTTAGAGGGGTTTTTAGTCTATCTCTGAATGCCAGATGTAAAGAAATGGCAACAGGAACTTGTTGTCTTGTGTGCTCCCAGAGGCATCTGGTGGGCCACTGTGGGGTACAGGAAGCTGGACTAGATGGGCCCTTGGCCTGATCCAGCAGGGCTCTTCTTATGTAAAGAGTCAGTTGTGTTGTTCTGTTGCAAACAAAAGGAAGACACATAATAAGTCACCAATCTATTACTGTTAATTTGTAGAGAAATAGGAGTCACGGGTGTAAATTACTGTTAAATTATAAATTAACTTACAGCCCAATCCTAGGCATGTCTACTCAGAAGAAGGGAGACCCATTCAATGGGAATTAATTCCTCCTAGGTTAGGTAAGTAGTCAAGTGTGGATAGGGTTGCGATTGGATTGCAGCCTTAATTTATTGGCACGTTTCATATTATATGTGCACAAGAAGCACTGCAAAGAATTTGTATGAGGGGTTCCCCCCTGTAGATAAAAGATAAAAGGAAAAAGTCCCCATTCCCCCCAAAAAAAGATAAAAGGAAAAAGTCCCCGTTCCCCCCCCCCCAACTCGGACTGCAGCTCTTCCTGGGAGGAAGAACTCAGAGTGACTTAATTCATTTGTTGTTCAGTCATTAAGTCGTGTCCGACCCTTCGTGATCCCATGAACCATATCCCGCCAGGCCTTCCTGTCCTCCACTATCTTCCTGAGTTCGCTCATTTTCATGTTCGTTGCATCGGTGATGCTGTCTAACCATCTCATCCTTTGCCTTCCCCTTCTCCTTTTGCCTTCAATCTTTCCCAGCATCAGAGTCTTCTCCAGAGAGTCCTCTCTTCGCATTAGGTGGCCAAAATATTTGAGCTTCAGCCTCGGTACCTGTCCTTCCAGGGAACAGTCAGGGTTGATTTCATTTAGGATGGACTGATTTGTTCTCCTAGCAGTCCAAGGGACTCTCAGGAGTCTTCTCCAGCACCACAGTTCGAAAGCATCTATTCTTCGGCGCTCAGCCTTCCTTATGGTCCAACTCTCGCAACCATACATTGCTACTGGGAACACCATCTCCCTGACTATACGAACTTTTGTTGGCATGGTGATATCTCTGCTTATTATTATGCTATCTAAGTTTGCCATAGCTTTCCTTCCAAGGAGTAAGCATCTTTTACTGTAGTTCTTCAATTCTAAGACGCATGTTTTTTCCCAATTAAGCATTTCAAAAAATGGGGTGCATCTTAGAATCGAAGATCTCCAAAAAGCACCCCAAAATGCTATCTTCTTACTTACTGGGGCTTGGGGGAGCTTTAGGGAGACCTGTGCGACCCTCTGCAGGCCTCCCCGATCTTCAGTTCGGCAAAAAATGGTGATTTTCAGCCATTTTCGGTTTTCGCGAAAACCAGAAATGCCCAAAAATCGCTGTTTTTCGCTGAACTGAAGATCAGGGAGGCCTGCAGAGGGTTGCACAGGCCTCGCTGAAGCTCCCCCAAGCCCAGGTAACAAAGGAAATGGCACTTTCTGGCGGGGCCAGAAATGCTATGCAAAGGCAGTGCACTCAATTCATCTTCAGCTGCAGGAGACATGCTGGGGAGAGTTGGTGCTGAGCAGGTAGATTCAATGAAGGGAGGCGAGTCTTACAATCGATGGATTTTTTTCCCCTGCTGGCTGGTGGTACTGAAAGTAAAGGTGCGCCTTAGAATTGATGGCACCTTAGACTCAAAGAAATACGGTAATTTCATGGCTGCTGTCTCTGTCCAGCTCTGGAAATGCAGAGCCAATCAAAGCTAAGTTGTCCCTCAATGGGAAGTTCTCAGCCAATAGAAATCCTCTCTCTTGAGCTTGGCCTTCCAATACAGTACTCGCCGCTCCCCATTGACTTTGAATGACATGAAGCTTGGAGAATCGCGGGCCAATGGTGTGGGCAGGAAACGGAGGGGCGGGTTCACAGCTGGGTCCTCTCGGGTCGATGGGCAGCATCGTCCTCTGGATAGGAGCCGCTGCCGGAGGTGAGTCTCTCGATTTTAGGAGACCCGGGATGGAGAGTTGCATTTGCAGAGGGAGGGGCGCTGGAAGAAGAAGGGATTCTCGTTTCCCTTGTTTTGCTATGGAAATGGCAAAAACAAGACGCAGGAGGGAAACCGTCCCGCCACCACCTTTGTCAGTTGCAATTTGGCTGCCAAAAAGAGTCAGCTGCCTTGCAAAGATAATAATAATACAGGAATAATAATAAGCAAGGACGACTTCCCGACCTGGGAGTGAACCTTGCTGAACACAACGGGACTCGCTTCCATGTAAACGTGCACAGCTATTGTGCTGAATGAGTCACAGGGTGCCTTTTAAGAGGAACAGGTGTAGAGTGTGATTCCATGTGTGCTTACTCAGAAGTAAGTCCTGTTTTCACTGGGGCTGACTTCCTAGTAAGCATGTTGCTGAGGGTGGCAGGGACCATAGAGTTGGAAGGGACCCACAAGGTCATCTAGTCCAACCCCTGCCTGTAGCAGGAAATCCTCCTCGACTCTCGACTAGCATCTCCAACGGGTTCCTGTCGAGCCTCTGCTTGAAAGTCTCCAGTGAGGGAGAATCCACCACCTCCCTCTGTTCCGCTGCTGAATGGAACCGCCCTTACTTAGCCTCAATAATTTCTGATATCTACATCGCTACAGCTTAGCACCTTTCATTCTGAGGTGCCCCAAACTCGAGTTTTACCTAAGCTGTTGACAAATGATGGAGACAAGGGGAAAAGAGGGTGGTTATTTTGTTCTGACGTGACTAACATATACCTGTATGGCATCACGGTGAGAGAATCTTGGCACATCTTGAATTCTGGTCCTAACGTGAGAGGTGGAGAGGCCATTTCCTGATATTGTTTGTGGCCACACACAACCGGCACGCGAAAGCATTTTAAGTCATAACGGAAACAGCTTTCGTGCAAGCAATTTAGGTCTCATGCATTTTTTGCCTTTGAATATATGCATTTTTTTTGGCCTATATATGAATATATAGGCATTTTTTGCCTTTGAATATATGTAGGGGCTCCCAGCTTCCTTGGCCAACGCATGAGGCTTTACTGCCTCGTATGGCTCTCTAGGAGTAGCACAATAATACAAAATAAGTCGCAAATGTAAACAGGATGAGAAGAGAGGGGTTTCTTCCCCCTCCCCATGCCTGTTCTAAAATGCTGTTCTGTTCCTAGACCAAAACAGAAAGCCCTGCTGGAATGTCTCACCAAATCACCGTTCTGGTTATTGGAGCAGGGGGTCGCGGAACTAATTATTCCTCTTATGCTGTGTGTTTTCCTGATCGCATGAAGGTAAAGTTGTTCTCTGTTTTTAAAGAGCCTGAATGCGTGCTAGTTCTTCCATAGAATGACAGAATGGAAGGGATCGTGGAGGCCATCTAGTCCAACCCCCTGCACATTGCAGGCAACTACAGCATCCCTGAGAGGTGGCCGTCCAGCCTCGGCTTGAAAACCCCCAATTATGTTATGGGCTTTGTCCAGCTAATCACTACCTTCCAAACTGTAGCCAGAAGCGGCGTGTTTACATGGGGAGGGGGGTGCAGGGGGAAAAATCTTTTTTAAAAAGCGAGAATTTCAATGCAAGCTCCAAGCACCATAGTCTTATTATATTAATTCTAAGTGTTTCAACATTAACAGCGCAATCCTAACCAACTTTCCAGCGCCAGTGTAGCTGTGCCAACAGGGCGCACACTGCATTTTGCAGTGCAGGGGCAGTTACAGAAGATTTGTTCCCTTACTTCAGGGCTGCATTGTGGCTGCATCAGCGCTGGAAAGTTGGTAAGGATTGCGCTGTAAATCACATTCATAAATGTAGTCCTAACATTGGAAGGCAATTGACCAAATGTGAATTCAGTAGCCAAAGAACAGAGGAGTAAGAATAAGTGTTTTTCTTCCCGAGTCATTGGGCAGAAACTTTACTGTTGATCCCCCCCCCCCAAATTTCTGTGGCTAGATTACTGTTTTTATCTGAACTGAAATCTGAACAATCAAGAAATTCCCACGGGCGGTAGCTTCCCACAACGCCTTTTCACTGCCACTTCCCGTGACTCTTTTTATTATTATGTTGTTCTGAATCTTATGATTGTTCGACTTGTGTCAAAGTTCATTCATGTTCATTCGCCCTTGGGAGTTTCCAGCCTCTGGCGAACCAGATGAGTGCCGTTAAGCTATCCTGTGACCCATGGTATTGCAGTGCGCCATCAATCAGTGCATCAAAACTTTGCGTAGCGTTTCTCCCCTGCAGAAGGGGCTATAGCTCACTGGCAAAGGAGCTGCGTTGCGTGCCGGTTCAAGGCTGGTCCACAGCTGGGAGAGACTGCTGCCTTAAGCCCTGGATAGCTGCTGCCAGTCAGTGTTGACAATGCTGAGCGAGATGAACCAAAAGGTCTGACTCAGTAAAAGGCAGCTTTGTACGGTCATGTCTGGCAGATGAAAGTCCAGTGAAAAATTAGCCATGTGACTCAACTTCTGCTATCCTTGTTTTCTCCCCTGTTCCAATGACCGCATTCTAAGCTCCCTGGACTAAGTAAATCTTGCTTTTCGTCAAGCTTTTAATCCTTAATGATTTGTTTCCCTCTTTGCTGCTGGTGACTTTATACTTTTTTTCCCTTAGTTCTGCTTGCACCCCTTCTCTTTCTCTCCTCCCTGTGCTAATCCATGCGCTGTTCTATGCCAAACGATTGGTCTCCTTTTCATGTACAGTATCCTTGGAACAGAATGTTAAGTTGCTAGCTTAAATGGCACAAAATGTCCCTCTTTTTCACTCATGACCTAGATATTGCCCACTCTGGATGATGATGCTTGTTCGTGATGTGCTTTGTGAACTCTTTTGTTGAAAAGCGGTATATACATATTCTAAATAATGATCATAACCTTCCTCCTTTAGGTGATTGGGGTTGCAGACCCCCATGCTTTTGCAAGGAAGAGACTCCAAAAGATCCATGACATTGACAAGGACAACGTGTTTGATGGTATTCTTGACCATGTTTCTAATCTCATGCTCTTTCTCCAAAGATCTCAGGGCTGTGTATAAGATTCTTCCTCCTGCTTTAGACTCATTCAGTGCTCGAGTTGGGAGGGACCTTGTTGGCCATCTAGTCCGAGCCCGTCTGATACAGGAAATCTGTAGTGCATCCCCAATAGATGGCTGTCTAGCAAGGGATATCTTTTATCCTCACAACAGCCCTGTGAGGTAGGCTAGGATGAGAGAGAGAGAGAGAGAGAGAGCGCAAACTGGGTGATGTTCCTTTATGGATGTTCCTGATCTGGTTTTTAACATGGAAAGATCAAGTCGGATCTTCCTTGGGTCCGTGTTGCATCCCAAGAGTATTTTTCTGTTTTCCTCTAAAAATAATCGAAAACTAAGAAACAGGCAGGCCAAGTGTAATGTATGGTGTAATGTATGTCTGTTTCCACTCCTTGTGTTTGTTGCGTTATTATTGGCTCTTGTTTCCTTCAGATTGGAAAGCGGCTGCTGAGAGAGACCGGTTTGCAGATGCTGTTATCGTAGCAACTCCAGATAGGCTGCATAAGGTACCAGTGACACACACACCCCTGCCCTGGGGTGGGATAAAGGAACCTGGAGGAGACCTTAGATCATGGTGGTCCAACGCGTGGCCCGCGGGCCGCAAGCGGGCCCCGAAGGCCTCTGCTGAAGCCCCCGGCTGCTCTTGGGGGCTCCTCTCGTTTCCTGACATTTCTCCTCCTCTCGCTCCTCCTGACATTTCCCCCCGGCTGCTCTCCTCCCCCGCAGTCACCCACACTCCCCTGATGACCGGAAAGATTTTCGATCTTCAGGGGAGCGTGGGCGGGGCATGCTAGACAGCGGTGTGGGGCATACATCGGTCATTATTATTAATTAATTAATTTATTTATTTATTGTGCGGCCCCCGGGTTTCATGTCGAAGTTCGCATGCGGCCCTCGAGGTACGAAACGTTGGACCACCCTGCCTTAGATAGAGTAAGACCCTAAGGACTTCAGAATGGGGCGAAAGGGGCTTTGATGTTGCTCGGTTCCTTCTTCCACCAGGCAAGCGTCTCTTGGCTTATACCTCCTCTGCCGTCGCCTAAACACATTTCTTTTTCAATAAACCTTCCAATTTGTCCTGTGGTGGTTTTGGTGTCTGACGTCTGCTGGTTTTGTTGGTGGTTTTTTTTTTTTATTGATCATTAGTATTTTATGTGCGTGTGCCCTCCTATTCTTTTTCTTGTGACGGATTGCTGCCGGCTGGTTGTTTTTTTAATATTGGTATTTTACATGAGATCTCTATTGTGCTTATATTTAATTTGATTCTCCATATGCATGTATTTGTAATCGTCGATTGTCAGCTGCTTCGGGTGCCCTTCCAGGAGAAGAACGGGCTAGAAATCAAAGAAAGAAAAAATAAAATAGCGCGGGACGACCCTTGCCTGCCTGTAAGAGGCTCCTAACCTCTTGTGAGAGGAGGCCCATTTCGCCAGGAAGTCGAGGTATTATCGGGAGGAAGGGGGGAGGCCGGGCCTCTGGCAACACGGAATTTAGAAGCCCTCTTTCTGGCGACATCCTCCTCCCTCCTCCTCTTGTTCCCTTGCATTGTGCATGGCTAGAGAATGATCCAACGTCCCCTGAAGACAACGGTATTTTTTAGCCTGCGCCTCTCTGGTTGGTGAACGAAACCTTCCGTTGCTGGAGGGTAACGTGTGCCGGTCTGTTTCCTCCCCAGGCACCAGCAGTGGCTTTTGCCCAGAAAGGATATCACATCCTGTTGGAGAAGCCGATGGCGGTAAGTGCTGGAAGGTTGTCTCGGAAAACACTGAGGCCACAACTGCAGTGCAGAGTTCAGCCAGGAAGTGCTGGTATTAGACAGCCCGGTCTTGTTGACGATGTCTTTTCAAGATCAAAATCAAAATTAAAGATCTTGCCTTGAATTTCCATGAGATCCTGGTGATTCCTGGGAAGACCCACAATACAGTTGACATTTGACCCAAACCCTCTTTCCATTCCTGAGGGGCGGCAAATGCCCTTTAACTAAAACCCACAACTAAAGCAAACCCACAACTAAAACAGGTACCGGAAACTATAATCGGAGCCTTGAAGGCTGATCTGATTGTGGGTTTGCTTTCTTGTTTCTTTTCTTTTGATCAGGTCACTCCAGAGGACTGCAAAGAAATTGCCCTGGCATGTCAGTCCAGCAATGTCATTCTGTCTGTGTGTCATGTCCTCCGATATCACCCCGTTGCCATCAAGATAAAGGTACTGGACTAAGCTACCTGTATCTAACCTCATCTACTCACCTGGCCTCTGCAAAAATTAGAGTTGGATGCTCTAGCCCTCTAAAACAATGCAAACAAAAAGATCTGCAGATGTTTGTTTTTCTTTTCTTGCTTGTATTGTTGGTTTTTGGGAAAGGGCAAGGAGTGCTATATAAGGTGCTAAGATCTGACCAATGGAAAAGAGGACTTCTACTGAATAGGACCCCATGTCGCTCAGCATTGTCTGCAGTGACTGGCAGCGTCTGCTTGCTACTGAGTCAGACCCTTGGTCCATCTAGCTCAGCACTGCCAACACGGACTGGCAGCATCTCTCCAGGGTTTCAGATAAGTTTCCCAGTCTTACTTGAAGATGCAATGGACCTTCTGCAGGCAAAGCAGGGTCTCTACCACTGAACTGTGGTCCCTTCCTAAATAGGCACAACCCCAGTAATTTGTTTTCCTTCTGGTCTTTGGGTTCTCCTTCTAGAGGAGGAGAGTTTGACTGGCAGATGTAAGAAGTGTTTATGTTAAAATATAACCATAGCTGTTCCTCTGTGTTAAAGGAGCTGCTGGATGCTGGGCTTATCGGGGACGTCTGTCACATTCAGCACCTGGAGCCTGTAAGTCCTCCTAATAAAGCTTTACAATACCTTGTAAATTTGCCCTTTGCTCTCCAGAAACTGGGGAAGCACCATTTCAGCCGTGGGTGGCTGTTTTTTCAGTGTAGCCTAGCAGTTGGAGCTTGGCTCTGGGAGTTCTGAGTTCAAGTCCTGCTTCGCCTGTGGATCTGGGGGCAAACCAGTTGGGGTGGTCACAGCTGTGCCTGTGTGTTGTCATATGTCTGCCCTCTTCATGTACAAAATAGGATGCAGAGGGTCTCCTTTTAACATCAGACAGACTGAATCCTCACCCACCTTATCTCCCCCACTGGGTATTTTTCTCCTAGCCAAGTTCATTCCAGTATCGGAGCTGGTGGTGGGGCGGAGGTGGGTAAAACTGTCTGAATGTCTTGTTTGAAGCTTGGATGTCACAATATGAAGCTGTCACTGGTTCATCTCGAATGGGTGCAACTAGTGGTTAAGAGACTGAGGTATGAAATGGAGAGTCGCAGGATCAAATCTGACCTCCGTCATAATCTCACTCGCAAGGCTTAGGCAAAGCACTCCCTCTAAGTGCAAAGGCAAAGCACTTAGATAATTACACTGGCCTACTGTACAGGGGTGTTGTTAGACTTGCAAAAGGAGAAGGAACGTAAGCATTCTGAACAGGCAAAATTGCTACGTATGCTAAGTATGATCATCTTTGCACATTTCATTGAGAGCTAGTGTAGCATAGGGGGTAAGACACCAAGCCCTATGCACATGCTAGGAATGATTATTATCTCAGTTATGCTTAAATCTCTTTCGATCCAGTCACTGTGTTCTGTCGCTTAGGTGGGATTCTGGCATTTTGCACACTCCTTCGTGCGAGGAAACTGGAGGAACGAAGCCGAAAGTTCCTTTTCCTTGCTGGCGAAATCCTGCCATGACCTTGACCTCATTCATTTTTGGATGGGCGGTAAGAGGTACGATAGGCATCTCTCTTGAGCCAGAGGTTTCCCCTTTCGGAGTATGAGTACACTGTGCATGAATCCCAAGTTAAAGTGAGCTCAAAATGCCTCTCTTCTTTCAGGTGCTTGAAAGTGTCGTCTTTTGGCAGTCTCTCCCATTTCACAAAAGAGCACAAGGTTTGGAAAAGTTCCCAGTTGTTTGTCCCAGCATAGCGCCCTTCCAGTGGCTGCTTGCTTTTGTATTTCTTGTTTCAATTGTGAGCCATGGAGGCATTTTCTCAAGGCCGTTGCCATGTTGTCATTGGAAAAAGTGATCATCACTCGAGAGATGGGATCACAACTCCGCAAGAGAGCATGTGCTGTGTACTTTTTAGAAGCAACAGCTCCGCAAGAGAGCATGTGCTGTGTATTTTTTAGAAACGCTGAGGCTCCCAGCCTTGTGGGCATGTGTAAAAGCAGCTGCCCAACTGAAATACTCACTGAGCGCACGATGCAGAGTAAGGTAGCTGAATTCTGGACCGTTCCGCTAGAGACTGCAGATGGGGGTCCTCCTTTGGAAATCTTCCTAGATGACCAAAGCCATCCATCCTACATGTTGTAAGCTAGAAAATCAGGGAGAGGTTTGCACTAAATCTTTCCTCCCGTGTGCTCACACACAACATGCAGTGAGAGTGTTTTCTCTCCCAAGAGAAAGCCTTCTGAAATATCATTGAATGTTAGGGGTGAAAGGGGTCTTAAGGAAAAGGTAAAGGTGACCCCTGACAATTAAGTCCAGTCGTGTCCGACTCTAGGGTGTGGTGCTCATCCCCATTTCAAAGCTGAAGAGCCAGCGTTGTTCGAAGACGCCTCCGTGGTCATGTGGCCGGCGTGACTCTCCTTGCCGCAGCGCGTAGCATGCGGCTGGAACACAGAGCGCTGTTTACCTTCCCGTATGCGGTTCCTATTTATCTACTCACATTAACATGCTTTGGAACTGCTAGGTTGGCAGGAGCTGGCCAAGCAACGAGAGCTCACCCCCTCGCGGATTCGAACTGCCGACCTTTCGATTGACAGCTCATGGTTCAGCGGTTTAACCCACTGTGCCACCCGCTGGCCTGAAAGGGGTCATCAAGTCCAGGCCCCTGCTAAGCGCAGGCAACTGTTGCAGGATCCCAGACATATGATTCCCACATCTGCAGTCTGAAGTGGAACAGACCAGAATTTGACCACCTCAACTTACCATCTGACTAATGTGCAAATTTGTTGGTTGGGTTGTATTTTCCAGGGGTGTGTATGCGTGTGTGCGCGAGCGCGAGAAATAACAAAAATTCTCAGCAGCGACCTCTTGCCAATTTTATTTTCTAGCCCAAAGGAGCTGCCAGCCGCTGTTTGGACTGTGCGGTTGAGGAAAACTGCCCCTATTCGGCTAGGAAGATTTATCTGGAGCCAGGAAAACAGGTGGGTTAAGAAGCAGAGCTAGCTCATAGTGGTGAGCTTGGGCCTGCCAGAATTTTTTTTAAAGCCTTGGGGAGACAATGTGGGGGCAGGATTCTAGTGTTTTCTCAGCAATAATGGATTTCTGCCAATGAGAGCTCTGGATTGTTGGGGAAACCTCTGTCCACCTGCTTGCCTCCACCGCTCCTTCTCCTTGCATTCGACACTCTAGCCCACCACTCTCCTCTCCTCCACACTTCCTCTTCCGGAAATAGGATGCCGGTCCAGACAGATCTTTGGCCTGCTTCAGCAGGGATCTTCTGTTGATGCATCAATGCAACATTAAGAGAACACTGTTCTATTAATTTTAGGGTAACTTTAATTGGCCTGTGTCAGTTGTGTGCCGTAATGGTGAATACGATATCGAATCGTTGACCGAAGCCCTGCGCCACGGCCCGTATGGAAGATGCGTTTACGAGTGTGACAATGATGTTGTGACTAACCAGGTATGTAGCCTTGTGTTCCTCTTGCTTCCTCCTCTCAGCCATTTCTTAACCAAGTAATGATCATCATGGAGCTAAAACAAATCTGTTTCCTCTCCCTGCACCTTCCCCTAACTCTCCTCTGTCAGTCAGTCAGTCAGTAACCTTTATTGGCATATACATATACATAAAGCGCACACATCGAACCAAAACCATAGCACAGAATAGGTAAAACAAACCATTAAAAAAAAAAAAAAGACTACAGTTAAAACTAAATCAATTTCATTCAGTGCATTAAGATCTATAGTCTCCATATGTACATACATCAAACTGTGTATTGTCCTCAATTAGTCGTCAAGAAGCGGCATGGTTAGTCGTATCTGGACAAAAAGACTTAGAAACTTAGCTACCTGTCTGGTGCGTTTCTCGTCGTTCCCTGCTAGTAGATGTTGGATAGCCGCGTTATCAGACTGGCATTTTATACCTAGCAGCAATGGTTTTAGAAATTTATCACGCAGGCCTTGAAACCTGGTACAGTAGAGCAGGATGTGCGGTAGAGATTCCAACCCTCCTAAGCTGCAAGTACAACAGCGTTCCTCAACAGGTAGGCCTCTGAATCTGCCTTGTAAAACTTTAGAGGGCAAAACATTGCAGCGAGCTAATGTAAATGCTCGCCTTTCTTGAGGGCTGTCTAAGAAGAACAGATATCTAGGCCTGCTGCCGTAGTTGATCAATAGTTGAGAATTCAGTGGGGAGCAAATTCTATGTGCCGCTGCCAAGATCTCCTGCTTGTCGATATCCACCAACCTAGTAAGTATTGTCTTCCAAGCTGTGGCCAATGATCCATCCCCCAGTAGATCAACTGACAGACCCAATTTTTGGATTTTTTTATAATACAAGGCCAGGCCAGGAGTAATTATTGAGTCATTAAGAACACCCTTGAGAAGGGGGTCATAGTCAGCAACAAAACATATTCTGGTCCAGTATTTTAAAAACCTGGACCAAGCCCGTAGTTCTAATCTATGTTGGCCTGCTTCTAGGCATAGAGCTTCATAAGGGACACAATGGGGGACTGCTAATATCTTATACAAAAAGGTTGCCTGTATCTTTTCGACCATGTTGTTGTAAGCTGACATCCATATAGGGACACCGTATAGAAGTTGGGAGATTATTTTAGCGTTGAAAATCTGTATGGCAGCGGGTATAAATGAGTTACCCCATTTAAAGAAAAAGCGAATAATAGCTTGAATAGATGGTTTAACTGAGTTGATCCCTATATTGCGATGGGGGACCCATGAATATCTATAGTTAAACCATAGGCCAAGATATTTAAATTCTTTGACCTGCTGGATCCTCTTCCCATTGAACTGCCAAAAATGAGGTTTCCATATTTTTCCAAACACTAGGATTTTAGATTTCTCATAGTTAAGGTGAAGTTTATTCTGAGATAAATATTCAGTGCAACCTTTGATTAACCGCTTCAATCCAATTTTGGTGCGAGATATTAGCACCATATCATCTGCATAAAGCAGCAAGGGGATTCCTAAAGAGCCTAATTTGGGATAGTGGGCATCCAAGTTGGTTAAAAATGGAGCTAAATCATTAATGAATAGATTGAATAATGTAGGAGCCAGCACACAACCTTGTTTGACACCTCTATTAGTTGGTACAGGTTCAGAAAGATCTCCCTGGGGTACCTTAATCTGACAAGAAGTGTTACTATAAAGTATTTGAATTAGTAGAAGCAGCCTTTTATCAAGCCCCATTATCCCCAGCTTATCCCATAGCAAATCCCTATCCACGGAGTCAAAAGCGGCCCTGAGATCTAAAAATGCCACATAGAGACGGCCGTTACATTGATGTAATTGCTTTATAATAAGATGTGATAATACCACACAATGGTCTATTGTTGATTTACCTGGTCTAAAACCGGCTTGTTCAGGGCCTATTATGTTGTTTTCGGAAATCCATGTATTAAGTTTATAAAGTAAATGCTTTGCATAAAGCTTACCTGCCACAGATAGAAGGCTAATTGGCCTATAGTTACTAGGGCTTTTCCTGTCCCCTTTCTTATAGATAGGTACCAGGGTAGATTGGGTCCAAGATTTTGGGATTTTACCAAGTTTATCAGCTGCAGTAAAAAGATCGGCCAGAAAGGGCGCCCACCAGTCAGGAGCAGCTTTGAATATCTCTGGAGGAAGCCCATCTGGTCCTGCAGCTTTCCCTAGTTTTAGCTGATCTATGAGCTCTTTGATTTCATTAGATGTTACAGGTGGCCAATCCGGGAGTTCCGCAAGGGTAGATGAGTCAATTAAAAAAGATGATTTTGTCTCATCTAGAAACAATGATCTAAAATATATTTCCCATAAAGAGAGAGAAATCGGGGAGTTAATAGTCGTGCTTCTGCGAAAAAAGCCAGCAACAATATTCCAGAAAGATTTGGTATTTTTAGTGTTGACGGCATTAATCAAATGGGTCCAGCGTTTAATTGCAATACGATGTGTACATTGTTTAAGGGCTTCTTTTAGTTGAGAAGAGCAAAATAACTGGCCAAACTTAATGGATTATTAAACTTTCTGTACTCCTTGTAAACCCTTCGAGTGGCTGATTTTAATTTCAGACAATGCGAGTCAATTTTTGGGAAATCATCATTAGGTTGGGACGACGGCTGAGGTGAAGGAGTTTGCCCCAATACACTAGTTAGAAACTTAACTAATTCCTCAAAAATAAACACGCTATCTGTTTGGTCAGCTACAATCAGAGTTTTTGATGAGACTAATTCTTTTACATTTCCCTGAGTCAATAGTGCAAAGCGATCTTTAGTGCTGTTATCCCATTTAATTCTAATAAGAGAAGCTATATGGTTATTAAACTCCTGGCAAGGGGGCTGAGGAGAAGGATTTAAAGAACAAACTAATTTACATGATAAAGGCAGATGGTCACTATAGAGTGGGAAGCCAACTTTAAAGTCCACTATAAATGGTAGGAAATCAACAGGAACCATGATATAATCGATCAGACTTGCACCTTGACCGGAGAGATAGGTAAAGTCCCCTTCATCCTTCAGATCATCTAGGCCATTTAACCATGTAAAACCATTAAAGATACAAAACTTGGCTAATAAAGGCCCAGTTGCATTAATTATCTTATCCTTGGAGTGCCTTGGGAGAAAACAATGCTCAGGTAAGGAGGCATCTGCTGGAGTGTCCCATACTTGATAGAAAACATCCCAATTCTGTCCCACTCGTGCATTGAAATCCCCTGCTATCAAAAGCCAAGGTTGAGGAAACTTCTGAGACAGATCTTCAATAATGCAGCTCAGGAATTCCCATTGCTGATCGCCAATCAGCCTGTTTTTTGATGGAGGAATATAAACATTAACAATCAGAATGTCATAAGATGTAAGCTGTAGTCTAATAACTTGGATTTTACAGCAGCCATCTGCCATAAATATTACATCATAAGGCAAATAAGATTTTAACAATACTGCCAGCCCCCCTGATGGACGACCCTTGGTTTTGCATGCAGGTAAAGAGATGACATTATATCCTTCGAATTCAGGTGGATGTATAGCCCATGTTTCTTGTAGAAGGATAACATCATAGCTTCTAAGTAGTTTGATAAAATCCACATCCCGTGATTTTTTAATCCAGCCAGCGATATTCCAAGAGAGCACTTCAAGGTGATCGAGGAGGATTTTACTATTCACTGCAGCTTTGTAGAGAGAAAGTTTGTTTTTGGCCAAAATAGTCCGATGAGCAGAATCCTGCAGAATCCTCTCTTGCTCTAAAGTAGGGCCTGTGAGTCAGGCCTCCAGTAGAGTACCAGCATTGCCATTTAAGGTGTCAGCTTGAATAAGAGCCTCTCTGCTGTTGTCTCTAAGTTCTTCACCTGGGTCAGTGAGAACAAATGTTTCGTTAATAAATGGGAAATTGATTGTCTCTTCCTTATGGGCATCTTCTGTTTGCACTAATGACGCAGTAGTGTCTATTTCTTGAACATCCAGAGTAGCTGGTCTGTCCGCATTTGTTAAATCATTGTAAGTAGATATTTCTACATCGGATACTTCTTGTGTTCCCATATCCCCTTGAAAGTCCTTCCCTGATGCTATAGCGATACCAGCAGGGATTTGGTTGCTAGCTCTGGTTAAAGGAATCTCCAGGATATCTTCTGCGTCTGGTTGAAACATCTTAGGTATCTGGATTGGGGACAAATTTGCTAACCATACCTTCATAGAGCATATGCTTTTACTAATATCTACAGGGTCCTGAGGCATATCAGCAGGGTCCTGAGGCATAGTCAAAACTGGTGAGATAGTTAAATCTACTAGAGTCTCAGTCCCGTCAGGGAGATCTAATTTTGACTCGGCCGTGCTATCCTCGCCAACTATTGGAAATTCCTGCAGATTACAAGGTGAAGGCAGCATATCCGGCGCAAGAATGGCAGTTATACTATCAAAGTGTGGATCTGTCGCTAGCATCATCCCTGGTCGTATGTAGGGTTTCTCAGCAACATCCTCTCTAATTACAGGACAGGGGGAAGAATCAATTAGGAATTGAGCAGTTTTCCCAATCTCCATATTGATTTCTAAATCTGTCTCTGGGCCATCCAGATTTAAGTTTACATAATTTTTGAAGGATGGAGTTTGTCTCTTGATGAGTTCCATATCCAAATCCATGTCCTCGCTCTCTACCATAATTTCCAAATTCCGTCTGTCTAATAAGCATCTTGTACCCTCCAGGAGTCTATCCAATTTGTTTTTTAAAACTATCAGCTCATCTTCCCCTGTATTTGGATTGGCGGCTAGCTCAGGATGTCTATTTGGTAAAGACTTGTCATGCCTCATGGAGAAAGAGTCCTGTATTACGGTCTTAGCCTCTTTTGTCTTAGTAGTAGCCCTGTATTTGCTCTGGAATAACGGTCTTGCTCCCAGATCTTTAAAAACACGTTGAGGTACAATATTGTATCTTCTTAGTTGATGCGTAGAATGAAGTATCAAGGATGGCAAAAATGCGGTTCTAAAATCTAAAAACAGTCTTTTCTGATTTGTCTGGGATGGTAGATAATAAAAACGTTTCAAGTCTGATGGGAGAATACAGCAATTCAGCAGATTTGTAAGAGAAGTAAGAATCTTTTGCTTGTTAGTCCAGAGGTAGGCATCCTCTCTGGGCAAGCAAATTAGAACCTGCTTTATTTGTAATATTCGTTGAACTTTCCCAGATGTCACATTCTGTGTGCTGCAAGAGTAATCAGGAATAGGAGGGAGAGGGGTCTGTGCAATGGCGTCCTCAGCGTTTTTAGTGGGCTGGGACTTAGTTTCTGACTGCATAAGCATCTGTGATAAAATTTCTAATTTCCCTTCGATTGTATTTAGGCGCCCTAGTATCAAAATTAGACTCTCCGCAGATATAAAACATATTTCGCTTAACTGTTGAGACACAAGGTCATAATTACGTTGTGGGAGAGTAGCCCGGCTATCCTCAAGGGAATAAATATCCCGTCTTGAAGAGCGGCACTTTTGAGGTCTGTCTTTATCAACTGTCTTGTCCTTGGACTTTTTAGTAATAGAAGAACTGCTTCCTGCTGTTAAAGATTCTGTGTTGTCAAGAGAATCCGTAGCAAGGGAGGCAAATCTATTTTCTGTACTCACAGCATAAGTAGCTCCGGCGGAGGGGGAGGGTAAGAAATTTTCGATTTTAAGCTGTTTCTTCTTCCTCCTTTTCTCAACATTTCCCTCGTCCGGACTCTCAGTGCAGGAGCCTTTCCGCAATCTTTTCTTGCCTTTTGCCAAGCATAGTCCTTTATTTATCATGTTAGCTGATAAAAAGCCTCCAAGGCCACAGGGAGCTGGGCCAGTTGCTGCCGCCTCCCCTACCGGAAGCCCACAAGCATAAGCCCACAACTCTCCTCTGTATTTTGGATGCTGAAAATTTTCTCTGGATGACTGATATTCAGTATCTGATGATTCTGCAGCGGCAATCGCTGTTTGAAAGAAACTGACATGTAACAGTCAAGCGACCATTTCATTTGGCCTTATGGATGAGCCGGCCCTCGCTTGCTTTCCTCTTTGCCTGTTGTCTTGCTAAACTCATTTTTCAGGTTGTGAACATGGAATTTGAAGACGGAGCAACTGCTGCCTTCACGATGATAGCTTTTACAAAGAAGCTGGGTGTGAGGAAAACCACTATTTATGGAACCAAGGTATGTCAACAGGACTGTGTCTACCCTTAAAAGTAAATCCATTCAACTCTGCACCATGGAAAACTAATTTTTGCCATCTATTATAAATTGGTATTGTTGCCCAGTCAGAAGCCTTAGGTGATCAATCAGACGAGTGATACGGAACAATCCTAAGCCTGTTCACTCAAAAGTGGGTCCCATTGTCTTCTGCAGGGCTTACTCCTTAGTAAGCCTGTTTAGGATTGCAGCCAAGTCACAGGGAAGACGTTTGAGCATCCCTTAAAAATGGTTTGGGTCTCCACAGAGCTACCTGCTGAGTGTTGAAAGAGTCCCCTGATTATGCCCTGATCTGCACCCTGATGCTAAAATTTAGACCTTATCCTCCTTTTGCAAAACTAATGGGGATTTGTTCCAGTTGGATTCACCCTAAATTTCATATCTGCAGGTCATTTAATTAAAAACATCTGTCTGAATTTGCAGGGAGAACTTTCCTGTGAGGGTGTAGGACCAGTAGTGGTTTATGACTTCCTCCAAAAGAAGAAAACTGATTTTTCCCCAAACAAGTTCCCTTGCGTCCCACCATGCTTAAGCGCCCACAGTGGTGCCGACTACTACCTGATGGAGAGCTTCGTTTCAGCAGTAGCAGTAAGTTGCTTTTTCTTAACCGTCTAATAAGTGTTGTGCTTTTGTTGTATGGGGAAACAATTCCCTACATGTAGAAAGCTAGCAGGTCAGGGAGGCTAGGCTAGAAACCACCTTGGCATGCTTGTTTTCTGTGGGCAGGGAATGGTTTTGTATGGAGAATTCAGTCATGCGAGCTCCCCTCTGTAGCCTGACCCCCAAGAGCCACTAGTGGGAGCTGGTCCTCTGTCACAAGAACCACTGGGCAAGAAGGCTAGAGAGCCGAAAAGAGATCAGGGGCAGCAGAACCTGGAGAAGCCTCTCTCTTGCTGCAGAGACAACTATGGGGCTCATCACCCACCCACTTTTCCGCACAATAGCGATCTTAGTGGAAAGGTGCTACTTGCCAAAAAGGCTGAAAAGCCCTGCCCTACTGTCAGGAAACTCAACTACACAAAACGGAAAAAAAAAACCCTGCATATTCTTCCCCCGTGGTGACCTACAATCTAGACTGGGGCAGAGACCTGTTTTCTCATCCACGTGCTGAGGGGCTCTTCAGCCCCTCCTCATTTTGTTGGTGGGGAAGGGGACTGTTTGCATTGTTCCTATTCTACATAGGAAGCTGCTGCCTACGGAGTCAGCCCCTTGGTCCATCGGCCTCAGCATTGTCAACACTGACTGGTAGCCGCTTTCCAGGGTCTTTCGCAGCCCCTTCCTAAAGATGCCAGAGATCGAACCTGGGACCTCCTACCTGCAAAGTACCAAGCTACAGCCCCTCCCATTAACTTATGACTCCAGCTCTTTCTAATCCACCGCAGATCACCTGCCAGGATCTACCCGCTCTGCTTTCCCTTGGAGGACTTTCCTTCCTTGATAAACCTGAATTACTTCATTGTTGTTTCTTTAACAGGGGAAGAATCCATCCCTCATTCGAACTGGACCGGAAGAAACGTTGAGGTCACACCTCCTGGTGTTTGCGGCAGAAAGATCCAGAAGAGAAAACCGCGTTTTGTCTTTAGACACATGAAGAAGGCGCTGTCTTGCTTACAGGCTACGTTGCTTGATCAGCAAAGGGGCAGCCTCCTCAACCAGCTCTTGAGTTTATGACCTTTTAAATGCCAGGTCCTTTGCAAGACTGTCCTATTCCAGAGAGCAGCTGGCTAAGCCACACGCACGACTGGGAAAACATGTGTCTCCCAAATCAAGGGGCACACTTACATTCTCGGTTGCGCAACGGCACATGAATCTCCATTACTTTGGTGTGCATGACTAGAAAAAACCCCACGATTAAAGAAAATTTGCAACAGAGCTACATCCATCCTATCTTGGCCACAGTAATCAGGGAGAGGCGGTAGTTCAGAGGTAGAGCCTGTCTTTGCATGCAGAAGATCCTAAATTCAATCCCTGGAATTTCCAGGTACAGTTGGGAGTAGCCCGCCCCCCCCCCCCCGAAACGGTGCCAGTTAGTGCAGACAATACTGAGCTAGGTGGACTAATGGCAGCTTCATGTGTGGTGGAGGAGCTGTAGTTCAGTGGAAGAGACAAGTTTTGCATGCAGCAGATTCCAGCATTTGACCCCTGGCAGCATTTCCAGGTAGGCCTGGGAAAGAGTCTTCTGGAATTCTGAAGAGCTGCTGCCAGCCAGTGCTCAGCAATACTGACCGAGAAGGGCCAGTGGTCTGACTCAGAATAAAGCAGCTTCCAATGTTTCTGTTATGGGGGCAGTCATTGCTTAAGCGTAGAGCATCATATTTTGCATCTCTAGATGGTCCCTGCTGTACTTTCTGAAAGGAGACTTGGCAACAAACAAACAAAAAACCACCACCCAACACCCAGTGACTGAGAATGGGGGCAAATGATACAAAATAGCACAAAGACAGAAATCCCGTTTAATATGCCCAGAGAATTCAAGCTGCATAGCAGATGCTATTCTCCAGGCAGGCCAGCGATCGCCCTTTGAGCTGGCAGTGAAAGTCTCTCCAGCCAAGTCAGTCCACGTGGCTTTTACTCTTTGACAACGGAGTTTTCTCCTGCAGGAGCTGCTTCTGCTGCTGTTTCTGCCGCCACCGCCGCCTCTAGAGCCTTTTTTTTCTTTATGCGTTCAGCATTTACGATCGTCATGGGATGCAGAGGGAAGAATCCAGAAAGCCCTGGGGAGGGAAAAGCAAAAGGCAAAGATGCTTTTGGGAGCTTTTATACACTGAGGATGAATCAACTAAGACTGACAAACAGTATGTCTAGGGTTGCAGCCTTAGGGTTGAAGCCCAGTCCTGCACAAATACCAAGACAACTCATGTCGTCAGGAGTTCTCTCTACAGGAAGATCTGCCAAGCCCTCTCCCTTCCTGTTTTCAGATGGGCCGGGAAACTGTTCTGAGGGGCTTTTTTGCAACTAATTACATTATCGCTGACTCTTAAAAGTAGTTCGGTTAAGCTGGAATTTTTTGTTGATCTGTGTATTAATTTTCTTTTAATTGATGATTGTATATTTTACCTGCTTTATCTTGGGGAGAAACACCGGCTTTGCTATCTGGCACTCAGAGGGAATAAGGCTTGCTGGCTAATCAAATCTGTTTTCTGTTCTTGTTGATGGTGTACAAATCGACTGTTTGACTCGGTAGGGAGCGGCACCTTACAATGACCAAAAAAGTGGGACGTTCTATGAAATGAATTAATAAAGCACTCTGTCCAGCTAAAGGGCGACTTCAGCAGTTGTTTAAATAGTGTAGCGGTTAAGAGCTGCGATTAAGGTCTTAAATTTCACCTCTGCGTTGAAGTCAAGCTTGTGGACTTCGGTGAGCTGCTCCCTTTCAGTCTCAGATGGAACATGGAAATACTAATATTTACTTATCTCACAGGTTTGTTTTCAGGATAAGAGGTAGATATTACATTGGGACAGAGGCGATCCCAGGCCTCCACAGGGTTGGTCCCCCCCCCCCCCGATGCCCCCTAATAAAACTGTCAAAAATTTTAGGTTTGTTTTCCTTTTTTCGCTTTTTTTTTACTGTTTTCCGGGGTTTTTTAGTGGCAACGAGGCATGTGTGTGTGTGTGTGTGTGTGCTTTTTCCTCACTTAGCTTGTATATAGGAGCTGAATCAGAAGCTTCCAGCGATGTTCTTCTGCCTGCGCCCGGCGCGAACTCCGTAAAGCACCCAGCAGCGCTTTCCACAGTTCGCGCAGGTGCAGAACATCGATTGGAAACTTCGTCGTTTTGCGCAAGTGCAGAACGACGAAGTTTCCAATCGACGTTGGATGATTGGGAGTGCTTTGAACATGCAAAGCGTTATACAAATGCTATATATACACATTACTACAAAAGGATTACATAAAGTGCTATACAAATGCTGTACTGTATATATAAAAGTCATGTTAAAGTCCGGATTACCGAGAAGTTTCTCGACGGGCTTGCTAAGCAGCGCACCGTTTGCGATCCAGTACTTCAGCCGCTCGAAGTTCAAGCCGACAATCTTCTCGGCATGGTCGTTTGGAAGAGGGTCGTAGCAGCCAACCTGTTCCAGGTACTTGCCGTCCCGGGCTCGCTTGTTGTGTGCAGCCACGATCCGGAAGTAAGGCCGATTGGCGCAACCGCCCATAGCCAAACGGATGACGATGTGCGCCTTGTGATACTGTTTCATGAGGAGGTGCCCTAAGAGAAGATGCCACATGATGCTTTGTTTAGGCAGAACCCACTGTATGCCTCCTACTCTTAAGTAAGGGCCAAACCTGTTTGTTACGTTGAGCCAAGACCCCTCCTCGTGTTCAATAGTAAAGCCAGCTGCTCTACATGCAGAAGGTTGCGGCTTCAATCTGTGGTAGGACAGGTAGGACAAGGAAACGATCCCTGCCTGAAACCCTGGACGGCTGCTGCCGGTCAGCATTGACACTGCTGAGATAAGACTAACCAATGGTCAGACTCAGAAGGCAGCACCACATCATCACTATAGCGCTGTATGTATCTCCACATAGGACTAGAAAAAACACTTCTCTGTCTCAAACACTAGCTTGCTGTGCCAGTCTATTTAAACCACACTGAGCTAAATGGTTCAAAAGTCTGACTCGGTAGAAAGCAGCTCAACACACAGTTTGGCCCTCTGTTTTTTTTCTTTCAAGTTTAAACAGCAGCTGTGAAAGCGGCTCCATAAGGTTTACGACTTGCCCCATGAAGAATTCTGTAGAACTTTGAAGCTTGTCATTTAATGCTTTGTTACATTTTGCTTGGCCCTAATGCATTGCACTGTGACTTTTCCTTCTAATGGACTAATATGGCCCCTGTGGTTTTGTAAAATGGGGTTGAAATAACAACCTACTTCGCAGGTATTACAGAGATCATGGGAACTGCCCGGAATGTTCTCAAATGCAATGTAAAAGAATTCATCCACTCACCAAGTTGAACCATGGTGTCTTCATGCTGGGGGAGGGAAAAACAGAGAAAGGACATCAGATTTCCAAAATCATTATGGACATTTTTTAAACCCACAGCAGTCAAGTGAGAAACCAAAACCCCAAAATTCCTGTACTGGAATTAAGGAAACTAAGGAAGGGAGAAGAGAATGAGAACGGACTGGAACGGTTACTTTAATGAAGCCAAAAAGGTCTAGAACTGACCGGTGCCTGGAAACTCTAGTCCCATCACAGCAATAAGAAAAATGTTGCAACCCCCTAAAAGCACAAGAGCCTTGCCTAAAAAAGACAATGGTAACCTCAGCTCAGCCTAGGCTGGTGGCAACAGCTGCCACCTTTTCAGGGCAACAAGCAGAAAATCAACGCAATAGAAGCATAAGAACATAAGAAGAGCCCTGCTGGATCAGGCCAAAAGCCCATCTAGTCCAGCTTCCTGTGTCACACAGTGGCCCCACCAGATGCCTCAGGGAGCACACGAGACAACAAGATACCTGTGTCCAGTCGCCACTCCCTTGCACCTGGCACAGAGAAAACCCACTTCTAGAAAAACCAGGAGGTTGCTTATGGCTTGTAACCTGTGATGGTCTTTTCCTCCATGAATTTGTCCAAACCCCTTTTGTCCAAACCCCTTTTAAAGGCATCTAGGCCAGGTGCCATCACCACATCCTGTGGCAAGGAGTTCCACCACATCCTGTGGCAAGGAGTTCCACAGACTTCCCCCTCTGGAAAGGAGAAGCAACGATTGGCTCTGCTGGGATAAATGAAGTGCACGGCTGGATGTTGGAAATGTAAAAATCAAGAAGGAACTTTTTACCATATGTGGTGGACATGCTCCCAAGCAAAGAAGTACTGGACCCAGATTCATAAACAGATTGAGTTGATTTTAAAGATTAAGATTCAAATGAAACCGGAAACTTTTTTGTTGGGTATGTGGGATGATCATGTAGGCGAAAAATTTCAAACTTTGTTTTTGTATATGATAGCTGCGGCAAGAATTTTATATGCACAATATTGGAAGAATTCGGAGATACCTTCCCTTGGAAGATTGGTGGCTGAAAGTTTTGGATTATGCCGAAATGGACAAACTTACAATTTTAATTAAGAAAAGTCAGTTAACCTTTTCGTGAATAATTGGAAACCATTTATAGATTTTTTAAGAGAGAGAGAGAGGAACGATGTGATGATATGTGGATTTAATGAATAGATTGTGGGTGTTATTTTGGCTAAGTTGGAAATTATATATAGAAAATAGTGAATAGTATGCTAGTAGAATGTGACGCTTTGTGCTTGCTATAATTTTATGAATTATGTATTGTTTTTATGTTATTATATCAATAAAATATAAATATACTAAAAAAAAGAGAAGTGCACGGCTGGATCAGGGTCAAGGCCCGCCCATCTAGCCCAGCATCCTGTTTCCTACAGTGGCCCACCAGCTGCCTCTGGGAAGCCCACAAGCAAGAGGCGGTTGCAAACTTCTCTCCCTGCAACTGATATATAGAGGTAGACTGCCACTGAACCGGGAAGCAGCACACAGCCATCATGACTAGAAGCCAAGCCACTGACCAAGCTAACCTCCTCCGTGACTTTGTCCAATGTCCTTTTCAAGCCATCCAAGCTAGTGGCCATCTCCACATGTTGTGGCAATGAGTTCCACAGACTAATGAGGCACTGCATGAAAAAATAACATCCTAAATCGCCATCCAATCAGTTTCATTGGAGGACCCCCTGTCTCCAAGTATAGTGAGAGAGGAAGAAAAACCTCTCTTCACACCATGCATAATGTTATAACCCTCAAGCATGTCGTTTCTCCCCTCCTGGCATTATCTTTTTCTCCCCAAGCAAAAAAGTCTCAAACAGCATAGCTTTTCTTTGAAAGGCAGGTGCTCCAGCCCTCTGATCTTTCTTTTTGCCTTCTTCTGCACCTTTTCCAGCTCTAATAGCTCCAGGACAAAGAGCCCTGACCGAGAAAAAGTCACCTGTCTTATGTTCAACAGGCGAGGCTTGTCCCAATGATGGAGCTACACCTGTTGAACCTCTTCCAGCTTGAAGGAGCTGCAAGGCTAAATGCACCAATGGCCTGGCTCAATATGTTCAACAGGTGAAGCTTGTCTCAATGGTGCAAGTGCAGCTGCTCCTGTTGAACCTCTGCTGGGCTGGCTGGACTCACACAGCCCACACGCTCTCCAATCGGTCCCAAGCACCCCCAATTCCATCCCCGCTTACCAACTCCAGGCGGCCAGAACTCCGGAGCATGCGCACAGCAGAAAGAACGCTTCATCCTTGCGCCGAACAGAAAACACCAATCAGAGCGCGAAAGCACCGCATTCCGCCTCCCTTTTGGTTCCCCTATCTGCGCACGCGCTTTTTCCAAAAGGGTGATGGGAAATGTAGTTGTCAGGGCGTTGGTTTCCCGTTGCTATGCAATCGCATTGACCCGGACTGGCTGGGATGTGGCGCGCTGCTTGGCTGGCCTGGGCGCTCGCAGGGCCGGAGGAAGGAGGCAGGAAAGCCGCAGCAGGGGCTGGTGAGGGGACGGCGGGGTGGGGAGAGGGAGAGAAAGAAGGCAGAGCAGCCCCCAGAGGCAGGCCCCGCCCACACACGAACGCCCCGCCTACTTTCTTTTTAGGACCCCTTTAAGTCACGTGTTTGAATATCACATTTTTACTTTGAATGAATGACTGCAGCATCAGGGTAGTCCTCATTGAAAAGGTGATTAAAAAAAAAATCTTGCAAAGTTTTTATGAAAAAAAGAAGAAAATAATTAGACCAGAAAGAAAAGATCAAAACTTCAGTGTTATCTCCAGGGTTTGAACTAAGGAGGTGAATCTGTTCTCTGGGGAGTTTTTTTCATAGGGCATCACCCGTGTGCTATTTAATTATATTTGTTCCCTTACTTCATGGCTGCATTGCGGCTGCACCGGCGCTGAAAAGTTGGTTAGGAGATTGTGCTGTTAAGAATTCAAATGCTTCTTAAATATTGCGGCTCTCAAACATCTGAAGTTTATCGTATGCGGCTCTTACATTAATCAAGTTTGGCCACCCATGGTATATATATACCGTATTGGTCTGAGTATAAGACTCACTTTTTCTCCTAATTAAAGTTTTTAAACTAGGGGTGCGTCTTATAATCAGGCTGTTGCAATTTAATGCCAGTGATTTAATTAAATTGTTTTAATAGCACCAAACTTTAAGGGTGCGTCTTATAATCAGGTGCGTCATATACTCGGGACAATACGGTATATTTCTCATCAGTTTGTTAATCTTGTTTTTGTGCCACAATGCACAGGCCTCAATTTATTGACACTGCTCTCGCGTACATTGCACATTTTCTTCTTTTGTCATTTTTATATTTGCTGTTCTTGTATTTGTAATTGTATGCTTTCCGCCTTCTCCTTTATCTGACTTTTGGGGGGAAAAGCAAATTTGCTTGAGAAAGCTTGCGTACCAATGAAAATCCCTGCAAAGTCTCAGTCCAGCAAAGCTCTTTAACTGTCCCTGACGCTGGCTTTGGAGCAGCGGAGTGATTATGGCCATGGATCAGAAGAGCAACCTGATGAGAAAGGGCTTCGAGGAGCTGCAGCAGATGGACAGCCACAAACAGCGCAAATCGGTGTGGAATCCTCCAAACTACAGCAGCCGAGGAAGCCCTAGCCGAGCGTCTCAAGCAGTCAAGCAGTTTTACGACCAGCAGGTAAACATCGGGTTGCCAAGTGGAAAAAGGAGAAACAGATTTGGTGCTGTGGTGGGATCGAGTGGAGAAAGGGGTGGGACCTAGCAGTGGCCCCTAACGTGGCCTGAGAGTTGCCTTTGCCACCCAGAGGCCTGGGAAAATAACCACAAAAAATGGTGAAACGTAGTTGTTCAGGGTAAGCTTTCATTTCTTTTTAGATTAGCTTTCCAAGTCCAGGGTTTTTAATATGGGATATCTGGACTTTTATGCTTGGTAGATCTTACAGGCTTTCCCTTGATTGCTGCTGGTTCTTTGTCTGTTTTGGCTTTTAATATGCTGGGAAAGATTGAAGGCAAAAGGAGAAGGGGAAGGCAAAGGATGAGATGGTCAGACAGCATCACCGATGCAACGCACATGAAAATGAGCGAACTCAGGAAGATAGTGGAGGACAGGAAGGCCTGGCGGGATGTGGTTCATGGGATCACGAAGTGTCGGACACGACTGAACAACAAATGATCTTTTTAAAGGTTGTCTTATTGTTTTAGGAGATTTTAATGTTATACTGTTTTTACTGTGATTTTATGCCTTGTAAGCTGCTTTGAGTGCCCTTAGGGGGAGAAAAAGCAGGGTATAAATACAGTAAATAAATAAACTGGAGACTCTAAGTGCCTAGATCTGGGCCGCTTTATCATCCACGATGAAACAGGGATATATTGAGGAGCACAACCAGCAAGCATATCGCCGTGTGCAACTATCCCTAAGCATGTTGGGATTGGCAGATTTTTGGCTTCCTGTTGGTGCAGCCCCTTCCCCACCTTCCCAGGGACCGCTTAAGATCCGCGTGTCCTGAGGGGAAGAAGGAAGAAGTGCCCAGGCCAGCGGGGACTTAGTACTCTGGCTCCCGTAGGAACAGCACTGGCCTGAGAAGACTCTTAGTGTGGCTCATCTGATCCTACCACCCTTCCTTTCCCCTTTCTCTATCATCTCCCTTGGGTTTGTTTCTAGACTGTGAGTGCCTTGGGGCAGGGACCTTCACTGATGGCGCTGTGTAAGCATGTCATGATAAACTCCTCTCCTTTCCCAGGCAGAGAAACAAGCAACCGACTCCTTGGCACCGGCTTACTTGCCCGAGCTGGATAAACTGCAGAAGTGCTTCCTAACACGTCCTGGTTGCCCAAAGTACAGCCACAGAGCGACGTCCACATCTCAACTTGGTAAGGCAGTAGGGTGTAGTGGCTAGGGCGCTAGGTTTCGACAAAGGAGGTGCGAGTTCAAATCCATGCTGAGGCACACAGCCTTGGTGCAGTCTCTCTGAGCCTGAACTGTCGCGTGGCTGGGCTGAGGGGGAAGTCAGGGAAAGAGGAACCGAGGAAACTGCTGCTGTACTCAGCCAGGCTATCTGTTGTGGCTGACACGTTCCTTTTGATGGTGTGGCATGTTTCTCCACGTGTGTATGTGGTGTTGGGCACATACATGCCGGGAAAGCATCGCTTGGGACCAGTCTGGTTGCACTTGAATTCTACCGCTGGCAAGCGGCCTCTGGGCCTCCCCTCGGGTGAGGCAGTGTGCGGGAGAAGGGATGCCATTCTCTCCTGTTTGTGGCTGGCGCGCCACTGTGGGAAGCAGGATGCGGTGTCTGTGCGCTTGCAACCTGCGTTTGCTTTTTCTGCCTGCAGTCACCTCTTTCGCCAATGTCCCTCAACTTCCCAGCAACGTCAGCACCATGAGTCTGTCCTCCCAGGTTCCGTTGGATGAGTGGGATGCGACATTTCAGAATCCGGACGACCTGGAGTCACGCAGCTCAGTCAGGTGTAAGTGCCTGTTGTTACATGTTTTTTGTGCCATAGGGCTACAAACAGAAGAAGGTAGCCTCTCTCTCTCTCTCCTCTTCCCCCCCCCCTTTCTGTGTTTAAAGACATTCTCTCCCCCATTTTGGTTTCGCTGCTATAATCTGCCTTTGTTTTCCCCACCTTTTGTGCGCCCTGTTGATGGACTGAGCTGATCTCTGGCACCGTCTGAGTCTACGCTGCTTCCCATGCGTGAACCAGCTTCAATGTCGTTGTGCCAGTGGTGTATGTCCATGTGCACAGTACTGTGCAGAGTCGCCTGCGTTCAACACTGGGAGGAGCGACTGTATATGCCAGATGTGGGAGACAGATAGCACAGGAGGGGTGTGGGGGGGAAGACCGGTAGGCTCGGGCCTTACCTGCTGAATATCCCTGAATTCATCCCTGGCAAGGCTGGGCAAGACCCATGTGTGGAATTGCAGAGACGGTGCTGCCACACAGCAGAGAAGCCTGAGGGCCCAAACTGATCCAACTTCCCAGCCCCCATGCAGCCCTGAGATAAGGAAACCAATGTTCCCTTGAGGAGGCCTCCATGACTGCCCCCCGATCACAGGGTGCAGCGCGTGCCCCGTTGGCACAGCCAGGTGGGAAAATAGCCATGGTGGCAGCATGGCTTCTCATTGGCCCTCTTGGCTCATGAACATGGCTCGCGGGTTGGGGTTTGAGGTGAGCTCTGGTTCTTGACGAGCGGACGTCCGTTCCTTCAGTGGCGGCGCTGGGGATTCGGCCAAGGCCCCTCTGCGTGCAAAACGCCAGCCCGTTCTTTGGTGTCTGTCTACTGAAGGTTCAGGAACACCATCGGCGTCTTACTGACGAAATACTTTCTCTCCCCAACACTCCCAGATTATCCAGTGTCAATCAGCCAAAGCATGCCCAAATTATTGAACCTGGACGGTTCCAATGAGACCATCTGGCTCCCTAATGACATCCAAAGCCGCTCGGGGACCAAAATCCCGTGGTATATCGCGGTGCTTCAGGAGAAGGCAAGGCTTTGAACGTCGAAGCACGTAGGCAGCGAAAGGGAAGAGAGAAATGGGGGGTGGGGGCGGGCAGTACTCACAGGGCACCCCTAGAGCCGTGCTCTTCACAGAGCGGTGTGGTGGCACGTCCCATGATATCGGTGGTACGTGGCCCCACTGCCATGGGGCCTGCACAACACCGTTTTTCCTGGAGATGGAGCAGCAACAACGATTATGGCTGTGCCCAGCCCTTCGAAAGAGGTGTGGGGCGGGCAAGGGAGACCTGCCCTAAACCTTCTGGGGGCTTCCCTTAGCGGCGGTAGCTCTGAGTGCTCTTCAGCAGCTGCGCCGCTGTCCCCCACCATCTCTGCTTAACTGCAAACTGCATCCAAGAGTGCGGAAGGAGGAAGTGAAAGGGAGGAGACTGGTGGGGGCACCCTCCCTTCTCCTTCACACGCTCTTCCACTCTGTCTTCCTTTTCTGTCTCCAACTCAGTGAGTGAAGGAGGGAGGAAGTGGAGGTGAGTGGTGGGGAGACACTCTAGCCCACCACTCTCTTCTCCTCTGCTCCTTTTCAAATCCAGTGAGTGTGGGAGGAGGAAATGGGAGAGTGGGTGGGGAGACGCTCTAGCCTGCTACTTTTTCTCTCTGCTTCCTCGTCTGCTTCATTCCTCTTCTCCTTTTTAAATCCAGCCAGTGCAGGAGGAGGAGTGTGGTAGTGGCGCTAAAGTGGGGGTGACATTTGGCACCTCAAGCTCCCGAGGAAGGGGGGGCAACATTGAGTGCCTCCTCTCATGTGCTTGAAGATCTTGGACTGGCACCAGATCCTGCCAAAGCCCCTTGCGCTGTTTTCTGCTGCTGCTGCTGCAAAAAAAAAAATTGGGTGGATCTGTGTTTCCCCACTCCCTTTTAACAGCCAGCTCTAGGGTAGAAAGTTTCACAGGGGCTGCGTCCCCTGCTCCATGCAGGAGTCTTCATTCAACCCCTCCCCTGCTCTGATCACTTGGGGGGACATATCGGTGCATAAGGGGGATGAGTGGGCTTCCCTCGTGTTCAGTGTCCAGTCGCAGCCCCATTTTACTTTCATACGTCTGGCTGGCGGCAGCCCCAGGTGTCCACACTGCCCAAACCCAGCTGGCGCCCGTGAATTTCTGCCGGCGCAAGCGCCTTCCATCGTCTCAACTCTGTGGTGACTCATCTCTTCCCAGGATATGCTCCTGCAGAGGATGGCAGGAGAGGTTTCCCGCCTCTCCAAGTGCGAGATGGAGTGTACCCGGAAGGACGACGTGATCTCAATCCTCCGGGAGGAGGTGCAAAGCATGCAGAAGCAGCTGGACGATCTCGAACAGGGAGCCGACATCCCAAAGCAGGAGGCTGTCCCAGAGCAGGAGGCGATCCCTGTGAAAGAGGTGGGGGGATTCTTTGGGTCTTCCTACGAGCCAGAGAGGCCTAGTCACTTGGAGATGTAATTGGGAAAGGGAGGGGTGTTGTCCCCAAACACAAGGTTTGGGGGCAGAGAGCAGAGGTTTCCCTCTGCAGCCGAAAGAGTTGGACAGAGCGTCCTTGTCGCTTCTGCCTTGTGTGTTCTCTAGGATGGTAGCTACAGTAGAAGCTTTGTGGCCTGGGGACCTCAAGGGGATGCTGCAGTGGTTGGGCACCACCATCGTAGATCGTGTACAGATCTGTAATAGCAGATTGTGGACACACCCTCCCGGTTCAGGCTTGTGTAAACGTGGGAAGCTGCCTCCTGCTGAGTCGGACCTTTAGTCCGTGTACCTCCAGCATTGTTAGCACTGACTGGCAGCATCTCTCCAGGGATTCAGACGAGGGTCTTTCCCAGCCCCACCTGGAGATGCCGCCAGGAGACTTTGTGCAGGCCCTCTGCACAAAGTCTCTTCTCCTGGATCTGACCACTAGTTCGGTATTGTCTACTCTGGGCAGTTACAGCTGCTCTTCCAGGGTCTTTTCCAACCTTGCCTGGGATATCCTTCATGAGGTATGGCTGCCTCATCCCCCATGGCTGTGGCCCTTGTATTTGGCAGGGACTGGAGAGGGTGAGGGATGCCTGGGAGTAGGGAAGTTGCTAAGAAGGCCTGTGCAGGGAGCAGAACGAAGATGGAGTCCAGCCACGTGCTCGGCTGCAGTCTCAACTTGAGAATTTTGCAACGGGCACACCTTAGTGCTTAGACACCCACCCACTCCAGTCTTTTCCAGCAGGGATTCTGTGATATCGCCCAACCACGTTTGCTCGGGTACCAATCGGAAGCATTTTCTCTTCCCGTCTTTGGCTTCCTCGCTCCGAATCCTCCCTCTTTTTTAGGAGCGACCCAAAATGCCAGCGGTGCGAAAAGTGGCCAGTTTGAAGCTGCAGCGGAGAGGCGTCTCGCTGCCAGCCTTTTTCTCGCAACAGAGCATCTCCACGGAGCTCCGCGAGGAAATGGAGCACTTGAAAGTGGAACTCACCCGCTCGGACAAAATGCTGGACACCAAGATGATGCAGCTGAGCCATATGCTGATGAAGGACCAGGAGGAATTGGAAGAGCTGGAGAAGGAGGTGAGCAGATGCCAGCAGGGCAAAAATATTTATGAACGTTCCGTGCCTCCTCTCTTCATGTCCTCCACTGTTTCTTGTTTTGGCACCCCTTTTGTGAACAGTGGATTCCTGAAAATTCCTTTACAAGGATCCACTTCTATTGAAAAGGGAGAGGAATTGAGATTCTCTCTCTCTCTCTCTCTCTCTCTCTCTCTCTCTCTCTCTCTCTCTCTGCAGGGGCTGAGCCTGAGGCAGCACATGAAATAAATGCTCCCCACCCCTTACCCAGTGGCATGCCAGGAGCAGTTCTTCCACTCACTCCTAGGATTTGAAAAAGAAGAGGGGGGGGGGGCGGAACAGAAGAGGAAGTGTGGAGGACTAGTGTGGTGAGCTAGAGCATCTACTATCTCCGACGCTCTAGCCCACCACTCTCTACTCCTCCACACTACCTGTTCTGCTTGGTCCCCCCTCTTCCTTTTTAAATCCAGGGGTGGAAGTGGCAAAGGCTGGCAGCAGGTGCCCTTTTCCTCCCTCCAACTTTCCACCTGGGGCTACCTCGTCAGTTCGGCCTCTGCGCGTGGAAACCCTTTTTCCTCCTACTCAGTTTTACGCACGGGGAGATTTCTTTTTCTTATATCGGTGTTTCCCTTGAACTCTTAGGGATGCTGCCTTAGTTCCGATCCCTGGCCAAGTTCTCTTGACCGAGAACCATTGCTTCCAGGTCAGTTCTGGGGTCTCTCTCTTGCCCCAGGCCTTTGCGGGCAAATCACCCTTGTTGCTTTGTGCTTGCAGTACATGGAAATGCAGCAAAAATCAAACCTGACGCTCGGGGAGGAACCAGAGATGCTCCAGGACTATAGCTCCAAAGACGTTGTTATCGGGGGCCTGGAGGTTGAAGAGGAACATGCAAGGTTGAAATCGATCTACTACATGCTCTCTGAGTTCCAGAAGATGAATACAGAGCTGTACGAGGAATTGGAGAAGGTGAAAGAAGATTATGACATTGCCACAGGTACTGTACTGAAGGGAAGAAGGGAGCAGCGGTGCCCAGGCCAGAGGGAGCTTATAACACCAGCTCCTACAGAGACCGATCGTGGTCTGAGAGTTTTATTACTGAGTTGGACTTTGTCAGGTTTTGTAAGCCACTTTGTGGGCCTTTTTGGAGGTAGAAAGGTGGGACATACCGTATTGTCCTGAGTATAAGACGCACCTGATTATAAGACGCACCCTTAAAGTTTGGTGCTAATAAAAACAATTAATTAAATCACTGGCATTAAATTGCAACAGCCTGATTATAAGACGCACCCCTAGTTTAAAAACTTAAATTAGGAGAAAAAAGTGAGTCTTATACTCAAACCAATACGGTAAATACCTTAAAGTTTCCACCACCAACAGAGGTTTAGCTCTCAGCGACGCAAGGGAAGGGCCTTCTCTGTGGTGGCTCCTCAGACGCGAAACTCCCTGGCTTTAGAAAGCAGGGCAGCTCCCCTTCCTGCCTGTATTCCACAGCAGCTGAAGACCCATTGATTCTCCCTGGTGGGTTTGGTTTTTTGGTTTGGCACCACAGGGTGTTCCCCCCCCCTTTTTTTTTGCCTCTAGATTTACAGTGCTCTATGTGATTTTCTGTTGTTGAATCATTGATATTGTTTTACAGTTTTTTGTGTTTTTTTAGTGATCTGCTGGGAGTGGAAAGGCAGGACAAAAACCACGTTAAATAAATAAAACTCACGTTTAAAAAAAGAGACAAGCAGCAGAATAAAAAAAAGATGTTCACGCTTTTGCGGTCTGCGCAGTCCTTCACAGCTTTCCTCCTGCTTTTTCCCTAGGTGCCATTTCTTCCTTGCAACGACAGCTGTCGTTCGAGGCGTCCCAGCTCCGGAAAGCCCACTCGGAGCAGGATTTATTGCGGAAGGAGTTGAGAGAGCGGGGAAATCAGCTGGAAGCAATGTCCACCAAGGTACCCGACTGCATCACACCATCATTCTATTCTGGATATTGTAGGAAGGATTCTGGATATTTTCACAGTGCAGTCTTGGGCGGCTTAGAGCCTGAGGAATTAATTTTTTGCATTGCTATCCAGCCTTGCCAAAAACTCATGGCTTTGGGATTCCCGGATAGCTTCCAATGGAGGAACTGAGGAGACCCAGATTTGCTTATTTATTGTTTTATTTAAAAAAAAAATTACATTCCTACCTTACCTTTCTTTTTTTTTCATATATATTTATATTTTATTGATATATTAAAACATAAAAACAATACATATTTCATAAAGTTATAGCAAGCGCGAAGCAATACATCCTACTAGCATACTGTTCACTATTTTCTACATATAATTTCCAACTAAGCCAAAACAACACCCACATTCTATTCATTAAATCCGCATATCATCACATCATTCCTCTCTCTCTCTCTCTTAAAAAGTCAATAAATGGTTTCCAATTATTCACGAAAAAGTTAACTGACTTTTCCTTAATTAAAATTGTAAGTTTATCCATTTCAGCATAGTCCAAAACTTTCAGCCACCAATCTTCCAGCGAAGGTATCTCCGAATTCTTCCAATATTGTGCATATAAAATTCTTGCCGCAGCTATCATATATAAAAACAAAGTTTGAAATTTTTCGCCTACATGATCCTCCCACATACCCAACAAAAATGTTTCCGGTTTCATTTGAACCTTAATCTTTAAAATCAACTCAATCTGTTTATGAATCTGAGTCCAGTATTTCTTTGCTTGGGGGTTTCTTTGCTTCTTTCCTACCTTACGTTTCTTGCTTGTAAAGCAACCCAAAATGGCTTACACTAAAACAAAGGCCGATGCATCACCGATGCAACGAACATGAAAATGAGCGAACTCAGGAAGATAGTGGAGGACAGGAAGGCCTGGCGGGATATGGTTCATGGGATCACGAAGGGTCGGACACGACTTAACGACTGAACAACAACAAAAACAAAGGCAGTTGGAGCAAGGCCTGATTTGGTGACCAGTCGCATAATCACAAATCGCTGCTCAGCCATGAAGCTTCCTGGGTGACCTTGGACCAGTCGCCATCTCTCAGCCTTGCCTACCTCACAGGGTTGTTGTGAGGACAAAAGGAGGGAAGGAACCCTGCATACCACCCTGAGCTCCTTGGAGGAAGGGCAGTATAAAAATGTGAAAAATAAATAGTTGAAAAGCCTTTTAGACCACCACCCCCCCCCCCCCCCGGTAATCTTTCTTGGACACAGTGTGACAGAACAGTGGAATCTGGCTTTGATCCACATAAAAGTCCATTGTTATTATGCCCCTCTTTTTGGCTTGCGATTCTGCACAAAAACTACAAATGCAGGCACTATCAAATGCCCATCGTACTGAAAACGTCAAGCTACGTTTCTTCGGTGACCTGTTTTTCTTCCACACCTTTCATAACGGAGGGCTCCTTTACCGACGGTTGCCTCCCTCCCCTCGCAGTTTAGCGACCTGCGTGAGGAGCGGAAGCACGAAGAGATGATGGGCACCATTGAGAGAGAGAATCACCGGCTCCGACAGGTGAGTCAAGTCCCCAGGCCCTACCTGCCACTTCCCCTCCATGTGAGCATTTGTCTTCTAGAAGCCCACGAAGCTGAGCGGGTGGCGAGGGAAGCTTCCCGGACCCTGATCCTCCTGAGCTCTAAATGAGCAACTTGCTCTGACACCGAGACCTTAAATGTCTCCGGGCTCAGCAGACTTTGCCTCCCTGCCTAGAGGACACAAAGACTTGGAGGAGCTGCTGCCCACTGGCCCGGAATCTTGCGTTCTTTCTGTCCCATTGCCAACACTGATGTGTAAACTCAGGGGAGTGTAAAGTAGCAGGGAGGAAAAAGGGAGGCGGTCCTGGGGGGCGTGTTAGGCCTTAGGGCTGCAAGGCCCTGACCAGTGAAACGAAGGGCCGGGGATCTTAGGGCTTGGACTGACTGGAGGAAGAATCAGGCTGGTCCTTGGAGGAGGAAACCAGGGCATCTTGGAGGCTCTTCGAGAAGGGCGTTGGTGCCAAGAGGACGGTGAAGGACTATGTTGGGTCCAGAGCATAACGTTTTGGCCACAATCTAGAAAGTCTCAGTGCCTCGTCAGACCATCAGTCCGCCCAGCTCCCGGCCGCCCGCATTGTTTCTCCCTCTCCTTCTCTGCCCCCCTCAGGATGTCTCCGACCTGGAGTCCAAACTCTCCGAGAAGAGTCAGACGATCGAAGACTTGCAGAGCAACGTCAACCGGCTGCAGGCGGAGCTCGTGGTCAACCAGCACCACGTTGGGAGGCAGCTGAGCCAGCAGAGTGAGCTGCAGAGGCAGCTGGACACCTTGCAGCGAGCCGAGCAGCAGACCAGAGTCACGCTGGAGGTCATCGGCGCCAGGGTAAGCTTCTGGGGGACCCTTTCCGGGTCCGTCCTTCCGCTAACGGGGAGAGCCTCGCTTTGGGATGTGTGCAACAGAGGGGGGTCCCGGCCAGTCCAGAACGGCAACCAATTGCTGTTCTACTAAATGGCACCATTAGCAAACGCGGACAGAGGAGCATTCTAGAACTACTGGTAGCTCCGACGGTGATTACAATCATTCCTGAACCTTCTGCCCACCCACCCCACTGTTTTTCGTTGTGTGTTGTGTGTTGTATGTCCTCCCTAGCTCCTAGAAACCCAGGTTCAAATCCCCCCCCCCCCAGGCTTGTTTGGAACAAGGGTGGAATATTGAGCCAAGTGCCCCAGCTGGATTCTGTGTCTGTGTGTAAGAACAGCCCCAAACTGTAAATTCATCAACTGTCAATTTGCAACTGCTTCCACCTCCTCGAGCCACCATTTTGCAACAAGGTCGGCCTCCTCAAACCGCCATTTTGCACCGGCAATAGTCCCGAGAAAGCCTTTGAAAGAGTCTTCAGGGCTCTGACAAAAAGAAAAGGTCGCTTCTTGAAACCCCGAGCCCCTCCCACTTCTGTCCTTTTTAAAGCCTCCTCTGTTTTCCTTTTTTGAATTGAAAGTTCGAACGATTTCGAAGTAAAATCATCCAGGCTACCTACAGCTCTCCTGGTACCAAATCACCTCAGGCAGAAATCGGAGATGAGGAAGTACTGGATGCTTTGCAGGTAAAGTCGTTCAGTGTTGTTGGCTGGCAGCCAGTGGAAGGATTTGGAGGTGGGCGGGTGAGGAGAGCGGGGTGTGGTGTGGACCAGTAGCCCCCACATCTAACCTGCAACTCTCCTGTGGATCTGTCTTCCAGAGGATTATCGTGGACCGCGTGGACTTCCACCAGATGCTGAAACAAAAGGGGGTGAAGGTTCCACCTCTGAACAGCACCGAGCCCATAGCTGTCACCACGCATAAGAAAAAGAGTACAGGCAAATAGGAACTTGGGGCTCCTGCGAACATGTTCACTGTCTCTCAGAGAGAGCCACTGACTGGAAGGAAGAAAGCACAATTCTCCATTCCCAGTTCTGGACTCTGATAAAAACTCCAATTAAACGATGTTCTTTCCGTGACTTTCTCTCTTCTCTCCACAGTGCTCCTTGCTAGGTCTCCCAGAGAGAAAATACACCCCTAAAATTAGGTGCTAAGAAGCTAATAACTATAATGGCAAAAGGGGGGGGGGGAGGCAGTCACATTTTATGGTCACAATGCAATTGTAAGGGGGAAAGCAACCAATAATGCAAAAAATAAAATGCTGGCACTACAAATACCCTCCAACATACACAGAACAGAATCACCGTGCCTTTCGATGGCAGTCAGACCTACAGCCCAACGGGGTGAGCTTCCTTACTAACTCCTGCAGCTGCTAACTACCCTCCCTCTTGGTTTTGCAACTCACTAAAAGCCCCGTGGTGGAGCAAGGCGGATCGGATTCTGCTCCAGCGGGAAGAGGACACGGGATGGAAAAGCTGGGGTACCCCCCCCATCATGCTTGTGTTCTATGTTTCCGTCTTGCTTTAATATATTTTTGGTTTTGGTTTTCCTCGTTTGGCTTCATGTCTTAGAAACTTCGCTTGTCCACAAGATTTGCATCCTTGCAGCGACCCCGTTTTAATTACCCCTATGCCCCGGGGGGGCACATTATCAGTGGGGGGTAATGGGGGCAGTTAAAATGGAGGCAGCTGTTTTGGAGCAGCTTTTGTCAGGAATTGCTCTGACAAGCAGGGGCGGCCCCTCCCCACTGCCTAATTCTCCCCAATTTTGCCACCCCTGCAGAGAGGGCAAGCAAGTGAGTGGGGGGGGGGAAGTGGGCGAGCAGATGGGGAGGGCCCCACTTGCTCGCCCTCTCTCCTTTTCAACGGGGGGCGTTCAAGCGAGTGCCCCCCGATGGGTACGGAGGGAGAGACTAGTGCCCATCCCTTCCCCCGGATGTACCACAGGCTCAGTGTGCAGCCTCCCTCCTCCAGGCCACTTCTGTTGCAAATGAACACAAAGCAGTGCATGCTGGGCAGCCAGAGATATGTGTGTGTGTGTGTGTTTGTTTTACTTTCCCCGCAGCAATCTGTTTTTCTCTCTGCCATGCTCCTCTTCCAACTCGCTCTCAGCAAGGCGGAAGAGGATCGGAGCCCTTCCAGGTGAGTGGCTGGGCCGGAGAGGGCAGCAGACTGACGGGAAGGGGACTCGACAGTTTACCTTCTCCCCTCCAAGGGTGCTGCTCCGCGCAGCCATGTCAGGTTGCTTCGTGATGAGGCCAGCTCTGGTTACAAGGAAGAGACGTGCTCTTAAAAACTGCAAGATCGAATGGCTACAAGTGGAGAAGCCCTAAAGCCCCCTGTTGGTGGGGGCGGCACGGCTAGACAGCTTTGTCGTCTCCAAACACCGGTCCTTCGCGGAGGACTATCGCCTGAATGTGGCCGGCTTCTCGCCGGACTCTGGCTCTCTCTAGAGTAGACAGATGTACTCCACAAACATCTATCCATTTGCTCTCGCGTGGCTTTCCCCAAAGAATCGTGGCGATTGTTGTGCTCAGATTAGAACCATCTTGCTTCCCACAGCGGCCAGGCCCCGTACTCCCAGGGAGCCCCACAAGCCTGACAGCCCTGCCGTTGCGTCCCGGTTGGTATTCATTTCGGCAACGTGCTGCCACTGAAAATGGAGGTTGCTTGCGGCCATCAGGACGAATAGCCACGTCAGCGTGGGTCTGCATTGGAATCTTTGCACGTTCCAAAACATTTCGAGGCATGTTCTGGGGCGCAAGTTTGGCTCATGAGTACTCTTGACGGGCTCCCCTTTTGCCCCACATGAACAGGGAGGGCACCGCAGAATCGTGCCCATTGTTGTTGCACGTTGCAAGGGAATCTGTGATGGACGAGCATTGTTGCAGGCAAGCCGGTCTACCATTGCTGGTCATGTCGTTGAGGAACCCCAGGAAGCTTCTAAAGAACCTGAGGTTTCCCTGGAAACGGCTCGGAACTACGAACTGTGAACTCTGGCCTGTGCTTCATAGTTCTCTGAAACGTGGAATTGGAACCTTGGGGTCTAGTTAACGGAAGTGGATCTTGCCTATCCCTGGTCCCCAGGTCCCAGAGACTACAATGACTTCATGGGTTTGTCTAGCAGAGTGGGAGACGAGCCACTGGAGAACTTCCTAATCCCTCCCGCCGCCGATGAGATGTGTGGCTGATGCAAAAGGGGGATTGAACGGACGATGCTGACAGGTTGTCTGCTCTTTCTTCTCCTGTACTTCGCGGCCCCAGAAATCCTCCACACAATCCGCGGTGAGTCCTTTAAGCTGGGGGGAGGAGGGAGGTTGAAACCTGGGACCCTTTATCCCCCCCACCACATAAGAAAACCCCGGCTGGATCAGGCCCAAGGCCCATCTAGTCCAGCATCCTGTTTCCCATTGTGATCCACCGCCTGCCTCTGGAAAGTCCACAAGTCGGAGATGAAGCCAGACCGGTCTCCCGCCTTTGTTCCCCTGCAGCTGGGATTTGGAGTTCTGCTTCTTCGAATCTGGAGGTGGTGCGTAGCCATCATGGCTGGTCCAATGACATTCACTGGCGGGAGATTTAGGATGGCGAAAAGCGAGGATGTCTTCACGGACCATGTCGTTAGTCTGTGGAATTCATTGCCACAAGATGTCGAGATGGCCATTAGTCAATGGCTACTAATCATGATGACTACATGCCACCTCTCAGTGCAGAGGCAGCCTAGCTCTGAATCCCAGTTGCAGGGGAGCAGCGGCGGGAGAGGGGCACGCCTTGGTCAACTGCTTGTGGGTTCCCCAGAGACAGCTAGCAATCCAGCTGGGCTCTTCTTAGGTTCTTGTGTTCTTACATGACAGGTAGCCAGAGATAGCCTGGTCCTCCCATGAATGTTTTAAAGCCATCCGGGTTAGTGGCCGTCACTGCATCTGGCAACAAATTTCATAGATGAGTGATGTGCTCTGTGAAGGAGCCCTTTCTCTTTCCATCCTTCCTAACTCCTGCCAGCCAGTTTCCGTGGATGAGAGAGGGATGCTTTGTGTTGTGAGAGAGGGATGCCCAATGAGTCTCTGTCCATTCACTCTGCTCCTCCTCCTCCTCCCTGGATTGGAAAAGGAGAGGAAGTGTGGAGGAGAAGAGAACGATGGGCTAGAGCGTCCTCCCCTCCACATTTTCTCTTCTGCTCCATTTCCTTTTTCCTTTCGAAGTCCAAGGAGGAGGAACAACAGTGGTGTGCTGCCAAGTAATGGTGGCAACATTTGACTCTGCACGGTGCCTTGTAAGGGGGGGACGGACGGATGGCATCTCTGCGCTGCCCTTGGGCCAGCCCTGATCATGCCTGGGGCATCCACCTCTAACAACATGGAAATAACACGTATGTTCCATTAGCTCAGCTCCCCCAGCTGAACATTCATCTACTCGATCACTGACCAGTGTCTCTGTTCTAAGGCGGAGTGTTCACAGGTGATGAATGTGCTGCCACCATCTCTCTCTCTCTCCTAGATCCATACAAGCTGGAGTGCGCTTCGAGGAAGATCCGATGTCACCCAAAGGCGATCTGTCAAATGGATGCTCTGACATCTGGGTTTTACTGCCAGTGCCTGCCAGGTTACAAGGGGGATGGAATCAACTTTTGCCAGGGCAAGTTCATACCTCAATGCCTCTTTGCGGGGTATAAGGGGTGCAGCCTTTTCATGGAAGGTTTGGAAGAAGGATCTGGGCACTGGAAACAGGCTCTTACCTACAGGAGGACCAACATCTGTGGCCAGCGCACCCTGGGGCGGTGGTGGTAAGGTTTTAAAAAATGTAAACTGACCTGGCCTTACCTGTTGCCCACAGACCCTGATTTCCGCATCACCGTTTCCAACCTGACCACTTGCGTTGGCTTGGGAGAGCAAGTCTGTCTTCTTCGGGCAGTGCCGGGAAGTATGGTCACCTTTGCTGTCTCTGTCTTAGTCTCTGGCAAGTTCAATTCGTTCACAGTGAGGTGGTACAAATTCTACACCGGCCAAGGCCCTCAATTCCGCAGGTACGTTTGTATCCAGGCTTGACTTTGTAGGGCAACTAACTTTGGACCAATGTGCCACACTGACAACCCAGAATATAAGGGAGCATGCGTCTTGATGAACCATTGTGTCAATCTTGATGATCTTCCCGATGCTTTTTCCATCAAAATGTGTTCCAGAGATTTACTGCAGTTTGATGGCGCTTGTTTATCAAGGAGTTGAATATTCCCATTGATCCTGATGGTCAATGAGGATCAATGAATTGATCCTGATGGTCAGTGAATATTCCCATTGACACTGAAATCCATTGGGAGCATCAATAGAAAGAAACATCTGTCTTAGCAGCTATTTTGTGCATATGTTCACCCAAGTACCCGACCCTAAATGCCTTTGGAAAAGATGGGATGCAAACGACAAGGAAGGAAGGAAGGAAGGAAGGAAGGAAGGAAGGAAGGAAGGAAGAATTGATAGCAGTCATTCATTCATGCCCGTCAGTATCCTCCCCAAACCATCATTTGGTGTTTTCGTTGCAGCTACCGAAAAAGGTTGGCACCTATGGAGAACGTGACACAAAACGTGGCCTTGGTCAATCGTGGCAAATCGCTAATGCTGCGCTCAACCAACGAGGATGACTTCTACCCAAACCTTTTCTGGGCAGAAGTGAAATTGTGCGAACTGCCCGACAATACGGACACAGTCGAGGCCTACGACCTGACGGCCTTTCAGATGTTAAATCCTTCCAGCCTCAGATATTTTTTTGTGCTGGACATTTTGCCTATAGGTAAGAAACCTTCGATTCACCTGCCTTGCGTTTTCGGGTAATGGGAGATTAGCCGCATGCTGGATCTTGCAGTGTTGCCAACGCAGAATCGGAGACCATGCACAGCCTCCGTAGCATTCGGTTAGGTTCTCTTGTCGGAAGTAGGATGTTGGGATGGCACGGTCTCGGTACTGTTCTGCTCTTCGTTTTCCTGTTGTTAATAATCATGTTGCAGAGTTAGGAAATGAATTTTGGAGTGACGATTTCAATATTCGATCCACTCTTCTTCCACATTGGAACGCTAGCGGGTCAGTCCCTTTTCCAGTCCCAGTCTCATAAACTAGAGATGGATTTTTAGGTTGTTCTCCAGTGAGTTGGAAGCACTTTGACAGAGGGATTGTCTGTGATGTGTCCATTGATCTCACTTCTTCCTCTGGCAAAGGCATGGGACTGATTGAACATAGTGGGGGATACTTCTGGAACTCCACCGGTTCGATAACGGCCTGTTTGTGTTCTAGAGGTCGGAGAGTTCTTGGAAGGAGACACGGTTGCCATCAGCTTGCCCTTTTATCTGTGGCTTTTGCCCTCCAGCTACATCCGGTGGATCAAGGAGCCGCGGCCGATGACACTGCTGGGCAGCCAGGCAGTGGTGCTGGCCAATGACACGGAAGGGATTCAGATCAAAGTATTAACGTACGCTTGCCATTGCGGGAGAGGTGTGGTTTCCTCCTCTGCTCCCTGCCTTAATCGCACTTAAGGCTGTCTGTCCCTCTGCTGGAGGCTCGACCCTCTACTCTGTGTGTGTGCAGGCAGGTTTTGGGTCTTGGGAAGGGAAAGAGGAAGGAGCTCAGTCCGGAGACAAGCAGAGCAACCCATATTGCAGGTGGAAGAACTGAGGATGAGAGGGAGTGGCTTGCCTTCAGGCCACCTGGAGAGTTTTGGCTTTCGGGAAGTCTTGATTGGCAGCTCGGCTTCCTCCAGGCTGCCTGGGGCATTTTGTCACCATCTCCCATTTCCTCTTCCAGGGATAGTGACTTTGGTTATGTCCGAGCGCTCGTCTACGATTTCAACCCTGACATCCCAGGAAGGGTTCTGATCGCCCAGAGGCTCTTCTTCATTGGAAAGGGTACCGAATTGCTTTCTGTTCTTTTGCAGCCATTTGATGGTGTCTCCAGTCACAATCTTGCCAGATCGGGTGTGGAAAGAATGTGAAAGGTTCAGCCCTGCTGAAAAGCTTTGTGTGGGTTAGGGGGCTTGAGCGAAGAAGCCCTGGTTTGGGTACCAAAACCACCACCCACCCACCCTGGTTTGGATAGCAGAAAGATTTTAACAGTGTCACATGGCTGTGATCAAGCTTGTTCAATGTTGATTGATTTATCTGCTTCCCCCCCCCCCCCCCCCAATCAGATATCAGCAAAACCTGCAATGGAGGTCGGGACGAAAAGAACTGCCGTTGCAACCCCGGATTTGAGGGAAACGGTGTACACTGTGTTGGTAAATAATTGTGAGCTTTGCTTCTTGCAGCCTTTTCCATATTTGTAGCAAAATACAGTGGTGACTATTTCGAATTAGCTAATACCCCCAGCATTTGCTCTTGGAAAGAAAAACGCTTCTGTGGTGCCTAGTTTGCATCCCTTTGTTAGGGCGCCAGGGTTCTCAAAGCGGGGGCTCTGGTCGTCAGCCCAACCACTTTTCTCCCATTGCAGTGATACAGCTTGTCAGAAGGGGAAGCTCCTGGCCTTCTTGCTGCTGCTCTTTAGCACTACCTCTGGCCAGGGGGTGGTATTGCAGCTACCCAGCCAGGTGACACAAAAGCGGCCAATAGGGTTTGTGCTTATCTGCTGCGGATTTCGTTTTAGTTCCCCTAGATTAGAAATCTGTTTTGTTACCATTCCTTTGCTGGGAAGAGTACTTCTTAAGTCGCAGGAGAAGTTGCCGACTCTGTTTGTTCATTTTCTGTCACTTGCTGGGTAGCGCAACAGGAAGGATTGTGCTCAGTGGACACAGTTCCCTCCACTGTGCCAGCTGGAGGGAAAGCACAGGTGGGTGGGTGGGTACCTAAGTACGGTTACGTCCCCTACCCTTCATGGTTCCGATTCAGATCACCGTGTGTGTATCCTATTTCATAACAAAACAAGCAAGGTCCTCAGGGCTGTTGATGCGATTAGTCATGTCTAGCTTGGCCCTGTCCTAAGCTGCTTTTCTATGCATGCTCTCCTGGGAGTAAGTGCATGGAACACAGTGGGATTTACTTCTGAGTAAACCAGCGTAACACTGCGCTGTTGTTTAGCCTTCTTTTTCTTTGTTGTAAAGACATCGACGAGTGCATGCAAGGGATGCCCTTGAATTGCCTGCCCGAGGCGGAGTGCGTCAACAGATACGGATCCTATTTTTGCCGCTGTCCAACCGGGTTGGAAGGAGATGGCCTGGCCAGCTGCATAGGTAGACGGTTTGTGCAATGTAAACATCTCCCAAATGGGCACTTGGTTCGAGGGCTGGCTGCGTTTGTGAAAAGTGCATTTGGGCATATGCCTTTTTTAGCGTATAATGTTGCTGCTGTGGTTAGTGGTGATTGCACTGTTTTTTAGATTGTGTCATGTGAGTTGCATGACATTTATTTTTAGATGTATTTGAGCTCCCGGAAAGTCGGGGTCTAAATCTTTCAATGAGCAAATGAATCGGATGAACCAAGACCTATGGGCTTCCCAGCTCCTCTCCAGGAGTGCCACATGACTTATTGGGGTAGCCATTCCGTGGGCTGGCCACACGTGTCCTTGTTGCTTTCTCATCGGCTGCTGTGCTCAAGCCGAGTACAGCAATCCCTGAATTTAACCAGGGTTAAAGACTTTGGTAATGATGGCCATTTTCTGCTCCTTTAAAACTCGCCATGCATGCATGGCACTGCTCAGGTGTGCGCCGTGCGCATTGTAACAAATGCATTTAGATTTATCGGTCTTTTGGCATTAACAGACGTGTGCCCCCCATTAGTCTGTTAAATTGAGAGTTTGTTGTACTGTCATGTGTGAGCCCATTTTGTGACTTTGCACCCTTTTTTAAAGACATTGACGAATGCACCAGGAACACCCACCGCTGTGCCCAAGACGCCACTTGCTTGAATACTCTGGGCTCCTACTTCTGCGTATGTCAGAGCGGGTTTATCGGCGACGGCATCCACTGTAAAGGTAGTTGCGCGCAATGGCTTCATGTAGGAACAGAAAGTTCACCCCTCTAGATCAGAGGTCGACTGTCTCTAACCCGGCAACTTATTTCCAGCCAATCGGATGATTTCAGGAAGGCCCCAAGCAGGGCGCGAAGGCAACAGCCCTTCTCTGTGGTTTGCCCTGCAGCGGGTTATTCAGAGGTAGACTCTCTCTGAAGGTGGAGGCTCCATGTAGCTTGCGTGGTCAATAGGTTGGGTGATCACCTGTCCAGGTGAAGGTGTGGGAAGCAGCTGCAGGCCATCCTCTTCCTTCCCCTGGCTCCATTTTACAGTTCTCAGTCGTGTTGCCCATAGTATTGGGGAATATGATGCCCAGTAATTGTAAAACAACATTGTGGGGGGAGAAGCTACCGCTGCTGCTCCCCCACAACAAGCATCTCTATTGGCCCTGGCTTACCGGGCAGTGGCGGGGAGCAGTCTCGGAGGATGGCCATGGGCCAGGCATGCGCATGGACCGTTGCATGGTCACGGATCCCTGAAATGTGCCCCAGCAGCTCCCACTTCTCCCTGCATGCCATTCAAGTTAAGGCCGGGATTCCTAACTGGGGGTATCTGTACCCCTTGGGGGTACGAGAACCACATGATGGGGGGTATGGGACTCTATCTCTGAACAATTTTTTTTAAAGTCTTGTTAGATTAGATTATTAAAGTCTTGTTAAATTAGATTATTAACTATAGCCATTATCAATACCGTATTGACAGTACGGATTGAGACACATTCTGTTCCTAGCTATCCATATGTAAAATAAAAGCCAGGATGGTGTAGTGGTTTGGGAGTTGGACTTAGACCTGGAAGATCCAGGTTCAAATCCCCACTCAGCCACGAAAGCTTCCTGGGTGACCTTGGGCCAGTCACTCTCTCTCAGCCCCACCTACCTCACAGGGTTGTTGTGAGGACAAAAAGGAGGGGAGGAAATATGTACACCACTCTGAGCTCCTTGGAGGAAGGGCGGTATAAAAATGTGAAAAATAAATAAAAAATAAACCAAAAAATAAACTTCTTTTGAAATCATTCTGGTACCTAATAGGACTGGTGAGGGCAATGATTTCGACAGGCTGGCCATGTGGGTATGGGGACATATTGAGCAATCCTCGGGGGGGGGGGTGTTTCTGTAATCGTAAAAAGGTTAAGAGGCCCTGGGTTAAGGCATGGCTCAAGTTGCGCACTGTTTAACCAGGATCAGCCTATTGTAGCCGCATAAATGTATTTGTTGTGATCACATGAAAAATGACTCCAGTCTTAATATACAGGCAGTCCTGTGCCTGTAGAATAAACTTGTCATGTGTTGTCCCGTCCCGTCCCCTGCTTATTCCAAAATGTGAAGCAGGTTAGTTGTTCCTCTTACAGAAGATGCTCCATGCTCCAACCCCACCAGCATTTTGTTTGCGCTCATCCCACAGCTCTACAGCATCCATTCTGAGATGGGGTGACTATGATGGGGGAAGGTGAGAATCATCCATTTCTCCACTTCTGTCGCCCTTTTCTCCTGTTGCAGCGAAAAGTGTCTGGTCCCCGTGGTCTCCGTGGTCCCTTTGTTCTGCCACCTGCGGCTTCCAGAACCAGATGCGGATCCGCCAGTGCACTAATCCTGAGAGCGGCATGCGGTGCGCGGGACCTTCTGCCGATCTGAAGCTTTGCCCTAATCTGAGACCCTGCCCGAGTAAGCCTGACTGTTTTTCTCTAGCCGGTAACAGCTGGGTCTCTGTGGCTAGGGGCACATGAACCCTAAGGAACTCTCATTGCTTCTCCCAAAGAATCCTGGGAATTGTAGTTCATGTGCAACTTTCACGGCTTCTCCCAAAGAATCCTGGGAATTGTAGTTCATGTGCAACTTTCACGGCTTCTCCCAAAGAATCCTGGGAATAGTAGTTTGCATGCAAATGTCATTTCACCATAGATATAGAAGTACTTTTACTGAATGAGGTTTCATTGACTAGGAGCAGAACTTCCTTCAAAGTGGAACCGCCATTGTGACGCATCCTCCATGAGAAGGTTCGGCTTGGCCCACGCACTGTGGGTGCCAGGCCGAATCCCGGCTCTTTAAGAAGGCATTTGAACTTGCTTGATGCTCTTTTATTATTTTGTCAATTCATATCTCGCCTTTCCGTTCCTAAGAGTGCTTGAGGCGACTTATAGTGGTTCAAAACAATTGAAATATTAGGATAAAAATTAAAAACTAAGATGAAAATAAAAAGACTAATCGCACTTGCACATAGACGGGGGGGGGGGGCACACAAATAATTAAACTTAAAGTCAGATTGAACAGCCCTCAGTCACCCTTTCAACAGCACTACAGCAGTTATCGCATTTTCCCATCCTTCTCTAGCTAACGGCAACTGGTCTATGTGGTCCCCCTGGTCGGTCTGTGCAGACCCATGTTCCGGGATCAGGAAAAGGATCCGAGAGTGTGATAGCCCTCCTCCTTCCAGAGGCGGTCTGCCTTGCAACGGGGCGAAGGAAGAAATCGCCGTGTGCAACGAGAACAAATGTCCAGGTACAGAATGGAAGTTATTGTGAGTTCTGGCAATGCTGGTGAGAAAAACTCTAGAAAAACGTTTACTTTTGCCTAGACTGTAGACCCCTTGGTTTTGACAGAACATACTTCAAGGGTGTATCTGTATCCAAAGGCTTCAACTGGTTGAATTGCCATTCCCTCTCCCCAAGGGAACCCTGGGCACCTTTCAGTTATGTTGCAAGTCACCTTGGAGAGTTGTGTATTCTGGACTGGGCCGAAAGGCAGGCTACAAATATTATAAGTAAAGACCATTTTAAAACACCTGGTTGGGTCAGCTCATCCAGGGCTGGCCCAAAGCCTCCTGATGCCTGAGGCGGCTTGCCAAATGCTGCCCCCCCTTACCCAACGATGTGCCAGCCTCTGCTCCTCCCACTCTCCAGTACTCTAGCGCAGCACTCTCCTCCTCTCCACATGTCCTGTTCCTCTCAGTCCCCCTCTTCCTTTTCCAATCCAGGGAGTAGAAGGTGGAGCAGTGGAGACAAGTAGGCGGACAGAGGTGTGCAACCCCCCCCCCCCATCTGCTGCCTGTGGCGACCGCTTCAGTTGGCCTCATGCATGGGCCGGCCCTGAGCCCATCTAGTCCAGCATTCTGTTTCCAAGGATAGTCAAGTCGATAAACTGAGCCCCTTTCACATTCCCAGATTGGCCCAGCTCCCTGGTGCTGTGCTCCTGTCTTGTTGTAGTCAGTCTATATGTTTGTTGGATTTTCAGTTTTTATAGAAACTGTCCTGAGTTTAGGGTTGGCTTGGAAAGGCAGGTTATATTAAAAATGGCTTCCAGCAGCCAGTAAAACACAACAATTCACTGTACCACAAACACACAGCCACACATGTGGCATAGGAATGGTGGTTGCACTCTGCTTTGTCTTTGCCTCAGTGGACGGAATGTGGTCTCCCTGGGCATCGTGGACTCCCTGCCCCGTCTCCTGTGGACATGGGGTCATCCGCCGCTCCCGACGGTGCAACAACCCTGCTCCGCAGCACGGCGGAAAGGACTGCAACGGCCACGGATACGAGGAAGGCTCCTGTGGATTCCCGGTGAGGGTTGGTGGAGATATTAGCAATGACAATGGACTGGATCCAACCCTACCTACATGGAGCTCGATTTGGGAGGCAAAGCCTCCCGCCCAAGTCGCCATGTGCCGGGTAAGGAATGGTGGAGCTGCCCACCCAGGCTCACGGAGTCCCTGTGCCACTAACGCACCGCAAGCCTGGGCAGGCAGCTCCGCCACTCCCCGCTTGGCATGCAGAAAAACTGGGCAGGCGGCTTTTCCTCCCAAGCCAAGCTCCAGAATGCCGCTTCCGGGTGCTCGGCAAGCCGGAAGTTCAGCGATGACGTGATGGCAGATTACGAGGGGTGGACCCGAGGTTCCTTTCACCCCGCGTCTGTCGCCGCCGCCGCCACCTCTCTCCAACCCGCTGCCAACGCAAGCTGTACTGATCTGCTTCTCGGTCGCTCAAACAAGAAGCAGATCATTTCCCTCCTTACCGTGCTCCTCACAAGCTGTGGTCAAACCCGGTCCTGCCCTTGCATGTTTGACAACAGCGCACAAGCAACACGGTGAGGGGTTTGGGGCTTTTTCGTAGCGCAGGGGCGGCAGACCCAAGACGGCATGAGAGGGAAGAGTTTGCCTCAGGCCTCCTGGTGCTTACGCTCCTCTGTCTCGTCTCTTAATTCTTTATACGTAGATGGCTTACTGCAAATACCTGACTAGATCATCGGAGTCTACGACACCAGGAAAACTGATCCAGTGAGCGAGCGACTGTTGGCTGATACAGCAGGGGACCAACATCTGTCGCCAACGTGGCCAAACTGCATGCTGATGTAAGCGACCATCTGCTGGTACGCATGGGGTTGCACCTGCCGCTGTCTAACTAAGATCGGGGCTATCTATTGATCGGAGCATGGAACTGAATGAATCTCAGATGTTGAAGAACGTGGCGCCGGACACCTTTGTGGAAGCCTGAAGGTGCCTTGCGGAAGACTTGCAGGTGGGCTGTTGGGTGTCCCCACTGGAACCTGGCATCCCATGAAAGGATCACGTGAGACAGGATTTGCAGTTCGTGGATGTTATCCAGGTGACCCAAGAGCTTCCTTGACATTCCCAAATCGACGCGTTGTTTGTGGGACATTCGTTTTGAGGAACCCTAGCAAACCAAATGATGGCAAAAATCTAGAGGCCAGGTGCCTGTCCCGTATCCTGGGACAACAATGAGTAGAGATTGGCCAATAATGAACGTGATTGAAGTTTCTTTGGCATTTCCACCAGCTCAAGGTCTGCTGCGGGAAAATACAGACTCCTCCAAGTTTTGTTAGGTCTCTGTATGTATTTCTGCGTCCAAGAGGGCTTTGAGTCTAGAGCGATCTATTTTCTGCAGGTCGTTAGCACTTTCCTTGCCACCTGCCTGACAGTCAGCTTTAAGGGGGGTGCCGAATGTGCCGGGGGGGGGGGGTTCCCAGTCCAGGATCTAGGGCCTACAGGACCCTGCTACCAGCACATGTTTTGCACAGATGTTGTGGCCTTCCAGTGGAGGATTTGGACAGACCGAAAGTCCCTTGTGTGGTTGTGTCTCTGAGAGGCATCATTCTCCCGGGGGGGGGGGGGGGGGCTGGAGTTTAGCTACCGTAACAGTGTGAACAAAAGAGTGGTTAGATTGTCACAATAGTTTGTCAACTACTGGAATAACATAGAAAGGCAGGTGGTGTCCGTTGCATCGAAGCCGAGAAGAGTAACATTTGAAATACATTTATTGAGTTACCAAAAAAAAAAAGCTATAAAAATAACACATTTTTGCAAAGATATCATTACAATAAAACAAAACAAGATCTCACAATGAATGACGTGGTTGAACTGCATTGGTGTTTTTGCGTGCATATGTTAGCAGGTGAGTCCTGGAGCCTGGACAGCGGCCGGAATAACCAGGTCCATGCAGAAAGGGAAATCGCTGGGGGGAAAGATTTTCTTTTGGCTGTATACTGGCCATTTCTAGAACGAACCCATTAGGTTGAGAGTGATTTCAGCCCAGAAATGCATTCTTTTCAGACAGTGCAGCAACATATTACCCCTCCCAGGAACTACGCAAAAAAAAGAAAAGAAAAAAAGACCGATGTGGGCACCTTTTCAGCTGTTTTCAGAATTGGCCCCTAAACAGTCCTGGCCAAGCTTTTTTTTTTTTTTTTTTTGCAAAGTGTACATCAAGGATTACAAATGTCAGAGCATCCAGATGGGAAGAAGACTGAACCAGCGTCAATCTGAATCCACACTGAATGAGTTCGAAACAGAAGCACATTCAGGCACGCTTGTTAGGACAGAAAAAATTGAAACCAGCAGATGAGGACATGTCCCTGCATTGGATTTGCAGTGCCTGGGCCTTGCTGTGGTTTGGCTGCTAATCTATGGAGCTGTGGATCAAGCCTCTCCCAGCTCCTGTCCACGAATGTTGATTGCTTGTGCCACTTGTGGCTCAGGGCCACCGACTGGCCGCTGACCGTATACAGGTTATGCGTTCCACCGGGGAATCTTGAACCTTGGATGCATCAATGGTATGCCCAATGGAAGGCTGAAGAGACCAAAAAGGAAGACAAGCGCACATGAGAAAATGGCCGCCCTCTCGAGAAATTCCAGGACGTGATTGGTGACGTGCCCAGCTGAAGCCGCTCTGCAAACACAGTTATTTCCCACGAATACCTCAAGACTCTCCCACGGATAACCGTTCTGTCTAGATTTTGTTTCGGTATACCTTAATGTGTTCCAAAAGTCGACGTTTCCCGGTAACGTACACATACATACATATATATACACACAGGAATATATAGTAATACTGCTGGGGAAAAGGATTGTCATTACCACTGAAAAAGGACGTGATTTAAAAGAAAGACGTAAAGTGCTTTTAACTTACTACTACTTTACAAGCACGTTTCAGTTCGATCTCTGCCGGTGCACCAGATATGCCAGTGTCTACAGTGCTGATATGAGCTTGTGGTGGTTTGCAACTGGTTGTTCCCTTGGTCGTTAATGAGTAGCGGTGTCTGAATGGTGTAAAAATGCGTGAAAGTGGTTGGGTGTAGAGCCAGCCCAGGATCCAGTGCCTGAGCTTGGGTACCAAATGTCACCATTCCCTCCTCTGAGTCAGCACGTACAAAGACTGTCAACACTCCCCCCCCCCCAGTGCTAACTGAATTTGAAAATAGGTGAACGGAGGAGAAGAGGAAGTGTGGAGAAGAGTGGTGGACTAGAGTGTCTCCTAGGAGACGCTCTTGCCCATTACTCTCTTCATCTTCTGCTTCATCTCTCTCTTCCTTTTCAAATTCTGCAGGGTGGGGGGAGGAGGTGGACAGTGGAGGCGGTGCCTGGCATCCCTGCCAATCCACTGCCTGAGAATTGACTACCTCGTCATAGATGGACTGGTCCTGGTTGAACCTGGCAAGAAGAAAGGAGAAGCAGTGGCCTTCTGGCTTTATTTGGTGGCCAAATAAAGTAGCACAATAGCTTATTTTCGAGAGCTCTGAAAGCCCTATCCTAGCCAATGCCCAACTGTTCCCCCACTTTCGGCACTCTTGAGGGCTAGAAACTTGACTTTGCAAAAAAAAAAAAAGATAAGAAAATGAAAGAGAATGAGTTTCTTAGGAAGGAAATTTTGCACCTCCATTCAAAAACATGGAATACAATCTCTGTCACCTTAGCATTAATTTGTTCTGAAATCTAGGCAATGTTACTTGGCTATGGGGCTAACAGATGGAACACTCAACTTTACAAAAACTGTGTTTTGGTTTTGGGGGGGAGGTTCGGGGGTAATGATGAAACCCTTGTTCCCTCTTGGGGAGGGGGAGAACTTGTCCATCTCTCAACTCTTTACAATAGCTTACGTGGAAAAAAAACCCTACAACGACATGGCTAGTATACTCTATATATACAATTACGTGTGGAGAGCCGCATCTCCACGCCAACGTTTCGCCTAGATAATCGGAGTGTCATTTGGAATAGTCAGGAGCTGTACATTCTACGAAGAACTGCAGCAACGCAACACTTTTTGGCAGTCTGGTACAAAAAGAAAGTCTGCATGGTATTTGGTACCAGTCGATCGTGGAGACCTCCCAAGAAAGGAAGAGTCCTGAAGGATCCATCCCGTTTTCGTCAAACGTGAGGGGCGTGGCCACCTTAGGAGACGTGGAAGAGAGCCGATGGGGGGCATCCAGGCAATTCTCAGTGAAAGCAACATAACCGGTCCTCTGCATCGCAATGCACATTGGCACAGGCGTGCGGCGGTCAACTGCCGCAACGTACTGTGAGCCGTTTCACCGATGCTTGTTCTGCTCTTGATCATGGCCAGCAAAGATCTACTGCCTCTCTCTTCTCGTGAGTACCCTGGCATGGAAATAATAGACCCGCTTTCCCCAGAAAGATACATAGCGATGGACTGTGTGCGAGTTCCAAAGCACAGATTCGGACATTTCCACCACCTGACCTCTGCGAAATACTCTCTGTGCCTAGCCGAGGCTTGTTCCGCCCAGCTGATTGCGCCAAGTACCTTTCGGGTTCCGTTACTTCCTGTTGTCCGTTGGCTGCTCCCTGAGGCGCTCAGTTGATTTCGCCCTCTGTGAACTCCTCCTTGATGGACTGTTTGCGGGCCTTGCAGTCTGGGAGGTCGAAGCCAAAGTCCGCCCACTCATCTGCCCCGCTGCGGTTCGGGATGGTGATGGTATGGCGCACCCGGAAGTGGACGGCTTCCATGACACGCTGCCGCTGCAGCTCCCCAGAGGTGCCGATGGAGATGGTGGAGGCGTTGCTGCTGGAGCGGATAAGCTGCTGGGCTCCGTAATCGTGACCCTGCTTCAGTTCCTGGAGGCCCCTCCAGATAACCATCCGATACTGCTCCGGGATCTTCAGTGCTCCAAGATCCTACAAGGAGTGCAAAGACAGGTGTCGTTAAAAACCAGACAGGCTGCAACTAGCTTCTTCCCACCTTCGACACCCAATGTGGAATGAGATGGACAGTGGGAAGAAGGGTTCTGAGATTATATGTTTCAGCTCTTTCTAGCATCCAGATAAGCCAAATCTGACACCAAGAAAGTTAGGCAACGGGTATGAGTTAGGCAAATGAAGCCCTCTGTATATACTCCGAGTGATGCATATTGAAATGGTTTTGGAAAACAAAGTTGGCAGCCCCTATTCGAGAATGGGATGTTTGGTCACAGAGAAGACTTTGCGTCCTCGAGAAGCTCACAGTTTCAGTTCGATGAAACTTCCTTCGCCTGAGTCTGACCTTGATCCATCTAGCTCAGTACCGTGAACACTGACTGGCAGTGGCTCTCCAGAGATCCAGACAGGAATTTTTCTCTGCCGTACCTGGAGATGCTGCCAGGAATCAGGTGCTCTATCACTGAGCTATGCCCACTCCCTGATTTAAGAAATATTCACACACAGGCATACAGAGGAAATTTGGTGTTGCACAAGTTTCCAGTAATGTCTACCTACAAAACAGCTCACTGCATAGTTAAATAATATAGCTACACTTTATGCCAAACTATAAGACCAGTATTCCATTTGTCAGGTGAGAGGTAGGGTGAGCAGTGGGACATCTGTTTCCTTAAGGACCCTGAAGCAAAGTAACATCCCCAAAAAGCCAATTTCTTGTCACTCCAACATGGGAGAAGTTGCACGCGTGAAACTTCTGCCTTCCTCCAAGTCTCCCCATTGACTGGCTTTTGCCACCACTGAGCACTGGCGGCACATTCTGATTTACAGCCCAATCTTATCTGGCCTCCACCGGCGGAAGCATCAGGATCCAGGCAGAAGTGCCTGGATCCTGGTGAGTGTCGCACTGGTGGTGTCGCACTCGCCAGTGCTATCATGGAGAGCACCACAAGGCCACCAGCTTCGTATACGTCATCCACCAGCACCAGGTGAGTTGACAGAATGGGGTGGGCAGTGGGAGGGAATGGAAAGACTGGGGGTGTTCTGGGCTTGTTTGGTGCAGCTGCATTGGTGCTGGTGGCGGGGAATAGGATTGGGGCCTTAGACAGTCCTTCTGAAAGAGAGAGAGAGAGGGTAGGACGATACCGGATACATTTCCGAGGCTTCTTTAGAGGGGAAGCCATGGCAGTTAAACTGGCATGGAACCGAGACAAGCTTGTTGTGTGGACAGGTGTCTGTGCTTTTTCTGTGCTCTTCACGACATTTATGGCTATGTTCTGTGTTTGAGAGAATTTGCAAGAGAAATGGAACTGGGTGCTCCAGTAGATTGCAATGTCATGCCCAGCGGATGTCCACAGTAGATTGCAATGGGTACAGTAGATTGCAATGAGTGCTACAGTCGATTGCTACAGCATTGCAATGTCATGCACAGTTGATGTCCACAGCAAAGCCCGGTTTAGGCTCACGGACAGATATCCATGCACAGGCATTAATACAGTTAGAGGTAAGTACAGCGCTCTCGGGGGGGGGGGGTCACGATGCTACCCCAGGGGCACCGTTCAGCAATGTGGGGGGCTTTGAACGTGCCGTCAGGTTTGCTTTCAGAATCGCAACAAAACGCTCAACTTTCTGCGGTTTAGTGGGTGACGAGTTCGGATTCTAGTCTCGGGTGGCGCAACTAGCCCTGGGAACTCATGAAAAAAATTAAAGGACCCGTGTGATGTGCTTTTTCCGTTCGGTTCTGGAAGCCAACAGTGGAAAATGACACTCCAGCAAAGGTTGGAGAAATCGGATGCAATCAAGATAGGGGCTTTGCGGACATGGCCCCGGGGAGTCTGGGGGATGGGGCCTAGGACCCAAGGGTAGTGACTTGCAGATGGAACCTGGTGGGGGCAAGAGTTGGTGGCCAAGGAGGAGAATCTTGTTCAGGGATGGAACGTTGCAAAAGTGCCCACAGGTTGCTGGAAGCTCTGGAGCAAAACTCAGTGCTAGCCCCCCCCCCCATAACAACTGATGACTGTAGGTGGCCTCTCCTCCCCATTGGTGAATGGGGGGAATCTGTGGTGACTGACTGGTACTGGGGGGTCTTGTGGGCGGGACCTGGGCAACCCCTGTAATTGTGCGTGCATCTAAGCCAGGCCCCTTAACTCAACCCCCTCTTATTTTTGCATCTGTACTTGATTAGCTCACTAAGCCTTAGTGACTAAGGCATGTTTTTCTTTTTCAACTGAAAAATTCAAGGTTGCTAATAGAAGAAATACACAACAAAATGGGTCAATGGTCAATGGAGGGCAATCGAAGGGCGCTCTCTCTCTCTCTCACACACACACACACACACACACACACACACACACACACACACACACAGAGGGGTTGACCACTGGCACATTCTGCAATCAACGCCCTGGTCACATGTTTTAATTGTGCACATGGATTGCGCGGAAGGGGAAGTGGAATTGTATCCACTAATCCCGCCCCCTCCCGATGCACGTTCAACATAACTTGTGAAAGAGCATTGCGCATAAAACGTTGCATGCGCATAATCTCGTCCACCAGTTAACGCCACACGTATGCATTTAAGAGCGCGTGCCGGAAATCAAACCAGGACCCTACTGAGCGACAGGCCTTCCCAGAAAGTATTTACCTCTAGGGTCAAGTTCTGCAGGTGGTAAAGACTCTGTAACCCTTGTGAAGTGAAATAGTCAATGCAGTTTGAGCACCCCAATCCTGTTAAAAAACTGCAGAAGGGGGAAAAAAAAGATTAGAAATTAAAGTGGTGGTAAGTCGTTTGGTACATCGGCTGCATGTTTACAGCATCATCCTAGGCATGTTTACTCAGAAATAAATCTCACTTTGTTCACTGGATCTTACTCCCAGGAAAGTGTGCTTTTGGATCACAGCCTTAAACTCTTAAAAGGAGCTGGACTGCGACATTCCACTGCTACGTTGTAGTAGCTTAGGCTACAATCTTATGCACACTTTTCTGGGAGTCGGTGTCATTGACTACAATGGGATTGATGTCTGAGTAAACATACAGAGGCTTGCACTGTAAGGGCTGGACTATAAATCGGGAAGTCTCCAGGTTGAACCTTGCACTCACTAGGAGGCCTCAGGCTGGATTCACACTACACGAATCCCGGCGCGTTACGGAGATGCGCGGAGCTCTTTGACAGCATTTTGGAAGCAAGCGGAGCAGCTGCGATCTCCCGCGTACAAGATGGGGAAACCCATCCTTTGAGGGGGCTGGTTCGCGGAGCTAGGGGGCGGCTTCGCGGAGCTACTGCAGCCACCAATCGGATGAGAGGGGGGGGAGAGTGGTTGCATGCCAATCAGAACTACTTCCAATCTGTAAGCTGCGCTTTCTTAAGAAGGCGGGACACCAGGAGGGACAACAGGCGGGAAGACACTCCTTCCGACCAGCTCTGCGCGCGGAGGCAGAGGCAGGGGCAGAGGCCTCTGCGCCGGGATTCGTGTAATGTGAATCCGGCCTTAGGCAAGCTACTCCTTCTCAGCCTCACCTGCTCTCTAGTAGTAACTACTAAATTCTCAGCCTCATCTACTAGTAGATCAATAGCACTGACCCACTTTAGAAGGGGCTTGAAGGGTGACACAATGATGTGCTTTGAATACTCTAACAGCGCAAGCCTCTGCATGTCTACTCAGAAGTAAGCCCCGCTGAGTTTAATAGGATTTACTCCCAGGTGAGTGGGTGTGGCATTGGCAGCATAAAAGCAAGAACATTGCAAAGACAGCAATCCTATACACACTTTCCTGGGAGTAAGTCTCTTTGAAGACAATGCAACTTACTCCTGAGTAGATGTGCAGAGGGTTGCACTGTACCGCCCCCACTCCTAATATTGTGTCAGCCCTGCCAGGGTATCCAGGGCGCTAGAATGTTGCGCCAGGGGGATCTTGGGTGACGATGCTCTGCCACTGCACACAGCAAGGTTTAATGCAATGCTGAATCAACAGGTCTCGATGGAAAATGTCATCCCAAATTTGCAGGATGGAGAAACGAGAGCTTCCCTCCCGGAGGAAATGACAGGGGTTTTTTTTGGGGGGGGGGCAAAGAGGTAATGCCCCCCTGCTTCTTACACTATGGCCCTGATCCTCACTGTCCCCCCTCCCAGTTGCTGCTATGTAGTTTGTAAAAATCAAGCTCATCAGCCCCCCAATGGGCTTCATGTAACATCAAGAAACGAACAAAGAGCAAACGAAGAGCAGCTGGCAGGGACCGGCGTTAATTAATTCCCAACGCGCTTCGACTGGAGACGATCGTTCTCAAGGGAACGGACTGCACAAAACCAAGAATATAACTTTGAAGAGCATATAAAATGTCACAGCACAGGACCCAACAAGAGGAAAGCTGTTTGGAGGTTCTAGTTTGGGTGAGCTTTGTTTTTCTTTTCTTCTTTGTCATTACCTTGTGATCCTTATATTTGGTCTTTTCATGATTTAGGTGATTCGGGGTTTTTTATGCAGCCATTGTTGTACTTTTCAGTTACGTGGTTTTTTTGTTGTTGAAATGACTGAGTTTCTGTCAATGCATTGCGACATGTTTCTATGATGTTAAAAGTTATATTATTGGTATTCTAGAGTACGTTCCATTGCAAAGCCAGCCCAGGACTGCCTAGTCTCTGATGCAGTATGTCAAACAATCACTGCTTCCTGCATTTGGGAACGGAAGTGTGGAGGAGAGGAGAATACGGGCTAGAACATCCCTGACACTCTAGGCCACCACTCCTCTCCTCCTCACTTTATTATTCATTTATTGATTATGTACTGTTGTTATATACACTGTCAATATGCATGCCGCTTGTTTTGTCTCTCTCCAACAGAGCAGCAATTTCTGAATTGGACCTCGCGACCAGTTGATACTAGAGACAGGTCTTTGGAGGTTAGTGTAAGGTTAAAAATAGAAGAAGAAGAAATCATTGCTAAGTTGCTGCGTTCTCCCTACCTGACGAGGCTTGGGTCTGGGTTGTAGGGTGGAGGGGGAGTGCAATGCGACCCCGAGACCATAGACTGCGAGGAATGCCCCCCGTTCATTTCTCCGTTGGTCTGCATGGTGTGACTGTTCAGCATGCCCGGTCCTGGGTGCAAGAAACAGCAGCGGTAAGCTCATCTCGTGAGTTTGCAGAGACTTCCACGAAAGCGCCATGGAAATGTGGCTGACAGAATGTGGCTTGTGTGTGTGTGTGTGTGTGTGTGTGTGTGTGTGTGTGTGTGTGTGTGTGTGTGTGTGTGTGTGTGCGCGTGCGTGCACGGGGGGGGGGAATTTGGCTTGCTGCAAATCTCTGTTATCATTTTTGAAGACTCAAGTTACTAGTCCAGATGGGGCAAAGGCTGGCTTGAAAGTACATAAGAAATAGTTGCTCAGTTCTCAGAAGGTGATGAGACAGAATCCTGATTTTTTTCTAGTCATCCCCTCTGCATAGTGTCTTACCCCTCCCCTTGACTAGCAAGATCAGAATGAATTATACACATTTTTTAAAAAAATACCGTATTGGTCTGAGTATAAGACTCACTTTTTTTCTCCTAATTTAAGTTTTTAAACTAGGGGTGCGTCTTATAATCAGGCTGTTGCAATTTAATGCCAGTGATTTAATTAATTGTTTTTATTAGCACCAAACTTTAAGGGTGCGTCTTATAATCAGGTGCGTCTTATACTCGGGACAATACGGTATATACAGAATCATGCAAAATACAACATGATGCAAACTCCCTCAAGTTGCATAACATGCAGGTTGCAGTCGTCAACGTTTCTTGGCAAGGAATTTTATATATTTAGTTTTGAACGGAGAGACACAGGACGCAGCCGCCCTCTCTTTCAAGACAGAACCCTCGTAACCTGGGGCAGAAAAGGGTCTACTTGGGTCATTCCACTGGTACAGACAATACTGAGCAAGATGGATCAAGGGCCTGACAGTGCGAAGGCAGCTTCCAAAATGGGCTCAAAGCTCAGTAACCGAGCAAATGCCTCGCATGCAGCAGTTCCTAGGTTCAATCCCTGACATCTCCAGTGACAAAGGGACTGGTGGCAGGTGATGGGAAAGACTTTTGGCCAGGCCCCCTGGAGAGCTGCCACCAGTGCCAGTTGCTGGGGGCCCTGGGATATAGCCTTTCCCAGGGCCCCTCATGACATCCCTCCCCTGCCTGCCTCCTGACGATGCATTGGACACTGCCGCTGGGACTGGAGAGCCAGGTGCGTCTTCTAATAGGTACAGGCCCCGGCTGGTCCCGGTCCGGATACCAACCACAGATGCTGTCAGACCCAAGAGACAATACCACGCTAGGTAGACCAGTGCTCTGACTCAGTCAGCAGTGGATTCATATGCAACTGGACCTGGATGGGAGATTATTGGGAGACTCCCATAAGCTGCTCTGAGCTTGTTTTCTTGCACACGCATTTTTTTCATTTCATGTTTTTCCACTTTTTGCTCAACAAATAACAGTATAATAACAAAGAAACAAACAAAAAAAGTTTGTGCAGACCCTCACTCACCCACCCACCCCGGTATAAAACTTCCTTTATATAACTTATGTGGGAAGGGACGTTTCCCTTTTCTCTGCAAGACGGCTTGGGTGAAGCTGAGCTATGAAAGGGTGGCATATAAGCTGATAAACCTGATACGTTTCTCATGCCTGAGGCGCCTTACCCATGGGCCCCAGGTTTGGGCCGGCGCCAGAACCGTGCTGCGGAGGCTGTCCCACCAGCTGATTCACAGACGGCAGTTTGTTGATCCCCCCTGTGTGGAGCTTGTTCATCGGTGACAGGACAGGGCCGTACGACGACGGAGACTGAAGGTGAGTCCTGTGGGAGAAGAGGAGAAGATGGATCGGTCCAAGGGCAGGAGCTTCAGGTGATAAGTGTGACCACAACAGCCATTTGTCCCCCTCCCCGTCAACAACTGTACCCTCCTGCAGCCATTTAATCATTTGATTTTGTCTGTAAACCACTTTGTGAACTTTTTGTTGAAAAGCAGTATATAAATACTGTTAAGAATAATAATAATAATGTTGCATGCAGATTTTCATGGCTGTGGGTAACTGACAAGGTTCTTAACTGTATGGGTTCTGCAGCCATGTCAATGTAATAAAATCCTTTACCGCTTTTGTTGTTTGTTTAGATTTCTTTATATTGTGCAGGTGTCACATACACAGAAAAGGTTTTCTTGCAATAACAACAACACGGGATCCTACTTCCCAAGCCGACGTTTCACTCCATTCACGGAGCTTTCTCAAGGCAATTTGGCAGTAAAAAACTGCTGGATGAAAACATCCAGCATACTGCCAAATTGCCTTGAGAAAGCTCCGTGAATGGAGTGAAACGTCGGCTTGGGAAGTAGGATCCCGTGTTGTTGTTATTGCAAGAAAACCTTTTCTGTGTATGTGACACCTGCACAATATAAGAAATCTAAACAAACAACAAAAGCGGTAAAGGATTTTATTACATTGACATGGCTGCAGAACCCATACAGTTAAGAACCTTGTCAATAATAATAATGTCCACTTGGCTTCAGCACAGCAAAAGGCAGGACTGTGGGGTCCCCTTCGTTGGCCTGGTATTCTGGCAAGGATAAGAACCGAAGAAGTGCCCTGCTGGATCAGGCCAAGCCCAGCTTCCTGGGGGCCCCAGCAGATGCCTCTGGGAGCACACAGGCAACAAGAGACCTGTAGCCTGTTGCCACTCCTTTGCATCTGGCATTCAGAGAGAGGTTACCTCTCAAACCGGGAGGCTGCATATAATCATCATGGCTTCCAACCTATGATGGCCTTTTCCTCCAGCAATCTGTCCAATGTTTTCAAGACATCTAGGCCAGGTGCCAACACTACATGATGTGGCAAGGAGTTCCACAGATTAATCCCACCGCTTGCCTGCTCTCCCCTGCTATGACTCTCCTTCTGCTCTCTGCCTCATTTCCTCTTTCTCTCCCTCTGCCTTCCAAAATGGAGTTGCCCCTGCTGCCACTCTGTGGCCCTCCTCTCCCAGTTGGCCTGGAAGGAAAGGGCAGAACAGCCCCCGCCGCAGGTCACAGTAACAGATTGGCCACCAGTGGGTGGGAAAGGAAGAGAAACTGCTGGTCACTCACTCGCCCACCCACCCTTCTTGCCCCCTGGGAAGGCAGATCCCATGTTGCGGGTTCGGGTTCCTGCCAAGTTGAAGATCACTGCCCTGTAGGTCCTCCTGTTTACGCCTTTGGGGCAGGGGTCCTTGTGACCTGTCACTCACTGGCGCTGCAGGAGCTGCTGCTGCTGTTGGCGGTACGAGTCGACCAACTGCTGGGGGACCAGCTCGACCAACTCCAGGCTCTCCTTGATCTTCATGAGGATCTCAAAGTTCTCCCGGCCGCGAATCTACAGTGGAGAAGAGAACAGGCCCGGTCCAGACTTGGGTCTGAGTTTGCCCTGGACAGGGGCAGAGTGTGGGGCCTGGCGTGACATGCAGCGAGGCTTTCTGACAGGGCGTAGGCCTCGGCACACTTGTGCCATCCTCCAAATAGATCCGCATGCTTGACCTGGCTGCTACTTACTGGCACGTAATAGGTTTCCTCTTCCCCGTGTCTCCGCTTCTTCATGCCAGCTCCGAGGGCTGGAATGCCTTGGGGGCTCTGCTTGAAAGCTGGGAGGGGAAAAACAGGAGTTGCTATTGAGGCCGGCCTTAATCTGGGGCAGGGTTTGGCCCCTCGTTGAGGCAACTGCCCTTCTCCTGGGGGCACAGGCTGATATTTGACATCGTCTTTCCTGCGACAAAGGAAGGAGAGTACTGCTGACTCCTGGTCTCTCCTCCACCCTGCATCCCCCAACCTACATCTCTTTTGAAGGAGGAGAATTCGGGCCTGCGGAAAGCTGCACGCACAGGCCTGGCGCACTGCGTTGGATCCGAGTCCCACCCACAAGGTAGGCTTACAAGAGCAATGTGAAAACCTATGGTGGGGCCACTGGTGAACACCAGTTGCAGGAGAGGGGTCTGCCTTTCTGCTCTGCGCTTGGGCTTCCCAGAGACGGCTGCAGGGCTATGGTCGGAATCGGGAGGCTGGACTAGATGGCCTCTAGTTGCATTATGTTTGGGTGGTGCTCCTGGCTCAGGAAGTGGCTATCTCTGGTTTTGGTATGATGTTCACTGTGCCTGCTGATGATATGGCCGCTCCGGCTGTAAGAGAGGTCCGCTTTCGCTCTCGCCCTCCTTGAGTGCAGCCCCCTGCCCTTGAGTGCGGCCCCCAAGCCCGAGTAATTCTGGGATGACTCACTCCGCTTGTTGGGGTTGCCATTTTTGGCTGCGCTTTCGTTCAGGGCTTGCTGCTCTCGGTAATGGTCCTCGTCCGCTTTTCGGTCCCTGCCAGGGCATGCGCAGATCCGGCCTTCGAATGATCTCCGTCCCAAAACCTGCCCGCTGGGGAGCCAAAGTAAAAAGAAACTCAAGGGACGGTAAGGGGAGATGTACAACCCGGCCCAGATCTAACACGGAGTGATGATCATCATCCCTTTGCCAAGCGATTTAAGAACCACAGTGTGCAAACAGAGCCACGTGCAAAGGGAGAAGTCCTCTTCCCTCGCACGTTGACAGGAATGCATCTTCTAAGAAAATGCCTGATAAGGGACCAAATGTGACATGGGAGCTTTGCAAAGGGAATTCCCAGTGTCTTTTTTTTGAAAGGCAGTCATACTGGGGACTTAGCCGTCTCAGGGCAGTGGTGAAGGGGAGGGGAGGCTAACCCTTCACTTCTGTGCAAATTCCACAAGCTAAATTGAGCCCTCCCCAAGCTGATTTTCACAGAGGGGAAATCTTCTGGACATAATATTTGTGACTGTACGTTTTCCTCTTCGCAGCTAATAGCAGCTGGGGGTGGGGCACACAACAATTTGAATACAGGCTGCAGCACAGGAGCAAGGGGGGAGGGTTGAATCCCTTCTCCCCCCCCCCGTACTGTAGCCTAAATCCAGTCCCCCCCAGGGATGCTTATGGAAAAATTGCCGATACTTTACAGCCATATAACTCCTACCTCCCTGCCCACTGATCCAACTACACAGGCCTGATTCTCCAAGCAAAATGGGGGGGGGGGGAGCAGCATGACCTATGTCTGGGTCACAACCCACTTCTGGAGGGCCACTGTCCTGTGCCCCCCTGAGACACACCTGTCTAAAAGCAAAGCATGTTTTAGCTTCCAGAACAGTTGTGGTGGTGGTGCTTTTTTAAACTCGGATGCAAATTACATGGATTGATTCAGTAGAAGAGGAAACAAAATCAGGGAAAAGCTTTGAATTAAGGAGACTGTTAACTGTTAAGGAGCGTTCTTTGGGCTGTATTTTTCCTGTGCATTTGAAGTGACGGATTGAATAAACAGATGCAATGATTTGACTAAGATTTCTTGAATTAGCTGACTGGTTTTAATTAGCAAAAACGTAATGACGTTTGGAGAGAAGCAGCCGTAATAACACACACATGTCTGTCTCTCCTCTAGAGAAAGTGCAAGCCATCTCCTCCCTGCATAATATGGTGCTGAACCTGAGCTGGCACCCCGTCCCCTAGGGGGGAGCATAATATGGTGCTGCTGAACCTGAGCTGGCACCCCGTCCCCTAGGGGGGAGCATAATATGGTGCTGCTGAACCTGAGCTGGCACCCCGTCCCCTAGGGGGGAGCATAATATGGTGCTGCTGAACCTGAGCTGGCACCCCCTGTCCCCTAGGGGGAGCTGCATTTGGCAGCCTCCGGTGGAGCAGATGTCTCCGCGACGGACTTACTCTCTGGTCTCCAGGGTGATGATGATGAGGATGGGTCTCCGATTCATCCCGCCCACGCAGCTGCTGTTGCACATGAAGTTGTAAAGGATGGTGGTGAACTCTGTACCCACCTGGAGGAGGGGAAAAGAACAAAGGTGAGTTCTAAGCTAGGTGTTGTGGGAAGGAGTTTGCCTGTCCCTAGTAAATCAGATTGGTGGAAGGGACATTTTGGACTGAGCGCTACACTGGGGAATGAGCCCTAATGTCGCCTTGTTGCCATCATAACTTTGACGACAGTTCTCTAAAAACATATGGATTTTGCATTCTGTTCTTTTCTATTTTTCTTGTCACCATTGCTCCTTCCAGCTCAAAAGCTACCAACTGGCAGTGCTATGAAAGGGTGCAATCCTTCTATCCAACAGTAGGGGGAGCTCCAAGTCTTCCCATCAGTAACACCTCTCTGTTCTACCAGAAATAGCTACAATATCGGTATGTTTGGGTCAATAAAATGTAGTCGCTCTTAAAGTCATGATTTGTTCAGTCGTTAAGTCGTGTCCGACCCTTTGTGATCCCATGAACCATATCCTGCCAAGCCTTCCTGTCCTCCACTATCTTCCTGAGTTCGCTCATTTTCATGTTTGTTGCATCGGTGATGCTGTCTAACCATCTCATCCTTTGCCTTCCCCTTCTCCTTTTCCCTTCAATTTTTCCCAGCATCAGAGTCTTCTCCAGAGAGTCCTCTCTTCGCATTAGGTGGCCAAAATATTTGAGTTTCAGCCTCAGTACCTGTCCTTCCAGGGAACAGTCAGGGTTGATTTCATTTAGGATTGACTGATTTGATCTCCTAGCAGTCCAAGGGACTCTCAGGAGTCTTCTCCAGCACCACAGTTCGAAAGCATCTATTCTTCGGCGCTCAGCCTTCCTTAGGGTCCAACTCTCGCAACCATACATTGCTACTGGGAACACCATTGCCCTGACTATGCGAACTTTTGTTGGCATGGTGATATCTCTGCTTTTTATTATGCTATCTAAATTTGCCATAGCTTTCCTTCCAAGGAGTAAGCGTCTTTTAATTTCATGGCTGCTGTCTCCGTCTGCAGTGATCTTGGAGCCCAGAAAAGTAAAATCTGTTACTGCTTCCATTTCTGCCCCTTCTATTTGCCAGGAATTGATGGGCCCAGATGCCATGATCTTAGTTTTATTAATGTTGAGTTTCAAGCCAACTTTTGCACTCTCCTCTTTCACCCTCATCAAGAGGCTCTTTAGTTCTTCTTCACTTTCTGCCATTAGGGTGGTATCGTCTGCATATCTGAGGTTGTTGATATTTCTCCCGGCAATCTTGATTCCGGCTTGCGATTCATTCAGCCCTGCATTTCTCATAATGTACTCTGCATATAAGTTAAATAGGCAGGGTGACAATATACAGCCTTGCCGTACTCCCTTCCCAATTTTGAACCAGTCGGTTGTTCCATGGCCGGTCCGAACTGTTGCTTCTTGACCCGCATACAGGTTTCTCAGGAGACAGGTAAGGTGGTCTGGTACCCCCATCTCTTTAAGAATTTGCCACAGTTTGTTGTGATCCACACAATCAAAGACTTTTGCATAGTCAATGAAGCAGAAGTAGGTGGGTTTTTCGGAACTCTCGTGCTTTCTCCATGATCCAGCGCATGTTGGCAATTTGATCTCTAGTTCCTCTGCCTCTTCGAAACCCAGCTTGTACGTCCGGTAGTTCTCGGTCCACGTACTGCTGAAGCCTAGCTTGTAGGATTTTGAGCATAACCTTGCTAGCATGTGAAATGAGTGCAATTGTGCGATAGTTTGAGCACTCTTTGGCACTGCTCTTCTTTGGAATTGGAACGTAAACTGACCTTTTCCAATCCTTTGGCCACTGCTGAGTTTTCCAAATTTGTTGGCATATTGAGTGCAGCACTTTCACAGCATCATCATTTAGGATTTTAAGTAGCTCAGCTGGGATATTATCATCTCCACTAGCTTTGTTGTTAGTGATGCTACCTAAGGCCCACTTGACTTCACTCTCTAGGATGTCCGGCTCTGGGTCAGTGACCACACCAGCGTGGTCATCAGGAACATTAAGATCTTTCTTGTATAGTTCTTCTGTGTATTCTTGCCATCTCTTCTTAATCTCTTCTGCTTCTGTTAGGTCTCTGCCTTTTTTGTCCTTTATCATGCCCATCTTTGCACAAAACGTTCCCTTGATATCTCCAATTTTCTTGAAGAGATCTCTAGTCCTCCCCATTCTGTTGTTTTCCTCAATTTCCTTGCATTGTTCATTTAAGAAGGCCTTCTTATCTCTCCTTGCTATTCTCTGGAAATCTGCATTCAGTTGTTTATATCTTTCCCTTTCACCCTTGCTTTTTGCATTCCTTCTTTCCACAGCTATTTGTAAAGCCTCATCTGACAGCCACTTTGCTTTCTTGCATTTCTTTTTCTTTGGGATGGTTTTCGTTGCTGCCTCCTGTACAATGTTACGAACTTCCGTCCATAGTTCTTCAGGCACTCTGTCTACCAGGTCTAATGCCCTAAATCTATTCTTCACCTCCACTGTATACTCATAAGGGATATGGTTTAGGTCATATCTGACTGGTCTAGTGGTGTTCCCTACATTCTTCAGTTTAAGCCTGAATTTTGCAATAAGAAGCTCATGATCTGAGCCACAGTCAGCTCCAGGTCTTGTTTTTACTGACTGTATAGAGCTTCTCCATCTTTGGCTGCAAAGCACATAATCTATCTGGTTTTGGTATTGACCATCTGGTCAGGATTACTGAGCTGCAAATAGACCTATTGCCAAGGAAGAATACGTGTGTGGTCAACTGTGCCAGCCCAGCTAATGATTGATTCAAAAAAGGGGAGGGTGGGGAGCCTAAATCTGCAAACATTAGGGCCTTCCGACCTGAACTCTCCCTTCCCCAATGTGCAGAGGCTCAGGTGGGATGGGAGGTGGGGGGGTTGAGTGACATGAAAGGTTCGGGGTGGAAGACTAAGACCCAGCATTTCCATGAAGCCTTGGTGCTGTCGTGTCCCATTCCCCCCCCCCCGCTCTTTTCCAGACTAAACACACCCAGTTCTTTTCTTCAACCTTTCCTTATCAGACTTGTTTTCCAGATCTCCGACCACCATGGTTGTCCTCCCCTGAACCTACTTCAATTTGTCTTCATCTCAAAGAGTGCTGTGCCCAGAGTTGGACACAGCATCCCAGACGAGGGCCAACGAGCTTGGAGCAAAGTGAAGTGATTCCTTTTCATGACTTGGAAATTATGGTTCTCTTAATGCAGTTGAAAATTGCATTCGCCTTTTCTGCAGCAGCATCACCTTGCTGGCTCGTGATCGACCGAATGAAACAAAGTAACTGCAGTGGAAGGATCCTTCTGCTAACAAGGCCCATTACCTGGGGAGGCTCATAAGGAACCATCACGCTCTGCCTTCCAGTGACCGGGTCGTCCATGTACTGAGAGAGGTTGTTTCCTTCCACGCGGATCAGGTGGCTCGCCGGAGCTGAGAGGCCTGTGAGGACAGAAGCCCAATTTACTGCCATGTGTCGTGACTTTGGTTGTCGTGAGAGAAACATCACTCAGCAGAACACAGAAGTCAAATGAAAGACCTCGCTGAACTAGAGGATTTACAGTGCAAGCCTATACAAGTCTACTCAGAAGTAAGTTCCACAGCGTGCAAGGGACCTTACTTCCAGGACAGTGTGCATAGGACTGTAGCCTTAAGAATGTCAGAATTATCACACCAGATCAAATCATCTGCCCCAGTTTGCTGTACGGCTACAATTTCTCGACCAAGTGTCGGATTTGTACGTGCTTGGTTTCCGTGCCATGGTCCCAGCCTGGATCAGGCCCTTCTGTGGCTGGCATTTGCACATCGTCATTGCATTGAACGTGGTGTCTGCTTTGGCCCACAGAAACCACGTAGTTAAGCTTCCTTTTCTGGAAGCCAGGCAGCAATCCTACAATACTTACCTGGGACTAAGTTTCACGGAACCTGATTATATTTCCTTCTGAATAGACAAGCGGAGGGTCGCACTGCAACTGTCTTTGACTGGAGCTCAAGTCAAGCAGGATGGTGATAGAGCAATGACTCAAGACCCTTGGGCCGGGTGGGGGGGACGGGAGAGAGCCCTGCTCCTGCGGAGCGACGATCTTACCATCGTTGAAGTCGCGCCCGAGCTCGTGGTTCGGACACCGCTTCACCACTTCCGTCACATGCTCTGCCTTCTTGTAGACCGGCATGGCCCGGATGACCGTACCTGGAGGAGGCGGCGTTGACACTTTGATCTGGATCGGACATGTCTTTGCAATCTGACAGTAGAGCTTCTTGAGCAGCGGGGAGTACTGGGAAAAAGAGCAAAGTTCTGTGCATCAGTCGGAGGCAGTTGCTTCAGGCAACAAAAGGGCGGGCACTAACCCGCCTCCATCTACCCATTTGTTTCCACTGCACCTCTTCCTCCTCCCCCAGTGGTCTTCCACTGCTTCTCTCCTTCCACTCCTTGGATTGGAAAAGAAATAGGGGAACAGAGTGAAAGAGGAAGTGGAGAGGAGAGGAGAGTGGTGGGATAGAATGGCTCCCTCCTACTGCTGTCTCTGACACTCTAGCCCACCACCTCAGATACTAGGAGGTCTTGGGCTGGCCCTCTCTCAAGGGTGTGGCAAACAGCTGACTCACTGTTTGCTCATCCAACAAAGAGGTTTATTATCTGGCTTGACAAAAGTAGATGGCTATGGAATCCATAGCTATGGCTATGGAATCCATCCCCTCATGGATCATTGCCTTGTCGTGGCGAAGGGGCTTGCGTAACTCAATGAAGCCATGAGCTATGCCGTGCAGGGACACCCAAGACGGACAGGTCGTAGCAGAGAGTTCTGACTAAAAGTGATCCACTGGAGAAGGAAATGGCAACCCACTCCAGTAACCTTGCCAAGAAAATCCCATGAACAGTACCAAAAGGCTAAAAGATATGACGCCGGAAGATGAGCCCCTCAGGTCGGAAGGTGTCCAATATGCTACTGAGGAAGAGCGGAGGACTATTCCAAGTAGACCCAGAAAGAGTGAAGCGGCTGGGCCAAAGCCAATAGGACGTCCAGCTGTGGATGTGTCTGAGGTTGAAAGGAAAATCCAATGCTGCAAGGAGCAATACTGCTTAGGAACATGGAATGTGAGGTCTATGAACCAAGGCAAGCTGGATGTGGTCAAAAATGAGATGATAAGATTGAACATTGACATCTTGGGAATCAGCGAACTAAAATGGACGGGCATGGGCGAATTTAAGTCAGGTGACCATCATATCTACTACTGTGGGCATGAATCCCTTAGAAGAAATGGAGTAGCCCTCATAGTCAATAAAAGAGTGGGAAAGGCAGTACTGGGGTGCAACCTCAAAAACGACAGAATGATTTCAGTTCGAATCCAAGGCAAACCATTCAACATTACAGTAATCCAAGTGTATGCCCCAACCACTGATGCCGAAGAAGATGAAGTTGACCGGTTCTATGAAGACCTACAACACCTTCTAGAACTAGCACCCAAAAAAGATGTCCTTTACATCATAGGAGACTGGAATGCTAAAGTCGGAAATCAAGAAATAAACGGAACAACAGGCAAGTTTGGCCTTGGAGCGCAAAATGAAGCGGGGCAAAGGCTAACGGAGTTCTGTCAAGAGAACACGCTGGTCATAGCAAACACTCTTTTCCAACAACACAAGAGGCGACTCTACACATGGACATCACCAGATGGTCAATACCGAAACCAGATAGATTATGTGCTTTGCAGCCAAAGATGGAGAAGCTCTATACAATCAGTAAAAACAAGACCTGGAGCTGACTGTGGCTCAGATCATGAGCTTCTTATTGCAAAATTCAGACTTAAACTGAAGAATGTAGGGAACACCACTAGACCAGTCAGATATGACCTAAACCATATCCCTTATGAGTATACAGTGGAGGTGAAGAATAGATTTAGGGCATTAGACCTGGTAGACAGAGTGCCTGAAGAACTATGGACGGAAGTTCGTAACATTGTACAGGAGGCAGCAACTAAAACCATCCCAAAGAAAAAGAAATGCAAGAAAGCAAAGTGGCTGTCAGATGAGGCTTTACAAATAGCTGTGGAAAGAAGGAATGCAAAAAGCAAGGGTGAAAGGGAAAGATATAAACAACTGAATGCAGAGTTCCAGAGAATAGCAAGGAGAGATAAGAAGGCCTTCTTAAATGAACAATGCAAGGAAATCGAGGAAAACAACAGAATGGGGAGGACTAGAGATCTCTTCAAGAAAATTGGAGATATCAAGGGAACGTTTCGTGCAAAGATGGGCATGATAAAGGACAAAAAAGGCAAGGACCTAACAGAAGCAGACGAGATTAAGAAGAGATGGCAAGAATACACAGAAGAACTATACAAGAAAGATCTTAATGTTCCTGATGACCACGCTGGTGTGGTCACTGACCCAGAGCCGGACATCCTAGAGAGTGAAGTCAAGTGGGCCTTAGGTAGCATTACTAACAACAAAGCTAGTGGATCTGATAATATCCCAGCTGAGCTACTTAAAATCCTAAATGATGATGCTGTGAAAGTGCTGCACTCAATATGCCAACAAATTTGGAAAACTCAGCAGTGGCCAAAGGATTGGAAAAGGTCAGTTTACGTTCCAATTCCAAAGAAGGGCAGTGCCAAAGAGTGTTCAAACTACCGTACAATTGCACTCATTTCACATGCTAGCAAGGTTATGCTCAAAATCCTACAAGCTAGGCTTCAGCAGTACGTGGACCGAGAACTACCGGACGTACAAGCTGGGTTTCGAAGAGGCAGAGGAACTAGAGATCAAATTGCCAACATGCGGTGGATCATGGAGAAAGCACGAGAGTTCCAAAAAACCACCTACTTCTGCTTCATTGACTACGCAAAAGCCTTTGATTGTGTGGATCACAACAAACTGTGGCAAATTCTTAAAGAGATGGGGGTACCAGACCACCTTACCTGTCTCCTGAGAAACCTATATGCGGGTCAAGAAGCAACAGTTCGAACCGGCCATGGAACAACTGATTGGTTCAAAATTGGGAAGGGAGTACGGCAAGGCTGTATATTGTCACCCTGCTTATTTAACTTATATGCAGAGTACATTATGAGAAATGCAGGGCTGAATGAATCACAAGCCGGAATCAAGATTGCCGGGAGAAATATCAACAACCTCAGATATGCAGACGATACCACCCTAATGGCAGAAAGTGAAGAAGAACTAAAGAGCCTCTTGATGAGAGTGAAAGAGGAGAGTGCAAAAGTTGGCTTGAAACTCAACATTAATAAAACTAAAGTCATGGCATCGTGTCCCATCAATTCTTGGCAAATAGAAGGGGCAGAAATGGAAGCAGTAACAGATTTTACTTTTCTGGGTTCCAAGATCACTGCAGACGGAGACAGCAGCCATGAAATTAAAAGACACTTACTCCTTGGAAGGAAAGCTATGGCAAACTTAGACAGCATAATAAAAAGCAGAGATATCACCATGCCAACAAAAGTTCGTATAGTCAGGGCAATGGTGTTCCCAGTAGCAATGTATGGTTGCGAGAGTTGGACCATAAGGAAGGCTGAGCGCCGAAGAATAGATGCTTTTGAACTGTGGTGCTGGAGAAGACTCCTGAGAGTCCCTTGGACTGCTAGGAGATCAAATCAGTCAATTCTAAATGAAATCAAGCCTGACTGTTCCCTGGAAGGACAGGTACTAAGGCTGAAACTCAAATATTTTGGCCACCTAATGCGAAGAGAGGACTCTCTGGAGAAGACTCTGATGCTGGGAAAGATTGAAGGGAAAAGGAGAAGGGGAAGGCCAAGGATGAGATGGTTAGACAGCATCACCGATGCAACAAACATGAAAATGAGCGAACTCAGGAAGATAGTGGAGGACAGGAAGGCCTGGCGGGATATGGTTCATGGGATCACGAAGGGTCGGACACGACTTAACGACTGAACAACAACAACAACAACATGGAATCCATTGTTTTGGGGGTCTGCTTGATTCCCACTATCCGGTGACTGCAAGAGTCTATATTTGGTGGCTAGGGGTGGGATGGGGTGGGGAGGAGACAACTGGTTTAATGTACCTGAGAAGAATGAATAAATCCTTGTCAGTCCACGGAGTCATGGTTTTCGGTTAAACCATGTTGGCATCTAGCCATGATGCCATGGCTCAGTCAGACACGTTGCATATGTTGGCTCCTCCTCCTTGTACCCTCGCCACTGACCCAAAGGATCCACCCAGTGCAAGACAACTCCTGTGGCAGTCCCTTCTCCCCATGCTCTCCCCACCAGTAAATGCGGTCATCCCCTAGAGAGGCCCTGCAGTGGTGCCGGAGCCTCTGGGGGATACTCCCATTTGCAGATGAGGGGCTTAGAAAACTGCAGAGGTGGGAATCTCTCTCACACCCACCACTGGGACTGAGGGGGGCATTCAGGGTCTGGTGGACATGGGGCCCCAGGCAATGCCCGGTATGGCTAAGCATGACACTGCCCCCCAACGCTGGACTCTCGTAGGTTGACCCGCAATCACCAGTTCTCAACTCAACAAGCCACAACCGGACCCCTGACCCCTGCCAAGTTGAGCGCATGGGAGCAGCATCTCGCGTCATTATGGCGACATGGCAGCAGCAAGTCGCCCCACTGAAACTGAAGATCAGGGTTGCCAGGAACTCACAGGCTCATTAGGTAAAGGTGACCCCTGACAATTAAGTCCAGTCGTGTCCGACTCTAGGGTGTGGTGCTCATCTCCATTTCAAAGCCAAAGAGCCAGCGTTGTCTGAAGACACCTCCGTGGTCATGTGGCCGGCATGACTCTCCTTGCCGCAGCACGTAGCATGCGGCTGGAACACGGAGCGCTGTTTACCTTCCCGCAAGTGGTACCTATTTATCTACTTGCATTAACATGCTTTGGAACTGCTAGGTTGGCAGGAGCTGGCCAAGCAATGAGAGCTCACCCCGTCGCGGATTCGAACTGGCAAATTCACCTGGCAAGCTACCACCCACTGTGTCATCTTTGGGGGGAAAAAATCACTACTCCATCAACCTTCCCCTTTGAGCCCACCAATGGTATCGTGGTTGTTTTGTCTGGAATCCTGCTCATTTCTGCAAGGCCTGGGAGTGGGAGGAATTATCCCCGACATGCCGGAACAGGCACCGTTGTTCAGGGATCCCAAACATTCACCTGGAGGTAGTTCCTCCATACACCTTGGCTTCTTGCAATGGTGCATCTGCTGGGACAAGTTAGCTGGAGTTGGAAGCCGACAATAACAAGACTTCACTACTGAAAAATCCCCAGAGTCCCCTCCTCAAAAATATCCTTGGAACAGGCAAAGATAATTGCAAGACAACAGAAATGTAGCAAGCAATTGCAGGTCCCTTCACTTATTTCCGTGTCAGGAAAAGCTTCAGTTGCTAATTTTCTGCATGTCGGACTCTGACAGTTAACTAGAGGTACAGAAGCTCTTTGAAACATGTCAATGGTCTTCGTAAAACGCATTGGGCTTCCCTTGAACATTCTCATATACCGGTATGTTTCTCCTTTGAAAGAACCCTGGCATTTGCTTTGAATTCCACTTTTAAAAAACAATATCCAAGCCTTGCTAAAAGCACTGGAGCAGGGCCAGTAAAAAAAGTTGGCAACCCTGGCCATTGATGGGTATGTTTAGATGCTTGATAAAGTATAGGAGTTAAGAGTGGTACTAAGCCTTCCACTCTTCAGTTGTCATGGAAGACATTTTCTTATTTTTCTACCATATTTCTCATGGTCTCTGATCTTGTCCCCTAGTCACAGGCCCCATCAACATCAAGCTTCTAGTTCCTAGTGTTAAAACAAACAATGACCCATGAAAAATGTACACAGAAAGCACACATGCCATTTTCCTGGCAGAGATGCAGCAACTTTGCAATCTGTTGCCCAGGGCTGGCCCCATCCAGGAGGCCAACTGAAACGGTTGCCTCAGGCAGAACCCATTTCTGTCTGCCTACTTGCCTTCCTGCGTGCCAAAAATTTTGGATGCTGCGCACATGGGGGAATTGCCCAATGGATTGCGTTGCGACATTGAAAGAAAAGCATTCCTCCACAGCCCAGCAGATGATCACACTGAGCGACTTGTTATCAACCCATGAACTGGCAGCCTGGAACCATCGAACCACAGAGCGTTCAGAGTTGGAAGGGACCTTGGAGACGGGATGTTCTCCAACATAAGCCGGCAGCAACATCTGTGCTCTGTGATATGTTCCATTAGAACAGCTGGATGTGTCTTTTTGGCTCCTTTTCTTTGGGACTAAGAGAAGCACCCCATCCCATTTTTGTTGTATTTTGAATGGCTCTGGCACATGTCTGAAATGGTTCTGAACATGCTTGCTTGTGGGAATTTACCAAACCGAAAAATAAAACCACCATCTAATATTCCGGAAGAAAGAATCCAGGTGAGTGCAGACCCGCTCTGAACTGTGTTCTCCATTTGTCCCCTTCCTACACTCTTGCCTTTATTTGATTTTAATTTTTTTCCTCCCCCGTTCCAGAAGCAAAATACAGGGCTTGGCGAGCCCTTACATGGCACGGCATGTTTTGCTGTTGAAAACATTCCACTGTCTCCCCCCACCCACCCACCCACCCCCAAATGCAAACCATGTGCCAAAAAAGAACAAAAAATCCCTTAAAAAGATCACTTCGTGGAACACTCCCAAGGTATGTTAAAACACCAAGGAGGTTCCTGTCTATACATGTTGTTATTCCCAGATAATATTCCAGCCCAGGCAGCTAAGAGTAAACCTCTGGCTTGGCTCTGTCCACTTCTTCATAGCTGCCCAGTTCTTACCACATCTGGGCTGAATCGGTTCTGCAGAAGGGGGCTTGCCTGAATGCCTCTTCCATATAAAAAGATGCCCTTGCATGCAGAAAGCTAGCAAAGAAAATGCAGACAGCAAGAGCTGGCGTAACATAGTGGCCAAGGGACTGAGCTGCAAATCCGCATTTATCCAGTTTGCATCTCCCTTCCGTCATGAATTTACAAGGTAGACCTAGGCAGGCCTCTCCCTCTCAGCCTCAGTCTTCCCCATCTGCAATATGGGGATAATCGTACTGACTCACCTTACAGGAAGTTGTAAGGACAACATCGAGATGGCATGTGAAACTCTGCATGCTCAGAAAGCACTATATAAATGTTAGGTATTAGCATGTCAGGAGTCTAGCCTTGCCTTCTCACTGAAAATGCTAGCTTACTAGGTGCAGGGAGAAATTCAATCCATTGAGAACGAGGCCAACCAGTGATGCACTGTAAATATGAATGGGCTATCTCAGGACAAAATTGGGCCTTGTTCTCACCGAGGTGTTCCTCTTATGTCTATGCAGAATGGCTGCTGGAAGGGACTGGAGTGTCTGAACAGTCATCCATGCAAATAAAAGCCCTGCCCACAGAAAATTAGCATGTCAGCAAGCACAGTTCTAGCTTAGCCTTCTCCATGATAGATGTTTAGGTGTGTGGCTGAGCCCAGCCATGAATTGCCCACCTCAGGACAGTGGTTCCCCCCCCCCCCCGATTCAGTGGTGTATTTTCTGCATGGGGAGACCTTTCAAGATTGGCCCACCACAGCTTACGAGTGGAGCACTCACTTTGTAAGCAGAAAGTTCCAGGTTCAAGTGCTGACATCTCCAGGTAGGACTGAGAAAACACCTCTACCATGCCTTGGAGGGTTGCTGCCAGTCAGAGTGGGCAATGTTGAGCTTTTGACAGTCTGACTCAGTATTTTTTTTCTTAATCCCACCCTTGCTCCCAGTAGCTCAGGCATTCATGCTTCTCTCCCCCCCCCCCATCTTTCTCCATTTTTTCCCTCACAACAACCTTGTGAGTGAGATTCAATGGGAACAAGGTCACACCATGAGTTTCAGAGCTCAGTGGAGATTTCAAATCTTACTAGTCCTGAACCTCTAACTACTAGAGCTTAGTAGTTAATAACATAATCATGGTGAGATGGCATCACTAGGGCGTGTGCTGCCCTGAAGCGAGGGCGCGCGCGTCACCCTAATGACCCCCCCCCGCACACAGCCCCAAAAATTTCCTCGGAGGTCCTACCTCCGTTGCAGCCGGCTCGGACGACATCCTCCCAAGCCAGCTGTCCTGGGCCTTCTGACGAGGCCCAATGCGTCAAAACGTGCACTTTTACATTTTTCGCGCATGCGCAGACCGTTTCTGAGAGCAAGGGCTGCCCTTTCTCCCTCAGAAACGTTCTGCGCATGTGCGAAAAACGTTATAAATTACGTATCGCCGCATTGGGCCTTCGTCAGAAGGCCCTGGAGCGCTGGCCGGGGAGGTCACTCTGAGGCCTTCTCTCGGCCTCGGAGCCTCCGGAGGCCGAACGCGCGTGGGTGCGCGCGTCCCTTTCTGGGCACGTCACCCCCCCCGGCGGTCCGCCACGCTCTAGCGACGCGGGTGCAATCTAATGACTAATATGGGCTACAAATACCTAATACAAGGAAGGCTTGGGTTCTAATCCCCATGCTGAACCACAAAGCTCATTGTGTGATCTTGGCCCAGTTTACACCAGCAGCCTATGGACATCTACTCAGAAGTAAGATCCATTGAGTTCAGTGAGACTTATTTCCAGGTAAGTCTTATGGTGCAATCAGAAGCATACTCAGTGAGTTCAGTGGTAAGTCCATATAGGATCACAGCCTAAATCTCCCTCACAGCACAGGGTTCTTGTGAGAATAAATTAGGAAGGAGGGGCAAACGGAGCCTTGTGCCTGCCTTTCATCTCCACATTAAGGCCTAACTATTATCTTCTTATGATAAATTACTGTTGGAAAAAACCCCAGAATACTTCAGCTCTTCTGTCACTGCCACAGTGGGTTCCAAGTAGCCACAGGTAACTGGGTGGGTGGAAAGGTTTCTCTGAAGGAAGCACTTTGCAGCCAAGTCCCTTATAATTGGGGTGCCAACACAAACACCAGACGTCTTGAGAAATGACGGCACGTGCGTTTGGCCTCCGTTGGTGGCCAAGAGAGCGGCTGTTGGCTTTCAGTTCAAGATTATTTTATGATGAGCGAGCCTTTTAAAAAATAATGATTGCAATGAGATTATAGATTATGGAGTCATCGTTTGGGATACTGGTAGTTTGAATTCATGTTAGCTGCCTGGAACAGTGGGATCATAGAGTTGGAAGGGACCTTCAAGATCATCAAACCCCTGCCAGGCTGTCCCCAACTATGGAACATCCCTGACAGATGATCCAGAGGTAAGTTTCATTTTTCAACAGGACTTACCCCCAAGAAAGTGTGCATAGGTTTGCACCCCAAGTCTTATTAATTCATTAAGCCATATCATTACGGTATACCCCATCTTTCCTCTGAGAAGCGGACAGTGGCCTATATGGGGGTTATCTGGTTTTAGCTTCAAAAGCCCCCTGTTAGGTAGGTCACGCAGAGGGTCAAATGACATGCAGAGGCTGGACAACCACTTGTCAGGGATGCTGTCGCAGTTGCCTATCGTGAACAGGGGGTTGGACTAGATGATCTCTAAGGTCACTTCCAGCCCTAATGTTCTACAATGCTGTGTGATAAGGGAGAGCCTTGATTGGTTTGCCAGATGGCCTTTTGAAAGCTGAAAAGTAGACCAAGGGCAGAGGTGGCATCGGAGGTTGGCCACTTTGGACCCTGGTCAAGGGTCCGTACTCAACCTGGCACGGCTGATCCCTGTACCCATGGCATGGGTCAGCTGAGACCCATGCCATACTGAACCCACATCTACAAGTGGGAGCATCCTCCCAGACAAGCCTGCTCTAGGGACCACCAGTTTTCTATATCAGGCAAGGGGGTTGGATTAGATGGCCTCCAGACCCCCTCCAATTCTAGGACAATCCTAAATGTGTTGACACAGAAGTAAGGCCCTCTGATTACCAGTGATGTAGACTTGAGTCTATTGTCTCAAATTTGAGTCAAACTCAAGTCTCGTCAATGACTCGACTCGGACTTGACTCGGCGATTGTAAAAGACTCGAAAGACTCTACTCGAGACTTAGAGCCTTTTACGACCCCCATTAAATAGAGAGGGACTTGCAACTCGCAACCAAAGACTCAGGACTTGGGGGTAAAGACTTGGGACTTGATTTGAGACTTGGACCCAGAGACTCGGGACTTGACTTGAGACTTGGAGTCAAAGACTTGATCCACATCCCTGCTGATTACAGTGGTAGTTGCGATTCTATAAGCATGCCTAGGATGACACTCGAAGACCGCAAGATTGACCCCTTACTCCCACTGAAGCAGGCGTCTGAAAAAGGCCAGTCCCACTGAAGCTACAGCATGTTCTTGGCCCAGAAAAGGCCCTCAAGCCTCTTTTGGGTTCCTTTGGGGAAAGGCTGGGGATAGGAGAAGGGTTTTCCCGGCCAGGTGTTAAACACACCGATGACTCCTGTTTCGTGCCGGGACATGCCTGGGACACGAAAAGGTTCTGGGACAGTGGAGGCTCTTAATGCTAAGCTGCGCAACACAAATTATCTCGTTCTGCCATGTTGTGACACGGAGGATTGCCTGGGGGGGGGCAGTCAGGCCGTGGGGGGGGGGGGATAACGGCTGCTGCAACAATTTCTACCGATAACCTCATCAAGTCTCAACAGCTCTGCCGGGGCCTTCAAAGATCTTCAGACAACAACAAGCCCCTTGTAGCGGCACGTGCCCAGCCTTGCGGTCTCTGGAGAGAGGCTGGAGGGGGGATCTTCACCTGCTCGGGACTGGCCTGGCCACATGCCGCTCTGTGGGTGAGCTTAAATGCTCCACTGTTTGTATTCTTTTACTTTAGATGGTGCTTGAACTCATCGTGAATCAGATCTGGGCCCATCTAGCTACGGTCTACACTGCCAGGTCTACACTGGTCCAGGTCTACACTGCCTGGCTGTCGCTCTCTGAGATTTCAGACTGAAGGGCTTTCCCAACTCTATGAGGAGAGGTCAGGGATGGAACATGGTCCCTTCTGCATGCAAAAAAAAGTGTTCTACCATGTGGGGCTATGGGCCTGTTCAGCGTTTGTGCTAACACCCTACAGCTTTGTGGCTGTTCACCTGAGGAGGTCCACGGATGGTGGACGAAACGTCGTGACTGTTTTGAAACTGTTTTTACTTGTTTTTAAACTATGTTTAGGTGTTTTTAGACTTGTTTTTACGTTTTAATATTATGTACATTTTTACATGGCTTGCAAATCCGCAAACCCGATTTCTTTGTACATTGTAACAGGCCATGAAAACTTTCAATTGTTTTCTCCTTTGCTGGATTTGTTTGTTTGTTTTTTTCTCCTTTGCTTTGGCTGTTAGTCAAAGGAGCTGTCCTTGGTATTTCTGACATGCCGTGCAATGAAATATGTAGCGTGGACTGCGTCTGGCAAAAGGACAAAGGCTGAAGGAAGGTCAAACACCAACGTGTATTCCTGATCATGGTTTGTTTGTTTGTTTGGGGGGGGGGGACATCCTAGAAACTGCACTTACAGGATCCAGGACAGGTGCCTTCTGAGTCAGACCCTTGGCCCATCTAGCTCAGCACTGACCGGCAGCAGTTGCCTTCTTTTGAGCCAGATCATTGGTCCATCAAGTTCGGTATTGTCAGCACTGACTGGCGGCAGCAGCAGCCTTCTACTGAGTCCACCCTTGGTCCATCTAGCTCTATGTTGTAAACACTGACTGGCAACAGCTCTTCAGGGTTTCCGATGTGGGTCTTTCCCAGCCCTCTCTGCAGGAGATACCATGGATTGAATCTGGGGCCTTCCCCATAAGAATACATGGAGGCCAATACAAGAAAGGCCAAGCTAGTCCAGTGTCTAGTTTCCCAGTGTGGACTACCAGCTGCCTCTGGGACATCTACAAGCAGAAGGCAAATACCTCTGTCCGGGGTAACAGCAGTAGCTGTTGCCCCCCTGAAGCTGGTATTTAGAGGACCCTGAACTGGAGGCAGTGTGCAGTTGTCATGACTAGTAGCCATTGATACAACAGGAACATTTTCTCCTGTCTCCTTTGCTTTCCGCCAACTTCAACCCCAAAGAAAAACCCAATTTACGCCTCTCGCATTTATTTCAGTGCGACCCGCGGGGAGACGACGTCCCCAGTGGATTGAGTTGCATGGGTTAGGGTTCTTTACTTTCTGCTCTGCCCCCCCCCCGAAAATCCATGCAGTATTCTTACACTAGGGTCTGCTTGGGATTTCCAGATTTTAAAACAGGGGGAGAGAAAGGAGTTGACCTGCTCTTTTTCCCCTTTGCATTTGGAGCGCTCGCTGCTAGCCAACAACAACCTTCTCGAAGAGAAACAGGTTTGTGCGTCTCCCTTTCCAGAACCGCTAGGTAGCTGTGTCCCAACAGAGTCCCACCCGCGATAAGATCTTATTTACCGCCCGCTCTTGACTCAGAAGTGCCCAGACTTGCACGGCACAGGGGAGGGCAGGGAGCTTCTTCCTCCTTTCTTGAAGGAAATGATTTGCTCAACCATTACTGTTCCCCCCCTCCGCATCATCTTCATCCTCCACCCCCCTTTCTCCTTGCATTCCACTCTCCTCATTAGTGTGCTCCTTCAGACGTGTTTGGGGCTGCCAGTCAATGGAGCCCAAGGAAACCGCTAGCCTGGAAAGAGGGAGCAAGAGGAGAACAATGGCGCCTGGGGCTGCTAATTTCCTTGCCCGCCCCAAGCAGGCAGCTGCAGAACCCCCTTCCTAAGGCAAGTTTGGGCAGAGAGCAGCCGAGAGGTGATAATAACGTGTCTGTCATTTCCCTTAGACATGTGGGATCTTGCAAACCGCAAATACCGTTAACCAGCTCGGCCAAATCTGTTAGGACGGATCCTGGGAGACGGGAACACATGCCTACCGCAAAGTTCTTGTTTTCTTTCTAATTATGATGTCTAATCACAGAAGGCCCACCAGACGGAGGGAGCGTGCATGGCAAGGGGGCCTAGAGGAAGAAGGGGAACCCTGGCTGGCAGCACCCTGGGTCCTGGTTTTCCAAATTCTACATGGTCGTGTCGGAATCCTTCCACAAGAAAAGCCCTGCAGGGCCGGGTCAAAGCCCCACCTAGTCCCATCTAGCAGGTTGACCACTGTGGCCGACTGATTTCCGCTGGGAAGCCCACAAGCAAGAGATGAAAGCAAACCCTTCTCCTGAAATTCCCTGCATACTGCCCCTGAGTCTGGGGGTGGCATGTAGCCATTGTGACTAGTAGCCCTCAATAGAAGCACTCAAGTCTGGCCCAAGACCTCCTGAGGCGGCATGCCCTCCTTACCCAATTCTGTGCCAGCCTCTGCCCCTTCCTCTCTCCAATGTTCTGGCTCAGCACTCCCCTCCACATTTCTCCTTCCTCTCTGTCCCCCTCTTCCTTTTCCACGACAGGCAATTGAGACAAGTAGGCGGACACACACACACACCCAATCTGCTGCCTGAGGCGACTGCTTCAGTTGGCCTCATGGATGGGCCGGCCCTCCTTGTACTCTGTCTCATCTGTCTAATCCCCCGTTAAAACCATCCAAGCTAGTGGCCATCGTCACATCTTTTGGCAAGGAGTTCCACAGGCTAGTTATTGCTCTGTGTGAAGTACTGCCTTTCATTCATCTTGAGTCTCCCACCAGTCACTTTCATTGGGTGATCCCAGTTCTAACATCATGGGAGAAGGAATGACATTTCTCTCTATCCACTTTCTTATTACCAGGCATACTTTTATAAGCCTCTTCCATGTCTGCCCATCCTCCCTTAGTCACTTTTTTTCTGTTTTCTTTTCAGTGTTGCTCACCTCCATGTTTTGGTTGATTCTTATTGCAATGCTATTTCTTTGCAATTTAATGATTTTTTTCATCAACGATGAAAAATGATTTCAAAGAGGAGACTAGAGGGAGAATTGGATGAATAAGAATTTTGTGGTGAGACTTACACACCATCACTGCAGGTATCAATCTAGATAAGGTTTTTTAAATCACTTTACAGAGTCAATTAACTTTGCATTGCTAGGAGGTTGTCATCACCATACTTATCTTGCTTATCTTGTATGCTTTTAAGCTTGTCACAGAATTAAGCTTTTACATTTCCTCTTGCATTTGCAGTGGCTGTACTCAACTCTGTGTGTGTGTGTACGCACGCACGCACGCACGCACACACACCCACCCCTGCCTCCTGAGGTTTACATTTCATGCATCTGATGAGGTCCACTGTAGTCCCTGAAAACTCTATACTACAATACACCTGTAAGCCTTTAAGATGCCACAAGGTTCATACAATGCAATATCATGCGTGTTTACTCAGAAGTAAGTCTCATTGTATTAGTGGGCTTACTCCCAGATAAAACGTGCATAGGATTGCAATCTTACAGCACAATTGTCTACTTGCAAATAAGTCAATTCAGTGGGGCTTACTCTCATGAAAGTGGGTATAGGATTGCAGTCTTTTTGCTCAGCCTAACACAGCTGCTACTTCTCATGGGAAAGTTAATGGATTTTGTTATTTTTAATTATTGAATTTAATGTTGTTGTTGTATTCCTATTATGAGGTTCATGGCCTTGGGCTTTGGGGGGAAAGAGAGTACAGACATTTTAACTAAAATAAGTAAGCTACAATATGTGTGGCTTAGTGGGTCTCTGATCATGTAAACTTGGGTTCAGCGCGATTATGGAGCCAAAATGTCCCTGAACATTCTCCTCTGCAAGTTCTGATGGTGAATACTCTCCAAATATTCTCTAGATGGATTAATATTTGACCCATAGCCTATATCCAGCATGCACACCTGACATCCCAGGATTTTTCAACAGGCACCAACAATTGATGGTCTCTGACATATCGCATCAACGTCAGAGAATATTTGCCAGCTCACATTCAGAAGTGGTCAGTCTGTGGCTGGGTCTGACATACAACAGCATGCAGTCGTAAAGCTTCTCTTAACGTCATTCGACAAATCAGGAACCAGTCCATGAACAGATGAGACATAGATCCTGTTCAATTTCATTTCCAAAACTCGGGGCATGATTGTGAACATACTACTCAGGTTTGGGGGGGGGTTGATGTCCCCCTCCCCTTCCTTTCAGCTCTTGGCTGCGTCCTTGGGATAAAAGCATTTTGGCTGATCCTTGTGGGACGGGTCTCAACAGATCTGAGAAAAGGAGAGATGTGATTTCCCCTGTCTACCGGTTTTATGCGTGAGGAAATTGGGGTAAAGGGAAGAGACTCACCCACTTCTAGGACACAGAGAAAGGACTGTAGCTCAGTAACAAAGCTTTGTACAATGATGGTCATAGTCCGGTCCCTGGTAGCATCAACATCGTGGGAAAGACTCCTGCCTTTCAGTGGGTCCACTCCCTGCCGCTGTCAGGCAGTGCTGAGTAATAGTTTGGCAGTTTCTTATGTTTTGCAATGAACTGTCAGCGTCCAGCACCAGGAATATCAGGCAAATTAAAAAGAGAGACACATCAATATGCTGCTCTCTTGTCGAGAATTTGTGGGAGTTTAATCTGGTCTTAATGCAAGTTTAATTAATGTCCTTAATCTGGTCTTAATGCAGCGGGGGGGGGGGTTTCAGTCCTGATCCTGGTTGTGTAATTAGAGATTGTCAAAGAGACAAACAAACAAACAACAACAAATGAGCAGGGATACCTTCCAGGTGAGCTCAGTAAAAACAGTTGTGCTAAGAAGGCTATAATTAGGGGTGGGCTGGATGATTCCCAGCTCATCCAGTCAGGAGCTGGGGGTAGAAGGGGATGTGTGGCTGGCCAAAGTTGTTTCAATATGATGGGTGATTGGAGACTCCTGTTGCAGTGGCCTTGGCCTCCAGAGGCAGTCAGGACTAGTAGGAGGAGCTAACCTGCATAGGACAGCCAGCAGCCTAGCTCCAGAGGGGCTGGACCAACTAAAATCAATGGGCCCAGGAGCTTCAGATGCAGAGTCTCAACTCTTGAACAAGGGCAGCCCACGACTCCCTGTGTGCCCCCCCCTTTAGCGGCTTGCCACGCTAAATGCTGCCACACCCCTCTGTCTAGCGGCATGCAAGTTTCTGGCTTCTCTGAGTAGACATGCCTAGGATTGTGCTGTGAGAGTCCTCAACCCGTCTCCTGAACCTCTTCAAGAGGTTCAGGAGACGGGTTGAGGACTCCCACAGCTCTTCCATTTCCATCTGGTTTGGTTTTGTGGGTGCTGCTGCCCTTTTGGGGTGTTCCTTGGAGAGAGCCTGGCTGGTTCTGCTCCGGAGGGAGAACTTGCGAGCCTTCTCTGCAGCTTGCGAGCTTTGCAGGAGGCCCAAGGCTCTTCGCACTTCAAGCCTCTGAGCGTTTCGTCGGCCGCTGTGGCTGGAATTGGACTTGAGAAAAATACTAATTATCTATCAGTTACCAGCTGGCTGGCGTGGCAAGGGGGAATGAATGAGAAGCGGCGGCGGCGATTAGTTCCAGCACGCCTGGGCAGCTCCTGCACGCAGACTGGCCTGATAGCTTGGCGCATGCTGGCGGGCTGCGGACAAGCTCCATCATGTCGCGTGCTGCCTCCCGCCTCCCTGGCCTCCCACCCACTAGGAAAATGAATCATCTGAGGGGGGGGGGTATGCTTCTAAGGTATGGAATAAAGCTTTTATGCTTGACTTTGCTCCATGGAGTCCTTGCTTCCCTGTTCACAAAATAAGAGCCAGAGGTCCTCCAGCTGCAGATACAAACATGAGATGCAGACAATCATTCAGAAGGGATCGCTGGGCTGTAGTAAGGACGGGGTCTGTGGCTCAGACCCAGCTGTGTAATGGTAGCAGGACTGAGGGCACTTGGGCCTCAGCGCCCCCTTCATGCAGAGGAGGGGATTGTAACAACAGACTCCTGAGAGGCCTCTGGAGTGGCCAGTACTGGTGTCGATACTAGTTGCCTCTGTTGTAGTTATGACGGGATCCTGGTCTGGACCCACCCCACACGTCCAGCAGTGCTCAGGCCCTTGCCCATGCAGCTCTTGGGGGCCGTTTCAAGGACTTGCCCGCAAACACAGGATGCTGCCATACTGAGTCAGGTCACTGGCCCAAGTAGCCTAGTTTTGTCTGCTCTGACTGGCAGCATCTCTCCAGTGGTGGTGCGTTGTTGTTGTTTTTTCCAACTGTGCTACTTGAGATCACTTTTAAGTGGAAATGGGGAGGGTATGCTGCCCTGGGACTGTCTGCATGCAAAATGTGAGATCTCCCCCAGAGCCTTTGCCCCTCCCCAGTAGTGTCTCTCCTCTAGGGTGCTCTTTCCTTTGTCCCAGCAGGGATCCTTGGATTACCCATCATTACCATTCCCAATGTCCTCCTGTGCCCTGTTCAGTTCTGGGGGAGAGTCTGAGAATTGACCGGGACTTTCTGCTGAGGCAGACCCTTGATCAACCTGGCTTATCTAGTCAACCTGATCCTACCTGGCTTACTTGATCAACCTGGCCAAGCAGCATCTTCTCCAGAGCTTCAGCCAGGGATAAGGTAACCCTGGGTGACCTTGGGCCACTAATCTCTGCTAACTGGGCAAAGGAGGGGCAGTTTTCCCTCTTATATTTAGCAGGGGGAAAGAATGCCCCTTTTCACCCCTCCCAGCACAGTGTCTTTTCTAGTGGCTGTTGCTGGTGTTTCTTCATCTTCTTTTTAGATCAGGGGTGGCCAACCTTCCACCATGAGGGCCTCTGCGTTCTTAAAAGTTGGGTAGATTAAGACAGAATCTTGGCAGCTGCAAGTGCTGATGGTGCTGCTAAAGCAGCTGCACCTGCTGAAATGCCCTCACCTATACAACCATGAAAGGGCCAGGAGCATTCACGTTGTATGCTCAGCCTCACCTACCTCACAGGGTTGTTGTGAGGACAACAGGAGGGAAGACCCTGAAGGTGGAATCATAGAATGCTAGCATTGGAAGGTACCTTGGAGGTCATCTAGTCCAACCCCCTGCTCGGTGCAGGCAACTGCCACAGCACCCATGACAGGTGGCCATCCAGCTTCTGCTTCAGCACCTCAAGAAGGGGGACCGTGTCACTGGGGAGAGTCTGTAGACACTGATAATTCACACACGCACATATACCCCAGCACTGCAGAAGATGACCCCCTCAAGGAGGCTACAGACTTGGGGGACCTCATAAATACTGGAGCCACACACCCCACCTCCAGACCCTCCAAAATCACTGGAGCTTCCGAAGCAGAGATCCCAAACTAGAAGCCACAATGGCACTGTGAGCCTCTTATCCCTGAGTCTGACTCGAGAGGAGGAAGTCCAGAATCATACATGCTTTGGATCAGGGCCCTGCTGGTGCTCAAGGAAGGGGCAGGGCAGGCAGTGTGGCTATAAAGCTGATCAACCTACTAGAGAGCCTGCTGTTTGCTGATACAACAGCTCATATTGAAGTCCTGGGTGTCTGTTAGCTGGAGACTGGAACCCTTGGTCTGTGGGACGGCTGACTGGTAAGGGGCTCTGAGCCATGATAAACTGAACCACACTTTGTTGTCTGGTGCTCTCTGTCTCCTGAGTTTGGAACTGTGCATGATTAAGATCCTAGGAAGCTGTACCTAGAGAGCCACACATGAGCTGGTCTTGTACAGTGATATGATCTTTGGGGGGAAGAAGTTATTACCGGTAGTTGTATTAACTCTATCTTGCAGCAAACACTGATATTTATGGATGCTTATGTTCTTTTGGACCGGCCTCTGCATTTCATAGAATCATAGCGTTGAAAGGGAACCACAAGGGCATCTAGTCCCGCCCCCTGCCTGTAGCAGGAAATTGTCCTAGAAGAGCACCTAGGTGATAAATGTCATGGAGGTTAATTACAGGACAGTGGAAATGGGCGCTTGGTTTCTTTATTGTAGTTAAAAGACTTGTACTGGTGGCAACTAGGGCTATATTTCTGGACATTTAGAAGCCTTTTTTGGAGCCTTCCTTAGCTTGCTTAATTAACTGGTATCTCTTCCAATTATATGGTGTGTGGTTTTGTTTTGTTTTTCTTGTGGGTTTTATGTTCTAGAGCAGGGGTGGCCAGCCTTCCACTATTTAGGGCCTCTGCGTTCTTAAGAGTTGCATAGAAGACAGAATCTTGGCAGCTGCAAGTGCTGATGGGGTGCTGCTAAAACAGCTGCACCTGCTGAAATGCCCTCACCTAGACAACCGATACAACCATTAAAGGGCCAGAAGCATTCATGTTGAAAGGTTAGCCACCCCTGTTCTAGAGTTTGTTTCTGTGCATTTATTTGCTAATAAGGAGAAGGGGGGGGGGAGAGAGAGAGAGAGAGAATAGTATGAAGCTGCTTTCTCATGAGTCAGATCAGAATCTTGCTCTGTCCACACTGGCTGGCTTATGGCTCCTCCAGGGTGGAATTTTTCTCTCCCCTACCTGCAGACAGAACATAGAAATCTCTGCCTGCCGTCCACGACTAAGCTTCTTCCTAAAAGGCTTCCCTTTTCCTTGTCTCTTCTTCTTAAGAAGGGAAGGCAGTAGGGTGGTGTAGCTGAAGGGGAGTGGAACTCTCAGCCTTCTCCTACAGCAGGACTGGTAAAGTCCTCAACATGAGTTTAAGGAAAGGCGGCCTTGGTAGATGCTATCCTTCAAAAGAACTTTTAGCTGAGAAACATCAGGCTGGCAGGAAGCAAACTAAGACATTTGCCTAGGGGCATATGTTAATGTTGTCTAGGCCACCTTGCCTGAGCGTTGATGGCATATGTTAAATTGACATTCCTATGCAAATTTACCTGGGAGTAAGTCCTAGTGAACACAGTGGGACTTGCTTGTATGTAAACTTGTAGAGACTAGCACTCTGTTGTACCTCTTGTACAAACTCTTTTAAATCCAATTTTTAACAAATGTATAGAAATTGAAACTATTGCTAACCATTCCCAGAGGGTTTGGAATGAAATGAGCTAGATTGAGCAAGGAAACATTGCAAGTGGCTCACCGGGGGCTTATGTTTAGAAGACCATTGCCTTTCCCAAGGGCTGCCTGCAACAGTATGTTACTCATGTTATATTAAGGCTACAATCCTATGCATGTTTTTTTTTCCTAGGAGCAAGTCCTATTGATTAGAGTAGGGGTTACTTCTGAGTAAACATGCATAGGGCTAACCTCCAATATGCCTCTTATATTTGAAGTTCTTTTTGTATCCCATTTTTTTTCAATGCTTATGCATTTGTTTGAAGCTCTGCCCCTCTGACACCCTTCCCTAGACCATTGTTCTCTCCTGTCCTTCGCACTTCCATTTTGTCCCCCTCTTCCTTTTCCAATCCCCAGGGCATAGGTGGAGGAGGAGGATCAATGGAGGAGGGGTGACCACTACTGCCCACCCACCCCTGCCAGTCTGCTGCCTGAGGCAGCCACCTCACTTGGCCTCATGGGTGGGCCGGCCCCAATAGGCACCTTGGAATCCAACATTCCTTCCACAATTTTCCACCAAGAGAGTTGCCCTCGAGGCAGTTCTTGCTTGAATCAGGTTTGTAAGGTGAATGTAAAACCTCCACTGACCATATGCCCAATACGACTGCAATATACAAAATGGCCTCTTGCTGGGCTAAATCTTTGGACCACCAAGTGTCGTATTGTCCACACTGATGAGCATCATCTAGCCAGGGTTCCTGACAAGGGGGGCGGGTTTCTTTCCCAGCTTTACCTAGAGATGCTGCCACAGGTTGCACCTGGTACCATCCTATACAAAGCATGCAATTTATCATTGAGCTATGGCCCCATCTTTCAATGCTTCTCTTCCATGTCCCCTTTTTACGTTGAGCTATTTAAGCCTCTTGTGTGACAGCACCACAACCACCCCTTGGGGGTTTGACAGGCTGCCTGCTACCTTGGGAAGCTGGGTAGGGTGCTCATTACTGGACTAAAGATGCAATCCTATGCACACTTGCCTGGGAGTACGCCCCATCGAACACAATGGGACTTGCGTAGACGTGTACAGGATTGCGCTGTAAACGGGTGGCTTGTCTGACTCTATGCAGCATCCATGCGTTCAGGTAGCTCCAGTCTCTCTGTAGTACATGTGGGGTCCCAACTGCCTGGTGATTCTTGCATGATTTGGAAAATCCCTTTGTGCAGTCTCTGAGACTATGAACCGACTTCATCTTGATATACACTGACAGCTACTTGAGTTTGAGTGTGTATCTACTTCATAAGAAGAACTTGAAGGGGCTAATATTGTCCTTGAGGAAATTCTCTGCCTTCATATTGTGGTTTACAGCAGGGACACAGAGGAATTTTAGGGGGTGCAAAGTTTCTTTTGGGCCCCTTCCCTTCATGTAAATTTGGCTCCTGGGCCCCCTCTTTTGCTCCCCCTTTTTAACCCATTTTTGGCCCTGGGCCCAGGTACAATTTACCCCCTTAACCCCCCTCTCAGAGGCCCTGGTTTATAGATGACTAAACGTTCAACGGATCGTTGAAGACTTTGACTTGATGGTGTTGTGTGATGGTGAGGCGCTTTGAGTTTAATTATTTTCCTGGTAATACTGATCTCAGAATTGGCATTTCATGGGATGGCTCAAATAGAACTGGGTTCTATTTGAGGCCCATTAGGGCCGGCCCATCCATGAGGCCAACTGAGGTGGTTGCATCAGGCAGCAGGTTGGTAGGAGGCACTAATCTCTCTCTGCCTACTTGCCTCCACTGTTCCTCTTCCTCCTTCCACTCTCTGGATGGAAAAGGAAGAGGGAGACAGAGAGGAAGAGGAAATGTGGAGGAGAGTGCTGAGCTAGAACACTGGAGAGTAGGAGGAGCAGAGACTGGCACATCATCGAGTAAGGGGGGCAGCATTTAGTATGCTGCATCAGGAGGTCTTGGGCCAGCCCTGGTCGCAACCCACAAGTGATTCAATATCCAGCTGAATAACATGAAGCATGCTAGCCCCGATTGCCTCTTTAAAAGTGAGGTCTTGTTTGACTCCAAATCAGCTGGAATCCTAATGCTGCGTTGAAATGGGGTAATGAATGTCTCAGTCTGACAAGGAGTTCATCTGAATGCATCTGGTAGGGTACCAGAAAGGTGTTGTACATGTCATGTGGCTTCAGCTGGGATATAAATAAGTACTAAGGTGATGATTCACAGCTAGCAAGGGGTGGGGGAGAGAGAAGGGGCTTTTTTATATCAGGTTGCCAACTTTCAAACTGAGCTCTGCAGCCAACCCTCTAACAGCAGTTCAGAGCCACCTTGTGGAAGTTCCTCCTTAATGAAAAAAGACTTCGCCTGGCGGCTTCTCATTGCCTGTATCAAACGTACAAGAGCAGGCCAGGCTGGAGTTGTTGCCCCAGTTGGCACCTCTACCTGCACACTGTCAGGACTCCTGCCTACAGAGGCATGCTCTATTCCCTGCAGAATTTTAATCTGTGTGAGTGGGACCGCTGGGTTAGTGGTGGAGGGTGATCTGTGTGAGTGGGACTGCTGGGTTAGTGATGGAGGGTCGATGTTTGCTTTTCCGGCAATGCAAGAGGAGTAGTTTTTTTCTCTGCAGGGCTGTATGAAAACCATGCACGTAAATATCAAGAGGGGACTTGGCAGACTATTGGACTGGAGGCCAGACCCCCCTCCCTGTTCCTTGCGACCCCAATAATGGAGAGCCAAATTTGCTATTCAGCTATGATGGGTGCAGTCTGCAAAAGGAGGCTCAGTCTGCTCCACCCTCTTCCTGCAGGGTATAATGTGTATCTGTGTACCATGTGTGTGGCAGCCATTTGTACGGGGAGTGCACTCGGGGACACTGCTGGTGGGCTGGCGAAGCCGGCCCCCCTCCGCTGGTGGAGCTCAGCAACTGGCGTGAAGTTGCTTTCTTTGCTTTTCGCTGTGTAGCGGCTTCCTGCTCCTTGAATGTGACTCGCAACAAAATAGAGCTTTGCAATCTCGGATGTGGGCCACCTTGCTGAGCACATCTAGATCTAGTTAGGGACTGCCTGGGAACCCCTCAGTCATTTGTGCCTTGAGTTTTAATGAATGGCAGGATATAAATGAAAGGGAGAGATCTATGCAATATACACATCCTTGTGTATTTCCTAGACATACACCCCCCCCCAAATTCTAAGAGAAAGGATCACTTTCTCTCTGTACCCCCAAGAACAGTTCTCCTTGCAGACTCAGATGCCTTCTCCTGCCTTCCATCTGGTAATGAACAAAATTATGTCAGGGCTGGAATCGGAAGGCACCAGTGATACAGCTCCTTTCCCAAAGCGAATCTAGTTGGTGTCTGGATGGGGAAACTGTTGCAGAAGCCCCATGTATGTTGCAACGAGCTCTGCGATGGCAGAGGGATCGAAGAGTGAGAGCCACAGTGCTACGCTGTGTTTCTTAGTTCGAAGCAATGTTGGGAACTGAGATTTAAGGTCCTGTGTGTGTGTGTGTGTGTGTGTGTGTGTGTGTGTGGCAAAAAGATCTCTAGAAGCTTCCTATGCAGGGACTGACCAGGCTTGGCTGCAACCACCAGCTTCTGACTATGCCCTGGCTATGTTTTGAGTCATCGGTTCTTAGCGGCTGTAAAATGGGTCTGCTGGTGGGGTGCTTTGAAAGTGAAGATGACAGAGACGGATCATCCCAAGCGAGTTAACACTTTGTTTAGGATCAGCTGAAAGTCGGTCTGTGTTTTGTGTTGAAAGCAAGCTTTTGAGTTCTACAGAACTCCTCAGCTGGCAGATAGTACTGAAACAGTCGCACACCTCCCAGAGGTGATTCAAGTCTACAGGAAAATGCCTAAGCTCCGTCTTTAGTTTTTCCAAACTGCTGAAGATTGGGGCTCTTCCAGCCTGGCTTCCCCTTTCCCCTCTATCCTGTTGCTTACCAGCTGCCTGACAAAGAATTCTGTGGAACTCAAAAGCTTGCTGGGTTTTTTGTTAGTTTTGGTCAGTTCTAAATAAAGCATTACTTGAACTTTGTTTCTTTTTGTGTGTTCCTTCTAACAGACCAACACGGCTGCTTACGAGTTCGGGAAAGGCAAAGATTGTGAGACAAACTTGCGTATCCCAAAGTTACAATATCTGTGATGGACGAGCGACAGGTCCAAAATTTAGCATCCACTACAATAAATGCATAAGACCAGGGCAATATGGGCACTTCAGATTTGTGCCCTGCTGGCGATGGGCCATTGTGCGGCAGGGAAACCATCTGAGACCCCCCAAAGTGAAGAAGACACATGACTTACGGTCCAGGTGGCAGACTTGGCTGTGCTGGATTGCTGGAAGGTGACCTCGAAGTGGTGCGGCCCAGGATAGTCGGTGTTGGATGGGATGACAGGCGCTGGGGACATGGTGTCGAAGGTGGAGCTCGGCTGGGAGTAGGGCGAGAGCGTTGGGACATTGGAGGCGTGCTCCGAGCTATAAGGGCTGGAAGAGGTAGCTCGGCTGTCAGTGCTCTGATCCATGCTGTTGTTCAGCAAATTAAACTGGGACTGGAGGAAGGGAAAGAGGGGGAGGAGGGAAAGGAGGGTGGGAAAGAGAGGAGGAAGGAAAAAACATTAAACTGCCAGTTTAAAAGACCTGGAAACCTGGGCTCTCTCTTCAGCAGCAGAACAACTTACCCTGGTGTCCTATTACAAGCATCAGGGGCAGCCTGCTTAGGAAACCAGCGGGGGTGGGGTGGGAGAGAAATACCTTTCTGGGGTTCTGTGGCTGTGCTGCCTCTCTCTCTCTCTCTCTCTTTTTTTTTTTTAAGAGGTGTGTGATTTGCAAACAAGTCGCCACTTGTAAAAAGAAAAGGATACTCTTGACAGACTGACCTCATGGAGATGGAAGTGCAAAAAGGAGAGCTGGATTTTGAATGCATTTAGTAAAGATGGGAATTGTGCTTCACCACCACCACCACCCAGGGCTGGTGCCAGGCTACTTTGTGCCCTAGGCAAGGCTAACAACTTGCAACCCCCCCCCCCCAAAAAATAGCCAATTTCAATTTTTTAAAAAAACAAGTATAGATTTTTTTCGTAAGACTTTATAATTATACTCCCTAGCATTGTTGAGGTATTTATCTTAAAATAAAAAATATATAAATTGCCAGTTGCATTTTTTTTACATGGGTTAAAAAAGCTAAACTTGTGCCCCTCTGAGATCTGTGCCCCAGGCGGCTGCCCCTAGTTGACTTTTTAAGATACTGTAGCACCAGCCCTGCCCCCACCCCCTCTGTCCCAGCTGCCTTTTGGAATTCCAAAGGTTTTGTGATTAGGTCACACTGTGTGGGGTTTTTTTTTGTTTGTTTTGTTTAAGAGGCGACTCTACACATTTGCATTGGTGACCAAATCTGAAGAGCAATCTTCTATTTGTTTGGGGTTTTTTAAGTGGTAGAGAGAAGCCACTGGGAAACTTAATGCTTTCCCCAGTTGAAATGGCCTCCCTCCCCTGTTTGCTTGGCATGGGAAAACTTTGCAGATAAGAACATAAGCTTTTTTGCACAGAATCAGACCAGAATCTGATTTGAGAGTCCCAAATGCATTAGTCTTTCGTAAGACTTTATCATTATACTCCCTAGCATTGATTACGTCAGTAATAAGGTAAAGGTGACCCCTGACAATTCAGTCCTGTTCAACTCTAGGGTGCGGTGCTCATCCCCATTTCAAAGCCGAAGAGCCAGCGTTGTCCGAAGACGCCTCCGTGGTCATGTGGCCGGCATGACTCTCCTTGCCGCAGCGCGTAGCATGCAGCTGGAACATGGAGGGAGCGCTGTTTACCTTCCCGCAAGCGGTACCTATTTATCTACTCGCATTGACATGCTTTGGAACTGCTACGTTGGCAGGAGCTGGCCAAGCAACGAGAGCTCACCCCGTCGCGGACGCAGACCACTAAATAAAACAGTTGGAACCCTGGGAGATACTTATTTGAATGATCTTAGGCACTGCTTTTTCACCAAATGGCCCTCAAGCAAGTGCCACTTGGAATCAACGGCAGGCATGTTTTAAAACTGACGGCAGGGGCTGGAATAGGCTTTCCATGACCTCTTCTGCAGTCCTAAGAGACCACAGCCAGACTGGAGCAGAGTAAGAACTCTGCACGTTCATCATACAATTGCTCAGGCACTGCGCTGCAATGGATCTTACTTATGGGTTCAAGTGTTCTTTTTCTGGCAAGGAGAGGAGAAGCCTGTTTCTTCCCGGACCCAAGGACAAGATTCTTCTTGCCACAAAGTTCTTCCTGCAAGACAGGGAGGTCTGTTTGCCAACTGCCCCAAACTCTCTGTCTGCTTTCCTGTAAATCCTTGCCTGGGGCACCGAGAACAGAAATGTAAGAATTGAGTGGCCTTATCTGCAGATGGACAGAGAGCAGTGCGGTGTGATCATGGAAGGAGTCGGCTAGGTGGAGCAGCTGTCTGGGGCCGGTTGGAGCTGTCCATGGTCTGTCAGAGGCTGTGTGTGGCCCAGTTGTCTGCTCTCTCCCTCCAGCCTGCTTCCTAGCAATCGGGGAAGTCGGATACCACTGGCCGTGAAGCTTTGGTTTGCCACCCACCTACAGTGGCTCACTAAAACTGCAGAAGAACTTGGTGAGTCCCCCCCCCCCCTGCGGTCAACACCACCTACACTGGACACCGGCTTCTCTTGCACAAAGCCCAATCCTAGGCAGATCTACTTAAGTAACTCCCATTGAATTCAATCAGACTTACTTCCAGGCAAATGTATATAGGATTGCAGTCTAAGCAGAACTATGTGCCATTGGACTCATGCCATGCGTATTCTTCCTCTGCTTCTACTCCACTTCCTGCCCTCAGTCGCCTCCCTTGTGTCACTATCAAATAGACCAGAGTGTCAAACTAGTTTCACACTGCAGACCGAATAACATTCGTGGTGCCTGCTGAGGGCTGGAAGTGACATCATTAAGCAGGAAGTGACATCATTAAGCAGATGGTGGCCAGAAATAAGTACTTCGTTCTCACCTAGGAACTCATTAGCTGCAAATGATAGAAGAGAGAATGGGTAAATCCTGATCATATGTTCAAGATACAGGCAAGCCCAATTATCACGCGGGCGGGTTGCCCTTTCAGCAGCGCAGTTTCCACCGAGGTGTTGCTTTGCAGCTCGGCAGCGGAGAGGTGCTCTGCGAAGTGACACCTCGGCAGAAGTGGTGCTGCTGAAAGGGCAGCACTTGGGAAGTCTATCATGTGGGCTGGATATATTATTTAATTTATTTTCCACATTTTTATACCACCCTTCCTCCAAGGAGCTCAGAGTGGTGTACATATTTCCTCCCCTCCTTTTTGTCCTCACAACAACCCTGTGAGGTAGGTGGGGCTGAGAGAGAGTGACTGGCCCAAGGTCACCCAGGAAGCTTCGTGGCTGAGTGGGGATTTGAACCTGGATCTTCCAGGTCTAAGTCCGACTCCCAAACCACTACACCATCCTGGCGTCCGCAGGCTGTATCCGACCCGCAGGCCTCATGTTTTGACACCACTGGACTGTAAGCCTTGCAGGGCAGGGACTTGTGTCCTTGCTCTATGGAAAGCATTAAGGACATGGACGGTGGTACAATTACTACCGGTATACAATTTAATAATGTCTTCATGGGGTGATAGAAAAACCACAAAAAGTTGTTCTTGCTCAGTTCTTCAATGCAACAAGGCGCTGCTGTTCAGTAAACGAGCATGCCTCCCCCGACCCGTCCCTCCTCATCCACATGCCATCAATCTTAAATTCTTAAAACTGCCCAGACTTTGGAATCGAGGGACATGTCTTAACTTGGGATTTGTGAACCTCACCCACTCGGATAACTTTCTGATGTTGCTCTGTAATAGCGCACGTTGTTTTTTTGTGTAAAAAAAAAAATGTACCCACATGAACCATCCATGTCGAGCGAGACCTCCAGTGTGCGGCTCCCACAGTATCATCTGTGTTCAGTGAGTAACAGTTGGAATGTGGAACAAGACTTAACTCGCACCAACGGAAAAAAATACCTCTTTTCTCCCCGAACTATGCTTGTGGGGAAAAAAAAAACTTTTGTCCTTTTTGTATTCCTGTCCTAGGATGCTTTTCACTCGCTACAAAATTGATCTGGGGGTGTCTCCAAGACTGGGATCTCCAGCAGCCAAATTAATAGTTTTGCTTCTGATTTTGGTGGGTGCGCCCTGGCCTGGGCTCATTGCTTGGTCAATGTTCTGTCTAATGTTAACCCTGTTTAGAAGCTATGGAGTTGGCCTTGGAAGCCTTTTGTTCTGGCTTGGCTTAGTGGCAAGAGGCAGAACTTCCAGGTTCAGAGGCAGTCTACCTCTGAAGGCCAGTTGCAAAGGAGCAATGGCAGGAGAGTTGACCAGCTCCTGCTTGTGGGCTTTCCAAAGGTGGCTGGTGAGCCACTGTGAGAAACAGGATGCAGGAGGACTAGAATCGGAGTTGGAAGGTCATGTAGTCCAACTTGCTGCTCAGGCAACTACTGCACCCCTGAGAGATGGACATATGTGAGTTTGTTAATCTTATTGCAGCCCTGTAAAGGGAGTACCATTGTGCCCATATTGCAGATGGGGAAGACTGAGGCTGGCAAGGAGCAGTTTGCTTAAGGCTACTGAGTGAATTGATGGGAGAGGCGAGCTTCAAAGCAGGGAAGTCCTGGGTCAGAGCTCAGGTCAGTGGACCAGCCAGTTCTTGGGTAGATAGGGGCTTTCTCTCCTCCTGGAGAAACTGGACATAGCCACAGTTCACTCATCCCCTTGTAAAGGCCAGATTGGACTATGACCGTGTTGTCGACACATCTGGAAACTTTGGTTGGCTCAGAATGCAACAACTACATGAATACTATATATGCAGCTGCTTTTTACTGAACCAGACCCTTGTTCCATCGACCTTAGCATTGTCAGCACTGACTGGCAGCAACTCTCCATGGTTTCAGGGAGGGGGCTTTCCCAGGGCCACCTGGCCATGTGCCTTCTGCGTGCACAGCAGGGCTGTGAGTTGTGCATGCAGCACTGAGCTATGCTTCCTCCCTGCTCCTGTTTCATGTACTGATCACACCAACCCAGTGCTGTTAGAAGGGCCACTGGGAACCAGTTGGGAACCAGTTTCGCACCAGGATTCAGAATTCTGGTCTTGACTTTGAAGGCCTGAATGTGACCAGGTCCCTTCGATGAAATGAGGTGTTCTCCTGAGCATACCTGCTTGCTTGCTTTTACAGAGGTCCTATCAAGGGTAGGCTTACCATAGCGCTGACCGGGATGCTCCGTCTTGCCCTTAAGGGGCAGGGCGGGGGGAGGGAGTCAGGGCACGGGCGCCCTGACTCCCTCCCCTCCCCCCGCCCCTTACGGGCAAAGCGGAGCATCCCGGTCAGCGATATGGTAAGCCTACCTATCAAGGGCCGTCCCACCACCACCAGCAGCATTGCCTGAAGTATGGTGGGTGATAAGCGGGATAACACGCCCTCCCCGAATTGCTCGCCACGTCTACCTCACTGCTCGTTTTCTGGTTGGCGTCCAAAACTTCTGAAGAAAGCCTTTGGGCGAAATTAATTGTGCTCTTGTACAGCTTTCAGCTGTTCGCCATGTGCTCTTTTTGTTGTCTGTTTCATCCTGTTTTTTTATTCTTGGCTGTCTTTTTAATTTTTTTTTAATTGACCATTTTTCAGTTTTGTTATGAACAGTCTTGACAGTCGGGGATGGAAAGGTGGAACGTAAATTCTTGCAGCTCTTTCCCCTTTTCAAGGTGTTTATCGGGGGCCAGCCCAAGACCGTCTAAGACGGCATGTCAAATCCTGCCCCCTCTTCCCTGGGGCTGTGCCAGCCTCTGCTACTCCCGCTCCCTGGATTGGAAAAGGAAGAGAAGGGGCCAAGCCAATGAAGAACTGTGGAGGAAAGGAGAGTGGACTTATTTACACAGTCTATTCCCAAAGAACCAATTGGAGGCAAGTTGGCAGACAGAGACGGGCGCCCCCACCAATCTGCTGCCTGATGCAACAGCCTCAATTGGTCTCATGAATGGGCCGGCCCAAGTTTCAGATCAGGTATTGCTGGAAAAGAACCTCAAGATGCTGCCAGGGATTGAACCCGGGGCCTTCCACATGCAAAACAGGATCTCTCCCATTAACCTAAAAGCTGCTTACTATAAATCAACATTTTACATTTTGGACATTATCATGTCAATTTCATTTGTGGGGGAGGGGATCCTTTCCCCTTCTAAACAAGATCTTCCAGTGAACCTGGTCAGTTGTCACTGACCATTCTTCTGACATGGTTATGCATGTCTACTTGGAAGTAAGTATGATTGTGTTCAATGGGATTTACTCCCAGGAAAGTGTTATAGGATTGTAGCTTGTATTGCTCAAAGCAGCACCCTGATCTTAACTGTGGCAATTGCAGTGAGGTTAGGTAAATTGAAGATACCCAGTTGCTCACTCACTGATATTGCCGTGATTATCTCCTAAGGTTACATAAAAAAAAAATACAGAGACATAACACGGAATCTGTGGCATCGACTCTGACTCATGCCGATTACAGCCATGAGTAAATCCATTAAAATGCACCATGAACTGCATGAAAGTGTCTTAGACTCCAAACATCTAAGAGCACCGTGAATATGATTTAGGTTCACAACCAGATCCTAACCAGGCTTAATCAGGAGGGAGTTGCTGACTTCCTTGTGTAAGCGCATGGACCGATCCAGTGAAATCAGAATGCAAAGAGGGGTATAGCGGTGGTGTTCTGTTGCGGTAAAGATGACCAAAAGCTTTGTGGCACCTTAAAAGGCTAATACATTTAATTCAGCACAAGCTTTTGTGCACTATTATAGTTCTCATCATCGGGTGCAGGTAGGCAGGTAGAAGTATAAACAAGGGAACAGAAGGGAAGAAAAGGAAACGTGCAAAAGTTGAAGTTGATGGGCTCAGATTTGGTACAGAGGTGCAGTCGGGGACCATTCATGAGGGCCAGTTACGCTTCCTGGTTCCGCTGAGTTAACAGCACAATCCTCGTTATATCTACTTGGAAGTAAGCCCCATTGAGTTCAACGGGACTTACTCCCAGGTACTTACTTTGAATCGGACTGTATCCTAAAGTACAGATGCAATTATTTCCTGTGAAAGCAACTTATTTTAGTCCATACATCAGATTGGGGTATCAGGAAGTTGCAACACAGGAATCGAGCATAATTTGAAGTTGTCTCTGCCATGTTTTCATCATGCAGTCAGAAATTGTCCATCATGCGTAGTTGACAACCTCATTGAAATGTCGGTGCGCATAGAGATTGGTGTGGTTTGTTAACTATTCAGCACTTTCTCGGCAAAAAGCCAAAGAACTGAAGAAAAATCCTGTAAAAATTGTGTGTGTGTGTGTGTGTGTGTGTGTGTGTGTGTGTGTGTGTGTGTGTGTGTGTGTGTGTGTGTGTGTGTGTGTGTGTGTGTGTGTTCCAAAGCTTGTTAAGTAAAAAAAAAATCTGTGAAATTGTCCTGCTTGTGGGTGTCATTTTAGAGACATGGGACGGGATCTTAAGCATCTATATGTGAAGTAAAGCTCACTGAATTCCATGCCTCGCTTAATGCCTGAGGAAATGTTCTTAGGATTTCAAATTGAATAGCATCCCCTAGAAGTAAAATTACCATTGAATAATGTCAATCAGAAATACACAAACCCAACATATGTGTACTGCAGCAAGACCCAAATTATTTCAAAGACAAATGTACTGGGTTATAACTTAGTCACCTTGATTCCTATGGGACATCCACAGAGTAAGCACAACTGGCATTTTAAATCACTATATCAGGACATTGTGATTATTGGTTATTGGGAGGGGGGGAAATCCAAACAGTTCATCAATCACATCTAGTGGGTGCTTTCCTTGAATAACGACAAGGCACATTTTATCCACATATCCCAAGAGTTTGGTTGAGTGTTCTGGCAAAGCAGAATTGACCCTCCTTAAAAAGCTCAGTGCTGATGTGCCGGAATACTCAACCACATTCTTGGGAAATGTGGAAAAGCACAGCTTGATGTAGTTTAAAGGTCAGGTGGAGGGTTCCTGTTTGGGTCAATTGATGCATTATTAAGTATCATAATCCCAGAAACCTTCTGTATATTGCCACAGCGGCTGTGCATGTTGTTCACCAAGCTCCAGAGAGCAACATTGATGTCCCTGTGATTTGTGTTAACCGCCCTCGAATAGCAGCTGTGTTGCAACTTTGGTCCCCCCCCTCTTCCTCCAAATCCCCTCTCAAAGCCTTCACCTTGAATATTTTTTTCCTCCCCCTTCCTTTCTCCCAGCAGTCTTAGAAGAGAAGGATCAATAGGAAAGGTACACGCCAGATGAACAATCAGACATTTGACATATGGGGATATCAAAGTAAATAAATGAAGCCCTCCATCCATCCTCTCCGCTGAAGTCCCAAAAAACAATATCTGTGCATCATGGCGGAGACGGAATGTGACCCAGCCAACACTCCTTGCCCTTGTCGTGGTTGGTTTGGAAACTGACCAGATTATTACCTCCTGTGCGCCCAATTCCACGAACGATGGCAACCTGATGGAGGAGGATTGATGCCTTGCCCCAAAGAGCCCCAAAAGAACCCGACTCAGTTCTGGGTTCCCCACCAACCCCCACGAAGCCACAAGTGCCCTGGTCAACCCAGCGCAATTCCCTTCGCGCACTGAGCCCTGCAAGAAAAGAAAGGAGGGCACCTACCGTGCTGTAGTGCTGCATTGAGTTGCTAACGTACAGCATTTTAGTCTTCCTGGGGTTTAAAAGCAAGAAGGAAACGTCTTGCTGCCGGAGTCATGGGGGTCAAAGGGTGGCGGATGGAGCAGCCGGGGCATTAAGTGTCAGCAGGTGACCCACGGTGGCGGGTGCATGGGGAAAGGGGCAGCGCCGAGATGTGGGGCTGAGTTCTTGGGTGCAGTTGGCTGGCTATTTTGCTTGCTTCTCTCACCCCCCCCTCCCCTGCCACCTTAGTTCTGTCATCTAGCTGCATCTAACAACAAAACTCATGCCCACCCCTTTCGCGCTCTCATGACTATTCATTAAAGGAAAAGGCAGGCCTCAACTTGCCCACTGATGTCTTGGGCAGTACCAATGGCTCTCGCTGGGGGGGGGGGGGGAAGCTAGAGTACAGAATGGGTGTCCTTCTTCTGCAGAATTAAATTTAGCCAGCTTTAATTCCCCATCCATTTTTTAAAAATAAAAATAAAATTAAGCTGTTGGCAAGAGAGGCGAAGGCCTTTCGACCAGCCCGTTGGAAAGGAAGGATTTGCATTCGCAATGAAATGGGATCCCTTGGACATGGTTCCCAGGTATCGCTTCTTTGCGTAGACAGGGATCTATTTCCCAGGTGGATCGTGGTAGGTTATATAGAGATCTGTGCCTTAAATAACCTGTGCAACCACTGAGAGAGAGAGAGAGAGAGAGAGAGAGAGAGAGAGAGAGAGAGAGAGAGAGATCCCCTTTTATCCCTTATACCTGGCATTCACAGATAGGCGGCTACCTCTAAAACTCGGAGGTTGCATTTAGTCATCATGGCTTGAAACCTGTGATGGACTTGTTCTTCCATCAATCTGCCCAATCCCCTTTTAAAGGCCAGATGCCATCATCACATCCTGTGGCAAGGAGTTCCACAGATTTACTACACACTGGGTAAAAAAAAGTATTATGTACTTTATGTATTTTTCCATCCCTTCTCTTCTAGACCACCACTATCTTCACCTCCACACTTCACACTGCAATCATATCTCCCCTTAGTCTTCTCTTCTCCAGGCTAAACATACCAAGCTCTTTTAACCATTCCTCATCATCATAGGACTTGGTTTCCAGACCCCTCACCATCTTTCCCACCCCCCTTCCACTGAACCTGTTCCAACTTATTAATGCCCTCCTTAAAACACAGTGCCTAGTACTGGATGTGGTATTCCAAGTGATTTTTAATAACAAATTATTCCAGGCATTTATATCATGCATTTTTAGCTCTTCATTTTCAAAATGGTTCACAAACTACAAAATCCAACATAACACAAATAAAATCAACAATGCATTTGCAGAATAGACAGTTGGGCCTTCTGCAGGAGTAAGCCCTACTGGACACAATGGAATTTACTTCTCAGTAGACATGCAGAGGATTACGATGTAGGTCAAGGTTAACTCAAACTGCAAGAATGAAGAACATGAGTGAGTCACCCCTTCCTCCCCATCTATATTCACACAGTATATGAAGCTGCCTACTGAGTCAGGCCCTTGGTTTGGCTAGGTCAGTGTTACTTACACTGACAGGCAGCAGCTCTCCAGGGTTTCAGACAAGGGGGGGGAGGGGTGTCTTTCCCGGTCCTACTTGGAGATAGTGCCAGGGATTGAACTTGGGACCTTCAGCATGCAAATCGGGTGTTCAATCACTGAGCTATTTATTTATTTATTTATTTATTTATTTTAAAAAATTATATCCCGCCTTATCCTATGCCGAAGGCAAATGCCCAAGGCGGCTTACAACAAAAATTAAAAGACATAGTTTAAAATAATACAGAAAATATGTTTAAACAATACATAACTAAATTTAAAAACACTCAAATCCACTGGGGGGAGGGCGACAGTATGGAGCACAAAAGCAGCATGGCAGAGCATCTTGAGACACAGGAGGCAGACCACAACCCATCACCCAAACGCTAGATGAAACAAAAACGTTTTGAGCCCTCGCCGAAAAGTCATGAGGGAGGGGGTGGTTCTCAGATCCCCTGGCAGGGAGTTCCACAATTGTGGTGCCACGGCAGAGAAGGCTCACCCACATGTTGCCACTCCCCTAACTTGTGATAGAGGTGGTACACGCAGGAGAGCCCCCTCAGATGAAGGGCCAAACCATGAAGGGCTTTAAAGGTCATTACCAGCACCTTGAATTGGGCTTGGAAACGAATGGGCAGCCAGTGCAGCCGCTGAAGCAGCGGTTCAACAGAGTCAAACCGCCTAGCTCTAGCGATCACCCGGGCCGCCGCATTCTGCACTAATTGCAGCTTCCGAACCCTCTTCAAAGGCAGCCCCACGTAGAGCGTGTTACAGTAATCCAGTCTTGAAGTCACTAAGGCGTGGACCACCGTGGTCAGGTCCGATAGTTACATTGCATATTTTACTGGATTTTAATCATAGGTCTCTCTTTTTGGGAGCCCATCTAGGCTGAAAAGCAGAGTAGAATTAATGCTTGTGTGCTACAAATGTCCATTAGCAATAAGTTCCATGTCTGTGCAACATGTCCCTAACTTATGGGACTCAGGCGCTGCAATCCATCCTGTATATACCGTATTGTCCCGAGTATAAGACACACCTGATTATAAGACCTGATTTATTTATTTATTTATTTATTTATTTTAAAAAATTATATCCCGCCTTATGATGATGAGCCAGGATGGTGTAGTGGTTTGGGAGTCGGACTTAGACCTGGAAGATCCAGGTTCAAATCCCCGCTCAGCCATGAAGGTTCCTGGGTGACCTTGGGCCAGTCGCTATCTCTCAGCCCCACCTACCTCACAGGGTTGTTGTGAGGAAAAAATGAGGGGAGGAAATATGTACACCACTCTGAGCTCCTTGGAGGAAGGGTGGTATAAATAAATAAATAAATAAATACGCACCCCTAGTTTAAAAACTTAAATTAGGAGAAAAAAGTGAGTCTTATACTCAGACCAATACGGTACCTCCCTGGGAGTAAGTGTCCTTGATCACAGTGCAGTGGAGCTGGCCACATGCTTCAAAGACTCAGACAAACTTATGGAGAGGAGAGAGGACTATTAGCCGTGGCGGTAAGGACCTCCAACTACAGAGGCAGTGTTCCCCTGAGGAACGGATGCGGCAGACAGACAACAAGGGGAGCCACCACCTTTGGTGGGTTTTCCAAGCGCATTTGGCTGACCTTCAAAACAGAACACTAGATTCAACAGGGCATAGTCTGTTTCAGCAAGCAAATGCTTGTATTCCTAGTCACTGCAGAGATACATTTTGGGTTCCCGCTATGGCATGTCTCTATACCTGTGCAAATTATACTCCATACATTTACACAGCAGAGGTGCTCCACCTACTGTACGTTAGGCCATAAGACTCTTGCATCGTTGGGACAAGAGGCAGAAGTTAGATTGTTGGTATTCCTGAAAGGAGTTTGGTGGTTGATGGCATTGGGGGAGGGAGGGAGAGCGAGCTTATGGCACCTTAAAAGACAAAGAAATCTCTGATGCTTTCAGTTTTGGTGGACTAGAATCCACTTCATCAGATTTGAAACAAAAACACCAGTTTGAAACACGGAACAGGGACCAATGTGAGAGAACAGAGCAGCTGAAATGAAGTGAATTTAAGAACATCAGAAGAGCCCTGCTGGATCAGGCCAAGGGGGCCCATGTAGTCCAGCTTCTTGTATCTCACAGTGGCCCCACCAGATGCCTCTGGGAGCACACAAGACAACGAGATCCCTGTATGCCACTCCCTTGCATCTGGCATTCAGAGAGAGGCTCCCTCTAAAACCCAGAGACTGCACATACATAGTCATCATGTCTTGTAACCTGTGACGGGCCTCTCTCCCTCAGTCTGTCCAATCCCCTTTTCAAGGCATCTAGGCCAGGTACCCTCACCACGTCCTGTGGCATGGAGTTCCACAGATTGATTACTCGCTGGGTAAAGAAATGTTTCCTTTTTGTCTGTTCTGACTTTGCCGCCAGCCAATTTGAGTGGTGCCCAGGAAGTGTGTGACCCATAATCCCCTGCATTCTGCAATAATTTGGTGAGAGACATGCAAGAGTTCCTCAGCAGAGATGTGGAATGTGTTCGCTAAAGGTAGAAAATTGGCAAAACAGTTCTAGATGTTCCCCCAAGATACATCCCAGTTCCATTCCAGAGGTTTGTCCAGAAGTCAGAACATACGTAAATCACAACAGCCGGCTCTTGCTGACCCCGCACGCTTGCTCCTGACCCAAAGAACCACAACGGACAGGTTGCGCCCGAGCGAAAGCGCTACCATAGCAGTCCATAACGCGGATGTCCATAACTCAGGGACCGCAGTGTACAGAGTGTGGAAATCAGGAGGGGTGGAAACAGCTCTGCCATCCCAACATTTATTTAGAAATAATTTTATCCCGTCTTTCAGCCCCACTCAGGGAACACCCAAAACGGCTTACAACCATCTACAATAAAACCAGCAAACGGAAAACAAAAATGGCGATCAGATCGAAATATCGCCACCAACACTGTAGAGAACAATGAACAAAACACAAAGGACACCACCTGCTATTTAAAAGCTAGAAAAAAACAACAACTCTGTCTTGGCTGCCTGCCTAAAGGTCGGCAATGAGGAGACCAAGTGGGCTTCCTGCAGCAGGAAGTTTCACAGTCTGGGTGCTAATACTGAAAAGGCCCCGTCCTATGACCCAGTTAGTCAGACTTCTAAGACGGGGGTGGTTTCACTGCTGCGGCTTCGTAGGGTATGTGCCCAAGGCCCATACAGCTGACCAACCCTGAGGCAGAGAAGGTCAGCTGATGCCGCTGGTCTCCAGTGCCACCCAGTAAATCAGAGACCCTAGAAACTGGAGCCACCATTGCTCCAATGGCCATAGAACACTGAACCTGTTCTGAACCACTGAACCTCGACACATTCATGTGTCGAGCGCAACAGACCAGCAGTCTTGAGCATTCCAAGAGTTAATGTACATGATGGCTAAAGCACTAACCACATTCTCCACGTCTCGTAGCTGAGGCTTCTCCCTTACTTTAAACAAAATCCATTTTGCCCTCTTATTCCCAATTCATTCTATTACCGCCACCGCCAGCCCTGCCTCATGCCTGCCTTCCATCGCTTACCATCACAGAATCATTCATGCTCCTCATCTGGAAGACGTCCATGGTGACTTCTGTACGGTTAGCCGCTTCGCTGCCCCCGGAGTGTCCAGACTGGGGGAGGTCAAAATACGTACTATCCGGTTCCCTGCGTAAAAGGAGACAGCACAGCATCAGCACACCTGGCCTCCATCTAGTTGAGCATTTCACATTCCCACCTTGCATTTTGCGCCAGCCTCTGCTCCTCCCACTCTCTAATATTTCACTCTCCATGTTTCAAAACTCTCAAAACTCTCCATGTTTCCTCTTCCTCTCTGCCCCCCTCTTCCATTTCCAATCCAGGGAGTGGAAGGAGAAAGAGCAGCAGTGGTGGCAAGTAAGTGAACAGAGAAGAGTGCCCCCCACCAATCCGCTGCCTGATGCAACAGCTTCATTTGGCCTCATGGATGGGCCGGCCCTGACTTCAGCCACGAGTCTCTTGTCAGCATAAGGAACATTATTCATTTCTTTTTATAAAGTAACAAAAGACAATGAATAATAAGCGTTCTGCAAATGGGCGTGCATTCATTACATGAAGAGGATAGGATAGTAAGTGTAGTGGTTCTGCGGTTGGACTTAGAACTGGAAGAGCCAGGTTCAAATCCCTGCTCATCCATGAAGCTTCTTGGGTATATGTAAGCTCTTTGGGGCAGGGAGTTCCTCTCTCTTGTTGCTAGTCTGTGAAGCGCCATGTGCAGCGATGGGACTCGACCAAGAAATGAATAACACTTACAGGCTACTCCAGAGGTGTTCGAAGGTGGTGCCTTCATCAGCTGGGGAAGACTGGGACATCTTCACGGCAGGAGAATCCGGCAAAGGATAAATTGCCCTGAGGAAAGAGAGAACCAACCCAGTTCAGTCTGAACATGTTCAGAGACAATAATAATGACTATAAACAGGTCCCAGTTTTAAAGCAGTTGAACTATCATGGCCTCTTGGGAATCTCCTGTCTTCGGGTCATTCCTCCCGGAGGGATGCTTTCACTGGCCCAAAAGAGGAGAGGAGAAGAGGACGCCGAGACTCGTGTGGAAGCTCCTCCTCTTTCCGTTCTCTCTGTCAGCCAATGAGCTTTCTTCCAGGCTGCTGTGATGGTGCAATCAGGGTCGGCCCATCCATGAGGCCAACTGAAGCAGTTGCCTCAGGTAGCAGGTTGGTGTGTGTGTGTGGGGGGGTGCCCATCTCTGCCCGCTAACTTGCTTCCACTGCTCCTCCTCCTCCTCCCTGGATTGGAAAAGGAAGAGGGAGGCAGAGAGGAAGAGGATATGTGGCGGGCAAGAGAATGCTGAGTTAGGACACTAGGGGGTGGGAGGATGAGAGGCTGGCACCTCTCCGGGTAAGGGGGGCAGCATTTGGCATGCCACCTCAGGCATCAGGAGCGATTGGGCCAGTCCCAGGTGCACCAGCCTTTGGAAGAAAGCCCATTAGTCACCGGAAGGAGGAGGAGTTGACACCGAAAGCTGAAGGAGCTTCTCGCTTTCCAAAGGTGAGAGGAGGTCCACAAGAGGAGCAGTCACCACCCACCACTCAAGTAAGCAGGGGGGGAGGACAGGTCACCATGGGGGGGGTCTAAACTCAGGACCTTGCACAAGCAGGAGATAAATATATCTCCACACTAAGCCTTACTAGGTTGCAAGACAATGGACGCCAAATTCCATTGCAATCATTTCTAGCATTACAGGAGGCAAGAAATTTTATCTCGATGCATTTTGAACGGATGATTGTATTTCTGCGTCTTAAATACACTCCATAGCTCTGGGGTGCTAGATATATATATATATATATATATATATATATATATATATATATATATATATATATATATATATATATATATATATATATATATATATATATATATATATATATATATATATATATATATTTAAGCAAATTAGAATCAAATTAATCAGGAGCTGTCACTTTAAAAAAAAAAAGACAGAAGCTCTGTATATCTTGGACAGCTGAACCTAGGAAGAAATGGGCAGGTAAACTTTTCCAGCAAGGATGTGTTGATGGGGAGGCAATCTGTACCTGTTGAATTGTTGCCTGCTGTGCCACTGTTGCAGACCAGGGGAGCATTTCTCTATAAAGATGCTGGTAGGCCTAATTAATTACGATGTATTAATATAGAAGCACAGAGTCTGTAATCCACTGGCGTACACACATCTACTTTCCATATTCTCTCGCCGGTCCCCTGATTCAAGAGGGCCAGGGGACTTCGCACTCAGCTCCTCTGGGACCAGGTGCCTGGCAACAAGGCCCTGAAGAACTCATTACATTGAATTGTTGCCATTTCTACCGCAGCCAGAACAGGAATCTGGCCTCCAATGTAGCCTAGACTGAAGTCTAGCCCCGCAGTCAAAACCCCAGGGCTGTTTCGATCTATGGTTGAATGAATACCTCCTTGCGTTTTCACAACCCATGGGGCTGCAAGCCATGGGTGAGGGGCTGATCTTCTCTGATATTCATTCATTGACAGCCCAATCCTATCCATCTTTCCAGCGCCAATGCAGCTGTGCCAGAGGGGCATACGCCTCATCCTGTGGGGGGGGCAGTCACGGAGGCCTCCTCAAGGTAAGGGAATGTTTGTCCCCTAACCTCGGGGCTGCATCAGCACTGGAAATTTGGCTAAGATCGGGCAGTTAATCTTTTAGACCACTTTTCCAAAGGATCCAAGCAGCTTGTGGGGGGGGGGGGGGCGGCAGAGGGTCACGTATCATATGAGAGCTGGGTTCTAACTTCTTGTCCATACCTGAAATCATTGCCACCTTGTAAGGTCCATCATGTCAGGCTGATGGGGGAGGACCATGGACACCATCTGGAAGTTCTTGGAGGAAGGGTGGGGTATAATAAAGTCAACTTTTATCAAGTGTTCACCAATGGTGCTGTAAGAACAACCGTTTCCAGACTGCGCTGGCAGGACTGGGCCACAGTTAGGCCCTTTTTTTGCTCCATCATTGATCTCCGTGGGAGACTTAAGCAACTGCTTCCGACTCTACGATTCGCTTAGGCTGGCTCATGGCCCTGGTCATTATTAGATTGCCATGACTGCTGTTCTAAATGGTCAGATTCTGAAAGAGAATTTAATGCCACTGAGTTCAGAGAGATCCTTTCTCAATCAGTCTGTCTCTGCTATTGCTTTTACTTGAAATCAAAGAATCCACAGGGTTTTTTTCAGGCCAGTAGATGAACCAGGAGAGTAAAGCCCTCCGTCACTCCAGCCCCAACTCGGAGCTGCTGCACTGTGATCTCTTATGATAACTGAAAAAAAGGCATAAACATCTCTCACACTCTCCCCAAAAGCAAGAGTTTCCTGCAAGGAGTTTTCCTACCTGCTTGCAGCCTCCGGAGATTTGGGTTTCCCTTTAAGAGAGGCCTAAGGATTGAGCCTCTGTGCGACTTAACGGCACAGCCGCCCAAGTAGCGTCTTGGTCGCCAAGGTGATGACATTGGAGCTGTTGAAAGCTATGTGAAAAGTGTGGCAAAGGCCCCGCGTGTGCACTCCTTCCTGGAACACCAAGTATGGCCAGGAAGGGAGGGGAGTTTGCAGAGGGCCTGCCTTGAAGAAGGAGAGCCACTTAACTTTGCCCAAGTCTGACATAGGGAGCTGCCTCTGTCTGCGGAGTCAAGTCTTTGGTCTGCCAAGTTCAGGAGTGTCAACACTGACTGGCAGCTGCTCTCCAGGGTTTCAGTCAGGCACCTGACCCAACATTCCCGGGAGATGCTGCCAGAGATTTAATCTGGGACCTTCTGTAGCTAAGCAGGTGCTTTGCTGCATAGATGCTACAGCGCGCGTGCGCCCAAGAAAAAGGAGGGGGGGAACCCTTGGATATTGATCTATTTATTCTTTGCATTTTTAGATTGTACGTCCTCCAAGGCGCTCAGGGTGGTGTGCATGGCTCCTTCCCTCCATCTGTCCTTACAACAACCCTGTGAGGTAGGTGAGGCTGAGAGAGAGTGACTGGCCCAAGGTCACCTAGGAAGCTTCATGACTGAGCAGGTATTTGAACCTGGATCTTCCAGATCTAAGTCCAACATCAGAACACTGTGCTGGCAAAGCCACTTGTCTGGATTATATAACTGAAACATAGCTGTGTATCTATTGGCTAGTAAGAGAGAGAGAGAGAGAGAGAGAGAGAGAGAGACAGAGAGACAGAGAGACCCAATAAGTGCTAGCAAGCATTTGCTTAATACAGTTTGCTTCTAGGCCGTGCTTTCTCATTTACTCACACCAGTGCCTGCATTGTATTGCTCGGGGACCTGAGACAAGGCTCTGCACTGGACCCCCACATGGCACCCCACCCTAATGGGTGCATGGTGCCCCCCCACCCGTGCTGAGGATTCAGATGCTCGATCTGAGCCAGTGCCCAACCTGGCCAAACTCCGCCACCCCTGTCCTCCCCCCATTACCCAATGAGCATGCACAGTAGCTGAGTTGAGCCATCCAGTACGTGCACATAACTCTAATGTGTTTTACACAAACACATCTGATGCTTTGATAGGCGCACACTGTGCAGCCACAATAAACAATGTTGCTTCCTTATCATCTGGCGTTGCAGCTAGGTAAACTACTTCAGCTGTATGTTTAGGGACCCATGTGAGGCCAAAAGTTGTTAGAACTTCCGCCTAAACTAAAGTAAACACTCCCTGGTGTTCAGGTCTGATGCAGATCAGATCGTCCAGCAGATCACACCCAGATCACAACTGCAAGTTCTCAACACTCCGTCCAATCTCCATGTCAGGGGTACAGATCACTGGGAGGTTTTCTTTGAAGCCTTGTCAGTTTCACTTCCCTTCCCTTGCTCTCAACAATGGTGGGGAGGAGTGAAACTGACAAGGTTCTTTATGAAAACAGAGTGCACAGGTTTCTAAAAAAAAACCCACCCATCATTTTGAAAAAGAGAAGTGCCATGACTGTGCCGCCATTGACAGGCAGAAATCAGCAGGTAAAGCTTTTTCTCCAGCAAAATAAATGGAATAAGAGGAAATGTTGCATGCAGCTGTTGAAGGCAAAAAGATGCATCGGGTCCCTTGGAAAGGTGACAGCTCGACAGTGCAACCCTATGCATACATGGCTACTCAGATGTAAATCCCACTGAGTTAAAGGGGACTCACTCCCAGGTAAGCATGTATAGGATTTCAGGCCTAAAGGATTAGGATGAATGTCTATATATAGGAGCACAAGGCCGCCAGCCAATTCAAAGCACAGGCATACAGCCCAATCTTATGCATGTTTACTCAGAAGTAAGTCCTATCATAGTTCTTGGCTTACTTCCAGGTACATGTGTATAGGACTGCAGCCTTAAATTAAAGAGTTAGAACAGACAAAAGAAAATATTTCTTTACCCAGCGTGTAATTCATCTGTGGAACTCCTTGCCACAGGATGTGGTGATGGCACCTGGCCTAGATGCCTTTAAAAGGGGTTTGGACAGATTCATGGAGGAAAAAGACCATCATAGGTTACAAGCCATAAGCAACCTCCAGGTTTTAGAAGTGGGTTTTCTCTGTGCCAGGTGCAAGGGAGTGACAGCAGGAAACGGGTTATCTGTGCCAGGTGCAAGGGAGTGATAGCAGGAAACGGGTTATCTGTGCCAGGTGCAAGGGAGTGACAGCAGGAAACGGGTTATCTGTGCCAGGTGCAAGGGAGTGACAGCAGGAAACGGGTTATCTGTGCCAGGTGCAAGGGAGTGACAGCAGGAAACGGGTTATCTGTGCCAGGTGCAAGGGAGTGACAACGGGAAACAGGTTATCTTGTTGTCTTGTGCTCCCATTGATGGGGCCACTGTGTGATACAGGAAGCTGGACTAGATGGGCCTTTGGCCTGATCCAGCAGGGCTCTTCTGATGTTCTTATGTTCTTCCTAGTTCCTTGTCCCTTAAAACCTGTCCCCATTTGTGTGAGGAAGAGGCCACCCCAAAAACAGTCCTTGGATATGTTGTTTGCTGATATAGTAAATAATGAAAAAAAAACCTGCTGTTTGAAGTCCGGCAGAACAGATTTTGAGTACAACATCTTGTTCAGAGGGAAAAGGAAAGCATGCATCTTTCAGTACTGCGTTGTTAAAAAGCGGAATATAAAGACTCTAAGTAGTACTGTCATCGGGTTTCTCTGAACAGCAGTTTGAATGTAAGATAGTGATTTTCTTCCTTTGCAGGTCATATTTATTTCTTTAAAGACTTTTTATCCCGCCTTTCCATGGCACTCAGGGTGGCTTGCAACATTTAAAAACAATACACAATCATCAGTCCAAACAACAAAACCTTAAAAACAGTACAAACAGGGGGAATCCCAGGGATTGCGTCAATAATTATTAAATTAAAATGTCTCCATGTGCTGTGTGGTCAGTAGCATGAAACAAAACACAACACCCAAGGCCTCTGCCTTCCTCCGCGTCACTTGTGAAGGCAGCCAGCCTCACAGCCTCTGTCCTTTTCCCTTTTAACCCAATTAGCGACTTGTTTACCGATGTCTCCTTTGTAATTTGCAGCCTTCTCCTAAAAGCGAAGGGTGAATTCCACAAGCTGTTGTGATCGATTTCTCTCATTACGAGCCCTAATTAGGCAAGACGCTGGCCACGATCAGAAATGAAGAATCGGGAAGCAAGTTGGAACTTGCTTTATGTACAAAGAAGATATATATATCTTCTTTCTAATTTCCTTTTGCAATTAGAAGAGTCCTTATATATATAAATTTAATGCCAGTGATTTAATTATTTTTTTTAATAGCACCAAACTTTAAGGGTGCGTCTTATAATCAGGTGCGTCATACTCGGGACAATACGGTGTGTGTGTGTGTGTGTGTGTGTGTGTGTGTGTGTGTGTGTGTGTGTGTGTGTGTGTGTGTGTGTGTGTGTGTATTGTAAAGGACTCTTCTAATTGCAAAAGGAAATGGGTGGGTATTAACATTTCTTGACTTTAGGGAGGGAGTGATGGGATTGGCAAAATGGAGGTGTGGGCTCCATGTAATTAAGTGTGGTACTGGCTGATTTATCTTCTCATATTAAAAAAAAATGCCCCCATTTGCTAGTTTTCCATTATTGATCATTGTGATGTTCCCAGACATCTAGACTGTAAGTCTTTTGGGGCAGGGACCTAGACCTGTCTTTGTACTCTGTACAAAGCACCATGTATAGTGATAGTGTTTGTTTAAACATGGTCTTCTATGCACCTCCCTGCTTCTGTTCGAGAACTCATTTCCTCTGTTCTTGATTTGGCTGCCTGTATAATCTTTACTGCCAGCGGTGGTGCAGTGGGTTAAACCACTGAACCATGAGCTGTCGATCGAAAGGTCGGCAGTTCGAATCCACGACGGGGTTAGCTCTCATTGCTTGGCCAGCTCCTGCCAACCTAGCAGTTCCAAAGCATGTTAATGTGAGTAGATAAATTGGTACCGCTTGCGGGAAGGTAAACAGCGCTCCGTGTTCCAGCCGCATGCTACGCGCTGCAGCAAGGAGAGTCATGCCGGCCACATGACCACGGAGGCGACTTCAGACAACGCTGGCTCTTCGGCTTTGAAATGGGGATGAGCACCACACCCTAGAGTCGGACATGACTGGACTTAATAGCCAGGGGTCACCTTTACCTTTACCTATAATCTTCACTGCTTATTGAATACAGTCATTTTAATCCCAAGTCCAGCCCAAGACGTGTCTGCCTAGTCCAGTTGTGTGCTCTCCCTTGTGGGAGGCTTTCAAGCAGATAAGCATCTGCCAGGCGTGCTGTGGTTGCCTGCACTGAGCAGGGGGCTGGACTAGATGACCTCCAAGGTACCTTCCGACACTCAGTCTATGATTCTATAAAACCTCAGTGTTTCAGGCAAGACACTGAATGCTCCACCCTCTTTATCTGGTGGCACACCAGTAGGTGCAAAGAGCCACTTCCTCCTTTTGCACTCATCCTCCTTCCTTCCTTCCTTCCTTCCTTCCTTCCTTCCTTCCTTCCACTCTTCCTCCTTTTGCACTCATTGGATTGGAAAAGAAAGACAGGAATGGAGTGGAAGAGGAAATGTGAAGGAGAGGGAGAGCGAAGTGGTGGGCTAGAGTGGCTCCCTGGATTTTCTTGGCATGCCAGATGCAATGCAGCAGCTTCTTCCACCCTCCTGTTCCTTTTGCTGTTGCTGTTCCCTGGGCTCAAAAAGGAAGAGAGAGAGAGAGCTATTCTAGCCCACCACTCTCTTCTCCTCAGCACTTCCTCTTCTGCCCCGTTCCCCTCTTCCTGTTCAAATCCAGTGAGTAGGTGAAGAAGAAGCAGAAGCAGCCGAGTGGTGGGCCCCCTTCCAATCTGTCTCAGTAAACTGCATGGATGGCCGGCCCACAACCCATCTCTCATTCATACGCCTCACACTGCATGTAGTTTGGCTCACAGTCAGATTTGTGAGAAAGCTGCGTAACAGCAACACACATGTGCTACGACGAGGAGCTTCCAAATCAGGCAGGCTTGGACACCCCCCCCCCCCCAACCTTGCCTTTCAGAAATCAACAGCTCTGTATCTCTATCCATTCGTCCAGTTCCCAGCGCAGATTTTGGAAACTCTAATTAGTTGCTTTAATCCAGACATTTCCAGAAGTTTGCTTTTTCAAGGGTGGGAATCGGAAATAAGACCTAGACGTGGCTGAATCAGTGATGGCAGCAATACATGTACAAAGTCCCGTCCCCCCCCTCCCCCAGCTCCCCAAGAGGTGGTCCTTGGAGAGCCTTATAAACTGCCAGGAACAGCCGGCAAGCAATTAAAAAAACATCCACACAACTGGCAAAGGCAATACAGGTGAATTGATTCTCCAGCTGGTACCTGGCCATGAACAGAATGCGTAGTTCCTCTATGACAGCTCAGTGAGGCTGACTGGCTGAGGGCTTCGGAAGAAGGGGACGCCCACCAGGATTAAAATGAAAATAAAAATTCTAGACATGTTAATTTATGGCAGACAGACTTGCCCTTGTTTCCCTTTACCTCTCCTGATTCCACACCCTACTGTATGTCTGCTGTTTATTGGCTGTGCTTTTCCACCCCTCCCTCTATTTCCTCTCCTACTCTTGAAATATAGATTATAAACTCCTAGGGGCAGAGACCTGCCTTTTGCTTTTTTGCTTAGGACATTCTGTACAACACAGTGGTCTCATGCTAAATGTTAACATGCAAGAGCTTGTCATTACACCCCCTATGGTCATACTCCAATACGACTATAACACAAATACATGATTTCCCCCCACACACACACACACCCTCATTAGACTGTTTTCTTCTTCTGCCACTGTTTCTTCTGTGAAATATGCAAGTAAATTTGTATAACACTGCAGCCTTAGCATAGCATGAGCTACATATTGAAAAGCATTTACAATCTCCTTCACCCACCCCTGGCTCAGGTTTTTGTATATATTTTCATTCCAGCCCTATATAGTATGCCAGGTCCTTGGCAAACCCCCCCCCCCCCATCTTTTTCTAACCCCATTTAGACATTGTGGACAGAGAACTCAGGGGACAAAAATGATTCCTGCCCAGTTAACCAGGCATTACAAAGGGTGATATTAATGAACACCTTTCCCAAGCTGGCGTTCAGGGGCTGGGACAGGTTGGGGACTCCGGTCTGCAACAGATGCGGTGCTATTGTCCCCCTTTAGAAGGCTCTCATTTTCTCCCACCTCCCCAGGGAGCAGCTCTTAAGACAAGTTCTGCTACATTTTGTACCTGTGCAACATCCCTAGTTGGTTACAGTCGCCTCTATGGCAACCGCCTTAGTAACACACCTGTAGAGGCAGCCAAGGATGCTGTGGGCCGTGCACCTCACTGGCCACAGGGGCATATACTTAAAAGGGGTTCCTTACTCTATGCATTTCAGTGAGGGGAAGCGCACTCTGGCCCATGGGTTTAATATTTTGTTTTCATTCACTTGGGTTCAAGTTCCTGGTTGCTTGAAGCCCTGCACCCGGTGACTCCAAACTGGGTGCAGAACTGCCACTTTTGCTCACAGACAGTGAAACCATTGGGTGGATGCGATTAAATGAGTTAATTGACGATTGATTGATAATTGATCAGTGCATTCAAGGGCAAGAGGATGTGTGAGGGGGGAGGGCATGCAAAAGGCACAACTAGGCTGATGATATCAGGGGTTGAACCCCCGCACAGAAAAGAGAGATAAATGAATGAGAGGATCATGAATTCATACAGGACGGAGGGAAAAGATGGAGGGAGGGAGGAAAGTAGGCTGAATGGGTTTATCGTTTCATTGATACATCGGGGAAAGAAGAAAAGAACCAGTAACAAAATATTATCATTATTAAGAATACTGTAGTTATATACTGCTTTTCAACAAAAAGTTCAGAAAGCGATTTAAAAAGAAAATCAAATCAATAGATCCATCCGTCTGTCTGTCTGTCTGTCTGTCTGTCTGTCTGTCTGTCTGTCTGTCTGTTGACCATCCCCATTATTCCTCTTGATTCCTCCTGCTATTTCTCCTGATTTTCAGGGATCGTCGAGATTGGAGACCTGGAATGATGATCCACCATGAAAACTCACTGGCTGACCATACCCAACTCCCTAGCAACCGACCCCACAGGGTTGTCGTGAGGATAAAAGTAGGAAGAGAGATGCTGAGCTCCCTGGCGGAATAGTGGGGTGCTGCTGACATTTGCCCCATAAAACCTGATGCTCCCCTTTGTTGTTGCAAGGAGTGGACTTTGCAAAGCACCGTTTGTTTACAGGCGGGGAGGGAACAAGGAACACAGTCCTGCCCCCTGGCATGGAGACTTGATGAAGTCTGGGGGTCTCTCGTCTTGGGCACTTCTACTTTAAAAGGTCCCGGGCAGATCCTTGAGTAGGACTTTGGCAAGTAAGGCTGGGGGGGCAGCAGCTCTGGACAAGGGGGACCGACATCAGTTCTTGATCCTGGTTGGTTCCCCCCACTCTGAGCCTACCAGGTTTCCGAAATAGATGCCTCTGTCCCAGGTGGCGCAAAGATACCGCGGCTGGCTGGCGTTGCTCCTCACCCTCTCTCTCCCCGCTACCCGACCCCTCTTTCCGTCCCTACCTGGCTTGCTCGGGAGTTGTCTGTGTGCTGCCAAAGGGATTGAGACATGGGTACCACTGCTACAAACAGAGCCCGGCTGGCTGTTCATCTCTGGCTCCCTTGTTCCCCCTTGTCATCTGGGATGGGGGGGGGAGAGAGGAGGGTGTTGCAGTGGCTTCCTGCTTCCCCTCCCCATCAGATTCCAGGGGCTCCCCCACGCTTTGCCTTTTTAACCCCTTCGTGCCATGCTGGAGGCAGGTCTTGGGGGGGGAAGGCGCCTTTTAGAGGAGAGAAGGCGGGAAGGAGGGGGAGAGATGGGAAGGGAGGGTACTCTCAGTCTGAGAGTCTCAGAGGTCATCAAGCCTAACCCTTTCTCCCATATGCGCCCCTCCCGAACTAAGTCACAACGAACGAACATCCTCCTCTCTCTCCCCAAACTGCGCAACGACAGCCCTCCCTCTCCCCCCAGATTCATTCCTCATCTCTGCAGGCTACTGGCAGCCGCTGCGATTTACTTCCCGTACACACGCCTCGGATCGGCCGCTCTACCTGAGAAATATGCTTCGCTGTCTGAAGCAGATAGACAGCTGTCACTCAGGCATCAGAGTCACGTCTCGGCGCCGGGCAGGATCGCAAGAAGGCGTTGGTCTACTATGGTCCGTTCATTCATTCACAGGGAAACTGTCGGCGGTGGTTTTTCCGTGTCGACACGTGATTCCCGTTTAATAATTTGCCCCGCACTCTCAGTCCTCAGGAATACAGAATCCACCCACCGCGCGTGGAGTATTTTGCTTCGATTTGGCTGATCGCGTTGCAAATGTTAAATTGTAAAGTGAATGTGGAACGAAACGAAATGAAAACTTCTGTATATCGTGGCTGAAAGGAAATCTTAATATTACCATTGTGTTACTAACTACTAGAACCTTTGATCGTAGATCTTTATTTGCCTAAATCCAACCGGCTTCCCTGCACGCAAACACGCGCACTCGTCATATACACTCACACAAAGTACCAACGCATCTCTAGTTAGTCATTTTCAACGGTCTCATTGAAAGCAGATTTTTGCGGGTCAGACTTTTTATTTCTCAAAGAATCGAGGATCCCGCTGCTCTCCAACAAAAACAAAAGTGACCTTTTACCCTACCCCAATTGCAACCCGTTTTAAAAGAGATTTCTGTCCTCCCTCCTGCAAACCACCCCAGGGCCCCGAGAATTTCTTTAAGCATTTTCTCCCCAGCTGTTGCATTGCAATTCGGAAATCTAATGTTTGAACTCTCTCTCTCTCTCTCTCTCTCTCTCTCTCTCTCTCTGTGTGTGTGTGTGTGTGTGTGTGTGTGTGTGTGTCAGTGTGTGTACACACTGGTTAGGCAAATTATCCCGATCCAAAACAGCGCAGAACCCGATTGTTGGAATGGTACTTGACAATTACATGACATTTCTCATCAACACAAGGAGGAACTGTTGCAGTTGTTATATAATTAATATTAGCTTGGATCTTGGGAGTCCTAGCTCCTCAGTGAATCGCCTAATCCGAATCGAATAATATTGTACTACTAGCCAAATGTAAACGGGACTCTTCTTTTCACTCCCCTCCATGAATCACTTACACCGAATCTAACGCTAGGCTATTGTAAACGGGTCTCCTCTGTCTTACCAGTGTCATTCAGTCTGAATCTGGTGTTATCCAAATGTCAACAGAAGAGAACTCCCACAGGGATCTCTCGATCCGAATCTAATGCTAACCGAATGTAAACGTGGCTCCTGCACTGAGCTCTCAGTCAGAATCTAAATGCTGCGAACGACAGGTAGCCTGTCACGATCTCCTAATTCCACGTTAAATTGAGAATTGTCAAGTTACGACTTTATGTTCTTAAAAGTCCTTTGAACCCTGCTCTTACTCACTGTAAACCAATTAAGTTTTAAACCTCGTTAGCTCGGTACTGAAATGGCGTTGCTATGCTGGATTTTAAAGGAGTTGTTTTATTCTTGTCATTGTTTCGATACAAGTCGCTTTGTCGGTCATCTGATGAACACGCGAGATAGAAACCGTCAGATTAATTGACTTTTACAGCCCAGTCCTAAACTTTAGGAGAAATAAATAAATAAGAATAAGAATCCCCATCGATTGAACGGTAATGTGCTCCTAAGGAAGGCTGGCTTTTGTTTACAGGAGTTGGGGGGGGGGTAAACTGTTGTTTTATTGATATTTATTAGAAATCGCCTTGAGAATTGTCTGGGGTGAGAATTCCCCACCGCACCCCAAACAATTCTCAAAGCGATTTCTAATACGTTGCATAAATAAATATGCAAGAAAAAGGAAGGGAAAGTATAATCTCTTCTTCTACATTTGAGTGGAAAGACAAGATGCAGATGTTTGAAATGAAATGCCCCAAACAACTAACAGAAACCCACATTAGTAGAAAGGTGAAATACAATTTTTGTTGTTGTTGTTGTTGTTGTTGTTGTTGATAATAATAATAATAATAATAATAATAATAATAATAATAATACTTGCTCTTTGTTATTGCGCATTGTGACTAATATCGTTTTCTTAAACATTAAAATAAAAATAAGAACCAGTGCAGTTTCACCTGTTCTAAAATATTTTCGGACCCCTCAGCCCAACGATGCTGCTGCTGTTACCTGTACTATCTCTGTCACCCTTACAACAGCCCTATAAGGTAGGTCAGGAGGATCGTAGGACAGTTAAGGACAGCAAGGCTGCAATCCTATAACACTTTCCTGGGAGTAAGCTCCATTACATACTGTGGGACTTACATATGAGTAAACATGCATGAGACTGCACTGCAAGACAAGAGCGTGTAAAAGTGAGCCCCCCCTCCACTAAATGTAAGATCTGGATGGTGTTGAATTGGAGATTTAGATGGAAGAGAGTTTAACAGCTATAGGAGAAGAACTCTCTCTCTCTCTCTCTCTCTCTCTCTCTCTCTCTCTCTCTCTCTCTCTCTAAGAGTAAGAGAGCGAGCGAGCGAGCGCAAAGCTTCTTTCTATGTTTTTAATTTGGTTTGAAGATTAAAGGGTTAAGAGGGCATGGGGTGGAAATAGCTTGGGGCGGAGTGGGCCGCTTTCCAGATGATCGTTTGGCGGGCCTTTTCCCGGGAATCTCCCGCATCAAAGAAAAAAAAAACCCAAAACACCCCCTCACACACACACAAATATATGATTTATTTACTTTAGGGCGGCACCGTCTCCACTGATGTTTTATGCGTGTTTACTCAGAAAGAAGTCCTTCAGTGAGTGTGGCTTATTTCTGGGTAAATGTGCTCAGAAGAGCTGGAGAATTGTTGCAGTGCAGACCCCGGCGGCATGTTGACTCAAGTGTATCAGAGAATGCGATTTTAACGCAGCGTCAGCGCGCATAAGATTGCGGCACTATAGCATAGTAGCGCGCTTATCCATGTTTACTCAGAAATAAAGCATCGTTATGTTCAGTTGGGCTGGGCATCCTAAAATCTCTAGGAATTAGTTTAACTACTATTAACCAACTAATCAATCCATTAAAATATTTATTTGCTGCTGCTTTTCAATCAAATAAAAATATTTTATTTGCTGCCTGATGTGATGGAAAGGCTTTCCATCACTTTAAAGCAAAAATAGGGGGGGGGGGAAATCCAGCACAAATCTGTCCTATTATATACATAGGAGGTCAGTGTTGTATAGAGGGGTAGTAGAGTATCAGGACTTGGGCATGGGTTTAAATCCCTGCGGAGTAGTCACGAAGCTTACAGGTGATCTTGGGCCAGTCACGCTTTTTGGAGCCTGACCAACCTCGCAGGGTTGTGGTGAGGACAGAATGGGAGAAGGAAAAACCATGTGCCCTGACTTCCTTGGAGTAAGGAGTGTGTGTTCATATATATCTCCTTCCTCCATGATCAGGCCACGTGATTCTTCCTCCTCCCATATATGAGATTATTCAATATAATTTCTATTACGTTATATTAAATTTTCTCTTATTGCATTGCAGAGTTCTTCAATTTTATTTATTTCACATTCTATTTAGTACCCTTTCTTCTAAAACGCTCAAGGCGGTGTACAACGGCTTCTCCCCCTCCCATTTTACCCTCCCTACAACCCTGTGAGGTAGGCCACGCTGAGAGTGACAGACCCAAGTCCTACCAAGAGAGCTTCATGATCGAGCGAGGATTTGCACCCAGCCAGGTCTTCCAGTCGGGCACTCTAATCAGAGCCCAAGCCTACGCATGTCTCCTCAGAAGACCCATTATAGTCCCCGGTAGGTAAGGATGGATAGGGTTGCAGTCTGCGTGCAAGCACAGAGGAAGCGACTCCCTCTTCTCTGCGCCGGCCTCTTTCCAGCCGTGAAGAACTACAACTCCCACGATGCAGCGGTACCCTTTCCCGCCTCTTCCGGCCTAACCGTGCAATCCACTTCCTGCCCGGGAATAGGCGGTTGATTGGCGGGCCCCTTTGAAGCGGGCGGGGGGCTGTCTTCGCTTTCCTTCCTATTCAGGCCAGGCCTAGCTGGGGAGAAGGGGAGGGTCCTCAACCTCTTCCCCCCCCTTGCGTTGTCAGCGAGGGAGAGGCAAGCAACGCCTGAGCCTCCCCCTTCCCTGCCTGTGATTTGGGGCTCCCCCTATTTTCTTTTTGGCCCCCCGTCTAAGGGGGCAGCACCTCCATCTTGGGGAGCAGCTCCCCATTTCCTAATTGGGGGTCATATATAGACCAGAGAGGGGGAGGGTCACCTATCCTCCTCCTCCCTGTAATTTGGGGCTTCCCCTCCTTTTAGGGAGCAAATTTTCTCAAATCCCCCAGCCTGGGGGGGGGGGAATCCAATCATAATCTATTCCTCTATTCTATTCCCTTTTTAAAAATTAGAGCCCTTCCTCCTCCTTCCCCCATTAGATGCCTCAATTAGATGTTGAGGGGCAACTGTCTTCCTAATTGGGTGTTGTGCTTTGGGGGGGGGGCTCACTGCTTCTCTCTCCTTTTTGCCTGTGGCAGCTCCCCCATTTTCTAATTAGGGATCATATATATTTTCCAGGGGGGGGGGGAAATCATCCTTCCTGTGATTATCCCTGTGATTTGGAGCTTCCCCTCCAGTGATCAAATTTTCCTTCTCTCCCCCTGACTGGGTGCCCTCCCCTCTTAAAAAAAAAATGGTGCTCTTTCCTTCTCTTCCCCTTTGAGACTTGAAAGGATTTTTAAATTCTTTAGGAATCCTTGAGGAAGAGAGCTGGCCCCCATTTTCCTAATTGGGGATAGAATTATATGTCTGTACAGTGTTCTGGGGTGGGGTGGATGTTTATCTGCCCCTCCTTGCTTGTCAGTTGGGACCCTCCTTCCTTAAGGAAGTGAATTACTTCTCAACCCTCCTCCTGGAAGTGCAGCATTTTCCCTTTGAGGGGGGCTACGTCTGCCTTTCTTTTAAACGTTTGGGCTCCCCCTCCTCACCACCCTGAAACTTTGAGGGACAGCACCCTCTCCCTTGAGGAAGGAGTTGACTTATCTTAAATGGGGATAGAGTTTTGTGTTTTCTGGTGTGTGTGTGTCCATCCTTCCATGTAGATGTGTGTGTGTGTCTGTGTTCTTTTTGGAGGTTTTTTTTAATAACAAGGAGAGAGTTTTTATTTTTGCCCTTTCCTTTTTGGGTTGGTGATGGCTTTGCATGCAGATCCGATTCATTAAAGCCTGCAGCTCTTGCAACTGATCTGTGCGCATTTGTACGAGAGAGCGAAATGATACACACCTCCTTGTGAAGCTGTTTTTTTGGCTCTGCGCTTTGATTGCCCCTTCCTGCTTTCATGTCATTTGGGACAGAATGAATTTTTCAGAGGTATTTAAGCTCTCCAGCCAATTGTGCAAGTTTTCTCCGGATGGAAAGTTTCTGGTGAGTTTAACCCTGTTGTGGTGGGGGTGGGTGGGTTTATAGTGAGGCTGGGGGGGGGGGAGGAATGAGGGTTGGCCAGCAGGGTGAGTGGGTGGGTTTACAGAAGGAATGGGGTGTGAGCCATGGGACGTTTCAACACTGCCGTGCAGCTGTGACTTGTTTTACAGATCCTGATGCTATGTGTGGCTCGCAGGTTTTGTTTTGTTTTTGGTTACATTTATATTTAGTAGAATAACTGTTTGGTTGATGACTTTTGTTCAATGTTTTCTGTTGGACTATGTTACCAAAGCAATACCTCCCTCTATTTATATATTTCCACATTTTATTTACTTTCACATTTTGGTACCACCCTTCAGGTGACTGTACATACTTCTTCCTTTTTATTCCTAGGAGCTCCCCAAAGAAACTGTCTCAGTATCCCTATAAAAGATGAACTTTGCTTACTGACTTTTACATGACTTTTTATTTCATGTTCTACATCTCGCTTGGCTTAACTGAGAAACGGCTCCCAATTCTGGAGAATGGAGAGTGTCGCCAGAGGGCTTGTAATCCTATACGGACCTTGATTTAACAGGCTTTGGAAACAACGGATGCTTCGTTAAAATCTGCTTCATTGACAACAAGTCGTAAACGTTTTGTGCATGTGTCTCCATTGACTTCAGCATACTGCGGTTTAATAGATACTAATTTCATCAAATTTCTTGTTGGCGTTAACAGACACACACCCCTCCCCGTTAGTCTGCGAAATCAACGGTTCACTGTAATTTTTATTTTAATCATCAACATGTCTGACAATATTGGCCCTCCTTCTGTTTCCTCTCTAATGTAGCTGTCTCTCACTTTAGATAGTAAGCTGGTGGGCATGACCTGTTCTGTGCAGCGTGTCTGCAGGGTGTGTGTGAAAATTAGTATCCAGAACTGGCATTAACAGTGGAGAGCTGCAGTCCTATGCCCGGGAAGTCAGTCCTGTTGACCTCAGTGGGGCTGTCTTCTGAATAAATATGCCTAGGGTTGGTCTGTTGTAAATGTTGTTGTTGAGAGGCAAATCATGAATGATGACTAAAGGCTGAAGGCTATGAACCATTAAGGCTGAGCTAGAAGGGCCCTCGGCTTGAGTCAGCAGGGCTGTTTGAAAGGCGTTGGTGTACCATTTGTGCATGAATGCGCTGCCTGCTCTCCTACATGACCACTGCGCCTTGGTGCCACAACAGCTATTGGCTTCTTTCTTTGGCTAGGATGGTGTAGTGGTTTGGGAGTCGGACTTAAACCTGGAAGATCCAGGTTCAAATCCCCGCTCAGCCACGAAGCTTCCTGGGTGACCTTGGGCCAGTCACTATCTCTCAGCCCTACCTACCTCACAGGGTTGTTGTGAGGACAAAAAGGAGGGGAGGAAATATGTACACCACTCTGAGCTCCTTGGAGGAAGGGTGGTATAAAAATGTGAAAAATAAATAAAAAATAAATCTCTCTGTCCTGGTTGTTCAATGACATGACATGTTGTCTCCATGTGACTCTGTCATGTACAATATAGTGCGAAAAGGTTAGTTACAGTTGAGGAGTGGTGGCTATTGTTAAAACTTAATTATCGTACACTACACATCTAAAACAAATGCCTATGTTGAGGCTTTGGTGATATGTATATTTAATCAATTGATGATGAATTAAAAACTTTAATACTGTAGTTGACCTAATATTTGCATTTTACATGGTCCTCTGTATCTCAAAGGTATCTCACTCCTACAGGTGTCAGGCAGACCTGATATTTGAGTTTCTGAGTTGAGCCCATTACAAATGACTGACAGTTGTTAATTTTATTCCCATTCAGGCTTCGGGTGTGCAGTATCGCCTGGTGGTTCGCGACGTAAACACCCTCCAGATCCTGCAGCTCTACACCTGCCTGGACCAAATCCAGCACATCGAGTGGTCATCCGATTCTCTCTTCATATTGTGCGCAATGTACAAACGTGGAATTGTGCAGGTGGGCGCCAGCGCAGTGCGTATTCCTTTTTTGGAGCTTGCCAGCTGCTAAACCGATAGTTCTTACGTAAGGAGAATTTGATGATGTCGAGGTGAAGCAAATGCTTTTATGTGGAGCGCCACAGCCATGAAAACAATGCTGGGCTTATTTCATCAAAACTTGATGAGAACGCGGGTCATATCCTAAGTTATCTTTCTGTTTGCGCAAGGGGGCTTGTGCATGTGGAAGCGATAGTGTATTTTGGGTCAGTTGTGCAATTTCCTCCCTTTGCGGTGGTTGCGCAATTGCATGCAGGATGGCGCAAATGCCGCGTTTTATCCACATGTGCGCGTTAGGATACAAGCCCGTGTCTGTCTTTTTGCCACACTGGAACTTCATTGAAAGCAGTTCATAATTTCACCAGATCAAGAGGAAATGTTTTTCCTCCCGATCTGGTGGAATTTATTTATTTATGAGCTTTGTAGCCTGCCTTTCCCCAATGGCACTCAAGGCTGCTAACAGTATTTAAAAAATACATACAAAAATCAGTACTAAAAGCTACAGTAGTAAACTTAACAGGTGAAAACACTTAAGCAGGCAAAATATCAGCGCATAAGCATAGCTAGTTTGGTCCTGCAGACACAGACTGGGCCAGGATAACTGGGTTAAAAATCCATCCGATTTATAGACTTGGGTTTGGAAAAGCATCCGTCCCTGTGTCTCAGTTTTCTATGTGCAAGTAAAGAATAGTGGCCCCCTTCACAGAGTGGTTATGAGGACCACCAAAGCAAGGATTGTAAAACAGCCTTGGAAACAAGATCAGAAAGTTAAACGAAACATAGTGGCCCACATGTATAAGAGAGGTCATTTATAAGGTTTCCCTCCCTAGTTGCCTAGGGGTGATTCATGCTCACCACAGGCAGCTTGTAAGTGGCTGTGTACGAGCTTGTTGTAAAGCACACGGCAGATGAAACAATGTGCCGTATAAAAGTTGCTAGTCCATATTGAGATTTTGATTCTAAAGTGCATCACGTATGAACAGCAACGAGTCTTAGGGCACCGTTCAGCGCTAGGAAAAGTATAAGTGGCTTACTTCTGTAGCGGGATCCAGCGCCAGTCTTTCATGTCTTTGCTGATCTCCCTGGAAGCTGTTGATGGGCTTGTCGGTCTTGGCCCCGGAGTGTGATCTGTCGAGAAGAAACCGGTCGGACTTTGCGTGCTGGCTTGACTGCTCTTCCTCTGTCGGCTTAGGTCTGGTCCTTGGAACAGCCCAGCTGGCACTGCAAGATTGATGAAGGCTCAGCGGGACTGGTGGCTTCTTGCTGGAGCCCAGACGGCCGTCACATTCTCAACACCACGGAGTTCCATGTAAGTGTGAAGTCGGGGCTGCCCCTCCGAGGTATCAAATGTTCCTGTCTGCACCCTTGCCCCAAAATAGCCCAAAGCCCTTAAAGCGACAGTGTGCGATTAAGCTTTACTTGTGTCGTGGGACGTAGTTCTGTCTTTATGGTTTGCTTTCTGGATTTTGGCGGGGAGGTGGAATGCAGAGCCTGTTTCAAGATGGATCTGCATGTTTAATAAGGAAAGGCTGACTTTGACACTGGCATGTAAGGGAGCTTATCTCTGTGTACAACTGATATAAGCTGCAGGTTCATTCATAGAACCTGAGGTCCAGCCCTCGTAGGACCTGGTGTATCTGGTGATAGCTGAGTATAGTTGAAAGGGCAGCAGGAAGTCTCTGTTTCAGATCTTGAGTCTGCCACAAAGTTAGGCAAGGCAGCCTTCCTTCTCTGTAATATAGGGAGAACACTGGCCTACCTTGCAAGTTGGTTGTAAGGATTTCAGAGGGGCTATATGCATTCCGTGGGATCCTGTGACCATCAGTCCCCGTCAAATCACTTTGCCCCGCGAAGAGAGCAGCAGCAACTGCATGCAGTGCATCTGAGGTCTGTGGAGCATTAGCTTGAGATCATCTCATCCATCATATCGCGCATATCAGAGAAGGCACCCCCCCCCAATCCACAACTACATCATCTAGGTAGAGGGAGAACTCTCTCTCTCTCTCTCTCTCAAGTATTTATTTTATTTAAAAACTTACGCTGCCTTTCTTTTAAGAGATAGGCAAGGTGCCTTACAGTGTTTGATTTAAACAACAACAATGTAATTTAACAACAAAATAGCAAATATTTGATGACAGCCAAGAAAAGGCAGAACAGAACAATCGGACACAGGGAAACAAATGCACTCAAGAAAAGGTCAAACGGAACGGAAATGTTTTTGCTGCCCTCTTAAATGTGAGCACCTGAACCTCATGGGGGAGGGAGTTGCGCAGTTGGGGTGCTGCCACCAAAAAGGCCCTGTTCTGAGACCCCGCCATCCGAATGTCTGCAGGTGGTGGGACGCGGAGTAGAACCTCTGGTGGTGAACGCAGTGTGGGAGGAGACAGTCCTTCAGGCAGTCAGTTGGGGTGCTGCCACCAAAAAGGCCCTGTTCTGAGACCCCGCCATCCGAATGTCTGCAGGTGGTGGGACGCGGAGTAGAACCTCTGGTGGTGAACGCAGTGTGGGAGGAGACAGTCCTTCAGGCAGGCAGTTAAGACTGATGTATTTCATCATGCCCACCATTGGCGTCTCAGGCAAGGGAAGAAGAAAACGGATGGATAGAAAAATGAAACTGCCTCGCTCTGCCTTGAAACCAGTGAGATTGTATTAACACAAAAAAATCTAGGCATAGCCAAATGCTTGCTACTTCTAAAGATGAACAACAGCTTGTAACCCAGTGTTTTCATCCCTGTGGCGGGATGATTTTGAAATCAAGGCTAACCCACTTGGCTTAACTTGTCCGTGTTGGTCGATAGCCAAACCTGACCAAAAGGGCTTGGGACTGTATTTTGTATAAGAGTGCCCCTTGCAAAGCATGTCATATACTGCGTTTCTCAGCAAGTTTGTATGCTGTGCCTGCGTTGTGATCCCCACAGTACAATGAACCGGGGGTGTGTGTGTGTGTGTCTACTTCTTGCACCTCCCTATGTTGTCCTCTTAATCCTGGCTCTTACAGGGCTGTGTAGTGGAGGATCAGGCGAAGGAGTTTCTAGCAGTGACTGGTTCTACTCAGGTGAAACCTGTTCTTGTTGTCCAGCCTCATTTTGCTAGTCGGACGCAAGCCTAACACCCGGATGCAGCCGGAGTGTCCAAAATGGTGGCCCACCCCCATCGACTGCATGCGACGTCCAACTGGCACATGCCGTCCCGCCCCCACATACAAGTATTTATGAACAGCCAACAGAACTCTGTTTGACCCCGCAGGATTTTCATTAAGCCTTTGCCAATTTGGCATGTGTGTGTATTGGGGTAGGCTTTCTCTCCAGCTGTAAACAGGTTGCTAAATTAACTTGTGGCAGACAGCTGGCTGGGATATGCGGGTGTCTGCACCGGGTTGACTTTCGGGTCCTATAAATCCCTCGTCTACCAGAGCAGACTGTGGGCTCGGGTTCTGAAACGAGCGCTTGGACGCTACCCAGTATCGCTGCGTTACGAGCGTAGTTCAGGACAGGGATTGCTTGGAAGGTTTAAAGGCGGCCTCTGCGATTCCTGTGTGGGTTTGGAAGCTTAATTAAAATAATAGCAACTACTAATTATTTCGCATTCTTTGTGGCAGTCCGTGAATGCTGAAAATAAGATCTTTGGCGGTTGTCTGCCAAAGGTGGGTGGAACCACTGAGGTCTCCTCTGGAAAAGTGTTGGCTGATCCAGGTTTCCACATCTAGAATCCTTCAAGGTTTCCGAAACATCTGTATTCTAGGGTGGTGCTTCTCAAAGGGCCCGCTGTCGCAAACTGGCAATGTTTTTTTTTTTTTCTGATGTGCCAATTCTTGGCACATATGTAGTGCCGGTCAACACATATGTAGTGCCGGTTGGCTTACCTCGTCCTTCCTCTTCCTTCCTTCGGCTTCTCAGAACCTCTTGCGAGGCTTGGCACACATCCAAGCCTCGGGAGACTCGGACAAGCCAGAAGAAAGAAGCGCCAGGACGGAGACATGGCGCAGACCGGCGGCTGAGGGCTTGCGGACCGGACTCCGGTCTATGGACCGCAGTTCGAATAGTGCTATTCTAGGGGATCCCAGAATGGCTTCTCACTGGCTCTGGAATGAAACTTGGAGCGCTAGCTAGGTCTGTCTTGATATATTGCCAGTCACGTCATCCATTTGTCGCATTGTGCCGTGCACATGAGGCCTCTGCACGTACGTGGCGAGATGTCGTCTTTTTTCAGAACCCTTGGAATTGAGACCTGGGAAGTTCCAACTCCGCTTCGCTGCATGAGTGTCGGAGACACTCTAGCCCACCGCTCTTCTCTCCTGCACACTGACTCTTCTGCTCCATTCCCCTCTTCCCTTTCAAACGGGAGCAGGAGGAGAAGGATTAGCCAAGGCAGTGGCTAGAGCACTGCCTGATGAGGAGTGCAGGGCGCCTGCATTTGTTACGTTTCCTCAAGTGCTGGGAGGTTTTGGGACAATCTTGCCTTACGCGCTCTTGGATGTACAGTGTCGGGTAGTGAATTATTAGCTCTTTTTAAGAAGACAAATGGTAATACTGAACTGTGATTCAGAGAGAGGCTGGCCTGAAGAGCTGTTCTTTATAATTGTTGTTGTGGGTATGTAGTTATTAGAGCCGCAAGCCGTAATTGACTTAATTGGTGGACAATCGCCTAAAGCATTGAGGAATGAACGGAGTCAAAACGTAATGCGTAACGAGCGGAGTCAAATTTAATTTGAGACCGGAGGGTAGCTTTTTGTGTTGTTTCTGGTGTGTTACTGTAATGAGGAATGAAAGAAGATGCTGAGAGTGGCCTGTCTGTCTAACAATGAGCGGTAGCGTTTGTGCATTGTACATTTGTGCAAAAGCTTATATGTATTTCGAAAAGACACCTAGGTTGGCTTTAGTGATATGAACGTTTTCTGCAAATTTCTGCCTTTGATGGATGGAGAACGTTCCAGAAATCTCTTGCCCCCACCTGTCGTCACGTTGAGCGTATGCACCGACAACCTTTCACCTTGTACTTGCAGTTAGTTTTTGCATATTCTTCCCCAGTCTTGCTTTGCTTCCATTTCCCTTCCTCTGCACGTGCGTTGATTGCGAACCCCGTTCCCTCTCTGTAATGCCCCTTGGGTGGCACGACAATGTCAACAAGGAATAGCTTTTTATCTGTTCTGGGAGCACCTTGATAATTCTGACATGCAGACCCCGCACGTCACTCTGCTGAGGCCCGAGCGTGTCCCTAAATGCAGATATATTTAGAAATGGAAATCTCCTCACGCTTGCCTTCGCTGTGAAAAGCCTGTGGTACGCTTCCAGTGGTATGCGGCAGGAGAGTGGTGCCGGAGGTGGTACGTGGCCAGGGAGGGGTTAAGAACCCCTGTCCTGGAGCATCTCCAGCAGGTGCCTGTCGAGCCTCTGCTTTGAAGTTCTCCTCCTGCTCTGTTCCACTACCCTATGCTAGCTGCAGCTCGTGGGGCTAATGTGGGGCAAGGGTTCTGCCCATGAAAAATGCTATGGGGCAGTGGTGGGTTTATTCCCGTTTGGAGCAATGCCCGTACTGCAGCCGGATAGCGAAGCTGCCACGAAATGTCTCGGCAGTTCCTGTTTGCATGCGCTCCCTTGCAATCTGGACGAATGCTTGAGTGCCTTGTGGCCGTAATCCTTCGTAACTGTAAATGGCTATATTGATTGAAAAATCCTTTCTGTCGAGGAATGTGCCCCGCGTAATCCTCCAAAATCCCGTGCTGACAGACGCAGCTATGTAAGGAGGCCCGGTGACCTCGTCAAGTCTGGGACACAAGCTTGACAGTCACTTGAGATGCAAGGTTGTCGAGGCGTGGGTTGTGGGTCGTGAAAACGGGCAGCCTGGCCACCTGCCGAGGGGCGTCAAAATTGGGGCGAAGCTCCTGCAACCCAGCTCTTCAGGCTGTTTATCGCATTGCTGTTTTGGTGCTTCTTATTTCTCAGCTGTTGGGGGGCTATTTGAAAAATGCTGCCGCTGCTTCTGGTTCCCATCTTGCCCTCCCCCCGCACCTTGCTGCAAAACAACAGCTGTCCGCTTGCCAGACACCTTTGTCCGTAGGGCGCGAGTTGGAACACTTTAACCGGCTCGACAGATCTGCGTCCGGGTGGGAGATCTGCTCCAAATGAGGTTTTTCAAAATGATGTTTTGCTGGCTGCGTCCCGCCTTAGAACGGACCAAACTTGACTGAGGTGGCACTTTCCTTGCCTGGGCGTAAGTTCCATTCAACTCAGTGGAGCTTACTTCTGAGTAAGTCTTTGGCTTACTCGCATAGGCTTGCACTGTGAACGTGGTTGGGCAAGTGTTGGCCTAAACGGCAAGGGGCAAGAGTTCACATCCCAACTGGGCAGATATCCCCGAAGCGTAGTGATTGGGTCTGTCGTCCCTGTGAAGGTGAACCTTTGAAGCAAGACCTCCCCCATGTTTGCAAATAGCTGCTTTAAATGATTTCTGTCCTTGTGTGCCCTCCTTTCACATCAGTAGTTGGGGGTGTCCTCTTATTGCTCCTACGACTCCTTATTTGAACGACTGCTACCTTCAGCTCTCATATTCTTGATCTCTTGTCTTTGGGTGGGGGGGGGGAGCATGATCCAGGCAAGCTCTGACTTTTGCCTTTCCCCCAGGGTGATTGTTGCTGTTGGGACTCACAGTGCTGTCCATCATCTACTTGGTGGGGAAACATACTTGCATTGCATGCAGCTTTGGATAAAGGCTTTTGCTGTACCTGTGGATTGGGACCATTGACTTCAATGGGACGTGAGCAGAATACCTGAGCAGTCTTCTTTTCAGAGTCTTATGTAACCATGAAGGTTACACATTGGGTCCTGGTTCTCTCTGTAGGGCCAAGCTGTTTATTGGCTACGACGACTGTTTTGGAAAAGCTTTTTTTTCCATTCAAAGGATCTGACCCTGGGGTAGGGTGGAATGGGGCTCCTGAAAAATCTGGAACAGAGCATCGAATGGGTCGTTCTGTTCTCCAGAAGGACCGCTAGATGCATTCGCGATGACGTGTCCGGTAAACCAGCAGTTGCTATGGAAGGGGTATTTGTTGTGAACTGGGTCGTCTGTGAATGGCAACACAGAAGCCCTTCTACAGACCGTGAACTTGGAGGGAGAGGTCAGGGGTGGGAGGAAATGCGCACAGCTGACTTTGCCGTCTTGACGGGTCCTGCGCTCCAAAGGTGCAGAGCCCGTCAGAAAGAACCAAAATATCACGGGGAGGAGCAGATGGCATTGCTAGTTCTGAAGCGGTCTCCCACGTAAAAACGAGGGTTGTCAAACGTCTTCCCAGCTTCGCCTTCTGGTTGCGGACAGCCGGAAGCCCCTGGGCAGTTCCCAAATAAGGGCTTGGTGATGGCAGCATTGAGCCCCCGCAGAGGTAGTGCTTGGAATCTGGTGGCTGGGAATTTCCCATGGATCCCTGGGGGGTTTCCATGGCTCAGTGCTACTAACAGGCCCATCCTACCCACCCAGCGGGTTCAGGGCTTGCTTTTGGCTCAGGTGGTGGGTAATGACCTGGGCGTGGGCCTTTCAAGGCTGCTTGTGCCATTCTGTCCCTAGGGAGGTTTGCCTGGTGTCTCCATCACTATCCTTCCGGCTCCAGGCGAAGACCTTTTTCTTTTCCTAGGCCTCTCTGAGACAATGGCTTCAGTGCTGTTTGAATTCCCTGCTTAAATCTGCTGCCCCTGACTTCTGTGCCGTTGTACTTTTGTGCCGTTGTGACTGTTGTACGTGGCTTTGTGCTTCAAAAAAAAAAAAAAAAAAAGGAATGCGACGACTTAAAACACCTTAAAAAGAAAAAAACCAACAACCAAAAATCCAGAGCTGGTCTTATTGTGTTGCTTCAGTCAAAGGATCGAGGATGCTTCGGAGATGGGTAGCATCTGTTTAGGATATTGATTGCTCGACAGATAGTGTGGAAGCGAGATCAGCTTCCGGTCGTGAACATCTGGTTGAGGAGGTAATGGGACTGCTTGGTGACGCATCAGGTTGCTGCACTTAAGCGGGTACGTAATGGGAGAGGCTCCGTGGGAGATGATTTCGGATGGGACTGGAGCATCCTTGCTCGGTAACTGTGTGACTCCATGTTTCTGGTGTGTCTTGTGACGTCGGATGTATTGTGGTGCTGCACAGGAAGACATCTTGCACCAGCACTTGTGCCAAGAGTTCACGGAACAGCACTAAGTCATGTTCACCTTCCATTTGCTGTTTCTCTGGACCCAGATCGACGTGTTTGAATATTCAACCTCCACTTATTTAATATAAGTACACTCTGGTGGTGTTTCTCTCCTCCCCCCCCCCTCCCCCAACTAACATTCCCATTATATTTTCAAGGATTATGCCATTGTAGCTCGCAGATATGCACCCCTGATGGCTTTGCATAAGAGTCCCCCTCCCTTCCTAAATTTCATCTGCAAAGATAAACAAATACATCCTCTGTCTCTTTCTCTCTTTCCAACAGCTGCGGATAACGGTCTGGTCCTTGTGTACAAAATCTGTGTCTTATATCAAATATCCCAAGGCCTGTCAGCAGGGTAAGTGGCGCTAACCTAATACAGGAAGGATGTTTTATTCTTATAGCCGAGATTGCCATGATCCGGGGACGTCCAAATCCCTTTCACCCGTGTGCCTGCAGGAGGAGGGGTGCAGATGCCTTTCGGTCGCTGCCGTGCAAACTTGATCCTACGGTTACAAAATGGTAACTAATCTGTCCTCTTCTCAAACTTGAGTAAGTTGTATTCTGTCAGTTTAAAGCACCTGTCCAAACTGCTGCAAAATAGACATGGCTGGCTGGGTGGATAGAGAGTGCTGTAAGGCATTGTTTGAATCATGGAATCCAGGGCTGCAGAATATTCTTTCGTATATCTGGATTTACAGCCCAATCCTACCTAAACTTCTCCATGCTGATGCAGTGGCGCCGACACAGGCTTCGCTGCATCCTGCGGGGGAGGTTAGCAAGCGGAAAGTCTCCTTGGGGTAAGGGGCCATTTATCTGCTTGCCCCAGGGAAAGCCCCAGCCACCGCTATGGGTCAATTCGGACCACTGCCAGCAATGTCATTGACAGAAGTCCGCGTTGATCCATGCCAGCAGATCAAGCCTGGGAAGGGGGATGGGATACGACGTGCGCTGGTGCTGACAATCCCACCCGCCGCCGTCGCCACCCTCTGCCGCCCCGTTCAACCCCTCCTTCCACCCGTCCTGCCCTTGTGCTACACAGCGCTTCCCTGCTCTGGCGGGTGTTGCTCCTGGTGCCGGCAGGAAGGCTCTGGCCTTCCCGCCGGCGCTGCGAACAGGTGCACCGTCGCAAAGTGCTTTATGGCACAAATGCCAGAAAAGATTGTGCATTAGGATTGTGCTATTAGTGTTGGGATTTTAGGTGCCTGTACAGAGCCGAGACTGTATTTAAATTCCTAGCCGGTAGCATCGGCCTTCTATTTATTTATTTAAAAAAATTATATCCCGCCTTATCCTATGCCGAGGCAAATGCCCAAGGCGGCTTACAACAAAAATTAAAAAACATAGTTTAAAATACTGAAAATAAGTTTAAACAATACATACTTAATTTAAAAACAATAAAATCCACTGGGGGGGGGGACAGTATGGAGCCTTGACAGTATGGAGCTTTCTAGGGCCTTGAGGTGCTCAGTATTGGGTTGGGGGTCTTTTGGAGCAGGGCCTGTCTTCTTATATGTATCCCATTTGTATCTGTCTCGTCTTCTGAGGAGCTCAGGGTGGCTTCCGTTCTCCTTCCCTACTTTTTTCTCACAACAATGCTGTGAGGTAGGTTAGGTTGCGAGAGTGTGACTGGCCCAACGTCGCCGTGTGCAGAGGTCTTCAAGAGGTGGGGTCACGGCAGACGTGGGCCACGGCAGTGCTGCTGCCACCATTTTGTTTTGAAGCTCAGGCCTGCAGAGTTTGAACAGTCGCCGCAGCTAGTGGTCCTAGAGGAGGTCGATGGCCCCGGAGATTTTTGGAAGGGTTGCGTTGGTCAAGGGAGGGGCCCCTTCACTTGCCTGCACTCTGCTGTTCTACCTTGCTTTGCTTCCTGTTTCTCCCCTGCTGCCTTTCAAAACTGAGCTCTTGCTGTTGCCATGCCACTTTCTGCTCCGCCCCTCCCTCCAATTGGCCTGGAAGGAAAGAAGGGGCAGGACGAGACAGTTGCAGCAGACACTGATTGGCTGCCAAACAGTGACCACTCACTTGACCAACCCCTTGCCTGTTGGACTGTGGAAGGTGGGTCCCCTGTGGCAGGTTTGAGGTCAGTCCCAGCTTCTACAAATGGAAGACCACTGACCTCTAGGGCGCCTCATGGCTGAGTCCCCCTGGTCGCCTCCTCCAGAGCCACGGCAGTCTCCTCCTTTCTGTAGGGTCTGCATAATGTCCGTCTCTTTAGGTCCTCAACAAATAATGAATGGGTCGACCAGTCCTTGGCACCTCAGTCTTTCCCAAATTGCTCACTTAATAGTACTTCAGTCCTGGATAGAAAGAGGGAAGTATTTTCACCTCTAATTCACAAACAACAAGGGCTTTGACTTTCTGAATGGCCTTTCCCTGCCCAGCCCATTGAAAAGGTCCTGCGAAAATCCAAGTTGACAGTGTGCGGTTTTTGAGGCCTTCCAGAAAGCATTTTATGCTCTGTACATAATCGGAGTGGGGTAGGTGGGAACCGAGCGGCCCAGGGCATGGCTCTGTTTTCCTTTCTCACAGGCAGACTTTCCTTTCCTGAAACCCGACAGGGCTAGAATTACAGCGGTGGCTTTTAAGGACCCTAAAGAGGTGAACAAACTTGAGGCTGCCACTTCAGAGCGCCTGAAACGCACCTTGTGCAAGACCTTCGGAGATAAGCAATAACAAACGTGGCTTGATGCTCCACTCAGGCAACAATGCCTGTACTGTCCAGCCTCTGTTTTCCTTTCCTGTCCTTTCATTGCTTTCCCCTCCGTGACAAGCGAGGGATACGGTATCAATTTGTTCCACTTTCCCTTGCCCTTTCTGAACTCTGCTTTTATTGGCAGGAATAGCGTTCACGAAGGATGGCCGCTACATGGCCTTGGCAGAGAGGAGAGACTGCAAGGACTACATCAGTCTCTTTGTGTGCAGCGACTGGCAGCTTTTGAGGGTGAAGATCCACGATCAAATCCCTTTAATTGAAATGTTCCGAGTTTGGGAGTGGACCCTTGGGTTCTACGCTTCCGTCCCTTTTCCCCTTGCATGCGTGAATTCCTCCTCCCTGGCCTTTGCCATGATGAAAGCTAACCACACATGAATAGGATTCAAACCTCGGTTCCCTCGTTAATAAAAGTAACGCGTTTTATTTTCCTTTCTCTCCGTTTTTGGAAGCATTTTGACACTGAGACGCAGGACATGGCTGGGATTGACTGGGCCCCGAATGGCTGCGTCTTGGCCGTGTGGGACACCTGCCTGGAGGTGAGGGAAACTGTAGGTGTATCTGCGGACTGTTTTTCTGCCCGGTTGCCGCTTTTCAGAGCAGCAGCCATGTCCAGTCTCGTTCAGAGAGCTGGCGTAGCCCAGTGGTGCAGAGATGGAACTGCAAATCTCGCCTCTATTAAGAGTCTTGGATAGTGTCGTCCAAAAACAGGCAGTAGAGTTGGGAGAAAGTATCTGGCCCTCAGCTAGGTCTGTTGTTAGTAATAGGTGTGCCTCCTATATAGTTATAAAAGGAATGCATCTCGGCATTTGTTGTGATGGAATATCTCCTACAAGGTGGCCTTTGACATAGTTCCTCCTTGGGCATCTTCCTGAAAGGCAGCTGATGTAGCATAATGGCTAAAACTGTTCCGCAAGGAGCGGGATTCTGGGTTTGAATCTCGACGGACTCGCAAGGTGGCCTCAGACAAACTGCCCCCTCTTGGCCTCAGGCTTCCCTACCTGCCGTCTGGGGACTGCAATACCTTACAGAGGAGTAGTTAGGATCACCTCAAACACTTTGTACTCTCAACAAGTGTTCTACAAACAGCTGGGTTACTCTGGGTTACTCTACTGAGTTACTCTCTCAGTGAATATCTTGAGAAACCATTGGCTCCAGATTCTTGAGCATGAGAGGGGTTGCTTCCATCTCATTTTGAAGGACCCTAACAAATTTCGTGCTTTGACAACAACTCTGCATAGACATACATTTTTTTAGAGATCTATGCCTAGGTAGTTTGTGGTTCATCGCTTATTGTTTATATATTGCTTATTGTTTACTAATACATTTTGCAATTTTTATGTAATTTTTTGTTGCCTTTTTGATTTTTGTTATTCACTAAGAAAGGAGAAAAAATCTTTCTTGGTTTTGAAAATATGGACTGCGAATCTTAATAGTGAGACTTTGCTTAAAAAAACGCAGAAAAGAGTCACTTTTTAATGCGGTCCTGACCTTTGAGTTGTGTGTGTGTGTGTATCACCTACCCCAACTTGCGATCCTATCTGTGATGCAGACAGGTTAAAAAAAGCCATCACTGTCATCTTTTAAAAAGATTTTAACCCTTTTGTTTCAGTATAAAGTGTTGCTGTATTCCCTTGACGGCCGCCTGTTGTCCGTGTACCATGCCTACGAGTGGTCGCTAGGCATTAAATCTGTTGCGTGGAGCCCCAGCAGCCAGTTCTTGGCAATTGGCAGTTACGACGAAAAGGTAAGATGCTCGGCAGAGTGAGTTTGTGACATCATCGCGTGCTGGCTGTTGCTCTTGGCTGACTGCTCGTTCTTTGATCAGGTTCGCATTCTGAACCACGTGACCTGGAAGAAAATCGCAGAGTTGGAGCATCCGGTAACCGTTGCAAGCCCAAAGATAGTAAGTTGAGAAAGGGGATTGCGCCTTTGGTGAAAGGGGGAGCATTTAAAACTAATGGAAGTCAGTCAGTCAGTCAGTCATCCTTGGTGCCGGTATAGGTCTTTAGAGCATTCTCCACTACAGCTGCGTTGTATAAGGGACATCAGTGAACCAGGAAGTTCCGGATTCAAATTCCTGCAAGGTGGAGGCAATGTCAGTGATATCACCTTGCAGGGATTTGAATCCGGAACGTCCTGGTTCACTGCTCAAAGTTGCCTGGGGACATCAGCAAATTAGGGGAGGGGTCCCAGCTCAGCGGTGGAGCATCCTCGTAGCATGCAGGAAGTCCCAGTTGCAGTCGATGGCACCTGCATGGGGAGCTGCTGGCCATTGATTATAAGACAGCTTCTAGTATAACTTGGCGGATGGCGACTATCTTGGCATGTCTTTTGCCAAATGTCTACACGGACTTAAGAGGTCTGTAGGACTACTTGAGAACTGGAATATCTTGAGGCGCTGCTGTGGTTCACCTACCCTCCCTCCTCGCGTGGCCATCCTAGTACTATAGATGTTGATCAGCACTCTCTAATGCAACGCTGTGTCCTTTTAACCAAGCTGCAAATCACGACTTCCTCAGTTTGAATCTCGCTTTTGCCATGAACCAACTAGATGGCCTTAAGCGAGCTACTCAGCCATTCCATCTGCAATTGGGGAATAATATTCCCTACCTTACAGGGTTGTTGTGAGGATGACATCAGGATAGTACATGTGGAAGCACTCCACACACTCGGGAAGTGTTATACAAATGCTAAATGGTTGATCATTCCCACCCAGTGTCCTGGCCTGCTTGCGGTCTTAAGCCTCTGTCTTCATTGGGGTTCAGCCCTGGGCCTGTTCCCACCTGTCGGTGAATTGCTATTTCCATCCCCAAAGCCAACGGTTTAGTAGTGAAATGCAACGGGATTGACTTCCTTTTCTCTCCAGATTGTGTATCGGGAGGTGGAGAAATCGCCAGCAGTGGAAATAGATAAACTGGTCTTTCCTCCTAGCAAGGCCATGGCAAGCTCGCTCTTCAGCACAAAGAGCAAATGTAAGCCTGTGTGTATCTCTTTGAAATATTGTCAGTTTTTGAGGCCACTGACCCATCAAGTCTTGACGGCTTGCGGCCGATTAAGCAGGCATCGTGGAGTGGCTTCTTCTCCTAGTCCTGGCAGGAAATATCCGGGTGGTGATGAGGGGTTACTTAGTCTTCCTAGGAATTCCTCTTGCTGTCTGCCATTTTGCTCCACTCCGGCGCCGTGTCAGGCCAACTGAGCAGGAGCATAAGGCAATTTGGAGTTGGGAGTTGTCGGACAGGCTGAATAGATAGACCTGCCTTTTGCGGGACCGTGTAAAAATGGGGGCCTGAGCGTCCAGTGCACATTTGTTCTTGCTTTCTGGCTCATTCATGGTTGCAGCTTGCGTTGCCGCCCTCTTTCTTGTTCTTAAATTCCAGATGAAATTGCCCAGGAGCCCGTTTCTCTGCATCATGTCAAGCCTGCAGCCGACCGGGCAAATCCTCGAGTTGGAGTTGGGCTGTTGGCTTTCAGCTCGGATAACTGTTTCCTGGCAACCCGAAACGGTTAGTGTCTCAGAGGCCGACAGAGAACCTGTGAGCACTAGTGGCTTGAGTTCAAATCCTGGTTCTGACTCTTGGCCTCCATAGGATCTTGAATGTGTGACTCTTTTCCTTCCAGCTTTCAGTCTTGGTCTATAAAATGAGTGAGAGTATCCTACTCGTTTGCAACTCCTCAGGGCGGCTCACTTTACACTCAAGTTGCTCTTATCTTAGAAACAGTTTCTCCCAAAGATGATTAGAACTGACCTGCTAGTACAAGCTGGCTATTATATGCACAGGATTTTTCACGCTGGCTGAGTTTAGATGTTGTACTAAACCATGGTTTAACATGGCACGGTAGTATCACGGGCATAACGGGAGGAAATTTGCAACTTTCAGTCGCCGTTTAAAGCAAATGGTGGGATGATGTCTGAACCTGGCAGATCACAGCTTGTTCAAACCACACTTTTTGATTCTAGCTTATTTACAGAATGTGGTTAGAACAAGCTTGGTAGGTGGTTCAGGTCTTCTGCCTAGTGCTGCAGACTGGTGGTCATTCATACAGAAGTTTTTTCTATTTTGTTCAGTGAATGCCCCCTGTGCGTTGGATTGCCTTAAATGCGCTTGCTGCTGGTTTCTTCATAGATAACATTCCCAATGCTCTCTGGATCTGGGACATCCAAAAGATGAAGCTCTTTGTGGTCTTAGAGCAGCTGGGTGCTGTTCAGCTCTTCCAGTGGGACCCCCGCCAGTCCCGGCTCGCCATATGTACTGCGAACACCAGAGTATACCTGTGGTCCCCAGCGGGGTGTGTGTCTGTACAGGTACCAATGGAAGGTAAGGAGGCCCCAAACGTCTGCCACCAAGTCCGACAAAGTGGCCGTTCACACAACCATGTGGCGTTCATTTAAAAAATAATGTTTTTTTAAAAAATGGTGAAGTTCAGCCTGATTTGCTTCAGGATGTTTCCAGAATCATAGAGATGGAGGGGGTCTTCAAGGCCATCTAGTCTAACCCCCTGCTCGAAGCAGGAAAACCCTCCCTAGAGCATCTCCAAAAGGGGTTTGTCAAATCTCTGTCTGAAGATCTCCGGTGAGAGAGAACCCACCACTATAGCAATCTGTCAATGTGTTGATGTTCCATCCATTACAAAGGATGGGAAGGGGGGTAGGTCTCTGCCCTGAGGAGCTTACAATCTAGGTATCAACACAAGGGAGATGGGAGGAAAAAAATGGAGGCAGGGCAAGAATATTCAATGATTTTGCTTTGCATGTTCTTGGTATTAATTACAGTAGGTCTGATGACTGGTAGGTGTTCAAAAAGACTTTGTGGCTTTAAGGGAGAGATTTGAATGAAGAGCAAGAGCTGGTTCTGGGTCAACGCATGACTTGACTTCATGTCAAAACGGTGCATCAGTCGGTTGGACATCATTTGACTAATAAGAATCTAGCGCTATCTAAGTGGCCAAGTACTATTTCATGTCTTTAGAACCCGTTACCCACGGCAACCATGCACAACGGAGTTAGCTCTCAGAATTGGAAATTCCATGGTTCACATCAAAGAACAGACCATAGTTCAACTGTACAATTTGACTTTCCCTTCCACAGAGCAGCTTCAGCTGCTATCCCTAGCTTGCAGCCAGATGCTATAGTACGTGTTTTCAAGCCGCCCTCCCATGCTGTAAGAAACCCACACAGTAACCTTTATATCTCTTCCGTACAGATTACAAACATTTCTCTGGATTCTAGCACATTCAGTCCCGATGTTCATTATTGCACGATATAATGGACATTTTGGTTCATGTTTTTTGGTTCGACAAGTATCTTTGATACCAAGAGGCAGGCATAAGGGATCGGTGAGAAAAATCTGGGAGAAAAAGATGTGTTGAATGTCATTCATTTGATATGTGTGTTTGCAGGGGACTTCCAGGTGGCTTCGATGTGCTGGCACCCCAGTGGGGATTCTCTGGCCCTCCTGAGTAAAGAAAGCTTCTGTATGTGTTACTTAGAAAAAGACGAGGAAGAAGCAAAATAGCCAACACCCAAAGAAAGCTGCAGGGAAACGCCTGCTGTACGTATCGGTTTTGCAACATTTGGAGGGTGAAAAACCACCAAACCACCTGCTGCTGTCTCGGTCATGAACTCTGTTTCAGTGTGAAACATTCGTAATTTAAGTCTGTATATAGATGTGGCGATGCCGATATGTTTCTGAGCGAGACACTTTGCCTAAAATGTTCCCGCTGTCTAAAAAAAACCCAAAGTTGTACAATAGTGGAAAACCATGCGTGTGAATGTCTCGACACTTTTAGGCTGCTTGTTTTTGAAGCGAGAGGATTTTTTTAATAGTACGTAAGCATAAATAACTTGTCCTGAAATGTCAGTAAACCTGTTTATATATATATATATTTTTCCAGTGTGTAAACTTAAATAATTTCTCCTGAACCATCAATAAACACGTTGATTAATTTATACAAAGCATTGTGGAAGACGTTCAAGCCCAAGTGCCACAAGCCAGAGTTTTCCAGCTACCATTTTTGTTCTCTTCTGGGCATGAGCAAAGACACAGTTTCCTCCCTCTGGAGAATAGCACAGGTTGAAACGAAGGTCAGGAGAAAGGAAGTACTGGCTGTTGGGGGCAGAGGATGAGCTGACTGAGCTTGACAGCTGAGGGGAGTCCCCAGTCTCCTTAAAGCAGGGTTTGGATATTCATGGCAAGCTTCTGGGCTCCCACAGATCTGCTTCTTTTAGTTGTTCAGGCTTTCACCCATGTTTTCAAGGTGGAGGATGTCATTTGTGTGCTATTTTGTACCGCGAATAGGGCTGTGCGGTTGAGATCCTCAGCCCAGACCACGTGTCCTGCTGGCTGCTGAAGCAGGCTGTTGTAAATAGGCTGTCTGTGGCTCTTTGCATGGCGAGGTGTTTACTGGTGACGGCCCAGAAAAGGGTGCGTGTGGTGGGGGAATAGAGAGGTGCAGAAAGTGAAATGCGTGCTAATAATTTGAGGACACTAGAGTTAAAAATGCTTGAGTGACAATGTGAAAGCATCTCCTTGTGCCTTGAGCATTATTTTTTTTAAATTGCCTTTTAACCCTGCCTTTCTTCCACAAGGCAGTTGCTCACCCAGGTACCGATCCAAGCCAGAGCTGTCTCGGGAACCCGACTGCACTGTGTGCCCTGGGCCCTGTTTCAACCAGCTGCGTCGGACTTGTCACGAGGAGCAGACGCTTGTTGGGTTTGACGATTTAACACTGACTCCATGTTTAATAAGCAAAATATACATGGCTTAAAACAAAGGAGGACATGCAACCTTTTGCCCTGCTGCACCCCTGAATCATTTTACAGGCTGTTTTGAGAGAGAACACATTTCAGAGGTATTCAATGCTATATAATATTGATGCGGACCAAGACTGCTGTTAGCAGCAGGTCACTAGTATACAGTAACAAACTTGATAAAGGGTTTGTAGGAAGATTCAACCGACAAAGACGAGGCAGAGGCTGGGATCCAAAGAGCTCACGGAAGGGTGGGGGTGCACTTTCCCCCCTTCTAGCTGCAGCCCTTAGCCTCTCATAGAATTTCACGGGAGGCCCCTTGATCTTTCAGGGGAGCTTTTAGGAGGCTGGGTGCAGGAGCGGCCAAAATATCCTCACGAATAGCCCTTGGGATCTCAGCCATAGTGCTCGATGCAGTCGAGCACTGTGTCATTCTCCAGTAGTTCTGGGTGGCCCAGTCTTTGCTGGCAGGAAGCTTGTTGTCAGTAGCCAAGACAAGGCCTGACTTCTGTGGCGGTTACCCTGCTGGAGAGATCTCCCCATGCAGAGACCCATCACCCACACTTCATTCAGCTCACTGCATGGAAGGGGAGTGATGGTGCCAGTCTGTCTTGGGCTATTCAGAGGCTGTGATGGCTACCCAATTATCTTCTAGATGGCTGTTGACCAATCACGTGTTGTGCATCTTTTATAATAAGGTGATTTAAGGCTCTGCTCCAATTCCCAGCCTGAGGGAGGCACTGCTTTGCCATAGCCCACAAGCAAAGACTGAGCCACCCTTTCTAAGTGGTTCTACCCTGGCTGAATCACTGAGCATAATGGGTTTTTTTTTGGGGGGGGGGGTGGGAGACACATGAATTTGGAGAGCTCACTGCTTTTGTTGTGGACTTGGAAATTCTAGTCCTGTGGGTTAGCCTAGATTTCTGATTTAAGATCAGGTTTCTAGTCCCTGTTGCTGGGAGGGTGTTCCATGTTCTCAGATCCCTCTGGGGACCAGAAGGAGCTCTTCTCCCTAATGTTTGGTTCTGCAAATGACCCTGCTTATCTACCAAGAGCAGAAGCTTCCCGTATCCAGAGCCACCCCAGAACCACTGAGAAGGAGAATTCACAGGTAAGCTCACATTTTCCCTTATATATCACTTTAATAGAGGTATGATGTGTACAATTTTAATTACAAGATAATTGCCCACACTCTCTCCTCTGGTCAGTTGTTCTACACATGCTTTGGTGCTATTTATCTCAATTTGATTACAACCAAATAGTACAAAGCTAATCAAAACCCCTCAACTTTGATCCCATGTGGCAAAAACTATCTGAAAGTAGACAATGTTGCAGGGGGTGCTTACAGTGACAGTTTGAGGGGGTTGTACTGCAACAAGACGTCATTGTTAGAGAAGTCGGCATCGGAACTGTGGGAAGGCAACTACAATCACTCAACTTCATTTCAATTCACAAACGTGCAGTCTCCAAAGCTTAGCAGAAAGTACAACTCGGGGAAAGTTGAAAGAGTTAATGACCTGTCAAGCCAGCAGTTTAAGCACCAAAAAAAGCCAAGCACAAACCCCAGGCCCTGTAGATACACAAAGAGATCCTTTCAATTGCACTGGAGAGAGGGGCATTTATCTTGACATACGGCAAGCATACATAAATACGAAGTTTGCAACAGCAAGGTGTTTACGTTAACAGAAGAAAAACGCAAAAGGAACATGCTTTCAAGCATCCCGATGGCTTGTTTTGAGAGGTGCGGAGTAAGGGGAGGAGAACTTCAGCTAGAATGCCATCGGGGGGGGGGGGGTTACTGCTCACTGGACTGACGAGAGCCTGCGATGAGCTACAGGCGAGACTCAACTCCGCTCTCTATGACCCCCCTCCATGTGTCAATACGTAACATGAGATTTTAAGACAAACAAGACTACAGGTGCGTGAACTGAAAACTATCCAAACTCCCCTCTTCGTGCTCCCGTCTCATTTCCTTCGTTTGCGGATTTGTTAGGCAGTGAGTGATCTTTTCCCCCAACTTTTCCTGGGGGGTTGGCAGGGGACAGACTACCTTTTCAATAGCTGTGTTTTTTTAAAATCCGATCTTGCCTCTTGTCATTGAATAGCCTAGCTTGGCCTCGTTGTTGATGAAAGACATCAATCCCAAATAGGTCTCAATGAGAAGAGGGCGCTCCAACACCAGGACCCCGTTGGCCCTTCCTGGCAGGGGGCACTCCTTATGGGCCTTCTTGACAGCTTGGATCAGCTGAGTCTTGAAGTTCTCCAGCTTAGAAACAGAAAAGGAAGGGTAGATCGGTTGATTACATCGAAATCGGATCAGATCAACCAAGATTTTTACGAGAGAGCTTCTACAGAGTTTGACTTTATTTTTAAATGAGTAGTTCTGGCTCTCGCTGCTTCAGCACAATTATTCCCACCAACCATGTCTGTTCATCTCTCCGAGCTGTGCAGCGAAATTAAATTCCATGCCAACTTCTTGCTTCAGCTGTTCCACCCGTTTATTCCACTGCGGTTGCCTGGTTTCCAAAAGATGTTTTTTGCCTTTCAATTCCCATCTCTTTCTCTTTTGGTTTTTTAAAATAAATTGGTTTACTTGCCTAGACTCGGGGTCCAGTGCTGATGCAGCTGTGCCAATGGGCGTGTGCTGCATCTTCTGATGGTGGTGGTTGGGGGAGTCATGGAGGCCTCCTCAAGGTGAGGGAATCATTTGTTCCCTTATCTCAGGGCTACATCGGCACTGGAAAGTTAGATAGCAGTCGCGTCGCTACGACGCGCGACACCCCAGAGCGGGGTCGCGTGTCGCCCTTAAGGAAGAGGCTCCGCCCCCGCGCGTGACGTCACGCGCAGGAGCAGAGCACCCTCCCCACTCCGTTTTCGGCTCATTTTGGAGCCGAACGGACACAGGGGAGGGCGGGCGGGCCCGCCTCCAACTAAAAACTGTAAGAGGGGGGGATCGCGCATCACCCCTATACGCGCGATGCCCCCCGGTGGCCCGCCCCCCCCTGTTAACGCCAGTGCTGGATAGGATTTGACCCTCAGTCTGCTCGGATGGAGCTACTTCATCTTCCTAGACTGCCTGCCTCTGCTGCTATTAGACTTTTTGGGGTGGACACCCCCCTCCCCGAGATTCACCATCTTATTAGGAGGCAGGTTTCTCCACAGCAGCCTCTTCCTGTCTAGCTCTTCCCTCGCCTTGCTGAGGCACTGAGCCCTGCATCCCAACCCTCCACACTTTTCTTCACAATCATGACACAAATGTAGACAGCAACTTTGGTTAGGAGGCAGGATACAACTTTTTGGGGTCTTAAAACCTTCACAGCTCTACGCTTTCCACTTCAAATTCCCCGATTGTCATATCGAAAGCAAAATAAGAACTATAACTTGACTTCAACGGACAGCACCTGTAGAAGCTCTCTAGGGCAACACTTACCTGGCAAAGAGATGCAATCTTCTCATCTGCGTCGGCCATTGGATGTTCTGTAAAAGTTGCATATGGCACGTTTGTGGACCACGGGTTCCATCTATTTATGAAGGAGGCCCGGCTTTGCTTATCCCACTGGACTCGAATGCCAATGCCTTCTCGCCTGAAAAAGTGAGAGACCTCCATGTAAGCTTGTTCAGGAGCCACACGTAACATAGTTTTACCATTTCTGTGACTACAGCAGATATTTTAGCTGCGCTATGAGAAACTGATTGGAACTATGTGGACAAGGCAGGAGCTCTTGTACCTATCAATTTTTACAACTCTTATTATTTTGAGTGCTGTGATATGCAAGGCAACAACAACAAAAACTTACTTATTCAGTGACTTGGGAGGAAATTCAAACTCTCCAATTGAAATGGTGTCAACAGCATTCAGGGATATTCGGGTCACCTGCTGGCACTGCAAGCTGATAAAGTCGTATTTACAGATCAGAAGGGACCAGTCGGTAATGAGAACCAAACGTTCCTTTTCATTGTTCCAGTGGTCGATTCTGGGGAGGAAAAAAGTCGAGTGAGCATGGTGCATTCCTTCCATCTCCCCAAACTGCACGTAGCAGGTAAACCAACTATTACCAGGAGGGGAACACAATTATTTCAAGCTGTTTTGTTAACAATTGGAGCAGAAAACTGCGCCTGTCTATCACAGTTGGAGATGACAGGGTTTTTTTAATCGCAAAATCAACAATTTTAGCACATGTACATTTGTGGCCCTTTGATCCCACCATGTTACTTTTTTCTTTCGTCTCTCTTTGGCAGGGGAATTCCAATACTACTGGCATTCTCCAAACTGTCATCACCTCGGCCTGCATTACTGATGAAGCTGAAACATTGACTATTAAAATTTTAAACGTTTTCATCACAACTGTCTACGTAGCTACTGAGTTGGGTCTAGTCCACAAACGTTTAGGCTAAGTTAGCCTTGAAGGTGTCACAAGACTTTCTGCTGCAACAGTCTAACACAGCTGCTTCCCCCCCCCCCCCGGGATGTTGTTACCTAGTAAACTGTTTCAGGGATGGTTAGTTAATGCTTAATACAAGTTAAGAGGCTGTGGAGCAGTTCCTAACACGGGCTGCCATTTTTCTAAGCCGCTGGCTACAGGGCTACTCGTTTCCTCCGCAACCGCTTCCTCCACACTAGTTTGCGATTAGTCCGAGGAGGGTTCTGAGTGGTCCTAAGCAATGGTGCACACTAGTGTCTTGAACAAAAAAGGCAGGGCAAGCGAAGGAGTTGTGACCTTATTTGCTGGAAACAAAGATGATTTTTCTGGGAAGCCACCAGGGGTGGGCTTGTTGAAAGCCCTACCCGAAACAAGTCAGTCTGGTTCTGAGGCTGGTCTAGTTCCTTTTCAAGAGCTCTGCTGTGTCTCAAGATCATTGTGTGCGCAGCTTTGGCTTGTTTACCTTTAAACTCTTGAGGCACAAGGGGTAATTTCTAATGTACTGAAGCCTGTTTTGGCGAGGATAAGGAGATTTTTTTTTAAAAAAATATGCACTGACTTAGCTCATCAGGTCTTACTTACTCGGTCAGTAGCCAAACACTTTGCACTTCTCCATCCTCAGTGGGCATCACAACCACACGTATCTCATTTACAGCTTGCTCGATTGTTCCTGGCTAAATGTCAAAGGAAGAAGCAGATTGTTAACTTGCTGAGATAGTGTGGGGGGGGGGGGGGGAGAGAGAAAGCACCCACTCACTCCTTATTGGGGAACTGGGTTGCGTGTAGGCCTTGGTTGAAAGACAGGCTGCAAAGGCATGCATGGCAACGCTAAAGGGGATCTCAGAAACCAGCAAAGTTGCTGGATAAGAAATCCAAAGGGGACTTCTGTTACCTAGTAAGCACTGAAGAGTTAAGTATTTCCAGCCAGGTTCTGGATCAAGGCAGCAAGGCAGAATTAATGATCGCTTACAGAGATCCAGCTAGGGGGTAGCACATGGGAGAGGGTAGAGCAGAGAGGGGCAAGCAGCTCAAGAAAAGCAGTCACAATCCTAAGAATTATCTAATCGGACCACCTCGGCCATTCTGCTTCTGACACTGACTGGTCAGTTCCCAAGGAGGCCAATGACTAAACCTTATTGTTGACCTCCCAACATGTATTCAAGGAGATATGGCTTCTGAACCTGGAGGTAGCACAGCAAGCCTAGATTTGCCCTCCACTAGGGCCATCATTGCATCATATGACAGCAAATTCCATTAAATAACTATGCCCTGCACGAAGAAGCAATGTCTTTCTCTGCTCCTGAATCTCCTGCACATCTATTTCAACAGATGACCTCCCCCCCCCCCCCTTCAAGCCAGGCTAATCCTGAGAGACTCCTTGCTGGATCAAGATCCATACCTCAAAAACAAGCACCCACAAAGTAAAGTGGAGCCCTGCTGGGTCTACCCAAGTCATTCTAAGCTTTGTTTTTGGCAAGTGCCAGTGCTGCGGGTGGCCAACAAGAGATGGGTGGCCAGGAGTAGGCAACATGGGCCAGGCAACATGCCACCCTGCCTGGGGCACCTCAGTCTCCTCTGCTTGCGGGGGGGGGGGGGGAGGCAGGCAGGGCAGCGAGGTCCCCTTTCGCCACGCTGCTGTCAGAAGGCCCGTGGTCAGTGCCTTCGTTTCCCAGCCTTCCCGTGCAAGCTACACTGCGCCTGCAGAAGGAGGCTCTACCACAGGGCCTGCACGCGACAAGGCGTGGCTGCGTGGGGGCGGGGCGTGCGTGCCTCCCCCTACCCGGAAGACGAAGTACTCCTTCAGGCGCCCCCCGCGGGTGGGGTTGTGCACGCTCAGCGGCCGCAGCGTCTGGCGGGGCGGCGGCGACAGCAGCGACGAGGGGGGCTGCTCGCCCGGCGGCGTGAAGGGGACATCGGCGTCGGCGTGGACCAGCAGTGCCGCCTCGCCAGGCCCGCCGGAGGGGGCGTCCACCGAGTCCCGCAGCTGCAGCATCGTGTCCAGCCGCTCTTGCTCCCTCTCTCAGGGCCGACCGAAGCCAGGAGCGGCCCCGCCCACTGCCCTGAGCGCCCGGCTAGGCCGCGCGCAGCCAACCGTCTTCCTCTGAGGCGGAGCCGACGGCCGGGACCTCAGCATGCTGGGAGGCTTGGGGGCGTGGCCAAAGGCCGGGGCGGGAGCAAACGGCAATAGCTGAAGCTCCAGCGCGAATGGAGGCTCGAGGGCGTGTCCGCAGCTTGAGGGGCGGGACAGAAGGCGGTGTAAATGCAGCGGAGTCGGGAGAAAAGGTGTGGGGGCGTGGCAAAGGGTGGAAGGGGCGGAGCGATAGCTAGAGCGGCAGCGCGAGGGGAGCCTTGGGGGCGTGGCCGCTGCGCGAGGGGACGCAGCAAGGGGGCGGTGTGGAAGCCGCTGCTGCTGCTCTCGCCTCATGGCTTCGCAAGCCGCGCCGGGGGGGGGGGGAGCAGCAGGAAAGCGGCCAGCAGTAATGTCGCCTGGCTTCTTCGGTGTGTGAAGGGCAGAAAAGAAAACTGGAGAGGCTGCTTGGCAGCTCTTGGGGGGCTTTAGGAGTCGTCGAGGGGTGGAGCAAAGCCGCGGGAAACCCCGCCTCACGCAACGCCTATTTAATTGTCAGCGGCGCTTGGGGGCGGGGCTGGGGGCGGAGCCGAGAAGCAGGAAGAAGTCGCGTGCTCCTTATCACATCTTTGGGAAGCAATCTGCTCTTCTGTCAAATGTTAGCCTAGAGGTCTCTATCTCACCTTCTCCTGTCTCTCTCGTAGGCTGAGCTGCTTATGTTATGTAGATACTTCCTGAAAAGGAGGAACGAAGTAGCACCAACCTTGGAAACAAGAATGCTGGTGAAGGCCGCTGCTAACATGAGCTTTCTGGGGCAAAAAGAGGGCACCCCCTGCTCCCTCAACAACCCCACACCTCAGGGGAGATGAGGAGAGCAGCCAAATCGCAGCTTCAGAGCAAAGCAGGTACAGAGCCTCTCAGTATCTGAATAAATATTTATACCTTGTTGCAATATCTTCTCTGTGGCAATATCAGCCTGGAAACTTCAAGCGAGTTGCCTTTGGGTGCCTCCAATGTATGCAAGGTTTTCTTTTCTGTGTCTATGTAGTGGTCAAGTTAAAATATAAAACAAAGCCTAAAGTCAAAAACCTGTGAAAGTTTTGATTTCCCCCTTCCCCCCCCCCCAGCATGGTGATATGACAACAGGGACTTGCTGCCATCTAGTGATGCGATATCAAAATTGTGGGCTCCATATAAGAGCTCCCTTTTGAACCGGTTAGCATCTGTATAGTGTGGCTTTAAACCTCTAAAAGGGATAATCTTGCCGTGACAGCACAAAAGGATATGCAACCTGCACCTGATTATTCTTGGTCTTCATGTCCTGTATGTCAGTCTACTCTAGATCATGAAAGCATCACAGAACATGTATTCTATAATTCCACATTCAGGGGATGCAGAAGTTCGCGTCATCAGTCCACACTTGTCCTGGTACAGCTATCTGGACCCTGTATCTGAAGCCCTGGACAGCTACTGCCAATTCGTGTAGACAGAATTTACCTGGGCAGATCAATAGTTTGCCTCAATACAAGACAGGCTGTTCCAGTCTGTCCAGATAATCCAGTCCTTTCAGATGAATTTATGCAATATTTTGAATGGAGAAATGTCATCACAAAGTGAAGCTCCCAACAGGGGAAAAAGAACAAGCTTTCCCCCCTCATTTTAGGAACTCTCCTTGCATTGGATACAAATCAAGGGACTGGTGAAACTGATCGTACTGGATCTTGGGGAGCTTTTGGTGTAGTCAGTTTCACCTATCAAAGAAGGCTTTGGGATAATGTATGTATTTATTTTCCGAAATACGCATACCACTCTACCTGATAGCCAAGTACTGCTGGAGAGTCGCTGCCAGTCAGTGTTAACATTCCTGAATTAGATGGATGAAAGGTTGGACTCAATAAGAAGCAGCTTCCTATGTTCAGAAATGCTCTTAAAATGCACTGTTTTCTTGCAGTTTAATCTCTAATATTTCCCAGACTAGGGCTGCAATCCTATCCACACTCAACTGGGAGCAGGGCTGTAGGGGGTGGGGAACCGGTACAAATTACCAGGGCCCGGCTGTCCAGAAGGGGGCCTGGGGTCTCACTATGTTGCATATTTTTAGCCAGTCTGCCATTTTGGGGAGCCTGAAAATTTCACCAAGGTCCAAATTGCTCTTGGCAACCCTTCCTGAGTGTAAACCCCATTGACTGCAATGGGACTTACTTCTCAGTAAACATATCTAGGATTGGACTGTAGCAGTGCAACCCTACCCAGGTTCTCCACTGGTGCAGCAGTGGTGGAGGGCAGAATGGGAGGCTTTGGAAGGGAAAGGGAATTCAAATCCCCCTTATATCCCCCTTTAAAGGGGATTCAAATTCCTTTTCCCTCCCAAAACCTCCCATTCTGCCCTCCACCAATGCTGTATCAGTGGAGGAGCTGGGTAGGATTGCACTGTAGATCTCTGAACTTTGCTGTGAATCGGCCTCTCCCCCTGCAGTCCCCTGTCCTCTACTGAATTCTGAAATGGTATCCTTACCTCCGTGACTAAACAGACATAAATCATACACATTCCTCCACTGCATTGACTTCTTTGTAGGAAATGTGTCTTGCGTGAAATACGTGCCCGATACAAGTTGCCTATCTATTCCAGACACACAAGGGGGAGCTAACAACTAAACAGTTAATGGAGAGGGGAAAATAGGCCTTTACCCTAGAATTGACTTTGTGCAAGGTAATTTGTCCCCCCACTCTGTTCTTAACTCCCCCCCCCCCCCGTGTTGGTCGTCTTCCACCAGTAAAATATTTGTAATTCATTTAAGTCCCGTCATGTATAAAGAAGCACTGTATTTCTCTAAAACACCCCCCTCCCCCGCAAACATGCTCATGGGACCATGGCTGGAAAGGACTGGACATGAGCATGGATGTAGACGCATGAGCTCAACTATTTCAGGAGTTTATTTTCCATGCATCTTAAATTGGTTTCCTTGTGCTGCACTTACATTTAGCTGGCAGAGTGGCCATATAATTATATTTCTGCTAAGTCCAGCTTCAGCCTTAGATACTTGTGCCGGCTGTTTGATTTTATACTGTCGTCGTTTGAGAGCCACGCTAATACTTTTGGAACCTGCTTACCCATATATGTTTTGCTTTATTCCTTTGACTCGAGTTAGTCTTTATATACATGATGGGACTTAAATGAATGACACATATTTTACGACTGGAGGAATTCGCTGGAGTAGCATAGTCCAAGTCAAAGGCATCCCAAGCCCGGAGATTTCTGAGGTGGGCTGAGGTGAGATTTCAAGGCTGACATCTCTTGAAAAATTGGGAGGGAGGAAATCGGGTACCTAAGCCGAGCCCAGTAAGCTCACCAACCTTCCAGCATTGTCATGGAGTCTCCCGGAACCAGCATCCATTTCCAGGTTACCAATTCTGCAGATCTTGACCCGGCCTCCAGGAATTTCCAACGTGACATCAGGTTGGAAAAAAAAAAGAAAGAGAGCTCAGGAATAACTTCAGTCAGGCAGTCATAAAGCCAGGACCAGGTGGTCAGGGCATGGGGTCCTCCAGTAGCAAAGAGGCAGAGATCAGCAGTGGCCCAAAAACGTTCTAAGTGCCACCCATCCACCTGAGATCAAAGCTGAGAGCTGTAGAAACAAGGTCATTTGGGGGAAATTGGTAACCAGGGCTTGCCCAAGACCACCTGACTCCTGAGACCAAATGATGCCCCTTTACCCAACCTCTGCTCCTCCCACTCTCCAACGTTCTAACGGCATTCTCCTCCCCTCCACATTTCTTCTTCCTCTCTGACCCCCTCTTCCTTTTCCAATCCAGGGAACGGAAGGAGCAGTGGAGGCAAGTGGGTGGTCAGAGATGGGCGCCCCCCACCAATGTACTGCCTGAGGCGACCGCATCAGTTGGCCTCATGGACGGGCCAGCCCTGAAGCATATCCATATATGTTTTCCTTTATTCCTTTGCCTCATTCAAAGAATTCTTGGGAGTAGCGTAGCTCATGAGACTGATTGTATGAACAGCTTTGTATTTTAATCATCTGCTGCATTTTTCTGCATTCAAGTGGATGGAGGTTATTCTTAGATGGAGGAACCTCCCCCCCCCCACTTCCCTTCCAACCCCCACCCTGCCTCCCCGTCAAGTGGTGGGCTGAAAATGAATTGGCCCCACTTCACACTTGCTCCTTTCATGGCCATTGGAGGAAAACAACCTTCCATTCCTAGTGGCTTTGGAACCAGGAATGAGAGTCCCTGAATTCCACTTTCTCTTCCTCGCAAAACCGTCCCCAAAGTCAATAAATGAGCATGGTGCCTGTTGACAGCAAAGCTTCTTCCTAGCCAAAATTTTAATGCCTGTTGCAGGTGGGGAGTGTTTTCTGCTTTCCAAGTAATTTTGTTTTTTTTAAAGAACTTATTCTGTAGAATGCTTGGCCGAAAGCTTCATGTTTATGAAGGGGGAAAAAATGTTAGCTAGCGCAAGCCAGGCTGTGCAGAGATGGCGGGCAGCTGTTATATTTTAAGTTTGGCAATTTCTAGCCCCCCCCCCCACCTCCTTACTATCAAAAAATCTGGGACTTCCCTCATGAAAACCCGATCCACATCTTCCCATCAATTGCATGCAGAACCGAAGTTCAAATAAAGCAATGTGGTTTGCGCTCTCTTTTTCTTTTTTTGCATTTACACAGCTGTAAAACAAACCATAATTGATTTTCCTTTAATTGATATCAATTTTCTTCATCCTTTTTCCGAGCACAAGACTTTCTCACAGTCCAACAAAGTGCTCTTTCTTAAGCTCTTTGGCTGTGGCTTTGTTTTTATTTATAAAAATAATTCATTTTTATATTTTGTTTTTTACTTTGGCTGCAGGCACACACATTTTCATTATTATTATTATTATTATTATTATTATTATTATTATTATTATTATTATTATTATTATTATATGCTTTCCGACAAGAGCATGCACAAAGCAGTTTACATAGCTAAATAAATAGTTCCCGGTCACAAAAGGGCTCATGACTGAACAAAAGATGCAGAAGAAACACCAGCAAACAACCATTAGAAAAGCCACTATGCAGAGAGATGAGGGACAGGACAGTGCCTGAGGCAACTGCTTCAGTTGGCCTCACAGATGGGCCGGCCCTGATCAAACATAACGTGTAAGTGTGGCCCTGAAAACTTCAACCCTAAATACACTTCTAGGGAGCATCTAATAAAGTGAGTTTATTCCACAACTCTTTGTGCTGCAATAAATATGCCATCTCAAGAAGTTCGTTTGGCTCACTCATTTTCATTTAAAATTATTTTTGTTGCAGCGAGGATTCTTGAGGTCTTGGGCTTTATTTACTGCTCCCCTGATGATTATTTGCTTGCATGTGGTTCTAGAAGCTCTTGACTCTTGCTTCCAATTTTTAAACTCTGTTGTGTGTGTGTGTGTGTGTGTGTGTGTGTGTGTGTGTGTGTGTGTGTGTTCTGGGCACCTCCATTTTGGAGGCTGTGGGTGCGTAAAAATATCTTGAATAAGTAAGTTTGCAATCTTATGCACACTTACTTGGGTGTAAATAGGTTACGACCTATTTGAACACAGTGGAACTTTACATGCAGAGGACTACACAACATCTGTCAGGCTGAGCCTTAACCACACTTTCCTGGAAGTAAGTGCCACTGAATTTGGTGGGGCACACTCATGATTAAACAAGATGCAAAAGAGCTATGTTTATACTAGCCTGCAGAAACGTTGCCTTCTTTGTTTGAGTCCAGTTTCTCACTGGGCACTGGGGAGGGAGGGGGGAGAGAGAATGTACAGCGCTCACCTTGGTATGTGGATCCTGCAAAAAACAAATAATTGGCTAGAGCGGATCATTCCTGTCTCTCCTTTTGCAGCTAGCTAGCTGCTCCCTCCAGACCTGAGCGCTAGGCAGAGCTGCAGGGGGTGGGGTGGGTTTTTTTGACTGTCAGAAGGGAAGAAACAAGAGAGCATGGGAGGGGAAGGAAAGTTTTGTCACTGTCTTGAAACTGAGCGGCTGGCTTGAAGGGGTGTGGAATTGAGAGAGAGAGAGAGAGAGAGGAGGAGGAGGATTCTCCTGCAGATAGAACAGTTTACATTGTGCAGAGAGAGGGTTAATGGACCTCTTTCTCTATTGTGTTGAAGAGAGCTGTGGAATTCATTGTGTCCTGCTGGAAAAGGAGGGGGGGGGAGAGCGGATTTTTCTTTTTGTTGAGCAGTTGGGTTTGAAACTACCTTGAGAAGGGGCTCAGCCTTGTTCCCCTCCGTTATGGGGCTGTGTTTGTGGATGGATCCTGTTTCCAGCAAGACTGCTCCTGAATCCTTAGAGGCTTGCAGATGTCAGCTAGGAGGGCAGGCACGGCCCCGAATGTTCAGGCTGACCTGCACCATTTAAGGAGCCAGCCCTGGCTTTGGTTTCTCCATCCCTGTGACCCCCCCCTCCGAAAAACTGGCTCCATGGACGTCAAAAGGCAGAGGGGACTTTGCTTGCGCTGAAGTCTTGGAGGAAGTGTCCTAGGGTGACAAATATATCTCCCAGCAAGGGGGAGAACTGCGTGAGTTCCAACAATGCTCTTTGTAAAGGGAATTTAAAAGGAAAAACCTGGCTGGATCAAAAAGTATCAATGAGGTTTTTTTCGCGGAAGAGCAGCGTACTGCCCGAACAGTGACTTGCTTGGAGAGGCTGCAGTACTTGGTGTGTCCTTCTTGCCTTGGATAACCCGAGCATCAGCCGCGATGGAGTTCCAGGCGCTCACCTTGTGCTTCATCTTTGCCCTGAAATGGCCTTTCGCCAGCTCTGGGAAGAAGCTGCTACCGCACATGTAAGTACCAAGCACATCTTTACTTTGGGACGGGGCCATGGCACAGGAGAACGGCCTGCGACAACTGGTGTATGTGCAGGAGCTCTTTTAGTGCAGCGGCTAAGAAATCTGAGCTGGGAAGTCTTGGGTTCAGATCTTGCCTCTGCCCGGAACTCACACACAGCGCAAGCCTGGGTATGTCTAAGGAGAAGTAAACCCCATTGAGCTCAATGGGAGTTAGTTACTCCCCAGTAAGTGTGAATTTCAGCCTAAATGGCCCTAGGCAAACTGTGCTCACTCAGTGTCTGCGCCCCTGCGATATAGGGAGAGTTTATAGTACCTGACAAGATAAGCTATATGAAAACCTTATCCTCCGTAAACCACTTTGCGAACATTTGTGTTGAAAAGCAGTATAGATTCTTAATAACAACTCCCGGTATGCTATGGCTCACCATCCAATTTTCATACTCCAAAAAGTATGACTTTGGGTCTAAAGGTCTGCCCATTCCTGTTTTAAAAGAGCCCTACCAGGCGAAAAAGGTGGCAACCCTACGATCCGTGTCCGATAGAAAACAGATCCTTGAAGTTTCTCTAGTAGATCACAAAGATTGCTGTAAGTTTTTCACAGCAACAATTTCATTGTAAAACACTTCACATTTCTTTTATACCAATGAGTTTTCCTGCCACTTGACAAGACACCCGGGGATGAGAGTCAAGTTCACGAAAGCCGGTCAGTGACCGAGCTCAGGTGGCCTCACGTTGAAACCAGTTTTAACGTTCTTGGCCTCTCCTAAAGAATTCCAGAAACTGTAGTTTTGTAAGGGAGCCAAGAATGTGGGGGTAACGATTTTTGAAGCCGTGTCACAGAGCGACAATTACATTGATTGGGAACACTCCAGCCCAGCAAGTCGCAGACTAGTTTAAATTTGTAGTGGGGACAGAACCAGCCTTACGGGTCTAAAGCCATCGTTTTATCCACTCAGGCCCACTGGGTAATTCAATTTGGATCCAGGTGTTATATACAGTATGTAAATGTGGGATGTATTTATTTTTGTGTGGATGCACTTGACAACTTTGTTGCAAAACTGTGGTCTTTCTGGCCCGCCTCCTTGCCACCATGTTTCAAGGCCCTAAAAAACAGCTTAGCCAGTGAACATTCTTCCCCCCCCCATGAGAAAATCTCCACCAGTTGAATATCTACCATACTCATTGCACAGCTGTTTAAGGCAGAGGGACCTTCGTCAGGAAGAAAAAACAAATGTTCATTCTGTTGTTGTTGTTGTTTAATCATCCATGGATTTGCTGTGTTTGTTTCCTGTCTTTTCCCCAACCCTCTCGCCTTTTTCTTGTTAGAGTCAATGCAGTTTGCACTGTACTGTAAAGGTTATGAGTTTCGCTCAACATACTTGTGTAGATCTTGGGAATGTTTCCTTACAAGCTTGAGCTCCTGCCAGGAGAGACATTCTCGACTCAGCGAAACCTTCTCTGTTTTTCTTTGTAAATTGAACCAGTACCGAACACTAAATCCAAACCAGCTTTTCCATATGCTGTTAGCCCTGCTCTAGCAGCCGGGGGGGGGGGGGGGGAACGGGACGGGACGGGTAAATGGGTATGCTCATGGATGTGCTTTGAAAGATTCCACCAGAATGAAATTTTCCTCCTTGCTGGAAAACTCATTAACTTTATAAACCTCGCTGTTTTGAAGCAAACCTAGAATGGCTGAATGCTAATATATTTCGAGAATGCTGCGGTTGGATATACTAGCCTGAGCCTCTAGCCCAGTTAAAGACTCCAGAACAGTTGGATTTCAGCCTGTCGATTCCCCTTTGGTCTCATGGAATTGTCTTATCCTACAGATCTGTGTATTCCACTCGAACAAGATTGCTGCAGTTTCACAACTGCAGTCAGGGCACCGCTGTGAACGTCTCTTCATGTTGTCAAAGTTTCTGAAATAATTCTTTACCCAGCGTGTCATTAATCTGTGGAACAGGATGTTGTGATGGCACCTGGCCTAGATGCCTTTCAAAGGGGATTGGACAGATTGATCGATGAAAAGTCCATCACAGGTGACAACGGATGACACAGATGATGACTGTGTTCCTCTCTGCACCATCCGGAGGGCTGCAGGACCCCCAGAAAGTTTTTTAAAAATCATTTTTCCCGCCTTGCAGGGAGAACTTTGAGAACCAATGGTGTAGTGTGTCTGGTCCTTTCCTTGACTCCTTTTAACTTCATCTCCTTGCACAGCCTATTAAATAAATACTATAAAAAGCAACGGTAGCTCAGTGGTTGAGCACCTGTTTTTTTTGCAAAAGGTCCCACATTCCGCATCTGACAAGATTGCCATGGTAAGGCTGTGAAAGATCCTTGCCTGAAACCACTGGAGGGATGCTGCCAGTCAGTGTTGACAATGCTGAACTTGATAGCCCAATGGTCTGACTCAGTCGACAGCAGCTTGGTTTGGAAACAATGTGTTCTTTTGAGTTTTATCTTAAAGGTCTCAAATCAAGAGTTGGCAACTCTACACACCGCGTGGGATGGCGTGTGTCTCTGTGGAAACATGTGGAGGTCCCACCTGTGGTTTGTTCTAAAGCCCCCTCTTGTCCTTTAATCTAGCTCGATTAGGTTTACTTTGAGCCGAGCGGAACATTTCCTTGACAGGCCCATGGCTTCATTTAGTTTAGCGCATCCTGTCTCCCCGTTCCTCCCTCTTCCAGTCTCCCTAAGACAATAGATTTCACTCATCCGACAGTTGACGCGACATGAACAAAAATCAACCTGACAATAAACAAACATTCTGTTTGGGGGCACGGAAGCTCGGAGTGCCAGACAGCCGTCAAACGGGATCAGCTATGTGCTAAGCTGGGTTGGATGGGGACATTTTCCCCACCGGATCCAAGACCCCGGGGCATAAATTGCACACTGATTCATAGGCACCCCTAAAAATATTAAGGGTGTGGCACAAGGAGAGCCCTGCTGAATCAGGCCCAAGGCATCTTAGCCCAGCATCCTGTTGCCCACAGTGGCTCAGGTGGCTCTAGGGCAGCTGCAAGCAGGGGGTAAAGGCATCCCAGCAGCTGGTATTGAGAGGCACACTATCTTTGAACACGGCGGTGGGAAGTCTCTGTCGCTAGACTTGTCCTCTGCGGAGCCCTCTAATTCAGTGGTTCTCAAACTTTTTAGCACCGGGACCCACTTTTTAAAATGACACTCTATCGGAACCCACCTAGCTTTACGACGCTCAAAACATTTATCTCCTTATATTTTACACAAGCTTGCAAACTGCAGGAGTTCAGCTCTTTGAAGGACAGTTAGCAGCTATCTGATTTTTGAATAGCCTCAGGGCTTGTGGCAATTGCTTTGCTGATCTTTCCATCACCTGGGACCCACCTGAAATCAGGTCGCAACCCACCGAGTGGGTCCCGACCCACAGTTTGAGAAACACTGCTCTAATTTCTCTTGGAAGCCATTTAAAGCCAGTGGCCTTCACCAAATCCTGTGACACTGAATCCCATTGCTTGATTGGGCACCACCGCCTGCAGAAATTGCTTTGCTTTGCCTGAGAAGAGGGGGCCCTTGGAAAAACTCAGGTAGAAGATACCTGTAGCTGAAGACGTTCCATTGAGTAACCCAGCCCCTCGACTGGTCATTGTGAAAGAAGCCATATCAGGATGTCAAGACAGTACATGACCCTGGCTGAAAGGTGTCTCTTCTTTCATTCAGATGTATGACTAAATATGTTGCTTTCTCCCCCCCCCCCCACTTTCCCCCGCCCCTCTTTTAAACAGGCCAAACGTTTGTGCCGAGCAAGAACTCGCGATGGTGGGACGCTGGCAACCCCGGATCCAAGCCTTCGCTCGAATGGTTCAAGTCTGGAAGCCAGGATGTGGAGGGCAGTCCTGGTGCATGGGTTACGAGCGCAGGTATGCACTATTGGGACCCAGTTGTAGACGGCTTGTTTCGATTTCAGGCTCAGCTCATCCTGAACGCTGGGGCAAATCTAAGAAAACCTCCTAGATCAAATAGATCCCTGCCTCAAGGAGCTTACAATCTCACCTTTTAACTGAGGTTCTGGATCCCTTGCAGGCAGCCCCACTGATTATTCATCAACTAAAACGTTATTTACGTCATCCAGCAATGAAAGGTACTTAATTAATCAATCCACCCATGAAAAGCTCAGCTATTAATAATCCCAGAGAGCTGATGTTCATCCCTGTATGTCCTGTTGGTTCGCATAAAAGTATATTTCTCAGGCTGCAATCCTATCTACACTTACCTAGGAGTAAGCCCCATTGACTATAATGGGACTTACTTCTGAGTAGACATGCATAGGATTGGCTCGTCGTCTCTCCGTCACCGCCTGGAACTGTTTCAATTGGCCAATGCTGTATTCTGGAAGCATTTTGCCCAGCTCAGGAAGGGGACGGCCAGGCCTGATCTGGGCTTGCTTGGCTGCTATTTCCCGGATTTCCTTAATGAGACCCAGAGAAGCGCAGCATCTGCTCATCTTTTCCTCCGTGCGCTCATTTAAAGCAGCAGCGTCATGAAGATGAGACAACAAGGGCATTCTGCCATGGGTGCCTCCCAGGTAGGGGTGCAAAATGGGCACCAAGACGGTGGCATCTGTTAACATAGAACTGTGAACGACGTCATGGTTTCTTTTCAGTACAGGATAAATATAGCTGCCTGCGCTATCAGAGAGTTTGAAAAGGTGCGGGTCACGTTCCGCGCACATCAGGCATCCTGCTTGGAATTGCACTTGGTACATTTTGGGCATCGAAAACTGCCTTCTGTTGAGCCAGACCTTGCTTTCCCTCCAAGGCAAGGTCTTTCCCTGCCCTTCCTGAGGTTACCTGGTGAAATTTCTCAAGACGTTTCTACACATCTGCAGTGTACGCTGTCCTGTAACTATGGCATACTAAACTATGGGGGGGGGGCACACGTCTGTGGTAGCCTATAATATCTTGACCTTGATGCCATTGTTAATCTAGCCCTAATTAATGAAATAGTTGAGAAGCTTTTTTAGCATTTCCAGAATTTGAGTTTTTGAATGCTAGGTGATAACGAATGTTCTTAAATCTGTCCCAGTGTGTAATTCATCTGTGGAACTCCTTGCCACAGGATGTGGTGATGGCACCTGGCCTAGTTGCCTTTAAAAGGGGGTTGGATAGATTCATGGAGGAAAAGACCATCACAGGTTACAAGCCATAAGCAACCTCCTAGCTTTAGAAGTAGGTGCAAGGGAGTGACAACAGGAAATCAGTTATCTTGTTGGCTGTGTACTCCCTGAGGCATCTGGTGGGGCCACTGTGAGATACAGGAAACTGGACTAGATGGGCCTTTGGCCTGATTCAGCAGGGCTCTTCTTATGTTCTTATGTGTGTGTCCCCCCCCAAAAAACCCCAGTCTAACAAGGTTCTCAGGAAGGTCTGAAGAGGCTGTTAAGAACTGCCATTGGCTCCCCCCCCCTTTTTTCTTTATGAGCCATAATACATCTGGAAGGTGAGAATTCTCCTTGACCTTTGGCCTCTTGGAGCTGGCAGTGGGCTCCGAAGAGAGAACGGTGGTTTTGGCCGCGACTGTCACAACACGATCAGAACGAAAATTGCAAAAGACAATGGAGCTGTTCCATCTGCCCCCTCTCTTCTCCTCTGAGCCCAGTTAAGTCCGGTCATTTTGTCCAAGTTTAGTTTTCACTGCTTGCCACAGATGGAATATTGAGCAGTTTACCTTTTATGGGGCATTATACCCGCGTAATGGGATCTTTCATCTCCGTCGTGTATGGCGGTTTTACAACGTGTGTTTTTATGGGCAGCCCACTTTGATGTGTTGTCTGGTTTGGTGGTTCTCCAACTTTCCACCCTCTGCAGTGAACTGCAGAACCGTATTGCGTGGCAACATATTCTGGGGTGTGTTCTGGGACACTGGTTAGACCTGTTGGGGCTTAGACAGGATTGCCAAGCCCTGATGAGGCTGCGCTCATCGAGGGGTTGATGCAGAGGCTGGCGTCTGGCCTCAGTCTGGAGCTCTCAGGAGTGGATAGGAAGAGCAGGAAACCAGGAGACAGCCACTCAAAGAACTTGGAGTCAGTCAGCAAGGAAAGGCAAAGAAGGGGGACAGCAGACTGTTAATTTAAGGAACGATGCCTACTGCTAGTGACCATCTTCAACTCTTTCCACCTAACAAACAGGAGGGTCCCAAAGGCATTCAAACCCCAGACTATAGTTTGACATCTGTCTGACCCAACACCATCCAACAGACCTTCGTTTGCAAGCAGCCACCAAACCAGGATCTGAAAGCCCAGTTTGAAGCTGGCTTGCAAGTCGCAGTTTGGATAAACCATGTTCTGTTGTTGCATCTGAGACGGAGAAACCGTGGCTTGGAACATTGTTCCTCCCTCAGAGGCTGTTTGGATAGGGTTTGAGAATTTGCAGAGAATAATAGTGCAATTCCTGTGTCTCCTCACAATTCTCACTGTGTTTCATGGGGCTTACTCTCAGGAAAGTGTGTATAGGATTGCAGCCTACGCCAGTGAGGCAAATGGCTAACATTGCCACTCTCACCTCCTGCTAATTCTCCAGCCAGAACTGGAACGTTCCTTCTCTCACAGAAGCCAGAAAAACCAACCGCCCTGTGAATAGGCGAGGAGGACTAAGCCAGCCAGGGGAAGTGGTGTTGTCATCCCCTACCCTTTAAATAGGTTAGTGGAAGACCAAAAACACACACCCTTTTTATTGCTTCAGTTGTTCTTGTTTTTCACTAGTTTTCTGTAAGCTGCTGTAGGAGCCTTGTTGGCCAAAAAGCAGGGTAAAAATGCTTAGGATAAATAAAGCATGCGGAGGAGGGAGCCACCCAAGTCATGGTTTGCCTGTATATCTGGAACACAAATCGGGGTTTGGCGCTGAAGCAGTTTTCGACACCAACTATGTTTTGGCATTGCATGAGAGCCAGGGCCGGCCCATCCATGAGGCCAACTGAAGCAGTCGCCTCAGGCATCAGATTGGTGGGGGAGCGCTCATCCCCATTCACCCTCTTGCGATCGCTGCCCCTCCTTCCAATTCCTGGGTTGGAAAAGGAAGAGAGGGACAGAGGGGAAGAGGAAATGTGGAGGGGAGGAGAGTCCTGAGCTAGGACATGGGAGCAGAGGCTGGCACCTGAACAGGTAAGGGGAGGGAGGGCAGCACCTGGCATGCTGCATCAGGTGTCAGGAGGTCTTGGGTTGTCCCTGATAAGAACAAACCCAGTGCCTGAGAACCCAAACCGTTCAGAATCGGCTCTGAAAAGTCCAGATGGTGCTTGGCAAAATGCTTGACGACGTCACAGCTAGCGTGGATAGACTTGTTCATTTCTGCCCAGGCTTCTTTCTGTGTTCGGGACCTGCTGAGCTCCTTATATCAACTTGCACATTTTAAAGCTGATGGTAGGACACTGAAAGCAAATCTATGTTCTGAGCCTAGAGCTGCGCCCAGAGGAGCGGGAGGTTTGGGGGAGCTTTTTTCAGAAGCCTGGATGAAGTCCTGCCAGTTTGCAAGCTGTTTTGCTGTCCAATGACTGGATATTGCTTTTCCAGATGCATCTGGGACCTCGTTGCTTGCTCCATGTTGTAACCGCTTCTACTTAAATAGGTAAAAGATTTTTAAAAACAAAATTCCACCCGTCTGAGTTCGCCCCCTTTGTTCATTACAAAGAGGCTGGAGAAGATCCTCCATCAGGATGAATCCAAATGCCAGAATATCATATTCGTTTTTAGGGCAGCAATCTGTAATTTAAATAGGGGAGGGGGCCATAGCTCAGTGGTGGAGCCTCTGCTTTGTACGCAGAAGGTCTTAAGTCCAATCCCTGGTAGAATCTCCAGGTTGGGCTGGGAAAAGACCCCTTATCTGAAACCCTGGGACGATGCTGCCAATCAGTGTTGGCAATGCTGAGCTAGATGGACCAAGGTGTCAGACTCAGCAGGAAGCAGCTTCATTTAGAACCTAATTGGCTTAATTCATAGACGAAGTCTGCAAATGCTTTTGCTATAATCAATCTGTTCAACGTTAAGGTGCCAGAAGGCATTTGGTCATTTTTGCGGCAACAGACGAACGCAGGCGATTCCTCTGGAAGTTGGAACATCTGTCTTCATGCACACAACAGAACTGTTTACGCATATGTGTTGGGGTGGTGGTACTTCTGAATGGGCCGTTTTGCATTGCATCCGTTGGATTCATTAATACTGTTTCCAAAAGGCAAAAAGGAGAAGAGATTGCCAGCTGTTCCTGCTCCCTGGGATTTTCTTGCTATTTGACTCTCTAGTGTGTGCCGAAGAGAGAGGAACACGAGACGGAATTTCTGTGCTCTGCAGTTTTGTTTTTCCATTGTTCTCCAGCGGCAGGAGATGGTGATGCTTGCTTGCATGTTTCTTCCTTTTCTCTTTTAGGCTGGTGTATTATGTGGAAAACAGACAGATGTACAGCATGCAATACCAGACCGTGTACAGGTGCTGTCCGGGATGGGCCCAGCTGGGCGAGGATGGAGGCTGCCTATATCGTAAGTGGCACCCAGAGGTGCTCCAACCTTAGTGTGTATTGCTGTGCCTGCTTCATTTTGCATGCCGAAATCTTGCATTGCCGACCAAAACTGTTGGCTCCAGCATCCCTGCATACAGTTCCACAAAGTTGACAAAGGGACACATGTTTTTCTCCATGAGCCTGAATGTTGAGGGTGGTCTATCCATGAGGCTGCCTGAAACAGTGGCTTCAGGAAGAAGGTTGGCAGGGGGCGCAGTCTGCCCGCTCATCACCACTGTTCTTCCACTTTGCTGGCCAAGAACCGAGGAGAGTAAGGAAGAGGGAATGGGAGAAGGTACGGGGATAGGATCCTGGCGCAAGCTGGTGCCGCTGGGATCCACCGCTCCATCCCGTTCTGCCTCCTGCCTGTCCGCCTGCCCCCTCCCCGCCCTGTTCCACCCTGTTCCTCCCCCTCCCCGCCCCGTTCCACCCACCTCCCACAATGGCTTCCCTGCCTCAGCGCTGTCGTACATGCCTTTACGATGTTGCAAAGCCCAGCACGGATTGGGCCCCTCGTTTTAGACCTGACGTCTCCAGGTGACATGGAGAACGATCTTGGAAAGCCATTAACAGTCCGCGCAGGGAGGATGTTCTGTGTCCAGCAGACATCGTTGCCTCTGATGGAAGGGAGCAGCTAGGAAGCCCGACATTTCACGAGACGTTTTAACCGCTCTCCATGGAGCCATCACAGCCTGCAGACCTCTCGCTCCAGTGCCATTTCATGGGGTGTTTTTGATGAAAAATGTTCCACCCATTTTCCAGTTCCATTTTCTGTCACAGGAAAGACAATGTTCTGAGCTCCAAAAAAGGGCTATTCAAAGGGTGCTGAGCTGACAGCACCAATGTGAACAGCTAGATCTCTGTCTTCAGCAAAAGTGAAGCATGCTTTTGAGAGGAGAGCAGTTCTCACACAGATTCCGGCACACTCCCAGTTTGAGATTAATGCTAATCAAGAATAGAGGAAGGTTCCAGACCAGCCTGATTGTGAACTATGGTCCAGGGCCGGCCCATCCATGAGGCCAACTGAAGCAGTTGCCTCAGGCAGCAGATGGGTGGGGAGGCACTCTGTCCACTTTTTTTTTTGCCTCCACTGCTCCTCCTCCTCCTTCCACTCCCTGGATTGGAAAAGGAAGAAGAAGGGAGGAAGAGGAAATGTAAGGAGGAAGAGGGAGGAAATACAGGGAGGAAGAGGGCATGTAGAGGGGAGGAGAGCGCTGAGCTAGAGCATTGGGGAGGAGGAGGTGGAAAGGCTGATACATCATCATATAAGGGGGGCAGCATTTGGCATCAGGTGTCAGGAGGTCTTGGGCCAACCCTAAGCCAGGGTAAGTCCTTTGCTTCAGTTTGCAGGTGCAATGTATAAACATTCCTAGCTGTGTTCCTTTTACACTTGTTTGTAACAGAGACTGTAATTAATCTCTTCCTGTCCACATCTGCCCTCATTACCTCTTGCAGGGCCATTCCTATTACAAATGATCAATTTCTTCCTCCTGATTATCAGCGCTGATAGCTCAAATGTTTCTCTAGACGGCTCCTTTTCCTCGTCTTCTGTCGCTTTCCTGAATGGAATTGTTCTCTTCCTCCACAGGAAAACCTTTACAACGGACACATTTTTTTGTTGTTTCCTGAGTTCATATGAGGCCATTTTCTGCCCATTGCACTTTGGGTTTTCAGCAGCGACAAAGTTTTATTTGGCTTAGGAGGGTTATCCTCTTCTCTTGAATTAAAAAGAAGAAGAAGCTTGATTGTGACACAGTGCTCATTTCTCCCTGGGCGAAAGCTAAGGGATTGGCAACCTTCTCAACGAATACTGAACGAGCTGTAGGAGACGCTGTCTCAGGGCCAGCCCAAGTCATCCTAACACCTGAGGCTGCCCCCCCTTACCTAATGATGCGCCAGCCTCTGCTCTTCCCACTCTCCAGTGTTCTAGCTCAGCTCTCCCCTCCCCTCCACATTTCCTCTTCCTCTCTGTCCCCCTCTTCCTTTTCCAATCCAGGGAGTGGAAGGAGAAGGAGGAGCAAGTGGCAGACAGAGATGGGTGCCTCCAATTGCTGCCTGAGGTGACTGCCTCAATTTGCTGCCTGAGGCGACTGCTTCAGTTGACCTTGCTGATGGGCCAGCCCTGCTTCCAACTCTATGGTTTCAAAAGTGTACAGTCCGGTCCTTCTTGGCACTTCTGCTCTGAAACGGAATTGTACTCTGACTTCCAATTAGATTTTTGCTCCAGAGTTGCTAAGGGATACAGTGGATCCCTGGAGCACAGTAGCCATTGGCAACCTCCAATTTGATATTGGAAGATCAGCCTGTGTACAACTGTAATCATTTATTTTTTTAAAAATTTCTATGGTCTTTGAAGAAGTCATTGGTGGTACAGCCAAGGCAGATTGATAGCTGTGGCTTCTGGTGAACTCAATGGGTAGAGGAGGAGGGAATGGGTGGAGGGTTTACCTCCTTCCCAGGGCCGGCCCATCCATGAGGTCAGCTGAAGCAGTCGCTTCAGGCAGCAGATTGGTGGGGTGCCCATCTCTGTCTGCCTACTTGGCTCTGCTGCTCCTTCTCCTTCCACTTCCTGCATTGGAAAAGGAAGAGGGAGACAGAGAGGAAGAGGAAGTGTGGAGGCGAGTGCTTACATTGGAGCATGGTAAGGGCAGAAGGTAAGGTGGGGAAGCATTTGGCGTGCCATCTTCTCTTAGTGGATTTTTCCTAACCCGTGTTAACGGTGTGCAAATGAGCTGCTGCCCTCTGGCGTCTGATGTGTTTCCAAGGGGTCCCGAACCGATTATCCCGCTCCTCCTTGAGATAGTATCTGCACTAGACTTCTGAAGGTGCTTTTCAACACGGTTTCATTACCTCGGGGATACGGGCACTCCTGCCTGAATGCAGCCTTTGTGTGGCTCTACAGCCCTCCATGGGGAAGTTTCTGAAAAGTCTTAAACCACCATCTTAATGAAGTCCACGCAAAACCTTTAAGTCCTCGTGATTCCGACGCAGCCCAAGTCCAAGATGGTGGATGGGTTCAAACACTGGTCACACTAGGATTTAAGTCAAGAGGGAACGAGAGACCTCTGTCTCCAAATACTGACTGTGTTTGTTGGGATGGAGATCAGAAAACTGGGGTGATGGCAGATGGGGCGGTTGTCTTCCAGCTGGTTGATTTAGTCTGAAGGAATAGGCTGCCTTTTAGGGGTGTGTGTGTGTGTCAGTATAGGTGTAGCTTTTGCCGAAGCGTGCAAGGCAATGTTCCTGTTTCTGTATTTTTTATTGTTCAATGCATAATCAGCATACGCAACCAGTTTCATACTATTAACAAACAGGCAACTACAACTATCTATATCATCCATATACTCGGGTTACCATAAATCAAAGCTGCTCTGATTGGGGGCGTTTGGACCTTGGCCCACCCCATGAGACCTGGGACTTTATGCACGGTGTTCTTTTGAGCTACAGACCCTCTCTGTTACTTCCTGAAAATTAAGATTAAATGCATTTAGTTTCTCATGGCAGAAAGAAAATAGCAGGAAACGTCCTCATAGCGCTGTTTGGTCTCTATTACCGGGAGTCATAATGGAGGGCAGCAAGATCAAATCGAACAATAAGCATGTTACAGATTTTATCATTCCACTTGTGCTAACACAGAAATATGGAGAGAGTGATACTATGCAGAAAATCTTCAGTTCTTTTGTTTCTCCTAAACACCTTCTCAGCTACAGTCACTGAACTCTGCACAGCCACAAGTGAAACATTTGGAAGAATCTAATAGCTGACGTTGAGTTAAGTCGCTTTTGAGAGTCTTTTTTTTTATTGCACTCGAAGTCTGTGGTTCAGTACAGCTGCATTAGAGTGCAGAAGGAGCTGAATTCGAATTCCAAAGCTTTTAAACCTGCCTCTCGTTGGGAGGCTGTAATATGAAGACATGTGCTGATCCTCAAAGGCGAAGCAAACCAGTACAGCAGTCGCAGGTGACATAGCGAACTGAGTTGGGTCACTGGTCTCTCTAATCCCATATTGTCCCCAGTGATTGGCATGGGATCTCCAAGATTTCAGACCCGGGTTTCTCCCAGTCCTACCTGGGATGACAGGGATCAAACCTGGGTCCCTTCTTGGACAAAAGCACGAAATCCTGACCACGAAATCACCAGGAGCGCCACGGTGTCTTCAGCAGAGCGGCACTCAAGAATGGCTGCATGTAATTTAAAACACACAGTTAAGTCCTCCTCACCCCAGCAGGAGCTGATAGCAATGAAAAGCTTGGAATGACACATCTCTGGGAAAATCTGCGCTCCTCCCCCTGTGGCTTTTTCTCCCCCCTTTACTCCACATCCCAGAGATTCCACACGTAAATGCCGGTGTTTTGAATGCAGGTACTTACCGGACACAAAGGCTCCCTCTTCTCCATTTCCTTATTCTCTCCCTACGGATATATATCTTCTCTTGAAAGTCTGGGGGCTTTGTTCTTTTTCTCCCCCCCCTTCTTTGGCGACCTAGTTGGCACACAAAAATGCTTTGATCTCCTTTTCACTATTGATTGATTTTTTCCCCCTTCTGAAGCTCTTTTGTGTTTTAAATCTCCTCTTTGCGGCTTGCCAGGAAGCTAAAAGTCCCTGAGCTATTTTTTTTAATCGAAGTGAATCTGCGCAGATGGCTTAATGGGATCGTAATACAACAGGTGGATATGCACAACTTCATCTTTTTGGCCTCTCTCTCTCTCTCTCTCCTCTCTCTCACACACACACACATATACACACACAGAGGCTCTTGCATAAGCTAATGCCAATCTCTCCAATGTAGAGAGATTCCAGGTGAACTGGGGGGTCTGGCAAAACATTCTGGGGGAATTTTCCAGCATTCCAATCGTTTATGCAAAGGGGGGTGGAGAGTTCACATTGCTGTTAGGCTATCCCATGCCTCTGGGGTCTAGGTCTTTACCCAGCTGAGGACCATAAACAGCCTGGGTTCCTCATCCCCAGTGGAACGTCCTCAAACAATCTTTGATGTTGGTACGCGGGCTTTAGTGGCCGGTATATTTCTGTACACAATTAAAAACTATTCGGGTTCTCGATCTTTGATGTCCACTCTCTGCAGTTGTCCCAGGCCCAGAAAGGAACCAGATGTAGCAGAGGTGCCATGTTCTTCACCCACAAGTCAACAAGCAGTTAAGAGGCACTGTTTGGTCTGTCCAAATAAGGTGTTTGCTTGGCAGACACAATCATGGAGCATCTTTGTTTGCAACTCTGTGCCCCTGATCAAAGAGCTGACACTCTGAAATAAACACTCCATCAGGGGGAAAAAAAGCAACAAGCTAACGGTAATGTAAACAGTCCCTTTGGACATTTAGAAGAAAGAAATCAGGAGAGGCAAACAATGGATTGTGTATTTAATCTTTGACTTTGAGGAGGGCTGTGGATTTCAGTGGGTAGATGAACTAATACTGTAGCTGATTACGTGCAAATGGGTGTGTGCAGCTCCTAACAAACCTTATTCTCCCAGAAGACCATCTAGCCCAGGAGTGTGCACTTGTCTCTTTAAAAGTCTAATCCGGAAGGCATCAGGCTGAGACAGGCCATGTGAGGACCACAGTTCCACTTTTGCAGTAGAGGTTTGTTTGGGGTTGGTGGAGAGAAGCTAGGAGCTCCTTAGGGTCCTGCTGAACATGAACATATTGAATCCCTCTTTTAAAGCTGTGTAGGCTACTGGCCGTCACCACATCTTGTGACAGTGAATTCCGTATCCTTAGCCACTTCCCTGCATCACACTTTATTTATTTAAAAATATTTCTACCCTGCCCTTCCCACTTTTGAAGAAAAGAAAAAGCGACTTACAACATTAAAAATCAACATTGCAACAAATATGACCATTACATTGTATTTGTACAACTGTGATAAATCAACCAACAACAAGAGCAGCAGAAACCCAGACTGAAAGTTGTTTATTTTAGTGCAATCCTAGGCAGGCCTACTCAGCAGTAAGCCCCATTGAGCCGAATGGAACTTACTTCCAGGTAAGTGCGTATAAAATTACAGTCCTAGTCTTTTACAAAACTCTGGGGTCCTCCCTTGGTCTTCCTTTCCTAAATGGAAACGTTTGTAACGGTGTGACACTTTCCTGCTAGGGAAGATGTTCCAGGGTTCTGTTCATTTTGGTTGAGAGTCTGGAGCCTGGCAGCTCATGAGTTAAACAAGACTGCCCCCCCCCCCATGATGATGATCCAGGAAGCCTTGTCCTAAGCCAGGTGTATCTCATTAGGTTTCTTTGCCTCTCTCAGTCTGCACTCAGCTTTCTGCCTCCAGGAAACAGTTTAAGGAATGAACCTTCTGGAAAGGTGTGTGTGTGTGTTCCTATCTTTCCTTTATTTGTAAAGTGTTGACCACACAAGTTCTTGGTGCACCTTGAGTCAAAAAATAGACCTGCGTTCTTTGTATGTTGTGTGACCCTCAACCCCTTCTGTTTTCTGTTCCTCTTTGTAAAGAGGTAAAAGGGGGCGCCCTCTGAGTGCACAGAAAGCATGACCTGGTCTGTGTCTGGCCCTGTTGTGCAAATAAACTTAAAAACATTAATAAAAATAAACGGAGGGGTGCTCAACCACCTGAGTTTGCTATTGAGGAGTGTGTGTTTGTGTTTAATGATCTCTGCCTCGTTGGTATTGGACCCCATGCCCTGACCACCTGGTCCAACCTTTCTGGGGAATCCAACTTCAGGAGCAGCTCTGGGTTCAAGTTCCTGTGAGGACCTGGGCTGGCACAAGACCTCTTGGTGCCCCCCCGTACCCAATGATGTGCCAGCCTCTGCTCCTCCCATGACCTAGCTCTGTACTCTACTCTCCTCCACACTTCCTCTTCCTCTCTGTCCCCCTCTTCCTTTTCCAATCCAGGTAGTGGAAGGAGAAGGAGGAGCAGTGGAGGCAAGGAGGTGGATGGAGACGGGCACTCCCCCACCAATCTGCCGCCTGAGGCAACTGCTGCAGTTGGCCTCCTGGGTGGACCGGCCCTGCCTGTACCTCAGCAGCAGGTACTGGTGTGTTGTAGCTTCCCATGTGAGTTGGTGAGTCTCCTCCCGGCTATCACTTGAGGTTGAAGTCATGGCAGACAATGCAAGATGCCCTCAGATCGATGCCTCTCTCTTCTCTACTGCATAGTCTTGACTGACCTGTTGGATGAGACTCCAAGGATCTTGCAGTATGGAAGTCTGTTTATAAAGCTAATTCCCAAACAGCCATTCAGTGTAACTGGACCTTTGGTGGCAGGAGCTAGGATTGCCAACTGACCAGTAACAGTGTTTTGGCCTGCTCTTGTGGCTTTAGCAAGCAGCTGATCATGTTGTTATCTCAGGTGGTGTCTCTTGCTTCCCTGTAGCCACCTGCAGTTACGGAGTGTGCTTCAATGGAGGCAACTGTGTGGAAGGGTCGTTGTCGAAGGTGTGCCACTGTCCGTCTGGCTTCCAGGGCCCCTGCTGCCAATATGGTGAGTCACCGCTTCCCATTTTAAGTTCTGGTTCCTCCCTCTCAAAGGAAGTTGTAAGCCTGAAAAAAAGGACACTTTTCAGAATTGAGTGGTGGTGCTGTTCCTGGTGGGCTGGAGCAGGCGGGCTCCGAATTGCCTTTTTCTGCCTACTTGGTGCACTCTCTCCTTTCCACATTTCTTCTTCCTCTCTGTCTGCCTCTTTGTTTCCAATCCAGGGAGTGGAAGGAGGATCAGTGGAGGTAAGTAGGCAGAGATGGGTGCCTCCTCACCAACCCGCTGCCTGGGGCGACTGCTTCAGTTGGCCTCATGGATGGGCCGGCCCTGAATGGCTCTTCCTGTACTGTACTTCTTGAGACTGTAGGTGCTGGCTACTGGATTTAGAGGTGTCTTGATGCGTCCAAAACGAATCCTCACAAAAGGTGTGAAATGAGCATGCCAAGAACAAGGGGCCTAGCGCACTCCTAACAGCCCGCTTAAGCAGTATGAAAGAGCGCATACCATTTGTTGGATGATGATGCTCTCTTGTACATTGTGTCAAATAATGGAGCATAGTGTATCGTCATCTTGTTTTGTTAAGAGTTTTCCACCCGTTTCTCTAATGGAGAATTGGGGTCGCTGATCTTGGAGCCCTGGGGCAGGCTCGAAAGAACCGTCCCCCCCCACTTCCTTCCTGGCATTACCTTAGTTCCTTTGCATTCTGCGGTTGCTCAGATGTGCAGCGCATGAAGTAGCCTCAACCCTTGAGACCCCGTTTGGCTGGAGCTGCCGAGAATGGAACCGGGGGCCTTGTGTGAACATGGCTGGGGATCTGCACAGTTACGGTGAGCCTCAGAAAATTCTGCTGCAAGATGAATTCATCTGTTCCACGCAGTACTTTAAGGAGCTTGGGGTTTCTGGGGAAGCATGGAATCACCTGGTCGGCCGGGCTTGCGCGGATGACTCGGCATGTTTGCGCTGCCTTCTTCACGCTATGTTTGTTGCAAGGAATTTTAATCCGTGTTACAGGTGACAATGAAAAAACGTTAGCAAAGGCCTTTGAAGGCAGTCTGCTGAAAGCAGCTGCAATGTTTCTCCCCCCAATATATGTATGTTTCAATGCCGCGCATAAGAGCATGAATGTGTAGTAGACTATTAGGCTGCTGTAAGGCGCTTCTGGTTGTTCGTTGTAGCCAAAGGGGAAAAAAAAAGGAGACGGTGCATTCATAAGGATCGCTGTCCTTCCTGTAAACCGTCTTTTTATTTCCTTTCCTCCTCTTTCCCTCTCCATTCGGTCTGAATGTTCTCGTGGGGACCTTTCAGTTTTCCCGCTGTGTTTGTATTGAGGAGGAACAGCAGGAGAAGGAACCGCAGAGGCTGGAAGCCAGCTGTAACATCGAGTTCTGGCCACTTGGGACAATGGTGAGGTTTAAGGCTATACACCAGTCTCCTCTGTTCTATCCAGGGGTTCCTTGGCAGGCAAGTTGATGTGAAAATGCTTCCCTGAAGGCAGAAGTTTCAAAAACCGCAAATATGGGCTGTTTTCTATTGTTGTTGTTGTTGGGTTGTTGTTGTTTTTTAGTGCTGCCTGCCTTATGGTTTGCATTGGAACAGCCATAGCTGCTCTGCTTTCTGGGAGCGAATCAAAATCTCCGTTGGGTTGGAGTACAAAATAGCAGTTGCAGCCTGAGCCAAAGACTAATGTGCTTTTCTGGCCGTTGCTCCACGTGCCCCGTAATGATCTGCTTGAAACCTGCAGGCAGAGTGAACCGATTTTCCCCTAGCTATCAAAATTCAAGCTGCATCAGTCCAGGTGCAGCAGAGCTGTTCCAAGAGGATCCGATAAAGGGATTTTTCCATGGCACTGTCTGTCTCCCAGCTCCTGTCTCTAGTGAGGACGTTGATATGGAAGCATGACTAGCCATTGTGCTTCCTCTCCCTGCGTTGACTGAATGCAGGGAGGGAATATCGGAGGAGGAATTCTCTCTGCCTGTTGCAATTTGCTGTTTTCTGTACCTGCACACACCTACGCATTCTCCTGTCCCCTTGCTTTTAGGTGGGTGGGTGTGTGGGCACCCACCTTTCTCAAATCCAATGACTTTCCTTTCCCATTACAAAAAGATTTCTGTAGCCAGAGACCATCTCTTACCAATTCCTCCCATTGAGGAAACCTCAGGTCTGGTCACCATCCTGGGCCATTGATCTGCTTGATAAAGGAAGGCTGGACAGCAGCCTGAAAAATTCCAACAACCCTGGTCAGTTAGGGCTGGGGAGAGTGGAAGAACCTCTTGCTCAAACTTAAAAAAAAATGCATGGGTAAAAATTGTCATTGTGAGTCATGTTTAAACCGGCCTCGAATCTCATTCCAACACTTGCAGTCGTGCAAAGGGGAAATGGTGCATTTTCTCAGCCCCCCCCCCAAATTGCCATTTTGAGCTGTGAATTGGCCACAACCTTCCAAAGGCAAGCTCTTGTTGTACAGTGAGGAAATGATGGATTGAGAGAGGCGGGACAATGCAATATTCCTGCCTTTGTTCAACGGCTGGATTCCTGCAATGAACGAGTGTCAATCCTCCCAATTATTGCCCCCAAATGGCCATTTGGAGCTGTCCCAAGAAAGAGCCATTTCTCCTTCTGGTTCTCGACATGGCTGCCAGCTTTTTGGTTTTCTTCCACAAATGTAATTCTCCCCCCCCCCCCCCTTTGGAAACAAAGAGCTCCTTTAGTCTGAGGCCAGCCGGTCTATTCTGTTTGATGGCAAGCTCCCTGCAGAGCAGTAACAAGCTTATGGGTTTTGCTGCGGGAATTTGGGACCCAGGGCAGTCACATCCTCCTGCATTCCATTATGCGCTTGCAGGGGCTTAAAGTGGACTCTGCAGAGATTTCCCCCTAGGCAGAGAAGAGAATGTGGACAACAAAGCCATCTTCCTGTGCCCCGAGGGGGAGAGATCACAGCCCCCTGACTCACTTGTGGCCTTCCTGGTTAACTCATCTTCACATCACACGACACAGAAAAAAAAAACCCACCACACACAGAGATATATGCAACACAGTCAAGGAACTTGGAGTCGAAATGTGGCCGCCGACGCAGCCTATTTAATTAGCCTGTTGCGTCTTGTCAGCGATTGCCCCCATCAGTTGTAGGAAGCCTGGTTTGCAATCCTGTGTGTGCTTTTGCCAGGAGAAAGGGATTTTGAAATAACGGGGTGGCTTAGTGGTTAAGACGCTGCAGACCGGAAGGTCGGTAGGACAGCAGTTTGAGACCCGAATGCCGCAGCTCCTGCCAACCTAGCAGTTCAAAAGCAAGAAATTGCAAATAGGTACTGCTGTAGCAGGAGGATAACAGCGTTCCGTTAGTCTTGCCGGCCACATGACCCCAAAAGCGTCTTTGGATAGCGCTGGCTCTTCGGCCTTAGAAACGGAGATGAGCACCGCACCCTAGAGTCGGACATGACCGGCTTTTGAGCAGGGGAGACCTTTACCTTTATCAATAATGGGAATGCCCAAGCCTGTGCATTTTGAGAGAGAGCGAGAGAGAGAGAGCGCAACCGCTCCAGGGAGCTGCCATTGCTCACAAGTTGGGCCTCCCAAGATTTCTGCTCTCGGACATCAGTGCGCACTGTGCGTGCTTGCTTCTGTCTTGGGGACCCAGCTGGTCACCCACCCCGCCACTGCCTTCCAGGTTCAAATCTCCGCTCAGCCACGAAGCTTCCTGGGTGACCTTGGGCCAGTCACTATCTCTCAGCCCCACCTACCTCTCAGGGTTGTTGCAAGGACAAAAAGGAGGGGAGGAAATATGTACACCACTCTGAGCTCCTTGGAGGAAGGGTGGTATAAAAATGTGAAAAAAATAAATAAATAAAATAAATATAAGTTTAGAATTTATATTTCTAAAATAGGAGATGGATCATTGATGCCACGTGTAGCACCCCAAGATCCGAAGGTTTCCTGACCATCTGTCTTAGTCCTGTGGCTACCTGTCCCTTGTTAGTGGACCACGGATGTTGCTTGTCTCCCTTTGGGACTCCTCTTCCTACCTGATTCAGGATTTCCTCTGGAGATGGAGCGCACCAACTGAGCATGTGCAGGAAGTGAGAGTGACGGGAAGAGCAGGCGGTGCCTCCTTGCGGTTCTCAGAATGGCAGGTCACGCATGCAAAACTAACCCAGCCATACAGCCACCACCCAGAGAAGCAAGGAAGTCCCACTTCCCTAAGTTGGAACCTTTTTTTGGGGGGTGGGGGGGTTGTTTTCTCTCTTTGTGCACTGCCCTCATTTGCACCACAGTTTGACATGCTCTCCATGTTGCCGGAGTGACTCCTGACCCCATTCCTTGGGCTAATCCCTTCATACTATTCAACTGGAAGAGTTTTTGTCCCGTTTTCTGCCTGAGCTGTTGAGGTAAGTATGGAGGAGGAGGAGGGCCGGTGGGCGCTAACACCAGTAAGTTTGCTACCGGTGGCACAAATGGGATGTTCAGCGCACCAGAAAAATCATAGGCCCGAGCAGAAAGGGATTGGTCTGACTTTTGTTTTGTGCAGTGTCACTTCTGAGAAGGTGGATTGATGCTCTGATCGGGTCTTGAGGGCAGATTGTAATGTTTTGTTTTGCAAAATTGCTCATCTAGTCGATTGCCGCGTTGCTAGCTTGACATGGTCATTGGGCGTTCACATGCAGGAGGCACCATCTGGGCGTAAAACTGTGTCCGACCTGAAGGAAGAGGTTTGCAGCTTGGGGAGACTCTTCGGTTCGGCCTTGCTCCTAGATGTCCAGGTGGGGGCTCCGCCCCGGACTGCCTTGCCCAGCTTCAACTGCTGCTCCATTGCTTTCTCAGTTGGACTTCGCTGCAGTGACCCATGTCTCTCACGAGTGGATTTCGGCTGTGCATTGCCACAAAGCCCTTTTGGAGGCGCCAACTGGTACAAAAATGCAGCTGGCCAGGTTCTGACAGGTGTGAGGATTTACGATCATTACTTTCCTTTATGGTTTCAGCTGCATTGATCACCACGTTGGTTCCAGGCATGATTCAAGGTGCTGGTTATGACCTTTAAAGGCCTCCGTGCCTGAGGACTGAAATACTTGAAGGATCACCTTCCTCCATAAGAAAATACCTGTCTGCTAAGATCTGGGAGGGAGGCTCATGTGCTCTGCAGACTTTTGAGACTCGGCTGGCGGTGACATGTGACAGGGCCTTCTCAGTGTTGGTCCCCAGCCTGTGGAACTTTCTTCCACTTAATGTACACCTGTCCCCTTCCTTATCAGTATTTTGCTGGAGACTAGAGATTTGGCTTCTTCAGCAGGCGTTTCCTGGGTTCCCCTGACTTCTTTTTCACTTTTCCCTCTCATTAGTTGTTTATTCTGTCTCTGTTAGATTTTGCCAGGAGGAATGGTCATTGATGGGGACCGTTCCAGGAGGGGAGGAACCAAATGGCATTTGGGCTAGCCAGGCCAATAGAAGGGGACTTTGCACCTCTAAGCATGTGAAAATGTTTAAGGGCTTTCTTTTCTCCCCCTCCCCCCCCCACCTACAATAACAAAGAATTCAGTATTCCTTTTCTGAAAGTCTTGGGTATGCGGAACATTGATTTATAAATGGCCCAAACAGATGCTGGTCGATTCCTCCAGATGTAATTCTCATGAACGAGGCTTGTCCGAAAACAGATTAATGGACGGGTTTTTCATCAGGATTGATTCTGAATATTCGGAAAAATATTTGGCCTGCATTGAAGGACACTTGAGCAACCTGTAGACCTTGATAGATCTAGATGTGTTGCCTGAATTGTGGAGTGTCTGTCTCCGTTGTTGTTGTTTTTCGTATATTCATATTGTAATCATTGCCGTTTGCTTTTCTAATGATCCTGTGGCCATGCAACATTCTTGGTACTGCAATATGATGCTGGAAGTTGGTTCCTTGTTCCCAGTTCCTTATTTGTCACAGACACAAGAAACTGCAAGGTCAGCCTAAATTTGAAAAAAAAAAAAACTAACAGTGCAATCCTATGCATGTTTATGCAGAAGTGAGGCCAGCGGGTGGCGCAGTGGGTTAAACTGCTGAACCATGAGCTGTCGATCGAAAGGTCGGCAGTTCGAATCCGCGACGGGGTGAGTTCTCGTTGCTTGGCCAGCTCCTGCCAACCTAGCAGTTCCAAAGCATGTTGATGTGAGTAGATAAATAGGTACCGCTTGCGGGAAGATAACCAGTGCTCCGTGTTCCAGCTGCATGCTACGCGCTGCGGCAAGGAGAGTCATGCCAGCCACATGACCACGGAGGCGTCTTCGGACAACGCTGGCTCTTCGGCTTTGAAATGGGGATGAGCATCACACCCTAGAGTCGGACACGACTGGACTTAATTGTCAGGGGATACCTTTACCTTTAAGCCCCACTGAGTTCAGCAGGACTTACTGGTGACTCTTAGGTTAAGTGTGTGTGGGATCGTTTTCACGATTTTGTACCCAAGAATCAATTCCTTATCCTCCCCAATCTTCGGATCGTCCCCCACTTTTGTTACTAATTTGCTGCTTCTCTTCTCTCTTGGTGGTTGATGTTTTGGCTTGGACAGGTACAATGAGGGGGAAAGAGAATCAATGCTCCCCTTTGCATCCAGCTATCTGCTTGTCCATCAGCCAAATATGAGGTATTTAATACTTGGCAGGCAGGTTGTACCAGACGGGTTGAAGGAGAGAACGGGAGGGAAGCCCGCCAACACTCTTGCAAGAGCTTATTCAGCTCTGAGAAAGTTTGGTAAATGTGTTTAAACAGAGAAGGAGGAATGCACTTGAGACACAGGGGATGTTTGGGAATAATTCCCTCCTCCAGCTTAAAAAAAAAACCCCACACATATCTATGATTGAGCAAAAATATTGAGCATCAGATGCAGGTTTGGGAAGCTGTGTGGCTTTGCCACTGTCTGCCACTGATTGTGCCTGATGGGAAGGTATAAATAGCAGTGGAGAAGTCTGAGACAGAAGGGCCGGCCCATCCATGAGGCCAACTGAAGCGGTCGCCTCAGGCAGCAGGTTGGTGAGGGGTACTCATCTCTGTCCACCTACTTGCCTCCAGTGCTCCTTCTTCCACTCCCTGGATTGGAAAAGGAAGAGGGGACAGAGAGGAAGAGGAAATGTGGAGGAGAGTGCTGAGCTAGAGAGCATTGGAGAATGGGAGGAGCAGAGGCTGGTACATCATTGGGTAAGGGGGGGGGGGACAGCATTTGGCATGCCGTCTCAGGCATCAGGATATCTTGGGCCAGCCTTGCAGGTGAGGATGCTTTGCCTTCCCCCCCCCCCCGAGTGCCACATTTGTCACACTGCTAGAGATGTAGGGAGAAAGGGGGCTAAGCACCCCTTACTCGCTCCCTTCTCTGCTGCAAACCTCCCCTTCATTTCGTTGCTTTGTAGTTTTTGGTGCAGTTGAACATGTGGAGCTGCCTCCAGTGGGGTCAGATCTAGCTCCTTCGTCTAGCTCAGTATTGTCTGGCAGTCGCTCTTGAGGGGTTCAGACCATGCTCCTTCCCACAATCCTTCCTGAAGGTGCCAGGGATCGAATCTACGTGCAAAACAGGTGCTTAGCTACTACCAGGCTACAGACTCCCTTCCCAGTTAATCAGAAACTTGCATTCCCAGATATGGGTCTGGCCTGAGATCACTGTCCATTACCGGCAGATCCCACACCGAACCTATCACTTAGTAATTCCTTTGGAGTTTCTTGGCGGGCGAGCGCGGAGACCGAGACACTGCTTTTAAATCATTCGAGGGCTGTGTCTACCGCAGAGTTGACCCTGAATGGTTTCACTGTTTACATGAGTTAACGAAAAACCTTACTTCGGGGAGAAGGAAGGGGAAAAAAAAAAAGAAACCCAAGAGCTGTCCAAGTTTTCAGATCATTAACTTGATTTTCTGCCCTCAGAGTTAAAAAGGTAAAGCCGCTGAAAATCTGTTATTTTAGAGCTCCGGTCGTCTTTCACTGCAACCAAACGAGACTTTCTCAGAGCTGCAGTGAATCATGTTTAAGGGGTGAATGAAAGGTTGAAGTAGCAGAGAGTCAACACATTCTGGCCAGATGAGGGACTTTGGCTTGACCTCTTAGACATCTCAGGATCATAGATCTTGTGGAGCTCATGGTCAGGGGCCCACAAATCTGACTAGCCAGCCAAGACCCTGTCCCTTCGGCTCCTAGGCACATGATTTGCATGCAGAAGGTCCCAGGTTCCATGACCAGCATCCCCAGTTAAAATGGTCTCCGGCTTGAAACAACCTCTGCTTGGTATCCTGGAAAGCCACAGCTAGACCATCCATGAGGCTACCTGAGGCGGGTTGCATCAGTGGCAGATTGTGAGAGGTCCGAGGGGTCCGTGGATTTGGTGTCTTTCACCCCAGAGTCTGCTGCCACCTCCTCCCTCCAACTTGCCCCAATAGTCTGCTTCCCACTCGCTTGTGTGAGAAGCAGATAATTCCCCTGCTCACCATGGTCCTCGCGCGCTGCTGTGACACCTGGGAGTGCGGGATGTCCGGTTTCATTTCCAGGGACAGTGCGGGTTTGCATTCTTATTTCCGCAGCAGCGCGCAAGGAGCATGGTAAGGATTTTGCGTTTTTTTTCTAGCGCAGTGGCGACATCAGGCGGCATTCCGTGTTGCGCTGTCCCTGGCCACAGCCGATCAGAGCAGACAAGTGTGGGTGAAATGGGCCAGGGGTCTAATGCCGCCACTCCCTGGGTAGGCCCCCTAGCTTAATGCTGCTTTGCATGAAAAAAGCCTCCAGCTCACTGCTTGGCATTTTCAGGTAGGACTGGTAAAGAGTCATGGTGGAACCATAGAGGTGAGGCCTATGCCAGTGGTTCTCAAACTGGTGGGTCATGAACTGGGATCGCGCCGCTGGTGTAGGAAAAGTGATTTTTTAAAAACTTATTGGGGGTCCTGGTGGCCCTCTGGAGGGTGCGAGGAGGCCCATGGCTGTAGATCGCCGCTCCAATGCTCTTAGTTTTGCGGCCACTTCCGGTTTTCCTCCACTGCTGTTGCACTGTCCCCGCCCCTTAAGGTGGCAGGGGACCGCTTCCGGTTCTTCGGGTGGCTCACAACCCACCAGTTTGAGAACAGCTGCCATAGAGAACCATCAACGATACAGACACATTTTTGTCTGACCTGCTAGTGACCTTAGTGCAAAAGGAGATGCAATTTGCACCACATCCTTTGCTTCCCTTCCTATCCTTTTTCTGTGTGCAAAATGTAAATGGGAATTTGCAAGCTTCCATGCAATACAGTGGAGCAGAATTGGCTAGAGTTGACATACATTTATTCCCCGGGCTCAGCAAAGCTCCAGCTGTCCAACTGGAACATGTCCACTTTTCATATCCCTGGGTTTGTCCTCCAGGTCTTTGGACCTCTCTCCTTTTGTTAACCTTTGAATGGAGTATCTAATTGAGAAAAAACTTCAGCTTTTTATGTCGTTTCGAACAGCTGACGTAATAACTCCAGGAGCCAAACTATTTTAAGAATCCCTTAATTAGTGATGATGTGTCTTCTGGGAAGATCTTACACGACTCCGAGCTCTAATGGCATAATTGATGACTGAAAGGGGGAGCCTGGCTGGCCTGCTCTCCTCGAATCCTGTTCAAATGCTTTTGTATCGGCCAGCGTTCCAGCCCCTCTTGAGGTTGTTGAACTGTGTTTATTCTGCACAACGTCAAACCGGGCGGAGTGCCTTGATACCAGCGCCCCTGCTTGCTCACTGAGCGACTTCCACGGGGGGGGGGGGGGCTAGACGGGACGTTACTTGTGTCATTGGCTCTCTTGTTTACTTTTTCTTGTATAAATAGTGTACTGGGGAGTGGGGGCGGAGATCCAGATTGGGGGCGCAAGGTTCAAGCTTGGGAAAGTCCCAATTTACTATTGGGCCTCCTGCCACTACGGGTTGGACGCTGGCCAAGAAAGGGCTCACCTGGCCTGGCCAGTGCTGGTTTATTAAAGGGGAGGGGTGGACGAGAAAGGGGAGAACTGCATGGAACCAAAATGGCGGAATCAAAAATGGGAGAGTGCAAGATGGAAGCAAGGGCAAAGACTGGAAGGAGGAGAGAGGAAGAGAGAACCAACTTTGAAATAACCTGGAAAGAGAGGGTGACATATTTTTGAGGAATTTGGCTAGGTAGGCATTGGAGCATCTGGCTATTTTCTCTCCAAACGACCCCTTGAAACTCCTTCTGGTCTCCATTTTTTTTTTTTTAAGCGACAATGGGGTTAGTTAGACAGAGTGCAAGAGCAGATGTAACAGGGGAAAAAAAGTCACCACTGTATCCAAAGACATGTTTACTCAGGGTTATGCGTGCTCATGTCTGTGTCGGGCTGTGCGCAGTGAGTGGAGGAGATAAAAGTCAGCCAGTCTACAAGAGAAAAGAAATGGCCGTCAATTAAACTGGCATCGCAATCCCGGGCAGGTCTACTCGGAAGTAAGCCCCATTGTTTTCAATGGGACTTACTCCCAGGTAAGTGTGTAACGGATTGCAGCAATATTTATTCCAGATCATGCCCAGATCATGTTCTGGAGAGTTCAGACGTTGTCCTAATTCACCTGTGTCCTGGAGATGCTGCTGGAAGGACAGAAGGGGAGGTGGAGGAGGAAGGTTGGCAGTGCATCTGCCTCTTTTGCAACTACTGCCATTGGCTAGTAGTTGCAGTGGGGGGGGGGAAAGAGAATACTGTAAGGGAATTCCCCCCCCCCCCAGTGTTGTGGAGCAGAGGGAACCAGCTGGGCTGGAAAGCAACCAGGGAAGATAAAATTAGGGTGGAAGCCATCTTGCGCATGCACGTAGCAGTGTGCATGGGAGGTGCATCTTGACTCTGCCGGAACCGAGACGCCCCGAAGGGATAAATGTTGCCCCCCCCTTAGTGGTTTGCACATGTGAGTGCTAAACCTGTGAAAGCGCCTCTCCTGCCACGTCCTGCCCATCTCCTCGAAACCATTTCTTCCGAGTCCCTCCAGGTCCGTCCTGTTTTTGGAAGCTGCATCCCTGCTAGCCGTGCGTTGCATCTTTGCCTGCTCGCCTCTCCCAATCGATCCCGAGTTTCTCCTCCTAAATGTGTTTTGCATCATTAAGCAGCTCTGTTGGCTACACAGCTTAATATTAATAGGGCTCTGTAACCCACTTCAGACCTCTCCGTAGGTTTGATACGACACCTGTTTGGCCTCCAGCCGGAAAAGTTGGCCAACAAAATCTTTAAAATGCCAAGTGGGTCTTGCTTTAAAAGTCAATGAGGGTCTTCATCAGCTGGCTTTTCCTCCCGTTCTGTTATTCTCTGGGCAAGTAAAAATTGTGGTTGAGAACTACGGGAATCATCCATTCCACAGCAGAACAGAATACCAGGAGATCTGAACCAGAGCCAGCCAAAGACCGCCCGATGCCAGCAGCATGCCAAACACTGCCCCCCCTTCCGTGATGATGTACCAGCTTCTGCCACTCTCCACTGTTCTAGCTCAGCACTCCCCTCCCCTCCCCTCCACGTTTCCTCTTCCTCTCTGCCCCACTCTTCCTTTTCCAGTTGAGGGAGTGGAAAGAGAAGGACGAGAAGTGGAGGCAAGAAAGTGGACAGAGACATGCACCCTCTACCATTCTGCTGCCTGATGCAATAGCTTCAGTTGGCCTCATGGATGGGCCGGCCCTGATCTGAAGCACCCTCTTTCCTCACCTTGGAGACCGATTCTCTGGCTGATTCATAGACTTGGCTTTCTGTGCTCATTCCCCACCAGCGCCTACTTTTGAAAAGCAAGGGCGTTGCATCCCATTCATTCTGGAACAGAAGTTGAAGAGATGTTATAACTGTTGGCTGTAACCTTCAGGAAACGGTGGCATTGTTAACTTGGCCTGTTGTATGCTTTCTTTAAAAAATTGCTTAACTAGTGTTATTCCAGCACATTTGGCAAAGTGTCCTCGGTCTCTCTGCCAGGATCGCAGTAGGGTTAATGGTCACCATTTCTGGAGAGCATGGGAGCGGGTTTAAAGGAGGCAGTTCTGTGACAGAGTGCATGCATCGCATCTAGCAAGTTCCAGATTGTATTGCCGGTATCTCCAGGGATCACACCCTCCTCTGATCTCTCCAAAAGGCACTTAAAATAAATAAATACATGTATTTATTTAATAATGTTTCATTATGAATTATTATTTTTCCAGTGATTAAATTGAACCATCCGTTCTGGGAACCTATAAAGCTCCTTTCAAGTGGGTCAGACCATCAGTCCATTCGTTTGGGGGTGCATCTGCTGGGTAGTGGGATTCTGAGGGGGTCTTCCTTGCTCAGCCCTACCTGGAGGCACCACCTGGGACCTTCTGCATGTGAAGCCGGTGCTTACCGCTGTACTATGCATCCTCCTGGGCTGGTCCATCTGTGAGGCAAGCTGAGGCAGTCGCCTCAGGCAGCAGGTTTTCCGGGAGATCCCAACCCCATCTGTCTGCTCGCCTTCGCTCCTTCTCCACTTTCCCCCACTCTTTGGATTAGAAAAGGAAGAGTGGGACAGAGTAGAAAAGGAAGAGGGGGACAGAGTGGAAGAGGAAGTGTGGAGAAGAGAAGAGAGGTGGCCTAGAGAGTCACTCCTCTCCTTCACACTTCCTCTTCCTTTCCAATCCAAGGAGTGGGAGGAGAAGAGGCTGATACATGAGCAGTTGCATGGGGAGCAGCATTTGGGATGCTAAGGCAGGAGGTCTTGTAAAAAATAGTTTATTGTAATAAACCTTTTAAAAAATAATGTAAGTATCTTTGCTTCTATTTCAAAAGCTTCAAAATCTATTCCTGTGTTCCTGTGTCTTCATCCAAAAACTCCTTGTTGTAATGGTTACTTAGGGATAGCATCAGGAGTTGTCTAGGTTGGTTGCTGATTGATGGCCCGCCTGTTCAGGCTGACCCGGACCTTCAGTAATGACGACGGTGTCAGCCATCAATGTGCCTTCAAGGTGTGGGCAGGAGGCGCCATGGGGGGGGCACAGTGCAGTGCTGTGCCCCAGGTCCCCCAGCAACTTGGCACTGAGCATTGGTGAAAGCTAAGAGACTGAATTACGACTCTGGATCTTCCTTGAACTGAACCTTTCCTCTGCCATGAACTTATACAGAGACCTTAAACTCGCCATTCCCTCCCTCTTGGTCTCAGTATTCCCAGCTGTCAAATGGGGATAATAATACTTACACTTACAAAATTTTTGTAACAGCTTCATCAAAAATAATACATGTAATGTACTTTGCACACTCCAAGTGCTATAAAAATATGAAGCATTATTAGCCAAAGTTCCTATATACTCCTGTAACAAATGAAATCCAAAATCCTACTAGGGCAAAATTCTGCTTGTCCTTCCGTTTCCCCCAATAGAACGTGGGATATATGGTGAGAAAGGTGTGACGAAAGACGTTCGCTCTAGCACTATTGTTTCGAAATGTCATTGTCTTTGAGGAAGAGGGTTATCTTTCGGCCCAGCAGATGCTGCGATAACGGATGCCAGATAAATGGAGTTGGAAGATCCCTGTTGGTACCAGCTGGGAGCCGTCCATCTTTTCCTGTCCTGTGCTTTCAATTTGCAGGGATTAGTGATGCTCACAGGGTGCAGATGTGTGGCTAGTCAGCAGGTGTGACTTTCAAACAGCTGGAAAGCCCGTCTTTTCTTTGTTTGGGCTTTGCAACTCCAGGGGGCGAAATGATAAATTTTTATTTCTCTTGTATCTCTTATATTTAGCGGGGGGGGGGGAATAATTGTCCCTCTTCACCCCAACACAAGTGTCTTTTCTAGTGGCTGTTTGCTGGTGAATCCTCTGCATCTTTTAGACTGTGAGCCCTTTGGGGAGAGGGAACCTTTCAGTTATTAGATTTGCTCTGTAAACCACTTTGTGAACTTTTCCGTTGAAAAGCGGTATATTAATATTAATATCAATCTTAATTTGATATTTCACAGCATCTCTGCTTAGAAGCATGTCCATGCTTTGCCCAATCACTAGAGCCCTGGCAGGTGTGCCTTTGCTTAGAGAGTGTGCAAAATCTGTGTTCAGTAAAAGTTGTACTATTGCAATAAGTGTTATAGCCTAGAACAGGGTTCTCAACCTCTTCCCAGCCGAGTACCACCTCTGGCGCCACTCTCCTGCTGAGTACCACTGACACAATTGTGATTGCACAAACATGCAATGACATCATCACCAGTTACTTTTGGGTTTTCAGAAGCCAGAAAACGCAGGTAGGAGGCTCCGGGCAGGTGGGAGGGCCCTTCTCAGCATTCCCGAGAGGCTCGGCCAAAGGCAGGAGCCTCTCAGGAGTGAAAGCACTGCACTTGTTGGGGCAGGGTTCCAGCAGTCTGGTGGTCTGAGTACCACCAGCACTTGGCTGAAGTACCACTGGTGGTACGAGAACCACTGGTTGAGAACCCCTTGCCTAGAAGACTAGATACCTACCTTCTGCGACTCTGTAACAGCAACATGCTGTTGCTAACAATGGAGCTGATTCCTGAATCCTCAGTACTGGTGGAAGTCCAATGTGCCATCAGGGTGGGGGGGCACTTTGAAGGGGCCCAGTGCTAGGTTTAGCCCCAGGTCCCCCACCAACCTGGCGCTGGCGCTCACTGCTCTGCTCCCCCTCCCTCTCCCTACCTTCTTTCAAAAGGCAGAGTTTGGGGGCCGACGGAAGGAAGCAGGGAGGAGTTGAGTGGTGGGCTAGAGCAGATGTGTATGTACAGATGTTCATTTTAAAAACCAAGACTGGAAATGCAGGGTGCAGATCGCAAGCACTGCTGAACACGCATTGGAGGTGGCCCGTCATAACTCCACATGCAGATCGACGTCCAAGCTGCACACTCGTTGAACGCGACCTGCGAGCAGGGCTTCGTAGATGGGAGGACAAAAGAAATACGTGCGTAATTACGAGCAACAACAGTTGTCTCTCTGACCTCCTGCAACCCCCTTGGAAGCTGTTGTTGGCCCCAATCCATCCTCTTTTCCAGATCAGTGCGCTTCATGTGCCCTCCCCAGTACAAGAGCGTCTCGTAAACGCTGGCGTTTCTCGTATCGTGCTTTTTGCGCCGGGAGCTCCTGAAATTGACCAGTGTCCTCTCTTTCCCAGAGAGATGAATCCCCAGATGAATTTGGGCCAAGCCATTCTGCAGCCAATGACCCCTGAGCCCACTTTGTAGACGGTCTTTCAGAATCAGAACATCTCTTGGCTCGGCTACCCCTTCTGAACTGTACACACAGCGCTTAATTGCCGGCTGTCTAGTGAGAAAACGTTTTCCCAACATTATTGGAGAGAGAGAGAGAGACGTTTGAGCTGCCTAATTATTTTGTTATCGCCCCATTGGGAACCGTTCCATTTCCTGCCAGTTTTCAATGAGCGGCCCTGCCTTTTTCCTCTTTGCAGTGTGATGCTGGGGTTAAGAATGAGGTATATGTGTATGGTGTTTTATCGTGGCATCCGATGGAACGAAAGTTACACACTAGGCTCTCGTGAGCAGAAGAGCGACTTGTAAACACCAGCTACTTGAATGTTTGCTTCTCTGGTGTTGGAATTTAATTCAGGTGGTGTGTTGCAGTCCTGGAATGGGGCCAGTTATGAATCAAGCGCAGCTTGGGCAAAAGTGTGGCTGTTTTTATAGCTGCTGATGCAGACCCCTGTGCAGGGCCGGCCCAAGACATTCTGACGCCGGAGGCGGTGTGCCAAACACTGCCCCCCTTACCCAATGATGCGCCACCCTCTGTTCCCCCAATGTTCTAGCTCAGCACTCTCCTCTCTTCCTTCCTCTCTGTCCCCCTCTTCCTTTTCCAATCCAGGGAGTAGAAGGAGGAGAGGAGGAGCAGTCGAGGCAAATAGGTAGAGATGGTCGTTGTCGTGCCCCCACCAATCTGCTGCCACTGCTTCAGTTGGCCTCATGGATGGGCCGGCCCTGGTGCAACCTGCACCTATTCCTCTCCTGTAATGGTGACTTCACCCTGTTTCATGGGCAGACCAGCCCTGCTTGGGGCCCAATCCTGGGTTTGCAAGGACTGCTCAAGACTCTTAACTCTTGCAAATAGCTATCAAATTTGCAACAAGCAAGTTCAGTCGCTGCAAGGGTTTGACGTCACAGTGGTTGTTCTGGTGAGAAAATGATGTGAGGGGAAAGTGTTAACCCCCCCTCCCCATGCCACAATCCCAATTGGATTAGTCCCGTCCCACCCACCCTCACCCCCATCACAGCTCTTCCTTAAATTGAAGGAACTTCCAAGTTTAGGTCTGTTGGTAGGCAAGATTCCAGCTTGCTGCACAGCAGCTTCTCGGTGTTTCCAAACACATGGCGCTGATGTCAAACATCATTGCCGGACTTCCGAGAGCTCCGAGCTGCGCAGATCTTGGCTTCGATAGCGTTTAAGCTGTGCAACCACACAGCTGAAAGGGAACCGTGTTGGTGGGAATGTTGTACATGTATTTCTCTAGAAGCTGAACATGTGGCCTGATGGTTGAAAAACATTGTGAGTTGTGCCTTAATGCCCTTGTAAACTTAACAATAGCAGGATTTTAATGAATTGCACTGTATGTACTTTACATGGCGTGAAAAGGCAGGTCCCTGCCCTGAGGTGCTTACAGACTAGAAATTGACACAAGTTTGACATTGACATCAGAGCGAGGCAAAAAACAGGAGATGCATACCGTATATGGTGGTTTCAGTTGCATGTCCGCATGCTTCATTATTACAGATAATGAGATCGAGGGTTGCCAACTTGAAGCTAATCCTGGATATTTTTTGGCCCCCTGACACGATGTCACATTGGATATTCTTGGAGGCCCTGTTCAAATCCCCTGCGTTGCTTTCAGGAGTCTCCGGGAGATTGACACTGATTCCTGGAGACTCCAGAGCAGTCCTGGAGGGTTAGCAACCCTAGTGGGATTCAGTCTGACTCCTTCACAGAGCTAATTGTGGGGGGTGGGAGCTGTTCTTGCGATGTTGTTGTATAGCCAGTGATTTGTTGCGCATGTCAGATGTGTGCCGTTAATAACGTAACTGACAAAACAGTAGTGCGCACAGAGCGGGAGGGAGGCAGGCAGGGATGCTTGGACTCTGGCAAGCAGACAGATGTGCAAGAAACTCCCGGGAGGCTGGTGCACTTTTTCCCAGCTCCCACATGCATTTGGCGCATCTGTGTACAGTGATTGATTTGGACAGCGGTCGAGCCCGTCCTCCTTGTGGGAGCAGAGAAGCTGGAGAGCCAGAGGAAGGGGAGTGGAAGGGTGGCGGAGGGTGATGTCTGCTCCACTTGAAGACCTTCCGAGTCGATCTGTCATTTCGCAACCCGTCGGCCGCTCCTCTCCCCAAGGAGACGGACCGAGGCAGGCAGTCTCGACTCGTTGGCATCCCCAGTGATGGCGCTCCAGCTGATGGAAACCGCTGAGATGTAACCAGGCTGTGTAGCTCCCGATGAAATCTGAAGTGTTGGCTGTCGCCAGCAGAAATTCCCTGTCACCAGGACATGTCAGTTCGTCTGTCAGCCTCCGTTTCCCTGACGTGACTCTCTCCTTCCTCCCCTTGGAGTGCTTTGCCTCTCAGCAGTGTGTCTCCGCTGGTGCATCCCATAACTCGCCTCTTCTTACCGTGCTGGCTAAGAGACGGAGCTCTGAATCGGGCGTTTCCCAGTTCAAATCTGCTGCAAATGCACTGGGTGGCCTTGGGCAAACCACTCCCTTTCAGCCACAGTCCTCCCACCTGCAATATGGGCATAAAAAGACTTGCCTTACAGGTGGTGGTAAGGACTACATCAAGAAAATACATGTGAAGCACTTGGCACACTCAGAAACCATGATAGAAATGTTTCAGTATCGTCGCCACACTGGTATGCTAGTTAACTCTTGCGCATCTATCTTTTTCTCTCTATTAGCCTGTAACTCTGTGATTTCTTAAATGTTTTTCCTTCAGGGGAGTATTTTCACATTGACTTGCCTGCCAAGGAACCCCTGTAGACATGGTAGAGGATTCTCAGTGCATACCGAACCAGCCTTAAAGGTCTGCATCCTCTCCTGTTCAGAGACCGAAAGGATGGATGTGGCTCCCCTTGGTGGTTCTGCCGAAAACTACAGTGCTTGGAGATAAAACCAGGATATGGAATTGATGCTCTTGTTTGTGAACAGACCGTTGACATGTGTAATGGAGCACCAAGAAACTGAGAATGAGCACCACAAACCTGTAAGGGGGAACATAATTTGAATCCAAAGCTTTAGTAGAACATAAGAAGAGGCTTGCTGGATCAGGCCAAGAGCCCATCTAGCTCAGCTTCCTGTGTCTCCTGTTTGTCCTGCAGAGATGATTCAGCAGGCAACCAGCCTTTAACCCATCTTGTATAGAACAAAACATCCTTCATTTGGGTCACCTGGGCTTATATATGGGCCTTATATATGGGCCTTATCCTGTAGACCCCTGAAGAGCCTGAAATGGTTAACTCTGATCAGTTGTGCCCCTGGGTGCTTAATTTAGAATAAGCATGTTTTGACGTTGCTTCCTAGTGGTTAGGGTCCCTGGTCATACTGGCATAGCCTACCCAGCCTTCTGGGTGGGAAGCCACCATTTACATGACTCTGAGTGGAGAACAGGGCTATTCACCCATCCAGGGCTGTAGCTCAGTAGTGGAGCATCTGTTCTTTGTGCTTCCAAAAACCGAACCTGGGGTTTTCTGCATAACTAGCAGGACCGGCCCATGAATGAGGCCAATTGAAGCTGTTGCGTCAGGCAACGGATTGGTTGGGGGGGCATCTCTGTCTGCATACTTGCCTCCACTGCTCTTCCTTCTCCTTCCACTCCCTGGATTGGAAAAGGAAGAGGGGGACAGAGAGGAAAAGGAAATATGGAGGGGAGGGGATTGGAGAGTGGGAGGAGCAGAGGCTGGCACATCTTGGGTAAGGGGGGGGGAGAATCTGGCATGCCACCTCCAGTGTCAAGAGGTCTTGGGCCGGCCTTAGCGTCCTAGACTCAAGATGGCGATTGATGGCAATTAGCATCCTAGGAAGAAGAGACTTGATGGAGTTGCTTTCCTCCTTTGCCAATGTCAGTGGCTGGTCATGGGTTATTGAAGACTAATCAGAATATTGTAGCTTGTACTTGTGTGTGTGTGTGTGTGTGTGTGTGAGATCCACCTAGCATTGGATGCGGACTGGAATAATGTACAAATTCTTGGCTCCTGGAAGTTGAGATCCCTGCGCTCTTCCTTTCTCCCTTGCCCACATCGTGCTGGAATGTGCTTTATCTAGAGCTCGGTATTGCTGGCTAGCTGTGTTTATGGTGCCTCTTCAGCGGAGGCTGATAAGGGACATTCATTCAGGAAGCCGGACAGATGCCGCTGGCCAGGAACCTCCTGCTCCTAAGGTTTCCTCTTTTTTTTCAGATTTTCCTTGAGATGCCATAAATTTCCGCACAATAAGCTTGTCTGTTTCCCTAACATTTTGCCTACAGACAGATGGAGGAGGAGAAAAGGAGGGGGTGGGCGGGATTGTTATCGGTTTAACCCAGCGAATGTCTTTCATGTGGGGAATGTCAAACCTCTGTAAATAAAGGACCAGATGTTCCCCGAATCCTTTTTCTCTTCTCAAACAAAATCAGACGACTTCTTGGGGGTATAGAACCAGTTGCAGATGCTAGTCATTCACGGCGGTAATGAAAAGACACCAGATGGGGAAACTCTGAAGATGTTGCCCTGCGTAAGTCCAAATAGGGACCGATTTTGGCCGCTTCGTCCTTTTGGCAGTCTTACCGATGGGCTGCTGTGGGTCTTGAAGACGCAAAGCTGGGTTTATCCAGAGCAGGGGCCGCTGTCTCTTTTTGGATTGCGTCGTTAGTTTTCACAAAGTACACATAAAAGATGAGTTCATAAAATTTGTATCCAAGAAATGATATACATTCCTTATGTACAACTATAAACTGCTTATTTTTTTTATCCAAAAAGAAAATTGAAAATATCACCTCCAAGACAAACATTTCAATATTGCTATTCCATTTAAATGTCAGTCCAGCCTGCTTTAAATTATATTCACATCTCATCCAAAACTGTATACAAAAATCCCAGATTGAAAAAGAGGTATCCTTTTTCAGCCTGGTCTCACAATTTATTTTGTGAGTTTCTTATTTTGCTATGTACTTTGTACAAATGGCCCTTTGAAAGCATTTGGTAATTGCGTCATGGGTTTTTGTTTTTGAGGTTTTTTTGGGAGTAGGATCATGGGTTTTTTGCACTTTTGCAATTAGTATTCCTGCAGTCAATGAATAACGCAGCTGCCCTGCTGAGTCTGACCCCTGGTCCGCCTACCTCTCGGCATCATCTGCTCTGACTGGCAGCAGCTTTTTGGGCTTTCAGATACTGGGGTCTTTCCTAGACCTTCCTAGATTTGCTGCCAGGGATTGAACCTGGGACCTTCTGCATGCAGAGCTATGGTTGTCCCCCTAAGGTGTAGTGAGTTACCCGAGCCCTGAATTACTGACCTGAGGTCAGTTGAGTGGTTGTGCTGTGTGATGTCATCTGGTTCGATCAGAAGCTTCCCTCCTGCACCACCTACCTACAACTCTGAGTCCAGGTTTACGGGAGTATTGGATCCGGGCACAAGAAGAGGAATGCGAGACCACCAAGGGGAGATCTTTGAGTCAGTTGGAATATATGAGTTTCTACCATTGTTCAGCGTGAGTTACCACCCAGGTTGTACATGTTCTTGTAACCTGCTCATCAGAAACGGGCAATGCTTTGCAGCCCCCCGTGGGTGGTCAGCATGCTGATGATCTGGCAAAGGCAACTTGGAGAGGATGCTCTCTGGATCTGGGTTATGCAAATCAGCCCATAATCTGGGATTCTGTTCGATTAACCTGCATGACTCCCGGCGCACTTGACCCACCTTTTTCCCTGGTGACCTGCTGCCTGTGATTGACCTTGGAAACCAGGAATGGGTGGAGCCTGTTGGAATAAGAGAAGGCGACCCACACTTGGTTTCAAAGGTCTGCAGGGAATCTGCGCTCCTTCCGTTCCCCATCCCTCCCAAAAAGACATGTTATATCAGACATTAATTCACAGAAACTACCGGTAATCATTGAAAATAGGAAAACTTTGATACGCAAATCTCTTTTCTGTTTAAAACTGGCTTGTCTCTTCAGCAGGGTGCTTGTCTCTTCAGCAAAATGCTTGGCTCCTGTGAAAACTTTCAAAAGATCTCTGGCACTGTGTGTGCTTCTTCCCCAGTCACACTGTGGCTGTCGCAGATTGTGCCCCCCCCCTTTAGTATCATGGTGGGCTGTATGTCCTCCAGTTTTGTGCAAATCTAATTCATCATGCTGTCATTGAAAACACGAGGCTCCATTGCAGAGGAGCCGGGGGGGGGGGGAGTCCAAGTTTTAAATTCAACTCTGAATGAAGGACCTGCTGAATTGTTTGATGTCAAACACTGGAATTGGTTGAAGCATAAAAATGAAACTTGGTTTGAGAACCAACCCAATACCCTGCCACTGGAACTGTGAGGAATTAACTCTACTTTTTTGTTTCGGAATGATAAATGGGCTTGCTCTTTCTCTTGGCACGGTTCTCTTGAAAAGGTTTCAGAATCCAGACCTCTGTGTGAACCTGAACAGAGTTTTCAAAGTGTCAGAAAATAGAAGCCCAGGGATCTTGGGGCTGGAATGCGCGGTTCTTATATTTCATGCAAGTGGAACTGCAGATCGGAGATTAGAATTCTCCGTGGCTGAGCCAGTGGAACCCCAGTGGAACCATAGAAAATTGTGGCAGAATCTGTTCTAGGGTGTTAACTGGATTTCACCGCAGCCTATTTGAAAACAGAATCTCTAGCATGGCTGTTGTACAGCGCTGATCCCTGACATCTCAGTGTAAAATATTTTAATATTGGGTTTTCAACACTAAATGAAGCCTTGGTTCCAACCTTACAATTTTTTAAAAAATTGTATTTTTGCATTCTATCTTACAAGCCGTCTACATGCTATGTTACTGCCAGGGATGGAGCAGAGTTCCAAAAATGGGAGGGAAGCCATTTATGTGTGTTATCCCAGTTAACCTTGGGTGCACCCTAAAATCAGCACCTTGTGAGGCTAATCAAATTAAATCTGTGTAACTCCTCCTAAACCCTTTCTTCAGATTTTTTGAATCCGGACTTTGGGACTCTTACACCACCTTTAGCTTTTTCCTTCTTCTTTCTGCCCTTTTGTATGTACGTGTCTCATTTTAACACCCACCCTGGCGAAGAGTTCTGCAGAACTCAGAAGCTTGGTACCCACAGCTGTCTGTCATTTTGGTCGGCCCTAATGAGGGTGTTGTCAGATCACAGCTTCTGAATTTCAATAAAGAGCAGTAGCTTTCATGGCCCCCTTTTACGTCTTGCTAGCACGGTGCTGCTGTACACCAGAAGACGTCCACAGAAGTGGACGAATTGTTGTGTGTTCTGTTAAATACATTTTCTAACATGGCATCTAAACCCGTGTTCCCCATTTCTTACAAAATTGCTTCTGAATTTGTTGCCTGGGTGCATGAAGACCTTTCCCCCCCCCCTCCTTACCAAGTGCTCAAAGCGCCTGCGCAGAAGATCTCCAGCACAGCTGTTTCTGGTTAATGTGATTTCCAAGCTTTCCAGGTCTGATTTAGTGTCTGTCTTGTATCACTCTTTCTGTTCCTGACACCTGCGTGGTGGTGACAGCTGATTCATGGCCATCAGACAGAGGCGGAGTAAATCTCCTCGCAACATGTGGACTCTCTTTGGCTTGATGAGAATGTGACAACCTCGTGCCAGAATGGAGTATAGCTAGCAATGGCCAGGGGGACACAAGTTTCAGGGGGATAAAAGTCGTAAGCGATATATATATATATTTGCCCTCCTATTCAGTGCTGACCTTGAGATGGAAACAGCGCCTTTCGTTTGCCTAGCTAATGAGTGCACAGAATGCGTTTGACACAAGATATGGAAGTGTCGGATTCCTCCAGCGTCCTTTTCTCAGTAGGGATCAACAAAATGCCTGGCTGAGCTTTGCTGCTCCACAGTGCCCCCCCAGACAGTGGCAGGAAAGGGAACTGCAGCCAGTCAGCCGAAGATAAATCAGATAAGCTAGGGAGCCAATGGAGGCCCTGTGTCATCATATAGCCTATGCTGACTTCCTTTCTTTGCTTTGCTTTGCCCTCCCCAGTACTGACTCCCAGCCCTACTTTGGCCACATCTCCTGCCTCTCTCCCTTTTGCATCTTGTCTGCTCGTACCAGATTTGAACCCCAAGCTTTGGTCTGTCTCGGAGCTTGGGGCAACTTGCAAGGCCTAACCGTGTTTGTGCTCGTTAATTTTTAAGGGGACAGAAGACTTGGGGAGACTTGCTGACTGTGGCTCTTGAGGGCAGGACTAGAATCAATGAATTGAAACTATTGAGAAGTAGATTTCGGCTACCCATGAGGATGAGATCTGTTCAGCCCTGGAGCAGGCTGTCTTGTGCAGCAATGAGCTTTCGGCTCAACCATGTTGACGGTTTTCATGCAGATGTTGGCTGGCCATCTATTGGGGATGTTGTAGCATTGCCTGCAATGAGCCAAGGTCCCTTCCGACTCGAACTTCCTGTGACTCTACCTCTGTCGTACAACCTCACTCACTGCTTTAAAAAGGATCAGCAGACTTAAGACACCGCATGAGAACAGCGTCCAAATAATGTAAAGATCACCGCTTGATTAGTTGTTTTACTCGGCACGAAGTATCTTGATGTCGCCGAGTTTTTTTTAAATCACGCACATTTCCTATGTATCTCAATGTTGCGTTTTCGTGGCGATTGAATGGAGACTTCCCCACCGCCGCTCCCTTGCCGTTCTCATCTGATCATCCCGCAGTTGCAGTTCAGAAGCTGCCCGTGATGGAGCCTCCCAAGCTTTCCTTGAGCTGCAGACTGAAGTCATGAGAATGGGATTATAGGATTTTGTGAGAGAAGCCGGACTTGAGGAAGAGGTCGGAGGGGAATTTCTTAGGAGCCCTTAAAAATGCTAAAAGGCGAGCAATGGCTGGGCCTTTTCTCTGGCCTTTGTCCACTGCTCTGTCTTCAAATGTGTTAATTCCAGAAAAGGAAAAACAATCCCTTAAACCTGAACCCCCTTTCGACTCGTCTGTATCTAATCCCCCCACCACATCTTTAGCTCTACGATGCTCTCTGTTTAACTTCTAAAACATCAGGTAAGTTTTTGCTTCCGCTTTTCTATACTATACTTTTCTATACAGTACTTTTTTTGACTATTAAACAGTGTGTGTGTGTGTGTGTGTGTGTGTGTGTGTGTGTGTGTGTGTGTGTGTGTGTGTGTGTGTGTGTGTGTGTGTGTGTATCTATCTCCCCCCCCATGGGTTGTATTACTTAACTCCCTCCCTCCCCACCCCATCCAGGACCTCTGTATCCCCCACAGAAGGGTCTCTTTCCTGCATTCTCCACATACATAAATAAATCTCGGGGCCTGGTGTCTGGATTGAATAACACCGGAATGTTTTATGGCTCTCTGAATAATGGAAGAGATTTGGGGAGAATAGTGTGTGTGGTATCTAGGGCCATCCATGTTGTGTGTGTGTGAGAGAGAGAGGGGGGGGAGGGGGGAGGGACAAGTGGTGGAGAGGAAGGACCAGGGAGAATATTTTGCTGAGGGCCTCTGATAATGGAATGATAATCTTATGATACTTGTTTTCAAAGAGCACTCAAAACCCCACTAATTCCAGTTGCTTGAAGTGGAATTGGTTCTGATCTGTTGGAGCTCTGCCTGTCTTCTTCTTCCCATCCACGGTTGTCCTTCTCCAGCCCTTTGACGAAATTCCTTTTCTTGAAGCTCTAGTCTCTGCAGGACCTCTTCCCTCCTAGATGATTGGGAGTAGATTGGATGGACATGTCACTATGGACTCGCCCAGGGGTGTAGCTGAGGGGGGCTCAGAGGGGCTTGGGGTGGAGGGCAGCGCCTGGACTTCTCCTGGAGCAGGAGCGATGATGTCATTGACAGGAGCACTCAGCCCTGGCTGCGGAGGGGAGGTCCCTGGGGTCTGTCCTGAGGTCTTATGAGGGGGGGCAAAGCCCAACTTACGTCAGCAGTGCGTCCCAGGTCCCACCGCTTTTTATTGCCTTCTTCCTCCCTGACTGTCATTTCTATTTCTAATCTAATTCCCTAACTACCTAAACCCAAAAAGTATCCCTCCCCCCAAGGCCCCAAAAGAAAAGAAAGAGGAAATTGAGGAAATAAAAAAGAAGATCCCTCCCTAAAGCCCTATCTAACTATATCTACTTCTAAACTTAACACTAAGGGGGAAAAAAGACCCTCCCCGAAAGCCCCAAATAAAAGTACTTGAAAAAGATGGCCAAAAAAATTGAATAGAGAAAAAACACAAAGGTATCACAAATAAATAAAAATATAAAAAATAAATGAATACACACACAAATAAAGAAAAGAAATTAAAAAGTCAAAGAAAATAAACAGAAAAAGAGAAAAAAAGATAACGCTCTAATCACTCCACACACAGCTTTCACACCACACCACACGACTCGCACTGCTCTGCCTTTCGCTCTTCCTTTCACACCACACTCAGAATCGAATTTGATAACAAGAAAACCCCTCCAACTCCTCTTCTCTACAACCAACTACCTCCACCTCTCCTCTACAAACCCACACTGAGCCTTTCCAGGTCCCTGCTATTTATACAGCCCCTAGCAACTGTCAGGTGATGTCACAAAGGAGGATGTGTCACCAGCCAACTGACTCAAGAGTAGCCAGGGGGCTCCTCTGGGGTCTTCAAGGTTCTGCTGTCTGGAGGGCAGCTCCTCACCTGTCAAATCTGGATCTTCCTCCTTCTTGAATAAACCAAACCAAACCTTCCCCCATCACAGTTTCTACTGGGTCCCTTCCCACATCCCTCCTAACTCTTGATGCCTCCATCTCTGGAATTGATGCAGGCCGATAGCTCCCTTCAGTGACCAAGGAGCACATGTTCCTTGCCAGGCCACCAACACTTCTTTCTTGGGAGATTCCCCTGGAAGGTGGAAAGGCCAGCAAGGCTTCTATGGGAAAGGTCCACCCCCCTGCACCCCCATCTCCTTGCAAAACCACTTCGGTGTCTGTCGCTTATGGGAAACTGGCTAAGGGGAGCCAGAGCAAGAGAGAGCGAAAACACGGCTCTTCTCTCTCAAGCGCTGAACGACTCCTTCTCAACCACGAATACAGCTCCATCTCTTCTGCGCTCAAGGGTCATGTGATTAGCAGGTAATTAATAGCTTCCAGTTTCTTAATCCGCATTAAAACGGATCTGTCTGGGTGCAGAGTGCCCTTTTCCCCCTTCAGAAGCATCTGGAGCTTCAAGCTGTATTTTCCTTCGGAAATGTCTGAAGCCTTGCCAGGGCTTAACACGGCCCCCAAAAGTTTACATGCCCTTAATCTGTGTTTCCAGCAACCTTCCAGCCAGGGTGAGGCATCTCATGGAACGACCGCACATCCCAAACCTTTGGGAGGTCGATGCCGACTTATTGGGAAATTCCCATTTCAGACTGGGATGGGGGGGGGGAGAGAAGAGATTTCCGTGTGGATTTGGAAATGTCCCAAGACTTTATCTTGGGAATATTGAAAATTGCATTGGGGAGGAAAGCCACATATATTTTAGGGCATCTGTTGTGATTGTTTTCTATTTTCTTTTTCTGAATCCTAATTGGGATAGAAGTGGAAGTTTTTCTCAGAACCTTTTTCGAATTTAAAATTAGGAATTTTGTGAACCTGCACTTCCTCCCCTAAGAGCTGGTGTGGTGGTGTTGCAGTTAGAGTGGTGGTGTGGTCAGCCAGGGGGACCTGAGTTCAAATTCTGACTTGGCCTTGAAGCTCACCAGGTAACCTTAGGCCAATTGCTCCCTCTCACCTACCTTGGCACAGGAGGCAGGGCGAGCTTGCCCCTCTCGTGCATGACCAGGACACTCACCTCCAAACCTTGGCGCATTCATCTCCTTTGTGTCTATTTCTGGACCAACTGTGAGCCTCTTGGGGCAGAGACGCTTGTAAGGCGACATGTATGTAGATGGTGCTATATGGATGATGATGATGATGAATTCGAGGGCAGGAACTTCATTGGGATTGCTGCAGATCACAGCTGGATTCATGGCCTTCCTTGTCCTGGCTTTCCCGTTTCCCCTCTTCCCACTCTGGGAAAATTTGGAAAGGTTTTCTCAGGCATGTCGTCATTTGGCCTCGTTTTACCCACCCTGCTATTTTCCAGCACGACGTTGGCCAAGAGACAAGGGCCCGAATCATCCCCCGCCGAATGATTTGGTAATCAGGGTGCCGAATTGCCAAGAGTTAAAAATACTTAAGTGAATAATATGTCTTTGTGTGTGGGGGGGGGGAACACGACGACGACACACACATAATTAATGAAATTGTAATTGAATGGAAGGATAATACAAACCAGAAATGACCCAGGGCACATTTGTGTCTTCTGAGTTCTGTCCAGTTTGGATGCCTCATTCTTAGATTCGTTCCTCGGCTCACTTGCCAGACCTAATTTTGGCAAAATGGTTCCAGCCCTCTCTTTCACAGTATACATCGGCTGAATTCTCTGGGGGAGACCCCAGGGTTAGCCATCCAGGAGGCTGAGACGGACACCTTGGACAGACGATTGGCAGGGGGGACGGGGGACGGACGGACACAGCCTGCCTGCCTGCCTGCCTGCCTGTCTCTGCTGCTCTTTCTCCTCCTGCACCACGGATTTGAAATGGAAGCGGGGAATGGAGCACCTGTGTCCCTCATGTGCCCAGAAGGGCTGGACTTCTGGTTTTATTTACAGGGACGCTCTGTCGTCATGCCCTTCATAAGGAAGGAAGTGAGCTGCTTCTCGTGTGAGGGCCATGGCTGCTTGTGTCGGCATGGGTTGGACAGAGGCAGCCTCAGGGTGAGAAGCACCCCGAGTCCACCATCCCCTCAGACCCCTCACCATCTGCTGCTGCTGCAACCTTCATCAGGTGGTCCCAGTGCCTGACTGTGTGTCCAGGTAAGGTCCACTACCTGGATGGGACATGCAGGCAGCTCACGTGTGTTGGAAGCACACACCTCGGAGACCTGTCCATAATAAGGCCTAGCTTTGGGCATGTGCAAAGCAGATCCACGTTTCAGTGTGGAGGGGATGGGCGACATCCTTCAGAACATCTCCGCAGGCGCCACCTTGGCTTGATCCCCAAGCTCCCCTGCATTCAGAGACGCTCCGCACACCTCACCACTGCTCTGGTTATCCTCAGCCTTGCTTTCTTGTTTGGCTGTGGAAAATCAGCAGTTGGAGCTGTGTCCGGCCGCCTCCATATTTTGGAGCCTTCCGGATTTGAACAGAGAGGTAATTGAATTAGTCGACAAAATGGATGTAATTTGATTAGTGGTCAAGAGGGGCCTTTCCTTACAACGGAGGTTTGTGTCGGATAAAGTGCAAGCTTTGAAAGGGCCAAAATTCAATCAGGTTAAAAAGGCAAAACAACTTTGTGCAGTGCGTTTAAAGATCAACCAGCAGAGAGCATGAGTCTTCCAAGAACAGGAGGCGAAAGGCAAACCGGCGACGGAACAAATGTTTTGTGTGCCTTTTTCCTATTTATGATGTTGATTAATTGTAATCTTACATGTTTGCATATTTTGGACTCTGTATAAACACAGTTAATGATTTATTATGGATACCCTGGGCCGAGATATCATCAATGTGATTTTTTAACCTTTTTTTTGGGGGGGGGGGAATCATTTGCATGCTTCAGCATGCATCCGCATGAGCTTCGTGAAGTATAAGTATACGGATGCACATGTTTCAATTGAAACAGTGTCTCATGCGTTCATACAATTTTCAGCCAAAGATGTACCGGTATATCTTGTTGGTGGAAAATGAGTTTTCACAGAAATGGCTCCCATTCGTGATGGCTATATGTTACCTTCAGGCCAGCGGGTGGCGCAGTGGGTTAAACCGCTGAACCATGATCTGTCGATCGAAAGGTCGGCAGTTCGAATCCGCGACGGGGTAAGCTCTCGTTGCTTGGCCAGCTCCTGCCAACCTAGCAGTTCCAAAGCATGTTAATGTGAGTAGATAAATAGGTACCGCTTGCGGAAAGGTTAAACAGCGCTCTGTGTTCCAGCCGCATGCTACGCGCTGCGGCAAGGAGAGTCACGCCGGCCACATGACCACGGAGGCGTCTTCGGACAACGCTGGCTCTTCGGCTTTGAAATGGGGATGAGCACCACACCCTAGAGTCGGACACGACTGGACTTAATTGTCAGGGGTCACCTTTACCTACCTATATGTTACCTTCAGGGCAGGCAGTATGATCTGTCTAAATACCAGTTGCGTGGGGGAGCAATGGCAGGAGAGGGGGACACCTTTGTCTCCTGTTTGTGCACTTCCCGGAGGCAGCTGGTCAGCACTCTGCACTCCACTGCATCATGGACTTTGTAGTCCATAGCAGTTAGTGGCTCCGTTGCCTGCTGGAATCTGACATGAGCACACGAAGCTGCTTTCAATGGAATGAGATGGTTGATCCACCTGCCTAGCCCAATAGTGTCTATTTTGAGGATTTCAGGCTCAGGGGTGTTTGCTCGTCGTACCGGGAAAGCCAGGGATTGAACCCAAGATATTCTGAGCAAAGCTGTGGTCCCTCCTCAGTTACAGTCTCCTTTACTCTCTGGGTGTCCCACAAGGAACTTGGTCCACTGATGGCAGAAGCAGAGCATACAGCAGAACATACTGGCTCCCCCATGTTAAGCCCCTTCCTCCAATTGCAATGAAAAGCTTCTTTCTGAACAGAGATCCAAATTCCGTTTCAAATTCCACTTAGGTGGAAGTTGGCAGCAACCTTTGTCCAGACTCTCAGCCTTCCCGCCACGGTGTTGGCACAAAGGTCTCCTTGGCAGGTGTTCTGCAGCCATCTGGAATATCTCAATTTACAGCAAAGGATCCTTCCGACGGACACCTGAACGATTGCGATCGCACCTCCTGCCCTCCCACCTCTGCCCCAGGAATGTTCACTCTGGCCGTCAAGGCTCATAACCTTTGGAGAGTGTGTGGGCATGAACATCCGTCTCCCCCTGAGCGTGTTGTGACAGCTGCAGTCGCCTGGAACGCGCTCGGTTTGGGAGAGCTCCTTGTTGACCACTGCTGAGCTTTCCCTTCTCCTCAGGCTGGTTGCGACAGCCCAGTCTTAAAAATCACCAGAGCCCAGTATCATAAGAACATCAGAAGAGCCCTGCTGGATCAGGCCAAGGGCTCATCTAGTCCAGCTTCTTGCATCTCTCAGTGGCCCACCAGATGCCTCGGGGAGCACATGAGACAACAGGACACCTGGATCCTATTGCCACTCCCTTGCACCTGGTATTCAGAGGTAGGCTGCCTCTCAAACTTGGAGGTTGCGTATGGTCCTCCAGACTTGTAAACTGTGATGGACGTTTCCTCCATCAATCTATCCAATCCTGTTTTCAAGGCATTTAGGGGCCATGTGTCATCACCAGATCCTGTGGCAAGGAGTTCCACAGGTTAACACCACGCTGGGTGAAGAACTATTTCCTTTTATCTGTTCTAATTCTCCTGCCAGTTGATTGTAGCAGATGTCTCCTGGTTTTGGGGTTGCGCGAGAGGGAAAAGAACTTCCTTCTCGGGTCTTGTTTCATCTCTGCCAGCTTTCTGCTAGAGATGAACATACTCGCGTTGGTTGCATTATCCAGCTCAATACTGACTGGCCTCCAAGATTTCAAATGTCAGTCTCTCCCAGTCCTAACTGGAGATGTTGTCAGAGACTGAACTTTAGACCTTCTGCACACACTCATGAACTACCCATCCTCCTCTTGCTTATCTCTGGCCCCATAGCTCTTTACCCAAGACGTTTCCTTCTTAAAGCAACGGTTGCCAAAGAGTTGAATAAAGATTCCCCCCCCCCCCCGGGCAAATGTTCCCCTTGAATAGCAAAGGTTGGCACTGCCGGAGCCAAAGCTAGAAATGTTCCCAGGGTTCCTGCAGTGGCATAATCTCTCTCTTTTTGTTCCCATTCAAGGGAGTACCCACATTCACCCTGGCACTCTTCAAGCTAGGCATTCTTGACCCCGGTGATGTGTTGCCTCGGCAATGTGGCAGCTGCCCGAAGGAACTCGACCACATGGCCCGGGGTGCTATAGCGGCCACAGGTGCCAGTACCGCTGCAGTGGTTCAGCCAAATTGGGTGGGTTGTGGTTCTGCCAGTGCCCTGACCTTTCCCTGGAGCCCCTGAGCGCCTGCAGAAGGTCCTGGTTTCATCCCTGGCAGCGTCCCCAAATAGCGCTGGGGAAAGAGCCTCGTGGGAAACATCAAGGAACAACTTTTGTACCTAACTCTGAGCTAGACAGGCCAATGATCTGACTCTGCATATACCTGCTGACTGACTTGTGTGCGCGGTGAGAAGAGTGGGACAAACTGCTGTTGCTTGTGATGCATCCTGTGTAAGAATTTATGGTGATTGGTTGCAGGGGTCCCCAGGCTGCAGGCTGCGGACCACATTGGGCGCATGAATGCATTTCGACTGGCACGTTGAGTCTAGTGGCATTATAGTTGCATGTGGCACCCCCACTCCTTCGTGTTCTCCCCCCACTGCCATCCAGGGCTGGCCCAAGCCCTCCTGATGCCGGAGGCGGCATTCCAAAGGCTGCCCCCCTTACCCGATGATGCGCCAGCCTCTGCTCCTCCCACTCTCCAATGCTCTAGCTCAGCACTCCCCTCCACACTTCCTCTTCCTCTCCGTCCCCCTCTTCTTTTTCCAATCCAGGCAGTGGAAGGAGAAGGAGGAGCAGTGGAGGCAAGTTAGTGGACAGAGATGGGTGCCCCCCCCACCAATCCGCTGCCTGAGGCAACTGCTGCAGTTGGCCTCATGGATGGGCCAGCCCTGCCCCCCTGTCTGTCTACTACCATCACCTTTTTTCCTCCTGCTGGATGAAGCCTGCAGCTGCAAATATTTTGCGAACATTTCTCTCCTATTCTACGAACTCTTAGAGTGCTGTACAGAATGTATACGTTATCTGTTTTGCTTTTCCTCCTTCCACTGTAGATGTGAATGAATGCGATGCTGGGAATGCGGGCTGCGAGTCTAAGTGCTGCAACACCATCGGGAGCTTCTACTGCAAGTGCCCTGAAGGATCAAAGCTGAAGGAGGATGGAAAGACCTGTGAAGGTAGTGGCAATCGGTCGGGCTGGTGGCCGTGGCTTGTTTTTGGCATGTGTCTCTCAGATATTGAATTGTTGGTTCTGCCTCTGTTGGACAACTTGGGAAGGCAGGGCTGGATTTATATGCAACCTAAGTAAGCTACAGTTTAGGGCTTTGCATTGTGACAAGCCTCTGAATATGAAAGCTTTACGCAATCTGTTGCAAGATAAGAGGGTAGGGGAAAGGTCTCTCTAGGCTAGGGACTCGATCCTGTCCAACTCAAAACACGTCAGTGGCCAAATGTCATAATACACAGATTGTTTATTTTCTTGATGATGATCAAGAAGACTTTGTGCGAGATGTTTTTGTTTTAAGGATGTTTCCGTTTTGCCTTGGTCTGGAAATGTATGCAAACAGAAAGCCTTCATATTTCTGTTTTCTTTGTCCTTTCTGTTAGAATAGTCCGCTTGTTTTGGGAATGTTATGGCACAAGGACTCTTAGGTGTGACATCGGCTCGGGTCATAGTGTGGTTCAGTTCAGCCTAGGTGCTGTCAAACTTCGTGAAGGACGTGCTTTGCATGCGGAAGGCTCCGAGGACAGTTGTCCACATCTCTACTGTAAAGTCTCTTGGATAGCAAAGTCTAGAATTTCCTCTTCCTGGATTCTTGGAGGAGATGGGGGCCATGACTTCGTGGCTCAGCAAATCCTCTTTCCCTATTTCGGTCTCCGGCATCTCGAGGGAGGGCAAAGGAAAACCCGTGTCTAGAAATCTTGGGGAGCTGCTGCCAGTCTGTGTTGGCAATACTGTGAACTTTTTTGTTGAAAAGCAGTATATAAATACTGTTAATAATAGTAATAATAATAATAATAATAGTAATAAAAAATACTGAGCTAGATAGATGAAGGTCCTGGCTCAGTAGGAAGCAGCGTCAAATGTTCGAGACAAAGGAAGCAGAATGTAGCCTGATTTTGTGCCTGGTGATGAGACTTTAGCTTAACTTTTAACTTTTGCTTTACAATTCAACGGGGGCAGAGATGTGAATCACTGTCATGGTTGTCCCCATCATCTCTACTTTGTCCACATGTTTCTCTCTCTCTATGGAGGAGGTTTCAGTCGATTTCCAAGGAAATGCAATGCCCTGGGGATCACGTGTCTGGTCTGGTTTTTCCCTTCATCTCCCTAAGCAGAGTCATGTGTGATTATCGCACTTCTAGTGTAGCCACCTTTTCTTCTGAGGTCCAGTTGCTGGCTGATCTCCCTTGCCGGGAACGTAACCGTTCCCCAAGTGCCGGATTTCTGCTGTGTGTCGTCTGGGAGAACAGAAGCAATCGAGTCTGTTTTCAAAGAGGTTTTTTTCCCCCGTGCTGCCCGGGCAATGTTTTGGAAACGCACTCGTGTGTGTTTTTGCAAAAGGCTAAGCTGGATTTAAGTTTGTGCTGCCTCTTTGAGGAAAAGGGGGAATGGAATGGGCGGGGAAGTCATGCTCCAAGGAAAGGCAGAGTTTGGTTCCAACATATGGCTTAAAGAAACTGGTTTTAATTAATCCCGAGCTGGAATTTATTCATGCATGTATTTTTAAAATATTTATTTTCCACCATGCTCCGTGATTTAAGGTGGCTAGCGACTAAGTATAAAACGTCCCATTAAAAAGTCTGCAAAGGCATGCTGAAGGAGTTGCCCTGTGCCCCACGTTTGCTTTAAAATGAGGGGTGCAGGGAGCAATATTTTCACCGCTTTGTGGTCCTCGCGGTAGCCCCAGGTAGGGTTGAGAAAGACCCCCTTTGCAGTGGGTTTGTGTCAATGATTCTAAGCTAGTCTGACTCAATCGGAGGCAGAGGTGTACATTATTCCTATGCTCCTTCAGCTTTTATTTTCAGTGCAAAGTCTGCATAGTTGCTGAAAATTAAGAAAATTTTAATCTCCTAACAAAGCCAACCTGTCCCTAGTTCCTGTGAGACCGTCTCTTCCTTCCTTGTCATGGCCTTGTGTGGTCAGGTCCATAAGTGGAACTGAGATTTTGTTCCTACTGAAAGACATGTTCATTTTCCTTCTCCTTGTGAAAGAGGAGAGGGGAAAGGGGAGTGGATGAGTCCTGGTTTTCCACGGCATCTGAGCCCAGCCATCATTGTGAGATCATGGTGCAATGAAGATCTCTTCACACAAAGATCTCTTCTCTGCGTACCTCTCGTAACGACATCGTGGGGTTTGTAATAATATCTGCATAGCAGTGGTCTGGGCCATTGTTGGAGGCAATGACTCACCGAACCCCGTGTTTTATGTGGTTTCTGAGATGAGCTGGCCTTTCAGTAGAAGCCCATCAAGCCCATCTGGAGAATCTCCAGCAGTGTGTCGAGATCACAACTCATCCACCACGTTTTGGGGAAACCCGCCTGCCTGCCCGCCCGCCTACCACGAAAATGTCTTGAATCACAGTCTGGAGATGTGTGGGAGCATTTGACAGATCGGCTCAATGTCTACAAATTCAATGACAGTGTTGACGTGACCGTGTCAATATAAGTTGGTCTGAAGGCATGTGAGTTCCTGGAGAGGGGTCGATTGGCCCAACACGTTTCAAATCTGTTGACTTGTGAGTAACCGATAATGCACCCTCAGAGAATGACCCGAAGTTACTCTTTTAAAAAAAGATCTAAAATATCTTTCATGCCATTTCAAAGAGTCTAGTGAGTCCATTGCTTCCCCCCGCCCCCAGGAAAAGTTAACAGACTCTGGAGACATTGTGCTAATAAACCATTCTCAGTTCAACTTTGAGGTCGCCTCTCTGTGTTCTTGCATTTGATCCCTCCCACCTTTCCTTCTCCGAAGACATGTGGACCTGTCAATGTATCTAGTCTCCCCCAGTCAGGTGTGAAAAAGAGGTTGCCCCCAGAAGGCAATGCCCCCAGAAGGAATTTCACCGCCCCTTGATCAGAGCTCCATATTTCTGTGAAACGTCTATTTGACCTATCACATTCCGGCTGATCTTGTTTGCTCCACCATACTGCTTGTATTTAATGGTATATCTGGATGTTTCTGTGCAGGCATATTTCATTCATAGTTGCACTAAGTCATAGGTTTTGTAGTCTACAGTGGCTGCATAGTGAGTAATTCTCACACAAGTGCTGTATTCTAGCAAGTGTTGTATTGGCTAGCAGTTTGCTGCACCTGTAGACTGAAAAATCCATGATGCAGTGCGACTGTGACTGTGTGCAAATATCTGGGACTGGTACTATGTTAAATATGAAACATGCCTAGTGGGAAGGACATGTGCATAGAACATTCAGGATCTGAATACTATTCAATTTAAAAAATAGCACCACAAATGGAATCAGTCAGAAGTTGTTTGTTGCTATAGAATTCAGGTAACCAATGGGGCGTTCTCAGTGATCCGTCAGCCTCCGCATGCATTTAAGGAATGATTTCCAGTTTGCAATGTCCATTAGGCAGAACTGTGGGTGTCTGTCTCTTGGGTTTTTGATGCTGAGATGTTGTGTTTCCTTCCATTTTTTTTTCTTGTTGGCCGCATTAAGACTTGGCCAAACCTATGGAATAAAAGCACCCTGGAACCTAAAAAAGAAATCCGTTTGGAAACTAGGGTTGCCCCCAAGGCACTTCTCACTTTCAGATCCAGACCTAAACACAACAGTCTTAAATCCGCTCGCACCTTTGAGATTCCAGTCTGCTACAGGTCTCCACTGGTGCCAAAATAAAGACGACTTCATGCCAGGCTTTTATCCCCGTCCATGTAAAAATATCCATTGGACAAGAGGCCTTTGTGCACCGTTTCCACACTCCCGCAATGGCACACTTGCCACTGGGCTCGTTCTGGCGAAAGATCAACTCACTCTGGGCCTGTTCTGAAGCTGGGGGTTTGATCCTGGCATTGCAACTCTAGGCATTCGGAAAAATGGTGAGAGGACCTATGTGAAAGAGCTGTTCCCTAGACCATTTTGGGACTTTTGACAAATATGTACTTTTCTAGTAGTCGTACTAGGTAAGTCCCAGTGTGCTTGATGCAACTTAGGTAAAGGTATCCCTTGACAATTAAGTCCAGTCGTGTCTGACACTAGGGAGCGGTGCTCATCTCCGTTTCAAAGCCGAAGAGCCAGCGCTGTCCGAAGACATTTCCATGGTCATGTGGCCGGCATGACTCAACACCGAGGCGCATGGAATGCTGTTACCGTCCCGCTGACGTGGTACCTATTAATCTACTTGCACGGGCGCCACTGGAGCGTGGCGGGGGGGGCCGTCTGGAGGGTGACGCGCGCCATGGGGTGACGCGCGACACCCTCCAGACGCACCGAGGCCGGCCCCTGGGCCCCTGGGCCCCTCGGAGCGTCGGAAGGGCAACCCGGAGGGCGACGCGACGCGGGGGAGGAGCCGGGTCGCCCCACCCCCCCCGCGCCGCGATGACAGAGCGTCACTAAGGTGACACGCGTCCCCCGCCCCAGGGTGACGCACGTCCTAGTGACGCTACTGTCTACTTGCAATTTCTTGCTTTCAAACTGCTAGGTTGGCAGGAACCGTTGCACAGATTCGAACTGCCGACCTTTCGATCGACAGCTCATGGTTCAGTGGTTTAACCCACTGCGCCACCCGCTGGCTCTTTGATGCAACTTACTTCCTAGTGAATGTGTTTCGGATTGTAGCCTGAAGGGCCGGGCCGACCCAAGGCCTCCTGATGTCCGAGGCACCATGCCTCCTGATGTCCGAGGCACCCAGTGGTGCGCCAGCCTCTGCTCCACCCACTCTCCAGAGTTCCAGCTCAGCACTCTCCTCCCCTCCACATTTCCTCTTCCTTTATCAGGTTATCTTGTTGTCTTGTGCTCCCTGAGGCATCTGGTGGGGCCACTGTGTGATACAGGAAGCTGGACTAGATGGGCTTGTGCGCATGCAAGTGTCTGCGCGCGCAGATACTTCTGCGGGCGCAAGTGTCTGCGAGTGCAGACACTTGCAAGTTTCTTCTGCGCACGCTGACTCTTGCGCTCTTGTACGCGCGCAGATACTTGTGCGTGCAAAAGCGTCTGCGTGTGTAGAGACTTGTGCGCGTGTAAGCTTCTGCGTGTGCGAGTGTCTGCGCGTGCAACTGTCTACGCGCGCAGACACTTGCAAGACACTTGTGTGCAGACACTTGCGTGCGCAGACATTTGCGCGCGCAGACACTTGCGTGTGCAAGTGTCTGAAGCTGATCGTGCTGATAGCGAGGTGGCCGGTGCCCCAATCTTGGAAGATCAATTTATCCCCTTGGAACCAAACAGAGAAATTAGGAGAGGCATGCCAAGTCACAACACCCCTGCAGAGCAGTCTGTGCCATTTCCCAGGCTTTGCAGTCCAAGAAACGTCTTCTAAGGATTAGGAGCATCTTCCGCCGATACACAATGTTTTTGTTTCAGTGCATTAACTGTTACATCTGTGGGTTTGATCCGTGGGAGAAATGCAGCGCCTAATTCATGGATGGACGTTTTGAGCGACCTGGGAGTAGGACGTTCCCTTTGTGGCTTGGATGTTCAGGAATTTAGGCAATCAAAACGGTGTGTACGCTTGCCATGTCTGTGTACGCTGGTTGTGTTTTACGGGGATTTTATAGACGTGTGTTTCCAGACCCCTGACACTATCACGATGCGTGAAATGAAAAGTGCTACCCAGGTCTGAGCCAAGCTAAGCCATTTTTAATTTCCCCAGAATTCCCGGGACAAGGATTAGCCTGCTGAATGATTAAAGGTTTCTTGGCGTTGGGGGGAAATGAACCATCCATTTTTCACGTGGTTGGTCCAAGCCGTGAGCGGCTGTCACACAATAATGGCTGGCAAGCAGCTTTGGCTCACCCGATTCCTGACCCCCACGTCGGCCCCAAACGCAAACTGACCCGTACCTTTGACCCAAACTTGCATTCACCCCCCTTTTTGAACAGCTGGATTGGGAAGATTAAATGCTCTGTAAGGAAAACTGTTCCTTGGATGCTTTCAGTTGCAACTAAGCCTTGAGGCGCAAGTCGTACATGCTAGATGTGCTGTAAAATTCATCTTTTCATGTTCAATAAACTCGTTATCACCCTCTTGAGGAGGACGACTTCTCTTTCTAAAGTAGCTTGTGTCCATCTCGAGCAGTGATGTCGGGGTAAATGTTGGCGTGTGGGAGATCATTGTGATCCCCCCCCCAGCCATGCCCCACTATTTTATTTTAAAATATTTATATCCTGTTTTTCCTGTACCCGCTTTTACCTTCTCAAAAAACGCAGGACCTTGAATAAAAATCATCTGGACTCTTTCAGACAGTCAGAAATGAACTGAAGCGACTTATCTCTTGGCTCTGTGTGTGGGGCAGCAGCATGATTCAGAAGCCGGGGGCGGGTTCTAGAGCGGAGCTGGAATCCGCTGCTTTGTGGAGAACATCCTGAGGTTGCAAGTCGTGGGCCTCAAAAGCTGCTCCTTTGCTCGCTCCGGGCGTTTTTGACTTTGACGGGCTTGATCTTTGTCGTACGGTCAATGCCGTTGGGTTGCAGGGCTCTTTGGAGATCTCCCGTTTGAAGTGCCAGCCGCTTAGTAACGGCAATGGGATGCTGGGCTGCCTGAGTGGGCAAAACACTCCGGGGCGTACTGTTTGTTTTTCACTCCGGGGCGTGCTGTGCAAAAAGAACGCTTTAATCTGAAACGCTTGAATCTCAAACGCTTGCACATTGGAGCTCTCTTCTTGGCCTGACGTAGGTGCAGTTTACTTAGATCCAGTGCATATCAACAAATGGGCAGGGAGGGGTATCCAGTGAGTGGCAAATGCAGCTGCCTTCTGTTGAGTCTCAGCATCGTCAGCACTGACTGGCAGCAGCTGCTTTCTGCCGAGTCAGACCCTCGGCCCATCTAACTCAGCGTCGTCACCACTGACTGGCAGCAGCTCTCTAAGGATTCAGGAAGGCGTCTCTCCCAGCACTCTGCATGCAAATCAGCTGCTTGTCCATTCGGAGATGTCTTCCCCCCTGATTGAGTGAATCCAGCTGGGCTCAGCCGGTTTTTGATGGGCGAAGGAACCTTCCTGAGCATTGCTTTGGGCTTTTTTTTTGGGGGGGGGGGGAGGAATAGGCTACAGACATGATGTTTTAACAAGATCAGTTTATCACTGTCCTTAACCACTCAGAAGCAGAACTCAGTGGTGTTTCCCAAGGTGCGACTTGTCATTCGATCAGTTAAGAACCGAAAAGGAGGCGGGAGGCGAGCTGGGAAACCTGAAGCTGTGTCTCCAGTAACTAGGCGAAGAGGCACCTTTGGCGCTCCAGAGGGGCAGCCAAAATCCTTGTGTTCTTCTGCAGCAGCAAAGTGAACAAGGAACCCGGTGGCAACTTCCAGACTCACACACAGTTCTTGTGCCAGACATTTTACAGCACAATCCGAGGCAGGTCGACTCGGAAGTAAGGACTGCTGTATTCAATGGGGCTTACTCCCAGGAAAGTGTCTGTAGGATTGCAGCCCTAGTGAACCACAGTCCCCACTGCATTGGATGCCTTTTAAGCTGTCGCTGTCATACATTTAGTGGGGGGAGAGTACCAATTGCCCCTCTTCATCCCAGCCCATGGCCTTTTCCGGTGGCTCTGTGCTGTTCTCTTGTACATCTTTGTAAAGGTTGTAAAGACTTCTGGGACAGGAAGCCCTTTTCATACCTAGGTTGCTGTGTATACCATGCTGTGAACCTGTTTGTTGCTGGAAAAGGGGGTAAATGTTGCTGGGAAAGGGGGTGAAAAGGAAATTCATCATCACCACCATAATGAATTTATACCCACATGAGAGAGAGAGAGAGAGAGAGAGAGAGAGAGAGAGAGAGAGAGAGAGAGCATTCTCTCTGAAGTATGTTGTTTTAAGACTGGAATGGATTCCAGAGCTTGTTTGTATCCAACTAGATTTTTTCTTTAAAAAAAATTGCAGGGGGAAATGAATCTGAAACACATTAAGCTGCTAGAATGACAGGTCCACTGATGTCCTTTATAAGCTTTCCACTCTTTTGCTCTCTGCTCGTTCACCTACGACCGCTGCCAGGAATCTTTTCCACGGCTGCCCACTGAGGCTGGTGTCTGCTTCCAGGGAGTGTAGACAGCTGTAGGGTGAGAGCCAGGCAGTTTCAGCTGAGCGTCAGTGATCTTGAGCCACAAGTTAAGGACAGCTTCCAGCGTTTTTTTTTTCTTCCTGGTGTTTGAATCATTTGGGGATTTCTCATAACTCTTTTGTTCCCTGTTTTCCCGTGAATTGAACCTTGGCTCATTTCCCTGCCTTCAGATCCCTTGGCCAGTTCAAGAGAGTTGAATGGCTTGAGAAGGGACCGTTGCTTTCTAGGCATATCTGCCTGTTTTTGACATAGAACCAGGGACAGGTGCTTAGCGAACCTCTTGTGGTGTTCATAACAAGGCTTCATCTTTGTCTAGTGGTTTCTGAGTGTGCAGAGGGCTCCACAGATAGTACGATGATACAGTCCTTGCCACAATCCTATCAAGAAGTAAGGAGTAATATGAATTGGGGGGCCAATCTGCTGCTCCTGCTAATCGGGGAGAAGGGAATCGGAGAGCCGATGGAAGTGGCGTGGTGGGCGGTGGGCTGGAGGGGGGTGGGCAGATGCGAGGGTGGGGCACCCCTCGTTTGTCTGCCACTCTCCTCGAACTTACTGCTCAAAGCAAAGGCTCCAGTCAGTCTTGGGGGTGCTCCAGGCCTGTCCCAACATCCCTTAATTTGGAGGTCTAGATCCCAAAAGGATAGTTGTGTTGTGTCTGTGACCACCAAAGCAAAAAGCAGAGGAGGGTGGTGAGCTAGAGCGTCAGAGATGCTCTAGCCCACCACTCTCGTCCCCTCCCCACTTCCTGTTCCCCTTCTCTCTTTCTGAATCAAGGATTGAGAGAAGAAGGGGCGATATCAGTGGCTGCTGGGGGAATTGGCGCACCCCCCTGGGCATCAGGAGGTCTCGCGCCAGCCCTGGATTTACGATTAATTTTGTTCCGTTTATATCCAGCCTTTCTTCCACCCTGGAATTCAAGGCTGTCCTCCTCCAGACGTTAGCTGAATCCCGGGAAACCAAAATGTTCTTCACACGGAGGTGGGCAGCAGGAGCTCTGCGTATTGAACCATCAGTGAATGCCTTCCTGCTGCAAGTTTTTGGGGAGGGGTGGGCGATCTGTCTGGAATTCATTGCGGCACACAGCTTGCAACTGGTATGTGTTAAATTTCCTGTCCTCTTTGTTGATCCAAGTCCTCCAAAAAGCCAGCACGACAGGGCATGATTCAAAGACAGCCAAAGTGCTAAGCTCTAGAACCGAAACGACGCTGCTAAACAGACTGAAACCTCTCCTTCCTCTTAGCAGAGACAAACAACACACACCTCAAGAGAAGACAATGTCCTTTATTAGACGTTTCAATAGATAGGAAACAAAAGGAGGTGGGTGTTTCGGAAGCAAACAGCCAGGAATTTCTCCTGTAACTTCGCAGAACGGATGGCTTGCTTAGACTTTGAGTAGAATCTCAATTCAAGTGCCATGTCTTCAACTCTAGTTGTGTATCCTGTAGGTTGCAGAGACCCTTCCTGCCCCTGCCTAGCGGTCAGTTGGGCATGCTCCCTGCCGGTGGAACTCCCTCCCCCATGAAGCCCACCTGGTCCCTTCATTGCTGATGACTAGCAGTACCAGGAAACTCTTAAGAATAAGACTAGGAATGCTGTCTGATCTTAACAAAATGCAGGATTTGATGGTGAGGGCTGAGCTCTGCATGTAGGCACCATCTCTGTTTTTTTAGAACTTACCTTTGCCCTTCTAGCCCAGTCTAACTCCTGGGATGAAATCCCCTTCGCTAACTCTGGGGAGAGCCCAGAACTCTGGGAACAGCCCTCAGAAAAAACCCCTTTCTATGGAACCTTTGCCAGCCAGATGAAGATGTAGGAAAACAGGCGTGATCTCGTACACGTTGCGTCACTTCTCTGCGGTGGGGTTCCAGGATTCCGCTCAATCACTCACCGATAGATTTTAATCGGCGCAATTTAGTTATACGAATAGGCGGAAGAGTGATAAGCTTCGAGAATGAGAAATGGCGCCAGCTTTCCCGCCCAGAGGTGGGATGGGATGCGCATCTACAAGAAACAGGCATGTGCCTTTCTTGACAGATGCCATAGCTTTGCAACGAATTGGCGTCGCGCCAGCCCACGAACATTTGTACAAACATTGCAAATGCGATGCACATGCTCCAAGTGGCCAGAATATTGATAAAACATCTTTTGCCTTTTTTATTGCCTTTTTTTATTATTTATTTATTTATTTATTTATTTATTTATTTTTGCATTCAACAAACCCTTTTGCTACTCTGGGAGAGCAAAAAAAAATTTGTCATTGTTTAGAGATCTTAGGAAGTTGCATTGTCAGATCGTTCCCAGTGTTAAGACCATTGTCCGGAATGACAGAAAGTTTCAAAGCACACCTACACACACGGAATTCCTGGCTCCGGTTGCCGCTCAGCCTTCCCTTTCCGTTGCCTCCTTGTGTGTAAGACTGAAAGGCTGCTTCTTACAGTGTCAGCTCTTCCTTGTGATGCAGCGCCAACGAGAGTGACATTCTCTACAACTCCGGTTGCCGCCCCCGGATCCAGATGCCTAATTTTCAAGTCCAAACAAAATGCAGAACTACTGCATCTCTTTTAATTGGCGATTGTATTGATTTACTTTTTGCGATGATCATTCACACTCCAAGAAACTTTGCAAGAATCATAATGTATTACTGTAATACACTGGATGGGGGCGGCAGGGGGGGGGGAGAACCCCAGTGAAATTCCTTAAGTATTACAGGTTCTGGTAATAAGTTTTAGATCTCAGCAGGCATCTAAAATGGTGATTGATGTCTGGGTAGCCAAGGCCAAGCGAAGATCTAGTGATTTTTGGTGATCATCATGTGTTGCCAAATTTGAGCCAACTCCTAGAGCTTCTGTCAGCTGAATGAAATTAGGGGACAAGGAAGCGCATGACTAGGGCAAATCACAACATGGTTTCATGAGAGACATTCCATTTATTTCCAGAATAGCTGCATTCTTGATGGGGTTTATTTTCCATAAAAGCAAATTTGCTCCAGTTGTGAAGAGCTACAGGAGTCCTTTAAGTTGGAAAGAACTTTTTATTTATTTATTTATTTATTTATTTATTTATTTATTTATTTATTTATTTATTTATTTATTTTTCACATTTTTATACCACCCTTCCTCCAAGGAGCTCAGAGTGGTGTACATATTTCCTCCCCTCCTTTTGTCCTCACAACAACCCTGTGAGGTAGGTGGGGCTGAGAGATAGTGACTGGCCCAAGGTCACCCAGGAAGCTTTGTGGCTGAGCGGGGATTTGAACCTGGATCTTCCAGGTCTAAGTCCTACTCCCAAACCACTACACCATCCTTTAAGTTGGAAAGAACTTTTTAAAAGAGGACTTGGGGGAGGGGGGTTGCATACACACAGAAGGTGCTGGGTTCAAATTGCGGCATCTACAGGTAGCACTGGGAGAAGGAAGACACCTGCTTGGATTTCTGCTCCCAATTGGTGCAGAGGCAATACCAAAGTGGACAGACCCTTGTTTCGCTACAAAGCAACTGTGAATGTCATGATCACTTCTTCACACGACGCAATTTGGCTATGGAGTGATGGGAGTTGTGGATTTCTGTGCCACCGGATGTGGTGATGGCTTCTGGCTTCCATGATTTGGAAAGGGGATTAGGCAGGTCCATGGCGGGCATGTCTATCAATGGCTTCTAGTCATTCTGGCTGTGTGGAATATCTGAATGTTAGTTGCTGCAGCGGGGGGGGGGGCACCTGTGAGAGGTGGGTCTTGTCTTCATGCTCTGCTTGTGTGCATGGTGTGCCACTGTGGAAAACAGGGTGCTGGGCTAGGCAGGCCTTGGGCCCGATCCAGCAGGGCTCTTCTGATCTTCGTAAGTTGTCGGAGAACATGCACAGAAACCATGGCAGTCATCTCAGGCTGCACACTCACCTGGGAGTACCACAAACCTCAACAGGTTTCCTTTTGAGTCAACGTGCCTAGGATTGTGGTGCTCAACATCCACGACCACTTGACAGGCGTCGTCGCATTACAAATGGGCATTCGATCAGGTTCGCCCAGACGGAGGGAGGATTTCATGTCTGCTACAGAAAACCTCGTGAAGGTGGGGAAGGGATCCAGTGCATTTTTTTCCTGCTTCCTTTTCCACTTCCCACTTTCCTCTAAGCCTTCCTCCGTTTGACTGAGGTGGGAATCCACACGCCTGCATTTTGCCTGGTACGTCTCCACTGCCCGCAGATCTCCTTTTTCTGCGAAGCGAGAAATGATCCTTCTTGGCTCCATTGTGTGAATCAGTCCATTCATGCTTTTGTGAAACCTGGAGACTCCGGTGACGGAATTCCACGGAGGAGCCTTGCAAATTCATGAATGGCTTCTAAAGAGCTGCTTTTCTCTTCCTGTGTTCTGTTTTTTGAGGGAAATGAAGGCTGGTGTTGATCCTTATCAGCCCTTTAATTGTTGCTCCTGTCACCAGGACCGAAATGACTGAAAAGCAATCGCGGCGTCGTAATAACGGGACGGTTTGAGAGAGCGAGCGCCATGGATCATCTTGTCTTTCAACAAGGTGCATTAATAAAAGATTGCTGCCCCCCCCCCTTGTGCCTCCACCGCCTGCGCCTCGCTCCCGTATAATACAAAATAGGCCTTCTGTGATTGATTAATGGGGTGGCGTGTGCCTCGGTGGAACCACATTTGCATTTAATTCTTCGTGAAAAGTACAGTCGGGATTGCTTCTGGCTTCGACTCCTGAGCAAATAACTTGTGGCGAGAAGAAGAATGCATAACAAAATTGCTGGCCCTTTTTTTTCTGGGGGAAGCGGGGATGCCACTTAAAATTTCAGCAAGGGGCAAGAGCTTGCTAAAAAGAGATTTTGGGGTGGGATAGAAAAAGTCAGCGAGCTGTAAAGAACCTCTCTTCGTCGATTTTAAACTGCAAAATGTGTTACAAGTATTTGTTTTCTACCCCCAATGTATATACGCCTATTAAGGAGAAAGCCTGGAGTATAAATGGCCTAAATAAATAAATTGCAGTGTTATTAACTGATGCAGTAGCAAATAAGTAATGATAAATACGTCGCCCAAAAAGCGGACAAACAGAAGAAATTTAAAGGTCAGAATGAAAAACTGTATAAAATGCTCCACTACTGAGCTTACAGCCTCTGCCACAGTTGTGACCTTTCCCACATAGGATTGATGCTGCCAGCCTGAGCTCAGTGTTGTCAGCCCTGGCTGGCAACAGCTCTCCAGGATTTTGGACAGAGGTCTTTCCGAGCGCTACCTGGAGATACTTCCGGAGATGGAACTTGGGATTTGCTGCATGCAAAGCAGGTGCTCGGTAAGCCAGGTTTCATGGGAGTACTTAGCATCATCACCCGATAAGCCACCCAGAGCTCGTGGGGGGGGGGAGGCAATGGCAGCGGACACCAGCCCGCCCTGTAACAAGAGTGGTGGCAGGAAAGGGGAATTCTGGTCAACTTGGGTAGCGAGCACTGCATCCTTAGCTTGCCTGGCCAGGTCCTTGGACAGTGCCCAGCCTGGAAAGCGACATGGGAATCGGGCAGCCGACCCAGTGCCCCCTGCACTGCTGAAAGGTGACGTGTGTCTGTCCGCTGCCTGTTTCCATGCGGGTGGCAGCTGGCCTGGGCTTCCCAAAGCATGGCAGAGCATGCCCTTGGGAGCCCTGGGATGGCCTTTCGCCACTCTCCATGCTGCTTGTACTAAGACAGCCGTTCACAGCAGGGTCGCGTCTGTGCCATCACTCGGAACGGCCCTTTGGGATCCCTTGAGTCAACGCAGCTTGAGGGGAAGGAGTTGTGTAAGGGTGCAGGGACGGGGCTGGAGTGGTGTTTGTTTAACTTGGGCGATGACAAGAAAGCGCCACAAAGGTGTGTGGGCATTCGCGTGCGTGTGTCAAGCTCTTGCTTGCAAGGGTTGCTAACGGCACACCAGGCATTCCAGGGGCACGTTGCGTTTTCCTGCTCTCCACCGCGAGTCCGAAGCCCGAGTGCTTTCCCCGTTCCGCTGACATGTTCGTTCCAAAGGCAGGTTTCTGCAAGGTGCCGTTTCCCAGCAGGGCCCTCTGTTCTTTGTTAGGTGGCCCTTGTGCAAGTGCGCGCACACCCCAAGAACATGTACGTTGGGTGGGATGCCGGCAGCCACACCCTTGCGGGCGGCTGCATCTTGAAAGGCTCGGTAGATTCCTTCATGCACAATCTGCGCAGTGTGGGTAATGCACCTAGTCAAGCGTGTGGAACACGGCACCGACACCGTCTTGGCAACGTGCCCGTCACCCTCCTGTGTGCAGGGCCTCGCCCAGCCAGTGAGGTTGTGTGTGGTCAGACACGCAAGATTTCTGAGCAATGAGCTGGATTATTAATCACCGGGGCCTTTTCGAGAAGTGTATGATAGGCGCTTGTGTGCGCATGGATCCCTGAAAGTGGTGATCTCCAACTTATTTATTTATTTATTTAAAAAATTTATATCCCGCCTTATCCCATGCCGAGGCAAATGCCCAAGGCGGCTTACAACAAAAATTAAAAACAGTTTAAAATACAGAAAGTTTAAACAATACATAGTTTAAAAACAATAAAAACAATAATATCAATAAAATCCACTGGGGGGGGCAACAGTAGGGAGCACAAAAGCAGCATGGCAGAGCATCTTGAGACACAGGAGGCAGACCACAACCCATCATCCAAACGCTAGATGAAACAAAAACGTTTTGAGCCCTCGCCAAAAAGTCATGAGGGAGGGGGTGGTTCTCAGATCCCCTGGCAGGGAGTTCCACAGTTGTGGCGCCACGGCAGAGAAGGATCGCCCACGTGTTGCCACTCCCCTAACTTGCGATAGAGGTGGTACACGCAGGCTGTTGAGAGAAGAGAACACTCAAGATGTGGGGGGGGGGCTGATTCTTAAAAAGTGCTCCCCCCTATGTGTCACCGCTGCACAGTTTTTTTAATTCAAAATGGGGTTGACCTTTTGCAAGCGTTCCAAGTGAATGACTGCGAGAACTCCCGGCTTTGCGAGCGGCAGTGCAAAGGCTTGCAGGCGTCTGGAGAAGCTTGAGACTTTTGCAAAACAGTCGGAACCACCACTCACTATGGCTCGAGTAAAAGGCCCCCGCTGCTCTGCTGCACCAACCTCCCTGTTCCCTTTGTTCCCAAAGCAGGGGAAAGGGAAGGGGCAACATCTCTGCCCCATATATAAGCCTGCCTAGGGCCGACCCAAGACCTGCTGACACCTGAGGTGGCTTGTCAAATGCTGCCCCCCTTATCCAGCGATGCGGCAAACTCTGCTCTTCCCACTCTCCAGCACTTTAGCTCAGCACTCCCCTCCTGATCTCCTTTGAAAGAAGGGTGGGAGAAAAACATACATGCTTCAGCAATCTACTCACCAGCTTCTTGTGAGCTCCCCCAAGGCTAACATTTGGAAACTACTTTGAAAGTGCAGGATGTTGTTGTTATTTTTTTAATGCAGCCTCATTGAAAGCTTGAGCAGTCCTGGTTGTCCCCAAAGCCCAGATGCTGCTCGGACTCCGCCTCAATGGGGGCCAAACTGCTGTGAGATGTCCAAAGGCGGAGGGAGATGCAAGCATCCGTTCATCTCGAGAGGCGATTTGCACCATCCTAAAACCCTTGTTTTGCTGGTGGGATGATGGCTGTGCAAATCCCACCTTACCCGAGAAATCACTAAGCGGGCTTACACATGCAGCTCCTCTCTTGAACTCGGGGCTAGACCTAGATATGGCGTGGGGCTCTTGTGCGTACGGCTAAGTGGACCATGGTAGAAAGGACGGGGTGTTCTCTTGAGGGGCTGACAGAGGTTGCTGTGGGAAGAAAGTGCGTCGTTGCCCTGATACCCCTTCCCCTCTTTCTCTCTCTCTCACACACACACACACTCACACCCATCCTGACATCCAGATCACACAGGTCCTGGATGCGTTGTTCATTTTCAAAAAGCAGGTGTGGAGGAGGGTCTGTTTTGAGCTGGAGGTTGCAAGGAGAGTGGGAGTGAACCCTGATTTGTGGGTTGCACTGATCTCCCACCCCTCCTCCAAGGAGCTCAGATGACCCACATGCTTCCAGACCCCTGTTAGTCTCACAACAACAGAGAGTACAGAACTGGCCTGAGGTTACCCAGGGCTAAGTGGAGAATTTGCACTCGGGTCTGTCCAGTTCCAGTGTACCACAGTACCTCTCACAGAAGGGAAAACTTGAGAGTGATAATTTGTGTGCCTGTAAGTTTGTCCTTCCACTGACAATAGCAGGGGGACAACTTGGGTTAGAAAGGGGGGGTTAACCCCTTTGCCCCATGCCGATTCCGTGGTGTAAATAACAGTAAACCATCTCCATCAGTTCCCACTGTCTTTCCGACATTCACTGATACAGAAGGTTCGGGGTTTGGGACGGACACAGTTCTGGGGCCAGTGTCCTACCTGGCCGACACCTGACACCATCCTGACCTTGAAACTGTGGGTAAGTGCAACTTTCTGTCGCAGAGCTGATCTGAAAGGGTGCAGTGCTGGTGGGAAGATTCGCACACAGCCCTGTGCAAAAGCCCCGATCGAAGTGTCGTCCCCCCCCCCCGCCAAGCAGCTGCTTTTTGAAGGTGATTCGATTGCAGAACTCCCACCTCACATCTAATCTGACCCTCGGCCCCACTTCCACGCCCCATAAGAAACAGGTAATATTACGGTCTGCACCACAGGGTCGTCGTAAAGGTTATCGAGATGATTGAGCAGCAGAGCATTCAGAAAGCACTCTATGGAAAGTTAAGAACTGTTGTTGTTCATTATTAGAAAATAATGTGGAAATCGGCCCTGGGGGGTAGAAATCGGCATTCAGTTTGTGCAGTGTTTTGTCGGCCCTTAAAGTGGAGCTTGTTTTGCTATTTTTAGTGTGTGTTTGAGAGAGAGAGAGAGAGAGAGAGAGAGAGAGAGAGAGAGAGAGAGAGAGAGAGAGAGCTTGCGCGCTCGAGCTTCTTGGGATATTTCACTAGGAGCATCTAAGCAGGACTGTCCGAAATGTGGTGTTGATTTAAACACACACACACACACACACACACACACACACACACACACACACACACACACACACCGGCCGCTTCTCCCCTTCACTCTTCTGTTTCCTTTCATAGTTAACGTGGCCAATTTTAGAATACGGTGTGGCCCCCGGCCAAATCCTCAATAATGCCCCAGAGCCCGCTCGCTAGAATGATGGTTATAATTGTAATCCTAGTGATTTCTTCTTGCTTTCTGTTGCCTCTCGTGCGGGGCTGTGCACGCACACTTGTGTGTGTGTGCGTGTGTGTGTGTGTACGATGCGATGGCGTGCACCGATTTTGGCTCCGTGCCCGGTGAAGTAGCGGAGAGAAGGGGGTATGTGTGTTGTGGTGCTGATTGGGAAAGAGGCAGGGGAGCAGCAGACAAAAAACCCAAAAACATTTTCTGGGTTTGGCTTTTACCTGCAGGGGGCGGAACAAAATTTGAGAACTTAAGAAGTGTGGGAGGGCTGCTCAGAAAGCTCCGTCTCCAGCCAGCATGTGATGCTAGGAAGCAGTAGCTGCCCGTTGACAATGGCAAACCGGACACCAGGGCATCCTCACCCGATGGATTTGTAGCTCTGCTTGCGTTCAGCTGGAGCTGCAGACAACAGAAGCGTTGGGGGGTTGGAGAAGATTTGGGCAAATATTCGTGCACCCCACGTTGCAGCTTAACTGTTTCCCTTCCACCAGACTGGGGCCGGCTTTTCTCTCTTCTTCCCCACTCCCCTTTCACTGCTGCTGAACACTTTACACACGATGGGACAGGAACTGGTGCAAATTTGGATGGTGCTGTGGTGCTTTGGAATGATCCCCCGGAGCATCACCCCGGCTGCCGGCCTCCACTATCGCTACCTCTGGAAAAATTGCTACCCGTGTTATTTGGGGAGCACAGGATACAGCGTGGGCCTCTCGGAACCGCGGCCAGGTAGGCACCACGGGTTTCTTCGCTACCGCAGGGGGCGTGTGCGGACTGGCGAGGGTCAGGCACGGCATCTCCTCCTCCTGCTCAGTTTTTGGCAGGATAAACAAGTCCTCTATTTGTTCTCCCTGTCTGGAGGATGTGGGTATGTAAATCGTGGCTGCCGGTCAAAAGAGTGTTGTTATTTCAGAGGCAGCGTGGTGTAGCAGTTAGAGTGGACCGAGCAGAGCTGGGTTGCAATGCTCCCTCCGCTACGGCACTCAGGGGGATGTGTTTTAACCTTATCAACATTTGAACGGGCGGCATATAGATAGTGACTATGGGTAGATACATTTTGGGATGTTTGGAAGCCCTTTTTAGAGATGTATGTATAGATGCTTATTAATATTCTTCGGAAACCATGGCACATGGGATGGGGGGTACTATTTAACCCTTTCAGTGCAGTCCTGACCAAAATTACGTTCTCAAAGGTATGCTAGTGGAAGCTTTCCTTCCAGATCTAATAGCAAGGGAAAGGGCTAAAATACCCATGCTCGATTGCTCCCCCCAGGGCTATGATTTAACCGAAATACATGAATATGGACTGACGATGCATTTTATGTACTTTGTGGCTTGGCCCTTGGTGCCTCTTGTCGATGGAGGGAAAAGGTCATGAGCAGATGTTGCTGTTTCCTAAGCTCTCTCCACATGCTGCAGCCCCACAGAGGGCCAACGTGTGAGGGGGCGAAGGGGAATGCTCTGGCCAGCAATCCCTCCTGTGCTGACTCACTCCCCCCTGCTCATGTCTCCTAGGGCTTCCTGCGTTTAGCACTTGTCTGCAAACCAAAGCTGAACATAAGACGAGCCAGGGGGCTCCATGGCCAAAGGAGCACACCATGCGCCAGGGGTGTGTGTGTGTGTGTGTGTGTCTGTGTGTGTGTGTGTGTGTGTGACTAGCTGACACTCTCTCGTTTGCACCCCGCATCTGTCAATTCTCCCTTAACATATAAAGAAGGCTGTGCGTTTTGCTGTGTTTGGGCACTGCAGCCGAAGTGTTAATTTCATGTCTGGGGTTGAGAATCCGGAGTGACTGGCACCTTTGCTTGTTCGAAACACTTAACTGCAATCAAAATCCCAGTGTTGTCCCTGTGACGGCAGAGTCTGAGCAGCTGCGCCGGAGAGAGCGAGAGAGCGCAAGGCTGAAGTGTACATGGGTAAAGCTTGGAATGCCTCGTATTGTGTTGTGTTTGAAAAGCACTGAAGGCACATTGGCAGCTATTATGAGGGCAAGGTGCCAAGTGTGCCAACTAGAGGAGCGCGCTCTCTCTCACACGCACGCACGCACGCACGCACGCACACACACACACACACACACACACAGACTATCAAAGCAGCTTCTATTTTTTTCCACTCAACAGTGCCCCCAAATAACTTCAGAGCACCTTCTGCTTGGGGACAGGCTAATGAGCCGGGGACTTTTCAGTTTAGCAAAATGTCAACTTAAAGGTAGAGGATTATAAAATGTCTTTACTTTTTCCAAAAAAAAAAAAAAAAAGCAACTGTGGGGAGCTGGGTTTGGGGACATCTACACCAGCTGAGTAAGTTGACACTGCTGCAGATCTGAGGAACACCATGAAGTTCTAGATGCAGGCGATGAAACTGGGGGAACCTCTTGACTTCAGTGCTGGTGTCCCACAATCGTCTTGACACCTCTGCTGCTGGTCTTGGTTTCAGCCAAAGAACTTGCACTAAGCCACTTTAGTCCGAGGAAGTGATCAACAAGTCTCATCTGGTTTATGGACATTTCCATGTCCAAGTTTGATTGTGGCCATGATATGGGGGGGGGGGAGGAGAACCCAAACCATTTCCCCATGCAGCAACTGGAAGCCAGGTCCCCCACAAAGCCGGGGGGGGGGGGTAGGGAAGAGAACTTATGGGCATGATGTCAGCAGGGCATGTGGTTCACATCTAAGGATGTCCTGCAAAATCAGTGGGGCGGGGCTTGAAATATCCTGCAAGCAGGATTGGGGCAAATACGAATACAGCCCTAATCACATGCAAATGCGCACTAGCAACCAGGGCTGTGTTTGCCCTGATCCTGTGAGCCATCCCCCCCGCCGCCTCTTTCCCCAGTCCCAAGGCTTACCCTTACCTTGGAACACTTACCTTGGGGCTGGTGGGGGGCAGTGCGGGAGCGGGACAAACCCAAGCCCAGACAGAGAGCGTACATTCATACACTTAAAACCTGTGCAAATCCCCAAGCCCTTTTGAGGTGAGCCAGAGAATGCTTTTGCCTCCCTGCAAAAATCGTCTGGGATGGATGTGAATCGAGCAGCAGAAATCTGGGTGGTGGATCCTTTTGTCTTCTTTACTGCGGTTAAACAAAGCAAAGGTGACCTGAGGACAAACGCACCTTGACTGTAAATTTGGAGCTGTGACTCAGGGTGCAGAAAATTTAATTGTTTGCATTCTCTCTGTCTCTCTCCCTTTAATCAGATTAAGGGTTGCGAAATGGCTTTTAATCCAGTCTCCCGGTGTCGCTAGAAAGGTGGCGATGGCGGATTCTGGAATGTTCAGTGCTCAGAACCTGGACAGTGTGATTTTGTTTCCCCAGCAGGACCCTGGGAATGGGGGGGTGGGGGGTGGCACATCATTCCTTCCTGGCTGCTTTTCCAGTTCCGCTAGACCCACGAGTGCACGCCTGGCTGTACGCAGGGCCCTTGTCAATTGAGGGCAGCAGGATTCAGGCTGCATCCCAAGGTGACCCTTCTCATCAGCCGTGAGAGCACTTATGGGACGTGGGGTCACTTAAGCTCAGCAGGGGCCCTGGTGACTCCTGCAGGGGCAGAAAAAAAACCTTTTTTTGCTCATCGTCTCTCCTGCTGGCGGGAACCGTCTTTTGTCTTGCTCTTCCCTGCCTGCCAACATCCTTGATGTTTTTCTCTCTGGGCACCCGGCCAAATTGGATATTTGTGAAAAAGGCCACAATAAAACTCTGCTACGAAAAACAGAGCACAGTGTGCGCTGCGAGGGCTTTGAATGGGCTCGAGCCTCAGTGTCGCCCTTTTCCACACCGCAGAGCCGAAACAAAACAAACCAGAAGTGAGGCGGGGGGGGGGAGTGTTCTCATTTCGAAACTCCGCATTTAGCACGCAGGTTGCATTGCGCTGGTCGTTCAACCCTGCTATAATTTTAAACCCTTCTATCATGTGTGAACGGGTGTTAAAACATTCGCCTTGAGAACTCTGGTTTCTGGGCTTGGTTAATTTTTTTTGTGCTGTGATGGTGTTATATTCCCTTCTGTTGCTTACATTTTGATGGCACTCAATATTCTAATTTTTTTCAATTAGGGTAGATATACTTTTCCAAAAGGCTGACATGGCAAACTCCAATGTTAACATTTGACTTGTGCTCAGCTTTTGTGACTTGTTTCTTAGGAATTAAATTCATCAGCTATATTTATACCCACTTTCCAGCTGGTTTTGGCTTCCCGAAGCACCTTGTGAAAAGGTAGAACATGTTAGGGATATGTGAGATGTTGACAAGCAGTGGTTTTTGGCCCCTTGCTGTGGGATAGGCTGGCCCCGGGTTCCACCCTCATTCTCCCTCCCGAGGGAGGAGGCAGATGGAGTTTGCACATGGACTCAGGCTGGCTGATAGCTAAAGATGCGAGTGCATTAAGATGCTAGTCCTCTTGGCAGCTGGTGATGTCGTTGTCCAGAATTCCAGGCTCCTCCCTCCAGAAGGAGGTGGCAGGAAGGAGCTGTGGGTAGTGGTGAGCACAAAAGATTTCACAAAAGTGGGTTTCAGTTTTCCTTCCAAGGAGGAGCATCTGCGAATTTTCAGTTGGAGCCAAACAAGTTTCGAGAAGACAAGTGGTCTTTCTCTGGGGCTGGGGTGGGTTGTACACCACCTGACTTGAAAGGAAAAAAAACATCGTCAGCATGTCCATACCCCATGCCTCGAAGTCCGTGTCCCCAACCGCTCTGATTTTGTGCTCCAATAACCAAGCCCAGAGCAGGCTCTCCCGGGCGGACCCACCCCCGAATGTTCAGCGGGACGAAACATGTTACCCGGAACTCCTGGGCTGCTCGACGCTTTCGGCGTTGAAAGAATAATCGCTGCTCCGGGGCACAGATCAAGCTGAGGCTGGCAGGGGAAACGGTTTTCATTCAGGCCCAAATAGTTTCAATAGCAGGCAGAGAAGTGCTGATAAGTTGTGGCCAATTCCATTTGCCTTCGCCTCCTTTATTTTCCACTTCAGTGTGAAAGTGATCCGCTTAGATTGTCTGTCTTTCTTTCGTAACATAAATGGCAGGAATGTTAAGACTGTGGCTTATATATGCTTTTTGCATATTTGCTGGGACTGCAGTCTCCCAGCTGGGAAAAATGTTTGGTATGTATCTATTATTATTATTGTTGTTGTTGTTGTTATGGTTAGTCACAGCCCACCTGATGGTGGGTGGCGTTTTCTCAATATCAAGTCCTTCCCAAGGACCTAGGATATTTAGAGGTATTTACGTAAAATAGGTGCAGTTCCAAGTACTTTTTCATGTTCTTTGTCTTCAATTCACCATGAGAATTGTTGTTGTTGTCGTCTTTTTCATCATATTTTTATAGAGCATCATCAGTGTGGATGGGTGCTTTTACATAGGCTGAATAGACAGGTTCATCTCAGACAGAGCTTTGCATGCTACATCTTTACAGCATGTTGCTGTCTCCACACCTGGAAGTCGTCTACAGAAGAAGACGAAACGTTGTGTCTTGCTAATTTTGTTTTGATGCCAGTGTGCACATGAGTTGGATCCTGTTTTTAACGTGATTTTAACGTGTTTTTAACTGTTATGGACGTGTTTTAACATGATTTTACCGTGTTTTATTGGTTTCAATACATTTGTATCTTTTTACATGGCTTTTAAACCTGTGTTGCCCACTTCTTTGAAAATTGCATAGACAGGTCTCTGCACCGAGGCACTTACAGTCTAGATATTAACACAAGGGAAACCGAAGGAGGGGAGGTGGGTGCGGACAGGGGTGTACAAGGGACACACCTGCAATTGCCTTGCACTAGATCAGGGGAGAACAGGGCAGGGGTTTAAAGACGGGTGTAACATGAACAGTGCAATAAGCGCGATGAATGACTTTGGTGGCAGGGTGCGGACGAGTCAGTGAAGCCCAGCAAACGGAGGCTGCGGGAATCGAGAGGAGCGAGAGGGCAGAAAGCAAAGCCTGGACGCCTGAAAGACTGTATTGGGAAAGGAGAAACAACCCGATGTCGTGACAGACTGACTATGGGGAGCACCGAGAAAGTAGAGGCTCGGTGCCTGGTCTATGGGGCCACTGGTGGTATTGTCCGTGGATAAGGGGAGGCGGATGCAAAGTTTTTGGACATTGTGTCTGTATCACAGTGCTTGAGATGTGCAGGTGCTCCACATTGACCCCAAAAGAGGTGTTCCTGACCTGACCGTTGTGTATCATTCCATATTCGGACAGTGTGGAGGCGAAACGACGTGTCAGGTCAAAGCCCTGTGTCCTTGTACGATGTTCCCCTTGTAAAAGCAGTGGCGGGGCAGCCCCAGTTTGGATGGGAGCTGTGGCATGAAGAGGGGGGGGAGGAGTCCAACCCCTTTACTGGCCGAATTCTCCAACTCATATTGTCATTCCTCCCCCCACCATTTCCATTGAGTGCTAGTTGTAATTCCTTCCCCAAGAATATTTAAGCTTTTAAGTCGGTAGTAAACTTTTAAGTAGGCAGTAAACCCTGCAAACAGCTTTTAATTCCTTCCCTGATCCTGAATTGAGACAATTTGAACAGACTGAAGGTCTGATGTATATGGTGATTATTTGCTATCTGATTGAACCTTAGAATATGGGACTTGGAGGGGATGTCGGAGGTCATCTAGTCTAACACCTGCTCAGTGCAGGCAACTGCTACAGCATCCCTGACAGCCTGTAAAAAAAAAAAACCACCAAGGAAAACACACACACACACACACACACACACACACACACACACACACACACACACACACACACACACACACACACACACACACACACACACCGGAGTGCATGGAGCCCTGTGATGGCTGTTCGGAGGCGTCTGTGGAGTCACCAGCAATGGCATCCTTGTCGTTGCCAAGCTCCGGAGCACCGAGAGGGAAACTGTCAATGGGGCTTCGATTAGGGCCGCATGGCCACACCGCTTAGAGGGAAGGCTGCTTGCCACTGGCATGTTTTTCCTAGTGTCCAGCCTAAATTGCTATTAGCCACCCTGGAAGGACTTGCCCTAAAAGTGCGGGGCGTACATGTTTGAAATAAATACATCTAGAATGCATATAAATACATATTTTAAATGAATGAATGAGCTTGCAGACGGCAGAGGCAGGACTAGAATCTGCCCAAGGGTTTGCTGGATGGGTGCCGTTGGAATAAGGGCTCCCGCCACTTCTGCTTACGGAGCGCTTTCTGCTTGGCTCCCCTGAACGTGATGAAGGGAAGCGATTCCTCTGCTCTCTCGACGGCCAGCAGAAACTGCTGAGTTTCGCTCCGAGTTTCGTGCCCGCTCTCTCTGACCGTTTCCATGTCTCCTCCCTTCCAGATGTCGACGAGTGCCAAGTTCACAACGGGGGCTGCCAGCACAGATGTGTGAACACCGTGGGGTCCTATTACTGCGAGTGCAAGGCCAGCTTTCGCCTGCACACGGACGGCAGGACCTGCCTGGGTAAGTGGCGGAGGCCGACTGCATCGCCTCTCTGCCCCTCGCGTCTCTTCTGGTGTCCAAGCCAGAGCTGCTGGGACCAGAACTCCTGCCTCATTGGCCTCTTGCCATCGCATCATCTCCGCTCACGGATGCTCTGCAATCGCATTGGTTTGACTAAGGCTGCAATCCTAGACACACTTAGCGCCATGGGACTGACTTCTGAGTAGACATTGCGTGGGCTTGTGCTGTTAGAATTCTTGCAGCGCAGTCCAGGGTGAGTTGACTCCGGTCAGCCCTACGGAGTTCACTGGGACTTCCTCCTAGCTCCAATCCTGTGCACACTGACCCGGAAGCAAGTCCCATTGAGCTCACGGGGACTTCTTCTAGAGTGGCATGGTCCAGCCCGCGAGGCCCGCTGCCTGGCAGTGAGACCGCAGCACGAGCCTCAAAATAGTGGCAGGAGGCTCACTGCCGCCTCTGGCCTGCCCCACCTGGCAGGAGGTTTATGGAAGCAGAGGAGGTGAGGTGTAATGGCCGCAGAGCCGATGCAGGAGGGCGGCAGCTAGACGTGGATCCGGTGTGTTCAGACTTCTTGCTGGTGATGGCGATGGCAAAGTGAGGTCCTGGGTGATGGGGGCAGGTACGTTTCTGAAGTTCTTTCCCCAGGTAAATGGGTGTCCCTGTTTCCACTCTGTTGTGTCCCTGCTGATGCTCTCATCCAGTGATGTCTTAGCCTGGTGTCTTAGCCAGACACGTCGGACTGGAAGCAATCTCAGAAGGGGGATGCAGAGAAGGGCTGTGGGAGATGGAATTGCATCTGAATGTGTCCGATAATTTGGCTCTATTCAAGCACCATGCCAAACCGTTGTTTGTTTCAGTCCTAGTTTAGGCCCCAAACTATGGTTTGAGATTCCAGACATCCAGGAGACGGTGGTCTGGAGTCGCTGGGCTGCTCGGCTCCCTGTGCCACAACCTCCTGAAGCAGAACAATGACTGGAATCGTTGTGGGTCGATTTAGAGACCGGGCCAAACCAGAGTCCTTGCAAAACCAGGTTTGCAAGCCCAGATCAATCCATGGTCAATTGCAAACCAGGGCTTGTTGATCCAGACCTCCTGCCAACCCCTGTTTAAGCTGCCTTAACCATGCTTTGTCGTGATGTCTGAATTGCGCCATTGCATCGGCGTGTTAATTTTTTTCTCTCCTGCTTTGATCCCGTTCAGACTTAGCGGGACAGGAGGTGCGTCTGTTTGTGCATTGCAATGCTCTGTTTGCCTTACTGGAGGAATAATGAGACATTCTCGACTTACAGAAACAAATTCTTGGATGGAACAACTGCAAAGCATGCCAAGAAAATGCCTCTGGTGACTTTCCTGGTTATCGTTTTTAGCAGGGGAAAAAGTGCACCCTTTGCTCTGCGGTTAGAGGTTATGCTACTGTTAAAGGTACACTGCAGTCGGACAGAAACCTGTTGGAAAAGTGTGATATCAGGGCTGCTGGTTGGAGAGGGCATTGCTTGAAGACTCCCAGAATCCTCTTTCCCAGGGAGTTCAGTGCCATCATAGGTTCAATCTCATACCACCGCCTGATAAAAAGCTCTGCCAGCACAACGTGGGGCACCTGCCACAGAGGGAGGCCGCCTGCTCTTCCTTCTGCACTACCAAACCCCACAGCTTCTTGCTGCTTTCCTGATCATTGACTTCCTTTGGATTTAAGCATCTGACACGGGAACCTATTGGCTAGCACCTGTGACTAGTAGTAGACTCTAGGACTAATCTTTTGTCAGCTCATCCACGGGTTTCCAAAAATGGGGGGCATTTTTCAGAGGGGGGAAGCATTGCTCACCACCAGCAGTGTGATAACAACACCTCCCAGCAACCGGGAGCCACCATTTTTTTTTACCCAGAATGCCCCTTCATCGTGTCGAGTTCTGAGAGATATTCTGGGGCGAGGGGAATGATCCCTAGGCAGTGGTCATTGAGAGAAGCCTTACATGTACCACAGTACACAGACCGTAGCAGCAAAGAAACGTGAATGGGGGTAATAGCTTTTGTCCTCCCCCCCCCCCCTTCATCACTATTTGGCTAAAAAATTAGCCTAGATAACTTCTGGCCCAGTTTTAACCCAGAATGTCATGAGGGATTCACACATTCCTTGGGCACGTAGCCGACGGGGGCATTTGTCTTCCAGACAGTGAACTTTACATCGCTGCTACAGAGGGACAAACCCCAGCGTTTTATCCAGACCAGAGGCTCTGCCTGTTGCTGCAGGTCTTCCAACGTTGACCCTGGCTTTGACAGACACCTGTGTTTGGGCCTGTTCCTCCCAACGGAGATCAGTTGGACATAATCTGTGCTGAGGCTTCCTCCCAGTGCTTCTGCAGCGTGGGGGGCCAGGAATGTAGGGGGAACGTCCAGAGCGTTTCAAGCAGTCCTCACTGGGGATGATTCATCTCTTTGCAAAGGGATTGTTTGGAAGGAAAGGAGCACATTCTGCAGCCCAGAGAGAGAGAGAGAGAGAGAGAGAGAGAGAGAGAGAGAGAGTCACTATCCACGGTGATTAGCAGAGCTTTCCAATTCGGAGGGAGAGGTTTCACAAAGGGCCAGTTATGCTCTTGCATGTTCTGGACGTGCTTGTAGAGAATCAGGCAGAAAACAGGCAAGGACTCCCGGCATCGGACACCGAATTGAACAGCGGCAGGGGACACTGGAGTGACTCGCAAGTCCTGCTCTGAACTTCTTGTGTGGTGTCTGCAATGGAGACCTCTGTGTGTGTGTGTGTGTGTGTGTGTGTGTGTGTGTGTGTGTGTGTGTGTGTGTGTGTGTGTGTGTGTGTGTGTCCCCTGCTTTGTGTTGTGTGAAGCACCAGATGCAGGTTTTCATGACTGGGGAGGCTGTTGCTCCGCTTCTTGGCCTGTAGAAGGCCCTAGAAGGAGGGGTATCTCCATCCCTCGACCTGGAATTCAAGCATTGGACTGTGCCGGAGCCTGGTCTTGGGGTTGGGAGAATGACCGACTCCCAACACCTGTGGGGCAGTGACGACATTGCCTCCCAAGAGCAGCGCATGGGGAGTACGGTATATGACTAGACAGCCGCAGTAGATGAGGTGCCACCGAAGTCTCCCTCTGCTAGTCCCCAATCCCTAAAATGCCACTGCCGGCCCTATCGTGAAGCGAGGTGAAGCGGATTGCATCCGTGATGGATTGGTGGGGGTCCGAGGGGGCAGCGGATGTGGGATGTACTTCACCCCGAGTCCAACCTGCCACTGGCGCAAGCCACCATGATCCTGCTCACCCAAGCAAGAAGCAAATCTCCACCTCCTTACCATGCATCCGTGCAGTTTCCTTCAAGCCAGAAGTGCAGAACTTGCACTTTTATGTGCAGGGACAGCACAAAAGGAGCGCCTTCATTTGCGCCATCCATAAAACCCAAAGTCCCACACTTCCGGGTTCGATGAAACTATACGAGAAGCATGGGCGGCAAGGAGCGTTTGTTTGTTTGTTTGTTTGTTTGTTTGTTTGTTTGTTTGTTTGTTACAGCACTGTGCCATCCATGGCCGTGGGGCGGCGACCCAGGTCGCGCCACCCCTGCTGCCAACCAGTCAGATCGGAGGGGAATCAGCCAGAGAAGTCCGCGTGTCGCACCTCCGGGTCTGTCTCTCGTTAAGAAAGCCGATGCTCCCCTCACAAGTGCTGGCAGTTTGTCAGAGTCGAGGTCTGGTTTCAGCCCTCCTCATCAAATCTGGGAAAGGGTGGAGTCTCCGGGTATTTCAGCTCTCCATTGGGAGCCAAATGCAGCTGGTACGTGACATTTATATACCAGTTCTCAGAACCTTTGCCAGGCCCCAGTGAGCATAAGAACATGAGAGAGGCCCATCTAGTCCAGCATTCTGTTTCCCACCAGCTGGCTCTGAGAAGCCCACAAGCAGGCGAGAAAGGCACACTTCTCTCATGCCATTGCTCCCCTGTAACTGGTATACGCAGGTAGACTGCTACTGAAGCTGGCAGTAGCACATAGCCATTATCATGACTAGTAACCATTGATAGAGCTGACCTTCATGAATTTGACCAGGCCCCTTTTAAAGCCATCCAAGCTAGTGGCCATCACCACATCTTGTGGCAATGAATTCCAAGGACTAATTATGCCTCCCTTTGTCTGCCCCAAATCTCCTCGCCAATCAGTTTCTGATTCTAGTATCTCTTCCCCAGTTCTGTCGAGTGACCAGGCTTCGTCCGCACCTTCTCAGGCTAGAAACCAATGAAATGGATTTGTTGTAACTCTGCAGGGACCTCACCTCTTCTCGATGGAGACGCCCTTAAAGAGAAGGTTGATCATTTGGGGATGGTGAAGCACTGGATCAAACACTGTTGGATCAAACCGAAGGACCATTAAGTTGACTGAGTTTCCTTCTTGTGCTTTCCTTCCTTTCCGTTTTGAAACGTTTCCCTGTGTGCCAGAAAAACACTCGGGCCAAAGAAGGAGCTACAAGGAAATCACTGCGGAATCGTTATCCCTGTCCACAGCCTAAAAACCTACCTTTAGCCCAGCACCCAAATTCCTGCTCAGAGCCCTCAAGTATCATCTGGTGTGTGTTGGTTGAACCCATATGGACAGAAGACTGGGTGTTGGCTTTATTTTTCACATTTTCATACCGCCCTTCTTCCAAGGAGCTCAGGGTAGTGTATGTGGTTCCTTCCCTGCTTTTGTCCTCAAGTCCCAACAACCCTGTGAGGTAGGTTAGGTTGAGAGATAATAACTGGCCCAAGGCCCAGGAAGCTTCGTGGCTGTGTGGGGATTTGAACCTGGATCTTCCAGCTCTAAGTCCAACACAAGAATAAGAAATCCCCCCGTCCCGTCTCGAGCAACCCACATCATGATTGAGGGTATGAGTGGTCAAGCTGAGGCTTTGCATGCAGGAAATCCCAGGTTTAATCTCTGGCAGCATCTCCAGATAGGGCTGGGACAGACCTTTGCCGGAGAGCTGCTGTCAGTCAGTGTTGACAGTACTGAGCTAGATGGAACAAGGGTCTGACTCAGGATAAAGCAATTTCAGATGTTCATATGTTGGTTCTCCCAAAAGGCATATCAATCAGATGATGTCTTCTGCAGGGATGGAAGCATATAGGTGGCTTCTTCTTGCCCTCTGAGACCCCCCCCCCCAACCAAAACACCTGGGAGTTCTGACTAAGGGGAGGAAGTGGCGGGGGAGAAGGGTCACAGGGCCCTGGAGCGTAGGCCTCTTTTCGGTTGTGTTTTTGCAAATGCTGCATGAAAGGAGTTCACTCAGCCAGATCGCCGTCTGCATAAATATTTACCCTGAGCCATGAAACGGAGAATTTGCTCTGACTTGATCTTTGAAATTGTGTGGTTTTCATTGAAAACCAACATTCTCGACAGGTCTTCCGAGGCTGGCTCAGCGAGGGGAGTTGGGCAGTTTAGAATCCGCCTAGGAAGAGATGAGGAGGGGGAGAGGGGGGCTTGCATTGTAAGATTCCCGAGTTTCATCTAAATCCAGAAGTGGAAGATGCCAGATTTAGCTTCCAGAAAATGCAGGTTGTTTGGGCATATCCAGGACGCAAAGACGGCGGCCGACCTTGCAGTTCTGCTTACAGCCCAGTCCTGTTCGAGTTTTCTCGCATGCAAGTCTGCTGTGTTTAGAGATGTTGTTGCAAGCATTCAAGCTGGGGAGTTTGAAATGCTGAACTCCCCCCCCCTCTCGAACGTTTACGAGTTGCATCAATGCAAGCACAGATGTGCCCACAGAAGTTATTCGTTTAAGGCCGGCCCATCCATGAGGCCAACTGAGGTGGTTGCTGCAGGCAGAAGATTGGTGGGGCTCCTATCTCTGTCCTCCTGCTTGCCTCCACTGCTCCTCTCTCTCCTTCCACTCCCTGGATTGAAAAGGAAGAAGGGGACAGAGAAGAAGAGAAAATGTGGGGGGGAGTGCTGAGCAAGCACTCCTCCAGAGTGGGAGGAGCAAAGACTGGCACATCATCAGGCAAGGTCAGCATGCTGCCTCAGGCGTCAGAAGGTCTTCTGCATCTGTCTCAGAACTCCAAGCATGACAGGGTGTCAGACAAGAGTCTTTCGCAGCCATACCTGGAAATGCCAGAATTTGAGCCTGGGGCAATGATGGGCTGGTGCTCTGGCACTTATAAGGTGCTTCATGGCGTAATTTACGGAACCAGCAGGGTACATGTCTTAAACATTAAAAACATTGCCTCCAGAAGGTCCTTTTTGAATGAGAATGAAAAAGGAGGAAGCTTGTGCCCTGACAGAGGCTTAAATCAAACCAGGCTTCTGGGCTTTTTCCGAGCGCTACTTTCAGCACTGGCTTGTAGCGATTGGTCCGGGTGGGATGTATTAAAATGCAGTTCCATGTTATTGGTTTGATCCTTCCTATTAACATGTGCCATGTATACTTCTGCATCCTGAATCGACAAGGCTGCCAGGCCGCCTCCCGTACTGCCGCGCAGACGCGCAGGTCTGCATCTTGCCAGCGAATGACTTCTGGTTTTTATTACTTGTCCCAAGCTGGAATGTGCTCAGTGCGATAAATGCGAACAGCACAGTTGTGCTCTGCTCTGCAGTCGACATATACAATAGAGAAAATTTATGAGGTTCAAATGGGGTGATTAGTTGAAAGAGAAACGTTGGCTTTGCTAACTCACGAGCTGTATTTCGGGATCATCAAAGAGGATGGGATGAGGGAGCAGTCGGGAAAAGGTATCCGAGCATTTGCACTGAGCACAAGGCACGGAAATGTGCTGGTGTGTAGATTTTGACCTCATTTTATATTCAAGTTTCTAGTCCTTGTGATTATTGAAGACCTCTTCCGTTTTTTTAATTTTTTTTAAAAAAAGATTCAAATTAATGTAAAAATGATATATTATGATTAAATCCTATGCATGCTTACATGGGAGTAAATCCCATTAAGTTCAATGGATATCTCTTCTGAGTAGGATTGCGCTATTAGAGTGCTAGCCCAGACATATTTACTCGGAAAGAAGTCCCATTGTGTCCAGTAGCATTATTCCTAGGTAAATTTGCATACAGTTGGAGCCTTAATGTAGCATGAGCTACGTACTCTCTCTCAAGCCTTTCTAGGGAAAGACAATAGCCTAGGCCAGGGGTTCTCAATCAGTGGTACTAGTGCCACCAGTGGTACTTCGGCCGACTGCTGGTGGTACTCGGACAGCTGGACCACTGGAACCCCACTCTGATGTGGCGCTTTTGGTGGCGTGTTTTCACTCCAGAGAAGCTCCTGCATTTGGCCGAGCCACTTGGGAATGCTGAGAAGGGCCCTCCCACCTGCCCAGAGCCTCCTACCTGCATTTCTGGCCTCTGAAAACCTGAAAACCCGGGAGTAACTGGTGATGATGTTATCGCCAGTAATGTCTGGTGGTACGCAGCAGGAGAGTGGCGCCAGAAGTGGTACTCAGACGGGAAAGGGTTGAGAACCCCTGGCCTAGACGAGGGATGCACCTAGGCAGGTTTCTCAGTTTGCCTCCTCCTGAGTCGGATGCTCCTGTTGACCACATCGCTGCTCCTGCTGTCGGGAGAAGTCACAGAGCTCCGCTCCCCCTCAACTACACCCCTGTGCGCAGCGCAGGGCCACATGGCAAATGCAGAGGACTGCCACATACACAACCGTTTACAACAACACATGCAAAATGGTGCCAACAGAACTTTCCTGGATGAGGGATCCCTTTTTTTCCACGCAGTGCTCTTCTGCTCAGTTGGAAGCAGACTGGCCAAAGTTTGGCCCGAGCCAGAATTTTGATTGTTGCTTATGGCTGGCTGGTTTTGTGATTTGTGTTTGGTTTAACTTATTAGTGTTTTAACGTTGTTTTGTTGGACCTGGTTAAGATGGGGGTGATAGTGGCCTGTTAGATCCAGAGGTTGATCTTGATCAATCCAAATATGATATATATTCCAATGATTTGTTCGCTTGACTCTTGGGAGCAGGAAGAGTAAATTCTGCCGTACCCGGTGCATGTGAATTTAATTTGCATATATTTGTCTGAGCACAGCCTTTGAATGTCTGTTGTGGAGAATCTGGATTTGATGCAGAGGAAAAGAGTATAGAGGAGGGTCATCTCAAGTTATATTATTGTGAGAATAAGAACACCTTTCAAATTGCCCCGCAAAGTTAGGCCGAGTGGAATGGAAACTGTCAAATGCTTGTTCTGTGTCTGCCTTTCCTCTTCTTGAACCCAAGGAGAATCCTTGCAAAGACCGAGGAATGTGTCCTGATATCACCCCTCTTCCATGTTGCCCTGGCAGCCCTCCACTTACTGGGCTTTCCAAGTGGGCACAGCAATACAAGAGGGCAGAATGTGAGTCGTGACACTGTCAGAATGCATAATGACCTAGTTCAGAATCTGGATGTGCTCGCTTCGTAATGCTTGGATGCATTGTGAGCCGAGCGTTGCTTTCCCCAGGAAGTTCTGCAGCTCAGAATGTAAATGAAATTTCACACAGGCTTATAATGTGCTTTTTTAGTTTGCCTGGGCTTTTTTTGTCCAAATCTAGGACACACATTATATCTTATTGCTGAGCAAATGCTCCCAGTGAGTCTTAAAAAAAGTTTTCAAAGAACTGAGCTACTGGTATAGGGCACGACTCAGACAAGTGTCTGAATCCTGGGAACAAGGAGTCTGTGAAATCCTGAAGCTTATCTGCTCAAAGCTGAATTGAATCAACTCCAACTTAGACATATGCTGTCTATAAGCCCTCTCCTGACTAGCACCAATTCTGAATTGAGCAGAAGGGAGTTTGCCCATTGCTAAAAGAGAGTGGCCAGTGGGTGGCGCAGCGGGTTAAACCGCTGAACCATGAGCTGTTGATCGAAAGGTCGGCAGTTCGAATCCACGACGGGGTGAGCTCTCGTTGCTTGGCCAGCTCCTGCCAACCTAGCAGTTCCAAAGCATGTCAATGCGAGTAGATAAATAGGTACCGCTTGCGGGAATGTAAACAGCGCTCCGTGTTCCAGCCGCATGCTACGCGCTGCGGCAAGGAGAGTCATGCCGGCCACATGACCGCGGAGGCGTCTTCGGACAACGCTGGCTCTTCAGCTTTGAAATGGGGATGAGCACCACACCCTAGAGTCGGACACAACTGGACCTAATTGTCAGGGGTCACCTTTACCTAAAAGAGAGTGAGCCAGCTGTAGTGGCGCTTCAGCAAAGGATGCTGGAGAAATTGGTTGATAAGTGCCACCACTTGGACCTGAGAGTTTCTGCCCAGCTTTTCTGGGGAGGAGATGGAACCCGTCTGCTCAGAAAAGCCAGGTGAAGAATGGAGTAGAGAAGAGTTCACTTCCAATGCAACTCCTGCTGCCCCCTAAAATTGTCCAGTCATCATCATCATGACTTACTGGACGATGGGGAGGAGATTAGCAGCCACAGTGGTCCAACTTCCGTGGGATCAGTGCCATTTAATGACCAGGTTGCCTGGCCTGTGTCAGTGGTGCGGGCCATTGAACCAGGCCAAGCATGTGACACACTGGCCTTCGGGAAGTTGATCTTAGTCCTCCTTTTCTGCCTCCCAAGTATACTAAAATTTGGCCAGAAGTTCCCACTCGAAAACTTACAGCTCAGAGCTATTATAAGCGCAACTTTAAAAAAAAAAATACTGCTCACAGAATTTGGGGGGAAAACCACTATACGGTATTAGCAAGAGGTGCTTTTAGACTTCCAGTCCTAGTGTACGGTTTCATACTGGGGGAGATTATTTTGGATTTAAGGTGATCGCTCCATAAACTCCGGGCAAATGTGAAGCCTGGTTTTTGCATTATTTAAGAAATGTTTTGAGAAGGCGAGACCCTCCCCAGCATTATTTATAGAAACTTTGAATATGTTTAGATTAACATTTGAATACAGTTGAATTTTTTTCCCTTTTCTTTTGAAAGGGCTAGCTTAAGAAAGGGCTAGCTTAAGGGTTAGCATCAGGCTTAAGAGGCATCCAAATTAGATGGGTTAAAGCAAAAAAAAAAAGTAAGTAAAGAATCGTCAAGTAACTTGCCAGGTTGTCCTCTAGCCATCGCAGAGCGCAGCCTGAAATATTTTGACGCTGTTCAGCCAGGCCACAGTCCCCCAACTTGTTGTTTTTGTTAAGCAGGAATGTGTGCATATGCCACACAACGCCAAGTACAAACTACTTCTCCGTATCGGGAAGGTCAGGTGGTGGCTCGTGCTGGGGGAATCGTTTACAGCAAAATGACTGTGTGTTTTTGTGGCTTTCCGTCTCGCACGCAAAGCCAAATCTTTCCCCAGGGCGGTGGGTGGTGTTTGGGGATTGCAGGACACTCCTGTCCGTGCAGAGGACTTGAAGCCAGGCTGTGTCTGCGAGAGACTGTATATTGGTGGATCTGTGAAAGCAGCGCAAACTGGAGAGGTGCCATTTCTGGCTGCATGAACCTGGCTGCAGTCACCTTGTGACTAGGTACTGTCACCCTAGGTAGCCCTTGGGAAAGACAATGGCCCCTAGACATTAACTCATGCCCTTAGGCAAATGTCCCAGTTTGCCTCCTATTGAGCCAAATGCTTCTTCTCAGCTCAGGTCCTTTGAACAACACTTTCATAGACCTCACCTGAGCTCTGCTGCTGATGTCACTGCTCCTGCTGTCGGAGAAGGCTGAGAGCTTTGCTCTTTTCCGGTAACACACTCACGCTCACACGCATGCACGCACGCACGCACGCACGCACGCACCAACGACACCCCGGTAGCGTACGGCTTCCTTATTGTGGAATGTAGCTCCTATTTTAATTATTTTTTTCTTAATCGCTTCTGCTTTATGGAATCTTTAATGAAACTTTAGCTACGGTTGATTTTTATTTGGTTATTGTTGGCTGCCTTGGGCCGTTCTGTGTGTGTGTGTGTGTGTGTGTGTGTGTGTGTGTGTGTGTGTGTGTGTTCTAATATCTCAGTAATGAGGGTTGTTCTGGGGGGGGTGTCTAATATCTCAGTAATGAATACATTTTGCATTTTACATCTTACGCTTTTGCCTGTTTTGCAGCAACGGTGCCTAAGAGTCAATGAGGTCTTGGGCAGAGCTGGCGTGAGCTCTGCTGTTTGGGTTGCAGAAGTGGGGGGTGAACAGGGCATGCATGTTTTGAGCAGGGAACTCTATATGAGCTGAGGGAGGCTGTGGGAGAGGTGGAGGCTTTCCAGACATCCGCGGCTTTCCAACCCACCTCTGGAGGCCACCCAGCGATTTCTGATGATCTACCTTCATGCCAGCATCCAGAGTGGCGGTTTTTATTCTGCAGTTGTGGTGTGAACTTCTCCCCCCAAACCACCCCATCTCTTTAGGACACACAGACACACACAGACACACACACACAGACACACACACACACACACACACACACGACATTGTCTTTTGGGGGAGATTTAGATGCAGTTGCTCTCCAAGCATTGTTGTTTTTCAGGAGATGTTTATAGAAAAAAATCTCAGAGTTTCCTTTCTGCTGGATAGCGTTAGCCAGCCTTGCACACGGAATCCCAGAGTGCAGATCGTCGCGTCATTTCAATTAGCAATGGTCGCAAAGGGGCTTCTTCCATTCTCTGGAGTTATCCTCATGCCTCGCAAACAGTCCGCCTTTTCTGTCGGCCATTTGTCGACACTGCGTTTGGGATGAAAAGCGTTCCAAATTCCAGCTGCTGAGTTCTGTCCTTCATCCCCTGCCAGTCTACCGCCTATGCCAGCCCATCCCCAGACAAGGCTGGTCGTGTCACTTCAGAGTATACAAGTTAAGCATGACAACAATTCACAGTCGAGGATGAAACCTCCTCGTAGTGCCAAACTAGCTCTGCAATGTGATTTAAAATTCCCTGGTCTCAGTTAAGACCTTCTGTGATGGTGTCAAGTCTCGCTGTGAATTTTCATTCAGCCTGATCCCCCCTGTGAAGCATTGTCGCTTTCAGGTGGGTTGTGTGAAAGACGTTATGTCCATTTGTCCCGGACCTGCTGCCGGTGTGTTGATTCAGGCCAGGCGAAAGAAGCTCTTTCTTCGCAGGTGTACAGCGTTGTATCCTGAACCCAAACATTGCCAAACTTGACCGCTTGTGGCTTTGTCTCTCCGGCCTTCATCGCGTTGCTCTCTTGCCGTTTCCTCCTAGCCATCAACACCTGCGCGATCAGCAATGGCGGATGTGAACATGATTGTGTGCAGCTCACCCTGTCGCAGCATCAATGTCGGTGCCGGCACAATTACCAGCTCAAGGAAGACGGGAAACATTGTATTGGTGAGTCTGACCAACCCAGCGTGCCTGAGACGGAGATGTAGCAGTTCCGACACCCTTTCCGAGAGAGATCAGGAAATCTTTAATCACGTAGGCAGATTGGATGGTGAAGTCAGCAGGACCGGCCCATGCATAAGGCCAACTGAAGCAGTTGCCTCAGGTGGGGAGAGTGCCCACTTCTGTCTGCCTATTGGCGTCCACTGCTCCTCCTCCTCTCACTCCTTGGATTGGAAAAGGAAAGAAAAGGACAGAACAAACGTGTGGAGGAGAGAAGAGCAGTGGGCTAGAGGACCAGAAGCTTGCACATCACCAGGTAAGGGGGACAATGTTTGGCATGCCACCTGCTTTTAGCATCTCCGGAGGGGGGTGGCAGAAGAGGCTGGATCTCCTCACCTGGAGTAGCAGGACAGTAAGATACTGATGTGGAGGGAGTCTTAGAACAGGAGCCCTTTAAGGATGATAAATTTAGAGCCACTGGCGGAATATCAAAATTGGATCGCCTCCTGGCATCTGGACGTTGACTGATCTCTTGTGAAAATGTACTTGAAAGGACTTGGCCCCTGACGTCTTCACCCCTCCTGCCCCTGGAAATTTGGGAGGAGGGCTAAGCAGCCACCAGCGTTCTGTTGGAAAGGCCCCGCGTTGCCTCTCCAAGAACTTGCAATGCATCGCTTCTTTTTGCAAGCGAGGCACAGGAGCGTCCAGGGCGAAGGCGCTTCCAGGACGGCAGTGCTGTTGCCTCCGCTGTCGCACTCTGCCGAGCAGAGCCGTCCAAGGCAGTGGCGGACAGCCTACTATGCAGAGCCCTGCTGGGTCAGGTCAAGGGGGCCCATCTGGCCCAGCCTCCTTTCCCCCAGAGGCCAACTGGATGCCTGTGGGAGCCCCATAAGCAGGAGCTGTAGCCCTGCCCAGCAGTTGGTGTTCAGAGGCAGACCTGAGAAGGGAATGTCGCATGAAGCTATCGGGGCTTGATGTTATGCGTGGGGAGTGCAGGATCAATGGTACAGAACGTCTCCGATCCAGTCCTTGGCAACATCTCCAGGCAGGACTGGGAGAAGCTCCTGGAGCCTTGGAGACTCATTGCCAGCCAGTGTGAATACAGAGCTAGATGGGCGAATGGGTGGCGGTGGGGCTGTCGCTCCAGAGCACTCCTGTGGCGTGCAGAAGGCTCCATGCTCAATTCCAAGCATCTTGAGGTAGGGCTGATCACAGAATCACAGTGTTTGGAGGGACCTGCAGGATCGAGTCCAGTGCAGGCCACCCACGACGACAACATCCCCAGCAGATGGCTCTCCAACCTCTGCTTAAAGACCTCTGACGATGGATGGAGGCAGCAACGAAAGCAGATGCTCCACTGCGAAACGGTTCTTACCATCAGGACGTTCTTCCTCACATTTAATTGAAGTCTCCCTTGTGGTAGTTCAGTCCCATTTGTCTGGGTCCTACCCTCCAGAGCGACTGTGAACAAATCCACTCCATCTTCCACCAGACCAGCCCCTCGGATATTTGTAGGTATGCTGTCACCTGAAGGGCTGTCACATGGAAGAGGGCAAGGGTTTGTTCTGCCCCAGAAAGCAGAACTAGATCTAGTGGGCTGCAAGGGGGGAAGATTCTGGTTGGATTATCAGGAAGGAATTCTTAACTGTAAGAGCGGTTCGGCGATGGAGCCAAATACAGGGGGAAGTGGTGGGTTCCCCTCCCTGGAGGTCATCAAGCAGAGGTTTGACAAGCACCTTTGGAGAAGCTCTAGGGAGGCTTTATCTGCTTCAAGCAGGGGGTTGGGCTAGATGTCCTTGAGGAACACCCTCCATCTCTATCATTCTAGATAGCGACCTGTCTTAACTTCACCGTCTCTTTTCTGAACTAAACTTGCCAAGCTCCTTCAATCTGTCTTCCTACCTAGAACATGGTTTCCGGCCCCTTCACCTCCCCAGTCACCCTCCTCTGGACCTCTTAAATTGCGGTGCTCAGAACTGGACGCAATATCCAGAACTTGGACGCCTGACTCTAGAAGAAGACAGCGATGCTGTTACTTCTTGCAATCTGGACACGATTTTTCTGTTGAAAGTATAGACCTAGGAATGAAAGCCTGGAGAAGTTCCTCCAAGCGCTGTAGGGACAAGACTGAGCTGGATGGGCCCACGGTCTGATTGGGTCTGACGCTGCTTCCTTTGTATGGGCACACCGTGATTTGGCGAAAACGAGTCGATTTGTGTGTTGTAGGAAGCTGCAGTTTGGATGTCTTGCGCCAAGGCATGGAAGCCGGTGCTTGTGGGGCCTCGTTGCATTGACTTTTCCGCCTTCCCTGTCTCCCCAGTGAGAAACCCGTGTGCCGACAGGAATGGAGGCTGCATGCAGAAGTGCCAGAATCGCCGTGGGGTGGCACACTGCGAATGCCACCCTGGGTACAGACTGGCAGCTGACCACAAGGCGTGCGAAGGTACGGCCTCCATCGTGAGACTTTGGAGAGAGCAAAGTTGCCTTGGTGTGTGTGTGTGTGTGTGTGTGTGTGTGTGTGTGTGTGTGTGTGTGTTGGCAAATGCCAGGCTAATCGCAGTGGATGTTTATAATTAGTTCTGCAGTCTGGCTTAGAAGGATGATTAATAGCCTTAGGAGATAAAGCTCACAAAAACATCCCAGCGACTTCCTGCAAGGAATAGTCGTCTTTCCAGCAGCCTGTGATTGCTAACCAAAGAATCAGGCAGCGAGACTCACGATCTTGCCCTAATTTTCTTTTTAAGTGCCAAACTAAACATGCACACTATGCGCGGCTAGAGGTGCCTCTGTGACTTTAAAAATAGCCGCATGGCAGGGGGCAGAGAAGCAAATTTGGTCCGGACCAGAACATGCAAGGAATGAAAATAACCGTGTTTTAACATTGAGAATTACCCACCTGGAGCAGAGATTTGCTCCACAATTGATCAGAGTGTGGGGAGATGTGATTTCTCTCCACCAGTTGACGTGACCCTTAAATGAAACATGGAGCATGACTGGTGGCCTGCCATAAGCATCTATTCTGTGCATATGATGGGACAGCCCTTTGAAGGACGTGTGGGGTACCAATCTTGTGATAGATTGATAAAAAAACAAACCGTCTGTGCTTTTGTCCTGTTTCTCCTCTCTTCCAGATATAAACGAGTGTGTAATGGGCTCGGCCATGTGTGCGCATGTGTGTCTCAACACCCGTGGCTCCTTTAAATGCACTTGTAACCTGGGGTATGAGCTGGGGGCAGACGGCAAGCAGTGTTACCGTAAGTACCCATCTCTGTGATAGGCCATTCATGTGAGCTCACGCAGTAGGGCTGGCCCATCTATGGAGCAGATCAAGGTGATTGGTTCAGGTGACTGATTGATGGAGGAGCCAGGCAATCGCACCCGCTGCTCCTCTTCTTCCTGGCCCCTGGATCTGAAAAGGGAGAATGGTGTCAGCTGGCACACCGGCAGGTAAAGAGGGCCATGTTTGGCATGTCATGCCGTAGGGAAGAGGCAGTTAGTACCACACTTGGGGAAATGAGGTGGGGAGGGGCAGTTTGTATTACCAGAAGGATTAAAAAAAAATTGAGAGCCAACCCACATGCAGTTTGTGCCCTTTGACATGCGGATGACAAAGAAAAATGTGAATGTCAAACTCCAGAACCCCCCCAAAACATTGCATTACATTACATGAAAGGATCCATCGCAATATTGTGGTTGACCATTTGAGAAAAGCCCTTCAAAGGGAGATTAGAAAGGGAGATTAAATTAGAGTTGATTGCCAAGACTTGGCACTGTCTCCTCAGATCTTAATCAGGACAATGGGTTTTGATCGCATAGCAATTAATTTAGCATTACGGGGGTTAATGAACTCAACCATCTCTCGCTGAGCGTGTGTTGCCTTTCCAGGGATAGAGATGGAGATTGTGAACAGCTGTGAGACCAACAACGGTGGCTGTTCCCACCTGTGCCGCCACGCCAGCTCCGGCCCCAGCTGCTCCTGTAACTTGGGATACCGTCTGGACGAAGACCAGAAAACATGCATTGGTAATTGAGTCACTGGACCGCTCCTTTGTTAAGTGAAGAGAGAAGCCGCATTCGAGCGATCGCTGGCGGCATAGGTGCTCCGTTTTCACGGTGCCAGCTCAACTTGAGTAGCTTTAGACCCGCTGGGATTTCCCAAGTTGCAGTTGTGCGGTTAGACACGCAGTATGCACAGGGCAATTGACCCTTAACAATTTGCCAGTTGCGGTTTGTGATCCCAGCCCCATATGTGGCTACTCAGGAACGGAATGATTTCTCTTAAGGCATGCAGAACTGGTTATGGAGTGAGAGAACACAGCTTGTGCATTCATTCTGTTTTCTGCCCCCTGTAGTCCTGCTCCAAGGAAGTTGGCAACCAGTACACTCTCGGAAGGGGGGGGGGCAAGCCGTCTGCCAAACGGCGCCCAGAGTTGGTCTTTTCCCCTCCATGGGCGTGTTCGGATATTGAAGACAATTTGGGTGCTCCGTGACGACGCCATGTTTCCGTCCAGCTCTGACCGCAAATGTTGGACTGGCAGTTTTAGGGATGTCAGCTTTTGCCCCATCACCCAGCCCTCATCAAATGAGGGAGATTGCGGGGAGGAGTCCGGCCAGCTGAGGAACATATGGTTTCAGCCCATCCTAACGAAATGCTCTCAAGAATGATCAGCTGTTTGGCGGTCTGCCTTGAGCCTGGGAGAATCAGGCAGGGGTGTGTCAATTTTTGAAGTACAGTACAGGAATTTGTCATGACACCCTCCGCAGCCACACCCCCATGACCGCAGCGCACTAAACAATAAAACAACAGTCAAGTTGGCATTTCTTCCTTAGAGTGTTTTCTTCTCCTGCCACTCATTGCTACTTACTTAGTCTGCTTCATTGAAAGATCTCTAGTTCATTGCATCCTAGACTCTTGGAGTAGGTTGCAAACATTTTAAAAGAAATGTATAAGATTTTTTTTTTAAATCCTACCTGTGTATAAAATATATATTAGAGTGCTGGGCTATGCATGTTTACACAGAAGTAAGTTCCTCTGTGTTCGGTAAGCACAGAAGCAAGTTCCTCTGTGTTTACCTGTGTATCTTACTCCCAAGTAAATTTGCATATGATTGTAGCCTTAATGTAACATGAGCTACATACTGTCTCTCAGGCTGCCCTCGGGAAAGACAATATCCTAGGACACAAACATATGCCCCTAGGCAAATGTCTCAGTTTGCCTCCTACTGAGCCTGATGCTGCTTCTTGGCTAAGGTTCATTGGAAAAAGTTTCGGAGGCAGCACCTGAATGCTCCCGCTTCTGTTGTTGAAGTTCTGGAGCTCTGCTTCCCCTCAGCGGCCCCCCTGTCTACCTCGAAGCTATGGATGTTTCCTTCCACAAGTTTGCCTAATCCGTACGCACTGATCTCCAAATTTCCACGCAGAGTCTTTCCAAGCCAGAGATCCTTTAAACTAGAGATTCCAGGGACCAAACGTTGGCCCTTCTGCTGTGCAAAGCATGTGTGCTACAACAACGCGATGCCCCTTCCTCTAGGAAACCTAGTTGTTTGTGCCTCCTATTGAACTGCGGCATGCTGGTGGAATGATTGAAAATAAAACCGCCTCCATCTGCAAGCAATCTGTTATGCCCAGAGCCCCCGCCTGGTGGTCAGCTGACTGCCGAACTAGCGGGTGTGTGCACACATGCCGTGATTGGAGGAGTCTGTGTTTCATTTTGTGCCACACTGAACTGAGTCCCTTTCTGGCAATTAAGCTAATCAGAAACTCACCCCAGACCTTACCAGCCAGGCATTTCCTGTACTGGGAACTGGCTCCGTGAGTGCTATGCGCCTGAGTGGCACATGCTGAGCGCGGGTGTCTCTGGGTCAGTGCCCGGAGCATCTGGGTGATCTGCCGGGTGTCATTCCATGCAATCTTCTTTGCATCCTTTCTGCTTCATTTTGTAAGTTTTGCTGAGGGGTTTCGTAGCTTCTCCGTGTCGAGGGGCAAATCCAGATCAGCGATTCCCAAACTTTTTAGCACTGGGACCCATTTTTTTAAAATGACACTTTATTGGGACCCACGTAGCTTTATGAGGCTTGGAAAAAAAGGTGATCTAGAAATAAATATTATTTATTTATTTATAGGTAACTTAGGGGCCCCGTATCTGCAGGGGATACGTTCCAGGGCCCCCCGCGGATACGTGAAAACCGCAGATAGGGGCAAATGCTTGCTCCATGGTTTTCTAAGGGCCCCACACGTGCGCGTGACCCCCCCAGACTCTTTTAGTGAAGTAAGATTAGTTTCTTCTTTACACAAACGTGATAAGCAGCCTCATGCTGCTTTTTGCAAGCAAGCAGAGCGAGACTAAGTGCTAGAGAGGCTCTGCAAGGTTAACAGAAGCACGTAATTCTCAAGCTCCCATGTGTAGAGCTTCCTCTGTCGAGCAAACCAATGCACCTGTTTGCCCAGGGCCGGCCCATCCATGAGGCCAACTGAAGTGCTCGCCTCAGGTAGCAGATGGATGGGGAGGCGCCCTCCTTGGTCTGTCCACTCGCCTCCAGTGCTCCTTCTCCTGAACTGGAGAAGGAAGATGGGGACAGAGGAAAAGAGGAACTGGTCAGAGAGACTCTAGTCCACCACTCTCTTCTCCTCCACACTTCCTCTTCCATTCCGCCCTCCTCATCCTTTCCCAGTCTGTGTGGAGAACAGGGGCTGGCACAGCACCAGGTAAGTTAGCAGCATTTGGCCTGGTGCATCAGGCACTGGCAGGTCTTGGGCCAGCCTTGTCTTTGCCCTGCAGTTGATATTGATTCCAAAGGGCCAAACATCAAGGAGCAACACCCACCCATGACACTTTGGCAACACTTGGCGGCCTGTCCCAATGGCGCCATCTTCCCCCAAAGCACCCGCTCCTCAAACCAACCCCGGAGCATAGCCCATCATGACATCCAGGTTGTCGGGAAGGGAGTCTAGGCTTCTCCCGCCAGACAGAACGTCCCACCAGCAATCGGCTTGATGGTATTAGCTGATGCCTTTTCCCCCTGTCGTCTTCCTTTGTTTGCTTCTCCAGATACAGACGAATGCGATGCCGGCTCTCACTGCTGCCAGCAGGACTGTTACAATTACCCTGGAGGCTACGAATGCGTTTGCTATGCTGGCTACAGACTCGACGTGGATGGCTGCGGCTGCATCGGTAGGCAGGGGGTGCCCGGTTGGGCTCCTTCTTCGGAAAGGGGAACCACAGCGCTGTTCAAAGTGGTTTGGCATTGCACCATGGTCTTAACTTTGGCGTCTGCTAAATCCACAGCCGCGGGGGAAACGAGAAGCGTCGAGGTTTATGCGCCGCTCTTTGTTGATGTGTCTGAAATGTTGGCGTGAGAAAACAAAGCAAGCTGTAAACTAACATTCTATTTTTCCCCCTCTTAATTTTAAAGATGTAGACGAGTGCTCCTCAAATAACGGCGGGTGTGAACACGTATGCCAGAACTTGGTGGGCTCGTTCCAATGCAGCTGTCAGATTGGGAACAAACTGGACGAAGACCGAAGGAGCTGTATCTGTAAGTGCCAAGGCATTTCATGACGATAAACATTTATACCACACTTTCTGAGCATGCATAGCATTCATATGTATTATCCTAGGCTTGTTCTTATAAGAGCCCTATAAATTAAACATTATTATCCCCATATTGCAGATGGGGAAGACTGAGGCTGAGAAGGAACGGCTTACCTAAGGCCACCTAGTGAGTTCATGGCAGAGGCGAGATTCAGACGGGAGAAATCTTGATTCAGAGCTCAGTCACTGTGCTACACCAGCTCTTTGTTCAAATTCCGCTTTTAGTTCATAGTCCCAACGGGAACATTGCAAGCAACAAAATCGACCAACCCCAAACAAAAGCACATGCACACCCTTCCTTCACCAAGGGAAACAAAGCACAAAATAAATTAAAAGCCATCAAGCAGAATATTTCATCATATTGCATATCATTGCCATTGCTTGGGTACCAACTTAAGCCTGAGCCTCAAAGGCTCCAATTAATAATGCTTAACATATGCTTTCTGAGTGTGCAAAGTGCTTTGTGTTTATTATTCTGTATGTTACCCTTATAACAGCCCTGTAAGGTATTATTAGCCCCATGTTTTAGATGGAAAGATTGAGACTGAGGAGTGATTTGGCTAAGGCCAGTGAGTGAGTTTGTGGCAGAGGCAAGCTTTGAACTGGGGAAGTCCTGATTAGTCTCTTACAGCACAAACCTATCCATGTCTACTCAGAAGTTGAACCCGTTGAGTTTAATGGCACTTACTCCCAGGAAAGTGTGCAACTTACTGCTGAGTTGACTTTCATAGGATTGCGCTGTTAACCTCTGTGCTACACTGCTGTTGGAGTTGAATGAGTAAAAACAAATTCATTGCAAGGAGGTGACTGTACAGTGTTGCTCCAGCCGGGAACTGTCTAACTGTCTTCATGAGCGGAAGGTTCATGAGCGGAAGGTTCTTCGTGTTTTTTGCTTTTATCGGAAACATGTGCTCTTTCCACAGCGCTCAACGAGCCCGTGGAAGCTCTGGATGGCCGGCGCCCCGTCATCCGCCCGCTCCCACACGTGGCTGTCGTGCGGGATGAGTTCACCCAACTCTTTGACGACGAGTACGATGAGGAAGAAGAGGAGGCGGAAGCCAGAGGGGAGCACACCCTGTCTGAGAAATTCAGTGAGTATTGTGCAGTTGTCCGATGTGGCAAATTCATGATTTGCACATGTTTGCATGCCTCAGATTTTGAAGTGTATAGGGTTAGAGTTCCAGAGCTTTTAGAGCTAATTCTTAGGAAATATATAATTCATTCATTCTTTCATTCATTCAATATAATCAAAATATGGTTATTTAAATTAAAATTTCTCCTGATGTCTTCGCTTCCTTCTAGTCTGCTTGGAGGACACCTTCGGCCACGACTGCAGCCTGACCTGCGACGACTGTCGGAACGGAGGGGTGTGCAACCTGGACCGGACGGGCTGCGACTGTCCGGATGGCTGGAGCGGAATTCTCTGCAACCAAAGTGAGCGGAGGAGGCGTGGTATAGCCCTAGCAAAGGATGGGGTCGTTTTTACAACCCATCAAAGTGTTTCCCTCTCTGAGAAAAGGGATTGGAAGGCAGGGACCCGACTGGCTCGGAATAGCACTCAGAGCCTTGATGTTTCTCAGTCGGCTCATAGCCTATGCTCTGCCATGTTTGTGTTGGCGTGACCCCGGCTGGCATCACCAGCCAGATTCCCCAGTAAAAGTTGCATGAATGTTGCTACCCTGATCTGCCCCTCGGGAATCCGGTCTGTAGTTCAGAGTTTTGCGTGTGCACCGATCTGGCATCGGATCTGAGTTTCTTGCACTCAGACTGGAGTTATAAACCTATCGGCAGCTAATTAGGAATGCCATTTGCTCTGAGACTAACAAGCTATTTAAGACACTAATGGGAATCTTCGGGATTCCATCTTCCAGCTTCAGCGTCTGGCCAGAAAGCTATTGGCAGACTGAGTGATTTTCCTCCAGGGACTCTGGCCTGGAGGCAGAAGTGAGTCACACCTTCACCCCCCCTCCCCGTCCCATCCAGTTAACCACTGCCTATTTTAGAAAACAGTCGCCTTTTCTCTGAAGCTGGCTTTGATGAGAATTTCTCTGTTTCCATCGCTTTCTTTGAACTCTGGAACTTTGTTGTTGTTGAGAAGCAGATGCAGGAATATTCTAAAAACAATAAATCTAAGTCCTTGGGCCATGGTCAGAGGGCACAGGGTGCACCCACCCTGCTGAAGCTAAGCAGTGCAAGCCTAGGCATGTCTACTCAGGAGTAAGCCACAGTTCAATGGGCCTTGATCCCAGGAAAGTGTGTATCAGGAGTGCAGTGGCTTGGTTAGGTGACAGTCTTGAAACCCCATATATGCACCTAGAGGTGCACAGCAGAGGTGAGATATAGAATCATAGAATGTTGGAGGAGAAAGGTGCCTTGGAGGTCATCTAGCCCACCCCCTGATCAGTGCAGGTGACTGCTACAGCATTCTTGAAAACTGGCTGTCCAGTCTCTGCTTGAAAACTTCCAAGAAGGGAGAGCCCACTGCTGCCTGCACAAGGTAGACTGTTCCAGTGCCAGGCAGCTCTTAGAGTTCGGCCATTCTTCCTCATGTCTAGCCTAAGTCTACTTCCCTGTAGTTTCAACCCAATGCGGTGCACTTAACAAATAAATCCATTAGATTTCTGTCTAAGTTCATGTTTGTTTTTGACCATAACATAGCATGGGGCAATTTGGATGTTAGAAACTGGATCAGAAACAGGATGTTTGGCCCTGGTCCAACAAGGTCCATTTCGATGTCCTCGTGTTTCTCTCCAAAGAAACTTTCCCCTCTCATTTGGCTGCCTGCCTGCACCTTTCCTGCAAGGCTCTCACCAGGTCTCCTCTTCCTTTCCCAGCCTGTCCAGAAGGCACATTCGGGAGGAACTGCAGCTTTCCCTGCCTCTGCCAAAACGGAGGCACTTGTGATCCCGTGATGGGGGCCTGCCGCTGCCCACCCGGAGTCAGTGGAGAGCTGTGCGAGGACGGTAAGACGGAGACTTCTGGCCTCATGCTGGACTCCACTTTGGGATTCCACTATGCCTACTCAGGAGGTGGGGTGGAAGGGCTTTGAATTCATCTTAGTTTGGGGAATCTGTAAAGCTGAAAAGAGGCACATAGGGCTGGCCCAGCCATGAGGTCAACTGAAGAGGTTGCCTCAGGCAGCAGATTGGTGGGCGTGCACCCATCTCTGTCTGCCAACTTGCCTCCACTCCTCCTCCTTCCACTCTAGAGAGGAAGAGGAAATGTGGAGAACGGGAGAGTGTTGAGCTAAGACTTTGGAGAGTAGGAGGAGCAGAGGCTGGCACAGCATCGGGTAAGGGGGGCAGTATTGGGCATGCCACCTCAAGCGTCAGGAGGTCTTGGGCTGGCCTTGTCAGCTTGCATTCAAATGGGATCTGCAACAAAAGGTGGTGGTGTATCCCAGCCCCTAAGAAGAACTCTCCAGTTCAGGGCAGGGATGATTTTATGTACGTATTCACTGCAGGAAGCTCTGGTGCAACACCCATGCCCGGTTGCCACATCAAGTGTCACATGATGTGATGTGCATCAAGTGTAGGGTCTGGGGTTGAGAACATGAGACCACTGAGTGGCTGTAGACATGGTGCATTCCCATAGCGGAGCAGCCCCCTTCACCCTGAGGTTGGCCAAGACCCAGATCCTACACCCGGCAGCTATACGCCCCCCTCTTCCATCCTAAAGGTAAAGGTGACCCCTGACAATTAAGTCCCGTCATGTCCGACTCTAGGGTGTGGTGCTCATCCCCATTTCAAAGCCAAAGAGCCAGCGTTGTCCGAAGACGCCTCCGTGGTCATGTGGCCGGCATGACTCTCCTTGCCGCAGCGCGTAGCATGCGGCTGGAACACGGAGCACTGTTTACCTTCCCGCAAGTGGTACCTATTTATCTACTCGCATTGACATGCTTTGGAACTGCTAGGTTGGCAGGAACTGGCCAAGCAACGAGAGCTCACCCTGTCGCGGGTTCGAACTGCCGACCTTTTCGATCGACAGCTCATGGTTCAGCGGTTTAACCCACTGCGCCCCCCTCTTCCATCCTACCAAATGGCAAACTCAGCAGAGTTCCCCGTTTTCTTTCCACTCCTTGGTTTCGGTCTTGTCGGACGTTGTCTCCAGCGCTAGGAAACAAGGAGTCAATAACAAAATCCATTAACGTGACTTCACGGGAAGAGCAGGGAACATATGGAAGCGATTTGCCAGGAAAGGCCAGCTCAAGCGGGGCTGAAATGAATTTGAGAGGCAACGGATGCTTTCCCCCTTTTTCCTTTGGAGAGGCGTGCCGGGAGGTGGGGGGGAAACACACAGGAGGATCTGTTCAGGAAGGTAGTGCTTCGGCAGCACGCAAAACGAATGTCAGGTCCCAGATGGGTGGCCCTGCCCTCAACTCCTCTGAAGCCCGTATCCGACAGGAAAGGGCTTTGCCTGCTCTGCCTTTGGTGGCTGGAGCCCCCTCTGCTCTAACAGCGTGGCTGTAGCCTGTGCTATGCCGAGTGTCAGTGCACTTTCAGACGGTACACACTCAGCAGGTGGCAAACGTTTCATTCCTGTAGCGGTTCAAATAGCCACTGTTTGGTTGTCACAGGGGGTGATTTTCGGTGGTGGCACCCTAAAATCATCCCATCCCTACACTAAGCCCATGGCGACTCTCTTGTTCACAGGCTGCCCGAAAGGATATTTTGGGAAGCATTGCAGGAAGAAATGCAACTGCGCCAACAGGGGGCGCTGCCACCGGATTTACGGAGCCTGCCTGTGTGACCCGGGTCTGTATGGCCGGTACTGTCATCTAGGTAAATGACACCATTCGTTCCTGTGCGGAGGGACCATGGCCCCTTTTGCGTGTTTGTTTTTAGTTGGCGTTTCTTTGGCCCGTTGACGGGTTTTTCCCCCTGTTCCTTGCCCCCGTCTTAGCATGCCCAAAGTGGGCCTATGGCACAGGCTGCTCCGAGGAATGCCAGTGTGTGCAGCCCAACAGCCAGGAGTGTGACAAGAGAGATGGCGCCTGTGTGTGTAAACCTGGCTACCACGGCAAGAGGTGTCAGACACGTGAGTTCGTCTTTTACTCTTTTTACCTTGGGACCAGGTGCTCACAAGCTTAGCTGTTGACCACACAGGATGGTTTCTCTTTGGCCAACAGGCAGCAAAAGTTACTCTCCAGCCTTTTTGGGAGGCGTTGCTAGGCATCACCTTAGGCTCTCCCCCTCTGACTTGTCACCTGTGATGGACTTTTCATCCGTCAATCTGTCCAGCCCCCTTTTAAAGGCATCTAGGCCAGGTGCCATCACCATGTCTTGTGGCAAGGAGTTCCACAGAGGAATTATGCACTGGGTCAAGAAAGGATGACCTCTTTCCTGGTTGTCTGGCCCCTAAGATCTCCTCCTTATAATTTTCAGAATGTGACTCAGGCCGTTACGGTGTTGGGTGCAGGAACAAATGTGATTGTCCCTCTGGAGTGTCCTGCGATCATGTGAGTGGAGAGTGTCGGAAGGAGTGCGCCGAGGGCTACCATGGGGAGAACTGCAGCCAGGGTAAGAATTGCATCACCTTGTTTCTTTAGAATGATTAATCAGTTAATCGGCTAAGACTCGCAGGACTTAACCAGCTAAGATGTCTTGAATTGGGCCGCAACCGAAATGTATAACTCTTGCTCTTTTGTCTTTTGATATGTTTCATGCTCCCCTCTATGTTTTTGTTATAATTTGCATATGATCAAAGGGCTTCCAAATGAATTTCGCAACACATCTCTTCCTTCCTTGGGGAGATCCCACCTTTCTGCAGCATGGAAAACCACAATCCTTTCTGGGTTCGCTTTTTTATCTCAAATCTTTCATGTGACAGAGCATCATGTTGGAGCAATTTGGCCGATGGAGAGGGAGGGATTTGGAAAGTGGGGGACTCAAACACATTTTTTTTAAAAAAGTCCCAAACAAAAAAAGGTGGTGGAGGCTTAAGCCCTCAGGAAAGACTCACAGGAAATAACGTAAATTTTTATGGCAATATTGAGTTGGGGACTTGGATTCAAAATCTGGAAGCTATTAAAAAATGGAGACCATCTGCCTTCAATTAGTCCAAAGTATGCACAAAAAATGGAAAAGAAAACACATTGGTGGTTTTCAGTTTCTGAGCTGGTGTTTCTCCCCTTTCCCCTCCCCAACGTCTTCGTTCAAGCTTTCGGGGTTGTGTATTTTGTTTAAAAGATCTCAAGTCAAATTCAAACACAAGGACTTAAGGGACAAAGTCGGTCCCAACACGGAGCTCTCGCTGGAACCCCGGCTGACTTGGCCCATCAGACACTGCAGAACAAGGGCTGCAGTCCTGTACTCACTTTCTCAGAAGTAAGCCCCACTGAACACAATAGGACTTATTTCTGAGTAGACATACATAGACTTTGCCCTGTAAGGCGGCAATCCTATGTATGCTCATGAGAGTAAATCCCATTCCTATGCCATGAAATTAAAGGTTATTCTAAATCCCATTGGACATAACGGGACTGACCTCTGAGTAGACCTGTACAGTATAGGATTGTGCTGTAAGAATCTCTCTGCATTGTCCTGAATTCTTGAATGTTGATGCTTGAAATTAGTGCATTCAATGCAGCCAAACATTGTACAGTATTGAAGAAAAAAATGCTCACCTTGATACATATGAAGTTTGTTTAATGAGGTCTGTTTCGCTTTTGTTTCCTGGGCTGCTGCTTCTCCTCTGTGCCTTTTTCCTTCCTTCCTTTGCCTTCACTGCCCTTTAACCCTCACTGCCCTTTGGCTGTGGTGACCCACATGATTTTGTTTGAGGGTGCCCAGGAGATCGCTGTGTCCGATGTTGTGTCATTGCATCGCGGGCAAAACCATCGTGGGTCGCCGCAGCCAATCGGATGAAATTGTGGGGAAGACGGTGGGAGCAGAGAAAGGAAGACGTTGGCAAGGTGAACTTCATTGAAACAGCACAGATGGGGTTAAAAACCACGTGTGGAAAGCCCCAGAAAATGGAAGGCATTTTTGAACATACCTTTTTCCCTGTGTGGAGATGCAGTGGTAAGGAGAGCTGCGTCTGTTGGATTTCTGTCCACCACGCAGCTGCTAGAGAGGAAGAGAAGCCCAAAGAAAGATGGGGAATTTGGAGATTGAAGTGGAGTTGAGCAAGGGCACCATTTTAACAGCTGCTCGTTTTGTCCCCTCGGTGTCGGCAATTTGCAGAATGTCCCCAAGGGAAGTTTGGAGTGAACTGCCGGCAGTCGTGTGCCTGCCGTGGCTCGCCCTGCAGCCGCTTCACAGGGCAGTGCCACTGTGTGGCTGGGAAGACAGGCGTGGATTGTGGCCAAGGTAAGAGTCTGGATCTGAACCTTAGAATGGAAGGGAAACAAACACCAGCAAAACACCACCAGAAAAGTTGCTCTCTTGAAATGAATAGGGACAGACGCTCTCCCATTTCGTAGCGTAAGGCTGCAGTCCCATGCACACTTTCCTGGGAGTAAGCTCCATTGCACACAATGGAACTTGCTTCTGAGTAGGCATGCCTAGGCTTGTGCTGTAAAAGAATCTTGTCCTCTTGGTAAGAGGTAGGAGGCTTTCGTTGTTGTTTTAATTTCATATTTTATTTATTATTATTATCATAATAATGCATGAGATAAAATCCTTAAGCAACACACTATTCAAGAACACCTTGAAACTGAAGCAGACAGTTGACAATTTGTTTCCTTGTAACCATAACAATTAAGAATGGGGAGGAATTTTGGAGGTCATCTAGTCCAACCCCCTTTATCAGTGCAGGTAACTGCTGCAGCATCCCTGGCAGGTGGCCATCCAGCCTCTGCTTGGAAAAAAGGAACGTTTTCCTAGTCTCCCCACTGTCTGTTCGCCTTAACAAAATTATGTATTCACTCGTACATACCGTGTCCATCTACTCACAGTAGACGGGTGAAGGAGGCTTTAAAAGAGGATTAGATAATTTGATGGAGGTGGAGAAGGCCTGTGGCTATTAGCCATGATGCCAAAATGGAACCTCCATGTTCAAGAGCAGTAGGCCACTGAATGTGCCCGGTTTTGAGAGGGATACACAGCAGGCAGGGCCCATTTCCGTCACGGCCAGCTTGTGGTTTGATCCAGCCAAGTCATTCTTATGCACTGTGTTGAATGCAGGGGCTGGATGGCAAGAGCCAATCAGGTGGGTTGTTTCTGCCTGCTTGTCTGTGTGGCCAGGAGACAAAGGTGGAGAGAGGCTCATTTGATTGGCCTCCCCACCAATGGCATTTCAATGTACCTGACCGCAGCATGGAATGGCCCTGTGGAGAAGCAATCGTTGGGCGCATGTGAGCCGAGCGTAGCTATTTTGACGAAACCTGGAGAAGCCGAGTTTTTGGAGGAGAACCTGTTAACATTTTTGTTTCTCTTCTCTTTGGCTCAGATTGCCCGGAAGGCCACTGGGGACAGGGCTGCCAGGAAATCTGCCCTGTGTGCCAAAACAAAGCCCACTGTGACCCCACCACTGGTACTTGCGTTTGCCCTGCCGGATTCACGGGCAGCCACTGCCAAGATGGTAAGTTGCATTTCTTTTTGACATGTTGACGTAGAAACAACAGCTTGGATTTCCCACGCCGCGGGCCTCGAGGCAACAAGGACATGCAGTTGCTCCACAGTCTGGACCGGCCCGTTGGTGAGGTTGACTGAGACCGTTGCCTCAGGCAGCAGATTGGCAGGGGCTGCCCATGTCTGTCTGCCCTCTCATTTCCACTGCTTCTTCTCTCCCCACTCCCTGGATTAGAAAAGGAAGAGGAGGAAGTGTGGAGGAGAGGAGAGGGGTGGGCCAGGAGCATTGGAAACATCGGATGCTCTAGCCCACCTCTCCTCCACATTTCCTCTTCCGCTCTGTCTTCCAGTTCAGGGAGTAGGAGGGCAAGAAACTGGCACATCGCCAGGTAACGGGGGGGGGGGGCAGCATTCTGCATGTGGACTCAGGCGCTGGGAGATCTTGAACCAGCACTGTCCCCAGGTCTGGAGCCTCATCCCCCCGGAGACTCACCAGGGTTTCAGTCTGGAAATGTTGCCGGGCTGTCCGTGGCCATGAGTTGTCTCATCCACTCTGTTCTTGTTCTTAGATGCGAGGGAGGGTTCCGGGACTGGAAAGCCCACCCTGTGTCAAGAAGCACTCCAATGAATGGTGCCCTTCCTTTTCTGTGGTGGAGCTGTATATACCGTATTGGTCTGAGTATAAGACTCACTTTTTTCCCCCTAATTTAAGTTTTTAAACTAGGGGTGCGTCTTATAATCAGGATGTTGCAATTTAATGCCAGTGATTTAATTAATTTTTTTTAATAGCACCAAACTTTAAGGGTGCGTCTTATAATCAGGTGCGTCTTATACTCGGGACAATACGGTATATATTTTGGTCTCTCCGCCTTGCTTGATTTGTTTGCCTCCTTCCTTTGCAGTGTGTCCGCCTGGCTGGTTTGGGCAGGATTGCCAAATGCGCTGCAACTGTGGGAATGAAGGCTACTGTCACCCGGAGACGGGGAAGTGCAGCTGCGCCCCAGGCTGGACCGGCTTTCATTGCCAAAGAGGTACCGCTCCCTATCGGTGGCCGAGGTTCTCTTGCCCAATGGAGCCTCTGTGCCAATATTCTTGGTTCTGTGCTATCCTATGTTAGCACAGACAGACACACGCACACCCTGCCAGTGACATTGAAGCGAGGCCTCACCTCCTCTCTTTCAGCCTGCGATGCTGGCCGCTGGGGTCCCGATTGCGCTAATGCTTGCAATTGCAGCAACAGCGATGGGAGCTGCAACGCCTTGACGGGACAGTGCATCTGTGAGGCCGGCTACATGGGGCCCCGTTGCGATCAGAGTGAGTGCTGCCTCCTGGCAATTTCCCACTAAGCCCTGTCGGGCACTCTTTGTGCCCGCACGTGCATGTGTGGCGAAGGGTGCGAGCGAGTCACAAACCTTTCTGGGGACGGGATTCCACAATGAAGGCGCCACTGTGGAGAAGGCCCTGCTTCTCGCAGATAGAAGTTTAGCCTCAGGTGGCAACAGCAGCAGGATCTAGGTATGAAGGAGGGGGAGGATTTGAAGTGGGGTGTTCGACTCTGCAAGCATCCCTGCTCCGTTTGCAGTGAGAGCACGGTGTACCTTGATAGGACATGAATTATACTCCGCAAGTATATACTGTATAGTGTATTTCCCCCAAGGAGACAAAAACTTCATTTTGGGGAAGGGGATAGCAGGCGGCAGGGGGCTACAGTGAAACCTGGAGGGTCCTGGTGGGCCATTGCTTAGTTAACCAGTGACATTCAGCATCTATTTTTCTGCCTAGGGATTCCACCTGGCATTCAGAGATAGGCAACCTCTCAAACCCGTGGGTTGCATATAGTTATCATGGCTCGTAACCTGTGATGGGCTTTTCCTCCATCAATCTGTCCAATCCCCTTTTCAAGGCATCTAGGCCAGTCTCTGGGAGCACACAAGACCACAAGAGACCTCTCTCCCGTTGCCACTCCCTTGCGCCTGCCCTTCAGAGAGAGGCTACCTCTGAAACCCAGAGATGGCACACAGTCATAGATGTTTTCTTTTTCTCCAGAGTGTTCTGCAGGATGGTTTGGCCCAACCTGCCGCCACCGATGCCAGTGTGACAACAGCGCTGCCTGCGACCACGTCAGTGGGGCTTGCACTTGCACGCCAGGCTGGAGAGGGACGTTTTGTGAGCGCCGTAAGTAACCCGGGCTGAGTCTAGGGCGTCTCTAGTCCTGGTGCAAATTCTAGCCGCTCGATCCACCCTGGGACCTCTGCATCTCCTGTACGCGTTTCTTTTCTCAGCTTGCCCAGGTGGGTTTTATGGGACAGAATGCCAGAGGCCGTGCCAGTGCTTGAACGGAGCCCGCTGTGATCACGTGACGGGACGCTGCCTCTGTCCTGCCGGCTGGATTGGTCCGAACTGCAACCACAGTACGTTCCCCACAGCAGATGCCCCCCAAGGCTGGCCTGTCGCTTCGCCAGCTGACCTCCCAAGTCCCCGTGGCCAGCATCGGCCTGCTGTTTAGGAGCTGCTGCGACCTACCTGTCTGTTCCCCCTGCAGCGTGTCCAGCTCAGCGCTTTGGGGAGAACTGCAGCCGGGAGTGCAGCTGCTTCAATGGGGCCACCTGTGATCGGGTCAGCGGGCAGTGCCTCTGTGCCCCCGGATGGATGGGAACCACCTGCCAGCAAGGTATGGGTTGTTGGTACCTTGGTCCTTACTCCCATCGGACCTGCGCTCTCGTGCCATTCATGCAACCCAGTGGGGCCAGAGCTCATTGCTCGGTGTGGTGGAGCACCTGCTTTGATTCAACCCCTGGCGTCTCCAGATAGGACTGGGAAAAGGTCTGAGAGGCTGAAAAGCTGCTGCCAGTCAGGGTTGGCAGTGCTGATCTAATTGGACCAATGTCTGACTCAGTAAACAGCAGCTTCATATAAATTAGATGACCAAGGCTTTCCCCACTCGGTCATTATGCCCTAATTTCTTGATGCATATCTTCACAACCTTCACAGCTCCTAAACTACCCCTTTAGTTGTCCGACGGTCTCCTCTTCGCTTAAATAACTCCAGCCTCGCTGTCCCTTATGCCCCCGGAGAGCCCTCCACCCGCTCCAGCGCGGATGCCACCTCTGTCTCCCCCCCCCCCCCCAGCATTTGAAAGCGGTCATCGGCTTAACCACTCCAGCCAGATTTGGAATCCTGCCGTTTGCAATTCTGACATTTCGTTCACATTTGAAACCTTGGTCCGACTCCAGCCTGATCTTGTTGATGGTGTTGTTTTTGGCCCCTAAGTGTGTCCGAGCGGCTTCTACGGAACGGGCTGCCAGCAGCAATGCCTCTGTCAAAACGGCGGAACGTGTGACCCTGCCACTGGGCGCTGCGCATGCCCTGAGGGATGGATCGGATTGGCCTGTGAGCTTGGTAAGAATGCACCGAGGACGCAAGAGTCGCTTGAGAAGGCATTTGTGTCTCTGGGCTTTTTCCTAAAAGGTTTGGGGAAGGGACGTCGCTCAGTGGGTAGAGCATCTGCTTTGCATGAGAAGGTCTTGGGTTCCAATCCTGGCAGCATCTCCAGGTAGGGCTTAGAAACATGCAGCATCTACTAGATGCAGTTTCTGGCACCTCTGTTCTAGGGGAGACCAATGGTAAGACTCAAAAGAAGCCAGCTTCAGAAGTAGATGTATGTTGTGTCTTTTTCTTAGAGTGCACTCCAGGAAAATATGGGACCAACTGCCAGGAAACCTGCAACTGCATGAACGGGGGGCTGTGTGACCGGCAGGCTGGCCGTTGCCTTTGCCGGAGCGGCTGGAGCGGCGACAAGTGCCAGACCCGTAAGTAGCCGTGGACCGGCAGGCTCGGTTGTTTGCACTCTTGAGTTGCTTCCCAGCGTTGAGTGTCTTGGAGGAGATCAACCCCTTTTAAAATCCAATTCGCCCAATTCGTGGAGGGAGGAGTGATCTCTCATCAGCTGCAGCCATGAGAGCCTAGTGAAACCTCCAAGTTCAGAGGCAGTCTATCTCTGATTGACTTAAAAGGGGGTTGACGATTGAAGTAAGGAAACAAAATTTTCTGAGCGTAATGAATCCTGTTGTTAAATGGATTCCTGGAAGTATTGTGTGTATTTGATAGGTTGGTTGTCTGCTTCGACGGGATACTTCTTCCGTTGTGTTGGATATTGCTATAGCCTGCCTAGTGATATACACTTGCGGTTGGTTTTTTGTCATTTTACTGGTCATGCATCACTTTGGGCGCGATGTCCACAGAAAGGCGGCGTGCAAATAAACGGATTCCGATGGAGTCCCAGCTGCTTGGGCTCCAATGCAAGGACATCCTCACTTTAATCCCGTACTTGCGAGGTTTTCAGAGGTCTCCAGTCAGTTGCTGCTGAAATCGAGTGGCTAGACTAGGTGGTTAGGTTTTAATCTAGGAAGGTGATGCTTAAGAGCTGGTTTATATCCGCCTCTGCGATCCAGCATTAAACAGGTTCACACTGCCTGTTTCGAGAGAGAAATGGAACATTATGTCTCAGTGGTAAAGTTGCAGAAAAACCGAAAAAGTCCCAGGGTATAAATTCCTATCCAAACTTGATCTCCAAGACCCTCTGACCATTCTGAGTCCAGGAACGTTCCATTTTGGCGTCTTCACCTCAGATGCACCGCACTGGTTTCAGGGATGTGGGTGCTTTTAGCCAAATGGAGAGAGAGCCGCCATTTTCCAATATGGCGGCTTTCTCCCAAGCTGGGTTTCATTCAGACTTTCAGTGTGTTTATCGCAGGTGTGAAACAAGCATGCCTTGTAACGTTTGCCTTTGTTAAAATTCTAAATGTCCGGGTCAAACACTAATTTCGCTGGACTATAAAAGCCGACACATGCGGTTCTGTCCTCATCTCAGCAGGGGGAAGGGCCAAACCAGGATTCTGAATATTCCTCGTAACCTTTGTTGGAATCTGCCCCAACGCCAATTATAGCTGGCATCACCCACGTCTGGTTTCAATTACCTTTCCTTTTTCAAAAGCGCAGCCAGTCGCGCTCTCGATGGCCCGTTCCAAAGGCCTGCTCAGGGATCCCCGCCTGGCTGCCAGCCGGCCTACCTTTCTTTCCCTCGCTCTCTGTTTGTGTTGGATCGTGGCCATCACTCCTTCTGTCTGAGGCGAGAGCCAGATGCGAAGACCTGAGTGGATTTGGCACGCCCTCGGGGCACCCTCACATGCTGGAAACACGAGCCTTGCTTCTTGGGTTACTGTGGCCATCCCACTTGGGAACTGGCAACCACTGGGATTTTAGCCAGACGTCCAAGCCAGCCTCAGTTGCTTTGCTGCATGTTGGTTCTATCTTGGAGGGCTCAGAACCGCATCCAAATTGTTGTGGGCCCCAGGGCAAGAGACCTGCCTTTTAGCCGGAGAGCGTGTGCTGCTTGTGTTTCCTTGTGATCCTTCATACGCCCTCTCTGCCAGCTTCTGGCATGCCAGGAGCATGGATAGGGTCTGGGGCTTGGCTCAGTGGGTCCTTGTAATACTTAGGGGGCCCTGGCGCCAGTCTGACAGTGCAAACGTTTTCCCGTGTCAAGCAAATAATTTCATTAGACCTTCTCATGAATGAGAAAGATGGAAGGGGAGAGATGATTATGTAGGATAAAGCAACCCCCCCCACACACAGACTTCCTTTTAACACTCCTCTGTTCCCGTCCTAACCTTACACACACAAAATCCAAACGACACAGTCAGTAATATGGTATGTTGTTGGAAGTGGTATTATGGTATGGGCAAACCAAACAGAAATTAAACCACCAGCCTAGCCTAACTGTAGACTTAACTGTAGTCTGTGATCTCTACTAGTCTAGCTCAAAGGGGGAGGAGCAAAGGGCTTTAACCCCCCCCCCCACAGAGGTGCAATCCTGGAAGTTCCTCTCGCAGTCTGCACCCTACGCTCCATCATAGCAGAGGGAGCAGGGATTTGGGGTGTGTGTTCCAATTTGCATGCAGTTCCCAACTTTAAACTTCAGCTGGATGTCTTCTCCTCCTCCATACCCCCACCACCACCACCACCACCACCACCAAGACCTCTTGATCTGCTTTTGCTTCTGCCTGAAGCTTTTGCTTTCCTCTGTGATGACAGAAAGTGCAGCCAAAGCCAACTACCGGAGCTTGTCTCGCTAAATACCCTGGCTCACGGCGATGTTGTCCTGGCATCCCAACCCCGCTGCTTGGGGCCAGGAATAACACTTCCCGCCGTGTTTGGCGTGGTTCGAGGCCCTGCTCTTCACACCCGACTAAGCGGAGGGGGAGGCAGCGGTGGCGCAGGGCGACTCTGCGATTCTCGTTGCTTCCTCTCTTTCTGTCCGAGTCAGCACTCCCCACCCTCCAGACGCCAAGACCTTTGCAGAGGCTTTTTCGTTGGCAACGTTTCCCACAGCAAACATTTTGCTCTTACGTTGCCGGGCGGGGGGGGGGGGGGAGCGTCTTGTCCTTCCTTTCAGCCACAGGCCGGCCATCAATAAGGACGGAACTACCTTCATTTTACTAATACATGTCTGTGTGAGAATCGGTGTTTGGAGGAGACGACTGGCACATTATTGTATCTTTGTCATCACGATTGGATCTTCAGGAGATAGGCGTATGTGTCTGTCTGCCCCTAGGTGTAAAAAAAAAAAAAGAGTCCATAAAGTTAAAACATTAGAAACTTACATTCTGCCTGAGATATAAACCATCTGTAAAATGCATTCAAAAGATAATTTATTCCAGATTTAGCTTCTTTAATCTTAAGAGTGTTAAGTTTCAACATATCCCCCTTCATTACGGATATGAAGCATAAAATGATGTTGAAGCATATGCATCCCTCGCTATCGGTGTATTCGCTATACAGAGTTTCACTTCTACGTACCGTAAATATTACTACCATGTTTCTTTATCCATACCAAAATATTCAGTTATACAGTCCGGGAAGAGGCATCCAGTCTGCTGGGTCATGCGTACCCACATTCAGTTTCGTATTGGCTTTTGAGGCCTCTATTTCTTATTTAAAAAAATTGAATTGATCGAATTGATTGATTAGCTAAGCACTGCAATCCTACTCTCAATTCTTTCTTTTCTTCACAGCTTGCTCAGAGGGTACATATGGGGAACGGTGTGAAGAGCGGTGTGACTGCGGGATCGGTGTCCTGTGCCATCACATCACGGGTGCCTGTGATTGCCCGCCAGGATGGAGGGGCCGCCGCTGTGAGAAAGGTGAGAGAACTAACCCCATTCACCCCCATCCCATTTGGGAACAGGTCTAGGTCTGAATGGGTGACCACTTGGAAACCTCTCCGAGTTCCCTGATGGGAGAAGGTGGGATATACATGTAAGGATAAACCAAAAGTCATAGAGTTGGGAGGGACCTACAGGATCATCAAGGACAACCCTATGCTAACACAGGCTGTCCAAACATTCCTGATAGGTGGCCATCCCGCCTCTGCTTAAAGACCGCCAGTGACAGGGGGTCTGCCACCTTCCAAAAAGAAGTACTAGCAGACCAAATCTGAGGATGAGAGCTTCCTTTTTGGTCAATTTCCCAAGCAGGGTAGGACTGCCCATGAAAGCCCCACAGAGGTGAAAGGTGAAAGAGATGCCCCAGTGGACTGGGAGGAAGAAGCATCAAGGGTTGGTGGTCTCAGGCCCACCCCCGCGATTCGTATGAATGCTTCTGGCTCCCTACTGGGTATACATACAACCCCAAAGGAGGATACATACATCCTCCCAGGCTGATCTAGAAGGGTTTGTCATCCTGCAACAAGGGCCTTCTGGAATCCTGGTTAGGACTGAGGAATGGATCCATCAGAAACATTACACCAGAGGAAAAATATACCACTGGGGGAATGGCCAAATTTGGGGGGGGGGACACATTGAGTTTTTCTGGAGCAAAACATTGGCTTGTTCACGGCTTCTCAGTTGGAAGACCACCCAGCGGGAGAGCAAATGGCATTTAAAAAGCTGAGTCCACAGGAAATTAAAGCCCTTTTTCCCAGGAGGCTCTGCGTTTTTAATAACTTTGCCGCTTCGATGGCCAGGACGGAGGTGGTACGGTCCTCACTGCCCCAGTGCTGAGTCCTTGCTTTGTTTTCCTCTACAGCCTGCCTGCCTGGTTCGTTTGGAAAGGACTGTGCCGCCAGCTGCGACTGTCCCCCAGGAGCGCCTTGCAATCACATCACCGGCGAGTGTGGCTGCCCCCCTGGATTCACGGGCCACGGATGCGAGCAAAGTAAGGCCGGCATACTCCGCTCTTCTGCAGGCTAAGCGGGGTCACTCGGAATCTCTTGGAATACATAGATGAATTAAGTCAATAAATCCGCCTCCAGCCTGGCCAAAGAGCGGAGCGTATTCTGGCAGACCCACATAATCCAAGCACGGGGGAGAGAGCCAACTGGGAAACTGGAGCAGCCTGCTCCGTCCAAGAGGATTAGATTAATAAGCCTGCTGCAACAGCCGAGCTTGGCACTGGGCGCCATCGCTCCGCAGCCAGCCTCTTGCACGTGTGAACTTTTAAGGTTCCGTAGTCACAGAGCTTGTGCCTGGGCGAAGGTGGCCAACTGTCCAACCCAGACTGCTCCTCTGCATTTATCACGTTTGCTCTAGTCCATCTTTTCATGACTCATTTGCAAGCTGCAGATGTAGGGAGGGGCTTTGGGAGTGGGTGACGGTCATCTCTGATGAGCACTGCTTCCAGTGGCGGGGGGGGGGTGCAGCTGTTTCCATTCTCCCCTCCCCCCCCAGAATGACATGATGCGATGCGTTGATGTAGCATTGCTCAGATCAGGATCAGCTGCAGGGTTCGAGGAGCTTTCAACAAACTGCTGTGCCAAGACAATTTGGGTGAGCCCTGAGAGAGCAGGTCTGTCACCGCCACCTAGAGGCAGTCTCGGGATAGCACTGGGATGTGCATCAGTGTCAATCCCTTATGGGTTCTGACGGGGAATCGGGGTAAAAAAGAATGAACAGTCCCCTGCCTGGCAGCTCCCATTTTCTCCCTAATATATCAAAGCACTGGTGCCATTCTGGGGACTTCTGGGAATAAAATGGTGGTCAGTAACCAATGAATGGGTGGAGATTTATCCCCCTATTGCTGCAAATTTTGGCCATCCCTTGCCGTTGAAAGTTGATCGAAACTTTGACCTCCTTTCACTCTCTGATGCCTCCTCTCCCCCACTTTCGAGGTGAATGTTCTCAACTTCACATGCTTACAGGTGCTGGATATCATGAGAAGAGGGGTCTTGTCATCTGTTTCTGTGCTTCCCCCCCCCCAAGTTCTACCTATCCTCCCCCTATAATTTCCTCCCAACCCACAAACACCCAGCACCATCCTTTGTCTTAAACCAATGTTTTTTCCAACGAGGACAAAGTTCACAGGTACAGACGCAGCACATGGTACAGTCCTTCCCGGCGTGACGTATTGAAGGCTTCAGGTTGGGAAGCTGCACACTTGAATGCCTCTCGTACAGGAAGAAAATAAGAGTTTGTTTTCTCCCCAGTGTGCTGTCGCTGCCATAGTTTCCTGATATATATGCCGTCTCAGCAGTTGGCATCTGAAGAGGTGCAATCCAGGAAGGGCTGTACCATCTGTACCATCTTGCATGTCTGAATGGGCTTAAAATCTTTCTCGGGGAAACCTATTGTATTCAGGATAAGTGTAGGAAGAGGATACTAATCTCCATAATTTAGCTTTTCCTCAGGATCTAGGATTCGCCACCCCAGGGAAAGCTTGTGCACCTCAAATCAGAGTCACTAGCATTCTAGATATCATGGGGTGGGTGGGGGGGGGGGGGGTGGAACACCCTGTGATGGAATTTCTGCCCCAACCCGTTTTGCTCTGAAATGGCTCTGGATGCAAACCTCCCTCGTCTCTGCTGATTCCTGTCCGCTCTCCCCGCAGCCTGCCTCCCGGGGACCTTTGGGCTGAACTGTGGCCGCATTTGCCAGTGCCCGGGAGCGAACCATGACTGCCACCCAGTGACCGGCGAGTGTATCTGCGGGCCGGGTTACTATGGCACCAACTGCCGGCAGAGTAAGTTCATTCTCAAGGGTCATTCTTCTCTTTTTTGGCCCCCTCCCCCCGTAATAGGAGGCTTCACAACTTTCTGGGACAGCTTGCCCCTCTGTTGAATCGCTCCCAAGAGTTAGGGTCACTCTGGTCATGCCTTTAAAAACTGGGAGCTTCAGCCTAAATCTATTTGGCCTTATTATCGGTGACAGCTCTGTGTTAGAGGTGGACAAAATCCTCCCCCCCAAAAAAAAAGGTCCCCTGGGAATGCTATATTATTGAATATTGAGGGGAGTTCTGGGGGGAAAATGGCTGCCGGCCACTTGGTGGATTATTGCTGTTAGGAACAATGCCACCTCAGAACTGTGTGTTTTGGATGCAATTTCTCTGCCCTTCCTCCTCCATTAGAAGTCAAACGTTTCTTGCTCGACTGATATTAGCTCACCCATGACATTTAAGCATCTTGTGAAACATGAGCAGATGCTCTCTTGCTAGAAGCCTGCTGATATTGCAGCACAGACTTTGTCTGGGATCTTTTAATGGCAGTGATGTTCTTTTTTTTTTCTCCTAACCCCCCCCCCCCATCTCAGGATGCCCACCTGGGCGCTATGGTCCAAACTGTGAGAAGCAATGTAAGTGCAAGAACGGAGGGCAGTGCGCAGCCACGATGGGAACGTGCCATTGTCCTGCTGGGTATGTTGGGGCAGACTGCAGTACTGGTGAGTGAGTCAGGATTTCAGAATATGCCTGTAGCATGTCTGGTGTGCGACGCATATTACATGGAGGGACGCTGCCAGTTTTTGAACCTGCCGACCTGCTTGCAAAATGGGAGCTTTCCAAAAGATTGAACAACATAGCCCCGCTATTGTTAGGGATTAAGACTTTTTGCCTATAAAGCAAGGCTGCAGCATTTGGTGCATTTTTGTTCGGAGAAAGGGCAACTTAGCATAGTAACGGTTTATAAAATTATGCATGGTGTGGAGAGAATGGAGAGACCTTTTTTGCCCGTCTCCCTTAATTCTGAAGTTGGTCTTGTGAACTGTTCGCACAGGGGGTTGATATGGTTCAGTCAGGCATGTTCATGAAACTGTTGTGCTAGCCAATCAGGTATCCTGAAACCTATTATGTTGTAGTTGTTACCGAGATGCAATCATGCTGTAAACGCTAAGCATCACAACTATGTTGTAAAGGAGTCTTTCCTTGCTTCTTTCTTTTTCCTCAGCTTGCCCAGCTGGTCGCTATGGTGCCAACTGTGCACTCGTGTGCTCCTGTGGCGAGGGCGCCACCTGTCATCATGTGACGGGCCTCTGCCTTTGCCCACCTGGACGAAACGGCCCCAACTGCGAGTATGGTAAACATTTAGTGTCATTTCTCGGGTGGGGGATGCCTTCTTGCCACCCCTCCCACAACTGTGGAGCACACATAATCCCAGGGTTGCCCACAACTCAAGATGTGTTCAATAGCAATAGTGGATTAGGAATATTGCCATTTGCTTGGTAGGAAAGCTAGCTGATTGGATCAGGACAGTCTTGGCATGTCTCTTCAGAAGTAAATTGCACTGAGTTCAGTGTGTCTTTACTATCAGGTAACTCTGTATAAGATTGCAGCATAATTGGCCGAGATGCACAGAGGGAGATCGGAGGTTCCAATCTCACCCCTACCATGAACTCACTAGGTAGCCCTATTAGACAAGGCATTCCAGCCTCAGTCTCTCATCTGCAATATGGAGACAATGATACTGGCCTACCTTACAAGGTCGTTCTAAGGATTGCAAGAAGTAAATGTATGTGAAGCAGTTTTACATGCTCTAAAGTGCTGCGTATGTGCTAAACAGTATTTCCTCCATCTGAAATATTGGTCTACTTTACAGGACAGGTGTAGCACAATGGTGAACCTCGCCGTTGCCATGAACAAACTAGATGGCTTTCTGCTTTGGGGTGTGTGTGTCTCTGCCTCAGTCCCCCCCCCCCCACATGTGCAACAGTGGCCTGATAATATACTGACCTACCTTACATGGTTGTTGTAACCAGCAGTGAAATAATTTCAAGCATGTAAATCTAATGAATTATATTCGGTGGCTCATTTCATCTCATTCTCTTCTCTCTTAGATTGTCAGAGGAATCGGTATGGGCCCGGGTGCAAGCAGACATGTGCCTGTCAGAACGGGGGAATCTGCCTTGCCACCAACGGCTCCTGCCAGTGTGGGCTCGGGTGGACTGGGTTATTCTGTGAATTGGGTAATTCTGCTTTTATGGTATCTCTTTGTCCCAACTAACACGCAACTGATACTGATACTTTCTTCTCAACTGAGTCAAAATCCAGATCATTTGTAGGGGCCACTGTAGTATGGCGGGTGGGAAATTGGAGCCAAGCCCAACAGCCAGACATTATATATGGCACAATCTTTCCATGTCGTGTGTGCACACTACTTTGATATTGCGTGCACACTTCACTACTTTGGTGGAGAGGGGGATTGTGCCTTTGAATGCTCTCCTGCATAAAAATCTTCCTACACACTGAAAACTAGCATGCCCAAGAGAGAGGCTGGAGCCTAGTCTGGTGCTAGCCAGTCAGGGATCCAAGAGCTTCCCCACAGCCAACCACCATGAAAGGGATGTTTCCTTCCTGCTGCTGAATATGATGTTGCTAGCCAGTCAGGGATCCAAGGGCTTCCCCACAGCCAACCACCATGAAAGGGATGTTTCCTTCCTGCTGTTGAATATGATGTAAGCTGGAACTGATGTATTCTAACAGGCATGTCCACTGTCTTCCAAATGAATGAAAACATTCCAGTGGTAGGGAACACTGGGTTCAGCTTTCATTCATTCCATAATAAATGACCAGAGCTCCACATGAATAATTTACCAGGATAAAATGTTTTTAAAACACCGAACTTTGTGACTGTGTTAACCTGAGACGATGACGTTCTCCTACAGCCTGTCCACCAGGGAGGTACGGGGCCGGCTGTCAGCTGAGCTGCGCCTGCCAGAATAACGGGACCTGTGATCCGGTGACTGGAGCCTGCCGCTGTGGGAAAGGGCGTTACGGGAACTCATGTGAACACAGTAAGTCTCGGAGTATCATTGGATGTGTGCCAGAGTAGTACTTTAGTCTTGATCTGTGGGACACTCAAGAAGATCAACTGCAATCCTTATCGGTGCTTTCAGAAAAACGGACCTGTTCTTCTACTGTACTTGCCAATGCAAAGTGTGCAGGCTTTTCACCATAGAGATGGGAATGCCTAGAAAGCCATCACTCTCCATCTGTCATGGCCAATGGCGACTTTCACATTTTAACAGAAGCTCAGGCTGTGTGTTGCTGAGGCCAACTAGAGACAGACTGTTGGGTACTCCGGGGTTGCATGTAACAATTATAGTTATTACTACAGAACAGTCCCTCTAAACTCCAGAGCCTCAGATGTGGACTTGGGTTCTAGAGAAGACTATTCTCAGAATAACTCTGGGCTGTGCACAAAATAAGACCCCGTTCTCCCCTCACCTCCAAATTTCTTCATGAAAGACTGTTATTTGTAGGAAGTAGTACGACTCATGAGCTAGGCTCTTGCCTCTGAAAAGTCATGCCACATTAATCGAGCAAGACACAGGTTCGGGTCGAGCCCCCGCTCCGTTCCCTTTTTATGTGCATGTTAACCGATACTCTTTCCAACCGGTTTCCCGCACAGCCTGCCCAGTCGGTTTCCACGGAGTGGGATGCCAGGAGGTTTGCGACTGTCAGAATGGAAGAACATGTGATCCAACGACGGGCGAGTGCATTTGTCCGCCTGGTGTCTATGGCAGCCAATGTCAGAAAGGTATGATCCTCCTCGCACCCCCTGCATATGTGTGAGTGTGTGTGTGTGTGTGTGTGTGTGTGTGTGTGTGTGTGTGTGTGTGAATGGGTGCTTGTAAGTGAGACATGCACCCATTCACACATTCCCCCCCTCTCTCACACATACAGACTCATATACTCATCCACACACTAGTATAGTCCGGAGGTTGAGCTGTCACTTTGCCTGAAAAAGCTAAGCAGGATCACCTTCTGGATGGGAGACCGAGAGGCCACTGGTGTATCTCTTTTGCATTCCCCATTCACTCTCACTCATACACACACCCATCCTCTCTCTCTCTCTCTCTCTCTCTCTCTCTCTCTCTCTCTCTCTCTCTCTCTCTGGGAGTGAGAATTACCAGCCAGTGTTGACTCTGGATGTTACCTGGAGACAGCCAGCACCAAGTGCCCTTCAAGAAGTTGGGACTTAAGGTCATCAGCCCAAAAGTGGTGGGCTGTGGCCCTGGCCACCCGGGATAACAAAGATGCTTCCTTTGCAGCCTGCGAGGAGGGGAAGTACGGACCCCAGTGCCAGTTTCTGTGTGACTGCGAAGGCAACGCTCTGTGTGAGCCGGCCAGTGGGCGCTGCCTCTGTCCTCCGGGCAAAACTGGGACCAAGTGCGACACAGGTGAGAGCGGGAAGGGAGGCACCGTGCCCAGGTGGAGACGCTGACATTCAGATTGGCTGCATGGTCCCCTGATGTTTGAAAATACAGACAGAGCACAGATCTAGAATCACCATGGTGGATGAGTCTCTGAAACAAGCCTCTTTTTATAAAACTCTTACAGTTAATCAAAGGAGTTCCACATATTAATTACACACTGGGTAAAGAAATATTTCCTTTTGTCTGTTCTGACTCTCCTGATTTGTTGAATGACCCCTGGTCTTCTCCTGTGAGGAAAGCTTCTGTACCTCTGCTCCTATACGGTAGCTGCTCTGCCATGATATGTTCTGCAACTTATGTGTGACAGATCTAACGGCTCTCTCTTGTGATCCAGACTGCCCGCTGCAGACGTTCGGTCCCAACTGCGCTCTGACTTGCGAGTGCTCCACCGCCAATGCGTACTGCAATGCCCAGAACGGACGCTGCGTCTGCCTGAACGGCTACATTGGGCCGATGTGTCGGGAAGGTAAGAGTTTGAGTTACAGCGGTTGTCCAAAGAGACTTTTATGGCAGTTTGTATTTCTAAATGGCAACCATGAGAAGCACATAGAATTTTAGATTTCTTCATACGTTTTACCCACAATACAGTCCCTACAGGGCTAGATGTTTGAAGGGGAGCTTAATCTTTTCACCAGAAATTGTGCCTGCTTACTCACCTAAAACCCTTAAAGTATCGTGGTGGCTCCCAAATACAGAACCACAATTTCTGGATGTGGAAATGATTGGTTTGGACGAACGTTTAGGTATGATCTCTCGTTTTCCAGGAGGCCCACCTCAGCTGCCAGCCGACACGAGACAACAGGCCGAGCATCGTAAGTGCTGGTTTGCTTCGTAAACAGTAGTCCTATGAATAGGGTGATATTGTGAAGTCAGACATGACCGGCAGATAGAATTAGGGGCAAACTAGGCTTCACTTTGAGCCTACCACAGATGGGATTTGCCCTGTAACCAGAGCCCCTGAAGCACTGGATCCCGCAACTCCCCGTTCTGCAACATCTAGATCAGTAGAGTCACCACAGACTGGAAGCCAGTCTCCAGGGTTTCAGACAAGAGGTTGCCCCCAACCCTACCTGGAGAATGAACTCGGGGCACCAAGCTGCACCCCTTCCCCTCCAGTCTGGACAGGACCCCTTTGAAGCATGGCTAGTCTCTGCTTTCCTCTTGCAGCTGCACCATCTCGGACGTTGCACCGCGGACCCTCCAAGGCATCACTCCCTTCTGTGAAGCACTAGCTCCCACGCTCATCTCCTCTGAGAAAAAACAGGGATCCAGTGGCACAAGGCCATGACTGGTCTGGCGGGGCTCCCCCCCCCCCCGTGGCGGCTCATGGACTCCAAACCCTTTGAGGAGCAGTCGACGCGCAACCCATCTTGCGAAGAGGAGCTCCGAGGAGGCTGGGAGTGAGCAGACCTCCATCTCAAGGCAAAGTCACAAGAATGAACAATTCCAGCCGCATCAGTCCAGAGGCCTTTTTGGACCCGGAACGCAGCTTGTACTTGAGTTATACTCCATTTGTCTGGAATTGTAACAGTCAGATATGTATTTATGTAAAGATATTTATGAGCAGATGGAGAAAAGTTGCATCTTCAGTCGCTTGCTATGCCAACGATCGTGAAGGCGCCAAGATGTGATCAGCATCGGCGACTTACATAAGTAACATTGGCATGTTGTAAGTTTAAATAAGATGCAGATGTTGGCAGAGGGGTCAACACGTTCCTGGTGCCGCTTAGTCATGTTACTGTGACAGTATCGGAATCAGCCCTGCAAAAATCACATCTCCATCGGTGCAAGCAATCAGGTGTGTTTCCAAGAGCAGAAACCCTCCAAGTTAGACTGTTTATAAAGTTTGTATAAAGAGAAATGTATATACATGCTTTGATACCCAGTACTTTGTGGAGCTAACAAACAGCTTGTGCCACACTCATAATTATGGCCAACACACAAAATAAGTGAAACAATTAGTAGTTGGGTTTTTCAAAAGAATAATAAAGGAAACATCTTTATGCTGGTATTTCCCTCCCCCACTGTTAAGTTGTGCAGTTCTTCACACTCTTCTGTTGACTGCTGGATGAAGGTCCATAAGACTCAAAGTGACAGTAATTTCACACAAAATACGTATAGTAGGGCTTTGGATCCTGGACCGAGGCACACAGAGGCGTTCCTACGGTGGGGGCGGTACTGTAAGTTGTGCCCCGTCCTAGTCCCCATTTACAAGCCAGCACAAGGCGGCCCCGCCCCCTTGCTGTCGGAGCCATTCCGTGCGGAGAAGGCAACGGGTAGGGAGTCTTCTGCCCATTGCCTTATCCACATGGAATGGCTCCGATGGCAAGGGGGCGGGGCCGCCTTGTGCCGGCTTGTAAACGGGGCGCAACTTACAGTACCGCCCCCACCGTAGAAACGCCTCTGCTGAGGCAGGACTATAAATAGCAAAAGAAGCCTTTTGAAACTATACACACTGTTCTAAAAATAATGATCCTGGGTCGTTATTGAAGAAATGCATTTTTAGTGTGTTGGTGATACTTTAGCTGTAAATCAGATAGCAGTTATTGGGTTTAAGAATTTCTTCAGTTTTAATATTTGGGGGGAAAAATCTCATAAGAACATAAGAAGAGCCCTGCTGGATCAGGCCAAAAGCCCATCTAGTCCAGCTTCCTGTATCACACAGTGGCCCCACCAGATGCCTCAGGGAGCACACAAGACAACAAGATAACCTGTGTCCAGTCACCACTCCTTTGCACCTGGCACAGAGAAAACCCACTTCTAAAACCAGGAGGTTGCTTATGGCTTGTAACCTGCGATGGTCTTTTCCTCCATGAATCTGTCCAAACCCCTTTTAAAGGCATCTAGGCCAGATGCCATCACCACATCCTGTGGCAAGGAGTTCCACAGATGAATTACACACTGGGTAAAGAAATATTTTCTTTTGTCTGTTCTAACTCTCCCTCCACTCAATTTTGAAGATCATAGGATCTTCAATAGGATCTCAAGATCATACTTGTTAGTGAGCCTATAAATAGTTTTAAAGTGGGGATAAGTGACGGGAAAAGACGATGCTTAAGTCATTAGTGATACTTTTAACTAGCTGTAACTCAGACACCAGTTATATATGAAAGCTCAAGCGCTTTCAATAAGTATGTGGCAAAATGAGATGCGTAAGGATCTTCTTTTAAAATATTAAAAGAAATTCATTTGCCATATCATTAAAAAAATTGCTTGTTAGATTTTATTAAACCCATTGTGTTGTGTGTCATATGAAAACACAACTGAAGAACAGCAAATCACAGCAGCACATGGCCTGCCAGCCACTCCCAGCTTCCTGCACATGTCCAAACCACTGAAAAATGCAGCTGGGAGTCTCTGGCGCTATTTACAGGTTGCTTCCAGTAGTGGCTTTGGTTTTCCAGTCAGTTTAAACCAACTCAGGAGGGAAGCGGCAAAGATGCTGGAAAAAAGGTAATGTGGCAACGCTCCCGACCCCTTCCCCCCCCCTTCCCCGGATTTCATATAACACTCATTTTCTTATCCACTATGGTTCCAGGAAGAGAACCCCAGCGGATAAAAAGGTCCAACTGTATATCAAGAACTTGTTGCTGTATATCTTGCAGGTAATTCAAGAAGAAAGACTTCCTGTAAGTTTAGGGAGAGGAGAAACACTTTTTCCTTATGAACAAAAGTGTGTGAACTTGTGCTTGGAATGAGCCTCTCGCTTTTGGGGTGCTCCAACACCGGGAGACCTGACCCAGTGCTTGTGGGTTCAAATTCCCAGGTGGGCTTGTTTCTCCAGGTGAATTCTCCCCTCCCCCACGAGGCTGCATAAATCTTTATGTAAGATATATTTTATGAGGCTGCATAAATCTCAAGTGTGTAAAGTTCCGACAAAAAAGTTTCCCTGTGGCCCATAACTCCAGAAATATCAGCCTCCCTTCCAGCCTGCAACAACACTGTGGTACTGATTAAGCAAATATTTATTATTATGGCACTTAACTATCCAGTTATTTCTCTTGGAAATCAGTTTAAGAAATAGTTTCCATATTCATTTATTGCACGGTTGGTATATCTCATTTCTGATTGGCACTCAGAGGCTTGCATGCAGAGTCAGTTAAGTCTGATGAGTGACTTACTGTGGATGGGGGGAGGGGGAAGGTCCAAAAAGCCTGGATGCTTTCAAATAAAGCAGGAGGTAAAGCAGTCTACCCTGAGAGGACTGTACCACTCTCTTCACACCCCCCTTCCATGTTGAATTTTTATCCCGCTATTCACTTGAAGGATTCCCTACATTGCTTAACACCCCACCAAGATCCAAAGCACACCGTCCAATCAGTGTCTCCCTTGCCATAAACGTCTTCCATGCAGAACCCCGGCATCTCGCATCGTCGCCTTCAATGATGCAGCAAAGATGAGTCAGCGCAACTTGGCTCTCTCCCCCCAACAGATCCTCCACAGTGCTCCAGGCAGCCAGGGAGACTCACAGCATTGTAGGTCATCTAGTTTGAGTTGGCACCACTCCACAGTCAAAGCATCAATTATTCCCATGTATACGCACTGTACATGTAAACAGGGTGCTACTTGAAAAAACGCCGCTGTTCCACCATGTGCCACAGAAAGCGGGTGGATGGCTTGCTCTCGACTTGGTGAGGCTGTGGCACGGAAGCGACCCAGGGCGGTAAGAGGCTCACGTGCAGATCTCCCATGTGCCAGCTGGGTGTATGTCCATTTTGGGGAAATTGATGTGGCTTTGGTTGATGGTTTATGTACACAACCTCCGCCCAAGAAATGCCCATGGAATGATTTGATTCTAAAAAGGTACAAGAACATCCTAATCACACAGTCATAGCCATCAATTCTGTTGCGCTGGAGGAGGGCAGGGCTCTCAGAACCACAAACAGGCCTTTGAGCAGAGCCGCTCCAAGGACGCGCAAGTCATTTCTTGGGAAGCCGCCTGCCTTTTTGACCAGATCCTGAAAGGGAAGGGTACCCATGCCCGCCGTCTCTGGCCCTGCCAATGGCTTTATGCCCAAAGTACTCCAGTGGACAAAGGTTCTGGCATGCGCAAGCTCCGGGTTACACGTTTGTCTCGATACGAAGCCGTTCCATGCGCTGCACGTTGCGAGCCACGGCACTGCGACTTGTGATCTCTTGGGCACAGGTTTGCGGGAACCAGCCCTTCTCGCCGTCCCGGAGGCGCTCACCCAAGTACCAGCCTGAAGAAAGAGAGAAGAGGATGCGTCGATGGCAAGAACTTAAATGCATCCTGGCACAATGCCTGCAGGTGCATGTCGGGGTGGGAAGAAGACAGGAAGAAGCTGCAAAATACGGAGGCGATAACTGCTCCTGGGACGATCTCCTCTCTCTGCAAAGTGTCTCACCCCTCAACGGGGTCAATGGACGGGCGACACTTCTTGCTTCCGTCACAGTTTCAGGGGGGGGGGACTTTGGCAAGCCCTCTTCTCTTTCAGCCTCCCCTTGGAAACTGGAAGTGCCACTCAGATCCTACCAGCTGGCACCAGTGACCCCCGGATACTTTCAGGCACTTCTTAGGGCCAAATTAGATGACGCACGAGATGCACAGCAGAGCCCAAAGGGCTTACTTGTCGTAAAACAGTGGTGGGGGAGCCATAAAAATGGAGCAGAACCGAGGGGGGGGGCAGGGGGAGGCTTTCTAGAACCAAAAAAAATGGTCCTTTTCTAAAGCGCACTCACCATCCTCCTGGGTAAGGACCAGAACAACATCTGCCTGCTGCAGAGAAATCTCGTCTGTTTGTTTGGCCAGGTAAGCCCTGGTAATCTCCACTTGCTTGAGATCTGAGAGAGAGAGAGAGAGAGAGAGAGAGAGAGAGAGAGAGAGGGAGAGTATAAAAGGGCAAAAGGAGAATACACAAGTATTTCCTGTCATTGACCCCTACTTACAGGGGAAGTGGTACTTTGCTTACATGCAGCTGGGCCAAGCTGACTTGTGGAACTCCCTGCCACAAGGTCACAGTCCCTATTCACCCCAGCTTGGAGTATTTTCTTGTGGCCATTTTCCTGGTGTCTCCTTTGTCTTTTTAAAGACAAAGAGTTCCTCTGGGGCAGAGAACCATATTTTCATTCCTTTATTTTTTTTGGTGAACCTTTTCAGTTGGAAAGTGCTATATAAAAGGTCTTTAATATTCAAAGGCGGTATATAAATACTGGGGGTATTATTATTATTATTATTTTCAGAAGGGTGCCACCGACACTGAAATAAGTTTGAAATTTAATTGTCATATTTCCCCCCGCTCTCCAAAAAAAGCTTTGTGGCTATACTGGGAAACGGTTACTGGGACCATTTCCTGAAGTTCTCTAGCCACCATCTCTCCCATATTGCTACAAAATGGCCAGATCAATAGATGAGACTCTGGAATAGGTTGAGACTGGGGTCTTAGTGTGGAAAAAAAATGCCTTTCTCCCAGCTACGCTGCCACTAATGGTATAAGAGCCTGGACAGTGTGGAGGAACGGCGAATATAGGGAGTGGAAGGAGGGGCTGCAGTGAAGGTGAATGAGCGGACAAAGGTGGGTGCTCCCCTGGCATTCTGCTCCCTGAGGCAACCATCTCAGTGAGCCTCATGGATGAGCCGGTCTCGTCTGTTTGCTTTACAGATTTCTGTCATCACGCTGTCCTTGAGCTCTGACGGAGACAGTGATACTTCATGGTGACCAGCAGGGGGAGCAGTGAACTCAGCTCCCTTTACAAGTCTCAACTCTGGAGACTGGAGATAAACTGTCTGCCTTCAGATAGTCATGAGCGACACCCTCCACTCTGGGTCGGAATCATGAGGATGGAGGGCCAGAGGACTCTTAAAGGGACAAAGACATAAAAAGCGTCTCCGGGAGAAGTCATGCGAAACTGTGCATGTGTCTCTCTTGGAAAGGAAACCTGGTGGTGGTACTTAACCATTTACCACCTCGCACCACAGCCTGTCCTGTGTTCATCCAATGTAGAAAAATGAAGCGGGACATATGCAGTACACAGCTTTAGATCTGGCATTCAAGGTTCAGATACGACTCGCAAAGACCACCACGAGCCGCCTCAAACGAAAGGGCAACATTTTCAGATCAAGACAGGTACCTCCTTTGTTCGCCGTGTCACCCTCTCGGTCCTCTCGGTGCATCAGCGCAGTGATCCATCGGGCGCGATCGCTCCTGCCAGAAACGGACAGCAAGGGCGTGGTTTTAAAAACACAGAGGAAGGAAAGTGGAACTCCCCACCTCAAGAAAATCCAGATCAATCCAATGAGAACATGCATTCAACAGGCTTGCTGTTTTGGCCCTCAAAATTCAACATGGTGGGCTGGGTGCGCTTCTGCTAAACAAACAGCTCCACATTTGGGCACTAGGGAAAGCTTAAGTTGTGTACAGTGCTATTTTGGTGGCAGGAGGAAGACGAAAATCCTAAACGATGACCTCCCAACACAGCATCCTCCTTTGGGATGGTCTCTTGTCCAAGTCCCATTGAAATTACCAGGATACATGCAAGAGAACGACGGACATTTTCCAGTCATTTCAATAAGCCTTACGCAGGACAATAATCCCAACAGAGAACGTCGGAGGAGGCAGATCACTTTTCAAAATCTCGGCGCACACAACAGGCAACGCAAATCCAATCGAATAAGATCTCACATATTCATGATTGAATAGTTTTATATCCCATCTTTCGATCAAAATCATGCACACACGGCAGCTCGCAACAACAGAAAATTAACCCTGGAGCCTCTTAGCTCTGTGGCTTCCAAATTCCTCCAAGCAGAGGCATCCGGTTAGCCGGCGTGGGAAACAAGATGTTGGATTCGGTCGTCTTTTGGACCAATCCAGCAGGGCTCCTATTTGCTCCGCTTTCGAAAGCAGGAATGCCAGAGGTCACTGCCTGCACACACCCCAGGCAGCTGGAAAGCCCACGCAAAACTCACAGGGATTCCGTGGCCAACACAATCGCCTGCTTCTTGCCTTCGCTGTCCTTGTTCAGGGTCACCCGGAACAAGTGGCCGCTTCGAGGGACGCCCCCAGATGTCGGCTTGCTGGAGGGAGAGGAGGGGGCCTCGGGGTTTTCTATTTTGTCCACCGACAGCTGCTCCAGCATGGCATAGTTGAGGACGACGTAACTCTCCTCGCTGCCAGAAACAACAAAAGAGACAATCACGGAATGAGACAGAATCAGAAAAAGCAACAGAATTTTAAAAGCCTAAGAGGAGCCCCTTCTGGGTTAAACCAAAGGTTCATCAAGTCCCAAGTTTTATTTCCCCACAGTGGCCAACCGGATATCTCAGGGAAGCTCTCAATCAAGGTGAATAGCCCCCCCCCCAGCAATGGCATTCAGAGGTAGAATGCCTCTGAATGTGGAGGTTCTACCACCACTAGACCTCTCCTTTGCCACAAGTGTGTCCAATCCCCCTCTAAAGGCACTGAAGCCAGGGGCCATAACCACACGCCCTGCCAGTGAGTGCCACAACTTGACCGCCACTCTCCCTTCTAGCCGTTCCTCTCAACGGCATCGTATCCAGCAGAAAGCTGGCCCCATTTTTCTTATCTTCTCTTTCATCTAGCTGCTTGCGAAACGCATAGTGGGCATAGCTTTGAAAAATGCACAAATGATGCCATGAAAAACCTTGGAAGCCAGAAGGATTTGGAAAGCCTGGATTTACATCATAAAAACAAAGCAGGTCTGCAGTTCTCAAAGGCACCCATTTTAAAGCAATGCATACGAAGCTGCCTTCTACCGAGTCTGACCTTGATCCCGCTAGTTCAATGTTGTCGAGCACTGACTGGCAGCGTCTCTCCAGGATTTCCAACTAATGATCTTTTACCAGAGATGCTGCCAGGATTGAACCTGGGACCTTCTCTAGGTAGAGAAGTGCTTTATCACAGACCTAGAGCTCGTTGTCCAAGGAGAACCAACTCTGCGTTCCAGTCTTACCTTTGCTACAATACAAATAACTGAATCGATACAGGAAATGACAAGTGGAGAAGCCCATAGCTTAGTGACACAGAACCTACTTTGTTGAAGGTCCCAGTTTCAATCCCTGCCAGTATCTCCAGACAGGGTTGGGAAAGACCGTTGTCTGAACCCCTGGCAAGCTGCTGCCAGTCAGTGCTCGACAACATTGAATTGGGTGGACTGATGGTCTGACTCAGGAGGCAGCTTCCTACATTCCCATCATCGGCTCACAATTCCACAGAAAGTAACTGAGGCACATTGCGAGAGGCCTCCTCTGACGGAAAGGTCCCTGCCTCCTCTCCACCTGAGCGTTCACATTAAATAGCCGCTTGGGAACAGGTCAGCCACGAGCATCCTCTGTCCCAGCATCAGTGTGTCCTCACCATTCCTGGCAGAGTGCACAACCAGCATTCCAAACCAAGGAGAGGTTCCCAAAGATGACATTTGAGCAGCCATGGGAAGAACAAAGCAGGAAGAAAAATGACAGGAGGGGGAACTTGGGGAGGGGGGAGAGAATGAGAGCCGGCTTGCAGGACATAAGATATGCACTTGGGCGACTTTGCATTCCACGGCGCATTCCACGGCTCCCCGCTTATCACAAAATACTGTCCTCAAGTGTTTATGCAGCAGTGCGTGGCCGGAGCGGTCCTCTACCCCCCCCCCCAACCCGACTGTGCAACTCCAAACAGCACTCTGTGGACAACCAGTGAAAGACGATTAAATCAAGGAGGAACGCGCAACACAACAGAATCAACCCTTCACTGGAAAAATGCGCCCGGTTCACGCACAACAAGCCTGATCCGACAGCGGCACAGCCGTGTGCTCCATCCTCTTCCCCACTCCTACACGCCTCGATTCCTGCTTGATCTGTGGGCATCTGAACCGAGACAGTTTAGCCCGAGCGATTCTGACAAGCCAGAAAATCAGTGTCAAAAGGAAATCAATATTTATTTTAAGAGGTGTGTATCCGGCCAGCAGAGAGGGGTGCCGATTCCACAGGAGAGAACTCGTGAAAACTGGCGCTGCCCACACAATTGGGTCATTTACACCCTAATTGCACGGGAGCCAATCCTAGATTAGCGACACACACACAGCTCAGAGAAGATGAGCATCCCATCAAGAGGGAGGAAGATGCTCCCCTCTGGTCCCAGTGCCTCAGGGCACCTTCCTCTGGAGGAGGACAAGGGGACTTTTGTGCCATGAGTGGTTCTTCCCTTTGCACAGTGAAGCTGCTCCTGGTTCAGGTCATCAGGGTTCCCGCCACTGCTCCGGCCTCTGCCTGTTTGCTAGAAAAATCTTGAACTGAACATCATTCGACCCAGAGCTCAGGACTATTCACATGTGAGGTTGTAGGCGGTGCATGGAATCAAACGTCTAGTGCACACCGACTCCCTTCTGTCTGCACATACAGTTATTCACACGTTACAGCAGGCCGGACAATCTGTACACCACCTGTGTCTGTCTTACGGGGGTCCACACTTACCACAAATGCATGCATAATAATTCACATTCAGACACCAATACGCATGATGTTCCCTCTTCTCTCCAAGTTTTCAGGCTGTCATTAATTCTTCTTATAGACCTTCCAGCAGCCTCCCTCCCTCCCTCCCTCCCTCCCAGCAAGCAATTTACAAACTTGGAGATCACAGAAGCAATCCGAGGGTGAGATTCAGACTGTGGGCTCAATCCCCCCTAGGCAGGCCCTTCGAAGCCCCCTCCTCTCACCTCTTCTTCCTGGTAATGATCAGGACGTCATTGAACACAAAGAGATAGCAGTTGGCTCTGCCGGAGCCCTTCCGGAAAAGGCCTGTCTCTTCGGCCAGGGGCAGGGAAAGCTCCCCCCTCTTCAGCAGCCACCGGGAAGCAGAAATAAGGGGGAAGTTCTAGGGGAGAGAGACCCACGACAAGACTGGTCAAGCGACTCGATGCAACCAACACGACGTCATGCCACGGCGCCGTCCACGTTCATGGTTAGCAGCGGAAGTGGCTAACTGGAGCAGAAGTAATTGGCAGTCACGTGGTGACATCATCACGTCAACATAAGAACATAAGACGAGCCCTGCTGCTGGATCAGGCCAAAAGCCCATCTAGTCCAGCTTCCTGTATCACACAGTGGCCCCACCAGATGCCTCAGGGAGCGCACAAGACAACACGATACCTGTTTCCTGCTGCCACTCCCCTGTACCTGGCACAGAGAAAACCTACTTCTAAAACTAGGAGGTTGCTTATGGCTGTGATGGTCTTTTCCTCCATGAATCTGTCCAAACCCCTTTTAAAGGCATCCAGGCCAGGTGCCATCACCACATCCTGTGGCAAGGAGTTCCACAGATGAATTACACGCTGGGTAAAGAAATATTTTCTTTTGTCTGTTCTAACTCTCCCTCCACTCAATTTTAGTGCATGTCCCCTGGTTCTGGTGTTGTGCGAGAGGGAGAAGAATTTCCCTCTATCCACTCTCTCCATCCCATGCATAATTTTATACGTCTCAATAAGAACATAAGAAGAGCCCTGCTGGATCAGGCCAAAGGCCAATTATTTCCATGTCTGTGCACTCGGGGGGGGGGGGGATGCCAGGAGTCACCACCCCGGACACAACTGCCCTGGGTCCTTCTCCGCCCAGCGTGAAAGCCCCCCCCCCCCCCCGCGATTGGGATCCTGCCAGACAGACTCTCACCTTGATCTTGCCAAACTCCAGCTGCTTCTGCAGCGTGTACATTTGCTCCGTCCGCTCCATGGTGTGGGCTCCCTCGTTGCAACTCTTCACAAGCTGGAAAGGATAGAGGCAAGTAGTGCTAGAGCCACTAAATTGCCACCTGCAACCCCATGCTTGCCCCCCCCCCAAACAAGCTTTTCCTCAAGGGAGCATTCTTCCCCAACGTCTCGCAACACTCCCGACAACGCAAATCTACAAATGTCAGTCAGGCCTGTACAAGCAAGTCTCTTACCTTACTGATGGCCTTCAGAGCTCGCGTGGTGGCTTCGTAGGCAAGGCTGTGCCTCCATGTTTTCTGGCAGACAGTCTGCAAGGGAAGAGGAGGAGGAGGAGACTGAACACCGCACACATCTTTTGAGCCAAAAGGTCGACAGACACCTTGACTGTGTGGCTGGGGTGTGTATGTAACAGTTCTGCAGGATCACTGTGTGTGCGACTGAAGTGGTGGGGGGAGAATTCCGCTTCCTGAGTAGCTCAATATTCTGGATATATCAGTATTCTGATCAGATAAATCAAGTTTCTAGTCCTTATGGCTATGGACATTGATCCCATAGCTAGCAAAACCAGAATAGAAAACATTGTAGAAAAAAGTGATTCAACTTTATTCAAGTTCCACCATCTACAAAGGTTCCAGAATTCAGTTTGTCTTGGTGTCACCTGGGTGCAGAACTGTGAAGTTTGGTGGCACCTTCCCATTTCTGTTTTTAAATGCACACAGTCCTACCTAGAACCAGATCTCCAATTATCTCAGGGGAAGAAGACGCTTATTATTATTGTCATCCCCATACTGCAGATGGAGGCTAAGTGGGAGAGGCTGGCCCAAGGCAGCCAGTGAGTTCACGGCAGAGACGAGATTTGGACCTGAAAAGTCCTGATTTATAGTAGGTGACACCAGCTCCTTATCATAGCTCTTATGACCTTAGACCTTAACGGCACATCTTTCAATGTTCAAAGACAAGCCTTGCTAAACCTGAACTACTAAAGCTAACTTTGCACAACCTGGAAGTGTGTAGATAATCATTTATGGAGATAATCATTTATGGAGTAGAAAAGTGAAGGTTTTCATCTACCATTCAATGTTTTATTTTTTTTAAAAAAAAAGTGCCGGAAAGCACTTTTGTGGCACCTCAGGAGTAAGGCCTAGCAGCTCCCTAAGGCCTAGCAGCGTGGCAAATAGTTTGGACTAGCTAGCAGGTGGAGTAGCTTGAAAGTCTCCTGCATTTCTGCTGCCACGCTTACTCACGTCCATCAGAAGGGGCAAGCGCGTCACTCTCTGCATGGGGAGGATGAGGAAGGAGATCAAGGGAAGGCAGCCACACTCGGGCTTTTGCTCAATGCGCTTCAGCATCTCCTTAAAGGCAGGGTTCCCAGCTCTGCAACAGGATGGGACAACAACACCATGTGTTAGGTTGTGCTTTTCCTTCTCTTGTGGCTCAGTCACAGATGCTTTTTGACATGGCCCTCTGATTCCCAAGCACACTCATTTACGTTAAGTACACGATTTTCATGCACATGGTTTAAAATCGTCTACATGAAGTACGTGATTTTAAGTACATTCCGGCCTGGTTCACACATGTATTTCTCTGCGCGATTTTTCCAGTGGAGGAAAAAAATCTGGACTGGAAAAAAATCCTGGACTGCAGCCCACAGTAAAAGGGATGGAGCCCAACATCTGCCCCCAAACAGCCTGAGATTAACTGGTGCCTCTCATCTGCCTGCTAAAGAAGCTTGAAAAAGCGGGTCGTTCGGAGGCAAACTGGCAATCGTACGTCCAGGTCCCAAGCCATTTAGACACTTTCCCTTGACCCAGGTCCCAAAACACCACTTCTGGGCTCAACAGGAAGTCTTGGTAAGAATTGGGGGGGGGGGGGAAGGAATGCAGGAACTCACAGCAGCTTCTGCAGGGTCCTCTGCTGGTAGACCTCGTTGGAACAGTAGATGATATAGGGGTGAAAATGGTTGGTGGCATGATCCTCCAGGATGTCACTGATATCTGCAATCTGGACATTCTCCTGGTGCCTCTTTTCCAAGTCTTCAAAAAAGCTAGCAGGGCACAAAAGAAGGGAGGGGGAACGACAGTTCAGTGGCCAACACTGCATCCTGAGGCAGGGAGTTCCATAAGTTATTCCTTGCTGGGAAAGAATTCCTTCATTGCGTCTGCCCCGAATCTCCTGCCTCTCATAAAAAACTTCTTTGATGCTCTGCGGCCCTAGAGGCTTACCTCTTGCTGACAGTCAGGATCTCCCCAATGTTGGAAAAAAGGTGATGGTGGTCCATTTGAGTCATGGTTTCCTTCAGCAACTCGGATTTGAGGAAGTGGGTCACCAGGATATCCAGGCTGCGCATGTAGGAGTACTCGGACGTGATGATCTCAAAAATAGCCTGTGTAAAAGAAGTGAACGTTTAACATTTGCGCAGGGCTATATCTTAATGTAGCCTTTATGCCCGTTCTGGAAACGGAGCATTATTATTCCCATATTGCAGATGGAAGGACTAAGGCCGAGGGGAAGTGGCCTCCCTAGGGCCACCTAATTTGTTCATGGCAGAGGTAAAATTCAAACCAAGGATATCCTGATGTGTGGCTCGGTCTCTTAGCTACTGCAAGACTCTCAGATGGGAAGTGGCTAGCCCCACATAAAGATCATGTCTGCTGTGTGCAGTCGACACATGAGGCGGGACGGACCTACATGCCTCCTGTGATGCAGACACATTAGACCTCCAGATCGCCATGTGGCTGGGCTTCTTCAAAGGGCGGACATGGAAGGTCTTCTCAAAAGCAGACAGACCTAGGATGACAATGCCGGTGGTCTGGGCGCAAAATTCAACCCTGGGCCTGTCCCCTTTGTGGTACCGCTGCCGCTAGGTAGACACTGATGCTACTGAGTTGGTTCAGCAGATCCTCTTGATGGGAGTGGGCTCCTGGCCGGTATTCCACCCAGTAGCGTCGCGGGGGGTTGGTGCGGTGGTGCAGTGGGCCCCAGGGCGGGGACCGGACATGGCAGCGAAGGGACGCGCTTACCTCCAGGATGCGTTCCCTCCGCCGCGTCTGTCCTGGCGTTGGGCCCTCCCGCCTGCCCGGGAGCTCTGTTGGCTCCCAAATAGGTAGTAAAACGGCGGGGGCGTGATTGGAGCAGCGCTGGGCGCGCGCTTCCAGCTGACATCACGCCCGGGTCACGTGGGGGCGTGGTGTCGGCGCCCCCCCAGGATCACCACTGATTCCACCTGGCCAACCCCCAAGCACTGCTGTCTGCAGACAAGTGCCGGGTGCACAGAGGCCCAGGATCGTGGCCAGCAAGCGCTCGAGCACAGGGGGCATGGCTAACTGGTGGGACACGGCAGATTCAACACCCATGCGGATGGGGGGAGAGAGATTGGTGAACGCAAACAGCTACAGCCTGGCTCGTGGCCGAGTTTAGGACTGCCACCACAAAGCCAAGAAAAACTGGATTGTTTTCTCACAAGGTGGTTAAGGGAGGCACAGGGAGGGGCTGCCAATCCCTGGAGACAATCTCGTAGCTACACGGACCAATGGCCAAATTTGGCAGAAGGCAGCTTCCTGTATTCCTAGGACTAATTTTTAAGATGGCAAGTTGTTGGGGGTCAGGCCCCGCGTCACACACCCCAAAGGAAGCTCTGCCTCCTAAATTGCTAAGCACAGACAGGGTTTTACAGTTCCTTTGCAAAGTTCTCAGAGGCACCATTACTTAATATCCTTAAAGAATTCCTAAATCAGAGAGAGCAGCTCTTAAAGCATCACCTCTTGGTTTCCAAGCATTTGCAAGAAGAAATTCCTCTTATCACATGCAAGATCTCTTTCAGTCCCTTGTGACTTTACTTACCTCCTGCCTCCTGCGTTCTTCCGGGGATATCCGCCTCAGGATGCCTGCTTCCTGCACCTGCAAAATAAAGAGGGATGGTCAGAACCAGCCACAGATCCATAAATCTGTCTTATCCATTTGAAAACCCATCAAAAGTAAAGGCCTCCTCTTACAATTACTATTTCACATATGCCAAAGGAGCTAAGGCTCGTCACTGAAAACAGACAGTTCCTGGGCATAATGGAGTCACTCACCCCAATCTCACATGACAATCAGAAGAGCCCTGCTGGATCAGGCCAAGGACCATCTAGTCCAGCTTCCCTTGTCTCACAGTCGCCCACCAGATGCCTCCAGGAGCACTCAAGACAACAAGAGACCTGTATCTTGTTGCCACTACCTGGCACCTGGCATTCAGAGATAGGTTGCCTGTAAAACCCAGAGGTTGCATCCAGTCATCATGACTTGTAACCTGTGATAGGCTTATACTCCATCAATCTGTCCAATCCCCTTTGAAAGGCATGCAGGCCAGGTGCCATCACAATATCTTGTGGCAAAGAGTTCCACAAATTAATTACTCGCTCGGTAAAGAAATATTTCTTCATGGGATCATCATGAGTACCCCCACAGTACCAGGTATAAAATACTACCTAACAGTATATATAGTGTGTAGTGTGACAAAAGCTTTTGGGCAGGAGGTGTGGTCTGATGGTTGAGCTGTTGCCTTGCCTGAAAAAACTAAGCAAGATCAGCCTCGGTCTCGCCTTGGATGGGAACCGGAAGCCGCTGGCGGAGGAATGTGGAATGTGAAGGAATCGGGGGCAAGAAATGGATATAATCTTGAGAACTCATCTGAGGCGTGATTTGCAGCTTCTGCCTGTGGAAGCTGGAAAGTACAAAAGCAGTACAGCCAGGACGATGACTGCACTATGAAAGGAAACATTTGGAGAAATGGAGGGTTCTATAAGGTTCTCTCATAGAATAACACTTATTTAAAAAAAAAACTATTTGAAAAAAAATGGGGTTTATGGTCAGCCTGCTTATGCAAACCACCTTGAGTCTACGACAAAGGTGGTATATAAATACTGTAATAAATAGATAGATAACTAAAAATTGCCCTGATGTAGCCCTAAAAGTATTATTATCACCATACTGCAGATGAGGAAGACTGAGGTCAAGAGGGAGTGGTTTGCCTTAAGGCCACCTAGGGGAGATTCCAACCACGGAAGTCCCGGTTCACTGCTCTGCTGCTTAGGCACGATCTTACGCCGTCTCTCCCGTATATTATTAACTCCCTTATCTGGGAGTTTCCAAACATGTGGACTCCCGAGCAAAGCAAACAGACGGACTGGCACAGCAAAGTTGAATCAACCCTGCTCAGACAATCGCCGAGCAAGGTGGGGCTGCTGAACCTTGTTGCAGTCCCAGGAGGAAGTCTGAGGCGTTTAACTGTGAAACGCAAAAGAGGGGGGGGCAAAGAAGGGAGACGGGATGGCGGGTCTCACATCACCCAAGCTGTGCATTGCATCAGAGTTTCCTCAAACTGCTACTGCTGGCACAGGGGACTTCCAGAGGGGGGGGGGAACATTGTGACAATACAGGATGGGTGGGGAGACAGAAGCACAAATATTGACTGAAGGTAGTGCAGGTACTTTTCCCCACAGGTGATAGTCAGTTGCATTTTAATACATTTCCAAAGAAGGGAAGCACATTCTCTCATTAAACATGTCCTTTTCCCTTCACCAGCTCCTGCCAGGGAGAAGTTCAGGAGAAGCAGCTTCTTCTCTCATTGCTGCAGAACGGGAGATCTGGGTTCCAATTCTGACTCAGTTGTAAAGCAGACTTGGGCCAATCACCATCTCTCAGCCTCACCTACCTTGCAGGGATATCATGGGGAGTCAAGGGGAAGGATTATATCCACTGCCCTGAACTCCTTTGAACAAAGTGTAAATATTAAGAATATTTATAGTGCTTTTCCAAACAGTAACAATTTCAGAAAGCAAAACAAATGGTAAAAAAGAACCGTTTCTGGTCACAAAGGCGGTCAGAATTTCACGAAAGGACCAAGGGGGACACCACCAAGCAGCCACTGAGAAGGATGTTACACTGGGGTAAACAGGGACAGTTTCTCTCCCCTGGGAATAGGAGAATCACAGTTTTCAGAGGTGTGTCTTTGCCCCGTTATCAGAGGTGACTAAATACTGCCCCCTCCCAAAGGGCCTTAGAATTTTTTGAAATCGATAAAATTGAAAAACTGGCATTGAAAAAAAATTATTAGAAGCTACATTTCCACCTCCCTCCCTCCAAGGAGTTCAGGGGAGCATGTATGATGCTTCTGAGAATTCGGCCTCAATTGTCTCCTTGCAACTAACCCTGTAAGGTAGGTTAGATTGAGACAGAGGCTGGCTCAAGGTTCCTGAGTCAAAAGTCAGGGCTGGACAGGGATTGGAACCCGGGACAAGCCACTTCTAGGCCACGCTGGCTCTCGTACAGCAAGGGCTCAAGAGGGCTGACAGTTTTGTCACAAGAGAAGGCAAACTCGAGCTACCCGAAGCACCAAGGCCCAGAATCTTAAGCATCTTTCCACCAGAACTGCTAGATATCTCGCACAAAGAATTTATTATGCATTCCTCAGCAGCTATTTCAGCCCTTCTCACAGGATTTTTTTCCAAATGAAAAAGCCCATCAAGCCCCAGGCTTTCTGCGACGTTGAAAATGCCTCTGGGATTACTTAAAAATGGAAAAAAGCTCCCTGACCAAATCGAGGACGCCAAAGGGAGAAGCTAAGAGGAACATCTTACACTTCCTTAGACAACACTGAGCCTGCAAAGTGTGATCTAACGCCACTTGACAAGCACAGCAGAATTTTGCAGAAAAAACTGTCAATGTTACCTTAATCTTTTATAAAACTGATAACCGGAAGAATTAGGCATCGGTTTGGCCAGATACGTTTGCCGATGGACCTCAAACCAGTGCCCAACCTTGCCCACTCCTCGACGCTCACAGAATGCTAGAGTTGGAAGGGACCTAGGAGGTTATCCAATCCAACCCCTGCTCAGCTCATGCTTTTGAATGCAGAGGGCTCCGGGTTCAAATCACCAGTGTGAAGGATCTTGAGTGGCAAGGATGAGACAGACTCTTGACGAGAACCCTGGTGAGTTGAGAGCCAGTCAAGAGGACTAAGCGAGATGCTTTGCATGCAGGAAGACCCCTGTCCTGGATCTTAGCTAGGCAAAGCCCCTCTCTGCCTGACATCTCGGAGAGCTGCTGCCAATCAGAGCAGATTAATACCGAATGGACCACTGGTCCCACTCAGGATAAGGCAGCTGTGTGTGTCAGCCTCACACTCAGTGCAAGCATCACACAATGCTCCGAAACGTGAAGACAAAGAGAGGCAGATCTTTCAAAAGATGTATTCTCCCGCACCTCTGCCTTTCCCCTCCCTACCTCTGGTAGCTGGCTCCAGGTGACATGCACAGGCCGATAGTTCTTCACCACGATGGTGGAGTCCGGGACGGGGGGCTCCTCCGGGATGGTCTCCACGTCAAGAAGGTCGTCATCTGACTCGTGGCTGATGGAGTTGAGGCCTTTCTCCCGGATCTCTTGATACAGGCGGGGATCTGGAGGAGGAATTGGGAGAGTCAAGCGCGTGCAGAGTTCCCGTCGCCCCCCAAAAGTAAAAAACGACCCCAAACAACAACGTATCCTAAGCACGACACTCCTTTGAATGCTCCCTCAACGGTCCAAAAACCTGCCTGGGTACGCAATATACTCACCGTCCTTGAAGGAGCCCCCATGTCGCTGCACCCGTTTCCGCCCAAAGGTTCTCTGTCAAAAGAGAGACGCCCCATCAGGATATATATAGAGGGGCACTTCAATTGCTAGACAGATCAAAATTAATACAATGTGCTTCGAATGCTCTGAAAGGGCTGTCTGTTCAAATGCGACCGACTCATAACACTTAATATTTAGCACGTGTGGAGCACTTTTGGGGCATGCAAAGCACTTTGCATGGATTATCTTGAGGTCGTCCTTGTGACAGTCCTGTAAAGTATTATTATGCCCATATTGCAGATGGGGAAGACTAAGTCTAGGAGTGGCTTGCCCAGGGAGTCAGTGGCAGAGGAGAGGAAATCCCCATTCACAACTCAGTCTCTTACAGCAAAATCTTAAACCTGACTACTCATATGTAAGCCCCATTGAGTTCACTGGGACTTACTCCCAGGAAAGCATGCACAGGATCGCAGCCTTAACAACTACGTCTTAAGACAACTTGCTCCTTATTCTTTTACTGCCTGTCTTTTCAGTGTGAACTTCTTGTTCTTTTTTCTCCCTTTTGCAGGAAAACAAACAAACTGGTTTGCCAAGGACTTCAGAAGGCCAAGCAGGCAATTAGGAGCCGAGCCCCTTTGCAGCCGGCTGCCGCTCCTTAATGAATTACCAATTGTTGCTCCTCCCTCCCTGTGTCCGGCTCTGACCTGTGCGTCATACAAATATAATACGGAAGAGGATCATCCGGATTTGACCCAAGGAAAACAAACACAGGCATTGCATCTAATGCTCTGACCTGCCACGCTCTCAGAATAATTCCTTTTCTCCTCCCCACCCAACCAGCAAGTGTTTTGAAGCTGCCCAATGTTTAACAAAACAGTTGGCTCCGAGGGCAGCTCCGATCTAGAGCCAAGCGGAGAATTTACAACGGGCTACTGATGGATGGTTGACATGCCACACGACAGGAAGCCACGGAGCACAACCAAATCTGAACACAGACGGCTGCCTTGCAGAGTCCGACCCTTCGTCTACTTAACTCAGTACTGTCAACACAGATCGGCAGCAACCCGCCCGCGTTTCAGACAGGGGTCTCAGCCTGACTTAGAGACGCTCAATTTTCACCATTTACACAAGGTGCAGAATTCTGGCATTTCTGATGACACAGACTTCTGAATTCAGGACTCCCCCACCCCCCTGCAAACAGGGCTTCCTATAAACTCGCACAGAGCAGAGGGACAAGACAGCTCTTCAGTACAGAGGAAGTGACTTGAGCAAGGTTCTAAACGCTTGGCAACTTCCTTGCATGACTTATTTTTGTTTCAGTTTTGCTTTTTTGGCGGGGTGGGTGGGAGTGAACCCCAAGTGACTCAGGTTTCACTTCGATTTGCAAGGAACTTTGCCCTAAAGTTACTGCCACAGAGTTTCTTTGTGAGAGACACACACCCATGCTGTTCTTGTTGTAGCATGCAGCCAGCCAATCAGCGATCCTGGACACTGAGCACCCTCTCTGCATTGTGTAATGCGACTGTGCTACTCTTCATAGTAAGGCTCAGCAAAACTGGAGGACAAGTTTCACAACAAGTTGAGGTGATTTTTCGGAAGACAGCAATAAAATGCTTCAGCTGGGTAGTCAACAAGCCTGGTTTGATCTCGGCGACGTTGTCGGTACACTTTGTGAGCTGACTATCTAGGACCAGCTGCATGGCCAGTTTGGGGAGCAGTAACCTGTCTTTGAGAAGCTGGACACTAATTGGCTGGAATGAGTTCAGGGGAGGGCAACAAAGGGGGTTTGGGGCCTGGAAACCAAGTCGTATGAGGAGACTTTAGAAGAGTTTGATATGTTTAACCTGAAGAAGAGGAGATAAAGTTGAGATATGATGGCTGACTTCAAGTATCTGAAGGGCTGTCACGTAGGAGAGGGGGAAGACTTGCTCTCCAGGGCTCCCAAGGGCAGGACTAGAATCAATGGGTTGAAGTTACAGGGAAGGAGATTTAGGCTGGACACAAGGAGGCATTTCCTAACTCACAGAGTAGTGCAGCACTGGAACAGTCTTCCTTGGGAAGTAGTAGGCTCACCCTTGTTGGAGGTTTTCAAACAGAGGCTGGAGGGCCACCCATCAGGGATGGTGTAGCAGTTGCCTGAAGCTAGCAGGGAGTTGGCCTCCAAGCTCCCTTCAAGTCTAATAGTCAATTATTGCTTATCTCAGCTTTCTTTGCCATTCATATGTAGCCAAATCTAAATCACCACAGTGATTTAGACAGAAAGCTACCTGGTAGGAATGTTGTAGCAGTTGCCTGCACTGACCAGAGGTTGGGCTAGATGACCTCCAAGACTCCTTCCAACTCTCACATTCTACGACATTCAAAGCCTCTGGTGGGATTCATCTTTAGAACCCATAGCGCTGGCTACTTTTCAAACAGCAGATCTGAGCTTCAAGGCAAGATGTTGCACCAGAATTGCTGAAACCCCTCCCCCCCTTGGGCCCCAACCCCGGACCTCTGATCTCCTATATAAATGGGAGAGGTGGTCTTCAAATTAAGGAAAGCTATGGCAAACGTAGAAAGCATAATAAAAAGCAGAGATATCACCATGCCAACAAAAGTTCGTATAGTCAGGGCGATGGTGTTCCCAGTAGCAATGTATGGTTGCGAGAGTTGGACCATAAGGAAAGCTGAGCACCAAAGAATAGATGCTTTTGAACTGTGGTGCTGGAGAAGACTCCTGAGAGTCCCCTGGACTGCTAGGAGATCAAATCAGTCAAGCCTAAATGAAATCAACCCTGACTGTTCCCTGGAAGGACAGGTACTGAGGCTGAAGCTCAAATATTTTGGCCACCTAATGCGAAGAGAGGACTCTCTGGAGAAGACTCTGATGCTGGGAAAGATTGAAGGCCAAAGGAGAATTGGAAGGCCAAGGATGAGATGGTTAGACAGCATCACCGATGCAACAAACATGAAAATGAGCGAACTCAGGAAGATAGTGGAGGACAGGAAGGCCTGGCAGGATATGGTTCATGGGATCACGAAGGGTCGGACACGACTTAACGACTGAACAAGATTTTGCAAGGAGGAGTTAATTCAAAACGTATCCATGGCCACTCAGACTGGATTTTATCCAACTAGGATTCTCTGAGAAGACAAACGGTCATCTCTCTTTCGACTTAAGCTATGTTTACTCTAAAGGACTACTAAGAACCAAGCCAGAACAGCTGGACAACATCACTCCTCAATGACAGACCCGTGAACTGTAGACGTTATCCCCTGCCAGTTCCCCCCCCCCCCTTCATCTCATTAAATGTTTCCAGGAAAGATCAGTCGCAAGGACTCTGTGCTTGGGAAGCCTCATCGATCCCTCCCACTCCCTTCCCAAATCATCCTGGTCTCTGTGGTATACTGGTTTAAAACCGGAATAATCCTCACGCTGGAGACCATTAAGTTCCTGGTTCCCAAAGAGAGTCCAGAGGCAGCCTGTATCCCAACGCAAGAAGAAGACTTCTGCCATCGTGGAGTTAACTTGTTTTGTCTTCAACACACTTTGACCTCTGACTCCCCCCCCCTCCCAACATACATCAGCTAAAACAGACAGTAATTAGGACCAGATGAAATAAACTAGCCTGATCCGCGAAAGATAATCTAGGATGAAGACCAAAGCTAGAAAACTTTAGAGTATGTTTAGCAAAAACTATGCTGGATTGTTTTTGAAATCAAAGGCTCAATTCAGACCAGGGCTAGCCAAAGACCTCCTGACACCTGAGCCAAATGCTGCCCCCCCTTATCCGATGATGCGCCAGCCTGTCGCCCTCCCACTCTCCAATGCTCTAGCTCAGCACCCACCTCCCCTCCACACTTCCTCTTCCTCTTGCTCCCCCTCTCTGTTCCCGCTAAGCTGTGCAGCTGTGGGGATGCGTAGCTCAACACTGAGCTCTGCGCATCTTGGAGCTCAGTGTTCCCGGAACTCCGGCGATGACATCATCGCCGAGCCTCCAGGGACACTGCCGCACAGCCAGGGAAGCATGGCACAAGGAACATTGGTCCCCTTCTTCCTTTTCCAATCCAGGGAGTGAAACAAGGAGGGGCAGTGGAGGCAAGCAGGCGGACAGAGATGGGCGCCCCCCACCAACCTGTTGCCTGATGCAACAGTGCCAGTTGGGTTCATGGAAGGGCCGACTCTGATCTAGACTAAAGGAACATAGTAAGTTGACAGTCCTGAACTAGATGAAAGTTTCTTCCCACCTGATCTGGAGATGCCAGGAACTGAACTTAGGACCTTCTGCATACAGAACAAGGTGGCTTCCCACTGCACAACACCCCCCCCCCCCCGGAAGATGTGCTGAAGCACTCCTGGCTATGTAAGCCTATCCGTGATGAGCGCCTACCTTATTTCTTCCAGGGCTGCGAGCTCCGGGAGTGTTGGCTTCTTCCGACAGTGGTTTCAGGGTGGCAGCCATCTTGGACGCCTCCGGTTCCTCACTACTCCCCAGGCTCTTCATGGCAGCCCGGTACGACATATTGCGCAGGTTGCGCTTCAGCGTTCCTCCGCCATCCAGCTCCTCTGCATCCTCCAGAGAGATGCTGGGGGCCGACATGCGCTTGGGGTCCCATCGGGCTGCCTCCTTGCTCAAGACGGGCCCCGAGAAGCTCTGATGGCGCGAGGGGGCCTTGGCTTTGGGCCCTTCTGCCAAGCCTCTGGGGATGAGTTGCTGGGTGCCCACCTTGAGAGCAGCGGGACTTTCAGTGCTGAGCACAATCCGGTGCAGTCCGGTGGGAGACGGCGAGCACTCCGTCAGAAACGCGGCATTGTCCAAGGCGGCCACAGAGCTGCCATTTCCGCTCGGGGGCACCGGACTGCTGCTGATGTGCAGATCGGAGCTGAGTCGGTGCTCCAGGAGAAGGGCCTTGTCCGCCAAGGAGGTATTTGAATGCCGCTGCGACATGACGGGAGGGGTTTTCCGGTCCTTTGAGAGAACGCTGGGAGAGAAAAGGCAGAACGGGCTCAATTTTCCAGTGGGGCAACAAAGACAACATAACCATCGGAGAGTGCTGCCATGACGACTAGCTGAGGTGGTTGCTTGCAGCCCACTTCTGCGAATCCCGACCCACCTGCTGAAGATCTCTGCACCACACGCATACCTGTCGACCGAGTCTGAATCCAATGGAGGCAACTTTCGCCCACAAGATTTTCCGCTGAAATCAGCCAGTCAGTTTTGCGCCACAGGGCTCATGTTTTTAGAACAAGTTGGCGTCCTATACTAAATGATGTTCAGAGACGGGGGGGGGGGGTTGGTTACAGAGGTTTTCTAGGTTCTGGCACAGGGAGCAGGCAAAGACAAAAAAAATCCCCCCTTCTCGAGAACATTGCAAAGTTAACACAAAGGTCAGGACAGCTTTTTCTTTGATGCAAAAAGAAAAAAAGGGAAAAAAAGCAGTCCGACCAGTCAGTTTGGTTTGTCAAGCTGGCCTCTAGCTGGAATTATTCTGCAGTTCTCCAAGGTAGGGATACAAAGTCGACTCTTAATCTTTTTTCCCTAAGGGCCTCTCTCCAAATAGGTCCAGGGAACGACCTATCTGGAAGGTGGTGGGGTGTGTGTGTGTGGGGGGGGGGGGGGGAAGAGACAAGGCCAGAATGCTTGTGTGTGCCCCACAGGAAGCAATAAGAATTCACTTCAGGGCTTTATTTTTAAACACAATTCTTAAACATCATCTAAATAATACTCCGCAACAATCACACATGGAGAAAAACCCTCCAGCAAGCCTCACAAGGTCGTAACACATGCCATGCAGCGGGCACTAAACAGTGTGCCCTACCCTAATTTTTTTTTATTATATTATGCATCTATTATACATTTTATACATTTTATACATTTTTATTTATTTAAAATGTTATTTAATTTTTTGTTGATATTATAATTGTACAATAATATATAATGATATATTATACTAAATACTATAATTTATTAATATTCAAAATCAATTTTTGTAATAGCCAAATTATTATTTTTTAACTGGACTAAGATAGATCTTTCAAAAAGGAGCAGACATGACAACATCCTCTGGCTGGTCTGAATAAGAGTCAAATCAAGTTTAGTATAAAATGGACAGAAATAGGAATGATCAAGGAGGAGGGGAATATTGGGGGAGGCTACGGCTCAGTAAACAGCGCTCCGTGTTCCAGCTGCATGCTACGCGCTGCGGCAAGGAGAGTCATGCCGGCCACATGACCACGGAGGCGTCTTCGGACAACGCTGGCTCTTCGGCTTTGAAATCAGGATGAGCACCACACCCTAGAGTCGGACACGACTGGACTTAATTGTCAGGGGTCACCTTTACCTTTACAGTTCAGTGGTGTAGCATCTGCTTTGTGTGCAAAAGGTCCCTGGGTCAATCTGTACAAGCATCTCCAGGTAGGGTTAGGAAAGACCCACACTCCCCATCTGAAATCCTGGAGAAGCCGCAACACGTCAGTGTAGACAACAAACGGACGCGAGGGCGGGCGGGCGGGCGGGCCCAGCTCCAGCGAAAAAAAATGTAAGTGCCGGGGGGACGCGCATCACCCTTGTGCGCGCGTCGCCCCCGGGCGGCCCGCCCCGCACGCTTCTCCTTGTCAACACCCCTGGACGGAGCTAGACAAATCAATGGCCTGATGCCTCAGGATCACAGGATCAAATTAAACAGGATCTCCATTTTAACAGGCATGTCTCTGCACACAGAAATCTAGTGTGTCAGAGAGAACCTTCCCTTCCCTTGACGTGCTAGATTTCTATAAGCAGGGACGAGGGGCAAGTATGTAGAAGCATTCGGTCCTCCTCTGCAGTGATATAGGCTAAACAGGTGTGCATCAACTGAATTAGACCTGCGCTGGATCATTTAATTAATGCTTGGAATTTGTGTGTGTGTGTGTTTGCATTCCTTGCAACCCACACTATTGCATACTATCTGGTATGCAAGGTACATTGCTTTCTCTTATTCCTCCCAGCCTAACATTGCAGCAGGAACACCCTTTGATTTCTCGGTAGGCAGGTCTGGGCACAGCCGAGAGCAATCTCACAGTTTGGATGAAAATCCAAACCTGACTGGGAGCAAACATGCACAGAACTGGGCTCCACCTGATGTTAATGCGCATAGATTTCAATTTTGAAACCTGACACAGGGAAAAACAAACATTGGTCTTGACATTGTTCTCTTGCTTGCTCAATGAGAGCTAGCGTAGTGTGGCGTTTGCATGAGCCAACTGGTAAGTTCCTGGTTTGAATCTCACTCACTGGTGGCAGTAGGTCAGTTCCGCCTCCTTGCATTATTACAGGGATTAGGCTGCACTTTCCAGGGGAGCAAGTAGCAATGAACACAATGGGACTTACTTTTGAGTAGACATGCATAGGCTTGCACTATTACTGGGGGAGTACAGTACAGTATAAACAAAGTGCTTGGAACTTCAAAATATGTTCAGGTTTATAGATCGTTTCTGAGTTCAAAGCACAGGGGAAAAGCTGGCAAACCCCCCCCCCCAACTCCCAAGTCAGATAAATTTATTTTCATTGTATTATTTATTTATTACGAATACTTATGTACTGCTTTTCAACAGGAATGGTTCACAAAGCGGTTTACATGGTAAAATAAATCAATACATGGGTTGATTACGGTATAAAATTCATTCATTTGCCAAGGCAGAGCAACCATGTCTTGATTCGTTTTGCTACCTATACCGCTCTGTGTACTACTTTGTGTTGAAAAGCGGCATGTAGTATAAATATTCTTGATAATATTGAATGTTTTGAATGAATGGCAAAATGGACAAAGCCCACCCCCCCTTCCTTCCTTCCTCAAAATCCACCTTTCCCACAAAGCCTTTGGCATGACTGCAACCCAAGCCAAAGTACACCTACATGAACAAATGGCATCTCTCTTGCGTCTGTTTTAGATTGAGAGCCTCTTGGGGCAGAGACCTGGCTTCTCTTCTATGGGCAAGCAGTAGGGACAATGATAAAAAGGTAAAGGTATCACCTGACAATTAAGTCCAGTCATGTCCGACTCTAGGGTGTGGTGCTCATCTCCATTTCAAAGCCGAAGAGCCAGCGTTGTCCGAAGACGCCTCCATGGTCATGTGGCCGGCATGACTCTCCTTGCCGCAGCGCGTAGCATGCGGCTGGAACACGGAGCGCTGTTTACCTTCCCGCAAGCGGTTCCTATTTATCTACTCGCATTGACATGCTTTGGAACTGCTAGGTTGGCAGGAGCTGGCCAAGCAACGAGCGCTCACCCCGTCACGGGAATTGAACTGCCGACCTTTCGATCGACAGCTTATGGTTCAGCGGTTTAACCCGCTGCGCCACCCGCTGGCCTTAATGGGGACAATGATGGTATACTAGAAATATAATGACTCGTCTTTTACCAGGGCCAGCCCAAGACCCCTCGGACCCTAAGGAGGCAGGCCAAATGCTGCTCTCTCCCTGATCCAATGACTTGCCAACCTCTGCTCCTCCCACACCCCCAGATTGTAAAAGGAAGACGTGCGGAGAGAAGAGAGGATGGGCTAGTCTAGAGCATCTTTGGCTTTCTTCCCTTGATTCCCTGATTCTTTTTCCAGCAAGAGGGAGGAGCAGCCACATCAAAAGTGAGTAGGCAGACAAAGATGGGTGCCCCTCCACCAACCTGCTGCCTGAGGCGGCCACCTCAGTTGGCCTCATGGATGGGCCAGCCCTGTTGTGCATATTTATATACCCTTCCACTGGGTTCAAGGCAATGTATGTGGCTCCTCCTCTTTCTTTTATCCCGGGAAATAGGGTTAGGCTGAGAGATAGCGACTGACCCCAAGTCAACCAGCAAGTTGCATGGCTGAGCAGGAATTCAATCAAACCCAGTTCTCCCTGGTCCAAGCTCAGCACTCTAACCACTACACCACACCACACCAGGCATCACAAACAAGCAAGCACTTGCTGGATCGGACCAGAACGAATCAATGTTACACTGGCTATTTTCTAGGAAAGAGCTGAACGTTGGTGGCAACTGACACGTTCATGTTAGGTCACTTTGAAAAAAAAAATAACTTTTGGGTCAAGGCCATCAAATTTCCGCGACTTACAGTGCAACCCTATGCATGTCCACTCAGAACTAAGTCCCCTTGTGTTCAATGGGGCTTCCTCACAGGAAAGTGTATATAGGGCTGCAGCCTGTGTCCTTTTTCAATTCCTCAGTTATTTCTACCACAGATGTGAAAGTTAGGCTCAGGTCCACCCAGCAGGAAGTCTCTTTTATGTGAACTGGATTTCTTGACAAGGAACTTTGCTCTGGATCGTCAGTCACCTCCCAGATCAGTGCCTGCAGATGGATATGATCCTCCTCGCCAGGTTTACTCAGAAGTAACTCACCGAGCTCCACTGCATTTAGTCCTAATGAAGGTCGAAGGCTGCGCTCAAATACTCAAATGACTTAACAACAGGGGTGCAATCATGCATGACATTTCAGCTGGGGGGGGGGGTGTTACCGGCTGTGTGATTTACTTGCGAGTAAAGAAACGTGCCTCGGCTCGGGCTGGAACCGTAAGCAGACCTAGCTGGCAGGGAGCTCGCTTGAATTTTAGTGGGTTTTTTGAGTCAATACGGATAGGAGTGGGTAGCCTCCTGGCTACGATCCAATCAATCGGATGTGAGGGTTATCCAAATAACCCACATCCGAGAAAATACGAGATTCCCCCCCCCCGCGCGCCGGTAACGTGCGCAGCTGGAATCCTATGCCTGCTTGGGGGCCAGCTGCACAGAACTCGGGGTGGGGGGGCTGGACTCCCAGGAAACAGATAAATGCTCGATCCTTTCCGATTCAGCAGCGTTCATTTCCCCAAACGCTCTCCAGACTGAAACTGTCCCTTGAGGGTGGATTTTTAGAGGAGGACCCCCCCCCCATTGCAAAGCAAACACAAAACTGCCCCCCCAAGGGCGTGTGTGTCTCCCCTTACCAATCCGGCCCCCCAACTGCTTCCCAGCGTGCGCTCCTCTCCAGACGCGCCTTCCTCTCCAACGTGCGCCACTCTCCCGGGGTGAGCTCCACACTCAGCGACGGGGCACGGCCATCGCCTCGGCCTGGGAGGAAGACGCAGGTGCCGCCGTACCGTCGCCGCCGCCCGAGAGCGAAGTACAAGCCGGAGTGGGATCACCACACAAACTATCGAGGAGGCTCCACCCGGGGGTGGGAAGGAGGCGCCTGGGATCAAATGGCACCGCAGCCGCGCTTCCTTCTTCCTCCGGCTAGGAAGCAGCGCACGGGGGTCCCTTCCCTAGCAAGGCCCCCTTCCCGAGGAACGTTCTTGAGCCCCTAAAGAAGCGACCGGAGGGTTCTCGTCCCGGCCGGGCGCCCAGCAAAGAATGGCTCGCTGCAGCCCTAAAGAAGCAGTTCCCCGGGAGACGAGTCCGACTCAGTTACGCGGAGTCTGCAAAATCACAGGACTGCTCAGACGACAAGAGGATAGAAAACACAAACCGAGGAACAAAAGCGCGTGCCCTCCGCCGAAGAGGAGCTGAACTCTCTCCTCTGGGCTTTGCCAAAGTCTTCTCTATGTTTTGGGGCAGTGGGAGCAAATCTCGCCACAAACACCACACACGTGCACGCAGGCTCCAGCCAGGGGCACGTTTACGTAAGGCTGCTGCAAGCCTATATCAGGGGTGGCCAACCTTGCTTAACATAAGAGCCACATGCGATAAACTTCAGGTGTTTGAGAGCCACAATATTTAAGAAGCATTTAAATTCTTAACTGTATTTACTCCATGAACGTTAAACTTATGTTTTAATCTAGTGGACTCTCAGTTTATATCTGGTAAATAATTATACATACAGCTTGAAAATGTCTTCTATACTTTTTATATTAATTGTGATGCTGAAAGGAGCTCAGCCAACGTCCAAGAGCTTCATGCAGCTCAGGAGCCACAGTTTGGCCACCCCTGCTGTACATACCGTACGAGCGCTTAGCTTTTTGACGGAGTAGTTCTGAGTAGACGCGGCTTGGGCTGCAAATGCTATGCATTCAGTGGAGTTTGTTAGGCAAATTGCAGGCGGCCTAGACTGACACACCCTTTACCTGGGAGTTATAGTCCCTCCCGCTCCCATTGAACTTAGTGGGGGGCTTACTTAAAAGTAAACCTGCCCAAGCTTGCACTGTTAACAGCTTGCACTGTTAGCCTGACTTGGAAAGAATATAGAAAATGTGGAGATTTTCTTCAAAGAGGGGGAGGGGGAGATGCTCTGGAACCTTACAGCACAGTCCTATGCAGGTCTACTCAGCCGTAAGTCCTGTTGTGTTCGATAGTATTGTAGGAAAGTATTGTAGGATTGCTGCCGTAGCCCCCCTCCGAGAAATGTCAGGCACTTTCCCTGCAGTTGTAATTTTCCATTAAAACGACTTAAGTCTCTAGTCCCTTTTACTTGCCCCCCTGCATTCTAGTATTCTGGATACTGAGAGCTTAGACACTGGGCCCCTATTAATTGACTGGAATGGAATTGTATTAATATTCAATACAGTTTAAATATTAAATTAATATTTAATACAGTTGAATTTCGCACACTAAATTGACTGTTGTGCACCGATTTGCTCCTACCATTCCAATGTGCTATTGCGCTCTTTAGCTCTGATAGCACTACAGTTCTGATCATGGGGCTGAAGAGACCAGCATAGCTCCTTAAGAAGAGTGTGCATCAAGGTTTTTTGAATTGTTTTAATCGAATGCTAGTACAGTACAGTACTGTATACTGTACAAGGAAGGTCCTTAATTTTGCTGTTGCAGTGTGCCCTCTGCTGGCTGCTTCTGCTCACCGCGGATTTCAAGAAAATGAAAACCTCACATTCTATATAATATAGATTTAAATGAATTATACATGCTCCATTTCTATTAGTATATTATTGTAAAATTATGTGATTACATTTCATTATTACAAATATTTATATCCTGATTTTTTTTTTTTGCCAAAACAGTTTATACAGCAAAAAGAGTTGAAGGGATTTTTTCTTTGTCTCAAAGGGGCTCCCAGTTGAAAACGGGAGACACCAGCACGGATCCACTGGGAGGGAGGTGATGCTGGGATGCATAGAGGCCGTTGCTCTCCCCTTGCTAAATATAAGAGAGCCGCCAGTTTAAAAGTTGCCTTTCTGGATCATTTTCAGGCCTATCTGGAGATTGAAACTGGGACCTTCTGAATGCCAAACAGGGGGTTGACCAGTAAGAAATGGTCTCATCCCTTAATTTGCTTGGTATTTCTATCATCTGAATTGAGAAGCTGCTTCCAACCAAGCCGGAGCATTGGTCCATCTAAGTCAAGGATCGTCAACACGGACTGGCAGCATCTCTCCAGGGTTTCATAGAAGGGTGGGGGTTTCTTTTCCCAGCTCTCCCTGGATGTGCCAGGGATTGAATCTGGGGTCATAAATGTTCTGCCACTGAGCTACAGCTTATTGTTCATTGATGGGCGCGTGACAAGGAGGACCTTTTCGGGAAAAGGGGTAAGATTGGCAAGAAGCTTTTATCTGGTCCTAAGAAAGACTGAAGAAATTTTTGAGCCCTGGAGGCAGATGAATTTCAAGGGGACGTTCTCCTCCTCTCCACAAAGGCCTCTTTTTTTCCACACTCCCATTATGCTAGGGTACATCATACTCCCTGCCATAATGGCTGTGTTCATCCAACTATCGTCTCTGGCTGGTTCCTCTCCAGAATTCGCTCGCTCCCCCCCCCCCCCCATGCATGCACATGCATCATTGGCTTCAATACGAGGCAGCAAACGGCTGCCAAAATCGGTCGAGGGAGACTCTGTGTCTTCTCTGACTGGTGAAGGATATTTAAACAGACTACATCTGTTCAGAGTTGTAATGCTTGTCCTCAAGCCATGTACAAAAGGCAGCTGGGCTAACAGCCAAAGTGAGAGTTGAAATGAAGGGGCCATCGAGAGCTGAAGGAAGCAGTAAGCCTGCCTTGGGAAGCGAGTGCTAGAGAGCGAGAGAGGACCAAAGTGCAAGCATTCCCCACCTACCTAGGCTGCAATCTTATCCACACTTACCTGGGAGTAAGTCCCATTGAGGGGATTTACTTCTGCGTAGACATGCCCCTAGACTCCCAAACAGCAGCGAGGCACTTATCTAAAAGTAACTCCATCACTCAAAAATTGAACCTGTACCGTTTCTGCGACCAGCTGAATGGGGAGCAATTTGCCTGTCAACAGTTCGGATGAGAACAGGCCTAGAGAAGAGCTGCACTTCTACGTACACTTGCTAGTGACGAAATCGATTTGGGGAGAGCAGTAGTGCAATTCCAGGCAAGTCGACTCAGAAGCAAGTCCCATTGATTTCAGTGCAGCTGACTCCCAGGTAAAAGTGTACAGGATTGCAGTGCAACAGTGCAATGTTGTCCACTCGGCAATACGCCCCATTGTGTGCAGTGGGGCTTGCTCTCGGGTCAGTGTGCCTAGGATTGCAGCTGAAGTCCCTTAGTGGCCACTAGTCATGATGGTTCTTCTGTGGAACCTCCAGGTTCAAAGGGACTCTATCTCAGAACAGCAGTGGCTGGGAAGCCGTGAAGGGAGAGGGCCATTTGCCTACATGTCCCATCGTGTCTGGGCTTCTCATCTGATTGGGCACTATGGGAACCTGGAGGCTGGGCTAGCTGGGCCTGCGCGGACCCAGCAGGGCTCTTCCTACAATCTTACAAACGTCAGCAACAGCTTTAGTTGACAGGGATAGCTTTGTCCCAGGTTGGGGGGGGGGGCTCCTCCCTTATACTCCCTTGTATCAGCTTGCTGGTCCTCTGGGTCACCCCTCTCCATCCGCCTGGGATCCTGCTGCCCCGTCTTGAGATCCTTCTCTGGTTGCCTCAGATTGGCTTTGAGAGGGGAGGGGGCTCTACAGCACCCGCTTCCTCCTCCTCTCGGCAGGACAGCCTCCTCGGGCTCCCGTCTCCTTCTGTTGCTGTGGAGACAGAGCCCTCGGCCTTGCGTCCTGCCGCGACAGCCTCGTCATCACTGGCGCGGACTGAGCCCCTTATACTGGGGCCTGTGTTTGTGGGCATGTGCGGCCCCTTTTCAGCCTAAGTCCCTAGACAGTGTCCCTGCTTCCTCAACAACCGGCATGCTCTGCCTTGGGGAGAGGCATAAGTCGTCGCAGGACCCACTTCCTGGCTGCAGTGCTTGCTGTGGGGTTAGTGACTGGATTGGTAGCCATGTGCTACTCACGTCTTGTGGGGTTTCATGGCTGTACATGGGGGATGGCAGACCCTCCCAAGGGGTGCAAGAACTGGGGCAGCGACACTGTGTTAGTAGGGCCAGCCCACCCAAGAGGCAAGGTTAAAGTGCCACCTTCAGGCAGTGGGTTGGAAGGGGTGCCCTGCTGCACACCCCCACCCCCACCTCTGCCTGCCACTCACCCTGTCTTGCCGGCACGTCTGCCCAGAGGTCACTGCAGCCGTTGCCGGACTGTCGCACTCGCTCTTGGCCTGTTCGAAAGAGGGCGATGGAGTGGTCTCACCGCAGTAGCTGCTGCTGCCGCCACACTGCCTCCAAGCTAGGCTGGGAGCTTGCTTGCTTGCCCTCTCGCTTAGCCAGGCCTGGTTTGCAGAGCCAGATTAAGCCATGCTGGGACCCTACGTCACGTCAAGCTTAAGAGATCCCGTCCATAACATTACCAAACAAACACTCTCTTGTTGCTATAACAGAACATACACAGAAGATAACCACATTTAAGCATTACACTTGCATATATTGATAGGCGAAGTAGATGCAGTGAAAATCTCATTGAACATCCATCTCTTATGCTAAGCCTTTCATCGTATTTATTTAAAAGATTTTTATGCCACTTTTCCATGGCTCAAATTTGCTTCATGAAGTCCTTTCAAATAACGGATTGGCTTCTATGAGTTCTGAATTAGCATGATTACAACCTCTATTATTGGGGGACATCGTAAATGGCTTTGCTGGTTCAGCAGATTACGTCCAACTCGACACTTTCACGTTTCGAGGGCCCTTGTGATTTCTGGCCCTCAGCTGGAGCTTGGGTTGCCTGGATTGGGCAGCAATTTGGCCCTGCTGGTCTGACCGAGAGGCCGAGCGCAAGTGGCCTGCCCAGTCTCTGCCATGGCTTCTTCCTTCTTATCACTTCCTGCTTCTCCAGGAAGTGTATCGAGAGTTGTGGGTGGTCGCTGCGCTTATCCCGGATACTTTCAGCTTGTCGCTAAGACTAGGCTGCCTTCATTTCCAACAACTGTCGCTCTTGGTTTCAGTTCTCTCTCTTTGTTTTTTTTCTTTTATATACACAATCTATCTCCACACACTGCATCCACATGCATACTGCATCAGAAAAGCGGATGAAGTGGACCGTAATCCGTGAACATTTCTGAAATACACTGGTAGTCTGTCTTTCAGGTGCTTGGATTGGCGAGGGAAGAACGGATGAACAGGGAGAACCTAGAGCGTAGGAGACCTCAGAAGGTTGGGCTCTTCTCACCATGGTAGATCCTTGCTGTTATCACCTACAAACGTGGGGAGAAACTTTGGCCTACTACGAGTACATTTGGGGCAGCACTAATTATTGCCACGGTAGAGAGAATGCCCGTTCTGTCTTCCTCCCAAGAAACTTCACAGACCCGTCCTTTAAAAAAGCACACAGGTTTATTGCATATCAATCTCATGTATAAATCCATCGTAGCATTGGAAAGATTACATTTGGTATACATTCCTATTCTACAGCATTAACCTCAAAATCAGAGCTTTCCTATTCATTATTTTTAAAGGAATTTCTCTACACAAGTACATTTTGTTTTTCATCTTTTTATCACAAGCATCCAAGTGAATTTTTTGCAAAATCGCTTTTTAATTTTAGTTATATTCTACATGTCATCTCTCGCTCTCTCACTTTCTCTCTCTCTTTCTCTCTCTCGCTCTCTCTCTCGCTCTCTTTTAAACTTCATTGATTCTTCCAACAAAGCGATTTCATATTAATTAATAACTGCCACTTATTTAAAATTTTCCTTGGCAGTTCGAGGCTTCTAGCCCCAATGCAAATAAAACAAAAATCCCAAACAAAATGAACAAAAGGAGGGGAAAAACCCTAATCACATATACAATAAGTGCATCTACTGAATTTGTTTTTTTTTTTTAATAAAAATTTCACAAACGGACACAATAATGACTGCTAAACACAAGTCATGCACAGTTGTACTTATAAACAGAACAGAAGCAATATACACTCCAGAATGCCAAGGGAATAGCACCTTCCTCTTTCGCAATGTTTTAAAAACATTATTTGAAAAAACCAGACATTTACAATTGATTAAAAAAAACACTATACAGTTCTAAGGGAAATAAAATATTCTAGGTCAAATTTGTATACTGTAACAATGACGGGCAAGAAGGCCAGGGAATAAGGGGTGATAGACAAGAAATCATAAACCTTGCTACCATCATATATATAAGTTTTTTAATTAAAAAAACCAAGAAAAAAAATTACATCTTTTATTTTTTTGCAGGCAGGTAACGGGCATAAAAAAGCTTGCATTTTGGACACAGCAAGAAAAAAAGACAGCTGAGATTAGGAGGCATATCTGCGCTCGAAACCTGTATCAGTTTTATATCTGCTTAATTGTACTGGGTTCCCCCAGAGAATCTCGGGAATTATAGTTTCGTGAATGTGCTGAGAATTTTTTTGTGGGACATCTCATACCCCCTTCCTCACAGAACTATACTTCCCAGAATTCCCTGAGGGACAGGAATGATGATGGAAGCAGTTTTTAAGTCCCTGGTGTAGATATACCCCATTTGAGAATGGCTTTAGAATTGTTTGTTCTTCCATGTTATTGTCTGTTAGAAAAGTAATAATAATAATAATAATTAAGCTGCCATTTTTCCTTACAAAAAACATCGTTTCACAAGTGGTATTATGGACCAAGAGAAGAAAGACACGCAGAAAAAGGAAAGAAAAGACTTGGATTGAGGCAAAACAAAACCTTTTTAATCACAGTATCTGTTAAATATAAAGGAAAACAATTTCATGGCTTTGTCAATAACGCTACTGACCATAATAGAAGAGAAATGATTTTGCCCACAAATATCATCTGCAGAGGCGCAAGTCGATTGCATCGTTCCTTCATTTTTAAAAAAGATTCTACATTATGATGCTTTCCCCTCCCCCCTCCCTCCGACTACGACAAAAAAACAAAACAAAAAAGCAGAAATTACAGCATATTAAAAATAATGAATGTAAGTCAGTAGATTGCAGTCGGTCGAGGGAAACAGCTTCCAGTGCTTGTAAAGCTTCGTTCCTTAGAGCCTAAATGGACACGGTCTGTCCTTGGAGGTTGTGCCAATGAACAAGTGCTTTTCCAATTCCTCCACCCAAAATGCAGAAATGGGGAATGCAGGGTTTGCCCCCTCCCCCAAGAATCTCACAAAGTCTTCTAAGTGCTACTTGGGGGGGGGGTTATAAATGGAAAAAAGTCATGAAATGAAGATTGACAATGACAACTCTTCCACCGTATTCCTTTTCACTGTTCCACCTTTTTTGCTCACCAGAAAAGAGAAAAGGACTGAGATAAAGAAGATTCAGCACTTGGATGAAGAATGCTCAAAAGCCATCATTTGCTCGGGTGCAAATGGCTGCAGCCCCCCCCCCCCCATGTTCGTGCACCAGTCCACCCTCCAGCTAAATGTGGTCAGAGGGAACTGGGCCATGCCATTGGGGTTCCAGCTCTGTGATCCGCGGTAACACATATTTGTAACACAAATTAGAATATTGTTGGCTAGGCTGGAGGTGACCTGGTATCAGAGAGCTAGGAATGGCGGGGCAACTAGTGTTGTTGTTATTCATACAGAAATGAGGGTCGGAAATGTGGGACCGAAAGAAGACGGAGGGGAGGTGTTCAACTAGGTATAATTCTTGCTTTCTAGAATATGATTCGTTGGGAGGATGGGAGATCAGAGGCAGATGAGGGGAGCGTCCAAGATCTCCCATGAACAATACCATCCAATGTACAAGCTTAACTTCTGCCTTACATTTCCTCGATTCAGCAGCAATTTGGGAACCGACCAGGTGATACAAATATCTACAGATGCATCACTTGACCCTCCCGAATCCATCTGGCCTATCTTCCATGGGAGTGTACTTATAAGCGCTTGGAAACGAGAAGCTTCCACAACATGAAGTGCAACAACATCTCCCACATTTGGAACAGTCAACATCAGATCTGAAGCTCTGATGAACCCCAACCACCTTTCCCAGGGTTTGAATAGTGGGGTCCAATACGGCAGTAGCAAATGTATAGGTGGTGGAACTGAGGTCTTCTGATGGAGACACCACCATTTGGATTTCAGTGGCCAGATTGAAAGGTTAGTTGATGAATGCCATGGAAGCTGAGCTCTCTTGTTGTGTATTGTTTTCCTCTTCTGTATAAACTTAACAACCCATCCGGTCAGGCATGTGTCCATCCACGCCACTGATGGGGCCCATGCCTGACCACACCCCACCTGTCTGCTGCAGTGGTTGCTCTTCTTCCTATCGCTGGTAAACCACAGATGGGTAATGGAAGGGAGGAAGAGGAACCAGTGACCATTGCTACAGTGGAGGAGAGTTCTTTTTTGCGCTGCAGTTGTGCAAAGGAGATCTCCCATTCCAGCTTCTGGGCAAGGGGGGGGGGGTAGCTGATGCATGCACACATGTAAACAGGAGCCACCACTTCCAACCTGGTGCTGGTACTGCCTACGCAATTCAAGCCTTCACGACCACAATAGTTGCTGTTTGATTCAAAGCCTAACTTTACAACATAGAGAGCTTTTCCTCAATCACCTGGATATATTACATCAGAAGTTTTCAAACCATTCCGAGGAACCTGTTAAGGTTCTGAGTGAGGGTGCATGAACCACAAAATTGGAGTATACAGATCATGCTATTTGGGTCTGCAAGGATAGACCCTTGGTGTCCCGGGTGAGTGTCCCTGCAAACTTGGTGTCCCGGTTGAAAATGTTGGCCTCTCCAAGGGGCAGCACCAACCTGGGAAACCACAAGCCCCTGTGCCCATCTCATGGAGAATCCTAATGTCTTCAGAGGTCTCATGTGATGACACCATAGAGGTCTCATGTGATGACATCATAGAAGGCTCATATGATGACATCATTTCCCCCCTGATCGGGGTGTGTGTGTGTGTGTGTGTGTGTGTGTGTGTATTTGTCTGTCTGTCTGTCCAAGGTGCTCATGAGCTTTTCCTATTTGGTTTCTCAAGTTTGTTTTCTTCTCCAAAACAATGAATGGGTATTCATGAGAATGTTCAGAAAAGCAAACTCCCCCCCCCCCCCCGGAACCCTGTTCATATTCAGCATGCAGCTTTCAAGGCTATGTGGGCCCACAACAAGATTGACCCTTGCATCTGACGGCATTGACAGGTGTGCATAAGAAACTCTTCTTGTGCCACGAAGTCAAGTCAGACAGTGTCCGAACCAGCAGACAACAAGTACAGCAAACACACAACCGGCATGATGCTCTTGGTCACCTGAAATCTCCCAACACACAACCAAAATACTGACTATAAGGTGCAAATGGTATGAGAAGTGCTGGTGTTTACACCACATCAGGAATGGGGTTGGCACTGAGTTGTTCCATATCATGACATTAAGAACATAAGAAGAGCCCTGCTGGATCAGGCCAAAGGCCCATCTAGTCCACCTTCCTGTATCACACAGTGGCCCCACCAGATGCCTCAGGGAGCACACAACCAACAAGATAACCTGTTTCGTGCTGCCACTCCCCTGCACCTGGCACAGAAAAAACCTATTTCTAAAACCAGGAGGTTGCTTATGGCTTGTAACCTGTGATGGTTCTTTTCCTCCATGAAGCCTAAGATGCCTCAAATTAATTGAGCAGCAGGTTTATTTTATATGTATTTTTTTTAGATATTATTTAGAGCTGGCAAAAACTGTGTGTGGCAGGCAGAGTCTCAGAAGTGGCATTCCCCCTGCTCTTTCATAGTCCTGGCTGTGACCGTCTCAAACACCCACCCACCCACCCAAAGGGATGTTTTCTTCTTGGCATTGACCCCTGTGCACATGTCATGAATTTGTTATTCAGCAAAAGCTCATAAGATTCATTTAACCAGATTTCTTTTATTGGGGGTGGTGGTGAGATGCCTATATGCAAGTATTAATGGAAATAGAAGGGGGGGAATACGTGGGGGGGGCATGGTGTTTTTGGACCTTCCAAAGGAGCATGAGGTTAGTCATTTATATTGGATGCCAACTGTTCCAGGGCTTCTTTAAACATTAGACTCTGGTCTGATTGGCGCTGCTGACCCGAAACTCGCTGACTGGAGACAAAGACCATGTGACTGTCAACTGATGCATCGATAAGGCTACTGGCCGAACACTTAACCATTGCTATCCCACATGGAAGCAGGATTTCCAACAGCTTGAGTGATGATCTAGCACGGGCAATCTGTGTACAGAAGACAGCATTGGGCACACATCTTCCACTGAACTGGGAATAGCACCAAAATAAAAAAAGAGGCGTCAGAGTTCTGGCACAAATGTTTCCTGGATTGGGGCCACACGCACAGATGGTCAACGCTGTCAGTGCTGAGGGTGCCCAGCGCCTGTTCGGGGAGACCCAGCTCAGCCCCTCCTTCTACTCTGGCCTATTTAAATGGCGATTGGCATCATCAACGTTGGCAGTGCTGACCATGTAGTGGGTGGGCGTGCAGGTGTTAGAACCCCCGGGCTTAACCCGACGTGCGGATAACACCATTGCTTGCATGTGGGAATCCTTGGAATGGAGCCAAGTGATGCTTCGGCTCAGGCTGTGTGGATGAATAGGGAGTGTTTGGCCTCTTTTAAGGAGCCAGTGTCTTGTCATGTATGGCACTCTCAAATGGAGGGTTGCCCTGGCTCCAAAACAGAATGCCATGGGCATTCTCGTTTGCTATTTACAGCTTGGGTGGGTCAGCTGGCAGGGGGTCAGCACGAGAGGTCAGACATTGCCTGCTGCGGACCCCTGTGACGACCTCAGCCGTCATGCGGTGATGGCAAAGCAGCTCTCGCGGGGTCCACCCAGACAGGAGTGGGCCCATGGAGGGCGGTTTGCCGAGGACCCCCTGCAACCTGGATCCATTCCTGCGAGCCCACATGGTGCTCTTTTCCTTTTTTCCCTGTGAGATTTCTGACTGCAAACCCACCTATCCCTGGTTTTGCCAAACTATGCCAGGAAAATAAATAAATAGAAGGCTTAATTCTAAATGCAAATGCCACAGAATTATAATTTTTTCTTTTAAAATATTAAACATAACATATGATTGTCCGGGAAAGCAAGAACAAAGCTGTTATAATGCAAGGGGGGGGGGTCATTTGGCACATTAAGAACAGGGACAACAGAGAACAGGGACAACATCCCTCCTACTCCCTGGTTATCCATCGTACGACATACGGCCCGAATGACTTCATTTTGGTCCTTCACTAGTTACTTATATTAACGGTATCACTTCTTCACAATGATATCTAATGAAAATAATAATAATTAAAAATACTGTCAAGGAAGAAATAACATAAGAAAAAGTGTAGTTTTCTTTTTTCTTCTTCTTTTGAAAATTACATGTTATATACAGATTCCATCCCTCCCCATGAAATGCCCCAATATTTTATTTTTATTTTTTTAAAAAAAAAATTAAATTGGCCCCTGCGAGAACACGCAGCCTGCTCGTCTGGGTTGTGTTTGCCATTTACGAACCGAAGCGGAAGCACCAAGGAGCGGAATGTTCTGTCTCACGTGTTTGGGTGGCTTCTCGTGTTAGGAGTAGAGGGGGGGAAAGGGCTTGTGGATAATGATGATTTGCTAGGGATCATGCCCGTGAGCACAGCAACTTCTGGGTGGGTGCTGGAAGGCCCAAGCAAGAATATCAGAAGTGTCTTGAGGAGGCAGACGCTCCGATACACTGTTGCACTCAACACTGACCTGGAAGTGGCAAACGAGGACAAGTGAAGGTTTCCTGTTACCTCTGCAGATATTTCTGGGCCCCATTGGCCCTTCTCAGCTGTGGGGAGATGCACTAACTCTTTATTGAGAGTAGGCTGAGGACAGGGTGTGGTAGAGCATGTGCAGAAGACCCCGGATTCAATCCCTGGTATCTTCAGCTATGGCCAAGAAATAACGGTCGGAAACCTTGGGGAGCCGCTGCCAGTTCCGTAGAGAACACTGACTCAAGGTGAGCCTCGTATGTTCGTGGAACACACAAGTGTCATCTTTGCACACGCGTCCAAAACGTGCCTAGCCACAAGAACACAACTGACCCCAGAGTTCAACTGGGTTGGCCAAAAGCTGAGAACCTGAATCTTGCGATAGGCCCATCGAGGCAACTGAGCCGCCAAATTGACTTGTTTTGTTTTTTCAGTCTCCTGGGGGCTCTGGCTCTTACCTTGCAGCGCAGTGCAATGTGAGAGGTCTCGACTTTCCCCCTAGCTTCTCTGCAATGAATGGGGTGTAATTCAGGGAAGGGGAGAGGGGTAGGTGGATGGGTGCCTCCAAACACCCCCTAGGTTGGTGCACTCCACTCCCAGTTGTACCCTAGCAGTTCAGGAGATCCCTCCATTCCTGGAGCCTGCCTAGGCTTCCAAGGGAGGTCCAAACCACTCTTGGCAAAGGGAACCAGCTAGTTGGGCTTCCTGACGCATGTTGGTGAATGTTCTCTGCGCATGCAGACTGGCAGGAGAACATTTGAGCTGAAGAACCACAACACCTGCAAGCTGTACCAGAAGGGTTGAAATAACAGTCCCTACTCCCTCAAACGTTGAGTTGCCTGAATATGCCTTGAAAAAGATGTATTATCTAAATTACAGCTGAGATTGACTGGGGGGGGGGGAGATGTCTGAAGCAAAGTCACATGTTTGCTAACATTTGAATACATGTCTTCTTATTTTGATATTTCCCGCAGTTAATTGTGGATTCTATCATGTTCCGGGGCTTTAGTAAGCTGATCTAAGCAGGGCGGCCATCCAATATAATGACAAGATTTACAACTTTAATTTTGTTTTTTAAACCCAAAGTACATCTCCAGTGTTGAATTTGAAAACGTCCAGCACGCAAAGGAGTCAAACTGATTCGAATGACAAGGGGTTGTATGCAAAGAAAGCTTCATCCCAAGTCTCATCAAAATGAATGGGGCATAAGTTAGCCATTGCTCACGTGTCTCCATTCGTTTCAATGGTGCTGGGTCAGAATTCAGTGTCTCTGGATGAAAGCCAATGAGTGTGGTGGGCTTGGGGGAGAAGAAAGAGCAGCCAATGAAGTGGAGTGGGGGGCAGAGAAAGTTGAAACATGATAATGTTTCGTTGTGATAACGTTTTTATAACGTTGTGATAACGTTTTGTCCCGTGACTTGTTATACTAGACACTATGGGGGAAAGAGGAAGGGGGGGGGGAATTCAGGGCTTCCTGTTTTCTGTGGCAGCCATACATGCAAACTCCATAACATTTCAACATGGTCTTAGACGCAATTATGGAGAAGTCCTGACACCTGATGATTATTACCCCACATTCCTGCTCATTCAAGATTACCACAGAATTATGCATACTGAATCAACCCAGGCAAAAGTAATGCTGGACTCCAACTGTTTTCAGCATAAAACTACAGTGATATTTCTTTGTCCCAAATCTTGATTTGGAGAAGATTTGAAAATGCTGGCACTGGGAAAACAAGAAATCAAAACTGAACCCCTCTCCACCAAACCATACTCTTACTATCTGGGTAGGGTAAATAGCAACATCCTTGTTTAAGAATCCAACTCCCAATTATTATCCTGGAATCTGGGGGGAGAGATTCCAGAACGTGGGGCGAAGGAATAAGACTTGGGGGTGTTTTGACCGCTTCCTCTTTTTGTGACATGTGAGTAGACCTGGCATCTGATGGCATTTTGGGACAGTCAGCTGAAAGCTGCACAAAACCCTGAATGCTGGGATCGTTGTGAGATCTGAAGTTCTGCACTTAATCAGCAACGCAAACTGCAGATCGTATATTCGAGGTAAGGGCCTTCATTTTAGACAAAGAAAAATGACTTCATTTTCTGATTTGTTATTTTAAGCATCACCACAGGAAAAATCAACTGCTGAGCCTATCAGGTGGTGTTTCTAGGACCTTCCTTCGCGGAATTCTCAAAGGCGGTGGGGGAAGGAAAAGAGAAGACCTTCTCTTCTAGCCAGCTTTGGCATTTGATGTCCCACCAATAGCTGTGGGGGAAAGACATAAGGAACAACCTCAGTCCACAACTACCAACATTCCTCAGAACACACACATACACACACATGTCCCAAAGTCACCACCACATTTCACCCAATGCGAAATTTCAAGGCAAGGTTTCAATACGAAATTTCAATGCGAAAATTCAAGGCAAGGCAATTTCAAGAAAACGTCTGAGGGGTTTTGATGAGAGCAAAAGAAATTTCGATAAAACGTGTTGAGCTTCTTGGGTTGGAAGGAAGGTGGAGAGTAGGCACATCCCTAATCTGTGACCATTTATCAGGGGAAGCGAGTATATTCTTCCCCCCCCCCCAGAACCATTCAAGCTATCAAGGAATCATCATGGCCAACATGCCGTATAACAAGATAGAGAAATATAATCTGTTTTGCTCATCTTAAACTCACAGTCCATTTTCCACTGTAAGGAAATCTGGGAGTGGGGTGAAGAGGAAATATCAGACCCTCAATTAAGGTTTCTATCACAATCTTGATGGATCCTCAGTTCAGAGTACACTAGTGTCACTACGAGACGTGACAATGTGTGGGTTTCAGCTGAAGATCTTGAGGGTATGGGGTTACACATAGAGGTCTTTAAAACAGTGACCATAGAATCAAGCTACCAGAAAGAAACCCACTGTGGGGGGACACACACAATATGCTCAGAGGTGTTTGTTGTCCACAGCAAGGCTTTGTAAGAAGGCTTTACACTACGTACGTACACGGACCTGAGGGAACAGGATTTGACACTGGCTAAAAAAAGGAAAGAGAGGAAAAGTCAACCATGTCCTAATCTCAGTGGAAACTCCAGTGAATTCATTTTGATTAGATCTGGCCTGGAAAGTCATTGTCATCTTCTTAGCTGAACTGGATACGAGGGACAAAGGACTTCAAGTTTTTAGTTTTTTTTTTACAAGAAGGTTCTTGCTGGCTCAGCAACATGGTCTGTAACTTGAAAGGGGGACAGTATTTGATTTGCTAATGACAAATGCACCTGGTCTCTCCCGTGCAGGAAGCAATCCACTCCTGGTATGTGCTCTGCAGCGCAGGCGGCCGGATCTGGGGGCTGCTGGCGGTTGTCCTAGGTTTGACAAAGTTGGAAACGAGCTGTCCGTGATGGGTTTCCTCTCCCAGGGGGAAAGCCCCGAGGCCGCCTCGCCAGCCTCCTGCTTTGCGTGAATGACCAAGAGGCCGTCTGCGGCCTCCTCGCTGGGGTTCTGGCCAGGTGCCTCTTTGAACCTCTCAGAGGTGGCCAACGGAGTTGAAGCCCCCTGACTCAGAAGCCGCTCCTGCCATGTTCAACCAGGCATCCAGAGAGTTCTGGGAAGAAGGATGAAGGGGAGTGCTCTCAGAAAGAGACAACATCATTGCATAAGCCTAGAGGAGAAAGAGGAGAACACAAGCAAGGGAGAGGGGGAGTCAATCTAGGCCTATCGGATCCTCATCAGCCAAAAATCACGGGTCAGAAATCAAGGCATCAATGGCAAGGAGGAATTTCGTCTCTGTTCTTTGGAGCCGAAGCTCATGCAGGAAACGTCCTGCCTGTTTATGTACCATGTTCATGATTGGGGGGGAATACCATTTCGTATACACTTGGCATTCACGCACAACCACAATTTGGTTCTTGCCTCCTCACGCATGCAGTTCGTCCCTTCCTCATTTACTGGCTCAGGCAAAACCATGCTTGCCATAGTGAGCATCTGAATTTGGCAAACCATGCTTTGTGAAACCATCATTTGCCTTCAAACCTGCAGTGGAAATGATGTTTTGAAGTGGGCTTTCAGCTGTGGTTTGGGAGCAAATCATGGTTTGAGTGTGAACCAGGAAAGGAGGGAGACAATCAGAGCTCCCAAAGGGATGGGAGGAGGAGGAAAGAGTACACAAAACTCTGGCCAAATTATGATTTCACCATCATGTCAGCCCTACCTAAGAATCCAGTAGCAAACTGTTCTACACATAAGGGGAAAAGGAGAAATGTTTTTACCATCCTCATGATCAGGCTATCCTAATTTTTTCCAGTGTCGGGCAGTTCAGAAAGAACAAGGAATGTGAAGTCAACCGCCTTGGCTACAAGGGCCTTTGGATCTGACCGTACAGTACCAGAGACTGTGCTATGTAGGCTACTGGTCTGATCTAGTATAGAAAAAAAGCAGTACTAATCAGGACACAAATCTCCCCAATCTTGGTCCCTTGAACCAAAGATCAAACATTAATTGCAGAATTGCAATTGGGAAGGCAATGGGAAGATTTCCCACCAGAGAGGAGAGGAAACTTCATCTCTGTGGAGAAGGGGCTCTAGGATGAACTGCAAGAGATGACGAGGATGGAAAACACAATACTGATGTCACAACTCCAACTGCAACACGTTTCTGTCCTTCATACTGTTTGTGTATGCTCTGTCAGAGTAAATCCTCTCTCAGGAAACAAAACAAAACAAAAACACCCAAGTTTTTGCAGAAAAAAACATTGCAGGGGGAAAAAAGCAACAGATAACACAACGTCCATAAATAATTAGTTACGTTTTCAGCATATTAGTTAAAAAAGACAAAGACAGAGGCATGCGTGGAAACAGGACACGAGCTCTCTCTTTGAACGGCAAAGAAGATGGCAACCACATTCCCCCAGAAGGTACTGATCGGTGCATCTGTCATTCTCTGTAGCTGCCAGCTCTCTCTCAGGGCATATCTACACTTCAGACTTTTGTGATTTCCTCTTTCCAGGAAACCTTGACAATTGTAGTTCTTCTGTGACAAGGGGCTAAAAATCTCCAACGCAGAATTCTCTGCACTCTCACCAAACTACAATTCCCAAGTTTCTTTGGCGGGAAGCCATGACAGTTAAAGCAATGCATGTTTGTAGTGCAGATACAGCCTCTCCCTTTTCCACCATCCCGTCTGGGTTTAGAGGGGAAGACAAACTAAATTCGTAAAGCTCAATGAAAACCTTCCCGCCTCATTTTGGGGGGTGGGGTACGAGATGCCCGTGGCGGCCATCTTTTTTGAGGATCCCAGCACAGTGTGGATAGAACTCAGATCAGCTAACCCCACAGTACTTCTAAGGAAAAGTCCCAACATACACCTACCTGATTTTTAGCCTGCCTGTACAGAGTCTGTTTTATTGCCTCAGAGTCTAAGGTTGAATTATACACATCTTTAACTCCAAAAGCTTCCTCGGCTGCTTTGCGGAGATCCAGCCCCTTCCCAAACTGCGGCATCTGCTCCAAATCTAATAAGCCGGCTTCGTCCTCCTCAGTACACCTGTACCAATGACCAGGAGGGGAGGGAAGGGGTTGACCTGTTAGCTCATCTGACTTGTTGACAATTGGGCCAAGGGGAGTGTCGCCAAACTCAGCGCTGACATGCAAGGACCACGGAGCCGCCAGAAGCCACATGCAGGACGTGAGAAAGGCAGGCAGGCAGGCAAGCAGACTGACAGACAAGGGAGCAGACAAGTGACATCAGGGACAAACAAAGCGTGGGGAGTGTGGTTGTGTGAGCTTGGATCGCACGTGTCATTGCTGACATTCGGTGGCACTCGCATTCAAGTTGGCAGGCTTTTGCTCAGTGATGGCCGACAGGAGGGCTCTCCCTGGAGACTCTTTGTCGGGGTGCCGAGAAGGGGGGGTGTCTTGGGCTCCTGCCTATCACCTGGATCCCCACCCGCATAGGGGCAGCAGCATACGTAAGCCCTCCGGGCCACACCCACCTAGCTTGTCTCCTCAGGGATATCCTCCTCTTCCCCCCACAAGTCTCAGAGCAGAGGCAGGGAGGGGGATTTCCAGCACCCACCTCCTCCTCAGCCTTCTCCAGCCTCACAGGGTTCTGGAGCTTCCCTTCCACCTAGTCTCCAGCCCTTTCTCACCCCTGGCCCTCTCTTTATATTCCCCTGGCCTTGACTGGCTCTTCCTCTCTTCCTGGTTCCTCCGACCAAGCCTGGTCATCTTCTGGGTTCTAAGCCTCCTCCCCTGGGAGGCAGGAAAGCTCTTGTGGACACTTGCCGGGGCTTCTAGCTCCTGGGCCACTCCATTGCACGTAAACGTGCTGTGCTTAGCAGGCTGATGGCCTGTACCCTGCCCCACTGAGGACTTTCGGGGACAGTTCAGGGGAGGATTGTGGAAGGATTGGGCCGGGGCGGGGGCAGTTTGGGGGAGGACCTTGGCAGTAGCCACACACACCAAGATTCTATCCCCTCTTCCTGGGCTGGACCCCCCCTGCCCCCCCCTCAGAGGGACAGGGGGAGTGAAAATGGGCCTGATCAATACTGGGGTAGGCGTGGCACATAGAGAGGCATTTAGGCATTGTCATGCTGTCAATGATGTTGTCATGAATCTCTCTTGACCTGAATGAGACCTTCTTTGCTACCATTGTACCATTACAGGGGAAAAGGTTGGCCAAGAAGGCCCCTTCCAGGTAAGGTGAGGAGCAGGCTGCCTCAGGAGACCGCAGACATTTCTGCCCATGTGCAGTGCATCCAAGGCAGCTGGGGATCATGGCATCTTCAATTCCCATGACCCCCTAGATGTCTTGAATGCACTACACGTGTGGAGACTTTCAAGGCAGCCCTCCAGTCTGCAGTGATCTGCATGGGATATGAATGCTCTGTGATCTCAGCTCAAAACCAGTTTGAGAACTGAGCTAGACTAGGGAATAAATAGCTGCTCTAGGGGCCAACACTGTAGCCACGCCAAATGGATGATTTGTGGTCTCCCCCATGACTTGCCAATGAGGGGAGGGGAAAGCAGGCGTTTCCTCCCACCTACAAGTACTGCCCCACCCACCTTCGGGTGCGGTCAAAACTCATGGTAAGGGGTGTGACCTCTTCATCTTCCTCATCCTCATACCCTCCTTGGGGCTCCGTTGTCGGTGATGCCGTCTCGTCCTGTGACTTCCCCGTCAGGCTGTCGTCGTCTTCCTCTTCCAGTTCTTCCTCTTCCTCGTCCACGTCTTCCGTCTTGTCATTTCCAAGACCATGGCACTGGGCATTCCCGTCAGCATTCTGGAGTTCAGGCCTGCGAGATGCAACCACAAACGGTTAACAGACCCCAGGCACATGGAAAACATTGAGTTTCCTCTTGACGTTTGCACCCATCCGCATGAGCTTTTAATTTCTGGTGTTGGGTAGGAGGCAGACAAGGGCCCCAGCATGGCTCTACCCATCCAAAGCAGACTGTGGGGTCTTCCTGCCCTCCCCAGGCTAGATATACATTCACGCCGTTGCCAGGACACAGCCAGGATCTGGTGTGGCACCCAGTTGTGCTGAGACTCATAATTTCAATTAACGATGGGCAAATTCCCCACTACTCAACTTTGGATTGCACCAGCTAATATGAGCTGTTTTTCAAAAACTAACCTAGAACATAATCTGTTTTTTTCCCCCAGTTCTGAAATTTGGAAACTCAAAATGTCTTGTCGGTGACAGCAGCAATTATTATTAACAGTATTTATATACCGCTTTTCAGCAAAAAGTTCACAAAGCGGTTTACAGACAAAATCAAATGGATTAAATGGCCGAGAAGCTTCTGTGTGAGGCCTCCGCTCCTCTTGTAACCTGCAATAGCAATGTCCCAAGCACCAGCATCTATGGGAAATGTAGTTTTCCAGGGTGCTTGAGTACACAGTATGGATTTTTATGCTCTTGTTTTAATTGTAACGTGATCTGTTTTTATTAATTGTTAGATGCTGTTTTACTAGTTTTCATTAACTGTTTTTTAATTGTTTTAAAAAAGTGATTATTTTTTGTATTGTACTTTTTGTATTGTATTCTTTTTTCATGTTGTAAGCCGCCTTGGGTCCCTTCGGGGAGAAAGGCGGGGTAAAAATACTGTAAGTAAATAAATAAAATAAATAATGTCAAATACCCTAGGAGCTACATTTTCCAGAGCAAATTGCGCCTGGGATGCTGCGGAGCATGCTCATGTAAGCACCCCAGGTGCAAGAAGTCCCAGAGCATGTGGTTTCCAAAGCACCTGACATTCCCACTGAGCACTCCGGCAACCTGGAAAACTACATTTCCCAGGGTTCCTTGTTGACCTGCAGATGTGCAGAAACTTTCTTTACGCCCAGAACGGGTGAAGATCTTCTTTGGAGAAATTGTACTCCACTCATAATGCGGGCGGCCAAGCATTATGAGCTGGAGAATTTCCTATTCCAAGCCAGGTAAATATGAACTTGGGTGACATCACTAATTTCAACACGATGTGCTTGGCTGCTTCCAGCCCCAGTGCTGACAGCCTGCCGCGGATAATTCAGATGATGTCTTTGCCACAGGTCCGCTGGAATCCAGGAACAACATTGCCCCAGACAGAAAATAAGCATCCACTCTCAAGGGCCATCAGAAATTTGATTTGTGTCTGGCTTCAGCTCCACTCAGAAGGACATGGAATTCTCAGCGCATAAATGTGCCCATGTTCAGGTTACATGGCATTTGGAAACATCGGAGTAATCGACCCATAATTGCAACTGGCATTGCATGGTGGGGCAGCATGTGTGTGTACAATGTACAAAGGACCCTATTTTTTTTTTTTGCCTGGAGATTAAATATCCTTCGGTCAAACAGAGGTTTCAGAAATTAAGGGTAGGAAACTCTCATGGTTTCCATGAGCTCTGCATCTTGTCACACAGTCTAAATACGTTAAGACGTCGGCTTGTAGCTAACCAAAAAAATGGAAGCCACAGGCTCCAAATGTGATTCTCCCTCAGGATCAATTATGCCAGTTGGCTGTGGATCACACCTCCAGTTCGTATCAGTGTGTGTGTGTGTGTGTGTGTGTGTGTGTGTGTGTGTGTGTGTGATGTGTGTGTCTACCGCAAAGTTGAAGGGCTCTTGGTTTCTCTCGCAAGAATTCCCTTCCTTAAATGTTTCGTTTCCTTTCTAATTTCAGGCTGGAGCATGAAGTCTTCAAAGCAAACAAACAGCAGCAGCAAAGTTTTTTAGATACTGAACAGGACTGCGGTGCCCCGCCCCCTTTTTCAGCACCGAGAAAAGGTGATGAAATATGGGGTGGGGGTGGGGAATGGAATTAGAGTATGTTCCTTCATTTTAGGATAGCAATACATTCATTTGTGGAGGGTTATAAGTGCATGGGATAGAGAGAAAGAATGCCCCTCCCTCAATTTTGGGTGAAGGACTCTCAAATAAAATCCCCCCCCCCCACTTCCTACACAGGACATTAAATGCAGACTAGGCAGCCTGATCGAATGCAAAATAGCTGCCCATAAGGAGGAACCGTGGCTAGCTGGGGGTGCCGACAGCATTTCAGTTGCCCTGGCATTGAGCCAAACAGCCGGAGTGGTAGTCAAGCTAGGGCCTTTGGGAGCTAAGGTCCTGTTGCCATGGCCACAGCCCTCTCAAAGTCAAGTCCTGGATGTCTTGGAGAGAAGGGGCGGTTGTGGAGCCTACTTGTGAGTACGAAAGCCAGGAAGTCTTGGAACAGGGAAGATTCCCTACGCAGGGGATCCAAGAAGAGAGTACAGAGAGGAGGAATCGAGTCAGAGATGGCATTGGCCAGTTTGGGGTCCGCCCAAGTGCTCATGCCAACCCGAGGACTCACTTGGCCAAGCAACCTCCCAGCTCTCAGTACTGGTGGCATTGCAATGCATTCTGGGACGATCTTGGGAGAGGGGAGGCGGGAGTCACGCAACCCAGAAGAGGCTTCCAGAGCGCGATTTCAGCTCGTTTAAGCAAGAAAATGCAGCAGTTTCCATCTAAAAGGTAAGAAACTGCTTTCCCCCTCTTTTACAGTCGGCCCCGGTATCAGCAGATTTCAGTATCCACGGGGGAACCTCCGTGAATACTTGATGTTGGTGCTGCCCATTCAAATGTAAGAGCCTCGCTCCTAGACAGAGAGACAGTGATAGTGCAAGCCAGCCAACTGCCCACCCATGCTAGGGTTTAGCATATAAGCAAATGTGTTTTCTACCTGGGAGTAGCACTGAACAGGTCTAAACAAACTGGCTGTAAACAAGACAGAGAGAAAGAGAGCACGAAAGGAAAGCGTCCTGTTTCCCTTCCCAGAACTCCTTCAAATTGAGAAATGAATGCCACCAAAAAATAGCAATAAAAACAGTGAATCTGGTGTGTTCAAAAAAGAATGGATTGCAAAACGGTTTTTTTTCCCCACAGAGGTGAAATCAGTTATGATGCTAATTAGAACAGCAACGATGCATTATGGCTCCCCATACAATTTCCATACCCCATGTGCGAAAATATTTGCCCACTCTTGCAGTACGCCGCACAACAGCCGTATAAGGTAGGCCAGCAAGAGTCTTGCCACATCTCATGGCTGAGCTGAGCTGTGAACCAGCAGCTTCCACACAGCTTGTGCCTGTATCCACTGGGCTGTGCCGGCTCTGCTTCCGATAACCCCGCGTACCTTTTATCCGCTAAAGCCGACGATTGGTTCATCTCGCTATTTGCAATAAAGTTTCTGATTTCGGAGAAATACGAGTCTTCTTTCTCGTCTAAAAGTGCATGGTTGTCTGATTCTGAGGTGGGAGAGGAAGCGTTTGTCCCCAGGTGGTTCGTGATGACTCCGGAGTGCTGGCTCACTGTGGGGACGGAACAGGAGAACAAGGGGTGGTGGTGTTACGGTGGGAACTGTGCAATGATGCTAATCGGGGGTAGAGGGAACCGTAATGCCAAGAAGAGCCTCCTTCCTGTTAAGAAGGGACAGAGAAATGGAGGCTCCAAGCAGTCACAGAGAGATGGATTCCATATGCTACCATGGTCCCTATCCTTACTCACTGTAAGGATGTGCAGACCCCCACCTGCCAAGAAATTTGACTTCTAGAAACTCATTTGGCTTCCCTTGAAAATCATTATACGCCTCACCCTGGGAGGAACCCACCATTGGCTTGGGAGTTCACGTTCCCGAATTTCTGGAACTAACCCTACCTATTGCCATGGATAATTCCAACCTCCCAGTTGGCCGCTGATGATTAATCTCGGAATGGTCTTGATTGTCAATGGCTGTTAGTCATGATGGCTATAGAGAACCTCCAGGTTCAGGGGCAGTCTGCCTGCGAAATCCAGTTGCAGGGGAGCAATGGTGGGAGAGGGGTCTGCTGCCTTTATCGCCTGCTTCCCAGAGGCAGCTGGTGAACCAAAGGATACTGGGCTAGATGGGCCTTTGGCTTGATCCAGCAGCTGGGCTCCTCTTGAGCTCTACTTTGGCTTTGGGAGAGGTTTCAAGGTATGCAACTGTAACACGTTTTACTTGTCCACTTTCTGGAGTTGTCATTCAGGTATAAATAATAATAATAATAATAATAATAATAATAATAATAATAATAATAATAATAATAATAATAATAATAATAATAGAAAATGGCAATGATCGAAAAAGGTGCATTACTCTGTTACTACTACATTGTTACTAGTCCATTCCTATTACATTGTCATAATAATTAATAATAAATTATTCAAAATATTTGTGAACCTCTTGGGAACCAGGCTATTGACACATAGGAAAAACACTGGAAGGCTCTCGTGGGATAAGTGAAGGATATAAATCAAATCAGTTCAGCGATTATTTTGTTTGCTTGCTTGCTTCATTTGCACACACACACCCACTTTTGCTACTTGGCCTCAAGGCGGCTCACCCCCTAATTCAGGTGGTGTTTCCTGTGTTACCTGGAACGTTCTCATGTTCGTGCTTCTTTAGGTGCCGGTCAAGATTGGTTTGTTGGCCAAAACACCGATTACACAGGTGGCATTTGAATGGCTTCTCCTTGTTGTGGATGTTTCGAACATGACGCTGAAGGTTGGATGAAATGCTGAACGACCGATCGCAATATTTACACCTGGGAAAACCACAAAAGAATGTAGGATAAATAAGACTGCAATCCAGTACACACTTCCCTAGGAATAAGTCCCATTGAATTTAATGAGGCTTACTTCAGCGTAGACAAGAATAGGCTTGTGTTGTAAGGCAACTAAGCACATATACATAAAAGAATCATGCTACCACTACAGCAGCGATTTCCAACCTTTTTCATTTCATGTCACACTGACAAGGTGCTAAAATTATCAAGGCACACCATCCTTTTTTGACAACTGACAGGGCACACCACGCTGCCGGTAGGGGGCTCACATCCCCCAATGGCCCTACTAATAAATGACCCTCCCTCAAACGTTTCCGGCATATCTGCGGACCATTCACGGCACACCAATATGCCACGGCACACCGGTTGAAAATCGCTGCCCTACAGATTGTGGAAAAAAATCTCAAGGGTGTGAATTCTCCGAATTTGCTGAAGAGGGCAGCATTGGGGCACTGAGGAGTTCAGACCGATTGGGTGCATGCTGGAGTCAAGTAGATAGCCCGGAAAATCTCTACTCAGCCAGGTTTATTTTGTAGCTTCAATCAGTCTTCCACAACAGCAGACCTGAACGTCCCCAATCCAGTTTACCAGACTTCTTAGCACATTTGCCAGGACTGAGGGACCTGGCACACTCTGGCCCATGCACGGGGCTGCTTCTTCGACCCTGCCACTGGCAGCAGGGCCGCTAGAGTATTGCTAGCATCCCTCAGTCTATCAACCTTCAGCACGGCAGAGTTTGTTTTCTTAAATGCAGACTAGAAGGAGAGCTGCAAGTGTCACAATCCTACATTGCGCAGAGAGCGCATACTTTCCAGATGTGCTACAGCTGGAGCTGCGACTGGGTCTCTAAAAATATCTCCCCTATTATTTTTGGAAGCTGCAGAGATGCATTTATGAAACACTCTCCACCAATGTTTTCGGGACCCTGTGTTCACCTCGTGATTTGCCAGCTTGGAAAAATGAGCTGGAATGAAGATGTCAAGTAGGACGTAAAACGGTGTTGTTAAAGGCCCCATGCACCCCCCCCACCTTTCTCGTCAGCATCTGCTCTGCCTCTCTGAGGTTGTGCACCTTTTGTTCCCTAATCCAACCTCTCTCTCTCTCTCTCTCTCTCTCTCTCTCTCTCTCTCACACACACACACACACACACACACACACACACACAGAATTCTAAAGCCCCATTGCACACATTTCTTGCTGCTGCTATTTTATGTTGAGGTGCATCTCCTAGACCCTTTCCACCGTCTCTGAACAACTTCAAAGAGCCTTGTGCGAGGCCTGCAAAAGTCGGCTGCCCGTCTGTTCATTTATTTAGATGTTCAGGAAGTCTTTGAAAAGCTTCCCCTGACGGCCCCCACTTGAACTGTGAGTGATGGGGAACAAGAAGAGGATACAGAGGCTAGATCGTGAGCTGGTTCAAAACGAAAACGAAAAACAGAGGGAGAAGTGAACAGGGCTGTGTCTTGTGCTTGCGAGGAAGAGGAGCGAGGGAAACGGTTATTGGATTATACGTGTTTTTTTGGGTGTGTGTGTGTCACAGCATGGATCTGAGCTGGTTTTAATCACTGGCCAAGGCAGAGTGAGGGGCGGGCTTAAGATCCAGGGGAGGACCAATTAGAACATCCGATAGTGGCCCTGCAATGGTTCCGGGGCATCCAAGGAAGTCTCCCATTTGGGAAAGAACTGGTGCAATTTGACGCAAATCCCAGCCCATCTGGCTTGCCCTGGCTCTGCACTCTTACCGTCCAGCCTTTGGTCATCCACATAGATGTGTTTGATTAATCTCGCAAAGGGTCAACAAAATGGTCAAAAGAAAAATAAATGGCATGAATATGTGAGCTAGACTGTGGTGGAAGGATTCATTCTACCCACTCCAAAGTTTCCTAACCATTAGTTTTTGCTAAAATTAGAAACTGAGAGTTGTGAACTGGGCAAAAGAAAATCAATACTCACCAAAGTAATCTCTAAACATTGTGTTAACTCCCCGGGGTGCAATTACCATGTAAGATTGTCCAGAAGTCAAACCCAGATTACTAAAAACGTGCAGGGATATTTCCCCCCCCCCCTTTTGGGAGATGACCAGACCAAATACAACTTTATTTTGCTAACTTATGTTAAGTATCTCAGTCTCCTTTTTTGGAAGAAAAGCAGGCTAAACAAGCTGTGAATAATCTGGAGTGTGCTTTGGGTCTGACAAGTGAAAACAGCAGTATTCATTTCATTCAAAGAAAAATAACCCAATTGACAGTTTAGAACAGGGGGAGGAGTTACAAAATGATAAAAGATGAACAGGAACTTTTATACACACACACACACACACACACACACACACACACACACACACACACACACACACAGTATATCTATATCTATATCTATATACTGTATATCTATATAAAAATATTTATATACCGCTTTTCAACAAAAAGCAGTTCACAAAGCGGTTTACATCGCCAAACAAATGCATAAATGGTTCCCTGTCCCTAAAGGGTTCACAATCTAAAAAAAGATGCACACCAGTAACAGTCACTGAAAAGACGCCATGCTGGGGTGAAGAGGGACAATTGGTCTCCCCCTGCTAAACAGGACACAATGTTTAAAAGGTGTCTCTTTGCCCAGATAGCAGGGAACCTTCCCTTAAACCTTGCCGAAAATCTTCCGTACCACAGTGAACTCTGAAAGTGATATCCTGCCTTTGAACACGGAAGTTTCATTCTAAGGCACTGTGTTTAACAGAGAGTGATAGCCCTTCCCACCATGCAACTTTCTAATCCTTGTACCGACCATTAGAGCTAGTGGCTATCGCAAGATGCTACAACAATCCCACAGCCAAATGGTGTGTCGAGTAAAAGCTTCATCACGTCTTTGCCTCAAACCCATTTCCAAATTCTGTTCTTCAGTGTTCTGTCCCTGACTTTACAAGCTAACGCTCTTACCTGTACGGCTGCTCTCCTGTGTGTGTTCGGAGATGTCTTGTCAAATTTGCTGAACGTGGGAAGATCTTACCACAGTACCTAGGAGGTGAAAACACAGCAACCTTCATGCTATGCTGATTCCTGGATTTAAACTGCCCCTGAAACTGCTATTAGCGACAGAGGATAAAACCTGTAGCCAGAATTCCCCCCTCCCATGGCTAACAGCAGCTGAAGCTGGTGTGATCTGAGCCAGGATTCTGACCCTCCAGGATTCTGCGATCTCACAAGGCATTACTCCAATAATGTCAAGCCTATCTTTGCAGACATGAGGACTAGAAACTTGCTTTAAAAAACAAAAAAAATGAAAGCTCGCATTGACTATATACATGACTTGGCTCATGGCCACATTGCGGAGGGAAAGGGAAAGGCCCTCTTCTGCATTTGCCTTGGCCATCAACCCAAATGGCCTCCTGCGGTTGCTTTTTGACAAACACACTGTGTGAGATCACGGGTCACGCCGACCTTCAACCAACACGGAGTTTCTCATTTCATGCATTGTTCTTTATCATGATCCTTTTACCTGCAGGTATAACGTTCTTTGCCCTTGCGCAAAATGGGATCGGACAACGTTGGGGGCGGTGGCCGGAAGTTGAACGGGTGATGTGGGAGGGGCTGCAGGGAGGCACCGGTGTCTGCCTTCAAGGATGCAAAGCTCTCCAGTTTCTCCGTCATGGTCTCGATTGCCGACATCTGTTGACACAAGAAAAAGGTTCTGCGTCACGGATCGCCCACTTGCACTCTCCGAGGCTCCAATCCTATACGCATTGACCTAGGAAGCAGCCCCATTGAACCGAATGAGACTTCCTTCTCAGTATACATGCCTAGCATTGCACTGTAAAAGTCTGAAGAGTCAGAAAACCCAGAAATAACTGGGGATGATGTCATCACCAGTCACTTCTGGTGGTTCGCAGCAGGAGAGTGGCACTTGGTCAGGAAGGGGTTGAGAACCCCTGGGCTAGACAGCAATGCTAGGAGGTATGCAGTCAGTTGAGCCACCATGCATGAGGCCCTTTAGCCGACCCCTAGACCTGGGTCACACACGGAAACAGAGACTTTCTGCCTGCGAAGCATTTTCTTCACCACAGAACTACAGCTTCATAGTTGTAGAACCTGAGGATGTGGACAGGATTCTTTGGAGTGTGAGACCGTCCACTTGCCCGCTTGACCCTTGTCCGGCATGGCTGATTAGAGCTGCCCGGGCGGGGCTGGCTGAGTGGACGGGGAGGGTGGTAAATTCATCTCTGAGGGAGGGGGTGCTGCCGCTGTCTCTGAAGCAGGCGGTGGTGCGTCCCCTCCTGAAGAAACCCTCCCTGGATCCCACTATTCTGAACAACTTCCGGCCAGTCTCAAATATCCCGTTTCTGGGCAAGGTGATCGAGCGGGTAGTGGCGTCTCAGCTCCAGAGGGTCTTGGAGGAAGCTGATTATCTGGATCCATTCCAGTCTGGCTTCAGGCCGGGGTTCGGGACAGAGACGGCCTTGGTCGCCTTGGTGGATGACCTGCGCCGGGGACTGGACAGGGGGAGTGCGTCCCTGTTGGTCCTGCTGGACCTCTCGGCGGCTTTTGACACCATTGACCATGGTGTCCTCCTGGGTCGGTTGGCTCGGTTGGGGCTTGGAGGCACCGTTCTGAGGTGGTTCCGCTCCTTCCTGGCTGATAGATCCCAGAAGGTGGTGCTAGGGGATGCTTGTTCGGCACCCTTGCCCTTGAGGTATGGGGTGCCACAAGGGTCAATTCTATCCCCCATGCTGTTTAACATCTATATGAAGCCGCTGGGAGAGGTCATCCGGGGGTTTGGGGTAGGGTGTCATCAGTATGCGGATGACATCCAGCTCTTTCTCTCCTTTCCACCTGACTCCAAGGGGGCGGTCGATGTCCTGAATCGTCGTCTGGAGGCAGTTGGGAGCTGGATGGGGGTGAACAAGCTGAAATTAAATCCTGAAGACAGAGGTTCTTCTGGTCCAGAAGTCTACGACTCAGGTACTGGATCATCGTCCTGCTCTGAATGGGGTTGTACTCCCTCTGAAGGAGCAGGTCCGCAGCTTGGGGGTTCTCCTGGATGCGCAGCTGCTCCTGGATTCCCAGGTAGCGGCTGTGGCCAGGGGGGCTTTTGCCCAGCTTCGGCTGGTGTGCCAGCTGCGACCGTACTTGGATCGTGCAGATCTGGCCACAGTGACCCATGCCCTAGTGACATCTAGACTAGATTACTGCAATGCGCTCTACGTGGGGCTGCCTTTGAAGACTGTTCGGAAACTGCAACTAGTGCAGAATGCGGCGGCCCGGGTGGTTGCCGGGGCTTGTCGGTTCGACTCAGTCGGACCGTTGCTTCGGCGGCTACACTGGCTACCAGTTAGTTTCCGGGCACAATTCAAAGTGCTAGTTTTGACTTTTAAAGCCCTTAACGGCTCGGGTCCAGGGTATTTGAGGGACCGCCTCCTTCCTTATAATCCGACCCGTACTCTGAGGTCATCAGGGGGGGCCCTGTTGACCGTGCCGCCATTGGCAGAAGTGAGGGGGATGGCGGCGCGGAGTAGGGCCTTCTCGGCGGTGGCGCCCCAATTGTGTAATTCCCTCCCCTTGGAATTAAGAACGACTCCCTCTTTAGAGGCCTTTCGGCGGGGCCTTAAGACGTTTTTATTCCGGACTGCTTTTAATGTCTGACATGGTGGGCTGACCTTTTAACAAATGGTTTTAATATATGTAAATGCTGGTGACCCACTGGGGTTGTTTATTTTTAATCTTAAGTGTTTTAATTAATTATTTTAATGTGTTTAATTAATTGTTTTAATGTATTTATATGTATTTTAATATGTTGTAAGCCGCCTTGAGTGCCCTCGGGAGAAAGGCGGGCTACAAATTCCTAAAATAATAATAATAATAATAATAATCTCTTCTGAGGAAAGCAGAGGAAATTCAAGCAACTTCCATTGCCCAGTTAGGAGATCACTAAGGGGGAAAAAGAGCAATGGGCTGGTCTAGACTGGAGCACCAGCATCTGAACGAGGAAAGCCCAACGTTACAAGGGGGAGGCCGAGCGTTCGATGGCAAGAGGAAGCCATCCATCACCAAACAAGATGCTCGGTTGTGCCGGAAAAGCTGACCTTTTGCACACTTCCGCTGCACTGAAACAGGCCCAGACAGCCAAGATAGTGTTTGAAAATGTATATCGCTATTTAAAGGAAAAAGAAGAGAGGGTGGGGGCGAAAGAGTTGTCCTGATAATTGAGGAATAAATTGCAGACGGCTGACAATCAATCACAAACCTTAAATCGAATCAAAGGGAACACATTAAAAAACACACACCACCATTTGGTGTTATTTAGAAGATATCCCAACCCCTAGGAGAAACGGCAAGCGAGCCGCCTGCAGGGGTGACGAGAAGCGCAGAGGGCCGGCCCCGGTTGCCAGTCATGCGACAAAACCCATCCGGTGAAAATGCGCAGCGGATCTCGCCGAGAAGCCTCTCGCTCAGCCCTTTGCCGGGGGACCTGGAGCTGCCTTTTGTCGCGCCCTGTTCGTGCGGCACTTAATCACGGAGGCTGTGCCAGTGTGAGACCTCGTGGGCTCATTTCAGCATTCTAAGCACAAGGCCTGGTCCCTCTGTGCGGTGGGAGCGTTTTGCTATTAAAAGGAGCGAGCGGCTGGCTTGAAATGACAGAGGGAAGAGGAAGAAGAAAAGACAGTTGTCAGGTGGGGGGAACGGCTTGCTATTAAGGCATCAGAAAGCCTTTCCGAGGACTGATGTGGGACTGGGGTGCGTCAGAAGCGGATTGTGCAGGAGTCATACAAATCAATGCCTTCTTTTGTCTAATCGGTTTTCCCGAAAGATAACAGGTCACAGTTTCAAAGCCGCCTGAGGGAACCGCGTCAGGCTCCTGAACACGTCGACTCGACTTAGATATGAATGCCGCTCACGTTCGACAGCTAATGTCTCCCCAAATGTCAGGATTTGTATGCGTTGGCAGCTGGAATTCAAAAAGTGGCACCGCCTAGGAAAATGCAACGGCCCAAAACGAGAGGCCCCTCGACAAGGCTGTTGGCCGAGACCAACAGGGGGTGGGTGGGGAGGTGGGAGAAAGGAGGACATGCTTATCGAAGGGGGTGGGCCTACAGCCTTCATCCCTCCAGTTTGCTCCAAGGATAGAAAAGGAGGCCCGGACCAGTAGCCCAAAGTTAAACATGGTTGGAAGTGGATCGCTGCCAGCAAATAAGTAGGAGTGTATGCAGGCAGTTAAAATTCTCCACTTTCCCTACTTGCTGCCATCTAGGGGGCTAGATACTAGTAGGGTGTAAGAGAGCAGTGACCCACATGCCCAGGGAGGGAAGGACATATCTGGGCTCAGAATTGTAGCACCCACTGAAGGCCATTTCGGCAGACACAACCCGTTGACCTAGTAATATTTAGAGAGGCCGTGGAGGACCAAGCCATGGCCCTACGCCTCTCCTCGCCGGAAGCCCTCACTTGTCCAGCCTTTGCGGGGGGGAGGGCTGGCCAAGTGAGACCTGTGCGGCTTCAGCAAGGCAAACTCTACGCTAACTGGAAGGGGAGTCTTTGTGACTGATCAAACCCTCTTCCAAAGGGAGGTTTTCAAGACCCCCCCCCAATTAATCTCTCTATATATCTTCAAGTAAGTGCATTGGAAGATTATCTGAAAGGGGCTTTGCTTCACAGTAGATATCCAGATAGCCTTGTAGGGCCCCTCTCGACAGATATTTCCCCTGGCCGGAGTTTTATGGGCTTGATTTTGAGTTTTCCCCTTCCCCCAACATGTGCCCTTGTCCGGAACTTGGTCTTTTTCTCACCAGACGTGCTGGTGAGAGATATCAGATGCCATCGAGGCCGCTCTCCCCAGTATTCTAACCCACACAAACACAGGATGTTCGTGGCCAGCCGGTCACCATTGTAGGGCCAGCTCGAAAGGAAAAATCAAGGGAAGTTGTTAACCAAACTCTCAGGACGAGACGAAACAATGACGGAACTAAGTTTAGCTGTGAAACCAACGGGCATCGTCTTTTCACAAGTTGCAACCGCCGCCGATTCGAGCTGGGAAAAGCTCCAATAAGGGCACAATGCATGCGTGGACACTGTAAATGAAACCAGAGGGTAAACCTGTACGGTTGCCAGTGGAAGGTGACTAGAGACGGCTGCGAAGGGCTGAGAGTATATGATACAATTGTTCTATCACAGCTAAGCAGGTCTCCATATGGTCAGGACTTGGATGGGAGACTGTCTGGGACCCCCCTGGACTTGAGTTTGGTGCTGGAAGAAAGGCAGAGTGTAAACAAAGAATGTTTGCTGCTGCTGACTCTCCAGCCTCAAAGAAAGATCCTCAATGCAGGAATGAATGTCCACCTCTCCGCTTTGAATGGAGGACCTTTCTGGCTCTCACTGTTGGAGAAAATGTCTCAGAAAGACATTGAATGGCTCAGAGTTGAAGACTAGGAAGGTTTCTTACATGAGCATATGGTGCTTAGTGACGCTGAACTGCAGACCGGAAGGTCGGTAGGACAGCAGTTCGAGACCCGAGTGCCGCATGACGGAGTGAGCTCCCGTCTCCTGTCCCAGCTCCTGCCAACCTAGCAGTTCGAAAGCAAGACATTGCAAGCAGATAAATAGGTACTGCTGCGGCGGTAAGGTCACAGCGTTCCGTTAGTCATGCCGGCCACATGACCACAGAAGTGTCTTCGGACAGCACTGGCTCTTCGGCCTTAGAAACGGAGATGAGCACCGCACCCTAGCGTCGGACACGACCGGCTTTCAAGCAGCGGATACCTTTACCTTTAATATATGATGCTGTCATGATTCCGGAGGAGCTCAGAGCACGTGCTTGTGATGTGACTGACTCATCTGCTCATCAAACCAGGTCAGTGTTTTAGAAGGCCCTGGGTTGACTGCAGGCTAGTTCAGCCCAGGGCCTAGACTGGGCTGGAAGGGCAAGGAACCCTTCTAGAAGGAAGTACTGTACAGTGGTATGTTCATTGCTGCATCCAGGGAAAGAATCAGAATCAGAACATTAAACCTTGTATGAACAACGGCTCTTCCGCACACGCAAGTATTATTTTGAAGGGTTCCTGGTCCGCTGACCGCCGCACTGCTTTTGCATGCAGAAGGTCCCAGGTTCGATCCCGGGACCCTCTGCTTCAGAAAGGGGGGGGGTCATCAACCAATATGGCTGGAACGAGCCAAGGCGAGTCATTCCTCCTCCCCCTCCCTAGATTTGAAAAGGAAGAGGGGGGTGGAGAGAGGAAATGTGGAGGAGAGCAGTGAGCTAGAGCCTCTTCTCTCCTCCACACTTCCTCTTCTGCTCCATTCCCCTCTTTGAATCCAGGAAGAGGAGATGGGCGTCACCTGCCAATGCGTCACCTGAGACAACGGCCTCAGTCAGCCTCATGGATTCACTGACCTTGGGTGGCGGTGGCTGCGGTTGACAGTTCACCCCTCCACCCTGAGGCTTTGGGACCCAAGAGGGTAATGAGGAGCCCTGAAGAAGAGTGGGTAGCCCTGCTTTTTCCAAGGGCTTGATGGAAATGCCCCCACTCTTCCTTCCTTCCTTCCCTCCCATCCTCCGGGCACAGCAGTATTGGCCTTGTCCGATTTCTAGCTGTGTCCAAGAAGTCCACCAGAACGTTCAACCTGAGGTGTGCCCTGCGGTCTTACCTGGGGATGAAAAAGCAGCGGGGACGGCCTCAGGTACTTCTCCTTTAGTGCTCCCACTGAGTCGGCCACCTTCCGCTTCTCCACCCTGCTGGACAGCAAGACAGAGGGTTACATACCTTACAGGGCCTCAACGAGCAGAAGAAAGCATGCAAAATCCCCCTGGGAGCTGGGTGGGATAAACGGGTTTGGATGCACACACAATACTCCAGGAAAAGTGGAGACGAGGCTGTTGCTGAACCCTGGTGCTAGTATGTCATTAATCTGTGGAACTCCTTGCCACAGGACACTGGGAAGGTACCTGGCCTAGGTGTCTTTAAAAGGGGAGTGGACACACTGATGGGAGGAAAAGCCCATCACAGGTTACAAGTCATGATGACTGTATGCAACCCCCAGGTTTCAGAGCTAGCCTATCTCTGAATGCGAGGTGCAAGGGAGTGACCACAGGACACAGGTCTCTTGTTGTCTTGTGTGCTCCCAGAGGCATCTGGTGGGGCCACTGTGAGATACAAGAAGCTGGACTAGGTGGGCCCTTGGCCTGATCCAGCAATAGAACCAGGGGTTGTCCAATGAAGTTGACGGGTGGGAGATTTAGGAAGGATCTCTACCAACAGCGGATCATAAATGTATGGCATTCGCTGACGCAAGAGGGGGACATCATGTATTTGATGCCACACTGCCTGCAGGCACTGAGGTGGGATAACAGGATAGGTGTCGCCCAAATTCAAGGAATCTTTCTCCCCCACGTTTTAGAATGTCACCCTTTGAATTCAAAAGGACGGAGACCTCGTTGCTCTAAGGTCTACAACGCTGCAATCCTGGGTTGGGAGGTAGTGGCATGATGCACCAAGAAACCCCAGCCGCACGTGGTGACTATAATTTGTAAACTGGTCTGTGCATGTGCAAAGTGCCATTGCATTCTGCACATGCACTGAAGTCTTCTACCTTACTGCTGACTGGACAACCATCAGGCAAGCCCAGGATGCAACAGCCGTGCATGTGCAGGATGTTGGAACCCTCATGGGAAAAGTAGGGCCCTCCCCAGTCACTGTGTCCGCCCCCCCCTGGCCTGCAGTCCCGACACGTCACAACTGTCACCAAGAGAAAAAGTGGAGAACTGAAGGTGAGACAGAGGAGGGGGAAAAAGGAGGAAAATGATGCAGAATTATTTGGTGAAAAGGAGTTTCGACGCTGCACATCTCTAGATTTTCCAGGTCAGGAAGGCTCCGCTGCTTTAACTCATGACATCATCAGCTGGACTTTGGGCTTTTCACTTTTTTTAGTCTTCCGAATGCACCAAGTGCCTCTCCCTTCCCGCCATCCTTTGCCTCCATCTGTCTTCTGGCCTGCTGTTGCGTTCCGACGCTTTCTATTTGAATTGGCAGCGGCTCTTCCAACCTTTGTTATTCCAGCCGGATTCCCAGCCTGCAGACAGAGGTGCTGGAATCCCGCTGGGATAACGCCGTCTCTTCTCCTCCTCTTTCTTTCCCAAGGCACAGCAGCAGCAGCACACAGCCGTACCTGTGGCCGCCGCGCTGCGAAAGTAGCAGGAGAGCACGGCCTGGAGACAGCGCACACTTTGAGGAAGATCTCAGACTGGCCGTGGGAGAGCAGGTAAACTCACCTAACATGGTGGCAGTCACAAAACCAGATTGTGGGAAAGTCTAATGGGACGCCTCCTCCCTCCCTCCCTCCTCCCCTCACCGTCTCTGGCGGGCCAAGTAATCTGCATCTGAGTTGACAGGTTTTTGGCTTCCTGGTACGATGATGTCATGTTTTCCCACACTTATCTCCCATCCATGCAGACCGCAGGTGCTGTTTCACTCTTGCCAGACTCGCCCGTCCTGGACTACACATTTATTTATTCATTAAAGGCGTTTCTACCCCACTTTTATCCCCGAGAGAGGACCCAGCGTGGCTCAACACAAATAAATGACGAGCATCCGTTTTTTTTAAAAAAAACCACCACCAAACAGGAGCAGGAAGAAATTAAAAAGGGAGAGGGGCAAACCGCAAAGAGAATGGCAATTATCACTCAAGGAGGTTGGGGAACACTTAATGAAAAACAGCCTCTGCCAGAATATAGGCAGGGAGGGAGGCTAGGGCACCTCATGCAGCAGGGAATTTCTTGTGCTGGGGGCCACCACAGAAAAGGCCCTTCACATCAGGTTTGAAAACCAGCTACCTCTGCTGCCGCCTCCTTTCCCCTGAAGCTTGCTATGGAACAGGGGAGACTGCAGACACTCCAAGGCAGTAATCCTACCCACACTTACCTGAGAGTAAATCCTGCTGACTGTAATGGGACTTACTTCTGAGTATGCTCATAGTAATAATTGGATCCTATCCTATGCTGCCTTCTTAGTAGAAGTACCTTGACCCTAATGGTAAATATATACTGATATTTTGATTAAAGAAAAAAAATTCAACCAACAGGACAAGGCATTAATTTTAAATCAATAAATACATTGAAATGTAACATCTGTTTTGGGTTAATTAATCTAACACAAGGAAAAGGTTAAATACCAAGACAACCCCCCCCCCGATGTTGCTGCCTAGGTAGGCTGCCCCCCCAGGGCCCCCCTGAAATGCGCCTCAGTTAAGGCAGGGTATGTTAATACCTGTAGATGGGGTCCATGAAGAACGGCGATGGCTTCGCGTAATGCAGGGAGGGCTGGGGCGGCATCTGAGCCTGAGAAATCTTGGGTAAGGCTTCGCTGGCCATCAGCTTCCTGTCTCCATACACGTGGTTCTTCCGGGAGTCCCGGCTCCCGTTCTGGCTGGCCCGGATGCGGTTGCCGATGCTCAGGTCGAGTGGCTGTTCTTCCCCGGAAGGGTGAGCGGGCAGGATTTTGGGGGGCGGCAAGGCTGGCTTTGTTTCTTTTGGCTTCGTGGTCAGGTCGAAGGGCGACTCGGAGCTGGCGCTGCCCATTTTGTGAAGGTCCCTGGGCGACTTTGGTTCTGCCTTGACCAGCAAGCTGTGGTTGAGGCTCCGGTCCGTAAAAGGGTAGAGCGAGTGGGGGAAGTTGGGGAGGAACTGGAAGGGAAACATGGAATGGTACGGGAGGGAGCCCATTTTCTTCTCCTGCATCCCCATGAAGCCGGGCCCAAAGTACTTCTCCGCGATGGAGGCGATGGCCTTGATAGAGTCATTGGCTGCTCCCGCGGAGGGAAGCAGCTGCTCCTCAGGCGGCGGGAAGAAGGAATGCTGGGAGTAAAACAGTGGAATGTCGTTCAGGTTGTGGGCAGAACTGGCGGACACCACGCTGCTGAGGAAGTCTGGCTTGCTCTCCGCCTGCTTGGCCTTCTCCTTCAGCTTGTCCCGGTCGCTCTCAGCATCGCTTTCCAGGTCCGAACCGGTCCCAGTGGTGGTGTCCAGATCCGTGCCCGTGGTTGTATTGACATCCTCGAAGTCGCTGGCGTCAGACATATCACTGGTCCTTGCTTTGAGCTTCTCCAGGTAGGAGTTCCCCAGGCTGCTGCTATTGAACCTCTCATCTCCCGAGGGGAGGTGGCTGCTGTTGCTCACCGCGGAGATGAGAGGGAGGGCTGGGTTCCCCAGGGGGCTGGGGAGCTTGGCGTCTTGGGTGTGGTTGATAGGACTCTTGAGCAGCGGGGTCGGGGGTAATAAAGGGGGCCTGGGGTATAGGGAGGGAGGGAAAATGCCTGGGAACCCTGGAGCGAGGGCTGGGAACGCGGGGGGACCAGGTGAGAAGGGGAGGCCGCCCGGATGGGGCCGGGATGGGAAGTAATCGTTGAAACCAAGGCTGGCATGATTGAGGTTGGGAGATGGCTTGGATTTGTCCATCATAGAGCTGGGCGTGAGCGGCAAGCCGGGGCCAAAAATCCCCCCGGGGTTGTAATGGTTCTTGCCCTCACAGAAACGCCGGTGCTTGTTGAGCGAGGAGGTGGTGCTGAACATTTGCCCGCAGTCCTTGCATTTGATCTGGGTGCGGCAGTCGGCGTGCATGCGCTTGTGGCGGCACAGGTTGGAGAACTGCGTGTAGGACTTGTGGCAGACCTCACCTAAAGCATCAACAGAAACCAAAACACCAAAACCCAATATGAAATTAATATGAAATCGCTGCCTTGAAATGGCACGGCCCCAGAATCCTCCCACGTTCGAGGCAGGGGGGCCAAATGCTGGTGCTTGCACCTCCCTTACTAAGGCTGCAATCCTGTACGCGCTTACAGGGGAGGAAGTCCCACTGAGCGGAACAGGACTTACTTTTGAGGAAGAGGGGGGGACAGAAGACGTATGGAGGAAAGGAGATGATGGACTAGGGCAGCGTTTCTCAATGTGTGTTCCTCGGGCCCTGGGGCTCCCCAAGACCATTGTGACGGGTGGAAAGGGCTCTGGAAACCAAAACGTTTGAGAACTGCTGGTCTAGAGTGTCCCCTGGGAGACACTCTAGCCCTACATCCTCTTCTCCTCCACTTCCTCTTCTGCTTCAATTCCCTTTTCCGGGAGTGGGAGAAGCACCAATGGCAGATGTGGATAGTGGCTGCAGCGCTTCCCACCCTTCCGCCACCCGAGGCAAGCACCTCAGTTTGCCTAATGGATGGGCCAGTCCTACGAATATTTGGATACTCGGTATCCCTTGGTCTACTTTGGCCACTGCTTTCCAACCTCCCAGCAGGGAATGGATCTTTCACCAAGCAGATCCACAGAAACCTTACGCAACGCATTATTCTAACTCAAAGACGTTTTCTGGTTGCTTGGCATGAAGTTATTATCATCACAGGAAATCAAGCTGGCAGATACTTGAATCCTGGTATCTGTTTGAATTGTGGCTCTTCTTCCCATTCGGTCTCGCGGGTAGGAACTTGCGAAGGGCTGGCGAGAGAGGAGCGCTGCTTCGTTTAATCATATTTACTGCGATTTCAATTTTTTGGTGGTTCTTTTTGTAAAACAATCTATTAAAAGTGAGTTACTGCTCCACTGGGAGGCTCTATAAATCTCCTTGAAATTGGGGCAAAAGCTTTGTTGCAGGAACAAAGAGAGACGTGACATTTGCTAAGCCCTGGAAGGGCTAAAAGGCAATTGGTACCCATGTTTGTGTGTGTGTGTGTGTGTGTGTGTGTGTGTGTGTGTGTGTGTGTGTGTGTGTGTGTGTGTGTGTGTGTGTGTCTTCCTTTTGGAACAAATCAACATGGAATTAAATTGGGCCAGTTCAGTTTGTTTTTTGTTCCATTATAAAAAATGAACGCCTATGAGGTTTGAATGAACTAAATTCATTGGATCAACGGACTGTACAAATCATTTGTTATCCCCCTTTCATTTTCATGACAAAGCAGTTGGGAGGCTTACCTTGTAGCATGGCAGATATGGGGAGGGGAGTTAAAAATGTTAAGGTTGAAAAAGAGCATCCAAGTTCTTTCTGGTGGCTGCCATGTTTTTTTTTCCTCCCCAAGTGCTTCAGACTGATGCAGTATCCATGCTGAAAGTCCCGAGTTCAATCCTTGCCAGTATTTCCTGTTAGGGCTGGGAAAGATGCTTGTCTGGAACCCTAGAGAGCTGCTGCTAGTCAGTGTTGACAATGCTGAGCCTTATGGACCAAGGGTCTGATTCAGTAGGAAGCAGCTTCCTTTATAACCTACGTGACCCAGGGCATTCTGGGAAAACAAAACATGGTAGTACCTGGAAGGTTGCTACCTGAAGGAACTCTGATGTTTCTTTTCAACTTTAAGAACAGATTTTTAGATACATAAAGAAACAAAAAAGATTGGCACTCTCCAAGGGAAGACTTGGCCCCCATCATGGAAACAAATGAGAAAAAATGAAAATGGTCACTGGTGCTACAAAATAGGAAGCTGCCTCCTACTGAGTCAGGTTTTTGGTCCATCTAGCATAGGACTGTCTACACAGACAGGCAGCAGCTCTCTAAGGTTGCAGATGGTAATTCTTCCCAGCCCAACCTGGAGATGCTGCCAAGGACTGAATCCAAGATGTTCCCTTTCTTTTATAACCCAGGAGTTAAAGGAGGAGGAGCAGTGGAGGCAAGCAGGCGGACAGAGATGAGTGCCCCCATCTGCTGCCTGAGACGACCACCTCAGTTGGCCTCATGGATGGGCCGGCCCTGCTGCCCTAACAGCTGCCACAGAGGTGGTGTCAAAAAGAAAAATCAAGGGGCGACCACTGCTTCCCTTCAGCCAGCAATAGGCTGCCCCAGAAACCTATGCAGAATTTATCTGGCCCGCTCTTGAAATGGCCCCTGGTTTCAGCCTTGCTGAATTTTGTCTACATTTGAGGCTGAAAGTTCTTGAGAGAGATCAGTGCTAGGCCTTACCCAGTCTAGGATCTCTTTGAAAATGTTGAATGAAACAGTTTCCTTTTTTTGCAGATAACTGGGCAGATCAATGTGGAGCATTCCACATACCAGGCTGAAGATTGAATGCAAGCAATTGCGTCAGGGGAAAAAAAAATCTTCTCCTCTCCCCTGTCCCAAATCCTGCCTGCTAGCTCTGTGATTACTTCAGGCACCCAAGAAGCACCTTGCTGTCAGGCCATGTCAGCTGTTTATTTATACCCAACAGAGGGGGGGGGGAGAGGAAAGAAATGAAGTGAGGAAGTAGCAAGGGGGAGGCACACAATGAAAAAGTACCAGCAAAATTGGTGGGACTTGCTGTGGAGTTCAGCTTTTAACCTGTCAAAAAACTGCCAGAAATGTTTACTGAAAAAACAGGGGCCATACGTAAGGGGGAGAAGGGGGAAAAAAAAACATGGTTGAATTTCATCTCGTGCTCTGACCTATAAAATTACAGCAGCTGCGCCTGGAGGCCGAGCCGGCGCTGCAGGGGGAGGGCCCCCTCAGGATATGTGCAATTACAGCGGCCAGCCAACTCTCGAGACGGCCATGACAACTTACATATGAAAGGTTTGACAGTGCTGTGAATGTGCTTGTGCTGTTTGAGGCCAGACGAAGTGGCAAAGGTTTTCCCACAGTCCGGACAAGCGTGCGCCCGTGCGCCGACGTGCTGCGACCGGATGTGCCGCTGGAGGTTGCTGGGGTCGGTAAACACCTGGAAGAAGGGGGGGAGAAAAAGAGTTTCCTTGAGGAACAGGGCCAAGAGGGGCTGCGCTTTCGGTGGCTGTCGGTACCCGTCCGTCCTGATGCCAGATCTCAAGATTTCAGCTTGAGACCCGGGCTTTTGAGGGTCATCCCAGGCTTTCTGTGTAGGCTACCAAACCTCACGTTTTTGGCCCATTTTGGAGGACCGGAGAGGGTTACGCTTTGGAGAGTCACCTCCACTGCCTCTCCCTTCCCATCCACGCAGAATTTATTGTACGCTGCCGACGACGTGCAGCTCCATCTCTACCCGTGGGCCTGGGAGGTGAGGAAGAAGAGGCGGAGTGATGTTGCAGCAGGAGTTGGGCAGAGAGCAACTGGCTGTAACACTATTATTTTCAAACACGACTTAAAACGTTTCAAATAAAATTTCACTCATCAGTCTGAGGAAACACCGCAGTTTTTTCCACTGGAAAAATTGGGGAAATTCCTCTTATAAAAATTAGGACTTACCCCTAATTTCTCCCCCCTTTCCCCTTCTGTTGTTGAAGGGCTCCGCTCTGACACCTACTTTTTTTTGGTCATTCAATAGTGTACAACTAGGTGACATCACCAGGCTCCGCCTCCTGAATCTCAGGATTGGCCTCCCTAGCAAGTAATTAGGCAAGAGCCAGTGAGATGTAATTGTGGGGTACAACTGAGAAGTGGGTTCAACCCAACACCAGAAAAGCCCTGTTGGATCACGCCTAGTCCAACATTCTGCTTCTCACAGTGGCCAACCAGCTGCCTTCAAGGACGCCCACAACCAGGACAGAAAGGCACCCTTCTCTCCCACCATTGTTCCCCTGTATTCAGAGGCATCCCCTGCTAACTGGGCAAGAGGCACTTTTCCAATTGGTGTTCCTCTTATATTTAGCAGGGGGAGAGTAACTGCCCCCCTTTCACCCCAGCACAGTGTCTTTTCTGGTGGCTGTTTGCTGGTGGTGTTCTGCATCTTTTTTAGATTGTGAGCCCTTTTGGGACAGGAAGCCATTTAATTTTGTCTGTAAACCGCTTTGTGAACTTTTTGTTACTGTTAATAATAATAATAATAATAATAATAATAATGCTGAGCCAAACTCCCCCCACACACACACCTCATCGAATCCCCATTCACCCAAGAAGCTGATGGCAGGCAGAGGAAAGACTTTGTCATGAAGTGCATCATTAGTCTGTGGAACTCATTGTCACAAGATGTGGTGCCCACTAGCTTGGATGGCTTTAAACAAATGAATTAGACAAATTCACGATGACAAGTCTGTCGAGGGCTACCAGCCACGCTGGCTATGCACCATCTCCAGGTTTGGCGGCAGTTTAATACCAGTTGCAGGGGAGCAATGGTGGGCGAGAAGGATGCCTTCTCTCCTGCTGGCAAAGTTGGCTTCCCAGAGGCAGCTGGTGGCCACTGTGAAGAATGCTGGGCTACATGGGCTTTTGGCCTGATCCAGCATAACTTTTTCTTACGTTAAACTTGTTTGGTGACCTAACCACTATTGTGCATTGTCTGAGCTTATGATTGTTGCAAGGATAAAAGGGGGGCATTGCTCCTTGGAGGAAGGGTGGGATAAAAGTGCAGTCCAATTATGAATTCTATAAAGACAACGTTTTGTGTGTTGATTTTTTGTAACCTTAAACATTCAACATCCAAGTCCTTTGAATGTGTTGATCTCTCCATTGTTTTGGCAGACATCAGATATGAATTTTCATAAGCTGTCAGGTGTCAAATGCAAAATACCGTTATACGTCAACAATCCGCTACAGTTCAATACTAAACACTATCGCGTGTCAACCACTAAATACTGTCAGATGCTAAACACTGTTGCATACCACCATGGGAATATTGTATTTGCTGCTATCAGGGGCGAAGTGAGTTCCAGCTACTCAGTCCCCCGTCCTTGCCTCAGCAGGAGCTGGTGGCTGGAAAGCAGCAGTGGCCAAAAGGTGGCACCTTTGATGACCAGGGAGGACCAACGATGAGCACAGGAGAGAGATTCCGTTTGGATAATCCTGGCACCCTGCAAAATCCAAACTATATCTGTTCCCTGGTCTGCTTCATATCACCTTAAAGCCGAGAACCAGGAAGCCTTTCACTTATAAAGCCTTTAAAGCCTTTCACTTATATCTTACCCTTGAGAACTTGTACCCTTGAGGCTATAAAGCGGGATATAAGTTTTGTTAATAACAACAACAAGAAGAACAGAAACAATAAGCTACCTGTGATCTGCGCCTCACCCGTTGGCCAATCGGGCCAGAACGGGACGATGCAGTAGCCGGCCTGACATTGCGGCACCCGGCACTGATGTCATCGTGAGCGCCTGCCAGCTGGGGGGCGAGAGAGAGGGAGAATGAGCTGGAGAAGCCCCAGCTGCTGGCAATCGAGTAGCCGGGCAGCAGGGTTGGGGGCAGGCAGGAATACAGGGAGAACAGGAAGGGGGGAGGAGGGAGAAGGGGAGAGTGGAAAGAGAGTGGATGCCGCCAGGATGCGGCTGGAGGAGGTTGGGGAGGAGAGGGCAAAGCAAAAGGGGCGGAGGAAGGAGAGCGGGGAGCAAGTCCCACCCAGCATGTCAAGGGTAAGTCTTCACTAGAATGCTTTTCTTGAAAATTCGAATTTTCTGTGTTCCTCTGGCTCTCATTACGCAGGAGCAAGGTTCCTTGTAAGGGGTCTGTGCTAGTGTACGGAACACCCCCCCAGCGGCTGTGCGGAGTCACGACTCGTCATGAGCCTGCCTCTAGACGTTCGGCGATGATGTCACCGCCAAACTTCCGAGTTTCCGAGCTCCACGTTGCACAGAGCTTGGTGGGGAGGTACATGGCTGTCCAGCTGTGAACCTCAGAGGGGACACTGCCTCCAAACCTGAGGTTCAGGAGGCGTGGCCTGGTGATGTCAGTGGGTGGGCCTGGTGCTGGAGATGTCAGAGGGGGGGTCCTGGTGATGTCACATGTTATTGAATGACCAGAAAGATCTGGGGTCGTTGTGAAGCAAAGAGATGGGAAAACGGGGGGGAGGGGGATCCTAATTTTCTGAGTAGAATGTTCTGTTTTTCTATCAGGAAAATGGCAATATTTTCTTTTTTGAACTGGTGAGTGAAATGCTTTCCAAAATAGTGTTTGAAAAGAGTCTTGCTGTAGAGCTGCAGAGTCTTCTGCACAACTGCTGCTGCTCCATCGCTCCACTTCCTTCTAGGTCCAAGGGAGGAGGCGGAACTTCCTGCCAGCAGCACACAGACAATTCTCTAGGGAAGGGAGAAGGGAGGCAACGGAGGTGGCACGCCAAAACGTTATGCTCAGGCCCTGCAAAACCCACGTCTTGGACTGAAAACTTGAGATGTGGCAGCCTTACTGGTGAGCCTGAGAGGACCCCCCCCCCAAGATCTCGCAACCATTGACCCAGGTCAAGTCGGGGCTATATCTGAACCCCTGAACTGCCACTGCTGCAGCATGGCCTGAAACATACCTTCACACAGTTTTCACATTCAAATCGCTTGCCGCTGTCGTGGGACATCTGGTGACGAATCAGGTTCGATTTCCAGTTGAAGGCCTTGGGGCATTGGTCGCACTTGTACTCCCTCTCTTCAGTGTGGATGATCATGTGTTGCTCCAAGCTGTTGAGGGGGGAGGGGGGGCAGGAGGCAGACAGATAATTAATTTGTTCTTTATCTCACTTATATCTTACTTTTCATCTATCAAGGCGGCATACTTGGAGTTCGGAGGCAGTCTCCCAACCACCCATCCAGGTACTGGTGAGATCTAGACTCGTTTAGCTTCAACAAAATGGCGATATCACATGCCTTCGGACAGTGCTTTAGTCTATCTCGGGTTGCCACCTCTGCGCTACAAAAACATAATAATCACAACCCAAACCCTTGCCATGCTCCTTGTGCACTGCCTACGGTAGGGGGCCGCACACCTTGCAGCTGTGCTCGGCTACCTGGAAGTTTGGCGATGCTGTGTGACGTCATCGCCAAATGTCCGGAGGTCCCGCCCCTCTGCCACGGCAGAGAGTCTTACAGGGAACGCTGCTAGCTAGCCACATCAACTGCATGTTCAGTGCTTCACTGTCAAGGAAAGGGTCTCCCTGCGATTGGAAACAACACCCACCCCCTACGCACTGCCCATTATAGACAAGAGCGGAATGTGTGGTTGCTCCAGGGGCATGGCTGGAAGATGCATCTGTGCAGGGGGTGCGTCCAGCCCGTCTTCTGAATTCGAGAAGCATTTGAGAAATGGATCATTCACCGAGCTGCTGTCAGGGCCATTCAGGGGCAACTCTCGCTCTGATGCCGTCATCAGAAATACATCTCCCTCCGTTCCCTCCACAGCCCAGAGCAATCCCACGATGTGGAGCCCCCCCCCCAGCAGCGCTGATGCCTATGCCTGACCCAGCGGAGGGGGTGGGGGCAGTTTTGGCATCCCCACAGAAGCAATAGGGTTGCAAGGTCGCATCCAATTGTGTGTTGTTGGATTGGACGGAAACGATGTTTTTGCTATGGAATTCCTGCCATGTTTCTTTTTTTTTTTTAAAAAAGGTCTGTCCATCTTGTGCTTTTAAAAACATATAGCATTTTAATCATTCATCAGTGAATGCAGCTTATAGTTCCACACACAAAAGGTCAAGGTCTGGTGTCACCCAAGGGGGCAGGGAACACAATCCTGGCCCACTCTAATGGAGATTCTGGCAAGGTTTCCTCTCCTACTCCTAACCTAGGAAAAGACAAGATATTAACTCTTTTTCTGCCAGAGCTCGCAAGCCGCTGTTTTCACAGGCAAGTGGCCCACCGCTTCCCAGAACGTGGTTAATGTAGCGCTTGGAAGAAATATGATCGGGTGCAAACACTCTGTGCTTTTAAAACGTCAGGCATCTTTTATGACTTAACAAGGAGATTTCCCCTGTTGCCAATGGGCAGCGGCTCCCCAACCAGAGAGATGTTAGAAGGGACAGAGGGATGCTAGAAGGGGCTGCTGTCTGGGTGCCATGCAGAGAAGAAAGGGTCCCCCTCCCAAAATGCGATTCACCTCGTTTTGTTGAAAGGTGCTCTCTGTATGGGGGGCCACCAACACCTGGCTTCTCCCCCAGCTGTGGTCATGTAGCAGAGCCAGCACCTGAGGACAAATATCAACCCTCCCTTTACCTGGTAATGTACCAACCTCTGCTCCTCCCACACCCTGTAGTCCAAAAGGAAGAGGGGAACAGAGCGGAAGGGGACATGTGGAGAAGGGCGAATGGTGCACCAAGGTGTTGTGCTCTACACCACCACTCTTTGCTCTTTCATGCTCTCTGCTTCCTTCCCCTCTTCCTTTTCCAATTTAGGGAGTGGGAAGAGGAGCAGCAACATTGGAGATGAGTAGGAGGGAAGAGGTGGGCGTCCCCCACCAAACTGCTGCCTGAGCCACCCTCCTCAGTTGGTCTCATGGATGGGCCGGCCCTGCTGCATAGGCCAGCCAAGCAATTGGGAATGTTAGCTACATCAAAATATTAAGGCAGGTGCGGAGGCTTCTTTTCAGATGAGTCATATTTCACTGGTGGGGTGGCGCACACCCCACCAGTGAAATTCCCCTATGATCTTATCGAGATCCTTACCTTGCACAACTCCTCCAAAAGGAGCCTCTGCATCTTCTGTCAAATTCTTGATTTAGGCAAAATTCCACCACTTCTGCTTCCCACCGCAACAAAGCATTTCTTTGGATTGAAATGGCGTTACCTGTATTTGTTGGGGAACATCCTCTCGCAGTCTTTGCACTCGTGGACCTGCCCGTCGGCAGCGCCTTCCTGCTTGATCTCCTCGCTCAGCGTCTCGTAGAGGGAGCTAACCGCGTTGCAGGAATATTTCTTGTGCCGCCTCATGTCCATCTTGGACTGGAAGAGTTCGTCGCAGTCTTCGCAGCGAAACGTGTGCACTTCTATGGACACAGCGGAAGAAACGTGATAGTTACCCAATGAAACCAGGGGGGCAACAGGGACCCTGGGGGGGCAACGGGGACCCTGGACGGCAACGGGGACCCTGGACCAAACAAGTGTCATTTGTTACATGAGGCTCTGGCATAATTTTCTCAACTGAGGTTTCGTGTTGGGGCTGTACCACTTCAAACTGCAGGTGGCAGCCAGCAAACTGGAATGCTCACTACTCACAAAAAAGATTCACTGCACAAAGAAAACCAGCGTATCAGGAAAGAGGCTAGGCTCAAAGCCTGCTCCATGACATGCTAGCTTTCTAAGTGGCCTACCCATTATATCTGTCATGTGACATCATTAAAAGCTCTTTTTTAAACTCATGTGTAGCAGCCCCACTGGACAGCTTGGATCGGGGCTGTAACAAGGCAATAGAGGGCACTGAACCCTTTATCTCTGCACCCATTTTTCTGCCAAAAAGCATGTTGCCAAACTGGTAACCCCTGAGAGCACCGTCGTAGCAAATTGAGGGTTAAACTGTTGCTTTGGGGGCCATGGTGGAAAAACGGCTTGGGGGTAAAGCCTTCTGTTGCTGAGCCAGGGCCCCGATCTGACACGCAGCCCTGCAAGCTTGCTGGACATGAGCAAAGCAATAAAGCTTTTAATGCTATGCAATGTGTCATTGGGGGTCTGAGTGTACAAGATCTGGCCTGTAGTGCACCTCTATGTAGACACTTGCGCACGAACATGATGGCACCATTCCAGACCTTGCAGCTGCTGAGGTCTCTTTTGGAGAACCTGGTGTAGCACTACTGCGTGTTGTCAAGGGCGTTCTTTTTGGCTGATCACCCTGTCGACATTTCTGGAAGGAGAGCTATTGGGAAGAGGGCTGCTGCATCCTTCTCTCTTCTGCCTTCCGGTGCTTCTTCAAACTAGGCCGGGCACAGAGGATCTTGGGAGCACAGGAAGTTCCTCTTCTGCTCCCAGGATCCTCCATGCCTGACCTGTTTTGAAGAAGCCCCGGGTGGCAGAGGGGCGGCAACAGTGACAATGATGGGGAAAATGCAAAGAGCAGCAGAATCGGGACCCCGCTTCAGGCCCAATCTCCATCGCTCCTTGGCTAGCCGTTGCCTTTTTCCAAGGGCTGAGCTTTTGCGTCGCCACACCTTGCAGCCAGGAGGGCATCCCTGCCCCAACTATCTCTGCTCTTGGCAGGGTTGGGCCAGGCAAAGGAGTGCCATGTGGTTTCCAGAGCAATGGCACTAAGTACCACCTGTCCTGCTAGGAAATATAACACTCATGGCATTTGCACTACTGGTTGGGGGGCATTGTGTTAACCCCCCTCCTCCATCATGTCATGGCCCTGAGCCAAATCTGCCCTCCTCCCACTTCCAAGCAGCTGATTTTGGGGAAACCTTTTGGGTCTAATCACAGGAGTCCTGCATCACATCCAGTTAGGCCCTTGGTTCCTTGGAGGAAGAATGAGAAGCTTGTTTGGGAAGACTCCTGTTTTTGTGTTGCTGTTGGAGAAGACGACACAGAACCTGAATCCGCAAATAAGGACCTTTTGCAGAAGCAACATTTGGTATTGGGCTTCCTGAGAGGAGGAAAAGAAGGCCAGCCTGTGGCAGAGAGTGGAAAGTGGAGGACGGTGGCAAGACGAGGGAGGAAGAATGCAGAGAGACCCAGAATCAGGCGTTGCCGTGGCCAAGACAAAGATAACTAGCGATATGGGAGTTAAGGGTAAAATAGCTAGAAATATCGCTAGAAATTGTTGCTGGCCATGAAAGCTTTCGATCGAAAAACAAAGATAACTGTGCATTTTCGCGGAGGAAATCTTCTCGAATTTGGCACACACTCCAATATCCTTTCATAAGAAGGCTCCTCTCTTCTTTACTGGTTGCTAACCAGCAGCCTACGCCGAAGCCAAAGGGAATTCGAAGACAGAGCTCCATGCGGCTGAAAGCAAGACGCCAAACGCTTTGTTTTAAAGAAACGTTTGTATGTGCTTTTTAATTTTTTTTTAAAAACCTCTAATGCACATAATAAATTATTGTAGTCAAGGTCAAACAAATTAAAAGGAGGGCAGCTATTATTAAGTTTACGAGGCAGCATCCTGACCGGCGTGCCAAGCCAAACAATCAGCTGAGCGCTGTAAATTTTCCAAAAGAACGACTTCTGGGAGGGAGTCGAGACGGGCCAGATTTTCTTCACCCAGCTTGAAACAGAAGCTTTTCAATCACCGTTTAGTGGGGTTTAGATCTGTCTCCTTTATTTTATTTTGCCTGCTGTACGACGCCCTCCACCCTTCCCTAGCACCTACCCTTTCGATTGTGGAAAGTTGTTTTCTAATTAAAATCTCACTCTCTCTTGCTTTCTCACTGGCAACAGGGTGTGTGTGTGTGTGTGTGTGTGTGTGTGTGTGTGTGTGTGTGTGTGTGTGTGTGTGTGTGTGTGAAACAAACAACAAAACAAACAAACAAACAAAAAACAGAATGCCAAACTAGATGGGCCTTTGCCCCGATCCAGCAGGGCTTTTCTTATGTTCTTATGGAGCAGAATTTGTGGCATTGTAGCATTAATGGGAGGGGGGAACCAATCTTTTTTTTTTTTTTAAATCCTCTTGACATGCCTTCTGCATATTCTCTATCCTGCAGGGACAGGCATTTATTGCTGTCACTCCTTTTCTGTCCTGTCTGTCAAATTTGCATTCCACGCCTCTATCTCCCCTTCCACCAGGAGCACTCAGGACCTAGCAGGAAAGTAACCAGGAGGGGAGAACACACATACACACATCAGGCCGTAATTGCTCACAAAGAGACCGAGGGGAACACAATTATGTAGCATCTACTTGCTAATCTACCCGAGCCATATCTCAAAGGAACTCAAGAGCCCTACTCAAAATTCCTGCAGTGATAAGGGGGTCTGCTGCATTTGGCTGCGGTTTGGAGAAAAAGATTTTTTTTATTATTGTTATTATTTAAATGATAATTAACTTTGTGTGGCACATTTTAACATTTCCTTTCTTATGCAGTTCAGAGTTCTACAAGAAAAATGGGGAGAGAAAGCCTCATAGAATGCGCGGGGGGGAGGGGCGCGGGATGGAGGAGATAAAAAGAAGTATTAAAAAGTCAAATCTTAGCTGACTATTATGTTTGGGAAGCAATTTAGTCCACAATTACTTGCTACTTGATACACTATTAGGAGGAGAGAGATAAATACGGCAAGAATGCCAAAATCAAGCAGTACTGAAAGAAGGTAGGCTGGTTTTTTATTCCCCCAATAGGTTCAGAAATACGTTATTGACAATATGAGTGACAATAATAAAGATAATTGAAATCCACAATGCCTAACGGATCATCAAAATTAAGGAAGAAAAAGAAAATAGGGGGGGGGAACCCTTTGCTTTCCTTGTCCTCCCCCCCCCTCCCCACTTCATTTTGTCTTAAATATCAAAATATTTTGAGGGTGGGAAGCAACACACCAAAATTCATGGGGTCCTTCACCTGCAGATGTTACAGTCTAGGAAGAGCTGTACCATGTCGTTTGGATCCAAGGCTTGATTCTGAGGATGTTTAGTGGATGTTACCTGGCCCAAGCCCCCTCAGCACCAAATGGCATCATCCTCTCTCGCCTCACCACTTCACCTCCTCCACTTGCCATCTGAATTTGAACAAGAAGAGGAGAATGGAGAGGAAAAGGAAGTGTGGAGGAGAGTAAAGGGATTGGAGCATTGGAGATGCAATTTCCTCTCCTCCACACTTCCTGTTCCTCTCCATTCACCTCTTTCTTTTCACATCTATGGAACAGGAAGAGGAGGAGCAGCAGGTACCTCCCGCCAATCTGTCGCCTGAGGTAACTGTCTCAAGCCTGCCTCATGAATTGGCCGCCCTGTGTTGCAGGCCAATGGGAGAACATGATTCAGTTGCCTATCGTACGGATTGACGTTCTGTCTTTCTCAACCAGGCAGCCAAACACTCAGCCCAAAAGCCACCTCTGAGGACAGGCGATGCTGGTGTGGGGAGAAATTGTGGCATGTTTTGTCCTGCGGATCAAAGAGTAGTTTCAGAGCTGATTTGAACTGAGAAAGTGCCGGGGGGAGGACTAATCCCCCCAGCCCTACAGCCATGCTCTCCATCCAAATTGGCCCCCGCATGACTGCATTTGCCACTTGAAAAAATCAGCAACAATTACAGGTTGCTGGCTGCACCCGAACCCACTGCCTTAAATGCAGAGCAAGAAGGTTCCTGAACATTCCTGCACTATGTTATGTTTCAGACACATCTGCCTGTTGAATCTAAAGCTTCTCTCCGGTAGCGAAAGCCACAGTTTCTCTTCCAACTTTTTGCAAAGGAGGCCGACGACTATCAGTCGTCTTGGCTCACTTTGAAAGTCTCTTCACACCTTGCAGAGCAGCTCCCCGTAGTCTTACAGCAAAGTTGCATCCGTGCAGGCTCTGCGACACTGATGCTCTGCGCAGCACCTTGCAGAGAAATGCGTAACCAGAGAGTGCAGCGGTACATGAGCTGCAAGTAACCACAAAGGGCTGATGTAATCCGTCGCCAGAGAGACAACGTTTTTTTTAGATTCAGTGCTTTGAGCTTAATCACTGTTAATAACAATTGCAATAATTGGGGGACTATTTTGGAGATATTTTTTTCCTTCAATTGATAAACAAGACCATCCCAAGATATTTTGGCACCTGACGCTGACAATGGGCGTGTGTGCAAATTCCTTTGTTGCCATGACAAAGCATGCCATCAGACATTGGTCTGCATAGGTAAAAATAGAATTCCACATTTGTACATCATGTTCTGAGCGTACAAAATACCTCACGTCTTGTTGCAGTCCTTGCAATAACCTTGAAAGGTACGGTATCATTAGGCTTACCAGATCTCCAACCGGGACAGAGTGCTAGACCTTTAGGAGAAGGAATGTGGGCAGGTGTAGCTTGTTAAACCTTAGAGCACAATCCTAAGCATGTCTACTCAGAAGCAAGCCTCATTGTGTTCAGTGGGGCTTGCTTCTGATTAGACATGCCTATGATTGTGCTCTAAGGTTTAACAAGCTACACCTGCCCACATTCCTTCTCCTAAAGGTCTAGCACTCTGTCCCGGTTGGAGATCTGGTAAGCCTAGGTATCATTAGTCCCATATTGCAAATGGGGATGACAGGCCGAGAGGGAGTGGCTTGCCTAAGGCCTCCTAGTAAGTTTATGACAGAGGTGAGATTTGAACTGGGATAGTCCTGAGCTGCAGCTCAGAGAGCCCAGTCCCAGGCATGCCTACTCAGAAGTCAGTCCCATTTTAGTCAATGAGGCTTACTCCCAGGTAAGTGTGGATCGGATTGCAGCCTCAGTCTCTTATAACATGATCCTATGCATGTCTACTCAGAAGTAAGCCCATTGAGTTCAATGAGACTTACTCCCAAGTAAATATGTATAGGACTGCAGCCTAAGCCACATCATCTCTACATAGCTCATTGCACTTCCTCTCTGTCCATTTAGCACATCAAATTGTGCAACCCCCAAAACATTCCATTTTGCAGAATAGAGAATGGGGCATATCAGTAAATTAATTACATAGCTGACGATTTCTGGCCATTTGACACTGCCCAAAGTTTACTGCCTTGAAGCAGACACTATGTTTCACGGTAGAATCAACCCAGATGAAAAAATGATAATGCACGCAACTCTGATATATGTGAGTGTACCTTTAAGGAGTCTACTTCCTGTCCAAAAGGGACAGGAAGTGGGCTTCTTAAAGTTACACTCACAAATGTCACAATCACAGGCACGCAGTAGAAGAGAAGAAGAGGCATATGCAGCTTATCATGCGTCTGTGTGTGGATTGTGCGGGAGAGGTCACAACATAAAGGGGGCAGGAGGGAGGGAGGGGTTCTCACCTTCCAAGGTGGGTGGCATGTTCACAGCAGGGTAAGTGCCTTCTTTCATATACATCAGCAGCTCTTCTCCCGGCTCTATTTCTTTAATAACTTTATAATAAATCTAGACATTAAAAAATGAGAGAGAGAGAGAGAGAGAGAGAGAGAGAGAGAGAGAGAGAGAGAGAGAGAGAGAGAGAGAGAGAAATACATTAAATTTCAGAGTCACTTCTGTCTCACTTAAAGCTATCTGAAAAATCCTGGCAAAGAGGGAAAGCTTTAGTTCCTTTGCTGACATCCTTACTCTGAGATTGCTAGATTTTCATGCAGCCTGAAAACCAAGCAAAACCTAGGCTATCTTTAGCTGATTCAGAAAGACCCTTTTGACATGGTGGTGACACACATACGAAGCTGCCTTCTGAGTCGGCTATCTGTCCGCCAGGCTCAGCATTGCCAGCACTGACTGGCAGCATCTCTCTAAGGTTTCAAACAAGGTTCTTTCCCAGCCATCCCTGGAGAAGTATTGTGCAGTCAACCAACCAACCAACCAACCAACCAACCAACCAACCAACCAACCAACCAACCAACCAACCAACCATTGTAGGTACTACAATGATTGATACTAATGAATTCTGCCAATCATCTAGACCAGGGGTTCTCAACCAGTGGTACTAGTACCACTGCTGGTGACTGCTGGTGGTACTCAGACTGCAGGACCACTGGAACCTTGCATTGATGCGGCACTTTCACCGGCACATTTTCACTCCCAAGAGGCTCCTGCCTTTGGCCAACACTCTTGGGAACGTTGAGAAGGGCCCTCCCACCCGCCAAAAGCCCCCAATTTGCATTTTCTGGCCTCTGAAAACCTGGGAATAACTGGCAATGATGTCATCGCCAGTCACTTCCGGTGGTACGCAGCAAGAGAGTGGCGCCAGAGGCAGTACTTGGCTGGGAAGAGGTTGGGAACCCCTGATCTAGACACACTAGCCCTCATCTAGTGACCTTTGAGATGTGCAACAAAGACTCCAGTGTACATGGTGATGGTTGTACCCAAAGTTGTGGGAGAACATTCAGTCGCTCCTTCTCTGCACTGCAACCCCCCGTGCTCCCTTAAAAGCTTTCCCTGGGGAAGAAATGAGGGGCTGCAGAGGGAGAGGAGACTTGCTGAAAACCAGAGACAGTCAGCAGTGCAATGATGCCCAGCAAGGGTTCAGTTCTGCATTGCACTGCTGAGACTCTGTGCTTCGAATGGGAAACGAGGAGCAACGAAGCTGATTGCGGATAATAAGGCTGGAGCAACGATTCCTATCTGCACGGCCCCCAAAGCACATCTGCTTTGCGGATAAGTATCCCGAGCACACCATGCCACAATATGGGAAGGTGTGACGAGATCCGCGGAAAGAAAGCGGTCAGCTTCATACCGCCCAAATAATGGTATCTGACAGCCCGGTTGCTGTGCCAAGTGGCAGCTGATGTGTTTTTCTTTCTATACCTGCAAGATGATTTCTAAACAGAGGCTTAAGATCAATAGCTAGGAGCCCTGAAAATCTAGCCTGCCTTTCGTGCAACGTGGTGATGGATGGCAACCATCTTCGAGATGTGTCAGGTCCCCCTGAAATCTGTTTTTGTTTTAAAAGGATGCTTCCTCTGTAATTTTCAGGATTTTTTAAAGATCCACCAAGAAGACATTTTTTTTAAAAAAAATCAACTTAAACAAGAAAACAAAACGCTTACAATTGCATTCGCTCAGATTTAACCGCATGTTTCGTCCTTCTCTTTGCCCCCTCCCATCTAAAATTGGGACTGCATTGTACCCAAAGAAAGCCAGTTGTGAGACAGCACCACTGGAATTAATGAGACAAGTTAGTTGCAACTAACTTCACTCCAATTAATTTCAATGGGACTTAGCCATGGCTAACGGTCTTTGAAGACGTCCCATTGTACGCTTCTTGGGTCAGTCTGCCTTTATTTGTTCATGCAAAGAGCCATGCGTATTAATGGAACAAAATAGAGAGATAGGTTAGATAGATAGATAGATGAAAGAAGGAACGGGGGGGGGGGAGGATGGAAATTGTACAGAGAAGATTAGATAGACAGACTCGAACTTGTAATAACTGAAATGGAAGCATGGCCAAAAACAATGCAATAATGTTGGCCATCTATTTTTCTATTACAGTTATCATCATTAGTTGGAGCCCAAATTGGTTTGGCAACATAAAGTAATTCTGGTAATCTTATCCTCTCTCTCTCTCTCTCTCTCTCTCTCTCTCTCTCTCTCTCTCTCTCTCTCTCTCTCACACACACACACACACACACACACACACACACACACACACACACACACCCATTTTCCCAATATTCCGTCACCTGAATAGAACCTTCCCTTAAATTCGACTTGAATTCAGCTGGAGGCGAAATTCTGCAGGACACTTTGAACAGCCCCAGAGAAAATTCTGAATTGCAGCCATGCCCACCTTTCCCCTTAAAGAATGATTCATTCAGTCAGTGCATAATATGTACCATCCTGTCCAAGACAAAGCTGCAGTATTCCACTAGTCATTTACCTTAAGAGCACAAAACAATGATTGTTCTTCCCTATCGTTGTTTACACTTTTTATTTATTTTAAAAAGTGAATGTATTTTGGTACACCCTATCTAACATTTAGTCAAGGAGCTTGGCAGGCATTATTTTAATAAATGGATAATGCTGGATTGCAAACTAATTTTTTTTAAAAAAGTTATTTTCAGTGGCTTTAGGTACTGAGTTTCTAATTACTGTATTTTAAAAAGCATTCTCGTTTTCCGAGGGATGCGCCTGCATATTTGAATTCATCCACTAGAGGGCAGCCTTTACCAATTAAAATTAAATTTGGCATCAAGTGAACAAGCTGCCAACCCTCCTATACTTCTTTTCATCTAGCAGTGGTTCCAGGACTGTCTCTTAAAAGCTTCCTTTAGACTAGAGCGACACAAAATAGAGGATAAAACTAAAATGACCAAAAAATGCCTCTTTGAGCATGGAAGGGATGCAACAATTAACAGAAATAGCTGAAATGCCCACTCAAAAAGAGGGAAATAAGAGGCTACAGTGATCTCATGCAAGGGGATGTTGATGATGATGATGATGATGATGATGATGATGATGATGATGATAATAATAATAATAATAATAATAATAATAATAAACAGCAGGAATATATGATAGCGAAGTGCAATGCCCTGAAAAGATAGGATAAACTTTTTCAGAGCATGGAAGCTGAAAAAGAATGCTGTGTAAATAATTTCTGGCGTCTTGTGGGTCTAAAACGCTGCTCTCACTTGGTTTGAAATTCCAATAGCTGTTTTAGGTACCTCCAACGGCTTATACACACTCTGCAGGCCTTTTCGCAGGCCTCACAGCTACATACTACGCCAAAGAGAACTTTTGAAACTTCCCTGAACTCTAAAAGTGGACTGCAGGGAACAGGCTGAAATCTGGAAAAACAACAACAACAACAACAACAACAACACACACACATACACACACACACACACACACACACACACACACACACACACACACACACACACACGGAACACTTCATTAAGTTGTGGAACTACTTGTGAGGTTCTTTGGATCCTGGTTCAAATTTGCCTTTTCTGGACACAGCTAAAAAAACCAAAACCAAACATGATACAATGCCACCACTAACAGACCACCCTACTCTGCAAATTGGAGAGTTGAAAGGCACCACCGAAGGCAGACGAACCGTCAAATACGAGGTGAAAAGAAAAGGAAAAAAAGGAAAAGGAAACCTGAATAAGCGGGAGAGGGGATGAAATGATGAAATTGCTGACCTGTTTTTGTTGCACCAGATCTCCCAGCGGAGAGACCCAGTTTAAATTTAGACTGTCCCTGTGAATTATTCCCGAATCAAGACAGCTGACTGCAAAAACCATTCTGGAACGAAACGGCAGGTAGTCTAGGCCCGGGAAAGGGGGAGATACTTCTGTCTTTGCAACTGCAACCTCAGCAGAGAGGCACCCTTCTCTTGCAAAAGCCCTGCTTTGCTTAATCCTCTCTTGATTACCTAAATCTTCATGTCTGAGACACACCCACCTTCTTATCAACCCAGCCTCCCTGTGTTAAGAATGTCAAAGAGATTGCCACACCATTGCGACTCAAAGGAAAAGGAGTTTGGGTTATGGGAGCCAGCATTCTGGAGTTTCAAACTGGTCGGAAACTTTGTATTTTTGGGGGACGACGACAAACAATACCCCAGGTCCTTCTTAATTATGGTAGAAAACAGCAAATGGAGATAAACACCCCTCAATTAATGATGATGATGAGAATCAGAACACAGAATCCATGATATTTCTAGGCAAAAGTTTCTGTTGATTTATGGACTGCCTCACAAAGGGGCTCAAAATTAATTCACTTCCACTGCTTCAAATGAATTTGAATCCTTAAAACTCGTTCTAACGCGACTTTACGGCTGCACCCCTCAGCCTGCTTCCCTAGGAGATAGTTGTCCCATCAGACTCCTTGAGACTTACTACCCAGAAGACCATCTGAGGTTCGTGCTGCAAACCCGATTTATATACCTTCCCTGCTGCATCTTTGAGAGTACTGTATATGTGGACTTTGATGCATGTTTGTCCTTTAAGGGACCCGGGTTCACAAATTAATGTCACTCTCATTGCAGCAATGAGGAGGATTTGTTAATTTCTGTCCATTTGGAAAGGGGCGTCAATCTTTTTTCCCAGCAAATAATGAGAGGGTGTGTTTTTAAAAGTACTTTGGAAATTATTAATGACACATACATGGAGGGTTATTATCATTATAATTCTAACGCTGATTCGGATCTGTTTAATTTGCAGAATTATTGATGCAGAAGTGGTGTGATGCAATAAAGAAGATAATTTTTTTTTAACTTGGCCATGGAAAGAAAGGTAAGGCGGCTACTAATGTTTCCATTGGGATGAGTATGACAGAGTCCCCTGCCACGCTTGTGACAAAGTTCAGAACGCACAAAGCCACAGTAAAGCCACAGTAGAAAGGCGACACATTGCGAGGTCTGAAAGGAGGGGGAGGATTAACCCACATATATGCACTTTGCAAAAACTGGGTACTAAAATCACCAGGTTCTCCAGGCTCTGGTCAACTCTGACCAAAATGTCCCTCCTCTATATCTCAGTGATGACTCATTCCATGCAGTACCGATAAAATAAACGAAACATGAGATTGTAAATCCCTGCGTGGAAAATACCCAGGGATCATTCAAAGAAAGAGGTATAGATGTTGCTTTGTGAGAGTAATGGCACCAAGCGGAAACCAGAGGATTCACTGATACTCAAGATGGTTGAAACGCTACCTGTCACTATGAAAAGCTCTGTCGCCAAGAACCCAGCTGTGGACACTTGTCGAAAAATGTAAAGTTGAATCAAGAAAAGCACAGGACTTGTCATAACGGAGTCTTATCACATGCAGAATATTTTGACAGACACAATTAAGTCACAAATCATCTTTCTCTGCCAGCACGGTATGCAATGTAACTAATCAGTTCAGAATTGCCCTCCCTCCCGATGGTATTTCAGTTACATGTTTGGAAAAGGGATTGAGCTGTAGGCGATGGACAGGCTTGTCTGATGGGGCCAGCAGTTCTAGAAGGAAGCAGAAGTTATTAGAAATGTCACAGTTGGGATATGCAAAAGTATTGAGAGAGCATCAGGATGTCATTGTCTGTATGACAATAACCGCAAGAACTGAAGTCGACTATGAATCGGGGTGACCAAACTGAGTCACAAACGGCTCTTTGACCTATAATGTACAGCTCTCGGAAATATGTTGGCTGAGCTCCTTTTTGCCTCACAATTAAGGTAAATAAGAATTTTTCAAGCTTTATAATTACCGTATTTTTCGCACTATAAGACGCACTTCCCCCCCAAACATAGGGGGAAAAAAGCGTGCGTCCTATGGTGTGTAAACATCGGGGGGAGGCCTGCAACCTCCCCATGTTTACTTCGGCCCCAAACAGCGATTTTCGGCCATTTCCGGAATGGCCGAAAATCGCTCTTTGGGGCCGAAGTAAACATCGGGGCAGGCCTGCAGAGGCTCGCGCAGGCCTCCGCGAGCCTCTGCAGGCCTCCCATCGGCCCCAAAGAGCGATTTTCGGCCATTCCGGAAATTCCGCCCTCCCCGAAGCCCAGGTAAGGACAATTTTTTTCTCTATTTTATGCTCCATAGGATGCATGCATCCTATGGACCGATGCGTCCTATGGAGCGTAAAATACGGTATTTACCAGGTATAAACCGAGAGCCCACTGGATTAAAACGTAAGTTTAATGTTCATGGTGAGTACGGTAAATATATTTAAGAATTTAAATGTCTCTTAAACATTGTGGCTCTCAAACATCTGAAGTTTATCGTATGTGGCTTTTGCATTAAGCAAGTTTGGCCACCCCTGCTATAAATGAAGGAGAGCCAGAATGAAAGGCTGGTTACAAGGGATGGGAAACACCTTGCTGATAAGGGGGTTTGGTGGCCTCACATTGGAAGAAAAGGAATGCTCTTCCGTCTTCTGGTTGGCTTGATAGAATCATTGCACCCATCTCAAAACGTATCTATCACGTGCCAGTTCATGAGAATCCTTTTAAAAATTTGTTTGAACAAAATTCATAAAAAAATTACAAATAAATTTTGTCTGAATGGGTAACGCGTGAACTGTCACGAAGTGAATTTAGTGATGATGATGTCAGGCTGCACTCACTGTTTACGTGGAGCTGACCTCCTTTGAAGAAGGATTTGGTGCTTCATTTTTCTAGCGCCCACTTTAACTGATTGTAATAAACTTGAGCTGCATGCATGATGCTCCTCTTCATTGGTCTCTCTATAATGCCTAATGTTTTGGGGTATTTTACACAAAATAAAAAAAGAAGGTGGAATACCTTGCTGATGGTGAAATTATTCCCTTGGTAAAGTTACAAATATGGGAAAGATTACTGAATAACTTTAATAAAATTAAGGTTATTCGAAGAAAGTCGGTCATCAGTGAGACGGGTTAGTCATGACTAATTAAAGTTCTATAACTTTTACAGTGCAATCCTAACCAACTTTTCAGCGCCAGTGTAGCCGTGCCAACAAGGGTGCACACTGCATTTTGTAGTGCAGGGGCAGTCATGGAGGCCTCTTCAAGGTGAGGGTTCATTTGTTCCCTTACCTCGGGGCTGAGTTGCGGCTGCACCGGCGTTGGAAAGTTGGTTAGGATTGCACTGTTAATGTGTTTCAGTCATGATTGTTTGGATATAATAGTAGTAGTACTGCTGCTGCTGCTGCTGCTGCTGCTGCTGCTACTACTACTACTACGACTACGACTACTACTACTACTAATAATAATAATAATAATAGGGTTTGATGAAGTATAATAATAATATTTGCTTAATTAAAATGTCTGCAATTTCTTGGACTAGGTGATTTGATCAGAATGTACCCTTAGAAATATTATATTGAGGGTAATAATGTGATATTTTTTGTCTATCTTTTAAAAATAATAATATTCAGTGTAGCCATTTGTACGTTAGCTTGTGAGCCTTTTGTAGGCAATCGATACATTTTATAAATGATAAATGACATTATTTCCACTGTAAATTGGAGCTTCGTTTTGTGCATGAACAGGTGGAGCTTCTTAATTTTTTTTTTTAACATCTACCTATCAAGAGGAAAGTTTGTCGTGTCAGAATAAAATGTCAGCTTTGGTGGAATAGCTTCCTTGTGATTCAACGATGTAACTTTTCTGCTTTCAATATTTTCTGACCTCAGTATTGGAAACTATTCTGTTCTGGCTGACAACAGACAGAATACTTTTTGCGACCCACTGGAAACCGACGAAGGTTGAATGGCTAAGTAAGATCTCAATACGAAGGACTAACTTTTGGCTGAATTACTGTAACAGCTTCTTTTTTTTTCAAGCTGGAACCCTATGTGCATTTTCCTAGCCGTGAGCACCATTGATGAACACAGCAGGACTTAGTAAGAAACATCAAAAGCTGACTGCAGCTGACAACCCAATCCTGTCTAGGTCTGCTGCAACGTGCAAAAGCACAGTGTGCCGGATCCAGGCCAGGGCAGGCAGAGGTCTCCTCGGGGTAAAGGAATGTCGCAAGTAATGGCCCAGGCAGAGGCGTAGCTAGGGGAGGGCGGACCACCCCGGGTGACAAGTGGAGGGTGTCATTGCCGCTGCATCGGCGGCAATTTGGCTGAGGTTTTTTGTTGGTGGTCACCGTGGGGTGTCATCTTGTGCTGCCCCCCCTTCAGGCTGTAGCTACGCCTGTGGGCCCAGGGAAACTGAGCAAGAGGAGGGAGATAAGGAAAGAAGAGAAATAGCAAGAGGAGGAGAGGAGGCTTGGAGCAAGAGGTCAGGAATGGTGGAACAAGGAGGGTGGGGAACAAGAAACATATGGGAGCAACCAGAAGAAGGAGGAAGGAAGCAGCTGCGTTAATGGGGGGGGGGAGAGATGAGGACTTGAGAGGATGCAGAAGGGGAGAAGCTGGAAGAAAAGCAGGGAAGGTGGGGTCAGAAGCAGGGCAAACACAGAACAGAGGGAAGCGGCAGTGTCACGAGGATGACACAAGTTGGTGTGACGGACTGGGACCAGTGTAGTGGAAATGTGTAACCAATGGGACGGTAAAACAATAAAGGAGAGACAGCAGCAAAGTCTTGGATGTTGTTGTGTTTTTCCAGGTACTAATGTCGCACCCCGACCCCTATGACACTAACCTTCCCCTATGGGACAAGATCTTGGATGTGTGGGGGGGCATGATAAGGTGCTACAGCCCCATCACCGTTCCATCCTCAGCAAAGACAGCTAATGCATCTCCCCAAAGGTGAGAAGTGCCAGTCCCATTTTCGCATCATGTGACCAAGAAGCATATATATAGACGTTGTGCGAATCCTTCACTTACTCCCTTTTGCCTTTTCCAGGTTATGCGCAATCTAAGGTTGATTGCAGCAGCATTCTGGGAGTTCCTCCCTCCGCTATGACCCTTCCAGTATTCCTGGTTGGTAATGCCAGCATCCAGCCAAGAACTTGCAATGCTGCCTTGTGGACATGGGAGCCAGCCCTCGGACAGCATCCTTGATCTGCAAGCCTCTCTCTATAACACTAACATGAGAAGCCACTGTGAAACACAACCCTACCATCGCAACACTTTGCATTTCAAGCTTCCAGCAGATGTGAGAAAAGCAGGAAAAGAAATGCTTAAAAATAGATAAACTGAGCCTATCTGACAGGTGTGTGTGTGTGTGGGGGGTCGACATGCAGAAGATATCCCACTCTTGCTATCTGAGTCTACTGGTCTCCCTTTAGATGGAGAGACCAGGGACCGAGGGTGAAAATATGAAGCTGCCTTCTATCAAGTCAGCACTGTTGGTCCATCTAGTTCACTATTGCCCATGCAGACTGACAAAGGCTCTCAAGAATTCAGCTGAGGGTCTTTTCCTGCCCACCCTAGAGTGAGAGGATGACCACGAATCCCCCCCATGGTTCAGACAGACGGGGGGGGGGGGGATGAGAAGGAGAGGGAATCACTGGAGCCAACTCATCATACCTGGTCATTGATAGGGCACACTGCCAAATTTTGTTCTTCACTCGAGCAGGCCACCCGGATGTACTTGAGCCAGTTCCCGTTCCCGTTTCCCGTCTGGTTGGCATCAACACAGAATTTATCGGCCCCCAGTTCGTCACCAATCTGGAAAAGAAGAGAAGAGCATTCCTTTAAACTGAATGTCAGGTTGGCAAGACGGAAGCCAGTCTCTTTCAAGAACTGTTGAAATGCCAACAAGGATTATGAGCTTCTTCTTGTGATCCTGTGCACAGGAGAGATTGCGTGGAGAAAACAGGACAGCCAGTTTGGGCATGCAAAGCAACCCCAAGACAAGAGTGTTTCTGGGAGTGCACAAAATGCTTTTCCAATTGTCAGCCAACACGGATTGGGGGGATAAAGAATCTGAGGTCCAGGCTTCCTAGCAGGGACGATCTCAGACTCCTTTTTTTTTTTTTTTTTTAAGAAAACAATTTTATTTGGGAGCCTAGTTTTGATTAGGAGACAACATATTGAACAATGTGTCCAAGGAAAGATGCTTTGGCCTGAACTGAAGAACCGCAACCTGACTGTGATAAAACAGCAACTCTCATTGCAGAAATTCTCACAAATATTTAAAAGACACAAAATGTGGGGTGGGGGTGGGGTGGAGGAATTAAGTGACAGCTGTGACCTTTCCAAAAGTGTTGCTTTTTCGTCTCAAAACAAGAGATGCTCAGCTTCTAATTTCTTCACACAGGAAAGGTAACTGCTCTGTGAAAATATCTACTGGCAGGTAGCAAGAGATTTTCACACCCCCAATATTTTTTGCAGAAGCAAAAAACAAAAAAACCAGTACCAAGTGCCTTGGTACTTTCCCAACTTCATTACTGTAACATGCGTTACAGAATATCAAGCTGAAGACAATTGAGAAGCAGCAGGAGGTACAAAATATGACTGTTAGGCTACTGGCAGGAACATAGCTGCTTCATACTGAGTCAGACACTTGGTCCATCTAGCTTGGTAGGGTCTTCCCTGACTGGCAGCAGCTCTCCCAAGTTTCAGACCAGGGGTCTTTCTCAGCCCTACTTGAAAAGGCTGGAACCAAGGATGGAATCTTCTGTATGTAAACCATGTGCTCTACCACAGAACTACAGCCCCCCCCCCCCCAGCTATACTACAATACTACGTATAGCACATTCCATCAGTATTGAAGGAAGACCACTGATTACTAACATTTTTGGGGGGGGATGCTGTGAACTAGCATTCAGGGCATTGCTTGTGAACTGTTAAAAGCTCTAAACAGTGAGATCTTCAGTATTTCACTCAGAGGTGTCTATGCTTTTTGACAGAGAGTATAAACTGCAACTAAGCTACTTGCATCTATGCTGAGAAAGCTGCCTCTCTCCTTCTGCAGATACATTTCCCACACATGAGACCCCAGGTGCGTGGGAAGCTAGAAAAATCCACAAAAATAAAGAAACAGATTTCACACATTCCCCCCCCCCCTTTGGTCTTGGTGCATTTTTTTAAAAGCAGAGCTGCTGGTGTAGTGTTGCATTGTGCTCTGGGGCTACTGGTTTGCAGAGAATGAAAACCACTTCTGTTAGAACAGATTCTGCCATCACTTATCAAAGGGTTAACTGAAAGGAACATTTATCTTTGAGAGTATGTGAGAATTCACACACCATACATTTACAGTACAATCCTAAGCACATTTATGCAGAAGTAAGTCTTGCTGTGTTCAATGGGGCTTACACCCTTGTGTGTTTAGGACTGCAGCTTTACAGTCCAATCCTGTGTAACTCTTCAACCTCGGGTGTCGCAAACGTGCACCACCCAGTGAGGAGCATAAGAACATAAGAACATAAGAAGAGCCCAGCTGGATCAGGCCAAAAGCCCATCTAGTCCAGCTTCCTGTGTCACACAGTGGACCCACCAGATGCTTCAGGGAGCACACAAGACAACAAGATACCTGTGTCCAGTCGCCACTCCCTTGCACCTGGCACAGAGAAAACCCACTTCTAAAACCAGGAGGTTGCTTATGGCTTGTAACCTGTGATGGTCTTTTCCTCCATGAATCTGTCCAAACCCCTTTTAAAGGCATCTAGGCCAGATGCCATCACCACATCCTGTGGCAAGGAATTCCACAGATGAATTACACGCTGGGTAAAGAAATATTTTCTTTTGTCTGTTCTAACTCTCCCTCCACTCAATTTTAGTGCATGTCCCCTGGTTCTGGTGTTGTGCGAGAGGGAGAAGAATTTCCCTCTATCCACTCTCTCCATCCATGCATAATTTTATAAGTCTCAATCATGTCCCCCCTCAGGCGCCTTTTTTCTAGGCTGAAAAGCCCCAGACGCAATTGGAGAGCCTGCGTTGGCGAGGAGGCTGGCGCTGCTCTCCCCACCCCAGATCCATCGGAGTGCCCACCTGGGAAAGTAGGTTCCCTGCCAAGCAGCGGAGGGGCAGGGGGAGGGCGGAACACGGTGTTCCGGGGGTGGGTGGGAAACACATTTTCCCCTTGTCTTGCTACACTGTGAGGTCACTGTGATCGCCTCTCCTTGTTGCTGTACATGATCGTCATACTTCTCTAGGAACGGTCAGCCACCTACATCCGTCACACTTTGTTCACAAGACTGGACCCAGCCTTGCCAGTCCTAATCTTACTACTCCTGCCCCTGTACTCCGGGCAATTAGTTCAACACACCTAGGCAGATTACTTTAGCTGCTAACACCAAAGTCTGGAATCATCCGTATACTTTACATGATGATGGTTAGGGACCGTGCCAGGCCTCGTTGACTCTTCTCCCCTCCCCCATGTATGTGTATACACAACAGCGCAGCAAGGCTACCCCTCTGGAAGTATTTTCCAGGTAGTCACATACTGTATTTCCTACCCAAACACCTGAGGCGGTAATCCATTGCAAAGTGTGCATTCCAATACACGCTTGTCTGCTTGTTTTATGCAAAAGGACAAAATGCATGCAATCTGCGGTAGTCTCCGTATCTCACAAAACCGAATTGCTAGGGGAGCGGCAGGCATTCTGAACCCATGCGAATGTTGGTAAGAGAGGAATTCGGCAACATCCCCGTCTGATCTCAGCCCCAAGATGTTGACCATAATTCACTAGCATCAGAGGCTTCACATTCAATGAAAGCAAATGATAATGGGAAAAACTGTGTTGGCTGCAAAGGATTTGCAGTTTCTTTCGCACATCATTTGAGGTTTCCTGTGTCTCTAATTTGGGACAGCTCTTCAGTGCGCTCTGTAGCCAGGATGCCAGGAGGATCTGTCATCAGTTCAGCTAATGGAGTCGTCGGGTTCACGAAGAGACGTCGGCCATGCGCCTGCTATTGATGCCCATGTGCCTGGTTACTACAACGCCACACTGTAGATGTGTCGGATCTCATCATCCAAGGAAGACTGTCTTTGACAGCTTGGCTGATATGCTCATTTTACCTGGCCGTAGTCAGAAAAGGGGCTTTGTCATCCCCCCTTTCTCGTTAATGCACACCCCGATTGAAAACAGTAGATTTGTTGCTGACAAGAGCTCACAGAGGTACTTTTTTCTTTACAAAATGTCACGTTTCCAAAAACATTTTCTGCCTGGGTTATATCAGCACTGCCAAAATCTTATACAAGAACACGGATGGGGAGACGCTGAGGGACGTGGGGGAAGGGAAGTGTGCCTGTGGCGCATGGGACTTCACACTGTGCGCACGGAGGGAATGCCACACGTCGCTGGTAGGCCTCTACCGTTTTTCTCTCAGCACTTGCCTCATTGTTCCCGCACAATCACCCCTCTGTGCTATCCCTTCCACTGGCTTCTTCCACCCTTTCCTGTTCTGTTAATGTATGTGATTAGCTTGTGGAACTCACTGCCACAAGAGGTTTTTTTAGGGCTCTTGTGCTTGGTTTTCAGCAGCTGGATCGAGCCCCTGAGGATCAGGAGCATGATGTGGGGTAGGGGGTATGCGCCAGTAGGAGCTTTTTCCCCCAAGACAAATAACAGCCAGGGGAGAGCCCTATCTGGATTGGAACCAGAGTGGGGACAGAGAGTTAAGCCCCTCCTCCCCCACACTATGGTCTTGATCCTGCTCCTATGTACCAAATGAATACACACACACACACACACACACACACACACACACACACACACACACACACACACAGAGCACACCTACACAAATGCTAGCCCTGGTTGTGTACTTAAGATAACATCTATGGCTTTGAAAGGGAATTCAAGAAATTAAGGGCAGAGTGGTTTATCAACCAGGTAACAGAGCCTCCATGTTTAGAGGCTGTGTACCTCTCTGAACGCCACAGATTGTGCCTTCACTGAAAGGAGCTAGGAGCTTCCTGAAAGGGATCGGCTGCTTATTGTTGGAAACAGAGGGGTGGACTAGATACAACCGCCATGGCTTTATCCAGTCCCTTGTAATCATCTCAGTCCAAGCTTCTCCTACTTACCTTGACGTGCCTCCACTCTCTCCCTCCGTCCTACCTATCTCCGCTGTCTTTTGCTTTCTCGTCCCCCTTTGCTCATCTGCCACCAATCTTCCTCTTAGGCCTAGAAAGTTTCTCACCTCTGTCTCTGGTGTGTTTGTGAGTTTTTCTCAGATGGCTCTTTTCATTGGCCTGCCTCCCCCCCCCCCCAACTCTCTTCATCCATCATCAAGAGGCATTCAAAGAGTCGTCTTTTTGCTCAGACCTTCCCTGTATGATTTCCTTCCTCTGCCCCTTCCATTTCCTGGCCTCTTTCCTTGTGTCTCTTTTTTACGACTGTCAGCCTGCTGGTAGGGACCACTTGTTTGCGATTTTGCTCAGGAAACTGGTCTCTTCTTAAATTAAAGCACTGACAGAGAGAGAGAGAGAGAGAGAGAGAGAGAGAGAGAGAGAGAGAGAGAGAGAGAGAGAGAGAGAGAGAGAGAGAGTCAAACAAACAGACGGACCTTACATTAAATTAACTTGTTTTGAGAGTGCTTAGGAAACATTGGGCCCACCCTGCTGGACAGACCCTCTGCTCCCTGCTCCAGGACGCAGTGACAGCACACAAACTAACAAATCCGTTCGTCGACCGGAACGGCAGCCCATCCTCGCGGCCGGTTTACGGTCTCAGGGCAGCAAACATCCCGGCACTCCGGCAGCTTGGAGGCATTCATCTGAAACCCAGCTTGTGTGGGTTTCCCTTTTTCAACATGCTACCATTAAGCTGCAGGAGTTCACAGGGCGACGAGGGTTGCAGCGCACCGCAGAGTTTGACCACAACTTGACACATCTGAAGCAGAGAGTTTTTAAATTGCTAGTGGTGGGTGAGTTAAAAAAGGAAAAGACATTCAACTGCACCCTCCCTGAGCTGCTGCTGCTGCTGCTGCTAGCTGCAAGTCGAATGAAGTTTTCGTAAGGCAGGAAGCAACGGTGAGGAAAAAAAAGAGAAAGAGAGAAGGTGCCACCGCTGTAGGAAGAATGATTTCCCCTGGCACCTTGTCTTTTTTTTTTTTCCTCTCTCTCTTCACCACTCACCGAGAATGTAATAAAATGGTTGGGTCCCCCCCCCCTTAACATTTGATTTGTTTGCTTTTCAGAAGGTGCAAACAAAGTTAGTTGGTGAACACTGGACCAAGTGACAGAACCGGTGAGCGCATTTGAATGCAGGACCAAATAACTCAACTTGGGACAGAAGAGGCTGAGACGAGGGAATCCCAGTCCCTCGGGTCCAGGGAACAATTCTCAGTGTACGAACCACAGTGGCACAGTCTGCCTCGGAAGGTGGTCGGCTCTTTGTTGTTGGAGGTCTTTAAGCAGAGGCTGGATGGCCACCTAGCAGGGATGTTGTAGCGGTGAACACATCCCCGCTAGGCAGTCTGTGGCAAAGGGGTGGTGTTGTCGCTTGGCGATAAAGACACACCTGAGTGGCAGGGACCATGCTTTGTCTATGGGAGATCCCAGGTTCAAACCCTGGTATCTCCATTGGCCTGGACAAGTTTCTTATTTGAGACCCTGTCAGTTGACAATTCTGAACTAGATGGAAGGCCTGCATTGGCCTGGGGTTGGACTCCATGACCTTTTAGGTCCCTCCCCATTCTATGACCAATGATCTGACTTAGTTGAAGGTAGCTTCATTTGTACATGGAAGAGCTATGGGAGGGGAACTGAGCTGTGCTCAGTGACAGAGCACATGTCTTGCACGTAGAAGCTCCCAGGTTCAATCTCCAAGCACGGCTGGCAAAGAAAGCCACTGCCAGTCAGTGCTGGCAACACTGACTGAACGGAGCCAATGGCCGGACTCAGTATGAAGCAGCTGCGTCATGTGCTCCATCTCAAACCAACAAGGGCACCTGAGATGATCAGGTTGGAGCACCTCCTTCATGAGAAACAAACGCAGAGGTTGCCGTTCTTGAGTAGAGAGAGAAAGTTATGACTAAGGCAGAGAGGGGGATTTGACCGAGTTCATAAAATGATGGCTCATGCAGCGTGAGTGAACAGAAACCATTGTCTCTCCTTCTCCTCTCAAAATATTAGATCATCCAAACAAAGGGTGGTCGCTCAGTTAGAGTGGGCTTTTTCCCCCCTCCCCCAAACCTGAGGTCCCACAATTCTGATCTTGCACAGCTTGAAATCACAGCCTGACGTCTCCGTTTCTGAATCACCTCTTATGAGGACATGCACACAATGAAAACATTTGAGGTCTAGGAATGATTGGTGAGCCGCATCATCAAGATATAACAAAGACTATGATTTGAATGATTCAAGAAGGGAAACAGACGGCACCTCTTTCCGTTTCATAAGGTGCTAGCAGGGAGCGCACTGCCACTGACAGACACACATCCCAGGAAAGAAAAACCATGGAGCTGGACACGTTTTCATCGTTTCTTCTTGGAAGATGCCTACGGAGAAAGTCAGGGCGCCTCAGGGCCATGAGGTCAACCGAGGTGGTCATGTCAGGTAGTGAATTGAGGGGGGGGGGTTGACACCCACCTCTATCTACTCACCTTCATGCTCCTCCTTTCACTGTCTGGATTGAAAAGGAAGAGGGGAACAGAGAAGAAAAGAGAGTGAGGAGGAAATGAGAGCGGTGACACAGAGAGAGAGAAGAGTAGTGGCAGAGATGCTGTAGCTAGCCCACTAGTCTCCATGCTTCCTTCTCTGCTCTGGACTGTTTTGATTCTAGGGGGCAGGAAGAGGAACAGCAGTGATGGGTGAGGGAGGAGGCACCCTGGCACACCGCCTCAAGCCCCAGGAGGTCTGGGGCCAGCCCTGGCAGCCTACGCAAGCTGTGGAAACAGAGTATCCACGGGAACTCAGCTGCCCAATCATCTCGTGGGAGTTCTGCAGCAGAAAATAGTATTGTCTGCATCTCGATGAGAGTGAGCATCATTGAGCTTTTTCCGATCAGAGAACTTGCATTTTCCGGGTTTCAGAATTGCAAAACTGATCTTTGCTGGTCACCGTTAACTTGGATTTCCATGATTCAGAATTGCAGAATGGAGCATGTCCACTCACTGAACTTGAATTTCCTTGTTGCGGAATTTATCTTTCCTTGTTGCGGAATTTATCTTTCCTTGCTGCGGAATTTGGATTTCCTTGCTGCAGATTCTTATTCTGAACATCTATAGGCTGCTTTACTTTTCAAGCAAAACAATTTACCAAGTGGTTTACATAGCAAAATTACTATTGTGATCATTGTAGTTCAGAGCACACAAATGCCCACCAACAGCGTCCAATTGCATCATGTACAGTATATGCTTTGCCTGAGATGATACTGCAGAGTTATTCCTCCCAAAGTCACCCTACAAGGGCTTTGGCTCTATACTACGATACCCGCGGTCACCAGATGTTGGCCAGTGAGACTCGTCACTTAAAATTAAGTGGCCAGAGGATAAGCAAACTGGAGAAACCTCTGAAAGCCCTGCGGGGCCATGGAAAGCAAATTCACATCGCAGACTGACTTCCTTTGCCATCGGGTAGCTCGCTCCCGGTCACAGCAGCTCTTCACTCGCTTAATACAAAGTCTCCTTTGTTGACGGACAATATTCTTAAGCAGGACTTGGCCACACAGAACCCGACTATGCAATAGGATGTCAGACCTACATTCTCATAAATAAATCAAACACACGTAAGACCTGAAGTAAAAGATCCTTCATTAGACACCCCAATCGCATTTCTCCCCGATGCCAAGTTGCGTTTTCATTGGCCTGGATCCAGTGATCCTACGGTCGTGTAATGGCTCTCTCCCTCTTCCCCCCTTTATGGACAAAAGACCTTTTCTTGTCTTCAAGGGCTGACAAGTTTATCCAAATATTCTCGGCTTACTACTAGCCCCTTTCTGAATTGATCTGCTCCATAAAAGGACACTTTGTATCTCTAAAATCCGCACGGCAGACCAGAGAAGGGCAGAGAGGAAAAGGAAATGTGTTTTTCCACCAGGCAGGGATGTCAAAGAGGCAGAGCAGAGAAGGCTCGAAGAAGAAGTGCGGTTCTGCCATGTTGCAAATCCATTCTCCATCGGTAACTCACAGAAGTCATCGTTTTATACGTAGTTCTTCACTCTCTTTTGCATCTAATTGAACTCCCTTTCCTTCTGGGTGGCACCAAGGCTGAAATCCCACCTGCCCAAGCAAAGCCCTGAGCCCCCAGCAGCGGTGACAGCGGTTGAACGAGTCCGCTGAGTGTCTCATATCACCACTGCACCCGACACTCCATCTACAAATGGAGGCCCCAGCATCCTTTGCAGGATTTGGAGGGGATGCGTCGGCCGGCCGGTGAAGAAGACAGGACAAGAAGCTTTTGGACAAGAGACTCAGGCAACAGCTTATCTTCCTTCTACACTCTGAGGGAGAATGAGTTACTTTGTCAAAGTTCCCCCTCATTTGTCAATATGGTTGTCAATTGTAGATTCCGGGGGGCTGATCAGAACTAGGAACTGGTGCAAGGGGAGGCCTTTTTTTTTTTAACTACTTCACACACTCCAGTCCCAACAACATTTCTCCTGCCCCCATTTGCTAATTGTCTTGAGAAAGAAGTTCCTTTTCTGTGGGCTCCCAGGTAGAGAGATGTGCATGTGCTATGTACAGAACCTCACAGATCGATTTTGCTCAGTCTCACCAAAATGCTTTTTCTTTCCCTCAGAATTCTTTGAATGCTTCTCTCAGGCGAACATCTCCACCTTTGTCACGGTGACCGCTCTAGTCAGGCTTGCAGCCTACAAAACTTTGGGTTATGTCCTAAGTTATCCCTCCACTCGCTTGAGGGGACTTGCACATGCAGAAGTGCGGCGTTAGGTTCTTGCACACAAAAATCCGAAAGAAATCTTGACTTGACTTTCTGCTTGCGCAGCACGTGCCAATGCATACAATACAGCACATAAAATTGCCAGCGCATCATTGCTGTGCAATTTATTCAGCATGTGGGACAGCCCAGAACACCACCTCATTTCTGGTGTGCGCTCCTTAGGATATAACCTATTATGTCTTGGAGTGGCGCATTCCATCACCCTTATGTTCAGAGAATAGTCTTTTCTTCCTTTTTTAAAAAATGAACCTAATTCACAACATCAAAACACATGCATCAGCAGATAAATATTCATAAATCTCTTTCCCTCTGTCTTATTAGAACGGTTGCTAGGAACCGAAACCAGGTCAGCCTCTCCTTTAACGTGTGCTACCTGCCAAAGCGGGTCAAAAACTGGATTGCGCACAGAGTTGGGAATGGGGCGGGAATGTCCATGGGACCGAATGCCACAGGTGCGCTCCTAGAGGCATTAGTGAATGATTAGGCCTCATAAAATATATGAATGGTGTTTCTTTAAGAAGCCATAAAATTTTATGGAGGAAAAAATCCATGTGCAAGGCTTTCGGCCTGTTCGGGGCTGGTCATTCGGAATCGCACTCATTTCTGTCAGGGCCATGATAATTAAAACTGTGGCAAGGGTCTGGTTTCTATAAAATCCCTCCATCTGGCCTTGGGAGATGAAGCGCATGGAATTGCCCAGGCAGTAAATCACAACTGTGCCCTTTATTGTGACTTCATTTTGTCTGTGCAAGGGAGGGGAAGTATTTAGAGGGGCGGAAGCTCATTAACGTACAGCGTTTGAGGGCAGTGGTGAAGGGGTGTAGATGTAATACAGGGCTTTGGGGACTTGAAATCTTCAACACAACTGGGCACCAATATTCCCCCCCCCCCCGGGGACTGTGCTTCTGCACCTTCACCGGCTGTGCGGTAACTCGTTACTGTTTCCGGATGCATGGAAATGACATCATATGTCATCGCCAGACTTCCGGGAATGCTGAGCTCCGAGTTGCGCGAAGCTGGGCTTGGCTGGGTTTTGAGCTGCGCAGTGTAAATGGACCAATGCAGGGCACCCTGAATGCAGAGCGTGGACACCCAGGTGCAGGAAAAGCTTAACTTTGAAAGTGTGTATCTGTGGGATGTGATTTGGAAAACCTGGAGTGGCCATCAGGGCACTAGAAGCAGGGAAGACCCTTCCATCAAGGACAGTGTGGTCCGGAGGTTTGAGTTGTCGCCTTGCCTGAAAAAGCTAAGCAGGATCGGCTGCTGGAAGGGAGACCGTGAGGCTGCTGGTGTATCTGTGTGGAGGAGTCAGCTGGCAAAAGGATAACATCTTTGAGAAGCCGGTCTGAGGCATGGTTGCAGCTGCCTGTGAGAGGCCTGGAAAGTGCAAGAGTCGGCAGTCAGGATGACGACTGCTCTGTGAAGGAAAACATTTGGAGAAATGGAGGCTTCGAGGAGATTTGTCATGGAATCATGTTTGTAAAAATGCATTCTGGAACAAGGCTGGGAGGAGGGAAGAGCCGTTGTGTGACCTGGAAGTGGGTCAGTAAGCTTAGAGAAGCCCTCCAGAGGCTTGGAAACAGCATGGTTTGCTGCTTCCCCTTTTTACTGATTTTAGCGCGGATCCCGATATCTGCGGATCCTCGCTATCCACGGGGTGTGTGTGTCCGGAATGGACTCCCTCCCCGCGCAGATAGCGAGGTCCGACTGTATCTTGCTGTCTTGTTTGCTCCCAGAGGCATCTAGTGGGCCACTGTGAGATACAGGAAGCTGGACTAGATGGGCCTTTGCCTGATCCAGCAGGGCTCTATGTGGAGGAAAGGCAGTACATAAAATGCATCGAACAAAAAACAAAAAACTAAGATGGTACAAAATATCATAAAAAGCAACAAAGGCCATTAACGCAAACCGACAGGCATAAGCAAGAAAACATCGAAGAGCACAATAGAACTCAGAAAAGGACTGTGAAAGAGGCAGGTTTTTCATCCATTGATTAAACACTGGCAGGAAGGGAGACAGATGCGCTCTAGGTGAGTATACGAACTGGTGAGCTGATGAACGACCTTTATATTTTGTCTCAATTTCAGTATTTTGGGGGTTGCATGTTGCAGAAACTACCAGCTTACAGGGGAGCTTTTGGGGTGACAGGATAGGTAAGAGAGGGGGGGATTAAACACACTGGGATAAGGCAAATTGTTGATCAAATGAAAAGTTAAGCGTGGCAGAGGTGCATGCTGGGAGTTCGCTAGCGCTTCTTGCTGGAAGGTCAACCCGATGGCTTTGAGAGAGAGAAAAAAATGAAATTCCCACCCATGCTGCCTACTGCCAACGACAGAACAAGACTGTCCAACACAATGCTGGCCTCATTGTCCCACGCAGCTATCTCACATCATAAAAGACTATCTGTGCTTCTGAATGACACACTGTGCAACAAGACACTGTGGGGATTGTTGAAGCAGTGTCTTCACTTCGTCCAACAGAAAAGGGTGGTGTTTTCTCTCTCGCTCTCTTTTTTCTTTTTTGCTGGGGGAAAATGAGTAGATGGAAAATCCCAAGCGGACAATACATTTTTTAAAAAAACTCTTATGGGAACATCATCGGCACATCTGGTATCATTTGAGGACTTTCTGAAGATGTTCCACTTTGGAAACACCTCGGTTCGTGTGCAGTGTGCCTGTGTGTGGAAGGAGAGGACTGAGGGCTTCTGTGTCGGAGCTGGAGAATAAAGCCTCCATTGCTGTGTGCGCCCCTCTACGGATCTGACCAGACAACGGTCTTGAATGGGGATATGACATATATGCGTACAGTATGCTGACCATCCCTCACACTCAATTTACTTCTTCACACAATGCCTCATTATTTATTTATTTATTTAAAAAACTTATACCCCGTCTTTTCCTATGCCGAGGCAAATGCCCAAGGCGGCTTACAACAGTTAAAATACATAGTTTAAAAACAGTACATAGAATAAATTAAAAAAAACAATAAAATCCACTGGTGGGTAATAATGTGAAGCAGAAAAACAACAATGCAGAACATAACTTGTGTGATTCACAATCACAAGGAGGAGAAATATCTCTCAACAGCTGTTCCATTACCCAAATTCTGAAATGAATTTTTACGTACAGAAACAGCATGCTTTTGCGTCCCAGGTGCTTAGGGACAACTATCAGGGGAAGGTCATCCCCCTTGCTTATGAGTCTTCAAAGACATCAGGAATCAGGACCACAGCAGGGGCAAAGGATTGGAGCCCCCTCCCTCCTGATTTGGATCCCCCTGCTATTTCAGAACACACACGTGCACACACAAGCATGTCAGGTCCTACGAAGTCTTTGACGCACTGCCAAGTGCAATTCTGTACTTAGTGTATTTTTTTCTTCTTCAGAAAAATGACCTAAAAAATCATAGAGGAAATAAACAGACAAACATGGACTTTGGTTTCATATGAGTGTGGGGGGGGGCTAAGGGGGTTTGAGAATGGATTTGGAGGAGAGGCAAGTGGCGTCACGAAGGCAATCTGTCTTGGGAGGTACACGCGGGCATAAGGGGGAAGTAACTGGGGAAGGGTGAGGTCATTTAAGGAAACAGAAGCCGCAAAGATCGCAGACACGGATATTTCAGGATACGAGAGATAAGGAGGCAAGGCTGTGGATAGGTTTGGAAAATAAAATAATAAATTACTATAGATAATTATATATTTTATAGTAATTATATATTTCATTAAAATTGTTTATAGAGTACCAGGAACTTTGCAGTGTAATGAAAGCAAGGACAGATCCCTGCCCCAAGGAGTTCACAATCTCCAGCGCACTGCACATTTGTCTCGGCCCAAAACAATGTTGCCTCTGTCGTGCGATGCGTTAAGGCATATTTCTTCCAACCCGAGGCCAAACGCCTACATGTGGTCCTCGTTATTGCACTCTGCCCGAGATGAAAGCAGACAGGAGCATGATAAATTGGACCATGCATTCGAACTGACAAAAAATATTTTCATTGCTGCGCTCTCCATGCAATTATGGCCCAGGCTCCTTGTTGCCCGCTGAATTGGTAACGTTTTTAATTGGACGTGCTTGTTTCATTGAACTGGCAGAGGCACCTCCGTTGAAAACTGAGGTTCGAAACTCTGCAAATGTTTGGCTCCGTCACTGCAACCAGCCTGCCAAGCGGCGGTTAATAGGCTTACGTTTATTAATTTGTCAACATTCTCTCTAAGTAGTCATTCATGAGCGCAAGGAGAAATACTGTCCACGACCAAAACAGAAAGTGTGCGGAATGGTCTGGCCAAAGGGGGAGCATGAAATATTAACCGTTCGATGCTGGGTTTCATCCGCAAGCCTTTGAGCAAAGATCCCAGAACATGAAAGAGGAACTGCCTCGGGAGGCTAAGACTTAGCCAAGAAAACATGCGTAGAGTTGGACGCCATGCCAATCCCCCCCAATTTCTCAGACCCATTGCAAAAGTTTGTATGTGGGGAGGCATTTCAATCATTTTCAGAAATGTGGGTTGGCAATTTGTGGGGCACACTCCACATCCAATGGGATGACCACCATCATAAGACAAGTGCCAAAACTCCCCCTCCCCAAAAAACAACCTGTAAGTTCTCAACTGAGAATCTTACCTTTTTGCATCTATTTAATTGCATTTACATCTAATCCTTCCTTCAAGGACCACTGCCCATTTTATCTTCACAACATATGAGGTGGGTCAGGTTGAGAAGGCGTGACACGCTCAAGTGAGCACCATGGCTGGGCAGGATTTGAATCTGGGTCCCTCTGATCATAGTCTGAAGCACCCACCACGACATCACACTGGAGATCCACGAGTGGCGTTGCCTCCAGTCTTTGTTTTGCGTCGAGCCAAGAGGGTCTGAAGCAGTGGGGATATATTCTTGGCTTGCATTTGCTGCCTCAGAACTGCGCCAGGGCATTTAAAATGAACCTCAACATGGCAAAGGCATGGCATGAAAGCAGAAGCAAATTTCGGGGAGAATTTTCAGGGAAGAATCTCAGGAAGGAGGGTTCTGGTGCTGGCCTAGCGTGGTGGAACTTCCCAGGCGTGTGGCCGTTTGACCGGTGCCCGACCTGGCAGACTTGTGATGCCACCCCGCATCACAAGTTCTGGATTCAAAACATGATCTATCACTAAGCTACTCATGAGAGCAACCATCACACACAGACCATGGAAAGGGTGCTAGACCAGTTGAATACATTCCCCTTCACCCTCGTCTCACTTGCGACACTATCGATATCCTGGCCCACCACTGCTCAGACTATGAATGCTCAATTTGGAATGTATTCCTATTCTGGGCCGGTGGGGTCGAGGTTGCTGAATGTCCCAATGGATGAAGCCGAAGCTGTGGGCTGGTGACTGCTGAGTATCTAGCTGGACAGGAAATGCTGCCCTCTGCAGAAAGAAAACGGGACTGCAACGGAAGATAGAAAACGGTCCTTTCCCATGGCCACAAAAAAACAAAAAAAAAACCATTGACACCTACACAGATGATCTTTGCAAACCCCACCGAAGTTGGACCAGAAATGTCTAAACACTATTTCCGTGCCAGAATGCTGCTTTTTTTTTTTTTTTGCTAAGTCCAGTTTTGCAAGAAAAGAAGAAGAGAAAGACTGCCAGGGGGAATGGTGAGGAGAGGTAATGCTTCATTCAGAAAAAAAGAAAAAGAAAGAAACCAGGGAAGTTTATGAGAATCAGTATTGATGACAGGTGGGACAGAAGCTGAAATTCAAACTCAGAAGTTGCTGCAAATCAAGATACGCTACACATGGTTTTAATATCACCTAACACTACGACACCAGCTAGAGTATCGCGTTTTGGGGGGGGGGATTGGAGGCGGGGCAACGTTAATAACATCATTACGGAAACGTGTTGTGCTAAAGCAGAGACAAATGACAAAAGCCCTTCAATGGGTGCAGGCCAGTCTCAGAGGGAGGGAAAGGCTGGATTTATAAAACAGCTACAAATTAGTTGGTCAGCCCCAGGGTTTGCAGGGCAAGAAAGTCGACACCCTGGCGAGCACATTGCTTGGTCGCATCAGACTGAACGCAGCCCAGGCATCCCTTCTGGTGAAAAAGCAATTCCTAAAGCGCTCTCTCTCTCTCTCTCTCTCTCTCTCTCTCTCCCATGCTCAGGAGATCACTGCTTCTCTCCCTCCTCTTCCCTTCCTCAGAGCATGCTTCTCCTTCTTCCTCTCTTTCCCCCTCACCCCAGGCATGTACACAACTCTCCTCTCCTCCGCACTTCCTCCTCTGCTCCATTCCCTTCTTCCTTTCGGAATCTAGAGAGTAGACCAGCAGGGAAGGTGGTGGCTGGTTCATCACCAGGTAAGAAGAGGACTGCTATTTGGCACACCGTCTCAGGCATGGGGGGGGGGTTTGTCCTGGACTGACTGGGTGCCCAGTTCTCTTCCCCTCTCCAAAGACGACCTCATAGGGTCAATCTTCTTTGACAGGTCTCACAGACACATCATCAGATAATCCCAGCACAATGGCTCCTTCGAACTGAACCTCCTCCTTGAGTTCTTCCAAGGGAGCCCTTGGCCGTTCTTCAACTAGGAACAGAACCACTGTGCTGAGAGTCCGTGTGCATCGAAGGCGGAATGATGTGCTCTCACCCTGCGCTCATGGCATGGATCATCACACAGATGCTCGTGAGCACGCAGTGAAAGAAGAAGCATGGTTTTGGGTTTAAACACACACACACACACACACACACACACACACACACACACACACACACAGGCATGAGGAGGAGGGCCCTTCCACCTGACACCACTGCTTTGCGGAGCCACCACATGTGGCTGTGCAGGCTGTGCACTGCGCAAGGGCGCCACATCGAAGAGGGTGTTGTTCACACATCTGAGTGGAGGGAAGGAGGAGGGTGCTGGCAGAACAGCACTTCTGTCAGGAAGCGCAGTGAGGCCGCCAGCGCAATCACTGGCAGCCCCGCGTGCTGACCGGCAGGGAGAATTCTGCCTGCAGGCGTGAGTGGCAGTGAGGGTGGCACAAAGGGGTGCCTTTTTCTAACTGGCAAAAGAAGGAGTTGTTACGGCTAGCACACAACTCAGATGCAGCCCTGTGGGCGCCCCCTGGTGGGGATGCTGATACACACCTCAGGGTCTCGTAGGCAGTGGCCTTTCTCAGTCCTATCTGGATGTGACAACGATCGACACCTGGGACCTTCCTCATGCAAAGCAGGTGCTCCGTCTCAGTCCGACAGTTCCAGTCTATCTGGTAGCCTGACATCTTCCTTTTGGTTAAAATGTTCCGGTGTTTTGATTTGCTTTTTCCAAAGGTTGTGGGCTGCCCCGAGCCTGCAGGGACAGGGCTGAGCGCAGTCCAAATAAATGAGTCACTGGCGCGCATTAATGAAGAGGGCCGGCGTTACACCGCGTCCACGGTTCCTTTTGCATGAGCTGCGGGCCAGAATGCGAAGGTCTCCAAATGCCAGGCACACAGGTTCCATCCCATGTCTGGTTTTAATATGGAGCCGGTCGCACTTCTCCCCCCCCCCTCTTCCCCTTCGGCTCTTCTGGGTGGACATATTTGACTCCTGAATAGTTTGACAGTAATGATTAATCTAGTGTATTAGGAGATTCCAGGGAAAAGATTCCAGGGCAAGCTGTGCAGTTTAGTTCTCATCAGATGGCCGGGCCTACAGGCCTATTAAAAACAGCAGGGGACCTGCAGACTTAATCACAGAGGCTGCACTGCACCCATGACGGGAGGAAGAAGACACACTTGCGCAGGCCCAGACACCCAGAAGTGGGGCCGGCCAAGCATTGTGGGTGTCTGAGGTAGGGAATCCAAATGGCACTTCCTTCTCATACTAATTAACATGGGGCACACTCTGCCAGGAAGCTGCACTAAAAAAGGGGGGATGTGCAAGGGCTCTCTCCATGAGCTTCAGCAATGGGGCACCATCACGAGGGCACAAGAAAGGTCCCTTAGTCCAGCATCCTGCTTTGCACAGTGACCAGCCAGCTGTTTTGGGGAAGCCCACAAGCAAAAGACACACTTCTCTCCTGCCACTGTTCCCCTACAATTAGTACCCAGAGGCATACAGCTGCTGAACCCGGAGCCAGTGCATAGCCATCATGACTAGTAGCCAGCCACCTTCTCCATGAATCTGTCCAGCCCACTCTGAAAGCCATCCGAGCTAGTGGCTATCACCCCATCTTGTGGCAATGAATTCCACAGACTAATTATGTGCTGAGTAAAGAAGCCCTTCCTTTGTGGAAGAAGTGGCAGAGATGGACAGGCGACAGTCTTTCCTAGAATGTTCCAAAACTAGTACTGACCTGTCTCAGGAAGGATGTAGATAGGCTTGCTGGCCAATCAGAAGGTTGGGGTGGCAGCTAATCAAGGCCTGACATATCCTGGAAGTACAAAGGGGATTCTGGGGAGTCTACTTCTCCAGTGTTCCATGATCTCTGCCTCTGGTTCAGAAGAACTTATGACTTCAGGATCCAGATGGGATCAATTTGTGAGTCTTACTCTTCAGGTCCTTACGTTTTTCCTAAAAAAAGAAGAAGGGCCCACTGCCAATCCCAAAATCAGCTCTGTGCTCACAGTGGAACAACTCTTGACCAAGAGAGTTGTTCCATCCTCTCACTCATCTGGCAGTCCTAGACAAGCCTACCACAAAACTTCAGGTGCCCACCCAGGGTCCAATGGAGGGCAGCACCCAAGAGCTGGTGCCCCAACCACTACCCCCTAGACTAGTGGTGTGCCAATCGCTACCTCTGCCAGTCTTTTTTCTGATCCTTGGATAAAAAATTAAGAGGGGGACAGAGCAGCAGGGGAAGTGTGGGAGAGACGCTCTAGCTCACCATTCACCTCTCCTCTATACTTCCGACACTCTAGCCCAACACTCTCCTCCTCCTTCACTCTTCCTTCCCAGCTCCATTCCTCTCTCCTCTTCTGTTTGAATACAGGAAGCAAGAGGAAGAGGAGTTGTGGAGGTGGGCACCCCCATCAATCCACCTCCTCAAGTCACTGTCTCAGTCTCATGGATTTGCCGGCTGCGGAGGGCAGTTTGCTTACCCCCCCCCCCCCGAAACCTGGAGACAGCCTTAATCATCCTCATCCCTGAAGTGTTCAAAGACTTTGAAGGATCCCCCCCCCCCTCAAATAAAGGCCCAAAGATCAAGCAACCCCAAACATGAATTAATTCTCTCTGGTGCAGAAAGATCAGGGACAAGTGCTAAAAATAGCTCTGAACCTTAGGAAATAATAATAATAAAAAGGGTTGTCTAGGACATTTGCTGAACTGATTAAATAAATTAAACCTGAGTTGCTAAGAAGGAACAGACAGAAACTTCACTCCTGGCACAAGGAGACACGACCAGGCAGAGAGTTGTTTACGAGGAGAAAAGTCCACCCAAAGGTGGGGGCGGCCACAGCACAGCCGAAAGAGATTAGAGTCCCAGGCCTTTACTATTATTAGAGATGACAATGGGATTTTCAAAGCCAGCATAACAACCATGATGGAGCTTGGAATGTGTGGGCTGGAGAGGATGTCTGCTGTGTGCATTACAGGGTCTCAGCCTTGCACACCAGGTACTGCAGGGCCGGTCTATCTACGAAGCAACCGGAAGCAATGGCTACAGGCAGCAGATTTGAGGGGGCCCAAGACCATCTCTCCCCTCTTCCCGGTCTACCAGCTTGATATCCGCAAGTCATTTCCTTGAAAAAGGGGAGCTCTCATCCAGAAGAGGTGAACACCCATCCCAACATTTCATTTTTGAAGTAAAATATGTCTAGAGCCAGCACAAACCCTTGTACATTTCTTTTTCTTTTTTCTTTTTCAAACCTGCTCTGGTTATAGCCTCACTCACATTTCTCTGCTATGAACAGGCTTACCAGATCGTCGCCGGGACGGGAGCGGTCTACCCTTAAGGGGGCGTGGCGTGGGGGGGGCCAGAACGCGACGCGTTCTGGCCCCCCCACGCCCCGCCCCCCTTAAGGGTAGACCACTCCCATCCCGGCGACGATCTGGTAAGCCTGCCTGGCTATGAACAAACAGACAAACAAACTCCCTCCCTAGGAGGATATGGCTGGTCAAGTCCCTGGGCTTTGAAGACCCTTATTTTCCTCTTTCCTACCGGTTTTGCTCTCTGTTTTGTCGTGTGCTCTGCAAGGTTCCTTTTTTCTTCTTCTTTAGTGCTATGTTAAAACATTATTTTATTGATATACTGTATTGTCCCGAGTATAAGACGCACCTGATTATAAGACGCACCCTTAAAGTTTGGTGCTATTAAAAAATGTATTAAATCACTGGCATTAAATTGCAACAGCCTGATTATAAGATGCACCCCTAGTTTAAAAACTTAAATTAGGAGAAAAAAATGAGTCTTATACTCGGACCAATACAGTAACTCTTTATTATTGTGGTATGTTGGTGCTCTTTTAAAAAAATATTTGTTTTCATTGTTGTAAGCCGCCTTGAGCATCTTTTTGTGGCAAAAAGGCGGGTTATAAATGTCTAAAATAAGTTGAGATTTATTATACAATGTTATTATCAGTGTACATGGTGCTTTACATAGAGTGCAAACCCAGGTCCCTGCCCTGAGGGGCATACAAGGCAGATGCTGACACAAGGGAGACAACAGAGGGAGGGTGGAAGCAGAAGTCAAGAAGGGAAACATAAGTGATTGTTTCAGTCACATGTACTTAAGCTTGATCAGATGAACATTCATCTGACACCTTAAGTAGCAACCTGCATTCATAGGTTTTTGTGGATTTGTTATAGAGATTTCTGGAATCACTCTTTCACTCTTCTTATCCAAACTCTTTTTGCTTCCCTCGAAATTGCATGGATGATTTCCAAGAGCAGGAAATCTCTACATGTTGCTTTCGGTGACAGCTGGTACGAACTCAGGGCTGGCCTGTCCATGAGGCAGACTGAGGCAGTTGCCTCAGGCAGCGGATTGGAGAGTGCACCAGACACTGTCTCCGCCATCTAGCTCCGTTACCCCTCCTCCCTTGCTCACTGGTACAAAAAGAAAGAGAGGAAACAGAACAGAAGAGAAAGTGTGGAGGAGAGGAAAGGAGAGGAGAGTGGTGGGCCAGAGAGTCTCCATTGACACTTCTTCTACTCCAATCTTCTCTTTCTTTTGAAATTCTGCAAGCCCAGAGGGAGGACGAGTTGCGGCTCTTTGTGCTTGCTGGCGCATTGCTGGGGGAAGGGGGTGGCAGAGCCTCACCTCAGAGGCTGGAAGATCTTAGACTGCCCTGCCCTAACGCCTGCCTTTCACCACGATGGTTCTGCAGGCCACAACTGGTGGTGCAATGTCCCCAAGAGGAACTCTGGGCTGCTTCAAGGCAGGGAGAGTTAGGAGCCAACCTCCCAAATGCTGCCTCTCTCTCTCTCTCTCTCTCTCTCTCTCTCTCTCTCTCTCTCTCTCTCTCTCTCTCTGCTTCCTCAGTGCGGAAAGCAGCTCTGGAAATGCTGCAAGGAACGCGTCCCACCCCCAACAGTATGGCATCCCGTTTTTTTGTTTTGAACGCTGGGGGGGGGGGCAGAGGTGTCGTTGCTCTCTTTGGCCGAGGCTGACAGCGAGAGAATGATGAAGGACAGGAGTTTCTGAACACCCTCCTGCTATCTCCACATAACTGGGATTTGCAAGGTTATCAGTGGGGGGCTGTGACTTCAGCGATGACCTCATTAAGTCGGCGGAGCCACGTCAGCACCTTTTCCAGAGGCTTCAGCACTCATCGTGTGGCGGGGGCGCTTCCGATTGACACCTTCCTGGCCAAGAAGACTTGTCTCTCCTTATCTCCTGCGGGGAGAGGTCCCTCGCAGGGAGACAGGGAGCTTGTCTCGGAATGCAGCGTAGAGACAACTTCACCACCAGCAGCTGACCGGAGATTATTAGACCAGCGGTCTACGAAGTGAGGGAAATTATAAACGGGCCCAGCTCACTTTTTCCTCCTGACAACACATTTACGTACAGCTGCCATAATTCAAGAATTGTTACTATAATTTCAAACCAAAGCTCACGGGGCCCTTTCATCCCGAGAGGGGCTGCTTTAACTCCCCCCTCTTTTTTTTCCGGCAACGTGACGCGAGCAAAGTTGAATCCATTTAATTTACAAAAATACAGTCTTTATTCCCTTGGGGTTGGGGCGGGATGACAAGGCACTCCCTAAAGGTCCTTTCTGAGTGTACAGGGGAAAAAAAAAATACATATCGCTCATTTGCACCTATTATAGGTTGGACACTGGAAAAGAAAAGCCTGCTCTCTAACAGCTGGAGAGCTGAATGAAACGATGCCAGGACTTCTTACCTTAGTGAGGATCTTGTTCCAAAAAGTGCTCTCTTTTTTTGAAAGCTATATTTTGCAAGAAAAATGGCCCATTTAAGTGGCAGAAGCTGTGCATTCTCTTCGGGAGGAACAAAAGAGGGCTCAGCATGGCACTGAGTCACGCATTGGGGTAAGGCTGGCTTTATGTCACTGCCACATATATTTTTGGAGAGTAACAGGGAACAATGAGCCCCCTTCAGCAGTCATAACCCTCCCCGCCCTCCGTTTCTCCCCCTATCACAAACAGGCACTGGGCATAAATATTAACTTCAGCTCGGCGGCTTTATGCGAGGTTTTAATTTTTTTTTTTGTCAAAGGCATCAATGCAACCACTCAGAATCACGCGGAACACAATGTCCAGGAAGAGAAGTGGGGCCAACCCGACAGCATAAGCAGCCCTCGTGGCTGGGTGAGGCGGCAGTGATGTGCATAAGGAACCAATGAGGCACCGTGCGCGCAGAGCGGGGCGCTCCTGGATCTTTTACAATGTTGCAGGGAGCATCTCTTGGAACACTTCAGCGAGACGCTTGGCCTGCAATCCTACAGACTCATTTTCAACCTTTCGAATTGGCCTCGAAGCCTGCCTTGAATTGCAAAGGCAGGATGTGAACGTATGCAATAAATACGAGAATAACATAAATGTTGTGTCCCATTGGCTGCACGGTGCATTCTGGGCCGGCCTTAAAGCCAAAGGTGTGCCGGGACTGTCTCCAGGGCCCCCCTCCATTCGTTCAGCCTTTCAGCTCCTTGTTTCTTATTGCATTTGGAGCCCCTTTCATGACTGTGATGCACCTTCTCCAACGCACAACATACAGGCGTGGTAGCAGGGCAAGCCAGTTAGGACTCAAACCCATCAGAGGGGCACCTGCCAAGGTTGGCCACTGAACATTCAGTTCAGGGGCACCATTGTGGGGTGGACAGAGTCCACCATGGGGATCTAAATGTAGAGCTTTGGCCCTGACACTTTGCCCTTCTTCTTGGTTGGGGGAGAAAAAAAGATTTGAAGTACCTCCACCTGCACTGTGTGTGTTTGCATGGGGAGAACAGAGGGACACAATTCATGCCTGAGCTCAGCAATGTACAACACCCTTCCAGTTCTGTCTTTTATATGTATTTTCTTTCCTCATTAATGGTGGTCTTAAGAGAGAGGGAGGAAGACAGACGGACGGATGGCATTGGATTGCAGGAGCTCATGCGTTGCTTAAAGCTGGACTTATGCACAAGCTAAGTAAGCTACAGTTTAGAGCCTCACAATTTGAGGGGCCCCTAAATAAGACAAGTGTCAGGTTTTTCATCACCTGTGGAAAAATAAAAGCCTTTCACTTGTGAATATACGGAATGGAAATACAAAGGTTTAACAAATGTATTCTCATTGTACTTTCTAATACACTTATTTTGGTAATATTATGGGATGGGGCCTCTTCAACCTGACACAACGTAGGGCCCCTGCATGGCACATTTCCTCCCAGCCCACAGGTGTACGCATTTAACTCCAGATGAGTATATACACCTTTGGGTGAAAATGATTTCATCTGGCCCTGTGCAGGAGAACTCAGGAGGCAGGGGAATCCACAACAGAACTCACTGAAGCAGCAAACGGTCCTGGAGAAACTGAGATCATCAAAGAATAAAATAAGGCATTGGGGGGGTGTGGCCAGTCCCTGGAACTGTCCTTTTGCATAGGGAGCTGCCTCATCATAATGAGACAGGACATGAGTTGCGTTTTTCAGGGGGAGGCAGCTGTAACTTCACTAGACAGTGCAACACAAACGCTTTGCATGCAACCCAAGAGGAACTGGAGAGCAAGCCTCCAGATCTGATTAGTCTTAACATTCACCTAGGGCTTTCCAAAGCACTATTTTGTCCCTGCTACAAGAAAAAAAAAAGTTTAGCGAGTCTAGCAACCTAAAGATCCCCGCACAGTTGACTCTGGGATAAAAGCGTCTTCCGCAACCCTTTCTCCAGAGCCTTAAACTTGATATTTTTATTAAACCGCATTAGCCCAAACATCCTCCCCTTTATTTCTCCCCTGCTGGGTCACACCATGTTGGAACACCAGCAGCCAAGAAAACCTGGAATTTCACTGTGCACCGAAAATGTCGATTTGCCCTCTCTACTGAAAAAGAAAAAAGAAAATAGAAACCACAACATGGAAAAAATAAACACATCGGGATTTACATCCTCCAGGGGATAAAACTGAACAGCGATAGCCACCTTATGATTCTCTCCCAAATGTTATAGAGAGAAAAAGAGAGAGAGATGCTAGTTGAACATTTTTCTTCTCCAACTTTCCAGAGAGAGCTTTACAAAACAATACAAATGGGACTTCACAGATTCATCAGCAGATAATTCAGCTAAATTAATTAATTCCCAGTTTCAAAAACTGCTTATTTTTTTAAAACTATTCCGCTTTCTAATTTAAAATTCCATGTTTCCTTCATTTTTTTTTTAAATATTCTAGTCATAAACACATTTATGACTAGAATATTAAACATTTATATATAATTGTTGGGGTGTATTTTAATGGTTGGAACTTGCTATTGTGAGATACGTTAGGCTGAGAAGTGGGGTAGCAAGTAATTAATTATTTGGTGGGCCAATTTTAATCAGAGGAACTGCAAATTAATCATCTTTTTAAAAAAACGATCAGTTGTCCACGCTAATCAAAACAAATATCCTAACACACCTTGCTTCCTTGCCACCACTAGGGGCAGCATAACCTAAAGGAGCATACAGAAAACCAGACTCTACATTTTCCATCAGTCCAGGACATTTTCCACAAGTCATTGTTATGATGCTCATATGCAGCGGCGGAACTTGGTTGGAGCGTGTGGAGCAGGAGCTCCAGGCACTCAGGCGGGGGGCACGCTCGGAGCACTTACTGTCGCGAAGCACCGCGTTGTATCGGCCCGCCTGCCCTCCCTGGAGCCCGTTCGGCTCCAAAATGAGTTCAAAACGGGCGGGGAAAGCGTCGAGGTGATGCAACGCAGGCCCCGCCCCCACGCGCCGGGGGCTGGGAGGGCGTCCGTCATTTCTGCTCATATGGTCCACTTCATGTGCGAAGCTAGATTTTCTGAACTTCTCCACATTCTCTGCTCCTCTCTAGGAATTTAGTGGAGGAAGGTGCCTGTCCCCTAGCAATTGGTATTCCAAGGTAGTTTGCCTCTGAATGTGGAGGTTCAACTTAGCCATCTTGAGTAGTAGCTGTTGGTTGACAACACAAGAAGATACTTAATCCACCATCCTATTTATTTCCAAGTGCATGACTGCGGTTCCTGCACAAGTGCTAAAAACTATTTTCATGTGTTCAGCTTACAGTGGACACTGACATTTCACTTAAAGTGAAGTCCAGAGCATGTTCACAGTCAAGGTTCCTTCCAAGGAGAAACGTCTATGAATATTCAACAGAAGCCACACAAGTCCCTATAAACCAGGCCACAAATTTCTCCGGGTGGGTTCTGTACAGCCATGGATCCACCCTATACTGGCTGGAGAGTGAATGGAGGTGAGATAATTCTGGACTGTTCCCATTGCAGGAGGTGAATCAATATTTGTATTCCTTCCCCATGAAAAACAGACCCTGCATGGAAGACAAGCAGCAGATCAGAGAGAGCGTAACATGTCCTTCTTTAACAGCGCAATCCTAACCAACTTTCCAGCGCCGGTGTAGCCGTGCCAACAGGGCACACACTGCATTTTGCAGTGCGGGGGCCTGGGGCAGTCATGGAGGCCTCTTCAAGGTGAGGGAACATTTGTTCCCTTATCTTGGGGCTGCATTGCGGCTGCACCGGCACTGGAAACCTGGTTAGGATTGCGCTATACGCCTCGCTGGGGTCCTAAACGACGTCAAGCTTAAAAGTCCTCATCCCATGACATTACGAAAAGAAGTGTATTATTTGGACTGAAAGGACAACGACAGTCTACATATTAAAGCTTTATATTCAGATATATGCATACGTATTTTTCAACAGATGATGTAAAATGTGAAACTTTGCATTTAGAGGCCCCCTATGTGAGGCCCCCCCAAACTGTAGCTTACTTACCTTGTGCATAAATCCAGCCCTGCTTACTATACATGTTCAATGCACATATGGAGGGGGGCAGCAAGACACAGTGATATTGACTGACGCATTGCTGACTGTGTCGCTTGGCTCATCCACACATGCAAGTCGTCCCTTGATGTTGCAGCCACCAAGCGATGAAACAAGCACATGTAAACCGGCCCCTAATGGGCATTGTTTCTCAGCAAAACTCCATCCTTCAGACCGCTAGGAAGCATTTTTGTTTCCATGCTGCAGTGAGCATGTGTGAATCCTGATTTGTTCACACTTTTTTTTTTAAAAGAAAAAAAATAATGGGTACATGTTTGTGAGCCATTCACTATTTATTCCCTCAGCCGCTTCAGGAGTTTTCTGCTTCGTTATCTGATGACATCCCTCCGGCTATTAATTTCATAAAAAGATCATTGTTCCTCCAGATGATCTTTACAGAAACATGTCCCTGGAGGACGAGAACATTTAGTTAATAATTTAACACTGCTCTGTCTGCAGAATTTATTTTTTTTCCCCAGCCCAAAATGCAATCGATGAGCCAAACAATTGGTTTATTGAATCTCCTGCAGGCCTTTTTTATTTTATTTTATTTCCCAAAGACACAGATGAGAATGCAAAACTGATACCTGCTCCTGGGGAAAATAAATAAATAAATAAATAATAGTATATACACCCAGACGCAGAGACGCATGCCCTAAATCAATGCAAGTTGCCAAAAATAATTGTTTTATTTTCTAAGGGAACAGTCGAGACACTATCGGATGCGCTGACCCATAACGCTGATTTTTGAAGAGCGCGGAGAACAACTTGGCATTTATTGACAGTTTTCTTCCAGCCGCAAGAGGAGTTTATTTATTTATTTGCAAGGGAAAGGCTTAGAACTCATGATATCCTTTTTAAAAGTCCCCAGGTTGTTCTACGATTAAGGGAGAGAAAAAGGAGGGCATCACCAAGGCCGATGCAACATGCCTCCGACGCCCCAAAGTGGGGAGTCCAGATATCTCCGAAGCAATGAAAGATGGTACGGTGGCTCCGGGAGGTGTGTGGCCCCTGAATCATCTTCGCCAAGTGGATGCTTAGGGCCAACTAGGCAGGAATTTAATCGCTACCAGTTCTTGTCCAGCTCAGTGGCTAAGAGGCTGACAGCACAATCCTAGGCAAGTCTACACAGAAGTAAGAGCCATTTAGTTCAATGGGACTTGAACTAAATCAGCCCAATCTGATCTAACTTTCTGCACACCGATGCAGCGTGGCCTGTGCTGCATCCTGCACAGAAATTTAGGAGGTGGGAGGTCTCCCTGGGGTAAGACCTCTTGCCCCAGGGAAAGCCCCAGCTGCAGCAACAGGTCTACGCGGACCTGCATGAGTTATATAGCTGGCGCAAGTCGGAATGGATCTGTGTAACAAAAGCAGGACCAGGAAGAGGGAAAGGACATGGCGCACACCAGCGCCGCCGACCCCGTCCCCTTCCAAGTCTGATCTGCCCACCCCGGTCCCATCACCGTCCACCCCTGTCCCGTTACACGCCCTCCCCTCCACCCCGTTCCACCCTCGCACTGCTTGGCTCGGAACCTTCCTTCTCCAGCCCACGCTCCTCCTTCTGCTGGGGCGCGCAGGCCGGTGCGGGGCTTTGTGCCAGCCCAGGGAACTCCCGTTCCCACCACCAAAGACCAGGATGACAAGCCGGTGTCCCCAACACTGCTATCTGGGATGTATCCTTCAAGGAGGAACTGAGCCATTACAGACCAGGGCCCTTTTGCCTCATCTCAGCCAAATGATTCAGAAGGTCCATGATGTCAGAAACCTCTGAGAGGCCCAACAGGCCCAACCGGAACTCATTCCCCCTGTCCGGTCCCTGGCATAGGACTGCCAAGATTGTCTCCATCCCAGCCAGTCAGAAGGCAGAATGAAAGGGATCCAGATCATCAGTTTTATCCAGGAATCCCTGGAGTCAGGATGTCACTACCCTGCTCAAGCACCTTGGTTTGAGACTGGCTAGTAATTCTCCAATGCAGGCCGAGTTGGAGAGAGGACAGATGGCAGTCTGGTATCACATCACAACTCAAAGATGTTACCCGCCCTCCCTACTTGACCAGTCAAGAGAAAGACGGGCTATGCATGAAGGGCCAAAGGATGCCAGCACCACCTCTCAGTAAGCGATGAGAGCAGGTTGCCTGTCCATCCCCACCCCAAGAACGTTTAACTCGTCTTCTTTTAAGGACATCTTATTTACCTTCACGCATCCTTGCGAGGCTGCTGCATTAATGATCGAGGCATTGCGTTACATCCCCGGTCACATGAAGCCACGGCTCCCTGCCACACTTTCCTGGTGCATCGGAACCTCTGAATAATTTAATTGCCGGAGCAGCAGACTGATATTTAGGAAGAGCCCTGCTATTGTAAGCTTTGTATTCATGTCTGCAGGGCACGATCCGGTCAAACTTAAGCACTGTTTAAAGTCCTGAATTGCTCAGAGAGAGAGAGAGAGAGAGAGAGAGCGAGAGAGAGAGAGAGAGAGAGTTAAGCACACCAGTGCAATGTACCTTGAGCATTAAAACTGGGGTCAGAACCTGGAAAAAGGTGCCCAGGATGCAACTGGCTCCCCAGGTAAAGGATTTCTGGGTGGGGGTGACCTTTGCTGGAACCCTAAGAACATCGAGTCAACAGGACCAGCAGCCAGTGATAGTCTCATCCTCCATGAACCTGCCTACTCCTCTTCCAAAGCCACCTAACCTCTCCCATCACCTTCCAGCGATTAATCCTGCGCCACATGAAGTTCTTCCTTGTGTCCAAATCTCTTGCCCATCCGTTTCATTAGATGGGCCCTAATTCTTGTGTTGTGAGAGGGAAGGAAAATCGCCTCTCTCTCCATTCGCTCTCCAATGCTATAAAGCTTCAAACATGTTCCCCGCCAGCTGCCGTTTAGCTAAACTAAAAAGCCCCAAACATTATAGCTTTTCCTCGCAAGGAAGGTTGTCCAGCCCTCTGACGATTTTGGTTGCTCTTTTCTGCACCTTTCCCAGGCTCCCATTTCTCACATGTGCCGAGTTTGTTTTTCCCCCAGTCCCCAGCTTATTTGACTCCAAAACAACTGATTCGGCACCGAAAGGGACATTTTTCGTGGCGAATTTCATTTGCCCTCAGCCAAACGCACACCCTCGCCCGGAGCCACCTCCAGGTCATAGGGTTGCAACCCTGGTTGCACGTAGGCCGGCGAAGAAAGGCTCGTTCAGGAAGACCCAGCCGCCAAGCGAGGCTCCTATCTTGATGTAGGAGGCTTCCTTCTCATCGGGGAAGCAAACCTCGGAGCATTCAGGAGTTCATTTATGCCCAAGGAAAACACAGCAGCCACATGAAAGCCTTTCTGGAGCATGCTTCCAAGGCGAGGCTGAGAGGCGGCAGTGTTTGTCGGCAGAGCGAGGCAGCGCAGTGCCAATGACCCTTGGAAGGTGACCCTGATGGCCGGCATAAGAGCCTTTTCATGCAGTGTTGGCTGGGCTTCCCGACTGCCAGGGATAGAATGTAATGTAGCTGCTCTCCGGACAGAAATCATAATAAACTCTTACCAAAGAAAAGGGGGATTCTTTCCTTATGATACATCCCACAGGTATATGGGGTATAAAAGCACAGACGGCATTAATGGCCTATATTAGGCATGCATTGGCTGGGATCCACGGGGCAGTCAACCCCACTGAAAGCGACGGGATGCGGGATTTATTTACTTAATTCTTAAAAACTCAGTTCTTCTTACAGAGCTCAAAGCAGCGTACATTATCACTTTGACACACAAGCTAAAAGAGTAAGGGAGCAGTTCGTTTCAGAAAAAAACACCTTCCAATCAAACAGTACTTAATACATTCATGAAAGGGCGGCTTTAAAAACAAAACAAAAACCTTTCCAACTTTTCTTTTTAAAAAGGTGACCAGGAATGGCCTCCTTGGGTGAGTTTCCTGAAGCAGAAAATGAATTGCTGTGAGGACCTTGCTCTCAACAAGGTGGTCAGCTGGGGTCTGTGCTAATTCGAATTTGCAGGTGAGGGCTCACATGTTGGACTGCTCCTCCATAGGAAAAATATACTGCACATAGAAAACTAGCATCTCAGGCCAGGCTCAAAGGCTGCTCCCTGGCATGCAACTTTTCTAGGTGCAGGGAGATTTTTTGAATGGGCAAGCATACGACCCTTCCCTCCCACCTGCAGTGGAAAGGGGCACAGTCCAGGCACAGGTAGACAACCTCACTGAGAACTAGGAGCATTTGCCAGATGCAAAACTTTTTTTTAAAGATGACATTCAAAGTGAATTTGTGCTCTAAAGATAAATGAAACCCAAGGCTAATATAGGGTTCCCCCCAAGGTGAAATATCTAAGAAGGTTCAAGGGAAGCTAAATCTCACTGAAGTGAAATTTCTCAGGGGGGTTCTGGCCATCTGTCACCTGCACCTCTTCCTCTCACGGGGGGGGGGGGTTTCACCTCCAGGGGGTTTGCTACCCCAAGGGACTTAGCCAGTATGCCAGTGGTTAGGAGAATTTATTTGTGAAACTATCATGATGAGATTGTTCTGCCTAATGCCCTTCCTAGTCAAGACCTACGGCCCAACACTATCCAGGAACAAGTGTTCCAGCGGCAGTACATGCTTTACGGCATTATGCGCACCGATTTGGAAGCATGCGGAGTTGCGCACTTCTGGGCTGCCGCCGCAGACAATAAGAACCTGGTGAAGAGGTGCCATGCTGAGGTTGGTGAGTCAGCGGGGTAGGCGGAGTGGGGAGCGGGTGGGAGGATTGGGGAGGAGAAGGGAGGGCCAGGGGGGCACCCAGGGCGAACGACTTGTGCCGGATGCTATCGTCTCTTGAGCCAGCCGACATGCTCCTTTTGTCTCCTTGGACTTGCCCCAGCTAAAGAGCTGGCGCAGGTCCGAGGAGACCCACTGGTGATCGTGGAGCTTATGGAGGGGTAAGGGAAAACGTTTTCCCTTCCCTCTCCCAAGCCTCAGGACTGGCTTCCCCACTAAAGCATGGAGTGCGGCCTGAGCAATCCAAGTTATTGGCTGATCATCACGACATGTGCACAGGTGTAATGTGTCTTGCTTCTTTGGGAGAGGAATATATACCAGTGAAATACGTAGGAAGGAAATGACAACCCCCCCCCCCGCCCCCCACACTGCATCCTACAAAAAGAAAACGTGAAACCAAAACTTCTTCTCTCCGTTACTGAGTGATGGGAACGAAGATCTCCTTCCCTGCTGCAGGAAAGGAATGTGCATTTGAGTCGCGAAAGGGAGGCGTGCTTGGGAGGGGTCCGTGAGATTGGGCCTCCAGCGAGCCTGTTGTCTAAAGACAACTCCTAAGGTTTCGTACCATTGAAAGGGCAGATGCTGTAATGAGAACCGTGCAAGGCTTGGCTCTGCCATTTCATGTGGTCACAGGTGAATATTCCCACCCACCCACTCCCCCCTTCACCCTGGTATCTTACCAGGAGTGTTCAAAACATGTATTCAGAGAGAGGGGGTGGGAGGGAGATGATCTGAGAACCTATCTTTCCTTCTACCTTTTCATTCCAACTTCTAGGGAGATTTCTATTAATAGCTGTCCCTGAATGGCTTCTCAACCGAAATTCCAAATGCGTGGGGAGTGTTGAAGCTCCTCAAAGTCAAACTGATTTATTCCGGCGTCAGCTTTCGTAGCCCAGAGTCCCCTTCACCCAGAGGCATGAAGTCTCATCCTCAACTGACGAGGGAAGAAAGAGAAGGAAAAAACTGGAATGGAAAAAAGGAATGGAAGAGGGACAACCAGTAAACATTATTTTGTAAAGTACAGGGATCACCACTCATCATTATGGCAAGAGTCAAAGGAGGTCTTCCTGCATCTATTCGTTTCATTGTTTTGCAACTCCCAGGATGTTGAATCGCTAGAGCTGTTGGGGGACTTCTTACATATATATTACTCAACGCCATAAAACGGGGACATGAGAGAGGTTTAAACAATTATGAATTATGAAGGATGAAGGAAATTTCCTCCCTGTATTTATTGAGTGGATGGATTTATATCAAGCTTGTCACCAAAATTCAAAGCGGCTTGAAAATCAAATAGGAAGGGATGTGCCAGGAAAGGACCCTTGTCTGAAATCCTGGACAATTGCTGCCAGTCAGAGCAGGCAATACTGAGTCCATGCCCCAATGACCTGACTCAGTATGGCAGCATCCTGCGTTTCTAAGATGCTTGCTGAAATTATTATTTCACAGTTATATTTAGCATAATTAGCATTATTTGGTCAGAATTGAGAAAAGCACCCAAATTAGCTCTGTGCTTAATGTCTTTTCAGTGTTTGGTGCATGTGTTTGAATTGCAGTTGCAATTCTCAGCATTCTTTGGAGGCCGGATCCTTCTGTCGATTATGTTCCATGGCTGCCAACCCAGCAGCACTGCTCAAAGGAGGCAAAACACTGTAAAGTTGCAGACCTCTATTTTGGAGATTCCTTCCTTTTCCTCCTGAGGCTCTGAAAGCCATGGAGATAGACCAGTAGCGAGCCCGACTGCTATGTAATTAAGGAAGTTCAGCCGCACAAACATTTCCTCCCCTATCCAGTTACATTTAACAGCCCCACATGTGCTCCGAGCCGAGCACAGCCCAGCAGCGTGGAACCCGTCCCCCTGCCGCGATCTCGGGCTGGCCCATGCTGACCATTTTATGAGAGATTTGCTTGCAATAAATCCCCCTCTTGCTTACTGGTGGCATATCAATAAGTCGCTCAAAGGCCGTAAAAAATGAAATGCTGGAGCAAGTTATGAGGCAGGCTATATGTGCAGATCTGACAGCTGCTCCTCCAAAGACGGGGGGGGGGGGGAGCCCCACCGTGCCAAATGCACTTTATTACTTCATCGAAAGAGTTGCCTGAACAAAAATATGTTGCTAGCACATGGAAGTCAAGGAATCAGCACCTTTGGGCCAGTTCCCAAACAACCTTGGGTGGTTTCATCCCAGCAAATGGAGTGACGTCACCACGCTCCACGCTGGTGTACAGGGTGATTGAAGCAGCACCCAAGTGACAGTGCAAATTCTGTGCAAAAACAAACAATCCTCTGAGCATGTGCAGAAAGCAATTTTTGCCACCTCAGGCTCTCACCAAGCAGAAATCCAACCTCTAAACAGGATCAAGTGCTGGCAGCTTCTCAGCTTGGAGCTTCTCAACACCATGTACTGGTGGGATGACTGGAACACACTCTATGTGAGGCTGCCCACGACCCCTTTGCACCAGAGACAGTGTGGCAAATGCTGCCCCTCCCTTACCCATTGATGTGCCAGCCTCTGCTCCTCCCACTCCTTGGACTGGAAAAGGACAAGGGGGTGGGGTGGAAGTGCATGAGTGGCTGGCAGAGGGGCCCACCCACCACTCCGCTACCTGAGGAAATTGCCTCAGTTGGCCTCAAGTATCCTGCTGCCCTTGAACGCCGTCTGGAACTGGTAGTGAATTAACCAACTGGTGCCGCATGGTTAGACTCAATCATGCTGCTCCTATGACAACTGCACTGGCTGCCGGTCGTTTCCAGGTACAAATCAAAGTGCTGGAGATTACCTTTAAAATATGGTGTCCCCAGGTCCAGAATCCTGGCAGGGGGAAGCCAGGGAACACGGCCTTTTCAGTGGTGGTGCCCCAGTCGTGAAACCCCTTTCTCAGAGAGCTTTGTACGGCCACTTCATTTGTCCAGAAAGTTGATCAAGAATGAATTCCTATTGCTTTTCATCTGTCTGTCTTATGACATTATTTTGGGAGGGAGAGGGGGAAGTATTTTTTTTAATGCTAATGGATTTCAATTATATGAATATTTGCATAGTGCTAAAGTTCTTCATATGTGCTACCTTGATGCAACCCAGATAAATAATCCTTACAACCATATTATAAGGTAAATAAGTGTTATTATGTCCATATTGCAGATGGGGAAGACTGAGGATGAGAGGGAGTGGCTAGTGAATTCAGGGCAGAGACAAGAGTCAAAGCAGAGTCACAACTCTGTCTTCTTGGGGTCCAATCCTATCCAAGTTTCCAGCGCCGGCCGATGCCCCGGGGCTGGAAAGTTGGATAGGATTGGGCCCTTAGTGACTACACTACACCAGCTTTCTTGCAAATCACAGGAGCTGATGTCTCATTGAGTGGAATAATTTTTTTTAAGAAGCAAGTAAATCATTGAAATCTACCTTCTATGTAACGTGTGTACGAACCTTCCAGTCTCAGTGGCAATATACCTCTGAATATCAGTTGCAGGGGAGGAATAACAAATATGCTTCCCCCCCCCTTCTCATTGTGGGCTTCCCAGAGGCAGCTGGTAGACAACTGTGGAATGCTGAACTAGATGCCCCCCTTTGGCTTAATCTAGCAAGGCTTTTCTTATGGAATTAACTGTGATAGTTAGGAATGGAACCTCCAGGTATAGAGGCAGCCTACCAGTTGCAGGAGAGAAGTATGCCTTTTTCTCCTGCGTGCAGGCTCCTCTGAGGCAGCTGGTGGGTCTCTTTTAGCACGTTTTAGCAGGGCTTTTCTTATGTTCCTCTCTCTCTCTCTCTCTCTCTCTCTCTCTCTCTCTCTCTCTCTCTCTCTCTCTCTCTCTCTCTCTCTCTCTCTCTCTCTGTTATACATAAAAACATCTTGAATTCATCATCCCATTCCGGAGCAAGAATAGACAAGGCTGTTTACGATGAGAGATCCACATTTCTTGTGGCGAGCCTGTGCCTGAGACTCCGGGTCCTGCAGAATTATCTGCCCCGGATGTTATTGGCTGGACCTCTGGTTTTCGATTATTATATAGCAGCAAGTCACAGCAGACAGACTGCAGGTTCTCTCGGCGAGGCTCAGTGGGCCCAGAGAGCTTCCTTCTCTGCGGCTCGGCTGCCGGCGGGCGGAGTCACCCTGTCAGTGTTCAATTTAATGTCTATTCCTTATCAGATCAAAGCAGGTTGGAGTTTCAGTGTTTCGACTCCTGCCATTCTCCTCTCATTCATTCCGACTTCCTGTTCTCTGAAAGTCAAGCTTCCATTCACAAACAGCCTGGCCTTATCTCCTTACCTCTTGACCCTGAATCATGGCTGGAAGGAGAAGGGGTTTAATTTCTTGCCAGAGACCTAACAGGTGACAAAGTCTTCGGCTGCCGTGCCTCGAAAGGATAAAGGGGAGTCTTTCTTGCCGGCCGGGATGGAGGTGAGCGGCGGGGAGTGAACCTAACCTCCCTGCGGTGGCTCGACATGCCATTAAAAGGAGAGGAAGAAAGGGAGGAAGAAGGAACACGGACGGTTTCAGAAAGGGAGACCTCACGTGAGGAATTCAAGGCCGGCTGAAATAACCATGTCCCTTTGTTCCTGGCGAGGTGTGAGTTACTCGGCAGGCAGGCAGGCAAGCAAACAGGGCTCAGGAGCATTGAATTAACAATGAATTGTGGGTTTCCTTCCTCTGACATTTGGGCTGTTTAGTTTGGAAAAAAGGCAACTGAGAGGGGGACACGTTCGAGGCTTAGAAGAAGAAAGTGGATAGACAACCCCCCCCCCCGGTGATCCCATGAAATGGATTGGTGGGAAGGCTTTGTACTTCTGTGGAACTCACTGCCACATGATGCGGTGAGGGAACACCAGCTTAGATGACTTTAAAAAGAGTCAGATTCACAGAGGAGGGGAGGTCCAACACTGACTGAGGTCCAACACTGAGAGGAGGTCCAACACAGTCATGAGGGTTGTGTAGAACCTCCATGTTCAGGGGCAGTCTGGCTGTGAATATCAGTTGCTGGGATAGAAGCCTAGGAGAGGGTCTATTGACCTTTCAGGCCCTGTTTGTGGCCTCCCTTGAAGGCCACCCTTGAAACAGAACACAAAAATGGAGGACAAACATCAGAAAACCTAGCGAGAAAAGTTATGCTTTCAATCAGGAACTTGGCATTTTACAGTGCAATCCTGTATGTGTTGCTCAGAAGTAAGTCTCGCTGTGTTCAATGGGACTTACTCCCAAGTACGTTTGTATAGAATTGCAGCCAGGAGGTGTGATGCAGCTGCAAAAAATGCGAATGCAATACTGGGATGCATTAACAGAGGCATAGAGTTCAAATCACAGTGCCACTCTATGCTGCGCTATTCAGACCTCACTTACAGCCCAATCCTACCTAACTTGGACTAGATGACCTCCAAGGTCCCTTTCAACGCGAACATTCCAAGGTTCTAAGGAAGGTCTGTGCCCCAAAGAACTCACAATCTAAACAAAGACACAAGGGAGACAGCTGAAGAAAGAAAGGGGTGTGGAAGAAGGGAAGGGCTGCGGAAGAACCCGTGATTATTCTCAAACCCCACGAGTTGGTCCCTTTCCAACTCCAACGTTCAGTCACTGGCAGGTTAAGCAACAGATGTCACAGGAAAGGTGGGCTCTGAAGGGCTTCTGTGCAAAACACGACACAAATTCAAAGTGTGCAACTGTGTTGGGTCAGGTTGGATTGATTCATTCTGTGAATATTCATCGAGGGCTGGACCAAGCTCTTTCTCTGTCTCTCTGTTCTTTAGTGCCTTAAAAAAAAAAAGAAAAGAACTTGGCCAAAACTTTGAAAGAGTTTGTTATCAGCTTTCACAGCCAGGTCACTTGAGTTAAGAAACGTCTGGTGAGCAGAGAGGTTCTGACACATACTTAAGGCCACAAGTATGCAATGCCACTGTGTTAATTTAAAGGAAGGCAAAACACGGCCGCCTTCATAGCAAAATTCTCTGGCGGGTTTTGACTCGAGCCAAAGCACTGCCGTAAGCAGCCATGTTTGCTTGCAAATGATCAGAATGTGTGGGTTTTTGCTGCTGCTGCTGCTTGTTTTTTAAAGAAGGGCGGGAAAACACCCTTTTGTTTAAACCAAAACCTGACCAACTAGCTCATTTGCTCTGGCAAGGCAAGGGTTAAGAATCTCTGCTGTCCTTGACAAGTACAAGGTGAAGTGGGTGGTCAGCGAAGTCTGAAAGGCGCCCTTAACCCCTCTTGGCTGAGAATTCAAGCTGATGTTCTCTCTGCTGAACCTGCACATCATCACTCTGCGATAGGAATCAGAATGAGACGGATGAGGCCGGCTGGAGCTTTCCTTCTTAAAGAGACAGGCGTTGGAAGCAAGCCCTCCCATCCCCATAGCGAGAGGGCCAATGCTGCTCTCCTTGTCGGTTCTGCTCCTGGGCCCGGAACAGGACCCTGATGGGGAGAGATGAAGCAAGGGACAATTCTCCTTGAGCTCCCCAGGAAAAAAGAGCAGTGTGGACGCCCCAGGCTTCTGATGAAGGAACAAGTGCAGGGACGGTGAAAAAAGTTGGCAGACCTGTGTAATTCTTTTAAGGGCTGAAACTGCACGCACACGCACGCACGCACACACACACACACACACACACACACATGCACTCTCTGAAGCAAATTCTGATGATGCCAGGATTAATTATGGAACATATGCAGCTGCTTCCTACTGATTCTGACCCTTGTTCTCTCTAGCTGAATATTGCCAGCAATGACTGGCAGCAGCTCCCCCAAATTTTGGATAAAGGTCTTTGCCCAGTCCTACCTACAGATCTCAGGGATTTGATCTGGGACTGCATGCATGTAAAACACATGACTTACCACTGAACTATGGTCCTTCCCTAAATTTGAGCCAGAGCTTGCAGAGCTGAGCCAGGCTAGGGTTGCCAACACACCATGCTCGGACTGGCATCTCCAGGAACCACCATCAACCTCCAGGTTAATGAAGGTAAGCCTGGAGATTTTAACAGCCTTAATGCTTCATGACATTATATTGGAAGATGTTACTACAGGGGTAGATTCAATCACAGTCGACAGCCCTAGCTCAGGCATACATTAACACTGAAGAAGCCCAATAGCCTAGGATGCTGCTGTCTACTGAGTCAAGCCCTTGGTTCATCTGTCTCAGCATTACCTGAACACTGGCTGGCAGCATCTCTTCAGGGACAAACATGTTGCCCGCGGACCAAGCATGGTTTACAGACAGCTTCCAACCAATGAGGAGCCACTTCAGTTTAGCCGCGTGACATGAATGCCACTCTCCTCCACCTGCCTTTTGAACTGCGGGAGGGCAAGAGACAAAAGGCTGACAAGGCCCAGTCATCGCCAGATTGTTTCGAGGGGCATGTCATTGACAAGCGAGGCACAGTGGGTTTACGTCTCGCATTTGGTGGGCCTCTGAACTGTGGGAGGGGGCTGTGCGCCGTCCTTGGCCCTGCTTTGTTTTTTCTGTCTCTCTTCCAGCTACTGGGGGAAGGTGATAAAAAAAATAACAAAGAGAAGCAAAACAGAAAGAGACCCGGTTGAGAGGAGGCACCACCGCCAAGCAGGTGAGAGGCACAGGCGGGGGCTTGGGGGAGTCTTCCCCACCCGCTTTGCCTTTCTGTGTCACTCCAGTTTCGGAGGAAAACTGCAGTGGCAAACATCTCATTTGTGCCATTTGTGCCATCTCAATTGTGCATGTGTCTGCATGCGCACACTTTTTTTAAAAAAAATGATGTAGCTTGAAGCTGGGCAAAAAACCTGACTTATTTCAAGGGAAGTTGCTTATTGGTCCAGCTGGAGCACTTTGAGGACACCAGGGGTCCCCAAAGTACGGCCAGATCCGATCCACCGACACATTTTGACCAACCCGCTGAGATCAGTGGCATTATAATTACGTATGTACGTCCCCCACTGATGATTATAAAAATAATTTAAATTAATAATATTCTTGCAAACATTTTGTCTCCTGCCGTGAACGTTCTTAGGGTTATGTACTAAATGCATATCGTATTTTCTATAAATGACCAGTACAAGAGCCAGATGGAGTGACACAGTCCCAAAAGTGTGGAGACTGACCGTTTGGTCTACATGGACCCCCCCCCCCCAGTGGCTCTCTAGGGTGTGGGGCAGAGCAGAGGTCCTGCCCAGTCTGACCTAGAGATGCTGCAATCAGGACCAAACCTGAGGCTTCCTGCATACAAGGTTTAACCACCGAGATGTAGCCCCTCTCTTCCTTCCTACTGTACAGCAGTAGCCACCTGGCCTCTTCCTCTTTGAGCTCCTCATTACAAAAATAAGAGCCTTGGAAAATGGAAGGGCAAATGTGTGGAGGGGAGGATTAAAGCAAAGCCATAGTGTGTGTGTGTGTGTGTGTGTGTGTGTGTGTGTGTGTGTGTGTGTGTGTGTGTGTGTGTGTGTGTGTGCTTGTGTGTGTGTTCTCTTTTGTGAAGCCAAGCATTTCTTCTGCCGATAGCATCCTTCCATGTAACTTTACCCCCTACGTTCCCATCTCTCTTACTCTACCCAAGAAGACCCATCTTCATGCCCCTTTTCTCCATCTCCCGGCACCGCTGCTCAGGTTATAAGCCAGGATTTCAGAGATCTGATATGTCAGGTATCAGTAACATGATCAGCCCCGGAGGTCAAATAACTTAAAGTCAGAATAAACAGAATTACTATAATAGGCCTCTCTCCTAGAGAGGGGGCTTCCCCTAATTGTGTGTAGTCTCCTGTGGTTTTTTGTTTTTTTTTACAGCGGCCAAAAAGATGCTCTCGTTGCTAATGTATCATCATGAATACAATTAAGGAAGGAACTGTGAAGGTAAAGGATGTGATTTTCGAAAATATACAGCCACACGAGATGCTTGGCATAACCTCATTTGCTCTAGGCCCCAAATCTTCATTTCAGGCAGAGTGAGATGGTAAATGGAGATGGGAGAATTCTGGACTGCGTTGCACTGTTTGATTCCCCTTCCATGCAAAAAATCCTCCATCTTGCATGTAGTGAACCAGCAAATCAGGGAGAGTTCTGCTCCAAATCTTTCCTCCAATGTCTTCGTTGCAGTGAGAGATTTTTTACATGGGGGGAGATTCTAAAATCTGACGCGCATATCTGCTGCGGAACAGTCCAGGATTCTACCACCACACTCAGCATAAGGTGTTAGGAGACGACATATGAAACTGAGTCCTGTTGCGCCAGACCGTTGGTCTATTACCTACACTGGCTGGCAGCAGTTCTCCTGGATTCCAAACAGGAGTCTTTCTAAGTCTGATTGGGACATGCCAGGGACTGTACCTGAGATCGTCTGTATGCAAAACAGATGCTCTGCCACCCATGGTACAGCCTTTCCCATGTTATGTACAAATCAAGCCGCCTAACACTGCAGCACTATACCGGTTCATCTAGCTCAGTATTGTTGAGCACTGACTGGCAGCAGTTCTCCTGGATTCCAAACAGGAGTCTTTCTAAGTCTGATTGGGACATGCCAGGGACTGTACCTGAGATCGTCTGTATGCAAAACAGATGCTCTGCCACCCATGGTACAGCCTTTCCCATGTTATGTACAAATCAAGCCGCCTAACACTGCAGCACTATACCGGTTCATCTAGCTCAGTATTGTTGAGCACTGACTGGCAGCAACTCTTGAGTTTTCAGACAAGGGTCTTTCCCAGGCCAACCTGGCGATGGAACCTGGGACCTTTTGCATGGAGCAGGCTCTACTGATAAACTACAGGCCTTCCCCTGCCCACCCCATTTTATTTTCAGAGGCTTGGTGAAGTTTGTTTAAACCCAAGGACCATGCATAGTGCAATCCTGTGCATCTTTACATACAAGTAAGTTCCACTGCGCTCAGTGAAGCTTACTCCCAGGTATGTGTGCATAGGATTGCATAGTCAAATTTGGAAGAGGGACCCCTGTCTATTGTCTTGAGCAATTCAGAGGAAGGGAGAGATGTAAAGGTTTAAGGAAAAAAATTGACTCATCCATTCAAACATATTTCTACCTCCTTCTGCACCTTGGAATTCCACCTCAATCCCTCATGCAAACTTTTGCCAAGGGGCATTTTATTTGACGGTCTTCCTGCCTCACCTGCACCCAGCAGCAAGAATGGTACAACGAGGCAACAGAGAGTCCCCGAATTCAAACGCCCCCTTCCACGATAACAGCCGGTTATCTACAGAAGGGCCTATCGGACAAGGCCTCCCATAATGGGAGAAGCCAGGGCGGTTGACTGAAAACTGATTCCTCTCAAGCGCTATTTTCTCCGGGAGACAGAGGGGACATTGTAACCCTCGGTGCTCGAGTGTGGCCTCGGCTACTGCCGAAAGACCACCTTTCTCCATCCCTGAGACAAAGCAGAATCTCCCCCTCCCCGGTTGTCAGCCCTATCGGGAGCTGTTGAAAAGAAGTGTATAAACCCAGTAATGCGCTGAAGAGGTAACTGTCAAGCGGCATGAAAAGCCCTGCCTATCTCCTCCGCGAGAGGAACCGGGGCACCGTCCAGACTGATGCCGAATGCTCCCTGGCATCTGTGGGGTCTCCCTGGCATTTTTTTGTGCGTGGAAAAACTCAGCCTTTAATGGAAGCAAAGAGAGTTTTGCTATGAGGTGTGCATTTTTAGGGTCTTCCATGCCACTCTCCTACCTGCAAAAGGGTTACAACTTACACAGCTGAGATCACTTTCAGATACTTTGACGATTCCATTCTCCCTTCCTTGAGGGCAAATTCATGCTCTTTAAGAGCTGTGCAAGCTTGCTTAGGAAAAAGGATGTCAGAAGCGTAACGTCCTTGCTGAACAGAAAAGAGCGTATTTTCACATCAGTCTGTATTTTCCTTCCCGATGCTCAAGAATTTGAACCTATTGAGAGCACTTGTGGAGGTACAACGATGCTGACCTCCACTCTCCATTCAGCAGTTCTAACTTTGTAAATCAAATAAACTGGAAACTCTTTTAACGCATGACCTTTGCTTACCCAGTTTGCAAATTCCTGGCTTTTCAATGTGTGATTTGTTCATTCACACTTCCCAATTAATTACTCCCCAGGGCACAGCTTCATAATGTGCTATTTTCGATACTTAAAACAGTGACATGTTCAAAACGCGGGTACAAATATGGATTTATGCTTCTTAAATTAGAATATGCTGGTTTATTAAGCAAACAAAACAGTAACTACCAAGTAGGACAACTTCTTCACCAATGTAAAATTGATCAAGGATGTGACATTTTCAAGTGGCAGTTCTTCATTTTGTCCTGTTTGGGGAGAATATTTTCCATGACTCTGGTCAAGGCTGGCCCAACCATGAGGCCAACTGAAGAATCAGAGAGTTGGAAGGAACCTATGGTATCATCAAGTCCATCCCCTGCCAATGCAGGCAGTCCAAAACTACAACATCCCTGCTAGGTGGCTGTCCAGCCTCTGCTTCAAGCCCTCCGACGATGGAGAGCTGACCACCTTCCGAAGCAGACTGTGCCACTGCTGAATGGCTCGTACCATCAGCAAGTTTTCTGAACTTTTAATCAAAATCTCCCTTCTTGCAATTTAAGCCCATTTGTCCTGGTCCTGCCCTCTGGAGCAACCGAGAACAAATCCTCTCCATCGTCCACATGACAGCCCCTCAAATATTTGTAGACAGACATTTTCCCATCCAGGATCAGAAGTGATAAATCATACCCCCTTCCCTCCGTCTAAGAAGAAGTCTGTTCCTCCAAAGCTTTATCAGTATCATGGCACACATCAAAGGAAGAACATTTGAAGATCAACCATTGGCTCATCAGGAAGACCACCTGGCCAGACCAACACCTGGACAGGTGGTAGCGGCAGTGCCCAAAGTGGGGACAGGAAGGGGGTGCTATAGGAGGCAACCCAGCAACCTGGTCCATCTGAAAACCTGTATACCCAGGAGCCCTTTTCCCTCCCTACAACTTTAAAACCACCCCTAATAGGTTGGGTCACCCTTGGGCTTGCTGTCAATTTGTGTATGATCCTTCTGTCCAAATATGGGAGAGCAAAGCAAGTTTAATTCCCCAGTCCCCTCAGATGGGAGACATTAAAATGAAATTAATGAGCACCGTTGCTAGCTGCTGAACACTCATGCTGTTTTCTCTTTCTTTTAGTCTCTCCCCCCCCCCCTTTTTCTTTTAATTTAAATCTTTGGAGCCAGGAGAGGCGATAAATTTTACAATAAGCTGGCGAAGCTCACCTCACCCTGTGCTTTTTAGTTTAATGTTTTTTAATAGCAGCTCTACTGATCCCAGCCTGACTGTCTTTGATCAGAAATATTACTTGGGGGGGGGGGAGAGAGAGCTGTGGTGGTGTGGGGAGGAGTGGGTTGTGAACGTGTGAATAAATAATTCTACAAGTTGACAGCAAAGTCAGGAAGCCGGCTATTTAGTTAAAGCCGTGTGATACGTATGCAGGGAGTGTTATCTCAACCGCTAGGATGACTATAAAATATCTTAACAGTTTCGGCCGCTTGGCTGGAGGCGGGAGCTCCCCAGTATCTTGCACGAACCGAGCAGCCCAGCCCCGTGAAAGGGAGCTCTGTGTTGGAAGGCTGTGGCGACTGGAAGCGGCGGGGTCGTCTCAGAAGCTCTCAACTGTTTTTAAATTCTGTTTTTACAAGGAGCGGGAGATTTATAGGCTCTTGAGGGGAAGAAAATGATGTAACCTGAGTAAATCAACAGACCATTTATTCCTGGCCCTGTTTCCTCTCTGTCACTGAGTTCTCGAATTAGCCCCCAGTACTCTGTCTCTTAACACACACACACACACACACACACACACACACACACACACACACACACACACACACACACACACACACACACCACTGCAGACAGCTTACAGAGATAACTTTAAAGGTACAGCTTCTCTTTCTCTCAAAGTAGGTATCCCCCAAATCAACAATTAAGAGGCCCTCTCGAGAGCTGTGTGTCAGTCAAGAGTGGATCCACAGGTGGGAGTTGGTGGGAATAGTTCCAAGGAAAAAAAGTGGCTGGTCTTCCTGATACCCACTGCCTCCTGGTAAGTCCCCCCATTGGACCCCAGTTGCATTGACTGGGAAATGGACACTGACCAGTACCTGCTGTGCTGCATCATTTTGGTGGGTACCAAAATGCCACTAGTATTGAGCCCATTCTTTTTGCGGCTGTTCTATTCCTGTGTTGCCACAGGGGAATAGTTACTGGATGGATTTCCCCCCACCCCCCTGCTCAAGGAAACCCACCCAGCTTGTTATTTCAGCGACTTACTTTGGGATGCATTCACTCCCCACAATGGATGCTTAAAATAAACCGAGGGTTAAAGGAACAGCTGTCTTGCAGAACTAACTCAGTGTGCATCTTCAGTGTGAGGCCAGAGCTGTTCTTTTGGAATTTCCCAAAACGTGGAAAACTGCCCCCATTGCCCAGCTCTTTTGATGTCTCCCTGCCCCTTCTCCCAGCAAAATCCGGCCTCAAAAGACACTCTCAAAGAGGAGGAGGAGTGCCCAAGCGACGGCAAATTAGGAGAACATTTTAACCTTTGCCCTACCCCAACCACAGGACTTGTTATCGGCGTTGAACCTGCCCCTGAAACCTCCTCTCAGAGGAAGAGATTTTTATAAACATCACTTTGATTGAAGCCCACTGTAAACGGAGTCCCTTCTCCACAATTTTCTTGATACAAAACCACAAGGAAGGGGGGGGGGGGAGATCTCTCTTTTGATTTCCCGCTGACATGTTGCAGCCATTGTCAAGGACCCTGATGTGGCAAAAAGAAATGTTTGAACTTCTTAAGGAGCTCGATGCGCTGACCTCTCACCTTTGACACTGACCTTTATCGAGATTCTACCGTTGTGTTTATTCCGGGAACGACAGAAGTGGCAGAAGGGGAGGGAGAAAATCCTACACTTTTGAGATTTATCTTAATTCAAAAACTCTTTAGCCCAGTTCTGAGATCATAATCCCAAGAATGTGCGCAACTTTTTTAAATTAAAAAACCTGACAGGTCTTAATTTTTAATTAACTAACTGACCCTTTAATGTTACCAAGTATTTGCTGTTTGACAACAGAAAATACACAGTATGAAAGGATGCAATGTTTCTGACAGGCTACCATACGTTCCACCAAAGACAGCAGGGCTGGAGGTACTTTACAGTATTATTATTACTAACTGGAAATATTTGGCTCTGAATGTATTTATTTTTAAAAAAATACACTCTGCTTTATCCTTTAAAAATATATGATGCCCAAAGCAGCTTACAACAATTACGGCTCAATCCTATCCCCTCTTCCCGCCGCCGGAAATGGCGTTGAACTTCTTAAGGAGTTTCTTAACTTCTTAAGGAACTAAAGTTCTGGCGGCAGGGTGTGCTTTACGGCCATCACAAATGGCCTTATGGAAGCGTGCAGAGTTGCGCGCTTCCAGCCTGCTGCCAGAGAGGCCACGGAGGCCTTGCACATGGCGGTGGGGGTCAGGAGAGGCTGACGACGGTAAGTCAGCGGGGTGGGCAGGTGGGCAAGGAGGAAGTGGGCTGTGGGTGTAAGTAGGTTTGGAGGGGGAGGAACGGGGGATGGATTCAATGGCGGGAGGGGGGATCCAAGGGCAATGGCGTGCGCTGGATCGTATCCCCTCCCTTTTTCTCTCCTCGGACTTGCGCTACTAAAAGTTGTAGTGTCTGTCCGAGGAGACCCATAGGAGGCCCTGGGGTTACAAGTATAAATGTTTTATACTTACCTCCTGTAAGCACTCAGGTCAACCCTCCCCCCCACACACACACACACCGCTGGATGCAGTGTGCACCTTTTTGGCGTGGCTGCATTGTTGCCGCTGGCAAGGAATAAGACTAGGCTCTTACAGCACAATCCTTTGCATATCTACTCAGAAACAAATCCCACTGAGTTCAAGTGAACTTGCTTCCTGCGGCCTCAATCCCCCTTCCATCCCTCTGTGGTCTTCCCTGGGTGTCTATTTAGTTTAGAGGCCCCATCATGGCAGGGACCAGCCTTTCCACGCCATGTCAAATAACATGTACAATGCACAGTGTTGTCATCATAGCATTTTCACCCCTCCGTTTGCTGCTTTTATAAGGCAGGATGTTTCCTTTTTTCTTTTTTCGTTCCTGTTGTTATTTAAGGATATTGTTCTGTTGTTTTGGCCAGAGAGGCAGGATGTTACCAAAGAAAAACAAAACACACAACACCTTCAACTAAATACATTCAAACTGAGCCCATTTTTTTTAAAGGATTTGTTTGTTTGGGCAAATACTGAAATATCTTAGAAATCTTTTTTCCTGCAATTAACTTTCCTGCCTCTGAAATCTCTGCAAAGTGTTAATGTTTTGTAGGTGAATGCTGGACAGCAGACTGCAGTGAAGACAAAACGCTCAGGCGGGGTTTTGCTCAAAAGGATAGACTTGGTTCCCAGTTGAGGATGACGGGCCACGGCCCTAGGCACATTTACGTAGAAGTAAGAAAGCAAAAGTTTCATTGCCAGCATTGGAGCCCCCCCCCCACTATAATTGATTCCATTTGAACTCTTCTTTCCGCTAAGAAGTTTCTCCTGATATTAGAGCCTAAGAAGAGCCCTGTTGGATCAGGCCAAGGGCCCATCTAGTACATCTTCCTGCATCTCACAGTGTCTCACCAGATGCCTCTGGGATCACATAAGACAACAAGATACCCATATCCTGTTGCCACTCCCTTGCACCTGGCATTCAGAGATAGGCTACTCCTGAAACCCGGAGGTTACATATATGGTCAATCATGGCTTGTAACCTATGATGGATATTTCCTCCATGTCCTATGTTTATGTTTTTACTTAACTGTTTCATTATTGTATTGTATTTTTTCTTTGAACCGCTTTGAGCACCGGAAAAGCGTAATAATTTTTTTTAAATAAATATAGCTAAACAAACAACAGATAGGCAAATGTGATATTGTCCTGTGTCTTCTACCCTATCAGGACTCAGCAGAAGGTGCTGTTGCCAGTCAGTGTTGACAATACTGAACCAGATGGCCCCCGGTTCTGACTCAACAGGCAGCTGCTTTGCATGAGTCATCAAAATATTTGCAATTCAAACATATCCAGAGCATCTCTGCAGTTATTTGCTGCTCATTCATAGGTGACAAACTCTGTTCATTCCTCCTCCTCCTCCCCGTATTTCAATTTGTCATTCAGATTGCAACAAATTTGCTAAAAAAAAACCACCCACAATGATATGCCTTATTTTCCCTAGTCACTGATTTTCAGTGCATAATTTGGAAAGAGGAAACCATTGCCACCACCAATGCCCAAAATTACTCCCCCAGCAAAAAAACACAAAAAACCTTGCAGTTGTGTGTGTGTGTGTGTGTGTGTGTGTGTGTGTGTGTGTGTGTGTGTGTGTGTGTGTGAGAGAGAGAGAGAGAGAGAGAGAGAGAGAGAGAGAGAGAGCGCCAAAGGTATAATTTTCTTCAATCAACTGCAGCTCATGACTGCAATTATCCAAAATCTTTCCGAACCTTGCTGTGATATACGAGGGACAGGTCTTGGAACCTCGGTGGGTGGCACCCTTTCATCTAGCTTCTCAAACTGTTCTTTTTTGTACGGTTTCAAATTAGCGCGAGCAGCAATGAGCAAATTTGATAATTCAATCTCAAATTAGTTAATGTAACAGGCCAGAAGCCGCTAACTAGGGGCCTTGCCTTGAACGAGGAGGCAATGCAACCTTCCAGAGTTTAGGGGACAAAGTTAATCAACCTGTTCTTGCAAGAGTGGAAAAGTTCAGCAGCATTTCAAAAACTGAAACATTTCTGAATGTTGGGAGAGAGGGGGTGAAATCTCCCAACTTTTTTTTTTTTTTTTGCCCTGTGCATATATGAGTGCTTTGCAGAAATGCCTGCAAGGGCCAGTTCTAAGAGGAACAATGAGTGCAATCTATCAAGGACAGCGTCTCTTTCTTTCAATGGAAAGTTGCGTGGGAATAACCCTTGATGGAATATGCTGGATCCTTGTAGGCATTGGCAATCCTGCAGGAATTTTGATGCTCACAACAGATTAGGATATGAGAGGAGTAGGAAGCAATCGTTTGGAAGGAGATGGTTCCCATCAAAGTCTTTTGGTCGGAAAGAAAGTAAGATGAGAAATCAAAAAAGTTGGGGTCCTTTGACAGTGAGGTTGGCACTTCTGCTCGTTGAGAGCAACATGGATGGATTGGACTCAGTACAGTTGGGGATAAGGGTAGACAAATTGCTCTGTTTTTGTTCTAGTCAAACACCACCTGGTTTATTTTAGTTCCCATTCCACTGTTTTCCTTTCAAAATCTGTGGATTTTGTTTTTCCATTTTTCCCAAATATTTTTTAATGTATTTTACTCAAACAGTTGATGCGAGCATACAGTGAAAAGCACCCACTTCCGTACATGGCCTTGCTCCAACATCTGTGTGTATGTAATCTATAGACATCCTTGTATAGTCTAAAATCCAATCAACTGGGATGCAGTCACAGAAGGGGCCTGGAACCATGCATTTCGTTCCGAACTTTGGCGAGAGAGGAATTTGGTAACATTGGGGAAATTGCAATCTCCCTTAGCAATTGCTTATGGATCATCAGGGCCGGCCCAAGACCTCCTGATGCCTGAGGCGGCCTGCCAAATGCTGCCCCCCTTACCCAATGATGTGCCAGCCGCTGCTTCTCCCATTCTCCAATGTCCAGCTGAGCTCAGCACTTCCCTCTCCTCCACATTTCCTCTTCCTCTTTATCCCTTTTCTAGAGCTCGCACACAGTAACGCCAACCATGTCAGTGTATCTGGGGCCTGGAGGGAGCTTTGGATACCGGGGATCTCGGCCCCCGGTATCCCCACCCCCTCCAGGCCCCGGGTGGCCAATGGCCCTTGCCGCCTGGTCCACCCTCCCCCCACCCCTGCCCCGACAGGCGTAGGTCTTACCTGCTCCAGCCAGCGCAGGGCCAGGGAGACAGTGGAGCGAGCAGCACAGGCCGCAGCGCCGGCGCTGCTTGCTCGCTGGGTGTCGCGCAAGTGGCACAAGCGCACGCTCCTCTGGCGCAGTTTCTACACAAGATTGCGCCGTACGTCTTGCCCCATGCCACAGTCCCGATCTGAATTCTCTCTCCTTGCAATGACTGTCTGCTCTAGGATGGAAGCTATTTGCATGTAATAATACCGTCATCATATTAAGTGTCCTGATTTTGGGGGCAAGCAAAGAATTTTCAAGGAAAATTTGCTGGAGATTGTCTTGCCTTCCATGTGTTTTTTTTTCAGCTGTGTTCTTTAGAAACATGTAAGGACTTAAGAATGTGGCCTTTACTTTGGAATATCTGGTTGCCTATGTTAACACACACACACACACACACACACACACACACACACACACACACACACACACACACACACACAGGTAGTTAACGAGGGAGCCTATTACAGCAACTGCTTGCTGAGCACGGTCCATCCTTTCTTGGGAACTAGAATGCTATCAGCGGTATGTGAATGCCGAGCGTTTTGCTTCAAATTCTGGGAAGCTGTGAAGTTAAGATGGAGAGCAGGATTGGAGAGAGACTTTCAAAAGCACCAGTGTTGTGCTGAGCCCTCTACTTTAATCAGAGCTGAAAGGCCTCCGGCCCGGAGCCGAGTGACAGATGATTCTTCCCTGAAATGTTTTCAAATGGAACAGAAGACGCGGTTTATCTGTGTGGTCTGAGCTCATTTACTCCAATAGAAACCTCCAGCTTCTCTCTGACTGAAAGCCAGGTCTTGTTCTCCCATCTGATGGGTGAATTGAATCTGGAAGTTTGATCCTGTCCCCTGAGATGTCATTTAAATCCACAGATACGTCCGACAAGCCCAGGGACGCGTCAATCCCTTGGCTCATCTCTCCATCTCTCCCCCCACTGCCTTCATTCACTTCAAGATGCTCTCTTTCTCTTTGCTCCTCCCCCCCCCTTCCTTTTTAAAATTAGTGTTCTGTGCTTGCACTGCAAGGCTTCTCGATTAGGCATGCCACACAGTGTTTGCCAAGAGGTTACAACAGGGAGGGTCGGCATGAAGATTTTGCACATATTCAGTGGTTGACTTTGCAGCAGGGCATTCGGTCAAACTAAATCTGAACAGCACAACCTCCGGTTTCTTGCTGGTGCATGTGCCGTGGCAATCGAGTTAGGCACCCATGAAAAATCTCCAAAGGAAGAGGCTCTTGTAGTGACTGAGCCTCTGGTCTGAATGAAGAGCAACTCTGTGGTCAGGGGCCAGCCCCTCACAGGACTAGCAGAATGCCACAAAATATCAGGCACCACCAGGGACATACGAACTGGGGAGAGGGGGCCCGCTGCCTTCCCTGTCTCAGGCTCAATCCCTGGCATCTCCAAGTGGGGCTGGTAAAGACCCTCTGCCTGGAACCCTGGAGACACCCCTGGCAGTCAAAGTAAACAACGCCGAGCCAGAAGAGGGAATGCACAACCACACAAATGCCATATAGGCCCATTTGGACAGTACTGCCTGCTTTTCCTGAATGTGTAGACAGACTGCCTCTAGAAATTTAGCCTTAGCTAGGAGACTGGGCATACACCTGCCAACATCACTTCTCTGCCTCACGCTCTCTGGATTTGGAAAGGAAGAGGGGAACAGAGCAGGAGTGGAGGAGAGGAGAGTGGAGGACTAGAGTGTCTCTAGAGTGCCACTCTAGTCCACCACCTTCTGCTCTATTCCCCTCTTCTAAATCCAGAGAGCATAAGGCAGAGGAGTGACGGCACCTGACATTTGGCGCATCTCCTCAGGCGCCGTTAGGTCTCAGGGCAGCCCTGACTTCCATGCTGTCATTCCCATGCGCAAGGTTATGATAAATATGCAAAGGCAAATCATGGTGAGTCAATTTGGACCTTTTTTGATGGTTTGCTTTTAAAATATTTGTTGGTTTGTTTGTTTATTAATTTATCATTTTAGCATGCAACAACACTACCTGTGGCTCAGTTCCAATCGAAAGGTAAAGGGAGTTTGAGCTTTGTTATCTGGGACTGAAATTCCCACCAGCTCTCTCCTCAACTTGGATGGTAAGGCAAATTTGGGGAGAGATTCCTGCTTGGGAGATCACCACGGAGGAATTTGTGGCAAGGAAGGCAGAGTTTCGCTAAATTGTGAAATTTCTCAGACTGGTTTTGGATGCGCCATGTTCATCCGTTACTGGAACTCACTGGCCGTTTGCACATATAATGAAGGGAATGTTCTGTCCCTCCGTCTTGGAAACCAGATCACACAACTTTTCCTCCTGTGTATCCTGAATTTTGAAACTAAAACAAAAATACAAACCCACCCACTCTCACACCCACCTCTCAAACAGACACAGACACAGACACACACACAGACACACACACACACACACAAACCCCCCACACTGTGTGTGCATGCATGTGAGATAGAACACTGTGTGTACGTTGATGAGAAAGTAACACACAGAAGTCCAGTCATGTCCGACTACATCGAATCCTCTTGTTCATTTCACTGGTTTGCTCTCATAGAGCGAATCCTTTGCTCATTTGACAATGTCGTTGGCAAGCGCTCTGTCAAACGCTGGAAGGAACGGGTAGCACCAGCTGGCAGATGAGCAGGAGCCGGGGCATCCATTACCCGTCCACTCATGGTTAGCAGAGTCCTGTGGGTCAAGCGAGTCGTATTTCAACGAGGCGGTTCAGGAGCAGGGCAAGGAGCAACGGAGAACACACGCTGCAGACGGTGGGGAAGGAAGTCGCGGCTTGCGAGCCCCAATTACCACCAGGATAGGCAGCAATGAGGTTGACTGGACTGGCAGGATGCATATGTATTTTGAAGGGGGGTGGGGAAAAAAGGATGCTGGGAGCAGGAGAGCGCATGGCCCAGGCCAGTCCCGTATTGCTTTGCTTGGATGGATGGCAAGAGAGCCTCCGGTCCCACAGGCCTCTGGGTAAAAAAAAGTCAACTTTGGTTCATTGGAGAAACACCCCTTCCTTCCCTCCCTGGCTGGCAAGCAGCCAGGGCTTTCAAAACTCCACAACCAGCTGCACCTTGTTTGTCTGTTCTGGTCAGACGTACAATGGCGTCATTGGAGCGTGGCGGCGGGGTGGACCACCAGGGGGTGACGCGCGCCAAAGGGTGACGCGCACACCCCCGCGCGTCTCCTCCGTGACGTGCGCAACCCGCACGTCACTGTCCCCCGACTCAGGACGCTCCGAGGCCAGCTCCCCGGCCTCGGAGCCTCCGTAGTCCGGAGGCTCCGAGGCCAGGGAGCCAGCCTCGGAGCGTCCGGCCCCGCCGGTGCTCCAGGGCCTTCTGAAGGCCCGCTGGTTCAAAACGGAAAGTTTTCCGTTTTTCGCGCATGCGCAGTACTTTTCTGAGGGCAAATGGGCAGCCCTTTGCCCTCAGAAAATGTACTGTGCATGCGCAAAAAACGGAAAACTTTCCGTTTTGAACCAGTGGACCTTCAGAAGGCCCTGGAGCGCCGGCAGGGCCGGACGCTTCGAGGCCGGCTCCCCAGCCGGCTCCCCGGCCTTGAGTGCGGGTGGGGGGGTGTTGGGGGGTCACCCTAGGGTGGGGGGGTGACGCGCACCCCCCTGCTCTAGGGTGTCGCGCGTCTAGTGACGCTAATGCAGACGTACAAGCAGTGCAGCACCTTGGGAGCTTCCTGGCTGAGATAAACGGGACTAGTTGTGACCACAGAAGTTGTGCCTTCAGCCCCCGGCTTCCCTCACCAACGTCACTGGAAACTAATCAGGAGCCTTACGTTAACCGGGACACGGCTCTCCTGAGCAACTGAAGGTGCGCATCCTACCCTCCTAACGTGCTCAACACCACCTAGCTATGTTCATGCCGGCCACATGACGACGAAAGCGTCTTCGGACAGCGCTGGCTCTTCGGCTTTGTAACAGGGATGAGCACCGCACCCTAGAGTCGGACACGACTGAACTTAAATGTCAAGGAGGGATACCTTTACCTTTACCTATGTTCCCTACAGTCCTTAAAATATTGATATGCAGCTTCTCAACATAAAAAAGTCGTTAAAGCTGCGTACACCACAGAACTGAGCAGCAATGAAAAAGATGAAGGTCTTCGCCGCAGGGTCTGAAGCAAAAAGTGGCACCGGACTAAGCGGATTGCTTCGAACGGCAGCAGGGAGCCCCAAAGACAACGGACAGCGAGGCCTGTTGACTCTACGTGAGCGAGGCCAAGTTTCCAGCCACAAAGAATGGCCACTGCCGTTCACAAATGGCCACTGTTGTCTGTTCAGAGCACGTGCCATGCCAAGGGGCTGGCAGGTCGTCCATCTTGTTGACATGACACCTTTTTTAATTAATTTCATTCTGCTGTCCCCAGAAAGGAAGGGAAAAGAGGCTATCAAAACCCATCTGAGCCAGGCGACGATGCGCCTCTTCGCCCAGGGAAGAGTGTCTCATAACAGTGGAACGATTGTTGCAAGAGCAATCTGGCTTTCATTAGAGGCAAGCGATGGGTCCAATTTCGGCACCGGACTGCTTGCTCACGTCTCTCGCTGGCGCTTGTGTTCTGTGCTGGCGGTTAACCCTTCGGTGCCTACGTGCGGGATTCATGCAAGGTATGTGCCCCTCCCACCGGCCAGACTTCTGGGGGTGCACTAGAGACATTGCCTGCATTCGGCCAAGGGGCCTCAAAGTATTGAACTCCCCTGTGTGAATTTTTGCAGGCAGAACCCAAGAAGAACGCAAAGGATTCTGCAACAGTTTGGAACTTTGTGAATGAGTTGGGTGCTTGCTCATTTGAGCCTTTGCAAATGTTTCCAAGGGCTATATGCGTACAAATGCTTTGCGATTTGACCATTGGTGGGCATATTTTAGCCTTTGAGAACAACTGACTTGATGGCGCAAGCTTGGCGCAATGGCGCAACAACGGCGCAAGCTTGGAACATGCACAAAAGCTTAACTCAATTTCAGATCCAACCCTGGGATGTGCATGCATTCCTATGCACATCTCTTCCAAGATATACACTTAGTACCACTTACGAAAGAGACATCTCTAAATATATCTCAAATCTCTCCCCATGGTTAATCAACGAGAAAGCTTCTTACTCCACTTTCAGGTTAAACTTTTACCTATGTTCTGTGCACTTCCTGTCTGCATAATGGCTACATCAACTGTAGCCTACTTGCTGGGTAGTCTTCGAACCCCTATTTCCATGATTTCATTTCTTGCCCATGGTGACTAATCACGTCATTCCTCTCTCCATAGGTCCTTATATTAGTTCTGTGTCATGATCCATCATTTTCAGACTTCGATATGAAGAGAGCCCCTGAGAAATGCCAGTCATCTTCGAGGCACTAATCAGGTTTCCCTTGAAAATCCTCAGATGGTCTAGGATGGGGATCTTCAGCAGGTGTTGGGACCCAGAAGTGGGCCATAACCCAACCATAAGTGAGTTGTGACACTGCTGCTGCTGCTGCCATTTGGAGGAGGGCTGGTCCATCCATGAGGCAGATTGAGGCATTCGCCTCAGGCAGCAAATTGGCAGAGGCACCTGGAAATATCATCTCTACCAATCCTCTCTTCCACTGCCACTGCTCCCACTTCTCCTGTGCTTACTGGACTTGATAGGGAAGAGGGGAATAGAGCAGAAGAGAAAGTGGATAAGGAGAGAGTGGTGGGCTAGAGCGTCTCCCAGGAGACACTCTAGCCCATCACTCTCCTCTGCCACCCTGTTTCCCTTTCCATTTTTAAATTCATTGAGCATGGAAGGAGGGGTAGCAGTGATTCAAGAAAAGGGGGCAGTGGAGTTTGGGGTTTTGATTTGGGTGCTCAAGTCCTTGGTCATCCTTGGAGGCGAGTCCAAAGCCCCTCATGGCCCAGGAGTTCTCTCCTGGGTTTAGCTTCCTTCAGCCTGAGGTTCACCTTTGCTCATGTAAATGACTTGGAGTCACAAGGTGATCTCAGGGGTTATCTCAGGATACCGATTGTGCAAGCAAACAGACACTTGTGTGGGCGTCTATTTCTTGCAGTCATCTCTACTGGGTTTTGTGGCCATTCCTGGAAGTCTTTCGCCTCCTTTTGTTTTCCTGGCAAATATTTTTAGTATGAGTTGCAAGCAGGGTTCATGTTTAATGTATGGATGCTCAGTGGAGGTTTTCATTAAATTGGATCAAGCGACTGTAAAGAATGTATCTGGAGCAAGATTACAATCATGCAGCCTTTCCAAGAAAAGGGAGTTAATTCCCAGTGGTTCCCAAGAGAGTAAATTTTGTATTATTCTTCCCCCCTTTTTTTTGCAACATTACAACAAGCCCTTTGATAGGTAAAGGTGACCCCTGACATTTAAGTCCAGTCATGTCCGACTCTAGGGTGTGGTGCTCATCCCCATTTCGAAGCCAAAGAGCCAGCGTTGTCCGAAGACGCCTCCGTGGTCATGTGGCCGGCATGACTCTCCTTGCCGCAGCGCGTAGCATGCGGCTGGAACACGGAGCGCTGTTTACATTCCCGCAAGCGGTACCTATTGATCTACTTGTATTAACATGCTTTGGAACTGCTAGGTTGGCAGGAGCTGGCCAAGCAACGAGAGCTCACCCCGTCGCGGATTCGAACTGCCGACCTTTCGATCGACAGCTCATGGTTCAGCGGTTTAACCCACTGCGCCATCCGCTGACCTGATAAGCCCCTCGATCCTGACTGTATATCAGAGGTGGGCACAGGGCTGGCTCAGGCGCTCTGGGCACCTGAAGTGGCACATACCAAGTACTGCCCTCCTAACGTGGTGATGTGCCAACCTCTGGCCCTCCAATTCCCTTGATTGGAAAAGAAAGAGGGGGACGGAGTGGAGGCTAGAGTATCAAATGCCCCCCCTTCTCCTCTCCTCCACATTTCCTCTTCTGCTCCATTCCCCTCTTCCTTTCCCAGTCCAGGATGTGAGGGGACAGGTGGTGAGGAACACCCCCTGCCAATCTAAAGCCTGAGGCAACCTCCTCAGTTGGCTTCATGAATGGTGGGCAAAGTAAGCTTCTGGGGCCGGATCCAGAAAATCTGCAGTGAGGCCTCCTAGCTGCTTCTTCTCTGTGGCTAACAATCTTCTCTGTGGCTAACAATCTGACTCATCACTTACACTTACACACACAAACACACAGAGATGTTAATGCGACCCACCCAAACGTGCTCCCAGATGCAGGTTTGGCATTTGCCTGAGCACGGGCGAATGGTGCACGCAGCACATGCCATCCAACCAAACATACTAAGAACGAGTCTGAACTGTTTCCTGTCTGGGAGGTAGTGCGATTTAGAGCTGGCTGCAAACAAGACAGTGGAAAATTTCCTGATCGCCTCCCTTGGATGCAGCACACACCCCATTGGTGCGGCTCCACCATCACTAAGGGTGGGGGATAAGGTTGGGTATGTTTATGCTCATCTTAATTTGCTTGTGAGCATTGGAACAGGAGGAGTTCAATGTTTTGAAGCTCCCCTAGAGGAAGACTTGCAACATCTCTGCAACACAGCAGATTGTGTTGCTTTGCCATGCAGTGGGGCTCGCACTGCTTGCTGGCCTGTCAGGCTATAGGATTGTGCAGGTTTCGTTTTTCAGTTCTGTTATCTGATTGGACAACATTTCCTAACCCGTGTGTGTGTGTGTGGGGGGGGGGGGGAATGCCAAGCCACATACCTGTGGGTAAAATTTACAATTCACAAAGCAGCCACATACAAGATTGGAATTCATCACGCATATTTATGCTGACTATTGCTTGTTCACTAGTGTGTGGTTTTTTTTTGTCTCCAGAGAACACAGAACAGATATGAATGCAGGATTAAAAAACTCACACAGACAGTCACCCCCGTGCAGTAATTCAATCCTCCCAACCATTACGGATCCGAGGGCTTGCCATAGTTTGCCCCCTACCCTCCACTCTAATTATATTAGGAGTGTGGATGTGTCTTTTGGAATAAACGGACAACCAAAAAGAGCTCATTCGATTCAGTTTCCATGTATTTGTATCCCTTCAGTTATTTATAGAAGCACTTACTGTTATTAATATTACGAATATTTATGCATCGCTTTTCAGAGAGCAGCGTACATAGCAAAGGGAAGAAGACTGTTCCCTGTCCCAGAGAGGCTTGCAAAGTCCAACCCTTTGCTCAGTGCAAGCAACCACCGGTGAGGTAGCCAAGGCTATGAGAGAGTGACTTGCCCCAAAAGCCCGCTGGTGACTTTCGTGGCCTGGTGACAATTTGACCCCAGGTCTCTGCAATCACTGCCAACGAGGCATTACTCTCGTTGCCTCTTGAGGCTCTCTGTGTCCCACCAGCAAGAGCCAAACTACCAAATGCTCAGGCAGAGGTCTAGGTTTATAGGCCAAACGTGGACCATTTCTTCTTTTGCTCCTCTCTTTCCTACTGTATTTCGATCAGTCAGCCGTCCACAGCCAGTCTGCCAATGGGGAGGCCAAGCATAATCCCAACATGCACTCTCTCTCTCTCTCTCTCTCTCTCTCTCTCTCTCTCTCTCTCTCTCTCTCTCTCTCTCTCACACACACACACACACACACACACACACACACACACGGAATTATGTTTTAAATGCCTCACGTCAAAGTTCAATGCTTCTGATAAGTTTCCTCTCGCGCTTCACCCCAGGGCGACACGATTCTTTTTTTTTATTATTATTAACACCTCGTCCTGGTTCATAGATGGATGAATCACTGCACGGCTATCAATACAACCTTTAGCCACAGACTATTATCCAAACCAGCCTCCATGGCGGTTTTAGAAGGTTTCATTACACCTCCCTGGGTAAGCGCATTGTGAAGATGCAAATCTCGCAAGGGCTTATTACAATAATTGTGTTGCCGAGAGCCCAGAATGCAAACTTCGGCTTCACAGCCCTACTCAGAACAGTCACCCTAAGAGGGAGGACAGAGCCACGCATGGAAATAGCGACGTTGCTCCCACCCCGAAAAAGTCCTTGTAGGCTTATGGATGGTTCTCTTGGAGTGTCAGTGGTGGTGGTGGGGGGGGCTTGACATGGGTGCTCCCTGGTGGGTGCTCTCTTACCTGGGGCATTGTGAGGAAACATATGGTGGCTGTTGGCCATCTGGAACCTGATGCTGATTCCTGGGGACCCCAGGAAGGATTGGCAACCCTACCAGGGGGGGCTCCAGGGAAGGCACTATCGGGGCGCCCCCGGTGAAGTTGGGCCTTGGCAGCTACCTGACAGTTCCAAGAGCTGACACTGGATCTGACTGGACGCATAATAACCATATCCCCTGAAATCCCATGACTTGGAAGACTAACGTATCAGGGAAAAGGCTACCGAAAAAAAATCACACACCTTCCTAACAATGTCAGTTTTCTGTGTGCAGGGACTTTTTCCCCCTCAAGCAAATCCTTTAATCACGTGAGCCCCCACCTAAAGTCTAAAGTGGCACAGCCCAGACCCATTTTTACCACCTCAATGAGGACTAGGCCCTTGAAGTGCTAGCACAATGCAAACCTGGGATGGCCTTCCATGTTCTCCCCTGTGGTGTCACATTGCATTCTCACAGCGCAATCTGATGCATGACTACTCAGAAGTAAGCCCCACCGAGTCCAATGGAACTTACTCCCAGGGACTGCAGCCTTAAACCCGTTCATGTGGCCTCCACAAGGCACATTTTTTTGCCTTTCCCTGTGCCATTATAAAATGATCTAAGAAACACCACATTCTTTCTTCTCCTGTTTTCATCTATGCATTAAACTCTCTGCAGACAGTGCAGTCAAGAGTGAAGGTTATTTATGTCATGCTTGTTAAAGAACTATTCCTTTCAACACGCAAGGAACACAGTTCAACGGGAGAGATAAGGACACAGCCATAAATGTCCCTTTTTCTTTCCGAGCATTATCTCTTTGGTCCCTCTTAAGGTGGAGAGGAGAGGCCAGGCAGAATAAGCTTCTAAGCTATGTATGCGATTGTGTTGGCTCCTGGATGGTTTCTATTCAATGATGGGCTTGAAAGTGGAAAAGGAAGCAAAGCCAGGGTTCAAGGGACCCTCAGCAAAAATGTCCTCCATGGGTCACTTCTACAAGAACAGGATTAGGTCAAGGGCCCATCTAGTCTAGCTTCCTGAATCTCAGTGGCCCATCAGATGCTTCTGGGAGTACACAAGACCACAAGAGACCTGTATCCTGTTGCCACTCCCTGGCATCTGTGGGTCCCTTCCGACCCAGATGGTCCACCCGAAGGTTTATGGTAGAGCTTACCTTGGCAGATGGGGGAGAGGACGGAAAAATGGAGCAACTATCTAGGCAGAGGAAGAGTTGATTTACCACCATGGCACTTACATTGAGTCCTGACATTCAACGTAAGACAAAGACCGTGCTAAACTTCGGTTCCTTTCAAGTTAAGAACCATACGACAAAAGAAGTTCTGGGAGGGGACATGTAGCTCAGTAGCAGAGCACATGCCTGATACACCAAAAGTTCCAAGGTTGATCCCTGATATCTCCAGATGCGAGGATCAAGTTTCAAGTCATGGGAAAGGCATCTGTCTGACACTGTGGGGATGGACAAGACTGGGCTAGATGTACCACTGGACCCATAGCTCAGTAGCAGAAAACCTGCAGGCAGAAGTTCCCAGATTCAATCTCTGGAGGGGAAGACCCCACCTGAAACCGTGGAGTGCTGCTGCCAGTCAGTGTTGACAACACTCAGCTGGACAGACCAAAGTTCTGACTCAGCAGAAGGTGCTGCTGCCAGTCAGTGTTGACAATACTGAGCTGGACGGACCAAAGTTCTGACTCAGCAGAAAGTGCTGCTGCCAGTCAGTGTTGACAATACTGAGCTGGACGGACCAAAGGTCTGACTCAGTGGAAAGTGCTGCTGCCACTCAGTTTGGACAGTACTGAACTTGATGGTCCAAGGGTTTTGGACGTTCACCTCAACAGTTTTGGACGTTCCACCTTAACAGCCATTCTGAAGATCCCCAAGCCATCCCTTTTTTTCACATCTGTGACTGAAGAAGCCCTCCTGCAGCTGCCTGTGTCAGTACGCCGGGCCCACTCCTAATAACATCACTGAGACAGCTAATAAGACTCCCGATGAATGATCAGTATGAATTTCTGCACTGCTAATTTCCGTAACTATCACTCCCTGAAAGACAGCTCAAGGGATTTTCGGGTTCAGGGTTTGCCTCTTGTCTCTGCAAACAGAGGGCTGCATTATTTGACAGAGTTCAAATTGGCATATCCGGTTTCAGTGATCTCATGTGGGCTGCGTTTTAGAAGGATACAATATTTTGAAATGTGCAACTGCCTCACTGATATCACCCTGCTTCAGAACTGCCCCCCTGGAAGGAATTTTTTCTCCTACGTGGGGCGCCTGATGGAGTGGCCAAGACACAGCAGGGAAAAATGATGTAGTTGTTGATGATGACCCCAAACTTCTTATGTGCAAACGTTCTTTTGTGGCCTCTTTTCCCCATGAAGGTCATGAAGCTTGAGCTTCCGGGTGCCATGAAGTTTGTGTGATAGACCCCATGCCTTCAAAGAGCACTGTGACCAGTGAAGATGGGTGAACTCTTCCCATCCCGGCTCAGAGGTTTGCTCATAAAAAACAGGCTGCCCCGCACTAACCAGACTTCACTTGGAACACTGCTCAGAGCTTACGAAGGCAACAAAGACGGAGAGGAGTCTGGAAACCAGGTCCTATGAGGAACAGTTAAGAGCTTGATAGATTTTGCCTGGAGAAGAGAAGACTAAGGGGAGATACGAGAACTGTCTTCAAGTAGCCCTTCAGATACTTATGGAAGAAGAGCAGGGCTTACTCTTTGTGGCTCCTGAGGGCAGGACTAGAACCAATGGGTTGAAACGACAGGGAAGTTGGTTCTATCATTAAAATTAGCCGGGTATTGTGACCACGGTCTGTTGTTACACAATCTAGCTCCTAACATTTCACCCATAACTTTGACAAGCTTTTTCAAAGGGAAGTTGATTTAGGCTAGACATAAGGAAGAATTTGCTAACGGGACAAGCTGTCTGGCAGTGGAACAATTGCTCTCTCTCTCTCTCTCATTCGAGGTTTTCAAGCAGAGACTGGACAATCACCTGTCAAGGCTGCTGTAGCAGTTGCCTTCACTGAGCAGAGGGGGTTGGACTAGATGACCTCTAAGATCCCATCCAATTCTAACATTCTGTGATTGTAAATAATTCCTCCCCCAACTCAGAAAATCATTCCCTTCTTCCTTACCCAGTTCTGAGCTTGTTCCAGATCCTGTTGCACCCTTAATGCTATTGAGAATGCAGGAGGGCGCAATCACCCCCCCCCATAATATCCAGTAAACAGCAAACATCCCTCCCCTCACTTGCCTTCCCACCTCTCATCCCAAACCCCTTTCTCCTCACTGCTCTGACGCCAGCAGCAGGCAAATGGAGCTCATATGGGAAACATGTTCCAAATAAGGATGAAGATCTTGACCGGGGTATTGATGAATAAAGAGAAGAGGGCCAGCGACGGGATTCTTGTACGCCCGTCACCGTAAACAATGATGCTAACTAGATATTGTTTAAAAAGCATTCCTCCCACTTCACTGCAGGAGCAGTCCATCCTGGACCAGCCATACCTGAAAGCTCCCAACAGGGTCCAAGATCCTGTCAAGCTGGAATGTAATTAGAGCAAATTAAACAGTATCCTGAAGCCGGGGAGGTCAGGGAGAGCTGGCAGGACCGAGCTGGGTCATTACCAAGTCCTTTCTCATTTTAAAGACAGGCAGCCACATTCTTGTGTTACCTAACAGCCTTGGGCATTTCGGCGTGGGCTCCTGGAGACAACACTTGGAGGCGAGCTTTTTTCTTCCAACTGCAAGACTTGGGACGGCTTCTTGTTATTGTCGGGAGAACTCGGCGTGCCAAAAGTCAGCAGAGGGAAGCAGAGCAGTGCTTTCCAACCAGTGGCACTACTAGCAGTTGTGGTACTTCACTACAAGGCAGGTGGCCCTTGCCTGGCTCGACCCCACTGGAAGTGCACAAGTGGGCAAGACGTGGTTGTGAAGATTGAACATAAGACGAGCCCTGCCGGATCAGGCCAAGGGTCCATCTAGCCCTGTCTCTCACAGTGGCCCACCAGATCCCTTTAGGAGCACACGAGACAACAAGAGACCTGTCTCCTGTTGCCCCTCCCTTGCACCTGGCATTCAGAGAGAGGCTGCCTCTAAAACCCGGAGATTGCATACAGACATCATGACTTGTAACCTGAGATGGACTTTTCCTCCATACATCTGTCCAATCCCTTTTTCAAGGCATCTAGGCCAAAGACCATCACCACATCATGTGGCAAGGAGTTCCACAGATTAGTTACATGTTCAGAAGAAGCACAGTTTGGGGAAGGAGGGGGCACGGGCAGAACAAAAACTCAAGTGTGGGGCGAAGCGTCCACTCCTGTGCACAGCGTCTCTGGTGACAGTGGTGGGACTCGCAAACTGGTACCCAAACGAGGTGATACTTGGAAAAGAGGTACTCCCCCCCCGAAAAAAGTTGACAAGCCTTAATTTAGGGAACTCTAAACCCTAACGTTTTGCTGACCAGCAGAGCAGTGCAAAAATCTGGTCAAAAGCACTTAGTTAATGCCCCCATTTTACAGATGAGGAACACTGAGAGGCGGGCCATTTCTTTTTCCTTGCAATGTTTATTATTTATTTATTTATTTATTTATAGAATTTATACCCCGCCTTTCTCCCACAAGGGCAACCAAGTTCCTGTCTATGGTTCATCCATTGGGAGTCACTCAAGCGGCAGTCCTATCCAGACTTAGCTGAGAGTAAGCCCCACTGAAGGCTGTGGGATTTAATTTTGAGTAAATATGTACAGGACTGCACCGCCAGGAGCCCCTTGCTGATCCACTGCAAATCACTAGAGGTCTACCAGTGCTCTACTTTCCAAAATGGACAGTACCCCGTTATTCCCAAAGCATGCAGCCACCGCAGCCTATCAGGGAATGTGTGTGGTATCCATTATCAACTTGATTCAATTACTCTTGCTACTGCGAGGGGCTGTTACCTCCAGGGGGAAAAGGAAGTGGGGACAAATGCATCAGTGCCCATGGATTCAGTGTAAGGAGCAGATTAATAGACCCGATTTACATCCAGACTGCTGACTCCATTACTTTAAAACTCCCATAATTGACTTTGTCTTTTTTTATAAATAAAAAAATGACATTAGCATTTAAATGTAACCAGCATTATAAGGGTGAAGGTTCAGCAGAATATGATCAATTTATTGAACTTTTCAAATGCTCCTTTGGATGTTTGTTTATTTATTTGGGTGGTCACGCTGGATCGGTTTCTTGATGTTTCATCAGACGTCAAAAGACTCGGGTAATGCCCCGAGCTGGGAGCCGCCAGGTGGAGACAAGCCAGGATGGTGCCTCCCTTGGAATTGGCGCTTCTTGTTATTTTGCTGAAGTTTCTTTCTCCCCATATGGCGTTGGGAGGGACAAGGCGATCGATGCCTCCTCCATCTGCCCACCATTCCTCATTCCCTGTGGTTACATGATGGAAATCCACCTCTCATATATATAGAGTGCTTTTCTTTATTATCATCAATAAATTATATCTATAGTATATCGATCAATTTATACACACACCACACACACACACACACACTTATGCAGACAGAGAGAGACACACACAGAGGGGAGAGAGAGAGAGAGAGAGAGAGAGAGAGAGAGAGAGAGAGAAAGAGATAAATCTTCCCACCTACCCTGTTTCCCCTAAAATAAGACCTCCCCCAAAAGTAAGACCTACCATCTTTTCTGCAAGACTTTTGCTGGCACTCATCAATGTAAGTCCTCCCCGAAAGTAAGACCTAGCTAGGATCATCAGGCAGTCGGACGCGACCCCCCCCCCCCCCGGCACTTTGACCGATTAAAGCTTCATTCTTTCCCGAGGGTGCAAGGCTCTGCAAGGACTGGAAGGCCTGCATGGTGGGGGGGGGGTGTTATGCCACAGGTTGGGAAAATAAGTCCTCCCTGAAAATAAGACCTACTGCCGGTATTCTGGATTTCAAATCAAAGTGTTGGTTATTACCTTTTAAGACCTATATAGTTTGGGCACTGGGTATCTCAGGCTGCAATCCTATACACACTAGCCTGGGAGTAACAGCGCAATCCTATCCAACTTACACCACCGGTGTAACCAGCGGTGGAGGGCAGGGTGGGAGGCTTTGGATTGGAGGGGAGATTTAGGGTTCGCACTGAAATTTCAAAAAAAGAAAGAAAAAGAAATTTGAAGCAAATGTCAGGCATTCTAATGTGGAGAAACACCTGATACTTTTAAAGTAAAACTAATCCAGTTTTTTAAATGAAATTTCTACATCTATTTTTTAATTTTCTTTTAAAAAATGTTGCACATCCCTAATTAAGCTGAATCAGGCAAATACATAGGTACGGTATTCCTTATTTGAAGTAGCCACAACTGCACTAATGGAAAATATGAGATATGTTAGTCTAGAATGATGTGCTTTCTTTCAAATCCTTAGTTTTTAATGGCATACTTTGAAACATTTTAGTCTTGCAGCTTAGAGATTAATATATTTTAAAAACATGACATTTTAAAAACATGAAAATGCATAACATCCAAATTGAGGAAGAGGCAGGACAACTGTCTTGCCAACATTGATAGAGGCATTCACTATTATTGTTGTTGTTGTTGTTGTTGTTGTTGTTGTTGTTGATTTCTATACCAGTATCCACATGCATGATGATTTACATAAAGAAGAAAAAAGCTCCCCATTTTCAAGGCTCACAATCAAATATATTTTGCAAAGTTAACCAGAAACAGTGCTTCTGTATCAGAGAATCCCTGTTTTTAGGGATTTTGGCATCTATGCGCATAGCCTTTTCTATCAATGCAAAGTCCACTTTGGAGTTTAAGAACTAAAGAGTGACATCCCATAAATAAATAGCTGATCTCTAAGCATTAATTTTTTTCAAACGTAAGGACAATTTGGTTGGAGCAAAAAGCCTCAGAGTGGAAGACGGCTGCCACCCCCCCCCCCCACACACACACATACCCGAAGGATTCCCAGCGCTTTTTGAAATCTGCTCAGAAAGGAGGCCAGCTCTCTGACCAGCTGGGGGATATCTTCTTTTGTGATCTGAGAGTTAAAAAGGATCTACGTTGCCTGTAAACAAGGCACACATAGCCGGGGCTTAACCACAAGATTAGAACACGTCTCTGCTTTCTCCAAACCCTGGACCGATTTTGTGCCTCCTCTTCTCCGAGTGGCTCTAAGGCCGCAAAGAATCCATCTCAAACTTCTGAACATTTGTCGCTGCCCCAAGTGCCAACAATTCTTTTATTACCATAATGTTTTTTCCCTCCTTATTCAAGCTGCCTCCGCCAGTAAATCTTTCCAGCCGAGGCTCATGTCGCAGCCACAGCCCAGGGCCAGTGCCAAAAATTAACAGGGAGTGTATCCTCCCCTCTGCTCAGGAAGGTTCATTTACGGAACAGTTTCATGATGCAAAGGACCTGCGATCCTGGAAAGCAACGCCTGTGTTCCGAGAGAGCGGAGTTGCAGGCCGGTCAGGGCAATCCCCCCTTCCCCCCAAAAGGGAGACACTTTTCAGAGGGCTTCATTTTCAGCACCATTTAATAAGCCAGTGCCATCTCTCTCTCTCTCTCTCTCTCTCTCTCTCTCTCTCTCTCTCTCTCTCTCTCTCTCTCCCTCTCCCCCCCCCCTTTTAACTTTTCAAAAAGTGAACAAAACAAGGAAGTGGAACGCACAAGACGCAGACTGGGGAAAAGGAAACCATCAGTTGTAATCGGGCCTTTGGGTACACTGTGCTAAGAATTAAACTCCATGTGAATTCTGCACCCAAATTCTGTGCCAAGAGCTGCCACAAATCATCTAACCTGGGCAGCTCTGCATTGGTTTTCCATTGAATGATTTTGTTCTGTGATGTTTACTATTTGGGATCATTTGATTCTGTCTTTGCCTGTAGAAGCTTTGAGGTTCAGTCCCAGTTCAGCTCTTTGAGCTACGATTACGATATTTCAGCAGTGGCATGTAAACTGGGTACAAGAGAACATGTATAAAAATGTACGTATTTAGTTTGATTAGCCACAACCGGATCTTGCCACAGTTTCCGTCCAATTCTTTGATAAGACAATATGTAATATTTTGTCTTATCTTTTCAACATGAGATGTCTTTATGGAATACGATTGATTTCGTGCAATGGCTTTTAAAGCAAAAGGAGCCTCTTTGCCCCAAAGTTTCAATATCATTCAGGGTGGTCTCTAGGGATGAGTAGGAGCCCCCTGAGAAATTTCACTTGTCTTATAGAAACTCAGTTGAAAACTCTTTTAGATGTTTCTACTTGGGAGGAATCTGGAAATCCATTTTGAATTTTACTATTTTTGATACGAACGTATACAGCCGACTTCTACTGAGTCAGACCCTTGGTCCATCAAAGTTAGCGTAATCAACACTGACTGGCAGCATTTCTGCGTGGTTTTAGACAGGGGTATTCCCCAGCCTTACCTTGAGATGTTGCCAGGGATTGAGCTTGGGAGTTTCTGCATGCAAAGCAGCTGCTCTGCCAACAAGTTACGATACTTCCCTCAAGGAAATGTCGATGTTGACTCTAGGCGCATGATGCAGAAACCCTCTCAGAATATTATTTATAGAAATGTGTTTGACGACCTAAAAATATTCAAAGGATTCTCCTTGGGAGGAACCCTGGCATTGGTTTCAAATTTCACTTTATTTTTGGGCCCAGCGTAAGGGATGTACAGAACCCCTCTGAGGGGGCAATCCTGGAAATAAGGCCGGCAACGGAACGAGTGTTCCGTCGCTGGAAGACGTCGCAAACGTGCCGTAAAGCATGTTCGCAACAACTCGGGAGTAAGGGAGGCCGGCGCAAGGCCAGCCTCCCTCATTCCGGCACCGGATCTCCACGTGGATGGCAGCGGAAGGTAAGCGCTCCGTCGTCGGCCACGTGGGTGGTCCAGCTGGGCGAAGGAGGGGTGCCATTGGCCTAGCCGGCCCGGGAGGGGGATGGCGTCAGCCATATCCCCATCCCCGCTGGGCCAGCTCGTGCCCCTTGGGAGATGCAGACACCTCCCCCCCACCCCGAGTTTCACTGGATATACAGAAATTAATTTGGCTTCCCTCGAAAATTCTCCAATGTTTCTCTTTGAGAAGAACCCTGAAATTTATTTCAGATTTCACTCTTTTGAAATTTCAGTGCTTATGAGTTACACACACACACACACACACACACACACACACACACACACAAATTCCCCATTACTGGAACCTTCAAAATCTCAATTTTCACTCTCTCCATCATCGCGTGTTCCCAAAACACTGCAGAACAGAAAAGACAGAAGCTCATCTAATTTCACCTCCATGTTCCCAAATCCATATTACATAGTCCTATGTAAACAGTACTCCTAATTATTTAAACGCTGGATGATTCAAACCCATATTGTATGACTCCCAGTGCTATTCAAATAAGTTAACTCATGGTGTCATGTACATATTCTGGTGTCAGGTACATATTCTGATTTTTCTTGACCAATTTGATCCTCTTCTCCAGAGGAATCTTATACATTCGTGCTATTTTGCTGTTTAGGAGGCAGCCAGAAATTACAAGTGTTTTGCTGCGTTGAGATTCAGCAAATGTTTGGCATCCTTTTGAAGTGAGTGTCATTTTGCATTGGAGGAGGGGGGGGATTGTCTCAACCACGCTGACCGAACCCAGAATGTTGTCTCCATTCGTGACTGCTGAACCAACTTTCAGCAACAGAGGGCGCCTTCATACAGTGCGTTTCAAACAAATATATTTGAAAATAAATGATAAGAGAAGTATATTCTGGGCAGTTGAGGATGGCTGTTTTTAAAAATAGCTCTTCTCTGTAGATGGGATTTTGTTTTTTATTTAAAAAACCAGCTGCAGAATTCATGGGTCACAATATACGATACAAGTACACTCAACATATATAATTTGTTAAGTTAGAACTTTTTCTCACACTGAAAAAGTACATTATCATTTTGTTACTTTTTGCATCGTAGCCTAAGGTTCCCTTCCTCCTTCAGTTGGAGGAAACTCTTTCCACAGGAAAGGAAGACTTAGGATACAACCCTTCTACACTTTTGTAGATCTCCACGACTGTCCTTCTGTTGTTTAATTCATGAAAGACTACAGGTGACATGAGTTAAGCATGGACAAGCTCACCTGCTTCCCAGACCAGTTGTACGGGATGCTAAATACCCATCTGTGGAAACCTGTTTCTTGCAATTCCTCACGTCTCCTCATACCTGTAAATCCTTTGAAGAAGCCATGCTCTAGGCATGTGTCAGGAGTTTGTTGCTATCCAAAAGGAATGGAGACTATTCTGTAGGGCAGCTTCTCATAGGATCTCCATGAGTTGGAATTAGCATAGTAGGAAAGGAGGTATAGAACTCTTTAAAATAAATACACAAATCACTTTTCAGGGTTTTTTTTAATCTTTGATATTATTGTGAGCTGTTCGAAAGTTGCGGAACAGTAACTCTCTAAATAACAATCTCTCTAAACTCTCTTTCTAGCTAGCAGTCCCTCATGCCATCTTCACTCTCTCCTAACAGATCAACAGCCGTTTTTAAAATTCGGGGGAGCCTCAAAAGCAGTTTGGAAAGCTATGCATTTGGAGCAGCTATTAGGGGGAAAAATACAACGCACTGTCAGCATGCATGCAAGCCCCCCCCCCTCCGATTCCCTGGATCGCATGCTCTATATTTCTTTTTAGAGCAAGTCGTTCGGAGCTGCATCATTTACTCCTAAGAATGGCTTTGCTTAACACCCAGAATGAGCCTCCTGTCTTTCGGGGTGTTACTGTATAAACGCCAAATCCAACTACTATTTACATTGAGTTAGATGGGACAATAATAACACACTGAACCCTTTTTTGAAGAGCAGCGCCCAGAATAGCCTTCATTCACAAGGAGTTTGTACAGGTGTGAAATGACAGTCGTTCCATCACACCGAATGCCTGGACAAGTTCGGTTTCAAAGGAGACTTCCCCTCTCTCCTGTGAGCTTGCATCAAAAAACCCTTTGAAAGAGATAATTGCAAGGAGGGAAAAACTCTCCAATACTAAACTGGAATTTCAGTACAATATAGGAATAGCCGCAAACAAAATAAAAAAAATCGGTATTGAAACCTCTGCCCAGAACACTGTTCCATTTTATACATGGATTAAAGTCAAGCAGTTGATTGCTTCAAAGACTGGAAGTCAGTATGAGTTGACAGAAAGGTTTGTTGCTGAATTCTTTTTAACCAATTCGTGGCACAATTGATTGGTTAAAAAAAATCAGTTCTTTTGGACTCATTTGGAGAATAATTAACGATAGGGCTTCAATCCTTAATTGGTTTAATCCACAACTATTCAATGAAAGTTCTTGATTAATTGGTGAGGATCTATTTTAACTGGTACAGTCATGAGTTTCCTTAAGAAACTGCCCTTTAAAATTTTGGGGAGGGTTTTAAAACATTATGGTGCTTGATCATAGTAGGCAGTGAAAAAGCAAGCATTTCTTAGGGGATTTCTGCTGACAACGAGTGGTCAGTTATTATTTTTTATTAAATTATAAGTTCCCTTTCGCATCTAGCAAAGGGCACCAATATTTTGGAACAAGTCACTTGTTTGATTTTTTAAAAATTCAAAAGGTACCTTATTTTGCAGTCATTGGTTTTTTTACATTATTTTTCCCATGTTTTGCATGTGTGTGATGTTTTCTCTTTAGCTATGATCATTTATCTTTCTTCTGCAAAAAAAGAAAAGTAGGCTGCAATTCTAAACCCACTTACTAATGAGTAAGCCCCATGGAACACACTGGGACTTCTGAGTAGGCATGCTTAGAATTACACTGCTAGTTTAATAAAGTTAGGGCCCAATCCTATCCATTCCCCCCCTTCACACAGTGGCGCCAAAATGGCGACCGCTGCATTGTATGGTAGGGGGGGCAGACTGGGAGACTTCAGCAGGAAAAGTGGATTTTAAATCCCCTTACCCCCGCATAAGCCTCCCAACTTGCAATGAGTCTCCTCAGACCTGCACTAGCTATTTTGCTAGCGCCTGTCTGAAGTGAGAAAAGGAGCAGGGAGGCTTCTGCTGGAGGATCTGTTGCGGCCAAAAACCCAGAAGTAAACGGCGATGACATGAGTTGGAGAAGGCCTTGAAGGCCATCTAGTCCAGGGGTTCTCGACCCCTTTGGTGCGGCGTACCACCTCTGAGTCCGCCGTTGCTCCACGTACCACTGGAAGTAAGTGGCGATGACATCATCAGTATGCGGCGCAACGGCAGGCCCAGAGGTGGTACGCCGCACCAAAGGGGTCGAGAACCCCTGGACTAGATGGCCTTCAAGGCCTTCTCCAACTCTAGGTTTCTGCGATTCTATGAAAGAGAATAATCAGGAGATTAATCAGGGGACTAATCAATGACAATTTCATTCGTCTGACAGCTTCACCCACACAGCTCCCACCCACCCACCCACCTGTACTAAGGGATACAGAGGGAACATCTCAGTCATTTATGCTGTAAAATGGACCGCTGTGGACTCTGGTGTCCAATGGAATCCCACATGAGAAGGGGCTGCTCCTGTTCATTGGGGAATATCTCACAACCGCCTTTATTTCTTTGCAAATCAAGCAATCCAATCAATAAATATTTGGCTTCTGCTGTCATCGTGCTGCAGCCACATCTCTCCATCTCACCGCTCTCCTAGGCTCCAGAGCACCTCGCAAGGTTCGGTTCTGGCAACGCTGGCTTCCCCTGGGTTGCTCTGCAGGAACCCAGAGCCCAACCAGGCCCTGTAGGCTTCCTCTTCCTGTAGCACCGATGTTTTTCTGTTCTCAACGGGAAAGGAAACCCTACTAGACCACGAAGTGCATGACTGTTCTTTCGGCTCCTGGTCTGAGATCATGACTGGGTCTCACAAGAAGTGCAGCCCCATTAGCTGTCTCCTGGAATTGTTCCTGGCTCAAATCAGCGCCTGACTTTATTATCCTCAGCTCAAGGCTTGAGTATTTGTCAGGTTTCATAAGTGGTCTTGTTTGCCTGATGGTTTCAGGAGACAGTGAAACAAATGAAAACGCCTCTCTGGCTCCCTTCCGAGAGAGTTGGAGAACATTTCTTCCCCCACCCCATTACTATTTTACAGCTCCCGGCAATGCCAGACTCTCTAGCGGTGTTTGGGGGCTTCCTACATGAGTAACAACACAATGGAAAAGGGACGCGATAGAGATTTATAAAAGTCGAGTTTGGATGGGACATCCATTGGCCATCCTAAACATATGAGGGGGGAGCATAGGTGCACATAGAATCAGTGAATCTATGGGCTGGAAGGGACCTAAAAGATCATCGAGTCCAACCCCCTGCCAATGCAAGCTGTCCACAGCCCCTGCTAACTAGACAAAGAGGCACCTTTCAAAGTGCTTCCCTCTTGCATTTAGCAAGGGGAGAGCAGCTGTCCCTCCTCACCCCAGCATGGTGTCTTTTCCAGTGGCTGTTGCTAAGGTCTCTTCTGTATTTTATTATTATTATTATTTAGATTGTGAGCCCTTTGGGAACAAGGAACCATTGATCGATTTATTTTACTGTGTAAACTGCTTTGTGAACTACTCCTGTTGAGAAGTGGTATATAAATATTCATCACCTCCATCTTCATCATCATCTTCATCACTACAACATCCCTGACAGGTGGCTACCCAGCCTCTAAAGACCTCCAACGCTGGAAATTTTACCAGCTTCCGAGGTAGTCTGTTCCACTGCCAAACACTTCATACCATCAGGCAGGTCTTCCTAGCATTTAACTGAAATCTCCCTAGTTGTAATTTAAACCCATTTGTCCTGGTTCCGCCCTCCGGAGCATCTGAAAACAAATCCACTCCATCTTCCATCAGCCAATCCCTCCGATATTTGCAGATAGTTATCATGTCCCCTCTTAACTATCTCTTCTCCAAACTAAACATGCTCAACGCCTTGAACCTGTCCTCATAGGAGATGGTCTCCAGCCCCCTCCCCATCCTAGCCACCCTCCTCTGGACCTGCCATGTCAATGTCCAGGGACTAATTAACGAAGGAGCATCTGAATATGGGAACCCCTGCACCTGACGTCTGAAGTGGTAGCATCCAGGAATAGTCATGCTATCTTATCTGTTGTTTGTGTGAAGGAGGCCAGCTGGCTGAGACATACGTTGAACCGGCCATGCAACCAGGGCAAAGTTACATTTGCATGAATCAACCGTCTGGTCTCTGTCTATAGGAGATGGAGTCCATTAATCTGCAGTGCTTTTGAATTTTGTTTGAAGATCTGTTCTGTACACACACACACACACACACACACACACACACACACACACACACACACACACACACACACACACACACTTCTGGGGAAAGGAAAAAGTCCATCTCCTTTTTTTTTTTTCCAATGTAGAGAACTGGAAAGCCTGGCTGTGAGTCTCTTTGGATAACCTTGGCCACATATGAAAGCTTGCTCTTATTTGAAAGGGTCGCTCTGTTTTAAGGAGAATCCCTCGGCTGGCCTGGGATTCCCACCTCCTGGGTCGCTCAGAACTGACAGCGATACGGGGAGGGGAGGCAAACCTTCTGAAGCTGGACCAGCTCAGCCGTGAATTTGGGCATTCATGCTTATTTTGTACCGATTTATTTAGTTTATTTATTTAAAGAATTTATATGCCGCCTTTCTCCCGGCAAGGGCACTCAAGGCGGCTTACAACATTAAAATAACATTAATGGTGCTGAATGCACAGAGACACCCAATGTGGTCTTCTCCTGCGAAGGGGAAGTCCCGCTTATTCTCTCTCCAAAGCAGGGCTCATTGGCTTTTAGTGAGTAAACTGCCTTTGGAGTTCCCATCAGTTAACCACAGCTGCAGGCTTAAAACACTGTCCTCCTTTCTTCTGCCAAGGGGCCCGTGACCTTCCATCCTTTGAACATCCTGTTCATTCCGAGGTCTGATGCAACAATATTTATTGCCAAGCTCCACCCCCAAAACCTTTGCTGCTCAGGAAAAGACCAGACGCAGCCAATATCATTGGCGGTAATATGCTTTTGGTGGTAATACGCGGTAATACGCTTTTGCACAGTGATGCTCTAAGGGGCGGGGTCTAGTGAGTAGCGACTAGCAGTTCTCTGTGTTTGCCTTTACTGGGCAAACTGGGAGGTTTACTGGTTGCCACCATCCAAGGCGAAGAACCCAGTGTAGCAAAGCTTAGGTGATTTAAGAGATGTGGTAATCTGCTCCTCTCTTGTGAGCAAATAGCAAGCAGGTAAAACAGTAAAAACAGAAACACTTTATTAAGTGCGTTAGGCACAAAATCAAAGTGGGGGGGGGACAGCAAAGGATCAGCACATATGTTACCAAGCTAGCCGAAAAGAAATACACAAATCCCAATGCAGCTAAATCCAACACTGGCCCTACCTAACAGGGGGTCTGCTCCCGAGTGATATTCTTGGTTTGATCCCCCAACCAAGTCCATTCGAATGCTTTTGTCGGGGCAGAGCAGCCCGGAACACCACCTGATGCCGTCTCAGATCCACTGCCCGTGCGCTAACCCCCCCAACCCTGACCGTGCTCCTTGCGTGCTGCCTTGAAACCTGAAAGCGCGGGATTTCCGGTTTAATTTACAGGGATAGCGTAAAATCGCTACTGAAACCGGGAGCCCTGCACTTCTGGGTTTCAAGGGAACGTTCAAGGAGCACCGTAAGGAGGAGAATGATCTGCTTGCACTCGAGTGAGCATGAGGCAAATTCATTCTGGAATTGATCGACAGGTGGCAGGATGGTGGCAGCAACGGCAGATGGGGTGAAAGGCACCCGAATCCACCGCCCCCTCACAAACTCACATCAAGTGGCTGCATCGATGGGCCGGCCCCAGCTCTTGTGAGACTCCTGACCAGCCAACCCCAAGTCCTTAGAGCCCTTTCCCACCTGCTGCATGGACACAGCCAGACTTCTGATTAACACACATGTACTTTGCGCGGAAAATAATAAGCCAATCACTTGGTTAATACTCCAAAAGGCATTATTACAAGGGCTGCCCATTGTAATTGCAGGGTTTCCTCTCAGCGCTCCAAGGAGGCTCCAATCACTATTCCAGTCTATGAATCTTTCCGAGTTTTCTGGAATAGCTTTTAAAGTCTTGCGTTGCAGACTGTTTATGGCATACTTGTGAGCTTGCTTTGGAGATTTGTTTTAATGCTATTGGTGTTATTTAGAGAGAGCTTAAACTCAAACAGCTTTATGGGTGCTAATAAATGTCTCTTATTATTACAGGCATTTTGATATAATTTTTTTTTAAAAAAGAACCCTCCTCATGCAGGTAGTTTTCTGAGAACTATGTAAATTTGATTGATTAGTCTGTGCTTGTAACACAGTGGTTTATTTTACACTTCACTGGGCACTAAATCTTTTGCTCAGATTAAAACTGTACTTTCCACAAGCAGGAAATAACTTTGTCGACAAACCTAGGGGAGGGGTGCTGCATCACCCAGAATGCAGCGTTGCTGTGGAAATCATGCAAAAAAAGAAAAGAAAGTTGAGTCAGGGATTTTCAAACATGTTACAATCACCAATGAGATTTGGCCATTGTGTAGGTTGGCTCCTCTCGGACCTTTGACCTGGAAGAAACTGCCTACCTTATGTGCGAGTGTGTTGAATTACCTTGCAATGTGTGCAGCTGATAAAATGGGAGGGGCCATAGCTACAAAGGTAGGTAGATTGCCATGTGCAGGTTCGATCTCAAAAAATAATCACAGACAAAAATCAGATATCATCATCATCATCATCATCATTAATACCCTCCCCATAAAGTGCTCCCAGAACCTTGGCAGCACTGCCACCTAAGGTGAAATTCAAAGTGAATTTGGAGTTCCCTCTTCAGAGAGAGATCTTCGGGATTTCAAGGAATGTCAACAGTGTTTCACTCAGTAAGGCAGGGAAGAGGATGTGCCCGGCACCCCTAGAATTTAAAACACAACAATCTGGCTTGGAGTTTTGATTTGGCCAAAGAGAGTCAGTTAATTACTGCGCTTCTCGACTAAGTGTCTCGCGGAGTCTGGAAACCGCTCCCACGAGCGCGACTCGGGCGCAGGCGGGCCCGACTGCCTGCCTCGCAGCCTTCAGACAGTCACCACCTGGGGACGTGTTGATGAATGGCTAGTTTACAAGGCTGTCATGCCAGTTTTGTCCTCTGGGAAATGTGGGACTCTCTCAAAACAGCTTATTACCAACCTGTGGCGAAGGCCATGATCAATCACACTGATCGGATACGGCAAACATTGCGACTGATACAAAGAAGATGTCCAGCCGTTTGGCTCGGGGTTAACATGACAAACGATCGCAGGGAGCAAGAATAACTAAAGGGAGGGAGTGGAAACCCAAGAGTACATTCAGTGGGAAGCCAGAGTGCAGGGTGGGTTAACAGTAATAACCCCACACCGCATATATGCACATACACGCATCCAGCGCATTTTTCCTTTGCTTCCATTAAGGCCACCGACGACGAGGCACATGCCATAAATAACCCAGTGTGCATTCACTGTTGCAAACCCTTGGATCCTTGAGTAAGCTTTATAAGCACACAAGTGGAACCTGCAACAAAATGTTGCATCCCCCCAACGTTAATGTCCACCTGCAGCTGCCGGAGGCTCAAGCGGCCAATTCCCTTTCCACACTCCCAAGTTCTCCATCTGCCACCTCAACATTGCATCATTCTTGGGGGGTCACAGTCAGCACCAGGCTGGGTTTTTTGGGTGGTGATGGTGGATGGGGTGACACTTGCTTTGAAATATATATATAAATATATGTATTTCTTCATACCTGGGGCCTGTTTTGCTAGCAGTCTGGTATAGAGACAGCTGAAAAGGGCTCCATTTATTTCATTAAATTATTCTCGCCTTGAAAACAGCTCAACTGCCTATCGAAAACTTACTGCTACTTAGTTAGAATCAAAAGCTACTGAAATACCAGCTGCTTGGCCTTCTATCTTTCATCCACATGGTGGAGATAAAGACTTAAAGAGATTTTTAAATCCCCAACACACACACACAAACACAAACACAAACACACACAAGCCCACCATGAGGCATGACTGCTTCATCTTACTTCACGAGCATTGCCACCCTCCCCACAACCTGCGGAGTGAGCCAGACAAAGGGGGTGATGATGGGGAGCAGCTGAGGCTGGGCAAGAGGTAGGATAGAAATGTGGAGAAAGGTGTGCCCCACCCGGGGGGGGGACCTCCTGCCATCTCACCTGGCCTCATTGATGTGCTAGCACTACCTGGAGGCAATGGTGGCTCTGAGACCTACACTCCGTATAGTATTCTTAATTATTATTATTAAGAATAAAGGTTATATACCGCTTTTCAACAAAAAAGTTCACAAAACGGTACACGGGTTACGCCAATGAGACAATCAAGTTACAACACAAACTATGGCTGATGCTCATGAATTTCACCTCAAACAAGTGTTCATCGCAGTTGCAGCCTTAGTTACCCTTTTCTGCACGTCCTATGACTCTCCAATGAAAGCACCTTCCTCAGCAAGGGGTCCTTTTGTACGCCCCTCCCCCCTGAATGTGTGCCCCAGTCCTACGTTTCCCTTGGCAGAGAATGTTGCAATGGGCACTCCTTTGCGCCACTTCTTCTTATGGTAGCAGGCTGGCAGCTTGCCTCTCCCAGCCACTACCTTTCTCCCGATAATGCCACTGATAGAGCACATGGGAATTGTGTCTGGGGTGGGGCGTCTGGGTGGGGGGCTCCCTGGGGCAAAGCCCTGCACAGGACATCCCACTGCACCCCCATTTATGCCGTGGGTGCATATACTGGGGGCTTCTACCAGTACTGAGGGTTCAGAATTGGATCTTCTGATGGTGACGTGGGCGCTATGATGGCCCTGCTGGAGCTCATATCTCCTTGTGGTTAACAAGCAGTCGTGTATCTCATTATGAAACGCCAAGGTATTTAAGAGGAGTTCTGCTGTGACACACTCCACTCCATGTATTTACTAAGTACTCCTAAGCACAGACACATATAAGCATTCCAAAGTTAAGAGATCTAAATGGTGACGCCGCAGGCAAGCAGGTATAATGGGTCCAAATTCTAACGCTCAAGTGTGGACACCGTGGCGCAACCCTGTCATGTTTTGTTTTGTTGTTGTGCTTTTAATGGCAGGGTCCCTTTCACGGAAGGGACTCCAGGCAATTGCTGGGACAGCTTCCCCATTTGGACTTCATCAGAAGCGTAATCTCCTGCTAACAACTGAGGCCAACCAACAAAAAAAATGCTGTCCGCTATCTTCTTTACGCCTGGAGGACGACACATCCATCACTTTATCACTGGGTGTATCTCGGTTATTAACTCCCCAGCACTTGTTAGAGAGGCATTTTTATGCCTGTAGCTAACAACTGATTTTTTGCTTGAGTGGCTTTGTGGGGGGAAAAAAATCCCCACAAACTAACACTTCTTTGTGAGCAAAATTAATGAGCAAAAGGAGGGTCTTCAATGAGACAGTAATTTATGGCTTCTAGAACTGCTCCTTTTGAGAATGGAACTCATTGGCTTGTACACTGCAGCTGAGAGAAGACATGGGAGCTGAAGGATAGTTATAGTTATTTATTTTTTACATCCTGGAAGGAGTGAGAACCCCTTTTAGATCTGTTTTATGTCATATGTAAACGGCTGAAAGAGGTTCTCACCCCTTGCAGAACATAAAAATTAAAGAAGCATCCTTCCGCTCCTGTGTCTTCTCTCATCTGCAATGAGTGGGCAAAAGTTCAGTCCATGCTTGAAAAACTACGTTGTCAGGAAACCATGCAAAATGGAACAGGATGGTGACATTCTCCTGCTAGCTAAGCAAAGAGGCATCTTTTAAGTGATGGGTATTTGGATGGGTATTTAGCACCAGGATGGTGTAGTGGTTTAGGAGTCGGACTTAGACCTGGAAGATCCAGGTTCAAATCCCCGCTCAGCCACGAAGCTTCCTGGGTGACCTTGGGCCAGTCACTATCTCTCAGCCCCACCTACCTCACAGGGTTGTTGTGAGGACAAAAAGGAGGGGAGGAAATATGTACACCACTCTGAGCTCCTTGGAGGAAGGGCGGTATAAAAATGTGAAAAATAAACAAAAAATAAAATAAAATAAATATTAGGTATTTAGCATTTTTCCTTAATGAATCATTGCCTTGTTGTGGCGAAGGGGCTTGCGTAACTCAATGAAGCCATGAGCTATGCCGTGCAGGGCCACCCAAGATGGACAGGTCATAGCGGAGAGTTCTGACTAAAAGTGATCCACTGGAGAAGGAAATGGCAACCCACTCCAGTAACCTTGCCAAGAAAATCCCATGAACAGTACTAAAAGGCTAAAAGATATGACGCCGGAAGATGAGACCCTCAGGTCGGAAGGTGTCCAATATGCTACTGAGGAAGAGCGGAGGACTATTCCAAATAGCCCCAGAAAGGACGAAGCGGCTGGGCTAAAGCCAATAGGACGTTCAGCTGTGGATGTGTCTGAGGGTGAAAGGAAAATCCAATGCTGCAATGAGCAATACTGCTTAGGAACATGGAATGTGAGGTCCATGAATCAAGGCAAGCTGGATGTGGTCAAAAATGAGATGATAAGATTGAACACTGACATCTTGGGAATCAGCGAACTAAAATGGATGGGAATGGGCGAATTTAATTCAGGTGACCATCATATCTACTACTGTGGGCATGAATCCCTCAGAAGAAATGGAGTAGCCCTCATAGTCAATAAAAGAGTGGGAAAGGCAGTACTGGGGTGCAACCTCAAAAACGACAGAATGATTTCAGTTCGAATCCAAGGAAAATCATTCAACATCACAGGAATCCAAGTGTATGCCCCAACCACTGGTGCCGAAGAAGATGAAGTTGACCGGTTCTATGAAGACCTACAACACTTTCTCGAACTAGCACCCAAAAAAGATGTCCTTTACATCATAGGAGACTGGAATGCTAAAGTAGGAAATCAAGAAATAAACGGAACAACAGGCAAGTTTGGCCTTGGAGCGAAAAATGAAGCGGGGCAAAGGCTAACGGAGTTCTGTCAAGAGAACACGCTGGTCATAGCAAACACTCTTTTCCAACAACACAAGAGGCGACTCTACACATGGACATCACCAGATGGTCAATACCGAAACAAGATAGATTATGTGCTTTGCAGCCAAAGATGGAGAAGCTCTATACAATCAGTAAAAACAAGACCTGCAGCTGACTGTGGCTCAGATCATGAGCTTCTTATTGCAAAATTCAGGCTTAAACTGAAGAATGTAGGGAACACCACTAGACCAGTCAGATATGACCTAAACCATATCCCTTATGAGTATACAGTGGAGGTGAAGAATAGATTTAGGGCATTAGACCTGGTAGACAGAGTGCCTGAAGAACTATGGACGGAAGTTCGTAACATTGTACAGGAGGCAGCAACTAAAACCATCCCAAAGAAAAAGAAATGCAAGAAAGCAAAGTGGCTGTCAGATGAGGCTTTACAAAAAGCTGTGGAAAGAAGGAATGCGAAAAGCAAGGGTGAAAAGGAAAGATATAAACAACTGAATGCAGATTTCCAGAGAATAGCAAGGAGAGATAAGAAGGCCTTCTTAAATGAACAATGCAAGGAAATCGAGGAAAACAACAGAATGGGGAGGACTAGAGATCTCTTCGAGAAAATTGGAGATATCAAGGGAACGTTTTGTGCAAAGATGCACATGATAAAGGACAAAAAAGGCAGAGACCTAACAGAAGCAGAAGAGATTAAGAAGAGATGGCAAGAATACACAGAAGAACTATACTAGAAAGATCTTAATGTTCCTGATGACCACGCTGGTGTGGTCACTGACCCAGAGCCGGACATCCTAGAGAGAGAAGTCAAGTGGGCCTTAGGTAGCATTACTAACAACAAAGCTAGCGGAGATGATAATATCCCAGCTGAGCTACTTAAAATCCTAAATGATGATGCTGTGAAAGTGGTGCACTCAATATGCCAACAAATTTGGAAAACTCAGCAGTGGCCAAAGGATTGGAAAAGGTCAGTTTACGTTCTAATCCCAAAGAAGGGCAGTGCCAAAGAGTGTTCAAACTACCGCACAATTGCACTCATTTCACATGCTAGCAAGGTTATGCTCAAAATCCTACAAGCTAGGCTTCAGCAGTACGTGGACCGAGAACTACCGGAAGTACAAGCTGGGTTTCGAAGAGGCAGAGGAACAAGAGATCAAATTGCCAACATGCGCTGGATCATGGAGAAAGCACGAGAGTTCCAAAAAAACACCTACTTCTGCTTCATTGACTACGCAAAGGCCTTTGATTGTGTGGATCACAACAAACTGTGGCAAATTCTTAAAGAGATGGGGGTACCAGACCACCTTACCTGTCTCCTGAGAAACCTGTATGCAGGTCAAGAAGCAATAGTTTGGACAGGCCATGGAACAACCGATTGGTTCAAAATTGGGAAGGGAGTACGGCAAGGCTGTATATTGTCACCCTGCTTATTTAACTTATATGCAGAGTACATTATGAGAAATGCAGGGCTGAATGAATCGCAAGCCGGAATCAAGATTGCCGGGAGAAATATCAACAACCTCAGATATGCAGACGATACCACCCTAATGGCAGAAAGTGAAGAAGAACTAAAGAGCCTCTTGATGAGAGTGAAAGAGGAGAGTGCAAAAGTTGGCTTGAAACTCAACATTAATAAAACTAAGATCATGGCATCTGGTCCCATCAATTCCTGGCAAATAGAAGGGGCAGAAATGGAAGCAGTAACAGATTTTACTTTTTTGGGCTCCATGATCACTGCAGACGGAGACAGCAGCCATGAAATTAAAAGACGCTTACTCCTTGGAAGGAAAGCTATGGCAAACTTAGACAGCATAATAAAAAGCAGAGATATCACCATGCCAACAAAAGTTCGTATAGTCAGGGTGATGGTGTTCCCAGTAGCAATGTGTGGTTGCGAGAGTTGGACCATAAGGAAGGCTGAGCGCCGAAGAATAGATGCTTTTGAACTGTGGTGCTGGAGAAGACTCCTGAGAGTCCCCTGGACTGCTAGGAGAACAAATCAGTCAATCCTAAATGAAATCAACCCTGACTGTTCCCTGGAAGGACAGGTACTGAGGCTGAAGCTCAAATATTTTGGCCACCTAATGCGAAGAGAGGACTCTCTGGAGAAGACTCTGATGCTGGGAAAGATTGAAGGCCAAAGGAGAAGGGGAAGGCAAAGGATGAGATGGTTAGACAGCATCACCGATGCAACGAACATGAAAATGAGCGAACTCAGGAAGATAGTGGAGGACAGGAAGGCCTGGCGGGATGTGGTTCATGGGATCACGAAGGGTCGGACACGACTTAACGACTGAACAACAACATTTAGCATTTAGGTATTTAGATAGATATTTAGCAGGGGGAGAGCAACTGTCCCTCTTCCCCCCAGCATATCATCTTTTCCAGTGGCTGTTGCTGGTGTCACTTCTGCAGATTTTTTTTAGTCAGAGAGCCCTTTGGGGACAGGTAACAATCTTCTCCTTCTTTTTGCCAAGTAAACCACTTGGTGGCCTCCTTTTTTTGTTGAAAAGCGGCATATACACTTTATAACACTTATATGCCGCTTTTCAACAATAGCAAAAACATGCACAAAATCGCTGACAGAGCAATAGAAAGGAAAAGCGAATTCCCTGTCCCAAATCATCCTTTCAAAAACAAGGGGGGGGGGAGAGAGCGAGAGCGAGAGAGAGCGCGCAGGCAGACACTGGAAAAGACACCAGGGCTGAAATAATCATCCTGGTGATGATACAGATCAAGACATCAAACAATTAAGAACAAGGACATCTCTAAAGGTTGCTAGCAAATTGTTAATTGGACTAAAACTAGGTGAGAAGAACTCTGGAAGGAAAGGCCGGTTTTTCCTGGGGGTGGGTGGGGTGGAGATTGCATCCCCTGTTCAGTTGCAAACATTTCCCCTTCAGATATGCCAGTGAAGTACATGGGGGAAGAGGGGGGGGGAGGACTCAAAAGGTATCAGAAAAATAAGACCTGTCTAATGGCTACCAGAGTATCTTGCAGAGTGTCAGTTCTCGTGTTTTCTACAGATAGGGTTTTTTTTCCAACTCTGTAATAATCATGCAGCTAAGACAGAAGGTTTCTTGTTGGCACTAACCTACATGACATGACTTCGAAGGCAGGTGCTAGTCTAATTAGCTATTGTTGGGTTATCAAAAGTCAGAGCTGATTAAGTACAAGTGCCGTATTTTATTTCAAAGAATATTACCAACTCCATGCTGGGCCCCTTTCACCACGGACCTACCTTCCGGAGTCAGCTAAGAGCCCATGCCAGCAGTAATCAAAACTGAAATCTGCATAAACCTTCGGGGTTTTTAATTCAAGCAGAGCCATTTCATTAGAAATATGTTACTTTATGAAACCTCGTCGCCAGCAAGGGGAGAAAAATGTGACTTCTTAAGAAGGGTGAATGGCATCTCTTTAGTGATTAAACCAAGATTAATGGAGGCTCCCACTGGTGGGCCTAAGTCCATTTTATTGCTAATTCATTTAGGTACTATTTCAGATGTACTTGATGAAAGTCACCTGCTAAGAAGTCATGTTTTGGCAAGTAAGGATAGCCATTATGGTTGAAATCCCAAATAGATTTTTTTTGTATTATTATTATAAAAGAAGCTTTGGAAGCTGTCTTGCATTAGTTTTCTAGGGGACGTATTATTTAATGTACTCAATTAGTTAAAAAAATGGGGGCCCGGGTCACTGATGAAAGATTCATGGCGTTGTTATGTACATTTCCATCTATTCCTCCCTGCCTTTCCCCATTAATACATAGAGCAGGAGGGTGTTATTACAGTGGACAACTGTTGGAAAAGGCGCACTGTCCAAGCCAGGCAAGAAGTGGGATTTGAGACGTGTGTACAAATAGCCGTGGGGCAATCATAAGAACATAAGAAGAGCCCTGCTGGATCAGGCCAAGGGCTCATCTAGCATCCTGTCCAGCTTCCTCTCACAGTGGGTGGCCCACCAGATGCCTCAGGGAGCACACAAGAGACCTGTATCCTGTTGCCCCTCCCTTGCGCCTGGCATTCAGAGATAGGCTACCTCGAAAACCCCAAAGGATACATACAGTCATCATGGCTTGTAACCTGTGATGGACTTTTCCTCCATAAATCTGTCTGATCTCCTTTTCAAGGCATCTACGTCAGGTGCTATCACAACAACCTGTGGCAAGGAGTTCCACAAATTATGTGCTGGGTAAAGAAATAAGTAAAGAAATCACCCCCCCCCCCCCTCTTCCCCAGTGTACTGTAACAGATCCATCTGGCTCACTATGGTCAACACTGCTTGGTGGTGGCTCTCCAAGGCTCATTGTTGGAATGTAAGAAGAGCTCTATTGGATCAGACCAAATACTCACCTAGCCCAGAATCTTGTTGCCTACAGTGGTCAAGCCTCTGGAACGCCCCACAAGCAGGAGGTGAAAGAACACCTTCTCCTGATATTGCTCACTTGCAACTGGCATTCAGAGGCATACTTCCTCTGTACCTGGAGGTAGCTTATAGCCATCATGACTACTAGCCATGAAGACACATGAACAATGAAGACGCCATATTATAAAAACATCCCCTTCCCATAGAATGGGGGGGGGATAATTCTGTCTGCATGTCAGGAAGTTGCTTAGGGAAAACCCTGACATGCTATTTCCTTTCTTTGCTTTCTTTGGGTTTTTTTGCAGGGAGGCAATCATGTAAGCCAGCAACTATAGATTGATCTGGTGCAACTGCGATGCAGACTCAGCAAGCCACCGAGAATTATTCCAAAATCTCCGGGATCGCAAGTACAGTGGGGGGGGGGGGGGGCTGAGAAGGAAACTGCTACACAAGGAAGTCCATTCAGTCATGTGAACCTCGCCCCTTGCAGACTGATGTAGTCGCATCTGGTCCAGATTTAGTCTAGGGTTGCCAATGATTGTCACCTGCCTCTGTCACACACCTTCCCCAGAAATGTGGTGTGCAGACATTAGCAGGTGATAGGACTTATCTCTTGTCTTCACTGAGTCACGGGGAAAGGCACCAAAGCAGCTCTGGCTGTGAGTTTACTTTGTGTCTATCCTTTCAGCAACCGGGTTATCACCTCTGTGAGAGCCAGGCCTCAGTGACCTTGAGCCAGTCATTGCGTCTCAGCCTGATCTACAATCCTGTGTGGCTGCTATGAGGACAACGGGATCTCCTTGCATACAGGACCACATATGCCAATGTGATAAATAACGGCATCTGTAAGGAACATACTTATCATTAGCCGGAATGGTTGGCACAGAAACTTCAAAAAAACCCGTGAAATTCAAAGTGAATTTCAGGCTTCCTCCCCAAGGAGAATTTTCAAGGGACGTTCTGGGAATTGCATTGGAACCCAGTATGCTTCCAGCCACAATCCAAGGTGCTGGCTATAACCTCCAAAGTCCTACATAGTTTGGGACCTGGGTACCTGAAGGATCATTTCCTCCGACATCAACCTGCCTGCATGCTGCTGTGTTCATAATCTGAGATCCGTCCTGCCTCCCCATCAGTCGTGTCTGGGCTGTTGATGGACACAGAGCACTGCTCTGTGTCCATCAACAGCCCAGACACGACTGATGGGGAGGCAGGACGGAGACTTGTAGGTGGCAGCACCTCTGATTTCAGAATTCCCTCCACCGGGAGGCCCACCTGGCTCCTGCACAGCCTGCTTTTAAGCAATAAGACCTTGTTGCAGTTAGCTTTGCCTTTCATTGTTTTAGGCCTGTCCGGCCTGATTTGTTTGTTTTCCTTTCTGGTGATTATTTGATTGTGGCATGTTCTGTTTTGGGGTGTTTTTTTATGTTATTGCAAGCGGTGTTGATGCTCCCTTCAATGGGTCCGAAAGGTGGCTTAAAAGTAATAACATTTTGTTTGAGCAGGGGGTTGGACTAGATGACCTCAAGATACGTTCCAAATCTCACTTTCTATGATTCTATGAAATAAATAAGTAAGCTTCTATAAAAATAGTGACATTTCTCATGGGGATGTTCCTGCACATTTAAACACAATAAGTGGACAGAGAAATGTACACATTGTTTGTACTTTGGTGGTGTTTTCTTTGTGAAATTTTAGTATGGGAGGAAAACATGAAGATGCTGACCAAGGAAAATAAATTTGTGCTATGTGGGCTTTTGATTTTTATTTTAAGTTACCCCCCCCCCCCGGTAAGAAGTGAGGACACATAATAACAGAAACAGAAAACCTACACTATAATTCCAGATCTGCAGCAAAGGAGAGGGTGGACGGACTCTCCAATGGAATATTTCTTGAAGTAATCACATCAGAGATTCATCAAATTTGCTCCCACTTGAAAAATTTTGTTTCACATCGCTAACTGTAGTGGGCAAAGAGCATCAGCTGCGAGCGTTCAAATCGCTTCTTCAGATCTCAATCACTCAACCACCTTCCTCCTTTTGCCATCACTTTTCCAACCAAAACATACCCAGCATTGCTCGCATACTGGCAAGAAAAAAAATGTTTATGGAAAACATGGAAACATTAGTGCATGGACATACTTAATGTATAAGGAGCCAAGATCCTGGATAGTTTTGGCACAGCATTTTGAGCTACATGGTATGGCGATTTCTGGAGTGAGGACCCTTTTCCGCCACGGTGATATTTTGGCATGATTTCTTTTGGAAGAATGCATGTGAACACACACACACACACACACACACACACACACACACACACACACAGAGTATGGAGCTCTCCCCCCCCCCAAGAAAAAAACCACAATCGGATCCTTGGCCATCTGGAAAATCCATATGGATTTCAGATTTGGACGCAGAATTTTCCAGGAGTATTTACCTACTGGGTTCTTTTCAGAAGCATGTCCATGGAAGAATTGCACGATATTGAAACAAGCCCTTAGAGAAATCAGTGATTATGAATTTGCTATCTTCAGTATCTGTCAAGTGTGATTAGATGTTGGTGGACTTGGAGAAGAAGGGAACGTTCATGTGGGGTGAGAGGTGGACAGTTTGTGACCAGTTGATATTTGCGGTGTCGTGTCACTGGATTTCAGTTTGCCAAGCCTCCAAGACTGGTTTCACCTTCTCAGAGTCTCGTAAAGAAAGAACTTTGCTGACATCCCTACTTTAGGTTCTGCGGAATCCATCTTGGTCCACACTGTTGCTTTCCAAAATATTCTCATCTCAAGGTAAAGCATGTCCTGTCTCTGGGCACACTAAAGAAGCACTGGGAAACTTGTAATCCACCAAGCTGAATCTACTGACTTTTCCAAAAAAAGGGACATCTGAAATGCACTTCAGGGTTCTTCCCAAAGAGAGACATCTTTGAATTTTCATGGGTAGTCAAACCAGTTCCTACGAGACAAGGGAAACTTCTTGGGTAGTTTTTCAGTCCATCCCTAGCGAATGCACACCACCAACAGCCTCTTGATTTTGCTGACTATCTGGGTTGGCTGAAGTGTGCTTGTGTGTGTGGCAAGGACCTAGCAAGCCATGCATTCAGCTTGGTGGTTTGCAAGATGCTCAGATCTCCATCAAAGCACAATGCAAATGCCATCTAACCATCCTATCAATGATGGGTTGTACTCAAGGGATTGTAGGCATGACTAAGCCCCATTGAAATGAATGGGATTTCAGTCAGCCACAGCTAACTTCTCTTGTTGATTTCAAGTGTGCTGAGTCATGAGTCACGACTCACTTCCGCTGGATACCACCCAGTAATAATACCATCCACACATTTTTGTGTGGATGCAAAACAGAAGCTGGGATGATCAAGGAGGACAAGGGCCAGCAGAACTCCCAAGGTAATTCTGCAAACCCACCGCGGAACAAATTGTACGTAGTTAAGAACAACAGACGCTTCCATCTCGTCCACCCTCTTGCTTACAGAAGGAAGAGGCCTCTAGAAACTGGACAGTAGGTTATGAAGACAACAGTCCTCTCTCTCTCTGCAGTCACTGCTGTTAAAGCAACATCCTGCTATGGACCATGAGAGATGCCATGTTGCTACCTTGGACACCAGATGTCTTCTCCCTCCATCAATTTGTCTCATCCCATTTGAAAGTCATCTAAGCCAATGGCCATCACCTCACTGTGAACTGGCATGTTCCACACATTCATTCGTTTCCTTAAGAACCCTTCCTTCTGTCTGTTGTGATTCTACTGCCAAGCCGTTTCATTGCACTATTTATTTGTTTCATATTTCCGACATTTTTATCCCACCCGTTATGAGAGATGGAGAACAAAAATACATCTCTTTCTCCACTTTCTTCACACCATTCAGAATTGAATAAACCTCTGTCATGTCCTCCTTCCTTGTTCATTAGCCTTTTTTTACATCTTTTTCCAGCTCTACAGTATCTCAATTCAGGAAGCAGTCTTTCTTGCAGACTTTAGGGAGGAGCCGTAGTAGCTCAGAGGCTGGTTGAGTTGATATTTAAACAAATAAATACAGTGGGCAATATTCAAAATGTTTATCCAAAGTTTCCCTTTTTCCCCCCTGAGATTTCAAGGGACATGCTGAAAGAATGAAAAATTCACATCCATTTCTTGATTTCAATGTACCCACTTCCCAAATCCAATCCTTTACATCCGGTTTTCCTCAAATGCTGAAACTAACAGCACCCATTGCTGGCAATGTTTTGGGCAAGCAGACTTCAGCAACTAAGAGTAACTTCAATCTTCCCCCCCCCCAAAAAAAAAATCAAGCTGTACCACGCAAATGCCGCTAGTTCTGGCTAAGAAATGTTGAGGCTGCTGAGGAAAGTAGCAGGTGCAGAGCATCGAAGGAATGTGAAACAAACAAAAATTTGGTTTTGGAAATGAATTTTGGAAGGAGCGAGAGAGGGAGCTGCTTTTGTATGCTGACAAAGTTAACCAACTCCGATGCCCCGTGTGTTCGGAGAAACGACCGTGCGAGCCATCCCCTTCTGTTCAGCTCTGTTTGTTCACCTCCATAGCCCTCCAGTGATTCAGCGCCGCTCGACTATCCCTGTAATAGCCTTGTTTTACAGTTCCTTTTAAATGCATGTGTTAATTATCTTGCCACTGCTGTAATTTCTCCCTGTAGTCCATTAATTAAGAGGTCACAATCTAAGAGCATGTTTACCCAATAAGCTTTCTTTTTTAATTATCTTAATTGCTTGGATACTGACAAAGACTCTGTCCTTCCCCCCCCCCTGAATTTTCCCTCATTGAATTAGCAAGCAGCATTACAAAAAAAAACAAAAAAAACCCCATGCAAATGGGTTTGTTAAACATATAGGGATATCTATTCTTGCTCTGTCTTATAAAGATTGCAGGAAAGGCATTTTCGACACAGAGAAGGCCAGAAATGCTACATGATTTGCATCATGACATCATCACCAATACCATCAACAATACATAGTGATGTGGCTCTACCGTTGTGAGGGCAACAAAATCTGCTTAGAAATCTGCTTCCATTATCACACATCTTTTCGGGAAACCATTACGGTTAAAAAGTGGCATACAAATATCATAAAATGAATAAGTAATTTATGCACCAGAGACCCAGTGCAGGAGGGTGGCTAAGCAAGTGAACTGTGGAATTCCCCATTTCAGTGAGTACAAACTCACTGTGTGGCTTTGGGCAAGCCACTTGCCCTCAGCCTCAGTCCTTGCATCTGAAAAATGGGAGTAATACTGCTGGATCCATCAAAATCATGTAGTTGCACACTCAGAAACACTATATGTTAACCATTATTAAAGAAATGTACCTCTGTTTATTCAGATGAAGTTGAAAAGGTGGGGACAAATGGAGTGGATGCAACCTGTGACATCTTTAAGGTGGGGAGGCAACCCAGAACATTTTAAGAAGTGTGGCCCATGTTACATAATTAGATAGTTAATTAAGGACATCTATTATGCTTGGTGTGGGGCAGAGAGCAAGCCAAACCCCACTGAAAATGGCATTGTGAATTGTGATTTACTGTATTTGGTTCCTGCGATACAATGACTGCAGTGTTGTTCACTCCTCAGCAATGCTAAGCTCTGGCTTAAGGAATTCTCGCATCTTTTGTTGGCTCCCGGAACAAAGCGACGCAAAAAATTTCAAGCTTATTGAAAAACAAATCAAATCTATTTAGCTCACAATTCATAAAGTGCTTTCAGAAGATGGGGAGAAGGGAAAGGAGGCGGGAAGCCAAGTGCGATGCTAATAGTTAGGGGAAACTGTACTCTGAGGGGGAAAAAATTAGGGCTTTTTTTTTCTTTCTTCAATTCTGTATAGGACAATATTTGACATGCCAACAAAAGGAGATTCCTTAGGTGGCTATTTTTTTTCTTCAATGTTAATAAAGCAAAAGCTGCATTCAGATTAGCCATCTCAGGAGCTGTCTAATATAGAAGTAATATAAATTAATTAGAAACCACTTAGGAAGGCATGATTGATGCTTGGAAAAATAGATGTTTCCCTACACTTATTGTTTCCCCTGATGGATTACGGATGAAGTTCATTTGACCAGTCCATCCGTGGGTTTGTCGGATCTGGCCGTGCCAGTCCGCACCAGCAGTTCCTTGGTAGTTAAAGACTCCTTAATAAAGATTAAGATGTCAAGAGGTCCTGCATTGTACAAAATCCCAAGTTTATTAACTTCACATTATCAGCTTGAAATATGAAGGGCATTCCCCCCCCCCCCCTATTACTTGAATATTCCCTGAAGTGGCAAAATGTAATTAGGGAATATGTATTTGGGATAAAGAAAAACTAGCTCTTTACTCTTACTGGCGATTACAGATTCCGGGGGGGGGGGGGGGAAGACCCACCTCCTCAGTCATTTTTAGTCAGGGCTGTTTACTCTGTGCTCGCAAAACATTAAATATCGATGCCAAGATTCCTGATATCTGAAAACAATATTTGCCCAATTTCTCTATTTGTCTCATTTATCCAGCAAGTTTAGACTACTTCGCATGCTGCAGAGGTGTGCAAACGGTGGGCTTGTTGTGGGCTCTACCTTGTCTTTGGATTACAACCCCGCCGTCCATCAGCTGGAGCCAGGTGCAAAACAGTGGCTCGGGGGCAAACGTCCTGTAGGATTGGCACCGAACATTCACACAAAATGCCAGGCTTCCTTCCAGGAAGAAATGCTTGAGAATTTCCAAGGAAAGGGCAAACACGTATCTTAATAAGTGGCAATTTCCAGGAAGAGTTTCTGCATATCCTTATGCCCTGGTTTACACAGCAACTGAGTCTTGCAGTCACACACGCAACCATGCAGCCACCTACACACATTTCACAGGAAACACCACCGCACCCCCAACAATATCACACTTCTCGTCTTCAGAACCACAGCACAGGCACATCGCAATCCTGTTCGTAGCGCAGCAACAATCAGGCAGGGTGATTCCAGGAAGTCAGCAACACTCTCACACATGCGCACACTGATTTCTCCCCAGGCTGCTGTTTCTGTTGATATACGTATTGATCTTTTATCACTGTTTCCTTGTGGGTATGATAGGCTGTGGTTGCAGGGCTGGTGGGAAGATTCCAGAAAGAGGACTTTATTCTGAGTGGGCTTTGAGAACGACTTAAAATCCACAGGAAACTGCTTTGTTATCCATAATGACTTGAACTTTTCTCATATGCAAAAGTTTCTCCCCGAATTTATATATGATGGTCTCCAGACCCTGCTGAGGCTAGAAAAGTTCATCTTTTTCCGTTTCTCTGCCTGCCCGCCTGCCCTTCCTCTCACTCAGCACATTTCCAGTTCCTCCCAGTCTATCTGCCCCCATCAACTCAAGTGTGATGCTCAAGACCCTGGAGAACAGTACTCGCAACTCAGTACTGGGCTGGATGAACCAGTGCTCTGACTAGCATTAAGCACCTCCCATTGGGCCCTGGGCCCCTGACTGGCCAACCACCACATCTCCTGGCAAGTCTAATGGGGAAGCTTTCGAGGAGGCAGTGAGGAGCAGGTGAAAACCATGCATTGTCTCTTTTTATCCCCCAGTGCTATTAACCAATTCCCAGATGCCCCTATCCCTTGATGCAGTATCAGGGGAAAAAGACATCTCGGAACTGTGAAATGCCACTGGAGGAAGGAGAAGGGAGAAGAAGGAGAAGCAGGAGGGGGACGAGAAGGAGAAGAATAAGGAGAAAGAGGAGGACGAGGCGAAGGAAGAGAAGTAGGAGGAAGAGGATGAGGAAAAGGAGAAAGAGGAGGAGGAGAATGAGGAAGAGGACAAGGTGAAGAAGAAGAAGTAGGATGAGGAAAAGAAGGAGAAGGAGGACAAGGATGAGAAAGAGGACAAGGAGAAGGAGGAAGATATAAGGATGGTTTGCTACTCTCACTGCTCCCCAATTGCCCACTAAGCACTTTCATGCCAGACCGTAGTGGGAAGCAATGACAGCAGCAGAGCTTGGCCAGGCATGAGTGGGGGTCTTGCATGGACCCCAGCACATGCCCCAACTGTGCAGCCAGCCCTGCTTCTCCCAAAAGCAAAGCAAAGGTCTACCAGTACCCCCAAAAGCTTACATTCAACTTGGACAGGAATCACTGATTCTTCCTCTCTACGTCCACCCCCCCCCCTTTGATAAAGGAGGGCGGTGGAAGCCTTCCGGCGCTCCAGAGGAGGAGGAATACATGCCTGGTGAGGTGAGCTGTCTCTTGCAAAGCTATGTATGTACAAAAGGCGCGATAAGTGGAACCTGAATGGCTGGGAGTGGCAGTTATCATCGTCGCTCCGACTTCTCAATAGCGCAGAGCTCCACAAATACTGTGTTTACCAGATCAGGTAGAAAGGCACTCTTAATACTGTGCAAATAGGGCTTGTCAAAGGACTTTGCTTTCTCACCTATTCTCGGGCTTTTCAAATCAGGATTATTAATTGGCTGGCTTATCGCTAAAGTGCCGTCTGGCAGTTAAAGGATGTTTCCACCCATCGCGTCGCTACCTAGAAACTGAGCAATGTCAATCACAAGGACAAATAACTTCAGTGTTTTGGGCAAATTGAGACTTTTTCTAAAAAAATTTCCCTCCAATAGTAGGTTTTTTTAAAAAAAAAAAATCATAATCAATTTGCAGGTAGAGTTTCTACCTTCTTATATTGATTTGCTGTCTCTGAGACTGGTAACGCTATTACAACGCAGTGTTAAATGAAGAGTCAAAAAGGAAAATTAACGCAAACCAGGTCAAATGGGAGGGCTACGAACCAACTTGGAAAGATACAGGGGTTGTCATTCTATAAAGCACCATTTCTCAAAGTGTGCTCCTAGGAGCCCTGGGGCTCCCTGTGACTCCTTCAGGGGCTCGACCAGCATACCATAAGTGACCGCCATCTGCCCCCTGCCCGGTTTGCCCCTCCCACCATCTCTGTTCATGTCTCTCCTTCCTCCTTCCCCTCTTGTTCCGGCTCTGCGCCGGCATTTGGCTTTGGGCTCCGCACTGTGCTATTCGGAGCATGCACCAGCTCCCTAGGGCTCCCCGGCACATGCGTGTGCTGGCGGCATGTGCCCGATACTCCCTGCACAAGTGTAAAGCTCTGGAGAATGAAAAGTTTGAGTCCCACTGCTATAAAGCATGAGAGGCTGTCTTCTCCCGAGTTGGACCTTCAAGGCCAGGGTCTTCTCTTCACAGACAGGAAGCATCTCACCAAGGTTTGAGTCAAGGGTCATTCCCAAAATCAGAAGAGCCCTGCTGGAGCAGGCCAAGGGCCCACCTAGTCCAGCTTCCTGCATCTCATAGTGGCCCACCAGATGCCTCGGGGAGCACACAAGATTCCTGTATCCTGTTCCTTGCATCTGGCATTCAGAGACGGGCGACCTCTGAAACCCAGAGGTTGCATACAGTCATCATGACTTGTAAGCTGTGGTGGACTTTTCCTTCATATTTCTGCCCAATCCCCTTCTAAAGGCATCTAGGCCAGGTGCCATCCCAACCTCCTGTGACAAGGAATTCCACAGATTAATTACATGCTGGGTAAAGAAATATTTCTTATACTCCAACCCTGGTTGCAGATGCTGCAAGGGATTGAACCTGGGACCTTCTGTATGCGAAGCAAGGTGCTGTGCCATTCAGCTATCGCTCTACTAATGGAGGATGCTCCAGAAATGGTGGACATAAGGATTTCAGAGCTGAGCTGCTGGATCCGTCCAATGGTCCATCATCCAGAATCCTGTTTCCATCCCCTTAGCCAGGAAGTGGAGTTTGGCCGTTCAAGTGCAGTCCCTGGAGAATCAGAGAGTGGAGTGTGGCGGGACAGGCCTGGAGCATAGCAGTATTTGGGAAGGGTAGAGGATGGCTCCTAGCAGGAGAAGGGAGGCGTTTGGCTGTGCTTGATGCCTCAGGAGCAAACGCATGATAATAGATGTGGTGGCAGATCAAATGCCACATGCCTTCAAGCCAAGCAGAGACAGCAGTACTGTTAAGGGCTACCCAAACGTTTGTGGTCCAGACAGGTGGTACAAACAGAAAGCAGCTCCACCTTTCAATGCCCTGCATCTGCACCCGTTGTCAATGTTTCGTTTTGATGGCATCATGTTAGCATTCGAAGGAAGAGAAGAACGGATGGAACAGATGCTTGTATACTTGGCTGTGGCTCAGAAATAGCCCAGGCAGCATTCCAGCACTGAATAATAAGGCTTGCACTTATGACCTAATTCATCAACACTGTGTTCTGGGTGGAGAAAATAATATCTTGTTAACCAGATAGGAAATATATTTAGATTTTTTCCCTTTGCTTTCTGAAAACCTCAAACTTTTGGAGCAGCTGTTGAGGGAGAAACACAGCCTGACTCCTGCAGTCCCAAACTGCATCTTCCTTCCACCGACGACTCACAGAAACGTCTTGGTGAAACTCCCTCCCTGACCTTTCCCATTTACCCAACTTGACTTGGAGTTGGCAACAAGGCCTTTTGGGACACCATCTAGTCTCGCTCTTAGGTACAAAGCTGCCTTCTACTAGTCTGACCCTTCCTCTAACTAGCTCACTATTAACTCAACATCATGCACGCCAGACGATAAATGACAATATTGATATCATCACCATGTGGCTTGGATAAGGCACACAAAAATTATACAGCCAAATGCTGCGTCTTCCAAGCATTATTCTGGCCAAGAAAACATGTTGCATGCTCTGTGGTCTGAGCTCAGTGCATCTGAACAAGCTTCCCATTTTGCTCCAGACGGTCACTCTCATGTTAGTTGCAGAAAATGTCTGCTCATTAGGCCTATTAATCAACTTGTTATGTCTTTATTGCTTTCAAAGCAGTCCATGGAAGGAGGAATAGAAGGTTGCAGAGGAAAAGACTATGCCTCTCTCTAGCACATTATCAGCATGGGCAAACCTTTCTAATTAGCCAGTCCTTCAGGGAAGTTATCCAAGTCACCAGACGGTGACCTTCCCCACCCCCTTGAGATCCCGAGGGCAGATGTGAACCCTGCCTCAATCAGAGGGAGAGGCCAGGAGGTACCGCGGGGCGTTTTTTTCCCCTTGGTTTGCACAGCCCCTATGATTAAGGAAGGCCTGTTACATCAGAGAGGCATGCCATCCAAAAATTAACAGATGAAAATGTGGCCATGCTTGCAATGTGGTTGAACCCCTCCCCCCGAGAAATTTCACTTGTCTTATAGACACTCAAGAGACTTCCCTTGAGAATTGTCAGGTGCTTCTCTTTATGGAGGAACTTAGGGAGCCGTCTTCTATTGTGTCAGATCATTGGTCCATTTAGCAAGGGTTGGCCCTTCTGGTGCCTGAGGTGGCATGTCAAATCCTGCCGCCTGCCCCCCCCCCTTACTTGGTGATGTACCGAACTCTGCTCCTCTCACTCCCTAGACTAGAAAAGGAAGAGGAGAATGGAACTGAAGTGGAAGTGTGAAGGGCTAGAATGTCTGCTGCCCGCTACTCTCCTCTCCTCCACACTTCCTCTTTTGTAGTTCAGTGGTGGAGCGCCTGCTTCATACGCAGAAGACCCTCAGGTTCAAGCCCTCAGTAGCCTAGCCAGGCCGGGGGTGCCCAAGGTGATAGTCACGGTATCCTCGCGAGGAGGAGCCACAGCGGCAGCTTTCTGCTCCGTGACTTCCGCATGCAAGTCATGTGCTCTACTGCAGATCTACAGCTTCTCCTTAGGTGTATCTCAAACTAGGAAAGTGCAGAAACTCCGAGAAACACCTCTGGTCTTACAGAACTTAATCTGGCTTCTACAATTTGCAGACTGGCCTAAGGAGGCCCTATGGAATTCAGGTCAGGTTTCACTTTTTTGTTTGGCAAATCAGTGTTAAGCCTAGGAGTGCGCAGATGCCTTCAGAAACATCACTGTTTCTTATCAAACTTCACTGGGCATCCCTTGAGGCAATTGGTGGGCCACTGTGAGAGACAGGAAGCTGGACTAGATGGGCCCTTGGCCTGATCCAGCAGGGCTCTTCTTCTCCTCAGGTGCTCAACATTCTCAGGTGTTTCCCCATGGGAAGATCCCTGAAATTTGCCTTGAATTCCACCTTTTCAAAACGCCGGTGTCAACTGTAGAAGATCTCCTTCCATTAACGCTGCACCAAGCCAGGTGCCTTGAAGATGGAAACATCCCTTGCTGGGCCAGGAATCTCCAGATGTGTGAAGGTGCCGACATGCCCCAGCTGAGCTACACTTTCTCTCGTAAGCTATTTTTGGAAGAGTCTTTGAACTTTTCAGAGACGTTTCTCATTATTATCAGCAATATTGTTATACCGCCTTTCTAAAAGAATCAAGGCGGTTAACAACTAAAACCCAATAATACAAAGCACGTAAAAATTAGAAATTCTAACAAGAGTGGCAGTGAAAGATCCCATGGCATCAATATATCACAGCATGCAGAAGGCCATTACCAAATAAAAAGGGATTTTTGTTTCTTTTGGAAAACAGTGAGCAAGGGGGCTCAGACCTCTTTATGGAGGGAGTTCCACACCTTGGGGTGACCACTGAAAAAGCTACCTTCCCTGGTAACCACCAAATGCATCTATGTCAATAGCTGGCCAGAGATTATGGCCTCAATAGCAGATCTCAACAGTCCTTTGGGCACGCACGTACACGCACACGCACACACTTGATCTTAGAATATAGCAATAAACTAATATTGTTACAGCTGAGCCAGTTACACTGCTGCAAAGCTTGTTGAGCTTTGCAGGTTCTGAAAGCTTGCTACTGAATCCTCGGGGCCACTTTGGTTCATTGTGATGATAAAGGCAATACCAGAGTGTGGCTTTTGGATTCTTGCTAATGGACCAACACATAAATAATACGATTATTGTGTCTGCTCTCATGGTAAGATTCCAACTACAGGGCCTCCCTCTCCTGCTTAGGAGGTCTGAGATCGCATCCAGTTCCTCACAATTAAAAGCACATCCCATCCACCCTCTTGTTGCCATTGTTCCGATGCAGAACGATCATCAACTCTTGCTATTCTCCTCTTCGCCTTAGTTAGCGATCGTGTTTTGAAACCCCAGGGGCGATTGCTCCTAAATTTGTGGTGTTTTGTCTGCTGCTGGGGCTGGTGATTTAAGGTTTGTCAGAGAATGTCAGAAAGGCCAGGAGGCCGAGGGCTTCCTGATGACGGAGGATTTTCTTTCACATGACCTTCCTGAAGTTGATTTCGGGCCCCAGACAGTGCTGCCTTCAGCTTTGACAGGGGCCGGCTGGCAACAGACTCCTGCAGCTCTCTGGGGCATTCTGACATTCTTAAATGAACGGGGGGGGGGGGGGGGCTGCAATGCCTCTTAGTCATCCAGAATATTATTTCACAAGTAATCATCCTGAAGGTGGGATAAGAGAGATATGTCCATATAAATGCCAGCCGTTTCGGAGTTCATTTCCTTACATGGCTCATGCAAACAAGCAAGCACTCATCTCTCTTTAAACCAACAAATGCTTGACTCTGCTGTTTTGAAGAGTGCTGCTTATTTTGAGTCAGGTCCTCTTTCAAAAAAACAAACAAACCCCAGAATGGCAGGAGCTCTCTAGGGCTCCAGGCAGGGGAAACGGAATCCTTCTGCATGCAAGGCAGGCACCCTACCACCTCCCAAACAATACAATCACGGAGTTGCATCACAGAGCTGAATCAACCAATGACCTGACTCAGCATAAAGCAGCTTCCTCTGTTCCTGTTGCATAGAGGCATCAATCTCCTTAACTTGGCCTGATTTATGGCTGTCCACACTCAGAGGCTATTGATTATTAATTATCGGATATTAGGACTTGTCATTTGAAATAGTGGTGCTGAGGCAGAGAAGCGAGGATCATGCCCCTTGACTCCCATGGTTGACTGAAGATGCTGCCCAATCAGGAAGTAAAGGCCTTTCGCCCATCCTCTTCAGACCACTGGTAATAGGGGACGGATGCCTGACGGATACCCTAGATGTATAGAAAGATAGAATCCTAGATTTGGAAGGGGCCTTCAAGGCCATCTAGTCCAGCCCCCTGCTTAAAGCAAGAAAAGCAAGCAAACATTGTAAACATGTCAGGGACCCACTGTCAGGGAGCTTTGCCTCCACTGTGGTCCCAGTCTGGATTGGGCCCCACCCTGCACATCTGTCCGTAGAAGAAAGTTTCCATCAGCCTTAAAGAGAGCTTTGTGTCTTGAGGGATGATCCATACTGGGGCTGTGTTGGGTGACAAAGGCTTACAGACCCCTCCCACTGCCATGGGACGGATGCAGATCAAGCCTCTCCCCCCCCCCATTTCACCTCTGCTATTTACAAAGAAAAAAAAAATAAAGCACAGACTGCACAGAGCATGCATAAAGCAACGTCGAGAACGTCTCTTAAGTTGTGGGCAGAAGTCCTGCCCTCTCCCCTGCCTTTGGCTTAGGGTCTCCGACACACTTTCCCTTTCGCTGGAGCCGCTCAAAATTCGGTACAGTATTTCATTACGAATCGTGGAGCACAGAACGAGGGGGCTTGTGTGGCAGTCCCCGTACTGGCCTTGCAAGCGCCAGTACGGCAGACGCTGTTTGCCCGTCCAACTTTGTTTTGCGGCTCCTCTGGCGGTGGCGGTGCCGGTGGCTTTGCGCCCTTGCTTTTGCGTTGCATGCTTCATTTCAGCAAAACGAAGGATGCAAACTTCTCAGAGGTACTTAGTTCCCATGGCAACCTAAGCTGACCTCAAGATTATTGTTCTCAAGAGGGGAACTGACTTTACTATATGTTCATTCACTGAATTAATGGACTCCTGGTTCTTTTATTAACGGTGGCCTAACAATGAAAGAAAAAAGAGAGAGCGAGAGGGAGAGCTAGAGAGAGGGAGAGCAATGCTGTTAAAAAGAGGGGGGGGAGAACCCCACACAAAACAGAGACTCTCTCAGACAACTGTCCACTCTTTTGTGGAAGGGCTTATTGGAATGAAGTGAGCCTATTCAGGAAAAGATTATAAAAATCAACTCAAAGCTGGCTATGTTTGTGACAGCTAAACATACATTTATTTCATAGGGACAGAGCCTATAAAACACGCAGATTGAAGTGCTTAAGGAAACAGAGACTCCACCGCCGAGACGGTGTTGAAACTGGATTTTAGATGTAGCTACTAGATACGGCCACTGATGTAGAGGTGATTTTTATCAAGTAATGTTTCGGCCTCTTCTTAAACTTCAACCAGACCTTCATTGTCTCACTTTTTAAAAAAACAAAATGCAAGGAATTTAAAAGTGTGTGTGTGTGTGTGTGTGTGTGTGTGTGTGTGTGTGTGTGTGTGTAATAATAGTAATAATATCAACATGAGCTACAGGTCAGCAAACACATTGAAACATGCACGGTGGCTACATGAACACGTGCAGTTATGTTTCCAGATATGTGCTCTGGGCTCAGCATTCCAGCATACCATGCTACAAAACAATCCTCTTGACCCCGTTCCCACCTTTAAAAGGGGCTCATGGATCAGTGAAATGATAACTAGCATTTGTGTAGTGGTGTGTGTGTGTGTGTGTGTGTGTGTGTGTGTGTGTGTGTGTGTGTTTAGTGTAGAAAGTGCTACACATGTATCGTCCCAATTCAATTCTTATAGCAAGTAATGTTGACCCTCCCCAAACTGCAGATGGAAGGACTGAGGCTGGGAGGGAGGGACTTGCCTGAAGAAGCCACCTGATTAATTCGGCAGAGGTGAGATTGGAAGCAGGGAGGTAGGCATCTGAACGCATGACTTCCGATCGTTGCTCTGAGGATCAGCAGTAACGACAGTCACAGAGAGGCTTCATTCCATGTGAGGGCTTGGGACTAAGAGGTCTCCTCTGAAACTCGGACTCTGAGACTCAGGGGGTGGAGTCTCAGAGCAAAGGGGAGTGGTATGGCAGAGCAGTGGATTTGGCGTGGTAGCGTATGGAAGCCTAAGGGCACTTTGTGGGGCACAGAGCAGCAGCTGGCAAGTTAGGAGGAGTTGACTGTGCTTGATGTCTCAGGGGTGGATGTGGTCGGCAGAGTTAGCAGCATAAGCATTTAATCCCCCCCAAAGAGTCCCCCCCTCAGAAGCGTCGTCTGATATGGGGCGGTGGGGCGGTGGGCCCCAGGGCGTAGGGCGCTGAGGCCTCCTGGGGGGGGCGCGGACCTCCTTAGGTTTCGTTTTCGAAACCTTTTTTTCCTTTTTTAAACCTGTTTTTTACTGTTTTCCCGGGTGTTTTAATGTTAAACGGGCCTCTGTGAGTGTAGTGTGTGCTTTCTCCCCACGTAGTTGTTATCTGTAAGCCGATCGGAAGCGCCCCGAAGTTCGGGTGCCCGGGGCGAGCTTCCTCCGGCAAGCGCCCAGAACTTCTTCGTTCTGCGCATGCGCAAGTCCTTGCAGCTCTGCGCCTGCGCTAACTGCACCAGGCACCATTCCTTTAGCGCAGGCGCAGAACTGCAAGGACTTGCGCATGCGCAGAACGAAGAAGTTCTGGGCGCTTGCCGGAGGAAGCTCGGCCCGGGCGCCCGAACTTCAGGGTGCTTCCGATCGGCTTACAGATAACAACTACGTGGGGAGAAAGCACACAGTACACTCACAGAGGCCTGTTTAACATTAAAAACCCCGGGAAAACAGTAAAAACAGTAAAAAAAAAACCCAGTTTTTGGGGGGGCGGTGGGGGGGTTTATTGGGGGGACGGCAGGGGCCCCCCGCCCCAATCTGCACCGGGCGCAGCGATGCCTCTGCCCCCCCTTGATTTTTGCTCCTCACCTGCAGACTCCTAACCAGGAGGCAACTCTTACACGTCAAGCCCTGACACTGGACAACCCTAGCGATGCTTCATCGAGCAGCAAACATATGAACCAGGGTTACAAGGTCACACCAGAAGCGACATTAACGCCGTTACCTTTTTGTCTTTTCCCCCTAAATAGCAATCGTGAGGACCTCGATCTGTATTGGGACTGTGGGATTGAGGGAGCATCAGCCCCATGTTGCAACAACTCCCCATGTTGCACCCTCAGCAGCTTCCCTCTTGGGCTCAATGGCAGCTTGGGAAGAGGGTGATTTTCACCAGGGCTGTGGTGTGGGGTGAAGAGATAAACTCCCCTCTTCTCTTGCAGTCCTGGTCTGGATCGGGATACCCTGCAGGTGCTGCAGTTATCATTATCATTTGTCTTATGCTGTTATATTTTAGAGGCTGTTTTAGGCCACTGTGGTTAAGTATTTTTTTTTTTTTTAAATCATGCATGCTTTTTAAAAAATCTATTTATGCTGCAAACCTCCTTGAGCGCCAGGTTTGGTTAACTAGGGAAAGGCAATATATAAATCTCCAAATAAATAAATATTATTTTTTTAAAAAAAAAATGATACAAATTAAAGACGAACAATGGAAGAACAATGACATATCTAGTGTTGCACATGGTTTCACCTTAACAATACAAGATAAAGGGGTCTAGTGTTGCATTGGAAAGGTGGGGCTTCTGTGAACCCTGAACAACTCAAATTACGACCCCCAGACTAGTGAGTGAGTGTGTGTGTGTGTGTGTGTGTGTGTGTGTGTGTGTGTGTGTGTGTGTGTGTATTTAGTATTGTTGTTATAAACCCTGCCGAGGCCCCCAGCAACACGGTCCGGTCGCCCCACCACAGATAGTTAACAGTCCCCCTGCTCTTCTCTAACTACCTTCCCAACTGCTTATTGAAGTCTGATTTCCCACTCCTCTGGGTCATCATTCATCAGCCCCCAAGATCCCACTGGGAGAGACCCAGAAGACCTTTCCCTCTCCCTCCTAACCGGGGGCCATTTTTGATGGCTCTGTCCTCCAGAAAACGTCTCCGCTCCCTCCCCGTGGGGTGAGCTATGTTTATAATATCCAAATAATGATTTCACAAATTATCATAATTATCAATCAATCATCTTCCTCGAACAATTTCAAGGCTTTCCCAAGTATCAGATGGCTCGGGTGACCTGTAGAGAGGGTGTGTGTGTGTGTTACACACACACATGTGCAACATAAACAAGGAGAGATTTATTGACTGCACTATTGACTATGTTTTTTGGTAATAGAATGCGGCAAACTTTGCCACCTACAATATGGGTTGTAATTTCTCCAAGCAAACGGAAGAGGATGAAGCCATCAAACCTCCCATTTGTTCCAAGTTTCTATTAATAGAAAAGTCATGTTTACACCCTTCAAGATCTCCCTATTATCTCAGAAGAAAACGCAGGGATGGTTATCTCTAAGGGAGATTTTCCATTCATGCTTTCTGTGCAGTTTGTGTCATACTAAGTACAGGGGGGCCGCTGTATCCGCGGGGGATACGTTCCAGCCCCCACCGTGGATACCTGAAACCGCAGAAAGGGGCGAACGTCCCCTCTGAGGTTTTCAGAGCCCCCCGTGCCCCCCCGCGGGCCAGCGCGACCCCCCCGCACCCTCCACAACCCCCCCAGGCACTTACTTTTACTCTCTGATTCTCTGAGAAACCTCCGTTTTTTCTTCAAAAGCTGAGTGAGAAGCTTCTTTACAGACCTCCTCACCAACAAGACGTCTGTGCTAGAGAGTCTCAGCAACCTTGCTGAGAGGTTGCTGAGACTTTCTAGCACCGACGTCTTGTTGGTAAGGAGGCCTGTAAAGAAGCTTCTCACGCAGTTTTTGAAGACAAAACGGAGGTTTCTTTCTAAAAGTGCCAGGGGGGGGCGCAACCCCAGCGCCCTCCACAGCCCCCCTAGGTACTTACTTTTAGAGGAGAAACCTCTGTTTTTTTCTTCAAAAAGCCAAGTGAGACACTTCCTTTCAAGCCTGACCAACAAGACTTACGTAGGTGCTAGCTAGAGTCTCTGCAACCTTGCTGAGACTCTGCAACCTTGCTGAGACTCTGCAACCTTGCTGAGACTCTAGCTAGCACCTAAGTCTTGTTGGTCAGGCTTGCAAAGAAGCTACACACTCGGGACTTCTGAAGAAAAAAACGGAGGTTTCTCCTAAAAGTAAGTGCCGGGGGGGGGGGGCTAGAGGGTGCGGGGGGATTCCTCAACCGTGGATAACTGAAACCGCGGATGAGGAATCAGTGGATACAGGGGGGGCCTGTATGTCCCCAAATAACTCTTATCTTCTTTTTATGTAAGTTACTGCTTTATCACTAATACAGAATAATACAGAATAATTAATACAGAATAATTAATTATTCAAAATAATTAATATTCTGTAATAATACAGAATAATTAATATTCTCTAATACAGAATAATTAATCTGTGGAACTCCTCGTCACAGAATGTGGTGGTGGCACCTAAAGGCCTAGGTGCCTTGAAAAGGGGAGTGGACAGGTTGATGGAGGAAACGTCCATCATAGGTTACAAGTCATGATGACTGTATGCAACCTCCGGGTTTTAGAGGAAGCCTCTCTCTGAAGGCCAGATGCAAGGGACTGGCAACAAGATGCAGGGATCTTGTTGTCTTGTGTGGTCCCAGAGGCATCTGGTGGGCCACTATGAGATGCAGGAAGATGGACTAGATGGGCCCTTGGCCTGATCCAGCAGGGCTCTTCTTACATTCTTATCCTTTCAGCATGTTTTCCTAATGAAGCAAAAACACCATATAGGATTGAAATCTGTCTCCAAATGCTTGTTATTTTCATAACCCAAACTCAATCAAGTCTGCACGCACACACACACACACACACACACACACACACACACACACACACACACACAGAGAGAGAGAGAGAGAGAGAGAGAGAGAGAGAGAGAGAGAGAGAAGGTTTATCATCTTTGAGATGGTATCTCACTCCTTTTATGACAACGATATCTTTGCACCCACAACATTGGTTCTCCTTAATGGATACATTCACACTGGCTAGAAAGTAGCAGAATAAATGTGAAGTCCTTTTTTTGCCAAGCGTCTATCCTATTGGATTTTGATAAGACGGCTATTGAGCTCTAATAATGTCGCCTCTCCATTTCAGCCAGCCCTTAACATGTCTCTTTATTTGTCCCTAAAGCCTCTTCAAGCAATGTTTTTTATTACAAGTCTCTCCGCTGACTCTCTGGGGGGACGGGGGTCGACAAAGAGTGATAGATAGATAACTCTATAGATTATCTCCCACAGCTGTTTTCTCTCCAGTAGCCCCTTAGGCGATTCCCTGTAAGTAAACAGAGGCAGAAGGGGGAGCGCATACTGGAGAAAGATGTCTCGAAAGATCTGTTGTCACCATGCCTTGGGTAAAAAATATTAAACGGCATCCTAGCTTGTGTGCTCATTTCTCTGGAGTTTTCATGCATCTCTCTAAAATGACGTTTAGCACACACACACACACACTTTGCATTTAAAAATGTATACCTCTCCCCACCCCCAGTTCTGTAAGGGGGGAAAGTATTCAAAGCAAGTTACAATATAGAATATTAAAAACAAAATCCACTGCAAACCAATGGCAGCAGAGAAAACATGCACACAAGGGAGAGGGAAAATGTAGAATCACACAGTACAAAATCAACTCAATCAGAGAGAGAATTTACTATAAAAAACTGAAGGTCTCCTGAGACAAAAAAAGGTCTTCAATCAACATTGGCATATTGGTTGGGAGGGTGCCGTGCCAGCTGCACCCCATAGGGCAGGAAGCTTTACAAAGGGAGGCCACCACTTAGAAGGCCCTCCTCATGAATGACTACCAACTGAACTTCAGAAGGAAACCACAAGAAGATTTCCCTAAAAGATCACATGGGGGGGGGAGATTCATGCGGAGGAAGATGGTTCTTGAGATAAGCTATTTAGGATGTTAATGGTAATAGCCAGCACCAGGGCTGGCCCATCCATGAGGCCAAATGAAGCGGGTGCCTCAGGCAGCCGATTGGTGCGGGGAACCCATCTCTGTCTGCCTCCTTGCCTCCACTGCTTCTCCTTCCACTCCCTGGATAGAGAAGGAAGAGGGGGACAGAGAAGAAGAGGAAATGTGGCGGGGAGGAGAGTGCTGAGCTAGAACATTGGAGAGCGGCAGAGGCTGGCGCATCGTCAGGCAAAGGGGGCAGCATCTGACATGCTGCCTCAGGGTCTTGGACCAGCCCTGGGGATGCAGACAGCATTTTGCTTCTGCCTCTGCCATATTGAATGGCATGATCTGCTGAAGGGCCATTTGTATCTGGCTCTCTGACTTTTCCATTTGTTGATTTATCATGACTTGGAGAAGTAGCACTAGACGCAGTGTTTATCGAAAATGGTGAAAAAAATTAGTAGCTGCCAGTAACAGCTGATATTTTACATTCACGCTGCCCTGGGACAACACTGCATCGCAAAGGACTTATGGGTAAAATATGGCTGCCATCAGGAGCCAGCAAGCTGGTGCTCCTGCCACCCTGAACACAGGTTTACAAATTTGAAGTGAATTAAAAAGAGAGAAAGAAAGACATGGAAGGTGTAGCCAAATGTTGGCTTGGTTTGGGGCAGGCCTACAACCCAAAGCCGGGGATTTCTGAGGTGGGGTATAATGATGTCACAAGGTGAAACCTGGTGATGTCACAAGACTGCAAACCATGGAAACATCTGCTACCCGGGCAGTAAAATTGCTGCCAATTCACCAGAGGAAAACAAAAGTTAAAGAAGCAGGGTCATTTGGGGCAAATAGGCAACCTTGTCTGTTACTCCTTTCCATCATCTAACAGTAGCTGTTTCTTTCTGTTGAGCAGAAAGTTCCTTCACAAGCCATTTAGCTTAGACTTGAACTCTTTACCCTACTGCTCTGACCTTTATCGGCTTGCCTTGAGAACCCTACTACCCATCAGTAAAAATAGCACCTCATAAACTCCCAGTAGTGCTTCTTTACAATGTGTTTAGATGAGCGCCTGTGCTGAATATTATAATTTGGCTTTTTTTATGTTTGCAGCACAATAAAAGAAAAGTGCTCTTCTAAAGACAGAAAAACAGAAACAATGGATGCTCCAGATCACTTCATAACTTTGCTAGGCAAAATATTAATCTGGATTAAATGGACGCACTCACTTCCAATGTCTTCTGCTTTGCTCTGTGACTTCCTCGCGTGATATCACTTGTTACTGACATTCAGCAAACTCTTGCCAGAATTTGCAATGAAACACGTGGTGGTCCCTTCTGCTCTCCAAAGGGATCAGGCTTGAAATGGCATGGATCTGTCTATGTGTTCCATTTATTTGCAGGAACGGTCTGTGTTGAACGGAGGACTTCGGAGTGTATTGTTTCACCACTTGTCAGATTAGGAAATCTGAGAAAGTGCTTGAAAAATACAAATTTAAAGAAGGATTTAAATATGGATTACTTATTTGTTTTGTGCGTGCGATGATGACGACGGTGACGGATAAAAACAAGCAGCCGATCGGAAATCAAAGAAAGCTATGCGAAGTTTGGACCGAACATTCCTAGAACTCAAGTGAGCGAGAAGGACACTGCCGAGCAGTTTTGGCGTGTGGACTTCTGTCTTTGTGGTGGAACAAGGCTATGGTAATAAGGACTGCCATCTTCCCACCCCATCACTTGGGATAATAGGACCCCACGGAGGTCCAGACTGATGAGTTATGGGGATGAACAAGGTAAAAAGTTCAGCTCTGTTGCAAGGTTACGAGGTGGTCAATAGAGTGCATTTCATTGGGGAACACCCCCAGCGCACCCCCAAATTTAGCTGCAAAATGAAAGGCTTATTTGCTTCATCCCGGGGAGAGTAGAAGAGACTGTCTCGGTTATAGATATGTCTATGTATCTCTTCCCAAAGTGCCCCTGGAGCCGGCCGTGTCTAGAATTTCAGAATGTTTGGCAGAAACCATCCGAGTGTTTCGTTTTAACTTTCAGAGCTCAGAAAGTGTTGTTACAAGGCAGTCATAAAGGGAAACAAAAACCCCAGAAGACAGTTGTCATCGTTTTCCATCTGAGCAGTAATGCTTTTAAAACAAAATCTCCAACAGTATACTCTCAGAAATGTGCGTTTTTATAAGAAGAAGAAACTAGCACCCAACAGGAGGTAGAATTACAGTATTACAATTGCCTGGATGGAGGACAGAATGACCAGGGATGGAACAGTTAGTTAGGCTTCCTTTTTGTTAGTTGCGCCACCAAAAATGTTGCCAAGATATGTTTATAGTTAGAATGACCACTTTGGGTTCGGAGAAACAATTCCAACTAAGTTAATAAATAAATTGCTATGAAAAGGGTAATGTACGCAAGGCAGCTGAGAGATTTCACAAATCCTTCCTAGAATCGGCAAACCGGGCACCATTTTGCCTGTCTGATGAGGATAAGTCTGTTATGCAAGGTAACCAGTACTGTGGAAGGGAAAGTCAACCAGATTCTGCAACGCTCCACATGCAAATCATGACACTCTTCCAGACTCCATTCGTGACTCAACAGAATCTGCCAGGATCTCCCTATGACTTGGCAGAATCTGCAACTCTGCCCATGACTCAGCAGAATCTGCACAGCTTCACCCATGACTCAGCAGTCTGAAAACTCTGCCTATGAGCATACACAAACACAATACTTGACCCAATGAAAGGGACGGTCCATTCAGAAGAGCAATGGCAAAGTCAGTGTCCTAAGCTGAGTCTTTGATAGCCAGCCAATTCCATATTTCTCACAGATGGAAAACAGAAAACAGTCCAGGTGCTTCCACAACCCAAACACTGAAGACATCATGAAAAAAGATAGCAAGGCCTTTCTCCTACCTTTTTAATGCAGCCATCTTGCAAAGCGGTCTCGGGATCCGTAAGCATTTGCTAGAAACAAAACAGAAGAGAGAGGAAGACAAAGATGAGTCAAGTTGAACAACGGGACACTGCAAATAATGTTCAGACTCAGCAATGGCCGAACTATGCTTTCAGGTTTGCCAATGCATGTATATCGAAGCAGAGGATGAAATACTCAAACAATATGTAGCATTTGTATAAGGCCCCCTTTGAGCACTCCACATGTATGATTGTGATGTGTTCCTGAAAACTACCCTGTAAAATGGATGATTGTTATCCCTACTATGTTCGTAACATAAATGAAATTTGAACCAGGGACTTTCTGATTCATGGCACAACCTCTTATCCTGTGCTAAACCAGCTCTCTCTTTCTCACAAGATGTCAGGCACTGAGGCTTAATGAAGGAGTCTATATGGGTTTCTTACTTGCCAGGAACTGAACTGGGAGCTTTCTGCATTTGCATACCTCTACCACAGAGCTACAGCCCCTCCCCAAACTCATTCCTATGAGGACAAAGTTGTGGTAGGGTAAATAATCCCACTCTCCATGCCTGACGGCCTGGCCCCCACTAATATGGACTTGATGCATCCACATGCTATAGGTGTGACATAAGATCTGGTGGGCCTCCACAACGAGCAGGGCCTTCTCAGTGGTAGTGCCAGGCCTCTGAAAGTCCCTCTGCGTGGAGACCAGACAAACCCCCACATGGTGCACTTTCAAATATTCTGCAAAATGCGACCCTTTCAGTCTGCTCTTGGTGCTGGGTGTGTTTCCTTACGTTCTTCCAGTGGCTACTATTTTCTGGTTACGCTACCGTTTTATTAATTATGATTATACTTTCATCACTATTTGACATTGTTTCATTATGAGCTGTCTTGGGTCCTGTAGGCGAAAAGCAGCACACAAGCTTTCAAAATAAATAAATTGGGGGGTCTATGCCTTATGGAGGGCCTCCCATCACACACAGGCATTTTCCTAATTTCATCATCCTCATCACCGCCATCATACTTCCAGACCTAAATATATTCTCTATGCTCTTTTTCTACTCCTTTCCTAATAACCCTGAATATTCTGTTTCCTTTCTAACACATTTGCACAGCTGTTTTCTGGGAACTCTCTGCAATGGTTCCAAGATGTCTTTCTGGAGTTGTAGTAACTAATTTGGAACTCGCCGTTGACTCCGGCTATTTTTTTTTCCAGCGTGGAACTCTGAGTGCAACAGAAGCCCAGCACGTTCTGCCCAATAAATGTGCCAGCGGAGGGGGCCTGGCTCCGTTGGCGTGTTTGCATGACCCGGCCTGGGTGAGGGCCGCCCAATTTCCTAAGTTCAAATATGTTGGCAGGGCTTGTTCCCAGCTCAGCTGTGACAACAAAGTGTCAGATTTTAAATATGAAGGATTTCTAACCCCTCCGATGCTTTATGCTTCTTTTAATAGACACCGAAAATTGTGGTTTTGGAAAGCTGTGAAAAGCAAACAGGAGCGAAAGGTGAGCACTGGAGGAACAAAGCAAAGTTTGTCGGGAGAAATCAGCACTCCACACCGCGCGCTAAATAGTTTCGCATGCCCCACTGCAAGCAGATGGGACCGGCTCGATGGAGCAGAACTAAGCTGGGGTTTAAAGAGAAGGACCGCCCCCTTGGGCCAGAGCAACAGCCCACGCTCGGTTTGTTAGCCCAATCAGAAGAAACACACATTTAGGGATGCCGTGAAATTTCTCAAAGAAGAATTTAGCCTTCCAGGAACAAATGCTGATTTTGCCTCAAGTGGCCCGCTCATCAGGCTGAAGGGTAATCTTGGCTGTTGACCCTTTTGGAAGTGGAGTCCCTTTCCCTTCTTTTTTGAATGGAAAGGACAGAAGATAAAGGAAGCTCCCTTTACCCCACCTCAGTATGCATACAATCCTGAATGAGTTGATTGGAAACACCCTTCCCATTTCCTCCACCTTATTCACTCGTATTCGAAAGCCCCCTCCCACTTGCTCCACCGTATTCTCAGGCATCAAAAATGCAGTTCCACTTACCGCAATTTGTTCGGCGGGCCTATAGGCAGCCGCCATTTTTTCAAGACCCCACCTCAAATAGCACTACTGCATGACAAGCGCTGCTAGTACCCCCTGCAGAGATGCAGTGTAATCCGTGAAAAAAGAAATAAGAACGGCACCCACTGTCACCACCGCCAAACAAGGGGGCATTCCCCCTCCCCTTAAATGTGACAAGAAACTTCACAATAACACCTTGCTCTTCCTCCAGATATCCTGGTTTGTCCCAAAACCTTTCACCACCTCTGAATTTTGCTGAATTTTGCTGTAACATTTTCAAAGATAATTTTCTGATCGAGAAAGATTGCACTGCATTTTTGAAAACTCCAGTAAAAATCCACTTGATGGTTCTGCTGAATGGAAATGGAAATCTCCAAGGATATGTGAAATTACACTATGATTTCAACCCTACGCTTTGCCCTGCTACTAATGCAAGGCATGGCGACAAATCAGGAGCCTTTGTGCATACTGCGCATGGCCAGACTCTGCATTACAAGATGCTCTTGTGCTGGGCCTAGGAGGGTGGTGATCCTGTCCCAGGATCCCGTTTCCTGGAGCTGGGCAAAGAGAGAGCTTTCATTCTGGCTGCTTTAGGATTTGCACAGCATTCTGTAACCAAACATGTCAGGAAGACACCATGTGAAACTTTTTGAAAAACAGTTTACAAGCTGGCATGCTCCATCTGTGCTGAGTCCTAACTTGATTACATTCCCTGGGACAGATCACAATGAGCTTATGTAAATAGTAATATTATACATTCATCCCATGTGCTCACATAAATGGCCATTTTATATATACATACATATGCATTTTAAATATCTCTGGCCAAACAGATTATTCAAGCTGGTGCATCTCAGCTTTCTTTTCTCCAGGCTGAGCCTTTGATCCTGGAATCTGAGAGTACTGTACACGTAAAACTAATGCCTCTGAACATATGAAAAGTGTCGTCTCTGAAGAGCTCCAGTATATCCTCAGTGCAAGCCCAAATACATGTAATCGAAATAATTCCTCATTTTTCCTCTGGCTCCATTTCTATCCCCTGCCCTTCCTCTGTTCTCCTGCTTTTTAGACTGTAAGCCACATGGGGCAGGGGCCTTGTCCCCTCATTCCATGTCTAAAACAAAGGGCCAGAGTTCACAGCTCAGCAGGAGAGTCTACAGACATAATGTTTATAGATAATAAGTCCTGTGTTTCTCCTATGAATGGTTAAACATATTACGTTTTATCTTCCAAGGAGCTGGGTAGGGCTTATGTAGCCTCCTCTTCCATTTTATCCTCACAACAACCTTGTGAAGCAGGTTAGGTGGAGAAACAGTGACTGGCCCAAGATCACCCAATGAGTTTCATGGCTGAGAAGGCATTTGAACCCTAGTCTAAGTTCAACACTATCATGACCATCATATTGACTCTCAAAGACCTTGTGAAGTCTTGATGAGCCAATGAAGGAGGGCTTGATTATGTTATTTGCATTTGGACAGGGGAGGAGGAGTTGGCTTAATATTTAACTCTAACTCAGATGCTTTCTGAGCAAACATTCATCTTCCCACTGAGTGTCTGTTTTCTCCTTACTGAACAAAGTTGCACTCTTTACCTGGATGCCGAGACGGTCCTCAAATACTGCCACGATTAATAGACACACACTGTTTGTCTCAAAGAGCTATGGTACCCTGCAAATACCACAGAGCCACAACTAGTGAGCACCCAAAAATCCCAGTCCAAACACCTGGTGGACTGTGACACCGATCGTATAATTAAAAAATAATAATAATGTTAAAACCAGGGAGTCAAACTGAATCCAAACCCCAAAACTAGTTCAGAGAGGCTTTTTCAGGGACTCGTGAAACTGATTACCAGCTCAAAATAAACAGTATTTCAGCACAATTTTTTGTGAACTACAATGCTCATTGCATCTGATCGGATGAAGTGGATGGCAGCTCACAAAAGGCTGTGCCAAAATAAACTGGTTCATCTTTGAGGTTCTTCAGGCCTCTATTGCTTTTGCTTCAACAGATGAACACAGCTACCCCCATGGAAGTTCAAATGAACCTGTTGTCCATTTAAAGAGATCTTTACAACCCTCAATCAAGGTTGCATGGTGGAGAAAATAATTAACATCCAACAGTCCGAGTGACTAAGGACACCGTTCCAAGAGATATGAAACCGAAATGGAGCTCGAAAACGCCAGGCTACCTTTTAAAAAAGAATTAATAACCTTTTCTCTTGACTTTTGTGATCACATCCTAGGACAAATATCAGGAAGTTAAACATGCCGGCTAATGGGGATCATTTATAAGGAGTTCAATATGTAGAGAACTTAAGACTTTCAGCCAACACAAACAGAAGACAAGGTGCAGATTACCGAATGGCACCTTCTCCTTGCCAAGTAATTGGTGGCTGGCGATAGGAGGATATTAAATACAATCTCCCAGTCTTCAGGGTCTGTTTGATTTTATATGGCGTTCTTATCGGGCTCTAAAAGTCCTGTGTTTGTGAGCAGACAAAATGCACTTCGGGGTTTGCTGGTTTTTGTTGAAAGGGAAGAGGGGAAATCCAGACTGGGAGCTCATTAGATACATTCCTGTGTGTGGAAATGTAGAGCTAATGAGCCTTTTATCGCATGATGACTTCTCTAGTCCAGGATATATTTTCACCATTATTATCCCATTTAATGCATTCATTGATAGGGTTCCTCTCCCAGCTGGGGATTCAAAGGGACTGATTAAAGTATGCATCATATACAGGGAAAAACAACAACAGAATATATAAATCATCGTTGCTCAAAACCTTTTTTAAAAAGATTTTTTTAAAAGTCCCAGGATTGGGGCTGAAGGCACAAGATGGAACCGTCTGGTGAAGCGAAGCAAGTCTTGGGCTCTCCAATGGGTGGATGCAAGACTGAGTCTGCAATCCTATACACACGTTCCTGGGGGTAAGCCCTATTGAACACAATTGGACTTACTTTGGAGTAGATGTGCATAGGATTGTGCATTCATCTTGGAGTGGTCCACAGGGTGCAGGAAGCAGACGCAGGCAGGTAGATGCCGCCAAAACAGCCACCAGGTGGATGGACAATTCATTTGCAGAACAATATTTTATTTTTAGTTCTTCAGAGATTTGTGATCACTTTCCATGCTGCTCATGATCCCTCTGGGGGTTGTGACCCACACTTGGAGAACCCTTGTTCTAACATCTGGTTGACAGTGCAATCCTATACAGGTCTCCTCAGAAGTAAGATCCATTCAGTTCCATGGGACTTACTCCCAGGTAAGTATAGGCCCATGTTCTCCTGCACAGCATCTCCCAAGTTAATACCTTTTTTCTGAATCCTTCGCCTGCAAAATGAACACAATCGGGGAGGGGGGGGGGAAATGATGCTCTTTAAAATACTTGGACTCAAACCCCTAAGTTAATATGGTAAAGTAGGCTATAAATTAGACAGGCAGGTTTTTGCTCATAGATATGATCCATTGGTTCTTTTCACGCCACCCTTTTGAGCTATAGAACTGACCTCCCTATTGACAAAGTGATAAAGAGGACTGTGCTTTGGGTATCGATAGCCTGTTCGTTAAGATGATCCTTAATAATCGTAAGTAAATAAGGAACGCTCATATATCTTCTGCAGCTGGAAACACCCGACACTTGTAATCCCCACCTAGAAGGTGAACCTAGGTTATAGAATGAGATGCACAGATATGTAGTAGGTATGTCCCACCCTACACAGACAGATATTTGGTAGTTCAACAACTCAGTTCGAGGCATGTCTACTCAGAAATAAGTCCCATCGTGTCCAGTGGGTGTACAGTGCAATCCTAGATAGGTTTACTCAGAACTAAGTCCCATTGTGTTCAATTTTTGACCTGCGGCTCCGTTGACCATTGGTGACCGTTGGCTGTGTCTCCCCATTACATGATGTTGAGGCCTGCCAATTGGCATTGCACTGTTTCACGAGAGGATTCCATGGCACTCCGCGGCTCCCCTGACTGGTTTCTGTGGCTCCCCTGGGAGCCACGCCTCCCTTCCAGTTTGGGAACCACAGGTTTCGGGGGACAACAACAGTGTGTGGAATACATAAGCTATATTTGTTTTATGTTGCAGGATGACAGGAGAAAAGGTCTCCCAATGGTACAGAAAAGACATTATCTGATCTTGTATCTTGAGTCACCCACTTGCACAGTGAAGAGAATTTAAAAACAACCAACAACCTATACATGTGAAATGCTGCTAACACCCAGGGGGAGGAGGGCTATTTTCCAGGCACTGTCTGGAAGCAAGCCCCGACAGAAAGGATGGGATATGTCAGTTTGATACCCACCAACCACCGAGCCAACTGACACGATAACATGACAAGGTCTTAGTCAGTCCTGTGTGATCGACGGAGAAAAATGACCCCTATTAATGCTGCAGGAGCAAACAAAGTCGCATCCAGAGAGGTGAAAGCAACCGAACGGAATGGAAGTGTTTTCGATACCAGCCGTAGCGAGACATCCTAGCAAGGTGAAAAAAGAAAAATGAAGGTCTGTATCCGGAACATCAGCTCCTGTTGGGGTCATCACAGCGCAGCTGAAAACATGGTTTCAAACAGTTCCTTCGAAAAGTTCAGAGGAAAACTGATCTGAAAATACCCTCCCTTCAGTTTTCCCACCCCATTTACAGGCTGCAAACTGGGAAGAGAATGTGGCTGATTTTTTTAAAAAGGGGGGAGAATCCTAGAAACCTAGAGTTGGAGGTCATCTAGTCCAACCTCCTGCTCTATGCAAGAAATTAGAGGCAAGAGGCCTCTGGACATTAGTTGCAGGGCAGCAATGTTGGTGGGGGGGTGTTGCCTTTCATTTTCTGCGTGTGGGCTACCTAGAGGCAATTGGTGGGCCACTGTGGGGAACAGAATGCTGGATTAGATGGGTCTCTGAACAAGAAAGCAGGACATGGAAGAGGACAGGATCTTTGCTACCTCTGCTGCCGGCCTCCCCAGTAAGTTACCTCCAAAACCTCGGATCTCCACATTGCTGAAAGTCCTGCCCTTTGAGGGAGCTTGAATTTTGTATGCTCCCCAGTTTGGCAGCTCTCAAATGAGAAATATTAGCTCAACTCTAGTTGAAACAGAGGTAAGTCCACGGAGATCAATGGGATATCCTTTGAATTGCTACAGCCCCACACACCCATACCTGGTACGTGGGGCTGTAAGTCTCTCTGCTGAACACAGGAGGACTAGGGCTGCAATCCTATGCTTGCTTCCGGAGAGTAAGCACCACTGAAGTGAGACTTACTTCTGATTCAACGTACATAGGAGGATTGCGCTATAATTTGCCGAATTGTGTCGAATTGTTGCAGTCTGAATCCCAGAAAAAGAAATCAGATTATTACAAGGAACGTAGATACGGTTATGTGACATCTTGCCTTGTCCCCCACGCATTGTATGAACTGTCGAATTTTGGGTGCAATTTGTCCTAGAGGCAAATCATGCCATTGTTTTGCCACAATATTGCAAAGACTTCTGCCGCTGAAAAACAGGATACTTTAAAATAAAAATCGTTAACTCGGGAGAGAATGGTTCCTGTCGGGAACGGTTTTGTCCAGGGGAAAAGAAACAATGCAGGGAATTAAACAGACCCTCATTTCTTCCTTTCTTCTGAAGTACGAGTGGGCCATTGTTGATATTCACGCCGGAGAAAGGTTAACACAGCTATGCCGTGGATTAACTTTCGTCATAAGCATATAATCGCTTTCCTATTTTTAAATAATGCACAATGTTGTTTTATCTGAACAGATGGGGGGTGCCAGGTGAGTTCACTTTTAAGAGCTGTTGAAACAATCTCGGGCACTATTTGATAATATTATGCTTGGAATGATAATATTATGTTTGGAAAGACCCAATATTTTATTTCATCCGCCAGACGACAGAGAGTGGGTGGCAATCGCGTTGCTTTTTCTCAAGACAGGAATTCCGGGAGACGAAACGGAACACGGTTTCCATTTTCTGCATGGTGTGACAATGCCTTCCATGGGTGGAAATTAATGTTCGTTGGAGTCATGGAATATATAATTCTGGGCTAATTCTGGGCTGTCTCTTGAAAAACGCTTTATCTTGAAGATGCCAAAATAACCAAGACATTATTGTACATTTCAATTAGTTTTCACAAGGTCTGAAGATCTAACAGTCCAATCCTAGGCACTACAGGGTCCACTGAGTTCACCGGAACCTGCTCCCAGGTGACTCCCATTGAACTTAATGGGATTTACTTTTGAGTGGGCATGCACAGGATTGCCCTGTGCATGATAGAGTGTGCTCTGCTAATAAAGAGACAGAGAGTGCTCTGCTAATATAGTAAACAGAAACCATGTGATTGCGGGTTGTACCAAAGCTTACCAGGACAATATTGGAGTGGGGTAAGCATCTGGGTTTTTTTTTTCTTTTTTGGAATTATGCAGAGGCGAACCCGAGACAGCATCGGGTGGAGTTCTGGGTTGCATCACCACTGCTAAAACCATGAGAAAACTCTGGCTGACTGATCTGGAACAGGGTCGGTACAGTACAGTATTTAGTACAGATACAGTCATATAGTGCAATCCTAGCCGTGTCTACTCAGAGGTAAGTCCCATTGTATTCAATAGGGCTTACTTCCAGCAAAGTATTATAGAACTGGAGCCTCAGCATCATATAGCAAGATGGGGAGGGAGGACTATAGAGGGTGAAACTTGCTCATACTCCAGTCTGGCTTCTTTTCCTTTTTTTTTTTTTTCATGAAGAATGTTTCTGCTCAGAGAGTGGAGGGTTTAACACACGATGCCACATTCTTTTCGCCGGCTTTCCCTGCTGAGCTAAGTGAGGCGCGATGTAGATGAAGTGACCCTGACCCAGCCAAAGTCACAAACCAGGAAAACATGAAGGCTTTTTTTTTGCACTAGAGAGGGAGGAAGGAGCAGTAGCTAGGTGGCAGAGCACCTGCTTTGAACCTGGGACCTTCTGCACGAGATCATGGAACTCTCCAGGTAGGCTTGGGACAACCCTTGCCTGAGAACCCTGGAGAGTTGCTACCAAGCCGTGCTGACAGTACTGAACTAGCTGCACCAATGGCCTGACTCAACATGGCAGTGTTCTCTGCTAGGAATGATACGTAGGATCCTGCGTGTTTGTCAGCGGGCATTATGATTCCCCTATCCATGCGCATCAAGGCTGATATGTCCTTGCAGGTAGCCTCTTCTGGCTTCTTAATACTCCATGCTCCTTTTACAGTCAGTGAGTTTGCATTCACAGTTTTCACATGAATGGCCAAGTTGCTATGGTCATAGCGAAAGCTGCTTTGATGCATTTATGCATGTACATAATACATACCTTGCCTTCCTATACTTAAGGTGGCTTACAGCAATTAAAGTAATAACAGACAACAAATGCACAGCTTAAAGCTGCAACCGAAAGTGAACATGATATTAGGTTAAATGCTACAAAACCCACACGAGCTTCCAGGCTTTTCTGGTAGACATTTCCCAAGAGATGACTTGCATGAAGGCCTCTCTCAGAAACCGGCAGCTGCATCACCTCGGCTGGGGTGTCGCCTTCCCATCCTCCACTCTTCCAGGCCTTGTAGATACTTAGAGCTGATGCAAGGAAGAAGAGGCAGCAGCCAAGAGCTGCTCTTGCATCTTCAGCCTAACAAAGGAGAAGCCACAAATCCCCATGTCTCCAGCACCTGACAGGGCCGGCCCATCCATGAGGCCAACTGAGGCAGTCGCCTCAGTCAGCAGTTTGGCTCCTCCTCCTCCACTCCCTGGCTTAAAAAAGGGACAGCTCAGGATAGGAAGTGTGTAAGAGAGGAAAGTGGAAGGCTAGGGACTCATCTCTCCTCCACACTTCCTCTCCATTCCGCTTTTCAGTTCAAAATCGCTGCTCAGTCATGAAGTTTTTTTGAATGAGCGTCTCACAACCTAACCTACCTCACAAGGTTGTTGTGAAGACAAAACGTGGGGGAAGGGTTTCAGGTGCCAGCCTGAACTCCTTGGAGGCAGGGCAGTATATAAATGTGAAAAAATAAATAAATTGAGGAGAAGGCAATTTGAACCATCCTCGTCTAGGTATTCACAATATTGGAAAGCAACCAAATATCTGTGGTTCTCCTAAGTTTTCTGAATGCTGCTTTGCAGAAAATCCAACCCAGAGTATTTATTGCAAAGCCTTTCTGAATTTGCTTCCTTCTATTATGCCAAGAGGAACATTGATGGCAAGAGATGTCTCCCTCTGAGTAGGCTTGCCAAAAGGCACTTCTGTTTATGTCTTAAAACTATGACCAATATTTCATGGACACCACAAATGTTCATAACGCAGCCAGATGCTGGAAGAGGAAATTTCTTTATGCTGTTGAAGAGGGTTTATTATAGTACATTTTTGGATCAAGGCATCCAAAGTAAATAATCATTCATCTGCATGCAGCCAAATTCTCTGAATGGCCAGAAAATCTGGACACACCACCAAGGAAACTCTTGCTAATATAAAACTCACAGCATAATAAAAGACTTGCAAATCTGGCAGCGTCCCAGCCCCACAGCCCAAATCTTTGCCGACGGCAACAGTGGAAAGCAAATCCATATAAAGGCAATGCCTTCTCTAAGGCTTTTCAACAGTGCTGAGCCAAAATGGGGTGGGGTGGGGGCGTTCCTGGAAATATTTGTCAGAAGCTGAAGAGCCTCTCCTTCAAATATTTTTTTCAGGAATCATTGTCAAAAGATTGAAAAAAAATGTTAAAGTGATCCCTGATTGGCTAGGATCACAAATGGGAGGAGTATAGGAAGCATTGCCCTATGGATTTCTGTTGCCTTTAATACTGTTAGCAAAAAGCTAAATCTGATGGCATAGCACTGCAGTGTCATCTTGGCAGGTATGTGATCCCTGACTGGCTCAGCCAAAAATTCTCCCTGTATTTAAAAACAACAAAAACATAATTAATGGACTGAGGAGCAGACGTCCAACTCATTAGAGCTGAAAACAAAGCAATGACAACATGGAAACAATGCTGAAATCAACGAGGACACAGTACTCCACACAAATTGTTCTACTTCCCTGAGCAAAGAATCTGCATCTCAGTCTTAAGCCATGAAGCCACAATGGTGTAGTTTGCTCTTCCTAATTCATAGCATCACACGGTGCTTCTGGTCTCATCCAATGTCTTTTAAACACCAGCACCACCTTGGGTGTGCTCGGACTCAGCAAGACCATAATTTCAAAAGCCAAGTCAGACCCCCCAGAAAATCATCATGAGGTTATATTAACCTTGCACATTTTACTCCCCCCCCCAACAACCTGAAAATGTAGATTTTGCTTAATTCAGCTTCGAAGGGTGAAGATAGACTATGAGCAAAGACAGACAGGTGGACATATGACTTCCACCACGACAGATCCTTGATTCATTTAGCTCAGTATTGTCGAGCACTGACTGGCAGCAGCTCTCCCGGGTTTCAGGGTCTTTCCCAGACCTACCTGGAGACTCTGCCAGGGACTGAACCGGGACCTCCTGCATGCAAAACACTATCACTGAGCTATGACAAGATGCACCCTTAAGCATGTTTAAGGTGCTCTGAAGATCCATTTACTCCCTTTCAAGGCATTACTTCCCTCCAGGGAAGATAATGTACATCAATACCACTCCCATCAAATTGAAGACACATGACTTGGGCTGCCCACTCATTTCCCACCCCAACAGCTTTCAGGGAAACAAGACTATGAAGACTATGGCGGGGTGCACATTGACCACACTGTCTGATGTCCATGCCTTGGACATTACTGTCAAGGGGGCCTACATCAGGCTCCTCCATGTATTCTGAAAGTTTGCTACACTTTCTTATTAAAAAAAAGTTTTCTATGTCCTTGGGATATTTTCCAAAGCATGAAAATAACAGCTAGGCACAATACGTTCAAGAGGTCTCCCTCCCCAAATGCTCTTGGGCAGTTACAGGTAAGCCAAAAGTTCTCAATTCATCCACTTCTCAACAACTATGAAAGATGAGGTTCCTTCCCCCCCACACACAGAGTCTCCAAGACAGATGTTGAGAGGGGAGGAGCAGGGCCATCGCTCAGTTGTGGAATGTCCCAGGTTCAATCGCTGGCATCGCCACGTACGATTGGGTGAAAGGGCTTTGTCCAAAATCTTGGAGAACCGCTCTCGGTCAGTGTAGACTGCTCTCGGTCAGTTCTGAACCCCTTCCCAGTCGAGTACCACCTCTGGCGCCACTCTCCTTCTGCGTACCACCGGAAGTGACTGGTGATGACATCATCACCAGTTACTTCCGGATTTTCAGGTTTTCAGAGGCCAGAAAACGCAGGTAGGAGGCTCTAGGCAGGTGGGAGGACCCTTCTCAGCATTCCCGGGAGGCTTGGCCAAAGGCAGCACCGAAAGCACCGTGTTGGAGCGGGGTTCTGGCAGTCCGGCAGTCCGAGTACCACCAGCAGTCAGCCGAAGCATCACTGGTGGTACTAGTACCACTGGTTGAGAACCCCTGGTGTAGACAATACTGAGCAAGAGGGATCAAGGATCCAAGTCCGGATAAGACAGCTTTGAATGTTCCCAAACCTCTCTACCTCTCCTTCGCATTCCTTCATACCACTAGCATCCCTTCAAACAGCTGAGTGTCATATTTATATCCCTATATACTTTATACAATCATGTTCAATTATGAATGAATTGGATTGCTTCATATATATATTTTTTCCTATAATATTAAATCCTTTGCCCTTATGCCATTTAATTGTCTTCCATGACAGCCCTGGCATCCATCATGGCCCCAGCTGTCCCCCTTAGCCTCAAAGATAAACCATCCTGAGGGTAATAAATGTCAAGCTGTGATTATTGATGCTTTCATGGAAATTGATTATCTATTTGAGAGACATAGACCAGTGATATATGGCTGTCTCTTTGAGTTCACACCAGCTCCTTGGAAAGATAAAAGAGTTTGATTAGATTTTTCTATTAATTCAGATTTATTCTTTTTTTTATTTCACAAAAATGGTTCCAACAGCCTGGGAGATCAGGTAACATTATGATCCACATCTTAAGAAATAAGCAAATTGTTGGTAGTTTGGGTGCATCTCTGCACAGAGGTTTACAGATTTTGCAGCGCAATCCTGTGTAAGGATCCGGCCGCCTGCTGGATCCTGAGCCCCGGTGGCCATTCTGCTGGCTTGGAGAAAGCTCAGTCAGCACCCCCAGGCCTTGGGGCAAGGAATTCCCAAATTGGAAGCCCAATCACCTGTCCCTACTCTCTGTACTTCACCAGATGGAGGGAGACACGACCGAGCCACTCCTGTTGACCTCAGCAGGCAGGAAGAGAGTGTTTCAGACATCTGAGACCCAAACTGTCCTTTGTTGTTGTTGTTGTTCAGTCGTTAAGTCGTGTCCGACCCTTCGTGATCCCATGAACCATATCCCGCCAGGCCATCCTGTCCTCCACTTCCTGAAATGAGATGAAGATCGGGGAGGCCTGCAGAGGGTCGCGCAGGCCTCCCCGATCTTCATTTTGGCAAAAAACGGCCATTTTCGGCCATTTCCGGTTTTCACGAAAACTGGAAATGGCCGTTTTTTGCCGAAATGAAGATCAGGGAGGCCTGCAGAGGGTCGCGCAGGCCTCCCCGAAGCCCCGGTAAGTATTTTTTCTTTTCTTTTTTTGGATTTGCTCCATAAGCGCAAATCCCAAAAAATGCTCCATAAACGGAAATGGCCATTTCATGAAAACCGGAAATGGCCGGAAATGGCCGTTTTTTGCCAAAATGAAGATCAGGGAGGCCTGCAGAGGGTCGCGTAGGCCTCCCCGAAGCCCTGGTAAGTATTTTTTCCTTTTCCTTTCCTTTTCCTGTTTTTTCTTTTTCCCCCCTGTTTTTTGCTCCATAGGATGCATGCGTCCGATGGTGCGATGCGTCCTATGGAGTGAAAAATACGGTAAACTGTCCTTACTGCCTCCTTATCAGCATCCACTGGGGGTGACTTTAAAAAGTGCGCCTTAGCCCAGTTAGCAGAGGCCGATAAGGCAGGGAAAGCTTTACCTTGCAGGATTGTTGTAAGGGCAACATCCAGATAATGCATGTGAAATGCTTTTCGTGATGAAGTAAGCGCTATACAAATGCCCAGAAGTCTCACACCGCTGAACATTGTATCTGGTATTTGAACAGAGGCACACAGGTAGGCCAGACAAATTTTACTCGCTCAGGTCCTGCTGCTTTTATTGGCTGAGCAACATGTCTCTTGTGCAGTATTGTGCGGTATCTTTGGGCCATGGTGCGTCCTTTGCCAGAAGCTGGGATGTGCCCTTCTGGTACTGCACAGGTTCCCCGAAGAACCTGCCCTCTTTCAATGAAAAGGGAACCCCACTGGGTGGCTCAGAGCCTGACTCAGGTTGTTTTCCCGAGATTCGTTATCCGCTGAATCACTTTCACCCTGACGCAGCTGTGGATGAAGAGGCTGCTGGCTCGAAATCACGCTCCAATTTATGAGCCCTCTTATCTGAAATTAATAAAGCCACAGTGCGCTGATGAGTCTAAGTTCACCGCAGCTCAGTGCTTAACTTGAAGAGCGACTTCGTCAGGCCTTGCTCTTGTGGCGGTTCTCAAATAAAGATTTCCTGAGCTTGAACTTCCTCCTGAGAGGCAAACCTCCACATTCAATTCTGATATCTCCTAGGGGAACACTTGGATGGTAATTCTTCTGGTAAACCAATAGCGTCCATTAAGGTGGCCAACTCTGACTGCAGCGATTCCTGGAGATGTTCCCCTCCCCCCTGCAGGATGCAGTGTTGGAAATGCCTTAAGATCTCCAAGTTTGCTTTCATAGTCACCTGGAGATTGATGCCGATTTGTGGAGATTCAAGCCAATCTTGGAGGACTGGCAACTCAAGTAGCAATAACCAAACACGTTAACCAAAGGTTTTCCAGAGGAAAGTGGATCCGATTACAATCATCCATGAATTAGTCACATATTCAGGTTAGACTACTATAATGCACTTTACTTGGGATTGTCCTTGAAGACTATTCAGAAACACCAACTAGAGCAGAATCGACAACCAAGATGCTTTTGTGTGTTTGTTGGTCCAAGCACATTGTACCATTGCCCTCTAAGTTGCACTGACTTACAGTATGTTTCCGGGCACAATTCAAGGTGCTGTTTATTACCTATGCTGGCTGAGCTCTTTTTTTGCATCATAATATAAAATGTTTTTTTTAAGCTTTATAATTATTTATCGGGTATAAACTGAGAGTTCACTGGATTAAAACACAAGTTTTGACGTTCATGGTGAGAAAATATGTTTAAGAATTTAAATGCTAATTTTAATGCTAGACTTGAGTCAGGGATTAAAGAAATTTTGGATCAGCAAAGATTACAGAGGAATTGTATTGGAGAATCAGTAATTGTACAAGCCAGTGCTGACAATGGTAGTTTCAGTGGGCGTGGCTTGCAATCGCGAGATGGTGGCGTGTGTGGCTGTGTTGCGGGCAGTGAAATTAGAAGAGTGTTAGTGTGATACTAGGTGCTGTAGAATTTGGTCGTGTTGTGCATGCTGGAGTGGAACGCATGTATTTCTTATACATTTTTTGTAACAAAATGTGCATGTAACAAAAACGTGTGTAATATTTGTTCATGTCTTGCGGCTCTCAAGCATCTGAAGCTTATCGTATGTGGCTCTTACGTTAAGCAAGTTTGGCCATATATATATAAAGCTGGGGGGAAAAGCCACTGAGACTTTGGATGACTTTGGCTGGCCATGGAGCCATTGGGTTGTCTATTTAGAAAATCCTTTCCTTACATGGCACATTTCTGGGTTTCTTTCCACTGATAGTCCCACCAGGACCTCTGTTTCCTGATAAACTGGAATTCCTGATACACAATCCAAACACATTAAGGTCTCCCTTACACCCTCCTGTCCTCCGCTCTGTTCTTCACAGTTGGCTCCTGCCTTCCGGTGCATTAAACAGAACAGACACCTACCCTTGTTTCCCCCCAACGGAATGGAGCACTTCGGCCTCCTCGCAGAGCATTGCTGCTATCTAAGCACCGCGTCCATGATAAAAATGGCTTAACATTTGCAATCCATCTCTCTTTAAAAAAAAAAAAATACAGACAACGGCTGACATTAAGTAGAATGCATTGCTCTTAGGGAAAAAAAAAATCTTGCCCCAAAGACTGCAATGCTTTTTGGCAAGGGGTCACGGTCATTCTTCTGAAGAGCTAATTCCGAAACAGTTTCCCCATAAGAATCTGGCTGGGTCAGGCCGAAGAAGACCCATTGAGTCTTGTTTCCTGTTTCCCCACAGCGACCCACCAGCTGTTTCTGGGAAGCCGACAAGCAGGCAGTGAAGACAAATACCCTTCTCACCATTGCTGCCCTGCAAATGGTATTCAGGGGTATACTGCTCCTATACATGGAGATTCCATTCCTATAATGGCTAATAATAAGGACATAAGAAGAGCCCTGCTGGATCAGGCCAAAGGAGTATCTAGTCTACCATCCGATTTCTCTACAGTGGCCAACCAGATGCCTCTGGAAAACCCACATGAAGACAACTGCCCTCCCCTGTTATTTGTGTCCCCCCCCCCCCAGAAACTGATATAAAGAGGTACACTGTTTCTGAACATGGAGTCTCCACATAACTACCCACCTGGCCTTCCCTTCTTAATTAGTTGCTTTTGGGCTTTGTGGTTGCATTCCATGCTTTACTTTAATGTGTTTTTTATTGCACTGTTCACTACGACTATTTTATGAAGATTGCACTACTTTACATTTCATTCCTGTGTTTGCATTTTACTGTATCCTCAGCCAGCCCTTGGTGTGCAGCGGCTCCCAGTGCTGGCTCCGGTGCATGTTATGGGTCAGCCAGGGACCATGATGCAGCAGGGAGGTAAGTAAAATGATTTTTTACTTACCTACTCCACTGTGTCATAGTGGGTCTATTTGGGTCAATGGGTCTATTTGGCTGGCGCAAGTCCGGGTGGGCCCAAGGAGGTGTGTCAAGGTCAAAAAGAGAGTATAGGATATCAGCAGTGCTGCTGCTGCCAGTATCCGCCCCCTGTCCTCCCCTGACCTGCCCCTGGTTGGCCCTGAGCCTCCCCCTCCCTGCCCAGCACGGCCCATCCCACCACCAACGTACATGTGCCAGCGGAGGCTGGGTGCTTTGGTGGTGCAAGTGTGCAGTCACCAACCATTTATGCAGGCAGCCCAATTCTGTGCACCATCATGGTGGCTGCCATGTCAGTGGTTTGGGCCTTCTGTCAACGGAACACGAGTTCTGTCAGCGGAAGGACTAGCTAGGATTGGGCCATAAATATCAATGGGTAGGTCTCTGCGCTGTAAATGTTTCTGATCCAGCAGGAGCCACTGACCAACCCCACACTCCATGGCACCAAATTCACTGTGCAAGTGATAAGAAGTAATTTCCTCTGCTTGCCCTGACTCCCCTACTAATCAATCAATCAATCAATCAATCTTTAAAAATGTGAATCACACTTTTCTCCAAAGTGGACTTGAAGCAGTCGTTTATTTATTGATTTGCCCAAAAATGTATAACCCATCTTTTAGCTTCCAAAGAGGCTCCAAAGATGGTTTGCAGCAAGTTAAAAACCAATAACAAAACAAAAGCACACAAATAAAAACAAATTCTAATCAACCGAATGGAAACCAACAAAAAAGGCTGACAATGAGGAGCAAACAACCAGCACAACAAACCACATCAGGCTGAAAAGTAGTTCAGCCCCTCTCCAAACAAGAAGTTACCGGGTATTCTGTACAGAGTAAAAAATCACCAGTGAGGGCTAATCAGACCTCCAAGGGAAGGGAGTTTCAGGGCTTGGGGCCACCGCTGAGAAAGCCCTGTCATGAGTTTGCCCCAATCAGACCTCAGTAAAAGGGATGGAAAAGAGCAGGGGTCTATATGTTGACACAGTTCAAAAGCAGGAAAATTCATGCAGGGAGAGCCAGTTCATTAGATACGTCGGTCCTTGGCTGGTAAGGGAATTCATTTATAAACACGTAAAAACTCCTGAACTTAAGAACAATGTGTACGTTTCTGAAACTAGTAGTTCCTACATACAGACTTGGTTATAAAAACTTCAATGGCTTACGTTACACAACATCACTGATTTCTCATTTACTTCTTTGATGCTGCGACCGGAAATGTGAGCAGCCTCATCTTGCAAGGAAGGTGGAAGAAAGGAATAGTACTCTTCAGTGACAGGCCAGCAAGCAGAAAGGGCAGGTGCTGCCCCTCCTCCTGGCCTGCGCTTGCTGGATTTGAAAAGGAGACGGGGAATGGAACGGAAGAGGAAGTGGGGAGGAGAGGAGAGCAATGGGCTAGAGTGTCTCCCAGGAGGCCATCACTCTCCTCTGCTCTTCTTCACACTTCTGCTCCCTTCCCCTCTTCCTTTTAAAGCCAGCAAGCGTCAGAGGAAGGTTGGGAGCGGAAGCAAAGGAGAACGCAGGTGGGGGCGACACGGGTGCCAGCCAGGCACCCCTGCTGATCCACCTCATGGCCAGGCTGGCCTCCGTTCCACCCGCCCCATGTTTGAGACCTCAAGGGAACATCCCTTAGAGACGGGCCTCTGTCTCTAGCCAGCTCCCTGCCTCACCGAACGTCTATGGTTTCAAACAAGTAAACAGACCTATGAGGCAGGTATTCGTGCCAAAACGGCCCTTATTTGTTTTCTTTCAAAATATGACCATTTGATCTTGGTTGACAGCCTCGCTATAATCATGATGAGATATGAGACACTCACCTCTGCAAACACTCTTAAAATATAGTGCTTGTAGTGAAGTGTGGCCCCCAAATCTATCCAGGAGCAGATCTCGAAACTTCCTCGCACACCCTTGTTCTTTCCAAAATCTGAAACAATGCTCCTCATTTCAGAACAAAATCGTTTCCAAGTATCCTCTCTCTCTCCTCTGAAATGGTGGCCTTGTCAGAAAAGAGTTCGAAATGTGATTTGAATACTAAAGATGCAAGAATCAGGAGCTAAGCACATGCACACACACACAAGCACACACACACAAGCACACACACACAAGCACAGACAGACAGACACACACACACACACTTATTTTTAAAGATACACAATTTGAGTGCAAATCCCATGTTTCATTTTTCTAAAAATTCTGCCAATCGGCCAGTTCGAACTTGAAGCCTTGACAACTTTCAACCTGCCTGTTACGATCTTTGTAAGCAGAGCACAAGAGTTGAAGTGGCTACCCCCTGCTAAACGCCTTCCCTGGTTTTGTTCCACGTTCCCCTTTCAACACAGGCCGTCCCTTCCTTCTCGCCTCTTCCCCCCCCCCACCGCCATTCCCGATGCACCCCGAGGAAGCACAGAGGGAGAATGCGAAAGTGAGCCCACCGCCATCACTGGCACCGCAGACAATGTCTGTCCTGTGTGAGCAATTGAGCACGATGGCCAGTCAATGTGGTTTCTGGGCCCGGTGCCCTGACCCTCTTTAGAACAGCTCTGTCTCTCCAGCACAGTGTGAAACATTTCCTTTCACAGCGCTGACACTTTGCAGATTGAGACATCAGGCCTGTCCAACTGCAGCAAATTAGCAATTTTTCTTTTGCTAATTGGAAATAATAATGTTTTGCAAAGGGACGAATCAGGAAGAAACGGAGGATTAGGTTTACAGCTTGCTACTTTCGTTTCAGATTTTATTCTATTTTTTGAAAAAATATATACGTACGTTTAAAACATTTCCTCCATGCACATATAGTCCTTCCCGGCAGCCCTATTTTTACTCAACTGTTAAACTTCCACAGCCTCAGCCTTCCAAAAGATTAGCTATAGTTCCTCATTTATCTCCCACTCTTAAAAGCCACTGGGGACTCCTTAAGCTAAAAGTTCTACTGATTGCTTTTTTCCTTTGGATGGAGACAGAGGATTGTTGAGAGTTAAAAACTTTATGAGGCAGTGATGTAAATACTGTACAGACAAAACACTGGCAAAATCAACACGTCAGGATTCTCTCAAGGAAGAATTTAGAGCTGTAATGCATATTCCCAAAGGGTGAGCTTGGGATATTATAGAATATCAATAGGGTAAAAATTTAGATTGTGTGAACATTCACCTTTTAAAACCTGATTGGCGCCATTGGGTCCCCTGGAGTCTGAAGCATCCTTCCCCAACTCTGGCTTCAGCTTCCTCCCCCTTCCTGGATTTGCCACTTGGCTGATCCCAACCAATCAGGGACTTACATAGTGGCAGTATGATATCACAGTGCTAGGTAACCAATCTGAAACATTACGTAGGGAACATACGGACACCGTACCTGAATAAATATACAACTCTTATACAGTATATCTTTTTCCACAAGCATTTGCTGGGGACATTGTGCGTTGGCTGCTCCATAAATCGCTCAGGACTTCTGAACATTGGCAGTCAATTAAAACCTATTCTATAAACATCCCAAACATTCATGGAAGCTGGACAAGAAACGGCACACAATCGACCAGGAGGAAAGAGCGATGGCATAATGGCAACTCCAGAATTAGCAGAAACGAAGACTGTCGTGGAGGTTCCAGGAGTCATTAAGGGAGCCTGGCACAGGGGGCTGCAGTACTCGGCTCTGCAAACAATGCCAGGACACAGAGAGCACTGAGTCGGCATCCCCCCACCCTCCGATAAAGCACTTGACAGCCATGTCTAATAATTCTTTCGGGTGAGGGTTTTTCCTCCCTTTTGCTTGATGTCTTTATGTGGATATGAAGCTGGAATGAAAAGCGCGGGCCTGACCCCCATGAGCAAGGGGGAAGATACGTTCCAGAGAGAGGAAGAAAGGAGTGAGATACAGGATCCCTGCGGTGACGCAGGCATCTTTGATGGCTTCAGAAGGCGGCTTTGTGAAGGAAAAAGGAGTCTTCTTCACTCAGCCTCACGACAATAGGTGTTTTGTCCGAGGGGGACAGGATAAAAAGCGAGAAAGCGGGGAGGGGGGAAGGGAAGATCTTCCCCACCAAAGAGTGGGCCTATGGGGGCCTGCAGATGTTGGAGAGGGGATGATTTATGACTCCAATGTCCTCTGTGGCATTTGGCTGCCATCCCAGAGCCTTGCCTTGGTGGCCTCCAGTGGGAGGGAAAGCAATGGGCACAGAGAGAGAGAGAGAGAGAGAGAGAGAGAGAGAGAGAGAGAGAGAGAGAGAGAGGTTACTCCATAACTGAAGCATCTTGTTATTTACCTTGTATGGGCAAACTAAAGAAAATGGTGGGAGGGGGGAGCTGGGGACGATGACTGCCGCTATGACGGCTTCCTGAGGAGCAACACACGCCCACAGTCCCAGAAATTCAGGAAGGACACTCGCCCAGGCCTGCATGAGAACTTGGACAACTATTTCCATGAAAATATAGAATGCTGCATTCTTCTCCCTGGTACAGCTTCAGCTGAGTGACGAAAAGAGTCTGGAAAGATAGAGCCGAGCTTCTCATTTTATTAGGAGCTTGGGAGTCATGGATTTCAGTGAAGACAGTGTCTCCCGCCAGTGGATGGTGTGATATGTTTCCTCCGTATTCTGCATGCCATCGCCCTGTTCCGAGAAGAGGCTGAACATTCAGCCCTGTTTTATCGCAGGCACTCTGACTTGCAGTCATTTAGGCTTCCTTGAAACGCCCGGCGCTGCTCTATTTGTACTATGTAATTCGCTTTTTTCTGCATTTATTTGGAACTTGAGCTTGTCTTTTGCTGACAACAAGCAACGGGTGACCATCTTTCTTCGCTGATTTCTGCCCTGTGCCTTGTTTCCACTCCAGCTCCCATTCAATCTTCATTTCTTACTGTCATGTCTGGTCATGCGCCTGCTAAACCAGGCGCAGGGAGGCATGGCGCTGGCACATGGCATGCTTGGGCAACACCCATGGCCCAATCATCCTGTCAGGGCCTGCTCTGAGGCCTGTCAGCCCCCCTCAGGCCTGACCTCAGCCCCCCCCCCTGCTAAATTGGAGACACTCCCAAACCTGAGATTTAGGAGGCAGGGTTTGATGATGTCACTAGGTGGGGCTTGGTGATGTCACATGATGATTATGCATTACAGAACGGATCTGGTGCCAGGGTGTAGGCCCACAGCAAGGGGGCAGAAAAAGGGGGGAATGAGGAGAAAAATCCTCATATTTTTGAGGGGACGTTCTCCCAACTTTTTTCCAGTGGAAGAATTGCAATATTTTTTGTTTTCAAAATGAGTGACATATTGTTCAAAACAGTGATTAAAAACAATATTAAGAGAAATGCGTTCAACGGGGCTGGATTCAATGTCCTTCCTGGTCGTCCTCCAAAGCTGAAAATACAGTTTGGGGAGGGTGATTTTGAGCTGGGAAACGGTCAGGGAGAAAATGGTTAGGTAGCCCCACACTGCCATTTTTCTCTGCTCTGATTCACAGCTCCCTCAGGGCTGCTTTGGCTTACAAAAAACCATGGAGGAAAGAATCACAGAATCAATGAGGACTACAAACTTGCACTGTTCAATGTTTATCTCTCCACTGGATGTGTGATTATTGCACACACAAGGCCTTCCCTGCTGGAGGTCTTTGAATAGAGGCTGGAAGCCATCTGTTGGGCTCTGGATTTCCTCCAGCTCTGAATTTCCTGCACTAAGCAGAGGGTTGGGCTAGATGGCCTACAAGGGCCTCTGCAACTCTGTGATTCTATGAGATCAGTCTATAAACATGCCAGAATATTCTGCCGCATCCTAATGGCAGGGTGGTTTTGGGGCCTAAGTGCAGAAGTAACAGACTTATGCAAACAGACTCAGAAAATCAGGATGCTCATTTGCACTCAAATTAACCCCAGCACTGTTTGAAGTCTGCCCATTACTTCATATAAGCTATATATAAAATTAGTCTGGGTTACCACTATTCCCAAACGATGAGCCAAAGAAGTGTCTGGAGGACTTCCAAATGCGCGCGAGAGAGGGGAGTTCACGGCCAATTTTTATAAAATAATAATAATAATAACATGCAGCAAAACACTCTATTGCCAGAAGTTTGATTTACGAATATTTACTGCCCTCTCCACTTTTCAACACGTGCTTTTCCATCCTGCCTGGAAACACATTTGGTTAAATAAATAGCTCATGCATTTGACACTGCGGCCTGCAATGTGGACTTCAGTGAAAATGCCAAATTATTAGCAGACACTTGCTTTTGTCTTTGGAATAGCAAGAATTATGTCCAAGTGCACAAAGGTAGCAAGATTCTAAATTGGAAATGCGAACTGGAGTCAATCCCCTTTTGCTTAGTGATGCACTGGAAGCTGAGAGTTTGGTGTAGTATGCCCAGTTCAGAATGCACCAGCCAGTTATGAGCTGAGCTCAAACCTTGCGAAAGTTCAGGCTCAACTTGTTCAATAGGACTTTCTCCTAGGTGCATTTGCTCCAGAGACCAAAATGTTTGAGACCCACTGGGCTAGACATTAACATATGCCCCTAGGCAAGTTTCTTAGTTTGCTTTTTGCTGAACCTGATGCTTCTCTTTGACTTTTAAAAAGAAATTTCAAATGGGCAGGACCTGAGTGTTTCTGCTGACCATATAACCATATAAATGTTGGTTGGTGCATAACTGAATAAGAATGAGGCTACCATCCTATATACACACTTTCCTGGGAGTAAGCCCCTTTGAACATAATGGGACTTACTTCTTAGACATGCATAGGAATATGCTGTAAGAATCCTATCATCCCCAATGCAGGCAGCTGTGCCCGACAGAAAACTTCCTTTAGTTAAAAAAGGAACAAGCAAACAAAGGAAGAATGATCAAAAAAAGAAACTAAGTGTAAAGACGATAAAAGCGTTTAATTCACTTGATTCTATGTGCACACATGTGTTCTCTGTTCGGCATATGCATCTATTCTCGTTTAAGTACAGTAAATCCCCTCAAGCTGGTGAGTGACATCAAGCTTCTTGGCATCCAAACTGGCTGCTTGTGTCCAGCGGGGACGCTGTGCCCAACTCCGTCCTTGCGTTGTACGTGTCCGGTCGGGACCCGCGCAGGCCAGATCTTGGCCGCTGGCAGCAGACCAAGAAAGTGCTCATCTTTGAGAATTAGTTGCATCAGCACAAAAAATACCTCCACTCAAATAGTTGCCTCCCCTCCCGTCTTTCATTTGGACCCGACGAAACATATTTTCCCATGGAAGGAAAAGGCCGGTCTTTGTGAAAACGCCATGGCCTGCCCAAGTTACAGTAAAGGTTAATCGCAAACAAGAGACAAGTAAGGGAGACAAAGAACATCATACACTTCCCATTTCAATGGATGTTTTCATAAATGTATGAATAATTTAAATTATCATTGCTGGAGTTATTTGTCCGAGTGTTTTGGGTGGGGAAGTGCCTCCTCGGTTTTTTTTAATGTGTGTTATTTTTTTATCCACCCCCCCCCCTCCTTTTGATTCTTTCCATTTTTGTCTCATCTCTTTTATGTGCTGCATTCACTGTTTTTTGGGCATCTGAATCAGAGGGTTTTTCCCCCCTGGAACAATGGGATGTATGAAGGCTGAGGGGGCAGCTGAAGAATACCGTCCTTGTTGTACTCTCTGCTAGTTGACGTTGATTAATGAGGGTGCGGACATGGGCAGAATGTGAGAGAGGGACGGGGAAATTAAGAGGACCTGGGGGCACCAGAAGGAGGAGGACAAGGAGATGACAGTGGGCTGCCAGGGCCGTGCCAATTTCTTTGCAACGACATGGAAAAAGTGAGGGTCACCCAGCACTGTCCACTCCTACAAGGTTGTCGCAAGCCTGTTCTTGTCGCTTTGCAGCATGCTAGCCCAAAGATTTATTCCTGGAAGCCCACTCTGGCCTCCAGATAGTTTTCTGGGATGTGGAATAGGAACAATGCAAGGACCTCAGATTTTTTCTGCTCCCAAAGTAGGGACAAAAAATACATATTTGGTATTGGAGATAAGCACACCAAGCCATCAGTGAGTTTGTTGCAAGTCATTTTTTGTAAGAATGCGGGGGGGGGGGGGGAGGACTGGAGCTCAATACTGGAACACATACTTTGTGTGAAGAAGATCCCTGGCATCACCAGGTAGGGCTGGGAAAGACTCACCTGAAACCCTGGAGAGACACAGCCAGCAGTCAGTGTTGGCTAGACTGAGCTAGATGGATCAAGGCCCTGACTCAGCAGAAGGCAGCTTTCTCTGTAGCCTATGAAAGGCACTGACTCTGACTCAATGCGCAAGGTGTTGCAGAATTCAGCCGGCTGTACAACCCATCCCACCCCATCGGCGGTCATTCTGTGCTTTGGAATGGGCAACAGTACATCTGAAGGAGGAACCGTGCACAGTTAAGTTAAATGCGCAGGTGATGCGCAGCACAACAACCATACAGGAGTTGCAAAAACAAAACGCAACACTGCAAAAATCACACATGTTCCACAGATGAGGCTTTGGGGGGGGGACATGCTGGGGCCTGGGTCCACACCTGTGCCTGGTCAGCCCAATGAAGTGAGGGTCCACTGCTGCTCCCCAGAAAGTCGGGGACCAGAGGTTTCCTTAGTGAGCGAGGAACTGGAGTAGTGGACTGCCCTTTCCCTTCCTCTGGAGATATTTTACAGTTCCCAGGTATCCTGTCCCCTGATGGAGACTGGTGAGTCTAGGAATTCTTAGGCGGGGCTTTTGCTCAAAACTGACAGCACCATCATTTGCACGCGCGCACACACACACACGTCTTTGAAAACTACTCTTTTTTGCCACACCTTTTCTAAAACTTGGCAATTATAACTGTACACGTTATAAATGCTCTGTGGGCCATATCCACCGCACACGCACCACTACTTTGGAAAATCAGTTTTCAATTCCAGCACCAGCTTGCTGGGAACTCTGGGGCAAAGTCCTGCACTGGACCCCACCCAGGGCCCCTGCCCCTTATGGCGCATTGGGTGCGACCATGGCCGCTGTTGCTGCAGGGTCAGGGGTCGGCTCAAGTCAGGTGGGCCTTCTGAAGGGCGAGGGTCTTCAGTCAGGGCTCAATCCAGCCAACTCCTGTGCCACCCTTGCCAATCAGACGCAGCAACTTCAGAGAAGCTATCAATCCAGCAGCTTCAACACACACACACACACACACAGAGGAAGGCTGAGCCAGCTGCTCTCACCGGCTCCTACACAGCTCAGGTCCAGCCGCAGCTCAGGTTGGCTTTGAAATTTTGAAAAACGCAACATTCACAAATCATGTCAGGACTTCTCCCAAGGAGAAACATCTGGGGATTTTCTAAGGAAGCCAAACTATTCTCTTGAATAGGATCGACATTTCTCAGGGGTGTTCTACGCTGCATCCCAACTGACTCGGGGCTAGAGAACGCACACAATGTCTGGACCTCGCTTGGCCTTGTCCACACTGGGGCAAGCGTCTTCCTTAGCACACCTTCTTGCGTAAGGGCTTTCACTGGCCTCCTGGAATCACCGCGAGGCCCACCGGAGGGCTCTTCCGCAGTGGCGTCGCTATGCCGCCCCCTGCAATGTCACCACCGGAAGTGATGTCACCACCACCGTTGCTTCAACTCCCGTCAGAGGCGCAGGAGTGACCAACCCCATCGCCTTCTCCACCGCCCACTCTTCCTGCTGCCAAAACGGAACGATTGTCGCTGCCGCCCGCTTTGTTGCCCGCCCACTTGTCCCCCCCAGCGACGCTTCTGCTCTTCTGTGCTCGCTGCATCAGGTCCTCTCGCAAGCCAGGTCCTCTCACTCAACCACCTTCAGCCTCCAGTGCCAGACGGCCAACTATCATCTTCCAATGGCGCCCCAGGGAGGGCCCGAGTTCGATTGATGGAACAAACGATGGAGCTTAACTACAGGACGGCTGGCACAGAAAGAAGGAAGGAACGGTGTGAGGGGGGGGGCAAGATTAGAACAAAGATTCCGTCCAATTTGCTCTTTGGGGCATTGTGGAAACTGGCTGGCTTCCCAGTGTATCACTATGCCATTGAATAAGGTCAACTGCAGAGCGACCCTTCAGTCTTCCTGATGGGTTTTGAGGAGAAAGTGAATGGGAGGCAAATTAGCCAACGTCGTGACGAGCTTTTTCACTGTCACTCTAGACCTGACAGTCCAAAAAGGGAAATGCGGATTAATAAAAACCTAACGGACTTTCCTCCTTCCTTTATCTGAGCTAGGTTAAAAAATAATACCATTGTATGTCTTTCCCCTCCTCCTCCTCCCCCTCGCTTCTCCCTTTCCTACAATGTTCCATGCATTTTGCCCACTGCGGGGAAGCTTTTAGCGAAGAATGGATCAGCGGATGAGTACGTTGTATTTGCTGCACATGTACGCCCTGAGCTCCCCGCGCCTGGAAGGCTCCACCGCGGACAGAATGGAGGAGAGAGGGCTTCTGATCTGCATAATTATTATTTGTGCTCTATAATTCAACTCGGAAAATGACCACAGGGCAATTTGTTTTATACCCACCCGACAAGAACCATAAACATTTTTCCCCTGTAGAAAGCAACAACTCCTGTGTTGTTGTCCAAGGAGAAAACTCTGACCCCTAGGACAGGATAACCCTTCTCCGCTGGTCTCCCGTCTATCCTCTTGCCTCAATATTATAAACTTGCAAATGGCCACATGACATCAATTGGCAGAAAGCAAGCAGTTCGTTACCTTTAATTAACTTGCGGAACTCCCTGCCACATGGATCTGATGATGGTCACTAGCTTATTTTTTTTTTAATTGGACCTAGTCCAAATGTGGGCCTCCTTTTTTGCAAAATGGTTCACCCCCCCCCCGATTTGGGAAATATTGGGGGGCACATAGGACAGCAGTAGAAATGCCCTCATCATTTAGGCTGTGCTTTCTGCAGAAGACAGGCATCCGAAGCAACGTGAACCAATCAATAGTCACCAAAGAGCATCCATAATTCATTTTTAAAAAATCAATGGAACATCAATCATCATCAATAAAATGCACCACAGGTTGTGCAGCCAGGTTGGAAAAAAAAAAAAAGAATCTATGCACAGCATAGAAACATCTTGTTCTCTAGCAAGGAACATCTATTGTATCATTGTATCAGCCGGCTCTTTTCCTGGGTGCCTTGTGCCAGGCAAGGCACATGCTCCTTGTATAGTCTAGTATTGTTCCGTTTGATTGACAGCAACTCCTTGGGGTCTCAGACAGCAAGCACCTGAAACACTAGAGAGATGCTGCAAGGTAAATGTTGATTGTCCTGATCTAGATGAACCAATGGCCTGATGCACCATAAAAGCTGAGCTGTGGATCCTCCTCAAAAACGGAGCCAGATCATTGGTCCACTTAGCCCAGTGTAGTCTACTCTGTCTGGGGGTGGCTCTTCCATGATTTATAATGAAAATTATATTCATGTACATGACAGGTCTCTGCCCCAAGAGGCTTACAATCCAGATATTGGCGCAAGAGTGACGACAGAGAGAGAGGGGGAGGCAGGGGGAAACGGGGGAAACATACATGATGAGTTCACCTGCACAGACTTACGGTAGTTACAGGAGGGATTGGGGAGTAAGGTTTCCTGGAAAATGTGGAGGTGTTGAAGCTATGTAACATGTCGCTTGGCCCCAGGTCTCCAAGCCAGAGAACGGCACTGATGGAGCAACCTCTATGACCTGCTCTGGGATGTGCTGCAAGGAGAAAACCTATATCTTGTTGATTAGCAAAGATGACCATCTGTCCTCTTGGTTATGGTTCCCTGTCAAGCATAGGAAAAAATGGTCTCGTGCCCATTTAGGTCTTGTAAATGTTTTGCACCCTGAAGCAAACGGTAAAAAAATTAAAAAAAAAAATCCTCTGATCAAACTTCCTGCCCTTCCTGCTCTGTATATTTTTCCTTGTGAACTTTCAAGTGTCCCTCAAGTATCGGGAGGCATCCAGGAGCCCCTACCTGGTTCACCACTTCAAACCCCTGGCATTTTAATCTCATCAAAGGATCTGCCTTTCCCTCCCCTCCTCTCCCTTTCCCGCTGTTTTGACTTTCCCCTCTCTTACTCCTGTCACATTCGCTAGTTTGCAATAAGCACGGAGATCACATTTACAGACTCTGCAAATCTGCATGTCTGCCTTGAATGGCTTCTCAAAAAAGGCTGTTGAAGAACTCCTCACATTTCTGAGCATTTTAAACGGCCCTGATATAAGCCTTTGAAACGGGTATGGATTCAGGGATGTGGAGCAACCAAAAAAAAGAAGGACCCATAGATGTACCTTTCCGGTTTATATACCAATGCGGATTTATGCATGGGGGGGGGCAATGCTGCAGTACAATCTCCACCCCTGGAAAGGAAAGGCAATAGCTCAGAAACTAGTGTTATGCAGAACCCCTAGAGAAATTTCACTTAGAACATAAGAGCCCTCCTGGATCAGGGCAAGAGCCCATCTAGTCCAGCACCCTGTTTCCCACATCAGCTGCCCTTGGGGAACCCACAAACCAGAGACAGAGGTCTAGCCATCTCCTGCTACTGCTCCCCTGCAACTGGCATTCAGAGGCATCCTGGCAGTGGCACAAAGCCATCATGACTAGTAGCCACTGAGTCTTAAGAGAGTTCTGGGGATGTACCATCCCATTTACAGCAGTGGTGTCAGCGATTGGACAAGCCCACCTGGCCACCCCGTGAAGTCCCAGTCGCCACAGGGGGGGGCGGGCCCAGAGGCTTAACTTGGCACCCGCACGTCCCAGGTAGTTTGGTAGAGCAGGCCTCACCCTCCACCTGCAAGGTTCTCTATAGGAACTCCACAGTCCTCCTTGAAGGGCAGGTGAGCAAAAGCAAAAAGGCAAAGCAATCAGGTTCATGGCCAAATAATTTCACAGCGGATTGGAAAAAATAAAATAAATCACACACTTTCATTTTGCCGCAGATTTCATTCTTCCTTCTCAAGTCTGCTGGGCGAGTTCATAACACGGGGGGGGGGGGGGGAGAGAGAGAGAGATTGCTGTCAATGCTTCTTTGAAATCCATGTGGGATAATGCGCTGGCAGCGCTACTGGCTGTAGGTAAGTACATTCTTTACATCGGCCACTCGCTCCAAATTCAAACAAAGTAAGCTTCCCTGCCCATTTTCTCCAAGAAAGGAAGCTCAGTGTTCCTTTATGCGCTGTGAATGGCCCACCTAATTTAAACTGAATTCTACCCTAACCTTCATTTCCCTTTTACTTCTGGGCTCCATTCAGGGGTTTCTGACTTCAGTTAATTCACTAAGAATTCTGGCTGGTCCTTCCCAACTCCTGCTTCCCTGCGCATTGTCTGTGGGAGCTGCATGCTCCTCTCTGCGCTCCTATTCCGCTCTCCAATTAACCTACTGCTGAGACGGCTTTACCTCTCTCCTTTGCCCATTCCTGCACACACTTTAAAAAAAATCTTTTTAACTCAACTAAATCCCTTCCCAGTTTTTGCCCTCACCCCCTCAGAGGCACACACGAAGATGAGCAGTGGTTTCGTTCTATGCGAAAGAGGCAGCTGATGGCCCAGTTCGACATGGGCTCAGTGGTACATTAATGCATGGCAATCCATTTTTTTAAAGGCTTTGCACATGTGAAAGTTACAAACAGTAAGGCTGTTGTGGGTCAATTTCCCTTACAGTACTTGGATCTGTGGCCAACAGACATACAATTATTTTGAATGGTCTGCAGCTAAAATTTAGAGCAGATCTGAACATCTTCTTAGGCTGCAAGGCTATAACACTTTCCTGGGAGTAAGTGGGACTTACAATGGGACTCACAGCCCAATCCTAGCCAACTTTCCAGCACCGATACAGCCACAATGCAGCCTCGAGGTAGGGGAACAAACATTCCCTTGCCTTAAAGAGGACTCTGTGACTCCCCACCACCACCACTGCAGGATGCAGCGCACGCCCCGTTGGCACGGTTGCATTGGTGCTGGAAAATTAGGATTGGGCTGTCACTTCTGAGTAGGCAGGCAAAGGACTGCACTGTCAGAAGCAGGGTTGGCACAATTTGGAGGTACGTGAGGGTTTGGGGGCAATTCTGGCAAAGGGGTTTTGGCTGAAACAGGGTGATTTCCAGGTGGGGACAAATGTTTCTCAACTTTCTTGAAAACTTTTGACATGAATGGCCCTTCACTGTCTGACGGTGATGACAGACGGTGTCATTTTATTATTATTTTCAGTTTATGCTGCTCCTCTGCAGGTAATGATCCTTGGTTGGGGGGGGGGGGAAGGCAGCTTCTGGGAGACTGAAAAACGTCCCTGAGTTTCTCAGGCCCACTAGAGAAATTTCTGGAGCTGCCCTCTGAGAATATGGTGGAGAAAATGGGGGCATTGGAACTATGAAAATGGAACTATGAAATTTCAAAGAAAATGGAGATTGGGCAAGACTTGAAATGTGGATTTTGAAGGTGAAATTTCGCACACACACACACACACACACACACACACACACACACACACACACACACACACACACACACACACACACACACCTCCAACTCAACATTTCATTCAGGAACAGGAAATACCCACAGGAAAACACGAAGACAACATTTTGGCAATGACCCAAATACTGAGTAAATGTATTTCTATTTGATACTTGCAAAAGTACTCAAACCACATATCTAGACTGAGAATATTCAGTGAAGAGTCGTCTGCAGAGGAATACCTGAGGAGGATGCAGTGGGGCAAATGCACCAGCTCTAGAATGCAATATCAGCCACCTGGGTTCAAATCAAAATCACCTTCTCGCCACCCATTGCCATCACCAGTTACTGGCCTTCCAATTTGCTTGTTCCAACACATAATTGCATGTCAGGAATGAGAGATACCCACACAGTTTGGACATGGTATTCGTTTGATTGGATCTGGTATTCATGTATGGTCCAGAGAAGACTGCAACACATTGATTGCTATCTCTTTCATTGCTTGACTTTTCTGCCACAGTGCATGTGCATATGAACATACCGTAAATGTATCCTCCTTTTTGGGATGCAGTCACAACTGGCCACCTTGATTTAATTGTGTTTATTCTTGATGATTGACTTGCTTTGGTGACGGTGCGCTACATATATCTGGCCACATCAGTGACTGCTTCATGCAGTGGGTTTTCGTCCATGGAAGTTTGATTCTGTGATAAATCTGTTGGTCTTTAAAGTGCCACAAAACTCTGCAACACTGGCTCAGTGCCTCTGCCGGGTCTCCAACTACATGGGTGGGTTCCCTTCTACTTATTGGTGGTACATATGGGTTTATTTCATTTCTCAGTGGGCTGGCAGTAGCAACATCATCATCCTTGCCAACAGTTTGCAGCTTCCATGTCCGTCTGTTCCCTAGCAATATGGCATGTCGGTTTTTGCAGAAACAGACTAACATGGCTACCTCCTGCCCTTACCAAATGCACCCCTAAAATTGAAATTAACAGCACAATAAAGTCTGCAAACAATGCATAAACAAAGCCAGGGGAAAAGAAAATCATGGCACAGTGATCAAATCCATTCTTAGTTTCAGGATATGCTTGCTTGGAGAAAGAAAAAAAAAGCAAGTTTTAGTTTCCATTTCTTTGGGTTTTGCTCGGCTGGCTCATGGACAGCAAGAGTCGACCAAGACAAGAAAATCCTGCTCCCAAGTGACTTCCACAGCTGGGGTCATGAACATAGACTGCCTCTGGTTTCCAAAACAAACGATGCTCCAAAATGATCACCGTCTTATCAAATCATAGTCGAGACAACAAAGTATTTTGGGAAGGACAGCAAGATACAAAAGCCACTGACCATGTTTAGACACATCTTCCAAAAGAGATCAAGAGAAGAAAAAAATAAACAAATCCCGAAAGTGGATTAAAAATAAATGCAGTACAGAGTTGGCCCAATTCTCCTGACGCCTGAGGCGGCATGCCAAATGCTGCCCCTTTCTGACCCGATGATGTGCCAGCCTCTGCTCCTCCCACTCCCCAATGTTCTAGCTCAGCTCTCCCCTCCCCTCCACATGTCCTCCTCCTCTCTCTCCCCCTCTTCCTTTTCCAAGCCAGGGAATGGGAAGGATAAAGGCAAACTGTGGACGCAAGGAAGTGGACAGAGAAGAGTGCCCCCCACCAACCTGCTGCCTGATGTGACAGCTTCAGTTGGCCTCAGGGATGGGCCAGCCCTGATGCAATAGGACCATGCCAGAAGGATACATAGTGAAGGATACATACGTGAGAAGCAAATCAAAAAGGCCTAATCGCGCAACCAAAGTGGCCCATTGAGAAGGCTCTGTGTGGGTCTCTCTGTTGTACAGTGAAAGCGTAGGGGTGATGGTGCTTCAGCACACTCAATAATTCGTTCAGTCCTCTGACAGTGACGGCCCAAAGCAAAGATCAGGAGTCCAGAACATCTTCTGGCCCCTGTCAGCTGATCTCGAAGTCTGGGGCAGGACAGGCCCAAAACGTCTTGACACCTGAGGCGGTGTGCTAAACGCTGCCCCCACCCTTTCTTGGGGACGTGCCAGCCTCTGTACACTCCCCAGATTTAATAAGCAACAGAGGAATGGACCAGAAGAGGAACTATGGAGGAGACACTCTAGCCCACCACTCTCCACCACACTTCCAGATTGCAAACTCCCCTTGCTGAATGTTTGCGCACACACAGAGAGAGAGAGAGAGAGAGAGAGAGAGAGAGAGAGAGAGAGAGAGAGAGAGAGAGAGAATAAGGCAGTTTCCTATATAGCATCCTCTACAACAGGGGTCCCCAACCACCGGGCCGTGGCCTATTACCAGGCCGCGGGCTAGTCCTGAATGGGCCGTGAGCATTTGGCGGTGCCCCCCCCGCCGCTGCCACAGTAACTCAGTAAAATAAACGATCACTCACTTCGCCTGCTGGCTTCGCCTCCGTGTGCACGCTGAAAGAAGCCGCGGCGCTCCTTCTGGCTACACAGGACGGGCGGGGGAGAGTCTCCTCTCCCGTCCTGTGTAGCCCGAAGGAGCGCCGCGGCTTCTGGCTACACAGAATGGGTGGGGGTGAGTCTCCTCTCCCGTCCTGTGTAGCCGCAATTTTGATACCCCCAAAAATTTTTGCGGCGGCGCCGGAAAGTATAGGGGGGAAATAAATAAATATGTCATTTTGACACCCCAAAAATATAGGGGGAATGAAAATATATACGGGGAGTAGAGGGGGATGAAAATATGAGGGGTGCAAAAACGGGGGGAGCGCAAATTCGTTGCTGCCCCCCAGATTTTGGCCTAGCTACGCCTCTGGAACCCCGTCCCCCGTCCCCCCACCAGTCTGTGGAAAAATTATCTTCCACGAAACCGGTCCCTGGGGTGAAAAAGGTTGGGGACCACTGCTCTACAAAACCCGACTTTTTCCATGAAGCCATTGGCACGATTCCTTCATCCCCCAGCCCTACTGTAACTAAGTGTGAGCAACTGAAACACGAACACATGCTTCCTCTTTTCACCCTACCTCTGTCCCCTTCCCTCCTTCTATTTCCTTTGTGTCACTATCTCTTCTAGATTGTAAATCACTTGGGGCAGGGACCTGTCCTCTTTCACTGAATTCCTTGCATGTGATTCCCCTTCTGTTGTCTCCACCCCTTTGCCCTGTCTCTGTTATTTCACTTTCATTGATATCTAGATTGCAAGCCTACAGTGCTTCCATTGATAGATTTATTACGATAGTGCTAGATTCCAGCCTACATTGTACAGGCAGGCTACATTTGAACTTTACACAGAATATTTGAACACTGAGTAAAGCTGCATGCACACTGCATACTATATGGTCCTATATCATCATCATTATTACTACTATGACTAATAATAAACAATAACAATCACTTGGATATATGTGCTCTGATTTCTGCATCCTAAATACATCAGAGGTTCTGAATTATATGTTCTTACAGCCCAATCCTATGCATGTCTACACAGGAGTAAGTCCCATTGAGTTCTATGGGACCTACTCCCAGGTAAGAGCGTGGAAGATTGCAGCTTTAAACCAAGAGGAAATCCGCATCTTGTAAACAAGATGCACATTTAATGCCAATAAATAAACCAACCTGAATCACTTTCCAGACCAGCAAAAAAGTCAAACGGGATAACAGAAATGTAACAAAGGGGTTGATCTAGTGCACTCCATTCCAGCCCCCTCCTTTTGTGCAAATTGGCTCAGGCCCAAGCAAACATAATAATGGTGTAGTTTTCCGAAAGTGGTTTTTCAAAACCAGGCGGTAAGAAAGTCAATATGGTGCATGGCATCCATTTGTTTTGATTTATCTTACTAACTTCAATTGACAGTTAATTCATCAGAGGAGGAAAACGCCAGTCTAGAGAAAACACAAATCACGAAGGATAAAGGAACAGGGTGGAAAATGTAACACTGATAATACAGGTAATAAACTAAAAGGCACATTATCCCCTGAACTCCATCTGCAGTTTTACAGATTATAAATTAAGAGCACATCCGTTTTTATAAACCGTTGAGAAACAATATGAAATGAAAAGCTGCAATGTTTTGTCTGTGCTTAACTTCATCTACTCAGACCAACACGTACAAAGGAGAAGGAAAGGTGAATGACTCTATGCTTCTCATTTACATAGCACTGGTGCAGTTGTTGTAAGTTAACTCATTGGAGAGCGATCCACAAGTGCGCGTGCATGCGCGCGCGCGCACACACACACACACACACAGTATACTCATGTACAAAATAGTCAAAGAACTATAATGCAAAAAGCATGTTGGGTAAAAGCTGGTGGGACTCAGAAGCTCCAAAGTCTTGTTAGAGAAAGGCTGGCCCATTCATGAGGCCAACTGAGGCAGTCACCTCAGGGAGCAGGTTGGCAGAGGGTTCCTCCTCAGTCTGTCTACATATCGCTTCTCCTCCTCCCAATCTCTGGATTTAAAAAAGGAAGATGAAGTGTGGAGGAGGGGACAGCACAGGGTTCAAGTATTGACATCTGCTGAAGTCTCAGAAGACAGAAAGATGGTCCCATTAGCAGCAAGTCCAAAATACATTTGGACATTATGCCAAAAAAATTACAGTGAAGCAAAATCAAAGGACATGCAGATTTACAACTCATTACCTACAGGCTGCAGAATCCTGCTTTTCAGGGCACAGAATATGGATTGCATGGAGGCTGAATGTTAAGCTACACTCACACTCAACGTGTCAATTCTGCAAAAACAATGCAGTTTTCAAGTCCACCACTATCTAAAATGCCCAGGGCTGTGCCAATGTGGTCAATCAGTGGGTTGCAGACGAGGAAAGTTAATCATGATTTAGCACCGTTGAGGTCAACGAGAAATCACAGTTATGACTAAACGTTGCTAGTCATACATGACTTCCTATGTCTACAACAACCCTGTATGTATCCATGTTGATTGTTGATTCATTTTGTCAAGTCATATCCCCACCTTTGCATTTCAAAGAAACCTTCAAGGTGGGTTTTATGTGGATTGAAAACAATAATCTCAAAAGGAATACAACAATCCACATTCCAGACACCACCTCAAAAACAGCCATACGGCAGCATTTAAAAATAAAATCATCGTCATCAAAATGAGGAAAGGGGAAAATACACAGGAAAATCAGAACTAAAATCAAAACCCAATAGCAGTGGAACTCTCTTATCAAGACCCCCAGAGCATCTGTAGTGCAACAACCCATCCAACTGTGAGAGTGTAACCTCCGAGGGGCTCAGGGGCAGGTGTCTTTTGCTAAAGGGATGCAGAGGTAGCAATTGGGTGACCCAGGTGATTGGGGCATGTGGCACTGCAATCCTAGCTCATCATATATTAGCAAATCTGGAGTTGAGATGGTGCACCAGATACGAGAAGAGGCTTTATGGCGGTGTTGTTTTTGTTTCCCAAGTTGGATGCTAGAGTTCTTTTCTTTCTCTCATCATACAAAATCAAAAATTCTGCCCCAAGGAGCTTGCAGCATACCTTGAATCCCTGGACCTGTTTGCCATGGTTTTGTTAAAATCCTGTATGCTCATTAAAATCTAAGCCCAGCTGCAGCGCACCGAGAAGCTAAGCTCCTTCTTCGTCCGTTTCCCAGGAAACTGGACCCTGGCCAAAGATAACCTGTCCTATTTAGCAGAAGGATCTGTATTTTTGCCCTCACAACATTAATTTTTCCCCTTCGTCATGGCACTCTCCTCCTTCCCCCCAGGATTCAGATCCAGCAAGGTGGAGAGCCAATTTCTCATCCCAAGCAAAAGTGTTTTCGATGGAAAGCAGGAACACTTGCTCAGTGTTTGGTTTGGTTTATAAGAACTGCAATAGGATGCGCACACCTTTCAGCCACAGCGTAGCCCAGACGACATCAGAGCAGCCATTCGCAAGAGAGCAGTGACAGGACTTATCACTGAGCCAATGGCATGGAAGGCCTGTTTAGGCTGCCATCTTGTGCATGCCGACATGGAAATGAGACCTATTGAACTCAACTGGACTAACTTCTGAGTAGAAATGCCTAGGGTTGCACTATTAGTGAGCTATCCAGAACACCATGGAAGCATGGCACATCCATAAAGAAAATGAGAGCATTTACTTAAAGTGGGAAATGAGAAGCAGCCTGCCAGATGCGCACTTCTAATTGCTGTGGAGTCCATGTACCCCACAATTACACCCTAGGAGCTCCAAAGCATGGAGAGGAGGGTGCACAATGTCTTGCTGTCCTCCCAGTGTGCCTTTCCCACCTGTGGCTGTCCCCTGCATAATCTCTGAAGATCACCTAAATTCATGGTGCATGGTATAGCAATGGGGCAGGAGCGATAACTCCATGGCAAAGCCCCTGCTTTCCATGCAGAAGGTCCCAGCGTTGAAGATGATGGACCAATGATAGTGGACCAATCAAGCCAAGCCATCAGGTGGCTTGGTCCACCAAGACAGTAACCATCCCGGTTTTGCTACTTTTCTGAAACTGAAAACATGGGGGGGGGGGGGAGCTAAGTAGAACCTTTTTGGCCACACATTACAGTGAGTGAACCCTTTTTAATTTCAACACTGCCACCAGGTTGCTGGAGGGCCCAGAGCAAAGCCCAGTTTGGGGTGTCCAACTTCTTTGCTGATGGAGTGATGGCTTCTCCCCCTCATTGAGTAGTGGGAGGATCTTTCTTTCCCTGCCACTCTTGTTTGGTAGGAAGTGGAGCTACTGCCATCACCACCATTATTTTCTGATGGGGGGTAGAGGATTGGAAGAAGGTCTGCTGCTGGTGGTGGTTGTCCCTCCAAGAGACTTGTGAGGCAGCAGCTACTCCCAACCACACCAGTCAGTGGGAGCACTGCCTAAGGGGCTCCATGATGACCCGGATACCTCAGGGGGGGCGTTGATCCTATTAGCAGATAGGATGCCAGGCACAGTGGCAGATGGGTGTGACCTCTCAAACTGGTGCTCCACAAGGCTGTCCTCTCACACTGCCCCTGCATAGCTTGCTAGAAGATCATTTGTCACGTGGGCTAACTTTGGCCCAAAGAGTCAAGCGGTGCTGGCACACAAGGAGAAACTGAGCAATCGCCAGTGTGCTGTTGCTTTGCAACGTTGAGTACAGGGGAGCTGGGGGTGGGAGGCGAGCTGCTTCTTCATCCTTCCATCCCAAGCATTTGGCTAGTCTCTTTGTCACAGCCAGCCTCCGGCTCCCCAAGTTTAAGGCAGTTCGCAACTTACGGTCATTTACAGCTTACATCTCAGTAAATCCAGAAGGTGTCTGATGGAAAGGGGAAAGAAGACGAAGGGGGAAAAAAGAGGGAGACGCCAAGCATCTTAATCCCCCTGTTCATTCATGCTCTCTATAATGTTCTTTCAGGCCTCTGCTGAGAATCTAGGCTTGAAATGAAGGCTGATAAATTAGTCTGGAGGGAAACAAGGCAGATTCAGCTTGTAAAAGGTCATTCCAACTTTGTTCTGGGTGAGGGTTTATCTTGACTGCAGCTGCGACAGACAATGGCTGAGACCTAAATGGCAGAAATCTTAAGCTCTGCTTGCGAAATTACTGTGCTGATAAGGCAGAATGGACTTTAGTAAGATCTAAATGGGAAAAAAGGGAGGTGGGTGTGAGCTGGAAAATGTAGGTATTTTTCTGACATGATTGAACAGGGATGACACAATAAGATGTGCAATTAAACCAAAGATTTCTTTACCCGGGTATTATCTCAAAGGGAAGAAACATACTGCCAGCTAATCAGATTAAAAAAAGAGGAAGAAACTAGCCTCTTCTCTTCACAGAATGAGCTGCCCTCGGTGCAAATCTACGGGCAAGCTTACCGCCAGGCAGAGCATAGGAACCAGAGGCAAGACAATGGTATTCCCTCAAGAGTCAGTACTTACACACACCAGTGCCATTCATCATAAATCTGTGTCCTTTCAAAGAGGTGCATTGTCAATTTGAGTTGCCAGTGAATTTTCACAAGAGTGCAATTGCAAAGAGAATTTGGAAGTTCCTCTTCGGGCGAAAACATCAGGGAAATGTCAAGGGAAGCAAAAAATAAAAATGGGACTGCTCTGAAAAAAAATCATCTTAGAAGCACTTTCAGCAGAATTCAAAGCTGAAGAAGGGTTTGAGGATGGAATGCAGTGGTTTTGGGTAGAGATACATTCATCCAAGGCTTTGAGGGGTGCGGCTTTCCACTGTTTGGTGGTGTCGATAATGGATATCATTTTTCCTTATTTTTTCATAGTTTACACTATGCCTCTGCAAGTGTAAACTATGCAGTTTGGCAGCACTAATCATGGCCTAGTGTTAGTCTGAATAAAATGGGGGGGGGCAGCCAACAGGCTAAACATTTCTTATTCTCAGGTCTGCCCCCCTCCCCCGGCATTTTAGCTGCCTGAGAATATGTTGGAGAAAATGTGAGAGGCAATTGGATATGAGATAATGTGAAGTGCATTTTGGATCAACAGTCAAAATCATAATTTTGATAAAGCTAATGATATTTCTCAGGGAATTCTGCAGATCCCTACCTTTTTCATTAGAAACAGTTCACTGACAGAAGGTCAAGCGAGTTCCAGTATTATTATTATTTTTTAAAAGGTGGATGAGAAAGAACATTCTGGGCAGAGAGCTGTTTCTCCTTACTCTGAAGACACTTGGATATGTGGACACATCAAGACAAATGCCCCATCCAGTGAGGCAGAAAAAGTGGGTTGTGAATAAACAGTCCTCCTGTGCTACACCTCTGAGAGGGAGGTACCTCTCCCCTAGTTACCCTTTCCACTTGAACCTGCATTTCCCAGCTCATTGTCAAACAATGTAATGGTTATCAGCCTGAATCTTAATTAAGCCTAACCAGCATCCACTTCTAACATCAGGGTCTAAAAGGGAACCTCTTATCTCGCCAGAGAAAGAAGAAAAGGGAGAGGGATCACACAAATGAAGCTGAAGGTAGGGAGATAAACACGGGTGTCTGTGTGTGTGTGTGTGTGTGTGTGTGTGCGCACGCGCACGCGTGCATGTGGGGGAACACACTAAATAGTGATTGCTTCCCTTCAGGCCATAGCATGTAGAACAATCATCATACTGCATTCTCCCCAAAGCAACTATTAGATAAGTTCAGTTAGGGCCCACTCATGATGGGTGGTGAGGCAGCTACCTCAGATTTTGGACTGGCAGGAGGTGGCAGATTGGAAGGAGTGCCCCACTGGCACCCTGCCACCAGCCTCTGCCAACCTCTATTACACCTGTCTGCCAGCCACTACCCTTAATATGGCCTGGGAAGTCTAATCTGGCACCATTGCAGTGGTGTTCCAGCTATAGCTACTGCTTCTTCTTCTGCTCCTGCAATTAAAAACAAACGTAGGAAGGAGCAGAAGGGGAAATGTGTGGAGGAGAGAAGTATCTCTTCCACACCCTTCTGCCTTTTTAAAAGCGTGGGAATTTCAGGAAGAGGAGAATGTAGCAGGACCAGTGTGCAGACAGGGAAGGGAGGGAGGTAGATAGGGGAGGAGAGGGAGCTGGGCATGCATACCCACCATTGGGGAGCCATAATGGGGGAGCAGTATCACAGGCATGGGGGGGGGGGGCTTGACTGGCCCCAAGCCCAGCAGGGATACAGAAAGATTCCACACGATGACCAAAATGGCCAACATCTACCTCAAGCCCACGAAACTGAAGAAACTGGGAATAAAATAATTAAATGACAGGGCACTTGGGATGTTACAGTTATAGCATGGACTGCCCACCACAGAAAAAAGTCATTTTGAAGCAGCAGTGATACTACGCTGGGGGTAAAATAGGAATCTTACAGCACAAGCCTATGTGTGTCTACTCAGAAGTAAGTTCCACTGTGTTCAATGAGACTTACTCCCAGGAGGACAGTGTGTATAGGGTTGCACACTTAATACACTGTCCTGAGAGGAAGTCCTATTGAACACAACGGAACTTGCTTCCGCGTAGATCAGGACCAGCCAGTCCAAGACCTCCTAGCACCGGAGGTAGGATGCCAAGTGCTGCCTCTCTTACCCAATTATGTGCCACCTTTGCTCCTTCCACTCTCCAATGCTCTAAGCTCAGCTCTCTCCTCCCCTCCACATTTCCTGTTCCTCTCTGTGCCTCTCTTCCTATTCCAATCCAGTGAGTGGAAGGAGGAGGAGGAGCAGTGGACAAGAAGGTGGACAGAGATGGGTGCCCCCCCAACCTGAGGCAATCTGCTGCCTGAGGCAACTGCTTCAGTTGGCCTCTTGTATGGGCCAGCCCTGAAGCAGACATGCATAGGATTGCACTGCTGAAAACCAAAAACATTTCACCTTTGAGTGGGTGAGCAATGTAGATATTGACAGAGCTTGCATTGGTAGGAATTCTAATATTCCAAAGTCAGAAAATGGGGGGGGGGGCGCTGTATTCTAGCAAGCCTTCTCTGACAAGGAGAGGGGGGAAGGCTATTTTTCAAGCACTGTGGTCACAAACGGGCTATTCTTGGTCCTCTCTCTCAGTTTTGTTTTTAATAGAGATGATAAAATACTGCTTCAGAGGCTGGTATTCATGGATGTCTCTCGAAGACGAAAAGAAAACATTTATTTCCTATTTCTGCTTGTGAATCAGACTGTTCTATTTTAAGGAAAATGCCCTCTGCCGGATTACTGATGAGTTATTACCCCTTATGGAAATAAATGGAGAAATATCACAGAGGTATTCTTAGTCATTCTTGCAGTGGGTGTACTACTCACATACATGAGTTTCGCTCTGTCTCTGTCTCTCCTACCCCCTAATTCCTTATATACCCATGTTTCCAACCCATTCCTAACATAGTCCTGGATTTTTTGGCACAATGGGACAAAAAAATGACCTCTTCGCCTGTCTCCTGATGTCACCCACGCTGCTAAAGAATCAGAAAACGAGAAAAGCAGAGAACACTGTTGCTTTCAACAGTCTGGACTAAGTTTTGCATTCTTATCAAGAGTTAAAATTTTCATCAAATACAGCCTTGAAACATGTTATGGGAGACACACCGCTAATTTCTGAAGCATCTTCAAAATAGTTGACGATGATTATTATGGCGCCATCCACATACTGTACACAGAGCAGAAGTCTTCAACAATCGTCGCAGGACCCAGGAGTAGGTTACAACAGGAGTTGGTACCACAATTTGGGGTACCACAATTACACCCACAGTTGTGTTGGTACCACAATTACACCCACAGCGAAATTCAAATTGAATTTTGGGGTTCCTTCCAAAGAAACGATGTCTGAGAATTTTCAAGGGAAGTCAAAGAAATGTGTATAAACGTTTCTCGGAGGGGATCTGCACACCCCACCAATTGGCACTGAAATTTCACACAAAATGAAACTCAAAGCGAATGCCAAGACAAAATGTCTGAAAGTTGTCAAGGGAAGTCAAATGAGGCTGCAGTCCCGTACACACTTTCCTGGGAGTAAACCCCATGGAAGACAATGGGACTTAGTTCTAAGTAGACACGCATTGGATTGTGCTGAATGTTCCTTAAAGACAAATGGGTTCCTTCCTATCCCTCAGGAGATGTGACAGTCCTGCTGCTGACATGAATGCTCAGGGCTGCACAGTTTCAGCAGTGACCAGGAAAAAAGGTCTTAGGTGAGGTAAATCCCATCACAGACTTTGGAAGGATTGTTCTGACCAAGCCCCTCAATCTTCAGCAGGCCCTCTCAGTCTCCCTCCCTCCTGACTGACTGACTGACTTACTCCCTCCTGCCATTGACACTTCTTCTGCTCTCTGCCTTGCCTCAATTCCTCCTTTAGATTGTGAGCCCCTGTGGGACAGGTTCCATGTACACAAATTATTTTTATTATTGCTTTAATTAAAATGGGGAGTACATACAAACATAAGAAGAGCCCTGCTGGATCAGGCCAAATGCCCATCTAGTCCAGCTTCCTGCATCTCACAGTGGCCCATCAGATGCTTCTGGGAGCACATGAGACAACAAGAGACCTGCATCCTGTTGCCACTGCCTTGAACCTGGAATTCAGAGACAGGCTACCTCTAAAATCTGGAGGTTTCAGCTAGTCATCAAGACTTGTAACCTGTGATGGACCTTTCCTCCATCAATCTGTCTAATCCCCTCTTAAAGGCATCTAGTCCAGATGCTGTCACAACATCCTGTGGCATGGAGTTTCACAGATTAATTATGCACTGGGTGAAGAAATATTTCCTTTTGTCTGTTCTGGTTCTCCCACCAGTCAATGGTTGGGGGAGACCATTGACTGGTTGTCCCACCAGTCAATGGTTGTCCCACCAGTGGTGTTGTGCGAGAGGGAAAAGAACTTCCCTCTCTCCACTCTATTCATCCCATGCATAATTTTATATGTCTCCATCATGTCTTCTTTCTAGTAACTTTGCCCTTGCATCTCAGAAAACGTTTTAAACTGCTCTTCAAGAGAAGAAAGGAATATTCCTAGCACAGACATGCTCAGCAATTGGAAGCAAGACTCCTCGCACAGACTGGATAAAAACTCTGGTTGTGATCCGGCATGCAGATAAATCCCACCAACATCCCTGAGACCACAGAACACGGAGCGCTGGGCTGGGCTGCATCTTCTGTCAACTGCAGGCATTTTGCACTGTGAAGCCCTGCAGGATTTGGCAGCTAATATCTCTCCCCAGGATGTCACTTCCCAGCCTACTCGTCATTAGCAAAATAAACAATGTGATGATTAATGTCATTATTTACTCGAGGAATGAGCAGGATCATTCTGCATGCATGCGTGTGTGTGTGGGGGGGGGGCTTTTTTCTCTCCCTGTTTAGGATTCATTTCAAAGGTCCTGAGGGTAATAAAGGGGGGACGGACGCAGTGTGATTTATTTCAGGGTGCCGTGACTTGGATGTTCTGTGTCAGCAAGCAAGGGAGTAATAGGCTTGGGAGAGCAGGGTGTGTGGAAATGCAATCCCATCACGCACATGAAGCAAGAGTTTTTCTCCAATGTTGGACCGAGCTTTCTCTGAAAGGGCAGGCAGAGGAAACCAGGTCCTTTCCCAGCCCAAATTTGATATTCTTCAAAGGTATGTGCGACTTCGTGTCCCACAGTGGTGAAGCATGTGCTTTTGCACGCGGTGGATCCCCAGCTTCAGGTAGAGCTGAGCTGAGCATGACTCTGCAACCCCAAACAGTGCCAGTGCCAGGCGGTGGAGATAATGCTGAGCCAAATAGACTTGGCATGATTCAGCATAAAGAGCTTCATAAGTTTCCTTGACGTCTTTTTCTTTTCAATAAAACGACAGCTCAAAAACAGATTGATGTCAATAAGAAGTTGAAAAGCAGCAGGTCCCACGTTCGACCCCCGGCATCTCTAGCTAAAATGATCTCAGGCAGAAGAACTGGGAAATATTCCTTGCCCGGTTTATTAAAAGGGAGATCGACAAACTGGAGCGGGGCCAGAGGAGAGCGACTAGAATGGTGAGTGGGGCTGGGAAACTATGTCTTATGAGGACAGATTGAAGGAGTTGGACATACAGTATTAAGTTGGAGAAGAAACAGTTAAGGGGGGGACGAGATACCTATGTACAAATTTCTGAAGGACTGTCATGTGGAAGATGGAGCAGATTCGTTTAGGTTGGTCTGGAGGGTAGGACCAGGACAAATTGGTTAAAATTACAAGAAGGGGGATTTTGACTAAGTTAGAAAGAATGTTTTGATGGTAAAAGCTGTGGCACGGTCTGTCTCAGAAAGTGGTACACATTGCTGGAGGTCTTTAAGAAGAGTCTGAATAGCCATTGATCAAGGACAGTTGTTGTCGTCCTTGATCGTTGTTGTAGTGGTAGACGGCCTGCATTGGCTGGGGGATGATGATCTTGTAGCACCCTTCCAACACGATGGTTTTAAGATGGACATGCAGTGATGGAGCAGCAGCATTGCATTGTTGGTAAAAACAAAAACGATGGTAGCTGCCAACAACCATCCTGGAAAACAATCCCCTCTACCACCGAAAGAACCTCAGAAGGATTTGGGGGAGGATTACTTTGGTGAAAGCAGCTCAAAGTGCTTTGTGGACTCCCTTTTTTTCACCCCAAGGTGTTGGGTACTGGGCAGGGCATCCTCAATGCTTGGCCATAGGTCACTTGATAGTGCTGGACCAATGCCCCATTTGACCGAGTCTTCATGCCAACCCTAGAAGGTGTTTTGAGGATAGGGGTGCATGGGTGGATATGCCGGGAATTCTTCTCGGGCTCAGATTTTAAATCTGGGTGAGAAAATTATGAGCTTCCAAAACTAATTTCCATCCCTGACCTCGGCAAGCTTGGTCAGCATCTCAAATCTGAGGTCACAAGAAAAAGACATTCAGAGGGTCAAAATCACGTGAATATTTTGAACTGGGGGGGGGGGTTGTAAATATTTGTCACTTTCTAAAGTAGGCTGTCAGAAGAGGAAACAAAGGAGTCTTGGAAGAAATGCAAGGAGCACCATGCAGAGGGAACGTTCTCTCACGTAGATTGGAAAAGAAAAATTAAGAGTATCACAAAGTCAACAACGTCGGTGGCAGATAACAGAAATGGCCTGAGCCTAGCTTGGCAATTGGCAAATACAGAAGATATTAAACATGGCTGAAAATGCGAAAGCAAACAAGAGTCTTGTATCGGGAGAATGAAAGAAGGACAAAGTTTGCCACAAGGTTACAGAGAAAAGTCAAGCTGTCACCAGCTTGGGGGGAACTTCCCAGATTTAAAAAGAGTCATTTGGGGACACAGAAGATTTTGTGCGGTGGAAAACCAGTGTGGTGTTTGCTATGTCCTGCGTAGGTGTGCAATAATCATCAGTGGACCTGCCAACGAAAAACAGCACTTTGGCACACACTGGCAGCTGCAGTGGGAACGGAACAGCGCTTCACATCTGCATCGGCCCAGGTTTGCCCCTCTTTTTCCTGGAGAGGGGCTGTGGCTCAATGGCAGAATACCCGACTGACATGCAAAACATCCCAGGTTGTTTTCCCAGCAGTCTAATTTCTTTATGTGTTTACTGTACTTAGATTGTAAGCACCTCGGGGGCAGAGCCATATCTGTTTTTCTCCATGAACCTTTGCAGCATGTTTTGGCCCTTATGCCGAAGCTACGATCTGCCTTCCTGGAATGTAAAACTCATGGTTGCCCTCTCTTCAGTGGAGAGGCGAACCAGCTGCTGCAGCGGAGTGGTGAAGAGGCTGAGCGATCAGGAAGACCCTAGTTTAGTCTGATCACTGCCATGAATTTACAAGGCTGGCCCTTGGCAAATGCTGACCTCCTTACCCAGGGGCATGCCAGCTGCCATCTCTCCTCCTCCGGCTCCAGAGGAGTCATTCGGTGGAACTGATTGCCAGGGGATTCAGGTCAGACAAGAGAAAAATAATGATTTTATACAACACATGATTAATGTATGGGGTTTGCTGCCATGGAGCAGCATAGTCTGTTGCTAGTGGCCACTGTGATGGTCACTGGCCCCGAAGGCTTCATAAAGAGAGCAGACAAATTCATGGAGGAGAGGCCTGGCTTAGACAAAGTAGCTATATGGGTAGAACCTCCAGCTTCAGGGGCAGTACATCTCAGAATGCCAGTTGCTGGGGGCACAGCATTCGAAGAGGGCCACTGCCTTCATCTAGTCAGCCATTGTGGAAAACAAAACAGTAGATCTGGTGGTCCTCCAGGCGGGGTGGGTGGGTGGGTCTGTATGTTCTGAACAGTCCAAGCGAACGGTACACGCAGCCTGAAAAAAGTCAGTTCCATTCCAACTCCCCACCAACACGTTGCGTTCCTCAGCGAATGTTTTCCTTCATTCCACGAGGTGTTTCCATCTAGCTCATAAAAGGATATTTCATGTGTGCAAATCCAAGAGTGCCTCATGTCCACACCCTCCTTGGAATGGCCCGATATTTCCAAGGCTTAAAAAAAAAGAAAAGAGGAGGGTGGGATGGAGACTTATTTCCGCTCACAACTGGGAAGGTGGTGCTAATCAAACATTCCGAAAGTTATGAGATTCACGGGCAAAGCAGCTTCCTGGGGCAAAAAAAAGAGTATCTGAGGCATCTTTGTTAAAGGCAGTGGAAAGTGGATTTGGCAGAAGTTCCCTTTTTTCCATTGGTCTTGTGAAAAAAAGAATAAGCTGTGATTGGTTTATTGGGCATATTCCTCCATTCAGTAATCCATTCACTCTGGGCTGACAACCAAAACTGTTTTGCTTTTTATGCAAAACATAAAAAAAAAGATTTATGCTGGGATTTTTTTTCCCGGGGGGGGGGGAATGTGTGTGTTCTTTGGTGCTTATCACTGGGCAGCCTCGACAGTCCCCCAAAGTAGAAATCAGAGCTGGGGTAGTATAGCGGTTAAAAGCCTAAGCTGCCCACCGGAATTTCTTTAGTTTGAGTCTCGCATCTGCTATGAACTCCCGAGGTGGCCTTAGACAAGTCACTCCTACTCAGCTTTAGTTCTTCCATCTGCAATATGGGGATAATAATATTTGCCTTACAGGGCTGTTGACGATTCCATCAAGATAATAGTGTGAAGTGTGTTGAACACGCAGACAAGGACTATCAATATACTAAGTTACTATCAAGTGCCATTTATTATATTGGAAACGTTAGCAGTGGTAGTCAACCTTCCAGATTTGGCATACGGAAGGCCGGCCCAAGACCTCCTTGGAGGATATTTTTAAATCCCATTTTTCAATGTTTATACTGTACACTTCTTTCAAGCTATTGCAACCCACTCCAAGAGTTTGAGATGAAATGAGCTAGACCTTTAAATGATGTGTCCTAAGTTTCAAAGTACGAATAAGTGGCAGGAGAAGAATAAATTCTAAGGAAGATATTTAAAGTTGATTTTTTTTTGTTCTTGAATGGGTTGTGGCTATTATGGGGTGTCACGATGAGCTTCTGTACTTTCAAATTAACTACAAATTAACTAACTCAACAGGGAGGGGAAATGCCCTTTGAGAGAGCTGAATGAGTCAGCTGGGGAGGAAGGAAGAAGAGTCTTCAGATTGAGTGGTTAGGAACCTTTGCAACATCTAGGAATGGAAGCATTACCTTTAAGATTCATCTAGTCTAGCATTCTGCTTCCACAAGGCCCCGCCAGATGGCTTTGGAAGCTTCCAAAGTAAACTGTTTATGCATCACATTCAGGATATGAAAAAAGAAAAAAAAACTTCCAGCCACTTTATGCATCTGACACTCTGGCCTGCAATAAATCAGCTAGATGTTTAAAGTGTCACAGGTCTCTTTGGCTTCCCTACTGCAACTGACTAACACTGTCACTCGCCTCTGAATGTGTCCCTATGGAAAGCGTTACATTCGGCTATACGAAGAGGAACTTCTCCAGCCGTCCAACAGTTCCATCTGGCAAGGGAACAAGAAGGGGGATTTTAGGGGCATTGGGAACACAAGTCTCAACACAGAACAAGGCAGGCATGTAAGAGAAGGGACGGGTGTGGGAGATTTCCATTCACACCGTTTTAACCATTCTCAGATTAGGAGAAGAGCACATTCCAGTTGCATCCAGTTGCAACGTAATCTATCCTTGCAGATTATCTAGTACTCAGATCATTTACTATACAGAAGAATATATCAGATTAACTAGTACTGTATATTCAGGTTAATGCGAGTAGATAAATAGGTACCGCTTGCAGGAAGGTAAACAGCGCTCCCTGTTCCTGCTGCATGTTACGCACTGCGGCAAGGAGAGTCATGCCGGCCACATGACCACGGAGGCGTCTTCGGACAACGCTGGCTCTTCGGCTTTGAAATGGCTTTGAACCACACCCTAGAGTCGGACACGACTGGACTTAATTGTCAGGGGTCACCTTTACCTTTACCTATATTCAGGTGGGATGTGTCAGATTAGCTAGAACATACAGAGGCACCCACTAAGGCAGCTAGGAATGTATCTACACTTGCAGACCATCTAGTGCATGCAGAGATATCACTGGTGGCAGCTAGGAGCATGTCAGATTAACTAGGATATACAGAGGGAACACACCAAATTAACGACGACATACAAAAACACCACAAGTGGCAGCCAGGAACGTAAGTTTCCTTGCAGATCATCATTCTAGTGCAAGCGGAGGCGTGACTCGTAGCAGCCAGGAGCGTATCAGAGCAGCCCGCACGTATGCAGAGGTCCCAGTCGATTTTGTTTTTTCTATGACTTCTCCCTCCATTGAGTGAAGTTCCTAAAACCAGCACAGTTCCTTCCTACCGTTTCAGTGGAACTAAACACAACCTGGGAAGTGGCTGGCATCATGTGTTTGCCTTGACTCTCTCCCAGAACAGGAAGCAAAAACACCAGCCCTTGGGTTTATTGTCTGACCGAAACCAAAAAGCAACAGAGGAAAATATTCCTAGAAAGTGAGTCGCTTCCACTGCTCCCGCTTTTCTGATCGAGCTGGAGAAATTGCCCATAGTGTTTCTTGGGGGGGGGGGGCGACGGGGAGAAGGAAAGCAGGCCTTCAAATTTTGGCGAGAGACGTTTAGTGGTATGTTTGAGAAACGGATGGAGGGCTGTTCAAAAGTAGATACAAAAATATTTGCATTGGGAACTGAATCTATAAGCTGGGCTTTATGCATTCTATATATGTTTAAACACACAAACACACACACACACACACACACACACACACACACACACACACACTGAACTAAAGACATTCAAATTCTGTGATATGACTATGGAAAACTTCACAGATCAGTCTTTACTTGCTTATTCTGCAAGTTTTGCTCAGTCCTCGTTTGAAAGGAATAAGCAGGACCAGACCCAAGACAACCTGGCACCTGGGGCGAGACAACCTGGCACCTGGGGCGACATGTCAAATGCTGCCCCCATTGCCCAGAGGTACACCATCATCCACCACTCCTCCTCCCACACCCTGAATTTGAAAAGAGAAGAGCAGAATGGAAGAGGAAGTGTGGACGAGAACAAAGTGGTGGGCTAGAGCCAGAGATGTTCTTGCCCACCACTGTCCCTCTTCCCATTCATTCCCTGACTCTCTAGCCAACCACTCTCCTCTCCTCCATACTTCTTCCTATCCATTTCCTGACACTCTAGCCTACCACCCTCCTCTCCTCCACACTTCCTTCTTCAGCTTTGTGCCCCTCTTCTTTTTTAAATCCAATGAACAAGAGGTGGTGGAGACAAGCAAGAGGATGGAGTCAGGCAGTCTCTCACCAATCTGGCCCCTCCTAGATCTCCAACTCTCATTTCAAAAGGAAACTGATCTTGCAAAAGGTGGTCCCTGAAGCTTCCTGCCACAATTGGGACCATCGTCATCCCCTTCACAAACCAAAAACACAGCACGACAGAAAGGATGGTCCAGAAGAAGTACATAAAGTCACTCCCTCTTGTAAAAGGTCACTCAAAAGTCAAAATGCACTCGAGTTCTCTTGCATACCAAGTTCAATCCATGATGGATGCAGCAACAACAACCTTACCTCCCATCCAAAGTTTGTTTCCTTCAACGTCGTCCTCGGGAAGGTAAGGAAGGGCCCAAATCTTTCCCCGATTTCTATCTTCTTCTTGGTCCAGATACCCAGGCCCGCGCCTGGAACTGAGGACTCCCGCAGTTCAAAGTCAGGGGGGATCGGAATGTCGTCAGGGATGTAGACGGGAGCTTCGTACGGTGAGCCTTCCTTGGGGTTGAAGTCTTCACCCGCGGGGAAAGGTGATGGAGGTCCGACAGGGATGGGGGACATGATGCTATCTTCCGTTTCCTCTTCCGCACTCTCGCCTGCCAGGAGGTCTGCCTCAGTTTCATACATGTTATTCACAATCTCGTTGTCACCTGTTAAAGAGAGGGCAGAAAAGTGTGTGACAATGTGCAGGTGACACATCCTTCACCTCTAGGAACACTACCAAGACCCCTTTTCTGTTGTCGGCTTCAGAAGGGGGAAGTCTATCGCATCTACTGATCCTGCAAATAATACAAATAATTATCCTTTGCATAGTGCTTTTTGAGTGCTGAAAGCATTCCATACATATAGCCTTGATTTAATTGATCTCTCTTGTCAGTACCTGAGCCTGCCTGACTCCATCTACCTGAGCCATATAATAACCTGCTTTTTGATGACATCAGAGATTCAGCTAATGTCCTGCTGGTCTTTTCAAGGCCTTGCTGCACTCCTGTTAAGTAGGATGCCCAGAGAACTAGGGCCATTCCTGCAGTTGCCCCCCCTGGGGGGGGAGTCTCTGGGGTGCCACCTCACCATACAACTCAGCCCCCTTTATTTCAGCTTTTGATATTCAAGATCAAGCAACGCAAAGGACAGCTGTCTACTTAGAAGCAAGACCCATTTATTTCAATGGGACTGATTGCAGGTAAGTGTTACAGGATTGCAGCCTAACAGCCCACTCCTATTAAAGGCGACAGGTACCCCTGTCCACCTGGGAACAACCACTGCTAATCTGTACCTGGGAGCAGCTCAATGCAGGCATAATCTGCGTGCAAAGTATGCAGAACGTTGATCTGTAAAGGTGAACCCCTGTACAGGTTTGATGATGATGATGATGATGATGATGATGATGTAATTTTTGCATTTTAATCTCTGTGGTTAGCTGCCTTGAATGTCCCATTTTACGGGAGGAAAGGCAGGATGTAAATATTTTAAATAGATAAATTTAGGGTTATTTGCCTGAATACAAACATTCTATACCCAGGTATACCCTGACGTGTGAAGAGGCCTAGGAGACTGCTCTAAAATTGTGTCCCTCTCCTCTCTCATTTTTAGAGTCATACCAGATCTAAATTGCACAGATCCAGGACTGTCAACCTGAGGAAGCCTCCAGGTTTCTGGAAATCTAGGCAGCCCTCCTGCAGTCGAGGTTTGGCCCAAGCTGCCCGTCAAAGCTCAGGCCTGGATTTGGCTCACTGGGTTCCTCAAGCGGAGGTGAGCAGCCAGCCTGCCATTCAAACAGTGCCTCTTGCTTTCTGTGTGGGTCGGAAGCCCCGGAGAGCACTTTCTCCTTGAACACGACACCGCTGCTGGCTGAGGGGCGGCTGCCTTTGGAGCAATGCAGTGAGCCAGCAGACATTTTACAAGTGAAACTCTCCTCCTTCCTCCACAGTATGCAGATCCGTCAAGAAAGGAACAAGCACAAGCCCCCCCCCCTCCACACGGGAAGGTCACCTGCGACTAAATGCCGAGCTACGGCAGGCAGGGCGGTGGAGATGTTTTGTACGGCAAACAGTTCCGGCAAAATAGATTCATAATCCGCTTGGAGGCAAAACTATTTCAAATCTATTCTCTGTCACAGAATAAAAGGTGCAAATCATTAAAAGTCATGGGGCTAAAACACTTATTTAATTTGAGATCATTCAGAGGAGTAATTATTAGCTTCCAAGAGGGGGGCAGTATCTTTCTTTCTCCCTCCCTCCACCCGATTCACACTTTCTGCTCACAAAAGCGGCAATCAAGCCACAACCGTTTCCCTCTTTCCCAAAACCCTATGTTGCGGAGGGACAGAACCCCCCCCGAAAAAGACCGGGGGGGGGGAAGAGACATGTTTTAATAGGACATACAGAGAACAAGGCAAAAATGGCAAGTGGAAACAATTGGCTGCCTGGGTCAGAATCGGTGACCACATTTAGTGACCACCATCTCTGAGCAGGCACAAGCTCAGTTCCCTCAATTGGAAAGGGCTGTGGTCCCAAATGGAAGCTACTCAGTACCTTTTAGGATTAAACCTTCTGCTGGGTCCTCTATTGTTACTTTCCAAAACACGCACGAACACACATACACACATGTATAGAACCGCTAAATACCCTTAATCTAGCAAAGTTGTGTTTTTTTCCCTCCAGAACAATTAGGAAATTAGAGGAGCGATTATGTCGCAGGCTGCAAATTGCTCCACTTAACAGGATTGCAAAGGAATGCCATTATACAACGCCCTCCACTGCATCCCTTTTCTGCCTTTTCCCCCCTTCTTTGCAAAAATGCAAAGACAGAAAAATTAGCAAACTGTTATAATGGAACACAGGAAAAGTGGGTTCAACATTCTACTGCAGCGGTGGGGAACCTCCGGCCCCAGGGCCGGATCAGGCCCCCGAGGCCATTCGGTCCTGCCCCCGGAGAGATTGCCGGGAGGCCACCCAACCGGCCCCTGGAGGCTCCGCTGGGTCCGCGCGTCACCTCCGGAGGCTGGGAGAGGGCCTTTGCATATCCTCCCCGGTCGCTGCCTCGACCCCTTCTCACCAGGCCGTTGGCCATTTCGCACATGCGTACCACGCTGATGAAGGCAAGCTCTTGCCCTCATCGGCATGGTACGCCAGAGGTGACGCGTGGACCCGGCAGCGGCTTCGGACGGTGAGCGCGGAGCCTCCGGAGGCCAATGGGGGGGCGGGGGCAAAAATTAATTAAATAAATAAAAATGGCACCCAGCCTTACGGCCAGCCCTCAAGCAAATTTCTAATATTTAAAACGGCCCTCGCCAGGGAAAAGGTTCCCCGCCCCTGTTCTACTGAGTCCTTAAAGGCACAGGAGCCTCCCCAAGGAAAGCTCTGCTAGACCTGAGCTCACTTCAAGACACCTGACAGATATCTCCGTGTAGCAAGGCCCAGAGTTCTCACCACATGTCGATTCTTGAATATGCCAGTCATGTTATGGCACTGGTGTTGTTCACTCTCCCTGGGGACTATCCAAAGACAATATTTTTTTATGAACATAAGACAAGCCCTGCAGTATCAGACCACAGGTTCATCTAGTCCAGCATCCTGTTTCCCCACAGTGGTCCACCAGGTACCTCTGGGAAGCCCAGAAGCTGGACACAGAGGCGAAGAGTTCTCTCCCTGCTATTACCCACCCTGCAACTGGGATCCAGATGCATTCTGCCTCTGGGCTGGGATGTAGCATATCGCCATCATGACTACTCCCCAGCAATAGACTTTTCCTCTCCAATGAAGTTGTCTCATCCTCTTTGTAAGCCAACTAAACCAGTGGTGATCATCACATCCTGCAGCAGTGAGTTCCACAGATAAATTATTCCATACAGCAGGGGTCCTCAAACCTTATGTTATGGCAATAGCCTCCTCACATTACAGCTAGTTGTGACCCACACTTTGAGAACCCTTGGAGAAGGCAGTTGGTCCATCTGTCCATCTACTTAGTACTGCCTACACTTACTGGCAGTGAGGGTTTCGGGGTTTCAGACAGGGGGTTACCAGGATTCCAGTATTCCTCAGAGTTTTGTAACCTCCTAAGCGGCTCGTGACCCTCCTGGGGGTTGTGACCAACACTTTGAGAACCTTTGCCCTATGGGACAAAGTCCTTCCTTTTGTCCTGAATGTTCATTGACTGACCCCAGGTTCTAGAGTTATGGGGAAGAAACATCTCCCTATGCAATTTCTCTGCATCATGCATGACATGAGAAACCTCTACATGTCCTCCCTTAGCCACCTTTCTTTTGGAACTAAAATGCCTTAAATATTGTCATCTTTACTCACTGGGAAGAGCTCCACCGTCCCCTTGCCTAGCAACTCGACTTGCAAGGCTGGTGTCTCACCCTCTGCATCTGTTTTGAGGGTCTGCTTCAGTCCCTGGCGCAGCACACCATTTCAGAATCACTAGAATCAAACTCCGTATTTGGGCTCGGAGACGGGGCTGCGATTTGGCAGCAAGAGGAAAAAAGCACTCTGTGCATGCTCAGAGCTAATATCTCTCATTCTGTCCTTTGGAGAAGGGGCTTGTGCACAGTACGAGAAGATAATAGGCATAGCTCAAGGAGAACAAATGGGGCTATACGATCCAAGTCAACAGTACCTGCAAGGCATCATCCCCCCAGTCCTCGGTAAATGTGTGACAACTGGTCTGCATTCTTGTTGGGAACAAATTTACCTTCTTTCAGCTCAGCCGTTAGCTGCAGGCTCCTGCTTTCTTTGTACCGTATTTCCCTCCCCCCTCCGAGCCCCCTCCCCAGAATAACAATCCAACAACTGCCTCATTGTGGACTCCGGAGCAATGCGAGGGACTCCTAGCGAGAATATTAATGGCTGACCTCTGATGTAATCGGGGAAGGGGGAGATAGCGCGCAACCCAAATGGTAGTTTTCACTTCGGCATGGCAAGGCATTCTGAGCCGCCAAATAGGAGCAGAGCAGTTATAACAGCAGGACTCAACTTTCAGAAATGAACCTTTTATCTCTTTTATGTTCTGAAAATGGGCCTTGGGCCTGTTGAAAATATCTCCTCCTCTTCTTTTGAGGACTCGTAACTTCTATTCTTAAAACCATTGCTTGGGATTCCTGAAGGGATGGGAGGGGTCGTTTGCTGTATTTGTTCTTGGAAAATATATCTGTCATTTATGAGCGCTCACTTCAGGAGGAGAGGGGGAGAGAGAAGGGCAATCTTGCTTACGCAAACATCCCCCCAGAAACAAGCTTTCCAGAAGCATTATACACCCTAATCCTGAAAATACTTGTGGTTGCAGTAAATGCTTCTCCTCTGGGTATTAGCAAGTCAAATTATTTTCCACTCTATGATTAGCCGCTTTTGCACTTATGAAACCGTTCCAACCAAGCTGAGAGGAGAAGAGGGTGAGTTGAAGAGCAGAGCGCGACCCACGAAAGGGAACCTGAAAGTGGCAAAAGGAAACGTCAAAGGAACAGAAGAGGCTGCTTTTGACCGAATCAGACCCTTGGTTCAGCTTCCTCAGTTGTGTCAACACTGGCTGGCAGCAGTCTGTGTGGCACCTTCTCACCTGCCCACAACATTGCTGGAAGTAGAGATGGCTGGGGTGGTGGTGGTGGTACACCAGAGGGCAAGATGCGGCTGTGCAGCTGCCTGGCCCGTTTGAGGAAGGGGGTGCCTCAACTGTGAGACAAGCCACCCACTCTTCCCTTACCCAGCCCTGCCCACCCTCACCAAGAATAGTGATGCCTCTCTAGGAATCTCCCTTATTACTTTTCCAAGTTGCCTCCTTTTGCAAGTCCCCCACTGCTGCCACCTGTGGTGGCAGCTGTGCACAAAAGGAGGCAACTTGGAAAAGTAATAAGGGAGATTCCTAGAGAGGCATCACAGTTCCTGGTGAGGGTGGGCAGGGCTGGGTAAGGGAAAGAGCTTTCAGCTTAATTTGCAGTTGTGTGAAAATGAAAGAGCAGAAGAAATATTGTAAACACTCAGGGGGGAGAGTGCACACAGACTGGGTACATTTTACCTGAGAGACTGAGATTTTTACCTGAGAGACAGATTTCCATGCAAAAAACTCCCACCCACCTTGCAGTCTAAGCCTGCAATCCTATGCACACTTACCTGAGGGTAAATCCCACTGAACACAATGGGACTTACTTCTGAGTAGACATGCATAAGATTGTGCTCTAACAGTGTGATCTCTGGGCGGAAGTAAGCCCAATCAAGTCCAATGGGATTTATTCCTAGAAGAACATTAATCCTGCATCGTTTATTGTGGGACCCCATTTTGCATTACGTTATTTGGGTGTCACCGATATCCCCCTCTCCTATACCATGTGTTCAGATGACAGAAGTGGCCCCTGGCAAGCATTATAACCCAGACCTGTAGCAATTTGATGACATCCCCTTACATTGTGCCTGACACATGGCCACACTCCAAGGCTCAAGCTTGGCAGATCGCAGAAGAACTGGATGTTCACGGGGGGGGGGGGGAGAAAAAGAAAAAAGAAAATATGGGTCGTTTATACTTGCGTCTAAAGTGGCAACAGGCTCTGGGTTGCAAGAAGAGGATTCTCTAGAGAGATTTGTTGGCACATAAAATGTGGCACAGAGAGGAAAAGTACAGACAGTCTCATTCTATAAACACAGAGAGAAGAATTCCGGGTCTTGTTTCTGGGACGGAAGGTATGGAATATTGGACTAAGGACATGAATATTTGAACAGTATCAAAGTATGGAGAAAGACCCATCTCTAACCAAGCACTGTTTCTCTTTTTTTTTTTTAATAAGAGAGAAAGAGGAAATGTGGAGGAGAGTGCTGAGCTAGAACACTGGAGAGTGGGAGGAGCAGAGGCTGGCACCTCATTGGGTAAGGGGGGCAGCATTTGGCACTGGGAGATCCTTCAGCCAGCCCTGAGTAGCATTCTAGCAATTCTGACAAAGATAACGTTACGGAGCCCCCTAGCACACACACAGAGAAAGGACTGTCTGCACATAACCTAAATGCAAGGTGTGTAGTGAATCAAGGGAGGAAGGGCCTGTAATCTTTTCATGCAGAAGGTCCCAGGTTCCATTCCTGGACTCTTCTGAAAAGGCGAAGAAAGAGACCCCTCTCTGAAATCCTAGACAACCACTACCAGTTGGTGTAAGCAATACTGAGCTAGTGGTCTGACTCACTGGTACTGGGGGGCCACGGGGGGGCCCCCTCCCCTCCATGTCACCCCTGCTCCAGGGAGCTCGCAGCAGAACCTGGACTAAGTGTCCTCATTGGTGCTACTTAGCCAGGGCCTATTCTTGAGGCAGACCATGGATCACATTAATGACAACCGTACAAGAGTGGCCGAACAAATGCCTCCAGGCGTCAGCGCAGTGATCTGAAGTGGCGGCAAATTCCAGAAGCCTGTGCCTGCGCATACCAGAAAGTGAAGAAGTTTTGTGGCGCCTGAAAAAGTGACAGCTCCACTGCGACACAAAGGTTTATTCCACAATAAATCTGTCCATCTCCAAGGGTCCCTCAAGTCTTCTCAAATAAATAAAGAGGTGGAAAAGGGATTTGAATGTTCATCAAATAGAGAAGAAGCCTCTGTGCTTTTCAATAGGGGTCAATGGGGAGGAAGTGACGGCTCTGCTGTTCTCGCCGTTGTCCGGGAAGCAATGTCGCCGCCTTCCCTTTGCAACTGGATGGAACTTTGCCCAAAGCTCTCCGAGCCGTCAGGCCTCACGGCGCAAGAGTCCGCTTGGGCTTGGATCCCTTTGACCAAGGACTGAGCACAAAAATGCAAGGGAACATTTCACACCTTCAGCAAAACAAGGGGAAAAAATGAATCTTCTCCCTGCCTTGGTTTCCAAGTGGAGCAGAGGGCTGGAGGCCTTGCTTCTGTCTAAATAAGCTCTCCAAAAGGCTTCTCAGGAAAAATAGCGTCTAGCTAGGGATGAGATTTCTCCCTTCTGTTCATTTTTTCCCCTCCCTGGTTCTTCCCTCTGCAATCCAATCCTTCTGAATTCTGGCTTTAATTGCAGGGTTGCAGCATGCCACAGTTATCAGTTTATTTACATCTTTTTCCCCCTCCTCTATACTACCAATGTAGTATAAGGGAAGGAGGCCTGAGGCAGTCGAAGAACATCGCCTTGGCGTGCAGATTCAATCCTCCAGCATCGCCACACAGGGCCAAGAATCAATGTCAACAATATCAAGCTTGAAGGACCAAGGGTCTCTCTCACCAGGTCAAGGAAGCAAGGGTTGAATGAGTAAGACATGTTCCTATATAACACGAACAAAGGACACTTGGATGTGAGCATGTATATGATGGCTTCAAGACTGCACATGTGCGCGTGGTGGTTGGGCTTCATCCTTGACATCTCCACATAAGGCTAAGAATGGCTAAGAGACACACGCCTGCAGTATTAATTTTACTGATGAATGCATTTTATTTCCCTTTCCAGAAATTTCTAGTCCCCCTTTCTGCCTCCGGAAGGGTCCTCAATGTGGCTTGCGACACATTTAACGCAAAAATATAATCAACCAAACATCGAACACGCACAAGCCATTAAACACCAACAATAAGTTACAAATGCCTCTCAAACCTAGAACCAACTGAGAGCATGGGGGGGGGGGGGACAACACAATACAGCGGACAACAACTGTGACACCTGTTTAGACAGAAGGGGTCTTAAACAGATTGCAACGGGAACCTGTTGGGCTTCAAGGGGGAGGGAATTCTCATAGCCTGGGGATTACAACTAAGAAAACCAGGTCATGTTCTCCCCCCCCCCCCCGGTGAGCTTCAGAAAGAGGGGGAATACAGAGCAAGACTTCTGATGTTGAGACAGGCAGGTTCATGCAGAGAGGGATAGTCTTTTCAGAGCCACAACTCCCGCACATTGGTTGGACCCTGCAGATACAATCATACATGCAACTGATACAAGCAATCAATCCATGGGAAACAACCTCAATGTTGCCTTGTTGCAGTATTTTGCCAATACGTCAGTATTGTCAGTAGGTCTGAGAGTAGGGCAGGCTTCAAGACAATAGACTGAGAGTCTGCACCATGTTAGCTCAAATTCTGCAACAAGAAAAGATACATTCTGTTACATTATGCAAATTACTATGGGGATGTAGCTGGGGAGTGTCGTGATGATGAGTTTGCCCCCTATGTCCTCATACAGTGTTGAAGACACTATTTTTCCTTATTGTTACATTCATCTACCCTTTAATAGCCCATCTTCCATTGATTTTTTCGGAAGCCACAAGGGACGTGGCTATTCCAGTTAAAGACAAACTGAATTGTCCTGCAATGTGTTATCAACAGTTCAAAATTAAGGTTGGCACTGAAATCTCAGCCATGTGAAATCCGAAGCAAATGTGAGGTTTATTCCAAAGTAGAAGAAATATTTGCCAGGGCACAGGATTCGGATAAACTCACATGGACAGAGAATGTCCTGCAGGAAAATCAGGCCCATGTTGTCTATGTCCCAGGCAACGTTATGTCTCCTTTCATTTAGAATATTCAGAGCAGCAAACCTACACACAAACATTTCCCAACAAAACTAAAATTATCACGGTATATTTACAATAAAACAGTACAGCCGGCCACAACCAAAATCAAATTTAAGATGCAGTGCCTCAAAATGCCTGCTTGGCTACCCACCAACGGGTGAACTGGCAAGGATGAACTGCAGCTTATTTTATTTATTTTTTAAAATGCAATCCCGGCTTTCTTTTGCCAAGGCAAATGCCCAAGGTGGCTTACAAAAAATTCCTTAAAAACAATAAAACGTTCGAAAAAACAACAACAACTTACAAAGATCATCGAGATCAGCTGCACAATGGTATAAGGCAATTGCCTATATTACCTATAGGCTATATAACAGTGATAAGGCCAGACACACCTCCTTTGGAAGGGTATTCCACCACCTTGGTGCCAACACCAAAGAGGTCCTGTTGGTCTAATCCATCATGCCTATCTGTCAAACTATTGACAAGGCTTGGAGAACTTCATCCAACTCCTCCCATCCCTTGGCTAAGAACCAGATTATCTTAAGAAACCACGTGGAACCATGTGGAATTTGCAAGACCACGAGGCGAGAGGACCCACACTAGAAAAGTTTCATTGTTCCGAAATCCATTTATGAAAGTGTTCTGTGGAATTACATAAAAATTGGTTGCATAGACTTGCTTTTTCCAAGGACTCAATTTGCCTCCCGTTTCAAAAGACTAAATTAAGGTGTTTTCTTTTATTAAAATGATTTCTGCTGGTGGAATGGAGACTAAAGCATGTAACAATATTGCGAAGTGTTTCTTAATGTGCATTTTCCATTAGCAAAACCAGCAGGGAAAGTGTCCAAATACTTCTCTTCTAAATGCCAGTATTATATTTCCTGTAAAAGTCAAGTTCAGCCAGGCATCACACATATTTCCACACAGAAGTCTATTACAATCATTAACCGGAGGCTGCTGTCCAGAGGGTAAGTACCGTATTGGTCTGAGTATAAGACTCACTTTTTTCTCCTAATTTAAGTTTTTAAACTAGGGGTGCGTCTTATAATCAAGCTGTTGCAATTTAATGCCAGTGATTTAATTAAATTTTTTTAATAGCACCAAACTTTAAGGGTGTGTCTTATAATCAGGTGCGTCTTATACTCGGGACAATACGGTATTACCTGCCTTCTTTCGCAACCTTCCACCCATATTCCGGCCACTGACTTGCAAGATGCCTGAAAATCCCAATTGGATTTGAAATGTGCCACAAATCCAATTTCTCTAGTTCTGGGGGATGTGTGTGCTGTGCCTGCAGGTTGTGAACATGGGACCTGAAATGCATGCGTGAGAATTCTCATGCACAACCAAACACACTACAACAAGTCCGGGGTGTGTGTGTGTGTGTGTAAGAACCTGAGATGAAAAGAAGCATCCGGCTCAGCAGGAGGCAAACTGAGAAATTTGCCTAGGGCCATCTGTTATTGTATAGGTCTTTTCCAAGAGCTATCGTTAATTGAAATGTACAACGTTTCAAAGTAGGAACAAATGGCACAGGCAGAAAAGACTCCAAGGCAGAATTTCTTTTTTTTAAAAAATAAAATTGTATGATCTTAGTGGGATTACTATGGGGATGTAGCTGAGGGGAATGTCATGAAGAACTCCTGAGCTTCCAAATTTTCCTCTACGCTGTTGCTCAATCCACAGGTTTTGGGAGCACTTCAAAAACCTGGATGAGGATAGGACAAAAGAAATGAGTGTTTCCAATCACGGTCACTGGCCCCTTTCCCCAAAAAATGTTTGATATATCCACCCAGTGGTAGCTTGGTCTCTGGAATCCTGTTGACCAAAATTTGCTGGATCCAGATGATTACAGCACTTTCAACTGGAAATAAATTGGGAGGGGGATGAAATTATCTCTCTCTTCCTCTCAAACATGATTGCCTTTCTCCAGTTTTATATCCGCTTTGTTTTGAAAGGATCACGCCAATCTCTGAACCAGTGGACTGTCAAAAATACTGACTTTTGCACCACAGCTGAAAGGGCAGAAATGTCTAAAGTGGAAGCTAGCAATCATTCAACCCTTCGCACCATGATGAAAATGCACACTGTAATAAATTTGGGGGGTTTCTTGCAGGAGAACTCATTACCAATTTGGAGGAAACACAAAAAGTTACAGAAACCGCACTGGAAAAGGGAGGGGGAGAGAAAAGAGAAAGAGAAATCTTGCTATTTTCCTTGCAAAAGCTGCCATGTCAGCTTTGATAAAAGCATGGAAAAAAGTTTCCAGTTCATTGAAAAGTTCTTTCAGGTGGAAATGTAAGAAAATAATAGAATTGGGAAGAAAAGGGAAGGAAAAGAGGGAGGAGGGAAAGAAAGAAAAAGATGTAACCTAATTGAAATTTTGGAAAATTATTACAAACAGAAAGTGGGACTGGAAATTATTTTAAAGGTATACTGTTAAAGACTGCAAGAAAATTGACATAACCCCCCCCCAAGTAAGAGATAATGCAAATCTGACCCTCAAACTCCTGAAAAAGGGGGAAAAATACATTTGCAACTCTCCCAAAAGAGACCCTGCATTGGGAATTCGCATCCCTGCCAAGCCGAGGCATCAGCTCTGTTGTCAGGGCCTCATTGTCATTCCCCTCACTCCTGGTTCCCCAGGGTCCGGAGCAGGAGTCTTGGCGCTATTAACGGGGTAGATTAATAGCGGTGGGAGCAAAGAGAGAGAGAGAGAGAGAGAGAGAGAGAGAGAGAGAGAGAGAGAGAGAGAGAGAGAGATTTCCACAAGCATGGCAAATGTATTAATAATGATCAATAACAATTCATATTCCTTAATGGGTGCAAGATGAACATCCCCTTGGTTCTGGGTGGGAGATAAGGAGGGGCAGGATACCCAAATGAGGAGCTGGTAGCCAGAGGCACTGCAGAAGAAAAAGGAAATTGGAGGATAAATGCTGGATGGAGGGGAGAGCCGTGAGGTGGATATCAAAAGCATGGTTTTTTTTCTTCTTTTTTTCAAGAAGAAAGGGACAACCGTAACAATGTGGGACAAGATTTTGCAAGCGGGGGGGGGGGGGGATGCCTAGGCTAGGCCAATCTCCACCCTCCTGTTTCCAACTTTCCAACTGCACACATTTTTTTTGACCACACTGCAAGTGAGAGAACTGTGTAAAAGAACATTTAAGGCCATTTCTTTCACAAGAATGTGATACTTTCACTCTTGGAGTTCAGTGTGCTTCTTCTCCCGCATGAGGTTGGTTGGCAGTTGTGGGGCCCAAAGGGCCATGGAGCTTCAGGGGAAGACATTTGTGGGTAAGAAGTGCTCTGAACTCACAGTTGCTTGCAAACATTCCCCATTTATATTCTGCCAGATTATCAGACCCCTCCCGTCCCATCTCAAGGCAAAGTATTCTCACCATCTCTCATCCCCTGCTAATTGGGCCAAGAGGCACCTTTTTGCAGGGGGGGGGAGCAGCTGTCCTCGCTCACCCCAGCATGGCGTCTTATCCAGGGGCTGCTCCTGGGGTCTCTTCTGCATCTCATTTTAGACTGCGAGCCCTTTGGGGACAGGGAACCACTGATCTTTATTTTACTATGTAAACTGCTTTGTGAACTACTGTTGAAAAGCAGTATACTGTATATTCATCTTCTTCTTCTTCTTCTTCTTCTTATTATTATTATTATTATTATTATTATTATTATTAATAATAATAATAATAATAATAATAATAATAATATTCCACAGTGGGCATATTGATGGAATTAGGAGGTATTAAAAAGGTCATAATTGATTATTGTTATATATTAATACAATAAAAGCCCAATCCTGCCTAAATTTACGCCCTATGACACAGCGAGGCTGGTGCAGCCAACGCTGCATCCAGAGCACAAAGAGGCGGGCTGGAGGTCACCTTGGGGGAAGGGAATATTTGTTCTCTTGCCCTGGGTAAGCCCCAGCCTCCCAAACGGGTCTCCTCGAATCCACACCAGCTATTTAGCTGGTGTAAGTCCGAGAGGCCCATGTCGGGAGAAATGGCCTGAGAGGGGGATAGGATATGGCATGCGTGGCTGCCACCAATCCCACCCCCTCCCGGCCCCGTCCATTGATGGGCAAACTTGCCCTTAGCTCGATTCAGAATCAGTTTGCTCTTTCCAGAAAAAAAAACCCTAAGTGTTATCATCAGACTTATAATATCTATTCAGTTGCTTCTTAGTTTCACTTTTGTTATTGTGAAAAAGCACCTCCAAATTTCAATTGCCCCTTCAAAAGATGTCAGTGGCTGGATTTAGCCTGTTGAATAATCGGGTTCTATTATTATTGTTGTTGTCGAAAGACTTGTCACTAATCACAGTTCAGGCTGAACTATGGCTGATTTTCAAGTCTCCAGGACTTCTGAACCTGGGGCAATTCAAACTCACCAAAAATGGCACCAATCACAAATGTGAAGAATTTTGTTTTACATCTGGAGTCACAGTAAAACGTCTTGGGGAAACGGTGCTCATTCACATAACACGTTCATCCTCCAGCCATTACAAGTCAGAGAAATTCATATTTCAAACCAGATAATTATGAACTTCGGCAATACCACCACTCCCATGTCCATCAACGCCCACATGAATCTGCCTGCCCAATAAGATTGTTCTGGGAGGCCCTCTTATGGGTTCTGACTGGCAGTGATTCATGACAGGGCCTTCTCAGTGGGGGCCCTGCTTTGCGGAATTCCCTTCCCCGTGGCATACAGTTGGTGCCCTCTTTGAGCTAAAGAGGTTAAATCTATTGATTCAAGCATCAATAGAAGTCTTTCCTGTTTCTTCAAACCTACGATAGCTATTTTGGAACTTTCGTGTTGTATTGTGTTATTTCAGTATTTCTCTCCTGTGTGCTACTTGTTTGCTTGTTTGCTTCACGGCTATGAATTGTTGCTTTAATTTTTATATTGTCAGCTGTCTTGAATCAATCTTGAGCAAAGCAAGGTATACATTTTACAACTAAATAAATACATATGCTCAATAGTCATGCCAACTGCTTGGTTTCAGAGACTTCTAAATCTTGCCCCCACCCCTCCGGTGACAAATTCTGTTCAACATATTCTTTCTAGCTGAAACGGTTGGGGAGTAGGGTGTCTGAAGGACTTTCTTCTCTATCAACCTGCCCAGGTGTTAAGATCTGCCAGCTCTCTTCACTGTCCCATCAACACTTAATGTGCCTTTGGCTGGGACATGGGAAAGGGTTGAGTTCCACATAAAGGGCCATTTCAGGCAAACTGGGGAGGTCCTTGTCTAGGTTACATATATGTAAGAAATTTTGAGGAAAGCTCCAAAAAGGGGGGGGAGGAATTAGAAAACACTTTTACAAAATTTCTCCAAGGAAGTTTGCCAACCCTTAACTAGAATGCAAAGGACAGTAGTTTCTAACACGTTATATATGCATTCAGCAGTGTCCTACATCAAATACTGCTTTAAGAAAACCGGGGGGGGGGGGGGAACGGTGTGCACAGAACCTGACTCTGTTTAAAACCAATATATTATTCTAAAAGGATTATTTATATGCAAAAGGCTTCGAGGACTCTTCAGGGGCTACTGCATCCCCCTTATTTCCTCATTGCTTGAGTATAGCCTTGGGCAGGATGGATGAAATGGCTAGCAGAGCCGCCCGTCATTTTGATCAGAGCATGTTCCTGGTGGAAAAAAAATAAAATAAAAGAGGTTCTTTGTTTCACAGAAATGTGATTTGGCCTTTTCCTTCTTTTGCTCCATTCCTTGGTTAATACACTACTTCCAGTCGCCCTGGGGCTAGGAAAGGTATTCCATGGAATTGCTCAAATCTCTCCCCACCCCCTTGTTTTTTTCTTCTCCTTTTAAAATCACAACCGGCTACTTTCCTCAACTCTTGGCTTAAGTGTGATCTAAGCTGGCAGTGAGAATTTGAGATTTGATTCTGCTCTTAACTCTTCAGCACCTGGAATCTTCTTGACCATCACCGCCCCTGTCTGAGATGAACTGGAACTCGGCACTTTGGACTATGTCAGAGACAGGGGTGATCAACAGGAGCCAATCTGAAGATACTTGCTTTGAGAGCTTTCTGCATTTTTCTACTCGCCAACAACTGTTCTCTTTCTTAATTAAGGCTCTTCTGTTTTCAAAGCTTGCATGCTACAAGCTATCCTAAATCTGCCGAGAATGGTGGGACATCATTTTCCCATAAATAAATAAAAAGCTCATTCATGAAATGGCAACATTTAAGCAAAGCCATGAGTTTCTGCGGTGTAGTGGTTAGACTGGGACAGGGAAAGTGCTGGGTTCCAATTCTCCCCTTGGCCATGGGTGCTTCCTGGATTATCTTGGGCCAATCATTATTTCTATAACAAACATATATTATAAATATAATATAAATTGTAACTTGAAAATTCAAGTAACTTGAAAATTCAAATGGGAAATTGGTATGAAGAAAGTTTTTGAAGTATCCCTATATTCATTCAACAATCTAGAATTCATGTACAATGTGGGGCATGTGAACCTTACATGTAGGTCAAGGTGGCAGAGAGTGTGCCAAGCATGATCTGACGCTGGTCTCTAGCCCTATGGATTATCCTGAACCCAGCATTCTCACTCTCTACAGGCATATTCAAGTTCCTGATGCAAAATATCATATACTGTATTTATTGTTTGAGATAAATGCCCTGAACTGTCAACAGGTTTTTGAATGTCTTCATGTATCTGCTCCCCCCCCCCAAAAAAAGATGGCTTAATTGCACATGCAGTGCACAATAACAATTTGATCTTCATTATCCGGCTTATCTAGATTGTGCTTTTGAATGGGGAACGATGCGAAATTAAGCCAATCGCACATGCCATGCCAAACAGTGATCTAATCTCCATTCGGTTGCTTACAAAGGTTGTGGTTCAGTGTGAGGACTGATGTGCAATTAATTAATTGCACATGTGGTGCTCCAAGAATGGTGTGCAACGATGGTTTGGTCATTGACCCCTTGGGTGCAGCTGCGGTCACTGAAAAGTGCCTCCAATATGGAGCGTTGGAGAAACATGAGAGTATCTATGAAAAAATATACCAGAAAGGTTTAGTACATCCCTAGTGTGCACTCAAGCCTAGGGAAGGCCTGGATGTTGGCCAACGTCTCTTAAAAGATTAACTTCGGATGGTACAAGAACTGCCGGATAAGGAGCATAATGAAACTCCAAACTTATATACATCAACAGATAAAATGATACCATTTCTGCCTTTCTCATTCCTGTGGGTCTAAAGGTACCAGTGACTGTCTTAATCTCATCATATAACCAAGACTAAAATTGTTTCTGGCGAAGGCATCTCCAGGGCCGGCCCAAGTCTGAGGTGGTGGGTCAGTGCTACCCCTCCTACCCAAAAGTGGACCAGTCACCACCTCCCCTGCTTTACCTCATCCTCCTGCCCCCTAACTTTAAAAATGAAAGAGGAATGGAAGGGAAGAGGAAGTGTGGAGGAGGCATGCTTTGACCCCACTCATTCGTCTCTCCTCCACACTTCCACTCCATTGCCCTCTTCCTTTTTGGAGCCACTCTAGGCCAGTACTCTCTTCTCCCTTGAGGCCCAACCAGACAGCCACCTTTTGGAGATACTCTAGAAAGGACTTTTGTGCGTCAAGCAGGGGATTGGACTAGATGGCGCTAAAGGCCCCTTCCAACTCTATGGTTCCATAATTCCGAAGGCAAGAATAACTGAAGCTAAGGCATCATCCTCTAAGGTAGGGCTGCAGTTTCTCTTACTCCCCTTCCCCAATCCCTCCACAACTTTTCCCCCCCCCCATTTCTTTCCCTGCATTTCCAACCTCTTCTGCTTTCCAGGGATTTTTTTCCCTCCTTCTTCCCCGCTTACAGAACACCGACACATTTGAGAAAATAGCTCCAACAAAATTCCCTCAAACGTGCAACGTTCTATTGCAACAGTAATAAAGATGTTTATAGTTTTAACCATCAAATAAAGTGCTTAATTCCATAGAGCCTGTCCCCCTCCACTCAGCCCGCTCGACGGCTTCATTTAGCAGGCCGACGTTTTAAGGGGGGAAAAAAATTCATTAATTTTTATTAACCGGGAGAGCCATTTGTTCCCTGTGACAATATTTGACTTGTCGAAATGATTTTTCACCTCTGCCATGAGGTGCGCACTCCTTCCATACATCACCCGATTACTCCAGGAGCAGACGGAGTTGCAGTCATTAGCTAGTGAATTAACGACAATCCACAGCGCTATTAATCACGCTGACAAAAGCGTTAGCTGGCTGCTGACCCGAGCGCAGCTCTGGGACACAACTGTGGGGAAAGGAGTGTGCAGGGCTAAGGAAGGGATTCCCCCCACCCTTGCAATGGAAGCAAAAGTGTTTTGTGTTGTTTTTTTCTTGGTGAAAATGGGCACGGATGGAGAAGGCAAAGCGACAAAGGGGACAGCAGCAGGTGGAAGGATGGTGAGGGTATTCATGCCTTTTGCACAATGGCATCTCAGCAACCTTGGCCGGTGGTTGGTCAAGGTTTGTGCGCCATCAAAACTCCTCAGGGCCACTTCCAGGTTTCCAAAGGCCCTCCACAAGCTGCTCTCTCTAGGCTTCTTCTCGAATGGCTGGGCCCCTGAAAAGGTCACTCTGTCACCGCCACATGAAAGCTAAGCCACAAAGGTGGGAGGAGGTATGAGCAGTGGGTCCTTCAGAAAGCTCTACACCCTTGGCAGCTACCCCTGCCAAACTACAATAGTCATAGGGCCTCATGGCATGGGGTGATAGCACACCCTACAACCGTCTTTCTGACTCTAAGCAGGTCTGGTAGTGCATGGATGGGTGACCACTTGGGAATCCCATCAGGGCTGGTCCAAACCTCTTGACACCTGAGGCAGTATGCAAAATGCTGCTCTCCTGACCCTATGATGTGCCAGCTTCTGCTCCTCCCACTCTCCAAATGCTTTAGCTCAGCACTCTCCTCCCCTTCAGGTTTCTACTTCCTCCCTGTCCCTTTCCCAATCCAGGGAGCGGGAGGAGAATTGGAGGCAAACTGGCAGAGAAAATGGGCGCTCCCACCAATCTGCTGCCTGAGGCAACTGCTTCAGTTGGCCTCATGGATGGGCCGGCCCTGAATCCCATGTACTCTTCCTAGTGTTCAATGGTGAAAGAAAGGTGGGGTGCAAATATAGAACGTTGCCTTCTACTTTCCGATCTAGCTCAGTACTGTCAACCTGATTGGCAGTTGCCCTCCAAGGTTCCAGGCAGGGTTTTCCTCAGCCCTACCCAAAGATGCTAAGAAGTGAAGTGAAGTCTTTCTGCATTGAAAGCAGGTGCTCCACTATTGAGCTATATCTTCTCTCTGGAAGAGATGGACCCATACTGCTTTACGATCTGCTGCAGAGGGATGTGCAGAAACCCTCTGAGAAATTCCACCTCTCTCATTAAAAACATCATGCAACGTCTCTTGAAAATACCCAGATGTTTCTCCTTGGGATGAACCCTGGAATTCGCCATGAATTTCAGTGAGTGTGTGTGTGTGCGTGCGTGTGTGCGCGTAAATGCAACACTCAGTGTCAGTGGTCGGATGACAAACAATGTTTAGGAAGCTGCCTTGCCCCAAGTCAGACCATTGGGCTGTCTAGCTCAGCAATGCCTACACAAGCATAGCGTAGCCTTAAAAGCTGGTTTCCACAGAGGGGTCTTTCTAAGCCTGACCTGTAAAAGTCGAGGACTGAACCCAGACCCTTCTGCTACAAAGCAAGTGTGCCACCTCTGAGCTTTGGCTCCCCTCTAAAGACAACACCGGTCTTTTTTTTCATAGGCAGCAATACCTTAACTTCCATCCTTTTGCTCTTTCAGCCGTTTTCAATTATAAACACATTTCAAATTTTACAAATTTTACAATTTTACAATTTCCGCTCTTTTTACATTTCAAATTTCATCCACGTGCTTTCCTCTTTCGTCCGATTTCATCCAACGTTCCACTACATTCGTTTCGATGTTCTTATGATTATGTTTTTTTATTTCCGTTTATTTATATTCTTCACGCATTTGCATGTGTTGTATAGTTAGTTAGTTTTTTGGCGGCCAAAATAAACTTGCAAGCTAAATAAGGCTCTGCTTTGACATTCATCCATTTTTGACTTTCATCCATGCTCTGGTCCCCTAACCAGACAAAAGTGCAAAGGATTGCTGTATAAGAACCTGGAGGGCACGAGGCCTGCGAGTCAGTCCGCCTGACAAATATTTCATGGTCAGTATTGGCCTTTAAACAGCCCCCCATTCATTTCAATGGGGCTTGTTCAGCACCAGTTCCCAGTGGACGGTGTCAGAAATCCCCTTTTAAACCCCTGCTTATTACTATATCTAAGGAACAGCATTAAACCAGAATATCACCTTGCCTCCTGTTTGGCTGATTCAAGTTAGCTGACAGGAAATCATGGATTTCCGAACCCAGCTTCCCTTGCAGCGCTTGAGGTTTTTTTTTCTCTCTGTGCATGTTTTTTCTTTCTTCCTTTTTTTTTCTTTACAAAGGAGAATTAAACCGATAAAAGTGAATAACGAGAACCAGATCAGAACATTATTCCATAGAGTAAAAGAAAATACCCTTGACCGGTTCAGGAGCAGAACTACAGCATGAGGAGAGGAGTTTGCATTGCAATCTTTTCTTCTTGACAGGTCTCCTGTAACGGCGTGGTAGGCAGATGTTCAACAGGTGGCACCCTCCCCCAGAACTGGGTCTTCAAGAAAAAAGCAGTCATGACTTTTTGCCAGGCAGGTGTCAGACACAAGAGATCTGTCCAAAATAAAAGGAGGAACCTGATTGAGGGGTAACCCCTCTGTAGCTTTCTCCTGGGCAAAATCAGCAATGACAGTCTGGACTGATTATTTACAGCCACGTTCCTAATCCTGTAGCAATGTTCAGATGCCCCCTCGATGTGTATAACAAATGTGTAGAGGAGGAATTGGGAACATACCTGCTGATCCTGCCCCCAAATGCCAGTTTAGCTCTTCCCACAACCCATCTATCCAGCAAAATATTAGAGAGAGAACCTGTGCATAAATACAGGTCCCTGCTAGCATGGAAAACCTATGTGCTGTACGTACGAGTAGGGCTACAGTGTTTGGGGCTTTGTAGTTTAGCAAAAAGGCAACAAGGAGGAGATATGATTGAGGCCTACAAAATCATGTACTCTGTGAAGAATCTGCATAGGGAGAAGTATTTGACTGAATGCATGGAAGTTGGACTGAACCCCTGGCCTGATCTCTGACCTTCACGCATTCAGTGGAAGATGAGGACAGGTCTTCAGTATAGCACACGTAGACCTCCTATTCCATCAGAAATCCATCAGGAATTGATCAATGAAAGTATGGAAGTTGAAGTGCTCCTAATATGCTCTTTCCGCAGAACTCATTAGGAGTCAAGCCCAAACTCCACCAGACTCCAGGTATTTTTTACTTATTTAAATAATGTATACCCTACCTTTCTGTCCAAATAAACAGAGCGCTCAAACAAAGCAACAGCAATGAGTTGTTGCACCAGTACAATTGTTTAGCACCACCCTAACCACCCCCTTCCTCTTCTCTTAAATTCCCAACCCCCGACGCAGGCTACAGCAATGGGAAGCCCTCGTGGGACGCACTGTTTCTCAGCACCTGACAACCCCACTCAGTGCTCAAGCACCCTGAAGTATGTTCTACCTCTGGTCCCGATTCTCTGCCCTGGAACTTGCTACAACAGACCACATGGAGGGAATGGGTCTATGTGCAATGCGGCAAATGAAAACACATGTGCACATGGAAACTCTGCTGGCACAGAAATGAGTACAAGCGATCTCCCAGGAAAGCCCTCTATCTTCCTGCGCATTTTGCCTACTTGTGTGCAAATACAGGATTACCACTTAAACTGATTTGTGAACCACTGAAAAAAAAATCGGGCCCTACTTGTTTTCCTCCCTCCCCCTTAAATCATTTCTTTCTTGCCACTTACTGCTTCACTTTGTATTTTACCCTGCAGTGCATGTAAAATGAAAACATTAAAACGTTACACAGACTTTTCAACTTAGGGTCTCCATCCCCCACACATTTTTCACATTACAGATATTCCCCTGCCTGAGTTAAACTTAAGCAGGTCTGGAACAACTTCATTAACATAAAACCACATGATAATAGAAAGCAGAGCCATTTAATGGTTTATTTTCTTATTATCTTCTGATATATTTCATCCTTGCAAGCCCTGCTACCCTGTTCTCCGAGTGCTACTACATTCCTTCGTGGTTTTCACTCTGGTTACTGGTTCCAATATCGCTCCAGCTTAGCCACAGAAGTTACGTATATAGACCAGGGCAATGGATTCCACCCCTGGGACACAACAAACATAAGAAGGGCCCTGCTGGATCAGGCCAAGGGCCCTGCGTCTCACAGTGGCCCACCAGATGCCTCTGGGAGCACACAAGACAACAAGGTATCTGTCTCCTGTTGCCACTCCCTTGCACCTGGCATTCAGAGATAGGCTACCTCTAAAACCCAGAGGTTGCCTATAGTCATCATGGCTTGTTACCTGTGATGGACTACTTTTCCTCCATCAATCTGCCCACTCCCCCTTTGAAGACATCCAGGCAGGTGCCGTCATAACGTCCTGTGTTATGGTCCATGGAGTTTCACAGATTAATTATGCACTGGGTGAAGAAATATTTCCTTTTGTCTCTTCCAACTCTCCTGGCAGTCAATTTTAGTGGTTGTCCCCTGAAGCTGGTGTTGTGTGAGAGGGAAGAGAGCTTCCCTCTCTCTACTACTAGCCTTGTTGAAACCGTGCTGAACACGACACATACACTTCCATTCTGAATGTTGGACAAATGCCTTTGCAGTGCCATAAGCATTCCAGAAGCCCACCTTGTACAAGTGTGAAGGCAGACTCCTTTGGGAGCAACCATAGCACTAAGCGTTGCCTGCAGAAGGCCCCAAACTCAACCCCTGGCAGCATCTCCAAGAAGATTTGTGAAGTCAGTGTAGAGAGTACATTGCGCTGGATGCCTCAACGGTCTGATTCCATAGAAGGCAACATCTGGGTGTCATCAGTCTAAAAAAAAGGCGCTTGAAAGGGGACATGACTGCGACATATACAATTATGCATGGGGTGGATAGAGTAAAGTTCTCTTCCTCCTCTCTCCCACCCTTTCTTTTCCAGTCTGTTCCCTGACACTCTAGCCTATCACTCTACTCCTCCACACTTCCTCTTCCAGTCCATTCCCTGACATTCTAGCCACCACTCTCTTCTCTTCCAGACTTCTTCCAGTCCATTTCCTGGCACTCTAGCCTACCGCTCTTCCAGCGCAATCCTATGTAACTCTTGCACCGGTGTAACAGTAGATCCACCCATGTAAGTGCACTTATGCCAGTGTAACTTGCCGTACGCCAATGGACGCAGGACAGACACCAGCGTAACCCCCCCTTGGACACCACGCATGTGCAGTTCTGATGCAGGACGGATGCCAGCACAACTCCGCCAGTGCAGGGGGCATTCCAGGGGTGTCCGAACGCCCCCGGAATGCCCCCTGCACTGGCGGAGTTGTGCTGGAATCCATTCTGCGTCCGAACTGCGTATGTACGGCGTCCAAGAGGGGTTACGATCCATCCTGCTATCGTCGACGTACGGAACGTTACACTGGCGTAAGTGCACTTACACCGGTGGATCTACTGTTACACCGGTGCAAGAGTTACACAGGATTGCGCTGTTCTTCTCCACGCTTCCTCTTCCACTCCCCTCTCTCTTTTTGAATTCAGGGAGAAGGATGAGCAGTGGGGGAGGCAGGCACCTCCTGCCAATCCAGCAACCGAAGTCTTATGGAAGGACCAGCCATGCAAGTACATTTCGTGATTTACAGACAGGCTGGGGTGACCATCTCTCTCTCTCTTCGGGGAGGGCTGTTTTTCAGTGGCACCCCATGGCTCCCACTATGAATGCTCTGGCATTCTCATTGCTGTGCCATGGAACAGACTAATATTCTGCACTTTAGCAACAGAGTTAAGGAGAGATTAACAAAAGCAAACCAGCTCAATGCAATAGAACTGGATTTTTCATCTTCCCATGACCCTCAAGGGCCGATAACCATCTTGATGTAACCTTGTCTCCCTCCTCAATGCCGCGTAGCGTAATGGATTTCTTTAAATTAATAATGCGTAAAAGGAGATTTATGCTGCCATGCTAAATTATTGTTTTTGCCTTTTATTCATGCATTTGTCACTGTAGTCTCTAATAGAGGTGTTCAGCTGGGGGATAAATAATGAAGAGGAGGGGGGGGGAGTCTGTCATAATCCAGGAGCATTTGCAAATTCATCACCAATAGTCTTTGGGAAGGTAGGGACAGAGGAAATGAAAAATATGCAGCTTGGCTAATATATCTCATTGATTTTCCCTTTCCCATTTATTCAAAGAGCCCACTTGGAGCTATGATAGAATGGAGATCCAAGAAATAGCCATTCCTTTTGAAAGACAAGCTTCTGGGCTCCCAGGGCTCTGGTGAGGTGCGACGTTAAAAGCATTTTTCCACCCAAACACTCGTCTTTGCTTTCCTTCACCTTTATTGATAATTTAATTGTTGCGAGAGCTAAAAGGAAAGCAGAAAAGAACGACCAGTAATTCTCAGCAAAATCAACCTGAACAAAGGGTGGGGGTGGCGTGGCTTTTGGTGGGTTTTTTTTTGGGGGGGGGAGTGTACTCAACTTGAAATAGCTGACAATGGGAAAAATGGCATCAGTTTAATTTAATTTTAGCTCCAGTTCCAAATCCTGGGCTCACAAATCCAGCCCAGGATTTGTTTTTCTCCTGTTTTTGTTGTTGCTGTCCTAGGTGAATTCCCTGTGCACTACTAAATGCTAAACTGCATAAACTTGGGACATTAAATGATAAAGAATTTGTTCAGTGCCTTTCTACGGCCATAGGAAGCTGCCTGGTACATCCAGGTGAGTATCGCCAGCACGGAGTGGCAGCATCTCTCGAGGGTTCCAGACAGGGTCTTTTCCAGACCTACCTGGAGATGCATCTAGGGATTGAACCTGGGACCTTCTACATGCAAAACAAGGGCTCCACCACTCAGCAATGGATGCTCCTGTCCTGATGAACAAACATTAGCCTCCTTCCACCGAGTCTGGCCTTGGTTCATCTAGTTCAGTTCTGTCAACGCTGACTGGCAGCAGTAATCCACGGTTTCAGACAGGGGTCTTTCCCAGGTCTACCTGGAGATGCAGTCAGGGATTGAACCTGGGGCTTCGTGCATTCAGGTGTTCTGCCACTGAAATATGGCCCCATTGCCAAATTGCTTATTTTCAATTGTTTAAAAAACAACAATCTGTCACTTCTTTATTTTCTCCTCTTTACAACGCGGCCCTGGAAACAGACATATGATTTCTTTGGTTCAGTTTCTTTATTGTATTCCTTTAATATCATTGTTGTCTTTCCTCATTTCCTATGCTCTGCAGTCCCATCCCACCCACCAGCTACCCTGATTCCAGTCTAAACAGGAGAATTTTAGCATTTTTAGTCTATAATTCTGCATTCACCAGAGTGCTTCTATGATTTGAAAAAAAAGATCTTTCTCACCGTCATTGTTCATAGAGTTGGAAGGGGTCTTAAAGGCCATCTAGTCCAACTCCCTGCTTGAAGCAAGAAAATCCTCTCTAGGGCATCTCCAAACAGTGCCTTTCGAGCCTCTGCTAGAAGACCTCCAACACCATCCATGTACACGGTGCTTTACAAAGCATGAAAGGACAGGTCCCTGCCCTGAGGGGCTTACAGTCTTGAATGGCTAATAACATAAATGCCAAACAAACAGGTGCTTTTGCAACTGCTATATTTAAAAAGAACTCCGAGAACTCCGTGAAGCAATCCCCTTTCCTCGCATTGGCATGTGCTAAGCCAATGTGCCTAATCATGATGATGATTTATTGTTTATGCAACACCAAACACATGCATGGTGCTCCAACGAAGAATGAAAAGGTGAGTCCCTGCTCTGTGGGACATACAATCTAGAACCTTTCTTTTGGTAGGCAAACTTTTGAGAATTTTGTTGAAAAGCATTATACAAATATTCTAGGATTATTACTATAGAAAATAAACACATAGGGGCTGCAGATGAAGAGGAAAACGGGAGAAGAATATGCAATTACCGTATTGGTCTGAGTATGACTCACTTTTTTCTCCTAATTTAAGTTTTTAAACTAGGGGTGCGTCTTATAATCAGGCTGTTGCAATTTAATGCCAGTGATTTAATTACATTTTTTTAATAGCACCAAACTTTAAGGGTGCGTCTTATAATCAGGTGTGTCTTATACTCGGGACAATACGGTATGTCAGATATACGTCCTTAGGTTTAGTTACAGCAGCAAATGGGACTGAGGGATTGTGCCAAATACTTCCCAGAAAAGTTGGGGTTTAGGTGGGCATCCCCCCCCCCAAACGACTTTTTCTTTCAGGTTTTGGATACCGTTTTTGGGGATGCTAAAATCTCAGACTCCAATCTTAAATGCAACAAGCTGATTCATGGGTGAAAGGTTTTGCCCAGCATCTCAGTCCCCAAGAGGAAACGGTGTTTGTATTGAGAGGAAGGAAATAGGAAAACAGATGGGAAGGGCAGAGAATTGGAACAAGTGCACTAGCCAACAATACAACAGGTCTCTTTGGCTCCGGAAGCCCCTGTGAAAATCTGTACACAATGCTAGCCCAGACGGCAAAGATAACAAGGAAAATAATTCTGTGAACCTGAAGGCTGGCCACTTTCTGTAAGGAGAGATGGTAATCGGCGGTCGTGGTGTCTATTGATCCCATGATGCAAAGCCAAGACTCTGGGTTCTCCCCCCCCCATCTTCGAAAATTATTGTTATAAATCCACTACCCAAAAGCTCAGCTAGCGCTAAAATGCCTGCTGCCAGCAGGTACTCTGACAAATGTGCCAGCTTGATATGATTAATTTAATTTACCAGCGATTATCCACATTTGATTTGGCAAAAATAGAGGTTCGGACAACAGCAGCAGCAACAAAATAAGCAGCTCTCTCTCTCTCTCTCTCTCTCTCTCTCTCTCTCTCTCTCTCTCTCGCTCTCTCTCTCTCTCTCTCTCTCTTTCTCTGATCTCTACCTTCTTGTCAGAGATATTTTCGGTTTGCTTTTCGCCTCAGTTCATATGCATAGTCTTAACCATGCAAATTATTGTGTTTTTTGGTCTATCCTCAGCCAGGACTAGGTTGACTAACATTCTGCAATTGTCTTTGTCAGCCTATGTCGTGGCGGTTGTATCGACGCAGGAGTAATTCTTACTGAGTTTTTATGAGATTTGCTCCCCAAATAAGATGGCAGCCTTCTTTTCTCTTTGGGTGACTATAGACAGCCGTTGTTCAAATGGTAACTGACCATAAAGGTCAAACCCTAGTAGAGTAAGCTGGTTGGCTGAACCATCCTACCAAGTGGAATGTTAAGACGCATCCACCCCTAATGACAAAATCTGAGGAAAGCAGTAGAGATATGATATCAAACATTATCATCTTAAATTCCATCTTAAATCCCCTATTAGAGTCAAGCGAAAACAGACTGGCAAAACGTATCGTTACTACCAATATTTATATACTGTAGCAATAGGTTTGCACAGCAAACATTTTCTCAGGCGCATGTATGTTTGTGCATGCATGCAGATCCATACATTATTGTCTGATTTTGCCGAAAGCAAACATCATTGCACAACTAGAGGTCTTTCAAGGAGGTCAGAAGAGTTATGGTCAGATTCAATTTCTCACGGAATAACTACCAGGGGTTATCACCCAACTAACGCAATAGAGATGATAATCCAAGCATCCACAAGATTAGAAGCAGCATCGCCTATGTCCCTCTTGCCATCCTGATGTGCCGTTTCTGTTCTCCTAATCGGGCAGAAGAGGTTTTCCTCCAAACTGCCTGCTTGCACGCAATCTAAATGCTACTTTTAAGCAGTATTTAAATTGCATGTGAAGGGGGCAGTTTGGCTGACCCCACACACATGTGCGCTGAGGAGAATGGAAATGGTGCATGGGGCCAGATCAGATAGCAGCTTCCAAATCGGCCTGCAGTCAATTAATTGCATTTGCTTTAATCAGTTAACTGATGAATCAATGAAATCAACATGACTTGGCATATGAATAAAACAAAGGCTTTGGAAGAAAAAAAGGCATTCTTTTGTCATTCTTGGACCTGCATATATCACAGCAAATTCCACAATAGAAGAGGCATGCCCTCTTGTGAATCTTCTAGTCTTCCAAGACAGAAGGAATGCCTCTTCTAATACAGTGTCTGCCAACTGCAATGTTTACAAGTCCTTATATGCAAAATAATTCACATTTTATAAACAAAAATGTGCTGCCTCGTTAAATGTGGGGCAGCTTTTCAGACAACCAAAAATGCTTTGATTGATTAAAACCCATTTTACTCCAATGAGTGCTTTGAGCAACGCCAGAAAGAAAATAGTTTTAAAAAAAAGGGCTTCCCCCAATTTTTCTGGATTTTTTTTGTGGAAATTAGACAGGTGAAACTATTTTTAAAACAATTTTCAGAGTTCTAGGGTCACCCCACTGACCCCCCCCCAGAAGAGCAAAGATCACTGTTTTTAGGGAAAATGAGGTGCAGGAATTGGTTGAAGGGTACCCCCTTCCCACTAGATTTAGAAATGAAACTTTGGCTTTTTTTTCATGGCCAGGGCCCTGGCTTTTGAATCCACTTTGTTTTGAGCACCTCAGGTGCAGGTGAGCAGCTGTACACAGCTGTAAGCAGGAGCAACACCAGACGTTGCTCAAAGCCCTCATTATATGGGTAACAAAATAGACCTATGCAGCCATTTTCATCATATTGCATCATTTCCTATACTTTGTGAGTGGATTTCTGGCTTTTTTTTCATGGCCAAGACCCTGGCTTTTGAATCCACTTTGTTTCCAACACCTCAGGTGCAGGTGATCAGTTTTACAGAGCTGTAATTCCTGACTGTTCCCTGGAAGGACAGGTACTGAAGCTGAAGCTCAAATATTTTGGCCACCTAATGCGAAGAGAGGACTCTCTGGAGAAGACTCTGATGCTGGGAAAGATTGAAGGCAAAAGGAGAAGGCAAAGGATGAGATGGTTAGACAGCATCACTGATGCAACGAACATGAAAATGAGCGAACTCAGGAAGATAGTGGAGGACAGGAAGGCCTGGCGGGATATGGTTCATGGGATCACGAAGGGTCGGACATGACTTAACGACTGAACAACAACAAGAAGGAGAAACACAAGGCGTTGCGCAAACAACTCATTGGTCCTTAGAGGATAATCTAATGCTATTCCTGTAAGTTGGCTGTTTGTTTCTGGGTTTTTTTCTTCTATTCCCCCCTCAGGCTGAGCCTAGGAGGGGGTGAAGGTTGGGATACTACGAATTCTGTCTCCAGCCTCAAACTGACTGTTTGCAGGAATCTGCCAGGTTGCTGTGTTATACTGATTTTCAGCAGGATTTTTGCAGGCAGCTCAATGTAGATGTTTATCTCGAGGGGTTTTTCTTTCCCCCCACATCAGGCTGAGCCTATCACAACAGGGTTGAAGGCTGGGCTACTCAGAATTATGTCTCCAGCCTCAACTGAGTGATTGCAAGTACCTTGCAGGCAGCTGTCATTATATACTGATTTTTAACTGGATTGTTGCAGGGAGCTCAGTTTAGCTGCTTATTTCTTGGGGGGGTTCTTCCCCCCCCCCAGGCTGAGCCCAGCCTGGTGACATGGTATTTTTCCAGCAACAAGTGCATACAAGGGTCAGGAACTAGCCTCCAGCTATGTGGGGATGGGTGAAATAACAGCCTTTGTTATAAGGCTGGCTGTATAACAAAAAGCGTCTGCTTTGCTGAGCCGGGCATTTAATTTTTAAATACCCATCAAAAACTATCTTTGCAAGACATCTTGCAAAAACGAACTCTTAAGACTATAACAACAAAACTCTTGCAGGCATGGACTTGTAACTTCGTACACACTGTGCTGAAACATGCCCCTAAATAACCCTGAAGCACAGACGTTGTGTGTACAACACAACTATGGTTTTTTGAGCGTTTTTGTGCTGAACTCACAACTAAAGCTGCAGCATTTCAAGGATTTGAAGGGTCATAAAAAAAAAACCTGGCAGGTAGGGACTTGTAACTTGGGGTACACTGTGCTGGGACATCCCCCTACACAATCCTAAAGCACAGAAGCTGTGTGCACAACACAACTATGTGTGTGTTTGAGATCTTGTGTTGTCAGGTCTATGCTTTACATAGGAATGAATGGACAAATTTGTTATGCCTTAAACTCCAATGAGTGGTGTTTGCAACACCCATGATACAGGTATATAGCATACCTGGGAATTTTTTTGCAGGTGGTTTTCTCTGTTTGGGGGTACCTTAAACATGTGACAAAAACTGACATTTGGAAGTTCTGGGGAAATATGGCCTCGGGCTAACCAAGTCATCTACTAAACATTGCGGCCCCCCTTTCCACAAACCGCAAATTCTGTAGGAGAAGAGCGCCAGAGAGGGAGCAAGCATTGAGAAGCGACCGAGAGACTAAGAAAAGGCAATGAAATGGAGCTCATCAACCCAGCCCTCAGATCCAGCCACACACCCATTGCTTTAACAATAAATCAGTTTTATTCGCCAAACTGGAAATGTTTTGCTTCTGAAAGGGCTGATGGGAAAGCTTAAAAACATTACAGCAACACCTAATGAAATTATTGGTGTTGTTATAGTTGGGGAGCTCTTCCTGTCCCTGCCTCTTGACTGACTTCAAATTGAATCTACGGCACAGGCCATTGTTTTCCTTGCAGACCAACAGCTCAATGAGTCCTTCTTCTTCCCAGCTTTGTCTGTCAATGAAGACTGAGGAGTGGTGTGCCATTTCTATTCAAAAGGAAGCCTGCATGAAATCAATGGCCTCCAGCGGGACTGTGCTGGGAGACGGGAAGTTCTCGGGTTCAAGCCTCCTCTCTGCCACCAGCTTGCTACACGGCCTTAAGCAAGTCACTTGTCTTCTCAAGTGGGAAGAAGAAGGCTCTTCTCAAGCAGCTCTAACAGGAAGGGCTGCGGCTCAGGGTTAGAACAACTCCTTTGCATGCACAACGTTCTAAATTCAATCCCTGGTATCTCTAGGTAGGACAGGAGAAGATTCCTCCCTGAAACCCTGGAGAGTCATTGCCAGTCCGTATCGACAATACTGACCAAAGATGGACCAATGATCAAGATCGCTTCCTATGAAAGCTTCAACTCCCATCTGTAGTAATAACGTGTGTGTGTGTGTGTGTGTGTGTGTGTGTGTGTGTGTGTGTGTGTGTGTGTGTGTGTGTGTGTGTGTTAAATATATGTATTTTTCACATTTATACACCACTCTTCCTCTAAAGATCTCAGGACAGCGTGCATTGCTCCTCACCCTCCATTTTATCCTCACAACAGCCCTGTAAGGTAGGGTAGGCTGAGAGATAGTGACTGAACCAAGATCAGTCAAGAAGAGTCATGGCTAAGCAGGGATTTGAATCCCAGTCTCTCTGGCTCAGGTGCCACACTGCCTACCTGAGGAATTTTTAGTCGACTACAAGAGTTTTCATCGACTCATCTACCCAATCGACTGAAGCATTGCAGCCCTAACATTTATGTGCAACACAAAGTGGCTACATCATGACTGAGGTAATAGATGCATTATACAAATGCTAAGTGTGACTTGAGTATTATTAAGAACCCTTAGGAACATGTAATCAAAACAGTTTCAGTGAAAGTACTCCGGATATGATCCAGCTCAAATTAAGCGTTTTCATGTCCCGTTGATTTCACTGGAATAGATGGAAACCTGTACTTAACACTCGTATGAAAATCAATGGGAAATAATAACTGAGGAAGGAGCCCTATGTTATAGAATCATCGAAAAATAGAGTTGGAAGAGACCTTAGAGGTCATTTAGTCAGTGCAGGCAACTACAGCATCCCTGACAGATGGCCACCCAGTCTCTGCTTGAAAACCTCCAATGAGGGAGAACACACAACTGCAGTGGTAAAGCACACGGTTTACATGCACTACACCAGCTCTCTCCCTATAAAGTAGATTAGGTTGAGGGATAGTGATTGCCTTAAGGTCACCTAGCGAATTCCATGGCTGAGTATGGACTTGAACCCAGGTTTCCCCAAACTTGGTCCAATACCATAACCACTGCACCACACTGGGTTTCATATGTCATATCTCTCTGCTGTAGAGTACAATGGATAGCATGTTAAATTGAGACTGAGAAGGCCCAGATTCAAATCCCCACAGAGCCATGAAGCTCACTGGCTGATTCTGGGTCCATAACTCTTTCTTAGCCTAACCTACCTCACAAGGTTGTTGTGAGGATAAAGGATGGGCAGGATGGGAGAGACCGTGTATGCTGCCCTGGCTCAATGGAGGAAGGAGGGAACAAACATGCAATGTAAATACAAGAGTACAAATATGCCATGGACTGACAACTTAATCATTTTACTTTAGCTGGCTTGCTGGTCTAGGGGTATGATTCACATATGCAGTGCAAGAAAGCCAGGGCTTAATTTCAAGACAAGTTCATGCAACAGGGGAGGAATCCTATCCAACTTTCCAGTGCCATTGCAGCCATGTCAACATTGCAGCATGCTGCATTCGGGGGGGGGGGGGGGTGTCATAGAGGCCTCCTCAAGCTAAGGGAACATTTGTTCTTTTACCTCGGGGCTGCACTGGCGCTTAGGATTGGGCTGTGTTAGGCTGCTATCCTATGCAAGCTTCCATGGGAGTAAATCTCACTGAAAGCCAGGGCCTACCTTCTAGATCAGCACGATTTAGATGTCAAGGCACAGCAGCCACTTAGCTCACCCACTGGAACCCAATGGGATTTTACAACGTGTTACATTTGGGTTGGATTGTGACCATTGTGCCTGCTGTCTGAGCTGCTCCTCTTGGATGTCACAACGATTCCCAATTTTACCAATGGGGAACTAAGGCGGAAAGCGTGCAACATAATCAAGGCCACAAAAGAAATTCGTGGCCAAAACGGCACTCGAATGCAAGTTCCTGGACCCAGGAATCCTATTCACTCAGGCGAACACACTGGTCGGCGCTTGGTTGCAAGGCAAACGCGTCTTCCGAACCCCCTTGGGCTTGCAGTGAGGTTTTGGCAATGCTGTCCCCAATAAAGAGGGTAATTAGTCTGTTTCATAACAAGGCATAATGCAGATTGCAGATGAAAGCACAGGATAATTTGCCAGTGATTAAGGAAGGTCAGGGGGTCAAGTTGCGAACAAACGAGTCGCTTTACCTGAGGGAAGCCACTTATGTAACACGAGAAAGTCCCTCCTTTGTCTCCATTATCTGCCCATTTGTGTATTGCCGTTTAAGTAAAGGTGCAATTTATCAGGCGGGAAGGAGAGAGCAATCTTAAACACACACACACACACACACACACACACACACACACACACACAAAAAAAAAAACCTGGATGTCTATCCAACACCAAGGCCTCCAGAATCTTCGAGGGCTCCTCTCCTCCAGTTTCTCATACTTTTAATAAGGGCTTTTCCACTTTTCTGTAAGGATCATCATTGGCTTTTGCCACCAGAGTTGGCAGCGGGCACAGAAGCCTCACAGTTGGGGCTTTGCTCTGCACCCTCTTTCCCCAAACTGTGCCTCTTTAGAGGGCAAGGCTGCTGACTCTGCCTTTCCCTCTGCCTTGCCTGCTGCCAACTCTGGTGGCAAAAGCAAATGATGGTCCTTACAGAAAAGTGGAAAAGCCCTCATCAAAATTATGAGAAGCTGGAGGAGAGGAGCCCTTGAAAATTCTGGAGGCTTTGGTCTTCAATACAGTCACATCTTGCCCCAGCGCACCACCACCCCAGTTGTCCCCACTTCCAGCAGAATCAGGCCAGGTGGGGTGGTGCATGTGATCACCATGGCAGTGGGGCCACCTGATATTCTGTGAAGAACCACTAATGGCAGTAGTACCACAGGTTGAAAAACACTGGTTGAAAAACTCAGAAAAGTTTTTTCAACAATCCTTGCTTTACAACCCAGTTGCGTTTGCTGAATATGCAAGAGCACCGTGAGATCACACCACCTCCAAGCGGTCCACCAAACGTTTGAGTGAATGTGCTATTGGTTTCCCCCAACAATGGGAGAAGTAGGATGCCAACCCAATTCCAGGAGTCAACTGCAATCCTTTTTGTTCCAGGGAGAGTACATCAAGTCCCCTCAAGCCACCAAGAAGGCCCTGCTCCTAGGAATAGATGCAAGACCTGGGGGCCCATCTGGCCCTTCAACTGCTCCTCATCCATGGTGAACAATGGATGAGTTAGACTCTCATCCAGAGTCTAAGCCGCCCTAGACACTTCTCCTGGGAACACACATGCCAACAGTGGCACTGCCCACTCCATTGCCATCCTTTTGCTCATAGGTGCTGTGTCTGTTCACCCCTGACTTAGGAGGTGCCTGTGGTTCTTTCAACAGTTACCACATCTGAAACAATGCCTCAGGTGATCTCCTGGGAAGACAGGTATCAAAGAAGCATCCGGGTCCCACTGGATAGGGCTTTCAAGGTGATGGTCATCACCTTGAGTTGAGCCTGGAAAGTCTGAGGCCAGCAGGAGGCCAATGCAAGATCACACAAGGGCTGATCCCTGCTCAAAGACTGGTGACCACTTGACCTTTCCAAACTCTGTAAAGGGCAGTCCCATGCCATGAGCACTGCAGTCGTCCAAGATAACTACCTTCAGAAGAGCTAGATCCAATAGAGAGGGCTGGCTTCAGTTTTCAGAGAGCCCCCTCTGAAATGCATGGGATTTGGGTAGTTTACACTGGGTCTTATTTCTTAATCATAGGTCAGGTTTTGTAATTCTTTTAAAAAAGGGGGGAAACACCCCCAAATTTTGTCCAAACCCCAAATCAGGTAGAACACCTATTTCAGAAGAGCAGGTTCTACCCAGTGAAACTGGTTTCCTCCCAAAGGTCAAAGGAACTGGGATTGATCGTAGTAATGGCCTGTCGAAGGAATTCTCCTTTTTCCTTTGTTCCCCCACTTCTCCCCGATCCTGTAAAATAAGTAACTTGGATGAGGCAAGATACCCGATCAGCTTGCTTTTCATCTCCTCAATTTCCAGCAAAATAATGTTTTGCTTTAAAAAAAAAAATCAAACAACAAGCTGAAGCACGAGACGGAGTTGCATGCCAAGGGGTCGGTGGCCAGCTTAACCATAACAAATACGAATTCAGCCTTTCAAAGATGTTTAAAATCTTGAGTGCTAGAAGAGACTTTGGATTTCCTCTCCTTTCCTACACTGCCAAGTCACTAACTCATGATCCCCACCCCCACCCCGTTCCTCATTCATTGGCTGAAATGTCTCTCCGCAGTTCCTGGGAGGACACAACTTCCAGACAGCCATGTGACAGAGAAACACACATTTTCCTCCGACCCATCTTGCCATTTCTCTGAAGAAATAATAAGGGAACATATGAAGCTCACAATCAATAGCAAAAGCGTGTGCCTGTAGCATGGGGGTCCTCAATATTCTTGCCAGTATCAGAAGGGTTAAAATATTTCACTTCTGAGTTAAGCAAGAGTCACAGTTCCTTTCCCTCACAGCAATTGGCTTCCTCCTCTCCTCTTGTTTTGAGAATCTCAGAGTATGTGGTCTTGTGTAATGGAGAGATCGCTTCCAATTCAATTTAGTTGTTTTGTCTTTTCATCACGGTAAGAAACACGTACGGGATCCTTCTCAAGCTTTGTGTATAGTGAAAAAGCTGCATGCTTCCCATAAATGGCCTGAGAATCCAAAAACTCCACAAAGATGCCTGGTTTGGAAGGCTACTACGAAAAAGCGCTCACAGATATCAGGCAGCAGGGCCTACAGAAAAACAACAACACCCATGGCTTCCTCTTGTGTTCTCGCCCATGACCCACCTATTTTGGGGCTCCGTTTGGGCTCCCCAGTGTACTGTTTCTATGAATGACAAAAAGGGAGGATGGTCCCACAACAGGTGTAAAATATCTAGCAGCAGCTCAATCTATGCATGTCTACAAAGAGGTAAGTCAAGGACTGCTCCATCTCAGTTTTTTGGCTGGAGATTCTGATCTCAAAGCAACTGGCCCAACCTTTGGTAGTCCTCCACCCCTGCCCTCCTCTCCTCCATTCAAAATTGAGCTTTGGCTCCAGGCATGCACACCATCCCTTCTAGTTGACCTGAGAGGAGGTGAGGAGTCAGGTTTTTGTGGTCAGCTATGCTACATTATCAGCCCCCCCCCATCTTGCGACATCACCAGGCCTTCTCCCCATCAGGTTTGGGGATGCCACCAACTTTGCAACTCTATGTCAGTTCCACAGTGCTCAATGGAGCTAATCCCTAGACAAGCGTGCACAGGAATTCACCAGGTTTCAGAGATCAGATCACATCATCACAGACCTGACCAGTCCATCTACTTGGGATAGAGATGGAGTTGCCACCCAAGAATATGAGAACAGCACACAATGGCCAGTCAGATACTTCTGGGAAGGCCCACAGTATGGGGGGAAATAAAATAGCCACGGCCAGTTCTACCACAAAATGGGATGAACTGGGCTGCTTCAGGTGGCAGGCAGTGGGCCAGGTCTCAGGGTATCTCAGCTGCCCACCCAGCAATCCACTCCGCGGGAAGAGGCAGGAAAAAATGGTATCACACTGCTTTTCTTCTTCCCTTCCCAAGAGAAAAAGGAAGGAAGGAACTGGGTTTGTGGTTGGAAGAGGAAGAGAAGGGAAGGACATCTGTTTGGTGCATGCATTCAGGACTGCAAATGAAGTACCCCAAGAATGCAATCCGGAGTCAGCTGGGTTGGGCACTGACAGAAAAGAGATGACTGGGCTTCCCCAACCCTCAGTACTTGTAGAAGACTGGTCGTCCAATGTCCAGTCGAGGTGGGTTGGGGAGGTCCAAGTGGAGCACTTTGCCCCTGGGCCCCTAGCAACCTGGTGCTGACAGTGGTGGGAAGGGAAATCAGGTGGTGACTTGTGAAAGACGTTGTCCGATAAAGCCCATTTCACAGAATAGGAAAGGAACATGTAAGAGCAGTAGCAGAACAGAATGTGCAGTCGAGGGAGGCAAGGAGTGAAATGGCAAGCTGGTCAACAGCTGAGTGGGAATGTTGTGTGAAATACCAGGCTGATCGACCCTAGAGTGGAGCGGAGGAAAAGCACAATGGCGAGCTGGTCAACAGTGGAGTGGCGAAGTACGAGTTAGACCTGATGGATGCATGACAGCTTGCCTGGAAATAGGGAACAAGGCAGAACAATTCCAGCAGCCCAAATAAACCCCGAAAACAACTCTTTGGAAAACCTTGCCATCCCAAAGCACGCCTCTCTGTGTTTGCACATCAGTGTCCCAAAGATGGAGGGTGCCTTTTTAAAGGCAGGCGTCTCTATGGAGGTTACAGGAGAAGCTTTCTGCATATTCCAAGTCTGAATCGAACAGGAGGGGAGAAGAGTCCATTTTCCCTTTTTTCAAAGAAAATAATATTAATGAAAGAAAAACAGGGGCTTAAGAAAAATAAACACAGCTCAGCGTTTATGCAAGAAGAAGGGAAAGAAAATAACGCTGCCCCTGGCATGTGGAGAGGAACAGCAGCTCTGCACAATCTGAGGAGTCGCTTTTTGGCGAGCGCTGTGCGGCTTTTCCAGAAAAAGCAAATCCGTTTCTCTGTAGAGCCTTAGTGCTTGCAATAGTGACACTCCAGGAGGGCCACTGCACATTATGCACAGACTTTGAATGCTCAGGTATCAATGCAAGGGCTCCGAGGAGACACTGGCTGTGGTTCTTTTCTACTAGGGAGAGATCAGAGGGCCTGTCCCACAGGTTTTGCTGCCGTTTGACCACAGAACGCCTCGGCCTCCAAAGCACCATCGCTACATTTTCCCTGACGAGTCAAAAATGATCCTGAACAAGCAAAGGCAGAGAGCTGTGTGCGCAGGGCTCATATTAGCACTGGCAAGGCGACAGAGAGATTCTTCCCCCCTTTCCCAGTGTTTTAGGCACCCGTCCAAACGCGTGGGAGAGGTAAGGCTTGGCTCACACAGTCCAGGCTACATACTTGGCAAACTAAAGCAACTCACGACTGTAAAGCCATGTGTGGTTTGCTTCCTTGGGGTCAGGAGGTGGGCAGTTGTTCTCATTGTGAAGACATGCAGGTAAGGACACAAGGCCAGGTTGCAGGTGCTTTGGCCTGGGGGGGGGAGGTCACTTGCAGGCTTGCCAGATGCAAGACTACAGGCTAAGCTTAACTCCAGAACACAGTTGTTCCTGCCAAAGGAGGACAATATACAAAGCTGCTTTATGCTGAGTCAGACCATTGGTCCATCAAACTCAGCATTGTCAACCCCGACTGGCAGCAGCTCTCAGGCAGGCATCTGTTTCTCTACTGTACCTGGAGATGTCAGGGTTTGAAACTGGGACCTTCTGCATGCAAAACAAAGACTCGACCACTGACTCATGGAGCCTCCCAGACATCACGTATACACTAATGAGGCCTTGATGATGATGATGATGATGATGATGATGATGATGATGATGATGATGATGATGAAACATTTGCATAGTACTTTCTGAGTGTGCAAACTGTCTTACTTCTACCATCTTGATGTTGTCCTTAAAACAATTCTGTAAGATGTGTAAGTATTATTATCCTCAAACTGCAAATGGAAAGACAGGCTGAAAAGGTTGGACTATGCTGAGCACTCTGAGATCTCTTTAGTTCCCAGGCACCGTGAGGGGGGGGGGGGAGAGAGCTGGCACATGTTTCCCAAAGCATGGGGCAAACACACTACTGGTGGACCCTCACAGGGCTCTTGAACCCATGCCTGCCTCACCATTGCTCCCCTGCAACTGGTACACAAGAAGCTTCACAGCGACCTTGTCAAAGACACACACACCCCCATTTTTTTTCTGTTCCAAAATTACTTTGTGTTCTACTGGATTTCTAGGAAAAGACCCACCCTGCCAAAAGAAAATCATTTTTAAACATGACCCAGCACAACACGAGTCATGCTACAGCGGCTTGCCAACACTGCCGAGGAGGGGAGACACCACGTGGGATGGGAGACGATAAACGGGCGCCCCACCCATCCGCCGGTATTTGTCCACCTGCTCATACCAGCCAAGACCATAGCAGAACAAATAAAATAGTTCAGGTATCAGCAGATAGGTGAGATCACGATTAATTTCAAGTAGGGCAGAGGGGGGAGGGAAAGAAAACACACACCTCTTCAGAAATGGTGCTTGACAGATCAAACAAAGTCTCACAAAGGACACCTTGGGAAGGGCGGGACATCCCAGGGATGCAGTGTCAGGAAAACAACTTGAACAACATAATTGATGCATGCCTCCAAGAGTCAACAGGTACGCACGTTGACGGGGGAGAGGTGAGAACTTGACGCTTTGTGCCAGGTGCAGGACGGCCAAAGGCTATTCAGGCCGCGTCACTTGCATGTCTATGGCTGCAGTCAGGGGAGTCAAAGCAAACAAGCACCTCTGTGTGTTCAGGAAGCCGCATCACCCTTCTGTGCTATCAACACACCATCTTTTCAAGAAAATAAAAGCCTTCGCAAGTGGAGGGCGCACCTGCTTTGCATGCAGAAGCTTGCAGTTTCAACCCCTGGTGACATCCCTAGGTAGTGCTGGGAAAGACCCCTGTCGGGTACTCTGCAGAGTTGCTACCAGTCAGAGCAGACAATTCTAAGCTAGACGGATCAGTGGATAGACTCAGTAAGTGGCATCTTCAATCAAAGGGGCGGGGCCATCGCTCAGTGGTAGAACATCTACTTTGCATGGAAAAGGACCCCAGTTCAGACATTCAACCCCTGTTAGCAGCTCCAGGTAGGGCTGGGAAAAACCCTCACCCCAAACCCTGCCAATCAGCATCGATGACAGTGCCTGGACAGACCCAAATATCTGACTCCGCAGGAGGCTGCTTCATGTCCATTCAAACACGGTTTTCTTTATTAAGGATCATATAAGGAAACGTGGGGGTCCTTTTCGCCAATTTAGATTGTGAATCCATTTGGGGGAGAGAATTATCTTTTAATTTACTCTGCTATTTAAAACTGTGTCATGAACTTCTTTTTTATGCAATATGAATATTATTAATAATAGCAATGCATCAAAATGAATAAAAAAATCCCCTCTGACTAGGACTGCATATATGCACTTTCCTGGGAGTCAAGCCTCACTGAATACAATTGGACTTACTTCTAAGCAGACCCACATAGGTTGGTGCTGTGAATATATATAAATAAAATATTGTTTTTCCCTCCACCTTTTCATTAACTAAAGGACAAGAGTGCCTCTCTGTACCTTGTTTGGATCCCTTTCCTCCTGCGATGATAAAATACGAGAATGCCGTGCGATGCAATGCTATGCTTCCCCTCCTTCCACCTTCCTGATTTATAAGTGCTTATGGCTAAGGGTCAAATGAGAGAAAATCACCTGGGGACCCTGCAGCAGGAACAAGCCGTCAGGGCGATAGCAGTCCTGGAGTGCCAAGGATGGAGATAGCTAGGCCAGCTCAGTCAGACAAATTAGATAATTAAATGGAAACAGGCTAGATAAATTGCACTTTCCTAATTAGGTTATCAGGAAACAATAGTGCTCGGAATGACCTCACTGTCTGTGTAGCCCGAGACACGACGCTCTCTCTAGGAAACAAGAAGGGAGGCGTTCGTCTAGGCCAGGGTTATTCTTGGCCTCGAACATGGACGTTTGGAGGTGGCGGTGTGGATGTCATGCTCTCCTGAGCAACTCTTCCCCCCCCCCCCCGTAAGAACCAGCGCTTCTCTCAACTACTAAAGACCAATGGAAATTGGGTTCGTAGGAGTGGGAATGAGTCAAAAATGGCATGGGAAAAAAACACAAAAATGACAAGAACAACTCTTGAAGTACAAGCGGTCCTTTTTTGCACAGCCAGGCATTCTTTTCCAGACCATGCCAAGAGAGGTCAGTTGGCATCCGGACTGCCCTCTTTTCATGAGTCTTTCCAGAAAGATGCTCTAAATCACGGCATGCCGAAGGTCATGTTTCTGACCAGAACTTTCTAGCTCAACTCAGGCCTGACTCCCCGGAGAGTTCTGCTTCGCTTTGGTTTCTTTTTAAGTGGGCTTGTGTTGGTGCATTTGAGGCGAGACGGGCTCGCACGTCTTTCAATAGTTGAGGGTAACAATAATCAGGAGAAATCATCATAATAGTGCCAGTGTGGGGAAAGGAAAAGCAGGAGGGACATTTTTGCACATGGAAACTGAAAGTGCCGGTCTGCCAGAAATGACTCTGTCTCTCTAACTCTCTTTTCTCTTTATTCTTTTCTGTTTTCTCAGGCAGATGGGCGCTATAGGCTAATCTCCAGTCATCTGGGGGCTGCAACTGTTGCTGCTGCTGGAACCCTCTCCATTACCACTGAGACCTACCCCATTACTAGTGAGCCTACCCCTTCACTGCCACAACTGCCCTGATACCGCTGGGGCCTTATACTTTCACTGCTAAGACCCTTCCCTGCACGGCTAGGCCCTTCCCATACCCGATTTCCCCCATTTTCCCATGGTTGGCAGGCTTGTGACATCACCAGGCCCCACCTCGTGAATCTCAGATTTCGGGGTGCAGCTTACCCTACAGCCTAATAGGGCTGCCAAGCATCCAGGAAGAAGAAACGAAAAGAAAAAGGACTTGGGTTTTACCTTGCATTCTAAAATTAAATAGGAAAAACAAAAACGCACACAATTTCTTTTCCAAGAAAAGGCCGGTCATCAAATGCTGGAGTGGAAGGAGAAGGAGGGACAGAAGGGCAGTGGTGGCAGACAGAGACGGGCACCCCATGGCAATCTGCTGCCTGAGGCGACCACTTCAGTTGACCTCATGGATGGGCCGGGCCTGCCCATGCCCCCTGGCAGCCACTTTTCCAGGGGGGTGGCTATTAAAACCAAGCCTGTTGTATAAGAGCCACCAGCAGTCATAGCCAGAAGCTATATATATATAGCCTGACACCGGCCTGGGGTGGTATAGTCCTAGCAGGTGGACTTCTTGATCTGCGGGACATGCAAGCATGATAGCAGGACTTCTGGCAGTTGAATGTGGTCCTCTGAGCTGCTGTCAATCAACAGAAGTTGTTGACAAGCCTCCCGGTCTCTGCTGAGCACTATCCTGCTAGAAGGACCTCTTGAGGCCTGGGAGCCCAAGTGAGGACCCCACCACAGAGCCCACAGGCAAGAGAAAAAGTTCTAGAAAATTCTCCCCTGGTGCTGTGGTCCAGATTTGAATTGAGTCGTCTCCCTCTTTCACAGCTGTTTTTAATTTTTAAAAAAATCAGATGATCCTGTTTATGGATCTCTGACATCAGCCTAGTTTGGCCCTGAGCCTAGTTGCATGAACAATTAAATGGATCTAAGCCCCAGGTGTGCATTCCCAAAGCACACAGTTGAAAAAGAGATGACTCCCTGATGTTTTCAAATCATTATATTGTCTGTAAAATATAGACAAGAAAAGAGAAATACTGCCACATGTGGTTTAAACGTACACTGGTTACACTGAAAGCTGCCTTCCTACTGAGTCCGATCTTCGGTCTATCTAGCTCTGCATTGTCAGACACTGACTAGCAGCAGCTTTTCAAGTTTTCAGACAGGGGTCTTTTTCCAGCCGTACCTGGAGATGCTGCCAGGGGTGGGCACCTGGGTACTTTTCTGCATGCAACGCAATTACTCTAGCAGCATTGAGTTGTGATCCCTCACAGGGCTATGGCCCCTCCCAGTTACAAACAGTGCTGCCTTATACCAAGTCAGTCTGACCACCAGTCCGTCTAGCTCAGCACTGCCTACACTGGCTGGCAGCAGCTGTCCAGGGTTTCAGGTGGGAATAATTCTTTACCTTACCTGGTGATACTGCCTGGGACCTTCTGCATGATAATCAAATGAGCTACACCCCCTTTCTTTAGTGGTTTATTGTTGCTTTTGTTTGTTTTTCTGTTTATCTTGACTACACCAAGAGTGGGCTTTTCAGGCTTGCTGAAAATCTTTTCACCTTTTAAACAAACAAACAAAACAAATAAACCTATGTGGTCAGAGTGCCTCTGAACTCACATAGAGTTTCCTTCATCCAAATAACATTTTCCAAGGAAAACCTAGCCGATGTGTAACTGAGCATGTACAGTACTCCCCCCCATATCTGCTGGGGATATGTTCCAGGCCCCTCCGTGGATACTTGAAACCATGGATAGGAGCGAACACCCCCTCCATGGTTTCCTGAGGGGCCCCCGCCCTGCCTCACCTGCGGGCAGGCATGCGCGTGCCCCCAGCTCTTATTTTTATTTCAGCAAGCTTTGTTTCTTCCTTAAAACAAACTGAGAAGCAGCCTCCATTGCAGGCAAGTAGAACAAGACTAAGTCCTAGAGATGCTCTGCAAGGTTTCTGTTAACCTTGCAGAGCCTCTCTAGAACTTAGTCTCGTTCTACTTGCCTGCAATAAGCAGCCAGAGGCCAGTGGCGTCATTATATAGGGGGCCCTGTGGCCCTGGGCCCCGGGCGCCAGCTTGTGGGGGGGGTGTCAGACTCGGGTGACTCGGACTCGGGGCCTGAGTCTGAGTCGCCCGAGTCCAAGTCAGGCGACTCGGAAGAGGAAGTCAAGTCAGTGCCTCTCTAGGAGGTGCTTCAGTCTCGCCGGTGACTCACCAGAGAGACTGGGGAGGCGCCTAGAGAGGCACTGACTTCCTCTTCCGAGTCGCCTGACCCACTCCCCAGATCTGCCCTGCCTGCCTCCCTGGCCAGGCCTGCTGCTTCCCTCCATCCGCTGCCCCTGGACTCCCCAAACTCCGTCCGCTGCCGCTCTGCTCGCCAGATCGGCCCTGCCTGCCTCCCTGCCTGCTGCTTCCCTTCCTGTTCCAAGACGTCCGAGGCGCCGAGCCCCAGTAAGTGCGGGAAAAGCGGTGCCCGGGTGGGGAATTCTGCTGCCAGGAGATGCCCAAGGGGGGAAATAAATAAACAAAACACGGATTTGGCGTCGCCCAAAATTGCAGCGTAAAAAAAAGGGAGTAAAAAAGGAGCGAAAGGGAGGGGGCACCAATTCGAGGATGGGCACCCTATAGATTTAGGGCTAGCGACGCCACTGCCAGAGGCTGCTTCTCCTGTTTAAGGAAGAAATGAAGCTTACTGGGGAAAAGTACAAGCCGGGGGGGGGGGGGGGCGCGATCTGTGGATAACTGAAACCGTGGATAGCGAATCCATGGATATGGGGGCCCACCTGTATAGAGTATTCTTCCTATTTTCCAATAATTAGAAGTGACTATAAAGAGAAAGGTGATTTTAGTCAGCATGCTTCTCACTGCTTCTCATCATCTTCTGTTTCTTTTGATTTTAAAAGTACTCAGGAAATAACTAATACACTGACCATACCTTCCCCCCCACTTCATATTTGATACAGGGGGTTGCAAAGCACCCTTTGGTTAATTTGTGTAGTTTAGTCTGGCGCATGAAACGAACATTGCTTTGTGTAGGAAATCAAACATTTCAACCCAAACTCTTGCATATGGCTTAGGTTTTGAAGCCTCTCTCGACTCCCAAGCCCCGAGGCTGTGGGGTGCATGGATGTCTACACTCAACTTAAGTTTCTAGGCTTCTTCCAATTCCTGCCCCATGCTAAAAAAAATAAAAAATAAAAATCACTGCCAGTTTCTCTCTGATTAAACAAACGAACATTACGATCTAACTGCAACTTCGCTTCCTTACATTGATTATAATTCTGTGCATGTTCCTGTTCCCGCATTTGCAGCACGCACACAAACGAGGGGCGAACTCTTTGACAAATGGACGGCAAAAGTTTTGTCGCAGGAAGTTTTGCAACTTGCTAGCTTCAATTTCAAACGCTTCCTCTAAAACAATGCTACCTACAGCCACTTCAGCTCAAGGTTCTTATTAAGATACCGCATTGCCTTCTTCTTATTTTGATTTAAAATGACAGGAAACCAGAAACACCAACTCTAGGCTCCTTGCTCAAACCTCCGCAAGATCTAATGAAAACCATCGCTTGAGGGCTGCGTCCAAAGAAATGTTTTAAGATTCTCCAGCCGGGAACGAGCTACTGACATTCTCTGTCTCCTTACCAGGGATGAGGTCTTGGCAGGCTCAGCCTGTGATGTTACCCACATGATAAATTGCTTGATATATGTGCCCCCCAAATTAGATTGCTTCTGGATCAAAGCACCTTGAACAATAGAGACGCTGTGAATCTTTTCCAGAAGCAGAGCTGGCACCAGTGTTTGTCTTGGTGAAGCCCTTCCAGGGCCCTCACTGACCAACCCCACAACTTTGAGGGTGGGTCTGGCAGGCAGGCGGGAGAGAAACAGATCAGTGCTGTTTCAACCAGTGGCATTATATATTATTATTAACAGTATTTATATACCGCTTTTCAACAAAACGTTCACAAGGCAGTTTACAGACAAAATCAAAGGGCTCACAATCTAAAAAAGTTGCAGAAGAACACCAGCAAACAGCCACCAGAAAAGACACTGTGCTGGGGTGAAGGGGGGGGCAGTTACTCTCCCCCTGCTAAATGTAAGAGAAGCACCAATTGAAAAAGTGCCTCTTGTCCACTGCTGGTACTTCCCCATATTATAGCAGGTGGTGCTTGGCCCCACTGCCATTGGGAGCACAAGGCCCTGCTCTGCCTGGTCTGACCCTGCTAGAAGTGGAGACCGCTGGGGCAGTGGTGCACAGTGGGGGGGGGCAAGATCGTTGTGCGGCTCCTGCAGAGGCCTGGTTTGAAAGAGGAGGGTGCAGAGTGTAGCCCCAATTGTGGCCAGGGTCACAAGAGGGCAGTTCAGATGAACCAGATAAGGGGGTAGTGGGTCAGGAGAGGGAGCAGTGCCTGTCCCTAATTGCATGTGGGTGGGCTGGGATTGGGCAGACCCTCTGAGCCAGCCCCCAGAGTGACCACGAGAGTCAAATGCAATTCAGGGCAAGCACTGCAAAAGCTGGCAGTCTTTTGCAGGCACCACTAGCTCTGGCTTTCCAAGAATACTGGTGAGGCTTAGTGGCCAAGAGACTGAGCAATGCAGCAGGACTTTCCCAGGTTGAATCTCATCTCTGCCATGAACTCACTAGGTGCCCTTAGGCAAGCCACTCCTTCTTAGCCTCAGTCTTTCCATCTGCAATATGGGGATAAGTAATATGTGCCTTACAGGGTTCTTGTAAAGATTACGTCAAGATGAATACATGTGAAACGCACAACTCAGCAAGTGCTATACAAATGCTACAAATCTGTATGCTATAAGTGATTGTTACTGGTGCAAAAGGCTTACAAAAATTAAAACATGGGCATGGCCGGGGGGACCCTTGAAGAATTATGATCGTCTTTGGGCTTCTTTCCTAATTCAGCAAATGTTTTGCTTGAGCAGGAACCTACCGATTTGCTGTTGATTTCATTTTTGGAGAAAGTTTGCTAGCAGCTTAAAAAGAAAATAAACACGGAGGAACCCGAGTCCAGCACGAATGTGTCCATTCACAAATGATAACCCCCAGAGCAAACAAGGCAGAGGTAATTACTCCTCTGGAATTTATCTTCTGAAGGGTTTTTTTCCCTCACTTGGCATATTATTTACACAACTTGGTAATGAACTCCACTCCTTCCTGTTTTCCTCCTAGGGAGCAGCAATCGAAGGCGGTGGGGGGGGGGGGACAGAATTATCCTGGAAATTAGACAAGAGGGCCAAAGGCCAGATCTAACTTTGATATCTTGTTGATAACGTATTGTACAATTAGATCAATTTGACAATTTCCATTATGGCTGATAAAATATTTATCGGGCCTTGGAGATGATGTCCGATCCCTTGCGCCATTTGTTTTACTAATGGGGGCGATCCGTACCGAAGCGGTGAGAGGCAGCCGAGATCTCCCACCCTCCTGGCGTCCCCTACCTCCCCCTCCACTCTTTCCTTCCCTTGCATTAGGTTTGCAAATTACCAGCCAGGGTCATAAATTACCGGCACGGCACAGCCAGATGGATGCTGGGCTGACAAGGTAGGTAGATGGCTTGCTATGACATTGTTTCTTAGGAGCATTAATCAAAAGCAAAGAAAGAAAATATTCTAAAATTGGTCCATATGTCTAAATATTAAGGGATGGAGAGCCGGCCGCTGGAAGATGGTTTGAGTGAGTGCTGACAATTGGGACATGAAACAAATGAACAGGGGAAAATGCCCTTCTTTTATTATTTAACAAATCGATTCAAGCAGGTTTAAAGTGCAAGGAAAACTCAAATGAGTTCTTATTTTTGCTCCCCTGGCTCAGGAGTTGCAATATACAGTATTATCAATATTTTGGAGACTCACTCAGAGACAACCCAAGTTTTTCTGCCCAAGGTTGTCCCAGTGTTTTTTTTTTTAACAATTAGAATCTCGACCCAAAAATTAGAATCTCGACTATCAGATAGGAATTCACACACGTCTGATCACTCCCTTTGACTGGAGCTCCTCAGCTATTACCGTGTTCAAGGTCAAGAATGTTTACTTCTGAGTATAAGTCAAAATTATTAAAAGGTGACATATTTAATGCACAAAATATGACATAATTCAGCATGGATGGGGGAAATGGGCATATTTGTAGTTGATTAAATATGAATCTGACAGTTTAAGCTGGAGTTGAGTCAAAAGTGCTTAACACACATCCCATTTTGGGATTTGGGGTGGGGAGGGTCACCCCTTGTGAAGTTGTTGACTTATTAATTTATTTGGACCTCACCCAAAGTTGCCTTCCTCGACATCATCACCCAGCCAAAGCTGATTGGCTACATAGCACTGCCATGGCATGTTGTTCATTCTGTGAACCCTGATTGGTTGGGATCATTTATGTGATTAATCTAGGAAAAAGGAAGCAGTGCCAGTCAACTGGCGCAAGGGAGGGCAGAATGGAAATGCGACCAAATGGGATAAAGAAATGTTGCATGTGTTTGCAAATCAAAGTGGTTTTTAGGGGTGGGAGGAATTCTACCTCACTGAAGTTATTATTGTATACACAAAAACTGGAGCTGCAGGATATTAGGCACACATCCACTTCAGGCACATGCACCGTCATGACATTGCCGCAGAAAAGCTATGAACCAGAAAAAATGGTTGCCACCTCTTTCTGTACAAGCTTGCTAATACACAGGGCTATGTGCTTCTGGAGGTATGCAGTGTTCCTTTCTGCAAAGGTAAAGTCATAATACAAGAGAACTTGCAGGAAAAGCATTGCTGAGCATGGGGAAAGTGCATTTGGTTCTAAAAAGGTTCCTTTGCTTCCAAGGTCTTAGGTGGGAGGCTGTGGCTCAGGTAGAGCATCTGTCTTACTTGCAGAATGCAGCATCCTTACGTAGGGCTGGGAAAGATTATTGTCTTGTCTTGTCCTGTCCTGGGGAGCATCTGCCAATCAGCGGAGACACTACTGAGCTGAATGAATCAATGTTATTCATTTCACCCCAGCACAGTCTCTTTTCTGGTGGCTGTTTGCTGGTGTTCTTCTGCATGTTTTTTAGATTGTGAGCCCTTTTGGGACAGAGAGTCATTTAATCATTTGATTTTGTCTATAAACCGCTTTGTGAACTTTTTGTTGAAAAGCGGTGTATAAATACTGTTGTTGTTGTTATGGCACAGGAGAAAGCAGCTTCCTCTGTTCACACTCAGCACGTTGGCTTCGGACAGGAGTCACCTTCACTCCTGCTTCATGTTTTTGCAACCGGCACTGTGGATAGAGGCTGAAACCCTTTAAACTCACAACAGCCAGCGCTGCAGTGCTTGTCTGTTTGTTCTGCGATAACCAAGTGAATGTCCTTTGCAAGCTTTCTGGCAAACTCTTCCATGTCCCCAGGACTTATCTCACACACATGATGCAGCTTTGCAGAAGGGGATCGGGAAGGACTTTGCATTCCTCTGGAGGGATGATACGGGTTTGAAATGAAAGCTGTTTCTTATGACCCACCTCACATGGCCGGTGTCTGCCCGATGCACTCGGAGAGGTCATGGAAGGTGGGAGCGTCCGAGGGGAAAGATGCTGTGAAAATCCTTCTGCTGTGTGCCCAGAGATCTCTAGAGACCTCAAGTCTCACAGGGGGAGCACTTCAATGGCTTGCCATTGTTACCTCTCCGCCACCAAGGATTTGGTGAGGGTAACAATTCCAGAGTGCCATCAAATAATATAATCAGCGCCACTCAAATAATCAGTCTTGATCAATTAGAAGAAAAGTCCACAGTCCAAAGTGTGGTCCTCCTAGACCCATGATGGCGAACCTATGACACGCGTGTCACTGGTGTGACACGCGGGGTCATTTTGGGTGACACGCCAGTGTTTCCCCAGGGCCCCGACATACCTTACATGTTCGCAAACGTTTAGGGCAGAGATTTTAGCAGACCACTTTCAAATTATTATCTAGTAAAACTCAGCAACAAAAAAGTCACTAACAGTGCAATCTTTTCCAACTTCCTCCACTGGAAGTGGGGGAGTGCAGGGTGGGAGGCTTTGGAGGGGAGGGGGGATTTAAATCCCCTTTGAATCCCCCTTTAGAGGGAATTTGAATCCCCTTTCCGTTCTGGGGCCTCCCATTCTCGCTGCACCAGTGGGGGAAATTGGATAGGATTGCACTGTAAATGTTGTTAAATAAAATGCAATATAATAATAATAATAATAATAATAATAATAATAATAATAATAATAATAATAATAATATACAGTATTTATATACCGCCTTTCTTGGTCATTGGATTTCTCCTCCGACTTTAATCCGAAGCGGTGTACGTGGGCAGGCTGTCCTAACCCCCCCCCGGGGGGGTTTACAATATATATAAATGTCCAATCTTTCATGAACGGCTACTTTCCAGGTAGTATCCTTTTTACAGTCTGACAATTCTGCTGACTGGCGCCTCCCACATTCGACCGACGCAGCTGGAAGCTCTTATCTCCCCTCCTGGAGGCTTTCACAGCTTTTTGCCGGCAGCGTGTCTCGAATGTATCAAGTTCACCGGTCTTCGGGCTTTGAAGGCAGCAGCTCTCCCAACTGAGCCAGACTCTTCTCAATGTGTTCTATAGTTGTTTTCAGTTCAGTTCAATTCAAAATTACTATTAAAAGTAGCAATAGTCAAAGTACTATTAAAAGTGGGGGGGGGGGGGGAGGCGACACACCAGCAGAGTCAAGTTAGGCATTTTCAAAACGTTTGACACACCAAGCTCAAATGGTTTGCCATCACTGTCCTAGACACTTTCCTCCTAGACATCAAAAGGGCTCCTTTAAAAAAATATCCCCACATTTTGCAATTATGAAATAGTGCAATTACGCACACAAAAATAAATAAATTGTACTTTGACAAACTGGGAACGGTGACCTTTTAAAGAAAACTGGGGTTTTATAATGTCACACACTGTTGAGCATTCAAAGTACCTCAAGTGTTTATTTTGTTGCAATTCACAGAACGACCCTGTAAACTGAATATTATTATCCCCATCTTGCAGGTGGAAGCACTGAGGAAAAAACAGAATGTGGCATGCCTAAGGCAATCCAGTGCGTTCTTGACAGAGGCAACATTTGAACAGGGGACTTCCCAATTCATAGCTTAAGTTGCAATCTTATACATATTTACCTGGGAGTAAGTTCCAGTGAACTCAGTGAGGCTTACGTCTGATGACATGCATAGGATTGAAGAGTCAGGCTCTTCTCCACTATGCTACACTACACTAGCTTTTTGTATTCATTTCTTCCCCACCCCTCCAATTTAGAGCACATGTGCAAATCTATTCTGGCATACAAGAATCAGAAAGTCAGCTGGAGGGGAACCAAAGAGATTTGGGAATCTCAAAACAGTGATGAGACACAACGGAGGGAATCCACTCATTCCTAGCACAAGTGCCTCCCTTATTCCCAGCCAGTCCCCTCTCCATGAACCATGCAAGTTACTCATTCTGCGGAACATGAGCAACATGCACGGCACAAGCTTCCCGCTACTATAACCGTCAGAAGTTCAACAGACAGTATAAGTTAGAAAGGTTTGACAAGAACCGAAGTCAAGGTGGCTGATACTCGGCCAAGCAAAATAGGTGTGCCTGAATGAATACCATCCAACACTTTCGCTGCCCACGTCATGCACCTGATGAAGCAAGCTTTTCACTACAGACCCTCACACACCACAAAAAATGAAATAAAAATACATGTGTTAGTCTTGAAGGTGCCACTACCAGCCTCCTTGTGGGTTTTGGTGTAGCACCACTGGGAAGAGCATGAGCCGGCAGCTAGGAAGTCCCTTGTTCAGATCACAAGGTCGGAACGAAGCGGTGGAATCCTGAAGTGACGAAATGGAATGTACCACTTCAGACTGCTGGTGGGGGAAAACGACACGTTTTGAATGCTCCTCTCCATTACAAACCTGGGTTGAGATGGAATGACACCCCTCACTCTGTTTTGCAGCCTCAATTACAAGTTGCAAAATTGGGGGGGGGATTTCTGTGACTTTGGGGTGAGGGACTACAAAAGTGGGGGGGGGGGTTGAAACTCAGCACTGCTTCTCTCCCCTCCACATTTCCTCTTCCTCTCTGTCCCATTCCTCCTTTTCCAAACCATGGAGCGGAAGGTGTATTAAAACAGACAAAAGAAAATATTTCTTCACCCAGCGTGTAATTGGTTTGTGGAACTCCTTGCCACAAGAGGTGGTGATGGCACCTGGCCTGGATGCCTTTAAAAGGGGATTGGACAGATTTATGGAGGAAAAGTCCATCACAGCTTACAAGCCATGATGGGGATAAGCAACCTCCTGGTTGTAGGAGTAGGTTTTCTTTGTGCCAGGTGCAAGGGAGTGGCGACAGGATACAAGTATCTTGTTGTCTTGTGCTCCCTGAGGCATCTGGTGGGGCCACTGTGTGATACAGGAAGCTGGACTAGATGGTCCTTTGGCCTGATCCAGCAGGGCTCTTCTTATGTTCTTAAGGAGGAGGAGGAGCAGTGGGGGGCCTCATGGATGGGCCGGTGCTGCACAAGCCTGGCGGTGATCTTACCAGAGGTCTCCCAAAACATGCTGCATAAACCAGCTGTACCAACAATTCCAAGGCGTTCTGGGGGAAAAAATGGCGGTCACCAGCTGAGAGGAGCCAGAATGAGCATAAGCAAGTTTTGCTTTTACCCCAACTGCAAAATTGCACCCCTTCCCCCAGATGTGGATGGTGAAGGGGTTTTGTCCCCTCTTTCACTTCTTAACTCTCCCTTCTAAAATGTACCTGAACTTTCAAAAGTTGCCTACAGAATCTGCAGTCTGGGGGTCCAATCTGTTCTACCACCTCATTTTGTTGTATATGTAGACTTAAACTTGGTTTATCCTCCTACCTGCAACCTAGTGGTTATACCGTGTCCTACCTTACAGGGCTGTTGTAAGATGACTGAGACCTTGTACATGGAGTGCTTTCCACACACCTGAAATACTCTATAGCAAAATGCTATGTGTTGTTCACTGAAATCTTGTTTTAAAGGTTAAAGCCACAAACCCTGACAAGTGAGCTGCAAGGAGCAAGGAATCTGTAACGCTGACTGGTCTAGTTTCCCAGGTTTCAGAAAGAGAACTTGCAGGTCAGCAGAAAGAAGCATTAACCAAGACTGTGTGAAAGGCCTTCCGCAAGAACAGGCAGGCAGGTGACTCAGGTCAGGACCTCCTGAGCTACGTCTGTCAGAAAACGATCTGAAGAGTTATATTTGCCCAGAGGGTGTGACAGACTTGCCTGACAAATAAACAGACAGGCCCATATTTTTCCCTGCCTACGTTTCCCCTTCTGTGTGCAGCCAACATGAAGAAGCTGTTATAGAACTAGGAAGTCTGGGATGGAGCAAAAGGGAGATAGATAAGGAGAATAACTTATCCAGTGGGCATAAGCCTTCAAACAAAGGAACAAAAAAACACGTATTTATGGCCTTCAAATATACTGTGTATGTATTAGAACAGGAGTTCTCAACCATTGGTACTAGTACCATCAGTGGTACTTTGGCCGACTGCTGGTGGTACTCGGACCGCCGGATCACTGGAACCCCTCTCCGATGCGGCACTTTCAGCGGCATGTTTTCGCTCCCGAGAGGCTCCTGCCTTTGGCCGAGCTCTTGGGATGCTGAGATGGTTGATGGTTACCCACTTCCCTCTCCATGATGCCTGGTGTGGGAATGAGGAATGGGAACTGGAGGTGATGAAAGACCATACAGCACTGCAGGACCATGAAATCCACACACATTTATACTCTGCCTTCCCCTTTCCAACAGCAGACACTAAAGGCAGCTTACCACAGGCTTAGAAGCAATAGATCCTGAAGGTTAAGCAATACAATCTATAACACAGCCAATACGCAGCAAGCCGAAGACTAAAGGCAATCTTAAAAAAAAAAAAAATCAGTTGCAGAAAGCAACGGAAGACAATTCACCAGACAGTCAACTCTCCTGCTTCCAGGCCTGCCCACTTGCCTGCCCAATCTGCATTTTGAAATGGCGGTGCAAAGGAAAGGTGGCCGAGAGAAGGGCGAGGGCGGTGGCAGCAGCGACGGAAGGAGGTGGCGGAAAAGGAGGAGGCAGTTAGCGGTTGTGGGTCCTTGCAAAATATGCACACTGCACTTTATGTGCCACTGGGGAGACACCTGAACCCAGTCTCAGGTGCCCGGGGGGGGGGGCTAATGCTAAGCCTGCCCAGAGCCCTGTCAAAGGATAAATATTGGGCATGCAAAATTCCTACGTTCTGAGTGCTCAAGGCCTGCTGACAAAAAGCCTCCAGATGTCTGTTTCAGAGCCAGATATAACAGAGAACAACATACGGCCCCTCCATCTCTGCCCAGATTCTTCTTCCGCTTTTTGCCCACTGGCTCATGGCCTTCCACTAGCTTCCTTCCTTACTTTCTTTTTTGAAAATTCACCTTTGGAAAACCCTTCCTACTTCCATCCTACCATAGTGCTTCCAGCATCTTAGGAGACCCACACACACACCCACACCCACACAAACACACATACACACTCCAGGTTGGGAATTGACACAGTGGAAACCACAAGCCACTAATCCACCACTCAAGTTCACCTTTGTAGCCAAGAATGTTTGAACACTGCCCACGAGAGTGGAGAGCTTTCCCATCACCACCTCTCCAAACCACCAGACCGCTCGGATGGCTGCCCAGCGCCCACTCTGGCCCACTTCTTAAGCAGACATAAAGACGGAATTCATCCCCCCGGCCACAGTCTTGAAAAAAAAAGAATGTGGCTAGTTAGGTGGGGCATAAATCGAATCAATAAATAAATGTTCATTATACAAACGTCTCTCTGATTTGTTTTCAGGTTCACTTCCCCCCCAAAAAAGGTCACTGTAACATTAATGTTGTGTTTTTAAATATACAGTTGGTCAATGACAACAAGGAGGTACCTTGCTCAGGATTCGCCAACCCTTTAGGGTCAGAGAAGTGGGAGGTTTAAAAAAAAAAAGCCATGGAGACTCAAGTCCTCTTTGCCAGTCAGGATCACCACTCACATTAAGGGAAGTATGTCCTCTGCCATTGAACAGAGGACTATGGGTCACTGAGGGTTTGCACCCTTAGCCTCCCAAGATGACCATCACATCACATGGGCAGAGACCATATTCTCCATGGCCAAGCATATGTTTTGCAGGCAAAAAGTCCCAGGTTCAATCCCTGGCATCTCCAGGTGACCAGGGAGGGACCCCTAACTGAGCCCCTGTAGAGCTACTCTCAGTCTGAGCCCAGTCAATGCTGAGCAGAGTGGACCAATGGTCTGGTTCGATGTTCCTAGAAGTGCAGCTCATTGCAGTTGTTCAACGGTCATCTTGCCTATACCTATTATTATTATTATTATTATTATTATTATTATTATTATTATTATTATTATTATTATTATTATTATTATTATTATTATTGGAATGTCGCATCCAATCTGGCCTCATGTCTAATCCTCTGTTAAAACTAGTGGCCATCATCTCACCTTATGGGAGCAAATGCCAGATACAAATTCATACAAATATGACTGTGATTATCAGTATTGAATACAATAGAATTGTTTGTTCCACCAGTTGCAAAAGGTATTTGATGACTGGATCCTCCGTCGCACCTTGTGGGTGGTCAGGCGGTTTCCTTCCCCACTAGCGACTCAAGACTCCTAATCCCTCTGCGAATTCTGCAGCCCGATTTGCTTTCCTGACGACAGATAAGTCATGTTTCTGGATCCCTCACAGGGTGACCGGACACCACCTTTCACCGTCTTTGCGGGCAAGCATTATGGTGAAACAAAAGACTGCCTATTTGGTTGTCCTTCCTTCGGAGAGGCTTAAGAACATTTTTGTCATTTTTGAACAGCTAATGTCTTGAGGGAATGGGGCTGGATGGGGGTGGGATTCTCTAATCTCTTTAAACTTAATCTTCCCTTTTTTTAAAAAAAGAAAGAAAAAAAACCACGTTGGGTACAGATGCCTCAGACGGATCCATGTTGCATTAAATAAACGAATTAGGTTAAGATTAACCTCAAACAGTACAAGTCTGCCAACCAGATCTGAGTCTCCTTTTCCTTTCTGCTGTTCTTCTCATAAACGGCTTTCATGAGGAGCAGAAGAGGAGTCTGGATAGGACAACTCCGCTCGCTGAGGCCTTGGAGACCACCATTGTTCATGGTGGCCATACGTTGATGCTGCATGGTCATCCACTGTGGCTTAACCATCATGAGAAGTATAGAGGTACCTGGTTGGGAGATCCCAACTGAGGCCGCAGCTGTTCAAGGTGATCATCCATTGTAGACGGTGGAGGATCGTCCACCAGGTCTCACCCACCTTTGGTCTCACCCAACTTCTCTCTATCTACTTTATGTTTGCTTGGCAGCTCTGTAAAACTAAGGCAGCAGAAAGAAGCTGGAGGGGTGACAAGATGGGCAGTTAAATGGGCAGATGCACCTGGCCCTGTAAAAATATCCAAATCTATATATATATAGATGCATTTTGTATCTCTGGTGCATGCGTCTCTCAGCTCCTTTGCTCTACAAAACTGGTTAAAGATTCTTTTGCCAACAAAGAAGCAGGACGGCAAATGCACAAGTTGTCCAAGGTCGACTGCTAAGTCAAAGGCAGCGTTGAAAGCAGAGGTCTGTTTGCTTTACCAACTACCAAGGCCACATCCTGGTCTTTCCAAGTATACTCTCTTAATATAACATCACCAACGTACTGTCTCCCAGACGAGAAAGACCATAGCCCCCTAGACATTAACATACAACCCTAGACAAATGTCTCAGCTTGCCTCCTGCTGAACCTGCTGCATCCTCTCCATTAAGGCTCTTTGAAAATGTTTTGAAGGGAAGCTCTAGCTCTGGATTTCTTGTGAACATGGTTTGGACGACAAGGGCCCACAATGATTCAATGACAAAGCCCACTTTTTCCTTCTGTGCCTATTTAGATTGTAAACTTGTAGGCAGGGCCATATCCCTGCTAATTGCTGTATTTGCACAGTGCCTTGTTGGTTAGGTGCTTAAGAAAAATAAATATTATTATTATAGCTCCCCCCTCAAAAAATTATGCAGCAACAGACAAATTGGGATAAATGTCAGGGTGGGTGTGACTCTGTGATCAGACACATCTTCTCTGCCTACCAATTAAGTTCGTTTATCCTTTCCCATTAGTCGCAATTGCACATCTCTCGGGATAATCACATACTTGGTGTGGGCCGTGATCACTATTAAATTGTGCTTGAATGGGACTTTTTCTTCCCTCTAGAACAGCCAGACTCTGAGTCACTCCTCCCTCTTATCAGGCCATCCTTTGACAAAGAGACTGAGATTTCAGTTAATTATATCTCTCAACGCAGCGGATCAGAAGTAGCAGGAGGAAACCCTAGTCCCGCAGTCACTGCCCTGCACCGAAACCGGCTCCCCCTGCAAGACACCAGCCTCAATCTCTGAAACACAGGCAAGCTAATCGCATAATTACATCCACTAAACTTGAATGGGGGGAACGGGGACACAGAAGTTATATCACACCATACAGGAGCCTTCGGATTACAGATTGGCAAAAGAGAAAAAAAGATTTGTTCTTCTTGAAAGGTTTTAAGGGTTGGGAAAACAAACCGTAATGCATGTGAAAATCCCAGTTGATTCATGTTCCCCAATGCATGAGGTGTCCAGCCTTGTGGGGTTCCAACCAGCAGCCCCTGCAGATCAGGGACAAGCTCTGTGCTTGCACCATCAGCCAATCTGGCCAGAGAACTGCAGGCAGCGCAGAACAGCTCTGTCACTAGGGAGGTGGCACCAGACCGCCAAATTTGTTCCATTGCTTGGGTTCTTGAGAAATTTCCTGTCCTACAGAATCTTGTTTGACTTCTCTTGAAAATCCACATTGCCCATGCCAGGTTGCTGGGGGTCCACGGAGCCCCAACCTGTCCCTCATGGTGCATTGGCTGCTACCACGGACGAAGCTGAAGGTTCAGGGGTCAAATACGGCTGTTTCCCACCAGTTACTCTGGCACCTGTACTCACCAGGAGAAGATACCGCCACAGTCCTGGAAATACCCCCCCCCCCCGCCTTCACATTCCCCAAAGGCTGGTTTGCTTTGGGGAAGGTGAACGCATAGACAGCTGTGGAAGCAGTAGTGGGTGCTTTGTTTGAGGATTTGCAAGTGGCCTGTGTTGATCTCAATTCTGCTTGCAAGCATTCAAGCAGGGATGCTTGCATTTTCAAGCACTGCTCCCTGGATTCTTGCAACGTCTCTAGTTTTATTTTAGTTTTGTTTGTTATTTTGAAATGTATTTTATATGTGTGGGTGGGTGTGTTTTCATACTGTACAGCTTTGGGCATTAACTTCCAGGGAAGGCAGGGTATACATTTAAGAATGAATGAATGTTCCAAACTCCTTGAGTACTTGGAGAAAGTGAAAAGGTTATTGATATACATTTTTAAGAGTTTTCCCTAAGGCTGCCATTCTACAGTAAACGCTCTTTACTAGGAGTAAGCCCCCTTGAACACAATGGGCTTACTTTTGAGTAGATATGCATGGGATTGAGCTTTAAGTTGCACCTAATTTGTCTCATGCATTTCAATGGTGTCTGGTCCAGATTCGGTTTCTTAGGATACAATCCAAGGTATTTTTGCTCACCTCAAGCTCATGGGATAGGACAGAATATTCTGATGAAGCAAATCACGCTATCTGCATGTTTTTGCACTGGGAGAATGGACCTATGTAAGTGTATGAGGCCACAAACCATCTGGGAAGACAGAAACCCTCTCCAGAATCGCTTGCCAATCTGTGCGCGTTCCACCCCCAAATCGGATGGCTTCGCACAAGCCAACTGAAATGAAGCCTTGGTAGTAGTTCCATCAAATTTCTTTCTTTCCCCCGCAAAATCCTTTTCTTTTTCCTCCCTACCAAACAGGAAAAGAGGTGCCTTTCCTCACCCACTCCACAATACCAGCCTTTTCTTCTCCTGTTTATTGAGACAGTTCAGAATATTTAAACAGTTGTATATTCAAATATCACAATGCAGGTCATTACCTACGGACTGGGCTAGGCTGTTCGATCGATGCATAATCAGATAACTACTCCAGCTTTACTTAACACACACACACACACACACACACACACACACAGAGAGAGAGAGAGAGAGAGAGAGAGAGAGAGAGTCTTTAAGCAAAGATCAGGCACTCAAATTCTAATTCCGTTGGCTAATTAAGCAGCCTGTTAATTGCTCTCAGGGTCTCTAATGCCATGTCATTATGCTTTTTAACGACCTACTTGACATCAATAGGGTTACAAGCACCATGCAAACAAAAGCGGGCATCTGACACTTAATGAATTAAGCTAATTCGGGTGCTTCAACTGGCCACTGGCATCTTGCCTTTCCACACAGAGGACTGTTTTATGAGAAGTTCTTCATCTTTCTTGGCAAAAAAGGGGGGGCAGGGATGGAAGAGCACGTTATAAATGTCAAACACTGGTCCGATCACGCAGGAAAAGCCTTGAAACAAAGGAGAAAAGTTGCATGTCTTCTCATTCGTGTTCAACAAACCAAGCCACCAAATGAAAAGATGCTTGCTTAGTACCATGGAAGCACCGGAAAGAACTCACACTTCCTCCTCAGACTCGTGCAATCAACTTTCTTAGAAAACACAACTATGTTCACTGCTGCCTTTTCCACGTAAGCCGATTGATTCCCCAGTTCCTCTGATGCTATCGATTCGGGATACTTTTGCGAGGACCTCTCCGTAAGAAGAAAAGGCCATCTCATTTTCGAAGACACAGAAAATCACTGAGAAATGGGGGTGGGTGGGTTTGTTTGTTGCTTACAGCTCAGCCTTAGCTATTTTCCTTCCACTCACAGTACTTTGGACCCAACCCATAACATCACGGTATCAAAACATAAGACAGCAATCAAAGTGCAGCAGGAGACCAAACAAAAACCCAGCTGGAATCAGTCACCTAAAAGCTTTACCAGAGGACAGTTTTTACTGCCCACATAAACATAGAGGATGGGGGCCTAATGAATGTCCCCAGGGAGGGAGCCCCAAAGTTGAGTGTTACCACTAAGAAATCCAGTCTGCGGTGCCCGCACAATGAGTTTGCATTAAACACAGACCAGAGAACTAGGCTTGAGAAGCTGATTGCATGGCCAAGGGTCGAGGCTGGTCCATCCGTGAGGTCAACTGAGGTGGTCGCCTCAGGCAGCAGTTTGGCAGGACACCCACCTTCATTTGCCCACTCTCTTCCACTACCGCTGGTCCTCCCCTTCCCCCCACTCCCTGGATTGGAAGAGAGGGAGGGAGGGAGGGACCAGAACAGGAAGTGCTGAGTGCAGAAAAGTGTCAAGCTAGAGTGTCTCTGAGCTCTACCCCACCACTCTCCTCTCCTGCACATGTCCTCTTCTGCTCTGTCCCCCTCTTCTTTTTCCAAGCCAAAGACTGCGAGGAGCTGAGGCTGGCACATCACCAGGTAAAGAGGGGTAGCATTCGGCATGCTGCTTCAGACACCTGGAGGTCTTGGGGTCCGCCCTGAAGGCAGCCTTTGAACTAGCCCCAGTCCGAACATTTTGGGAGGGGCATCCTTGGATTAATCCACATTCCAGTTGGGAAAATTGTGGAATGCGACTTCAGCAGAACTAAACAGTATTTGCCAACGGTGTGGTTGGAGCACCTTTCTAAGTTCAAACATTTTGTGGCAGGGAAAGGAGACACTGTGCTCTTAAAACTTCCCAGCTGGAATTCTAATAAAATGTTCATCCAGTACAAATGTAGCACAATGTTTGCTCATCATGCCAGGCCAAAGGATTTGAAACCAGAAGGAGGGAAACATCTCCTGTGTGCACCTCCAACATCAAACACCATCACCAACATTTGGGTTAGGACCCAAAAGAGATCCTTCTCCGCAGTCCTGTCCAGGCTTTGGAACTCTCTCCCAAGAGAGAGATGTCTGGCCCCATCTCTATTCGCCTTCCACCGAGTGACAGGGCCTTATTTCTTTAACTCCAGCATGCTTTTGTGGTTGTTGGCAGTTTGGCTGTGTTTAGTTCCGAATCAAAATGTATTTCTTTCCTACATTTTTGCTGATTTTTTCTTTCTTTCTTTCTTGGTGGGGTCAAAAAAGAAAACCTGTTTTCAAGGAGGATAAAAAGTTTCCAGGGGGGGAAATTTTGGGAAGAGGGAGAAAAGTTTTGAGATGCTTTTCTGTGTGGAGGAAGGGAAGAGAAACAGGGGAACACATTCATGCATTACCTAGGCAATGCACAACAGGCTCTGGTCTTGCCTTTTACACATCCTTTCTTTCCTCGTTAATGACAACCTCCAGTGGGGACAGCCATTTGTGTAGAGGAAGTCTTATTTTTATTCTCCTTGGAGAAAAGCATCTTAGTTGGGAAAACCAAAATGGCTTCTTCGGTTTCGACAGAGTTTTGAGAGCTCTGTTAAATTTCACTCCCCCCCCCCCCAGCAGAAAAGGCCATCCCTTTTCCAAAGACACAGAAAACATTTCAGAAATTGGGAGGGGAGGTCCGATCTGCTTTTCATACTGGTCCTCCTTTTACTGTGATTTTAGAGTTTTTAATTGTTTCTGCTCTATTTTATTGCTTTAAAAAATCTGGATTGTTTGATTGCAACCTGTCTTGGGCATCATTTTTTTTTTTTTGAACGGAGCAGTATAAATTCTAAAAATTAATTATTGGCATTTATTCAACATCCCCAGTGTCTACTCTAATGACCCAGGTTGAGTCTTCAGTATGACAAAGATCATAGTACCGTTTTTGATCCACTGGAAAACAAATAATCATTTCTTCTTTTCCAACTTAGTAATATCACAGTTAGGCCCAACCAAAAAGACACACATTAATAATTAAGCAAGCTTTCTGGAGACCCAGAAGCCTTGTGAGAGTGTGTCAGCACAATCCTATGCACTAACGTCGCTGTAGCATGGCGGGCAGGGCGGGTCACCGTGGGGTGCCACGCGCAGAAGGGTGACGCGCGCACACCCGGCCTCCTCCTCGGCCTGCAGTTTCTTCTGCGCATGCGTGGATTTTCCACGCACGCGCATTGACTTCAGCTGCGGGTCCACCATGTTTGCGCATGTGCAGACCGCAACTGAGGGCAACCGGGCAGCCTCGTACCCTCAGCGGCGGTCTGCGCATGCGCCAAAATGGTGGATCTGCAGCTGAGGGCAACTGGGCAGGCTCTTGCCCTCAGCGACGGAGTGCGCGTGTGTGGAAAATCCATGCCTGTGCACAACGAGCCGAGGGCAAGGCTGAAGACGCCCGGCTCAAGGTAGGTGACGTGCGGGGGGGTTGGGGTGGCGGGGGTGACACGTGTGCGCTCCACTACCGGGTGACGTGCGCGCAGTAATGTTACTGATCCTATGCATGTCTACTCAGAAGCAAGTCCTATTAAGTTCAGTGGGACTTCCTTCCAAGAAAGACAGAAAGTGCATATAGGGTTGCAGGCTATGTCTTTTTCAGTTGGCCTTAAAAACAGTATTACTAGATTGTGGTTCTTGGATTTTTTTCCCCCTTTGGTATGTTCCCTTGATATTTCCCCAGAACCAAAACCTTCCTTTGATTCTTTTAGCAGCTGAATTGCTCGAGAGATCCTGACAGAATACGGTTGCTTCAATCCTGTTCAAAACTACAGCCATGGCACCTTCCACGAGGGCTGGGATTAAAAACACACACACGCCAGAAAATCCATGCTCAAGCCATATCAAACAGACAGAAAACAATGGTCTGTGTGCCCCCTTTGGGGACCCCCTTAACCTCTCCTGCATTGATCCAGGACTGTACGAAAACATGCGTCTCAAGCCGAGCCACTCCAGCTTCCTCTCTCCATTAGTCCAAAATAAATTCCCACCAGTGAACTGATGAGTGAGGAGGTTTGTCTGCCTGTCACAGATTAGTCTAAGAGAAGGAGGGTGTCAGAGAGACATGACACATTTGGGGTGAGGGGGAAGAAGGCGCATGTGTGTGCGCATGGGATCACCACTTTGACAAAAAATAACCAGTTGTGCAGAATTGAGGGGGAGAGCTTTTCCTGGATCATACCATTTGCAGCTGCAGGTGGGGGAGATTGTGTTTTTGAATGCTCTTCCCTTGTCCAAAAAAAAAAAAACACAAGACCCTTACAAACAGAAGAAAGAAAGAAAGAAAGAAAGAAAGAAAGAAAGAAAGAAAGAAAGAAAGAAAATTAGCAATCAATTTGAACTTCTATTATATTAGCTGCAATCCTGTACACATTTACACAGGAGTAAGTCCCACTGAACTCAATGGAGCCTACGTCTGAGTAGACATTTTATTTTTATTTTTTCACATTTTTATACCGCTCTTCCTCCAAGGAGCTCAGAGTGGTATACATATTTCCTCCCCTCCTTTTTGTCCTCACAACAACCCTGTGAGGTAGGTGGGGCTGAGAGATAGTGACTGGCCCAAGGTCACCCAGGAAGCTTCGTGGCTGAGCGGGGATTTGAACCTGGATCTTCCAGGTCTAAGTCCGACTCCCAAACCACTACACCATCCTGGCTCATGCATAGGATTGCACTGTTAGTCTTAATATGTGAACATTTGGTTGATTCAATAAGGTCATGCATTTGTGATGATTGATATTTTTGTAATCTTGTACATGTTATAGTTTATAAATAATACTAGGAACAAAAGAAACATACAGCATATAAGGGGGGGGGGGTGCGTGACCAGGTCCAGCCCTGCTTGCTGTGATGCTATTGTTCTACATACAGTAAAGTTTGTTGTTCGGGAGCATTCAGACATGCAAGTCTCACCCCTCATCAGTATCCTGAAGCATTTTGCCACTTGGTTCAGCGTGTTGGCTGTATAAATATAGACAGTAACCAGAATTCTGCCCCCCCCCCCCCGAAGAAAGAAGGGCTTGATAGACGGATTAACTAAGAATGTCCCCACTCCTTTTTCTGCATTTTAAATTAATGAACTTTTTGGCACTACACCTTAGCCCCCCCTTCCCTACTTTAAGTACATGTAACTGAAACGATAGGCTTCCCCCTACTCAGCCCTGCCTCCATCCCCTTCCCTCCCTCGCATGTCTCAATATTACGTTTGTAAGTCACTCGGGGCAGAGATCTGTCTTTTCATTCCATGTAAACAGCCATGCAGACTGATCATGTAAATAATACCAATTTCATACTTCTTTCATGCACTTCCAATTTATTTTTAGGCTCAATTCAAAGTACAGATCTCAGCCTTTGAAGCCCTGAATGGCCAGAAAATGGGCTAATATAATGGGCACTGCCTTCACGCCTATTAACCTCCCTGAACCCCAAGAGTAGTGTCACAGACCCTGCTCTCTGGTTTGCCGTTAACTGAGATTTGATCAGCAGATATTACAACCAGGGCCTTTTTAGTGGCAGCACCTCAACTGTGGAATTCCCTCCCCGTGGAGAGCCATGAAATCCCCCCTCCACATGCTCTCTGCTTTTAAGCCTTAAAAATGTTCTTCCTCCAAAGGTTTCAATTGTCATTTTTTGTTCTACTGTTTTTAAATATATATATCTTGCTGCTTTTATGCTGTTTGATTTGTATTACATTTTATTGCTTAAATATGTATCTGACCCTGTATTTAAAATGATGCTGTTTATTCCCTGTAGCTTTATGGTTTGCTGATGCTGCTCTGTTTTTATTTCTCCAGAATTACATACTGCCAGGTTATTTGTTTGCAAAGTGTCTGATATTTATCATGTAAGCTGCCTGGATTATCCCTTTAGTGGGATTGAAGGCAGTAAGTCACTACTTTAAACAAATAAACATCACGTTACAATTTTGGAGTAGGTGGGTTGTACCCACTTTTAAATGCATGCTCCCTCCTTGAAACTGCATTTTAAAAGGTGGGATATCCATGAAATAAGAAATCAATATTTCCAATCTGCCTTTTTGCTATGGAGTCTTCAAGGGAGCTCTGAAAACAAACTGTGTACAATTTACAATAGCAGTCTCATTCACATAAATATTTCACCCTTTTCTTGCAAATACAGATGTAGAAATAGCCATATCTTCCTAGATTTAGGTCTATTTTGATATTTGAGTTGATGAAACATCCGCATGTTAGAGTTGGATATAGAGTTCCAGATATCTGTCTGGAAGTCGGAATGCACGTAGGTTGAAACAGCTGGCTCTTGCTGGCCCAGTGCTACTGCACCTGCGCAAAAGCACCACAACAGGCAGACCACACTTGCACAAAAGTGCTGACGCAGCTGCCTGTAACTCACACACCAGTTAACTCAAGGACCTTGTGCACCACTATTCATGGGCACCACTTTTGCAATATACAGCAATGGTGCACAGGATGAGGGGGCTTGCTTCATGGCTAGAGTTTTGCTCTGCCCCCCCTTTCCCCAAACCATGGATCTTTTAAAGGGCTGGGCAGCTGCACAGCCACCTCTGGGTTTGAGAGGTAGCCTATCTCCAAATGCCAGGTGCAAGGGAGTGGCAACAGGATTACAGGTATCTTTTTGTCTTGAGTGCTTCCAGAAGCATCTGGTGGGCCACCGTTAGACACAGGAAGTTGGACTAGAGGGGCCCTTGGCCTCATCCAGAAAGGCTCTCATGTTCTTACGCCCCCTGGGGTACCACCATCCCAGTCATCTAAACATCCAGCACATTCAGGCCAGGCAAAGTGGTTACCACAGCAGTGGTGAAAGCACCACCTGTCGTACTGTGAAGTACCACTACTGGTGGTACTAGGTTCAAAAGCACTGCTGTATACCGGTATATTGCAGTCACATTAAAAAAATACAGATTTTTTAAAGTTGCTATGCTTTTAGTATACTAGTCTTCCAGCTGCTAAAACCTCCCCGTTCGTCAAGTTCTTTATATTTGTTCCCATCTCTTTCTCATTTTGATTTTGGCGTCTCTTGTTTTTTGTGTTCGGTTTTGGCTTGCACCAGTGCCAAATCTCAGGTCCACTTCCAAATCTGACAACGCATCAGGCATCGATGTCCAAATGCCGTCAATTTATTATAATACCATGGCTTGCAAGCCATCAAAACACTATCAATGAAATACTGTTGTGTGCCGACTATCAAATATCAAACACCGAATTTAAATACCACTGGATGCTAAAATACAGATCTGGGTAATCACCAGCAAAATATTTGAGGAGGTAGAATACTGACAATCGAAAATGACAGGGGACTGTTTTAACAGGTCAGTGGTCTCTTGCATATTAGCTGTAGAGCTAAATTGCCAAAACAAAACTAAGCAAAAAGAGATAGAGACAGAGTGAGCTGAAATTTACTATAACTGAAATAGAACTGCAGCTAACGGGCCCAAATTTCTGCCCTTTGACATTATTAGGCTGCCGCGATTATTTCCTTTTTTATAGTTTTTCATTCTCGTGTACCATTGTTTTCTGTTGTGGTCTATGGGACGAGGCAGTCGTTAAATACTGTACATTGGGAATATTCCCGAGAACGTTTTGGAGACCTCTGTTGTCACTACAATAATAATAATAATAAAACGAGTCACTTATGGTCAGGAGTGGAATTCTAACTCAAGAAGAATAGCTTTGTGAACCAATTACAGGTTAGAAGATGCCACACACAAGCCCGAGGATGGATGCGCAAGAATTCTCCTACAAGAACCAAACGTAGGACAAATCTAAGGTATCCTTGGGTCTGTTGTAATCTATTTAATTTAATAGAAATTTTATAGAGAGAGTAAATGTGTGTATGTATACACACACACACACACACACACACACACACACACACACACACCCTATTAAATAGATACCAGCAGACTCCAAAATGCCTCATATGTAAACAAAATTAAACTGAACATTCTTTTTTCTTTTTTTAATTACTTCTGTTTTCTGCAAATATATTTGAATACAGTACTGAGCCCCCAAGATGATGATGATTCGGTAGGTTGCGAGCACTCTTAAAAACAACTAGGGAGGTCGGGCCTATCTGGACCCACGCTCAATTCCACCCCTTTCTTCGTTCACCTGGATGTCTGCCTTTTGTTAAGAAATAGCTTCAGTTGCTTGTAATTTGCATGGTAGCGACGACAACAGCAAAGAGGTAGCACGCCCTCTCCCAGACGGAACTTGGACGGCTAAGTAAAACTCGATATCCACAATGGGCCCTGGACTGTTGTGGGTTTTTTCCCCCTCCTCCTCCTTTTTCACTGTCTGGGACAAGACTACGGGCCCCGAGTACAGCCCAAGCAGCTAATGGGCAATAAATACCCAGCAGCACACCCTCATCAATTTAAATAGTCTTGGTATGAAAAGAATGTAATTAATTAAGATATGTTGATTTACAAGAGCCGACATAACAAGATTGATAGAAAACTCTTTCCCTTCCCAATCGGTCATGCTTCCTTTCTCAACGTCAGCCCACTGTTTCAGGGTGCTCTGTTTCTTTCAGCTTTTAGGAGGAAGAAAACACGCAGCGAGAGGGAGAGAGAACACAGCTTTTAATTCTTCACAGTCTAACTCATGCAAACCCTGATTTAAATTTGGCCGTATGGTGCCGAAAGGAAAATCATGTTCCTACTGACTTGCAAGGAAGGATTCTAGTGCAATTCCAAACGCTGTGTAGTGTTGAAGGGGAAAAGCCACTCTTTATTAATTTTTTAAAAAATCAAGTGGAATAATTCCCTCTCGCTCTTAAATCTGATTTTGTTGTCTTGGTGCACGGCGACTTGTACAAGATACGATTGTGGCGTTTGAGTCAAGATTATGTTTAATCTCCCCCCCCTCCTGCTCATATAACAGTCCCTTTTACCTCCCAGCCACTTGAGTTCTGAAGTAACAGCAGAAATCAATGTCAAGAGAAGGGTCTCAGCACCCAACAGGACAGAGCCCCAAGTTTTCCATGCTCAAGAATACCTGATTTATTTATTTTTTTAATTCTTTCTAAGGAGAACGCTGACTGTTTTGTTAAGGGACCTCTTAGAAATTGTCCGTTTCCTTATCTTTGTCACAAGGGCAAATGCAATCCACAAAATGCAGTTGGCACGGGCATTTCAAACACAGTGGAATTCGAAGCGAATTTCAGGGTACTTCCCAAGGAGAAAACAGCTGAGAATTTTTAAGGGAAGCCAAACAAATTTTCATAAAACAAGTGAAAATTCTCAAGAGGTTTCAATACTTCCCTACAAACCTTCAAAATGGATTTTATTGTTCTTGAGACTGAGAGCGACAAAATTATAAAACAAACATGGGGATTCTAGATTGACTTGAAATATTTATATGCTGGATCCCCAAGGGGACTTAAGGACCATGTTGAAACCGTGCCATTAATCATGGATTTAAAACATGGTCTTAAAAAAACAACAGCAGTAAACAACACAATGAGAACTGGATAAAGTCTGGGAACAACATATTATCAGTAATCTCCCAAAAACTTTGAAATAACAGAGTCTTAACCTGCTGGCTAAATTCTATTAGTGATACAACTGGGCAAGTTGCCCTTGGAAGGAAGTTGGCCAGTTTAATTTCCACGAATGAGGAAGACGTGTCTCGCACATCCACTGACCATACATCAGACAGTGGAGGGGATTAAAAGCAGGAGGTGGAGTTTGGAAGATGACTTGAGAAAACAGAGAGGAGGACACAGTCCATAAGGTAGCCTTGATCAGCAATTTTCAACCTTTCTCACATCAAGGCACACTGACAAGGCAGTAAAATTTTCACGGCACACCATCAGTTTTTTGGCAATTGAGAAGGCACACTGCTCTGCCAGTGGGGGGGGGCCGACATCCCCAAAGGCCCTACAAATAAATTACCCTCCCACAAACTCCCACGACACACCTGCGGACCATTCGCGGCACACCAATGTGCCGTGGCATACTGGTTGAAAATCGCTGCCTGATGGTTTAGGGATTCAAAAATTTGTACCAGGCACATTTTATCTAGCTTTGGAGGTGGTTAGAGATCTAGATACAAAAATCACCAAAACTGTGTGCATTCTCCCCCCCCCCCCCAATTGTGTTCAAATAGCACCATTGGGGTCACTACATAATTCCCAATTACATTGCTTTAAGGAACATGCAAAACTTTTCGGAGAAAGGTTGGCAGTGTTCTAGAACCTCTTATGGCTTCTGTAGAATCCCTCAAATGTTTCACCCAAGAAGAATCCCCCAAACATGTTTCAAATGTTGGCTTACGTAACTATTTTATATTATTCCTTTGGACCACATTGCATTTGTGTTCATTCCTAACAACCTTGCATTTGTATTCAGTTTTTCCCTCAAAGAGGTCAAGTGGGTAATCACAGCTTCCCCTGCCCCATTCAAGAGGTCAAGTGGGTAATCACAGCGTCCCCTGCCCCATTCTATCTTCGCAAGAAGACTGTGAAGTAGGTAAGCTTAGAGAGAGAATGGCAGATCAGAAATGACCAAAGCCATATCAACTCTTCACAAATATTTGAACCCAGAGTTTTCCCCACTGTGCCCAATAATTTAACTACATTGCAATGATCAATGACCATTCCTGGTATAATTTGGCACTATGATTCTCTCTCCAGCACATAGTTCAAACTTATGTCCCCAGCATAATGAAAGAGAAGGACACTTTTTATTATTTCTGTGTTATTAAAGCAATTCATAGGCAAATCATAGTTCCTTGGACCACCTTTCCATTGGAGTCCAGGCAGTCACCCACATCACAAGTCTTTAGGTGTACAGCAATAAGCAAGCATTTGGTCTTCATTGGTTTTTGCTATTTGGCTGTCTTGGGGGGGGGGGGGAGTGTCTGCTCCAAAAAGGTAATCATTGCTGATTTTGCTTCATTTTAACTATTTTACTGTTATTCATTAATTCATTGTTGCTGGCTATTTTTGTTGTCAACTGCCCTGGCTCCTAAGGCGGTGTTTTAAAAAAAAAATGACCTGTAACAGCTCTGGTTTAACTGTTTGTGTGTGTGTTTTAATCTTTCTGATGAGGCTTTAAAACCGAAAGTAACCCCTGCCATAAAAACAAACAGCTGAGAAGCAACAGTTTTGGGGCAAAACGCATAAAAGAGGAAAGTTCAGCTCCTCGCCCCCACCATTGCCATATTTTCAAAGACCCCCAACCCCCCTCTATATGAATTTGGCAGGTCCCAATATTAGATCTGCTAGCGTCATGACCCTTATATATTCAGCTTTCCTAAAAGTCCAGCAATCCAGTATTCGAGAGATCACGTAATCGAGGTTCCGCCGCATGCATGTTTAATATAAAAGTGACGTTTGATATATGCGCCCTTAACAGTTTTCTGTTTTTACTGAAAGTCTTTTGTTCGGTAGAGATTACGTGAGGATTTTGCTTTCATTTTTCATAATGTTTCACTCAATACATCACGACCGCTAGCAGCGCTTAATGAGGGTCCACTTTGTCCCATGCCCAGCCTCGTAACTTGCAACCGCGCACACAAAAGCCCTGCGTGCCTTCTCCCCAAATTATCAGAAGTTTGAAAAGCGACACTAATATTACAGATATGAGATGCACATTAAGGTTTCCCCTTTCACTGTTTTTTGCATGCAACTTTAAAGGAAGTCAATAAAGTGTCCCACAGCTTAAATCCACATGTCAGAATGGGCTTCCCCTTCCCCTTGTCTCTACTGCGGACTCACATCTGTTTCTCTACATTTTGAAACTGTGTTCATTTTTCACCGTTGCCCTTTGTCCCACACATTCTCCCTCTCACCAAGAGCTGTGTGTTTCACTTATTCAATAAGAGAGAAGCAGTGCCGAGAGCGTTCGGACAAAGCTTTTAACTTCCAAGAGGACTTGGCCATTTTGTTGGTTTGTTTCCTATCATGGGACTTCTGCGCTCCTTCCATGTCTGCGTTGTGGCCAGGCTGTTTTAATAAGCTAAACTGAAATACCATCTTTGATTTTGATGAAGAACGTGATAATTCAGGGGGAAACATTGATAAACTGAGACAAATGGTTTTCAGACTTTCAACCCTTGGTGAAATGTTTCCATGTTGACTAGTCTGCTGAAGATTCCCTACTTGTCTGCCATCATGACCAGGTGCATTGCAAAGACACCTGGGGCATTTTCATGGGCACACACAGAGGAATCAATGAAGCTTGATTGGTCTCATTGGGGCACCGTGTAAACCAAATGAACACAAACTAAACCAGATCAAAACATTCGCCCGAAGCCGACACATAGCAGGAAAAGATCCGTAGCATCCTGCAAACTGTCTTTCATGAAAGATCATCTGCCATTTAGGATCTTCTTGTTGAAACCTCCTCCCCAAAAAATAAACTTCCAGAGAACCTTAGCATTTCCCAGAAGTAGACTGACACCAATATTTCATTCAATGTGGATTTTGAAGCAAATTTCAGGTCCCTTTCAAAGAAATTACAACCAGAGATTTTTCAATGAAAACTGAATAAGTTTTAAGACACGTGAACTTTCTCAAGGGGGTTCTCTATACAGCAGAGGTTCCCAAACCAGGAGTTGTGACCCAAATGAGGGTCATGTGGATGTTCCTGAGGGTTGCGGGAAGGCTGCATTCCCTGTTATTATTAACATGTACCAAGTATGTGGGTCACTGGACTGAGAGAAAAACTATATTTAGGGTCACAGTACCAACTCCATGGGGCACCAGACTGAGAGGAAAACTGTATTAAGGGTTCTTTCGGCATTTCTCTAATAGCCAAGATGCAAACGGCTAGATTTTTTGGTTTGTTTTGTTGGGTTTTTTGCAATGCAACCAAACCAGAGAGAAAGAGGAGGGCACCCGCTCACATTTGTTCCCTCGAGGCAAGATTATGACATGTTAACAACTTTTATTGTATATCCTGTCGCGGACTTGAAAAACACAGTACGGATCCTCCTTCGGAAAAGTGGAAGAAAACTCCAAAAGCGATTTCCAACGCAACTTTCAAAAGAGAAATAAACTCTGGGCTGTGTTCATTATGTTGGCTGCACATGAAGTCAAAAGGGTGGCTTATTTTATTCGATTTTCTTGGCAGACATCCTGATATGGTTCCAGGACCATAAATAAAGTCAAGCTAAGAGGTTTGGGGGAAGTTTATGTTGGGGGATTGCTTCGCCTCTGTGCTTGTTGCAGTTCCTTATTTGCAACTTATTTTTCCCCCAGCCCCCCCTCATTCTACTTTGCTACAGTTCTTTAAATGCACTTAAAATGCCCACAGTTGATGTTCATCAGCTCCTCGCGTCTGGAGCAGCCCTGGCCCCCAGCATGTGTTTCATCAGGATTCCTGTTCTGTTTTACAACCTTAATTTTAAAGGGCTAAGAACATAAAAGTCAACAAAACATGTACTTTTATAACCGCTATATCTAAAAAGAACTCAGCGGACGACAGCCGCGTTTTATGAGCTTGCTGGTTTGGGAATCAACTCTGCTTTCTTGCGGCGCGCAAACCTTAACGTTGGCTCAGGACTGCAATGAAGAGCTTGTTAGGAAGCAGGATAGAGCTGGGATGTTTGCAGAATAAACTCTGTGACACAAGCTTTATGGACATTGACACAAGCTCTATGCAAATAGACTCTAACATAGGGGTAGGCAACCTACGGCCCGCGGGCCAATCCGGCCCATAGTCCCCAAAAAAGATATACCCACCCGGCCTGTGGTGGTCCTAAAAAAGAATTCAAGTATGTATTTCTCTCTCTGTAAGGCTTACAGTGTAAGCAGACCAAGGGCAGAAGCTTCCCCTTTGAGCGTCGTTCTGTCTGGACATGTGTCTCTCCATGCCGTGCCCAGCTCTTTTTCTTAGTCCTAAGGCCTAATCGGGAGGCTCACGCATGCATATCAAGTGTACATGCGTTCTTACTATTGACGGACCCGATGTCTGGCCCCTGTGCGGAAGATGGTTGCTGATTCCTGCTCTAATACAATGATCACTATTATTGTTTCTAGAGCGCCATACACCTATGCATGGCGCTTCGTAAGGAATGAAAGAACAGGTCCCTACCCCAAGCGGCATATATTTCAGACAATAAACATGAGGGAAACAGCAAAGGGAAGGGAAGGAAATGGAGGCACGGGGGAAAGTATGCGATTGTTTCAATGATACATATTTGGATTTAATGATACTCTCGCTCTTTCAGCTGTGCTTGTGTAGATAGATGGTGGAAGGAAAGAATGGATAGATAGATCAGGATAGATACAATAGACTTCCAATAATCGTCACCTTTGGGACCTGGGTGGTACAGGGTTATTGGTGATGCCGGCCTAAAAGGAAGACACACATTACTCCAAACCACTTGGATTGTCCCCGAGCGGCTTCCGTAACATGTCTGTGCCTGCACAGGGGCTAGCACAGGAGCACTTCTGGCAAGATTTTGATGCCAGACTATCGGGTGTACCAAAGTATAAGGTCCTGGACTATTGGAGTTTTACTGTAGTTACACAGGTAATGTAGAGGTGGGCCCCCATATCCGCTGGGGATATGTTCCAGGCCCCTCCGTGGATACTTGAAACCGTGGATAAGAGCGAACACCCCCTCCATGGTTTTCTGAGGGCCCCCCCCCACCCTGCTTCCCCTGCGGGCAGGCATGCTTGCCCCCCAGCTCTTATTTTTCTTTCAGCAAGCTTTGTTTCTTCCTTAAAACAAACAGAGAAGCAGCCTCCATTGCAGGCAAGTAGAACAAGACTAAGTCCTAGAGAGGCTCTGCAAGGTTTCTGTTAACCTTGCAGAGCCTCTCTAGTACTTAGTCTCATTCCACTTGCCTGTAATAAGCAGCCAGAGGCTGCTTCTCCTGTTTCTTTAAGGAAGAAACGAAGCTTACTGGGGAAAACGTAGAAGCCTGGGGGGGTCCCCACGATCCGTGGATAACTGAAACCGTGGATAGCGAATCAGTGGATATGGGGGCCCACCTGTACATTCATTTCCAATGAATGAAAACAAAATAACCAAATAACTCAAAATCCTACAAGCTAGGCTTCAGCAGTACGTGAACCGAGAACTACCGGAAGTACAAGCTGGGTTTCGAAGAGGCAGAGGAACTAGAGATCAAATTGCCAACATGCGCTAGATCATGGAGAAAGCACGAGAGTTCCAAAAAACACACCTACTTCTGCTTCATTGACTACGCAAAAGCCTTTGATTGTGTGGATCACAACAAACTGTGGCAAATTCTTAAAGAGATGGGGGTACCAGACCACCTTACCTGTCTCCTGAGAAACCTGTATGCAGGTCAAGAAGCAACAGTTCGAACCGGCCATGGAACAACTGATTGGTTCAAAATTGGGAAGGGAGTACGGCAAGGCTGTATATTGTCACCCTATTTATGTAACTTATATGCAGAGTACATTATGAGAAATGCAGGGCTGAATGAATCGCAAGCCGGAATCAAGATTGCCGGGAGAAATATCAACAACCTCAGATATGCAGACGATACCACCCTAATGGCAGAAAGTGAAGAAGAACTAAAGAGCCTCTTGATGAGAGTGAAAGAGGAGAGTGCAAAAGTTGGCTTGAAACTCAACATTAATAAAACTAAGATCATGGCATCTGGGCCCATCAATTCCTGGCAAATAGAAGGGGCAGAAATGGAAGCAGTAACAGATTTTACTTTTTGGGGTTCCAAGATCACTGCAGACGGAGACAGCAGCCATGAAATTAAAAGACGCTTACTCCTTGGAAGGAAAGCTATGGCAAATTTAGATAGCATAATAAAAAGAAGAGATATCACCATGCCAACAAAAGTTCGCATAGTCAGGGCGATGGTGTTCCCAGTAGCAATGTATGGTTGCGAGAGTTGGACCATAAGGAAGGCTGAGCGCCGAAGAATAGATGCTTTTGAACTGTGGTGCTGGAGAAGACTCATGAGAGTCCCTTGGACTGCTAGGAGATCAAATCAGTCAATCCTAAATGAAATCAACCCTGACTGTTCCCTGGAAGGACAGGTACTGAGGCTGAAGCTCAAATATTTTGGCCACCTAATGCGAAGAGAGGACTCTCTGGAGAAGACTCTGATGCTGGGAAAGATGGAAGGCAAAAGGAGAAGGGGAAGGCAAAGGATGAGATGGTTAGACAGCATCACCGATGCAACGAACATGAAAATGAGCGAACTCAGGAAGATAGTGGAGGACAGGAAGGCCTGGCGGGATATGGTTCATGGGATTACGAAGGGTTGGACACAACTTAACGACTGAACAACAACACCCCCATTTGATTCATTTTCATTCAATCCAAAATGAATGACCAAAGCTTTGAATGAATGAATGAAAGGATGAATATTCATTATATATTCAAGATCTCATTCAGGTTGGAGGGTTTAAACACCACCATTGTATCCTCACAACAGCCCTGTGAGGTAGTTTAGGATGAGAGATAGTGACTAGCCCCAGGACATTCTGTCAATAGAGATTTCAAACTCGCTCTGTGAGTAGAGAATGTAAACAGTCCCATTCTGGGCTACTACTCCAACTGCTATAGCCCTGCTATCCATTCACCCCTGCAGTCCAAAGTGGTAGAATCCATGGACAGCTGTACCACCTGACTTGCAGTTCCACACATACCAGATCACGCATTGCCTGCCACAAGATGTGGTGATGGCTACTAGCCTGGATGACTTGAAAAGGGGATATTGGACAAATTCATGGAGGACAGGTGTATCAATGGCTACAAGCCAGGATGGCTATACACTACCTCCAGCTTCAGTGGCAGTCTACCTCTGAATATCAGTTGCAGGGGAGCGATGCAAGGAGAGAAGTCTGCTTTTCTCTCCTGCTTGTGAGCTTCCCAGAGGCAGCTGGTAGGCCACTGTAGGAAACATGATAGTGGACCTTGGGCCTGATCCAGCAGAGTTTTCTTGATGACCATTCTATAATCTGAGCCACACAAGTATCCTCTCTTCGTTCAGGCGGTTGACATTTTAAAAGCACACCTTGTTCAGCCCGCAGAAGCATTCCAGAACTTTTTAGTGCATTATTGTAATGTTAGTTTTTTTTTTTTTTTTGCAAGAACGTGTTTGTTTTGGTTTGGATTTTTTTTTGGATTTTTGTTTTTGCTTTCCCAACTTAACAGAGGGAGAGAGAGATGCTCTATGTTGATATGAAACCAATACGGCTCTGGCTAGAGCCTCTCTCTCCCTCCACATCACCCCAATTTTTAACACATCCAAACCATGCATATGTCGTCTCCTGTCGATCCAAATAGCTTGCTGGCTGCAAGGCAAGTTTTTTAAGTGTTTCGGAATTTTAAAGAGCTGCCTGAGTTTGTTTACTTTCTGTTAACGTTTTCTGGCAATTAAGGCCTATAAGTTAAAGTGAGCAACTGGTGACATTAATGAGGTTTCAAAAAAGAGGAAAAAATTACACAGTGGCAGCTTGATTCACAGGATGGGGGGGGGGAGAGACAACTGACGATGCTATGGAGAGAATGGAACTTGCTTGTGATGAAACTGAATATTAGCTAAGGCAGGATTGTCTCAAGCTGAAGGAAATCATAGGCTATAGGATAGTGGTACACAGGGCCAGCCCATGCATGAGACCAACTGAAATGGTTGCCTCAGGCAGCAGATTGGTGGGGGCAGCACCCATCTCTGTCCACCTAGTTGCCTTCACCGCTCCTCCTCTTTCCACTCCCTGGATCGGAAAAGCAAGAGGGAGGCAGAAAAGAAGGAGGGGGTAGTGCAGAGCTAGAACACTGGAGAGTGGGAGGCTGGCACATCATCGGGTAAGGGGGGCAGCATTTGGTATGCTGCATCAGGAGGTCTTGGGCCGGCTCTGAGCACAAGTCACTTTTGAATCTTTGCGAGCGTTTCAATCAACTGCTCACAAAGGCTCAGAGCTTCTGCGAGCATCCACTTGAAACACATGCAAAAGCTCAAACCTATTCCAAGTCAAACACAGAGGTGCTCATGTATCCATCAACACACACGTAGGGGAGGGGGGGTTGACAAATCTTAGATCCTTGACCTGAGACTCAGGATTTAGAGGGCCACCTCCTCTTCGTTCCATTCAAATGAAATAAAACAGTCCTTATCAAACACTCTAAACATGACACTTGGCTGCTTTCAGACTTGTCCTCCGACCCAAGGACTAGAAACTTATTCTTGGGGGGGGGGGGGGAGGAAATGGAGAATGCCAGCATGTGGACAGAGGGGGCAGATTTTGTGCTTTGTACCTCAGGCTGTAAGATGTGCTGCATTTGTCTTGCCATTATGCTTCTCAGAGGCTAGCTGACAGCATCTTTTACCTCCCTGTTCTGATTAAATAGACACTTGGATATTTGCAATTAGAAGCGGAAAAAAGGAAAAGAATAAAACTCCCCCACCAGAAGTGCACGGAGGTCTTTTTGCAACTGAAATATCAAGTCGGGAGAATGTTAAAGGTAATTAAGACGGATTCCGAGGGGACAAGGCCATCATTGGCTCTCCCGTATGGCAGTACAATGGGCCACCACTGTGCAGACCAGAAGACCTGATGGCACTTTATTTAAAATGTCTATCTTGCCTTGATGTACAGCTCATATTGCGAAGTGCAAGGAAGACCTATTATGGCATGGAGGAGCTCTGACAGACACAGCCTGGGACTGTTCTATGAAAAGGGAAACAGCAAGAACTCCTTCACACTGTCCAACTGCTGCTCAGCATGGCATCAATATGTTTCTAGATGAATTCACGAGGGACGCTTCGCTCAGGAAGGCAGAGGAAGGAGGAGGAGGAAGAAGAAGAAAAGCGCTACGGAGAGATAAGAGAGGGAAGAGCACAACCCACTCCAGGGGGAAAAAAAACATCCATCAGACAGGATACAAGAGGCTGTTAAATGCCTCAGATATGTCGGCTAACATTGGCACTTGCGTCTGATGCGATGGATGCAGGCAGATAGATGCATGCATAAACACAGCTTGCATTCTGAAGCTGCATGTATGTTCCTAGCTGCCACCCACCCCCTTTTTCCATTCTGAGAGTTGTTCATCAAGCACATGAAACACTATAACATACTAAAAGGCTTTCTCCCTCCCCCAATAAAAATAGGACATGGGATGGAACGCATAAAGCCCCTCTACTCTTCACCCGTCCAGCATGATTTTTTTCCTTCTCCCTCCACCATACTATTTACAAAACAAAAGCGAAAACACAGGACCATGTTATATATTTGTTGTAATGTGTAGTTTTGTCTCTGAGCCTACAGAAGCATGCACATGAAACAATCACAGATTCTTCCCCAGTCTTTCCCTGCATCCATTCCACTCCCTCTTGTCTGTGGCTCCCTTGTGTTCATTTTCTAGACTGTATGCCCCTTGGGGCAGAGACTTGCCTTCTTGCTCTACATAAAACATTGACGTGAATGGTACAGCAACAACAACCGCAATAAAAAGTGGAATTCTCACATGTAAAATACAGCTTCTGTTCTACCAACTTAAGTATTACCTGGCTGCCACTGCAAATGAGCCATTTAAACCACTACACCTCATCTGGCAGCCATTTACTCATCCCCATCCTTCTTCCAACATTTCTTCTCTTGTCTTCATCTTACATCCCCCTTGCGAAAAGATTAATACATTTCTATACGATAACCCACTTCCTCTATACTACCCCTGCACATGGAGGTTCTATTACTAATTATAATCTATAAGTACATAAGAAAGTGCTTTGCTCTAGTTGTTTGGAGAATCCATAAGTATCAAGGCAGAGAGATAAAAAAACTATCAGTGTTCAACTTTTCCCGTAATTTGAGTGAGTGAAACAATGCACATGACACATTTCTTTCAAGGAACTGTATTATAACCCGTCTTTTTCAAAATTATTTTAATGGTGTTCCTCACTTGTCATGTATTCTATTCTAGAATGTATAATAAAATGATTATTATAAAATGCATAATAAAATTATTTAATGGTAATCTTGGCCAAAGACATATTATTATTGATTTCTATTATTTATCTATCTATCCAGCTATTTGCCCACTCATTTTGTATCCTGCTTTTCTCCCCAAAGGGCACCCAAAGCAGCTTACAGAGCCATAAAATTATCAAGCTTAAAACAATTCACAAGTATAAACATTAAAACATCCTTAACACAGCACAAATAAAACACAAATTATCACAAATAAAACACATGCCAGGAGCAATCAGAGGAGGGCAAAGCCTATAAAAAAATCAAAATCCAATTATGTATTAATAATAAATATTATTATTCATAGATTAGAAAACAATTCTTTTAAACTACCACATTTTAGTTCTCTCTGTTTTATAGAAACAGCTTAACGATGTCCACATTCTCTCTCTCTCTCTCTCTCTCTCTCTCTCTCTCTCTCTCACACACACACACACACACACACACACACACACACACACACACACACACACACAAGTCATATTCCACCTTCCACCTCTATTAGCACCAGCTTTCATTCCAATTAGGACACCAATAAAGACAAATGACCAGGCTAGATTCAATGCATTTTTCCTTGTCAATCTGAGCACATGCATGTTTTCTTCATGCGCAGCCAACTGCTAAAGTCACTAGTCTGCTTTGCTTGAAAAAAGTGCCATTGTCCACAAGCTCCTGAGTACCACCACTTCCTTTGCCTGGCTGGTTTGTAAGGGGGGGGGGGAAGACTTGTGCAGGGACAATGCTGAGTGGATTTTTACACACAACACTTTGTAAAGGGGAGGAGCGTGACACTGGGCTGCCATTTTCAGGATAGTCGCCTCGTGTTTCTTGCAACAAGCCATTCCACACACTACCGAGTTCTGCCTGTTGACCTTGCAACAGAAGGGATTGCAGTAATGGCGAAAAAAGTATACAGGGAAAGGTAGCCTTTAACATGCAAATACAACTTCTGTCTGCTTCTTTCAGCAACCAAGTTGCTGCTAATTCTGCAACAAAGTTATCCAAAGAGAACTTCTCAAAATGTCAATGGTTGGAGGGAGATAAAAGAGGAACACGTTGCAGTGGGGGGCACTAATGCCCAACTTGGCAGACTCCATTTTTATTTCTCAGAATTCCCCCCACAAAGCAACGCTACATCCTGAAACAAGTGTTTTTATCTCCCCACTAAGGACAGCAAGTGAGGGGAGCTGTGCAGGGAGAGAGTTTCACAACTGTGGGGCTGCCACAGTTGTGAAACTCCCTGCCTCTTGTGCCCACCAACTGGCTCTCTGTCAAAGGTGGGCCAGAGAGCAGGGCCTCCGATTTTGATCTCTGCGTGTATATAGTGCTTTGAGTGGGCCAAGCTCTTGTGTCAATGTAATCCTTAAAACAATCTTGTAAGGTGAGTATCAATATCTCCATTTTACAGATGGGGAAAACTGAGGCTAAAAGGAAATAGCTTGTCTAAGGCCATTTAACAACTGGCAAGAGTTGAACGGGGGAAGTCCTGATTTACAGATCAGTCTCTTACAGTGCAAACCAAGCCCCACTGTGTTCAATGGGCTTACTCTCAGGTAAGCGTGTATAGAATTGCAGCCACGACACTCCATGAGCTCTAAAATTAAAGGGGAAAAAAGATGAAGAAATGCATGTGCACAGACACTGGTGGCAAACAACAGGAGATATCCTTCACCGTGCCCTGCGAGTGAGAACCAAGGTCTGGAATATGCCACAATCAAAAAACCAGAATCCTCAGCGCAATGCAAGGTCGGTTCTTAAGCTCTCAAAATGCGTCTTCAGCCCACAGCCTGTATATGCATCACTGTTTACTGTGTAGAATGGGCTGTTGCGTTATTTTATTTTGTTCTATTACTTTAAGCTATGATTAGGTTTTTGAAATTGTATGTTGCACAGGCCCGCATCTATGATCCTGCCTGGTACGGCAATTGGCAAAATTGAATTACATCCTGTAACAATATTTTGCTTCATGAAATTTGATCCCATTTTTAATCAGTAGCTGTCAAAGTATGCAGTTTGACGTCTTCCTTGTTGCATTCATAGATTTCTAACGAGAGGTGTAAACTGCATGCGTGAAAACTGCCTCATTGGTAGGACTGTTTTGAATTGTTTTGTCATCTTTTTGATATTAATATTCTTCTTCTTATTAAGTGCAATAGTGCCATCTACGCACATGGTGCTTTACAACGAATGAGAGGATAGGTCCTCGCCCCAAGGGGCATACAATCTAGAAAACAGACAGAAGGGAGGCAGAAGGGGCATAAGTGAAGGTAAGGATAATAAAGCATGTGAGGATTGCTGCTGAATGTACAGTATTTAGATTTAATGACAGTAGGGTATGTGGATTGGGGGGTTGTGCCAAAGATTTCTCGGACAAGGTGAGCTGTGAGGAGGGATCTGAAGAAAAAAGAGGTGACATTATGGAGGCATTAAGGGTGTTGGCTCCAGGCAGAAAGGAGAACTGTTCCAATTTGTCTGAATAGGGCTATGGTCTCCAGCACATCTCATCCAATATTGCAAGATCTGCACCGCCTATATACATAGAGGGAATTACGTTTGCTTTAACATCCTGAAATACAATTTAGAGTTTAACTTCAATTTGTCCACTCAATTGGGCTTGCTGCCTATTCAGTTCTCTGGGCCCCAGTAAAGCCTCTGCTTTCCACACTTCATGCTCAGACTCTTGCAGACTCTTGAATCCCCTTCCCGTTCTGGAGCCTCCCGTTCTCGCTGCACCGCTGGTTACACCATAAGAACATAAGAACATAAGAAGAGCCCTGCTGGATCAGGCCAAAGGCCCATCTAGTCCAGCTTCTTGTATCACATAGTGGCCCCACGAGATGCCTCAGGGAGCACAAGACAACAAGATACCTGTATCCTGTCGCCACTCCCTTGCACCTGGCCCAAAGAAACCTACTCCTACAACCAGGAGGTTGCTTATCCCCATCATGGCTTGTAAGATGTGATGGACTTTTCCTCCATAAATCTGTCCAATCCCCTCTTAAAGGCATCCAGGCCAGGTGCCATCACCACCTCCTGTGGCAAGGAGTTCCACAAACCAATTACACGCTGGGTAAAGAAATATTTTCTTTTGTCTGTTTTAATCCTCCCTCCACTCAATTTGAATGGATGTCCCCTAGTTCTAGTGTTATGTGAGAGGGAAAATAACTTTTCTCTATCCACTCTCTCCATCCCATGCATAATTGTATACATCTCAATCATGTCCCCCCTCAACTGCCTTTTTTCTAGACTGAAGAGCCCTAAACGCTGTAGCCTTTCCTCATAAGGGAGATGCCCCAGCCCACTAATCATTTTGGTCGCTCTCTTCTGCACCGGTGGTGTAAGTTGGATAGAATTGCGCTGTTGGACACCGAGGAAGGTTCTCACCCAGCCTTCTCCTTACAGAAGGGAAAAAAGTGATCTCTGTGCATAAAAAACTAATTTGCCACATATAGGAGCGTTTGACCTGTGAGTTTCCTCTTGCTGTCTGTCATGCTCCAGCCCAGAGACAAGTTTGTAAGAAACACCTTTAGAAGACACTTACTGGGACAGATGCAGTCTGGAGTTCAAGATCAATTTACTTATAACCTGGAATTGATTTTCTGTGTAGACAGCTGCTTTAAGAACTCAACTCCATTTACACAAAAATGGTTATTCTTATCAATCAATGACATAATCAAAGCAAAATATATATTGCGCATATCACATGACTACCAAAGGTGGAAAAGCACCTGAAGTTTCTCCACTAAGAAATTCCACTAGTTCTGCTGTAACTCTTTTAGATTTCTTTAAAATCCCTCAGATACATTGCTAAAAGCCGGGACCTCCACTTGCACCCCAAACATCACTTTCACTCAAGTCCTGCTCCTTCCCACAGCTGCTGGGGCTCCTTCATGTCCAACAGTGGAACCGCAGCTCTTTGATCAACCATGTCTTTCTCATGGCGGAAAGTGAGAGAGGAAGGGACAGCAGGCGTAGCTTACCGTGGCAGTCCCGGAAAGACTTTGGACTTGCTAATCTTGGAAGGAAGAAGAATACAAAGGAAACTTCTTCTTCTTTTGAAGTTACCCTAGTGCTAAACAGATGCAAGTCAAGGCAGGTGGGTTCCTGCTGAAGCATTTTCAAGGCAGCTCTCTCCATTGCAAAAATGATTCCCAAATGGAGGAATTGGGACACCGTGTTTGTTCCATAAGGACTTATGGATGGATGAAATGACAACCATCTGGGAGAGGGGATGGGGTTACTATTCCTGGCTCAGAAGCATCAGCCCCCCCCCCCCCAAGTTCTCAGTTCTGACTATTAAGCAACACACCAATAGATCTATCTATTGCACCCAATCCTTGATATAAATCCAGTTATGTTAGCGGTCATCACAACATCCAGTGCAAATGAGTTCCATAGACTAATTTTGTGAGGTGACTGGGTGAACTGAGACACTAAGGCCCCTCCTTTGGACTGGCAAGGACCAACTGCCATTGGACTCCATCTCTTCACGTTCTGCTGCAGCCTCTTTTCACCTGTCGGCAGCAGTGGGTGAGGTGATGCCCCAAAATGTCCTCTATTGGCCTGGAAAAGACCAGTACGAATGATACTGTACTTAAGACTAGGGTCAGCAAGTCAGTCACAATCAAAAACCTGACAGTGTCAATCCTTAAAAACCAGGGAACAAATCTAATGCCAGGGTGCAGCCAGCAGTGCAGCAATTGTATTTTAAAATGCATTGTTAGTTGCCTTGGATCTCTTTGAGAACAAGACAGGATACAAATCTCTGTTTATTTTTAAATGGGCAGGGCCCAGTGGTGTAGGGATGGAGTCCAGTCAAGACCCCAGACAGGCCTGCAATTACATGGGGGGGATAAACACTGGAAAAATAGGGTCATTGGGGGAAACTGGCAACGCTACTAAGTTCGTGTGCATCAAAATAATCACATATTCTTCCCCCACCATCTCCCTTGAACCTGTTTTAGATTGCAAGCCTCTTGGGGCAGAGACTTTGCTTCTGTCATAAAGCATCACATACACTGGAGCGTGCGTCGTCGAATACAATCATACAAAATAATCACGCAGAACAATAATAATACAAAACAGAATCCTCTGCAAAGCACCGGGATCCCTCGGCAAAAACGTTGGCACGGGAACTCGGAAAATCCCTAAAAGTATAAAGTTTTAAGAGTAACGCCTTAATCTACAGCAAGAAGAACCTTTCCTGGAATCGAATGTTCTTCCCGCGCCCCACCTGCCTCCTACTAAGGTGGCTGTTCACTGCGATGGGAGATGACACTCAGCAAGCAGGCTGCGCACGGCCTATCAGTAGAAATCTCTCTTTTGTCTCACCGAACGCCGTTCACAAGGTCTCCGGCGGCCTGAAAGAGTATTGATCTCCCGAAGTGCAAAGTCCGGCGTTCCATTAGTCCAATCTGTTTCCAAGCTGACAGAATCCCATCATTTGTCACCCTGTCCTGTCCTGCTGTGTTTGTTGAGGAAGGCATGGGCTGGATCTATCACTTTCCAAGCCACGCTGCACAGTATCTTTTCACCCGTGTGGCGTTTATTGGGGCCAGAGTCCCACCTGCCTCCCCCCTCCCCCAAGTCATTAATAAAAAGAGATTATGATGTGCCAATGGAATCACTGAGGAATCTGGACGTTTGTCTGGCCTTTCAGCTGGAGCCGGGGTGTGATTTTCTCATGTCTACGGTGGAATAGCAATGAGAGAGAGAGAGAGAGAGAGAGAGAGAGAGAGAGAGAGCATGCGCAGCACCAACATTGAGAAAACTGAATTTCAGATTTCTTCCCAAAGCAAAAACAACTTCCCAATGCCAACTCTTCCCAATGCCAAAAGGGGGTCAAGGAAACCAAGCTGTAGTTCAGGCAGCCTTTGAAGTAGACATCACCATTCGAGCTTGAAGGATCACCAGCCCACATCCCCATGCCAGGCAGCCTCGTGAGATCTGTTCTGGATCTCCCTTTCGCTTACTTAAGAGTAGACACTGAATCATCCTGAAGATTAGACACTCCCTGTTCCACACGATACCTGCTAGTCGTGGCTATCCTGGCTGGGAATGCTTGAGGCATGCCATGTCAAATGGGTTGCTGTGTGAAAAGTGATGTTTCTTTTTGGGGAGAAGTTTGGCCTGTCTCCGGGCGAAGTCATTGGCAGCGAGCATGGAAAGTCTAAGGTCAGAACCAGGAGGCAAAAGCCAGGAACCATAACAGGGGCGTAAGGTGGAGGTTAGGAACCCACCAAGGGTTAGAGCCCAAATCAAACCAGGCATCAAAAGAGAGTAAGGACCAGAGAAGCCCTTGTTGCTCATGAAAGGTCCAGTCCAGAGAAGAAACTTTTACAGCCCACCCAGTTGGGGATCAAACCATCAGCCTCTGCAGACAGCACCAGTTCAAAACCTTTTACTTCTGTTGTAGTTCCAGCAGCTCATCAGACGGGGCAGCTGCAAGCTCTAGGAAGCCCCTGACAGCACATCCCTAGCTAAACAATAGGGCGTTAAACCATATAATAATGCAGGGGTGACCAAACTGTGGCTCCTGAGCCACATGTGGCTCTTTGACATATAATGTGTGGCTCTCGGAAATATGATGGCTGAGCTCCTTTTTGCATCACAATTAATATAAAAGGGTAAATAAGAATTTTTCAAACTTTATAATTATTTATCAGGTATAAACTGAGAGTCCACTGGCTTAAAACGTGTTTAATGTTCATGGTGAGTAAATATACGTATTTAAGAATTTAAATGCTTCTTAAATATTGTGGCTCTCAAACATCTGAAGTTTATCTTATGTGGCTCTTACCTTAAGCAAGTTTGGCCACCCCTGTAATAATGTATCCTAGAAGTTGGAATTGCTTCATCAGCTATTGGAACGGCCATTGTAACAGAATGGAAACAGTAAGGACGGGAGTCAAATGTGTACATGCAGGGCTCTTTCCTTGCGATTGGGAACCTTGTTTTGTCCTGAGTTCCTAACCATGCAGAGAGGACGCTATAATATATTATACAGGAACATGCATTGGTCGGGGGTGATTCTGCTTACCCCTCTCTGTATATCCACACTCATGGGTATAGACTGCGAGACAGGAGTCCTACACAACACCAGCTTCCCATGTTCATCGAACACAGGGAGTGGAAATAACACGGGAAGAGTTCCACTGTGTGATATGCAACTCTAAACCCCCTGGATTTCATATTGCCTGGAGGTAAACCCTCCCTGCATTCAGCACTGATCTCTGCAGAGAAGTGCCAAATGTACAAGACATAGTTAGTGACTATGTCAATGCAGGGGTTGTGGGGCTAGTAAGTTTGATCACACTCCCCCCACCACACACACCTCATCACACCTCATCACAACACACAACAAGCACAGGGCTTAAATCTACTAACGAATTAGCAGCAGAAAATGAATGAAGTTGATGCCGACACATGAAACGAATTGTACACAATGTTGGAAGATATTTGTTACGTACTTGATTATGCCTGTATCAAACCTGAACTGAAACCACATCTGAACATTCATATGACCACATGGGCCAGGTTGCCTAGGAGAATGCTGAAAGCGTTTCAAGAAGTGGCTAGCTCAGCAGAAGGCAAACTGAGAAATTTGCCTAAGGGTATATGTTAATACCTGGGGTCTAGGCATTAACATATGCCCTTAGGCAAATTTCTCAGTTTGCCTTCTTTTGAGCCTGATGCTCTAGTCTAGATCATTGTCTTTCCTAAGGGCATTCTGTATGACACTCACCTTACACTAAGCTTACAATCCTGTGCAAATTTACCTGGAAGTAAGTGGCTAGCACTCTAAGTGGCTAGCACAGTACTTTTACCATTTTATTTTTCTGTTTTTATGCATTTGCTTCTAACTATTGCAATTCACTCCAAGAGTTTGGGATGAAATGAGCTAGAATAGTTTAATGAAAGATAACAAGTTTCAAAGTAGAAATAAGCAGCAGGAGAAGAAATTTAAAGTTGCTTCAGGGGGCGCAGTGGCTTAGTGATTAAGACACTGAACTGCAGACCGTAAGGTTGTTAGGACAGCCGTTCGAGACGCAAGTGCTGTGTGACGGAGTGAGCTCCCGTCTCCTGTCCCAGTTCCTGCCAACCTAGCAGTTCAAAAGCAAGAAAGTGCAAGTAGGTAAATAGGTACCGCTGCGGCGGGAAGATAACAGCGTTCCGTTAGTCATGCCGGCCACATAACCACGGCAGTGTCTTCGGACAGCGCTGGCTCTTCGGCCTTAGAAACAGAGATGAGCACCGCACCCTAGAGTCGGACATGACCGGCTTTCGAGCAGGGGATACCTTTACCTATTATCTTAATGGGTATGGCTTGGGGTGTGTCATGACAGGCTCTTGCACTCCCAAATCTGCCACCGGACACCAGCAAACAGCCACTGGGAAAGGATGAATAGGGGCATGAAGAAGGGTATGGGATACCAGGGCAGACATTAATTGGGAGACGTGGTAGCAGAAAAAACAAAGATCCAGTCATTCTGGGGCAAACCTGACGGGGTTCTGGAAACCTCTCACTGTGCAACTTCACAGAAAGGTTTGGATTAGGTGGATAATCTATCACAGGATATACTCTTCAATAAAATTTTAAACACTCTCATTAGCTAACAGAAGTCTATACACAGAAAACAGCTGTACAGCTGTTAAGGATTGTCTGCACTCATTTTGCGTCCTATGTGTCACTCCGACAGCAACCCTGGCCAAACGGGGGAGGCAGGAGAGACAAAGCGGGAGGGGGTGGTGGCTCGCCACGGAAAATTCACACTGGGCTCCAGCTCGCCGTCATTCAACCGCCCAGATGTTAACCGAGTTTTCCTCCTCGGCAGCCTTTACCTCCTTTCTCGCAGGCCTGGCCGAAGTAATGGCTTGAGGCCGGGACCAAGAAATAATAAAAATAAAATAAAATGAAGAGTCTTCATACTGAACAACAATAAGACCACATACTGCTCCAAGCAATAAAAATTAAACCAGGAGAGAATTTATCCCCTCTGGGTCAGCCCTGTGCGTCTTTATGGACAAAAAAGGACTCCATGTTCTCTCCCTTGCGTAGAAAGGGTAAGGTTACATTTTATTTGCAGAAAGCTTTATGGCACAAAAGTCCATTCCTTTAAGACACACACAACTGTAATGCAGGAATTCTCATCAATGTGTTACCTCCTAACTTTCAACAGAGTCCCTTCTATATTTTTCCCCCATCCAAATGTCACATCTCCATTTTCTTTTCTTGCCCTCCGTTTTTCATATTAAGAGGGGTAGAGGGGGGGGAGCGGGGTTCACTCATTTTCATTTTATTTTTTAAATCTATTTCTTCAAGGAGACACACCGAACACATCTTTTGCTATTAATAAAGCCCTTTTGGAGATTTGTAGGAGCCAGAGTGGCAGGGGGGAGGGGGGACGGGGACAGCAAAATTAAACTTCCCAAGTTCGTAAGCATGGAACCCTGGGTCGGTCTGGCTTTTTTAAAAAAATATATTATTAAGCCTTTTCTATTTACTTCCTACCTAGATAAGATCTTAATCGCAGCCCCCAAATTATCCACAATGACATTTATCAAGTCTAGTCATCTTTTCTTGCGCCGGCTTCGCCTGACCAGACGGCTTTTTTTATCCACCCCTTCCTTTCAATGGAAGTTAATTTCGAGTACATGATTTATCTTGCTGGGTTAACAGTGCCGAGGCGGCCCACCTTTTCAAAAGACTGGCCAGGGAGTGAATTATAGCGAGGTTGTCCAGTGATTGCGTTCCAGAGGGAAGGAGAATAGGAAGCCAGTGTGTAGCCCCGATGCGGCACTGGGACCTTTTCAGCCCTTGAAGAAGGAAAGATTAAACCTCTGACCGTGGGGCTGACAGCCGAGTGTTGTATCAGCAGACAAAGGCCCGAATACCTGAATAGATCAGAGTTCCACGTCCTTCCAGATGAGGTGGTTGTTTACAAGGCAATCTGCTGACCCTAACCGCCGACCCCCTCCCCCAAATTTACATGATATCACTACAGCGGTCTTGAACCTCCCCACAATTTGGCAACTGGCATCCTTTCCGCAGCCATTAGCATAACTGAGAATTAGCAATGGAGACATTAAAGCATTGCTTCCAAATCCTTTTGCATGCATTTCTGGGGCAAAGCATTACCCAAAAATATATAATTTCCATTTGTGTGTGCGTGTGTGTGTGTGTGTGTGTGTGTGTGTGTGTGTGTGTGCGCACACGTGAGTACCCCACATATATGGGGGGAGAGCTCCTGTTTGCTTTGGCAGAAGGTTTCATTTCTATTAACATTAAACCTCTCTTTGGAAAAGGCCACTCATGCCCCTCTCCCGCTCATATCTGGCACTAGCTACAGTCATTTTGTGTCGGCCGAAGAGTACAGCTGGTGCCATCTGGGGAAGGATAATAAGGGGCTTTCACAGACGCCCTCCCAAGTTGCGTTTTCACATTCTCTCCCCCCACCCCCACCTTGTTCACACTACCGAACAAGCCAGGAAGATGTGTCAACGGGATAAGATTTAAGGCCACTGTGTTTCCCGAAACACAAGCCTGGGAGGGATTAATTGGGAGAGATTTGCTGCTGCCTGATCTCCATCAGATCGAGGACGGCCAACTGACCATATGTAGCTGCCTTCTACTGAGTCAGAACCTGGTCCGGCATCAGGATCGATCGATACGGGCCTTCCTAGTCTAGCTCTTGTCTCCTGATCAGATTCTGCCAGGCTAGACTAAGAATCCAACAGGCCACATCAAAACAGCAATACTGGACCAGACCAAGCTGCGATCCTATATACACACTCACCTGGAAGTAAACCCCATGAAACGCAATGGGGTTTACTTCCAAGTAGACATGCATAGGACTGCACTGCAAGAGTCCTCCTCATCCAGCATCTTATTTCTCCACAATCTCCGGCCAGGTGTCTCTAGCAGTCCACAGGGCATCCCGGTCTAACAACTCGCATTCAGAAGTTACCTGCATCTGAGGGCCAGTTCACCATCAATGCAGTTCTACCGGTATGCAGAAAAGCCCTGTTGTGCAAGTTGGAGACTTCATAGCACTTTAGATAGAGGCCAATCATCCTGGAACCTGGGCAGAGCCTAGAGGTGGAGCCCAGAGGCAGAACCAGGAGACAAAAACTGACCTATTCACCTAGTGCATTAGGCACAGGTGAGGAGAAGGTAGATAGCTTCTACTGGTAGATCTTAGGGTGGTTTGCAAAAGATAAGCAAGGCTTTCTGGCTCCTGTTTATTTCTCAATTGCAAGAATAAAAAGACAAATGAGGCTGCTGAAATAAAGAAATCTTGGAGGAAAACCAGGGACGGCTATATTTGTGGAAGGACTGTAAACTCAGGTATTGACAACAAACTGCTGGGCTATGTGCTCCGAAGTGCCTGGCCCTGGTCTGTCATTCTAAGCGTATATTTTCCGATTTCTTGAGCAATCATTTTGCATGTTCTAGCAAAGTAGATTGCACAGGACAGAATTCTGTGTGTGCGCACATCGGGGGGAGGGAGCATTTGGGACCCCTTATCAGGCATCAAAAAACCTTTGGCGGCTATTGTGGGGCAGAAATAGTCTTGTGCCTTGTCTTCCTGGCAAGTAGCCAAAAAGCAAAACTACTGGCAAGGAAGCAAACAGTCAGGGCCGGCCCATTCATGAAGCCAACTGAGGCAGTTGCCTCAGGCTGCAGATTGGTGGAGGGTGCTCACCACTCTCTGTCTACTCACCTCCACTGCTTCTCCCCCACACCCCAATTCCTAGATTACACTGGTCTACAAAAAAACACATTTTTTTCTGGCCTGGACTTTTGCAGCTGTTTTAGACTACTTTCAGGGTGCTGATTCCAAATCTGGCATCAGTTTTTGTCTATCACATCAGGTTTTTGAGATATCAAATATTGCATTTGATAAAATCAATGAAAAACAGCAAATTTACACTGGTCTACAATTTTTTTTTCTGGCCTGGACTTTTGCAGCTGTTTTAGACTAATTTCAGGGTGCTGATTCCAAATCAGATCTCAGATTTGCTCTATCACATCTCGTTTTTATGCTATTGGCATACCCCATTTTCATTGATTTTACCCGAAATTAACTCTTTGTCACTTATGATTGCAAGATCCTTGCATCTCTCTCTCTCTCTCTCTCTCTCTCTCTCACACACACACACACACACACACACAGAGTTAGACATTTTTTCACATTTAAAATTGTGTTAGTGCTTTTTTACTTAACGATTAATTAGGTAAAAAGGTAAAGGTGACCCCTGACAATTAAGTCCAGTCGTGTCCGACTCTAGGGTGTGGTGCTCATCCCCATTTCAAAACTGAAGAGCCAGCGTTGTCCGAAGACGCCTCCGTGGTCATGTGGCCGGCATGACTCTTCTTGCTGCAGCGCGTAGCATGCGTCTGGAACACGGAGCGCTGTTTACCTTCCTGCAAACGGTACCTAGAGCAAATCTGAGACCTGATTTGGAATCAGCACCCTGAAATTAGTCTAAAACAGCTACAAAAGTCCAGGCCAGGAAAAAAAATTTGTAGACCAGTGTAAATTTGCTGTTTTTCATTGATTTTATCAAATGCAATATTTGATATCTCAAAAACCTGATGTGATAGACAAAAACTGATGCCAGATTTGGAATCAGCGCCCCCAAATTACCTTAAGCCATTGGAATACCTTATGCCAGAAAAAGTGTGTTGACCAGTGTTATAAAAGGCAGAGGGAGCAAAGCAGAAGAAGTATGGCGGATGGACACTCTAGCTCACCTGTCTCCTCTCCTTCATGTTCCTCTTATGCGCTGTCCTCCTTTTCCAATCCAAGGAGTGGGATAAGAAGATCCCTGCTGGATCAGGCCAAGGGCCCAGCTAGTCCAGCTTCCTGTATTTCACAGTGGCCTACCAGATGCCTCTGGAAGCAAACAAGACAACAAGATACTTCTATCTTGCTGCCACTCCCTTGCATATGGCATTCAGATATAGGCTACCTTGAAAACCCGGAGGTTGCATATAGTCAGTAGCTGACTATTGGAGGAGCAGTAGCTCAGCTGGCACATCACAAGGTAATGGAAGGCAGCATTTGGTACATCACACCTCAGGTGCCAGGAGGTTTTGAGCTCACCCTGCAACCAGTAACGGGCTGGGGCCAATGAGCTGGAAAGCGTCCATTAGGAAGAGTTCCTATACATTGCAATGATGTTATTGTAAAACACAAACACCCTTCCTAGCTATTTATTTATTTATTTATTTACAGTATTTTTATCCCGCCTTTCTCCCTGAAGGGACCCAAGGCGGCTTACAACATGAAAAAAAAAAGAATACAAAAAATACAATACAAAAATAATCACATTTTAAAACAGTAAAAAATAATTCATGAGAATTAATAAAAACAGTATCTAAAAATCGATTAAAAAGATCATAGCACAATTAAAACAGGAGCATAAAAAACAGCAGCACCCCCACCTGTACCAGTGAGATGTTAAAAAAGGCAAGGGCTCAGAAGGCTTCTTTGAACAAGAAGGTTTTTAGGCCTCGCCGGAAAGTGTCCAAGGAGGGAACAGTTCGTAAATCAAAGAGAAGAGAATTCCATAAGGTTGGTGCCACTACTGAGAAGGCTCTGTTTCTGGCCGCCTCCCCTCGCACCTCCCTGGGCGACGGTACCCGCAAAAGGGCCTTCTCTGATGACCTAAGGAGACGAGCCGACTATATAGAAGTAGGTGGTCTCTCAAATATCCTGGCCCCAAGCCGTATAAGGCTTTAAAGGTCAAAACCAGCACTATGAATTGGGCCCGGAAACGAATCGGCAGCCAGTGCAGCTGTCTGAGGAGCGGCCCTACGGAGTCGAACCGCCTACCTCCAGTGACCACACGGGCCGCCGCATTCTGCACTAACTGCAGTTTCCAAACAGTCTTCAAGGGCAGCCCCACGTAGAGCGCGTTACAATAATGTAGTCGCGACGTCACCGTGGCATGAATCACCGTGGTCATAATTCAATTATGATTAAATTAATGCTGATAATTAATGAACAGGAAGGATTCTCACTTGGATTTTCCATCTTGGTTACCAACATGCCTTGGGTTGTCAGGATTCCATCACCCTGAAATCTTTACATAAGTCTGATTGTTTAAATAAAGGTTTTGCGTTACTTCCTGCTGCCCGCCCCCCTTTTGGCATGTGACTCCTTGGTTTGTAAAACCAACAAAGACTTTGTGTACCTCCTCCCTAACGTGTAATGATTTTTATTTTATTTCTTTCTCTTTTTTTTCACTTGCTTATTCATTCCCTCCTTCGTGCAGGCAAAGCTGCGTAATGGCTCTCTCGACAGATGTTAACATACTTGGGCTTAGCAAAGTTTCAAGAAGTCAAACATCTTTTAATAAGCTTGTAAGTGGTCAGTGTTCTTTGTTCCCCAGGGGTAAAGCTATTCGTGAACCACAGACTATTAGTACAGGATCCTTGCCAGTAATTAGCCAAGGAGTGATTAAATGAGGAATACATAGTTGGGTAGTGAGAGGCATAGATTTTCCTCCCGTCACAAAAGGTCCAATTTATGTCATGCTAAATATATCTGGTTGCTTGGCTCACAGCCTGCAGCATCACTTGAGCTAGGGATGAGTGAATATTTTTAAAATCCTCTGTGACTTCAAAATATGTCACACATGCACTCTTGCTGTCTTTGCATTCTTCTTCTTAGGATGGGAAGGGAAGTGAAAGCACGAATCATCTTAAAACGTAGAGCACTGAACAACTGTGAGAAGTAGAATTAAAATGAAAAGCTGCACCTGCTGAAACTTTTACTCCTAGTAATCGCTTATTCAAAAGTACATAGGCCCATGCTCAAAAATATGAAGCTGCTGCCAAACTGAGTCAGACTATTGGACCATCAGGCTTTGGTTCTGCCCACACTGACTGGCAGCAACTCTCCAGGGTCTTTCAGAAACTATGCACCATCAAACTTCTCTTCAATCCAAGACTTCACGGAGCAGGCGATGACAGAATCAAAGGCAGTACCCATTGATTCAAGCACTAAGCCAATTAGAAGGTAATTAGCAGCAAGGGAAGAACTAATGCATCCTTACGGGACTGGAGGCAATGGCTTGCTTGTGATGGACGGTCTAACAATCAGCTGCTTATTACTGCTTTTACATTTTTTATCCTGCTGCTCTTCAAGGAGCCCATGTTCTCCCCACATTTAATCCACACAGTGTCCCTATGAGGTAGGTCAGAGTGAGAAGCAACCAGCTGTAGCTCAACAGTGGAGCTCAGGCTTTGAATGCAGGAGGCCCCAGATTCTATCCCTTGCATCTCCAGGTTATTTTATTTACAAATTTCTATAACGCCCTTCACCCGAGGATACCAGGGCAGTCAGGTTGCCCTTCCCTGACTTCATTGTGAGGCTTGACTCAGGACAGAGAATCTGTGCCTTTAGGAGCAGGAGAACAGGCACACACATTGTCCCAATTGCGTGTCTCCGTGGCTCGGAAAGGTTGCTCTCGATGTATTTCTGCCCGCTATCAAGCAGTTCAAGATACCGAAGGCCCCTACCCGACAAATAGCAGCTTCAGAAGCACATATTAAGAAGTGCTTAAGAAAGGGTTATCACATCCATTTAGATGAGTTTCGCTTCATAGTTCATACCGATAAAACCATTAGACTTCTTGTCTAGATCAGTCCAGAGTCCAACTGGTTCAGCATGTTGCGGCCTAAGTGGCCAGAGAGGCCTTGCAAAAGTTCTCATGAAGACCATCTCTCATTTAACCCCTGCATCTAGTATTCACAGGTATACTGCCTGCAGCCACTATCAAACAATTACAGTTAATAGCACTATCTAGTCTTTGCAAAAACCCACATCTAAACTAAAGGCTTACCTAAGCCCAATGCTCTGGCCTACCTTCAAGACGAATTCAGTTGGCAGCTACCAAGGGCACAACTTTCGTGAAGATGGTGCCACAGTTTCTCAACTCCATCCCTTAGGAGTTTCACCAAGCCCATTAGCTCCCCTTATCCCAGTTTCAAAGCTTACTTTTAAAACATGTATTTTTATATTAACAGTTTTAGCAATATTATCAATATTGTCATCTGTTTCTTCCTTGGGAGAACCTTTGAAACTTGCTACCAATTTCACTTTTTTGACATTTCAGTGCCCACTCTAGGAGGTGCAGACTTTCCCTGCCCCCCCCCCACCCTGCCAGAAATGTCACTTGTCTTCTAGAAACTAGTTTGGTTTCCCTGGATACATTCTCAGATGTTTGCTCTTAGGAGAGACACAGGAATTCACTTCAAATGTCATTTTTTTAAAAAAAAAATGGTGTCCATATCTTCTAACGCGAAATTCCATCACGAAATGCACCTCTGTGGAAGCCTGGGGGATCCATAGAGGGCACGATTCAGCACAGAGCAATTGCATAAGTTACCGCTGCTAACTGGGATAAGAGGCACTTTTCAAGGAGACATTCACTTATATTTAGCAGAGGGAGAATAACTGCCTCTCTTCACCCAGGCATAGTGTCCCTCCCAGGGGCTGTTTGCTCGAGTCTGCTGTGTGTTTCTTGGGACATAGAGCCACTTTCTCATTCTTTCTGCAATGCAAGCCACTTTGTGAGCTTCTTGCAGAAAAGTGGCATATAAATACTGCATTAATAATAATATGTTCAATGACACTTTGCACATGCCCAGAAGATCCTCTTCTTTATCATCCAGTGACAGTGGCAGAGCGCAGACTGCCGCCCCCGGAAGCGACGTAACAGCTGCAGCCGTTAAGGACACTACCGAGGCGCAAGGCGGGTGGGAGGGCCAACCCCGCCGCCACTGCTCCCCACTCATGCTGACAAACGGCCTGAGTTGCACCACCACCGGCTGCCCTGACACCCCCTGCCCGCATGCCACCCGGGGGGTCTATCCTGCTGCCCAGGGGCCCGCCACCCCATTGCCCCCCCCATACGACACCTCTGTCCAGTCACATCTTGCAGGGCCACTGAGAAAGATATCCCAGAGCCATGTTCCGGTGAACTCTGACCCCTTGTCCCTTGCCAACTCTGAATGTTTGGCAACCCTACAAGGAGACAAAGGTGGAGGGGGGGGGGAGGAATGAAAATCAGCATCAGCTCTACTTACGGAACTCCATCAACCTTGGGTAAATCAACATTTTTATTATTATTATTATCATCATTAATATTATTATCATTAGTATTATTTCAGCAGAAGTGCACTTGTGCTCCCACCACCACCACCACCACCACCACATAGCTCATGGCTCCCCCAGCCCTATTAATAACAAGCCGTTAAGCAGCTAATTAGCATGCTGTTTGTTAGATGAGTTAAGAATGTCATTAGGGAGAGTGGGCAGAGCCTGCCTGAGGAATGCAGTGTGAAGGGTTACCATAGGGATCTTTCTGTGGTCTATTCATTTGGCGAGTTAGCCTAATCACTGTCATACGGAAAGGATTGCTTGGATATAAACTTCAGGTTAACATCTGATTAGATCTTTGGGGAACAAAAGCAACTAAAAGTAGTTTGTTTGTTAATCCTTTGGGGGTCCAGCCCAAATTCTCTAACCTGGGTAAGGAGCTTTGCGTCTTATTTTCATGTGGGTTTGCATCCCCCCCCCCCCCGCGTGAGGTTGAAATGAACTTGCAGGATACTGTGAATGAGACAAACACATGGAGGAGAGATTCAACAATGATGCTTTGCCATGATCGTTCAATGGAGCCTCCATGTTCCAGTGCAGTGTACCTCTGAATACCAAGTTGTTTGTCCCCCAGCAATAACATGGAAATACGACACTGACCTAGAGGGAGCCTTGGTTCAATTCCACAAGTTTCTTCTTGCATTATTAGCATCAGGTAAAATGGCATCAGGAATATAACAGGAACTATCGGCTTCACTGACAAGAGGATCTGATGCTGGGCCGGCCCTACCACAGAGGAGGATGAAGCAAGCTGCTTCAGGCGGCAGATTAGGATGGGGGGGGGGGATATTTGTCCCTTTTGCTTACTTACTCACTTGCCAGTGAACTTTCTTGGCATACTTAGACCACAGTCCTATCCACACATACCTGGGAGTAAGTCTCAATGAGCACAGTGGCACTTACTTCCAAGTAATCATACACAGGATTGCACAGTTCATTCTTTACAATAAACTACCATAAGATGTAGTTATGGTCACTAGTTCACATGGCTTTAAAGGGGGCTTTAAAAGTCATGGACTGGCTATTAGTCATGATGGCTATGTGCTACCTCCAGGTCCAAAGGCAGTCTACCTCTGAAGACCAGTTACCTGGCTGGGAGCAACGGTGGAAGAGAGAGATTTGCCTTCATCTCCAAGGCGTGGCTGGCCACTGTGGGAAGGGGGATGCTGGACTAGATGGGCCTTGGGCCTGATCCAGCAGGGCTCTTCTGATGTTCTGTTCATACATTATTCCTACTCAGCTATGAAGCTCATTGGGTGATCTTGAGCCCAACCTCTCAGGCGACTCACACGCCCCACTCCTCCACCACATGAAGATCTCCAGCCCACTAAATGTAAGACTTGGGTCCTCACAGATGGCAGAAAAAATGGGTTGTACTCACTGAAATTCAACAACAACAAACAAACAATTCTATCTGTCCAGCACCAAGAGATCCCAAAGGTTGGTGGTGTTACATCTGTGATGGTTCATTCATACATGCAAATAAATCACAGTGGGGGCAGTGCAATTGGTCAGGGTTAATGCAAAGACAAGGGACCATTTCCAGTTTGCTCTCTGTTATCTCCAGTTGAAAGGAGCTCAGGTAGTACAGCCTAGGAACACAGGAAGTTGCCTTATATTGAGCCAGACTTTGTCTGACTTTAGCATTGTCAGCATGTATGAAAGTCTGTCTTGCCCAGCAGTTCAGAAGGAAGTGAGACTGGAAGAGATACTGGCATAAAGTGAGGGGAAAGTAATACACTATGTTGGGGAGGGATCTGCAAACATTCAGTGGAAACAGTTCTCCGCAATGGCCATTTGCATTAGGAAATGCATTATTGGGGAATATCACCTGCTCTCTTGCTTTAGGGATCCATCAGTGCCTTGATGACATCAACAGGCACGTCACCAATCCTTGTCTTCACCCCTCAGACCTATTTGCATGGCTAGCATCCAACAAATTAAGGAAATGTAGGAACCTAGAAAGCTACCTCATAGCAACTAAGCCCGTTGCTCCACTTAGCTCAGCATTGCCAACCGATTTCTCGTCCATGTGAGGCCTCAGAAAGAAGGCCTGAAGGAAGTTTCCGCAACAGCTATCAAGGCACAAACTCAGTGCCGCACTGTGAATGGCAGCAGCGTTCCCTTTTTGACAATCTGACACCTTTCCCCGTGAGCAATTCCACCATCGCCCTCTCGCCCCCATCCTACCTCACCGAGGGATGTTACGGCTTTTTAAAGATGTTCATTAAATCACCCCTGCATAATTTTCTCTCCTTTCTTGAAACTGCCTACCCAAATGTGACAGTGGCATTTGCTTGTTACCCTTTCTGGAAAGAAAGAAGAGAGAGAGAGAAAGAACAAACAATGAAATGCACCAATCACAAAGCATTTTGTGCCCTGCACCATGCTGTTCACTACAGACCCAGCGGGCCAGAGACTCGGTGGGAATTAACAATTCATTGAGGACCAAATGATTTTAATGTTATCAACACATCTTTCCCTCTGGCATATGAGTGCACGACTTATGAGGAGAGAGGCAATTTGTTTGGCGAATTTCATCCTTTGTTATTGAAAGCTGCTGCATTTTGATGTATAAAGACTCTTTTGCCATTAAGCCACAGGACAGAAACGTCCCGTGGGCTTGTCAGTTTGTTTGCTTGTTATTTGATTTTTAAATAAAATTGACTTTAAAAGTAGCATGGCATGAGATTTGCAGGCAAAAAAAAAGGTGCTTTCCTGTTCCTCTTCCAAGAGGTTTAAAAATGATTAACCCGAGAGCAGGCCGTGCCGAACTGCTCAGTATCTAACACGAATGGAAAAGGACGATTGCTTTATTCAAGTCCGGGGCAGAAAGTTTTCTGGTCAAAGACCAACTCAGGTCATTTCCCATGTCATGTCGCTGATCCATCCCTACTCCCTTGTAACTTCAGGCAACAAAATTTGGAAAGAGGTAGAACACATTTGGGGAGAAATGATATTTGAAGCGAATGTTAAGAGTCCTTCCTCCCAAGGAGGAGAAACATCGGAGGCATTTCAAGCGAAGCCAAATTAGTTTTAAAAAGAGCACTGAAATGTCTCAGGGAGGTTCTTGCCCTTGGGTTGCCCCTGAAATTTCACAGAAAGTGACACTCAGGGTTGAACATTGCCAAGGGACATCAAATGATTTCCTATAAACATCGGTGAGATTTCTAAGGAGGGCTCTGCACACAGGCAGCTCAATAATATCAAAAGACATGTCAACGTGGTTCAAAAGGATCTGCATGAGAACTGCCATGTTTGTATACCCTCATACTGTGATTATTACAAAAGCAATGTTTGCGCATACCCAATATGTACTCAATATGGGAATATACTGTGGGGAACCCTCTGGGTGCTCCTAGAAAGAGGATGTCTCAAGTGTGAGGTGTACTGATGTCCACAGACAAGAAGCTGGGTGCAGCTGGTCTTCTGTGAGCATATGAAGCTGCCTTGTCTCGAGTCAGACCATTGGTCCACCTAGGTCAGTATTTCCTACACTGTGATTCTCCAACAGTGTTCCCAGCCTTATCTGGAGATGCCAGGGGATCTTCTGTATGCAAAGACAGTGCTTTAACCCGAGCTATGGCCCTCCCCTCCTCCCCTCAGTCCCTCTGCTTTCCTTCTTTTCCAGGCATTTAATGCCCCCTTTCCTAAGAACTTGTTCTAGCTCTTCCTCCCCGAGGCCTTCCGCCCGCCCCGCCCTCTCTCTCTCTCTCTCTCTCTCTCTCTCTCTCCTGAGCAGTTGGCAGTCAGAGACACTTCGGCCTGCCTCACTATGACATCAAGGCAGTTCACCCAATCACCAGCCCCCTAAACTCTCTTAAGCACACACACACACACACACACACACACACACACACACACACACACACACACACACACACACACACACACACACACACACACGTACATTATTTCAATTCAGTTTGCATTTTCCATTCTCCTGCTCAGAGCCACAAACATTACAATTAAAAACTTGCATATTCTTCAACTTGAAAAATATATATTTTCTTCCTTCCCACAGCTGAAATCACCGAAACTTCTCAGTACAAGTTATGTTCTCAAATGGATTCAGACCCCCATACTCAATGTTCTCCCTTGAACAAGCAACCACCATTGCCCTTAAATGAGAAGAAAAACAGCAACAAAAAAAGAACTCTCTTCCTTGCCAGTTTCCACTAATACATAAAATTTCAGTCGGAGAACGAAAAGACAGGGGAAAAAACATGCACAAGATATTCTTTAACAGGCAATTGTTACCCTGCCAGCTTTTTCACTCTATTTTCAGCTAATTAAATTAAGCTGGTAAGCAGGTGTAAGTCTACTTGTTAACCCGGCAGTTTGGGTCGCTAAAAGGAGAGAGCTGGTATTGACACAGCCAAAGATTTGAAAAAAGAGATCCTTAAACCCCGACAACAAAGGGACCCCTTCCACAGGATACGAGAATCTTGTTTCACTCCTCCAGAGAGGTACCAGGTCCTAAAATCTTGTGTCTTCTTAATCCAATATACTAAACCCCAGGGAAGATGAAGTCTAATCAAGGGGTTTCCGAAGGCCATTACTCTGGGCTGTTTCCTTTCCCAAACAATCCCTTCCATACGATTTTCGTTTTCCCTATGGTGTTTGGCAAAAGCTGTAAACAAACAAAGAACTCCTTATGGTAAACAAGGAAACAATGCTGTCCTCTGACATTTGGGACCATTCAAACACACTTAAAACCTCAGCTTTTTAATTCAATGGAGGGGTCGTGGTTCAAAAATGCACTTCAGCTCCACGGACAAATGCATACTGAAATGGCACTTGACAAAAACCTTGCAATATTTAGATCTTGTAAAAATAAAATCAAAATACAGCTAAAGCGTTTCGGACCCTTCCATTCAAATTCAAGTTTAGGAGATAATGGATGGACCCTTCAAAAACATCCATATGCTCCAAGTTTCATGCAGAATTGGACTCAAATTCCTGTTAAGAGTGGGAGAGATGAACAAGATGTGACATCAAACATATTGTCTAGTTAGGGGGCTTGTTTTGACTCTAAACTAGTAGCAGCCATGCAGGGGCCCAATCCAGACTGGGACCACGGTGTGGGAAGGAGGGGGTGTTTCAAATCACTGCAATGCCACCTTCGGGTGGGGTTGGACATCCGGGGGGGGGGGAATGCTTGCAAAGCATCAATGCCCCTTACCTCGCTACCACAGTACCAAACTGGAGTGGGCTGAACCAAACAGGGGTTCAGCTGCTACTTTGGAATAAAAACCAAATCCCTGACTAGATATTGATGTATTTAATGCCATGTCTAGTTTGGCCCCAAATCACCACAAAATATTGCTTTAATTAATTAATTAATTCAATTTATATACCGCTTTTCTGGTACTCAAGTACAGTAAAATTAAGAACAATGAATTCTTTCAATAAAAAAAATAATTAAGGCACAGGAATCAAAACTTCACAGTAAGCCAAACACTATTATATTTTATTATTAATTATTATATTGTTGTTATTAGAAATCAATCAAACCCCATCCCTTCTCATTGCCTTCTCTTCCTTTCCCTTTGAGCCACTCCGCAAGCATATGGCATTCCCCGTACTGCCATCTCTCCTCATGTTCCTAGGCCTCATGAGGCTGACACCCAGAGACTCAATGGGTGAAGCTTAGGAGATAACGGTGGTACCTCTTAGACAGGTGGTACTAGAAGAGGGCAAGAATCACCCCGTCAGGTAACCCCCTTCCTTAATTTATGGATGAGGGACCTGGAAATTTTAACTCAGTCGTAACCAGGGCTAGCCCATCCATGAAGCCAACTGAAGCAGTCGCTTCAGGCAGCAGATGGGGGGGATCTCTTTCTGCCTACTTGCCTCCACAGCTCCTCCTCCTACTGGAAAAGGAAGAGGGGAACAGAGAAAAAGAGGAAGTGTGAAGGGGACAAGAGTGCTGAGCAAAACCATTGGGGAGTGGGAGGAGCAGAGGCTGGCACAACATTGGGTAAGGGGGGCAGCATTTGGCATGCTGCCTCAGAAGGTCATAACTCCCAGTCTTGCTTACTTGAAAGCTAACACTGTCAAAACCAAGAGGACTTCCCTTCAGAGAAAATATGTTGAGGATGGGAATGTTAATGTGAAATATGCCATTATTAAATCCCACCAAAATTTCTCCCCCAGCCCAGAAAAGCACTTTACCCCTGTGTTCCCCATTATTTTTCAGGTACTGCCTAGCGGGAGTGAGGACTGCAATGGAGCGGTTAGTAGGCAAAGTCTGGCTATGCCTGGTGGCTGAGGGCTGGAGCCTGGGGAACATCAATTGGCGAACCAATGGCAGAAGCTCTCAAGCCAAAGAGAAAATAGTCTGCTCCTTTGCTTTTAACTACCCTAAGATCTAGCTCCTTCTCTTGGAGACCCTGAGATGGAGGATACAACCCTGAAATGTCAGGTCAAATCCTGAGAGCTGGCAACCAGGTGTGGCTGCACAGCTGGGCCCTGGTAGGTAATGTGTTGGGGGCCTATGCTCAAGCAAGGACCTACACCTCAAGGATGTGGATCAAGACTCTGACTCCAAGTCTCGAGTCAAGTCCCAAATCTCTAGGTCCAGGGTCAATCTCTCGTAGCAGGGCCAAAGTCCCAGGGTCAATCATTGGTAGCATTTTTTGGTAAGACAGGGAAAAATTATTGTCTGAAATCTTGCTGCTACCGCCAGCCAGTGATGATGATACTGAACTAGGTGGACCATGAGCCTGACTCAGAGGATAGCAACTTCATATGATTATTATTTATGTTTCTCATTTTTTCCCACCTCCCCCCCCCAAGGAGCTCAGGGTATTGCACACGGCTAATAATGACTGTCCTTAGATCACCCAGTAAGAGTCATGGCCAAGCAGGAATCTGAAGCCAACCTTTCTGGATCCAAGGGCAGCTCTCTAATCACGACAGACAGACAACAGGTGTCAAACTAGGTTGCATTCACATGCTTGCACATATACACCCAGCAACACTTCTGCCCCATTGGCATCTCAGAATCGCTCCTGCTTCCTTCCTCTCCCCCCACCCCTAAAATGTTTTGTTTGTGAAGGTGCCCAAGACAGGATCTCACTTAAAATGTTCCCTTACGCTTGTGGCGTAACAGGCTATTCAGGACAGATAAGCCCCTATAGAAATGAAGGGGAATTTAATTCAGTGTTTGAGTGACAGTAGGAAGATTTATCCGCTGGCTAGACAAAACGGCTTTTGGGCCTTTAATCTTGCCCAGACAATGGGCTGTTTCTTGGGCCTCATCTTGTGCTTTTCCCACGATGGTCGGTGATTAAGCAGCTACTTCATTGGATGGAAGCCACTATCTCTCATTTAGGAGTGTTTGTGTCTCTGTCAAGCACTAAGAAGGGAGGGCAGGAGGTGGGAGGAAGAGACGGAGGAGGGGGGAATTGGGGAGCGGAGCTTGTCTAGGAGAAGCCACTGACGAGATCCCAAAGAGAACCCAACTTGGTCTTGACCTGGTAGGTAGAGCTGATTCAGGAAGTCAGATTTCTTTATTTATATCCAAAATTTATATACCGCTTATAAACTCCTAGAGCATTGATAAAGCTGGTGTGGCAGAGTGGCTAAGAGACTGCGCTATGAGCCAGGTCTTCCTCCATTTGAATCCTGCCTCTGCCATGCACTTATTCAGTGGTTTTAGGCACGCCAACCTCAGTCTTCCTCATCTGCAATGTGGGCATAAAAATGTTTGCTGACCTTACAACAGTAACCTTCTTAACCTTTTCTGGGTCACAGACCTCTTTAAGAATTGGAGGAAAGCCCATTAAACACATAGACACACATTTTTTGTGCCTACACAGACCCCCTGAAGCCCCATCCAAGGATGCCTCAGAGTCGTCCCTGGACCCCCAGTTAAAAAACCTTGTCTTACAGGTTTGTTGTAAAGATTACAATGTCTCGGGCTCATGTCTCAATGGGGCATCTCGGACTTGCCGGTAATCCCAGACAATTTGTTTGTTTAAAGTCAAGATGGGAGGGGCTAGATGGGTCTCCCAGGGGGTAGACTTACAGAATCTGGGTGCCCTGTCCCACAAACCCCCTCGTTACCTCAGATGGTTGTGGGACGTATCCCTTGATGAGATCAGTTGCTGGGGAGAATCATTTGTGAGCAAGTGGTTCTAGACATATTCTGGAGCCAAGCTGTTTGCAGCTTTCAGGTGTCAGGAATTGCCTTCTATGAAGTCACACCAATGGCCCATCTTGCCCAACACTGTCTATTCTGACTGGCAGCTCGCTCTGCCACAGTTCATTATTTTTATGCCCAGGGAACACAACCAATTCTACATGCCCAGCCCTGCCCGAGAAACAGCAAGTCAAGAGCTATGGAGAGCTTTTTCAGGAGTTCAAAATTCCAAATTTTCGTAGCTCGTATACATTACTCCTGTCCAGACAGTGATGTGTGAAAAGAAATGGGGGGGAAAAAAAACACAGCTTGGTGTCCAGCATCCAATATCACAGGACTCCAATTCACTCCTCAATAATATTCAGTGTTCAAATGTGCTGGACTGTGTTAGGCCCTGCTGGATCAGGCCAAGGGTCCATCTAGCCCAGCTTCCTGTATCTCGCAGTGGCCCACCAGATGCCTCTGGGAACATACAACGACATAAGATCCCTGTATCCTGTTGCCACTCCCTTGCATCTGGCATTCAGAGAGGTTACCTCTAAAAACCTGGAGGGGACATATAGTCCTGGCTTGTAACCTGTGATGGCCTCGAGGTAATGAAGGGGACAGAAATGCGAGGATGCGAGAGAAGGAGGTGCTGCCTTGAAGGGGAAGGGGCTAGGGCAAGCCCTGAATGCAGCAAAACATACATTTGTCAGGAAGCAGACGGTGGCTACAGTTCCTTGTTGAATGTACACTGGGTGGCAGAGCAGGGCTTGCCTCTGAGCAATGTGTGAATTCGTCCAGGGACAGGTTCTTTTTAGAAACCTATTCAATTCTTGAGGCAAATGGGAGAGAGAGGGGAGACAAAGCACCACCAGTCAAGCATAATCCAAATCAAGGCTATTTTTGCAAAACTCCAAACAGAGCTTAAAGGATCCGGGGCAGCCCTGCCCCAAGGATCCAAGCCACGCCCACTTCTGTGGCATGCTGCTAAAGAAAGAGGGGAGCCTGTCTGTAAGGAACAAAAGACTAGATGTGATTATTGGCATTTCTTTTCTCTTTCCAGGAGTATCTTTGCCTTAAGTCCTGAAACTAGATGCATGGATTATCCTTTACACTAAGCTATATCATTTTCCCTTTTTCTACAGGGAGACTCATAATGCCACAGTCAATGCCGAACAGGTGGACAGGCAGCCACCAACTCCCAGCACCAAAATGGGGGAGGCTCTCATTGGCCAAGGGAAGAAGAGATGCAGAAAGGCCCATTGTTGAGGTTCACTGAAGTTCGTAACACCCTGTCGGAGGCATCATCTTCCCAAGGCCCCGAGCTTTGCAAGGGAGAGGTGGGCACAGCTGCTCCCAGGGCAAAGTCTTCTCCAGCATTGTGTTTTGCAGGAATGGTTTGCAGTTTTTCAAAGGCATTTGGCTTTCAAAAATATATCAGCAGGCAAGAACTTATAGGAACAGAGTATGTAACTGTCATCCCCTCAGCGGATTTCATCAGCTCAGCGGCCCCTCCCTGGGATCTCTCCTTGCTACTACCAGCACCAGCAAGAGGGCTGGGGAGAAGAGCTGATTTAAAAGGACACAGGGGCCCACTCTGAGCAGCAGCTCCGAGTCCAATCCTAAGAAGATGGGACCAGCATTGGACCCAGTTCTGCACACCAATACCAAGGCAGAGCCTGATGAACCCTCAAAGCAGGAGCCCCCACAGCATCCCCAGAGACCATCCCCCCCCAAGAATTTCATGCTCCCTAGTGCCTGCACACCAGTGGCGGCAATGGGCTAAGGAGGAGAACTGCACGATCCAACAGGGCTCTTATGTTCTATAGAGTCTAAGCCAGAAGGTTGTCCCTTTAAGGCCTCTAGGCAGGGAGATGGAGTCCAGGAGCGGTAGTCTAACAGTAGGCATAGTTAAGACCCCAGGTTGCCTCTGGATGGTTAGAGCAGCAATTTGCAACCTTTTTCATCTCATGGCACACTGACAAGGTGCTAAAATTGTCAAAGCACACCATCAGTTTCTTGACAATTGACAAGGCACACCATGCTGCTGGGAGGGGACTCACATCCCCAATGGCCCTACTAATAAATGACCCTCCCCAAAATCCTGGTCCGCACACCTTAGGACCATCCGCGGCACAGTGGTTGAAAATCGCTGGGTTAGAGCAACTTGTCCTCTTAGAGCTATCCATGGTGCTGTTACTGTGCTCAGCCATGCCACACCACAACAGCGCAGCTCCTCCTCTGTGAGCCTTCAAGGGCCACAGGCCTCCTTGCTGTTTCAGTCACTACAGACTTCCAGACTAACTGGAAGAGATTTGATTCAAAGAAAGAATGGCATTTATGCACCTGTGCCTTTAACGGAAAAGTGGCTTTTAGTTATTTTGAACTGAAAAACACATACAGTAGTAGCTCTGTACCATGGAGCAGAACGTTATTTAGGCAAACTTACTAATGTTTTAATCAATTTAAAAAGATATAGTTTGGAGAGGACTTTCACACCCATTTCATTACACGTAGGGCCTGCCTGTGCTGGCACTAGCTTGTTGAGACCCTGGAAAAAGCCCCGCACTGGGCCTTCCATTGTGTACCCTTGGTAGCTCACTGGTTGTTACCACTTCCACCAGTATTGCAAGTTCCTGGGTCAGCCCAGCCAGGTGGGTTTCTGTTGGACAAGTGCTCTCAAGCCAGTGCCTGACCCGGCCAAACCAGATGTGATCCCTACACTGTTGCGCAGCTCAACACAATCTCGAGAAAGAACTCCAAGCATGTGAGGAGCTAAAATGAACAAAAATAGAAGTAGGATTGGCCGCGACCTCCTAACACAGTGATGGGGTGTGTGTGTGTGTGTTTACTTGCTTAAAAATAGGACGTTTATGAATCTGCTGTGGAGCTGAGATTCTGTGTTAAGATAGGAAAGAGCATGGGAAGGGGGGGGGAATATTTGTTTCTTTCTTGGCCTGAAACGAACTCCCCCCACTCTCTCTGCAAGTAAAATATATATACTATCCAATGTTCTTTAACGTATTTATTTATTTTGAAAAACTGTTCAGATTGTCTGCTCTGTACAGAGCATTTGAAAGGGAGGGGAGGAAATTAGGAAGCCATCAGATCCAATTTGGGGGGCAAAAGATCACATTTTTGCAAGCCACTTTCACTCTAAAATCACCCCCCCCCAGTACCTTTATGCAATGTTCCAGATGCACTTCAGAGGCCACACCACTTCCTTGTGAACAAGTACATTCCCAAATAGATGCTACACTTATTGTAAAGGACCTCTCTAGATGTTCGGGCATGAGATCTTTTCCACTCTACAAGGGAGTAAACTGGAGAACTTCTGCATGAAAAAAGAGGGTGGTGGCTACTAGCAAGGGAAGCCCCCAAGGAAGATCTGGAGGCCTCACCAAGGCACTTAAGCCCATGAACTTGAAGCCGACCCGGGAAGCTGATATCATCGTTAAGACGTGATTTGTTGGTATCTTCTTCCACAGGAGCTCCACTAGAACAAGCCAGATCTGTGCAAGAAGTGACTGTCATTCATATCCTTGGGGGCTCATCCTTGTCAGGTTCCTATTGGAAGCTCCCCTAAATCTCCTCAGGAAGTGAGAGAATGGCATGCTCTCGTCATTATTTCCTGATCCAAAGCATCAGGTAAAGTTACCATACCTACCGTCTCCAGCTCAATGGAAGGAAGTATTGAAAATCTCCTGGCTATCCCTTGTTTCACGCTCTATAATGTGATGCTTATACATAGGTTAGTAGCAGATTAAATGGCCAAGAAATAAAAACAGAGAGAGAGGAAAAAATAAGAAAAGGGGAACAAAGCTCATAAGTGTCTAAGGCAGGCACTTCAAACTCCAGGAGGGGGTTTATGGGTTAGAGAGCCATACGCCACACAATACAAGATAAACATCTGTTGTTATTTCAGTAAACGTAAATCAGATGTTAGAACTTCTTTCCTTTTTCTTGCACGAGGAGGAAAGTGGTACAAAGGAGAGACCTCCTCTCCCGCTTTTATCAACGGCAGCTGTAGGTAGTGTGAAGAAAGGCCAGGAGATGATTCAGGAGGTGGGGGCTGGGGAGGAATGAAAGCAAAATGATAACATGGAGAACTAACATAGAAGCATAAGCCCTGCTGGATCAGTCAAAGGCCCATCTAGGCCAGCATCCTGTTTCCCGCAGTGGTCCACCAGCTGCCTCTGGGAAGCCCACAAGCAGGAGATGAAGGAGATGTCCTTTTCCAGCCATTGTTTCCCTGCAACTGGTGTCCAGAGACAGACTGACTATAGATCTAGAGGCAGCAGATGGTCATGATGACCAGTGGTCATGGATAGACTTGTCCCCTATGAATTTGCCTAACTCCACCTAAGCTAGTGGCCCTCATCACATCTTGCAGTAGAGACTGCCTTAGGCGGATTACCCGCTGCATGAAAAAGTCCTTCCTGTTGTCCACCCTAAATCTTCCGCCCATCAATTTTTTTTCATTCAAGCGGAAGTCTTCTTGTAGAATTTCGTCCACTGGAGTGTGCAGGAAAGAAACAACAGTGGTGGAGAAGAAAGTGTGACAGAACATCACCCTGGGTCCCAACAGGCAAATAACCTATAACGTTGCTCTCTAATGACCTATACTATACAAGTCTTGACAGTTAACCAGCAAAATCCTCTCTCTTGGAAGATTTACTGCTTCGTTTCCACAAGAAAAGCCCCCAAATTCACTGGAATAGTCTGTGAACACAATATGCCTCCTCCCATTTCCAAGCAGATATTGTAGAGCTGGAACAGGGCAACTCTCGTCCTAATCCTAACTAAACCCTCCCCCTGCTGATGCTAGAACTTTGTGTGTGTGTGCGTGCATGCGTGCACGCACACACACACACTGTATATATATCAATGAAACTGACTGATAGGAGATTCAGGCCAGACAGGAACCAGCTGATTTATGGAATATACTGCTATGGAATGAAGCTATGGTCATTAGTCGAGATGGATAGGAAAGAAAAATTCATAGTCACGAAAGCTCTGTGGCACCTCCATGTTCAAGAGGGAACATCCCTCTAAGTAACAGCTGCTGGTGGGGAGGGAGGTTCATGACGTGACCTTCAGGCCTTGCTTAGGGACTTCCCAGTTGCATGCAGTTACTGTAGCCACTGTGGGAAATGCAACGCTGGCCTGGATAGCTCTTCGGTCCACTTTAGCAGGGTTTACATTCTTATGGGGCATCTTGGCCGGAGCAGCCCAAACAGTTCAGAAATCACCACGCTTGGGTGTTTAACACATGTAGGTAAGGTCGGTTGCCTTAATTGGCAACCCTGACAGCCTGTCTAGTTTTCATAATTACGCCCAGGCAGCGGTAAAGTCGAGCTAAGTTAATATTCCAAGCTGTTTCTGTTTTCGACAAATTAAGAGGCATATTATAGCACGAGCACCAGATGGCATATGGAGCAGGGAGCTTGAAAGCCTCGGGGTAAAGCTGCGAGGGGTTATGGTTGACCACGGGAGATGTTGTAAAAAGGAAATTTTGCAAGGTATGGTTCCAGAAGCTCCGCTTTGCTGGGGCTTCTCAACACACCAGTTACCAGAAGCACAAATGAACTATAGACCAACTCCCGGATGAAGTAACAGCGATCTGCTCTCCTGTCCCGTTCCAGATGTGGCTCTCTGCCGTTTTTAATTTGGAAATTTTGCGGTGTGCTCCGATTTAACAATGCACTTTTAACGACCCAAAATGTATGGGGCTTTTTGTTTCGTTCTTTATTTACCTTAGCAGCATACTAAAAATGTAACTGGCATACTTCAGGTTTTTACATTAGATTTTTAATTAGCATGCAATTATGGGTGCCCAGGCCTGTGTGCACAGCTAGTAAAAGAGAGAGAGAGAGAGAGAGGCACACTGTTCAAATACACCTCCACTTACTTGCCTATTGCAACAGTAGCAAACAATTCATTTGAAAAACTTCTACTGAGGCAGAATTAAGCACTATGCTTAATACACTACAGAGTAGGGTCCAATTCCTGCAGAACTGTTACATATAACTTTTTAACATCACCTATTCATGCCATCTTTTTTTGGGGGGGGGGTGAATATCTCCCTTCCTCCAACCTGCTCAGGACAGTATACATGGCTCCTCCCCCTCCTTTTATCCTTACAACAACCCTGTGAGTTAAAGAAAGATAGCGAGTGGCACAAGTTCACTGAAGAAGCTTCCTGGCCGAGTAGGGATGAGAACTCCTGGTTTCCTGACCCATGTGTAGTATTCTAAACATTACACCACACTGCCTTTTAATCCTGCTTGTATTTTCACTTGGCTGCACTTCTGCCAATTTTAGATGTTTGCTATGTTGCATTCTCATATGAACTGGAAGTCAAACCAGAAGTCACTTTAAATCATGTCGGAGAGGCTTGGAGGCCTCTGCAGGACTGCGCAAAGGAGAACGGACCTCCAGAGGCCCCCCAGGTAAGTTTTCATGGGAACAAGGGAGACTCCAGGGGGGGGCTAGAAGAGGCTTCTGGCAAACCCCCCCCCCCCGAGGTGTGATACCCAGGGCACAGAACGCCCCCACTACACCCCCCCCCCCCGACTTAGCTACGCCACTGCCTCTGGATATAACCCGTTGGTTTAAACTGTTTAATCATTTGAATGGACTGGACACTGCTTTCAATATCTTCTTGGCAGAAAAGCGGTTTATAAGTCACGTGAAAAACATAAAATAGAAAAGAAATAAATCTTGTAGCACTTAATTCCATCAATTAAGTATCTGGAGTGTGGGGGGGGGGAGAATGCTGCTCGAGAAACACAAGCCCCCTTGGGGAGGCGTACTGAACTAATTGCGTGGCTCTTTGGATCCCAGCCCATAAATCTTCAACAAGCTATTTGTATTTACCAGGTTTGCAAAAGTGACAGAAACAACATTGTAGAGCTGGGTGGGGGCAGGGGAGGGAAAGAAAAAATAAATGCATTGCAAAGAAGGCCAGATTGCAGAGAGATCCCAGAGGATTTGACTCCAATAAAAATGTAACTTGGAAAAAAGTCACATTACTCTCATCTTTTGCTCTCTCTCAGAATTATTTGTTCCAATATTACAAGCAGGTCTGTCCTTAACTTTCCTGCAAACTGCTTAGTCAATACCTTTAACTTTGTCAGAAAGAAACATAGTGATGCTGATAAATGTAAAAACCAGGACAAAATGAGCAGCGACAGCCAAGGGCCAGTGATGAGGGTCAATTTTTTAAGAAGTAAAATTCAGGATATTATAAACTTCCATCTTTTTATTATGGGAGCCTGGTGCTCTCTGTTCTTGTTAAGGGTCTATAAAACCATTTCCACTAGAAACACCAGGTAGACAGAGAGAGGCTGGTTGAAAATAAATTCAGCTACAAACATCACCCGGAGGCATCAGCACAAAACCAGCATCCAGGATTTTAAACCCAGCAATGCTTGCCCCACTTTCCTGGAGGTGCTCTTGACACAACATTAAAAAGCGCGGCCCTTTGGGAAGTTCTCTTGCACGCGTAGGAAGCAACTGCTAGGTTTTTGCACGCGGGAATCTGATAAAGAGTCCACCCATTGCTCCACCCATCCCAGTGTTGGGGAAGCTGGTGGAGTTTTCAGGCAGAAATCTTCCTGCCCTGTACTCGGAGTTGCTGCCAGGGATCTTTGGAACGTTCTGTATGAAAGAAATATGAGCTATGGCTCATTCCATTCATTCTGAACTCATCAAGAACTGGAGAACTATGGGGTGCACATGTATGTGCCATCTGGCACCGAGTTTGTTTGCCACCATTTTAAAATGACCAATTTTTCTTGAGCTGTCTCCATGCTTCGTGAGGACTCCTTCTCTCACACTAGAATCAGGGGTCATGCAAGGAAGTTGCTAGGTGGGAGAGTCCTATGAGCAGAAAGAGCAGAAATGGCCGGCTGAGGACGGAGGCAGGCGAGTGGGCCGCCTGCTCTCCGGGGCCCACAGGAGTCAGCTGGAAGACTGGCCTTGGTCCTTAAGGTGTCAAAGGACCTTTTGTTGACTGTTTACACAGCCTGCTTCAATGTTCACCAGGTTGTCAGCATTAGAACCATTGCTCTTGAAGAATACGGTGAGGTTGGGTATTTTCACTCACAAAAGGGTTATAGCTCAGTGGGAAAACACACGGTTTGCATGCAGAAGGTCCCAGGTTCAATCCCTGGCAGCATCTCCAGTACAGCTGGGAATGACCCCTCCCTGGAGAGCAGCTGCCAGTCAGTGCTCAGCTAGATGCAGCAATGGTCCCGACTCAGTAAGAGGCAGTTTCATTCACTCATGCAACAGATCATTCTAACAGCGCAACTCTGCTGAAACTGGATTTGCAGCCTGAGCAGTGAGATTTTCCTGCATTTGTGGCTCACAGTCAACTCGTTAACATTACTTAGACATCATTTTTATTGCCAAATTATACCATGTTTATACTGTGGAATTCCATGACTTAATTGCTTCACTACTGGAAATTTCAAGGGGTTTCTCGTTTTTCGCATACATCTCCGGGATAAACAAGTTTCTGTTCTCCTTTCGCCCTAATTAGCTGCATGTTTCATACAAATGGTCGGCAAAGACAAATTAAGTTGTGGAGCAGTTGTGTAACCAAATGAAAAATGCGTGCAGCCCGTGTGGATAAGCCTCAGAAAGTATATGCTCCAGGTGAGTGCCCACCTACCAGGTCAGGGTTTATTTAAGAAATTTATACCCCACCTCTCTCACACACTGTGGGTACTCAAGGCAGCTAACCAAATCCCAATGAAAAGACAATATTTTGGCCAGAGAGGGGCCATTATCCAGTCTTAGAGCACCTATTTGCATGTAGGAGGTCCCAGATTCAACCCCTAGCAGCACCTTCATATGGGGCAGAGAAAGACCCTTGCCTGAAACTCCCAGAGAGATGCTGCCAGCCAGTGTTGACAATGCTGAGATAGATGGACTGATGGTCTGACTCGGTAGAGGCAGCCTACAAAAACGATAACAGGAAAAAGATCCACACATTCCACCAGTGAAAGCATCCCTGTCTCATTTGTGAGGGGTAGTTCCTATTTTCTGATCCCTGGTCAGGGCCAGCCAAGGTGAGGAACATCTTCCCACATGAAAAAAAGAGGAGGCTTTTTTCCAGATGTGGAATATCTTTGGAACCCTCCTTCACGTATTCAGCTTCTGAATGCCTCTGCTTTTTTATTGCAATGGACTCTGGTCCATTGCACACGGTTCCTTCCTAGAGTTACACGGAGGAAAAAGCCACAGGAATGCAGCTTGCAAGCCACTACTAGTAAGTGTGAATTAGTCCAAGGTCCTCTCACTATCATTAGCCACAATGGACCACAAAACATTCAGATTCTGCACCATAACCAGCATCAAAATGACTTGTTTGTGGCCAGGTGCATCAGACCTAAACAGAGAGATGGCCCAAGAACAGATAACCCACCACCACCAAAAGCTGCAGTATTAAGGCCAACGGCAATATTATTATTATTATTATTATTATTATTATTATTATTATTATAAAACAGACTGATCCTATGTTCTTTAAATCCCAGAAATATATCCAGAGACTTGTTAAAAGGTAAGGACTGTAGCTCAGGGTAAGAGCTTTGCATGCAGGAAATTCCAGGTTCAGTTCCACAGAGGGAAAAAATCCTGTTTGAAGCCTTGAAGAGCCACTGCCAGTCAGTGTTGACAACAGTGAGCTAGATGGCCCATGGTCAGACTCAGTAGGCAGCAGCGCCATACATTCCTATCCATCTTCCTATCCAGGAAACAGGTTATCTTGTTGTCTTGTGCTCCCTGAGGCATCTGGTGGGGCCACTGTGTGATACAGGAAGCTGGACTAGATGGGCTTTTGGCCTGATCCAGCAGGGCTCTTCTTATGTACTATTTATCCTCTCTTGACTCCCTTGTGTCAGTATCTAGATAGCAGGGGAGATTGCTCCCCTCATTCGTTGAAAAGTACCATATACGTACATGGTGCTGTCTAAAATAAGAACAATATCCCCCCCAATGGCGCTTTGAAGTTCCCAGAGCTATTGAGGCAAGCGCACTTCCAGGGGGTCAGGAAGAAACTGGACCACACAGGTGCATATGGAGAGAACAAAGAGTACTGGGGTACTTGAGGATCCAATAGTGGAAGGCTCTGTTTCTCCGGAGTTCACAAAATGGGGCGCTCGGCGAGTCCTTACACAGGCAGCCAAATGTGAACAGTTTGGAGCAACGCTGCCATCAAGAATTTGTGTTCCAATTTCATCTATTTTCGTCGCCCCATGAGGCTCTGCTTCTCTTTGGACACCCGACCCAAATAGCAAAGTCTGGCACGAATGCCCATTTTTCATTTACGTCTTGGCTCCTCCACGTAAGAAATGCTGGGGGTGGTGGTGGAAACAGCTCCTTCATGCAAAGCAATAGCGACGAGAGAGGGGAGGACGACGAGGAAAAAAATCTAAAGTATCTTGCAGAAACGCAATTCCATTTTTGGCTGAATAAATGTATTGAGGATTCTTTGTCAGGGGGCGGGAGGGGAAAAACCAAGTTGGATTCCTTTATCCTCGTGTCCTTTTTTCTCACAATGTAATACTCTGTTTGGTGGGCCAGAGAGGGGCACTTCCCTCGAGACCCCGACAGAATTCAGGCCTTTGGTAATGGATGCCTAATACCCAGCGCTCTCGTCAACCTCTTTCCCTTTTCCCTTTGAACGAAGGTAGTCTGTCGGGGGAAAAAAGCAATTTAAAACCCCGGTAAAGGGAGAGCTTTAGGTAAAGTTGGAAGAATGCTCCCTTATCAAGGCTGCCAAGCAAGATGACCCAGTTGGGGCGGCCAGGATGCCCTCGAATACCTCACCTACCCCATTTTAAGAAGATGATACTGCATAACCAACAATGGCTTTTTTTAAGAGCTCCATCTAGCTTTTCGAAGAGGGAAGATTAACACCTAGGAGGGAGGGGAGAAAGGGAACTCCACTGGCTCGGCTATGCTGGCATTCCAAGCGATGAAACAAGATTTCCCCGCTTCACTTGGCCGCACCACTTGCTGGAAACTGGTCCATTTCTGGGTACTAGGGGTTTGCACCTTAGAGTTACAAAAGGAAAGCAACTTGGCATTTATTTGGTAGAATATCTCCTACAAGGCAACCTTCTACATAGTTCCTTCTTAAAGTTCCTTCTTTAAAGAGCTGGTGGAACTCGGTGGCTGAGATTGAGCTGCACATCAGGACTTCCCTTGTTTGCCTCTCAGCTTTGCCATCAACTCAGTAGGTGGTCTTAGGAATGCCGCTCCTTCTCAGCCTCAGCTGCAATAGGTGGGTAATGAACCTTGCAGCACAATCCTATACATGTCTACTCAAAAGTAAGTTCGTTGAGTTCAGTAGGACCTACTCCCTTGTAAGCGTGTATAGGATTGCAGGCTTCATTATCTTAGGATCCTGGCAAGGACAAACAGCAACATAATGCACTGTTTTCATAATACCATAATATTGTAGAGACTAAACAACTATACATATGCTAAGGATTAACATTTCCCCTTTTACCCCTACTACTACAGAAGGTAGTATATAAAGACATATGATGAACTCTGTAGGTTCTGATCTAAAACCCAAGTAGTTCCGCATCCTAGTTAGGGATCAGCAATTGAGGGCCTGTCTGGGTGGGTTCAGCTCTGAATGCCCTACTAGACTTGAACTGCCACTATGTCTGCCACCCAGGGTTGGCCCAAGACCCCCTGATGCCAAATGCTGCCACCCCTTACCTGATGATATCCAAGCCTCTGCTCCTCCCACACTCCAAAGTTGTAGCTCGGCACTTTCCTCCCCTCCACTGTCCTCCCTTTTCCAATCCAGGGAGTGGAAGGAGAAGGATCACTGGAGGCAAATAGGTGGACAAAGATGGGCAACCCCCCCCCCCCCCACACACACACCAATATGGTGCCTGAGGCGACTATTTCAGTTGGTCTCATCGATGGGCCAGACCTGATGTGACCTCCACTTGACAATGGGAGCATCTCCCAGGAGCCTGAGTTATCACAGGGGTGCTAGAGGATGCTCTCATTTGCTGGTAGGGATGCGGGAGAAGGAGGAGGAGCTGCTGCCCACCCTCCCCACTATCTAATTTATTCCTTTCATCATGTATTAAATATTAATAAATTCTAAATATAATAAAAAATAAATAATCATTTAATACATTTTATTGTAACGACTTGAACTCTGCCTTTCCAGTCAAACAGCATCCAACGTGGCTGGCAACATTTCAATTACAATCAAATATAAAAAAGATGCAGTCATTGATCGAATGCTCAAAACACATTGTCAATGGAAGATAGAGGAGGTGGCCAGAGGCAGATAGAATGTACACCGCAACTCCCGCGATTGACCAAAAATCCTTCCCAGGATGTTCCTGAGCAACATTTGCATTCCGTCACTCACTAGACGGATGTCAAGTCCAAGCTGTTCGCGGACTCGCCCATTCAGAGGCATCCTCCCACTGCCCATTATTGCAATTTAATATTTTCACACACAGACACATCATTATCTTGGAACCTGACACTGCGAGGATTATTTTGTGATTTTTCTAGGAAGCCATTCAACACCACCCCCTCCAGCGCGAGTGTCAAGGCACAGACATTGGCTTAATTATTTTCTCTGCCCCTTTTCTTGGGGAGAAATAAACTAGTCAATAGTTTCTGCACAAATATTTTTATAAGCAGTTGCAAGCACACGCACACACGCACACACGCACACGCACACACGCACACACGCACACACACGCAATTTCTCTATGTGCAGTAAAGGCCAATGAGACAACCAGGTGAAAATCTGTCCCGAATAAGCACCCTTGAAATTTAAAATTCTACCAGTCTTTTGGACAAAGCTTAGCATTCTACAAAGGTGCAATCAGACCCCCAGATTTCAGGGGCTTTGGGTAAACTGCCTCAGTGGTCTCCCTCCTTCCACAGTGGACCCCAAATAAGTCACTCCACAACCATCACATGGAGGCTATGACCACAGAGGTGGTATCGGAAATGGGGCCGACCCACAGGATGTGGCGACCACACATGGCCTAGATGTCTTTAAAAGGGGGTTGGGCATAGATGGAGGAAAAGTCCATCACAGGTCACAAGTCACAATGACTGTATAAAACCTCTGGGTTTTAGAGGTAGCCTATCTCTGGAAGCCAGATGCAAGGGAGTGAAAACAGGATACAGCAGGTATCTTCCTGCCTTGAGGGCTCCTAGGGGTATCTGGTGGGCCACTGGGAGATGCAGGAAGCTGGACTAGATGGGCCTTTGGCCTGATCCAGCAGGGCTCGTCTTACGTTCATCCACAAGGCCACCAGCCTCTGCTCCACGTTCCACTTCCTAGAAATCAAAAAAGGAAGAAAAAAATAACTCCTTTTTTAAATCCAGGGACTGGAGGAAGAAGACATATCTGTTCCATGAGACAGTTGGCCATATGGACGGGCCAACCCTATAGAGAAGGGTACAGTCCACTCCTGTCAGAAAACAGAGGACTTTGAATGACAGAGCGCGATACTGTTGGAGAGCAAAAGTTCTGGGCAAGGAGATAGCACGGGATAAGAGTTGTTTAAGAAAACCAGAGACCACAGGGTGGGGGTAGGAGACTGAGAGCTCTAAAGTTAATCCATTTTTCCTGGAAGTGAATTTGACCTAAATTAATTGAGGGGTCAGGAGAGGAAATAAGGGATGATGCTGCATGAAAAAGAACGTTGCATATTTTACCCTGGCACCGTTCGAGATTTCCAAAGGCCCCAATGAACTTTCGACACTGGCGTTCGTGAGGGCGGCCCTCCAAAGCGCTGTGCACCACTCTCCGTTAATTAAGCCTTTCAAGTCAAAACGAGCAGGTTTCATTAACTTTGCCTATGCCAGAGCTCTGCAACTGGGCGTCAACAGGTTTCCCTCGCAATGTTTGTTTTGATAGGTTTCGGATGTGTTAATAGCACTTAAAAATATATCTATATCTCATAGCAAAGCCTATGTTTATTCATCAACCCTCCGAAGGCCTCAGCACTTCCAAACGTGAAATGGAGAGGCTGGCTCTGTTCCTTCCAGGGCAACCGACTAGAGGTGAGTAATTAATTGAGGACTCACTTAATGGGACGTTCCACAAAAACATAGTAAGTTTTCGGCTGGATCTTAGATGAACTGTGCAGTTTGTTTTTGTTTTAATGGCAGTGGGATAAACAAAACTAGGGATTCATTTCTGAAAGGAAGGCATTCCGATCTCAGACATGCATATGCAGAATGGAGCGGGGAAGTTGGGTGTGAATATTCAGTGACGTGGAAAGTGTGCAGTACCGAGTCAGTTCGTTGTGCCTAGCCCAATATTGTCTGCTTCGGCAATAGCTCTCCTGGGTTTCAGACAGGAGTACACCCCCCCCCCCAAGACTACTTGGAAATGCCTGGGGCTTTCAGCAATCAAAGCAGTGGCTCAACCACTGAGGTTCAGCCCCTCCCCAAGAAGCAGCACGCAATATTATTATTGCATCACATGCATTTTAATTAGGGATGTCAACTAATTAAAGTAATCATAGTCGATTAACTGCGTAGGCATCAGTCAATTAATGAGTGATTAAATTTGCATCTGTAACAAACAACAAGGTTCCCCCCCTCCCCCCGATTAAGGTGATATGCCATAGCGTGCAACATCTTAGAAGCACACTGTCCAGTTAGTAATGGTATTTATGGCCTTGCTTAGAAGATACATTGCACTTCTCCTGTACACGAGAGAATGTCTCTAAGACAGCAATGCCATCTGAAATACTTGTACGAAAAATAATGGATTGCATCTTAAGTTCCTCTATTCATGCAAAGAAAAGCATGATGTTCATCCATTTCCTCCTCCTGTGCTACATGTTGCCCTGCTCTGGAGGGTCCCCAAACCCTCAGGTGACTTTTAAAGAAGAGGCTGACGAACCTCACTTCCGTCTGTGCATAGGATGCTGCCAAATTCCTCTCTTGCCAAAATCCATAATGAAATTTGTAGTAGATTAGATGCCAGTATGCCCAAATGGCCAGGATGAGAATACATTGCAAAATACACTTTAAATTATGTACAAAAAAATTTCCCTATTACCGGGGGGGGGGGGTTGGGGTTGAGTATATCGGGATGTTTTTAGTAGAAAAGAAGAGGTCAAAAATCAAAGAAAAAATGTGTGAATTTCAGTTGAAATGGAAATCCACATCCAAATGTCTATCCCAACTCTCTTCTTTGGAAAACTGGGTTGGTTGCCATTATCACAAAGGAGAAAATAAACACTGCGATTCTCTCTCTCTCTCTCACACACACACATACACACACACACACACAGCTCTGGTTTTCATTCCATTTAGCTATAAAAATACCTTGGCAGGACATTCTTTGAGAAGTGGACTTTGCAAACTTCTCTACAAAACATCAACAGCTCCTTTTTATGGAGTTTTTATTTATGCCACACTCAGATTTAAAATCAACTTTAAAACACAATTTTATTTGTATTTGATCACATAAAACAATGTGATTATCCTTTCGCTCAGGATACCGCTGCAGAGCATAAAGTGAAACCAGCATCCTTTTCTAAACCGGAAAACATTATTTATATATATTGCAACTCATGCTTTATGGCATGGCATTCAACTCCGGCAGAAGAATTGCAAAAACACATTTGTGGCATGGAGCACACAGACGGCTGGTTTGATCATCAGAAAGTATAAACAGTAAGTCAGATTGTACACGAAAAAAAACCCATTAACAATAGAAAGAAAAAGAGACTGCACGGTAGTGAAACAAATTCTCTAGATTCCATTGTCAACCAAGCAACATTTATCTGAAGTGTTCAATAAAATCATCTTCCAGGTAAGCTGGGGAGGGGGAGGTAGGGATGAAAGACCAGTACATTCCAGGTACTGTACTGCCAAACCCCACCCATAACTCACCATGCTCCATCTTGGCTCCGCCCCCAAACTGCCACATTCCTCCAAACTCCGCCCCAACTTAGCAAGTTCTAGCTCTGCCGAACCGGGGAGGGGTTTTTTTAAAAGTTTTTTAAAAAGCTTTTTAAAAAATCAAAATAGGTGACCACTCCCATTTGTCAGGATTAACATCACTGCAAGAACTAAACAGTTACCATAGGTCACATCTCTGCAGTACTGACTTATAACCCAATCCAAGACTTGTTACTCAGAAGTGAGCCCCATTGTGTTATAATGGAACTTACTCTCTAGTATGCATGCTTAAGATTGTAGCTTTATGGTGCAAAGTCCCATTTTATTCAATGGGGCATACTCGCAGGAAAGTATTATAGCAGGGGTTCTCAACCTTTGGAGGCCCGGGTACCCCCTATCACGGTCCAATTTTCTGAAGTACCCCCTGCTAATTAACTGCTAATTAATTTGATTAATCAATTGATTAATTAGGTAGTTAATCGTTAAATAAAAAAGTACTAAAACAATTTTAAATATGAAAAATGTCTTACTTTACACTGTGTGTGTGTGTGTGTGTGTGTCACAGACAGACAGACATGCAAGGAGCTCTTTTTTTTCTCCAAGTCACACTTCCCAAAATCAGCTCCTCCCTCCCCCACCCCACCAAAGTACATTTTCCAAAGTACAAAAATAAGCCCAAAACCAAAATCAGAGAGACAGAAGGGCTCCGAAAATAATTACAATTTAAAATCTATGTTAATTTAAAATCTATGTTAATTAACACTTAATTAGCTGCTGATGGGGCAGATAAGGGGCAGGGCTTGGCATACCCCCAGCAAGAGGTCCATGTACCCCTAGGGGTGCCCGTACCACAGGTTGAGAACCCGTGATGCATAGGATTGCAGCCTTCAATCAGTTTAAGTTAAATTACATCATTTCCTCTCCCAGGGCAGGGGTGGGTAGACTTCAGGCTTGGGGGGGGGGGTTTACTTTGTTTTCTTACAACAAAACCCATCTAGAGAGCCCACAAAAATAGCAGTTGAGAATCCAAGCCAGATGGAAATTGGTGGCTCAGAGGGTGGAGCCAATTACTTCCTCCTGCACCCCACAAGCACTACACTGGGATAATCTGGATGCACAAACATAAATTTGCCCCTCTCAGTTACTACAGACCCGGAATTCCAAGACAAATCTCCCAAACTAGCCAGCCGAGCCGCACAAAGACCTGGTGAAAGGAAACCTATTAATACTCCTCTTTTAGGGCCAAGGAATACAGAGGCTGAGAAACGACTAGCACAAAGGCCAGCAATGGAAGACAATACAGTGGTGCCTCGCAAGACAAAATTAATTCGTTCCGTGAGTCATGTTGTCTTGCGAATAATTTTGTCTTGCGAGTCACCTCCCCTGCCGTGCTATTTACTTTTAAGTATTTACAGTACTCACAGTTCCCAGAGCTCCGCTCTAGTAATGCACACCGTTTCTGGAAGGGAAGGGAAGTTTTATCTCTGCTTTGCCTTTATCTCTGCTGGTGTTAGCTATTTGTCGGGTGATAATCGGTGTGGCCTCGGGCTGTACTGTTTGCAGTCTGCTAACCCTCTTGAATACTTTATTCAAATGGCAAGTGTAGCTGTCGCCTACAGTATCCTCCTGCCGCGGTGCCGGCCAGGCTAAGGGGCGGAGCAGGCACCACTAAATGCACCATTACCTCTCGGCCGTGCAACAGCTGAAGAGGCTTTCCTCGGCGTGAGGGCGGCTCCTGTGTGAGTCAGTAAGAAACTCGAAGCAGGCAGGCAGACAGCCTGTGCCGAGTTGCTGCTGCCGCTTCCGGGCCAAAACGAAGAATGGGTAGGGTCTTAATCAGTACACCTACTAGGATGGGAAGTTTTTCAGGATGGTAGTTTTATCTCTGCTTTGCCTTTATCTCTGCTGGTGTTAGCTATTTGTCGTGTGATAATCGGTGCGGCCTCGGGCTGTACTGTTTGCAGTCTGCTAACCCTCTTGAATACTTTAACATTTGAATAGATTGTGGCTTTAGGAGCTGAGTGTTCCACAAGACGAAATTGTTTTTGCAAGAAAATTTGTCTTGCGAGTCACCAAAAAACTTACAAAATGCTTTTGTCTTGCGAGTTTTTTGTTGTGCGAGGCATTTGTCTTGTGAGGCATCACTGTATTTGTTGTTGTTGTTAAACCATTGGGAGTTATAAAGCCTTGCTCATCTACTGCAAATCCCCCCAAAGATCTACTAGTAGAACCCGCTCTATTTTCTCTCCACCCTTGTCCCTGCTAATGCTGGGAACTGTAGGTCCAACAAAGCTGGGAATGGTTTAGTTAGTACCTTCAAATAACAACGTCCATAATTCTTTGGAGGATGCTGTGGCAGTTGGACCGGTACACAAACACCGCATTGGTTGTGCAGATCACACAATCAGTCGAACAGGCACTATCTGGGTAGTTGTTTGGGCAACTCCTGGAAAGAGTCACCACAAGCAGCACTTGAGATCCCAATGGTGGGATTCAAACAGCAGCATGAGGTCCGACCCCACTACTACAGCAGGCTTTCTGGATTTTGTTCCCAAGCTCAGGCTGGATCCATTCCATACTAGCTTTTGGAAGACCTGGACTTGCTTTTCTCCAGAATGGGATGCATCACTGGGGGAGCTGACCCTTGTGGTTCCACCCATCCTTAACCACAGGGGAAGGTTTACAATATCTGAATTTGGCGATGGTATTTATGCCCAAAATTTGATGAGACCTCACATCGTCACTGCTGGCATGAGGCATCAACCTCCTTGCCTTTTATTAGTGTGTGGAGAAACTTTACCACACAGTATCTTACAGCGCAAGCCTATGCATGTCTATGCAGAAGTCTCCCCCCAGTTAAATTAGACTTACTCCCAGGTACGTGTGTACAGGACTGTAGCCTAAATTAATCGGAAGAGGTGGTCCCCAAGCCTTACGCCCTAGGCAGTCACCTAGTTTTCCCTTTCCTATATCCAGCCTAGGTGCTAAACAACCATATTCCACTCTAGAGATGCATGCCTAGACTCAGAAGAAAATCCACTATAAATCAGTCCATAATACATGCCTCTGAAAATGAATAGCTTTCTTTGGGGGGGTTATAAAAAAAATTCTTAACTGAAAAGCAACAAGCCAGGCATTTAAAAAAAAAAAAGAAAAAGAAAAAAATGATTACACATTATTTTAACAGTGCATTTGCAGAAAGGGTTATAAAAACAGCGATAATATTTTTGTCTTGGATTCTAGAATTACTAGTGTGACAGCTAATGCAGTAATGATTTGTTTCAAACGTCGGTGTTTAAGCCATAGAAAGCTGATTTTATCCAATTTTTTTTCCAGTAGGCCGCATTGTCGTTAATGAAATTAAACACACCAATCGCATTTGTCCCCGGGGGACGAGGAGCGAAACACGCCACCGGTTTGCTTTTTATATTAAAATAAATTGCAGCTAGCAAGATGGACTAATTGCATGCAGAACTGAGAAAGAAACATTCCATTGATATAATTAAGCCAATTTTCATGGACAGAAACAGTTAGCATTGATATAAAATAAGCAGAGCATTCACCAGAGGCTGACAGGACACCTCTCCCCTCCCCCCCCGGCATGGTCTCTCCTCCTCCCCCCTTTAAAAAAGCAGACAGTTAACTATTAAGCAAATATTATGTTGCACCAGTTTTCTTTCTATGCGTTATCTAATAATGATGGCTAAATTATCCCTAATGCCAGTATATACTGTAGCGCCTTTTGGTGGGTGGAGAGATTTAAAGTTCTCAGAAAGAATCTCATTGTCCTGTTTATTTGAGTCAAACCTTTGCAATAAAAAAATAGTCACACGCAACTGCATGAGTGAGGGGTTGAAAGTTTCTTTTCAATTAAAAATAGCATGCTTGAGAGGATGAGATTCGAATAAAACAACCACAGCAGGGACAAAAAGCCCCTTCCCGTCATGGTTTTACTTTTTTTTTCCACGGTCCTCTCTTGCTATTTAAAAAGAAAACTAACTCCTCACCTGGTGATACTGCGCAATCTAGTTTGATTGCGTCGCACATCTAGTTTGAACTTAGGAATATCTCTGATCATGTGTCTCTGAGCATCTCTCTCTGATCTCTGAGCATCTCTCTCTCGCCCTGTTGAATATAGAAGGGATATATCCTCTCACACCTAGGATCATGAGAGATGCTGCAATTTAGAAACATTATTTTGGGAACTGCACATTTAAGTTAATGAATGAATGAATGAATGAAACCTTTATTGGCATAAAATTTAATTATTCAATTAGATCAGTCAATTATTATTATTATTATTATTATTATTAACAGTATTTATATATCGCTTTTCAACAAAAGTTCACAAAGCGGTTTACAGACAAAATCAAATGATGAAATGGCTCAGCTATTTCATTTAAAAGCAATTAAAAGCATTTTGATCAACCATATAAACATTCCTGGTTAATTGGGGAGGGCATTTTAAAAAAGGAAGTTGATTATTTTTAACATCTGTACTTGTAAAAAACTGCAACTCTCAGACAGCACCTAAAGCATTCCCTCTTCCTGCTCACACAAGACTCTTCCAAGAGAATTCCTGTTGAAACATATGCAGGGACAATCTAAAATCCAAAAACGTATCCTTAATTTCATAAACCAAACCACCTCTGTTTTTATTCATATACAAACGGACATAGATTTAATAGACTGATCAGTTAACCCATTAAAACTCATACAATTTACTAAGATGACAGCCAGTTTTAAGTAGGGCAGTCAACCAACTGAATCATATTATTTGATTTGATGTCTAATTTATTTTTGCAAAAAAGAAATGTATGCCACATTTTGCTTCAAGGCCTCAGAGTAGCATAGTCAAAGGAAACAACAACATTTGAAATAGGAGGGAGCTGGGCCTCACAGGGAGAGAATTCAACGGCCAGGGAGTTGCCACTGAAAAGGCCCCGTCTGTTCTCCCCACCAGCTGCCCCACAGTAGGAGGTGGGATGCAGAACAGAGCCTCAAATGATGAATGCGGGGTGAGGGTCGGCTTGTGCGGGAGAAATTCCACACAATTCCCCAGATATTATGCCACGGATGTGTATAACTGCAACATAGCCCAGAACCACAACAAAAACAACAGAAATCAAATGACAGAATTCCAGCTAGGTCAGTCCAAAGGTACAATGGAGAGTAGGATAGCCACCCAAAGGTCATAAGAGATGGAGTAGCCCAAGCTTCCATGGGAAGTTCCAAGACTTGGAGGCTGGCCTGAAGAAGGTCTTGCGCACCCACCGGTTGAGTCTCACCAAGAGTCGGCACACAAAGAACAGAATACAAGAAGATAAGAGCTGATGTATCAGGTCCAAGGCCCATCTAGTCCAGCATCCTATTTCGCACAGTGGCCCACCTGGGAAACCCACAAGGAAGAGAGAAAGCCCAAGAGGAACAGTCACCACAGACAGCTAGAGAGTCAGATGATTCTCCATCCACCGTCTCTTCTTACTGGGCTCCCAGGCTGGCAGAGAGGGCACTCCTCACTTGATGGGAGAGTGAAATGGGAGCTCTTCCCCCCCCTCTCCCTCAGGCGGCAAAGAGACACACTGCTTTCAGCACGCTGGGGAGTTGGCCCAAGCCAGGCCATTTCCTTATATGTTTCACTTGTGGGCTTCCCAGAGTCACCTGACGGGCCAGTAGGAAACAGAATGCTGGCCTGGACAGATCTTAGGCCTGATCCAGCAGGGTATCGCTTAAGTTTCTAACAGTGCAATCCTGACTCAGGGCTGATTCACACTACACGAATCCAGGCACGGATGCCCCTGCCCCAGCGCACAGAGCTGGCCGGAAGGAGTGTCTTCCCGCCTGTTGTCCCTCCTGCTGTCCCGCCTTCTTATGAAGGTGATTGGAGGTAGATCTGATTGGCATTTATTTATTTATTTTTCATATTTTTATACCACCCTTCCTCCAAGGAGCTCAGAGTGGTGTACATATTTCCTCCCCTCCTTTTTGTCCTCACAACAACCCTGTAAGGTAGGTGGGGCTGAGATAGTGACTAGCCCAAGGTCACCCAGGAAGCTTCGTGGCTGAGCAGGGATTTGAACCTGGATCTTCCATGCAGCCACTCTCCCCCCCCCCTCATCCGATTGGTAGGCTGCAGTAGCTCCGCGAACCTGCCCAAGCTCCGCGAAGCCCGCCCCCTCAAAATATGAGGGGAAACCATTTTTCCAGCTTCTGCATTGCGGAGCTCGCAGCTGCTCCGCTTGTTTCCGAAATGCTGTCAAAGAGCTCCGCGCATCTCCGTAACACGCCGGGATTCGTGTAGTGTGAATCCAGCCTAAGGATCCGGCCGGCGGCGTAGGGCCGCTGGCCAGATCCTGAGCCCGGGCTGCCCAGTACACGTCGGGCCGGAGGTCTACTCAGGGAAGGGGACGTTCATCTTCTTCCCAGGGTGTAAACCGGAGCTGGCCGGATAGGCCTCCACTGGCGTCACTGGACCGTGGCGGGGGGGGCGGGCCGTCATGGGGTGACGCGCGCACCCCCTCGCGCGTCACCTCCGTGACACGCGTCGCCCTCCGGACGCTCTGAGGCCGGCCCGGGAGCCGGCCTCGGAGCGTCCGACCCCGCCGACGCTCCAGGGCCTTCTGAAGGCCCAGGCAGCGCGTCAATCCGGGTATTTCCCGGATTTTCGCGCATGCCCAGACCCGTTTTGAGGGCAAAAAGCCCTCAAAACGGGTCTGGGCATGCGCGAAAATCCGGAAAATACCCGGATTGACGCGCTGCCTGGGCCTTCTTTCAGAAGGCCCTGGAGCGCCGACGGGTTCGGACGCTCCGAGGCCGGCTCCCGGGCCGGCCTCAGAGCGTCCGGAGGCGGCGACGCGATGCGGGGGGGGGAGCCGGGTGGCCCCCTCCCCCCCGCGCCTATAACGTCGCGCCCCTAGGGGGGGTGACGCGCGTCCCCGCACTAGGGTGACGCTCGTCTAGTGACGCCCCTGTAGGCCTCCTTGGATTTCTGTCAGCTAAATAGCTGGCAGAAGTAGAGAAGGCCTTGTAATGGCCTAGCCGGCCCAGCAGGACAAGAATATGGCGAGAACCATCCCCTGCCCCCTCCTGGGGCGGCTAAACCAATGCCCCCCCTCCCTTGCCCGCCAGACCGCCCATGTGCATGCCAGACCCAGACTTGCCTCCTCCAATGGCCGCCCGGGCATTCCGGCGCCGGAGTGAGGATGGCTGGCCTCTGCGCCGGCCGCCCTTACTCCCGAGTAGTCGCAAACGTGCTTTCTGGCACGTTTGCAACGGCTGTCGGAAGTTTAGGTAGGATTTCGCCCTAAGAAATGCAGCACAATAATGTTGCATGTTGTGCTCTGAATATGCTACAAAGCAATATCTAAATGCTAAAACTAACTATTGTAGAAGACCTACCAGGTATCATGCATACAAAAAAAAAAAAATCATCATCACCCATACAGTTCACACTCATCGCAGCCTATGATCAAACCAGAATTATCACCAGCTAACTAATCAAGGTTCAAATCCCTTTATAGTGTTTATTTATTGGGAAAGAGAATGCTTTTTTTTGCCAAATGCCTCGCTTTTGCTTCTCTCCTACCCTCCCAACTCCTCCCCCCCCACCCCACCGGGACATCTGATGAATTGCATCAAAGACTATTTCGGCATAGGGGTGCGAGGGGGGGGGAGAAAAACGTCATTTAAAAATAAGATTTTTGTTTAATCCTGGATAATTTGGATTCAGACTGTAATTATACATCACTTCAATTACCAGATCAGAACCCCCTAAGTATTTCTAATTGCCTAATTGAATCAAACTGTTGGGGTGGGGGGAGAAAACAGCGAGCAGCAAACTTTGCCTCAAAGGGGGAAAAATAGGAGTGGGATGAGGGTGGGCGTTCCACTGGAGAAAGTCATCAAGGAGGAGGGATAGAACTGAGATGGCCAGGTCATAATTTTAAAAATAAGGAACCCCCTGTGGCAGTCGCGCATTGTTCTATGGGATGCTGCAGGGGTTTTGTTGTTGTTGTTCAGTCGTTAAGTCGTGTCCGACCCTTCGTGATCCCATGAACCATATCCCGCCAGGCCTTCCTGTCCTCCACTATCTTCCTGAGTTCGCTCATTTTCATGTTCGTTGCATCGGTGATGCTGTCTAACCATCTCATCCTTGGCCTTCCCCTTCTCCTTTTGCCTTCAATCTTTCCCAGCATCAGAGTCTTCTCCAGAGAGTCCTCTCTTCGCATTAGGTGGCCAAAATATTTGAGTTTCAGCCTTAGTACCTGTCCTTCCAGGGAACAGTCAGGCTTGATTTCATTTAGAATTGACTGATTTGATCTCCTACCAGTCCAAGGGACTCTCAGGAGTCTTCTCCAGCACCACAGTTCAAAAGCATCTATTCTTCGGCGCTCAGCCTTCCTTATGGTCCAACTCTCGCAACCATACATTGCTACTGGGAACACCATCGCCCTGACTATACGAACTTTTGTTGGCATGGTGATATCTCTGCTTTTTATTATGCTGTCTAAGTTTGCCATAGCTTTCCTTCCAAGGAGTAAGCGTCTTTTAATTTCATGGCTGCTGTCTCCGTCTGCAGTGATCTTGGAACCCAAAAAAGTAAAATCTGTTACTGCTTCCATTTCTGCCCCTTCTATTTGCCAGGAATTGATGGGACCCGATGCCATGATCTTAGTTTTATTAATGTTGAGTTTCAAGCCAACTTTTGCACTCTCCTCTTTCACTCTCATCAAGAGGCTCTTTAGTTCTTCTTCACTTTCTGCCATTAGGGTGGTATCGTCTGCATATCTGAGGTTGTTGATATTTCTCCCGGCAATCTTGATTCCGGCTTGTGATTCATTTAGCCCTGCATTTCTCATAATGTACTCTGCATATAAGTTAAATAAGCAGGGTGACAATATACAGCCTTGTCGTACTCCCTTCCCAATTTTGAACCAGTCAGTTGTTCCATGGCCGGTTCGAACTGTTGCTTCTTGACCCGCATACAGGTTTCTCAGGAGACAGGTAAGGTGGTCTGGTACCCCCATCTCTTTAAGAATTTGCCACAGTTTGTTGTGATCCACACAATCAAAGGCTTTTGCGTAGTCAATGAAGCAGAAGTAGGTGTTTTTTTGGAACTCTCGTGCTTTCTCCATGATCCACCGCATGTTGGCAATTTGATCTCTAGTTCCTCTGCCTCTTCGAAACCCAGCTTGTACGTCCGGTAGTTCTCGGTCCACGTACTGCTGAAGCCTAGCTTGTAGGATTTTGAGCATAACCTTGCTAGCATGTGAAATGAGTGCAATTGTACGGTAGTTTGAACACTCTTTGGCACTGCCCTTCTTTGGAATTGGAACGTAAACCGACCTTTTCCAATCCTTTGGCCACTGCTGAGTTTTCCAAATTTGTTGGCATATTGAGTGCAGCACTTTCACAGCATCATCATTTAGGATTTTAAGTAGCTCAGCTGGGATATCATCATCTCCACTAGCTTTGTTGTTAGTAATGCTACCTAAGGCCCACTTGACTTCACTCTCTAGGATGTCCGGCTCTGGGTCAGTGACCACACCAGCGTGGTCATCAGGAACATTAAGATCTTTCTTGTATAGTTCTTCTGTGTATTCTTGCCATCTCTTCTTAATCTCTTCTGCTTCTGTTAGGTCTCTGCCTTTTTTGTCCTTTATCATGCCCATCTTTGCACAAAACGTTCCCTTGATATCTCCAATTTTCTTGAAGAGATCTCTAGTCCTCCCCATTCTGTTGTTTTCCTCGATTTCCTTGCATTGTTCATTTAAGAAGGCCTTCTTATCTCTCCTTGCTATTCTCTGGAACTCTGCATTCAGTTGTTTATATCTTTCCCTTTCACCCTTGCTTTTTGCATTCCTTCTTTCCATAGCTATTTGTAAAGCCTCATCTGACAGCCACTTTGCTTTCTTGCATTTCTTTTTCTTTGGGATGGTTTTAGTTGCTGCCTCCTGTACAATGTTACGAACTTCCGTCCATAGTTCTTCAGGCACTCTGTCTACCAGGTCTAATGCCCTAAATCTATTCTTCACCTCCACTGTATACTCATATGGGATATGGTTTAGGTCATATCTGACTGGTCTAGTGGTGTTCCCTACATTCTTCAGTTTAAGTTTGAATTTTGCAATAAGAAGCTCATGATCTGAGCCACAGTCAGCTCCAGGTCTTGTTTTTACTGATTGTATAGAGCTTCTCCATCTTTGGCTGCAAAGCACATAATCTATCTGGTTTCGGTATTGACCATCTGGTGATGTCCATGTGTAGAGTCGCCTCTTGTGTTGTTGGAAAAGAGTGTTTGCTATGACCAGCGTGTTCTCTTGACAGAACTCCGTTAGCCTTTGCCCTGCTTCATTTTGCGCTCCAAGGCCAAACTTGCCTGTTATTCCGTTTATTTCTTGATTTCCTACTTTAGCATTCCAGTCTCCTATGATGTAAAGGACATCTTTTTTGGGTGCTAGTTCTAGAAGGTGTTGTAGGTCTTCATAGAACCGGTCAACTTCATCTTCTTCGGCATCAGTGGTTGGGGCATACACTTGGATTACTGTAATGTTGAATGGTTTGCCTTGGATTCGAACTGAAATCATTCTGTCGTTTTTGAGGTTGCACCCCAGTACTGCCTTTCCCACTCTTTTATTGACTATGAGGGCTACTCCATTTCTTCTAAGGGATTCATGCCCACAGTAGTAGATATGATGGTCACCTGACTTAAATTCGCCCATGCCTGTCCATTTTAGTTCGCTGATTCCCAAGATGTCAATGTTCAATCTCATCATCTCATTTTTGACCACATCCAGCTTGCCTTGATTCATAGACCTCACATTCCATGTTCCTAAGCAGTATTGCTCCTTGCAGCATTGGATTTTCCTTTCAACCTCAGACACATCCACAGCTGGACGTCCTATTGGCTTTGGCCCAGCCGCTTCACTCTTTCTGGGTCTACTTGGAATAGTCCTCCGCTCTTCCTCAGTAACATATTGGACACCTTCCGACCTGAGGGGCTCATCTTCCGGCGTCATATCTTTTAGCCTTTTGGTACTGTTCATGGGATTTTCTTGGCAAGGTTACTGGAGTGGGTTGCCATTTCCTTCTCCAGTGGATCACTTTTAGTCAGAACTCTCTGCTACGACCTGTCCGTCTTGGGTGTCCCTGCACGGCATAGCTCATGGCTTCATTGAGTTACGCAAGCCCCTTCGCCACGACAAGGCAATGATCCATGAAGGAGGCTGCAGGGGTAGGAATTCTGAAATACAGTCTATCCGTTGTGCTGGAAGGTGCTGTCTGTCATGTTCAGAAAGAAGAGATATGTGGATAAGGGGAGCAACTAGTATTCTTGGACAGAAATCCAACTGGGAGACTCCTGGCACCATGCTGACATCCACAAGAGTGCTGCTGAAATGACTGCAAGAAGGTGAGAGCCCCAAGGGAAGCTTGCACAGGGTCAGTTCCCCATGGAGAAGAAAGTTATGGAAAGCTTAGGGTGCCTTTTTAAAATATAGTGTTGATTTGCAAATGTACAGGTCGAACAGGTGTAAGCAGGGGCGTAGAAGCAAGCGCACAGGCAAAGTTGGTTGGCTCTCATAGGCAGTCACCACAGGCAGTGGACTGGTGGGGGCACTGCCACCTTTCACCTCTGCCTCCTCCTGCTGGACTTACCCTGTTTCCCTGAAAATAAGACCTCCCCCGAAAGTAAGACCTACCGTCTTTTTTTTTTGCGTGATTTTTGCTGTCACTCATAAATATAAGACCTCCTCTGAAAATAAGACCTACCGTGTTCTTTGGGAGCCAAAATTAATATAAGACCCTGTCTTATTTTCGGGAAAACAGGGTAAAAAGGAAGAGGAGAATGGAATGGAAGAACTGGAAGAGAGTGGTGCATCTCCTGGGATACACTCCAGCCCCCTACTTTCTGCTCCTCCACAAAGACACTCTGGCCCACAATTCATCTCTCCTTCACAGAGACACTCTAGTCCACCACTCTCCTCTCCTTCACAAAGACACTTTGGCCCACCACTCCTCTCTCCTCCTCATCCACTTACTGGATTGGAAAAGGAACCGGGGAATGGAGCATAAGGAGGAGAGGCAGGTTTGGTCACCTGTTGGTGCACCACCATGCAAGGGGGGGCAATGGCATGTGACACCCCACCTCAGACACTGAATAATTTCAGGTCACCTTTGTACCTAAGTAGTACTAGACTTGCAGTGCCATCAGTACAGTCTCCTCAAACACAAAACTACAGTTTCGCAGTTCCCTTGAAATACAGTTTTGTAAGACCTGGGCATATTTGGCCCATACCCTAGGCCTAAGCAGATAGCTGTAAACTCATATTCCTTTTACTTGGGGACACACGACTGGCTGCTCTGCTTAATATCAGACTAGGGAGAGCTGTTCAGTATAACAGAAAAATATGACATCCCCCCACTCCCCAGCAATCCATTCGGGGATTTTGAAAGTCAAGGATTTGCCAAAGGCAAGACCAGTGAGCATCCATATTTCTCACATACAAAGATTACTCACAAGAACATCAGAAGAGCCTTGCTGGAACAGGTCAAAGGTCCACAGTGGTCCAGCAGTAGTTGCCTTTGGGTAGTCCGCAAGTAAGCCATAAAGGCTTACCCCTCTCCCAGCATTGTCTACTATGCATCTTTGCAACTTTTCTTGCAGGGAATGACTTTGAACCTATGTTGGCCAAAACAAGACACCCTGCAATCCTTCAATCCCCACCAACCAATCGCAACTGCTGCCCAAAAGGGGGTACATTGTTTTCTGAATTACTTGAACCCACAATAAAATAGGCCCATTCAATTAGAGCTCCATCCATCCCCCCCCCCAAAAAATGGAAGTAGCCAGGGAATGCCTAATGGGGGACCCTAAACCCTAAGTACCTGTGATGGCACCCATTCTACCATCAGGAGGTGAGCAAGGGCGCAACAGGAACCCCAGTGCAGGGCTTTGCCCAGGCCCTTCAACGAACTGGTCCAAGCACTGATGTCTGTCGATGGATGCACAGCACATGGCCAAACTACATGGCATTTCTGCCCACAGGTGTATATACACAACAGGAGCCAAATGTATACAACTGAGGACCGGGCAGAAACATCTTGCAACTTCACTTGAGAAGCAAGATTCAGAGAGTGCTCAGACTCTGCTTAGTGGTATCTGGGCTCAGCGGAGCTTCAAGGCTTCTTGGATCAATGTCTGCCTTCCGTAAGAGCTCTCCTTGGTCCTGCGGAAACTAGCCCTGAACCCATTACCTAGAACCCATTACCTGCCACCAGCTTCCCTCTTCTGAAGAACTCCTGAACAAAGCCAGCCATCTGCAAACTGCCCCCCCTCCACCCCCAGAATGGATGAAGAGCAAGATGTAATATCTGATCCAGCTGTTAGAATTCTTCATTCATTTGGGGTTTTCTGCCCAGGATTATCCCACCAGCAGGAGCCAACAAGATTCTCTCCTACACTCCATTCCCAAATCCTTCCTTAAGAAAAACCCCCTGAGGGTGACCAATGCTTACAGTTTACTGTGTGAAGGCAAATAGTTGAGTTCAAGGAGAAGCATATCACCACAGTGATGGGTAAGCCCCCACACCGAACACAGTGGAATTGACCTCCAAGTAAGCATGCATAGGACTGCACTGTAAAGATTCCCCCTTCCCAAGGACTCAGGGTCTACAAGAGGGATGCAGAATTTCTAACAGAGACATCTCTGCATCTTCACCAAACTGCAATTCCCGGTCACCTTTGGAAAAAGCCTCAACAGTTAAACCAGTGTAAAAATGATGTGCGTTTGCAGTGTGGAGATGCCCTAAACCAGTCAACAGAAGCCAATAGATATGATATCCCCTGCTCCTGAATGTGTGGGGCATGCTTGTGTGAGCCATGAGTGAGAGGCTTTCTATGCATGCTCAGAGACACTCTTGCCTGCTGGTGCTCACTGTTCCATGACTGATCCTTGGCACTGACCTGGATTAAGTCAACACGCACATTAGGCTTCCAGCAGAGATCCATCTGCTCTGCAGCCTTGACTGTTCAGAGTGTCTGAAGCTGCCAAGAACTTTAGGGTGGATTAGCAGAAGAGGTGAGAGATTATTTCTGGGTGGCTCCCCACCCACAGAGAAGAAGAGTTTCTCTTCCTCCTCCTCTATTTCTTAGGCCGCCCTGAACATCTCAGGCAACTGAAAACGCGCGCAAGAGAGAGGAGAGAGAAACAGCTGAAAGCCCAGGGGACAAAGGACCCTTTATGTTATAAGTAAGGTGACCTCAATGGCATTTACAGAAACACACACACACACACACACACACACACACACACACACACACAGAGCAAATGCACGAGGATTTTATAACCTGGAGAAAGGTCCCAATCCTGGCCCTTGCTTTTTCCTGCGAGACTGAGAGTTTGCTGAAATGTCCTGTCCTGTTAGAAACTTTCTAATAGTCCAGTCTTCAGAATACTTGATCACACTACATTTTTATCCTACCTGCCCTCCAAGGGACTCAAGTCCCTGTGCATGATTCTCTTCCCTTTTAACCTCACAACAACCCTGTGAGATAGGCTGAGAGGTAGCGACTGGCCCATGATCACCCCAGTATGCTTCCCAACTGAGTGGAGAATTTAACTTGGGTCTCCCACACACATCTTAGCCTAATGCTCTAACCACTAAACCACACATGCTCTTTTCATATAACAGGCTTTTCTTGAATAACTGGCTCACACGCAAAGGTTGAGCGCACGACATGTCACCCTAACCTCAGTGTAGGTACTCACCAAAGGAGTGTCAGAGCAGTAACAAAAGTTACTAAGACATGGTCTTTTTCATTCCCTCTTACAGTAACACACCAGCAGCAACACAGTCATCAAAAGCTGAGAAGCAACTACGGTAGATCCTTAACAGTCCTTAACTCATTGCCTCATGAATAAAATTGGCCTCTCCAGCTTCTGACACTGTTCATGCAATCGTACATTGGCGGAGATGAACTTGCTCTGTCAGGGAAGTGGCATAGATAGTGTTAAAGGAGGGCAAGAACCCCACCTCCCATAAGCACAAGGCCCCCTGTGGTTGGTTGATGGAACAGCTCAGAGTATTCACAAAAACTCACCAATTCAGCTTACTTTTTTCTTATCATATACAAAGAACATCAATCGCTATCAACAGTAGCTGCCCCTGGGCTCATTTCCATTACCATGTAGGATGGGAGCATTAATGTGAAATTTTCTGTTATTTCTCTTTCATAAATCTAATATATGGGGCAATACTCAATGTACCTGTTCTGGCTAAGCTAAGGATACACATCCTACAAACATTTGACCCATCTCTTTTTTAAAAAGCAACTAAGCTAGAGGCTTCCACAGGTTAATTACATGTTCTGCAAAGAAGTGTTTACTTATTTTAAAATATTTATACCAGGACTTTCCCCTCACCTCAAATGGGAAACCCAAACCATCCAATTTAAACACACACAAAAAAAATATAAAACAGAACAAATTAACAATAAAACGAGCAAGTCAACAGTTAAAGACCAAACCCATAAAAATCGTAACCAGATAACCAGATAAACACAGAGATGGAGAGCCAAACACAATCAAATAAGACTGAGCTAAAAAGCAGAGACTAGGAAGAGAAAGCTTACTGAAAAAGAAAAAAGTTTTTGAAGCCTTACGGAACACAAACATGACCTCATATTGGAGGGAACTCCACTACTGGGCGCCACAACTGAGAAGGTCCTGCCACGAGTGACCAACAATTTCACCTCCAAGAGTGACAGAACCTGCAACAGAGCTTCCCAAGAGGACTTCAAAGGTTGGGCAGACTCCTATGGGGGAGACACATTTCCTTTTGTCAATCTTGAACCCATTGCCAACCAGCATGAAGGGAGGGGTTGAAGTTCAGTGATAGAGCACATGCAGGATGTCCTAAATTCAATACCTGGCAGCATCTTCAGATAGGACTGTGAAAGATCCGTGCCTGAAATTCCAAGAGTGGCTGCCAGGCAGTGCTTGACAATATTGAGATAGACACACCAATTGTCTGACTCAACAGGAGGCAGCTTCCTATGTCTTATTAGGTGAACCAAAATTCTATACTATGAAATTCTATTCTATACTATGAAAGATTCTGCCTGGAGAATCTTAAAAGAAAAATAATCCAGAGCTATAACTGGATGTAATCTGGCACAAATTTCTCCTTCCCCCCCCCCCCCCACACACAGACACACACAGAGAGAGATAAAAAGCCACCTTTCTATTTTTTCACAGCTGGTGTGATTACAGACTGAGACTGAACTTAGAACCAGGAAGTCCCTGCTTCCAATGGTATCTTCACCATGAACTCACTGGGACTGTAACCTCAGACACACGTACCAGAGAGTAAGTCACATTGAATTTAATGAAACTTACTTTTGAGTAGACACACTTAGGATTGCACTGGTCTAAGGATGCAATCCTATACACTTACCTGGGAGTAAGCCCCGTTGAACATATTGGGTCTTACTTCTGAGTATACATGTATAGGATTTCACCATTAATCAAGTTGCTACTAATGCTTAACATTTATATAGTGAGGGTGCAAAGCACTTCAGGTGTATTATCTGGATATACTAATCCTTATTTATACTCAAGGATAATACAGTATAAGGATTATATTATAATCCTTATAAGCAAGTATTATTATCCCCATGTTGCAGTTGAGAGGACTGAGGTCGGAAGTGACCTGCCTAAGGTCCCCGAGTGTGTTCATGGCACAGACAAGATTCAGACCAGGTAACAGTGGCATTCCTGGAGGGGATGCAGCACTGTAAGTGGTCCAAGGCACTGCACTGCACCTTGCAAACCGGTGTAACACCGCCCCTCCCACTCACCCCCAGAGCCATTCCAGAGGCGAAGGCAAATGGCTCTGCGGGCGAGTGGAAGGGGCCACGTTACACCAGTTTGCAAGGTGTAATGTGGATAGTGCATTGTGAAGCACTTTGACCCTTCAGAAGCACTACATCAAAACGATCATGAATGTCACTTTCCATCATCGTATTTGTTCGAGAAATTAATCCTCAGCTTTGTCGCGCTGTATACACAAGATCACATCATCACCACCCTTTGCATTCATTCATCCACAATATCAGCTACCACCACACGGTTCCTGAATCACAAGCACAATGAGAATTTGGGGGGGGGGGGGGTGACAAAATTGTGACTCCATTTCAAAGGATGATTGAAAGAGAAGTGGGGAAAAAAAACCAGCCACTCTGGCACTATTTAAATAACTTTACTTGGCATGTACGACTGGGAGGTGAGAGGTGTTAAGGGATAACTACTCTGATTACTTTTATACAGCCCCATACACGATGTTTTGCAAGAGAAGAAAACAGGTCCCAGCCTCAAGGTGCTTACAATATTTCAAACAACAGAGGAAGGGAAGGGAAATGGAGGCAGCAAGAAGCATTTATTTGTACTTACTTAAACCAAGTTTCAGAAGCCTCAGAACAAGGCACCTTGGGGGGGGGGGGGAAATCACCAAAACTTTATGATGTTTCTATTCCATTATTCTTCCATCTTGGATCTACATATGAGGTTCCCAAGTAGTAGCCCTTCCAGGCACCGACCAGCACTGGCCCTACTCAGCTTCACCTAGGTGGCTGTACCACATGTCTTAGGACCACGAGCAGGGAAGTTCACACCTGGTTTTTATGCACTTACAAAGGAAGGAAACAGGAGAGAGACCCATACAGCTATGGCCACCACTTGAAATAACTTTTTCCCCTCTAGGCTTTCATACAACGAATTGAAAGATACTTCCTCCATGACCACTGATGGCTACAAGGCACTTAGCAGGGGGTCAGTGCTCCATTTTGAAGTATAGGAGCTCATCTTGATACCCCCATAGCTACACCTTGCTAAGACTATAGATCAGCAACAAAACCAACATTACATTTCTTCCTTAGACTGTTTCCTTCTCCTGCTGCTTATTTCTACGTTGAAAATTATTGTGCTTTGTTTAAAGATCCAGCTCATTTCATCTGACTCTTGAAACAGGTAGCAATGTATAAAAATGTAAATGAAAAATTTAAAAAGGTTTGTCTTTATTTAGAGTATGCATATCAGAATGCAACACTATGCGTGTTTCTTCAGAAGCAAATTTCACTTACGGTACTTTCACAGCCTGTGGGCTCCTAGAGCCCCCACATCCAATGAAATAAGCAAGCTCCCACACTCTTCAGTGTGAGGTGTGATCAAGGATTATCTTCTCTCCTCACCTATGTATCATCCATCTGCATCTGGGGGCAGGGACAGACTAGTGTATTCCCCCCCCTAGGCAAATTTATCAGTTTGCCTCCTGCTGAGCCTGATGCTTCTTCTTGGCTAAGGTCCTTTGAAAATAAAAAAATTCAAATGCGGCACCTGAGTCCTCCAGCTGATTACATCACCACTCTTGCTTAGAGGAGAAGTCTGGGAGTTCCACATCCCATCAACTCCACCCCTGGTGCTTAAGTGAGCAGGGGGGATGGCTTTTCTTGACTGGTGGCTACTAGCTATCCAACTACCGTATATCTTATTTCAGTGGTTCTCAAACTTTTTAGTACCGGGACCCACTTTTTAAAATTACACTCTATCGGGACTCACCTAGCTTTACGAGACGCTCAAACATTTATCTCCCTATATTTATACAAGCTTGCAAACTGCAGGAGCTCAGCTGTTTGCAGGGTAATTAGCAGCTGTCTGCAGGAGCTTAGCTCTGAAGGGCAATTAGCAGCTACTGTATATTATTTCTGAATAGCCTCAGGTCTTGTGGCAATTACTTATCAGATCTTTCCATCACCTGGGACCCACCAGAAATCAGGTCCCGACCCACAGTTTGAGAAACACTGCCTTATTTGATTGGGTCGGAGCTGGAGAGCAACAGCATCATGACATTTTGGATCCCTTCTCTCAGAATCTCTGACCACAGCCTTAGGATTGGGCTAGCACTCTCAGCCTATTACAAATGGGGGGCTGAGAACTGTGGCTTGTCTGAGACCATCTAATGAGTTCCCACTTCAGAGCTGATTTGAACCCAAGCCTTCCCACTTCACAGCTTGCCCTCTTCTAAGAGATTTCCAGACCAAAGACTGAAAGTGGGTTTTGCTTCAAGTGGTGTGTAATGAAAATGCAAAATTGCATATTAGCCTGAGTACTCATTAGCATGATAAACCTCTCTCTTTCACTGGAGCAATGATAAGGTTACTTTGCCACAAAAAAAAAAATAGCAAGAGGAACGCCTGCAAAAACTATCTCAGAAGACTCATTTGCAGTACAAATGCTTCTTTCCTACATTCTCTTCTCCTTTACTAATGAGATCTCTCTCTCCTCACACACACACACTCAGGTTCATAAGCACTTTAAGCTGCATATGTGCAAACTCCCTAAGCAACTACTGGAGCTCCCCTACTTAAGAACAGGCAAGGTTCCAGGGGTCTGTTTCGGTAGTGAACATGTTGCATTCATGAAAGGGGGGGGAGGCGTAGTGTATTTACAGTATGTCAACAATACAGTATATGGCGTGGTCTTGCCATGAAAACTGGGCTCACTGGGCTTGCTGGAATAATACAGGGAATGTTTGGGAATGCTGGACGGGGGGGGGGGGTAAACACCATCTATGGACATATGGTCAGGCATGTTTGGGTCCTGAAACTTCTCAAGGTGAGTGTTCCCAAATAGGGGAGCTTCTGTACGATCCACCAGCAATCATAACCAAGGCTTGCCTTTACATGTCTAACTTCTTGTTCAGTGTAGAGGGTCATGTATACAGTACAAATAATTTCACATACATTATAGACATAGAAAGCTGTCAAGTCAGACTAGGAGGCTTAATTATCATTGAAACTGACAGGCCAGGGGTCTTTCCCATTCCTACTATTAGATATGAGGCTGAACACGGGACCTTCCCTATGCCAAGCAAGCCTTCCCATTCCACTACAACCCCATAAGAGGGCTCACCGTCTGCATTCCATCTTGCCTTAACATTCACACATGGTGCACATGTCCAGGGAGAGGCTTAAACAGCATAAAAATCCCCTGCACTGGTGGGTTGACGCACTGTGACTTCTCCTTCTTGAGCTGACGCCATTCCAACAGGGCATTAGTAGGGTGCAAGAAAGGGAGAAGAAAGCAAGAGCAGGAAGGTGAACAACACAGATATATACAGATAGTTTATATACAGACCTGACCAATAATCTAGAGAGAGTTTGGGGCCTAGGGAGAATCTGCAAGCAGAGGGTCTTGCTAAAGACACTGAAGTACAGGGTCTTCTTGGAATACTAAAGACAAACAAAAATGAGGGGCACTCATTATCATTATTAAGAATATTTATATCCAGCTTTTCAACAACAACAAAAAGTCACAAAGAGGTTTACGGAGAAAATCAAACAGCTCTCCCAAAAGGGCTCACAATCTAAAAAGATGCAGAAGAAATACCCAAAAAACAGCCACTGGAAATGACCTGGGCTGAAGAGGAAAAGTTCCCCCCCCACACACACACACACTAAATATGAGCACCACTTTAAAAAGTGTCTCTTTGCCCACTTAGCAGGGTATATGTTGGTCCCTTAGAAAAAATCCAAAAGCCACAATCTGGTACTACTATCACAGAGCCCAAGCCCATCTAAAAAGACACAGAATCCAGGCCTTTTCATCAGGCAGAGCATAGCAAAAAAAGACTGGGAGGAAGGGGATAATGGTGGTGTTACTCAGTTTTGGTTTTTTGGATTCCTCAGATCCTGTCTGCAGCTCTGGTCAGCCCATCTAAAAAACGGATACAATAGACCTGAAAAAGGGAATTTGAGAGATCCAGAGCACTTTTCCAATGACAAAAGGCTTGTGTCTCTTTCAGTTTAGGAAAATACAGAAAGGAGGAGGAGGGGGCATTTGGGTTTTTAAGGAAAAAAAAGATACAGCGCAATCCTCTGCATATCTACTGAGAAGCCCCATTGACTTCAGTGGAACCTACTCTGAGCTAAATGTCTATAGAATTACAGCCCAACACAGTGCAATCCTATACACGTTTATGCAGAAGTAAGCCCTGCCTGCTGAATATACTGGAACTTACTCGCAGGTAAGTGGGCATAGGATTGCAGTTTACCAAATCATGTGTGGTGGGGAGAAAGTGGACAGAGCTAAGTTTTTCCTCCCTCTCAGAGTTTCAGCTCACCTCAGGAAATGGAAAGGCAGGAGATTCCAGATGGAACAAAGAAAAGTACATCACACAATTACTGCATAGAATTCACTGCTCCATGAAGACTAGTAGCTTAGGTGGCTTTCAGCTTTGAGGATAAGACAAATGTAGGAGGAGGAAAAAGTGTCTCAATGACTGGTTGGGCAGCTATCTAAGTGGAACCTCCATCTTCAAGGACAGTCTACCTCTGAATACCAAATGCCAGAGACAGGTAACGGGGAGGGCGGTGGGCCTTCATGCCCCGAGTTGTGATCTTCCCTGTGGCAGCTGTTGGAAACAGGCTGTTGGACTCAGTGGACCTTAGTATGCTCCAGCAAGGTGATTCTTACCAACAAGGAATGTATTTGCTGCTGGAGAACATGGAGATCTGTTTATCCTGCTGAGATGCTCAGAAGCACCCCCCACCCAAAAAAAAAAAAAAAACCCAAAATGCTCCCCACTTCCACAGAACCTGGCAATCACAGTAGAACCGGGAGGGAGACAAGGCCGCTTTCAGAAGGGGGGGGGGGGTTGAGAACCTTGCCTTTCCCAGCTTGCTACACAAGAGGGGGGGCATTTGCACCAGAGTGACAGCCCAATCCTTTGCATGTCTACTAAGAAGTAAGTCCCATTATAGTCAATGAGGCTTACTCCCAGGTAAGTGTGGATAGGATTGCAGCCTGAGACACAAGACACAGGCCCTTTTGCTTCTCTCTCAGTTGTAGGAAATGGGATGGGAGCGTTTTGTTATTGTGTGTGTTTCCCCTTTTCCTAAAGGAAGCTGCTTTATTTTCTCGGCCTCGCAGGGGCCCGATTCAATATTTTTTAAAAATAGCCTGCAATTCCTGAAAGCAAACAAACATGAGTCCCCTCCACGGCCACGATTTGGACAGGGAAACTCCCTGCGACGAGTCCGTGTTGCTTCTGCTTAAGCTTCATCTTCTATGGGCCTTGATTCTGAATTTGGGGGTCATGTTTAACGCCTCCATTTACCCCAGCCCCATTTCATGTTATGTTTCAGTTCTCGAAAATACACACTTATTGTTGTTATAAAGAAATCTGTTTAGGACCAGGAAAGAGCTGCGTGTTTTGTTTTTAAAGAAAATAACTATGTTCCTCCACTGGAGGCGAGCCCTTGGAAACACCTCCCCCCCCCCCCCACACACACACCGATTCCGTCTAAACCCTGCATTTCCCAAAGCAATTCTTCCTTTTAAGCCTTACAAAATCAGAACTCAGTTCGGCATCTTCTCTGACCATTTCAGATTCAGATTCCCCCCCCCCAATATTTTGCGTCTAAAGTGATCTAGAAACGGAGCAGCGAAAAAAAGAAGGGGGGGGAGGCATCGAAGCCTTGATTGGAAAGAGTTACCGAACGGAGATATAACTTCCTTGCTGTCGTACGCGGGGTTTGCGCATACAAATAGACCCTTCTTGAAAGAGACAGCGCTGCGGTTCGGTTCTTGGGAAACTGTGGAGGCAATCGTGAAGGAGGGAGGGTGACCCAGAGAGGACCGATTATTTTAGAGAGACAGCCCAGGAGGAAGAGAAGAGGGGAGAAAGAGCATGTATCCTTCATTCCCTCTTTCAAGCTTGTGTCTCAATCCTCTTTTCCCACCCCCTCCTCTCTTTCTCTTTCCTTCCCTCTCCTTTTCCCACTTTCTCTCCTTCCCCCCCCCCCCCAAGCAATTCAGCTCAAAGAGTAACACACACGCAGGACTGTTCAATAAGTAACTTATTGCCAATCTCTCTCCACTATTTCTCTTTCAATCCCTCTCGTCTCTCCAAATATATATTTCCTTCCTCGTTTGCTTTCCCAGCTGAGGCAACAGATCGCGCACTTTGACGGATCCACGTAGGTGGAAACAGCTTCATTAGGCAGAAAAAGAAAGCGCGGGGAGGGAGGGTTCGCAATTTTATAAAACCAGAAAATATTTCAGGCTGCAACAGCCTTTCTCCACCGTCCTCTGTCCGCCTGTTATTTTAAATGTATCTATATAAAAACACATGGTGCTACTACTACTGCTATAAAGTACAATTGCTCCAGGATGACTCCAGATCATCCAGGGAGGGTTTCTGCAGCAGGAAGGAACATCCAGCGTCTCTCTTCGCCACAGCACCCCTTCACACGCCAAGCCTGGAGCTGCTGCTGTCCCAAGAAATTAAATAGGGTCGCCCCCTTTGCCTCCCCCCTACAAGAGGTAACAGAGAGGGCTGAAGGGAAACCCGCACCCACATCCCCCCCACTTATCACTTTCTTCAGATCCCGGGTCGTGAAGCCGGGAGGTCACCTCTCCATCTGCTTTAAATATTGGGGCCGGCGCAATTAAATCCTGCGACACCCTGGTGTGTTTTAATGTGCGGTGGGACTCATTGCTTCGCTTAGCTTCCTCAGCAGCAGACTCGGAAGTGGAGCGGACTTATTTTGCTTAAGAAATCTCTGTATAGACTGTATGCACGCGGCGGACGCACATGAATTTAAAAACCAAAAAAACGCACACTGACATTTTTTTTTTTGAGGACAAGGAATAAAAGGCAGCAAAATCTTGAACAACAGGCCAATGTTTGAGAAACGGTTTGCTACTGGAGAGGTCTGATCCGCAGAAATAGCGCGCATACACACACGTCTTGAAAAGCCGGGCAAGCCTCCATTTCTGCAAAGAAAACCCCTGGGATCTCGAAACCTGGACTACTGTATTTTTAAAGTTGGTTCCTAAAAGGATCTTTGACTTCAAAGGAATATCTCCTCCTCTTCTTCTCCCCCCCCCCCTATAAACTGTTGAGTCTGAGGTTGGTATCAAAACAGCTGAATTTAATCAGACTTCCAAAAACAGACACTTCCAGGTTAGATCAAGTGGTAAACGGCGGGGGAAAGAAAAAAGGAACTGACGTGGTGGTTCGGAAAATATCTTGAAAACTTGTTCTCTCTTGTCGTCTTTATTTGTGGCCCCCTCCCCTCCTCAAAACATGCACACTACTACTCCCCCCCCCTCATCTCAGATATACGCGCAGGGTGGTGGCGCAAAAAAGAAAAGAGAGGTTTGAAGATCTCACACACATTTATGCTGGAATTATCCGAGGGCCAGGAAACTTACAAGCACACCTGGAATCATGTCAATTTCACCCAATAAAGAAGGCATCACAGAGGGCTAGCGGACGGCCCGCTACCATTCCGACCTGGTGAAATTGACAATACATACTGTAAACTCTCTCGAAAACAAAAACACAACAATCCAACCTATTTTTAAAAAGGAAGAGAAAAATTCCTTTAAATATATGTGTCTGAGAGATGGTGCATAACTTGACATGATGGGAAAAAAACGTTCTTTTAAAAAAAAACCCAAAAGAAATGCAGTGGGGAGGGGAGAGATTTGATCCGGATGCTTATTGAAAAATTATAGTATTAATTGCAAAGAAGCTTCCCCTGTAATCGGATGATTACATTTGCTGACACGATTGAGGTTGTAAACGGTAACAAACGCTGTGCCTTCCATGTCCCTCCTCAAACTTAACTTCTGGGTTTCCTTATGCAGCAGTGGAAGTTGAGAAAGGAGAGATTATATTTTCTTGCTAACATTGCGGGGGCCTGTCAGAAGGGGGGGGGGAGCTGTACACGCTCGCTCGCAGCAATTCCTTTTAAATATTGAAAAGAGTCCGAACTATTGACGGCATTAAAAGAAAGAAAAGACACTCGGCCGTTCCGAAAAGGAAAGGTTACCCAAGGGCAGGGGATACAGTGGGAAGTTAGCGCGACGTGGATCCCGAAACAGAGCTATCTAGAATGGAGAACGACAACAGAGTAATAGGTAGATATTAATTACGACCGAGAGTAGAACCTGGCTATAGTAAATAAATACGTCCGTAGGCAGAGCACTAGGTATGCGGTGCTTTAAGGCTGCCAGTCCACTGGATTCGCCACTGATCTTGGTAAACTCAGATGGAGACGAGAAAAGTTCCCTGCAAGGAAGGAGGACTGGCAGAATTTAGAACCTCATTTTTCTTGACTTTGAATAAGTCCAAAGGGATTCGGGTTAAGGGGCCCGAGTCATTAAAGTAGCCTCAACTCAAATGGCAAGAGAGGGCTGATCGCTTCCTTGGGGCGAGTGTGGAATTGCAGGGGTTTGTAACAATCGCCGAAGATTTAGGAGGCGTTCTGAAAAGGGTGGGAGCTGAAATAACCTTCCTACCATAGCCTCCTTCTCTCCCGGTGGAGTCTGAAAGGCACGGAAGGGACTCGTTGAAATCAATTGGGGCTTTACTGCCATGTAAGGCCTCAATCCTAAGGCCGCAATGCATATGCATAGTCTTTTTTTTTAAATTTACTTCCAAGTCAGCATGCATAGGATTGCACTGTGTTTAGGATCAAATTGCTAGTCATGTGGATTGCAAGACTTCTCCCCCTTACCTGTTACCTCATTTGCAAAGGAATTTACAGGTATGTTATGTTTTACGACTTCTTGCCCCACTTGTAGCGTCTAGTTTCAGCAGAGAATTAGTACGGAAAGAACACATTTCGAAATACATATAGTTTTAAGTTTTATATAAAACAGCACCTCTCCAGACAAGAGACCCCCCCCCAAAAAATCAAAGTATTTACAAGAGTTTATCTTGTGCAGCTTTAAAGTTAATCATTCAGAAGAAGAAAAACATGAAACCACTTCTTAAAAGAACTTAATGAGCGTCTTCAATATTGTTTGGCCACGCAGCACTTTAAAAGGGGGGGGGAGAAATTATCAATAGCCCATTGACAGGAAATATTGTCCTTCATGCACCCACCGCTTTCAGCATTAGCACCCTTTTATATTTCATGAGCCAGCAGCGATGACGAGCGTTGGAGAAAGATGAAATTTTCCAAGAGAAAGTAAGAAATGGAGAGAGGAGAGAAACAACCTTTTTTCTGTAGTAGCAGGAGTTCCGGTTATTATCCCTCCCCCAAGAAAGAAAGGACAAACAAACGACAACAACAAACTTATAAGAAAATCCACTATCGTTCCTAAGACACCCATAAACGTGTCAGTTTCACGGCCGCCCCAACTCGACCAGGTCAATTTCACTGCCTGAGCCGAGTTTCATTTTGGCTCGCAATTTCTCTGCCCCTTCCATTCAATCTCCCTTCGCCTCGATGGTTTTATTCTCTCCCCCCCCCCCCATCCTAGGCAAACTCGCCTTCCCAGCCACGAATCTCTAGCGCCCACTATTTCAAAAGCTAGGAATTAAAAGATTTCAGAGGAACTTGGAAACGACTCGGGGAAAGGGAGAGCGAGCGAGCGAGCGAGAGAGAGAGGGGGGAAGAGAAAAAAAGTTGATAGCTTCAACTTTGCAGCTAACTTTCACTTCTCTTTCTCTCCCTCCCCCCTTAAGATCGCCCCCCTCCTTGCGCCTCTGCCATCCACGATCGCCTCGAGATCTACAGAGGGGTGAACCCCACCAATCGCGGGGTGCGAAGAGAAAGCACAACTTGGAAGGAGGAGAGCTGCCTGCAGCCTGCGCGGATCGGCGGCGGCCCGGCCGTCCTCTTCCGTCACCCATCTGGCTCATCCCCGGAGCGGCGAAGAAGGGGGCAGCCAAGAAGGTGATCTCGTCGCCCCCTCCTCCTCCTCCTCCTCTTCCTCCTCCTCCGAGTCAGCTAAGCTACCCCAAAGCGCCCCCCCCTCCTCGCCAGATCTCGCCGGGGATCTCCCCCCCCCCGCCCCCCCGCGGGAAGGGACCTACTTTTGGGCAGTTTCCTCGCTCGCGCCTTGGATCTCATCTTGACGGCGGAGTGGATCCCTCCTTGAACCCGCAACAGCTCTGCAGCGCTATCTTCATCTCCCAAGCATTGTCAGTTCGGACACCTTCGCACATGCGCACAGAGCATTCAAATCTGACACCCTCTCCGGGGCCAAAAAGTTTCCTATGTATTCATCACCATCAAGGCTAGGATTGGGGTGTGTGTGTGCGAGTGTGTGTGTGCGCGCGCGTATGTGTTGGGTTTTTTCCCTCTCTCTCTCTCTCCCCTGGTCCTATCCTCTTCTTCAGATCACTTATCTCCCCCCCTTCTCCTTTCTGATCACCATCCCAGCCTCCCCCCCCCCCCTTCTCCTGATCTGCCCCTTTAAGAAAAAGCGCCCTTTCCCGGTTCCTAACCCTTTCCACGCTGACTTTTCCCACTGGACAATATTTAAAGATGGAAGGGAACATCTTGAAAAAGAGGTGATTTTGCCATTCTTATTTTGTTGATTGTTGAGGGGGGGGGGAGGAGAGATGGGGGTTTAATTGCTTAATTGCATGCTATGCTTTACAGATCCAATACTATTTTGATCATCATGATTGATTGGCTTTTCTCTTCCTACCTCTTCAAACCCCCCCCCCCCTTCTGCATGCTTTCTTGCAAGTAACACCCACCACCACCACTTTAGACCATGGGATTTACTTTCCAAGTTCAGTGTGAACAGCCACGTTTTACTTGGAAGTAAACCCCATTGACTGAAATGGGATTCGCCTCCAGGTAAGACATGTGTGTGTGTGTGGGGGGGGGGGTTTTGCAGGGCGCAAGTCAGAGTCAGTCTGTGCAGCAGTTCACTCCGAAGTAGGGGCCACGCTTACTCCCGAGTAACCGTGCACCGGATCGCACCTTTCAACTAAAGCCTGTGCATAGAATTAAGAAGTTTGATACACATCAGTGACATGACTGCCTGTTTCATTGGATTTTCCATCTTGTTTGACTGTAAACGCGTGCGTTTCATACGCCTCTTAAATTTTTAATTTAAAGATTTAATTTTTTAAAAAAACGGTCGTAGGGCAAGTTCAAAACCTCCCCCCTCCCTTCCCAAATGACCTTCCTTTCCTAAGGACTGTTGTGCGGGACATTTCTTTTTGTAACTTCGTAATTAAAACGCATGTTGGATGGAATGACTGTGAACATTTTCCTTTGAACCGACTATATCCCCACGGTCTATTTTTGCTGGTATTGGACACGCTAAACGCTAATGCTTGAAAAACCTTTGCGGGGGGGGTGTTCTTGGATTGTGATTCTCTCTAGGCATGTTTACTCTGAAGTAACCCTTCCCTGAGTTGAACAAGAAATTCGCAAGTTTGAGAAGCTTGGACACTGCAATTCCCTTCGCACATGTCACTCCATCGCCTTGTGGATTCAGAAATTAGCCCAGCTGGGCCAGAGGCGGTTTCCTCCCAGGTGAGTCTCCTCAGGATCGCTCCCTCCCTTGAAAGCAAGTGCTGTTGAAATCAATAGGACTGCTTGTCATGTCTAGAGAATTAGTTGACCATTATTTCAATTTTCAGCATTGTTTACTAGTCAGAAGAAAGTTCCATTGCAGGGGTTGCAGTCCGATGCACATTTGCTTCAGAGTAAGTCCCACTGAACTCAAGGTATTACTCCCCGGAGTAAGCATGTATGAGACTTCAGTGGTGTCTTCTCTCTCTTACAATTTTCCACCCCCACTATCTACATATTTTTGTGCTTCCGTCTTCCTACCTATCATTCTATCAGCTCCTTTCAGAAAATGAGCGATCCTTCTCCATTTGCTAAGGAGGTAAATGAAGCCTGACCCTCTTATGCAGCCCTACCTGCTCTGTTTTGTTTCCTGTATAATTGGATATATTATTTACAATTCCCCCCCCCCATTTGGGCTCTGCTTTTCACAGGTTGGGAGGCTTTCTTTAGAAGAGATAGGGGGTAAGTATCACTGTTCGGGTCCACTTTTATATATCTCCTTTGTGGAGGCAGCTGTAAACTCTTGGGGCTTAAGTGAAGTTGCTGGATGGTCCTATATTTATCAAGGATCCCAGGAAATGCAGAGATAATTGAGGGAGAACACTCAGGGAGGAGTAAACTGCTTCAGTGGATTATTTACAAGTTTATTTATATGCCGCTTTCTAAAAAGGACCTTTTTAAGAGTCAAATAGCCAGATCAAATGTTGGCAGAAAAAGGATAGAAACGGTAGATTGGGGGGGGGGGAAATCCTGGGATTAATACGGAAGGGGAAAAACGAGCGGAGACGGTCCTAAACCTTCAAGAAAATAAACCAGATTTTTAAAGAAGGGGGAACAGGACCACGAGGGGCGTTCCCGCTGCGGAAAAACATGGGGGCAGGCTTCAGCAGGTGGTAGCTAAGGAGAGGGGGGGAGGAGGAAAGTGATATGGAGTGTACCAAACCCCCCACACACACACACCTTTCCCAATCAATTTTGATTCTGAATCACAGAGATTTTTCCTTGTTACGCAGACCCCGCTCCAATTGTGTGACAGGAACAAGAAAATGTTTTTGGACACCTTTTGAATTGTATCAAGGAAAAACTGGTGGTACGGGAAAAAAACCACGCACGTTTCCCCCCCCCCCTTTATTCTTTTTTTAAGAATGGTCCCTAATCGCCCCCATCGGTCCCGGATAGATCTGAAATCTGCTTCCCTCTTGGGAAATGAAAAAAAGAAAAAGAAAGCATCCGGTTTGCTTCCCGCTCAAAGCTTCTGTTTTCATACTTTTAAAATAAATGTAATTAGCCATTTTAAAAAAAATGTTGGGTGTTTATAAACCAAATAATTCACCGTGTGTGTTAAATGAACTGGGGAGGGAAATCAAAGAAAAGTATTTGCCAGAATTATTTATTAAAGTTTAATATATTGAGGTTAAATTCGGATTGGGAATCATAAGAGGCAGACCTCCAAAGACCATACTTCCCAATTACAAAAATAACTCCCTGGCCAGGGTGTTGAGAGCTGGGTAACCAACAGACCCCCCCCCCCCCATGTCCTCCAAAGACCAAATCCTCTCCCAACCCTACACTTCTCTAATGTGCACAGAACAGCTCTGGTTCTTAATTCAGATTTATTCTAACCCCCACCCCCCCACCTACTTGCTAGAAATTAAGTTCTATGATAATGAAGATGAATGAGACTTGAGGCTGCAATCCTACTACGTGCTTCCTCGGAAGTAAGTGCCACGGAACTCATGTCCAGCTTACTTTTGAGTAAACCTGCAGACCATCGGGCTGTGAGGAGTAAGGATGGAATTGAAATCAATCCTATTGCCTGCAACAGACAATGGCTACCCTTAAACGTTTCTAAAACTCCATCCTAAATCCATTGATTCAGAAGTAAATGGCACTGGTGTCAGTGGGATTTACTTCAGAGTAAACTCACATATTGCAGCCCTCATTTAAAAAAAAGTAGCACTCACTTTTCGTTTCATGAAAAGTCTTATTTTTGTTTACTTATTGGAGGGTAATATAAGGAATGGAGGAGTCTCTGCCCCAGAGAACTTACAGTATTCTAAGCTCATGTGTTTTTTTGACAGGAGTGCAAAGCCTCTCAGTTGAAATCCGTGGGTTGGGGCTCTCAAACCACTAGGAAAGAATTGTAACAATCCTCAAAATCCTTTATCGAATAAAATTGGAAGTCTATTGATTTTTTTTTAAATAGACCTTGCTTGTAAATAAGCTTGAGTTCCTATGCACACCAAGATCTGCTTTTCACGTGTATAGAAACCCCCAATGAACTCAGGGGAACTTACTTCTGAGTAAACACGCAGAGGACTGGGCAATCAGTAATCACGTCAAGTATTGAAACAAAGGAAACTGAGGAGAGAGAAAACAGAACAGGCACGATCCAGACAGAAAAGTGAAGACTGATCCTATGCATGTATACTCTGGAAAAAGGATGGGATTTCAAAACGTTATCTGCGCCTTTTCCTTTTTTCCCCTGCTGGACTGCACGGGAGTGGGGCAATATGCATCATTCAATTGATCATCACAGCTTCTCTGTGCGACTGATTTATCCTATACAGTGGGGGCTTCAAGTTCAAGCCCTCTTTTGGGGCCCACTTCTTTCCTCCCCCCCCCCCTCCAAAAGCAACCCCAGCACAGGCGCGTTGCAATTTACAAAGATTTCTGGAGCTTCCAGGGCAGGTTAAACTTCAGGTGAGCTTCCAGGCGTGGTAAGGGGTGGCGGAGGGAGGTCAGCGACTCAGCTGACAAGACATCCAAGAGATGACAAAGGCAGAAACGGAGCAAATGTCTACTCATTTGGACAAACTCAAAGGTTAGCTAGCCATTTTTCATTTCCTTCCTTCCTTCCTTCCTTCCTTCCTCTCTCTGAAACCTAACCTACAGACCACGTTGCCTAGGGGGTCCCGATTTAACACCCTCCTCATGTTTAAAAGGAAGTATATTATAAATAAAAGCGCCTCTCGCTCTCTCTTCAGCATCTAAGAAACTAAGCCTATACACTCCTATACACACTTACTGCCAGGGAAGTCCCACTTAACCCAACGTGACTTACCTCAGAGTAGACATGTATAGGCTTGCACTATAATCTCACACTCAGCATGCTTGCCTGGGAGTAAGCCCCATTGAACACAGCGGGTTTACCTCTGAGTAAACATGTACTGTCAGTGTCACCCACACACACCTACCTGGGAATATGCCCCAATGAGATTTACTTTTGAATAGACATGCATACCTTGTAAGGCCCTCTGAAGATAGTGGGGCTTACTTTGGAGTAAGAGTACACAGATTTGTGCCGCCAAAGTCTTTGTCCACTCCAATTGAGAGGTCGCTCTATTTACTTCTGAGTAAAGAAACGTAGGAAGATTGAGCCCCATGCTAGCAACCAAGCTACAGCACTGGGTTCTAATTCACCAGAGGGGGAAGGCATACCAAGCTACCATATGGGGAAAGAAGAAAACATTAACCCTGTAGGATGGGGCAGGAAGGACTGAAACAAGATTGTGCATTAGCACCTGGAATTTAAATTAACCTGGATACACTTCGGAGTAAACTTGTCTTTTAGGCTTCCATGTCTCTTCCCCTCCTCTCTCTTTCCAAAGGTCCAAAATAACAACTAGGCTGTGATCCTAAGGGTGCTTATTGGGGAGTCCTATTGAACACAGTGGCATTTACTTGTATAGGATCGTGTGGCGAGGCTGCAGACCTATGCGCACTTACCTGCGAGTAAGCCCTTTGAACTTAGTGGGACTCACTAGCATGCATAGGATGGCGCTGGGAGCCTGCAAAATCATCTAATTGAATGGGAGTACAATCCTGTGTGTCTACTCAGAAGTAGGTCCCACTATGTTCAATGGGTCTGACTCTTACCATCAGGAAGGTATGCATAGGATTGCAGCCTGGTTTTGTTGTTTTTTGGCATAAACAGCCCGATCCTATGCAGAGTTAGGCGCGCCTCGAGTCATGGCCGGAACTTTGACAGTCAGTCAACTCAAATATATAAAGGATCGACTTTGAAAGAACATCTCAAAACAATTTTTGGGAATTTTCCTTCGGGAATAGAGGCGGGAGGCGTCCAAAGCAAAGAAACAGAGCCTCCCCAAAATGATTAGATTAAGGTTGTACTCCTACACACACTCACCTGGGAGTAAGTCCCATTGTAGAAATTCCTAGATACGCGGTGTAATTGGCAACTCACAGGGAACGGAGAGCACTGAACTGTCTTTAGGAGCGGAAGGGGCCATTTTTAAAAAAGTGGATTTGGAGTTTTATAGACAGGACAGGTGAGATTCATTAAAACCTTTTTTCAGGGCCCATTTCCACAATGGCTGTTTTGGGTGGGTGGATCTTATGTTCTTACCCAGGTTCTTTTTCCTTTTTTCATTGTTGGTGATATTTCCTTCTATTTTCCTTCTGAAAGAAAATAGTGGCAGGAATCAGATACAGAAAGATGGGGGGGGGGAAGAGACTCTCATAAAATAGTGTTTTAATCATCTCCTCCACCTTGAGATCCATCCGTGTGACCATTTCCTAGCCAGCAGAAAGCTTCCCTTTGAACAGTACAATTAAAAGCAGAAAGGGGGGGGGCACCAAGAGGGAGTTTCTTTCTTTCGATTTGCAACCTGTCACTTCAAGAAGGAAATATTTAAGAGAGGGAGAGGTGGCTGCCAGGAAGGGGGGGGGGGTTTAAAGGGATAGATTTTCTCCTGACAGATGGAGGAATGGTTATTGGCAAGCCTTGGACGAGATTCCGCATTTCAAAGCCCTACCGGAACCCCCGCGCTGCATTCGATTGATAACCTCACTCAGCCCCGATCCACCTCCCTGCAGTGAAGCCACAGCGGCAACTAAAGCTTCAGTATGCTTTGACGCGCCTACTCAGAAGAAAGCTCCAATGAAAAGTGTGCCTAGCGGTGAGGCGTGCGATCCCCTTCGCGCAATGGGGTACCCGCGCGTCCCGTGCAGCCTTCCTTGGAAGTCGCAAGACTTACTTCTGAGAAGGAACCCCCCTCCCATGCACGAGGCAATTACGCCGCAGTAATGGTTGGCGTTTTCACAAGCCCACGCGGTTACGTGTTCCTATTTGGGCTTAATTGAGTTGTGGAGATCGCAGCCTCCATCAGCAGAAGAAACAGAGAATACAGGTAGGCAATGCTAGCCTACCTGACTTATTTTAGAAATCACATACTTTTAACTCCAAATCGGCTATTTAAGTTTGTCTTTTTGAAAAGCAAACACGTGTCTGTTTTTGGATTATGAGTTATGAACAGGAACAGAATATAATAGACGGGGAATGATAACCTCTCCGTTTCTCCCCCCCCCCTTTTAACTTACTGCACTTTATATATTATGAAAAAATAGGCCAACCCCACAAAGAAAAACCCCCCTTCAAATGCAGTGTTGGGCAGCGGGCTTTGGGAATCCCCCTAGCTCTTTCTTGTGCACCTGTTGTATAGCAAACTAGAAGGGGGAGCGGGGAGGTTCCGTCGGGGAGTCTCGTCAAAACTGCTTAGCCCCCCCCAACTATAGGTTTAGCAGAAGTGGGGTGGGGAGCCCAATCCTAGGCATCCTTACTCAGAAGTGTCCCGTTGCAATCTATGCACATTGACCTGGGAGCCAGTCCCCTCTACACCCAGCAGAAGGCAGAGCAGTCAGTAAGATGCATAGGACTGAACTGTTAAGGCTGCGATCCTAGAGACCCTTACAACATCAGGAAGTAAGCCCTATTGAAATAAATAAATAAATAGGACTATAATTATATAGGACTATAATTAGCCTATAGGTGCCCACTCAAAAGTTAATCTCATTCCGTTCAAGGAAACTTACACTACTTTTTGCAGTGCAAAAAAAAAAAAAAAAGGCTCTTCCCCCCCCCCCAGTTTTAACTGAGAAAAAGCTGCTTCTTAAAGTGTTTTTCTCCCCCAAAGAGTTTGCAATGAGCTTTTGCAAGGTGAGGGGTATTAGAACCCCCATTAAAAAGTAGCCTCCCCTGTCATTTCTAATAAAGTTTCTTTCCTACAAGGAACCAAGAATTTCCTGATTAGTTGCTTCCTATTATTTCTAATTCTTTAGGATATTTTTTCTGCCATTATATACATTTACAAGTGTTCCTTTCAGCCATGAGGACTAGAAGCTTTATATGTATTAACAACTTATGGGCAGCTTGGATTCTTATGCCTGGCTGATAAAGTTGCAGAGCCTCTGTGGGGGAGTGGAACTGCAGCTGAAGCACTTGAGTGGCAGTCAAGGTTGCCTGTCAGCTGAAGCGTGGTGGGGTGAGCACGAGAGAGAGCTGGACTGTGGGGGCAGCATCTAGAATGAAGGGTTCTACGAAAGATTAGACCGTTGTTATATTGTAAAAACCCCTTGGGGTTTAGAATAGCCTGCCCATGTACACAGCCTTGAATTAAAGTCGGAGGAGAAATCCAATGACCAAGAAAGGCGGTATATAAATGCTGTATATTATTATTATTATTATTATTATGCACTGCTGGGGCAAGAGGCCACTGGCAGGTTAGGTTCTTACCTTGTTTAGAGCTAATTGCCCTACCCGGTGGCAAAGGGCACCACCTCTTCTAACCTTGCCTTTTCTTTGGCACGTTGCTTTGGACTGTCCCCCACCTCTGCAAATCTGGGCACGATCTAGAAGAATCTAGTCGCTTTGGGACCTCTTATTTTCGATGGGGGAACTGGAACTCGTGGGACTACTACAGCACCCCTTGATACCCCTCTAGCTAAGCGTCCTAACATGTTGGGGCCTACCCCCCCCGACATGCAGGAGAGCGCACTGGAAGGCTACTGCCCTAGGCTCGCGTCTGAGTTTGCATCAACCCACAAGGTGAGACTCGCTCCCTAGGAAAGGTGCACAGGACGGGGTGCAGTTTGGGCTGGAGGGAGACCCAGAAAGGCTAGGTGGAATCGGAAGGGGAAAAGGCCGGCCATGAATCCCAGGATTTATCCTCCCTTTGCAAGCTCATCAAATAAATTGAACTGCAAATGTTTTGAGCACAGTTTACTAGGAAGTAAAGTCCAGGTGATTCCGCCTCGGGTGTTTTGTGAGTAAACCTGTAAGACTGGTTGTTGCTTGTAGCGTCACCCCAAAAATGTTTCCTGCCCAGTCAATCCCTAATATTGCAATACTGTAAGCTTTTACTTGGGAATACATCCCATTTAACTTAATGGGGAGGGGGCAGGATCCCGGATTCAGGAAGGTGTTACTTTAGATTCTCCCAGGCAACTTCCAAATTAAACAGGGGCGTGTGTGCGTGTAAACACATTGCTCCGTGTGCGCGCAAAGTGCTGGCATTCAAGTTCAGAGAATTACAGCAGCTTAAAATAGTTGGGGGTTTATGAGCTGATCAGGAGGTCTTGAGCCACTTAGAAGGGGGGGGAAACTTTCCCTTTTTTAAGGCGGATTTGATAGCACAAAACGCTCGATTCTTTCCATACACCGATTTGCAAGGAGAGATTATTAAGAGAAGGGCTTAATTATTATTTTTCTTTTTTAAAAAAGGCGTCCCACACACGTTGCCCCCACGTGCCACTTCTGGATGCAAAGATCCACTTGACACCTCTTTTCCCCTAGAGATCGCCTTCTCCTCCCCCACCCCATTTAAACAACAACAACCACCCTGTTTGCTGATATGGCAAGAAGGGAATGAGCATTGGTTTCTTGGTAAACAGCAGGCTCTCGCCAAAGGCTTTCAATAGGGTTGAAATCAAGCAATCCCCCCCCCCCAGACCATGGCACAAGGGGGCAGCTGAAGGCAGGGGAAAAGGGGGGGATTTCTCTCTCTCTCTCTCTCTCTCCCCCTCCAGCTGAAGGTGAATGGTAACCAACTGGATCAATCCGGTGCCCCGAAAAGAGCGTGCCTGTTAAGACTGCCTCCTTTTCCCATCGTGCATTTCGCCAGCCGCCTTAGAAAAAGGAGGCTCCGCCTCGAGGACGCTCCTCGGGGCAGGGGGCTTCATTTCACCCATGTCAACAAAAGCGTACAACACTAAATCTGTCAATAAATTTTGCTGGAACTTGAGAACGCTCCTGAATGTCTTATTACGATTTTATTCATGGGGGGGGGGGGGACAAACATGAACGCGCGTCTGGATTTCATACGAATTAGGAGATCAAAAACGAGCATCCCCTTTTCCAACAATGGCATGTTATAAGTTTAAATATTCGTTGGGAGTATGGGGAAATCAATCAAAGGATCAGTTTGACAAAAGGCTCCTTTTTATTATGTGAACCGCTCTGAAAAGTTTTTCCCCCTGACTGTGTAGTGGTATGTATTTTAAATAATAATTGATAACCGAGAGACTGAAATGCTACGGTTGCTTCATAGCTTTTATATTAAATTGAGATGTATAACCTTGTGGTTTATGATGACGACCCCGATCCGGCCACTATAAGTCCTTTACATGCTGCAGCCCTCTTCCCACTTACCTGGGAGTAAATCCCACAGGGAGTGCACGTGCCAAGGTTTGGCAGGCTCTTTCCTGAGAGCTGAGGTTAGGATCCTACGCACGTTTACTTGGGATTCCCAAGTTGGGAACAAGTTTTTCCTCAAACTAGTGGGTCTTGCTTCCGCGTAAACATGATGGGGGCTGTACGACTCCTTGAATTAAATGCAACTTGTTGCCGAAGCAGCATGGTTAGGATTGGTTTGCAGGTTGGAAAATGCTCAGGAGGTTTCATTTCACGTTGTCCACTGAACGCAATGGGGGCTGAAAGGGACTTGGGGTGGATCGGGCCCTGCCTGTTGAAAAACGAGAGCGAAAGGAGGAGCACTTTGAATGGATGTCTCGTCTTTGGCATGAAAGAAATTCTTCTTTTAAGATCTGGTTTCTTTTTGCAAATAATTTTCCTTTGAGCCAATAAACTGTAATGGACGTGGAACTCGTTGGAACACCCCAAAGCACGCCATAAATTGTTATTTATAGTAGTAAGTTGTTTTGGGAGGGGCATTTTCATATATGTGCAATATTGAGGTGGGGGGGAGAGACGTTGCTTTGAAGCTGTTTAGGGGCGGACACATTCGTCCTGGCTACAGAGAGCAAGTAGAACCAGGAAGCCACAGCAACAGAAATATGAAATCGGACAACACTAAGATCCTCCTTTTAGCAAAAGAAAAATCGCCTGCAGCATCAGGCTCCATCCCGAGGCGTCTTTTTATTTTAGCATGCAGGGTGCCTCTGTCGAAAACTCAAATTTAATCCGGTTGGAATAAGCGGCTAAGGGGGGGGGGGGGGAGAGAGAGAAGGACGGAGAGACACGCACACAGCCCGCTCCCGAATTAGAACCTGGATCAGGGTCCATCGAGTGTGAACTGCATTTTGGAAAAGCAGAACGAACCGGGGGGAAGAAACCGCTTCCCAATTCGTTGTCTCTTCCTCAACAGTGAATGAAACAAAAGGCGGAGAGAGACCCGAGCGTTGCTGCTGACATTGCGCAGGGGCGTGAAAGGAAAAGGGGGGAACAAGAAGAAAAAACCCGAACACAAAAATCAAGAACAAAGAAGAACTTATCATCAAGCACAGGCGGTGCGGTGTGTAACTATGTCAAGCGTTACAATAAACTACTTTGAGTGTGTTTTAAAAAGTTTTGGCGGCCAGGCTCGGAGAGTCACCTTCCTCATCCAACATATGGGGGTGATCCACGTAGAGACAAGGTGCTTTTCCTTGGCTGTTGATTTTTTGGTGAAGCGAAGGATGCTTCTCCACCCCACCCGCCGCCCCCTGGCGAAAAACTGCAACATTTGACAACTCCTGGTGGACAGTTAACCCTCCTGAAAGTCAGTTTGCCAAGTCTGGACAAAGCATTTCTCCTTTTCCCGCAGCCCAAAATTCCAATACATGAAAATGTGCGAAACATTTTGTTTCCTTTTCCCTCCAAACGCATAATACTAATACTAATACTAATAATAAATTAATGACCACCCGAAATTGGAGTTTTACTGAAAAATCGGCTCATAGGATAAACTTGAGCATCTTTGTTCTTATTTTTTTGTTTATTTGCGTGTACATGAGAGACGAGATTAGTATAATGAAAATTCTGATTATTACCAAGCGCCATATTTTTATTTATTTATATATATATAGTCTATTACTTGACCTATGTAATGTAATCTATGCATTTTATGTATGTTACATGCTTTACATATATTACACAATATATATCTAATCTATGGATGCATATATTATACATACACATCTCATCTTTCTGCTCTTGACACGACCGTTTAAAAATGAAATATACGTATGTAATATTTCAGCAAAACTCCGATCAACTCAACTCCTAGGAGATTTGGGAGAGTTCCCCCACCCCACCAGCACTATCGGTCCTTTAATTAAAGTTTGAAGGGCTGGGAAGGACGCGGCAGGGAAAAGGTGGACTCCATAGGAGAGACGCGGCTTCCCGCAGATGGTTTAACACAAGCCCGGCCGCAATTCCTATTTCCTATAATAATAATAATAATAATAATACCACCGAATTTATAAATAAAGGAATAAGAACGTTTCGCCGAAGCGGAGCGCATGATTTCCCCTTCTCTTAGTAACAAACAGCTGGCTCCTAAACAGGTTTCCTCAGAAGTAGGCATACAACCACACCGACACCGAGTTCTAATGGGCTAAGCTTACTTCCATGTAAAGATGCAGGATCGTACTAGCCTGCAATAAGCCATTGGCCTGATCCAATGAGGGGAAGACAAAGAAGAGGGCGGGCGCGCGGGCGATTTCCTCAACAAAATAAAATAATGCAATGAGGCTAAAAACGGTGAGTGTTTTTTGTGTGTCTGTTTTAAAGGAATAGAACAAACCCTTTCGGAGGAGACCAGTTGCAGTGCACGCACCACGATCCTCTACTTGTTTACGGAAAAGAAAGTTAAACTGAAGGAAACGTGAACCAGATTGTAGCCTGCTTACAAGCCCGGCTGCGTTTCAACGTCGGGGCTGGCCTGGCTGGGATAGATTGCAAGTTTGAGAGTAATCCTAAAACAGGTTTACACAGAAGTAATCCCTGTCGAACTCTAGGCGAATGACGGGTCAGCGAACATAGGATCGGAGCCTTAAGAATTTAAGAAACACAGAGAGAGGGAGTATGAACAAATGCCTCTTCAAGGACTCTCAAGGGAGCCATTACTCCTGGAGAGGCCAGTTATTAAAACAAGGAGGCGATGGCCCTCTTTTAATTCGGATTAACACCTCCCACCAACAAGCGACGATGGAATTTGGACTTGATTCCGTTCCAAGGTTCCTGAGTCTTCCTCTCCTCTGCCCCCATTCCAATGGCACTTTCTTCAATCCTCCTAACGCTGAATCGGGCCCCTTTCTCCCCAGTTCCCCTCTTCTCTCCCCCCCCCCCCCGGAAATTTCCACCCCTCTCTTCTCCTGTTCTCCCTCTGCCCCCTTTCTAGTTGTGCCTGTATAATTATTAGCCATTAATTGGGTTCAGGACCTTTTTCATAGCCCTGGGAGGGGGAAAGGAGAGAGAGAGGAGTGACCCAAGGACTCCCCAGAAGAGGTTGAGAGCAGCCAAGAGCTAGGAAAAAATACATAAAAATGAAAAAGGCATCCAAGAGGTTGGCAGAGTAGAGGAGGCATGATCCAATGGTCGCCTTGAGGGCACAGAAAAGACATTAAGGAAAGGGAAAATCATTAGGTGAAAGGGGATAGAAACTTTAAAATTAAAGGCATGATCTCTTTCCAAGAAAGGGGCGGTGGCGGGGGGGGGGGGCACTCGCCAGCTTGCTGCTGTGCCAGGCGCTTACTGGAACAGTCTGGCTGGAGGGTAGGAGACTGAAGGAAGAGAAAAGCTGAATTGGAGTCAAGAGCCCTTGAAAAATGGGGGAAAGGGGACTTTGCTCAACTGGTTTGGCATGTTGGAGAATGCTGAAGAGGGGCTGCTATTCTACAAGCTGCCCCCCCTCAAATCTCTCCCCCCCCCCCCGAGCCTAAGAACCTACCTTATGCCAAGTTGGAGGACAGGTCTATTTAGTTCAGTTTTGTCAGCACAGGCTGGCAGCAGCAGTCCCTTAGGGCTTTTGGACACACAGGGCTCTGCCCCAGTCCAACCTGGAGGTGTCGGGGACTGAACCTGCAACCTCCTGAACACAGAGCAGACACTGTTGTTCCACTGAGCCACGGATGCCCTCATCATGACAATGCAAAGCTGCCTTCTGTTGAATCTGATCCCCCTTGCTCAGGATTGCACAGGCAGGCTGACAGCAGCTGTCCAGGGTTTCAGACAGGGGTTGAACTCAGGGCCTTCTGCATGCAAGGCACTGAGCTGCGGCTGAACAATGGCCCCTGCCAATGACACACCATCTTAATCATTTATTTAATGTCATGTAAAGTCTGCTCTGTATCCAGGGCAGTCGCAAGGAAGCAAAGGACGAGGAACAAGCTAAACAAATTTCATGTTTACAAAGCGGTGCTACAATCAATCGAGCAAACGCTAAACGGCACCTAAGCAATAGCAGCACGATGGAATGAAATGCCAAATACTTGCTTAAATCAAATAATAATAATTACAGCCTGCCTTAAGGCAGAGGGGGGACCTGCCACCAGGAGCCACCAACCACATGGTCAACACCAGTGGCCTGGAAAAGAGGATCTCAAAAGGCAGGTTACATTGATGGCAGTCTTCTGGACAGTACTGCTCCAGACTGCAGATGGAGAGGGATCATGGTTTTGACTGCTGCCTGGTGTACAAAACTCCCCACATGTAGTAAACTAGCGCTCAAGGGAAATGAAGTATCTCTCTCCGATGTGCCAGGGACCTTTTAACACCTGGGAGAATTCAAACCCATGACTCCCTCCTGCGCCTACAGGCTGGAAATGTAGTTAATGGCACAAGCCTATACTTATCTACCCAGAAGTAATCCCATTGTGTTCAATGGGGCTTACTCCCAGGAAAGAGCTATAGGATTGCAGCCTCAGACTACTACACCTCCTTTGGTAGAATGTGTGGATGGTATCAAAGATATGTTGTGTCCCATGCAGAAAATTCAAAGAGCGCCTTCTCTTGGCCCACCTTAATCAACATGGGGTACAAACCACTGTGCTCTTGCACACCTCCTGTCAATGGGAGTAGGGAAGAGGATGCCTGATGGTCTTTCTCCCACTTTGCCACTAGGGGCACTATACCACTACCGTATGATTCCTGCAGTCTCATCCTGGCTGCCACTCAGCAGCTACCCAGGAAGGAGGGTGACTTTGCAAACACAGCAAGACAAGATGTGACGGCTGTCTGCATTTTCATAGCTTTTTGAGCAAATTGAGGGGGGGGGGCAACGACAGTGGACGAGCAAATATGCTGGTTGACACCCAACCAGCTCAGTTTGAATTCCGCAGGACACTCACCCAGCTGCCCTGGTGGGAAGTGCAGGATTGGGGTCTGTCAGCAGTATAAGTCAAGGTGAGTGCCCTATAAATTGCCCCCCTTTGGTCACAACTGGCCAAATCACCGCTGTGAAAATGCAGGGACATGCAGGCAATGACATTGGTGGAGAAAATTTGGGGAGCATCCCGAGACATCAAATGAAAAGATATTTGCCAGAGGTACTGCCTCAAAAGCTGGGACATGACACCCCTTGGGGCATGCTTGATGCACCCACTCTGAGTTAGGTGGCTTAGGGCAGGAGGGGAGGTTGACTCAGACTTGGCTGTCCACATCACACTATTCAGGTGTGAGGGACAGACTTGAGGTGTCAAGCAGCATGTAGTGTTCTTCCCTTCAAGGCATCCTTACAACAACCCTGTGAGGTCCACTGGCGTCGACAGGGGGAAGCGGGGGGGCGGGCCGCCGGGGGGTGTCGCGCGTCTAGGGGTGACGCGCGATCAACCCCCCACTTACAGTTTCGAGCGGAGGGTGGGCCCGCCCGCCCTCCCCTGTGTCCGTTTGGCTCCAAAATGAGCCGAAAACGGAGCGGGGAGGGCGCTCTGCTCCTGCGCGTGACGTCACGCGTGGGGGCGGAGCCTCCCCTTAAGGGCGACGCACGCCCCCGCTCTGGGGTGACGCGCGTCGTCGCGACGCGACTGGTGAGGTCGGCCGGACTAAGAGAGTGACTGATCCAGTTGCCCACTGAGCTTTATGGCTAGGTGGGGACTTGAACACAAGTCATTCCACTCCAAGGCTAACAATTTAACCACTATGCTACACTGTTAATGGACTTCTGGCTGCACTGCATTTCTACTGTATGTGTTGTGTGGAAGGAATATTGCTATTCCGAATGCAAGGGACTGCAAGCAGAAAAGCAACAAGTTGCTTGTGCTGCAAAAACCTACAGTGCAATCCTAACCAACTTTCCAACACCAGTGCAGCCGCAATGCAGCCCCGAGGTGAGCGAACAAATGTTCCCTCACCTTGCTCCCTGACTGCCCCTGCACTGCAAAATGTTGACACAGCTACACTGACACTGGAAAGTTGGTTAAGATTGCGCTGCTAGTCTGGTAGTGCCCTTTGAGTTTAGATTTTGGGAGAGGGATCGGATTTCCCTCTCTGCCTAAAGTGCCATAAGAATGATTTTAAAAAAGTTATATCCGATTTCCTTTTTACGTATTTTCAAAGAAAGACTATTCCAAACAGAACATTCCCCCACCCCTTTTAGTGTGGAATCTGGGGAGAACCTTTGATTAACTTCCATTCACTTCCAGGGTGAGCAGAGCGGGGACCCTGATGGGTGAGCAACATATTCTATTCATTTAGGGCACAATGAAACTCTCAAACACCAGCCGCTTAGAGAACATAATTCATGAGAGGTGAAGGAACAACTTATGGGGTGTGAGGTGATTTTGCAGTAAGCCCTGATTCACCCGAGGGGAGTGCAGTAGACACAGCCATAGGGAAGGGGAGAAAAGTACATGGGGATAGAGAACATATTCAAGATGCTTCTCAGAGAAAATATGACACATGTATGTGTGGATGCAAGGAAGAAGAAAAAACCAAATAAAAGGAGACTTTTCCCTTGATAAGAGCCTTTTAAAAAGATTATCTTGCAAAAAGAGATAATAAGCTTTTGGATGAATTAGATGGAGCTATTTTACTGACTTCAGTTCTTTCAAGTTGGTCTGAAAGTAGCCATCTTAAATCCTAGTTTCCCCCAAAGGGGCCAAATTAGCCAGAAGCAGAACAAAAATAATAGCACGTGGCTTGCCATCTTCTACAACTCCATACTTCTTGTATTCCTTAACCAGAGGTCAATTTCCCTGTTATGTTTCATGTCTCCACCTCCTAGTAACTTTCTCTAGAATAGATTATAATATTGTATACTCTGATGGAGTTGGGGTCATTTTTATCCCCATTGCACTGACTGGGAAACTGACCAGTCCTTGCTGTTCAGTGTTGCTTTATACAGTATACACAATATTGCTACTATTGACCCCCATTATTTTTGCTGTGCTGTTCCAGCTGCATGCTACGCGCTGCGGCATGGAGAGTCATGCCGGCCACATGACCATGGAGGCGTCTTCGGACAACGCTGGCTCTTCGGCTTTGAAATGGGGATGAACACCACACCCTAGAGTCGGATACGACTGGACTTAATTGTCAGGGGTCACCTTTTAATATTCCTGTAAGTACACGTGTGAAATATTTAATAAGGAGTTTAGTCCTCCCCCCTCCCCCCCCCTTTGGTGTCATGCTCAAGACAGTCCATACAGTATGCAAGATGTACTTTGGAGTACAGTTGATCCCCACTCCAGAGTACTAGAGCATACTTTTTTCTCAGTTGACAATTCAAGGATCATGTCAATGATGCCAGGAATGGTATCTCTAGCGGGTGGCATTCCCTGGGCAGAATCACACATTCCCCTCTTTGTGAGGAAATAAATGTGATCAAGCCTCACTCTGCTTGTACTGACTGCTTGTACCGACTGCCTTCCTTCACATTTTACGTGAAATCCTCCCATCCACCAAAATGCCCTTTCTTCCCTACAAGAACGACTGCTCTCTACTGCTTTGGGGAGCTATCAATGTCTTCGTGACATCACTAGCCACTACACCAATACCTACTTTCATCTCACACTTATTTGCATGTCCAGTAACCAACATATTGCATGGTAAGGAAAGGCGCAAAGATTGCTAATGCTTAACAGGCTTGGAAGGAAGAAAGAAAAAGGAATCAAGAATAGATGTGGACATACGGAAGTGAACGACAACCAGCTACTCCATACACCATATGGTGGGCATTTTACTAATAAATAAATAAATCCCTTCCTTCAATCAGACACGTTATCTACCTACAGACAAAGCCTACGGGTGTTGGCGTTTCCCTTCCCAACCCCCTTCTCTTTTTCAATCAGTCCAGGTCAAAGCTTCTCTTTATTTGACAACAAATCACTTCTCCAATAGGAAGAAGCAATCTGTGTGCAGAGGTGCAGGACAGCCGGCCAGCCAGTCAGGAAAGGGCAGAAAGGAACCAGGAAAACCCTGAGGCCAAAGACTTTTAGACGTGACCTTAAGGACGATGCAATCAATCATGTGCTGCTATAGGGATACGTCCTCAGGGAGGGCTGCCCTACGCCAGGAAACCCAAGCAGAGAGAGGGGATTCTTTGACAGCTTTTTCCTCCCCCATCTGACAGGTCTAGCTCTATAAAGCTGCATCTTCTCCAATAGCTCTAGCTAGACGTGATGGAAGGAGGAGGCTGTGAATATCTGCAGAGGATTTTAATGAGGGTTGTCTCACTTAGGACCTGTATCATAAAGGCTGATCTCCACCAACTCCGGCTGCATTGCGTTTGCGTCTGGAGGCTCGCGAGCGTAGGGGACAAGACGCCCCACCCCGAAACGCTGCCCCAGGCTCCACCAGTTTCTTCAATGTACTTGTCCCTCCTGATTGTCCCTCCTTGTAATAATGCTCAACGCTTATTGGCTGAAACACGTGTGCTCCGATTGGCTGAAAGTCCCCTCTCATCCCATTGGTCAAATAGTTTGTTCCGCGTCCTGCCCTCTCTCAATCATGAGCATGGTCCACGACCGACCGCAATGGAACTCAGGAGAGTGCAACTCTCCTGTGTTCCATGGCGATTGGTTAAAAAGGCAGTCACAACGCTCTGCACACGCTGCACACCCCCGGGACGCGCCGGGATATGTGCAGTGTAGATCAGCCTTAATGCTTAGCATTTAGAAAGGATGTGGGAAGCTCTCTTAACACACATGATCTCAGCGGTCTTGGCAATAACTCTGCTGGAGAGATTAGGATTATCCTCCTGGTGCAGACTGGGGGTGGTGGTGGGTTCCCTAATACAAGCCCAGAGTCCCAAACTAGAGACAAGACCCAGTCATCTTGCTGAAGCCAACCAGGTCTAGGTCAGTGCCCGGATGGGTCCTTCAGAACTCTATGTTCCACGACAGAGGTGAGAGGGTCCCATCAAGGCCAGGCATGGTCCGAGGCAACCAATTTGGTTGGGATGACAGGTCCAGCAGACAGAGCTGGCAGATGGTGTTCTGAAGGTGGCATGGACCAGAATGAGTGGAAGGTTTGGTTCTAACAGATCCAAGGGTTGGAAGTAGAAAGTGTGGTTAGGGCCAGTCTGGGGGCTGAGTATTGAATCAGCACAGGCTATTCAGCACAGGCTTTCACTGTTAGATGACAAGCTAAGACAAGATGACAAGCTAAGACAAGAAGTCCTTATATCGAGCCAGCGGAGACTCTGGGGTCTCCCTGAGCTACCCAATTCTTCTGGGGTTGTCGTTCCCTTCCTGGCCACTATCAGACAGGAGGCACTGTGAGCAACAAGGCTGACATCAGCCACTCTGTCCCTCCCTCTGCAAGCTGTCTCAGTGGTGCAGAGAGTAAGGCAACTGAACTGTGCTGCCAGATTTCATGGTTTGAGACTCCTGGTGCCATACCTAGGATCCCTCCCTCCCTTCCCCCGCTGTAAAGGCCTCAGCCTTGGGAGGACAGCGGTGGCGATAGGGTGCTGGGAGCCCTCAGTGGCAAACACCTGCACCGGCTTCTAATTGTGCCCTGTACATGCCTCCTAGTGGCACATTGGGGGTACTGACAGTTCAGGGGTCACTAGATAGCCCCACTGATGGATGTGGGCCTTTGGTCAGTGCCCAACCTGACTGACCCTCAATGCTGTCCTTGAGAGAAGATGATGGGTGGGTGCCATCCTCACCTGCACGGCTTCTTCTAAACTGGCAGCAGCAGGGAGGATTCTGGGAGCGAAACCTCTCTACTACCAGCCATTTAGAAAGAAATTTCCTCTTCCAGAGTCACTCTCTCTTCTTCTTGCTCACTCTCTGAACAAGAAGAAAATGGGACCACAGCCCAGCTGGGATAGCTGGACATGGGGTGCAGGTGGGTGCCAGCTTTTCACTTCCCTCAGTTCGCAGTCCAAAGCAAACGCTTTGGCCAGACTTATGGCCGGGCTGCCCCTGAAAGCAGCATCGATTTGTGTTTCTTCTTCCCCAACTATTTTAACCTAACGTCCCCCCCCCCCATGAAAACCACAACATGTGAAGTTTCTTGCTATGAATCCCAGCAAAGGCACCTGACGTTTACTGGAAACGTTTGGCACAAGCCTCACCAATTCATTTTCACCACTGGTAAACATGATGCGGAAGGCGTCCCTTCGACGGCATTCATTTCAGCTCCGCGCGAGATTCCCGAGCCCTCTGTTGCCATTCCGCATCAGTTTCTTTCTTTTATTGTCAGAGGAAGCGGGACAAGAGTTCCATTTCCCCAAAGCATAAAGTTAAATAGAGTGAGCTGGGAAGTTTCTAAAAAGTAATTGAGTGAGATCAGCCATGCGGCCGTTTTTTAAGTGACTTAAATGCAAGAGGCTCGCGTCTCAAGTCGGAAATGGATCTTTATAGCACTGGAGGATAATGTACTGGCACAGTTGGAGCTATAATCACATGTGGGATGGCATTGGTATATAAAAATGCATTTTTAATAAAATGATTATTAGCTGCCTGGCTTTTTTTCCTACTCTGTTCTTCAGCCACCCAGAACGTGAACCAATGTAAAGTCAACAAGGACTTCAGCTTTTTGCAGAGGAAAGGGGATATTAATCCACCAATTTGTCCCAGAAGATCTAAAGCAGGTTTTTATTTTCCAGCCAGCCAAGGGTGTCATTTGGAAAGTATATCGCCTGCCATATCTTTACTGGCAAGGTGCAAAGAATGACTACAAATGAATAAAAACTCAATCCCGTCGTAAGAGGTAGAGGGAAGAAAAATGTCCAACATTTGAACTGCTTACTGTTACAAGAGTAAAGACCCCCTTTTTAAACCTAAGAAGAGCCCTGGTGGATCAGGCCCACCCAGGGCCCATCTAGTCCAGCTTCCTGCATTTCACAGTGGCCCACCAGATGCCTCAGAGAGCACACAAGACGATACCTGCACCCTGTTGCCACTCCCGTGCATCTGGCTTTTAACGTTTTTCTGACTCTTTGTATAGTATCCAGGGCACTGACCATAGACTTGCCAGCTCTGATGCATCCCAAAAGACAAATATTGGTTGGGAAACAATGGTTCTTACTTTCCTCCCAGTGTGGAAACCCCTCACGCCTTCAGACTCATAAATAAGATAGGGAGGGATTTTCTTTTTGTGCCAAATTTAACAGAGAACCCCTTCTCCACCGACAGCAGGCTTTTAAAACTAGGATCGCTTCAAAAAAGGAATGCAGGCAGTTCCTAGAAACACCATGAATGAATCAAAGAACAAATACTTTTATTTGTTTTAAAAGACTCCAGATTCCCATCCTACAGACTAGATACATTTGAAGCCATGCATAATTCCAGTAGTCGAGACCTTTCACTATTTACTTCATCATGTACAGTCCTTTATGTTTGAAGGAACTTTGTGAGGTTTACTTGAAAATTGTCCAATGTTTTGCCTGGGGAGGAACGCCTGGATAGGACCGAGCCGCAAGAGACAGCTTCTTAGGCTGCAATCCTATACGCACACATTGAACACAACAGAACTTACTTCTGAGTAGATATGCTTAGGATTATGCCCTAAGACTTCCTACTCAGTGATGGCAGATATTAGAAATATTAGCAGCTGTGCAATCCCCCTGGTGGAAAGAACTGTTTTGACTTTGCATGATCCCTCCCTGAAAGTCTTGGAAATGTTACAGGCAACACTGATATCAGAGCTCTGATCTGCAGCAATGCCAGCTGGAACAGGCAAAGAGCAACGGAATTCCCGCTTGACTGTTAAAAATAAAGACGCGAGGTTAATAATGTCATGGAGTGCTGTTTGGACCGACGGAGACAAAAATGCACACACGTGGTTGCGTTTGACACTCGTGTCGCTTGTCAATGGCACAGAGCTGGAGTGATCAGTTCCAATGGGAAGTTGTGTGTGCAGTTTGGGTAGGACCTGAACAGGCCCAGATTAGGCTGATTGGATTGTCCAATGGAAACCAAATCTCTCCACAGAAGCAAGCTCTGAGAATCAGATATTCAAGAGCTACTGCCAGCCTTTGACTACTGCCAATTCCCTTGGATTCCTCGAGGCGTAAAACAGCTTCTGTCTTCCCTACATCATTGCATTAGAATGCTGACAAGGCAGGTATACGTATGAGTATTGCTGTGGCAATGGAACAAAAAAAGATGGTGGGAGAGCAGAGGAGTAAGGTTGCAAAGCCTAAGGCCAGCCCATTCATGAGGACGACCGAGGCGGTCGCCTCAGGCAACAGACTGGCAGAGGGCACCCACTTCCAATCACCTACATCACTCCTTCCTGTGCAGAAAAAGAAGGGTATGGAACTGGTTTGAAAGTGTGGAATAAGAAGTGTGGAATAGAGGGCTAGAATGTCTCCACACTGGAGGAGCCCAAAGGTAGGCTTACCATCCATCCTGGAAACGTCCCGGGTTCCGGTCCCAGGCTCCGGTGGAAGCCTCCGCCACCTCCGCTTCAAAAAAGGTAAACTTACATTTTTTTCCGGGCGCCACCATCTTGGATCTCGCGAAATCTTGAGAGATCCAAGATGGCGCGCCAGGAAAAAAGGTAAGTTTTACCTTTTTTGAAGCGGAGGCACGACAGCAATAGCAGGGCTTGCGGGGGCACAGCGGAAATGGCCTGTGGGGGCACAGCGGCAATGGCGGCGGCGGCGGCAAGCAATGGCTGAGAAGATGGACAGCAATGGCGGCAAGGGCAATGACAGCAAGGGTGGCAATGCTGGCAACAATGGACAGCAGCAATGGTGGTGACGACAGGCAGCAGCAATGGCAGCGGAGGAAGGGCATGATGAAGATGATGGCAGCGGCGGCAGGATGGCGGCAGCGGGACAGGCAAGTCAATTTAATTAATTAATTCTAACTAAAAATAAATTAAAAATTTTGAATGCCCTTTGGGCAGCAAAAGGGCACTTTGCGCCACCCCAACAAAGATTTTTTAAATTTATTTTGATTATTTATTTATTTAATTAATTAATTGTTGAGGGGGGTGTCCTGGTTTAGAACTGGAAAAATCTGGTAAGCCTACCCGAAGGAGATTCTAGAACAGGGGTGGCCAACCTTCCAATATGAATGTTCCTGATGAAGGCATTTCAGCAGGTGCAGCTGCTTTAGCAGCACCATCAGCACTTGCAGCTGCCAAGAGTTTGTCTTAATCTACACAACTCTTAAGAACGCAGAGGCCCTAATAGTGGAAGATTGGCCACCCCTGTGTTAGCAGGAGTTATCATGAGCAAATCCTGGGCCAAACGTCAGCATATGTTGCTGGGGTTCTGCCAGGCCTGTCACCCAGCCAGGCCTGGCCCAGAAGAAGCCCTCTTTGAGGGAGACTTCAAAACATGCCTCTTCTCATTGGCCAGAGCAGCATGCATGGGAAAGGGAGCTGTGTCACATGCCATGTGGGTCAAAAGACCTGGATTTTCCTCCATTTTCTTTTTCCCTTGGGCCAGCAGCAACGCTGCCCCTGCTCACTCCAGGGTGTGGCTGCAAGGGGATCCTCAGGAAGGTTTTTTGAAAATGAATTTCTTTTTTTCACCTCAACGCTTCCTCAAAGAAACTGCATCAAATTCTTCTGCAACATTTCATCCCATAAATATTTTTGTTTGCCCCCTACCCCCCACGCTCTGCAAACAAACAGGTTTCAAGTTTGGTTTTCATGTCCTCGTGCCCCTCCTGCTGAATGCCACAATGTAGGGTGGGCAAGAAAAGGGGTGCGAGGAAGTAAGGAAAACTAAACATTTTTCATCTTCAGCAGACAAAACTATTCTTAAGGAAAACAAATGTTATTTTTGCAAAGGTCTTCCAATGCCACAATGCACTCAGAACCAAGTTCCTCCATTTTCTGTTTCCAAAAGCCAAAAGCAAACTTTGCTATGTGAAGCATCCCCAAGCAACTGGCAGACAATATTATACAGTGTTCTTTTATTATTATTTATTATAATATTAATATTATAATATTAATATTATAATATAATAATAATAATAATATTATAATAATATTATAATATAATAATAATAATAATGGAAGGCCAGTTTCTATTCATGCCACTTATGCTGCAGAAAAAAAGGCCAAACAGAAGCAAGAAATATAGCCAGGCTGGAATGCTCACCATGACTCCTGAGAAATTTGCAGGACAGTCCTATGCATGTCTTGTCAAAGTGCCATTTCCATCAGCAGGATTCACTCTCCAGTAAGCAAGTATAGGACTACAGCCTGACATTGCAGGCCTATGCATGTGAAGTCAATCCCACTGTACTCCCAGAAAGAAAAGCAAGCATAGTTAGGCTTACCAGATCTCCAATGGGGACAGAGTGCTAGACCTTTAGGAGAAGGAATGTGGGCAGGTGTAGCTTGTTAAACCTTAGAACACAATCCTAGGCACGTCTACTCAGAAGCAAGCCCCATTGTGTTCAGTGGGGCTTGCTTCTGAGTAGACATGCCTAGGATTGTGCTCCAAGGTTTAACAAGCTATGCCTGCCCACATTCCTTCTCCTAAAGGTCTAGCACTCTGTCCTGGTTGGAGATTTGGTAAGACTAGGCATAGGATTGCAGCCAAAGGGTCCTTTGAGATTATTATTACTATTGTTATTAGTCCTTCAAGACCTTGAGAATAGACATAGTACCTGCAGGCTCCTGGTGTTTTGGGGGTCCTCAGAGTCTGGGTCTGGCAGTCCCTTCTGGCCCATGACTTGGCAGTGAGTAGCAGGCAGAGCAGCTCCTCTCAGCTTTCTGGCCTTTGCCCTCAGCAGGAGTTGAAGCATGTCCAAGCCCTCCTCCTCCTCCTCCTCCTCCTCCTCAGAGCAGCTTCTCTGGGGCCTACCTAGCAGGCAGGAGGTAGTCCACAACCCCCTCAGCCAGCCTTGAGCTGCCTCGGGTCTACAAAGCCCTCAGCGCAAACTGAGCATGCTCCATTGGCTCCTTCCCAGCTGAGGTGACCAGATGCCGCTTCCCGGTTGCCCCAGCAACAGGGCCCAGGTGGGCTGAGGAGGCTGTTCTGGTGCAGTTCTTGTTGCTTCCTGAGGGCCAACCCGCTCTTGCCTGGAGCGGGGCAATTAGAGCCAGGGCATTTCAGGCTTGCTGGTGATCCTGGAGAATAGGACTGTGGCTAAGAGCACAAAGTCCCAAGTTCAAATCTCACTCCGGCCAGTTTTATATTTCTGTCAGGATTAGACTACAGCTCTACTCACTTCGAATATTAGCCCCTGGGCTAACTAGGCCCAGAGGCACCTTTTAAAATGGTGTCTGTTCCATTTAGTCCTCTTCTGCATCTTTTTTTAGAATGTGAGCCCTTTGAGGGCAGGGAACCATTTATTGATTTATTTTGCTATGTAAACCGCTTTATGAACTGCTTTGTATACTGTATAAACATTCTAATAATAACAATATGACCATGCATTGCTGGAGGGAAAAGGGAATAGAAGGAAAAAAACGAAAAAACACACAAAACAAAACGGTTGCAGTCTAAATGCTTTCCCACTCTTTCCTTCCCTTCTCTTCCCTTTAGTCACCAGGAGTGCAGTGCAGAGCCTCCCTGCTCTCTGCACCAGTTCAGTTTCCAATGAAGAGGAGCGATGCAAACTGGCTTCCCAGCATGCACCACTTCTGTTCATCGGAAACAGTAGTGGCACAGAGGAGGGAAGATGCGTGCCACACTCTTGGTCAATAAAGGGAACAGGGGATGGGATGGGTCGTGCCCATTTGCTCATTCGCCCCATCCTCTCACCCCTGCCCACTCACTGGCTCTCCCTTTCCCCTCATCCATGGGGGTTGCACACACAGGGGTGGCATTTTGTGGGGGGATTCAAGTGGCACAGGGACATGGGCCACTACCGAATATAATGCTATCTTATACCAAGTCAGACCATTGAACAATCCAGCCTAGTATTTCCTGGGCTGATTGGTAGTGGCTCTCCAGGAATCTTTGCCAGCTGTACCTGGAGATGCCAGGGATTGACCAGGGTGTGCAGACTCTAGTATTTTAAGAACTCTAAGGTAAATTTGCATCGACTGGATCCATGTGCAAAATGGCAGCTGAGGGGGTCCTACACCCCACAAACCATACACTAAGATGACCTGCATTTACAGGTACAAGCCTTCATCTGAGTGATTACAAATTGGAGTTATGTACACCAAATTCTCAAACTATCCAGCAAAGCTGCACGAAGACCTGGTCATGGAGAACCAGTTAATGCACCTATTTTACAGATGAGCAACACTGAGGCTGAGAGATAAGCAATAGGCATAAGACCATGCCAGACTTCACTGCCCTGCAAACCTCTCAGATGCTATATGAAAGGTAGTTGCACAGTCTGGAAGTGGAAAGAAGGCTAGTTCCCGGGGATGGAGGTCCCTCTCATTAGCCAAAGGTGGCTGCTGGCTACTCAGCGCTACAGTTCTCCTCCATGCAATCCTCTGCAATATTACAATCCTCTGCAATATTACAGTCCTCCCCCATGCTACACTGGCAAGGAGAGATGCTAAAGTACTATATCTATTATAATCTTAGGCTGCAACCCTATTCACTTATTTTATTTATTTATTTATTTATTTATTTACAATATTTTTATCCCGCCTTTCTCCCCAAAGGGACCCAAGGTGGCTTACAAAAAAGGAAAAAAACAATTACAAAAAAACAACCACCTTTAAAAGCAATAAAACAGTTAATTAAAAACTCATAAACACAGTCTAAAAACGATAATCTAAACATTATTGACTATAATGGAATTTACGTCCGAGTAGGCAGGCATAGGATTGGGCTGTTATGCTTCTTTGAATGACCTAAAACAAGGCCTGAGGTGTTGGCAATAGCTAAATGTATGTAGATGCAACTGAGTACAGTATTTAGTTAAAAGGCAGCTGATTAATCAACTGAAAATTCGTTATTTGGTTGGCAGTCTTTGATGTCATGGGAAAATGCAAGATTTTATTTTCCACAATGGTGAGGTTCAACTGACTCCCTAGTTGGGAATACTGTAAAAAATAAAAATAAAATAAAATGGAAGAATCGAAACAAGAGAATCCACTTTTGTCCTTTTTTTTTTAGGCAAAATCAAGGTCAAAGAACCTTCTCAGGGTCTCTTTGCCCCAAATGGGGATCGACTCCAACATCGAGCTACTCATCTCGGTCAGAGTTCCAAAGTGGTGTGTTTCGCATTTGCCTCTGCATTCGATTATCGGAGCAGGAACTGCACCCTTTTCACTCCTGCAAATCCCCTCTCATATGGAAGTCAGCGAGCTGTAAAATATTTAAACTGGCTACAGTTGTACCTCATTTGTTTACACGTCTCCAGCAGGCTGCTAAAACATAGCGCACCGAGAGAGAACAAAGGCCGTCAGCCGCCGAATCGGATTTCAGAACAGCCCTATAAATGTCTAACGATGGCTTGGCAGAGCCCAGTCTCCCTAGCCCACCGGAGCCCTCGGGGCAGTGGGAGGTAAAGAGTTACCACACTTTCACTTTCCAAATGTGTATTCTGATTATTCTGAAGGTTTGCAGACAGGGTAGACTGGGGAGCCATCAAGAGGTTATGCTACTCCCCCCCCCAAATACCCCTCCCCACTTCCAGCTTTTGCTGCCTTCATTTGCAGGCAGTGAAAACGAAAGACCATTTCAGTTCTCTTTCAGGAGGGTGAGTGAGAGAAATCCAGTGGCCCTGGTGCATATCTTTCCGCAGCATAAGAACATAGGTGATCCTTGCTGGGTCAGGCCCAAGGCTGAGCCAGTCTGACATCCTCTTTCCAGAAGTGGCCAACCATGCTTCGGAGAAGCCCACCAGCAACCAGCTCTTCCCTGTTGTTTGCCTCTTCAACAACGGACATTCAGAGATATACTGCCACTGTACATGGAGGTTCCATTCTCACTATATTAGGGCTAAGAAGAACAGATGCATTGCTTTTCTTGGTCAGAACAAACGTTCATTTGGTCAGCATCCTGCTTCCCACTGGGGCCAACCAGATGCATCCACAGCCTTTCCCTCTTTGTCCCAAGCACCTGCTGCTCAGAGGTACACTGCCACTCAGAGGTACACTGCCACTGTACATGGAGGTTCAGTTCTTAAATATCATGGCTAATGAGATAAACCCTGTTGGGTCAGGCCATAAGTCCACCTAGTCTGGCATCCTGATTCCTGCAGGGGCCAACCAGATGCCTCTGTGATGCCCACAGGCAGGAAGCAAATGGAAAATCTCTCTCCCGGTCATTGTCCCCAGTCGTATGTCAGTTCAGCATTGCCAAGAGGCACAGGGGATCCCACCTGGCCTGACCTAGTCTCAGGGCTTTGACCCTTCAGCAAAGACCAGGGCTGTCCACAACTCCTTAGCCACCCAACGTTTTCCTTGCCTCTTGATTGCTGGCCCCGAGTCATGCTTGTGGTGCTTGTTTACACAACACCCTCTAAAGATATCTCCCCCACTCTTGGGAAGGGTGGAGTTCAGTACAATCCCATTCTGCATTACAAGACTATTTTATATCCTCTGAATATTTATGACGAATGGCAATGAGCCAAAGCCTGTGGGGCATAGAAGCTAAGGTGGTTGGCTCTCTAGGGTTTAAAAGTCTGGCAAACAAAAACTTTGCTATTCTAGGTATTTTTAACACACACACCCCTCGCATATATAAAGCAACATACAGGGTCGTCAAAAACACACCAAACAAGGGCCCTTTCTTTAACGCAACACACATGGAGTCTTTTCTTACCACATTAGAAAATTGCAACACATGGAATCTTTGTGAAAAGGTTTACTAGCTATTCCCCAGCTGTTCCGATTGACATTTGTTTTTCTTCTTCTTTTTCTGGTTGACCATTTCAGAAGCATTTCTTCTGCAATACGGTTGGACCAACTTCCTTGTACTCCTGTCGGGTCACCCACATCTCCCTAAACGAAGGCAAGCTGGTGAGCACGGATGCTCCTATCCAGACCGAATACATCCTGTCTTCCGGCGCCAAAACCTTGACTGGCATGCCACTGGGTGCGAGCGCTTGGAGTTCCTTCAGAAGTCTGTCACTCAGACCGGGAAAAAGGGTGGAGCCACCTGCCATGACCACGTTGCTCCAGATGTTTTTCTGGATGCTCCCGTCGCATTTGGAAATACTGTCCGAGATCAAGTGATGAATACCAGGTGCTGAGGTGCCTGCCACAGCTGGGCTAAAAAGGGACTCCGGAGCATGAAAGAGTTGGTCACCAATATTGACAGGGTTTCCGTCAGGTAGAGTGTATTTATGGACCAACCCTTTGTTCTTCTCATGGTCAGGATCCAAAGATACATAGCACAAGTTCTCCTTGATGTTCTTCACGATCTCCTTCTCGGCAGAGCTCAGAAAAGTATGCCCGCTCTCCAAGAGAAGGGTCGCCAGATATTTTGTGATATCTCGGCCTGCAAAATTCATCCTCGAAATGCCGTGAAGCAAACAATGGCCCTTGTAAATGGGGACTGTCAGAGTGACACCATCTCCACTATCTAGTACCAAACCTGTGGTCCGAGCTGAGGCGTAGAGGGCCATCATAGCTTGCAAGCCCACAAACATGGCAGGCACCCGGAAATGCTCAAACATGATCTCAGTCATTCTTTCTCTGTTCGGTGCTGGGTTCAGTGGGGCCTCTGTCAACATCACCGGCCTCTCTCGGGCTTTCATCCGAAGCTCATGCCTGTATATGTGCCTCCAGACCTTCTCCATGTCATCCCAGGATGTTACTATACCATGTTCCACAGGATACTTAAAAGACAAGATACCCCTCTTCTCTTGGGCTTCTTTGCCAACATAATACTGCCTCTGAACAGGGCCAAACATAATGGCTGGGGACTTAGGATAGCCAACCACGGTGGCTACAACCGTTCTTGGTTCCTGTTCTCCAGACAGCCCAGCCTTACACAACCCAGATCCATTGTCAATGATGACCGCTGGAAGGTCTACTCTGGGGCGAGACATTCTTAGATGAAAGAGTCGAGGAACTGGTTTGTTTACCTCCTCTCCCTCTGTGTAGAACAGAATGTTTGGCCTTCAATGTTCTAGATTGCTGGGAGTCATAAAAGAGGATATTCCTCTTTCTCTCCATATGCAACCATGTTGCATTTGCTTCTGGACAGAGATCTTTCTCCAAGACGCCAGCATCTGGGTTTGGAAGATCATCAAAAACCAAAACTGATTGTTGAAAGGTGATGCTAAACTGTTTTCCACTTCCAGACGGAGGGCTCAAGAAAGCAGACTCAACGTGCCGGTACACAGGGCCACATCATCTGTACTCTAAGATCATGGGCAGCAGGCAAGAAATCAAGAAGAAATTTAAGTTCACAATTGCCCAACTGAAAAGGGAAGCTGAACTATTATCTAATTCTCAGTGAAATTGCACTGAAACTTAGGAAGACATTAGCCGTGAACACGGGGCATTAACTTCCGTTCTCGTCTTCATTGTCATCATAGAGGTGACATCAGGAAACCACTATGATGTCAAGAAAGAACAATAAAAAAGAGAAAAAAACCGCGGGAAAATGTCAGTGTTCCTGCTGGAATGAGGGGTGGGAGAAAGGAGTAGAACCTTTTATTAAAGGAACCACTGATAATACCGGTAGCAGAGCACGCATAAGATATTTGGGGGTCCGAGTCAGAAGATCTAACTGACACGCTCCCTTTGGGGCACAATCCACCTATCAGGAGTCAACAGTGTTTGGACATTGGGTCCAATGAGATCTTCAAAGATCTTCACAGTACTGTACATATGGAGCCCTGGAGACTAAAGGCTGTGACACACTGGCGGTGGCACGGTACGTAGAACAGCATCAGCATGCGGCTCGAACATCTGGGTATGTCTTGTGTTTTGTAAGATTGCACAGCAACACAGGAGAACACAGGAGAGCTGCGTTGCCATACAAGCAAAGTTGGACAAATTGAACCTCGGCCAATGAGAGGCTGCATTCGGTGCAGTGGGGGCAGGATGCGAAGTGACGTGTTGGCCAATCAGAGTTGAGGTTTTTTTTAGCCAATCCTCTTCAGCCTAAGATTAGCTGACTGCCTTTTGCAGCCAGGCAGAGGCGTAGCTAGGCAGGCCAGTCAACACCCCCCCCCCGATGTCATCGCCCTGCCCCCCCCCAGCGAAGCCTGGTTGGAGCCAGGGACAGGGTGCTAATGCCCAAAGGGGAAGTGAACCGTTGCGTCTGTCTCCCTCCAGGTAGGTGCCCGCACTAAAGGGTTAACAGTCTTAATAGTCTAGGATCTACTGCAGGGTTTACATTAAATTGACCTATGTAATCAATAAAGTGGCCCATTTCATGTCAACCAATTGTCTTGTCTTGTATCCTTTGTGGGGGGTGGGGGATGCTTGAGCAAATGAATTACAAACCCCCAGAACTGGTCAAAGTGTTTTTATTTTAGCCATTCAAAACAGGTCGGTGCATCGATATCTCCGAGTACCTGTCGCTTGACTGCATTCGTAGTGTGATCTGCATTCATGTTAGAAGCACCGTCTCTGTACTATAGTTGGCCCAAATTCTCTGTAATCGGCAGCCGTGACCCACATTTGCCTGAAGGTGCTCAGGGAAGTAATAACGGAGGCCCCGATCCAAGCTGAGAACCACCGATCTGGAGGCGTGATGACCTTTATGGGAACTCCTTGGGGGACCTGAGTTTCTAGCCCCTTGAAGACCCTCTCGTCTAACCCCGGGAAGAGAGTTGAGCCACCGGCAAGGAGAACGTTGCCGTAGAGCATGGGGCGGATGCTGGGGTCGCAGTTTTTAATGCTATTGGCTGTCATCTTGTGAATGCCGGGGCCACTTCTGCCAATGTTGCTCGGTTTGAAAAGGATCTCCGGTGCTTGGAAAAGAGCATCGCCAATTTTGATCCTGTTGCCATCTGGAAGGTGATAGTCTTTGGGCAGTGCCTCTGACCTTCTGCTAGGGTCCTGGTAGGAGTCCTGGGCCACAAAGCACAGCTTCACTTTGATGTCTTCGGCCACATTGTTCCCTTCTGGAAAGTTCCGGGGGTATTGTCTGCTTTCCAGAAGCAGATTTCTCAGGTAGCTGGTGATATCTCTGCCGCCGATATCCAATCTGGAGACAGCATGGGGCAAGCAATACCCCTCGTACACAGGCACCGCATGGCTCACCCCATAGCCACTGTCTATCACTATCCCAGTGTACCGCGCCGAGGCATAGAGAGATAATATGGCTTGGATGGAGAGATAGAAGGCCGGGACCTTAAAACGTTCAAACATTACCTGAGTCAGTTTGGCTCTATCCTCCTTCGGATTCAGGGGTGTTTCAGTCATTAACACTGGCCTCTCAAATGCTCTCATTTCCAACCCTTTGTCATAAATGTGCTTCCAAATCTTCTCCATGTCATCCCACGAAGTAATAATGCCATTCTCAATGGGGTACCTCAAAGACAACATCTCTCTCCTGTCTTGGGCTTCTTCTCCGATATAGCATTCTTTGTGTCCAGCTTTGGATAGCGATATTTTGGTTCTGGGGCAGCCGAGAACAGAGGCGATGACGTGTCGTGGGCCGACTTCTCCTGAGACCCCAGCTTTGCACAGGCCAGATCCATTGTCGATGATCACAGCTGCTGCATTGAAAACTTTGGACTTAATTATGCCTGTGTCCCGTCCCATTTCGAACGCAAACTTCTGCAGAAGTCAGCACCTTGCAAGTGGAGTCGCGTTGATGGTTCAAGCACATAACGTCTGGTGACTCAAGAGGACACGGACATCTTAGCATCAGCGCTCTTGAAAAGGTGCATCAGCATTAAAGATGGAAAATCTCTCTAATGTAACTGGAAACTGGTGCCAGTGGTTAGCCAATGGTGAACAATGGGTGAGGTAAGTCCTAGCAATTGTTTAGCAGTCTCTAGGAAACCAATAGATCGCTGCAAGCTCAAGATGCAAAACCAACTCATTGCTGATTTAATTAAGGAAGAAATTAATACACTTAAATCTCTCTCTCTCTCTCTCTCTCTCTCTCTCTCTCTCTCTCTCTCTCTCTCTCTCTCTCTCTCTCCTGTATATACCATATATACTCTGTGTGTGTGTGTGTGTGTGTGTGTGTGTGTGTGTGTGTGTGTGTGTGTATGCACATGTATATGCACACACACACATATGCAAAACAAGCCCTATGAGTAATGGTTGAAGGAACTGGGTATGTTTAGCCTGAAGAGAAACGAGGGAGGACTTGATAGTACAGGTAAAATACCGGAAGGGTTGTGCAATGCCTTGGGGAGCTGTGGCAGCTTGGCAAGGCATGGACAGGCTTAGAGCGGCAGCCAGTCGTCTTCACTGATTGACAGTTTCTCTTCAGGGTTCCAAAGAGGGATCCTACCCTGACCTACCTGGAGGTGCTGGGAAGTGAGTCTGGAGCCTTCTGCCTGCAAAGCATGTGCTAGCTACACCATTGAGTGATTGTGTGGTGAGGGAGGGAGTGAAAGCATGCAACAGGGGCACCCAACAACCAAGCTTTGGTATCTTATGTCTGTGCTACTGAGTCGTATGGCTGGCACAAGCCTAGTAGATGTATGTGTGTTCCTCAAGGACACCATCTAGGAAGGTTGACTCAGAATAAGGTAGCTATATTTGTTTACATATGTACACACACACACACACACACACACACACACACACACACACACACACACACACACACACACACACACACACACACACTGCACATTAGACAGTAGGAAATGGTGGTGTGGTTGAACACAAGGAGAATTCTGGTACATCTTAACAGAGACAGCTTCAGGATTTTCAATGGTCCTTTAATGCATAAGAGCAAGTTTGCATCTGAGAACCCTCTCGTGTTATAAAGGCACTTCTTGGGTCTTCCACGCAAAATGAAAATGTGCAGACCCTCTTGGACCGATGCTGATCTTGGGACCTCAGCAAATGCCTACCTACTACTGAATCTAGCCCATAAGAGAAACCTACCAAGTAGAAGAATGAAAGAAGGAAGGAATATCTGTATTCCTTCCTCCCTATGTATCATGATACATAGGGAGGAAGGGCCGGCCCATCCATGAGGCCCAGTGAGGCAGCTGCCTCAGGCAACAGGTGGGCAGGAGGTGCCCACTTCTGTCCACCTGCTCACCTCCACTGATCCTCCTCATCCCCCCCCACTCTTTGGATTGGAAAAGGAAAAGGGCAACAAAATGGATGTGTGGAGAGTGGCTTGAATGTCAGGGGAGCAGAGGCTGCCACAACACCAGATAAGGAGGGGACGCATTTGGCACACTGCCCCAAGTGCCACGAGGTCTTGGGCCAGCCCTGGAGGGACAATTGGGGTCACGAATGGAGAGGAATTGAGCAAGTGGAACCTTAGTTGATTTGGAAAGTAAAATAAAGTAAGGAGATAGATACAAGGATATGCAGGGCAAAGCTTATAGAGGAGAACGGAAATTATCACCCCAAACTCTATGGCAGGGGCATATTTGTGCTGCTTCCCTCTTGAACTACTCCTCTCCCGCATTTCCAAAGGTGTTGCAAAGCAGGAATGCCATGTTTTAGCTATTAGTTGATAGGAGGACATCCTTCATCTTCTGCAGGAGGACACAGAATGACATCTAAAAGCCAGTGTGGTCCAAATGGGTGTTGCATTATTTATTTATTGTAAATTCTGGCCAGCCAAAAAAAATCCACAGACAGCTGAATCTTTTGACATTGGGAGGGGCATTTGCAATCTTTCGTGCCCTCCCCCCCTCTGTTCTTCTAACAAAAGCACTGGTTAGGATGGTCATTCTTCTTAAAAACATTTTCGGTGAACCACACCTGGGCCAAAATCTTTGTAATCGACGAGAGTGACCCACATTTGTTTGAAAGATGACAAGCAAGTCAGAATGGAGGCCCCGATCCACACACAGTACTTTCTCTCTGGTGGCGCAATGATCCTGACCGAAATTCCGATGGGCACTTGAAGCTGCATTTCTTTTAGGATCCGTTCATCCAATCCAGGGAACAAGGTGGATCCACCAGAAAGGAGAATGTTTCCATAAAGGTCTTTGCGGACATCAATATCACATTTCATAATGCTGTTGAAAACCATTCTGTGTACACCAGGAGCTTCGACTCCAACGTTAGCAGGTAGAAAGAGCGTCTCCGGGGCTCGGAACAGCTGACTGCCAATCTTGATGATATTGCCATCAGGCAATTTATATTCCTTCAGAAGTTCCTCTGGTTTGACTCTCATTTCCTGGATGGGATCCAAAGCCACGTAGCAGAGTTTCTCCTTCATGTCTTTCACAATCTCTCTCTCGGCCGTGCTGACAAAGGAATGCCCACTCTCCAAAAGGAGCCTCATAAAGTATTCCGTGATATCTCGGCCTGCAAGGTCCAGCCTGGAGACGGCGTGCGGCAAGCAGTAGCCTTCATAGATGGGGACGGTGTGAGTAACACCATCCCCGCTGTCCAGGACGATGCCAGTGGTGCGTGCCGATGCGTAAAGTGCCAGCGTAGCTTGGACAGCAACATACATAGCCGGCACCTTAAAGCTTTCAAACATGATCTCCGTCATTCTCTCCCGGTTCTGGAGAGGATTCAGCGGGGCTTCCGTCAAGAGCACTGGCCTATCGCCGGCCTTGATCCTCAGCTCACATTCGTAGACGTGTCGCCATATCCTCTCCATGTCATCCCATGATGTCACGATGCCGTGGTCAATGGGATAATTCAATGTTAAGACTCCCCTTTTCGACTGGGCTTCTTCTCCAATGTAATATTCCTTCTGGCCGGCTCCGAGCATGGTAGCTTTGGCTTTTGAGCGGCCAACTATCGCCGTGATAACCGACCTTGGGGCACTGTCTCCGGCAATGCCGGCCTTGCATAATCCAGACCCGTTGTCAAAGATCACAGCTGGGACGTCTAAAAGTTTGAGATCGAACATTCTTTGGGACTGTTTAATGCTCTCCTGGAGAAGCTGCTTGATCAGGTGGTGAGATCGGAGGCTACCAGAATGCTGGAGACGGAACGTTCTGGAGCTGTGATGTCATACAGAACAGCCCCATCTTACACACTGGAGGGGGTGACTTTACCCACAAGGAAGAAGCTAACTCAGCAGTGCTGGGAATGCTTCCGGGTTGCCATTTCCAACACTTCAGTTTCCCAAATATCTCAAAAATGCATTGACGAAGTAAAAGATGATTAACTCAACAGAGAGAGACCCTAACCCGGACAGACTATAGAGTCAGAACGACAGGTCAGTGGGGACAATGAAGGATGCTGAGAACATAGGAACTGGGAATATGAAGGAGGACTGGGGAGGATTATTATTATTATTATTATTATTATTGTTGTTGTTGTTGTTGTTGTTGTTGTTGTTGTTGTTGTTGTTGTTGTTGTTGTTGTTGTTAACAGTATTTACCGGTATATACTGCTTTTCAACAAACAATTCACAAAGCAGTTTACAGACAAAATCAAATGATTAAATGGCTCCCTGTCCCCAAAGGGCTCACAATCTAAAAAAAGATGCAGAACACCACCAGCAAACAGCCACCAGAAAAGACACGGTGCTGGGGTGAAAAGGGGGCAGTCACTCTCCCCCTGCTAAATATAAGAGGAGCACCAATTGAAAAAAGTGCCACTTGCCCAGGATAAGCTATGAGAACAGGTACCTCTTAATATAGTACTTTTTAGGTGAAGGGGTAGAAACTACCAGTGCCGCCCTAAACTATTTTGCTGCCTGAAGTAGAGCATCATTTGGAGTTCCAAATGACACTGGACCCAACTGCTGCCCTGCCTGTTCCCTGGTCCTGGATACACTTTTTCACCCCTTGAAAGGGACTTTGACAATCAGTGGTTGAAGGTGTATGTCAATTCTGTTGAACGGCTCTCTGTTTGGGCGATGGGAAAGTGCTGTCTGGCACTTGACCCATGATAATGCATAATCATGACATTGCAGCAATCAAATGAGTAATGCACACGTCTGAACCAGCCCTCACTCGGAACAGACTTCATTCCCACTGGTTGTGATGCAGCTTAGCTACTTTACTGTCTCCGAATCTGAGCCTCAAAAGGCACAATCCTATTCACATGTATTTGGATGCAAGCCTCATAAAGTTCAATGGGATTTACTTTGAAGTAAGCTCCATTGGATGAGATAGGACTTCCTTTTGAGTAAACAGGCATAAGCTCTGTCTTTTTTTAAAAAAAAATCAGAATAATTTTAGCTGCAGTGGTGATGAGCAGTTGTTGTACTTGTTTTTGTGCGATATTAACACTTAAACTGCCTCTATTTTTAATTTCAAAAAATGGATGAGATTAATAAACTACTAGTAATATTACTAATACTAATGCTAATACTAATAATATTACTGTTATTACTACTAATAATACTAATAATGCAACTTAATCTCATGGTGTATTTTGGAAAGCTATCAGGTTGGACTGTGAAATATAAGCTAGAGTAATTTTTTTATATTCCTTTTTAAAAGTCACCTGTGAGCGTGTAGTTAATGAGAGAAACCTACAGCGGTTGCATTTTAATTGCTTCTCCCAATAGCTTTCAGTTATGGCCAGCTTCAAAGCGAAGGTAGCTTCCATTAAATTTAATTACTCGCCTTTACAGCCGGCCTGCCAAGGTGCCAGCACCTAATTAAAGGTGGTTATGAATCAGAAGCAGATCCCGGCTGAAAGAGGCACTTCAACATGTGAGTGGAAGGCTTGTGCATGAGGAGGATTTGGGGCCACAAGGAACGTAGCCTTAGCTGGGGGGGGGGGGGCAGGGGACTCTCGTTGACATTGTGAACATTGTATGGATGTTTGTAGCCCTCTCCCATCCCTGCCCTCCGAGCGATGCTGCCAGACTTATCACAACTCATTTCAACTTGTAATGGTGTAGTGTAGATGGTGTGCGTAGATGGTGTAGTGGTTTGGGAGTCGGACTTAGAACCGGACAAATCCCCGCTCAGCCACGAAGCGCTTCCTAGGTGACCTTGGGCCAGTCACTATCTCTCAGCCCCACCTACCTCACAGGGTTGTTGTGAGGACAAAAAGGAAGGGAGGAAATACCATATTGTCCCGAGTATAAGACGCACCTGATTATAAGATGCACCCTTAAAGTTTGGTGCTATTAAAATTTTTTAATTAAATCACTGGCATTAAATTGCAACAGCCTGATTATAAGATGCACCCCTAGTTTAAAAACTTAAATTAGGAGAAAAAAGTGAGTCTTATACTCAGACCAATATGGTATGTACAACACTCTGAGCTCCTTGGAGGAAGGGTGGTATAAAAAATGTGATAAATAAATAAACTTCTGCGTTGAAAGGGCCTTCTGCGTGCAAAGCATGAACTCTGCCACTAAGCTATGGTTGCTGCTTCCATACTTACAGTCTCTCCCATGTACAAATGAAGCTGCCCTATACAGAGTCAAGGCACTGGGTCATCAAAGTCAGTATTGTTTCTTGTGAGAGCAGTTCAACAATGGAACCGATTATCGAAGAAAGTGGTGGGTTCTCCCTTGCCGGCAATCTTCAAGCAGAGGCTCAAGTAGAGACCCTTTTGGAGATGTTCTAGACTAGAGAGGAGTTTTCTGCTTCAAGGAGGGGGTTGGACTAGATGGTCTTGAAGGCACCGTTAAACTCTGTGATTCTTTGTTGACTGATAGCGACTGTCCGGGATTACAGACAGGGTCCTTTTCAGTTTACCTGGAGCTGTTGGGGATTGACCTAGGGAACTTCTGCATGCAAGTCAAATGCTCTACCACTGACTTATGGCTCCTCCCCATATCTATGGCTCCTCCCCATAGGCTGGCTCCTCACTAGCACTGGATGCCAAACAGAATATTCAGTGCTAGGAAGAAGCACGGCACAGCTGCATTGATGCACAGCTCTAGGTCCCAAGAAAAGACATGCAAAACCTGCCCCCCCCCTTGGGTCAAATGCCAAGGACCCTAGAAGGGACTTTTTTGTGCTCTTAGAATTGACTGACATGGGCACATGACAAGATTTTGGCTCAAGAGTGGTCAAAATTAGAAACAGAGAAGAACATGGCAGAACTGTTATTTTACAAGGGTAGTTTGCTCAGATTTCAGCTCAAACACCTGTGAACAGCTTTCCACAGATGCTGGTTCTCCCCCATGAGAAGGTTCAAATCATAAATAGTTTAATATGCTATTTATGGGGCGTTCGCCGCCTGTTCTTCATGAAAATGGTTGAGCATGCAGTTTCCACCTTGAGGACTGTACGTGGCTTTGTGTTTTCACTGATTGCTCTCTTTCTTTAAAGAAGCAAAAACATACCCACTTTCTCCTCCGTTCCTGTCTCAATCGCCGAACAACACACTTTGGGGCTTCCTAAACTCCTGGCTAGGTTTTAAGTGAAAACAGGCCATTTGTTTATGATTTTTTTTAAGCCACGCCAAAAGGGCAAACTTTGGATTTCAAGAGCACTGAAATTTGGACAGCTCTCCGATTCGGGTGGGTCGTCGATGCAGAATGTTTGCCTCCTGAAACTTGGTTCTCTTCACCATTGTTCCCTTTTAAGCTGCACGGCCGCGTGACCGCACAGCTCAAAGCCTCAAAAACCAAGCTCCGCACAGCTCAGAGCTCAGAGTTCAAGAAGGCCCCCACTGACACTAATGAGAGTTTTTCAGGGACAATAGCAGCTGTGGTGGCTGCCTTGGGGGGCCCAATCCTCAATTCTGTCCCTGTCCCCAAGTGTAGACATACACCGCATTGCAAGCCACGTACACTCAGGAGGAATAATATCTATACATTTCTATTGATTTTTCTATCCGCTCTGCCTTCCCTCAAAGAATCCTTGGAATTGGCCCTTGATGAGAATTGTAGTTCGGTGAGAATTCCTCGCTTCCTCCTGTGGAGAAGTACAATTCCCAGAACTACAGTTCCTAGGTTTGTTTGGGATTTTTGAGAGAGCTGGAAAGCAAGTGAAACCTACCAAATGGATCCAAATCTCTTTTCTGCAGAGAGCACACCACTGTTCTTTCCTTGGGGCGAGGGACGAACAGGGAGCCCACCGGTGACCTGTCACCTGGGGTCCCAGGGAAACCTGGATCCACCGCCGATTGTTCCATTAAGTGCTGGCTTCCCTCCACCAAAGTCCCCGTTTAGCCTCCTCCTCCTCCTTTGATGTTGCGCATTACGTCCGCTTATTGGCACCCAATTATACTATTCCATAACACATGGTCTCCAAATTATTGCCATGAGCACCTAACAGCTCCAGTAATCCCCTGTATAAAAACAAACCTCGCTTCCCCCTGATGATTTCACGTTTTTCACACTGGGACATTTGGCTGTGTTTGTTTAAACTCCTGTATTTTACTGGGGGGAAAAAGTCCCGAAAAAGGCGCTCTAATCTGAAACAGGGATGGCCAGTCTTTCTGTTCAAATGGAGACTGCCGACCCCTCTCCTGTGTTAACTTGACAGTTCTACCTCCAAATCGATATTTGCATGCTCAGCTTCTGAAACCAGGAGAAGATTTTCAAACAAGTGTCTCGAATGGAGCCACCAACCCAACACACTCATACCGCCCTTAAACCCTGAGCAGAGTTTTCCCAAGAGATCCTGAAAAATTATCACGGCAAACTCATCCTTATTTTGTCTATAATAAGAGCTTTTTACCTAGATGGAGAACAAGTCCGTCTAGGGAAGCACCTGCCCAAAGTTTCAGAGGGGACTTCTTTGGCCCACCAGCAGAGGTTGCCACGATTGCACCCAAGACTTTTCCTAAACAAGGCCAGTGGTCTATTTTCAAGCCACAGCTCATCCTCAGGTGAGACGTCACTACTCAAATTCCAGTTGCTCCTTGGGTACTATCTTGGGTCTGCAGATGCACTAGCCATGCCCCCCTTTAGCCCACAACGGTTTTCTTTGGGGAGAAAGGTGGGATATAAACCGGATAAATAAATGCATAAGCCTACCCTCTTCTTCCTCCACCTTGGTTGTACCCCCAAACATGCTGGGACTTCTAGAAGCCAAAGACCTGCAGAACCCCCAAGGTGCATTCATTCCACGTCTGTGCAGAACAGAAAGGGGCAGGTGGGGGTGTACAAATGTAGGGGGTGGGGAGATAAGATGAAGATGAGGTTGTTAAAAACAAAGTCAATGCCTGCTAAATGGGGAAAATGGGGGACAAGTCAGTGGGGAGATTGTTTTACTGCAAGCCCCTCCAAAGATAAAAATGGGGGAGGCAGAGAATAGAAAACAAATTATAAACTGTACAAATGAAATAATACAGGAGTGGGGAGGGAGGGCAACAAAACCTCTCGCGTTGTCCTTTTAAGGGAAACTTAAATTACTGATTTGGTAACTTGGCAATCCCTCAGGGATTTTAAGACATGGCCTTCTACTTTTTAAGTCCGTTACGTCTATCTAGTATCTCTGGAGAGAGCCTGACTTTAATAGTATCATCTGAAATGTAATAAACTCTTTGGTCATGATGAACAACCGGGAAGGTACAAGCCCCCGAAGGAGTTCAGATTTAATTCCAAACAATCTGAAAAGAGCCGCATATATTATTTCCTACTCTGGGAGAATAGTCTGGCTTCTTTCTTTATTTCTCTTTTTTCCCTTCTTTTTTTTTAAAAGAGACATATATCTTGGAAATGGAATACATAATGTATAACTACATGCTTGGCTGAGAATTCACATTTTTACAAGGACAGCCGCAAATGCTGAAATATTTAGAGAATTTGCTGCTCTGCTTAGGAATACAGGACGCTGCTTGCTACCGCCGAGCCTAACCTTTGATGCATTTAGCCAAATATTGTCTGCTCTAGCTGGTAGCATCTCTCCAAAGTTTCCAACAGGGCTAACTTTCCCAACTGTACATGGAGGTGACAGGGATTGAACATGCAAAGTAGGAATTCTACTTGGGTCCTATTCTAGAGTGTACTTCACATCATGATGAATCCGGCCCACTTAATTGGATGATGAACACGGTGTGATTGCCAGTGAGTAGGCCAAACCTCTGCCAGAGGCATTGTTTCTTGATCCTAACCATCCTTCCTTTCTGCCTAACTAAGCAAACATTGCTTGCCTTAGTCTCTGCCAAAGTAGCACCCTCCATCTATTTTGCAAAGGAGCTCATGAACTGCTCAGGAGGTTAAGAAAAGTTTACTAATGGCAGGAAATAAAAATAAAAAATAAAAATCAGGAAACTCCACCAGCAATGCCTGCTGCAAGGATGAGCCACAGAGGCACGCATATGCGCGCGCGTGCGCGCGCGCGTGCGCGCGCGCACACACACACACACACACACACACACAGACTGGAAGTTTGCTACATCAGCCCATGCCCTGCAAAAAGAGGATTCCCTCACCTCCACCCTGCACCCACTGCGGAGTTTATAAATCCCAAGCGTTTGGAGCATCATGTGCGGATGCATGGAGTCTTTCAAGTCTGTTTACTTTTGACTTTCTAAATATTTAAAACCCACTGGCCAAATGAAAGAGAAAACTGTGAGGATTCTTCCCGGCTCGGAGTTTTGGCTTGCCTGGAGCGGCCAGGGTAAGGCTGTGTTATGTCAACAGGAACTCGACACCCCTCGGCGGCAACATCCGAGAGAGCAGGAGAGCTGCAGGATACCACAGGGCAGTGTTCATGGAGAGGCTAGCCTAGGACTGAGCGAGGCTGGATGCTGCACATTGAAAGTCACCGTCAGCCTCCTTCACTGCTTTGGGGAGGGGCTGCACTGCAGGTAGCTCAATGGTTGAGCATCTGCTTTGCAAGCAAAAGAGCCAAATCTCGGCCCTGGAGTCTCCAGTTAGGGTTGGGAAATTGCTGCCTGTAACCCTGGAAAGCCGCTGCCAGTCAGCATAAACTATACTGAGATAAGATGGTGCACTGGTCTGGTGATATGGGTCAATAGAAGCTTCATATACATGTCTCTGTTATACATACTGTATACATTACACCACTCGACTGATTTAATGCCAGCCCACAGCTGCTTGTTCATTGTATGGACCTGTACTTTGGAAGACAAAGGATTTTCCCCATTGGGAGCAACAGTTTTATGAGTTGTCAAAGGTCTGCCATCTTGCAAGCCTGCACCTTACCTTTACTTTTCATATTTATATACAAGCTCTCCTCCAAGAAGCATAAGGTGACATATATGTGGCTCCATCCCTTCATTTTAGCTGCACAAGCAGGATCAGCCCAAAACTTCCTGATGCCTGAGGCAGCATGCCAAATGCTGCCCCCCTGACCCAATGATGTGCCAGCCTCTGCTCCTCCCACTCTCCAGTGTCTTTGCTCCGAGTTTTCCTCCCTTCCACATTTCCTCTTCTTCTATGTCCTGCTCTTCTTTTTCCAATCCAGGGAGCGAAAGAAAAAGGAGGAGTGGTGGAGACAAGAAGGTGGGCTGAGAAGAGTGCCCCCACCAACCTGCTGCCTGATGCAACAGCTTCAGTTGGTCTTGTGAATGAACTGGCCCTGCTCACAACCACTCTGTGAGGGAGATTCACCTGAGAGACAGCGGATCCCCCCAACAGCTCCATGTCTGTGCAGGGATTTGGACTTTTGTGGTCCAAATCCAGCACCTCAACTATTATGCCATACTGCCTCTCTTGCCTGTTATTTTGAGACAGTGCTCTAGATCACTGACACAACTTCTGATTTTGCAAAGCTTCCCAGCACCAACCTTTCAGCCAAGCAAAGTGGCTGTTTGGGGCAGGGCGTTTCGGCTCCAAAAGGGATTGGCTGTTCCAGGCAGCTCATCTGACGACACTCGTCTCTCAGTAGGGTAAACCACTCAAAGCCTTTTCAGTCACAACGGTCCCTGCTGCTCTGAGCGCCAACCGCAGAGGAATTGCCGGTCAAGAAATGCTAGTAATTAAAGTTGTCATTGTGACTCCGGAGCAAAGGACTAAAACACCTGCAGAGAAGGGGGAAGCTTGAACAAACAAAGCAGAGCGACTAGGCCCCCATTGCACCGTGCTGCAGAGCGGCCATTAGGGCTGGCAGCCTCACCCACCTAGCCCTGGGGTAGCACAAAAGCACACAGGACCAGGCGTGGCCCACAGGAAGGCAGAGCTAGCTTCCCGACGCACTCACGCTTGGCGAGATTGGAAGGCCCATTTGGGTAACAGCTCGGAATGGCTCGCAGCTCGGAACGGTGATGCTTGAGTGGCTGAATGGCTCTTGCTCATTCAGTATTCATAGGCCTTCCTCTGGGCTCCGATCACATGTAGATTCCCATTTTGCAACATAATGTCATTCTTTTTTTTCTAATGAGCAGCACAAGTGGAGACTGGCGCACTCGCACCCCTGGTAGCAATTTCGAGACTTTTTTCTTCCTCCTTCCAAAACCACTAGCCCTCCCTTCTTTGCTGAATCTGCCACAGGGATGGAGACTTTGTTATTCAAATCCTTTTAAGCGCAAAGGGCTGCTCTGGAGGCCATGGAAAACGATAATAGCTACAGCACTCTTTACAGTTTAAATGTCCACGTTATTTGGAGTTTCTCTGCCAACAACTATTTCAGCACCCCCTCCTGGAGCGCCTCTGAAGCACACTGAACTGCTGCTGTGAGCCTCAAATTAACATCCACCTGCAAGAACTGTAGATCTAGTACAACAATACACAGACATAAGACATATCTTGCCAAATCCGTCATATCCAGTATCCTGAGTTCCAAGATAGCCGGCAGATGCATCTGCCCCCCCCCCCAGGGCCGCCGTCTCTGGTTGTCTGTCCCTGAACATACCTGAACATGGGCTTCACCTTGCAATTCTGTCTCAAGGCTGTCTCAGATAGTAACCATCATCACCAGACCTGGTGGCAGGGAATCTCATAAGCCAACTGCACACCGGGTACAAATCATGCTCTCTGTGGTTGGACCTAAAACAATTGCCAATCATCTTGCAAGCTGCCATGAGCCCTCTGAGGTGGTGGTGGGGTGTGTGTGAAAAGGAGCACGTTTCATTTCAGTATCATCGTCTCCCTGCTTTGCCAATTGCTTTGATGGGATGACCCTAGGTATGGGCTAACAGTAGATGCTGTCTGAAGCATGCAATCAGCCCTTGCGGGCAGGGTCAGCCCATCCACAAGACTGAGAATCCAGTCCTAGGCATGTTTGCTCAGAAGTAAGCCTCATTGAGTTTAATGGAACTTACTCTCAGGTCAGTGCGTATAGGATTGCAGCCTGGCTGAGGCAGTTGATGTTGGCTGCGGATTGGCAGGGGGCAACTGCAAGTGTACAAAGGAGTTTTCCCACCACACAGGAGACTTAGGACCCAGGAGGTGACCAGGCTGGGTGGGTGGAGTCAGGAAAGGAGGCGGGGCCAGCCAAGGCCAGGGGAATATAAAGAGAGGGCCAAGGATGAGAAAGGGTTTGAAACTAGGTGAAAGAGAGGTTCCAGAATTTTGTGAGGCTGGAGTTTCCACCCAGTAGAAGAATTTCTGAAGATCCCCTCTCAGATGGATATAGCATCAATTGCCTGCTGGGCATTCTGGGACTGGAAGTTCCCACCAGGAGATGTGCTACTCTGAGCAGTCTTTTGTTTTTTTTGATTCCACTTGGAAGCACCCCAATAATATGAGTGTTTGCATTTTCAAGATTGTCTGGTCAAATATTCACAATGCCTCTATGGATGTGGTTTGCATACAATCCTGATATAGACTACTATGTCTCTGTGTCTTTAAAAAGTTCAGAGTGTTGGATGTAACCTTCCTTGTTCTGCATCTTTTTCTAAGTTGCATGCTGTTCATGTTTTCTATAGGAGTGTGACTCATGCATTCAATGAATGCTAATTAATTATAATAATTTCTAGCATATTTACTCTGTTATGGCATGACCCAGCCCAAATTAAGTGATTTTTACATCCTGCTGATTACAAGGGAAGGATTAAGCTCATTCTGTGCAATTACTCTTATTATGATTATGAGCTTCTTATTGCAAAATTCAGGCTTAAATTGAAGAATGTAGGGAACACCACTAGACCAGTCAGATATGACCTAAATCATATCCCTTATGAGTATACAGTGGAGGTGAAGAATAGATTTAGGGCATTAGACCTGGTAGACAGAGTGCCTGAAGAACTATGGATGGAAGTTCGTAACATTGTACAGGAGGCAGCAACGAAAACCATCCCAAAGAAAAAGAAATGCAAGAAAGCAAAGTGGCTGTCAGATGAGGCTTTACAAATAGCTGTGGAAAGAAGGAATGCGAAAAGCAAGGGTGAAAGGGAAAGATATAAACAACTGAATGCAGATTTCCAGAGAACAGCAAGGAGAGATAAGAAGGCCTTCTTAAATGAACAATGCAAGGAAATCGAGGAAAACAACAGAATGGGGAGGACTAGAGATCTCTTCAAGAAAATTGGAGATATCAAGGGAACGTTTTGTGCAAAGATGGGCATGATAAAGGATAAAAAGGCAGAGACCTAACAGAAGCAGAAGAGATTAAGAAGAGATGGCAAGAATACACAGAAGAACTATACAAGAAAGATCTGAATGTTCCTGATGACCACGCTGGTGTGGTCACTGACCCAGAGCCGGACATCCTAGAGCAGCGGTGGGGAACCTCAGGCCCCAGGGCCGGATCAGGCCCCCGAGGCCATCCGGTCCGGCCCCTGGAGAGATTGCCAGGAGGCCGCCCAACCGGCCCCTGGAGGCTCTGCCGGGTCCGCACGTCACCTCCGGAGGCCGGGAGAGGGCCTTTGCCTGTCCTCCCCGGCCGCCGCCTCGACCCCTTCTCACCAGGCCGTTGGCCATTTCGCACATGCGTACCATGCTGATGAGGGCAAGCTCTTGCCCTCTTGCCCTCATTGGCATAGTACGCCGGAGGTGACGCGCGGACCCGGCGGCGGCTTCGGATGGTGAGCGCGGAGCCTCCGGAGGCCGATGGGGGGCGGGGGCAAAAATTAAATAAATAAATAAAAATGGCACCCGGCCTTACGGCCGGCCCTCAAGCAAATTTCTAATATTTAAAACGGCCCTCGCCAGGGAAAAGGTTCCCCGCCCCTGTCCTAGAGAGTGAAGTCAAGTGGGCCTTAGGTAGCATTACTAACAAGAAAGCTAGCGGAGATGATAATATCCCAGCTGGGCTACTTAAAATCCTAAATGATGATGCTGTGAAAGTGCTGCACTCAATATGCCAACAAATTTGGAAAACTCAGCAGTGGCCAAAGGATTGGAAAAGGTCAGTTTATGTTCCAATTCCAAAGAAGGGCAGTGCCAAAGAGTGTTCAAACTACCGTACAATTGCACTCATTTCACATGCTAGCAAGGTTATGCTCAAAATCCTACAAGCTAGGCTTCAGCAGTACGTGGACCGAGAACTACCAGACGTACAAGCTGGGTTTCGAAGAGGCAGAGGAACTAGAGATCAAATTGCCAACATGCGCTGGATCATGGAGAAAGCACGAGAGTTCCAAAAAAACACCTACTTCTGCTTCATTGACTACGCAAAAGCCTTTGATTGTGTGGATCACAACAAACTGTGGCAAATTCTTAAAGAGATGGGGGTACCAGACCACCTTACCTGTCTCCTGAGAAACCTGTATGCGGGTCAAGAAGCAACAGTTTGGACCGGCCATGGAACAACTGATTGGTTCAAAATTGGGAAGGGAGTACGGCAAGGCTGTATATTGTCACCCTGCCTATTTAACTTATATGCAGAGTACATTATGAGAAATGCAGGGCTGAATGAATCGCAAGCCGGAATCAAGATTGCCGGGAGAAATATCAACAACCTCAGATATGCAGACGATACCACCCTAATGGCAGAAAGTGAAGAAGAACTAAAGAGCCTCTTGATGAGGGTGAAAGAGGAGAGTGCAAAAGTTGGCTTGAAACTCAACATTAATAAAACTAAGATCATGGCATCTGGTCCCATCAATTCCTGGCAAATAGAACGGGCAGAAATGGAAGCAGTAACAGATTTTACTTTTCTGGGCTCCATGATCACTGCAGATGGAGACAGCAGCCATGAAATTAAAAGATGCTTACTCCTTGGAAGGAAAACTATGGCAAACTTAGACAGCATAATAAAAAGCAGAGATATCACCATGCCAACAAAAGTTCGCATAGTCAGGGCGATGGTGTTCCCAGTAGCAATGTATGTTTGCGAGAGTTGGACCATAAGGAAGGCTGAGCGCCGAAGAATAGATGCTTTTGAACTGTGGTGCTGGAGAAGACTCCTGAGAGTCCCTTGGACTGCTAGGAGATCAAATCAGTCAATTCTAAATGAAATCAAGCCTGACTGTTCCCTGGAAGGACAGGTACTAAGGCTGAAACTCAAATATTTTGGCCACCTAATGCGAAGAGAGGACTCTCTGGAGAAGACTCTGATGCTGGGAAAGATTGAAGGCAAAAGGAGAAGGGGAAGGCAAAGGATGAGATGGTTAGACAGCATCACCAATGCAACGAACATGAAAATGAGCGAACTCAGGAAGATAGTGGAGGACAGGAAGGCCTGGCGGGATATGGTTCATGGGATCACGAAGGGTCGGACACGACTTAACGACTGAACAACAACAACTTCCACTAAGTTCCAGGAAGTTGACACTTGTGTATGTGTGCATAGGCTTGCACTGTCAGTCTTTTCCTTTGGCAACAATGCTGGCCTTAAGTTGCTGGGGGCATTGCATCCCCATGGAGTCTCACTCTCCCCCCCCCCATCCATGGCACATTAGGCATTACTGTTGCAGCTGGTACTGTACAGTTCAGGACTCAGTCTAGTTAGGTCAGGTCCACACCCATTGGAGGGCTCACCTGAGTCAGGTGAGCCCTCCAATGGGTGTGGACCTTGGGTCAATGCCCAATGTGGCTGACCCTTGATGTCATCCCTGGCCTTCAAAGTCAATGGGACTTCAAATGAATGAACAAACTCTGCCTGAAGCTTGCAGCTAAAAATGTAGCTGTCTTATATCTGTGTTAAAATTGTGCTCGCTTCCTAAGATCTTGTGCATATAAAACATACAAAAAATACATGTTTCCTTGGAATTAAGGTCTACCGTGTTCAGTGGTATTTGCTCCCTTCTAAGCATGCCAAGGATCACAACCTAAGACTGTTTGGGCTAAAACAAACATTAGGACGATGACAGTGGGAGGATTGTTACAGCAGTTCTGGGTTGTCCTTTTCTTTTTTAAATCTGCAATGTCATGAATTTGCTTGGACTTGTAATCTTTATTACAGCCTCTTGCTCAAAAATAACTTCTGGATGGCTGGTACCAAAATACTGGCCAGACCTGATCCACCACAGTAGCACTAACAGTGCAATCCTGTGTGTGTGTACTCGGAAGTAGGCCGTATGGAGTTCAATGGGACTCTCAGGTAAGTGTATATACTGTATAGAATTGCAGCCTTATGTGTTGAGTGTATGGTCGTTATGCAGCTGTCAATAGCATGGGAGCCCTGTTGGGGGAAAAGTTGGCAACCCTGCTTGAGTTATTGCCGTACCTCTAACATTTCTCCAGTAACACAAAACAGCAGCGTTCCACAAGCACCCCAAGTCTCGGCTGCTCTTTCCTTCAAAGTCAACTCAACCCATGGAGGCTGCCCTGAACCTCCCACGGTTTCGAAAAAGAAGGAAGCAAGATGATAATTACATAGGCACACAAAGACACAGCGGTGCTCGCAAAGGCTTGTGGTGATGGCTTGTTGTGGTTATCAAAGGAATCCACCCCACTAATGTGGTTAATGAAATTACAGTGCAGAAATGGCTCCTTTGAGCAAGCCATAAGTCGGACGGAACATGCATCAGCCCAAGAACTTCTCGACTGTGGTTTTGTAATGTCCCAGATCTGTAGACTCGAACTTTTTCTAGTGGGAACAGCGGTCATTTTAACTCCTTAATTCTTACCCTACCCAGCGTTGTGCCAGCAATGTTTCCTTTTTGATGGATCAATGTGACCACCTACAATTTCAGTGACTTGATGAGGGTTTGGGAAGGAATACAGTCGGATGATAAATGTGAAGCGTGCAGAAGAGGACGCCTCCACTAATCTGCTGCCTGAGGCAACTGCTTCAGTTGGCCTCATGGATGGGCCGGCCCTGACCAAGTGAGCGACTCGGTGTAGGCTGTGACTTGGTGTAGGCTATCTTTCTATGATTCTCTAACCATACAATTGTTTATTTAAAGAAAATGAAATCTGCCTGGAACTGAAAAAAAAATCTCAGTGATTTTGGATGTCCCGTCATTCCAACCAGCTGACAAAAATGCAGCTGAAGATAAAATGGGTAACTTGGAACTTGAGCACCTTGAATCATAGAGTGCCTGGAGCGCTCTGGCCACTGGAATCATAACATAAGGTAACAAGCAGCACAGTGGAGCAAGTACAATGGGAACTGTTACAGCGTCTTGCCTGAAACAATATGTGACAGAGAACCTGGTTTTAAATCAGGTGCTTTTTCTCCAGGCATTGTTCCTGACTGTTTGCATCGCGTTACTGAATCCTGCATCCCCCTTCTAATAAAAAACGAAAGCTGCTATTAAACGGGAATCAATGGGCTAGTCCTGGTTTTGATCACTCGTGGGCTGGCTTTTTGAGCGGGTATTTGCAGCATCTGTTCCAATTAAAACTTGTTTTTGAGTTTCAAGATATTAGCCCAATCACTAGTGTTCTGTTTGGGACGTGAATAGGGCATTGTTCTGACAGGGTGTAGTTAAACAGACTCCACGGTGTCTATTAAAATGTTTTGCACCCCAATTAGACTGAAGAAGGAGGCACGGAGACAGGATCAAGCTATATACCTTGGTCCCATATGTATTTTTTTTAATGGATTCATAGTCAATGAAAACCGTTAACTTGGACCATGTGTTTAGAAAATGCAACCCGCACGCTCTCTTGGCTTTTGACGAAAGGCACGCTGGGGTATCCGTCAGGATTTAACGGGTACCAAACTTAATTACAGTAACGACTGGACGGGAAATAGTGTGCAACAATGACAAAATGTGCCATGACATATGGATGGAATAAATACTGGAAGCCTGAGAATGGCAAATATGAACAGTGCAGCACAGATGCGTTCCAGTAAGCTATTTTATATTTCCTACTGTAGCATATTATTATTATTATTATTATTATTATTATTATTATTATTATTATTATATGATGATGATGATGATGATGATGATGATGATGTGGCACCTTAAAACGAACACATTAGTAATAAGAGTCGGACACGACTGGACTTAATTGTCAGGGGTCACCTTTACCTTTTTATACTCATAGTACTATTTGTTCCCTGGATACCCCACTTTTCACCCAAATGGGTGCCCAAAGCAGCTTACAAAAATACAGTATATAAAACTATCAAAGGAATTAAAAACATCTCAAATAAGACAATTATGTATAATACAATTTTTTAAAAAAAACAGTTAATTTTTGTAGCACCTTAAAATGAACAAAGATTAATAGCATTATTAATGCTAGTTAATATTATTAATATTAATATTTAGATACCCCTTTTCAACAGTGGTTGGCACAGTGGGTTAAACCACTGAACCATGAGCTGTCGATCGAAAGGTCGGCAGTTCGAATCCGCGACGGGGTGAGCTCTCGTTGCTTGGCCAGCTCCTGCCAACCTAGCAGTTCCAAAGCATGTTAATGCGAGTAGATAAATAGGTACCGCTTGCGGGAAGGTAAACAGCGCTCCGTGTTCCAGCCAATGCTACGCGCTGTGGCAAGGAGAGTCATGCCGGCCATATGACCACGGAGCGCGTCTTCAGACAACGCTGGCTCTTCGGCTTTGAAATGGGGATGAGCACCACACCCTAGAGTCGGACACGACTGGACTTAATTGTCAGGGGTCACCTTTACCTTTACCTTTACCTTTTCAACAGGAAAGCTTACAGACTGGTTTACATAGCAAATGGAGTAAGGTGATTCCCCACCCCAAAGGGTTCACAAACTGAAAAGAAACATGGGGGAGACACTGAAGCACACCTGAGTCATCATTGTCGTTGTCCTTGGAGCAGCTACTTTGGGTCCTACTGACTTATCTGGCAGGCAGGAGGCAGCCCACAAGCCTGTCTTGCAGAAGAGTTACTTTGAAGAGTTAGTGGTCTGCACAAGTTTGTCCTGCGCTGTCACAGTTGGGTGAATCTCTGGGTAAAAGTGGCGAGTTGTGCTTTTGTTGGCTTTCGCGCCTGTTAGTAAGGATGCCTCCCCTGCCTTGGTAGGTCTGGAGATGTCCTGGGCACCCAGCCAAGGTCGCATTATGAAGCCATATCTCAAGGGGATTGTATCCTACCTGGCCTTTCCCCTCATGGAGGTGTATAAAAAGGGGACTTGAGATGACCATTGGGTATGCAGCTAGTGTCGATGTAAGTGGCTGCAGACATGCTACACAGCGTGTCCATGAGAGGAACATGTCCCTAGGAGGAGACGCTACTTCTATTTTGAGGGGTGCAAAAGCACTGTATTTTACTCTGCCTGTCTGGGGGGAGTGTTGCTTGTGCAGAGCTAATAAATCCAGGTTTCTGTCTTTCTCCCACTGGACCGTTCCATTGCTGTCGTACCCAAGAAGACTGTGGCACTTGTGGCAACACAGAGCCCCCTCAGCCCCTACATCCTCCTCAGTCAGGCCTCCAAAGCCCTCAGCGCGAACTGAGCATGCTCCGTTGGCTCCTTCCCAGCTGAGGTGACCAGATGCAGCTTCCCGGTTGCCCCAGCAACTGGGCCCCAGTGGGCCTGATTAGCAAAGTGCTGAGGAGGCTGTTCTGGTGCAGCCCCTGTTGCCTCCTAGGTGCTCTTGCCTGGAGCAGGGTCATCGGAGCCACTGTATTTCAGGCTTGCTGGCAATCCTAGACAATGAATGAATGAATGGATATTCACTCTGTAGAGTGCATGTGAAGCACTCTCAAAGCACCGTGCAAATTACAAATGGTTATTGGCATTAATCTTATTAATAGTAGTATTGCCAGTCCATTGCATTTTGCTGCCTGGCATAGAACACCAAGTGGCAATGCCCCTTCCTTCCCTCCACATTCTTTTTCTTTTATTCACCCTTTCAAATATCTTGTCCCTTCTTTCCTTCCTATGAGGGAAGGCAAAGTAGTATGGTGCCATTTTGCCTACCTTCCTCTGCAAGGGTGTGTGGGGCTAAATGGGTCACTGTGTCACCCATAATCTGCTTCCTGCTGTGGTCCTTTGACCCCACTTTATAGTTGGGCCATCTCTGGATCCCAGCTGAATATTTTCCTGATGACCATTCAGAACGACAAACACTAGTTCAGTCTTTGCATGTTGATTAATATGTTCTCCACCACCACCACCACCACCACCTCCTCGGTTTAATTTCCAGCAGTGAAGACTAGGCAAACTAAGAAGCATCCCATAAAACATGACATGATTATTATTATTATTTTACAGCATACAAATAAATAGGCAGGGTGACATTTTTGGGACCGGCCCTTGGGCTGCAATCCAAAAGGGTTTTAAAAATATATCTGCAAATTAAAAAGGATGGTTTCGTTGCAGCCGAATGGCATGGCTTGGCTTGAGCACTTGGGTGGAAAGGGAGCTTCAAAAGCAAACACAAGTCATTTCCTCACTTTGGGTCCGTTCAGTGAACACGCTCCAGACGCGATGCCTATTAGATCACTTTGTGTCAACACGGATGTTTGAAGTGTTCCAACTCAGCCAATGAAGGCAACAAAGAATCCCACTTTATTTCAACCTCAAACACTCAAGGGCTATGGAAAATGACCAGGCAACAGGGGCAGAGGGAAATCTTGAATGAGTAAACCTGGTGGGCCAAGAGCCATCAAAATGCAAGGCTTAAGCATTTACCTGTTTTGCTGTAGTGTCACTGATTTGTGCTGTACGCAGAGTGGGGCGCAGACCTTGCAGATTGACCTGGGTATTGGAGATAGTCATCTATTTTTTTGCATCTCCGGACTTGGATTTGATGTGATACAACATCCTGCGCTGGGCCTGAGTGAAACCAGATATTTTCTGTATTGCTTTATTAGATTTGCACAGCACTTTTCAGCCAAGGCGGCAATCGGCTTGCTCTGTTAGATGCCGTTCCTGGTACTTTATTGAACAAATGCATAAACTACATACATATAAATGATAGATTGAAAATATATTGTATGCCCACACCTTATGGGAGTCTTTTGCCTTTAAAAAAAGAAATTACCTTTGCTGCAAAGTCACTCCAAAGTCCTGACAAACAGATGCGATAGGATCTTATCCCAAGGTCCTTGCTAGACAACATGAAAGATTAATTGTAAATCAATATATTGCCATGCCTGTCTTTGCCACTCAAGGCTCTCTTGCCCAAATGCAAGCTGTAGAAACAGCGCCTCTTATTGGCATGATGGGTGAAGGGCATTGCAGAGTGAAATTCCTTTGCCTATGAATGATACAATTCTAAGGCCAAACTAGATGATTGCAGATTTTGGGATGGCAGCCTCTCTCTCTCTCTCTCTCTCTCTCTCTCTCTCTCTCTCTCTCTCTCTCTCTCCTGTCGCAGGTGCGCAGGGCCCCTGGTTCGGATCAGAACCATGGAAGGGGATAGGAGATATTTAACTCCTTGTCCCCACTGTGGTCCTGATCTGAACCAGGCCTCCACATAGCTGTTTTCAGATGAAGAAAAGCTCCCATTGGCAGTGGTGTAACTAGAGTGGAGCGGAGGCAAGTAGTTCTGCAAGACTCCGTTACACTGGAGTCAGTGGCCCCTCCCCCTTGCTGTTGGAGCCATTCAGGCAGCAAAGCCAACACGCAGGAATCGCTGCCGGAATGGCTCCAACAGCAAGGGGGAGGTGCCGCTGACTCCGGTGTAACGGAGTCTTGCAGAACTACTTGCCTCCGCTCCACTCTAGTTACACCACTGCCCATTGGTGTTCATGGAAACTCCAAGTTCAGAGGCGATGTATTTTTGAAGGCCAGATGCTGGGGGATGACGACAAACCAGTGGGGAAGTCTGTTGCTTGCTTCATGCAATGAAGTGTTTGATTATATTTGGGGCAGCTCAACTTTAGACCTCACCTGTGCTTTGCTTTGCTCTCAGCTGGCTGCTGTTATGAGACAGAATCACACCACCCAGTTTTCCATAAGCAAAGCAAAAAGGAGATCCTTTTCCAGGTTCTTATGGCCAACAAGATGGGTTGAGCTCTGTGCATCCATCCAGATGACGCTGCACTCTTCCTCTTTCACACACTGGAATCTGCCCCAGATTACATCAACCTGGCTGGATCAGATGTAAGGGCCATCCAGCCCAGTTCTCTTTATCCAAAGATTGGTCTCATACAGTGGTGTAACTAGAGTGGAGTGGAGGCAAGTAGTTCTGCAAGACTCCGTTACACCGGAGTCAGCGGCCCCTCCCCCTTGCTGTTGGAGCCATTCTGGCAGCAACAGCAACATGCAGGACACTCCCCTGTCGCTGCTGGAATGGCTCCAACAGCAAAGAGGAGGGGCCGCTGACTCCGGTGTAACGGAGTCATGCAGAACTACTTGCCTCCGCTCCACTCTAGTTACACCACTGGTCTCATATATTGGGGACTTCTTAGCCAAAGTCCCTGCAGCGCCTCCTTTACCTGAGTGCACCAGTGGCCCCCTCCATCTGCTCAGAAAGTCGGCAGGAAATGGAAGAGGCGTGTCCCCGTACCACCGTGGCATCGCTTACAAGGTGATGCAGGAGGACACATAAGCGGACTGTCCTCCTTCTCCCCAAGTGCTATTTTTAATTTCCTGGATTTCCCTCCCCCAGTGCTGTTTTGGGAATGGGACATCCAGGAATTTTAAAATGGCATTCGGAAAGAGGACAGTCTGCTGTGCGTCTGTCCTCCTGTCAGCAATGGGGATGCTTACAAAGTGATGTGGGGAAGAGTGGCATCAGCGGGCCTGTCGCTGAGCGGGTGTGGGGGCTTTTTGAAAGCAATGGGCTGTCAGCACAGGCCCCATCAGCCAACCGGCTGCCTCACAGAAACCCACCACAAGCAAGATTTGAAGGCAGTTGCCAGTCCCTGCTATTCCCCATAGCGGCTGGTATTTGGTGGTAGACTACTCCTGAACCTGGAGGCTCTATTGTCCTCCCTGAATTGGTCTAATGCCCTTTTCAAAGCCATCTAGGTGAGTGGCCACCGCCTCCTCTTAGGGCTGCGAATTCCCTAAATTAATTACGGCATATGTCTCTTTGCGGGAGCAAAGTGGAACAGCCTCCAGTGGTGTTGTGTTCTCAGCCAGTGTGCTATAATTTACTGGGGGTTGTTCCTAGTCGCGCACGTCGAAGGCGAGAGGTCACCAGACACCCCCAAGGATCCTTCTGTCAATGTTCTTTTCTTTCAGGGCCGTGCCACCTTCTCCCCCCCCCTTTTCCTTTTTTATGTGCATATTCCCCCCACCCTTCAATTTCTAATAGAATCACTCTTATCTGCAAGTGATTTAAACCCAGAGGTTTACGGAAGATTTAAAGAGTGAGAACACAGTTGGAATGTTTTAAACTAACAGAACAAGTTGCATTTTAAGAAAATAATTAACTCCCGGGGGAGGTGCGGTTTGCGGAGTAATGACAGATTCAAAGCGAGCTTTTCCCCTATATGGAGTTTCCAAATAATAAAATATCTTGGATTCCCTACTGGTGTCAGATGAGAACCTGCTAGTGTGCAAGTTGCAAGTGGATTGTCGTGGCTGTGATATGTCCCCCCCCTTTTTAGTGGCCCCATTAGAATATTAAAGGCACAGTACACGGTAGGTAATCGTACATGCAAAGCTTTCACGCACAACACTGTAAATGAATTCATTTTATATGCTCGCGAACCATTTTTCTTTAAGGAAGGCATCTGGCCATGATCCAAAGAGCTGTTTAGGTTCATGCTAGAGACTTGTGCAAGTGGAATCTTTCGTTGCTCTTATTCTTTGAACAGCTCACCACCTCCCCTTCCAAATATATTTGTACAATAGCTTAAAAAAGGCTATGAGACAAATTTTTCAAAGATAAGGTTGATTAACAGCCATTACCCATGGTAGTCATGGCTAGTGCAAGGCCTCTTGGGTTGCAATCTTATCCACACTTTCCTGAGCATAAGCCCTATATTGAACACAATGGGACTTGGACCCTATCCTGTGGTCACCTGGAGCTGCTGGAACTTGTGCTCCAGCAGCACAGAGCACATTCTGGTGATGTGTAAGCCAGGCTGCTGCCACACACTTCCGAACCACTGCCACAAATGCAGCAACGGCTCCAGATGCCTCTCTATCTTGCTCAGACACTTTCCTAACTTTGGAGAATCGAAGGAGAAATCAAGGATTACTGCAGCCTACCAGGGAAAGGGTTTGGAGCAATGATGTGTGTGTTGTGCCCAGGGCCGGCCCAAGATCTCCTGAGACGGCATGCCAAATGCAGCCCCCCTTGCCCAATGATGTGCCAGCCTCTGCTTCTCCTACTCCCCAATGTCTTAGACCAGCACTCTCCTCACCTTCACATTTCATCTTCCTTTTCCAATCCAGAGAGTGGGAGCAGCCGCAGCAGCTGCAGCAGCAGCACTGGAGGCAAGTTGGTAGACTGAGGTGAGTCCCCTCCCACCAATCTGCTGCCTGATGCAACGGTGTCTATTGACCTCATAGATGGACCGACCTTGCTTGTACCAAGGAAAATATAGGCAAGAAGTCCAACAGGAGCATTTGAGCCAAGAGATAGACCTTCAAGTTAGGCTGACATAGTGCGGGGGTCAAATTGCTGGGGACCTTGGGCTTGAAGCCTGTACTGGGCCCCCAATGGGGTCATCCACCCACCCAGTGTGGGTGCCAGATAGCTGGGGCAAAGCCATGATGGCACATTGGGTGTTCCCACTACTAGTCAGTGCTGATGGTTCAACAATTGGCCAAGCCAGGTGGATTCAGAGGAAGGCAAGCGTTTTATAAGGCCTGGAGGGGTCAAGATGATCACATCCAGTTCAATGCTGTCCTCTAGAGGGCACTCTCCCAAGATGCCTTGCTGTGACGGTGCAGGAGATGAAGAATACCTTATCTTATGGTGCCTGATGCAAGGGTGCCTAGTTCGAGACCTCAGCCTGGCATGCACAGACACCTCCCCCCCCCCGAGAAGTTCCACGCATCTTCTAGAAGTTGGTGTGGCTCCCCTTGAAGGTTCTCAGTTGTTTCTGCTTGCGAGGCACCCTGAATTTGCTTCAAGTTTCACGCCATGTGGAATTACAGTGCCAACCTGTTGTTCTTCATCCGTCTAAGGAAGAAGGGACAAAATAGATGATCTTTGCATACTCCCAACCCTACAATACTCTAATGCTATAATACTACCCTTGGAGTATCGGGAAACTATGGATTCTCTTGACCCATTTCTTAGAGGGCATCTGGAGGCCCTCATTTAAAATTTCCCGTGACTTTAGCCTTGAAGAACAAATGTAAGCATCACTCGGTGAATACCTAATAATATTCAGTAGTGAAATATAATAATGTGTTTTACGCCTTCGACCATCCAATGTGGTGTTTGGGTTGGCTGAGAGCATCGAGCATTTTTTTTTCTGACTTCAGGGCTTTTAAAAGCATACCGAGTGGACCTGCCAGTTAATGAAAACAGTGTATAAAGGGTGCAATAAATTGCTGAGTAGCCCCCAGAAGGATGGTAACGGGTCTGGACCTTCAGGGTTCCTTCCCTCCCCCCCCCCGGCCAAAAAATATTGGTTTTGCCAATATTTACCTGCTCTGGAAGAACCTGTGAATTTCAAACACCCCTTGACCCTGCAAATTATCCCTATCCTGATGTTAGGATAGGGATTGTCTGCTGAACCAGACCACTGTTCTATCTAGCCCACTATTGTCTCTGCCCCAATGAGTGGTAGTGGTTCTCTAGGGTTTCTGAGAGCCCTACCAGGTCATCCAGAACTCTAAAACCTGGGGAGAAATTTGGAGAAGAATTTCAGAAGAGGAGCGGCCAGAACATGGAATAGAAATGTTTGTACCAAGATGCTGCTGGCAAGCTCCCACAAATCCTTATACCTTCTAAGTTTCTCTGGGATAGAGTTTTCTGCTAATTTAATTCCCTGCAAAACTGTTCCTCATTAACACTTCACTGCAAATGGACTCTGGGTCACAGGCTATTAAGAAAACTAAGCCACCCAGACTTCAGACACCAAATGCCGTGTGCGGCAGCAAATCTGGAATGTTGTAGGAAGCTGCTTTCTACTGAGTCAGGCCCTTGGTCCATCCATCTCAGCGTTGTCAACCCTGACTGGCAGCAGCTCTCCCAGGATTCTGGGGGAGGGTGTGTGTGTCTTTCCTAGTCCTATCTGGAAGTGTGAGGGGTTGAATCTAGTTGCATCTCTTCCACTAAGCTTCCTCCACTATGGCACCCGTTGAGCTACGGTTAGTTCCCATAGTTGGTTCCAAGCAATGAAGAAATAATTCAATGGGGAATTATTTCCCATTTGCTTTAGTGTTTGAATGTTATACTCAAAGTAGGGGGAGGGGAAGGTTTTCTGGAAAAGAAAGTGCAATTTGGTAATGAATTGGCCTCACACCAACACAGACTGCCCATGTTGACCCTGTGTTCATTTGCCACTGGGTTTGGAACCCACAGGATGCAGGGTTCAAAGTCTTGGGTTAAGGGGGACTTTTTGGGAGCGGAGCATAATCAGTGGGAGGCCAGAGAGAGCAGATCTAACAGGAGATTGTTGCAGGCAACAAGATCCTACAGGACCTGGGAGAGCTCCCAAAAAATGATAGCAGATCGAAATTCAAAGCTCAACTAACAATGCAATCCTATGCATGACTGCTCAGAACTAAGCCCCGTTGAATTCAATGGGACCTATTTCCAGGTAAGAGAATAAGGCAAAATTGTAGCCTAAGTACTTTTTCTTTTAATTCCCCAAGAATATCCTGATGACTGCTGGTGACTTGATTGAATTTCAGGAGTGCTCTAAGGATTACCCCATGAAACCCTCCCCAAGTAGGAGAAACGTTTGCCCCATTTTGGAAGGCACAGGTAATAGTTGAGAAATTGGGGAGGGGGGAGAGAGTTCAGATCAGGCCTAACTCATGTTCACTTTTGAAGATAAGTGTTCTGCGCATGCAACGTTAGTTTAACAGAGTGAAAATATTTGCAGAAATAATAGTGGAGGTTTTGCAAATCCTGACTTGTAGACAACAAAAGTTTCTATAGTTCTCTCCCTCCCCAATTTCAGGCCTATTCCTGCAGGCCAGACTAACTGTGCACACCGCTCAATGCCACGAAACATAAATAAGACACATTTTTGCTCTCTGAATTTTGCTTCTTGGAACAGGGCTACTTAGCAAATGGCACAGAGGTAAATCTGAATCAACACACTCACAAAGGCTGTCTCTTAGCCAGCCCTAAGCTGGGATAGTTTATAGCACTGATAATTTTTTTCTGGGCTCCGAAACACAAACCACATGTTTAATGTTTTCAAAATTTACACAATTGTACTCGCTCAGCTCCCTCAGCTGCAAAGTTTTCTTTTTCATAACGAAAAGACCGCTTTAGTAGTTGGAGAGGGGGGGGGAGACACGCACAAAACAACATTTTCCAACAGATTGGCAGAAGCCATTCAAAATTGCTTGGTGTCCCATCAACCACCATTGATTATATGATGCATTAAATGTTACAGGTTTTCTTAAGCACTAGATAATTTGAATTAACCACTGAGTGGAAGTGGGGGGGAGGGGAGATGAATTACCTGTTTGTTTGCTGACTGTAGCAGAAGAAACTGTAATAAAACGAGTAGCCCTCTCCTCTCAACAAAACAATGCAACCACTACTCAAGGTCTAAATATCTTTTTTCCCCTTAAAGGAACTAATGTGCTATTAGAATCATAGAACGTTTGAGTTAAAAGGGATCCTAGAGGTCATCTAGTTCAACCCCCTGCTCAGCATGGGTGGTGAGGAATCCCAGTGACTTTTTCTAAGAGAAAATCACTGTCAGGAAAATCACGTTTTCTTAGCTCTGGCACACACACTGATGACTTTGATGAGGGACAGTTTGTGCCTCTTTTGGTCTGCTGCTGTTCCTCTTTGCAGGTGTGGAATTTGCATTTGTGGCAAGCTGAAGCACAATACTTGTGAGTAAGCACCCTAGACTGGGCTGCTTATTTATTTGTGAGTAGATGTGATGGTATGGAAGGGCTCTGACCTGGCAGTCTGTCAGAAGCTGCCTGGGCTGGACCTGAGTAGCTGGAGTGCGAGTGGCTTCCCCTTGTGGCAAGCTGCCAGAATTGCAGCTTTTGACTCTCACCAGAGAAAGAGGCTCTCAGACTTTTCTCCACCTACCCAAACTGGCAATTTGATGCATCTGAACAGGTAGGGCTACAAAATATGCTCCTCCGTCCTCTTGAATTCCATCACTTCCAAGACATGCACCTGCTCCAGATAGTTGGTGTCCGTCGATTCCCTGGTTCAATCTGGATTGGGAAAGACCTTTCCTGGAAACCCTGGGGAACTGCTGCCAGTCAGTGTTCAGCGTACTGAATTAGATGGACCAAGGTTCTGACTCAGTAAAAGGCAGCTTCTTATAAGCAGAGAAGGGAGCAGTACATATGGCAAATATTTTTTGTCTTATTATGCTCTTCGCCACCCAGCCCCCAGCGTCTCCCAGGTTGCCCCTTGCAGATGCCAAGTCAGTTCATAAAGAACCACACATTTTTATATTATAGAAGCAGCTGATATAATTAGAGAACTAATGAAGGCCTTGCAGAATATTGGGGGATTTGCTCTGCCTCTCATTGCACCTTTTAACAAGCATGTTCTCCAAGAAGGGGCCCTGTGTCTCAGAGGCAGTATACAGCTGGCCTTGTGCCATGCATTCTATTTTTTAATGGAGTAACAGATTAAAAGTGCACATAAAAAGCCCTCCAGAAATTGCCTGTAACCTCCAGCTTTAGCGTAGCCCCCTTACCATCTGCATGCTCCTTTTTTGATTATATACTTGCCCTCACACACTCTGTGGCTTCTTCAAGCAACAATTAAGGTTGAAGATCCATCTCATTTCACACTCAGATATTCCTGGGAAGCAGGAGACAAATCATAGCAGCATAGAATCCAAGAGGTGGAAGAGGCCTTCAAGGCCATCTAGTCCAACCACTTGCTTGAAGCAGAAAAATCTTCTCTAGTCTAGAGCATCTTCAAAAAGTGCTGGTCGAGCCTCTGTTTGAAGAGCTCCAGCAAGGGAGAGCCCACCACTTCCCTCTGTAATCTAGTTCTACTGTCTGGGCAGTAGAGAAGAAATCTTTACCCTCTTCCATGTGACAGCCCTTAAAGTATTTGAAGAACTCTAGCATGTCTCCCCTCAGCCTTCTCCTCTCCAGACTAAACGTGTTGAGTTCTCTCAACCATTCCCCCCAGCCCCCCAGCCCTGGAAATTTAGTTTAGTAAGTATGTTGAAGTCCTTCCTGTAAATTCCTATCCCTGGACAGAAATGTCCCCAGGATTCCAGGAGGAAAGGACGTGATGATTAAGCCAGTTGAAGTACTGGTATATAATGTAGATACAGAGCTGGCCCATCCATGAGGCCAACTGAAGTGGTCGCCTCAGGCAGCAGATTGACAGGGGGCCCCCACTTTTGTCTGCCTGCTTGCCTTCACCGATCCTTCTCTGCCACCTATGCCCACTCCTTGGATTGAAAAAGGAAGAGAGGGACAAAGCAGAAGTGTAGAAGAGAGTGGTGGGTTAGAATGTCAGAGGAACAGAGGCTGGCGCATCATCATGTGAGGGGGGCAGCATTTGGCATGCTGCCTCAGGTGCCAGGAGGTTCTGGGCTAGCCTTGTGTAGATATGCCTTGTAGAAGAGAGTGGAGTTGGTGTCCTTGACTTGATCCGATGGAGCTTTCCTTCTGTCCACTTTCAACCAGGGATATGAATCAAGTCTCTGGGTCCAAGTCTCAAGTCTTTGCCCCCAAGTCCCGAGTCTTTGGTTGCGAGTCCCTATCTATTTAATGGGAAAAATGGGTTTAAACCTGAATAAAATTTGACTTGTCTTAAAAGGCTTCAAGTCTCGAGTCGAGTCTTTCACAATCGCCGAGTCAAGTCATTGACACGACTTGAGTCTGACTTAAGTCCGAGTCAATAGACTCAAGTCTACATCACTGTTTTCAACCATCTGAGGATTTTATTTCATTTCTTTTTAAGGAACCCTATTGTTTGCCTCCAGCTTACGACCGAACCTGGTATTCGGAGAGCACACGGTAAAGGTCCAGTTTGGTGAAACACCCCTGGCTGCTTTCACAATACCTTGCATTCATTACTTTCCTTTTTTTAAAAAATGGTGTACCGTGTCTGGAAAACAGGAAGTAAACCATAAATCTCCAGTTTAAAAGCCATCTGATGCCTGCAGACCAGATATGTTCTCAATCAGTAGTCAGGCACTAAATAAACATTTATATATGGCAACTGCTCTCAACCAGTCTGACCTTGGGCTATTACGGGGCACATGAAGAGGAAATTTGTTTAGTCCTGTAAAAGTCCAAGTCATATATCAATAGATTATTAAAAAAAATCAAGCCAATGCAGCCTAATGGAGAGTATTGATTTTAATAAGCATAAGTATATGGGTTTCAGAGATAAGACTGAAAGAGGACGGCCCTCTGTTGATTGCTCTTTCATAGGTATCTGCTGCTAATCGTAACCGTAGCTCATTTCATGGGCACTGCAGAGTAGCAGACTTTGATTTCGCAAAGTGCATTATCATTGGGCCAGCCTGCCAGAGAGAGATGGAACATTTTAGGGTTGTGGTATTCATGAATGTGAGAGATCAATGGAGGGTAGAATGGGTTCTCATCTCTCTCTCTCTCTCTCTCTCTCTCTCTCTCTCTCTCTCTCTCTCTCTCTCTCTCTCTCTGTGTGTGTGTGTGTGTGTGTGTGTGTGTGTGTGTGTGTGTGTGTGTGTGTGTGTGTGTGTGTGTGTGTAAGAAGTTTGCCTTTTTCACAGGGCTGCCCTGAGATCTCCTGTAAGATCTCGGTACATATGGTAAGTGAGTAGATCTGGACATACGGTAAGTGAGTAAGGAAGTGGTAGCTACATGCTACCTACCACCTGCCTGATCTGGTGGTTACCAGCCTTCACCATTTCTCCCCTTCCCACTCTTTGGATTTGAAAAGGAAGAGGGCAACTGAGCAGGAGAGGAAGTGTGGAGGAGAAGCGAGTGATGGGCTAGACAGCGTGGACCATTCTCTTCTTCTCCACACTTCCTCTTTCTTTTCAGATCCAAGGAATGAGAGAAGAGGAGCGTTGGGGAGATGTGTCTGTGCTGCGGGGTAAGCGGAGGAGGAATTACATTTGGTACTCTGCTCCAGATTGGACAGTTTTGAGCTAGACCTGAGACGATCCTGAACTTTGCCCAATTTCGTGTGTGAAATGTGAGTTTAAACTCTAGGAAGATGCAAAAACTCACCGAGAACTGTCTTGTAGAGATTGAATCAGCTTCTCTTGCAAATTCTCAGGTGTTTTCGAAATGTGTTTTAAATGTTACTTTAATGTTTTATGGGTACCTATGCGAGTAGATAAATAGGTACCGCTTGCGGGAAGGTAAACAGCGCTCCGTGTTCCAGCTGCATGCTACGCGCTGCGGCAAGGAGAGTCATGCCAGCCACATGACCACGGAGGCGTCTTCGGACAATGCTGGCTCTTCAGCTTTGAAATGGAGATGAGCACCACACCCTAGAGTCGGACACGACTGGACTTAATTGTCAGGGGATACCTTTACCTTTATGTGTGTGGGGAAAGGATATACAATTTTTAAATAAACAAACACATACAGGTGGGCCCCCATATCTACGGATTCGCTATCCATGGTTTCAGTTATCCACGGATCACGGGGACCCCCCAGGCTTTTACTTTTTTTCCCAGTAAGCTTCATTTCTTCCTTAAACAAACAGGAGAAGCAGCCTCTGGCTGCTTATTGCAGGCAAGTAGAACGAGACTAAGTCCTAGAGAGACTCTGCAAGGTTAACAGAAACCTTGCAGAGTCTCTCTAGGACTTAGTCTCGTTCTACTTGCCTGCAATGGAGGCTGCTTCTTTGTTTTAAGGAAGAAACAAAGCTTGCTGAAAGAAAAATAAGAGCTGGGGGCATGCCTACCTGCCTGCAGGGGAGGTAGGGTGGGGGGCCCTCAGGAAACCATGGAGGGGGTGTTCGCTCCTATCCATGGTTTCAAGTATCCACGGAGGGGCCTGGAACATAACCCCAGCGGATATGTTGGGGAGTGCTGTAGTGTGAAATTTCAGTGCCAACAACTGACCTCCAACATACCCAAGAGCAGTCTTTGGACTTTGGTTGCCCACATTCCAGATGTAAAATCACACCCCAGACTGTACCTTCCACCCTGTTTGCTGAACCTTTGTCCGTGTTGGCCAACAACTGCACCTCCTCTTCTCTGTTCTATGACTTAATATAACCTTTACAAACAACACCAATGCGTACAATAACATTTAATATCTTTTTCTTCCTAATACCATAAATACCTAGGAATTTGGAGCATATGCATTTTCCGAAATCTCACCGTTCATACCTAAATAATAATTTGTTAACGTCTGATGTGTAACTTCCAGTGTGCGTAGTTGATACGCGTTGTGGCTTCTGTACTTGTTTGGGGGAAGGTGAAATAAAGAATTGGAAGCAAGTCGGAACTTTTACAGTAGATTTCCAACCCTGTTCATTAGCCCCCTGACAGTCGAAATAGCACCCTTGGCAAATGTTGACAACTTCACAAATTACAGTAATTTGTAATTATCAGCTCCAGTGTTAATGAGGCTTGATTGCCCCTTCTCGGCAATGCCCACCTGTACGTGCCGTTTACATTTGGAAATGCATTTAAAGTTCACAGTCCGTTTTGAGAATCTCTCAAAGGTTAATAGAAATGGACTTTTTTGCAAACTCCTTTGTGATTTCAATTTGTTACCTGGAAACCAAATGTATCCACAACGTACTTAGCTTTGTGCCGTTCCCATTTGTTCCTCGCCCTATCGGCTGTTGCTTCCTTCCACTCCTGATATGATCTGGGTCCAGAAGCTGTGCGTATTAATTAAGGAGAGTGGCACCTGAATGGTTCGGCTTGACCTTTTAATGAGCATTATTTTGGTAAAACGCCACGGGGCTTAAATTGTGTCTTTTCATGTAGTTAACGGATAATGTTCTTTGTGCAAATGTGGAGGGGGGTAATAAGGGGAATAATCAAATTTTTTCTCCCTTTTTTAATTAAAAAAGAGTGATTAAGCACCCCACATAGTTACACAAGATACCTGGGATCACAACACAAAAGTCTTGACATTTAAAGGGTTATATGTTGCAAATGTCTCTCCTACAACACAGCATGCTTTCAGATGTATAATTGATCACAAATGGTGTGTTCAGATCACAGCTTCCTGCACTCTTGTTTGGGTGATGCCGTCCCTTCTCTCTTGGGACTATTCCGCACTCACGGCCAAAAGCCAACCGTGTAGATTGGATAACCTACTGTACGCTTTCCCCAAAACAGTTAGGAACCTTATGAAACGGAACTTCCGGATTCCTTCTTGAGATGTTCACATTAGTTGAAAGTCCAGGTGTGGTCTATGGTTAGGAATGTGACGAATCACCTTCAGGTCTGGCCCACCAATGAGGCCAATTGAGGTAGTTGCCTCAGGTGGCAGAATGGCAGGGCATCCACAACCTGCCTTCCACTCCCTGGATTTGAAAAGGAAGAGCAGGAGATGAAGTGTGGAGGAGAGAGTGTTGGGGCCAGAGATAGGAGATAGTTTCCATCTTCCTTTTTGAATCCAAAGGCTTTTTGACCACCACCACCCCACAACTGTCACTTATTTCGATTCCTTTGAACACTCTCAAATATTTATCCTTGGGAGGAACCCCACAAGTCTCTTTAATGCTCACTTCTTTGAAGTTTTGGTGCAGACTCTTGTACAAGCACAGCTAAATCAGGTGATAAGTTTGTTGAGGGGAAGTTTGTTGTTTGTGAACAACTCCCTGCAAGTAGAAAAGTAGCAGAGCGGGAAGTGGGCTGGGCTAAATACTTTCTCCCTGATGTGCACACAATTTTAAAATTGTGTGTTTGGTTCACATGGGGGGGGGAACTCCTCAAAATCTGCTCATATGGTCTGAGGTGGTGAAGTCAAGTGCCTCAACATTTAACATGGTGAGCCTCCATGTACAGGGGCAGTCAACGTTTTTGCTAAATTACCAGAAGCAGCAAGAAGGAGGTTATCTCCGGCATGCCCTTTTTGTGGGCTTCTTGGAGGCACCTGAATGCTGGACTATATTGGTCTGATCCACAGGACTGTTTTTATGATCTGTGGCTCATAGGAAGCCTTGCTTTCCTTCTGCAAAAGCAGCTGGGGAAAGCAGGAGGGACACTCTCCCCATACGATTGCCTGGTCTTTCCCAAGCCTAGACGGGATCAGGCTGATAATGCTGCACGTGGAAGTGCTGCAAGGCCCCCTCCCAGTTAGAAAAGTCAGCCCGATACCTAGTGACAGGCACTTGAGGAAAGCTGGCGTTTTGAATGGCTGAGAGGAAGTCAATAAAGCATGGCTAATTAGAGAACACATTGACATTCATAAGCTGCCATTTAGCATGACTCTAGTAAACAGTGTAATAGACATTTAATGCACCGGACAGGGCCGGCATTGCCCCGCTCGAATAATGGAAAGGGACCAATTGAACAAATGCGAAGCTCAAACAATCTGCTTAACGAAGGTCATTGACGAGCTGGGAGGCAATTGCGGCTTAGGCCAGCCAGCAGCAGGCTGTGTTTATAAAGAAAGTGTGAAAACGGATGGAAACAAATCCACATCAGGGCTAGCGAAGCCCAGTTCCTAAGTGCATCTTGCGATAAGGTGCAGAGAAAGGCAAACGCAACACTGCTAAGAGAGCGTTTTAAACATGCCGCAAGCCATCAGCCGACCAGTCGGTAGCGCACGGTGGCTTATCTCTCCACTGGTGGTGTTTTTCTGCCCGATGGGGAAAGCTGTTTTGCAAAGGACACAAAGCCCTCCTTGTCTGTCTCTCTCAGTTGAGAAGAAATATTTATAGATATGGTTTATTTTATTCATTCATTTTTCACCTTTTTATACCATCCTTCCTCCAAGGAGCTCAGGGAAACGAGCAAAGGAACTATATACAACAACCCTGTGAGGTAGGTTAGGCTGAGAGATAGTGACTAGCCCAAGGTCATGCAGGAAACGTCATGGCTGAGCAGGGATTTGAACCTGGATCTTCCAGCTCTAAGTCCAACTGCCAAACCACTACACCATCCTGGCTCTCAATGAAGTAAACCATGGCAGAACTATTAGCTCCCCCTTTCCCCTTGAGGAATCATAGAGTTGGAAGGGACCAACAAGATTGAGTCCAGCCCTCCACCAATGCAGCTGTCCATAGTTACAACATCCCCAATAGGTGGCTGTCCAGCCTTTGCTTAAAGACCTCCAGCAATGGAGAGTTGACCAGTGGCGTCTTCAGCCCTCCTGCCGCCTGGAGCTAGGAGGGCGGGGACTGGCCAAGCGCCCCCCGGACGTCACGTGACGTGTGATGTCACGTGACGTCAAACGACACTGTCGCTCGAAAGCTGGAGCGTGGCGCCCACCCGCAGCCATAACGGGCAGGCGGCGCTCCAGCTTTTGAGTCTGAGGAGAGCATCCTCGTCGTCTAGGCAACGGCGCTCCAGCTTTCGAGTCCGAGGTGAGCAACAGCATCATCGTCTAGGCAACGCGCAGCGCGCGCCCAGACCCTGTGGCTGCGGGCGCGTGCTGTGCGCGTTGCCTAGACGACGAGGACGCTTTCCTCGGACTCAAAAGCTGGAGCACCGCAGGCCTGTTATGGCTGCGGGCAGGCGCCGCGCTCCAGCTTCAAGTCCGAGGTGAGCGCCCCCCCCGGAAGCTCGGCGCCTGATGTACAGGGCCCCCTACGTTACTACGCTACTGGAGTTGACCACCTTCCGAGGCAGAAGATGTGTCTGTGGCCACTGCCACAGATTCCCTGAATTCCCCCTCCCTTTGAAAAAAAAAATCCACAATGATGCAGATTGGGCTGTAACAAGGAAAACAAGTGGTTTATGTGAATATGGACTTTCGTCAAGTCCCTCATCAAAAACCCTTGAGTAAACTTGGAATAAGAGTGACCGATTGTAATCTTCTTTCACAGACTGGTAACCATTTAGAGCGGTTATTTAGAGCGATGACAACTGGAAAAACGTTTCCCTGTTCAGCATGATCTGTGGCATCCTGCAGAGAGCCCGAGGCTTGTGCTCAGCAGCTAGTGAAGATGACTACACCATGGAGGAAACCAGCTGGAATTGTAGGGTTCTATACAGAACAATATTATAAAGATCCTTATCGGATCTAGATAAGCCTGCCTATGTAAACCGCCTTGAATAACATCTGAAGAGCAATCTGAGGGTAAGAAAGGCGGTATATAAATACAGGAATAAAATAAAAAATAAATACAGGGAACAGAGAGTGGGGATCAACGGACAATGAAGGGAGATAAGAAGCAATTTCCCCTCAGGAGCTGTCTTGCAGTGGCTGTGCAAGTCAGAGGGGAGACTTGTGCCTCTACCGCTTTGCCCAGAACTTCACCCCCATTGGTGAATCAAGATGGGATACCGCCTTGTTTTGAGTCACCTCCTTTGGCACCTCCTCTTCTGTTGACTGTCTTGGGATGGGAGGAGGAGGAGCTTCTTCCAAAGATTCCCCCAATTCATTGATGGGGAGTCTGGGAGGAGCTGCCACCTGCCAATAAGCTTGGGGTGTGTGTGGGTCTAATGTGCAATAGGGTGGACTTTCATAGAATCATAGAAAGTCAGGATTGGATAGGACCTTGGAGGTCGCCTGGTCCAACCCTCTGCTCAATGCAGGCGACTACAGCATCCCTGAGAGGTGGCCGTCCAGTCTGTGCTTGAAACAAGGGAGAGTCCACAACTGCTTTTCCAGTGTTGGGCAGCTCTTGCAGTTAAGAAAGCCTTCCTCACGTCTACCCTTTGCCCCGGCGGGGCCTGCTGCAATCTGGCCCCAGCGGTGATGGCTCCAAATACATGGCGCTGATGCAGAACTGGGGTCGCAATTGCTCATCCCACCAGGATTATTGGATCCGACCCGACCGTGTGCTCTGTTTATCTACCTTCTCCCATTCCTCAGAAGGCTCTTTTGCATTTTCCAGGGCTCCAAACATTTAAGAACGTTCTGGACCGTTCTGGTAGGAATCTGTTCAACACCTTGTAATCTGGAGCCAAAATACGGTTGAACATGACTGTGCAACATCAACCTCTCTCTCCGCCCCTCCTCGCTTTCTAGGACTTGTATACCAAGCCGACAGACTTTCAGTCCCAGTAGAGAAACCACTTCAGCCAAGCTTGCTAATGATCGCCAGATGTCACTTACTTGAGAAGGCCACAATCTCCACTTTAACTCATTCACATTTGTCATTTGTTTTTGACAGTCTTGACTATGAGATGGCTTGAGAACAGTTAAAGTGGGGACCGGGGGGGGGGGGAGAGTGGGACCTCTTTTCATAAGTTCTTCATAGGATGGGAGGCTCATCTTCAGCCACAGATGCCTACCTCTTGTCTATTTTTTATGCTTTCTAGCAGATGATTGTTTTAACTTTTATTACAGATAATCCCTCCTCCCTCATCCTTGAAAGTTCATTAAACCTCAAAATTCACTTTGGCTGCTGCAGCACTTTTCATATTAATCAATGGCATCAGCAAAATTTCTGGTTTGGGGATGGGGAAGAAATGTACAGATGAAGGTTGGCACCGAAATTTTGAAAAACTGAAAATTCAACACTAATTTCAGGGTTTCTCCCAAAGAGAAACGGAAATCGGAAAAGGATGGGGAGGGAAGGGAGACTAGCTAACCTCTCTCAGAGGTCTCTATAAATATATGAAGCAGGTTCCGCCTGAGTCAGATCATTGGTTCACCTAGCTCAGTATTGTCAACATGGATTGGCAGCATCTCTCCAAGGTTTCAGACATGGGGTCTTTCCCAGCCCTACGTGGAGACGCTGCTAGGATTGAACCTGGGACCTTCTGTACTCAAAGCGGTTGCTCGGCAACTGAGCTTATGAAGCTGCCTGCTGAGTCTGACCATGGTCCCTCTAGCTCAGTATTGTCAACACTGACTGGCAGTCGCTCTCCAAGGTTTCAGACAAGAGGAAATGGTCTTTTCCAGTCCTACGCAGAGACTGAACCTGGGACCATCTGTATGCATGTCAGAGGTTTGGAAGGCAAACATTCTGAGGCTTTCCCCCTCCTCTAACGCCTTATTATGAATCAGGCTCCTTGTCATTATCCCATGTTTGCAGAAGGGTAACACACTGGCAAACATCTGCTGCGTATCGGTTGTCACTTAGTGATGAGAGAGATGCAATTCACGATCCTTCTCGGCGTACCGAAGAGCAGTCAATTAGATAAGAAGCCTGTTGTTGAGTTCATGAATCGATGGTTCCCTGAGCTCATCCGACATCATCATCATATGTTTGGTTACTTAATTTGTGGCCATGGAGCGGTTCAGGCAAATATCAATATTATCATCCTCGCTGACGATATTTACAATGCTCAATTAGTTCATCATTACAGTATGCCATAATGGATTCGGCAGCCTACTGTGCAGAGTATTTTCTATCGCACACAGATGCATGTGCAACCTGTGACCATGTTCATCAGTGTTGTCTCATTTGAGCTGGATAAGTCATTCTATTCTCCATGCAGAAGCATTTAGGAGACTGGCAGCAGTCATTTCAAAGTTTGCTTTCCCAGTCGCGACTCCTGACTTGACTCCTTGGTTCTGATTCCACAGTCCTGGGTCCTGCCTTGCCTGCAGGTCAGTCCTGATTGACATGTAGTTGCTGCTCATGTTCCAGAGCTGCCCCAAGTCTACCCGATGCCTGAGGCAGGATGCCAAATGCTGCCCCTCTCTGACGCGATGATGTGCCAGCCTCTGCTCCTCCCACTCTCCAATGCTCTAGCTCAGCACTCTCCTCCCCTCCACATGTCCTCTTCCTCTCTTCCCTTTCCAATCCAGGGAGTGGAACGAGAAGGAGGAGCAGTGGAGGCAAGTCGGTGGGCAGAGATGAATGCCTCCCACCAACCTGTTGCCTGAAGCGACCCCTTCGCTCTCTGCACGGTGGCTCGGGGGTATTTCTGGACGCAAGGTGATGATGTCATATGTCACCACCGGACTTCTGGGAATGCCAAGCTCCGAGCTGTGTGGCCACACAGCTTAAAGGGAACAGTGACTCCGACACCTTGTTCTGGGTCAAAATAATCATTTCAGGCCACTGCAGTGATGGTGTGTTACTTCTACCACCTTCCTGAACTGGCCAGCAGACAAAATTGGCAAGCCATGACTAGGCTTGCCATCCGTCCCGGAATTTCCGGGACAATCCCGGAACCCGAGCTCGGGTCCCGGAACTGACCTGGACCATTCCGGGCCGGTACAAGTCTCTGCTGCCGACTTTTTTAAAGTGAAGAAACTTACCTTTTTTCGGGCGCCGCCATCTTGGATCTCGCGAAATCTTGGATCTCGCTGCCATCTTGGATCTCGTGAGATTTCGTGAGATCCAAGAAGGAAAAAAGGTAAGTTTAGCCATGACCTCTGTGGCCTGTTCCTTCCGGTTTTGTTCTCCTGCTCCTGAATTTCTGGGCCTTCACAAGGTGCACCCTGTCAAATTCCTAAAAATGCTTACGCATCAAGCAACTCACAATAGACGTGTGCAATATGTGCGTGTCCCCCTTTTTGTATACATTTGGTTTTTGGGACTGTCTTCCTATTTAGATGTTATTTGAGGACGTAGAATGATGAGTGATTTTCAGATGCTCGGTCTTAGATGCCCATCAACAAAGCTGAACTTCCTCGTGGCTTCAATCAAGCCAGCAAAAACAGAAACGTTTTGAAACGTTAGATGTTTATCTTGGTGCGTATCCATTTCACCTCTGCAAAAAATGGAGGAAACAAACAGCAATCAATCCTGCCATGACTCTCTCTCTCTCTCTCTCTCTCTCTCTCTCTCTCTCTCTCTCTCTCTCTCATACAAACACGCACACACACAACCTTAAAACTCATCTTTTCTTCACTGGCTTGCCTGGTGTTCTATAACAACAAAAAATGAAACAAAGGCTGCATCAGTTAGAAGGCGCTGGCGAACGTTGACGACATGCGCTGTAAGTATGGAAACTGCATTAAAAAAAAACCCTCTTACATTCTTTCTGGGGAATTTTCACTTGAGAGTAAAAGTTCCACTATCAAATGCTGGTCACACTAAGGACAGAATTGGGGTCTTGAACTAACTAACAGCCCAATCCTATTGAGAACTGGGCTGCCATGCAGAGCCTCTAACGACAGTGATTCCGCTGTTGTAAAACGGCTGCTGACGGAGTGCTCAGCGCTCCGTCGGCGGCCATTTTGCGCATGCTGCTACAAGATGCAGCAGTGCTGCAACTCCACCGCCAGACCCACCGTGCCAGGTAAAGTAGCAGTGGGGTGGGGGGAGTGCGTGAAGAGGGCAAAAACTGGGTGGGCGGGGAGAGGGGAGGAGGGGTGGATCTGGCAGCAGTGGCACATGCTGGATCCTATCCCCTCCATTTGGATGCTCCCCACCCCTTTCTTCTCAGACGTGCGCCAACTAAAGAACTGGTGCAGGTCCATGGAGAATTATTGGCAAGCAGGAGGCTTATGGAGGGGTAAGGGGAAATAATTCCCCTTTCCCCTTCCAAGCCTCCCGATCCACCCCCCTGCTGGATACAGCACGTGCCTTTTTGGCACAGCTGCATTGGCGGGCGGTGGGGGGGGGAGAATAGGATCAGGCTGTAACTAAGAGCCCAATCCACCATTACCGACAATGCCTCCAGGCTGACGGAGCACATGCTGTATCGCGACATTCAGGGGGACTGCTGGAGGAAAGTAAAAACGTTTTCTACTGACCTCTAGATAAGCCTCCTGGTGGCCTAGGGGTCTCCTTGGACCCAAGTCCGAGGAGAGAAAAGTCTGGATCCGGGTGCATGCTCCCCATGGAGGTGCAGAATTCTTGCCTTGGTTTCATTGTTCTATTTCCACAGTCATTTCAGTTGTCGGCGGCCCCTGAAACTGATAGTCTTGTTGAAGTCACGTCGGAAGACCCGTTAAATTAATGGTGCAGGTGTGGCCGGGGTGTTGGGTTTTTGGAAAGCTTTTATGGCAACAGGAGTGGAAGGCAGAGAAGGCAGGACAAAAGGGATTCCAAGTTACAAGAAAAGACTTGCTCTCTGTTAGGTTCTTTTTAATATTTGGATTTTTTTGTTTAACCGAGTCTTGCTCTTTCTCCTCTCTTTAATATATTGTTTTAAATAAAAAATGTTACTAAATCTTGCAAGAAATATGTCATGGCAGTTCTTAAAACCTGTAGGGTAGTATCTCACAGTTCATAAAATATTCGATTCCAATAGCCAAGATTGGTGCCCATTTAGACCAGGAGTAGTTAACTGCAGGATCAGCATTTTATTAGCTACTAAAATTAAGAAAGAGTACTGCTGTTTCACAGCCAGATAATTGAGTACCATTTTCTCTCTCTCTCTCTCTCTCTCTCTCTCTCTCTCTCTCTCTCTCTCTCTCTCTCTCTTAATACTATAAAATTAAACTTCCTGTTTAAAGGCCTGGCGAAGTCGAAAGGCAAAGGGGGTGTCTGATGAGCCCTTGGGGCAAAATCCAGAAACATAACACAACACTTTATTCACACAAGACTTTTAATGGGGTGGGAAACACTATTGAATGTGTATGTGTGTGTGTGTGTGTGTGTGTGTGTGTGCGCACGCGCGCATGCATAGCACTAAGCGAGAGATTGCACATCATAAATCAGGGGACCAGTTCTTCATATCGGCTTAGCTAATCCATTAAATCTCCGTGCAAAAGGACACCTATCAGGAACAGAAGCCCAGGCTCTGGTTGCTACCTCAGATCTTCTACCTCAAATCTTATTACTAGAGCAAGGACTGAAAAAAGCGCAGTTAAAGTGAGGATGTTGGTGAGATGCTTTGATCAGAACTGCTGACTCATGTTTCTGCTAGAGCTGCTGACTCATGTTTCGGCATGTTTTGGGGTGACAAGTGTAAAGGGCTCACATGGCTTTGTCTCCTCCAGGTGACCGGAGGAGTCCATTGCTGTCCCTTTGCAGGTACTTTGCGTGAAACATAATTAAGGCCCCAATCCTTAACTCAAATCCAAAGCTGTCACCTTCTCCAGCAATAGAAATGTGGACAAAATTCTCTCTCTCTCTCTCTCTCTCTCTCTCTCTCTCTCTCTCTCTCTCTCAGCTGCCCAGACTTGTGTGCAAGCTAAATCACAGGAGTTTTGTTATGTTTCATTTGTTGAATGATGTTTTGTATTGATTTTCTAAAAATTATGATTACTGAAAAAACAGACAGACACAGAAAGGAAAAACCAGGAAAACAAAAGTCTGATAAATCACAGATACATTAAACACCCACACGCACACACACAATTTCACAAAAGATATACAGGATAAAGAGTAATAATACAAAACCACAGTCAGTAATAATACATATTGAAGACTTGAATGTAAGAATTTGGGAAAAATGTGGTTGTCATTTATTAAAAAAAAGGCAGTATAATGTTCATTGTTGAAGAAAAGAAATTGCAGAGGGGGGTGACTTTTGCTCCTTTTTAAATTGAATTAACTGCCTCAGGCTGCAATCTCATACACACTTTCCTAGGAGTAACCCCTATTCAATACAGTGGGACTTACTCCTAAGTAAACATGCATGAGATTGTGGTGTTGGAGTCCTTGGGAGAAAAGCAGTTCAGATATTTTTTTAAAAAAAAATGAGGTCCATTGTACATCATTGCGTATTTCTTACAACGATCCTGTAAGGCAGGCCAGATGGGTAGCTGAGTGGCTTCTCTAAGGCCACTTGGTGAGTTTAAATTGGGGTTGAGAATTCAGCTGGGGTGCACCGGCTTTGTGGCTCTGCTTAGCCAACGCACGATAGTAGCTTATTTTCCCTCAAGGTGCATAGCATATCTTATTATTAGCAATAATAAAATAATGTTAGCCTTAGCACTCCCTAGTAAGCATGTTTAGTGTGTGTGTGTGTGTGTGTGTGTGTGTTTCTCCCTTATGAAGCTAACCCATTATGAATGTGTACACGCTAAATTTAATGGCACCTCCTGTTTTGACTGCGAGACGCAAACTGGGTTAGGAAACCCCACCAGCCCCACAAGACGAAGGATCCCGACTCTGAAAAATATGAAAGTGAATTCTGACAGCCTTTAATTAAATGTTGCCTTCACACTGCATTACACTTTATTAAACGCAAGCATGCCAAACAGCGCAGTCTATTAAACTCCCGTTACCGAGCCAGCCTTCCTTCTTTTGTATTAAAATGTTGCTCGTTTGCGCTCACATGTGAGCAAGTACACTGATGCATGGTCAGAGGGATTTCTCTTGAGGAGACAAAAGCATTGTCTGCTCCAGGGCTGGCCCAAGGTCTCCTGGTGCCTGAGGCGCTGTGCCAAACGCTGCCCCCCTTTGACCTAGGGATGTATCAGTCTCTCCTACACTCCCCCCTCTTCTGTTCCTCCTCTTCTTTGTTCCTGTCCAAGGAGTGGAAGGAAGAGGAGCAGTGGATGGGTGCCAGTCTACTGCCTGAGATGACTGTTTCAGTTGGCCTCACGGATGGGCCGGCTCTGGTCTGCTCTCTGCAAGAACACCCACTGGGGGATCCTGGCAGTGATGGCTTCCCTCCCCAGTGGTATACTTGTCTGTATTTCTCTGTACTTACCACCCTCCTGTTCAGCAGCAGGCCAGACCGGTTATGAGGCCAGCTGAGGCAGTCGCATCAAGCTGCAGGTTGGCAGAGACACCTCTGGCTTTGCAAAGAAAAGGAGGAGAGCAGTGGGGTGGAATAATCACCATTGAGGTCCAACCCCTGGTTTTGATTTCTCTAAGTTGGGGATGCTCATGTAGTTCTTCTCATCAAATTCTTCCTGGATGGTGGAGTTCCAAATTTGTCTGTTTTTCCTGGAAAAGTAGCAATGCATTAGCAATCTTGTGTGTGTGTGTGTGTGTGTGTGTGTGTGTGTGTGTGTGTGTGTGTGTGTGTGTGTGTCCATTCAGACAATGTGCCTGTCTGTGCATTGATTAAATTACATGCCCAACAAGAGTCATGGTGCGATGGCCCATTTCATCAATGTGTATCTGCACAGTGCTTTAATCAATGTGCATGTGTGCTGATACGCATGGGTAATTTGTGAGAGGGGAACAAAACATGTCGTGAACTGAGAAGCGTGGCAAATTGTGCATACACCGGTTCTGAAATTGCCCTTAGAAATTCCAAAATGAAACAGGAAATAAACTCATATGCAACCTCAACAGAATGTCTCTAGGACCAGAAGAAATATGACTTTTATAATGTAGGTTTCACATGTTGGAGTGGCGAAAATGCACACACACACCCAGCGGGTTTTCGGCCGCTTTTAGGCCGTTTGCGGCGACTGGATTCGCCCGCCCGCCTGGGCCGCAAGTGACCGAAAACTGCTGGGGGTGCATTTTTGCCACGCTGCTGCCAAATTGACGCCAAAAGGGTGGGGCTTGTGATGTCAAGTCCTCTGGGGCGGGGTTTGTGATGTCACAGGGGCGTGTCACTGCGACGGCCCCTCCCAGGGGTGTAGCAATGCCTCTGCTCCTGGGTCATTCTGGGAGAAATTCATGGCTGCTGGTGGGACCTGGCCTCCAAGAAATATTCCACACCCTGTTCTTGGTGTCTAAGGAATTACTGGGAGGAAAAGAAATAAGGGGGAAAACCAAGAGCTGTGCCTGAAATTTTCTCAGAAATGTGCAAACATGCAACCATAATTGTTTGCAGTTTCGACTTTGTTGAATTTTTGTCCACCCCTCCAAATTCAAGTTTATTCCATGAATGAATCCCATGGAAGCCCCAATTCCAAGAGAATTTTTAGCTCTGCAACATTAACCATCTTTAGTGCAGAGGGTGAAGTTTTCTTGTTGTATATTTGGATATTTATGTGTAAAGAGGTTATTAACAGCCATTAGTCAGGTTTTCTGGGGGGGGGGAATCAAATAGATTGTTCTGGGTCGAGTTTTTAATATAGTGATTTAATTTCGTTCTACCTACACTGTTGGCTTCGTATCAACAGTAGCTGTGAAACTTTATAGAGGGCTTTGCTTGCCAAATCCTTTTGTGTGCTGTGGGTAACGTGACACCCGATTTTCATAACAAAATACATTTTGAACCTTAAAAGAGAAAATAAAGTCTTTTATAACGGTATTAAGTTTTAGAGTAAAGCCATGTTATCAGATTTCATCCTTCTGTTCTTTTGAGGCCATGCGTTTTAGATTGCCGTCGCGATAAGCCAGTGAAAGTGCTGGATTGGCTTCGTATAGCCCTTCCTAGTGCTCCAGAGAAACTCTCAGGAAAGACTAAACATTTGAGCTCTGCAGGACTGTAAAGAAGGACATTGCATTGTAGCAATAATAAACCATTCCCCCCCCCCCCCTTGAATCACAGCAAAACGTCGAGTCTCCTCTCTATTAATTGCGTGTTCTAGCAGTCTTCTCTGTAGGAATAAAATATTTCCCAGAAGTGAGTTAAAATTTTGCAATTGGCATTTAGGAGAAGCTACAGATGCAAAATTGCAAATGGCAAAGTTTTGCTCCTTGAACAGCCTGATTTCAAGTGGTCAAAGGCAAGAAGCATTTTTTTCCCTTTAAAATATTTAGTCCCTGCCTTTCAGATGAATGATGTTGCCAGGCAGCTAATAAAAATGACATGATAATCACAATAATGAAATAAAAAGCAATTAAAGCATATACAAATTATATCATTAATGCTAAATTATAAAATGACAATAATAATAATAATCAAAAAGTAAAACCAGAATCAACTTATGAAACAGAAACGGTTTTACAGTCCCCTTTATGCAACTAAGGAAGGGTCTTGAAGACTCTCGCCTTCAGGCAGTCTGGATGTAAACTGGCAGTCATACCTAAGGCGGAGACAATGGCAGGCGAGAGAGTAGATCTTGAAGTCCCACGCTGTATAGGGCTTTAAATGTCAAAACCAACTCTCAGAACTGGATCCAGAAGGAATCTGGTCCCCAATGCAGCTGGCACAGAATTCATGTTGCATTCTCATTCTGCTGAGCTCCTCGGAGGATCTGACTAGCAGCAGTTTTCAATAGCTGCAATTTTGGAACCTTAAAAAAAAAGAAAAAAAAAGCAACCCCATACAGATTGCATTGCGGCTGTCCAGTCTGGATGTAAACGATGCAAGTGTGATGGGAATTGAATCCTCTTTCTCTAGGCAGGGCTGCAGTTAGTGAACTAGCTAAAGCTGGAGAAAGGTACTTCTGGCAAGGGATGTCCCCTGGGCATCCAGAAGCAGTGTCCAAAAAGCATTTCCAATTGATGGATATTATCCTTCTGGAAGGTGTACTCAGGGCCGGCCCAACCATGAGGCCAATTGAAGCAGTTGCCTCAGGCAAAAGATTGGCAGGAAGTGCCCATCTCTGCCCATCTACTTGCCACCACTGCTCCTCCTTCCACTGGCGTCACTGCAGGGGCCGGGGCTCTATGTTCCACCGCAGCTCCAACCCTCCGTTACACTGGAGCACGAAGCGGCCCCGCCCCCTCACCTTCAGAACCATTCAAGGCGGTGAAAGCCAGCCCTTGCCTTGATGCTGAGCATCTGAAATGTTCCAAGCACCTTTTCACTTCCAGGCTCTTCTTGAGTAAACAGGGCCCAATCCAGACACCCATGCGCATCACTCTTTGGCTCATGCATAGCATCCTTAGACAGTGTGTAGCCATCACAGATCCAGTCTCCATTTTAATCATGTTCTCATAACAGATCTCAGTCAAGCATCCCTTGCCTATATATTTCTGATGCCAGGGGCCAAGTCTGGAATCTGCTCCATATGAAGCCTGAGCTTGATAGCTGTGTCACAAACCCTCCCCAATGATACATTCAGACTCTCTCTCTCTCTCTCTCTCTCTCTCTCTCTCTCTCTCTGCATATTTTACATATACATTTGCATTACACTAAAAAATGTATTATCCACCTTAAAAATGGATGTTTACCACATTGCATTATCTAGGAACCCAAAGTAAATACAGTTGAAAAGATCTGAAAGTGCCTCCTTCTGAAAGTTCTCCCAAGTGCCTTGAAGTGGAGGTGTGTGTGTGGGGGGGGGGGGAGAGGCCATATGTGTGTGTGTTTAAATAACTGGACCCTTACTCTGCACCAACGCTATGTGATCCTCCTATAGCACTCCTTTTGCTCACGGCCCAACAGTGTCTCCCATTCTCCATCGTTTGTCCCCGATGCTGAAAGCCTGGACCCCCAAAAAATGATAAATTAAATGAGAAGGAAATGTTTCAAGGGCCCCTATTCATAAGAAAAATACTTGAAGTGGCCGAGGCCATGAATCTTTCACGAGCCGGTCGAGATGAACATAAAGACCTCGATTCAGCTGAGCAGTGGTGAGGTCTTTGGTGGAAGCCTGCTGTTGGGTGGATTTATGGGGCCAGCGGCTGGTATGTGGGTCGGGTTCAGGCAGGTAATTAGTTCCTTGCAGGACTCAAATGCACTGTTCAACTTTATGCCAATTGTTCAAAGGTCCGCTTTGCGGATCGCCAGCCAGGTTAGCGTTGAGAAAACTCCCGTCCTGGGGATTTTCTGTTTGTTTTGCCTTGCATCTGTTTGGTCTGCGGGGGTTGAATTAACTGGCCATCCACTCCTTAGGCACAAAGATTAATTCATTATCAACTGGTACTGAGAAAACAAGAACATGCTGCATTCCGCAAAACCCCCCCCCCCCCGCAACCCCCCCCCAAGTCCTCTCAAATACTAGTTTGAAATCTGGCAAGAGAGTCAACTTTTCGTGTGTGTGTGTGTGTGTGTGTGTGTGTGTGTGTGTGTGTGTTTTGCTTTAATTTTTCCAGCTAAGCCATTTAATAAGGATTAGCTGGAAAGCGTCATTTAGCTTTTAGCCCTGGCGTGTCAGCCGGTTTAGCAAATGGAGTGAGGACGCAGCTGGCTTGGGATGAAGTCATCTGTTGATCCTACGGAACCACAACGTTCTGGGCAGCAGTGGGTCAAGTCACCTCTTGTCATCACGGGCTTGCCCGCGTTGCCTTCGGGGTGGGTGGCAGATTCGACGGGCTGTCCCACCCACTGCGCCACGCCAGGGAGAGGCCCGACTTCAACGGTAAGGCCTATGCTTTGCATGTAGAAGGTCCCTGGTTCCACGTAGGGCTGAGAAAGACCCTTGTCTGAAATTATTTATGTATTTATTTATTTAAAAAAATATATCCCGCCTTTTCCTATGCCGAAAGGCAAATGCCCAAGACGGCTTACAACAAGATTAAAATACATAATTTAAAATAATACATAAAATAAATTTAAACAATACATAACCATACATAAACAACTTTAAAAACAATAAAATCCACTGGGGGGGGGGTTGACAGTATGGAGCAGAGAAGCAGCTTGGCAGAGCATCTTGAGACACAGGAGGCAGACCACAACCCATCACCCATCACCCAATGGTGAGCAACTCAATCAGTATAGGCCAGGGGTGGCCAACCTTCCACTGTTAGGGCCTCTGCATTCTTAAGAGTTGAGTAGAAGACAGAATCTAAAGCAGCTAAAGCAGCTGCACCTGCTGAAATGCCCTCACCTTTGCAACCATTAAAGGGCCAGGAGCATTCAGGTTGAAAGGTTGGCCACCCCTCATGTAGGTCAATGTTCTCGATATACACCAATGTTCTGACTCAGTGGGAGGCAGCTTTGTATATTCCTTGTAAGCAGGTCGGTGATGTGCAACCCATTTGTCCCACCCCTTGAGAAATGTTGCGTAGTCTTCTGGAAGCTCTTTTAGTTACTGGGAGCTACTATCACTCCCCAGGCCCAGCCAATTAGGCTGGAGTAGGAAGACCCAGCTGAGACCCTTCAGAATTCCAAACGAGCCTCCAAATTTGCTTTGATTTCACTTTTGGAAACGTTTCTGGGCCAGTTCTCTGGGCCAGTTCTCGTGTCCTCACGATCGTTAGGACCATCACACTCTCGCATGACCAAAGACATGAACCCAAGATGGAACTACTACAGTATACAAAATAGAAGCTGGCTTGATAGATTGCCCCCGTCTGCAAAACTGCAGCAGGAGCAACCTTTACCCATAACTCTGAAAGTGGGTGGTCCAATCTCTATCAGTAGGAATAATAACATGGCTTGGATCCTAACTTCAGTGAGTGCAGGTCTGCTCATAAAACACAATTCTCTCTCCTGCCCCCCCCCTACAAAATCCACTGCTGGGAGTCAGGGGGGATGAGACACCACCCTAATCAGGGTGTTCCCCTTCTGCAGGCCGAATTGCAGGCAAGGGGACAAAATGTCTGGACATCTTTCCCTCTACACACAGACTCCCCTCTTCAAATCATCGATCCTTTTTGTAATGCATAATTCTTGCAAAAAGCCACCCCTTCCCCAAAGAGATTGCGACTGGTAGCATGCAAAGCAAAGAGGTGACACACTAGAACCGAAAAGCCATCCATTCTCTTAACAAGTCTGGGCAGCCAGGCCTCCAGCTTTCAGAGGAGACTGGGGTTAGCATCTGTGGAAGAACCAGATGCAAAAATAAACTCAGTCTGTGTAAATCGTGCTGCATATGAAACAGAGATTTTTTTTGGGGGTGGGGGTGTTAAAAGAGTCTTTTAAGCCTTCATAAAATGGCGAGATGCATACACTTCTATTATTTGAGCCACCTAAGCACTTAAGCTGTCTTAAATACTAAGGAGGGCCCTCACTCCGCAACACCCAAATTTGCCTGGACTTTCAATTATCCTGACAATAACAAAACCATGTCGACGGAGCAAGTGTCGGGTTACAATCGCAAATGCACACTTCAAGAACGGCCATAAAAAAGGGAGACCTAAAACATGGGTTTTATGCTCCCCCCCCCAACATTAGCAACTCATCTGATACTTAAGGCAAGGATCCAGTTCCCTGGAAGTCGATGACATACGAAACCACAAGCCTTGAGGCTAATATTAAATTATACACATATTATATTGAGAAATACAGGGCAGGGGGGCGGTGGAAAAGGGGTGCTCGGGTGGAGTGGAGCCCTACCCCGTGAAGAAATTACTGACACAGATGTGATGCTGGTGTCATAATTTTTTCCTCCATTAAACACTGTATTAGGTTTATCCCTCCTTTTATACCTGAAAATCTTCACCTATAAAAGATGAATGGAGACGTCTCACGGGGATTCTCGTGGTTTAACCTTGATGCGGGGGGTCAAACGCAACACACAAACTATATTGCGACAGAGGTGGCTGTAAAGTGGTATTAGAGTTTCATTCGCCTCCTCTAATGGAGCGGAGGATAACGGTCACATTTCTTGCCCCTCTTGGAGGTGAAGGAGTTGAAAACGGACCACGCTCCCAGCTTGGTACTCATCCCGCCTCCTCTGCCTCCCCCCCCCCCCCCGCCACTGAAAGCTTGTGAATGTGCCGGCCAGAAACTCTCACTATGTTCCAGCGGAATCTCATGCCAGCAGAATCTCGTGCCACTGAAGAATTTTGAACCCCCACTGGGAAGTGGCAGCAAGACTCTAGCCACTGGAAGAGCTCTGCTGGATCAAGCCAACAGCCCATCTAGTGGAGCATCCTGTCGTCGTCCCCCCAACTACCCCTGGGAAGTCCGCAAGCAGGAGAGGATGGCATCCCCCTCTCGTGCCATTGCTCCCCTGCAACCGGGATTCAGAGCAAATATTGCCTCTGAACCTGAAAGTAGAATATAGCCATCATGGATAGTGATAGACCTGCCCCTGACTTTGTATAGAGCTTTTTAAAAATGCCTAAGCCAGTGGCTGCCACATCGTCTGGCAGCAAATTCTATTACCTAGACTATGACAAGGTTGGCCCAAGTCCTCTTGGCTCAGTTATTCAATTCTTCATTATTTGTGTCTTTTCCTGGGACGGAGCAGTTTGAATAAGGCTTTTCAGGAGTTTTTTTTTTTTTTTTAATGAGCCATCAAAATGGCATTAACATTGCTTTGCTTTGCCTTGTACTCAAGGCTAGCCCAAGACCTCTGGATGCCCGGGGTCACATGCCAAATGCTGCCCCCCTTATCCGATAATGTGCCAGACTCTGCTCTTCCCACTCTCCAGTGTTCTAGCTCAGCAATCTCCTCCACATTTCCTCTTCCTCTCTGTCCCCCTCTTCCTTTTCCAGGGAATGGGAGGAGGAGGAGGAGGAATGAAGGCAAGTAGGCAGACAGAGATAGGTGCCCCCATCAATTTGCTGCCTGAGGCGACTGCATCAGTTGGCCTCATCGATGGGCCAGCCCTCATGTAGCTCGTTGTTGTCCATTAGCTGGCATCAGCCTCTTCCGGGTTTCAGACAGGGGACTTCCCCTAGCCTTACCTGGAGAAATCTCCACGCAGAGCATGTGCTCTATGACTGAGCAACAGTCCCTCCCTTTTCCCTTCTGTGCATTCTGAATCCACGCCAAGAACAATGCATTAGTTGCTTTTTTCCCTGTAGCAAGAGAAAAAAATACCCATAATAACATCTTGGATTGATTTGACTAACAATCCGGGACATTCTCTCCTTCTTGAAAACACGGATGTGCTTTTCACTTTGAATTCAAAACATATATTTGTCCTCGTGGTGCCAAGACTGTCTGCCTCTTCCCAGCCCATAAAGATCTGACACTCTAAATTGTTGTTTCTGAAAATGTTTCACAGCGAGAAGCAGTCGGCGCATAATGTTAACACAATCTGGGCAGCATAATCTCCATAAGAGGACTTTCTGGGGAGGGGGGGGGTTAAAGCAGCGTGGCTAATTTCTCCTGACAATATGATTTCACATCCGACTTTTTTCGTCCTCTAAACCAATACGGCTCAAACTTTATAGCAGGCGCTACTCCTTACATCTGTTGAAATTTTGGCTGAGTCTAAATGATGGCCCTAGATCTATTCAGGGCTGTTCCGAACAGACCGTGACAAAATTCTAAGCCATGCGCAGACTACTTATGCAGTCGCTAATCTGCGCATTCAACGATTAGAACAGGTTCCAAAATCAGGCATGGTTATCGTTAGGGTTGCCACTGCATTTTACCGAAAGCAGAGTTTTGAAGCAAATGCATCCGTTCCTGCTGAACAGCAGAATCAGGGGCTGGGTGGGGTAGTTTTGAGACAACCCCCCCAACTGCTCTGTATCCTTCATGTGTGGAGGGTAGGGGGAGAGGAACAGTGCAACACATGCATGCGTTCCTTAAGTGCTGTGAGCTTCTGGTTTGGCTGTTGACATGTTTTTCCTTTCCCCATTAATGGTGGCCTGAAAGGGGAACGCCATTTGAGTAGAGGAAGACTTTTTTTTAACTCCCCTTGGAGGAATACTTCTTAAGAAAACCAAAAGGGTCACCACAATTTCGACACAGCTTCGAGGGAGTTTTCCACTCCTACCCTGAAGAAAATAGCAGAAAAGCACACCCCATTTTCAAAGAGTTGAGAAGTTGGAATGGGAAGTCTTAAGACAAAGAAAATAGTTGAGACAATGGGGAGGGGGTTCTGAAGATGCAAAAAACAGTTGCAACATTGAGGAGGGGTGCCAAGGCAACCCTAGATCTCTTTGCTACCTCCTCGCTTAGGAAACGATGCTCTAGCTTTCCTTGGAAGAATTGCTTGTGTTCCTTCCATTCCTTTTCTCCATTGCAAGACAGAAAATAGGGGAGAGTGGGGAGTCCAAGTATGTACTGTACAAACCATCCTCATTAGTGATTTTAAGAGCACCCCAAAGCTGTGAGAAGCGAGTGTTTAATGGGTCACTCTTACGAGAAATCCTTGAAACCCACAACGTGTCATTGGCTGGATCTGGCTTGTTACGCCATATTGGGAGGTAGTGGTTGGCAGGGCATGGAGGGGTCAGGACGCGTCATCTGGACTAAATATCTCTGTAAGCAAAATCATACCGTTCCATTGAGGTATATGCTTGCAGGTTTTGGCCTTGGGGTGTACTTACAAGAAACCCGGAGGATTGTGGTCAAAGCAGGAGGTTCTTTGAAGCGATGTATTTAAATCCTATTCCAAAACCATTATTTTGCAAAGAGAGAAGCTTTTCGTTCAACTTTCTATACTTTATAAAGTCGAACTTATAAACATTTTACGGGCCCCGTTGCTCTCAGGGCCTCATTCCAGAGCATGCTCTCTCTCTCTCTCTCTCTCTCTCTCTCTCTCTCTCTCTCTCTCTCTCTCTCTCTCTCTCTCTCTCAAACCTGGAACAGTTTTGCAGCAGGGCATAAAGGCACCTTGGGTCTATATGACAGTTTAGATTACGATCATGAAAGAATGAAACTTTTTGCTCCGTACGAGTTCTTTGGATGGCAGGGCGTACATTGAAGCCCAAATCAAAGTGTTTTGGAGTGTTTTTACTGGGGAGAGTGGAATCCCAGAGAAGAAAATGACTTCCGCAATGCACTGGGTTCGTGCTATAGAGGTGGCAGTTTCAGAACACTCTAGTGAAGTCATGTTCTCAGATTTGGGGTTACTGTGAATGTCTAGTTTGATCTTGTGGGTTGAATTTACACAGGAGCTGCTAGGGGTAGAGTAGAGGCTGATCAAGATCAGAATGATGGTGCATATGGGGAGGTGTTGCAGACAAGGCAAGGGGACTGGGGTTCCAGAACCCTGGAGAGCTCCAAGTGAGCAACACGTTCCCACAAGGGCCAGAGCAATGAGGTCTTCAATACCTTCAGAACCAGAATACTCTCCCCAGGCTCCACATCCTTGTCTGAAGAGCAGAGGGATTTAAAGGGGAAACCTGCAGGCAGTGGTGTAGCTAGCCCAAAATCTGGGGGGCCCACCCTTGAATTCGTGCCCCCCATTTTTTCACCCCCCTCTTTTTCACCCCCCTACACTCCAGGGGTGTGTGTCAAAATTGTGTATTATTCATTTATTTATCCCCCCCAGGCAGTGCCGCAAAATTTTGGGCTATTCCCGCTATTTTTTACCATCTTTAATGGCCCCAGCAGCGCCCCCCCCCGGGGCGGCAGCTGCTTCGGGAGCGAAAACAAACATTGAAAATCCTTCGGAAATCCTTCGGAAATCCTACCATGTTTTGGCACGCATGATCCAGGAAATCCTTCGGGTTATCGGCCGGGCGCAGGGCGAAAAAAGCAAAAAAAGCCACCGTGGGGGCAAAAACAGCAGCGACTCGGGCGAGGAGGAAGAGGAAGTGCCTCTCTAGGAGGCGCCTCCCCAGTCTCGCTGGTGACTCACCAGCGAGACTGGGGAGGCGCCTAGAGAGGCACTTCCTCTTCCTCCTTGCCCGAGTCGCTGCTGTTTTTGCTCCCACGCCCGGCAAATAACCCCTCTGGGACTGAGGGTAGCAGCTGCCGCCCGGGGGACGCTGCTGTGGCGAAAAAAGGGAGAAAAGCCGGGTGCGGGGGCGAAGTGACATAAGGAAAAAATAATTAAAAATTCCCGGACCTTTGGCGCCCCTTTGGCGCCCCCCCCAGAAGCTGCCAAGCTGGCACCCGGGGCCCAGGGCCCCAAGCCCCCCTCTATCGATGCCACTGCCTGCAGGTCTGGAGTCTGGCACTCCTTCTCCTGGCCTGGTGCTGATGTGCAGGTTCAAGGGAGCACAGATTTCTGGGTTAGAGGTGCTGAGTTTAAGGAGGTTCGGGCTCTAGCTGGGTGAGTGCTGGCTCTGCAGTCTCAGGGTCTCGATTCGGTGGTCTCCTGGCTGGCAGGACCAGACCTGCTCCTTCTGGCCCGACTGTTGTAGGGACTAAAGGTGGGAGATAGACTGCCTTGTTCTCTTGCTTGTGGACTTCCTAGAGACAGCTTGTGGGCCACTGTGGAAAACAAGATGCTGGACTGGACTAGATGGGCCTTTGACCTGACCCAGTAGAACTTTTCTTATATTGTTAAGTGACATCTCCAGTCTCATTCTTTCTTCTCAAGTGAGAATTCCATCCCTGCATAAGGCGTAATTTGGGCTTAGACATCCGTTGGCTGAATATACAGACTCTCAGGCTGTGGTCATGTGATCTATGGTTGTGGTCATGTGATCTATGGTTGTCTAATTTGGCTCCCTGAGCTCTAAAATCCAAGGAGAACATCCAAAGAACTTTAGAAGCACTTCTGCCTTTTGGCATCCTCCGTACAATGTTGGCAGCCAGCGCTTCTATGGAGAGATGATAACATATAAGGACCCAAGGCTCAGCTTCACCTGTGTGCTCATTGATAGTCCATCAACGTTTTCAGCCGCTAGTGTCAATGCAACAAGAACAAATTTATCTCCACTCCTGCCAGCCTTCCCCCCCCCCCACAAAAAGTAGGCAGCTGCATGAGCCATAACTTTCAAAAAACAAAGCAGTTTTTAAACTTTAACGAGACGACTAATGGAAATGGGGGTAGATGTGGATAAAATTGTACAAGGTCTCTTTTTTTGGTTTGTTTTTATTCTTAGAAGGGGGGAAAACATGTTCTCTAAATAATAAATAAAGGTGTACTTGTTTTATCGTCGCTTTTCAATATGCGTGAATATTTAAAACATGCCAAAATGGACTCCAGACATTTGCCAAAGAGAAAATAGAGGGGGGGGGGAAGGACTCCTTTAGTTATAGAAAAGGTAGACGAAATTGGTACCTGAAGTCGAAGATTGGGGGGGGGGGAGCCGTTTGTGTTAATGGCTTGTCATTGTGCATCTGGAAAAGGATTTTCAAGAGTAAACGTATTTGTGGACAAACTGATCTGACAAGATGGCTGGGGTAAGAAGCACTTAAAAAGTGAGGCAGGCTCTGAGACGATGGCATTGCGGTGTTGGGTCATCAGCAAACAAGGTTTCGTTTCTTGTTGTTGTTGACTTCCCTTCCCTGAGAGTTTACTTTGTACAGAAAAGAGGGGGCTTTGATGCAGCCAGAAGAAACGTAGCAATTCAGGTCCTCGTCCATGTTCAAGGTCAGGTCAATATTTTCCAAAATGTCTACCTTCAGAAGAGCCTCCCCATATGTATTTGCCTGCCGAGGAGCGCGTGCACATTCGCCACGGACGGACCCCCTGCATGTTGCGGAGGATTCTGGAAGTGTTCTAGGCAGGGTACAAAGCTGGTTCACATGGGGTGCTAGCAAGTCCTGCCTGGCTGAGGGTGGTGAAGTGGGCTACTCATGGCTCAGGATGTGGGTCTGGTTGGTTGGCAGGTTGAGACTGGAGGTGAGCTAGGGTGGGCGATAAGACAAAGGCGCAGGTTGGAACAGAGAGCAGGAACACGGGGCTGCAACAGAGTGTAGGAGCACTTTACGGCACGTTTGCGATGCTTTAGAGCAGCGGAGCCCACGCTCCACCACTCTAAAGTGAGGACTGCGCCGTAAGCTGTGGAACTCCTCGCCACAGGATGTGGTGATACCACCTGGCACGGATGCCTTTAAAGGGGGATTGGACAGATTGATGGAGAAAAAGTCCATCACAGGTTACAAGCCATGATGACTATATGCAACCTCTGGGTTTGAGAGGTAACCTGTCTCTGAATGCCAGGCGCAAGGGAGTGGCAACAGGATACAGGGATCTTGTCATCTTGTGTGCTCCCACTGAGGCAACTGCTGGCCACTATGAGATGCAGGAAGCTGGACTAGATGGGCCCTTGGCCTGATCCAGCAGGGCTCTTCTTATGTTCTTATGAGAGTGGGAGGAGAGAGTAGCATGGAAGAGAGGGAGGAGCAGAGGCTGGCCTCTTCTTACTAGCCAACCATCAGTGCACATCAGAGAGTGCTGCTGCGTGTCAGTGTGGACATTACTGGGCAAGACAGATCAATGGCCTCACACAGGAGAAAATGTTTCCTATATATCTATGCAGTCCTTGCACACGCCTCCCAAGTGTGGAAGTTCAAACATGCCATGCTTAACTCTGCAAGCTCCACTCTTTCCACCCAAGCCCCAAAACACCCACCTTTGATTTGTTTCTGCCAAGTCATATGTCTTTTTTTTACATGCAACTTTATGGGGAATATATATAGCACACATGCCGCATATAAAATGCCCTCGTAAAGAGGCTGAGCGCTAAATGTTATTATTGTTGTTATTTTAATCATTTCACAGAGTCATATCTGTTCCATAATGAGAAAGGCCTGCAGCTGTTCGAACCCTCAACCCCAGTGAGTTTTTATAGATTTCTCCGGGCAGAATGATCTCATGGTGGTGTCAAATCCTTTTGTGGGGGTATGACTTTCCATGGTATAGGACGTAAGTTTGGGGAAGAAATTATTCCCCCCACCACACGCATGCACACATGTATGTCAGCTCCAAGTCAGGGGAGATCTTCCTTTGTAGGGAAAGAAGTCTGGCAATAAAGGTCAATTTTGTGCAGACTAATCCAGACTAATGGAACACTGTTACCTTCCCGCCACAGCAGTACCTATTTATCTACTTGCAATTTCTGGCTTTCAAACTGCTAGTTTGGCAGAAGCTGGGACAGGAGACGGGAGCTCACTCCATCATGCGGCACTCGGGTCTCGAACTGCTGTCCTGCCTGCCTTCCGGTCTGCAGTTCAGCGTCTTAACCACCAAGCCACCACGGCCCACAGCTCAGTGGTAGCATACTTGTTGTGCATGAAGACCAGGTTCATTCTTTGGCAAGACAAGAATGGACAAGTCTATCATGACTACTGGATAGGGCTGACCCAAGACTGCCTGATGCCTGATGCAGCCTGCCCTCCTTGCCCAATGATGTGCCGGCCTCTGCTCCTCCCACTCTCCAATGTTCCCTCCAATGAGAGGGAATTTCGAACCAAACTGCCCTTCCTGCACTTTTTTTTTTTAACATAAATGAAGGGAAACCTGTAGTTTGAATTCTAACCGAATTCACACAAACAGAAAAGGAACCGGTTTTTAATCTCTGCTCATGACACCTGTATGTAAATGTTCTCAGTAATCAGGGGTCTGACCAGGTCCAGGGCCATCCCTGTCGACCTACCTGCCTCAATTTCTCCCCCTTTTACTCCCTGGATTGGAAAAGCAAGAGGAGGACAGAGAGGAAGAGGAAGTGTGGAGGGGAGTGCTGAGCTAGAGTGGAAGAGTCGGAGAGTAATTCATCTGTGGAACTCCTTGCCACAGGATGTGGTGATGGCACCTGGCCTAGATGCCTTTAAAAGGGGTTTGGACAGATTCATGAAGGAAAGGACCATCACAGGTTATAAGCCATAAGCAACCATAAGCAACTAGAAGTGGGTTTTCTCTGTGCCAGGTGCAAGGGAGTGACAACGGGAAACAGGTTATCTTGTTGGCTGTGTGCTCCCTGAGGCATCTGGTGGGGCCACTGTGTGATACAGGAAGCTGGACTAGATGGGCCTTTGGCCTGATCCAGCAGGGCTCTTCTTATGTTCTTATGAGAGTGGGAGGAGAGAGTAGCATGGAAGAGAGGGAGGAGCAGAGGCTGGCACAGCATCGGGTCAGGGGGGCAGCATTTGGCATGCTGTCCCGGGCATCTTGGGCCAGCCCTGCGCACAAGGCTCAGCAAAGCTACTTTAATGCTGTTTTGATGGCTTGTTTAAAAAATTAATACCCCTGAAAAGCCTTGTTCAACCAAAGCGCCTTTTGTGACGCCTCCATCCCAGGAAAAGACACACATTATGAATAATTGAATTAATGCAACACCAAAATAAACAGTTACAAGAGTTTCCTGACCAAGTGAAAAAAATAAACCTCAGAGGAAATGGGTACAGACAAGTTTTCCTTCTTTGCAGATTTTGGTGATGGCAGCATACTGAGGAGGAGGGTTAGCCCTCAATGAATGGAATCGCTGGGGGATCTGGACCATTCCAAGAAAGAATGAGAGATTGGCTGAAATTGTGATTCAGAAGAGGGTGCAGGCCGCCTTTGGGGGGGGGTTGCAGAGTGGGCAATTTCGTTGTTGGCACACACACAACCTCACAAGTCGCTTTTGAGGCTCAGGCAACGGTGTGGGGGAACATGAGCACCGGCCCATCCTGAGGACAACTGAGGAAGTCGCCTCAGGCAGCAAGATGATGGGAGGCACCTGTCTTCCTGTACCACTTCTCCCACTCCGTGTGTTCAGAAAGGAAGTGGAGAATGGAGCAGAAGAGGAAGTGTGGAGGAGAGGAGAGTGATAGGCTGGAGAAAACGAGCCGTGCTGGGCTGGCCCTGAGAGCAGAAGAAGGTGGGTAAGGAAAGACGCCAACTGGCTTCTTCTGGCAAAGCTATACCAGAAGACCCCTGGTGAACCAGATCTTATGCTCTCTTTCTCAAGCTGCCCACCCCTTTTCTCTCCTTGGACATATGCCAGCAAAATGACTGAAATTGGCAGCCTACTGTCTGGCTCTTACCTGCAAGCCCCCTCCAGGCATTGGTCAGACTGCAGTGATGCCATGGAATGTTCATGCATACTCTAATTGCTCAAGGGGAGGGGAAGGTGTCAGCAGTGGAAAGTTGATAAATGAGGCAAACCAGGAAGTAAGTTAAAACAAATATTTCACTTACCTCCTACAGGCTATCTAATCACACACACACACCCATAGCATGCAACACAGCCTCAATTGGCACAACTGCATGCTATAACATAGTGTGGATAGGATTGGGCAGTTAGACACCTAGATCTTTTTTACACATGCTGCTACTAAGCCAGATTTCTCCTTTCCTGAACCTGTGCCTCTGTTTTGTCCCTATATGCAGGCCTTTGCTTAAGTCTCTTCTCGCCCTAGCTCAGGAGCTGGCTCACACACAAATATATGCAGGGACTCATGAAACATTACAGTGGGGAGAGAGGCAAGGGTTGCTTCTGTTCCTAACTGCTACATGATTCTTTTTCTCCCATCTCAAACTGATCTTTCACTTTCCTCCCAGACGTTTGCCTCATTTATCAACTTCCCACTGCTGACACCTTCCCTTCCCCTTGAGCAATTAGACTATGCATGAACATTCCATGGCATCACTGCAGTCTGGCCAATGCCTGGAGGGGGCTTGCAGGTGACAGCCAGACTTTAGCCTATTGTACATATAAACGTGCATGACTTATGTGTAGCGTACATTGACTACACATGGTGTATATATTGCAGAGTGTAAGAGAAGGAGCAAGACAGCTGTTGGCACACGTACAAAGGACGGAAACCCAGATTCTGGAATATCTCAGCATCCTGTTGGCTACGAAGAAAGGAAAAGACAGGTACGATTCAAAGATAGCATGCTCCAAACTACGTCCAAGTTGTGACGCTTGGAAGACAGATCTAATTGTGCTTTATTCGGACTTTGTTGTTTATGCAGTTCGTTTGACTCAAAAGTTCCCATCCTTTGAGGGCTGGTAACAGGAAATTGAGTGCCTCATTGGAGAGACTTGATTGTTAGACTGAAACCTTATCTTCAGCTTCACAATGATATCAGAGATGACTTTTGTCAATCTGAATGACCACTTCTTCTCTGATGTCTAAGAACTGTCTGCTGGACAGATAGGACTTGAAGCAACGTTCTCCCCTGGTCATCACGATGGTCCCCCTTATGGTGAGTTAGTGAAAGCTTACAAGATGGGGAGGTCGCTCATTGTACTGTAGAGCATGTGCTTGGCCTGCAGCTCTTCCTAGGCTCAGGGCTAACAATGACCCCTGCCTGACACTCGGTAGCAAGCTGCCAGCCAGTGTAGCGCTAAATATATAGAGCTAAATGGACCAATGTCTTGACTCAGTGCTTTCATCAGGAACATCAATAGCTCAGTGGTACACCTCATGCTTTGCATGTGGAAGGTCCCAGATTCAATTCCTGTCATTGTGAGGTAGGGCTGGGAAAGACCCCTGTTAGAAACCATGGAGAGCCACTGTCAAGTAGCATAGAGAACACGGAGTTAGAAGCAGGGCCGGCCCATGCATGAGGCCAACTGAAGCGGTCGCCTCAGGAAGCAGACTGGTGGGGCACCGACTTCTGTCCATCCACTTGCCTCCACTCTTCCTCTTCTTCCTCCTCTTCCTCCCACTCCCTGGATTGGAAAAGGAAGATGGGGACAGAGCAGAGGTGTGTGTGGGGGGAGGACTAGAGTGTCAAAGGACCAGAAGGTAGCACCAGGAGGTCTAGGGCCAGCCTTGTTTAGAAGAACCAATTAACTGCTTCAGAAAAAGGCCATGTATCCATAAAGGGGATGAGCAAAAGTCTCCATCAGTCCCCTCGCATGGCTTGTCCCAGGCAGCCCATTGGCTCACCTTCCTGTGGCTAGAAATTAAGGCTTAAAATGAGCATCTGGGTTACAAATAAGTGCCGGTAGTTCACATCTGAGGGTCTGCCTGGGGAGCATTCCAGGTCAGACTTCTCTTTGGCTAACTACCCTCTTGCACCTTCAATCCTTCTGTCTCCAGTATCAGCTTCAACCCTGCCCTCTTTTGGACAACCCCCTTCTGTCACGTCTCCTTTCCACCACTCCAGAAATTGACCGCGTTGGCTGGTTTGGGGTTGCAATTGCTCTCTCTCTCTCTCTCTCTCTCTCTCTCTCTCTCTCTCTCTCTCTCTCTCTCTCTCTCTCCTCTCTCATATATTCCAAGGCAGGAAAAGCTCTTTGGCTCCCTCTTGAGGTTTTCAGTGCCAAAACACCATGGTGCCTTCTCTGGCAGAAGCTACTTACTGACTGGTGAGTTGAGAGTCCGACATCTGGCTGGCTAATTCATCCCAGAACTTTTCTCTCCCACTTGATTTGGCCAAGACAGGTTAGGAAATATATTGAATGGGATCTTTCATGATATTCACACCCCCTTCAGCTTCCATTAGAGATCAAAAAGGTCACCAGGAAAGATCCGGGAGCTGTTGGAACAAGCGGCGAGGTTGATGGTACTCGAGTCTTCATGTTTGCCCACACATTGAGCCATCTGGGGTTAGCTTACCGTGACCCGTGTCCTCCTTGCGGTGAATCACAGAGCCTGTTCACACATCCCGCAGAATGATGAGACACGCTCTGTCGCTCGATTTTGGAATCCGCTCCATAATTAGGGGGTTTCTTGGTTGGCGCTTGCAAAAAAAGCTTACCTGCTTTGTCAGATTTTCTTCCTGCTTGCAAGGTTGGGGCATGCGTGCTGATGCTGGGTGCGTCCAGTTGTGTCGCCTGGGAATGGTAGTTGTATTGTAGTTCCCACCAGCAGCCAGTCAGGCTGTAGTTTGGCTGCCCCTAGGGGGTCCCAACTGCAGTGCAGGCAGATGGGGATCAAAGTAGATAGAGTCTCCAACATCCTAGCCCACCACTCTCCTCTCCTCCACACTTCCTCTTCTGCTGCTCCATTCCCATCTTCCTTTTCAAATTGAAGGAGTGGGAGGAGAACGGGTGGAGGTTTGCGCCCAGGGCCAGAGGGGATCCAGTCCCCCTAGATGTTGACTTCTTCAGGGATGCTGGCTTTGGATTGCAAAACCGACCTCAAATGCTTTCCGCCCTGGGGGAGGTGGTGCATTTCAGCTTTATCAACCCCTCGGGGGCTGACGTTTGATAACCTGTCAATTGATGGGCCACCGCTTGGAGTCAGGGTGGGGATGCCCAATAAGGGAAGAGGCCATTGTTTGGCCTCATCTAGGTTAGAAGCCTGCCCTAAAGGGGGGAGGAGTTTGAGGCAGCACCCACTGCTGATTTGATGAGATGCAGGATTGGATTATCAATAAATGCAGCCCCATATTTATTTATTTATTTATTTTATTGATTTTTCACATTTTTATACTGCCCTTCCTCCAAGGAGCTCAGAGTGGTGTACATATTTCCTCCCCTCCTTTTTGTCCTCATAACAACCCTGTGAGGTAGGTTGGGGCTAAGAGATAGTGACTGGCCCAAGGTCACCCAGGAAGCTTCATGGCTGAGCAGGGATTTGAACCTGGATCTTCCAGGTCTAAGTCCGACTCCCGAACCACTACACCATCCTACACATTCCAAATCACTTGTCTTGCTTGTTTCTTGGAGGGTGTAAAGGCCATCTGATGTTATATCGCAAGCCAGAGAAAATCTTTTTGGGAAGAAATCTATGTAAACGAATAACAGACTCAGATAGCTGAATGTTGATCAGATAGCAAGCAAAAATGGGGACCCCACCCATTAGCAAGGCAGTGATTTCTACATATTCAGAGAACTCTTTAGGTAAGCAGAAGGAGATATGTTGGTGGGTTAAAATTAAAAGCAAAGGAGGAAAAGACACTAAAATGACCGGATGTGAACTGAGCATGTTCTAGGAGCCATGGACTGTTGAGGGGTCCATTGAAAAACAGACACAAAATAGACTATGGATGAGGGCCGAAGAGAGGAAACTGGCCTGCTTTAAGGCAATTGGGCACTAGGATTGGATAGATGCAGTATTTTGCCTCTTGAGTTGCCCTACTTGTCATATAGCCAAGCATTTGTCTTTCAAACCAAGTAATTACACTAACAGCCCAATCCTAACTAAATCCCCCCCCCGGCAGATGCAAACCCCCCCCACTGATGTAGCTGCGTAAAACCAGGGGTTTTACAACAGAGGAACAGTGTTATGCTGTCACAAAATGGCTGCCAATGGTGCACACAGGACTGGGAAAGACTCCAGTCCGGAACCCTTGAGAGCCATGGCCAGTTGGCAGAGATCATATTGATCACGATGGACCAATGGTGTGTTTCCATGTAGGGGAGCTTCATAAGTGTAACTCCGCCCAAGTTTGTCTCCCTTTATCAACACACCCCCTTTGGTGTGAACATTAGACCCTCCTTTATATGCAGACGGGGCAGACATTGGCACAACAAAGATGGTGGCCACCATCTCCTCTTGTTTGGCCCCGATAGTGATGTCTCCACAGGATGTGTTTGGGGCACATATGAAAAAAAAAATATCTACGTTTCGTTAGTCAAAGATAAGGGTATGAATTTCATGGGGAATCTGCCATTCTTGAATATCCACCCCCAACGACGCACAGTACCGAGTTCTTCAGAACCAGGTGTGATACTCTACATGGACTCTGAGCAACAGATAAGCACATTCTGGGAAGACTCTCTAGCAGCTAGTAAATTCTCTTCCTTCTCTCCCCCTCCGCTCCCTCTTTAACCTACCAAGTCTTTCAAAATCTAGAGAATGGAAGGAACTAACCAGCCCATTTAGATACAGCAGGCGGGGGGGGGGGGGGAATTAACACCCTGCATCCTTAGACTGTAATTTGGAGAATTTATTGCTCACTTGAAACTGTGATGACTTATTTTTTATGACAAAAGCTGTAATAAGATGTGAAAAATGGAAAATGAGCCTACTCATATGGCAGGAGTCGTAACGAGAATGGGGGATGACAGAATGCTCCTTTCGATGAATTTGACTTCATAATTACAATCATATGGATAACTTTTAATGTCTTCATTGGGGTCATTTATTGCTCATTTTCTTGCGGGAATGTTTCCATTAAAAAGTCTTGCACTTGGGCCTTTAAAAATAAACATGCTTTCTGCCGAAGGAAGAGCCGGGAACGGAGCAAAGACCCCTGGAAAGAAAAGCAGAATTTGGAGAACTTAATGCAATTTTAATACTACACTTGTTACGAAAATGACTGCTTCTAGGGCCATCTCCCTAATATCCACTTGAACAGCTTTTAGTGCTAGTTATCTATAGAATGTCCTCTATTTTTAAAATGACATTATTTTGAAATTATAAAGAAAGAAATTGCAGATAAGAAAAAGGGGGGGGGTTGTACAGAAGCCCCTTGAGAAATTTTACTTATGGAAACTTGTTTGACTTGCCTTGGAAATCCCCATATGTTTTGCTTGGGGGGGGGACTCTGAATTTCACTTTGTGCAAACGTTTGGTACCACAATGTGAAGAAGCTCCCTAAGAAATGTTACTTATACAGAAATTCATTAGGCTTCCTTTGAAAATCTGCCGATGTTTTGCCTTGGGAGGCTTGTGAAATTTGCGTCCAAGTTCACTTTTGCTAAACTGTTGGCGCCAACCTCATGAAAAACACACACACAACAATGAAATAGAACGAATGAGAAGAAAAACAAAAGAGCTTGCTGATTTTGCGACCTGTTAGCAAAACAGAACAGAACCCAAATACATGGCATATTGTGTTTTCTGAGGATGAAACGTTCTTCACGTGCATCATTACACAATCCCTACAACAGCCCTGTAGGATCAGGATAATTATATCCACATGGCAGATGGAAAGACTGAGGCTGAGAGAGCCACTTGCTGAAGGCCACCTAATTCTTTTATGGCAGAGGTGAGGCTTGAACTGAGGAAGACCCTGATTCACAGCTCAATTGCTACGCAACACCGGCTGTCACCTCAACGTCACTGCCTGCCTCTACTTGAAAGTGGAGGCTATTTGCGGTGAGGCATAATGGGAAGGGATAGAGAGTTCATATCCCTTTGTATTTGGATAGAATGCATCTTAGATCTTGAACATTTCCAGCATAGAACAGGGCTGGCTCCAGGTTTAGAGAGCCCTCCATAAACGGCTCCAAACTGATCTCCTACATGGGTGGGCACCAAAAGGGATGCTCTGCCTCCATCACACAAGCACTACAGACACAGAGGTGATCTAAAGGGATCAGCCATGGGTCCTTACGGAGCCCGGGGCCCTTGGCAGCTGCCCAGCAATGCCGACCCTTGCAGATAAGAAAAGCCCCAAATGGTTCAGTACCGCCTGATTCCTTTTTTGACATGAACATACAGCCCAGTGCAGACGTTTCAGACAAGTGCCTGTCGATTTAAAGACCAAAGCAGCAGGAAATGCTCCAATGTATGCTATGGAGAATTGAATGGGAGTCAGGGCTGGCCCATGCATGAGGCCAACTGAACTGTTTGCCTCAGGAAGCAGATTTGCAGGGGGTGATTTTGCACTTCTGCTTGCCTCCACTGATCCTCCTCCCTCTGCTCCTTGGATTGGAAAAGGGGCCAAACTCAAGTCAGGAGAGGAGAGTGGTGAGCTAGCCCACTTGCCCACTGGCTGTTCACCTTGCCCGCCATGCTGCCCATTGTAATCTTCTCCCTGCACACGGGAAAGGAAATGAGCAAGAAGAGGATTGTAGCAGCAGTGGGGACCGACCTCTTGCTTTGGGGCCGCAGCTATAACCTGCCTCCCGCTTGCCTCGCTCTCCTTCCCAACAGGGAAGGGAAACAAGGAAAGAAGAGGAGGTTCAGGGTGGTGGCGGGGTGGAGGAGGAGAAGGAGGAGGGGCACCGCCACCGTGATCCCCTTTTCACTTGAAGAGAGAAAGTGGGAAGAGTGCAGGGCAGGGCAGGGCAGGGCAGGAGGAACCTGGAGGAACGAGCCGGGAAGATGATGGGAGGTCATAGCAGTGACACAGTTGATGATGGCATCACCTGGTGGACCACTGTGAGATGCAGGGAGGTGGACTAGATGGGCCCTTGGCCTGATCCAACAGGGCATATGAGGAGGAGGTGGAGATGGAAAGGAGGGCAGGGCCCAAAAAGAATAGAAGTGGGGCAGAATCGTTGGTGCCACTCCACATGCCGATTTGGCTTGAGCAGGGCCTGTGCCTGCACGATGCTGGCCAGTGAGGAGCATTTGCTTGAGATGCCTGGCTTGGCTTTGCATCACCGCGTTCATTTCGGCTCCAGAAATACAGAACCCTGCCTGGCCACGCTGTCCTTCGACAGCCGCTCCCCCGGGAGTTCCTGGAAGACACATGCGGTGCCTGAGACTCATTTCTGCAAGGAGCCACCAAACAGCAAAACGTCAACGAGAACGATGCCCCCGGTCTGGTGTGCAGGCGCGGAATCCATCCTGCCCCGAGGCCGCCAGCCAAGTGACAGTGCCTCCTCCGCATTCTGCGCGTCAACGCTCGTTTAATTCGCCAAGCAGCGTGAGCCCCGACAGGTGGGTGACTAACGCCTATGTGTTACAAGATTTATTTAATAGGTGTCTGACGGGACCCTGGGTCCTCCCAGAGCCCCTATTATCTCTGCCAGAAATAATAATAATAAAAAAGGCACAGCTGAACTAGTTGGGCTTTGATAGCCACAATCTGTTATCTGAAAATTGAACTGTCACCCGTGTGTGTCATGTTCATTTGGGCTGATTAAAGAGATATTAATCTACTGTCATTGTTACAATATCTGTCATCGCGGGAGCCGCGCTGGGGAGATGGGGGAGAGCTCTTCCAGAAGCACGTGCGTGGCGCAAACGAGGAGGTGAGCCGAGAATATTAATGCAGCTCCGTCCTGCTGGATAGGCAGGCCAGCCCAAGGAGAGCTTCCAGGAAAGAGAGTGAATTGTGGCGGAAGCAGAAGGAGAAAGGATGCTCAGAAAGGGCAGATGTGGCAAACGTTGCCCCAAAGCAGGCAACCCAATGTGATTCCTTTATTTTATTTTTTCATTTGAACCTCATCTTATGCAATAGGCAACCAAGCAAGGCAACCGACATAGATGTTTAAAACCACCGTTAAAACGGAATACTAGAACACACAACACACACAAGAAATGCCATACGATGAAAATTAAGAGGGCGGCGTTAAAACATCATTGACAATGGTCCTTTCCAACCATATATTGAAGGTCTCGCAGAACAGGGATTTCAACTTCCTTGAAAGTGGAAAGGGAGGAGGCACCATGAATGCCCTGTGGCAGGGAGATCCAGAGCCTGGGGACCTGTCACTTTTGCAAATGAAAAGGACCTGTCACTTTTGCAAATGACTGAAAAGGACCTGCCACTTTTGCAAATGACAGGGCCCTGCTCCATGTGCCATCATTGGCTGAGGCTCGATTGATGTGCCAGAAGATCTCAAGGAGCAGCCAAAGACTGCTCTGATGGCAAGAGATGGTCCTTCAGATAGATTCAGGGCCCAAGCCATAGAGGTCACACCCTGAACTGAACCCGGGACAGAAGGGAAACAAATGAAATGTATGATCGTCTTCAGACAGTCTTCCGTTTTAGAGGTTTGTCCAGAAGTCACAACTGATGTAAGTTGGAACAGCACTATTGTGCCTACATGAAAGTGCAACGCTGGATGAACTTATGACATGGCTGTCCGTAACTCAGATGTCCCTAAGTCAGGGACTTGTTGTTGTTGTTCAGTCGTTAAGTTGTGTCCGACCCTTCGTGATCCCATGAACCATATCCCGACAGGCCTTCCTGTCCACCACTATCTTCCCGAGTTCACTCATTTTCATGTTTGTTGCATCGGTGATGCTGTCTAACCATCTCATCCTTTGCCTTCCCCTTCTCCTTTTGCCTTCAACCTTTCCCAGCATCAGAGTCTTCTCCAGAGTCTTCTCTCTTCGTATTAGGTGGCCAAAATATTTGAGCTTCAGCCTCAGTACCTGTCCTTCCAGGGAACAGTCAGGGTTGATTTCATTTAGGATGGACTGATTTGATCTCCTAGCAGTCCAAGGGACTCTCAGGAGTCTTCTCCAGCACCACAGTTCGAAAGCATCTATTCTTCGGCGCTCAGCCTTCCTTATGGTCCAACTCTCGCAGCCATACATTGCTACTGGGAACACCATCGCCCTGATTCGGCCCTATTGTAGCCAGGGGGAGTAAGTGGGGTTCAGTCCAGAACATTCCAGTACAGTACTGTGAGTCGTAGCCAATGCCCTGTTTTCCACCCAGGGTTGGCTTCTGGCTTCCTCGTTCCACGGTGCTGGTGTTCCAACCGACGGTTCTCTGGAAGCCACTGGGCAGAGGTTGGCACCCGCCCTGTGTTCCTTTGACACGGTGCCTCCCAGTAGCCACTCTGCATATGACTCATGAAATATTTAGGGGATTTCTATTGTGGAATTAACTATTTATTGATTTATAATTTAAAAGATTTATGCCGGCCCATAAAAAAAAAATTCCAAACGGACTTTCACTTATAAGAGATGTCAGATGCCATTTGCGGCTTGCAAATGCCTAATGTAGCCTTTTCACCTCCACGCGGCGAAGAAAGGACAATTATTCAAGGCCCCATGGTTCAATAAATTTGCGCTCGCTACGCAGGGAGAGGGCTGCTGCAGCTCACTCTGTTTGCTTTCCCCCAGTATTTGGCCGTGGTCCGCAGCCCTTCTCCGACCCAGAGTCTTCCACAAATTGCCCATTCAGCGTTTTTACCCCTTGCGTGCTTCCACGGTCTGGCAAAACTTTGGGAGATTTTTTTTTTTGCCCCAGATTTGTACAGCCTGAGTACCCAACGCTCGTTGCAAAAAGCGTTGCTTTTGTAAAGACGATGATGATGGATTCGCTGATACAGCAGCCTCCTTTTGCAAATTCAAAACCATGAGTCAGGCCCCGGGGCTGGCACCAAATCACGGGAGTACCTAGAGCAAAACTCTGCACTAGATTCCCCCATGGCCTCCCCTGCTACATAGTGCCCTGGGTGCCACAACTGCCAGCAGTGCTGGGGGGGGGGGTCAGGGTAGACCTGATTAGGTGGGCCCAATGGGTGCAGTCCTCAGCAGGTGTCTCCCCTGGCTAGTAACTGGGGTGAGGGGAGAGATTTGAATTGTGGACATGGCACAGGGGTAGGCTTACCAGATCTCCAACCGGGACAGAGCGCTAGACCTTTAGGAGAAGGAATGTGGGCAGGTGTAACTTGTTAAACCTTCGAGCACAATCTTAGGCATGTCTACTCAGAAGCAAGTCCCATTGTGTTCAGTGGCACTTGCTTCTGAGTAGACATGCCTAGGATTGTGCTCTAGGACTTAACAAGCTACACCTGCCCACATTCCTTCTCCTAAAGCAGGGGTGGCCAACCTTCCACCATTAGGGCTACTGTGTTCTTAAGAGTTGTGTAGAAGACAGGATCTTGGCAGCTGCAAGTGCTGATGGTGTTGCTAAAGCAGCGGCACCTGCTGAAATGCCCCCACCTATGCAACCATTTAAAGGGCCAGCGTTCAAGTTGAAAGGTTGGCCACCACTGTCCTAAAGGTCTAGCACTCTGTCCCGGTTGGAGATCTGGTAAGCCTACATAGGGGGAAAGGGTTAGATCCCCCCTTCTTCCCTTGTGCCACTGTAGCTTCAACTCAAATAAATCACACACACCACAGCTGGTTTTGGAAAGAAAGAGTATGGAAGTTCAAATCAAAGAACTCTGTTTTGGCCCTGAGTTAAATATAAGTGCAAACAAATATAGAAGACCTCTTAACTCTATCAGCATTTGAACATGTCTGGGGCTGGACTTACCGGACCCAGGGAGTGGCCTGCCTGGTGGGCACAGGGCTGGGTACAGGCCAGGAGAGGCTGGAAAGACCTCAGCAGTGCATGGCACAAGCAGTGAGTTGACCCACTGAGCAGAGCGCCCCTGCACAGGCTGGAGCAGATGAAGAGCAGCAAAGCATGGCAAGTGTCTACAGGAGCTTTCCCGCCTCCCAGAGGAGGAGGCTTAGGACCCAGAAAGTGACTAGGCTTGGTGGGTGGAGCCAGGAAGAGGGGAGGGACCAGCCAAGGCCAGGGGAATATAAAAAGAAGGTCAGACGTGAGAAAAGCCTGGAGACTAGCTGGAAGGGAGGCTGTAGAAGGCTTGGAGGTGAGGGCGCTGGAAACTCTTCCCCTGTGTCTGCTCTGAGGCCCTGGGGAGGAAGAGACAGCCCTGTGGCACTAAGCCAGGTGGGTGTGGCTTGCATAGCATAGGCTGCTGCCTCTATATGGGTGGGGACCCAGGTAATGGGCAGGAGCCCAGAACTCCCCTTCTTTCTTGGTCCCCTTACAAAATACAGTATATATGACTTATAAATGACAACTGCCTAGGGACAATATGCTTGGATATTTGGAAGCCTTTTTTAGATATTGTTATTTATATCACTTATAGTTAGGCTTACAATTGTCCCAGAAACGATGCTGGCTTTGGCCTAGAGTGGACCCGAGCCACTCCTAAGGGTGCACTGCGGCTGCCCAATGGGCTTCTGGAACTTCCGGTCAATGACGTGACAGAAGCTGGAACCCTGTTGGGCAGCCACAGTGCACCCTGGGGAGCAACTTGGGTCTGCTCTAGGCTGAAGCCAGTGTCAATTCTGGGACGATTATAAGCCTATTTATAGTATATATTAATATTTTTGTAAATTTTATGCAAAAGCATTTTTTTTACTTTCTTATCCCAGTGGAATGCTTTTCTCCTCCACACTTCCTCTTCTGCTCTTTTCACTTTCAGTTCCAGGAAGTAGCGGGGGGGGGGGAATGCTGGGAACCCACTGCTCTCCTCTCCTGAGCACTTGCTCTTCTGTTGTTCTCCTTCTTAAAATCCAGGGAGCTGGAGTAGGTGAAGTGTTTGAGCAGCTGGTGTGCTACCAGGAAAGAGGTTGGCATTGTCTGTATTCTTCTGGCACTGCAAGGGCTTTTTTTGGCTGGTACTGTAAATGCTCAAACCTTCTTTCTCTCTTGCATACACAAAAATTTTAATACACGAGTTCTTTGCTTCCATCAAAATGCCTTGGAAGGTTCTTCTGAGCAGCAACCTCCAAATTGGCTGAGAGAGTCTCTTTCCTGTAGGATGAATTTGGTGGTGACTGTACCAGATTTGCCTTTTGTTTTTTGGGGGGAAAAAATCCATTTTAGTTGTCTGTCAAAACCACAGAGGATAATTAGCAGGGTCCTATCGGATGGAAACCTAGAAGAGCCTAATGGATTATACTTCAGAAATCACTGATCTGGCTTTTTCCCTCTGTGACTTATAAATAACAATTGCTTGGGGTTGAAAGGAGGCATCTACTATAAATAATGACTATTTGAAGAGTCCCACGTAGTGTGCTTGTATGGCAGAAGGATTAGCCTTGGGAAGATAATTATCCACATATCGGGTGCTAAATTGTAACAAGTTGTATGAAAACTGACATAATATAAGGTGCCTGGGGAATTATGAAGTCAGGCAACTAGGAGGCCTACGCTGATATGATATTACCGCAGGAGAACACTTACTCTTAATAAAATGTTATATATAAATATTGCGTTACAAGGAGCTCAGCGGAAAGTTACTCTGCAGAAAGCCATCTGTGATGGAGCATCGTGATGCTGTTATATCCAGGGCAACTGCAATATTGCCTCCTGCGTTGTTTCATGTTCATAGCTTCTTTGGGAAGAGAGATGCGAGTTCACATATGTGAACTCACATATCAACGTGAACATATGTGGGGCCATTGGATATCGCCATATGTGTTTTAAATTATCTATCAGGTATAATATGTCACCTGAAAGTTGTTCAGAAGTTTTAAGTGATGTCTGCAGCTGGTGCAGAACAACACAGATACGCAGTGATACTTTTCATAATGCGGAAGATCTGGTTGGGAGAGTCAAATGTTCACAAAACAGCACTATAGAATACAGGAAGTCCTCACTTAAAGTTATCAATACAGTAGGTTCTTCTTGGAAACTGTGACTTTAAACGAAACAACGTACAATGAAACCAATTTTACTGTAGCCTAATTGATAAACATAAACGTTCCTATGGCATTTTCCCATCAACTTTAAAATGAAACTACTTTAAATGAAATGACTTTTAAGTGAGGACTTACTGTACATCGTTAATCTAACAGGCCGAAAACAGGCTGATTGACCTAGAATGCTCTGCTCCCATTGGCTCAGCCCCTGTGCCAGTGGACCCTCCTGCCACATGATGGAAGTATCACCAGTGATACTTGTACCATTGGTTGACAACCAAAGGTCTAAAGCAGCTTCAGTTGTCTCCCCTTCTTTTCTTGGAGAGCCAACTGAGAATGCATCCATTGAGAAAACGTATTCTTTAAATGGGCACTGGCTGGTCTAGGAATCTCTATCTAATCTGGCACGCGAAAGAGAGAGACGGTGCTCGGAGATCGGCAGATGCTCATTTGTTGTCTCCTTGTTGTGGCTTCTTCAGTTTCCAGTCCATTAAAAATGACATCTTCGAGAGGCAGCTTGTCGGTCATTCCTCCCCCAGGGGACAAACATCACTCTCTGATGGACTTATGAAGCGTCTTCATATGGAATCTATTAGCCTGTTTTAAGCATCCATGTCAAGCTGGGGCTGCTGAATCATTGAGCAGTGGCCTAGAATCAAAGCGTAATTCTCGTGTGTTCGTACTTCTTACTTCCCAGGACAATTCCTTGTTAGCGGAGGCTTGGCAGTGAAGCCCAGCTCCAGGTTCCAAAGCTTTGTGAAATAAGCAGGGATGTGAATCAAGACTCTGACTCCGTCTCAAGTCTCTGGGGCCCAAGTCCCACATCTTTGCCCCCAAGTCCTGAGTCTTTGGTTGCGAGTTGCAAGTCCCTATCTATTTAATGGGGGAAACTGGTTTAAACCTGAATAAAATGCAAATTGTTGTAAAACGTTCCAAGTCTCAAGTCGAGTTTTGGTGGTGCATTTTTGCTCCCAAGAGGCTCCTGCCTTTGGCTGAGCCTCTCAAGAATGCTGAGAAGGACCCTCCCACCTGCCTAGAGCCTCCTCCCTATGTTTTCTGGCCTCTGAAAACCCAGACATAACTGGCAATGATGTCATCGCCAGTCACTTCCAGTGGTACTCGGAAGGAGAGTGGTGCTGGAGGTGGTACTCGACCGGGAAGGGGTTGGGAACCCCTGCTCTAGGCTATGTGGCCGACTCTGCTTTTCTCACCTGGCAGATATTGACAGCTCCAAACTGGAGCAGAGAAGTCCTCCCATTGGCTATTTTGTCCACTAGAACATGATGCTCCTTCCTTGGGGCAGCAGTAGCCGTTATTTTTAACAATGTCACCACAGCGCTCCTACGTTGCATGATAAAACAAAATGACCATCCAGCACAAAGCAGCTGTATGTGGGAGCTTCAGTCCAGAGCCAACCATTGAAGTAAGAAAACAGGTTCCTTTACTTAAATAAAAGAAAATGACATGGAAATGAGAAAGGGGGAAACAGACTGAAAATAAACTGGACGTAAAATGAGCGACACAAAAAAATGGAAAATAAAAACAAATAAACCATTTGCACAATTGTTTTTCCAAATGGTTCTCTACCGGGAAGGCTACCATAGCTCATTAGGGTTAAGATGCAGCTTTTAAATGCTGGTTCTCTTTTGTCTACCAAAGGGAGAGCGAGTGTCCCTGTTCTACAGCATCCCTATGGGTGACCCTCAAGGACCCGTTGACCCTCAGCTAGTGGCTGAGCCCTGACACCACTCACGGGATGTCCTAGCAAAAAAAAATCCCTGTCTTCAAGCCAAGCACTTTCTACTGGACTTCATCCTGACTGAAGAGGCAAGGAGATGACCACTTATTCTAAAAGTCGGCTCAGTTGAGCCCTAACTTGTAATCTTAGTTCAGCGAGATTAATAGAAGGTTGCTCCACAACTGAGAAAAGCATGCTGTGATGGAAAAGGTGTAGAACTGGGGGAAGCAGTTGATTTCCCCAGAGAGCCCTAAATCCACCTTCATTGTCCTTTGCAATTCTCTGTTATTACCGTCTCTTAAAAAAAATGAAATACTGGGGAGAGAGCATGAAACAGTTGATGATTACTGTAAAAAAGAACACAATGCCATGGATTGTGACTACAAAATAGATCCTTACCATGCCTTGCAAGACATGCAAAACAAACTTGCACAAAGCACAACCTATCAGGAACCCCAGCACAAGGCCCTTGAAATGAGCAAGCATTGTACCCAAGGTCAGTGTCAAGGGTAGGCATTGTCTGGCTGCTGCCATGGACCGTGCAACTTCAAACGGGACCATGGCTGATCCCTAAGACTACCTCTGTACCCATAACCTTTGTGTGGTAGTCATGGGGTAATTCTCCTGTGGCTCACAATCAAGAAAAAACACACATAAGAGAATTGCCCACTTTGTTTCCATATTGAGGAGGTTCTGTTTTAGGGACACAAGAGCCCTAGTTCCAGCTTCCAGGGTTATGTCCAGGGTTCCGATGCTGTATGTACCACTATAGACACCAAGTCACCTTTCCCTTACGGTTCCACATCAACAGCCTGCCTTAGACTACATCATCCACCTCTGATCCTTTTGAACATCAACTGTTGACTCTGGAACTTGACTACACCATTCACCTGAAACCCTGCTTGGGCCCTGACAGCCGCTTTTTTTCCCTCTGCCTCAGTCTCCCCATCTGTAAAATGGGTATAAGAATATTCGCCTACCTGAAAATGCTGCTGCAAGGATTAAACCAAGATACATGTGAACTGTTTCAAACACTCTAAAAACACTATATTAATACATCTTAATAATATATTGAAAATAATCTAATGATAGAAAGCTTGCTTGGGGGGGGGGACCAGTTCTTACCTGTTCCCTCCTGGCATTTCTGCCACTGCCTGTCATAAATCCTAGATCAACTTTCAGTCCTTAGCCAACAGAAGTTTAATACCTATGGATTTATTTTATGGTGTTTATTTTAAGTCAACTAATTTCGTACTAAATTAGGGCTGATGTGGGTCTGCGTGTCTTGCCAAAATCAGAGTTTCACCACCCAGGGAGAGGAGTTAAGGTAGGTGAGAAAGTAACTTTCACTTCCCTCAAGCTGCAAGAAATAGGGCTGATTCCAATGTAATATGTGGCAGGCGTGAGACGTCTCCCAAAGATGTTTGCGGATCTTGGTTATACAATTAATGCATTGTCCCAGTTGGCCATACACACAGCTGGCTCTCCAAGGATCCTGTGAGTCATAAGAGTTCAGGATCTCATTCTCCATTTGCAGGCTACATGAATTGATCTCAGCTAGGACCAGATTTAGGAGTGCACAAGCACTGCAATCAATTCGGTCTGCAATCAAGTTGAGATTTTGCACACTTTCTAAGCAAGTGTCCTGTCATTGTCCCCCTTAAAAGCTTGATCCTTTGCAAACCCTCGGTCCAATCTCTCGCAAAGGCTCAAATGTGCCCACAAAACATCAAGCTTTTGCAAGCATTGACGACTTGCGAAGGTTTGCAAAGATTAGAATGAAAAATGTCAGACGTGATCCATATCCCTGCCTAAAGACCACTTAAGCCGGTGATAGGTGATGTCCAGCCAGGTGATATCCAGCCAGGTCAGGCATTGCTGGTCAACGTTGTCCGATAGCTGCCAAGGGCTCAGGAGCATAGTCGATGGATAGATGATATATTTATTGACTGTCTCACCCACTTTCATTAGAGAAAAATAAAGTTGAACAAAGTAATTTGGGAAACGGCACATCTGCTAGTAGGCCTGCTTCTGTCGTATTACCCCATGTGTGCGCATGGCGCATAGAAAGAGGAGATACTTCTAGCGAGTTCTCAATGGGGCAAGAATCGCCAATGTTCCTGAAGATGGCCCATCTTTGCAGCTTATTCCACGTTCGTGGTTTTGGAGGAACTAGAGGAACTGGGCTGACTTGATTTCCTGAAAGCCAAATCATTTTGATCCGTCGAACATGTGAGCTTGCATGGAGAGAAATATGGTAGCAATTACTTCTAGAGCCGTCTTTGGGGCAATTCCCATAGAGACAGCAGACCCTGTATTTATGGGGCTGGTTGCATCGGGCCCTAATGAAACAATTAAGCAAAGGTCCTCTGCCTTTGATCTAAATGTGGTAATTTTTACAAAAACATTGCCGAGTGATAGATACCCATAACTCAGAGTCCTTAATTGTACTTAATTTGTTTGGAATACAAATGTGCATTTAATTAAGGCCGGACTTTGGCCCGCATGTTTTTAAGAACGGCTGTCAAGGGAAATTAAGACCCACTCTGCTTTCAAAGTTACTGGATTTTATCAGGCTGGGACAAGCATCTTCGAACAGAAGGTTACCGATAATTAGGGAGACTTCTAGCAAGGGGGGGGGGACTGGAGAGACACCATACAGCTGAGAGTGGGGGAAAGGGGGGGACGGAACAGAATAGTCTGGAGGAACATAAGAATTGGTGGTTCAGAGAGAGAGAGAGAGAGAGAGAGAGAGAGAGAGAGAGAGAGAATATGTATTTATTTATTTACCATATTTCTATCCCGCCTTTCTCCCCACGGGACCCAAGGCGGCTGTACAGCTAGACGTTGGTCTATGTAACCTCTTGACAGAAGAAGCAGACCCTCATTCCTCATCCCATTTCACAGATGGAAGTAGTGATGCTCTTGTTGACAAGCAACGCTTTTATTCTCACACTAAGGATGACTGCATGCATGCACACACATGCACACAACATACAGACTGGGGCTGTTGCTCAGAGGGAACTTAAGAAGAGCCCTGCTGGATGAGGCCAAGGGCCCATCTAGTCCAGCTTCCTGTATCTCACAGTGGCCCACCAGATGCCTCTGGGAGCACCCAAAATAACAAGATCCCTGTTTCTGGAGGCCACTCCCTTGCACCTGGCATTCAGAGAGAGGCTGCCTCTCAAACCCGGTATATTTATATACCACTTTTTAACAAAAAGAAGTTCACAATGCAGTTTACAAAGCAAGATATTTCAATCAATGGTCCAATAACGGTTCAGTCAATAATATATAAATATTAATATAATGTTTTCAACCACAACAAAAAAAATTCACAAAGTGGCTTCCATTGCAAAATAAACCCATCAATGGCTCTGAGAAGGATGCTTTGCTGGGGTCCATAAGGACAGCTGCTCTCTTTCTGCTAAATATAAACGGCAACACCCCCCCCCCCCCCAGTTAGATCTACTGCCTTGATGTCCTGCTATTGGGCTTCCCAGAAGCATCTCATTTGCCAGTGTGTACAAGAGGGTCTGGTTTGGTTGGGCCACTGGTCTGATCCGGCAGGCTGCTGTTAAGTTTTCATGATTGGGCCTACAAAGATACAACGTTATAAGACTGTGTGAGTAGTTTCTGCTTTGTTTGCTCAGTAGAGCAAAGAAGGGGGGGCAAACACCCCTTGCTTTTTTCCAGAGCATCAATGCCTTGTCAACCTCTGGAGGTGGTACATTTTTTTCCTGATGGTTTGATTTCCCAAATCAATGTTTTTTTTCCTCCTGAATGCAAGGTGTAATTCTGAACTCTCCATTCATGCTAAAACCATTCTTAGCTCTTCCTCGAGACACAGCACGTCCCCACCCCCTCGCTTGCTACCGGCTTCCCTTTTCTAAGGCCTGAATTCACAGAATGTGGCTTTATGTAGCAGTTCAAACAAAATCAAATGGTTGATCCCAGTCTTCCCAAAATACTGTACAGTACTCCCCCCATATCCGCTGGGGATATGTTCCAGGCCCCTCTGTGGATACTTGAAACCGTGGATAAGAGCGAACACCCCCTCCATGGTTTCCTGAGGGCCCCCTGCCCTGCCTCCCCTGCAGGGAAGCATGCTCGCCCCCCCCCAGCTCTTATTTTTATTTCAGCAAGCTTTGTTTCTTCCTTAAAACAAACAGAGAAGCAGCCTCCATTGCAGGCAAGTAGAATGAGACTAAGTCCTAGAGAGGCTCTGCAAGGTTTCTGTTAACCTTGCAGAGCCTCTCTAGGATTTAGTCTCGTTCTACTTGCCTGCAATAAGCAGCCAGAGGCTGCTTCTCCTGTTTGTTTAAGGAAGAAACAAAGCTTACTGGGGAAAAATTAAAAGCCTGGGGGGGGGGTTTCCTCATGATCCGTGGATAACTGAAACTGTGGATAGCGAATCCGTGGATATGGGGGCCCACCTGTACTGTATCTCTGTCAGATCTGACTGGCCCAAGGAACTGGAATGACCTACGTGAAGCTGTGTTCGTGCAAAGTGGTCTTTTGTTTGACTCCTTCAGCACAGCTGGGTTTGGGCTCCAGAAACAATTAGTTGAAGGTGGAAGATTTGCCTTGATAAGGATTTCCAATTGGCTCTGGAAAACTTGTCCAACGTTTGCTTCTCTTCCTGATATAAGTATCACTAAGGATGATGTTGTATTTTGTAGGGGTACCTACAGGATCTTTCCTACGCTCCGTGTCTCTGAAGAAAGGCCTTTACAAGACTTGCACCATACTCCTAGGCATGTCTACTTGGAAGTAAACACCACTGAGTTCAATGACACTCCCAGGTAAGCGTATATAGAATTGTAGCCTTAAGTGCCAAAACAGCCCCTAAGGCACACTGCCTGCTTGTCATGCCCCACATATTTGTGTGCCTGTTCTCTAGGTCTTCTGAACTCACATATGCACTAGGGGGGGGGCAGAGTATTATCCTGGAGGGAGATGACTCGGAGGCTACCTGTCCCTTTACTATGTACTCTTTGACCTGTGGGGTGGTGTTCCTACCTGACTTCCTTCCTCCCACTCTTTTCTTTCTCTCCTCTTGAACCCCCAGGGTGCAAGGCCTTTCTCCATAAGCTCTGACCAGCCAGACGGAGTCCACCATGCCATGAACCCATGCAAAGGGAATTTATTTATTTATTTGTTTACAGTATTTTTATCCCGCCTTTCTCCCCGAAGGGACCCAAGGCGGCTTACAACAGAAAAAACCTACAAAATACAATATAAAATTATCACATTTTAAAACAGTAAAAACAATTAATGAAAATTAATAAAAACAGTGTCTAAAAACAATTAAAAAGATCATGGCTACAATCAAAGCAGGAGCATAAAAACAGCAGCACCCCCACCTGTACCAGCAAGATGTTTAAAAAAAAAGGCAGGGGCTCAGAAGGCTTCTTGGAACAAGAAGGTTTTTAGGCCTCGCCGGAAAGTGTCCAAGGAGGGAGCAGTTCGTAAATCAAAGGGGAGGGAATTCCATAAGGTTGGTGCCACTACTGAGAAGGCTCTGTTTCTGGCCGCCGCCCCTCGCACCTCCCTGGGCGACGGTACCCGCAAAAGGGCCTTCTCTGATGACCTAAGGAGACGAGCCGACTATATAGAAGTAGGCGGTCTCTCAAATATCCTGGCCCCAAGCCGTCTAGGGCTTTAAAGGTCAAAACCAGCACTTTGAATTGGGTCCGGAAAAGAATCGACAGCAAGTGCAGCTGTCGGAGGAGCGGCCCTACGGAGTCGAACCACCTACCTCCAGTGACCACACGGGCCGCCGCATTCTGCACTAATTGCAGTTTCCGAATCTGTAGGATTCCCTGTTCCAAAGTCTAGGACTCATACAACCTACAAAGATGTACTTGCTTCAGAACTGTAAGTAAAATATTTTTCTTTAAAGTCTTTGTACAGCCTTGGCTCCTATTTTATTGCTAGCAGCAAACTTGTGGGGGTGGTGGGGAGCAGTTGGAAAGGGGGTCTTCTGCTATATGACTCTGCTTGATTTAGACCCCTTTTTCCAACATCTCCTACCTAAAGCTCCTAGAGGAGAGAAAAAAGTGTCTAGGTTTTTTTACTTATTCCGGAATACTGGACTTTGAAGGTGTGTGTGTGTGGGGGGGGGAAATCTGCCTCGTTTTGTCTGATCAGGCAGCAATAGGGACCAGACAAAAATATATGGAAGCCAATGTGCTTTCCTATATGGGAGATGATTTGATCCAAACTTGGTTATACTTGTAATTCTTCTTCTTTTTCTCTGCTCAAATTCCATTGGCCCACAAAGGCAACTGCTGTACATTTTAATTGACTTTGTTTCGTGATGACCTCTGCTTTCAAACACAGTTGAATTGAATTCCGTTGAAACTGCCCAACCCTTGAACAGATGCCTGGCAACAGAAAACAAATCCTGTTCCCAAACTGACCCTTTGCTACCTAGCATGGCCTGCATTAATTCGGCCACCTTGAGCGCCGAGGAGGGTGTCAGTCAGAGTGTCGATTCCCCCCTTCCTCTCTCCATCTGCGCTTAATGCCAGATCACTAAGCGAGAGAGCCAGGCTTGAAGACTTAAACTCCAGACCTTCCAGAGATGGAGAGGAAAATATTCAAGAGGGAAATGTCAGCAGGAAAGTATGACGGAAGGCACATTTTTGCAGTGGTTCTGTGCAGCTCCTTGCACATCATTCTCAGTGTCCCTCAGAGAATGGACAACCACCTGTCAGGGAATGCTGTAACCATTGTTTGTGCCTAGCAGGGATTGGACTAGATGACCCTTCCGACTCTAACCTTCTAGGATTCTAAGACAGGTCCCTGCCCCCAAAGGGCTTACAATCTAAACAAAGGCACAAGGGCGACAGTTGAGGAAGGAGGGGGGAGTGGAAGGACAACTAAGCTGGGGAAGATCATGCAATTATTCTCAAGGTTGGACTCGATGACCTCCAGGATCCCTTCCAAGGCTTAACATTCTGTGGTTCTGTGACCTCTGAACTAGATGACCTCCAAGATCCTTTCCAAGTCTAACATTCCATGATCTCCTTTATCCAATCATGTGCACAAAGCCATGACAGGGCCCCCCCCTTCGCCATCAGCATCCCACAGTCTGGGGCGTTTGAGGATTCGCATGGGCTGAAGACGCGCGGAAAAGGTGCCGCGAACGGTGGAGATGACTGATAGCATGGCGGAGCCGTCGCCCCCTCGCCGCAGTCATTACCTCCTGAGTGCATTGTGCGGAATGTGCGTCTTATCTCACACTGACAACGCTAATAGAATATGCATGGTCCTATTAGCATACAAGATAATAGTCCCCTGGAGGGGACACAGCCATAAAACTTTAAGTAGAAATCAAAACAGGAGGAAGCAGGAGGGGTGGGGGGGAGAGAAAAAGGAACATTGTCACAAGTAAAAGGAGCGCCGGAGGGCAAATTTCGCAGCAGCCGGCAAACATACTCATAATTCTTGTGCTAGTCGCCATGCAAATGGTAATAGACCGGAGTCCCATGAATACGATCAGGGCCGTGTTTGCCGTGAAACATTAATTGAGATAATGTGCCCCTTTCAGATGCAGCGTGGAGTCGTATGTCAAATTGTACCATAACAAAATCACAGCAACATCTTCTGGAAATATGTGGCAGCTGTCTAGGGTGCTGTGTGGAGGCACCAAAGCCAACATGATGATAGGGTTGGCACGGGCACTTCAGCAGAGCAGGATTCGAAGCCAAATTCAGATTTGCTTCCAAGGAGAAGCGTCTGAGAATGTTCCAGGGAAGTCAAACAAGCGTCTGTGAAATCTGATCTTGAATAGCGGCTGTGAGATTCAGCTGTGAATCGGGATTTCCTTGGTATGAATCGCACCTGTGCCATGAACTCGCTAGGTGACCTTCAGCAAGTCACTTCCTCTCAGCCTCAGTCTTCCCCATCTGCAAAATGGGGGTAATTATGCTTATATCTTAACAGGGTTATTGTAAGGACTACATCACAAGATGATATATTTGAAGCACTTTCCACACTCAAAGTTCTGTCCAAATGCTTTACTGTTGTTCTTATAAAGTAATGAATTCTTGTCCCTCCTTAATCGCCTTTGTTGTTGTTGCTGCTGCTGCTACTGCTTTTATTAAGGCAGTTAACCTGTTCCATCTCACACGGGGAAGGGTGGGAGACTCATGGAGACTCATGGTTGCACAGGGGCACATGGTTTGGAAAGGCAAGGACCCCCAAGAAATCCAAGGAGGGCAAAGGAATCCAACAGAGTCCCACCTCCAACTGAGCCCTTTCTATGTCTCTTGGCCACAACGATGACCTCTCTCAGGCTCCCCCCCCCTCCACTTCTGCGAAGAAGGGATTGTGCCTGGAGCCCCACACCCCGCTACCTCTCAGCCACCTCAGAATTGCTTAAAGCTTCAACAACAACCTTTGGGAAGTTGGAGACTCCCTGAGCGATATCACTGCATTTCTTTTGGCCTCTGTCCAACGTCCTCCAACGTTTTGCCTCCAGAGGCAGCTCTCCATTTCATTGGGGCAAAATTCTTGTGAGGAGCCCGCTTCATTCTGCAACGTTTCGTTTACTGAGGAAAAAGGATGCTTGAGACGTTGGGACAAGGAGGAATCAAGATGGCCGTTCCGTAGCGCACCAGGATGTTGTTAGATATTTATTAAGTTGGTTCGGGGTCTCATTTAACAGCCACACTGCCGTTTATCACCCAACTATTGAATGCCAAAGAGAAGAGGGAAGAAAATAACAACATAAAAAATTTATCTTGGGACGGAAGGGGAGGGGTGGAGAGGTGGGAACCGGCGCTGGTAATGTAGGCCTGCCTTCGGTGGTAATGGCTAATGTCCTTTGTGCAGAGTGTGTGTGTGTGTGTGTGTGTGTGTAAAAATATGCCACGGCTGAAGGAAGAAAAGGAGCCTTTGCTGATGTTTGTTGTTTGGAAAGCACATTCGGGCGGCTGGCTTAGGTCAGCGGGTGGCCAGGCTGAGAAAATGAGTCCCCGGGGCGGTAATAATTGTAACTGTCAGGGAAAAAAGTCAAGGTCTTTTGATAGCACCGAGCTGACCTGACTTTTGACCAACGAGAAATATATATGAAAACGATCGCCCCAGGCCCTTGCTGGAGAATCCAAAGAGGATTTTTAACTCCTCGTGGTGGATTAGGTTTGCGACGCTGAAAAGCTCATTGGGGCTCAATCCACCATGCTCGGCTTGCGCTGGTTGAGCCAAACAAATGGGGTTTTCGTGCTGAAGTAGTGCCTGGTGGGTTGCACGAGTGATACATGAATGCGCTCCCTTCCCTTCTTTTTACACAGAGATGCTTCGAACATTCTCCTTGGGTCTGTTTCGATGATATGGACCGAATGGGCATCTCTTTGTGCATCCCCCCCCCGCCTCATGGCGCGCCAGGGCTTTTTACCGTAATTGCACAGGAGTTTACTGCGTGTAATATCACTTCAGTTTTCCTTCGGGGAGGAAAGCAGGGCACAAATTGAATAAATAAATAGATAAATATATGTGATGTAGTTTTACTGTACATGTGTACACTATGTGCTGTACACACATACTGTACATATATGTATACATAAATAAATGTGGTATTCTTTGACTGTACAATACTGTGCTGTACATATGGACAGGCCACACGGTACCCACAAACCTAGATCCTGCACATGTATGTATATGTGCACACATGGTGTATATTTGTGATATGACATTTAAAGTAGTATTGGCAGCAAGAGTACAGGGGTGGTTCTGATGAATCCCCCCCCCCAAGTGACTAAGCAAAAAAGCCCCACTGTGTCAGGAAGTGGGAGGGGCTCACCCTGCGAATGTGCAAAGGAGGGGTTGGCAGACCACATCACGGCAATAGCGCTCACCGGATCCTATCCCCTCCTTTCCCAAGCTGCCCACCCCTTTCTTCTCCTCGGACTTGCACCAACTAATGAGTTGGCACAAGTCCAAGGAGACCCATTGCAGAGTAAGAGGCTTATGGAGGGGTAATAATTCCTCGTTCTCCTCCGAAGCCTCTTGATATGCCCCCTCCTGGATACAGAGCAAGCCATGGCTGCATCTATGGGGGCGTGGCTGCATCTGTGTGTGTGTGGGGGAAGGATAGGATTGGACCCTTAGAACGCCCTGTTATTTTTGTTATAGTCAGTGGAATGGGAGTGGAAGGAGGGTTTTATTACATCTAGTACTCGGGGTAAGTAAAGGTGACCCCTGACAATTAAATCCAGTCGTGTCCGACTCTAGGGTGTGGTGCTCATCCCCATTTCAAAGCCGAAGAGCCAGCGTTGTCCGAAGACGCCTCCGTGGTCATGTGGCCGGCATGACTCTCCTTCCCGCAAGCGGTACCTATTTATCTACTTGCATTAACATGCTTTGGAACTGCTAGGTTGGCAGGAGCTGGCCAAGCAACGAGAGCTCACCCCGTCGCGGATTCGAACTGCCGACCTTTCGATCGACAGCTCATGGTTCAGCGGTTTAACCCACTGCGCCACCCGCTGGCCTAGGACTCGGGGTGCATGCATGCAATGCATCGCTGTGCAGCATACAGACACATTGCCCCACCCATCAACGATAGTCTGGTGAAACAGGTATATGAGGCGAAGGTGCATGACTCACCCTCTCTCAAGTGGTCCCAGATTGTAGCCTGTTGGATCCTGTCCCATAGCCCTTCTTAGCCACTAAGAATCAAGCTTGCTTGTATTCTCATCATCCCTCTTAGAGCCTGTTTTGTAGTCACAGTAGAGTGTGACTGAACTTTAGAAACTAATAGATGGGCTCCTCTTAAACTTTTAAGATGCAAAACTCTCCAGAAATTTTATCTCGAAAACACTGTTGGGATGAAAGTCAGTTTTGGCCCATTTTGCAGAGGCAAAACTGTATTAGAGAGAGAGAGAGAGAGAGAGAGAGAGAGAGAGAGAGAGAGAGAGAGAGAGAGAGCAATTTTCTCAAAATAACCCAAGTTTCACAGGTGGCCTCCATTTTTTTAAAACAAATCTAGCACTCATATCATCTGGACAGAAATGTCCAATCACAATGAATGCTTTAAAAAAAATGCTCTGCACCCAACATGAAATTAAATTCTTTCTCTCTTTAGAGTGCTGAATTGGATTGAACTTTCCAAGGTGGTGGGGTCTGGTGGTGACATCACAAGGCTGCTACCCCTTGAACAATGGGGGAGGGGCTGCTACTGGGGCAGAGCCTAGCAAAAAAAGAAGAGAGACCAGCGGTGGGCCCCAAACAGCCTATTTGCCTGAGAAAAAAAAGCCAAAAAGCTGGAGAATCAAGCTCATTTTGGGCAAACTGGCAGCAGCCTGAACAGAAGTGTCCAATCAATGAACGTATGCTTTTAAAATGCATTCCAGCTTTTTCTTTTGAGGACTGAATTGGGAGAATCCTCCACGCATCTCTCTTGGTAGCTCATACTGGACACAGAAGGGAGGTCTGCACAAATGAATCGCGACACCCCCCCTCTCCTCCCCCCCCAAGCTCCTAAAAACCAAGCTCAGCAAATCGAGGAACAGTGGCCTAGAATCCCATTAGTAAGAGATTTGACGTGCAGCCGGAAAAGAGATGACCGAGTTCCTAGCTGTGTTTGCAGGCAGGGGGAGCGCGGCCCAAGATGGAGGTGCAGCTGTGAAATCATCCGTCGCCATCCGCTTTTCACGCTGCACCAAGGGGGTTACAGTTCCTACCTGCGGCTCACTAATGCAGCCGTTTGATTGTCCTCGCATTTTGCTATTTTAAGATGAAAGGTGGGCACATGCGGAAGATCTCAATGTCACGGCAAGGCAGGGGAGGCGGGTGAGCGACGGTGAGGGGGGTGCAGAAGGGGGAAGGAGGGCCCGAACCTTCACAAATAATGTCAATTTTCTGCATCAAATATTTTGATAATTAAACAAAGCTGATCAAGAGAGGAAAACAGCGTGTCTCCTGAGCACAGGAAGCAGAGGGCCATTAAATAGGAGAGTCAGAAAGTGCCAGAGGCAATAGCCTCAGATTAATGACAGCCCTGTAATGGATTTTCCCAAGCACAGTCACACAGGAGACAACTACTGGGTAGCGGCTTTGGTGATGCAGCTGTTAAAGGAACAGTAACATTAAATCACCAGGCTCCATAGTGGGTGTGCGGATGGAAAGGGGGCAGACATGGTGCTGGGGCTGGAAGCCAGTCGGCAGGGGCACAAAGTGAAAAGGAGTCGCTCAGATGGACAGGGTATAAGAACAGTAAATGATCGCATGCAGGTCACTGGCGTTTGGGGAGCGACTTTCTTCGAACTGACCTATTGCTCCTTAAATGGGATATAGTTTTCTTCTCTACCATCTAACCCATAGTTATTTTCCCAATGGGAAGCAGGCTGGAACGACAGGGAAAGGTTTACCTGTTATTCCATAATATATCAGAGATTCCTGCCCCCATACCCAAATCTGATTTTTTTTCCTTGTTTTGGTAAATGTGTTGCAAAATTAGGAATGTGCAGACTGCCCCCACCCCTTGAGAAATTCCACTTTTCATATAAAAATTAATCTGGCTTCTCTGGAAAATTCTCGTTTTTTTTTCTCCTCGGAAGGATTCAGGGTTGTCCTGCTATGAATTTGGGTGAACAGGTCCACTTCAGGGGGCAACTCCCAGCCATCCCCATGGACAGCCTGCAGAGGAAGGAAGATGACATGACACCATGCTGCTTTTCCTGTTTTCTTCCTAATGGGAAGCAGGGGGTGCAACTTCCCAGGCAAAGAAACTGTGCAAGCCTTTTCCTGCTTGAATTTTGCCTCTGCTACAAACTCATTCGGTGGCCTTAGGCAAGCCTCTCAGCCTCAGTTTTTCCATCTGCAAATGGGGATAATAATACTTACAGCCCAATCCTGTCTAGAACGCAGCAGCAGTGTACCTGCATCCTAGTGAGGATTGGGCCTGTGCCGGTGGAGCTGGAGCGCTCCTTGGAGGAAAGGAGTGTTTGTCCCTTTCCCCCGGGTAGAGCCCAAGCAGGCCCAATGGGCCACCTTGGATGTGCGCCAGCAAAATGGCCAGTGCAAATCCAGGAGGCCTGTGTAAAGCCCAACAGGCCTGGAAGGGGCATAGAATTCAGCGGAGTGCACTGCCAATGATCCCTCCCCCCTCCCGGACCCGGCAGGCCACCCCCGGAATGCCCTGATTCGCCCTCCTCCTGCCCCGACTTGTTGAAAGCTTACCTTCCCCGGTGGGCGCAGCTCCCAGTCTGGGGCAGAGTGAGCGGCACCGGCTTCTCCACTGGTACAGCTTACTCACCTGGTGTCCAAAACATGCCTTACGTCACATGTAAGACACTGGGCACCGGTGAAGTCGTCGCTCTGCCAGCAGCTATGTACACAGGATTGCACTGTTACTTTTCAGGGTTGTTGTTGCAATGACCTCCAGATTATATATATATATGGGGAATATATAGCATGGGGGAAGCAGCTCTTGTACAGCATGTGGTAAATACGAATGGGGCTTTCATCTCCTTCCGTTCCATCACTTAGAAAATGACCTGGGCAAAGAGGAGGCAAAGAGCATGAGGTTTGTCTCCTAGTAAAGAGCTGGACTGCTCATTGTCCAGGTTACAAGATGGTAACCCTTGATTTAGAACGCTTTGGACTTGTCAATAACCAATGTTAGGTGTTTGATAATCAGGGAAAACAGGAAGTGCAAATAAGCCTATACTTCCTGTTTAGGACCGTCTTTGTAACCTCCAAGTGATTTCTGAGGGCTTTCCAGGTTCAACATAGGTCAGTCTCTGCAGGACCTTGGAGAGCTCCCAGGGAAAGGAGAGGTTACTCTTTTCCAGGTTCAACATAGGTCAGTCTCTGCAGGACCTTGGAGAGCTCCCAGGGAAAGGAGAGGTTACTCTATTTCCCCACACATAGTGTGATGACTTTTAGAGCTCTGCCTCCTCAATGAAGCTGCCAAGCAGCTTAAAGGGGTGGTGATCTGGCTTGGAGCCCTGCACTGTAGGCTCAATGCACAGCCTCAAATTCTCTAACAGGGACCCTAGATAATAAGTAAACAGCTGTCAGCACTGAGCTGACTAGTGATCAGGAGCTAGAGGATGGGGCAAGAGTCAAACCAGCACTGGAAATATTGCCCAGCCAAGGTCTGAGCCCAAACAGGAGGCCTCTATGGACTTTTCTGTTTATGGGAGCACAATGGTGAGCTTGGGTGTGCAGAGGCAGCCCAGAAATTGGGAACCCTTGTTACCCCCCAAACTGCTTAAGGTTGCAGTTTGATGGCCTCAGCTCCTGCCAACCTAGCAGTTCAAAAGCAAGAAATTGCAAGTAGATTAATAGGTACCGCCTCGGCAGGAAGGTAACAGCGTTCCGTGCACCTTGGCATCGAGTCACGACGGCCACATTACCACGGAAACATCTTCGGACAATGCTGGCTCTTCGGCCAGAAACGGGGATGAGGACCGCACCCTAGAGTCAGACACAACTGGACTTAAATGTCAAGGGATACCTTTACCTTTACCAAGAGCTGTTTGGCACCAGAACAGTCTGATTTGTGCAGTTCCTTGTTGGAAGTTTTCAAGAAGAGGCTGGACATCTGCCTGTCAGTTGCCTGTACTGAGCAGGGGGTTGGACTAGATGACCTTCAAGGTTCCGTCCAACTCAGTGATATTGTGAGTCAGTGTCAGACTAGGGTCTGGGAGACCCAGGTTCAATTCTCTGCTCAACCATGAAGCTTATTGGGTGACCTTGGGCCTCTCCCTCTCTCTCAGCCTGCCTGTTGTGAGGACAAAAGGGGGGGGTGGAGAGAACCACATGCGCCTCCTTGGAGAAAGGATGGAACACAAATGCCATAAAATATATTATCAACGTTTTGTCTTAACCCTAGTGGAGAATGTGAAAGCCAAACCGAAAATTAATTTCCTTGCATTGCCTCATATTTTCATCTGAGATCTCATGGCAGAGACACTCCTTCATTAAATAATAGCCCCTTTCTCCGATAGGTGAACTAAAAACACCATACTTGAATCACCCGATTACTGTAATTAGAAGTCCGTAATTGCTTTTTTCACCCCCTAGAAAATGAACGATCCACCAGGGCTTGGGGAGGGGATATGGCTGCGCCGTGGAGCCATTGAGAGATTGTTTTGTATGATCGTGTTAAACACAAAAGCCCTGAGCCCCAGAAAGCTCCGGGGCAAATGACAGATTCCGTAATAACTTCAAGAACATATATTTATTTTATTGTTTACCTCCTATTCCCTCCAAGAGGGAAAGCAGCCTCATAAAAGGATATAGTTTCAATCCGAGGATCGTAGGGCCACATGGCGGTCTCACAATGAGCAGGGCAGTTTGGCCCTATCTCTGTTTGTGTGAATGCCACAAGAAGAGATGATTGGATTACTCTTTTCCACCTCTCTCTCTCTCTCGGAAGCCCTGCAGACAGAGCTTTCAAAACCAATTGGAGAGATTGGCCACTCCCCCTGTGACTTTTCTTCCCCCTCCCTTGTCCCTTTGGTCCCTGGCTTTCTGCAGAGGGCTGGCTGGCCCACCCATGAGGTAGGGACAGTAGAGGCGTACAGTTGGGAGGTCCAAGCACACTTTGGACCTAGGGGCTTCCAAAAGGTGCAGCTGCCACTGGGAGGGGGTGATGCATTCAGCCGTCTCAGGTAGCAGGTTGGGGGAGGTAATGGTGTGGTGGGGGTGCCTCACATACACCCTGTACCTGCCAATGCATCCCTCAGCCCACTACCCCCTGATGTGCGTGGTCCTGTGGCCCATGCCTGACCTGGCCAGTCCCTGCAAACTCCCCCCCTTTCATAATGCACAAGTCTAACAATGGCAACTAGTCGTGATGGCTATATACCACCTCTAGGTTTAGAAGACGTATGCAGGGGAACAATGGCTGGAGGGGAAAACAGTCTTATATGTCCCCCTTCTGGACTTCCCACTGAGGCTTCTCCTTGGCCACCATGATAAACAGGAGGAGGAAGTTGGAAGGAGGAAACGTTGGAAGAGAACACAGAGGTCATCCAGTCCAACCCCCTGCTCAATGAAGGTCTTGGAAAAAGGTATTTTCTTTCACTGCGGTGGAAAGATTTGCTTTGTTGATGGATTGACTGGGCGGAAGGAACCTGGATGGATTTGCTAACTAGCAGAGGGGACCTGGAGATGGGTTTGTGGCAGTGTTTATTTATCTAAGAGACATTTGCCCTGCCCTTCCACCACCAGGGTGGGGGCAGGAGCTCCTTTGCTTCTCACCCTCCCCACCAGCCAATGAGCATTCTCTGCAAGGCTGTGACAATGGGAAGGGCAGGAGTTGCAACCAATGGACATGTCAGTGGCACCGGAGATCCTCCTACATCCAGAGAATGGGAGAAGCCGCTGCCACAGCCACCTGTTAAGCTGATCGTGGTGGAGGCCCGGGGGGGGGGGCGCAGAAGCCTAGTGCATCATGGTGGGTGGTAGCATGAAGGCCCAGCAAAACCTGGTGCCAGCCCCCCTCCCCTGTGGCAATTGAAATGATGGCACAGATATCTGGAGGCACCTTGCTGCAAGACAGAGATATCCAAAGAAATTAAGAAGGAGGTGTGTTATGTCCCTGCACTGAAGGAACCCCGGCTAGACAGCGTGTTTTTCATTTTTTGTTTTTTTTTTTCCAATCCCCTCACCAGACTCGCCAGTCAATCTGCAAATATTGCCAATCTGCCAATCTTGGCTCGATTCCTTCCTCCCTATTTTTGAAGTCCCAACTTTTTCTGGTTAGCGCGAGGAAATCGCACACAGTGTGGGAGGGGCGGCCAGCCAACCTGGGGCTGATTACAAGCAAAACTCCTGGATAAAGATCGCAAATTCAACCCATCCTTGTGTTGAGATCGTATCAGGATCCGAGTACAACTAAAAAGTTGTTTCCGATGTTCAGAGCCTTCATCTGGTTTCCATACAGGCCCAGCTGCTCATGGAGAGCATTTGCCGAGGACTTTAATCCATGCCAGCCCAACGAGGGAGAAGATCTCCGTTGCTGTTATTGTTGAATTATTGTATTAGAGAAACGGATAGACGTGATTCAGACAAGGTGGCTATGTCTAAGGAGGGAGAACCAGCTCCCCCAATGAGAACCGTGCGGAGTTAAGGCTGGATTCATCATAAGAAAACAGGGTCCCTTTTCACATGTACTTGTTGGGTTTGATTACATTCGAATCAAATTCACCCCTGGTTTAACCCCATCAAAGCTGAGGAAGTCATGCCATGGAGAAAGACAGCCCCTGATTAAGAGCTATTAATGTCTCTCGTTCACTCTTCTTACCTTCTAAGAAAAGCATGTATAGGGCGCCTCAAGAAAACTTAATAGTGTCAAGTCAACTTTATTGTGCTACAATTCACACATACACTGCACATGGTGTACACAGAAGAAGTTGCTTGAACCAGTTAATTAGTGAATTAATGAATGAATTAGACTGAATGCTCAGAATGTTCCCACACCGCTGACATAGTTGACTTTTCACCCAATCCTATCCCTCAGTTACGCATCTACAGGGGGCGGGAGGGTGGGCAGAATGTGGAGGCGGGGAGGAAGACGGATCGGGCCCAGGAAGGGGGCAGGTTCAGTGTCATCTGCCATATCCTCAACCCCTTCCCAACCTTGATTTGCCTTCATGGGGCTATGCGGACCTGCGCTAGCAATATTGCTGGTGCACATCTGAGTAGACCCAGTGGGCTGCCATGGGCTTACCCCGGGACAAGGGAACAAATGTTCCCTTACCCCAAGGAGGCCAAAGGTCCCCTGTGGGATACAGCGGGCACCATGTTGTCACCGCTGCATCGCTGTGCTGGACGTTAGGTAGGATTGAGCTGTTAGGGAACTGCAGACATCCACCAACGTTTGTCGTAGGATGGACAAACACTTCAAGCACTTTAGCTTGAAGGGGTCATCCTTCCTCTGTTTAAGGCAAAAAAGTGTGTGTGTGTGTTGTTGTTGTTGTTGTGGTGGTGGTGGTGGTGGTGGTGGTGGTGGTGTGTGTGTGTGTGTGTGTGTGTGTGTGTGTGTGTGTGTGTGTGTGTGTGTGTGAGAGAGAGAGAGAGAGAGAGAGAGAGAGAGAGAGATGTGGAAGAAGATATGAGAGAACACAGGAGATTATTTGGATTTTGTTCTTGATGAATGCCCAAGCTCTAGCTTGCCTCCTCGGCAATGAGATCTATTTAAATTCAAGCAAGGTCAAATCCTGACCTTTCAAAACTGGTCAGCCATGTTCCCTGGCAATGAGCATTAGTACCACATCATTATGTTCTGATAAAACTCAGTTACTCTTCAGCAAAACCCCATAAATCACAAGGCTTCAGCCTATCAGAGTTCTGTCACTGTAACTAAACAAGGACTCCAGAAATACCATGTTTCTATTGGGTGTGACAGGGTGATATAAATTTCCCCCCGGCCAATCCACTGCAGGCAGCAGGGCATGTCAAGAAGGGTTGACAGCCAATCAAGGGTTGTGTACTATCCGAGAGCTGCAATGCCCCTCTGACTTGATGGAAGTGATGCTCGTGACGTTTCGGGTTGTCGTGGCTGGCGTGCCTCTAATTTTACAATATGGTGAAATGTTATTTCACTCCTCACTGTTGAGAAAGGTCAGATTGGTTTGTGTGCAGGAGACAGGTCTGAGGGGAGATGTTTCCCTCCTTTGAGGACTCTCTTAGGCTTGTGTTTATATAGTACTTGTGAAAGAGAGGAAGTCCATAGCAGGGCAGCCCTGGAGGGAGAAAAAGTCTGCCACTGCTGTGACTCTCTCCCAACTTGCTTCCCGTGAGTGGGAAAGAGGATCGGAGCGCCCAGTGGAGTGGTGGGTTAGAGAGGGCAGTGGACCAATGGACAGGGGGCTCATTTATTCACCGCTACTCCAAGGGTGCCGCTCCATGCAAACATTTCAGGTGGCCTCATGATAAGACACCTGGTGCCTGGCAAGAATTCTCCAGGAGGTAAGGGAGAAAGAAAATTTCAGGATATGGAGCAGAAGCATGAAGAAGAGGGCTAGAGCGCTCTAGCTCATCACTCTCCTCTGCTGCACTCTTCCACTTTGTCCCCCTCTTCCTTTTTCAGTTCAGGGAATAGGTGGAAGAGCGGTGGAGGCGAATGAGAGGATTACCCCCTGCCAAACGTCTGCCTGAGGCGACTGCCTCAACTGGCCTACTGGATGGACCAGCCCTGATTCTGGCTAACCAGCATCCCTCAAGGTCATAAGAAGCCCATTCCACCTTTGCAAACAAGACATGGGATGAGTTTTTGTGAACTGCTTTCTTTCTTTGCTCACAAGGTCTGCAACATCTAGCACACTGGGAGCCTCCAAATTCCTGAGATAGGGGCAGAAATGAAATAACTCTGAGGTCCTTTAACATTCGAGAGGGAGGCTCTCTTGCATGCTTCACTGCTGGTTGGTGGTGATGCGTGAAGAGGCCTTTTTGTGAAATTCATTGCCATTCATTCTGCATCAGTCTCTCTTTTGCCAGTGTTTCATAGAAGACCTTAAGACCTGTTTTTTTTTCCCCATGGGTTCTGATCTTTGTCCCTAAGGTGGCGCAGCGGGTTAAACCGCTGAACCATAAGCTGTCGATCAAAAGGTTGGCAGTTCGATTCCCGCGACGGAGTGAATGCTCGTTGCTTGGCCAGCTCCTGCCAACCTAGCAGTTCCAAAGCATGTTAATGCGAGTAGATATATAGATACCGCTTGCGGGAAGGTAAACAGCGCTCCGTGTTCCAGCTGCATGCTACACGCTGCGGCAAGGAGAGTCATGCCGGCCACATGACCACGGAGTCGTCTTCGGACAACGCTGGCTCTTCGGCTTTGAAATGGGGATGAGCACCACACCCTAGAGTCGGACACGACTGGACTTAATTGTCAGGGGATACCTTTACCTTTAACATTATTTTATTTGATGCTCTGTTGGGTTTGTTTTTGCTGCTTTTATTGTGCTATTGTAGTGATTGTTTTTATCGGTTTCTGTAAGCCGCCTTGAGTCCCCTAGAGGGAGAAAGGCAGGGTACAATTAAAAAAAAAAAAAAAAAAAAATAATAATAATAATAATAATAATAATAATAATAATAATAAGAAGAAGAAGAAGAAGAAGAAGAAGAAGAAGAAGCAAGAAGCAATTGAACAAACAAACTGTTATGGCAAGAGCAGATAATTGAAGCCACCTCTGGATTTCCCAGATATCCAGAACTCCATGACCCTCCCTGGTTGCGTGGATTTCTGCATTCCAAGTATAGAATTTTGATTTCAAAATGATACCTTTATAATGGGTTTTTTAAAAAAACAACGGGCAATTTCTGGTGACTGTTGAATATTTCTTACTGTTATACCTTTCATGGATTGACACTGCTAGAAATGGTATGTAATAGTCACAGCAAAGCTGTTGCAGGTGAACAAATAATTAATAATTGGCCAGCCCAAAGAAACACATTGGACATACCCATTTTTCACAGATCTGAGCAAGACATGACCCTCAGCTTATGAGAAATCCCTGTTCTGAAGTTTTCAAAAAGGTACAGTTACATCAAATGCCTGGTGGCAAATCAGCTTGAGCCAGAATGATGCAATTGCATATGACCTGAGTAATATGAACCTGGAAATGTAACATCAGGCCCAAAAGATATAACAAATTTGAGCTCCACCACCACCCCTGCCATGACTGGTTATAATTTACACCCCTTCCGCAACTGAATATCTTGTTCCATTCCATGAGTGGAATGCAATAAACAAGTATGTTTATTGCATTCTGCTCATGGAACAAGATATTCAATTAGCATTCCTTACAGAAAGGCTCTCGGAGTTCTGTCCAATATGGCCTTGGGGGATAGTCTAGTGCATGTTCTTCCCATACAGCAGAGGTAATATTAGATGCTGCAGGTCAAGAGGGAGGAGCCAGTGACATGACTCCTTGCTTTTGCAGCTTGGACATAACATTGCAGAATGTCTCGTGCATTACAGTGGATGGTAAGGTTGCCAGGCTGGTAACAGAGGTGCAGCTACACCCCCAGGGTGTGGTCTACATGACACCCCAGTGTGACATCACAAGTTCCGCCCTCTGGGGGGGCATGACATCACAAACCCTCCCCCATGCTGGATTTGGCGGCAATTCGGCGGCAGCACAGCAAAATAGCACCCCCGGCGCTTTTCGGGCGCTTTTCAGCCATTTGCGGCACAGGCAGGCCTGCTAATCCTGTTGTTGCAAACGGCCGAAAAGTGGCCGAAAAAGTGGTGGGGTGTGTGTGCTTTTATGCTGCGCCGCCACTGAATTGGCTCCGAATCTGGCGGCAATTGCACCCCCCCACCGTGTCCCCCCCACCCCCTAATGACGCCTCTCGCTTGGAGGCATTAAAAACTAGAGATTTTTGAGCTGCAGGCTCATGATGTCAGAAGACTACCATCTCTTTAAAAATAGGGGGGGGGATCTCACCCAGCATTAAAGGAGATGAGCACAGTGGAATCCCCAAATGACCCGAGATTAACTTTGCCAGTGGTTCATCTGAGGAAAAAAAGAAATAGGCAAGAAGAACAAAGTTGTTTTTGGCACATGTTTGAACATTTTCATGGGAAACCAAATGGGTTTGTGACATGTGACATATTTTGATGGCTTTCTGAACATTCCTAGAAAGTTCCTTCTAGAAACTAATTGGGCTTCCCTTGAAAATGTTCAAAAATGTCAACTCAGAACAAACCCTGAAATTCGCATCCAGTTTCGCTTTGTATCAAAATTTCAGTGCCGACTCCAGCAATGTTCAGAACCCCATCTCCCCTCTTGAGAAATTTCACTTATCTTATAAGAAACGAATTTGACTTCCCTTGAAAACCTTTCAGTCTGAAATCAGGAATATGCAGACCTGACTGTAATACTGCTCCAGATACCTACGGCAAAATGATTGCATGACTTGTTGTGGTGTCTGAGGTGAGCTAATGATTTAATTTATTAATTGGGGGATTAATCAGCTCATTTTAATCAGTGAGGGCACATTTTAAGCAACAAGGCTGTGATTCAAGGGGATACCATTTTTTTAGGCTTTGGGTTCTGGAGTCTTACTGGAATAGGGAAAGTCTTATTGAAATCGTTTTGGATTCTTGCCAAATTCCTTAGATGTTTTCCTGAGGAGGAATCTCCAAATCCACTTCAAATTTTGCTTTGGGAAAAATTTTGGTGGCTGCTCTGAAATATTATGGATGACTTACTTTCCCTTCTAATAATGGCAGGTAGTTTTGGTTGTTGTTGTCGTCGTCAACTCCCACTTCTTCAACTTGCCAACACTGGTATTTCTACTGAGGTCTGGATACTATGCAACTTTATTTAAATTAAATCAATCCATGAATTGATTAACTGCTGAAAAGACAGGTGATTAATTAACAACCAAAAACTCCTTCATCAGCTAAGTCTTCCCCTTTCCCCCTATTATAAATATATTTCAAGCAAATGCTGAGATGCCTTTTGTTCTCTCCTCTTCCCCCCCCCACTTCCAATGAAAACATGCTGTCATTCCAGACAGTAGACAGATAAGTGTCAATTTCGATATTGATTATGATCCTGGGATCTTTCTAACTCTCTCCATACATCCTTGATAGATAATGGTTTAATAAAGCTTTCTGGTTTTTATTTAAAGGGTCGGTAGTAAAACCCAGATCATATTTCTCACTTGGTGGGTTAAAAAACCGCTTACGCTCATTTCTGCAATGTAAAACGACACTATATCAAATCAAACATTTCCAGATGTGGCCAGCTTGGGTATATTAGCGAGAGATGGGGAATCGGGAGCATGTAACATGTAGGCGAGAAAGGAGGATTCCCAGGGCGTTTGGGTAAAGTAGGATTGGAACCCCACCTACTGGCCAAGACTGTTATAGAAAAACCAGGATAAAACGCTCTGTCCTTCTGTGTCATAGTTACAAGAGCTGTGTATATTTTAAGAGCCAGAGGGATGAAGTGAAAAGACAACTGGGCTTCAGCCAGGGAGACATCCAACCACCATGTGTAGATGGTAGGAGTTATATAGGAAGTTATATGTTGGGTTGCTAGAAGTTATATATATGCCAGGGAATCACTCAGGAAATCTGGTTGTTGGCTAGTGCCAGGAGTCCAAGCCAAAATCTTGGAATTTATTTACACATAACTCCCTATATAGATATAGATATGGATATGGATATAGATATAGATATAGATAGGGAGTTTTGCGTTGGAGCGCCAGGTCAGACACATCCCAAATATAAGAGTTCTGAGGCACAGTCTGGTGATGTCACAAGATGGACCTGATGATGTCATAGGGGCCTGCTGATGTCACAAAATAGCAAACAATCATCACATTGGGAGGGGGAATTCTGGTTCCAGAGCAGGGTCCAGCAGTAAAGGGGTGGTCCCAAAAATGACCTGAGATTAATCATCTCTGCCTATCTGCTTGAGAGAAGAAGAAAAAGTGGGAGAATCAGCATAATTTTTGACAAACCGGCAAGCCTAGTTGTATGTGTGGGGAGCATAAAGGCAAAAATTGCATCTGTACTGTTTCAGAAGCAATTTGCCTTCCCACACAGAAGGCTACCATTTGAGAAGTTCCTTTAGTACACCAAGCTAGTGACACCCTTCTTTGGATCCTGGCCACAATCGCACAGGTTGAAGGGACTTTCTCTTCTCTCTCTTCGCCCCCCCCCTTGGAGGACTCTTAAACTCCATCTTAGCTTTCTTAAGCCATACACTGTTTTCGTGTATGGTTTAAGAAAGCTAAGATGGAGTTTATTTTCTTCTTCAGTTAAATTTGTTTTAAGTGTTAGATTTTCAGCTGCATTGCAGTCCCTCGGGAGCCAGGCTGTCGTTCAAAGTTACAATGGGGAATGTATTAAAATATGCCTGCAACAGAACATATTGCAGCCTCTCCCCCCCCCAATATTTATGACTTTTAATAGGCAATGTTAGACATTGTTGTTTGAAAAAAAATGTATATATTTTAACAGGTGGATAGCTCAGAGTTTCCTTTGTGTGGACGAACCTGCAACTTCGTAAGAATTTCAAGAGATAGCATAAGTTGTGTGTTAAGTTGTGTTTGCCTGTTGTGATTCAGGGTTGTTATAGAAACCAGAAAGTCTGCCAGGGAATCACTCAGGAAATCTGGTTGTTGACTAGTGCCAGGAGTCCAAGCCAAAATCTTGGAATTTATTTATTTTTTCTGCCAATTCGCTCAGAGACAGTACCGAAAACCAAAGTCGCCCAGCCCATGCCCCGGCAGCGTTGGCATTCCGCTCACCGGAATTTGTAGCCGACCAACAGGCTTTTCTCATTTCTTGAAGGGGAGAGACAGCGATCTTCAGTTGTGGTTGGTTTGCCGCACTGGGGTGAACCATTTCAGGCAGGGAGAGCAAACTTGCAATCGGTGGGGCTGGAGCTGAAGGAACTGTACCGTATCAACAACATGAAGGACCGGTTTGAGTCAAAATGGACCCCATCCATTTTGCTGCCCCATAAAGATTATAAGATGCTGGATCAGGCCCAAATCTACCATGCTGTCCACCTAGTCCAACTTCATGTTTCCTATGGTGGTCAACCAGGGGCATCTAACAACCCACAAGTGGGCACGGGGGCACCAGTCTCTCCTGCTGTTGCTTCCCAGCAATATAACCCTGAAGCCTCTGAACTGGGAGGTACCATACAGACCACATGACTAGTAGCCACTGATCGACTCATCCTCTATGAATTTGCCTAACCCTCTTCTGAGAACATCTAAGCAGCTGACCATCCCCAGCCTTTTAGCCTTTTGACAGCCAGCTCCTCTCCTTTCTAAAGAGAAACTCCAAAGGACTCCTCCTCCAGTTGTTTGCAAGATTCTTCCGCAGTAGGAATGGTCCAAGCAGAGGTGTTTCTACGGTAGGGGCCCTACTGTACGTTGCGGCCCGTCCTAGTACCATGTTTACAAACCGGAACGAGGAGGCCCCACCCATTTGCTGGCGGAGCCATTCCGCGCTGCGAAGGCGAATGGGCAGGAGACTCCAACTTACGGTAGGGCCCCTACCGTAGAAACACCTCTGGGTCCAAGACTTCCTGGCACTTGAAGCAGTGCCCCCCTTACCTGATGGCATGCGAATGACTCAGGGCTGACATACAGTAAGTCCTCTTGGTGCCTCAGACAGCTTGCCAGGTGCTGCTCCCCTTACCCAACTATGTGCCACCTCTGCTCCTCCCACGCTAACAATGTTCTAGCTCAGCACTCTCCTCCCCTCCACATTTCCTCTTCCTTTCAGTCCTCCTCTTTGATTTCCAATCCAAGGAGTGGAAGGAGGAGGAACAGTGGAAGCAAGTTAGCAGACAGAGATAGGCGCCCCTACCGATCTGCTACCTTAGGTGAGCGCTTCAATTGGCCTCATAGATGGGCCGGCCCTGGGTTGCTGAGAACCTTAAAAATAGCTCACCAGTACAAGATCACAGTGGAGCCGGACACCCTTCCCATTCCACCAATCAGTCACACGAGGTGTCTTCCTCAAGCAGCCTCATGGACCCGCTTCTCAGCATCTCAGAGAGGGGGCAACTCCCCAGAGCTGCTGCTTGTCTTCCACATCCTGTTCAATGCTTCATGTTCCTATGGTGCTTTCTGAGGGTCCAAAATGCTTCTTGGTGTTGATTTTGTAAGATGAGTAAGTAAGATTCTCCCCATACTGCAGATGGAAAGACTGAGGACAAGAGGAAGCAGTTTGCCTAAGGTCACCTGGTGAGTCCATGGCACTTACGAGACTTGGACTGGGGGATGTCTTGATCCAAGGATATTTTGGTTTTGCTGTGTTACCATCATAAAAGAGTAGAAAAAAACATAATAAGGAAGGCGGGTCCAATTCAACCAAAGTAGTAGTTTTTCAAGGGGGGGCGGGCGGAACGTGTTAAGCACATGCTTAACTGTTCCAATGAAATCGAGGTTAAAGGTGCTTAATTGTGGCTGGATCTCACCCATGGCTTTTCTGCCTAACGAAGAGCGGCAGCTTGGGTTGATTACATTGTAACTTCTCTCGCTCCTTCTTAAGTCTCCGGGAAAAGCCACCGATAATGAGGCTCTGGCAGCGCGCCCATTTCAATTTAATTAATTAATTAATTGCTCGCAGGCAGGTGATTAATCAATGGCAAATTATTCCGTTGGTTGACAGTCCTAATTTGGGGGCTTTTTTTTTCTTTTTCTTTTTTCTTGCATGAGCCCCCAGAGGAAATGACCAAGGAGGGGTTCAGTAGCAAAGAGAAACCCTGTAATTGAGAGCAATATCCAGCATAAATTGTGCAACTGCTGCCCTTCAGCCCACTTTGGCTTTGCCAAGTATAATTGAGGCAGTGATACAGGTGTAGGCAGTGGCAGCTGGGAAGGTGGTGCGGTGGTGAGTCGATGATTGTCACTTCTGAGCTGCCCAAGACCTCTAGGATCCTGAGGACGTGTATCAAATGCTGCCCCTTTTCCGCATGGTGCATGCAGAGGTGTAACTCCCTCAGTTGGCGCCCGGTTCTGGGGGGGAATTTGGCGCCCTAGAGAATGTGTATCGCGCTCCGGGGAGGGGGGCGCCCTGCTCCGGGGGGGGCGACTTGCGCTCCAGGGGGTGACCCGGCGGGACCCTGCACCGGGCACCCCCCGCCCGCCCGCACGCCCCCCCAGCCCCCCAGAGAGGCGTCCTCCCACCGGCTTACCTGTTCCGGCCTCCCAGCGTGCGTGGCGTGCCTTCCCATCGTCGGAGAACAGTCAGCAGCAGCCTGCAGGCAGCAGCTGTCAGCTCAGCTGAGCCTGGGCACTGCGGGGCGGGCGGCACGACGGGGCCCGGGCACCGCGGCCCAGGCGAAGCGCCTGGTTCTGTTGAGCCATGCGCCGCTGCTCCCGCTGCGCCTGGTTCGGTGGGGCGCCTGGCTCAATTGAGCCACGCGCTCCACCATCCTTACATCACTGGGTGCATGCCTCCTCTTCTGCTCCTTGGATTTGAAAAGTAAGAGAGGAACAAAGCAGAAGAAGAGCAGGAGAAGAGAGTAGTGGGCTAGAGTGTCACACTAGAGAGACACTCTAGCCCACCACTCTCCTCTCCCCTTCCACACTTCTGTTCCTCTCCTCTTTTACAAATCCAGGGAGCAGGAGGAGGAGCAGCTGGTGCCCCTCCCACAAATCCTCTGCCTTAGGGGACTGTCTCAGCCTGTCTCATGGATAGGCTGGCCTGATGAGTGAATGGGTGGTCCTGAGGCGAAAGCATCAGTTGGCCTCATGGATTAACCGGCCCTGGATCTCCTCATTGCAAAGCACATTCTTACCACTGAGCTACAGTTCGCTCATCAATCGTCCATCCACATTAAACGCTGCATCCAATTCAGACTACTCCGAACAACGTCATGGGGCAATGGGATGTCAGCTTTGGCCCAATGTTGCTGGAAAAGGCCACCCCAGAAGTGGGATGGTTTTAGGTAGCTGAAGTGGGATTAGCCTTCATGAAAGACCGAGGGATACTTTTTCTCAGTGAAAGTTTACAATAATATTTGAAAAACTCTCCATCGACACTGGCCCTTAAGCTCTGAAAACAGATAATGCAGTTTTAACGGGATGGCTCATCTGACAAGGAATTTGATTAATTCTTCCAATAGCAGACAGCTTCCTCTCTCTAACTCTCCTACGAAAAGGCACGGAAAAATCAAAACACTCTCCAGCTGTCCCATAGTGAACCGCCTGGAAAACATCAGTTTAGTTCCTTCACCTCTTCCAAGAGCAGAAGAACATGGAGATGCTTGACCTTCCCTTGATCTGTCCTGGTGAAAGAGGAACTTATCAAAAGAAAACGGAGAGAACAGGAAGCAAAGTGGGGAGGTGTAATTCAATGGCAATGCCAATTAAGACGTGATTTGGAGACTTCCTGCATTTCCATGGAGGTATATCTTTTTTTTATAAACCAGCTGTTAAAGCTGTTCCTCGCCAAAGGTTAAATGCAGAGCTCTGAAGTCTTTCAAAGGTCTGTTTGAATGCGCAGAGAGAAAACATCCGAAAGGTCAAAGGCAAGGACAAGATGTGCCAATTCCAAATCCGCCTCAATGGGGTAGGCCTACCTCCCTACCTTTTTGGGAGATTAAAAATGAAACTCCCCATCAGGGCCAGCCCATACACGAGACCAACTGAGGCTGTTGCCTCAGGCAGCAGATTGGTGGGGGCAGAGCCCATCTCCATCGGCCCACTTACCCCCACTGATCTTCCTCCTGCTCTCACTTCCTGGATTGGAAATGGGGGGGGTAGGGTCCTTCTGCACGCAAGACACTCATCCTTGTTGTTGTTGTTGTTGTTCAGTCGTTAAGTCGTGTCCGACCCTTCATGATCCCATGAACCATATCCCGCCAGGCCTTTCTGTCCTCCACTATCTTCCTGAGTTCGCTCATTTTCATGTTCGTTGCATCGGTGATGCTGTCTAACCATCTCATCCTTTGCCTTCCCCTTCTCCTTTTGCCTTCAATCTTTCCCAGCATCAGAGTCTTCTCCAGAGAGTCCTCTCTTCGCATTAGGTGGCCAAAATATTTGAGTTTCAGCCTTAGTACCTGTCCTTCACTCATCCTACCATAGAGCTATGGTGAGCCTTCTTGACAGAGTCAAGAGTGTGAGACCCCTGGCACCATACATGGTTGCTGCGCCATGCCTTCAGGAGTTTTGATCAGTGACTGCGTGTGCAACCATAGATGGTTCCAAGGGACTACATCATAGACGATCAAGCGCAACTCCTTCCAGGACCTTTTTCAGATGTTAGTTCAGCTATGGAAATCACACCACAAGTTCTGGTGATGGCCACTAGTTTAAATATTTTTAGAAGGAGATTGACACATGCAGGGGGAGCAATAGCTCCAAGCCATTATGCTTATGTAACCTCCAGGTGCAGATGGAATATGCCTCTGAATCCCAGCTGCAGGAAGCAATAGGGAGCGAGGGATATGCCTTTACCTCCTGCTAGTGGGTTGCCCAGGGGCCACTGTGGGGAACAGGAAGCTGGACTAGGTGGGCCCTTGGCCTGATCCAGCAGGGCTCTTCTGATGTTCTTATGGGCGCAGTCATATGTTTGGACCAGCCAAAACGAACTTTTCCAGACCGTGTGTTTGAAACGCATGCGCCAGGCGGCCTGAGATTCGTCCCCTCTGATTCCCAGCAGGTCCGAAGATAGTTCTACTTGATGCTGTTCCAGAGATTAGTTTTGCTTGAGAAACCTGTGCTGAACATGCGCCAAGCCCCCCTTTGCCGCCACCCCCCACCCAGAGTTAATTCAGTTTGGGCCTCTTTCTAAGATCTCCCTCTTTGCGTCTGAGCAAAGCAGCCTGTGTTAGCTCTTCCCCTCGGGAAGAGATGCCAGGGAGTCCAGCCTGCCCATACATCTCTGTCAAAATCTCTATGAATAAATTAACCTTTTTAAAGATTAGTGCACCCTCATACTGCAGGGGTTTTGGGTTGTTCTCTCCCCCCCCACCAAACGCAAAACAAATGCTAAAAGTGCTTCGACAGACCATGCCAGCCTCCACGCTGTCGACTGCCCGCCAAGACATGGGGGCGATTTAAAGGTGCAGATGTTCAGGAAGGGATTGGCCCAAGTTTCTTCCATCATGGGGGCAGAAGGAAGACTTGGAGGTAGAGTCATGAAAACAAAATGAAAGAGTAGTCGCATGGAATCATCAGAAAAACAAACAAGGGATTGTCATGCAAAGAGCAGTGGAGGACAGAAGGTAGACTGAGAAGAAGAGCACCCCCACCAATCTGCTGCCTGAGGCAACCGCTTCAACTGGCTTCATGGATGGGCCGGCCCTGTCCACGAATGGTCACTCTTCACTGGCTCTTTAAGATACCCCAGCAAAATTACTGAAGGGTCAAACATTATTTAATATATTTCATTTTAATCTGGAATGAGGACTCCGGTTGTACCAGCATCTTCATGGAAAAGGTGAGTAATGAGGAGGGACCTTTCACATCCAGAATGTGTGAGCTAACCTAGACGACGTACAGCCCTTGCCCAAAAGAAGACATTTAACAGTGGTGATGCTGACGTTTGCTGTTCAGATCTCATTGGCCCCCAGAGGCTAGTGTGAAAATCCACAACGTTAATGGAGTCGCTCCCTCTATTAAAGGCAGGCAGAGGATGCCTCCGTTGCAAAACAAGTCTGACCCTTTGTCCCTGGAAGGGGCTCAGGGGTCCGACAATGTCGGGTGACTGCGCAAGGCTAGAGTGGCAACTCCATTTTAATTGGTTCCACATCTATGCAATTAAAATCCAGATTCAAAAAGAGAGGCCAGCACTTCTCCAGCCGCACGGCGGACGGCTTTGGATATGCCCCAGCAATTCCTCAATGTCAGGAGCAGCACCTGCTTTGTCAGTCGCTGGCTGCGGAGCTATGGAGCACTGGAGTCCGGATGATTTGGTGGGCTCATGTTTTGCGCCTCCTCCAGGAGGGGAAAAGGACTCACCCATTTTGGAAGGCCTTGTCCGCTGATCAGAGAGGACGATGACACTTCTAGACACAAGAGCCTCAACCTTCTGCTGAGCCCTTAAGAACATAAGAAGAGCCTTGCTGGATGAGGCCAAAGGCCCATCTAGTCCAGCTTCCCGTATCTTACAGTGGCCCCACCAGATGCCTCAGGGAGCACACAGCCAACAAGATAACCTGTTTCCTGTTGTCACTCCCTTGCACCTGGCACAGAGAAAACCTACTTCCAAAGCCAGGAGGTTGCTTATGGCTTGTAACCTGTGATGGACTTTTCCTCCATAAATCTGCCCAATCCACCAGTCACAGCTCTCTGCGATTTCAGACAGGGTTGTTCCCAGCTCCACCTGGAGATATCAAGGATTGGGACCTTGGGTAGATCATGCATGTGCTTTATCATTGAGCTGCTATGCCTCTCTATGAGGCACAGAAAGGGTTGTCAGTCCAGAGAATCAATTAGGAGGCACACACAGAAGACAGCAAACTGAAGGGCTCTTGTTAGCCTCCAACATGTTGAGTACAAACAACCCGGATTGGAAATAGACACTGGCTTTCATGGCCCATCCATTCAAAATTAGAAATTCCCGGGCTTTCTGCCATGTTAAAATAAAAATTTAAAAAGTGGATCTTGGTAGGATCTTCCCTCTTGTTGGGGGAGGTTTTCTTCTCCTTGAAAAGGTCTGCCGTAGGCAGAGGCGTAACTAGCCCTCCTGGCGCCTTGTGCCAGGAGGGCGGTCGGGCGCCCAATAGCGATTGGGGGGGTGCCCGGTGCAAGAATTTACTTGTATGCGGCGCACGCATACAAACATGGCAGGCGGCGGTGCACCAAGATCCTCCTGGGTATGTTTACACAGAGCGAACAACAAGTCCGCAGTATTTAGCCGGCGGGGGAATCGAGGCGCGGGAGGGAAGGGCTGAAGCAAGAGATGAGTTTGGAGTTGATGCACAGGCTTGAGCAGCAGTAAAAAGATCAGTGGGTAAATGGGGAAAGGGGGGAGGGGTGCCAGGCTGACTGCTGGGGCCGCCGCGCTCCTGCTGATTTCACACAAAGAGATGAGATAATAGGCCGGGTGTAAATTCAGTCTCTGCCCTCCAGGAGATCTCCGCAGCTTATCTTATCTTGATGAAACTGATGGGCCGCCTGTGTTCTTCTCCGCCCTGGAGCGAGTGCTCAACGCGCTCCACCCAAACTCCGCCTCTGGCCTTAGGTGCAGACGAAACGTCGGAACTGTAACATCTTTTAAACTTTTTTAATTTGTATTTTAACATGGCAGAAAGCCCGGGAATTTCTTATTTTTAACCCGGATTGGGCTATTTTGCAGAGGCTCCTACAACAGGATGTAGACATTCTGAGGGTCCCGGGCCCATTGACCGACTCAGTCATCCACTGATGCCACCCCCAAGCAACACGTCCCTGTGGGGGCTGGACCCATGGCCATTGCAACTGCACCAACCATGACTTCCACATCTATAGCTCCCCCCCCCCAGCAATACCTTTGGAGGAAAGTGTGCCTGCATGAAATCTGACATCTTTCTGTGCATCTCTCTCTCTCTCTCTCTCTCTCTCTCTCTCTCTCTCTCTCTCTCTGTGTGTGTGTGTGTGTGTGTGTGTGTGTGTGTGTGTGTGTGTGTGTGTGTGTGTGTTTAAGAAACACTTTTTGGTTACACGGGACAGATGTTGTCACCAAGGCCGCCCTTGTAAACAAGACATGGAGATGGTCTGGATTGGGTTACCTCCGTAAAATATTTTAAAATAAATAAAGGGGAGGGTTGGTCTCTTTCAGGTGAATTAGCTTGATTGGAACTGTCAGGGATTTTTTTTCCCCCTTGCTTCATAGTCTAAATAAACACCGTTCGGCATCTACCCATAGCGGAGCGAAGAGACTAAGAGGCTGTTGTGGGGAAAGAAATACAGATGGGAAAACCAGTGGCTGAAATAGCCCCCTAAGGACGCCAAACACCAAAGACTTTGCGGCATTTCAACCCACGATAAAATGGAGTCTACCTTCGCGGTGAGCCGTCCTCTGGGCGCGTTCCATTCTCCGGCTAACGCGAGAGCTCCTGGAGGCTTTAATGCTTCTCCTTTCTGTAGCAACTACTGTGGAGTTCAAATACAGGCCACAGAGAACAGGGATTGGGTGCCAAACCACAGACACTGCTTGGAAATCTCGCCATGTACATGGCCACCGCTCTGTTTCAGTGAGCGCCCACTCTTCTTACCACCTTACGATCCGTCCCACTGACCTTGGGCGTTAATAGTAAACATTTATACAGCATTTTACCCGCAAACCCCATTTAAGAGACAAGCTACGTTGGATTATAAATAAGGCCACAATTTATCTAGATTAACAACCTAATCCGGACTAACCCCCCCTCCTCTGATGCAGCCATACCATCGGCGTGAATGCTGAATCCTGGGGTGGGGGGGGTCAGTCATGGAGATCTCCCTCAATTAAGTAAACATTCATTCCATTACCCAGGTGAAGCCCTTGGCTTCAGAGGCCCTCGGATCATGCTTTAGGAGTTATACTACAACTATACTGAAACCGTTCACTAGTCTTCACAAATATGTTAAATGTAAAAAAAAAGCACCTCTCCTTTTAGGTGGTTTCTGGCACACTTTGTGATTATAACCACTGTCGGCCATCACTTGCCCTTGCTCTCAATTGTCTTCAGTTGCCCTCAATGACATCACACTCAACTCTGTTTGGCTGTTTATTAGAGGAATTAAAATATACGCCTGGAGATTCCAGTGCTGATGAAATAAAGCCACATTTGTCTGCTGCTGTCTTTTCATTGTCACATCTCAAGTCCAGTGGACAATCGTTCAAATTCTTGTATGCCACTCAAGCACACAGGTGGCCTGATGGTGATTTCCACAATGAGGCAATTCAGAGCCGAGCTGCAGAGTCGATAAGCCAGCGATTGGTTCCAGGTCATCTTTGAGGAAGAAGGCATCGAACATTGCCATTTGGGTACCACCAGTGATGGAGTAAAACATCACGGTGGAAGAGAAGACGCTCCGACGAAGGACTTATGCCAGTACTTCCCTCAAATGACTGACGAATCGACTCGTTTACTTACAATATTTTCAGGATCATAAAAACGAAATGTCGTTGTCCAAACACCCAAAAGATGGGAGGTTGCCAAAGAAAACACCAAGTGCACAAGGGAATGCTTACCACATACAGTCCAGGCCTGCCTGTAAATTACAAGGGCCAGCATAAAGTACCTCTTTGTTCCATTTGTGTGTTTAAAATCTGATGAGGGCTCCGCCGTATCAATCATTACTGTCAGATAGCACAAGGGCGGGTCTGTTACACTTAAAGGGGCGTCAAATGAGAAATGATTTAATTTGTCATTTCACTCTCTCTCTCTCTCTCTCTCAGACACACACACACACACACACACACACACACACACACATTACTCTCCCATCTCTGAAAAATGAATATGGGTTTTGTCCATTCTTTTTATTTTCCTCTTCCTCCCCCTTTTTGCATGGTTAGTTTGTTTACCAGCTACCTAGTTCTTGCTAAGAGATCGCAAGCAGCTGTTCCTTGCATACCTAGTCAGGCTGAGGCCCAGAATCAAAATCTTGAGAACGTATGCCGAATGTGCTGAAATGCGTAGGTTGCGTTCTTGAAAGACACAAGAAAGAGGGATACCACGAACCAGTCCAGTAGTATGAGGAGAGAGGGGGAAAACTGCACACTTCAATATATATTGAAAGTATTTATTTGGACTGAACTACCATTCATTATTCTTCATGAATATTGTCAATGGTGTCAAAAAACACCTCCCTTTGGGTGGTTTCTTTCTGGCATATGTTGCGAAAATGGCCACTGCCTGCCATCACTTGCCCTTGCTCCCAATTGGCTTCAGTTGCCCTCAATGACATCATCACACATTCAGTTCTGATTGGCTCTTATTAAAGATGTTGCAGGTATTCTGACACTTCCTGAATTCAATGTTTGTGAGCAGAATCAAGATGAGCTGGGATGTGCCCACAAATTTTGACAGCAAGTTGACAATTTGCAGAGGTGATTTCCCTTCAAACCTTTGTGAAAGGTTTGCAACTCCACACTGGCATCCCCTGACACTGGCAGAACTCCAGTCAGCATAAGCTCCAAAACAGGCAGCAACGTTGGCAGGACGTGGACGGGACAGGAAGGAACTGACTTACACCATATCCTGTACTCTACGGCCGGCCCATCCATGAAGCCAGCTGAAGTGGTTGCCTCAGGCAGCAGACTGGTAGAGAGTGCTTATCTCTGCCCACCTACCTACCTCCACTGCTCCTCCTTCTCTTTCCACACTTGGATCAGAAAAGGACGAGGGGGACAGAGAGGAAGAGGAAATGTAGAGGAGAGGAGAGTGCTGAGCTAGAACATTGGAGAGTGGGAGGAGCAGAGGCCGGCACATCATCGAGTAAGGGGGAGCATGTTGCCTCAGGTGTCAGAAGGTCTTGGGCTGGCCTTGGAATGGGCTGAAACCTTACTCCCCCATCCTTTTTAAACTCCAGTCAAGCTGTTTTTTCCACGAGTCCGAGCTAGGCCAACCTCCAAAGTCTATGTCCTCTTGACCATCAAGTGGGACACCCTACGAAATGCTCCGACTTGCAGAAAGGAGGGTCTCGGATTAAAGGACTGCTTATTCCCAGCGTTTCCTATGGAAAGATATTTACACGTTCCCGATGCGAGAGTGCTTGAATTCCTACAGTGCTAAATCTTGGTCCTGTTCCACCTGGATAAATGAGGCACACTCAACTTTTTATTTTTTTTTCTTCTACAAAAAAAAAGAATTAATGCCTTTAACTTATGAGCTTAATGATACATCATTTCGAAATCTGCAAAGTGGGAACTGTCAGCTCGGTTCCCGGTATTTTCGTTGGCAACCCAGGTGGCTCTGAGGTCCTCAAGCAGGCCGTTGCCACCTCTAATTTAAATCTGGAAGAGAGGGGACTACTATACACCCGCAACTCCCCATGTAGATTTTCTAAGGCCTGTTTGTTTGTGGGTGTGCCTCCCTTGAACTTCACTGGAAGCTCTTAAAAGAAGCTCAATGCCATGTTGGTAAACAGGTGGCCGTTAGAGGCATCGGATGTTAAGTTTAATAATGGGAAGACGATGCTTAGGGATCTCCCTGCAATATTTAAGCCTGGTTGGAAGATTCTCCACTGGTAGTGGTGCCAGGGGTGTGACCTGAAGTGGATTGCACCTCTGATCCTTCATGTGAAAGGGTATAATCTCAGGACAGAATCTAAAGTAGGGCAGGCTATTTCCTTCTAGTCTTAAGAAGAGTTTTTGTTGTTAGCTCCACCCCCAGGTACATCAGGCTCCGCCTTGAGCCAGTAGGCACAGCCACGTTCTGCTAACTATACCTTGAAGGTCTGCCCCTACCCTGTCAGAATCGATCCCTTGGTCTGCTAGCCACCACCCCATATCTCCCAGGCTTCTCCCCCTGAGTCTCAGGGTCTAAGCTTTGACTCTTGGCTTGACCTCTCATTTGACCACCCGAATTGACTCCTGGCTCCTGACTTCCTGCTCCTGGTTCCCACTTGACTGCTGGCTGCAACTCAGCTGTGATATCACCAAGGACTTGAGGTACCCCATCCTTTCAGCCCATTCCCTCTTCTGATCATCCTTTCCCAGGCCCTCTGCCTCCCTTCTTTGCCCCTTTCCCTCACCCTACCCTTCTGTAGCATCTGAGCTAAGTTAGCAGCCAGAAGCCATTTTGCCTACTCTGACCCTCTATGACTTCAGTGAAGGTCACCCAACCCCTGCTAGCCTTTTCCGCATCCCCACCACTGATTCCTTCATGCATTACAATGTCGAATGATCTTCACAACCAAGAAAAATTGATTGCCTCCCACTACCTCTCTGCAAGATTCCCTCTGCAAGTGGAACTCCTTGCCACAGGATGTTGTGATGGCACCTGGCCTAGATGCCTTTAAAAGGAGATTGGACAAATCTATAGAGGAAAAGTCCATATATGATGCCTCTATGCATCCTCCGGGTTTTCAAGGTAGCCTATCTCTGAATTCCAGATGCAAGGGAGTGGCAACAAGATACAGGTATCCTGTTGCCTTGAATGTTCCCTGAGGCGTCTGGTGGGCCACTGTGAGATACAGGAAGCTGGACTAAATTGGCCCTTGGCATGATCCAGCAGGGCTCTTCTGATGTTCTTAGGATTCAGTTACATACTTAAACAAAAATATATATACTGTATATTTCCATGTATGCTTCTTTTAAATGTAAACCAAATTAGCAATTCAATTGCCCCAAAGCTTGTCTTTCAAATTCAGTAGAATTTTTTTCCATCATCCTTTTCTCTTTAAAAAAAAGAAAAGAAACAAAAGAGGGCATTTATTGGATTGCAGCCTGAAGTCATTGCGTTTCTTGGCTTGATCAATTGACGCTAGCGTTGATTGTTTTTGGGACGTTTTGGAAATAATTCAAAAGGCAGTTTTCCTGTCTATTTCTTCCCCCTCTGGAACTAATAGCCACCAATAAGAGTATGTAATTTGGAACTCTCTACTGTTCCAGGCAAGGTCCGGGAAAAGCATTGATTTATATATGCATGGGCAACCTAGTTTTCTGTGCTGTGATGTTTCCTTCAGGGGAGTCTCTATCGATAATATCGAATACATCTGAAACGGAGAATGGCAGATTGGTAATATTGATATTCCTTACGATGAAGTGAATTGAAACGTGTACCCAGTTGAGCAGAGAAGTGGCCTTACACTGCTTCCTGTTTTGCTTGAAGCTCTTGGCCCGGCAAAACATACGAGACAAGCTGCTTGGAATATAAATTGGGCCGCTTCTTATTGAAAGCCAATTGAACACTTGAATAAACCTGCAGCAGCCCTGCTTCAAAACTCCTCCCTCTTAGCGCAGGCATCTAACCTAGAGGAGACACCAGCAAATGACTGTCTATTCCCCTTTCGGACATTCCCACCATGAACCAAAGCTGTGCATGGTCAATTGAGGGCCTAAGCTTTTTGACGCCAACCCCAAAGGGTTGTGGAAGCTGGACTGCACCACCTCCCCCCAAGCCGGAAAGCCTTTGAGGTCAACTTTTTTTGCATGGGGAGGAGAAAAATTATGCATGGGATGGAGAGAGTGGATAGAGAGAAGTTCTTTTCCCTCTCACACAACACTAGAACTAGGGGACAACATCCACTCAAATTGAGTGGAGGGAGTATTAAAACAGACACAAGAAAATATTTCTTTACCCAGCGTGTAATTCATCTGTGGAACTCCTTGCCACAGGATGTGGTGATGGCACCTGGCCTGGATGCCTTTAAAAGGGGATTGGACAGATTTATGGAGGAAAAGTCCATCACAGCTTACAAGCCATGATGGGGATAAGCAACCTCCTGGTTGTAGGAGTAGGTTTTCTCTGTGCCAGGTGCAAGGGAGTAGCAACAGGACACAGGTATCTTGTTGTCTTGTGTGCCCCCTGAGGCATCTGGTGGGGCCACTGTGTGATACAGGAAGCTGGACTAGATGGGCCTTTGGCCTGATCCAGCAGGGCTCTTCTGATGTTCTTATGTTCTTAACTTTGCCATCTGAGAGATCACCAGCTGGCCTTCTTGAGCCAGGCTAAACTACTGGCTCACCCTCTGACTTCTGCTTACTTTAGGGCAGTGGTTCCCAAACTGGGAGGCATGGCTCCCAGGGGAGCCGCGGATACCAGCCAGGGGAGCCGCGGAGTGCCACAGAATCCTCTCGGAACACAGTGCAATGCCAATTGACAGGAATCAACATCATGTAATGAGGAGCCGCGGCAAAGGGTCACCGATCGTCAAGGGAGCCACGGGTCGAAAAAGTTTGGGAAACACTGCTTTAGGGTGTGCACCAAAATCACGATGCCTGCCTCCTGGCCTGCACCAAGCCTGCCAGATGGGACCGCCCTGGCTACAGAAAAAAGCGCCTTTCCCAAATACAACGGTCTGGGCTAAGCAAAAGAACTGCCAACGAAAAAATCCTACCCAGCTCCAAAGGCAACCACCACCTAATCTCAGACTATGCAATGGGGGTCTTGGGTGGTGGTCAGAATCCGAAGCACATTGACACAGAGCCTGACACCAGCCAACAAACAGCCATAAATCCCTGGAGGCTGGTGTATCACCAGGTCAGGGGCATTTGGCACGCCACCTCCAGTATCTTGGACCAGCCCTGCAGCAACCAATATGTTTTGTTTTTGTCGTTGGTACATCTTTTGTCCAGCATGAATGTTATTCATGCGGCAGCGAATGATCATTGACACTCTTTAACATATTCCCATACCGTAGTTCAAAACTATCATATACAAACTTCACCCATGACAATACAACAGGATGCTGGACTAGATGGGCTCTTTGGCTCGATCCCTTTGGGGCTTTTCTTATGTGGCTGCCCCCATTACAACTCGGGCGGCACTCGGACACTGTCGATTGCGCGAAAGTCAGTCTGATGCCGTCATTATCAACACCAGCCATGCACCTCCCAGCTGGTGATGGATATTAGCTTAAATGCAAATGGTTGGGTCAGCTGTAATCTATACAAGAGCACAGATTTTCCTCCCCACTGAAATGAGGAAATGAATTATTTTATCACATTTGTGTAGCTCATGCTCCTGACTGTTCACTAAATACGTTTCTGATGTTCTTTGAGAAGGAAACCTTCTCGTAAAGGGCGGGGGGAGGGGGGAGGAATCTACTTGAGCATTCCTTGTTGATGTGGTGGTTTTGATTAGTGCTAATGTTTTTTTGGCCATGCTGTGAAAACGCATTTAAGCGTAATTGACTCAGCATTGTTAATTCCAGTGCTTTTGCAATCTCCCGATGAAATCTGCAAAGGGAAGAAGGCAAATATACAGAAGATTGATCTAATATGGATCAATTGGCTTTAAGTTTTCTGCCATTTTTCAGCAGTTTGACAGGGGAGGGGAAACTACACAGTGCAGCTCCGATAGGATTTGGGGCTGTGCACCAGATTCTGAGATCTTGGATAATGACCTTGAGCCAGGATCATCAAAATTATGGCCCAAGATCTTCCAGTGCCTGAGGTGGGGCACTCAATATTGCCCCTTCCACAAAGACATAAGCAACCTCCTGGTTTTAGAAGTAGGTTTTGTCTGTGCCAGGTGCAGGGGAGTGGCAGCAGGAAACAGGTTATCTTGTTGGCTGTGTGCTCCCTGAGGCATCTGGTGAGGCCACTGTGTGATACAGGAAGCTGGACTAGATGGGTCTTTAGCCTGATCCAGCAGGGCTCTTCTTATGTTCTTATGTTCTTAGGCATGCCAGCAACCACTTTCAGCCTCCACCACTTCCTGCTGAATTTGAAAGAGGGGAATAGAAGAGGAAGTGGAGGACAGGAGAGTGGTAGGCTAGAGTGTCTCCTCTCCTCCACTTCCCTTTTCCTTTTTAGATCCAGCAGGCATGAAATGTGGACCAAGGTTGGTTTCATGGACTCTCAGATGCACTACCTGCGTTCCCTGGGAGCTCTCCCTGGTCCTGAAGTATCTAGTCTGGCCTACTTCCTGCTATCTGCATGTCATTGCCACCCCCTGCTGCTGATTATGGGGAGGGGGGCATAGAGATAGTGCACCTCCTTTGCATGAAGAGTCAATCCCTGGCATTTTCAGCTAGGGCTCAATCCAAAGACCTGAAGAGCCGCTGCCAGTCAGTGTTGACAATCCTGAACTAGATGAATTAAAGGCTTGACTCTGTATTAGGCCGCTCCCTGTGTTCATTACCTGCTGTGCTAGGCTTCATTTTCCCACGCATTATCTGGAGTCCCAGACTCTCAGCCCAGTCGGACAAAAATGTGCAAGAAGTTAACATAGGGGATGATGAGACACACCCACATGGAAAAACATTCTTAATATCCATTGTGCTAATAAGTTTAGAAGAATGTAGGCATGCTCAACATGAAGGAAAAAAATAATGGGGGAGAGGGCATGATATCAAATTCTCTATCAGTCAATGGATTATTTAAAGAAGAGTAAGACCAAATGGTCCCAATGATTCAAGCAGATTCAAGTAGAGTTACTTCAAAACAGAAAACACCTAAAATGGATTACATCTACATTTCCTATAGTATTGACCTCTGTATTTTTGGGGTGGGACTGTGGTTCAGTGACAGAACACCTGCCTTGCATTCAGAAGACCTCAAATTCAATCCTCAAAATATCCAGGTAGAGCAGGTGGACCCCTGTCCGAAACCCTGAAGAGCCCCTAGCAATCTATGTCAACAACACTGAGCTGGATGGACCAATGATCTGACTCCATATAAGGCAGCTTGTTGTTCTTGTGTGTATTTCAACCACTCCCACACTGCATCATGGGCTTTGTAGTCAAATGTCCTGTGCATGGAAAACTTGCCTCTGCCTTAAATGATGCTCCTGTTTGTAGGACACATTCTTATAAAAGTTAAATTTATTTTCCTCATTTTTAAAAATCTCTCTTGTGTATCATTTCAGGGCCCTACGTTTGGAGCCAAGGAGTCATGTTGAAACTCAATACGTGTAATATAAATGTTTTTCCTCCAATAGAAGTAGGAGAAATCTTTCCTAGTCCATTAAGGTGCTTGAAAATGTTATCACTAATTATGATGATGAATATTTATATACTGCTTCTCAACTAAAAAAAAGTCCGCAAATCCGTTTGCATAACAAAACGTAAAATAAAATTTTACGTCTCTACCCATCCCTCCATTCCCCAGACCATGCTGACTCAGGAAGATTTGTGTTAGATATGTGGTGTGGAGGGGAAATGTGTCTAAGCATTATAACAGCTGGAAAAGAAAACTCCTATAATGTAGTTTTTAAAGACCACTGTGGAAACATATCCCAAATTAAGATCTCCTTGCAGGAAAACCAAACCTTTCAGGACAGCTGCCCTTTTAACACACGAAATGAGAAGTTAGTTGTACAGGAGTAAAAATGACAACCCCAATTGTGTTTGGATACTTGATATAAAGCTGAACGGAGGCCATAAAAGCAGAGGCTGACACCCCGTTGATGGCTGGTGCGGGAGAAGGAGAGAAGGGTTTAATATTGGTTGGTGTCAGGTTGTGTTGGAGCAAGGCCTTCCACTGGGCCACTTGTGGCAGCCCCACCCACTCCCTGAGGGCTCCTTTGGTGCTACCACGGCAACCAGAACAAAGGGTTCAAGGGTCAACTGGACCAGGTGGGCCTCCTGTTGAAAGTGGGTCCTCAGCCCTACACTCTTCCTTGCTGCCCCTATCTTGCTGTTGTGCATGATGATCCACCCACTGGAGCGTCCATCCAATAGTGTTGGCGTCAGAAAAAGTGGCAAGGCCATAGTAGCCACAGATTTTGTTTTTCCATGTTGTACCCCTCCTTTCGCCAAACCTCACAAGATGGCTCACAGTAAAATATAAAATCAATTTAGGAACAAATCATTCAAAACTCCAGTAGCAAACACAAAACATCACTCTCCGGTTACCTTTGCCTTCCCCTCCAAGCCCTGATGAAACAAATGTGTCTCAAGTGCCTATTTAAAAATTAAGAGAGGGGGCATTATGAGCCCCTGTTAGGGAGGGAGTTGTGCATCCAGGGGACTGTCGCAGTAAAGGCTCTGCCCCACATGCACTCCAGCGCAGCGTTGGCCAATGATGGCACAGAGAGTAGAACCTCCTTCAGAGATCTCAACAGACGGGGAGTTGGCGAGCCGAGCGTCCGGTGTGCTGTATCCCATGCACGATGCATTCGCTATATTCCTCATTTCGAAAACGGAATGAATTTTTAAATGCCAGGGGGTTGTCGGAGGGGAGGGGAAGCAGAGAATAAAATTGCAAATCGGGGAAAAATGCAGTATCAAATCAATTAATGTGAGTTCTTCCTAGCTTTTGCCTTCAATTATCCAAATCTCAATGAACCCTCCTGTGCAGGCCCCAAGCAAAAGCTATGCAAACTTTCTCCCTCCTTGTTTTAATCTTTCACCAAGTCCTGACTTTCGCCTCCAGCCCATCTAATTGAAACTAATCTTCCCGGGCGAGGCCTGTCTCTTTCCCCTAATCCTTCTCTAAGGAGACTCACATGGTCCCAATTACAACCACACCGGCCCTTTTTATTCCCTTCCCCGTCTCCTTCTGCCAGTTTCGTTTTTTTGAACGTTTGCGTTATTAACTCCATCCTTGCGAGTTCCTGCCTGTCACGGGGGCCTGGAGATCTTATCGCCGTCCGCTGATGTCTAAGGTTACCATGAAAGCATTTTATGGATTACATTTTGCAAAAAGGCGATAGAGGGCACGATAGCAGGCCGAGCGGTGAGCGTTCTGGGCGTTTGGATCAGCAATAAATGAGGGGGCCGAGGAAGTGTTTATCTTGGACTTCGGCATGTACCTGAAGGCAGGAGACAATGTGAGCGAAGGAGGCAGAGCTACTATGCTGTGGAAGGGACTCGCAGGCAGAGAGGCCTCCAAGCGATGCTGTGGGAGGATAGATCTGGAGACCTGAAGGACACAAGGAGTGCCTAGCTGGAGCAGACCTTGAGATGAATGAATTGTCCTCATTGGATGGTCCTTTGGGGATGGGGCCATAAGCTCAATGGTTGAGCATGCGCTTTGCATGAGAAAGGGCCCGAATTGGGCCAAAGGGCCCAAAAGGCATGAGAAAGGGCCCCAACATCTCCGGAAACAACTAGGGGGAAAAAACCTTTGAGGTTCACTGCCAGTCGGAGTGGACAATGCCAACGCTGGACAGACCAACGCTCCAACGCCACACAAGGTGGTTTCCTGCACATCGATGTGCGTTTGCTCTTCTTTCCATTCTGCTTCTCTTGCATACTGGCTAGCCCAGGAGACTGTCTAAAAACCCTCCTGCTCTTTAGTCCTTCTCCAACTCATCCATCCAGAGCTCTTTGCTCCTTCGATTTATACTGTCCTTCCTCCCCCAGATCCTTCCCAGGACAACTCCTCGCTCATTTCCTTCAAATCCCTTTTTTGAAACCAACCTTTTCCGCAAGCCTTTTGGTGCCATTCCTTACAGCGCACCCCTAGGCATGTCTGCTCAGAAGTCCCATTGTGTTCAGTGGGGCTCCCAGGTAAGTGCTCCCAGGTAAGTCCCTCCCAGGTAAGTGCATTTAGAATTGCAGCCTAACAGCCCCAACCAATGCAGCAGTGCCACCAGAGCATGTGCTGCATCCTGTGTGCAGGGGTGGGGGGGAATACCTGAGGTCTCCTCCAGGTAACCCCTTGCCCAGCGGTAATCCTTTGCTACCCAAATGGGTCTACCTGGACCTGCACCTGCAACTTTTGTCTCTGGAGATGTGCACTGAGTCACTTGAGCCCTCCTAGGTTGGAGGTGTGGCCATAGCTCAGTGGTATGCTTTGCATGCAGAAGGCCAGTGCTTGGCAGCATCTCCAGGTGAGGGCCGGCCCAAGACCTCCTGACGCCTAAGGCAGCATGTCAAATGCTGCCCCCCTTACCCAATGATGCACCAGACTCTGCTACTCCTCCCCTCCAATGATCTAGCTCAGAGCTCTCCTCCCCTCCTGGGTTCCTCTTCCTTTCTGCCCCCCCCCTCTTCCTTTTCCGATCCAGGGAGTGGAAGGAGGAAGAGGAACCATGGAGGCAAATAGAACAGAGATGGATGCTCCTCACCAATCAGCTGCCTGAGGCGGCAGCTTCAGTTGGCCTCATGGATGAGCCGGCCCTGCGCAGAAATTGTGGAGAAGCACTGCCAGCACTGCAGAGACAATACTGAACCTTATGGACTAATGGTCTGATCAGAGGCAGGTTCCTATGTGCACCTCAGTGTAAATGAGGCCTGAATTAATCCGTTTTTCCCACGGGTCAATTATGAATTGGACACTAGAGGGCAGCGGGGGGGGGGGAGTTTACCCATTTCTAGTTAATTCACAATAGACAATTTTCTTTCTTGGTTAAAAAACAAACAAAAGAAGGAAAGAAGGCCTTCCAGTGCTTTGCTCAAAGAAATTCTGGGCAATTGTTTTGCCTTCCTCAAAGTCGGTGATTTATTGCTTGCTTATATCGTCTCTGCTCGAAAGCTGGACGCATAAATCAATCAGGACGTCTGTTGCTCAGAATACATTCGACTCCTCAACCTCTCTCACACGGCCCCGAGAAAAGCCTTTTGCCACAACGACATTGCGGCCCCTCCTCCGACCTCCCCGAGATGAAGGCACGATAGATTTCATTCCCCTGTCAACGCCCGCCCCTCCACCGAATATTCCAAGATATCAAAAAAAAAAAAAAAGGGGGGAAGGCTTTAAAAGAGTACTGATGGGACTCTTCTGGAATGTTCTTTGATGCCGTGGTCAGAAATACAGAGCAGGCAAGGAATATATCAGTTGCAAATAAATATGTATATCTATATGACTGATTAGCTAGGAGGGTGAGAATAAATAACCCCCAGTGGATAGCCTCCTCCAACCAAACCTCCACCACCCTCCGAGTGAAACGAAAGTGGCCATGATGAGAGAAAAGAGAAGGTCTGGCTAGAACCTTACACCCTTGTTTTTATGGGTCAGCTTAAGCTGCGATGATCCGAGCGGGGAAATGAATCGCTGCAGATGAAGTGATTGCATGCCTGGGAAGCAGAGCCTCTTTCTCTCCGGGGTGTGTGTGGTGAGTCTGCACAGCTGCTGTCCCCCCTGCTTTGACTAGATGCACCCCAACAGAGGGAACCTTCCAGAAAATGATCACACCATCAAATGCACCCCGCTCATTAGCCAAAGACAGGGTGCAACAGACATCTTGTCATAAGCAGCGGCAACATGGCGTCCCAGAGGGGGCGCCCCTGTCATAAGGTCATCGATAATTGCCTTTGCTGGGTCAGAGGCAACCGTGGGAGAGAAAGAAGCCAAGAGTCAGACCGTCAAAACTCTTGTCACGCTCTAATCTGACATCCATTTCCAGGTTAGGCTGGCTCCAAGTCTGAGGAGGCCCTCAAGGAAGTCTTGGGGGGCCCTCCTACATGGGGGACCCCCTCCAAGGTTGGTGATGATGGAGCTGTCACTTACCTTCACATTGTGCAGGGAGGCGATGAGGTCTTCCTACTACCATTGGTAACAAAGCTTCTCTGTGCACCATGACATGGCTCCCGCTCCCAGGGATGTGGATCAGGTCTCTGACTCCAAGTCTCGAGTCAAGTCCCAAGTCTCTGGGTCCAAGTCTCAAGTCAAGTCCCAAGTCTTTGCCCCCAAGTCCTGAGTCTTTGGTTGCGAGTCCCTATCTATTTAATGGGGAAAAATGGGTTTAAACCTGAATAAAATTCGACTTGTCATAAAAGGCTCCAAGTCTCGAGTCAAGTCTTTTTCAGTCGCTAAGTCAAGTCCGAGTCAAGTCATTGACGCGACTTGAGTCCGACTTGAGTCCGACTTGAGTCCGAGTCAATAGACTCAGGTCTACATCACTGCCCCTTCCTCTCTTCCTCCTCTTCCCCTGGTGCCAATGGGGGTAAAGGTGCCACAACCTCTCTTCCCATCTCATCCTCAAGCGGGAGGTTGCTCCCAAAGGCTCCTGTGTCATTGCAGAAGCCGGGGGGGGGGGGGGGAGGAAGCTGCCATCTGCTGATGGGAGAATGGAGCAACTCTCTCAGCCATGAGAGTTAAGAACATCAGAAGATGTTGAAAAGGGGATTGGACAGACTGATGGAGGAAACGTCCGTCACAGGTTACAAGCCATGATGACTATATGCAACCTCCGGGTTTTCGAGGTAGCCTATCGCTGAATGCCAAGTGCAAGGAAGTGGCAACGGGATACAAGTATCTTGTTGCCTTGAGTGATCCCTGAGGCATCTGGGGGGCCACTGTGAGATACAGGAAGCTGGACTAGATGAGCCCTTGGCCTGATCCTGCAGGGCTCTTCTTATGTTCTGATGGATGTAGAGACTACTCACATCTCTCCATATTGTCAAAAGCCCTGTTGAATCAGACCAAAGGTTGACCTACTCTCTTGTTTCCAACAGTGGTCAGCCAAGTAGCTCTGTAAAAGAAGCAGGGCATGATGGGAAGCAGCCATCTCCCGTTGTTCATCTTCCAGCATCTGGTATTCAGAGGTTTATTACCTCCAGCCATAGACCAGCTCCTCATGAACTGCTTTTGCATCTCCTTTCCAGACTTTGGCCCAATGCCCAGCACCACCCACAGCCTCTGCCTGGAGGGGCCTTAAACTCTACGTTAGAACTCAAGTTGAAGATCAGGGCCGCGGTCCTCATTTCCAGGTCACGGGTTGGAGAAGGCGGCTGTAGGAATGCTCCTTGCTCCAACACTAACTGTTTCTGGAAGACCTCCAAAAATTTCCCCTTTTGGAGAGTTGTGAGAATGAAGATGTCGGAGCTCTGCAGAAGCCACAATAATGTCAGCCTTAGATTGTATCAGAGAGATATAATTACCCATGAATTTCCCAAGCAGGAGTTGAAATAGTTTTAGTTTTCACACACCAGAGTCATAACTGAAACATAGCCCAAATATTCACTGTTCTTTCCATCCCGCTGTGTGGACAGGATGCTTGGCTGTTTAAGAGAGACAATGTGTAGGATGCTGGCCTGCTCTCTGGCGTTTTGCGGAAACTCATACCGAACCTGTAGGGAAATGAAAAAATGATGTAACCAAAACTCTTAACCCCAAGTCCTCATCTTGAATGCGGCTCTTGGGTATTTTGACTTGAGAGGGACTTTCCCATAACAAACCTATTGTGGCCTTGAAAGGGTGGAAGACATTTGTGGTAGCAGAAACACCAGTCTGTTGTGGTTTGCTCTTTTATTCCTGCATTACATTTCAACAAAACAAATTTAGGAGAACGAGATCGGCTCGGCTTGCCAAGAGAGACAATGTGTCAAGACCATCCCGAGGCTGTCAGCAGTCATAAGCAGATCCAGACTTGGAATGCAGATTTTCCAAAACAGGATCCCTGAGGTCTGTTGCTTGGGCTGGAACTCGCAAGCATCCCCCTTTGGAATGGAAAACGAGTTGAGCTTTTGCCACCCATGCCCAGTGAATGTCCGCCATGAGCTTGAATCTTCATGACCCATCAGGCCTCTTGCAAAATGCACCCACAAAACGCTCAAGGCTTTGTGAGCATTGCAAAGATGGAGAGGAGTCTTTGTGAATGCTCGGAAGCTTCAAATGTTTGCGAGCACACATGTGCTCACCTTGATGCTGCTGGCAAATACTCCAGCAGAGGAGTTCAATATTTTGAGCGTCCCTAGTTGAATGCTTGCAACATCTCTAGTTTGGAGAATAGTTCGGAAGTACAGCAGTTTGACCGTCCTGCTCCATTTAGGCAAGGTTAGAAGACCACAATTTTAGGTCTTCAGGCTAAGGCTAATACAATTTTAGGTATCAGGCTTAGGGGGTTGTTTCAGAACAAACGAAGTCAAAGATTGAATGGGGACCAGTTGTTCCATATTTCGTTCCTTCCGAAATGAATAAACTCTAAATAAATAACAAGTGGGCTAGTCATTAGAGAGCTGGTGGGGCACACCTGCTGAGAGATGGGGCTCCCCAAATTTGAATCTTATATTGTGACCAGACCAGAACTCTGGTATATTGTTGAATCTTATATTGTGTTGAATTTTATATTGTGTTGAATCTGTTATATTGACATTGAATCTTATATTGTGACCAGACCAGAATTCTGGTATATTGTTACCAGAATTCCCATGCATCACAAAATACAACTATTATTATCATTAATAATAATAACAACAAAAACAGTATTTATATACCACTTTTCAACAAAAAGTTCACAAAGTGATTTACAGACAAAATCAAATGATTAAATGGCTCCCTGTCCCAAAAGGGCTCACAATCTAAAAAAGATGTAGAACACCACCAGCAACAGCCACCAGAAAAGACACTGTGCTGGGGTGAAAGGGGGGCAGTTACTCTCCCCTTGCTAAATATAAGAGGAGCACCAATTGAAAAAGTGCCTCTTGCCCAGTTAGCAGGGGCTACTACAAAGAAAGGACACAAAAGCTACAGTTTAGCTGATTAAAGCAGTACAAATTGAAAGGTATATGGAAGAAAAACAACATTATCAGTAACTGTTCAAAGATGGGGGTGAGAGAGGGGTACTTCTTTATCTCCCTCGAAAGAGTGTTTGAGATGGTGGTACCATCAAGAACCTTCTGTCTTTGGTACCCAGAAGATGAATCTCAGTGAAATGCAGGCCAGACACCTGCGCTTTGTACTCTGAGATCAGGGCTTAGGAGTGGTCATCTCGAAGGTAACCCTGTCCAAAACGAATTTGGGTGTTGAACTCTGAAGCAAAATGACAGCCACTGAAAAGGACATAAAACAGGTGTGCTACTGCAGACCATTCTCCTTGCTCCCCCACCAGCAGTCTTCTGGCTGAATTTTGCACCAGTCAGAGTTTTCCAGTAGACTAGTTGGTGGAAATGATTTTTCAGGGTTTCTGAGAAGAGTCTGTCCCAACCCTTCCTAGGGTGCTACAAGGGATTGAGCTGGGGCCCGTCTGCAGCTGAATCACATGTTCTGCCACTGAGCTTCGGACCTGCCTCTTTCAGAAGTTCTGCATTGCCGGATGCACACCTTGGCTTTCTTCATTTCTCCATCTCCTCCTGGGTGCAAATAGCCCCGATGAGCTGATCACCTTCACTGATTCTCTAGGTGGCTCCGAAGAGGACGGAGTCCCCTCTCCTGGCCTTCCTTTGCAAGGCAAATCAAGCGCAGGCCGTGCTTTGATTTACGTGAACGTGATGAATGATTAACTGACGGGGATAAGGGAAATGAATCTGTCCAGAGTGTGAGAGGTTGGAGTCTCCAAACCAAACAAATGGCCCTTCTATCAGATTTATGATCTTCATGAATTTCCAGAATGGTGAGCAATGACCTATCCGCAGATGCTTATGACAACTTATCACCAAAGTAACATAACAAGATCAGGGGCATGTGGGAGAGGAAGTTTAGAATACAGTGGAGAAAACGTCTTTATTTTTTGGAGAACTTCACCCAAACCCATCGAAACCTACATATCTTGAGAGCCGGGGTGGATATTTTGAAGTGGATAGGATACAGTGGGCTGAGGTTACTGGAAGTAAAAGCAGGAGCCTCTGGGCTTTGCTGGATTGTAACCAGAGAACGTTCGTTATGACAACATCCCATTAAAATGAATGGGTCTTGGGTTAGTCACAACTGCCTTGTCTCATTATGTCAATGTGTTTAGTCATGACTTGCGTACAAGTCCTTCGGGTACAAGCTGTCCAGGATCATTGTTACCAGCCCCCGTCTTTGTACTCCCTAAGCCCCCTGGGAGGGTCTGCCACCCCCACCCCCACGTGCAGCCATTGAGCCCCATACCGGGATCACCTAGGGTAGCGCATTGCTACCAAACCAGCCAGTAACTCCACAGCTGGCATTGCAGCCAGTAGGTGGGCCACTGTTGGGTCCTGCAACTGCTTATACCTCTCCCAAGGCAGGCTTCCTGGTTGCAGCAGGGCAGGCTTGCCAGGCTTTCTGGGCCCAGTGAAGGTTTGTCATTTTAAAACTTACCTTTTTTCCTGTTGGCGGCCATCTTGGATCTCGCAAAATCTCGCGAGATCCAAGATGGAGGCACCCAAATCTCGTGAGGGCACAAGGTAGTACAGGCTGTAGCAGCAAGATGCAAGGCTGAGGGGTCTGTCTCCATAGCAATGGAAGGAGATAGTAGCCAGTGGTGGAGGTGCTGTATAACTCCCTCCCTTCTCAAACTCCATCTGAGCCAACAGGGAAAGGCTCTCCAGGCTGTGTAGCAGGATCCTTCCCAAGTGGATGGAGAGGGTTGACCCGGAGGATACCGTTTGGGACTGCCCACCCCCTGTGGCTGCTATTTCTGTTAAACATAAGCACAGGACCACATGGCCACATGAGACTTGTATCATCCAACTTAGCTCCTCCTCTCAATAATGGGATTTTTTGTGCCTAGCAATGCAATAGCAATAAATAAATACAACCGACCCATCAACTGAGGTTAGCAGAGGGGGCTCTTTTATTCATGCCGCCACTGATGGAGGTGATGGGTGTGGCGGTGAGAAAAAGGGTCTTCTTGGTGGTGGCACTCCAATTGTGGATCTCCCTTCTCTTGGAACTAAGAACCGCTCCCTCTCTGGAGACCTTTCAGTGGGGACATAAGACATTTCTGTTTATAATGGCTTTTGATGGCTGACATGATTGACTGGCGTTTTAATGGAATGTCATTTTTAATGGTATAATATTATGCGATCCACTAGCTTTGTTTTAATTTGTTTGTTTTTTTAATGTTTTATTATTGTTTTAAAATGTTTTAAGCTGCCTTGAGTGCTCTTACTAGAAGAAAGGCGGGGTAGAAATTCACTTAATAAATAAATAAAAACTCCTCTTCAATCTTTTGCAGGCCAGGGGGAGGAGAGAGTTTAATGTAGAAAAGAGACCCCGGTAGCAAATGCACAGCTGGGTTATTACGTGGCAGGTGCCTCGTCCAGTCCTCAAGCTCCGGCTGAGCATCCCTTCGCAAACCTTTCCATGTCGTGCCATCAACAATGCGTCTCATTGTCCATTTTTTTAAAACTTCTGCCGTCACCGGACAATAGGTGTGTTGTGGTGCCCACAATCGAGAGCATATCTGCTATCTGTTGTGCAGGGGATGGACGAGGTTAGGCTAAGGGTAAAAATAATTTGGCCTTCCCGGGTGCTGAAAGCCCTTTCAATGGGGCCTCATTTCAGGAGGGGGGCCCTCTCTCTTCCCCTCCACTATCAGTGTTCTTCGGCATCAGCTGGGCGGCAGTGGAGAGATACGGTTACACCACAATGGTTTGCTTTGGCCCCGATTGCATGGTGCGCGCACAGGGACAGCGACCTGCTGCTAATGACAGAGATTTCAGACTGAAAGGAGGGCTTGCAGATAGAAGTGGGATTGTCCTCCATACACAGCTATGACGGGCAAGACAGAGAAGGCCCCAGAGAGGCGGTGGGGTGGCATCGGGCCAACCGACTCCCTCTTCCACAGGCACAGACCAGGTGGGGCTCTCAACACTGCCTTCCTAGTGACCCGCCGTTCACCTGGGCCACTGGGGCTGCAGCATAGGATCGGTCTTGTTCTGGCTTCCAGTGAAGGCCGGCTCTGACAGCCAACATTTGCTGAGGGCAGAAGGACCTTTGAAGCAAATTCTTGGAGGGATGACTGGAAATTTGCTTAACTTACCATGTCTCCTGCTTTCCCCTCTGTAAACGTCCCTTCTCTCTCCTCCCCTCCTCGGGCTGCACTCCCCCCCCCCCTTCAGTCCCTTCTGCTGAAAATATCATCCCTCCGAATTCTATGAATTCTATTCATGGAGTTTACTCCAGAGATCAATCCCGTCAAGAGCTAAAAGGCTTATTTTTTCCCTCCCTGTCCAACCTGTGCACATGGATCCAGGCCACGATTGAACTTGCTGGACCAATGATCTGAGGCGGAAGAAGGCTGTTTTGGAAGAGGAGGAGTCACAGGTCAATCGCAGAAGTTCCCAGGTTCAATCCATGACAGCTTCAGGTAGGGCCGGAAAAGACCTCCATCCATCTGAAATCTTGGAGACCCACAGCCAGTCAATGGAGACAATTGAACTAAATGGTCCAATGGTTCCATTGAACATAAGGTTGCTTCGTAGAATCCTAGCAAATGAGACAACTGTTTTGGCAGAGGGGACAGGGGCCCTGTGCATACACAACAAGCTATCTAAAACCCTGAAAGGGATATTATCTTTGCACAGGGTCGGCCCAGCCCCTCCTAACACCTGAGGCGGCATGCCAAATGCTGCCCCCTGCACCCAATGATGTGCCAGCCTCTGCTCCTCCCACTCCCCAATGTTCTAGCTCAGCACTCTCCTCCCCTTCCAAATTTCCTCTTCCTATCTGTCCCCCTCTTTCTTTCCAATCCAGGGAGTAGAAGCAGGGTGGATAGAGATGGGTGCCCCCCCCCAATCTGCTGCCTGAAGCATTCACTTCAGTTGGCCTCATGAATGGGCCGGCCTTGTCTTCGTGCCCTGAATACTGGACTAGAGGTGCAATCCTAAGCACGCTTACCTCAATGGGATCTATTTTTTGAGGAGACATGCATAGGATTGTGCTATAGATGTATCCATGGTCTAATTCGATTAAGTTCTTAGGTTCTTAACCCTGAGCAATGATTCCTGTTTTCAACACTCTGAAAAAAGCAATCGCCTCTCTCCGTCTGAGGTTGTGAGAGTGGATGTATTTACAAAATAGAAGATTATTGGAGTTAGAAGGCTCTGACCTGAGATTTGGTTGGCATGGGTATTTGTGGTATGATAAAGTGAAAGCATCTTTAGAATTTAAAAATCACTATGTTAGACATGCATTATGGAGAATTTGGAACCAATATAAAATCAGGTTTTAGGAGAAAATACTATTATGGGTTCCACCATATGAAGCACAGTGGGTAAACCGCTGAACCATGAGCTGTCAATCGAAAGGTCGGCAGTTCAAATCCGCGACGGGGTGAGCTCTCGTTGCTTGGCCAGCTCCTGCCAACCTAGCAGTTCCAAAGCATGTTAATGCGAGTAGATAAATAGGTACCGCTTGCGGGAAGGTAAACAGCGCTCCGTGTTCCAGCTGCATGCTACGCGCTGCGGCAAGGAGAGTCATGCCGGCCACATGACCACGGAGGCGTCTTCGGACAATGCTGGCTCTTCGGCTTTGAAATGGGGATGAGCACCACACCCTAGAGTCAGACACGACTGGACTTAATTGTCAGGGGTCACCTTTACCTTTAACTTTGGTGGAAGCAGCGTGCCAAAAGAGAAAGGACTATTATATAGAAATTTATTAAATTTTTCGCAAGGAGACTGTACAATGAAGTCAAGAGAAAAATTAATGGAAGAAGACTTTAATTGCCAATGGTTCGTATATGCTGAAATTTTGGAGAGATTTAAAGTGGACAAGAAGGCATATGAATTTGTAGAAGAAGAATCAATACTGGAGGTACAATTAAAATCTGAAGACTAGGTAATCTCAAAAATGTATAAAATGCTTTTGAAGTTCGAGACAGAAGAAGAACAGGTTAAAGAATATATGATTCAATGGGCGAAAAATGTAGGTCATGTTATTTTAATGGAGCAATGGGAACAATTATGGTTGAAATTTACGTTAAATGTTAATATTAAGGAAAATATGTATAAAATGATGTATAGATGGTATTCATGTTCTTCTTTTAGCTTCTCCAATGTTACTCCAACTGAGAGATGCTGCAAGCGTTCCCTCAGGGGAGCTTAAAACCTCGCATGACCCCTCTTTGCATGCTTGCCAGCAGCAGCCAGGTAAACACGACTTGTCTGCAAACATTTGCGCCTTTGCAGGTGGTCAAAGTGTGCAAAGATTGAGCCACTTGTGGGCACATGCGAGACTTTGTGAGGGACCCAACGGAGAGTTTGCAAAGCCTCAAGCTTTTGCGGACGTTTGCTTGGGGATGTTTGCAAGAACTCGATTCCAGACCCAACGCTGTGATGTTCACGGACTGCCTAGCCCAAAGTGGCTTCAGACCTCACGTGAAGAAAAAAACTGGCGGCATATGCCCCTACGCCTGAGAAATTTCTCTTGTTTTAATTGAAGCTCTCTTCGCTTTTTGCAAGCGTCCTCTATCATCACCTTGGGATTTTGCGGTCGGTGGAATTTTGGTGCCAGCGCTGTTCGGAGCAGGAATGTGCGGCTGGGCAGCGGCTGGCCGAGGAAGGTTGTGTCTTCTGCTTCATCTGGCGTCTCGTTAAAGTGAAAACAAATGTATATCACCTCCCGCCTCAGTCCACCTGTGCATGCCTGTCATTATGTCAAGTTTCTCTGCTGCTGTGCCTTTTTAATTTAATTTCCCAGCCAACACAGTCTTTTATCATCTGGAACCGTGAAAGTAAATTAAGAAGAAATGGTTTTCTTTCAATTAAGCCCACAGTTGTTTCGAGTAACTGCCTATAATTCTATTTAATGAAAAAATAAAATCATTATTTCACTCCTTCTTTTCTCTCCCCCCCTCCTGCCCCCCGACTCCTTTTCCTCACCATCAGCCAGTCATAGGTTCGCAGACTGGCAGTGACTAGTAGGTACAATGGATTTTTTTTCTTAATTAGAAAAATATTTTGTGTTTTCCCCTTTTTTTAAGGAGTTGGTGGTGGGGCAAGGGGGGGGCAGGAGAGGAAAATAAAGTGAAAAGAAAACCTCCAGGCGTGAAATTGATCACCTGGTGATGAATAACTTATCAGCTGCCAACATATATCACTCCAAAGGTATGGTTTCCCCTTGAACTATATACATGTCGGTGTCATGATTCTGTCAACTGGTTCTTGTCTTTCACATTTTAATTTTCTCCTACTGTTCCAACCTGCTGCTTGTTCACCGTTGCAGGCATCTGATGGGAGAAGTAGTAATTGCTGAACTTCTCCCTTATGCTGCAATGGCCCTGACAATCAGAACAGGCAAGGGTGCTCAAAATGCCAAGCTTAAGGTAAAGGTAAAGGTGACCCCTGACAATTAAGTCCAGTCGTGTCCGACTCTAGGGTGTGGTGCTCATCCCCATTTCAAAGCCGAAGAGCCAGCGTTGCCCGAAGACGCCTCCGTGGTCATGTGGCCGGCATGACTCTCCTTGCCGCAGCGCGTAGCATGCAGCTGGAACATGGAGCGCTGTTTACCTTCCCGCAAGCGGTACCTATTTATCTACTCACATTAACATGCTTTGGAATCCCAAGGAAGTTTGAACCCAGCACATTAACATGTATGCTAAGGACTTGGGTGCCCTGGAGAACTAAATTTCCCAGGGTTCCCGTGTTCCTGAAATGTTGCAGTGTTCAAAGCACAAGGAGGGAAGGGAAAATGGAAGTATTGCAGAGGGGCCTCTAGCGAGACCTCCCTGTCCCTGCTGCAATTTTCTCCATTCCATTCTTCCGTTGGTTCACTTTGCTGAATTCTAGAAGAATTTCTAACAATTCTACAATCGGTCCAAGGAGTTCCCCACTGATGAATCAGTGCAAAAAAGCCACGTTGATGTGACTTTGTGTATGACTGCATCAAGATTCTGTTTGTGTGGTGTATGCCTGACATGTATACATTTTCTCCTATGCACTTTTGGGGAGTACCTTTTGGAGATGCTTCTAAAGAGGATTTCCCTTCTTCAAGCAGGGGTGGTGGACTGGATGACCTTGAAGGCCCCTTCCAACTCTATGATTATATGATAACGTTATCTGCCTGATCAAGGCTATGGCTAGATGACTTAAATATAGTTGCTGTAATTTAACTGTCATAGTGTTCTGCCCAAAGAACTGTGGGAAATATATTTTGGTGATGTTGCTGAGAATCCTGTTGAGAGCTTCTTAGCCCCCCTGAGAGAAGCAACAGGACAGGGGCTGTACTTCAATGGTAGAGCACATGCACTGCATGCAGACGTTCGATTCCCAGCATCTTTAGATCAGGCTGGGAAAAATTTCCACCTGAAATCCCAGGGGCTGCTGCCAATCAGTGCAGACAAACCTGTGCTAGATGCTGCCGGTCAGGGTAGACAACAGTGAGCTGGGCAGACCAATGTCTGACTCGGTATGAGGTAGCTTCCTAAGTCTTGCATCTAGAAAGTCCCAGATTCAGTCTCCAGTTAAAAGGATCTCAGGTGACACATCACATATAAAACTCCATATAAGTCATGTTCAACCCTCTCTAGAGTGAAGGGAGGACTATTAAGTCTCTGGGATCAATTATGCCCTTGGTAAGCTCTCTGACGTTCCCCACTAGGGGGCACTGCTTCTCCCTTACATTTGCTGGTTTTCGTGAAACCATGAACTTTACTAAAATATTCTTGCCTATGCAGTGTCTCTCTTTTTTTCATCTCTCTCTCTCCCTCTCTCTCTCTTATCCCCCCTCCAAAACACACACAACTTGTTCCTTTACTCTCTGTAATGCTTCTGGTTTCTGTTCACCCAGAAGAAAAGGAAGTTTAAATTAGGACGCTGAAATCTCGGGCTGTAATTTCTACGGCTTTAAATTAACATATAGCAACTTGCTCCAGGTTCTGTAACAAAATCAATGTTCAGCAGCAGGGTTCTCTGATTACCAGGACCGATAAGGGGTCTACTGGCTGTAGCAAAGGAAGTCAACTTTCTCTCCCTCTCCCCTCCCCCTCCTCCCCCCTTAAAAAAAACAACCCAAAAACTAGGTGCTGGTCTGGAAGGCAGTCCAACACGGTGAGAAAACGCTCAGAGGCATTTAAATGGGAAATGTTGTGTGCGTGTTTTTAAACTGGTCACGTTGCATTAGAGGAGAGCAATGTTAATTACACAGGGCTGCTTCAGAGGTTTTGTGATATTTTCTCTTTGTCAGCCCCCATTGCTATACCTCTGTCCAGGGCTGGACAAACCTGACCCAGGGAGTGGCCTGCCCGACAGGGCTGGGTACAGGCTGGGAGGGGCAGGAAATGCCTCGGTGGGGCAGGGGCCAGGGCGTGGGCCATCCGCATGTCGAGCGGAGCACACCTGCACATACTGGAGCAGGCAGGGGCAGCAAGCTCTGCAGGAGCTTTCCTGCCTCCCAGAGGTGGCTTAGGACCCAGGAGGTGACCAGGCTGGGTGGGTGGAGCCAGGAAGGGAGGAGGGACTAGCCAAGGCCAGGGAAATATAAAGGGAGGGCCAGGGATGAGAAAGGCCAGGCTGAGGGCTTGGGATCAGCTGGAAGGGAAGGACCTGGACCCTGTGAGGCTAGAGAGGAGTAGGGTGCTGTAACCCCTTCCTGCCTCTGCTCTGAGACCTGGGAAGGCTGAGGAGGCTAGCCCTGAGGAGACAGGCCAGGTGGGTGTGGCCCTGGAGGCCTGGCATAGGCTGCTGTCCCTATGCAGTTGGGGATTTGGGTGATGGGCAAGAGCCCAGGTGCCCCTGCCAGCCTCTATACCCATGGCAGGGCTGGCCCATCCATGAGGCCAACTGAAGTGGTTGCCTCAGGCAACACATTGGCAGGAGCTGTCCATCTCTGTCTGCCTACTTGCCTCTACTGCTCCTCATCCTTTGACTCCCTGGGTTGGAAAGGAAGGGGGGGGGGATAGAGAGGAAAAGGAAGTGTGGAGGGGAGTGCTGAGCTAGGACACTGGAGCGTGGGAGGAGCAGAATTTGGCCCATCATGGAGTTGGGGGGGGTGCAGCCATGTGTACCTGCAGGGTTTTCACACAGAAGTGGGCAAAGACGTAACTTCTGCTGCTCCAGACAACAGGAATAGATGCATTGGGCTTAAATCAAAGGAGGGGAGACTTCATTTGGACACTAGCAGAATCATCTTACTGAAGTGATTTTCTGCATCAAGCAAGGGGTTGGACTAGATGGCTTACAAGGTCCCCTCCAGCCTGAGGATTCTATGAAACCTATTTTCAACAATACAGTATGTGCATGTTTTAATTTCATTGCAGTCGCGCTGTTCTCTTTGAAGCAGTTTTTTCCATTGACTTGATTCATTTGCTATCCTAAAACTCAAGATCAGGGATGTAAGATCCAGCAACAAGATCCTGCTCCCTTTCTCATGTCATCGCCTTTTTCTGTAACCCACTCATACAATGCAAACTGCCGGGCTGGGGCCATAACAATACATCCCTCTCTCCATCATGCTCTCCTGTTTGGGTTTTTTTCTAGCACAAATAAGCTTTCCCAAAAGTTAATTTCTCTTGCCTGGACATGCGGAGAACTTGTGGGGTGTCAGTGCCCTCTGTTGGCCAGTCTGAAAATGACAGAAGAATAAACCACTTTTAGACCTTCAAAGGGGGGGGGGGGGTGGAGCAGTCTTCCCCAAATTTGTGATGCCTGAAATACATTTTTTGAAAATAAATTGGAGTTAAAATTAGAGATACATTTCATTATTAGAGGCAATATAAATATTCTGCTTTTCAGCAACAGGGACAAAACACCAAAGTGGTTTGCATAGCAGAAGACATCTAAGCAAGAAATGGTTTCCTGTTCCTCAAAAGTTCACAGTGTAAACACGACACAAGGAAGAAACCCCGAAAGATTTAACCTTTTAAATATATACGAACTACCTGTCTCTAGTGATCTAGACTTGAGTCTATTGACTCGGACTTGAGTCGGACTCAAGTCACGTCAATGACTTGACTCGGACGTGACTCGGTGATTGTAAAAGACTCTAATCGAGACTTGTTTGGGGGAAAAAATTGGGTGGTCTAAATTCATATAATGTAGCCTCCCTTCCTAAAGCTAAGGAGGAATTCATCTGGCCAGTTTCTGGATGGGTGACCACCTATGCTGCCTTAATTTCCACGATGGAAGAATTGGTAGGGTATAAAGAAATATCTCATCTAAATCTCAAACTGAAGGTTCTCCTGGGACCGTACCTCAGTAGTAGAGCACCTCTTTGCATGCAGATGGTCTCGGGTTCCGTTCCTGGCAGCATCTTCAAGCAGGGCTGGGAAAGACTGAAACCCTAGAGAGCTGTTGCCAGTCAGTGTTTGGTAAATCTGAGCTAGATGGCTCAATGGTCTGACTCAGTATACAGCCTCATACATAGAGGAATGGCTTTAGCTTGGTGATAATGTGCAGAAAGTTCCAGCCTCAAAACTTGGTGGCATCTCCAGGTGTGTTGGGAAGACCTGTTTCTGACTCTGGAGAACAGTGGGCTATGTACTTGAGCAATATACTCAGAGGTGTCGCTACGGTGGGGCGGTACTGTAAGTTCCGCACCATCCTAGTCCCTGTTTCCTCCCCGATACGAGGTGGCCCCGCCCCTTCGCTGTCGGAGCCATTCAGTGTGGCGAAGGCAACGGGCAAGGAGTCGCCTGCGTTGCCTTCGCCGCACTGAATGGCTCCGATGGCGAGGGGGCGGGGCCACCTTGTACCGGGAGTAAATGGGGACTAGGACGGCGCAGAATTTACAGTACTGCCCCCACTGTAGCGATGCCTGAATACACTTGATGATTAATTGTCAGCATGTCCAAAATGTGTGAGAACGTGTCTGTGAAGAAAGCCTTTGTTGGGAAAATGGTTCGCAGTTGAGGAGTGGGTGCACAGGTGCGTGTGTGCACCAGCGCATAATGCATTCATGTGCTGGAGCACAGTGCACGTTTTCCAATTCTTAACGCACTGAACTCTTAGAAAAACATTCCCCATCTAACTCCATTAATCTAACTCGCGCACATATATCAAAATGTAGCGAGTTTCCTTGTAAAAATGATTAAGCTGCTAATTAAGCTGCTTATAACTTGTTTCCCTGGTTGCTAATGATAATTAACATGCAAATTAGCTGAGGGAAGAGAGGCACAGGGGTCCTCGGTTCATTACGAAGTTAATTACTGTTTGCATACTTAAACATTACAGTTATAAATGGTGGCATTTAATGTAATGGGCAAGCTGATAATTATGCCGGCAACATTTTGAAAAAGTCATTTTCGCTCCATGTTATGTTTTTTTTTTCTTTTCCAAGGTGATTAATGTCTTTATGCCTGACTGATAAACTTAGTTCAAAAACCAATATAAGTTGGGTACACAGTGTAACCAAATAAGTTATCGCTTAACAATCATCTGTTTCTCCTTCTGCTTTCGGATTCAATGTGGGGGGAGGAAGAGGGCGGAAGAAAATGGATGACGTCAACTCGAAAATGATAGTTAACATAAGAGGAGCCCTGCTGGATCAGGCCAAGGGCCCATGATCTAGTCCTGCTTTCTGCATCTCACAGTGGCCCACCAGATGCCTCTGGGAGCACTCAAGACAACAAGAGACCTGGATCCTGTTGCCGTTCCCTGGCATCTGGCGTTCGGAGATAGGCTATCTCTCAAACCTGGAGGTTGACTACCAGTCACCATGACTTGTAACTTGTGATGGACGTTTGCTCCATCAATCTGTCCACTCCCCTTTGAAAGGCATCTAGGCCAGGTGCCATCACCACTGCCTGTGGCAAGGAGTTCCACCGATTAATAGGTAAAGAAATATTTCCTACCCAAAGGATCATCTTTGAACTGAGATGTCCCATTTTTGTCACCCCATTTGCAGGTGGCTGACATGGTCCTGGCCTCAAGTGACAACCTGAACTCAGTCCTGGCATGGGGAGAGAGGAGTAAGCCAAATCTTTGTCATTGGTGCCAACTTCTGAGATGCAGGATTCGGACCCTGACGGTGAGGACTGACCAGGGAAGGGATGAGCCCAAGAACCATGACCTGGAGTCAAATCCACCCAAAACCTTGGACTTCACACCAGGAACCTCTCGCCATCCATTGCCAACCCTCTGATGCAGAAGAGGTGCCAGCCAGTCAAGAGGTGGTTGAGAAGTGCAGAGGGCCCGACTCTGAGTTCGAAAGATGCTCTGTTACACTTGCTAAGAGTGGAGTGGCAAATGGGGGGGGTCATTTGGGTGTGTGCCTCACTGCACAACAAATAAGTGAACTTTGACCTGCAGCCTACTGTTGACTCTGTGCTGTAGGGGAATGAGATGCATGAACTGGGAAGTCACTGGTTCAAATCTCACCTTAGCCATGAACTCATTGGATGGTGTCTTGAAAGTCAGTCTCTCAGCCCGAACGTCTCATCTGCAAGAAGCCACGTGTTGTGGGATTGTGCCCACCCTCCGAGATCAGCTGGGAGGAAACTGCTCCATGTGCCAGCATCAGTTGATGCACGATTGGCATGCAGCATGGACAGGGCCTTTTCTGTGGCAGCCCCCCAGACTGTGGAACTCCCTATCACAGGAGGTGTGTGATGCCCCCCTGCCTCCCAGCCCTTTAGAAAGTTCTAAAAACTCATTTATTCCTGCTGGAGCCTGGATGAGGTAGTCAAGTTCAGGAGACTTCGCTTTTGAGCTTAAACTCTGTACTATATACAGTGCTTGTTCCCTCTGAGCTCTCCAAGGTGCTGGAGTTCTAATTACCCCATCATTTATCCTGGGTTCCTACGTGAGACCAGGACACATGACAAAAGAGTGGGGGACTTTTCAGTGCAAAATATGGACAGGACATGAGCCAGGCCAAAGGAAGGGCTAAGTGGCAGGGCTAAGTGGAGGGGCTTACAAGCCTTTGCGAGCATTTGAATCAGCTGCTTACAAAGACTCGTGCTGTTGCAAGCATCCGCTTGAATGCTGCACACACAAAAGTTCAAGCTGTTGTGAGCTGGACACTGGGGTACTCCTAGTTCATCAGAAGCATCTGTTGCTCAGTGACTGAGCATCAGCTTTGCGTCCATAAGCCTCCAGTCTCAATCTATAGAAAACTCCAGGTAGGGCTGAGGAAGACCGTCTTAAAACCCTAGAAAGCTGCTGCCAGTCTGTGTAGGAAATACTAAGCTAGGTGGGTCAGTGGACTGACTCAGGCGGGCAGCTGCATATGTCCAACTGCGTTAACTTTCTATGAGAAAAGGGAATGCGGAACTGAATATGCTTGCAGATGAAATTCCATCTCCTGCCTTTGCAATTCACCACGGCAAAGGCAGAACTGCCAGCTTCCGGACCCTGAGCATCCATTATTCAACACAGATCAGTCCTTTGGCTTGTTCCCTTAGTGGTAACCTTTGCCTGGGCAAGATTCAGATGTTCAGAAGCCAAGGAGATCTCCATCAGAAAGACAGTCTTTCTTTCTTTGGAATTTTCTCCATCATTATTGCATGGAGCTAGTGTAAGAGCCAAGGGCCAAATTGCAAGCCACACGGATGACCCATAATCAGATCTCCCACTGTTAGGGGCCGTATTTTCCTGTACAAAATAATTACCTTATTTAAAGTAGTAAAGGTAAAGGTATCCCTTGACAATTAAGTCCAGTCGTGTCCGACTCTAGGGAGCGGTGCTCATCTCCGTTTCAAAGCCGAAGAGCCAGCGCTGTCTGAAGACGTTTCCATGGTCATGTGGCCGGCATGACTCAACACCGAGGCGCATGGAACGCTGTTACCATCCTGCGGACGCGGTACCTATTAATCTACTTGCAATTTCTTGCTTTCGAACTGCTAGGTTGGCAGGAGCCGTCGCGCGGATTCGAACTGCCAACCTTTCGATCGACAGCTCATGGTTCAGTGGGAGGAAGAGTAGTGCTTAATGAAACATTTGTTCTAGGGTTCAGTCAAAATCCCCCCCACCTCCATGTGGAGTAGGAAAATTGGCTAGGGGGATTGTGGCTGGGGCAAGTTTGGCTATCTTTCAGGAGGACAGACTGGGGGAAAGGGGAGTGTCTCTGAGTCTTGGTGGGCCCAGCTGTAAAATGTGATGGTAAAATGGGGTGGGGTTGACACTAGTAATGACACAATGTTTTCAAGGTGGAGGAATTCCAGTGTTGTAACTTGGCCAAAAGCTTCATCGAAAAAGCTACCCAATCCGCCTGGTTTCGGCAAGTGGCAACATTTATCAGGGATGACTAGAAGACCTTGAAGGTCCCTTCCCACTCTGATTCCATACTTCTCCGTTTTTGAACTTTTGCTTCTCACCCCTTCCGACCCAGCTAGTTGCAGTTCTGCCTGGCAGCCACAAGGCGGAGTACAAACTACAATTTCCCACCCTTGCTGTTGGGCACATGGTGTCTACACCTATCGCACCACCTGTTTTCTCCTGTTGAAAAATGCATGACCCACACTGTGACAAAAGGCCGAATGACCATTGTGGTGTGTTTTAATATTTAACTAGGGTTCTGGGGAGCGGTTGCCGTCTCTCTCCGATGCGGTTCTTCTCAGGCATGGAGGGGAAGTGGCGCATGCCTGTAATCTGGATGCTGCGGATTCTCTAGGAACATGCGGTGAGTTATCCGTCTCTTGTTGTGGCCTTGGTGAGGGCTCGGACCAAAGCGGATCACCTTACATTGATCCTCTGTCAGCTTCAAGAAATAAGGACTACTGCAGGAAGGGGGGAATCTTCAACTCATCCACACATCATGCTCTTGCTCCAGATTGGATTCGGATCCAGATGCTATTTGCTTTATTTATTTTTATTTATTTTTCACATTTTTATACCGCCCTTCCTGCAAGGAGCTCAGAGTGGTGTACATATTTCCTCCCCTCCATTTTGTCCTCACAACAACCCTGTGAGGTAGGTGGGGCTAAGAGATAGTGACTGGCCCAAGGTCACCCAGGAAGCTTCGTGGTTGAGCGGGGATTTGAACCTGGATCTTGTTGTTGGAGCCAGTGGTGGTCTTCGTGGATTCTGGTCTAATCCCACATGCAGGGTTTCGTTATTCTAACCAAGTTTCAAATGATTGTTTTATGGAGCCCAATATGGTCAAACCCTTTGGAAATGGAGGGGGGGTGAGAATTCACATACTAGATTTCGCTTGTCTTGTTGGATTTTTTTCTCCCCTTGGTCCTATCTAACGTTTTCTGCCCAGCTCTGATAATCTTGCAATTCCTCTCTCTCTTTCTCCTCTGCCCCCCAGCAATAACGGAGCCATTGTCCTTGTTATGATCGGTATACAAATGGCCCCACCACAAGAGATGGATGATAAAAACAGCAGTCCCAGTTTAGAGCCAACTGAACCATTTCCAATACCGTCTTCTTGTCCAAGAAAACCTGTTCCAATCCACATTGCCCTCCAGCCTTTCTCTGCAGCCTTTCCTAGTGGTCCCTAGCTAGTGGGACCACACTGTTAAATTATGTCTCGATAGCTAATTAGGGTAATTAAAATGAAAGCAATCAAAGCAAGGTAATGGGTGAGAAAAGAAAAGAAAATACAATAAATGAAAACCTTAACCCCCCTCCCCAATTAATATTAATCATCTGGATGAGGTTGTACCCCTCTATGAATGCCAAATGGCAAGGATGAAAATTAAGAGCTTGATTGAATGAACGAAATGAGAGGAGGGAATGCTCTGGGGCTACCCTCTTCCCGATGGGCCACCGCTGTATATATATATAGGGGGAAATGTGCCTAAGTAGCATATGCTATTGTCCCTGTAGATAGCTAAATAACAATATCAGTGGAATCCCTAGGCATGTCTTCTTGGGAGTAAGCCCCATTGAGTTCAATGGGACTTACTCCCAGGTAAGTGTGTATAGTATTGCAATCCATGTCTGTTTCCAGACCCTATCTCTGTTGCCCTCGTCTGAAACTGCTCCAGCTGACCAATGTCCTTCTTAAAAAACACAATGGCCAGAACTGGATGCAGTATCCCAAATGAGCTCCGACTAGTGCAGAAATGTCTTGCCAGGACATTATTCCTGGGGGCATTCTCGGTGCCCCCCCCATCACGTCTAGCTTTGTTGCAGCGTTTTTGTTGAGCATGCAAACTACTCCATGTGTGTTGCTGCAGTCCGTGCAACGGCCCTGTAAGAAAACTCGGTATTCTTATCCCCATCTTGCAGACGGAAAGACTGAGGGTGAGAGGGGATGGCTTACCCAAGGCCACCAAGTAAGTTCACAGCTGAGACGAGATGGACACCAGGGGAATACTGCTTTGTGGTGCAGTCTCTTAGCTGCTACACTGCTCCGGCTCTCCACTGTAGATGTGTCCTCCTCCTTTGGACCAAGGCCAAGGGATTCAATTGTTGCTCACTCTCTCGCTCTCTCCCCTGCTGGGTCTAAGCAGCCTGGACTGGTGTTTACTGTCTCCTGGGAAACAGTAGGACATGTGGAAGGCTGAGCAGCCGCTGCCTCTCTGTGGCTTTCTGCTAGCGGCAGCTGCCTCTCTGGGGTGCGGCAGTAAGAAAATGGGCTGCAGCAAGTATTTTCTCCAGTGAAAGCCGGATGGGACCACCACACAACCCCCAGATAAGCCCGCAATCAGCAGCTTTAACATGTGAGTTCCCACCCCTCCTGCACGCTCTTATTCTCTTGCTCCTGATTTTCCACAGTCAGGAGAGAGAGAGAAAGCATGGGGGGGGGGACCTGAGAGGACTTCCTTCCCCTATAGCAACCCTCCGCCTCTCATTAATGGTGGCAACAGGGCCGGCCCATCCATGAGGCCAACTGAAGCTGTTGCCTTAGGCAGCAGCTTGGTAGGGGGGGGCATCCATCTCTGTCCACTTTCTTGCCCCCATTGATCTTCCTTTTCCTTCCACTCCCTGGAGTGGAAAAGAGGGGGACAGAGAGGAAGAGGGAATGGGGAGGGGAGTGCTGAGCTACAGCATTGGAGAGCGGGGGGAAGCATAGACTGGCATGTCATCAGGGCAGAGGGAGCAGGATTTGGCATGCCGTCTCAGGGTTACTGAGTCAGCGCCTTGGTCCATCTAAGTCCGTGTGTCAGCACAGGCGGGCAGCATTTCTTCAGGGTTTCAAACGGGGAGCTTTCCCGGCCCTACTACTCGGAGAGGCTGCCAGCGACCAAATATTTTGCATGAAAGGCAGCTGATCTCTTGCTGAGCTCTGGCCCCTACTATTCTTACCGTATTAACAGATTATTCTATTTTTAAAAACAGGCCCGCAAGTGGAGTCGACACGGTTGCTGATGATGGAAAGGCCCTCCTGTCATCCAAGGAGCAGGCCAGGCAGCTCTGCAAGGAAGGGGAGCAGCGTTTAGCCACCAAGGAGCTGTCTCAAGCCGCTGCTTTCTACACGGCGGCATTCAGCTGCAGTGCCCCCCTGACCGTCCAGAAGGTGGAATCCCTGGGGAAGGACTCTCAGGGGAAAGTGATTGCCACGCTCGAAAAATGGTGCCAAGGCGGGGACTCCATCCCCAAGGTGCAGTGCGGCAGCCTCGACACCCCGCCGCCCAACGTCGGGATCGCCGCCATCTTCCTCTCGACCATCCGCCCCAACAACCTGGCCGCCTCGCTTTGCAAGATGGAAGCTCTGCTTGCCTCAGGCCGCTACCAGGAAGTCGTCGGCCGGTGTGATGCCCTCCTCGACGTCCACCCCTGTGTGGAGCTGCTCCTTCTCCGGGCTTTGGCCCTGGTGTTGTTGGGGCACCGGGATGATGGCATCCTGGAGTATCTCCACGCCTTTCGGAAGCACCGGGATGAGACCGTGAAGTTTGTCACTAGCAAGCAAAAGGGACATTTGCAGCAGATTCTGGGTGCCTTCTTTGGGTGCGTCTCTTCGAGAGAGACCCGTGGCAGGAGCCTAGACAGCTGGCAAAGGGATTGCTACGATTTTCTGCTGGCCATAGCACCGGAGGATATCCGCGTCTGCCAGGCCCAAGCAGCACACCTCTTGGAGAAACACAAATATCAGGAATGTGTGTCTGTCTACAGCAAAGCCCTGCAGGGCTTGTCTACCGGCAGTGCGTTTCGGGATGAACGGGCTGCTGGCTTACTCATGGACAGGGCGGCCGCTTACTTCTCTCTAGGGGGGCGTGTGCAGGAAATGATGGGGGATTTGACCGCTGCCTTTGGGATCAGCCCCGAGCTGGCAAAGAAGCGCTTCGAGGAGCTGTTTTCCGCTTCGGATGCGGAGAGGATCGAAAAGCACGCCAGAGCTACCCTCGAGGTGGACTTTGTTGCCTACAGGGAAGCAGTGCGCACTCGGCCGGAGATCCGGAACGATGGGGGCAAAGAGCTGCTCGCCCCAGTTATCCACACCCTTCGGTTCCTGGTTCAGATTTCCCCGGGGGCCAGGCGGGAACTTAATGCCCGACTGGCAGACTGCTACCTCTTGGACGGCAACGTCGAAGGCGCCTTGGGGATTTGTAACCGACTTCTGGGGTCTGAGCAGGAGACGTACTCCAACACGCTCCTCGCCCTGCGGGGCTTTTGTCACCTCCATGCCAAACACTACCAAGACTCCCTCCGCGACTTCCAGGAGATCATCGAACACAACGCCCCACACCCCAGCAGTTGCATCAAAGCGTTGTGCGGCCGCGGTTTAATCCGGGTTTGGGGCGGGAATCCTTACCTGGCAGCTTTGGACTACGTCACGGCCTGCAGGCTTAGATTTGACGAAACCAGCTTTGCTCTCAAGTCCTACATCCCGTGGAACCACCGGGGCTTCCTTCTGTTGGTCCTCCAAGAGGAAGCTCAGAAGATCCTGGAGAAGACTCGGAACCCAAGTGGCACCTTGGCCTCCCGACAGAATAAACCAGGAGGGTTAACTGAAGTCCAGGTGAAAGAAGGGTAAGATTGGGGCCTGAGACAGAGAAAATGATGCATGGGGTGGACAGAGGGAAGTTATTTTCTCTCTCATGCAACCCCAGAACCAGGGGGCATCCACTCAAATTGACTGGTGGGAGAGTCAGAACTGACAAAAGGGAATATTTCTTTACCCAGAGTGTAGTTAAACTGTGGAACTCCTTGCCACAGCATGTGGTGATGGTACCTACCCTAGATGCCATTCAAAGGGGAATAGACAGACTGACAGAGGAAAAGGCACCAGAAGTCTTGGACAAGGTTCAAGCCACCTTGCAGCAAGGTTCAAGCCACCTTGTTTTCTGCACCTTCAGGGCAATGTTCAGGAACTGGCCCACCTGAGCCTTGCTGCTACACAGAGCCCCCTGAAGGGGGTCAGAAGAGAAGCGACTGAATCCAGTCCTGTTGCATGAGTTCTGTGCAAAGAACGGCTTCCTTGTTCTTAATGCCAGAGACATCCCTCTGTGGGGACATCTCGGTTGCATGTGTAGATCTCTCCTTGACACTGAGGAGAATGGGGAAAACAGACTTTGTGCCATAATGCAGCTTGCTATGTTTTGCAGAGACTGACTGACTTGCCTTATTGGGATGTTCAAATGATTATTGTAATAAAGACTCAGGAGCATTTTGGATCCTGGAAATTGCTACTATTTGGCATTAGTTTACTACTAAGTTACTACTAGTAGTTAGTTTACTACTAAGTTACTACTAGTAGTTAGTTTACTATTGTAGTATTAGTTAAATTTTAATACTAGTGTAGCTGATTTAGTATTGGTTGTGGAACGGGAGGGAGATGGTCTTCTGAAGGGCTTCTCTTCTGGTTTCTTTGTTCAGGGATGCATCTGGGGTTCACCAGCTGGCCTGCCTCTTGTTGGACCTGGATGCGTCCGACGAGATATCTCAGATCTTGTGTGCGGATGCTCTGTACCAGATGGAGCGAGTGGAAGAAGCTCACAAGATCCTCCTGGTGGCACTTTCCAAAACGTCCCAGAGATCTGCTATCCTAGCCAGGCTGGCCTTGCTTCAGCTGAAGAAAGGGTTTTTATACGATTGCAACCAGGTATGAGGGGAAAAAAAGAGTGCGAGTGCACAGACATGCAGAACCTCACAGCTATGAATAGTCCTATCGTCCTGATTAAATTCAATCATGGAATATGGTGAGTTGCAGAAAGAAGGGAACCGTCAAAGAATGCCACCTCAACTCCCCAGCTGCAAACTGGGGATAACAACACTTAATGTACATTGCAGGGTCGTTCTCAGACCAACGGCAAAATCATATGTTATCAATCAATCAATCAATTAATAAGAACACTGTATTTATATACTGCTTTTCAGCCAAAAGCAGCTCGCAGGGCAGCTTACACAGCAAAGTAAATCAATAAATGGACATTTACATGAAGAACTTTCATGCTCAGAAAGCACTATACAAATGTAGTATTATCATGGATATTATTAATAGGAATAATAATCAATGATATTGTTAATAGTTAAAATATTATTTTACTGGTATCAATAATAATAATTCCAGCAAGTGTCGGTAGTCATGCAAGAGTAGGAAAAAACCACATCTGCTGACAGTCTCTCTTCTACGTGAGGTGGTTGCCTTGCGCAACAGATTGATGGGAAGGGGCCTCCAACCTCTATCCCCCTCATCTGCTTCCACTCTTCCTCCTCCTCCTCCTCAGAGACATTCTTCTCTCTTCCACATTTCCTCTCCTGCTCCGTCATCCTCTTCCACACTTCCTTTTCCAGTCCAGGGTGTTGGAGGAGCAGCGGCTGGCACATTACCAGGTTGGAGGCTGGGGGGCAGCATTTAGGAGCCCGGAGATCTTGGGCCAGCTCTGCCGCAATCATCCATCCCATGTAAGGGAAAAAAGCATCCTTTAACCATAGAACTGCTGTGAGGTAGCATTGACCAGCAGAGGGCAGTGTTGTCTTTTCTAAGAAGGAAAAGCTTTTTTTATCAGAGAAATCTTATTTCCTCATAGGATATTTGCTGAAGCAGAAACACTCATCCAAGCTCACACATGCTCACCTTTATCTCATGAGTCCTTGTTCTTCCACCTGGTAATGCATTGTTCCCCGCATTCACTGTGGCACTCTTCTCCCCCCCCCCTCGGATTTTGTAAAATGTGTAAGGATAAGGACCCTGTTTATGAATCACTGTTCTGGTCATTCCCCCTGATTGGAAAGAGGCTTGTCTAGAGTAGCTGGTCCTGCAGAGAGACATAGCAGCAGGGCTCAAGCACCTTACTCCCTGTCCCACCCAAACAAAGGGAGCCATTATTGGCCGGCTCCCCACTCCACTGCAGCGCCACCCATATCATGGCCAGAACTGGTACTGCAGCTCTTCAGCCCAGATGATCTGAGGAGCCAATAGGAGCTCGGCTGGCCCTATATAACAGGGGCACTTGACCCCAGCCTGCCTTATCTGTCACTGCTGCTCTGTTTGACCCTCGTCTGTCCATTCCTCAGGCCCCCTACCCAGCTTCAACCTGTTGTGGAGTCAGGACTGGTCATCCTCTTCTGAAGGAGAGTAATTCTGCAGTGTCTCCACAGTGGGCCATTCTGGCATACCTGGGACAGAGAAGTAATCCCCGTCAGGAGCTAAATTGAAAAGAAAGAATGGCAGAGCAGTGATTCATTCAGAGACGCAGTGGGGAAACTCCCCTGTGGGTGGGAACTTGGTGCTCACTGGAACTTTCCATTTTTTTAATGTCTCATTGCAAATTAATCCATCTGAGCGCACAGGCATCCATATTCATGCTGCTTCCTTCTCCATCTTTTTCTTAATGAAGCACCTGAAGAAAATGACCCAGGCCGGTGACACTTGTGGCTTCTTGTCTGTTGTGAAAGTTTTAAAAGACGGAGACCGGACGTTGTTGAGAAACCACTGCCACGCCAGGGCCATGACGCTCCTGAAGAATAAGCAAGGCGAGGGTTACATCAAGGAAGCCGTCACCTACCTGAGCTTTGCCATCACTGCAGCCGGTAAGACAAATCAGCGTTGGGCCAACATGCTGGGCACAGATACAAACACGCAGGGAAGGGCTGTAGCTTGGTAGTCGAACGCATCATGCAGAAGATCTCGAGTCAAATCCTTGGCATCTATGGAACTCCTTGCCTCAGGATGTGTTGATGGCCTATGGAACTCCTTGCCTCAGGATGTGTTGATGGCCAGGTTCTCGGGGCTGGTGTGACTGTCCTACCCACACCCCTCTTCATGGGTGGCCCCCAGAGGAAGGAAGGCAAAATGGTGCCTTGTTGCATTTCCTCTTCCTTCCTTCCTTAATACAAAACTAAAGGAGAGATTTAAAAGAAATAACTCTGTGTGAGAATGGGGGGGGGGGGGAGAGAGACAGGCACCACTTGGTGGTCCACTTCCAGCTGCACAATGTCATTGGTCATCTCTGTTCCTTGGTTTTGCGAAGTCTTCTCCAGATTCATTCTGTGCAGTGTTTTACCCAATTCTTTCTGTGTGGTGTTTTACTAATGCACTTGCAAGCTTCAGTAATGCAACAGTGGGAAGCAGGATGCTGATGGCCCTTTGGCCTGATCCAGCTGGGCTCTTCTTGTGCTCCCTACAACGCTCACGGGTTCCATGGCAGACAACCACGAGTTGCTCAGGAGACCTCTCCATCCTCAAAACGTTGCTTCTAAGCATGAAAGCTCCTGGCTTTGGCCATCCTGCTTGGGAGGATGTGGCCTATCAAGACCTTCAGCTGGGTTCAACACGTCAGTCGCTTCTTATGATCCGCTCATTATCTCAGAAGATGAAGAGAGATTTATATCTTGGTGCCACGGGTTCTCCTTTAGTACTTAAGCCCTCATTGTTCTGTCGAAGACCTCAGGCCAGGCCAGATGTTCATTGGGGCGTTCAGCTGACCCAGTTTTACGACATCACATTCTAGCTTCACCATATTTGGCTGGTTGACCTTCAGAAATGAGCTACGTCCAAAGACGAACCTAATAAAATGTGACTGTTTAGTGTCCTAAAATCTCAAATATATATTATTGCAGAAGGGACTTGGTATACTTCTCCACCCAGCTGTGACTCTCATCCCAAACCTGTTTGAGTCCTCCCCGATACTTGGGAGAGAAGCCCCACCTTGGAGGCCAACTTCCAGCTTGGCTAATGGCTTCTGGGGGGGGGGGGGGTTATCTCCAAGGTCAAGTCATGGCTACGAGTCCTTGCTGGTGGGTTGCACCGATGACGAGGGTGCCATTTCCCCCCCCCATTTTTTTCCCCAGAACTGGCCCCGATCAGAGGTGGATCATTGTGGGAGGTGAACAGGGAGGGATCACTTTCAACCTCACAGAAATGTTGGGAGGATAGAGTTGGACAGAGAATCATATCTGCCAGGATAGGCACAAGGTCACTCCAGAGCTACCGGTAGCGTCAACTCTGCTTTGGTGATCGAAAGCAACTCCCAAACATTTCGCTTGGGGATCTGAATGTTTGTTTGTGTGTTCCCAGGATATCCCGTTTCAAATCCCAACCCAGACTTCTTTGCAGCATTGTTGACAGACCATTGAACAGAGTGTATTACTGAGATTTGGGGTGTATGTGTGCATAAAAACAACCCTAAACTGTAAATGATTTATAAGCCACCATTTTGTGACTGCCTGTGCCTCCCCAAGCCGCCATTTTGTGACTCGTCTCTGCTTCCCCAAGCTGCCATTTCACGCTTTCAAAATTCTGGCAAAAACAAAAGAGCGTCCAGGGTCCTAGTGCCTGCCTACCCTTGATGTATGCCACCCTGAGCTCCTTGATGGAAAGGTGGGAGTGGGACGATAAATATATCAAGTTCAGCAGTTCCTAAAGAACCGTATTGCAAGTTTAAATTACTTCCGTTGTTGTTGTTGTTGTTGTTGTTTTTATTGTACCCAGGAGGTTTCGCTGTGGATTCTCTCCTTGCCCGGGCCCGTTGCTATGGGCACCTTGGCCAGAGGAAAACAGCCATCTTTGATTTCAATGCCATCTTAAAAGTAGACCCTGGGAACGTGCAGGCTCTGAGTGGAAGAGGTTTCGTTCATCTGGCCCTGGACCAGAAGGAGGTAGCTTGTTGTTGTTGATAGTGGTGGTGATTCAACAGGACTTTGAGCCAACTTCCAGGCCAGACGCCCTGTCCCAAAATTGGCTTTGAGAGAAGACTCAGAACATTTTCACAGGTAGAGCTAAGAATGTTTATCCTTTGCAAGGGGGAGCGAAGGAGCCTAATATCATAAGAAAAACCCTGATGCATTAGGCCCAAGACTTATCCAGTTTAGCACTCCATTTCCCTCAGTGGCTGGTGGGAAGCCCACAGGACAAGGGTAGCTAGTTCCACAGGTGAAGCATGAGTCCAAGACCCCCTGACTATACAAGAGCCCACTAGAACCAATGGATTGAAGCTAGAGGGGCGTAGATTTAAGATTGACAGGAGGATTTCCCAAGTGTAAGAGCTGTCTGGCACTGGAACAGCCTGCCTCAAACAGTTACGGACTCTCCCTCATTGGAGGTTTTCAAGCAGAGGCTGGACACAGCCACCTGTCAGGGCTGCTGTAGCACAGTAGCAACCACCTGCATTGAACAGGGGGTTGGACTAGATGATCTCCAGGACACCTTTCACCTCTACCATTCTATGATTCTAAGTGGCACAGTCCTACTCTAGCCCCTGCACCACACTCTTGGCTATACCACAAGAATGGCATGAAGCAAAGAATGGACACAGGCAAGGATACAGCTAGGCAAGGAGGCGGCGATGGCATTCTCTCTGAAAATCCCCACAAAGAAAACAGACTTGAAGGTGACACAGAGATTTGTTCAGAAAGGTTAAAAGGGATTAACGTTTGAAAATGCTTTTTTCCCCTTCCCTTCACCCATTAAATAAGGAGTATTTCAGTGTCGGAAACCCCCAAGTGGTGCCTTAATGAGAAGGTTGCGATAGGGGGCTTATCTGCTCTGCAAGATAGCAGGTGCTTCACAATAAACAAGCTTCTCCCCCCCCCCAAGCCGCAAGCATCCTTAATACTGTTGGATTAAAATGGAAGCCTTTTGTTTACCAACGTCATATAAAAATGGCTAATTAAATGTCATTTTGGTTTTTTTTGCACGGGCACAGAAGCATAGAGATGAGTCCATAATGCATTTTGTGTAGACTAATTAAATCCTTTTAGACCATAGTTCATTTTTTTTATTTTTGAAAGGTTTGTATGGCTATTATAACCACCTGGTAGCCAGCAATCTTTACTAGGTGCTGCACTGAGCAGAGGGTTGGTCTAGTTGACCTCTAAGGACTCTCCCAACTCTAACATCAAATGATTCTATGAACTCTAACCTAATTTCATTTTTTTCAATGCCTGCGCAAATCAGAAGTAAAAATTAAAATTAACACTATGGTGTTCTGCCAAACCAGTCTCTTCGTATGTTTGCTGCAGTGTATAGCAGCTAGGAGATTGAGTGGCCAGTCAGAACTTCCTCGGTTCAAATTTCCCCTCTGCCAACAAGCCACGGGGAATTTTACACAAGCCACTCCTTCTCAACCTCAGTCCTTGCATCTGCAGTGTGGGGATAATCCTACTTCTTTACCTTACAGCAGGGGTTCTCAAAGTGTGCATAGGATTGTGTTCTCAGTGTGTTTCAAAGCAGGAGAAGAAAACACTCAAAGAAAGAGATGTAGTTGCTGCATACCTTTTGTGGGTCATCATTGCTGTGTGTGTGTGTGTGTGTGTGTGTGTGTGTGAGAGAGAGAGAGAGAGAGAGAGAGAGAGAGAGAGATGAGTTCTTGAGCTTTGATGCTCATCTTCTTGGTACTGCAGAATTCACAGGCAAGCCTACAGGTGGGCAAATGATGATGGACATGTTTTTTTATTAGCGCTCTTGTTTAACCTGTGTAGGAGGCCGTGCGTGATTTGACCTCAGCCCTCCGCTCCAACCCAGGCTTGGTGGTCGCCGAAATCCTCATGCTGAAGCGGGAAGCCCAGATGCTGATCCACCAGTGGCTCCTTGAGCGCTGCCGAAACGTGCTGTTGGAACGGGGAGCTAGCAAGGAGCTCTCCAGCAGCGAAGTCCTGAAGGAGCTCACCGTCCTCGGGGAGTCGCTCGTGGAGATCAACCACAAGGAAACAAAGAGCCACATTGTCTATGTGGATGTCTTAACTGCAAATGGTAAGAGGTCTTCCCCAGATCTTGGAGGACATCTCTCTGTTTGCATTAGCAACAGCAGCCCCGACCTTGAAAGGGGACGTTCGGTAGTTTGGTGGTAGATTTCTGGTTGCATGCAGAAGCTTTCTGTGAGCTTCTCTCTCTAGGTAGGGCTGGGGGTGTCCCCTTTTTGAAAACCTGAACAGTCTGCTTTCAGTCAATTGATTTGGGTGGTGCAGTGGGTTAAACCACTGAACCATGAGCTGTCGATCGAAAGGTCGGCAGTTTGAATCCGTGCGGCGGCTCCTGCCAACCTAGCAGTTCAAAAGCAAGAAATTGCAAGTAGATTAATAGGTACCGCGTCAGCGGGACGGTAACAGCGTTCCATGCACCTCGGTGTTGAGTCATGCCGGCCACATGACCATGGAAACGTCTTCAGACAGCGCTGGCTCTTCGGCTTTGAAACGGAGATGAGCACCGCTCCCTAGAGTCGGACACGACTGGACTTAATTGTCAAGGGATACCTTTACCTTTACAGCTTTAATGGGGGGTGACTATTACCACTATTTATCTTACGTACGTACGTACTTACGTACGTACACACACACACACACACACACACACCCCTCTCTTAAGTTTTGGAATTGATGGGCTTGCTAAAATAATCCTCATTATGATGGTACCATTCAGACACTCTACACAAACTCTACACAAAGTGAGCATAGGATGCTGCCAAACAGAGTTGTACATTTGGTCCATTGGGTTCAGCATCACAGACTCTGACTGGTAGCAGCTCTCCAAGATTTCAGGTAGGAATTTTACTCTGATCTACCTGCAGATGCTGCCAGAGATTGAAGCTGGGACCTTTTGCATTCAATACATGTGCTCTACCACCAAGCTCCGGCCCCTGAACAGACTGACCCAAGAGACTCACAATCTAGATAAGTGACGTAAGGAGTGCAACAGAGGGAGCAAATGGTATGGAGGCAAGAGTCCACACGGGAAGCGCATGCAGTGGTTTCAGTTACACATAGTGAAAAACTGAGGCCCCAATCTTGAGGCCCCATAGCGAAACTGAGCCCTCCCCTGCTGATGCACATGAGCCAAGAAGGTGCACGTAGCATCCTATGTGTGTGTGTGGGGGGGAGCAGTTGCAAAGGAACTTTTGTTACCTTACCCTGGGGAAAGACTCTGCAGAACTGAGTGAGAGGGAAGGGGAGATAGGATATTGGCGCACATGAGTGCCACTGATCCCACCCCATCCCGCCCCCATTCCACCTCCCTCCCCATCCACACCCAGAAACACCCTAGTTCTCTTCCTCCCCATCCCACCCACCACCACCATTGACGCACCGGGCACTGGCAGACAGAGGCTTCGCTGCCAGCCTGCACATGTGGCTGCCGTCGATGGCGCTGGCTGCCTCATTGCGCTTGCCAGTGGTGTCGGCAAACGTGATGATATCACACGACGCGCACTGGATCTGGACCTTCCACCTGGATCCTGCTGCTTCCACTAGCAGAACGTGAGTTGATGCAGTGAGAGACACACCCAGGTGAGATTTCTCAAGCAATTTGCCAATCCAAAAGCATTGCAGGTGTGTTTGCAAACCGGAGAACATTTGGCCCTCTCGGTATCTTTTCACCGCCACCTTGCTGTTGGCCAACAGGGAGACACCAAGAGGCTCTGGCTCATCTCCAAGCATCGTTTAGCCAGGCGACGCCCGATGACGCTGTCAACTCTCGGTTCGGCATACTCCAGGCCAACAAGGGAAACATGAGCATGGCGGCCCATATATTGGCCTGCTTGGCTGCAACGGACTATGACGAGTTAGGATTCCTCATGAACTTCTTAGACACCAAGCGACGGGAAAAACTCGCCCAGGTACTACCACTCTCTAGTCTGTCTTTGCAGTGTGAATTCTATGCCGGGAGCCATGTTAGAGAAGCCCTGATGTGACAGCTTCATTAGGCCTCGTGGATGGGGCCAGCCCTCCTCCCGAGTTTCAGAGAGGGTCTTTCTCAGTCTGACTAAGACTGAGCCTGGGTTTCTGCATGCAAAAGAGAGAGTCTGCTACCAAGCAATATTCCATCCCTGTATGTAGGTGCGTGTACGCGTGCACACACACACACACACACACACACGTGTGTGTGTGTGTGTGTGTGTGTGTGTGTGTGTGTGTGTGTGTGTGTGTGTGTGTGTATAATACACACACAAACACACAGGCACATAAATCAGTGTCAGTCTGTGGGTGGAAGAATTTTTCTCTCCTACATGGGTTCTGCTAAGGCTGCCAAGCATGTCAGGCTGATTCCCCCAAGTTCCACTTCCCCCAAGTCCCAAATTGCAGGCAACATTGTCATAGACTTTATTATTGTTGTCCTATTTTAATTCTGTTTATGGATGCTGTACGCTCAGGCTTTTACTGAGCTCTCTCCTCCTGCCCCACGAAAAGCAAAAGACAAAAAGCAAGGAGCTGCGTGCTGATATATGCCAAATAAATATACGGCCTTGAGAGGAATACTTCGTATGCTCTCTTGCAAGCCAGCGGGAGGCGTTAAGTAAACAAGTATTAATTTACCAATCCCTGCGGCAAAGAAGCTCTTGACTCTAGATAAGGCAGGAGGAGGGGGGGGGGAGAGAAAACATCTCTCTGCTGGGAGGAAAAAGTCTGGGAGATTTTAACAGCTAATTGCCAATCACTGACTTTATGTGGGAGATAAAAAGAACAATTGAGAGAACTTCTCTCGGGATCAAAGTGACTCCATTACAAGGATAAGTGAGATGGTTCTGCCAGGCTCCCTCTTCGACATTATAAATGGAAGAGGTTGAGGCTGCGGCAAACCAGATTTGCTGGTCCAAAACAGGACCAGCTGTGTCTTGAAGCAGGGGGACATGGAGATATTCAAGCAGCGAATGGCGGACACGGGATGGCCCATCCTGTGCCTCGTCTGTTGTCATATACGCCCTGATTTTCTGTAAAAGGTGATCCAGAAATCACTGATGGAGAGCAAAAGCTGGTTTGCGCCTTTCAAATAAGTGACGCCGGGAGGGAGGGAGGAAACACGAACCACTTGCACTTCCAACTAACCTGTGCAGGGAGGGGCACAGGGCCAGCCCAAGACCCCCAACACCTGAAGCAGCATGTCAAATGCTGTCCCCCCCTTATCTGACGTTCTGCCAGTCTCTGCTCCCCCATTCTTCCATGCTCTAGCTCAATGCCCTCCTCCCCTCCAGGTTTCCTCTCCCTCTCTGTCTCCCTCTTTTCCAGTCCAGGGAGCAGAAGGAGGTGCAGTGAAGGCAAATAGGTGGACAGATGGGACCCCCCACTAATCACCTGCCTGAGGCGACCGCTTCAGTTGGCCTTATGGATGGGCCGGCCCTGGAGGGGCACATGCATCTCTCTCTCCCCCCCCCCTTCTGCTTCTTCTCCTTTTCACCACCACCTAGTAAGCCTTCCCACTAGACCATGGCTAACCAGGTAATGGAGACCACAATAGATATTCTTCTCAACAGTGGTGCCATTTTATATTTTCCATGCCCCGCTTTCCCAGGGAAAATGCAGTCCAAAAGCATTTCTCTGCTTTCCTCTTATTTTTCCCAGGAGACGGGACACCATGGCGAATGGAGGCCAAGCACGCCAGCAGGGAAAGAAATATGTCTTTACCCAGCATGTCATTAATCTGTGGAACTCCTTGCCACAGGGTGTGGTGATGGCACCTGGCCTAGATGCCTTGAAAAGTCCATCACAGGTTACAAGTTATGATGACTATATGCACCCTGTGGGTTTCAGGTTGCCTATCTCTGAATGCCAGATGCAAAGAACAGGATACCGGTATCTTGTTGGCTTGTGTACTCACCGAGGCATCTGGTGGGCCACTGTGAGATGCAGGAAGCTGGACTAGTTGGGCCTTGGTCTGATCTAGCAGGGCTCCTCTTATGTTTTTATGGGGGACTGCAAGACTTTTCCCCAGAGTCTCCTAAAACGTGGTGCTTTAACCATCAGATGGGAATTGGGGGGGGGGGGGAGGAAGTATGGCAGCCACTGAAAGGAGTGCTACTGCAGATATGTCCCACCCCCAGAAAAAAAAATGGTTTTTAAAATGGTCTACCTAATTTTCACATCAGCATATGATGTGAAATCAGGAGAGGGGAACATAGGCATCTGAACTCAGCCCTAGGAAATTCTGTGACAGGTCTAGTTCATTTGCAGTGACTTTTGCTACTGGGTGAATGTGGGGGGCTGAGAGAGGAACGGGTCTTCAGGTTGCCCTGCCTCAACCGCAGGGCATGGAGTTTGTTTTCCTGTCACTGTCGATAATCGACGACACCACCCTGGCACCTCTCGAGCTGCCCTGACATTTTAAGAGCTAATTTATGCTGCGAGTGGATTAGCGACAATTTGAAAAAGAGGCAAGTCATTTCATTTTTGTCTTTTGTCGCCAGCTTTCCAAGGCAAGCCAAGTCCACACAGCTTCAAGGCGGCGGGTTTAAACATGGAACGCTCCTTGCGACCTTTGTCGAAAGATTCAATAGAGGCTGTTCTTGAAATTCAAAGGGCCTCTTTTATAGCAAGCTGAAAAAAGGATATAGCCCTCCCTTTTGCGATTCACTTCTATTTCAACCGTAGGCAATGCAGTAAAACGATGTACATTATTCTCAAATCATTTACTCTTGCAATTTTAAATCTCCATGTGAAATTATTATTCTCTAGCCATCTAGTGCGACATTTAAAACACTGAACAGACCCATTTTCTTTCTCAATTTCTCACTTAAATGCCTCATAATTTTTTCTTTCCCATGCCAATCGGATTGTAGCCAAAATGAGACCTCCCACAAAGAAGATGGAAGTTTCTGAATACCTCCTGATGTTTGCAACTTAAAAGGAAAGAGATCATCAAAGGGGGGCAAAAGGAATCCCAAACAAACCCCAATGTACTTTGCTTCCTAGGGAGCATAAGGGTTAAAGGGAGAGAGAGTAAAGGGAGGGTGCCTAGAGAGGCATCACTCTTCTTGCTGGGTGATGGGTGGGCTAGGATGGAAAGAACTTTCAACTTAACTGAAGGAGCTGCAGTTGTGTGAAGGTGAGAAAACAGAGAGAAGCTGCGAACAAACACAGAGAAAACAAAAGAGAAAAATACAAACTGGGAAGATATGGAAAGGAAAGAGGCAAGGCTGGCTATCCAGTGCTTCCACTCAGTCCCAGCAGCTCAACAATGTGATCTAGGGCATACTGACTCCAAAGTAAGCCCTATTGGAACCAGTGGAACTGACAGGAAGATGAGCATACTCCAGCATTTTCTGGCAAAAACGCTCCAGGATCAAAGTTCTCCTCACTGTGAGTCTATGATGGAGGCCAAAAGAGAAGGGAATGTTTTCACAATTGGATTGCCATATTTTTCTTCCTGGCTTGGCTCCTGTGCTTTTAACAAGTTTTCCCCCTTCTCCTCCCAACACACACAAATGTAGCTTTTCCTGTCATAAAAAGACGTCTTCTCTGCATCGCCATGCTGTTAGGTGCATAGGAGCAGGCCCAGAAAAAAAGGTGGCGACCCTGCTTAAAAGGCAGAGCAGCTTGTTTGAAGACACCAAATACTTCTTGGTGCTGCAACTGTTTTCCCACCGCCTACCTCATTAAACTTGCACGTCTTTCTGCAGAAGCGAGCTGCGATGGGAATTCTAATTGCTTCGCCTCATTTGCACTGAAGGCTGCGACGGGTCCCACGCCATTCCCTTATCACCTAAAGGCAAGGCAGTGTACAACTGGGGTGTGAAACATTCATTTGTTGCCAAATGATGGAAATCAGACTCTATAATTTACCTCTCTCCAGCTCCAGTGTAAATTTAGTAGGGGGCGGCGGAGTTCGGAATAAAGTCACCTTCCTGTTTGCTGCCAGACGGAGAGAGACAGATTCTTTTCGGTAAATAAGCAAGAGAAGTGTGGGCATGGCCCGGCCCAGCCCATTTATGAGGCCAACTGAGGCTGTTGCCTGTTGGTTTTGTGAAATGCAGGGAGGGGGGGGTTGCCTTTGGCAACAGAATGTCTTGAGCCATTCCTGCAGCAAGGGGGCGCTGTTTGGCTCATCCCTGGGCAATTTCTCAAGGAGCTAAGCGCCTTGGACAGATGAGATCCAGATGGGCACCGAATCCATTGTCAGGACAGAGAGAGGCGACCATTTTTCCAATTCTTGAAGTCTACTTCTTGGCTCAAACATTGCCATGGGTGATGCACGATCTTTTCAGTAGCTCCCCGCTCTTTTCCACTGATTGGAAAATTACCAATCAAATATACAATCAAGTATACAAATATCAACTCTGGCTCCAGATGGCTCTAATGGGGATGTTTGGGCAGCTCTGAAGCCTTCTGATAGATCAGGCTGGATTTGCCCCGCAACCGAGGTCGTTTCCAGGTGGCTTTGTATACGACTTAAATAAATATTCACTCTGCGGCAGTGTGGCAAAAGTGTTTCATGATGTACGCACAGTAAAAGAGCAGTAATGAGAAATCCATTAGAGCCGCAGCGTTTGAATGGAGTTCCCTTAATTGACCTTCATGAACTGAAGCAGAAGAGGACGGGTGTCTAGTTCTCTCTTAAAACCTTCTGGATCTGCTGCTGCTGCTGCTGCTGTTTTGCCTTATTGACTAGCAACAGCTAGTGCCTAGTTGTATGTACGTGCTCCAGAATTTTACTTAGCATTCGTACTCCAAAGTGTGCAACAAGCTTTAGGTATATATTCTCTTCATGTTGTCCTGCCTTGTAAGGTGAGTAGGTATTACCATTTTTTTCCCATACTGTGGATGGGGAAGACTGAGGCTGAAAGGGAGGGGCTTGCCTAAGGCAGCCTAACGAGAACTCATGGCAGAGATATGATTCAAGCCAGGGAAGTTGTGATTTGTAGCACTCATATCTAAAAAGATAAAAACATCAGAGGAGCCTTGCTGGATCAGGCCAAGGACCCATCTAGCCCAGGTTCTTGTATCTCACAGTGGCCCATCAGATGCCTCTGGGAGCACACAAGATCGCTATATCCTGTTGCCACTCCCTTGCACCTGGCATTCAGTGATAGACTGCCTCTAAAACCCAGTGGCTTCACACAGTCATCCTGACTTGTAACCTGTGATGAACGTTCCCTCCACCAATCTGTCCACTCCCCTTTTCAAGGCATCTAGGCCAGGTGCCATCACCACATCCTGTGACAAGGAGTTCCACAGATTCTCCAGGACAGGGGGATATATGGGTGAAGATGCCATGTATAAAATCTTATAAAAGCCAGAAACGTATGATTAAAAACACGTTTAAAAACACATCGATCACAGGTCTCCAAAAATAGTTTAAAAAACTGCAACCATGGATGTAAACACTATTTAAAATCACAGAGGCTACAATATAAAACCGACGTTTTGTCCTAGTCCAAGGACTTTTTCTAGGTGCAGCCAGGTTGGCTGTGGAGATGACATTCAGCAGCGCAGAAACACGGATGTTTAAAAGCTAAAAAGCGTGCGAAGTTCAAGAGGCAATTAACACCGGAGCTGAAACCGGATGCGCTGAAATCATCTGCTGTGATGACCGCAAGTAACCTCCAGGGGCAGACGACTGTAGCGAATCTCTTAAAGAACCTTCAATAGGAACCTTATATATAATCGGAAACCAAATCTTGTCAATAAAAGATAAATCTTGTTGCCTATTAATAAGTCCCTGTGTTCATCTTTTGCTTATCTCCACAGCTTCTAAATTAAAACGTGTTCTATTGTTGGTGTCATTATGCATTTAGTATTCTCAAAAAGGATTTTATGCCCTGTAGCCATAACATGTTCAGCAAGCGAGGATTGATCCGGATGTTTAAGCCAGACCGCCCTTTCATGTTCAGATATTCTGGTTTTTATTGCTCGCTTAGTAGTCCCAATGTAACATTTGACGCATGAACATGTAACGCTATAGACACCAGGATTAGAAAGTGGAGGTCTCAAGTCTTTAGGATTACGGAGCATTTGTTCCAATTTCAAAGTAGGTTTAAAAATAGTGTTTACCTTACACTGTCCAAAGATACGGGAAATTTTATCAGTCACTCCTATGACAAACAGTGAGGTGATCCATCTTTTTTCTCTGTTGTTGTTATCTCTGTGGTATAGGTTCCATCTCTACTCGTCCTCACCTTGTTCTGTTGTTGAGCCCAACACTTATTGATCTGGGATGTAGTATAACCATTAGCTCTTAAAAGAGTTATTTAGCTTTTAAATTTGCACGCTTTTTAGCTTTTAAACATCCGTGTTTCTGCGCTGCTGAATGTCATCTCCACAGCCAACCTGGCTGCACCTAGAAAAAGTCCTTGGACTAGGACAAAACGTCGGTTTTATATTGTAGCCTCTGTGATTTTAAATAGTGTTCATGGTTGCAGTTTTTTAAACTATTTTTGGAGACCTGTGATCGATGTGTTTTTAAATGTGTTTTTAATCATAAGTTTCTGGCTTTTATAAGATTTTATACATGGCATCTTCACCCATATATCCCCCTGTCCTGGAAAATTGTAGCAGGCCATGAAGGTTTCCGCTCTACAGTTCCACAGATTAATTCCACGAATGTTACTGGACTCGTGCGTTGCTCGACTCTAACCATGATTGCTTGGGCATAAGTCCCAGTGGCATGAACAAGACTTTCTTCTTAGAGAATTTATTTTCAGATTGGGGTAAGGTAACTGATATGCTTTCTGTCCACAGGTAGCTTCCAAAGAAGGAAATGCATTGGTGAAAGAGCGCTGCCACGCAAAGGCTGTTGGCTACTATTCGCTGGCCGTCTTGGCAAGCAACAGCAACCCGCGTTATCTCCGCCAGCGGGCCACATACTTGGCTCACCTGAAGGACTACAGAAAGGCCTTGAAAGATATGGAAAAGGTGGTCCAAAATCATAGGGAAAATGGCCTGAGGACTCAAGTGCAGGACTTCTGCTACCAAGGCGACATGCTCATGTCCCTTTCAGAAGAAGAAGCGGCAGTGAAACAGTACATCAAAGCCCTTCAGCTGGAACAGTCTTTGGCTCTAACCACTATCCCTGCTGGTCCCGATCGAGACTTACTGTCCAAAGCATTCCTACAAACGGCACAATCGTACTTTGCAGGGAGTCGCTACGAAGAGGCTTGGAAGACGGTGGAGTACGGCCTCATCGTTGACCCAAACCATCATGAACTTAAGAAACTGAAATCCAGGATTAAGCGAGAAGCATCTGGCTGCAGTGTTCATTAATTCATTCCATGTCACCATCCTGACAACTTTCCCGTTTATATCGGTTCATTGGGAAGACAGGAGAAGGTGTTTCGGAGCGGACTGTTCTTCTATGCCAATTCCATTGAATGGTCCGGGTTACTTAAATAATCTTCACTATTAGATTGATCCAAACTTGGTCAGATCCTTGGTCCTTCTACTCCAGGTCGGACCCAAGCCCTCCTGATGCTGGAGGCAGCATTCCAAAGGCTGCCCCCTTACTTACCCAATGATGCGCCAGCCTCTCCTCCTCCCACTCTCCCATGCTCTAGCTCAGCACTCCCCTCCACACTTCCTCTTCCTCTCTGACCCACTCTTGGAGCACAACCTTAGACTGTGACACTGACTTGAGAGCAAGCCCTGGGGGGCTTGATAGGACTGACTTTCAAGTTGGGGTTGAATCGCATGGCTAAGGAGAACTCTTCCCCTTTCCACCATCTCTCTTCAATGGCCCTAATAAGGCTTGCTGGGTGTTGCCATTTCCTCGCCAAGGTCGAGCAGATTTTGTGTGAAGACCTAATGTGGAGGGAAGGGGAGCACTGACTGGGGGATAATTATTTCCCCTAACTGACATTGCAAAAAAAAAAACCCAGCCCTGCAGCAACAGCCTTTCTGTTTTTCTAAAGAAGTTCAAGGGAGAGCATGTGATCGGTAAAGAGACCGATCGTATCAATTGTCAGTGATCCTGCTATATCCTCTCCCCCTTTTAATTGCTTCTTCTGCTCAGAACAATTGGTGTCAAACTAACAGCTGACAGCTTTTCTCCTTAAGCAAATCTCTCTCTCCTTTTTTTCCCCCCAGACTTTAAGATGGTGCGATACTCCTGCTTTCCATTTTCTGAGGTTTAAAAAGACATGTGCCCTGGCAGACAATTTGGGGAGATTGCCAGTGATGATAAGGTTCCCAGGAGTTTTGATGTGAATGTGCCCCTGCTCTCCACCACGGTCCCAATCCAGATCCCGCATTGTACATGCTCTTTATGTAAGAAAAGAAAAGCACCCTCGCAGGGCCGGCCCAAGACCTCCTGATGCCAAATTCTGCTCCCCTTACCCGATGCTGTACCAGCCTTTACTTCTGGTTTCTCACCTGTCACTTCCGGTCACTCCCGGGAGGAGTTCTGAGGCCCGCAGAGGCCAATGGAATGGGTCCTGGGCCTGACATGGCCTGGGAGCACCCTCCAAAGGCTAAGATGCCGCACCCTGGAGCACCGGGTCGCATCCCACCATGGGAGAACAAGGTGGATCGCAGCCAGGAAGAGTTTGGGGACCACTGGATTAGAGGAAACCGGATGGATTAGACCAATTCATGAAGGCTGTGTATGAATGATTACTAGTTCTGATAGTTATGTTTCCTCCAGGTTCAGGGGCAGTCTACCTCTGAATACCAATTGTAAGGGGGCAATGGCAGGAGAGGAGGAGTTTTCCGCTCCTGGCTTGTGGGCTTCCCAGCTGGTGGGCCACTGTGGGGAATAGCATGCTGGACTGTGGCTTGATCAACCAGAGCTCTTCTTCTTACGCATGGCAGTTAGCAGTTGAACTTCCACATATAGGGGCAGTATACCTGAATATAAGCTGAATATTCATTGCTCAGAACAGAATAGGGGATGGCTGTTGCTTTATCACTTGCTTGTGGGCTTCCCGGAGGCAGCTGGTGGGGCCACTGTGGGAAACAGGATGCCGGACTAGAGGGGCCTTGGGCCCAATCCAGCAGGGCTTTGCTTATGTGCTCTGGTTTGCCAAGGATGCCGACATGAATATTTTCATCCTGTACGGTGTTAAGGCAGCAAGGGGGGCGACAACCAGTGAGCCTTCCAGCCGGTTTCCTGTTGCAAGGGTGTCCACGGCGACTTCTGCCTTGCCATCCTTACCTACAGCTTCATTTTTTTCCCCTCCCCGGGAGTATATAAGGACAGCATATTTGATTCTGGGAGGCAGATGTTTCTGTTTTAATGACAGCTCATCTAAAAACCATTTTGCTTTCACTATCATCTCTCTGGGCAAGATTGGGAGCTGTGTTATCGTTCGGCTTCCCTGCACATCAAGCAATTTCCAATTTGCCAAGCTTCCGCGGCGCCACTGTCCTCCTCATTAATTTAATGTGTTATGCAAAATTACCACCCGGTACCCCATCCTTGCCTTTGGAGACGCGGCTTCTTAATCACATTTCAGGGCAACCAGTCTGCATCAGAATCTGCCGGTTTGCTAAAGCTATTAGTCAGTGCCAGCATGACTAAAATAAAACCGCATGAACCCCAGGGGTCCGGAGAAAACCCGCAGGAATGGAAAAGCGGGCTCCCCTTCTCCCTTTTAACCTTGCAGAATATAGGGAGCAGGCTCCTGCCACTGCCCTATGGCTAGAGGCCCCGCACTGCCCCCCCACCCCTGCAATAGGTTGCAGGTCCTACCCCCCCCCCCCCGCCAGCCAATGGGAGCATCGCTTGAGGCCTGTGATTCGGAGTTATAGATGGGGGTGTCAGTCTGAGCGGAAACATGAGTCACGGATGGTTTGCACCAACACAGCCAACAGTCGTGGTTGCTTGGGAATGGCTTCCAGCCAGTGCGTAAACTGGCCAACCCCTGAAGCGATCATGAAGTTCAGGGGATCGGAGTAAATGGGACAACATTTCAAAATCTGGTAGGGTTTTCAATGGAGTTCACAGCCCGTAGCAGTTCTTTTTGCACACAGAAGCTTTTCTACCCCAAACTCAAGATGATTGAGCCGGGTTTTGCACTGGCTGTAGCTCCCCAACCGTCTTCGTGGACATGTCTTCACAGAAGATACACTTATTTTGCACATTCCGTCCATTCTCTTCTTTGCAGCTTCCAATGCACTTTTCCTAAGCTCACCATTTGACAAAAAAAGCCATGGAGAATCAGCTGCACACAGCCTGCCCGGCTAATGGCCTTGGAGTAGACCCATTGGTAGCTTAATTGAGCACTTTGCCGACTGCCTGGCACTCACCTAAATGCCTGCTAATGCAATCCGGTTAAGTTTCGGTTCACCCACCTTTCTCGTCGGCTTCAATAAGAATCATTTCAAAAATGGCTATAGGGACGGTGACAAACGGAAGCCTGACCCTCTAGCGGTGGAGGAGTCGAACAGTCCGATGCGGACATTGTCGAGAAGCTTACGCAGTTGCCCACGGAGAGTCTGTCCCCAGTTTGAAAAATTGAGAATCCACTGATCCCACACTTTGGAATTAAGTTTAGAAACTCTCCAAGACAAGGCACCCTTGCCCAGAAGAGGACCCACCTGGCCAAGCCAACACCCGAACCCTCCGTTCGGGGATGGTACTACCACTCAGCGTATCATGAGGGGGCACAACGGGGCACAGTGTATGGCGGTGGAACTGAGTGGCATACGTGGTCCTTTCCCTCTTTTACCAACATCCCTGCGAGGTAGATTAGGCTGAGTGATCATGATTTAACCAGGGCAGTACGGTTGTGGCGCTACCCATGTCCTCTCTGGCAGCGCATTCAGAGTCAGCCCAACTAGATGGGCTTCGGCCCTCCGCCAGTGTCTGACCTGGCCAATCCCTGACACCGTCCTTGGTGCCAAGGTCATCCAGTTGGCTTCAAGGTTGCGTCGTAATTTGAACCTGGCTCTCCCCAGAGCCACTTGAACGAAATGATGATGCTATTGCTGAACTCTGACGTTGAGACCTCCTCAAGCTGCTCCAAGCTGCTGCTTCAGAGCTACGTTCACAAGAAGGGTGGTGAAAGGCCGTTCGTTTGTAGCTGCTTTGCAAATTATATATCATAAAAGGCCAAACTGAGATGCTGATGTGCCAGGGAGATTCGTGCTCACAATGCAGACCGACATCTGAGCCTTGCAAGCAGCCATGCCCACCGCATCTGATTGGGAGCTTCCTGGAGGTCAGCTTTTCTTCAAGCGCTCCTGAGCAGAACATTTCATAATCGAGCAGAACATTTCAATTCATTGGGCACGCCAGGGCACCGGCTGCGAGTGAGCAAGCGAGCATGCGTACATGAGGGAGACAAGTCGAGCGTAGCCTTGATGCTTTCCATACCCAAAAGGTTGAACTCATGGATAACATACATTTCCTGCCAGACTGGCAGATCCGTATCCCCATCGCCGCCTAGCAGCTGCCATTGCTGTTTCGAAATAAGATCTTCACGAGCCAAAGGTAAGAATCCTTCACCTTTTTATAAGTAGTGGGTGCACTGGGGGAATTCTCTGCACAGTAGCTGCTACCAGAGAAGATAATTTTTAAAGAAAATCCGAGAAGCTTTGGGATTAATTTTTTTGCTGTTGTTATTCTCTGCTTTGTTTGGAAATTGTGCATTTTGAAATGTGTGCACACGTCTGTTGTACAGATTTGGGGCTTTCTGAGCAGCATTGGTTCCTTGATAAGACTCTGACCCGCCCAGTGTCACCATTGCTGGGGGGCCCTCACTGGCGACATCCACCCACCCTCTGATGGGAGGGTTCAGGAGGTTGACCCAAGATTGGGCACGGGCCCTTGGTTGATGCCTACGTTAATTCACCAACTCCTTAAAAAGTCACTCCTACATCTCCCCACCAGGGAATGGGGGTCAACTGGTTCCAGTCATCTCTAGTTATTAGGGGGACCACCTGAAAATGTGCCAGGGCAGAGGAAGATAAGGACATAAGAGCTCTACTGAGTTAAGACAAATTCACAACTAGTCTAGCCTCCTGTTTCCCACAGTAGCCCAGCAGCCACCTCTAGGTACCCCGCAAGTCGGAGATGAAGACAAGTCTCTCTCCCATCCTGATTCCGCTGCAACTGGCACTCAGAGACACACTGACTTTGATCCTGGAGGTAGCGTACATCCGTGTCCATGGATTTCTCTAATTCCCTTGTAAAACCACTTACAGCGCAATCCGACTTAACTTTTGTGCCGGTTTAACCAGTGGTGCAGCAAGAACGGGAGGCCCCAGAACGGAAGAGGGATTCAAATCCCCTTTGAATTCCTCTTTTGGAGGGGATTTGAATCCCTTTTCCATTCTGGGGCCTCCCGTTCTCGCTGCGCCGCTGGTTAAACCGGCACAAAAGTTAAGTCGGATTGCGCTATTAAGCTAGTGGCCATCACTGCATCATGTGTTCATGAGTTCCACAGATTCATTCTTTGTGGAGAAGTACCTCCTTTGGTCCATCCTGAATCTCCCAGCAATCAGTTTCATTGGATGACCATACCACACATCATTTTATAAACCTGCATCATGTTCCTACTTTGCCACCTTTTTTCCAAACTAAAAAGCCCCAAACATGGTAGCCTTTCCTTGTACGGAAAGCACCTGACTCACAGTTTTTTTTTAAAAAAAAAATACTAATGTAGAATATTGGAATTTTCTTGATCCTGGTTGTTAAAGCAAAAGCAGACATTTTCCTTCAAGAAAATCTGCTCCATCCTCCCCATGTCAGATATTTATAGATAGTTATCATGTCCTTTCTTAACCGTGTCTTGAAACTAGACATGCCCAGCTCCTTCAACCTGTTCTCATAGGACGTGGTTTCCAGCCCCCTCCCCATCCTTGCCTCACATACAACACAGCATTAAAGTCTGCTGTGTAATATGGATGTCATCCTAGCTCAAAATAAGCCCTTTGCCTCTGAAGCGAAGAGCACAGCGTCTCAGGCTTGTGGAGCAACTGTCCGAATGATTGATGATCCTATTCCGGTGACCACCGACAAATTATTTCAAGATCGTGGCATGTATTCTTTTGCAAAGATGTCCTTTACGGTTGCTGAGTCCTATTGCTTTCCCTCCCCGCGGGAACAGGAGACATTGAATTAGATTTTAAGAATATGTAAACACAGTCCTTCAACAAAAGAAAGGAAATGGGCACCATTTTTGTGTTTTAACAGCAGCCTGCCCCACCCACCCACCGAGAGAGAGAGAAGTTGAGCATGGAGAGAAGTGCTGGAGAATTAATTCTGATAAATTTCTTTGTCTTGGGCAACTTATGAAGGCCACAGGAAGGGTTGTAACTTTGTGGTAGAGACCCTGGTTTTTGTGCAGGAAGTTAATCCGTGGCAGCATCTCCATACAGGGCAGGGAAAGAGCCCTGTCTGGAGCCCTGGGGACCTGTTGCCAGTCAGTGGAAAGATTGCAGAATCACAGAGTTGGGAGGGACCTTCAAGGCCATCTAGTCCATCCCCCCTGCTTGAAGCATGAAAACCGGGCACGCCTCTGCTAGGACGGATGGTCCCACTTAGTCAACGGCAGCTTCATATTTGAAGCCCTACCATTGCCACAAGGACCACTTCGCCCAGCCTGACCCTGCCAGAAGGAGAAACCGTGGGGAGGGGCAGCAGAGGAGGGGTGGGTGAGCATCTGCCCAGCTCCGCCCCTTCAATGGAGGCAGGTTGGGTCGATGGGAAGGATACAAGGTGGGGAACTATCTCTTACTTTCCCCCCTTGCTGGCAACTGGAAGCTCCAGTACTGTCAGGAAATGGTCTGTGCCTGGCCAGAGCCTATCTCCTCCACAGCACATCAGAGAGGAGGGCTACTTATCCTCAGGAAAACCAACAGCTACTACTGCCCCCCACTTCCTGCAAGGGAACTGAAGAGCTACAGTGGGCCAGTGAGAGATGCCTTAAAGAGACAATGACTCCTTTTTCTCCCTGGTCAGGGATGAAAGAAAGCTCTAAAATTCCTAGAGCACTCCAGGGACTGTCAGCTATGTGTAGGATACAGCCTAATATTTCACCCTTAGGTGGGAAGCAAATAAAAGGAACTAAATCCTCAGGCACCAAAAGAGATGGATTGGTCTCTCTGTTTCCATGCCATCCAAATTTAGCACAGCGTTCTTTGATTTCCATTCTGCGTCCTCCTGCTACAAATCCCCAGATTTGATTTCCCATCACCATAAAAAAAGGCCTTAAATACTTTTATGTTCCCCAAGTATTTTCATGCATTCTCTGACCAAATCTCTGGTGCAATAAAACATGGAAAAGGACACATACTGTATCAATGTACACTTTAAAGACATGTGTCTATGCAAATGTATGGAACATATAAACAACTCTGTATCTGATAAAAAGCCAATCTGCTGGAGAACAGGAGGAGTCCATCCGGGAAGAGTCAGAAAGGAATTTGAGAACAAGTTGATCAAACTTCTACCATAGACTGTCCTCTCTCCCAAACCTTTCTGCCAAACCAGTATTGCGTCGGGGACCCTTGTTGCCCCCGAGTCATGAGGATTGTGAACTGGGGAGCCAGGATGGTACAGTGGGTCTGCTGTTAGACCTGGAAGATCCAGGTTCAAATCCCTGCTCAGCCACGAAGCCCCCTGGGTGATCTGGGGCCAGTCGCCATCTTTCAGCCTAACCTACCTCACAGGGTTGTTGGGAGGGAGGACAAAAGGAGGGAAGGAACTATATATACACCACCCTGAGCTCCTTCAGTATGTGCTGTGACAGATTTATCGGAAAGTTTGCAAGGAAGAGGCATTTGGGGGCACATGTGGGAGAGGGTGCTGGTTTTTTTTTTTTTTTTTTAAAGCAGTGTCGAAAGGCAGAGAGGTCCCAAACTGGCTCTTGCTTAAATTGGTGGCACGGTTGTCTCATGAACTCTGTGACTTTCCATGCTGTGGGAAGCACTTCAAGGTAGTTTGCGCAACGTTGGCACTATGGCAACTCGGGTTTCAGAAGGTCTGCAGCAACTTTCCTCTGAGGTTAGCCAACATCAGATGCAACATCATGCCTATGTATGGTCAGGAAAAGGAATTAGAGAGATTTCTACCACAAACATCAAGTGGTTTAATAGGCACTTCTTCGTCCAAGGGAACTTTGAAAAATGTAGCTAGTATGCAGACAGAGACGGGCATCCTCCCTCCCCCCCCCACCTGCTACCTGAGGCAACTGTTTCAGTTGGCCTCATGGATGGGCCAGCCCTGCCCACATTCAAAGCCCTTGGCAACCTTGAAGTTTGTTAAGTCACCTTAGGAAATTAGCCTAGTCTTGGGCTGATGAGGACACAAGATTTGTAGAGCTCTGGGACCATGGATATTAACATGGATTTTGCAAAATGAAACATCCAGAGAAAAAGTCTCAGCTTTTCAGAATTCGGAATCCAAAATTTGGATCTGAAAATATGGAGGCCAATGTGTAAGCCTGAGGTAGCTCAGAACTGAACGTCCATGTTTGGAGGCAAATCTTTGGAGGCACCGTGGTGTCCTTGGCAGCTAGAGTTCTGGCAGGATTTTGGAAGTGCATGTGTGTGCAACGCAGGGCCATCGGGAGGGGAGGCCGCGAAAGATGGGGCGCAAACCGCCTCGTTCCTTGGAGAGGAAGCGACCGGAAGCATGCCTAGGAGAGGGAGAGGGCAGGGCCGTGGGTGCCGGGTGCCAGGAGAGTCCGACCGAACCCCACACGGAGTAAGTAAGAAAGAAAGAAAACAGTTCTTGGGTTCTGTGAGCAGCTGGTGTTCGCAAACTTCTACGCGGGAGCAGGGTATCACCTTTCACCTTCTTGACCCTTTGAGGTCTCCCGTCCTATATTCCGGATGTCATTGAGACTCACTTTGAATGACCTGACGCCGCCTGAGCATTTCAGCAGACATGAATGTTTTCAGGGAGGAGTGAATGAGGATTACTGGCCATTTGACCCAAAAAAAAAAAAAAAAGGAAAAGAAGGCATTTGGGGTTTTGCTCTCCTTTGTCCTTGCCTTTTGCCACCAAAAAGACCAGGAGAGATGGCTTGGGGTTTGTGTGTGTGTGTGTGTGTGTGTGTGTGTGTGTGTGTGTGTGTGTGTGTGTGTTTCTGTTTCTGTTTCATTCCCCATCTCTGCAAGGTTTTGCTCTCCTCGCACAACAGCAACCCGATCAACAGAACAGCTTGATCGCTGGCAAAGAGGGAAATGAGCATCCTTCAGTGAATGAGAGAGAAGCTGAACCTGCGGCGGGCAGACGCTGTGCCTTCCTTCTGCTGCTGCTTGGTGTTTATGTGCCGAGCGATTTCACGAATCCTCCTCCCACTCCCTCCCTTCCTCCTCTTTCACCTCCTCCTCCTCCTCGGGCTCATTTACTAAAAGAAGAAGGCAGAGCAAACCTGAGCTGAGAAGTTTGGGGATGGACTTGAGAAGGCAAAGGGATCTGAAAGCTCCAGTGCGCCAACTGGCTGGTAGAACCTCCAAGCGCTTCACATGCTCCTAAGCTGCTGTGTTGTCTGCTGAGACCAGCCCACGAGCCGTGGCATGTCCAGGTCTTTTGGATTCTTTTTGCAGAAGCTGATGGCCCTACTGGGATCTCCTCCTGGGAGAAGGGATTGCACGTAGCAGAAGGGAGTTTCGGGGATCTCCTCCTCTTTTGTCGCGTGAAAGCTTGCCTTCCACATTCCAAAGAGGTCTCTTTTTGGATGGGAACATTCACCCCTCGCCCTCCTTGCCGAATCAAAACTCATTCCACAGGGACTGGAGAATGGAGCATGAGGTTGGAAAATCTGTGGATAATCAAATGGATAAATACATGTAATTACCTCTAAGCATTTTGCTCATTTTCTGCCTGTTTTTGTCCAGCTTTTACGCCACTTTCAGCCCCTCTCCTCCGCATTCAGTTCTTCTGATGGCTCTGGGATATTTTTGTAAGCACTTCCGTGCCTCAGACATACCCTTTATCACTTTGTCCTCTTCTTCCATAGAGTGACTATAATGGGGAAATCCGAAAGCCAAATGGATATTGTGGAGAAATCAACCCGATCTGGGCAGAAGTCCTGGAGCTTTGTCACCATCAGCTTGTCTGTGCTGCTAGTCCTCATGACTTGTGCTGTGGTTGCCCTTGTCATTCTTTACTCCGACAGCAGAGGTAAGAGATCTACAATTATCTTCTGTGGCTGCCTTAGAACAAATCTGGGCTTATCATTTGCAGGCTTAAAACAAGCAAGAAAAGGAACAGTCTGTTGCTGTTTCTTTCTGAGCCAATTTGCAAGATCACATCCCAAAGGTTTATTGAAAAACGGAAATGCAACTTATTTCACCCCAGATTCAGGTGCATTTTCAAGCTCACATGCTGTATCTCAACTCAGAAGGAGTTCAAATGAGAAAAAGATCCCCCATACATTCAGGGACTTTTGGCACCCATTCACCAAGTACCTTATCTCACCTTGGCTGACTTGGGTAAAGTCATAGTGGTTGAGGTCTGAGGACAATCCCAGATTTTAGACAAAAGAAAACACTCCTGTGATCGCCTTGCACTTATCTAATGCTGTGTAATGGGTTGAGTGTTCAGTTTGGACAAGAGGCACCTAAGGTTCACATTTTCACTCCCCACTTGGCATTTAGTGGCTGGTTTGATCTCTGTGTAGATCAAATAATAATGTATAGCACATGTATAGCACTTTCTGCTTGTGCAAACCACTATCTTGATGGAATCTTTACAGTAACCCTGTAAGGTAGGCAAGTATTATTTTATCTCCATGCTGCAGATGCAGAAGACTGAGGCTGAGAGGGAGTGGCTTGCCTAGGGCCACCCAGTGAGCTCCTGGCAGAGGCAAGATTCCAACTGAGAAAGTCTTGTTTCACAGCTCAGTCACTTACAGCCCAATCCTAACTAAATTCCCGTGCGTCAATGCAGCGCTACATCCCGCAGGGGAATTTAGCATGATGGAGGCCTTCTCGGGGTACGGGGACATTGGCAACCCAGCAGTGGCAACGGATCAACTGGGACCTGCGCCAGCAATATTGCTGGTGCAAGACCACATTGATTTGTGTCGATGGATCATGCCAAGGAAGGGGGTTAGGATATGGTGCACATATGGGCTGCCGATCCTGCCCCCTCCCGGGCCCAATCCACCCCATCCCCATCGCCACCTTCCTCTGCCCCATTCAGCCCTGTCCCCAACCCCTGCACAGACTTACCTGGTTCGGCAGGTGTCCCTGCTGCTAGTACTAACGCTGTTACAAAGCACTTTACGGCGCTTTTGCAACAGCATGCACCAGTGGAACTCTCGTTCCGCTGTCGCAGGAGGGTGAGTAGGATTGGGCCATTAGCCACTATATATGTTTCAGGTCTCTAACAGAATAAAATACCATAAATCTGTTTAGGATGGAGAAAAACCAAATTAACAATCATTGGGTTTGCGAAGATAATCCCAAAGGAATGACACTGGAAAGCTTGGTTGAGTTCATCAACTCTCTGAAACATGGCACTCCTCTGGGAAGTCCTTAGGAAATAGGTTTACAGGGGTTTTCCAGGCTGAAGAGGCGCCTGAGCTGGTGCCCCAATTCTCCCCTTTTTTCTTTTTGTTTTATCTTGTACCCCTGCAATCTGCCCCTTGCAGCCACCAGCCCCTTTCTCGGCCAGTCACTCTCCCAAACAGGCTGGATGGCTTTACATTACTGAAGAGGATGTTATCTTCCCTTCCAAGTATGCTTTGCCTAGGCTGTTTGGAAGAAGTAGGAGACCGAAGCCAGAGGACTTGGGGCAGTGGAGTGATGCTGTTTTGATCACTCTCCTGCAAGAGGGGCTATTGGGACAGGGTCACACTGGCCCCCTGCTTTCTCTTCCAGACCTGCTGTTGTGCTTGCTCGCTTGTGGCAATGGCGCCACGAGCGTGGTAAACCCCAAATCTCTCAGCAAGTGAGAAGAAACTCGGAATGCAGGGCGAAGTGGCTGGGTGGGCAGAGTGTAGAGTATTCCTGCCAATTTGCCACCTCCCCCAACCCGTTGCTCAAAGCAGCTGCCTCATCTGGCCTCACCTATGGGCCGGCCCTGGATGTTGATATATCTCTGTGTGAAGGTTCCCCCTTGTGCATGGCAGTTTTCAGCATTTTGGCTGTAGGCAGCATTGAACACCTTGATTTCAAGAGCCCAATGCAGTCGTGCAGTGTCTGTACTGAGAGCACACCGCTTGTATAATTTCGGTGTCTTTCTCAGAAGCTCAAATTCAGTCTGTCATATGAAGGCAGAGATTTACACACACACACACACACACACACACACACACACACACACACACACACACACACACACACACACACACGGCTCATAGATGCTTGAATTTCACTAGAGGGGGAAAGAGAGAGCAAGACTATATTTAGTCTGCCAAGAAAGCTTCTTTGAAAGGTGCTGGTGAGGTATTGGAGTGACAGAGCATAAGTAGCAGCATCGTTTGATGCCTTGCATGTTGCTGAACTCTCTTGCCAATAAAGTGCCAGCTGAATATTTGCCTCCAGGTACTTCTCTGAAAATCTATGAAAAGGTAAGTCTCTTTGAGCTGGATCACCAGCCCACCCGGCAATCCACAAATTCACCATTACGTTTAAACAGAGTCAATTCTCTCAAGCATCATTACATGTTTTCCAATGTTTCGGTGATTTCTGAGCGGATAAATAACTCATGGAGAAAGACTTTAAGCAGTCTCTTCTCCTCACTCTCTGCCAGGTTTCCAGGATTGCAACCTCCTGTGATCACTTTCATGTTAAAAAAAATCTAGGGCAAATCTACACACTATTGCATGTCATTCAGCATTGCAAACAGTTCAAAAACATGCAACGGACTGTCAACAGAACTGTTTAGATTGCAACAAAATAAAGCATATCACAATGGCCCCCAAACCAGCCAAACGTCAGTGACGGGTGCTCATGTTTTCCTCAATGGATACATCTTAATTAACTTCCTAGAAGAGTTCAAGGAGCAAGGTAGATGGGCATCCCTGGGCAGGTGTTCCTCAAAACAGGAAACCTGCCTTGAGAAAGTGCCATTTCTCCTAATGGGGACCTTAGTCCACGTTCTTCCCAGAAAGTCTTAGACCTCACAGTTGGATAATATACTTTTGTCCTGACTGTGGGTAGGATCCTACAGGGCAGTCAGAGGCACCTGAGGACGGAAGATATAACAATAGGCTATCAATGTGTAGCAGGTAGGGCTGGAGTCCCAGCACCACGGACAGTTCCAAATTATCAAGGGCTTGTCTGGAGTTCACCTAGGAGCCAGTATACCCCACCCTACCTCCACCCTGTTTCTGGAAAGCCTTAAAGCAGTGGTTCCCAAACTGGGAGGCATGGCTCCCAAGGGAGCCATGGAAACCATCCAGGGGAGCCGTAGAGTCCTCTTGGAATACAATGTGATGCCAATTGGCAGGCATCAACATAATATAATGGGGAGCCACGGCCAATGCTTGTCAGTGGTCAAGGGAGCCACAGGTCGAAAAAGTTTGGGAAACACTGCCTTAAAGGGAAAGTCCTCTAGCCCAGAGCCTCGCACTCAATCACCTCTCTGTCATTTCCTCCCTGGGGCATTGCTTACACCAGACATGGGCACTGGGGGACATGAGGTCCCTGGTGTTGAGAAGCTGGGTCCCCAGAGGAATTAGGCTTGGGGGATGCTGTTGTTGGGCATCCCAGTTCAATGAACTGGGATCAAGGGGCTCCCACCTGGCAGGCTCTGCTCCAGCTCCAGTGTTAGAATCTGGATCCTGTACATCCATTGCTCATATTGCTGCCTCCCCCCTGCCCCCCCCCAGATCTGGTGGGCTCTACCCCCTTTGTGTCACAAGATCACTGCTGTTCACACCTTATATCAGCCTCTCCCTTTAAATGTAACATGCTACCTTAGAGCAGACAAGATAATGTGTTCATTTAGTTCGGTACCCTTTACAGTTACTGGTAGCAATTTTCCAGGGTTTCAGACCCCAGGTCTTTCCCTGCCCTACCTAGAGAAACCAGGAACTGAGACTTGGAAGACTTTCCCCAGGCAAAACCTGTGCTTTTCTTTGGACCTCCAGTTCCTGGCTACTTCCACATGTGGAAAAGTAGGATGCTTTTGCCTGAAGTTTGGGGAGAGAGGGTTATGTCAGGACAAACATCTGGGAAAATAGGCTCTTTGAGGACGGACACTTCTGATGCAAAGACTGAAAATAACAGAGCCAGGTAAAATATATATTAATTGGAATAAGAAAAGTAAGAAATAAGACTTTGCCCGTCGTCCAAAAATAAACATGATCGGTGTCAACAAAAACCTTCCCTGCATCTGACATTCAGTCGTACTCTGCGGAAAGTTTACACATATTTAGATCCGCTCCCCATGGTGATGGGAGTAAAAATATGCTAGTGATAGTGGACCCAGTACTTTTCACACCTACGCAAAAGCAAGCCTTGCTGAAACCGATGGCATCCATCAAGCAGACGGAACGGAGAAGAAGGATGGACCACAAAGAACTATTGAAAGCCTGCCAGAGAGATAATGTGGTGAGCAGACTTGATAGGAAGGAATCGTCAAGAGTGGGCGGAGATGACCTAAGTCATGTTCTCGAATTTTGACTCCCATGGCAAAGGTTCGGGCTTCAAAATGGAGGGGGGGGACTGCTATGGGGAGTGGGTGGTGGGATTTGAGAGCCTTACCACATTCACTGTGGTTGAGCTGCAAATTCAGAGACCTATGTTCCTCTAAACTTCCTCTAAACTTGAGCAAGCCATCGTCGCTGGGTTTGATTGATTGCTTATTTTTGTAATTTATTTTTATGCACCGGGGAAAGACGTGCATAAGAGTCCTGACAGGTCAGGCCAAAGGCCCATCTAATCCATCATTATTACGAGACACAGGATTCAAGGGTAAAATTATTGTGTATTTCTACACAATACTAATCCATCATTGTTTCTCACAATGGCTCACAAGCAGGAAATTAAGGCAACCATGTTCTTCTGGTGTTTGTCCTCAACATGTGGTACTCTGAGGTATAGTGCCTCTGTACATGGAAGTTCAACGACTACCATAGCTCAGATGATGGCATCTGGCCTAGGTGCCTTTCAAAGGGGATGGGACAGATTGATGGAGGAAAAGTCCATCATGGGTTACAAGCCATGATGACTATATGCAACCTCTGGGTTTTAGAGGTAGCCTGTCTCTGAATGCCAGGGAGTGGCAACAGAATCCAGGTCTCTTGTTGTCTTGTGTGCTCCCCAAAGGCTCCCCAAAGGCAAAGGCATTCCTGTGAGATACAGGAAACTGGACTAGATGGACACTTAGCCTGATCCAGCAGGGCTCTTCTTATCCTCTTATGTTCTTAAGATGTATCCGAGAAGAAAAAAAAACACGTCCTAGCTTCAGCAATGGCTCCAAAGGATGGTGAATTTGAGACGGCGCTTTTGCTGGGGTCCCAAGAGTGGCAAGCAGTGCACCATTGCAGCAGTGCAGCTGTTTTCACCTTGCATGCAGCAGCCAAGGGAACCAAGCTCGCAATTTGCACACCCAGCCTATTCTGCGTTCATTTCATTGATTTAATTTTCAAACATTTCTGTCTCGCCTTTCTTGCCAATCAAGACAATGATGACTAGGACACACCCAATATCCATTGGCAGAACAAACCAGGGATCCTTCCGTTCTTTTTGGCACGCTGAATGCCAAGAGACGCAAATGATTGCGATATTCAGGCTTACAGGGAGGCAACTTTTAACAGGTGATGGTGACGCAGCTCAGAAACGTTTCCCAAGTTATTTACAGCTTATATAAACTTGTTTGTTTCCCAAATATTTGTCCTGAAATCTTCCAAGAAGTGGAGTTCGTAGCCTATAAATGAGCATGCCGGAGACGTTAGTGATTCATTTTTTCCCATTTGCACCAGCCAGTTATGTTGATTGGCCAAATGGAAGTATTTTGAAAAGCTTAAATGCTTATTGGTTTAGCCCTGGGTCTACCCAGAGAGACTGAATGATGAAACAACCTGGGAACTTGACAGGCTGGGGGAGTTTTCCGAACCAAAGTCAACTCTCTGAGATGTTTCGGTCCTGCGCACAGCTGTCAACGGGAGATCAACAACTCATGAACTCATAGCTTAAAATAATATTTTGGGATTCCTGTGCTTCTCTAGTCTGCATATGTTAGATTATGCACATTTAGATGGCCAGTGCAGGCCCAGGGTCTCCTGGTACCTGAGGCAGCAGGCTAATGCTGCCTCGCCTTATGTGCCCACTCCAGCTCCTCCAACTCTCTAGCCCAGTGGTTCCCAAACTGGAGGGAGGAGCCGTCGATGGGAGCCAGGGGAGCCGCAGAGTGCCATGGAATCCTCTCGGAAAACAGTGCAATGCCAATTGGCAGGCATCAACATCATGTAATGGGGAGCCGCGGCCAATGGTCGCCAATGGTCATGGGAGCCACAGGTTGAAAAAGTTTGGGAAACACTGCTCTAGCCCTTCAGGTAGGTGGGCAAGGCAGGTATGTTCTCACTTCCTTCATGCAAATTAGGTAGGAACATATCATCTGATCCAGCCTATTCTCCCCTTGCCTGTGTCCACTCTTAGGTCATCCATCCGTGGTTTTGGTACCCAAACTAGGTCTTCTGGAAGGTCTTCAGATGAGGAATGTTGCACCCATCCCTAGGAACAGTGAGTGTTTCATGAGTCTTTGTTTTCTCCACAGATGTCCAGTATGGTCCCAATCCAGGGAACATGTGCAGCACTCCCGGATGCGTTACAGCAGGTAATAACCTTTTGATTTTTTTTTCCTCCTCTACCTTCTAATTTCTTTTCAAATCCAAACACCACATTATCCAATCTGATCAACAAACCCCTGATCCATCTGAAACCCAACTGAAAACACAAAATGTAAAACAAGAAGCTCCATCACAATTCTTATACGTGTTCCACTTGCTTTTGATTTTGTGTCTCTCAAGAGAGGGAATTCATGATGGGGCATGCGCAGATATACTTGCAAATAGCCGCTCAATTGATCACCTAGGGTGAGTCAGCATTGTCTCCTATAACCAGGCAGGGAAGCTTTACCAAAATTGGTCATTATGTTCTCATAGGGCAGGATTGCTTAAAAGGAGAATTAGATAAACTTAGAACAACATAAGAAGCTACCTACTAGGGAGAGCTACCTATTAGGGAGTCAATCAGGCTATCATTTGTGCCCGCAGATTTTGAATTTGGCAACCACTGTGGAATCTCCCAATATTATTTTTCTCCTCCACCTATTAGGAGATTTCCAGTGTTTGACTGATGTGCTTGTGCGCCAGTCGCCATCTCTCAGCCTAACCTACCTCGCAGGGTTCTTGTAAGGACAAAAGGAGGGAAGCAACTATGTGCGACGACAAAAGGAAGGAAGTAACTATGTGCATCTCCCTGAGCTCCTTGGAGGATGGGCAGTATAAAAATGTGAAAAGAAATAAACTTCCAAGCATCTGAGCCATCCCTTGAAATGTTGCTGGCTGAGTGAAACACACATTCCTACAAAGATCTTCCCTGAAAAACAAGTGAATTGTTGTCAGAGCGAAACAAGACCCTATTCAGGCATGAGAGGACCTGCCAGCATGCCACAAATCAGACGACATCCCATTTGGGATGAGCCAACGCATTAAGGATGTGCATTCCTATAGCTGATTGCTTTCCGTCAAGGGGAAGGTAGCATAATACATATGGAAAGTGTTAGGATGAGAAAAGAAACTCCATGTGGCAAATCTATTGACAGGGTTCTGATTCCAAAATTGTTCTTCATATAGGGTACATTCCAATAAAAATTTCTTTGGCTTGCCGTCAGATTGGAAACCTGAGGAGGGGTCATGGCTCGTGCAGGAAGTCCCAGTTCCAATCGCCAGGAAGGGCTGACCTATCTCTGTCTTAAACCCTGGAGAGCTGCAACCCAGGGCCAGCCCATCTGTGGTGTGCTTGTGGAGCCCCTGAAGGGGGTCTCAGGGAGCCCCAGAGTGTCGGCGGCGCATACACGGAGTGACTCAGTGCCAAGCCCAACACCAACTACCGGGAGGGAGGGATGAGCAAGGGAGGTGGGAAGGATGGACAGACAAACTAGGCAGGGGACAGACGGTGGCCACTTACGGTGTGCTCGTGGAGCTCCTGAAGGGGTCTCAGGGAGCCTCAGGGAATTTTGAGAAATGCTGACCCAGAGCACAATCCTATGCTTACCTACTCAGAAGTAAGTCCCATTGTCTTCAATGGGGCTTACTCTCAGGACCGTGTGCTCAGGGTTGCAGCCCTAGTGAGCTCAAGGCAGAGGCCAGATTGTTGGACTCGGAGCTCTGTCCCTTCGTCCCTTCACTCCATCAGCTCCTTCAGAAAACTTCTCTGTTCCCGTGACATGCAGCTGCCCGGATCATCCAGAACATGGACCCAACCGCAGAACCTTGCCAGAACTTCTATCAATACGCCTGTGGAGGCTGGCTGAGCCGGCACGTCATCCCAGAGACCAGTTCCAGATACAGCATCTTTGACACGCTGCGGGACGAACTGGAGATTATTCTCAAAGGTGAGGCTCTGGTGGTTTGGTTTTTTAAACATGGGCCCATAGACCTGAATCTGCCAAGACTCAAGCTGCAATTCTATACAGTATTACACACCTTCCTGGGAGTAAGCCCTGCTGAACACAATGGGACTTACGTCTGAGTAGACAGGCCTTGGCTTCTGCTGTCAATCAAGGACCTCCGGCATTACACATTGTTGCATTCCCTTGCATGCGTTATTTCTCCTAGCCAATCCGCTTTCCTTCCCTGTAGTCTGGCTCCACCCCCAAGTCATTCATTGGCTCCCTCTGACCTGGCTTGGCTATAAATGTTTCCAGGTGAGGACCACCTGGGACTTTGTGTGAGCAACAGCAGCCTCTCTGAAGTGTCTTTGCTTGGCTTATTTTGTGTGGCTTCCCTCCTAGTCTTCTTCCAGCTCCCTCCTTCTCCACTGCTTGCCTTTCTGCTCGCTGCTCCAGCTGCCTTCAGGTGGATTCCTCCGCTTGGATCCTGCCCTGGGACTGCCCCAGCTCCTGGACCAACCCTTCTGTGCCACATTTATCCAACCCCGCTTCCTAAGGTCTGTTGTGGAATCTGCTCTGCTGCTCCATCCCAACCCTGCTTTCGATCATCCTTTCAGCAGAAGCTCTGCTGCCGATGGCTCAGACGTGACATCTCGTTTATTTTCCGCTCCTTTGATTTCCCTGTTCATCTCCACACCCTTGTGCGTTGCCCCAGAGTCCTTGTACGGTGCCTATTCCTCCAGCCAGGCGTAAGATTTAGAGATGGGTGTTTATCTCACACTTCGTATTAACTCAGAAACGAAACACGGAACGTTAGAGTTGGAAGGGATCTTGGAGGAATTTAAAGATACAAAGCCTCTATCCTCCTTTTTGCATCTGGTCAGGTTAACCAGTTATTTCACTTCCCTCAAGTCTATATTCACATCTAACACAAGAGGGGGAGATGATAGCCCTGTGACGTTCCCGCCAGGGGTTGCTGGCATAAGGCGGTCCTATATTTGCCGTTTCTGATGCTGTGATCCTTTTCACCTCTAGGGGTGCTGGAGACACCAGAGCCGGAAGATCGGGATGCCTTCCAGAAGGCAAAAATGCTCTATAGATCGTGTATGAATGAGAGTGAGTCCCCACTTCTCTTGAACCTCTCATCCACCCTGTTGTAGAGGACTTGTCGTGCTGGGGTCATGAAAGCTTGGGGGGGGGGGGTCTGGGTCTTGCAGGCTTTTGTTCCAGGGCTGCTAGCAGCTTGACACGGCCATGTGGGATCCACAAATTGGCTCAGGAGGTGTTGGTTTTGCCAGGCCAAGTGCCGGTGCATTTGGGGAAGAACTAAGAAAGAGACAGCTGCCTAAGCAAAACTTCGGCAGGCAGGCAAAGAATAGCCAGGATCTCCTCTGGACAAGGAGAAAACTCTCTGCTTGACAGAAGCCTATGGAAGCCAGGAGTCAAGGCGAGCCTAGTACCTCCTGACACCTCAGGGGGCATGCCAAATGCTGCCCCCTTTATCTGATGATATGCCAGCCTCTGCTCCTCCCACTCGCCAATGTTCTAGCTCAGCACATTCCTCCCCACCACATTTCCTCTTGGCCTTCCTCTTCCTTTTCCAACCCAGGGAGTGGAGGGAGAAGGAGCAGCAGTGGAGGCAAGTAGATGGACAGGGATGGGTGCCTCCCATCAAACTGCTGCCTTAGACGACTGCTTCAGTTGGCCTCATGGATGGGCCGGCTCTGCGTTGCATCTCTTAACATCAGAGAGATCTCCAGAGTCAGGATTCAGAAACGCCTCTTCCTGACTGCTCTGCATCCATGCATTTGTGCAAAGCTGCCTCGATTGAATTAGGTCCTTGGTCCATGGATCTCAGTAGACTTTGTGGTCCAGATGATGCCATTGTTGCATCTCGTTTCCCCTGCATTGATTGGCAGACCTTCAAGGAGGTCTTAGGCAGGCAGTCTTTCCCATCTTTACCTGGAAGTGCAAGGGATTAGACCTAGAACCTTCTCTATATAAGGCTGGTGCCCTACCAGTGAGCTACAGCCACATTGCCTGAAGGCCACTCCAGTCAAAGTAGCCAACTATGGACTAGAAATAAGGTCCAGGAATTACCATCACTCTGCAAGTGAAAACCTGGAGATTTGAACAAGGCCTCCAGAAATTTCCAACATTGCATCATGCTGGGGGGAAAACAGTCTCAAGGAGTAGCTTCAATCAGGGTTGACAACCTGAGTTAGATGGGTTAATGGACTCATTCAGTATAACCTCTAAGGTAGCTTCATCATTCATATGTCCACCCACTGAGAACTCGGGCTCTTGCTAACTAGCACGAAGACTACTGTAGGTTGTAGGTGTCCAATCTCTTGCTCATTCATTTTTTTCTTCTTTTCTGTGCCCCTTGAAGGCTTTATAGAACAATGTGACTCATTGCCTCTGCTAGAGGTCTTGCACGTGATCGGAGATTGGCCTGTGGCTTCTGTAGACTGGAATATCAGCCATGGTAATGTAGAGCTCAAGAGGGGAGCCCTCATCCTTGGGCACAGTACTAACTTGAAATCTGGAAAATGTTGATATGTTGTCTTTGACTTTAACTTGTCTAACCTTTCAGATACTGATTCAAGTCTACAAGGAGCCCACTAAACTCCACCTTTGGATTTATATGCTGCAAGCTGTTGGGGCACCTTTATCGGCCCCTCTTTTCTACCCTGCCTTTTTTGCTTATTAATTTAACCGACTGATGAAGAGTCCTGTTGGACTCCAAAGCAAAGTTTGATAGTTTGCTATTTTTGGCTGGTTCGAGCCAAAGGCATTACCCAGCTTGGAACTGTGGATGAATTCAATATGATCCACTTACGCCCTCTGCCTGCTTCTGAAAAGATAGCATGCAAATAGATATGAATCTATTTGAACATAGATGAGCTGCTTCCTACCCAGAGGGAGTCATTGGTCATCCTAGCGATGTATTATCAGCTGACCGGCAGCAGCTGCCTTCCACTGAGTCAGACCCTTGGTCTATCTAGCTCAGTATTGTCAGCACTAACTGGCAGCATCTCTCCAAGGTTTCCAAGGAAACTGCCTTTTAGTTTCGTTGAAATTGTTTTATGAATTTGTTGTGTTCTGTTTTTATTTTGATTGCAAGCTATCTTGAGTTGCCGCAGGCAAGAAAGTTGGGGTTAAAATGCATTTAAATGAATAAATCTGGGACCCCAACATATCTTTATCCATCCCTCTTTATGAGTATTCAGAATGGTACTGTACTTTCCAAGGGGTAGCTCCATCCTGCAGCTGCCAGAGATGAAGGTGAAAATCAAGTGAAAATAGGGAGTTTCTCTTCTTAAACAACCCCCCAAAAGAATACGGTTTTAAATTAACCGGTATCCTCCAAATGGGTTTTGAAATGTAGAGCAATCATTTCTGAGTGGTCTCAAATGGAGCACATTAGAACTCTGAACATGGAAAAAATGAATGCTTGCATAGCCCTACGTCAGTTTAATAACATTTAATTATTTGCGTTAACTTTGAAAACAATGCATTCTTTCTTCCAAAAACCTTTTGCCACAGAGCCAAGCTGGAATATGGAAGACAAACTCTCCTTACTGAATTCCCGATTCAACACACGAGTCCTCATTGACATGTTTGTATGGCATGATGACCGGGATTCCAGCAGAAATATAATCTATGTAAGAAAATAATGCTTTTTCTTTAGAAATTTAGAAAATAGGCCAGAGGATTGCTCTAGTTTCCATTTGTGTTATGTAAATTTGTGCAGGATTTATTAAGCATTGTTGCCAGGTGTCGTAGACACAAGCTACCTTTTCCTTCCCTGTGCTTAAAGGCCAATTCAAACTTGCAGATAGAGCATATGGCACAGCCCTTCCAGGGCTGTACCACTTCCAACTGCAGGTAAGGAAAAAGCAAGTTTGGACGATCTCCCATGTGTCAAAAAACAAAAACAAAATATCTTCATGTAGAATGCAAGAAGATTTCCCCAACCCACATGTGAAAAAATACAATCCAGGAGGGACTGTACCACGTGCTATTACTTTCCAGTACAGGGGCTCCCCAAGCTACTAATATCTGACTGATCAATGAAGATTATTATTATTATTATTTAAAAAATTTATATCCCGCCTTATCCTATGCCGAGGCAAATGCCCAAATGCCCATTGGCCAAAGATGCCAATGATTTTTGCATGCACTACCACAAAGCTATGGACCCTCAGTCCTGATATTCCCATTGAATAATTTGTCCCCCCTGAGATTGAGAGTGATTGTTTTCTTCCAGATTGACCAACCTGGCTTGGGGATGCCATCTAGAGATTACTACTTTAACGACGGCAACTACCAAAAAGTAAGTCTTTTCACCATTGTCAAACCATTTCCAGCTTAACCTGCTGTAGCTGCTCCTTAATTGTGCTTGAAAATACTAATTGATAATGTTTCAATTAGTAAATTATACAAGCAAATTATCCTGCTTGTCCCCCTCTGCTTAGGTGAGGGAAGCTTACTTCCAGTATATGATCAATATTGCCAAAATGATTAGAGAAGACCTGAATGTGTCTCAAGATGACCACCTTGTACGAGAAGAAATGAGAAAGGTTATGGAGTTTGAAACAGACATTGCCAATGTGAGTACGGTGTTTCTGGAAAGCCAAAAGGGGACACCAAAGGGATATGTGGACAGCAGTACAAACAGTTAAAACTGTCCATGCTCTCTTGCATTGAAAAGAGAGAGGAGAACAGAGCAGGAAAGGAAGTATGGAGGAGAGGTGAGTGATGGCCTAGAGTGCCTCCCAGGAGACACTCTAGCCCATCACTCTCCATTCCTTCACTTCCTCTTCTGCTCTTTTCCTCTCTTCCTTTTCAAATCCAGGACACAGGGGAGGAGGAGTGGCAGAGGATGACAATGCGGGACGAACATATGGCGATTCTGCCCCTGCCCTTCTGATACCTGAGGCAAACGCCTCAATCTACCTCATGGTTTGACCAGCCCCGATCTTCATAGTTTAAAACCTTACAGTCTCTCTCTCTCTCTCTCTCTCTCTCTCTCTCTCTCTCTCTCTCTCTCTCTCTCATCAGTTCTGAAATTGCTTACATCCTCACTAAGGATATCCAGAGACCAGAACTACATTTCTTGCAAATCTTGTCAAAGCTCTCTTTATTTACTGGTGGTTCTCAAATGCCCTGGATATTTCAAATGGTCCTGGGCATGTGAACTTTGTGGCCACTCTATATTTTTTTTCTAGGCTTCAGCTCCAACAGAGGAGAGACACGATGCGACGTTGCTGTACAACAAAATGACTCTTGCTGAGCTCCAGGACAGGTTTGAGTTGAGTGTAAGTTGACGTCGCTGTGGAGATATATAGCCCTGACCCTGCAAGGAGTGGTCGCAGACCAGGCCAAACAAAGTCGCTCCCCCCAGCACCTGAGGCAGTGTGTTAAATCCCATTCCCCCACCCAACAGCGCACTAAATACTGTAGCTATTTCTTCACCTTCTCCTGCTTTCTGAATCCAAAAAGGAAACAAAGTAGAAAAGGATGTCTGGAGGGGTGGAGAGTGTGGCACTCTAGCCCACTGCTTTCTACTCCTCTACACTTCCCTTCCACTCCATTCTCCTCTTCCTGCTCCTTGGATTTGAGGGAGGAGGAGGAGGAGGAGTGGAAGGAAACAGATGAATACAGGTGGACATCCCCCTACCAATCCATCTCCAGAAGCAACTGCCTCACTCAGCCCCATGAACAGAATGGCCCTGGTCACAAGACCCCTCCAGTGTAGTACAGTGGCCTGGAATTGGAAGAGATGAAGTAATTTCTGAGTTTGTCCTTCTTTCTCTTCTTACTCTAGGGGTTTAACTGGACACTCTTTGTCCAAGGCGTTATGTCCTCCGTCAACATTGAGATCAGCCATGAGGAGGAGGTGGTCGTTCATGGGGTGCCGTACCTCCAGGAGTTAAAAGCCATCCTCTCCCGCTATTCCGCCAGGTAGAGAGACATCAGGAGGGCTCTGGAACCAAAAGAAAAAATGGCTAGCGCAAACCAAATCTATAGGCAGTCATGTTGGGCCATTAGAAAAATATATATATATATATATCAGAACAGACGTAAAAGGACACAATGGAAGTCTGTCCTCGGCATCTGACAACATTGATCCCAGATGTTCTTTGCAGGCTAACTAAGTTGGACTGCAACAACCTAGTTCTACAAGTGTTTGCTAACCCAGAGGTATTTATTTATTGGGCAAAACAAGACTGGTCAGGTTGGGAGGCAGAGAGGAAATGGACGGCTCAAAACCCTGCCCTTCCCAGCTCTTGATCAGCTCACCATTCCCCCCCCCCGTGAGTTTATCCATTTTTTTGGTTTAAATAATGAAACTGAGCCTCTCCCCATGCTAACTTGGAAACGTCTCCGCTGAATTCGCACTCAGCACGATCCAGAACTACTTGGTTTGGCGACTGGTGCTTGACAGGATCAGCGGCTTGAGCCGACGTTTTAAAGAAGCCAGAGCAAGCTACAAAAAGGTAAAAAAAAAAAACCCTTCTTTGTAGTCGATCCATACATTTGGGCAGTAGCTCTTCCTGGAATTGCATTTCTTGAAATTGCATTATGCATTGGAATTGCATTGGAATTGCATTATGTCCTTGAAATTAGAAGCCGTGGTGAAGGTACTTACCCCATAAACATATATTCTGCAAAGGAACACGATGCATGTTGTTCCTTTTCAAATCCAGGGAATGGGAGGAAGGTTTGGACAGATGGAGGCAGGTGCTTCCTGCTCCCTGACCATCTGCCCACCTGAGGCAGCTGCCTCAGTTGACCTTATGGATGGGCCGGCCTTGAAGTTGGGGGAGCAGGTGCTTCCCGCTCCCTGACCATCTGCCACCTGAGGCAGCTGCCTCAGTTGACCTTATGGATGGGCCGGCCTTGAAGTTGGGGGAGCAGGTGCTTCCCGCTCTCTGACCATTTGCCACCTGAGGCAGCTGCCTCAGTTGACCTTATGGATGGGCCGGCCTTGAAGTTGGGGGAGCAATCTGGTTAGAATGCTGAGAGGAGTGATGCAACATTTTTTCTCCGAGGCATTGTACGGTACGATGCTGGAAGAAGCTCGATGGCGGGAATGTGTGAGCTATGTCAATACCAACATGGAAAATGCAGTAGGAGCACTGTATGTCAGGGAAACCTTCGCCGGCAAGAGCAAAAGGATGGTATGTCACTTTTCCCCATCTTACGGGTTGCTTAGCTCCTCCACCCTTTCACTTCCTAGGCATTATGTCCAACCCAATTCTTGTTTTTTGGAGGGGATGAGGTGGTGCTTCAGAAACCTTTATCACTCTCTCTCCCTACCATCAAAAGGAGCCGGGTGACACAAGGGAGGATCTGCCTGTCAACCCACAGCAAGGGGGCAGATCTCAGCTGTAAAGAAGTGGAGTCATTGGAGAAGGGGCAGAGCCCTGCAGTATCCCCAAATGACTTGAGATTAACCTTTTGCTGCCCACCTGCCTGAAAGGAAAAAGCCAGAGAAACAATCACTTTTAGCAAAATTGCAATCCAAGAGTGAATGCTTGGAAGTGGCTTTTAAACAGACAGGTTTTTCTGGCACTATGAACAATCTCCTTAATGCCCTTGATTTCTGCACTGGGTCTCTCGCTAGCATAGCCTCTGGCCAATTAATCTATTCACGGCCTGCCATGTTATTCCAAGCCACCGCTCCAGAATCACACCTTCCCATCCATCTCTATTTTAGGTCCGGGACCTCATTGAAAAAATCCGCGAGGTGTTTATCGAGACGTTGGACGAGTTGCAGTGGATGGACGAAGCATCTAAAGGGAAAGCGCGAGAGAAGGTCGGAGACAATGATCATGGGCTCAAGACCAATTTAGAGGAATGAAATTTTAGAAGATTGATTCCCCTTCCTTTAAAAAAAAACACCTGCCAGTCTCTTTCATCAGTGCAAAAATATTGGGGCCTCATTCACTGACTTGCTCAAAGCTCCTCCATAAGGTATCCCTGCACATAGAAACCTAGCATGTCAAGGGAATGATTCTAATCTACATTTCTTGACATGCTAATTTTCTCTGTGCAGAGGACAGGTGCAGTTTTGTTTTGTTTGTGGGGTTTCTGCCACAAGATGTGGTGATGGCCCCTAGCTTGGGAGGTTGGACAATATACATGGAGGACAGGTCTCAATGGCTACTAGTTGTGGTGGCTGTGCCTACCTCCAAATGCAGTGGCAGTCTACCTCCTGAATACCAGTTGCATTAGAGCATTGATAGATTTCACCTGCTGGTGGGCTTCTGAGAGGGCTTCCTATACAGAACATTGACCTAGATGTGACTGGATTCCTTATGGTTTTCTTTTGGTGTGTTAGTCCTAGCAAAAGAAAGGAATTGAGGATGTTCTACCATTTTCTTGTAGGTGGTTGCCATTAAAGAGCAGATAGGCTACCCAGATTACATTCTGGAAGATCAGAATGAAAAACTGGATCGGGAATATGCAAATGTAAGTAAGACGACTGTCGTTCTTTGCGACTGTCTGTCTCCTTGGAGGAACTGTGGAATGAAAATGTAATGAACGTAAAGTTTACTCAGTAGTAAGGATGAGAGCGGAACCTTCCCGTGTCTTCAAAAATGTTTGTGTTTCTTCAGCTGAACTTCAGTGAGCACGAGTACTTCAAGAACATTCTGGAAAATCTCCAAGTTACAGCTCAGAAAACGCTGAGGAAGCTTCGAGAAAAAGTAGACCAAGATTTGTGAGTGGGTTGTGTAATGGCTTAGTGGGTGTGGCTGCACCTTACCTTGGCAAGCGTGTGTATGAGAACCGGCCCATGCATGAGGCAGGCTGAGGCAGTCGCCTCAGGTGACAGATTGTTTACGGGTTCGTGTCCCCTGCTTCCATCCCCTGCTTCCATTTCCACCGCTCCTCCTTCTCCTGGACTTGAAAAGAGAGGAACTAAACAGAAAGCGAAGTGTGGAGGAGAGGAGAGCAGTTGGCCAGTGTGTCTCCGTTCCCCAATTTTGAATCCAGGGAGTGAATGAGGAATGATAAAGGCAGCAGCTGATGAGGCGCTGGATAAAAGGGCAACATTTGCTGTATTGCTGCCAGCTCCAAGAGGTCTTGGATCAACCCTGGCTGAAGGATGGGAGATGTAGAGACCCTTGGGAGATGTAGTACACCCTACCCTTGGGAGATGTAGTACATGTCTGCACCCTGCACAAGGGAAGAGATTTCCTGGTCCCGTTCTGTGACTATTCCGTTCAATGCACAGTGTTATCTGCCTTCCTTCTGATTGAACGTGGGCAATTTTCTAACCTTCATTCCAGAACTGTTGCTGCAATGAACACGCCCCTCTCTTTTCTTCTTGTCTTCTCCCCTTTAGATGGCTAATTGGCGCCGCAGTGGTCAACGCATTCTACTCCCCCAACCGAAACCAGATTGGTAAGTCCAAAAGTATCCGAAGAACAGCACGATCCTAGGCAGGTCTACTCAGAAGTACATTTGATTACTTCTTGGGCTGCAATCCTATATGCACTTTCCACCACCAACTGCCTGCAAAGCATTTTCTCAGCCTCCTTCCCCCACCCTCGTTGCCCCGTTTCGTGTTTCCCCCAAATTTCCTGCCAAACCTGTGCTGCCACTTTTACCGTGAGACTTCTCAGCCAAGCAGGAGAAACTGCCAAGACAAAAATTCTCCCCTTGAGCCTCGTGATCATCCCAATGATCATGAGGCTAATGATCTCCCGCCGTGACTGCATTCCACTCTCTATTTTTTTGGAGTGTTCCCTGCTGGGATCCTGCAACCACCTTTCTTCAGCAAACACCAGCCACAGGCGCTGAACTTTGGAGGGATCGGGATGGTCATAGGACATGAAATCACGCATGGGTTTGACGACAACGGTAAGGAGACGTTCCAGTCACTGTTTAAAGACCCAGAGCAAGCTCAAGTATATCAAGCACTACATGGGATGCTGAAAGGAGTCTGGGACTTCTACCTTCAGCCAGGCTGGCCCGTCTAAGCGGCCAACTGAGATTCGTGCCTCAGGTGGTAGCTTGGCAGAGGCACCTGCCTTGATTGTGGTGGCAGAGCTGCTATGACTTTTATATTTTGAGACAGGGCTGGTCCAATACCTCCCAGTGTCTGAGACAATTGCCAAATGCTGTCATCTTTGATGCTCCTCTGTCTCTTGCTTGATACAGTTGCCAAATGCTGCCATGTTAACTGCTTTCCTCGGATGCTCTTTTTTCTCCTGCTCCTTGAATTCAAAGAGGAAGAAGGGGAATGGAATCACAGAGAAATGGTGGAGCAGGAGGAGGAGAGGAGAGTGCTGGACTAGACTGGGTCTGCTGCTCTAGCCCATCACTCTCCTCTCCTCCGCACTTCCTTCCTCTTCCATTCCATTCTCCTCTTCCTTTTCCAATCCAGAGAACAGGAGGAGGAGTCGCAGATATAGCAGCTGGCCATAGCATTGTGTAAGACCATTTGGTGCTGGGAGGTTTGGGCCAGCTCTGACTTTTGGCAAACTGGGTCTTTCCTGTCTCTGTTTCTCTTTCCCCAAACAGGCAGAAATTTTGACAAGGATGGCAACATGTTTGATTGGTGGAGCAACTTCTCGGCCACGCATTTCAAAGAACAGTCACGCTGCATGATCTACCAGTATGGGAACTACACTTGGGACCTGGCAGGGGGACAGAACGTGAGTTGGGTCACCTTAGGGGGCAGGGACTGGGACCGACTACTACCCAATGAATTGTGGAGGAGCAGAAAGGCACAGAGGCACCCAGCTTGTGACGGCTCAGTATGGGTCAATCACTTACAGCCCAATCCAAAGCATGTCTACTCAGAAGTGAGTCCCATTGAATTCATTGGGACCTAGATTACAGCCCCAGGCTGCAATCCTATACAGTACACGCTCGATGGGTCTTGCTTCTGGGTAGGCATGCGTAGGATTGCACTGTGAGAGCTGTGAGCATTGACCGGCTTAACTAGTCAATGACAGATTTGTTGGGGGGACTGTTTTTAATCGAGAGGGTATACAGGGCCAAACTGCACATGAAACTGAGTCGCTACACCCCCTAATGTCCACTCCTCCTTCCACTTCCTGGATTCAAAAAGGAGGAAAGGGTTGGAACAGAAGAGGAAGTGTGGAGCACAAGAGAGTGCTGAGCTAGAGTGTCTCCACTCTAGCCCACCGCTCTCCTATCCTCCACGTGCCCTCTTCTGCTCTCTTTCCCTGTTCCATTTCCAATCAAGGGAGCAGGAAAAGGAGGTGATGCTATTGCACTAGCCCTCGGCCCCAAATCTTGCAACATCTCTAATGACTTTGTGTGGAATCCGCAAACATTTTCTGTTGTAGGTCAGTGGGCTCAACACTTTGGGAGAAAACATTGCTGATAATGGAGGCATCCGTCAGGCATATAAGGTAACTTTGGGGGTGTGCGTGTGTGCATTCGTTCCTAAAGCTGTGTCAGGAGTCATTTCTGGAATGCAGGGATGAGTACCATCCTCTGAAATTCGCACACTAGATACCTTTTGTTTAAGGAGTCCGGAGAAAAGAACTCAGCGTGATATACTAACAAGATAACGACAGTGTTGTCTTCACCCATGTGAACAATGGGTGATAGAGATCAAGACCGTGGTGACAGGATACAGCTAACTTGTTGTCTTGTGTGCTTCCTGAGGCATCTGGTGAGGCCACTGTGTGATACAGGAAGCTGGACTAGATGGGCCTTTGGCCTGATCCAGCAGGGCTCTTCTGATGTTCTTAATGTTGAGAGTCTGAGGTTTCCAAACTAACATTCTTACAGTGCCAGTTTCCAAAGTGATTTGGGAGGAGGGATAGGATCTACACCCCCCCCCCAACGTAAGGAGCAGGACAGGGAAACATTCCAAAAGACCTGGTACCAAAAGACATTAAGTTGTCTCTAGAGAAGTCATGGTTGTGTACATGTTGTGAGCAGTTTAAAATTCTCCTGGGAGTGCAGGTTGACTGAGGCACCAAAGGTTCAAAACCTCTGATCTAGGGCATGAGTGGAAGCCGCTCTGCAGGGTTTCAGAGAGGTCTTCTCCAGCCCTTCTTGGGGGTGCCAGAAATTGAAACTGGAACCTTCTCCTCCTCTACGTCATTTTCACAGGCATATTTAAAATGGGTGGAAAAAGAAGGAAAGGAACCACGATTACCGGGCCTGGATTTGACACACGAGCAGCTGTTCTTCCTCAACTTTGCACAGGTTTTTGGGGATGGGGGGGGGGGGGAGAAGATCTTGCTTGAGACAGGGGTCTCTTTTTGAGCGGAGATGAACGTTCTTGAGTGAGGACTTGTGGCGTGAAATTTCAGAGATGTGGGTGGCATTTACCCCCAAGCCAGGCCCACCCAGTCCCTCTCTTTTCTTTACTCCACCACCAGTGTTGTGGTGGTGACAGCAGCACTCCACCTGCTGGTAAAGATGTCAAGAAATGTTCTAGCTGGGGTGCTCAGAAAAGCGAGCACCCCTATCTGAATGCTCACAAGCAGCACTGAAACAAGCACAGGGCTTGCAAACGCTTCCATGTTTACGAGCAATCGAACTGACCGCTCGCAAAATCTGCCACTGCTGTCTCCCTGCAAAGCAAAATGCTTTCCCTGGGGGGGGGAGGGGGGAAGGTAGTGGGAATTATGGGGAGGAGGATTCCCTCCCTCCCTGTGTTCACAGCATTTGTTGCTGCAAACAAAATGCTAGTCGCAGGAAGGATGGGGGCTTTGGTGGGGGCAGGGCTAAGCTGGGCCATCTACAGGGAAGCCTCCATGCATCCAGGAATGGATTTGGATACACGAATAGAGACCTGGCTCACTATGAACACCTGCCAGCAAAGGTTCCAGACTGAGATCTGGAACCATTGGTTCAGGATCGAGAACTCTGGGAAATTGGGGGGGGGAGTCATCTTTGGCTGGGCATAGAGCTTAATTTAAGATGCTGTGGGGTGTATCAGCATGGGACTAAAGGCTTAAGATTAAAAGGATTAAAGGATCTTAATCTTAAGATCCTGGTCGAAGAAGTCCTTTCCAGTTGGTTCCATGGGGCTATTGCTCCTGGGACTGCTTTCAGCTCATACACACGTCCTTCGTTGCCCTTGTCTAGGTCTGGTGCGGTTCTTACAGGCCCGAGTATGCAAGCCAGTCTATTAAGACCGATGTCCACAGTCCACTTAAATACAGGTAACTAATTCTTAAAATCATTGATTACGTTTTAACTTATTTTATTCTTGTTGTCCTTCTCTGAACCTGCTCCAGTTTGGCTGCATCCTTCTTAATAACTGAACGAGGTTTAGAGAAACAGGGAAGAGCAGACAGCAATGGAGGCAGCCAGGAGCTTTGCAAAGGTCTGTAACGATCACTTGCAAAGCCTCCAGGATTTGTGTATGTTCACCTCGACTGTGTACAGATCATAGAGATCTTTTTGGCCCAGCTGGGTGATGTTCATGCATCCCTAGCACCCATTTAGCTATTTGATCTTCTCTGTAAACCGCTTTAAACTTTTTTTTGTTGAAAAGCGGTACATAAATATTCTTATTAATAATAATTAATTCCCCAGCATTGCTCTTAGCTGCCCAAGTTGCATGCAAAAAAAGTGGAATCCCACCCCCCCCCAAAAAAAGTTAAGATTCTCGGCTTACTTCCCCTCTGTTCCTTGCCCTCTTGTCGTCCTCCCAGGGTGATGGGCTCCTTGCAAAACTTTGAAGCCTTTTCCAACGCGTTCCACTGCAAAAAGGACACCGTCATGCACCCCGTTGAGAAATGCCGAATCTGGTAGCCAGAGAGACCTTGTTGGCGGCCACATCAGACTTTTCTGCAACCGGAGACACTGAACTCGTGTGGATTTTGCCAAGAACATGTCTGGTGGTTGATGTGTTTTTCCCCGGTTCAGTCGCAGCCATGGTTAACGGCGCAGCTATTGCAATCGCGAGAGCGTGACCTACGGTGGTTCCAGCTGGACCACAGACCAGCTCCTTGAAGTGTTGCCTGTAAGCTACAAGATGCTTCTGGGCGGAAGGAGAGGGAAAAGACTGTTTCTAAAGACGTCGACTGTTAATAAGATTCATCAGGGTTTCAAAAGATTTGCTATTTAAAGAGAGAGATCTATTTTTCCGCAAGGAGCATTAATTTTAGTATGTCTTATGCCTCTGGGGAGTTTGGCAAAAGCCTCATTGAGGTCTGGTTTTTTTTTCTCCCCACTGAGTTAGTCTTTGTCTTATGGGGGCGGGTTTTATTTATCCACCAGCCCTTGCTTTACTGCACAACCTCCTTTCCGCTCAAAGTTGATTCACGCTTTTTAGAACGCAAATGCAGAAGTTTACCTCCCTTTGCAGCATTAGATCAAGTGTCTCTCTAGTTCAGAGTAGGACAGGCTTCTGGCTGGCTCGCAAGGTCCATTTTGTGCTTTCCCTAGAACCCCAAGGTACAGCAAACCAGCTCATGGAGGCAGAGCCAGGAGCAAAATCAGGACTCAGGGGGATGGATATAGAATTTAGAACCAGGGTACCCCTGAGCCCAGTCCTTCTATACAAAAATCCACTCCTGATTTCCCCACCACCACCAAGTTTCCTTGTTTTGGTAACCTAAGTTAGCAAAAAAAAAAAAAAAGCTTTTTTTCCTATGCTGCTGTTAACACCTGAAAGTCAGAAAACCTTGCTAATCTGCTGCAAATCTACCAGTAGGTCCCCCAAACTATGTTTTGTCCACCTTGGCCCAGCATTCTGTTTCCAGCAATGGCCAACCAGATCTGAGCCAGCCCATTCATGAGGCCACCTGAGCTGGTGGCCTCAGGTGACCTATTAGTAGAAGGCCCTTGTGGTCTGCCTCTGCCTACCTCAGCTGTTTCTCCTCCTCCCACTCCCTCGCTTTAAAGAGGAAAAGGGGAATGGAGCAGAGGTGTGGAAAAGAATAGCGGTGGGCTAGACCAATTGCAGGGCTCTAGCCTAGTGAAGCCCACCCCTCTTCTCTGCCTTTTTCAATCCAGGGAGGCGGAGCGATGGAAGCAGGTGATGCACCACCACCGTTCAAGGAGAGAGAGGCATTTGGTCCACCAAGTGCTGGGAGATCCTGGGGCTGTTTGTGAACCAGACTGCTCTGGAAACTCCCAAGCAAACCATAAGCAGACCTGTGTTGTGCAAGCATTCCAACAGGGGGTGCTTGCTTTTTCAAGCATTTCAGATTGGACGCTCGCAGCCTCTCTGCTTCCTTTTGTCCGTCTCAACTCTCCTACCCATCAGTGTCACTAGATAGCTGACATTCTAGAATTATGAGATGGGGGGGGGGGATGTCTATTATTCCAATTGAACCACTTAAACTCAAAATTTTTGGACACAAGTTTGGAAAACGAAGCATGAATCTACTCTGGCTTGTATAAAGTTTTCTTTTTCTCCCACCCAAACTCCATGATGAACACTACTGGAGCTGACACCGCTGCAGGGTCTGGTGGATTTTAACCCCTTCTTGCCTCTTGGTGCCCTCGACCCCCAATAGAGCTAGTAAAGAACACAACTTGGTTTGCCGCCGTCATTCCTCCCCCAAACCACTTGTATCGTGACACTGTTTTTGTCGTGAAAGATTTGCAGCTTGCCTTGGCATTCGAGAAGGTGGGCTGTTTCCAAGCTCACCGGCTACTGCTGTAAAAGTAATGCTGAAATCCATGGGCTCTGTGCGCTTCGTTGGTTTTTAAAAATTATTATCCCCCAACATCCCCGCTTCTTTCTGAGGTCGGTTTGCTGAAAACATTTGTCTCCTGGAAGCGATTTCTGCGTTAGCATTTGCCTTGTGAAAACCACAACAGAAAATCACTCCTGCAACTTCATTGGCATGCCAGCCCTGGTTACAGAGATAGATGGGGGGGGGGGAGAGAGAGAGAGAGAGAGAGAGAAATAGAAATGAATTGCAATTGATTAAGTTCTCCATATTATTCAAAGACGTTGAAGGAGATCAGATGCCACCATGTCACTGACCCTAGATATGGAAATTACAGTCCAAACACCACCTTGTGGTTGACAGGTAGAACTGCAGCAGCCAGATCAGAAGGGATGGAAAGCAATCTCAAAAAAAAAAAAAAAAAAAAAAACCTGTACTGAAAGCTGCTGGTATTTTCTCCCAAGTTTTTGTTGCTGTCCTAAGGTTGGAATTCTATCAATTTCAACCAACTTGACAATGTCACACTGTTGCCACACTCTACACCACCCTCCTGCCCAGGACTGGCCCATGCCCATCCATGAGGCCAACTGAAACTGTTGCCTCAGGCAGCAGATTGGTAGAGAGTGTCCTTCTCTGTTCACCCCCCCCCCCGCTCCTCCTTCCACTCTCTGGATTGGAACAGGCCAAGGAGTCAGAGAGGAAGGGGAAATGTGGAGGGGAGGGGAGTGCTGAGCTTGAACATTGGAGAGTGGGAGGAGCAGAGGCTGTTGATCATCGGGTCAGAAAGGGGCAGCATTTGGCATGCCGCCTCAGGCACCAGGAGGTCTTGGGCTGGCCTTGGATGTAGCACAGCTCAAACGGCATTCTGGGGGAAAAATGGCAGCCACTGGCCAGAATACGACTGCCAGCTAATCTCTCTGTCTCACGCACACACCCTCCCGCTCTCTTGTTGAAACGTCCCATTTCTTCACCTGATAACATTGAAGGAAGGTCATTTCAGATTGGCCTGAGGTGGAGCATGATCACGAGACACAATCAACCCAATGAGAGGCCTTCACCAATCGCACCCAAAGGGCAAGAAGCAGGTAACCGTTTTATTCATTCATATTTGTGGACAGATCCAACAGGACAGAAGGATTTTTATTTTACTGTGAAGGCAACAAGGAGGCCTCCATCAGGTCTGAAGGAGACTAGTGGGGAGGAAGAGAACAAAGAATTAGAGGTGGGAAGAGGAAGGAATGAGTGCCTCGTAGCAGCTTGGAGATATTCTTCATCAGTTACAGCTGTCATCGTTGCACTGTGAAGAAAAGGAGAATTTGAGGTTCTGAGTCTGGATTGAAGAAAATATTCCTCTGATATGTCTAACACAACACATTGAATATCAGTCCTAGCAGCAGCCCTGTCTGTAAGTTAGCGGTTGAGTTGTTATAGCTGCCCTAGACAGACTTGCTAGGAGCCGCGGTGGCTTAGTGGTTAAGACGCTGAACTGCAGACTGGAAGGTCGGTAGGACAACAGTTCGAGACCCGAATGCCGCGTGATGGAGTGAAGCTCCCGTCTCCTGTCCCAGCTCCTGCCAACCTAGCAGTTCGAAAGCAAGAAATTGCAAGTAGATAAATAGGTAACGCTGTGGCGGTTAAGGTAACAGTGTTCCGTTTAGTCACGCCGGCCACATGACCAAGGGAGTGTCTTCAGACAGCACCGGCTCTTTGGCCTTAGAAACAGAGATGAGCACCGTACCCTAGAGTCGGACATGACTGGCTTTTGAGCAGGGAATACCTTTACCTTAGACAGACTTGCTACAACCAGCAAAGAAGGTGGTCTAGCCTACTGCGCGGGGCTGTTAGCAAGGATGCATACGTGCCATGGATGCATGCAAACATTTTGTATGCACAAAGCACCCAGTTCAATCTCCTGTTAAAAGGCTGTCGGGTTGCAAGTGAGGAGGAAGAACTTGAAGCGCCCTTGGCCAGACAAGGTAGATTCGGGGTCTGATTGGGTGCACAGACAGCTGTGCTTGCTGCCCAGAGATCCTTGGGAGGAAGGCGTAGGTCCCCAATGCAATCAATAAGGGGTTCCTCACCTCCGGCTTTGCTCCCTCCACCACGTTCGCTGTGATGCCAAGGGCTTTGGTGATGGTGTCCAAAGGTAGGTAATCCTCTGGAGACTCCTGTACGAAATACAAGACCAATTCCCCACCTGGGAGGAGTGGAGAAATTGGAGGTGTGTTAACTCTGCTCTGATTACAGTAGCAACGTGCTCCCTGATGCCTTTCCAGAAGAGGCCGTGACGCCACCACTTGACACAACATGTGGACCAAAATGGAACGTGTCTCCTCGACCATCCAGTCATTGCAAAAACAACTTTCACCACCCGAGAATCTCCAATTGCATTGGTGGGCTAATGGCTAAGGGGATCGTAAGATGTTTGAGTCGGGAGGGAGCGGAGAGATATTTTTCTCCTGGTGAGCGGCTGGCAAGAAATTGGCCTACTAGGGGACTGTATAGTCCATTCATCCCAGAGACGTTTCCATTAGTCGCGTGAGCTGGAGACAGGTTCCCTCCTCACCTTTGCTGACTATCAGTGTCCCGCCACTCTGCAAAATGTCTCCACACAAGTTGCCGGGAATCCCCTCCTTGTATGCCTGAAAGAGAAAAGTGCTCAAATCAGCGTTTGAGTCGCAGAAGGACCTTCTCAGGAAGGGCCAGCATCCTCCAGTCCCATGATGTGTGTCTCCATGATGGGGCATTTCCGTTCCATGCAGAATGTCCCCAGTTCAATGCCTGGTAGAAGTGAGTGGGGGGGGTAGTACCACCCAGCATTGTCCATCTGACCCTTGCGTTCTGTTCCGTGGACTCTTTGCATGTGTTTGCTCTCAGCCAGATCCCAGGTTGCGGGATGTGAAGGGGGCCACAACCCAGGGGCAGAGAATAGGGGCCGGGGCAGAGTATGGCCAGGGCAGACTCCAGCCAAGAGCCCATCAGAGGCCCCACCCAGCCGGATCAGCTCTTTCAACTTCCCACCTCTGGCATTGCACCAATACTGTAGCTAGCACCCATCTAGAAACAAGGCATGACACAAGGGTGGCTGGAGAATACGTCCATTGGCTGGTGAGGAGGACAGGAGAAGGAGGAGTTGCTGTCCAAAGCTCTTGGTCAAGAGATATTGAAGCTCCAGGCCCCACCCTCCTCCTCCTCCTCCTCCTCCTCAGTCAATAATTGAAGGGTTTCGCTCCAGGGCCAACCCTGGTTGATCTCTTGCTTGCATGTAGATGGTCCCAGGTTCAGGACTGGGACGCTACCAGACTGTGGAACTCCTTGCCACAGGATGTAGTGATGGCACCTGGCCTAGATGCCTTTAAAAGGGGTTTGGATAGATTCATGGAGGAAAAGGCCATCACAGGTTACAAGCCATAAGCAACCTCCTGGCTTTAGAAGTGGGTTTTCTCTGTGCCAGGTGCAGGGGAGTGGCAGCAGGAAACAGCTTGTTGTCTTCTGTGCTCCCTGAGGCATCTGGTGGGGCCACTGTGTGATACAGGAAGCTGGACTAGATGGGTCTTTGGCTTGATCCAGCAGGGCTCTTCTTATGTTCTTATGTTCTTATGACTGAGAGAGAAAACCCCCCCCCCCAAGACTTCCTGGCCTAGAGGAATCAATGGACTGACTCTGCAGAAGCCAGTTTCCGATGTCCATCAGGAGCATCTGCAGCTCAGTAGTGGAGGTCATCATGCTTGCAAGTTCAAGACCCAGCAGAATCTCCAGGGAAGGTCTGGGAAAAACCCCTGTCTGGAGCTAGTCTGCAGAGATTCTCCCAGTCTGAGTAGACAATAAAGGGCAAGAAGGGCCAATGGTCTGACTTGGGGTCAGGTGGCTTCATACGTAACCCTAGAGGCCTTTATGGATGACCAGCAGTTTCTCTGCAGAGCTGTACTTGCAAGGAACCACATGATCAACTGGACAGAACTGGACTTCAATTGTCTGACCTTGTGGACGGCATCCAGGAAGGGCTTCCCATTTGCAATTGCATCAGGAATCATATTTCCAAGGTTGTACCTAAAATACAAAAAAATATAAAAAATAGTCTTTAAAAAATAATAATAATAAAAAAACAGCATAGATCAGAACAATGATCAAAACAATAAATCAAACGAATAGACAGCACAAATCAAAACAATGAATGCCACTGCCAGCTGCCACCTCAAGTAGCAATGATAAGTCAGTGGTGGGGGCAGGGGGTGGCGGGCAGGGGGGAGGAATGGGGGAGTTTCTGGGTGAGGAAGGGGGATGGTGGGAGGCGGAATGGGGGTGGATCCCGACAGCACTGGTGTGGGCCAGCTCCTAACCCTGTTCCCTCTCCCCTTCCCTCTCCCTTACTCCCCTCGGACTTACACCAGAAAAATAGCTGGAGCAGATTCAAGGAGACCCATTGGGGCAGCAGAGGCTTGCCCCAGGGTAAAGGAACAAAAATACCTGGTCTCCAGACTGCCCCCTCCCCACAGGACACACCGTGCTCTCCATTGGCGCAGCTGCATCAGGAGATTAACAGTGCGATCCTAACCAACTTTCCAGCGCCAGTGTAGCCATGCCAACAGGGTGCACATTGCATTTTGCAGTGCGGGGGCAGTCATGGAGGCCTCTTCAAGGTGAGGGAACATTTGTTCCCTTATCTTGGGGCTGCACTGCAGCTGCACCAGCACTGGAAAGTTGGTTAGGATTGTGCTATTAGTTAAGATTGAGCTGTTAGGCTGCAATCCTATACACACTGACCTCGGAGTAAGTCCCACTGAACACAATGGAGTCTATTTTTGAGTAGACCTGCATAGGACTTTGCTGTTAGGCTGCACACAGACAGACTTTCCAGAGAGTAAGCCCCACTGAACTCAAATGGGACTTCTGCATGAGAACCACACGTTAAAACATGCCACAAACCTTTTGAAACCCAGTTCGTTGTAGCACGTTTTGTCCTCATCCACGTAGAGTTCTAAAAGAAAATAGAATCACATCATTCATATTTAGGCTGCCACTTATTTACAAGGCACAGAGTGAAAGCACAAATCCCTGCCCCAAGAGATATAAAATCTACAGGGCATCCCAAGAAAAAGTGGGCACACACTTACTTTCTACGGTGTCAGATTTCTTATGCTATGATTCATACATATACTAGAATATTCTAATTCACACATACTGCACATGGTGTACACAGAGGCAGGGGCTTGGCCCAGCTAATTAATGAATGAATGAGACCCAAGGACTTGCAATGTTCCCCTCTGGCCCCCATACACCGCCGAAGGGATCTGCCGACATCCACCAACGGGTATGCTGGGGTGGCTCCACACATCTCTCTGGTGGCTTCCCTTAGGCGTTTGAGTGTTTCGAGTTTTCTACAATGAAGTACGATGTATGAATTGTATGAAAAGTATGCATGAAAAGTACAATGTATGAATTGAAGCTCATTAAAATGAATGTAGCTGTGGAAAGAAGGAATGCAAAAAGCAAAGGTGAAAGGGAAAGATATAACCAACTGAATGCAGATTTCCAGAGAATAGCAAGGAGAGATAAGAAGGCCTTCTTAAATGAACAATGCAAGGAAATTGAGGAAAACAACAGAATGGGGAGGACTAGAGATCTCTTCAAGAAAATTGGAGATATCAAGGGAACGTTTTGTGCAAAGATGGGCATGATAAAGGACAAAAAAGGCAGAGACCTAACAGAAGCAGAAGAGATTAAGAAGAGATGGCAAGAATACACAGAAGAACTATACAAGAAAGATCTTAATGTTCCTGATGACCACGCTGGTGTGGTCACTGACCCAGAGCCGGACATCCTAGAGAGTGAAGTCAAGTGGGCCTTAGGTAGCATCACTAACAACAAAGCTAGTGGAGATGATAATATCCCAGCTGAGCTACTTAAAATCCTAAATGATGATGCTGTGAAAGTGCTGCACTCAATATGCCAACAAATTTGGAAAACTCAGCAGTGGCCAAAGGATTGGAAAAGGTCAGTTTACGTTCCAATTCCAAAGAAGGGCAGTGCCAAAGAGTGCTCAAACTATCGTACAATTGCACTCATTTCACATGCTAGCAAGGTTATGCTCAAAATCCTACAAGCTAGGCTTCAGCAGTACGTGGACCGAGAACTACCGGACGTACAAGCTGGGTTTCGAAGAGGCAGAGGAACTAGAGATCAAATTGCCAACATGCGCTGGATCATGGAGAAAGCCCGAGAGTTCCAAAAAACCACCTACTTCTGCTTCATTGACTACGCAAAAGCCTTTGATTGTGTGGATCACAACAAACTGTGGCAAATTCTTAAAGAGATGGGGGTACCAGACCACCTTACCTGTCTCCTGAGAAACCTGTATGCGGGTCAAGAAGCAACAGTTCGGACCGGCCATGGAACAACTGACTGGTTCAAAATTGGGAAGGGAGTACGGCAAGGCTGTATATTGTCACCCTGCCTATTTAACTTATATGCAGAGTACATTATGAGAAATGCAGGGCTGAATGAATCGCAAGCCGGAATCAAGATTGCCGGGAGAAATATCAACAACCTCAGATATGCAGACGATACCACCCTAATGGCAGAAAGTGAAGACGAACTAAAGAGCCTCTTGATGAGGGTGAAAGAGGAGAGTGCAAAAGTTGGCTTGAAACTCAACATTAATAAAACTAAGATCATGGCATCTGGGTCCATCAATTCCTGGCAAATAGAAGGGGCAGAAATGGAAGCAGTAACAGATTTTACTTTTCTGGGCTCCAAGATCACTGCAGACGGAGACAGCAGCCATGAAATTAAAAGACGCTTACTCCTTGGAAGGAAAGCTATGGCAAACTTAGACAGCATAATAAAAAGCGGAGATATCACCATGCCAACAAAAGTTCGTATAGTCAGAGCGATGGTGTTCCCAGTAGCAATGTATGGTTGCGAGAGTTGGACCATAAGGAAGGCTGAGCGCCGAAGAATAGATGCTTTTGAACTGTGGTGCTGGAGAAGACTCCTGAGAGTCCCTTGGACTGCTAGGAGATCAAATCAGTCAATCCTAAATGAAATCAACCCTGACTGCTCCCTGGAAGGACAGATACTAAGGCTGAAACTCAAATATTTTGGCCACCTAATGCAAAGAGAGGACTCTCTGGAGAAGACTCTGATGCTGGGAAAAATTGAAGGGAAAAGGAGAAGGGGAAGGCAAAGGATGAGATGGTTAGACAGCATCACCGATGCAACGAACATGAAAATGAGCGAACTCAGGAAGATAGTGGAGGACAGGAAGGCCTGGCGGGATATGGTTCATGGGATCACGAAGGGTCGGACACGACTTAACGACTGAACAACAACAACAAAATGAATGTATGAATTGGAGCTCATTTCACATGCTAGCAAGGTTATGCTCAAAATCCTACAAGCTAGGCTTCAGCAGTACGTGAACCGAGAACTACTGGAAGTACAAGCTGGGTTTCGAAGAGGCAGAGGAACTAGAGATCAGATTGCCAACGTGCGCTGGATCATGGAGAAAGCACGAGAGTTCCAAAAAAACACCTACTTCTGCTTCATTGACTACGCAAAAACCTTTGATTGTGTGAATCACAACAAACTGTGGCAAATTCTCAAAGAGATGGGGGTACCAGGCCACCTTACCTGTCTCCTGAGAAACCTGTATGCGGGTCAAGAAGCAACAGTTCGAACCAGCCATGGAACAACTGATTGGTTCAAAATTGGGAAGGGAGTACGGCAAGGCTGTATATTGTCACCCTGTTTATGTAACTTATATGCAGAGTACATTATGAGAAATGCAGGGCTGAATGAATCACAAGCCGGAATCAAGATTGCCGGGAGAAATATCAACAACCTCAGATATGCAGACGATACCATCCTAATGGCAGAAAGTGAAGAAGAACTAAAGAGCCTCTTGATGAGGGTGAAAGAGGAGAGTGCAAAAGTTGGCTTGAAACTCAACATTAATAAAACTAAGATCATGGCATCTGGTCCCATCAATTCCTGGCAAATAGAAGGGGCAGAAATGGAAGCAGTAACAGACTTTACTTTTTGGGGCTCCAAGATCACTGCAGACGGAGACAGCAGCCATGAAATTAAAAGACGCTTACTCCTTGGAAGGAAAGCTATGGCAAACTTAGACAGCATAATAAAAAGCAGAGATATCACCATGCCAACAAAAGTTCATATAGTCAGGGCGATGGTGTTCCCAGTAGCAATGTATGGTTGCGAGAGTTGGACCATAAGGAAGGCTTAGCACCGAAGAATAGATGCTTTCGAACTGTGGTGCTGGAGAAGACTCCTGAGAGTCCCTTGGACTGCTAGGAGATCAAATCAGTCAATCCTAAATGAAATCAACCCTGACTGCTCCCTGGAAGGACAGGTACTGAGGCTGAAGCTCAAATATTTTGGCCACCTAATGCGAAGAGAGGACTCTCTGGAGAAGACTCTGATGCTGGGAAAGATTGAAGGCCAAAGGAGAAGGGGAAGGCAAAGGATGAGATGGTTAGACAGCATCACCGATGCAACGAACATGAAAATGAGCGAACTCAGGAAGATAGTGGAGGACAGGAAGGCCTGGCGGGATATGGTTCATGGGATCATGAAGGGTCGGACATGACTTAACAACTGAACAACAACAAAAATGTGTGTATGTTTTTGGGAGACACCCTGTGCATATTTTGACACGTATGTATAGTTTGGTTGTCATTTGTTTGGCTTAAGGATTCTTTTTTAAGACCTCTTGGTCATTAACATTGAGCTTTGTCTGTTTTTCTAATCATATGAATGCTTACAAAGGTTTGAGAACGTTGGACCGAGTCGTTTTTTAACTGGTCCAATGCCCGGCCTTCTTTCAGCCTACCTCCTGCAAAGTAATTCCCTTCCAGAAACTCCTTCAGGCCTTGATTTTCTGGCGCAATGCCAATCAAGCGGATGTTGTGACTCTCCAGCGTTCCTTTCAACTTGCTGGTCTCCTTCGCGATCCAGCGACACAACACGCAGCCCAGGCGGCGCAGAAAGAGCAGCACGCAAGCTTGGTCTTTCCATAAGCTCTTCAGCTCCACCACCTACCAACCAGACGAAATCAGAAGTTGTTGTCCTACAAGACAAAGGGGCCCTCTTGCAGAACACGAGAAGCTGGTGCCCACCAGCAGCCCCAGCGATGGTCATGAGAAGAGGAAAATGGAAATAGCAGGGGGGGGGGGTTGTGGGTGTCCAGCATTACCTGCAGCACGCTGAACTATGTTTGTCTTTAGTCTGATATCTCGCTTGGAAGATCAGCAGAGCTGCCCTGTCCCAATTAGGTCAAGACACAAGTGTGTGTTGAGGGTGATTAAGGCAGCTCCCCATTTTTGATTCTCAGGAGCTCCTTTTGATAGTATGTTATGCAGCCTGCTTGGCAAATGGCTTGTAAAAAATAACTTCTAAGAAAGGCTGCGCCCTTCATTTTCCCCCACCCTATCCCCTCCTCCTCTCTCAGTACAACTTGAATTTTTGAATTCCAACAAGGATTAGTCCGGCCCTCTTGCATCAGGATTTAGAAGATAAACAAATTATGATCATGTTGCAATCTGGCACCTATTTATTATACAGGAAGTTGCCTTCTGCCAAGTCACCCACCGAGCAATCCTATGCACGTCTACTCAGAAGTAAGTGCCATTGTATTCAAAGGGGCTTACTACTCCCTCCCAAGAAAGTGTGTATAGGATTGCTGCCCTAGTTCAGTACAGAAGCTCCCCTACTTAGGAACATTCTATTTAAGAAACTTTCAGAATCCAAACATGCTGGCCATAGATGGCGCTGGCTTCCAGCACTCCTGAACAGGTAAGACCGGGAAATTGTAGTGCAAACACCACCTTGTGGCTGACAATTAGAACTGCAGCAGGATTAGAAGGGATGAAAAGCAACATCAAAAATACTTTGCTGAAAGCAGGTAGCTTTTCTTCCAAGTTTTTGTTGAAGCCATAAGATTAGAATTCCACCAAATTTCCCCCCAACTTGAAAACTGTTATTGTTATTGTTAAGAATACTTATATTATATACAGCTTTTCAACAGGAGTAGTTCACAAAGCGGTTTACATAATAAAATGAATCAATCAATGGTCACACAAAATGTCACGCTGTTGCCACTTTTATGCTGCCACCCCATCCGTGGCCGGCTCATCCATGAGGCCAACTGAAGCAGTGGCCTCAGGCAACGGATTGTGAGTTGCACCCATCTCTGTCTGCCTATTTGCCTCTGCTGCTGCTGCTGCTCCTCCTCCTCCTCTCACTCCCTGGATTGGAAAAGAAAGGGGGGCAGAGAGGAAATATGGAGGGGAGGAAAGTGCTGAGCTAGAGCATTGGAGAGTGGGGGGAGCAGAGGCTGGCATATGATTGGATACCGGGGGGGCAGCATTTGGCATGTCGCCTGAGGTGTCAGGAGGTCTTGGACTGACCATGCCTCAAATTCTAGGCAAATGTTTACAAATAAATCAAATTATCTGTCCCCAATAATACTGTGTAATGGTCTTCTGTGGTTAGGAAAGCTGGCAGTGGCAAGGATTAAACCAGTCTGGCCAAAGTGCCATCCTCCAGTTGGCACAGAGACAACAATTCCCATCTCTCCCTCCTTACCAGATGTCTCAACTGCCCACAATTTTTCTCCTTCTACAATTATCAATTCAGGTAAGGTAAAGGTATCCCTTGACAATTAAGTCCAGTCGTGTCCGACCCTAGGCTCATCTCCGTTTCAAAGCCGAAGAGCCAGAGCTGTCCGAAGAAGTTTCCATGGTCATGTGGCCGGCATGACTCAACACCAAGGCGCATGGAACGCTGTTACTGTCCCGCTGACGTGGTACCTATTAATCTACTGGCAAATTCTTGCTTTTGAACTGCTAGGTTGGCAGGAGCCGTCGCGCGGAATCGAACTGCCGACCTTTCGAGCGACAGCTCATGGTTCAGTGGTTTAACCCACTGTGCCACCCGCTGGCTCATCAATTCAGGTAGAAAGGACCAAAACCTAGTTCCATGAAGGAAACCCCCCTCCAGCCCCTGCTCTCGCTCCAAAGTTAAAAGCAGACAGACGATGGGAACCTTCACCAAGAGCCAAAACAGACGCACTGAGAAGAATTCAGAGTGCTTTTGTTTTTCATTCTTAAGGTTTACGACCCACTTTTACGACCCACTTTGTACAAGGTATGCAATTCAAATCATTCAAGATACAGCAAACAGACTGCAATTTAACAGATCTTGGAAATAACTGATGTTGTCTGCTTCATTATGTCATATATGTTTTTGTATATGCCAGGGGTGGCCAAACTGTGGCTCCTGAGCCACATGCGGCTCTTTGACGTATAATGTGTGGCTCTTGGAAATATGTTGGCTGAGCTACTTTTTGCATCGCAACTACAGGTAATATCAAAAGGTAACTAAGACATTTTCAAGCGTTATAATTATTGACCAGGTATAAACTGAGAGTCCACTGGATTAAAACATAGGTAAGTTTAATGTTCATGGTGAGTAAATATATTTAAGAATTAAATGCTTCTTAAATATTGCGGCTCTCAAACATCTGAAGTTTATCGTATGTGGCTCTTACATTAAGCAGGTTTGGCCACCCCTGGTATATGCATATGTGCATAAATCATAAATGCATTTAACTGACTTTCAGCATTAATGGGTGCCCCCGTCCCCCATTAGTCTGTTGAATTTAGGGTTCGCTGTACCTTTGAATTCCAGCAACAGACGTACATAGCAAATCACAAATGACAAAGACACACAGAGAATCTCACCTCTCCAGTGACTGCCTGTTTCAGTTTGTTGCCTCCCACTTTGTTTAAATCTATCTTTGAGGCCATCGCTCGCTGCTGACTTCCTGTCACTGTTTTTGTGGACCCTTCAGTCTCTTCTCTCTGCTTCTCTTCTGCCAATGCTCTTTATAAACTCTGCATCAGCTGCTGCTAAAAAAGTCACAACTCTGGCTTCTGCCAAGCCATCAGGACATGCCCTTCTCATGCACAAGCATAGACCACAGAGCCAATCAACGGCTGGAGCAGGAGGAAGAGGCTCCTCCCAGGAAGAAAGGCGTAAATAGGGGGTGTGGCTGATTGCACAACATGTCTGGCCCATCCATGAGGCCAACTGATGCTGTTGCATCAGGCAAAAGATTGGTGAGGATCACCCATCTCTGTCTACCTACTTGTCTCCACTTCTCGTCGTCCTCCTTCCACTCTTTGGATTGGAAAAGGAACAGGGGGGACAGAGAGGAAAAGGAAATGTGGAGGGGGAGAGAGTGCTGAGTGAGAACATTGGAGAGTGGGAGGAGCAGAGGCTGGCACATCATCGGGTAAGGAGGGCAGCATTTGGCATGCCACCTCAAGCATCAGAAGGTCTTGGGCCAGCCTTGCATGTGACTATGCAATAGTGGGGCACACACATGTGATCACACAACTGGGTTAGAAGTCAGATAGTATCTTGCGACCTGGTCTATTTAGAGGAGTCAACATTGACCCAGATAGACTAACATTCGGACTCAATAGGCACATCTCGATCTGTTATATGGCTAGCAACATCTTGCATGTGAGAAAATCTGCACTTGGGGTGTGGTTTGGTATCTGGTCAACCCATCTCAACCTAGCTCTTCCTCGACTCTTTCCTTTCACTTAGTAGGTCATGAAAGACTGATAATGCAAAAGAATTATACACCTCTGCTATCAGAGGATTGAGAAGCACCTTGCAAACATTAATTAGTAGACCTAAACTAATCGTTAACATGAGCCCATTAATGTGGCCACCTGACTGAATGGGCAGGTGTCATCTTTTAATTAGTTTTTATTTTTGTTCAGCCACCTGAAAGAACATGATCCGAGCACCCATGATTCTAGTGCCTGAAGGTTTCATAATGTGGCCTTCTCCTGGAATTGCTATACTTGTCGCCTGACAAAGCTTTGTCTTACATTTTGGTTGTGATACGTGATACAGTTTACGTTGGCTTACCAGATCCATACCAGGACAGAATGTTAGACCTTTAGGAGAAGGAATGTGGGCAGGTGAATCTTGTTAAACCCTTAAAGCACAATCCTAGGCATCCATGGGGCTTGCTTCTGAATAGACAGGCCTAGGACTGTGCTCTAAGGTTTAACAAGCTACACCTGCCCACATTCCTTCTCCTAAAGGTCTAGCACTCTGTCCCAGTTGGAGATCTGGTAAGCCTATAATATCCTGAAACTGGAAGCTTCCTGACTTGGAGTAAACCCAGTTATTGGCTACACAGTAGAAGGGTCTGGAACTCTAACTTCCCTCCCCAACTCCATGGCAAAATCAAGTGAAGAGGTGTATGTTAATTGAGGCCCTGGTCTCCACAGCAAGTCAAGAGTTTGTTCCCGCTCCCTCAGCAGGGCCCAAGACAACAGACGTACCCATCTTGAGCAGGGACGAGTGATCAAGGACAATTGAGGCACAGAAGAACAGGTTTTGAAGAGCTCACCCCAGAAAAGATCTAATACGTTCCTACGGAATTTTAGTACGTTTGCACGCGGATCACTGATGCACACAAAGTTTCTGCATGTTTTGTCGTTGTTAAGAAGAATATACACTGCTTTCAAATCAAATTGAATGCTAGATTTGACCTGGGAAGCAGTATGAGGAGGTAACTGAAGGAGGTTGACCCTTGCTGCAACTTGAAATGTGTTCTGTGGTTGTGATCTTTGGCTGGGAACACCCAAAGGATGTTCTGTACTGCATTAGACGGCTGTCGTAAACCACCATTTCTTAACCCCAGGCTCCCCAATCTGGAACATGGGCCAAATGAACTGTATTGACATTGCAACGCCAATTTTAAAACAGTTAGGATCTAAATACATACCTGTACGCACACCTGGACATGCTACCTGCCTGGGACCTTCCTACCACCGAGCTACAGAACTAGATTTCAGGTTTAACTCGTTTTCATCCAATTCTAATTTTATTTTTGAGAGAAAACATACAAAACACATACAACGTGTCCACCACAGTTAAACACTACAGGCCGGTCAGCCTAACATCTGTTCCAGGGAAGATGGTGGAAAGTCTCATTAAAGATAAAATCTTAAAACACATAGAAGAACAAGCTCTGCTGAGGGAGAGTCAGCATGGCTTCTGCAAGGGGAAGTCTTGCCTCACAAACCTGTTAGAATTTTTTGAAAGGTCAACAGGCATGTGGATGCGAGCGAACCCGTGGATATTATATATCTGGATTTTCAGAAGGCGTTTGACACGGTCCCTCATGAAAGGCTCCTGAGAAAACTCCACAGTCAGGGAATAAGAGGGCAGGTCCTCTTGTGGATTAGGAACTGGTTGAAGACCAGGAAACAGCGAGTGGGAGTCAATGGGCAATTTTCACAATGGCGACAGGTGAAAAGCGGTGTGCCCCAAGGATCGGTCTTGGGACTGGTGCTTTTCAACTTATTCATAAATTACCTGGAGTCGGGGAAAGGCAGTGAGGTGGCCAAGTTTGCGGATGACACTAAACTTTTCCGGGTGGTGAAGACCAGCAGGGATTGTGAAGAGCTCCAGAAGGATCTCTCCAAACTGGGAGAATGGGCAGCAAAATGGCAGATGTGCTTCAATGTAAGTAAGTGCAAAGTGATGCACCAAAATTTCACATATACGCTAATGGGTACTGAGTTGTCTGTGACGGATCAAGAGAGAGATCTTGGGGTGCTGGTGGACAGGTCGATGAAAGAGTTGACCCAGTGTGCGGCGGCTGTGAAGAAGGCCAATTCCATGCTCGGGATCATTAAAGAAGGGATTGAGAATAAAACGGCCAATATCATTATGCCTTTGTACAAATCGATGGTAAGGTGGTTTGCGAGTCGGACTTAGACCTGGAATGGTGTAGTGGTTTGCGAGTCGGACTTAGTGTAGTGGTGTAGTGGTTGGTGTAGTGGTTTGCGAGTCGGACTTAGACCTGGAAAATCCAGGTTCAAATCCCCACTCAGCCACGAAGCTTCCTGGGTGACCTTGGGCCAGTCACCATCTCTCAGCCCCACCTACCTCACAGGGTTGTTGTGAGGACAAAAAGGAGGGGAGGAAATATGTACACCACTCTGAGCTCCTTGGAGGAAGGGTGGTATAAAAATGTGAAAAATAAATAAATAAATAAATAAATAAATAAATAAATAAATAAAATCTGGAATATTGTGTCCAGTTCTGGTCACCACACCTCAAAAAGGATATAGTTGAATTGGAAAAGGTGCAGAAAAGAGCGACCAGAATGATTCATGGGCTGGAGCACCTCCCTTATGAGGAAAGGCTACAGCGTTTGGGGCTTTTCAGTCTAGAAAAAAGGTGCCTGAGGGGGGGACATAATTGAGATGTATAAAATTATGCATGGGATGGAGAGAGTGGATAGAGGGAAATTTTTCTCCCTCTCCCACAACACCAGAACCAGGGGACATGCACTAAAATTGAGTGGAGGGAGAGTTAGAACGGATAAAAGAAAATATTTCTTTACCCAGCGTGTAATTCATCTGTGGAACTCCTTGCCACAGGATGTGGTGATGGCACCTGGCCTAGATGCCTTTAAAAGGGGTTTGGACAGATTCATGGAGGAAAAGACCATCACAGGTTACAAGCCATAAGCAACCTCCTGGTTTTAGAAGTAGGTTTTCTCTGTGCCAGGTGCAAGGGAGTGACAACGGGAAACAGGTTATCTTGTTGTCTTGTGTGCTCCCTGAGGCATCTGGTGGGGCCACTGTGTGATACAGGAAGCTGGACTAGATGGGCCTTTGGCCTGATCCAGCAGGGCTCTTCTTATGTTCTTATGTTCTTAAACAACACAAAGCACAGCACAACACATACAACTGAGCAAGTACATAATAATAATAATAATAATAATAATAATAATAATAATAATAATAATAATAATAATATATGAATAAAAAGCTTTGCAATGTGTTAGTATCAAGTCGAGATCTCTGCTTCGTTAAAAGGACGAAGTTTCAGAATGCTCGTTCTGTCGCCGTCACAATCCTCAGGATTGCACTGTTATTCTGCTAGTTGGGACATTTTCGTCAGACCTGCGACGATTTTGGATGTTCTGGATCTCATCAGTGCTTTGTCAGTCGTATTTTAGCAACAGATCTTAGGTCCCGTGCTATCTCTTGATGTCCTCCAGGCTTACATTTCTTTCCTAGTATCAATGGTCCATTCGTTTCTAAGTCCTGCTTAAGATGCACGCTGTCTCTTTGAAAGCCCTAAGCGGCTTAGGAGCAGGGAACCTGAAGGAGCCTGACGTGCCCCATCCTTCGAAGCCCACTGAAGGAGGACTTTGTATATTCTTCCATGAGCAGAGGATGTCCCAAGCCCAGCATGTGGAACTCCCTTCTACTAGAGACCAGGTTGGCCCCATCTCAGCCCACGTTCCAGTGCAATTAAACATTGATTTGTTTTCTTTAATCTTTGAGGATTAGTGTTATTTTCCTTTGCCCTTGCTATGTTTTATTCTGCTTTCTACGGCCTGATTTTTACTTTTTTATTGCTCTCTGTCCTGGTGGCTGTAATTCTTTTCAAAGTACTGTGTGTTTCAATGGGACTTACAGTGAAATTGTACGCACTTCTTCCCAGAAATGAGCCCCATTGATAAGTCTCTATATGACACACTTATAGACAGGTATGTTTTTTCTATAGGTTTGCAGCCTAATACTGAAATCCTATATCTTTCCTAAGAGAAAGCCCCATTAAATGCAGTGGGGAAAACAGGAAGGAGTCGGGGGGGGGGTGCACGCAAATGTAATACCACCGGGCTCAGATGGTGAGTCAAAGTGTGTTGGTTGGCAAGTTGTGACCTATAGGGCAAAGCTTGGGGGGCCTTGCTCTAAATGCACGAGAGGAAGAAACATATGAAATATGATTTATACAACATTGCAACAATCTTGTATTGCTATACAGACAGATTTTGATACTGATTCCATCCCGGGTTACCCAACATGACTAGATAAACTAGGGTTACAATCCACTGACTTACTATTTATTTTACATAACTTCAAGCTATATAGTTTCCATGGGTTTTTTTTTCTTTTAACGGCAATTGATCCCATAATGCATTTGGAGAACAGAAACTCTGTTGCGTTCTTCTGGAGGGTATCCTCTTCTTGGCGTTTGATGACCCCAATGTTGGTCTGAGCACTGCAAGGCACTGGGGGTTCTAGCAGTGAATAGAATAGAATAGATACCTTTATTGGCATAAACACATCAAAAAAACAGACATACATAAACAAACAACCAAAAATCCCCCAACAGATCCAATGACAACAACCGCAATCCTACAAAAAATTTCTTCCCAAACTGTCTCACTATGAATCTATACATCAAAACTCATTTCCTGAGTAGCCACCACCACAGAAGCAAAAGTTGCAACGTTATCAAGTCTCCCATCATCTTCCCTTGACAGAAGGGCTCGAAAAATATCTGCCTCCATCCAGCCCTGAAAACACGTCAGTATCGGGTTAAGGTGTTTCTGACGGAAAGACTCGTGCAGAGAGCATGATAAAAAGATATGTTCAGATGTCTCCACACACTTCATGCCACATGAACAGAGCCTTGCTGAAACAGGTATTCCTTTGTACCGCCCCCATAAAAGGGCAGAAGGGAGAGCGTTGCACCTTGCCAGCATAAAAGCCCTTCTCAGCTGTGGGTTATGCAATTGATATAGATAAGTTGACAGCTTCCCAAACTTTATAGGCAGATGGAAATGCAATGGAGAACACGTTGTATTAGCTGCACTGAGTAACTCTTGGCGCTCAATGTCAAGAGTTCTCTCCCTAATAGTTCTAAATGCTGCAGCTAACCCCATCATGCCTAGCGTCTCACTGTCAAGCCCCATCAATTTTAGCTTTGTAAGCAGACGTGTTCCAGCTGCATGCTACGCGCTGCGGCAAGGAGAGTCATGCCGGCCACATGACCACGAAGGCTTCTTCGGACAACGCTGACTCTTTGGCTTTGAAATGGAGATGAGCACCACACCCTAGAGTCGGACACGACTGGACTTAATTGTCAGGGGATACCTTTACCTTTAAGCAGACTAGAAACCCCACAAGGCAAAGATGTGTCTGATAGTAGGTGGTAAACCAGGCTATCACTTGTCGCTTTAAAAAGAATGCCCAGCCAAAATTTGGCAAATCTTAGCCACGCCAATGTATTCAGCCTTATAAGACCGGTTTCAAGGCACAGAGCTGAGTACGGAACACAACGTGGCATACCCAAAATTTTCCTGAGGAAATTAGATTGGATATGCTCCGTGGCTAGGTCTGAAGCCTTGAACCAGATCGGGACACCATATAAAGCTTGAGAGACAACTTTGGCCTTATAGGCCTCCAGAGCAGCCGGGACATATCTATTGCCCAGAGTAAAATAAAATCTCGCAATTCTTGAAGATGAGAGTTTGGCCAAATTAGAAATGGAACGGCGATGAAAAGCCCAAGAGTGCCTGTAATGAAATGCGATGCCCAAGTATTTAAACTGGCGGACTTGTTCAATACTGTTACCCTTGCAGGTCCAGTTATAGATTTTGTATCTATTTGCAAAAATCATAATTTTAAATTTAGCATAGTTAATGCTCAATTTGTTGGCTGTTAGGTATCCAGCACATCTATTAAGTAGCCTCAGGAGACCCACACGAGTACGTGAAAGGAGAACCATGTCGTCCGCATACAAAAGCAGCGGTACCCGACAGTTGCCCAAACATGGACAGTGACTGTTAACATCCTCCAGGGCCAGGGCAAGATCATTCAAAAATAAATTGAACAATAGGGGGGCCAAAATACATCCCTGCTTAACTCCTTTATTAACAGATACGGACTGGGATAGAGCCCCAGTTCGCGGGCACCGCACTTTGCAGGAGTTGTTGGTATAGACTATAGAGAGATCTAATCAATAGCAGGAGTCTCTTTTCTATCCCTTGTGAACTAAGCTTTTTCCATAACAGTTCTCTGTCTACTGAATCAAAAGCCCCTTTTAAATCAATAAAAGCCACATATAATCTTGCTCTGGATACCCTGACTTGTTTATCAATTATATGGGAGAGAATAAGACAGTTGTCCACAGTAGATCTGCCTTGCCGGAATCCTGCTTGTTCTGGTCCAAGTATACTATTCAAGTCTACCCAGGCCAAAAGCTTGCTGTATAGATACCTTGCATAGATCTTGCCCACAACTGACAAAAGGCTGATAGGTCTGTAATTGGCCGGGGAGTCAGAATCACCCTTTTTGAAGATAGGAACAATAATCGAGGAACGCCAGTCTTGGGGGACACATCCTGTTTCATTAATCTTTGTGAAAAGAGGGGCTAACAACTGAGCCCACCATTCTGGCTCGCTCTTAAGAAATTCAGGGGGTATTGCATCCAGTCCAGGGGCCTTCCCAGATTTTAGATGACCAGTTAGCTGTCTTATCTCTTCTGGGGCCACCGGTGGCCAGACAGGAAGCTCAGAAATTAGTGTGTCTGAACACACTTCTGGATGGTAGGATTTATCCAAGAAGATCCCCTCAAAATGTTGAACCCAGGCAGAGGAGGGAATTACCACCCTATCACTTCCCTCAGAGTTCAATGCACCTGAGACAATGTTCCAAAACATCCTACTATTTTTGGATGATATGGCCTGTAGTAGCGTCCCCCATTGCATTTCGTAGAATTTCTGTTTCTTATCGTGCAGTAATTGACCTAACCCTTTTTTAAGATCTACATATTTGTTTAAATGTCTGGGGTCATTAGAGTTTCTAAAGTCACGATAAGCCTCACGGATTTGGATATTTAGATCCTTGCACTTTTGATCAAACCAGACCTTTTTAGGTTCCATGCCCCCATTGCCCAGCAAAACCATTTTACGTCCTAGCTACTTTGAAAGCCGATCTACAAGAATTTCGTAGGAGTTACGCAACTCTGTTGCGTGCTTCTGGAGGGTATCCTCTTCTTGGTGTTTGATGACCCCAATGTTGGTCTGAGCACTGCAAGGCACTGGGGGTTCTAGCAGTGATATGCAGCTGCTTCACTCTCTACACCACTGTCGTAGTTTGTCAAGGATGAGCTACTGGTTTGGTCATTCCTGCGCTACAGTGCCACCAATGCAGCTGGCCAGAGGGTGGTATTACACCTTCCAGATCCTTGTCTTTGCTCAGTGTTAAGCACCCTCTGATTTGGTAATCCAAGCTTTCGCAGTGACTCTCCCCCCCCCCCCCCCCGCAATTCAAAGCAAATTGAGCTGCAACACCCTATACACCCTCACCTGGGAATAAGTCCCCTTTGAATTCAATGGGGCTTCCTTTTGAGTAGGCACTCCTAGGATTGCATTGTTAGTGATTTTTATTTTCCTCTGCAGACATGTCATTTCAGGAATGTTGGGAGAAACTTCCAAAGAGCCAAGAGCTTCTTAACCCCAACCTTATAAAATATCCCATCACTATAGAACCCCCTTTTAAAAAATGAAATTCTCCAAATTCAGAGACAGTCTAGCCAACTCCCACATTTATTTATTTTATTTATTTATTTATAGAATTTATACCCCGCCTTTCTCCCACAAGGGCAACCAAGGCGGCTTACAATAAAAACATTAAAATACATATATACATTTAAAATCAAGAATTAAAACAATTAAAACAATTAAAACAGAAGAAGGGCAGAAGAGTCTGGTGTAGTGGGGAAAGCTGCTGCCTTCAAAGCCCAAAGACCGGTGAACTTGATAAGTTCGAAACACGCTGCCGGCAAAAAGCTGTGAAAGCCTCCAGGAGGAGTAATAAGAGCTTCCAGCTGCATCGGTCAAGTGTGGGAGGCGCCAGCCAGCAGAATGTCAGACTGAAAAAAGGATACCATCTAGAAAGTAGCCGTTCATGAAAGATTGGACATTTATATATTGTAAAACCCCCAAGGGGGTTAGGTCAGCCGGCCCATGTACACCGCCTTGGATTAAAGTTGGAGGAGAAATCCAATGACCAAGAAAGGCGGTATATAAATACTGTATATTATTATGATATTATATTAAAACAAACAGCCCCAGTGGGTCATCCACACTTACATTTGTTAAAAGCGATTTGTTAAAAAGCCAGCCCGCCATGTCAGACATCAAATGCTGATCTAAATAAAAATGTCTTAAGGCCCCGCCGAACGGTCTCTAAGGAGGGAGCCGTTCTCAATTCCAGGGGGAGGGAATTCCACAATTGGGGCGCCACTGCCGAGAAGGCCCTATTCCGCGCCGCCATCCCTCTCACCTCCGTCAGTGGTGGCACGGTTAACAGGGCCCCCCCTGATGACCTCAGAGTACGGGTCGGATTATAAGGAAGGAGGCGGTCCCTCAAATACCCTGGACCCGAGCCATATAGCGCTTTAAAAGTCAAAACTAGCACTTTGAATTGTGCCCGGAAACGAACTGGCAGCCAGTGTAGCCGCCGAAGCAACGGTCCGACTGAGTCGAACCGACAGGCCCCGGCAACCACCCGGGCCACCGCATTCTGCACTAGTTGCAGTTTCCCAACAGTCTTCAAAGGCAGCCCCACGTAGAGCGTGTTGCAGTAATCTAGTCTAGATGTTACTAGGGCATGGGTCACTGTGGCCAGGTCTGCACGATCCAAGTACAGTCGCAGCTGGCGCACCAGCCGAAGCTGGGCAAAAGCCCCCCTGGCCACAGCCGCCACCTGGGAATCCAGGAGCAGCTGCGCATCCAGGAGAACCCCCAAGCTGCGAACCTACTCCTTCAGAGGGAGTACAATCCCATTCAGAGCAGGACGATGATCCAGTACCTGAGTCGTAGACTTCTGGACCAGAAGAACCTCTGTCTTATCAGGATTTAATTTCAGCTTATTTGCCCCCATCCAGCTCCCAACTGCCTCCAGACATTTAGAACCCAGAAAGTAAGTTTTTCTTCCTAGATGTAGATTTTTTGAGGCGAATCTGCTTTTGTGTAGTGAAGTTCCTTTTGCTTCCCCTGTGATCACACTTTCCTACTGCACTCTTCTCCCACATTTCTGACCCTAATATGGGGCACAGTGTGCTCCCCTCTGTCTTCCTCTTTGCTTCAATGTATTCTGTTCTTCTCCTTCCTCAAGAAAAAAAAAATCCTTAGGAATGTGTTGCAGAAGCCCAGAAGACGAGTCCGTGCTGGAGAGCTTCAAAGACCAGAATGGGGACGCTGACCACTGGCTACCCTTCCCTGGCTCCTTCCTTGAACGATTCAAGTCTGTGTGTACGTTGGCTTGCCAAGGTTTTGAGCCGTTTCCTGCATAGGCTTCATTAGGTTGGTCTCGGTCTCTTGAACAGCGCTGTATTGTCCATTTGTTTCTCGCTTTTGAAAGAAGGTGAAATGAAAAAGAAAAAAGGTGTTATACAGAGGAACTAAATTCCTCAATGTTGAATCAGTGGGATCAGGCCAAGATCAAACCCCAAATGCTTCCCCCCACTTACCTGATGATGTTCCAGTCTTTGCTCCTCCTACTTCCTGCATTATAAAAGGAAGAAGGGGATGGCGTGGAAGAGGAAGTGTGGAGGAGAGAGAGATGCTCTAGCCCACCACTCTCCTCTCCTCCACACTTTTTCTTCCACGCTGTCCCTCTCGTCCTTTTACAATCCAGGGAATGGGGGAGGAGGAAGAGGAGCAGTGCAGGTGAGTCAACAGACAGAAGTGGAGGGTAGTCTGCTGCCTGATGCGACTGCTTCAGTTTGCCTCATGGATGAGCCGGCCCCGAATCAGAGGGCCATTAATCCATTAGGGCTCTCAATTTACCCAGAATGACCCTGTTTCTCCAACATTTTTGCTCTTTTCTCAAGTGGACGGATAGCAAAGTTTACCTTAAGGCCATGTTTAGGCTGTCGTGCCCTTTGCTGCTAAGTACCAAACTTTTCCCCATTCTTCAAAAGCCGGCAGTCTTGCGACTGAGAATGAGCACTGAGAAAATGAGCTCTGAGAAAAAGAATAGGGACAGTCAGGTAGGAAGAGAGCATAGCAGAGATGGGGGGGAGAAAGAGGGAGGCATTTTCAGCAAAAGGGACAGCAATTGAGAGGCAGCTAAAGGAAGCAATTCAGGCTCCTAGAGTTGGGGGGGTCAAAGGCTGTATAGTGTAGAATAAAGGCACTGAGAGAGAGAGAGAGAGAGAGAGAGAGAGAGAGAGAGAGAGAGAGAGAGAGAGAGAGAGAGAGTGATGGCAACCATTTGCAGACACCTAGATTTCATAGTGAAGGGCCATAGGAAGAAAGAAGGAGTATTTCAAGGGGACTTTATAGGGAAACTCCTAACATGTACTCACCAGTTTTCCAGCACCATCTGCAAAGGAAAAGGAAAGAGGTGTCAACAGTGCAACTTTTAAAAGATTACCAATAAAACAGCTTCCTTTTATTCAATCTCTTTGAAACTTCTCGGAGGCAAAGCAGGGCTACAGGTAGCCGCAGAATTTGGACGTTTAGCCACAGAGTCCGCTCTTTCGCTCACCCACCTTTTTTCTTCCGCCTTATTATTCGGTATGCAAAGATGCTGGAGACACACATAAGCAGAGAGGGGACGCATACAGCAACTGCAACCATATGGCTCTGACTGTGGGGCTCGCAGACGGCATCCGATGTCTTGTTGGCGGCCCATTTTTCCCTCAAGCCTTTTTCGCTGCAACTGGAACAGAGATTGAAAGAGGTCAGGGATCACAAGGAGGGCTGTGTGCTGATCTGAGGTTCAAAATCTTCGAGCACTGCTTTCAACCCAAGAGGGCACAATGTGCGGGGAAATATGACGGAATTCTGATGCAATGACTCCAACAAAAACTTTCCTGAAGTTGCCTTTGGCAAAGTTCTCGCTGTCACTTGACTTCCCCCACCCACCCACCCACCCACCACACCTTCAGAAGAACAATGGAGATCTTCATCAGTTGCCACCCACTGTCCTTCTGAATTGCATGTGTCCAGTTCCCTTGGGGGAGGCCGGGGGGGGGGGCTGAACCTGCCAACAGTCCAGCTGCCAGGGAGAGCCAAATGGGACGTGGGAGGGATGGCCGTCCCTCCACAATGAAGGGCTAGGAGCATTGCAAGACCTCCAAAGCCACCAATAGTTAATGTGCAAGTTCTCTTCCAACTTATGCGGATGAATTTTATCTCTGCAGCTAAATTTAGGCTGCACTCCTATGCACACTTTCCTGGGAGTCAGCCCCACTGAAAGCAATGGGACTCAGTTCTGAGTAGACATGCATTGTGCTGTTAGTCAACAAAGCTGAACTTCTGCATATACCATTCAGTGTTGCAAGGATGGGGGGGAGGTGGGGTCACTTTAATGAAATCTACGAGTTCCATCTCCTGAGCCCCCCCCCATTTTAGACCAATCATGCCCCTCCCATAGTCTCTTAAAAGCCGGAGCAAAGGGGGAACCAAAAAGCAAAGGGAACTCGGCGCTCTCTCCTCTCCCCCCCATAATGTGATGACAACTGCAGCATTTCTCTCACTTTGTCAGCAGTAACAGGAAGGAAACAGCCCTTAGCAGGAAAGGGACATGGAGAATTTAGGAAGACATCAGACACTCGTGACAGCATCACACTTGCAAAAAAAAAAAAAAAAAGTTCAGGGATTCTTACTTAGTCCAAGGTTGACAGGAGGGGGCATTCTCAGTGGCTGAAAACGTTTTAGGAGGACAGGACATAAATTTGGTATCAGACGTTTCTGTGCCTGTTAATGAAAGACAAGAAGTTATATATAGGAAGCTGCCTTCAGCGGAGTCAGCATAACTAGCAGCAGCTCTCTGGGGTTTCAGACATGGGGTCTTTCCCAGCCCTACCTGGAGATGCTGACAGGATTAAAACCTGGGACCTTCTTCATTCAAAGCAGGTGCTCTGCAACTGAGCCTATGAAGCTGCCTGCTGAGTCTCACCGTGGCCCCTCTAGTTCAGTATTGTCAACACTGACTGGCAGCATCTTTACAGCCTTTCAGGCATAGGGGTCTTTCCCAGCTCTGGCTGGAGACACTGCCAGGACTGAACCTGGGACTTTCTGCATGTAAAACGCAGGGCAGTCTAGGGCAGGGGTTCTCAACATGTGGTACGGGTACCCCTAGGGGTACGCGGACCTCTTGCTGGGGGTACGCCAAGCCCTGCCCCTTATCTGCCCCATCAGCAGCTAATTAAGTGTTAATTAACATGGATTTTAAATTGTAATTATTTTCGGAGCCGTTCTGTCTCTCTGATTTTGGTTTGGGGCTTATTTTTGTACTTTGGAAAATGTACAGGAGGGAGGAGCTGATTTTGGGAAGTGTGACTTGGAGAAAAAAAGAGATCCTTGCATATGTGTGTGTGTCCCACTCACACTCACACACAGAGTTAAATAAGACATTTTTTCACATTTAAAATTGTTTTAGTACTTTTTAATTTAATGATTAATTACCTAATTAATTGATTAGTCCAATTAATTAGCAGTTAATCAGCAGGGGGTACTTCAGAAAATTGGGCCATGATAGGGGGTACCCGGGCCTCCAAAGGTTGAGAACCCCTGGTCTAGGGGATGGGTGTGTGTGATCCATGGCCTAGTGAGGACAGATAGGGCTGGAGAGAGGGCAATCAGGGGGGCGGAGGCAGAGGGAAACTCAGGGGCTGGAGGAATGGGGTGGACTAGACTGGGGAGGGCAGGAGGGGCTGGACAGAGAGCAACGAGGGAGGCCTGGGGCTGATCTAGGAGCAGGAAGGATAAGGAGGGGACAATTCCAGCATTGCAGAGAGTTCTGATCCTGGGGCAGGAAGAAAAAAAATTAACTTGGCAAACTAACTGGCAACCAATACTACATTCTGCAGCTTTTCTACACTCACACGGAATCATGGTCAACACATTGTCCGGTCTAAGAGGCACAGCACAATAGAACGACTCCTCCCAGGGGAGCATCTGCACAACGATTCTTGCCCCAGAGCTGTGCGTGTGTGTGTGTGTCTTACCTGGCTGCATCACCATGAAACCAGGAGGGGAGACTGCATGTTTCTGACACAGTTCACAGCCCTCCTCGTTGGCATGAATGCAGAAGTAACCTGGGCTGCACAAGCACACGGTGTTCTTGATATAGGTGCAGGGCTCTTTAATTCTCAGATGGGCTCCTGCAAATATAGAAGCACAGAATCAGAGTGCTGCAGGGACCCTTCTGTCCTACCCAATGGAAGGGGCTGAGAGTTTATGATGCTGGTGGAGTTACAGCTGGAGAGAGAAGATAGTCGAGGAGATTTTTGAAGAGAGGATCTAGAAGACTAACAGGGTTCCTAAATACACACAGGCTCATATGATCCATTTGCCTAAAGGATGAAACAGGACCAACAAATATAGTGCAACAAATATAGCTCTGTCCTGGATTTCAGCAAGCAAAAGGAACTGCAGTGGTAACTTGTGGAACTCCCTGCCCTGTGAAATACAGCAGATTTACTTCCTGTTGATCTTTTGTCAGCTCTGCATGGTTCAGGACTTGGCGGGGGAGAAAGGGCACTGTAAGAAAAACCTCAGGACCTGGACACAACGATTGTAACATTCAAGATGCTAAGGAAGGAAGAAGCCATGATTGGCTACAAATCTGATCCAGGAAAGAACTTTGGGACAGCAAAGTTCAATTCATCATGCAGCAAAGCAGTTTGAGCTGGGCTAGTTGACATTCGAAGCCATGTAAATATGAACTTCACTGGCAGCACGACTTCAGGTTTTCTGGACTGAACAGAGCAACACACAAAATACTGATAGGCTGGCAAGGAACCCAGCCTGGATAGATCATTCATAACAGAGGCAGTGTTGATAAAATCAGACAGTACAGCTGTCTACACAAGTTGGACACACAGATTTTGCACCAAGGATAAGGTGTGTGTCCCCGTCCCCCCCCCCCCGGAGGGGTAATTAGGCCCATGTTTGAAAGGCTGTGGAGCAATTGGAAAATTCCTTTTTTGAGAGTAAAGAATTAAGAACTGCACCCTTTACCATCTCCCTCTGCAAGCCCAGAAATACAAAAAAAAAAAGTCAAGACACCTGCATCCCTTATCTAGTCTTTGTTTTTGTATTTACCTGGATCACACCTGTGACATCGGAGGCACTCTGTCAAGCCATTGGGGTGGTCTGTGTATGTTCCCTCTGTACAGGGAAGACAGCTGGTCCCCGAATCCACTGTGCAATGTTTCGAGACTCGATATCCTACGACAAGGAGATTCGTTTGGTGTGTGTAACGTTTGGGCGGCTGGCGGAGAATTCCTTGAGTTTAATTAAGATCCCAGAATGGGGAAAGCCATTGCAGTTAAATTTATAGCGTAAGAATGTAAGCAGGTAGGCCAGGCCACAAGAATGTCAGCAAATAGGCCAGGCCAGGTCAGGCCAGCAAACATAGATACGGTCTATATTGCAATTAAAGCAGACATACGCACTTACCAATCCCACACCTCGGGCAGCAGTCCTCATTGGTTTTGTACTCCCACGAGTTGCAGGTGATTGCTTCTAGACCGAGCAGCTGTGTTGCAAGAATGACGCAAAAGATCTGGGGGGGGGGGGAAGAGAGGACGGAGATTTCGTTGGCGCTGTGCTCAACGAAAATGCTTCTCAATAGTCAACTGCAAATAATACACTTGAACATGAAGACATAAATATAAATCCATGACCGTTTCCAGGGCCAGCCCAAGACCTCCTGACGCCTGAGGAGGCAGGCCAAATGTCTCCGATCGATGACGCGCCAGCCTCTGCTCCTCCCACTCTCCAATGCTCTTGCTCAGCACTCCCCTCCACATTTCCTCTTCCTCTCTGTCCCCCTCTTCCTTTTCCAATCCAGGGAGTAGATAGAAGAAGGAGGAGCAGTGGGTGCCAGTGGGTCAATAGAGATTGGCAAACCTCTCTCTCTCTCTCTCTCTCTCTCTCTCTCTCTCTCTCTCACACACACACACACACACACACACACACACACACACACACACACACACCAATCTGCTGCCTGAGGCAATAGCTTCAGTTGGCCTTCTGGATGGGCCGGCCCTGACCATTTTTTATATACTGTTTTCAAGTCAAACCCTATACCATTATAGGGCCTATACCATTCAATAGAGGCCCAAGTACGTTAATTCACAGTGATAACTAATGCCGACAATTGCCAAGAGAAGATGCCCGTGAGTATCCCAATTTGATATGAAGTCTCTTCTTCAGACATCTCTTCACCAAAGAATGAGACTCATTTATGACTCTGGAGTCTTCATAAGACTTCCAGCAAGTAAACCGTTATCATAGATTCTGCCACTAACCCACATGTTTAATACTTCTTCATCCACTCTTGCTAGCTGATGAACGGCTCCTTCGTTTTTATTGCAGAAGCTGAACCGGAATGCTACTTCCACTTTCCGGCCAATGAGTGGGAAGTCGTTTAGGGAACTAATAGTATGCTCGTATCAAGGAGAGCTGGTGTGGTATAGTGGTTAAGTGACTAAGCTGAGGACCTGGCCTTCCTCCAGGCAAACCTTATTCTGCCAAACTGGTTAATATTCTTGCCATGGTGTACTGGCTACAGAGCTGCTAATCAGGACTTCCCTGTGTGAATCTCACCTCTGCACGTATTTTGTTTGTACAAAAAAAAAAAAAAAAAAAACCTCACAAGGCGGCCTTAGGCAAGCCACGTCCTCTCAGCCTCAGTTTCCCCCATCTGCAATATGGGCATAATACTTGTTGCAAGGATGCCTCTCATCATGCCTGGCTACCAGCCTGACTGTTGTGCTTTCTGGTTTCTAGGCAACAGCTTGCCTGCAAAAAAACCAGCTTTCTCTCCCCAGAGATGAGGGCACTTCTAGACCTGTATTTCTGTTTGTAAAAGCTTAAATATTTACAGCTGAATCAAGATTGTTTTTTTCACGGTGTTTTCCCAGAGTGCCAGGGTGCGCTGTGCATCAGTGCACTGAACCCCAGAGGCGTAACAAGGGTGGAGCGAAGGCAAGTAGTTCTGCAAGACTCCGTTACACTGGAGTCAGCGGCCCCTCCCCCTTGCTGTTGGAGCCATTCTGGCAGCAAAGGCAACACGCAGGACACTCCCCTGTTGCTGCTGGAATGGCTCCAACAGCAAGGGGGAGGGGCCACTGACTCCAGTGTAACGGAGTCTTGCAGAACTACTTGCCTCCGCTCCACCCTTGTTTCACTCCTGCTGAACCCCCAAACACAAAAAGTGGAAATTGCTTCAAAAGAAATTGGTCCAACGCTGTGGCACTTAACTGTCCATTGTACGATGACTACTTCATTTCCCCGTTTTGTTCTGCTTTTCCTGTTCCACGTATTTTGTTTGTACAAAAAAAAAAAGAACCCTTTAAAAGTTCCAAAGTCAACAATTTTAGCAGATTCACTTTGTTTTCTCAGGTTAAATTGTTACCATGGTTTTTACGCAGGTGGGGGAATTGGCTGTTATTCTGCAGGAAATGTGTCTCAGCAGGTTTCCAAGCAAGTGTTCAAACCAGACAGTTAAAAAATATACTGATGAATTATCTACTCATCAAAAATAGTGATCCTTATTCATACTGAAACCTACTCCTCAAATGAACCAGACGTAGAATTGCTGAACTCAAAGGAAGCTGCCTTCTGCTGAGTCATGCCCCCTGGCGCCATCTAGCTCAGGCTTTCAACACTGACTGGCAGCAGTGGAGTCAGACTCTTGGTCTGTCCACCAGTGTCAGCACTGACTGGCAGCAGCTCTCCAGCTCTCCATCAGGGGCCTTTCCCGATGTGACCCAGAGATGCTAATGACTGAACCTGAGAACTTTAGTATGCAGGGCTATGCGCCCCCCCCTCCTGGTGAGTTTAGCGGCCCAATCTTACTGAAGGCCTGTGCTGGCAGAACACTTGTTCCACTGCACAGGCACGCAGAAGCGCCATAAAGAGCCTTCCCGTGCATCCTGGTGGAGCAACGGAGGCCCGGTACGCGGGGGGCGAAATGGGGTGGGAGCGGGCAGAACAGGGAGGGGTTGGGGTGAGGTGGGCAGATTGGGCTTGGGAGGGGGTGGGCTCGGTGGCAGCGGTGCACACCAAATCCATCCCCCCCCCTTCCCGAGCCTGATCCACCTGCACGGATCAATTCAGAGATGGACGCTCAGGCTGCTGTCCATGAATGCCAACTCTCTGGGTCAAAGAGATTTGGGTAACTCCAGCATTATTAATTATTATTAACAGTATTTATATACCGCTTTTCAACAAAAAGTTCACAAAGCGGTTTACAGACAAAAATCAAATAATTAAATGGCTCCCTGTCCCCAAAGGGCTCACAATCTAAAAAAGATGCAGAAGACCACCAGCAAACAGCCACCAGAAAAGACACTGTGCTGGGGTGAAAGGGGGGCAGTTGCTCTCCCCCTGCTAAATATAAGAGGAACACCAACTGAAAAAGTGCCTCTTGCCCAGTTAGCAGGGGTAAAGCAGCATGGTAGAGCAGGAGAAAAAAAAAGTTATTTGATGACCTCCTTTAACTTCCTCCTTGCGTGCAATAAATCTAGACAAACAACTCCACAAGAAACCACAGATCTGGACTCTGGACACAAATGGTTAGAACAAAAGATGCACAGAGTGAGGATGTACTGCATTTAGATGGTATGGGGAATGGAGGGAGGGGGCCAGTTGGACCTCTCGGAAAGACCCTGCACTTCTCCAGTTTGTCCACAAGATGGAGCCTGGTCTCCACCTATCTATCTGAACAAAAGTAAACAAAGAAATGAACCCTGGGAAGGGGAATACCAGGATGGATCCATAGACAGGAAGCAGCGGAAAAATAACTTTGGCGGGGGGGGGGGATGAAGGCTGTGTGCGCTTGGTGGTGCTTTAAATGTGGCCTTCCGCTCTTTGTCTTTCAGTAGAAGCTTCCTGAAACTTAACCAACAACAGCACAGGAGTGGGGTGCGTGTGATCAAGCTAAGAACTGGAGGGGGGGGGGCGTGTGTGCTAAAGAACTAAGTACTAAACCCCTAGGACAGTCCAGCCACATTTTCGTCCCTGACAGTGTGCAAATGCACCCAAGTCTTTCGTCACAGATTCCATATGATTGGATGCAGATGATGGAGAGCATTCCTGTGGAGGAGACCAGCTTCCAAGGAGGAAGGACGGTCGGAGACAGCAGTGTCAAGGAAGGACCTCTAGAGTTTTGTCAGTGTAACTTCTGCTATTGCAGGGAAGTGACACGAAAAGCTGGGGATTTCTTTTGCCTTTAGCGCATCATGCGCTGGAGGCAGGGGAGAGAAAAGAAGGGGGAATTTTTATGAAGCTGCAGGGGTATTCCATTAGGGAAGGGAGGAGAGCCACTAATTGCCAGTGATCACCATTGTTTTGTTATGTGAAAGGGGTTAGAAAGCCACTGTGGTGTGGTGGTTAATGCCGTGGGCTAGAAAGCCTCGAGTTCAAATCTCGTGTGTGTGATTTGAACTCATTTGGGTTGCAATCCTATGCTCATGTTCCTGGAACACAAGGGAACTTACTTCTGAGTAGACATGCCTAGGATTGCGCTGTGAGAGTAACCTCTGGGAGAAAGCCCTTGAACTAAGTGGGCTTCATTGATGAGTAAAGATGCATAGGATTCGATTGTCAGTCGTACTGTCATGTAGGTGGCTTTCAGTCAGTCCTGATCTTTCAGACACTCGGCCCATCTATCTCAGAGCTGTCAACCCTGACTGGCAGCAGTTCCCCAGGGCTTCAGACAGGCGAGGGGGTCCTTCCCAGATGCCAGGAACTGAAACGGAGACCCTCTGAACACACAACCTGTGCCCTTCCACGGAGTGACATGTTGGGCCCAGAGTTTTGGCCCAGGGATTCCCAGATAGATGATGCCATCTGAAAGAGTTTTGAGGGGCAGAACTCAGGTCTCTTCAGGACCCCACCTCAGTTCCGACCTTCCACCCCAGACAACAGAAGCAGCAGTCAGGATAAGAAGCCATCAGTCTGAGCCAAAGATCTGGTCCAGCCCAAAGCCTCCCCTATATCTGGTCCACTCGAAAGAAGGGGCAAGACTTGCACTTGCTCCGGAATAGGGCCCCTTAGAAGATCCGGGCAGAGCCACCTTAGCTACTATAAAACTAATATGAAACTACTATGAAGCTACTAGGAGTCCCGAGCTGCTCAGTGCAGGTGCAATAGCTCCATGGAGACCCTCTTTACTCCGCTTTGGCTAATCAGTTCCCACCTGGTCCAGCCCTCTTGGGACCTCCTACACCTCTGAGGGTTGGCAGAAACTGACAGCAGGAAAACAAAATAAAATAACCCCCAACCCATATATGGCACCCTGAAGGAAAAACCAGGTCAAATGCAGAAGGTCGGGAAGTCGATGAGCTCTCCTTCCCCATGCAGAGCAGTACAACAGTTGATTGCTTGCCTTGAAAGGTGCTTGTTCTTAAAAATTGCCATGCCATTTTCAAAGTAAAGAAAAAGTTGAGCATGTGTAGGAGGGGGGGGGAGCATTGTGGCTCCTCACTTCTGACCTCACAAGTACTAGCCAATACGTGCCTGTGACATTTAAGCAACCACACTCTGCATTTGACTCAGGTTTGCAGTCGCTGCGCTCGACAAGGAAAGAGATTTGACACCCCCGTCGCTCAAACCACACAACTTTCCACCACAATAGAAGAATGACAACGAGGAAGGATGTCTGGATCTGCGTGGTGACTGAGTAAGAACTGAGTAAGTGTCATCGTCGCAAAAAAAAAAAACAGAGACAAAGAAATCCTCATCTCATTCTGTGCACCCAGCAGGGCTTAGGGTGTGCATATTGAACATGGACCCCTCAACCTTCTGTGGGAATTGTCAAAACCAGTTTGGGATGCAGCAATCCCTTGGACACACCGCCAGTAGCCTGTTGTCGCCTGCCATATGCCTGCAACCTTGTGCAAGCGCCCTTCTCTTCCCTGAATTATCATACAAGCCCTCTTTAGTTCCCCACTCCTCTGCCTGTGAACCTGTTGTTGAACAAACCAGTTAAATGAAAAACACATTTGCAGATCACAATTCCTTTCCATTTCAGGAACTCTCGGAACAGGCGAGCTTTCAGTTTAACAGAGGAAAGATAAGCTCAAAAACACTGACATCACTGGAACGGAGCGATCAATGCGTACCTGTCACCCACCCACCCCTTTTCCTCTTCAATTAAAATCAGGCCCTACCAGTTAATGAATGGATGTTTTCCTTGACTCATCATCTAGCATCAAACCAATTAAAAGTTACAACTCCCCCATCCCCCCCCCTGTCAAATACTGTATACTCTCTCCAATTCCAGATAATGAGTGGCAAGGAGCTGGTCAGCTGACAGGAAGTGGGGAGGATAATAAGACCCTGCCCACCACCTGGGATATTGGGAGCTTGTTTATTTCTTGCAAATCCCGCAGTTGCAGCTTTACTCCCAGGTAGATCTGGGGCGCTAAATCACTGCTTCCCATGCAGAAGGCACCATATTCAACCCTTGGGGTTTCCAGGTAGGGCAGGCTGAAGCAACCCCGTATCTGAAGTCCTGGAAGAGTCGTCAGGACAGGAGGGAATCCTGAGCCAGTTGAGCTAAAGGTCTGACTCTGGCAGCAGCTTTGGTCTGTTCACACGTAGTCGGAGCAGCCTGGTGGCACACGCAGATCCACTTACTTGGTGCATGATCCTGGAGGAGGAGAGATCAGGGCAATTCCATTCCAGCCAGCCCCCCACAGGGCTGTGTGCGAGCAAAGTGCTGCTCTTTGGCCTGGGCGCAGCTACACCCTGTCGTGTTGGGGTTGGTTGGACTTCCAGTTACAACCACCACTCCTGGACTCCGAGTCCTGTCCGCCTTCCCGACTCCAGCTCCGAGCGTCCGGAAAGGCGCCTGGCCATGAATCCTTTGGAAGGTCTCCCGAGTCCCGCAGAAATGAAGAAAACAGACAGCAACAAGCCCTGCGCGGGATCGACTCTCCCTCTCTGCTCAAAGGTTCTTGTTCCGGACGAGCAGCTCCGCCAGCACTGTTGTGAAAGTGAAAGTGAACTGCGACCAGTGGGACTGAGCGGAATCCCGTTGTTCTTTTCTCCCCCTTCCCCAGACAGATGATTGTTGTTGCACATAATTCCTTCTATTTCCTGGCAGCGGTGCTCTGCTCAATTGCTGACGCTAGTGGTCGTGTTTCTCTGTGTTTCTCTTCCTGGAGCTTTCCCCTCTTCATCTTTCTCAGAAGCGCTTGAGAACAGCGGGGCAGAGCTGTACAGCAGCAGAACACGTGGTAGACAACCGAAAGAGGGTCCCTCGCTCGTCAGGACACTGTCACGGGGATCCCGCTTGAAGAGTATATGTGGCAGGTGAAGACCCGACCCGAACGAGGCCCCCCCCAGTTCAGTTCAAGTGACTCCCGTTAAAGCGAGTGCTAAGCCAATGTTGGACTCATTTAGCATTCAACCAATGCAAAGTTGCAACCCCCACCTTTTTGCAGGGTTGTTGCAACCCCCTTAAAGGGGCCCCTTTTGCTTTCCCCACCTGTCAAATATACTCGCTCCAGTTCTCGTTAATGGGAATGAAAATGAGACTGCTTTTGCCAACCATCCCCTTCTATGCAAATATATCACTTTTTTGCACAAAACACTGGTGGTTTAAAAAGGGCAAGGCACTGCGCTATTCGCTCGTTGTCACTCCGCCAGCTGGAATGAGGGGTTTGGGGCTGCCCCTTGAAAGGAGATGATGCGGGGTGTGTGGGGACAGTGGCCACCTCAAAGGAGCCGGTCCATGCAACAGGATCGAATCCCCCCTTGGCAATCTCTGATGACTTATACCACGGTAGGGCAGTACAATGACAATATTTTGCATTGTATGGTGCAGGCTGGCTGCGCAGGTAATATCTTATAGGTTGTGTTGAAATTGCTTTAACAAGAAGAGGAGGAGGAAGGAAGCCTTCAACAGCCCAATCTTATCCCATAGCATGCATGGCTGCCACCAAGATCCTCCCCGTTCTTCCCCCCCCCAGCCCAGTCTGCTCCCCACCCCGAACTGCCCCTGGTCCTCCCCCCCCAAACTGCCCCCCCACCGAACTAACTGCTCCAGTGGGGGATCAGTGAGCCAGTATTGCACGTGCGTGGCCTCCGGCCATTTGTGGTAGCAGCTCCTGCCCGGCAGCCCGCACGACAATGGCATGGCTTTCGTGGCAGTGTCCCTCATCTCATCCTGAGATCCGCCACCTTAAGGCCCCATAGGATTGGGCTTCAAGAAATGGATTCGAGTTGAGCTGCAAACACAAACAATTTCAGAAGAACCTCCTGACTCCAGTGAATATGCATTTAATCATTGCCGTGTGACTGGTGGTCATGCGCCTTTCATGCGCCGACTCATGGCAAAACTTAGCAGCCTGGAGTCAGCGCTTCTTGAGAGGTGAGGCCGGGCAGGCTGATTCTCTGCAATGACACTGAACATTCATTCAAAGCAAAATGCAGAGTCAATCCTGGCACCCATTTAAGGAGAAAAAGTCGGGTCGTTTTCAAGCTGAGCTAATCAACTTCCAAGAAATTCAAGCAAAATTTCCCGAGGTGGGGGGGGGGGGGGTGCGTGGCTACACTCCTGTGTATTCATTTAAAAAATGAGTGCAAATGAAAATGAATGATGAACCCCGTTGGTTTTGTTTCATTTTCTACTCTACTGCACAAGATCTATGTCCAGCTTTTCGACAACAAAATGATGTGGATTACACTGCAAAAACAAAAACATTTAATGGTTTCCTGACCCAACGGGTTTACTAATCGAAGAAGAAGAAGAAGAAGAAGAAGAAGAAGAACTCCTTAATGTTCCCTGTGTTACACCATCAAAGTGGATGGGTTTTCAGGGGCGACTCTTGCTCACCACCCCCCCAGCCCCACAAATGGAGGTCTCCACTATCATGTTCTTCTTCCTTCTCCTTGCCTTGTTGGCTCCTTCAGCTATAGCCCTCACAGCCTTCCAGCTGAGCACTGCTCTGTCTCCTCCTTGATTGCACACTGATGCCCCTATTCTGCCGGACCCACAGGTGTACACATTTGGCTCCTGTTTCCGTATATACACCCATAAGCAGTGCTGGAAACCACACATGTTTGCAGAGGGTCTCCCACATCTCATGAGAATTTGCCCTCTTTGCAGACTAAGCCAGAATCACCCTGGGGGGGTCATCTCGGCAACTTGGTTTCCATACTATTCTCTGCCCCTGAGAGGGGCTCGTCTCCCCCCCCCTCTGGCTTTGCCCTATCTCCCCCCACCCTCCGTTGCTAGTTTTTTCTCCGTTCCTCGCTTTGCCACTCCAATCCGGAAGCCCCGAAAAGAATCCGGGACACAGATACAAAGCAAATATCAGATTCAGATTTCAGAACCTTTACTGGCATATAAATAATTACACAACACAATAAACAAACCAACATACTCAAAAACAAATAAGCAGGAAATTACATATCTAAATAGGCCATTACTTTGCACTTTGCATTGTGCAACGTTTCTGTATATAGACAAATATCAGCCAACAGCCACTAGAAAAAGGGACTATGCTGAGATGACTGGGGTGTTGGAATTGCAAGGTACCTCAGAGGTCATCTAGTCCAACTCCCTGCTCAATGCTGCTATGTTATCCCTGAGAAGTGTCTGTCCAGCCTTTGCTTGTAAACCACCAATGAGGGAGATCCCACAATTGCAAGAGGCAGACTGTTCCAGTGCCAGACAGCTCTTAAAGTTAAGAAATTCTTCCTCGTGCCTAGACTAAAGCTACTTCCCTGTCGTTGCAACCCATTGGCCCTGGCCTCAGAAGCCGAAGGAAACTTACTCTCATCTCCCTGCTCAATAGAAGAGACTCACTATTTTCAAAGGTGCCTCTTTGCCCAGTTTGCATTGGGCGAGGCGGACTTAGCAATGACAATGAATGAGATTGAAAGTGAACGGACTCCAAAAGCAAATCTAGTCGTTTCTCTTTCATTTTCATGTATGCATGGGCATGTTTTTTGAGGAATGCAAACCTGACAGCCTTTTTTAGTTCTTTAAAAGATTGACATCCCAGCTCCGAGGCAGCATATGATCCTTCAGCATAAAATGCAAAATTTACCATTAACAATAACAACATATAAAAGGAGAAGATGAATTAATAACATTAAAGTAGACAATTAAAAGCATAACAGAGCAACATAACAAGACAGAAATAAGGTCACATTCTGTATAGTAAAAGCAGCATTATCTTAAAAACCAAAAACACCAGAAACAGTAAACAGAACTCAGAAAAAACCAAATGACAAGGCGGAATGCAGAAAGATCAAAGGAACCCGGGGGGGGGTAGCCGGCCCAGCTAGCCGGCCTAGATGTGAGTCTCCCTCCAACACCCCCAGGACTAGGGTTGCGAAGACACCAGGAGGATGGGCCTGATGTCTCCATGGGGTGGAGAGAGTGGATAGAGGGAAATTCTTCTCCCTCTCGCACAACACCAGAACCAGGGGACATGCACTAAACTTGAGTGGAGGGAGAGTTAGAACAGACAAAAGAAAATATTTCTTTACCCAGCGTGTAATTCATCTGTGGAACTCCTTGCCACAGGATGTGGTGATGGCACCTGGCCTAGATGCCTTTAAAAGGGGTTTGGACAGATTCATGGAGGAAAAGACCATCACAGGTTACAAGCCATAAGCAACCTCCTGGCTTTAGAAGTGGGTTTCTCTGTGTCAGGGAGTGACAACGGGAAACAGGTTATCTTGTTGTCTTGTGCTCCCTGAGGCATCTGGTGGGGCCACTGTGTGATATAGGAAGCTGGACTAGATGGGCTTTTGGCCTGATCCAGCAGGGCTTTTCTTATGTTCTTATGTTCTTATGTTCATATGTTATGTTCTCCAGAAATCAGCATCAATCTCCAGGTGATACTGAACGCATGCCTAGAGCGAGGTTTGAACAGGTCCTCCAGGAATTTCCAGCATTACATCATGTTGGAGAACAAATCTTCAGGGCGGAGTAGCTTCAGTCAGGGCTGGCCCAAGACCTCCTTTCCTCGTCCAATGACATGTCAGCCTCTGCTCCTCCCACCCTCCAGTGTCCAGCTCCACACTGTCTTGCCCTCCACCTTTCCTCTTCCTCTCTTCCCCCTCTTCTTTTCCAATCTAGGAAGGCGGAGGAGGAGCAGTGGAGGCAAATAATAGGCAGTCAGAGGTGGGCGCCCTCCACCAATCTGTTGCCTAAGGCAACTGTTTCAGTTGGCCTTATGGATGGGCCGGCCCACCCTGGCAAACCTACCCAGGAGGACCAACCCTGACAGCGAAACCAAACTGACCCTCAAAACCACCAGAGTGGCCACCACTGGGGCTTATCACTTACTGGTGGCTTCTTGGAACAGGAAGGAACAAGTCTGGGCACATGCTTCAAATTAGGGTTGGGCTAGCTCCAGGAACTGGTGGAGTTTCCTGCCTCTTAACACAAGTAGTTCAATTCCTTATAGACCTGGTGAACAGTTGAGCTTGGAAGCTCTCGTGAATGCTTTTGCCTAATGCTTGTGGTCTGCCATAGCTCTGTGTTCCTGACCCGGTCGAGTCCCTAGACGTGACCCCCCCCCCGACCCCACTTCCTACCTGCTTTCCCCTGCAGCCCACTTTGACCTCTGACCCAGCTTCCAGTCAAGGTCACGTACCATGGAGAGGAAACAGAGTCACTCAGTCATTTCCTCCGGAGAATGAGTAGGCCCCGAAAACCCCTCGCAGCATTGCAGTCGAGTGTGGTCATTACTGCATGGCTCAAACACACATTCATGTCTTGACAAACATCTGGGAAATTCTTGATTTCCCAACATCCTACTACAGGACGAGAAGGAGCGAGACAGAGCTGGTTGTCCCCTGGCTTGGTTTTCTGACACAGCCTGGCTTGGTTTCATGTTTCGGCTTCCAGTCGCTTTTTCGCCAGGACGCCATCATTTTGACAGGCTGGTCTTGCTGTGTTCCTGAGGGGGATTTCTCTGTTGCAGTTAGCGCTGAACTGCAACGTCTCACGGGAGAACGTTTGGCTTGCAGTTTAGGGTAGGGGCAAACACTGTGCCGGGATTATTTGAGGGGCACCTTGAGAATTTCAGTGGAACATAGAAAGCTGCCTTCCGCTGAGTCAGACCCTCCATCCATCCAATTCAGTATTGCCAACACTGACTGGCAGCTGCTCATCAGGGCTTCAGAGAGAGGAGAAATGGACAGCCTTAGCCTGGAGACATTTCCAGGAACTGAACCTAGGACGTTCTGTGGATGTGCTACTACTGATCCATGACACTTTCCCAGAAGGAAAGGCACCAACAGTCCACTGTGGGCTCCCTGCTACCAAGGTGGGCCCTGAGAGAGGCATTCCACGATCACCATAGAATCCCAGAGTTGGAAGGGTCCTTCAAGGCCATCTAGTCCAACCCCCTGCTTGAAGCAGGAAAATCCTCTCTAGAGCATCTTCAATAGATACCTGTCTAGCCTCTGCTTTACCTAGCATGGGCCACCATCCGGTGGGCTCCTGTGAGACACAGGAAGCTGGACTAGATGGGCCCTTGGCCTGATCCAGCAGGGCCCTTCTGATGTTCTCATGATGCCAGCTGGTCTGGGACTCAGTTACATGAAGACAGCAACAATCTCTAGCAGCTATAGTATAGGGAGTGGACATTACCTCACTGCCCTTCCTTCCAGGGCATTTGTCTTCCACTTCTGCCGCCAGGAATAACCAGAAGCCGCAGCCACCTGGCTGTCCACACTCAAGAGGATATACTTCCTCCCCAGGAACAACAATATTGAGGTCTTCCTGGGCCTGATTGCTAAGCTGCAAACCTTGGGGGGATATAGCTATGTATTTCCTTTACATCGACGGTGGAAGCTTTAAGGAATAGCAGCTGCAAAATAACACCTGTTATTGGTTTTTTTGATGACATTGGTTAATTGCTGGTGTTGTTGTTATAATTACTGTATTATTATTATTATTATTATTATATTCAAAATATAAAAATAATAACACATATAATATAATAATAGTATAGGCATATAAAAATTAATATTATATAATAATATTATTTATACAAATGAATAATAATTGCCTTTTAATTCCAATTATCAGTGGCCTTGGATGGAAAAGCAGGATGAAAATCCCCAAATATACAAGCAAGCAAAAATATCTAAAGATTGCCAGGCCCCCTGAGAAAACTTGGGATCTGGGGCCAAGGTACTAAGGGGAGGAGCCTGATGTAATGGGTGTGGCCTGGTGGAAGAGGTGGAGCCTGGTAGGGGAAGGGGTGGGGTTTAGTGGCACCTGGTGGGTGAGGAGACAGCTTGACTATGCTGGTAGCTCATTTGTGGGGATACACAATGGGGATATAATGGTGGTAATAGTTTTGCCAGCCAGATAATAGCCCACCCTCAATTCCGACGCCTTCCCCTGACATTTTAGTCCTTCTCTTGGATCCCAGAGAAGGAGGGTAAAACACTGTTGGTTAAACCTAAGAGGTAGTGTTAAGACCCAGAGTTAGACACTCACACCGACACCGTCATCTCTGGAGTAGAGGAAGAAGTTCAGGGCCACAGCCGCCCAGTTTCCTGGCATGACAAAGATGACTAAAAATATTTATATCTAAACATTCACTATGTGGTTTACATGGAAGAGTGAGTGTTAGCAGGATGTGCACCCACCGTTGTGCCAGCACAACATCCCAGAACAACATGCGCTTCCTTGAGCTGACCTTGGGCTTCCACGAAAACCACACTAAGAAGAACAGGGATACCTGCCAAAGAAGCACTCGACGATTTGCTTGGCCCAAGCCAGATGGAGGGGAAATGCTGACATTATTTTTCGGAGCTGGAAAAACTGGGTATGGTAGATGGTCACACAATACGGCTAGTTTTGCAAAAATGAAGAAGATCATGCATAGTCAACATCTGGGACTCCTGATGGAGTCCCTTCCCAGGGAGGTGACAAACTTGTTAGCGAGGCTGTCAGCGGAAATTCAATCAAGTCCAGCCTCCACTTCCTTTTGGGCATTAATGTCAGAAAGTTTCCAAGTTCAAGAGGAGCAAAATGTGATGCAGGACCGAGCAAACCCTTGGAATGATAAAAGGAACAGAATGGGAGAAATCCGCTATGCCCTGGTTGCTGCATGAACGGAGGTGCTTCAGTTCAATGCACTCTGTGATTTACCCACCCACCCACCCACCCACCCACCCACCTCTCTCTCTCTCTCTCTCTCTCTCTCTCTCTCTCTCTCTCTCTCTCTCTGCAAATGTTTTATCAGTCCTCTTCTCTTATGGAAATGTTTACAAAGGGTGGAGAAGGGGAGACGGGACACCTGTCTTTTATTACAGTGGCAAACTGCCTGCAAACTGTCTCTTTAAGGGGAGCCAATGGACGGCCTGATTGGCAGTGCCATTTCCCCTCCCGTGCCCCTCCATTTGCCAGTGCTTTGCTGCCTGAGAACAGGAATGCATCCCTGATTGGCTGGAATGAGCCTTGATTCATGGCCCTTACCCTAACTTGGCTACAGTTGCCCTTCAGGGCTTCATGATCCCTGACAGGCTGGGATCATTCCAGGAAACAACAAGGACAAAATGGCGAGATAACATCCGTCCAGGGAAACCGTCATTGTGAACAGCTGCCAGGAGCACTGAGAAGATAAAACAAGGAAACTCACCTGGCCCCCTCAAAAGTCTAACATTTGTCCAGTAAATATTTGCAGGAGACTATTCAGCTCTGGCCAGCGGGTGGCGCAGCGGGTTAAACCGCTGAACCATAAGCTGTCGATCGAAAGGTCAGCAGTTCGATTCCCACGACGGGGTGAGCGCTCGTTGCTTGGTCAGCTCCTGCCAACCTAGCAGTTCCAAAGCATGTCAATGCGAGTAGATAAATAGGTACTGCTTGCGGGAAGGTAAACAGCGCTCCGTGTTCCAGCCGCATGCTACGCGCTGCGGCAAGGAGAGTCATGCCGGCCACATGACCACGAAGGCGTCTTCGGACAACGCTGGCTCTTCGGCTTTGAAATGGCTTTGAACCACACCCTAGAGTCGGACACGACTGGACTTAATTGTCAGGGGTCACCTTTACCTTTACCTTTATTCAGCTCTAGATCACAAATCGTCGCCTTCTGTTCCCGTATCTGGATGGCTGCTTGAAAGATTTCAGGATTCGAACCCACCTCTTTCCACTCTGTGATGCAGCTGTGAAAGCAAAAGTGAGGTGCTGCCCCCTTTTGCACCATAAGGAGTGACCCACAACATGGCAGAAGATTGAAGGTTAACTTACGACGAGAGGTGGATGGACCAAAGACTTATCTTCTGCCTGCTTTTTAAATTCCCCCGATAGCCCTGAAAACTTCGGGGACTCGATAGGACTTGAGTCTGGAAACTCAGAACTTTCAAGACTGCCGCTGGCATTGGTGGAAGGAAACTGTTTAATGGTTTCACTCTGGACTGATGTATATGCCGACCTCTGGTGGCCAAACAGAAGAAGGACACAGCAGGCAGCGTCCGTAGTACACTGTTGATTGATGGGAGGATATTTTAATATGTGTAATAAGGCAAATACTGAGACCAATCCACATGCCCAAATTTGTATATTTTGAAGCTGAATGCTTCTTTATTTAACCCCTGCCTTTCTTTAGCGGGTGCCTGTGTCCATCTGTCTCTCCATCTACGTTATTACATTCACAGCTGAGGAATAGTCAGCAGATATTATACTGAATACTGAATCTGAGTACAGGTGGGCCCCCATATCCACTGATTCGCTATCCACGGTTTCAGTTATCCACGGATCGTGGGGACCCCCCAGGCTTTTACTTTTTTTCCCAGTAAGCTTTGTTTCTTCCTTAAAGAAACAGGAGAAGCATCCTCTGGCTGCTTATTACAGGCAAGTAGAACGAGACTAAGTACTAGAGAGGCTCTGCAAGGTTAACAGAAACCTTGCAGAGCCTCTCTAGGGCTTAGTCTCATTCTACTTGCCTGCAATGGAGGCTGCTTCTCTGTTTGTTTTAAGGAAGAAACAAAGCTTGCTGAAAGAAAAATAAGAGCTGGGGGGGGGGGGGGCAAGCACAGTGGCGTTCTTACGCCAGGGGCGCTGGTGTGCTGCGCCCCAGGCATGGAGTGGGCACGGTGCTTCCAGGGGGCGCGGCGCCGGAGCCCACTCGGTGCGTCACCGGCTTCCGGAGACGCTTTGCTCCGAAGCCGGGAAGCCCTCCTCCTTGCGACCGCCCAGTTCGGCGGTCGAGGGCTTTGTGAGCCGGCCGAACGCATCGTCCGCTTTTATTTGGGCTTTCTGCACATGTGCAGAACCTTTCTGAGGGCAAACGGGCAGCCCGTTTGCCCTCAGAAAGGTTCTGCGCATGTGCAGAAAACCCAAATAAAAGCGGGCGATGCGTTCTGCCGGCTCACAAAGCCCTCGACCGCCGAACTGGGCGGTCGCAAGGAGGAGGGTTTCCTGGCTTCGGAGCAAAGCGTCTCTGGAAGCCGGTGATGGGCCGCTTCAGGGGGGGCGGCAGCCGTGCTCTGGCGCGACGGGGCGCTCCAGCCCCCGCCCCCCCGGGCGCCGGAAGACGTTAAAACGCCACTGGGCAAGCATGCCTGCCTGCAGGGGAGGCAGGGTGGGGGGGCCCTCAGGAAACCATGGAGGGGGTGTTCGCTCTTATCCACGGTTTCAAGTATCCACGGAGGGGCCTGGAACATATCCCCAGCGGATATGGGGGCCCACCTGTACTGAATCTTGGCATTGCATATCTTGTGATTTTTTTTTCTCCCAGAATTCCCCTCCAAGAGATGCCTGGCTGGAACCAGAGCTTGTTGGAGTTGGAAGGGACCTTGGAGGTCATCTAGACCAGGGGTTCTAAACTTTTTCTGCTCATGGTCCCATTCTGAGTCTCGGTGGCCCCCCTCAGTGTCAATGTTCTGGTTTTTTCCATGTGATCCCCTAGAAATGACCCATATCCAGAACTACTGATCCAGACCCTGCTCCTCATTGTCCTTTCCCCTTGGGTTCCAGTTGAAGGGGCTTTCCTTCATGGCTGGTATTTTCAGCGAGATGCCCTCACCTCATCTGACCTTTGGAAATCGGAGAAATCTTCAACTCTGACTTCCACAAATGTGAGGTTTCAAGGAGAGCACGTGCACCTCTTTGCCATCTGATTTTGTGGTTATACGATCAGCCCACCAGTTGTGTCAGATTCTGAGTCCATCAAACTGCATCAGTGACCTAAGCAAGAGTTTAGGACAGCAAGAGAGATGGTGACCCGACCGCAGCAGCAGAGGATCCATCTCAGTCCGGGCGAGGAAGCCCCACCCCTTGGACGAACTCACTCCCAGGGGGCGGAGTATTTCCTCGGGGTGAGGGTGGGTGGTCCCGTCCCCACCGAGTGTGGCAACAACACCAAATAGAGGTTGCGGCTCTGGCTTGGCACCTTTGGGAGGGACACCGGAGCAAGGCTCCCCCTTGCTTGTCTATCTTTTCACTCCCATTGAGAGGTGGGGCACGGCAGTGGGGGTTTGGGGCTAGAAGCTCATTGGTGCTGAGCCTAAGTGAATGCCGGGTCAGGCACAGATTTGGTCTCCTTTTCTTTTTTCCCTGGCCTGGTGACTTGGGGGGGGGGGTGTTCCCTGGGTGCTGTTGCCTGTTTGCTTGTTGTCAGGATGTCTCTTCTCCTTTCCTTTGTGGTTATTTTCTTCCTTTGGGGGTGGGGTCCACTGTCAGTGAGGGTGGTATTGGTCCCTGCCAGGGAAGGGAGGGAGGGAGGGAGGGGGAAGCATTTTCTATACAGAAAGATCGAGGACCTCTGCCACAGACTCACTAGATGGCCTTAAGCAAGTTGCTCCCTTTCAGACTCAGCTGCAATGTATAATGCTACAGTACAGTACCTTAAATTAAAGGGTCACTATAAGGACTATAAGGCCAGCGGGTGGCGCAGTGGGTTAAACCGCTGAACCATGAGCTGTCGATTGAAAGGTCGCCAGTTCGAATCCGCGACGGGGTGAGCTCTCGTTGCTTGGCCAGCTCCTGCCAACCTAGCAGTTCCAAAGCATGTTAATGCGAGTAGATAAATGGGTACTGTTTGCGGGAAGGTAAACAGCGCTCCGTGTTCCAGCCGCATGCTACGCGCTGCAGCAAGGAGAGTCATGCCGGCCACATGACCACGGAGGCGTCTTCGGACAATGCTGGGTCTTCGGCTTTGAAATGGGGATGAGCACCACACCCTAGGGTCGGACATGACTGGATGTAATTGTCAGGGGTCACCTTTACCTTTTTTATAAGGACATCATCAAGATAATATATGAGATTCACATTCAGAAAGTGCTGTAGAAAATATTATTCCATGATACAGATTGGGGCTGAACTAGGCTGGTTAGTTAACAAAACACATTTTTGACTGGGACCAACGATGGAGACATGATGGGATGGCAGATTTGGATTGGGACCATGGGGTGAGTGGCAGCGGGGGTTATCCATTTTCTCCTGTAGCAATTCTCCCATTTCAAGTAATCTAGCTCCAAACACGGAGTTTGCATATCTCACATCTCCTTTGAGTTTTGACCCTCATCTCCTTGTCACAGAGTTTGGAAGTCAAAGAACTGAGTGGGATATCCCAGCATTAGACACTAGGGGGCGGCATTGTCTCTCCCATGACAAGCTAACCTGTTGCAGGCCCTGGCTGGGATTGAACCTTTGCAAAACCTGTGCCACTGAGCTAGCTGCATGTTTTGTTAGGACTGCAGGGTTGGAATACGAAACTTGGCATGAAAGGTAAGGGGGTTGGGATAGTGGTGGGCAAGGCTGTGGAGAAACCATTTATTTAACTGTCCACTGTATTTTGTGATCTTTCAATGCATAGTGTAATTTGTGACCCTGTTCAGGTTGTGCTATAGCCCAGTGATATAGTGCTAAATTATTAAGTACAGGAGCTCACCAGGACACCCACCGTGGCCTCATTGCCATGCCCAGCTAAGACTATAAAAAAAAACTAAGGCTGCAATCCTATGCATGCTTTTCCTGGGAGTAAGCCCCATTGAACATGGTGGGATTTGCTTCTGAGTAGACATGGCTAGGCTTGTGCTGTTAATGTCTTCATTGGAGTGTTTTTTCCCTGCCCTGCTACTTGTGGCGACCCTTCTAAAAGGAAAGGTTCCACTTGAACCTTTGAGCTTCAGCAGGCCAAGTTGTCGTGCTTTGACCTCCATCTGCAAGAACGAGTTCGAAAACACTCAGTGTCTCCTCCCAAAAGTGAAACAAGCCCAGAATTGCACCATGCATTGTCTGTTTATTTCTTCCTACAAATACTGTCATACAGGAGGCATACACAGAATGCGCACAAAGCAAAGATCCTGACAGCAGGAAAAAAAATACGCACACGCACCATTCAGCATGAATGGAAACTTTCCCCTATAAGAGGAAACGATCATTACATCAATGAAACACACACAAAAGAGAGCAAAACATTCTTACTTCCACAATGTATGACATTGGATAATTAGTATCCCTCGTGGGACAATCTCTTGTTCTTTAATATAAAGCAAGACGGGATCGTTTTTCCTAACAAATCGGAAAACGCGAAATGTCGCAGTATTTTGTCCAGCCAGTTTGAAATAGATACTCTCGAGTCTATTTCACCAGACAAAGTTAAAGGGTTCCACCCAGAAGACAGGAACCTGACTTCTAGTCAAAGCGGTACGGGAATAAAGCTGGAAGCTTTTACAGGTGTGCGGAAAATCGGTACCAGTGCTGGGTTGCTGGGGAGGGGGGGCTGGGGCAAAGCTCTGCACCGGGCCCCCAATCGTGCCCCCTATATATCCCCTGATGGAACATTGGATGTGACACTGCTACTGTGAGGGTTCTGGGTCACCCTGACTACGTGTGCCCCCCAATGAAGGCAGGTTAGTCAGACCCTAACACCACCCCTGGAGAACCATCTCCTACTGCAACTTGGAGCAGCCTCCATAATTGGACATCTTCCCACACTTTTGCAAAATATAATTTGCTCTTAAACACATCGCACAGTCTTCATTGTGAAGCTACATGCCCCTCCCTGGAACGGATAGTGGCTGTGTGCCGTTGTCACACACGGCCAAATACAGTTCGACAGAATACATCCAGCCAACGTATTCCATTTCCCCTGCCCGCCCCAAGAATAAATAATAAACCAGGGAAATAATATCCCCTACAAAGAAGAAGACCAGGGCTGGGTGATTGGGTGTCATGCAGCCCTCCCTCTGGAATGAATGTCCATTGGCGAACGTTCGCTTGTCTACCAGGGTCGCCAAAGCGTGTGAATGTTCTTGGAGGTTGGATGTTTCAATGTGAAAGGCGGGTTGAGAACCTCCGTTGTTGATGGCGGGTTTCTTTGGAAGTGGCGCACAAGCTTGGTCTGAGTTTCCGTGTGGACTTTGTGGAGGGACATAAATTGGAACGCCTCTTGTAGACATCTGGAGTAGCCCTCTTTGAAGTCCACCTGTGTGTCTTTTTGAGCAGGTCCTACAGCTAGAGAAGGAAAGAGAAGAAAAGAGACTGTTATTTCAGACTCAGGAAGCGACTTAGAATACTATTCAAGGAGGACCACCTTCAGAAAGGCCTACGGCGGTTTTAGATGCCCCACCTTCTGCCTGCTTTCTGCTTTCCTGTTTCAGGTATTCCACCGTCATCTCCAGGATGTCGGCTTTCTCCAGCTTGGAGTTGGGCTGATGTCTCTGGAATTCCTTCTCCAGCAAGAATTTCAGTTGCTCGATGCTGCTATTGATGCGGTCACGACGCATTTTCTCCACCACTGGTTTTCTCAGCTGTGGAAAACAAAGATTTGCTTAGGAAATATTCCCATGATGCCTCATTCTCCACAAAACCTACAGAGATCTCCAAACAGAGGGCCTTGTTATCTCATCCCTGGAAACGTATCTCTGTTTTAGGGTCCCTTTCACTGTCATTACGTCCCCCAAAGCATCCTGGGAATTTTAGGCTGCAATCCTACGCACACTTTCCTGGGTGTAAGTGCCATTGAACCCAGTGGCATTTACTTCTGAGTAAACATGCATAGGGTTGCGTTTTGGTGATAGTTTGGAGGAAGGGATGAAAAAACCATGTCTTCTCAAAGCTCATTCACTCATTCAAACCCCTTAAAATTCTCCAATATGTTGCTTGAGAGGAACCCTGAAATTTGTTTTGAATTTCACTTTGCATGAAATTTCGGGCCAGCGCTAGGCGTAGCCAGAAACCCCTTTGAGAAATATGACTCATCTTCTAGAAACCCATTTGGCTTTCCTTGATAATACTTTGGTGTTGTGCCTTTGAAATTTGCCTTGAATATTACCTTTAAACAAAAAAAATCCAGCTGTTTGAGCTGGTTAATCCTTACCAGGCCTCTCTTAGAACTGTAATTCCCAATTCTCTAGCCCAAGTATTTGGCTTAAGTCTCTAGTAGAGATACACCCACAGAAACCATAGTATGTTTATCGAGTTACTTACTTTGTTTTTTTCTTTCGGAGTGAGCAGGCCATTGTGATCCATGAAAACGATGCTGGTAGGTGCCATGTTTTTCTAGGCTGTGAAGATCGAAGCCGCTTAAGACTGGAATCCAAAGGAAAGATGCTTCAGCTAGCTGCTCGGCCCCATATTTATACCGCCCGGGCTCAGTGAGATGCTGTGGGTCTCTGCTTCGCTGGAGTTTCCCACACTCCGCAGCCAATCAGAAGGAGGCGACGGACACAATAGGAGAAGCGTCTCTTCTTGCATGCTCCGTTGGCGGTGAATAGCCGCGGGATAATGACCTTCTCCCAGATGAGCAGGTGGGGAGTGTGTGGTACGTAAAAGATTGGAATCAGGGATTACCCGTGCGGGGAGCTGGGAACGGGTTGGCCCTGCGCTCGCCGAGGCCACAGAAGAGATCAATCACATTCCAGGCGCTCACAAGATGCACTTCACAGCCATCAGCGGACATGGGGGGGAGGGAGTGGCAAGCGATGACTAAAGGAGACATACGTGTTACGGCAGCATACGCCGTAAATTCCTGAGACAAAATCCTAGTTCTCACCAAAGTTCTAAACTTGAATTCTCCATCCTACAGAAAATAATTGTTTCTTGTAAATAAAAAAACATCTAGCGTGCCATTAGTGGGCACAAGGTTGTGGCAAGCGATGGTGGGAAAGAACCTTCACTTGATGAAAGAACCTTCACACAAGCATTCGTGTACATTCCATACATTCCTTAGACACGGCCCTAGGTAAAGGTAAAGGTGACCCCTGACAATTAAGTCCAGTCGTGTCCGACTCTAGGGTGTGGTGCTCATCCCCATTTCAATGCCGAAGAGCCAGCGTTGTCCGAAGACGCCTCCGTGGTCATGTGGCCGGCATGACTCTCCTTGTTGCAGCGCGTAGCATGCGGCTGGAACACGGAGCGCTGTTTACCTTCCCGCAAGCGGTATCTATTTATCTACTCACATTAACATGCTTTGGAACTGCTAGGTTGGCAGGAGCTGGCCAAGCAACGAGAGCTCTCACCCTGTCGCGGATTCGAACTGCCGACCTTTCAATCGACAACTCATGGTTCAGCAGTGTAACCCACTGCATCACCCGCTGGCCTTAGACACAGCCCTACTTTTCACCAAATGAGTAAATAGGGAATAAAATCGTACAAAAAAAATCTCTGCACATAGGAAACTAGTTTGTCAGCAAAAGAGCTTTGGCTTGGATCAGTTGCCCTGACACGTGGAGGGAATTTGCCTGTCCATCATGTGGTGAGCCCTCACTGTTTGAAGTGGTATAGTCCTGACATAGAGTCACCACTGCAGTGAGTCCAAGTGCTGCCATCATGGCTGACTGACTGAACTATGAACTTAGAAGGCTACATTCTTGATTCTACCATGATCTTGCCTATACCATGAGCCCACTCAGTGACCCTAAGCAAGCCACCAGCCAGACACTCAGCTCCGCTCCCTGTCTAACACCACTGTCCCACCTCATGTGGCTGCTAAATATTGCTAAGAAGTTGCATATATCCAGAGTGTAGGGTGGATCCACAGATGGGACACATGCACCCAGGCTCACACAAGGACCCACAACCATCCCTGGTTATGGTCCCACTGGTCCCCCCACCCCCTGGAAAGCCAGGCCACATGTAGCCGTGGCCGCCGTGGCCACAGCTTCCCCACAATCATGCGGCAAATGTGCCCATGTGTTTTCTTCCTCTGACTCCAGTGCCATTCAATCAAACCTCCGTGTTCAAGAGCAGTCTACCTCCAAATACCAGGTGCTGGGGGGGGGGGAGAACAATTTCATTGCCTTCATGCCTTGTAGGCTTTCCAGAGGCATCTGGTGGGCTGTTATGAGAAAGAAGCTGCTGGACTACATCTCCCTTGGGTCGGATTCACCGCAGGGATCTTCTTATGTTCCCAATTTGCTTTTTTTTTTTATAGAAAAAACACACAGCAGGTAAGGCAGAAGGTGGCCTGCATCTTTAGAATATGTTCCCCCCTCCTTTCTTGCACACTGTTCCCCACGTGTGCTTCTGCATGCGCGCACACGCACACACACACACACACACACACACACACACACACACACTCCAATTGTCCCGTCGCTGAAAAGCTTACCACCCTTTGTGTCAGGCGGCAGCTGTGGAGCCCCGAGCCTTTTATGTCAAGTGGTGGGAAAGTTTATATGACCCCATCTCCCATGTCCCCCTTCAGAAAGCATGCCTTTAATCTCTCTATGCATGTGTTCTAGCGCGGGGGGGGGGGGGGGAATGTTCCTTCCACTCTGAGCAGCCACCTCTAGACTCCCACCCGCTAATCTCTCTCCCTCTCCCAATTTGGATGTCATTTACAACATTTTTTTAGAAGCAAAAAATCATCGGCATGATGACGATTTTGGCATACAAAATCGGCATCCGACGATTTCACTGAGCCAGACACATATATATATATAAAAAAAAAGTTGGGAAAGCATGTTGCTCTTGTCATCGCCATCCCTGCGCATAGTGCTACGATAACGATAGCCAGACATTTGCATCACATTTTATGAGTGGAAAAACAGTTTGCGTGAGGGCGCCCATACCACATCCCTGCTGGGATAAGCAAGTACCGTTATCTCTTGATTGCAGCTGACTCTGAGAGGGAGCACCTCGCTAATGTCCCCAGCATGCTCCTGGCAGACTTTGCCCCGGTTGGTGAAAGAATCCCACAGTACGCTGAAGTCTGCCTACCCCTGCCCTAGAGGAACAGAGCATCTTCCCCATGGCTAGCAAAAATAAGAAAGATAAGAGCCAGGATGGTGGAGTAGTTCTGGTGTTGAAGATCCAGGTAAGTCATGAAGCTTCCTAGGTGATACTGGGCCAATCACTATCTCTCAGCCTCACCCACCTCACAGGGTTGTTGTGAGGACAAAGGAAGGGAAGGAACCATGTACATCGTCCTCAGCTCGTTGGCCGGTGTAAAAATGTGAAAAAAAAATATTAGAAAAATGAAACGAATTAGCAAAACACACCAGCATTTCAAATTGCAGATAGCTTATATTGGATTGGGGGGGGGGGGGGTGTATGTAAGTAAGTGTGATCTTTAATGGCAATCTCAGCTACAAACAGAAACACACAGTACCATGCGATATTCCCACCCACCCACCCACCCTGCATCTCTGCCAGATGTTGGCCCTCTTTGAAAAAAAAAGGGGGGCAAGGACTTACTTGCACATTCAAAAAATGGCCACTGCTGCCTCCTCCAGCGCGGCTGCCCAGATGGCCTTCTGGGAACAAGAGTTTTCCCACTAAACACAATGCCAACTCAAGGACCATCGCTAATGCGCTTGTGTGGGCAGGCACACGTCCATTGTGGAGAGGATGAATGTCATTAAGAAAATGTGTGGGAAACTCAGAGGGTCTCAAGCTTCCTCTGCATGCAGAGCAATAAGCTACTTAGCCATGTGTCTGGGAGGTGGGGGTGGGAGGAGAATGAGGAAAACAGCCTCGAACCACTGCCCACGTGCACTCTGCTTGCCCTCAGAGACCCTCTCCTCTTCAGCTAACCCGCAGGAACTGCAAGAAATAGGCCAAGATATAAATACTGTTGGGGTGCTCAAAGCACTTCCACTTGTTTTATCTTAACAACGCTGCCCGATGAGTCGGCATTATTGTACCCGTATTGCAGATGGGGAAGACTGAGGCTGAGAGGGAGTGATTTGCTTAAGGCCATCTAGTGAACTCAGGGCAGAGGTGAGATTTGATGCCCTGATTCACAACTCAGGCTGCAATTCCTATGCACACTAAGAGTAAGTCCCATTGAACTCAAGGGGATTTGCTTCTGAGTAGACAGGCCTCGGATTGGGCTGTCAGTCTTTTAGGCTGCAATTGGATGCACATTTTCACTGAGCGTAGTGAGACTTTTAAGTCCACATGCATAGGAATGCACTGTTCACCATTAAGCTGCGCCACTCCCGTATGGAGTATAGGAAGGTAAGAGCTGATGTGGCTGAGGACTGAGACTGAACTACAAATCAGAATGTTCCTTGTTTAGATCCTCACCCCAGCTATGAACTCTCTGGGTGGCCTGCAGCAAGCCACTGCTTCTTAAGCCTCAGTCTTCCCCGTCTGCATTAGGGGGATAATAATACTTACCTTACCAGGTGGTTGTAAGAATACATGTGAAGTCTAATTGCACATTCTAAAATCCCTGTTTATTTTTGGCAAAATGTTGACACTGTGAACCTAGAAGTCCTTGGTCCACCTGCCCCATGAATATGCTAAATGGCCTTGCACAAGTCACCTTTCTCAGCCTCCCCTCTGAAATATAGTCATCAGTAGAAGCATCCAGGTGCTCCTTTTGAAACTTTTTGCATAGGACTTGAGCTGAGAAAAAGCATCCGGCTCAGCAAGAGGCAAACTGAGAAATGCCTAGGGGCATATGTTAATATCCAGGCCATTATCTATCCATAGGGCAACTGAAAGCCAGTATGTAGTTCACCTTACATTAAGGCTACAGTCTTATGCAAATATACTTCAAATATACTTCGATGTCAGTCCTACTAAACACACAGTGGAACTTACTTCTGAGTAAACATGCCTTGCCTAGCACTCTAATAATTCTTTTTCTATTTATTGGGGGGGGGGGTTTAATCTTGTTTTTCACTTTTTAGACATTTCTTTTGAACTCTTGCAACCCCCTCCAAGGGTTTGGGATGAAATGAACTTGATCTTGTACAGCTGGAACCTGTGCATGTCTACTCAGAAGTCAGTTCCATCAAGGTCAATAGAAATTACGCCCAGGTAAGCATTATAGGATTTGCAGCCTCCGAGAAGCTTACATTTCAAAGTAGGATTAAGTAACGAGAAAAGAAAACATTCTAATAAAGCAATTTAAAGTTAATGTTGTTATTGCTTAGAATAGGGCTACAATCCAGTTTCCTGAGAGTAAATCCCATTGAATACAATGGGACTTCTGAGTGGACATGTATAGGACTATGCTGTTAGTGCTTCCAGAGAGTTAGAATGGATAAAAGAAAATATTTCTTTACCCAGCATGTAATTCATCTGTGGAACTCCTTGTCACAGGATGTGGTGATGGCACCTGGCCTAGATGCCTTTAAAAGGGGTTTGGACAGATTCATGGAGGAAAAGACCATCACAGGTTACAAGCCATAAGCAACCTCCTGGTTTTAGAAGTGCGTTTTCTCTGTGCCAGGTGCAAGGGAGTGTCAACGGGAAACAGGTTATCTTGTTGTCTTGTGCTCCCTGAGGCATCTGGTGGGGCCACTGTGTGATATAGGAAGCTGGACTAGATGGGCTTTTGGCCTGATCCAGCAGGGCTCTTCTTATGTTCTTAGTGGGGCATTGCTGTGGGGAGGTGTCGTAGCCCGCTCCTGTGCTTCAAAATTCACCTCTACAATATTGGCACAGAGCAACGTTGTTGGTTTATTTAGAGCTTGGTTTAGAGCAGGGGTTCTCAACCTGTGGTACAGGTACCCCTAGGGGTACATGGACCTCTTGCTGGGGGTATGCCAAGCCCTGCCCCTTATCTGCCCCATCAGCAGCTAATTAAGTGTTAATTAACATGGATTTTTTTGGAGCCCTTCTGTCTCTCTGATTTCGGTTTTGGGCTTATTTTTGCACTTTGGAAAATGTACTTTGGTGGGGTAGGGGAGGGTTGAGCTGATTTTGGGAATTGTGACTTGGGGAGAAAAAAGAGATCCTTGCATCTCTCTCTCTCTCTCTCTCTCTCTCTCTCTCTCTCTCTCTCTCTCTCTCTCACACACACACACACACACACACACACACACACACACACACACACTCAATCTGCTGCCTGAGGCAATAGCTTCAGTTGGCCTTCTGGATGGGCCGGCCCTGACCATTTAAATAAGTCATTTTTCACATTTAAAATTGTTTTAGTACTTTTTTATTTAACGATTAATTACCTAATTAATTGATTAATCCAATTAATTAGCAGTTAATTAGCAGGGGGTACTTCAGAAAATTGGAGCGTGATAGGGGTTACCCGGGCCTCCAAAGGTTGAGAACCCCTGGTTTAGAGGTTTGTATTCCATCTTTCATTTCCCCAAAAGGTCCCCCCAAGACAGCCAATCTATTAAAAAAAAACTTTTAAAAGTCAGCAATAAAATGTCGACTTTAAAGCCCTCCATATTTGAAGACTGTGATAGCACCCTCATTCCTCCTTTTTCAGCTTTGCATCCTGTTTCGTTCTTTTTGAATGGACAGCTCTTGCTCTCACTTCCTCCCCCTCCTCCTCTCTGGGTCGTTTAATCTGATTTTTTTCCCCCCATGTCTGTCGGTCACAGGCAGATGTGGGCGCTGTGAGTGTCGAGCTGGTTTGAGTTTCCCACAGTGGGTCTCTATTCAAGGCATTGAATGCTGGGGAGAAAGGAAGTGTGCCAAGCTACAAACTGAATTAGAGATGGTATTTGACTTTCTTTTGTGTTGGGGGGGGCGTGGGGGGGAGGCTTGCTTTGGTAGACCATCTGCATAGCATTTTCTGTTTGCGGTGAGGGACAGATCCATTGATCAAGGGCTGACAAGCCTGGCTGAGGCACTTGCGAAGGCAGCTCCGTTCTCTCTTGAGGGTTTAACATCTGGCTGAGGAGGGACAGAAGAGAGAAGGAGAAAAATAAAGCTCAGCCGGCAGTTAAACAGTCTTGGATCCGTTTGGATTTCAGGTGTCGTTAAGTATCCCCTTGCACCGTTTATGACCTTGGCCCCTCGATTCCCCTTTGAAGCAAACATTTGAGTTAAAGAAACAGAGGCCTGTTCAAATAGTCCTCAAATTAATGGAAAGCTCTGCAACACACGAAAATCGAACTGGAGGCAGAGCTCTCCAAGGTCTTAAATGATGACCTCTCTTTCTCCTCACCTGATCCAGGCCTTTTGTTTCTTAGCTGGGACTTTCTGCATGCGAGGAAATGCCCTGCGCTTGAAGTACAGCCCCTCTCCTAAACATATGATGCTGCTGTCTGCTGAGTCAGACATTGGTCAGTCTAGTTCAGCATTGTCAACACTGACCAGCAGTGCCTCTCAAGGATTCTTGGGAGGGGTCTTTCCCAGACTGACCTGGGGGTTCAATCTTGGACCTTGCATATGCCAAGCAAGCACTCTAGCACTGAGCTATGGTCTTTCCTTCACCCTAAATCATTCTTTCATCTTCTAGAAACAAACACATGCAGCTATCTTACAACATCCAGCCATGTGCAGTGTTGTCATGTGCAGTGCAGTGTACAACATGTGCAGTGTTGTCAGACGGGCAGTGGCTGTTTGCCCAGTCAGCATGGTCGATAAAGGCAGAGGCGTTGTTAGATGTTGGAGGAAGTAGGAGTTAATTCTACAATTTAATTTTCAAAAATTCAAAACCCACTCAGGTTTTTGAAAGAGGGACTGACCATTTTTAGTAAGTAAGCAAGCAAATGAATAACTTAATGAACAGTTGGACTAGATGGCCTTTGGGTACTCCCCAGCCCAGCTCTTTGGCTGAAAAGGTGTCATGCCTTTGGCCCACTTGAAGATTTTTTCAGCTACACCCCCTACTCACAAGGGGGCTGAAGGGCATAATCTGGCCAACCCCTGACACCTCTCCAATTCAAATCTCTCCCATGCCCTGAACTCATTCAGTAACTTTAGGCAAGCCCCTCCCCCTCAGCCTCAGTCTTCCACATCTGCAATATGGGGAGAATACTATTTATTGACTATTTACAAGCTATTGTAAGGACTACATGAAGATAACGTACGTGAAGCACTTTACACACAGAGAGAGCATGATGCTAATGTTTTATAACAAAGCAAAACAATACTTCACTGACTTTCCTTCCAATGTAGCTTCAAAGATATAAGAAATTTGCCAACTGTAATCTAAATGTGCACACAAATGCTTCTTTTGCGGGTGATAATGTGGGGGAGAGAATGGAATGAACGGCCGGGCGAGGGGGTGGAGGTGGGGGAGGCCCCCCACTGTAAGGGTGCTCACTGGGCCCAGCCGACGTACCCAGGGCAATGTGTTCCTTTGAAACATAATTGATTCCTAGCATCAGGCACCAGCCTGCTTTCCTGGAGGGTCAGTGCTTTCCCACATCCAAATATATTATCCCATAGCCCAGGCCTTTTGTACAACACACTCCGGCTATTCATGTGCAAAGCAGCCATAATCCCTCGGGCTTTTCAGAGTCAATAAACCAGGAAATAATAAATCCCTCTTGTGCACCCGATGGAGGGGACGTGTGGGAATTTCCACGAGGCAGAGGAAAGGCGGGGTGGGGGTGCAGGGAGGAGGGGGGTGAACAGCTTCAAGGGAGGGGCACATTGGTACAGGAGGTGCCCCTCTCACTGTTCAGTGCTTTCATTTTAAGCCAGAAGTGTGGGAGAGAGCCCCCCCCTCCCCATCTTCTAAGTCTCTTGCCTCCTCTGGCAGGGGACAGCACCTAGCACACAGTTGTGCTAATATGGGGGTGGGTGGAAAGCGTATGTATTTGCACATATGTATGTCTTGATATACTATTTATAATTTTCATATAAATTTTAAACTATATAGACCTATGTGCGTGTCTTGTTATAAAGCACCAGAGTATATCTTGATATACAATTTATATACACTTGAACCAGCTGTACAAACCTATGTGCATGACTTCTTATAGAGTACCAGAGAACAAGTCTCTGCCCCAAGTGGCTTACAATCTAAAATTAAATACAGGGGAAACAGCAGAATAAGGGGAGGAAAGTGGAGGTAGAAGTAAAGTTATAGATACCTGTGCACGTGCTGGTACCAGGTTACTGGGGGGGGGCGCTCTGGGGCAAAAACTCCATAGCAACCCCCTGGCCACATAACTATGGGGTACTTTGGGGGCTACTACGCCTGCCCGCAGAACTGAGAGGTTAGGTTCAGTCCAAATGGATTGACCTATTGAGGGGTGTTGGCCCTTAGCTAGTGTCTAGCCTGATGTCACTATATATATGATGACCCCTGATGTCGCTACATAAAAAGTAATTTATATATTTAAATAGAAATTAACGTACATTTCAGCAAAACCTCAATATGGGTGCTTTTGGGGGGCTATTAAAAAGATGCACAGTTCATTCAATTATGGTAACCTGTTTGCTTTTGTGGGGAGGGGATGTAATTCAGGATCCCCCTGCGGCCAGTTTTCAAATATTCATTATGACACGTTTATGCTTCCTTTCCTCCAAGAAGCTCAGGGCTGGATAAATAGCTCCCCTTCCCTTCTGTCTTCCCAACTGTGAGGTGGGTTACGCTCAGAGGACAACACTGGCCCCAAGTCACCCAGTAAGCTCTGCAGCTGAGAAGGGAATTCGAATCTGGCTCTCCCCAGACCAGCCAATCTTCCCTGCGGGCTCCTGCTCAAGGAATACCAAACACTGAGACAGGCTCTTGCATAACCTGTGCTCGCTGCCCCCTTCTTTAACTCCTTGCATCCCTTCTTGGCAAACGAGAATGCATGAGAAAATACCTTGGTGTCCTTTGCAGATTTTGTTGTTGTTTTCAGGCCCGGCTGAAAGGATCACGTGAGTTCACGGTGCATTGTCCGAAGCCCAAATCTTACAAAAGGGTTATTAGAGCCCGGCTGTGTGGGTTTGAGTTCCATGGAGGTTCCCACACTTTCCCCCTCCTTGCCGGGACAATGGAAGTGTGCCTGGAGACCATGGGAGACATTAGTGATGGTGCTTGAGCTGGCATTCAAGGGGAAAAAATCCAACTCCCAAAAGACCATCTGGTTAGTTGTTGCGATCAAGCCACGAGGGTCAGGAGCTGCCACTCCGGAGGTGGGAGGGACAATGCGCTTGGTTGGACACCCCTCCTGTCTCTTTAACCAGCTTCATCAATGAGCTACCTGTCAGTCTCTGGCTTCCCGCTCAAAGACCGAGCACTTCCAAGAGCGTTGGCTACTTCCAGACGGAGCCCAACAGCAAGAACCAGTGCATTGAGGCCAGCTTGGACCAGGGGAGACTCGAGTTCCAATTCTTCCTCAGCAGCAGGTGATTTGGACATGCCTGGCCCTAACTCGCAGGGTTGTTGTGAGCAGAAACCATATTAAAATGGATTTTGCTGGCTTTTCCAAGAGCCATTGACCATAAGAAAATACAGTCTGAAAATCAGCAGTGTCGTATTCACATAACATCAAAAACGTAAAAAGTCATGGAAGAAGACATTGGGTTGTATCCCAATAATGAATACCAAACACATGCATGGCACTTTCTGAATACATCAAGTGATTCGTTATTTCATGTGTTATCTTAATGAAATCCTTACAACGCCCTTGTTAGGCCTGTATTATTATTCCCATATCGCAGATGGAGAAGACTGAGGCCAAGAAGGAGTGGCATGCCTAAGGCCACCTAAGGAGTTCATGGGGAGATTTGGGTTTGAATCACCACTGGGTTGTAGGTCACTGTGGCTATGTGGCTCACTGTGCCACCATAGTCCAGACTCTTTTGGCCTAATGTCTGCACTTCCAGTCAAGTGCTAAGACCGAGGTCCTGTATGCAAGCACTTACCTGGGAGTAAGTCCCATTGAAACCAATGGGACTTACTTTTGCATAGACATACATAGGATCGTGCCGCTAGACAGCAAATAGACGAGAGGTAGTCTTGTATATTAGCTAAGGGTTTGAGCTGTGAATCCGGACATCCACAGGTTGAATTTCACCTGCATCATGAACTTACTCGGTGGTCCCTCTCTGCTTCATAAGAACATCAGAAGAGCCCTGCTGGATCAGGCCAAGGGCCCATCTAGTCCAGCTTTCTGTATCTCACAGTGGCCCCACCAGATGCCTCAGGGAGCACACAAGACAACAAGATACCTGTATCCTGTTGCCACTCCCTTGCATCTGGCATTCAGAAATAGCCTACTTCTAAAACTAGGAGATTGAATATCCCCATCATGGCTTGTAACCTGTGATGAACTTTTCCTCCATAAATCTGTCCAACCCCTTTTTAAATGTGGCAGTGGCACCATCTAGGCCAGGTGCCCTCCCCACATCCTGTGGGAAGGAGTTCCACAGTTTAATTACATGCTGGGTAAAGAAATATTCTCCCTTGTCTGTCCCTTGTCTGCTTCAGCCTTTCCACCTCCAATACAGGGAAAATAATAACTGATTTACCTTACTGTTCTAAGGCTACGTCAAGATAAGACAAGAGAAACACATTCTAAAAGAGTTGTTGAAATGCTGAACGTGCAAAACACTTTGCAATACTCCAAAAATACAATACAAATGGCAAGTACTAATATCACATCAGGGAGAGCTGTTGTTGTTGTTGTTGTTGTTGGTCACAGCCTAACTGGTGGCTGGCGTTTTCTAAATACCAAGTTTTTCCCAAGGACCTAGGATATTTAGAGGCATTGATGTTATTATTATGAATACTAATATTATACTATAATGTACCTTTATTGGCATAACACAAAATCCATAAAAATTCGAAGGGGCAAAAATGCAGAAGGGCAGACTATGTCAGGGACATTAAAGTTATCCTAAAAGGAGCTCTGAGACCAATTCCTTAGTTTGGAAATATATAAAAAGACGAAAGTGATCTCTGCTTTCAAACAGGATCACTGTCGGGAAGGGAAGGAGGTCAGGGAAACAGCCAGCTCTGTAGGATCCATTGTCTGGGCCTGAAAGGGCTTGTGTCTTGTTCAAGACAGATGTTGGCCACTGACGCTTTTATTCCTTTCCCCTCTGTTTTGTGGGAACGCTGTGAGATGTGATGTCTCAGGACCACTCGGTGTCATTCAAAAGGGTTTTAAAAGACACCTACTCTGAGATGGGCATCTTCGGTGTGCTGTCATTGCCAATTGCTGTTGGTTTTTTTTTTTGGGGGGGGGTGTCTGCCCTTCAAAAACAAGGACCAAAGAAAAGAAAGGAAAAGGGGGCGATGGCTACCTGTCATAGGGACACGGGAAAACTAGGATTTCGTTCACTGATCACGTCAATTGATAGCATGCCCTCTCGCAAAGACCCAGGGCACTGGGCAGATTCTAGGATGGTTGTATGAAATGTTGGATCCAGTGAGCAAGGCTGGATCCAGGTTTGAAAGGGCCCGCAAAATAGGCCCTGGGACCCTTCTCCCACCCCTGCTCTGTCCAGCGGGGGTCTTACCTGCTCCGGCGGGTGTCACTCCAATGCAGAAGAAGAATAGGTTTGTGCCATAAGCCACCCAGGGTTGAAGTTAACAAGTTTTAATGACGGTTGACTGAGTATTTAATAATAATGTGTGGGTTGGTCGGTTTATGTAAAGCTATCAACGTACATGGTGCTTTTCACAGAGCAAGAGGGCCCTGCCCCGAGAGGCCTACAATCATTCTAGATTGATCCACAGGACACGACTGGAGGCAGACATATGCTGGGGAAGAATATGTGGTGGTCTCAGTTGAAGCTTCACGACAGCGGAGAAAGAGGAGTAACAGCAACAGCCTCTGCCTCAGAAGTAAATCTGACTCTGCCCCAAGGGGCTTACAATCTAGATAGGCACAAGGGAAACAGCTGGAGGCAGATATAAGCAGGGGAGGAACATGCAGTCTTCTCAGTTACATGTGTTTAGGTTTAGTTGCAGCAAGGAGAGACCCAGCAGGGCAACCATATGCATGCAGCATCCCTGCTAACTAGGCAAAGGGGCACCTTTTAAAGTGGCGCCCTCTTCTGTTTACCAGGGGGAGAGCAACTGTCCCTCTTCAGCCCAGCATGGGGTCTTTTTTTCCAGTGGCTGATGCTAGTGTCTCTTCTGTAATTTCTTTAGATTGTGGGGCCTTTGGAGGCAAGGAACCACTTACTGTATTGATTTATTTTACTATTCTTGTTGAAAAGTGGTATATAAATATTCTTAATAATAATAATAATAATAATAATAATAATAATAATAATAATAATAATAATAATAATGCCTGCTCAAAAGTACGTCCCATTAAGTTCATGATTGTATAGGATTGCTGCCTAAATGCGTGTGTATTGGGGTAGGTATAAAATAATAATGGTCATTGACTGTACCTTTTCCATCCCCTAATTCTCCTTCCTCCCCCCTCTTTCTGTACCCACATACCTTTTTACAGTATATGTCTATATACAATACATCCCAACTGAGGATTACCCTTCAAGCATTTGATGAAGCAAACTGTGATTCCTGGAAGCTTACACCTGCAATAAATTGGGCAGCCTTTAGGTAACACAAGGTTCTTGGCTCTTTTGGCTGTGACACAGTGACTCTCCTGGAAGCGGTAATGTTTGAGGCGCTCTGAAGTTATGAATTCCATAAATAGACCAGCAAGTCTCTGCGCTTTGGGATGGCCTTTTCCCGCCTTTCCCCAACCATGCATCTTCTTGATCTCTTATGCTCTCTCCCTCCTCCCCTCCCCTCCTCTCCGGCACCAGTGGATGCAAGCAGGATAACGGGGATTGTGACTTTGAAATGCAATTGATCCCAGACGAGGCAGCTGGAGGGGCAGCGCTTTCCCAGATCTTCTCCGCAGCCCTGCCGTATAGCTTTGCACAATCCACCAGTTGGTACAGGCAGAAGGTTATTCTCTCCGGGGCATTGACGGTCAATGTAGCATGCACTAATGAGGTGCCTTCTCTATTATCTGACCGCGTGCCCGGATTGGCTGCGCGACTGTGGGAAACACTGAGAAGCTCCAAACTCACATAACTGCTGAGTCGCTTGCAGATATAAATAGAAGTGCTGGGCAAGCTTCGGAGCATAAGGGTTACGCTCAAGGTAGAGGCAGAACAGCAGAGACACAGATCTGTGTGCCTAGCTGGCAGGGTGGAAGATGGCTCCTAGCAGCAGCTGTCTGACCCACGTGGAGGAGGAGAGACTGCTGTCGAAGGAAAAGAACAAGGTAACTTTTTGCAGGATCAGAGGAAGCTGTCTTATCCCGAGTCTGACTTTCGTTAATCTAGCTCAGGATTGCCAGCACTGACTGGCAGCAGCTCTCCAGAATTTCAGGCCAAGGTTTTTCCTGGTTCTACCTGGAGATGTCAGGGGTTAAAGCTGCAGCATTAAACGCCTTTCCCCCCTAGACCTGCTGCGCTCATGCATTTATGGAGTTTGTTTTTTTATTTATTTATTATGCATTTATTTATCACATGATGCATGGAGGATGGGCAGAGTCCAGTATGGAGCAAAACTTCATGTTTTTTTTATAATAATAATAATAATAATAATAATAATAATAATAATAATAATAATAATAATAATAATAATAATACGAAGAAGATCTGCAAGAGAGTGACAGCTAAGAAGTGTTTAAACTCCATAAATAAAAACAAAGAAAGAAGCTTCAGTATGGCCTCGATATGCAATGTTTATCAGTGGCATCCATTCGCATCTCCATCCATTCACATCAAGGAATCAGTCAGGTGTGAAAAAGACCTTGGACGGACTGGGAGATCAATGTGGCAACTGATAGATAGGAAGAACTGCTCTGATAACAGGGACAGCTTGACTTAGATATAGATATGTTTTAGAAGTGAAGGAAGGAAGGAAGGAAGGAAGGAAGGAAGGAAGGAAGGAAGGAAGGAAGGAAGGAAGGAAGGAAGGAAGGAAGGAAGGAAGGAATTCTCTTACCTGCATCAAGCTTGAGTAGAGAGATCAAGGGTGAAAGATTTGTTTTGTCCAAAGGCAGACAGATGGGAACTTTGCTGTTGTAAAATGTTAAGGAAGAAGACAGGCAGGCAGAGGGTTGGAATTAGTTCATCCACAGAACTCTGCAGTGTCGCTCCTTCCTGAATGTAGCTGGGCAGATTTTCACAGACATCCTTCTTCCTTCTTGACAGCTGAGAAAGCCAGTGGTGGAGAAAATGCGCCGTGACCGCATCAACAGCAGCATTGAGCAGCTGAAGATCTTGCTGGAGAAGGAATTCCAGAGACACCAGCCCAACTCCAAGCTGGAGAAAGCAGACATTTTAGAAGTGACGGTCAATTATTTGAAACAGCAGCACCAGCTGCACGGACAAGGTGAGTTCCGAGCAGACCCAGAGTCCATCTAGTCTGGCCTTCTCCACAGTCGCCTCCGGCAACTAGTTTTCAGGGGTACACTGTCACTGAACCTGGAGGTTCTTTAGCTATCATGGCTTGTAGCCACTGATCAGCTCTTATATCCTCAGATCCCCAGCCTGTTCCTTGCAAGCTTTTTATCCTGCAAAACATGTCATCGCCACAGTTGTTTGTGTGCAAGGCACAAATGGAGCGAAGGAGTCCAATGCTCTTTTGTATAGGATAATTTTTCCAGTTCTGATTTTTTTGGGGTAGTTAGGGCTGCAATCCTATATGCACCTACCTGGGAGTAAATCCCATTGAACTCAGTGTGGCTTTCTTCTGAGTAGGCATGCCTAGGATGGTGCTGTAAGTCTCCCAAACACCAATCCAAGGACCAGTTTCCACATTACATTATTATTATTATTATTATTATTATTATTATTATTATTATTATTATTTAGTGTCCAACTCATCATGTCAAGGGTGACATGTTGAACGCATGTTTCAAGTACGTGTACAAACAGGAACACTCAACAAGGAGGTCAGGACTGGCTGACTTCTGGCAAAGTCTCAGATCATCTGCTAAGTTTGTTTCGGTGGGGGGGGGGCTTTAACTCAGTGCATTGCTTTGCCCAGGCCACAGGTTCAATCCCTGGCAAGCTGTGCCAGAAAAGTCCCCCCCTCCAAACCCTTGTCTATCAGATAGACAATGCTGAACCAACCAGACCGACTCTGCATGATAAGGCAAATTCCTATGTTCCTAGACAGTGAATAGGAGGAGTTCTTACATCGGAGTCCTTCCTTGCCAATGAATATTGTTCTGACACTGAGTTTTGATGTTCTCTTTTCTCTAGCGTTCAGCCAGAAGAATCCCGAACTCGACTTCAACACTGGCTACCTGCGTTGCTTGAGAGAAGCCTTGCACTTTCTCTCCTTCTGCGAACCCAAACGAGATACCCAGGCCAGGCTGATGAAGCACTTCTGCAAAGTCCATGTGATCGCAGACCACTCCCCCCCACCCGCGTCCATCCTGAGATGCCTTCCGCCATCGCCTGGCCCTCTGCCCAAGAAACACATCACCCCCAAAAGTCCACCACCTCCCATGGCCATCTGGAGACCGTGGTAGAAGCACTTAAGAACCATCCACAAAAGAAATGTATCCTAGAGGGGTCTTTGATTGTGCGATTCCTCTTAAAAAAGTAGGAAACAGTTGATTTCCAAGTAGTAGGAGAAGGTGGAGGAGGAGGAGGAGGAAGAGAGTCAGGTTGTTCTTTGGTAGCGAGAAATTGAAATCTCGGGAAAAAATAGTTTTCCTTCACAATGAAGGGTCCTGCCTGTATCTGGCAGCTCTTTGCCTGCTATGGTGGGCAAATGTGATAGAGAGACGGTGCCTTCATTCTTGCCCAGAGCTGTATCTTGAAGAAAAAGTTTTATTTTTTCGTATCAGAAGATCCTCCTCTAATATCGGCAAGAGACACCAGCAAAAGGACTCTTCAGCAGCATCTGTTGAAGAGCCACAGAGTTGAAGGTGCTCTCGATTCATGTTGTCCTTCAGAAAGAAGGGCCTTCTTGAACTTATCTTCAATAAGACATTTGTATCAAAGCGGTTAGTCTTTTTTTTTTTCCTTTCTAGTTTTTCGAGTGAATCTTTGATCCAGAAAATTAGCTCCCTGCCCCCAGAATCCTGTACTACGTTGGTAGATCATTCGGTTAAAAAGTTATTATGATAACAGAAAGGCCATCTAAGACATTGTGTCTGTCCAGGCTTCTCTCATTGGAGAGGTGATTTGCTGCCTTTTGTAAAGGGAATCCGTGCTTATGCTACTGTATCTTTCGTAAGGAGAACGAAATGCGTATGTATTGTTGACTCAATGTGGGTTATTTGGGGATGGAGTCAGACGCTTTCAGAAGGAGATTGTGCATGTCATTGTATGTGACGCTGAATATTATTTGAATTTTCTGTGATGGAAAATGCCAATAAAAAGATCTGATTTATTATTATGTTTACTTTCCATGAGCGAGTCCTTTTTTTGGGAAGAAACTTTCCCTTGCTCTGGGGACACAGAACCAATCAATGACAAGATCCCCATGTTGCTCAAATGAAGACTGGTTCTTATATATTCTCAAGGTGTTCATAGATATCCATAAGGGAAGTGGAGCAGAGGGGCACCTGCTGTGGTGTTACTGTACACAGGAAACCGCCTAGGGCCCATCTAGCTCTATGGTTCATCTAGATCAGTATTGTCTGCAGGACTGGCAGCAGCTGACTGTTACTGAGTCAGACCCTTGGTCCACCTAACTCAGTAATACTGTCACTGACTGGCAGCAGCTTTTCAAACCAAACTTTTCCCCAGCCCTACCTAGAAGTGCCAGGGTTTAAACCTGGGGCCTTCTGCATACCAAGCAGGGTCTCTAACACTACCAAGCAACAGCCCTTCCTGCTTTGGGGGCCTCCTCCCTAAAACAGGCGGTGCAAGGCCTATTAATCCCTATGTAGCTGCCAGCAAAGAAACCATTAAAGAAAAACAGCATTAGATAACCCACAAACAATTATGTTTTGCAAAATAGTCACAAGGACACACTTTGAACATTCATAATAACACTTATCGTTTCTATAGCACTTTTTGAGCTCAGCCATGAAGCTTCCTGGGTGACCTTGGGCCAGTCACTATCTCCCAACCTAACCTACCTACATCACAGGGTTGTTGTGAGGACAAAAAGGAAGGGAAGGAACTATGTACACCACCCTGAGCTCCTTGGAAAAGTGGCATAAAAATGTGAAAAATTAATAAAGTGATGCATGATATGGAGAAAGTCAGGAGAGAGAAGGGGGAGGGAATTTCCATAAGACCCAAACAAAGTGGTGGGACATTCAGGACTGACAAAAGGTGGTGCACATAATTAATCCTGTGGCTCTCTGATGGCCACTCGCCTCGATGCCTTTAATAAGAGGAAATGTGAAGGGGAGGAGAGGGCGGAGCTAGAACATGGAAGAGTGGGAGGAGCAGAGGATGGCGCATCATTAGGGAAGGGGGGCCGCATTTGGCAGGCCGCCTCAGGTGTTAGGGCCGGGGGGCTTGGGCTGGCCCTGCTCTTAGCCACTGCATCATGATCATACGTTATACCACCCACACCGGCAGAAATCCTATGCACCCTTACCTGGGAGACTGTCCCATTGAATTCAATGGGGTTTACTTCTGAGTAGACATGCCTAGGCTTGCACTGTAAGTCCTCTTTCCCTGCTTTCATGAAACTTATAAATACATTCAGCTGTATGACGTTCAGCTATATGATGTGGCTGCTATCCTGGGAGTAAGCCACACTGAACCCAATGGGACTTACTTCTGAGTAGACACAGGGGCATAGCTAGCCTCTGTGGGGGGCTGCAGCCCGTGACACCCCCTGTGGCGTCACAAGCCCCGCCCTACACGTGACATCACAAGCCCCGCCCCATGCCAAAAAAGTTAAAAAATGCCCCCTGGGCTTTTTTTGGTGGTAAAAGCACACGAGGGGGGCGGGCAGGCGGGCAACTCCTTTTGCCATCACCCCGAAAAAGGCCCTTTTTGCCGCCCCTGCCCGCGTCATACCGCCGAATTGTCACCCTTGTGCACCCCCCGCGTGTCGTCCAGGGGGCCACCGCCACCGCCCCCTCCTAGCGACGCCTCTGAGTAGACATGCAGAGTATTCTGCTGCATGACAGTTGCATATCCTTCCCTGGCTACTCTTTGCCTCCAGTTGTTGTCTGTGGGTCTATCTAGACTGCAAGCCTCTCAGGGCAGGGTCCTGTCCTCTCACTCTGTGTAATGCACCGTGCATATTGATGGCATTATTATTAATAATAATTATTATTCTTGTTATTCTTGTTATTATTATTATTATTAATATTTATCGACTGTTATTAAGTACTCGGTCAAGAATCTTTACCCGAAATTGACTTTAACACTGGATGTCCCCTCTTTTGGCAACGGCCTCTCTTGTGGGAGATGGAGGGTGGGGTGTGTGTGATATTTCGTATGTTGATCCCACGGGCCAGGCAGACTGCTCTCTCTGACAATGTCCCTATTAACCTCAGAGTGTGGGGCTGGGTTTCTCGGTGTTTCCCACACTTTCTTGCCCATTGATGACATTCAGGGGGAGGACAAAGGACGTGTGCCTGGCTACAGGGCCCATTAGCGCCGCCGCAGCCGGAGTCCCCTTTGTGGCTTCCAGCAATTCCTGCCCCAATAGACCATCTGGAGCCGTTCGCTTTCCCAGGGACCAAGATGATCGATCCGCTTTCTTGCCGGCCCTTTTCACGATGCTGGGAACCGGACGCTCCTTGACACTGACGAGCTGGCGTGGGGAGGCCTTCCCCACTCGGTGTAAGCCTTCTTAAGGGTCTATGAAAGGGGGGAGGGAAATAATGATAGATAGATAAGGGCTTAGCCCCAGAACCTATTTTTTTTAACTGTCACATGCTCTTTCCTGGCACACATGAACACAGTGTCTCAGTGCATACACAGAGTTCATTTCCTTCACCATAAACAAGCACAGTCAAGCTGTGCGCCCCTGGGGTTAAAAGGCAGATTTTCCAGTATTTCAGTCTTCTTGAACCCCAGCACCTATCTTTTTAAGGAATTAACGATCACCAGATGGAAAAGGCCAGGCAAGTTGCTTTAATGGCCCTGGGAGGGAGGGGCGAGATCTGAAAAGTAGGAGGGTGGGTGGGAGAGAAGCTGAGTCGTCCCCCCCCCTCAAAGAGATTGCTATTTGGGGCATAGCTGCCTGGTTCACCATTCACCTCAGATGGTGTGAGTCCACAAATCTGCCTTTCCCACACACTGCCCCATTCATGCTGTTAAACTGTCGACAAAAAGGCGTGTGCCTGAGAAGGGAATCAATGCCTCTTCTGCCATCTGGCCAACACTCTGTGGGGTGGGCGAGGCCAGGAGGGGGGAGAATGCTCCTGTGAAGGAGGGGCAGTCCCTCCCTCGGCCCTTGTGTGGCTGCTGCACAGCCCTGACTGCGACCCACTCATTTCATCTTTCCCCCCAAACTGTACATCTGATCAGCATTTCCTCATCCTCACAGATCCTGCTCTCCTCCCCACCCACCAGCGCCCACAGCTAACCATGCACAATGCAGAACTGCTGTCTTGAACCTAACATACACAGTTGCTTCCTACCGAGTCTGACCCTTGGTCCAGCTAATTCAGCATTGTCAACACTGACTGGCAGCAGCTCTCCAGGGTTTCAGGCAGGGGTCTTTCCCAGCTGTACCTAGAGATACCAGCAATTGAAACTGGGACATGTTGCATGCAACACCTGATGCTAGAGATTGAGCATTCCCCCCCCCCATCTTCCCCTTTCACAAATCCAAAGCAATTCCTTATTTTTGAAAGGGGTGCAAATGAATAGATATCTTAGTTCATTAAATCTTCCTCCCAGGAGCTCGGAGCAGCATGCATCATTCTCCTCATTCCCCCCAACTCTGTGAAGTGGCTTAGGCTGAGAAATAGTGACTAGCCAGTCAGCTTCATGAGTATATGAGGAGTTCAAGTTGAGCCTCTTCCTACTCCTAGTCCAGCACTCTGTGGGGTTCAGTGGGTGCAAGCTTTAGGATTGTACAGAATTCTTCTTCAGGCAGTATGAAATTGGAGCAGTCAGTGTTGGGTGAGGAATGTAGAGTTCTTTGTTACAGAACTCTTTTTAACAGAACTTTATGGGGAGGATTCGAATCCAGGTCTCTTCAGTCCAAATGTGCTGCTCTAACTACATTACCATACAGGCTCTTCCAGTATGATGATCGGTATGCTGATCTATTAATCCACCAAGAATTTGCATGTAAAGACTTTGCTGCTGTTTACCTCTGTCTTCTCCCTCTCCGCATTTTTTAATTATCATTATTTTTCTCATCCATCATTAGCACCGCCCAAGTGCTAGGTAACATTCCTACTCCTGTCCAGACGTTTCACAGAAAGACAAAAATATCCTTACCCAATATGCAATCAATAAAATTAATATGCAGTCAATGAATTGGTCTTATACCCATCCACCCCTAAAGAGCATGCACTTAAATTTACACGAAACATTTTGGGGTGTGCGTGTTGCAAACTGATAACGTTTTTAACATCGTTTGGCCAATCAAAACGATGGAGGCGGGGGGGGGGAGAATGGGATTTTCAAACAGTCTTTTCCTCTGAACGGCCTTTTCCTCTGAACAAGTACCCCCTCCATGCCCCCCAGAACATATGTTTCTCATTTTGAAATTTGGTTGCTGACCTCTGAAAATGGACCCACACTGTATTCATTTAAGCACACTTTAATGTCAATGAAAAGGTCTTAGGCGTAATTTGGATCCTCCCCCCCCCCCCATAGCCCTTGAAGGGACAGTCAAATTGGAAGGAGGGAGGGAGGGAGAGGGAGGGAGGAAGACTTCTCCCACCGGCCTTCCTCAACGTTGGCCTCCTGAGTTCTGTGTTGCCGCAGTCTGGGAAAAGGCAACATATTGAGATGTTGACGCTCTCGACGTCAGGCCCCCCGAGCTGGACGATAATGGGCGCCAAATCTTTCCCACGTTCCTGGCCCACCCTTCCTGAGGCTGGTCTCTATTGTAACCCCTTTTCTCCTGTCCACCTGCTCCTTGGGGAGCAGGGTATTATCCCCAGACCATTCAGAGTCAATTTACCATGCTGTAATAGATGCCTCCCTTATTGTCCTGGAGAAGCGCCACGATTGGCCAGGAGTGTGGGAAACTCCAAGAGTCTTTGGTCCTAGACATTTGTATGCAGCTCAGGGGTATAAATAGAGGCCCTGAATAGTTCCCTTTGGCACACAACACCACCGAAGCCAAACAAGTCACTGCTTTCCTGGTTTAATCATGGCACCCGGCATTCATGCTCTCACACTGGAAATCCAGGCCTCCAGAGACAAGAATAGAGTAAGTATCTCTAGGATTCTGCTTGGCGTGGTGTCCGATCCAGCCCACTTTGAAGGCGACACACCAGCCAAGGAAGCAGGTGATTAACTTCGCTTCTTTCTTTCTTTCTCGCCTCGCAGCAGCGCAAGCCCGTGGTGGAGAAACTCCGCCGCGACCGCATCAACAGCAGCATCAAGCAACTGAAAGAGCTTCTGGAAAAGGAATTCCAGAGGTATCAGCCCAATTCCAAGTTGGAAAAAGCCGACGTTCTGGAGATGACCGTGAGCTACCTGAAATACAGCCAAAGTAAGTGCTGGTCTGTCTTCTTCTCTTCTCTAAATGATGAACTGGCTTGGGATTTGTGCCGTGAAACTGGCGTGACTTGCTTCCCCCAAGGACTTTTGGGAACTGTAGTCAGGGTGCTGAGGGTTGTGTTAGAGATCCCTGCCACCGCTTACAGAACTACAGGTCCCAAGAGAGAACGTACATAGGGAGTTGCTTTCAGCAGAGTCAGGTCATTGGTCATTGTAGTTCAGCATTGTCAACACTAACTGGCAGCAGTTTGGCAGGGTTTTTCTCAGGGTCTTTCATTGCCCTACCTGAAGATGTTCCTAGGCTTGAACCTGGACCTTCCGTATTGCAGAGGAGGTGTCTGATCGCTGATCGGCCCCAGCCCCAAACAATTGCTCAAACCAGCGTAAGGCTGTGGCTTTGATGTGGTGCTCTTTAAATAGTTATTATTGCATGTGATCGCAAATCCAAATTCTGCTTGGGCCAACCTCGTCTCTAAATCCCATCTTTCTTTTTTCACAGCAATGGTACCCTCTTCTGCAAGCATAGCCCAGGATTACAGCAAAGGCTATTCCTCCTGCCTGAAGGAAACTCTGCAGTTCCTGGCTATCCACTCGGTCAACACCGAAACCCAGACTGAGCTCTTGAGTCACTTTCAGAAGCCTTGGGCTTCGGCTCCCAAGGGCGCTTCGTCTCCTTGCCCTTCCTCTCCTCTCCGGAAGGCATCGCCACCGAAAACTCCACGGAAGCCGGCCTGCAAACTATGGAGGCCATGGTAGCAGAGGAGAGTTTTGAGTTGGGACATTCGTAAGACATCCTGGAGGAGCGGGCAATTTAATAGACGAATCTTCATTGCTTCTCTCACGAGTAGGGAACCAGTTTGCCTTCAAATATGACGACATGTGGCTGTCGGATGCCACCTTCTTTCAGAAAGGTGACGTTCTCCTGCCCTGCAGAGAGAAAGCCATTCGTAAAAGAATGGGCCAGAGTAATCCCCATGTTGGGGGTCGCTGTTCCACGAGGGACACTAACTTATGTTAACCTTGTTAAGGTTTTATTCTTATGGGTGGGGGGAGGAAGAGGTCTCATGCATGGGATTCGGGGGGCTTTGTTGCGTTTGTTGTGCAAACGAGTAACTTCTAAGAGTAACTTCTTTGAGATAGTATATATACCGTATTGGTCTGAGTATAAGACTCACTTTTTTCTCCTAATTTAAGTTTTTAAACTAGGGGTGCGTCTTATAATCAGGCTGTTGCAATTTAATGCCAGTGATTTAATTAAAAATTTTTAATAGCACCACACTTTAAGGGTGCGTCTTATAATCAGGTGCGTCTTATACTCGGGACAATATGGTATAACTTCTATGAAGTCTGGGCTGATTGTTTTCGAAAGGGTCCCTGTGTTTTGGATGCCGGTCTTTCACAAAGAGCAGAGGAAATAAGTAGATTTCCTCCTCTGCAGCCACTGATTGTATTAGCTGGAGCATGACAACATGACATTGTTTCAACTAGCCTTAGGAGTTGTAGTTTAACGTGACTCACCAAGATGTCTGAGCATCCTCCCCAAACTACAGTTCCCAAGGTTCTTTCAGAGAAACCGTGACAGTGGCTGAGTAGACGCCTCCGCTGCTCCTTACCTGCATCCACAAGAGTGGAAGGCCCTTTTGCAAAAACCCTGCCCTTTGTATCGCTGCTGTCGTAAGTTCTATAACATTTGTAGGCTGTATGGGGCATGCTGCGAAAAAGCATCATGCCATGGTGCTGGGATGTAGAGGATATTCTTCAGAAACTGTCCATTGGCTCTCGGAGGCAGAGCGCGGGATTATAATATGGGTGCTTTTTATAAAGGCAGAAACATGACTAGGGATCCTCATAGGACAGAAAAAGTAACAGCCCGTAGTGCTGAGTATATTGTTTGTTGCTTTTTCTTTTTTTACATAGAAAGTTGAATGAATTCTTTTATGAAAGGCGGCCCTGTACAAATTGTATTTACATGTTTCGAGTACCATAAGTCTTATGGTAGTTTGTCTTTCTCGATTTACCATCCTTAGAGGATGAAGTCAAGTTGATGCGCAAGACGCACAGAATCTGTAATTTGCTGAAAGCCATGATGGTGTTTCTGAAATGTTTACACAGTGCTTTAAAATAAAAATAAAAACAGCTTACGCAAATCGGTATCCAGTGAGTCATTCTCTCTCTCTCTCTCTCTCTCTCTCTCTCTCTCACACACACACACACACACACACACACACACACACAGAGGGAGAAGTCTATTAATGACTACTCTTCATGGCTATGTGGAACCTCCAGATTCAGAGACAGTCTACCTCTGAATACCAGTTGCTAGGGGGACTCAACAGCAAGGGTGGGCTATTGCTTTCCTTGCCTGAAGCCTTCTAGTTGGTCATTGTAGAAAACAGAATGCTGGCCTTGAGTGACCATTTGATCTGGTGATCCAGCTTATGCTGTTATTCTGGTCTGCATGGACATTCAAAGCAATGGCTCTTGTACAGCAGGCGGGTGTGTAGCCTCACCAGTAGCTTAACAGCCTGAGTCTATGCATATTTACGCAGAGGTATGTCTCGCTCCACTCACTGCCAGGTAAGCAAACATTGGGCAGCTTTAGAAAATGATAGAAAATAATAAAGGCACAACGAAAGTCTTGCATCAACATCAGAGGCTGGATCCTTATCTCAGGTGTGTTTGGGCTGGGTGTGGTTACCTGGGAGGGAAAAACCAAACGCTGCCCTCAGTGGTGTCACTGCTGGCCATACCAGGAAGAACACAGCAGAGGGTTCTGGGGAAAAAATGGTAACCAACAGCCACGTGCTGGAATGTTTGCCATCACCTCTGTGAAATTTTGCACACACCCTTAAGTTTCCGATATGGTCCCCCAAATCACGGGGACAGTGAAATTGGAAGGGGGGGCATTTCAGACAGGCCCCAGAGAAGACCCCTAGTTCAATGGTAAGAGCACCCACTTGAAGGTCCCTGGTTTAATTCCTAGCATGTCAGAGAGCAGGGCTGGGTAAGAATGCCTCCTGAGCCCTTAAGCAGAAAGCTGCTTTCTACTGAGTCAGACCCTTGGGCCATCTAGTTCTGTATTGTCAGCACTGGCTGGCAGCAGCTCTCCAAGGTTTCCATGAGGGTTTTCCCCCCAGCACTACATGCAGATGCCAAAGACTGAAATTGGGACCTTCTGCATGCTATTATGCAGGTGCTCTTTCACTAAGCTACAGTCCCTTCTTTGGAGACCTACACCATGTCACACTAACAGTGCAGAGCTCAATGGATCAAATAGCCTGATTCTATATACAGAATCAGGATATTCGATCCATTCTGTATATATAGAATCAAGCCATAAGAACATAAGAGGGGCCCTGCTGGATCAGGCCAATGGCTCATCCAGTCCAGTTTCCTGTATCTCACAGTGGCCCCACCAGGTGCCTCTGGGGACAAGATACCTGTATCCACTCCCTTGCATCTGGCATTCAAAGATAGGCGAAACCTGGAGACTGCAAATAGTCACCACTTGTATCCTGTGATGGACTTTTCCTCCATAAGTCTGTCCAATAAAGATGTGGGCCCCTTCTCCCTGCTCCCTCCATGCATGGCCTCCCCCAGCATTCGAACTCAGGGCCTCTGGCACCAAGAACGAGAGCCATCCCTCTAGACCAGTCATTTGATCCACTGAGTTCTAGTTCTGTACTGTTGATGTGATATATACATCAACAGTACTGTATATGTTGCACCCTTTTGTCTTTCCTCTAGCAAAGAAAAAAAACTGAACTCAAATGCCAAATTGTATTTGTGTCGTCCCCCCGCCCCCATGGCTATTTACATTTGTTAAACTGCTTCATCGTAATATATTGCTCTGTTTTGACGCTTTTGTTGGACCTTCCTTCAGGTATGACCAGTAATAAAGAACATGTAAACACTGCTAGTGCGAGAAGAGGAACTTTATTATTAATTATTATTATATTTATATTATTATTTTATTTTACTTTATTATTATTATTATTATTATTATTATTATTATTATTATTATTATTATACAGTACCCAGACAGATGTTTGGACTGGGATTTTTGGGTGCTCAGTAGTTCGAACTCTCCCCAAGAGTTTAAGAACTGGCGAGAAATCAGATTAACTTTTTATTAGAGAATGTTTCAGTTTTACAAACAAAGAATCAGCAGAGTAGTAAATATAACAAACCCCAAAACATGGTTACATACGTTGGGAAGAGATTGGTGATCACAAGTACAGAGTATTCAGGCATAGTATGTAGGTCCGTTTCAGAGGGTGTGGATTTAGAGTCTATAGGTAGCTAAGTACAATGGTATAATGTTCCTAGAAGAGCAGCTCGTTGCAGTTGTTCACCTGTTATCTATATCGGCCAGATTCTGTGTTTCTTAAAGGCCTTATTATTCCTCTCAGTATCTAGTTTCCAATTCCAAATAACAATAAAACAATGTTGCTTAGAGCAGCAAGAATCCTATGATATCTCTGAGATTCTCAGGATCTTGGCTAGATCCTGAATTGCAGACTATAACCATTCCAGCATTGGTTGCGATGATGAAGTATATTAATAATCTTTTTAAAAGTTGGAAGGACAAACCATCGACAGGGAGAGGAATGAATGGCTAAAAATAGGCGGAATACAGAAGGGTGGTGAGAGGAGACTCCAGGCGTGGTGGGCGGAGCGATATCGTCGTTCCTCCCCCTCGGGTTCCTCGCTCCTCCCCTCAATGCACTGTATACAGTAGCTTTTCCCCTTCTCCTGCTACATTAACATGCAAAGCATATGCGCATACATTTGCATTCCTAATGAGGCCGGGCACGCAGAGAGCGGGTCGATGCGTCCAAAATGGCGGAGCGGGGCGGGCGAGGCGGCGTCGGCAGAAACAGCAGCGGAGGCGGCGTCAGCGGCAGCCTGGACAAGAGCATCACCCTCCCGCCCGACGAGATATTCCGCAACCTGGAGAACGCCAAGCGCTTCGCCATAGACATCGGTAAGCGGGCTGGGAGAAGCGGCGCCTCTCTCAGTCTCCCAGTCAGCGCTGTCGCCGCCACTACTAGTACTATCTCTGAGGGGGAGAGGTGCCCGCGCAAAGCACGCTGGGAGATGAAGTCCTGGTCTTATAGTCGCTCTTTGCCTCTGAGGAAGAACGGACGGCAAGTCCCAGCGTGCAATGCGGAGGAGCTGGCAGAGCGGTGCCCGACGGGAATGATAGTCCTCGCGCTCATACTCTGATAGTCTCGGGCCGTTCGGTACTGGCAAAGGGACTACAAAGCCCAGCGTGCCCGTCTTACTTCGAAGGCTTCTAACGGAGACGGGAGGGGGAAAGACAGGCAGAGTGAGGTTATAATAAACAAGTTCCTTCAGGCAGCTTCCCGTGCCTATTGGGGTGGGAAACCCCGCCACTGGGGGGGGAGCTGAGGAGTAAGGGGGTATGGGTACCAGACAGTAACAGTAGCCCCCCCCCAAGATGGGGGGATTAATTTTATTTCGTAGGAAGGATTAAGGGGGGTTGTTTGACCCAAATTGAAGGGTAAGGTCCCAAATATCGGGAGAGGGATGCTTGGGGTGACTGAACCACCTTGGAGGGAGAGATTCATTTGCAGTACTGAGGAAGCTAGAAGTGGTGCTGTGCTGCCATTTATTATGAGGGGAACCTTTATTACCAGTGTTTGGTGAGGGTAAGGAGTGTAAAGCAAATATAGAGTGAAATTGTGGCGGGGGGGGGCTCCTTGCCCTCGGGGCTAGGAGTGGAGAACTAGACTGCTACCCTGAGAATGTGGTTTAGCCTGTTACTGCGCCATTGGCATAGCATTTTACGTAGTGCAGGCCTCTGCCCTGAGGTGGTTGCAGTTAAGAAATTGGTGCAAGGAAGGGAGGCAACTAATAGAGAGGAAATAAGAAGCACGTGTAAACAGTAAAAGAATGTTATATTTGGGCCTAGAGCCCTCTAAGCCACCATGTTGTTGTTGTTCAGTCGTTAAGTCGTGTCCGACCCTTCGTGATCCCATGAACCATATCCCGCCAGGCCTTCCTGTCCTCCACTATCTTCCTGAGTTCGCTCATTTTCATGTTCGTTGCATCGGTGATGCTGTCTAACCATCTCATCCTTTGCCTTCCCCTTCTCCTTTTGCCTTCAATCTTTCCCAGCATCAGAGTCTTCTCCAGAGAGTCCTCTCTTCGCATTAGGTGGCCAAAATATTTGAGCTTCAGCCTCAGTACCTGTCCTTCCAGGGAACAGTCAGGCTTGATTTCATTTAGGATTGACTGATTTGATCTCCTAGCAGTCCAAGGGACTCTCAGGAGTCTTCTCCAGCACCACAGTTCAAAAGCATCTATTCTTCGGCGCTCAGCCTTCCTTATGGTCCAACTCTCGCAACCATACATTGCTACTGGGAACACCATCGCCCTGACTATACGAACTTTTGTTGGCATGGTGATATCTCTGCTTTTTATTATGCTGTCTAAGTTTGCCATAGCTTTCCTTCCAAGGAGTAAGCGTCTTTTAATTTCATGGCTGCTGTCTCCGTCTGCAGTGATCTTGGAGCCCAGAAAAGTAAAATCTGTTACTGCTTCCATTTCTGCCCCTTCTATTTGCCAGGAATTGATGGGACCCGATGCCATGATCTTAGTTTTATTAATGTTGAGTTTCAAGCCAACTTTTGCACTCTCCTCTTTCACTCTCATCAAGAGGCTCTTTAGTTCTTCTTCACTTTCTGCCATTAGGGTGGTATCGTCTGCATATCTGAGGTTGTTGATATTTCTCCCAGCAATCTTGATTCCGGCTTGCGATTCATTCAGCCCTGCATTTCTCATAATGTACTCTGCATATAAGTTAAATAAGCCACCATAGCACGCATGAAAGGCAAGACAATTTCCACTTTATCGGTGGATGTGTATTTGCGAATCCTTTCTAAACATAGATGGGGCTAGGCCATGAAACCTTTTCCCAGAAGGTATAGTTTCTCATAAGAGACTTCCGAAACTAGCTAGGATAGGAATTTCATGTCATTGCATGCGATAATTATTGGTTTTATCAACCTGCTGCCTATCCAGTGGGAGTACAGAGGTACTCCTGCCTCTATTTTTACTCCCACGATATTTTTGCTACCATTTCCACTCTTTCGTTCTTGGAAGAATTCACACTTGGTTCCACTTTTTCACTTGATAATTCTGTTTTAAGAAGTTATGTGTGTTATTTCCAAAATTGTCATCTTAAAAATAACCGCTCATATAGGCTGCACAACAAATAGGTAGTGCTGTTTGTTTTTGTTGAATACGAGAGGATTACAGCAGAGGTTCTCAACCTTTGGAGGCCCGGGTACCCCGTATCACAGTCCAATTTTCTGAAGTACCCCCTGCTAATTAACTGCTAATGAATTGGATTAGTCAATTAATTAATTAGGTAATTGTTAAATAAAAAGTACTAACACAATTTTAAATGTGAAAAAATGTCTTATTTAACTTATTTAATGTCTTTGTGACGGACACACACACATACACACATATGCAAGGATCTCTTTTTTTTTTTCTCCAAGTCACACTTCCCAAAATCAGCTCCTCCCTCCCCCACCCTACCAAAGTACATTTTCCAAAGTACAAAAATAAGGCCAAAACCAAAATCGGAGAGACAGAAGGGCTCCAAAAATAATTACAATTTTAAAATCCTTGTTAAATAACACTTAATTAGCTGCTGATGGGGCAGATAAGGGGCAGGGCTTGGCGTACCCCCAGCAAGAGGTCCGTGTACCCTTAGGGGTACCTGTACCACAGGTTGAGAACCCCTGGATTACAGCATAAGTCTTACTGAACACAATGAACTTGCTTCTAAGTAAAATAAATAACACTGTTTTCAAACACCACTACATATAGGCAAATTATACTCTCTTTTTTTTCTTTTTTTTTACTGAGGTGAAGCATAATGCTTCCTAAAGCAATGGCAATAGTTTGCATATTTTGCAGCATTGTTTGGTCCGGAAATGTGGGTTAATACGGTTGGCTGCTCTCTCCTCACTGGGTCAGAGTGGAATTAAAGCAAAGGGATTAAGTGTAAACATTGGACACAAGAGCATCACTCAGTGGGTGTCCAAGAGCACTTTTTAATGAAAAAAACCTAGCAAAATCCAGTTAAAAATACTATCCAATGTCGTATATCACACACACCCAGCATTTTTGTTGTTGTAGTTTGCACATAGGGAAGATTGTTGCCTTTCCTCCCCCACCCCCTTTTTCAGATACTGGCGGGTGCTACTTACATGCTATTCTGTCTTGTTTTTTTTCTTAATCTTGTGGGATCTTTTATCAAGAACGTTCACATTGATATGCAGGTTTCCAGTTTATTTACAAAAGCAGGATACTTTACCAAAAGTATGAGGTTCTAGTGTGTTCCCCCCCCCCCCCCCCCCGGAAATATGCAGCTCCTTATCTGGTGCACCTTGGGACTGGGAAGGAGCGGAAACAGCTTCTCTTTAGCCTGTTCTGTGGCATCCTGGAGATTAGGCCTGCCTATGCAGGAAATGGCTGTATTATGTATGCTGGCCTGTATTAACATCTGTGGGAGAGAATGGATGACTTCCTGTTGAGAAAGGGTGTGCTGAGATTCCCACTGAATATAGCGTGGCCTTGAACCCAGTCGTGGGCAGAAGGTAGATTGGATTTCACTCTGGGTGAATTGTAGTAGATTAACACGACTTTCTGACTCCCAGTGGTTTGTCAATAAAAATATTAGTCTGCCATGACTGGTCTGATGTTCACGGGCAACATTGGGGTCACCTAGGTGGTCCAACAGCGACTGAGGGCCCTCGGTTGCCAAGAGCCCATAAAGCCAACCCTGGAGCCACCATCATCCTGCATTGGAACTTGTGCTGTTGCTGTTTTTGAATGTCCCCCCTCCCCAATCCACAACTTCAGAAGCAATGGTGCAGGGGCCTCTGAGAAAACCCAGCTGCTGATGGGGAGGGGCGGGGAGGTTAATGCTGCCCCAGAAGCTTCTCCCTTAGTGTCTCCAGGGTACTGGGAGAGTTGTGGTTTGATCTGTAACATCCTGGCTATCTGGGCTGGGAAAAAGCTCTGTCTGAAACCCTCACAAGCCGCTGCCGGGCAGCGCAGACATCACACAGCTAGGTGAACCGAGGCAGCTTAATTTATGTCCTTTCTAAGACTGGAATAACGCGACTGTCCATTCACTTCCAACGTTTTTTTAAAACACGTTTCGCCGCCGCCGCCCCCCCCTAAAAAAAACATTAGGTGAGAACGTGCCGCTCACATTTCCTTAGGTAGGTAGCCCCGGGGTGAATGCGTACTCAAGAGGGAAGGTATTTCCATTTGCCCGAGATACTTCCATTTGCCCATCATCCCCCAAGAGTTTGTGGCTCTGACCTTGAAGCAATGCAGCTGCGCTTTCTTAGCGACGTCAAGACAGTCCGGAGACAAAACCTGGGGTGACCGCTGATCATGCCTGCGTACTGCCTAACTTCTCACTCGACAGCTCACTCCAGGGGATCGCTCTCTGCGCTCCCAGCATGCAGCAGGCAAGCAGACGTGTCCAGACGTCATCTAACAGATGTTTCTGTTTGCCTGACAGGTGGATCATTGGCCAAGCTGGCTTATTACTCAACAGTACAACATAAAGTGGCCAGAGTGCGATCCTTTGATCAGTCAGGAAAGGTAAGTGTGTTGTTCATCATAATTTGTATTTATTTCTACAGAAGTATACTAAGTGACTACGCATGTGTGAATAGCAGTCGCTTATGTCCGGCCAACAGGTGGCGCAGTGGGTTAAACCGCTGAACCATGAGCTGTCGATCGAAAGGTCGGCAGTTCGAATCCATGACGGGGTGAGCTCTCGTTGCTTGGCCAGCTCCTGCCAACCTAGCAGTTCCAAAGCATGTTAATGGGAGTAGATAAATAGGTACCGCTTGCGGGAAGGTAAACAGTGCTCCATGTTCCAGCCGCATGCTACGCGCTGCGGCAAGGAGAGTCATGCCGGCCACATGACCACGGAGGCGTCTTCGGGCAACACTGGCTCTTCGGCTTTGAAATGGGGATGAGCACCACACTCTCGAGTCGGACACGACTGGACTTAATTGTCAGGTGTCACCTTTACCTTTACCTTTATGTCCGGGCAGGCAGAAGATAGAGGGTCATCTCTGGGTAGATCTCTGGGTGACGTGCAATGAACCGGCACGGGTTTCTGACTTGCAACAGTTTTAAGTAGCAAGTGAAATTGCACCTATAAAATAATGGTTCTGCCATGACTTGCCTTGTGCCAATTGCTGCTCTCTCCCCCTCAGTGTTCCTCACCTGTAAAATAGGAATATTTATTGGTTGCCTGTTACCAGGTCTCCGCATGGCTTTGCTGACCAATTTTGCATTTGAACCCCTGATCGGGAAAGGATCTGTATCACAACTCGGATGTATATTTGTACTCGGATTGTATATTTGTATATATGCAATCGCTAACTGACTCCCTCCCCCTGAGCTTCCATTTTGCCCGTGACTCCAGCTGGTGGATCATGGGAGGCGATATGAACAGCTGCTCTATTTCCCAGAAGCCTGAAATCTGCTTGTGAAACAAACTTTGAAATAAGTCTTGGCAAGCAAAGCTTTAAAAAGAGAGAGAGGACGTTAGAGAGTTGTTTTGCATCTTGCTCATTTTCTGTTTCCAAAGGACGCAGAACACGAATCACCGTATGAAATCAGCGTTCAGGAGGAGATAACAGCCCGGCTTCATTTCATTAAGTTTGAGAATGCCTATATCGAAACCTGCCTGGATTTCATCAAAGACCACCTCGTCAACACGGAAACGAAAGTGATCAAAGCCACAGGAGGTGGTGCGTACAAATTCAAAGACCTTATTGAGGAGAAGCTGGGACTAAAGTAAGTGGACCTGGGAAGGGGCACCTCGCGTGAGAATGGCCCGCCTTGGGGGGGGGATGCTTTGATCATGGGGTTGCAATGGTGGCCTCGCTCCAGAGTAAGGTAAACCAGGAGGCAGAGTTCAGAAGCCGGAGCTGTCCACTTGCTCCCAACCTTCATCTGTGTGCGTTGTGAAATAGTAGTTCTATAATGGCGGTAGGGGGCTGCCATTTTGAATTCAGATGGAAGGAGCCCCAAGACAAACCTTGCATGGCAAATGAAACCATTTTCTCCAACAAACAAGTGAAGCTGAGCCAGTTCCAGCAGGTCAATTAAGGCAGGTTTTACAGTGGTGCAAATCTGTACCAACTGATTAATTTGCTTTCTTGAACTGACTGTCAAATTTTGACACTGTGGAACTTCAAGGCCTTGGTCAGCCAGATAGATCGGCGGGGGGGGGGGGGGAGAGTCAGTTTCTGCAGGCATGTCTGTCTGGCCGGTGGGAATCAATGGGGGGGGGGGAACGGACGGCAGAGGTCTTCCCATGTTAATGTCAATCTAGAAATTTCCAATGTGGATCAGTGGTCTGACTCGCTAGTGACTGACCTGTAGGGGTTCTCCAAAGTTCAGATGAGGGTCTGGTCCCTTGTAGTGAGAGAAAAGAATCCTTCACTGTACCTTAAGGGATAATAGAATATTGTGGCATGCATTTTGGGGGGCCAGAACATTCTTCATCAGATGCATGAAGTGTTTTCCTCAGTTGACATGTACATATGTGGAGACAGGCAGAAGGCTGGAAGGGACTGGGAAACAGGGGAGGTGACATAACTCCGTTGAGTACCTCCTTTGCATGCTGGAAGTAGCAGATGTACCTGACATCTTCAGGTAAGGCTGGGAAGACCCCAGCCTGAATCCCTGAAAAGCCACTGCAAGTCAGTGTCGGTGATACCAAGCAAGATGGACCAATGATCTGACTCGGAAGGCCAGCACTGAAAGACAGGTGTGTCCCTTAACAGAGTCCAGTGTAAACAAGACCTTCAGAAAGAGCCAGTCAAAGTGGCATTGGCAAAGCAAGATGCACAAGAACTACCCAATGTGGGGCAATTACTTTCTGTAGCAAGAAGAGATGGTCTCCAGATGACCAGCCTGGGAAACTTGTTTGGGTTCTGGTCTTTGAAGCCACCAGTGACTGACATCTGTGTGTATTGGCAAGTGGGCTAATATTGAGGAACAAGATGGACTCAATGGGGTTGGGTGGCTTGTGAAGGCCGTCAAGCCCCACAACAACACACTCCTGTTCTGGTGATTATTTACGGGGAGTCTGCAGAAAAGGGAAGCAGAAAGCTCTGCCCATTCAGACTGAGGGTCTGAGGATTAGAACACTTCTGTTTGTTTGTTTTCAAATAAGTCTGAGCGGCTTATTGAGAATCAGTCATCGGCATCCGGAACTGTAAGAGTTGACAGCTGTTCTCTAAAATTTGAGCTCGTGGTTCCTTTTTTCTCCCCCTTCCAGGCTAGATAAAGAAGATGTCATGACCTGCCTGATAAAGGGTTGTAACTTTGTGCTTAAGAACATCCCTCACGAGGCGTTCGCATACCAGAAGGACGCGGACCCAGAGTTCCGGTTTCAGATGAACCACCCAAATATTTTCCCCTACTTGCTAGTCAATATTGGCTCTGGAGTCTCTATAGTCAAGGTATGTAAAAATCTGCTGAAGTCTGTCCTTGAGGCTTTTGTGGTTGTTCAGTCGTTAAGTTGTGTCCGTCCCTTCATGATCCCATGAACCATATCCCGCCAGGCCTTCCTGTCCTCCACTATCTTCCTGAGTTTGCTCATTTTCACGTTCGTTGCATCGGTGATGCTGTCTAACCATCTCATCCTTTGCCTTCCCCTTCTCCTTTTGCCTTCAATCTTTCCCAGCATCAGAGTCTTCTCCAGAGAGTCCTCTCTTCGCATTAGGTGGCCAAAATATTTGAGTTTCAGCCTCAGTACCTGTCCTTCCAGGGAACAGTCAGGGTTGATTTCCTTTAGGATGGACTGATTTGATCTCCTAGCAGTCCAAGGGACTCTCAGGAGTCTTCTCCAGCACCACAGTTCGAAAGCATCTATTCTTCGGTGCTCGGCCTTCCTTATGGTCCAACTCTCGCAAACATACATTGCTACTGGGAACACCATCGTCCTGACTATGCGAACTTTTGTTGGCATGGTGATATCTCTGCTTTTTATTATGCTGTCTAAGTTTGCCATAGCTTTCATTCCAAGGAGTAAGCCTTGAGGCTTACTGTACGTGTATTTAAACCATAGTTTGGATTGATGGTTTGCATCTTGAGGGGATCTTGTCTGTTTAAACAATGCTTGATAAACAATGCAAGCATCACCCTCTCTCGTCCCCTGTCTTTCCCGTCTGCAATATGGGCATAATAATAATAATATTTGCCTTACAGTGTTCTTGTAAAGACAGAATCGGAATAATGTGAAGTGATCCTGTGTGCTAACCTTGTCCTCACACTTGGTAGGTGGAGACGGAGGACAAATTTGAATGGATTGGTGGAAGCTCAATTGGAGGAGGGACTTTCTGGGGTCTTGGAGCATTGCTTACGAAGACAAAGGTAATGTTGGTGGCTGCGTTGCTTGCAACTTAAAGAAGAGAATGTAGCACTGGTGCCTCATGTCCTGAGTATCCGCTGCAGAATTACAGGCGTGGATAAGAACGGTCTGTATGTCGAGAGACCCTCTGGTGATGCGCGTGTGCATTCTGTTTTAGAAATTTGACGAACTGCTGCAGCTTGCTTCGAAGGGACAGCACACCAACGTCGACATGCTGGTGAAAGACGTGTATGGCGGGGCCTACCAGACTCTGGGGCTGAGCGGAAACCTCATCGCCAGCAGCTTTGGGAAATCGGCCACCGCAGACAAAGGTACCGCCCAGGGATAGGTTTCTTAGCGCTGGTGGACTGACAAAACTTCCAAATACGCACAGGGATTTGTGAATTTTAAGATGTGTGCCCTCTGCCCTTCCATCCCCAAAGGGACGATAAACATGGCTTTTGACAGAATTATTAAAACTAACCTAAAGCAGCACCGCTTAAAGCAAAATAATAATGGAAGCAAGAGGCAGAGGCTGATCAAACAAGCTAAAAACAGCAGAGACGTGAAATGTTCATTAGGGAAGGTGGATATTAAATATACCATTTAAAAGCTGGTAAGGATTGGATCAGCTGAATTTCCCTGGGGAGGGAGTTCCACAACTTAGGTCATGTCCTTGCCTTTTTTAACATCCTGCTGGCACAGGTGGAGTGCTGCTGCTTTTTTATGCTCTTGTTTTAATTGTTTTTAATTGTAATTTGATGTGTTTTTATTAATTTTAGATGATGTTTTTTACTAGCTTCTGTGGATTGTTTTTATTGTTTTAAATGTGATTATTTTTTGTATTATGTATCCGTCTCCCATGTTGTAAGCCACCTTGGGTCTCTTCGGGGAGAAAGGTGGGGTAAAAATATTGTAAATAAATAAATAAATGTCACTGAAGAGGTCCTATATACTGAGCGTACAGAGCTGCCACATGTTGAGTCCGACCTTTGGTCCCTTTAGCTCAGTACTGTCTTCACTGAGTGGCAGCAACTCTGCAGGGTTTGGGACACAAGTGTCTTTCTCTGCCCAACCTCTTGCATTCAAAGTAGATGCTCTCCCACTGAGCTTGTTTTAATTTCATTCTTAATCCTTTGTTTTCGCTAGTCGTCTCAAAGCCATTTAACAAAAGATTTAAAACGTAGGCAGTGTAACACCGTTTTAAAAACAAAATAAATGGAACTAAACAAATGGAAAAAGCAGATGCTTCCACAGCGTTTAACAACCTGCTCCCAAGCCACCTTCACGCTCCAAATGACTTGCAAAACAAAAGTGTCTTTGAATGTCTTCTTGCAGGTTAGGAGGGAGGGACTCCCTGGGGTGGAGAGTTTTGCATCTGTGTTCTTGAGTACATTGAGCAATGGCTGCATGTTGCCGTTTTGCTCAGTCATACTGAAGTCTCTTGATTCTAGTTTCTCTTTTTGAGCTGGAGGCAAGTAGAGAGAAACAAACTTGGGCTGCCATTCTGTCCATACTTAGCAGAGAGTAAGCCCCCATTGACTGCAATGGGAATTACTTCTGAGTAGACATGCATTGGATTGGGCTCTTAGCCCCAGAGAGCTGCGTTCCAGATCTGCTATGTTGGAGGAACCACTGGAACGTGCCTTCAAATGACTGCTGGATTTTGCGAGAGTGCTCTCAGATGTGATCACCTCTCTCCTGTCTCTTCCTTTCTGTTTAGACTTTTCCAAAGAAGACATGGCAAAAAGCTTATTGCACATGATCAGCAACGACATCGGGCAGCTTGCTTGCCTCTATGCCAAACTCCACAACCTGAACAAAATATATTTCGGAGGCTTTTTCCTCCGGGGGCATCCGGTCACTATGCGCACAATCACCTACAGTATTAATTTCTTTTCGAAGGTAATAAACTCGATTCTTCTAGGAATGCTCTTGTAGATTGGAGATTATTCAGAATATTTTATATACTACTTTTTGACCATGACAACAAAAGTTTGCAAAGGGGCAGAATAAATTGTGGGGTGGGTGGAATGGTTCCCTGTTCCCAAGGGGCTCGCAATCTAAAACAATGAGACACCCACCCACACCAAACAACCACTGAAAAAGATGCTTTGCTGAATTCATCTAGAACGGCACTTTCTCTGTGCGCAGTGTCCTTCCGCTCGTATGAGAGCATTTCCACAAACGGGAGTCACCTCTGGTTGCTACACTAGCAGTGCAATCCTAACCAACTTTCCAGTGTCGGTGCAGCTGCAATGCAGCCCGAAGGTAAGGGAACAAATGTTCCCTCTCCTTGGAGAGGCCTCCATGACTGCCCCTGCACTGCAAAATACAGTGTATGCCCCGTTGACATGGCTACACCAGCGCTGGAAAGTTGGTTAGGATTGCGCTGTAAGTCTGCAGTCTTAATTGTGCTACGTGGGAGAGTACCGTAAGTCCCACTGCACTTGATGAGACTTGTCAAGTACATGCGCACAGGTTTGCCCCACAAGTCTGTACAAACCTGGCAGCCATTGATTTTAAGCCGTCCTGATTCCCAGAGTGAGCATTTTTTAGCACAATCCATTGCAGGCAATGATGAAACATTATGATTGCATCATTGTTCGCATGGTGTTTTATGCAAGAATTAGGTGATGGTTCCCTACCCCAAAAGGCTCTCAGTCTAGAGAGAGACACAAGGGAACAAAAGAGGGGAAGGGAAACAAAGGCAAAGGTAACAGGGGGAAGAGTGACGGCCAAGATCCCTTCCAAGTCTCAACATCCATTAGTCTGTAATTTTACAATTGTAAGTAAGCTCAGTTATGTAGGAAATGGGGCCTAAGGCAAAAAAAAATGTATTCAGAACAGAGTAGAAAGGATTTGGCCTCAAGCACTCTGCTGATATTCATAAAAGTTTAAACTTTCCGCATGGGGCCAGTGTTCTAAAAAAGAAGTGGTTGAGAGTTGTACACTTATGATAGGAAAAAAGCTATTCGGGGGGGGGGCCATCCAACGGCTGTTCTATATTGCTTGCAGGGAGACGTCCAGGCCTTGTTCCTGAGACACGAAGGCTACCTGGGAGCAATCGGAGCGTTTTTAAAAGGAGCCGAACAAGACAGTAAGTACAGCACTGCTGTGTTCTGAAACGTTCCGATATCTGTCGGGAGGGCGCCCCCAAAAAGCATCCAGCGTAGCAGTGCAGGATCTTTTGCTCCTCTAAGCAGTCTTGGGTTCCTGGGCACAGAACTCCCCATTTCTCACCGCATTCACTGTGGCGGATTGCAAGTATTTGGCCAGGTCCTTTAGCCAAAGCTTTGTGTCTGTGCCAAAATCAGCCACCTCCCAGAGTGAAAAGAGTTGGACAGAAGCCGGAGCTCCAGCTTGGTTGTGATTCGATGGCAGTTGTTGGTTGTGCCATTCAAGAGGACAGGTCCCTGCCCCAAGCTGCTTACAGTCTAATTTTGTGACAGTTGTGACGGGCACTTTGGTGCATGTATGACCCTCCCCTCCCTCCCTGGAACACATGGTTGATTTGAGTGTGTGCCTCCTCTTCCTCTCCTCCCCTAGATCCCAACCAGTACAGCTGGGGAGAAAACTATGCTGGCAGTTCTGGCCTCATGAGCACATCGCCTGATATCTGCCCCATGCAGCGCGAGAGGAGCGGCATGGTGAGCCTCCTTAGGGCAGGACTGTGCCATATACCTGAACAGTTCTGTGTCTTCCCCCCCCCCCCCCAGCTATATGTTGTGGCTGACTGGATGCTTGGTGAGCCCCTTGTATTGGCGGCTCTCTCAGGCCAGCAGTCAAGGCCGGAGGTTTACAGGGGCCCTGTTGGGCACTCTGTGTGGCTTTTGAGGACCACCAATCATTCTAGGACCAGGAGTCAGTTTTTCTTTCCAAGACCTTGGCTCCTTTGCAATGCCGTGTTTGCGAGTGGTTCACAATAAGAGACTGGTGAAATCTTCTCCTCTTCCTCGCCATGAGAGGAAGAATGCGGAGTGGTGTTGATGGCATCTCATGCCAACTCCTGACTCTGCTCCCCTGCATGATGTTGGTGGCAAAGGGGACATGGCGGGGGACGACGACCCACAACCTTTTTGGGAGTCCTCTGCCCACTCCCAACAGGTGGTCCTGCTGCCCTTGCGTCTCTGGACCGTACAGTCGTTCACGTATCGCCTCTCTCTCCCATCCCAGTTTGACATGTTGGAAATGGACCGCTTGGAGCGGATGCTCGTCAACCTGCCCTTGCTGAAGGACCCGTCCACCTACGTCCCCGACACAGTTGACCTCACGGACGATGCCCTGGCCAGGAAATATTGGCTCACGTGCTTCGAGGAGGCTTTGGATGGGGTAAGTGAGGGCCGTTCATCAGATGCACCTCTGCATAGATTCAGGGGCAGCCTTGAGTTTCCTAGCCAGAAAGTTGAACCCATGAGTTTTGTTTATTGTTCCTTAATAGGTTTGTATCTTTCCCTTCAAGAAGGGGGGATTGGTGACAAGTACAGGTAGAGATTAGCTACAAAGCCTAAGCCATTTTTGTGGACCCCAGAGACTGACGACAAAAGTGTTTTGTTTTGTTTTGTTTTTGTAGCAGTGGTAGAGTTTTCTCTTGCCTGGGCTGTCCTTCCGAACTGCTCCCTGAGAGACAGGACCACGTGATCTTAAACTAGCAGCTCTTTTTTCTCCTAATCCAGCGACTTTTCTGTCGCAAAGAACCTGTTCTAGCGTTGGCTGTTATCCTTCCTTGCGCTGCTTTTGTTGACTTTTCTCACGAAGCTGTGAGGCGTTTGTTTGCCAAGCTCATGTCTTTGGCATTGCCGCTCCATCCTTGTTCCCTTGCCAGGTTGCGAAGCGCGCTGCGGCAAGCCAGCCAGATGCCATCGACGCGGCGGAGCGGGCGGAGAAGTTCCGACAGAAGTACTGGGATAAACTTCAGACGCTCAGGCAGCAGCCTTTGTAAGTTGGTGCTGGCGGCGGAAAAGGGATTCGGCAGCCTTTTGTGCACACTTGGCGCACTGCTCATGCGCCTCTGCCCACCGATCCTTAGCTCTGGGACTAGCTTGTGCATCATGGCCTGTGGGTGGTGCATTAAACGTCGCAATCACTGCATCCAATTTCTCTAAAGCCGGCTGCAGGCTGTTGCCTGGCTGTTGGTGAAACAGATGAGGACCCCCAAATTCCAGATATCGTACTCAGCTGGGGGGGGGTCAGTGAGCTGCACTTAAAGAGCCATTAATATGGATGGCTTTGGGGCATGGGTTAAGTGGCTTCCAAGGCAGTAAGGCCAGGAAGCTTAGTCCCAACAGCACAGTTAACCGCTGATCAAAATGTGATAAGCAGGGGCAGTTCCACAGGTGGGACCTTGTGGACCCCTGACACAGACCCTGCACCTGGCCAACCCCAGAGGCAGCAGGGCATTGGCGTTGCCACCCAGTGAGCCCCTTGACCCCGGGGACGCTTCCTTTGGGGACGGTGGGAGAGCAGTGGTGCTATGGACCGTTTTCCTCCTCAGTAGTACCATTTTGCATTTCCCAGATGTCCTGTCCCCAGACGCTGTGTCAGGGGTCAGAGACATGCAAGAACTGTTTAATAGTCCAAAGGAGGTTGCCTGCTCTTCAAGTTCCCTATTCCTTTGCCAACCCCATTGCAGTTCCAGTCGCAGCTACTAGAGGGCAGAGGGTGTGTTTAGCTCTTCGAAAGGAATCTGAGCAAGCATCTGAACACCTTTGACACAGGACGTGCCCACAAGCCTCTCTCTGGGCACGTTTGCTTAAAACCCCTGGGGAGAAGAGCCCAGGCATGCCCACTCAGCAGATCCTGTCTCGCAAAACGGTGTGGTTTCCAGGATACATCCAGCTTGGTGCCCCGCCAGCATCTGCTATGCATAGGACATTGCTCTTTGCACCACCCTGAGATCCCATGTTGGCCTGTGCATTTTCTCCCTGTTGTGTTGCCCCTGCTTTTCTGGAACTGGAACTGCTGGGGATTGAAGAAAATCCTGCCTGAGTCTCTGGAGACCTCCTGCCAGTTGGTGGTGTTGTCAGTGCTGAGCTAGACTGACCAGTGGTCTGACTTGGTATAAGGCGTATCTGTTGCCTTGATGCCCTGTGCTGGAACCCCAACACCCCCCCCCCCAGTGTGGCTTTCCAGGGGCTTCCACACAGCCGTCCAGGCCCCAGCCAGGCCCAGATCTGCACCAAGGCTGCTGCCTTCCCTGCCTTCAGACCAAACCGGGGGAGCTGTGGGAATAAGGAGACCTGCACAAGACTCCTCCTGACCTTTGCTCTTCTTGTTCCTTTTCAGTGCCTACGGCACCTTAACAGTTCGAAGTCTGCTGGATACAAGAGAGCACTGTTTAAACGAATTCAACTTCCCCGATCCTTATTCCAAGGTGAGTCAGTCCCTCCTCCCTTTCTGGCTGTTGTCGAGCAGCAACCCTCCACTTCTTGGCATTTCTGAACCGCAGACCTCTCAACGCGTTACAGATGAGATTATTTGAAAGCCCTCTGTTTCGATAGTGGCTCGCCACTCGGGGTGTGTGGGTCTCTGAGTGATTTAAGCCCAGTCCCCCCTTGGACACACAGACCTAGGCGTGCGTTTATGTGGGTCTCAGCCAAGATGTTTTTGCTTTGTCGGCATTGTTCTTGTGCTCATCCTCCTTTTTTAGTGTTCTTTTAAGAAATCGTCTCAAGAGACGTTTTCCTTGCTTGTTAACAGTAATTTGCTGGCCCGTTAGCAACCATGCAGCTAAAATGGGAAAGCTTAGGGGAGGGGAGTTGTGGGAGGGGGGCAGGGAGCGTAAGCTTGTTTTTCTTCGTCCCTGGACGTGTTGTCTTGTGTCTCCCTTGCAGATAAAGCAGAAGGAAAATGGCATCGCCTTAAAATGTTATCAGAGTGTCATCGAATCTTTGGATTCCTTAGGCTGGGAGGACAGGCAGTTTGCTCTGGTGAAAGGACTTCTTGCCGGGAACGTCTTTGACTGGGGAGCAAAAGCAGTCTCGGAGTAGGTATTTAAAACTCCATTTTTCAACGATGCCGAGTGTCCCTTGTCTTCCTCCATAGCTCACTCGCACGCTCCCAGCTTGTGCTTCACTTTCTGCATAGGTTTGTTGAGTACCTGTAATGCAGTAGGATGTTGCAGATTCTACATCCCCCATGGTTAAGCTGGGCAGGTGAGGACAGCCTGCAAAGGGATCTCTCTTATTAGCACTGTGTGGTTCCTATATTCGTCTTCACCTGTTTTCATAGCAAGTCCAGTGACCTTTTTCTTTGATAAATATAGAACTTGTGTGGGTCTCTCCCGGCACCCTGATGCCTAAAGGGTTGGAAATGACTTTTTTGTGGACTCGGAATGTCTTGAGCGAGTGCCAATGAAGGATGGCTGCCTGGGTTTAGATGGGCAGTGATCCAACCATGCTAACGGGTGAACGAGGCCTCCAGCTAGCCAGAGCTGCGCCCCCTAGACTAGGAATAAGTAACTGGCAACGCCAGGGCCCCACATGCCCAAGCGTGCGTTTGACCCCACTCCCGTTCCTTACGCACTTCAGCCCGTGTCTCTAGCGCTGAAATGAAACCAAAGGCTCTTTCAGCCCTCTCACCCCAGTGTGAACAGCTCATTCCTATGAGAAGCAGAGTGGTGTAATGCTGAGTTTTGTTTGAACTTGAACCAGGGGGGACGTGGGTTGAAATCCCCTCTCAGCCAGAAACCTTCTTGAGTGGCTTTGAGCGATCTCTCTCCGCACGACACATCTCATGAGGTGGTAATTGGATTCCGTATGAAGAGGGTATTGGGGGGGGGGGCAGCTGTTTTTCTCTCTCTTTCTTTTGACCTTTCAGCTTCAGCAGTGCTTGAGAAGCTAACTTTCCAGGTGGGATTTTTTTCCTAACTGTGTTTGGTTGTGGTTTGGGGACCATGCTGACATGCTCCAAGCACTGTAACTTTCCTGTCGGTCGCCATTTTTTTTTCTGGCGCATTCTAAAGGGGGGGGGATGGCAACCAGCAGGAGTCGGACATCGAGAAAGTTAAGTCATGAACCCGGGACATCTGCTGTTCCCTGTTTTTGAGCCTGTTTGTTGGTTATGTACTGAAGCCCTGGCGGATTGTGTTTGTGTGTTCAGCTGCAAGGCTGTTTGAACAACATAGCCTTGTGCAGTCTCCCTTTCTTTAACGGCGTTTCTGTTCTCCTTTTCTCTCCCAACGCCAGCGTCCTTGAAACAGAACCACAGTTCGGATTTCAGGAAGCCAAGGAGAAGTTGCAAGGTATTGGGGGGGGGGGGGGAGAGCTGGTCTTTGGGATAGTGCTGCGTGGCGGGTGGGCCGTCTCTTCCACGGGGCAGTGCAACTTGCACCCTTGTCGGGACGTTGTCCTGCATGAACCCTATTGACATGCATTGGAGCTGTGCATGAGCATGGTACACAGAGACGTGAGGAGCTGCTGTCACTTGAGTCAGACCACTGGTCCATTTAGCTCAGTATTGTCGAGCACTGACTGGCAGCAGCTCTCCAGGTTTTCAGATGGGGGTCTTTCCCAGCCCTACCTGGAGATGCTGCCAGGGCTTGAACCTGTGTCTGCCTGCATAGCAACTGCTCTATGACTGCACGGACACTCCTGAACTTGGTTTCCCATATTTTGTGAGACAGAAACTTTCTTTTGTCTGCCAGTGTTTTAAGCTATCCAACACTTGGCGGCTGTCACCAGATGAAATGCTAGTGAGGTTTCTGGCTTTGAATAGCCAGATATTCTGTGCTTAGGCTGTAATGGCATTGTGCCAACAAGTTGTCTTTTTTGCCTGCGTACAGAACGCCCCTGGCTGGAAGACTCGTACGACGAGTGGCTGGAACGACTCAAGGTACCTGCATCCTGTCGTCTTGACCGCCTGAATAACATGCAATTGAGCAGATAAGAGGTTCTCTTTGGGCAGAATACCTGTTTAATATGCCTGGGGATTTCGGGCCGTGTTGGGGCCGCATTGCTGTGGCAAGCTTTGGACTGAGAGAATCCCGGGGGGGGGGGGGGGCTTGGAGCAGACGATGCAGCAATAGTCCAGTGACCGTTGCTTCTTCATGCCCTGGTCCAGGCTTAATCTTGCGCCCACAGCTCATCTTTTGGAAATATTCATTGTCTCTAAGATTTCATAAATGTATACAGTGATACGCCCTCATTTTGTCTACAGCTTCCCCAAAAAACCGATGAGAAAAAAATTTATAGAGTGATAAAGAGCAAGGGATAAGCCACCCCAGAACTGTTTTAAAATACTTGCACTCCCCTCTTTAGAACAAGTCCTCACAAGGGACATAGTGACTAACAGTAAAGGAGCAGAGATACAAGCTTCGGCACCGAAACAAATGGGATGCCTGCCCTGTAAAAATGGGTGTTTGCAGTCTTGCTCCTCTGAGATCAGACTCCCTAGCTAGTGAGTTCCCTTCCTTGCTTTTTTTGCTTGACTGTCTGATGCTTCGTTGGTGAGAAGGCAAGAGGCCCTTGCAATTCCTGGCTGTGGGGTAGCTTAACTTGTTGGCCATAAGAGCCAAAGGCTTGTCTAGTCCAGCATCTCATTTCCTACCAGAGACCTCCAGGAAGCCTTCCCCTGCTTCTCTGCTCCATACTGTCTCTCACACACTCTCACACACGCTCACACTCACACACACACATACACATACACACACACACACACTCTAGTGGATTTTATTGTTTTAAAGTTGTTTATGTATGGTTATGTATTGTTAAAATTTATTTTTATTTTATGTATTTTAATCTTGCTGTAAGGCGCCTTGGGCATTTGCCTTTCGGCATAGGAAAAGGCGGGGTATAATTTTTTAAATAAATAAATGTGTGCCCCCACTCCAAGCTGCTGGTATTTGGAGGTGTGCCACGTTAGGACAAGGCGGGTCCATATAGCCATCCTCGCTACTAGCCAGTGATAGATGCCCTCTCAGCCCCTTTTAAAATCATTGGATCTCATGGCCATCGCTGCTGCTCTGGCAGTGAATTCTATACATTTGTATTATGCATTATATGTCCTAGATCTCCTGTCAGTTGACTTCATTGGATGACCTTGAGTTCTAGTTTTTATAAAGCTGTTGTGCGTCTCCTTTCCTCTCCTCCCCCCACCACCTGGCTGCCCCCCTCCCCGAAAAGCTCCCAATGCATTTCTGGGGGGAACAGGGACACAAGCTCATATCGGCCAATGGGAGTCTCTAGCTCTAAGCAAACACTGAAATGTCTTTTTATCATAGGCAGAATCACTTGACTGGAGTGTGAGACAGATTTTTACGAAATGGGTGGGGGAGGAGGGTGGCTGAACTCTGTTTGTATGTTGATAGCTTAAGCCCTGCAGCCTGTCAGTTTCCTGTCTGAATGATACTTCTCATTTCTTTTGTTTCCTTTGCAGGCCCCCCCTCATAAATGTGCCTTAATTTTTGCAGATAACAGTGGAATAGACATCATTTTAGGCGTCTTCCCCTTTGTCAGGGAACTGCTCTCTCGGGGCACAGAGGTCAGTTGAATTTTGGTGACGTTCCAAGGTAAAATCCGTCGCGCAAGTGTAGAGCAGAGCAACTGGGCATTGCCTATCCCAGGCGCTTGACGCGTCGGTCCCCAAAATGTCTGTGAAACTTTTCAGCTGAGTTGTGTGTGTTTTAAGATCCTAACTTGCAAGGCTGTGGAGCTTAAGGAAGCAAGAAACTAAGGGAGGACAAATGCCCTGTAAACACCTTGCTGCTGCAGAGAAGTGTCAGTAGGGGGCGTTTTGTCCCTTTCTCGCTCCTGTGAACAAGGGAGGCCTAAATGCTCCTTTTCCCCCTGCAGGGCTGGGAGGTGGTTGTGGCTGTTGCCAGCTGCAGTGCTGTTTCTGTAGCAGGGAAGGAGACCTGCTTGGTACAGGGGAAATGGGTGGGGTGGTCTAGTCTCAGGTAGCCTAAGTCGGTGCTCTTCATGCTGGTGGCGGTTGGCCCCTCTGCCACAGCAACCACACGACACTGCCCTGGATGTGGAGCTGGCTAGGGCGTGGCAGCCAAGCCCTTCACAAGCAGGCATGGGCGCAACCTGATCGCCTCCTTCCTTGGTGTAGACACAACTGAGGGGCTGGCTGCCCACTCCTGGAGAAGTGGTACCTGTGGAGGGGGTACTCAGAAAAGGGGTACTCTGCAAATGCGCATGCTCGCGCACGCTCTCAGCACAGACTTCCAAAACATTCCTGTGTGTCCAGAATGACCGATGCCTTTTCCTCTGTGCCACAGGTTATCTTGGCTTGTAATTCTGGGCCTGCTTTGAACGATGTCACCTACAGCGAATCCTTGATTGTCGCGGAGAAGATCGCAGCGATGGATCCAGTCATACGGTGAGAGCCTGTGTGGGTGTGGGTGTCTGTGTGTGTGTCTTGCCCCCTGCCCACAGTGTTGCAAGGAAAAGGGTCATCTGAGACTTACTAGGAAAATGAAAAGCCAATGGTTTGTTTGAAGAGAAGGGTCAGAAGTTGTGTGTGTGGGTTGTACCAAACAAAAGCCAAACCCTAACCAAGTTCCATGGACGTTAAATGGGACTTAAGCATGACTCATCTTGCCTGTCTCGTGATTTCAGTGCCACTTGGAAAGGATTTGCTCTCTTTGAATACAACCCATAAGCACTCCTGGAATGACCTTACCCATACACAACGTACTGGTCGTAGAAACGTTTGATTACAGGTGAAATCTTTCCCGGTATTAGGTATGTGTTGCGGAACAGGAGCCTGTTTGCTGTTCTGGCTGTCTGCGACTCTTGGGCAAAGTTCAGAGAAAGTTAATAGCCCATAATGTGTTTAAACATATGTTAAAGTTGGTGTCCCGTCCCCCCACTTTTTTTTACCTGCCAGACTTTTTTCTTTTTCCAAATGTGCTTTTTCTGAAATATGGCTAATGGGTTTGAGGCCTTTTCTCTTTAGATCTGCCTTGAAGGAAGAGAAGTTGCTTCTGGTACAGACAGGCTCAAGTTCACCATGCTTGGACCTCAGGTAAGAAGAGGCCTGGATGGATTTCCCATTTTTAGTTGAACGGGACCATGTGCAGGATACGTTTGGGGCTTCTTCTCCCTAGTGAATGGTGGATAAGGGCAGTGACACCCCCCCCCCCCTTAGTGACCTAGTACTCAAGTTACAAGGAGGCCTAATTAATGGCGGCAGCAAGGTGTCTCACGCTGGCTTGAGTTGCGTGTACTCCTCTTTTCTGCAGCTGGAGTTCTGTGAGGATTGGCCTGAGGAAGCAGAATAACTTAGCAAAGGCTGTAAGCGCCCCTCTCCCTGGAGGAGAGCCCTTCCAGGTTCCTGACTTGGAAACTTGTTTGAAACGTGCTCCACATCATTCTGTTCTTCTACTCCTACCTTACCTTGTGTGGTGGGCATTTTTCTCCTAAACAGAGATTGGCCACTAGAGGGCATCACTCAGCCATACTAATGGGGCCTTTCCAGCAGACACTAAGTACAGTACTGTACCAGTGTTCCTTTGTCTCCTGTTCTTGCTACAGCCGTCTGGACAAAGGGTTGGCCAACCTGGTCCGGGAGCGGCAGACGGACTTGGTGGTGATCGAAGGAATGGGCCGCTCCATCCACACCAACTACTACGCAGCGCTCAAGTGTGAGAGCCTCAAGCTGGCCGTCATCAAGAACTCCTGGCTGGCGGATCGCCTTGGCGGGAAGATCTTCAGTGTGATTTTCAAGTACGAGGTACCCCTGGAATGACCCAGCCGAGGAGGAGGACGGACTTGAGGATGGGGGCAGCAATGGCTGCCAGAACGGGACTTGCACTAATTGTAAAGAATGTATTTTTATTGCCACAGGGAAAAATGAGTTCACACACAAGATTCTGTATTTATATTGTGCTTTTTGTGACTTAAAAGGAAGCAACAATATGATTTATATATATAAAAATGTATATCACTCATATTTTGTTTTTTGCTAAGTGTTTATTTTAATGCTGCAGTATTTGTGATGGAAAAAGACTTGATTTTCTTCTCTTTTTGGTTCTGTGAAACATTCGTATTGAAATATTTAAATGTCAATGAAATCTCTCTTTTTATATTTTGGCCTAAATATATACCTGCCATTATTTGGCACATACCAAATAGAGTTTTTAAACAGCCAAAAAGAAACATGACTCTGCCTGCTTTTTTTTTTTTTTTTTTACAACACAATATCAAATGTGAGTAAAAAAACCATAAAGGAAAAGAAAAAAACGGGAGTGGGGGGAGAAGAGAAATAAACGTACTATATACATGTCTAAGAAAGGCAGGAGGTCTGGCTTAGTTGGTAGAGCTGCAGCGTCATATGCCTGAAGATCTAAGGATAGCAGTTCGAGATGCCTGGAAGAATCTGAGCAGTCGAAGAGCTGGAAACCACCTGGAATGAAGCATTCTCTCTTGAGTTGAATAGTAAATATGATTATAGACGGAATAAGTATCAATTTTCTTCATCAAACAAGCTTTTATTAAGGATGAGATTCTTGTTATGGTGAAGAAAATGTAAAAGTGTCTGAGTTTGTATTCATGGTTTTATCAATAAAAAAATGGAAACTTAAGATATACTCCGTGCACGTCTAAGAATTGTGGAAACAAGTAAACTGTGCAGTTGTAATAGTTGCTTAGATACTTGTTCTAATGGCTGTCTAGTTCTTGAGTGTCTTTTGCACGTTCTTCCACACTAGGCAATACAAGTTTCTCTCTTGAGTTGTATTGATATACTGCCTTTCTTGGTCATTGGATTCCACCTCTGACTTTAATTCAAGGCACTTACATTAGATTTACAGTAAATGTTCTAGTCTTTCATAGAAACTTGTAATTCCTAGTATGGGCGAAAGTGCAAAAGACACTCAAGAACTAGATAGCCATTAGAACAAGTATCTAAGTTTCCATTCTTTTTAAATCTCATCCTTGCACCATTTTTTTCTTGAGTTGAATAGTAATTGTCTATAGTAATCATATTTACTATTCAATTCAAGAAAAGTTTCCATTCTTTTTTATTGATAACATAAAAAACCATAAACAAAAACCATAAATACAATGTAGAGAAGCAATTCTTAGACAATGTTACATTTTCTTCATCATAACAAGAATCTCAGCTGAACCACATGTCAAAGGAGAATAGAAACTGTTATTCAAGGTTAGAAAAAAAAGCTGATAGCAAAATAAAATATACCATCCTATTCTGGGCCTAGGGCAGTGTTTGTTTCCCAAACTTTTTTGACCTGCGGCTCCCCGTGACATTATGTTGCTGCCTGCCAATTGGCATTGCACTTTTCTGAGCGGATTCCATGGCACTCCGTGGCTCCCAGTTTGGGATCCACTGGCCTAGGGCTAATTTCTTTAACTGAAGAAATGTAGGTAAAATAGCCCAAGAAAGGCACCCAATAATGAGTGGTGGATAAAAGATAAAATCCCACAAAATTATGAATAAGTCTATATCTATACCCAAATACTTAATAGCATCTGGGCACCATTGAAACTGCCAGTTACTGTATATACGGTGTGGATTATATTCACTAAGTGGCATCGGGATTTAGTCCAGTTAATTGAACAACAAAAGATTGTTTGGACTTACTACAAAGAGGGTTTCTTAGAAAATATTTTTGAGTCTTGAGGTTCAATTTCTGGCATCTCTGAATCAACATGAGAGGGAGAGACTTACCTTGATTCTTCAGATCCAGCCATAGTAGGTAGACTAGAAAGAAAGAAAGTTGGATAATACCACACTGAGTAGAACCGCTAGGCCTGTTGGATAAATCCAAGGACAGCATAACTACTTTTCTGGAATTTGTCTTCATTTTATGACATCCATAACCTTCAACCAAGGACAAAAGCCCAGTTTACTGTATAGCACACTGTTTTTCACATAAAAAAACAAAGAAATTCTACCAGGTATAAACATGACCATCCCTCAAAGGGAATGCAAAGCCTACAAGCCACAAGGGACCCTTTCTGCCCTAGACCTAAGATGGAGAGGATACAACTGACAGCAGGACTGTAATACTTAACACGTTTAAAGTACACATGACCTGACTAAACCATACATACAACATACATGTAACTTATTTTAAAAAAATATTCAAAAGCCACTTATCTAACCAATGATTAAACATTACAATTCACAGTTTACCCTAGTACACTCTCCTATAATGACAGAGCCATTTGATGTCTCCTCTAAAACAGACTTCAATGCTGCAAAGCTTAACAGGGAACCTCCATTTGAGTAGACACCCCTAGGACTGGATTGCCAATTAGTCTAGTCCCCAACCATAAGGGTTGGCTAGACATCTGGTAACCTAGGCACAAGAATGACAGTTTTTGCACGTACAAAAACTATCTGCAGCTTTGTGTGTGCTTAATTTGGGAGGAAAGCACTCAACATTGAACTGAGTGTGATTTACTTCTGAGTAGGCTCACATTCTCACTCTGCCTTCCTTCTTTTGATCTTTGCTCCTACCTTACCTTGGGTGAGGCATTTTTCTCCTAAAAAGAGAGGAAGTTTTTTTGCTCAGGGATTTAAAATGTCCTCCAACCACTCAAACCAGATTGATTCAGTGCCAAAAATAAGCCCACCGTTCAAAGTCAGGACACTGGAGAAGGAAAAACAGCTCCTTTGGCAATGTCTGCCTTTGGCCACTGGAGGGAGACAGTTGGCCATACTTACGGGGCCTCTCCAGCATCGCCAACCTGCAGATTGGAAAGAGACATGGATTCCTTCATCTTCCCGACAGGCTAAATCTAAATCCCCACAGTGGGTTATTCTCTTCCCAGAATGCTTCACGGAGCCCATGAGATCTGAAGGACACTGTGTTCAAGAGAAGAGACTTCAGAGTTCAACATCCCAGGACACTCCCTCCCTTCTACCCAGAGGCCGAGGGGCAAGACAGGAATCCTGCCTATGCCACCCTACAGCGGGAGGAAGGCTGTTCAACCCCAAGACTTCTTACCTCAGTCATTCTGAAGGAAGCAGATCTTCATATACCCTGTGCGCTGAAATCATTGCAGGTACTGAAGGCGGAATGGGATTTGGCTTATCCAGTAAGGGGCGCTCTCGTTCATCCTCCCATTAGCCCCAAGGAGAGTCGCAAAAGCCATAATCTCCTAGCATCACACCTCCCCCTGGACCACCCAAGGGACCACGGCTTCCTCATCCGCGCTCAGTCAAGCTCCCCACCACTAACTTCCCACCTGGGAGCATTGCTAGTCACCCAGGGGTGCTCGCATCAAGAGTTTACACATTCCGAAAAAGGTGTGGACTTCAAAAGAGCCGTCTGAACCAACCTAGGGAATCTCCCAAATTAAGGCTAGCGGGTGAGCAGTTTCTGAGGCTGTGTAGTCTGCAACCAGGTGACACGGGACGCAACGCTTTTCTGTTTAAAAAAACACGTGCGGGTTTTGCAACATATAGTAAAAGGCATGGATACAATTCCAGTTAAACTGGGCATTTTTCAAAGTGCAATTAGTTTTCCCACTTGACCGTCCCTAGGAATTGCATATGATTCATCTCTGTCTTTATTTGTAAAGGCAGGTGAAGGAGGGTCAACTTTTAAACCCAAAGGACCCACAATCCAAATATGCTAAGTTGGAACATTTTTCCAATTAAACATTTTCCAGAAAAACCCACATCACTAGTTAATTCCAGATAACAGCTTAGTTGATTTAGCATCAGCCAGCTTCCTGAGAGTTGAAGGAATTGCTCATTTTGTGAGGTACTGTAGTAGTTTGTCTTTCCATTCTCCTTTACGTTAAACCCAAGAACCTTGAAAAATTGCTCAGATCCTAGGTTACAGTGTTGCTCCACCACGGGGGATCAAACAAAACCCACTAGGGCAGCAGTCCTTTTATTGGAAACCAAGAAGTATTGCTCTATTTTCGTAACAAGCGTAAGCCCTTTGAACATTCAACTCCCACGGGTTTATGGCACCTTGAATGCATTTGGGCTTCCAGACGTCTGCGACTGAAAGTATCTGTCATTTCTCCCTTTGCTTCCCCTCCACAGCCATGTTTGTTCAGTGTTCTCTATCAAACACCAGAGATACTGATCCAAGAGCAGAGATACCAGGAGACAATTCAGTCACAGCTCCATATTTTTATTTAGTTAATTGGCGATACATAAAAGGGCCACTAATTCTTTGTTCTGTTTTTGTCAAGCAAAGCTGTCTCGTCTTTCTCAGTTCTTGCAAAGAGGGTTTCTTAGAAAAGATTCCAGTGGAAAAGTGCACTGAAACACAGCTCTATTCTGAGCAGCACTAGCTTGAATCTTATCAGCCTGTGTTTTTTAAGCTTAGTTTTTACATGTTTTGTTCTATATTTCCAGCTCCCTTCATTTTCTTGCTCCCTCTTCCTTTGCCACGGGTGTTCCTATCATTCTACCTCCAAGCAAGGTCTGGAGCTCACCTTTTTAGTTCGAGAAAACAGGAGTTGTAACATTTCGGTCCCACCAAAAAGCAACAGCCTTGAAGGGGTACCTAACTCGGAGTGGGTTGGGATCCTTAGGAAAGACAACCTAATAACTCCTTATGGCAAGCTGGATGCAAATTTCTAGCTGGCAAGATCTATGTTACTTCTTTAGCAGAACCCCAAGATCCATCACCCATAGCAGGGTGCAAAACAGTAGCGGTTGTACTACTGAAGGACAAGGGTCAGTCCAGTGGTTTGTTTTCAGCACCAAAACCTCACTCTCAATACTTCCTGCATAGGTTTTACCCAAAACCTTCGCTTCAGTAGCCTCCTGTAGAAAGAAAAAGTTTTTTGGCGCTCAATGCCAATTTTTTTTCCCAACGCCAATTTTTTTCCCATCTACCTCACACCAAATTCTGTCCATCATGGGGAAGGATAAGGAGCTCAACCAGCAATTTAAGTACCTCCACTCCCCACTACTGCAAACCTTCTCCAACACTTCCATCGGCTTCTGAGATGCATTACCCCAAAGCTTTCAGTTTCAGGCATGCTTTCACCATGCTTAAGGACTAGAAACTTGATTGCTTTATTGATTATTTTAAAATGCACAAACTGTGGAAGCCGAGTTCTTCAGCTGCACACAGAGGGGCCCCCACGTCTTTCTACAAGTCAAGAGGGTTCCCTAGAATTGTAAAAGGTTTTGCACAGCTTCTACAGAGCTTCCCAAAAACTGCCCTCCATGTGTGCCGGCTTGCTGAGACTGTAGTTTGCAGAAAATAGCCAGGTGCACTGAAGCAGTTCTGAGAACTAGAAATGTTAGACTCCAGAAGCGGAGCAGTAGCAATTCCCTGGCCTCTTCAGTTGTCTGCAGAGTTAACAGGACGGGGGCAGGGGGGGATCTTCATTGGTTTGTGTTATTACAAGGAAGCTACAATAGATTTTTTGCAGACAAACCTGACGGTTAGAAGAAGCTCAGAGTGCCCCACTATATACAGTAAAGGGAATATACAGAAAGGTAAAAAGAGGAAATGTTCGTTTAAGGTTTAACCTCCTGCTTCCTCCGCGTCACCTCATGGCTTTGATTTTGCTGCGCTTTCCTGCTTCTTGTCTTCTCTCGTCCGGAATCGCTGGCTTAGCTCCTCGGTAAACACGGCACAGCAAGATTTCTAAGAAAAGGAAAGACGATTGTCCATCAACCTTTTTGAGAGGCGGGAAGGGTAAAAGGCTGGGGGCACGCTAGACATTGGGTCGTCTGGAGGGGACTGTTGTGCATTTCTAGAAGGGAGAAAGCAGCCATGGTCTGGTCTACAAGGAGTCCATCTGAACATGCCCTAAATACGAGTCTCTGCTTAGTCTAGGCACCACAGTGTATGTGTGCAGAGTGCATTTCCTCTTCTTTCCTGAAAAAAAATAATGAAAACCTGCCTTTCCGTGCAATGATTCTCAACAATAATGCAAGCAAGCAAGCAGTTCAGCACATCAATAAAACAAACAGCAACAAACAATAACTGGAAAAGCTCTACGGCAGTCAGTGAAACCCCATAAAATACCGACACCTGTTAACAGCAACAGGCCCATCGAAATAGGCACGATTCTTTAATATTGTTGAAATCTTGTTTCGTTTTATGGATGCGTTTGCTTGAGGGGCATTGTTATGTTAGCAGCCTTGAGTTTTTTGGCCAACCTAAAATATTAACACCTCACTTTTCCCCTATCCAATGGGAGGCCCTCAGGGCAGCTTACAACACACATACGGTAGCAGCCAGTGATGGGGACTTGAGTCAAATGACTCGACTCGCAAGTGTGACTTAGCCACTTTTTCCCTGACTCGTACTCGTACTTGTACTCGTGACCCACTGACTCACACTTGCACTCGCACTCGCGACCCACGGGACTCGTACTTGACTTGCACTCGTGGGGGTAACCACTTGCCATTTCCAAGTCATTTTCCTTTAATGGCCGGCATCAACACAGGCAGGCAGGCAGGCGCAGTGGAGACCTCGGAGGAGGAGGGCAGCAGGGAGGAAGGGTTTTCAAGGGGGTGGGAAAGCAAGCCTGGCTCTGAGTCCCCCCCTTTTGTTGCTGTCTGTTTGCCATTGGCCACAACTCCGAGCGCGAGGTGTAGGGAGGAGTGAGGGAAGGCGAAGGTGCCGCAGCAGTCCTTCCTCATTGACCAAAACTCCAAGCCCAAAGGATGTTCGGCTCAGCAAGAGGAAGGTGCAGGGAGGGAATAATAAATGGTTTGAATGTAGACACGCTTGTTTTTCCCAAACCAGATGGGTGGTGACAAGACTGAGAGGTGAGGGAAAGGGCATAGGGGGAGCCAAGTGGGTGCTTTAAAAGTCTCAGAGGTCATTTTTCCACATTTAAAAGTCTCAGAGGTCATTTTTCCCCATTTTCAGGGGAAAAAGCCATTTTCCCCAAAGTGACTCGACTCGTGACTTGTGACTCGTGGTTTCTGGCCTTACACCTACTCGACTCGCACTCGTGCAAAAATGACTCGCACTTGACTCGTACTTGCCCAAAAAGTTTGACACTGACTCGCACTCGGACTCGCACTCTTGCAAAAATGACTCGTACTTGCACTTGCACTCGTGACCTAGTTACTTAGATACATCCCTGGTAGCAGCAGACAGTGCAGTAACAGTAAAGAAACTCAGTAACAAAATGAAGAAACAGCAAGCAGTGGAGACTGACGTGTCAATCAACAAAAGCAGCTCATCAGAAGTTCTGCAAAATTTAAGTCCCAAATGTAAGATGGAACTGCGTGGAACATGACAAAGGGAGATCTCTCTCTCCCTCTGTTAGCAAGTTTGGGTCCTGAGTGCCAATCAAAGTATGGCCCACCCACAAAAACCTTTCAGAACGCCAGAGATGTGTATGTGCAGAAATTAAGATCGTTAAAAGGATGGCCAAAGGGAAGGAAGCCCCAAAATGCTTTACTGACCGTGGAGTCTTTAAAAAAAAGACACCACAACAACTGTGGATTCCTAGAGAGGCTTTATAGCGCTTTGGTTGGAACACAGTTGCCCAGAAACAGGGCAGGGTGAGAAAGGAGGAGGAGGGTGTGTTCAATGACAGGTTGATGTGCAATTCAAATGCAAAGCGGCTGAACAAGGAGCGGGGAAGAAAGGGAAAACAAGCAGATGGGAAACGTGTTGCGTGAGCATGTGCGGTAGCCTTTCAGTGTGAGTCTCGTGGCACTTGCTCCAAGGGAGTTGTGTATCCTGGAATATTTGGGGGCCGGACAGGACCCCTTCTTGTAAAAACAAACAAATTCACCATCTGGGGCTAAAGAGGGTGATCCTCAGGTGTCAACTGATTTCCTAATTTGGGGAGCGGGCGGGGGCAGTGCTGAGAACGGGTGCTCCTCCACAGTGCCCACCAACCCGATAGAGAAAGAATGGACCCAGCCAAAGGGTTTCTGGACCCGAACCCGCCACTGGGTCACCACAGATCTACCCACACTCCTCTGGAAATGAAGGGGAAAGGCTTCCGTGTGTAAGAGCATGGGAAGCGCAGGCCTCTCTGGTGAGAAAATGCCCCCTGATTGACTGTGGACAGCCTAGCTTGGGGGGGGGGAAGGGGGTGTAAAGCTCCAACAAACATTCTGCAAGGAAAATTGGGGCAAAGGATTTTTCTGTTTCCTGCCAGAAACCTGCTTCCCCCCCCCCTTTTAAAAAGCACTCATGTCTCGGTAATGACCACCTCCTTTGTTGCAAATTAAAACGCGCTGGCAGGTCAGTTCACACGACCCTTGGTGCATGGAGGAATGTTGTTTTCCTGGGTGTGTGGCAGGCTGTCAGGCCGCGCTGAAAAATGGAGGTAGCAGTGTGGGTACAATCAATGTGCAACTGTGTGCATTGTTGTTGTCGCTCTCGTTTAGCTTGAATGCTGCAGCATGTTGGGGGAGGGAAGGGGCTTTGCTTAATGCGCGCATAATAAGGCAGGCCCTGTTGAATCAGGCCAAAGGCCCATCTAGTCCAGCATCCTGTTTCTCAGGGCTGCAAACAAACAAACAAAAATCCAGCCCTCATACCTGAAGTTTTTTTAAGTGGAGATGTTGAGCCTTGAAATTTAGGACTTTCTTTGCACAAAGCATATGTTCTGCGCCCCCCCCCCCCAGCCTTGGCACTTCCAGTCACAGCCACTAGAGGGAAGACTTCTCTCTTATGAGCTTTGGCCATTTTTAGTTAAGTAACCTTAATGGTGCCTGTTTCTTTGCCAACTCGTTGGCACTTCCAGTCATAGCCACCAGAGGGCAGATTTCTTTGTTGCCTGGGTCTTTGCCAACCCCATTGCAGTTCCAGACATAGCCACTAGAGGGCAGCTCTTTAGCGCAGGGGTCCGCAAATTTTTAGTTTAGAAGGCTCTTTGTTGCAAATTAAAATGCACTGGCAGGAGGTTAGTTCACAAGACCTTTTGTGCATGTGTGGCTCAGCCATTTCCCTTCCGGTGTGCGGCGACTTGGGTGGGAGCCCAAGCCGAGCTCCGCATGGGCCGGATGGCTTTGGCTGGCAGGCCGAATCCGGACCACTGGCCATAGGTTGCTGGCCCATCTTAGCGATCTAGTGTACCTTTTCAGAGTAGTCTGCCCATGTGGTGGCTGTGACTGGAACTGCAGTGGGGTTGGCAAAGGAACAAGCCACAAGTCCTAAACTGTAAGGCCCAGCATCTCCAGGAAGTGGGGGTCAGAGGTTAAAGGTGAGAAGGCTGAAAACCATTTTGTTGCAGCCCTGAGAAACAGGATGCTGGACTAGATGGACCTTTGGCCTGATCCAACAGGGCCTGCCTGATGTGCGCATTACACCAGCAAAGCCCTTTCTGCTAGTACACAGCGCCTTTACCCACACACCTCACCCATCACAGAACAGCTCCTGACCTTCTCCTGTTCAGCTGTCCGTCGGCTTTTCTTGGATAGCTCCACCACGGCGATGATCATTCCCAGCGCGAGACCGAGGGCCAGGATGAGGAAGATCCCTCCCAGGGCTTGGGGTTTCAGGGGGCTCCACTTGTCATGGTCTTCGTCGGAACAGCTGCTCTCCCACCACTTGCTACGGAGGTAGTCCAAGTCACCAGCTTCTCCGAGTTTCAGGATAGCCACTGACAGCTTGTTAGTCCAGGACGATCCTAAGAGGAGCCGTCAAATAGCAAAAGAGTTTGCCCTGCATGGCTTAACGCATTTAGAGCCAAGACTTCTATATGGTGTAGGAGGAGGAGGTCTGCTTAGGGAGGGTGGCCTGTTTAGAAAGAGACCCGAGGCATCCGGCAGACTGGCAGGGGCCTCCCACCTCCTCCTGCTCTCTGGATTCAGACGAGGGGAACAGAGAAGAAGAGGAAGTGTGGAGGCAAAGGGAGTGGTAGGGTAGTGAGAAGAGGGAAGAAAGAAGATTGGTGGGCTAGAGCCTCGCCCTCCCCTCTCCTCCCCTCTTTTTCCTTCTTCCTTTTAAACTCCAAAGAGTAAGAGTAGCAGCTGCTCTGCCAGATCATTGGGGTGGCAGCATTTGGAAGGTCATCCTGGGCCAACTCCAATGCTAGATTTCATTGGTCGCAACAAAGATATCCTGCTGCTAATTGCGTTTGCATGGATACCTGCCCCTTTCCCCCCCCCCCCAAATTCTGCCCATGGGCCTGAGAAGACCTAGTTACAAGCAAACACAGGATAAGGAGGGGATAGTAGTGTTGTCACTCCATGTGGTACAGGAGGTGGAAGGAAGCCCCAAAATGCTTCCCAGGGAAAAGACCCCTGCCTGAAGCCTGGGGAGTCACTGCTGGTCAGAGAAGACAGCTGCTTCCCATGAAGGTGCAAGACTGAAAGCATGGGACTATTAGGGCATCTGTGTCACTCAGTGGCTTACCTTGCGGAGTGGCGATGCCATACCCCCTAGAACCGAGGACCTCCACAGCCCGGACCAAGTTGCAGTGCCTGGCGACAGCGAGATCTTGAGAGATGGACTCGCCAATGAAAGCGTAATCTGAATCCAGCACCCGCTGAATTGCCTCCTGGTAACCCTTGACCAAAACGCCCTCCTTCTTGGTCATGGACTCATAGATCATCTGCTGGATGGGGTTCTTGGAGTTCTGTAGCCCCAGAGGCATCGCATTAAGACCCCCCCAAAAAAACAGAACTTATCACTTTCACAAAGGGGGCATGGCACAGTATTCATTGTGAGCAAGAGTTTGAACTAATTCTGCATACCATATAAGCAGTATATAATAATAATAATTAATAATGGCGAACTTGGGGCAAGGGGAAGGGGATGTCGCGTGACCCGGAAGAGGCTTCTGAAGTGCAATTTCCCCTTCTACAGGCAAGAAAATGAAGTAGTTTGCAGCGAAAAGGTAAGGAAAGCTCTTTTTAACTTTTTTTTCTTTTTAAACGGTTTTTACATTGGCCCCCATATCTGCGATAGCAGACTTTGTTATCCGCAGATTTCAGTATCCGCGGATTTTCCAGAAACAGATACTGAGGGCCCACTGTATAATAGTCTAACACACGAGTCATACACTCTTAACGTAAATGGTGCTTCATGCAAAATAAGCTCCCAAAGGAGGACAGGCTGTGACCAGGAGAAACACGGACCTGGAAGTAACGGAGCGTGGAGGAGCCTTGCATGGTTCCAAATTCCAGATGCCGCTGCTTCACCAGGTCTTCGAAGGTCTCGATGGAGAGCTGGTCTGACCCAGACTCCAAGACGAAGCTGAATCCGGCGATGTACGCGGCCAGAAGGACGATGCTGAAGAGCCACCACATGGCAGAGATTATCCGGACTGAGAGGGACTTAGGTTGAGGCACAGCGCCTGCCAGGACAAACCAGAGTGCAGGTCCTGAAGTTATTTTACAGAGTTCCCCTTGAGAAGTTTCACTTGTCTTCAAGAAACCCGTTTGGTTTTCCTTGAAATTCCTCAGATGTTTGGTCCTCTTTCCCCCACTGCAAATAAGCAGCTGAGACAATCCCCTGCTTACTTCTGCCTCCCTTCCTCCTCCCTCTGCATCAGCCTGCTTTCATATGGTCCACATTAATATCACTGAGGGAATCACAGCTTTGAATCAACATGAGAGGAAGAGGCTTACCTTGCAAGGTGAGAGCTCCTGCTCCGAACCAGAGGCTGTTCAGAAAGGTAAAATGAGTCTCCTCATTTCCATCCCATTCGCGGGGACTCATTCTATGGAGAGAGGGAAGGAGAAAAAACATCAATCCACCAGTCACAGTCAATCTGGCCCACCCATGAGGCCAGTTGAGATGGTTGCCTCAGGCAGCAGATTGGCAGGGGATGCCCACCCTACTATTCCTCCTCCTCCTGCTCTCTGGTTTGACAAAAGAAAAGGGATGAAGTGGAAGTGTAGAGGAGAGGAGAGTGGTGGGCTAGAGTGTCTCCAGTGCTCTAAACCAGGGGTTCTCAACCGGTGGTACTAGTACCACCAGTGGTACTTCGGCCAATTGCTGGTGGTACTTGGACCACCGGAACCTCCAACGCGGCACTTTCGGTGGTGCGTTTTCGCTCCCAAGAGGTTCCTGCCTTTGGTCAAGACTGTTGGGAATGCTGAGAAAGGCCCTCCCACCTGCTCAGCCCCCTACCTTCATTTTCTGGCCTCCGAAAACCTAAAAACCCGGAAGTAACTGGCGATGATGTCATCACCAGTCACTTCTGGTGTTACACAGCAGGAGAGTGGCGCCGGAGGTGGTACTGGGCCAGGAAGGGGTTGAGAACACCTGCTCTAAACCACCACTTTCCTGTAGGGAAGAGGGTAGGCCAGTATCTCCGGGGAAGGCATCCCAAAGTCTCAGGGAGCCCCAGGGCTCCTAAGAGCACACTTTGAGAAATGCTGGACTAGACAGTCCTTAAGAAAACCTGGTCCCAGGCCAATTAGGGCTTTAAAGGCTATGAACTAGACCCGGTGCAATTACCCAGGTGACTGGTTTAAGTCTGTCTGTCTGTGTGTCTGTCACTCACACACACACACACACACACACACACCAGTAAGTGTGTGGTAAGTGATCACTTACTGTGATCTGGTGTGCTGTGGTGCTGGAGAAAACTCCTGAGAGTCCCTTGGACTGCTAGGAGATCAAATCAGTCAATCCTAAATGAAATCAACCCTGACTGGAAGGACAGGTACTGAGGCTGAAACTCAAATATTTTGGCCACCTAATGCAAAGAGAGGACTCTCTGGAGAAGACTCTGATGCTGGGAAAGATTGAAGGCAAAAGGAGAAGGGGAAGGCAAAGGATGAGATGGTTAGACAGCATCACCGATGCAACGAACATGAAAATGAGCAAACTCAGGAAGATAGTGGAGGACAGGAAGGCCTGGCGGGATGTGGTTCATGGGATCATGAAGGGTCGGACACGACTTAACGACTGAGCAACAACAACAAAGTGATCACTTGGCAAACCATTATCTTCTCCGCCCTCTTTACAGTCCCCAAGGGGACAGTCATTTTCACCTGGCAGCAAGGAACAAGCAAAGGCAGGAGAGCAGATACGCTGCCAGGACGCCACCCCACATCTCCTTGCTGAAGGGGGCCAGGAAATGGAACAGGGAAGCATCTTCGCAGGCCGAGTCCTTCTCCAGCAGGATGCCGATGCCGGTGTGTAGGAAGGGCTGGGTGAAGTCCACAACATTTTCTCTTTCCGACGTAATCGTTAGCGGGGCGACGGCAAGGTCTGCTTCCTGCCAGGAGAGGAAGTGAGGTGGCTTCTGAGAACCTCTTGGAGAGACAGACCATCGTACATGACATCACTTCCCCCCCCCACCATCACAGACAATCTGCTCCTTTCTCAGTCTCGTTTCCAGTTGAACAATTGTTGCCTACTTCGTAATATTTGCCCTGTCTAAAATAGCAGCCCTGAAGGGCACACCCAACCCGAGTTGTCTTTTCTCCCCATGCTAAGAAGCCCCAAATATTTTAGCCAACGTTCTCCAGCCCCTTGATCATTTTGGGCTGTCCTCTTCTGCACCTGGATATTGAAGTCACTGAGAAGTTTCTCCCCAATAACTCCACAAACACCACATGGAAAGAGGCAACACACAGACTGAGCTTGTGGAGGGGTGGTGGTGTCCCACACTTGTCCGCTTGTGAAGAACGTTTACCTTCCTCACGATCTCGCCGATCATTCCATTCCAGCTCCCGTTGGCGTGTAGTGCTCCGTACTTCCCGTCCTTCACCACGCCCACCTCGTATTTGAAGTGCAGGACTTCGGAAAGCTTCTCCAGCAAGTCGATGCAATAGCCTTCCAGTTCGTTGCCTCGGGCCATCACATAGGGGTCTTCCTATAGGTGAGGAAAGGGCAACAAGCTAAGAAAGCAGGTTCACAGATGCATAGAGGCCCATCCTTCTGGGACTCCAACGAGCAATCAAGCAACTTGGAGGATTTCCTGCTACAGGCAGGGGTTGGACTAGATGACCTTGTGGGTCCCTTCCAACTCTATGATTCTATAACTGCAAGTGCAAAAGAACCATCAAATGCCATAAAGCCATCATTCCCCCCCCCCCCACAATGCCTCAATGGATGATGCTACACCAGCAGATAGCTTTGCTTCTAGGAGGCATTCTAGCAAGAAAAATGGCAGCTATCAGCAGTAGCTGGGAGGATCACCACCCCGCCACCCCTTTCATCCTCAACACAATGTCCCCTAATTTCTTCCACCTGACCCAAGCATAAACAAAAGCTGTCATTACAGCGTTTGTTGATCATTTTCTCAGCATGCAAACCACTTCACGTTTATCATTACGACCATCTTGTATGATAAATACATATTATGTCCATATTGCAGATGGGGAAGACTGAGGTTGAGTGGCTTACCTGATGCCACTGAGGAAGCTCATGGAGAGGGGCAAGACTCCAATCAGGGAAGTCTCAATTCAAATCCTGATTTTGGATCAGAATCCATTTTGAACCTGATTTTGACCATGCCACCTATAACTCTAGCTTATGTTTTCACAATCTCCCTAGCTTATAGGTGGTAAGAGAGACCTCTCCTCGTTACCTCATTGTCCAATGCACATTACAGACATGCAAAAAAAGAGATGACATTTTAAGCCAGCCTCATATAGTGCAACGCTAAGGAAAAAAATTCAAACACAAAGGGACAAAAAGATTTTTAAAAAATCTGAGAGTTCTCTAAAAATGCTGGCAATTTGCAAGTCGTTTCTGAATTGAAGGGAGTTCAGAATGAAGCTGGTGACGTTGCTGACTTCTAGAACGAGAAGCTTCTTACCAAGATAGTTGTGACGTACAAGGTCGGCCTCTCTTTCCCGCCTCCTCCTGCAGAATCGGCATCCTGTGGAATGAAAACGTTGATGAGAGACGGGGCCATTGAATAGATGCAAATATATAAAGCTTTAATGTTTATATTTTCTTTGTTCCTTCTGTTAGAGTAATAAACGTTTGAGGGGGTAATATGATGAGATGGGGCCTTTTCGGCTTAACATAGCTTTGGGCTCCATCGTGACATGATCTGGTGCTGGCTGTGGGTCATCTTGACTGTCTGGGACATGACGGATCTCAATACACCCCCCTCCTCCACAAGTCAGAGGTCCCGACTTTCTGAGTCAAACTGAACTTACTCCTCCCCCCTCCTCCACCTCCCCCCCCCCGCTCACCCCCATGTTTCAACTCCTTAATTAAACCTGATCTCTTCCATTTAACACATGTTGTCAACACAATCTACCCAAATTGAAACGGTTTTCAAACTCAACTTCTTTCAAAAGGGCCAATTTGCGTTGCAAGGGGGTAACAGCTGGAAGCCAATTAAGGCTTCATTAAGGGAGAATTTCCAGAAACTCACAGAGGGCAAGGCGAGAGAAATAACAGAACAATGAGAGGAGACAGAGCATCTATACATCCCCTTTGAAGCAGGAATGGCATTTTCCACAGCTCAAGAAATCCACACACATCATTGTCCCAGAGTTCAAAGACCCGAAGGTGCCCTGTTTTGATGACTGTAGTAACCTTTGCATCAAAACAGAACAGGAACAGGAACATGAGTTTCTGTCGCTGGTGGGAAAATATCTGTGTGTGTCAATCAATATTACTATTCAAAAACATTGTTAATTCCAGGCTCCCTAATAGGGACAGAGAAGTGGGAACATACCTTGCTAATGGAGTCTCCAGTCTCCGCCGCACCTGAAAGTGCACACACACACACACACACACAATTTGATGTATTAGTACGAGATAGCAACAACAGTTTGGATGTGCAGGTGGGGTGGAGGAATGGGCGACAGCACTCTGGCCCTGGTAAGTTCTTGCGGAGTTTTACAGCACACATCAGAACTCTACAAAATGGGTCCCTTGGGTGCCAGAGTTTATTTATTTATTTATTTATTCACTTTTTTTTTATACTGCCCTTCCCCCAAGGAGCTCAGAGTGGTGTACATATTTCCTCCCCTCCTTTTTGTCCTCACAACAACCCAGTGAGGTAGGTGGGGCTGAGAGATAGTGACTGGCCCAAGGTCACCCAGGAAGCGCTTCGTGGCTGAGTGGGGATTTGAACCTGGATCTTCCAGGTCTAAGTCCGACTCCCAAACCACTACACACCATCCTGGCAGTTGGGAGACAGCATCAAACAGCATCAAAATCAAGGTACAGAGATCGAAAGAAATAGTTGGGCATTTCAACCAATCTACACCAGAGGTTATTAACTGTGCTTCATGCACCCCCAGAAGAATTTCAAACAGCTCATGCACCCTCCAAAATATGTTTTGCATTTTTTAAAAAAAAAAAATCAATTATTATTGTTTGCTATTTTCCTGAAACTGCATTGAACATACATGGCAAGAAAGGCAGAACTTTTAAATTAAGTCCCAATCATAGAGGGGAAAAATGTGTTCATAGATTTGGAAGGTGCCCAAATACGCAATGAGAAAGCCAAACACAATAAATATTCTGGCCATTAAAAAAACTATGTTATTAAATTTGTAAAAATTGCCCTTGTCTAGTCAAAAAAAATGTGTATCAAGGCACATTTTTTTCTTAATTCCAGGAGTACCTCATGCACCACCTAGGAGTTCTGGGAGCTCCACAGGATAAGAACCCCTGGCCTACACACAGTGTCAAAAACCAGGATTGTGTCGTGGTTCAGGAGTTGGACTTAAACCTGGAAGATCCAGGTTCAAAACCCCGCTCAGCCACGAAGCTTCCAGGGTGACCTTGGGCCAGTCACTATTTTTCAGCCTAACCTACCTCACAAGGTTGTTGTGAGGACAAAAAGAGGGAAGGGACCATGTACACCACCATGGGCTCCTTGGAGGAAGGGCAGTATAAAAATGTGGGGGGAGGGAATAGTAGAATTAAGGATCATCCAGCATTTCTAGTTCCTCTTTCCATTCCTTTGCTCTTCGCTTTTGCTGAGTCGCAGTCAGCCCATGTGTTGGGCAGAGTGAGTTGGTTGCCTCAGGTAGTGAGTAATCAAGTGTTGGGGACTCCTCCCAGTAAGCTCCAGTGTCTACTACTCTTTTCTTCCACTCCAACCCCATCTTCCTTTTCAAATGCAGTACACCTTTTTTTAAGGGTTGTACCAACTAAGGGTTTGCGTATCAAGCCTGGTACCAACTAAGGGTTTGCGGCTGCGTCCCAAGGTCCTCCACCTTTTCAATGGCTGATAAATGGACCACCCTACTTGAAGTACAGCACCTTCAGGATATTGATCCGGAGAGGAATCTGTGTTTGCAACATTTTGGGTATTTTGTAGGGTTAGAAACACACACTTGCTTGGATTGACTGAAGGGTGTGTGTGGCTTGAGATGTATAGATGCAGATTAAAAAGAGGAAAAAGATGTTTGTTATTGTCCAAGGGGGGTGAAAATACCAACCTGCTTAATGGAAACCCAACAAGGAAATTCAAGGCTTCTTGGCCAATGGAAATCTCTCTCTCTCTCTCTTTAAAAAAAGTACTGCTTATAAAAAAGGGTTCATCAATGTTGCCTCTTCTTCTGTCTTGGGCTAAACTCTAAATTATCCCTTGACAAAAAGGGCTTTTACTCTCACCACGGCAGCTCGCCACGGGAGCTGGGGAATGGCTCAAAAGAGGCCTCTTGTTTCCTTTCAGCTTCTCCTCGTCAGAGCCAGCAGGAGCTCCTTCGGCCTGCTTTCTGAAGACCTGCGCGGGAGTCTTGGAAGGGAACAAGTGGCTCTATTGAGGCCGCCAGCACCCCCCACCGTGGGCACAGGATGGGGGCCACTCAAAGCCCCATTGTAAGAGATGCCTCTCAGCTAAAAGGGAAGGGACAAAAAAACACCACCAACCACCTCCACACAACCCTCCTGAAAGGAGCCGTAAATAATCAGGTGGCAGCAGTAACCCGAGGTTCAAGACAGAACCATTTGTATGACACCCAAATCCGATGCTGACCTTTTTGTTAGGAGGTCCTGAACAAGCAGCGGGAAGAAAGGAGGGCACAAAGAGCCGTAACAACCGTGCCTGGTTCGGTGTGCGAGTTGAAAGCCCGGAGCAGGCCGCACCGCACGGCCATCTTTGGGCCCCAAAACATGCAGTTTGCCAGCCTGCGTCACAGACAGTGGCTGTGGGTCAGAGGCCTCCAGGAGACCCACAGGTGGGGTGCGAGGGTGCTACTCAACCCCAGTTGTCAGTCCCCGGCATGTGGGCGAGAAGCTCCCTCGGAAATTTCACTGAGAGAAACTCTTTCGGCGAGCCTCAAGCTCTTCAGATGTTTGCATAAGGTCTGCTTCAGGCCCAGTGTGTGTGGAGTGGTTGGAGTGTCAACCGAGGACTGGGGAGACCACTGGGGCCAACCATTCTCTAACCTACCAATCTAGGGCGGTGGCCAACCCTCCAGGACTGGCTTGGAATCTCCAGAAATTGGCAAGCATCTCCAAGCGACTACAGAAAGCAAGCCTGGAGATTTCAAAATCCAGGAAGAGCTTCAGTCAGAACTGATGACTCGCTATCAGTCAGGCCTAACTGACAACATTAAGCTGTTGTGATAGACGGAAGTTGCCTAGGGTCAGTGCCCGAGCTTCCTGGAGGAAAAGTGGGATATAAATGCAATTACGAATAGAAATAATATTCCAGGAAGGTTATTGGCCCCAAGGCATAGTCTGAGGACACATTATATATACTTAGCTGAGCGGATAGGGGGAGTGGTCCCTGCTCCCCACTGTGGCCTCAGAATGGAAAGCAGTGGCGTTTCTATGGCCGCCGCCGCCGCCCCCCCTGCGCCGGAAATGACGTAACGGCTGCAGCCGTTATTCAGCAGACAGAAGTGCAGGGCAGGCGGGCGGGCGGGCCGAAACGCCAGCGGCGCTCCTTGCTCACCTCGGTAATCGCACCACTCCACCCTGCCACCAGGTCGCTGTGACGCCCCGCATGGGGCCCGATCCCGCCGCCCGGGGACCCACCACCCCAAGGCCCCTACCCTGACGACGCCTCTGATGGAAAGGGAGGCTATGATGGAAGACAAGTTGGAAAAGCAGGGTGGAAAAAATCTTATAACTACAGAGCTCATGAAGAGAGGGAGTGGAATGTGTGGGAAGTCAAAGGGAAGGTTATTGGATGATGGCAGTTGTGATAAGCGAGCTGGAGGAAAGGGGGGAGATCCTGAAAGAAGGGGAGAGAGCCAGGAAAAGGCGTGGAGAAGGTGAGGGAGAAGAAAAGAAAAGAAAGCCGGAGTGAATAGACTCAAGGAAAATTTACACGGAAGCTCGCACTTAACATCCGGCTCGTGAAGGACACTACCTCGTTGCTAAGAAATCAGAAGTTGGCTGGTATTACGGATCCAGCCCAAGACCTGGTGCTCTCCTCTCCTCCACACTTCCTTTTCTGTTCTGGTTCTCCTTGTCCTCTCCCCTTTCATATCTAGGGAGCAGGAGGGCAAGCAGTGGAATCCGCCTGCAAACAGGCGGCAACAGTCTTAGTCTGTCTCATGGATGAGCCGGCCCTAGCTTGAGTTAATTTCTCCTGAGGTGAAATTTCAGAGGCAGCTGAAAAGGCTGACTGAACGTTTGGAAGCCATTCCTAGTAGCCGCTGTGGAGTGGCCCAATGTAGAGGGGCTTTTTAAAGAGCAGTAGGTAAATGGAGAATCCATCCTTTGAAACAGCCCTTGGACAGTGTTGTACACCATGACTTCCCACAGGCTGCATTCATTTATTTCATGCATGATGTTCACATCCTGCCTTTCTTCAATTGTGGAGCTCAAGGAGGGATACACAAGGTTCCCAGATGGTCACCCAGGGGACAGTCAGTGATAGAGCACCTGCTTTGCATGCAGAAGGCCCCCAGGTTCAATCCCTGGTAGAGCTGGGAAAGACTCTTGTCTGTAATGCTGGAGAACTGCTGCCAGTCAGTGTCTGACAATACTGAGCTGGGGGACCAATGGTCTGACTCAGTAGGAAACAGCTTTGTTTGTTCTGTCCATCCAGGCACAGTGTGGTATTCTGTACCACGTACTTTCGGATCGTACCTTCAGGCCCCCACATTGCGTGACATGGCCGTGGGGTTTCTCATAGGCTTTGGGGGTCTTCTGCTTTTCAGCCATACCCCTCCCACTTTTGGCAGCCAGTCCTACGCATGTGGCATGTCTATGGCATCAAACAGGAGGTGCACTGAGCAACCAAAAGCCAAGCCAGTACAATGCCCCCAACCTTGGCTGGAGGAGCTCCCGGGATCTCCTCTCCCCTCCCCACCACGGGAAGCTTCCAGTTCCCTGTTCCTTCACAGAAGACCTTGGCAAAGACCATCAATCAAAAACAGCAAGGGTTGTTGTTTCTGATTTTAGGACAGCCTCCAGGACGAGAGGAAAGGAACAGAGGAAAGGAGGGGGGAACTCCTCTGTGGGGTAAGAGGGAAAGTCGAGCCTGAAACAGCAGCTTTGGGCTTCTCCGGGCTCTGCAAGCTACGCCAGACTAGCCTCCCACCAGGGTCCAAATCTGGCTGCCCAGTTTTTATTCTAGACACCCTTACCAGAGAGTGTCGCAATGAACTGAGTGGAGCTTATTTCAGAGTAGCCTTGCACAGGATTGTGTGGTACAGTGCACATTTACCCAGAAGCAACTCTCACCGTGTTCAAGGGTGTTTTCTCTCAGTGAGAAACTCAATGGACTGAAGCTTGTATGATTGACGAGGATTGCTGCCCTTGTCAATCATACGAGCTTCAGTCCATTGAGTCTTCATCAATTGTTTCAATGTGCATCGGACTACTAACAATAGTTCTGAAGCAAAAATCCAAAACCAAAGCTCACCAGTCTTGTTTTTAGATGACGCACAATTACACAAAATGCTGCCAGACTGAGTCCAACCACTGAGCCATCTAGCTCAGCATTGCCTACACTGACTGGCAGTGGCTTTCCAGCAGATAGCGGTTTTCCCCCACTCTAGTTACTGCATGCAAAGTAAGTGCTCTATCATTAAGCTACAGCCGCATGCTCACATGAAGTTTCCTTCTACTGGGTGACAGCATCGATCCATTTCGTCAGTGAAGGGGCAGCTTCTGCAACAGAACTTCTGAAGGAATTTCATGCAGGAATTTCTGCAACAGAACCCTTTCCTCTCGGCTCCTCACTCCTGAATGCATCATCTCCACTGACTGGCAGCAGGTCTCCGGAGGATTCAGACATGAGCCCTTCCCAGAGAAAATTTGGGGATTAAACCTGAGACCATCTACTTGTGACACTGCCGCTAACAGTCTCTCTCCAACCAAAGGGATTAATTAGGGGTGTCTTTTTAGTTCATCCAACCTTTTTATTAGATTCCTTCCCTCCTAGAATATTATATCAAAGGCCACGTTTGCATCGGATTACCTCTCCTGCTGTTAACTGATCCTTATTTCATTTCACAAAGCAAAAAGGAAGAGCATGTTGGGAGAACAACAAACTGTTCTTTCTCACCTGTCCAGTTGGGTTCCCCGAGGAAAAGCACAGCAGAGCACAGGCACAAAGCGATCCAAAGGGCCTTGTCCATCGGTGCGGAAGTCGTCGCTGCCAGGCGAGGAACCCCTGCTGAAGAAACCGCAAGGAACGTCACCGGGTTTTATTTCATCTTCCCCCAAAATGGCACAGTTCTGCGCCGCTGGGACTCGCACTTTGGAATGCAAGTGTGGGAATCGCAGGCTGAATATGGAAAAAAATAAATGGCTGACCGGGGAAAAGCTAGCACGCCAAGGAAAAGGAGACTAGCCTGAAAGGATAGATTTCTACATGCAATGAGATTTTTTTTTCTAATACAGGGTGCAGTAAGACAGGCGACCAGTCCTCCTTGCATTCTAAAATTATACAATCCCAGCAAGGCTGTACCATGTGATTTTTGATTTTACTGTGTCGATTGACTCCTGGCAACAGGCAAACACCACTGCATTTAGAATTATTCATTTCCAGAAAGAGCAAATGTTGCAGTTACACATAGCCTCCCCGCCCCCAGCTCAAAATGAAGTTTGGAAAGAGAGCAACGTGTTCTCAATGCTTCACCCTCCCTCCTCCCCCAGAAAATCCTGAAGGGCCAATTCCAAAAAGTGAGGGGAGGAAGGAGGGAAATGGAGGTTGCTGAGTGAACGATGATGTCGAGAGCTGAAGCAAGGGAGTTAAGAGGAGACACACCTTTCCAGATCAGCTAAGCTGGAGACAAAACGAACACGAGCACAACTGGAAACTTCACGCTAAATCTAAAGATATTTTTTAAAGGATTGCTTGGTATGAAGTTTATATGCAATCCCACTCCTACCCAGAGGGATAATGCCCATCAGATGATCTCAACCCACCATAGCCTAAGCCCACAGGTGTGAGCGGCACCCCCAGAAAAGACAGTGTAACCTTTTCCCAGAAGTGCACGGAATCTCCCCGAGCAGCTCCACTAGTCTGATAGTGGTCCCCCAAAATCCTCGCAAGGAGGAACCTCGAAATTATGCATCAATTGAAATTTAGTGGCCTACGTCAAGATGTTTAGCAGTCCCGCTTAGCAGGCTTCACCAGCCAAGACCGGACGGACCTGCAGTGTATCCGGGTCCCATTGGAATAAATCGGGGACCCATACAGATCAAAGCCTCCATGGGTCACAACTGTGGGCTTGAGTTTTGTTGGCTGCGCAGCCAAACTCCCTTCAGTGTTGCCATGTGGTTGTACTCTTTAAATGGGGTCTTCTGAGAGTCAGCACTGACATGTCAAGGAAGTGACTTTAGACCTTGTTAATCCCAGCGTTCCAGCCAAGGAGAAGCATGCAAGCATTGGAAGGGGAGGCCATGGGAGACACCTCCAGTATGCCCTGCACCTTGGCACTGAAATGCCACAAAAAGGAGAAGGAGCAGCAAGTGTCACTCGGGAAACACATCCAAGACATTTCAAGGGAAGCTCGTTTTCGGACGGGTTTCTGAAAGAGGTGCAGCATCTCTCAAGGGGGTTGTTCTTGCACATCTTTCGAGAAACCTGAGGTTGCAATGAGCAGACAAGACAAAACGCACAGATAAAGCATTTGACGCACGGATCATGATCTCCACTAACAATCCGATACTAGGCATGCCTACTCAGAAGCAAGGCTCATTAATTAAACACAGTAGAACAACAAACTGACTCTTAGGGAAGAAGAAGCAGATCGCAGCCTCATGCACTTGCTCAACATTTTTGATATTTGGAAAGTTAGAAACTGACAAGGCATTGATTAGGGGGTGGGGGGGGAAGGCAAAACAGACTGGGGAATCTCACTTACTGTCAGCGACCCCTTTGACCTCGGCTGGTCAGCTCTCCAGCAGCACCCAAAGCAATGGCAGGTGTACTGATGTCCCAGCCAGCAGCTTCTGCCGAACGGCCAGCTAAAACCAACCCCCTTGCTCAAGACTTGGAGGAGGAGGAGCCTGGTTGGTGAAGACAGGGGAGGGTGTCCCAAGGGGAGTGTGTGTGTGTGTGTGTGTGTGTGTGTGTGTGTGTGTGTGTGTGTGTGTGAGTGAGAGAGAGAGAGAGAGAGAGAGAGAGAGAGAGAGAGAGCTGCTTGTTGTTTCAGTTCCTGCCTGGGAGAACATCGTGCAACCCTCGTTACTTTACCAGTCACTCGGCAGCAACCAGTTTAGGCCACGGGTAAGCGTAAATCTGCTGCCGAGGAGGACTTTCAACAATGAAGGAGGGTCCTTTCAGCGCCAAACTAGACGTGATGTGGATCATTCAGTTATGAGAATGAAACTCCAGGGGACATCTTTCTCTTTTGCAAGAAGCAGCCACGGGGGGGGGGGGGGATTTTGATCAGACTTGGGGGGAACCAATGGCATTCCTGGAAGGGGGGGCAGCACTGTAAGTGGTGTCAGGCTTTGTGAACTACTGTTGTTCAAAAGCAGTATAATAATAATAATAATAATAATAATAATAATAATAATAATAATAATAATAATAATAGTTTCTACTTGCACCCAACCCCCCCTCCACACACACACTCACACACCATGACTTTTTGAATAATAAAAACAGGCATTTGGGAGTTCCAATCATGGTATTCTCATGGCAAAAATTCAGACCTACAACCTCCCCCCCCCCCGCACGCATTCTGAAGCAATAGCGCCTGAGCAAGGCTCTACCATGTGATTTTCCTGGCTGAACGTGTGTATAAAGCAGATCAAACCAAAGTTCCTTCTACTCCACTATCGTTCATCTCATGCAGGGAAGCAAATGCTTTTGGGCATCCCTCAAGCAGAGCATGCATTGAACGCTTAACAGCCCTCTTTTCCCGTTTGTTCCCCCATTTCCCACACAGGGGCTGAGCGGATGCTTTTGAGAAGCCCGCAGGCAAGGCCAGGAAGGCGACAGCCCTCTCCCAGATGGATCAGGTTCCAGTCCCAGCCAATGCCGTAGCATCTGGGATGATGCAAATACAGTGAGGGCTGCTACCTACCTGGTCCTAAGGCTTTCCCAAAGCATCTGGCCGGGCCCTGCGGGAAACCTTGAAAAACAATAGTTTTAGTACATAAATATTTTGATACTTATTGTGTTCACTTTAGAGTTGCACTGAAAGGAAAAACAACCCCTTGATATCAGTTACTATTAAGAATATTTACAGACTGCCTTCCCACAAAAAGTAGCTCACAAAAGTGGTTGACATCGCCAAACAAACAAACAACAAACAAACAAACAAACAAAACAAACAAACAAACAAACAAACAAACAAACGGTTCCCTGTCCCCAAAGGGCTCATAATCAAAAATATTAACTTGCATGAGAGCCATCGAAACTGGTTTAACGTGTTTGAACTGGCGCTACAGATTCACTTTTTAAAACACAATCTGATTTAAAACACAATCTGAACCAACCTTTTTAATGGTTCGGTGCCCTGCTGAAAAGGACTTGTGCCCCAATCCTACCCCCCACCAGCCTATGTGATGCAACAGCATCAATGGAGAGCGCACTGAATCCTATGGGGGGGGCAGGAGACTAGACAGCCCGAGAGAAGTAAGTAAAACTATCTTTTACTTTCCTCCCCATAAGCCGCCTCGCCACCAATAGGACTTCTCGGACCTACGTCAGGTATTTAACTGGCGTGGATCCAAGGAGCCTCAGGGGCATGTTGGGCCAGGAAAGAGAGGCTAAGAGCATGAGCAACTGCAACTGAGATCCAACCCCTCCTGCCCTCAAACCCCCTCCTGTCCACCCCACCCTGATCCTCCCCCTGAACGGCTCACACCCCTGCCCGGCCACAACCTTACCTGCTCTGGCGGGGCCCGGGCGAGCCATTGGTACGCACACACAGGGCCTCCAACCATTTCTGCTTATGGTCCTGCAGCGTATGACAAGCGGTGCATCTCTTGCGATGCCACACCGAGACGTATGGTGGCGGATCTTGTGAGATTGGATTGGACTATCAGAGGTCCACCAGGAAATTCCGATTGACCTTCTCCTCACTGCACCCTGGGAAGATCCATGGAGGACCAACAGAAGAACTCAAAAATACTCTATAAATATTCTTTATTTATTCTTATTCTTTATTAAGAATAAGAATAAATTAATAAGTACATACACAGAAATGTTTGATTTGCATCACCAACGTTGTTGGTTTTCAAGTGCTTTGGGTCTCTCAGAGGAAAACCAAGATTTTTTTTTTTTAAATCAGTGTACACAGCAGATACCCTTGCGGGACAAAGAATGTGTATAAAATACGATAATTATTTGGACTGGATAGAGAGGTTTGATAAATTAGCTTGCCTGGGCTAATGAGCTCTGCGTCTTGTCTCCGGATTTTACGTATATGACAAACAACCCCCATCCCGGAGCCTTTCAGACCAAAGCTAAACGGCAGTAGACTCGGAGCTGGTGCCTCACGAATATTAATTAGAGGCCTTTTATTCCAATGACAATAACAGGACGAGTCCCGGCACATCATGCGGTGCGTCTTGCCCAGTGGTCAGAGCCTTCCAAGGCCTGAAGGACATTGTAGGGACATGGCAAAAGTCACTGCAGCTCCCAAGTCTAGAAAGGGGGTATTCTTGTTTTTGGAAAAAGGACTTGGAAGCATCCTGGGGAAGTAATTGACTGAAGAGGAGGAGGAGGAAATGCTCCACTTGGATTTTAAGTCAACGTTCAAGATGATTCAAAGAAGCAGGACAGGGTGGGATCTGTTTCACTGGCCGTCTTCGCATGGACCCAAAGTTCCAGACATCGAGGCAGCAAAGAGTTTCCCCAATTCTAAATTCTCGCCTCTCTAGAATTGCCCGATTCTAGATTTCTATTCAGCTGCCATCTCCCTAGTATAGTATGCAGCCCTAGTATAGGAATAGGTTGGTTGGTTCTGATCAGTTTGGATGCTATATTGCTGTCTAATAACGTGCGTTTAATTGCGGTTTTAATGCTGCACTCATTAGTTTTGGCGCTTCAGCACTGGAGGTGAAAATTTTTATTGCATCCTCTTCTAATTAACTAAATATGAGGATATGAGGCATAGGGAGGGGCTGTAGTTCAGTCATACGGCACATGTTTTGTATGCAAGAGGTCTCAGCTTCAACCCCTGGAAGCAGCTCCAGGTAGAGCTGGGACTCATCTGAAATCGTGGAGTGATGCTGCCGGTCAGTGCTGGCAAGTCTCACTCAAAAGGCAGCTTCCTTTAAACATGGCAGGGACCGTAGCTCCCTGCTAGAACACTCACTTTGCATGCAGATAGTTCCAGGTTCAAACTTTGGAAAGGGTTGGGAAGATGCTGCTTGTCAGTGTTGAAAATGCAGGGCTGGATGGACCAGCAGTCTGACTCAACATAAAGCAGCTTCCAGTCTGTATAATAGGTAAGAAGCAGCTTCCGATGAAGCTGCCACTCACTGAGTCAGACTGCTGGTCCATCTAGCTCTGCACCGCCAACACTGACTGGCAGCAACCTTTAAGGCTGTCAGGCAGAGGCCCTGCCTATGATGTACTGTCTGATGGTTTTAACTGCAAAGCATACCCTCCTGTGTGAGCCTCATGAAATACGATCTATTGTATTTGCAATCACCATAGGCTGGAACACCATCAGAGTACAAGATGTTCGGAAATCAAACCATGTAAGCTTTACAACATACCTCTGAGGATTAATTTCGCCGCGTAGATACACCATTACATCTTGCCTCTTCAGCTCTCCGGCACCATCAATGCATCATCCATCTTCGTAGGAAGGCTGGCTGAGGCCGAGGGAAGGCAGCCGGATCTGATCGACGACAGGCGAGATTCCCTGAAGGCTCCTTTGCCGCCCTGCAATGGAAGGCAGAGCAAAGGTGGCCTGTGCAGGACTGGCCCGTCCATGAGGCAGACTGAGGTCAACTCAGATGGAGATGACTGCCTTTGTCGCTTCTCTTTTGTGCTTTCCTTGTGGGAAGGAGAGTGAGAGGGGAAAGGATTGCGGTGGATCATGTGCGGGAGGAGAAGGCAGAGTCCCACCAACACTGAAAACCTCTTTGAGCTCGCTTCCCGTTCCTTGTGGGAAGTGGAACAAGGCAGAAGAAGAATGTGGTGGCAGATGGCCCTCCTCATCACGATGCTCTCTCCAACTCACTCTCTGAAACTGGCTGGGCGGAGCCTGAAGCAGGAAGCGGAAGTCGCCACTTCTGCTCTCTCTAGACTCCACCCGGTCAGCCCATTCGAAAGAGAGAGCTGGAAACAGGGTCGTGGTAGGGAAGATGTGACAAGGCGGGCAAGGGAGTACAGGCAGGAAAAAAGAACGGGGTGGAAATTTGGTGGCGCTCTAGGCATGGGGCCAGGTGTAGTGGAGGGCAAGCTGGGGGGTACCTGCTTCCCTATGGTACCTGGAGGCACTGATGGGCCTAGATCTGTTGGGTTCCCCCCTCCACCGAAACAAATGAACCATTGAAAGACAATAGGTTAAATAATCTTTATTTTGAGTAGTGTCAGATGGTTTTACAAATAGATTTTAAATTATTTGCAATATACAGAGAAATGTTACAAATGAACCGATGACAACAACAACAAATAGAAGCCCTCAACCAAATCCCTCCCACCGCTGCCCTGTATAACAAAGGGCAAAAATTAAAGTCGCTTTTCTCTTTTTTTAAAAAATGCATCCTGATAAACATTCTCAAAAAAACCCATTTCTTCACCAATAAAATATACAACCATTATAATAAATGATAATTATGGAAAACAGATTAAAACAAAAAAAAATGTAAAAAAAGGGATATTATGTGGTATAACTCTAAACAGAGTTAAAGTTCTCTAAATTATTTTAAATATTATTTTCTCTTAAAACATATTTTGCATGGCAGTGCAAAAACAAGGGGTTAGAAAATCAACAGGAAAAGGTCCTTCCCCAGGAGCTATGTACAGCTGAATCTTAAACATACCACAGAACAGCTTTGTTTTTACCCCACATTTCTGGGGTGGTGGGTTGTTGTTGTTTTTTTTGACGTTTTCAGCTATCATGAGGCTAAACAGAGGAAATGGGGGTATTATTCCCTCCCTGGCTGTTGTATTGGCTGCCCCAACTCTTTTCCATGAAGAAGTGGTTAAAACAAGAAAGATAAGACAAATCGATAAGACAGCTACCGACTGGACGTCATTGGGCTCCCCCTTCTCAATACCCTCCCAGGTAGGGGTATTGAGGATAGTTTGCTGAGGCCCCCCTGAAACCGTCCCCGCTTCCATTGGTCCTCTCTCTCACCATCCTCCGGCAACTGCCATGGGTCAAAACAGGAGTTCTGCTGACAACCGCAGCAGATGGGAGGAATTTGGTGAGAGTTACCTGGGAAGGAGCAAGGGGCTGGAGGCGCTGTGGCTGTGCTCGGTTCCTCGGCCCATTTAAAGTTACCCTGCGCCAACTCTGGGAACTCTTGCCCCTTTCAAGGCCGCTACCATTCTTATAGAGGAGCAAAATGGCCGACGTGCATTAAAAGCATGCTGATTAAAAACCCTCTTGTTGCCTAACTGTGGCAGCAAATAAAAGAGGCCAAGTCGGTAACCGACTTGGGGGCAAACGCCCTCGTGTAGAGCAGCGTTGCGCAGAAATTCTGAGGAGAGACAAGGATGATGTTCCAGGTTAAACAAAGATTAAGAAAAGGACTACAAAAGGCAGGAGACACATATCTACATTCAACATTCAAATGTTTTAACTGTCATGGCTTCAACTGAGGAACTCTGGGAGTTGTAGTTTTCTGTCAGTGCTGAGAACTGCTTGTCAAAAATGGCAAGGCCCCCTAGCTTCACCGAACATTCCGGAGGGTTAAAGAAGCCATGACAGTCAAACCGCTAGATAAATGATTACAGCAGCAGAGGAGTTTTGATTCCCTCGTGAGTGAGTCAGCTGCAGAGTTGGGAGTGTCTTCTGGTGTGAATCTGCACTGACTACACATATAAGTTGGCTTGGCAGATACTGGTGTGTGTGGGAGATTGGAGGGTTTGGGGTCAGGGTCAAGACAGAGCTACTAATACAAAACAAGGAGTCAAATTAGACCGGAAGGTGGAGGGTCCCTTTGTTTGAACTTGGGTCCACTCCAGTCACACATAAAGTGGACATGGAAAAGGGTCTAAATTCTAGAACAAAATGGGACTCAAAGGTGGGGAGGGTACCCCCCTGCAGAATGCCCCCACCCTGAGCTCTTTTCTTCTCAGTCAAATCCCAATACTCAAAGCCAAACAACAGGGAGGAAAGAGGAGGCTACGGTGCGTTTGCAGCACAGGGGGGGGGGGAAGGACTTAAGTTTCCCTCACCCACATGCTCACTTGCATTCAATATCGGACGGATATTCCCACCACTTGATAAGTGATTGGAGCAGCCCTACTACGTTGGCATATTAGAAGCATTGGGGGGAAATAAGACTATTATATCCCTGCTCTGCACTCCTGGGGGCCAGACTCTCAGTGCTGAGACTAGAGTCGGGTGGGACGGACGGAGAGAGAAGGGGCACCTCGCCACTCCCTTTCACCCAACGTTCCCACCAACAAGGCAATGTAGAAAGAGAAGGCAAAGTAAGCCGAGCAGGGTGGGGAAGACACGCTAAAGGAGACAAAGCTGGGAGACAGGCCACGGTCCTTTCAAACGGAGGTGAAGACAATGCGACAGAGACGCTGCTGCAGGTGTGTGTACACTTCCCCCACTGTTGCACTAGGTGACTCTTTTCTCAAGTTTTTTTCCGTAGCAGTTCAAAGCCCTGTAAGACCAGTGGAAAGAGGCAACAGTGGGGGAGACGTGCGCGCATACACCAAGCACACATACATGCTCCTCTATAAGATACATGATACTTGTATCACGCAACAACACTCGACTCTCTTCAAGACTAGCATCCGCCTCCCATCGTGGTTCTTTTGTGCCTTGCCAACACTGCATTGCTTTCAAGAGTCGGAGTCGGGCAGTTGCGGCTGCAGAGAGATGGTTGAGACAGCACCAGTCGCTCTGGGAAGGTGGCAGTTCTACGTTCGTCATGTGTTGGGGACTTTGTCTTACTAGGATGATAGTCCGAGTAAAAGGGGCCACAAAGAAGAGGAACAGAAACGTCACCCGCATCCTTGGACGTGCCTTCCAGGGATCCTAGGGAAGGGGGTGTTCTCCAGATCTGGGGCCCCTGTCCTACCTTGAGTGCTACAGATTGCATTCAGTTTTGTTTCCCACACACAGGGAATTGTCTTTGGGAGGCTGAGAGGAGGAGGAGGAGGAGGAAGTGCTAGCTGTGAATTAGGGCGTTCTGCACCCTGTGCGTTTCTAAAAAGGTTTTGTTGGTTTCGCTCAGACAGGAATGTAAACATCAACCTCGGTCAGCCCTTCCCAGAATTAGAGTTTGAACATAAAGAGGACTTCGGTGTCGCGGCTTTTCAAGTCAGTTTGGTTCTTGAGTTGGGATGTAAACAGGCTGGGGGAAGCCGTGTCCATACACGCCCCTCTGGTAAAGCAGCAGGCTCCTTCGGGGTTACCCCTCTCCTCAATGGGACTCCCGTTGACCAGCGCCAAGTTCTTCAGCCTCTGCCGCTCCTGCGCCTGCCTGGCCCGATTTGCAATGTACCTCACCCTGCTCTGGCTCCGAGACGAGGACCTTCGGAGGAGGCCTATCCCTTCCTCTTCCTCCTCAGACTCGGTCTGCTCAAGGCTGGTGGGGGAAGTGATGTCGTTTGCCTGCTGGAAGGTGGTCAGTTTTTTCAAACGCTCCGTGAGCTCATCCAGCGGCTTTGCTGAAGCCCTTGCAGCCCCACAGCGGCGCTGCTCCCTCATGGACCGGGTGACGAAGCTCCGACTGATGCTGCGGTACTTGCTCTCAAAGGCGCAGGTGATGTCATCCGAGGTGAGGTCACCAAGGCTTTTCGACTTGGCCTGATTGGCCTCAGTTCTCTCCGGGTCTTTGGACTTCACACAAGACTGCTTGAGACTTTCCATATACAGTCTGCTCCAGGTGTGTCTTCGAGGTATGGAGGATAATCCTGTCTCCGGACCCCTGGACAGCGGTCGAGGGCACAGCTCATCTTCACTTGGTTGGCCGGACCTCAGGTTGGGGTTGGATTTGCTCTTGGTCACTGTGGGCATCTCACGCCCAGATGCAGCGTTTGCAGACCACGGGCGCAGGCCCCTTCGCGTAGGGATGGCGTCTTGCCGAACGCCGAGGTCTGGGAGGCTTTTCCGCGCCAGGTTGGGCAAGGAGAGGTCTATGACTGTGTCGTTGGAGGACATACTGGAAGAGGAAGACATGCTGTCCCTATGACTGTTGGAGTCTAGTTTGCTCCAGATACGGTCGTTGACTGTGGCATCGGAGTACACCTCAGCTGCTGGGGAGAAGCTGCTGGGATGCCTTACGGCCACCGAACAGTCACAAAGTTTGTACCCTTCGCTCTTGGACCTCCTCACTACCACGTGAGATACGGGGACAGCAGCAGCAGCTTGGGTTAGTTGGGGAGATTCCCGAGGCGGAGTAGGTGTGGTGTTTTCGTCCAGGTGGCTTTGGTGTGGTCTCCCATCCGTGGCGACGCCTTCCTTCTCCGTTCTTTGGATGCCTCTCAGTTCTTCAGTCACCCTGTCTCTTTGCTTCAGGCAATTTCCGGCAGAATGGAGCCAACCGTTGGCCAGTGCTACGCTTTCCTGAGTTTGTGAACCAGGCTGATCACCACCGCCATGGGCCTTTTCCCAGCCGTCTTCTTTGGTGGTGCTCTGCCCGGCGTCCTCCCATCTCAGCATGTTTGGAATGGTTCTAGGTGGCGTTTTCTCACCCGAAGTTTCCGCTGCACACTGCAAAAGAGGAACTTCCTCAAGCTGGTCTGACAGGTCGTGTCCTTCTGCCCCGGTTTTGCGGGAGTTCTCAGGTACAGACCCTTCTTTGGGGTCACTGGCAGGGGTGCTGGGCAGAGAAATGCAAGAACGGACATGCTGGATCTCATTGGCAACAAAGGGCTCTTCATTGATCGTCTCCAGGCTGCATAATGAAGTGATTGATCTCTGCATTGAGAATCGGCAGACATCTGGGGAGGAGGAAAACAGGGGGGAAAGTCATGAATGAAGGGGTGGCTGAAGGGTTAATTCATTAATAGCGATAACTCTTGCATATAAAGGCAAAGCACTCCCATATAGCCACAGGTTCTAAGAGATGCAGTGGTTAGGCTGGAAGTGGGGAGACTTGGGTTCAAATCCCCACTTCACCATAAGCTCACTAAATGACCACCATGGTAGTATCTCATAGGGAAGAAGGCCTGCCCCACAGCAGAGGGAGGTGATGCGTCCCTACATGCGCATTGCTTCCATCTTCTCTCTCATCCATTCTATACAGCACCTTTGTGCTAATTAGAAAAAGGCACCCTTTCCTCCCTGCTGGAAGTGACGTTCCGCCGGCATTCCTCCTCCTTCCGATGTGAATGGTGCCCCCTTGGATGAGGTGCCTTTGTGCAGTGCGCAACCTCCACAACCGTACGCGGCGGCCCTGGTGACCGAGGGATGGGAGTCCCATCACTTGCTTTTGTATACACAGTTCCTCATAGGCAAGTTGACCACTGCTGAACACTAGATGTCATGAAATGGCTCACACTGCCTGTTAGACGTTGCTTTTGTTCCCCCTCCAGAAACCTCCCTTAAATTGAAGATATACAGACACACAGAGATTGGCGTGCTGCAGGACACCATGCTAGTGGCAGGAACATTTTTGAGCTGTTAATACCCAGAAAAAAACACACAGATAAGACATGCATTGCTGATGTAGCATAACCGAGGACACAAAAACGCTGAGTAAGAAAAAAAAATTCTAGAAGCAAGAACTGTCCTCTCCCCCCTCCCCTCCCCAGATCAAATCAAAGGCATGCAAAGAAGACATCAAGCAGTCATGCCAAGACTGGAAGCTTGGAAAAACCATAGATAATTATGCTACATCAGGAAGAAACGAGGCAAGAGAAACAAGGAAGAAACAAGGCAAGAGAAATCAGCACTGCTCGACAGTTACCTGTGAGTTGCTCATCCTTTCAGTTCTTAACTATAGAGACAAGAGAGTGCATGTGGAACAGGACAGAACAGAGGAAAATTCCAGTTAATTCAGGGAAGGCCGGAACGGATCAGGAATAAATAAGCAAGGAGAACGGGGACAGAACAAGAGCTTGAACACGTCACATCTGTAGGATCTTGAGAATCCTTTTTGAACCAACCGGAGCAGCCCTGGCCAAATTATAATCAATGGGGTGGTCCAAAGTTAGTGCCCCATTCCAGGTGCAACGGGAAAAAAGAGGGTGGCAAGCAGGGGCGTCGCTGGAGCGTGGCGGGGGGGCGGGGCGCCCCCGGGTGACGCGCGCCACGGAGCGTCTGGAGGGCGACGCGGGGGGGAGCCGGGTCACCCCCCCACGCCGATATCGTAGCGTCACTAGGGTGATGCGCGCCCCCTGCCCCAGGGTGACGTGTGTCCTAGTGACGCTACTGGTGGCAAGAAGGAGTTTCCACATTTTTATGCTACGTCTCTCTCGGGTTGTAGCCAAAGAACATGAATCTGGACAAAGCCTCCTTGAAATCACGAGGGCTGGCCCCTCCATGAGGCTGACTGAGGAGGCAGCCTCAGGTGGAAGACTAGCTGGGAGCACCCACCTCTATCCACACGCTCCCCTCTGCCTGTCCTCTTCCTGCTCCCCAACCTCGGAAAGAAAGAGGGAAACTGAACAGAGGAGGAAGTGGGGAGGAGAGGAGAGTTGATGGGCTAGAATGCTGGGGGTGACAGCATTGTCCCCATCCCTCTCCTCTCCTCCACACTTCCTCTTCTGCTGAAGCCAAGGAGCAGCTGGCGCCCCACCTTGTAAGGTGCCAGGAGGTCTTGGGTTGGCCTGGAAATCAATGAGGCCAGTTAGTCACGATTCATTAACCGATCTTGGTGGTCCTCAGGCCAGATTCACTTTCCTTGCATGTGACCTTATGTCTGTGAGCGTGTGCCCTATACCTGTGAATTGAGACAACTGGATAGGACTAGCAGCCCAATCCTATCCATTTCCCTCCGCTGATGCAGCAGCGCCAAAATGGCGACCGCTGCATCCTATGATGAAAGGGCAGTTGCAGAGGTCTCTTCTGTGGTGCGAGGGTGTGTGTGTCCAGGAAGGGGGATAGGATATCAGTGGCACCAGTAGCGCCAATCCCACCCCCCGTAGAGATATTAGTAGGGCTGCGTTGAAAGAGTATGCCTTAATTTAACAATTGCATGCTGCTCCGGTTGGATGAAAAAGAAATCTTAGAATCATACGTAAGCGTTACATGATTACAAGGCACACACACAAACGGCAGACGTCTACAGGAGGGATTTGCTACTGGAGATGGTTTGGCACAGGAAAAACGAACACATGCCTAAGACTGGACACACCTAGGCTGGAGACAACCCCAAACAGAAACACATATGCTGTTTGCTTGCTAAATCAAAAACTACAATGGCAACGTTCAAATAAAAACAAACAAACAGTGGGGTCTTCTAAAGGGAGACGGAGACGATGGCATGAACTACGGCAGGGGGTGACACGGTCCTGGTCTTACCAGTGAAGAATATAGGGGATTTACTTCGAATCTCCTCCAGTTTTTCCGCAAACAGGGCATTCATTTCCCTCTGCAGGGTGCCTGCCTGCTTCCTGGAGCTCTCAGACGAGCGTTTGGGGAAATCGGGGCTTCCAAGGCTCTCCAGGCTGCTGGAGTTGGAGGAGACGGAGCCATTGCTGGCGGTCACCAAGTTGATTGTGCTGCCGTATTTGCCACCGGGCTGGCCCTGCCACCTCTGCCTGGAGTGACCTTTCACCCCGTGACACTTCGAGTCACCGTTTTTCTTCCCTGAGCTCCCAAAGGGCTGGCAGGTCCTGGGCAGGCTCTCAGCAGCCCCGTAGCCGCCGCCGCCGCCACCGCCGCAGAGCTGCAGGTCTGCCTGCGGCCTGGGCTGCTCTTGGATCCCCCAGTGCTTGAGCTCTAACCTCTCCTCGTCACCTGTGAGGCTGCTATATGGGTTGCCGTGTGGAGCGTCGTCGGAGGCAGGCCTGGCAGCAGAGTGGTCGCTCCACTTGCACTCCAAATCGGGGCTCTCGCTGGAGCCGATCATGCATTTCATGCAGTTGGTGGCCATGCCAATCCTACCCGATCCGTTGACGGCACAGCGGGCAAAGACGCCCGGCTTCTCGGGGGGCGGCTCCTGAAGGCGGACCCGGTTGGACCTCCGGATGGGCTCGCTGAAGGTGTCGTCCCTGTGCGCGCGGGTTTGGCTGCTCCTACCTTTGCCAAAACATTGGGCCTTACCTTTGAACCCCTTGCCTGGAGCCTCCCTGTTGGCGCCCTCTCTAGGAGAAGGTGCTGGGGATGCAAACTCCGGCTCTTGATCGAAACGAGGATGGGAGAAGTCTTCCAGGTCGCGGTCCTCACTGGCCCCTTCAGAGCTGTTGTCTTTGGTGTCGATTGTTATCTCAGGGAAGCCCTTCTTGGTCCTCTTCTGGCTCTTGGTGGGCGCGCTGGCTGTCCGCCGTAAAATGTGACTGCTAAAGGAGTGTTTGCGGTTGAGTTGGCCAGCAGCATGACTGTCTAGAGAGGCCTGCTTTGGACTTCTGAGAAATAGACCTTTTAAGCCCAGAGCTTGCTTGGCCTGGAAAAGAAAAGAAACCCCCCATAACAGGAGATGGGCATGACTTCACCCCCAGCGAGCAAATACACAAAACGTCAGTGATGGATGAAGGCACTCGCCTCCTGGGTAGCATCACCTGCCCAGGTCTGACTGGGAGACACAGGGGAGGAGGGGAGCTATGAACTGCAGTTTTGTTGCAAGAAGTCACACTTGTGTCATTCTGCCCATTGGCTCAGTAATGATCCCTGCAACCCGATCTTATGCATGCCCTGAAATTAAATCCCATTGATTTCAATGGAACTTGCTTCCTACAACCTGGCTGGGCCAATCTGAAGAATGTGGTCTAGGGTCTAGCCACCATTGCCCATGGTAGTATGAAGGAGAGGAGCACGGGCGTCACTGGAGCGTGGCGGGGGGTGGGTGGGCCGCCAGGGGGTGACGCGCGTCACCTCCGTGACGCGCGTCGCCCTCCGGACGCTCCGAGGCCGGCCCGGGAGCCTGCCTCGGAGCGTCCGACCCCGTCGGCGCTCCAGGGCCTTCTAAAAGAAGGCCCAGGCAGCGCGTCAATCCGGGTATTTCCCGGATTTTCGCGCATGCCCAGACCCGTTTTGAGGGCAAAAAGCCCTCAAAACGGGTCTGCGCATGCACGAAAATCCGGAAAATACCCGGATTGACGCGCTGCCTGGGCCTTCTTTCAGAAGGCCCTGGAGCGCCGACGGGGTCGGACGCGCCGAGGCAGGCTCCCGGGCCGGCCTCGGAGCGTCCGGAGGGGGGCGACGCGATGCGGGGGGGGGAGCCGGGTGGCCCCCTCCCCCCGTGCCTATAACGTCGCGCCCCTAGGGGGGGTGACGCGCGTCCCCGCACCAGGGTGACGTGCGTCTAGTGACGCCAGTGGAGAGGAGAGTGGTAGTCTAGAGTATCTCCTGTGCTCTAACTCACCACTCCCCTGTCTTCCTCCGCTCTCTCCCCCACCTCCCCTTCCGAATGTTTCACTCGTTGTTTTCAAATCCAGGAAGGGGGAGGAGGCGGTAGTAGTGGAGGTGGTAACTGGTGCACCACAGGTAAGGGGGGGCAGTAGTTAGGGTGCCACCTCAGGCACCAGGAAATCTCAGGCCAGCCCTGCCCAAATATAGCGGAGGCAAAAGTTGAGAATTCTGATGAGAATTTGCATTGAAATCAAGGGCTGGTAGGAAGGGAAACTGTATTGATTTTCAAGAGTGGGAGTGAAATTTGCACTAATCACACAATGATCCTCTCATAGTGTTTATTTTAAACTGGCAACCAGTGGAAAGAGTGTCATGAGGCTGGTGAGCTTCACTCTACACCCTATGACAAATTTCACCCCCCCAAGTCCTCAATGTCCCCCCCAAAGATATTAACAAGTGAGTGGGCTAGCATTTTGCCTCAGTCCTAGCAAATGTTCTTCTTTTACAGCTTTCTTGGCAGCCTCTTACAACGAATTCTATACGTTTGCATTACTTTGATAATGAACTACCAGATATTTGCAATGCACAAAATAATTTTTAAAAAAATATTAAAAACATTAGAAGAGATGTAGGTGTTTTTCCCCCCGTAAAAAATGATTTCATTTTCTTTAAAAGAATAGTTTTGTTCCAGCAAAATGATAAGCAGTTAGTAAGTTTCGCTTGGACTAGAATTGCTACCGAAATTTTGACCAAAACAAAATTTGATATGAATTTGGAAGTTCTTCCTTGGACAACCTTTTCAGGGAATTTGAAGATAAGCCCCCCCCCCCAGGTTTCAGTGAGACTTGAAATTACTCGGGTGGGTTTCGTGCACCTCTCAAGAGACCTGAATTCGGTATTTTGTAGCAGATTGCAATATACCTGTACTTCCACAAGTGGTTTTAAAACTAAACCCACCTTTCAGGAATGGTGTGGCTTTTTTTTTTTTGACAACAGCATGGAACTACAGACAGGATATGCGCCAGTGGTACTGTGTGGTGCCATGTTTTATGGAACACAAAACACACTCCAACTGCCTCTTTAGGCAGACCACACTGCCTTTGTAGTAATCCAAGGAATGTGTGTCTACCACAGCAAATTTGTGGTGCATTGTTGCTACTGTCCATTGGATGCTCACCCCCTCCATGTGTGCCCCTCCATTCATATAGCATGGAGGAAGTGGGGCCACACCCATTGGGCCACACTGGGGCACCGTTCCTCACCTCTGTGCATTTGCTGGCAGGTCTGAAAGGGGTTGTCTATGCATATACTGTACAGCTGTATGACTGCAGGCTTCCCACTAGAGCAGGAACACCCATCATTCAGGGTTTCAGACTGCACAGAAAATCGTACTCACAGTCCCCTTTCAAATGTCACACTGTACGTGGTCTTGGAGGGGCGCATGACCCCGTTCCCACCATGTGAAAGGAAGGCACACATGAACAGGTCTGTTGTAAGCAATACACTCCAGTGCTTCCTGCATATTAATTGTAGCCAGTTCTTGACCATAGTTTTCCCCACTCAATCCCACCAACCAAAAGCTGATAGCTTTTCAGACACTCACCAGACACACTGGTGATTTGATAGAACCATCATTGACCCACAGCACAGGTATTAATCCCCCCCCCCCCATCTCACTATGGTTTCTGGTCAAAGATGTCGGAAGATATTTTTTTGATGGTATCCCAAAAACCTGCAAAACGCATTGACCAGAAGCCAAATTGGGCAGAAGAGCTAACAAGGGCTTTACCGTATTATCTTTGAGTCTCTAAAAAACTATCTTCCGTTTAAATAATCAAATTGCTTGATCAAAAGTGTCAACATTCCTACAGTTATTCTGCATGTACTTGCCAAGTTGTTCGTAACAAGCGAATACAAATGGTTTTGCTTGAACGTGCCATATTGGGGATCTCTAAGTGAAAGATGGTTTGGACCAGAACATAGCTACCTATTAGCAGTCACCACTTCATTGCTGGGAAATGGATTGCGATCAGGCACTGATGAGAACGAAATAGGAATGATAAATTGCTTGCGTGATACGTTGGCTGCATGAGTGTCAGGTTAGATTGATATCATGGCATTTGGTTTGGCAAGGAGTGGCCATGGAACCAATACTCCAAGGCTTGGGACTAGGATGGTGGAGATGCTGCATATCTGAGATATTCAGCATATCTGAATTTGGGACATGTTGTTTTTGCATGAGTATAGAAGGGAGGGGTAAAAAGATCCAGGGGTAGGACGACTCCAAGGGAGCTCTCCTGACAATCCTACTCAGCATTGGGAGTGGGCCAGGTTGGGCTAACCTGGTCAGGCCAACCCCTGAACCCCAGCTGGTGGCACTGGCGGTACAAGTCAGGCAAGAGACCTGTATCACCACTGCACCCATGATCTCCATCTACCAATGGGAGCATCCTCCAGGGTCCCCCTGTGTCATCACAGAGTTGCTACAGCATCCTCTACTGGACCACCCAGTGAGGAGGGCAGAAGGAACCACTGCCACTCACTATCTGACTCCAGGACGCTGAGGTGTGTATGTTGGCCCAACAGGCAATGGGGAAGAATGCCCCCCTTGCAACCTGGCATTGGCCTGACTACCTCAGTAACTGCAGAATACCAGTACTTTCTTCCTGGCTCCCTTTGCAACTCACTCTTGCACCTGATCTCCTTCCTTTAAAGGAAGTTTACAACAGATCACAGTTATGGAATCTTTTACTCCGTGGGTGGCAAGAGACAACTGGGACTAGCCCAAATAAAAACAAGTCCCAAAATTCCGAGTCAAATTGGCAAGTGCATACAAATGACCTGTGAAGATGGCGTCCGGGCTTCGGGCTCCCCAGCTGTTAACGATATTTGCAAAAATTCAGGTACAGACAGTACACAAATAACCATTTTGTTTCCCCCCCCCAAAGAAAGACAAGGATCCCACCGATGGAATGGGGTGAAGTGCAGTGAAGTTTCTCCCCAGTGATCACTTTATAGTTTGCAATCAATCCAGTTAGATCGTCAGATGCATCCCCCAGTGAGGCTAGCTATTGATGCTTGAATCAAAACGGGTGATTCAAGATCCCAAATCCAGTGCAAATTTGGTTGGAAGTAAAGAAAGAGTCATTTAGAAGAAGATCCAGCATAATTTTGCAAAGCAGCAATGGAGAATCTCCCCCCCCCCCCCCTGGGCAGGTTTAAAGAAACTGGCTACAGATCTCCTTACTCCATCTAAAACCAGAATGTCCTCAAAGCAGAGAAGCTGTAGTAGGGCTAGAACGATCTCAAGCAGTGCTTTCATGGAGAATTTTTTCCCCCACTTTCCAAATCAGCCAATGGTGTCAGAAAGGGGATTGCAGAAACAGCAGCCATGGGGAGAGCGATAGAGGATCTTTTTAAAAAACCAAGACCTAGTTAAATGTTCATTCTGGATCTGCTTCATAAATGTGGAGCTCTCTGTTCGATGGCACGGCAAATGTTGCAATCCATGTTTATGAGCGGAAGAAAAAATTTTGTTTCAGGAGGAGAAAAAAAAGAGAAAGCTAAATAAGGCAAAGACGCTGAAATGTTAATGATGTTTTCAGTCAGAAGCATGCAAGGGTGTCGCTAAGGAGCACACTACACCTTCCTGTGCCAGGAGGAGGGGAGGGGTACCTTCAAGGCGTCTACATGTGCTTTGCTTCTAAAAGGAGACCTTTTTTGAGACAGAGAAGTCCACTGAAATCACAAACAGACAGAGTAAAAAGGCAGAGAGTGAGACACGAAGCAACAAGCCGAGGAGACTCTGCAAGAGATATAGGCACATCGGGGGGGGGGGGGGGAGGAAAGAAATCACAGACACGAATTTTGATGGTACATAGAGATAGATAGAGAGAGAGTGAGAGAGAGAGAGAGAGAGAGAGAGAGAGAGAACAAACAGGCGGTTGCAGAAGAGTTTAAAACTCCACAGAGCACAATTTCACAGGAGTACAGAAAAGATTCATGGCATTGTACTGGGTGCTCAGTCCTGAGAATCGCAACCTTCAAGTTTTTCAAAACAAAAACCAAGTTTCTAGCTCTTAGGAGGAGACGTGCCTAAAATATGAAAGGCAGAATATCTTAGACAAAAGCAGCAGAGATGCGAAAAGGCACTTAATTTGCATAATTTGTGCAGGTTGCTGAATGCCACTTTTCCAACTGCAGAATTCATTTCATTATTTGTTTAAAGTGCAGGGTTCACAACCCGCCCTAGTACTAAAGATTCACCCAAGTTACCCGGCACAAGGCTGAGGAATTTTGGAAACAAAATGATGCTGCCCTCTGGCCTGGCCTGGCCTAAAAACACTGAGCAGTTGTATGGCGCTCGTTGAGGGTGCAAAGTGCTCATAATCCTTGGAACAACCCAGTAAGTCTTATTATCCCCATACTGCAGATGGGGAAGACTTCTGGACAAGGAAAAAATGGACTCCCATCTCACAATTGGTTTAATATTCAACAGGAAACACGTACGGCTTCATTAACCCCACCCCACCCCCACCCCAAACCCTTTTCCTTCTCATGATTAGAGTCAGTATTAGCATATTGAGTCCAGCAAAGTTAAAGGAGGCCGAAATGGTAATGAGAAGCAACAAGGGGTAGGTAATAGATTTGAGAACATGAAGGAGGGAAATAAAGCAATCAAAAAACAAATCAGCCTGGTAAATTGGAAGCAACTGAAAAACGGGGAGGGGCACACACACACCCAAGGATGAGTTCACAAGATACGACAGGGGGCTTTTGATGTACTTAAAAGTGAGCGGCGCGTGGCAGACGGCGGTCAGGTGGGGATCCAACAAATCCCCAAATTGCTGCTGCCGAGGTTTAAAAGGAAACGTCAGTCAGCTGTAAATTAAAACTATCCGTCAGCGAGAACCCGAGCGGAACGGGAAAAATCAAAGAGGGCAGGAATTACAAGGGACTGATCAAGAGAGGTTAATAAAGGTGGAAAATTGCCTTCAACTGAACGGGGTGGTGAGTCTGAGATGGAGATCCTATCTCCGCTCTCGGCAACCCCAGTAATGACAGTTAGAGCAAAATAAGGAAACTTTTTACTCAGCGGCGGAGAACTCAAAGAGAGGGGCCGCCATCTTGAATACTCAAAGGAAGGAAGCCTGGCTTATGTCGTGATGCCAAGAACTTGGAGCCTGACACTCAGGAGGGGGGAGAAGTGGGGTCAGTAAGAAGAGACCTGGACTGGGGACCCCAGAGTTGGAGACAACAGAGTTAGAGACCCTGGAACGGGAGATCCCAGGACCAGTGCCCAGGGAGCCCCTAGAGGAACCAGATCCGCCTGTGCTCCAAACCTCATGCTTCTTCGAGCCTGCATGTCAGTGCTGGCGTTGGGGCTGGAGGATTGTGATGAGTGAGTGGCACAACTCCACGCCAGAGGGCTGCCCCTTTAAATATCTCTGCTCATCAGGCAAGGAGGAGGAGCAAGGGAGGAGAGGTCTGAGCACGGATGTATTTAAGACCACATGCTTCCTCGATAGCGGCAGCAAATGCCGTTATTCTCCCCCACGACGCCCCTCTAAATGATGCTCCATCTTCACATAGCGTAATTCTGGAGAATGTTCTGGGAGGAAAAATGGGATCGCCCAATCTCTGGCAGGAGGGTGCAGTTTTTTCCCCAGAAGGTCCCTTGGAATGACACTGCATGATGGCGTATCACTGGGGGAGGCATTCTGGGGGGGAAAAGGGTTGCCGCCAACTGGGAAGGATCCCCACACTGCCAGTGGTGTGTTCCTCTCCGCTCCCCCAAATAACCAAAATGCCCCCATCAGGGTCTCTGAGAGGGGGTTTTAAGGGGCCAAAAATGGGTCAAAAAGTGGGTCCAGGAGCAAAAAAGAGGGGCCCAGGAGCCAAATTCAAATTCCCAAACGAAACTTTGTACCCCCTGGTAAAATTCCTCTGAGTGGCCCTGGCCCCCATTTCATAGGCCGTGAAAGGGGTGGCGTTTCAGCGTCATTCCCATACAATGCATGGCGGCTTTTGGGAAGCAGAAACCAACCCAGCCTTGTTTTCACCTTCAGAACTGGATCGCATTCCTGCAAAGCCCTGTAGGCGGAACCGTCCGTCAAGGGTGGCTTTCCCTGTTCCTCCCCCAGCCTCCCCCCGTCTAGAGGCCGCTGGTGCAGGCAGTGACCTCCCTAGTGCTCGGCGGCGTCGTCCTTGCCAAGGCTGCCATGCAACCCTCCCAGCTCCTCCTCCTTCCCAGCGGGGCCCAGAGCATCTGGAATTGGATGCATCTGGAATAACTGGCTTCTCTTGGGCCCCTTTGAACCCAGACAGAGCATTGCTTGTTCTTTTCTGACCATCTCTTGCTGCCCTAATTACCGTCTCCTGTCACATTTCCCTGCCTTTAATTGGGTCTATGCAACCGCAGCAATGTGGCTGAGAAGCTTTATTCTGGACAGACTCCCTTGCCCCCCGCACCCCACCTGCCTCTTGGTCGTTTATTAATTGGTTTCACAAGAAGAGAAGGTTCCCTTGAGGTGCTTTCAGGCAGAGCTGAATGCAACAAGAAGATGGCTGCGGGAGGGGGCCGGCTTGTCCCTGTGGCTGTGGGAAAAGCATTTGTAAGGGAAGGGGGGGGCACACACAATTTATTGGTGTCAGGAGAGCCCTGCAGGACCAGACCAAGGGTCCATGTAGCCCAGGCCTCTTGTTTCCAAGTATGGTCAACCGCAAGCATGGCAATGGTATACCCCAGTTATCTGTCACCAGCAGGGCTGGCTCCAGGTTTGAGGGGCTTCTCACAAAAGCCCCCTACTATGTGATTGGGAGGATCCCCACCCTCTTAGCTTGGCAGCGGTGAGCATTCTACATGGCGGGCACCAGGAGGTGCCCACCACATTCACTCCTCCCCAGTGTTCCACATCATGCCTTGACAACATACAGGGCGCTGCATTCTGTCTGCTTCTGACAACGCACACTGCAACCACTGACAAGATAAAGGGGGCAAGTTCACCTAGTCGGGTCCCACTAAACTCAATCTTCTTCCAAAGACCCTGGGCAGGTGTAAGTAGTGGGATCCGCACAAGGCTGGGCTTGCATGTACAATGTTCTAAGGGGACGGGGATATTGAGGACATCGGAGGAAGATTGGGGGGGGGGGATTGGAGGGCAAAACCAGAACAGTCGGATATGGTTTGCTGCAGGCTCCCTTCAGAGGAACCGAACTGTGAAAGGGGGCCGTGAATGTCCACCACGTTGGCAAGGGGGGACAAAAGAGGGCAAACTCTTTGGGCTTTCCACAACCTATGTACAAATAAAGGCATCACATGCAGTAGTTGGAGGCATCTTAGGAAAGACTATAGATTTCAGGACATTGCAGAGTCAACCCCTCTCCTCTCACCCACCACCCCCACAGACACAAACATACAAAGCACAACGGTTTCTCCCTGCCAGAACTTTAAAATTTCCTGAAGAAACTGGAATGGCGACGGCAGGGCAGAAGCAAGCTGATGCCTTCCTATTTTGCACCCCGGGGTACCAGGCGGGGAGGCCACGGACACACATGCCCATGGGCAATGCCGGGCTCATGCACCAGTCACACATTAGTGGCATTAAGGTGGACTGACTTACGGATTTAGAGAGAGATCTTCAAGATCTGGGACGGAGCCCAGACTTGGGGGCCAAAAATTCATCACTTCTTCGTCTGCCTTCTTTATCCTCGGAAGAATCCTAGGAAGTTAGGGCCAAACTAGATGCGACGTTAAAGCATCACAGTTGCATTTAGGGTTGCCTTTATCTTAATAAGGCAGCTATATTGGGCCCTAATCCAGATAGGGACGGTGGCAGTTAACCATTTTCTTCGAGGGTGGCAGAGCATGCACAGTGCTTCACATCGATTATCTTGAGGTTGCCCTTACAATAACCCTAAAAGGTAAGCATTATTATGCCCATATTGCAGATGGGTAGACTGAGGCCGAGAGGGAGTGGTTTGTCTCAGCCACCAAATAAGTTCATGCCAGTGACAGGATTCACAGCAGGGAAGGCCTGATTTGCAGCTTGGTCTCTTAGCCACCACACCACACCAGCTCTGTGCCATTTTCCTGACAACACTCTTCCCTCCCCCCCCCCCCCAAAAAAGAACTGCTATGGGTCAAGAAAGACATCTGACCAAGCTACCTGTCTTTTCACCTACCCCCTTCTTTTCACCTACCCCCTTTTCACCTACATGCTTAATGGCTCCGTAAAGAGGAAACATGACACGATCTGACGTTATTTTAAACAGCCATCAATATCAGGATCTCTGAGGCCCCTTTTGCACCCCTATTCGCGCTGCACCAAGGACACACTCTTGTGACACCACTGGCCTTGCACAAGAGCACATGTGCACTGGTGCAGACTTTCCAAGGGAGGGGTTCCTGGATTGCTGCTGGGGGGGCAGCACTAATGGCAATCAAGGAGCACCTAAGATTCCCCACAGAGAGAAGTCGGGTGTTCACAAGATGGAGGAAGAACAGTTTTTCTGTCATTGCTCTGTCTTTTTGACGATAAAGACATCTCAAGTCAGCAAGCAACACCTGTCCCCCTTTTTCCAAACACTCCACAACGGAAGGGACAAAACTGGCCTCCTCGGGCCCCTTGATCACTCACCTTACCACATACGTCATTGATCGCCACATGAACAAAGATGGACGCCTCCTCCATGCCTTCCAGGTAGACGTGCCGATAGCCTAAAAAACACACAACAGAGCCAATGAAGGGAAGTGGGCATAGCGCTGATTGCTAGGGTGAGACTTAAATTTAACAATGCATCTATCACATGATTGGGCCCTGTGTGTTTATTTCCATGTAAATAGCAGCCACGAGGGAACGCGATCCAGGCTGGGACCGTGCTAGAGCAAAGGGTTAAAACCCTTTCCTCACACCATGGTCCCAATCCAGATTGGGGCGCTGAGCAGCTGCTATTTATATTTAAAAAGACACCAACACAGGTCTCAATGTCCCAACAATTTTTGTGCAGCGTGATCCATGGAACTGCAGCGAGGGGAGGAATCCGAAACTGATCGAGTTGCACCTCCCACAGAAACAGAATCACGCACACTGATACAGGCACACCCTCCCAATATCCCTTCCAGGAAGAAGCCTGATGAGACTTCTGAATCAAGGGGGAGGAATGAGAAGTACAAGTTGAGGAGACAGGAATCCAGCAGAGGCAGGGAGGAGAGGGGCGCAGGCGGGTTTGAAAGAAAAGAGAGAGTGCAAGGAGCCAGGAACAGGAAAGAGTGCCGAGGAGGAAAGAGAAGGAACAGGTGGGAGAAGGAAGAACAAACAGGGCTTGGAGCTCAGCGGTGGAGACTTTTTGTGCAGCAGGTTCAGTCAACGACTGCATCTCCATGTAGGCCTTGCCTGAAACCCTGGAGAAGTTGCTGCCAGTCAGTGTGTGACAACACTGAAACACATGGACCAAAGGTCTGGCTCAGCAAGCAGCCTCATTATGTTCACCAAGAGCTCCCATAGCAGTGCAGGGATCTCCAGGGAGGGCTGGGGAAAATCCTTCTTAGTTTCAGACCCTGAGTTAGAGATGGGCCGACGGTCTGAGACATGGCAGAGGGCAGTGTCTGTTCAGGCAAGTCATGTACAGGAACAGGGAACGAATACAGTGGCAGTGGCCTGTTACAATGGGGCCGAGCCAGGAAAAGGGCCACCCCAGCCCTTTGGAGCCAGGGGAGTCCCTGAGCTGGCTGCAGGAGCAGTGGCTCCAAGGGGCTGAGTTTCTGCTGGGTTCCTGGAAGAGCCAAGATGGTCAGATCCTCCCGGTCCTCGGTCGCTGGACCTCACAACCACCCACGCTGGACCACAGGCCTGCCACAATGGGAACGGAGAGGCACCTCTCAACGCCTTCAGGAGAGCAAAGCCTTCGGCGTGATGCCAACAAATGATCCTGAGGCAGCCAGAGGCGAAAATTAACAAGCTCGGCTTTCAGAGCCACCCGGCTGCCCAGATTTTCATTTCGGCTCCTTTTATCCCGGTGCCATCTTTGATTTGCCTGAGAAGAGGGCCCATTTGCAAGCTTCAGAACTAGAGGCACCTTCCTCTCCCTTATTATCAAAGAGCTCGATGCCTCCTTCCTGATTGGAGCTGTCAATCCCGGACTGTCTAATTGATTCACCGCTCCCTCAGGAGCCGTTCTGAACGTCATCATCGGAACTTCCCTTTCTTTTCTTGCTTCCCTTTTTAAAGCCAGATGGATTCTCTCCCTCCTCTTGGAAAACTTTTTCCCCTGCCAAGTTTCCTATGCTTTGAAGAAGAAGGGGGGGGGGGAAACACCCACAGAACAACAACAACAATTCAGGGTGCTTTTATCTGAATTGGGAAGGCAGAGAGAGAGAGAGAGAGAGAGAGAGAGAGAGAGAGAGAGAGAGAGAGAGGAGGAAACGGACAGAGGCGGGGTGTGGGGAGAACCTGTTAAAAGCATCTGCATTTTGCAGATCCGCAGTTCCTGGCCTGCTTTAACATTACAGGCAGTAATTGCAGCTGCTGGCAAACGGCCAGCAAAAATGGTTTCTTTCAAGAGAAGCTTTGAAGCTCAGCCCGTGGACAATGAAATCTTGCCTCTCACGCTGGGGCCAAGCTCATTTGAAGCGGCCCGATATTATAATTAAGTCACATAATACCTGTCATTACGACGGGTTGGGGCAGCAGAGAAAGGGATCGGAAGCTGCAGGGTGCAATGACTCGTATGTTATAGAGGGGTCCAGAGAGGCAGCCAGCAGGGGTCCATAAGTGCAACACTTTCATTCATTCTCTAAGAGTGAATGGAAGCTGCTTGCTGATACGGAAGTCAGCTCCTGTCTCTGAGCATCCCCCCCGGGTATTACCGTATTTTTCGTTCCATAGGACGCATCGGACCATAGGACACATGCATAGTATGGAGCTAAAAATAGGGAAAAAATATTTTTACTTACCGGGGCTTGTGGGGGCTTCGGGGAGGCCTGCATGACCCTCTGCAGGCCTCCCCGATCTTCAGTTCGGCGCTAAATGGTGATTTTCGGGCATTTCTGGTTTTCGAAAAAACCGGAAAGGGCCGAAAATAGCCATTTATCGCCGAACTGAAGATCGGGGAGGCCTGCAGAGGGTCGCGCAGGCTTCCCCGAAGCCCCCACAAGCCCTGGTAAGTAATTTTTTAACATTTTTTTAGCATTCGGTCCATAAGACACACAAACATTTCCCCCTATTTGGGGGGGGGAGTGCGTCTTATGGAGCGAAAAATACGGTAATTGTTCTGCCTCAGTCCACTGAAGTTCCATGGTATTAGCAGGTTCTACCTTCTGATGACAGACGCTTCAATTGCTGCCGTTATATTTTGCTCTGCCGTACTGAACAAGAGCCATCGATGTGCTCCTATTTACATAGCCCCACCTCTCACCCCTACCTTCAAAGTAGTCAAATTCACAGCACATGTGCTGTGACCCCAGTGTGGAGAGGCAGCTAGGACAGGCTCAGAGAGGAGGCACAAGCCTAATGAGGACGGACAGCAACGCCAGCTGCAAAGGTGCCAGACTCCGCTCACACTCTGCTGGACAAGCCCCGACAGACAGAGATTCCTGAACCGGGTCTTCCACTGGCCACACCCCCTGAACCTAATTTCCCCAAGGAAGCACCCACCTTTGTAGTAGATGTCTCACCCCCACCACCTGCTACAGCAGGCAACATATTAGGTGAGCATTAACATATAGTAAGTAGGTTCGAAGGTTGTCACAACGTGACCAAATTTCCGAGTTGAAAATTTCACCCAGTAATATGTTGATTTTCAACTCGGAGATTAACATATAGGTCGCAGAGTGCTGAGCTCCCAATTAGAAGTCTGTTCCTTTAAAGGTCTCCCTCAGAAAGGGGGTGGAGCCGGAGGGCTGGGCAGACCCAGGAGGAGTATATAATGCTCAGACATCACTGGAGCAAGGTGTCTGCTTGGAACTATCCAGGGTCCTGCAACTTCAGACTGATTTTGCTATAGCTGTGGGTCATCACTACGACCCTAGAATCTTTTCTTGACCCTCGGGTTCCTGTCTGCTGTCAGAATAGGACAATGTACACATCCAGACACTGGAGAAGAAGCCAGAGTTTTCTAGGGAACAACTGATACAAAGGGGAGCTGGGCAATCGACAGAACTTTAAGTATTCCTTCCAACTGGGTTACTCAAGCACCACGTCTGTGCCAGAATAACCCAACTGGAAGCAACCTTTAGAGGCACAACCTCTCTGAATAAAGAGAATCATTGCAAGGCATATAGGTCGCAGCATGCTGAGCTCCCGATTAGAGGTCTGTTCCTTTAAGGGTCTCCCTTTCTCAGAAAGGGGGCGAATTTCCCCTGACTCCATCTTACCTGGCATCATGCTTGTAAACGATATCGTCCTCTGTCCAATAAAATCCCTCCCGATAGGATCGTGATCCCACACCAGGAACCGAATCAGCGCAATCTCCGGCATGCACATGGGGAAGACTAGCGTTTCTTCCCACATGGGGTTGAAACCTGCAAAGCAGAGAGATGGGATTCTGTGATGGAGGGGATCTGGAGGGGAGACAGTTCACAGCAGCTCACACTAAGACAGACTGATGGTTTCCCAGCCATGCATTTATGCTGAGAGTTTTTCCCGCTCTTCAGTGCACCGTGGGGAGAAGTGATGCCAGTCTGATAGACCACTTTTATGTGGACAACCCCACTGAGAAATGTCACTGGCTTTAGAGAAGCTCGTTTAGCTCCCATTGAAAATTCACCAATATTTCTTTTGGGGAGAAACCTGAACGTAGGGAATTTGGACGGTTGTAATCTGGGTTTGGTGTAGGTTCCGGTTTGATGCAGTTGAAGACCACTGCCTTGTACAACATACTCTCACCCACACCCACAAACTCTAACCTCTAGCCACCCCGTGGACTACCAGCCTACAAGTCACTTCAGGGTAACTTGGCTCTTGTGTACTGTGTGTAGCTGTAGGGACGGCCATCGGCAGATCGCAAAGAAGGGAAGAAAGGAAGAGTTGAAGCCGTACCGTTGTCATCCACAACTCTTGTCTGCTCCTTGCAACAGTCCATGGGCAAGCCGATCACCTCCACTTCTACAAACGGATCTATGATCTGGAAAAGAACAAGATGAGCGGGCAGTGACCATCACACACTGGGATGTGTACGGAACATACGCATACACTTGTGTAAAATGTATTGGACACATGAGTCGGAACATTGGTGCACATGGCTCCCTATGGTCTACTCCAATCAACTGAGGCTCTCCAAGGTTTCAGAACCGGCCGGGGGTTGAACCCAAGACGCTTTACACAGAAGGCGCATGCTCTACTGCTGAGCTATGGTCCTTCCTCCAAAGGCACATGAACACATGATGCTGTCTTGGTTTATTGAGTCTGGCAATGTTTTCTGCTTGGACATAACATGAAAATAAGAAGTGGCTCTGGAAAGCAAATTCGTAAAGCAAACAGCATTGGGGGGGGGGGGAGAACTGCCTCCCCTCCCTGAACCTTGCACTGAACTGGAGAAGAAATTGGAGAGCTCCATGAACTTGGCCAAGGTGTGGGGGGTGGAGAGGGACAAGCAAAGCCCAGAAGGTGCCTCCAAAGCCGCCCCATTCATCTTGGCTGACAAGCCTGGAGGCTTTCTGCGGGTTTTACAGCAAGGCGCTGGGTTTTCACTTGGCTCCCGTTTGGAGGTGTTTTTTTCTCTCTTTCTTTCCTGAGAGGTGTTGTGAATAGAGCCTTGTCATTTTGACGGAGCATCTTGGCGCTGCTCAGCCGTCTCCCCAAAGGCACCCTGGGGACAATAAAGCCAGGCCAGCTCTTTTGCACAAAGGGAAGGGGTTGAGCACCTGCTAGTCTGGTGGGGGGAGAAAAAGAAGGGCATTGCGTAATTGGTCCAAAAAAGGGGGCTGCAGGATCTCCTGCCCACAGTCAGAGAGCTGCAGAGATGAATCTGCTGGGGATTCTCCTTAGCAGCCTGCAAACACTCTGACTCTGCAAACACTCTTCCAAAAAATGGAAATGGGAAATAGCAGTCTTTCTCTCATACACATACATACACAAACGGCACATCTGCACTACAAATAGGCTGAACAGAGCTGTCCCATACATGAGGCAGACTGAGGCAATTGCCTCAGGAGATGGATAGGTGGGGAGGGAACTCATGGCCACTCTTCCTCCTCCTCTAATTTAGAAAAGGAAGAGGGGAATGGAGCAGAACAGGAAGTGTGGAGGAGAGGTGGACTCCTGAGTACTGCTATTCACATGCCCATGCACCCCCAGAAACACCTTGTCATGGGTGCAGTTGCGACAGAGCGGGGGGGGGGGGGAGCAGAGCTTTGGAATGTCTTCTACAGCAGAAGCAGTGATGTCATCAGCAGGACCACCCAGTGACTGACTTTTAAACTTTTTTCAACAGCTACTGCTCCAGTCCCCCATGTAGCCTCTGGACATAGAGCCTGCCTACGAACCAGACTTCACTGCTTGTTATCCCCCTCTCTCCAACTCTGTACCTCTCCTCTGTCTCCAAGCATGGAGTCTCGGGGCTTTGGGAGCTGCTGTCCGCTGATGATTCTTAGCACCAGCTGCTTCTTCATCTGGCTCAGCAGCGGGTCTTCCGAATTTGGGTTGAAGACACCTGGGGAAAGTTCACAGAACATGTGCAGAGAGTGAAAGGCAGAACTGATGTCAATTCTTCACAAAATTCCATCTCCCTCTGGGGACGCCAGCCCACGGCTTGTCTATTCATGCTTTGAAAGGCATCGCGGACACAGATGATGCTAAATTAATGCTTTAACCCGGTAAATAAAGGAACTCTGACCGGGAAAGGATCCCACCAACCTGTCGCCCGAAGTTAATTAGAAAATTTCAGCAGAAAACCATCCTGCTAAGAAGGAACAAAATCTCTATCTATTTAATTGTCCCCCTTAGGAATCTGAGAGAGATGATCAAGTGAAAACTCTGAAGAAAAGGATGAATACTTTGAAGTTAGGAGTGAGTTCTATGTAAATCGCTTTGTGAACTACTTTTTGTTGAAAAGTAGTACAGGTTATAAATATTCTTATAACAACAATATAAAAGCATGGCCTTTTCATCCATCCCTGTCTCTGCTGGATCACTGAACTATTGGGCTCAAAGGAAAGGTTTCATTTCCCCCCAGTTTATTCTTTCTCCATTCTTGGGGCTAAGCTACCTCTCTCTGTCAGCATCTTTTCCTCTCTCGGGTTATGGAAGAGCATTTATATTCTTTCATCCATCTTTTATGCCCCCAGAAGTTTGTTGACAGGACTCACTGCCTCTTCCTTTCAACTTTGACTGCAAACAGAGGGTTTCCTAAGAAATCCAGGAATTCCTATCAGTCTCTGCCTGGTCAATTTCAGAAATGCATTGAATTCCCTTGCCTCTGCTTGATTTTCCCCACCTCTGTTGTAGTTAAACCACTCAAACAAAACTTACATCATTTATCTTGGACTCCTCCTCCTCTTTATAAGCCCTTATCTTTCCTGCCACTATTTTATTTTATTTACAATATTTATATCCCGCCTTTCTCCCCGAAGGGACCCAAGGCGGCTCACAACAGAAATACAAAAAATACTATTAGTGAGTGCATCATGGCCAATGGTAACACAAACCTAAAATTAGGGGCCATGTGTAAAATTAGAGGGCATATGTGTGTGCCCTAGAGCACGTATGGTAACACCCTCTCCCTGGATCTGAAAAGAGAGCAAAAGAGCAGAAGAGGAAGCGTGGAGGAGACTCTAAAGCCCACCACTTTCCTCTCCTCTGCACTTCCTGTTCGTCTCTTCCTTTTCAAATCCAGAAAGCAGAAGACGGAGCTCCTGTGGAGGAGGATAGAGTGGACACTCCCTGCTATTCTGTCACCAGAGACAATGGCCTCAGACAGTCTCATGGACAGGCTGGCCCTGAATCTTCGTGTGCATTTGAAAAGTTGTTTCTCCTTTGCCATGAGGGCCAGAAACTTATTTTACACGGTAATATATATATATATATATATATATATATATATATATATATATATATATATATATATATATATATATAGGTAATGTAATGTAATTGTAATGCCTGCAATTCCTTCTTCTGGGGAAAAATAGTGACAAAGACGCTGTCTAGTTTGGCAGTTACGGTAATTTGGAATTAGGAACGTGGACTGATTCTTCTGAGGCTGAGATGAGATAGAGGATAGCAAGGAACGTACATCACCTGCGTTGTAAGAACAAAAAACAGCAGGGAGGACATGAAGCTTGTCAGCAGAGCAAGGCTGTGGCAACAAAATTTAATTCAATCAGAGTCTGGGGCAGGCAGGCATCAAGACAAGGCACAGAGAGAAGAGCCTACATGAGACAAATCGAATGCCTTGACAGCATTAACAGCGTTTAGTCCTGAACTGTTTTATCTGCTGCGAGCAGGAGCACAGATAAGGGATATATCAATGAGGTGGAGGAGGCAAGAGATGCATCATGGCGAGAGCTGCAATGCAAGGAAGAAGGCTGGGCCAGGCAGAGAAAACAGACACATTCAATGAGATTCAGTCCAAGATGAAGTCGACTTCCACCACTCCCCCCCCCATTCAAAAAGGAAGAGGGAAATGGAGCAGAAGAGGAAGTGTGGAGGGAAGGAGAGTGTTGGGCTAGTGTCAGAGATGCTTCCTTCCCTACTTCCTCTTTCACATTTCAGGAGCAAGCAAGGGGGAAGAACTCACCAGCACTCCTGCCCGCTGGCATTTTAGCTTCCCCAGAATGGTCCAGAACAATGCTAGGTCATCATGATGAAGCCAAAGATGGGGGAAATCGTTGCTGCCAGTTGGAAGGAACCCGGAAGAGTGCCAATGAGTCCTGCCACCCTCAAAATCCATCCATGCCATGCCCCACCACAAACAGCTGAAATGCTCCCCCCAGTTTTGTCACCCCCAAACCAGGCAGCAAAAAGAAGGGCAATTTTGTCTCAAAACTGCAACCCTACCTTACAAGGTTGTTTGGGATGACCGAGATAATATACATGAACACTTCGAAGACTGCAAAGGGCTATAATATAAATGCCAAATATCTACCAGTCATTTATTGCAAGCCACCTGGGAAGGTGTCAACAGGGTAAGATTAAAAACGAAAAATAAACTCATGAACCAATCAAAAGTATTGGGCTTCAACTTCCCCCTTACCTTGACACATACACTTGGGCTTGAGAACGTAACCACAGTTCCCGTTGGCACTGAACTTGGCGCGATTCAGCTGGAGCATCCTCCCCTCCGACTGGTAGTTGAGCGCCACTGCGGCATGAAAGAAGGAAGAAACGGAAGCAGCCCGTAAATTGCAGGAGGCCGTTCTCAGGCTGAGCTGTCAGGTCAAAATGAGATACGGCCACACTGGAAAACGAACGTGACGGACAGCTTCCTTGACAGATGCTGGACACCACGGATCCAGGTGGAGAGAAATTCCAGAGAGAACCATTTTTATTCTTCCTTGCAACATCTGGTGTCAAAGGTGACATTTGTTTCCTTACTTTTAAGGGATGCAGCTGAGCCACTCAGAGCAAAACGGCAAAGAAAACGGCAGTGCGTCTGCATCATCCCCCTGACAAGCAATGAGCTGGAGCACGGACATTAATCACGATGCTTTTTCTTATCTTTCTTTTTTATCATTATTATTTCTTTTGCAGAAAGGTGGGAAATAAATCAAGAAATGAAACCAAGTCATCTTGGTGGAGGCTCAAGCAAGAAAATGCGGAAATAGAATGTATTACAATATTTGGTTCCATTCAGTTTGGCTTGAACAAAGATGTGGGGTGGTTTTGTGGTGGTAGTGGTGGTGGTTTTGTTTCACAACTTTGTACAACTTATAGTGCAGCTCAATGCATGTCTACTCAGGCATAAGTGTCATTGAATTCAACAGGACTTACTCCCAGGGAAGTGTGCGTAGGATTGCAGCCTTGGGTCAGCCAGAATGACAGTATCATCACCTGTCATTGCTAATGATTGTTGTACATAACATCTTCTATTAATATCTTCTACTATCTTTTATTTAGCTTCACAGGAAAGTATTCACCCACAACACTTCTTGCAGTTCATGGCCATTTTGGTCCCTTTGTTTACAGGTCTGGATCTACCCATGTAGGTTCTAATAATGAACTATTTTAATGCTGCAGTTAATTATCTCCACCTAGCTGGGGGTGGGGAAGATTCCCGTCACTATTATTGCTGATGTGAATTTACAACAGTCACTGGCTTGACCTCCTCTATCTGCTAGTCATTCGACTCCATGTGTCACAACTGTTTTTCAGATTCCTCTACCTCCAATTCACATACCTGCCTGCTGGGGATTGCTCTTCACGCAACTAATGAAGTGGACTGTGGTCCACAAAAGTTGATTCAGAGACACATTTGTTCATCTTTAAGGTCCTACAAGATGTATCTCCTCAATTTTGCTCCAACTTCCCTCCTTACCCAATTGGCATCCAGCATTCCAGAAGGGCTGAGGGTTGTAGTTGCTGGAGTCCACACGATAGGAGGAAGGGTAGATGCGGGACAGCTGGTGCTGGTTGAAACGCAGATACTGGGCTGGTTTTTGCTGCAGAATTTGGTGAGCTTTTGTCTCACTGAACGACGAAACTTGCCAACTGGAAGAGACTGAAATGGAGAAAAGGAAATGGGTTTTCTAATGTGCCAAGCCTTGGGGCAGTTCAGGGATAAGCCGTGGGGGCTCTGGGGCTGGCTTGGGGGTCGGACTTTAGTGGAGGTGGACAACGAGGAGAGCAAAGCAGGGCAGGAACAGCCTGCTCTGAATCTTCTTCCAGGGGTAAGTTGTTCAGAGAAGTAAGCTTAGAGGTTGGGGTTCTATAGGTAAAGGTCTCCCCTGCTCGAAAGTCAGTCGTGTCCGACGCTAGGGTGCAGTGCTCATCTCCGTTTCTAAGACCGAAGAGCCAGCGCTGTCCGAAGACGCTTCCGTGGTCATGTGGCCGGCATGACTAACGGAACACTGTAACCTTCCCGCCGCAGCGGTACCTATTTATCTACTTGCAATGTCTTGCTTTCGAACTGCTAGGTTGGCAGGAGCTGGGACAGGAGACGGGAGCTCACTCTGTCACGTGGCACTCGGGTCTCGAACTGCTGTCCTACCGACCTTCCGGTCTGCAGTTCAGCGTCTTAACCACTAAGCTCCCGCGGCCCGCGCAGGGTTCTATAAAGCCTGCTTTTTGGAGTCAGCTGGCTGATCTTGCGGCCTGTGGGTGCACTTGACACACAGAGCTCAGTCTGCTATGCTGAAAAATATGAGATATACACATTACAGATCTTGCCCCCGGGTCACAACACTGCTCAGAGGGCATCAGACACAGAATTCCTGTCAAAACTATCACTATAACCCACAGTTTTTTGTGTATGTCATTTTAAGTAGACGGCAGTTTCCACCTACTTTCGGATTCCACGTCGTGGATCCCAACAGATTTTGTATACTTCACCAGGTCTGAGAGCGCGCGGGATAATTTCATGGTTTTCTTCTGCCGGTTTGTTCTACAGGAGGACAGAAATGGGGTTACGGTGATTCAAGAATCTGAAACTGACCTTTTTTTTTTCCCCTTGAAAAGATTAAGGTGGACAGAGGAGAGAATCCTTCAATAATAAACAACAGGGAAAACAAACTGTACAGAGAGACGTTGAGAAAATCAGAGATCTGTGGAAATGTCCAGCATTGCACTTAACAGACTCACAATTTTGCCCTTGAAAAATCAAATCTGGGATTAACTGCCTGGCCACACATTCCTATATAGGTTTACTCGGAAACATATCCCACTGTGTTCAATGGGTCTTCCGCTCAGGAAGGTGTACAAGACTGGAGCAGTCATCAATTTAAAATGCAGCATCAAATACTTTCAAGTTCTGCAAGTATATATTCTGCAATTAAAAGTATGCAAAAATAAGCCATTTTGCACACGTTGGCACAAGCCCGTCGGCTTTAGTCATGGAGTGGGTGAGTTGAGCTTTCCAAATGTGGAGATTTTTAGACACAGACTAGAACGGAGGAGGGAACCTACCATGTGAGACACAACTGGGTAGCTTCAACAAGGAGTGCCGGGGTTTCCAAACTGCCTGGATACCTCCTCCTCTGGCCCATTCTCAATCTGCATATGTAGCTGTGATTACTCGGTGAAATAAATGCACTCTGCATATGCAGAGTTGCAACTTTATTCCAGTGTTTCTGGTTGGAGCTCTAAGTTATAGCAAGCCCTGCCTGAGCAATCTGCAGAGTGTGTGTACGGCTGACAAAGTTTCCCTCTCTCCTTCTCTGTCCCATCCAGTTAAGCGTGATCGAAACAACACACTTCTCTGCAAAGAAAAAAATTACCCAGAAAGCACTGCCACTTACTTGCTGTAATGTACGGAGCCTCTGGCTAGGTTTCCTTGACAGTCAAGGTCATCTTCACCCTCTTCCAGACTGGATGCCCTTTTGAGCTTGCTTCCTTTTTTCTGTGTGAATGTAGAGACACGTGCGGTGAAAACAAGCAGCAGAAGACTGGCTGTATCTGAGCATACCAAGAGCTGAATATGGACACCCATTTGCCAACTGTTAACATACCACAAAAGTATTTAACTCCTTGGTAAGCCAGTTGTCTGTGCCTGGAGAGAGTACTTTCTTTAAGGGGGTTGGGGATGTGTCATCCCCCATAATGTGCACACTCAATTCTTTTGTCCCATTGTAGTTTCTGGTGAAACAGGTTTGAGAGGCCTTACCAAAAACCTACACAACCTGTTTAACCAGAGGCAATAGTGGGATGTTTGTATACACCATGGGCAACGACAGGCTCCTTTTATGTTCTTAATGCCTCTTATATATCATCTTGAACATCAACCATCACAGGTCTCCGGCCTCTAACATCCCATTAAGCGGCAAGGATAATTTTATCACCGATTTCCTGGATTTCTGAATTTCCTCCCCCTTTGGAGAAAACCACCACCAACCAACAAACTTTGGACAAGTCCATTCTCATTTGATGAAGAAAGAACTCAACTCATCACAGCATTATTTTTTCCTGAAGCAGGATGGATTTGTGAGCACCGAAATCCAATGTTCAGACTGGGGCGGGGAGCACTCTCTGTGTTCATGCTGCTTAGGGGGCAGGAGTACGGTGATATCGTAGCCAGGCAGAGTCTGCCCCCACCAAGGGCAGAAGGAGTCGGCTGTCGTCAAAGAGGTATAGATTTGTATGATAGCCTGATGTGAAGCTTATTGACAGAGTTAACTGACCTCAGCCACTGTCCTTGGCCAAAAGAAGGCCTGGGAATCACTTCAAATCAACAATTATGGGACTTGGCAACAGCAACAAGGCTCCTTTTCATGGCCATCAGTTGCTTGCTTCTGATCCCCACCCCCTGAATCTCCCTTTGAATAATGCTCCATCTTGACCGACCATCGTTCTGGGGTCCACCTACATGCCTCCCCTGCTCAATTTAGATAGAAAGCTCCTTGGGGCAGGCATCCATTTTTTTCTTCTCATGATCCTCGGGGGGGGGGGGGAAGCACCATGCGTGCATATCACCGGAACAAGAAACAACAGCGTGGAACAATAATGAACCAGACATGTATCGGACAGGCATCCATTCACTTTCAAAGTCACCATTCAAAAGACAGATGTACAGAATCCCCTCCCCCCGCCCCCATTTTTTTTCTTGTTTTTCTGTAGATTTTTCTAGTTTTTTTCCTACAGTTTTTTTTTTCAATGAAAAGCCTTGGAAGGCCATCAGTGCGCTGGTAGTTATTGCTGAGCGCAGAAAAGGCTTTCAAAATGGATTCGCCTGACAGTGGTGACACCACTGCAAGAAGTCACTCTGCGGCCTGCTTCTCTGCAGAGACAGAAGCTGGATTTTATGCCTTTGGGGCTACTTAGGAAGTTGCCACAGAAAGAGCCAGATCTCTGGTCCGTTGAGCTAAGCGTTGCCTACGGGGCCTGGCAGCGACGCTCCAGGGTTTCAAACGGGGATCATTCATTCCCAGCCCTGCTTGAAGGTGCCAGGGATCAAACCGAGGCTTTTCTGGGTGCAAAGCAAGTGTCCTGAGATCCAGGATGCAAAACAGGGTGGTGGTGGTGTGCGTGATATATCAGCCTACTTTCTTGCTGCCTCTTTGCCTTTCCTGCTTCCTGGCTCATAGCAATGGCACCAGCTGCTAAGCCCCAGTGACCATTCCCCCCCCCCCAGAATGCTCACCCAGAATGCCCACCTGAGCAATGCTATATAATCACTGCCATCTAGAGTGGCATTCTGGGGGGGGGCACCTGCTGGGAGGACCGCTGTGGTGTTCACCCCCTACTCTCAAGGATCACTCCACCCCACTAGCCTGCAAGTGGGGCAGTGAAATGGGGGGGGAGCATTTTGGTTCTGTATGCCACCTTGCAGGTAGAAATGCAGGCCATACTTTTTGAAAGAGAGAAAGACCTTGAGACACTGCATAGGATGTTGTCAGTAGCAACGACATGCTAAGTTGGTCACCTTTTCCTGCCCTAACTTCTTACGGCTCAAATGCCTGTGCTCTTGAAATCCGTCAGGAGTGGCGCAAAAAGGAAAAGTCTACGAATAAATGAATAACCTTGCGCTTGGAAAAGCTGCCCATCAGCGAGCGGTTGTGCCGTTTGTTGGCGACCGAGTCTTCCCCGGATTCCGCATCATCCTCGTGTTTTTTCTACAGCAACAAAGAACGACAACACACAAAAGCTATCAGTGGTTGAAGACAGACAAGACAGACAGATGGGCAGCCGGGGAGATGAACATGGACTCTGCACAAAACCACATAAGAATACGCCACAATGACACATTTTACACACGTTTAAGACTTTCTCAACCCTTTCCCTGATCAGTTGTGTTTGTATCCAAGGAGCTCAAGGGCAGCTTCAATAGACCGTTTTTGACTCCCTGAGTGCCCAGCCTATGCTTGGGGGTCTTGAGGGGTGGCCCATTCATGAAGCTTGCTGAGGCAGCCTGCCTGCTCCTCCTGCTGCTCCTTGAATTTGAAAAGGAAGAGGGGAAAATGGTGCAGAAGAGGAAGTGTGGAGGACAGGGGACACTCTAGCCCACCGCTCTCCTTTCCTCCAGGCTTCTGCTCCATTCTTTCCCTTTTTTCTTTTCAAATCCAGGGAACTGGAGGAGGAGCAGAAGCAGCGGTGGCTGGCATGCTAGGGCATTTACTGCACCACCTCTGGCACTGTAAGGTCTTGGGCCGACCCGGTCTTCCTCCCCCGGGAACAGGCCTCGGAGGGTTGGGCACATGGACACAGGCAACAAGGGAGAACAGCAAAACAGGGAACATGTTCGTACAACACAGGCAATGAGATGGTCCTAATGTAGCACCTTCTTCAACTCTCTTGAAAAAGATCGTCTCCACTTTGGCTGCTCTCTGCAACTTGCCGCAAAGCCTTGGCAGTGGATTTCGCTTATTCCAACCGCTTCCCTAAAGGCTTCAATGGCCTCCCAAGGAAAGCGGATTCAGACCCTCGACTCGGACAGGCCAAGTGTGTTCTTAGCAAACACATCTAGTATGAAATTAACAAACATTGAAAGCCAGCACAGGTGGCGGGGGAAAAAAAAGAGACATTTTCCTATAAAATTGCCCATCATTAAAATGCACTGCATTTTATTATGGGAAATAAAATCCCTGGTGCTCTGAGAGAGAGAGAGAGAGAGAGAGGCAGAGTTCAGCTGTGTACATGTCATGCTTCAGTTGCCTTGTGCCAGCCACCAACAGAAGCCCTCTTTGGCTTGAAAAAACCTCGCTCACCTGGTTTCCTCATTAACTGTGCACACTCGGCTATGGAAGCCGGAGTCATTAATAAACAATTTAGGAAGAAAGCTAATAAAAATCCAACCAAGTCAGCCGCTAAAGACCGCTCTCTCCATCCTCCCCCCATTTGCAGTTCTAAAGCTTGCCATCTTGCATTATTCATTTATGGTGACAGATTATCCCCTGTATCGAATAAGCATCGTTTACAGAAAAAAAGGGAAAAAAGCATGCGTGCTAAATCAAGATATCATGACTGGAAATGCAGGAAGAGACCTCCACATGAACATCCGTGGTGGTGGCAAAGATGGGTTCCTGCATTGTGGTAAAAAACACAAAGAGCTAAGAGAGAATCAAAATGAGACAAAATCTTACTCAGCTGCGCTGTCTTGTTAGCAATCATCACCTGGAATCAAATTTCAGGAGCAATAAGGAATCCAAGCAAGCCTGTTTCAGGTTTACCTGACTGAAGGAAACAAGCAGGCAGGAAGCTAAACAGCAAAAGCAAGTGAACTGGAGAGCGCAGAACAACTGGGGTATTGAGGAGATGGGCCAAATTTGAAAGCCCAGGGGTCCATATTCTTTAGTACCCAATGGCAGAATTAGCCTCTAGTTCCCCATCTCCTTGAAATGCAAGGTCATTGGAGGCCACTTCAGCTTCTCTGGTTATCAGGGCCGGCCCATTCATGAGGCCAACTGAGTTACTTGCCTCAGGTGGCACCCACGTCTGTCCATCCACCTGCACTGCTCCTCCTTTTGGATTCAAAAGGAAGAGGGGAATAGAGAAGAGGAGAAAGTGTGGATTAAAGACAGGTGGAGAGGGGTGGGCGGGCTAGGGGGAATGCTCTAGCCCTCTAACTCCGTCCCCCTCTGTCTTTTCAAATCCAAGGAATGGGAGGGGGAGGGCTGGTGTGGGTTGCTTCAGGCAATTCTGCTGGGCTCTTTGCCTTGCTCTGTCCAGAGTCTCTTGGTGCTTCCTCACAAACCTCGCTCACTGGCCCTCGGCTTCCCTGATTCTGCCTGAATCCACTCCTAGGGGTGCCGGGTCTCCAGAGTCTTACAATCTGAAAGAAAAGGGGAGGAGTTTGGGAGCTAAGGAGTGGGGTCTAGCAGACGGCAGAGGGGCACAGTGGAGGCACGGGGCAGAACCCGGCTTTACCTGGTGGCTCAGGAGTGGAGCTTGATGGAATTAGGGTAAAGCTAACTGCCAATGCTTTCATCAAGGTAAATAGCAAATAGTCTGGCCCTTGATTCCACACTTGATATGTTCCCTCAGAAACCTTAGGAAGGGCTGAAACCTTGAGATCTGGCACCCTAGGCAACCCTTAGGCAAATCTAGCCTAAGGCCACCTAGTGAGAGATCAAGGCAGAGGCAAGATTTGAACCGAGGATCTTCTGATCCACAGCTCAGTCTCTTAAACACTATGCTAGTTTTGCCAATCAAACAGCAACTACATTGGCTATTTTGAGTGGGAAAATGGGGTAGAGTTATAGAATTAACCCCCTTGTTATCGCATAGGAGACCCACCACATGTTTTGTTTTTTGTTTTGGAAAGAAAAAGCAGGGAGAGTCTCAATCGCAGCAGGATTCCAACTCGCTCTTAAAACAATATCTAGTTCAGCCCCAAAGACTTCAGCCTAACCAGGGTGGCTGTTAGGGAAAAAGTACATTGCCTTGAGCTCCTTGGAGGAAAGGAGGGTTAAAATGTCAGCCATAAATGTTACGTTCACCATGTGTCCTGTTCAATGTTCAACGTGAACTGGCTCTATCCATGCCAAAGAACAGGGTGAAATGAATGACTCTCCCTGGTCCGGAAATCACGGCACCTCTAGAGGGCAGCATTCATTCACACAGAAAGACAGCGGAACCAGCGACAAAGGTAACTAAGATCAGATTTCTTGAAAATAAATTACAGAGGGACGCGAGTCCAACTGCTGCTGGCTTCACCAGGGCTGCTTGTTCCCACGTACACAGAACTGCAGCCAATTTGCTGTCACTTGATTTACTCACGACTTGATGCCTTGCAGGTAAACGGCGCTGTAAAGTGAGGCTATTGGAAAGCAGTGCCTTGTCTACAGAGCTTGATGTGCAGTGGGGCATTCATACATGCACATTCGGGGCAGAAACCGAGATTGAACCTAGAATCTGCTACATGGAAGGCGTACGCTGGCTCTGCCGCCCAGCCACAGCCTCCTCCCCTACGGAAGGGCCCAGCAAGGAAAATTGCCCAACCTGTCCTCCTACCACTTTGCCAGCAATCAAGAGACCAAATTAAAAAAAAAAAGACATGCAAGTGAGTTGTATCCCTCTGCTCCCCCCCCCTTCGGAGGAGCTTGGAATCGGTCTCCTTAAGGATATTATCTGCAGTTTTGCAAGCTAACAGATATTCCAAAAGCCCTTCTAGGACATCCTTCCTTCCTCCCCCTGATGACATTCGAGAAGCAGTCCCTGCAGACCATTCGGACTTGCACTTCAGTCAGGAAGCATTAGAACGTACACATGCGCCACCTGTCAAAGCCGGTTGCACAAACTCCGGGGTAAAGTAAAGGTAAAGGTATCCCCTGACAATTAAGTCCAGTCGTGTCCGACTCTAGGGTGTGGTGCTCATCCCCATTTCAAAGCCGAAGAGCCAGCGTTGTCCAAAGACGCCTCCGTGGTCATGTGGCCGGCATGACTCTCCTTGCCTCAGTGCGTAGCATGCGGCTGGAACACGGAGCGCTGTTTACCTTCCCGCAAGCGGTACCTATTTATCTACTCGCATTAACATGCTTTGGAACTGCTAGGTTGGCAGGAGCTGGCCAAGCAACGAGAGCTTGCCCCGTTGCGGATTCGAACTGCCGACCTTTCGATGGACAGCTCATGGTTCAGCGGTTTAACCCACTGCGCCACCCCCTGCGCCACCCAGGGAGAGTCAACTCTGGGGACACAGGCCCAATTCCCACAGAGGTGGCAAACTCGGATACCGCAGAGAAGGGTCTTCGCCTCACTGTTCCCCTGATGTGCCAGTTTCCTATCTGCAAGGAACATTTAGGAACATTTAACTTCTCTTACGAGAGTTACATGCTACAGCCAGACACAGGTTGGCCACCTTGCTGAGAACCCGACTACGGGGAGAGGGGCTGCAGCTTGAACAGAGCCTGACCTGGCTGATGACGGTTGCCACCCCAGAGCAAAACACAGCTTGTTCCTATGTTCAAAATATCACCACGACACTTTCAAGACCAAGATCTTATGGCTGGGAACTCCTATCTTAATAAGCCAGGAAAGGTTTTGGTTGTAGGATTAGGAATGAGACAAAAACTCTCCTGCAGGTTGAGCTGCTTAGCAAGCCCAGCAGGTCTCCGAGGCCCATCAGAACAGCTTAGGAGCCGGCAGCCGGCTAATGGCAAGAGCTCTTAAGCATCTCAATTCAGGTGCGGCGATTATAAACAAGAGCTCGGGTGCCTGGATGTTTCTCTTGACTCTGCGAGCCTCCAAGATGCTGGAAATTACACAAGCCGATGGGAGGTGCCTGGAATGTAGGTTGGCCATCAAGGGAGCGGCGCAGAGAACGCTCAGAAGCTGTAATCCACTGTGAGATTCTTGGGCTCCCATTCAAAGGCAGAAATAAAGCATGGATGCACATGCCTGATTACGCCCCCCCCCCCCATTTAGGAGTGGGATGGAGCACGGATGCCTATTACATGCTTTTGCATGTGGAAGAACCTACCTGGTATCTCCAGGTAGGGCAGGGAAAGAAACCTGTGTGGAACCTGTGTGAGTTGCTGCCAGTCAGTGTTGACACTACTGAGCTAGATGGACTAATGGCTTGACCTAACAGGAAGCAGTCACTATATTCACCAGGAGCAACCCTTGCTCAGTGATGGCACAACTGCTTTGCATGCAGAAGGTCCCAGGTGGAATCCCTGGCAGCCATCTCCAGGTAGGGCTTGGAAAGATCCCTGCTGGAACACTCTGGAGAGATGCTGCCCGTCTGGGTTGACAATACTGGAATTGATGGCCAAATGGTTTGTAGAAGAGCTTCCTATGTAAGCAACTCATTTTTCCATGTTGTCCCTCCTTCAAATCTTGGGAAGCTCAGGGCCATCTTTCAGTAGCCGTTGCTTTGAGGACTGGAGGCTTACAGGATCACTGCAAAACCAGCAAATAGTCCTGTAGCACCTTAAAGACGAACCCATTTATTTCCCTAACCTTTTGTGGATCACAGCCAACGTCATCAGATGCACTGTAGATGTCGGAGGGTGTTGCCAGCTTGTTCTGGAGGAGGCAGGTGTTCGGGTGTGCGCGCACACACGCACATGCACACACGCACACGCGTGCGCGCGCGCACACACACACAAGTTATAATCACAGAAATACATCTGCAATCTTTATAAACCCCCGAGCTTGGTCAGTGCTATAGGCTGATTCCATTGTGAAAAATAAGTCCCTGTGATAATTAAAGGGCAGATCGTCAGAATGGCGCAAAGCGTAGCAACAAAACGAACAGCGGTGCATATGAAAAACAGCTTTTCATTTCCCCTGCAGGAGTCACAGGCCAAGCCAGGACCGTCATCCAAGATCAGATTAAACATGTTTTCACAGGCAGATCCCTGATGGAGATGTGGGAGGCAGCGATTCGTCCCCTTTCACTCATGAAGGTGGGCCAGGAATGGCTCCCTATCAAGCGGAGAGGCGCAGGTCAGAGAGCGACAGTCAACGCAGAGGGGATTTGAGAAGAACTTCAGAGCAATTAGCGACAGCAGCTGCTTCCGCAGGACTCCTGCTGCAGGATCCCACCTGGCCCTGCCGTCTGCTCTCTCTGGATGGATTCCAGGGGAAGCTCAGCTCAGAGCCAGCCCGAGACCAACCAGAGCCGGAGGCAGCACTGGTGCGCCAGATGCCACCCTCTCCTTACCCAGAGATGTGCCCAACGCTGCATCTCCTCCTCCGGCTTCCTGGATTCAAAAAGAAGGAGAGGAATGGAGCCAACAGGGACGTGCAGAGGAGAAGAGATGGAGACACTCTAGGCCTCCATTCTCCTCTCCGCCAAATTTCCTCTTCCGCTCTCTACCTCTTCTGCTCCATTCCCCACAACCTTTTCGAATCCAGGAAAAAGGGATAGGGAGAGCCCTCCATTGGCCCCGTGAATGGGTCGGCTCTATTCACGATTAATCATAGCCTTTTTATATCCAAGATCCCTTTCCTAGCAACAGACAATCCCTCAATCTTTTCACAGCCTATTATTCTGAGCGCTTTCCAGTCAGCGGATGCCAACCATAAATTCCAGCGAATAGTGGGCTCCCCGAATGAAATGCTCTTTGCCGATCTCTCCTCGTTCCCTTCGCCTGACCCCAGGCAAACGCTCAACAGTCCCCTTATCTAGCTGGGAAGCGGCTCTGCCGTCTCTCCAGAATGGCCTCTGGAAAAGTGATATTAATGGTTTCACACTGGGGAAATAAAAGCCATTCTCCTTGCATCACTGCCCCCTTGCGCCTCCCAAGGTAGGCGCTCAAAAACAACAGCCAAATCTGGGCTGACGATAAATATTTATCATGATTAAGAGTTAAGTCAACAAACCCCATTAGCGCTATGAGCGCAATTGTCCTCGCAGAGCAAAACGCCAGGGAGGTGATCAGTCAGGATTAACTGTGATTACACACCCAGCTTCACTGCTGCAATGGGTCTTCTAAACAATAACAGAAAGAAGTGTGCTCCAAACATCAGAAGTCCCCCTAGGACTGATTTGGGGAAAGGGCTACTTCTGAAGTCTTAGACATGTCAAATATCCTGCAATGAGTTTCTCATACTGCAAAGAACACTGGAAGTGTGCAGTTCATAGGAATGTAGGAAGTTGTCGTGAGTCAGTCCCCCCTCCCTCACCCACCCACCCACCCACTCTCAGTCTAACCCACCTCACAGGGTTGTTTGCAAGGATAAAAATGAGAGGAGAGAGCTCAGAGCTATTCAACATATTGGCAGGTTATGAATGCCCCAAAGTAAGGCCCAGTTTGGCCTTATTACAAATATAGTTTTAGAAATTAGCTGCGAGCATCAGCAGCAAAAGCATCATTTAAGCAACTAGATGTCCATAGATTTTATATAAGCTAAACCCGGAGACAGATATTCCAGCGCATGGCAAACAAAAGACCTACCCAAAAATAGAAGGATTTCCAGACATCAGCCGCTCTTTAAGGCAGTGGGGAAATTGCGTGGGTGTTTGTGTTGACAAACAAAAGCATGCTGTTGCTCTAAAAAATATAGCCGGATTTATCCAAGCATGGCTCAGTCACTTGTGCTAATAGGAAAGGCACGCCCCTGCTTTGGCTGCCATATAGCGACACAGGCAGGCTTGCCACGGCAATGGGAGAGCAGTGGGGACGCATTGCACAGGCCAGAGCCCTGTTTGTGAGGGAACAAAGGCCTCAGGTATGAAGAATAAGGATTCCCTTTTCTTCTCCCTGACCAATTTAGAGCCAAGTTCAAGAAAAGCATGTGGTACGGTCTTCTCAGAAGCATGCCACGGCATCAGAATGCAGGTACATATCGGAATGATCCCTGACACCAACAGGATTTAGATTAGGTGATGAGAGAGGAAAGTGGGTGATGTGATGATGTGAGCCCTAATGGGAAGAAGGGAGGCATGGTGTGAATTGAACGAACCATCTTGGGATTAGGGTTATAAAACTTCAATTTATAAATTATCAAAATGTAAAATACACCAGCAAAAATCAGTAAAAACATAAAGTAAGCACAAAGTGCTAAAAACCTCATGTAAAAATACTTTAAGATCCCAGAGTAAAATACAATAAAGACATTTAAAAACCGCAAGGGCATGACGTTTCGTTTACCAATCTGTAAACTTTTTCAAATGCTGAAAAGCCTAAGTAGGCAAGAAGATGGTGAAGATGGAGGCATGGTGATTGGAATCAAGGGTCTAGTCCTCACTGAGGTAGTATACTTGTGTCTGGACTGTACCATGTAACCATAATAACTACCATAATAATTAGTAGCATTTGTACACTGCTTTTGGGGGTGTGCACAGTGTACTTCATAAGTATTGATGTTGTCCTTACAACAACTTGTAAGGTGAGTCACTGATTATTCCCAAATTGCAGGTGCAGACTGAGGATGAAAGGAAGTGCCTTTCCTAAGGTCACCTAGGGAGTTCATGGCAGAGGGGCGATTTAAATTAAGGACGTCCTGATTTGCAGCTCAGTCTCTTGCAGCACAATTCTATATACAGTATGTTTACTCAGAAATAAATCCCACTGTATTCAAGAAGGCTTACTCTCAGGCAAGCATGTATAGCATGGCAGCCTCAGTTGCATAACGGAATGTTCCTTTGTACAAAATATTCCCTTCATACAGAAAACTAGCATCTCATGTTATATCTTCATCTTCTCCCTTGACATGCTAGTTTTCTATTTTGGGGGAACTATGTTTAGTTTAGAGGGAAATTCAGTAGAGTGAGCCTCCTCTTGCAGTTCAAAGTGGTACAGCCCAGACAGAGTTTACCACCTCAGAGAGAACTAGATTTTAGTTACCTGTGTTGCCTTGCTGCCTTTCTAGACAAAATGGATGAATCAAAATGGTGGAAACATCTCACCTTCTTCTGATCTTGCTTGTGGCTAAGCTTCCCGGAGGGTGACAGGGTGGTAACTGTAAAATTATTTGGGTCTTCACAGTCACGAATTTTGGATTCCTTGATCAGGGAGTCCAGTTTCTTCTTTGCAATGTTCTCCACCCGCTTCCGATTGGAGGAGGCCTACATGCATAAAAGGAGGCAGAGGGAGGTTAAGACAAGCAAGGAACTATAGAACCTGCTTTTCTCTAGTCAAAACACCAGCTCGACTGAGGGCCAAAGTAGATATGACTTTAATTGCATCATTGAGCCTGATGTGCTTGCTCCAACTGGCTTCGATGGGAACGCTCCCCCCCCAGGGCAAATAGCAGGTGCGGTGGGGGGTCCATCAAAGGCCAGTCCATCCATGAAGCAAACTGAGGCACCCCCCAAAAAAACCCACCCCAAAACAAACATACCAGGGCCAATGAAGTGCCTGCTGTCACATCTAGTTTGGTTCAACAACTTTACACAGAGGAGGACATTAAGGAGACAGAAACAAATAGAAAAATATTTTATCTTTGTTCTGAACTAGTAAACTATCTCATGCCAGTATCGCAGCCACCAGATAGGCCAGGGGTGGCCAACCTTTCACCATTAGGGCTACTGTGTTCTTAAGAGTTGTGTAGAAGACAGAACCTTGGCAGCTGTAAGTGCTGATGGTGCTGCTAAAGTAGCTGCACCTGCTGAAATGTCCTCACCTATGCAACCATTTAAAGGGCCAGCATTCATGTTGACAGGTTGGCCACCACTGAGATAGGCAATCTCATGGGACATAGCGACACTACAAACCCATGTTGTTTTCATACCACTTTAACTATTATCTTCCCCCCCCAGCAAAGGATCCTGGGAATTATAGCTTGGTAAAGGCGCCTAGCCCTCCCTTACTGAACTATAATTCCCAGGGAACGTTAAACCAGTCTAAGTTCAGAGTGCAGTCATGACCCATGGTTTGCACCTTGTACAGCAAAGTATCATTCGATTCTCTTTGCTAGAATGATTCTTCCCAATGCCGGACTTTGCAAGGAAGTCCTGAATTGGACAAATCCCTTTGGACGGTGACTTAAAAGTATCACCTGTGATCACAACGGAGTGAAATTGTTACATTAAAAAAAAAAACCACATATAAAGAAAGTACTCAGGATTGGCCTGTCCAGAAGGTTGATAGAGGGGGTTGCCTAAAATGGCGGTTGGCAGAGCACTTGCTACCCACCTCCATCTGTCCCCGCTGCTTCTTGGAAGGAAGAAGGGAAAGGAGCAAAAGAGGAAGAGTGAAGGAGAGGAGAGTGGTGGGCTAGAGTGTCTCCTCCACGCTTCCTCTCTTGTTCCTTTCTCCCCTTCCTGAGAGCTTCCAAGGAGCAGGAGGAGGAGAAGGATTTAGTGGGCTGCCAGGTAAGGGGACAGCATGTGGTTTTGGGCTGACCCTGAAAGTACTTTATAAAACTGGGGGGGGGGGGAGAAAACCACAGAAGAGAAAAGAGAGAAATAAAATAACTGCTACTGTTAGCAAAACAACAGTGGTAATACGCGCCAAGTTACCAAGCCATTGCCATCCCAGCTGCAAATAACTGGTACTAAGGTGAGTCTTAAGGAGCAGGTGGCCCATTGTTCAATTGTTCCAATGTTGAAAAAATGATTGTGTCACAGTCTAATTTTATCCATGAAAGTGGAGCAGAAATTGTGTGATGCAGTGGCAGGCAGAGGACAGAGAAGGGTACTGGCAGGGTAGATATTGGCAGGGTAGATGCTGACAGGGTAGATATTGGGAGTTGTCATAAAAGATCAAAATACCAATTACAAAGGCAGTCACTGATATTTATCCTATCCACGCTTACCTGGGAGTAAGCCCCACTGACTAGAATGGTACTGACTTCTGAGCAGACATACCTAAGGACTGGGCTCTCAGCTTCTTAAATAATTTTAGGGAAACAAAATTTGCTGCAAGGAGCGTAGTGATATCGGTATCAGCTGCTTGCCGATGGTCTCTAAGCGTGCTCGCCAGCATGCTGGAAAGCAGAAGCAACCTCAGTCTGACATCTGCGATATGGGGATAATAAATATGTACAGAACAGCTTTGCAGAGCAATTTTAAAGATTACTGAGATCCTGTGTGCCTGTGTGTGTGCGCACACTCTCACAAAGTACAGTACTGTCTAAATGATAGGTTCTGGAGACATTGTGTGGATAACAGTCACTGACATATGTTTGGCCTTAAACTACAGGTACATTTAGGAAGGATCAATGTATTTCTTTGCCACTGCTGTGTTTCTCTGGCAGCAACAGTGCCCTTTCCGACAGCTGCCAGTTGGTAGCCACCACCGTTTTCTCAGAATGCCCTTCAGAACACTGCGACGTAATGACATAGCATCACGCAGAAGAGCATTCTGGGGGGAAAATGGCAGCCGCCAGCTGCAGGTCACCAGAATCAACGGTGACAATCACTGTCAACCGCTGCTTGCAATCTGCTTGCTGCCAATCCCCAAAAAGCATCTGAAACAACCCTCCACTTTTTGCTGCCCACAAATGTGATGAAAGATGGGATGCTGTTTGGGCTCAACCTTGATATGTAGCATGCAAAAGTTGCCTGTGCTGAGCTGGGGGTTGGACTCGATGGACTCCAAGTCTAACGTTCTATGAACATACAACATACGTGTCTCAACGTCTTCTCTGCAGGTTCTAACCTTGGCGCCTCCAGAGGAAAACTGCCTCCGCTTTCATAATTAGCCTCCTAACACGACAATTAATCCTACCAGAAAACAAGCTGTCATTTCCCGTGCTTTTAAAGTCTCGTACTGGAGTGGAGTCTACCACACGCATCTGGACGTCCAGATGCTTCTTTGCGGAAAGACAGAAAAAAGTCAGACAAAACAAATTATGGGCTAATGAAGACAAAGATGCAACGCAACACAGGGCCTGTGCTGGCTTCTTAATCAAAAGGGATGTAAACAAATGCAGCGAGGGAGGCAGAATCTCCTACGGAGGAGCAACGGCGAAGCCTCCTCATTGACCGCTCCATTTCCCCGACGTTCCTCCAAGCTCTTTTGGAGGGAGGGAAATACACTTCATGTCATCTCACTGCTAAAAGCTGGTGCTTGAGCTAAGCCTGCGAAGATTCAAGGCAACATCGGTCAGCTAGCAGCAAGGAAACGGCAGCAGTTGGAGTTGGATTTAGTGCCGAGGTTTTGGAGTTTGCCTGAGAAACAGGAGTTGTTACAGGATACAGATTTTTTTTTTTAAATGAAGACAAAATCCAGGAAAAACGCTCTCTAGCCCAATTGCGCCAAGGACTGTGGAACCAAGAACCTCGTCAGTGAAAGTTGGGGCCTACTGAGCTACCCGGGAGTGTGCGCTCTAGTTTCGGAGTAAGGGTCAGCTGCCACATGTTTCTCCCAGAAACACAGGTAGCCCGACATGCTACATTGATATTACAAAGGTAAAAAACCCAAGAAGCACAACCTCTGCCAGCTAGGATGCTGTTAGCGCTGCTGCCAAGTTAGATGGGATGGGACCTGATGATGTCAGATGGCGGTGATGTCATAAGTCAGACCACCCTTGAAAAGGCAGGCACATTTAACGTTGAATCTAGTTTGATCCTATGTTTATAATGCAAGTGGAAAAGAGAAATGGCAGAGCCAGTGGATCTTAACTGCTCCAAGGACTCCAAATTTATTTATTAAGAATATGCTGTGTTTCAATAAAAAGTAGTTTTAACTCACAGGTGCGTTTGGGAAGACTTGTCAACAGCTTCAGTGTAGTTTGTGTGTGTGTGTGTGTGTGTGTGTGTGTGTACGTGCATTAGGCACAAGCTGATGCTCTCGTGTCAGGGGGGGGGGGTTTCAGGGATTTTAAAATGGCGCCTGGCAAGGAGGATGGTCCTGCACGGTTGCTGCTTCTCCACCTGTGATGCCTTCTAAGTTGCAGACACACCTACCAGATGATGGAGGGGAAGCAACAGGTGGAGGGGATGCTCCCGGCAATGCAAAGGAGAATGGTCCTCTGTCCACTGCCTGGAAACTGAGCAGGGGATGGAAACGAGTTCCCCTCCATGCCCCTTTTGCCTCTGGGGGGTACAAGGATTTCAGGGGTTGGCCAGGTGAACCTTCAGGGACGGCTTCCTGTGCCCACCCCGGCCAGCCTCCGATGCACAATATACATGTAAAGTGTTTTAGTGCAAATATACGTGTTTGGGGCTTTCTTTCAAAAAAGGACAAGCACAACGAGAGTTTTGCCATTTTGGTGAGTGTTTGAGATCACCAGTGCTCATAATAAAATTAAGATTTCAGCATTCCCCTCCATAGCACCCCCACTACCACCGCCAGTCTCCCTCCACCCTTTTGACTTGGCAATGGCTTGGTAACGCAACAATTTGCTACAGTGCTTCAAAGCTAGACAAGCGAAAATGTACGACCGATGGTTTTGCTCGTACTGTACCTTCCACTTCAGAAAGGATGTGACGCCAGGCAAGAGAGGGAGACAAAAAGCCATCAAGCATCACAAACGGAAGCAGGAGTCATTGATGAACTGTCAACTGTGTCCTCCAAGGGGATTTTAAAGGAATGCTCCTGGGGCTTAGCACATGGTCCCCTCCAAAGAAACTTACAGGAAGGGGTGGGGTCAGAGGATGGTCACAGGACAAGGGCCCACCTGGCCAGGCCAGTCCCTGAATCTGCAAGTACTGGTGGCACTGGCAGCACCCAAAGCTCCATCAGGGAATGCGGGACAGCACCCCACCCACCCCAACAATCTGGCTCCAGCAGCAGAATAAGCAGTTAAATTTCTCCTGGACCCTGATGTTTCAAGGGAAGGGTGCAAGAATTTTGCATGTGGGGTCCTGGTCTCCATTTCCATACTTACATCTCCATTCATTAATTTACAGTCATCATCAATCTCATCGGCACTGTCTTCATCTGACACTTCTCCTTCCTCAGCATCCTCGCTAATGTTGGCTGGAAGCTTCTTCCCCTGGAAGGCAAAGGCATCATTAAGCTGACAAAGCGGCAGCCCAACCCGGGGGAAGAATTGATACAAAGTACCGTATAGGCGGTAGCCGAACCCAGCAAGATTTAAAATGTAAATCTTGGCTTGGGTCCAAAGAACCCGTGAGTAGAGAGAGAAAATGACTTAGCGCTGTTCCGTGAATTCTTGCACAATCGTTAGTGGCAGATTTCCAGCAGTGAAGCACCACAAGATAAGCTGGGGCTGTATCACCACATGAGAAACGCAGCGAATAAGGAAGGAGCAAGCGGTAGCGATTCTCATGCAATGCTCTTGACTAGGCGATCTACCGCAGTGGTCGTCAAGAGGTGGGACTCGCCTCACACTAAAACTTGGGATGGGACTCACCTTCAAGAGCTGAGAAGGGCGGGTAAGAGCAGTCATGCCGCAGAGCCCTTTTTTCCTCACCCAGGGGCAGCCAATCAGCGAGCACTGCATTCTGCCCTTTCTTTCCTTCCAGGCCAATTGGAAGGAGAGGAGGGGCAGAGAAAGTGACAAGGCAATAACATGTGCTCAATTTTGGAAGGCAGAGGGAGAGAAAGAGAAAGCGAGGCAAGCAGAGGGAGTGCCATGGCAGGGGGGTGTAGGCAGAAGGGTGGGAGACTGAGGGGTCCCCCCACTGAAGACCGGGGGACTTGGCCAAAGCAACCCTTCCAAAGCCAAAGTCTCCAGCGAGATTCACCTCAACTAGGGCTGCAATCCTATGCAATGAGAGTCCTACTCCTGAAAGTAAGCTCCACCAAAGACAACGGGACCTACTTCTGAGTAGACAAGCATAGGATTGTGCCCTAGGACTCCTAGGTCTGGCTACTGTTCAAACTGCACAGGTCTGCGACTCAAAACAAAATGGCAGCAGCAGTACTGCCACGATCCTTCTGAAGTCAAGGTACAACGCAGGTTGGATCCGTCCTGACCTAAATGAACACAGCAGCCACTCTAGGGGCCGGGAATGTGAGCTTAAGGAGATAAACATATCCACGGCTGTTCCACTGGGGAGCCAAAAATAACTCCTCCTAATATGAAGTTTCTGTCATCGTAAGCAAACCAAACTTTGCCCAAAGCCGAGCAAATCCCTCTCGTTCCAGCTGCAATCAAAGTGTAGGTGTTGAAAGCAGGCAGGGTGATATATACGTATCGACTGATAATCTTCCCCACAAAATCCTAAGAGGGTGAGATCGAAGGGCTGCAGCTCTAGGGCCTGGGAGGCTGGGCTCGCCGCTGCGAGAGAAGGATCCCAGTTATTTAGCAAAGCTTCATCGAGATGGATTGCTTTTAGCACACAGCTCAGGCTGCGGGAGAAAGTTGCATTGATCCTGGGCCCTTCAAAATTCAATCATCTACAAATGGCCAGGAGGAGCTGCAGATTGGATGGGAATCTTCAGAGAGGACGAGCTGAAGTACGTAGGGTCTTCCATTTGATACAAGGAGAAAGTACTAACTGGCTCAGCGTAAAGGAAAATCATCCATTTATTTATTTGGATTTTTATACCGCCCTTCCTCCAATGTGTACATGCTTCCTTTCCTCCTTTTTGCCCTCACAACAACCCTGTGAGGTAGGTGCGCAGCTGAGAGAGAGTGACTGGCCCAAGGTCACCCAGGCAGCTTCATGGCTGAGCAGGGATTTGAACCTGAATCTTCCAGGTCTAAGTCCAACACCACAACCACTATGCCATAATGTCTTTGAAGACTCAGATGCCCTCTAGAGATGCCCATCTCTTCTTCCCACCTTGAAATGTTCCGCTTTGGCCGTGAAGGATTCAGCTTTGCAAGGTTTCTTTGTTGTTGTTTAGCTACAAAACGTACTGTTTTTAACCATGAAAAAGGATCACCGCCATAACAAACAAGCAAAGGTAAGGCTATTAAGAAGCTAAATTTCCCTTTTCTGGCGTGACAGTTTTCCTGAGTGCTCAGAATGCCAAGGGGCTAATTAGGCTCATGTGTATGGATCTGGTGTCTGCAGCTTTAATTCCTCATGCATGGGTATACGCGCGCATACTCACTTGAGGCTGCCATCGGTGGCGTCTGATCCTTGGGTCCACCTAGCTCAGTATTGTCTGCACTGACTGGTAGCAGTTCTCCGAGATTTCGGACAGGGGTCTTTTCCCTGCCTGGACAGGCAAGGGATTGAGCCTGGGTCCTTCTGTATGCGACATGTGAGCTCTCACTGAGCAGCAGCCCCTCTCCAGCTGGTCTGGCTCCCAGAGGGGTGGAGCACCTGTGTCTGGGCTGTACCACTTCCGTATGCAAAGCAGCTGCTCTACAATCACGTGATGGGTCCTCCCTTTACAAACAGTCTCACAAGCAGGGCGCGTCCATCTGGCACCTTACTTCTGGGATTGGACATACCGCAGGGAGTCGGACCCCACCTGGAACACTTGTCTTGTTCTGGGCGCTGCATGAGGGATATTGACAAACTGGAGCAGGTCCAGAAGAGGGTGAGGAGGCTGGAGGCCATGTCCTAGGCGGAAAGGCTGAAGGGGTTGGGCATGTTTCGTTTGCAGAAGAGACGGTTAAGAGGCGACACGGTCACTATCTATAGATATCTATCTGAGGGGCTGTCATGTGGAGGATGGAGAGGATTTGTCCTCGGCGGCTCCGGAGGGCAGGTCCCAGGCAAATGGGCTCAAATTTCAAGAAGGGAGATTTTGATTCAATGTTAGGAACAACTTGGGAACTTAGGAAGGAGTCTACCACCTGCCGAGGCGGACTGTTCCAGCCCAACGCTTCTTATCATCGGCTGGTGGGATGGACTGTGGGGTGGCGGAACCGTTGGCCTTGGCAGGCGGTCGACCCTCCATCGTTGGAGGCTTTTAGGCAGAGGCTGGATAGCCACCTATTGGGGACAATGCAGCTGTGGGCAGCCTGCACTGGCAGAGGGTGGACTTGATGATCTTGCAGGTCCCGCCTCTCTGATCCCCTTCTATGATTCTACTTGCCTTCGTGCTCCACATGACTGAAGGACCATCTAACTTTCTAATTTAGAAAGTTAGATGGTCCACATGAAGGACCACCACCTAAGCTTCTAATTTAAACCTGCAATGTGGTGCTTTGTTTAAGACCCCTTCCCTCTGCTTTTGTTCTGGGACTAAAAACATCTTTGGCACTGTCTTTGAACCTTCCTGATGGATTCGGCCTGAATAAGTAAAAACAACAGAAAGCTTTTCTTGCTAGTACAATATCTCTCACACACAATCTCTCTCTCTCTCTCTCTCTCTCTCTCTCTCTCTCTCTCACACACACACACACACACACACACACACACACACACACACAACACACACACCAGCACTTGCTGCCTGCTGAGGACCCAACATAATAGACGACATTGAAAGCCACTTTCTTTCGTCAGCTCTTATCCAGACTCTGTTGTTTAACCACAGTCCATGAAAAGTTCATGATTTCTTTTACAGCGTCTTCACATTCCATTTTGAAGGGCAGTGTTCCATTTTACAGCTGGAAAACTTAGTTTTCAGGAGACTAACAAATCCATCATCTCCTACTGACGATGACTAATTTTTTTGGATAGGTATTTTGTCCCTGGATCCTGCTGATGATCTTGTGGTTCTGCTAAAAAAAACCAACCAGCCGAGTAGACCCTGGCAAGCCTGACATCCACCCGTGCCTGCTGTAGACCTGCTCCTGTCCAGGATAAGGAGGACGTGCAGTAATTGAGTCCCAGTAATATATTCTCAAGTTCCACAACCAGAACTGATTTGACTTCTAAGAGGGCCTGAGCTGATGTCATCGCATGCCAAATTCCTGCCACTATCAGGCACCAGCAACATTTAAATCCATGTTCAGACTGGTCTACCTGAAAAAATGTTTTCTGTTTGATATCTTTCCCATCCTGAGGGCTTGCTGGACTTGCTGCCCGTTTATATCGACCAAAGTGTGAGAAGATTTGCAAGGAGTTTGGAAGAAAGAAAGAAAGAAAGAAAGAAAGAAAGAAAGAAAGAAAGAAAGAAAGAAAGAAAGAAAGAAAGAAAGAAAGAAAGAAAGAAAGAAAGAAAAAGCCTTTTGTTTCCCCCACTCCTGGATTGCGCCAGCCCACGACGCTTCTGCCTGCGCCAGCTGGCCACAACAGGAACTGGGCCGCTGACACGTCGGAAAGCCAAAGACTCAGCCGCTGATCCAAGGTTAGGCTGGCTCTCCTGGGGCTCATCTCACTAGCTTCATTGGAACCTGGCGTGAGGGTTTGATTGACGTCGGGAGGACTCCGCAGACAGAATGGAGTTTAAGTGGTCAGTCGTGGTCACACAAACGAAAAGCCCTTGCCAGCTGGGCCCAAGTGAGCCTCAGCCATGACAGGAGAAGCAGACAGGGCATGTTCTGCTCCTCTTAAAATCAGGAATGGCCATGGCAGATGGCGACCGGATGCCGAGGCACCCACAGGACCACATACCCCAGAAGAGCATCTATGTATGATTACCTTGACTAATATTTTCCCTTTGAGACTCTCTGGAGAAGGCAGCTTGGTGGAATCTTCGCTGCTCACCGAAGACAGATCCAGCTTGTCCCCCAGAATCTCGATAAGGTACAGGGCCATCTTCTTCTGCTGGGTGACACTGCAGTGGTTCTCTATTGACAAGATGACAGGATATCTAGGGAAGTAGAGACAAGACAGAAGCACTAAGCTGCACATTCAAGCATGGTTTTGTCAAATGACCACCTGCCGATGGACACGCAGCCATATTCCTGGGTCCAGCCTGGATCACAAGAGAATGAACAGCAGTCCCAGGACAGGTTGCAACAAGAGCGATGAGCATCAGGACTCCAGTGCTATAAGATCATCCCTGCTGGATCACACCAAAGACCCGTCTAGCCCAGCACCCCCCCTCCCTCTCTCACACACAAAATGAACAGCCAAATGTATCTGGGAGGTTGAGAAGTGGGGCAGATATTTATTTTTCAGATTTTTGTACCACCCTTCCTCCAAGGAGCTCAGGGTGGGGTGCATGGTTCCTTTCCTCCTTCTGCCCTCACAACAACCCTGAGTGGTAGCGACTGGCCCAAGGTCACTCAGGAAGCTTCAAGACTGAGTAGGGATTTGAACCTGGCTCTTCCAGGTCTAAGTCCAATGCCAGAACCACTACACCATCCTGGCTCTCCATATGGAGGCAAACAGTCCTACCCCTGTTTCCCTGCAACTGTATTCCTCTGACCTTGGAGGGAGGATGTCCAAGTGTGGAATAATACCATCAGAGAACATAGGCTGTCCAGTGCCTGTACCTAAAGCAAAGTCACATCAAGCTCACTGATGAGTATTCTGGGTCCCCCTGGGGGGGGGGGGGAAGCGGGGTATAAATCTAATAAATAATAAATACATAATATTCTGCAGGACTGGCCCATGCATGAGGCCAGCTGAGGCAGCAGGTTGGCAGGGGGCATTCACCTCCATCCGCCCACTCATCTCCACTGCTGCTGCTGCTGCTTCTCCTCCTCCTGCTCCCTGGATTGACAAAGGAAGAGGGACAAAGACTGCGGCAGAGGCAATGTGGAGGAGGGGAGAATGGTGGTCTAAAGTGTCTCCGTGCTCTAACCCACGACTCTCCTCTCCTCTAGGTAAGAGGGAGGGCCAGCATTGGGGGCACCACCCCAAGTGCCAGGAGGTCTCAAGCCAACCCTGGGTCTCCAATTCCCTCTGCACCAGGGAAGACCAGGCCACCCTAGAAAGGAAGGTGCCTTCTCTGTGTAGCGCAACCTGGCGTCCATCTCCCGTAATGCGCCAATTGCTTTCCGCGAGTTTAAAACTACTCCTGGACGATGAATCACACAAACAAGCTGAGCACAATGGCTTCCGTCTTCTCTCCAAAGCCTCTCGTTCTCTCTAAATCGCTACACCGCAGTGACCAGAGCTGTGCAAAACCTGCCGGCAGGTGCTGAGCTGACCCTTAATTAGCGCATTTATGATCATGGTGGGCTTTGCGGGTTGTCCTGTCTTTCTCTTTTTTTATGTTTGCATTTTGCAAAAGTCAGAGTAGTCACAGGCGATAAACACTGAGATAAAGTGTCTCATAAATAAGAATGTGGCTGGGAGAAACAGCGGAAAATACTGCCCAATTTCTTCCCTGTGCAAGCATCCAGGCTGCTTATTACAATCAGACACCAGGCTACTCAAACGGAAAATAGCCAGCATGCATTTAGAACCCTGGAGATGGAGGTCAGGCTGCACAACAGAAAGACGGCATTTCCTTCCCTTCCCCAACTTAGCCTGTCCTTTCATGATGGGAAGGGAGTCAGAAGCCCACCGGTGAGCCTGTTGTCATCTTATCTGGGCAGTGGCAATGTGTCTCTGTGTTCTGCACTCAGAGACACATTACCAAAAAATGTTGTATGCCCCCCCAACACACACATCCACAAACACTATACCAAGAAAATTCTATAGAAAAACACATACATTGTGCAAACTTAAAGAAATATGTTATGCACATTGCTTTATTTTGCATAATTTATTCTGATTTTACCAGTCACAGTAAGAGGGCAAGGAGCTACAGTGGGATAATTGTCCTGCCTTTCCACCAGTTATTATCCACACACTTTCAGCCACATCTACAGAAGCAGAAAGACTAGAAACTTGATGTTTTGGCTAGGCTGCATGTGTTTTGGGGGAGAGGAGTGTGTTGGTCACGTCTAGCCTCACAACACCTTTCCTGAGTGTATTCAGAATACAAACCACAGACAAGAAAGCAAAATGTCTTCCTGCCAGCTCCAGAGAAGATTCATTAGCCAGGTCTGACAACTTTGGCAGCACACCGTAAAGGACAGAGCTTACAAGCCAATCAATCACTTCTCCAGGCTCTCTTTTTGGGGCTTCAGTATCTATTCTTGGATTCTCTAGGCTTAGGTGTTGAAAACGCTCCATGTGGCTTGGAGCTCATCAGTGCCATTTCAAGGAATAGAGGGCCCAAGTAGAGCTTCAAGAGCCACAAAACGCAAATATAAACTCACTGTCTGACGTGGGAAAGAACGGTTACACTAGATTTAATATCTATATGAAGCCGCTGGGAGAGGTCATCCGGGGGTTTGGGGTAGGGAGTCATCAGTATGCTGATGACACCCAGCTCTTTTTCTCCTTTCCACCCGACTCCAAGGGGGTGGTCGATGTCCTGAATCGTTGTCTGGAGGCAGTTGGGAGCTGGATGGGGGCAAACAAGCTGAGATTAAATCCTGATAAGACAGAGGTTCTTCTGGTCCAGAAGTCTACGACTCAGGTACTGGATCATCGTCCTGCTCTGAATGGGATTGTACTCCCTCTGAAGGAGCAGGTCCGCAGCTTGGGGGTTCTCCTGGATGCGCAGCTGCTCCTGGATTCCCAGGTGGCGGCTGAGGCCAGGGGGACTTTTGCCCAGCTTCGGCTGGTGCGCCAGCTGCGACCGTACTTGGACCGTGCAGATCTGGCCACAGTGACTCATGCCCTAGTGACATCTAGACTAGATTACTGCAATGCGCTCTATGTGGGGCTGCCTTTGAAGACTGTTCCGAAACTGCAACTAGTGGAGAATGCGGCTGCCCGGGTGGTTGCCGGGGCCTGTCGGTTCGACTCGGTCGGACCATTGCTCCGGCGGCTACACTGGCTGCCGGTTTGTTTCCGGGTACAATTCAAAGTGCTAGTTTTGACTTTTAAAGCCCTTAACGGCTTGGGTCCAGGGTATTTGAGGGACCGCCTCCTTCCTTATAATCCGACCCGTACTCTGAGGTCATCAGGGGGGGCCCTGTTAACCGTGTCACCATTGACGGAGGTGAGAGGGATGGCGGCGCGGAATAGGGCCTTCTCGGCAGTGGCGCCCCAATTATGGAATTCCCTCCCCCTGGAATTAAGAACGGCTCCCTCTTTAGAGACCTTTCGGCGGGGCCTTAAGACATTTTTATTTAGGGAAGCATTTGATGTCTGACATGGTGGGCTGGCGTTTTAACAAATGGCTTTTAACAAATGTAAATACAGGTTGACCCACTGGGGTTGCTTGTTTTAATTGTTTTTAATTACTTGTTTTTAATTTTTAATGTATATGTATTTTAATGTTGTAAGCCGCCTTGAGTGCCCTCGCTGGGAGAAAGGCGGGACATAAATTCTTTAAATCATCATCATCATCATCATCATCATCATCATCATCATCATAATTTGCTATATCCACACTGCAATAAAGGTTTGCTTTGCATAGGTCAGGTGCGATTAACTCTCACACACAAAGGAAACTGGCAAGGAAACAAATTAAATAGGAGTTTGTCAGAGACGCAGGGTTTGGTGTCAGCATGATGTTGATGGTCCCCAGGTCTATTTCTTCTTTTCAAGGAACCTAGGCAAGGCAATTGGCTGTTTGGACTCCGTAATACCCCAGGCTGGGGTCACCACATCCATACCTGGGGTTCAACTGTTTTTACAAATATCACTATCACTCCACAAAATAAATTATAAAACAGGACAATGTAGCTTGGTGTAATGATGAAAGTTATTCCCCCCCCCTTCAAAACGTTTAATGATAAACTGAAAAAAAAAACCCTGCACAAAATACATACTCGCTCTTGACAAAGGCATATTTGTTGATGGTCTCAATCACGTCTTTAAAAAGAATCTTGGAAGTCAGGGTGTAGCCATGGTGGACAATCGGCTCACCGTCTGGCCCATCCCAACAGTCAACTGCAGAGAGAGAGAGAGAGAGAGAGAGGTGTATGTTAGTCAGATCTACATTTTTATATTTTCCCACCTCATCAGAGCCTATTTTGCTTTTGGAGAAAAGCAAGTGATGGGAATTGCCTATCTCCTTGCCACAAGCTGTGGGTGGCACCAAGCTATGAAATGCACAGATTATTCCAGAGAAAGTGTTGCTCTTTGGTGGCATGGTGTGTGTGTATGTGTGTGTGCGTGTGTGTTGCTGCTTCTGTATCCTTGGCCCTCTTGTGTTTTTACCGAAAAGGCGGATATAAATTTAAATACATACCTTCCACGCAACGGCATCCGGACTGCAGAACCCAGGCATACATGTCGACTCTAGACTGAGACATCAGCTGGTCCCCCACGAGGTAGGTATTATGGGAAGAGGTGATGAAGTAGTGGCTCAGGGGTTGGGTCATGTCTTGGTTGACATGGTAGTGTTCGGGGTTGAATATATCCCCAGCTGGGCTGCGCATGTAGTTGGTGAATCCTGTGAAGGAGACAACCAGGTGGGTTGAGTATCAGGTGGTGTTGTAAAGGATGTATCAGGATGGTGTTGTAAAGGATGCCTTGGCGTCCCATCATTCCAGTTACCTACAAGGGTGGTTTATATAAGTTCCGTTTCCTGCTTAGAAAAGTATCCAAATCAGCAAAAGCACCATAAAAATAAAATATGCCCTACTGAGTCATCCACAACACGTGAGCAACCGAGGTCCACGGAGAATTAATTAAGCCATGAAGCCCAGAGGATTGGGGTGGGATATGAAAGGCTGCCTCTGAGACACAGCAAAACTCCCCAAGTCTGTTGTAGCTACTGAAACTTTTCCCGGGCTGGACGGCAACCTTTCAAATGGCCCCACTCGGGGCACCAGATGTGAATTTCGATTGGGCAAATCCTCTGCAAAGCAGCTCCGCGAGCCGACAAGCTTCTTCTAATGTGGTTTCTCAAACCCACGGGAAAGCTGGGCTGAAGCTTTTTAAAGCACTTTTCATCAGGCCAGCCTAATGATTTGCTATTGGTTTTTACTTTTCAGCTGCTTGATCGGTGCCTTTCAACTTGCAGTTGCTCTGTTTGGTCTAGATATTTCCTAATCTTCCCCGACAGCGATTTTGCTGCTTGACTTTGCGTCGGCTCTTGGGCTACAACAGCTTTGTTGCTATAGAATTCCTAGCAACCGGGCTCCAAATGTATTGCAATGTATTCACCTTACATATCTGAAGTTAAACGGGCGTGCATATATATAATTTGCATGTACAGGCCCTCGTATATAACCTTTTCAAGAGGCAGAACTTTAAATCAGTACCTGGAAATTATTCAACGGTTGAGTTTAGGGTTTTGCAATTATTGCAAAAGGAACACGACAATTTGAGCTTCCCTCTACTTCCTCCCTGCCCAACTCAGAACGGCTTTGTCATCATCGGAACTGTTGCCTGCTCCATAAAGCCTTCATTGAGATGATGCAGATGCTCCACCAAGAAAACCCAGAGGAGGAACTCAGAATAAATTCCATAACCTTTTCATTACTCTAGAAACCCAATCCAAGTTCATTTCCATCTCACAGTATACAGCCAACGCAAGGCTGACTTCATGCTGACGCCCATCGAGGATTTGGGAAGGGGGAAAGGGGGGCATTCTTTTAGAAACACTCTTCACTTCTTCCTCACAATGCAATATTTATTTATTTTGTCAATTTATAAGACAGCCGTCAGCAGGCAGCTAAAGTGTACATGTTACAAACAAATCTAAGAAAAGATCAGGAGGCAACGACACAGAGAAGGCTGAGACCCCAGAGCAGCAGCCAAAATAATTAATATCCGGGTGGCGCTTCCTTCCAAATATGCGATGCTTTGCACCCTGCTGCAAACGCAAATATTTGCGAGGTAAAATGCCATTAAAATAAATAAATAAGCCTTCTATTTTAAGACATCCACAAACTTCGTTCATCGACTGTGGCCAAGGCAGGCTGCGGTCCAATCTCCGCACTCCAAGAACAAGACGTCTGTCGGTACTTCTCGGCATCCCGAACAGGACGCAGACGAGGCATTCTCAGAGAAGGACTCCACTACGGGCCCCAGCATGAACCAGGGCTAGGGGGAGACGGGATGCCCTGTTGGAACCCCTGAGATCAGACTTGACTACTTCAAGCTGTAGGTTTGGTGCCCAACAGGGCCCTCCTGGTCTCCACCTCTGATTCTCGACAGACACATCCCTAATCATCAGGTTCTTGAGAACAGACGCAGCAACCAGTCCAAATTGAAGCTCAGTTTCAATTGCGCAAACCATCGCAAAGCCCTTGAAGGAATCCTTACCTTAAGCACGGGCAAGATCAGGGCCCCACTAGAAGGGTGCGGCAGCCATACGGACATTACAAAGTTTCCGCTACTGCTTGGAAACTGCTGGAGCCACAGCTCCGTTGACTCCTTGCTAGTTCTAGCTGCCTCCTGGGCAGTTCCCTCTGCTGCTTAGCTTTGGGTTCGCCAACTGCTGGTGCAGCTGGACAGCTCCCTTCGCTGGTGAGTGCTCTCTTTCCAGTCTAACATCTCTGGTTGGGACACCACGGCCTCAGTTTGGATTAGGCAGATGGATGAAGGAAAGATCTGTCAACGGTTATTAGCTATGAGAGCAAAATGGAACCTCCATGTTCAGGGCTAAATGACCCCGAATGCCAGTTGTTTGGGGAAGAAATAGCAGCAGGGGAGGGCCTTTGCCAACATGTTTTGCTCACAGGCTTCCCAGAGGCATCTGGTTGTGTCAAGGCTGGGCTGCAGGCAGCAACTGGGGAGAGTCCGTTTTTGACAGGTGCCATTGAAGAAAATGGGGTGCTGGGCTAAAGAGGCCTTTGGTCTAATCCAGCAAAGCTAAGTCGCAAAGGGAGCCTGATACTCCTGACTCTGAGGAGGCAAGCCAAGAAAGAGACATGCCCCACCCTTAGTAATGGAAGCGGCCATTCTCAATATTATCATCACTTCATTTCCATCCTGTCCTTCCTCCAACAGGTTCAAGGTGGCACACATGGCCTCTCCTCTCACTGAGATTATCCTTACAACAACCCTGTGAAGAAGATCAGGCTGAGAGATAAGCAACTGGCCCTAAGGTCACCCAAGTGAACTACATGGCCCAGCGGAGATTCGAACCCGGCTCTTCTTGGTTCTAGTCCAACATTCTCAACACCACACAAGAGGATCAATAGCTACCACAGACCTATCCTTACCTTGCAGCCCTGGGGAATGGAAATGCACCTCTTACAAGTTGCATGACAAAAGAATTACAAATACAACATATATTAGTCTGTTGGGGGGGGGGGGGGAAGCAGAACCCCATGAAGCAGGTGCTGCATTGCAAACACCCACTGGCAGGGGCTGGTTAGGTCTGGTACTTCATTTATCACCCAGATTTTTGCCTGACTTCTTTTTGGTCTGAACAACGGACAGTCATTTTTTCTGCCCGATCCTAACTTAATTTAGTGGTATGAAACTGATACCCTCGAGAATGCAGTTGACGAAAACAAGAGCTTCAGAAAAGGCTGGTCTTTCGCCAGAGGGGTGGAAACCACAGCTCACATTCCAGAACACATGTCAAAAATGGAAAGGGCAAAGGTTGCACATCTGATAGGGCTGCAATGATATTTGCTCTCACTCAATCATCAATTCGATTGCGAAGAGACTGCTTTATTTGGGGGTGGCACCTCCCTGCCTGAGGCTCAAAGGGGGGGGGGTTGTCAGTGAAATACATGTACCTGGAGAAACTACAATAAATAAAAATAATTGTCATTCCTATTCATTTACTGCCTTGAAAACAAATGTTCAGAAATCTGGCATTTTCACTCTGCCCCTTCACGTTTTTTTCTTCTGCACGATGGCTGCATATTAACATTTTTATTTCATTTATTTTCTAGACTTGTACACCACCCTTCAATAAGCATTACCAAGACGGTGCACAGGAAAAAAATAATAATAACAAAACCGTTTTTCTTTTCTTTTTTTTTCTTTTTAAACCCTGCAGCCACAAATAAAAGCAGCAGGATAAAATTGCAACGTTACAACGGTTCAGTTTATTAAAAACTCATCAAATGTTAACAGTTGGGGAACATTAAAAGGTCTGTGCCTGGTGCTCAAAACACACGGACATCCTAATCCAATGCAACTCCCCTGGCGCCAATGCAGGGGGGGGGGAGGGGGGGAGCCCCGGAGGCCTCCTTGAGGCAAAGGAGGTATTTGCTGGGCAATTCATTCCTTTGCCCTGCGGGGTAAAAGCCTCTGCTGCCCCAATGGGTCTACTTGGACCTGCGCCAGCTATTTTGCTGGCACAAGTCCGAGTGGGTCCAACTAGGTGGATCGAGGCCAGGAAAGAGGGATAGGATATCAGTGAAACTGCTGCCACGATAATCACCCCCTTCCCACTCTTGACACCCCCCATCCCTGCCCCAGTCCCTGCCCTGTTCTTCCCCCTCCCCAGTCTGTTCTGCCTACCCTCGCCAAACCCCACCCCACCCCCCGCACCAACATACCAGCACCAGGGCTCCCACAGTGGCTGCTGTCGGCCAGCCACCACCGCTCGACATTTGTAGCGGCAGCCAGGCTGCGCTCTATGGTACGCCGCGTTTGGTAACGGGCACAAAGTGCACTCTGCAGCTGGAACACCATATGACGCAGCACAGCAGGCCATCACTTAGGCGTCAGGAGAGCCTCCCTGTTCCATAAGTGGGGCTTGATGGTTTGCCTGATGGAGAACTTTTGCAAAGGCTGACGTGCCCTGCTGATAAACTTTAAGTAGGTTGTACAGTGTCAGCAGATGAAAAGAATGACGCAAAATTACTGTAGATTGTTTCAGTTTATTTTAGTCGCAGATTTTTTTTTAGCAGAAAGTGGTGTTGCGTGTTTTTATTTCGTTATCACCACTTTCTCCTGCCCCTAGCAATAGGAATTCTGGGGTGTTGTGCACCCTGCCCAGAGCCCCATGGGTGGGCCCCCACACCAGCCTTCATGGTCATTATTTCTAAAGTCAGTAATACCTAACACTTCCATAGTGCTTTCTGTGCCTGCAAAGTGCTTCAGATGCATTGCCTGGATGCTGTCCTTACAACCACTCTGTAAGGTAGGTGAGTATTATTATCCCCATATTGCAGATGCGGAAGACTGAGGCTTGCCTAAAGCCACCAAGGGAGTTCATGGCAGAGGCATCATTCCAACCAGGGAATTCCTGATTTGCAGCGGAGTCTCTTAACCACCAGCTCGAGCACCACACTGCAACATGCAGGCAGCGCAGGAAAATAACTGACTCGCACACATCTCCATCTTACCAGGGATGTATCTAAGTAACTAGGTCACGAGTGGGAGTGTGAGTACGAGTCATTTTTGCACGAGTGCGAGTCCGAGTGCGAGTCAGTGTCAAAATTTTGGGGCAAGTACGAGTCAAGTGCGAGTCATTTTTGCACGAGTGCGAGTCGAGTACGAGTAAGGCCAAAAAACACGAGTCACAAGTCACGAGTCGAGTCACTTTGGGGAAAATGGCTTTTTTCCCTGAAAATGGGGTGGGTGGGTGTCTGTGTGTGGGGTGTGTGTGGGGACCTCTGAGACTTTTAAAGCACCCACTTGGCTCCCCCTATGCCCTTTCCCTCACCTCTCAGTCTTGTCATCACCCATCTGGTTTGGGAAAAACAAGCATGTCTACATTCAAACCATTTATTATTCCCTCCCTGCACCTTCCCCTTGCTGAGCCGAGCATCCCTTGGGCTCGGAGTTTTGGTCAATGAGGAGGAACTGCTGCGGCAGCTTCGCCTTCCCTCACTCCTTCCCACCCCTCGCCCTCGGAGTTGTGGCCAATGGCAAACAGACGGCAACAAAAGGGGGGGACTCAGAGCCAGGCTTGCTTTCCCACCCCCTTGAAAACCCTTCCTCCCTGCTGCCCTCCTCCTCCGAGGTCTCCACTGCGCCTGCCTGCCTGCCTGTGTTGATGCCGGCCAAGGAAAATGACTTGGAAATGGCAAGTCGTTACCCCCACGAGTGCGAGTCAAGTGCGAGTCCTGTGGTTCACGAGTACGAGTGTGAGTCAGTAGGTCACGAGTACGAGTACAAGTACTAGTCAGGGAAAAAGTGGCTAAGTCACACTTGCGAGTCGAGTAATTTGACTCGAGTCCCCATCCCTGCATCTTACTGATGCACCTTGCGGCAAAGGTATGTTTGGGGTGAGTTGATGCAGGGGGAAGTTGGCCAAATCAGATCAGGTGGGATGAAACATTCATAGGATGCATTGCATGGCAGCAGAGCGAAGGAAAGAGCAACCCTGGGCAAATTAATCACTTCTTGATTCTGGGAGACAAGAGCACCGCTCTGCTAATGGGGCACCCCACAAACAAACTCTGCCACTTCCTTCAGAGGTGCTGATCCCGAAAGCTAAACAATTCATTAGCAGCCACTGCCGATTTTGCCTGCAGCTTAACAAAAACGCGAAGGGAAAATTCATTGCTGTGGGCTCTGCTGGGGATGGAAAAAAAAAAGCTTCTGACACTCTCCATTCACAGCTTGGGCACTGAACTGGAAAACAGGGAGAGGAGGCAAAGTGGGTGAGTTCAAAACATCAATGCAGAACCTGGGAAACTGGTTGTTGGGAGTTATAATTAGCCATATTTGATGAGCTGCTCCTACACGCGAGAACGCTTGCTGGGCGACTCTTGGGATTCAGCCAAGAATTCAGGAGGAAGATGGTTCTTACCTGTCCCTGATGGCTGCAAGAGGCCCAGGCATTTGCTAAACAGGCTCTCTCTGAAGGGGAGCCTGCACTGGAACACTGGTGGGCTGTATGTAGAACTTCTGCGAAGGGGCAGAGGTGGGAGGCGACTGCTTCCCCTTCCCTCTCTGGAGTGGTCCGGTGATTCATTCCACCCTTGTGCGCATGAGAGCGAGTGAAACCAAGGACATAAGACAAGCCCTGCTGGATCAGCATCTAGTCCAGCATCCTCGTTCCCACTGTGTCTGGGCAGCTCACAATCAGGAGAGGAAGGCAGACCTCTTTCCCACCATTGCTCCCCCACAACTGGCATTCAGATGGTGCACAGCCATCATGGCCAATATTCCCTCTAAGGGGTGCATGATGTCATACGCCATCGCCAGACTTCCAGGAAGGCTGAGCTCCGAGGTGCGCAGAGCTCAGTTGTGAACTGCGCAGCTTAATAGGAACAATGTTCAAGACTAGTAGCCACTGACAGACCTCCAGTCCTCCATGAATTTTTTCATCCCCTTCTCAAGTCATCTAAGCTGGTGGCCATCACCACATTTTGCGGCAATGTATTCCGCAGACGAAATATACATTGTGTCAAGTACCACTTCCGTTTGTCCGTCTCAAATCAAAACCAAAATCCCACACGTAGAAGCCTTAAATGTGGTCGCCTTTCCTCATAAGAAAAACGCTCCAGCCCTCTGACCGTTTGTTACCCCCCTTTGCACCCTTTCCAACACATGCTGGCAAATTCGGGGGTCGGATGGACAGACAGAAAGAGGCAGAGAACAGTCAAATACCAGGGCACCCAAAAGCTGCCAGCGACAGATTTAACCTGTTAGGAACGTGCTACCTCACTCCATGCAAATGCTCACTTCTGCATATCTGCAGGTGACATAGAGATGACAAAGAGACTGTAAGCCTCCGTGGCGATCTCTCCTCCAAAGGACACTGCAACTCAGGTAGTGCTGCAGCACCTCAAGGTTCCCACCTCTGGCGGAAGTAGGAGCAGAGACCAATACAAATGCTGTATTGCCCTATCTAAGCACAGGGCTTAGTGGCCTTAGCTGCACAGAACATGCGGCCCAGAGAACAGTCTCAAGTAGCTGCAGGAAGGACCGAGTCTGAACTAGGGGGATTTCACGAGTCCGCCCCACCTCCCAGATCAATCTCTCCTGAAAAGACCACATGGATTTTGTAGTTCAAATGCAAAGTGTTCTCTGAGAAAATTGCCACATTGGAACCATTCTGAATAAATCATTCTTGGGAAGGGAAACATTTCATCAGAAAAGGCCCGTTTTATTGTTGGCGACCTTCTGACACTTATGGCTTGAGTGGCAGGATATAAATCTTTTCAGTCGTCCCCATCCTGGCGGCACTTAATTCAGGGGGTGCGTTTTTGTTGGAGGCCAATCACCCAAGTCATAAGCATGCTTACACTAAAGTAAGTTCAATGAGATTTACTTTCCAGTAAATCCCCTTTAAATCTGGTGCTCTGTTTTGCATCTTCCAAGCCCCAGACTCTTCTTTTAGGCTAGGAGAGACTTTTTAAATGAACAAGTTGAATTGAATTTCTCGATAATGCGCTTTTGTATTAAACGGGCTGGAGCAGCAACTCCAGCATAACACTCCTATTTCATGGTTAGAGTAACATCAGTGCCCTGCAATCATTCCGTGACGAGTAATCAGTGCTTCACCATGCCAGTAGGGGTACCTTTTTTTGCCCAGGCAAGCTCCCAGGACATGTGAAATATAACCTTGAACGTGTCCACAAGGCTGATGCTCGATCTTGCTGAATCTTGTCTCTGCTGAAATCTCTTTTGCCATTTCGAAACTCAGTTCATTATTACAAGGGAAAGGCCTTTCCTCGGGAAGTCTGGAGTTCCATGATATTTTCAAACGGGGATACGTTTTGTTTTATTTTAGTTGCTTCCTTGATACTAAGCCTGTTTTATTGATCTGTCACTCATCTTGCATTAGACCAAAGGAGAGTACAAAATGAACAACAGCATAATCGTCAGCCTGAGATCACCACTCAAAAGACCACATTAAAGAGGGAAAAGAAGGAGCGAGAAAAATGGCAACCTTGGCAGAAGATGACACTAGATAATATTCAGTTAAATCATCCCACAGTCTCTTGCCTCTATCAGTCCTGCCAGTAAAAGCATCTCTAGAATCTTACCATCAATCCCAAGGGCTCCTTGCATCTTGTTCTCTGGACACGGTTCAAATTGACTGATAATTTCCAAGCAATGATCCCTGGTCACATTAGCCATCTGAAAAAAAAAAGAGAGATTTTTAAAAAAGAAAAAGACTGCAAACAAATCTACCTGCTAAACAACATCCCCCCCTTACTTAGATGCATCCTTTTGTCAGTTCTGTGACTGGACTGTTTTCGAGTTGTGTGTGATATTTCCCCCGTCTTACCATCACTCATTGAGATTCCCATTCCCATCAATCAATGCCAGTTTCAATCGTGAATGGGCAGCCCAGTGAAAAAGCTACAAACCCATCCACCACTGCTACGCTGTCCGCGCTGGAACTTAACGCGCAGATTGGAGGTTTTCTAGGTCAGTTTCCTTCCAAGCGATGTCCGGTCCACAGGTCATCAAACAGCACAATGCCAACCACCCAAGCTTGGAGAAAGAATCTGTGCAGCACCATTACACAGCTTGATTTGGGCTGTCAAGAAGTTAGATTTGTGTAGCTCAAGCGCATGATGCAAAGCCTAGGCGACGAAAAAATACTGTCATGATGACTGGAGAGCCTCTGGAAATACCCAGAGGAAGTCTATGAATGTGAGTGTAAGTGATAAGAAAACCAGTTTTGTCTTCGGGGAAATTGTTTATGGAGAATGCTTTGAACAAAGTCACAGAAAAACATAGGATGGTGTAGAACTGAGCTTTCTACATCAAGGGTGGCCAGTTTGCGAGGCCTGGGAGGCTGAATATCAGGACGGAACTGGTGTACTGTGGTGGCTAAGAGACTGAGCTACAAATCAAGACTTTTCTTGTTCAAATGCTGCTCCTGATAGGGATTCACACAAGGTGGCCTTAGGAAAGCCACTCCCTCTCAGCCTCACAATGCAATCTTCCACCAGCCGAAAGTGTGCAAACATGCCGTAAAGCATGTTTGCAGACGACTCAGGTGTAAGCGGCACCAGCACGGAGGCTGGCACTGCTCACACCCCCGGCGGCCCAGACCTACGCCGGATGACCCAGGTAAGGCCTAGGCTGCTCGGCATAGGGACGGGGATGGGTGTGGGCTGGGCCGGCGAGGGAGGGGGGCCATTGGCCGGCCCGGGCTAGGAGGGGGCTGGGCTATCGGCGGCACACTCCTGGACTTGCCGTACTTCTGAGGAGGCCCAAAGGCCCCGGGCTCGCTTACACCCGGGGCTAGGGTGAGAACTTCTGCCATCTTGACCGTCCACCCCACCCCCCGAATCCTTGCTGCTGCTCGGAGCTGCTGTGCAAGGAAGCAAGGAAGGACAGGGGGCAGCAAGGCCCCACTCTTACATCTGTGGCCCCGAAGGGGGGCACCTCAGATTATTTTGTTGTTTTTAATTGCATGTAAGCTGCTTTGGGAGACTTTGTCCTGAAAGGCAACATACAAATAAATCAAATAAATAACTGCTGGAAACAGGCTCTGGGAAAACACTAGAGGGTGTCTCCACGCCAAAGGGAGAGGAAAACCATGCGCTCTTCATGTCACTGGTTACTCACACTGACCGAATCATGCAGCATGAATTCATCTCCCACCTCTACCCCCTGCCGCAATAGCAGGGAGATCGATAGCCCAGTGACACGGAAACCAATGCTAACTCATTTTGAGGGATGGCGGTCACAGAGACAAGATGATCATCCGTGCAAAGGACATATTTGGAAACGCCAGTAGACCATGAAAAGCAGATGGAGAGTTACTTCGGAGAAGAGGACATTCATACCAGAGTTTTCTCAAACAGAGCACACACTCCAAAATATATGCCTCTCTTGTGTCTTTTTAACAATTGTGAGCCCCTCTTGCTCTGGGACAGGGAACCAATAATAGTAATGGTAATAGTAATAGTAATTTTAGACATGTGATACTTCTGGGCCTTCGCTCAAATCCAATACAGCAAGTAGAATAGCCCACAAATACGATTTTTCCTGCGCTGTTTCTGAATGAAGGCAGATGATTTGATGGGCTTCTCCAGTGCATATTTAGGAGAGAAAATAAAACTCTGCTTTGAGACCGATACGCAGAAAGGCAAAGTTAATGAATTTCCACTTTTCAATCGCAATTCAAACGGAGAGAAGCAAAAACCTGCTATTGTTCCTGTTGGAAACTGATTTATGGATAGACGGGGCATGAAAAGCCAAGAGAGGGGGAGAGACAGAGAATCTACCACTTAATTTTTTGCCGAGAGCTTGACAGCGGTAGGTTTGTTTGCCTTTTATGAAAGCTTTACACAAACCATCAGGAAACAAGAACTGGCATATTTAATCTGCTGCGTACATTGCTGAGATATAAATGGCGACACTGCAAAAGGCACAAGAACCTCACCTTGTAGCACAAAGAACAAATCATTAATTCGGCAGTGTGCAGCAGACTTAACACCAGAGTCGTGAGATTAGTTTACTGCCATTTAATTGACGGTACATAAATAACTGCCAGGCTGACATACAGGTGGAAACCAGGGTTTTGTGTTTTTTTATTAGGAAAAAGAATCAGAAAGCTAAGAGTCAGCACAGGCAAATGGGGCTATATTAGTTTGTTATGAATTGTATTTGCCTTTTTTGATGCAGGATGAAAGCTCTGTGGTTGATGCCCGCCTGTAAACATGGTCAGGGTGGTCCCGTCCATGCAGTTGTCTCAAGGGGCGGATTGGTGGGGAATGCCCAAGTCCACCAGCCAGCTTCCTCCACTCTTCCTCGCATCCCCAGGATTTGAAAAGAGGGGAATGCAGCAGTGTGGAGGAAAGAAAAGCGGTAGCCTAGACTGTCGGGACACTGTAGTCCAACACGCTCCTCTTCTCTACACTTCCTTTTCCTTTCCAAATCCAGAAGCAGGAAGAGCAGCAGAAGTGGTTGTCACAGAGCCCAGAATAAGGTGAGAGCATTTGGCATGCTATCTCAGGTGCGAGGCGTTCTCAGGCTGGACCTGAGAATGGTGAAATGGATCACAGTTTTGTTGGCTTCAAGGCAAACCTTCGCTTTTTGCTAACTACAAACAGCAGGGTGAGTCTAACACAGGATGCTATAATGGTTATCTCATAAGTACAGGTGGCCCCCCATATCCGCTGGGGATATGTTCCAGGCTCCTCCGTGGATACTTGAAACCGTGGATAAGAGCGAACACCCCCTCCATGGTTTCCTGAGGACCCCCCACCCTGCCTCCCCTGCAGGCAGGCATGCTTGCCCCCCCCCAGCTCTTATTTTTCTTTCAACAAGCTTTGTTTCTTCCTTAAAACAAACAGAGAAGCAGCTTCCATTGCAGGCAAGTAGAACGAGACTAAGTCCTAGAGAGGCTCTGCAAGGTTTCTGTTAACCTTGCAGAGCCTCTCTAGTACTTAGTCTCGTTCTACTTGCCTGTAATAAGCAGCCTGCTTCTCCTGTTTCTTTAAGGAAGAAACGAAGCTTACTGGGAAAAAGTAAAAGCCTGGGGGGGGGGTGTCCCTGTGATCCGTGGATAACTGAAACCGTGGATAGCGAATCAGTGGATATGGGGGCCCACCTGTATTTCTCCTTGTACAGTACTAGGATTTTGTATTGCAAGCAAAGCTTATCTAGCCATTCAGCACTTACACAGCCTATCTTGCTTATCCTCACTGCTGAGACTCAAATTTTGGGAAATTTCCAGGAGGAAATTCATTTAAAGAGAGAGGTGACCAGAACAAATACAAAGCTGGAAGGGGCATGGATCAGCCTCAAAGGCAACATTCTGCCACTCACTGAGATGAAACTCTCCAGAAGGGGAGAGAACATTCAGGCCCCTTTAGAAATACCCACTCCACATAGTTTCAGTTCTCTCTGCCTAATAAGAAGTCAAGAGGTTCCTTCATTGCTGTTCAACAGGAAAGGTGACCAGGTCCAAATACATCGATGGAGCTGTGTCCAAGAGGCAAAGCTATTCCGTATTCGTCTATCAACCCCCCCCCCCCCAATCTTATTACTGTGAGCTATCAAAATGGCTACGGAATTTTAAAAAGAAACCCTCAGCAGGATGATTTATATGTTTGTCCGCAAATGCTTGGACACATTCCCAGCTCTTCAGAGGTGACTTTGTTCTCACACCAGACCTCCGGGTTCGACGTGAGTTTCAGTGGAGGCAAAATCACATTGAGGACAGAGGAAGCATTTCAAAAGTCACTCCGAAGTGGAAGAGTGGAACGTCTGTTCCGGAAGAGGACACAAGGTATTTACAAGTGAAACGAATGGAGGGGGGCACCAAAGACATTGCCCCATGGCACAATTTGATCCGAGGCACAGGCAGAAGAGGCAGAACGGCAAAGGGTCTCCAAACACAAGTCACTGACCAGCTCACCAGAAGCCTTTTCCTGCTTCCTTTTTATAGGGACAGCTGGGAGGGTGGAGCTACAAAAAGCAGGCAGAGTGGTGTTTTAGTTCCATGGTTGGTAGAGAACCTGCTTTGCAGGCAAAGCGAACCTAGTTTATTCCTTGGCATCTCCAGATACTGCCGGGAAAGACAGAGTCGCTACCAGTCAGTCCGCGCAGACAATACTGAGCTGGAGGAAGCAAGGATGTGACTCAATATAAGCTGACTGTATAAACTCAAGTGGCATCCAGTGACCTTGCGTTCCAAATAAAGGCACGATCGATCCCCGCCCCTCACCTTTTGCTCAGCGTCCAGGAAGCGTTTCAGGTCGTCAGCGTCCAGGTAGTCCTTGTGGTTGCTGTAGGTGAGCATGAGCAGGTACAGGTCCCGCCGGGTTGACATCATCTTGTAGAAGGCGCAAAACTCATCGAAGTCCAGAGTCCCCTGGTTGTCGTCCGTATCTGCCTCCTGGGGGCACAAAACAGCACAGAAGTCAGCCCATGGCTTTCTTGTCCCAGAAATGGCACAATCAGCAGGTTGAGAATGTCAGGAAAGTCTTTTCATGTGACGCTAAAGGCACAAGATAAGTGCAGTGATCACGTACATCAGCAATAAGAAGTGATCATCTAGCCTTACTGGCTGGAAGGTGTCACCTGGACACCAGGCACCTGGACGCGTCACCACCACCTTCTCCACTCTCATACACAAGCCTTTTGGTCTGGGGGGGAGGGGAATTGGGAGGGGGTGCCAGTTGCTTTGCATCTGAGTGGTAGAGAGCATTTAATTCAACGGCTCCAAAAGGCTTGAGCCTTTGAAACAAGTCCTGTGACAGTTCTGATTCTGCTCACAAGCATTTGAGCAAGGACATGCCTGCTTTTCATGCATTTCATTGCCAGTTCAATTCCTGGCACCTCTAGATACAGGTGGCAAAGACCCCTGCCTGGAATCCTGGAGAGCTGCTACCAGTCAGAGTAGGCAATGCTGAGCTAGCTAGACCAAAAGCCTGACTCAGTAGAAGGTAACTACATACGTTCATATGTATTCATACCCCAAGCAAGCCACCTTAGACTACCACAGGGCTTCTGGCCTTGCTTAGCTTCCTTACAATACTAATTGAAAAGTAGCCCATTGATTCAAAATCCGAGTCTTCATAAGAGAGAGAACATCTCCTTGGCATTACGACACTCTGATGTCTCAACAGGCTATTGTAATGAGCAGCAGATTTTCTAGAGCTGCAGACAGTCCCTTTTTTAATCAAACTCCCTTCTGATCGCAGAGCATGCCGGCTTTCGGTTTTGCCGACAGAATCCGCAGGACAAATCTATGGGAGTTAGTGGATTTCTCATTGCATCGTATAACAGCATTTGCTGTTATGTTTTCCCCTTCTTACTGATCATCGATCCTCCAGCTTTGACTGCAGAACAGCTGATTCTGTTTTCAGTGTTGCCATTATGGAAAAGCTTCACACTCCATTAGCACCCGACAGCATTTAATAGCAAGCAACTCCAACATGCTAACGCTTTCCGATGTCCCCTGGAATATACAAGGGCTCTCGCTTATGTAACCAATAAGCATCATTAAACAGAAAAAGATTCTCATTGCCCCTTCTCCCCAAATTCAATTTTCACTCTAATGGAGCTCCATTGACTAATTGCCCAATCTGGGCAAGACTGAGTCTGCGGGGAAGTCAGGGTGCAGCTCAGGCAGTGGTCTGGAAGGGGAGAGGGAAGGGACCAACATCCAAGACCGGGGGTCCACTCCAAAGCTTCAAAACAGAGCAGAAATCAGGGGCAAGATCTTCAGAAGCTTGGGTAAATCCTAGTGCCAAGAAGGGTGCCTGATAACTAGGGCTGACCCCCCCCCCCAACTGGACATGATGGTACCTGGGACTCAGAGCAGCCACCAGGACCATGGCACTGCCCTTCTCTTCCTCCCCCCACTCCCTGCCTTTTAAAAAGGGGGAGAAGGAAAGAGAAAGTGGGTGAGGAGTAACTCTAACCCTCAAAGTCTTGCCTTCTCCCTTTGGATATGGCAGAGAGCAGGAAAAAGGAGGAGGAGGAAGACGAGAATGGGCAACAAGGAGTTGGAGGTAAGCTTGAAGGGGAGTGGTGGGAGCAATGCAGAGAGACATGGGGCAGCTATCCAGGTTCGGCGGAGTGCGTCTCTGAAGGCCGGCTGCGAGGGAGCAATGGCGGAAGAGGGAAGTGCCTTCACCTCCTGCTTGTGGGCTTCTCTGAGTAACCCAGTGGGTCATTGTGAGGAATAGGACGCTAGTCTAGATGGGCCCTGGGCCTGATCCAGCAGGGCTCTTCTTATTTTCTCATGAATATTCGTTTTCAAAGTGCAGGTTAAGCGTTAAAAAACAAGATGTTCCCAAGGAAGGAAGTATTCCCTGCTGCTTCATAGTACATACACTGAGCACAAGGAAAACGGAAACTATTCAGTGGAACAGTTATATAGCAGACATCCCACCCTTCTTTGCCTAGAAAGATCAAAATTAATGGGAGCAAATTGACGCGTTCAACCTCTGGCATGACAAAACTGATGTTGGCAAATTTTCGGCGAGGCAGAATCCCAGCAAGTAAGCAAATGGCCTCCCGCCCCCCCCCCCCAAAAAAAGGTTCACTTTATAAATGTCAAAACCACCCATTCTGGAAAGTGGAAAAAAAGAACTCAAACAAGCAAAGACAAATATGCCAAACTCTCTCTCTCTGCTGAGGCCGGAGCGCCAGCGGAGAAGACCGAGCGGAGTCAATAAACATGGAGGACGGCGGCCCAAGGGGCTAATGAAAGAGGCAGCCATTCATCCACAACGAACAGGGCTGCTCCTCCCAGACGGAGCGTACAATCTGAGCATGGTCTCGGCGCCTGAGCCTCAAGCTTGCCTTGCTGAAGTTTCAATTAAAACCAAGCGGCAAGGGGAGGAGGAGAGGAAGGAGAAGGGTTGGAAGACGTCAAGCAGGAAAGCGGAGAGAATTAAGTGCTCCCCACTCCATGGCCAGGTGCTTCAGGGCTTTTCCTGAGCACAAACATCAGCAAGTTGCACTCAGGCCACGCCAGGAGGTGGCGGGAAATTGGCGCAATCACACACATACACAGGATGCCCCAGGCAAGACAGGACAGCTGTTGAAGAGGCTGGTGGAGCAACAGCTCTGCTCCTCAGGGCAGCTCTTGTACGTCAGTAGGAATCTTTTTTTTTTTTCTAACCAGTTCTGACCCGTTGTTCTCTGAACGCCAGAAAGTCCATTCCAAAAGAGGAGGAAAAATGAGCAGACGAGGGTCAAGCTGATGCAGGGTCAGTAGCTCTGCTCCCCAAGCCACTGTTTTCCACCTGGTTCTGATTGGGCTTCTGGTTAAAAAAACAAAAAACAAAGCCAGAAGCTTGCCACAATTTTGCAAGCGATTCTGTGTGGTGCACCTCGGTGACTGAAAGACTGCCCCTTTCTGGTGGGTGTGGTGGGGGATGGGGAAGAGTGCAATGTTTTGCCCTTGGAAGACCTGAGTTCAAATTTCTGCTCAGCCATGAAGCTTGTGGAGTGACATTGACAAGCAGCCTCATCCTAACCAACTTTGCAGGAATGATGCAGCTGCAATGCAGCCCTGAGGTAACAAATGTTCCCTTACCTTCAGGAGGCCTCCGTGCCTCCCCCCCACACACACACACACACTGCAGGATGCAGCGCACGGCTACATGCTGGTGCTGGAAAGTTAGTTCGGATTGGGCTGTTAGTCACTCTCATCTAACCCAGCCCACTTTGCAGGGTTGTTTGAGAAGAAAAAGACAGTTCCACTGTTGCCATCTTGAACTGCTTGAGGGAAGGGCAGGCTACAAAAACTAATCATAAATCATTCCTGAAATAAACCAATTGGCAACACATCCAATAACGGTGCGTCATTCAACCCACTGAAGGCTGGTTAATGGGTTGCTGTGTCCACGCATGCCATGTTCCTGGGTGCACCAGTGCTAGGGGCCACCGAGGCAGCCACACACTTCCCTGTAGTTTTCATAAGCCACCGCTAGAACCATCTGCCACAGAACTTTACAGCATATCAAGCCATATAAACTTCATAGCATCCTGAGCCAGGATGGTGTAGTGGTTTGGGAGTCGGACTTAGACCTGGAAGATCCAGGTTCAAATCCCCGCTCAGCCACGAAGCGCTTCCTGGGTGATCTTGGGCCAGTCACTATCTCTCAGCCCCACCTACCTCACTGGGTTGTTGTGAGGACAAAAAGGAGGGGAGGAAATATGTACACCACTCTGAGCTCCGGAGGAAGGACGGTATAAAAATGTGAAAAATAAAATAATAATAAATATCACAGTCCTCATCTCCCAACCCCTGGGCTTCTTCCCTTTGCTTTGGGGTTTCCACTTTGGACTCATTCAGTTCATTTTTCATTCACCCTGAAACGAAATACCAGTGCTCTGAATGAGTAATGCACTCATTCAATATACATACAGAGCTACTTGAGTTGGGATGGGGGGGATGAAACACTCTGCACCCTAGAAAATGGCTTCCGGGGGAGCAACAGCTCACCCCCGCAGGCAGCCCTCTTACCCCAGAAGTCTAGTCTCCCACTGTAAGTCACAGACGATGCAAACAAATGGAAGCTCCATAAATGAATGAAACAGGAATGAATGAGAAACAAACTGAATGCAATTATAGTGAATGAATGAATACACGAGTGAGCTTTTAAATAATGCAAATGAATGGAATAACACCATAATTTTGTTTCCTCGGTAGCAAAAACCACCACTATTGTTCTTTCAGAGTACTCCTGCTTAGCCCCAGTGGTGTCGCTATGGGGGGGGGGGCGAGGGGATGCAATGCCCCTGGGTGACAACCGCTGTCTCCTTGCGAGGAGGAGCCGCAGCAGGATTTTTTCGCTCCGTGTCTGCTTTTTTGCAGCCGGAGGGCTGCGTTTGCAGCCGCGGAGCTGAAATGCGCCAAAACCAGAGCGTTTTTTGGGCCCTCCTATCCACCCTGGGTCTTAGAAGGCTTCAAATGAAGCCTTCCGGGAGCGGAGGGGGCAGCCCCCCCCCGTGGCCTGCTAGTGACGCAACTGCTTAGCCCTATCCGTGTTCCCCTCACTGCTTTCTCCCTGTCCTGAATTGGCCCAGCTCTTGCCACTGTTTCTTCAGACTGCAGCCTGCCTGGGCTGTGCAACTAGAGGCTTCCTTTCTGGACTCCGGCACTTTTTAAATCAGGCATTTGCCCATCTAGGGGCAAAAAGTAACAGCTCCCTCTTATTGCACATCAAATGTTTGTCCCAACCCGGAAAAAAAAAGGTGGGTCACAAGCTTTTCTAGGGCCAGATGATGACACTCCGAATGGCAAGAACCAGTTTTTTTCCAACAAGTGGAGTACTTTATTAGAAAAATATAAAAACTGGCTTGCTGGATCAGACCAAAACTACGTCTAGTCCAGCCTCCTGTTTACAATGGCAGCCAACAGTCTGCTTCAAGATGCTCACAAGCAGGGCATCAAGTCAACAGCCCTCCTGCCCCCCACCAGCAACTATTCAAAGGAGTTGAATCACCACTTAGATTACTGCAATGCACGTTATGCAGAACTGCCCGTGAAAAGCATCTGGAAACTACCGGTAACTGGTAGGCCGGATTGCTGATGGGAGTCACACGGGGGAGGAGAAGTTTACGTCATTATTTTAAAAACATATTTATTTTAAAGGTTTAATACCATACCTTTCCAATCCTATCCTGCAGGATTTGCACTGGCTTCTCATTGGGTTTGGGGCCTCATTCCAGGTGCTGGTTCTTACATTTAAAGCTTTTTATGGGTTGGGTCCTTGATGACTTGAGGACCGCCTTCTGCCACATGAATCTGCCCCCAATTAAAGATTTCCACAGAGGCCATGTTCCACATGCCATCAGTGGTCTAGGTCGGTGTGCATGTGGGATGGGGCCTTCTCTGTGGTGGCCTCCTTTCTTACCATGGGTTAGGGATAGGCCACGCCTTGCAGCAATAAATCCTACAAGTTAATTGTGCTTTGTGCAAAAAGAGGTTCTTTGGGCGGGGGGGCTTTAAACTCAGTTTGTTCTATCAGCCTCCCCCCTCAAACGCACACACTTGTTTTCTAGCAAGGTGAGCTCTCAGTAGTGGGCTAATTGACACATCGTTGTGAGGGACAAGCTTAAGCATGCCATTATAGATCGGATTCATGGACTTCAGACATTTCACCGTGCCAAATTATTATGATTATTGTCATTCCCACCATTTAGCCTGTCGCCAGAAAGGTTGCCGCTTCTTAAGGACGTCAAATTGATTTCCCTGGAGAACATGAATCAGTACCATGGACAGCAGCACCCAACCACTCAAGGGCCACACTGTCGTCCTTCCCGCAGACTGATCGGAGGCACACCTGAAGCTGCTGTTTACTGAGTCAGACAATGGGACCCTGACTCTGGCCGGTGGCAGCTCTCAGGTGGAAGCCTTTCCCAGGCCCAAGATCCTTTTCTCAGGATGCTAGGGCTTAAACCCAGGACAGAACATGCAAATCAGGCACTCCATCACCCAGATACAGATCCTCCTGCCCTCGACTTCTCCTACATTGGGCTTGTCCTTATTTGCACTTGGCTCAGGCATTTTGCATGCTAGAGTTCTTACCAGCATTGCACAGAAAGTGAAATTCTAAGCACATTGCAGGGCTCTTCTCAAGGAGAATTTTCAAGGGGAGTCAAACAAGCTTCTATAAGACAAGTGAAATCTATCAAGGGGTCGTCAAGGCATACCCAAGTTCAGACATTCACATATATTAGGTGCTTCCTCTGCAAATGATCTTAATTTACTGTACACTTGTTGACGGGCAGTTAATCATGTGTGAACTGATGGCCCTTGAAAGCTCCCTTGCATCCCTGATCCATATGCCTTCAGATGGACTTCTGAGGCTGCAGCTCATATTGACTCTGCCTTCAGGTGCCTGAAGTTAAGTGATATAGGGAGAGGAGACATTGCTTTCTGCTGAGTCAGGACCTTCATCTATCTAGTTTAATACTGTTGGCACTGACTGGCAGCAGCTCCCCAGGGTTTCAGGCAGGGGTCTTTCCCAATCCGACCTGGAGATGCTGCTAGGGCTTGAACCAATGAAAACCCCATGCAGCTTCTCTGTCAGCACTCCAGAGCTCAGCAACTATGATGACATCATCACCGAGCGCTCCACAGCCGCCCTCCACAGCTACAGTAGGGCTCCGCGCACTCGGGGGGGGAATTCTGGGGGAACACTGCCAGGGAGCTTTCTGCATGCAAAGGAGGGGCTCCACCACTGAGTGATGGCCCCTCCCTTGGGGTTGTCCAGAAATCTTAATGCACTTTCCCCCCTTCTCAGGCCCCCTTGACACAATAGTAGCTGGCTGATTATTTTTTGATTCTGTTGGAATTCCCTTAGGGGGGTAGCTATTAGTCGCTCCGTTCCCCTCTCCTTTACTCTGTCTTACTCCCCACCCACGTGGCAGACTTGCTTAGCTTTACTTGGCTAGAGAAAACACACTAGGCATAGTTGATTGAAGTTGCAAAAAGAAGTTTACTTACAGTTTTCATTCATATCTACAACGTCTGATTCACATCAGAGGATACACTAAACTTGAAAGGACAGAACCCTCCTAAAGCTAGGGCTCTCTGCGTGGAGGCATGCTGGAAAGATGGCGCTGGGCTGCAGGAGGGCAGCTTGCCACGTCTTCCCTGGTCAGTGGTCAATGCGGAAAGGTGAAGAAGGAAACTGGGTTTGGGGCCACGCCCCTTCCTTAAGACAATGAGGGGTCAAAGACAAGAGGGTCTACCTAGGTACTTAGGTGATTAACCAACTCACACACGCCCTCCAGTGTCCAGCATACAGAAGTTGCCCAATTTCCCAACAGATTCACCTCCCAAGGGCTTAATAATGAAAAGGAACCAGCCAAGCTAGCTAGGCAGGGGGACGACGACGACAGGTCTAAAACCATCTATATGGAAACCTTCCTAATAATGACCAAGCCAGACAGATGATTAATGAAAATCAAAAAAATAAAAGCAGCTCACAGAGCCGTCAACATCTTCAAAGTCCAGGAACCGGGCTGAATGACAGGGGCTGAATTAACTTCAATTAGTAGCAGCCGTTCAGCCGAGACAAAGGATATTAATTTTAGAGAAGAAGAAATTCTAAGGGTGACTGGCTTCAAAGTTGCATATTTTTCCCACCACTCCATGTGAATGATGGATGGGTGCAAGACCTGTGCCCAACATTACAGCTGCTGGACCAAACCAATGGCGCAATCCTACCCTCCATGGGCACTGGTGCTGTGGTGACAGTGCTGGGTGTCACAAACGTGCCGTAAGGCACATTTTGACACCCGGAGAGAAGGCAGCACCAGTAGGAAATCCTGCACTGTCCTGTCGGCATCGTATTCAGGCCCTGCATGCACCAGAGCAGGTAAGGCCACTCCGAGTGGTGGAGGGGCTGGGGGAGGGCAGGAGAGGGTGTAATGGGACAGGGAAGGGCGGGGAGTGGGTGGATCAGGCCTGGAAGGGGGTAGGACTTGCGCCCGTGGCAGACGCTGTATCCTATCCCCCCTCCCAGGCCTCCAGCCTCGACAACGGGGTCACTCGGTCCTACAGATCTGACGTAGAACTGAGTAGCCCTATTGCACAGGCTGGGGGGGTTACACGGGGGTAAGCGGGGCCCCGAGTAGCTCCAGCCATGGCCTTCTCCGGATAGGATTCAGCGTGGGCCACGCGGCCCATGCTGAAACCCCATGCCGGGGGAGGATAGGATTGGGCTGCAAAGGGCTAAACCATGATTATCGTCATCGCCACAAAGAGTTCAGCCTGCAGTTCATGCCAGATCAAATTTCCTTGCATCCCATTTAGCATGTGTGTGGTGGTGGTGGTGAATTAGCAAAACCTGGGTTCAATTCCTAAACAGATATATAGATATATTACAGAGGAAGCTGTCTTTGCTTCCTAAAATCATTGGCCCTTCCAGCTCAATACTGCCTACCCTGACTAGAAGCAACTCTCTCCAGGATTCGAGACAAAGGGTCTTCCCTAGTTCTACCTGGAGATGCTGCCAGGAATTTAACCTGGGACCTTCCACATGTATTTATTTAAAAGATTTATACTTCACCCTTGCCCCCCACCCTGATAACAGGGCACCACATATGCTCGCTTCCACTATTGAGGCATCGCCCCTCCCAAAGATGTTGAGATGCGCCCCCAAATCTAGAATTCCATGCCATCCCCAATTTTGTTTTCAGCTTCACGATGGATCGTCACAGATTTCCAACTGCACCTTTATAGCAGAAAACACAGATTCTTTTTACCAGACATCCAAGAAGTCACATTTATAGAATTAAGGGTATTAATTTGAAATGCCCTGGCACACTGAGAGATAATCCATATATCCATTTTTCGAGTGTCCCTGCTTAACAGTTGTTCCTCTCTCTCTCTTCTTTAACAGATGAAGTATTTTTCTTAATCCTCAGGTTTTAATGGGTTTCCTATTTAAGTTTTTCAAGGTGCTGCCTGTGAAGTTTGGCATTTGCTACGACAGCACGGAGAAAGAGGGATGGGAATGGGAAAAAAAGCAAGCCCATTAATGCTGCAAGAGAGATTGTTTCCCCCCTTCGGATCTTAGTGGCCTTGTTCCAGTTTGGGTCCAATGATGAAAAAGTATGGCGTCAGCTGGGGGCAGGAGAAATGGCGTGCAGGGCTAATTGAGCCCATAGCCAATAAGAGCCTCTGAAGTGTCATACATTTTAACAGTGCAAAGTTGGAAAATTACAAACATCAGCATTTGCTTGCAAAAGAGGCCTTCAGGTCTGTGGCACACGCAAACCTTCCAAGAGACGAGATCAGAAATAAAATTCTGACAGTGCCAGATGTGTTGGGAGTAAAAACTTCACGAGGCAGTAAAAACTGAAGAGGCAGCACGACACAGTGGTTAGAGCTGGGGGGGATACACTGCGCATCAAGTCAAGCAGTGAATTTCAATGTTTTGCATTCCTCCCCTGTAGAACATAATCTCTTTGATTAGCATGTTAGATTCAAAATATAGTAGAATAAATATTTTAAATAATCACTAGACTAGATATGGGGAAGACTTGGCCCTAACCTACCTCACCAGGGTGTTTTCAGGATAAAATGAGGGGCAGGGAATGAGCCTTATATGTCAACTCCTTGGGGGAAGAATGAGATAGACATGTCACTAAAAACGATTATTTAGTCCAAGTAGTGCCAATATCAGTGCACAGCCCTGCACTCCCCCCCCCACTATAGTGCTCCTGCTGGTGCATTGGGTATTACTGCGGTCAGTGGCATTAAGCATTGGGTGTTACCGAGGTCACTGGTTCAGAGGGTGGACCAGCCAGGTGGTCACTCTGATGGATACGAGCCCTTGGCCAGTGTTCAAACTGGCCAACTTCAGACGCCACTCCTTTGCGCACATGTCTTTGGTGGGACAAAGTTGACAAGTCATCAACAGACCTTGCTTCCTTTTGTGGTACTTTGATGGGGCTCTGGTGGCCATGGGTCCTCCAGGGTCCAACCTGGCTGACTCTGAGGCCCCCCACTGGGGACCAAGGGCCAGGTCATGATCCCAATGGGGCACACACAACTGGAACTATAATCTAATGTATGTTCCAGATAGGGTAGGCACTGACATTTCAAACCAAGTGAAATTTGGAGTGAGTTTCAGGGATCTGCCCCATCTGAGAATTTTCAAGGGGAGCCAAAAGAGCTTCTATCAATGAGTCAAGCCCTTGGAACATTCAAATACACAAGCTGGAGCTGGGTGCAGGTGTGCCAAGAGAGATAAATCCTAGAGGATAAACTGGTCCAAAACACTTGTTCAGCTTTGTCTATCCTGGATGATCCCACAGCCTGGAAGATGTTCTCTTGCTCCCAGCACTGTGTGTCTGCTTTTCTTTCACAGTGCTGACAGCTGATGTTCAAAAACCTTCCCAGAGGTGCCTTCGGAGCCCAGCCAAACGTTGATATCCTCTGCGGATCTGCACTCGCAAGATACGCTCAACTGGAGCATGGAGAGCGTTGTGGCTGAGTGACGTTCAACCGCTACGAAAGAGAGGGAAGGAGGGTGGAGCTGAGAGGAGAAGCCAGGCAAAAGCTTCTGCTCACTGCCACAGACCCTGGCGCATGAGCAGGGGCCAAGCAGCCTTCCCTATGCTTAGCTTCCTTCGTACCTGACAGGCAGCAGGACCGTTGATGGTAACTTTTGAACCCAGAAAAGTTGAACCCAGGAGTGGCCTCTGAACCTGCAGAGCAGGAATTATGACAGAACGTGACAAAATAAAAAGTCCCAGCTTTTGCTAAACATCCTGGTAAGAGCTAATGGCGTTATAAAGGAAAATTGGCAGACTGGCAGTGCTGGGAGGGAGATAACATCTACAAGGCTGGTTGGGTCAGAACATGACCTCCCCAAATGCCAGCCCCTCTTATAGACTGGCAGCACATCAGCCATTGTTCAACCCAGATTAGAAACTCCCTAGATTAGAAAAGGAGAACAGAGTGAAAAAGGAAGTGTGGAGGAGAGGAGAGTGATGGGCTCGAGCGTCCAGAAGAGGAAGTGTGGAGGAGAGAAGGGTTGCGTCCAGACCACAAGCAGAGACCCATAAAGAGGAGACTGGACAGTTGCAGCTGAGAAAGGCAGGCCACCGTCACTGCACCATGGAAAGATCTGAAGGAGCAAGTGGAGGCCTTAAATACTTCCCCACAGGCTACCCCTCCAGGAGAGTGGACACCTGAAGGGGCAGCCTTCTGGCCTGGAGCCTTGCACTTGGTCTCCTCTCAGTCAAGCCCCACCTTGCCCATGGTTGGCACTGGTGTGTAGGCACCACAAAGGAGTGCAAGGTTCCTGGCATGGACAGATTTTTCAGGAGGTGTGGGGGCTCTGAGGGCACTGTGGGGGTTCCTGTTCCAGGATCCTTCAGGCTCTGGCTTGGTATTTGGGGCTGGGGATTGGGTCCAGTACTGGTCCTGACTCCTCAGGTTTTGACTCAGGGGTCCATGACAACCAGAGCATCTCCATCTTCTCCATCTCATTTCCTTGTCCACTCCATTCTCTTTGTTCTTTTGAAATCCAGGGAGCAGGGAGTGGAGGGGCAACAGAGGCAGGTGGCGGGTGCCTTGCTGGTTCAAATGGAACCTCCAGGAGGAAGGGCAGCGTACCAGACAGTAGGGACAAGCAAAAACCATTGCTTCCATTCTTGACTTGGGAATGTCCCAGAAGAACCTGACTGGGTGCTTCTAGAGGGAAAAAATGCTGGACTAGACAGTCTGAAGTCAGAGCTACACTGTCCGCGTTCACGTTGCGTTTGCATTCCGTGTGCGTCTGGTGTCCCGCCCCCAGGTCAAACAATGGCTCTGACTGGCCAGATGTAGCGCGGACGCAGCAAAAGTAGAGTCCAGCGCGATTTTTGCTGCGTCCGCGCTACATCCAACCAATCAGAGCCGTTGTTTGACCTGGGGGCGGGACACCAGACACACACGGAACATGAACGCAACGTGAACGTGGACAGTGTAGCTCTGGCTTGAGCCAGCGCGGTAGTTCTTAAAAGTCTGCCTTTCCTAAAGCTCCTGCAAGAGTAGCAAAGAAAAATAGATATGTCAAGGCAGAGCTTTCAAAACTCTGTTATTTTTACAAAACAATTGAGAAGGATCAACAAAGCAGGCTCAAACAGCTTTGGAAGGGGGGACAAACTGCCATTTAAGAAAAATCCGTCTAAGTCTCAACACACATACACATCCCACTGCTAGAATGTACAACATTTACCTGGACAAACGATGGCAGATTTAAGCTTTTTGGGTGGGGAGGGGGGAGAAAGAAGATGAATTCTTTCCCTCCCTAGCTTATCTGTCAGTGCTGACAAGACCTTTAGATTCTGCTGATGCAGGGGAATTGTTTTCGAGGCAGAGGGAATGCTACAAAAGCAACACGCGTTCTCCTTTCCAACAAAGCCACCCTTCCCGAATTCCCACCAGCACCGCCAAGTACACAACGAGGCTTGCGACTAGCGCTCTGCCGCCTCACTGATGTCGCTTTAATCTTTTCCCCGTTCAGTTATAAAATAGGTCAGGGCCAGATGCAAAAAAGCAAGCTTTAGCCTGTGCCGTCTGACGGCAGATTTCCAACTAAAAAAAAGGGGGGGGGGAGAGGCAGAGACCATGATGTCTGGTGCAATTTGTAGAGACTAAGCACAGCAGCTGCCCTTCAGATGTCCTCGTGCTCCGTACACCCTTAATGTAGGAGGTGTACTTGGAGGTCATCTAGTCCAGCCTCCTGCTTGATGCAGAAATCCAGAACTAGAGCTCCGCCCAGCCTCTACCTGCAGATCTCTAGGCTAGGAGAGCCCTCTCCACCCCACTTAACTGGTCCCATTGTCAAACTGCTGCACTCACTGTTGAGAGGTTTCTGGTAAGGTTCAACCAATCTACCCTCTTGTCACGTCAGCCCTTGAGAGCTAGTCCTGCCCTCTTGAGCAGCAGAGAATAAATCTTTGCCCACTTCTACGTGTCGGCCCTTCAGGGATCTGAAGAGTGCTCTTATGTCCCCTTCTCAATCTGCACTTTTCCAGGCTAAATCATCACAGTTCCTTCCGCCTTTCCTCATAGAGCTTGCCCTGCCTTCGGGACCCCTGACCACTTCCGTTCGTAGCCCTCCTCTCAACCCGTCCCAGCACGTCCACATCCCTCTTAAAGTGCATCGCCCAGAACTGGATACTTCAGAGGAAATACACAGAGGTTCGTGATGATGGACAACAGAGACTTGGGTGCAAGGGGGATCCCACAAAATTCAGGATTGGCGGAACGTTTTCCAGAGTAAAGCTGAGCGGAGAGTTCTCAAAGGGAAAGACTGAGGCCTTTCAGCTTAATTTGGAGGAGGCTAGCTGCAAGAAAGAGACAACCATCATTTTTCAGTGGTGCAGCAAAAATTCAAGGCGGGGTCAAAGCTCACCAGCCTGACATAGCATTTGCCTCAGTGTTTTTTTTTCTTTTTCACCCCAACCTCTTTAGAATAACGCTGCATAAATGACATGTGATTATTTGAACAAGGTGTTCTCTGCATTCCAAAAAGGCAGCTACCTAGCCAGTGACCCCCAAAAGAAACACCATCACAGGCTGGTGAGTTTTGCCCCACACACCCTGAATTCCCCACATGACTGAAAAACTACCATAATCTTCACCTCCCATTTCCATGACATGCAAATCTGGCCATGAGACTGAGGTGCATTTCAGACCAGCCCTGCTCCCGAGGGCAAGAGAGCTGGACAAAATCACAGAGATGAAGCACATTCCTTTTCCACTGAAGGCGCACCAAAATCCAAGCTATGTGCTGTGCCCCACTTCTATTTAATTCTGGTTTAACTGGGAACGTTTTTTTTTTTTAATAAATGCCAGAATTGGCGCATGTACAGTTTGTCCCCGTTTTTGGCTTCTTCTGTTCCTTTGTGCATCATCCCCCTCTGCATGACCGACATGCGCACATGCACAGTCATGAAACACTGCAGAAAACAATGCCTGAGTACACATTGCTAACACAGAGACAGAGCCAGCCCAAGGAGAGGCAGCAGGTAAATAAGCTGTCAGGGAAGTGTTTACATTGCAGTCTGTCAGCCCAGGACACTGCCCCTCGTCCCGCCCCCCTTGTTTGATGCAGCAGTGACCAATGGCCTTACCTTGAACATCTGCTTGACTTTCTGCCGGGGCAAGTTGACATTCAGCTTGTGCATTAGCTGGAGGACCTCGTTGATGCTCAGGCTGCCATCCCCGTTCTTATCCGCCTCGTCGAAGGTTTGTTTCAACCACATGTAGCAGGAGTCAAGGAAGGAAGAGACAACACTCTGACAGCAAGAGGAGGGGAGCCAACACTGACGGCCATGAGGAAGAAGCTCACTCTGCCCCATGAAACTGCATCCGGGCCAAGCACTGGCCAGGAAGGAGCAGCAGCAACAGGATGGAAGGCCATCAAGTCTGCCTTCCTGCTACTACGGTAAGGGACCACCCACTGGATATTTGGAGCTACGTTTGCTATCAGATCATTGCTCCACTTGACTTGTCTACTATGACGGAGAGAGACTCTGCAGGTCCCAGGTTTACTATGGGAAGAACATTTAACCAGAGATTATTATCATTCTTGATAATATTTCTAAACCATTGTTCAACAAAAAGATGAAGGCCAATGCTGTACCATGCATCTCTGACAACACTCTCCCTTTGTTATCCTCAGTTAACAGATAAAATTAATTACAAATAAAAACAACTGTAATGTCATTAAAATCATTTCAAAAACAGTCCACTGAGAGTAGCAAGATCAGCACTACAAACAGAGATCAGATCTCTCCAAAACCTCTTTTAAGAGCTTTCACCATTCTCTGAAAATGTAGGAGGGATGTAGCCTGTTGCACCTCCTTAGACAGGAAGTTCCGGGAGTGGGGTGCCACTACTTGTGGAGGCTGCAGTTCTTATCTCCTGTATAGACAGTTCCAGAAAAGCAGAAATGACCATGGAGGGCAGGATCTTCACTGGTGAGCTCAAGGAAGGAGGGAGAAGATATAGGAAATGTTCCTTGAGATACCCTTTTGCTAAAGAAACCCATCATCAAACCCATCAACAACAGGCAGAGAGACGCAGTGCAGAAAGTAAGCAAGCCATGCCACACAGTCCAAAAAAATGCATAGCATCCAACAATGCTGTGGGTCAGGTAAGTGAGCGTGGCAGTAAGGAAACCACACAAACACAACTTTCACCCATGGTATTTGGCTGAACGCCCGAGATCCTAGAACTGGCTCTGTAAAGAGGAGCCAGACGCTTGCGGGAACACTTCAAGTTGCCATTTAAATGCTATCAGTAGCTATTAAAGCCTGTGGATAAATAATCCACAAGGTTATTCTCTCATAGGTCCATGCTGCAGGCTTTGTAGATAGAAACGTGAACATTTACTTTGGGACATAAAATAACTAGTTCTAAACTGGACGGGTGCTGCCTGCAGCCCCCCAAGCAGCCTCCCCCTTGCGGAAGGATACTGGTCCCGTGTCCGCTGCCGTTTCGACAGGCTGTCTTCATCGCTAATTCCAGCCATCAGGTACTTGAGACCCGTGATCCACGTCCGGGCTTCCTCCCCGCTGGAGGACACCAGGTCAAGAGACTCCATGTGATCTCCATAGTAAATACTAAAGCAGCAGTTTGGGTCAAAGCTGCCATCTGCATAGCGCTGGAAGATCTCCGACTGTTTCCCCTCGCACACCTCTTGAATGGAGTCTATGGAAACTGAAAAGCAAGAGGGAAAAAAATAAATGGTAAAAGAGATGCTTGCTAAAGGACCAAGGGACATTTGGAGCAATGGCTCGCTCTCAAAGAAACTACTTTTCCCTTCGAAACCTTCTAAGGGATAACCTTTCTGAATTGCTGAGCACATTTTCCTCCCAAGAACTACCAGATTCAGTGTCCAAAATAACATTGAAAAAACCTCAACCATCATAAATTTTGTAAACATGTATTTCCTAACGGCAAAGTCGCCAGGAATTGCTAATGTCTAGAAACAAATGCAACTTTTAGGAGGCTCTTCTGCATGTCCTGCCACTGTTGGAGGAACGCTGATGAGAGAGCCCTTTCGGTGGTAGCACCCTCCCTATAGAACCTGCTCCCACAGAAGGTTTGCTTGGTCCCCTCTCTCATTCATTCAGAGAAGGCTGACGACACACCTTTTTCGGCTGGCCATCTCCAGTTCTGTTTGACTAGCCTTATCTCTTGGTTGCTGGTATTATGTATTGTAGCTTTTGCCTTGTTTTCGGATTTATTTATTATTCTTTTTACTGCATGTTATCGTGGTTGTTAGCCATCTAAAGAAAGGCAGGCTATAAGTCTTTTAAAATAAATAAATAAAGCACGACTTTGCACACCACAAGTCAGAACACTTTGCTTCCGTTTACAGGGCCATTTCCTGTTCTTCTTTCCCTTTAGCTCACACCCCGTTTCCATTGCCTTATCAGGAGGAACTGCCAGGAATACTGCAGCTGGCTGGCCCTGCTTTATACGGATGCAAAATCTGATCCGCATCTTCTCCTGTGGGTCAGGCGTAGTTTTTTGAACTGTGGCTTATTTAGCGTCCAACCCTATCCAACTTTCCAGTGCTGATGCAGTCATGCCAATGGGGTGTGTGCTGCATCCTGTGGTGGTGGGGGCAGTCACGGAGGCCTCCTCTAGGTAAGGGAACAAACTGCATTGTTTGCAAGGGGCTGCATTGCAGCTGCTTTGGTGCTGAAATGTTGGGTAGGACTGGGCCCTAAGTTCCTTATTTTGTAACAAACTTGAGTTGACCCAATAAACACTGATTGAATGGCAAACAACCGGGAGGGGGGGGGAGTGCCCTGCCTGTGAGCATCTGGTCAGCCACAGCCAGCAAGAGAACTATGGAATAACGGGTCCTGGGCTTGTTCCAGCAAGGCAGTCCTGTTTCCAAGGACTGCCAACCGAGAAACAGTTAATGACTTTGGTTGGATTCCTGCCCTCTTGCAACAATACTCCAACCTCTGATGCTGCAAATGAGTGCAATTATCCATCTCTTCCTAGTCCACAGCAGGCAGATTGTAGTAAACAGATGTCTGCTTGAAGGAGAGGTGTGTTTTGTTACATCAAAAGGCTACTACAATCCCCACAATTATGTTCTCTGCGCTGTGTGTGTCTTTTCTCTAAAAATCGGGGCTACTTTTCAGCAGAAACAGCAGAAAGTTATTTTTACGTATGTACGTATGTACTTGCGTACTTACACACGTACACGTACGTACACACACACGAGGGAGGGGGAGTACAAAAGGAGCACAGTATATTTCAGGGGGAATGCAAATTTCCCAAGGCAGGGACTTCCACAACTGGGGGCACAGTCGGTCCTCTCACATCACCACCCACCTACAGTAGGGTCTGAACAAGGACGGTGTGCAGGCGGCCCTTTCTCGGACATCGTTTTGCATGAACAGATCCTCAAGGGAAGAGATGCTCTTTTAGGCAGCTAGACCCAAGCCACAGAGAGCTTTAAGGATAAGCTATTGCTATCATTTTAGAGAGCGCCATTTCTGGATGGGCCTGGAGCTCTGCAATGATCCACCATGATGTGTAAGCAGTTATCAAGAGCAGCAAACTACGGCTTGTTGAATTCTGCATGAGGAGGAAATGGGGCAGAGAAAGAAGCATCATTGGATTTAAGGCAGTGCAGCGCACATCAGCCATAATGCCAGAGGGTCCTGCCTGCATTTTGGATTTCACAAGTTGCATAGATGCGCAGTTATACTTTTTCCTGCAGGGAAACTAACGTGGTGCAATTCATCGCAAGGACCTCTGGGAGAAAGCGTCCAGTTGCATGTGTACTGGGAGAGAGAGGATGACAGAGTGACTCTCTTGGTTAAGAGAATCACCCCACCACAGCATGAAGGCTATGGACACAGATCAAATAGAGGGTTGGCAAGAACGTCTCACTACACTGCTAGTTTTCTGGCAGGGAGGTTTGTTGTTGTTGTTGTTTTAACATGGGGGTAACACTGTAAAATGGTGGCCAATTCCCCTGATTCTTTCTTTCCTGCCTTGTCTTTTTACATTTCTTTTGCCAGAGCTTTTGTTCTTTTTTATTCTTCTCATTAGGCCAAGACTTCCATTTACAGAAGGAAGCCCCCTTGCCCTTTATAGCCTCTCTGACTCTGCTCATTAGCCATGTTGGCATCCTCCTGGACTTAGCAGAGCGCTTACTCCTCTGTGGGACGCACTCCAGCTGGGCCTCTATTATTGTTGTATAACAGCCACCATGCACTTCGGAGAGATTTGACGCCTTTTTTACTTTCCTTTTCAGCTTCTTTATAACTAGTCTCCTCATTTATGAGACGTCCACCCTTTGGAAATCAAGAGTTATTGTGTCAGATTTGCTTGGCATTCCCCCCCCCCTCCAACACTTTTCTCTGGTGGCTGCAGAGAAGTCCGCAGGAGGGGAGAGGCAAGAAGGAGGCTGTGCAAGTGGGTTTTGCTCGCCCTCTCTCCCCACTTACAATACAAGTTACCGCTAGACCATGACAGTGTGTATGTGTAAAAATAATGGGTTTACTGGATCTGCTAGCAGACTGTAATACGCAATTGGTAGCTTATGTTTGGCTCAGTGAATCTCCAATAGAGGCCAGAGAAGCTTCCAGGATGTTGTTTTCTTGCCAGGGCACATTTCTCCACATCCTTTTAAAATATCATCTTTGCTAAACAAATAGATCATTAAGAGGCCCCCCAAAGTCTGTAAAACACAAATTGGTGTGTTTTTTTCCCAATCACTGATGACTCTGTTCAGGAAGGGGGTCTATAGTCTACCATCTGGTGTTGATAACAACATGCACCTTTACAGAGGAACTTCTTTCTCAAGTGCTGCCTTTGAAACTTTCTCCAAAGAACTTTAGCTGAGAAGAAGCATGAGGCTCAGCAGGAGACAAACTGAAAAATGTGCTTAGGGGTCAATGTTAATGTCTAAGCCATCATAAGACTTAAGAAGAGCCCTTCTGGATCAGGTCCAAGGCCCATCTAGTCATTTACGTACACCATTTATGTACACCACGGCAACACTCACTTTTGGCTTTTTCGTTTTTTCGCGAGGGTCTCCAACGGATACATGACTTGTGCTCGTCTAGGTAGTAGAAACGAACAAGACCTTTGGAGCTGCCACGGAGTTTGATCATCTGGGTACCGGCTTGCATGGAGCTCATACATCTTTCCACTGTGAAAAAAAGAAGAGACAGACATTTCATTAAAAACCAACAAATCTAAGAAAAACATTCCATTTTGAAATTTTCAATACTGAAAGGACATGTTGATTAAAGGCAATGAAAGGCTGACTGATGTATGTGGGTCTGAGAGAAAGAGGACTGAAAGAGTCGCGTTCCATTGGTCACCAAAAGTTTAGTTTCCATCAGGTTTCAAAGCTACTATCAAAAATGTCTCACATATTCTGAATTATTTCTTGGCAAATGAGCTGGGACATTTGCTCTAAAAGGGGACCAGATTTCCAGAAATCTATGAAAGGAACTAATTTTTGGTTCATCCAAGACTCAATCACGACCAGGTTCCACCCTCCCACTACAGATGCTAAATTAGCATCCCAAAAGATAGGAAGGCTGCTTTTGTCAAGGGCCACTGCACTTATCTTGAATAAGTCTGAGTTTTAACTGGAAATGTCACAGATTGGTTTTTTCCTGAGGTTGCAGAAGGCACAGACAAGGCTGCAAAAAACAAGTTCTGGATCCAAAAAGGATATATCAAATACTACACCACAATATAAATAAATTAGTAAATGGCAAAACAGTTATGGCTTAAAAACCTTTGAGCCTGATGCAGAGATGGGTGAGCAGACTAAGGTTTGCCTCTAAATGATTAAAAAATGATTCAAACTTTTCTCCAGAAAAAAAATTGGAAGGAAAACTGGATAATTTACTGAGCCATTGCCGACTTGAATTTCAGCAGGAGCACGTTCAGAGTTCAATGTTCTGGCTCTGAATTCTCGCCCATCCCTGTTTTTAAGGCTCGGCCGACGCAACGCATTTCAGCTCAACAAACATCCGCATCACCTTAGCATCTGGCTTGTGCGTTTCCAGCAGCCTCCCAGGCAAAATTGCATGAAGCAATATCCCCCCTTTGTCTTCCAATATACTGACAATGTGGGCCTGCTGCCTCCCTCTCTCCCTCCCATCAGAGACGTAAATTCTGAGCTTTGTCAGCATTTTGCCAGCCCCGTACTCAAATATGTAACAAAGAGAAAGAGAGAGCAGGGAGAAAATAATTACCCAAATTGGCCACGCGGATTATTGTAAATATTCTAGAAACGCCATAAAAAATTCACAAAGGCACACTGGGACAAAAATTGTTTGAGAATCAAGTTGCTTTTTTCAGTCGAGAGAGGCAAACATTAAAAATTAACAGCAACACAATTATTAATATGGTAAGCTGGATTCAGATTGCATCTAAACGCAAGACGGCCAGCTGTTGATGCCAGACTGGGAAGCTGGAAATGTGTATAAATTGTGGTCAACACTGCATTCTAAGTGCCAGAACAAAAACTTTTCCAAACTACTCAGAGTCATGATCTCAACCTCCAGCAGCAGCCAGGACTTTCTCGGTGAAAGAAGCAAATCTGGTCTGAGGCAGAAGTAACAGCAGGAGAGGTACAGGTCTCAGGCAAGACCCTAAAACTGGGGCCTCTGGAGGTCATGTCAGAAGGCACATAAGGGTTCAGTTGAAGCCTTATCATTGAAATAACTTCTCCGCTTTGCAGTGACCTGTCCAGGGTACTGAAAAGGTACTGTTATTGACCATCCTGTTTCTCCCCCACTGCTATGTGCCCCCCAGATCTGGCATCCAGGAGTCTGCAACAAAAGGCAATTGCATTCCATTCAGTATTTGCAAGTTAGATGCGCTGGTGGGGGGGGGGTGAGAGAGAGAGAGACGCATTTTCCAAGTGTTGTTTGAGTACTTAGAAAATGTGATCACCTTGCAAAAGAACGTCTGCCTTGAGACCTTTGGATTAAGACAAATGAGAAACAGCAGTGCATTTACTGTATTCCCCCCCCCCATGCGCAAATGCCCTCCGAGATTCTGCTTATTAGTTTACTTCACACAAGTAATTACTTTCTCTACACGGTGTTCAGAGCTTTTATTTCAGGAGCAGTTTGAAAGGATCTGGGATCAGCCAGGCTGTCTGCAGGCTTCGCCTTGGTGAGTTGCGGGCCTGCCAACGGCGAAGGCACAGATGTGTCTGCTGCCATTAGGAGAGCCCAGCAAGGTGCATCCTTCTCCTTCAGTGGTCAGGGAGAGAGAGAGAGTGCGCATCTGGGAGAAAGGACAGGCAGAAGTTGCACACAGGGGCACACCTCCTACAGGTATCATAGAGGGCAGGTAAGAGGGTCTCAGGCCCTCGAGTCCTGCAGGCGGCGTTCCAACAGTTGAGGCCTCAAGCATGCGCTCTACCACTGAGCTAAAGGTGCTCCTGATGAACATATGAAGCTGCCATCAGAAATGGACCATGGGGTCCTTCTAGCTCTGAACTGTCAACGGACCAAAAATGGCTCTTCAGGCTTTCAGGCCTACCTGGAGATTCCAGGTGTCCTACCTGGAGATTCCAGGGAATAAACCTGAGAGCTTCTTGATGCAAAGCACGTGCTCCACCCACTGACATGCTCCCTCCCATAGCTATGGCCTCTCCCATGTGCAAATGGCACTGCCTTGTACCAAGCCAGGTCATTGGTCTATCTAGGTCAGTATTGTCTACACTGGCAGGCAGTGGCACTCCAGGGTTCAGACTATGATAATGTGGCTGTTACCAGATTTACGGCCCAATTCTATGGGGCCTCTGTGCAGATGGAGCTCACGCTGTTAGAAAAGGTGACACGCCATATAGCGCAGCCAGGCTGCTACCGCAAGCAGCCACTGCCACGCGTAGCGGAGCCAGGAACAGCGCCGGTGTTGGTAAATCAGTGGTGGAGGTGGTCAGAACAGGGCGGGGAGGGGAGGAATGGGGCAGAGACTGGGGCAGGGAGAGGATGGATTGAGGCTGGGAAGCGGGTGGTATCAGTGGCAGTGGCGCTGTTGATATCCTATTCCCCCGTCCCAGTCTCAATCCGCCTTCCTGGGTCCGCTCGGACTTACACCAGAAAAATCACTGGTACAGAACTGAGTAGACCCATTCAGGCAACAGAGGCTTACCCCTAGGCAAGGGCACAAATGTTCCCTTACCCAGAAGAGACCTCCAGAACTACCCCCTTCCCACACAGGATGCAGTGTGCGCTCTGGTAGAGCAGCTGCATCAGTGGGGGGAGGGTAGCTAGGATTGGGTTGCCCAGCACATAGAAATGAACTATAAATCAACAGTGAAAAGAAGAAGAAAAAGAAACACAATAAAAAGAGATATTGACAGAGGAAGATGCAATCTCCCAAGCTGCATTGTTAAGATTTAGGACACAGAAGAAAGAGTTTAATTTCGTTTGAGCTAGAGGGGGGCGTAAATTAACAGATAAATGCATTAACAATCGGGCAGCACCGGCTCAGACTTTGGAATGTCAATCGTCACAATCATTTTGTTGACACTTCTGTACTGTGCGTTTCTATTGTGAAAAAACTCGGCATGCAACAAGGCTTTGTGTGGCAAGCCTTCAAAATGCAGTTTGCAATAAAAGAGAGAAAAGTGGCTTGGGAAAGATCATTGCTCTGCATTACATGTTTGTGCCACAGCCTGACTTTATTCATTTTTGGATTTACAGCCCACCTGTTGCGTAGCCCCAAGACGGCAAAGATTTGAACAGACTATATTGCAAATTGGGACACACACACACACACACACACACACAGCAGATATATCAGCAACCTACTACCTATATCCTAAATGCACAGTAAATAAATCCTTCTTGAATGTTGAAAGGGAGGGAGCATTTCTGATTTCCTGCAGCAGGAAGTTCCAAAGTCTCAGGACCCTCAAAGAGAAGGTCATGTGATGTGTGCATGCCAACCCAGTCAGACACGCTCTAGCCCACCTCTACCCTCTCCTCCACACATCTTCTTTTGCTTCATTCACCTCTTTATTTTCAAGTCCAGCTAGCAGGAGGAGCAGCAGTGGTGGCTGCAGGCATCCCTGGCTAATATGCCACATGAGGAAACCTTCTCAGTCTACCACATGGATGGGCCAGACCTGATGGTGCCTTAGTGTTTAGACCCATGTGAACTGGACATTAGGTGCAAGCACGCACGCACGCACGCACACACACACACTTCATCAATTCAGAAATTTAACTGATTGAGACCCCTGGAAGAGAGCTTCATTCTGAAGAATGACAACAATTCTGACAGCTCCCATGAATAACATTTTAACATGGGGTCCCAAAAAGGTGAAAATAGGGACAGTTATTTCCCAGAGACAAGAACCAGAAAAGAGGGGCTGCCCTTGGCAAATAGGGACAGTTGGAGCATATGTAGAGACAGAATGGCACCCTCCAAGTCAGTCGGGGGGGGGGGGATTTTGCAGAGTAAGTTATGTTAGAATAAAAATCGTGTACCTTTGATCCAAACTGTTGCCTCATGTCTTATTTGGCACAGGGGCAAAGATGGTTTGGTGTTAATTTGATAACATGCTTGTGAAAGCAGCTGCAATCCTATGCACGACCCACATGGGAAAACACCCCACTGAATTCAGTGGAGATCATTTCCATAGGATGAGGCTGCAGGTTTGCTAACAGTCTGCCTCTTATATTGTCAAAACTGATGTCCCAAAAACTAATGTAAGGAACAGCTTATATAAAAGAAAATAAAAATAGATATTCACAGATATTAAACCACTTGTCTTCGGATAAACTCTCCCTACCATGCTGGTGGTGAAAAGCAACACAGCCGGCTTTCGTTCCTGACACAAAAGTCTGAAGTAAGAGTGGACAACTGGTTCCTGTTCCAGAGACAATGAAAGGCATCACAGGAGGCAGTGCCTGGCACGAGCTGCCACAGAAGCCAGAGACACCTCCCTTTGCCAAGAAGGGGCACAAAGTCACAGTCTTAGAGCCGCTTCAGGCTCTGCTTACAAACTCCGTTCTGGGTAGAAGGGCATGGAGACAGAAGGAAGCCCTTCTTCACAGGGCACACAATTTACCAATGGAAATCATGTCCACAAGAGGTGGTGCTGATGGCCACGATGCTAGATGGCCTCAGTAGGAGATTAGCCAAATACGTGGAGGGCAAGTCTATCAATGGCTACCAGTCATGATGACTTAAATGCTCTCTCCTGAGCTGGTTCAGAGGCTGTATGCCCTTGAATACCAGTTCCCGCGGGAACCAACCATGGTAGAGGGCTATTTGCCTATATGTCCCACGGGGGCTTCCCAGTCTGGTTCGTTACTATGAGGATGCAGGGCTAGATGGGCCTTGGTCTGATCCAGCAGGGCTTTTCCTGCTGTGAAAGTTTGATCTGTGATGGCACATTCCAGTCGCGTCACTACGACGCGCAACACCCCAGAGCGGGGTCGCGCGTCGCCCTTAAGGGGGAGGCTCCGCCCCCGCGTGTGACGTCACGCGCAGGAGCAGAGCACCCTCCCCGCTCCGTTTTCGGCTCATTTTGGAGCCAAACGGACACAGGGGAGGGCGGGCGGGCCCGCCTCCAACTAAAAACTGTAAGTGGGGGGATCGCGCGTCACCCCTATACGCGCGAATCCCCCCGGCGGCCCGCCCCCCCGCTTCCCCCTGTAGACGCCAGTGGCACATTCACACCCATTCAAGCAGAGTGCATGGTACATTTTGAAGTGCAGGAGCTCATCGTGACATCTCCCCCAGTAACCACACCCCACTAAGACCACACAACCACCACATCTACAACACATTTCTTCACTGGAATATATCTATATGGAATATATGTTATATGGAATATAACATGTTATATGTTATATGGAATATAACACCAGGTGCAAGGGAGTGGCAACAGGATCCAGGTCTCTTGTTGTCCTGAGTGTTCCCTGAGGCATCTGGGGGGGGGGGCACTGTGAGATAGAGGAAGCTGGACTAGATGGGCCCTTGGTCTGATCCAGCAGGGCTATTCTGAGGTTCTCATGGAGCATTTTCTTCCTCTGCCACTGATTTCTGCCTTGAAACCTGTCTTGCTTCACTTAACAAGCTAGTTCATTCATTTCATTGGAGTGGGCTGCAAGAGTGTGAACCAAAGTTATACAAACCGAAAAACGGAATTAAATATAAGGAAAACAGGCCAGATAAACATAAAAGGTATATTTGAGGGTTAGCCTATATACGCAGAAATGTCCTGCTATGTCGACTCTGTGCTGTGAGGAGGCAACCGTCACCCTGGAGAAAATTGAGGTATATCAGATGCCCAGTGAGCGAGAGAGGAGCACAGGGCAATTCTGTCGACATCAGCGGGAAAGGACATTGGGGCTGAGAACTGTCAAGCAAAATCCTTATGCCCGTTTGCCTGCAAAAAGTCTGGAAGCCCGTGTTCTTTTAATATGTAAAAAGGTAAAATTAACCCCTACAAGAAACAAAGCGACATCCACACTGTGAAATTGCCTCCCGGGGGATATTTGCCAAGCCTGCTTCGCTGTGATCTTTGCAGATTTTTTAATGCTTTTTCCTTAATTCTGCCCAGCTTTCAGCGAACGAGGTCTGGTTCTGTTTTAATAGGAGATGAATAGACGCTGGAGCTTGTTATTGCAAATGAGTCTTTTTATGTTGTTGTCTTATGATGTTTTATATTAAGATTTTACCCTATTTATTCCCTCGCAGGCAGCTGAAAAATCTAGACAGAGACAAATAAAAGGCTTGTTTTCAACATTCCCGGTATGCCTGCTTTTGAAAGTTCAGGTGTTAGGAAAAAAAGCAAAATGAACATGGACAGTAAGAAAGGGCACTGGGTACAGTGAAAGTAGTTGCTTCCTTAGCATCTCCCTGTAGAGCTGTGAAAGACTCCTGGAAAGCTGCTGCCAGTCAGTGCTGAGCTAGTTGGACCACTACCCTGACTCAGTAGGAAGCAGCTTCCCATGTCTCCCTCCTGTATTTTATCCACACAACAACCCATTCGGGTAGGTCAGCCTGAGAGAAAGGTCAAGGGCCAAGGTTACCCATTGAGCTTCATGGCCAAGTAGAGAGTTGAACCCGTTCTCCACCGTTACAGGATGACACTCTAGCTACTACACTGCACTGGATTTCACAGGATAATATCTTATTAAGTCTCTCACAGTATCGCAGGATACATTGATGGTAGCAATACCAACAAAAATATAATAGAGCAAAAAATAAAATCAAACCCTTTCCTAACAGATTCAGATATTCATAATCAATACGAGGAAGAGTGAAGACATTCAGTATGGAATAAAGAATAGCTCTTCATACTCCAAGATACAGATGGTGCAACAGAATTCCGATGTGTTGTTAATTACAGAATTAGCAGCTAAAATGTTCTCAAACTTTTGCAGAACTCTTTTTATCTTGGGGGTAGATGTTGCCCTCCAGTCCCTTCCATGAACCCCCGTCTGCTACAGCTTAGATATACCCAAAGGGCCCTTTCATCTTTATGACAAATGCCTGCTTAACACAACTGAAGAGTCACATGGCAGATTCTGGTGCTAATTATATCTCAACTATCTCATTAATAACTTTGATTGCCACTTCTCAAAACAACCACAGAGGCCTTCTTACAGAGTTCCCACATACGATGGAAATCTGCTTTATCGGTTAAACAGTAACACCTTCTGCCGGAGACCGATTCCAGCATAGCTTCTTTCTTAGCCCTCCTGGAAAGGTACAGAACTACAGAGTGAGACTCAGGGCTGGTGAACACATGCAAAGACATCGTTGATGAGTAAACCGGCTCACTTGAAAACCATTGTGTCTGAATAGCAATGGCAGGAGACCACCATGTCTTTCTCTCTTGCTTGTAGCCTCCCCAGCGGCAGCTAGTGGACCACTGTGGGAAAGAGGACGCTGGACTAGATGGGCCTTGGGCCTGATCCAGCAGGGCTTTTCCTATGTTCTTATGCATTGGTGGATATGAGACGCCCTGCTCTCACAATGTCTTCAGGTTGAGTAAACATGTGTACAACAGGGAGAAAGGCTCCAAGCTCCAATCGGACACATGTTCAGTTGAATGTCAGCTGTACATGCACAGGGTTCTCCCCATACAGTCTAGAACCCCTCAAGGTTCCTGATTGCAGGGAGAAAAACCCACATATGTACAGTCATAAGTACCTGCACACCAACCAGACACTTTACTGAACCCGTGTAGGTGACACCACCACCCCCAAGTTTGTTTCCTCACCCTGGCTATTTTGCAAGAACAGGGCTAAAGCAATGATTTAATCTCCAGTGGTTCATGCACATCACATTGGGCAATGCAGCCAAGAAGTGCTGAACACATATGAAGGATGGGTCCTTCTTGCTCAAAACAACCCTAGATTTGCATACTAATGCAAGTTCTAAGAGACTGATTAATTCACTCTAGGATTCAAAAGCAGAAAGCATTTTTGAACCAGAGGGGCAGTTAATATTCTGCAGGCTGGGGAAAACAGTGTGCGCGTGCACGCACACACACACACACACACACACACACACACACACACACAACCACCACCACCACCACCACACAGCCCACTACAAAGTTCAGTCACTAGACAACATTTTCGCAAGACTAGCATCGCTAAATGAAAGCACAGTCGACTCCAAACAAGTTATTGCTGAGTTACAGGTGAAAGGCGACAAACTACAAGCCTCTGGAAACCTTCTCCCCAATAAACAGACCAATCAACAAAAGAGCAGAAATACTACAGCAGAGGCTTAACCGGGAATGCACGTCACTCTGTACAACCTCTCCACAACTCCGAATAGACAAAGCTGTCATTAAAAACAACTTAATCCCAAAGCCTTTAAGATGTTATTGTCTTGTACGGAAAAAGGGACTTGTGTGGATTTTGTCATCTTACCTATCTGGCCCACTTTCCATCTGGGAGTGGCCACAATGCTCCCACCAATCCAGAAAAACTCCTCCGCCAGGCGAGCAACTGAAAACTTATTTTGGAGCAAAGGAGATCTGGAGCGGTCCATAATGGAGGCCAAGGCCGCTTCTGGGTTTGATGAAACCTTTCCACTTTGCCTTACGAGAGGTCGGAAAGTATGGCAGTGACACGTTCCAGTAGAGGGGACATATACCAAAGAAAAGGGTTTTAAAAAAAAAGAAAAAGAAACTACAAGAATCCCAAGTCTCTCTAAGCATCAAAAAGTCAGACGTTGTTCCAGGCTATTTTGATTCACAGTCGGTCTCTCAGCTTCGGCTGTCCTTCCACAAGGCTGGAAGCCAAAATCTGAGATTGTTTCCTTAGCAGGACAAGTCATTAGCACTTGGATTGAGGCGCTTTGAAAAATTAAAAACAAAAAAAAATCTCACTTAGGACGCTTTGGGAAAAAAAAAGAGGCATCACAGTCTTCCGTGAGGCAAAGTGGCATTTGGAAAGATGCAAAGAAAAGGCCTCTAAATCATGCCATTAAATTTCCTCCCCTTGTTGCTGATGCGAGGAAGTCCAGGGTGCCGTTATTCCGAGTTGCAGCTGTCTCTCCAGCATGTCGCATTCCCTTGTGACTGCTACAAGCTCATCCCCTTAGGCATCCTGGATTGGGGAAAAGACCTCAAATCCCCATCAATGTCCTACCTCCGTTTAGCAACTTTTGATAAGACAAACACGGAAAGAGTTTCTTCCTCTGTGCCTCACCTCTGGAGGGGGCTTCCGACACCACTTCAAATCCATCTAGGCTCCTGGAGATCCCATTCTCGATCTAGGTTTTTATGATGGTGACTTCTGTTTGTTTGTCTGTCTGTTTGTTTTTAATAAGCACAGGTCACGTGTACCAGGTCACAGAGGCATCCTTTCAAGCCTTGTTCTTACCTCTTGCTCAGGTTCAAAGGGACCGTTTGAATTGCTTAATCAGCATCTTTCAAGGGAAAATGTCTTCACGCTGGCACGGAGGCAGAGGGAAAAAAATGAACCGTCCTGTGTTCAGCTCCAGCAACACATGTTTGCCTGAAACCCTAAATCCGGTGTATACACTAATCCCCAAGCCGCAGCTTCTGCCCTATCCAGGCAGGGGATTTAAAGAGGGTGTGTGTGTGTGTGTGTGTGTGCTGCAATCACAGAAAATGAGTCCAGCAAGAAAAAAGGGGCTCTGATGATAGCTTTCTCTATATGAATCAGCACTCTCTCTCTCTCTCTCTCTCTCTCTCTCTCTCTCTCTCTCTCTCTCTCTCTCTCTCTCTCAGATGGCAAAAGCCCTGCCAAAAGTGACTGAATGTCTCTTGCAGAAGATGGAGAAAACCAGGAAGGGGGACAGCGGCACCAAGATCAGCAGTGAAAGAAAAGGAAGGAGAATGCCAAAAATATGAGCCTTTTCCCCCCTCACACTTCCCCCCCCACACTGTGAGGGGGGCTTCCCCGCCCTCACAGTGCCGCTTTATCATAATCAGCTGGAAGGTGAAATAGTGCTATAACAAAAAACTAATCGGTAATTAAGCCCTCCGCCAATAAGAACAGAAATCAACACTGACTGTAGCAATCAAGAAGGCTATTCAAGGGGCAAATGAGAAGCTGTTCATCACCCATTCCGCAGCTGTGATCAAGAGGAAGCAATAAAAGCATCAGAAGCTATAAGCAGGAAGCTTTTAAATAAAAGCACTGGAGCTCTGAAAAGTCCCAATAGCACTTTACCTGCCTGCGCTGAGCAGGCCAGCGCTATGATCGTTTTCATTGCCAATTTGTTTTGCCACAAATCAGGTCTGAAAAAACATGGGACAGCGACACAGAAGAGGCTGGGCTGCAAGATTTGAACAAAGGACAGCAATTCCTGAGGAAAAAAAGGCTAGGCTTTGACCTATTACAGGCACACGCAAATGTCACTTGATATCCAGTTCATCCCGGGGGGGGGGGGGGGCTGGCACCAGGGCAGTAGGCAATTGTGCTGGGAAGAAAGGTGGGGCGAGGAAAGCAAGGCTAAGATGTGCCATAATTCTCTTCCCTGGAGGAGAGCTGAAGTTCTTAGAGGGCCCTAAGCTTATTACAAGAGGTTGCTATTCTTGCCTCTCTCGACATACTCAGTCTGTGTACAGCAGCCAAACACAGGGACAGGCTACAGGTTCCTTTCCAGAGCTCTTAAGAATGCAGTGGACTGTGAGCTTCCTTAATTCCAGAATGAATGTCTGTAAGGCACTCAATGAAGGTGTTCTACCCCCCCGAAGTTCAACAGATCTAGCCCCGTGGGTTATTTTGGTTGGCAGGCTACCTGAGAACTATACGCAAGCCGCTCTCAGCTCCCTGGAGGAAGCATGGAATACAAGAGAAAGGCAGAAAGGATACAAGCTCGAGCCTCATCTAGTGTGCTTTTAAATATAATAAAGAATGGCAAAGGCAGGGAGAGGGGTGGTGTTACAACAAAGAGCCTTTCCACTTCACTTTTATGTCCACTTCATGCCTGTGATGAAGTGGGCTGCAGCCCACGAAACGATTTATTTCACCATACACCTTTAGGTGCTACAAGGCCATCTGTTGTTTTTGCTGCAACAGATTAACATGACTGCCCCTCTAGAAGCTGTTGTTTTTTGAATATTTATTTTTGGTGACACCTCACTCCAAATTCCTGGATGACCACATACAGCAGTTTCCTGAAGAGAGGACCGGGATGAAATCCTGACAGAGTACCTAATATAGACGCCACGGGGCCAAACAGCGGTCCCCCAGAACCACCTTCTGGAATTGGCCCTCCGGGTAGAAACAGAGCCACATATCTCTTCAACCTGGAGAGTCTATCTAGAAAGAGGCCATGCTCGATGGGATCAAAAGTCATTGAGAGGTCCAGGAGATGTTCACACCCCCTTTGTCCTTCTGCTGGCACAGAGGTGGAGTTCGGGGACTCCTGGCTCACAGAATCCTTTAGTAATGAGGTGTCCCCTTCCTAAATTAATTTGAAACGCAAGTCATTCAACCAGTGAGAAGCTGCTGTACCCATGAAAAAAAGATGCAGGAGATGTTCCTATGCTGGTAACTTTCGGGAGCCCTAATGAGCAGGGTTTCTTGGCTGTACTTGGTCATTAAATATTACAGGCCCTCCGCTGCTCTAATTGACCTCTCAAGTCCTCCAGGGATTAGCCTGGTGGCAACTCGGGCGTGCGCTCCGTTGATCCCTGATGTGCACGGCCACAAACTGGTGATGCTCCCAGTCAGATTCAGGTTACTGGATTAGTAGCCGACCCTCATCCCAAGGGATAAAGATATTTAAATAAGTTACCTTAAGAGAAGCCTGGGATCATTTGCAGAGTGGACGTGGCAACGTCTCCGAGAAGAAAAAGGGAAAGCAGGAATGCAATACGGGAAGCTTTCTGAAACTATGCTCAAAAGTGAGGTTTGGGACAGAAGCTAAGAGCATCGACGGCTTGTACCATAACAACTGCATTTCTTTTTTCCCCCATATATTTATATTTTATTGATATATTAAAACATAAAAACAATACATATTTCATAAAGTTATAGCAAGCACGAAGCAATACATCCTACTAGCATACTATTCACTATTTTCAACATATAATATCCAACTAAGCCAAAATAACACCCACATTCTATTCATTATATCCGCATATCATCACATCATTCTCTCTCTCTCTCTCTCTCTCTCTCTTAAAAATCGATAAATGGTTTCCAGTTATTCACAAAAAGGTTAACTGACTTTTCCTTAATTAAAATTGTGTTTATCTATTTCAGCATAGTCCTAAACGTTCAGCCACCAATCTTCCAGCAAAGGTATCTCCAAATTCTTCCAATATTGTGCATATAAAATTCTTGCCGCAGTTATCATATATAAAAACAAAGTTTGAAATTTTTCGCCTACATGATCACATAACAACTGCATTTCTATCATGCATGAAATACTGGAACATTGGGACTCATCAAATTTATAGCCAGTCACTTCCAATGATCAATCTCCAATTGCTGAGTTATGTTACTACATGGGCTCTGGTACATGCCATGTTGTAGCTTTGCTCAGTACAGCTACAACGTGTGCTCTGACTCTTATTATGAAGCTGGATCAGACCACTATGGTCTACTCGGACTCTCTGAGATCTCAGGCAGAGGGTTTTTTCCAACTCTGCTTGTTACTTAAGACAGTGTTAAATCGGAGATGCCAGGGACTGAACCAGGGCCATCCTGCCTGTAATGTAGGACCTCTCCGATTGAGTCACGGCTGTCTCCCCACAAAGATATTTGCCATTTCTTCAACTGCACTAAACATCAGAGGAGATGCTTCATGTCAGCCATGACAGTCGGACATGGTTTGAAGTTGTCAGACTCTGGCTCAGGGGTGAAAGCACACAAATGCACAGGAGGCAGTTAAACAAGGCAGCAACTTCCACCTGCTGCGGGGAAGGCGCTTGGCTTAAACCTTGAGCAAGGATTTATTAAAGAGCTTAAGGGCACTTGTCCATATGGCATCCCTGGTCAGAAACGTCTTCCCCTCTTAACGTGTCAATACCAGAGCATCTTGGGATAGCCATAACCTCTCGTGTCAGCATTCAGGAAAATGGAGCTCATCCAGACAATGTTCAAGGTTATTTCTTTCGCAGGGAGTGGAGACAGGGCTGGCTGAAGTCCTCCTGGTACCTGAGGCAGCATGCCAAATGCTGTTCCCTCCTTACCTGGCAATAGCCTCTTCCCACTCCCTGGACTGGAATGCAAGAGAGGGATGGAGAGTGGTGGGCTAGAGTGTCTCCAATCAGAGATGCTCTCTAGCACATTACTCTACACTCTCCTCCATGCCGCCACTTGTTTTTTGGTTGCAGATTTTAGGGGGAAAGGACTATTGAATCAACCAAGTTCTGATGCCATTCTGAAAACTCTGTCCCAAGAAAATCTAACTCAGAACAGGTTTATGCAAGAGAGCAGGAAATGCAAGGTACTGCTAAATATATGCCTTGATATGTTGCCCAAGTTGCCCATTGAATTTTTATCAAAAGTTGAACTGGAAGGTGCTTGCCCGGGACATCTGGGGGACTTCAAAGCAAGTCCATAAGCTTTGATAATACTGGTGAAATATTAGGAGGACACTCAGACCCTCATAAAGAGAAAATTGAAGTGAGTGACAAAGGCTCCCTCTTAAGGGGGGGGGGGAATCTACAGAGTTTCCAAGGAAGCCAACAGATCTTTGAGAAGAGATCAATATTTCTTAGGAAGGATTTGCATATCCCTGGCTCTTGGGAAATCTATGTGAAACTTTCAGTTCTGAAAAAAAGAAGCATACTGTACATAGTGATCCTTTTGTCTCGCCACCCTCCCGGTGAATGCCAGACAAGCATTCTGGCTATCCACTTAATTGTTAAAGGATTAGACAGAATTAGCCTACATCACTTGCTCAGCAAGTAGGTCAAGTAACACAACCGCTGTTCCTTACTGGGGCAGAGAAAACCCATGGTTGGATAAGAGAGGGCAGTTACCAGGGTAAGAGCAGAGGAATAACTGAAAACAAAGGGCCGGGCTAGGTTATCTAACGAAAGAAACTCAAGTCTGCAACCAACATCTGGATTGGTTGCACTTCAATGCTAGGATCATACAGTACTTATTTATACTTTTGACAAATGTACGGGTCAGTTTCCAAGGCTGGTCCAATACCTCCTGGCACCTGAGCCAGCATGCCAAATGCTGGCCCACTCACCTGCTGATGTGCCAGTCTCTGCTTCTTTGATACTCTAGGCCACCACTCTCCTCTCCTCCACACTTCTATTTCGGTCCCCTTCTTCCTTTTCCAATCCAGGGAATGGGAGGATCTGAGGAGGCTAATGGGTGGATGGAAGTGGGGGTCCCCTGCCAGTCTGCTTCCTGAGGCAACCGCTTCAGTAGCCCTCATGGATGGGTTCGAGAAGAGACGATTTGCATTCAAATGTTCATGAGTTTGTAATCCCAGACTGATGCCATTTCAACTTTTGGATTTGATTGCTATGAATTTGATTTTAAACACATTATGTGTTCTGGGGGGGGGGAGGGGAGGAGGGAGAGAGTGCCAGCAAGCAGGAGCCTGAAGAAAGAGGCATCTCAAGCCCTAATGACAAGCTACGGCTTGTCGTTTTGTCTGAATGCGGCCAAGGTACTCAGCCTGTTGCTCCCCACAGGTCAGAGGCCGGCAGAGGAACAGCAGAGCAGCAGAGCTCTAATAAGCCAGCAATCCGAGGACTTATTAGCAGATTTCCTCTCCAATTTTATATTCCTGGGAGATTTTCATTCATACGGCCTCCTGACATATGCATCCGCGTTCAAGTCCAACAGTAGATTTCACACTGACTCCTCTAATTACAAAAACACTTAAGCCACACACTTTTTTTAAAAAAAAATGCCCCTTGTACTGGACCTAGGGGAAGTTAACATAGGTATGCATTGAAATGCCAACTATTTTCACCCATTAAACATCTCTAGAAACTGACATGTCCTCAAGCTATTAAGAAAAGGAGCCAGGGGGAGCAGGGAGCATGTCGTATTCTGAAAGCCGTGCATTAAACCCATTCAGCTCTTCCTAAAAGCTACAACCCAAACTTCTATCCCTTTCGTACTTTTAAATATAGCAACAGTCATATTCTATTCCACCTCCAGGCATCTCAAAATACCCACATGAATGAACCACGCTAAGAATTCCAATGACATCTGGACTTGAGGAAGGAAGAAGTGCCCAGGCCAGATGGGGCTTATAACACCACCTCCTGTACAGACCAGCAAACTGGTCCGAGAATTTTGTTACTGCACTGTACTTGCTAAAATGTTATAAGCCGCCTTGGGGGCCTCTTCAGGGGAAGAAAAAGCAGGATATTAATACCTGACTACATAAAGGAATGACAATTTTGTTTTCAAGTTAGGTGGGTCCATAGATATCTTTTTTTTAACAATACCACCAGTACAATGGGATGACCCTCCTCTCCACTCTCTGCAGCTGCTTTTTGCTCAGTCAGAGATATCACCACTGCTGGCCTTGCTGCTGATCAGTGTGGCATGCGAGGACTCCAGCAATGGGCATATTGACAGTCTTGCAAGCTCTTTTCCGAGGCAGGTCTATCAAGGAAAAGGAGAAGAGGTAGAATGAGTTTGGGGGAAAGGGAAGCATGGCTTGTGGTGGCATCCACCTACCTAGTTTGTAGCAGAATGAGATCTCAACTGGGGGCTTCATAATTCAACGCTTCCCACCAGCCCCACTGGGTTCACTCAGGCTCCCACACCCAGGTACGTGGGCTTAGGATGGCAGCCTTATTATTAAGCAATTCTATGTATCTTGCGGTAGCTTTCATGGCCCGCCAATAGACCACAATGTTTCAGAAATACAGGATTCGATGCCATGTAGTATAGACTTGAGATTATTTAATGAATCCAAACTGCAGCGGGTTTCCCGATCAGGCATTTCCGTGTGCGGCTGCCTGATCGGGAAACCCGCTGCGGTTTGGATTCATTAAATAATCTCTAGTCTATACTACATGGCATCGAATCCCGTATTTCTGAAACATTGTGGTCAATTCTATGTACACAGAAGAAGCTCCCAGGTACGTCTGCACAGAACTGCAGCCTTAGGTTGCAATCCTATACATACTTACCTGACAGTAAGTTCCATCAAACTCAATGGGACTTACTTCTGAGTAGTCACACATAGAAACAAGCCGCTCGTCACTTAGCCACCATGCTACAATAGCATACTAGATTCACATAACAGTAGAAACTCAGGACTCATAGTTATTAAAGTAACTTTCTAAATGTTATTGATATCATTATGTTCCATAGGTCAGCTTTATTCCGGGCTAGGAGAACAGCAATGCTCTTTCTCTGTGCCAGCAGGCTAAAGAACTTAAAGTCTTTATATAGCCAGATCTTCAGGGCCATCTGCTCTGTGACCTATGGCATCGGCTCCAGTCCGGAAACAAGAGCCAGTCATTAGAACTAAAAGGTCTAGGGAGAAATTTAGACGGGAGTGTTAATTTCAGACGCATTTCTGACTATCACTGGACTCACAAGCAAGGCCAACCTGCCTGTTTAAGCCACCAATGGCCCAATCCTACCTGCTCCAGCCGTCGTCATTGCACCTCTTCTGCAGATTGCCATAAAGCAGTGAGCGCCAATAATAAAATACACTCCGGTAGTGTGCTACTCAGCATGCTGCTGGGGATGCAGGCACCTTCCCACCAGTGCCAGCAGATCAGGAGCTGCCCGCCGATCCAGGCAAGATGAAAGGGAGGCAGGAGAGGTGGCAGGAGGACAGGGAAGGGCGAAATGAGGCAGCAACGGGGGTGGGGAGGGCGGAATGTGGCAGCAGCGGGGGGATGGGAAAATCGGGTCCGGGAAGGGGTTGGGTTCAGTGGCAACAGCGGCTGCCAAATCCTAACCCCCTTCCTGGACTCGATCCCACAGTGTGGGTCCATGTGGACCTGTACCAGCTGTTTAGCTAGTGCAGGACCAAATAGACCCCCGTGCTGTGAAGCCTTACCCTGCAGCACAAAGGTTCCCTTACCCAGAGGAGAGCTCTGCAACTCCCCCCCACCCAGGATGTAGTGGTAGCCATTTCTGTGCCACTGCATCAACTGCATCAATGACAATAGGATTGGACTATGGTGCTGAATGCCTGTTCTCCTACCATCTTGACTGACAGCTTATATGCACCATTCCCTGCCTGTCTACCATTGTTTATTTATTGTTGTTGTTGTTATTACATCATCATCATCATCGTTGTTGTTGTTGTTGTTAAAAATATATACTGCTTTTCAACACAAATGTTTATCAGCACACAGCCACTGGAAAAGACACTGTGCTGGAGTGAAGAGGGATAGGTACTCTTCCCCTGCTAAATATAAGATGAGCACCACTTGAAAAAGGGGCCTTTTTGCCCTTTTAATGTATGTACTGTATTATTATTTTAGAAAGCAGGATTAAAAAAAAAACAGAGTATCAACATGGTTGACAACACTAAAAAATACCAAAACCCACACACATAGAAAACAACAATAGGTAACACTTTAAATGTTAAATGTTCAGCCAACTACAGAGACAATGTAAACGCCAACTTAAATGTTCAGCCAACTACAGAGACAATGTAAAAATAAGAAACTCATGCTCTTCAAGCAGGAGTCCACCAAACCCCATTGATATAGGGCAAAGTCTGACAGCCTGTCTAAAAGAAAGCAGTGAATGAGCCAGGAATTCCTCTGCTGGGCGGCTGCTCCAGATGCTCACAGTTGACAAGGCTCTATTCCCTGGTGCCCATCCACTAAACTCCAAGTGGTAGAGGAACCCAGAGAAAGTCCTCAAAAGAAGAAAATAGTTCTCAGGAGGTTCATATAGAAAGTGACAGGATGTGTGTGTGTGTGTGTGCGCGCGCGCGCGTGCATGTGTGTAAAGATACAACTTCAGTCTCAGATGATAAAGGTCAAAATCAGCACCTCGGACAGAACCAGGAAGAAAACTGCTAACCTGTGAATAGAGCCCCTCTGTCAGCTACACTGTTTTGCATGCAGAAGGTCCCAGGTTCAATCCCTGGCAGCATCTCCAGGTAATGCTGAATGAAACCCTTGAAAGCTACTGCCAGTCTATGCAGACGGTACTGGGCTAAATGGACTGATGTCTGACTGGGTTGTTTCATATGAAGAATCAGCTCTGTAGGATCTGATATGACTGCCTATATTCTCTGATCAGTGTGATAGGATTCTGGGGGCCACATCCTGGACCAACTGCAACTTCCAAGCTGCCACAACTCTCCACAGTCCTACTCCCTCAGCCATAACTCCTTTAAATAACATGTTTCTAGCATACGACAATCCGCCCTCTAAAGAAAATCTTGGGTCATAATGAGTGTCCGTGGAGGGGTGGGGTGAGAGACAAATTCAAGCCCTTAGAAGGTAACAATGGAATGTTTCAATCCTAGCAATCAACCCCCAAGGCAATATACTGTATTTCTTCAATACTAAGACGCATGTTTTTTCCCAATTAAGCATTTCAAAAAATGGGGTGCGTCTTAGAATCGAAGGTCTCCAAAAAGCACCCCAAAATGCTATCTTCTTAGTTACTGGGGCTTGCGGGAGCTTCAGGGAGGCCTGCGCAACCCTCTGCAGGCCTCCCTGATCTTCAGTTCGGCAAAAAACGGTGATTTTCAGCCATTCCCTGTTTTCGCGAAAACCAGAAATGGCCAAAAATCGCTGTTTTTCGCCAAACTGAAGATTAGGGAGGCCTGCAGAGGGTCACGCAGGTCTCCCTGAAGCTCCCCCAAGCCCAGGTAATGAAGGAAATGACACTTTCTGATGGGGCCAGAAATGCTATGCAAAGGCAGTGCACTCAGTCATCCTCAGCTGCAGGAGACATGCTGGGGAGAGTTGGTGCTGAGCAGGTAGATTTAATGAAGGGAGGCGAGTCTTACAATTGATGGATTTTTTTTCCCTGCTGGTGGTACTGAAAGTAAAGGTGCGCCTTAGAATCGATGGCGCCTTAGACTTGAAGAAATACGGTACTCCTGTGCCCCCTTTTTTCTCTTTTCTCTTTAATAGGTTGCTGCACCTGACACTGAATGTAATAGGATGAAGTGGTAATTGGATAATCGCCCTATCCACAGGACTAAGTGTGCATGCGCACACATACATGCATGCCTATGTGTGATGGGGAGCAGGCAGCTAATGCCCTGCAAAGGGTTCTGCACGGCACATGGGCATGCAGAGCTCACAATGCAATGGAAGGAAATGCAGTTTTAGGCAGGTTCTGCCTAGCACACTGCCTTCTCCCATCTAGCTAATTATCTAGCTAGTCCATCTAGCTAATTATAGTCAACACAGGCTGGCAGCTGCTTACAAGATTTCAGACAAGGGACTTGCCCAGCTCTACATGGAGATGGCACCGGGCGCTAAACCTGAGATCTTCTGCATGCAAGCCAAGTGCTCTCACACTGAGCTACATTCCCCCTTCCCCAAGTCTTGAAGTGAAAGCAGCACCCCCAATTGTGGCATTTGCTGTCCACAAATGGTGCCAATGTCATAGACCTTCAGACACCAAGTTAAGACAGTGTTACTCTCATGAGCAAGGAGCTGTTTTAACTTTGCTGTAGCTTTTTTTTTTCCCTTGGAAGGGACAGGACTGGTCACTCTATTTCCCTCTCAAGGGAGACATGTATTAAATAATCCCCCACACAGCTCCCTTGGTAACAGTAAGGCTGAGAAAGAGCCCTGTCTGCAAACTTGGGGAGTCGCTGCCAGTCAGTGCTCAACGATATTGACAAAACAGACCAAGGGTTTGACTCAATAGGAAGCCATTTCATGTATTCCCACAGTGGTGGAGCACATGCTTTGCATATAGCAAGTTCAATCCCTGGCATCTCCAGTGAAAACAATCTTGGGTAACAGGGATGGAAAGACCTCTTTCTGCCAAGACCTGGAACAGATGCTGCCTGTCAAACCTGAGCTAGATGGACCAAGGGTCAGACTCCATAGAAGGAAACGTTCTACATTCCTGAGCTGTGTTCACACTACTTAATGCATTTTGGGCAGCAGCTCTGTGAATATTTAAAGAATTCCCCTGACTTCTCAGTTCTCGGGGAGAAGGCATAAGGCCTCCAGGTGCTAAAGCAAAAGAATAAATTGAATAAAGATCTACTGCTCTGAGATGATTTTTTTTTGTTTTTAATGAGAAGCTGACCATTAGGACTGCATCTGAGAGTCTGACCCACTCCCAAGACAGGCAGATTAAACACCCATCAAGCTCAGTCGTCAGAAGGAATGAGAAAGAGCCCATTCTAACAAGCCCCAGGTGCTCGACAGGCAGCCTTTAGGTTGCTGCAATTGAAAGAGCCATCCAATTGGCAACAAGTGACAGATTTGGGACTTGCCACAGGGAAATGATTGTCTTGGCGCTTGTCACAAAAAGGAGGGAGAAGGGGGAAGCATCAAACATCTCATTTTAATTTCTAAAAAATGAGAGAGATGCCAGGTGGTCGGGTCAGGAGAGTTGGCTGCAGCTTAGGGCATGAGTGCAGCAGGGGAGGGAAAGAAGCTGCGGGCATCTGGAGCAGGGGACAAGGGAATCCAAAGGGAAAGGCTGCCAGGATGTTGCTTGTGAAGGCCATTGCTGTTTGCATTTGTGCTTCATGGCTGTTCGAATATGGATGAGGATGTTTATGAACTATTGGCTTTTGGACAGACCTGATCTTGGATTAACCGTATGCGCATGGATTGATTTACAGTGCAATCCTATGCATGTCTACCCAGAAGTAACTGCCACTGAGTTCACTGGAGCTTACTCCCAGGAAAGTGTGTATAGGATTGCAGCCTTGTCGTGAAAACCTATGCCTGTCTACTTAGAAGTAAGCCGCCTTCTGTTCCATGGGGCTTACTCCCAGGAAAGCGTGTATAGGATTCCAGCCTAGCAGCCCAAGTGGCACTACCTTCTTTCTCTGTGGGTGCCGACAGCCATCACCTTGACTGCTTAAGAACTATAACTCCATTCCTTCCAAGTCCTGTACAGGCAGATATCTTTCGTCAGGAGGTCACACCCTTCGGATACTCACAAGCCCTTTGGAATCTGACCTTCGTTTCAAAAGATCACCACATCTGAAACCTAAAATGAAAACGCAAGCGAGGGCAGCTGATTTCTCTGCTGTGCTCCAACACTGCCTGTTTTCATGCTTCCCGTAACACACACCTGGGAATGGATGAGCTGCTCTGCACGGTCACAGCCGTTTCCAGAGCCCCTCCCATCGACTAATGAAGATGGAGCCCCAGAAAGAGCCAAATCATCTCTGATTTCTCACTTTGCAAGCAAAACCCAGGCGTCGAGGAATGGTGGACCAGATCCAAAGAGAGCTATAGATTCACACATCCTGTCATCAAAGAGCATCTTTTAACTGGCAGCTCAGACTTCCTTCCAAATGGTGAGTCATCCTCCAAATACGGTGGCACCATTCATTGTACACGGTCTCAAAACTGGCAGCTACTCTTACTTCCAGAAAAGAAAGATACATACATATTAGAAAGGAAAAGGGAAGCAAATTATGGGAGCACCCAGTTGGTAGTGGATTTGCAAATGCAAATCAACTATAGTGGATTTGCAAATGCAGGGCAGATGGGAAAAAGGGGTCCCAGTTTCCAAGTGACAGTTAACTGGTGGGCCATGAATGCCTTTGAAGTTGGCTGCGTAGCCAGCAGATGCTCCTTAAATTAATGGTTTTATTTCACGAGTGCCTTCAAATGCCCACACAACTGTCTGTTCTGCATTGCCTTAGTAACTCAGCTCACCACTCATCAGCAACATGCCAATGTAGTGGATCAAGTGATCATTTTCTGACAGTTGCAAGTGTCTCTTGAGTCGCCTGCATCGTCAATTCAGAGCTTCACTTACCACAGGCTGTGCATGAGGGACAGAGGCCACTGATGCGATACAGAGACTGTTCCCTCCCAATTTAGGTGTATCTTGGTGTCAGCTCTCAAATTTCAAGACTGCTCAAAATGCTTTCGAATCCACCCTTTTCAGTGGACCAACACGAGATGGGGAAACTTCATTGCTCTGCTCCAGATGAAGCTCAGCGGCTAAGAACTTCACCATCTGGATCAGCTGAGCCTCCCTACGGTGGGCCATGACCCACTGCAAATTCCAGGTGTCCTGGTTCAGTGTTAGGCGCACCAAGCTCAGGTCAACGTCAACCGTTCCAGAAGCTGTCACTTGCAAGAGGCTGGATGCACAGATCGTAGGAACTCCCTGAGAAATCTCACTTGTCTTCTAGAAAATGCTTCAGCTTCCCTTGAAAATTCACCGAGGTTTGTCCTTGGGAGGAACCTGACATGCACTTTTAATTTCACTTTTTAAAAAATACTGGTGCCAACTACGTGGTCACAGTAATGACAAATTCCAGAGACACAACAGTACCAGTAAGACCCTGGGTGCATCCAGGGGTGATCCTTTCACGGGTGGAATCTCAAATCCACGAAGTCGTAATGTGAAGAGAAAAAAGACACCATTTCAGTTGATAGAAGTTTTGGGTTCTCTGAAAGAGACACATTTCAACATGAGGAATTCTTCAAAACTGTGGCCCAGAAGTGATGGTCCCAAGGGTCATAGTTACCTGACTCAGGGCCCAATCTTATCCAACCTTTCAGCACTGATGCAGCTGTACCACTGGGGCATTTGCCGCATCCTGTGGGAGGGAGGGGCAGTCACAGAGGCCTCCTCAAGGTAAAGAAACGTTTGTTCCATTGCATTGTGGCTGCATCGGCACTGGAAAATTGGATAGGATTGGGCCCTCAGTATCCAAATATTTTCTACCCTGTATGAAGCAAGTACACCCCCATCCCACCGCCCAAATTATTTTCCAACTTAGATAATAATTTGGGCAAATGCATTTCCCTCCCTTCCTGATGGTCTTAATGCTGAAATGCACCATCCCAGGTGCCAGGGAACACAGCTTTACTAAGGATTTGGGCACCCTGGGAAAATGGCATTTCCCAGGGTCTCCGTGCCAAGGAAATTGCTTTTGCAGCATTAAAGGTGCCAGGGATGAAGGGAGTGTTTGCAGAGAGGCCTTTCATGAGACCTCCACACTCCCTTGTTTCTGCTCCTGCCAGATAGATGATATGAGAGGAGGCAGCAGGAGGATTGGGGCTTCCTTCATACCCTGTTACTGTCCTGATGACATAATGGAACACACAACATAGCCTTACTTTCTTATTTGGGCTTGGAAAATACCAAGTTATTTTCAGGGGGGGGTTGGAAATAAATAGTTCAAGTCAGCGGCGAAAGTAGGGTGGAGCGCGTGGAGCAGCTGCTCCGGGCGGGGGCGCGCAGCCCGCGCCCGCCGCCTCTCGCACCCGCCACCTCTCCTTACCGTCGTCTTCGTTTTGGCCCTCCCTGGAGCCTGAATGGCTCCAAAATGACAAGGAAACGGGCGGGGGGGGGGGTGTTTGGAGCCGCGCTGCGCGCGCAGCTCCCTCCCTCCACCCTCCGATTGGCTACACAGGGCGTAATTGGCATGGCACTTAGGCCCCGCCCTTGCTCCGGGCGCCCCAGCAAGATGTGGCCTCACTGGTTCAAGTTGGCAAGCCCAGAAGTTTGCCCATTACTATGATATATCAGATCTTTCCCTTTTAAACTGTGGATAATTTCCTACTTCCCAAGATGTAACAGCAAGAGCCTGGAGGAAATACTCTTCTTTCAACCAAAGCATATCCAGGTGATGTGAGAAACCAGGATAACAAGTTCTTAACCTTAACTCTGAGCTTCTTCTCTTCTATCATTTTTAATTTAAGTTATATAAGCTCAGGCTGTTTAATTTGAAGTGCGTTGTTACACATTGGGTTTGTTTTTTCCTCTGCCAGGCCAATTAATATTTATGCCCCCTTCATAATGGGCTGATTGTTCATTAAATCAACAGAGAAAGCCCTCATCTCGGTTACAGACAAAAGCCCAGACAAAAAAAGATATAGAGATTTCCATATGGGTCCATTTTTAACTTCAGAGGATTGCATTTTCTCCATTAGCTGAAGGGAAAGACTGAATCTTATTAGCACAGTGGAGGCATAAAATAATCAACGAAATAACGGCATAGATGCACAACAGCTTTGCAAAATTAAAATGGGGGAGTAGCGGGGAATGCATTTCAATCAATGGGGAATGCAAATTCCCCATTGATTACTGCCATGTACATCTCTCTGCCGGAGGTAACTGCTGGCTCATACACACACGCTTGTCCCTTGAGGACTGCAACACCAAATGATGATTTGTATGTGTGAATGGGTCCCCACAGATATAGAAGACCACAGAAGGAATTGTTGCTTTCCCTCTTCTCATCCCCAATCAGGTCCATTCCCACACAGTTAGCCGTAGGACGGAAATCAATTTCTGAGGCCGTGCTTTGAGTTAAGAGTCACTTTTATGGATCAAAGAGAAGAGGGAGGGCTGCTGGAAGTCTCCGCTGACCTCTCTTGCTTCTCAGGTCAGAATTCAGGAAGTTACCGTATGTGAAAGCAGGACACTGCTGGAGTCGGGTCACCTCTCTATCTAGCTCAGTAGCATCTACTCTGATTGGGAGTGGCTCTGCAGGACCCGCAGGAAACCAGGGCCACTCTCATCACCTGCTACCTGCTCCGTCATAGCTGGAGACGCCAGGGACCCAGGACTAGTGCTGAGATGAAGATCCTCACTGGAGACTGTTCTCCTTGAAATGGAGGGGGGGGCAGAGCAGTGAAAGGGGGGGGTGTTAAACCACTATCAAGGTTCACGTGGGAGGCAAAAGGTTCATGGAGGGGTATGAAACTCATCAAGTATCCAATAGTTTTCCTGGTGGCTGCTATTCCCCCCCCCACTTGAGAAACAGCCTTCCATTTTTTCCCCATCTACAAATGGGGTGGCAAAGTTGTGTGCGGAGAATGTATTCATCTGGACCTTCTGCGTGTCAAACAGGTGCTGCATGGGTGAGCTCTGGACCCCTGAGCTGGCTTTCAAACTGTTGCTGCTGTTTGTTACTTAACAATAGCAAAATCTGGAGAACCCGCCGGAAGGGCTGGTTTAAGGAGAGCTTAAGATACACACAAGATACACACAGCCCTGGTCAGTGTTAAAGGGAGAGTTTGAGTGACCTGAGAACCAGCCCTACCTTCAAGCAACCAGGAGACCACTGGCTTGCCATGACTACTGCTTATGGCTCTAATTAGCACACCGGTACTGTCAACCCCACTGCACTTTCAGGCATCTGGTTGACCACTGCGGGAAGCAGAATGACGGACTAGATGGGCCTTGGGCCAGATTCAGGAGGGCTCTTCCGATGCTTTGTGAGCCAAGACACCCCTGGTTCGAATCTCATGTCAGTCAAACACACTAAAAAGCTTTAGGCAAGTCAACATTTCAGTCTCACCGCCCCACCCACCCTACCTCTAATAGGGAGAGAGTAATCCTCACCTACCATACCGGAGTCCTCATAAGGATTACCGAGCACTTTTGAGTACTCAGAATGTGTGCTAAGTACTATCATCACTGAAGTGTGAACAATTTAAAAAACAACAATACCACCACACGTTTCAAATCTCGATGGAAAACTTCAAGATGCAGGGGGAATCGCTCGAGACGCAATCCTCAATTTTGAGAACACCTAACAGGATATCTGTGTCTCTTCTAGCCGGCTGATGGCTCAGTCGCTTTAGTAATTGATTCAACATTCAAATCGCTTTCCATGGAATCAAAGGATATTGATTTGGCCCAGTGCTACCTTATGATTTAGTGTGGACAATTACCGTTCGCCGACTGTCACAACGTAAAGGCCACTATGAAACCGTTTTCTTCATTTTCCTGTTCATTTTACTGCCATTATGGTTTAATTAGCCAAAAACTATTCGCAGCCAAGAGTAAATTAGCCCTGTTGATTTCTTTCTGCAAGCCATCTCCCTGAACGCCACTCCATCCCGACAAAAAATGAAATCATAACACTGTTATAACCCAAACTGCATTCCACGATGGTAGAGCGACTCCAGGTAACTTGCTAAGCGACAATTGTACCCACAGCAGGGACTGTGACAGGGCAAGAGAAGATGGCAAATACCACTGTGTTGTGGGTGAAAACAGTCCAGAACTTTATTAGTCACAGTGTATGCAGGAGATTTCTATGTGATGCACTGAGGGCAGGAAACCCACAAAATACCAACCTGACTGTTGGAACCCCTAACTACTCCAGTCCATCTCCTGGAAGAGAGCGTGACAGCAGCAGTCTGCTGACATGCAATCAGTTGGTCCCGTCCCTCTGTGCCCCTCACCTCCCAGACCTCCCTGCTTAAAAGATGGGGGGAACAAACGTACTACCTTTCATTTTGGACCAAACAAGGATTAGATGTGTAAGAGGGCAGTTCCATATCTAGTCAGGGGGGCGAGAGCACTTGGATATGAGGAGAGAGACGCACACCCACAGAGCTGGTCCAGGACTTTCCCATTCTGTGGCTATGAAAAGAGGGAAATGGAGCAAAAGAGGAAGTACAAAGAAGAGTGGTGGGCTACAGAGTGCTTCCAATGCTAGTCTAGCCCACCACGTCCCTCCACAATTCCTCTTCTGTTCCATTTCTCTCTTCCTTTTCAAAGTGATCGGGGGGGGGGGGAGAGGAGCAATGGAGACAGGCAAATGGAGGCAGCTACGTTCACCAATGAGCGTACTCAGGAAGATGGTGGAGGACAGGAAGGCCTGGCGGGATATGGTTCATGGGATCACGAAGGGTCGGCCACGACTTAACGACTGAACAACAACAACAACAACGCTCACCAATCAAACCACCTCAATCTGCCTCATGGATGGGCCAGCCCTGGAAGTCCACTTCAAAGGTATACTAGATGCACCTGCCAACCAAACACAGTAGTATTGGCATATTTAGCTGGCAGAGCTGTTCAGATAAACATCCGAAGCTGCTCTAAGTGAAAGCGTTGGGATTTCCAAGCTAGCCAACATCTACTTGGAAAGCCAAAGAAGTTAGATAAAACTTCATGTCTTTGTGAGTATTAATTTACATCAGTCACAGGGACAGTGGCAGTTTCCTCTACCAGAACATTGATTTCTGCCCTCACCAGTGGGATTCGGAATCCTGAAAAGCATGACGGTCTTACATGGTCTAACGGGGCCTAGAATCCAACCGTGCTCCGTAAGAATCCTTTTAAATGCAAAGTGCTGCCCGTTGCATTAATCCAATTAATTAAGTGACAATTTTAAGCAACCTGCCAGAGAATTTAAGCTCCCCAAAGGACAGCTGAACATCTACTGCTCCCGCTAAGACTTCCCTCAACCTTTCCTAGAGATAATGAGCGCTCTTGATTTACACCAAACACCGCCGTCAAATTCCTCCCACCGAGAAAACTCGATTTATAGCGTTCAAGCCAGACAAAGGTCTCTGCCAACCACTATCAATGGAAGCAGCTCCTTATTGTTCCCCCTCCACCCCCACCCCAAGGGCTACAGGCATGTAATTAAACAGAGGAAACAGTAGAAAGGCATGCTCGATATCCTCCTTCATTTGGAGGAGCAATTTCCAACCTTTCAGTCCCTTCGCAGGCAGACCGGTCTCCCGAGTCCACCCATGCACAGAAAACCCCAATACAAATCAATCAAACCCAGAACCAAAAGCTTCACTTGAAGTAATCAATAGCTTAATCAACTAAGGCTGCACTCCCATGTGTATGCCATTGAACACAGTGGGACTTGCTTCCGAGTAAACACACATATGATTGTGCTGCACAGCTTTGGGGCATTATCTACAATATTGGCTTAGAAGCCATTAACTGTCCCAAGGACTCCTAAGAACTATAGTTTGGAGAGGCAGGCAGAGGGGAAATCAAGGAACCACTAGCAGAATTTTCTGTCCTGGCACCACAGGGTCCTGCAGAAGCTGTAGTCAACAATCCACAAACCATAGTAGGGGCATGCCTTTATGATGAGGACCATCAAAAAGCGACAAGGTGTCAAACAGTAAGCTTTTGAATCCTACAGGGTTCTTCATCAGAGTAGATGGTGGGCCACAGATGGTAAGATGGCACAGCTTAGGCAAACCACGTGTGCAAAATAAGGATGCAAGAAGAGCCTTGCTGGATCCACTGAGGTCCAGCATTCTGTTCCTCACCATGACAAACCAGATATCTCCAGGAAGCCCCAACAAGCAGGTACGAAGACCCCTTCTGCCGTTTGTCCACGGCTCTGGAAGTAAGCCAGCATTTATATATCTATAGTGCAGGGGAGGGAACTGAGGCTGAGAGAGAGAAAGTGACATGACAGAGGCTACCTAGTGAGATTGTGGCGGAGATCTGAACTGGGGATTTCCCAGCTGACAGCTCCTAAAGCTCAATCCTATGCAGATTCAGGTGCATTTTTGCCCATCGATTGCAATGGCTCAGTCATACCTAACTCTGTACAGGATCCGGTTGTAAGCCACTACATGGCACTGGCTCCGACTCTGGCCTAGGAGGCTATTTTCACTTCCATAGTCTGTTTCTTTTTCCCTCCAATCACATAAAAAATTACGAGCTCCATCTCCTGGTGGTTTCACAAGCTTGCCCGCTATTAGCGCTTCCATTGGTCCAGCAGTGTTCCAACGTTGGTGTTTCATTCCCTTTCCAAAAATATGTCAGTGCACATTTAGCTATTGCTTGGACAGGGCCTGGGGATTTTAGCGGCCTTTAAAGAGGAAGCAAAACGGACATGACAATGCAAAACAACGCTGTTGGCTGCAGCTCAGGAGTTTGAAGGAGATTTGGCAGGGTTGCTGACTGTTGCTTAAATAAAATACTGGGTGGATCCAGAGGAAATTTGGGAATGGGGCTGCAGTGATGGAGCACCTGCGTTACCTGCAGAAGGTCTCAGGATCAATCCCTGGCAGCATCTCTAGGTAGAATTGGGAAAATGGCTGTCTAAAATCCTGGAGAGACGCTGCCAGTCAGTGTTGCCAATACTGAGCTAGACGGACCAAGGGTTGGACTCAGTAGAAAGTTTGCTGCTGCCACTCAGTATAGACAATACTGAACTAGATGAGACTCAGTATAAGGCAGCTTCCTATGAAGGAGCGGTGCAGAACAGGTGAGCTGTGGGGGGAGCTTTGTCACATCAGGACTGGACCAGTTTTTCAGCCAACACTGGCCTGCCCTCCAAAGTTTCACAAAGAACTCCTGATGCCCCTGTTCTTGTGCCAAGAAACAAAATTTCGCATGTCCTCTTCCCGGCCCTACTATCCCACATTGCTGAAGGCTCTTCTCCCCCAAGCACTCCACCTGCTGTATACTTTGACTCGTTTATTCTGCAACAGCCTGTCCTTGGCATTTAAATGCCAGGAGGGTGTCTGTTCTTGGAGTAAAAGATATACTAGGAAAGCATAATTGTCCTACCCGACGTTCTCAGCAGTTCAAAATATGCCTCCGTGGAGGCAGGATGCAAAATGGCAAGTTGTGTAAAACTTTAGCGCTCATGCGCATACCTATATAGCACTGGTGAGAAGATGCATCCATTCCCCCCTCCCCCTCCGATTCTTAGATTTCTAGAGACCCTGGAGAGAGGTGAAAGCTTGAGGAAGAATAATGCCAGCAAACCACACTTGCAAAATAAGGATGCAAGGAGAGCCTTGCTGGGTCCATTAAAGTCCAGCTTTCTGTTCCCCACCATGTCCAACCAGATATCTCCAGGAAGCCCCACAACACAAGCAGGCACAAAGGCCATGGCCCCTTTTCTGTTGTTTGTCCTCAGGACTTCATATTCAAAATGTACAGCTTCTGCTTCTATACATGGAGGCTCATTACTACTGTACAGTAGCTGATAAGATCATCATCAGAAGGCCCCTCTTGGATCAGGCCAATAGTCCCTCAAGTCCAGACACCTGTTCCCCACAGTGGCCGCCCAGACGACTCTAGGAAGCTCACGAGCAGGATGTGAAGGATGCCCTCCCTCCCTATTGCCGTACTCCAGCATTCAGCACTGTTCATCTAGTTGGAGGTTCCACATACCCACCCACTCAGGTGTAAACACGGGGACAAAATAGGGGCAGGGATAAGCAAAATCAGGACAGCCATGGTAAACAGGGACAGGTGGGCCATATACACCAGTTACTGAACAGAGCCAAGTTCCATGATGGGAAAAAAAAGAAGTATGAATAAAACTAATTACTAGAGAGTTGCACACACACAAGCATTGTTTCATTGGTTGGCAATCTTAGATCAGGGCCCAGGGCAGCTCATTCCCAAACTTCCAGGACTTGAAAAAAAAACAGGAGAGGGGACAACTCCACCAGCCAGCTCCTCAGTATCTGGAAGCCTTTCTGCGCTAACCAAGTCCCAAACTAGTATACAAGAGAGATAACTTTCCCGGTCTCGGCTCTTTGTGGGCCTGAGGGAGCTCATTTAAGATAATTCTCAATTTCCATCAGCATTAGCTGATTATTTGCCGCTCCCCAGCTTTGAACACATTATCTGTGCATTTATCCCCTCGATAATGCTGACTTTTCTCATTTAATAATGCATGGGCCAAAGCAAATGGTTTTGGCAAGGGAAAAATGCCATTTGGTGAGATAACAAACGCGGTAGTAGGATTTCGCAGCATCAAGGAAGAGGCTGGTGGAGACTGGGAACCAGGGAACCTCCAGAGCCCAGCAGGCGAGAGGACGAGCAAGAAGCTGCGGTTCTTTTTCTTGTCCTGACTAGTGGCAGCCAATCAGCAGTCGCTCTGCAACGGTGTCATTCTGCCCCTTAATTCCTTCCAGGCCAATTGGAAAGAAAGGGGGCCAGAGACTGGCATGGCAGCAGCAATCCCACAGTTTTAAAGGCAGAGAGAGGTAGAGCAAGACAAGGCAGAGAGCAGAGGGAGTGCTGTGGCAGGAGCGTGCAGGCGGATGAGTGAAGAGGTCCACTGCAGACCAGAGGACTTGGCCAAAGCAACCTCTCCAAAGCCAACATTTCAGGTGGGATTTAACTCAACTAGGACCCCAAGCTGCACAAGCCTGAGTCCCAAAACAACATGGCGGCTGCAGCACTGCTGCAACCCACGTGAGATTGAGCTGCGGCCCACCATCAAAGATCTCTGGCGTACATGAAGTTGTCCCATTTTATCCTCCCAACAACCCAGAGGTGAGGGCAACAGTACACATTGTAGACAGACACTTTGCCCTCTCTGTGGTGTTCAATCTATGTCTGGGACGGGGCTGCTGCCAACTCTCGAGGAGAGCCCTGGAGTCTCCAGGAATCAGCACCTATCTCCAGGTGATGACTAAAAGTCATGCTGCAGCTGTTAACAAGGCCTCCAGAAATTTACAACATTAGCAACTTGTTGGGGAAACAAAACAACAAAAACACCCCCCAAAAACAACTTCAATCTGAGTTGGCAACCCTAACTGATACCTTTACACACAAAAAAAAGGTAAAAAGAAAGAAAAAGACTACGAGCGAGCAAAAAGTTACAGTGTAGAGTGACAATTCTCATGTGCTAGCTGCTTCTGGCTCCTTTCGCACAGAGGGAAACCTTTGCAAAGGGTCAGAAATTAAAAGGGCATCAGTGTGGGAGAAACGTATTTTTGACCACCACCACTTAAGTAATTTAGTTAAAATGTTTTACGTCCTGCTTTTCCTGCACCCAAACCACCTAATAATCACAATACAGAAACTATTTTAAAAGGCCGGCAAAAGCTAAAAATTGCAGCAATAAAATGACACATGGGGGGAGAGCAGGAGGTGAGCCTTGAGCTTGCCACTTCTGCAAGCCTAAGATGGTTTTGCTCGTCTTCTTCCTTCTTGGTATAAGGCACAGGCTACCTGTATAGCAGAACAAGGCAAAAGGATCCAAAGACCTTATATGGAGAAGAGGAGGAAAACCAGCTTCAGCTTCCAACCAACCAACCCAACCCAACCCAACCCAACCCAACAAAACACACACACACACACACACACACACACACACACACCCCTCTGGTCTTCAGAAACAAATGTGAAAAGCTTGATTTTACTACAATTCCAGGTGGAGGGAACTGCAGGGAGGGAAGGAACCAAAACAGCATGGCTCACATTTCTCAGGTGGGGTTATACATCCCACGAAATCATTTCACCACCCACCCACCCCAATATGGACAGGCACATCTCACTCCTCTGCTCCCTGTTCGTCAAAACTTTGCTTGGAGTTGATGCACCAGGGAATGAGTTAAACCGCCACATTCACCGTGGCACAGGGACACAGTTGCCCAGCTGGCAACAAGAAGCCACCCAACTGTGGTGGAGCCACATTATTTTCCCAACACAGATCCTTCGCTGCGTCTCAAGCAAGAGGACTTGATTGAGGATGACACCTGGCTCCACGGCAGGCGGGCTTTTCTGCCTGATACCAGCAGAACTGACAGCCGGGACTAAATACGGCGAGATGAATGACAGGCTGCGCAAAGCGACGGTTAACTAATGGGAGCAGCTCAGGTGTCAGGGATGACATGCTCTCGTCACATCTGAGAAATATCTCATGCCCCCATGGGCTGTGCCCGAGAATAAGCTGGAAGGGAAAGTAGCACACAGGCAGTGCTGGGGTGGTGGTGGTCTACAATGAGAGGTGCCAGGGCATAGTTTGCTCGATGCCATGTTCTCCGGATACACCCTGCACCCATGGAGGCCAAATTCTGCAACACAATAAGTTGAATCTTATCATATGTAGAAATTCTACAAATGTATGGAATGTGATTTTTGTTTGCTTGTTTGAAAAGTACACTGTTGATTTGAGACCATTCATAGAAACTGCTTCCTACTGAGTCAGAGCTTTGGCCCATCAAACCTAGTGTTGTCAAACACTGACTGGCAGCAGCTCTCCAGGCTCTTTCAGACAGAGGTCTTTCCCAGCATACCCTGAAGGTGCTGAATGAACCTCTGCATAAAAAAACCCAGGTGCTCGAGCACTGAGCTATGGCCTTTCCATTTGCGGGGACAGGCTACAGTTGATCAGTAATAAGGCAGAGGCACTTAATACATGCTAGGAAGAATATTTTTTCCCTTACACAATATTATTTTGTGCCATGGAGACATAGGAGGCAATCTTCTACCAAGTCAGATCCTTGGCCCATCCAGCTCTATGACTGACTCTACAGAGTTTCCGAGAGGGGTTTTTCCCAGGCTAACCTGGAGATGCTGCCAGGGTTTGAACCTGGGACCTTCCGTGTGCTAAACAAGGGCTCTCCCACTGAGCTCCAGACCCTCAGTCCCCTCCCTGAATACTGCATATGAGCATTTTGTGCACACCAAGACTAAGAGTCAGACTAGATGTTACACAAAACGCATCATGTGCCCCGGTGTTCCGCTTTTCAGTTTTCAAAATAGCACAATGTGGCGGGGCAGAACAGCAATGGGTGAGGGTAGGGGGCTTTAGCACTTTGCCCCCACTATGGTTCTAATCCCAATCCCCCTCCCCACGCTATTTTAAGGCATTTTTACCCAAGGGTGTATATACGCAACTGTACTGCAAATGCGTACACCTGTGGGCTGGGAGGAAATGGGTTTTAATCAGGGAAAAAAAGTTTCCATCAAAAGCCTCCAGCATGCTATTTTTAAGAAGAAAAACACTGGGGTAAAACATGTTTTCGTTTTATTCTAAGTGTGTAGGTTCTAGGACTGCATGCTGGTAAGTCCTCTATGTCCTAGACACAGATGGTTGGCAAGTCTTACCATGCACCTGTGAAGATACCTTTCTATCTCTATCCAGTTGAGTCTTTTACAAAGTGGTGGAGCCCTGGCTGCGGCAAACGGCAGGTGTCACAGAGAACCACCATGAAGGATCCAGGAAGCCCCTTTTTTTTACTATTCCCAGTTTCTCATGAGTATTTCAGCTCCTAACTAGCTTTGAGGCCCAGTCTTCTGTTTGGCTGTGAGGCCGATATAAGGCCTTGCTGGGTTAACTTTAAAGTAATCCTCTCAATAAGAATTCCTCTGCTTCCCCCTGCTTCCAGAAAAAAAACTTTTGAAACTCCCCTCTGTGATGGTTTCGAAACCTCCTTCTGAGATAAAGTACAGTAGTGTGTGCGTCTGTGTCTTTCCCCTTCATCCTCTCACTCACACACATCTTGGGTACCGATTTTGGAGCGGTTTGAACATTCCATAGCACCTCCTCAGCAGGGCTCATTTCCATCAAATGAAGCTAGAGCTCTTTTTCAGCCAATAGCTGCCACCTGTATTTGCCACCCTGGGATTTTTTTTTCTCTCACTCCTTTTGTCATTAGCATCTGAATCTGAGGTAGGAAGAATATGGACAGAACCTCTTTTATTAGAGAGAGAGAGAGAGAGAGAGAGAGAGAGAGAGAGAGAGAGAGAGAGAGAGAGAGAATTTTGGATTGACCTCTCATTCATCTGCTTACCACCACAGAGAGGGTTCTAAAACGTGATCCAAAGCTGGCCTTGACATTGCAGATAGATGTATAGATAGCTCCATTTGACCCAGAGCACACACAGTTTGGGAGGTGGAAACAACTGGGAAGGTGTTAATATAAGGGGGGGGGGAGGAAGTCATCGCCACCCGTTTCTTGCAGAAACCAGCTCTCTCTCACACCTCTTTGACTTCCTGTAAAACTATCATAACACCACATGGCTACAAGGCATGAAAACACAGCGCCATAAATTATGTAGTGCCGTTTGACTTGCCGTTGTAACATTACAAAGGGTCGCTCCTTCCTGGATTTTGGCCCAGGGACTAAACAAACAATGGCAATTACACACACACACACACACACACACACACACACACACAAGTTCCTTCTTAAATTACATACATTTCTCAAGATGTCCAGAGATGCCCTTTCAGTGCCCTTCTCCCACTTCTCAAGACTGGCAAAAATCATTTATACAAAACCGGATTGTTGGGGGGGGGGGGGAAGGCAACAAGTGGGCACAGCAGCTCACATCAGAAGCAAAGCCGCAGAAGGATTTGGCTCTTGGGGGGCTTGGGTGTTTTGGTTCAACAGTGGCTGCATTTCATTATTTTTCAATAAATAAACCAACCCATGCGCCATGCTTGGCAAAGAGAGACTGGCTCAAGGGCTGGTGGGGGGCAGCATTTGTCTCTACCGAGTCACGATAAAAATGGAAATTGCCTCTTGCTACTGCCAGCAAGCTGTAATGGAAAGCCCAGGAATGTCTGTGCAACTTTCGCTCTGCCTTGTTGCAGCTGTTTTGGAAGCTATTCTGTGAACATTTGGGGAGGGGGGCAGAGTTGGAGATGGAGACAAAAGGAAAAGCCAATTTACTCCCCCCCCCCATTCCACTGGGGAGCAACTGCTGCTTTCCATTCAGGTCCCTGATCTCTGAATAATAGGTTTTTGTCCAGCCAGGACATTGCCTGGGCTAAGCTTTCCGGCAAGGTGTAACTGAATCTCCACCACCACTGCCTTGGAAATGGTGATTTGAAAAAAGACACACCATAAACAACGTTACCTTGATCTGGGCTGAGGCATCTCACAGTATTCAAATCATCCATATTCCAGCAGGCGAGTCAAACCGAGGAGGACCAGTGCAAGTACCGGAGCCCAGAGCAATAAGCATCATTGAGTCCCAGAGCATCCTTGGAAAACATCGACAGTTGTCATGCCTGCAAACGCCTGCTTCCAAACGGCAAGACGGAAAGTTCCTTTAAAATATCACCTCCTCCTTTCTCTGGGCTCATTCTGGTCCGCGTACAGTAGGACAGGTGGAGCGGGAGAGCAGTGCAAAAGCTTCAATGAATTTCAGCAGTCCCTTCGGCTCCCCACGACTCAAGCTATCAGTCACTTGGGATAACTGGCAATTAACCCTCCAGTGCCCACTCGCCTAGCAAGAAGGTAATTGGGTTCGTTCCCAGGGGAGAGGAAGAGAGGCTCGGAAGAACAAGTGAGAAACAGGTGCCTTAACCAAGTGTCACATCCCTCCCATTCCCCACCCTCCAGGGACACATTCCGCTCCAGACATCTGCCACCAATTTTGCTTCACACGTGCCGTGTGTCAGATTGTTTCAAAAACAACAACTCCATTTGGCGCTTTAACACCTCTCCGGCATATACATCATTCTTCCTCAATGGTCATGGGGTCCAGGGAGCGGAATGGACTTGGGGACTAGGAGGCATGTTCTACTCTACTAGTGTGAATTTGCTGGCTGGTTAGGCTTTCAGTCTCAGTTTTCTAATCTATAAAATGGGAAGAATTCTGTCTTTTTTCTTTATAGCTGCTTGTTGGAAAGGGCAGTGACTGTGTTAACCCTCAATGCTCTACTCTCTGAGCCACCTGGCTTGCTGGTTGGCAACATAAGCTGCAGGCAGCTCAAGCAGACCAGAAGCCTCCTGGGGTCCTAGGAATCAGGTGACCCAGAGAGCCATCTCCTTCCATTGCCTGCTCCTAATTCTGTGACTCTCCTGCAGTCTGGACAAACTTACTGCTAATCAAAGCTGCTAGCCAAAGTGCTTCAGACATTTTCCCCGATTCTTCCCCCCCTTTGCTCCAGGGACTTGCCCCCTTTTCAAGAAGAGTCATAGCTCAGCAGCAGAGACTTTGCTTTGCATGCAAGAGTTCCCAAGTTCAATCCCTGGCAGCATTTCCAGGTAGGGCTGGGATAGACCCCTGTCCAAAACCTTGAAGAGCTGCTGCCAGTCAGTGCAGATAATACTGAAGCTTGATGGACCAAGGGTCAGACTCTGGATGAAGCCACTTGAGAGATTGCAAAAGTCTTCACACAGGAAAAAAAAAAGATGGAGTTCTATTCAATAACAATCTCTCTCTCTCTCTCTCTCTCTCTCTCTCTCTCTCTCTCTCTCTCACACACACACACACACACACACACACACACACACACACACACACACACACACACACACACACACACACACACACACACACACACAATTTTTAGAAATCACTATCAATAGAGAAATGCAAGCTGTTCTCTTCGGACTATTGACTCAATAATAGTGCTTGAGGTGGGGGGGCATTTCTGGCAAGCCAGCTCAGTTTCTCTCATAGGAGCTTGCCAGGACATAGTAACTGGAAAAGAATGGGATGAAGGCCAAGAGATGTTACAAATGCTTATTGGCACAAGCATCTGCTGGGTCCTACGAAGTTGTTCGCCAAGGGATAGGTGGAAAGCTCATTCTTTTGTTTTCAGAGACCGTTTTTTGCCTGCTGCTGGTGCCTGAATTGCACCAATGCCTAAGCTAAGCTTAGCCTTGCTCCATAAGAACATAAGAACATAAGAAGAGCCCTGCTGGATCAGGCCAAAAGCCCATCTAGTCCAGTTTCCTGTGTCACACAGTGGCCCCACCAGATGCCTCAGGGAGCACACAAGACAACAAGATAACCTGTGTCCAGTCGCCACTCCCTTGCACCTGGCACAGAGAAAACCCACTTCTCAAAACCAGGAGGTTGCTTATGGCTTGTAACCTGTGATGGTCTTTTCCTCCATGAATCTGTCCAAACCCCTTTTAAAGGCATCTAGGCCAGATGCCATCACCACATCCTGTGGCAAGGAGTTCCACAGATGAATTACACGCTGGGTAAAGAAATATTTTCTTTTGTCTGTTCTAACTCTCCCTCCACTCAATTTTAGTGCATGTCCCCTGGTTCTGGTGTTGTGCGAGAGGGAGAAGAATTTCCCTCTATCCACTCTCTCCATCCCATGCATAATTTTATACGTCTCAATCATGTCCCCCCTCAGGCGCCTTTTTTCTAGGCTGAAAAGCCCCAGACGCTGTAGCCTTTCCTCGTAAGGGAGGTGCTCCAGCCCACGAATCATTCTGGTCGCTCTTTTCTGCACCTTTTCCAATTCAACTATATCCTTTTTGAGGTGTGGTGACCAGAACTGGACACAATACTCCAGATGTGGCCTTACCATCAATTTGTACAAAGGCATAATGATATTGGCCGTTTTATTCTCAATCCCTTTTTTAATTATCCCGAGCATGGAATTGGCCTTCTTCACAGCCGCCGCACACTGGGTCGACACTTTCATCGACCTGTCCACCAGCACCCCAAGATCTCTCTCTTGATCCGTCACAGACAACTCAGAACCCATTAGCGTATATGTGAAATTTTGGATTCTTGCCCCAATGTGCATCACTTTTCACTTACTTACATTGAAGCGCATCTGCCATTTTGCTGCCCTTTCTCCCAGTTTGGAGAGATCCTTCTGGAGCTCTTCACAATCCCTGCTGGTCTTCACCACCCGGAAAAGTTTAGTGTCATCTGCAAACTTGGCCACCTCACTGCCTATCCCCGACTCCAGGTCTTTTATGAATAAGTTGAAAAGCACCGGTCCCAAGACCGATCCTTGGGGCACACCGCTTTTCACCTCTCGCCATTGTGAAAATTGCCCATTGACTCCCACTCGCTGTTTCCTGGTCTTCAACCAGTTCCTAATCCACAAGAGGACCTGCCCTCTTATTCCCTGACTGTGGAGTTTTCTCAGGAGCCTTTCATGAGGGACCGTGTCAAACGCCTTCTGAAAATCCAGATATATAATATCCACGGGTTCGCTCGCATCCACATGCCTGTTGACCTTTTCAAAAAATTCTAACAGGTTTGTGAGGCAAGACCTCCTCTTGCAGAAGCCATGCTGACTCTCCCTCAGCAGAGCTTGTTCTTCTATGTATTTTAAGATTTTATCCTTAATGAGACTTTCCACCATCTTCCCTGGAACAGATATTAGGCTGACCGGCCTGTAGTTTCCCGGGTCCCCCCTCCTTCCTTTTTTAAAGATTGGCGTGACATTAGCTATCCTCCAATCCTCTGGCACAGTGGCCGATTTAAGTGACAAGTTGCATATTTGGGTCAAGAGGTCAGCAACTTCATTCTTGAGTTCCTTCAGAACTCTTGGGTGGATGCCATCTGGGCCTGGTGATTTATTGATCTTTATTTTGTCAATTAAGTCTGAGACGTCTTCTCTTTTAACCTCTATTTGACTTAATTCTTTAGTCAGGGGAGACCGTTCCGGCAGCGGTATTTGCCCGAGGTCTTCTGCCGTGAAGACAGATGCAAAGAACTCATTTAATTTCTCTGCAGTCTCCAAGTCCCCTTTTATCACCCCTTTCTCTCCCTCACCATCCAGCGGACCAACCGTTTCCCTGGCAGGTTTCCTGCTTCTAACATATTTGAAGAAGCTTTTATTATTCCCTTTTATGTTGCCTGCCATACGTTCCTCAAAGTCTTTCTTGGCCTCCCGTATCATCTTTTTGCACTTCTTTTGCCACAGTTTGTGCTCCTGTTTATTTTCCTCACTAGGGCAAGACTTCCATTTACGGAAGGAAGCTTCCTTGCCTTTTATAGCCTCCTTAACTGTGCTTGTTAGCCATGCCGGCACCCTCCTGGACTTGGTCGAGCCTCCTTAGTGGGATAGACTCCCGCTGGGCCTCTATGACTGTTGTTTTAAACAGCCTCCATGCACTCTGGAGCGATTGGACTCTTTTTACCTTCCCTTTCAGCTTTTTTTTAACTATTCTCCTCATTTTGGGGAAGTCTGCCCTTCGGAAGTCAAGGGTTTTCGTGTCAGATTTGCTCAGCACTCTCCCCCCGACATGCATGCTCCAGCTCCTGGGTTTTTCTCTGTATGAGACGTTGTGGGGAGGGGGGTCCAAATGAGGCACCACTGCTCCCACCACCACCACCACCACCCACATCGCAGACATACAGTTCCAGAATGTGAAATGCCCTTCCTTATCCCAAGGAGGCAAACATATTGGTCGAATGCCGGATCAGAGGCCCCTGCCTCAAATCCTGGACCCAGGGGTCCTACCACGATCCAGCAACGGGCAGCATTTTAGCCAGTGGTACTACTAGTATGGCTGCTTCATAGCCGGAGCCAGAGGGGGGCCAGCACCCCTGACAAATATCTGACCCCCACCATGGAATTATAACTGGAAATTATTATTATTATTATTATTATTATTATTATTATTATTATTATTTTGGTTAGTCCCAACCCACCTGATGATGGCTGGCATTTTCTAAATATCAAGTCCTTCCCAAGGACCTAGGATATTTAGAGGTAAACCACCTTGAGCGCCAGGCTGGGGAAAGGCTGTATATAAATCTAATAAATAAATAAAAACAAATATTTACGTAAAATACGTGCAGTTGCAAGTAGAGCTTATTATTATTATTATTATTATTATTATTATTAATCATAATTTATACATGGTTTTTTGTTCACAACTTTCCATACCAAAACAAACAAACAAACAAACAAACAAACAAACAAACAAACAAACAAACAAACAAAGACTTTGAAAATTAATTAGAATGAAAATAAAGATCCAGTTCTAAACAGGCTTACTTGGAAGTGGACGCTATCAAAGCAATAGGATTAATTTTGACAGTTACTTCTCTTTCAGAAATTTAACACGCGGGACAAACCTCACACACACACACACACACCCTCTGCAAATTACTTTTGCACCTCCCAATACGGTTTTCCCTGCCACCACTGCTGCACTGCCCTAAACCCACAGTCCCTTGCGTGGCATCACTACAACCATCTCCACAGCAACCCTTCTCAGTGAGGAACGCTCATTTCCCCAGGCCCCTTCGAGACTTCCTAAGCCTCCGCAGCTCTGCCTTTGTTTGGCAGCCTATTGTGCCTCTGGCCGGTCTTTATCGACAGCCACCTCTTGAGGGCAGGGATTTGTCAGCGGCTGGTCTGGCGTGCCTCGCCATTTGTGCCATGCTCCACAACATCGGTAGTAAATAACGAGCTCCAGAACGACAGCAGGCAGAGGATGTGGCTTTTCGGCACTGTATAAGGGTTCAACTTCCATGCTGCCGACAACAGCAACAGGGCAAATGCTCCGGGGTGTCCATTGCACCACATTTGAATAAAGCCAGATTTCGGTGGCAGGAGGGCTGCAGCGATGTGCTCAGCACTGAAGTGCTTTGGGACATGCACACATGGGCAAGGCAGTTGCACAATGGTTTCTATGCAAAAAGTAAGATCAAGGGCGTTCAGGCCTCCACCAGGGTTGGGTGGAATTAGGAAGTGAGGCCATATCGGTGCCCCCGATAAAGCAAAGTGTCTCAAGGGAAATGGGTCACACTGGTGACAAGGGGGGAATGGAGAGGCCAGACTTCTCCCTCAAAATGAGTAACATCACTGCAGAGGAAAAAAAAATAAGAACATAAGAAAAGCCCTGCTGGATCAGGCCCAAGTCCCATTTAGTCCAGCATCCTTGTTTCCCACGATGGCTCACCAGCTGCCACTGAGAAGCCCGCAAGTAGGAGATGGGCATACTTCTCTCTCACCACCATTCCCCTGCAACTGGGATTCAGACGCATGCTGGCACTGAAACTGGAGCCATCATGACCAACAGCTATTGATAGACTCTCCTCCATGGGTTTGTTGAATATCCTTTCATAGCTAATGGACAATGAGTTCCACAGATTAATTCTGCGTTATGTCACAAAGTCCTTCCTTCCGTCCAGCCTAAATCTCCAGCCAGCCAGTTTCACTGAATCACTCCCTAATTCTAGAGTCATGAGAGGGAGAGGAACTTTCATCTGTCCTCTTTCTCCACACCATGCCTCACTCCCTAAAGCGCTCTATTATGTGTTCCCCCCTCTCTTAATCACCTTTTTTCTAAACTACAAAGTCCCCAATCATCATAGTCTCTTCTCAAAGGGAAGGTGCTCTGGCCAGGTGAGAAATGAGATGTGTTGATTTGTCTGAGGGTGTGTGCATGTGTGGAACTCCCTGCTCAACCATGAAGCTTCCTGGGTGACCATAGGATGTCACTTTCTCTCAGCCTAACCTACTTCACAGGGTTGTTGTGAGGACAAACGGAGGGAAGGAATCATGTACACAACCCTGAGTTCCTTGGAGGAAGGGCGGTATAAAAATGCGAAAAATGAAATAAACTATTGTCTACTGGGATAGTCTCAGACAAAGGTTCTCCTCCACTCCCCAAGATATTTTAACCAGAGATGCCAGCAATTGAACCTGGGACCTTCTGCATGTAAAATCTATGCTCTGGCCACCTAATAGTTGCCGTTCCTCTGGGCAGCAATTGTTGGTTGGGCTGCAAACCAGAGATGAGGAAAAGGCACATGTTGACAAGGCAGAAAAACATGGCAATGGTCTAGATGTGGCAAGAAAAGCCAAGGAGGCCGATGACCCAAGAGGTGGATTTGTGGGTGATACAAGATGTCCAAAAGACCGTAGGTTGAAAGATCAAGCATCCCATCTTCTACAATTTCCAACCCAGTTTCCATTCCAGTACAACAGAATATCTAGTCATGATAGTGAATCTGATCCTGGTATGTCTGTTTTTTCCTCCCCAACTGTTGGCCAAATTAACCGGCCTAAGGCACTGGAGTGAGGGAAAGGAGTCATTAAGTTACCTCCTTCCATTTCTCTCTGTGTGTGTATGTCTGTGTGCGTGTGTGTGTGTTGAACAAAACTTGGGGCCCAATTGCTTTTGCAAGGCAGGAAATGCATGCAAAATTAAATCTGGAATGTATGAGGAACTAAACAACCACCTTGGGAGACAGCTAAGCAAGAAGAAATGTGGAGAAAGCAATCAGAGAGGCAGCCTGACATGCGTAAATGATCGATGCCACAATAAAGGAACGGTTGGGGGCAAGACCCCTAAGAACCTTCAGAACTCGACCAAACGATCACGCCATGAAGAAATAATTAGATCATTTTCTTCTTTTAAGGCACCATAGCGGCACTGAACGCATGTCATGCAAACTACGCTTCAGCTTCCAGTAATAGACGTTGTCCACAGAATCTATCATGACAACTTTGATGGTCTTCCTGGAGACTCTTCTCCCCAACGAGCCCAAAGAGGCTTATCCTGAAGCCTGCAACATTCAATGCTGGAAAAGAGGCATTTTGTGCTAGGCAGTCAATCTTCAACCTACTCAGTTCATTGGGATGAGATCTGGATAATAGTTGGGGTTTCCAGGTAAGGATGAACTCCAAATCTTCCCTCCCCTTACCTTAGCTATCTTTCCAGCTGTCCCTCCAATGGTTATTTTCTAAAAGAAAAGGAATAAAAAAAATCTAGGGGGGGGACACACAGATAGGACAGAGAGACCCCACATTGGTGATATTCTGGCCTTAATGAAACCACATGCTTTCATCTCACCCTCACATGCTGCTCCTGTTTCATCCCAAATGCACACCCGGTAAATAAATAAAGTCACATCTGCAATGCTGAACGAAATAATTCCTTATTTGCTGTTTTGGCCAAGGGAATGTTGAACTGAAATACCAGAGAGAGAGAGAGAGAGAGAGAGGCGCGGAGGGATTAGACTTTTTGATCCAGTTCCTATGATTAAGGCATCTCATCTGGCAACAGCATGCCACATTATATTATTAATTCATTTTAAAATTCTGATCCCATCAATGTTCTTTCTGGGTATTTAAAAAAAACACCCCACATCACTCTGCCTTTTGAGGCTGAAATGCCATCAATTAATCATCATTTGGCTGCCTGATGACTGAGCAGTTTACAAAAAGGATGGGAAAATAAATCGTGTCAGCTGGAACGATAACCTACCAGGCCCTAGATGATTCTTAATTCCTAGTGTCCCCCCACCTTCCCATATCGCAACGTTCCCAAGACCATGATAAATAACTTGGAGAATCTACAAAACGAAGGGGGAGGCTGAAAGGGAACTAACTGCTGGGGGAACAGAGACCCAAGAGGTCTCTAGAAGTTTTGCCTCTCACCATCATGGCCTCAGTGAATCGAGAGCTGAAGCAGCACAGTGGCTAAAGCTGCAATCCTATCTACTTTTACCTGGGAGTAAGTCCCATTGACTATAATGGGACTTATGTCTGAGTATATATATATATTTCACAAAGCGGTTTACAGACAAAACCAAATGATTAAATGGCTCCCTGTCCCGAAAGGGCTCACAATCTAACCTTGCCTCTGCCACGAATTTTCACTAGGTGATCTTAGGCAAGCCAATTTCTCTCAGCCTCATTTCTTCTACCTGCTATCTAGGGATAATACCACCAACCCTACAGGGTGGTTGTTAACAACATTAAGATAATACATGTGGAGCACTTTGTACACGCAGAAAATGCTACATAAGCGTTAAGTATTATCATCATCAGACTGAAGCCAGATGCTCCAGGCAAGCTCGCGTGCAAAGCATGAAAGCAAACTGCCTTCTCCGGCTGCAAGTCCCTGCCGCCAGGTACTCCAAGATATACTGGTTCTGTATATGAAGGTTCCATCTGGCCATCATGTCTAATAACCATGGGCAGAGCTATCCTCCACGAATGCGTCAGACCGTGCTTAAAAGCCATCCAAGTGAGCGACCATTACGTTGCATCTTGTGGGTGTAATTCCATTGCGTAAAGGAAGCATCCCTCTCTTGCCTTGACTACTTGCTGGTCTTCCTTCCCTTATCCCCTCACCTCCGTCCAACATCCTGCTGCTGAGCTCATTCATGCTGCTCTTCACACTGATCATATTAAAAAAAACCCTCCATCACTCCAAGGGCTCCCTGTCCATTCCGGATCCAGCACAAGCTCCTGGACCTCACTTGCAAAGCCCTCCACTGTCCTGCCCCTTCCCTGGGTGCGAGGGGACTATCTGGCATGCAACCGCAGGCCTCTGGAGACAGGGTGCTCTCCTCTGTAACCTTGCTCATTCCAGCTTTCTGCTCACTTCAATTGCCAAGGTGGTGGGACCCCATCCATCTCTGCCCCCTTTGTTTATGACTTGAGGCCTGACTTGTGCTGGCGTCTCTGTCAATGCCTTTAAAATACCACTCAACTGGGGACAATTACAGCACGGTGCAGGAGGCTTACCGCACGCTTTATTTTATCTTTGCACTGTGTCATGACGAAAAGAAGGAAACGCTACTCAGTCATTATAGCAGAAAATGAAATATTTTGTGTGTGCTTTATTTTGCAACAAGTAACCTGAAAAACACAGCGAGTGACGGCATGCCAAGCAGAGGAGTGACGATCAGACTCCGGTAATGTGATGGACTCTCTCCTGGATTCAATTTCCCTTGTTCACCTGCCCCCAGCAGGTCATTCTCTCTTGCTGCAAACAGGGGATAAACTGATCTGTCGCATTTCTTTCTGCAATGGAAATTTTATAAATGTTCATGCCTCACCTGGGTGTCTTCCCTTATTATTTTATTCCAAAGGATATTAAATACCGTATATTCCTTGTTTTATTTTCACCATGAGAATATTTCTGAAAATTTAACTGTTATTTACAGGGGAGCCTGACTAACGTTATAGCTGTCTTATGTTTTCAATGGTTTTCTTAACAGAAAGGTATGATTTATCCCCTTTGTGGGGAGCTTAAGTATATGTTTTGGGTTCTTCCTCCTGTTGAGCCATCAGAGTTACTTGTCTCTTGTTCCTGTTGGATACAACATCCAAAGCTTCGCAATCCCAGGGTGGCTACCTGGAGGGGAACGTGGTCATTTCACAGAGTCTGTTTGCAAAAGCAAGCTAGGCGCATTTTAAATAAATAGATAAGCAAGTTGCCTCAAGCTTCCTTCTCCAGGACACATAAGAAATGTCTACATGAAAAAAACATAGTCTGAAGATTTTTGCAAATCTGTTATACTTTAATCCTCCTGCTTTTGGAGGAAAAAATCAGTCTCTGCTAATATTTTGCAATCCTGCAGGTCTTCTGTGTGTAACTTGTGCTGATCTAAAAGATGGCACAATGATGGAAAATACCATATTGTCCCGAGTATAAGACGCACCTGATTATAAGACACACCCTTAAAGTTTGGTGCTATTAAAAAAATTAACTAAATCACTGGCATTAAATTTATGCCAGTGATTTAACGAACAGTGCAATCCTGTGCATGTCTACCCAGAAGCAAGTCCCACTGTTCTCAATGGAGCTTACTCTCAGGAAAGTGTGCACAGGATTGCAGCCTAAACCATTCATTGCCTGCTGAGTCTGGGGGAGGGGCGGCTGCAAACCCGATGCTGGCCAGGCCCAGCATCACCATTTTTGCAACAGCCTGATTATAAGACTTAAAAACTTAAATTAGGGGGGAAATGTGAGTCTTATACTCAGGACAATATGGTAATTAAAACTCTGGACATGAAAAGATCCAGGTCCTTCTGTTCTTTTCAGTCTGCAGTTGCAGTGGACCAGCGGCCCATTTTTGTCTAGAGCAGGGGTTCTTAAGCAGTGGTACTAGTACCACCAGTGGTACTTCGGGCAACTGCTGTTGGTACTCGGACTGCCAGACCACTGGAACCCCGCTCCAATGTGGTGCTTTTGGTGGCGTGTTTTTGCTTGGTTTTGTTTGGGTTTACAGCCAGTCTGGGGAGTAAGGTGGCATTGTTGGAACATCCTGGAATCTGGTATTTCTATGGAACTAGCTCAGGTTGCTGATTCAGGATAAAAATCTAGTGCAGTGACCTGATTGCGCAAACAAGCCTTCGGTTCTGCGCTTTGTGCTCCACTTCCTGCCAAGGAGAACTTGCAAAGGAATGTCAGGCGCCAGCTTGAAACGCGGCGATTACGACTTGCTTGACAGCATTCAACTGCAGATAAAAAATTTCCTTCGGAACATGTACTGTGGACTCCCCTGGAACTGCAGTGCATGTTCACCCGTTGAATTTGAGGCCTGATACAAGAACTTTTGGAGAGCCCAATTGTTTCCTAACCACCCCATCCCACCATGTTCATCCTTCTTTGAGCATCTTCATGCCCATTGCTTCTCTCCCCTTGTTAGGGCTCCTTCCTCCAGTCACATAGCCCAGTAGCGACTGCAGTCAACACGCACTAGCTGTAGAGAAGCCAGGCGCTTGGTGGAGCCTGAGCAGGGCACACGCTTCCTTCTAACAGGCCTATGTCCAAACAGGACTTAGGAGCCTAATCTCCATTCCCTCTCACAAGGTACAACTCAGCTCCCCACCAACCTACAGTTCAGGGGGGTCTCAAGCATCAAAGGACCCCCCCCAAAAAAGAACGCCGGATCCAGCCTTGTCTACAGGAAAGAAAGTTCTACAATGCTCCTTAGTTTGCAAAAAATCATGTCCCTTCCCCAGCACTCCTCCCCCTCACACTAAGGATGGCACCACTTCAAACCCATCTATAAATTATCTCCTTTTGGCATCTGTGGGTGTCACAACTGTCCCCCACCAATGGGAGTTTTCGTTCCCATAGTTACTAGTGCACTTACTCCATGTGGAATACAAGGACAGCTAAAAAAGAACTGGGCAGAAATAAGAAAGGCTAAATAGGTACCAGTCATAAAAAAAATGAAAGAAGAGAAGAAGGGCTGCCAAACTAAAGTTTTCTTCCCAAATGTCCATACTGAGCAGGGGGTTAGATTAGATGACCTCCAAGAACATTTCCATCTCTAACATTATTGTTAATTATTATATTTATTTATGGATATTTATCCTGGCCTTTGAGGTGTGGGGTGCCACAAGATTCCATCTTGTCACCCATGCTATTTAACATCTACATGAAACCGCTGGGAGAGGTCATCCGGGGATTTGGAGTTGGGTGCTATCAATATGCCGATGACACCCAGCTTTATGTCTCCTTTCCACCTGATTCCATGGTGGCTGTTGAGGTTCTGGAGCGCTGCCTGGAGGTGTTGGGACCTGGATGAGGGCTAATATGCTGAAACTAAACCTGGACAAGACAGAGGTTCACCTGGTCCGGAAATCCACGATGCAGGTGCCAGAGTATCGTCCTGCTCTGAATGGGGTTGCACTCCCTCTGAAGGAGCAGGTCCGCAGCTTGGGGGTCCGCCTGGATCCGCAGCTGCTCCTGGATTCCCAGGTGGCGGCTGTGCCCAGGGGGGGCCTTTGCCCAGCTTCGGCTGGTGCGCCAGCTACGACCGTACTTGGATCGCGCAGACCTGTGATCCATGCCACAGTGACAACTGGATTATTGTAACGCACTCTACTTGGGGCTGCCCTTGAAGAAACTGCAATTAGTGGCTTTGAATTGGGCCCGTGTAGTCACTGGAGGTAGGCGGTTCGACTCTGTCGGGCCGCTCCTCCGACGGCTGCACTGGCTGCCGATTCGTTTCCAGGCCCAATTCAAAGAGTTGGTTTTGACCTTTAAAGCCCTATACGGCTTGGGGCTAGGATATTTGAGAGACCGCCTACTTCTATATAGTCCGGCTCGTCTCCTTAGATCAGGGGTGGGGAACCTATTTCCGATGGAGGGCCATTTTCCCATGGGGAAAATGTCCCGCAGGCCGTGTGCCCCTCCATCGGAAATAGTTACCCCGGTGCACGCGCCGGGGGGCACAACCCACCCACCGCCCCCTGCTTTTACCCCCCCTGCTTTTACCTCCCCCCCTCTCCTTACCTTTTTCAGGCGGCGGCCGCCGCCGCCGGCCCCGCGCGCGCTGCTCCCGTGACTCCTTTTGAACCCGGCTGTTTCTGCTCATGTGCAGAAACAGCCGGGCTCCAAAGGAGTCACACGAGGTGAGCGCACTGCGCACTCTCCCCTCGGCGCGACTCCTTTCAAATCCGGCTGCAGCCGGGTTCCAAATGAGTCGCGCGAGGTGAGCGCGCCGCGCACTCTCCCCTCGGCGCGTCTCCTTTGGAATCCGGCTGCAGCCGGGTTCCAAATGAGTCGCGCGAGGTGAGCGCGCCGCGCGCTCTCCCCTCGGCGCGTCTCCTTTCGAATCCAGCTGCTTCTGCACGGAGAAGCAGCCGGATTCGAAAGGAGTCGCGCCGAGGTGAGCGCACAGGGGGGCCGGCGGGGCTGGCGGAGCCTACGGTCTGCTCGCGCGGGCCGGACCTGATTGATTCAGGTCCGGTCTCGCGCGGGCCGGGCCGGATCGCTCCTGGGGCCAGATCCGGCCCGCGGGCCGCTGGTTCCCCACCCCTGCCTTAGATCATCAGATAAGGCCCTTTTGCGGGTACTGTTGCCCAGGGAGATGCGAGGGGCGGCGGCCAGAAATAGGGCCTTCTCAGTAGTGGCACCAACCTTATGGAATTCCCTCCCCTTTGACTTACGAACTGCTCCCTCCTTGGATACTTTCCGGCGAGGCCTAAAAACCTTCTTGTTCAAAGAGACCTTCTGAGTCCTTGCCTTTTTTTTTAACATTCTGCTGTTACAGGTGGGGCGCTGCTGTTTTTATGATCTGTTTTAATTGTAATTAAAAGTTTTAAATCAATTTTTAGAAGTTTTTATTAGTTTTTGTTAACTGTTTTTTATTGTTTTGAAACTAACTATTTATGTATGTATTTTTTGGTATTGTATTTTTCTCTGTTTTAAGCCGCCTTGGGTCCATATAGGGGAGAAAGGCGGGATAGAAATATTGTAAATAAATAAATAAATAAATCATTTTTCAACAAAAAATATTCTATGATTCTACATTATGCATTTATGAGTTTGACATCAGTTAAAGGGGGACATCCCCCAAAGAACATTGGGAAATGTAGTTTCATGAGGGTGCTGAAACTGCTCCTCCAATAGCCCTCAGCCTCCCTCACAGAACTAACACCTCCCAAAACTCCACAGCCAGCGCAAGGTACAACCATGCCTACAATACTAGGCTACCCCCCTTACAGCACAGTCCTATGCAGGTGTACTCAGAAGAAGTAGTTCCACTGAGCTCAATGAGATTTACACCCAGATAGATTTGTATAGGATTGTAGCCTTACACACTTTCCTGAGAGTAAAACGACTTCTGAGTAGATATGCATAAGATTGTGCTGTGAATCATGGGGGGGGGGGGGACACAAGACATTCTCAATTGGTGGCGTGACAGTTGCTAAATGAAAACTTGTTTTTAAAATAGGAACAATTCTAGTTGGGGTGATCTATGGTGGACGGCTTCCATCCAATCATCAGCACCCAAACCAGTGTAAAAAACTGCCTGCTCCCCAAAACTTGCACAGTTTTGCCCACCCCAAGATTCATCCTGGGATAAGGGGCGGCATTAAGGAAGGTGTAATTTATTTTGGAAAGGTGTTTGTTCTAAGCAGGTAAAAGCTTCCGAGCTTCCCCAGAAAAGACCCCTACTTGAAAACTCTGGAGAGACGCTGCCAGTCAGTGTAGACAACACTGAGCTAGATAGATCAAGAGTCAGATCCAGTAGGAGGCGGCTTCATATGTACACCAGATGGCTATTAATTTTGATTCAGGGTTTTGTTTTTGTCTTTTGCTTTCTTTAAGGAGAAAATTTTGGTTCTAATTTAGCTGGTAAAGATCTCGTCAAAATTAGCAGTTCCACAGGGTATGGAGATCCTCTTGCTTAAGTGGAGGAAAAGACAAGAATGATCGTTATTGCCACGGGCAAAAGCAATTACTCGTTGTGTGACTCGAGGCTGCCAAAAATGACTTAAAAGTATATTTTTGGAAATGATGGCTCTGTTTAATTACATAAATGAAGAGTAATGAAGATATTTTATCTTGCCAGGAAAGAGAGCTCAATTCATTACTTGGCAAATGAACATATTTGCCGTTAATTGCTCTCACTTACCAAGCATGAGTGCCAATGATGTGGCCAATGGACCAACGATTTTATAGCCATGGAGAAGCCCAGAGATGCTGATTCCTTGGAATTGTTAGTGAAGGCTATGAGAATTATTTGAAAAAGATACTCCACCAAGAAAAAGGTATCTTCACCAAGATATTCTCAGCTTTCCTTTTCGGACAATCAACAGATGGGTGAACAGGCTGAAACTATATATAAAGAGAGGAAGTGACTCAAAACCATCGCTCTCTTCCACCTCTTCACCACTTTTACCACATTAGCATAAAACAATTAAAAAATGGAGATGGGCACAAATGAGGCTCACTCCGATTCATTTCCACTCATTCCAAAAACGAATGTGCCCTAAGCATGCACCAGTAACACAGAGGGGGTACGAGATGCAACTGAAATGAAGGATCCGAAAGCTGAATGTGATGCAGGACTAGAACTGATGTTAGAAATTCTCCTTGTTAAGGAGAAAGAATGGAAGAGGGAAAGCCGGTACATCTTAAAAGGAGACCTTCTCTCATTACCGGTGCATTGGTTGGTAGGTTTTAAGCCTCACTCTAGGTCAGCACCGTGGCAAAACAGGAACCGCAGTGGCCACACTGGTGAAAGGAGGGTGTTCCCATTCCCAATTAGTGGCTGGGAACGCAGAGGTCGGACCAAAGCCTTGACCTCTTAGGCAACGGGTGAACTTCATCTAATAAGAAGTAACCAAACAAGACCTAGACCTGTATAGATCTTGGCAGCAATGGTTTCTCAGGCAGTGCACTCCTGCCTCTGCTCCGAGGCACAAGAACAAGGGAGCTGACGTCGCCCAAATTACCATTCCCTTGAAAGAGCCTCGTGGAGCCCCTGCAGTTCACAAGCCCCGTCGCCTTTGCTCTTTTCAACCATGGGGGAGGCAAAAATGTTGTGACATCTCCACGCACAGGGGAGACGGGCTTCCAATAGCAACACAGTGTCAGGGGCTCATCAGCCTTGTTTGCTGCTTTTGTTCTGGCAAAGGAACATAAAAGACGGCCGTGTCGCACTTTCGTGCCCTTTCCCCCCAGGGCTGCACTGGCAATACGAATGCAGGGCGGAGAGCACAGGTGTCCCTTTCAGAACGTGCCCCACTGGTTCCTGTCTTGCTTTATGCTCCAGGCACGGTGTTTAGGTGGGTCTCGCCAGGCCCATCAGCTTACGCAAGGCTGGCTCTGGTCAACAAGAGACCAGCAGTGGCTGCAGGGCTCAGGTGCCCGACTCTCTGAACCACAGAAATACAGCTTGCAGGGAGAGGGACTGGCTGCCTTGAGCCTTGACGCTACACAATGCCTCCCACTGGCCAGAAGGAAAACTACAACCAAACAGCCCAGGAGGACTCAGGTGCCCTGGAGAGCCAATAGCATCTCTGTTGGCACTATATAAGACCTCCCTTGGGCTTAAGTCCCCAGTCTGAGCTTCTCTTCTGACAAAGAAAGCGCCAGACTCTGCCTTGCCCTGTCATTGAACTGATTACTCGGTGCTGAACTTCAGATTGGCTCTGCTTGTGCTTCCTGCTTCTGCCCCTTGGAACTCTGCTTGCCTACCCTGGAATCTAACCCTCAGCTTCCTCTTGACCACACCCTCTGTTTCTGGCCATCAGAGTGCAATCTGCAGTTCTAGAACCCGAACAATGGTATGTTGCCCAAGTCAATTGCCTTGCATCATGCTGAGCCCTGACAATCCCCTGGCAAACTGCCCTCCATGGATACCCTCCTAACATTCCAGTGGGTCTTATTTTGGCAGGCGAGATGGGAGGGAGGCAGTGACAAAAGTGCAGCTCTCTTGCTGTTTCCTCCAGGCGCAACCCCCCCCCCGCAAATGGGAGCTCCCAATCACACTCAGGGTCTCTGCATCACCTGGGGGGAAGCCCCCACTTACACGTGGGATGGGGTAGAGAAGGTGACCATGACAATCCCCGACTCACTCAGCTAAGGAAGTCCACTCCACATAAAAGGCTACAGACTCCGAGGTAGAGGGCTTGAGTGCCCTTGACAGCTGTTCCTCGGTAGCTACGTAGCCCTGCAGCTACTTGTTTTAAGGAGAGCAATATGAACTGACAGTTGTGTATTTTTGCGTGCCATGTCTCCTCTTTGCCCATTCCCCTTTCACTCTCACAGTCATATACATTGATTCCAAACTATGCACACGTGCGCGCGTGCGCACACGCACACACATGCACACGCCAGGGGCGTAGGCTGATATGGGGCCCTGGGGCAGTGGGCCCCAGGGCGTAAGGGCAGAGAGGCTCCTGGGGGGGCGTAGAGGGCCTCTGGAGGGGCGGGAGACATCCTAGGTTTCGGTTTTTTCTTTTGTTTTTTCCCGTTTTTTTCCGGGTTTTTTAAAGGTTTTTTTTAGAAGTAATGGGGCTTTGTAGTTTTCCCCCCCCCCCTTGCATTGCAGCCTTGCCTAGCAGCCCAGGAGTCCTGATTCACCCCCCCCCCCAGAGGGCATTAAGGGGCAATACACTTTCAAGTTTATTCTGCAGAGCAAAATTCACAAAATTGATGTTTAGAACACTTTCAAGTTTATTCTGCAGAGCAAAATTCACATCATTATGAATGCCTCATCATGTGTGCTGCTGGAAATGGAGACAGGAGGTACAAAGTGGACAAGGAGGCTTCCAAACTGAAATCAAAAAATCCCAAAAAATTGCTGCGCGGCTGCGCTGTGGGGCGTAAAGGATTACGGCCGCGCGTTTTTATGGGGGGGGTCGTCAAGGGTTTGGGCCCCGGATCAAAAATGGTCTGGCTCCTCCTCTGGCACACGCACACAACAAAGGCCATTCACAAACCACTCGTTTTCACCCTGACAAGGAAAGGACAAAAAGGCAGAGGGGAGCCAGACAAAGCTGAACACAGATCGCCATTCTCCTAGCACACGTCCCTTTGGCTAGAGCTGGGTGGTGGTGCACAAGTCAGCTGTGCAAGATGCCCCGCAAGACTGAGTTCCAAGACTCACACAGACAAAGTTTAACAGGTGCTGCCCAACAGTGCGATAATGCTGTTCGCTCCCCTCTCTGAATCACCATCCCCACCTATCCACCCCACAGGCCTCGGCTGACGACAATTCTGCTGAATGTTTTTGAGAAGTTGGAATGTTAGCAAGCATTCCATAACATCTCCACAGCTGAGCCAAAGGTTAAGGAGGGCTCATTTCAATCCATCCAAGCCAGAGCTCTCAAAGGGGATAGCTTCAAAAGGCTTTTTTCTTCTAAAAAATGTAGCTTACATTGACTTTTTTTTTTACTTTTGACAGGTTAATCTGAAGCAGGAAGGTGGGGTAAACTGTGTTGCTCTTTCGAAATTTAAGGAGACTGCACGTGGAAAGAAATTAAACAACAACGTTGTGGGAATGTGTGAAGACAGCAATGCCTCTGAGGACATGCAGAGTGCTTTCTCCCATAAAACACACGATAACAACCACCTACCCAGACTCATCCAGGCTCTAGCTTTTAGACGCTAACTGCTGCTCACTGTGTCTTCTACCTTCCCTCTTGTTTTGTCAGGTTAATAGAAACCAAACAGCGGCTGCCAATTTTGGACATTCGCTGCAGAGATTATCTACGCAGAGGAAACAACTCTCGTTTTGAAGGCTCTCTCCTGAGGACGTTTCTCAGCAGAGTCACACGCCGGTCTGGCGTCAGCCTCCTGCCCACCCCCAGTGTTCCAGTGTGCTATTATCCTCAGTGCCGGTGTGTGCAGACCTCGAAAACATCCAGCCAAGAGGCCTCCTGCGTTTTCTTGTCAACTGCCTGGTTTTCAGTGTGCCTCTGCAGAAGTAGGTCACATCCTTTTGCCTTCCCTCCTCCTTTGAGGAAGCGCAATTTACTCACCTGCTCAGGATGAGGCCCGCCCACAGCAGACCTGGTGTGAGTGCCATTTGGAGCCTACCGTCCAGTTTTAGAAAAACAGTCTTTTTCCCCATAGCAACAATACCGTCGGGAGAAAAGGACTGCCTGGGTTGGGGGTGGAGGTGGAGCTCAGTGGAAGAGAACATGCTCCGCAAGCAGGCAGAAAGCCACAGGTTCAATCCCTGGCAGCATCTCTAGATAGGACTCGGAAACAAATTGGGATTTATTTATTTTTGCCCTACTGTGCATCACTCTGCACTCATTGACACTATGTGATCAGACAGATTTGAGCATGGACCAAAAACTGACCAGCTTCTTGCAGTTTCTAGGAAGCTCCCATGCCCTTCCTTCGCCCCTCAGCTTTCTGGCTGAGAAGCAAAGCATCATGGGGGGAACAAAGGTCATGGTGGAAGCTATGGGCAGCGGTTCAGTAGTTCAGTTAACTTTGTTCCCCATTCCAGCTGCTGTTAATTGCTTAACCTTCACTATGCCCCAAGCCATCTGGCTCAAAGCTTGCCCTGCACCAAGGCTCCTAGAATTCAAGCACAGGACTTTGTAAAAAAAAATAAGAAGAAGAAGTTTGCTTCTAGATGTAAAATGACACACTGTTGTGTTAACAGAATTGCAGGAGTGGGAAGGGGAAAGTACCATAAGCCCTCTTTCGAATGGACAATCCAAAAATGGAGTGTGATGTATAAGAAAGGTTATTCAAGCACAGGTACAAGCACTGCTGAAACATGTAGCGGGTGCCACCTCTATCGCAAGTTAGGGGAGTGGCAACACGTGGGCGAGCCTTCTCTGCCGTGGCGCCACAACTGTGGAACTCCCTGCCAGGGGATCTGAGAACCACCCCCTCCCTCATGACTTTTCGGCGAGGGCTCAAAACGTTTTTGTTTCATCTAGCGTTTGGGTGATGGGTTGTGGTCTGCCTCCTGTGTCTCAAGATGTTCTGCCATGCTGCTTTTGTGCTCCATACTGTCACCCCCCCAGTGGATGTTGTTGTTTTTTAAATTTAGTTATGTATTGTTTAAACTTATTTTCTGTATTATTTCAAACTATGTATTTTAATTTTTGTTGTAAGCCGCCTTGGCACTCGGCATAGGAGAAGGCGGGATGTAAAATTTTAAATAAATAAATAAATGTAGCAGATTCCCTACCTATGTGTCCCCTGCAAAACTGTGCTTGTGCTATAATTGACATCTGTATTCATTTGTTATTTAGAGCCCACTTTTAAGCCAGGGCAGCAGCCTCCCAAAGCAGCTTATTTTTTTCTTTTAAAATATAGGGGTATTTCTCAGGTGTCTCGGGAGGGTGCAGAAGGAGAGAAGGACTCCGGGTTGGGCTGATGACAGGATGCCAGTTCCTCCATTTCTCTGCAAAGTCTACATATGACAACGCACTTACATGTTTTCCTAGACAAGTGTCAACTCTGTTGAAGCAGGGCGCAAAAGGGGATTTAATATTCTGGGAGAGGCCCAGACTGACCCTGTACAGCGCGCCTTGAGATAAAGAGAAAACATTGTTCCTTTTGGATCTCAAGACCATACATCTTCCCCATTAACATTCATTAGGAGGACGTAAATGGCTGGCGTTTGGAGACGCCTCCTCGGCACACATCTCGTCCAGCTATTTGTAGCTTCCCTGTGCCCTGGGACGGGGACTACTTTGTAACAGACAAAGCAGCTGTCCTACACTTGCATTGATTCACTTCTTCTAAATGTCAACAGACTTTGCTGAGCTTTGGCTTCCGCACAAACAATGAGAACGTTGACAGGGAAATGGATGGCTCTGCCCAGTTCTTTCGCTGCTTCGGGGAGACAAAGGGCCTTCACAATAAAATCAGGTGCAACTCCTCAAAGAATGGCAATTATTTAGCAATATGTTAACCTTGCGTGGGACTCGGGTTCTCTCAACTGCTGCAAGCAGTCTGCTTTTGCAGAAAATCCACTGGCCCAATCTAAAAGTTGCGCTTTCATGTGAAATAGATGGGAGAACATTATGCCAATCTTGCTCCAATTGTATTAGTTACCACTTTGCTTCTAGATCCCATTCAGATTGCTGGTCTTGGCTTGTAAAGCCCTTTACGGTATGGGGCCATGTTATCTGAAGGACTGCCTACACCCATACAGCCTGCCCAGCCTCCAACAAGCTGCCACTGAGACCCTGCTCTTGGCCAATAGACACACATTTTGCAGGTACCAGAAATGGGGCCTTCTGAGTGATGGCCCCAGAGAGCTATGAAACTCCCTTCCCAGTGAGATCAGTGCCCCACTTCACTTGATGTCTTTAGGAAAAAACTAAAAACCTTTTAATCTGACGCTCACGGTTGCTGTGTTTGTAATTAAGCTATTCCTTAACTTTGAATGCTCTAAATTAGTCACAGATTAATGGTTGCTTCCAGGCCAAAGGGGCAAGGAGGATTCTGTAAGAGTGAACAACAGTCCATTTGTGGCCATCTGCAGAGAAAGCCTCAGCATTAAACTCTGCATTCCGTTAAGATGCACACCTAGCCTTATTCATAAGAGTTCCTGGCACTCTAGCAGTCACATCAATGTGAGGTATTTTAAGCTGGGTATTCTTGATGTATTTGCTCATAACCACAGTGCATCGCAGTGTATACTTCCTGATTATTTGCTCATAGTCACACTTCATTATATATTTTGCAGTCTTTTAAGCTGTGTATTCTTCAAGTTGTGTGCTCTCTCACATTAATAATAATAATAATAATAATAATAATATTATTATTATTATTAACATTTACATAGTGCTTCCTGGATGTGCAAAGTGCATCACATATATTATCTTGATGTTGCCTTTACAACCACCTCGTGAAGTAAGCATTATTAGTTCATGTATTGCAGCTGGGAGGGAGTGACTTTTTAAGGCCACTTCGTAAGAATTTGTGACAATGGCAATATTTGAATCATGGAAGTCCTGATTTGCTAATACTGTTAATAATAATACTCAGTCTCTTCACCCCCTTGCCTTGTGCCAAGAGAAGCCAAACTGAAGAGAAACCAAGGGAACATACTCTTGAAAGCTGTCCTTCACCAGGGGATGGTTTCGATACTGGTTTCTTATTTCAGGGAGTCTCATTCTGACAAATGTGAGAATCCCTGAGCTACAGGGATGCTGTAAGAGGCAATGATCCAAGTCAGTTATTCATTCCTACTCATCTTAATCCAAGCCATCACTAAAACGCCAGTGTATCTGGGAAACAAGTGAGGTGGATGGATGCCTGTCAAACACCTGACTCTCCATGGAAGCGCATTAGAAACAAAAGGACAGATGAATGCTGACAGACCAATGTACATCACACAAGCCACTATTGCTACCACAGGTTAATTTGTTCTGCTCTCTCTACTTAAAACTTTTCTCTGTATCTCTTGCTTTAGCGCACACACACATTGCTCCTCATCCTGAAGATGCTGGGGGTCATTTTCAAGCCCCAAAGAGAGGTGACTATGTTTTCCTCGGTAATCCACGACAACCAAGAGGAGAGAGGTTGGGTCAATACACTCAAAAGATTCCCAAGCACAGGTTGGGGAGGAGCCGTAACTCAGCTCCTTTGGATGCAGAAGAGCCTAGGTCCAACCCCTGGCAGCGTCTCCAGGCAGGACTGGGAAAAACTCCTATGCCTGAAACCCTAGCAGTGTTTCCCAAACTTTTTCGACCCGTGGCTCCCTTGACCATTGGTGACCCTGGGTCGCGGCTCCCCATTACATTATGTTGATGCCTGCCAATTGGCATTGTACTGTATTCTGAGATGATTCCGTGGCACTCCGCGGCTCCCCTGGGAGTCGCGCCTCCTAGTTTGGGAACCACTACCCTAGAGAGATGCTGCCAGTCAGTATTGACAATACTGAGCTAGAGGGACTCAGCAGGCAGTTTCAGGGCCTTGGTTGCAGAGCACCTGCTTTGCATGCAGAAGGGCCCAGGTTCAATTCCTGGCAGCATCTCCAGGTAGGACTGGGAATGGCTCCATTTGAAACCTTGGGGAGCTGCTGCCAGCCAGTGTTGACAACGCTGAGTTAGACAGACCAAGGATAACCCGATTTCCTGGTTCTGTAACACTACTTTATTTTAATGGTAAAAACAAAACATTCAAGACAGAAATCTACACCTAATAGAAAGATAAGATGAAGCATAGCATTCTTGCAGTCCTTGGCCACGGCAGCTGCCCGCCTGCCATTCAGAGCAAAGTGTTAATAGAATCTGCCCAAGTTGTCCAATTCCTTTCGACTGTGATGTAATAGGTTGCCACGCTCGCGGAAGACGCTAAGTGAAAGCTTCCTTTCTTCCGCCACTTGCAATTTATACCCAGCAAATGGGTGGCCTCCCTGACAGAGCTGGCAAACACACCCAGAAGTAATCTGCTGTTTGTTGATTACACAAAGATGGGTTTGCCTTCGCGCTGTCAGCGATGTGAGTGAGGGAGAGGGGAGAAGAAGGTGAAATGTTTAGTTTGGAGAGATAAGGTGGGAGACTCACTCTCTCTCTCTCTCTCTCTCTCTCTCTCACACACACACACACACACACACACACACACACACACACACACACACACACACACACAATTTCTCGAGTCAGGCAAGAAGGTCGGAGACGGTTCACACAAGACTGGGCATGCATAAGTTGAAAGAAATTCTGGGGGGAAAAAGCCCAGATGGCTGCCATTTCCACAACCCCACACTTTAGTACAGACACAAGCTCACAAGGGCGTAAGACTCTATGAAGAGCCCTGCTGGATCAGGTGAAAGGCCCATTGAGTCAGGCAATCTGCTTCCCACTGTGGCCCACCAGATCCTTCTGGAAGGCCTGGATGCAGGACATGTAGGCAATAAGCCTTTCCTGTCATTCCCCTAGCATCTGGTCCTCAAAGGTACACTGCCTCCTTACATGGAAGTTCCATTTCTATAATTAGACATAAGAATATACTGTATGAGTAGTGCTTCTGGATCAGGTCAAAGGCCCAGCAAGTCCAGCATCCTGTTTCTGACAGTGGTTCACGGAGAGGCCTCTGGGAATCCCACACGCATGAGATGAAGGCATACCCTCTCTCCCATCATTGCACCCCTACACCATTCAGATACACATTGCCCCTAAACCTGGAGGTAGAGCACAGCCATCATGACCAATAGCCAATGACAGACATCCCCTTGACACTAGTGGATCGGTGGCGCAACGCCACTCCATGAATCCGTCTAACCCCCTTCTAAAGCCATCGAAGCAAGCTGCCATCACCGCACCTTGTGGCAATGAATTCCCCAGATTAAATTAGGCACTGTGTGAAGAAGTCCTTCCTTTTGAAATTTTCCACTCACCAATCCAGCTCACAACTAGTGGATCGGTGGCACAACGCCACTGCAAATGAGTCCACCTTTCCGTTCTCACAGGTGGGCATCAGCCAAGAAAGCCAGTCACGTCATCCCAGGGGATGAAAAAGACGGAATCTAATTAAGCAGAGAACATTTACAGGACCGCCTGGTGATAGAAACTATCAGCTTTATTGCCTTTACCTTGGAGTGAGGTTTGAGGACGTGTATAATCAGGGTAGCAAAAAGTGCTAATTTTGCAGAGGTGGAAGTCACTCAATCTTAGCAAGTGGGGTGGGGAATTTAATTCTGCCACAAGAATCAAATGCAAGTCAAAGGAAGTGGTGTACATGTGCTATGTTTGGGTCATCCTGGCCAAATGTTTTATCTGTCAGATTTAGCCCAGTCTCTCTCGTGGATTTGGGTTGCGGTACAAAGCTGTATATTATATACTAGTCCTCCCTGTCCCTGAAGGATGGGTTGATGTAAGGACAGGGAATCAGGTTGTAACTCAGCTGTGGAACACCTGCTCTGCATGCAGAAGATCAACCTGTGGCAGCATCTCCAGGTAGGACAGGGAAGGACCCCTTGTCTGAAACCCTGGAGAGCTGCTGCCAGTTAGTGTTGACAATACTGAGACAGGTGGGCCAAGACAGGTGTGCCAACTCAGGACACAGCTTCATCTGATCACTAAATCAACGGTGTGCCAAGATCATGCATGATGACATAACATCATCATGACATATCAAAGGTTCAAATCCCCGCTCAGTCACAAAGCTTCCTGGGTGACCTTGGCCAAGTCACTATCTCTCAGCCTAAGCTACCTCACAGGGTTGTTGTGAGGACAAAAGAAGGGAAGGAACCATGTACACCACCCTGGGCTCCTTTGAGGAAGGGCAGTACAAAAATGTGAGAAATGAATGAATGAATGAATGAATGAATGGACATCTTTGTACAAGAAAGAGACCTATGGCACCTGAATAAAATCACATATATTGTGGCTAAGACCATGAATAGGATACAATAGTTAGATTAGGATGCACCAGATTGCTGGGGGAGGATGCTGAGGCAAAGCTGAGGATGCTGAGCATCCTAGAAGCATCTCTTTTGTTGATCAAAAATCCACAAAGTCTGATCGTTTTGGATAACCAGAGGGAGCATTCCAATGAAAGGCATTCAAAGGACACCCATCCTTTGAGGACCTTCCTCCCCAACACAATGTGGATTAGGAAGCAGACTGTTTCAATTTGTGCCCTGGCACCTTATAAAACCAAACGATCTCCGATCAAGTAACTGACACTGTATACGGTTCTCCCTTTATCCCATTCTTCCTGTTCAGAAAACAAAATGCAATTAAAACTCCATCTCTCGTCAGAATGGCAGGGTGCCATTGCTGGCTGCTGGGGAGCAGCGTTCAGTATGAACTCCTAGACAGCTGGTAACATCCGAGCTCATCGACTGGCTTCACAAGGGAGAAGGCGCCGGTATGGTAAATAAGTAGTTAGCTGTCAGCTGGCTGGCAGTTTCTCCCGTTGAGCTGGCAAGGGAGAAGGCGAGCTGCATTTCAGAGCAGCATCAGTACACCTGGCCGCGGGGGGTAGGGGGTGGAAGAGAGAGCAGGTGCAAGGCAGAGCGGTGGGGACAGGAGGGCAACCAGAAGAGAAAGACCCAGGGAGGCCATTTTAGTTTTAAAAAAACCCTGATACACTGCCCACCTTTCGGGAAGGTCTTGTTTTTGACAAAAGAGGTGTTGAAACTGTCCCAATATTTCATCTAAAGATCAATAATCTTGACATGTGGCATACATTTTTTTTAAGTCGAAGCAATATTGCAGGCAGCTGGGGGCCTGGTGGGAGGATGGAAGGACAAAGTGGAGATATATAAAAAGATCGGTAAGTTTGAGAAGAGGAGGAGGAGGAGGTGAGCTTTAATGTACGAACTTGACATTTCCCCAAAGCAATTTCGTCTTGGAACATCTCCATGTCAGAAACGTCCAACTTTCACATGCAACATCTATATTTGTAGGACATTTTCTTCCCTTAAATGGAATTTTGGGGAAAAAAAAAAAGATAAAGCAAGATTTTTTAAAAAAATGTTCTTATATCACACAGCAAGGGTCAGTGGTGAACTAAGAGATACTTCGCATTAGGGAGGGAGCCACGAGTAGTTGTCCCGTTAGGTCTTCACGGTTTTGAGGGGAAATTGTAGCTCAGTAGGAAAGTACCTGCTTTGCATGCAGGAGGAAAGAACCCCCGTCCACCACCACCCCATCTGAAACACTGGAGTACTGCTGCCAGTTAGTGTACTTAACATTGGGCAAGATGGACCAAGTGTCTGACTCAGCATGGCAGCTGCCTATCTTAAGCAGTCCTTCCACACTTGGCAGTGAGTGAGTGAGTGAGTGTGTGTGTGTGTGTGTGTGTGTGTGTGTTTTGTAGGATATCCCCATCAACTGTTAAAGCCTGAGGCAGAGTGCCAAATGTCATTTCTATTTTCTGGCAGTGTGCTCCTTTCCTGTTTCCCTCTTCTTTTTCAAATCCAGAGAGCAGGAGGAAGAGCGGAGCAGGTGCTCTCCATCAACTCATCGCCTGAGGCAACTGCCTCAATTTTCCTCATGGGTGGGCCAGCCCTGGGGACTAAGCTCATCTAATGTAGCATCTTCTAAGCTCCGCCTCCAGCTTGCAATCCTTGCCACTCTTTCCCTGCAGGAGATACAGGAGACCTTCCTTCTTGTTGCACCTCCTAACTTACAACCTGGATGTGCCATATCCATAGAGACATTCCCAATCTTGCCTCCTTGTGTCTTTGGCTATATGCACTTCTTCACACTAAAACTCTCCCCCAAAAATGCCACCCTTTGTCCCCACCGCTGTGGGCCCTGGCTTTGCACACTGTAGGATTCTAGTTTGATTTTCCTCGGGAGACAGCAAATGTTTCCCCTGAGAGGTATGATTATATCATCTATCTCAAGCAGGTCCGTGCTTGACAGTGAAAAATCAATCTCTAAGAACCACAGAGAAGGCCAGCAAAGAGGAGGCTAAGAGCGTGGAAATGTTGGCACGATCTCTTCCCGGGATCTGGGACCCACGGTGTGACAAATCTGCTGGTCCCGAATCCGCAGATGGAAAGGGTCTGCTGTATTTATGTTTTATATTACATCATACTTCATGGTCTATGTGTCATTGCTTCAGATGCTGAAAGGTGGACTTTTGTTCACTGGCAATCAGGGCATTTGTTTGGTGTTTCAAGGAGAAAATGGAGGGGCTCAGAGCAGGAACAATGTGCCTTCATGCTCTTGCACGCTTTCCCGAGCACCAGAGGACGTCTTCAAATCTATGAAGTGTGCATATGTAAGAGTCGAGGTGACACAAGCGTACCCGTGCTTGGGGTGTGTAATGAGGGGAACACTTGGCTGCTTCTCATTTCTTCTTTGGAGGAAAGGAAAAAACATTAATAAAATTGTTCCTTACCAGAAGATGAATGTGCCTCTTGATTAGCAGGGTTTACATTTCAGATTCAGTTCAGTGGGTCCCAGGAGAGAAACAAAAGCTCTTGGATAATATTGGAGTTGCTCCAATATATCTGGTAATATCTCGGTTCTTTCACGGAGGAAAGATCTTACGATATTGGGAACTGAGAGTGGTGGCATTTGGTAGTACAAGCATGACCAAGGAGCACTGACTTGGTCAGTTGTAACCGTATAATGGAGTGTTGTAGGCAGTAGATGAAGTCTACTGGGGTGATTGCCTAAGGCAGCGGATTGGTCGGACATAGGAAGTTGCCTTATGCCATTGGTTCATGTAGCTCAAGATAGCCTGTGTTGGCTGAAAGAGGCTCTCCAGAGCTTACCTGGAGAGGATGGGGACTCTCCATCCAAGATAGCCTGTGTTGGCTGAAAGAGGCTCTCCAGAGCCTACCTGGAGAGGATGGGGACTGAACCTGGGGTCTTCTGTATGCAAAGAAGGGGTTCTATTGCTTTGGCCCCTTCTGCTTCTGCCCACTCCCCCCTCCACTCCTCCTCTCACTTCCCCACTGGATTTGAAAAGGAAGGGGGAAAACAGAGTGAAAGAGGAAAGGAGTGATGGCAGACAGGCTACAGAAGGGCGTCATCTGGTGAACCACCTGACTGGGCTTAGGCCAAATAAATCACTCTTGCACAGCCAGGCTTGCCCTTCCTTTATAGAGGAACAGAATAGATCCACTGGCAGCTGTTTCTAGCTTCTCTTGCTGGATTGGCTGCAGGCCTACGCATTCACAGGACTGCTTCCACCCATGGCAGTCCCATTTTTCAGGCATGCTCTGCTGACGGCAAGTGTTGCTTTTTGACAGTGTGTCAAAAGCCAGTCTGGGCTGAACACATCATGGAGCGGCGGAGGTGTGAGCAGACCGAACTGGCTGAGAGCCAGCATGGGCTGAGAGAAATGTGACCGCTACAGACAAAGGAGGGTTGTGTGAAGAGGCTCTAGTCTGCTGCACTGATGTTTAAGCCTCTGAAGGGATTAGACTGTGATCTGCTGAAGAGCTCAGAAGAGCCTGGAGAAGACTAAGGGGAGACACAGTAGCCAGCTTCAAGTATCTGAAGGGTTGTCAGACAGAAGGATTTGATGTTTGTGCCGCCTGAGGGCAGGACTAGAACCAATGGGTTGAAAAACTACAAGGAAGTAGATTTAGGCTAGACAGGAGGAAGAGTTTTCTAACTGTAGGCGCTGTCCCGCACAGGAACTTGTGCAGTGGTGGGCTCTCCCTCGTCAGAGATGTTTAAGTAGAGGCTGAATGGCCATCTGTCACCTCTAGAAGTTGCATTTATTTTATTTTTAAAGCATTTATACCCCAACCTTCTCCTTAAAATAAGGAACCAAGGTTGCGAATAATCAATCAGTTGCTTGCACTGAGCAGGAGGTTGGACTAGATGACTTCCAAGGCACCTTCCAACTCTCACATTCTATTATTCTAAGGTGAAAATAAAGAAGACGTTTTTATTCCCTGTTGGGTGGAACACAGGAAAGAATTTATATATATACACCTCTGTAAATACTGGAGTCTGTGATAGAAATGTAATCAATACCTGTGGTTTTCAATTCCTGAAGTAAAGAAGACACATATGCGCAACTACAAATAAGTACCTAAATAGACCAAATGGTTATCGTGAATCTGCAGAAAGGACAGAATTAACCGGAGGCTTGTTGAGCAGGGCTATTGTGCTACAAAGCCAACCCACACAGAATGGGGAAGGGTGTGCAATTGTCTGGACTTCTGTGCAACCATCCCCTCACTTTGTGCAACTGTGAGTGGGCTGTTACAAGCCAGTCAACAGTTTGACGCCTGCTTCTGCTAGAACGCAAACTAAAGCGTGAACCATTTCGAAAATCCTGCCCAAGCACTCTCCCCCAAAAGGAGATCCAATTTTGCAGTTAAACACCCTGAAGATGCAATACCTCTTGTCAGCAAGGTGGAAATAACTGCATGTGCATCCGGAACTGGTGGCCACTTAAAGCTGTAGAAAGCATAGAATATTATTTATTGCAAAAGCAGAAGCTATCTTTTTTGAAAGGAGAGAACAAAACCATATATTTTACACACACACACACACACACACACACACACACACACACACACACACACACACACACACACACACACACACAGAGCACCTAGGCATTCAAAAATGTAGTACAAATTCTTTTTCATACCATGCTGAAACTAATTGCACAAAAACCCTGGAGATTAAAGCAAGATGCCGGTACAAGCAACACAGTTTACAGAACTCTGCCAAGGCAGGGCTTAGTGCTTTGGTGATGAATTTCAAATGACAGTAAATGCTGCTTTGCCATATTAAAGTCATTAGACATGGAAGAGATACAGCCTCTACAAACCAATTAAGTGCTGGGCTCGGATTTTAAGCTACTTCGGGTCCTGCTGTAGAGTTGCACAAAGGGGTTTTCTGTGGTTGACTCCCAACCAGCAGCCACCTTGCAAAGAAACGGTGGGAAATGCCAAAGAATGGTGGAAAGTCAGGTGACCTGATGGAAGAGCAGGACAAATATTAGAGAAGGGGAAATATCCTCCATTAAGCTAAGCTCTCATAGCTCCAGACCACTTGCTGGAGCCACATCCCTAGCTTGCTGCACTGCCTTTCAGCCAGCCTCCGATATGTGCTCCCCAGTGAACTGACCAGGGTCCTGATCTCCAGCAACCTGCCTGCCCTCTTGCCAAGTCTTGCCAGCAATGCTGCAGGGTCTCAGTCAAGAATGGGATAACTGGGCTCTTCCTGTATTCTTTGAGACTGAAATGTAGACTCTACAGATCGGCAGGTTGGTCCAAAATCTCCTTGGAAGGATTCGTACATCTCCAAATACGATATAGGAAATGGGGGGAATGGGCAAAGATTGTGGGGGGGGGGTTCAAGTCAAAACACCACGAAGCTGGATTTGGTGCCACCTTGAGCACATGTGCTTCAAGAGAACTGTAGTGTAGAAGGAGACAGCAATGTGCTGCATGCATTGTGATGTTTCCCTTGCATTTTCTCCTCTCATAGGCTGAATTCATGTGCAGAATTCATTTGCAGAAACAAGCCACAGAATTGTACGCTGCATGGGTGACAGAAGCAGCTGTGAGAGCAGCAGTAGAGGACGCTGTGTGTGCTGCCCGCAATGCTGGCATAGAGAATGATGTGCACTGCAGATGCATGAAAACAGAGAGAGAGAGAGAGAGAGAGAGAGAAGCATATAATCTACGCATGAGCCAGCTGGAGAAAAACCCTTGTAACATCCCAAACTCCGTTATGGGAACATGAGTTGTCTCAGAGACAGCGAGGTTCAGACTGAGTATTCTACATTGTTTCTGAGACAGGTTTGGAAGAATGTTGGTGGCATCTCTGGTAGAATCTCATCAGATTTCCACCACCATCCCCCTGATTCTCTATTGTGCAGTGCTGTTGGAAGTTAGAGCCCTCCCTCCCTTCCCAATGGCTTACTCAAGAACGAAGGAATCGGTGATGCTGCTATGTATGCTCCGTGCCAACTCCTGAAAGGAGTTTCTCTGGAATGGTGCCTATTTGGCCATATCAGGAGCAACAGCAGTGGCTGGGCAGACCCACCCCAGACCCTCAGACAGTTATTAATTTCTACAAGTCACTGGAGCTCAGCCGGCCTGAAAACTACTCCCTCTGGTGCAGAAACTGTGCCACGGCACATAATTTAACATATGGAATTTACTGCCACCAGATGTTGTGATGGTCACTAGCAGAGGCAGCTCTTTTTTTTAATAGATCTCTATAACTATTATCATAGGCTATTAACCATGGACCTCGGTGTTCAGAGGAAGGATACCTGTGAATAGCAGAGGCCAAGGATTGTCAGCAAGCTGTTCATCACGACAGCTAAGAATGAAGCCTCCACGCACAGAGCAGTATGCGCTTGTGTGGCTTGCAGGAGATCCCAGGTTCATTCCAGGTAGGGCTGGGAAAGACCCCAGTCTGAAATGCTGGAGAGCGGCTGACTGTCAGTGCTCAACAATACTAAACTAGATGGACCAACAGCAGAAGGATGATACCTCCCAATACCAGGTGCTAGGGACAAAAAGGAGAATATCATTGCCGTCATGCTCTTGCTTGCGATTCCTTAATCTCTTGATTCCTTGATTCCTTAATCTCTTGATTCCTTAATCTGCCTGGCTGCAATCGAAAGCTTGCCTAATGCCAGGCATAGGGAACAGGCTGCAAACTAACAGCTGAGACGCAAGATGCACTCTGTACATGATTAGTGGCATTCTCATCTTTCATGCTTTATGGTTTGTTTGTTTTACCCAGCTCAGAGTTGTCCCTGGAATTCAGGAAGAGAGCCAGAACATAAGTTCTGCCAGGAAGAAAATTAAACAAGAAAATTAGAAAGCACATGCCAAGAAGTCACTTTTTAAAAAATGAAGGCATTACGAGCAAATTTCTATGAAATTATCTTCCTTCAAATTGCCCACAGAGATTGAAACAGGCATCCTATCTAACAGGATTATATTTAAGCCTTTTGCAGCGTGTGTGCATTTTCTATTACAAACTTAGATTTTTTTTCTCTTTATATAAAGCTTCATGGAGCTTGCAGGTCGATATAAGGACATAGCCAGATGTAGCAGGTCTTAATCCCTGCTCACTTCCAGGGCCAGACTGGAAGTCCCTTCTCTCAACATGGCTTCTCACCCACAATCCAGGACTGGAGAATCTCAGCTTTCATTTTGTGGCACTGACCACATCTAGACCTGCTGAGCTTCAGAAGGTGGCTGCATATGTGCCCTCAGACCGTGCCTTGAGACCACATGATATGCCTGGCGGAAGAAGTGTGTGACAGAGCCTTCACAGTAGGGGCACCCCAAGTGTGGAATCCTCTCCCCAGGAGGTTCTTCTGGTGCAGGGATGGCTGTCTTTTTTCACACCAGATAAAGCTCTTTTTATTTGCCTTGCCCCTTATGTTGATGCACATATTTAATTTATCTGCTTTACCATCTTAAATGGGTGCATTTATTATTTGGTTTAGGTGCATAGCTATCAGTGCAACCCTATGCATCTTTACTCTGAAGTAAGCCTAATTCCGTTCAATGGGACTTACTCCTTTGTAGCGGCATTGAGGAATGCAGCCTGCGCGACCCACTCTGGATACATTTCACCCCAAGAGTGGAAAATACATATATACAGTATTTAGTTTTGGGGACTTTTAGTTTTAATTGACCATTGAACACACCAATCAAATAAATATCACTTACAAATCGAGTCTACACTCAAAACCCACACTCGGAAGATGAAAACATCAAGTGTAATTTTGTGGCTCTGTCCCCTGTCGCCTCCCATTCCTCCTCCTCCTGCATCTGCATCAGCTCTCTTGCGGCCACCAATATTATCCAGCTCCTCGCAGCAAGTCCCTCTGAGTATATTAGCTCCACTCCCTCCTTGCCTTTTCTTCTTCCTCCACTCGTGGCCGCGCTGATTGCATTTCTTCCTACTTATAACCAGGTTTCAGAGCCTGCAAGGAGTTGCTTTGCCCCCTGTTATTATGTCTGTAGGCCATGATGTCCCCAGCCGCCGACAATTGGAACACATTAAGTGGCAGAGGTGGTGTGAGACAGAGCTATGCATCCATCACCGATGGGCATTTGTGTCACTTAGAAATTTCCTTCCCTGTAGAACATTGGAGGTCCCAGGTCAGTGTGTCCCCAAAGACATGTCGCCATTCCTGCAACGGACAAGCACCCTGCTTTTAAGGCCTTCAAGCAGATCCTTCCCTTCCTTCCTTGTTTTTCTTGATGAAACATTTTGGGAGGGCAAAAACTCTCCAACCCTTCTCGGTTGTGGGTTTTCTGAAAACAGAAGACCGGCATGTTTCCCCACGCTTAACTACAGTACTAGAAGGAAAAGTGGTTAGATGTCAGCCTGCTAAACCACAAAACCCCTTCCCGTTAATCCCAGGTGTGCAACTCTGCAGTGCTACAAGAGCATTTTGCACATGCTCCAAAGTAGACTTCCTCAGTCTTACTGCTTCACATGTCCTTCAAAAGCTGGAATCTGGCTCTGAAAACAGATTCTGGAAATCTAGCATGGGTGGCAGCTGGTGAACAGATCCGGGAGAAGTTCCAGCAACTTTCCCGGACGTTGCTGTGTAAAGGGAAAGTGCGAGGTCCTGTTCGTGGCACCATCAACTGCAGAGCTGGGGAAAACCTGGAAAGGTAGTACCAGTCAGAGAGCTGAGCTAGAGGGGCCCATGGACTAGGGAGCAGCTCCTTGGGCCTCACCTGTAATTGTGCATGCATTTATGTGTGCGTTTTATGTGTTAAATTGTGCATGCTTGAGAGGGGATACCATTGCCATGGCCACTCCTACCAAAAATCTGACTGTAGCACTCACTCATTTCAAGACACTATAAAATCTGAATGCAACACATGCTAGTGAGCTAAGTGATGCGTTCCATTAATTGTGTTATTGGCCATGGTGCACTTGAATTTTCCCCTCACTTAAATAAGAGCTGCAGGGACCTGATCTGGGTTGGGACTACAGTGAAGAAGGTTTTAATGGAAGCTTTCCCATTGGAAATAACTGTGGTGGGGGATCCAAACTGGAATTATCTTCAATGCTGTAAGCCTAGCACTCTCCTTTCCTTCATGTTTCCTCCAGCGCTATCCCCCTCTTCCTTGCCTAGTCCAGGGGAAAGGAACAGGGGCACATCACAAGATCGGGGGGGCAGCATTTGGCACTCAGGCACTTCTGCATGAAGCTGCCTTCAACTGCATCAGACCAGCAGTCCATTTAGGGCAGGACTGTCTGGAGCAGCGCCCCAGTGTTTCAAAGACAAACCTTTCCCAGCCCTACATGGAGATGTGCTGTCAACCACTGAAGCTGGGACACTCTATATCTCTGCTCCACCCCCTGCCATGAAAGCATTTCTCCAATGGTTCAAGCACTACCACACTACCCTGAAAGCTGAAGTCTGAAATACACATCATTCAAGATGCCATGATGCCAAGAAAAGTCTGAAAATGGAACATTGCTGCATCTCCTCTCTTCCAAAAGAGAGAGGCAAAAATGACCTGCAACGTAGGTTTACAAGGCACTTTTGGGCAAGCGCACCTGGTTCAGGCCCTCAGTGTACCTTCCCAAAGCAGCTAGATAAAGGTTTCTCCTCCTTGACAGCATCTGCTCATTTATTTTCACTGTAAACAGCGTAATGCCAATTAGCCGAGATTCAGGCCACTGATTTTATGGATATTCCAAGAGCAAAAAGTCAATGCAATTGCTCATACTCAGAAAACTAAATAAATTTTCTTTTTCATCAAAGCATACATACTACAAGGCTCAGTGTTTCTCACTCACACGGAATCTTTGTCCAATCTTCAGCACTGGGGTTGCTGATAGGGGCTGGTACTGTCGGATACCTCCCCAAGCCAATGTCCGGGGTGAGGGTGCCCCTCCGATCCCCTCAGAGCTCCCAAGCTCATGTTGCTGCCTGTTCCTCTGCCCTTTCTGAGTGAGTGAACAAGGACAGGAACAAGGAGGAGAAGACACAGTTTCCGCTCACCTTACACTCTCCCTTGGGCATGGCACAGATAGGGCCCAGGGGTGGAAAACGAACATTCACCACCAGGAGTCTCTCTTGGCAGTTCCACTGCGTTGCGCTATGATGAGCAGACCCCGCATTCAGTGCTTCATCCCGCCAGTGCTGATCAAATAAGGGGAAGCAATCCATGCATGACCCACAACATTTTATTTTTCCGATGCAGGCTTGGGGCTTCATTGTCCTCAAGATTATTTGGGGAATGCGAGGAACCCCTCTGAGAAACTTTTCCAGACATATGCATCCAGCAGGGCTTCTCTCATGTTCTTGGTCTAAGCCCAACGCCAGAACCACTACACCATCCTGGCTCTCTCGATTAAAGGCAGCAAGAAGAGGTTGAGAGTTGTACATACCTTCTCCGTAACGCACCCTCCACACAGCCAGCAAAATAAAACCTGCCAGAGAACCAATCTAATTAGATATAATTGCATATGTTATGCAGGCTGGAGATATTGGCTTTCCTTTCCTTGGTGAATTTGGGCTCCCTTGGCACAGGATTTGATTTTGCAGCGTTCAAGAGTGGGAGCGCAAGAATTCATCTCTCTCCCTGCTTGTAAGCACTCACTTTTTGGGTTTGTTTGTTTTTGCTCCACTAATGCAGCTCGTCTGCTTCATTGTTTGGTTACACATTTTGACAGGACATGGGGCAGGGGGAGGGAAAGGAAAAAAGAGCTCTTCACAAACATCAGCCACGGGTTTCTAAAATTAGCATCTTCAGCCACCGCGAGGACCAGATTTACAAGGAAAAGAGCAGGGCAGACGTGGGAAACACTCTAGGGGTATATAGCTAAAAATCCGGAGCTTTGTCTTCCACTGAATAATGGCAGAGTGAAGTCTCCTTGCTCTCTCCCCCCTCAGGCACCAGGCAGAGAACTGTTTCCAAAAAGGGTTTGAAGTGTGAATTCCTGCTTGGATGCTCTGTGCCTTCTTCCACACATTACAGTCGGCAGTGGCTGAAAAGTTCTTAGCTGATAAGTTTTGAAGTTGGTTTGTTTGGGGGGGGGGGAGAAAGAGGACTTTGGGAATGAAAAGAGGAGCAAAACGCACCAAAGAACAGCAGCAGTGGCTGCCAGTTTCCAGTAGCCAAAAGTCCCTGAATGTGGCGGTGGCGGCAGTGATGCAGCAATACACTGAAACATACAGATGCTCTAAACTCACTTTGGCTTGAAGTCAAATGCTGAGTTACTCATGCATTCCTACTGGCAGAGGCATCTGGGTAAAAATGCCATAGCTGGCACCAGCTAGAAGCCCCATTAAAGGAATATTATGCCATCACATAGTGACATCCTGGGAACTTGGGTGTTCCCAGCCACTAGATGCTAGGAGGCACCCTGTATGTTTTGTCCCCATGCCCAAAAGATGCCCCCCTCACTTTCATCACAGTGGATGGGGCAGTGAAGTTGGGACGCCATTCATCTTAGCCTTAAAACAAATTGCCCCGAGATTTTCAATTCACGCCCCGTATGTTCAAGAGGAAACAAAGTTTCTAGTCCCTAAGAAGATGGCACTCCTCGTAAGGACACTTGAATCCTAGCACACTGGAAGTTCTTCAGGTGAGGAGAGATAAGAGAAATCTGCAGCAGTAAAGGGAAGAGGCACACATACCCAAGCAGTACATTGTGTGGGAGCTGCAGGAGGTGAACTGACGTGAATTCCCAATGGAGACACTTCCCTAAGTTCTAGGTAAGCATTTAAACTTATGCAGAGATCTAAGGACCTGGCTTAGGAGTTATGGCTTGCACGAATGAGCTGCAGAACAGAGAGCCACAGTGAGACTAAGAGGTGCTGGCTGGAGTCAAATGAGGACAACTGGAGCATATGATACAACCGGGGTGGACTGATTTATTTATAAAATCAATTTATAAGTTGCCTAAATTTGGTAGAGGCTTTACAATTATCAATATATAAAGGATCAGAAGGGAACCTCTACACAGTTTACCTCTGTATACCAAATGCTGGGGATAAACAACAGGGAATGGCCATCACCTTCATGCCCCACTGAGACCCCTAAAGAGGTGGCATGGTGTAATGGTTAGAGCAGTGGACTACAACGGAGGGGACATGGGTTCAAGCCCCTCTCCCGGCCATGCAGTTTACTGAGTGAACTTTGGCTGGTCCACCATCCGTCAACCCCGATGTGAGGATATAAACGGGGAGGAGGGGAAGCTGCGTATGCCTCTCCGAGTTCCTTGGAGGAAGGGTGGGGTCAAAATGTGATGAATAAAATCCACCTTCCTCCTGGGAAAAAGGATCGCTGGATGAAACAGCCTTCGTGTCCGATTCAGGCAGGCAGGGCCTCATGTTCTTATACACGTCTGATCCCCTAGACTAGCAGGAAATAGAAAAAGCAAGCAAAGCATCACCTTCGTGGGGTCAACTAATGCTGAAAAGGCTGAAAGCAGCTTTGAGGTTCTGTGGAGAGGAGAGAGAGTTTTGTAGAGAGATAAATGAGCTGGTTGAGAGCAGGAAGATAAATCCTACCTCAAGCATCAGTGGCAGCTCACCGGACAGAGAGGGCAACCAGGCCTAATCTGTCAAGCAGGAAATAGTAAACTTTACAGTGTGGCCAATGACCCTGGCCAAGTCCAAGCCTTCGGGGAGGATGGACGTTGTTCAAGCACTGCGCCGGAAAGCGGGGTTGGAGATGCTCTGGCTCCTGCCACCTGACCCCCAGGTGTTAGGCTGGGAAGAGCTGCTGTTACGTAACCAGGCCAGGAAGAGAAAAACGCAGTCAGCTCAAAAAGGCAGCAGCTGCGACAGCCTCTCGGGAGAGGACGCCTTGCCGGGAGCAACGGAGCTTTGTGCACACGCAGCACCCGACACGGTGCCTCATCGCGGCTTGGGAGCATTGTCTTCCACCGGCCATCGATTCACAGACCGATAAGGGGTCCGCAGGCTGTCTTGCTGTGACACTTCTGGACAAAGGAAACGTCTTGGAGCAGCCCCACGCTTGTTTGCTGCAAGCCAGAGGGAGCAATATCCCCGCCACTGTTTAACAAAAAGGGGGGAGGGACATGCATGGAACCCCTCTGGGGATATGCAGAAACCCCTTGAGAAAGTGTCAATTGCCTTGTAGAAACGTGCTCAGCTTCTCTGAAATTCTCAGGTGTTTCTTCTTGGAGAAACACTTGGAATTGCACTTTTTTGTTTTTCAGCGCCAATCCTACTGTTGCCATACCAAGAAGCCTGGCTGACACAGCTCCCAACCACGTTAAAAGGACATCAGAAGAAATGAGAGGTGCTGCGGTCTGTCACTCCGATGACACCTTGCCCCTGAAGGAATGGATGTGTTTGTTCTCCTGAACGCTTCCCAGACCCCGTTATGAATCTTCTGCCTGGGGATGGCCGGAGGGTACATTTGCTTCCTCATTAGCAGCAGCAGCAGCAGCAGGACAGGTGCCCTTCAGGCAGCTGGAAGAGGCCAGGACTGTCCTTCGCCAAACAGCAGCTGCTCGCAGTCACTACTGGAGCTCCAAAGGACAACATCTCTTGTTAATCAGGAAATGGAGTGATTGGGGCAGCTCAGCTTTGCACGGCCTCCTTCACCCTGAAGGACCCCGTCCTCCGAAAGATGAGACTCCTCTGCCCAGATTCAGCCAAATGACACAGAAGGGCTCTTATCAGCCTGCTATAGTTGTTAAAAAGAAACACGACATGTTGCAGTCAGAAAGATCGCTAAGAGGGCCGTTCTCACCGTGGGACAGGGAGAGGTGGCAGAGAGCATCGGTGCCACTTCAGGACAGCAAATTGTCACTTCCCGCATTGATTATATTTTCACGAGCACCTTGGCCAACTGGTTGGATTCGCTGCCTCAGGCACAAAAATGTCTTGGGCCATCCGAGGGTGAAGCAGCACAGAGGTGTCATGGGATGGGCAAAGGAAGATCCCTTAAGAACATGAGCCTGGTTGGGGAGCCAATTGAGGAGCCTGGGAGACCCAGGTCAAATCCCAACTCAGCTGTGAAAGTTCACTGGGTGATCCTGATAGTCACTACCACCCTAATCTAACCTACCTCACAGGGCTGTTGCAAAGCCAAAAGGAACAGGAGCAACCTTATATGGAATGGGTAGACATGTATCTTATTAACAGTAATAAAAGAAGAGCCCTATCACCATGACCAGCAAAGTGTGACACAGAGCAAGAGAGAGAGAGAGAGAGATCCCTGGAGAGCTGCTGCTGGCCAGCGTACACAATCTGAGCTAGATGGATCAAAGGCCTGACTCGGCAGAAGGCAGCTTCCTATGTAAGCTAGGAACTCCCAAACTATGGTCTGGATCAGGAGCCCCTGTAGCTACTTTGGGAATATAAAAGAGGAAGTGCTTTTAAATGTGTGTTTAAAGTCTAGTTCGGAAGCTTGTGAGTGACGAGCAGGAGTATAGTCAAGGGCAAGTGGAAGAGAACAGAGTTCTAAGACTTCTACAGCAGGAGCACTCAAGTGCTGCCTTTTGAATTTGTTTCAAAGGAGGACTTAGGAGAGAAGCAGCATCAGGCTAAGCAGGAGGCAACTGAGACATTTGCCTAGGGGCATAATTTTAATGCCGAGGCCATCATCTTTCCCAAGTTCTACTTGAGAGACAGTATGGAGTCATGCTACCTTAAGGCTCCAATCCTATGTGTTTAACCTGGGAGTAAGTCCTATTGAACACAGTGGGGCTTATTTCTGAGTACATATACATAGGCTAGTGCCATAATATACCTTTTATATTTATCAGGGATATTTTTAATCCCATTTTAAAAATGTTTATACATTTGTTTTAAAGCTATTGCAGCCTGTTCCAAGATCTGGGGACAAAATAAGCTGCATTTTTAAATGAAGCATCATACGTTTCAAAGGAGAAATAAGTGGCAGGAGAAGACAATACCCTAAGGAAGAAATTTAAAGTTGTCTGTCTGTGTTTCTTAGTGTTCATGGGGCATGGCTATGGGAGAGCATCACAATGAAGTCTTGCACTTTTCAATGTATCACCATGCCACTGGTGATGAGCGAGAAAGAATCAAGGATGTAGGAAACTCTCCTATTTGCATCAAACCAATTACCCATCACCCACAGTTATGGGCTACAGTAGATGTAACTGACACAAACCGCTCATATTTGGGTAGGAGGGCTATAATGAACAGTTTCTTCACTTAGTGCAAAATAATTGGCGATTAAACATCTCAGTCGCGAGCCAATCTCCCACGCTGCTGCAGACAAAGCCTCTATCCTGGTGGCTTAAGTTTCTGTTTGCTGGATTTGAGGTGGTCGTGGGTTTGTTTGTTTTTCTTTCATTATTACTCCCAGTGATGCTATTACCACCCTGGATCTTGCAAGTCCTTTCCATGTGAAGTCCTGACACAACCAAACCTCCCCCCACCCCAAGTAATTACAAGGCGCTCTGAATTTCATCTTGTTAGTATTTGGTTGCACTGCAGCTCCGCTTCAGGGCACATTTAGAACGCTGCAATAAAACAACCACGTCTTGACGCTTATTAACAGTCTTGTGTCCCACTGTTTCAATCTCAACTCAAGAGGTCGCACCAAATAACAACAAATTTTTCAACAATATGTAGCTTGATTTATCACCCAGCCACTGGAACTATTTGACGAATCGAAAAACAGAAGGAATTCTCAGTGCCGCTGTATCCAAACTAACGCTCACACTGTTCCAGCCACCGGGTTTGCGAGGCACAACCCGCTACAATGGGGGAAAAGCCCTTGCAAAGGATTGCGTAAAATACTTGACCAAGCGGCACCATCTGATGATGAACTGAGGTGGTATTTAGTGCGTTGGCTGTTTTTACACACATGGAAAAAAGCAAGATCATGGCGATTCCCTCCACATGCACGCACACGCAACTGACACTGGAAACCGTTGTTGAGTTTGCCATTACCTGGAATTTGAAAACAGTGACTGCACTGGCTAAAACATTCATTGGGTTTTAAACAAGTTCCTTCCTGCGTTCAAACCAAAGTTCACAAGCAGCTAGAATGCAGGCTTAATTGGACTTGCAAAAACAAAACAAAACACCCTTAGGCCTGGCTTTAAGACTGGGCCTTTTAGAAGCTGTTTAATTGAACACACAGCATGCGACGGACAGATCACACAAAGTTTTATTCAATATTCAAGTTATAAATATCTACAGAGGTGGTTCATATATCACACTCCATTTATGCATAGGATTGCCAGCCCTCCAGGATTCAGCATCAGTCCCCAAGTGACTACTGAAAGCAATCCTGGAGGTTTGAACAGGAATACCCAGGAATGGCTACGTCAGATCTAGCAACCCTACACCTCCCCCTCCCTCTCTCTCTCATGCATGTGCGTGTTTCAATTCAACAGGTCACTGTCAGGAGATGCTCCCCACATCTAGTTTACTCTGAGCTGTCAAAGGACACAGACAGAAAAGGATTTGCCTCTGAAAACCACATCCTTCACTCGCGTTGCCTAGCGGCAAGTCTCCCAGCACCCTTTCTTCCTGAACCGGGCCTTTACATCCCCTGCTAATTCTTGACATCCTACTCTCCCACATTCCACAGCCCTCCAGAGTTGTATGATGAACATACAAAGTTGCCTTATGCAGAGTCAGACCAATGGTCCATCTTTCTGGCCCAAGGTCATCCAGATCTTGAGTCAATGTCAGTTTCTGAAGACTTCACAGAAGAAGGGTTATGGACCAAATGCAAGTTGACCATGTCAGCCTGCTTAAAATTTTCAACAGAGTTCCTCTCCGTTTCCAATAATGCAATTCCACCTTGCTACTCTATGAGTAGTGAAGTGTTGCTTTTAGCACACACTGGCTGTTATCTACTCAAGCTTTCCCATCATGTAATGAGGACTAGAAGCATAAGCTTAAACAAAAATTAAAGCTGAGAACATTAAGATATTAGGATGGGTTCCTAGAAAAAGGCAAATTCTGAACTTTGTGATAGGGCTGCAACAGTACAGATTTCTAGAATTTCCCTGAGTCACATCAGGAAAGTAATTCTCTCTTGGCCACCGTGAGTTCCTCTCTACAGCATCGCAACCTGTCTAGCCCAAGAAGTGACACTGGCTTCCAGAAATATGAGACAGTGAGACCGTGGGTGTCTTTAGCTGGGAATGACAAGCCATTAAGCTCCTCCATCACCCTGGCATCAAGATGCGGCTCTTTTTACTGAAAGTCAATTAAGGGGCTAGAATAAACCACAAGTCGACAGCCGATCAGCATGAGATGGATGGAACAAGGCGGCACCGTGCGCTAATAGAGGTTCGAAATGATGGACGGGACTAACAAGGTGCGACTTTCGGTATGCTCCTTGCTCGCCAAATGAAGCCTAAGCCACAACGTTCTCCTTTTGTCAGCTGAGCTGCCGAGAGAGTGCTAACTGGATGCCAATCGCATGACTTGCAGCCTCGATAGACAGGGGACTGAAGCTACTGATACTCCAGTATACTCCAATGGATACTGGATACTCTTATCAGCAAAAAGGGGCAAGCTGTGCGATACTACTCTGGTCTGGTTAAAAAGCAAATTCATCAAAACAAGAAGACAGGTCAGAGACCAAGGCTTTATAAGGCATAAAGATTTCATGACACTTGATGACAGCTGAATCAGTAAATGGCAGTGCCTCCTTCATGCCCGCAATGTGCTCACGAGGTGTGGGAAACAGGCCAGTTACTAGACCACCCATCCCTCTCCCCCACCCCATTTTAATGAGCTAAACACCAAGTCAGAAGAGATGTCTTTATACATTACCATCTCAGTGCTTTCCGTGTGCGCATATCATGAATGTGGGAGAGGGCTAATTTAGGACTGTCCACGTGAAACATTAATTTGGAAGAAGCTACTGCTGCTGTTCGTGGCAGGGCTGAATCAGGGGCTGGGATTGCCAAATCTGGGTCTAGGACCCATTTCCTAACCAAGGTGCTCAGAACGTGTGGAATGAGAGATGGGGATTAACTGCAGTTTACTGAGGGGTGCCTCTGAGGGCTTGCAGCCTGGTTTTCCTTCTCCATCCCAATGGATGATCTGCAACCAGTTCTACACATCTAGAAAAATGAAAGAGAAGGGCTTCTGTGTGACTGAGGCAGGCGGCTGCTTCTAAATCACTATATTTCACAAATCAGGACCCAGTGAATCAATTCCATTCTTAAGCAACATTTTTCATCATAAGTATTCTTGATTATATCCCATGGCTACCCCATCCTGTCCCTTTCATCTTTCCAAAGCTTGGTCCATGTTCCTCTGCAAAGCAGTGTCTCCATTCCACTTGGGGAGCAGGGCGGGGGGGAGGCATTAATGGAGAGGTAACCATAGAGAGCTTCGCCTGCAGCCTTTCTTGCACTGACACAAAAGCAGGAGACAGCACAGCTTGGATTTTCCAGATGAGAGGCCTGATTCGAACACGTGCACAAGCCTCATTTTGGTTTTGGAAAGGATTTTGATATGGAAATCATGACGATTAGAAAAAAGAACAAGAAACTGAGGAAGAGAGAGAGAGGCAGTTGAGCTGACCCAGCGGTCCTCCTGCAATCTTCAAGGAGAAGCTGCAAAGACAGAACTTCACTGCACAACTTCCCTCTACGCACAGCACTGTATGCAGGCTGGTGTCTTGTCTTTTTTCAGCTAACAAAGGGAGCTGGAAAGCAGCACAGTGGGTGAAAGACAGATCTCTTTGGGTCCAAGGACACATGGCACAATCAGGATGCTGAAGCTAAGCCACTCTTATGGCCCAATCCTAACTAAAGGTTGCGCTGGCAGAATGCAGGTTCCACTGTCGTGTGCTGTTGCAAAAGCACCGTAAAGCGTTTTGAGACAGCGCAAGGCCTTGCTGCACCAACAAGAAGGCCAGAGCCTTCCCTTTGGTGTCACCAACCAGAGAAATGCCCATTGGACCAAGTAAGTCTGCGCAGGGGGCGGAAAGGGGCAGGAGGAGGGCTGAATACGGGGAGGGGAGGGCAGTGACGGAGCCGGAGTGGATCAGGCCTGAAAGGGGGCGGGATTGGTGGCACCGGATTCCGTCCCCTTCCCGCCAACGTGGATCAACACAGATTTGCGGCCGCTTGTTGAGATGACCCGTTGTGGCTCCAGGTTGACTTGCTGCAGCTGCTGGGGCTTACCCCAGGGCAAGGGGACAAACTTACCCCGAGGAAACCTCCAGCAGCCGAAATTCCCCCATGGGATTCAGCGTAACCCACGCTGGCACTGCTGTATTGCTGCACAGGAGTTTACTTAGGATTGGGCTGCCCATCTAAGTCAAGGTTTGGATGGGAGTCTACCTGGAACCACCATACAAATCCAACCTTGAGTTCCAGGATGGAAGAAAGGCAAAGATATAAATGTAACAAATATATTGATATGAACTCGCTAAAGAGCCTTGGGCAAGTCTCTGCTCGCTTGCTGTTATCCACAGCCCCCCTCCTGTCTGCTATTTGGGGATATCAACCTTATAAAACAGCAGTAAGGACTTCTGAGATTATTGTCCCAATCTTATCCCATAAAATTCATCCCAACGCCAGCAACAAACCCTTAAAATTGTTTGTTGTAGCCTCTTTTGCTCTGGTTGCATCCAAAATAGGTCACCATTTCTATAGGCATGTGTAATTTAATCATGAAATGGTTCCTAAAATATTAGCTGATTTTTAAAAAATGTTCGCGATCGTAGCCCAGATTGCAAATATTATATGCAAATATAAGTGGGTAGGATCACTGCATTTATCTTATTTTATTAATTTCGGTGCCATCTATTACTGCTTGTCTTTTGGCATTGCCACAGCCTGTGGCTAAAGCAATTAATAAAACTCATTGACTTTGATTAAGCGCTTAGCACTTTCACTGCTGTTGAACACAGTCTGTGTCTAATAAATTAAACTCAATTGATTTATTGAGGAAAACAACCAAATGATGCTTGCATAATGCGTGTCATTTGAATAATGCATTTTGTTCGTTAATAAACTTGCAGGGTTTTAGCTGCCTTACTATTACGATCCAGCGTTCCAACATGCAGAAAACAGCGCAATCCTAAACATGTTTACTCAGAAGTCCAACTATGTTAAACTGGGCCTTATTCCCAGGTAAGTCTGACAAGATTGCGGCCTTATTGCATGAATTTGAATGGAATTACCCCAGCTACAAACCCAGAGCTCCTGAAGCCTGCCTCATTCCACCACACACCCCCTTCCAGCATCTCTTTCCAAAGGCTGCTTTTCTCACATTCCCAAATCCACTCCAGTTAGTTACACAGAGCTGCAGCAAGACAGGCTAATAACAAGATCCATGGGTTGTTCTGCCAATTGTCCTGCTTTATGCAGGGCCAGGCCAGCCCATCTATGAGGCCGACTGAGGCATTTGCCTCAGGGAGTGTACTGATGTAGGGCACTCAACTGCATGCCTCTGCATTACTCTTTGTGTTCCCTGAATTGGAAAAGAAAATGAAGGTCACCACTCTCCTCTCCTTCACACTTCCTCTTCTGTGCTATGCCCCTCTTCCTTTTCAACTCACAGAGCAAGAGGAGTGGCAGAACAAGGAGACATTTGATGTAACACCTCAGGCACCAAGAGGTCTTCAGCCACCCTTGGCCTTATCTCTGGATATTTTTGCACATGAACAACTCAAACATGGTTGCACTGCACAATGAGTTTTGTAGTCTTCTTATATACTGCAGAATCCATGGTTCAGTGTAGCAGATTGCACTACACATGTATATATTTACATTCAAAGTCTATACAACATGGTAACACATTAGCAGCAAGGTGAAGGCCAGCTGGACAAACTGGAATCGCAGTAGAAAATTCATAGATAAGGTAAGCAAGATAGCCTGCTGGATTTTGATCCAGAGAACCAGGTTCAAAACTCTACAGAGTAACCATGGACTTCCTGAATGGCATTGAACAAGTCCTTCTCTCTCCAATTCAAGTCAGTCATCTCTGAAATGGGAATCACAGAGGCCTGTCTCACAAGATAGGTGTTTGCATGAGAGCGAGCGAGTGTAAAATAGTTTCTGTAAAGTACGGTAGTTTCAATGCTGAAAAAATAAGTGCTGAAAAAGGATCCCTCTCCCACACCCAGTTGTCCCACCAAAATTTGCCAAAATTATGTAATCAGTTTGCAAGCCAATTCCAAGAAAATTCCAGCAAAAGAAAAGATACTCATCCATTTCCACAGCTTTTCTTGAGCTAGTGCACCATATTCCACATGAGCTAGTGCGCCACATGTTTCCAAAAATATGGCAGCAACGCTCCTTTTTCATTATAAACCCGATAGTGAAAATTTCTATTTCAATTAAAAGACTGAAGTTTGCTTACAGGTATTAAGAAGATGATGTATTGTTCATTCTACTGAAAGCAGCTCAGCTGAAATGGTTAGAAATTACACTAATCTGCTCCGGAGTGCGATAACCCAGGTGCTATTATCTGCCATTGTCTGCGACTGCAGAAGTGCTTCAATCTTTCTTTCTTTTTTAATTTAGGAAACAGTTTTGTGCACAGCAAACAGAGTGATATAGCACCCTGTTGAAGTCCTGAATTCTTGCCGGGGGAGAGAGGGAATAAAGACAAGGAAGGTGGATTCTATGGGGTGGTTCTCTGGATTGCAGAATTTGTGCGCAAGATGAATTTCTCACCAATATTCCAGTCTAAGAATTTTTGCAGGGGTAAAAAAAAAAAATCCACAGATGGAGTGCAAACCCCATGCACACACGCGCACGCGCACACACACACACAGTCCATAAGGCCTTCAAATGACTTGCAACTTGACAGGCACGCTCAGCTCCGAGCTGTGCAAAGTGGACGCACACGTAGACAAACGTTCCACTATGGGTGTTGCCATTTACGCCACACCGTCAACATGTGCAGTGCTTTGTGGCATGACATCAGCAAAGAGACTGAATGGCGGAAGGGACAATGGGGAGGATGCATAGAAGAGGAAGGAAGGAGACGAGGAATTGGGAGCTGCTGGAACTAGAACCAGAAACGTTTGCATCGGTGCCAAATCATCAGAACGCCTCTCCATCAGAGCCACTCAACCCCCCCACACACACTTTTTTAGACTCCATTCCCTACTTCCTTTTCAAATGCAGGGAAGGAGAAGAGGTGGAAGCAGGCAGACAGAAGTAGACTCTCTCCCTGCCAACTTGCTGCCTAAGGCAAATCTCATGGATGGGCCAGTGCTGGTGACAAACCTGCACCCTTGCCTCTCCAGGGACAAAAGAAGAACCCAGTTAACAAAATAAAAGAAATGCTTTGAATAATAGTAAAAAACCAATAGCGAAATGATGCAGCCCTTTTTCCAAGGTAACAAAAAGGGACTGCTGTTTACTTTTTGGCTTCAGGGAGAAATACAAGCAGCAGCTAATCTGCATCTCCTCTGGGAAGCATTTCCTTGAAAACTTGTTAAGTAAAGTCTCTCCTTTCTGGATGAATCTTCATAACTTAGAAAACTCGGCAATGGCAAATGCAATAAAAGGCAGATTTTTTCCCCTCCGGCTCTCAACAACAATTTCTTCCCGGTGGTACCCATTGTTCAGAACCTACAAAAAACTCTGTTCTACTCTAGCAAGAAGACATGCTGTGGAAACAAGGCAATTTGAATCAGGATTAGGACCAAAAAAAAATAAGAACCACCCTGCTGATCAGGCCCAAGGCCCCTCTAGTCCAGCATCCTGTTTCCCCCAGGGTCTACAAGACGGGAAGAACCCAAGCAAAAAAGCAAGGCAGACATCTCTCCCACCAGGGCTCCCTGCAACTGGTATTCAGAGGCACACCGCCATGGAAGCCCGAGGCAGTGCAGAGCCATCGTGACTAGTAGCCAATGAGAGACCCATCCTCTATGAATTTATCCAGCCCCCACTTAAAGCCATCCAAGCTGGTGATCGTCACTGCATCTTGTGTCAGAGAATTCCACAGACTAAGCCTGCACTGTGTGAAAAAGCCCTCTCTTTTGTCCACCCGACATCTCCTGCCAAACAATTTCACTGGATCATAAGCACCCCGACTAATGTTGTGAGAGAGGAAGAAAATCTCCAACACATCTAAAAAGGTAAACTTGGAATTGAGCTTACAGGGTTCTTCCCAAGGTGAAACATCTGAGAATTTTCAAAGGGAAGCCAAACAACTTTCCATTGGGGACATGATGTTCCTCAGGGAGCACCCCGGAATGCACACCACCCAATCTCCACGCAAAATTTGAGGAAAAAGTTCTCCCAGGATAGGAAAGAAGGGATATAAGCACTTCTAAATAAATAAAATGCCACTATAAGAGATTAAAATCCCAGAGGACATCAGTCGGGGAGGAGAGCCGTGTCAAGTAGACGTCTCTTGGGATAATTCAGGTACAATTTATTTGGGATCCTAATAACTTAAATGGCGATGCTGCTACCGACATTTTTGCTCTCCAGCACTGCGTTCATTAATCAAGCAGTATAAAAATTAGTTAGCAATGTCAAATTAAAATTCACGGAGGTCTCCGTTATTAGAGATAGGCTTTCATTTTTAATTGAAGCTCAGCGCCTGGTGAAGATGACGGCGAGTCTGAGCGTGTCCTCGGCTTGGTTCCTAGGACAGCAGCAGGAGTTCGGCAGTTGCTTGTTGTCCTGATCAGATGCAAAAGGATAAGCACATCCTCAGTTCCGCCCAAGGAACTCCCAACTGCCCAATCAAGCCCAGCTCACAGCCCCAATGTTTGCTTTTTCTCCAAAGTGTTGCCTTGACTGTTAATATATCAACAATTGTATTATAAGGGACATGATGCTGCTTCTCTCCCCCCCCCCCCCAGCTGAGGCCTATTCCGCAGCCTATTCAGAATATGATTTAATCCACTCCATCTTATTTTTCCCAGTACCGGTACGATGTTTAAGCACATGCGGAACCAGTCACCTGCCACAAGGACTCAAAACCACCCCGGAAGTCAGACCCTCTCTTGCAGTCTAAAGCCAACCTCCCCGTTAACTCCATCCTCCTCCACTAGTCACGGTCCCCTGTGCGCTTGTCCTCTACAGGATGAATTATGGATGCTTCTCCCTCTCCCGCCCTTCCTCTGCAACTCAAGTCCCAGTCTAAATAATATATGAACAAACAGAGGCTCCAGTCGCTGCGAAGTGCTGAACTTTGTGCCATTGCTACAGGGGCTGAGATCAAAGCTCTGCTATCAGGGCTGACCTCAGCTGGTTTCCCTTTGGGTGGTGGTAAGACTGCAAGGAGAAGCTGGAGGTGGAGTTAACCTTTTGCCGCGTCTAATGGCAGAACAGCAGGAGCTCAGTGGGAAGACAGCTGCCTCAGAAACCCAACAAGGACAGACAGAGGGAGGGGGGAAAATGATACCTGAGGAAGGAGGGTGTTGAGGACGCCACACAGTGATCAAAGGCCCTCAGTTAAGTATCTGGTGCAATGGAGGAGCTCAACAGAGTCAATAATGTGCACTGTGGATCCCTCACAAACATCTAGTGTCAATTTCCAATATTGCCCACTGCATGTGGAGGATCAGGAACTGACCAGGGAAGGCATACCCAAATCTAAAAGAACCCTGGTCTTCTGCCCTATCCAGAACCACAGAGCAAGAGTTTCTGCCGGCATCGCTCCAGCCTGTAGGCACTGCCCTACAGGGCCGGAGAACATGCCAGGTCTGGATTTGGGTACAACCGCCAGGTCACAAAACAGCAGGCTCTTTCCACTTTCAGAAGCAATAGCATTCCTTGCAAGGCCTTCTTCCAGAAAGAGAGCAGCAGCAGGAGATGATCACAAAGCCTTCCCCTCATCAAGCCAGCCTCCTACTGGTGCAATGAAGCAGCAGGAGCAACACTAGGCTGGTCTCTGCAGGAGCACCTGACAGGGTAAATACAAACAGGCAAGGTAAACATCGCTCAGCACCTCCATCCAGGGATGGAAGAGGGAAGGGAAGAAACCGCACCGCATTCTGCTTATTGCCTGTCACTGACAGTTGCTTCAGCAGCAGGAGGCTCTCCCTGAACGATGGCACCAAGACGATAAACAGAGTGTTGGAAAGGTTTTCAACTCGATGAGATCTTGAGCCAGAGTTGATGCCGTTACAATTAAGCTGGAGAGGCAGCAACATTAATTCACAGTGCCACAGGTTCCCGTGTGGCATGCTGATTGTGTCCAGGGCTCTGTCGTGCCCCCCCCCCCTCCAGGTTCTTCCTGACTTTTGCTGTGCATGCCAAGAGTGCTGTAACAGTGCTGGAAGACTCACCCCTGTGTGTGGTCCAAGGAAAAAGAGAACACAAAACCCTGTGCCAAGTACAGCACTAAGAAAACCTAAATTCCGCTCCTTAGATGGCACAAAGTAAGAGCATTTGCATATATTTGTTTCTGCTCCCTTCATGACTAGGTGCAATGCAGAGTGTTGAAGAATGAGCCCTGAAACCGCTCTCAGCCCTACTGTGGCTTCTGAGTGTCCATTCCTGATTGACTGGATTGGACTGGCTGAATTTAAAGACCATTGCTCTGCCTTGGCCAAGGCTGTTTCTTATATTGACGCAAATAAACATGCTCAGGAAGACTCGAAAAGCAGCTTTGGCTCAGACCATGGATGTCTTTTCAGGAGCTACTGTCAAGATCTCCTTGGCTTGGGCTTGTCCAACTTGGGGCCAAAACACCTGAAGGACCGACCGCCTTCCTCCATAAGAACCTAGCTATCCATTAAAATCTGGGAGGGAGGTTCTTTAGCACTGCATGACCTGTTGCCCTCTGAATTTTAGTTGGTGGCCCACGTGCGAAAGAATCTTCTCAGTAGCCGTCTTGCGTGCGTCCAGTGGCATCGTGACGACGCGCGACACCCCTGAGCGGGGGCGCGCGTCACCCTTAAGGGGGAGGCTCCGCCCCCGTGCGTGACGTCACGCGCAGGAGCGGAGCGCCCTCCCCGCTCCGTTTTCGGCTCATTTTGGAGCCAAACGGAGGCGAGGGAGGGCGGGCGGGCCCACCTGCACCGCAAAATTGTAAGTAAGGGGCATCGCGCGTCACCCCTATACGCGCGACGCCCCCCGGCGGCCCGCCCCCCCCCCGCTTCCCCCCGTCGACGCCAGTGCCCTCCCTCTTGGCCAGTGTTCCGCCAGAGGCTGAAGATCTGGCTGTTCTCACAGGCTATCATGGAACCTCTTGACGCTATATTCTTCTGTGATGCTCCGATTGATTTGTTTTTCATTGTTGCTGCTGCCTTGACATTGCGTATTTGTTTTAATGATGTTTTGAGCTGCCTTGAGTCCCCAAAAGGGAGTCATGCGGGATAATAAATCATCATCATTCATTTGTTTGTTCAACCAACCAATAATAGCAGCAACTTGGCCAATATCTGACCACTAGCTCATATTCAACAGATCTGCCTCTGGCCCTTGGATCCTTGCTCTGTTTGCTTTGGAAACAGACTCCTCTGCCCCCAGTGCTTCGCCCGAGCCTGACACACAGTGGCATTCCAAGAGGGTGGGGGTTTTTTTTGGGGGGGAATGGGGGTTGCAAGGAGAAGTGACACCGTTGGCACCACAAAACGGGCGGCAATGAAAACACAGCAAAAGCATCAGCCGGTTCTCTCCTTCCCTTTCACTCCTCCCGCAAAATCTTGAGCTGAAAGTTCTCAGTTGAGAACGTTTGGCCCAAACTTGGTGGGGAGTAATAGCTTCTTATATCTAGAAAGCAATGAAAACCATTCTCTAATGTTTGGGAGCAACATCTGGGGAACTCCGATACGGCAATATCACGGCACAAGGATGCATGACGGCTGTTGGGTCATTAGAGCTGAGCAAATCTCTGCCCGGGTCAGTGCCTGGATAGAAGGCCGACTGGGAGCTCCACGTAAGCTTCTTTGAGCTCCTCAAAGATTAAAAAAAATGTAATAAATACGTACTGACAGAAGGGGAAAAAAGCGAATTGACAGATAAGCTGCTGCTATCGCCAAGATGCCTTCACAAGCGAGCTGCTTTTGCTCCAGCCAAGATGCACATCATAACAATAGTGGATTTGCACAGATTAGGCGCGCTGCAGCCGTGCCCCCTCCTCGGACAGCCCAGGACACACCAATAATCCACTGCCTTCAGATGTGGCGATGGAGCCTGGCTGGGATCCAGCATGGCAGAGAGAGAACCGAGGCTTGCGCAGGCCAACTCCAGCGCTGCTGTTCAGGTTTTCTAATACACCTCGCTGCGTCAAGAGTGAGCCTCAGAGAACTTGTTCCAAGGTGCTGGTAATCACCTGGGTGTTGACCCAAAAGAAACCAAAACTGACAGCACTCTTGCCTCAATCATGGAGATAAACAGAGGTGTTAAGTTTTTTAAAAATACACAGAGAAAAAAACCCATTTCAAAATCCTACAAAACGCTCTTTACTAAAATACACAAGATCAAACCATCAAGACCAGAGGCATCTGAAAACACAAACGAGATGCACAATGTTATATGGTCAATATTGTATTTCCTTTAATTCAAGGTATGCAGGAGACACGCATCTAAACACATGTACAGGGTGCTGAGGGCCTGCCAGGAAACCATGGGCCATATTAGTGACAGGACTATTTGCTTGCCTGACTGCAAGAGGCCACAGATCCACAGGCCAGGAAGGCCACATTTTTGATTTCCTGGTTCAAGCATCCCTCTGCCTCCTTAAGTGATCTGAGCTATGAGTGCTCCGAATTCAAACAGAAACTTCTTTATTCCTTAAACGCAAATGGAGTTTTCACAGCTCCAAAATTCACAGCTCCAAAATTCAAAAGGAGCGTACCAGCTCCAAATCCTGTTGGAACAATGGGTTTTGTACCTTTTGAAACAAAAAAAAGTTTCTCCGACTCCAATGGTCCTTACCAACCCCATGATTGGGAGTCCAATCAAGGAGGCTTGTTTATGAGCCAATGGCCCTCCTAACTAGCCACCATACCCTCAACTGGGTGTGAGGGCAAAGGCAGAATTCTAGCAGGACTAGTTCACCCCAGGTAGGATCCTATAGAAGTCTCTGCAGTAAAATCTATAAAAACCTCAGGGCGCTAGGACCACGTTTTCTTCTCTGTTCCCTGCCCCACGTCCCTGCCTTGCCATTGGTTCATGGAACAGTAACCTGCTGGTGCAACGTGAAGTCATTCCCATTCCACTGTGCCAGCTGGCACCCAGATCAACAATATTCTGGATACTACAAAACTGCTCCTAATATAGGAGGAGTGAAAGAGGTAGGGTAGTTTTGCCTCCCTCCCCAAAACCAGTCCCCCCCAACTGGCTGAACTTCCAAAAGCTTGCGCCAGTACAGTACTAGTAGTCAATGTTTGACACTGAAAACCAATAATGAATTTATAATCATTCATTCTCATTCACCAACCGAGCGTTACCACTCCCCTGTTTCCCAAGGTACCTTGTTCTGTGCGCGTTAAAGCAGGCTGTACTTCAAACACCCAGTGCTATGCTATCCCCCTTTTTCCTCAAAATGTGCAAGAGCTGAATTTTTCTTTAAACGTCTCCTTTTCAGGGATCTTGAGAGGGCACCACAGGGTGGAGGGGGGGGGAACGCAAGCCATTGTTTATGGGGAAAATATGCAGAACACCACAAGAGAAAACAGAAGATGCAGCTGGTTTGGGAGGGTGGCAGGGCCGTACCGGCACAATTACATAGTCACATATTTAGGAGGCAGTGTAAATTATGTATAGAAAGGAGTGTGAAATGTCTCATCCTTCCCTACCTAGGTGACAGAATTGCAGCTACAGTACACGCCAGCACCCATAAACCACAGACTGTCCTGAATTATTTAGGGCAATAAGGAGATTCTTTGTGCACCCCAAACAGAAGCCATGGCCAATCAGCACCTGCCTAAATACCAGCAGTTATGCGGAGTGAGAAGCAGAACAGCCGAATCCAATGGACTCTCCAATGTTTCCCTTCTGCGGATTTTACAGCAGCGGCAATGGGTCCAATTTTGGCTGGGTCTGGTTTGGGGGCTGAAAATTGCCGCCGTTAGGGGTAAGAGTCCAAAAGGCTAGTCACCGCTCACAAAAAGAAACAGTCACACGTGCACATGAGGCACAGAAAGATCTATCCCCTCTCTTGGCAAGCAAAGAAGGAATCTGAGAGGTTGAAATACTCTCCTCCTATGGCGAGTATTGCACATTGGCCAAAGTTCATGTTCCGAGTCAAAGTACTGTGAACCTTACAATATCTCTAGCAGCAACGCTGCTTATCTTTTGGACACCCAGTGCAGGACCCAGAAGAACTGCTGAACCGGAAGTGATTCCAGTGACGTGGTGATGTCATCACATCACCGGAATTATTTCCGGTTCGGCAAGGCAAGAGGCCAAGGATGGGTGAGTGGCTTGGCGGCTCTGCCTCCCCCCCCCCCCACCAGCAACACACCACAAGAAACTGACGCAACACTGACATGGGGAGGGGCTGCAGCCTGGGCTCCTCCCACAAGGCCCATGAAGACCAGAAGTGAGAGAAGAGGCACCACTGCAGCAGCCTCCATGCTGCAATATGAGAACCTGGTTGAATTGCTGTAGGAAGGCAGTTCCCGGATTATGCATCTATAATAGATTGCCATGTAAGACAATGAAGACAGACACAGCAAACAACTGATGAGGAATTAGCAAATTAGCTCTTAATTTAGGAGAAAAAAGCTGAATGCTCACATTTGAGTAGAACCGATGTAATAACACACCGAGGCTGCCAAGTGTGGTCCTGGGGGAGCCATAGTGGCTGTGCAAGCGAACCCATATTCCCCAGTAATGCCGAGCAGTGACATGGCGTTTCTTAATTAACAAAATGTTTCTTTTATGTTCTCATGAAAGCAAAAACACAAAAACGTGCCCCAGAGGACATCTTACTGCCACAGTCAAATACGGTCACGTAGATCTTGTCTAATTCCTGACAAAATTGTATTAATGATGGTGAAGACAAGGCATACTTCTAGATGACAGAGAAAAGCAAAGTTTAAATAAGAGATTTTTTTTAACAGCAGTGAATGAGGGACAACTACACATTCAGCAAGATCATCTTGAAGAGCCAGGATGGTGTAGTGGTTTGGGAATTGGACTTAGACCTGGAAGATCCAGGTTCAAATCCCCGCTCAGCCACGAAGCTTCCTGGGTGACCTTGGGCCAGTCACTATCTCTCAGCCCCACCTACCTCACAGGGTTGTTGTGAGGACAAAAAGGAGGGGAGGAAATGTGTACACCACTCTGAGCTCCTTGGAGGAAGGGTGGTATAAAAAAAATGTGGAAAAGATCAGTGGAACAGCCCCTTCTGACTAAGGACTGTATCACTTCAGAATTCAGGAGGTGGTGTTGGCGGGACTGCTTGTTTTAATGCATGGGAAAAGGACTCTGCAGCACAGAACACAAGCACAGTGTGGAGAAGGCTATGTTCAAATCCTCTACCTCGCTATGCTACCTTTCTAAAGGCAAGGAGCTTTTGACGTGAAGAGCATTCAAACATGGTATTGCCCTTCTGCATTCTGAACTTGTACAATATTAGGAAGGCCGTGCCATACGATATTTCTGTTAGTTTGGCTCTTAGACCAACCAAGTGCCATTGGCAGGAAGGCTGCAATCCTACACTCACTTTCCTGGAAGTCCCATTGAACACAGTGGAACTTGCTTCTGAGTAGAAGTGCTCATTTCCGGCCATAATCTGCTTGATGATGTCGCTTCCTGCTTCGTAATACCGCTTCCAGCCCTCAGCAGGTGCCATGAATGCTATTTGGCCTGCTGTATGAAACAAGTTTGACACCCCTGAGGTAAGATGTCTACATTATCCTGCCAGTGGTAAAAAAAAAGTCCCAGGTTCAATCAATCCTGGACATCTCCAGTTAAAGGATTAGTTAGCAGGTGATAAGAAGAATCTCTGCCTGCCTGAGATCTTGGAGAGCTGACACTAGCCAGAGTCGGCAACGCTACAGGCAAAATAGGCCAGTGGTCTGTCACTGGAATGCAGCTTCATTTGCCCCCAACGCATATGGATGTGAAGCAACACAGTCTTCTGCAAGCATGCAGGCAGTATTGACTTAAGACAAACTCTGGCTATCCAGAAGTCAAGGGAAGATTGCATCAGCTTCAAAACAAAGATTGGAATTTCATCCCAAGTCTCTCTTGGGCAACTTGAGAAAGCAAAATAAAAAGCACAGAAAACTGCACTGAAATATGTTCTATAGGGCCTCAATCATTGTGGTCCAAAGGAGAGAGAGTTCTTTAGATCAATATTTTTTCGTCCCACAAATTCACATCATCTGTAAACGCAACCAGTGCAGGAGAACGGCTCCAAGAAGCGAGATTCAATCTATTCAAAATGATTTCAGTTTCCATCCTAACAAATTCATTTTTTCTTTTGCTCTCTGTGTGTGCATTTTTTGAGGGTTGGTTGGTGGTGTTTTTTGTTTTTGGTTTATTTGTTTTTAACAAAAAGCTTGAATGCCTGGGTGAAATATTAGAAAACCTTCTCCTTACAATATGGCACATAAAGAGGGCTGCGGCAGACTGGCTTGCCAGAATGAGGCTGAATTGTCAAACGGAGTTATTTTGCAAGTATCCCATTACGCCAGCATGCACAGCATGGAAATATGACAGCCAATTCCAGGGGTTACTTGGTGGGCTATGTGTCTGACGGACTCCTCCAGTGATAATTTTTGGAAGTCTCCATCCCCAGTCTGGAAATAATTTCACAGTGTTACAGCACAATCCTATGCAGGTCTACTCAGAAGTAAGTCCCATTGTGTTCAATGGGACTTACTTCCAGAAAAGTGTGCATAGGATTGCAGCCGTAATCATGGTTTTGCATTCCTCACACAACTACAGTACTGCAAGGTGCCTCGGAAGTGGATAACTGGCACAGACGTTAGCATAAGGGGATAACTACAGCTCAGCATGCAGTACAGGCCCCTTTTATGACAGGATCCCAATTCAATTCCCGCGATCTCCAGATAAGTGAACTCCGAGACAGGTTTGCAAAAATGGTGGCCTGAGCCCAGGAGCTGCTGCCAGTCAGAGCGCATATTACCAGGCTAGGTGGAAGCGTGGCTTGCAAGAACCAGAAAGACGGGGCTTTTTCCATCGTGGCAGCCAGACTTGGAAACTCTCTGGCAGGAGTTGTCCATTTGGGAAAGGGTGTGCATGCTTTCTAAAGATCATTTTCAGAGAGCCCCATTTGTCTAATTCAGGTCCATTTCTAGCCCCTGGGATTATGATTCCTGAGGATATGACTCCCATCCTTCAAGAACCATACTGGAAAAAGTAAACAAGTCTTACTTTAACAAACAGTTTCACTGGAGCTGCATTGCATGGCCATGGCCCGGTGGGTGTGATTGTACGTTTCCACTCTGCCCTGGTCCTGTGGCAGTGTGGGAGAGAAAAATGGCCCAGACCATGGGGAAGTCACACCTGCCAGTGTAGGAGATATCATACTTCATCATGGCTGCGGCTATTTTGTCAGTCACACGGCATCAGAGTGACAAGGAGTCCAGGCCAGAATGGATATTATCGTATTTTTCGCTCCATAAGATGCACCAGACCATAGGACACATGCATAATATGGAGCTAAAAATAGTGTAAAAAAATACCTTGCTTTTAACAGTTTTACTTACCTGGTTGTTGATCTTCAGCTTCAATCTTCGGGTGCCCCAGCCAGCTTCCAGTCGCGTTCGGTGCCTGGGCTAAGTTCCCAGGCTCTGGACGCGACCTGGGAGCCCTGCGCAAACACCGCAGCAACTGCGAGGTATGCGCAGGGCTCCTGGTCGCGTCCAGCGCCTGCGCTAAGTTCCCTGACGCTGGACGCGACTTCAAAGCCCTCCGGAAACATCCGAGTTCGGTATTCAAATATGGTATTCAAGACATATACGGTATTCAAAATACGGTATTCAAGACATGGAGGTATCTGCTCATGGCAGCTCCTGCAGCCACTGATGACGACACAGGTAGATGCAAAAGCTTCAGTTAAGGGAAGACATTTAAGAACCAAGGAAATGAAGAGAGTTCCAACAACAACAACAACACCTGGCTCATTCCCTAGCCTGCTCACGTCAGAACAAAACAGAACTCGAACCGAATGGCCCCATTCCCTAATATTTTCATTCATATTGAAATTTTCTGCATACCCCCCTGCAATTTAGTCATTTCTTTCATGACATTTCGACACATGATAAAAATATTATTCTGCAAGGCGTCGAATCCATAATTTGTAGTTACTTTCCATTTGCTACGGATGATGCTTCACTTGATTGTTTTATGCCGATAATTTTTTTTACTGACTTCTGCTGTTTTTCCTGAGCTTCTGGAGGGGCTGTTGCTCCGTGGAAGATCATCTGCCTGGCATGCAAAAGGTCCCAGATTGAATCCCTGGCAGCATCTCTGGGCAGAGCAGAGAAAAACTCTTGTCTCAAACTGCGGAGAGCTGCTGCCAGCCGGTGCTGACAAGTCTACAGCCGGTCTACAAGCACCCCTCCAACCCTGAACACACAACATGGCCAGCCCTGGGTAAGCACACCTAAACTATTCAGTTGGAGGGAGGGTTTCACTACTGCCCAAGTAGGCTCCATGGCTAATCCACAAGTGCTGGTTAAGTACAGTTAATGCTCAGGGCTCAAAGAGGGAGAGGAAAAAGGAACATGCAAGAGAATCCTAGGAAAGGAAAAGAGCAGCGACTGCTCCACACCAAACCCATCCATAAGATACAAACTAATTTTTCAGGGCACAAACGTCACAATTTGTACCTGAGACCTTGAACACTTTTTCCCCTGGTGAGCAGATGCAACGTAAAACGCAACGCGTTGCCTTGCCACATGTGCACATGCCAGGTTTATTATTTTTCTTTAAAACGGCGCTGAACAGAGAATATGCCTCATCAACACAAAGACGCTCATTTACAAAGCCTAGATGGGTATTGATTTGTCTTCATAAGCCATTACGAGCAAGTCGTTGCGAGCGCCAACTGCAGCCCTCAATCCTCCAAGTTAGTTACAGATAAATCACACATGTACATATATTTTGAAACAGCGATAATGAAGCAAATGATAAAAATGCAGCCTGCAAACTCGCTCTCAACAGAATCCCGACAACCCGTGCTTCATTTTAAGCACAGTGATTAAAGCCCCACTAGCTTCAAGGCAAAACAGGCTAGCAGCACTCTTGGAGGCCTGATCTGCACAAAAGGGTAGACTGGGTGAAAAGAGCAAGTGTGAGATTGCACGATTGGATGCTTGCCTTGGAAGCGTCCAATCATGCAATCCCACACTCACAAGTCTCCACATGGTGCAGGTTTGTCACATGGTGAGCTGTTTGTCTAGAACCTAGAGGAGCTCCCTCGTCACGGTCTAGACTAGCAATGAGCAAGCTCCCACTGGCTCAATTCAGCAGGAGGTCACCAGTTAATTGGAGCTTGATCGTTTAAGCTTAGCCTCCTTCCACCATGAGGCCAAGCTCTGCTCCTGATTCTGTCACAACATTTCTGGGCACAAGCCTATTCCCGATTGTGGCCTCTGGGTTAGAGGGCTGCCATCCTTGACTTTAAATCCCTGCAACTGAGGTATTACACTGCCACATAGATGAGACTGTGCCTGCTAACCTACAACCTGACACGCATACACACACAGTCCAACATTTTGTAGTGGAAAATAGGAACACATTTGCATCGTACCTATTCTCTTACCAGAGTTCACTGCCCAATGAGCCGCACATGTTTAAGGTAGTCAGTGGGCCAATTAAACATGCATACTATTTTCCCGCCTTGCATCTCCTCACAAATGCTCCCTTTATGCACACAGAGAAACATTCCACTTATTTCTGGCTACTGGGAGCAAAGATCTTGTAAGCCACATCCATCCTTAGATGTAATTAGGCTTCTCTCACATACACACACCTTTCTTTTCTCTTCCTCTGCAGAGAGGACGCATATATTTGATTTAGAACAAGGCTTCAGGGTATGTTTATCGTTTCCGGAAGAGACCCCCAGGCACCACAACATGACACAGACAGAGCTGCAGAGTGAACGGGTTTCAATTCTGATTCAAAATGAACAGCCCTGTTTAAGCTCAAGTCACTGCCAACCAACTTAGAACACACCAGGGGGACGTCAGGTTTGCACATGGTCTCATTGTAGGTTTACACAAAGTCTCATTGAAGGTTCATAGCTGACTTCACACTGAGAAAGCCTTTGCCTCCACAACCAAACAGGCGCAGCAAAGACCCAGCAATGGCACTGACATGCTGTCTGCGAAGTTTGCAAAGTTTCCAGTCCTTAGGGCAGTGTGAGGTGCGGCGGCTCCTGGGGGTGTCATGGTGAACCCCCAGGGATGGCATGGGACGCTTACCGCCCAAGCAGCTCGGCAGTGGGGAAACAACGTGATTGTGAAGATTGTGGAACAGAGGCTTGGCTCGGTGGGCAGACTTCCATAGGTGATCCTTTCATGCCCTTTTAAGAGATCCAGTCTTCCCTGCTGAATGGTATTGGCTTCTGCTCTGCTGCTTGTGAAGACAAAAGTTTGACTTGGGAAGAGTTTACAGTCCTGCTGATTCTTCTCAAAAGGATTCTCAGTTTTGAGGGAGATCAAGGGCAAAGTTGGCTGAGAAGGGGCTTTTTGGCTTCATGGGGAAAATTCAGCGTTGGCTCGGAAAGAACGTGAGCTATTTCCTGGTTTGAGGGAAAGTAGCTCAGCTTATTTCTAAGCTAAAGACAAGCTCATCATTAGCCCATCAGTTCGGAAGGTCTTGCTTTCAAGTAAGGGGCCATAACACCCTTATTGTATCCAAAAGGGGCTTGGGCTCCACCCTGCTGGACACCAGTCTCTCACCACCACCTCATGGCATCCAAATTAGGAACCCTGACATTCAGCACTCGAGATCTTCCATGAGAGAAAAACACAAGGACACGCAGATAAGAACTTGAGAGGGCCAGATGAATCGCTAGCATGAACAACAATTCCGAAATGCACAGCTTGCTCCAAAGGATTAAGGCAAGCTGACTCAAAGTGATCCGAGCTAATCATTTTAGCATCCCCCCCCCACACACACACACACTATATCCCCATGCTAATCTGCCCAAACCCAAATCCTTTACTCTGCCTCCAGGAGCAGATTCATGCTCATCGTAGCCCCTGGTTGCTGGTGTTTTCCATTTGGTGACCCTGACAACATTATAAGTGCTTTGCCACTATTTCCTGTAGGTGGAGTTTATAACAGGCACTTTAACAGCTGTAAATAATCCAAAGAAAAAGCGGGGGTGGGGCAGGGGGGTGAGGAATTTTACACCCATAGGGATAAGCTGCTAATTGCAGAGCTTTCCTAACACCGAAATGAGAGTCAAGAGCATGATGTATATTAAGTCCAACTGAACAGAGAGGGTACATGGCCTTCACTGCTGTGAAAGAGCCTGGGAGGCATACATATGCTCCAACCATCCCTGTTTACTGGTGGACAGAGCCTATTGTCTGGTTCCTGATCGTAGGGACAACAAGAGACCCCCCAGCTGTCCAGAATCCACTTTGCTGGAAGTTTCAATTCAATACATTTTTACTAAAAACAAAAACAAAAACACACCACAGAAGCTTCTACTGCCACTCACAGCTGTGCTTGGCAAGACCCTGCAGCAACGTGCGTGGATAATTCAGGAAACTGGAGACAGTAAAGAAAGAAGAAAGAAAAGCAGCGTGTTTAGAGCAGAAGCTTGACAACTGCACAGGGCACTTCCAGACTGGATGTCGAGACTGGGATTGTCGTACTTGGTTCACTCACTCTTTGTGGGAGGATCACACAACATTGTCATCCATCGTCCTCCCACATTCCTCTCCCCCCCCCTCCCCGCTTACGTTGTCAGGTGTTCTCAGTTAAAAATGTGACTTTTTTGGTGAATGGCAGTACAGTGCTCCCTGAGGACGCGCCTGACCCAAGCTGCCCTACAGCAACTGGCAACCTTTGTTTGTGGCCAGTGTCCTGCCTGTCTCACCAGGACGGTGAGAAAGATGCTTTCGACGCCATCAGCTGGCCACGGTACAATTCAGTTTGCCAGAGACAGCAAAACTTCAGGCGTTCTACACTATTTGGAGTGCCAAGCTGGTCAAAGATCCCCCCAAAAGGATCTCGGCTTATGCCACCCAGCCTCTCAATTTAGTCGCCAGGTTGCTGCTAAGAGGGTAAGCAGAAAAGAAAAAAGATGGGAAAAGGAAGGTTAGTCTCTTCCTTGAGATGATGTTTCTGCTGGTGCCGACTTATTGTTATATATTATAGCTGCAATCTCACCAGACGTTGAAAACAGCTGCCCAGCTCCCTTCTCCCCTGATTCAAGCCTTCTTATTTGAAGGGGGGGCTGTAAACTCTTGCAATAAAAAATTAGGACAGGACTAATTGCTTTCAGTTTGCCTTGTGCTGTTCACTTCAGGACTGCCAAACAAGAGAGTGTGTGTGTGTGTGTGTGTCTGTGTGCAACAGCTGAGGTGTACAAGGATCCCTGTGACCTGCTCATTCTCTGGGGGCTGCAAGCTTGTGTAGCAGGACTATGAAGATTTCAAACCTTCAAGCCTGAAAACACACACAGAATGTTGTACAAGTGGATGAAAGTGGTGCCTGGAGTTGCACGGAGAGGGGTGTGCGTGTGCATGTGCTCCTTTGGAAGCGAGAGAAAGGCTACAGGTTATATTTAGCCTCATTGTGTATGTTATGTAATTTGAGGCAGCAAGGAAAAAGCTCCATCTTGCTTCGATAAAATTAAAAGCAAGACGAAACAAAAAAGGTAGCAAACATTCCTCGAATCCTGAACATATATACGAGCATGAACAGGAGGAGTGCTCACTCCCCCCCCACACACACACACACACTCCCTGCTATGCACCTGGAGCTCTGCATGAGCAGAAGGGAGGGGCAATCAGGACACCTGCCCTGGGTCAGCTACGAAAACCCGGACCACAGAAGGGGCGTGACGGTTATGAAACCAATGCTAAATTATGTAATGTTTTCTTTTTTCAGCGTGGAATAATTGGGCATGTTTTCAAGGTAACAGATGAAAAGTGAAATGTCAGCCTGCTTAGAGGCTTTATCAGTCTGGCGTGCAAGAGAAGCCCCAGGGCGTCACCCAGCACGTTGGCCTTGTGCCAGCAGCCTAAGACAGCAGAGCACATTCAGGCACTGAGTAGTCCTGGGAGGCTGCAGGATGAACAGCCAACATAAACACAACTGGCCAAGTCACAACCGTCTGAACCTGGGAGCCAGCAGGTGTTGAAGGTATTTTTGTGGAGCTTGTGGGGAGGGGGGTCAGACCTCAAAATCCACCTTTTCTGTGAAGCTGTAGCCACAATCCCTCCATCCCAAGACCTAAGCACATGAAACTGAAAAAACTGCATATCCTTCCCATTTCCCCTGCTTCCATTTCCCTAGCCTTCCTCTGTTGTCTCCTTCTGTCTATTTCTTTAAATGTAAGCCTCTTGGGGCAGGGACCTCCCCTCTTATTCTTTGTAAACACCATGTGCATGGATGTTTATATATATATATGAGAGAGAGAGAGAGAGAGAGAGAGAGAGACATTATACACACACGTGCGTGCACACACTAAAAAATGCATCATCACTTCGTGTTGACAAGCTCCAAATTAAAGGCAGAACACACACAGGGCATATTTTCATCATCACGCAATTACGTGCAATCAAATTTATGCTGATTGCGGCATCTGCTCTCCCTGGAACTTCCATGTCATTAGGAAGGCATTCGGCGGCCACGCACATTTGGCAACTGTGGCACATGCAAACATCCACCTAGGGAGATTCAGGGACACACTTTGCCTTCCTTTTGTCTGGACTGAACTGAATCATGAGTTGGTACACGCGTCAGATTGTACCAGGGAGAACTGAGATGCCACCACTGGTGTCCAAACTGGACAGAAACTTCATGGTATCTCACAGACAACAGTAGGGGATGAACAAAGCGGTACTCAAGACACTTGACAGCAACATATTTGTGGCTGATCCTTTCAGGAGGTTTCTGAAATTCCCCTCATCTGAATTTCTCCCCAGATGCTGAAGTTTCAAATGCCCTGTTCTTGTTTCTAACATAGAGTCGACAAGGAGGAATCTTCCAATATTCCATCGTTGACCATTTGCTGCACCATTTAATTCTTTGAGGTCTTTTCCCTCCTCGAAACCTTCAATGTGAAGACCAACAACATGAAAGTTGCAGTAATGAAGTTGAGAGATAACTAGGGTGTGAACACAGAACGGGCAAAGAGGAAGGGTTGAATTTATGCAACATTACAAAAGCTTTTCACGCAAGGATGCCTTTGCGTAAAGGAAAGGGACAGAACAGGGAGATGGAGTGAGAAATAGACTCTTCTTTAAACCTCACACCAAGTACACCAGGAACACTGCAGCAACGAGCAGGAAGAACTCTTGAGATAAATAAAACACTGGATGGAGAGCAAAGCGAAGACCACTCTGGAGCGAGTGACCCCGTGTCAGCTCAAATAAAATTCTGAAATACCTGCCGAGGCCTTCTCCTTTTCCTCCTGCCACAGGAATGTATATTTTTGTGTGTGTCACTCAACGCAGCAGCTGCCCTGCGACATGCTTGAAAAAAGCAGCAGGAGGCTGAAGGCAAGGGGGAACTCACCACAGCAGAGACAACAGCAGACAGGGTACCCCCTCCCTCCTTGCCAAAACACTGCACCAAGTACGGACATCTGTGGAAAGAGGTAAAGAGGACACGAGGACAAAGGACTGACTCTATTGCACTTCCTACAGGAAGGCTGGCAGGGAGAGGTTTCTAACACACTGCTATGTAGCAGAGGGACTGAATCTCAGTAGTATACTTGCTGTGCATGCAGAAGGCCCTAGTTCTATCCCAGGTAGGTACTGGAGAGCCACTGCTAGTCAGTGTCTGAGAATCCTGAGCTAGATGGACAGAGGGTCAGACTCGGCAGGAAGCAGCTTAATATGTCCAATTCACTGGTGGAGCACACGCTCCGCATGTGTAGAAGATTCCATCCTGGCATCTCCTGCTGAAACCATCTTGGGCAGCAGGGAGCCGAAACACCCCTCTCTCATGACGTGGAAGAGCTGCTGCCTATCAAGAGTAGACAGCGCTGAGTCAGATGGACCAGTGGCTCATGTTCACCAGGAGAACCCACAGCTCAGTGGTCAAGCACCTGCTTTGGCTGCAGGAGGGCCCAGGTTCAGCCGCTAGCATCTCCTGGTCAGGCTGGGAAGGACCCTTGATGAGAGAACAGTGCCTTTACCACCAAAGCTCAGTGGAGCTTTCCCTATTCTTCAAACAAAATATACAAGCATTTTTTTTTAAAAAAGGCACAGAACACAAAAGTTTAAGGCATTAAGTCATAGGCTTAGTTCACACCAAGGTGAGTCATCTCTCTCCAGACTGTACCACTTCACAGCGCAGGTAGGAACCCCCATGTGCAGAGAATTCTTTTGTACTTCCACTTCCAACGTGGAAGTCCCGACCTATGGCCTGAAGTGCTTCAGCCAGCACCCACTTGCTGAAGGCCCTGAAGCAAATCCCTGCAATGCAACCATTGTCACCTGTATTGAGAGTTCAGCAGGGCTTGTCCTGGCCAGGTGCCCCCCCCCGATGGACGTGGGCTGTTGGACAATGCCTGAGCTCGCTGACCTGGGCCGCCACTCCTGGGTTCAGCCCAGACCCAAGCACTACCCTCTCAGTAGCCCATAGTTTTACCCTGGAAAGGAAGCTAGAAAGAGCGAGGATCAAACGACATGTTAGCACATTCTTAACTATGACGACAGGCTTGGTTTGCCCCCCCCACTAAATAGCAGCTGGACTGGGGGCACCATTGATAAAAAACAAAGCTTGGGAGGGGGAGGATAGTCCTTCCTTCGCATGCACCATAATCCCAGTCCGAATATTCCTCCCCCGCTGATGGGCCGATGAATTTGTCCCAGAAGGAGAGTTTGCATTGGCACCAGTGGAAGTTTCTCTTCCAGGGTAAATAGCAGCTGTGGGGGGGGGGGTGTCAATGTAGATTGGTACTACAGCAAGGGTCAAAGGGTGAAAGCCCCCTCCACCCATGCTGTGGTCGTATTCGGGGAGGAGGGACGGATATGCCTGTGCACCTAACAAGCATTCCAGAGACCCTCCATTGTTTTGCAACATTTTTTTGATGCATGGTGCCTGGGTTGGGTAGACTGGGTCTGGCTTGGTCCATTTCCTTGCCACGCACATACTAGACACTTTCTTCCTGTCAGGTCCACAACCATTCAAACATTTGCCAAACGTGCTTGAAATATCCACGCAGAATGTTGCTGCAGAATATTGGTCTTCCAGGCTTTTTGGCTCATAAGGGGTGAGGATTCGAACTAGAGACTTCCTAGTTAATACCTCAAGCTCTTAACCGCCAAGATAGGTGGTTCAAAAAAGAAAAAAAAAACCTACTCGGCCTTGAGAAATGGAAAGGGATCTCTCTCTTTGTTTCAGATGCTCTTTTGCCGCTAGCATTTACTGCCAAGAGAGGAAAACACGGATATTAAGACATTTAGAGCCATTTCTCTGTCAGGTAGGATCTATTAATCTGCAGGAAACTGCGCCTCACTGAAAACTAAGCACCAGAGAATGGACTCCACCTCGCAGGGGGCATCCTAGAAGAGGAGAGGCGCATCTCAGGCTCGCTGCTTTCCATTTTCCATCCATCCCCTCATCATTCCATTTGTGCTGATGTATGGGGGAGCAGCAGATGCCTGGTTTAAGGATGTTTGCTGGGTGAAGGAAAAGGAAAACCTTGGAACTGGTAGGAAGAAAAGGTGAGAGCAGCATAATTTAAATTGGGCTGGGTCCGAGCCCTGGACCCTGTCTTAATGCCAGCTCTAGATTAGAACATGGGAAAAAGGGTGGGGGAAACATGCAATCCCTCACATCTTACTTACACACACACACACACACACACACACACACACACACACACACACACACACACACACACACAAACCTGCTTGCATGTCTGTGATGAAAGGACGAAGCTCTCCAACTCTCTTCACATCCATCATCTCTCTTTTTAGAAATTAACCCTTGTCTGGAAGCAACTCTGTATCTTTTTCCCACCCGCCCACCCCTCCTCTGGATGTGGTCTTTCCCCATGAGGTGCTGGGGCTAAACCAAGAACCTACAGCTCTGCAATGTGCTGCCCCCGTGTGGTGAACCACTAGTTCTACAGTTGGGGCAGCCACTGCCTACGGGACATGTTCTTAGGCTCTGGGGTGACTCCACCCACCCAGGCTGACCACTGCTTCCCAACAGGAAGGACTATATACCATGCTTCCTTTTGGGGCTGGGGCTTTGCTTGGGCCACAACAGTCCAGTTCTGGCTCTTGCCAACGGCTCAGCTCTGACAAAATGGACACTTACGACATGCTCACATCTAAGGGGTGAATAAAAATACTCCCAGCTTATGCATGACATGGGGCACTTGGACCCGCTTGATTTTGTCCCCCACTTCTTGAATGCCTGCCATCGCTGGGTAGGTATTTTTTCTACCAATCATTTTCCACCCTGTACCCATCTACCCACATTACTCGTCTGTGAAAGATACAGGGACAATGCAGACTAGATACCCAACTAGGGGGCAAGAGTAATACATCTTAAGAACACAACAGCTTTGTTTTCTGTTAGTGGCACCAGAGGAGGAGTAAGGAAGCCACATACTGCCTTGCAAATGTTCCTGGAAAGTCTCAACTCATCTCCACGAATATCTCAGCAACAATAGAGGAGGAGCAATGTGAAAAATATAGTCTAACAGTTTCAAAATCAGGAGCCACACACTAGTATGTGAGGAAAATAGAGTTCTGGCTTAGCTTCCTCCCTGATATGCTAGTTTTCTATGTGCAAGAACATTTAACCATGTGTCTGATGTGGTATAGCCCAAACACAAGCTAAATTTGTTGGTGCCAAGATAACTCGCTTCTCTTACACACTTAACATCCTTCAAAAGGTTCTTAAATGCTGGGCCCCAAGAACAAAGTCCAACGTTTTATTTTTGTTTCACCTGAAGCGCAAGCTCAGTGGCAAGTTTGGATAAAAGGTTAATAAAAGCCATTTTTGAAAGGATAAGACCAATCTCTGCATATGTACGCTATAGACTGCGGAAGTACAAAGCCACTTCCAAAGAAGGCTTTCAAAGCCTCTCTGCGGATGTGCCCTTAGGGGTCTGCCTTACATTTGGCTATGAGCTACCCAGCGACTGCCTGCAGCATTTTCCACTTTCAGATGCATTCTGTGTGGCAGCCCCAGTTTCCCAGTCAGTCCTGGTGCTAATTATGCCTCCCAGAGATGGCTTAGCGCACTGTATCATGTTTGACACCTCTATGAGCCCCCAAATTATTCCAAAGATTGGAGACACATTGGCAGATGCAAAAAGATGCTGTCACCTCCTCTGGTTGGTGTGTGTGTGTGTGTGTGTGTGTGTGTGTGTGTGTGTGTGTGTGTGTGTGTGTGTGTGTGTGTGTGTGTGTGTGTGTGTGTGTGTGTGTGTGTGTGTGTGTGTGTCACAACACACACAGCCTCTCTCAGGAATGAACCTCATCTAACATTTAAGGCATCTATTTATTGCCTAAGTGAGTTACGTAGAGTAGCCGTAAGAAAAACAGAAACTCGGCGGTCACAAAGCATCACCGTCATCTGCATGAACAAAGTACCAGCAAACCCCAGAAGACAATGTTGTCTCTTCTGAACTACTCTCCCTCCCCAAACACAGCACAGTAATATTCCCGGCAGCGACAGTCACACGGATGCCATTACAAAATGCAACACGCACCTTCCCAATAGCATCCCCTTGGCGTGGCTCTCGTTCAGAATCAAAGTGCCACTTTCCCCCCTCCCCACCTGACTGCCGTGGGTAAAGTTTGCAGAGGGTGCTTGAAAGACTGCTGTGTTGGCAGCACCTGGGAACAATTCCGGCACTGCCCCAAACCTGCAGGTGCATTCTGCCTCTCCAAACCTCCCAAAAATCGTCACCGCACCTTCACTGGAGTCTATTCATGGCTGACAAATGGCATGTCATTTAGCAGCTACTTTCTATAAATATTAAAAAACAATGACAAATCTGAACATCAACGACAGAAACCATTAACAAAACACCGCTCTTCCGAGAGGCACCCACTTCGGAAGCCGCTACCAATCTGCGATCAAGAGCAAAAGCTTCACATTTTCAGGCTCTCGCATGCCGAAGACATGAATCACGGAAGAGAAGAGAGAACAACGCAGGTATACTTTAACTCATATGTACAGATATTTACCTCCGTTGCTATCAACCTGGGCAAAAGCAATTCTGTCCTAGTTTACTAACAGAAGTACAACCCAGCCTCTGTGTAACACACACACACACACACACACACACACACACACACACACACACACACACACACACACACACACACACACACACACGAAATCTACTGTAACCAAGATTAAAACCACCTACTGTGCTTCTGCGGTGCGGTTCCTAAATCCATTGTCTTCTTAAAGATAAGAGTTTTTTTCCCCCTTCAATTGCCTAGATTAGAATATAAATGTTCCTGCATTATCTTTCCTCTCGCTCTCCCTCGCTTGAGCTCATGCACGCCAGACTCAGCACTGTATGAGAAGGTAGTTTGAATTTCATCCCATTTATTAGCGTAGCCACTGAGGAGTCACACTGTCAAACACGTCTCCTCGGTGATGCACAACGCCAGAGCAGAGGGAAGCAGGGGGGCACAAGGAAAACATCTGGGGGTCTGTCTTTTGTTTGTTTTGCACTGGCGATTAATATTTTCCAAGCAGAAAACTTTCTTCCCCCTATTCCCATCCCCAGCTAGCTAAGACCAGAATCTGCCATTCAGGGACGCACTCTTTGCCAGATTGAACCTCTGGAGATTTAGACAGTTCTCCAGGCAGGCTGAATAGGTTGGGTCAAAAGCCTGGCTTTGCAAAGCTTGGGTTCGATTATCAGCTGAATGCAGAATTAGGATAGGCAGGCACTAAGGCTTCCTATACTGAAGGAGGAAGATGGGGTTCCCTCCATCAACCCCTTTGATATACAGTCGGTGGAGAAGATAAACAGGGACATAAGAACCTGCCTTATATGGAGTCAGACCATCAGTCCAATCCATATAGCTCAAGACTGTCTGCTGCAGGAGCTCTCCAGAGTTTCAGAGAGGGGCTGTTCCCAGCCCTACCAAAGAAGTGGTGCCAGGGACTGAAGCTGGAACTTTCTCCATGCAAAAGTATGGTAGGTGCTCTGTCACTGAGCTAGGACTCCATTCTCTAAATTAGGCTTACTCTTAGTAAGTGGTGCTCCTCCTCAGACCCAGGTCCTATTCCAGCTAGCAACACTTTGTCTGTGTGGCTTGGATTCCCCTCACCCCCTTTTTCCAGGGAAGACAAGGGAGCTGTCCAGCATGTCTACAGCAAGTAACAGGGGAGCTGTCCCAATCAAGGAGTCTTGTGAATTGTGCATGATGAGCAATTCACAACCAGCAGAAACTGAGCTGCTTAACAACAGGCTCTGCTGGTCCACCTCTTCCTGGAGCATCAGCAGGGCTTTCGCCCAGAACTTTTGCCACTTTATCCCCCTCCCCGCCCCAAACAGGGTTCAGTAACAGGAAGCCCCTGTACCATCCAGTCTGGGCTGCAGTTGAACCAGTTGGCATATTTGCTTCTGGGGGGGGGGGGAAATGGGAAGGTCCTGACTCTGCAAGAAATGCATCTCTAGAGTGCTGGTCTCAAGGGGTCAGGCTGGCAGAATCAGTCGACTCTCTGTTGTACTAGACCTCTCGCTTGCTCTTCCAAATATGAGAAAGTGTTCATGCCCTGTTCTGGGCTGATCCTGGAGGGGTACTACAGTCCCTGGACTGGTTAAGCAACAGCGAGTCCAAAAGAGACTGCAGAAAACCAGATGTGTGGAATTGTGGCGATCATGACAAACTGCCTTCGCTCTCCAAGAGGTTCTTGAACGCAGGGAAACTGCTAAACCAATAAGGCATCAACCAATTATATGTTTGTTCTTAGCTGATCGTTTGCCTCTTAACCAGTTCATTAAATCAATTATATTTAAGTCTGCATCAATTTTACACCTCATTTGAATTCCACGGGACTAGGGAAAGTAGCAAACACATCAAGTAGAAAAGGCACTGCCAAGTCCAGGTGATGGCCAGCATGGCTCACAGACAGAGTCACAGAAGCCATCAAAGGCAAGAAGGAAAATGGAACATTGCCCAAATGAAGAGAACGAAAAGGAACACAAACTCTGGAGAAAAGAAACATATGGGGTTCAAAAAAAACAGGTAGGAGGAATCCATGGAGGAAGGCAGGTCTGTCAATGGCCACACTAGCCAAGATGGTGGTTCAGGTTCAGAGTACTTCTGAATACCAGTGGCAAGGAAAGGGGCTATCGTAGGAGAGGGGCATGTGGCCTTCCCCTCCTGCTGGTGGGCTTTCCCAGAGGCCGCTGGTGAATCACTGTGGGAAGCAGGATGCTAGAATAACTGGGCTTTGGCCCTTGTCTGGCAGAGTTTTCTTATGAAAAAAAACAAGATTCCCCAAAGCCCATCAAGAACGACTGGAACATAAGAAGAGCCCTGCTGGATCAGTCCAAAGGCCCATCTAGTCCAGCTTCCTGTATCACACAGTGACCAGCAGTTGTCTCTGGGAGCACACAAGATAACAAGATCCCTATATCCTGTTTCCACTCCTTTGCATCTGGCATTAAGAGATAGCCTATTACTAAAGCCTATTACTAAAACCAGAAGGTTGCTTATCCCCAACATGGCTTGTAACCTGTGATGGACTTTTCCTCCATAAATCTGTCCAATCCCCTTTTAAAAGGCATATCCCTTTTCCAACACTGTCAACCAGCAAACTGACTAGGATTTTATTTTTTTCATTTGAGAATTATTTGCTGCAGATCCACTGGGTTTCTCTGTTTTTATTGTGCTTTACTGTTCTTAATGTCTTATTGGTCATATTGACTTATTTAAAAGTTGTACGCCGTCTTGGGGTGCCCTCACTGGGAAAAGGGCAGGATAAACATTCATTAAATCAATACAAATAAAATAGAATAAATACGGTAGGTAAGAGCCCTACAGCAACAACACCCTAAAAAATGTGACATCCGTCTTCCTCAGTCCAGGGCTGGATTGAAACGCCAGGTCTCTCAAAGAATGCTCCTAGCTCTCCGAAAAAGGCTCTGCATCTGCAAGACAGGACACTGAGCTTTGTAAATAGATAACTAAATCTCCACCCCATCTTCTATTCCTTGCTAACACTTTTCCACTGTGCAGTTTTATGTAGAATTGCAGGAGAGAAAATGGGTCAAGATAAACAGATTGTCCTGCCTGGCCATTTCGCTCTGGGGAGAGGCAGCAGAAAGCAGGAGAGCGAGAGAGCATTGCATTAAGCACAAACCATTGGAGTGGGGAGGGGAGGTCTCTGTTCTCCAAACAGCACCCATGCTTAATTTTTTAAAAAGCCCTTTTCTTTTCATGGGCAGTATCTTCCTATTCGAGGTATCGTGCGGGATTTCAAGTTGCTACACTTTTCTTGGCATTTCCAGTTAGAGGGAACTCAGGTAGCCAGACCTAGGAAAGACTCCTTTGCCCGAGGCCCTGGAGATCCACCCCAGACACTACTGAGAAAGATGGAACAATGGTCTGAATCTGTAGAACAACTTTGTATGTTTATAGATGGTGATTATTAAATAGCCCTGCAAAAGAAAACACAATACCTTGCACCAAGGGAATGGCTGTTGAAAGGCCATTCCGCATACCCATCCTCTCGCCTTTGCTTCATCCCCTCTTGAGCTTCTGGGGGAGAAGCCTCGTTTCCAACCCATGAATTCAGCGAGTTTGGTTCCCCAACTTCACTTTTCCTATTACACTGGAGCATGACCTTGCTAGGCTGCGATGAGATAGGATGTTGGGAACTGGCCCTTGTATAGGCAGGTTTTTACATAGCACTTCAAACATGCAAAAAAACTTCTGTTGTGCTTTGTGCTTTCCCCTTCACAATAACCCTGTGAGAATCCTTATGGTTCCCATTTTACAGACTGGAAAACTGAATCCAAAGGCTTGCGACTTGCCAGAAGCAAGTCCATAGCTGACACAGGACATAAGTAAAGGTCATGCTGGATCTATGTTCAGAAGATGATCTGCATTTCAGCTTTCCCAGAGCAGGAAGAGAGATCATGACGATTAAGGGGAGTGCTTGGTTTTCAAGCTCTTCTTTGTTTTTATCCTAAAGAACAAGATATTTTTAAGAGCAGATGCTTGCAAGACAAACACAGAGAATCACCTAAATTTAGATTAGAGACATAGAATGTTGTGTGTTGATTCAGTTTAAATTTGTTGATTTCATTCCGGGCTTATTATTTCCCAACATGTTCACTTAAATAGATGACAAAGCAATTCCACTTAGGTGCACTTCCTAAAATGCAGCTGTTTAAAATCTGGGCTGGCTTCTGCCCATGACAACTGGCTCCCAAGTCCCATTTTCTGTAGGCAGAGTTGACTGCTTCAAATGGAGCAAAAGACTGGGGCGAGGAATGGGCTGTGTTATAAGTTCCTGTAGCCAGGGCCGGTGCCAGGCTATTTTGAGTCCTAGGCAATGCTAACTACTGCACCCCCCGAAATGCTTCCTGCTCATCTCCTCACACCTATCTGGGAGCAGATGTCCAATGCTCCTTGTTCCTAAAGCTCCAATACTGGCTACAGACCACAGCTTATTCACAGGAATCAAAAGGCCCTTAATTTAATTTTCACCTACGTTTTAATAACCACCAGTTCCAATAACCATGTTATTAACCAGGAAGCAGGACAAAAAAAAAAATGCTTGCAAGGATTCTTAATCCATTATTTGGGCTACCCTCTGCACTGCAGCTGAATGAGGGGAGGTTGCTGTGCCATGACTGTGTTCTACTCAGCTAGCATTTAGCTCTAAGGAGTTGTGAAGTTCTTGGTCATTAAATGCGAATAAGCCTGTCAATCAGTCCCCCGGCAAGACAATACAGTGTTTAGGAGCATTAAAAGGGTGAGCCATCCCTTTCCTTCCCTCACGCCTGAATTATTTGTGTCTGCTGATAGTTCTGGTGAATTTAGTCCCATACAAGTCACCGAATGCAGTTCAAACCAAAAGTTATTCTTAGCAAATCTGCCTTGCAACGTGGACTCGGCTCCAATTTACATTTTAAGCTCTGGTAAATAGCATTTTAAATCTCCCTCAGCCCTCTTTTCCCCAAACTGTCCTCTGCTCAGAGAGACTCACACATTCTGTCACAGTCAGGCTGTTTAAGAACGGCTCTTCCACTGACTGGAGTTTCTGTACCGGGCATCTCAGGAGAAAAGGCTAAGGATGGGGGCACAATTCCAAATTCCCAGGTGGGCTCACTGCCATCTTGAGGTCCCAGTGGTGACAAGAGAGGGTCAGAGTTAGGGGCTGCGTCCAGTTGAGGCACACTGGGACCCCCAATTTCACAACTGACCAGGGATGTGGATCAAGTCTCTGACTCCAAGTCTCGAGTCAAGTCCCAAGTCTTTGCTCCTAAGTCCCGAGTCTTTGGTTGCGAGTTGTGAGTCCCTATCTACTTAATGGGAAAAACGGGTTTAAACCTGAATAAAAATTGACTTGTCGTAAAAGGCTCCAAGTCTCGAGTCGAGTCATTTACAATGGCCAAGTCAAGTCATTGACGCAACTCGAGTCCGAGTCAATAGACTCAAGTCTAGTTCCCCTAGGGGTGTCCCATCTTCCTTTGGTGGGCCCAGTGGAGTCTTCCTCCGATAGGGACAGGGTGTAACTTAATGGTACAGCCATGGTCTGTGTGCAGAAAATCCACGTTCAGTTGCAGATTGAACTGGAAAATACCTTTTTCTGAAACCCTGGAGGGACACTGCCAGTCAGTATAGAAAATACTGAACTAGATGGATCGTATAGCTCAGCAATAGAACACCTGTTTTCCATGTGGACAGTCCCAGGTTCAATCCATTCCTCGACATCCCCAGATAGAACTGGGAAAGACTCATTTGAAGCCCTGGAGAGCCACTGTCGCTCAGTGCCCTCCTCCGATTCTGGCTCTGGGAACTGGCAAGCTGGGCAAATTTACTCAATGGAATGGCTGCCTGCCTATCAGTGACTTTCTCATCCTTGGCTGCATTCCACAATCCATGTAGAATCTCTCTCGCTTCTCCTCTCCTCTCTCTCTCCCCCCACCCCTTACTCATTTCTGGCTACTGATTAATAGTCAAGTTAATTCTAAATATACTTTACTAAGTTTCAAGGCGCACCAAATAAATTACAGCCTAGTCACAGACACTAATATATTGCTCAATTACATTAACGAAAGCACAGCAAACGTGGAGGGGAACATAATCCCCTGTTCACTGGAGACCATCACTATTTCGCGTGCATGCGCACACAGAGCTTAATTCGACCCAAGGCCATATTTCCACAGAACTTCCAAATGCCAGTTTGTCACATGTTTAAGGTACCCCCAAATAGAGAAAACCACCTGCAAAAAAATTCCCAGGTGTGCCATATACCTGTAGCATGGGTGTTGTAAACACCACTCACTGGGTTTAAAGTTAGCAGCCAGACATTGAGGTTTAAAGGGATGTTTTGCATTCATTCCTATGTAAATCATAGACCTGACATAGAACTGACAACACAAGATCTCAAACATACATAGTTGTGCTGTACACACAGCTTCTGTACTTTAGGGTTGTGTAGGGGCATGTCCCAGCATAGTGTACCCCAAGTTACAAGTCACTACCTACCAGGGGTTTTTTTTATGGCCACTTGAACCCTTTAATTGCTGCAGCTGAAGTTGTGAGTTCACCACTACAACGCTCAAACAAACATAGTTGTGTTGTGCACACAACTTCTGTGCTTTAGGGGTCTGCAGGGGTATGTTTCAGCACTGTGCACCCTAAGTTACAAGTCACTACCTGCCAGGGTTTTTTTTTTTATAGCTCTTAGAGTTAGTTTTTGCAAGATCGCCTTGGTTCTAGTCCTTTAATTTTTTTAAGAGACATTTAAATGCCTTGGCCATCAAACATAATGACAGCTATCAGTTACACAAAGAGGCAGCTGTTCCCCATTTAGCTGCAGGCTAGTTCCTGACCGTTGAATGCACTTCTTAGTAGAAGAATGTCAGTTGAAAATTACTATATTTCACAATGATATATATCTTAGCAATGAGCTCACCGTAGCCAGAGGCGTTCTTACACCGGGGGCGCTGGTGTGCTGCGCCCCAGGCGCGGAGTGGACACGGTGCTTCCGGGGGGCACGGCGCCAGAGCCCGGCTGCCGAGCCCCCGGGAAGCAGCGCGCCCACTCAGCCCGTCACCGGTTTCCGGAGACGCTTTTCTCCGAAGCTGGGAAGCCCTCCTCCTTGCGACCGCCCATTTCGGCAGTCGAGGGCTTTGTGAGCCGGCCAAACACGTCGCCCGCTTTTATTTGGGTTTTCTGCACATGCGCAGAACCTTTCTGAGGGCAAACGGGCTGCCCGTTTGCCCTCAGAAAGGTTCTGCGCATGTGCAGAAAACCCAAATAAAAGCAGGCGACGCGTTCGGCCGGCTCACAAAGCCCTCGGCCGCCAAAATGGGCGGTCGCAAGGAGGAGGGCTTCCCGGCTTCGGAGAAAAGCGTCCTCAGAAGCCGGTGACGGGCCGCTTCCGGGGGGGGCGGCAGCCGCGCTCTGGCGAGATGGGGCGCTCCAGCCCCCGCCCCCCCCCGGGCGCCGGAAGGTGTTAAAACGCCACTGACCGTAGCTGTATTACTCAAAAGCAACAGGCACCTTGCAGTAGCTACATGAGGCTGGAGACAGAATTCTGATTACTCCAACCTTCACCCCCTGTCCTCAGCATGCCCTGGGCTCAGCCTGGGGGGGAAGAAACCCCCCCCCAGAAATAAACAGCTAAACTGAGCTCCCTGCAACAATCCAGCTAAAAATCAGTATATAACGACAGCTACCTGCAAGTGGGTTAAACCACTGAACCATGAGCTGTCGATTGAAAGGTCGGCAGTTCGAATCCGTGCGACGGCTCCTGCCAACCTAGCAGTTCGAAGTAGATTAATAGGTACCGCATCAGCGGGACGGTAACAGCGTTCCATGCACCTCGGTATTGAGTAATACCAGCCACATGACCATGGAAACGTCTTCGGACAGCGCCGGCTCTTCGGCTTTGAAACGGAGATGAGCACCGCTCCCTAGAGTCGGACATGACTGGACTTAATTGTCAAGGGATACCTTTACCTTTTACCTGAAAGGTACTTGCAAACAGTCAGTTTGAGGCTGGAGACAGAATTCTTAATACCCCAACCTTCACCCCCTGCTAGGCTCAGCCTGAGGGGGGAATAGAAAAAAACACCCAGAAACAAACAGCCAAATTACAGGAACAACATTAGATTTCCCTATAAGGACCAATAAGTGTTTTGAGCAACGCCTTGTGTTGCTCCTACTTACAGCTCTGTAAAACTGATCACCTGCACCTGAGGTGTTGGAAACAAAGTGGATTCAAAAGCCAGGGCCCTGGCCCTGAAAAAAAAGCCAAAGTTTCATTTCTAATTTCAGTGAGGAGGGGGTACCCTGCAACCAATTCCTGCACCTCATTTCCCCTAAAAACAGTGATCTTTGCTCTTCTGGGGGGGGGGGCAGTGGGGTGACCCTAGAACTCTGAAAATTGTTTTAAAAATAGTTTCACCTGTCTAATTTCCACACAAAAATTCCAGAAAAATTGGGGGGAAGCCCTTTTTTAAAAAACTGTTTTCTTTCAGGCGTTGCTCGAAGCACTCACTCGGGTCGAATGGGTTGGAAAAGTGTTTAGTGAGCATCCCACTTGCTCCTTTTATCAAGGACCCCCCCCATCAAGCTGCGATTAATTTGAGTCACTGGCCCAGTCATCGAGTTCACTGGTTAGGTATAAGCTTGTCCGGGTCCTTGGGAGAGTTTTCACACACAGACAAAGCTTAGCAAGAGTTGTTTTAAGACTCCAGGGACTGCCACAGCTGCCCATGACTTCGCCTCAGTCTCCTGCCCCACCTAACCAAAGATCCAAACACACCTGTCAGGAAAGAGCTAAATAATTAGAACAGAGGTTCTCAACCAGTGGTACTTCGGCCAACTGCTGGTGGTACTTGGACCATCGGAACCCTGCAGCGCTTTTGGAGGTGCGTTTTCACTTCCAAGAGGCTCCTGCCTTTGGCCGAGCCTCTCGGGAACGTTGAGAAGGGCCCTCCCACCTGCCCAGAGCCTCCAACCTGCATTTTCTGGCCTCCGAAAACCCAGAAGTAACTGGCCATGATGTCATAGCCAGTCACTTCTGGTGGTGCACAGCAGAAGTGGCGCTGGAGGTTGCCTCTTTCCTCTTTTGAATGATGCAATAATGTGGCAGATGGAGGTCAGCCTTCCAGGGCAGCAAAGGGCAGCCAAACCCTTGCCTGAGAAAGGCACAGGGTGAACAGCAACGTTGCTCCTCTCTCAGCCTGGCACTTCTCTAATGAAGTCAAAGCAAAACCAAGGAAGACAGTGAGGACCCACCGATACACTCGTTCCACCGGTGTTTGGGTTACACGCAAGCACCTGCTTCTTTCAAATCACCGAGAATATGCGTTGCGCTTTCTTCACGAGTGCTTTAGGCCCGGCAAGCATTATCACGTTTCAGACATCACACCAAGCCAACTGGAAAGTTGCGATACCTTATTGGGCTGGCCACACTCAGTTTCTGTCTCCTCTGTCGGTCTCTTCAGCTGATTTTATCTGTGCTCCTTTTAATCTGCCATTGTCCTTTTATTTGCTTTTTATAATTAGATTTCCGTTGTACTTTGTTTTGCTGTTTATTGCGGCTTATCTTGCAAGCTGTCTTGAAGACTCAGTCCTCGAAAGTCAGGATATAAATATTTATAGTACTGCTGACCCAATCTCTCCCCCCCCCCCACACACACACACAGTTTGCAGTCTGATTCTGCAGGCTATGAAAGTGGAGAGATTTGGGCAGCCCCTTCAGGAGAGACAACAACAGGGGGCTGCAAACCTTACAAGATATCACATGTGAGGTAGGTTGGGATGAGAGATAGCAACTGGCCCAAGATCATCCAGGAAGCTTCATGACTGAGAGCGGATTTGAACCTGATCTTTTAGGTCTAAGTCCAACTCCAGAACCACACCACCATCCTGGCTCTCAGTTCAATAGAAACAGGATGCTGAGCAGATGGATAATGAAAGCTGGAAAGCCCTGTGAACCAGGCTTTGCCTACATGTTGTAGAAGCTTCAACCATGGTTTGCATCCTAAACTACAGTTAGCACAAACAGTGGTTTGGTACCTGAGTCAAGCCACTGCCTCGGTCATTCTTAAGCCAAACTTCTGAGGCTACTAACGGATCCAGCTACTAGGATTGCGCAGAAATTGCAAAACACAGATTGCAGTTAGATTTCTCAGGCTTTAAACAACATCACCAATGCATGGCCACCTCATTTCACCCTCAGTTTACATAATCCAAGCTGAATGCTTTGCAGAAGATCTGACTCAGGAGTGGTTTAGAAAAGAATATCCTAGCACTTTTGCATCTGGCTGGAATGTTACACATTTTTCTTACAAGCACACTCCCCAAGGCTCCCTGTTTCCATGGTGTACGGATGCTGTGCTGCAGTCCACAGTCCGTATTTTTCCATAATGCAGCAGGGCTTTTTTAATCAGATGTTGAGAATGCAGAACAAAACCAACTGTGTGCTGATTTGATTTTTTTTTTTTAGAAAAACACACACACCAAACCAAACCACAGAGGCAAAACAGTCTGCTCCAGAGATTCTAATTAATGCTAATTAAAATTAATGAAAACACCTAAAGAGGGGCCCTTGTCCTCCAAACCTGGAAGGAAGTGGAAACAGAATCCAAAGAGAATTGCCAGAGGGCAGGGTAGGAAAGAGGGCAGTATCTTAAACAGGAGAAGCCAAGACATGTTTTACTGTCTGGAATTAAGGTGGTTATTGGAAACTTTTTTCCAGGTAGGCAGCTCGTGTGTTTAACTTCTCGTCCCTGCTAGCCAGGAACCTGTCATATTTAATGAAGAAAAAAAATGCATGCCATTCTTCTGGAGAGTAAACCACTAACAAAGCATCCTCTTGGCAAAACCTTTCAACTACACCATTTTTAATTAAAGGACTTTGCTATTAAGTTGCATAACCTGGTTTGTAGACATAACGCTCAGGATGTGCGAGCATGTCAGAGTTCTGTAGAGCATGGGAAAGCCGCAAAAGAAATCTTGACCTCCTTGAAGATGGCAGTCTCTCATTTAAAAAGAAAAACAAGGTTTCTAGTCCTTTTTAATTGCAAAGATGGCATACAAAAGCACGTGGGCAATGACTGGGGAAGTCTCAACAAACCAGAGGAGTGGAGTTGAATATTCCCGGACTGTAGAGCTCACGCATCTTGCATGCCCCCGTGTTCTCGCCACAAGCAGAAACTGGATTAATTCCATCAAAGCCAAGATAAATTGCAGAACTGTACAAGAGAGAAGAAATTGTGCAAACTGGCATAGCATTTGCAGGTCACAGAATACAGTTGGTTGCAGGAGTTATAGCACTTTTGATTTCTTGAGCACCAGCTACACACACGGCCCTTATAAAGCTACTTGTTGATCTGAATTGCCGCTTCCAACTGTTTTTATTTATCTTAAGTTTTTGTGGTATGATTTTACTGTTTTAAGTTTGTTTTTATGGGGGGGGGAATTGTAAGTCGCCTTGGGCATTTGCCTCGGCAAGGGAAAGGCAGAGTATAATTTTTTTTTTAATAAGCTACTTGCTGGTGCTGTACTTCCCAGAGCGGTAAGAAGTTCCAGAGGCACAATGGTCCCTGGATTTGGGCTTCCTCTAGCAAGGAGGTCACTGGAGGCTTGTAATATCCTTGGAAGGTTTGTTTTATTTCCAAACATAGAGGTTTGAGTGCTGGATGGACTTATGTAACATGTGCTCCAGCAAGCGACATCAGCTACAGATACCTCCTAACCACATCTGCAGCTGCAAGCAGCCAGTTCCTTCAGTTCCACTGCAGTCTCTCTCAGATCAAATCTCATCTCCATCACTTTCTCTTCCAGAATCTACAGCTCAGCTGTCTTCCCCAACCCCCACTAACTACACAAAGAAGAAGCGAGTCACCCAATACACCTTAGTTCCTCCTCTCAGATAGGTGTACAGGGTCCAGAAGACCCCCACTCAGGACCACCAGGGAGTTGTTAAAATCATTAGCTAGCCTCCTGGCTTATTAGCTTATTAAAAAACACTGACTAGCCAAGATTCACAACTGCTAAGCTGATATAAGAGCAAACTTTCTTGCTGGCACCGGAGCTTTATAAAATGAATGCAGCAGTGATGAAAATTTATCTTCAGGTAGTTTTTTTTAAACAAAGTTTGTAACAGGCAAACAAAAACAAGGAAAATAAACATGAATCATACAATTGCAAGATGAACACGTGGATTAACAACCCTTTTAGGTAAAGGTAAAGGTATCCCCTGACAATTAAGTCCAGTCGTGTCCGACTCTAGGGTGTGGTGCTCATCTCCATTTCAAAGCCGAAGAGCCAGCGTTGTCCGAAGACGCCTCCGTGGTCATGTGGCCGGCATGACTCTCCTTGCCGCAGCGCGTAGCATGCAGCTGGAACACGGAGCGCTGTTTACCTTCCCGCAAGCGGTACCTATTTATCTACTCGCATTGACATGCTTTGGAACTGCTAGGTTGGCAGGAGCTGGCCAAGCAACAAGCGCTCACCCTGTCGCGGGAATCGAACTGCCGACGACCCTTTTACTGTACTTTAAACCTGAAACCTTAAACTTTCTGCATTTAGGGATTCAGTTCTGATTCAGGTTCAAGCCGTCAAGAGATTTTAGGCTCTGGTTCAGCTTCGTTTTTACTGGGAGGAAAAAAGCATGTGTGAAGTGGTTTGGGATTTGGGTTCTGGTTTAGTTCAACTCCCTGACTTTACGTCTTCAGATACAACCCACCTAACTTGCACCTAACGTGCACGAGGTATTGTGCTACAGAAGGCAAACTGGAGGCATTAGTGTTGCCTGGTATGGTTTCCAGACACCCAAAATCTATGCAAAACTTTAGGTTCTTATAGATTTCACCCTGCTGGAGAAGTGCAACAAGGAATCTTCCCTTGCAGCAGCCCAAGACTAGAATTTCAAAATCCTGCAGAACGCTACTGCCCTCTAGTGTCAACATCAAGCCACATGTTTTCTTCAAAGCCGAAATGTAAGGGGCTTCTTAGGGGCCACCTCTCCTGTGACTTGCTGTCACAACACAGTCTGTAGACACGGAAAGGCCAGGGGTCACACTCAAGCCAAAACACATTTATGCCACTTCAGAAACAGATTCAGCTTCAAAACCTCTGGAGGTCCAAAGAGTTTCAAGACACCCCCCCCAGTACTTTGAGTAATATTATTAAAAGATAATAATCAGCATCTGAATAATCCAGAAACAACCAGCAGTACAAATCTGCATTTGTATAGCACCTTCCAAGTGTGCAAATCACTTCACATGTAAGGATTGCATCAGCGTAATACAACAACCCTGTAAACTAAGCTAGTATTATTATGCCCATATGAAAGATGGGGAAGACTGAGGATGAGAAGGAATGGCTTGCCTAAGGCCACCCAGTGAGCTCACAGCAGTAACAAGATTCAAACTAAAGAAGTCCTGATCTGCAGCTCAGTCGCTTAGCCACTACAGTACACTGGCTCTAGAAATAAAAAGGGATAAAAACAAACAAATGGATTGATAGATGGGACAGTCGTGTGTGCGAGTGTGAGTGTGAGAGATTTCCCCAAGGTATCTCATGAGCAGTTGTGGGGATATCAAGAAGAAGAAAAAAAGAGAAGCATAAATTTAAAAACATAGGCGCATGGAGCTCTGCTAAATGACCAGCCATGACAGCTATATGCTGCCTCCAGATTCAGAGGCAGTATGCCTGTGAATACCAGTTGCAGGGGGCAGCTTGCCTACATATCCCACTTCTGGGCATATCCAGTTGGCCAGTGTGGGAAACAGGACGCTGGGTGCGCCGGCCAAGCCTTTGGACTGATCGAACAGGGTTCTTTTTGGGCAGGCTCCACACCTCATCCATAAGCTTGCATTGACAGATGGAGAAATCCACTCTGTCATCCTTGCTGCGAGCAGGGTGGAGAGGCACTTTTTAAAGTGCTGAGAGGTAGCCAGTCCACATTCATTTTCCTTGAGCAGGTCTCCCTGGTTGACTGCCAGCGGAAGAGCTGGCAGTGAGGAAATGTGCGCATGAGGATCAGAGAAAAGCATCACCTCCACAATACGGTTCTCCACATTCTCCAGTTGAGAACAGCCTCTCATTCAAGTCTCTATGGTTTGGTACTTACGGTATTTATATACTGTCTTTTGAGACTCTTTGCTCTAGTTCCTTACCCCAGTTTCTCTCTTTATCCCTGATCTCTAACCCCTTAACCTCCAGTTATAAAGTCTTAATTTAATTTCTGAATCACGATCCAGGGACGGCTCATCCACGAGGCTAGGTGACGCAGGTTGCATCAGTGGCGGGTTGTGGGTGTGTGTGAGAGAGGGTGACAGATTCAAGGTGCCCTTTACCTCGAGTCTGCCGCCATCGCCTCCTTCCAGCCCGCCACAGACACAAGGTGTATTGATCTGCATTCTGCCTGCTAAAAGTGAGCAGAAAGTGTATCATCCACCTCCTTATCTTGCTCCTTCATTTGCACAGTCTTTTTACATAAAATTGGAAGTCCTGCACTTCCATGTTTGAAGAAATCACATCAGGAGCAAGGTAACTGGCTTTTTTTGTGCGCGCGCCGCCGGCAATGGTCGGCCATGCTCCTAGGCTCTGCCTTTGAGGACAAGCTCGGTCCTCCGATTCTGCAGTAACCAAGCCTTCATTCTGCAGGAACATCAATGCCTACATCCAAGCCCCAAACAATTGGGAAAGGAGGAATTCAGATGTGGACATTTTTACCTTCCAGGATCAAGGTCAAACTCCATCACCTCTCATAGACTTGGCTCAGCCAATCAAGAGAGTTGTACAACTCCTTGTCACCCGCCAGCCTTTCCTTCCAAAAATTGTTCTTACTCTTGACAGAAATTAGCAGTTTGTTCTTTGCATTCTTAGCACAGCTCCTTTTCCTCCTAGAATCGGCAGCTCTACACTGTACAGCCTGTTACCTAGGATACGGCGATGGCCATGTGGCTTAAAGCCCCATCTCTGCTCTCCAAAAGCAGCACTTTGATTACCAAACCAAGGTTGGAGGCCTGCTTGCGGCGAGATACTCTGTCCTGCATTCAGCCGGCACCTCTGAAGGAAACCTGGTGCTGCTGGCTTTTAAGTTCCCTTTTGGAAAGGAGGATCCTTCACAGCCAGACGGCAGAAGTGGCTGTGCCTACCGTGCCCAGACAGCTGCCTTATCTACCTATCTACCTTCTTCCTGCCTGCCTGCCTTCCACTCTGCCACTTTTCTGAGAGTCTGCCTGTCTTCTTGCCTGCAAGCAAAGTTACAGCTTCCCTTCAAAGAGACTTCTGGTCTCAGTGCATGCCCTGCAAACAAGCACTTACGGTGCCACATCCTGTATGTGGCTTGCCTTGAATTCCCACAAAAAGGGGAAGTGGGGAAAAATTAAAGTGCAGCATTGCAGGATGTTCAGCCTCCATGAACACTTTTCCCCAGCTGTTTTTCATCTGATGAGGGTTACTTCTGATTTGGGGAAGCCACCAAGAGAAAAAGAAATGTGGGAGAGAAGCGGTTCGGAGAGGAATGGTGGGCAAGAGAAGGATCTGCCATCCCCACCTGCAACGCTTTATAAAATTCCTTATTAAAATCAGCCACCATCATCTCCAGTTCCAATGCTGAATTTGGCAAAGAGCCGGCACAGCAGGGGAATGAGGAAGGAGAGTCATGAACAGGGGAGGCAGGAGGGATGGACGAGCAAACTGGGCAGAGGGAAGATGGCGGCACTTGTGGTGTGGTCATGGAGCCCCTGAAGAGGTCCTAGGAGCACACTTTAAGAAATGCTGCTCTACAACAAAAGGGATACAATTCACAACTCAAGCATATGATTCACAACTCAAGCCCCATGCATGCATCACACAATGCATACTACTGTTGTCGGATCTGCAATGGCACCGCAACCGTGGGATAAATTGAGAGTTAAGTATATTCTGGAGCAGTTTCGTGCTCCTTTCTGCACAAACCCAGTGCAAGGATCAACTCGAGCCACGTTCACAAGAGAGCATCTTGGCCATGTGAACTAGCCAAGGGGTGGTGGTGGTAAGATCCTGTAGAGCCCATGCAGGAGGAACGTGCCCCAATCGTGTCAAGCAACGTGGGCAGGCTTTCACCAAACGTAGGTGTGTCTACACCGTCCTATGTAACCCCACCCAATTTCACTCACCAACATAGATAAAATGATTGCAACACAGATACAGATATGATGATTTAGCTCTATTCCTCTCCTCCCCAAACATCCCCCTCACACTTCCACCACCAGTGGAAGGCACAGTTTACCAGTATATTTACATGACAGGAAATAAAGCAACCTGTCAGTAAGGGTTAAGTTGAAGCTATTCACACATTCTCACATTATAATTATATACATCATTGGCCATCCTTCATGTGAACAAAAAATACCAGAAACATTTGGTTTCTGCACACCTGTTCAGATAAAAAAAAGAAAAAATAATCCTATTGAAGATGCAATTTAGCACATAAATTTGGCTCAGGACTACAGTACTTTGATATACACGGATCCCATCCAAATGAGCCTAATTGGCTCATTCCTTCTATTTCTGAAGCCCCCAGCTCCAAGCCGGTGGGACTATGGGGAAAACAGGGCCACCCACAAGTAAGATGGAGGTTTGGGGCTACTCCACGGACTGGCAGAAGTTGTAACCTGAAAAAACAAACCAACCAGCCAAAGAGACCAAAGTGTATTGGAATAAGCGCCAAAACAAATTACTTTCTGAGCAGTCTAGGGCAGGGGTTCTCAACCTTTGGAGGCCCAGGTACCCCCTATCATGGTCCAATTTTCTGAAGTACCCCCCTGCTAACTAACTGCTAATTGGATCAATCAATTAATTAATTAGGTAATTAATCATTAAATAAAAAGTACTAAAACAATTTTAAATGTGAAAAACGTCTTATTTAACTCTCTGTGTGTGTGTGCGTGTGTGCAACAGACAGACATGCAAGGCTCTCTTTTTTTTCCCCAAATCACACTTCCCAAAATCAGCTCCTCCCTCCCTCACGGGGCCCCACCCCACCAAAGTACATTTTCCAAAGTACAAAAATAAGCCCAAAACCAAAATCAAAGACACAGAAGGGCTCAGAAAATAATTAAAATTTAAAATCCATGTTAATTAACACTCAATTAGGTGCTGAAGGGGCAGATAAGGGGCAGGACTTGGTGTACCCCCAGCAAGAGGTCCGCGTACCCCTAGGGGTACTCGTACCACAGGTTGAGAACCTCTGGTCTAGGGTTAACAAGGGTTAACAAGAGCAAGTCAAGACTCCTAGAGAGGAGTCACTGTGCACTGGAACACATACCAGGGCCAGGGGAGCAGGAGAGGGAAAGAAATTTCAGTATTCAGTTTAACACAACAAGAGTTTGAACTGCTCTTTGAACTGCTCTTTGAGGCTCAGCGTGTGGGAAAGAGTGATGGAGATCAATTGGAAACACAGCGAGTGCGCCAGAGATGGGAAGATCTGAACTAGTGAGAAACAGAACGAGGGAAAGGGGAAGACTGTCTGTTCAGTGCTGAAGCCTCCAACCTAACCTCTGCAGCCTAACAGTTTGATCCAAGGAACGTTTACACCAAAGTAAGGCCCACAGAGTCTAGTAGGAATACTAGCAGGAAGATGTGCAGTCTTCAACGTTTGGTCTCTATACTGGTAGCTTCCTCACTGGCAAAGAGGATTCTATCTTCACAAGTTGAAGGTTATCATGAAACAACCTCTTGCCCTTTCCGATTCCCCAAGGATCTCAAGCAGATTTTTGCAGGTCTGCATGCTGCAAGATACTACCCCCTGCACAGTGCCAAGGAAGGGATGTCCAACATGTCAGGGTGTATTGGAAAAAGGGGTTTATTTTAACTTGTCATAGCTCTCTTGTTTCATTTGGACTTGGCTAATTTTGGCATGCCGACGAGGGAGACGCCAGCCAGGCAAGTGTGGTGCTCAGTCAATACCTTTCACAAGAGGAATTCAGGTGGTATCGGCCCTTTCACGAGTTGTGATTCATGCGGGAAACGGGAGTTTCTACCTCCCTAAGGAAAAGGCCTCATTGAGCAACAGTTGTTGCCTTGATTAAAACATTTACGCGGGTGTGTGTGGAATCAGAGCTCAAGCAAGGTCGGTGCAATGGACTGGATAGAGACAGTTGCAGTTGGCCTAGGAAGATTCCAAGCAAACAGATCTACCGTGGACTTAGCACGTGGCCCTGGATTTCCTACTTTGCAAAACGGATACACGAACTACCCCTCATGCTGCAAAGCGTGCCGCAAAGCGTTTATGGATTAATTAGCATCAGTCAGTTTGCCATCACTTTCTCAGAGAGAATCTCCTACTTTCCAAGCCCTCAAGCGATGCCTTAAGTCACAAAGTTTTCTTACTGATCCATTTTTGTCTGTTTTCATTGTTCTGAACTGCCGTAGGGGACTTGCTTTGAAAAGGCCGCATTAAACATTGGAAGAAAAAAAAACCAAACGAACAATACCTGCTAGAATACCTTCGGGGGGATTCAGTTATCACATTCCCTTGACACGTTGTCACATTGGAATGCATGACTGGGGCAGGGCTGGCAAATGACTGGTAGGCCCCGGAGCAGCAGGATGGAGCCTTAATACCTCAGCAGGGCCCACTGCCAGTGATGTCTTGCGTTGGGAGCCCCTACTTTGTTTTTTATATAAACATTTATACCCCATTTTCCCCAGCAACTTCTGGTGTGCTCGTGGAGCCCCTGAAGGGGTCTCAGGGAACCCCAGGGCTCCACTTTAAGAAACACTGGCATAGAGAGTTTGTGTAGTGTAGTAGCTAAGACACAGAGCTACAAATTAATTCGAACCTCTCTTGTTCGAATCTCGCCTCTGCCACAGACTCACTAGGGTCTTGGGCAAGCCACTCCTCCTTTCTCATCTGCAATATGGGGATAATATAACAACTTGAGATAGGTATCCCTTGACATTTAAGTCCAGTCGTGTCCGACTCTAGGGTGCGGTGCTCATCCCCGTTACGAAGCTGAAGAGCCAGCGCTGTCCGAAGACACTTCCGTGGTCATGTGGCCGGCATGACATACTTTACAACAAACTAGAAAGTTGATACTTGGGGGGGGGGGGGAGGACATCTGAGAAGCACAAACTCCTGCGGGTGCACATATTGTCTCAGACCGTGTGACCATGAGGTCTTACTGAAAAGGGTGGCTCAACACTTGGCCACCCCAAAACCCACATTCTATGGCATGCACAGAGAGATTGCAACAAACAACAACAACAACAACAACCTTATTCCTCACAGCCATTTATGTGGGGCTCCTTGTTTTAGCCAGATTCCTACACATTTCACCTCTATCCAGACCCAACTATTGAAAATATTTCTGTTTCTTAATGACCTGCATTGTTCCACCATGTCTCTCCACCCCTTCTTCCAAATATTCCACACAACCTCTGCACATTTAATGGAATACATTTGAAATCATGCCGAAGCCGATGGAATTACTCGTCTTAATCATACATTTACTAGGCAAGCAGATTGGGGGAGGCGGGTCTGGGAAAAGAAGGATTTTATAATATCTCTTTTCCATCTCTAAATTTCTATGATCTTATTATCTCTTGTAAATTGGGTTTGAGAAGGATTTGACACAGAGAGAGAGAGAGAGAGAGGAGAGAGAGAGAACGCAACCGGAGACAAGGGAAACTTTGCAACTTCACAAGAACCGTAATTGAAAGAGAACATTTGAAGAGAAGCTGCTAGAAATGACGGATAATAAAATCATCTTGCTTTGACCACATGACTCTGATCTACGATTTGCTTCTCTTCAGAAAGCGAAGGCTATGAGGTCTCTCACAGAAACTTGGTGGTTTTACCTGGTGGAAATGAAACACTGGTGTTGAGGTCCCAACATCAACCAACTGACAACAGGACAGTGGGACAGGCAAGGAGAGAACATGAAGGCATCCTTACCTGGTGATGTGCCAGCCTTCGCTCCTCCCACTCTCTGGACTGGAAAAGGAAGGTGGAGTAGAAGAGAAAGTGTGAAAGAGAGGCTCCGATATCCCCCAGCCCACCATTCTCTTCTCATGCTCCGCCTCTCTCTTCCAATTAGGGGGAGGGAGCGATGGAGGCAAGTGAAAAGATCAAAATGGGTGCCCCTACCAATCTGCTGCCTGAGGCAACAGACTCAGTTAACCTGATCCCTGGGCCAGCCCTGAATATGCTGTGATCCATGGCAGCAAAACATTCTTGCCAGAGTCCATTTAAGCACAAACCTCACCAGTTTCATCCCCTCTATTGACGTCTACAGATGAGAAAATTAACTCCAGGGCAGCCTAAATGAACCAGGTCAAGCATTCAGCTAGACCAAAATCTTGTCTCCAGCATTGTCTATCTGACATAAAGGTTTCCAGGATGCCTGCAAGCAGGCGACGAAGGCAACAGCCTTCCCTCTTGCTTTCCGTCCTTCACAGCTAACATTTTGAGGTACACTGCCTCTGAACATGGGGGCTCCATGAATGAAGCCTTGCACGTTTTCCCTAACTGTGCAAATAGCAGCTCCAGGGGCAGGAGGATGGATGCACGATACAAGTCAGGGAACTGGTGTGAAGGACAAAGGGTTAACCCATACACACCACAGCCCCAATCTGAGTTGAGCTGCCCTCAGCTGCTATTTGCAGGAAGAAAAAACCTTGTGTGGGGACTCCTGTGGGTGGACTGCGCAGTGCAGGCTGGTCCGTGCCGCTCCTCCAGCTCAGGGCCATTCAGAATCCGAAGAGACATTTGAATGGGGAGAAACGCGAAAGCGTCCCAACAAGAGCGCCCCTGTTCCAATGTTTGTGTCATCAGGGAGATCATGGATTCCAATCACAGCTGCTGATTGTGAGGCTAGCGGGAAAAGGACAACGCAGCAAGTAGGCTCCCATTTGGGGGGGCCTTGGGAGCTGCACAGCAAGGAAATTGGCAGGGCCAGCCAAGACATTTGAGGTGCCAAATGTCTGTCTGTGTCTGTCTCACTCACACACTCACACCCTTGTCCAGAAGTGTGTCTGCCACTTCTACCACTTCTCCTCCCATTCCCTGGATTCAAAAAGAAAGTGGGGGGCAGAGAGGAAGTGTGGAGGAGCATCCTAGCCTGCCACACTTCTTCTTCTTGTCCAAATTCAGGGAAGAGGAGGAGCAGAAGAAAATGGAGGCAGCGACTGCCTGGACATCTCCCACCAGCTATCACCCAGGACAGGCCAGCCCTGGGAGTTGGCCAGTGAAAGCAGCAATCCCTTGTTGAAATGTTGGCCACAAAAACAGACAGAAGAAATAGAGACCAATAGCTCCATAGGAGGGTTGTTCCCCCCCCCCCGAAACTGCCCGTGGAACAAGATACAAGTACAAAACAATTCCAGGCAAATTCATATTTAAAAATGAGCTTTATATATTATGTATGTCTGACGGATGTCTGAGGCAGCAACTAAAACCATCCCAAAGAAAAAGAAATGCAAGAAAGCAAAGTGGCTGTCAGATGAGGCTTTACAAATAGCTGTGGAAAGAAGGAATGCAAAAAGCAAGGGTGAAAGGGAAAGATATAAACAACTGAATGCAGAGTTCCAGAGAATAGCAAGGAGAGATAAGAAGGCCTTCTTAAATGAACAGTGCAAGGAAATCGAGGAAAACAACAGAATGGGGAGGACTAGAGATCTCTTCAAGAAAATTGGAGATATCAAGGGAACGTTTTGTGCAAAGATGGGCATGATAAAGGACAAAAAAGGCAAGGACCTAACAGAAGCAGAAGAGATTAAGAAGAGATGGCAAGAATACACAGAAGAACTATACAAGAAAGATCTTAATGTTCCTGATGACCACGCTGGTGTGGTCACTGACCCAGAGCCGGACATCCTAGAGAGTGAAGTCAAGTGGGCCTTAGGTAGCATTACTAACAACAAAGCTAGTGGAGATGATAATATCCCAGCTGAGCTACTTAAAATCCTAAATGATGATGCTGTGAAAGTGCTGCACTCAATATGCCAACAAATTTGGAAAACTCAGCAGTGGCCAAAGGATTGGAAAAGGTCAGTTTACGTTCCAATTCCAAAGAAGGGCAGTGCCAAAGAGTGTTCAAACTATCGCACAATTGCACTCATTTCATATGCTAGCAAGGTTATGCTCAAAATCCTACAAGCTAGGCTTCAGCAGTACGTGGACCGAGAACTACCGGACGTACAAGCTGGGTTTCGAAGAGGCAGAGGAACTAGAGATCAAATTGCCAACATGCGCTGGATCATGGAGAAAGCCCGAGAGTTCCAAAAAAACACCTACTTCTGCTTCATTGACTACGCAAAAGCCTTTGATTGTGTGGATCACAACAAACTGTGGCAAATTCTTAAAGAGATGGGGGTACCAGACCACCTTACCTGTCTCCTGAGAAACCTGTATGCGGGTCAAGAAGCAACAGTTCGAACCGGCCATGGAACAACCGATTGGTTCAAAATTGGGAAGGGAGTACAGCAAGGCTGTATATTGTCACCCTGCTTATTTAACTTATATGCAGAGTACATTATGAGAAATGCAGGGCTGAATGAATCACAAGCCGGAATCAAGATTGCCGGGAGAAATATCAACAACCTCAGATATGCAGACGATACCACCCTAATGGCAGAAAGTGAAGAAGAACTAAAGAGCCGCTTGATGAGGGTGAAAGAGGAGAGTGCAAAAGTTGGCTTGAAACTCAACATTAATAAAACTAAGATCATGGCATCGGGTCCCATCAATTCCTGGCAAATAGAAGAGGCAGAAATGGAAGCAGTAACAGATTTTACTTTTCTGGGTTCCAAGATCACTGCAGACGGAGACAGCAGCCATGAAATTAAAAGACGCTTACTCCTTGGAAGGAAAGCTATGGCAAACTTAGACAGCATAATAAAAAGCAGAGATATCACCATGCCAACAAAAGTTCGTATAGTCAGGGCGATGGTGTTCCCAGTAGCAATGTATGGTTGCGAGAGTTGGACCATAAGGAAGGCTGAGCGCCGAAGAATAGATGCTTTTGAACTGTGGTGCTGGAGAAGACTCCTGAGAGTCCCTTGGACTGCTAGGAGATCAAATCAGTCAATTCTAAATGAAATCAAGCCTGACTGTTCCCTGGAAGGACAGGTACTAAGGCTGAAACTCAAATATTTTGGCCACCTAATGCGAAGAGAGGACTCTCTGGAGAAGACTCTGATGCTGGGAAAGATTGAAGGCAAAAGGAGAAGGGGAAGGCCAAGGATGAGATGGTTAGACAGCATCACCGATGCAACAAACATGAAAATGAGCGAACTCAGGAAGATAGTGGAGGACAGGAAGGCCTGGCGGGATATGGTTCATGGGATCACGAAGGGTCGGACACGACTTAACGACTGAACAACAACATGTCTGACGGAATTCTGCAACAAGGCACGTAGGACAATGCAACGCTGCTAAATACACAGTGCCCCCAGGGAACTATTCCTTAGCATTTGAAGCGATCCATCAATCACCAAGGAAGAGGAAGAAAGGAGAAAACGGCTATTATTACAAAAACTTAGCTAATAGCTAAACCGGCTGAGAAAAGTTCTCTCTGAAATGAAAGTCTCCATTTAGTCCCGAGATAACTAACTCAGCGCACAGGCTTCATTTGCGAAGCCATCCTTTTGCTATTCAAAATGTTTTCACAGAAATTAGCCCGGCTGTTCACGTCTAGAAGCACAGCCGTGGCTCTGTTTTCTTGCCTGCTCTGCAACTGTGAATGTGTGTCACCCACTCGTACAACAACACAAAGCTTTGTGCACAATTCCTCCCTTCCCCCCCCCCCCCACTGCCACCTTCTACAAGCCTTTCCTTCTTCCAAAAGGAATTAGTGGCATGCTTAAAGACCAACTCAGAATTTGGCTTTGCAAAAAGGAAAGTAATTAAAGAAAATTAGTAGTGTTGCTGTTGATGACATCACAATCACATTCACAATGCCATATTTGGAATGCATATAAACAATGGTGGGGAAAAGCCAATGTAGGATGCAGAGGAAAATGGGACTTGCTGTTCCACAGGAGAGACAAAGGGGCACATTTAAACAATCTAAATACCACCACCTACACCACAGACGTCAGCAGATTTAATGGTCATTCCATCTCTCCAAGAAGTTGTAGTTCTGAGAGGAAGGTTAAGGATCTCAAATGATGGATTATTACACGTAGGTATATCTCACCATTCTTCCAAGGAGCTCAGGGAAGGTATATGGTTCTTCTCCCTCCCCTGTTTTAACCTCACAACAACCCTTCGAGGTAGGTTTGACTAAGAGAAAGAGTGCTGGTGAGCTTCACAGCCAAGTGGGGATGCAAATCCAGGCCTCCCCATTCCTAGCCCAGCACTCTAACCACTTTGCCACACTGTCAACATCCAGGAACCTTTCGAGTCAGGGAAGACATAACAATTAAACAGGAGTACAACACAGTAATGAAGTTGGTAGTGTAGATCTGTCTTCTTTGTACCTCTCCTTCATTAGAGGTTCTCAAGCAGAGGGCAGTTGCATGTGCTAAGCAGGGGTTTGGACTAGATGACCTCCATGGTCACTTCCAACTCTAACATTCTATGTAGTCCTCAAGGTAAGGGAGTCGGGAGCACACGTCCAGGTAACAGAACATTCAGTTGCCATTGCACAAGCGAGGTGGCACGGCCTCCAAACCGGACGAAGAGACCAGTAGTCCTTGGGGGACTTGAATATGGAGCACACAACCAAGCAACAGACCACCCGATTGCCAGCCGTCAAGGGAGAGATATAGGATGAAAAGCAACGGAAACAGACACAACAATCTAATGAGAACTAGGGTGCGGGATATGTTCCCCTAGAGCAACACCATGTATTGAATGAGGTAGAAACAACACTAACGTAATTATATACTATTGTTTTACATAAACCGCCTTGGAGCCTTCTGAATCAAAAAGGTAGAATAGTAATCAAATACCTGAATAAATACAAATCTCTTCTGCACCTTGAAAACTGTTCCAAGTGTGTGGCTTCGGGTTCTGCATTCCTTATTGTGGAGGAGGGTGGGTAGGTGTGTCTGCTTGTCTACAGAGAAACTAGCTATAAATAGCTGTAGTTATTTACAAGCTGAAAAATAAGCTGTAAATAGGAAACATAGGAAGTGTACAGAGTCAGGCTGTTGGTCCAGCTCGCTCAGTACTGTCTACACTGGATGGCGGCAGCAGCTCTCCTGGGGCTTTCCCAGTACAACCTAGAGATGCTGCCAAGGGCTGGACTCGGAACCTTCTGCACAGAAAGCTGGTGCAGCGCCACTGAGCTACGATCTCCATCTACCCCAAGCAGGATTGGGGACAGCAGGACGTGAGGGGAGAACTTCCGCACTTCCTCCCAGTCCCACCACCGGCTCCAGATGCGCCATCCTCCCTCTTCAAGTGTGACAAACTTTATGAATGGCCCCCGCCATGAGCGCCCCCTCTGCCCATTCTTCCACACAAGTTCCAAACCAGAGCCCAGGGCCAGAACCCTGATGCCAGCCCTCGCATCCGTAGCTCCAAAGGCAGCGCCAACGTTCGCTTCCTTTCTTTTCGTAGAGTCAATGCTCAGCTGCATCCCTCTGCAGGCGGTTTCCATGGCGACCGTTCACTTCAAGGGAAGCATTGCCGGAGTTTAACAGGGACGGAGAGAGGACTTCAAAACGAGGAAAGGGGCAACACGCTCACAAGACTCCAGCAAGCAGCTGGTACAGCAGTGTAACTCGCCAGGGGCAAGCGGTGTTTCATAACACCACAATTTCAAACTCCTTTTTTTACAAAATGGATTTTATTTTGCATACCAATCATCCATTTGGCAGCATGCACATATCCTGGGGATGGGATTCCCCCCCCCCACTCCCACAGCACCCTTTTTGCACATGCAGGAGGAACCTGATCCAGAAGAGGGGAATTGTCTCACAGAAACTGTTTCTATGCACAGATGATCCTTACAGGAGCAGGGCAACAGCCTTCCTCTCACTAAGCGCAGCCAGTTCTTTATTCAGTTTTACATCCAGACATAGCTGGTCACTGACTCAGAACAACAGGTCTCTGTTCCGCACAGTAATGCGATAGTGACCAATGCAAAGCCTACAGGCACCTCAAGGGACCCAACGTGGCTCTACGCAAACCACCAAGTCCTGCACCAGGAATCTCAGCTGCACTGCACAACAAGGAAGGAAAGATAATTGATAAACGTACATCTTTGTGTCAAGGGATTTATCATCCATTCCATTAAACATGCTAACAAAGCTGCTCTTTTCAAGGTCAACCAGGCATATCAGGGGAAGAGAATCTAAACCGCCACCTGAAGGCTTTCAGCTATTTTAAAAAAAAACTTGCTGGAGGTAAAAAAGTTCCAAGGATTCCCCCCCCCCCCCATGATAAATTTGTGAGCCCTCAAACAGAATACACCACTATGTAACTCTCAACTGCAGGTGCTGGACAGATACAGTAGATCCCCTTTAGCTTCATTAGAAAATCTGAGGGTCCATCTTCCTGGCCAGGTTGGCAATTGAAAAGGCACAATTCACAGGATCTTCTCCTACACAAGCCCCCCTTGAAACATGCAACAGTTCTGCACATCCACACTTGTACCCAGGCCAGATTCAAGTATTGGCTTAAGTGACCAAGATAAATCATGCATGCAAAGCTTCCAAGTTGTGTTGGGGCTACAAATGCCTGTAATATAAAAAAACAAGATAGTCACAAGCTGAAGACATAGATTAGAGGGAGGTCCAAGGGTTCTCCTCATCTGGACAGCCATTTGGTCTTGCACTCAAAGCAAACACCTCGCTCCAGATGCAGGCCACCGTCCAACTCAGAGTCCAGGACTGGGGCAAGACCTCCCAGTACCTGGGGTGGTGTGCCAAAAGCTGTTCCCTCTTGCCCAGTGGTGCACCAGCTACCATCTTCACTGCTCTTTGGAACTGAAAAGGAAAAGGTGAATGCAATGGAAGAGAAGAGTGGTGGGCTAGAGTGTCTCTGCCTCTCTAACCCACCATTCTCCTCTGCTCCACATGTTTCTGCCCCGTTCCATCTTCCTTTTGAATCCAGGTAGCAGGAGGAGAGCAGTGGAGGCAGGCAAGTGAACAGAGCTACCCCCTCTGATCTGCCACCTGAGGCAATGGCCTCAGGTGGCCTCATGGACAGGCCAGCCACGTTGGAGCCAAACTCCAGGAATATATTACATGGGACAACCCGCCTGAGACAGTATCACTCAAGGATGACGGACTGCTCGACTCGAATGCTGCCCACATCAAAGGAAACCCTGCTGCCCACAGAAAGCTGGCGTTCCAGAATAGGGAGTCCTGGCTCAGAGTGCTCCAAGACTCCTCTCTAAATTTAGAAAGGGCACTCTCCAAAACAAGGCTCTCTTTATGCAGCACGTTAGCCATTTATTAAAACCACAGTGTTCCGATTGGCATCACCATCGTTTAATCAAAGCACATCTCAAAACAAAGCATAAAAGCATCCATGGAAATTCTTTGCATTATCCATCCTGTAGTAGACCCTAAGAAGGCTAGCAATTGCCGCTAATCTCCTAGCAAGTGTCTCCAGTTTGCAGCACAACAACAAGATGGATATGATGCAGGAGAATTCACAGGGCTGGGTCATATCCCTTTTAAATCCACCAAGAAACAAGGTGGTCTGTCTTGGGACAGATCTGCAAACACAAGAGAAAGCTACGGTCGCAACGTTGCCAGTATCTAAAAAGCATTCAAACGCAGCCAAAGAATGAATAGAACACAACAGAAAAAATGCACACACTGGAATCAAATCCCACCATAAAGCCGAGACTAATGTTACTGACTGTAAGGCAAGTGGCTGCAACTTCCCATGCGGTGGTGAACCGACTACAAAAATCTGGAGAATGCAAAAAAAAAAAAAAAAACAACCAAAAAAAACAACGCAAGAAGCTCAGTGATCAGAATTCACAAAGTAATTTTCTTCTTGTAAAAACGGCTAATGGGTTGGGATCAGTTTGGATCACAGTACTGAGAGAGGGGGAACAATCCTGTCCCCCTGTGCCACAGTCCCAGTCCAAGTGACCCTGTTGAAAATGCTATTTGCCATGGAGAGGAAAACGATGCCAGCGAGGTTCCCACTCCATGAAGCTCCAGCAGGGGAGGTGTGTCAAGGAATAAATGCAGGGGGGGAGAAATGTTGGACCCCCTCCCTCCCATATCATGGCCCCAATTCAAAATGGGGGGCTACAGTGCTTTTGGAGGAGAAAATTACATTGGGCGTTCCAACGTAATATGTAGTTTTGCCCACAGAGGCAGGCAAGGACAGCTTTCCTGGTTTGCAACAAAAGGACAGTGTAGCACCATGATAGTACTTAATGCCTGGGGGGGTCTCTCCCCCCCCCACAAGCGAAATAGGGCTGTTGGGACTCGACCCTCAAGGTGTGAAGAAATACCCGCTAGTGTAATCAGAGAAACTCACCCTCTCTTTCTAGCAAAGGTGGCTCAAAGCCAAACTCCACGGTACAGAGAACGCACGAGTTTGGAGATTTTATTCATCTTTTTCTTTCAACTAACACCGGTGTGTGTGTGTGTGTGTGTGTGTGAGTGTGAGTGTGAGTGTGTGTGTGAGTGTGTGTGTGAGTGAGTGAGTGAGTGAGTGAGAGAAATGGCTCAAAACTGCAGCAGGGATTATGGGGGTTTAGCTCATAACCCCTGGCCAGTTCTGAATCAGATATATCTCTCCACACACTATCATTTAAAGAAAGCTTCCACTGAAAGCCAACAAAAGATTAAAAAAAAAAAACCACACAAACAGCACACAGGATAAATAGCACCAATGGCTGGGGTTACATCCCCCCCCCATTTTGCAGCTCCCCCATATTAATTGAAATAAAAACAACAAATCCAAGGAGTAAGGACTAAATGCAAACATTCTCGGTAATGGAGAACTTGGCCCTCAGGATCTATGAAAGGCGGAGTGGGGCACATTCAGGAGGAAACGGTGGGTCATTTTGACTCCCTTCATACAGCTACTTCAGAAACAAGATAGGAGACTCTTCACGCAAGGAAACAGCACCCAAAATTGAAATAAAACAAACAAACATCAAGAACCACACAGCCCAACCATGAAATGCCACAGCTTTGCAAATGTCCTTAGCCCCCAAGGTTTTTCACTAGGCCAATGCCAGTCACTTGAGAAACCTCAACACCCTGAAAGGAGGTATGGAAGAAACAACCCAATTTACTATCACAACAGAAGCTCCTCCGTCACTGGAGGGAGTTGTTACTCACCGCAGGTCAGTAGGAGAGTGGCCATATGATTTACAAGGACATAATGAATTTGGACTCACCTACTGTGAGGACGTTTGCGGAAAGAATGTTCCAGCGATTTTCCTTCCCCGGCCAGGGTTCTTCTGCTGGTCTCAAATCCGTCAGCACGGCTTCCATCGTTGCCAGAGTCAAAACAGAGGGTTGCTCCTCTCTCGACCCGTTCAGGTGTGCGCAACTGACTGAAGGAACCACCATGGATCTTCACGCAAATAATTCCACTCCAGCAATAATATAATCCACCAAAAGTGAGGTTATGAAACTATGTTTGCCATCGGTCCCAGTGCTCTGACTGGAAGCAGCTCTCCACAGTCCCAGGCAGACAGGTGCCTTCCTCAGCCTTGCTACTCAGCACTGTTTTAACTGGGGATGATGCCAGAAGTGGGATCTTTGGCACATAAAGCATGCAGCGTTTTCCCATTGAACAAGGACACTCCAGTAAAGGCTCTTGGTCTTCCTTTAGACCATTCTAAGAGTCGGAACAGTTTTTCGCATCAGTCCTAGTCCCTGCCACAACCTCTGTGTTAAAAGGACAAAGGGTCATAAATAGGCAGTGACAAAGGTCACATCATTCTCTTTCAAACCAGGAACCTTCGTGCAGAGTTGTGTGGTCATCAGATGTTTAAAAAGGAACGTGTTCTTCCAACCTTGGGTTTCCTGGGGCAAATTGCACACCTGGTAACAAACACAAAACATTTAATTTGTTTCCTCCCTAGTTTGCGCTCTCACTCACTCACTCATTCACACGTGAGAGAAAGACTTATACAACACGCCACCTTTCAATTCACATTACACAAACGAAACAGTTTTTCAGTGCAATCCTATATGTGTCTACTCAGAAGTTTCACTGAGTTCAATGGCACTTACTCTCAGGTAAGTGTTATAGGATTGCAGCCTGCGAGTGTTGTCATATCCCAACCAAAGGAATCTTGTGAACTGTGATGCAATTTTTTTAAACATATATTCCACTTTTCTTTCTTTTTAAAATTAAAATGATTCCAGATGGCTAATATCAGACATTTTAAAACAGCCAGTCTTAGATGCACTGTTGCACACACATGTATCAGGACAGATTCAGCAACAGAACAAGAGGCCTTAACATCATATAACATGCAAAGCACGGACTCTACGAATAAGTCAGCTTAGTCTAAAGGCCGATTTGTGTAGGAGTGCAGAGTTGAGACATGGTGAGTTTCTCTGGGTGGTGTATTCCATAATCTTGATGCGACTGCTGAAAAGACCCTGCTCCTAGTAAATACCTGCTAAACCTCATTTGGTAGAAGCACCCAGAACAAAGCTTTCAATCCAGGTTTCAATCCAGTTTCTAAACCCTTTTCTAAAAAAAATAAAAAATCGAAGTGCTTGTGAAGTAATTGTGTTAACTGCCCTGTGACTTCTGGAACCAAACGACGCCCAAGCACCTTGATATAAATTGCCATGGTAGGGTTGAGCTAAGCACATTGGGTCACGAAAACAAAATTTCAGGTACAGTGTATAGGCAATGGGTTCTGAGCTGTCTGTGATGGATCAGGACAGACCTTGGGATGCTGGGGAACTGCGAGACTGCATAAAAGAGCCCGGTTGAGCTGAGAAGGCTGGTGAAGATAGTGGCTACCCTTGCCAGGGTGCTGCCCTGGGCCGACTGTGGCTAACTCTGACCGGCCCTAGTGTGGATCTCAACTCTTTAGCAGCAACCCACCCAGCCCATTATCGCACCTCCAGGTGTGCCTGTCTATCTCAGTTGCCTCCGAAGCAGGTGGGAGTGGGTGGGGAGGGGAAATCTAAAGGAAAATCTTTGTCAGAACAGTCAATTGTTTGCTTAAGGGTTTGTTCTCAAGCAAGAGATTCCATCAGGATGAAGTATTTCACGTCAAGCGCCCATCCCAAACAGCAATGTTTGTTTTCTGAACTGGGGTTTAAGAGTGAACTGCAATAACGGTTTGCCAAATGTCAAAAAAAAAAAAAAACACCCACGAAAAACACAAAAATGGTCCCAGCGACTCCGGTCTGCACACAGCTATAAGTTCTCACTTCAAAGAAAAGCAAATTTCATACTGGACAGGCAGGTGCTGCAATCTGCAAACACAGAGAACACCAGACCGCAACAAATCTGACACGGATGTTGCTTAGATACTCTGTAAAATGTGAGAGAACCAAGGACTGTAATTCCAGGTAAAAGAGCTAGTGTGGAGGCAACCGTAATATTGGCCTATGGCCCTATGCTCAAAACACATCCTCTTATTTTACCACCTGCAACAGTCCGTGGGAAAAATGAGAAGTTTCAGTCCCAGGCAACCAAAATGAAGAATGTGTGTATCCAATTACCCAACGACGACCCCACTGCATTGTTTTTGATCAGCGAGAAGAAACGTTAAAAGCCTCACAGGTAAAGATGCCATTGACATTGGCAATTGCCATATGGAGTCTCAGAAAGACTTGGAGCAGCTCTGATTTCCCTTCTCAGCATCAACAATACAGAACCTAACAGTGCACAACATGCCCAGCAAAAGGGGGGAAAAAACACATGGCAAATTTGATTTATTGGATCAAGCACCACACTTCAAGTGTGGGGGAAGATCAAAAAAAGTCAAGAGACCAGAAGAACAATGTGCTTAAAAAGTATCAAAAAACTAAGGGCTCCCCACACACAGGCACACACATTTCCAACCAGCTGTTTTTCTCAGCATGCTGGTTCGTTTTGCAGAACGCAATAAACCCATCCATCACGCAACCCTTCTCCGGAGATGCTGCAGGCCTGGACTCGTTGCCCCACATCCCAGGCAAGCTGGAAAAAAAGAAAAGCAGGCGGTTGGGGAATGGAAGGAACAAGCAGACAAACCCACACCTGGAGGCGTGAGGTGGCACTCCGTTGCCATGGGGACAGACCACACGGGCGATAACGTGGCACCGGACTGAGCCAGGTGCGCAACCCAATTTGCTTTTCAAAAATGAACTTTAAAAAAAAAACCAACCAATTATGAAATGAATAAGGAACAAGAATGGTAGTGTTCCAGAAACTTGCCTACCATGAAAAGGTACAATACAATTAGGGATAAACTGGCGTGTGGGGGGCATTCTCTGTTGGCCCCCAGCAGTTGCAGGGGAGCAGTGGCGGTAGAAGTGTATGCCTTTCTCTCTTGCTTGTGGGCTTTCCAGAAACAGCTAGTGGGAATCAGGGTGCTGGCCTGGATGGGCCTTTGGCTTTTCTTACGTTCTTACGATCTAAGGAACAATATGGGTTGCAGCCTCTCTTACTTCCTTCAAACTCCACCTCTTCCATGAAGTCTTTGGCACCACTCCCTAAGTCCCATACGCTTACTACATGGAACCGCAATCACTGCGCATTCTTCCCCTGTTCACCCCACCTCAATTTCCCTCCCCTTCTTTCGTTGTCTCCCTTGTGCCAATTTCTAAATTGCACGCCCCTCAGGGCAGAGACCTGTCTCTTGTGCTTTGTACAGCAGTATGTGCACAGCTAGAGCTATATAATTTTTAAAAAAGTTAATTAATTGGAGTGGGAAGCGCCTCCATCACGTAGGCAAGATCACATTACACCACAGAAGCTAACAAGCCACTTAATCTGCCCCCTCCCTCCATGAATCATTACATTTTTTCCCCACCCAGACAGACATTTTCAGTATCCCCATAACTCTTGGAAATGCAACTCTTAAGGAATTGTCAGGAAGAAGGGTCCCAGAACTGGGTGCACGTGTAGCACGGTGGCTAAAAGACTGAGCTGTAAATTGGGACATGTTTCAATTTTAATCTTTGTCGAGGAAATATTTGATTCACTTATAAACTGGCTCAACACAATTGCACTGCAGTGACCTCAAAGTCATGGTGACCTCCAGAGCTGGCCAAGAGACTGAGCTTCAAATCAGGACTTCCCAGTTGGAGTCTTGCCTCCACCAGTGGCTCCTTCTTGGCCTCAGTCCTCTCCATCTGCAGTATGGGGATAAGCACATTACGCACGCTACAGGGTTGCTGTATTACACTTGGCTTACATGAAGATAACACTCATGAAGTGCTTTGCACAATGCGAAGTATTTTCAGTATTTAATCTGTTTCTATCAGCACTATGCCTTTTTTCCATTTACCTGGCTCCAATTAGCGGGAAAGAGGGATATGACTATTTTAAAATAAATACCCGAGTATGCACTTGTGATCGACCCCATGACAGTCAAAGATACGCAGAAAACCATGGCAGGGGCAAAGTCTTAAGCGCCACCCCCATCTGGGTTATGGGCTTTGACACAAATCCCAGCGTACTGCTTAATAAAGGCACAACTTGCGTGTTGACCCTTGATCCATCTAGCTCAGGTCTACACAGAGGCTCTCTAGGCTTTCAGACAAGCTGAAAATGCAGCCAGGGGTGGATCTAGGAACCTTCTACATACAAAACAGGGGGCTCTTCCACTGATTGACAGCCTCATCCCCATTCCCCAAATGGTTTTAACAACTTGCTATTTATTTTATGTAAACCACTCAGAGGGCTTTGCCAGCTGAAGAGCAGCATAAAACACTTCGAATAACCAGATAAACTCGCCACGGGGGAAGCCGATACATAGAGCAGGCTTTACACAACGCTCCAGCCACTCCTTTGGGACGTTTCAGAAACCTTTTTATCTGTTCTCGTAGCCACAGCCTAGTAAAACACAAAGATGCATTGGTCGGCCTAAGCCGAGCCATAACCCACCAATGTTTTGCTTAAATACAGAGCCGGCAATGCACTTAGGAGGGAAACCAGTCTTTCAATCCAGAACATGAATTAAGAGCACGAGAGCACACAAGTGCTTGTTAACCTCCCTGTTCACTTTGCTGCAACACGCCTCAAGCAATTACGTTCGCAAAAGAGGGCCAAACTAACAGGTTCTCATTCACAAACATTGTTTTTTTATTCTAGAATCAATCAATCACACCCACTCTAAATGTTGCATGGAACCCTGGATACGTTGGCAAAGAAGCTCCTGGAGAGGAACTATAGTAGCTCATTGAAAAAGCACTTGTTTTGCATTCAAAAGGCCTCAGTCAACACCTGACGGTATCTCCAGCAGGGCCAGCCCATCCATGAGGCCAACTGAGGCAGACGCCTCAGGCAGCAGATTGGCAGGGAGGCACCCACCTCTATCCACCCATTCACCTCCACTGCTGCTGCTCCTCCTCCCACTCCCTGCTGGGACTGTGGATGAGTGGTAGAGAACTTGCTTTGCATGCAGAAGGTCCCAGGTTCAATCCCTGGCAGCATCTCCAAGTAGGGCAGAGAATAAAATCCTGTCTGAAACCCTGAAGAACCATTGACAATGCTGAGCTAGATGGGCCAATGGTCTGATTCAAAATAAGGCAGCTGCCTTTCATTGGAAAAGAAAAGGGTGAGGGAGACGAAAGTGGTAGGCTAAAGTGTCTCTGATGTGTTCGTTTACCATTCTCTTCCATACCTTAGGACTGGAAAAAGCAAAAGGGGGCAGAGAGGGAGCAGGGGGAACAGAAACTGGCACATCATCCAGTATCAAGGGCAGTATTTGACGTGCCATCCCAGGTGCCAGGAGGACTTGGGTCAGCCATGATCTCCAGGAAGGGCGGAGAAAGACTCCTGTTTGGAAGCCTATCAATTAGGCAGTGCAGGGTTAGGTGGACCAGTTGCCCAAGCTCAATATAAGGCTGCATCTTCATAGGTTCACCTTCGAAAGTGGCAACTCTTATACTGAGTAGGGGGAGAGCAAATGTCCTATTCATCCCAGCAGAGCATCCCTTCCAGTGGCTGTTTGTTTCGCATTTCCTTTGCATCTGTGAGCCCCTTTGAGAGGGGACAGAGAACCGCCGCCTCAATCCTTTGCTACGTGAGCTGCTTGGAGGGCGTTTTTGTTGAAAAGCGGAATATAAAATATTCTAATGAACTGCAATAAAACTTTTCTGTTTTAGAATAAAGTGTTTATGCTTAGGGGAGCTTAAGGACATAAGAAGAGCCCTGCTGGATCAGGCCAAAGGCCCATCTACGCCAGCTTCCTGTATCTCACAGCGGGCCCCCAGATGCCTCAGGAAGTACTCAAGACAACAAGATACCCATATCCTGTTGCCACTTCCTTGCATCTGGCATCTAGGTGCCATCACTATATCCTTTTTGAGATGTGGTGACCACAACTAGACACAATACTCCAGATGTGGCCTTAACATCAATTTGTACAATGCATGGCGTAATAATATGGGCCGTTTTATTCTAAGTCCCTTTTTCAGTTATCCTGAGGATGGAACTGGCCCTCTTCACAGCTGCCTCACCCTGGGCTAATACTTTCATCGAGCTGTCCACCAGCACCCCAAGGTCCCTCTCCTGATCCATCACAGACAGCTCAGAACCCATTGCCTATACACTGTACCTGAAATTTTGATTTCTTGCCCCAATGTGCTTGGCTCAACCCTACCAGGACAATTCATATCAAAGTGCTTGGGTGTCATTTGGTCCCAGGAGTCACAGAGTGGTTAGCGCAACAACTTCACAAGCACTCCGATTTTTTTAATTTATTTTTTAAGGGTTTGGAAACTGGATTGAAACCTGAACAAGGCCTCTCCCGGCTCCTGCTTAGACATAATAACTATACAGAATAGATAGGCTTACCATATCGCCGACCGGGACGCTCAGTTTTGCCCTTAAGGGGCGGGGTGGGGGGGAAGGGAGCCAGAGCGCGCCCTTCCCGGTCGGCGATATGGTAAGCCTAAGAATAGAAAGTGAAACTAACTTAAACTGCTTTGCTTCTAAATGGCTATGTCACAACACCACCACTTTTCAGTAAGGGAACTTCACTAAATTCACAATTGCATAGGACAGATATTATTCGCCAGGATACAACACAGCGCAATCCTATCCAACTTACACCACCAGTGTAACCAGCTGTGCAGCGAGAACGGGAGGCCCCAGAACAGAAAGGGGATTCAAATCCCCTCCAAAGGGGGATTCAAAGGGGATTCGAATCTCCTTTCCGTTCTGGGGTCTCCCATTCTCGCTGCACCGCTGGTTACACTGGTGGTGTACGTTGGATAGGATTGAGCTGATACTAACTATTGTAGTTATGTATTTCAACTTGGTGACGTGGACGATATCGCAGTTACAGGAAGAACCTGAAAATGGGACATCATCACCAGCCCTTTTAATAATTGGCTCAGCTTTTGCATGTCAGCCACCCACAGAGAGGGAGGGAGGTTTCTGGGTACTTACTGAACTCAACAGATGATGGCAAAAGCAGTGGCACCATTTTAAATACAAGGGGTTGTTATCCTGCAACAGGTAGTCACAACCACTGACAATCAATGAGACAAGTTAATCATGATCAACTTAGGCCTCGTTAATTTCAGTGGGACTTGAGTTATTATTACTAACTTTCTTAGAATACAACTCAATAACTAGGAAACGCCCTCCAAATGAGGGGCATTACAATTTGGCAAAGATGCCAAGAATTCTCAGTCGACACTTTTTCAATGCCACCCTGCCTGAGAACTACAGTTCTCATGATTCCCTGGGTTGAGGAAAGGACTGTTGAACCAATTTAAGTCTGTGATGTTCACATGGTCATTGTAGCCGTCTTCAACCAAGAAAAGTGGACTTGGGGTGGCACCAAGGGTTAGCCAGGAGTGGCGCTGGCCAAAAACCCATGTCCATCAGAAACCCCACCTGAACCATCAGCACCGGTGGCACTGGTAGGACCCAATGTACCATGAGATGGGGGGGTTAATACCACGGGGGGGGGGGGGCACTACAGGGCTTTGCCTAAGAGCTCCCAGCATGCAGTGCTGGCACTGAATGAATTCTTTTAATCTATCAAAGCATAAACTTCTGTGCTCTCCTCCCCGCCCCTGTCCCGCATAATTCACTGAAAACCGCTGATTTTATTTCTGGCCTCCTCTCCATGTTCAATTATGCAAGGGTGTTGCAGTAGGATTTTGCTTTAAAAAAATTGTCCCTTGAGCTTTCAGGGCATTTACATACAGATCGCGTCACCCGTTCCAAAATAAAAATTTAAGAAAAGAATATATAATCAGAGGATGAAATGCAGCCTTATGATAACACAACGGCCTTTTCATATCTAAATTATAATGTTTGACGATAACACCAAAGATGGTGTTTACTTGACTGTACCCAAACTCAGCCAATTGCAGGAATGTTAATTTTTAACTCAAAAGTTGCCCAAATGCTTTTCACCAGTGGATTCCAAAGGACCATGACCAAACGTTGTTGCCGTTTAGTTCTAGTTCCTGGAACTAGGTCCCACTGGCCTCCATTGGGTTTACTTCAGAGTAAACATGCATGCCATGCCCTAGATCACATGGTTAGGTGGCAGGGGTTGGCAGGAGTCTTCCACATTGAACAGCCAATCTTGTCTCTCTTTGCTCCCAAACTTCCCAGCTTCGTTTTCCGGTTCTGGGTACACCACTATAACACAGAATGTACTGCAGAGGGAGTAACACAGGGGTCCCCCAACTATGCACTGCAGGTGATATCCAGTCCAACACATTTTGATTGGCCTGCTGAGCTCAGTGGCATTATGGCGACATACACACGTACACACCCATACTCCTTCCTCTTCTCCCCGCATCCCTGCCCGCCACCATGCATCTTCTTTCTCCTGCTGGATGAAGCAGCTGCTGGGCTGGGTTGCTCTTGCCGAGAACTGAGCTGAAAGACACAGCAAGCAGCAGCCCCACAGCGGCAAATATTCCTCTCCTACTGTGAACATTCTTAAGAGTTTACGTACAAAATGTATATGTAATTTTTCTATAGTTGACCCACTCGAGTCCACCGTTAAGACCAAGACTGGGTGGTGTGGCCCTGGCTGCTGCATTCTGGAGAGCCCTGGCACACGGGATTTAGCAAAACCGTTCACATTTTCTCTCCGGTGCAGAGTTGCAGCCCTGTCATACGTCAGGCAGGCCTACTATTTAATCATTTTCAAAGAAAGAGTCTTTTAAGGCAGGGAACAGAAAAGTAGTCAAGGAGTGAATATCTGTCTCACTTTAAACCTATGTCTAAAAGCTGCTCTACACAGGGGACCAGGGATGAAATATGGATGCATGGTGAACAGATGCCTTTCAGAGCAGCAAGCCTTTTCTGTCATGGTGGGAACAAGCCCCCGCCACAATTTAGCTTGTCTGCAAATCCAGCTGCTGCCCCTTCCCCTCCCAACCTCTCTCTTGCCCATCTCTGCTGCCTTAAATTGGAAGGGGATCAAAAGAGGAAGGGAGGGAAGATGGGTGGAGGGATACTTCTGAACACAAGGAGGAATCTCTCTGTCCTCAGCTCACTCGCCCTCTCATTCCCCATTTCTGATCCCCAGAACCATTTCAGAACAGTTCCTTTCATGGCTTGAAAGATGAAGGGAAAAGAGACAAATCAGAGAAGCACCGTCCCAGACCTGTCTAGTCTGCTCCTTTTTTGCCTACATCTCAACATCTGTGCCCGTTTGCAGCAATCTCTCTTCGTTCAGCACTGCTCTCCCCTGTGAATTTATGCTTCAGTTTGTACTCAGCCACAGATCCCACAACACATGGACCAGACCAAACCATTTGTGGCCCTGTTGTTGCCTGTCTCAGAGACTTTATGGGCTGTTTAAAGAAAACAAAAAACCTCACTCTCAGATATTTCGACATCAATGCAGAGATAACAAAGCAAACATAGGACATGCGAATTGGGTAATGGCTTCGCATCAAAATGCCCATTTGGAGTTATGGCATTGGTGTGAAATGTACGTATAGAAAAAACCCCATGTATTATCATAGCAGTGACAGAGATCCGGCAGTGTGCAACAATGGAAGTGCCTGCATGAACGCTGATGAGGGAGGGGAAAATGGGAAGTGAACAGAAGTGTTACCCACTGAGGGGGGCTAGATTAACTACTCTGGAAAAGTCCACTGCCCAAGTCTGGGGGTGGTTATAAGGCAGTTATAGTTCAGTAGCTAAGAGAGTGAACTGCAACCGGGTTGCCCTCAGTTCAGATCTCATCTCATGACCTCAGGTGGGTCATCCTAGCAGTGCTCAGGCCTTTTGTTTTGAGGCTCAGGCCTGCATAGTTTAAACAGTAGCCAAGACTCCAGTAGCTAAGACTCCTAAAGGCCTTTTGGCAGAGCCATCCAATTCTGGACAAGCCCCCTTGGTTCTTTCCACCCACCCACTCTTCTTTATCATGGGCCAGGCACACCCACCGCTCTCTGCCTTGCCTCCTCTTTCTCCCTTTCCATCTTTCAAAACCGAACGCACAGGATTGCCTTGCCACTGTGCCCCAGTTTGCCTGGGGGAAAAAAATGAAGGGCAGGGTGACCCAGTAGCAGTGGACATTGACTGGTTGCCACTTGATGGGAAGGGAAAGAGGAACCTGGCTGGACAGTCCACCCCTCTCGTGCACTGGCACTTGAAGGTGGAGTCCACGTTGCAGTTGAGCGTTTGCAGTAGGTCCCAGCTCTCAAGAAACTGAAGCGCTATTTTAACTGAGGCACCCTTAGTAACGCCCATGTATCATCACTGTCGATTTTGAATAGTCTTCTGTTGCTCTGCTTGCCCCCACCAGGTTAAACTAATACCTCCCACTATCATAAGAGTTTAAACATCGCTTGATTCAAGTTCTTTTAAATTCAACGAGCAGAAGGATGCTTCCCCCACCCACCCACCCAGCCATCCAAGAGCCGACTTCCTCCAGCATATTGTGTGCTGCATAAACAGCATTTAATCACTTGTGGCACTATCTGTAAGGTTTCGCAATGCATCGTGGCAATGCTTCTGTCATAAATGCAGAAGGAAGAAAACAACAGCGGCTTGTAAAAACAGGAACGCAAGGTGCTTATGTTCTGCGGTAAAGCCGTATAAAGTTGGACACGTACCGGCAAGTGTTATTTACCGGTCTAGTTGCAACTTTTTTAGCAATTGCACAGGAAGAGTTAAAGTCTACTAACAGCAAATAATTCTTCCTACAAAGCAAAAGAAAAAAAGATAATGAATGAGATAACACCGCTGTGCAAGGATACAGGAAATCGTTTGCAGCTAAGAGCGCCAGAGAAAGAGTCCCTGGAGTCATTCTGGATCGCTCCCTACAAAACGTGAGGCAGTGCATTGCAGGCTTTGAAAAAGCAACAAGGAACATTATGGGTGGTTATGGAATGGAACAGGAACATAACACACAATGTTCCCTATTTGTAGATATCAAGGTACCAGGTGTAGGTGGTCATCCCAAAAGTAAAGAACAGGCAGGTATGTGCTTCAGCTGTCCCATTTCCTAGGGTCAGTCTCTGTTTTCGCCTGTCCCTAGAAGACCACCTCTAGCTTTGCCTTTTGGGGAAGAGATCTTGGGGACATCCCCTTTACAATGTTACAATACGCGTACAACCACCAGTGATGTATCTAAGTAACTAGGTCGCGAGTGCGAGTCATTTTTGCACGAGTGCAAGTACGAGTGAGAGTGCGAGTCAGTGTCAAAAAGTTTGGGCAAGTACGAGTCAAGTGTGAGTCATTTTTGCACGAGTGCGAGTCGAGTACGAGTAAGGCCAAAAACCATGAGTCACAAGTTACGAGTCAAGTCACTTTGGGGAAAATGGCTTTTTTCCCTGAAAATGGGGTGGGTGAGTGTCTTTATGGGGTGTGTGTGGGGACCTCCGAGGCTTTTAAGGCACCCACTTGGCTTCCCCTATGACTTGGAAAATGACTTGGAAATGGCAAGTCGTTACCCCCACGAGTGCAAGTCAAGTGCGAGTCCCGTGGGTCACGAGTGCGAGTCAGTGGGTCACGAGTACGAGTCAGGGAAAAAGTGACTGAGTCGCACTTGCAAGTTGAGTCATTTGACTCGAGTCCCCATCCCTGGCAACCACACGCGCGCGCACACACTCACACACGATCACTAGAAGAACACCTTCAGGTTTCAGTCTCTCCCAGGTCTCCCGCAAGATGCTTCTTGGTGGTTTTATATTCGTTTTCTTTTTAATCCTGCTTTTCTGCTCACATAAGCACTAAAGGCAGATAACAAAATCCACACTGTTACAACAGAATTTAAAAACAGAACACATCCACCACCACCACACATACAAGGAACAGATTTTGGCAAGTAAAAAAAAAAAAGCAATCCAATCAACAGAAATCAACGAATCAAGATTAAATGCCTGCCTAAACACAAAAATCTTCAATAGGTGGCAAATGAAACAGCAAGGAAGGTGTCCGAGGGATCTCCCAGGTGACGGAGGGAGACTCCCTCCCTCCCTGCCTGCCTGAATATGGCAGGCAGAAAAAAATGGCAGCCAAGGAGGTACAGCCAGTTCCCTACTGCACCCCACATACTGGGATTACCTACATATACAACAACAAATCAACATACGAGTTGCCAACCATCAGGGATACTAACACAAGACTCCAAATCTGTCCAGGAGAGGTACATTCTCTCTCTCTCTCTCTCTCTCTCTCACACACACACACACACACACACACACACACACACGTCAAAAGATCACCAGTACACATGCCCGGAACATAGAAACTGAAAGATGAGCTTTTTGCCCAAGGCTAGACACGATAGATTATGATTTGGTTTTTTAATCTGCTATTGTTAAAAGTATTGGGAGCCAGAAATCATTGCCAATTTACTGCAAATCACCCAGAGATCTCCATCAGTAGATCCCAATCTACCTCCTGCCTGCTGTTAAGGGTTGGTTTCTCAGATCCTATCTTTAGATATCTGATTGTGTTAAACAGAGCTGTCAGTGTTATTTGCATAATATATTTCTCTGTCTCTTATCTGTTTGGTAAAAGAAAGGAATGGAAGGCAGGATAAGCAGAGAGCCAAACAGTGCCGTGGTTTGTAACAAACCTTTCCCTTGTGCTCCCCACTCTTCTTACTGGTCAGGCTGGAGTTAATGAGGAATTAGTTGTTGTATTCTGCTGCCACCACTGAATGAATTTCAAGGAAAAAATAACCATAAGCAAATCCTCATAATGGGAATTTGCTGGTAATTTCATCTCATCTCACATATGCATAGTGAGAAAGCAGGTAGATGTGGAGTTTGTGACCCCAGGTTAACAACTTCCCCTTGCTTCCACCTCGGAGCAACTCACAGGAGCAGCAAAAAGAAGGAACACCATTAATTCTACTTACACCGTACTTATGAATGAAGTGGCGTGCTAATTTCTTCTTTAATTTGATGAGCGCGACTGCCACAATCAAGGCAACATTAATTATCTCTCCATAGGCTTGGTAAAGAAATCTCCGTAGCCTTGAAACACAGCGATAAAGACAGAGCCACAAAAAGAACCGTAGACATGACTCCTGTCTTCTCGGAAAGCCAAGAAGGAGGGTAAAATTTCTGGCACAAACCCTCTCTAGACTCTCACCTCTTTTCACTTCATGGTCATAAAAGAAAGCCTTTGATAAGGGCCAAGGTTAACCTGAAAGGGCGTTTTGCAAGATAGAGGGAGTGAAAACAGGTGGAAGGCAGGGCTCCCATTGAGAACTCACCTCTGAATGAATGGATACAGCAGTTCAATAGCTCAGACTGCTTTTGGTGGTGGTGAAGAATGAGAAAAAAAACCAAAGCAGTGGAAACAACAGGTTTAGGTAGGTCCCAGCGCAGATTGACAGCATCAGACGATTCAGCAAGCCTGCTGCTCCCCCACCCCACCCCAGATTTAGGCTCTACTCTGCCTTGGAAGCAGGGCTGGTATCAGGTCAGCCACTGACCAGGGGCCAAAGAGCCCATGACCATCCCCCAAGGCCCTGGGGTGAAAGAGAGAGAACTGCCAGAAGCACTGTGGATCGCTGCTGCTTCCCCTGCTAAAACCTTGTGAGGATTTACTCGAGCAGCAGTGGTGGCCTGGAGCACGAGACGTTTCAAGATACAGCACAGAATACAGAGCTCTGCAATTGGTTCCTCGCGAGCAGATTCAGAGCAAACACAGCCCTGATCACACGCAAACAAGCACAAACCATCAGGGCTGCATCCACCCCGATCGTCACCTTTGTCGCCACCGCACCTTTTACAAAATTGTCCAGGCATTCCATCACAGTTCATTATATGCATTTTGTTGGCTGATGGCCAATTGTGTAGCGATAAATTTTGAAATGCAGGAGCTCATCGTGACACCCCACTGCACCCATGCCCCACTAAGACTATAGGACATCAACACATCAACTTTAAATTTCGTCATGAGAGTGTTTTCTTCTCCTACCACTTCTTCCTACTTTGAAATTTGTTGAGCGAAGCCTTTAAATCAGGGGCGGCCAACCTTCCACTATGAGGGCCTCTGCGTTCTTAAGAGTTGTGTAGAAGACAGAATCTTGGCAAGTGCAAGTGCTGGTGGTGCTGCCACGGGCGTCACTGGGGCGTGGCGGGGGGGCGGGCCGCCAGGGGGTGACGCGCGTCATGGGGTGACGCGCGCACCCCCTCCCGCGTCACCTCCGTGACGCGCGTCGCCCTCCGGACGCTCCGAGGCCGGCCCGGGAGCCGGCCTCGGAGCGTCCGACCCCGTCGGCGCTCCAGGGCCTTCTGAACGAAGGCCCAGGCAGCGCGTCAATCCGGGTATTTCCCGGATTTTTGCGCATGCCCAGACCAGTTTTGAGGGCAAAAAGCCCTCAAAACGGGTCTGCGCATGCGCGAAAATCCGGAAAATACCCGGATTGACGCGCTGCTTGGGCCTTCGTTCAGAAGGCCCTGGAGCGCCGACGGGGTCGGACGCTCCGAGGCCGGCTCCCAGGCCGGCCTCAGAGCGTCCGGAGGGGGGCGACGCGATGCGGGGGGGAGGAGCCAGGTGGCCCCCTCCCCCCGCGCCTATAACGTCGCGCCCCTAGGGGGGGTGACGCGCGTCCCCGCACCAGGGTGACGCGCGTCTAGTGACGCCACTGGGTGCTGCTAAAGAAGCAGCACCTGCTGAAATGCCCTCACCTAGACAACCATGAAAGGGCCAGGAGCATTCAGGTTGAAAGGTTGGCCACCCATAGAGGAGATTTTATCCCAAATGCTTGGAGTAGGTTGCAAAAGTTTAACACAAATGTATAACAACTGAAACGGGGGGATTATAAAGAAAAGCCCATATGATTTTTTTTTAAAGGTATGTCACAGTACAATCCAATGCATGCTTACTCAGAAGGATGTTCCACTTACAGTACTTCCACCATCTGTGTCACTTAGGGGCCCTTACCCAATGAAATAAGCAACCCCACGCTCCTGGGAGGCACAAGCCAGGCTTACCTTCTCCCTTCCCTTCACCCACCCTATTCTTCGCCCATCTACATGGGGAGTAGGGCAGATTGGCACTGTCTGATGCTAATGTCTCAGTTTACCTCCTGCTGAGCCTGTCACTTCGCCTCCCAGGTCCTTTGAAAAATGTTTCAAAGGCAGCACGGGAGAGCATCAGCTAATGACATCACCTCTACTCTTGTAGGAGAAATCTCAGAGCAGTGCTCTACCCCGCCCCGCCCCCTTTACACCCATTTAAGGCTCCTGCATCTGTGCTTTTATCTTTTTATGCAGTACCATTGTCATGTTATTACTTACATACCACTTTCAACAAATAAGAACAAAAGAGCTCACAGCATGGTTTGCATAGCCTGCACCCAAAACGGGCTCACAATCTAAAAAGAAACAAAAGGAGACACCAGCAAACGGCCACTGGAAAAGATGCTCCGCCAGGGTGAATAGGGACAGTTGTTCTCTGCCTGCTAAATATATGACAGCCACCACTTTTAAAGGTGCCTCTTAACCTCAATTAGCAGGGGTCAGATTACCCAGCTGGAAGACTGAACAGCAGAACAGGCATTAAATGAGCAGCAAGTTCTTTTCAATGTTATTTTGCTCCATGCAGCACCAGTAGCCACAGGGAGGAGGGAGGGACGCAGCCTCCAACCACAAGGATAAGCCCAGAAAGGGTAAAGAAAACAGACCATCAGTGCAAACACAGACGCACACAAAGAGACTCTTACATTTCCCAAAGGGAAAACAATAAACAAACGCACAAAACAGTGATGGGATCGTTGAACCAGGGCATCATCAACTCACAGAGAGATGCTCTGTGCAATCTGCACATGGGCGTCAAGCTGGGGCAATGGAGCTCTAGCCACTGTGTGAATTGTCACAAGAGGCAGCCAGAACATACGCTTCCACTGTCCTGATTGAGGAAAGGCAGTCCCTGTCTTTCGGGTGCCAGTCCCTGCTAAAGCACTGTCACTTTTTCTGCCTTTTAAGAAAATGCCGAGTGATAAACACATGCTTTAAAAAGGCAACATGCACTGGAGAGACTCAGGTTTTTCAGCCCGCTCTCCTGAGTTTCTATAGGTTAAACCTGGAGTCAGAAGTTCTCCGATTAGAACTTTTGGGAAAGGCGGGCAAAGCACAGACCCCTCCCCTCCAGCTCACCTTTGTGAACCACCCTCCCTGCTGTTTGGAATGGTTGCTCCTCCTGGCAGCCACTACACTGTACTCCCAGAAGCCCCTCCAAACAACTTCACTGCCCCATTAGCCACCAGTGACCAATTTTTCCCCCCCAAGAGCACCTCTGACTGGTGCAACATAGCATGATGCAGGTGAGGTTTCTGTGGCAACAAGCCACTGACAGCCGCCACCACCACCACCACCACCCCAGGCACTGGAGTATTTGAGGCTGCCTCCTAGGAAGTCAGGCCATGGGCCCATCTAACGCAGGAGACAGGAACTTGGTGTCTCCTGACTGGAGACAGCATGACACAGTGGAGGTCAGTGAAGGAAACGGTGGCAGCTGTTAATGGGGAAGCTCTGGCATCAGTCTTGGGCACTAGAAGGGGAAAGAAGCGTGGCTCTTCTCATCTATGAATCACTGGAGAGTATGCAAACACACTGCGAGCAACCTGCCTGCCTTGCGATTCCTGCCCCCAGTCTGGCCAAGCCATTTCCTCCACTCCCTTCTCAACAAACACACTCGAGTAGCAGGAAATAAAAGAGAAGCATCCAACAGGCTCTTTATTCAACAACACGGACAGGCGGGCGAGGTTTGCTCTCCTTTCCAGCAACGCATGCCAATAAGAAGGAAGCCCCGTCAACAATAAGCGGCTGGCTTGCTCATTAAACAGAGGAGTGAAGCAAATAAGGTGCCCCCAGGCAAAGGCCTGGAGGCCAGATGCAAGCCACTAGGAACACAGATCTAAGCTTCAGAGGGACAAAACCAGGACTGAGTTTGTCAAAGGAGGGAGAAGCCTCAGGCAGCTGATCAGCAGGGTCACCTCCTCCTCCACCTCCTCCTCCCTTGATCCAAAAACGAAAAGGGGCACAGAGTTGAAGAAGAGATCTGAAGGAGAAAAGAGCCTTCTCCCATGCTGCTGCTGAGTGTAGCCCATCACGCCTCTCTCCTCCAGACCTCTTCCTTCCATGCGTTCCCTACTTCCTTTTTCAATCCAGGCAGCAGCAGGAAGTGTGGCAACAGCTGGCACAAGACCCACCAATAGGAGCCAGTCTTTGCACCCCTCCTCAGGCACCAGAAGGTCTTAGGCCAACCCTGGGCAGAACTAACTGGGCAAAAAGGCACTTTTTCAAGTGGTGCTTCTCTTAAGACTTAGCTGGGGGGACAGTACCTGTCCGTCGTCACCCCAGTACAGTGCGCTCAAAGCTGTGGTGCAACCTGCTGCGGTGACCTCCAGCTTGAAAGCTGCCATAATGCTGTGGCTAAGACTGTGAGCGGTGAATCAAGACTGCCCCAGTTGGAACCTTGCCTCTGCCATGAATTCAGTGGCTGGTCTTAGGCAAGCCTGTCCCTCTCAGCCTCAGTCTTCCCCTTCTGCAATATGGGCATAATAGTTTACCTTACGGGTTGCTGCAAGGATTCCACCAAGATTAGACGTGCGAAGCTTTTTACACGCTCAAAAAGGGCTATACAAAATGTTAAGGATTACCACCACCAATTCTGGTCTATGCCTTTAATGCGCGTTGCAGCTGCCTTGGATCACCTTCTGCGTTTGCTGCCTAGGATACTGCATTTGTCCAGCTCTCTTCCATTTTCTCCTCACAACAACCATGCAAGGTAGGTAAAGCTGAGAGAGCATCTGGTGAACTTAGTGTTGATGCAAGTCTTTAAATCCAGGTCTCCCCTTGGCTTTAAATCGAACACTCTCCATCACACTGGACACTTTTTCCAAACAGTTCTCTCTCTTAAAATTTAGTACTTTACTGAATTTAGTACTGCACTTTTAAAATTTAGCAATTTTACTGAATAACAACCAGCCTTATGGTCTTTGCCTGGGGGCACCCTATTTGTCTCACCATGCTGCATTAGGGGAAACGTGAGCAGACCTCTTGTCAAAACGGGTCACCGGAACACCTCGCCACATCGGCTCAAAAGTGGCATTGACTCCACAGTCTAGCTACACTTGCACCTCACCCTGCAAAATCGCACTGGCTTAGCAGTTTGAAACAAAAGGTCTACATCCCCTTAAGAAGAAACACATTGCCCTACCCCAGTGTTTCCCAAACTTTTTCGACCTGCGGCTCCCTTGACCATTGGCTGCGACTCCCCATGACATTATGTTGATGCCTGCCAATTGGCATTGCACTGTTTTCCGAGAGGATTCCGTGGCACTCCGCGGCTCCCCTGGCTGGTCTCCACGGCTCCCCTGGGAACCGTGCCCCCCAGTTTGGGAACCACTGCCCTACCCCAATCTCCTTTTCTTTGGGGCTTCCCAAGGACTGACACCTGGAAACTCCGGAGCCACCAAACAATCAGAAGCTGGACCCATAAAATGTAGCACCTTACCTAATCCGGATCTTACTTTTGCTGCCATCTAAACTTAAGAGTCCCCATGAGGTCGTATGCTTCAGAACGCCTGGACTGTCAGGGAGAATCAAAGCATGCCAGATCTCTTCAAGGCAGAGAAAGAAGAAGGCTAGCAGGTTTCAGAGAAAAACCTCTAACTTACTTGCCTCCAACTTAAGCTAGAACCCAGAGCCACCTCATTGTAGAAGTCCATCCAGCTGACGAACCAAGAGAAATAGGTAGCACACACCAGAATACCACGAGGACGACGACGAGATGTCCAGGTGGTGGGATGCCTTTCTGGTGTGCTGTTTTGCTTAGAAAAAGAGCAAAGGCCAACCAAGAGACAGCAGGAAAGTTCTGTCGCAACCATTACAACTAAAGAGCAATTCCTGTAGGAGCTTGTCAGGGGTTGCCAAACTCGCTTTCATTTCAAAGAATGGAAGCGTTAGAACTACAAAAGCAAACAATCTGGGCAGAAAGAAGAAGTGCAGGGGAACGTAGGGAGGAACGTACCTTGATTTTTGCTCTTTCATGGAAGGGCAAGTTTTGCTTCTACTTCTCCCTATCTTGTTCCCTCTCTCTCACTCTCAATCTTGTGTATACACTACTCGGTTTCTCTCCCATGCAGAAATCTAAAAAAAAAAAAATGTCTTTAGGCAGCAAAGCTCCTCCCATGTTATTTACATAATGAGGGCCCAGATATCACAAAGCAACTTTTGATACTCCTAGTTCCGACAGCTCAGCTCCAAGGTAACGAGTTCTGGGGGAGGACGCCAAGGCAGCACACCAGCCTTATAGGTGGGCTGCTGCATCCCCCGTCGTACAAAAGGAAACTTGTTCTTCGGGGCGAAAGCAGAAAAGAAAACGGTTTGTTGCTATCCTTGAACATCACACCCCTGCCTTTTTGCACACCAGCAGGCTGGCGAGGATAACAAGTTTGGTAACTCACAGGCAACACGTGGGCAGTCGGGTTAACCATTAGCACATAGGCGGGGATGGGTTGTGGGTTGTGGACTCTGTCGTACAACTGCCAGCGCCCTTGCTCCTTGGTCAAGTATGTTGCAGGCAACCGTGGAAAGAAAGCGAATAAAAAACAGCAGCTACAAACAACCAGGCCACCTCCAGAGCTGCGACAGAAACAAAACAGAATATTTTATACATCGCTCTTCAACAAAACGTAGTTCTCAAAGCAGTTTGCATAGCTAACAGCACAATCCTAGTCACATCTACTCAGAAGTAAGTCCCACAGTGCTCAGTTACTAACTGAGCTTACTAACTGGATCCCACATGTGCAAAAAGCCATTTTTTGGATCATGAAAGTGGACTCCACATATACAATTCACCAGAAGATCGCACAATACACTTTGCTTGGGCATGAAATTGGTAGACACTGCAGGGGATGCGAGTGTGGAGTTAGATAACCTAAAGCCTTGGAGAGCGGCTGCCAATTGGTGTAGGAAATACCGAGTTAGGTGAACCAAGTATCCGACTCTACAGAAGGCAGCTTCTTATGATCAGCCAACTCCAATAAGCATTGTGGCAGTTACATTTTTGGTCTTGATTCACTGCCAGGTTAGAGTATCAAATATCCCCAGTTCCAGGAGCTGGCAAGGAATAAATTGCTCATTAATCAAATTTTTCAAATCCGAACAATTCAGGTACTTATACTCATCGAGTCCCTTGCACTGCTAAGGACCCCAAAAACCTATTTGCAAATTATAGCCTGGCCCTAAAAGAGCAGCATGATCAACAGCCCACAGACAAGCTGTAAGAAATTGTGCCTCCAAGACGCAACACAGGAGCTGCTTAACAGCCAGAAAGAGTCTGAGAAAGGAAATGCGGAAAGTGTCCAATTAGAAAGAGGGATTGCTTGCAACTGAATACATCACAGTTGTGCCAAGGAGTTATGAGCTCTTTCCCTTCCAGCCAGAGAAAAGAATTTCCTAGACTCCTATACAGTTTCTTTTTAGAGGGTCCTCCTAAGAAGTCACCAAGATTAAAAATTAAAAAGGTTTAGTTCAGGGGTGGCCAACCTTTCAACCTGAATGCTCCTGGCCCTTTAATGGTTGTATAGGTGAGGGCGTTTCAGCAGGTGCAGCTGCTTCAGCAGCAGCAACAGCAATATCAGCTGCCCAGATTCTGGCTTCTACACAACTCTTAAGGCCCTAAATAGTGGAATGTTGGCCACCCCTGGTCTAGTTGAACTCTCACTTCCCCCAGCCACTCGCTAGCAGGCATCAAAAGGACACAAATCAAGAGGGAGAAATGTGAAGTATGAAACCTTTAGAATTTTGCTAAGGGATACACCAGATTTAGACCCTCATCTTCAGGGCAGAGAGGGGTGGGGGAGAACAGGACAAGAGTCTTGATCAACGCTCCCTCCATATAATGACAGTGACTATAGGAACCCCAGACCAAACCCAGCTCTGAGAAAAGGAGGCCTGGGGATTATTACGAACTTATACAGAGCTATAGTGAAGGGAAAAGCAAGGGCATTTCAAAGCACGTTCACCATCCCTGGTTGCTTTTCCGCTTGCAGTTCCACATGCGACTGCAGCGTTCTGTCTACGTCACAGTCTCACAAATGAAGTCAAATATCCATTTCATTTCGGTGAGGGGGAACAGAAAGAGAAGAATCAAATGCCTCCTGGTACAACAGTACCAGGGAAACACAGTCACACTTTTAATAAGGTGTCCAAATGAACTCACTGATTTTTGCCTTTTAAAACAACTGTTCTCAAACAGTGGGACATCCCCACTCCACTTGGGGTGCATGGAACATCCAAAGGGGCATGTGCAACATTTCAGGGAGTAACTGATTAACTGCATCTCTACCCCACCTTTCCTCCAGGGAGCTCAAGGGAGCATACATTTTGTTTTTTAAATTCATTGACAGCATTTGTGTACTGCTTTTCAACCATCAATAGTTCTCAAACTGATTCAGAAGAAAAACATCACATCAGTTAGAATTTGTTCTTCTTGGAGCCTCAAAGCAGACTGTGCTTCCTCCTTTCCTCTTAATTGGCAGAGTCTAAGAATATATTTTGGATGCCAACAACCTTGTACCATCAGTGCAACCTTCCTCTAGAGTAGCAAGGATCTGGGGAGGATACAAACCATCTGTTGCTACTGCCCTCTCTATCTGCTTTGTCTACTTGCTGAGTAACCCTTACCCTGGAGAGACCAAGAATCTAAAGGCCGAGGCCAGACTGCTGCTTCCTTCTCAGGGTCAGTCACATTTCTTGGAGCAAAAAGCCACAAATCCGGCTAAGGCGGCTGCTTTGGAGAAGTAGCTGAGCTGCTCTGACCTCGCTTTCAACACCTGTGAAATGGAGCTAGCATTACTCACCTGCTGTTGTGGGAATCGTGGAGCCTGTGGTTGAGTAACACCCTCTGTCTTCAAGCTGTTTACTTGGAAGGAAGCCTTTGAGATCAGAGCCTTCAAAAAATGTTGAAAATGTCCTCAGTTGCAACTTTCCAGTTTCAGTTTCTCAGCATAGTCTAAGGCAGCTGCAACACAGTGAGACAACTAAAGAAAACAACATTGAAACATCCCTAGAAGATGTGGAAGTGTTGCTGAAGGACTCCAGTTTGAATCCTATCCTGGCCAAGTGTTGCAAATTGTGTCATGATTGGAGGTGACCTGGCCCAATACTTTTCCCCAGTTTCCTAAAAAGCTATACCTGCAAAATTCCTTCTTCTGCATGATTCTGTTCAGGAGCTCTATCTTCCTTTGCATCTGGATACCCTAATCATAAGTGAATGGGGGGGGGGGGAGATTCCAGATTCAAATCCCCACTTGGTAATCTTAGAACAGTCACTACCTTGCAAACTTGCCTACCTAGCAGGGCTGTTATGAGTAGGTTTACCAGATCTCCAACCGGGACAGAGTGCTAGACCTTTAGGAGAAATAATATGGGCAAGTGCAGCTTCTTAAACCTTAGAGCACAATCCCATTGAACACAATGGGGCTTACTTCTGAGTAGACATGCCTAGGATTGTGCTCTAAGGGTTTAACAAGCTACACCTGCCCACATTCCTTCTCCTAAAGGTCTAGCACTCTGTCCCAGTTGAAGATCTGGTAAGCCTAGTTATGAGGATAAAGGGGGGGGGGGGAATCTTGTATACAACCCTGAGCTTGTTGGGACAGAAATATAACTAATAATTTTTAAAACACTGTCTACCAATTGTAGTCACTTTTGATTTGGGGAAAAACACATCCTAAAGTTGAAAGAGCATGAACTATATATTTAAAAGACTCAAAGCTTTCCACATGTTATGCAGTACCTGCAATCCTCTGAACACTTCCTTAGGAGAAAATCCTCTGAACACTTCCTTAGGAGAAGTCTAATCGAACAGGGCAGGGCCTTACACCCAAGGAAACATGCCTAGGCCTGGCCTATTAAGGAAAAGGTCACAACATTAGTGGCCCATTTCTGAAAAGGGGGAAAAACAAGAGTAAATTATTATTATTATTATTATTATATCTACTTTATAATAAAAAGATGGTATAGTACTCCCCCCATATCCGCTGGGGATATGTTCCAGGCCCCTCCGTGGATACTTGAAACCGTGGATAGGAGCGAACACCCCCTCCATGGTTTCCTGAGGGGCCCCCGCCCTGCCTCCCCTGCAGGCAGGTGTGCGCCCCCCCCCCAGCTCTGATTTTTTCCTTCAGCAAGCTTTGTTTCTTCCTTAAAACAAACAGAGAAGCAGCCTCCATTGCAGGCAAGTAGAACGAGACTAAGTCCTAGAGAGGCTCTGCAAGGTTTCTGTTAACCTTGCAGAGCCTCTCTAGGACTTAGTCTCATTCTACTTGCCTGCAATAAGCAGCCAGAGGCTGCTTCTCCTGTTTGTTTAAGGAAGAAACGAAGCTTACTGGGGAAAAAAAGTAACAGCCGGGGGCCGCAATCCATGGATAACTGAAACCGTGGATAGCGAATCTGTGGATAGGGGGGGGGCACCTGTATAGTATAACAATTAGCATAGGACAGATAGGCCAAACTGTCAAGAAGGTTAAAAAAAACTAGCCACAACCACAAAAAGAAACTGCAAGGCAGTTTTTGTTACTGGGTCAAAGAAGTGCCCTGGGGAGTGGAGGCGGTGTGTGTGTGTGAAAATCCAGTTATTTAAGACTGCAATCTTATACAGACTTACCTGGGAGTAAGGCCCCTTCAATTTAATGGGGCTTGCTTCGAGTAGACATGCCTAGGATTGTGCTTAGAGTCTAAGGGTTTAACAAGCTACACCTGCCCACATTCCTTAAAGGTCTAGCTCTTTGTCCCAGTATGGATATGGTAAGACTATTTCATAAGAAACATTGTCATGAGTTTTGGAGAGAAAACAAAGAGAGACTGGTTACTGAAAGTCATTTGCAGACTGAAGGTTTTGGAGAGGCAATTAGCTTGTGAGTTAATGTTGGATACTTGTGAGTGCAAAAGTTAAATGAATTCTTGATTTCTTCTCCACAAATGTACATCCACGGTGAACATAACCATCATATGCACTGCTTGGAGTCATTACTATAATGATTCCGCCACTCCTCAAAGAACACAAAGTTTTAAGTCATACCTTATCACCAGGCTATGTATCTCTGAGTTCTTCCCCAGAGTGGAGAAGGAAGCTGTGACTAACAGGAAGTTTTTATTTGATGCACGTCTGCTCCCTAGTGGTTGGTCCAGGAAGATACTGTACTTTGAAGGATTCCCCCCCCCCTTTTCTTTTAATGAGAAACCTGCAGCCCCCTGGTACTCCAACAGGAGAATATGCAATTTTTCTAATGTGCAGATGAATGTAAAACGCCTTAAATCCTCAGGGCAATATCCACACTGCCTCAGATAACTCAAGGGATGGGGTAGCTCAGTGGGAAAGTGTCTGCCTTGTGTTCAGGAAGTCCCAGGTTCAATTCCTGACATCTCCCAACCAGTCAAGCTTTTACTGGTGGTGGAATGTGGAGAAAGGCCCCTTCAGAAGACCTCAAGGGACGGGCTGTTCCGTACGGTATGAGAGGCAGTCCTTTAGGTAACTGTCTAGGCTGGGCTTTGAACTGCACATTGCACCCACAAATGGACCAGCAGTCAGTGTCACGGATGCAACCGCAGAGTGACACTATCGTACTGCCTGACACCTGCCAGGAGTCATGTGACAGCGTTTTGCACCAGTTCTCGCTTCAATAGTATTCAATGGCAGCCCTGTGCAGAGATTGTGTTACAGTAGTCTGATTTGCAGATTACGGTGCTGACATGCAATCAATGCGCTGTCCCTCGGCGTTTCAGCTGCCATGATGCTTCATCTGCAAAGACAAACAGGCCCAACTCCATGTGGATGTCGAGGTCTACTGGAACAATCTTGGAGACGACTTGGAAGCCACGCCTTCTATTCTAAACACCCAAGGAAGGGCCTGGAACCATGATTATGTCCACAATGGTGCCAATGTGGTTTAGTGGTTAGAGTGTTGGACTGGGGAGAGCTGAGTTCGAATCCCCACTGAGCCAGGAGGCTCACGGGGATGTCTTTGGGCTAGCCACATTCCCCCCCTACAGCCGAAGCCACCTTCCCAGGTTGTTGTGAGAATAAAAACTGGGTAAGTCATGTATGCTACTGTGAGCTCCTCAAAAGAAGGGCAGAATATAAACACGAGAAGTTAAAAAAATCACAAACTGGAGCCTCCAATCTGGACTGATCTTGCATCCTTCTGTGTCCTTGGGAGACTGTTGACTCTTCTCCACAGCACTGATAGTTTTGGCTTCAGTTTCCCATTTTTGTTTGTTTGCTTGTTCTTATCCACTACATGCTCTTATATTTTTAAACTATGTTTACATTATAGACCAGCGGGTGGCACAGTGGGTTAAACCGCTGAACCATGAGCTATCCATCGAAAGGTCGGCAGTTCGAACCCGCGACGGGGTGAGCTCTCGTTGTTTGGCCAGTTCCTGCCAACCTAGCAGTTCCAAAGCATGTTAATGCGAGTAGATAAATAGGTACTGCTTGCGGGAAGGTAAACAGCGCTCCGTGTTCCAGCCGCATGCTACGCGCTGCGGCAAGGAGAGCATGACCACGGTGTCGTCTTCGGACAACGCTGGCTCTTTGGCTTTGAAATGGGGATGAGCACCACACCCTAGAGTCGGACACGACTAGACTTAATTGTCAGGGGTCGCCTTTACCTTTACCTATGTTTACATTTGTTTGTTTTAGTTTAGTTTATTGCTATGTAAACAGCTACGAAATCGTTCATTTGTAATAATAATGTTATCAAGGTTTGATTGTCAATGACATGAAGGGGGAAGCTGCACCTGTTGAATTACTTCCTGCCACAGAACTCCCAAGAGGAGTTGGCAGCTTGAAGGAAGGGAACCTGTTTTAATATATTTCTGCCTGCCTTGAGTCATTGGGGTAGGGTACAAACAAACCCAACCAATTAATTAGCTGGTGGTACCAACTAATTGAGCCAGCGGATGGCGCAGTGGGTTAAACCACTGAACCATGAGCTGTCGCTCGAAAGGTCGGCAGTTCGATTCTGCGCGACGGCTCCTGCCAACCTAGCAGTTCGAAAGCAAGAAATTGCGAGTAGATTAATAGGTACCGCGTCAGCGGGATGGTAACAGCGTTCCATGCGCCTCGGTGTTGAGTCATGCCGGCCACATGACCATGGAAACATCTTCGGACAGCGCTGGCTCTTTGGCTTTGAAACGGAGATGAGCACCGCTCCCTAGAGTCGGACACGACTGGACTTAATTGTCAAGGGATACCTTTACCTTTACCAACTAATTACTTGGTAATTGTTAACCAACTAGCCTACCTCGGAGGTTTGTTGTGTGGATAAAATTGTGAGGGGAGGCCTTGAGCCCCAAGAAGAACAAAGGGCCAGATTAATAAACCAACTATGTCATTAATGGAACTCAACTAATTAAACTAAGTAATGGAACTAATTAACGAACTAAATACAATAATGGAACTACTTACACAAATTAATTAATATAACTAAGTAATTGCTTAATTGAATGAATTAATTTACCAGAGGAACGCTCTGCTACGCAAAGCCTTGCCACAGCAATTTTGGAAGGGGGTTGCCATGGCAACAGGTAACGCGCGGGAAGCGCTAGTGTACGCGAAAGGCCGCGCGCCTGTCGCAGGGAGTTGTGGGAAAACCTGAGGGATTCATTCTCTGCTTCTGTCCTCCATAAGGATAGAACTGAACAAGAAGCCTAGGAGTGACTATAATTTCTGGGTTCTATTTAGTCGCCGCCGCACTACGAAGCGGTCTTTTTTCCTAGGGCAGCTTTCGTTTCTAAACCGGAAGTGTATATTAGGAGTGGCGCCCATAGTCTTGTTCTATCTCTATACTTAGTCCCTGTTTCTCAGAGCCATAGAAGTAGAAAAAGCCTAGAGTGACACACTTTTTGAAATTTATTTTTATTTTTACTTTTCACATTTTTGTACCACCCTTCCTCCAAGGAGCTCAGAGTGGTGTACATAGTTCCTCCCTTCCTGTTGTCCTCACAACAACAACCCTGTAAAGTAGGTGAGGCCGCTGAGAGATAGTGACTGATGATGATAAGTCTGTTAACTCGAAACGGGACTATTTCGACAACGAGGTCTGTTATTCTAGCACGTTTCTATCTCTGAGTTCAAGTTTTGACGTACAAGTTCTGCGCCGTGGAAAGGAGAGGGCATGATTACATCATGCGGGAGACGGAATTCATTGCTGTCAGGAGAGAACTTCTCTACCCTCCCCACTGATGCCGCATCCTTTGGAAGCCGGTCCTGCGCGGATTGTCCGCTCCGCGCAGAAGGATGAGCTGTATCGAGGGACGCTGAGGAGTGGAGCCAGCTCTGCCCTGGGGAGCTTGGCCGGTGAGGAAGCTGCGTAGCGGACGGTGTTGCCTAGTGGGTAGGGTGCCTGCCTAGGACCCAGAGGTTAGGGTTCGAATCCCCATTCAGGCACGAAATTCACTGGTTGGTCACTTTGGGCCGGTCATTCTCTATCTGGAGCAAATGCCTATTATTCCCTACTTCCCTTTCTTGTGCAATTCACTTCCTTCTTTAATAACACTGTCTTTTGGATCTGCAGGTGCTAAAATATGGTTGGAATGGCAGAAAGAGATTGAGCTCCTTGCCGATCTAGCCTATTTCACCCTAACCACCCTTTCAGGTAATATCACTATAGTGGTTTGCACCTGGTAGACTTAAAACAGGGCAGAACATCTATTACCATTTGTTTTACTGTCACCTCTTCCGGTTTGGAGTATGGATTACAGGAGTTCTTTTCTTTCAGGCTACCAAACTCTCGGTGAAGAATACGTCAATATTATCCAAGTGGATCCATCTGAGAAAAGAATTCCTTCCGTACTTCGACGAACTGTCTGGATTTCCTTGCACGCCGTCTTGCCTTATCTGTTAGACAAAGGATTAATACACTTGGAACATGAACTGCAGCTGGAGCCTGATGGGACCAGGGCTTTGGAAAACAGACCCTTGTCTGGCGCACGGGGCAGGACTGTAGTGCGGACTTGGCTGCAGAAGTGGCTGGGCAGGTTAACAGAGCAGCAGAGGAAAATGCTCTTTCGGGCTGTCTATGTGCTCAAGCACAGTATCCCTTTCCTTCACAGGCTCCACCTGGCCATTTTCTACCTGAATTCCATCTTCTACCACCTCTCTAAGAGGATGGCAGGTATCAAATACGTAAGTGTGTGCTTGCGTGTGCGTCAGTATCAAGCCAACATGGCATTCTGTTCTGGTCAGTTGGTTCATTCATTTACTTAAGATCAGTGGTCATAAAACGATGCCATGGTTGCAAATAAAACAAGGCATTTCATCTGAAGAATGATTTTATCAATCATAAAATGATGCACCACCACGTGCCTCAAAACGATTTTGACACGTGTGTTGCCACAAAAGCAAAACAAGGTCGCCTCGGCCATTATTTGCTTCTGTCTGTGGTCCCAACACAAATTCAATTTTTTGTTGGTTTGATCAGTCGGCAGTCTTAAAACCATGTGCAAACAGCTTAAACGTTTACTGTCCTAAGGCAGGGGCCTAGTAGTGAGTGCATTTGTGTTCAGGTTGCTGCAGTTCCCTGGGTTCCTAGGCTCCCCTCTCAGCAGGTTCACATTTCATCTGGAATCCATTAAGGGCACGGACTGATTGCGTTTTGGTTCCCCTTCCCAGCTGCGCTTTGTGGGATTGGCTGGAGACAACCAGAGCATTCGGTCGGGTTACAGGCTCCTTGGGATCGTTTCGCTAATGCATCTTGCACTGACAGCTGGCATCCATGCGTACAGCTTCCAGCAGAGGCAGAGGGCAAGAGAAGAATGGAAACTACACCGCAACCTCTCCTATCAAAAGTATGAGATTTGACAATTTGAGAGAAGGGAGTGGTGGGGAACCAGAAACTGGTTGTAGCTTTGTTAGCCAGTCTGAGGGGGGGTGGGGTGGGGTGGGGCGGGGCATACCAGACAGTAATAGCAATATGCAAAGACAAATTATCTTGAATTTGTTACTGGTAGGTATGCACTATTCAGCTGAGTGTCATGAGTGGCTAGAATCACTATTTTGTACCTTACATTTGCTTGGATTCAGCCTGGAGGTTAAAATGAAATGATTGGCAGCTCAATCCTAACCAACTTTCCAGCGCTGATGTAGCCATGCCAACAGGGTGCACACTGCATTTTGCAGTGCGGGGGCAGTCATGGAGGCCTCCAAGGTGAGGGAACATTTGTTCTCTTACCTCAGGGCTGCATTGCAGCTGCACCGGTGTTGGAAATTTGGTTAGGACTGCACTGTAAATCTGGGTAAGGCCCCAAAGCTTAGTGGGCAGAGTGGCTGTTCTGCACACGGAATGTCCTGCATTCTTCAACCCTTGGCAACTTCAGAAAGGCTTGAGAAAGCTGTCTGCTTGAAATTCTGGAGAAGCTCAGCCAATAGCCACGGTCTCTTCCTGTTTTCTCTCAGAGCCCAGCCTGAAGAGCAGCTCCTTACCCGCAGCTCTCGCTGCACCCTGTGCTTGGAGCAACGCCGGCATGCGACCGCAACTCCCTGTGGCCACCTCTTCTGCTGGGAATGCATCACAGAGTGGTGCAACAGCAAGGTGAGTGCTGAGATTGTTGGGAAGCGGGACTCTGGTCTGCAACCCCCAGCCTGTGGCGCTTCTGCACTTTATGGCATACCTGTCCTTGTGTAGCTCTAGCCCTTTCGAGAGCCAGCAATCCAACAGGTCTTTGTTCACATCAAAACAGGATTGGCAGGTCTCTAGTCCAGAGTTCAGCCATTTTTTGCACTTGCAGATGCTTATCCAGTTAAGACATTTTGCATAAACTATACTGTACCACTTCTTCCCCCCCCCCCCCCCCATAGGCTGAGTGTCCACTTTGCAGAGAGAAATTCCAGCCACAGAAGCTGATCTACCTGCAACACTATCGATGATGTCTGTCCGGCGAAGTGTAGGGAGCCAACGACAATACTACAGCTTTTGACCAAGTGCAAGACTTTATTTTGATATTAAATTTCCGTGATAAAACTTTGCAGCCAGACACTTGAATTTCACTGCCTGTACAAGGAGGTACGAAGCTGTTACAAAATGAAACTACTGATATTGGTTTTTTCCCCTTCTGCAGAGAACAATCTTATTGATCTATTAACCTACCCAAATTCTGATAAATGGTCTTAGCTGTTTTAAGGATCTGCAAGACTTCCCCCCCCTTTTTTGTTTTGCAGAGTTTTTTCATTGCCCAAGATGCAATTTAAAACTTTTTTTTTTTGCTACTTATAGCAAGCTTCTAGGGTATTTTTGAAGCTGAGATTTCAATTTCTAGCTTAACTTTGTAGTAGGGGGAAAAATCTACTACCAAACAGATAATCTATGGCTATGTGTCAGTTTAAAAGACAACCCTGAAATGTGATTTGGGTGTCCTGCATTGCAGTACAGTATTTCTGAATCTGTGTCAGCCAAAAGATTTGGATAATCTTAAGCTGTAAGCATAACTAATACACTGTACGAGCAGTGATGTGGGTAACAAACAGAGCAACCCAAGCTGGAGAAGACTGTTTCTCAGAAGCATTCCCACTTCCCATGTTATCGCCTTCAGTCCTTGTGTAACCCACCCCAGGCCTGCTGCACAAACGTTTGATTCCGAAACAGCAATTCAGAACTGGAAAATTTAATTCTGGTTGTTTGCCAATAACCTGACTCTCTTACCCTACGACCGTTGTCCCTCATCCACCAAAAATCCATTTTACGAACGAACACACACACCAGCCTTGAGTTTATTCACACCCACACTCGTAACATAGTGTGTCATTAATTCCAACTGATTTCCACAGAACTTTCTTCCATGTAGTAAGTTGAGAGCCAAGATTAGATTTTATGTCCTTAATCTGGTTATATGTACAGTACCTGTATATTTAAAAAAAATAAAGCAGCAGTCCCCATAATACTTGCTAGAACTCAGAGAAATAAATAATTTTCCCATAATGCTGAAAGGGGGAGAATTCATATGGCACAGATTATTTCAGTTTCATCATCACTCTGCCAAATACAGAGCAAACATTTCCTTTTAGCTACCTGGTGTTTTTAGGATAATTTTTGTACAACAATGCAAAGAATGTTTTGTTTTTTCGAAAGATACATTCAACATGGTTGAAGTATGCCATTTTGAGAAAGGTTCCAAAAAGAAAAAAAAAAGACTTAGCTGGTTTTATAAAGGACTACTTGAACTCAAGAAAAGGACACTGTCTTTTTAATAAGTCTGGAATTTTTAAAAGTCTCTTAATAGAATTAGCTGTATCACATCAAAAAAGTTTTACATGCAGTTATTTCTTTCTCCCAATAGAAAATCAAAGGCTTTGTTAAAACCCACAACATTTTGTCTGTGATGTCCACTTGAGAGGCGTCTCAGAAGGGGCTACATGAAGCAACTTAATTTAAAGAACACACACAATTTTGTTTAAGTATCAAAGAAATATTTCAAAATACTCTCCACCTAATAATTATATATATATTTATATATTTATAATTCCAGGCCTCTCAGCAAAAAAAAAAATCACGAAAGAGTATTGAGTCATTATGAAAGAGCCCCCCCCAAAAGCGCTTCGAGAGACACTTGAGAAAACTGGTGTTAGGAATCGAAAGCGGATCTACTTGCCATAGAAGCTACATGCGATTCCCTTTCCATTTAAAAAAATCAAGACTTCAGGGTAGGCTTGGTTTTAAACGCTGCTGTTTCCACCTACATAACATCAGAGAAGAACCTCTAAGCAGACTTCTGGTTGAACCAGGGACATGACAAAGCAGAAGCTCCCATCAGTCCCATACTTTCCTCCACATAGGCATAGAGCATTTCAGCATTATACAGGCTGCATGCTGGGTAGGAGGAACTACAGTGGACCAAAGGGAAAAGAGAACACGGTTTCTGCAACTTCCCTCTTCCGCTCTAGGCTGCACTGTGGGCTTTCAACAAATCTTCTACCTTGAAATTACTTCAGATATTCGCCTGCCTCCCTATAGGTGCAACAAACACCCCAAAAGTTGCACTTGGCAAAAGTGGCTCCCTGAAGGACTTGGGAGTAGCCAACCAAGTCCTACAGTTCCACAGATACAGTATGTCAGAGCCAGCTGCATGCAACTCCGTTCGCACATGTGGGGGGGGAGAGACACAGGATGACTGGCATCCGGGGGGGAGGAGAGAAACAGCCCTTGGACACATGGAATACAGACTTGCATTGCCGAAGAAGACCACACTCAAAATGAGGTTAATAGATCAGTGTTCTCCTGCAATACTTCTGATTTAAAGGGGGGGGGGGAGGAGGGAAAAGCACCTAACCCTCAATATAAACCGGAGGAGAGAGACAACTTCCGAGTCACCTCCCTCATTGAAGACTTAATACGAAGGAAAAAGAGGCATTGTTACAACGGCTCGAAACCGGGTTTCTTTTAATTATAACGTAAGGAGTTGGTTGGCGGGCTGGGTGTGATTTCTAACTCGCGAAGGTCTTCCCCATGTCTTCTTTCCCTTTGTATTTCCTCTTGCCGTGCGTGAAGGGTATATATCGGTATTTTATCATATGCTGAAAGAAAAGTGAGACAATTTCAGGGCATGGCCACAAACTTTCCCTGCTCCTCAGCTGCACATGTTCCTTTGTCAGGCCACACACACACACACACACACACACACACACACACACACACACACAGGCTCTGCTGTGCCTCTCTTTTTTAAGTAGCTCCCTGTCCCATAGGGGATCACGTTTGTCTGTAGAAGCGTCCCACAAAAAGAGCATTTCAAAAAGTACCCATTTTCAACCTACAACTCCAGCAGCCATTTTCCTGGTACATTCCAACAACCTCTGTATGTACAAGAGGGTCACAGCCTGGAAAGCAGAGAAACATGTAGCCCAATCCTAGGCATGTTTATACAGAAGTAAATCCCACCAACTTCAATGGGGATTACTCCCAGGTAAGCATGCATAGGACCGGAGCCCTGGCAATTCATAGTAGGCTTCAAATCAGAGATCCTTACCTTGATTTGCCTCTTCATTGTGATGCAGAAAAGCATAATGAAGTACATCACAAGAATCGGCCAAAAAACAGGAACGTTGAAAGCCTCAAAGAATGTGCAGGTCATTGCAACAAGGATGCCTTTAGTCGCAGAGTGCCTTCAAAAGGAAAGGGAGCAGTTAGGTAACATCTCTGCATTTGAACTAATTAAAGATATGGAGGCGCATTCCAACAGCGCAGTAACACAATACAAGAGGGTAAACACACAGTAGGACAAGCTGATTTCCCCCCCCTCCCGACCGATGGTGAAGAGAGTGGTTTTCAGGTATTAGTTGATGCTTAGGATGGATGAGGCCAGTCCTAACCTCCCTGGGGCAAGGTGATACAGGGCCAACCCCCTTAGAGATACAGGGCCAACCCCCAAAAGACCCTGTAAAGTCTGGTTACTGCTACCCATGCTTTCAAGAATGGAAGATCCACAAGGACAGCCTCTGTGGCCGATCTTGAAGCCCAAGCAGGTTCATACAGGAGGAAGACATTCCTTAAAAGAACCCACCCCAGGCTACGAAGAGAACCCACCTGGGGGGGGGGAGGAGAGGGAAGGAGCGAGGGAACCCACAGCAATGTCCCACATTGGGAAATGCAACACCTGAAATTAGCCTTAGAGTAGAACTGCCTCCAGTTCAATAGGAAGCTGCCTCCAACCGAGTCAGACTACTGATCTGTCTCGCTCTGTATTGTCAACACTGACCAGCAGCATCTCCCTAGGGTTGCAGGCAAGGGTCTTTCCCAGCCCTACCTGGAGATAGTGGCAGGGATTGAGCCCGGGACCACCTGCAAGCAAACCAGTTGCTCTACCACCAAGTGGTGGCCCCTGCCATATTAAGCATAAAGCATCACAAGAGCTCTTTACCATGAGAGGCAGGAGAACAAATCTCAATGACAAGGCTGCAATACTGGGCTATTTTCCTGAAAAGGACTGGAATGTCAGACACTAGGGAAGGTGCTGGTTAGGAGACTGGCAGGCCCTGAAATGTGGGTGTGGGTCAAGGGCAGCAGCTCCAGAGGGATTGGATGGAAAGGGGAGGAAGGGGTGGGGCCTGGAATCCTTTGTATTTACATCTGTCTCAGTTCGAGTTTTTGCTGGACATCATCAGCACCCACTTGGAACCTCTGGAGGCAGGTTGCAAAACTGAACAATTCAAATAAGAGAACTTACCAGAATTTGAACTCTGGCAGCCTTCGAATAAAGGGCCGGAATTCCTCGTTTTGTTTTGTGGGTAACGAAGGGCCTTCATCTGGGGAGAGCAGGATAATGCAAGTCCTTAAGAGAGGCTCTGCCCTCACAGAACTCCGTGCATGCGTGCTTAACGACTACAGTACTACTATTACCGCTGACTTGGATCTAGAGATGCCCGCCCGCTAGATTAGAAAGCGAGATGCAAACCAGGGAAGTCCCAATTCACAGCTCAGTCTCTTAGCCACTGCCTTTGATCTCCTCCCTGCTAACTAGGCAGGGAGACACCTTTTAAATGGTGGTTCTTAAAATTTAGCAGAGAAGGATAACCGTCCTTACTCACCCCAGCACAGCAGCTTTTTCAGTAGCTGTTTGCTTCTCTCTCTCTCTCTTGTATTTGTTTCTAAGATTTTGAACCCCTTTAGGACAGGCAACTTGTGTTTTTTTTCTTGCTATGTAAACCCACCTTGTGAACTTTATTGTTGAAAAGCAATATATAAATACTTATATTTTATAATTATAATAATAATAATGCCTTCCTTTATATTACATATAAAAAAGGAACAGTGGCAAGTGTACAAATGTATAGCAAAACTGGCCATGTTTTTTCATACCTGAGTCCTCCATTAGAGAGGGATCTACCTTTGGCGACAAGAAAGCTATGAAAAGATTTAGGTGGTAGATGCCCAAGGCATACGTCACAATGTACCAACCCTGGATAAAGGAGAGAAGGAAAACAAAAGGGAGAATATCAAATGAGCGCATAGCTGGATGTACAGAAAGAACACAAATATGCACACTTGTCTCACCTGCAGCTGGGGATAGGATATGAAACTGGCCATGAGAAAGAGGGTCGGCCACATTAGTGGGGGAACGTAGGACGCCGTGGTCCATAGCAGCTCAGGAGTGGGCTTAGAGAAGGGTGGTGCACACAGCCAGAGAAGCATGCCAGGGAGGGAGGGGGAGACTTCCTTCTGTTTCCCGGCGGCTGTCAGAGCAGCAAGAGAGGTAAGGGCAGGAGCAAAGGGCTTGGGGGAAGTAGGTGGGCAAAGGAAAGGGGTGTTGGGTCATTCACAGGGAAAAGGGTACTGTGGGAGGGATAAGACTATCATGCTCCCAATCACAGCGCAGGTTTGGAATTAAGGTAGAGAAAAGTAGTTTATTCCCCCCCCCCCCCAAGTCTGATAAAGGATGGTTGGTATCTATCACTAGTTCAGAGGGAATAAGGCTATAAAGCAACTATGAGGCAAGGGGGGAAGTACTAAGAAGGGGCGGGGGAGGTAACCAGGAGAGTGGACACAGATGCCATAAGAGGAGGCAGAAGCGAGGGGAGGTAAGAGAAGAATCCTAGTCAGAAGACGGGCGGAGAGTTTTACATTTTTAGAATCGGAACAAGGCTACGGGTCGCACACAGGGAATGGACGAGCCAAACAAGCACGTCTCAAATCTCAACGCTCCCTCAGGCAGATGAGCCTTACAGCGCAATCTGACTTAACTTTTGTACCGGTGTAACCAGCGGCCCAGCGAGAACGGGAGGCCCCAGAACGGAAAAGGAATTCAAATCCCCTTTGAATTCCTCTTTTGGAGAGGATTTGAATCCCTTTTCCGTTCTGGGGCCTCCCGTTCTCGCTGGGCCGCTGGTTACACCAGCACAAACGTTAAGTTGGATTGCACTGTTAGTTTAAGACTTCTACTAAGCATCAGACTAAGTCTTAATCTGATCAACTGAAGAGCTCAAAAGTACCAATGATGCTTGTGACTCCTTTCTGCAGCCTGATGAACTTGTTTGCGGCTTTGAAGGACAAGCAGACAGACACTGCTGAAGTAATCAGAAAGCAAGAGGACCACCGGGGGGGGGGGGGGGGAAGCTTCCCAAATACAAGTGTTCCAGCCCTGAAAATGATGTTCAGTTGGCATGAAAGGCAGAACACGCTGGAACGACAGACTGGTATGAATTAGCAATACCCAACGCAGTATCTAGCCTTCCACAGTAGCTACGGATTAGCAGGTAAGCTCTCCATCTAATGTCCATCTAGAATCAAGCTGGTGCAGAACTGGGTCCTACACCTATATGTCAACACAGTCCCACTGGGAGGAACACAAAGGCGCTGTTAGCCTTAACAGTGGCTATACTCACACTGTCTCCCTATCACTGAAGTGCTTTTTGGATTACCCTTCCCTCCCGACACAAAACTAACTGCAGATCTCTTACTTGGCCTTATTGCATTCAACTCTATCGCGATATTACTTCAATAACTGGTGCTCTGTCTTTTTATTCCATCCATCCTCCTATTTTCCATTACCACTTAAATTGGTTCTGTGACCTTTTATCTGTGCAGATAATTATCCGGAACGCAATCCACATATAATTCTGGGTTTTGTCCCACTCCGAATAAGTGTAAGCCAATAAAAGCAGTCACAGTCATCATACAGAAAACAGCCTTGAAAAAGATGAACCACTGTTGCAACTGATAATCAATGGAGCAACTCGGCAACAGGAGGGTTAGTAATGGAGGCTCTTACCTGTAGTAGATAAACTCTAATCATGTAGATAAAACTTAAACCCAGTGTTACAACCCATCGCACTGAAGTATAAGGAGTAGATTTGTCTAACCAGGACTGGTAAATCTAGGAGAAATGCAGCATTAGATGTTTGGCATATTCAAATTATAAGAACATTTCCTCAGTTCTTCAAAGGCTGCAAGTTAAGACTGCAGGCATGACAGAGTTAAGAGTGACAGCAGAAATTCTGTACATAGTAGCTTGGATCCTTCCTCTAACAGGAAGCCTTTTCCTCTCATGGAAGGGCTTTTTCCAACCTCGCTGCAGGCGAAGGGTGACCCCACATCTAGAGAACAGAGAGTTTCTTCCATTTGCACAAGCTCTTATCAAGACTTTTTGATGGCCCACTACCTTATTTGCCCTGTAACACCACCCCTAGTGCTTGTGAAAGGCTTGCTGGAATTATACCAATACATTTTCTCCTTCTGCTCACAGGTTCTACAGTTTGGATCCAAAGCTTCACACATAGATGTCCCACTGATTTCAACATCCGTCCCCACTCCCTACTATAACTTGGGTTAAGCACATGAAACGGAAACAATCGCATATGCTTCCCTTGCCTGCCCCTGCCTCCCTTCCGTGTCTCCCTTGTGTCAGCATCTGTAATGTAGGCCCGTCAGGGCAGGATCTGTCCTCTTGCCTTGAAATATTCACAAATGCTTCCTCTGTTTACCCTTGCCTCGATCCCCCTATCCTCTCTCCATTGCTTCCCTTATATGTATTTTATAGTTCCATGTATATTGCATGTGTTTTTTAATAGCTATTGTAAGCCGCCTTGGGTGCCCTCCGGGAGAAAAGTAGGATATAAATCGAATAAATAAATAAAATGTCTAAATGTCTTTTCACCCTATATAAAAGCACCATGAACACTGATTATTTTAGGGCTCTCTCAACCGGGAACTAAACTCCCCAAATGCCTCTTCTCCCCATCCCACAAGGAAAGCAAGTAATTGCAGATCTTTCCTGGAAGTTGTACCATTAAATTACCACCCCGGGAACTGCTCTGACTCGATTTACACATCTTTCAGCTGCCTGCGTGAAACCAACCTGTCCAAGTCTTGTGAAAAATCTATAGACCACTGAAGGTTTGCCGTGGATGGACTCGCCAGTGCTGTCCCCCTCTGACATTGTTCCTGTGGAAACAAAAGCAAGAGTACAATACAAGAGAGGTCTGGCATTTCATGTGGTCTCTAACATTTGCATGCAGGATAATAATACTGGCGACTTTTGCCGAAACAAGAAAGTCAGATGGAAACACCCAATCCTCAGCAGTCCCAGGGCACGTGATACAGCTACTTTGCTGAAGCTAAGCAGGTCTAGCTCTGGGCAGTCCCTGGATGGGGGACCACTCAGGAGCCCTCTGTGTACCACCTTGAGCTCCATGGTGGAAGAAAGGCAGGATGTAAGTGTAGCAAACAAATGGAGACGCAAAGGATGTGTGGACCCAATACATAACTGGATGGGGGATCTCCAAGAGCCCCACATAAGCCATTTGTGAGCTTGCCAAAGAGTGGGATACAAGTACGAAGAATCAGAAGTGTGCTTCTGCCAGATGTTTTCTAACTAAAGGGACGATCGCGCACAAACAGCAGCTGCAGTGGTAGATATCAGGTTAAACCGCCCTCCCCCTTGGCCTCAGTATCTCCGTATAGGCTCTGATGGACTCTCACAACCAAGCCCGACAACCCGGTCCAGAACACAAGGAGAGTCACCTGCAGTTTAATTCAGCGGGTCTACCGAAGACTACAAACAACTCTATGCTTAGGAACTACCTTGCTTCCTCCAAATTCCTTCTTAAAAACCCACCTTTCCCATGAACCTTTTGCATCACACCTTAGTCCTCTTTCCTTCCGGCAACTAAGCGAAGTGCATAAAACTGAAACCATGTTTTCTGGCTTACAACCTGCCTCCATCCCCGTTGTTTCTTTTGTGTCAATATCTACACAGTATAAGCCCCTTCAGGCAGGGACCTGTTTTTTCACTCTATGTAAAGTACATCTATAAGGATGCTATATTATTATTCATAATAAATAATACATTCTATTGGCATGACAGGAGTGGAGGAGGGTTGTCATTTTTTGGCCCTGCTCAATAAGGAGTAAGAAGTCTGAGTGCTTAACTAGACACAACACACAGTCACAATGCCCTTCACAACTCATCTTCCAATTTTTACTACTACTACTACAACAACAACAACAACAACAAAGAAGCCAAGCAACTGTAATCAGGAACTACAGGGGAGGGGGGCCACTTATCCCTTCAGTCATCTGTCCACTCAATTTATCCCCAGCTAAATTTCTCCCAGCTGGGGAAAAGATACAGGGATTCAATTTGAGCAAGAAAATGGTCACAAGAGGACAAAAGGGTAAAACAGCACCTCTCCCAAGGGTAACTTTTATTACCAAAAAAAAAGAAACAGCTATTGAGGGGACAGAGAGACATACAATTGCAAGTCATGTCTAGTTTAGTTTGGCCCCGACTCACAGGAGGTGATGCTTTGGCTGTGATGGGGAAAGCTTTACCTGTAGAATTTTTGCAAGGCAGACTGTTAATAGCATGGGAGCAAGACCAATACAAGAAGGGGGCAAACTTGGATCAGAGGGACGTATGAGGCACTCAGAGCTCAGGAAAAACTGTGGCATAATAAGCAGCGTCAGAGCTCCCCAACTAGACTACAGCTTCTCCAAATATGTTCACCGAGTGACCATTTGACTTTCCTTTCGGTGCCAGATGGAACTTGCTTTGTCTGCTCTGCCTTTTAACTGAATTAACTGTGGTGTGGAGGCTGTGGGGCTGCTGATTTCAGCTGTCTAAACTGCTTTGCATTTCACTCTTATATTGTTTAAACCTGTTGTCAGCCTTCTTGGGGAATCACTGGATCCATCAGTGAGGCGGGATCTTTTCGATAAACAAAACAAGCTACAAGAACAGACAAAAGACTATTTCACAAAAAACACCTATTCAAACAACTTTGTTTCAACCTGCCGATCTGATACAAAAAGTGCTTTCTGAAGTGCCATGAGTTGCTTCCTGTTTCAGAGGCAATGCTCACTTTTTGTCGAGGAGGGGAGGGAAGATTCCCGGATTGGAAACCTTTGCTTTGCCTTCGTCTCTCACATCTCAAACACTTGAATGCAGCCCTCCAGCCAAACAGGGCAATTAAGCAAGCAAAGTGTTGGTTCTGTGGGTGGATTTTGAATGGCAGGAAAGAAGCCTCCACGGTCCCTGCAGCCTCTCCAGGGCAGCTGCTGTGCCACATCACCGAAACCAATACCTGATACGACTTCCTGGTTTGTCATCTCTAGGGGGCAGGGCTATCTTGCCTGGAGCAAGAGTGAAAGTCATTCTACTCCTGCAGCACTAAGGCCAGCATGGAAGAACACAGTACTCTCAGCACTACAGGAGACGGGAAATATGATCAGAAAAATCAAGGAAGAAGGGACCCCCTACCCAAGAACGAACCTCAACAAAGGAGGCGGTGGATTCAGTCGAGACAAAGAAAAAGGACATTAATACCACTATCGTTACTGACAGGGTGATTCACAAAGGCTTCACTCGCAGACTCTTAAGTGAAGGCCGTGTGGAATGTGCTACAGCAAGAATTAACCGACATGCTCTCCCTCCCTCCCACCCAAATACACACACACACACACACACCTAGTTGCACAGCAAGCTAAATTATTTCCGCTACATGGCACAACTGATCACGCTGAATAGTTGATCACACTGCTAAGCAGCCCAATCAAATTTTCAACCCAGAATCGAGACAAAAAAAAGTGAACACTATGTGCTGAAGACATGGAGCGATTCCACAAGGATGCAAGAGCTGCCCTGCTTGATCAAGACCAAGTTTCATCAAACCGAGCGTTCGGTTTGATAAGGAACCGGTTAGCTGCTTATGGGTAGGGTCTGGAGCCGAGTAGGAGGGCCAGACTGCCCTCGATTCATTACAGCCAGACTGCCCCCGATTCAATCCCTGGCAGCGTCTCCAGGTAGGGCTGGGGAAGGCCCTTGCCTGCAACCCTGGAGAGTTGCTGCCAGTCAGTGCTGACAATACTAAATTGGATGGACTGATGGTCTGGCTCAGCAGGAAGCAGCCTCAAGCAAAACAACAGATTTTTGGCTCCCCAGAAAACCAAGGAGACCCAAGTCAAAGGAAAAAAAACTGGTTTAAAAGGGAAGAGTGTTTGGGTTTGTCTTTTTCATCCTATTTCCTTCATTCTGTAGGGCAGAAGGGAAATACCCCCAGTTGCTCAAAGGGCAAGCTCTCCCTGAGAAAACTCTCCCTCCCACCACCTCTATTTATCACAGTCTAATCAGTCTAATCTGGGAAGGAAAGCTATGGCAAACTTAAACAGCATAATAAAAAAGCAGAGGTATCACCATGCCAACAAAAGTCCGCATAGTCAGGACGATGGTGTTCCCAGTAGCAATGTATGGTTGCGAGAGTTGGACCATAAGGAAGGCTGAGCGCCCAAGAATAGATGCTTTCGAACTGTGGTGCTGGAGAAGACTCCTGAGAGTCCCTTGGACTGCTAGGAGATCAAATCAGTCCATCCTAAAGGAAATCAACCCTGACTGTTCCCTGGAAGGACAGGTACTGAGGCTGAAGCTCAAATATTTTGGCCACCTAATGCGAAGAGAGGACTCTCTGGAGAAGACTCTGATGCTGGGAAAGATTGAAGGCAAAAGGAGAAGGGGAAGGCAAAGGATGAGATGGTTAGACAGCATCACCGATGCAACGAACATGAAAATGAGCGAACTCAGGAAGATAGTGGAGGACAGGAAGGCCTGGCGGGATGGGATCACGAAGGGTCGGACACGACTTAACAACAACAAATCAATATAAAATCTAATCTAATATAATAATCTAATACAAAAGCAGGACAAAGCTCCAAGGATGACAAAACACCAGTTTTGGTTTCTCTCAACGAAGACTGTCTTGAAAGGGTGTGAATCACCTCACGCAACATACTTCTTAAAGCCACAATGCGTGGGGGAGACATTGAGGCTACCAGAAAGCCTGAAACCAAAACATCCTGTCCGAATACACATTTCAAAAACCTAGTAGGCTGTGGCAGCAAGTCTTCTGAAGCCTGACCCCAGAGCAGCGCAACACATTTACAGTCTGGGACTCCTGTTTCAGATGGTGCCCAGCTGTGGGAAGTAGGCGGCGGGGGGTGGGGGCACCCATCAAGTGCAAAAAAACAAAAATGACACTGCACTACTGTGGCCAACTGTGCTGCCTCTTAATCATCAGGAGAGCCAGTGTGGAGTAATGGTTAGAGTGTTGAATTCAGTCTTGCCTACTCCACAGGGCTGTTGTGAGGATGACCTGCAGGGTGGCAGCGGCAAAGAGCTATGTACGCCATTCTGACTTCCTTGGAGGAAGAGGTGGGATATAATGGAACAAATAAAATAATCACAAGAAACTAGGAGGAGTAGCGCGTACAACAGGATACTGTTGCGACATTTCCAGCTTACGCATTTGTTGCTTGCCTAGGGATTGATAAGTTTGACTGCTACTCACTTTAAGAGCCAGCCAGAGAAAGATGACCTGCAACTCTTTCACAACATCCCCAATCCTTCTCTCTACCAAAGCTGCATTGCCCATTATGACTGAGACAAACAGTCCCAGTCCTAGCGGTTAACCAGTTGTGAAAGCAGATTCCAGAGACCCAGATTCTGGAAGCTGCCAAGAATTCTCTCAAAATGGAACAGACATGATGTCCCACGCTGGCAATGAACTGCTCAGTTCTCCATGCGCACACATTTTGGAGGCCTGACTGAACACAACACAACATGAAGGTCATGTGAACAGTTCCCTGAAGGAGATGGCAGTGGCGACATCTGAACGGGTAGAAAACAAACCCTGAAGGATTGTGGACTAGGTTGGGAGACAGGAGGAAACAGACCTGAAACGATGGGAAGGAACACACAGCAGTGGCAATTCTCCTTTTTCCAAGAGAGACAACAGCAATGGGGGCTGCAACTCTGGCCCATCATGTGAGCATGGCAAGAGGTTCTGCTGGGTCCATTTTAACTCTATGATGATTCCTTTGAGGACAGGTGGGGAAAGAATGAAATACAGAGAATGCCAGCAAACTTCGTGGAGCTAAGGAAGGCTCAGAAAGCAATACTACAGGGTGGGACCTAAGACAACACCACATAAAGACGCCTGTTTATCCACACCCCTGATACTCCCTTCTCCTTTTACCTGGATGGTGCAACAGTTTACACCTGGAACAACCCTACATTTCAAACAGCCTGATAACACAATCCTAACTCAAGTCAACCTGGGTCCCCCTGCTCAAAGGAGAACCCCTCAAATATCCACAAAAGCACCCTCAAAGCTCCTCCACTCCACACACATGAGACATGAGAAGAGCCTCATCCAGGATGAATCAGGCCCAAGTCCCATCTCATCAGCACCCGTTTTCCTACAATGATTCCTCTGGGCAGTCCACAAGCAGGAGAGAAAGGCACCCTTCTCTCCCACCATCATTCCCGTGCAACTGGGATTCAGAGGCAGATGGCTGCTGAATCTGGAGGTGGCATACAGACATCACGACTAGTAGCCATTAAAAGACAAATTTTGTCCAATCTCTAGCCATCATGACTAATGTAACACTCATATCAATGGCAGAAACAGACCTGTCACTTTCTCTACACTCCATATTCTTGGTCCAATAATTCTTGTACTTGTTTTGCATTTATCACTAGATACTTTGGGCTACTTTTATGAATAGATACAAATATGACATGAAGAGGGTTGTGGCCTAAAGCAATACCCAAGCACCCAATACCCAAGCAAGCAATACCCAAGCACCTCTCCACTACAGCTGTGAGGGACAGTTTGCCCATGTGCCATTTAAAGGAGCATCATCATATCAAGGGAGCATGATCTCTCCCTCCCACCCTTAATCCTCAAATTGTACACCTCCCTAACAAATTGAATCTCGGTGGGTGAAGATGGGAGAAAAGATGGAGAAAGATTACTTTAATAAAGAAATGTCATTACACTGGAGGGTACACTGCCTTACGCACTCAGCGCTCCCTCTTCGTCAGGGCTATATTTTGAGATTAAAGTCCACAAAAGACATGGACTTTAATCCCAAAAAATACAGTCTTGACAAGTAGGGAGCACTGGGTAAGGCTACAAACACCCCTACCCTACCCCAAGACCATAATACAAACAACACCTCACCTCCCACCCCAGTACTGTATACACGCCTTGTTATAGATCACACCCTTAGGCTTAGCTGTAATTGGGAATTGCTATCAGTCACTCTGGATCACAATATGGAAGTGGTTAAGGGGGAGAGAGGATCCCAACAAAGCTGGGGAGGGAGGAAGAGGAACATGGAAGGAGAAAAATCCCCCCAACTAGGTTAGCGGTTGCAAGGAAAGAGAAAAACAAACACCACTCAAAGCTCAAAATATTAGAATCAAAAAGGGAGGGAGGAAGGCTTTAAAGAAATCCCCAACCCCTGCCCCCTCCCCATTGTAGCCAAAGAATGGCCCACCTAAAAACAAGAGCTGAAGCCTCTGCCCCCCTCCTTTCATTCAAGAACTAAACAGCCACCCATGAGGACCACCCACCCATCCAGGTTGGCACTGGAGAGAAGACAAATGACACACACACACCAGCACTACCATTTGCAAAATGAAAAACAGGGAGGAAGTCAAGCTCTCTCCCACTAAAAGCACCCACCTCTTTCAGCAAAATGAAGGGGAGAAGGAGCCCAAACCCCCCAAATAGCACCGACTACCATCCCCAGAAAAATGAAGGAAGTCAAACCCCCCAAAAATAGCACCTACCCACCACCCTAGCAAACTGCAGGGGAACGGCCAGACCCTCCCCCTGAAAAAAACCACCCAACCCCCGCACAATAAAAAGGGGGCCAAAAGAAGCCTCTCTTCCCCTCCTAAAAAGAGAGCCCACCACCTCGGACGATACTGAAAAGGGTGGGGGTAACGGTACTGCGGGGGGCGCTCTGGGAGGCTGGCCTTTCCTCTGCACAGCCTGTCGTCGCGAGACCCCGCAGCGACCCCTCCCCATAGAGCTCTGGCGTGTCCCGCAGTCGCCTCCCCCTCCCTCCACGTCAGCCCAGGCCCACCCGCGCTCCCCTTTCCCTCTGGAGGGCCCGGGCTCGGTTGCCGGGGCAACGGCCCAGGCCCCCGCCAGACCTCGGGGCTCACTCACAGGCCGCGCCGGGTCTCCCCTCCTTCCGCTTCCCGCCCCGCCTAACCAGGCAGAGCCGCTGCCTCCTCGGCCGACTCCGCCTCCTCCCGAGATGGCGGCAGCAGCGACGGCGCGAGACCGGCGGAGGAGCTTCCGCTGCCGGGGCACTGGCGGGGCCGGGGGGCTGCCCAGGAAGAGAGGCATGCATGCATGGGAGTAGCTATTCTTATGCGTGGTTGTTTTCGCATTCTTTCGGCATTGTTATTCTTGCATCATTATTATGCATGATGAAAAATGCAGAATTGTTAGATTATCCTTAATCAGCTCTCCCATTAACCCCCGGGTTTATCTGTTGCACGAATGCCTCCACCACTCCCCCCTCTCACAGGAACATCATCACATACCCCAGGCTGGCTCCTGGCGGGAACAGGGAACTCCAGTCATAATGCAATCATTTCCTTGTAATTCAGTCAGGGCGGTATGGAGACCATCAAGAGTCGTTAGTTCTATCCGAATATCTCCTTTATATTGTCTTTGAGGCATGCAAATCTCTGCCCCAGACTAGCTGGAGCCTTGCTGGTAGAACTGATTGTACACGTGATTATGTACATACAGGTAAGGTTCTGGAAGTCTGCTGCACATCAATTGAGACATACATAGCTCACTCTATCCCACCTGCGCAAATGCTCCAAAAAGGATATACTGCGCCTGCACAAAAATGTTGATGCCACTATCTGTAACTTGAAAATCCATAAATCAGGAAGCCATTGTATTATGCATTATTCATGTAGTATTTTTGTTATTACTTAGGTATTATTATTATTATGGATTATTTATCATTATTTCTGTATTGTTATGTATAATTAATGCACTATTTATAATAGTGCATTATATTTATCATTAGTGCATTATTAATGCACTACAGTATTTATATAATTAGTTCATTAGTTTATAATTTATATAAATTATTAATTTATAATTAATGCACTAATACTGACAGCCCAATCCTAAATGTATTTCTACCTCCCCTTTCCCTCACTAAAATGGATGCCCGAGGCAACTTACATAAAATCACAGACTACAGGATATATGAAGCATACAGGGCATATAGAAGAATACATGAAGCTGTTTTATCTGACCCTTGTTCTACCTAGTTCAGCATTAATGTTGTATGCAGGTTTCCATGGCTTGTTACAATTTGCAGCGATATCGGAGGTATGGGTAAAGAAGCCATGTCAAAGTTTTGTTGAAGAGACCAATAAAATTTTTTATTTTTACCAAAGGTCTGTTGAAATTCTTTAGGCGCAAGACTCCAGCAACTGGAGAAAGAGGAGCGCATAAGATTATCAAACAGGCAGGAAAATAAATAAAAAAAGTCCACAGTCTACTTGCTACGTTTCTCCCCGCTCTAGGGGTTTCCTCAGGCAAAACTGGCCGTAGCTACCAGAGCGGGGAGAAACGTAGCAAGTAGACTGTGGACTTTTTTATTTTTATTTTCCTGCCTGTTTGATAATCTTATGCGCCCCTCTTTCTCCAGTTGCTGGAGTCTTGCGCCTAAAGAATTTCAACAGACCTTTGGTAAAAATAAAAAAAAATTATTGGTCTCTTCAACAAAACTTTGACATGGCTTCTTTACCCATACCTCCGATATCGCTGCAAATAGTTCAGCATTGTTCTGCACAGACTGGCAGCAGCTCCCCAGGGTTTCAGACAGAGGTCTTTCCCAGCCCTATCCAGAAATGCTGCCAGTGATTGAACCTGGAACTTTTTGCGTACAGTATGCCCTTATCACTGAGCTACAGCCCCATCCCTAGAAAGTTCTGTTTAGAGCTGAAATGTGCATGAAATAAGCACAGCGAGAATTTACATCAGCAAGGACAATAACACAATTCTCCAAATTTTGCCACGTGCCAGAAAACCATTATCTCGATTCAAGCCTAAATGAACAGTGAATGGCTTCCGATGTAAACCGGAAACTCCCTATTCAGACCATGGCAAGAGTGGAAGGGTGAGTCTAGCTGTTTTCTTATCTCTACGGCAAGACAGCCAGGACGGGGCATGGAAGCCCCGCCCATGGCAACCAAGGAACCAATCAGCGGTGTGCATCAGTTATTGAGCGTCTCAGAGGACCATGGCGGCCTCCAGACCAGTGTCTTCTCTCAGGGATGCGAAAGAGCCGCTGCACAACGGTGAGAGAGATGGTGGCAGCAGATGGCTCATAGATTGCTTTAAACCAGGGGGGTTAGGCTATGTCTTGAGGGAAAGGGGTCTGTCATCGGAGCGTTAAGGTGCTGTGGCCAAAACGCACAGCAGGTAGACTGCTTCCATGGGCAGAAGCAGTCTACCTGCTGAGGGAGGGCAAAGGAAGGCAGTCCTACCTCTGAATGGCAGCCGCCTAGGGCACCCTCTCCTCCACAAACAAGGGATATGCGTTGCCTTCATTCAACGTTGGTGGGCTGGAGTAGGCCGTTTTTAACGTCTGCTGGTGTAGTTTTATTACAGTATTTATTTTTAAAAGCTATATATTTATTTTAAAAAACTATAAGACAGTTTTGTTGTTGTTTGTGTCCTCTGAGCATCTTATGCTTCTCTTGCCTTCAGGTTATGGACTTTTTGTGTATCCCAATTCTTTTTTCCGGTATGAAGGAGAATGGAAACAAGGGAAAAAGCATGGTAAGGGAAACAAACCTTGTTCTCTGTCAGTACCAGATGTTTCATCGCATCTTTGCCATGAGAGCAGCTGTAGCATGTGGATAACGGAGCAATCCTATATGCACGTAAGTTCTACTGTGATCCATGGAGTTTACTCCTAGGAAAGTGAATATAGGATTGTAGCCTAAGAGAGTTAGCTGTGAATTGGGACTTCTCCAGTTTGAATGGTGCCTCTGCCTTGGCCTAGGCTTAGGCAAGCCACTCCCTCTCATCCTTAGTCTTCCCCATCTGCGATATGGGCATAAGAATAAGATGACTTGCTTACCATACAGAGTTATTGTCAGGATTTCATCAAGACAATCCATGTCAAGCACTTTGTGCGCACACAAAGAGCTATGACATCTCCAGGTAGGGTTGTGAAAGACCCCTTTTCTGAAACTGCCAGTCAGCGTAGACAATACTGGGCTAGGTGGACCAATGGGGTGATTATATAGTGCTTCACATGGTACAGTATTATGTTTTAATCCTTTCAGCAACCTGAAGGGTAAGTAGGCAGTATTATCCCCATATTGCAGATGGGGAAGACTGAGGGTGAGACTTGCCTAAGGCCACTGAGTGAGTTAATGGCAGAGGCAAGATTTGAACCAGGAAAGTTGTGCTTCACAGCTCAGTCTCTTAACCACTGTAATACACCATCCCAAGTCCTCTCACTGAGTTGCATGGGTGAGTGGGCTCTGGACTAGCTAAAATCCATCTTATTTTTTTATTGAGCCTGGCTTTTATATATTTGGCTAGGGATCTGACTCTTGTTGGTGAGGTGAGGGGTACAAATTCCTAGCTCACAAGCAGGAATCTCTTCCAGTTCATAGCCCAGCCTTGTCAAGGGCACCTCTTGGTTTTTAGTTCTTAAATTGGAAAGACATTCATCGTACTTACCACTAGATGGCAGAAGAGTGATAATTGTATAGAGTTGTCTCATTTAGCAAATAGTGAGAGCTTTCTTCCCTCTTTGCTTAAGAAGAAGACTGACAGCTTTTCAATGAATCATCTTCGGTTGGTGAATGATCATGTAAATTTTCAAGTTATGCAAGATGTTTCATCATTTTTGCAGTCGTTACAAATTAGTAAATGAAGCCTCCTTCTCTATTTTGGTAAGCTCTTCTATTTCTCCCCTCTCCCACCCCCCACCCCCGCCTCTGATCGGCTGAGTTTCCCTAGAATCACTGGGCAATTCCTGTTACTTACTGAGAAATCATTTGCATTTGTATACCTCCTTCCAAATAAAGGTTTCCCCAGGATGATTTTTTTTTACCATCTTTACTTTTTTAGGTTATGGAAAGTTGCTGTTTAAAGATGGAAGTTATTACAAAGGCGATTTTGCTGATGGCGAAATTACAGGCAATGGACTCAGATACTGGGCATCTACAGGTTAGCCTTATCAGTGATCTATACAATCTATATTGTTACACACTAAGAAATTTCTGGTGGTGATGATGGAAGAGCAGGATAAAGCTGTTGACCATGATTGGCTTAGCTGCCTCCCTGTCACTGAAGGGCAAGACTCCCATTGGCTGAGCAGCTTTCATCTCCAGCATCTCTGCCTGCCACCGATGAAACTGCCCAAATCTGAAAGACAGGCATGGCAGACCAAAGTACTTAAGCAAAGAAGAGTTGAGCCCAATCCTATGCATGTCAACTCAGAAGCAAGTTCACTTGCTTCAATGAGACCTACTCTCAGGTAAGTATGGGTAGGATTGCAGCCTAAGCAAAGGCTTAGGAAAGAAGGGATCGGTGGCCTCAGAAAGTAGCTAGCCAAGGATGGGGTGGAGGAACTATTCATGTGTCGCAGCCCATCAGGACCATGGCACAGATAGAGAGGGTACATAAATTGTTTGCCTGTTTACTATTTTCCCATTCAAAAACTACACCTCTAGTAGCTGTTTAACGCTTAAATAGCTGCTTTGGAGGTCCAATGTAATGGGGTGATTAGATGCTCTCTGGCATATATTGGGAGGTGCGTTCCCACTTATTAGCAGAGTTCCCTCCTCCACCCAGGCAGACTGCTTTGCTTAGCTAAATGAATACACAGGAGGCATTGCTTTGTAGTTGCAAAAAGAAGAAGAGTTTACTCACAGTTCAGTTTGCATATATACATAGCGTCTGACCATCAATCAGAGGTACATCCTAGACTTAAGATAGAACCCCCCTAGAGCTGGGGCTCCCTGCATGGGGTTAGGCTGCAAGATGGCCGCTGGGCTGCAGGAGCAGCGATGGCATCATCTTGCTCGGTGGGCATCAAGAGAAGAAGAGACTGAGTGAGGGGCAAGAAGGAGGAAATAAAGGTCAGGGGCCACACCCCTTCCTGGAACACAGACGGATTAAAGTAGGAGGTCTTTACATGTGACCAGGCAGTACACCACACACCCCAGTGTCCAGCAGCTAAACGCTGCCCATCCTCCAACACAATGTTCAGCAGGAAAACAGTGCAGAGGTAACAGGCTAAATTCCTTTCACTTTTGTGCCACACCCCAGTCTGAATCGCAGCCCTGTGCAGTCGCTACGCACTAGTAGAATTAAGATCTGAATGACACCATCACATGGTAAATATAGCGGGTACTTTGGTTCCTCACTTTGTTCATAGGCGCATTCTCCTTTCCATAATGAATGATATGAAAGACGGTGTCCCATCAAAAAAGCCATTAAGTTGGCTATGAAAGGAAAGTACTTCTTATTCATCCCTTAACCATAAAGAACATACTATGAATCTTTTTCTTTCTCTCTTTTTTTTAATGTGGCACTAATGTCCTTTTATGATACCTTGATTTTAAAGGCCTGGAGGAATACGGATTACAATTTCATTAGTTCGTAAGATAAAGACCCAAAGAACGCTTCCTTTGTTCTTCATTAAGCTGCCCTGATAATAAAAAAAGCAGTTGGTAATTATTCACTTGTAATGTCTTGTATCGCCACTCTTCAAGAAAAGCTACCATCAAAGTCTTTTATGGGCACGCTAAGGATTATTAACCTGCATTTGCCAGAGCAATTTTCACCCTGTGTTTTACCTTATTGTATATTTGATTCAAGGGAATACTTATTCTGGCCAGTTCCTCTTTGGAGAGCTCCATGGACATGGAGTCATTAAGTACAAAGATGGTGGGAAATACGAAGGGGAGTTCTCCTATGGGATTCGAGAAGGTACGATGATCGGTTAGATATTAAATTGCTCTGTTTGGTTTTTGCTGCTATGTTCTATTGGATATGGGCTTGGAGCACTTATATAAGGAATGGCTGCAACTGAGGCTGCAAACCTATACTATATGGGCAGCCCGATCCTATCCTCCCCCGGCGTAGACTCTTCAGTGTGGGCCATGCAGCCCACACTGAATCCTATCCGAGGAAGGGGGGTAGGATACGGCGTCCGCTAGGACGCCGGTCCCACCATCCTCCCAGTCTACCCACTCTTCCTGTTATGCCCCCTTCCTGTTACACCCCAGCCCCCGCACCACTCGGAGAAGCCTTACCTGCTCCAGTACATGCTGAGCCTAAATCTGACTCCGGCAGGACGGCACAGGCCTTCCTGCCAGCACGGCCGCCTCTCTTGGTGTCGAAACGTGCCTTACAGCACATTTGTGACACCAGCGCTGCAGAGTTAGTCTGTGGAATTCATTGCCACAAGATGTGGTGATGGCCATTAACCTGGATGGCTTTAAAAGGGGATTGGTCAAATACATGGAGGGCAAGTCTGTCAATGGCTGTTAGTCATGATGATGGCTCTACAGTGCCTTTAGGCTCCAAGGCAGAGGGGAGCAATGGCTAGGCAGAAGTATGCCTTTCTCTTCTGCCTGTGGGCTTCCCAGAGGCAGCTGCTGGGTCAATGAGAGAAGCAGTATGCTCTCAGGTCTCTGGCCCCAGAGGTGGACTGAATCCCAAAGTTATTGGGATGGCAAACTGGGAGGTAAATCTCACTTGTAGAACAGTGTATTAGGGTGTCCCTTACCCAGCCTCTTCCTCCCCTCCCCCATTTTCTCTTCTTTTTTTTCTTTTTTTTTTTTAGGCCATGGATTACTGACAGACAAGGATGGACAAACATATGAAGGATGCTTCCACAAAAACAAAAGACACGGGGTTGGAAAAATGGTTTTCAAGTAAGTTCTTCTGATTGGGTCTTTTAATAAGCAAAAAAGGAAGGGGTTTCGGGTTCTGCATAAACTAACTAGTAAGAATTCAAGGGACAATGGCAGGAGCCCAGGCATGTGGCAAGTCTTGTCAGATTTGAGGAGTCCAAACTGGCCTGGATAGGCCAGGGCAAGACAGGACAGCAGAATACTGAAAGAGATGGACGCCTCGTTCACACGATCATCTTCTAAACCACACTTTGATCTAACCCCGGTGAGTGGACAACCCACAATTCCTCCGATTCATCTGGCGGAACTGCAATTCGTTCTTGCACTGAAAGCGGAAGATTTCGCTCTCCTCCCTTTGCACCCAGGACCGGGGCAGCACGTGAACCTGACTCTCAGGGTCGTTTGTTCGCCATCATCTCATCGAAACATGGTCTCCTGCTTTTGTTTTTTAGAAACGGGGATGAATATGAAGGAGATTGGATCCTGGACCAGCGACAAGGTCACGGAGTGCTTCACTGTGCGGATGGAACTGCATATGAGGTACTTATAGAAAAGTTGTAGGAATCTCTACAATGAGTCATTCACCCATCCGGTCCCTCCACCCATCAGCTATGAGATATTGGCTTACTGGTATATTGCGAGTTTCTTCACAAGGAACCGGTACTGGGTGTCTGTGAGAATCTCAGCTTTATATAAAGCTATGTTTCTAGCTATAAACTAATGAATGTCCTGGTAACCTCATAACGGGGGGGGGGGGGGAGAAACCACTTCTGTGTGTTAGTGAAATTTTCATTGTCTGAACCTCCAAGAGAATTGGGACTCGGGACTGGTAAAACATTGGCCTTGGAATGGGTCAGCACTTTTGTTCTCCAGAGACTTGCAGAAACGGGGGGGGGGGGGGGGGGAGAAACCACTTCTGTGTGTTAGTGAAATTTTTATTGTCTGAACCTCCAAGAGAATTGGGACTCAGGACTGGTAAAACATTGGCCTTGGAATGGGTCAGCACTTTTGTTCTCCAGAGACTTGCAGAAACAAACGGGGAGGGGTCTTTCATATCGTCCTCGTTCTCATCTGTGTATTAATAGCAAACTCAGGTGACTGGGTGTCCGTCAGTTTGTATGTGAAATGGTGCCACCCCAGACAAGGTTGTGGTTTCTACATCCTCGAGGACTCCGAAGGTACACAGAGGTAGACACACTTGCAAATTAAAGGACACCTCACCCCCTCGGCAACAAAGAATCGTGATGCAGTCCGGTTATGGAGGTGGCGGGGCAGGGAGATGGAATTGGCCCACTTAGGAAGATGCAACATTTTTGTTATCGTCTGTGTATACATAGCTCTGTACAAACGCTTTAAACAAATCTAGATATTTAATGGGAAACCTAGCTGGTCAAGTACCTATCTGTTTGGCAGGAAAACAGGCCACCCAAAATGAGGTAGTGGTTTCTGCATATTCGGGAGACACACACACACCCTATGCAGAAGTACACAAGTATTCCCCCCCTTAAAAAAAACACCAGTCCAATCAAGGCTGAGCATGCATGGTTCTGGAATGTTGTAAGTGGCCGTTGCTTGGCACTGACACTACTTAAGATCCAATTCGTTCATGAATGGGAGAGCAGTCACTGGCAACTTGGGTGGACAAAGTCTGTTCCTCTGCAGGTTCCATATTTTCAGGAAGTTGCTAATACGGAAATTATGATTTGCTGTTTCCTTTTTGTCTGGGCAATGAGTTCCGTAACAAAACTTCTCTGATCTCTCTCTCTCTCTCTCTCTCTCTCTCTCTCTCTCTCTCTCTCTGTGTGTGTGTGTGTGTGTGTGTGTGTGTGTGTGTGTGTGTGTGTGTGTGTGTGTGTGTGTGTGTAATATAAATAAACAAACAAAATTTTGTTCTGGCTCAAGAGCTGGAGTTGGAGGGCAAAAACACCTCCTTTAAAAATGATCTTTGCCATCTGCAGTTTTCATATACATTTTATTGAAAAATTTAGCTCCTCTGATCAGAAATTTAGCCCTCGAATGTAATATTATGTTTATGTTGGCTTGAAAAATAAACCAATTCTACATGGCTTTTTAACCCTTGAATCCTGTGTCTTGTAATACTCCTCTGACCAGTTAGCTCCTCTGACCAGTTAACCAAGGGACCCTTTTTACTCATTCGGAATGTGTTTTTAATAGCAGTGTGATGTTACTCTTAGGCACACGTCGTCTTCCGGTTTGTTGTTGTTGGGGTGTGCCTTTTCCTTGGCTCTTCCAGGTCTCTTTTTGGTACCCTCCTCTGCTTCATCTCTACCTTTTTGTGGCCGTCCTGCCATCCTTTGCAACACTTGGCTTGTCCTTTCGCGTTGCTCACGGAATGCGGACATGCCACTCATGCATAATAACGTCGGAAATTAAAAAATGGGCACCTGCTGATGACCTGTCTGTGAAGATGTCGGGCGCCCTCAGAGGCTGCCTTCCACACACGCCTACAATGAATCTGGTGCTTTTCTATCTGAGCAGAAATAATCTTGCGGCCGTCAACGCCAGGCAAAAATCTTCTTTGAAGCCAAGCACTGGCTCAGCAATGTACGATGAGGATCCAGCATTCTCTCTCTCTCTCTCCAAACTGACCAAAGGGTTTAAGGCAGAGAAGGGGCAAACCTTTTCGTGAGCTGGTTGCCTCCAGAGCAGATTGGAGGGAGTGCTCTCCATCCACTCACCTTCACTGCTCCCCCTCATCTTCCTCCCACTCTCTTTTCTAATCCAGGGAGTGGGAGGAGCAGCGGTTGGCACATCGCCAGGTAAGGGGGGAAGCATTTGGCAGGCCCCCTCCGGGGCCAGCATGCCTTGGTCCAGCCCTACATCTAGCCCAGAACTGTTTACTTACTATGAGTGGCAGTGGATCTCAACGCTTTACCGAGAAAGTTTTCCCGGCTCTGTTACTCGAGATCTGGAGAGGCCAGGGTGTGAACAAGGTGGGATAACATTGCTGCCACATCATAGCGGAATTGGCTTTTGCAGTGGTTGTATGTGGTCAGGGTATGCTTGGCGGCAGATGGCGCATGGGTGTTTGGAGTGGGCAGGTCGAGGCTCAGCCAGTGGGCCAAGCTGATATTTGTGGACCCCTGCTTCCATTGCAGTCTTGCAATCTATTGCAAAAGGGTGGCCATTTTCCAAGACGGTGAACAAACCATGTGGTATAAAAATTGGCGGCTTAGTTTTGTTGAATTCAGCGTACTTTTTTGTCCATTAAAGAACACCTGGTTGCCACTAATTCCACGCGTGCCCCCCCCCATGCCTTCACTTCCCACATTTTCCAGAAATCTCAATGTGGTTTACATAACAAAAGACATTTTAAAATGCTTCCCTGTCCCCAAAGGGGCTCACAATCTAAAAAGAAGATGGAGAGATGCTGTGCTGGGGTGAACAGGGACAGTTGCTTCAGCATCCAGCACACGTGATTGGGTGGGTGCATAGGGCACTTTTGAAAGGCACTGAGGTGCAATGCTGTATTTGAAGTGGTGTTAGCTCGCAGTGGAGTTAGGAGAAGTGAATGGCTTGTTCCTTCTTGCTTCTGGCCACTGGATGGCTCTCTAACATTTGCTTTAAAAGTCCTTGCTTTCAACGTCCTAGGCCGGCCTTGACTTTCTTTAGCAATCCTAGTGCCAATGACTGTGGTTGGGGGGCTTATCTAGCTCAGGGGGGTCACCAGAGGCCGGGACGCCCAGGGGCCGAGTAGGGCTGAGGCCATTGTGGGAACTGAATAACAGCAGAATGGCTTCCAGCCAGTGTTTCTGAGTAAAGCAAGGCCACGGCCGTCTTGTGAGAGAGCCTGCATAGCTTGGGGCCTTGGCTTGGAAGGAACACTCTTGTGCATCCCTGTCTACGAACCCAGCAGAGCAGGCCGCTCAGGCCTGGCAGAGGGGTTGGATAACCGCCCCTGTTAGGACAGGCTAAAGTTCAGGGGACTTTGCAGTCCTCTTTTTAATGGCTTTTGCTTTCATGTCCCCCTTGTCTGGATGGTCACTGTTGGAGAACGAATAGTGGCTCGGCACAAGGGCCCAGGCTGATGCCCAGCCAACCCCTGATGCGGCAAGAGTCCATGTTGCTGCTCCCACTGCTGCCTGGTAAGCCAGGCCCATGTCGGCAAGCTAGGGGGGCAACTAGGGGGAAGCGAACATTGACCAACTTCTCCTTCCTCCAGTGCCATTTTGCAATTCTCAGGTGTCCTGTCCCCCAACATTGCTGGAGGAACAAAACAGACAATCCTTTCTTCCCTTTTCAGACCCATCATTTTCATTTGTTTTGCTTCATAAACCTTGTGAACTTTCTTGTTGAAAAAGTGTACTGTTTTTTTTCTTGAAGAATAAATAAACTAATAATAAACTAGTACACTCTTCTGAATTCCAGGAGAGGACAACCGGTGGAGATGTCGTAACTCCGGCATTCTCCCCTCCACTCTTGACGGGCTTGGGCGGGCTTTAGATATGCCCAAAACAATGCAGGAAAGAATGAGTCTTGGAAATTCCCGGGGGGGGAGTGTTTAGAGTCAGGGGGATGCTGCAGTCAGCCCATTGGCCTTGCAACGCAAGCCTGCACATTTTCTTTGCTCTTTTTTTTGCAGTCCAGTAAGGCAGCAAAACTTGGATTGTAGCCCCTGGACAAGCTGCAGACACAGAGCAGAGGCAAAGGCTTTACAAGACCTGAGTGGTCAGCCAGTCGCATCTAGGCTGGGTCAGCTGACTGTATCTAACCCAGCATTGTCCCTAGAGGGCACCCTTTCTCCAAGATGCTTACTGCAGGGGCAGGCTGTGGGAGGCGGGGTAGGGGAGACAGGCTGCAGGAAGGCCCTAGCCTAGTTCAAGATTCCCCACTGGTGCCTTGTTGTCGCCATAATCATTATTGATTGCACTATTGACATGCATGACTCATTACGGAGTAAAAGCAGGCAGATCCCTGCCCCGAGGAGTTTACCGTCTGAAACGGTGCATGCCTCGCCTCCCTATTCCAGTTCCATCGCAGAAGTGGGTGCTTCAGCATTTGGAGAAACATTTGCTGCGCATCTCCCTGTGTTGTTCAAACCGGCAGGATGCTACTTGGTTAAAATTAGCTCTTGTTTTGCATTTATTTACATTTTTAAAAAATTCTGGGACTTGCATGTTCCTAGATCTGTTAGTCATCCTATTTGCGTCTCCACCACTCTGTGTGTGTGATCTAAAGCTCCCCAAGTCCGCCAACGGCAATAATCGTTCAGGATAATTGAGGGAGGCTGATGCGTAAAAGTGTCTCACTTGTATGTACGGTATGTTGTTGTTTTTGCTGGAAAAACTGAGGGGCAAAATGAGTGTGGTTGATAATGTGCTTGGATTGTTGATCTCGCTGTGTGTTGCGTACTTGGCAGCTGGGAATCGGGTGTGGAGTGTGGACTCCTGGGAAACTTTATTTGAAAATAAGCCTAGCATGTTTTGGGTCCGCATGGTTACGGGGTAAGGAAGTGGCTTGGAAGCAACACTTGTGTACAGGGGGGCACCGGTATCCACGGATTCCTCAACCGCGGTTTCAATTATCCACGGTTGAGGAATCCCCCCCCAGCCCCCTCCGCACTTACTTTTAGTTGAAAGCTCCGTTCTTTTCTTCAAAAGTTCCGAGTTTCCATCTGTTTTAGGCCTGAGCAACTAGACTTCGGTGATAGCTAGAGTCTCAGCAAGGTTGCAGAGACTCTAGCTATTAACTAAGTCTAGTTGCTCAGGCCTAAAACAGATGGAAACTCGGAACTTTTGAAGAGAAGAATGGAGGTTTCTGCTAAAAGTAAGTGCCTTGGGGGGCTGTGGAGGGCGCGGGGGGGCCGCTCTCGCCCCCCGCACTTACTTTTAACGGAGAAAGCTCCGTGTTTTTTCTTCTTCAAAAGCCTTTGCTGTAGGCCTTACCACCAACAAGTCTTCAGTGCTAGAAAGTCTCAGCAACCTCTCTGCAAGGTTGCTGAGACACTCTAGCACCGAAGACTTGTTGGTAAGAAGGCCTACAGCAAAGGCTTTTGAAAAAAAAAAACACGGAGCTTTCTCCATTAAAAGTAAGTACTTGGGGTGTGTGTGTGGAGGGTGCGGGGGGGTAGCGCAGGCCCGCGGGGGGGTTGGGGTTAGGGTTGATCGGCCGTTGGTCAGACTTTGTATAAGACCACATCCTAGGTTCGCCATCCTCCACTAGTATAATCCAAAAGTACTCAAAGCCTCATTGACTTCCGTGTGGGCTGGCTAGTCTTGAACTCTGTGCGGCTTCGCGCCCGTCCCTTCACCAGAGCAGGTTGCAAGTCTTGCCTTTTGGAAGCAAAAGCTTCTCCTTTGCAGGTGGGGAAAAGCCTAGAAGGTTAGCCACCTGTTCGGGGTCGTTAACAGGTGTATCGAGCAGCAGGCCTTCCTCCGGGAAAGAAGACAAACGGAATGCAGCCAAAACACACAAAGAAGTAGGAATCGGGAAAGACTGCCGCACAGCACCTGCTCGCTGGAAGCAGCGCGGAAAGCAGAGCCGGCAGGGTGGCAGCGGCAGGACTGGGAAGAGGGAGAGGCATCCATGGGAACAGTTCTTGTGCCTGGGGCTGGGCCACACCTCCATGGCAGGGTGCGCTCTTTGCGTTGCAGGTGGGCTTAGGTTCAGTCGTGCCGGCTCCAGTCTCGAGGGTCTCGCTTTGCGGGGCCGGGAAAGTCCTCTGCCGTGCCCATAGATGGTCAAAGTTCAAGGCTGCAATCCTGTACAGTACACACTTTCCTGGGAGCAAGCCCTATTGAGCACAATGGAACTGTCTTCTGAGTAGACGTGGGTAGGATTGTGCTTCTCGTCAGCTAGATGAAGCTTATGGTCTGGTTCAGCAGTATAAGGCAGCTTCTTTTATTTATGTGTATAATATATTTTTAAAAAATCTCCCGGATACTCTATACCAAATGTGGGCTCGGAGATGCTTACTCTTCATTGTGCACTGGTGGCCAGCCACACGACAGTTGTACAGACCAGGCTTTTTGCCATGCTCTCTAAAGCCCTGGATTTTGTTACACTAAAGGCATGCACAAAAGCAGATGAAAAGGAGGAAGGGCCATTCAGATTTGGGCTGGCCCAATTTCCTGGGCTCTCGTTTGAGTTTTGTGAGTCAGAAGAGAAGGGGACAGAACCTTCCTCTCCCCGTGGCACTGGGTTCAACGGTTCAGTTGGCGCCTCCTGCCGATTAGTCATCTCCCCCAGGCCGCCACCCCAGTCCTGCCTCTCGACATGTTGAAGACCAGTGCTCCAGAGTACAGTATTTCTCTGTGGCAAGGGAGCAATGCAACATTTAAAAAAAAAAAAGCAACAGGTTGAAGCCAAATAGTGGAAGTTGTTTGGGCTCGGGATCAATCAAATAGTAGCTTATGGAAATGATACGCTGTCAGAGGCATGCACAATGAGACTGAAGTAACCAAAATTAATTGCAATAAAGGTATAATCGCTGCTCAGTTAGGAATAGAAACACTATCAATTAAGTGGAAATTGCTTCCTCAACGTTAAATACATGTTTCTTGCCATTCATTTCAAAACACCTGTACCGTATTGATAAGCAGAAGCCTCCCGGTTTCTCATGCGGCGACACTCCTGAGCGCAAGCAGCATCTGAGACAGAGGGCGATTCGGTTTTTTGACCCACTCTGAATCCTACATCAGAAGAGAGAACTCCCCTCACCAACCCAAGCATCTGGCTGCCACCTGTTGGCGACGTGGCCGTTGCTAGCTAGCAGCAGCGAGACAAGGAGCCTTGTGGCATTTAGCATGCCACCTCGGGCGCCAGGAGGTCATGGGCCAGCCCTGCTGGACGCTCTCCCCAATATCTATCCTATTGAGAACTGCTGTGGGTTCAAGTCCTGCAGTGCGACTTCCTTGCTGCTCCAGAAACCTTACATACAGTTGAAGAAATCAAACCATTAAAAAAATATGGGTCCCGTTTTGGGTTAATTAGCATTTTTTGAACCCTCAGCTTCAGGCTGTTTAGAGCTTTGGACCGGCATAGACTCCTGTCGTGTGGAATAACATCAAACCTTTGTTGCTTGTGAAATTACCTTTTATAAGGCTGCGATCCTGTGCATGCTTTCTTGTGAATTAGCCCCATGGAACACAGTGGGACTTACTTCTGAGTAAACATGCATAGGATTGCACTGTAAGAGGAATACAAGAATGAATGAAATGTTTGTTTTTTAAAAACATAATGAAGGTTTAAACAAACAGAATAAAAAAAAAAAAACCACCACCACCACCCACCAGGAAAATGAAACATGAATCGTACATCAGAAAGCCAAATGCCTGATTATTGAGCCACTTTGGTCCTGGCTCGGGCTCAATGATACTGACAGATTTTAGGTTTGGGTTCGTTGGAAAGATAGAAGACTTCTTGGAGCTGGTTTTTGCACTTGGGTTCAGTTTGCCAACCTGATACAATCTACCATTTGTTGCGGTCTTAAGAGAGGAGTTTATCTTGGTGTGCGACGCGTATGTTTGTCGCTTCTCGGATTCACACCCGGCGGCTGGGCTATTGAGGTCTTCCCCCTGTAGCAAGGATCTCCGTAAGAAACAGGGCACTTCTGTGAATGAGGCTGTTGCTCAGACGTAGACCAAGTGCTCTGCGTGCAGAAGATCCCAGGGGGTCAAAGACCAATTAAGACTAGAGTGCTGCTACTATGATGTAGTAGATTAGACAATATGGTCCAGTCACTTTGGACACAGAGGTTTTGTTTCATCCTAGTCCTGAGTGGGAGTTTCTCTTGGAGCGGTGCGTCGCTGGACCAGGGGAGAGAGCTGAGGCCTGCCTGCCCAACTGTATCCCCGTGCATTCATAGCAGGCCATCTGGATGAACTTCATAGGCTTCAAGTATGCTCTGGAGCAGTCCCTTTTGCTTTTGGAGATGATTCTGGAGCAAATGCGTTGTATACTTTTGGCACTGGCAATCTGTTAACACCTTTCTGAGTCGCTCCAGGCTCCCTGGTGGTTTAGGGGTTTGTTTGGTTTTCCCCCTCTGCTTTTGCTTTTTCCTCCAGCAAAGTGAAGTGAGTTTTCCACATGTTGAATTCTTATGTTGCTTTTGGTCAAACGGAAGCTTTTGAGAAGGATCGGTTCAGCAGAGCATCTCAAACCAGCTGTTTAGAATTCAGGCTTTGGTGTATGTTGATCGCCTGCTGCCACACAGAGTCCGGCCCTTGTCCATCTAGTTCAAGATTGCCTGCACTGATGGGCAGGTGCTCTTTGGAGTTTCAGGCTCCAGGGTCTTCCCCAGCCCTACTGGGAGACGCTGCTAGGGATTGAACCTGGGACCGTCTGCATGCAAAGCACAGGCTCTACCATTGAGCTATGGGCCCTTGGCAAAAGCTGCTATAAATAGAGTCAGATCATTGGGTCATCTGGCTCAGTATTGTCTACACTGACTGGCAGTGGCTCCCCCAAGATTCAGAGGGGGGGTCTGTCTTTCCCAGCCCTACTTTCCCAGGTTTTTAAAAAATCAGTCATACGTTTTGTGCATGCGCTGATACGTGGTGTGTGCACACGGTCATGTGGCAATGTATGTGAATGTGTTTGTGTACTTGCAGGTGCGTGTGAATGCCTTTTGGATTTAATCAACTTTCAGCATTAACGGGCACCCCTTTCCCCCCCCCCCTTAGTCCATTAATTCAAGAGTTCACTGTAATGCAAATCACATGATGATGATGACTGAATATACGGAGCTGCCTTGTAAGAGGCCGATCACAGGTCTGTGCAGGCTGCTGCTCTGACAGGCTGCGCTTCTCCAGGGTTTCGGGCAGTTGCCTTTCTCGGCGCTTGCTGCCCAATAACCTTTTCACGAAGACACCAAGCCTCGAACCTGGGACCTTGTTGCATTCCAAGCCTCTGCTTCAGCTATGGCACTGGAGGACTCCTCAGTGGAAAGAAAGGCAGAGATGGTTTTAATTGAAAATCCAGAGCCCAGGATAGCTGGCCTCTGAGAGGTTGCGGCTTCTCTCCTCTCTCTCTCTCTCTCTCTCTCTCTCGGCTTCATTTGCTGCCTGGATGGTGAGCAACGTCCCCCTTTCCTTCCCCCCCCACCCCAAGAGCCCCCTCTGTTGCTCCGGCTGTTCACGCGCTTGGCACCCTTTTGCCACACGCGACTAGCACGGATGAGGCTTTCGAGAATGTCAGCGTTTGCAAACCTCTCCGTGTGTTACATTGCTAAGCAACTTTTAGAAACGCTTACCCCCACTCCTCCTGCCATCTGGGAGAAGAGGCTGGTCTAGGCAAGCATGCCAGAGGGAGGCGGCGGCGGCGGTGGCCACATTGTATTGGGGGAGGGGGCTGAGGGAGCAGCCAGTGATGCGAACAGCGAGTGAAATGTGAGAACTGGCAGAATGTGGACTGTGGGGTGTGGGCTTGTGTGTGTTTTTGAATGTGTACAGATGATGCACGATGACAGTGACAACACATTCTGGTGCAGTCCTGGGTTTCGTCCTCCTCCCCCCTGGCACATTGGCTCAAACATGGCATGGGGTCTACTGCCTTTAGAAGTTTGTGGTCCTGAAATGTCGCAGTTCTTGGTCGGCAGCAGAGTTGTTTAATCTCGGGTGCCTAGGTCAAGAAGCTGCCTTGCCTTGAGTCGGAGCATCCTTCCATCGGATTGAATACTGTCTATCTAGACCAGGGGTGGCCAACCTTTCAACCTCCTGGACCTTTCATGGTTGTCTAGGTGAGGGCATTTCAGCAGGTGCAGCTGCTTTAGCAGCACCATCAGCACTTGCAGCTGCCAAGATCCCGTCTCCTACACAACTCTTAAGAACGCAGAGGCCCTCACGGTGGAAGGTTGGCCACACCTGGTCTAGACCGTTGCCAGTGGCCATTTTCCCCAAGGAGGAGGGGGAGAGTGTGGTTTATGTTGGAAGCCAGCAGCCACCAGAATGTCTGGGCTGGGGCAAGGGCTGTTGTTGCCATCTCGCCCCTTTGATTCCAATGAAGCTGTCCACATTCCTGCTTTTTCCATTGATGCTGGCAGCTCCCTTGGCTCTCCCCTCCTCAGAGCTGGTGACAGAACCAGGCTCGGAGGAATCCACCTCTCTGGGCCACCAAGTGGAGGCTGGAAAGTTGGTTTCTCCCTCGCTGGACCTTCAGTTTTATAATGAGAATTTAAATAGGTCTGTGTCCCATACCAAACTGAAGGGGTGTCAGTGCCTTTATATACCAACAAAGAAATGCTTGGACATCTTGACCGTTATGTCTGGAAGTGCCTGGTTCACAGCCATGGGCTTGAAAGAGAACTACTCGCACCTCGTGGTAGATCCACAACATTGGAGATATCTACGCTTTGTGGTCAGCTCTTAGTACTTCCAATATCAAGTGCTCCCCTTCAGCATCTCCTTAGCACCAAAGGTCTTCGCCAGGTGTATGACTGCTAGGCTGATCCCTTGTGACCACCTGTAGACAACCCCCCCCCTCCCGGTTGCAGGTACCTGCTGCCTCCCCAGCTGTCAGGGCTAGATGTTCTACTAGGGTGTGAGGGGAGACTCTGACTTGCGTACCTGGCATTGCTACTTACCATTCTGCATCTCACTCTCAGCTGCTCTGTGCCCTCAATGTCCTGTAAAGTGCTGGAATGTCTGGAAGCTCCTGGAGCCATGGTGGGAAAGGGGACCGTTAAAAGTGTTTTGTTTTTTTCTTTTCATCGAAAAATTTGTACATTTTTGCATAAGTACATAAGAAGCATTACTTTTTTTTTTTTTGTGGCTCCGTTCCGCTTCCAAGCTGATAGTCACACTGACACAGCTGCTTTTTGTTTGCTATTAATATTTGTCGTGATATCCCGCCCTTTCTCTAAGGGTTGAACCAGGAATTAGGGTTGGAGGAACGTGTGCCATGAAGTTAGAAGTCACTCCCCTCCGTGCGCTACATCAGTGTATATGGTGTTTTGCAGAGGGTAAAAAGAAGTTTCCTGCCCCAAGGGGCTTGCAATCTTAATACACGAAGGGAAAGGGATGGAGGTAGGGACAAGCAGGGGGACCTTCCCCCCCCCTTTTTTTTTATAGTCTCATATACTTTGCTCAGTTGACGAATGTTAGCATTGTACTCCTCTGGAAGCTGCTATCACAGTCATTCTGAGGTGCAGAAAATAAAACGAACCTCAACATGGGTGCTGGAAAACAATTGCACATTTTCTACGCGGTGCATCCAAGAGCGGAGGCCCTTCTATCATTCCTGTGAACCTCTGGGCCCGTCCCCGTCCTTCCCGCCGCTGCTGAAATCTGCAGCAGTTGCCTGGGGACAGGGCCCGGCGGGGTAGGGACGCTTCTGTGGGTCCAGAGGAGGCTTAATAAGCACAACTTGCTGCCTCAAGTTGGCAGGCAGACGTTGGCATCTCCTCCCGCGCTTCCAACACCTGTGAAGGGGGTAAAGCTGCTTTTTAAAAAAACTTTGCAAAAGAGAGCGTTTGCCTGCCTCTTTACAACAATATTCTAAGTAGAAGAATTTCCATGGAACGCTTTAGAATGGTGATGGAAAGAACAGAATAAGCTCAGTTGCTGCAGCAACCTGCTTCTTTCCACTGCTTGCTTTTCAGCTGCCTGTGCAATCGTTCTCTTCCTCCCCCCCCCCTCTATTTTGGATACTAGTTGCTAAGGGTGTAAAAAAGAGAGAGTGGCAGAATTTGAGTCTCCAGATCCATCTGGGATTTGATGGTGGCTCAGATAAATTTAGAGTCTGTAGTAGCACTTGGTTTCGTGCAAGCCACCAATTGTCAGGCGGCAGCGCCAGGAAGCCAGCCGACTGCCACGCACAATTTTGTAAAATATATACACATGATGGATAAGGATTTGCATTTGCGGTCAAGCGGAAGGGAGATGGCTTGAGACTTTTAAAGCATGGGGAGCAGAGGTGGGTGGCGGTGGTTTGCGAGCTCTCGGTGCCCTGTCACGCTCGTGGCGCTGATGGCTGCTAGCCTGAAATGCCCACTGCCTTGTGCGTGTGATTTCCCCCCCCCCTCCGTGTCGCATACGCACGTTGGCACAGGTGGTAGCAGTATCTCCTCCCACACCCCGATTTCTAGTTTTTGTTGGCATGCCTCTGGGAGCCTTGAGTTGCCTGCTCTGACAGCTGTCACCGATTGATGCCTCATTGGCCCTTTTTTTGAAAGCCAGTCTTCCGGCTTTGGGTTCAGCCCCATTTGTACCCCAGCGTAACGTTGCCTGGTGTTCTCAGACTGGCACAGCCATCTCCCGGTTTGTAAAGACTTCAAACCACTCTCTGTCCCCTACTCTATTCGTTCATTCCCTGCAGCAACTCCATGTAGGACTGGGAAAGACCCCCATCTGACTCCATGGAGAGATGCTGCCAGTCAGGGTATTGCCAGCTAGACAGACCAGTGATCTGAGTAAGACTGTAAGGGCTGTCTCCCAATATCTCATTCTTCACCAGCTTTTCACTCTGTGTGCGTGCGCACAATGCTGACATGCTTTTTGTCCTTACATGGGGCAAAGATGGAATGTGTGACCTACCCCATGATGCAGTTCTTCTCCTTGATGTGCCGTAGGAAGCCCCTGAGTCCGGCGGGCTTCATTCTCTCGGAGCCCATGTCTATTTAGAGGTCATACTGGAGTGGCGACATAATCTTGGGCCGTTGTTTATTTGGTGCCCCCTTCCTACTGCTTTGCCTCTCTCACTCAGCATTTTCACACCAATTTTGGAAGGGTATTTCTAAAGAGCCCCCCCCCGAGGGCCACCCGCTTTGCTCTTGCAAGCGTCTGACCTAATCCCTTCTTTCTATAGCCGCCCGTGTCGTGGTCTAAATTTGAAACCAATGAATATCTGCTCTGTCTTCCCCCTCCCCGCCCCTTTTCTTCTTCTTCTTCTTCTATTTGAAGGGACAGTGGAGGAACGACGCATTCAATGGACAGGGCTCTGTACTCCATTGTTCGGGTGTCACCTATGACGGACTCTGGCTCAATGGCTACCCAGTTGGTATGTACTTTGATTATGCCACCAGGTTGGTAATGAGACTCGGGCACAATACCCTGCCTTTCACTCTCTTGATTAATACAGTTGGGCCGCAAGTCCTTGCACCATCTACTCCTGGGACATGTCACTCATAAAAAGGAAAAGCAGCAGTGAGGTCTTTGGGGGAGGGGGCCAGCAGGGGTGGAAAGCCGTTAGAGGAACGGAACAAGAAAAGTGCCAAGAAAACAGATATTATTTTGACATCCATTTGTGCATTCTGAGCGAGAAAAGCTTCCCCCCCCCCCCCCACTTTGGCCAGCGATTGCCATTCTGTCCACTGGGCCTGGAGAGTCTTCATGACGGGTGACGATGCAGCATGGGAGGGAAGGTGCTGGATTGCAAGTGGCTACAGTCGAGGTGCTTTGTGGCATGACCTCCATGCTCCACCAAGTAACCGCTCAGGGTCCGATCCTGACGAGGTTGGACCAGCCAGATTGGCCAGACCAGCACTGGCCTTGTCCCAGTCCCCCCAGTACTGGATACTGGGCTGGAGCTTGAAGAAAGCCTGGTGCAGGGGCCCTCTGAGCCCCCTCCTCACCAAAGAATGGCATATCACCAAGGGGGCATTTGTAATTCCCTTGCACCCGAGGTCTGCAGTAGATCCCACTCATGGGAGCTGTTCGACATGTCGTTGGCCCAGGTGTGGCTTCTGAGGGTTTTGGTTATCTTGTGTCGGTCCATCCTAAGAACCTGTATTGGTGTTTGAAGGGTCCACTGAGCTGAGGCCTGGCTCCTGCACAGTCCTTCAGCAGGAATGGCAGCAGCGTTTCAAAGGGGGGGGAGGGGAATGCAGAATAAATATTTGGGTTCATCCCAAGGAGAAACTTCTAAGAATTTTAAAGGGAAGGCAGACAAGTTTCTAAAAGACAAGGGAAATTCCTTGGGGGGGGGGGGCCGGTTCTATGCATCTGAACCAACAAAAGACAGCAGGTGGGATTGGAGAATAAGAGTGTGCTTTAATTCCCAACATGATTCCATTGAGAACCATTTTTTCAAGAGAACAGTAAACTTCAGTGAAGTTCCAACAGATCCTCGAGCATCTCTCAAGTGTACACCTGCGTTGACGCTCCCCCCCCCCCCGGTCACGCTTGTCTCTGCACATCCCTGCGGCCTCAACCACCCTTACCATGTGCTCTTGCGATTGCAGAGGCGCTGCAAGTGGCACACGTTTTCTGGAAGGGGGACCCCTCACATGTCTCTTCCCCAACTCAGAACCAGCAGCCTTCCCTGGACGTGATTTTCAGCCAGGGTTATTCACCGATCCTTCTCCAAGTACAAATGAATATCTCTGGTCAGGGAGAAGCTCCCAGCTTTGTTTTTCCGCAGGGCGATAACCAAGTAACGCTGAATGTTTTTCAGGACAAGCAAAGAAGATTGTGATTTTGGGACCAGAAGTTATTGATGCCGTTCCAGGTTCTGCTCACACGTTTCACGTCCAGCTGCAAAACGAGGAAGGGGAGGTTTCTGAAAGTAAGAACATTTTTATCGCTCTGTAGTGCCATATAAAAGATTTCTCACCATGATAAGCAGAAAACGGAAAGCCCCAAATGAGGGTCTGGCATCCACTTTCCCCCCCTCTTTATGGGGGATAATATATAATAAATGTGTTACATTTTGTTCTCAATCTTTTACGGGGCTTTGATTTTTTTTTTTTTTTTAAAATGGCCCACTTGCTGTCATCCATTAACTATGGAGTCCTCGGGAGATCCCACTGAGACTGAGTTGACATGTAAATATACCAACATGTAAGCTTAAAGGGGTCCTTATCTGGGCATAAGCCCCATCGACTATGGGTGACTTACTTCCAAGTCGACCCGCATAGGATTGGGCTGTATTTGATGTGTATGACACGTCACGTAGGTCCCTACGATTCTCTGATTTTTCATATTGTTATGTTTGTCATTCCTCTCCCCTCAGTTCTTTGTATGTTCTTGTTTTTGCTTATGAACTGTTCTGAAAACAAAGCTTTTCAATAAAAAAGCCCCCCCCCTCTCTCTCTCTCATGAGCAAAAAAAAAAAAGATGAAGGACTTTTCTGTTTACAGCAGAAAAGTCATTTGGGCTTCATAACCTTCCGTTTCAAATTACGGCTGTCGAAGTCAAGGCTACCTGGAGCACATTGTGATTAAATGACTGTAACTAAGTACATTTTCCAGAAATGATGATAATTCTGCTGTTTGTAGGGCTTTGTGTAAGGGTGGCGGTGTTGTGTTAGCACTCCCCCCCCCCCCCCAGCTCCAAATCCAAGCAAAATCACCCCGGCAGGTGTGCTTACCTCCCTCCTCAATGGCTTCACAGTGTGAATTGAAATGCTCAAGGACAGCAAAACATGCGCTCTTTTCAATCCGACATTGCCTTCTGCTGAGTCAGACCTTGGTCCATCTGACTTATATTGCCTACTCTGGCTGGCAGCGGCTCCCCAAGCTCTTTCCTAACCTTATACCTAGAGGTATTGAGGACTGACCCTGGGAACTCCTAGTGCCAAGCTCGTGCTCTCCCACGGAGCCACGGGCACTTCGGATGAACATAAGAAACTGCCTTCTATTGACTCGGACGCTTGATCCATTTTGCTCAGTTCTGTCTTCATTGACTGGTAGCAGCTCTCCAGGGTTTCAGACAAGCTCTATCCCAGCTCTATCTGGAGATGCTTCCCAGCTCTATCTGGAGATGCTTCCAGGGGTTGAACCCGGGTCATTTTGCCTGCACAGCAGGTGCTCTCCCACTGAGCTGTGGAGGCCCCTGGCAGGCATGTGAAGCTGTCTTACACTTAGTGAGACTCGGTATTGTCAACACTGACTGGCAGCAGCTCTCCACAGTTTCAGGCAAGAATCTCGCTCTGCCATACCTGAAGACGACTCCAAAGATTGCAACTTTAACCTTCTGCATGCAACACACATTATACTACCAGTGATCTGCAGCCCCGTTGGAAGTTACCCTGTAGTGTTCCAGAACTGTTCACTGTTGGAAAGATTCTCAACGTGAACACTGGTGTCATTGCGGGGGGGGGGGGGCGGAGCTCTAGGTTCTGCCGCGATCCACTCCCTGTGCGTTGTTTTCACCTTGAATGGTTCTGAAGGCGAGGGGGCGGGGCCACTTTGTTCACCCGTGTAACGGAGGGTCGGATCGTGGCGGAACTTAGAGCTCTGCCCCCCCTGCAGTGACACCAGTGAACGTGAATGGGACATGTACCTCCCAGCCCCCCTCCCAAGCAGAATCACTAAGCATGATGTACCCATGCTGCAGAAAAGAATGCCGTTCTGTTGTTTTTTAATGCTCCCCTCCGTGAAGAATACCGTGAAGCCTGAAAATCGGTACGCTGGGGAGCAGGGCAGGCTAGAACCTCGTGTTCTTGATGTGCTGGCTGCAAATCAAGCAATTAAACAATTATTCCTTCTGCTTGTTTCTCTTTTTCTTGGTAGGGGAGAGCGGTCGACTGCTGGAGATCAGCGCTGGTATCAGACATGGGCCACTTCTTGCTAATTTCAAAAACCGCCTGCGCGAGTTGATTGAACAATCCAGGAGGCGGCTGATCAAAAGCTCTTTGTAAGTAATGTGGAGGACTCACTTCATTCCTTCTTGAGCCTCTGGTATACTGTTAGGGAGAGAAGTGATTATGCCCTGGTGAGCTCAAAGCGCTGCCTTGGCCCATGTTGTGCCTGGGTGCCAAGTAACCAGGGCTGGCCCATCCATGAGGCCAGCTGAAGCGGTCACCTCCGTCGTAAGCCCCATTGCCTGCAATGGGACACTTCTGAGTAAACATGCATAGAATTGGGCTGTTAATATCGTTATCATTTTTGCTTGATGCCTTGTTTCCCTCTGCCGCTTTTACGCTCACTCTCCAGACTTTGTGAGTCACAGTACTCCATAATAGCAGGCAAGGAGGGTTTGTCAGCCCAAGAAAACCTGCAACATTGTTCTGCTTTGGAAGAGACGTTGTTGGTTTTCTTTGCACTTCCTCCCTTTGCCCCCCACCCCCCCCCAAAAAAAACGAATAACAGCAGGTTGTCTATTTAGACTGCACTTTAACAAAAACTAAACAAAAGTCAGCACTACACTCTGTAGAATCCACCGTCAAAGTGAAAGGAAAGAATTTTGTTTTTATATGCAGCAGTTGCTAAGCAGAGGTGAACTTAAGGCGGGTCTCAGTGGTTGCCTCCTACAGCAGGTCGACAGGACCTAAACGCTCAAGGGCTGGGATACCCCAACAAGCTTGATGTACAAAGATAGGGCCTCATGCCTGAACTGACACAAGCTGGTCAATGTTCTGCAGAAAGTCACCATGTTTTTTATCGTGTGTGTGTGAATGTGCGCGTATGGCCTTCATGTGTTTTCACCGAGGAAAGGCTGTAGCTTGCTGTAAGGCTCGTGCTTTGTATCCAGAACAGAAGGTCCCAGGTTCATTCCCTGGCAGCATCTAGGAAAGACCCTTGCCTGAAACTCCAAAGAGCTGCTGCCAATGAGTGTTGGCAATGCTGAGCTGATTGGACCAAGGATCTGACTCTGTCCAGGCCAGTTTCAGAAGGAGAATCCATTGCTCAGTGGTAGAGCAACTGCTTTGTACGCAGATCATCATCCCAGGTTCAATCTCTAGTATCTCAGATTCTAGGAAAGACCCTTTCTTGAGACCCTGGAGAAGTGCTGTCCGTCAGTCAGAGCAGCTCGTCAGACTAGCTGTTCCAGTTTGCTGAGAGCCCAAGGCAGCTTTGTACATCCAACGCTCGTCGTGTGGCCCCCCATTAGACCTGGATTATTGACTCTTAAGATTTTAAAGCCCATCAATGCAAAATAGTGTCTGCCCTGTTTTCTTCCGTAGTGGATTTGAGTATATTAGCTATCCTTTGATGGCGGCTGTGTCTGGGAGCCAGGAGCTTCAAGCTGCTCTTCCAACTGTCGGCAAATGTGGGTCTACCCTGCCTGAATTGCCAGTCCCTGAAGGAGAGGCAGAGCCAGAATCCGGATCAAACCCTTTGGACGGAGCAGGAGATGCCCTTAGCAACTGGGATGGTAAGTCGAGATAATGGGTTTAACTGGAGTGCTTGGCTTCCGCAGTTGAAGCTGGGAAACAAAAAGAGTGTTGTCTACCCCTTGGTAGAACAACTTAAGAAAAATCCGAGATGGCTTTTGTCGTGCAAATGGATGGCTCAAAAAAAGTGCTTTGTGGGCTGCAGGAGATTGTCATCACTGACATACTTCATAATAAGTAGAATCCATTTAATGGGGGGGGTGTTCCTGCATTAGACAGAATAGCCTCGGCTCGTTACGCAGCCTCTCTGGGTGGGTTTTCCTCCCCTAATCAGTCAAAACATGCTGTTAAAAATGAATTAGGCGAGGAACCGCTCCATAGCAGCACATCTTGTCTGCGTTCTCGTTGCCTTGGCACTGCAAAGTGAGCCTATGCTACACAAGAGTACATGTCGTCATAACAGTACCAGTGTAGCTTTAGGACAGGAGGTGTGCTCTCGTAACCCCTGCTTGGAGCAGTAGCTGTCTGAGTCCAACCATGATGAGGGAGAAACAGAAGGACCTGTACTGGATCCAGGCCCCAACACCATGCTAGAACCTGGGCCTACCGACTCGGAGACCCCAGAATATCCCAGAGCAGCACCTCCTGAGCCCATGTTCCTTGAAGGTCCAGCCCTTTCCACACCAGGAACCTCTGTCCCCTCTTGCTCTGCCCTGCCCTGGCGAGCTGCAACTGAACACCTTGCCCTGTCAAGATCCAGAGCCTTCATGATCCCGAGACCGAGACTTCCCTTCTCAGCCTTTGCTCCTGCTGTCTGGAGAGGGAAGTGTGTTCAGAGTCGGAGTAACCTTTACTGGTATTCACAACACAACAGCAACACAACCCAGAAATGCTATAGGGAAGTGTGTGAATGTGGCAGTCCTCTGGCCTGGAGCCTGGCATTCCTCCTCCAGCCACTTTCGCTGTGCTCAGACTCTGGTGGCTCTTGTTGCTGAGATTCTTAGCAGATGGGCTCCCTCTCCAGGCCAGTGTCCGGGCCAGCACTGGTCTCGCTGGCTCTTCTTCCTCAGGCTCATCGAAGCCTTGCTCAGAGCAAGGAACGTGACCACCTTGGGCAGTCTGAGTCTGCACACTAGCAGTGAACCTGGAGGGATGTGATGGAACAGAGAAAGAGTGCCTGACTCCAGGCAGAAGCGTCGCTCCGGTAGGGGCGGGGCTGTAAGTATCGCTGCGGTCATAGTCTCTTTACCGAGCGAGGAGGAGGCAGCCCCGCCCCCTCACTGTCCGAGCCAGTCCCCTACGGAGAAAGCAGCAGGCAAGAGACCCTGCCTGCTGCTTTCTCCGTAGGGGACTGGCTCGGACAGTGAGGGGGCGGGGCTGCCTCCTCCTCGCTCGGTAAAGAGACGATGACCGCAGCGATACTTACAGCCCCGCCCCTACCGGAGCGACGCCTCTGACTCCAGGCCCTTTCCGTCTCCCTGCTGCTCTCTGGGAGGGCAAGTGGAGTCTGAAAAAATCCTAGTTTCACAGATATACTGATGGCGTTGGACATGCTGGTGGGAAACCAGGAAAGAGACCCTGAGGTTGTGGTGCAGAGCTCAGTGAAAACGTCAGCCCCAGAGTGCTACAGTGGAGAAGACCGTAAATTCCATGCTAGAGATCATTAAGCAAGGGAATGAGAACAAGGCTGCTGCTGATTAAAATGTTATTTTGCCCCTGTACAAATGTATGGCGTAGCAACATTTGGAATACCGTGTGCAGTACAGAAGATGCCATAGAGCTGGAAAAGGTGCAGAGTTGGGCAACTGAAATGCTCGGAGGGTTGGAGCGCTGTTCTTACAAAGAGAGGCTCTGACACTTGGGACTTTTTCATTTGGGGGGAAAAGGCAACTTAAGGGGGACACATGAGGCATATACATGTGAGGCTTATGCTGTTCTGCCTCTTGTGGAGAGAAAGAGAGAGGTTTTCTCCCATTCCCACAATGCTAGAATCGGGAGTCCTCCAATGAAACCGATTGTTGGGAAACTCGGCCAGACTAAAAGAGGTCCTTCTTCACTTGGGATATAATTAGCCTGTGGAACTGGTTGCCACAAGATGTGGCGATGGCTGCTAGCTTAGAAGGGAGATCAGACACATTCACGGATAGGACAGGTCTGTTGTTGGCTACTAGTCATGATGGCTCTGTTCAAAGATAGTCAATTGAAAGTTTAAGAACAACAGCGAAGACCTGCTGGAGCAAAGCAAAGGTCCAGCATTCTAGACAACCAACCAGCAAGGCATGAAGACACAAGCCCTTGAAACACTCTAGCCCACCACTCTCCTCTCCTCCACACTTCCTCTTCTGCTCTCTTCCCCTTTTCCTTTTCAAATCCAGGGAACTGGAGGGGGAGTGGCAAAGGGGGCTGCTGGCGTACCACCACGGGGTGGGGGGGAGAGATGGGACAGATGGACAGAATTTGGCACACCGCCTCAAACACCAGGAAGTCCTGGGCCGGCTCTGCCCTGCACTGTATCTCCTACCTAGTTTATTATAGTCCCAGTGAGTCAAAGCTGCCTACTCATCTTATACATATATACATTCGCAGCCTATATTGTTGTTTTGGTTTCCTAGAGGACACGGAGTAACAGATGAGCTAACACTTTCTTTATAAATATGCCAGTATTATTTTACAGGCCAGTTATTCCTGGAATTATTCATGGGAGCCTTAATGCCGAGAGCTTGGGAGTTGAATCAAAGTTTAATCACCCTGGTTTATTGTGAACCGTAATATTAAATCCACCCCGTATAACTTGATACATTGTAAATACACTATTTGCATCTTAATACACTCGTCTTGGTAACAAAGTGGAGAGGAACAGAGCAGGAGTTAAAACAGCATCTATCTTTGGAATCCGGAGGGTTTATTTTGATAGCCCCAACATGTAAGATACGCTGCACTGACCCTTCTGGCCAGCTCTGTTTTTGTCATACTCTGCTTTGGTGGAGTTTCGATTTTATTCCCCCCCCCCTTCTAACCAAAATAAATGTTTATAAGAGCCCTGATTTAACACCTGACCCCTAACGATTAAATTACCAGAAGATTCGGACTGTTAAATAAACGTGCCGCCTCTTGGTTCGATTCTCCCTTCCAAGATGTTTTGTTAGTAATATTCCAGGTCATAGATTAAAATATATTTTCATTGTTAGTGAAAATACTTGAAGCAGGGAGAACTGAAGGAGGAACGCTCATGTTTGCTCTGGTACATATAAAAAATGCCACACTGTTGCTGCAGGACGGAGGGGAACTGTGGGGCTGTCATAGTGGTTTGGAGAGCTTTGAAAATGAATTTGAGTTTCACTTCGCATGTCCAGGTAGGACCAACGTAAGACCTCCCAACTGCTGGGATGAAGTCCCCACCCACCCCCATCCTTACTCAGCAACTTACCGGTGGCTGCCACTCCTTCCTCTCCCCCCCCCCCCTTTTGCAGGAATGAAGCAAAAGAGGAAACATGGAGAAGGAAAGAGTGGTGGACTGGAGAATTGGACACTCTGGCTCACCGTTCTCCTCTCCTCCACACTTCCTCTTCTGTTCTGATCCCCTATTCCTTTTCAATTCCAGGGAGCAGGGGCAGGAAGAGTGATGATGGGGGGCCGACAAACCCCCTGCCAGTCTGCTGCCTGAGGCATCTGCCTTAGTCAACCTCACGGACCGGCCAGCCTTGCTTTCAAGTGCAACTGAAACTTTTCCTCCAAGGCTCTTGGCTCTCCCCAATCACTTTCCCTTTGGCTTCCTCGAAGCTTCTTAATTGGGGCTCCTTTCAAGGACCGTGACTCTTGGCCAAATGAAAAAGGGAGAGGGACACTAATGGGCCTCATGGACAGCATGATCGGTGAAGCAGCTTGAGCGTATGGAGCTGTCGCATGCTGCCCGGACCATTGGCTTGTTATCTACCCTATAAAACTGGACCAAAACAGCCCCTTCCCCACTTTCAGGGTTCAATTCACAGGCTGTGTAAGGAGAAGCACTTCAGCAATAGGGAGGGTGGCTAAACAGTGCGCAGCAAGGTCCTCGCCGGCAACAGCAGTGCTACTCCCAGCAGTCGGTGGCCATCATTTCTCTTCCTGCCAGGGTGTCCCAGAATGAGCTAGAGTAGTTCTGGGGCTTCTTAGAGGGGAAACTGGCCGCTGCAGGAGGAGCAACATCACCGTCAGCACAAATCAGCTGGCGATGGCCAGGGGGGACAGTCTTGCCGGCCCTTTCGTCCCCCAGAAATGACAGGGATCGGACAGGTCAGGCACTGGCCCTGGCCCCTGAGGGCCCATCTGGCTGGCCAGCCAGCAGACAGTGGGGCATTGCTGCCTTCTCCCACCCTCCCCACCTGCATGTGGGCTTCCTCAGAGGCCCCTGTGAGGAGGAGGCAGAGATCTGTCTGTACCAGAAGGAAGGAAAGGAGAGAGACCTCTCCTTCCCTGCTCTCCGGACACTCCTCCTTCTGTGCCAGTGTGCTGCAGGGGGAGCAGACAGGGAGACCTCAGGCAGCGGCACTGAGATGAGGGTGGCGGAACTGCCCCTCCTCCTTTTTATCTTGCCAGTTGTCCGAGAAGGGAAAAGGGAGGGCAATTTGGGATGCTCGCGTCTCAGCACTGTCAGGCCAGAGAAGCCAGAGACCGCCGTTGTGGATCTTCCAGTGGGCCCCAAGCCTGCCATTCTCACATTTGGACTTCAGCTTTCTCCCCCGTGAGCAGTTGAGCTCCATCAAGGGCTGCTTCTTCTTTTTTTTCTGTTCTGTCATTCACTCATTCCTCCTCCTCCTCCTCTTTTTTTAATCTGACTTGATTTGCGCCTCAGTTCTTTTTCCAGCGCGGCTTCATGGCTGGCTTTTGAGCGAAGCGCTGGCATGCTCTCAAAACACCTCAGGAATAACTTCTGCTGATGGGTAAATTATGAGGTCCTTGAGGCTTTCGTTCACCCTGTTCTTTTCGCCTGGTGGTAATAACGCAGTAATGGAAAGGCATCCAGCCCCGTGCAGTATTGATGAACTGTCAGCAAAGTGGAATTCTGAAAGGTTCTGAGAAAGAGCATGGAGCCCTTTCGCCTTCTGAAATGGATGTGCTTTCCTGCCTGCTTTTTGATGGATAATGAAATCCAAAGCTGGATCAAAAGTCATTCCAGCGGAGGGCCTCCTTGGTAACCTCTCCGAGTTGCTGGTTGACCTGTATTAAGCTCGTTCTGTCCTGAGGAGCAGCAGGTAGATTATCATTCTTTTGCATATTTATCTTCGAGGTTTTTATCCAAGGGATAGCAGCAGGGCAGGACAGATGTCCTCAGCCCATGAGTCGGGACCCTGAAATGGGCCGCAGCCATGCTGCCTCCACCCTTTTGTTCTGAGGCTCCGGCCTGCAAAATTGGAACCGTGGTCAGGGCTAGATGTCCTATATGCAATAAATCCCTGCTTGAGCCTTTGATTGTGGTTGGAGAGGTTGCTTCAGCCAAATCTCCAAGCATAATTGGCCACCCATCCACCTGATCTCCCCTGCTATGGCACTCCCTCGACTTTCTGGCTGCAATCCTGTCCACACTTTCCTGGGAGTAAGATCCATTGAACACAATGGGACTTACTTCTGAGTAGACAAGCATAGGATTGCGCTGTCTGTCTTGCCGCAGGGCTCTTGAAGGTGGGTCCCATGATGTATTTGGCGGGTTGCTGTAGGTCCCGGCTCCTGACAGACTGAAGACCACAACCATAAAACATTAAACCAACACAATGACAGTTATAAGCATCTATAACATTTTAAGCTACCAGGGCAATGAAAATCAAGTTGAGAATAAAAGCAGCAACAACTGGGGAAGAAATTTTTAAACGTGACATCAGAAGAAGTCAGTTGGAAAAGGTATTTTTAATTTGAATTTCATTCTAAAGCTTTCATGGCCAGCTATCAATTGACAATGTTTAAGGAATACGGGAATTAAAGCCATGTAGTAAAAGAATCTTGAACTTTAATTGGAATAAAAATCACATTAAAATCCAAGGAACTGAGCCCAACGTTTCGTTCCAGCCCCGTGGAACCTCTTCATAGGAATCTTGAAAGATCATAGATGGTGCTGTCCTCAATTCATCATAGTAAATTTAAACCAAAAAAAGCAGGGACACCCCAGCGGTCTTCACTCTCCCTTTCTTTCCATGCTGGATAGTTCTGCTGTTACAGTGTCAGTGTCAGTTACAGTTCGTTCTACTGCTGCAGTGTCAGTTGCAGTATCTCCACTGTCAGTCACCTCGGATTCCATTCCCCCTCCCAAGTCTGATTTCCCATGTAGGACAGGCAACCAAATCCGATTCGTGAGACATTCACATTCATTCATGGGAAATCAGACTTGGGAGGGGGAATGGAATCCGAGGTGACTGACAGTGGAGATACTGCAACTGACACTGCAGCAGTAGAACGAACTGTAACTGACACTGACACTGTAACAGCAGAACTATCCAGCATGGAAAGAAAGGGAGAGTGAAGACCGCTGGGGTTTCCCTGCGTTTTTTGGTTTAAATTTACTATGATGAATTGAGGACAGCACCATCTATGATCTTTCAAGATTCCTATGAAGAGGTTCCACGGGGCTGGAACGAAACGTTGGGCTCAGTTCCTTGGATTTTAATGTGATTTTTATTCCAATTAAAGTTCAAGATTCTTTTACTACATGGCTTTAATTCCCGTATTCCTTAAACATTGTCAATTTATTTTTAATTTGCTTTATTCTAAGCATCTCCACTCTGCTCTTCAACCGACGAGGCTCCTGGAGCAGCTTCCATAAAATCAAGAAAGATTGCAAATCATTAAATCAATAAGCAGGTTTTTTTTTTCTTGCCTTGATGGCTTCTTGATCTCCTCCTTGGTGAGAGTACTTAGCATTTGTACATAAACTCCCCTGTTCTGTTTTTAGGTTCCAGGGGTCTGTTCTTAAGTTGTTTTGCTCTTAAGTCCAACATCACTTTTATTGGTAGTGAACATGTGAAATGGGGGGGGGGGTACAGTATGTATGTACAGTACACCTACAGTACAGTGCTCTGTAGTTTGCGGTTTTACCTTGAAAAGTGACTTACAGTTACTGTAAAGAAAGGGATTTGTCATTCTTGCAAAAGTACATCTGCATGCTTCATGTGTTTTTTTCTGGGTAGCTTTCAGCCCAATCCTGTTCGGGCGCTGGTGCAACGTCTGTCATATCCTAAGCCTGTTCTGGCAACACTACACTGACACCATGCAGCAAGGGCCAAATGCCAAGCCTGCCTTGGCAAAGAAAGCTGATTCTGAGTGCTCCCTTTAGCCTCAGTCTTCCCGTCTGCAGTATGGGAGTAACAATACTCATGCGCCTTACAGAGTTGTTGTAAAGATTGCATCAAGATCTTGTGAAGTGTTTTGCATGCCGGAGAAGTGTTAAATGAATGCTGAGTAGCATTACACTAAAAACCATGGGGGAGAGTGTAGAGCCCTAAGGAACCCTGTGGGACTAACACAAGGGAGCCAAATAGCAGCTTAGCACCATGTTCTGAAACTGACCCTCCAGGTGGGCGTCCAGTTCTAGAATGAACACCAAATGCCCTGCAGAGTCTCCGTTTATGTCTTGATACAAAAACCTAGTCGTTAGCCTCGCAAATAAGCTTCAAACCTGCCATTCCTGGTTTTACTCTTCTCCTAAGGCGGCAACATTTTTGTTCAGCCTTCCACGGCCATTAGAATATTTTGTTCTCTCCAGCTTGGAAATGACAATAAATTATGGTTTACAGCGGCACCGCCCCATGAACAAATGGACTCCGAGCAACAATGCTGATCTGTTTGTTTTAATCTGACATAGCACGACTGGAATGATACATGCGTACCGAGGAAGAATATTCCCCTTGCGGTCTTCGTGTTTCATAAAACAAAGTGCAACAATACAGCCCGTTTCCAGGCACTGACAATAGCAACACGATTTCGCTGGCTGGTCCAGTTCCTCTTAATCCATCTGTTTTAAAGTTTTTGGTTTATGTCGACTCGTTTTTCTGCCGCATCAGCTTAAATATTTCTCATACTTCTGGGCCGAAGATGGCTATTTTGTTACATGTCTTAAATTGTGTGGAATTTACGAGACTGGGAAATGAACGTTCAGTGGAAACAAAGGCTCCAAAACATGCAGGTTTCTTTCCCCCCCCCCCCTCCAGATCCAGGCCAACTTTGGGGTAAATTTGGTGGGTGGTTTTAGAAGGAAGCAGTTCTGAGAAGTACTAAGACAACAAGACCATAAGAACATAAGAGAGGCCACGAAGGGCCAGACTGCTGGTTCGTCTTGCTTCCTGTTCCGCCTTCTGACTGTGTGCCTAAGGTGCTGCGGTACAGAAGCTTACAAATGGGTAATATCCGTCCTGCGGACAAGTTTGGTAAGAACTGGACCCCTGTCTCTGACTGCAGATAGGCGAGAGTTTCTTTTCTGAGCAGTTGAAAAGTGGGCCAGTTACCACATTGTCCTGGGTTCGAGTCCACCTGATGCCAACCCTGAAGCCAGCACTTGCTTCAGCACCCTGTCTCTGGCCGTGTGATAATTGGGCACTCCCAGCACCACCCTTTCTTTAGCGCTGCTTCTGCCGAGGCGCTGGGAGGGAGAGACGGAAGGAGGCCTCAGAAGGTGAAGAACGGTAAGGGGGGAAAGAGGCAGACTAAGAGGGGTAAGAAAGGTAGAAGCTGCCAAGGCACTGGGAAAGCCCAGTTATCACGCAGGCTGCCCTTTCAGCAGCGCTGGTTCTGCCGAGGTATCACTTTGCGGAGCACCTCTCAGCTGCTGAGCTGTGAGGTGACATGGTGCTGCTGCTGAAAGGGCAGCCTGTGTGATAATTGGGCTCTCCCATATCATGAAAATATGATCAAGATTTGCCTATTTTCTGTCGTGTGCAGCTAATGAGTTCCTATGCAAGGACAAAGTGCTTATTTCTGGCCATCACCTGTTTAATGTCGTCACTTCCGGCTCCCAGCAGGCGCCATAAATGCTATTTGGCCTGCTGTATGAAATGCGTTGACACCCCTGACCTAATGTGTTCAAGGCAGAGGTGAGATTCACATACTTGGCCCAGATGCTTAGCTATTATGCCACACTAGATTGATCTCCTATACAGCCCACAGAAGTAGCCCCCTCAGTCTCTGAAAGGTTCCTTTGGCATTTGAAAGCTCCTAGTACACCACTATGTTTCCAGTGATTGCTTGTCCTGCTTTAGATCTCAAACCCCCCCCCCCCCCCCATTTCTCATGTCAATATTTGTGCAACCTATCCTGGGTTTAGGACAGGGTGACAGGCTATAAATCTTTGTCTAAGAAACTCCATCCCTAGTTCAAAACTTATCTTCAGTAATGTCTAGAAATGCATTTAGCCTGCTCAAGAGGATTGGCGGCTCAGGGAACAGAGCAATTACACAGCAGTTGCACCAGAGAGGGGTGGAACAGGGGGCGGGTCTCAAGCGCTCTCTGGTTTTAACTCAGTGGGACAAAAGTGTGGTTCTTTGTTCTATCTCATTGTTTGCTCATGGGATCTTGCAGTAATTCTGTCGTGACCAATACAGTGTCTCTGTTTGCTACAGTTAAATCACTCTGAACGTAAAGGCTCTGAGGGTGAAGGCTGAAATAAATGAGGTTTGGAAAACACACCTTTCATTTTAATGTTGTGTGTTTATAAAATGATTTGGGTGCCACTTTTCTGGCCCCAAAATGGACTACCCAAGCTGACTTGTGATTAAAAAAAATGCATCAACACACAAAAAGAACCAGCAGATAAAATCCCAGTTTACAAGAACCTGAGATGGGGGTTGTAATTTGGTGGTTGAGCATCTGCCAGGTTAAATCCCTGGCAGCCACCCCAAATGCGGCTGGGAAAGACCCTGCTGGAGAGCTGCTGCCAGCCTGTGCATGCAGCCCTGAGCTAGACAGACCAATGGCATGACTCAGTAGAAAGCAATCTCATATACTGCAAGGTAAAATTGACCTGTATCAAAGGTGAAGGCTGAAATAAAAAAAAGTATTAACTGAGTATGCAGTGCTACCAGGCTAAGCACATCTATTTTTATCTCACTGTACTATTCTTAGGGCAGAGGGAGAGAGAGAGAAAAGAAATCCCCATGAGAAACAATGAACATCAAGACATTTTTGATGTGATAAGCTAGCTAGAAAACATTTTTTGAAAAGAGGACTCCATAATCATCCATTTGCAAGACAGTTGTCCCCATTATGTAGCTTCAGTGCTAGATCTGGAAAGATGGGATAGTAATAAAGGATGCACTTGGGTGACCCAATGAACACCCATTGCCGCCTCCTGGGTCAATGCTTGTCTACTCTGACTGGCAGCAACTCTCCAGGGTTTTGGATGGGGGGGGGGGTCTTTCCCAGTCCTGCCTGGAAATACCAAAGATTGATATATTCTGAGATCTTCTCAGGGCCGGCCCAGGACCTCCTGACACCTGAGATGGAATGCCAAATGCTGCCCCCTTACCCGATGATGTGCCAGCCTCTGCTCCTCCCACTCTTCTAGCTCAGCACTCTCCTCCCTTCCACATTCCCTCTTCCTCTCAGTCCCCCTCTTCCAATCCAGGGAGTGGAAGGCAGAGAAGCAGCAGTGGAGGCAGGAAGGTGGACAGAGAAGAGCACACCCCACCATTCTGCTGCCTGATGCGACAGTTTCAGCTGGCCTCATGGATGGGCTGGCCCTGGATCTTCTGTATACAAAACAAGTGTTCTGCCACTGAGCCTCAGCCCGATCCCTCATCACTGAGGGAGCTGAACATTCCCTTGACACCGGTGGGACACCAGAATGCTCACCGTGGGCTGGATCATGCCCTTAATGCGGACCTGCCCCAATATGAATCCCTCACAGTTGGAGATCGGAGGCTGATGCTATCTCCCTTGTGTGACAGCTTGTTTCTTCAAAGAGTTAACGGCGCTTCTTTGAGTCTCTTGCTTTTTTTCCCCCTACCATTTCCTTAAGATTTTTCAAGGGTTATGGAGTTCAGCTTCCATCTGCGGCTTACTTGGTTGTAACATTTGTTTAAACAAGTACGGTGCGATGCTGGGAAATCTTTGTGGCAGGCTAGCCATCTGTCCAGAAAGGAAGAGAGAACCTCAGCGTGCACATTTCTATCTGGTACGCCCAAAGATCCTGGCCCTTTCAGATCCGTCTGAAAGGATTAACTGTGTCAGGGGCCAGGAGTGCCTTTTGCAAAAAACACACCAAAAACCACCCCACTAACGTGATCGTGCCGTCATTTATTTTCCCTCTGTTTGACTAAACTTCCAAACAGGCTTGCAAGAGTTCCCCTGTCTGCGACCTTTTCTACACTTGGGTTAATCTCCTTTTCTCTACCGTAACAACAAAGCCATAAAGCAGTGATTAATGTGCATGCCGATTGTTGCAATTACACACACACACACACACACACACACACACACACACACACACACACACACACACACACACACACACACACACACACACACACACACACACACACACACACACACGTGCATGCGCCCGCGCGAAACAACCTGGGCTACTTTTTGAGCTTTGCTGACTCCATTACAGGCAAACAGGGGCTGTCAGAAAATGCACCGCTAATTGTGATAAACAGAGTCTTGGTGTGTCTGAAGCTCTTCTCCATTAACTCCATCTAATGAAGCATCGCTTTAGAGTTAGTTAGATGAACCTCATCTCCTCCTTTGATAGAGAAGCTAGTCTGGTAGTTCGTGGGAACGCTGTGGACATAATGTACCTGGATTTCAGCAAAGTCTCCCATGATATCCTTGTGGATCAAATGGTAGAATGTGGGTTAGATTTCAACCGTTAGAAAGTACTACTGTTAGGTGGGTTCAAAGCTGGTTGAACACAACGTTGTTGCATACAGAAGATTTCGGGTTTGTTTTCTGATGTATCCAGGTAGGGATGAGAAAGTGCAACACACGGGTATGTCAAAGAGTCAGTGTTGATAATTCTGAGCTAGAGGGACCAATAGTCTTAAAGATATGAGGCAGACGTGTTCCTTGGGGAGGCCCCACAACTCAGTGATAGGGCACCTGACTTGCATGCAGAGTCCCTGGCAACATCTGCAGGTAGGGATAGGAAAAGTCTTAAGCTCTCCTTGTCTGAAACCCTGGAGTTAGCTGCCAGTCCGGGTTGACAGTACTGAGCTAGGTGGACCAAGAGTCTGACTCAGTATGAAGCAGCTTCTTATATTTAACTTCATGGCTGAGCGAGGTCTGAATTTGGAAAAGAGCTAGTTTTTCTTATCCTCAGTGCAGAGTATTTATTCCTCCCTCCTCTTTTTCGCGCACGACACACAGCTCTCTTCAGAGTTCATGCGCAAATGGCCCATAATAACCTGAGACTGGATTGTGTGTGTGGATTGGGGCTTGGTGTGCAGCCAATATTCACACTGACCAAACCTCAGCTTTGGTCCTGGGTCGCCATACCCTTAAGAGGCAGCAGAGTCTGCCAAGCTGCATTGCTTTCATTTTGGAACTGAGCCAAGAGGGGACAAGCCAGCCCTGCACAGATTAATGATCTCTGGTCCTCTCTCTCTCTCTCTCTCTCTCTCTCTCTCTCTCTCTCCCCGACAAGCTAATAATCAAGTAGGTAGAACAGCGTTGGACGTACAACGTGTCCAGTATTAGGCGGAATCTCAGCCAGAGAATTCTGGATAGGCAGGACTTGAATGCATTTTAAAAAACAATACATTGCTCCCCTACCCCTGACTTTTCTTTTCCTCTACCTCCCTCCCAGCAGAAACTCTCTGATTGGTTGTTCTGTATTCCTTTTCAAGGGGGGGGGGGAAATCTCTCTCACATCTGGAATCTTGCCAGATACTCTAAACCCTATTTTGGTTAAATTACAGTACCCAGATTTTTAGTAACAAAACGCATTGATTTTATATTCAAAAAGATTTTTATATTTAGTCTGTTAACCTTTTGTAATTCCCACCCACTGCTTTTAAACTGCAGAATGTGTTTTTTTTTCCCTTTAAAAAAAATCCTAATTGTTGTCAGTAGGGTATCAGCCACGTCCCCTTAGCAATTTAAACTCATTGAATCGTAATGCAGGTGCTGATAATTGGAGGGCTGCTATTGTTTTCCTGGCAGTGGTGAATATATTTCAAACAATTCCTTGCAAATTGGATTTGAGACCGTTTAAAAAAAACCCTCACAGTTTAAAGATAACTTTAGCTTATAAAAGGGCGGGGGGGGCGGGGGGAAGCATCTCTGAAAGCTGTTATGGTCCCTTTGCCTCTCTCGCTAGGGGGCCTGATTCACATGTGGAGAGAGCGCACTGAGCCCATTTCTATGTGCGGGAGACCGACACAGATTTCTTTCTTATAATGTTAATCATCATGAGCCTTAACAAGAATATTTCTTTTGAGGGATGGGCGCACCCAGGTTGCAGGAGCTCTGTTCTGGATTTCAGCCGGGGTGGGGTGCGCACAGTTTTAAAAGCATGCTCTTGAAATGGCATGAATCAACATAGGAAATCCTGAGGCAGACCATTCATCCGTCTAGGCCAGGACTGTCTACAGCAGGGGTTCTCAACCAGTGGTACTAGTACCGCCAGTGGTACTTCAGCCTACTGCTGGTGGTACCTGGACCACTTGAACCCTGCTCCGACACGGCACTTTCAGCGGCATGTTTTCGCTCCCGTGAGGCTCCTGCCTATGGCTGAGCCTCTTGGGAATGCTGAGAACGGCCCTCCCACCCGCCCAGAGTCTCCTAGCTGTATTTTCTGACCTCCAAAAACCTGAAAACCCAGAAGTAACTGGCAATGATGTCATCGCCAGTCACTTCCGGTGGTACGCAGCAGGAGAGTGGTTCTGGAGGTGGTATTCGGCCGGGAAGGGGGTTGAGAACCCCTGGTCTACAGCGACAAGGTTTCAGTTGGGGTCTTTTGCAGCCCTACTGGAGATACTAGGGGTCCTTGTGGCAGGCAGCCCCACAGCTGCAAATAATGTAAAACGTTTGCAAATCTGTTTTTTTTTCCCCAGTTATGCAAAGTTTTAGAGTTATATACAAAACATATATAGTCTATAACTGACCTGCTCCTACCTTCCGTAAGAGCAAGACCAAGTGACATGGCCCAGGCTGGCAGCTGAAACATTTCTGTGCACGGCAGGTGCTCTGCCCCAAAATGATTTCCCTCTCCCTAACAGATGAGCAGAGGAAGCTGCCCTATCCAGAGGCAGACCACTGCTCCATCCAGCCCAGTATGGTCTGCCTGTCCTATCCCACATCTGTGTTGTGTACCGCAGCCCTTGATCATCTCTCTGTATGCTTCCACGGCAACTGCCTTGGCACCCGTCCCCTCCTTCCCTCCCTCCCTCCCTGTTGCATGTTAGATAAGATCCATGCACAGACCAAACATTAAGAGGAGGGAATGGCAACTTTGGCCCCTTTTGTTTCCTTGCTTTCATCAAATAAAGTTACACCCTTGCTTTGACGTACCACTGAGGTTTCTTTTGTGCGCTAATTGATGTTGATTTTGTCAGGCTTCGGTGGAATGTAATTTTATAAGGAGATGTTTGATTGAAATCTCGGCCTTGGTTGTTTTGTGCTTTTTTCAGCCAGTGCTGAAAAGCCAGCTATTTGCTAAATCTTTCGCCTGTGTTTTACATTAAGGGAAGGTTGGGATTTCCTATTGGAAACATGGAGTGTGCTTTTCGTATGGAAAACCTGGCCTCTTAACTTGGGCTCTTTGGGGCTATAGGTATTTTGAACGCTGTTTTCTAAAATTCCGTCACTGAAACATAAAATTCACCGACAGTTATATTTCCTTCGTGTATGCGGCATTCATGTCTCATAATATGTTGAATGCAATGCCTACTTTGCGTTGTCAACAGCTGTCGGGACGAAATCGACGTTCTTTGAACAAGTCAAAGGCAAACTGTTGGCCAGAGAAGGAGGAGGAGCCTCTCCTGATGCCGCTGTTTTTGTGTAGTTCACACCAGATGGAATGATTTAATTTTAAAAGAAAAACAGACAGTGATTAGTCACTCAGGGATCTGTTTGTTCTGGGGGCAAATTTTATTTCTGGTGGCATCATGTCAGATGAATGCGTTGGATGAGACAGGGTGTACCCTCGTGTGGTAGGAGAGTGGCGGACGACAAGAGAACGGGAATGGCGGTGGGTGGGGGGACTGCAGTGGCGGCGGGAGGGCTGGTGGGGAAGCGTGATGATAGGTGTTGCGGACCATGGATACTGGGCAAAGAGGCACTTTTCCATGTGGTGTTCCTCTTATATTCAGCAAGGGGGGGGCAACTGTCCCTCTTCACCCCAGTGCAAGGACGTTGCCAGCAGCTGTTTGTTGGTGTTTCTTCTGCATCTTTTTAGATTGTGAGCTCTTTTGGGGACAGGGAGCTATTTATTTATTTTGCTATGTAAACCCTTTGTGAACGTTTTTTTAATTGGAAAACAATATACAAATATTCCTCTTCTTCATGATCTTTGGGACTGCTGCGCAGAGGTCTGAACCTACCAGCTCCCAGAACTGAAATTGGACAAGACCTACTCATTAGAGGGGGGGCCTCCAAGGCAGGCCCAAATATGAATGCGGACCAGGGGGGGAGAGAGTGGAGGCCGTACACCAGGACAATGCCCCACCCAGAGAACATCAAGACTGGGAGACCTGACCTGCCCCAGCTACTTTCACCTCGGATCCACTCCACTCCCATCTCTACTGGGTCCTCAAGAAGAATGACAGTCGTGAGCCTGAACTGAAGCTCAGACTTAGTGGCACCACACTTGCTAAGAAGCATCAGGCAACCCAGGAGCCCTGGGAAAAAGGGAAGCCTACACCAAGCACGTTCTGTCGCTTTCTTCCCTTTAGGCTTTTGGCTCTGTTATGTCCATTCTCCCCACTCCTCCTCCCTCATTAATTACTGACATTAATTGATAATTGAGTTGAGCATTAAAGGCTAACGCGCTGTGTCTGGTCACCTTTAAATGGGATACATCTACAGCTCCCAAGGACCAATAACCCTCTCTCTCCCTTTTTTTTTTTTAGGAAGAAAATATTACGACATTTAGGCCAGCCCATCAACAGCTAATAACTCTTTATGCCCCGTTATTAGAAGGCTGCGCCTACAGTTTAACGATAATCACCTTGTCGCTCTAAGTCATAGGTACTTATAGCTGGTGAAGTTCCACTCCTTCCCTTTTCCTCCTCCTGGTTTTATGCTCTACACAGGTGATTAGCATGTTGTAATTGGAGTTGGTTGTAAAAAGATAATTAATTGACATTTCACTCCCAGAGAGGTCAAACTGCCCCCATTGTCGTCTTCTGCGGTCACTGTGAGGTTACTCGTTCATTCTGCCAGAGCTTCTGTGCTGTGCTGCTGTTCCCCCTCCCTGCATCCTCCGCCCAAGGTGATGGGATGCCCCTTCATCTTGCTGATCAAGACATAATTGTTGTAATTAAAACAGACACAGAGGGAGGATTTAACAAGTGACACTCCTGTGATGGGACTCTCTGGCTACGCTTAGCTGTAGGGAGGCTACAGGTGGAAATGGATCCAAGTGTGGCCAGGCCAGCTGGCTGAAGACCAGTCATTTGGAAGCAGAGAGAGAGAGAGAGAGAGAGAGAGAGAGAGAGAGAGAGAGAGAGAGAGAGAGATATGACTTCTCTGTAGTGTGGGGGCCAGGAGATGAACAGCCCAATCCTATCCAGGGCTTACACTCATGATCCGTCAGCATAAGTCCCGGAACGATGACGCGAAAGTCACTCTATCATTCTGCAGCCTCCGGGGCAAACAGCTGGAGGCCATGTGCAGGCGACAGCAGCCTGCTAAACCTCCTCTGTCCCACGCTGCCACTGGTAAGTCAGTGGGGGTGGAATAGGGGAGGATCGTGGATGGTTTGGGGTGGGGAGCGGGCCACGCCGGGGGCAGTTCATGGGCAGGAGGAGGAGGATCTTGGCAGCTGCGGTGCCACGCCAAGATCTTGTCCCCCTTTTCCCAGCCCAGCATGCCCCCTGACGCCAGCTAAATAGCTGGCATAGGTCCAAGTCCGAGGAGAGCCATTGGAGACCAGGTGACCTACAGGAAGGTAAGTAACAAAGATTTTTACTTTCCTCTCCTGGGCCATCTGGTCGCCCCTCCCACTATAGTATACAGTGCACGCTCCATCGGTGGCACTGCCTGCTATGGGCTGGCGGGGGCGGGGGGGTAGGATTGGGCCCTAAGCTGTACAACAGAATTTCCCTGGTTTGAATCCCATCTGCCATGAAATCACTAGTGTCCTTGGAAAAGCATTGCCTCTCAGCCTCAGCTCTTTCATCTGCAATATGGGCATGATGATGATGATGATGATGATGATGATGATGATGAATACTGTATTTATATACCGCTTTTCAGCAAAAAAAAGTTCACGACTTTACAGATGAAAATCAAAATAACTAAATGGCTTCCTGTCCCAAAAGGGCTCACAATCTAAAACGGTGCAGAAGAGATACTAGCAAAGAGCCACTAGAAAAGACACTGCACTGGGTTGAAGAAGGACAGTTGCTCTCCCCCTGCTAAATATTCAAATTCATGCAGGAGGATCGGTCTATTCCTGGCTATTCATCTGTCATGATGGCTGCATGTTGCCACCTCTAGACCCAGCAGCAGCAATCTGCCTCGGAATCCCAGTTGCAGGGTGAGGAACAGAGCATCTCTGCCTCTGTAGACTGCCAGCGTCCTCCCCGCGATCTCTGCTGCTCCTTTCCCCAACTCCTTTTTGAATCGGGGGAGCAGGGGAAGTAGCTGGTTTATCACCGGTTAAGGGCGGGGGGGGGGGGGGAGAACCTGTACCCTCACCAAAACCCTGCTGTGCCCTCCCCCAGAGAACCAAAATCCTAGGTGCAGAGCGTTAAAACAAGGACCTTCACAATGTGAAGCGGCGTGCTTTTTCTGATGGCGTTTCCACCTGATCGTTAAACGGCCTTATTAAAAAAAGGAAAAGTTAGCCTTCCACTTTTGCAAGGACGTCCTTAATACCTCTCTCTTCATTAGCTTTTGCTGGAGTAGCAGTATTTATGTCCTGAGCAATGAATGGGAACCATATTGCTTACAGCATAATTTCCAATTTCTTAATGCACTAATAGTTTTCAATAAAGACTTCGCAGCTGCTAACTTCCGACTGCCTCGTCTCCCTGACCGTGGTGCAGTTATGCTTTTAAACAAAGTATCCGACAAGTACAGAAAGGGAGGAAATCAGGGTGACCTGTGCTTGAAATGGTGGAACTTCAGGCCAGAGCGGACAGGACAGGGAAGATGTAGGAAGCAATCACCACCTGAAGGCATATGATGAGCCTTGGCATACGGGGGGAAGTAGGTGGGTTAAACCCTCCCACCTTGCACCCCAATATAAATGCCCCTCTTCTGTAGCTGCTGCTAGCCAAATGGCAAGGAAGGGTGGCCTATAGATGGTTTTAAATGGGGATTACACATTCTTAATTTGGATCTCCTAATCACCTCCCTAGGCTCTATCTAGACTGAGTCTCCATTTTCATCCAGGGCGTTTGGTTGAAGAAGGGTAAATGTGCATAAGCCTTAAAACTACACAGTGTCTCTCAGGCATCCCTTTGGAAAGGCAATGATCTAGACTAGAGACATTAACAAATGCCCCTAGGCAAATTTCTCAGTTTGCCTCCTGCTGAGCCCAATGCTTCTTCTCAGCCCAGGTCCTTTGACAAATGTTTCAAGGTCTAGCACATCTAAGCGCTCCTGCTGATGATGTCACTGCTCTCCTGTAGGAGAAGTCCCAACGCTCAGCTCCCCCTCCACTATACCCCTGGTCCCAATTACTAGATTGTATTTCTAGATCGTGCTTCATTTTGGTAGGTGTGAACACAACAAGGTAAACAGGAGTGGGTTGCATTCCACCCAACTGACAATGCAGACAGTACAGAAAAATATTTGACTGCTAGAGTAAACTCCTACTGTTTGAAAATGAGCTGGCTGAGCCAGAGCAGACAGAACAGAAGTTCTCCCTGACTATTGAAGATACTGGAAGAATAGACTTGTGCTGCCTTACCCAGTCGGCGCATGCAAAATTTCTGGGCCAACGTTGCATTCAAGGTGACTGTGGTATATATGAAATGTGGCTTGCTTCATCACCTTTTGTAAGGAAGAACATGCATAGCTTGTAGATGGTTTTCCTCTTTTTCTAACCCAATTAATAATAGGTGGGATTGTAATCACAACTCAGCACCAGAAGAAGATAGATGTTCTCTTACTTTTCCATTGCTTTTGTTCACCCAGTCATGAAAAAGGACAGCTGTCACTTTGCAAGGTTTCAGCGTGCTGAGCGTGGCCGTGCTGTTTTCAGGAACGTCAGCCTTGCACCTCCTCCGGGGGACCTTCAACCCGCTGTCTGCTCAAATGAGCCACATGAAGTAAGAAAAGCCAGATACACAATGGGCACTGCTCCCCGCTCCTCCCTTACTTTACATATTGCTCTGGGATCTTTGGAAAAAGGGCAACGTTCATTAAATAAGTTCATGAAATAAATACATGCTTCCCGCTTTTCCCTGATGGAATTCTGCTTGGAAACACTCCCCCAGGCTGTCCTATCCGTAAATGGGATTTCACCCCCCCCCCGAGGCCTAGTGCCAGCCTACCGTTGGGGCTGCCTGCCGTCCATATCCATCTGCTAACCACCACTTCTCCTCCCACTCCCTGAATTTGCAAAGGAAGAGGAGAATGAGTGGAAGAGGAATTGCAGAGGCAATCTATAGGCCAGAGCATCAGAGGCACTCTAGCACATAACTCTTCTCTCCGACATGCTTCTGCTTTTCTGCTCTCTTCCTTTCTGAATCGAGGGGGGGGGAGCAGTGGAGGCAGTGCCAGGTAAAGGGGGCACTGGTTGGATGGATAGATGGATTAAATCGTACAGCTCTGAAACAAAGCAAAAGAAACCCGTGAATCGCAGGGCAATTTAAACGCTCCTTTGAAAACCACACAGAAAAGCAGACTGAGTTTCCTCTTCTCCAACCTTTTGCCCGCACAGGAAGGAGGCAACCAGACAAGCGCCAAAGCCCCCGCTGAGAAAATGACAGCCTTCCAGGCGACGGTTGGAGATGGCAGGTATGTGTCGGACTCTCTTCGGCTTCTCAGCGAGAGGCTTACGAGCCACATCCACAATCGTGATCTCTCTCGGCGATCGCTCTCAAGCCATCTTGGAATCTTGCCTTCCGTAACCTGCGTTTCAAGCAGCGTCTTCGTAGCGTTGCGAGATTGACCTAGTGAGTCGCCGAGTCTTGTAGCACGCAGGTCGACTAGTCCCCGACTTTGTCTACTTAGCTGTTTTTCTTTGCCGTGCAAGAACCCCCATGGTCCACCCATGTGTTTTACAGGCGACAGCTTGAGAGAAGAAGCTGGGGAAGGGCAAAGTGGCCAATTTGGCTGCTTGGGGAAGAGCAGCTGCCGGCAGAGTGAACGAGATGCCACTTCAGTAGAATGTTAGGTTGGTGGGCAGCGGGGAGATTTCCTTGCCTGGGGTACTGGAAGGGTCAGACCCCGAGAGGTCATTTTTTTGAGGGGGAGTCAGCTTTCAGGCCATTGGGACCAGAAGCAAATGGGTCAAGCTTCCTAAGCAGTGACAGGTGATTAGAAGGGACAGAAGTGGGTGGCGTTGTCCAAGACAGGCTGGTGGTGGAGTTCCGAAGGAAGCAGCAGAGAGGAAGGGAGCAGGAGCGTAAGCATCTCTCCGTGGCAGAAGTTGTTCATTGCACACACACCCTGAGACTGCACCAGACGATGCACCAGGTGCGAGTTAACAAAGAGGCGGCAGCGCGCCAGGCTCTCAGCCTCAGTCTTCTCCATCCGCAAGATGGGGATGTCACTGCTTGCTTACTTTACATGGTTGCTGCAATAAGGTCTATATGCCAAGATAAAACACGTGAAACAGTTTGCAGGCTCAGAAAACATGACACAAATGCTAAGTAGTCTTATTCTTAGGTTGGGCATCGCACTGGGTGCCGATCTAGGGCAATAGGGGTTAAGCTGATTTACAGTATATTGCCTTTCAGGCTGAGACCTTTTAAAGTGGTTTACATACACCTGGAAAACAAAACGATGGTGTTTCTGACTGCGGTTGCTGGGGGTTCTTAAGGCTGCAGCTGTTTCAGTGTAAATCGCCTCCATGCACAGGGCCACCAGGAAGCAGGGGGCAGTAGTGGGGGTTGTGGCTTCTCCTCCTTGGGCCGCAGGTGGAAGGGTGCCCTCTGATCGCCGTCGCTTCTTCCCCACAGTAGCTCTAAGCAGCAGCAGCAGCAACAGCACCCAGTTCTCACCTTGGACCAGGTGGTCTAGTGCCTGCTGGGTGTCCCCAACTCCCCTTGAGCCCTGTGGGTGCTAGGAGGACCAGCCGCAGAGCAGGAAGTCTCATCCAATCCCAGTCTGATCCTGGGAGCTTGACAGTGATTTGATCTATGCGTGTTTCCTCATGAACAGACCAATGCTCCTGTTGGCCCATAGACAGACGGATCCCGATTTCATATATCTGAGAAAGCCGACCGGGCTCCCTCTCATCTGCATGTTCATGTTCTCCCTCTCTTTTGCACAGCTCCTGTGGACGAGCTTGGGAGAGCTTAAGAACATTTCTCCCCCCATTTACATCCTTTGTGCACTTTTGTTTCCATGTTAAATAGCAATTTCCACTCCTGGTTTTCAGACGCAAAGCCTAGCCTTCAACTGTGCTTTCCCCATTCAGCCCTTGGCGTTCCTAGTCCGCGAAAGTGCTGTGATTCGCTGCGCCACCCATTGGAGCACAGAGCAGTTGCGTGGGAAGGCTTGAATCCAACGTAGGGAGAGAGAGAAAAAAAACTGCCCAAGCTTTGAAAACTCTGGCTTTCAAACAAAAAACATGCGACACTCCTTATCAAGGTGATTTGGCCATGGGGCTATTGAATTCTGGAATGGACCTGCACAGCACACTCCCACCAGAGAAAAGAGGTATGTGCGCACGATACGACCCAAAGGCCCTTGAATACGTTGATCCCACTCCCCGAGTTTTGCAAAGTACAAAATGGCAGCTTTGCCAGTCACTGCTACAAAGAAATGCAGTGTTGCAAAAACCACTCAGACCAAGGTTTTTGAGCCTTTATAGGTATTACCGTATGTTTGTTCTGTCATGGAGCACTCTTTAAATTGGTCTCTGGTATTAAGGCCCCAGTTGCCAGCAGATCTGGGCAACTGGGAAGCACTGAGCAGACACGGACAACCCAAATGATCAGGAGGAAAGGTTACAACATTTGGGGCTTGTTAGTTTAGCCCCAAAAAGCAACAAGGTGGGGTAATGACATAACTGAGGCTGCAATCCTAAACGCACTTGCTAAGGGCTAAGCCCTGTTGAATGCAATGGGACATACTTGTGAGTAAACCTGCATAGGATTGCACTATATATGACTGATAACATGGTGTGGATAAGTTGGAGAGAGAGAAAAGTTCTTCTCCCTCTTTCCCAACACCAGAAGCAAGGTGGGGTGCTGTCATCTGATGAAACTGATTGGCAGGAGATTTTGGACAGAGAAAAGGAAAGGACTTTTTCACGCAGCGCAGAATTAATCAGTGGACTGCACTGCCACAGGCTGGGATGGCGGGCAACCAGAGCTTGGTGACAGATGTGTGGGTGCTCCTGTTGAACATAGGAAACTATCTTCTCCTGTGTCAGCCCAGTGGCCCATCTACCTTTTTATTATCAACACACACTGACTGGCAGTAGCTCTACTGCTGAGCTGCAGTCCTTCCCGTACGGGCAAAAGGAGGTACTCCTTCACGCGGTGCATACTTAGCCTGTGGAATTCTGTGCCACAAGATGTGGTGATGATGGCTCTAGGCTCAAATACCTTGAAAGGGGGATTGGACAAATTCATGGAAGAGGACAGGTCTCTACCAGCGGTGCCCTACCTGTGAAAACCAGCTACTGACAAGCAAGGGTGGGAAAGCGGAGTGGGCTTGTGGGCTTCCCAGTGGCAGCTGGTGAGCCATTGTGAGAAACAGGATGCTGGACTAGATGAGCCTTGGGCCTGATCCACCAGAACTTTCCTTGAGTTTTTTATCTTCTCCAAATTCCAATCAACCCCTTTTCAGGGGTTAAAATAATGCAATTTTCTCACCCTGAACTACTATAATGAAACATCACATCACAGCAGCCCCCACTCGACCCACCCACCCCAAAATGAGGAAGCAACTCACAGCCCTGCAAGCAGCATCAGCAAATACTAGGAGCAAATTCTCAATTCAGGGAAGCAGGACAACAGCAGAAAGATTAGTCATTACGGTTCGCTTCATGAGGAGAAGAATGAATGGCTGATGCCACGACAATTATGTTCTCTGCACAATGCCTACACACATGCAAAAAAAAAAAACCCTTTCACCAAGAAGATTTGATTGGTTTCTCTTCTTAGCAACAGAAGTGAATAAAGAAGGATCCTTTTGGAGCAGGTGTCCAAGTGGTTTTCCCTCCACGCATCAGGTACAAGAGTACCTGCGCAGCCAGCTTTGGTAATTACGGAGACAACATGACCATTCTTGATGTTTTTGTTTGTTTCGCCACACTGTCTCATCTGATGAATTTTTGTTGCATTTCTCCCTGCGCGGTTATCCGCGTTCATGTTCTCAACAGCCCCGTGAAGGAGATCATCGTTGTTCCCATTTGTGGAGAGCTGGGTCATTATCCACGCAGCATCCACAGACACCTTTGTTGATGAGAACTGTGTGTTCGGATTCTTTGCCTTTTAGACCGTAGGCCCTGTTTTTGCACTTCAGTGCTCCTTACGGATTTGCCTTGGGCTGTGTACACACCAACTCTGAACCTTTTCCAGAGGGTCCAACAGTCTGTCTCTTTTTGTCGTGCATCATTCCAGAACTTTCTGCTGCCATTCTTTGTGGGTGCGGAGGCGTGAGCCTCCACTATCCAGGCTAGAGCGGTCTAGGCTTTCCAGGGTTAATAGGATGGCCCAAACACTGTGGCTAAATGGAGCTTAGACAAATCCATGCAGGACAAGCGTATCAGTGGCTACTGGTCGTGATGGCTACATGCTACCTCCAGATTCAGAGGCAGTCCATTTCTGAATACCAGTTGCAAGGCGGCAATGGTGGAAGAGGGGTCTGCCTTCACCCCCTGCTTGTGGGTTCCCCAGAGGCATCTGGTGGGGCCACTGTGGGAAACAGGAGGCTGGACTAGATGGCCCTGGGCCTAATCCAGCAGGTCCAATTCTGATTAAATTCTGATTAAAAGCTGGAGAAGGGGTGTCAGTCTTGGTGAAGTTCGGAGTGAGGGCTTCGGAGTGAAGTTCGGAGTGATGCTTCCTGCATTGCCCTTCCTCTGAAAGGGCAGATCTTTTCACCCGCTTTCAACCTGTGAAAAACAACTGAGAGGCAGAGGGTTCTTTACGCCGTTGCCAAAAGTGTTCACTCAAAGCACCCCCACCACATTTGGGCTCAACCCTAAAATGAACACAATAATCCATCACCTGCTGGACTCAAAGTTGCTCTTGAACGTGAGTGACCCTTGTCTTCCGGATACCATGCAGCATACTTCCATGTGTCTGAAACTCGTGCTTCGAGGCCCACACAGAGGGAACAGTAACCACCCCAAGTGGGGCACCCTCCCAAGCTGTGTACGGAGCATCTTCCAGGGATGTGTTTGGAATAAGAAAAAAAGCGGCATCCTCAGGCACAGCGTTGCCAGAATCCTTCAGCTTTGCATGAACTATTGTCCTGCTTCCCAATATTATAAATGAACCAGGAGAATCGAGCCAAATTGCATGGTTGCAAATGTGCTTAGCGGAGATAATGCTGAACAGACGGAGGAGGACTGGAGAAGGAGCATAGCTGGGAGACTGAAAGAATCCATCAGGCCTAGACAATAACTGCAGGGAAGAATCGGGTTGCACTGGAATGTGGTCCGGAAAGATAAAAATCATCTGAAGAGCTATCACCTACTTAAAAAAAAATCTACATATAGATTAGCCATGCACTGAAATGTGGCGTGGAAGCATCGTCACCCTAGAAAATGGATTAGAAATACAAGATATTTTAAACACACACACACACACACACACACACACACACACACACACATTTGGAAAGATGAATGAAGAGACAAATAAACAAGAAGGGCAAAATGTAAATAACAGAATGAGTGCTATTTAAAAAAATCAAAAACAGGAATGTGGAAAATCAGGAAACATTAGACAGGCTGCTTGGGCCAACTCTTCGTGTCTGACATGGACTCCAGTTCTTCTGGTGGACTTCAGGGGCACATCAAGACGGTGTGGTTTCGAAACTTCGGGTCTAAGAGCATTCTGAAACATCCACCTCCCTCCCACAGACTAGCGTGGCTAAGAAACGCTGTTTTCTGTGGCTTGAAAGCCCTGGTCGTTCAACGGTATGTCAGCTGGCTTGCCTTTGACCTCCCAAACATGCTGGCTCAGCATCCCGCTTGGGTCAATGTGGGATGGAGGAGATTGCCAGACTAGGAAGTGTCAAAGTGAAGCCTGGCTGGGGTATGAGCAGCCATAAATACCTGCATCTAGATCTGGATGGGGTGTGTTCCTCAGCTCAGCCTTGTGGCGCTGTGACAAAGGTAGACCATTCATTTCCTTCATTTTGAACCGTCAAAGCTGGTGAGTAGACTATAGTCCCTGTCAAAGTTTAAGGCACTGAGGGTCACAGCGGGATCCACTAGTCGCTGCCTCTAGCATTGATCTTCTTCCCTCATAACCTCCAGCACGCCATTCTGCTGTTTTATCAGCTTCACCTGCATATCAATCTTTGCCCACAATGGCAGCTGTTCCGTTATCATCTGGTAGGTTTCAAACAATGGAAGTGATTGAAACAGGCGCTCCCACATTCTTGGGAAGATTAAGAGTGACACATCACCCTGTAATTTAAGGGAGCTGTGCAATAGATGTTCATTTGCATTAGAAGGGTGGGCGGGGATTGTGCTGCATTGTTCCACAGTATATACATTTTTTCCCCTCTCTTAAAAAAGGGGAAAAAAATAAACCTTCATTTTCACTTTTGAACGATCTTCTTTGACTCATAGGTGTTACATATTTCTAAGTTATGTTGGTATAAATTTAGAAACCAGCAAGTTCTTTTCTCCAAAACGAAACGGAGTGTCAGGATTATGAGCAAGACTGAGTTACGTTGCCTCGCTACCTGTAATTATGTTTTCAAAAGTTGCAAGCCTCAGTTTTAACTCTGTCGATCTCTGCAGATCTTGTAGTAGCAAAACGTGATTGTGTGTGTGTGTGTGTGTGTGTGTGTGTGTGTGTTTCAGGTGGTGGTTGTGTTGCAGAGGTGCACATGTGTGTACCTCAAGAGCCACCTTTGCTCATTTGAACCTTCTCACATCTTAATATTGACATCACAGTTTGGTTTCTGCTCTCTGGCTCACCATTAATTCAAATCTGATGGATGGAGTCCAGATACCGGGTCCTTCTCGCTGGTGCTGTTTTTATGACTTATAGGAAGGGTCCGTGATAGAGCACCTACTCCGCACCTCTGTCATGAAATCACTAGATAGCATTCTGCCTAGTGTTTTATGCAAAGCGCTTTCAGACCAAGCCTCTCCGAGTCTCTTTTCAAAGTCTCTTTTCTCTCTTTTTTTTAAACTGCAAAGCACTGTTTTCAAGCCTTTCCTTGCAGTTCTTAATTACTTGCTAAATGGCTGAATACCATGAGAGATCATTATCTCTCAGCAGCCTCTGGAAGCATTTGAAAAAATTAACCCTTAAGTTTCAACCCCAGGACTCTGTGGAAACTAAGATATTTATTGATCTTGCAGTTTAAAAGTTGAGAGTACAGTTTGAAAGTTGAGAGCAAGAGCTCCTGCATAGGCTTACCATATCCAAAGGGGGACAGAATGCCTACCTTTAGGCTGCAATCCTATGCACACTTTCCTGGGAGTAAGCCCCATTGAATGCAATGGGACTTACTTCTGAGTAGATATGCATAGGATTGTGCTGTTCATTGAAATTTGGGCAGGTGCAGCTCATCATCATGGAAGGGTGCAACAAGCTACACCTGCCCAAATTCCAAAGGTTAAAAGGTAGGCACTCTGTCCCCCTTTGGATCTGGGAAGGCTACTAATACTAGAGTGCCCAGATTCAATAAGGGACAGGGTGCCTATGCCTTTAACTGTACTAAAGCTGTACTGTTCTACTAATGTGTATATTTAAGTTAAAAAAAGTTAAAAATGTATTCTTAAAAAAGTAGCACCAAACTTTAAGGGTGCGACTTATAATCAGGAGCGTCCTATACTCGGGACAATACGGTAATACATACATCCCTTTTACAGAGTTGTTATTAGTACAGTGGACCTCCGCTTTACGATATTAATCCGTTCCAGAGACCCACCCCATTGTATCATGAACGTATCATAATGTGAACCCAGTAATACATTCCGGGGGGGTGGGGTTGGTAGTTCGTTCCAAGGCCTCAGAAGTTGACATTTTCGCCACAGAATTAAGCTGTTTCCCTCTCTGGAAGGTGATTTTACAAGGGAATTGTTAGTTTCACATAGAAGCATAAACACTGAGGCTGTGTCCTTCCCTCCATACACATGGCCAAGATGTTACCATCATTGCTATTGACTGAGACGCTATCCAGGACACTTGCGTCCGCATCGCCGGTTGGCTTGTCTACCACCCATGCTCGCCCCATGTGGTCCTGTTGGCTGCAATCATAACCCCCATTGTAAAGTGCAGACATCATCATACAGTGAACCTTATTTTATAATGGAGAGTCCATTGCAAGGTGATTTGATTGTATGCTGAACCAGTCATCAAGTGGGGGTCCACTGGTGATACAAGTGAATTGCTTTGTACGCACAAAAAAGCACTGCACATTAATAAGTACTATTATTAGCTGCCATTCCTCCCCCCCAGTCATTCTTTGAATGATGCTATGTCACCAAGGGGAGATTGGGGGGGGAGGAATTGGCAACTGCCAAAAAGTAAGACAGGAAGGGCCAGTCCCCCCCCTTTTGCCCCCCCCCAACAGACTTGGGACATGCCTTGACCAATGATCCCTACGGGATAAGGAAGGAAACGACTTCTTAAGCACGCAGGGTCCTAACCATTTGGTCATGGCTAAGTTTCTTTTGGCACGGCAGCAACAATTCCTCAGGCCACGTGCACCGATTCAAAAGCAGGCCTCATTTTAGTCCCGAGTCACAGGCGAATGGAAAGTTGGCATGCACAATCCCCAAGGCGTACCTTTTTTTTTCCTCCCTTCAAAATATATTTTTTTAAAAAAAAATGATTCCCATCCTTATTTTCATATATTGTTTTAAGTAAATTAGACTCAGCTGTGGCAGCTGAGGGCATTTGTTGTTTTTCCATAGCAAAGATCACTAAGCATCAGAGCATCAAAATGTGGAGGCAATAAAAGCCAGCATCATCACCGAGTTGTACGCTGCCATCTTTCTTCCTTTCCTTCTAAAAAAGTGATGTCTCTCTCTCTCTCTCTCTCCCCCTCTCCCTCTCCTCCCCCCCCATACATGCAGACACATGCAGTCCTGCCATCTGATTTGAGTCGAGGGATTCCTTGTGTCCTGTGGAATTTTTGTAATGTGATCGAAACCCCCAGCAAACTCCCAAGTGACATTATTGTGGCAGCTGCTGCTGCTGCTGCTGCTGGGGGTTGATTCAGTGAGCAGAAAATTGGGAAGGGAGAGGAAGGGATGGAACTTGACCCAGCAGTACAGATCTCAGATCCAGGGCTCAGTTCCCTACTCAGCCACGAAGCTCACTCAGCGACCCCGGGCCAGTCACCCTCTCTCAGCTTAAGGTACCTCACAGGGTTGGAGATGACGATGATTTATTTTGGCGTATACAGCACTGTCCGTAGAGTGAGAAGACAAGCCAAGGGGGCTTGCAATCTAGATTTTGACACGGGAGGGGGGGACGGGGGGGACGGAGCCAAGGGCAAACAAAGCGACTCAGTTATTATTTCAGTTAGAGATACGCAAAACTTTGTACAGTAGGGAAGGGGGACTATGTGGCGCGGTGCCAAGGGCTTCAGAAGAAAGGTGGGTTTTATGAAGGAATTTGTAAGGAATGAGCCAGGAAGCATCCAGCAGCAGCAGCAGGTGTTCCAGGAGGCAGCTCCAAGCATAAGGGGCAGCAAGGAGGGAAGGGCAGGTGTCTGTACGAGAGCAGGAGGCATTCAGGCGGTTGAGGGTGCTGGAGCTGGAGGAGTGAAGGTCGTGGGCAGGCAGGCTGCTGCTGCACAGGTGCGGCTCCGAAGGGTCTCCGATTCAGGCACTGATCTTCACACCTGCTTTGTTTCAGCAATGTAGCTGCATCCAGGGACCGTGTGGCAGTGTGCTACCCACCCACCCCTTATCCTGGTGATGTACCAGGCTCTGGATTGGAAAAGGAAGAAGAGGACAGAACGGAAGAGGGAAGTGTGGAGGAGAGTGGTGGGCCAGAGTGTCGTACTCCTCCACACTTCCACTTCTGCTCCGTCCTCCTCTTTTCCAGTTCAGGGGAAGAAACAGTGGAGGTGAGAGGACAGGTGGAGGTAGGACCCCACCCCATCAGCCTGCTGCTTGAGGCGGCCGCCTGTCAGACTCATGGTTGGGCCAGCCCTTGCTGCATCATGCACCCACGGAGCACGCCCTTGTTGAAACGTCTGTTCGAGTCTCCAAGCAGGCATCTCACAGTCTGAGGCTAGCTTAGCTGGTATTGTGTGTGCTCAGGCCTACCAGAGGGGAACAGAGGTGTGCAACATCGGCCCCTGTGATGGCCAGGCAGCCTGAACCTCTGGATTGGCCCAGCAGCCTGCTATACATGCCAGGAGTCCCGCCTTCCCTCTCCTGCACGTCAGTCTCAAGCCCTTGCCCTGGCGCCAGCTATCGAGCTCAGGGACCCTCCCATAGGTTTGGGAACAGCTGCCCACAGCCCCGGTCTGACTCCTGACAACAGCGGAGGAAATATTGTCTCTCCAAGCTCGCTATTCTCAGCAGCCTTTAATTACCTGTTTTGTCTCGGGGAAAATGCCGCCACTTGCAGAACCCAGTCGAGCACCAACACCTAATCCAATCAGCTTGATGATGTATGCAAAAAAAGTGGGGGGAGAATTCCAGAAAATGACCTTGTGCATAATTACTCATTTGAAGACTGTTAGCAAATGACACAAACGGAATCCGACATGCATTGTAAGGCATTAATGAGAGCTTTCCGCCTCTCTCCCTCTCCCCCCCCCCATGCTCTTCATGCACAGGAAAAAAATGTTTTAATTAAGACTTCCTTGATTAGTCATTTAATCAGTCATTAGGCCAATACAGATGGAGTCAATTAATTTTTTTTAACACTTGAATAGACACTTGATGTGACTGCAGAATGAAACACTCATTTTTATCTTCCTCCCTCCTCCCCATGGTAGTGTGCGTGGCCCTTTGCAAAGCATGAGAAGGCAGGTCCCTGTCCCAAAGCCCTTGCAATCTAGAGACATTGACACAAGGAAGGGAGGGAGGCAGGGGTAAACTAGGAAAGGATATGTGATGGTTTCGTGTATAGGGCTTTTCAACGTTTTGCAAATGCCACCTCTGCCACAGGAGATGACAGCTGTGCATGGTGAGGGAGGCTTGCCACACAGTGGGGGCCTCACTCTGCACCCTCCTCTCCTGAGCGGTGCCTCTTTTGAAGGGCCAGGCAGTTGCAGAGCCTCACCTGGTGCAGCACTGACCCAGCTATGCCCACCACCTCCAGCAGAGCCGGGCTCCATCCAGCCATGCCGCATGGTCACCATGCCGTGGGGCCAAGCACCATCTGCAATACTGGGAAGCGCCACTGCTGGCTGAAAAGCTTGGCCTTGTACTGTGAGGACCTTGGATCTGGGCCCGAGTCTTTGCGGAAAAGGATGGGCTTTGAGGAAGGATTTGGCAGGAGTAAGAGAGGAGGCATCCATCGTAAAGGCATCGGATAATAACACATAACTCACCTGTTGGATTTGCAGCTACCTCAAGCTAGGGTTTTTTGTTTGAGTCTCCATCAGTTTGGGTCTGAGCTATCCCTAAGTGAGGGAAAGCTTAACAGTCAAGCTGTCAGAGATGAATGATGGTCAGCAGCTACTTAACTAAAAGCTGGCTTTGGGAAGGGTGTTGAATAGAGGACCTGGAACTAAGGAAGGTGACTACTGGCCACCTCGAAGTTGCCTGAGAGTGACCTTCAGGAGGCCCAACCGACCCACCAGTTGCTAATCCCCATTGCATGGCTTCCAAAGCCAGGCTGAAGGTCAGGGGCACATTCAGCTGGAAGAAAAGGACTGGGAGGGTGCGATTCCCATGTGCTGGGAGAGAGAGAAAATGGTGAAGCACTGTGTCCGCAGGAAAAATTGCTTCCAAGGAAGTAGCTTCTAACAAGAGTGGACAGTGCCAGATGCCCAAGAGGAAGGTCTACCCGGCAGTAGCCAATCATTCCACTCTCCATTTGCTCACCCATCAGCGGAGCTTGTTGTTTGCGGATGCCCATCTGCTCATTCTTGTTTTGAACAAAAATACTAAAAAAAAAAGTTGCATATTTGTTGCCTGACAGTTCTGGATTCTTCCTCCCCAACCAACCACCCCCTTTTCCTCTTTTTTTTAAAAAAAGACTCAGATCACGATCGCTGTTCTCTTCCTTTTCTCAGAACCATCCCTTCAGTACTCGCTTGGTAAGGAGGAGGAGGACTCCACACCGTTGAATCATGGGCCAACGCGCCAGCCATTGGTTCTGGCGGTGCTCCAAGTTCAAGGTGCGTTACCACTGGCTGAGCTTAGTGCAGGCTCCGATGGCCATAGCCCAGTTTTCAACCTCAGATCAACACACTGAGCGAATGTATGGAGGGAGAGCAGGATTGCATCTGACAATCACTGCATCTCTGCTGCACCTGCCCCAGACTTTCTCTCACGTTCGGTGAAAGATGAAAATGGGTGCAACGCACATGCAACTGTACATATGCCGGGTCTGATCACACCCTGGCGCAGCCAGGATGCCAGTCACTCATGTCAGAGCTCAGCCGTTGACAACGGTCAAGGCAGAGCCAAGAGCACAGGGCAAGCCGTGAGACAACTGTTGGCCAGGCAAAGTTGTAGCCCAAGCCTTCCTGTTTAGGAGGTCCCCATTTTGCTTGGCTGCCTAGGAAGCTGCTGCCTACTGAGTCAGACCATTGATCATCTAGCTCAATTTAACACTCACTGGTAGCAGTTTTCTAGAGTTTCACATTGTGTGTGTGGGGGGGGGGGGGGTCTCGCCTAGCCCTACCTGGGGATGCAACCTTCTGCATGCAAAACAGGGGCTCTATCACTGAGCTACAGTCCCTCCCTTCTTACAGGAGCTATGTCCTCAGGATTGACCTGTGGGGAACTGCCCTGCTATCACAGCAGCAGCCCTAGCTCAGTAGAAGGCAGCTTTCGGTCTTTCTCAGCAGCATCCCTAGCTCAGTGGCAGCACACCTGCTTTGAACAGAGAAGATCCCAGGTCCAGTCCCTGGAACCCAGGGAAAGACCCCTGTCTGAAACCCTGTATTAATGCTGCCAATCAGTGTCAGGTAATGATGAGCTAGATGGAGCAAGGGTCTGACTCAGCAGAAGGCAGCTTTCTATGTCATCTGTGACAACATAAGCTTGACAAATGCAGCTTCTGCTCCATTGCAGTGGCTTCACCCATTCCCGAGAGAACTATCTTAAGAAGCTGCCCGGCTTTTTAGAAAAATTTCTGTGGCTTCCCACTTTATCCGAGGCTTGTCAGTGTCTCAATAGTTTTAAAATCTCTTCTTGGGGGGTGCCGTTGTCACAAGGGGTGGGTTGAAGAAGAGTAGATTTTGTTCTTTTAAAAAAAATAGATTCCTGCCTTTATATACTTTCTTAAGGGGGGGGGGCAGGGTTTTAAGGTTTGAAAAATGAGCCCTGTCTTGTCTAAGCAAGGAATAATAAATAAAAGCAGGTGTGAAGGGTTGGAATCGAAAACAGATGGATATGACGGATGTGATCCGACTTCCCTACGGCTTCAGTCTTTAATCCCCGTGGCTTAGTGTGAATACTTCCCCCCTGATGCAATGCAGAAATAATAAATGGAGCAGAGCATATGGAAAAGGGAGGGGGGAAGTGTTCGCTTAATGGCTGAGGCAAGGGGCAGGATGGGGGGAGGGGCGTGATGGACTAAGTTAACCCGTTCTGGACCAGCTTCTCAGCCTCCCTCCTCCAGCCCCCCCCCCCCAGTAACCTCCCCATCATTCTCTGGCCATATTCTTGCCTTGATAGATCCCCAAGTTGAGGGAAGGAAAGAGGAGAAACACTGTTGGAAACCAGAGCTGCGGGAGGAGCTAGCTGTGAGCATTAGGAGCTACTCCCTATGGAGTCAGACCATTGGTCCATCTAGCTCCAGGTTACTTGGTGTCAGTGAAGCCAACTCTGTTCTCAACACTTTCTCCGTTAGATGAGAAGCTTAGAGAGAGGAACCCAGGCAAGTTCTTATATAGGACCAGAAGAGATCTTATTGGTTCCCCAGGTCACCTGATTTCTTATTGGCTGCAGTTCCTCCCCCCCCCCCCCGGCCACCATGGGTTGGGGGCTTTGAAGCAGCAAGGGTCTCTAGTCAGCCAGTTCCGCTCCCTGCAAGCTGTCTGGATGGCACAGAGAGGAAGTGCTGAGCAGTGCTGCTTTGGACTCCCGGCATCTTGCAGCACGCCCCATATACAGGTAGTCCCCGACCCCGAGTTATGGACAGCCGCAGCTGCGCTTTCGCATAGGCGCAGTCCGCCCCGTCCCATCTTGCGCAGCCTGTCCCGTCTTCCGTTTTCACGCAGGCACAATGGCACTGCTCCAACTTACGTCCACTCCGGCTTCCAGACACCTCCGGAACAGAAGCAGGACATGTTGGGGGCTGGCTGTGCTCTCTGTCTCAGCCAGGCTTCTGTACACGAGGGCAGCACTCCAGTCTGAATGGAGAGCTGCCACCAAATTACAGAAATGGTAACCAATGAACTGGGAGTGTTAGATTAATTGATTAAATCTGCATGCATTTGCATAATATGTAGAAAACAGTGGTGGTTCCCCTGAGGCATCTGGTGGGGCCACTGTGTGATACAGGAAGCTGGACTAGATGGGCCTTTGGCCTGATCCAGCAGGGCTCTTCTTATGTTCTTATGTAAAAAAGACATGGCCGGCTTTTTGCCAATGCATGCAAGTGTTGTAGTGGGCACCGTTATAGAAAAGCCATTCCCATCCTGTGTGTGAGAGAAGGTGGAGTACCTCTAGGATGCTTCCTGCCATGTGCAACTTTTATAAATACTTATATTTAAAGTCTTAAATATGCACAGTAACACACACACACTTTTTGGTACTGTTCCAAAAGTACCAAAAGTTCCAAAAGTAAGAAGAGATGGCAAGAATACACAGAAGAACTATACAAGAAAGATCTTAATGTTCCTGATGACCACGCTGGTGTGGTCACTGACCCAGAGCCGGACATCCTAGAGAGTGAAGTCAAGTGGGCCTTAGGTAGCATCACTAACAACAAAGCTAGTGGAGATGATAATATCCCAGCTGAGCTATTTAAAATCCTAAATGATGATGCTGTGAAAGTGCTGCACTCAATATGCCAACAAATTTGGAAAACTGAGCAGTGGCCAAAGGATTGGAAAAGGTCAGTTTACGTTCCAATTCCAAAGAAGGGCAGTGCCAAAGAGTGCTCAAACTATCGCACAATTTCACTCATTTCACATGCTAGCAAGGTTATGCTCAAAATCCTACAAGCTAGGCTTCAGCAGTACGTGGACCGAGAACTACCGGACGTACAAGCTGGGTTTCGAAGAGGCAGAGGAACTAGAGATCAAATTGCCAACATGCGCTGGATCATGGAGAAAGCACGAGAGTTCCAAAAAAACACCTACTTCTGCTTCATTGACTACGCAAAAGCCTTTGATTGTGTGGATCACAACAAACTGTGGCAAATCCTTAAAGAGATGGGGGTACCAGACCACCTTACCTGTCTCCTGAGAAACCTGTATGCGGGTCAAGAAGCAACAGTTCAGACCGGCCATGGAACAACCGACTGGTTCAAAATTGGGGAGTACGGCAAGGCTGTATATTGTCACCCTGCTTATTTAACTTATATGCAGAGTACATTATGAGAAATGCAGGGCTGAATGAATCGCAAGCCGGAATCAAGATTGCCGGGAGAAATATCAACAACCTCAGATATGCAGACAATACCACCCTAATGGCAGAAAGTGAAGAAGAACTAAAGAGCCTCTTGATGAGGGTGAAAGAGGAGAGTGCAAAAGTTGGCTTGAAACTCAACATTAATAAAACTAAGATCATGGCATCTGGGTCCATCAATTCCTGGCAAATAGAAGGGGCAGAAATGGAAGCAGTAACAGATTTTACTTTTCTGGGCTCCAAGATCACTGCAGACGGAGACAGCAGCCATGAAATTAAAAGATGCTTACTCCTTGGAAGGAAAGCTATGGCAAACTTAGACAGCATAATAAAAAGCAGAGATATCACCATGCTAACAAAAGTTCTCATAGTCAGGGCGATGGTGTTCCCAGTAGCAATGTATGTTTGCGAGAGTTGGACCATAAGGAAGGCTGAGCGCCGAAAAATAGATGCTTTTGAACTGTGGTGCTGGAGAAGACTCCTGAGAGTCCCTTGGACTGCTAGGAGATCAAATCAGTCAATCCTAAATGAAATCAACCCTGACTGTTCCCTGGAAGGACAGATACTAAGGCTGAAACTCAAATATTTTGGCCACCTAATGCGAAGGGAGGACTCTCTGGAGAAGACTCTGATGCTGGGAAAAATTGAAGGCAAAAGGAGAAGGGGAAGGCAAAGGATGAGATGTTTAGACAGCATCACCGATGCAACGAACATGAAAATGAGCGAACTCAGGAAGATAGTGGAGGACAGGAAGGCCTGGCGGGATATGGTTCATGGGATCACGAAGGGTCGGACACGACTTAACGACTGAACAACAACAACACACACACCGGGTAAACTGAACCAGTGAGAGTGTGCGACCCCACACTCGTGCGGCCAGCCACAATCTCTGTTGCTGTAGCTGTCAGTTTCACGCAGGATGCTGTCACTGCTGTTATGGAAGGTGTTCCCTAACTTGTGCACTTTCAGACTTTCACGGGGCTCCAGGAATGTTTGTTCCTCTGTCTGCCCCGGGCGCGAACTCTGTAAAGCGCCCAGCAGCGCTTTCCACAGTTCACACAGGCGCAGAACGTCGATTGGAAACATCGTCGTTCTGCGCCTGCGCGAACTGTGGAAAGCACTGCTGGGTGCTTTACAGAGTTCGCGCCCGGGGCAGACAGAGGAACAATAAGCACCCCCGGGCGCAGGCAGAGGAAGAAATTGTCGTCGCTGGAGATTGTCGCTGGAGGCTCCTATACACAAGCTAAGTGGGGAAAAAGCAGACACACGCGGAGAAGCCCCGATACCACTAGAACCCCCCCAAAAACACTAAAAAAACAAACAAAAAAGCCGAAACAAAACCGAAACTTAAGGAGGCCCGCGCCCCCCCAGAGCCTCAGCGCCCTACGCCCTGGGGCCCACCGCCCCCATCAGGCGACGCTTCTGGTTACTTCAGAGTAAACATGCATAGGCTTGCGTTGCTTGCAGCCCTAGCCTGTGGCTAAGCTGACATTTGAACTGGGGGCGCTTGTCAGGTTGCACGTGCTCTTAACCACTGCCCTCTTGTCTAATGTAGTATTGCACTTGGGTCCAAAGTGATTCACTAGTAGGAAAAAGGGGCTTATATACGATATGATGTAAGGATTTGGCCGCATATATGAAATGAGAGCAATTTAATTTCTTTAGAACTTTTCCTGGGGGGGGGGAGGGAAGAGTTGAAGAGTGAGTGGTGTAAGTGTAATAAGAGTTCTGTATTAATCCAGAGTTTAAATATGATTTAGGCGGCTTATGTGCCCATTGCCGTCATCTGTGTCTTGAAGGGGCTACTCCTTCCTGAGCACCGTCCACGCCTAATGGAGAGTTAAGCCCTTTTTGAGGACAATTAGCCTGGAGGAGCTAAAAAGGCAGCATTACATTGCAAGGAAGACAGAATGTGTTCAGTTAGGAATGTACCCAGCCCTGGAAAACTAAGTTGCTTTTTGGATTGCAATGCTTCTCCGTGGCAGAGTATAAAATCTATTGGATGCTGCTGCTGCTGCTGCTGCTGCTGCTAGAAGGACCCTCCTTGGCACTTGGGATCAGCACATTGCGTCATGGTAGGACTTAACAACATGTTATTCCAGCAGACAGACGTGTAGACGAGGAGGAGGAACAAAGCTGCAGGACGTCTTCTACAGGAGGAGTGATGATGTCATCAGCAGCAGGAGTGCTCAGGTGCAGCCTTTGAAACTTTTTTCAAAGGCCTTCTCCAAGAAGAAACATCAGGCTCAGCAGGAGGCAAACTGAGAAACATGCATAGGGGCATATGTTAATACCTAGGCCATCCTCTTTCCCAGGGGCTGCTTGAAAGATGGTATGGAGCTCATTAATGGCCCAATCCTATCCTGCGCCAGCATGCAGGGTGCAGGGCCCCTGGCGCAGCATCTGCTGCGTCCTGCAGGCCAGCTGGGGACTAGGCAGTCCTGGAAAAGTAAGGCCGCTGCCTGGTCCCCTATGGGGGACCTCAAGGCTACACCAGCTCTTTTGCTGGCATAGCCTTGAGGAGCATTCTGGGGGGGGGGGTGTCTGGGCTGAGATGGGGTATAGAATTCAGCAGCCAGCAGTGCCTCCGAGATCTGCCCCCGTCCCACCCCTGATCCAGGCCAATCCCCACCCCGATTTGTCCTCACTGCCAGCAAAACTGTGGTGGTGGCTGGTCTGCGGGGCAGTGTTGGCAGCGCATGGCCTCCCAGGCCTTGCACCATCAGTAGCGCTCCGCAGACCGATGGAGAGGCCACCACGATGGCGTACCGCGTGAATAGTATATTGGGCCATTAGGCTACAATCCTGAGCAAATGTGCCTGGGAGTCAGTCCTATTGAACACAGTGGGAGTTACTTCTTAGTAAACATGCATAGGGTTGCACTGTTACCTTGGTCGTAGAAAGGTGAATGAGACGTCAAATGGAAGGAGACAGAAGGGGCTATAGCTCAAGGGGATAGCGCCTGCTTTGCTTGCAGATGATCCTGCATTCACAGTACAATCCTATACATGTCTACTCAGAAGTAAGTCCCATTGCATTCAATGGGGCTTACTCTCAGGAAAGTTTGCATAGGATTGCAGCCTCAGTCCCTGACATCTCCAGGTGGGGCTGGGAAGGACCCCACCTGCGACCTTGAAGAGCACTCGAACGAATAAGGTCGGTGGACCAGTGGTGGTCTGTCAATGTAGGCAGTTTCGTATGATCGTATAACAGTTTGGGAAACAATTGTAGTTTGGGCAGTTTGCCCCTTCTCTCTCCCTCCAACGAAAGCAAATAAACCCTGGGTTAAATAGAGGCTGCAGTGTTTGGAACCTCAGGTGTTGGCTGTATGTACTCTGAGCTGAAGTATAGTGAAATGAGATAATATACCTCTGCCCTTAGCTCTTAAAATGATGTAGAATGTTTATGAACATGTTGCCCACAACTCAGAAGTTAACGATAACTGCCAGTTGGCGAGGGGTGTGCGTATAAGATTGGCAGGTGTCACGACTTGGCCCAGAGACGTTCTCCAGGCCTCTGAGTGCACAGGGCTAACCGCTACCATCCAGATAAACCTGCACAGTTGAGGCTTTTTCTACACTTTCTGTACATGCTTGTGAATTGCTCTCGCCACATTCTTGCTAATTGCATTCCTGACAAAAGTGAATTTGAACCTGGGGACATCAGAGGCAGGCAACAGGTTAGATGCGTCCGTCTGAAATAGCCACATCAAAGCCAGCCTCTGTCTGTCAAGAATTCTGAATTTCCCTTGCAGAGAAAGTTGCAGAGGATTGTGGGAGCCATTGGCCACCTCTGTGATTTCTGCTTACCTTATATATCCTTTTGCAGCTAATTGTTCCTGGGGGTGGAGAGGAGGAGGAAGGGGAAATTATCCACTAATAAGAGATAAGATAAAGAAGAGGAGTACAGAGTAAGGCAGTTAGTGGTTCTACAATTGCTTCCAGCTTTCTCCATCTCTGGGGAAGCGTTTAGGATTAACAGACTAGAGCCTGCCTTACATAAGGCTACTTTTCTCATGGGCTGGCTACCTGCTATGTTGGTCATGAGTCATGACCAACGTAGCAGGTAGCCAGCCATTCAGTCTTTTTAGCCACTGTGCTATACTAGTCCATGGCTGGTGGAAGCCCTGTCACTGGGTGCTTATTCGCAAGCTTTCTTGTAACCATGAAATACAAGATCAGTGTGCACCACCACAAGTCATGCGTAACTCACCACAAAGTGACCTTTCCCTGTCATTTTGGTGTAGCAAAGTAGTGCATCTTCTACATATTACAGCATATGGTAAAAACGCAACTTGTAACTTCAAGGACACGGACCAGGCTGAGATGCAGGTCATAACAGACCCACCGTGTGTGGAATGGTCCTGTGAACCAATGCCGTAGGTGAGGGGGGGGAGTGAATGGTCCAGATTCTGAAAAGGGCAGTAATTTTTGTCTGAGGAGATGGCCTTCCCTGCTATGTGTCACAATTGTGCTGGATCAAAACCATTCCTGTTTGCCTTTGCAGAGGACTTGAAAACTGTCTTTAGCTGCATTCTTGTGGCTAGACCAGTGGGAATTTTGTGTCATTCTCGTTGCCCAGAAAGAGACCCTAAACCACAGTAGCCATCAACTATAACAAGATGAGAATACTAAAAAGAAAAGTCATAACAGAATTTAAATTTTAAAAGAAGAGGAAAGGAAAAATCTGCCCCCTGGAAGATTTAATTTGCCCTCCAGGAAAAGTTAAAGTGGAATGCAGATTTTTTTTTTTTTTGGTATGTTTTCGTAAGGGAATTGAGAATTTACTCAGATGAGTTTTAGGGCAGTAGCATTCAGACATTTATAAGCAGGGACTGGACTAACATCGTGAGAGCAATTAAACATCTAATGGAGGCCCAATTAAATTGTTTTTATTACTAGACGATGTGTTTATTTGTCGCTGGCAATTACCGGTAAGTCCATCTTAAAGGTTACATACTGTAGCAAAGAATCTAAATACTGTAAATCGGAGAGCCCTGCAGACCAGGCACACAAATAATCACTTGGATCTCAGCTGTGTTTTTGGAGCAGCTCGCCAAGCAGGCTTTGCAACGAGCAAAGGAAATGGTGGAAATAGGTCAAAATTTTCCACATTTGGGAAGATGAAACATTAACTCTCTTTCCCTTCTCTAAAAACACAAAAACTTGAGAACTAGCAAGCAGCAGGTCTAAGATAGATACCTGTTGAATTTAGTGGTGGAATTCATTTCCACAAGGTGTGGTGGTGGCTATGGAACAGGGAACCTCCATGTTCAGGTGCAGCTTACCTTTGTATACCAGTTGTGGGGGGGGGCAACAGCAAAGGGTATGTATTGCCTTCATACCTTTGTTACCATATGCTTTTAGCACATGTGGAACATACACAAGGGGAAAATATATTGCAAGTGCAGGGACTAAGCTAGCCAGAAAGGTTGCATTCGTCCTTCAAGTCAGTGTACATATTCTGACTACCACATTGGGGGCAAACAACAGGGGAGGGTTATCAACCTCTTGCCCTGCTTGTGAACTTCCCAGGGCCATCTGGCCGGCTCCTTTATCAGATTGCTCAGCTAAGACGAGTCCATTTGTGTAACTGATCACAATCATTCTTCTGCATTTATTGTCTTTAATGCGAAAAGTAATGGAAGACGGTTAAAAATATATATTATTGAATTCCTGAGCTGAGTTAGAGTTTGGAGAGAGAACACACTTTGAATCAACTGTTTGAAAAATAGAAGCTGCAAATTTAAATATAGCAGTAACGTAATGACCTCCCACAGTCACTAACAAATAATGCAGTCCTAGGCATGTCCACTTTGGAAGTAGACCCCATTCAGTTCAATGGGATTTACTCCCTGGTAAGTGTATAGAGAACTTCCTCCTAAGGCTGCAGTCTTACACACTTTCGTGGGAGAGTAAGCATTGACTTGTTTTTCTAGTGTCATAGGAAGCTGCTTCCTACAGAGTCCATCTATCTCAATATTGTCAACACTGACTGGCAGCAGCTTTCTGACTAACAGGCTTTTCAGGCAAGGGATTCCCCAGCCCTTCTTGGAGAGGTGCCCAGGAATTAAACCTGGAATCTTCTCCACTCAAAGCTGGCGTTCAACCACCAAGCTGCAGTCCTTCCCCCATAGTCCAGTCAGCAGGATTCCACAAAAGTTCAGATAGTAAACCAAAACCCCTCCAAAAACCTCTTAAGCCCGAGCTACATTGTTCGCGTCCGCGTTCCGTGCGCGTCTGGTGTCCCGCCCCCAGGTCAAACAACAGGCTCTGATTGGCCGGACACAGCAAAAGTCGAGGCCACCTCGACTTTTGCTGCGTCCGTGCTACGTCCGGCCCGTCAGAGCCGTTGTTTGACCTGGGGCGGGACACCAGATGCGCACAGAACGCGGATGCAGACAATGTAGCTCGGCCTTTAAATTTATCTTCAGTCTCTGGATGAGTTTCTTCCTTTTTCATAAAGTTGGCCTCACAATTTATTTATACGGAGGGTTTGTACCCCTTCCCCCTTTTTGACCGAAAGGTCCTCAAGGGAGCTTGTAATGAATTGCAGTAATAATAATTTTGGAAACCAAACCAGCACCCCCTGCATAGTCATGCACGCAACTCAGGGGCCCTTGCCAGAGGCCAGGGGGTGCTTCCCTTTACAGCTGCAGCAGTCCCTGGGCGACTGGCGGTCGGAGCAAAGCCAAGTGTCCTTTTCTGGCAGGCAGTGAGTGGGGAATCATCCAGCTCCAGGCAGCTGCTCCTTTCCTGACAGATGGCTTGGGCCAGGCTGGTCATCCCCTTGCACTGACGATGTCTTTCCTGGGAGGCTGGGGATGGATGATGCGAGAATGATTCCCTGTACCCAAGGAAGTTGTCATCATCATCATCTGAGAGAGAGTCCACTTCCATCACCCTACTACATGCCTCAACCTACAGAGAGGAGTGACTTCCCATGATGTCACCCTCTTCCTCCTCCTCCTGGCTCAAATGACCTCCCAGCACTCCACACATGTGCAGTTTTTCCTTGTCTCACAAGACCCGCAGCAAAAGAGGGTGCATCCCTGTTGCCTGGACAGCGTGGCCGCGCTCCTCTGTCTGCCAGAATCTTTCCCCTCGCTACAACAGGACCGTGGGCATGTGGCTAGTGGTAACTCAGGGCTACCCAGGGCTTCGATAAGTGGGGCTCTCTCAGTTGGAGATAGATAGATAGATGGATAGACAGACAGACGGACGAACGGACGGTATAGCAGAAGGAAGGAAAGAAAGAGATTAGACACCTTCCTTGGTGTAGGCAGTAGGTGTATATAGCTCGAAATCTCCTTAAAAATTCATGGAAGTGATGCAAGACATTGGTTTGTGCAAGTTGCCCAAGTGCTTTGTTCTGGCCCCTCTCCAGTTGCCTTGTCAAACTCTTCATCTCCCACTAGGGTCTCATGCATTTCTGAAAAATGTTCCTTCCGTTTAGCAAATACACTTGATGTATCGAGAAAAGCTGCCAGCTCTCTGAAGGACCACATTGAGCCTGGGGGGTCTCTGCTTTCCGAGCACTCTTCAAACTGAAAGATCCCCATGGCAACCGACAGGATTTGGTGCAGACGCTCGCATCGGTGGAAATGTAACCCATGAACTAAATCCTTCCTGTCTCTCAGGGGAAGAGCATCTGTTTCGCCCACAGAAGTTCCCCAGTTCAATCCCTGGCACCCCAAGGTAGGGCAAAGCCAAACTCCTGTCGGAAGCCCTGGAGAGCTGCTGCCAGTCAGTGTTGACAATACTGGGTGAGGTGGACCAAAGGCCAGACTCCATAGGAGGCAGCTTTATGTGTTAGATTAGGACATATCTCCACTAGGGCTCAAATTCTACCTTAAGAAGGCAAGGCCTACAAGTCATTCAGGGCTTGGGAGTGTAACTTGTGCATGGTGGGCCTAAGAATTACATACGAAAATTCTCTTGCAAAACCAAACATATGGCCAAAAGAATCTGAAGCTTTCTAGAGCCTGCTGCAATCTATGTAATGGTAAATTGTGTATCTATACACACAGAGAGACATTTGGATTAAAGGTTTTTTTTTAAAAACCATTCATTTCATGTTCTATATATTTATCTGTTGTGGTCTGTTAACCACCTAACACAATTAAAAGCTTACCGTATTTTTCGCTCCATAAGATGCACTTCCCCCAAAAAAAACAATAGGGGGGGAAAAGCCTGCGTCTTATGGAGTGAATAATAAAAAAGTAAAGAAAAAATACTTACCAGGGCTTCAGGGAGGCCTGCAGAGGCTCGTGCAGGCCTCCCCGATCTTCATTTCGTCAAAAAACGGCCATTTTCGGCCACTTCCTGTTTTAAATAGTAAGTAGTGAGATCTCAGAAAGAATGATATTTAGGAAAGCTGGATGGGCGTCTGTCTCCTGGGTGAGCGGCGACCGCTGAGGACCCTGTGGAAGAACAGGATGCAAGGAAGAGGCATAAATGTTCTGTTTGAAACGGCACGGCTTGCAACCAGAGGATGTATGATGCAACGCAGAAGTATGCTGGGCCACTTCATGGGTCTCTCATTCCTTGCCTGAGTGCACAAAAGTCCATGAATTGCGTTGGTTGGGAAACGGGGGCCTTCATCACCCAGGCAAGGCCTTCCGGGACCCTGTGCCCTTCTCTGGTCTTCTTGCAACCCTTTTGGCTTTCTTTGACGTTCCTCAGCTGCTTTGCCCGAAGACAGACCTCCAAACTTGCTTCCAGCTTCCTTGTAGGTGAAATGTTGGCGGCAGTGCTGATGATTACAGCGTGATTAATTTTAAAGCAAGCCAGCAAAGTATGTTTGTTTGTTTATTTTATTTATTTATTTAAAGAATTTATACCCCGCCTTTCTCCCAGCAAGGGCACTCAAGGCGGCTTACAATAAAACATTAAAATACGCATATACATTAAAATAATTAAAAACAAATTATTAAAACAATTAAAACAAACAACCCCAGTGGGTCACCTATATTTACATTTGTTAAAAGCCATTTGTTAAAAAGCCAAACCACCATGTCGGGCATCAAATGCTAACCTAAATAAAAAACGTCTTAAGGCCCCAACGAAAGGTCTCTAAAGAGGGAGCCGTTCTTAATTCCAGGGGGAGGGAATTCCATAATTGGGGCGCCACTGCCGAGAAGGCCCTATTCCGTGCCGCCATCCCCCTCACCTCCTTCAATGGCAGCACGGTTAACAGGGCCCCCACAATGACCTCAGAGTACGGGTCGGATTATAGGGAAGGAGGTTCTTGTCGTTTTACAACGATTCAGAGAAGCATTGGGAATCTGCCTGGGTCAGCCACAACCCCTAGCACACTTACTGGAAAGCAAATCCCCTGTGAGCGCAGTGGGATCTGTGCCTCTGAGTCAACATGTTGAGGACTGCTGCGCTGATGTTGTTGTTAACTTGGTTCGAAATAAATTTGCACAGACACTCAAATTAGATGGCACAAACTTCGTGGGCTCCAAAGTAGCCGGGGTGGTGCAGAGAGAAGTGCTACTGGCACTAGTAAAAAAACACACACAAAACACCATTCGAAAGAAGAGGTAGGTTTTCAGTGCCATGCAGGAGAATAGCATGCCAAAACACTTTTAAAGGACCCACAAAGATGGGAACTTGCTCCCCCGGGAGGTCTGTTGTTGTGCTTTTTCCATTGCGTCACTCTCTGAAGACATACTCATTTGCTTATGATTCGTTTCTGGCTTTGTCTCGCCTCTCTTCTGTGTTGTTTTCATGATGCTTCTATTTTGTTTAATGCTTCTTTTAACAACTTTGTATCTTAAAATGCGTCGTTAGCTTCCTCAACTCTCTCTCATTTTTAAAAAAAAAAATAAATGAATTCCAACATTATTTCTTCTCGACTTCTAGGAGCAATGCCAATAGTTGCCCTGCCAGCTTGGGGGGGGGGGGGGGCTTGAGCAGAAGCCCTGTGAGCTCTTTATGTGAGTGCTGGTGTGCATGCCAGCCACCCCCTCCCATCTCCCCAGAAACTGGTCAGGTGTTGCTTCCCTTTCCATCACCTGGGCAGCGTCCTCGTGACTTACCAGGCAACTGAGGGGAAAGCAGCAGCAGCAGCCACAGTGGACCATCCTCCTTGCCCGGTGCCATTTTAAAATTTTCAGATGCCCCAGCCTCTCATGCCCTACCCATTACCCCATTGCCCAGTAAGCCACAAGGATGCTTATTGGTCTAAGAGGGGAGCGGCTGGCTAGGAGAGGCAGGGCCAGGCAGAGGGAGACAAATGAGCAAATCCTTGCTCACTCAATGATGTTGGACCAGCCACTTAACTCTCAGACAGTCTACCTCACCGGGATGCTGTGAAGATTGGGGGTTTCTAAAAGTGGAAAAACCTATGCAGTCCCCCTTTGGAAACAAGGCAGGATACCAGTATGGTAAAAGGTAACGCTTCCCCTCGCTCGAAAGGTAGTCGTTACCGACTCTAGGGGTGGTGCTCATCTCCATTTCAAAGCCAAAGAGCCAGCGCTGTCCGAAGACGCTTCCGTGGTCATGTGGCCGGCATGACTCAACACCGAGGCGCACAGAACGCTGTTACCTTCCCGCCGAGGCGGTACCTGTTAATCTACTTGCAATTTCTTGCTTTCGAACTGCTAGGTTGGCAGGAGCTGTAGAGTGATCTAATTAATCTTGAGAGATGTCTTACTCACCGGAAGACCAATGGAGCATATCCGTTCATTGCTAATCCAGTGGTCTTCAGCTTGTCAAGAGCTGGGACACACCTCCGCCCCCAACCTGCAGTGTGGGACTCACCTTTAAGATTCCAGCGGATGAGAGGGGCGGGCAGGTGGGTGGGTGAGCGACCATGGTTCCTTTTCTTTGGCAGCCTGTTGGCACACGGTGCTTCTGGGTCGTCTTGCCCTTTTTTTTTCCTTTCCAGGCCAAACGGAAGGAGAGGAGAGGTGGAGAGAGTGGCTTGTGCGGCCTGCTGCGCCCAATTTGGAAAGGTGGAGGGAGAGGGAGAGGAAGCAAGGAGACAGCCGAGGGAGTGCCGAGTCAGTTGAGAGCAGGCAGGTGGGTGGGAGACGGGGGACTGAAGGGGCTCACTGAAGATTGGGGGGCTTGGCCAAAGTGCCCACTCATCTCAGACCTCAATGCCTGATCCTCAACGCAAAATGGCGGCAGCAGCTCTGCAGCGCAAGTCAACCTGAGGTGGAGTCACAGCGGCGCACTTCTGGGTCCTGACCCACCTGTGGAAGACCGTGTAGCTAATGGGATCCAAGCCTGCCGTCGTTTTCACATTTTCTTCCATCGCTTCAACATCAGCTTATGCATATTAGTTTTGAACTCTTTGCTTGTTCTGGGTTTATTTTCTCACCCGCCCCCCCCCCAGAGGTTTTTCAAAAAATGTTGTCAGATTCTTGTAAAACCCTTTTATTTGCTTCTAATGTTGGCAAAGTATCAGACTTCAGTTATTCTTAGCGCTAAATTATTTATCTTCTTTCCCCTCCTAGCTGTGACTTCTAAATCTTTTACTTGTCCTCTGGGAGATAACCAAGGCAAATTTCGTCACCCTCAACCCCTTTTGAAAAACTCTGGCAAGCTTGCTCACATCTTACTCCCCCCCCCCCGATACACCCTAACTTTCCATGTGCAATTTTCATACTACATTTTTTTTATTAAGTATATATTTAAAAATACAACATCCACCTCCTTTTGGCTTTTGGTAGCTGTAGCTTGCAGTGAAATAATCTAGTTCAGGTAATGAAATGTTTTTGCAAATCACTTGCTTGGAAGGGGTGGGGGAAAATAGCTTGAAGGGTTTTACATTTATTTCAGTTGTACACCTTCACATGAGGGCTTAGCATTTCAGGGTCCTCCCAAGTGCTAGAGTAGACAGTAGTATCCACCTCTGGGCCTGGGGCAACCTCCTCAGTTAGCCTCATGGATGGGCCAACCCTGGGCTGGCCCATCCATGAGGCCAACTGAGGAGGTTGCCACAGGCAGCATGTTTGCAGAGAACACCCACTACCTGGCTCCTTCCACTTCTGTCACTCCTCCTTCCTGGATTCAAACAGGAAGAGGGGAATGGAGCAGACATGGAAGTGAAGGAGAGACGAGCGGTGGGCTAGACCACTGGGGATGACTGCTCCCTCCAGTGAAGGGGAGGGAAGCAGCCGTGTCCCGGGGGTGCCCACTGCAGCATTTACCTGCAGCACTTACCTCAGCACTCCAGAAATCCGGGGGTGACGTAATGACATCATCACATGATGATGTCATCTGAAACAGTAGACCGTGGTCAGTTGATTTGAGTGGCAACCCTACCGCCACATCCCAATACCAGGAAGAGTCCGTGATGCAAACTGGTTTAACTTCCATACCGTGTACGCAGGGTTCGGCTTTCCTTCACGTCAAATTTGGGTTCCTTTTGCAGAGAACTTTGACTTGATATCAGGGTCCTTGACAGAGCGTCCTCTCACTGTCACCATCATCATATCTTGCAGACCCAACGAGACAGCTGAAGGATACGAGCTCAGAACAAGCACTCCAAATCCTCTGGATGTCGCTGGGGCGCTGCCAGGTATGCCTCTTAGCCTCCCAGCCTCCCAGCCCTGTTTTGCAGACGCCTTTTCAGTTTCATTGCAGGTTTCAGGAGCAAAGTCACAAGGGTCACGATGATGCGAGGGTGAATAACTTGTGCTTTTTTTATGAATTTGCCAACATCTGCACTGTATTGTCCCGAGACTTCATTTCAAAGCGCCTTTGTTTCAGTGTCTTAAGTGAGGTGATTCATTCATCATTCCATGTTAATTTTAGGCTCCTTGGTTGAGAATCGTGATTGCTCCTCATCTTTGAATGGCTGTTTGTTTGGCATTATGCATAACATAACCATTCTTTGGGGGTTAGTTTTTCTTGGATCCAGGGGTGTAGTCAAGGGGGAGCAGCAGGGCGGGGAGCAGAGCTCCGAGACGACTCCTACAGCGAGAGCAGTGATGTCAACACAGCCAGAGTGCTCAGCGGATGCCTTTCAAGCTTTTTCAAACACCCTGAGAAGTACCAGCCCACCACTCTCCTCTCCTCTCCACCTTCTTTCACTCCATCCACTTCTTCCTTTTCCCGCCCAGGGAATGGAAGGAGGAAGAATGAAAGCGAGCGAGCGAGCGAGTGAGTGAGTGAATGGGTGGAAGGGGATGACCACCCCATCCCCAACTTGCTAGCCTCATGAACGGGCCAGCCCTGCTCTCAGGAATTGAACCCGGGACTTCCGAAATGCTCTAACCTACAGTTCTTCCCCAATAAACCATGCAACTGTTCTTAATGTGCACAATGTATAGAAGTTACCTTTGCAATGGGTATTCTCGTTACTTTAGTTTTTTTCTTTATGTACAAAGTACACACACCCCAGCTTAAGAAAAAGTGTATTTCTCTTTTCTTTTTTTACATTAACTTAAAACTACTATATCCTCCCTCCCTTCCTCTCTCTTATTTTGCTTGTTTGTTTGTTTTTGTTTTATCCCCTGAAGTTAATGACCTTTGAAGGTTTTTGCATTGAAAGTTACCCGAAAACTTTCATCAATGGGGGGGGGGAGGGATCTCTGATGCCATTTCTTGCACAGCCTCTGGCTCCATTATCTTTTGACTATTCGCAGTTGCAAATTTCGTAGACCGTTGCATAATGAGTTTTCTTCAAGTACAGCCATATTTTCCTCTCAAGTAAGATGTCCATTGGAGGGAAGAAGAAAAAAGAGGTAATCACAGAGGGAACTGGATCTGTAGATCACTTTAATCCCTTCTGGTAATGGTGTATCAGGAACACTTGCCAGTTAACACCTCAATCCTCAACACATTTAACTTGGAAGTGATTCAGTTCCATGGATGTGAATGGAAGTTGGAGCCTTTTCAAGTGCACAGAAAAAGCTTCTGGCACAGTGGCATAGTCTGCCTGCTCAGGACTGTACCATTTCAGAATGCAGATGAAGGAAGTAAAGCCAGAGTGAGGGCGATAGAGCTCCGTCTAGATGAGGGGCAAATTGGACAACGTGGGATCATGTAATATATCGGCAGTTATTTATTTATTTATTTATTTATTTTCACATTTTTATACCGCCCTTCCTCCAAGGAGCTCAGAGTGGTGTACATATTTCCTCCCCTCCTTTTTGTCCTCACAACAACCCTGTGAGGTAGGTGGGGCTGAGAGATAGTGACTGGCCCAAGGTCACCCAGGAAGCTTCGTGGCTGAGCGGGGATTTGAACTTGGATCTTCCAGGTCTAAGTCCGACTCCCAAACCACTACACCATCCTGGCTCATTGTTGAAATGATATTACATTCTGTCAGGTTTTCTTTTCAGCAGGAAATAATTAAACATGTTTTGAAGTTGGCAGATAGCTTGCTCAGAGGCTTAGTAGGAGCAGCTGGCTAGGCAGAGTGGCCTGCTTGCGGCTTCTCATTGGTCAGATACCTACAGCCTTCCATGTCACGCGCCAGGCCCATGCAACCTGGTGCTGCCCCTGCTACATATATGAAGCACCAATACCAGGGTGGAAGGGCCAGAAGCAGACACGAGGGCAAGTCCGGCAGGGGTCACAGTCTGAGGCAGGAGAAGGAGCAGCATCCTTACACTCTTCTAGACAAGCTGCTCAGAGCGAGGGGAGTGCTCTGAGGCCACGTTTTATAGTGTTTGGTGAACCGGGATTGGCCACTGAGGTCAGGTGACAGTGGTCAGGCAGGCCGGTCTGGCGAGCTGGGTGGCGCCCTCGAGCCACACAGCAGAGCCTGTCAGACTTGCTGCAGTGGCTCAGGAGCTTGGCTTTGAGGAGCTGTGGTCAGAGACCCTCCCCCTGTCACTGTGCAGGTACCCAGAAAAATCCTCTTACCACCCTCCTCCTGCCAGCACGGCTGTCACTGACCTGGGGCACAGGTAAGAATGAGTAATAGATTGGGACTGGGATCCACTGGTGCCCACAGGGATCATAAAAGCCTAGACTCAGCCCTGCATGGATTCCTCCCAGGCCTACTTTGAACCCACTGTAGCAGATCATGCCACATGCGCCCCTCTCAGCGGTAGATCTTGGCACGTACCTCCAGAGTCGCGTCGTCCTGCTCGGCTCTTGCCGGTTCCTGGGAGCCTGTTCTCCGTATCGAGAGCTGCAGCATGACGTTCTTTTCTCCCTGTTTTTTTTTTAAATGTCAGCCTGTTTGTCAGAACAGATGGGAGGGGAAGCGAGGGAGAGGAAGGCTTGTGTGTACGAAATCCTAATGGCAACCTTCTCGAAGTATGGGGTGAAACAGCTGATGAACAAAGATAAAACAAAACTGGCCAAACCGAAGTGAGCCACCGGGGGTTGGGGGTGTAAAGGAGTCGTTCTCTTCATATCTTTCTATCCCAGCCTCTGTACTTGGAACAGACTGATGGCCATTTAGGGTGGGTAGGAAGAGCAGTTTTTGTTAGGAATGGTTATTCGCCACAGTCTCGAAACTGAGCCTCCATTTTCAGGGGCAGCATGCCTCTGAATATCAGCTGCTGTGGACAAGCGAGAGGAGAGGGCTGCTATGTACCGACAGGAAGATGCTGGACTAGATGGGTCAGTCAGATCCAGCAAAGTAGTTATGGTGTTCTAATATGGGTGACTCACATCGTCTGGGTTGCTCTGGTCTGGGGCTTTGTTCATGTATACCTCTGGCAAGAACCGTTTCTGTGCCCTGTGTATCACCTGCAAGTTTCATCCCGCTCCCTAGAGGCAGAAGAACCAGTTCACACATTCAGCTGACTGAAGCTGTGTGGCGGGGGTGGCGGGTGGCAGCAAGCAAGGGTGTCTCCCAGGAGACAGTCTAGTCCGCCAGTCCATTACTCCATCACATTTCCTCTTCCGTATCAATCTCCTCTTCCCTTTTCAATCCAAGGGGTGTGAGAAATGGCAGGGGGATGGCTGGCATCCCACGAGGTCAGGGGGCCGCATTTGATGCACTGCCTCAGGTGTCAGGAGGTTCTGGGCTGCCCCTGACCACAGGCCTCGATCGTAGGGAAGAAAGACGCCTGGACAGGCAACTCTGTCGATTTCTGTGGCTCCGAGGATGGAATGCTTTCCACCCAGCTGGAGGAGCACACGAACCCGCTCTTCACATGTGCCTCTTGATGACAAGCAGATCCTCCCCTTGGCAGAAATCCACGTGCTTTTCAGGTACTGTGAGTCTGGTGGGGACCATGAGCCAGCAAGATGTCTGCATGCCCAGCAAAAGAGGGGCGGGGAAAACATCCCCAGACACGGCTGCAAACTTCAGCTGCCCACGCTTGGTTCTCGGCCCCCGCGATAAGCTCAGCTCCTCGGTAGATGCGTTGACTTTTCAGGCCAGTTTGAAACCAGCGGTGTGTTGTGCTGTGAGCGGGTCGTAATTGAGAGCAAATGTCGGCCACCTCTCACCCATGACGAGGAATTCTGGAGGGGCACAACCGGAGAAGCCGGGGAGGCCTCACCAATATACATATTCCTTCGTCCCCGGCCCTGGTAGCACTTTTGAGGCTATTTATGGGCAACAGGAAAGTGGCCAGCAGAACAAGGAAATGCTGGAACAGGACTGTGCAGCCTGCCAGCAATTAAGCGGGGAGAAGGGTGGGCGTGTGGAGGCAATCTGCCATACATCACGAGTGAACTCATTGCCCCTTTGAAACGGGGTGGCGGGGAGGGGGAGAGGGAGGGTGGGATGCACTCCAGGGCCTCCTCCACCACGAAGGAAAGAGAGAAAGTGTCTCTGATGGGACAATAATGTTGTCGACCGTTGTGCATGCGGACACAGCATGCAGCTCCAGGCTTTGGGGACAGGAGACAGGGAGGGCCATGGCGCCCGACAGACCTCCGCCTTTCCATGGAAGACAAAGCTGTCCTTGGGAAGCCTGTTTGCTTCCATTCCTCAAAGCCAAATTATTATCATTAAGAATATTTATATACCGCTTTTCAGCAAAAAGTAGTTCACAAAGTGGTTTACATAGCAAAACAAACCAAGAAATGGTTCCTGTCCCCAAAGGGCTCACAGTCTAAAATGAGATGCAGAAGAGACACCAGCAGCAGCCCCTGGAAAAGACGACACCATGCTGGGGTGAAGAGGAACGTTTAAAGCGTTTTGACCATCAGGAACTTTTACTGAAGGAATCATTGCGCTGCTGTTAGGAATTAAACAGAAGACAAGATGAAAGCCCGAATGGGCTCGTGTGAAGAGATAGGGAGCTGCTTCCTACTGAGTCAGACCATCAAGCTCAGTATTGTCTACTCTGGTTGGTAGTAGCTCTCCAAGGTTTCAAGCAGGGGTCTTTCCCAGCCCTATCTGGTGATTGAAGCTGGGACCTTCAGCATGCAACGTAATCCTATATCACTGAGCTACAGCCCCTCCCCATGCACTCTCTTAGCAGGAGTTGTGCCACCAATGGGTGCTGGCTGGCAGTTATAAAGTTCATTCTTTGTAATGTTCCCTATTTATCTGGGACAGCCTCCTGCCACGCCTCTCCCTGAGGCAACTGCCTCAGTTGGCCTCATGGATGAGCCGGCCTCAAGCACCTTCAGGACAAGTTATGACACCATGAATGAACAGTGTGTAGAGTGGACGGAGAAGAGTCTTCAGCTGTGTAGGACAGTGAGGACTGATCCTTTGTGTGCAAGCAGGAGATTTCCAAAGATACAAAGGTCTCCGCATTTTCACCTTTTCGCTTTGCACAACCGGTCTTAACAGCCAAGGGGTGTGCTGCATGTTTATTTCAAAGTACATTTCCTGGGGCTTCCTCCCAAGTCAGTGCATGTAGGATCGCAGCTGAAGTACATTAGCCAACATTAAACGCAAAGTCAGAATGTTAAAGAATCTTCAGGAAACCCCTTAAAAGTGCTTGTCTTCATTCTGTGCATTCAATCCAAAATTCCTCGGTAGCTAATTTGGAGTTGGGGAGGGAGGGCACACAGCAAAAACACATTTCTCACCATCCCTACAGTTGCTGCTGTGGTGTCTCCTTCTGCAACCGATCTCTAGTCTAAATACGAAAAGCCTTATTATTGTGTTTCCCCCCTCCGTGTTAGGGGGCTCCTAGCCCAGGTGTCCTGGCCGTGGTCCAGCTCTGCTAATAACATATTCCTCCCTTTAATCCCCTCGTACCACTGATTGCCTGCAATATTCTGTATCTCCAGGACCAGGGCTGGATCCTTCGGTAATGTCGCGGTTCACACCCGAGGAGGCCTTGTTTGAGCTGCATGCTCTCCCTGTACTTCTTCTGGTCTATTTGTAAAATGCTTTGACAGCCCTCAGTAGAGCAGCCATTGATGTCACTGGAGTGATCGGTTTTCTCCGTGGCTGCAGCCTACCGGCAACGGTTTCAGAGGCCTGTGTGCCTTCTTTAACAATGCACCTGGCACTTTCCATCCTAGCGTGACTTTGACAGAATGGCATATAAGCCATCGGCCTCATGAGCAATGCAGTCATGCCAGTAACATAACATTAGCGCAGTTGTACATTCGCATTATGTAATATATTAACATAAATAGCACCAAGGAGAGCTGGAGTCGCTTAGAGGAACAGACCCTCGCACGGCCAAACAGTGCCCTGGAATGGTGCCATGGCAAACCACAGGTGGGAGCTTGTGTGGCTATAGGATGTTGGGCCCCAAGCTGTCAGCTCTCTGGGTCTGGGAAAGGGAGACTATCAATCCAGAGGCCAGTAGCCTGGTCTGGGGCAGACAGGGGGCAGGTTCCAAAATAGGCAACCAAGGGTCAGAAGCATGCAGTGTAATCCGAGGCAGGCTGAGGGCAGAGTTTTGAAGGCGGTGACAGCTGGGACAGGGCAAAGGAAAGAGGGGGCAGGCCTATCATGAGTGGCGGCAGGAGTTGGGCACCAACCAAGGGTCTGTGTCCGTAAGAGGGCCCATCTGACCAGGCCAACCCCTGGGCCCATAGCGCCGATAGCAGTCGTAGCCCCCAGTGTGCCGTCATACGTTTCCCCTGTTCACCCTCCCCTCTGTTGTCTACTTCGCGTCAATATCTAGATTGTTAGGGCCTTGGGGCAGGGACCTGTTGCTTTGCTCGATGTAAAGCACATGGATGACACTGTCTAAATAAATAATGATAATTGGGCAGGCTAGAGGACATCATTGGAGGGGTGCAGGACAGGCCTTTGCCTCAGGACCCCAAGCAACTTGGGGCCTGCGCCAAAGACTGCAGGATCCTGGTGGGATCCACTCCAGCGAGAGAAGTTGCTCAGACCGAAGAGCCAGTTCTGAGGCGGCTGGCAGCCATTGTTTTCTCCCCCCTAGAAGCCCTGGAGTGGCACTTCATCATGATCTAACATCGTTCTGAGCAGGGCTTCTGGTGAAAATGGCAAGGCCCCCCCCCCCCCCCCGTGTATATGGTTTGCTTGTTGTGCCATCAGCTTTCATGACACTTTACGCAGAGAGAAAAGACACTGACACAAAGGTGCCAACGGGGTTCGGGTTGGAGGTGGGAGGGAACAGGGGAGCGTGTGCAATCGTTTGAATTAGACATACAACAACAGGCACTAGGGCTGCAATCCTATGCATGCTCACTTGGGAGTAGGTCACATTGAACTCAACAGGACTTACCGGTACTTCTGAACAGACGTACATAGGATTGGGCTGTAAGGCATGGTGCTGAGGGCTTTGCAGGAGAGATGGGTTTTAAGAAGGGATTTGAAGGGAGTGAGCAGCAAGGAGCTACATCCTAGGTATTGTGAGAGGCGGTTTCAGGTATAAGGGGCAGCGAGGGAGAAACAGCAGAGGCATTGGACGGTTGAGGGTGAGCCAGAAGGGTGACAGTCACAGGCAGGGGTGCAGCGGGATAGGAGCGCGGAGGGGCAGGGAGGGGTGAGGCTGGGCGGTGAAGTTGGGGCAGGTGGGGGAGGCATTTCATGATCGCCTCTTTTAAAATGTCATCATAAACACGTTTTGGAAAGCACACTGGGGAATGGTAAGCAGGGTGCTGCCCTAGAAGAAATCACCCAGTGCTGCCAGGTGTCTGTCCTGGCTCCAAGGTCTGAGCCTCGGGAGACTTGGCCACCTTCGTGGCTCCGATTTTGGCTGGCCAGGGAGGGAGGTAACGCTTTTCCAGTGGCCGTGATTTTCCACATGCTGCGAAATCCCAGGTTTGTGCACGGAGGCTTTTCTTACAGATTCACAGTGCCAAAATATGCAGAAGGTTAATGGGTCACAGAGGAAAGGTAATGGGAACGGAGCTGTTTCTAGGGCAACAAAACATTTTCTCCCCATTTGCTTTTTTACTCCTTCACTTTTATATTCTAATGATCCCTGTTGCACTTTGAAAGTCTCCAGCCATTTTTGCAGCCCGTGAATGGGACAAAATAAATTTCATTCCTGGAGGTCCGCGGCTTGCAGGATGCCTTGTCAAAAACCAGGAAAATGAACCGCTCCAACAATAGGTGGTGTTTATCCAGCACCTAGGTGATCGCGTTGGAAGCCGTGCCCCCTGATTTTTTTTAATTACTGTTATTAATCCCAATTATACGGCACCATTTCAGCTTGTATGGCATTCTTTCTTCATATGCAGTGTTCTCTCCAAAATGCTCAAGAAAGAGAAATAATGAACATTCGATCATCAACTAACAGGTTATTGAGGGCGATTTAGACCTGGTTTTCATTGAGGTGACAAAACCCTTTGTCTGGGCTGTACCACTTCAGACAGCTCACGTGGTAATAATACTGCCCACTTATATAGGCTTATATAAGGTTATCATGATGTCATCTTACAAACAATTCTGCAAGGTGAGTCAGTGTGATTATGCCCATATTGCAGATCGGAAAGACTGTTTCAGAAGGCTACTCAGGGCCCAATCCTAACTAAAGGCCTGCCCACAGCGCTCAGTGGTGCTGGCACAGGCTCCACTGCATCCTGCGGGTAGCCAGAGACCAAGCAGGGGCGGAGTAAATGGTTCTTTTACTTACCTCATTACTTACCATTTTGGAGCAGCTCCCCCTAGTATGCTTAGCTTTCTGTCTGAGCTGCACGTTTTCTACATGTAGGGAATAATGTTCAATCATGTGACCATTTCAGCTGTATAATCCAGGCACAGGTTAGTGAGAGCCAGACAGACAGCTAGTGCCACAGGCAAAGACTCCAAACAAAAGAGATCTTACAGTGGGGCGAATTCTGGGCAATGGCCATAGCTCAGTGATAGAGCAAGTGCTTCACTTGCAGAAGGTCCCAGGTTCAAGCCCTGATAGCATCCCCAAGACTCCAGCTTGGAACTATGGAGAGCTTCTGCCAGTCAGTGTGGACAATACTGAGCTAGATAGGCTGAGGCACTGACTCCATAAATGGCAGCTTTGTATGTGTATGTATGACTTGTGCTGCTTTTGCGTCTGATGGTTAACCAACGTATATGGATTATCAGGTAATGACATTCCTGCGCTGTAGTGTAGCCTACTAGGTGTAATAGTAGGCTACACTATCTTCCTATCTTCCTTTATATTTTACAGGAGAATACATGATTATGGTCCATGAAGTGACTTCACCTCCGTTCCTAGGCCAGCATCTTCTGCCTGCTTTCATGTGCTTGAGAGTGCTGCCAGAAAGGGGCAAGAGCGTAGGTTTCAGGAAGGAAACTCAAAGAGACAAGAAGTAAGACAAAGCGGAAGGATGGAGCACAACCAACTCCCAGCTGAACTGAGGTGAAGTATATGCCCTTGAGTGACCCATCCATGAGGTCGACTCAGGCAAATGCCTTAGGGGGATTGGTGCGGGCACCTCCCTCCACTCACCTCCCTGTTCCACTCCTTCTCTGGCTCCCTGGATTAGAAAAGGAAGTGGGGAAGGGAGCTGAAGAGGAAGTGTGGAGGAGAGGAGAATGAGAGGCTAGAGCGTTCGCTCCATTCCCCACTTCCTTTTTGAATTCCGTGAAACGGAGGAGGAGCAGTCGTGGCTACAGCATCTCCAGGTCAGGCGAGACCCATTTTGTGTTCCGCTTCAGACACCGAGAGGTTCTGGGCCGCCCTGTTGAACAGCATGGGAATTGACCATCAACCCCTCCCACCCTCCAGTAATAACTTCTATATGACCTTCATAGGACACACAACCTGGGTACTAAGAAGGCCACAACGTGGAAGATTGTTACAGATCTGAGAAGAACTGTAGGTGTGTTTCCTATGTCGTCTCATCAGTTCAGGTCCCAAGTCTGGTTCCTACATTTAAGTTGCTATTTTTATTTTTTTACAACTATGTAAGCTGCATTTTCCTTTGTGTTCAAGCTACTGTATTTCAATAAACCGGAGTTTGTGCAACAGTTTAGTCAGATAAGCATAGAGCATAAAACCTAGTGAAGCAGATGGTCAGCTAATGGCCGAAGACGTCCATCGCCAATTACATTTATGACCATTTATGACCATTGCGCTTGCCTCTCTCATAACACGTTGCGGCTATATGGTGCTTGTTAAAAAAGAACTCTTGTTCATCCAGTACATTTTTTTGCAAAAAACACACACCCTATAATAATAAATTCGCCCACTGCAAGATGGCAAGCGGAGAGACTGCCAGCAATCTTGAAAAGTGTCTCCTGTCATCAACGAAAGAGGATCTGAAGCTGGGTTAATTATTCAAAAATAAAACCCGGGTTGAACAGGCCAGAAATGTATCTGAGCAGTGATGGTGGAGGAGGAGTGGTGAGTGGATCTGTTTGGAACATATTTGCGTCTGGCAGCAGCCGGTGTTGGAGACGCAACGTGCTCTGCAGTGTTGGGCGAGCGGCTCAAGACTCAACAGCGCACGCTGGCAAAAACAGGCAAGCCGGAGCCGAGCGGCATGCTGGGGGAAAGCACATGGTGGGCTGCCTGCTTCGGAAGCTGCGGAATGGGAACATCCGAACACGACACGCTCTGGGATCCTCAGACACAATGCCGGGTTTAAAAATGACATTATTTGAAAGGCTGAGAGCAACCTATTATGTGGTGGGTGTGCCAGGCCTCCGTAAAGGAAGAACATTTAAAGTCAGTTTTTCTTGCTGTATCACCTTAGTGTGCTGTGGCTACGGGGGTGTCACACTGAGCTCCTGCACGTCAACATTTCCCATGACGCCACAGCGCATGGAGCATGCTGGAATTAACTTGCTAGACCTCAGTGCTGCCTCACGTGAAAAGAGATCACGCCCTAAAAGAAGGGTGGGCCCGCTCCAGGGTTCGCGGGCGCCTTTGCAACGAAAAGAGCTGCAACTGTGATTCCAGGCAGCCTGTTGCTGTGCAGACAGATGCAACCTACTGCAGGTGAAGTGCCTTCAGCAATTTATATCAGTTGAAAGAGGAAGGAGCACAAATCCTCTTTAATTCTGGAAGAGTCCCAGCCAGTTCTTCCTTCTTCCTCTGTGTGGGAGCGACTGTACACTCAGTGCGTACAGACATAACACAAAAACATGGCTTGTTTACAATGGCGTAGTGGTACATTTTAAAGTTCACGGGCTCGTCACGACACATCCTATAGCCAAGCCCCATTAAAACTTCAGCAACAACAACAAAATCAACTTTAAATTTCTCCATGAGAATGTTTTCTTCCCTACTTCTTTCTACTTTGCAAATTATCATATTTCATTTAAAGATCTAACTCCTTTCTTTCCAAACTTCTGCAGTGGGCTGCGATAGTTGTGGAACAAATGTACAAAAATTGAAAAATTGGGATTAAAAAAAATATCCCAGGTTAAAAAAAATATCCCTGGCCTATGCAAATTGACTCAGAAGTAAGTTTGTTTTGGTTTAATGAGACTTATACCCAGGTACATTTGCATAGGGTTGTAGTCTTACTGAAACAAGAGCTATATTCTGTATCTCAGGAGCCCTTGGGAAAGACAATGCATCTAGAGATGTTAACGTATGCCCCTAGGCACATTTTTCAGTTTGCCTCCTGCTGAACCTGATCTTCTCAGCTAAGGTTCTTTGAAAAAAGTTTCAGAGGCAGCACCTGAGTGCTCCTGATGATGATATCACTGCCTTGCTGTAGGAGGAGTCCCAACCTCTGCTCCGCTTCGACTACACCCCTGCTTGCTTCGCTAACCAGTTTGCAAAACACAAGTTGTGGCTGTGGTTTTGCATTGCCTGAATTTAGATACCATTGATAAACCAATTAACACTATGACTCCACCTCAAGAGGCTGCTGATGCAGCATGGGAACTGAACACATGGGAAACAAAAGCAGACAAGCACCATACATAAACCAAGGTTTGTCTTCTGTCTGTCTGGAAGCTCCAAACAAACCATGCTTTGGGTTCTTTGCTATGGTTAGTAGTAAAAACCAGTTTCTTGTTCTGTCTGCACCCACTGAAATTAGGTTAGCAAGACCAGGTTTGATCCAAACGGTTACAATTTATCAATCAGACTACATTCCCACTAGTTCGCTAACTTTCATTAATGCCACAACATTTCCAGTGGCTGGCCTGGTCACCTGATCTTTGATCCAGTCTCTCAGCCGTCCAGGTAGACGGCCACCAAACAGTGAAAAAAGACCACAACCACCTTCGTGTCCCTTTTCAAATACCCTTGTTATTTTCTCTGTCACACCCTCCTGCCTGTTTTCTTTCAGCACACCCCACCTCTGAGCATGGATGAAGTTCAAGAGAGGTCTTCTGCTCTCTCTCTCTCTCTCTCTCTCTCTCTCTCTCTCTCTCTCTCTCTCTCTCTCTTTTTTTCCTTTTTGCCTGCCTAGCGATATCTCTTTTTAGCTCTGGAGTTTTAATAACATCCGTTCTGCCAGCGTAGCTGTTTCTCCATATTTGTGGTTTTTCTGCTGAGTACATATTTTACTTACGACATTTCTAGCCCACCCTTCCATCCCATTCAAGGGACCATCGGGGCACCTATCAACAAGTATTCAATAAGAAATATCATCATGAGACAATATCAGATTAGCAATTAAGCAAGCAGAAATGCAATGCAAAGGAAAGATCGCCATGCAACTTCATCCCGGTGAGTCTACTTGACCAAACCCATACAAGCTTGAGGCCCATCACACCATAGCCTGCTCTCAATCTCTTGTATAACACCATCTTTCACCCTACCTAGTTTCTGAGGTCCCCAGACTGCATTCTGTTGTGACGTTAACCGTTGTCCTTTTTCGAGAAGGCCGTACATTACGTGGTCCACAACCTCTAGCACATACACCCTTCTTTGCTTTTTTGTTTCAAATAGCAAATGGCCAGCCAACTTCGCAGGGCTTCTGTAGGATTAAAGAATCCCAGAATGAAGCACGGCTGCATCCACACCCATGAAACACGCACAAGAGAATAACTGGTAAAACGGCAAACCGCACTTGGCAAGGGGTGAGTTTGTTCCGCCACCCCAGAGCGCTTGTGGCAGGCCACAAGTTGTGAGGAAGAACAGCTGTGCTCCTCTCCACCTCCGCCGCCAGTATTTTGAGAGGAAAGGCAAATATATTACCTTGATGGAGCCAGATTTATTCAAATCCTCCTGGCAGCCAGTACCGTGTGGCCCTTGTTAACATCTGCTGTTACCTTATGAATATGGATGACACGTCAGAAAGAAAGGCTTTAAAAACACGCACGCAAATGCACAACTACAAAATGGAGGCCGGTGCCAAAGCGGTACTGCAAAGGAATGCGGGGGTTGGCAGGCAGGCGGTCCCAGGAAGAGGCAGCTTCCCAAAGGCAAGGCAGCAGCCAGTGCTGCAATTTTCCTGTCACTCAGTGATTTATATGAACTTGTAGCCGTGGAAGTCCCTAAGGGCAACCTGGCGCATCCCTGCGGCCAGCTGAGATAGTTGCCTTAGGCAGCAGAATGGCGTGAGGTGTCCACCTCTGTTTGCCCACTCACCTCCACTGCTGCTTCTCTTCCTCCTACTCCCTGGACTGGAAAAGAAAGATGAGGGCGGAATGGAAGAGGCACTGTAAAGGAAGGGAGAGTGGTGGGCCCGGGCAACTCGAGCTACCACCAGGTATGGGGGGCAGCATTTGGGTCTCCACCTCAGGCACCAGCATGTCTTGGGCCAGCCCAGTCTCTGCTCTCGCCCCCTCTTCTCCTCCACACTTCCTCTTCCATTCCTTCCCGTTTTCCTCTTCCAATCCAGGGAGCAGCAGCTAGTCCTGCCAGGGAGGGGTGGCTCTCAGCATGCCGTTTCCAACACCGAAAGGCAAAGACGCCCCTGGCAGAACATAAAACACAAGGTTTATTACAGTGAGCAGAGGGCCACTTCACCCTTGACATTATTTTAAGGCGTAAGATGTTTGACGTATACACTTAGAAAACGTAAAGCTGTGAACGTGACAAGCATGGGCTTATTTATGTATTGATTTACTACATTTATATACCGCTGCTCTGCCAAGATGTTAGAGGGTGGGACGGGTCACAGTTTTCAAATATTAAAACAAAAAGTTGCACGCAAGATTTAAAAAAAGACTATAAGTGAGACTCCCCCCCCCCGTTTTTACCAAATCACGTCTGTTTCTCTATCATCTGTCTTTTAATTATTTATTTTGTCTTCATTGTACTTGAATGTGTTCTTTTAATATGTTTTGAGCCATGTTGCAAGAGGGGAAATGCGAGATACAAATACATAGAAATAAACAGAAAAATAAATAGTTTCTTAAAGACAGTAGCTAGAGGGGCCAGCACAAAACGTATGGGGCCAGACCCCCTCTGGCTTTCCTGTAGTTTAACCACTGGACAAGAAAGGGGAAGGGGGCAGTGCACAGTTAATTCACTGTGGCTGAATACTTCACAACACACACGTGTTCGGAAATTGATAACAGTTTGTCCAGGTACCATTTGAGTCTTACAGAACCCTCTCGAAATTGGACAGTGGAAGTCAAATTTGGCTGTGGTGGTTTTAATCTAGTCGTAAGATTGGCGCAGTGGGTTAAACCGCTGAACCATGAGCTGTCGATCAAAAGGTCGGCAGTTCGAATCCGTGACGGGGTGAGCTCTCGTTGCTTGGCCAGCTCCTGCCAACCTAGCAGTTCCAAAGCATGTTAATGTGAGTAGATAAATAGGTACCGCTTGCGGGAAGGTAAACAGCGCTCCGTGTTCCAGCCGCATGCTACGCGCTGCGGCAAGGAGAGTCATGCCGGCCACATGACCACGGAGGCGTCTTCGGACAACGCTGGCTCTTCGGCTTTGAAATGGGGATGAGCACCACACCCTAGAGTCGGACACGACTGGACTTAATTGTCAGGGGTCACCTTTACCTTTAATATTATGATAGTTTACGCTCCCCACATGTGCGCACATATGCGCACGCGCACACACACACACACACACACACACACACACACTCTCTGATTTCTGGAGGGTATCCCAGAGTGCACTGCATACTTCCCGGAGACTAGAAACAGCTGCTCTTGTTGGCAGACCCACCGCCCCCTTCTCCGGGATTCATTTAGTGGACCCAAAGTGAGATGTGTGATGGAAATCTGACATATGTTGTTAGTGGTATTTGCAGCAGAGAGAATGTGTCGGAGACCGGTTACTATTCTTCCAAGGTTATTATAATTCCTTCTTCTAGGGAGGCCGGTTGAGTTAAAAAACAAACAAACCACAAAACATTATTTGTAACTGATAGAAAGTAAATGGAGTAAGCAACAGTTTATACAAGTCTTTGGTCTGAGTAACAGCCCTTGTCCTACACCAGCTGTTTATCACAGCTTGCTGGCTTTTTGCTGAGTAACTCTCTCTGATAAAGATGCATCAGGGGTTGTTCACTGGCCATGATCCAGCTCAAAGGCCATGAAGCAAGAGAGACCCCAGGCCAGCGAACCAATGACTGAAAACCGAATTAAAAATCCATTTTGGGATTTATGACCAGGGCTGTGCGTATCCCACAATAACACAGCATCCCCGGGGGGGGGGGGGGAATCAACATAGTACAAGCTGTAGAAATCAGCTATTTTGGGAAGCAAGATTCTAGTCCTCATGTTTGAAAGTGGGTGGGCAGTGCCTGCTGAATCTCAGGCTCAAAGGAGTGGTTCTCAAGGCACTGCATTGCAAGCCAAGCTTCTTGCTCCTCCATGATTACCAGAAACAGTGCAAATTATGCCTAATAGCAGAAGTGGCACAAAATAAGAGACATTGTATAGAGCTCCTGTTAAGATATTTGGGCAGGAGAAAACCTGTGTCATGTGCCGTCTCTTCCTGAGGTTCAGTTGGCATGCATGCAGGATAAGAACCTCTCCATGGCGACCCCCAGGCTGTGGAACTCCCTTCCACAGGGGTTCATGGTGCTCCCTCCCTCTCTCAACCTTCAAAAAGGGCTTTGAAGACCCACCTTTTACATGTTGCATTTGGTAGGTGAGTAGGAACTGCTGTTGGGTACAAGAGTGAGCTTCATGGTTGAGGAGGGATTTGAATCCAGTCTCTAGATGAAACACAAACCCTTGAAGGGAAACTTAGATGCTGCAGGTTAGCTTGTCTGTGGATTTTGCTCCATATATTTTACCATACAGGTGGGCCCCCATATCCACTGATTCGCTGTCCACGGTTTCAGTTATCCACGGATTGTGGGGACCCCCCACAGGCTTTTACTTTTTTCCCAGTAAGCTTCGTTTCTTCCTTAAAGAAACAGGAGAAGCAGCCTTATTACAGGCAAGTAGAACGAGGCTAAGTCCTAGAAAGGCTCTGCAAAGTTAACAGAAACCCTGCAGAGCCTCTCTAGGACTTAGTCTCGTTCTACTTGCCTGCAATGGAGGCTGCTTCTCTGTTTGTTTTAAGGAAGAAACAAAGCTTGCTGAAAGAAAAATAAGAGCTGGGGGGGGGGGGCAAGCATGCCTGCCTGCAGGGGAGGCAGGGTGGGGGTGACCCTCAGGAAACCATGGAGGGGGGGTTCGCTCTTATCCACGGTTTCAAGTATCCACGGAGGGGCCTGGAACATATCCCCAGCGGATATGGGGGCCCACCTGTATTTGTCCTGAACCCTTATTGCAGGTGATTAACCGAGGCAGAGGGCAATCTCGTCGTTTGGAGAGTAAAATGGTTAAAAGACATACAGAAAGGGCACGTAGAAAGAAAGCAGATGTTCATAAAAACGCTTTCATCTCCCTTAACGCTCCTCTCGCCGTGCCCCGTCCTGGCAGTCTTTTCCTTCCCGCTTTTCTTTCTCCTCAGATTTTTTAAAAAGCGCATCTACCCCAGGTTTCCCTCTCAATAACCATCATCATAATATTGAAAATCTTGGCTTCAATCTGCTTTCTCAGCACAATAAGGGCTCTGTCGGCCCATGAAGAGGGTCTGGCATTGCCCTGGATGTTATACAGACTAATCCGTCCCAGATCCCTGCAAGTTCCTCCTTCCCAGCACAGCGAGGTCCCTGGCAATAATAGAACGCTGCTGTGAGAGATAACAGCGATTCTCGTCTTCTTGGGGGTTAGAACGGAGATCTGCTGGCAATATTCAGCCAGTGCAGCCCAGCTGGGATCTGTCAGATATTCTGAAACATTACTATGTGCTGCCTTGACTAAAACACAATGGCGCTTCCCATGCGCCACCCCTTATGAAGCAGGCCTTCATAAGAACATAAGAACATAAGGAGAGCCCTGCTGGATCAGGCCAAAAGCCCATCTAGTCCAGCTTCCTGTGTCACACAGTGGCCCCACCAGATGCCTCAGGGAGCACACAAGACAAGAAGATACCTGTGTCCAGTCGCCACTCCCTCACCTGGCACAGAGAAAACCCACTTCTAAAACCAGGAGGTTGCTTATGGCTTGTAACCTGTGATGGTCTTTTCCTCCATGAATCTGTCCAAACCCCTTTTAAAGGCATCTAGGCCAGATGCCATCACCACATCCTGTGGCAAGGAGTTCCACAGATGAATTACATGCTGGGTAAAGAAATATTTTCTTTTGTCTGTTCTAACTCTCTCTCCACTCAATTTTAGTACATGTCCCCTGGTTCTGGTGTTGTGCGAGAGGGAGAAGAATTTCCCTCTATCCACTCTCTCCATCCCATGCATAATTTTATAAGTCTCAATCATGTCCCCCCTCATGCGCCTTTTTTCTAGGCTGAAAAGCCCCAGACGCTGTAGCCTTTCCTCATAAGGGAGGTGCTCCAGCCCACGAATCATTCTGGTCGCTCTTTTCTGCACCTTTTCCAATTCAACTATATCCTTTTTGAGGTGTGGTGACCAGAACTGGACACAATACTCCAGATGTGGCCTTACCATCGATTTGTACAAGGGCAGAATGATATTGGCCGTTTTATTCTCAATCCCTTTTTTAATGATCCCGAGCATGGAATTGGCCTTCTTCACAGCCGCCGCACACTGGGTCGACACTTTCATCGACCTGTCCACCAGCACCCCAAGATCTCTCTCTTGATCCGTCACAGACAACTCAGAACCCATTAGCGTATATGTGAAATTTTGGTTTCTTGCCCCAATGTGCATCACTTTGCACTTACTTACTTTGCACTTCCTTTGAACCAAGATTCCTACTTGGCCTCCAGGCTTTCTAAAAGACCTGGAGGCAAGTTGATGCAAGCCACCCACTCTGCCCCTCCCCTCTAGTTTATCCCAGCGACGGCAGTACTACTGGAGGCACTGGTGCAGGGGGGAATGTCATCACAAAGCTCCACTTAGGATCTGGGGGGGGGGTTAGGATCTGGCATGCGCATTTGCCACTGAGATCCTCCCCCTCCAGCCCACTCCCCCCATGCAGCAGTCCGACTTTGCAAGCCACCATAAAGGGCCTTGCATTGCCGGAACACTGGTTTTGGCAGCGCAAGGCCACAATCAGAGTTAGGTAGTAGACCGATGGTTTGACTCAGTAGAATGCAGCTTTCTATATGCTCCTACCCTGCTTTGTATACAAATAAATAAGCCCTTCACGTTGCAAATGGCACTTCAAACTGGGCTGCCTCGCTTCCCCAGCGCAAGCCTGCTTCCTTGACCCATGTTTGTAAGATGTGCAGTGAAATAAAAGAAGGAAACAAAGGTTCAGCACAGAGGGAGTAGATAAATAATGCACCATAATAATGATTGGTGGGGCGGGAGGGGGGACGTACTTAGAAACTTGGAAACATACTGTTCCAAAAGCAGGAGGTGACATCACTTCGTGGGTGTGTGTGTGTGTGTGTGTGTGTGTGTGTGTGTGTGGTTCATTCCAGCAAGGCAAAGCTTTTTGTCTCCGAGGGTAGTGCATGGACATTGCAGTTGCCATGGTAAGATACATACGTATGTACGTATGTACGTACGTGTGTGTGTGTGTGTGTGTGTGTGTGTGTGTGTGTGTGTGTGTGTGTGTGTGTGTGTGTGAGTGTGTGTGGTTTATTCCAGACACTATAAATAGTCATCTTGTTTGTTGGCCAAGAACGTAAGTGAAAGATGCTCTGGTCAAACAGGTGCTCCTTTGAAAATCACAAGGGGTTGCGTGATTGTTTACCAAAGCAAGTTCTGCTGGGGGATGCATTGCTGAATGATGAGATTTAGCAGAAGGGGTGTTACCTGAGCACCTCTTCTGGATGGACACTGCCCACTAGTGAGTTTGGGGAGACCTCTTGCAATGCCCTACGTTTTCACGGGAGAACAGGGCCATGTGCTAAAGTGGTGCGCTATGTGCTACATTCCGTTGGCAGAGAAAACAAAGTTTAGTTTAGTGCAAGTTGTGGTGATTCGACGGGATGTTGTGGAAATGCAAGTTTGCTTGAGTACTATATCACCAACACAATGGTGCGAGCATTGGCTGCAGATTAGGCTCTGCAACAGTGGCGTAGTTTAAGCAGTGGGGGCTGCTTAAAAAGAACTTCCATTTGATGGCAGTGGGGAAGAGCACAGGAGGGGAGGAGCAAGAAGGGGCTAAATAAGCGGTTCTTCTCACCTTTCCTCCTACTCCCAGCACAGGTCACTGCTCAACCCCGATACTACCTGGAGATTACAAGGAGTGAACCTGGGCCCTGCCGCAAGCAAAAACTGTGCTCTATCACTGACTATCTATAGCCCCTCTCCTCTGGCCCTCAGCTGGCTCCAACCCTGCCTTATTATTAGCATTCAGCTCCCCTAATCCTGGATTTATATTCTGCTCTTCTTGAGTGGGTTGAGGGAGACTGAGGTTGCTCCAGAGTCCTGGCCTCAGCCCAGCTCATGACATCTGATGTGGTTATGTTCTGTAGATCATCATCAGCTAATTGAGATCTCAACACAATGGAGGGGGCTCGCGAAGTCCAAGCAAAAGTTTAATCCCCGGAGACAGCATTTTGAATGACAACCGCATTGCATCAATCTGTTTTTAGAAAAGAGAACGAAAATTCGACTACCCGTGCGCCGCAATCCTGGCACTTTCTCCAGTACCCAAGCGGAGATTTTGGAATGTTAACCTCCCAGTGTCACTCCAGGTCCATTTCAGACTTGCCTCTCCGTAAATCACATCCGAACTGCAGGAACATCTGTAGGAAATTTAACAAAACTATTTGTTACAGAAACATTGGCCTAAAATCCTCTCTCTCTCTCTCTCTCTCTCTCTCTCTCTCTCATTCGAAGAAGTGAGAGAAAACAGCTTGCTGCTTCATGCAGTGCATTGCAGGGCAGGGGAGAAGGGCAAGAGGGAATGGATCAATACACAGCCCTTGAGATGAGTTGGATTCCTGCTAGGGAACATGCATTGCAAGAAAGGCCCAATCCTGTGAACTGCGTATGCGCAACTTCCGAGATTCATGTAGAATCTCGGTGGCAGAGACAAGGCTGTGACCGATTCCCTTGCACCATGGGCCAGACTTCCATCCCAGCACTGGGGTACTGTTGAGGTTACTCAAAGCTCATTTGGCATCACTCAGAAGTCCTCTTATAGGGGAGGGGGCTGTAGCCTAGTGGTTGAGCAGGGTACGCGGGGCAACCGGAGGCCCGCATAGGGGTACGTGGGCCTCCAAAGGTTGAGAACCCCTGGGCTAGAGTTCCTTTTCCAATTCTGGGAGCAGCAGCAGCAGAGACTGTGGCTAGAGTGCCACTGTATCAGTGTGGTGGCATTTGGGGTGGCAGGTGTCATGCAAGGCCCCTCCCTGCAGCATTTCCCAGCCCTGGGCCAATTCTGGTTGGAAGGAATCCAGGATCTGTAGTGATTTGGCTGTTGTCTTGTGCTTCAATATACAATTTATCCCTGTGTGTGGCTCTTAGGATGCTATAGGTAGGCAATTGGTTCTGCCTCCTAAAGCGGGTCTAGTGAAAAACGAGAAAATGAGTAGTTCCCATAAGTCTGAAGTCTGCCCACCCAGAGTCAAGATCTCCCAACGTCTAAGGCGGAGTGCCAAATACTGCCGCCCACCTTACCTGGTGATATGCCAGCCTCTGCTCCTCCCACTCCCTGGATTGGAAGAGGCGGGTAAGGCAGAAAGGAAGTGTAGAGGACAGGACAGAGCCCACTCCTGTTCTAACCAGTGTGCGCCTGGAGATGCTGCCAAATAAACTGGCTTGCTTCTTGCTCTTTCATAACTGTTCTGATTCCCATCACCAAGAAATAGAGGGTTTCTAAAACTTATTATTCTTTTAAAATGTTTAAACCCCATCAATACATGTATGCAGAACACCTGCAAAAGATGACAAGGCTCAAGAAAAACTTTGGATCCCGTTTCCATTTTGGAACAAGAGTGTTTTTCTTTCCCTTCCTCAATGCTTCGAAAAATACGAGAGAGAAAAGCAGAGCGAGGGGGGAGCCACAGTTGTGGCTTCCTCTGAACCATAAATTTTATTCCATCAGCCGTTCCTTTCTCTTTACTCCCTCCAGCTTTTGTCTTTTTTACAGGGAAAAGACCGTAGCTTTTATTCTGGCTCCTTTTGCTTTCGCTGTGTTTTTAACAATGGAATTTTACAGTCAAACGCCAGCAAAGCCAAAGACAACCCTCCAAAGTGCGCAATCCACTTGGAAGAGAGGTGGGGGGGGGGGGGTTGACATCCGATCCTGTGGCTGGAGGGCTCCCTTCCCATGGCTCCAGTGGACACAACTCGACTTCTGATGGAACAGAAACAACCGCTTTAGCAGAGAGTCCAAAGGCGTGATTTTTATGGCTATTAAAAAAAATCAGTTGCAAAAAATAGGAGATGGAAAAAGCCGATGAAGTCATCTTACCAACTACCTTTGCCAGTGCTTGCTTGATCCTGCAGAGTGTTCTCCGCCATTGGGCTAAGTTTTCCATCTTTAACAGCGTGCAAGAAGGACAAGACTGTTCCTGTTCCTAGGGAAGAAAAATCCTAGCAAGTTTGGAGGGGCCAGAAATCAGTTGTAGAGGCGATACTTAGCATGTAGTAGAGGGTGTCCGGTCCAGTTCCTGGCCTCTCCAGGTAGGGCTGGGACAGATCTGTCTGGAGAACTGCTGCCTGCCAGCCAGGGTACTCAACTAAATTGATTGATGGGCTTTGGACACTCAAATGCAGCATGCAAGCTGTTAAGTATTATGAAAAACAGAGGGATCTTTTGAGCGGACAACAGGAGAAGGTTCTGGAAGAATGAGAATGGATGGCACACACACAGGAATGGAATATGCAGCCTTGAAGTGGTTAATGTTGGAAAACTGTTATTGGAAACCCTGAGGGGCAATAGATGAGTATATGCAATTGAGAGAGAGGCATTTAGGAGATGGCTGGATTCCAGCTGTGAGAGGTTGCAGAATTCTGACAGTCTCCCCTGCCCTGAGGTGTATGTGGGACCACCTCTGAGCCCCTCCTTTGCCTGCTTTGAGGATCACATTGTTAACATCTGGAGCAGAGAGAGAGAGACTGACATTGTTTCCTTAGCAAAAGCAGAACATTTTCACGACTGGGGAATTCCTGCAGCTCAACATGAGCCAAGAAAACAGTCAAAGGAGCTTTGGTTTTGGCATTGCTCCCTCAACTCATTTCAAACTGTGTCTGGCATCCCTTTTTCTCCCCCCTGTCGCCACCCCAGAGGCAGTACTGCCAGGCTGGTCTCCACATGCAGGAGAATTGAGTTGGTAGAATGGGTGGAGTAGAGGGGAACTTTGAGTTTTGACTGCTTGTACCCATCCAAAAGCTCCCTGCAAGCTGAAAGTTAGCATCTCAGGTTCTGCCCCAGTCCTTTGCCAGCTGTGCTGGCTTTCTGATTGCAAGGAGTGCATTTTAACATAGGAGTGCATTTAATCACGTCATTCCCCACCTGCAGTCTGAATGAGTAGAATCCTTCTACCATCCTAACACTCTGCCATCTCATCTGCTTTGCATGTGGAGAACAAGCCAATCAACAGAGACGGGAGACCTTCAAGTGAGGGCCAAACTATACAAGCACACAAATATGTGCCAGGGTGGCATGCTTCCATCTGAAAAGGCCTTTCTTTTCTAGAATACTACTGGGGGGGGGGGTGGCAATCCTGGTTAGAATTGGGGTGCATGGGGACTGGGAGGGGGAAGTTCATTCTTTCCCCGTATGTTGTGTTTGTTTTGAAAATTGCTACACCGAAGCAGAGATTTGCCCTGAAGCAGCAATTTCAGTTTGTGGGCAAATCAACCCTTCAAAGGGGTGATTTTCAGAAAAACAACAGTGGGAGGGAGAGTGAATTTCCTCCTCCCAGCATGCCCTGGTTTTGACCAAGATTCCCCCCCCCCCAATTGACTGCCTAAAAGCTTGCCTGCTCATGTAGTTTCCCTGTTCCCAGAAACAAAATCTGATCTACCCATTTCACAGAATGAGATGATTGGCAGAGGTGGTAGAACTTCTGGACTGTTCCACTTCAGGGATGTCAGATTTTTTAACTCTCCCCCATGCCCACAAAAATCCCACTTGCGTTAACCAGCAAATCGGGGAGACTTCTGCGCTACTAAACCTTTCCTCCAATGTGCTCACTGACAACCATGCAGCGAGGGGTTTCATTTGCATGGGGAACTGGACTCCCCACCTGGAGCAGTCTAGAATTCGTCCGCCCATGTGTAGGTAGACCAGGCCAGTCAGAGCAAGTGGGAGACCTTCCTCCATTTCCGCTTCCCAGAAACCAGTTCCAAATAGGGATACAGACTCATGGATGGTTCCACGGGTCAGGTGGGGCCTGCTGGGAATGTGCCACGGCACATGCATGCATTTTCCAAAGCACGGGGGAGCACACCATTAGGGGACCATCTTAGGGCTTTTGCCTCAAGCCTGGGCTACATTGTCCACGGCTGCGTCGGCGGCTGCGTTCCGTGTCCCGCCCCCAGGTCAAACAAAGGCTCTGATTGGCCGGATGTAGCGCAAACGCGGCAAAAGTCGAGCCCGGCTCGACTTTTGCCGCGTTCGCGCTACGTCCGGCCAATCAGAGCCTTTGTTTGACCTGGGGGCGGGACACGGAACGCAGCCGCCGACGCAGCCGCGACGCAGCCGTCGACAATGTAGCCCAGGCTTCAGAGCGCCCTAACACCTGAAGCTGCAATTGCCCAGGCCTTTAACCCTGGCCTCACGGAGGTGGCCAATTTGTCTGGGCTGCATCACTTCTGACTGCAGGAGTGGGCTCACATCATCAAACGCACCTCCACACAAAATGCATTCCCTTTTCACCCAACAGTAGCGCATCAGGGGACGGCTAGGCTAGCGTCCGCCTCCCTGTTCCAATTTTCTGCACACAGGGGATTGTTTGTTATTCGTGCGAAGGAGCATTCCATTACAGGAGAGCCCCCCCCTCCACCATCTGAAATGGTACAGCCCAGACACAGGTTTATCACCTCAGTGAGAAGGAGGTCCAAATTAAGCAGCACCTCACAGAGAAAGGGTTAGCGTGACCCTCTTCTTGGTGTGCTAATTGGAAAGGTTGCTAGGTAGTGACTGGGCAGGTGTGCTTGGGAGGGTTGCTAAGCAACCAGCAAGCTACTGGCCTAGTCCCTCTGCTTGGGCCAAGACCCCCTCCGGTAGCTGGTTGGGGGGGGGATCTGTTTTCCCCACTGATACTTTTCTCAACGGCGCATGCCCGGCCCACTCATGCGTCCCGGAGCAGAGGAGACCTCTGAGCGGTAAGTGTGCGAGCACGCCTTGCACACTCAAAATTGCCGCCACAAGGCACCACGCCAGCACCCCTCAGCGGCGGAGGCAAGAAGGAATTGCACCCTGGCTCACCTCAGCATCCAGCTGGCCCAGAGGTGGCAGCATAGGTGAGCCTTTCAACGGCCAACTCGGACGGCCCACCGTGAGGGAGCTTTGTGTTGGGGGGGGATGACTGTTTATGTGTGTGCCTGTGGAAGGGTGTGAGAGTGTTGCATGTGGCAGCACAAAAGGAGGACATGCACAGTAGGTAAATATGTTCCAGGTGTGTTGTTTTTTCCTTGACTGTGTCATGCATATATCACATTGTCGACTCTGTGGCTAAGTTTATTTATTTATCCGGGCATTTGTATCCCTGCCTTTCTACCTCCAAAGAGTCGTCGTCCCCCAACATTTTTCAAAGTACAATACAGAAATAAAATGCAAGTGTTGGTCTCTATGGGAGCCAGTGTTCTAAGCTCCCTCAGGCCTGGGCACTTCTTCCTCAGGGCATGGAGCTCTTAAGCGGTCCCTGGAAGGTGGGAAGGAACAAAATAAATGGTGGCCTAGTAAATGGAAGCAAAAAGCATCCCACAGTGGACAGTCTCCTAAGGCCAATGCAGCTCCAGGGGGCAGAGAGCTGTTTTTTCATTCTCCCATGTTCAGTAATAACATTATATAAGTAATAATATCAGGAGCCACTTGCTTGGACTGACCCCCTGACCTGAACCCTGCAGTACTGGTCAGCCACCACAGATTTCCCCCACACACACACACACAATTCACCAGTGGGGAGACTGAGAGGGGCCACTGCCCCATACCGTCACTCCTTGGGACCCATTGCAGGGTTTTCCAGAGGGCCTCCAGCAATCTTGTGCTGGCCTCTGCAATGATGCAAGGGTGCCTAGGAGCAACCTCTAATTTGTGGAAGGGACGAGAAAAGAAAAGGAGATATCATTTGCTCTACTGGCACGGGGGGGGGGGTGTTGAAAGGAGGCCACAGCAGGGAGCTTGTCGCTGTTGTCGCCACCAGTGGTATTAGGAATGCACACCCCACAATGCAAAGGGTTTTGACTGCTTGTACCCATCCAAAAGCTCCCTGCAAGCTGAAAGCTAGCATCTTAGGTTCTTCCCCAGTCCTTTGCCAACTATGCTGGCTTTCTGATTGCAGGGAGTGCATTTTAACCATAGGAGTGCATTTCATCACGTCACTTAATCACACAATCACACATGCACACCCCACAGTGCAAAGGGAAGCCCCAACCTCACCATGAACCTTGGAGAGGTCCCCCACATAGGAGGGAGCCCACAGAGGACAGTCTGCCTAGTGCTTGGAGCCAGCCCTGTGTGTCAAGTGTAGACCAGCTGTTTAACTGATATTCAGTATGCAAGACCCAGCAGGCTTACTTAAATGCAGAGGGCAGGGAGGCTGCTGGCAATGTAATTAACACCAGCTACTGCTCAAAGAAACGCTTGTGTCATGCCACTAATTAAAGGCTTAATTGAGAATATGGTGATGTCTGGGCTATTACCTTTCTTTTTCTTTTAATTCTTTGTTTCGGGGGGGGGGGAGTTCTATTTTTTTCACCCACCTGGAAAATTGCAACGGGGCTTATTAGTGGGGGAGCTGAGTGTGTGTTCTTCAGCCGAAGGGAGCAGAGGGTGACCTGCCTTTCGAACAGAAGCACAGTGTTTGGCTTGAAAACCAACAATTTTATCCTGTGCTGCTGACATACAGAGGCTCTGGAATTTGGGACTGAAATATATGCCTTGCAAAAGACAGTAGGTTGGCAGTAGATGTGGGTCAGGCATCACTCTCTTGGGAATAGCCCTGAAAGTGGCGCAAGAAGCCACTTTGATGCCTTTGATGCAAGCCATATGTGCCTATGGAGTGTCAGAACCATGTATCCTTGCTCTTTCTGAGCATGCTCAGATCAGTAGTGACTTCTGAAGCTGCTGCCCCACATGGGCCATGTGGGGCAGCAGCAGATGTCAATAGCTCCAAACATGGAACTCTCACATCACGTCGAATTTAGCTCAAAGCTCGTCAACTATTTCCTGAGCAAAATAGCCTTCTCAGGAAACAATGCTCCTTCATCTGGATGCAACTGGAGATGAATTTCTGGCTCTGGTCATTTCCCATTGCCAGCAAAGGCCTTGCAATTTCCACATTATGACAACAGAGAACAGGTAGCAATTAGCTCCACCGTGGCTACCTGTGCCAGCCCTCTTCTTCCGTCCAAAGAGCCCTCGTTGGGAGTGGAAGGGAGATGATAGCAACAGCATCCTTTGCCAACCTCACTGGAATGAAAAACTCTCCCTCCCTCCCTCTGTGGGCCTTTCTCAACAGTGAAAAGCCATTTGCTGTTTCTTGGCATGGGTCTGGGCTTTCTCCTGTTCCTTTTTCTGTGCATGTATATTACTCCATCATCTTTGGGCTTTTTTGAGCAACTGCCAAAGCGTTTAAAAATGCACGGCATAGGCCTGGAGATGGCTGGGCCAACATCTGTCAGAGTTTGCAAGCTTATCTCTGCATTCTTGCACAATTCAGGGGCACTGTTTCAAATTGCAGAGGTTGGGGGGGCAAGAAACATCTGGGATGGGGGGGAAAGGGTAGTGTGGTGTAAGTTGCTAAGCCACTGAGCTATGAACCAAGAAGCCCTAGGTTCAAATATCCTCTCTCTGCCTTGAGCTCACTAGATGGCCTTGGATATGATACAGTCTCTCAGCCTCAGTCCTTTCATCTGCAATATGGGGATTAAAATACTGAACTACTTTACAGAGCTGCTGTAAGGATTGCAGCAGGGTTTTCCAGAGGGCCTCCAGCAATCTTGTGCTGGCCTCTGCAATGATGCAAGGGTGCCTAGGAGCAACCTCTAATTTGTGGAAGGGACGAGAAAAGAAAAGGAGATATCATTTGCTCTACTGGCACGGGGGGCAGGAAGGATTGCTGGGATCCTCTGTGTCCTTTGGACACCCTAAAGCACCATATAAAACAGCTGTGGTATAGGGTTGCCAACCCTCCAGGAACTGGAATCAGTCTCCAGGTGAGCGCTATCCTATTTTAACAGGGCTTCCTTGGTTTAATGGCATTGCATCATGTTAAAGAAAACATTCTCCAGGAATAGCTTCAGTCATAGTTGGCAATCCTGTCGTGAAGCGCACGGATGCAGAGGGAGCGTGTGTGCACAAGGGAGCACTGTGTTGACATGGGGTCAGAGGGCAGAGACCCAAATATCTAGAGCGAATTAAAGTCAAGAGTCAAATGAATTGGCAAACTTTGAGTAACTTTCATTTGCCTAAGCATGTGCACTGTATTGCTCCACCTCTTTTATAATTAAAACATTAATTATCTTGATTTATAAAGGCTCTAGCTGAGATTATTCTGGAATTGCTGGCATGGATGCATTGGGTTGTTTCCTAAACTTAGGCTTCAATCCTCCGCACGCTTGCCTGGGACTAATGACCCAATCCTATCCTGCCCTTGCACTGGAACGGCACACACTGTGTCGGTGCAAAACATGCTGAAAAAGCGCCCACGATCACTATGGCTTGCACAGGGCCAGTGCAAGCCCAATGAGCACTGGACCAGTAAGCTTTGTGTGGCGTGAGGGTGTGGAGAGGGCAGGAAGGGGGCAAAATGGGGCAGGAGAGGGTGGCGACAGGGGCAGGGTGTGGCCGGAACGGACCTGGGAGGGGGAGGGATAGGCAGTGGTTCCAGACACAGGGCCTTTTTCTGCCTGGTCTCACACCTGAAAGCCTCCTCCCTTACATTCCTGAAGTTGCCATGGATATTATTAATAATGACTGTCTTGCATGTGGGTTCCCCACCTTCAGAAATGAAACTTGGCCATCGCAAAAAAAAGGAGAGAGGAAAACCTTGCTTCTTGCCACTGTTCTTCTCCTCATACAACCCGGCCTTGGCTGGCTCTTTCCTTTGCCCTTGGCAGCAGAGAGGAGTGTGTGTGTTTCTGTTTGTGTGTGTGACTGTGTGTGTGTGCGCGCGCGCGCACTCACATCACACACATGCGCATAGACAGTGGCGGGTGCTGAGAAAATATCTGCACATCCGGCCCAGCTCTTTCCTTCCACCAGTTCGTCGCAATGTTATATAAGCTTGTACATGGAAAAGTGTTTCTGCTGCCATTGCTCACTGACATCTCTTAACCTTTCATTCTCAGAGGGTGGAGGGAAGGAGAGGAGTGGAGACATATTCCATCGTGTTTCAGAGATCCCCAGATTGTTCCCATGCCATGTAGCACTCTGATGAAGCACGCTCTGGTTTTGATTAGCAACCGATTTGCTTACGAATCGTTGTTTTGGAGGGTTTTCCGAGACCTCAAGTTTGCTGCCTTGCCTCCGTTCCTTAGGCTACTCCTGTGCGCCCGTATTCACTTTGTGGTGAACCGTTGAGGCGGCTGAGGTGGAGTGGAAAAAGTTGCCCTTCTCTTAATCACCAGGTGATTTCTCATTGGGTGGATGAAATGCCATGAAATCTACCAAAGCCATATTGCTGCCGCTGCCCCTCCCCAGAAAACATCCCCCCTTCTCTTAATTTAAGCCATTCTCATGTCAAAGACTTTATAGATTACGAAGCAGGAGGTGGGGTGGGGCTGGGGGGGTTGTTTTTGCTGTTCTGTTCAAATGTACATGGGAGACATGCTGGACGAACAGATGCTGCTGCTGCCGCTGCTGCCGCTGCTGCTGCTGTTTATGCACATTCTCCTCTCTCACAAAAAAATCGCATGGATCCTGGGATATGCATGTTCAGTCCTGTGGCGACTGCAACATCCACTGATGGTCTGAATTACATGCCCTCGGTTGTGTATCTTCATGGGGTGGTTTTCTCTGGGTCTTTCCTTCCAACAAAGCAGACTGGCAGAGCAGGCTGTCCATGAGTTTGATGAGGCAGTGGCTTGGTTTGTGGTGTTCACCACTTTCCTTGGTTTGCCTGCCTGGCTCCATCCACCTCTGCCATTCTTCCTGCCCCCTGCATTTGGAAAGGAAAAGAGTAATGGAGCAGAAGAGGAAGTGTGGAGAGTAGAGTGGTGGGATAGAGGGGAATGGAGCAGAAGAGGAAGTGTGGAGGAGAAGAGAGTGGTGGGATAGAGGGGAATGGAGCAGAAGAGGAAGTGTGGAGGAGAGGAGAGTGGTGGGATAGAGGGGAATGGAGCAGAAGAGGAGGTGTGGAGGAGAGTAGAGTGTGGGATAGAGGGGAATGAAGCAGAAGAGGAAGTGTGGAGGAGAGGAGAGTGGTGGGATAGAGCACCTCCGACACTCTGTTCACCATGTCATGACCAGAACCCCCTCAATCTCTGGGACAGACCGCTGTCATTAGGGTCATTACATTCTTCCAACTATATATTGTTGGCATTGCAAATATATTGTTGGCAAATATTGGTAAATATTGACATTTTGAAAACATGACAAGAAGTTACAGTATATCAAGATGTGTTCTAAATAACAAACCAGCGAGGATTTCTATGTCATTGTTGCAACAGGATCTTTCTCGGGGAGGTCTGAGTGTTCCAGATATACTTAGATATTATTATGCACTAATACTCCGTCTCCACCTTGTATTCATAGCTCTTTTCTGGACCACATTACATTGATAGAACACATTGTAGTGGGTGTTAATTTAACTGACAGGCTCTGGTGTATTAAGCAAAAAGATAAGTATATGCTACCTACCATTGCAGGGGTATTTAAAATTTGGGATAAAACACAAGATCATATCTTTTGATAATGAGTCCCGCATTATCACCAATGACATCTGTATGTCTTAATGAGGAGACTCCGGATGAAGGATTGTAAATGTGAGATGAGGTATGGAGGGAGAAGAAGCTAGCAAGTCTGATCAGTTGGGTTCAGAAGCAGCAGATAATTTATTTCGATGACGTTGTAAAGAAAATGGGGAATATCAAGTCTCCATTATTCCATTTTTGTTTTCAGATTAGTAAGTCCTTATAGTAAATTAAACCGCTGAACCATGAGCTGTCGATCGAAAGGTCGGCAGTTCGAATCCGCGACGGGGTGAGCTCTCGTTGCTTGGCCAGCTCCTGCCAACCTAGCAGTTCCAAAGCATGTTAATGCGAGTAGATAAATAGGTACCGCTTGCAGGAAGGTAAACAGCGCTCCATGTTCCAGCTGCATGCTACGCGCTGCGGCAAGGAGAGTCATGCCGGCCACATGACCACGGAGGTGTCTTCGGACAACGCTGGCTCTTCGGCTTTGAAATGGGGATGAGCACCACACCCTAGAGTCGGACACGACTGGACTTAATTGTCAGGGGTCACCTTTACCTATAGTAAATTATGGTCAGCTACAAGATAAGACAGCATTTGAGGTGACAGAGAAGAAAAGCATGTAGAAAAATATCGTAACCCGTTCTGATCCCATGAGATGGATATAAATCAAGATAATAATGGCTGTTGTTGTAATCTGCCCTGATAGCCCCTGTGGGGGGGGGGGCAGAAGGGTGGAATAAAAATGCATTGAATAAACAAATAATAAGGTAAGGGGGTGTTTGTAAGAATTATGATTTGTTAATGGAGATTACAGACAATATGCAGATACTAGCAAGTCCTCACTTAAAGATATTTCGTTATAAGTCGTTCTGTTTTAAAGTTGTTGAGAAAAAAAGCCGATTCCTGGCCAGGGCCACTGTCTGTGTGGAGTTTGAACATTTTCCCCATGTCTGCGTAGGTTTTCTCCAGCCTAACATATACTTTTAGGCAAATGTCTCAGTTTGCCTCCTGTTGAGCCGGATGCTTCTCGGCATTCAGAGGCAACGCCTGAGTGCTTTTGCTGTAGGAGAAGTCCTGGTGCTACACTTTCCCCCTGCTCCCCATCAACTACACCCCTACCAGTGGCTTTCACTATGTCTTATAGCAATATCCACCTATTGCTTTCATTGGGATCCCCAGGTCTTCCACTCTCTCTTTCTGCAACCATCTTCATGGTCTGCTACTATTCAGCCCATCCATGCCTCACCCATGTCCATGTCCTGTCCCCACAGGTGGGATCCTATATTCCCTCTAAGGGGTCCACGCCAGTGTGCGGACCCCTTCTTCGGCTGTGTGGGATCATGACTGCATTGCGACGCTGTCTCTTATTGCCAAACTTCCAGGTTGCCAAGCCCCATGCTGCACAGAGCTTGGCTTGGAGCTGTGTGGCTGTGCAGCTTACGGGGAACACTGGTGGAATCCCATAATATGTTTTGGTGACTTTCAGTTTCCTCGTCCTTTGGTGATATACAAATTACAGTACTGAAAATTGAAAGCCTTTCAGCCACTTTGACTGTTTTATTCAGTCTAGGACTTCCGCAAAACTCTCCCGCCCCCCAAGTTTGATGAACTTGCTGCTCGATGCAGCAGATTTAGCTTTCTAAAGTAGTTTTTTGCCACTCTTGAAACTTTTACCCAATTTCTCAATTTTTCCAATTGTGAGTGGTCACCATGCTTATCCTCTGTTCTTATACTTTTCACTAGACTAAGCCACTTTCATTTCCTACTAAGATTTCTGGTTTCAGCTGTTTTTGCTGGCTTTCTATTTCTCTAGTCTATACCGTGTGACGGGCCGGCCCATCCATAAGGCCAACTGAAACACTCACCTAAGGCAGCATATTGGGAGGGAGGGCATCCGTCTCTGTCCACCTACTTGCCTCCACTGTTGTTTCTCCTCCTCCTTCCACTCCTTGGATTGGAAAAGGAAGAGGGAGGCAGAGAGGAAGAGGAAATGTGGAGGGGAGGAGAGTGCTGAGCTAGAACACCGGAGAGTGGGAAGAGGAGAGGCTAGCACATCTTCAGGTAAAGGGGGGGGGGGGGGAGACAGCATTTGGCATGCTGCTTCAAGCATCAGGAGGACTTAGTCCAGCCCTGCTCATGTTGCACACATACTCACAGGGTCGCCAACTCTCCAAGAAAATAATTTATAGGCCCAGACAAATTTTGTCCATATAGTGAAAGCATGGTTTGGTTTTGGTTTTGGTTTGGTTTGGTTTGGTTTGGTTTGAGAAATCATTTTGTATTCCTTCTTGCCTTCCTGGTTTGCATATATACGATCTCTCTTTTAGTGCCAAACCACACAAGATGTTAGATCTCTCTAAGTTTTGATGTCTAGTGAACAGCAGCCATAGGGGATTTGAAATGGTGCAGCAGTGCTGGGGGTGATCAGCTTTTCCCATGCTCTGTTTCCATCCCCCAGCTGTTGTTTGACTGGCTGGAGAAAACATACAGGTACTTACTTTTCAACTCAAAATAGCAGCACCAGGATATCTGATCATTGCACTCCCACATATTGTGCAGTTTGGCCCTGTACTCCACCCCACCTCTTCGGTTTCTTCCCAGTGTGGCAAGTCTACAGAATAAGGGCTGGAAACTGACATGCTGCTACGCTAGTCTGAGAGAATGAATAAGGCTTCGGAACACTTTGCTATGCACCAGGAAGTATTTATGGCTCTCAGTCCATTACAGAGGGCATGTGGTGCCCCCTCCCTTTCCTCACTTGTTACCCATGCTGCCCTCCATAGCCAGAGTAGCAAGACTGGGGCAGTCTGGAAAGTGTAACAACCTGCTCTTTTCCTAGTCAACCCAGGCCAGACAGGTAGCCAGTAAACATAAAAAGGAAGTTACAGTATGAAAGAGCTGAATAAGCAGAACAGATGAAAAGGGGAGAGTATGCAGCGGATCAAAAAGCAAGACGCATATCAAAAATAAAACAGTATTGACCAAGACAGGTGATTGACAAAGCTTTGACACAGGGCTTAGAAAACAAGCACAACATAAAATAAAGTCCCTGAATGCTAGTCTAGCTGGATACTTTTCCCTATTCTTAAGTACTCACACTGTTCCAGGAGAAGAAGGGGAAGGGAGTACTGAATCCAGTTCCTGCAGTCCTGCGAGGAGTGGGTGATCCCTTAATTAATGCACGGATGTGACACATCAGCAACAAACCAGAGGCAACAACCCCTCTTGAGTTTAAAAACCTAGGATTGACAGTCCTAGTAGAATCACAGAATGTTAGAGCTGGAAGGGAACTTGTTGTAGGTCATTTGTTTGAATGGTTTATGATCACCTGAGCCCCTTTATCTGCCCACCTGACCTGGTCAGGTGGGCTGGTGTGATTGGCTCCCACATGCCAATCTCAGCAGAAGGGGTGGCCAGAATCCTTTGTTTGAGGGAAGCCCAGCCAAGAAGACACAATCCACATAAGGCTTATTTGGGATGCCACGTGGCCCTGTAACGTTACTGAATTCAAAAAGGACAAGGGCTATTGCAGGAGGAAGTCTTAGCAGCTTTTAGGATGCTGAAACATCACAGAAACCTCTGGGGGTTAGAAATGTCCCAAAATAGAGGGAAAATAGGGATTTGCAGTGCAGCTGGCCTGGCATCCCTCCTTCTTGCCAATTCCCTCCCCATCTCTGCACTGAGCAAATCACACATGCTTGAGCGACTCAGGAGCCTGGATGTGGATGTACCCTCGTGGCCGAGGCTTCTGCCAACCAGCATTTTCTCTCCTATCAGATGTTATAGAGTGTGGGACGCCCCATTGATTACAATAATAAGTAAGGTACTTAGCGCTTCTATGGTGCTTTACAGCTCTGGAGCTCACCGCATGAACATTATCTCACTAATCAGGACAAATGGAGCCAAGACGCGGGTGAAGCGCTGAGCTGAAACCTAAGATGGCTGGAGATGAAAATTGCTGACACTAACGGGAACAGGCAGGCTAGGGTTGCCAGATCAAAATTTCAGGAATAAAGGACAGCCTCAGCGCTGTGATGGCTAAGATAGAGGACAGATCTTGAGCAAGAGGCCAGAGTTAAATACCTGAAGGCTCCAATTCACCATGAAAAGAGCTTGCATTGCAAGGAAAAGAAAAGCAAAACCCTTTCAGTTCATACGCTGGTAGCCACTTATAAAAAGATACCATGTTATAACATTATTGCTATAAATGAAAAATCCAAATCCAGTTTGCATATGTATATTCCAGGAAGGCTTGACTCGGAACTGCATGTCTGCATCTAGAAAATTCATTATTATTATTATTATTTATACAGAGCAATGTGCTCACTGATTTACAACAGGTGAGAGGACAGGGCTCTGTGCTGTTTAAAATCTAAATTGGAGAAGAATTTCTAGTTTACTCACCACCACCATCCAATTCCCCACACTCTTTCGTTTAGATGGCTCTTGGGAAATACAGTTGCAGTAGCCCTTGGGGAAAACTACATTTCCCAGAACCTTTCTTCATGGCATGCTACCAGCACAACAGAGAGGGACAGAAGGGAGGAGAAATGAGATGGCTTTTTCCTCTGTTCCTGTAGGCAGGACACCACAGCTGTGTTGAATGTGTGAATATTCTTTAAAGAAAAGAGAGGAGGGGGTTGGAGGATCAGGGGGCTGTGTAGGTGGGTGGATGTCTTCTGACATTAACTGGAGAATAAACGGAATTATTTCTGATGGGTGGGGGAAGACAGTAGCTCAGTTTGTTGTCCAAGTCAATTCAGCATAAGCCAGGGGAAAGTTGCCCATTTCTCCTGAAAAGGCTCCCTTTCCGGTATTCCTGAAGTTCCTTCCTTTGGCCAGAGGTAGGTGATGGTGTGTAGCCTTCCTTTATGTTGCTCTGGTATCAGGTTAAGGTCAGGAACCACTTCAAGCTTGAGTTCAGACATCTAGGAACCTGCAACCAGACTTGGAAAGGGTCCAGGATTCCAAGCATGCTTGCTAAGCTGAGGAACCTGTTTGTGTGAACGAGACCAGAGAGAATTCCTTCGAACCAACCACAGAAGGCCGAGGTTGTCCAGGGCGCTGCACACACTGTGCCCAGTGATGCTGGGTGGGGGAGATAAAACCACCCTCCATTTCCTCTCTTCCTTCTATTTACCAATTAAAAATAGTTCCACAAGAGAGGCTTTCCAAGATCTTTTTTTTTCTTTTAAGCCAACATCTGGCTGGCAGAAGCACTGTGTCAGCAGACAGCACCAATTATGCTCAGCCCGAAAAACAACTTAATTACTGACGAGGCGGCTCCTCTGACAAAAGGGAGCCACTCTCAGCCGTACAAATTTCTCTGACTGAACTTATCCCTTGGAGAGAAAAAAAAATACATTTTTTTTAACCAATTCCAAAATAAAGCGACAAGCAACTCTCTCCTTTCGAGAGCATGGGAAATTAAGACAAAAAGAATGAAGACAAGGCTCCTAACCATTTATGTTCAGCCTGATTTTAAGTTGCTTGAGTTATTGGGGGTGGGGGTGGGCAAAGGTTAGTGGGTCTTTTAATTGATACATTCTCCAGTCCCACCCCCTTGGCGTGCCCCAATTTTGGCCAAATCATATGCGCTCATAGCCTTTGGAAAACAGTAGTTCAGGGGGCCAGCAAAGTAGGGAAGGGGGCTGGGTTCAGGGCTGACCCAAGGCTTTCTGGGAACTGAGAATCTTGCCAACTGCCACCCGCCCCCCCCTTACACCACATCTTTGCTGTGTCAAATGCTGCAATGTCAAATATCCTCCTTTCTGCATCACTTTGCTGCACCAAATGGCCCAAACCCTCCCTTACCTCCCACTCCCACCCTCCTTCTCCTAGTCCCACATTCATGTATTTGAAAACAAAGAAGGGAACAGAGTGGAAGAGGAAGTGTGGAGGAGATGGGTGTGATGTAGCGTGAGAGTTCCCCCAGAAGATAATAATAATAATTAATAAACCAGTCTTTATATACCGCCTTTTCTTTGGTCATTGGATTTCTCCTCCGACTTTAATTCAAAGGCGGTTTACATGGGCAGGGTTTCTAAACCCCAAGGTTTTTTTTTACAATACAATAATGTTCTAATCTTTTGTAGAACCCTTCATTCTAGATGTTTCTTTCACAGTCCAGCGCTCTCTCTCTCTCTCTCTCTCTCTCTCTCTCTCTCTATCTCTGGCGTTCGCCTCACCACGCTTCAGCTGACAGGCCAACCTTGACTCTCACTCAAGTGCAGCTGCAGTTCCACTCCCCCACAGAGGCTCTGCAACTTATCAGCTTGGCGTGCCTTCCGGCCGTCTCGAACTGCCGTCCTTCAGATTTTCAGGCCTATATGAGACTGTCGCTTTACCAACTGAGCCAGACGTCCTGCCTGTCTAGGGTAGGATAGTCACCTTGATTCATTTCTGGTCCCCTCATCCTAAGATTTGACTCCTTTTCCAGAGACACTGGGATGGAGACTAAAACATCAGTTGATGCCTTGAGGCCTGGCCAGCTTCAGAGGAGGGAAGGGAAGGTATGTGACGTGTATGTGACTTTTTGTCTACGTAGAACACAAAGCAAAAACATTGCACAGGGCCTGAAAGGGGGGGGGGGTAATAATGAAGCATTTGGGAAATTTTTGCAAGAGAAATGGCAAGGGAGCAATGGTGGGACAGGTTGTAGGACATCACCTACATGGTGGGACATCACCCGCTTGGGCTTCTAAGGGGCATTTGGTTTGCTGCGGTGGGAAGCAGGATGCTAGATTAGACGATAAGTCTTTGGCCTCATCTAGCAGGGCAATTATGATGTTCTTATGTATCTGACACATTTTCGATAGAGCTTGACTTTACATGGTTAGGGTGAGGCTTCCAAAAGATCTGGCTAACCATTGTGCAGTGCCAGCCCTGGTTGTTCCAGGTAGGCTGCCTTGACCCAGAGTGCCCTTCCCGTTTTCCAAGGGCGCAGCGCAAATACATCCTCTCTGGGAAACAACTAACACCACTGCAGAATACGTCCGACTGCTCGGCTCTCTGACAATGTTTTGGAGTGCTCTTCTAACCCCGGAGGCCCTCAAAGGCAATTAACCAGAAGCACACCCTCCCTTTCCAAGTGTTATTCCACCTCACTGCCATGAAGAGCAGGAGCCGGGCAAGGGAACATAGCAAGACAGGTGTGGCTTATTTCTCTGTGAGGTGTCTGGATGCAGCTAGCACCTGGGTTGTATGTACTACTTCAGGCTGCAGGTGAGGTGAGAGTAAAGCTGACGTGGTTGGAGGCTCCTCCACAAGAAAACAAACAACGCCTAAAAAACAATGGAGAACATTGAACAAGTCCTCCTGTAGCCAGAAAAGAAGCCAGGCCCATTAGACACTTCCCGGTTACAATCGGATGGGTGGCTTTTGGGTCCCAGAGGACAAACGCAAATTTGGCTGCCTGGCATCCTGGTTGCCGAGAACAAGGAGTCACGTTCATGACCTCTTTGCTTTTTCCAGGCCTGGAGTTAATTTCTCCAGACCAGGAGGCAAAATATCAGCTCAGCGTCATCATTCCAATTTTGCTCTTGGTTCCTCCTCCCCCCCCTTTTTGGACACTAACATTTTGATCCATAAAAAGGGGCAGCAGACCAGCAGGGACAAGTTACAAATCTCCAATACTGGCCGTCAACAAGATTTCTCCCACCACAGCCAAAGAGGTGGTGGGGATTGGGAAGAACATATTTTGAAGGGCAGCCAGCACTGCTGCCCTCAAAACATCTGGAGAATGTCTTTGCCCCATGCAAAGGCAACTCTTTTTCAGGGTGGGGCCCTCAAAATTAAACAGGTACCCCAAATTTGTGCCAAAATTTCTCTTGTTTTGGGGAAAAAAAATTCAAGCAACCTTGGCTGGTTCCAAGCCGTGGCTGACATGCTCAAGGACCTTCCAGAATCAAGACCTCTTCTTCCCTGCGAAGAAGCTAATTGTCCACAAAACGCCGCTGCTACCCGGGCCTCACAGGCCAATTATCTCATAAGCAGCAGCAATAAAGACGACTGAACAGCTGGCACGCCGCCTGGTTTCCGGATTCCGGCATCTGAGCCATTAATGTTACGGATGGAGCGCTACAATGCGGGGGCGGGAAAGTCATTCTGAGAAGCCCATCCAGCTGGGAGAGGACGTCGAGAGAGGATGGGAAGCATCGTGAAACGGGGGGGGGGGAGAAGGAGGAGGGAGACAGAGAGAGAGAGAGACAGAGGGAGACTTGGCAAGCCCCAGGTCACTGTTTGATTTGCTTTCTAAACCCGAGAGTAAGCACTGAACCAAAGAAATGCTTCTGTTTAGAATGAGCCAGCAAAGAGACTTCATGTCTTTTGATGTTTCTCATAAAGCAAAGAAAGAAAGAAAGAAAGAAAGAAAGAAAGAAAGAGTTGCCAAGTGTTGAAATGGCAGCGAAGGAAAATTGGAACCATATTCGCCAAAGGAGGGCTGCAAGGCAATCAGCCACATGCAAGATTCCCATAACTGACAAGAGAATCAAAACAGCTCTGGTCTGCAGGAAGCACAGGTTTGGGTCAGCCCTACCACAGCACGAGATCAGGGCCTTGCTTTGGGCAGATTTGGGGTGCCATTAACAGCCAAGCAGAATTTATCACTCCAATGTCCTCACTATGGAAATCCCCTCTATTTCCTTCCCTCACTTCACTTAATCCTAGTATTTCTCTCTGTGTGTGTAATATTTACCATCTATCATGATACTGTAATACGTCAAAGTTGCAATTGGCTGACAATGGCATTTCTAATAATACTCAGTATTTGTATAGCACTTTCTGACTATATGATGTATTATTTTGATGTTGTCGTTTTACAACAATTCTGTATGGTAAGTGAATATTATTATCCCCATATTGCAGATTGGGAAGACTGAGGGTGAAAGGGAGTGGCTTACTAAGGCCACTTACTGTAGTGAGAATTTGTGATGGGCAAGATTTGAACAAGGTCAGCCCTAATTCACAGCTTTGTCTCTAAGCCCCCTAAACTACACCAGCTGTATTAGCCCCCTTTCCAATATATTTAAATGTAAATAATGTATTACATCTATTTATCTATCTGTATTACACATACATGCACATAGGCACACATTTATATATAACGCACATTGAACAAGTACAAGAATTTATATATCTGAGAAGGAAGCTTGTTTATTTAATTTGATTGATTTTTAAACTGCCCATACTCCATTCTTGAGTCCAAAAGGACTCCCAGAGCAGCTTATGAAATTCTTACAACAATAAAGCTCAAAAATCAATACGGCACTGACTGGCAGCGGCTCTCCAGGGCTTCGGCTGGGGTCTTTCCCAGCCCTACCTGGAGGTGCTGCCAGGGACTAAACTTGCACACCAAGGTGGTGCTCTTCCAGTGGGCCAGAGCCCCATCCTTAGAAGGCATGCCCTCTTGTTCCCCCAGACCTTGGACTTATCTGGGAGATGAACCCAGGCGTTCTTGCACCCCAAGTGAGATTCGTGCCGGTACATAAGCCAGCTCAATTGACCAGCACAGTGTCAGCATTTAGAGATCAAAGCAAGTGAGTTGCTGAGTATAAAAGATCTCAAGTGTCTACCAGTAAATAGGTCTTCCCTGGTGCCCCCAAAGACAATAAGCTCAGCAAGTGAACCTCCCTGTGAAGAGCACTCCAAACCTAGGGTGTACACTACCCAGAGTTGTCACTAGGGTTTGCGTCACCCAGTGCGAGAGCTCATCGCGTCAAAAGTCTCCTCTCTCGTCTTGTCTCTGAAGACAAGGGGACCTGAAGAATAGCCACTGAGGATGATCTCAATACTTGGGTTGGTTCACATAGCAGATAGTGACCCTTAAGGTTCCTGGGCCCCTAGCTATTTAGAACTTTAAAGATTCAAAAGCAAGATTTTGAATGATGCCCAGAAATGGACCAGAGGCCCACACAACTGTTTGAAGACTGGCTACATGCATCTCCTTTGATTCGTCCAATCCCAGACATTTAATCCAGCTGCTGTAAGCTCTAAGCAGATAATCAAAGGATAGCAGAACTAGAGCCGATATTAAAAGCAGAATGGGTCTGGTGAAACAGACATTTTGAAAGAAGAAATGCCTGTTGACAAAAGGAATTGACTTATCTCTGGAGGGGTGGGGTGGGGGAAGAAATACCAGTATATACAAACATACGCATGGAGCACAGCTCTCTGGAGAGGAGAAAGATGGCTGATTGGTGAAATGGAAGAAAGGAAGCTGGAGGTATCTAATGTGTTGGAGGAGAATGTTTAAAGGCAATTTGATGCACAGGGAAACAAACCGAGACAGACAGTATTGGAGAGGACTGGAGAGGGATAAGAACCTTTGTGAACTGTGATTGACTGGCGTGTTTTTTTCAAAGTCCTGTATGTTGAGAATCCCACCCCAAACAAAATAATAGTTAAAACCATGGTATTCAAAAGTTCCAAACCATGTCAATGCGAGTAGATAAATAGGTACCGCTTGCGGGAAGGTAAACAGCGCTCCGTGTTCCAGCTGCATGCTACGCGCTGCGGCAAGGAGAGTCATGCCGGCCACATGATCACGGAGGCGTCTTCGGACAACGCTGGCTCTTCGGCTTTGAAATGGAGATGAGCAGCACACACTAAAGTCAGACACGACTGGACTTAATTGTCAGGGGATACCTTTACCTTTTTATTCAAAAGGAAGAGACCAATCCAGAAAAACAGCAATGACAAGTTAATCAAAGGCTTGGTCTTGCAGCCTCTTTAGAGAAAGATAAGAAAGAGGAAGCTTTCTGGGCAGCAGCCCACTGCTATATAGGGTGCTTATGGTGGTGGAACTCCTGGTCCACCCCCCCTAAGTGCCATTTGAGTTCAGAGGCTGACCTAAGAAGGGGAGAGGTTGGGTCAGAAGACCCCCCACCGTCGACCTTGTCCCAGCCCTCAACCCCACGTTGAAGCCTGGGCCTGAGCCCACCAGCCACAGAACCCCATGCCGGAGACACAGAATGGGAGATCACAGAGCCAGCACATCAAGGGACAGAGCGCCTCACATAACTGGCCTCCCCAATACCTGGAACCTGACACTTCCCTGAGCCTGCACCTTGGCACCAGCCGTGGGCCAGGAGGAGTGCAGTGGACTGAAGGAAGAATGCAAGACTCCAGACCAGGAGGTTGCCCTTTAAGTCCCCCTTTGCTCTCCAAGCAGAGAGGCTCCAAGCAGAGAGCCTGGGAAAGGTAGTCCAGGCCTCAAAGAACTTAAGACTTCGCTTCTCCTTTGCCTCTTGTGGGCACATATTGCTAGTCATGCATAGCTCTCCAAGGTGCTGCAACCCTGATTGGCCCTCCCCTGGCCCACACCGCCATACCTTGCAGACATCTGCTTGCAGGACAGATCAGGACAAGTTCATGTGGAGGACCCAAACTCTATAATCATTCCACACTAAAGTGGCAGGCAAGAGTTCAGGATAAACAGAACCCACCTGAACATACCTGCTTGAACCTAGATGTGGAGGAGTGACCGTTAGTGGCTCGAGCAGTGTTTTTGTTTTATTTTGTTTTTGTTTCATTTTTTATTTTAAACAATACAAACCATATTGACTTTGTGTGTAACACACATGTCTATCTGTTTGTATTCCAAGTCTCGTGGGGTGGGGGCCGTGAGGTAAACCCAAAGCAGATGCAGTTGTGAAACAAACGGAATACAAAATCTGAATTATTGATAACATATGTACCTTCATCGTCATAATAAATAGTGGAAATTGTGGATGGGGGGAAACAAAGAACCTCCACTCCCCACTACATAAACAAGTGCAGCATAGTGGTGGAGAATACACACACACACACGCACATGCACACGCACACACACACACACACACACACACACACACGCACACACACGCACACACACGCACCCTCTGTATTTGTATCCCAAAATGCATCATAAGGAAAGATTAAACATTTGGAAATAGAGCTTTTCTTTTGGATACCAGTTTAATTTCCTCCCTTGGTATTCTTGGGTACTTTTCAGAGCATAATACTAAAATGGCTTATTAAGACCATACTATGTCTGCATTAATAGAACTGAGGTTTTCCCCAACCTCTCGCTCTCTGATCAACTCATCCATTCCATGTTGTCACCCCTCCATCTTTTAAGAAATTGGCAGGGTAAATTAGGATTATCTCAAGATACTGGCTGGGCCAATCAGGGTTGTTTCAAGAGGTGAGCAATACCAATCAGGGTTATTTCAAAAGATGGGCAGAACCTATCAGAGCTATTTTGATAAACAGGGAATTGTTTGGAGCAGTGTTTCTCAAAGTTCTCCCCGCAAGGCAGGAAGAACTTTAAGTATTTGTGGGGGTGGGGACAGTAGCGATCCCGGGAATCGCCACTGGTAGGGGAAAATGTGCTTTAAACACTTACCAGGGGGCCTGGCAGGCCTCCGGAGAGCTCGGGGAGGCCTGTGGCCCCCTCTGCGGGACTCCCCGAGCTGTAGATCACTGCGGAATGGCGATTATGACCACTTCCAGGTTTCGTCCCTCCCTCGCCCAATGGCACAACCCTGATCCAAATCAGAAGGGCCCATGACTGCTTTCTATATAAATTTAGTAGAAGATAGGAAATAATGTAGGAAGCTGCTGCCAGCTGAGTCAGGTCATTGGTCCATCTAACTCAATGTTGTCTGCATTGACTGGCAGCATTCTCCAGGGTTTCAGACAAGGGTCCTTCCTAACCTTACCTGGAAAAACCAGGGTTTGAGACTGGGACCATTTGCAGGCTCTCTACCACTGACATACATTCCCAAGATTTAATTACAGCACCAATTCCATGTCTAGCCTCTCTCTCTCTCTCTCTCTCTCTCTCACACACACACACACACACACACACACACACACACACACACACACACACACACACACACACACACACACACACAAGACATGCAATATAATCATCAGCATCCCAGAACATGTGGTGGGGTGGTGATGTGAGAAATGCGGGCCTGACATGATAAAAGACAGGAAACCAGAACAAATAAAAGCATCTCAGAGTTGTCATTACGTTGGATAAAAGTTTGAAATATGACCTACTAGTTATGGGCAGGCGAATATATTTCGAACAGGCCGAAAATATCAACAGGCTGCTCTGTAGCAGGGCCAAGATGCTTTAAAAGTGTCATATAAGGGAAGCAACTGCTGTGCATCCCATGTCTAAAATTCCTTTGCAGTGCTTGCTCTCGCCGCAGAATTCACGAGAATACCAGCAGGCCCCAGATTATAGCTCTGACACAGTGATCAATTTCTAAAACCAGAAAAGGGAAGGGCGGTGGGGGAGAGAATGACAAAGCCACACCCTCCAGAATGGAAAAGCTTCCGCCTTGCGCCAAGTGGGTGATGCCAAGGGCAAGACTTAGCACATGCTCAGAAGTGCTCTTGTCCACGTTCAGCTTTTTTAAGAGTTGTCACTTGGACGGGATCATAGTTCAATTATTTGGTTCATGCTTTGGATGCAAGAAGTCTTCGCTTTAGTCCCTGATATCTCCAGTCACAGGATCTCAAGTAGCTGGCTGGGAAAGTTCTTGGAGAGCTACTTCAAGCTGGAACAGACAATGCTGGACTAGATAGACCAATATTGTGACTTGGAGTAGAGGCAGCCCCAGGCAATGTGTGCCGTCCTTTCAGCAACAAACCTACACCTTCACTCTCCTTTTTCCACTTGTGTCCATCTCTCCTAAGCCCTCTGCTGGAGTGCTGTTTTGTCGTTCAAGGAGAGAGAACAATCTGTGGCCGTGTCCCTGTGACCCTTTAAATCTGAGCCTTGTGGGACAAGGAAGAGAGTCACAACCCTTCCTGTATCCAACAGCTGCTGGGCTATCAGGATTGAGGATCTGATTTCTCCCCCCATGAAAAGTTCCATTGTCTCCAGCACAGTCTGTGAAATATCTGCTTGCTGAATGACAGTGAGTGGAAGGGCAGCTGGGTGAGCGGAAAAGGGGGTCTCGCCATCACCACCAATGGAGGGCTGGAGGGGTAGGTGTGAGGCCTGGGGAGGCCTGTTTCTTCTGGAGGGAAGGCCTCTTGGCTGGTAACTGAGACAGGAGATTGTGTGACAGGTTTGCCTTTAACAGAACACGTTGGAAGAGAGCAACCTTGTTTCCTGATGAAGCATGCAAGGCATGGCATACTTCACAATTGTATCAGGCTGCAATTGCATCACACTAACAGCAAAAGCTGGCCCATCCATAGGACCAGCTGAGGCAGCTGCCTCAGACAGCACATTGGCACACTGTTGTTGTTGTTCAGTCATTAAGTTGTGTCCGACCCTTCGTGATCCCATGAACCATATCCCGCCAGGTCTTCCTGTCCTCCACTATCTTCCTGAGTTCGCTCATTTTCATGTTCGTTGCATCGGTGATGCTGTCTAACCATCTCATCCTTTGCCTTCCCCTTCTCCTTTTGCCTTCAATTTTTCCCAGCATCAGAGTCTTCTCCAGAGAGTCCTCTCTTTGCATTAGGTGGCCAAAATATTTGAGCTTCAGTCTCAGTACCTGTCCTTCCAGGGAACAGTCAGGGTTGATTTCCTTTAGGATGGACTGATTTGATCTCCTAGCAGTCCAAGGGACTCTCAGGAGTCTTCTCCAGCACCACAGTTCGAAAGCATCTATTCTTCGGCGCTCAGCCTTCTTTATGGTCCAACTCTCACAACCATACATTGCTACTGGGAACACCATCGCCCTGACTATACGAACTTTTGTTGGCATGGTGATATCTCTGCTTTTTATTATGCTATCTACTGTAAATTTGCCATAGCTTTCCTTCCAAGGAGTAAGCGTCTTTTAATTTAATGGCTGCTGTCTCCGTCTGCAGTGATCTTGGAGCCCAAAAAAGTAAAATCTGTTACTGCTTCCATTTCTGCCCCTTCTATTTGCCAGGAATTGATGGGACCAGATGCCATGATCTTAGTTTTATTAATGTTGAGTTTCAAGCCAACTTTTGCACTCTCCTCTTTCACTCTCATCAAGAGGCTCTTTAGTTCTTCTTCACTTTCTGCCATTAGGGTGGTATCGTCTGCATATCTGAGGTTGTTGATAGTTCTCCCAGCAATCTTGATTCCGGCTTGCGATTCATTCAGCCCTGCATTTCTCATAATGTACTCTGCATATAAGTTAAATAAGCAGGGTGACAATATACAGCCTTGTCGTACTCCCTTCCCAATTTTGAACCAATCGGTTGTTCCATGGCCAGTTCGAACTGTTGCTTCTTGACCCGCATACAGATTTCTCAGGAGACAGGTAAGGTGGTCTGGTACCCCCATCTCTTTAAGAATTTGCCACAGTTTGTTGTGATCCACACAATCAAAGGCTTTTGCGTAGTCAATGAACCCTCCTCCATTTCCCCCAGTCACTTTCACTGTTCCTCCTTCTTGGAAAAGGAAGATTGGAAAAGGAGACGAGGGTGGCGCAGGGGTGGGGTTTAAACCCAGACCTTCTGCATGCAAAACACATGGATTTACCAAAAAGATATGCCCCCTAACTATGCTGATAAAACAGCTGGATCAAGACCCCCTGGCACCTGAGATGACATGCCAAATGCTGCCTGCCCCCTTACCTGGCGATTCACCAGCCTCTGCTCCTTTCAGTATCTGGATTGGGAAAGGGAGAGAAGGACGGAGTAGAAGAGGAAGTGTGGAGGAGAGGACAGCGGTGGGCTAGAGTGTCTGTGCAACATCTGCGTGGGAACCTGGAGGACAGCTGTCAATCATTTTAGACAGCACTAGGCCAGGTGGCCCACTAGTCTGGCTCTTTATAAGGCTGTTTCTTACATTCATAGCTCCACCTTTTGCTAACTCACTCAGGCAAGTGGGAAGGGTTGCCAGGGCTGAGCCACCCTCAAACTTGATATTGAGAAGGTGGGGCTTGGTGATGTCAGGAGGTGGGGCCTGGTGATGTCATTAGTTGCACCCTATTGAACGATAAATGTAGCTGGTTGCTAGGTTGGAGCCTTGGAGCAAAGGGATGGGAAAAACGAAGGGAAAAATCCTCATGTTTTTAGAGAAATTTTTCAGCCCCAAAATTTGCAATATTTTCTTTTTTTGACTGAACAAAATACTTTTTTAAAACAGGTTTTGAAAATAATATTGTTAGAACCAACTGCAGCAACTCCTGTTGCCACGTCATCTTTCCAGATCAATAGATGCCAGCAGCACACGCTAAATTTTGAATGGAAGGAAGGTGGAAGGGGAGCAGCAGAAGTGGTCCTCCAAAGCCCAGACTGGAGACTTCCAAAACTTGAATCTTTGACTGTAAGTCTGAGATCTGCCAGCTAAGCTGGAAAGCCCGAGACAGCCCTCGAAAACATGCGTCTCAGGCCAGAACCCGAAGAGCTGGCAGCCCTACAAGTGATGTTCTCACCATCATCACCTCCAAAATCCATCACTTGGTGCTGGAACACAGAGACTCAAATACTAGGGCTTCCTGGAAGTAGGGAAAGAGCTATTTTGTACAAGTTCCAGCAGGTTAGAATGCGACTAGGAGGACAAGAAGGTGGGTAGGGAATAAAACTGCTGAGTGAGGACGTTTTGCTCCCTCCCTTTTTTTCTGTGGCTTTTATTTATTCTTTTTCCCTTCCTATTTCAGGTTACTTCAAAGGTTTCCTCTCAATCGTCCTGGGTTACGATGAGCTCAAGGCAAACTTAATTAACATAATGAGTGGCAATGAAGCTGCTTAATTGATTGGCACGCTGGTGCCCCTGTATTCCTTCACAGAAATAGGCACGGAGCTGCAATTATAAAAAGAAGGCAGTGTGCCACAGTATCTAACCCAACCAGGAGCCAAACAATCTCTCTCTCTCTCTCTCTCTCTCTCACACACACACACACACTCACACACACACACAACTGCAAGGGAGACAAAAATAGCTCCTTCAACTGTATGGATGCAAATCTGGGGGCTGAAATTGCTTTCTTTCTCACACCTGGGCCAAGCCCACATACTGCCTGGGCCCTGGGGTACCTGCTGTCTTCTGCAGCGCTCTATGCAAATATTTACCCCCACCTCCCCTGCACCCTGTCCACCACCCCCAATACCCCTGTTCTCTTTCCATATTTCTTTCTTTCCAGCCACCCCTCCACATCTCCCCCTGGTCTCCTCCCCCCCTATGCTCCCCTCCGAGCTTGCTGCTGCTTGCGCCTTCCTGCTCTGCCACTTCAAAAGGCAGAGAGGGTAGTGAAGAAGACAGACAGAAAGTCGAGAGAAAAAACAGGTCTACAGGGCTAGAATGGCTCCTCTCCCTCTTCCCCTCCCATTCCACTTGCCTTTTGAAAAGGCAGGAAGCTGAGAGGAGGAGGGTCGCAGTGGCAGCGTGAGTGTAAGGTGCCACCCTGGACCCTGGGTACTAACAGGTCCAAATCATAGATCGTTAGAATTCGAAGTTACCTTGGAGGTCATCTAGTCCAACCCCATGCTGAGTGCAGGCAACTGCTACGGCATCCCTGACAGGTGGCCATCCAGCCTGTGCTTGAAAACCTCCAACACGGGAGAGTCCACGGCAGCAGAAAGCAGACTACTCCAATGCCAGGCAACTCCCTTCATGAGGAAATTCATCCTTGAGTCTAGCAGCCTAAATCCAACTTCCCTGTAGTTTGAACTTATTGGTTCTTCTCCTCAGGAACCATAGAAAGTGAGTCCTCCACATCTTCTTCAGACATTTGAAGATGACTATCCTCTCTCCCCTTAGCCTTCTCTGCTCCAGGCTAAACATACCAAGCTCTTTTAACCATTCCCCCATCAAACATGGTTTGGTTTCCAGACCCCTCATCATCACTGTTGCCCAGAAGCGTCGTGGGGGGGGGGACGGTGCCCCCCAGGCGGCAAATGGGGGGTGACAAAGCTGGCAGTGGAGGTGACAATCGCGCCGTTTTGGAGGCGGGAAAAGCAGGCGGCAGCAGCGGAGACGGCAATGTTTTGGCCCACCCTCCTGCCCTGCGCCTCTGAAGGCATGTGACTCAAAACATTCTTATTTCCCAGTCCTATTAGTTTTCAGTCTCTGACACCTGCTATTTTTCATTCTGTATAGAGCACCATTAGCCGCACTGATGAGGCTTTATAAAATACATACCCATAGCTAAACAAGCAAATTAAAGCACAGCTTTAATTTTGGATTTTGGACAGGCAAATAGAGCTATGGTATACCTAACCATGATTCCCCAGAGCAAGTGACAGTGGTAAAGGGGGGGGGGGAGCATGCAGGTTCAGGTCCAGTTCACAATCTGCCCCCCCATGTTGTGAGGGGCTGTGATTAGAACATGTACTTTGTCATGCAGAAATGTCCATTCCCAGCATCTCCTCCAAGCAGGTCAGAGAAACATTCCTGCTGCTGCCTGTCAGTGATGACAGCACTGCCAGATTGGGCCAACCAGGTTCTGACTCAGCATGGTAGCCTCCTGGCTTGAATAAAAGCTCCCTCCTTTTCCAGTCCTCTCACTTGGTATGTACCTTTAAGAATGAAGGTAAAGAAACTCAAGCAATCCTCACAAGGAGGCGTCTGGTCCCTACCTTTTCATGTGGCTAATTGCTTTATTAAGCCAGCCTTCCAAAGAGAGGCAAGAGGAAGAAAGGAGCAGGATTAACTTTCATTCAAACTCCCCCATAGGTAAATCCCTTGGGATAGATTACGGGCGTAGAGTGAGCAACTGCCTCTCAGTCTGAGTTTGTTTGAAGGCATAATCCATTAATATTTATCATGCTTCAATTATACAACCTCCCACCAAGCTCCCTCTCTTCCAGGTGGGCCCTGGAGCACAGAGGCTTTGCCAACTGTATACCGCTTTGTGTGGTAGACCACTAAGCTAATGATACGGCTGCTCCATCTCCCCACCATTTCTCTACCTGATCAGAGAAACCACCACCACCCCCAAAATGCAAACCTGCATTTGGTTTTGATGCAGGCTCCTTCCACCAAAAGTATGACTCAACAGCCTTGAGGCTCAAGTCATCACCAAGCTCATTGATGTAGCAGTCTGACTTTTAAAAGGTAGTATTGTTTTATTTAGAATATCTATAAATGCAGCCTTTAAAGTTCAGTAAAACTCCCAGGTCAGCTCACATAAGAGATAAAAAAATCAATATTAAAGTAAAACAAACCAGAACAATAAAACTAGTGCAAATTATTGATTAAAAAGCCAGATTGTTATTTTTGTGGGTATCCATGTATATGGTGCTTTGCAGAGAATGAAAGGACACAGATCCCTGCCCTGAGGGACTTACAGTCTAGATCAGGGGTGGCCATCCTTTCAACAGGAATGCTCCTGGCCCTTTAATGGTTGTCTAGGTGAGGGCATTTCAGCAGGTGCAGCTGCTTTAGCAGCACCATCAGCACTTGCAGCTGCCAACAGTCGTCTTCTACACAACTCTTAAGAACACAGAGGCCCTAATGGTGGCAGGTTGGCCACACCTGATCTAGATATTGGCACAGGAGAGAGGAAGGGGAGAGGAATGGAGGAGGTGGGGTAAACGGGGGAAAAACATGTGATTATTTCAGTTTCACATTCTTGGGCTAAAGTTACAGGAGTTTGTAACCCCCCTCTTTTTCTGTGAAGCCTCACTGAGGCTTCACAGAAAAAGAGGAGGGTTGCAAAGGCGAAAAGAGATGTAGCATTTTGGTGGCATTCTGAGAGACCAGTTCCAGGAGACATTTGGACAGCTGAAGTGTGTGAACAAAGTCCATAGACAAAGCTATACAGTATGTGTTCAGAATCAGAAATATGAGAACAAAGAGATGGGGGAGCATGGAGGCTTTTGAAGGTAAGCAGTCAAGAAGCAAAACATTTTATGATGTACAGTATATATAGGCTTACCAGATCTCCATCCAGGACAGAGTGCTAGACCTTTAGGAGAAGGAATGTGGGCAGGTGTAGCTTGTTAAATCCTAGAGCACAATCCTAGGCATGTCTACTCAGAAGCTAGCTCCACTGAACACAATGGGGCTTGCTTCTGAGTAGACATGCCTAGGATTCTGCTCTAGGACTTAACAAGCTACACCTGCCCACATTCCTTCTCCTAAAGGTCTAGTACTCTGTCCCGGTTGGAGATCTGGTAAGTCTATATATAATATTTTGCATAGCTCTCTCTTCCCATGTTGTTGTCAGACTGTTAAGCCTTGATTCAGGGTCCACACAAGTGTTGGTAACAAACAAGGGTATACACAACTCCCTGGCTGAGAAGGCTCTTAACACAAGCCTACAGCTGGGTTTCTCTTACTGCAAGGGAGGAGACAGTTGGGGGAGTTCGGATTCTGGGTTGTGCCTGAATTCAGCACACCTTGCCATTTAAGACCAGTAGGATACACTTTGCAATTTAAGACAAGCAAGATACGCTTTGCAGGAGGAGAGTTGTAACATTAATCCTGCAACCAGCCAAGAGAATTCAGGAAGAAAAAGGTTGTCAATTCCTACTGGCTTTAAGATAAAGTGGCAGGAACTTGATTATGGGTGAGGGATTATGGCTGCTTTAAAACTGGATTATTTGTCCCATGCACACACCTTTTTTTGCTGATATGATGTAACGTTCTCAAAGTGTCTCACCGGCCCATGTTTATGGCATCATACCATTCCCCAGCCCATAGGGAGTCACAGTCTCCTTGGTGTGGCATTGCACCATCTCACGCACACACACTTATCCACCCAAGCCCTTTGTTGGTGGGGGAAAGGAGCATAGTTTTATTCTGATGGGATCTAGCATTAACTCTGAATGTGCCTCATAAAATAACAGCATACTTGGGTCGTTTCTTGGCAATAATTTGGGGTTAGAATTGAGGGGAGGGAGAGAACAAGCCTTATAAAAATGGAAACTGCTCAAGGCACTATGCTGGAACATACAAGGAATTCACATAATGAAGAGCACATGACTTCCTGCACCCTTCTCAGACATTTCAGGCACTGAGAAAAGGAGAACGTTTGATGTTCTTGGCCTTTAGGGCTCAGTATAGAGTTTGGAAATGAAGTATCTAGCCAAGACACACACTTATTGCCACCATGAGAACTAGGTTCAGAGCCAAGCTAGACAATATTGTGCAATTGGAGCTTGTGTGCTTGATAATTCTAACATACCATAGATATTACCATGTGGTATGGATAACTGTGGCCAGGCTGTTGCTGTCCAGGAGAGGGTCACAGCTGGCGTGCCAGCCTCAGAACTGGTGATGGGCATTCTGTGCCACTGACTGGCATGACCTGGGGCTCCCGAGGTGGCTCTGTGAGAGCCGCCAGACGGACTGGCTGCCCCATCCAGAGCAGGGTGAGCGAGTGCCACCTCCCTGGACAGACAAACCACCCAGCAGCAGATGCAACTCTGTGTGGCCAGGATTGTAGTAAAAGTGTGGCAGGCTGTGGCAGGGAGGAACAGGATATGCCCACAAATGGAACAGAGCTTTATTGGCTACTGTTGTTGGGAAGAGAGCCTGCAGGAACATGATTCTAAGCTCAGGAAAGACCAGAATTGAAATATATACAGTATTGGCATTGTCTGTATTATAGGAAGCAGCCTTTTACAGAGTTGGACCCTTGGTCTAAGCCTCTAAAGCACTCCAGAGAGCGTGGGCAATTTGTATGCATGTGCACATGAGCATCAAGGGGCATCCCCACAAAGGGCATTGCCCCAAAGATGGCACCAGCACGGATTCGCCTCTTCCAATTCCAAGTTCATCACGATATGTATGCAGCCATTGAAGGTTCAGGTGCCCTCCTTTGCCTCTCCAGTCAAGTCTCGAGTTGGCTTCCTTCCCCTACTTCCTATTCTGGCAGGGCTCGTGCTGGAAGAAGCTCTCCCAAGCCACTGTGGCCAATCTGGCTTCATGGAAATAGACACATGGGGCAGCCTGAGTTTGCGTAGACAATAGGGAGCTGCGTCACAACATTCTCTTGCGGCTGGTTTTCACGCAGACCCTTTTGCATGAAAGGAGTGATAGAAAACCCAAAGCAAGAGCCTGGCTTCCAGGCGAGACCACACAAGGTCTGGAAACAGAACTCGAAGTGGGGTTTCTTCTCTGCCTGAAGACTGGGACGTGGTCCAGATGGTTGGCTGATCAACGTGGGGTTGGAGGGAAGCCTTTAATTGCCAGATCCAGACCTTGAGAAAGCTCCTGTCCGCTTTGAATGCGCATAACGAGGAGAATTTCCTCCAGCATCTGCTTGCCACCTTTTCCCAGACCCCTCAGGAGGGTTTATCTACGCTGGAAACTTGAGGTCTGTTTTATACCAGTTTAACTGTCATGGCTCCTCATGCTCACGAAGGATCCTGGGAATTGTAGTTTCGTAGAGGGGCAGGAAACCTGCTGAAAAACAAAGCTGGCTGCCTCGTATCCTGAATCTTTGTCCACCTAGCTCAGGATTGTGAACACTCACTGGCAGCAACTCACCAGGGTTTCAAGCAAGGCAGCCCTACCTGGGGATGTTGCCAGGGATTAAACCTGTATGAAAAGGAGGTGCTTGATTGACCACTGAGCTGCAGTGCAGCCCTTCCCTGCAGGTGTGCCGTATAGATGGATAAGGGACAGGCAGAAGACAGCTTGGGATCTGCAAGACCCCTGGGTGATTTGTAGTAGCTCAGCAAGGGGGTTGGATTCCAGTTGCAGTCCTGAGTGCCTGCCTAAACCTAATCCATGGGCAAATTGCTGTCAGTGTTCCCTGCCTGTAAAAGGAGACTTCAAGTTTGGTAGAACTTGAATTTTCACATTATTGATATTTATATTATTTTCTCTGCCATGGCAGGCCTTGTGCTAATTGCTTCTCTGTCTCGGCCTCAGTGTGCCTCACCTGTAGAATGGGAGTCTTCGTTGGTTGCCTTTGATCAAGTCTTGTGCAGCTCTGTTGGCCAGCTTTGGAGTTCATATGTTCATAGGAGTTCACTTTTCAGGAAACTGGTTTTCAAATCCCCTTAAATACAGGCACTGGAATAATAAGAGAAACGAGAGAAGGGGGAAAGAGAATGAACTGATTGAAAATCACCCTGCTTGTTCTGTGCCTGGTAGCCGAGTTTTGCAGGTCTCTCTTTATGTGAGGTTAGCAGAGTGAGAGAGACTTTAAGCATTGCCCTCTCAGTCAGGCAAGGGAAACCACATGCTTTCCGCTCATTAAAAAGGGATACGCAGAGTTTGTGGCGGGGGGGGGGGCTTGTGTATTAGGCTAATCGTTCTCGCAAAGAGCCAAGTGGATGTGGGGGTTGTTCCTTTCAAGTCTGCCTGATTATGCTCCTGCAGAGATTATATTCAGGGCTCTCAGAGTCTAAACCAAGTCTCATTGAGGGTGGCACAGATCACTGCCAGTGTTGGCATCAATTGCTCCCTTGCATCTCCCAGTGTATGCCTCTTGATTAGGCCAAGAGTTGCCTGCCTGCCTGTCCTTTCTTCGATGTCTTTTTTTCCTTTCTGCTTTATGTACCCTCTCCAATGGTTTCAGACAGCCTCTGCAGCATACCAACCAATTTAATTAACTCCCCCCCCCCAAAAAAAGCAAAAGTCTTGTAAAGCTTGCAGAAGAGACATACTATCTTGCAAAGGACTTTGCTTGGTTCTTAGCTCCTGCAAAGCTGATATTTCCCCAGTCACTTCTTGTGTTTCTGGTGGAATTACTTAGTTTGAAAGAGGAAGGACAGGAAGCTCACATCTGGACAGAACCTAACACAGATCAGCATATTGCAGTGAGAGGTAGGAGAAAGAGCGCCTGGTTACCCAGAGTACACCTGGAAAGTCACCGTTTCCCCCCCCCCCCACTACAGACAGAATTTAGTGTTGGACCCAAGCAACCACACTTCAACTTGAGACATCTCTTCCTAGTCCCTACCCATTCCTCCAGGTTCTGTGCATGCAGCCTCCTCAGATGCGCTGCTCCGAGCGCCTCGCCTTTCTCTCGGATAGCTTCACACTTAGCGCTCTTGGCAGCCACGCTGTTTAGGAAATTATACCAAACTGGAGACATAACATAGACATTGCAAATAGCACTGTTTACATTCCTGTAGAGAGAGCTGCGGCAAAAACTGCCAGAACTGTACGCTCCAATGAGCGAGGCGCTTGAGGTTTGCGAGTTTTTAAATATTGCACTGTTTGGTGTGTGTGTGTGTGTGTGTGTGTGTGTGTGTGTGTGAACAAAGGGGTTGTAGTTTAGTAATAAGGTAGCCATCTTAGGGTATCACTGCTGTATGATCCTGCGCTGGTAAAGAGCTGAAGGCATGTTTGTGCACACCCACACACACTGGGCGGAGCAGCACCTCTTGTGCAGAACTTCCTTTTCTATCTACCTCTACTGTATATGCCTCTTTCTTTTCCTTCCTGACTTCCTCTATCTAATCCTATTTAAATAAATTCACTTTGCACTCTTTCTCACACTCTCCAGGGCTGACTGATGTCAGCTCAAAGAAGTAGCCTGATGAGCTTCCAGTTCTTGGCAGTTGATATCTTCGTAGCCCAGCAGGTTCTTCTCTCCAGAGGGAGGGGAGGAAGGCGTTGCAGGTGAACCGGCCAGCGGCAAAGGCGACAGCCCAGCTGGTCAGGTCAGGTCTGTGGCTTAGTAGTGGCTCTCCAGGGTCTCAGCCCTACCTGGAGATCCTCTGCATAGGTGCTGCATCACTGAGCTACAGTCTTTCCTCAAGATACACCTGAGATCCCCTGGGAGGTCCATCCAGGGTCCTCCACGGACTCAAGCTATGGCAGAAAGAGGCGATGGAATGTTATTGACCTTGGGCAGGGGGAGACAAGTACCCCACAGTACTGCAGATTCAATTATGTGGGAGCAAGGCCAGCTACTGCCAAATGCTACCCCCCCTTACCTGATGATGTGCCAGCCGCTGCTCCTCCCACTTGTCAATGTCCTAGCTCAGCACTCTCCTGCCCTCTGCATTTCCTCTTCCTCTCTCTGCCCCACTCTTCCTTTTCCAATCCAGGGAGTGGAAGGAGGAGCAGTGGAGGCAAATAGGTGGACAGAGATGGGTACCCCCTCCCCAATCTGCTGCCTGAGGCAACGGCTTCAGTTGGCCTCATGGATGGGCCGACCTTGTGTGGAAGGCTCTGCAGCCCACTGTTCCCTCTCCTCTGAGTTGTTCCAAGTCTGGATCCGAAACCTCCGGCTATTAAAAATGTGCAACTTCCCAACTGAAACCGCGTCTGTAACCTTGCTCTAATTTCAGTTTGATTGCCTATTGAGAGAGTCTGATTATTCTTTAAGAGTCACTTTGGAATGGAGCCTGAAGGTACAATATAAAATAATTGAACTGAGCGTAAAGTCCCAGCTGGTAACCTTGTCAGTCATTTGAACGGGAGATCTTGTATCTGTAATTTAGAGACCCACAGATGTGGATTGGATTCCACTAAGATTGGGAGAATTTCCCCTCTCTTTCCCCCACACTCTCTGCCATTCAAAATTCTCTCTGAACTAAACAAGCTAGTCGTTAATCAAATTAACATACTGGGGTGGACCACCACCCCTCCAGAGCGGAAAGTGTGTGCTCAGATTTCGTGCTTTATTACAGTATGAACTTCAGGAATTACTTTCAGGAGATTAATTAGAATGTTGTATACTGAATTATGCCCATGATTTCTACAAATGGGGAGAATGGATTCTCCCCATCTCTTCCCCTCCTCACTCTTTCATGTTAAATTGTCCCTAAATGGTTTGTAGAAATGGGTTTTTAGCCCATGATGAAACTTCAGACAAAGAGAAGGGGGGGTGGAATGCCAAAGACCCTTTGAAAGAAGGAGCGGTAAATATTGTGTATTGAGGTTGAAATTACGGGGTCACACGATCTGCGCAAGGTCTGAGGAGCACGGCTTCACGCACGGTGATTTTCAGGCCCAGGCTTTCTTTTCGCAAATCACTATCATTTCAAAAATTGTAAGGCAGAAAGCCTGCGCACAACTGACAAGAAAGACGCCCGGCCCAATCCACTTGGAAGTTCTCCTGTGTGAGTCGAGCTGTAGTAAGAGCACAGTAGACCTTGCACATCCCACTGGGGTTGAACATTTATTTATGATTTAGTTAGTGTTCAGTCCAGTTGGTGGAAGTGTCTAGGTTCTTTTGTGTGCATCCCAGGTGACCCTGGACTAGTAGTAATAATTAAAGCCTGTTAGTATTGCCCTTTTTGAGTGTGTGCAAAGAAGTTCACATGTATTATCTTAATGTTGTCTTTAGAGCAATCCAGGAAGGCAAATGAGTATTATTTATTATCCCCATGCTGCAGATGGGGAAGACTGAGGTTGAATAGGGTGGTGACTTGCCTAAAGCCAGCGGCAGCACAATCCTATGCATGTCACCTCCCATTGAATTCAATAGGACTTATTCTCAGGTAGTCGCGTATGGGATTGCAGCCCGAGTGAGTTCACTGCAGAGGTGAGATGTAAACCAGGAAAGTCTTGATTCACGCTGTAGGCTCTTAGTCATATAGTACCATGCCAGCTCCCTCAAGCTGGGCCAAATGCCTGGCCACATCAAAACAACTTTAGCATGGGGTCATGTGGGCCTCCAGTGGAAGGGAGTTCCAGAGGTCTAAGCACCACTACCACTGACAAAGGCCATCTTCTATGTCACTGCAAATTTCACTTGTGGTGGCAGCAGGATATGGAGCAAGGCCCTAGCTGAAGATCTCGACAAACAGACAGGCTTATGTAGAAGAAGGTGACCCTTAAGACCTCCAGGCCCAAACTGTATAGGGCTTTAAAGGTTAAAACAAGAATTTTGTAGCTCAGCCTCTTAGCCACTGGGCTACACTAGTGAGACTTCTAGAGTCCCCCTCTCCCAGCACCTCCGGTCAGTTCTCTTTTTGTTCCACCGTTTCTTTTCTATTGTTCTGGAACCCATTTTCAGATATCTCCTGGTTTGCTGCAGCTTTTTGTTTTTGCCTTTCCTAAATTGTGTCCGTACCCATGAATTTGTTATGCAAACATTTGTGTCACTCACTGCCTAAATGTTGATGGAAAATTGCATTGCTGCTTGTGGTTTCTGTGTTACTTTGTCGTTACAACTTACAGTTCAAACAATTAAACAATCTGTCTATCCAAACTTGCCCAAGTCCTGCCAAGAGGACAACGTGGGGGGGGGGGGCTAGCGAAGGCTTTGCCCCAAGGAGTCTAGCATTCTTGGTGCTTGTGGTGCCTTGATTCGAAAGGAAGGGGGGGACCAGAGCAAAAGAGGAAGTGTGGAGGAGAGTGGGGGCTAGAGCATCCCCCTCTCCTCTACACTTCCTGGATTTGAAAAGGAAGAGAGAAATGGAGCAAGAGAGGAGAGAAGAGTAAGTGCCTCCCCTAATTACTGCCCTTGTTCATTATCATCATGCTTATCTTGTAAACTCTTAAGCCTTTCACTTAACTGTGCCTCTTGCATTTGGCTCCTCCATACCCATGTACCGGTATGTATATGCCTGCCTGCCGAGGAGGATTGCACTTCATAATGACCAGCAATCCGCGAAAGTGAATTAACACCTTAATTATGTGCTGCATGAAGGACTTCCTTTGCCTGCCCTGTATTAACGTTTTCTTAGTCCTTTGAGTTGTACTAATCAGGAAGCCTGATCAGGGTGTGTGTGTGGATGGGCAGGCAGGCAGGCGGGTCCGGATTCTGCCAACCCTGAGTCTCCCGTGCAGCTTCCCGTTCCCCAGGGCGAGTACCAGCCTCCTTCAAACTTTAGACTAGCTTGCCATATATGATCAAATATGATGGGAGAGAGATTCTCCCACCGCTCCATGGAATAGATCCCACACAGAGAACATATTTGCCTCCTGCCAGCACTCCTCAAAAAAAATCTTCTGCCCAGATCTCCCTACTCCTCTTGGGCAAGTAATGCCATGACTTAAAAAAAAAAAAAAAGTTCCTTGCTTCAGGGTTTGTTGTGACTGCCAAGAGATGAACTTGATTGTCTTTGCCTTCTGTTCCAGATAACTATGCAGGCACATAAGCTATGTTTAGAATCACCTCCTTGCAAAAAAAAAAAAAAAGTCGGCTAACAATTGCCCGATTTAATCCTGTCTTAGTGTGTGTACGGTGGTGAGTCTCTCTTTCTTTTGCCTTTTTCTTAAAAGCAGTTCCTATTTATTTTATTTATTTGGAAGGCTGCCTTGAGTCAGGAACATGTTTATTTGCTTTAATATTTTGAGTCCAAAGGCAGGTCTCCGCCGTCAAAGGAAAGGGACTGAGATTGATCCAAACATGTAAATAAAGTATTTCTATGGGCACCCGGTCAAATGGTATGTTACTATGGCATTTTGGATGTCTCCTTATTTAGTAAGTGTTTTTTGTGTTTGTTGCTAAGATGCAAAACCGAATCACAAAAACAAGGAATCCAGCTAGACTGGCAGAAGTAAGGCCAGTTATTCACATTTTGCAATGCAAAATGGGAAGCAGTCTTGTCTTTTTTTTTTTTCCTTCTCCCCCATAATGGAATCTTTCCTGCAGCAAGAGACAACTTTGAATATCCAATTCCTCCTCTCCTTTTTCAATGCCCTTCTTCCTCCCCTGCCTAAAACTCATGAGAAGTTGCATTCTGGTTTCAAAAGGAAACATTTGTCTGTACCAAAAACAGTTGCTTTCGTCAGGGCTGCTGCAAAACTCATTTTTTCCATGTTCCACACTCTAGTCCTCCTCACCCTCTTGGTGAGGCCAGTTTGCTTTCTAGGGTCGTTTTTGCTAGGCTCAAAACTTTTACCCAGCTTCTCAGCCTTTCCAATCCTGAACTGTCACCACTTCAGCTCATCACTCAACTAGGCCACTTTCATTTCCAACGGTCTGACACTCCCAGTTTGATTAGTCTTCTCTGTACACAGTGGTTTTGCGGTAAAATCTGAAATGCAGGAGCTTGTTGTAACACACACACACACACACACACACACACACACACACACACACACACACACACACACACACACACACCCATAACCACACCCCATTATGACCTTAACCCCAAAAATGTCAACTTTAAATTTCTTCATCAGAGCATTTTCTTCTCCTACCATTTATTTCTGCCTCAAAACTTATTGTATTTCATTTAAAGATCTACTAAAGCTCATCACATCCCAAATGTTTGGAATGGGCTGCAATTGTTTTAAAAGAAATGTACAGAAATTGAAAAATGGGATTACAAAAAATATCCCAAATATAAAAGGTAGTATAGGACTAGCCTATGCCTATGAATGTATATTCAGAGACAAGTCCTGCTGCTGTGTTCAATAGGACTTACTCCCAGGTAAATGTGCATAGGATTGTAGTTGTCATGTAAGATGAGTCACATACCGCCTCTCAGACCTTGTGAAAGACAATTACCTATTAAAATAGGCCCCTAGGCAAATTTCTCAGTTTGCCTCCTGCTGAGCCTGATGTTGCTTCTTGGTTCAGATTCTTTGAAAAAAGTTTCAAAGGCAGCATTCAGCTGATGTCGCCATTCCTGCTGTAGGAGAAGTTCTGGAGCACCAATCCCCTGCTCGACTACACCCCTATCCCTACCCACAAGTGTGTGTGTGTGTGTGTGTGTGTGTGTGTGTGATGTCTTCATATACTGTCTTCATATTCATACATTACACACGCATCTGTCTCCTGCATCTGAAGATGTGATAAAGTGGACTGTTGTCCATGAAAGCTTATGCTGAAATAGATTTGTTAGTCTTTAAGGAGTCTCAAGACTCTTTATTTGACTGCTGGCTGACAAACTTCAGTCAGACATCTGGATTGGCGAGGGATAAATCAGCGGGCAGGGTGGCTCTTCTATCCATGGCAGATTCGTGAAGCCATTACATAAAAATTCAGGGAGAAACTTTCGCAGGGAAGAAAACTTGAGTCAGTGCTATCTTTCATCTTTATGAAACCCAGGACCCACTTTTAACTTGCCTTAACCTTGATAGTCTGGTATAGTGGTTAGAGCACTGGATGCTGGCTGGAGAAGGGAACCCATGTTTGCGTCTTTACTCAGCCTGTGTGATCATAGGTCTGTTATTATTTCTCAAGCTGATCTACCTCACGGGGTTATTGTGACGATCAAATGGGTAAAGGAAGGCCGGTCACTCTTTCTCAAGCTGACCTACCTCGCAGGGTTACAGTATTGTGATGATCAAATAGGTGAAGGACATGCATCCACCCTGATGACTTAAAAAGACACATGAATCCTACAATACGCAACCCGGTTTTCTTTCTGCCCCTCCAAAAAAAGAATATAGTGCCATTACTGCAGCTCACTTCGGGGCAAGGATCAATTCACCGCCTGTTGGTCCGGTCCCACATGTCGTCCAGCACTGGTAGGCAGTACCTCTTCAGGGTTTCAACGAAGGGCCATTCCCAGTCCTACCTGGAGATGCTGCCAAGGACTGGACCCGGGGGTGGGGCTGCCTGTACTCGGCACCTGCACCTCCTCTCGGATCCAGCCTGCCAGTGCTGAATGACGTGTCCTGATGGCCGCAATATGCTCAAGAGTACGAATGCCCTGTAGGCAACCCGTCTTTCTGACTTTCCCTCCACAGTCCCATCAGTTGGCTGACCTCCAGCGCAATCTTCAAAGCGCGGCAAAGAATACAGCCCTCCTTGCCAATACACGTTGTTTTGTAAAATGCCTGGGCTGGTGCCAGCAGCCAGAACTGGTGGCAGTGCAGACACCTTGAAATTTCATTTTATTTTATTCCTGTGTCTCCCGGCAGCTTCGTCGCGTTTTGCGCGTGGGAACGGTTGCCAGCCCTTCCATTGGTGCTGTTATAACCATCCTCCCCCCTTCGATAGCTCCCTCTTCATGTCCCAGCTGGTACTCCTTGGAAGTTTGCCTTGGGATCCTGCCATAGATTTTTTTCGTGGCATCCTCATTCACGATTCCTTCCACAAACAGCTTCCATTAGCTCCTATTGTTACTCTCTGCCATTGTTAATACCAGCTTGCTGGCTGCGTTTGTTTTCAGCGTTTTTTCTCCTCCTTTGAACCGTCTTCTGTTAAGGTGCTTTTCTTCCCAAATGCAACAGAAACATTGTTCTCTCTCTTGCATTCGTCTTCCCGATGCTCATCTCGTAAGCAAATGTCCCAGTGGAAAAAACTGGAAGAGTGGGGTGGTTCTCTCTGTTCTTGTAGGAACGCTCTTCCTTCCTTCGAGTTACTCTGCAGGTCTGCATGTCATGTAAAGTCTTTTCAGGCTTCATCACACAGATACTGTGCAATGCTTGGGGGTCTGGGCACCAAGCTGGTGAAGAGGGAAGGAAGGTAGGTAGGTTTCCTGACGATGCACCTTAGATTCACAAAAGAAGGGAGGGAATGAATACGCTTGTTCTCCTCTTGAGGAAGCCAGCCAGGTCCTTGGATTTGCACTTTTCTCCTCTGCTGCCAGTCAGCTGGGATTAGCCTCTTCACCAGTCCCAGCCCAAGACTTCTTGGTGCTTGAGGCAGTATGCCAAATGCCACACACACACCCTTATCTGGTGATGCACCACCAGCCTCTCCTCCACACTTCTGCTCTCGTCTTCCTCTTCCCTTTTCAGTCCAGGGAACCAGGGACGAAGTAGCAGTGGGAGGACAGAGGTGGGTGCCTGTGGCCAATCTGCTGCCTGAGTCAATAGGCTCAGTGGGCCTCATGGATAGCCAGCTTTGCTCTTCACTGGCACCTATGATGCGACTTTTAAAGGCAGCACATCTGTGCCTTCACTCCTTCTGTCCTGGGAGAAACACAGATTGAATATCCCTATAGCCCCGGAAATGGAGCTGTCCAATTATGGTTCTCTCAAGAGGCTCTCGGTGGAGTCCATGCCACCTAACATTTCACCCCAAGAGCCTATCAACTTGTCCGGCTTACCACAGAATTGCTCATATGGCATGGTCGCACCCCACACCCTGCTGGTCCTTGACCCATTGCTTGGGAACAAGGAGGGATGGTGTGAATAGGGATGCAGGAGCTGAACTGGAAATTGAGTCGAGGTTTTGCACATCACCAAGGAAAGCAGGGCAGCATTTCGGCATCCCACCTCAAGCACCAGGAGGACCTGGGCCGATCCTAAACGGGGGGGGGGGGGGAGTGCCACCGCCATAGAAGAAGGGAGGTGTGCACATGCATGAGAGGGGGTAGCAGTGTCCTATCATAATGTCAGTGTCGCCATCTCCCTCCCCCCAACTTCTATGCCACCTGGAGTATATGTGTGCCAGGGGAGGAGCTTGGACCAATCCTGCCCAGAGTCCCTGATTCAAGCAACAGAGGACAAGAGCTTGTTAATTATGCTGCAAACAGATAATCTGAAAAGGCTTTCCAATGGGAAGAGGCAAACGAAAGCACGCATCATAAGAAAGCTGAGGCTGGGGGGGGGGAGGAGAGAGAAGAGAGAGAGAAAACAGTTGCTCATCGTGAGTCATACATAATGAGGTGCAAATTATATTAAAGAACGAAAACTGCTGCCTGGCTTTGAGAAAATATGTATCGGTCTTTTAGCAGCAGCAACCCTTAGAGGCTCTGTATATTTTTAAACCACTTTAAAAAAAAAATCACCAGCTGCTCCACTTAACTTTCAGGTTCGTGAAAGGGTCTTTGCGGTATCTGGCCTTTCTTTCTGTTCGGATTTGGGGAAGTCGTTCAGCAGGAGAGGTGGTTGCCATAGAAGTACCCAAGAATAGGAAATACCAAGTTGGGTACAAATATGCGGATTGACTTAGTTTTGGCATGAGAGTATACGTAAACCCTTCCCCCCCCTCCCTCCAAACGCATGTGGGGGGGGGGGAGGCTGAAATCTTGCATGCTCCCATAGCCACAAATCTTTACCTAGTTTTGGGTCCAATTTTCCAGCACTGGTGCAGCCGTGTCAACAGGGCATGAACTGCATCCTGTGGGGGGGGAGTAATGGATGCCTTGGGGTTGCAGTGCAGCGCAGGATTGGGCCCTTGATCTGCTTATGCATAAGTAAAGGTGATAGGGAGTTTACTTGTTTCTTTCTCCATTCCCCTTTATCTGCCTTCTCTTTTGTGTCACTATCTAGTTTGTAAGCCTCTCAGGGCAGAGGGGCTGTCCTCTCTAGTGGCATGTACACAGATGTTGGTAGATTGATATAGCAGCAACAGGGAGTTTGAAAATCATTGTGCCACCAGCCTAGTTTGGACTGTAGTTTGTTGGAAATGTGAATGGAAGGAGTACCAAACCCAAGCACTCTTCCCACACTTTTCCTCCTCGCCTCGCACATGAAAGAATCTTGGCCTTGTCTTAACCTATAGCTCCAAGTCCAGGTATTCATTTATTTGAACTAGCAACTTATTTGAACTAGCAATTCATCTTAAAACCTCTTCCCCCCATGGTTTTTAAACAAGGATCAAATCCTGGGTTCATATTTGTAAGCAACAGTGAAACCACGGCTCCCAACTCCAGACAAGAGACAGAGCTGTGGTTCAACAACCCATGATTCCTCTGTTACAGCTCTCTCCACCCAAGCTGAGGAGGAAGCAGGAGGAGGGAACATGCAGGCTTGAAGCTTCTTCAGCCCACATTCCTGATCTGGCAAACCATGATTTGTTCAATTGTTTTCAGATCCAGGTTCAGAGATCCAGGTTGCGGTAGAACTGGCAGAGGAAGGTGAGCAGAGGGGGTAGGAAATGCTGCATGTCGATCCACCACCCAAGGAGCTCGTGGATGGGCTAGCCATGCACGAATAAAGCCCGAACCACACCGCACGTGTGCCGGCGCGTCCCAGACGCGTGCAGAGCCCGCGGAGTTGTGTGGCCTCCATTTTTATGAGATCGCATCTGAACGCGGGAGACCTGCGTTCTCCCGAGTTCAAGCGTGATCTGAAATGGCCCTGCTCAAGATTTTGAGGGGCGGGGACGCGGAGCTACTTCTGTCACCAATCGGATTAGAGGGGGTTTCAGCCAATTGGAGCGTGCTTAAGTTTCATCCAATCAGCGATTAGAAGGCGGGACAATCAGGAGGGACTAATTGCAGGACGACACTGGTGGAGAGCAGGGCAGTGCTTGGAGGCAGGCGGCCAGGACAATCAGGAGGGACTAACTGCAGGATGACACTGGTGGAGAGCAGGGCAGTGCTTGGAGGCAGGCGGCCAGGCACCTACGCTTGCGCGCCTCCATGCCGGAACTCGTGCGGTGTGGGTCGGCCTTAATAGATAGTCTTCAAGGTGCTACAAGACCCATAGCTGTTTTTGCTGGCAATGGCTTGTCACGGCTGCCTTCCTGGAAATAGTCAAATAGCAATAGTTGCTAGTAGCCGCCGTTTTCCACCCACCACTGATTTTCTCTGTGCCGAAAGGCTACCGTTTGCCATGATTGTTAATGGCAGCAAACCGTCTTGCTGCTGCAGAAATCGCAGAGCAAGCGTGCAGCTGGTCTTCAAGGTGGCCTTAAAACCATATGAGATTTGGGAGCATGCGGGAGCGAGGGCTAGTGACTACTTGAATGTGCGACAGGCCAGCAATGTGTAAAATAACACAGAGAAGGAAAAGCTGAGTGGTGGGGGACGAGGGTGGCAATGACATTGATGTGTTTTTTTTACCATTTCCAACAAAAAAATTCATGACAGCCCTTATGATTAGCCGATTATACAAGGAATTAAGCTTGTTACCTTCCTCCAAGCTCTTTCAGGAGCCGTTCACGCTGAAATGAGAGCTGGCAGACGGGCTGAGGCGCAGGCTCTTGGCTCTTGCACTGACACCGTTTCTGACAGCTCTCGTACGTCCCTGACACCAATTTACTAAGATCGTGGCAGAAACGAAAACATTATCAGGTCAGTAATTGTTTGAGACAAGGCCGAGGCCTTTTCCTTCTCTAGCCGTTTTGGCGGCGAGGCAGAATGGAACGTGTCGGGGGTTCTGAGCTGCTTTCTCCCCCGCGAGCGTGGCAGGAGGTCTGTTAAGGTGTTAAAACTTGATTGGATGTTGTTACATTTTGTGAGCGGAAGGCGCCTGTAATGTTAGCCATCGTGGCACTGCTGCTTCTCAGTCTACCTTAGGTCCATATGCCGCCCTCTGTTTCCTGGCTGTTGCCTCTTCCTTTTGGGAGAGGTGGAAAACGGCAAGTAACTGGATAATTTTCCAATGGGCGCATGCAGTGCTGGCATCGGGTTGCTGTGTGGGCCCTGGGTCAAAGTCCTGCATTGCCTTCCCCCCCCCCTCGTGGCACCCCCCTGCCCTCTCCCTGATGGCTCAATGAATGCTGCCATTGCCAGTGGTACTAAGCTTTAAGGGTCAGGCTTCCCAGATGGGTCCTCTTATTGGCGTGGCTCCTTGGCCAGTGCCCAAACTGGCCAACCTCTGACACCACACCTGGTGAGATGGATCTTGCGTTCAGTGTGTCGTGACCTAGACCGAACAAGTGTCTGGTTCTCACTGAGGTAGCATACATGTATAATTATTAGGGTTACCTGCTCAGATGCCTTCAAAAACCTGAGATTTCTGAGGCAGGGCCTGGTAATGTCACAAGGTTCCCAGTCCTTGTAAAATGAGAGGGGGATCTGGTAGTGGAAGGCAGTGGTAAAGGGGTGGGGTGTAGCGGTGAGGGGGCAGCAGAGCCCAGCAGCAATAAGTCCCAAAGCGGCCTGAAATTAAACTTTGCCACTCACCTGCTGAGAAAAAAGCAAGAAGGTGGAGAAACAAACGGGGGTCGCTTGCAGCAAAAACAATGAGAGCTCATGCTCCTTAGTCTTTAAGGTGTTACAATTTGATTTGATTTATTCGACTATTTGATTTATTTCCACACAAGTGTTTATGGACTGCAGTTCACTTCATCGGATACATGAGGTGAAATCGTCAGTGAACAGGTATATCATGGGGACAAAGAAACGGGAAAAAGGGTTGTGACCCATGGAGTCTAAGAAGGAGGGTGTGCAGATCAGTGACCCCCTTAATTATGTAAAGTACACAGGGTGATCCAGAGCAGTAACAGTTAAGGCAATCTTCTGGCCATGCTGAGTTAATTGGAGGATTGAAGTGGAACATGCTTACCCATTAGAGCCTGTACCATGAACTGCGAGCAATTCAGAGCCTACACGTTGAAATGTGAGCCTATACCATGAACCGCAAGTATGTTTAGAACGGTTGACCGTTTTTAAATGAAGCTTGGCATGCAGAAGGTCTCGGGTTCAATCTCTAATGCGACTAGGGAAAAAAAACACGCCTGGAGAGCCGCTGCCAATCGGTGCTAGACTTTGCTGAGCTAGATGGACCAAGGATCTGACTCAGCAGGGAGCAGCTCCCTATGTTCAGCACAAAAAGTGTGTGCAGCCTGTGCTGGGGGAACAGAAACTGATATTGGGCAATTGGGAGATGCTATTTAAGGGGCAATCACTAATCCTCTGCTATTGGGAAGCAATAAAATGAACAGGACCTAAAAAGCAAGAAATGTTTAATTGAAGGTATAAGACCTCTGGAAGGCCTCAACAGTACTTAACTTGTCCAAACTGGATGGGCAGGTATTACTTACAGTTGTATTGTATTGCAATGGTATCGCCATTATACTGGGCTACATGGGCCAAGTGGCTGACTCAATAGAAGGCAGCCCCAATCACTGAACTCCCATCTCATTTAGTCCTTAAATACTGTACATACAAAACCACTGCCTGCGGAGTCTGAACCTTGGTCTACCTAGCTCACTATTGTCAGCACTGTCTGGCAGCATTTGTCCATGGTTTCAGGCTTGAGTCTTCCCAGTCTTACATGGAGATGCTGCCAGGGATTGAACCTCTAAGACTTTTGGTGTACAACAGTATAGCTGCTTTAACGACTGAGCTAAAGCCCTTCCTTGCCTACTGTCGTGATATACTGAGATTTGGCAGCAGAAAGGCAAACGTTCTCAACTGACGATGAGGAAAGCAATCGTTTGAGGTGGAAAGGTTGAAAACCACTATTTTCATGGCAGAAATTTTTACAACTCCATTTTCTATGTGTTTGTCCCTTTTTGTATCCACCTTTAAAAACAAATTTGAGATATTTGATTGTCTTGAAATGCATATGCATGGGCTTCCACAATGCGGGAGATGCACATGTGTGCATGAACACGCACTGCTCACCGGTTCTTCCATACGGTTTTGGCCCTTGCCACAAAGCAGCCTGTCCCTCTGGCATCCCTTACCAACTCCGGAACGTAGTGTCTTTCCTTTTTTTTTCTCCTCTCTCCTCAACCACTGTGATATTCTTGATTTGGCAGACCCAAAAATGCCAACAGATGCCACCGGGAATGAAGAGACAGGTGGCGCCGGTGCGTCAGAGGAGGGACTTCCTCCAGAAACATGAAAATTGCTGCAGCATGTGGGCTGCCCCAGTACCTTGTGACATCTCTCTCCCTCTCCTTGTGAGACAATCCTATTCTTTGGAGGAGGCAAGATGCCACTCCCACCAGGCGGCTATTGCAGAGGCGGAACATTTGTTTGCCGGGAGCTCCAAGTCCTGTTCTGAGCCAACAAATCTGGACTTCCTTATTTTCCTCAAAACGCTTCTTTCCCACCCCCCACCCCCCAATGGTTCTGTCACAAGAAGAACTCTGGGAATCCTCCATGGCTTGTCCAGTTAGTGGCATCTTGGCCACCTCTCGATCTATCTCTGTAGGTGGGCAAACATTTCAGCCCAAAGGGGCCAACACTGGAGTAGGAAATTGTTCAGAGGGCCATTGAGCATATCTCTTGCACTCATTAGTCATTACCATCACAGGCAGGCCACAGGGGCTTTGGGGAGAGCCGAAAGTGGCATGACACTGACCGCCATCCCTGTTCACGTGGGTTTCTAGTACGCCGTTACTGTCGGTAGACGATCAGGGTCTGTAGGCAATTGTAAGTCTCGCCCAGACCGTACTAGGGCCTCTTCAGAACACACCCAAGTCTTTAGAGGCCTCTGTTCATGTGCAGAGAAGCACACACTTCCAATAACGGGACACTCAACTAAGTATTAGGGCTTCCTACAGAAGCTCAGTGTGGAAAGCAGTTTGTCCAACTGGGAATTGTTGTGGGAGTATCCAGCACTATCTTTGAAGAGGAGGAGGGTGTTCTAGAGGCGATATGAAGCTGAGGGTGGCTGGGTAGGAAGGATGCCCCCCCCCAAAAAAAGCCTGAGATCATGTCACAGGGTGGGGCCTGGTGATGTCACAACCCTGCTGACCCTTCAGAAATTGGAGAGGGAAACCTGGTAAAGGATTGGAGCCCACTGTGAGGTCTTGCGCTGGTCCTAGTGTTGGCTATAAGAGCAGGGAGATGGGTGAGGCAGTGATGTGCTCATCCTGCAGGGTTGGTGTCCACTCCAAACCAGAAGGGTCACAGCACTGTGGCCCCCTTGTCGCCACCACCGCAGGTGCAAAGTTTCATCCTCATTATCCCCTTCTTCCACCAATGCCTCCATCTCCTCTTCGGCTCTCGCTCCCTCTCGCCCAGCTTGCTTTCCTACACCGCCCTTGCCACGAGGCCCGGCTTCTGTGGTCTGCTATTATTACAGCTCCACCTTGCAAACCCACCAACTCCTGTGGCCTTGAAGGGTTCCAGGAAGTGTAATTAAAGGCAGCCTGCAGGCCCCTGGAGCTTTCCGAGGCGGTAAAGGGCAGTCCTCTCCCCCCCCCCCAGCTCTCCATTCTTCTTCCCGCGAATGCTTTAATCGGTTGCTAAGGCAGTGGCTGTGCTGAAAACAGTGTGTTCTTGCTTGCTCTCTCCCTCTTTCCCTCTTTATTATTGTGTTTATGAACAGGTGGAGCAGAAATTGCTTGTTTTCCACACAACTAACAAACCGGGGGGGGGGGGAGGAGAGAAAAAAGAAAGAGTATTGAAGGAAACGTGGAACAAGGGGGAGCAGAAGAACTGCTCCACAACGCAACAAAGGTGCTGGGTTTGAAAAAGTGGTGTGTGAGAGAACATGCTGGAAGTCGAATGACAAATATAGACACACAGGCAGGCTCGGCCGATGTCTTTTGGGTAAACAGAAAGGTGACCCTGAAGTACAACCGGGCGGTTAGTGCCAGGGCCGAAAGCGGGTGGGCGGTTGGAGGTGGTGGGGAGGGAGAACAAGCCATATTGATGGGTCCTTCTTTCTTTCCTGTAATCCGACAAGGCCAGCCGAGCTGAACGTGAGACAGAGGCCTCCTTCGGTCCTCTCTGCGGCTGCCTCACCGCCGACGTCATTACCTTGACATTCGTGTGTTCCAACCGCTCACCGAGCGGGCGTTTTGGCACGGCGCATTTTACCATGTATCAGACACATTGCGCCACTGAGGAAAACAAAAGCAGCTGAAGTGAGGAGTGTGGGAGTAATGAATCACTTAAAAAGTGGTGTGTGGGGAGGGGGCTTGTTCTAGAAGGAAAGAAGGGCGCCGCTGTTCTGAGGATCGCCTTGCCACTGGGTGGCGCTTCCCAAAGACAAGGTGATCAGCATGGGAAACGAGCTGGGAGGAAGTTTGTGTGCCCTGCAGTGCGATGGCTGTCATGGGCTCTTCCCCCCCCCCTCCCAACGATGATAATAATGTTAAAAGCAGGTTCTTCATGGGTAATTACTTTCTTTGGTGATCGATGCGGTGACTTGGAAATTGAATGATTGTGCAGCAACATCTTACAACTATTGGTAGAACTGCCCCCCAAAATTGAATTGGTCCCATGTCTATTTGAGATATATTTTTTTATTATTCTGCCTTCCATGGCAGACAAGCCCATGTAACCCATGTACCATGCAGGGGGACCCTTCAAGTGCTCCATGGGTTTCCCCCCAGGGATTAGAAAAACAGGGGGAAGGTTTCACTCAAGCATCCAGTGGGCCACAGTATATGGTAGGTTGGAGGCCTGAGCAAGGCAGGCCCAAGCCCAGCCCCCCCCCCCGCCTCTGAAGTGATGAGTCACCACCTCCACTGCCAGCCCCACATATGCCCCTGCCTTCCCCCCCATCACTCTTCTTCCTCTTTGCACTCCCCATTCTAAAAAGGCAGAGCCTGAGGAGCAGAAGAGGGCTGTGCATGGAGGACAGCAGAGTGGCAGCCTAGAGTGTCTGCTGCCCTAGGGCAGCACTCTCCTCTCTTCCACATACAGGATCAATTTGCAGGACCAATTCAAGCACTGCTGCCCCACCTTGCTATGCCAACTGCCATCTCCCCCACCCCCTTACCCAGCAGTGCATCAGTTGCTGCCTCTGCTGTTCCATCTCCTCCTCCCACCACCTAGATTCAAAAAAGAAAAGAGGAACAGAGCAGAAGAGGAAGTACGGAGGAGGAGGAGAGAGAGTTGTGGGCTAGAGTTTTGGATGCTCTAGCCCACCACTCTCTTCTCCTTCACATTTCCTCTTTTGCTTCGTTCTTCTTTCTTTTTGGTTCTAGGGAGGAGGAGGAGGAGGAGGAGGTAGGCAGCAAGTGTCTCCCACCCATCTTCTTTCTGAGGAGACCACCAGAATTGGCCTCATGGATGGAATGGTCCTGCCAGGTTGTCCCCCATCATCTATGGTGTGTCAGGTGACTAGAGAAAAGTCATTTTTGGTTGTAGCACCCACTTGTAGTTCTCCCTCCCCAGAGAGGCTCACCTGGCTCTTATGCTAGCAAAAAAAAGGCTGTTTTTATTCTCCCATGCCTATAATTGTTTTAATTGCACTGCTGTTTTGTTTTTAATGTTGTGACGGCTTCACGCTTTCGCTTCCAAACACCCCGAGAAACTTGTTGAAAGGCGGTATATTAAATACTCTAAATAGAATTTTGTAAAAACAAATGAATAAATCGCATCTCCAAAGCATGTTAATGGGAGTAGATAAATAGGTACCGCTTGCGGGAAGGTAAACAGCGCTCCATGTTCCAGCTGCATGCTACGCGCTGCGGCAAGGAGAGTCACGCCGGCCACATGACCACGGAGGCGTCTTTGGACAACGCTGACTCTTCGGCTTTGAAATGGAGATGAGCACCACACCCTAGAGTCAGACACGACTGGACTTAATTGTCAGGGGATACCTTTACCTTTTTAGAGGTTTTACAATAAATGTGCAAGAGCACAGGCAACCCTTTTAATAGACTTTTCCAGGCCTTGTCAGTGGGCTTCCCCAGACTAATGCTTTGGGACTCATTTAAGTGAGAGGGTCTCTGCTCTGACCATCTTAGGAACCTCGGTGGCTATTAACGATCTTCTGTCAACCTGGAATGCTTCTCTCAAATCCCCTGGCAATAGGCTCCAAAGAGCAGCTGTGCTCTTGTAAAGAAATAATTCCAGCTTAACATCTCAATGAGCGTTGAGTTCCTCATGCAATTGATACTATGTATGCGCACACGCGTGTCGATCTATTTATTTATTTACTTACATCGTGCCAGCCATCAATGTGTATGGCGCTTCACACGGAGCGAGAAGACAGGTCCCTGCCCTGAGAAGCTTACAATCTAGAGAGATTGACGGAACAGAAATGGATGGGAAAGGGATGGAGGCAGCAGCGTAAACAGGGAAAGTCTGTGCCATTGCTTCAGTTTCTAGCATTCAAAGGAGCAGAAGAGTTTTGGGCAGCTGAGGGTGGTGGAGCTGGAAGAGCAAAAGTCACAGGCAGGGGTGTAGCGGGTATGAGAACTGAGAAGTAGGGACAGGTCAGGTGTGGCTTTGGAAGTCTTTGAAGACAAGGCGTTTGTGCTGCGTCCAGGAAGCCAACTTCTGCCCCAACTTCTGTTCCCATCCCATGTGGATTTCGCGTTTCTTGTAAACAGTAGGGACTGTAATGGAACGGGTGAGCCTAGAAACTGCATTTCCTGACAGCCCTTGATGTGACCTGCGACAATGACCGGGAAAGAGCAGGAGGCCTTGCTGGAGGGAAGAAAGGCTGTAAAAAGGAGGTAGTCCGTAGGACAGAGACTGAGCGAGAGCTACAGCCTGAGGGCAGGTCTGAGCTGCCATTTTGTATATGGCGCTGCGCCCTGAGTCTCTGTTTTGTACCTGGCTCTGGTTGGCGGATCCCATGGGTCTACTAAAGAAGCAAAAGAATGCCTACAATTAGCATGGTTTGCATTCCCTCTTGCACTCAATCTCCTGAGCTTCTTCGCTCCATATTAGCTTCCTAGGAAGGAGGCAGGCAGGCTTGCAAGGAAGCGAGGTGGTCTCCAGGACCAACTCCACAGGGGGGACGGACCACGACAACCCTGCATCCTTTTGAAAGACAGCAACAATCTTCTTAGCTTGACGTTCGGCAGAAGCAAACAGAGGGAGTAAGAGGGGCGGAGGTGGGAGAAATCGCACCACGTTCTGTGCACGAAAAACTGCCAAGATGACAATTTTTATCACTTACACCAGGCAAACTGTTGGGTTTCAAATTGGCAAACAACTTGTTATGACAGCGCCTTGATGGATCACTTCATAAAGACAAAATGAATCAAGGGAATCTCAGCTTGTGGTAGAAAGGGAAGCAGCTTGTTTGGAACAGCCCTGATCTTTTTAAGTACTCAGCCGGTGCAAGGTATAGATGCAAAGAGAGCCGATCAAAGGGGAGCACTTGGAGGTCCAGGGGGACAGAGCTGGTGGCCGCGTATGGCTGTGCGGTGGGACAGGGGACTGTGGATGCCCTTGGAGAAAGTGGCCTTGTCCTGGGGGGGCTTTGGGAAACGCCCATTTAAGCTGTGGGGAGCAGGAGTGATGCTTCAAGGTGTCAACCACAGTCTTGAAACTGACACCCGCTGAGCCCAAAATAGGTGAGCCATGATGAATGTGAGTAGCTGTTGGATTACAAAGCAGCTGTGGATTCAGGTTTTGAAGAGTCTCAGGTAGGAGCCCTGTGGTGGCCACCGAGTGCTTTGACTCTTCCCTGCTTTGGAAAGTGCCGCTTCATGCCAGCTCCCCCCACCCCATGGTGCCTCTTTCATGCCACCATCCTCGGCTACAGAAGAGGAGCTGAAGGGCGGTTCTTGCAAGATCACTGCCTGGTTCCTCGATGGCTTTCCCAGCTGAGCAACATCAGCGATGCCCAGCAAGGAAAGGAAAGCTAGCTGGGCAGCGGAAGGGGGGCAGTCGGTGATGGAACCTTCGCTTCAATGAAGTGCAGGGGGAAAAACCCAGGAGCTGCTGCCAGCCATGGTTGACAATACACTGAGCTACAGGGACCAAGGGTCAGACTCTGCAGAAGGCAGCTTCTGAAGCCCCCCACCGTTTTACAGAACCCGCACCTTAGTGTTTAGTGAGATGGTTAGACAGCATCACCGATGCAACGAACATGAAAATGAGCGAACTCAGGAAGATAGTGGAGGACAGGAAGGCCTGGCGGGATATGGTTCATGGGATCACGAAGGGTCGGACACGACTTAACGACTGAACAACAACAACAACAAATAAAGGCATTATCCTACTTTTGGGTTGTTACTCATCATGCCAGTACACAAAGGAAAAAGGGGGATCCGGCAATTCTTGCGACTCTGGTGGACAAGATGTTTGGGAACATTTTTTGGGGGGGGAACCCCAACCCCCTGTTTTCTCGGCCTCGCTCTAACCTTTAAACTCCTTTCCATGCACTCGCCTCGGGGCGGCTGCTCTAGCTTCTATATCATTTAAATGGCAGCATTACTCCTACTTGCGGAATGATTAATTCAGCTTTGAGTCGCTGCCTGACTTTGATAGCAAGGGGGAGGCAGGTCTCAAGGGTCTGATTATATGAATCTCAGCTCAGTTGGGGGGTGGGTGGGAAGGCTAATTAATTACACATTTTACTATGGAGGATTTTTTTTTAATGCTGCTATTTTTCTGTTGGGTGCAGCTCAGGAGCATAATGCCAGCTGCTAGGAACCCTTTAACCCCTTGACGTTCACTCACAGTATGAGATTTATTGTTCTCTATAGTGCACCTGCACTGTGACTGGCGTGCATCTGATGAAATGGACTCTTAGGTCCGTGATAGCTGCTGCTGCTGCTGAAATAAACGGGCTCCTCTTTAAGGTGCTACAAGATTCTTTGCTTTTCATGGTGCCACAGGCGAACAGGGCTACCCCTGTGGCAGTTGCAATGTTATTGCAAATTGCTCCAGCTCTAGGATCGACTCATTACTTGCTGGGGGTGGAAGTCCTTCTGGTATAAGCTAGGATGGCCCTAGCCTTCTAGCGTCTGAGACAGCATGCCAAATGCCGCCCCTCATTACCTGGTACTGCCCCAGCCACTCCTGCTACTGTTCTTCCTCGCTCCCTGGGTTTAGAGCAAACAGAGTGCAAGAGGAAGGATAGAGGAGAGGAGAGTGGTGGGGTAGAGAGTCTCCCAGGAGTCGCTCTAGCCCTCCACTCTCTTCTTCACAGTTCCTCTCCCGCACCATTCCCCTCTTCCTTTTCAAATTTGAGGGAGCAGGATGAGGAGGACCATTGGAAACAGGACAGCAAATGTAGGTGGGCAGAGTGCTAAACAAATGCTAATCTAAAAGATAAAGAAAATGCAAATAGTCTTCATATGTTTAATATTCACGAGTTTAAAAGCCATGTCAAATTGTTTTTCCATAAAGAAAATGGAAATAATGCCTTCAGTTTTGTCTAATGTTGATAGTTGACTCCATTGAAATCGATAGGACTTGCTACAGGGAAAATATATTTAATACAAAATATGCAGTTATTTCTCATTCAAACGTGAGATTAAGCACACACCCAGAAATGCACTTTGCCCTTTCTGTGCCCCCCTCAGTATCTATATATATTTTTTTCTGTTGCTGCCACTGCTAATGCATTTTCACTTCAGTCAGTCATAGGTCTTCCCCAATTTCTCAAGAGTTTCCTTCCAGGGACTAAACTGGGACTAGGCTTAATTCTTCCTGGAATGTTTAAACGCGTGCCGTGATGATAATACAGTCGACACCCACAGTGCAAATAATTCCGTGTGTGTGTGTGTGTGTGTGTGTGTGTGTGTGTGTGTGTGTGTGTGTGTGTGTGCGCGCGTGTGTTGGCACCGCAACGATTTACCCTACAAAGAAACGCTTGCTGTAGCTTTTTCTAAAAATGACCATCCACTATTTTCATTGCAAGGAATTACTGTCCTTGTCGGTGCATTATCTCCAACTACTTTTAAGGCCCAAGGGAGACATTGGCTGCTCTCTTTTTTTTTCCACTGTACATGTATGGACATTTTTGGAGAAGGCGCCGAGGCCCCTTTTTATAGCCAGTCCCAGTGTTGCACAGCAAACAGAGATGCTGCTGTGCATATATTCTTGTCGTTCATTGCCGGTATACACTAACACTTCCTATATACTGAAAAGGAATTAACAGGACAAGCTCCACAACTTTGCAGCTGCCACATGCGTGAAGAAGCCTCTTCTCCTTTGGAAAGCCTCTTCAGCAGAAAGCAGACGGAGTACTGTACTTCTCAATCTTCCTCTCAATCTTCCCTCCCCTGTCCCAGCACAGTCCCCCCCCCACCCTACACCACCTTGGTTTATAAACCAGGGTCTTCCCATTGCTCTGTGTTGTCCATTTTGTTGTTGTTGTTACCATCAGCATTTGCAACAGCCAAACTGCTAATAAAAACAAAGACCTGAACACTCGGGTATACACATGACTTGAGGTCCAAACCACCTCTTACCAAGCTTTCAGGGGCCCTTTCCCCTTGCATGGCAAGAGGGGCCTCTTTTTACCCCACCCCACCCCCCGCACTGGGCCTGCAAGCCTTTGTGCCCCACGAAGCACGAGTCTGGTCTAACTGGGCCATTGGCCCACCCCAACAGAACTCTTCTCATAATAACCCTATGCGATAGGTTGGGCTTAGTGAGGATTTGAACCCAGATCTTTCTCATAGAGCGCTCCCAAGCCAATATGGCCCATACTGTTACAACTCTGCCTGTAGTGCTAGTCCGGGTTTCCTCCCCGTGCCAGGCGCATTTTGAGAGCTCTCCCTTTGCCTTCCTCTCTAATTCATAGGATTTCTTCTTCTTCTTCTCTCCTTTTGGCTATGTCTGCTCCACCTCCCACCTCTCCAAGCGCATCGAGCGGTTTGCTTGCCAGGAAATCCTGGGCCTGGAGCATCTGCAGAGCTGCATCCCCGCCAAAGTCTTTGAACACAGCTCCTTTTGGATGCGCTGAGCCTGGCTGGCTCTCCTGCCATCCTCTCTTTCCTTAATCCCCGTCTCCTGGGGCCTGGGGCTGATTGGAAATGCAATGCCTGCAGAGCAGAAAAATGTTGTCTGGGAAGAGACACAGAGGCAGGCAGCTCGTGGCGTCCTAGCAGGCAAGTGTGACACTCTGAAATGAGGTGCCCACGTGCTGTGCTGTACTCTGCTCCTTGGAGCACGTGGGGAGCTGGCAGGAGAGAAGAAAGACCTCCCCATTTCATGCCCAGGAAATCTGATTGCTGGCCCAGAGCAAAGGCTGCTTGCTAGGGGACTCTATACTAGCCTTGTGACAAGGGTAAGGTTGACAAATGCCCTCGGGCTGTAGTTCAGACTAGGGTCAGCATGATCCGTGACGCTCTAGCCCACCACGCTCCTCTCTTCCACATTCCCTCTTCTGCTCTAGCCCCCTTCTCTTCTTTCCTCCAGCCTCCTCCTCCTCTACACTGTCCCCCTCTTCCTTTCCAACCCAGGAAGTGAGAGGAGGAGGAGGAGCAGTGGTCACGCCCTGCCAATCTGCTCCTTGAGACATCATCCCCAGTCGGTCTCATGGATGTGCCGGCCCTGTCCCTAGAACACACCCAGCACCCCCTGACAGCTGTGCGTCACCAGGAAAGCTGAACTTTGAGAGAGTGACTCCCATTACGGGACCTCTCGTGTAGGCACCACAGGTCAAAAGTTGCCACTTTATCGTTTTTTTGAAAAATGAACTTCCGTCTTTTTCTTCTTGCTGTGAGATTGTACAGGAGTGTCCTTCTTCCTTAAAGTGTCAGATTGCTTTTGCCCATCACCTTGAGCTAGCATATAAACAAGTGATTTTTATTTTTATTTTATTTTTATGCTCCAAGCCTGGGGATCCCTTGGCTAAGCCGAGGCTATAGCTGCTAAGCAGGGCTTCCTGTTCCTACTCGACTAGCTTTGCCTGCGCGTGTTGTCTGGCTCTAATGAGCTGTGCTGCTTCTGCCCTTGTGTCCTCCTCTCTAAATTAAATTAACACAAGAGCGTCTCTGCCCAAATGGGTGCGCATTTGAGTGGGGATTGTAAACAACGATGGGAGGGGTGGAAAGTCCCCAGCACCCATTGAGCTCCTGCTGCCGGGGTGGGTGGGAACAAAGCTTGCCCTCTGCTTCCCAAATAAGACCTTTCATTTCCCTTCTACCTGCCCTGGAGCTTCTGCTTCCCACTTCTCATGTGTGTGAACAGATTGGATGTCATTAGGCACAGCTGAGGCTCAGGAGGAGAAGGCAGACAGACGCGCCGCACACAGTGCTAGCAAGGGAACAGGGAACAAACCAACGAGAGAGGGAAATGGCTCAATAGGCGCTGGAGAGCGAGGAAGTGCGGTGGCTGCCGTCGTTGGGTTGCATGTATGATGCTGCCTCCTTGGCAGCCGCGCGGGTCCACCTGGCCCACTGCTGTTGTTGTCCCCTTTGACAGTGGGGGCATGTCCCTACATGCTTCTTGCAGCACCAGCTGGTGGTTGCTTTGCCACTCGCGGAAGTTGCAACAGTCCTTCTAATCTACGCAGTCACAGACGCAGCATGGTTTGGTGACACAACAGACTGATCTTTCTTTAACTCCTCCAGTTTCTGTTGTGGCCTGTTGTGTTTGGGCATGCACCTCTCTGAGAAAAGCAGGAGAGACTGGCACTAACAGTCCAATGCCATGAGATCTCGGGCCCCTTGGAATGAAAGCGCTGGCTGTCCCCCAAGGGCTGTGGTCCCTGCAGAATTTTGCTTGGTACCCGGGTCACCTCCTGTTCCCCCACAAGGAGCCCTTCTCGGAGTCTGGGTACACAGCTAGGGCCTGACATGAAACAAGCGCCAGATCACTGTGATGGTGGTGGCTAAGCGAATATTGGTACAAAAGGAAACATGTTCCCATGATCCTTTGCCTAGCTGTGGAAATGTACTCATGTCCCAGAGGAAAAAAGGGGCAAACCCCCAAAACCCTCTCCACAAGTCAATTTCTGTATTTGTAAGGCAGTGCCGTTCTGCCCTGTTTTCTCCCTCATGAAACACACACACAATTAATAATAATAATTAATAATAAATCTGATAATAATAATAAATCTGTTTCTTGCCAAGGAAAAAAGAAGACAGTATACCCCCCATGATAGAACACAGTATTCAAGCAAATACATTTTTAAACTTTGTTTTGCTGATATATTTCTATAGTCAACGTTTGCAGCTTCACTGCTTGCCTTCCACTGTTGTTCCAAGATGCCTTTCACTGTGTACACAGAAGAAGAATTGCTGGGCTAGTGTCGGAGGACCACAGGAGGAAACCCGAAGCCCTCCTCTTCCCTCCTCCTCCCCGGGGGGGGGGGTATTCCCGGCAATGGGGAGAGCGGAGGGACGCAGCAGGGTCACATATGTTTCAAAAAATGGGCAGAGAGCAAAGTCATTTGCAACTGATGGTTGGGGGGACTGTGCCAGAGCTTTGCACTAGCTGAGCTTCTCCTTGACTTTTGCCCAGAGCCAAAAGCAGTCCGGGGGCCTGGGACAAGTTCACTTTCCCACAGTCCCTGTCACTTTCTAAGGTCAAAGCTATGTACATTGAATTGGATTTGGACATCAGTGATTGACCAACCCCTTTTTTTGCTGCTGTTTTTTTGCTCTGTATTCCTGTGGGTCCGTTTCCTTCCAGAAGTGCGCCCTACAGAGACATCGCTCCTCTGATTACCCACAGTCCAGTCCTTAATGTAACATAAAGCACATGCTGTCTGCTAGGCAGCCCTTGGGAAAGATGGTGGCTTAGAGTATGTTAACCTGCCCTTAGGCAAATTTCTCAGTTTGCCTCCTGCTGAGCTTGGTGGTGCTTCTCGCCTCCGGTCCTTTGCAAAAAGTTTTAAAGGCAGCACCCGAGCTCTCCTTCTGATGATATAACTTCTGCTGTAGAAGGATTCCCAGAGCTCCAGTTCCCCTCGATTAAACCCCAGGCATCGTGCCATGGGGCCAACAGACGTCATGTCTTCTTGAGTCTGTTTTTGAGGAAGAAAAAGACATCGGGAGCTCCAAACATGGAATTTCTGCATCCTGCCCAATTTGGCCCGGAAGAGTGGACTGTTGATGGCTTCAGAGAGGCAGGATGGGTGGGGTCTGGGGCTGGCTGCAAAGCCTCTGCCACCAGCTAACTTTAGAGAAAAGTGAAGCTGGCCAACTCAGTATGTAGCCAAAAGGGTTTCTTCCCTCTCTGAATGTCTCCATCCCGTTTTATCCCACCACCTGTTCTGGCGACGCTGACTTTTGTCATCTGCAGGGACCCAGGAGGATCCACCCGAGCCAAATGCCTTAGGACCAAAACATGCATGGAAACTTCTCCCGCTCCTGTTTTGTCCTTGGAAGTGGTGGTGGTGGGGGGGGTTTTCCGTCTGCTCCATGATGCTAATTAGGCACCCAGACATCCTATCCCTTTCCTCAATATTGTGGGGTGCGCAGACATTTCGTTCCTGGAATCCTGTACTTCGTTTCTACATCTAAACAAGATGACAGATAGTCCCATTGTTAAAGTGCTCCTGCCGTTCCCTTAATGTTTAACAAGCATCCAGAGGAAGGAAGTTCCTGCTGTTGGGTGCTTGTTACTCAGCACCAATCCCATAATTCTAGAGGGCAAATGGGGGGCAATTAGCAAATATTTTATTTGTTCATTTCCCACCCTTCCTCCAGTGCGCTCAGGGCATCATGTATAGTTCTTCCCCTCCACTTGTAGCCACACAACAACCCTATGAGGTAGGTTGGATTGAAAAATGGTGACTAGACCAAGGCTGTCCTGTGAACCTGGGTCCTTTTGTATGCAAAACAGGGGCTCTGCAACTCACTGCAGCCTCTCCCTCATTATTTATACTGGTTGAACTACACGATTGGACATTGAACCTGTCAGATTATTCCACGTTAGCTTCTTTTCCTTTAAGTGTGAATGCCTATTGATTTTTATTCCATGATTAACACACCTTTTTATTATACTGTATATGGATTTGAATGTTGAGCTATGAGCTTGAAACTCCCAACGTAATTTTCTTCATGCAAAAGCACCCATGAGGGGTGGGCCACATGTACATGTCCTCCTAATTTGGATTGTGTCCTTCTTTCTTTGGGGGGGGGGTCTTGGACGTTTCTTGCCACCAGGGCTGCTTGTGCCCCCAAACAGTGCGGGATTGGCTTGGCCTGGGTGGGTCAGATCCTGGACAGCAGCTAAAAGAAGTGTCGCATTGGCTAGTTCCCATCACGTCCTGCTGACGGGCTTCCCAGGGACCATCTGGCTGGGGCTAGGTGGATCTTCAGTCTGATCAGCTCGCTGTCTTATCAGGAAACGGAACTATCTGCATTTCCATGGCAAACCTTTTTGATACGCTTTGATTTCTCTAGAGAGAAATCCCTTTGCAAATCAAGCGAAGCCTTCTGCTTTGCCTCTTTGGAGCAATTCTATTTAAGCCACAGATGCTAAATGAATTCAGCAGACAGACAAAGTAATGGAATGTCAGTGTTCCAGTCTGCTGCCTTGGAGCGAAAGGTTTCCTCTTTATATATATATATATATATATAATAAATTTCTCGTCTCATTTTCCAAAGCTGCCCCTAGGCTCCATACTCTCGATGCAGTATTCTTGTCAGTCTCGCTAACCTAATTTGGAAATAATTAAATTTTAAAATATTAAAGGGATTAAATATATTTTCTCCTTCCAAGCTTTCCCCCCCATCACTGTCCCTTTAAAAAAATGGGTGAATTTTGCTTCAGGACTTAAAAGGGGGGGTGTTGAAATGTGTTAGCCATGCATCTGATTTGTTACCACCAGGCTGGAGGAAAACTAGAGGAACAAAACCGTTACTGTACTTTTAAAGACTAGGTACCTTTGTGGAATGGATGGCAGGGTTTTGTTTTTGGTTTGTTTTACCATCTTGGACTGCAGCTCAGTGGTTAGGCACATGTCTTGCATGCAGAGGTCCAAAACCAGGACTAGCTTGTTGGGGGTCTGGGGGCCTGCTCTGGGGCCCATGGATGGCACCACCTGTTTACTCCTAAAATGGCTGCCACTGGTTCAGAGGTCAGCCTCGCCAGCTGAGGTCTGCCATGCTCATGGGCCCTTGGGTGGTGGCCCAACCTGGCCAGCCCCTGGCACTACTTGGCGTCTCCAATTGCAGTGGTCTCAGGCAGCAGGGCTGGGAATGAACTCCTGGCTGAGACGATGGTGCGCGTCTTGTCAGCTTGCATAGGTGGTAGTGGATAACTGCTAGACTCTGCCTAGATGACCGCCACAGTAGACCATACAATACTCATCTGAGCCAGGTGAGCCACTGATCTGACACGGTATAAGTGGCGATGGGAAGAGCCCATTACTGGGTGTCGGAGCACATGCATTGCATGCACACAAGGGTGAAGCCCAAGCAAAGGGGAGCGCAGAGCAAGTGACACCTGTAGCCATGCAAGGCTGAGACTGGCCCAAAGCCATCCTGACCGAAGAAATAAGACGAGAAGCAAAACAGGCATCATCGGAAAGAGGAAGGATGGAACCCCTCCAGTCACACAGACCCAGTAGCAACACAGCTGGGAATCCAGCCCTCGGCATGATCTGTCTTCCAGAGCCATATCCTGTCCTTGCAAGCCTCCCTCTCTGCAGATGCAAAGTGACCTTCCTTAGGAAGCCTCTTGAAAGCCTGCTGGGGGAGACTCCAGGGTCAAGCAGCCGTTTTCCTGACCTCCGGTGATTTGCCCCTTCAGACGGTTCCCACTTCAGAGTCAAAAACAAATCGCAAATCCCCAACAAGTGTGTTTGTCCCATGATGCCACCTTTTCAGTGAGGCTTTCCTGGTGCCACTACTGTGGTTGAGAAGCACAGGGTCGGACCCTCTATCCCTGCGTCGCAGCTATGACCCGAATCAGGGGACCCTGCAGCTGATTTTAGGTTTTTTTTTAAAAAGGGTCACTCTAGTCTAGAGATAATTCTAATCTTGGAGCCCCAGTGTAATCAATGTGTGGCTTATCCCTGTGATGAATGAGCGCCTTACTCCCCTCTATTTTCTCATCAGTTTCCTTTAAGAAAAGCCTCCGCGTAGGTCCAGCTGGGGCTCCAGTGCTGCCACATATAATGCTGCCCCACATGCAAGACATGAACCACATGAACCCCCTGCTGTTGATTGTGCCCTCCCCAATAATAATAAAAAACCCTTGCATGTGCCCACCTGCAGATAGATGGAGAGGGAAGAGAGCCAAGCCTGGCCTGAACCCCCTGCTGCTGCTGCCGCCGCCGCCGCCGCCACCGCCTCCCCCCCCCCAAGAAATCAATGTTTGTATGCACCCACCCCTGGGTGGGTGGAGGGAGGGGAGGGGAAGCCGAGCCCAGCACGAACTGCCCACCTGCAGGTGGAGAGGGGGACAGTGAACAGAGCAGAGCCAAGTTGCCTCCCCTCCCCCTTTGATTTACCTATAGCTTTGGCATGACCTCTTCCGGGTCATTTTATACAGGACCTGGGCAAGTGCGAAGGCAGCAATCGGGGCAGCCCAAGCTGTAGGGAAGGGAAGGGAGGGGGAAGCTCTGCCTCTCCATCTCCTAGCACACTTGGCTGCTTTCTTAAGCAGCTGGAGGGTGGGGAGATGGAGCCAGCTGGGATTTCCTCCCCTTTTGGAAGAAGGAGCTGTTGCTGCCCACGTCTGCCCTCTCCCCACTCATTTTGAGTGAATGGGAAGCAGATGAGAGCATGAACTGGTCTGGAGCACCTCTGTCTGCCTTGGGAGGGGGGTGGGAAGACTTGGGCTCTGGGGCCCCGTCTTCCCCCATGAACTCGCCACTCCGTGCGAGGGTTTCACGTCGCCTCATCCATGGGCCGGCCCTGCCTCTGTGTACGGTTCCATGGGAAAGAGGCTTCCCTGAGTCACTCTGAAATCAGCACCATTGCAGGAAGACGGTATGGCCAAGCAGCAGTCAGCTGGTTTGTGGGTTGCTTGTCTTCTTTGTCTGTGTCGCCGGTCAGCCCACCTGCTGGGACTGGCATGCACCCACCGATTAGGCATCTGACCAGATCAGAGGTCCGGTGGGGGTGCCCAGGTAGTCGTAAACCATCCAAGGAGACAGATCAATAACCTCTTGGAACCGGAGTTTCTCAAGGTGAAGTCCACAGATGCATCGGTCCTTGTCCTGACGAAGGCTTGTCTCCCTCAGAGGTGGCATTTGTGTGGCCTCACTCTCACCTGCCTCCTGGGGCTCCGAGCCCTTCAAGCTGGAGTAAGTGCCAGACAGGGAACAGTGAGATTTAGGTGTAGTTGTGCTAAGGAATTACTCTGCTTTTCAGCTTACCTCTAATCATCAGCTTGTCTTTTTGCTGAGATCCACACCTGGGCACTGCCAACGCCCAAGCCATTTCCCAAGCCTGCTTTTATCTTCTCCGTGCATGATCCAACTTCCCCCGCCTTGCATTTTAAAGAAGCCCTGTGTGCGTTTTAACCCTTGATCAGTCTGTGGTTGGTTCAACTCATCAGAGTTTTATCCCAGACCTCCCCTGGCTTACATTTTAGAGCACGAGGTTGTGGGGAATTACCCATGTAAGTAGGAGAGAGGCTTTTGAGGACAGTCTCTCTCTCTCTCTCTCTCTCTCTCTCTCTCTCTCTCTCTCTCTCTCTCTCTCTCTCTCTCTCTCTCTCTCCCCCCCCCTCCTTGGCTTTGTCCTCGTGCTAGAATCCATTGATTTTTTGACCTGGCATGGGGCAGATCCATCTGGGGAAAGATGGGAGGCACTGGCACCAGAGCTTCCCCCCTTCCCAATCACCGCAGTCCCCTAGATTGTGGGAGATCTTGGTCTCATTAGAGCTTTGCAAGTCAGTTTTCATTGCTACATTACATAGACTCCTTTGCCTGCTACTGGATGCTAGACAGCCATCTGGAAGGAAGGGTTGGGAGGAGAGGGGGGTGGAAGAAGGAGAAAGATTCATACTTAATTACAAATGTTTCACTTCTGGGCATTTTCTGCAACATCTGGATTGCAAGAGGATGAAAGATAACCAGCAGGCACCTCCCACCAAGATCAACTGTGTCAAACTTCCTGTGTTGTTTTAATCTGGCTGCTATCCCAAGATTTATCAACAGATACCAGGAAAACTGTGGGAGTGTAATATAGCTCAGACAGAAGAGTCATTATTATTTTCTTCCTTCCCCCACCCCCCTTTTGTAGTGAGAAATAGTGTTGAGCAGAGCCTGAATTTTGCCTCCTTTTGAAATGGATTTCCCACATTTGAAAATGCAGAATTCAACAAGCCCTGCAGAGCGATCCTAAGTGTGCCTTTTTCCAGTTGAGTGAGACGCACTCCCATGAAAAGCATCGGATTGCTACCTTAATTCCATAACACTTGTATTCTCATGTTTCACAAAAGTCCACGTTTCAGCCTGATCAGCTGTGCGGCTACAACTTGGGTGGGACCTGCCACCTTAGGCTTTTTCAAGCTTTGACACCAAGGGCTGGTCCGGATGCACGTTAACTTGAGTAGTCAAGCTGCTTTGAAAGCACAGTGTTCTGTACAGGCATGCCCGAGCGCTGGTGTAGCGTAAGGGCTGAGAAACTGAGCAGCAAATCACGGCTTACCTTGTTTGAATCTGGCCTCTGCCACAAACTCACTAGGTGGCCTTGGGCAAGCCACTCCCTCCCAGCATCAGCCGCAATGTGGAGAGAATATTTACATTACAGCGTTGTCATAAGGGTGATGGGAAGATCGTACATGACTTTCAGAAAGTGCAACGGAATTGTTCTGAGCTACTATTTCTGTTTGTTACCATCAGCACTCTGAGACACATATCCTAAGGATGCACCTAAGGATATCCTAAGGAGAATGCTAAGCTAGATCCATTTGGATCCATTTCTCATAATGAGGCAGCCCTGATGAATAGGCTTGAGGGGCTTGCTTATGTGACCCAGCCTTCACCTGCCCCCACTACCTGTCATTGACGGACTTGGGGGAAAAACGTATCTCCCCATATTTACATAAGCTAGCAAACTGCAGGTGCGCAGCTTCTGGCAGGGCAATTAGCAGCTATCTTGCAAACTGTAGGAGCTCAGCTCTTTGCGGGGCAGTTAGCAGCTTCTTGCAGGGCAATTAGCAGCTATCTTGCAAATTGCAGGAGCTCAGCTCTTTGCAGGGCAGTTAGCAGCTATCTGATTTTTGAATAGCCTCAGGGCTTGAGGCAATTAGTTATCTGATCTTTCCATCACCCGTGTTTTCATCAGAGGCTCTACTTGAGACCCACCAGAAATGTGGTTGTGACTCACCAGTGGATCGCAACCCACCGTTTGGGAAATGCTGCTCTAAGATTCTTGTAGGAAGGATGGGATATAGATAAAAACATGTAGGTCTTACTCCCTAGTAAGTGTTTTAGCACTGCAATTCTTAATTCTTACTCACCTCAAGCCTTCAGTGGGGAGCCCAGGCTGTAAACTCGAATAAATAAACTGTTTATTTTTCCCCCGGCACACATAAGAGAAGCATACACAGTTACCAAAGCTTCACCATGACACACAGCGAAGACTGGGTAGCTGGAGGGATTCATTTCTGATGTGACTAATACAATATGCTAGCCTCACTGGTCCTCACCAGCTCATCGCCCCCAGATGCCGAATCAATGAAAAGGCACACTTGAGGAATCGAAAGAGGAGAGTTTCTGTTTGTTATCCACTCTCAGCCTCTCTCATATCTGTCAGAGCCACACGCTCCATTACCTCTCCTGTGTTGCCCCAAGGCTTCGTTATTTCTGCTCCCCAGCGACCTGTCTTTCTCTTTCATATTCCAAAGGGATCGGATTATTCAGCAGCTGCAGCCGCGAAATAGTTAAGGTAGAAGCACTTGGTGTTGCTTATTGGAGGGCTAAACTCAAGGAGGCAACAGAAGTTCCACAACTGGTTCTGCCCTGGCTTCTTTCATGGCAAATGCAGCCAGGAAGGAGATTGGAATCGTGGTGGCAGTGCGGGAGTGGGGGGTTTCCTGTCTCCCATGACATTGTCCCAGTTGAAATCACCTTTCCCCCCCCCCCATGGATGGCCCCGCTTAGACTATCCAAGGTTCTCCTCCCTCAGATGTCCTCCACCTCTGGGGCATCGCTAGGGCTGGTGTCACCAGGTGCGAGAATTCATGGTGCCACCCCCATGAACCTCCTCTCGTACCCACTGTCTTGGGGCTCAGGCCGTCCCCCTGCCTCTCCGAGGAGACCTCCAGGCGCTGGAAGCCGTGGTTGAAGAGCAGTTCCTCCTGCTGCTCCAGCTGGACAGGCATGTTGTGGTCGAGGGGCAACAGAGGAGAGCTGCCCACCCAGGTCGTTGCCCACCTGCGCCTCGTGGCCTGTCCGGCTGCGGGGCACCAAGGAGCAGAAGCAGAGCAGTGCCTTGCTGGGCACCTTGGGGGTCCCAGGGCGCAGATGTGCCTTGGAAGCCTGTGGGCAGGGTCTGTGCACCAAGCCTAGCTGCCGGAGGTGCTGCTGCGCACCTTTAAAACATCCTTATATTACCATTCCTAGTTGTTGGGCACTGTTCTCCCCTTGAGAACCCCCCATTGCCCACCTGTCCCTGGGGGGCGGCTGTGCTGAGATTAATCAAACCCTTCTCACTCACGCTGTCCTTTTCCTCTGCCTCATCCTCTATTATTTTATTTCAAGATCCTCCATCTCCTACACACACACACACACACACACACACGCACGCACGCACACAAAAGTACACACGCACGTACGCGCTCAAGGGGTTCGCTCACCTTTCCGCTAGCACGGGCAGCTTCAACAGGCAGTCACAGATGCACCTGGGAGGGAAGTTAATTGGTGCCAATTACCTGTTCAGGTTTAGGGGGAAGGCCCATGCAATTAGCAGGTAACCTCTGGGAGGTTTTTTCAAATCCTCCTCTCTGGTAAGCAAGCTCAGTTGTTTCGTGATGAAAGGAAAATCATTTAGTGAGCCAGAGAGACTTCCGAAGCAACAACAGCAGTGCCGCAGAATTAGAGGGAGCCTTTAAACGAGAACGAAAGCACTAACACCTTAAATGACCTGCTTGCTTAGAGCACGTGAGCCTCCTTGTCCAATCAGAGTGGCCCAGAGGCCTCCTGGTGCCCCCACCTCCATCTGAAGCGTAGCTGAAGGGTGGGGGCATGTGAGAGTGACTTCCCCAGGGCTGGTCCATGACCTCCAAGGTTTCCTGGCCCCTGAGGTGGTGGCATGCTCAGTGCTGCTCCTCCTTGCCCAGCAACATGCCAACCACCTTTGCTGTTGGAATTGTGGAGGGGAGGAGAGTGCTGAGCTAGAGCATTGGGGAGCGAGAGGCTGGCACGCCATCGGGTAAGAGGGGCAGCATCTGGCAGGCATAGCACCTGAGCCTTCAGGAGGCCTTGGGCCAGTCCTGCTTGAGATTATTGTTAGTATTTACTTATTTATTTGCAGTATTTTTACCCCGCCTTTCTTCCTGAAGGGACACAAGGCGGCTTACATCAATTAATTAATTTAGGCTGCAAGCAATTCTATACACACTCACCTGGGAATAAGGCCCACTGAAACGGTGGGACTTACGTCTGAGTAAACATGCATAAGACTGCACTATTTCTTTAAAGCTGTCTCATTAAAAAGTGAGAAAAGATGCATTAAAACCTTACCGCGTAATACAGCGTAAAATGTATTACAATACAGTACTTACAACTTGCCTCCAAAATTTCTTAATTTTCTTTCTTTTATTTTCTTTTTTTAGACTTAGGAATCTTAGGCTTCTGGAGGGGAGGCTGCTTCATGCATTTTTTGGTTTGTGGGCACCTCTCCGTTTGTGAAAAAACTGTGCCCAGAGGCGTCACTGTAGCGTGGCCCGTGGGGCCGAGGGCACCGGGTGACGCGCGCAGAAGGGTGACGCGCGCGCGTGTCACCTCCCCTGTGCGTGTCACCGGGAGGCTCCACGCGTCACCCGGGAGGCTCCGAGGCCGGGAGAAGGCCTCGGACCGTCCTCCCGGGCCTGCGCTCCTGGGCCTTCTGAGGAAGGCCCGCTACACGAACGTTATTTATAACGTGTTTAGCGCATGTGCAGACCGTTCCTGAGGGAAAAGGGCAGCCCTTTTCCCTCAGGAACGGTCTGCACATGCGCTAAACACGTTATAAATAACGTTTGCGCAGCGGGCCTTCCTCAGAAGGCCCAGGACAGCCGGCCGGGGAAGATGTCCCCGAGCTGGCTGCAACGATTGAGGGGGCGCCGGGAGCCCCCCCAAAATCGCGGCACGGCCTATGGCCGCGCTGAAGATTAGTAAAGGGGTGTGTCCTGGGGGGGAGAGGTCACTAGGGTGACGCGCGTGCCCGGCCCCAGGGCAGTGCGCGCCCTAGTGACATCTCTGACTGTGCCATGACACCAGTAAAAATGGGGGGGGGGAATTTAGGGACATAGTGATGAGACTCAGGGGAGGGGGCTGCAGCTGTGGTGCATTTTTGAATTCCTATGTGGCTGCACAGGGCTGCCCTGTAATGCCTGCCTTTTTTCCATTGGCTTAGCTTGCTGGGAACTGAACTCCTTCCTCTCTCATCAATGCTGCCTGTGTGTCCCTTGAACCTCCCCCCGCCCTGCTAGCCAGCAATCCAGCCGCTATCGCCTCCACTTTTGTTGCTGCAGCTCCCTCACCTTGTGTTGCCTGTTTGCCCAGGGTCCCAGAGACTGGCAGGAGTGCACAGGCAGTGGTCGTGATGATGACAGCAATGTTCCTTCTCTGACTTCAGCAGAGACAGACATGAGACCCACCCAGGTCTGTGTCCCAGGAGTGACAGGCGGGCACTGGAGGGGCTCGAAAGCCTCCTGGGTTTCTCTCATTGGCTCCCAGGAGGGCCCTGCGGATTCCGGGAGACTCCTGGAGAGTCCTGGAGGACTGGCAACCTTACACTTGTTGTGCATGCAAAACTATGCGGAGACATACTGCGAAGCGCCACATGTAAGCTGACACAGTTTTGGACGGATTAGAAAGCTTCGCAGCTGTACATTTCATGGATCGGAGTGTTTCCCTATCTTGTTGTCATCTAATGAACCACAGGTGGTGGCAGACATTGGAAAAAACTCAAATCATTGCACAGATGGTGGGAAAGGAAAGGAGGGAAACTGCATACATTGTTTCCAGACTCAGAAAGGCAGGGGTGGAGACTCTGGCAGCTGTAGCCCGTCTCACTGTGTCGCTCAGGAAACTCTGGGTTTTGCCTGAAGCTCAGAAGGCTTCTTAGCTGGGGACAACGGGCAAAGGAATGCCGGGCAGGGACAGAGGGGAGGCCAAAAGGGAATCCTCTCCAGCCCCCTCTGGAGACGCTGCCTGCCTGGGACTGAACCTCCAGCAACTGCAATCCAATCATGAGACATGATGATGACTCCCTCCACTCATGGCAGCTCTTGGGGCAACATGCAGCAGCTTGGCAAGGGAGGTGTCTGACTCCCAGGATTTTAACAATTGCAAGGAAGATTGCAAATAAACAGGCCGGGGGGGGGGGAATCACAGCCACATTGGCCTTGTGCCAGTCCCTTCTCTCTCTCCGTCTCGATGTTCCTCTCCTTTAAAAATAAGAGCATGAAACAGTGGCCTTGGATAAGGCGCAGCTATGTCGGCCAGTTTGGGAGTTTTGTGCGATAGTGCCTGAACTGTAGGAACTCACAGGTAGACTAGTAGTTATTTGTGCAGATCATTCCAGCGTATAGCCCTTGGAGTGGAGTCTGTACTTGGCTCCAGTGGTGTAGCTAGGGGGGGGGGGGCGCAGTGCAAAATGACACCCCCTGTGACATCACGAACCAGAAGTGACATCACCGGTTCGCCCCCCCCGGAAACGGCGCCAGTGGTGCGAAAACGTACCTTTCACCCGCCCGCAAGAACACTTCAGCACCTCCAATGTCGCTGCTGCTTTCCTGCAGCAGTTCGGAATGGCCCGCCAGTGGTGCGCTGCGCATAGCGTCGCATAGCCCGTAGGATTGGGCTGTTTGTCAAATAATTAGTCACGTCTGCATAAGTTTGCTTATGAGAAAAATTGACTTAGAGGAAAAATAGCACCATATTTTCTTTATTTTTAGATGATGCATGCATGTGTTCCAGCAGGACTCATCTATCATTCCCGGTTCCCTCTCACTCAGGAGAGAATGCCTCTTCTAAAAACTTAAAAGAGTTAAAAGAGTCTCCTTCTCTTGCACAACGAGGGAATGCCTCATCTAAGATCTGAGGCATTCCCTTATCTCTGTACACAAGAGGGAATGCCTCAGAGGAGGTACAGAAAAGCAGAACCGTCCTGCTGAAATAAGTCATCAGCCTTCGCTGAAACATTGGTAGGGATGGAGCCAGCCAGGAAGGAGTTCCATAGGGAGAAGTCCAACGTTAAGAAGGCTCCCTCACACACCCCCACAAGCCACGCCTTGGATGGCAATGGGACCCTCAAGAGAGCGCCTTCCCCCCCCCCCCATGATCTAGGAATAGGTTGACTCCTATGGAGGTCCTTCAAGCACCTTGACTCCATGCCGTTTAGAGCCGATTTTAGTCAATCACTCACTGTAATTTCCAAAGGGCAACGCCATGTCTATTGCGATGGAGCAGCCCAAACAGGATGTTATCTGAGAATACATGAATGAGTTTGGCCAAGCTGTCTGTGCCCAGGAGAGGTTGCAGCTGCACGCCTTAGTTGTTTCATGCCACCTTTTAACTGTTGTGATTCAGGTGTTACATTGGTTGTGTTTACCTCTCATCTTTCTTCCATCATGGAACTCAAGGGGTATACAGAGTTCTCTGGGTTCAGTGGGAGTCAGGGTTACCAGCCCTCCTGGATTGTCCCAGTTTGTCTCTGGGAATCGGCATCCATCTCCAGGGGACTATTGAAAGCAGGGCTGGCCCAAGAAGACCTCCTGACTCACTGAGGCAGCATGCCAAATGCTGCCTCCTCTTAGCAGATGATGTGCCAGCCTCTGCTCCTCCCACCCTCTAATGTTCTAGCTCAGCTTCTCCTCCACAGTTCCTCTTCCTCCCTGTTCCCATCTTTCTTTTCCAGTCCAGGGAAGGAGGAGGAGGAACAGTGGAGGCAAATAGGCGGACAGAGATAGGCGCCCTCCCATCAGTCTGCTGCCTGATGCAATAGCTTTAGTTGGCCTCATGGATGGGCCGGCACTGGTGAAAAGCAATCCTGAAGATTTGAACAGGGCCTCCCAGACTTTTCAGATTGGAAATTCAATCTCCAGTTGGCAAGCCTAGCAGCAGTGTGCCTCTCAATGCGAGTTTCAGGGGAGCAATGGTGAGAGGGGGGGGTCTGCCCATCACCTGCATGTGAGCTTCCTGGGGTAGCTGGTCGGCCACTGTGGCAAGCAGGATGCTGGGATAGGTGGGCCTTCAATCTGATCCAGCAGGGCTGCCCTTATGTTCATTTTAGAGGAGTTATAATATTTCTACTCTTTCTGCAAAGCACTCGTCGATGGCATTCATACATATATTGCAAAAAACAACCGTTGTGCTGCCACCACCACTAACACAGGTGTGGATTTCTGCTTGCAGCCTGGGAGAGCTCTGAGCCACTCCAGCTTTCAGGCTGCAACCCCAGATGCACGACGGACACCGCCGGGGGATCTCAGCTCCTGAAATACAGCGCACCAGAGACACACATCAGGCCTTTCCATCTCGTGTTGGTTTTTGGCTTTTTTCCCCTTCCTCAGCCTCGCTCTGCACAGGCTATAACTTGAGTAAGTAACTCTGCAGATGCTAACCAGATGCTAACGTCTAATTACACTTCGGCATGTTTCCCGATAATAATACTATGGTGTTACTATGGTGATAACAGATCACTGGAGGGCTGAATTAATGGAGCAGGGTTGCCTATTAGGATTTGTGTAGTTACCATAGTGTTCACTCAAACAAACGGTCCCCTGCACTTGGTTTTGATGACCGAACTGATGGTTTTACCATTGGGCTTCCCGTTCCCTTCCTAAGCAGCTCCTAATCAAATTAGCCGATCTCTCCTCCCCCATCCCTGGGAACAAAGAAGCCCCTTCCTCACATTACCCACCCCAATAACTGTGCAGAATTAGAGTGGCTTTGCCATTGCAGTGTTAAACCAACACACTCATTCTGTAATTCTTTCTTCTCGTCTCTGGTTGGTCAGCTTGCAAGCCAGCCAGTGGATTTGGTACTGGGCGTTGGAAAAATCTGCCCTTGGCTTTCGAATTTGAGAAACTGAGGGCCCGATCCTATCTAACTTTCCAGCGCTGATACAGCCATGCCAATCCTGTGGTGGCAGTCATGGAGGCCTCCTCAAGGTAAGGGAACATTTGTTCCTTATCTAGGGGCCGCATTGCGGCTGCATCAGCACTGGAAAGTTAAGTAGGATTGGGCCCTGAAGCTGGGACCTAGTCTAGAAAGGTACACAGCACAGCGGGTGTTTGGAATTCAGAGATGCTTTGGGCAGTAGGAGACAGCTGAATATCCTCATAGAGAACTGTAGTGGCCGAGAGACTGAACTACGAATCGCAACTTCCCCTGCTTGAGTCTCACCTTTGCAATTAACTCACTCACTGTCCTTAGACAAGCCACTCCTTCTCAGTCTCAGTCTTCCCCATCTGCAATATGGACATAGTGATCCTTATTACCTAACAGGGTTTTTGTCAGGACACAGAAGACTTGTACCCTCAAAAAGCACCACCAGAACACAAAAGTATTATTGCAGTGACCCTTTTCTGTAGCGCTGGTTCATTACAGCGCTTTTTGTCCCAGGTTGACTGATAGCTACTACTGCAGCCAAAGAGAACAGTATATTCTGACCAATCAGCATCAGTTTCCTGCCTTATGGTCCATGATGCCCCCTATAGCACTGTTTCGGACAGCGCTTGGCTTTTAAGGAACAGATCCCACATGTTATTGAAGGCATTACTGTATACGATGGGGTCATTTCTCCATCTAGTCTAAATGCTTTGAGATGGGTGTGCCAGTTTAACGGAATAAAACGCCCTGCATGTAGAAGAGACCTCTTGAAAACTTCAGGATAGAGGAGACCTCTTGAAAACTGCAGGATAGGGGCTACTGAGCCTGATGACAAGCTGTCAGTAGAAGCCTAGGCTAGGCATTTTATGGTTCCAAAAGGGGCCATTGGCTGTTTTTCCTTTGCCCCTCCCCTCTCCCCCTAATCCCCCTGCCCCCTCTGCAATAACCATAATCGTCCCCTAGCCGGATGTGTGTGATTCATTTCACCAGACGCAGTCAGTGCTCGCTGGCAGACGCTTCATTGGTATTCAGCGCACTGCCGCGTCTGTCGCTGCTCCACGCGCTCCAGGTCTGGGATCCTCAGGGAGCCATGCAGCTGTCAAATTGACTTCCATCATTCCCTTCCCGAGCCGAGAGACAAATTATCCAGCCAGCTGTCAGACGAGACGCTGCGATCGAACCTGCAATTTCTAAGTGATAAACACACACACACACACACACACACACACACACACACACACACACACACACAACTCCATGTCCGAGCCAGTGCATTGCAGGAGGGTGGGCAGGCAGGTGGTGGAAAGGCAGAAGGGGGTCTCTATCCCTCCTCCCGCTCCTCTTATTCACCAGAGGTTATTAGAAGGGCTAGGATGGCTTTGCAAAAGAGGCACGCATAATAGTTTGGCAGAATCCCCAGCCGACTCGTGATCGCAGCCGGGCTCCAAAGGAGATCTTCACAACTTCCAGTGCTGAAACTTCACAAGTTTCAGTGCTGTCCAATTCGGATAAGAATTTTAGAGTACTCAGCTATGCCTGCAAGAAACTTAATGATCTTTTTAACATTTCTGTAGTATTTCCTGAGTGTGCAGACACTTCGCTTGTGCCGTCCATATAACAACGCTGGAAGATAAGTAAGCACTGTTATTCCCATATTGCAGATAGGGAAGACTGAGGTGGACTCTGATGATGAGTTAATAGCACAGGTGAGGCTCAAACCAGGGAAGTTCTGATTCACAGTTCAGTTGCTTAATCACAACATTGCACCAGCTCTTAAACTTAGATTTGTTTGTTTGTTTGTTTGTTTGTTTATTTAAAAAATTTATACCCCACCTTATCCTATGCCAAAGGCAAATGTTGCAAATGATGTTATAGTCAAGGGCTACAGCCTCAGTTCAGGGTGACTTTCCATGTTATTTCCCCCCCCCCCCAAAGAATTTTAATCTACCTTTCCATACCAGAATGGAACACTCCATGCA